>CM071599.1:33498802-43498802 GCA_036435485.1 Saposhnikovia divaricata
GGGGGACGCAGCACTCAAATTGATTACTTGTGTGCGGTCGGGACGCTAGAGCATGCGTGGATTGCAAGGTGTTCAGGAGTGAGGCGTGCGCTTCTCAGCACCGGCTGTTGGCCATGGATCTATCCATGGGGGGTCGAGTTGTTCGCAGGAAGAGAGAGTTTAGACCAAGAATCCTTTGGAAAGACTTGAAGGGCGAGAAGGTGGCGGAATTCAGGGAGGCTTTGCTCAACGAAGGTTATTTTGCGCGTGGTGGATATGCTAACGTCAGGTGGACCAACATGGGGAAGGCCATTCGGAGTGTAGGCGAGAAGGTGGTGGGGGTTTCCTCAGGTAAGTTCAGTGGTCATAAGGAGTCGTGGTGGTGGAACGAGGAGGTTCTAAAGAAAGTTAAGGCTAAACTTGCGCTCTTTAAAGAGCTGTTATCGATCTGCGTAGGGCCGGAGAGGATTCTGAAGCTGGAAGCATACAAGGTGGCGAGACGAGAGGCAAAAAAGGCCGTGGCGAAAGCCAAAGAGGAAGCCTATGTAGGGCTGTACAAGCGCCTAGATACCAAGGAAGGAGCGAATGCCATCTTTAAGCTAGCTAAAGCTAGGGAGAGAGGGCGGCGCGACCTGGGTTCTGTTAAGTTTGTTAAGGATGTTTCAGGGCAAGTGTTATTGAATGAAGATGATATTAAGGAGAGGTGGAGTTCGTATTTCCATAATCTTTTCAACGAGGCTAGGAGGAGTGGTGCCGCTGTAGAACAAGAGGTCTCTCTCCCGCCCGTGCTTTCTATCGTTTCCTGTGAGCGCATCAGCAAGGATGAAGTCAAGGGTGCCCTGCAAAAGATGGCTAGAGGGAAGGCGGTTGGTCCGGATCTTATCCCAATCGAGGTTTGGCTTTGTCTTGGTGAGGTTGGCGTCCAATGGCTAGCAGATCTGTTCAATGTTCTTCTCTTGGGTGATAACATGCCAGCTGAATGGAGGCGTAGTGTTGTCGTTCCTTTTTTCAAGAATAAAGGCGATGCTCAGAGTTGTAATAACTATCGGGGTATTAAATTACTCAGTCATACTATGAAACTTTGGGAGAGAGTGGTTTATAGTCGGATTAGAAGAGAAGTTGAAATCTCAGAGAATCAATTTGTATTTATGCCTGGGAGATCGACGACCAAGGTCATTCATCTCGTTAGACGCCTTATGGAGAAGTTCAGGGAACATCGCAAAGACCTCCATATGGTGTTCATTGATCTTGAGAAGTCTTATGATAGCATCCCCCGTGAAACTATTTGGAAGAGCCTTGAGGAGAGGGGAGTGTCGTCGTCGTACATTAGGGTGATTCAAGACATTTACTCTCGAGCTAGTTCTTGCGTTCGGACCCCAGTGGGGGACTCCCGTTTTTTCCCTGTTGAGATGGGGC
The DNA here is from genome assembly GCA_036435485.1 of Saposhnikovia divaricata. Lineage (NCBI taxonomy): Eukaryota > Viridiplantae > Streptophyta > Magnoliopsida > Apiales > Apiaceae > Saposhnikovia > Saposhnikovia divaricata. The sequence continues at coordinate 33,500,198 of CM071599.1, forward strand.
TACATCAGGGGTCGGCCCTAAGTCCTTTTCTTTTCGTCCTTATCCTTGATGTCATGTCACGAGGGATTCAAGATGTTGTCCCTTGGTGCATGCTCTTCGCTGATGATATCGTGCTAGTAGCGGAATCGAGGGGGGAGGTGAACGAGAAATTGGAGCTTTGGAGATCTACGTTGGAGTCCCAAGGTTTACGTATGAGCCGATCTAAAACCGAGTATCTCTGGTGTAACTTCAGTGGTGTGGCCAGTGAAGAAAGGGTGGAGGTTAGGATTGAAGACCAGATCGTCCCGCATACGGATAAGTTCAAGTATTTGGGTTCGATCATCCAGAAAGAAAGTGAGATTGCAGCCGATGTCACGCATCGTACCAAGGCTGGGTGGCTAAGGTGGAGGGCAGCGTCAGGGGTGATGTGCGATAAGAAGGTCCCTTTAAAGTTGAAAGGGAAATTCTATAGAGCGGCTGTCCGTCCTGCAATGTTATATGGTTCTGAGTGTTGGGCGGAGAAGAAGGCCCTCGTAAGCAAGTTGGAAGCGGCTGAAATAAGGATGTTGCGGTGGTCTTGTGGGCGCACGATGTTGGACAGAATCCCGAATTCGGTGTTTAGGAGAGATCTTGAAGTGGCGCCTTTTTCTGCGAAAGTTAGGGAAGGAAGGTTGAGATGGTTCAGCCACGTCCGTAGGAGGCTGGCTGAAGCCCCAGTGAGGAGGGTCGAGAGTCTTTCGGTTGTTGGGGCGAGAAGGAGAGGCAGGCCGAGGAGGTCGTGGGAAGAGCAGCTCAGGTTGGATTTGAAGGCCTTAGACTTAAATGAGAATATGATAGCGGATAGGTGTTCTTGGAGGCGGCGTATCAGAGTGGTAGATTCCCTTTTAGGGAGCTGCTCTGTTGTCGAGAGCCTCAGAGTTGGGTTGTCTCGGTTAGCGATTTTTTAGAAGTTCGGCTTTAGCGTTCTCACTTTTCGTTTTTATTGTTTTCTATTTTCTGGTTTTGCAGTTGCAGGGAGCCTGGCTCGTGGTTGGAGCGCATCAAGATATGAGTATCATAAATCCTCGCAGGTATGTATGCCCCATGTGGAGAACGCCATGGGCTCAGGAATTGTAACAACCCAATTTTTCCGGATTTATTATTATTTAAATATTTTATTGGTTTTCCATAAAGGAATAATAAGATTGTGAATATTTAATTTTAATTTGAATGCAGTTCTGTGTTTAATTGTTAATAGGTTATTCGGGTAGACTGTATTTGGTACTGTCTGTGTTAGTAAAAATGTTTATTTTATTAAAAAAAATTATATTTTTATCAAAAGTGATAAATTGAGTTTGTTTTAAAATTTTATGAATCGAGTTGGTATTTTATTGGTACAAAAATTATACCCGATATTCTACCCGTGTACAAAAGTTTTATTTGTATAACTTATTAAAATGTTTAAAATTTAGTATTTTCACATTTTTGGTAACTTGAGATTATTTTAGAATTTTAAGGATCAAAACTATATTTTTCTCGTACTAAAATTTTACCCGGTATCTTATCCGTGCCCATTAATATTTGGGTGCATTATGAAAATATTTGAAAATTTTGTATTTATATTTTTGATCAATCAGGGAAAATTATGTGTAATTTATTATATTAAAATATATTTTTAGTTTAATTTACTGTGTGTTAGTTTATTTTTAATGCATTTAAACTTGTTATGATTTTTTATTAAATAGGAAAATTATCCCGTACATGTTATGTGACTTCTGTGTAGCATAGAATATTTTATTCTATTTTTCTGTAATTTTTATATTTTTATAATATAATTATTTCGCATTTTAATTTCCGGATGTAGCTCCTGTATTGAATTCGATGCCTTGTTTTTGATAAAATTATTTTTATATAATGATAGGATATTTAAAAATGCATTATTTTGTAATTTTTGTAAAATTCATAATTTTTGGGGAATTTTGGCATTTATATTATATTTGTTTAAAAATAAAAATTTTACATTTCTATCCCATAAAAATTATTTTTAAGGCTTAATAATTTTAATTAGAGGTTACAAATATTTTTGGGGTATTAATTTTGATTTATTATAAATAGCAATTGATTTATTTTTATTAATTAAAATAATCAGAAAATCAGATTTTCTGATTTAATTTTCTGGAAAATTCTCTGATATTGTTCTTGGTGTTCTTGAGAATCAAAGCTTCATCTGAAGGTGATTCCGGGATCCAAATCTCTATTATGAATAACCGATTTGAATCTCATGATCTGTTTTACATGATTATGTGAGTGTGTATATGTGTGTATGCCTTGATCTTAAATTCTTGATTTTAAATCGAATTGTTAGGGTTTATGTATGAAAATTTGGGGCTTTTTGTTTGAGAGATTGGTTGATTGTTTTGATGATTTGTATAGCTTCCTGGGTTCATTTTCAATCGATTCATGTAGTTAATTGATTTGTTTATGTTCGATTTAGTGATACACGAGTTACTAGTATGTTTCGAATGTTCAAGTCAATTTTCCGAATTAATCGTTGATTTTCCAGTTATGGGGTTATGAGGGATAGATTGGGTGTTGTGTAAGCTTTGTTTTTTGACATAAAAAACATTGAATTTGGTTTCAAATTTGAGCAAATCGGTTTTTGGACGGAAAAGGAGGTGTGAGTCGCCGGATTTTGATGGATTTTGGTTCGTTCCGGTCGGTTTTTATCGTGTTTTGCTGTGTTGAGGTTGTTCAACTGATGGGCAACAATTTTGTGACGTTTTGGTGTTAAGATGGAGCTCGTCGGAGCTCGTTGGTGGTTACCGGAATCACGCCGCCGGTGTGAATTTGGGGGGTGTTGTTCTGGTGAAGAAGACGTTAGTTTAAAAAAAAAAAAAAACTTATTTTACTTTATTTACTTTTATTTACTTTTAAGAAATATTTTAAATAATTCTAAATTTAATTATAAAATTCAGAAATTTATTTTCTGAAAATATTTTGGAAATTTAAAATTTATTTATAAATTCTGTTTTTAATTTTAAAAAATTATTTTATTATTTACTTTTAATTCAAAAATAATTAAGAATTAAATATTTTAATTATACTAGTTAATTTCAAATAATGATTTAATTAATTTAATTATTTAATAAATGTAATTATTTATTAAATAATTTTATTAATGAATTATTAGTTGATTTTAATTAATTTAATTAGATTATTTAAATTTTAATTAATCAATTTTCTATTTAAAAATGATTTAAAAATAGAAAGAAATTGTTTTAAATCCTAAAAATAATCTGGGAGTGATAAAAATAGTTTTAAAATTCTAAAATTATTTATAAACCCGGATTAAATATTTATTAAAATATTTTAGTGATCCAATAATTATTCGGAGGGTTTATTAACGATCCTTTTTGATTCAAAAAGGGTTATTTAAATCTTTTAAAATTCTTTTGAGTGCTTTAAAAATATTTTTAATATTCTAGAAATACTTTTAAATATTATAAGAATACTTTGAGTGCTCTTTTATTTGTGAGTCATATCTGCTATGTGAAGTACGTGCTATGTGATTATGTGATCTACTTATCGAGTCTTTATACGTGCAATGTAAATTATCTAGGTATTATGTATCGAGGATAAGATTATAAATCGAGTTTTGACAGATATATATTTAACGTGTGCTTAATTGTTTATATGATTTATATTATAAGATGTTGTTAAGAGTAGACGATGTTTTCTTTGAGTTATTGACTAGGATTGTCAGATTTCTTTTATTTTCACGGGAAGTAATTGTTGAGTATTGACTTAGGTTTCTCGGTGGAGATTAGTAGATGTTTAATAAAGGAGATTAGAGATGGTTGCAATATTCTTTGTGGGTTATGAAGAAGGTGGAGAGGAATGCAACACTGTTTGTGGTTGTTGGATTTATTGTGAGGTGTTATAACACCGGGGAAAACGTCTATGTTCAGAGGGGATATTTCCAGTTATTTTCTTCCAGCAGAGAGATTTGGTTTGATTGTTGAAATTGACGCGCGGGCTCGATGTCGACAGATCAGACTCGTGGCAACTGCTAAAGCGTAAACCAAATCATGATTAAATCAGAGGACGTGATGACGTGAGATAGAAGAAGAAGATAGTTGTATTACTTCGGCGCTACGCAATAGCAAAAGACTAGAGGCAAGTATTTTCTTGATCATCCTAAACACTTTTTATTTTCTGTTTCATTTATTCATATCATGACAAATAGTTATTGTTCAGAGCTATTTGTGGTTCTTAAATATTTTTGTGCGAACAAAGTTACTTGATATTGGTACCCTTGATGTGGGGAATTGTTTAAGATAAACTCTTCATATCCTTAGTATCGTAGTAAATAATAGGGATGTGAACTGTATGTGAAACTAAGCATTTCCTGTTGAATTCGGAAATTGCTCTATTGGGTTGGAAAATGGTAAAGCGTAGGAGGCCATGGTTGATGTCATGGTCCAGCAATATTTATTGGAAAATGATAAAGCGTAGGAGGCCATGATTGCTGTCATGGTCCAGCAATATTTAAGGAGGATATGGTAACCATTCCATCTTCCTATAGATTAACATTAATTGCCTATTTTGGTACCCTCATGAAATCCGGATTATACACACGAGTATAGCTGTACCAGTGGAGTATAAAGGGTCCCATTGCTTTTGAACCTGATCGGGGGCAATGGTGTTTCAGTTATGTATATCCAATCCATATCGCCCGAATGTCTATTATATATTGTAAATTGGCAGATGATTCATTTTTATGACGTGCCAAATGATTTCAGTTACAGTTGAATTATATCACAGTTGTTGATTCAGTTTTCTCTATAAACTGTTTTACATTTTAGTTGATTTTATGTCCCATTTATCCTGGTTTTATATCAAAATTTTTATATGCTTGTTGAGCATTTCTTTCGCTCATACTTGCCATTGTAAATTCTAATATTTCAGTAAAGGTAGTTTGGCGAGACTTATCTACACAGTTCAGAAAGAGAAGAAGCGTGATGCTATTTCGAAGATGGCTTGGCTCTGTAAGTCTGGATTTAGTGTAAGATCTATTTTATATAATTGAGTTTTAATATTTATTATTATGTAATAGTCTAGTTGTCCTGGCGTACTTCTTATCGAAGTTACACCAGTGATTTAAGATTTGATCAAAGAGAATGTTGTAAAGAAGGAATGTTTTTTATTTAAAAGAATTTGGATTCTTGTTTCTAGCCCTATGACCTTAAAAGATCTTGGTATGTTGGGGTCACAGATGTTACAATTCCAGTGTTGGACAATCACAATTGAACGATTATTATTAAACAGATGTTTAATTTTGAGAATTTTCGCGTGATTACCAAATCTCCGGAGCTATCACAGGTATGGCCTTGATCATGTCCGTATCATTTGGATTCCCTTATATTTATCACTCTCTTTGTACGTCGTGCACTTACCTCCCTGCTCTAAAAAAGTGGGGACATGGTCTGCGTACAACCTACTCTCCCAGACACTGCTCTTAACGGGACTGGGTATGTTTAGTTTGGTTTAATTGACTCATTCGTTGCTTACACTATACAATTGCCAAATTGTTCTCATTCACACTTTTTATTACTGACTGACCACGGAATGTGATTGGATTCTAACATTTACCAGCTAAACATTCGATTAATCAAATCTAGTTCAGATGATTCAGATGATCAAAAATCTTGAGAATGAGACCAAATTTACACGAGTCTTGGCACAACGACTTAAAACTTGGTAGATTTTACAACAATCCACATGAGGCTCGTGACCAATTATTCATTTCCTCTATGCGGCAACATCCTCAGCTCTTAAAATGGAACAACAACAGTATTTAGGAATGCTTCCATTCAAGGGTCATTTTCCATTTCTTTATGTGCCTATTTTGCTGAACTTTTTTCAAGAACTTATAAATTTATTTTCAGATAAAAATTTTATATTTTGATAATTTTTTATATATAAATATTTAATGTATATTTGAGATTCAATAAGTTATAAGTTGGAAAATAAGTCTAACTTCGTCTTACAAAGACTTATTTTAAAAAAAAGTTCCCCAAACACCCCCTAGGGTCTACAACTAAAATTTTAATTTTAAACCTGTTAATGCTGTAATTTTTTAAAAATGTACAATAGAAACAAAAGTATCCAATTTTCAGATAATACTGATTTAAGTTTCAGATAATTCCTTTCCTAACAAGTTTCAGCAAAACAGAGTATAAGAAGCTTGCAATTTTTTTAATTTTTTTTTGTTGCTACACTAATCCAGATTATATGTTTGTATAATGAAAAGTAGTACTGGAACATGCTTCTCCCTGTTCATCAAATTAAAATTATAAGCAAAAAAACAAATATAAACCTTAATTAATATTAAAAAACAATATTCTATTCAATCTAGTTCAAAAAAATCAATTATAACAGGAAACCAAAGATAAAAAGCAAAAAACAGAACCATCAGCAACCAAATTTTATCCACAGAAGCAATAAGCTTATACGGTCCGCATCATGGTTTGATCTTATAAGACCACCATCACTTGGTTCTATTTTCTTCCACAATCCGATCTTATTTATAAATACATAAACATAATAATTATATAAACACCAAATAAATGTCGATTTAATCATTTGAATCCAAATAAGACCACAAATTTGCAGAATCATTATTACAAAAAAATGCAAAAACAAATAATAAAAAATAAGGTCTAGGAAAAGGGGGCTCAGATCCAAAAAAATGGGTAAATGAAATGTTTATCCTCACTGATAATTCAGAGTGGTGCATGACTTTCATCATCACTGCCCCCAATTCGTATCCAAAACAAAACACCAAATGTAAGCAATAAACGATAACATGGTATACATCATATGCATACAACAACGAGAGAGAGAGAGAGAGAGAGAGAGAGAGAGATTTGTATTCGTAGAAAAGAATACAGCCATGAACCTGAATTCTAAGATGTGTATAAAGAAGACAGCTTCAAGGGTATTTAACTTAAAACCCTAGCTCCTCTTCGTGGGCTATTTAGGGTCCAAGGTCCAGTTTTCTGGGTCCAAACATATTCTATGCTACTTCCTACCGGGTCCAGGTCCGTTTAACTACTTTTAAGGCCCGGTAGTAAGGTGTAAGATTTGAGCAATTAATAAACTATTTTATATACAAAAGAATTTTTATACAATACAAATAAATCACAAAAACAAATAAAATAATTTATTATTAGCAACAATCATTTTCATTACGAGTACAATATTTTAATAATACTGATCATTTTTTTTTTGAATACTAATCTTCAAACATTTTATTGGAGATTTACTATTAAAACAGTTAAAATAGTTGAGGTTGGATCTGGTTTTACTTTATTCTCTGATTTCGAGTGCCATGGAATGAGGCACTCGAAATTTGCTTGTTCAAATCACAATTGGAGCTCTCAAATATTCATCTAAAATCTTTGTTTCTTTAAATAATTATACTATGTATATGGTAAAATATAACATTGGTATCAGAGCTTCGTTAACCTCTACCCATTCAACGGTGCTTTTAGTACAGAGCCTGTGAATTGTCTCGTGCCATTCTCGCTGTTTCGATTACGTGTATCTAACACTGCCTCTTATCCACCTGCATAGCTTGGTTTTGGCTTAACGTGTCCTTGTAATATTATAAGTTTCAGACTCTGGATGACCGCCTTACCGGTTTCTCAATTTGGTGTTTGTTTCATTTTATTTCTCTCAATTTCTTTTAGTGCTGTCTGTCAACTATGTGATCTACCTGCCGTAGTATGTGCTTTGAGTTAATTTTTTTTATTTATTCTTTAGCCAGCCTAGTCTAATTGTGTGTTGTTATGTCCAAATCTTGGTATAAGCCCTAAGCAGGCCTAATGGGCTAGAATAGCGGTCCACAACTCATAATGGGCCTAAAGATGAAGATTGGGTCACCAAAACCCACCACCAGGAGCTAGTCCAATATACTATCAACACAATATGGAAGACAGCGACCCCTAGCTACTGGTTGAGTTCGCAGCAGTCCCTAGTATGGGATAGCATCTACCACATCTCTCTGCAAGGTCCAGCGAGGTCTAAAGGTCCAGTGTGGCCTAGCATATTCTTATTATGAAGGCTCATAGCTAAGCCCAGCGAGGTTGCATGAGTAGATATGAAGGCTCATAGCTAATCCCAGCGAGGTCGCATGCCTGTACCGACGAGGTCGCATGCCTGTATCGACGAGGACGCATGCCTGTACCGACGAGGTCGCATGCCTGTACCGACGAGGTCGCATGCCTGCACCTGGAGGTCGCATGCCTGTACCCAGGAGGTCGCATGCCTGCACCCAGGAGGTCGCATGCCTGCACCCACAGGAGATCGCATGCCTGTACCGACGAGGTCGCATGCCTGCACCCATAGGAAGTCGCATGCCTGTACCTAGGAGGTCGCATGCCTACACCCAGGAGGTCACATGCCTGTACCAACGAGGTCGTATGCCTGTACCGACGAGGTCGCATGCCTGCACCCATAGGAGGTCGCATGCCTGTACCTAAGAGGTCGCATGCCTGCACCCAGGAGGTCGCATGCCTGCACCCATAGGAGGTCGCATGCCTGTACCCACGAGGTCGGATGCCTGCACCCACAGGGTCGAATGCGAGGTCCTCGTAAGCTCTCCATTAGCCTCGCAAATGAGGCCTCGTGATTCTAGCATCATGTTAGCCATAGGTAACCTTTATTGGGCCATGGGTCATGAGCAGAGTTAATGGACAAATTATATCAGTCCTAGAAGACGTCTAGTGGATTTGGGCCAAGTTGAGCCCATAGAAACCCTAGCCCGTCTGGGTAACTTCTTCTCCAAGAGAACTACGTATGGCTTGATCCCTATAAATAGGGTACATAGGCACCTTGTTATGAATGATTGACAGCTCACCCCTGAAATATCAACAAACAAGATCAGCCACAAAAAATCACCAATCTCCTTCCGTGTTCTTCGCGAAATATCCGTATTTTACTTCGTGATTCCAGCAAACCTCCAAAATATTGTTATACAATATTCTCCCTATAAAATTTGGCGTTAGAAGGAGGGGAAGTCATCATATTGGGAGAAAGATGACTAAGTCGAACAAGAAGAAGAACGGAGGGCACAACAACGGGGAGACCCCGGGGTCGCACAAGATACCCAAAGACGATCCCCCCAAGAGTGAGGACGAGGATGGGCCCGAGAAGGTGTCAGCAGTGCAAGAAAGGATGAGTAGAGTGGAGAAGCGGTATAGCTCAAGTGGCGTGAAGATGAATACCAGGAAGAGGGCCAAGACCTATTAGGAGGAGAGCAACCACGAGTAGGAGGAGGATATAGAAGATACTAAGACAAAGGAGGGGTCGTAGAATGAGGCCGCCTCATCCAAGGGGTGGTCAGTTAGTGTCTTCGATCGTCTTGGAAAGAAGTTAGCTGAGCATGATCTCCACCTCAAGATAGGAAAACTTACAGCTGACAAGAAGTATAATCGATCCCAGGCTTGGAGCCAAGGTTTGGAACGACCCCCTCTCCTCATCGAGAGCGTGAACGGTCCCAGAAGTACAAACCTGACCCCCTGAATCGCAAGGAGGATCAAGAGGAATCTAGAGCTCCCAAGAAGACCCAATCCCGCCATGACAACACGAGAAAGGGAAAGGAAAAAGTTGAAGATAAGAAGACCAAGGTTGGAGACTACAAGCTAGAGGAGTTAAACAAGGCCTTGGATAAAAGGAATGCAGATAAGGGGATCCTTAACCCCATGGGTCCGGCCTCGCCTTTTACTCAAGAGATCAGGACGACTCCGCTTCCCACTATATTCCGGAGTATTAACCCAGGCATGACTTATAATGGGGACACTGACCCTGCAGAGTTTGTTATTCGATTTAACAATGATATGGATGTGTATCGGGTCTCGCTATTGGCTAGGTGCAGGTTATTTGCGACCTCGTTGGGGGGTAGTGCCCAATAGTGGTTCTCTAAGCTAGGGGCTCACATCACTATAGACTACTGGGAGCAGTTCGTGGACATTTTCATTAAGCATTTTCAGTCCTCTAAGCTCTATGCACCTCCTGTATCCACCATGGTGAACATAAAGCAGAAGGAAGGTGAGACCCTACAGGATTACTTCAAGAGGTTTAATGCCGAGGACCCTAGGGTGCGAAGAGCAAATGACGAGGCCATTAAAAATTTTCTTATTGCTGGGCTGAGAGAGAACACCAAGTTCTGGAAGAAGTTGCAGGCACAGACACCTAACACTCTTTTTGAGTTCTACAAGGAGGCCGAGCCTTACAAATGGATTGAAAAGTTGATGGAGGACCTCAAGAAGAATAATGAGGCTAGCAACAGTGGAAGTAAGAGCAAGGGAGTGAAGAGGAAGGACTCTTGGAGCCCTAGGCGAAGACGGGATCGCAGTGAGAGACCAAAGAGGAGGGGTCGCGATCCGCCAATGAGGTCGCCACCGCAAGCTCAAAGTGGAAGGAATGGGGATCAGTCCATACCTTTAGTGGCCTACATTGATCACATCTATGCAGTTAATGCTGACAAGGGGATGTTTAAGAAGCCCTCACCTATGGCAAAGCCTATTTTGTATGGAGATGCGACCTCGAGGCCAAAGCAAGGGTCAAGGTTCTAAGTGACCCCCTTCTCCTCGTCGAGATCGTGAGTACTCCCATCATTGGGACGACAGACCCCTATCTTCTCATTGAGATCGTGAGGCCCCCCATATGATGTGGCTATTGAGATCAAAGATATGCCTCTTAATGAGATGCTTCTTGGTGAAATACCTCTACGTCAAGGAGAGGGGGGACGCCCCTGATCCTTGGGGAGAGGGGGGACGCCCCCGACCCTTACCGATAATGTGGAGGTCCTCAACTACCTCAAGACACTGGGAAGAGCAAGCAACTGAGTAAGAGGCTCTCATCATTGGCCTCAAACTCGCACTAGAGATGAAGGGAGAGAAGCCAAAGTATTTGAAAATCAAAATGAGCTCAAGACCTCGATATCTATATTCTTGTTCAACATAGAGAAGCTTGTTCTGACATTGAAGAAGCTAAGTGTTCTCACTTAGCGTTGGAGAGTCCAAATGCCTTGATACAACAGTGAAGATGTCGAGTGCTCCGGGATAGCGTTGAAGAGGTCAAGTCTGCTTATAGTGGGATCACATCGAATTCTCTTCATTATAAATGGTATCAACTCCAAATAATCAAGAAGGTTGCTGAAACATGTTGATCCCTCATCACATCTACAATGATAATGAGGACTCGGGGGGTAGTGGCATTACATAAACACCACTTCTACCAGGACATTCGAAAAATTGCAAGACAAGGCCAGCACCTAGTGTTGCGAGGCCGTACCTAGCATTGCGAGGCCGCAAGCCCGATATCTTACGATGCGAGACCACTTAACCCCATTGGCGATGATGGGTCATTCCGTAAGTCTATACAGTGTGGAGCTATCTCTAGGCAAGTGTTAAAATCAGTCTATAAGTAAATTAAAGCATATGAAGACTCAATTAGGTATCCCAAAGCACTTGGAAAAATTCAAATTTATCAATTTTCAAAGATGCATGGCCCACTAGCTAGCATATGCGAGCCGGGGCTAGAGCCCAGCAACATGATGGATGCTGTCTATCTACAAGGCTATAAAAGAAAGTGGAATACGAGGCCACAAAATCAAGGATCAAAAGGAAGTTAAAAAGCGGGGAAACATGATCAACTAAAATAAAAAAGATGAACAGGGGTCCGCGTATGGATTAACAAGAGCACATATGGCTTATTAAAAAAAAACAAGGTGTCCTCGCATATACATGTATAGAGGAGTCCTCTCATTATATCAGCAAGAGGAGGCTTTTCCTCATAAGAGGCTAGGAGGAGTCCTCTTATTATATCAGCAAGAGTTAATAAAAATAGAAGGAAGCAGCGAAAGGCGAGAAGAGACGCAAGAAGGTTGCGTACGCGAAGGAAAAAAAAGTATCAAGATGGCCACTACGAGGAGACATGGGCTCGCATTAAAATAAAAAATGTCCAAAGTTGTCAAGTAAGGAGGCTTTCCAAAAAATCAAATACTTATTTGATTTTTATATTTGGAAGAGTTCAGAATAATTTTGAAGAAATTTTGTAGACCAGAAAAAATAGTTCTCCGCTACAGCTGCCTGCACCGAAGAATTGGGGGGTAGTTGTTATGCTCGAAATTGATATGGGCTCTAAATAGACCCATTACGAGAATTGATAATAATATTGGGCTAACGGATCCGAAAATCTAGTATAGATCTCATACTGATATGTTGACCAGCACCATGTACTGCAATGAGGAGGAGGCCTCGCAATATATGAAGCTGCGAGGAGGCCTCGCAACATATGAGGCTGCAAGGAGGCCTCGCAACATATGAGGCTGCAAGGAGGCCTCGCAACATATGGGGCTATAAGGAGTCCTCTCAACTTATGAGGAGGCCTCTCATCATAATAATAGGGAACAGAGGAGAGCCATCTCATCATGCTTTAAGAAGACCTGAAGATGTAGGTGAGAGCCCGAGTGTTACGACAAGCTCAACACGCAAGTGCACGTGATCTCAAGTAATACAGATAGCAAATAAGGTTCGTTCCTACAGGGACTCGTTGTATTGTCTAGCTAATTCACTCACCAATGTATGATTATTTTCCGATGCTAAAACAAATAATAAAGTGGATTGTTGTTATCACTAAAATGTATCTAAGAATTATAACTAATTATCAACTGCTTGAACTGAGATTTAGGTCAAATTACTTATGCAAATAAAACATGGGAATTTAGTTTCTTTAAACAATCCATCTATAGTCTCCAAATCCCTAGCCTTATTCATGTGATTTATTAACACCTGATCGAACACACAAAACTGATATAAGCCAACTTCCGTTACACAAATACCATCCTAAACAATATCCACAATAAAGATAGAAATCATTTAGTCTTCCGATTATGCCAAGTCTTCATATGTCTATAAAGAATAAAACATAATGGTTGAGGTGCCAGCATTCAATTGATCACATAGTCGTCATAAAACGATTAGAGTTACGACACTAATTACGAATGATATTATCACGCATAAACCTACGCTAACATGGCAAGTTCTAAACTCTTATTTCCACTTTCGTTTCAACAAGAATTAACACACAATTACAGGAGTTAGCTACTCTCCTATAACGAATTAAAATCAACCATGATAGGATATCACATCAATCACACTATAGGCATCGAGAAGATTCAACACATAAAATTCATGAATAAATCCACTAAACCCCCATGACAACGAATTAGTTCATGATCGAATTAATCATCATCATGGGTTCCAATGAAAACATGATAGAAAGAAATGAATAATGACTGAGATAAATATCAAAGGTTTTAAAGAATACACCAAGGTTAAGCATCCACAACTAGGAAGAATACAAGAATAAATTGGAACTATCTTCTTCCCTCCTTCTTTGTGCTAAAAAACTACGTACATAAAACAAGCTGTCACTTTTTTCTCCCTTTTCTAGGGTTTTCTTTACTTCCTTTATATAGGCCTCCAGGTGCTAGTACATAGAAGAAATGTTTTTTTTTTATTTTATTTAATTCACCCAAAACAAATCAGGAACCGGGTCAGACGAGACGGCGACTCGGCGCCGGCTTCAAGCACAAAATCAGCGATGCGGCGCCAGGACCTCCACCACGGCGATGCGGCGCCATCCTCCAGTACAATTGCGGCGACGCGGCGCCGAGCCTACTGACCAGCAACTTCAATTTTTTTCTTTTCTTTAATATAACTCCGTTTTGCACTTCGATTGCTACGCTTCGTTCCTCTAACACCTGTGATTGATATCCCTGCACAATACCCTTAAAAGAGATCAAAAACACCACAACTCAAGTACAATCCATCGTTTTAAGCTAAATGGAAACGTTCTAAGTAGATAAAATACCCACTTATCACACCCCCAAACTTAAACCGATGCTTGTCCTCAAGCATAACAAACAAAATATTTACAACTACCTAGTACCACTTCCGTAGGTGATCACGGTTGCATTTAGCATATGCAACAAGCCCTTTAAACCCCTAGGCAGCCCTAGTGGACGAGTAAGGTCTCGTGAGGGCCTATAGTGAATGTACCCACAAAATCCATCTAATAATGCAACTAACAATGCAACTAACTACATGAATGCAACTATATGAAAATGCAACAATCCCCTTTAAACTGACCAAAACCAACTAGCAACCAGCTGCCTCAAAGAATACAACTAAATCCGAATAGAGCTCGACTAAGCCCCCGTATACTAACAATACATGAACAGAAACGTGTGTGTGTGCAATGCTCATCAGAAATGCTCCCAACACTAGGTCAAAAACCATACCTATCTTTGCCAAGACAATCACAGGTTTATAAACAGAATAGACTGTAGACACTTCATAACCTAGGAACACCACCATCCTTATTCAAGTTAACCAAGAATTCATGCTTTATTACTACGACACTAAATACTATATACACTACGCATGCTTATTTAACCGTGCAATGAGTGAGACCCCAAAAGGCTTATACAATAATACCCATGTAGCGAGTGTTAGGTCAGTGGATCCCAGACTATAAAAGCCTTAGGTCACTAGGACTAAGTCCCCTCAGACTTAATTACTCGAGTATTAAAGAGCTCACTCGTGGTTAATTTTGCATTTAAACTATTTACATGACTCTTTTTTTTCCCTTTTTTTTCATTTTTTTTTCTCTCTTTTTTTTTTCTTTTTTTTTTCATGTATGCAATCTGGAACGAGAATTCTCAATTCCAACCCTAGACTACTCATATAAAAATGAGCCGGCTACTAGCCAATTGACGCCTAGCCATTATTGACCAAAATTAACACTAGCATGAAATCCTTGGTGTCCCCCAAACTTAGACTTTATTGCTCCTACGCCATCAAGGGAATAACGAAAATTCTAATTATAATCAAGTGATTAAGTCTCAAACATCTAATCAGGCATGACCCTAACCTAGCCCAAAAACACCTAATGAGACTAGTGAAAAGATTCTGTTTCCGTAACATGCAAGTCAATTCCATGGAAACTATAAATCAACCCTCTATTCATCATTACCACACCCAATTAGACATCTATCTACCAATCAGAATTAGCTCGTTCTAAGGGATCATGAAAAATGCATGCTATGCAATGCAAATGCAACTATATGAACATAAATATCACAATAAACAGAATGTCCTATATGGCATACATAAAAACAAAACAAAAACGCTCTACACTAACATGCCATTATGCTCCATTATGCTCCTAACATGACATGCAACACATCTATTATACAACTAATACAAATGCACCTTTAATCCCCACCCCCAAACTGAAAAGTTGCAATGTCCACATTGAAGGTAAGAATCAAAAGAGTGCAAGGCATACCTACTCGTCGTCCGAAGCACTCCCATCGGGAGTGTCCGGTGGCGGATAGACAGTGCCAGCTCCTGCTCCAAACTGCGGAAAAGTCACGTCCCCTCCACTAGCACGGAAAGCCGTGCTCAAAGCCTGTGCAAACTGACTAAAATCTGCTGCAAAACCCACCTGCATATCGTGCACTGCGTCAATACGCCTCATCATACGCCTATACTGCCTCTGATCAACAAAATCTCTAGGCTCCTCGTGCTGCTGCTCCTCCGGCTGCTCCTCCGGCTGCTCCTCCGGCACTACATACCCAAGGCCCCAATCATCGGCCGCACCACCAGCCCACACAGCCAGCCGCTCTATACTCTGATGATCTAGCACTGCCTGTGGCTGCTGCACCGCCTCCGCCTCTGACCAAACAGCACCATGAAAACTAGCCAACCTAGCAATGACCGAACCATAAGGCATCGCCGCAGTAGAACTCCCTTGCATGAACCGTAAAATACCCTGATGGATCAAACTAGCCACATCCACGAATTCTCTACTGCATATAGCATACAACAGAATAGCCCGCTCAACCGTCACCTCACTCGAATGCCTAGTAGGAATGAGGTTGGCACAGATGAACGAGTGCCAAGTACGCCCATATTGATTCAAGGCCTTCGATACAAACGTAGTGGGCTCAGTAGTGCCCCTACTCAACTTCCATTCAGTACCTGGAACACATAACTGCTGAATAATCATCTGAAGATCCACACCATCACGACTCTTCCCTGACCAATCTTCTCGAGCCTTATCAATACCCGGAAGCTCGAGAACACGACGAATAGCCCGCGGCCGATAATCCACACGAACTCCACGAACCCGGCTAATACCATTCTTGTCCACACTAGCATTCGCATAGAACTCGCGAACCACAGACATCGGAACAGGTTCCGGAATCTCACAAACGCGCTCCCAACCTCTCTCTTGAATATTCTCCAACATACTCCCATCATCTATAGTAGGCAAAAGACCCCTCTCACGGGCAATAGGACACTCCAACAATTCAATATACCTCTCGCGAGCCTCATTAGAGATAAATTGAGGCCCACCATTGCCACCCCCAAAAGCAGATGGAGAAGAAGAAGGAGGATTTCTACCACCACCCGCACTTCCACTAGCACCCTCACCGCCACCAATTACCACCCTTTGTCGCTTGGATGCCATTGAATTGAATGGAGGATGTATTTAGAGTGTTATAGGGTTTGAGATTTGTAAGGAATGTGTATGTATAGGTGGAGGTGTATAAGTGTATATATAGGAGAAATTTAGGGTTAGGGATGTGGATAAGAGATAGGTTAAGGTTAATGGGGTTGGGATTGGGTATATATATATATAACAACAATTACAACATCAATTCCTTTTTTTTTTTTTTTTTTTCGGCAGGGACTTTTTTTTCGGCAGAGACTTCGGCGACGCGGCGCCAGGTTTACACTGGGGAACGGCGACGCGGCGCTTTGCTCACTGTTGAAAATTTTTTCTCTTTTTTTTTTTTTAGTAACTCCTGAGTCTGAACAAAACAACTACCTACCAAGTGGGTTGCCTCCCACAAAGCGCTCTTTTTACGTCATTAGCTTGACGTAGCTCCATTTCCTTAATTTGCACAAATTAGAACCGCAGTCTCAATTTCGCGATTCAACTTCTCTCCAAAATATGGTTTCAACCGCTGACCATTGACCTTGAACGACTGTTCCGGTAACTTGTCAAAAATCTCCACTGCCCCATGTTGAAAAACTGTTTTGACTGTGAATGGGCCTGACCAACGTGACTTCAACTTCCCAGGAAATAACCGAAGCCGAGAGTTATACAACAAAACCAATTGTCCGGGTACAAACGTCTTAAGAACCAACCGACGATCATGCCACCTTTTTACTTTCTCTTTGTAGAGTTTGTTGTTCTCATAAGCTTGCAAACGGAACTCGTCCATTTCATTCAACTGAACCATACGCCTCTCACCTGCTGCTGTAAGATCAAAATTCAGCTTCTTCAATGCCCAATATGCCTTGTGTTCTAACTCAGCTGGAAGATGGACACTAGTTGAAATGGTGACATTCCCAACGGCGTTTTATAGGCTGTCCGATAAGCCCACACTGCTTCATCCAGCTTCAATGCCCAATCCTTCCTAGAAGGACTAACTACCTTCTCAAGAATCCGTTTAATTTCGCGATTAGAGACCTCGGCTTGCCCATTGGTTTGAGGATGATAAGCTGTAGCAACTCGATGATTGATGTTATAGCGTGCCATCAGAGATGTAAACTTCCGATTGCAAAAATGCGTACCCTCATCACTGATTATAACTCGTGGAGTGCCAAATCGAGTAAATATGTTCTTGTGGAGAAAATTAAGCACCACCTTAGCATCATTCGTTGGAAGTGCTTTTACCTCCACCCACTTAGACACATAATCCACGGCCAGAAGAATATATTGATTACCACATGACGGAATGAACGGTCCCATGAAGTCGATTCCCCACACGTCAAAGATCTCTACCTCCATCATGACATTCAGAGGCATCTCGTCCCTACGAGAAATATTACCAACTCGCTGACATCGATCGCACCTCAACACAAACTGATGAGCATCCTTGAATAGAGTTGGCCAATAGAACCCTGCTTGAAGAATACGTGTGGCTGTCTTCTCACCCGCATAATGACCTCCATAAGCTGTAGCATGAAAATCACTAAGAATAGCCTCGGTCTCACTGTAAGGAACACAACGCCTAATAATCTGATCAGCTCCTTGCTTGAACAAAAACGGATCATCCCAAATATATTGTTTGACATCGTGCAAAAATTTCTTCCTTTGAGCATGAGAGAGCTCAGGTGGAATGATGTTGCTTACTAGATAATTCACGAAGTCTGCAAACCATGGTTCATCATCTTGCACTTTGAATAATTGCTCATCAGGGAAGAACTCATTAATGACCGTGTTGTCTTTAGGTGACTTGCCATGATCTTCCAATCTAGAGAGATGGTCAGCTACCTGATTCTCCGTCCCCTTTCTATCCTTGATTTCCACATCGAATTCTTGTAACAGAAGAACCCAACGAATCAATCTTGGCTTAGAGTCCTTCTTCGTAAGGAGATAGCGAATGGCAGCATGATCCGTATAAACTGTCACCTTTGTACCAAGCAGATAAGAGCGAAACTTTTCAAACCCGTAGACAATAGCAAGTAGCTCCTTCTCAGTGGTCGTGTAGTTCAACTGAGCATCAGTTAGTGTTTTACTTGCATAGTAAATAACGTGGAACACTTTTTATTTCCTTTGGCCTAGAACGGCCCCAAGTGCATAATCGCTGGCATCACACATCAAAGCAAATGGTTGACTCCAATCAGGAGCTGTAATAACTGGAGCAGAAATTAGTTTCTTCTTCAAGATCTCGAACGCATGTGAACAAGCCTCATCAAACTTGAATGGCACATCTTTTTCCAAAAGATTGCATAACGGCTTAGAAATTTTTGAGAAATCCTTTATGAAGCGCCTGTAGAACCCCGCATGACCAAGAAAGCTGCGAATACCCTTGACTGAGACAGGGGCAGGAAGGTTCTCAATAGTCTCCACCTTTGCTTTGTCAACTTCCAAACCTTTACACGACACCTTGTGTCCCAGAATGACACCTTCTTGTACCATGAAATGGCACTTTTCCCAATTTAGAACAAGATTCGTCTCCACACAACGTTTTAGAACCAAACTCAAGTTTTCCAAGCACTCATCAAAAGAATCCCCAAAGACTGAGAAGTCGTCCATGAATACTTCCACATTAATTCCAATCATGTCAGAGAAGATGGCCATCATGCACCTTTGAAATGTAGCTGGTGCACCACATAACCCGAAAGAAACACGTCTGAATGCGAATGTGCCAAATGGACAAGTGAATGTAGTCTTCTCCTGATCCTCGGGTGCTATGCAAATCTGATTGTAACCAGAATACCCATCAAGCAAGCAATAGTACTGATGTCCAGCCAATCTGTCGAGCATCTGATCAATGAATGGAAGTGGGAAATGATCTTTCCGAGTGGCCTTGTTCAATTTCCGATAATCCATGCAAATCCTCCAACCCGTAACTGTTTGCGTAGGAATGAGCTCGTTCTTCTCATTAGTCACCACTGTCATGCCCCCCTTCTTAGGCACACACTGTACCGGACTCACCCAAGAGCTATCAGAAATCGGGTAGATAATGCCCGCGTCAAGCCATTTAAGAATTTCCTTTTTCACAACTTCTTTCATGACAGGATTCAGTCTCCTTTGATTATCAACTGTAGGGTTAGCTCCCTCTACCAAAGGAATTTTGTGCATGCAGTACGACGGACTGATACCCTTGATATCTGCTATAGTCCACCCAATGGCTGATTTGGAATCCCTTAAGATTCGCAATAGTTTTTCCTCTTCTATTCCTGAAAGCTGAGAAGATATAATAACAGGTAAGGTAGAAGAATCACCAAGATAGGCATACCTTAAATGTTCAGGCAATGGCTTAAGTTCCAATGTAGGTGCTTCCTCGATGGATGGCTTAAGTCTAACATGAGACTTTTTCAATTCTGACAACCCCAATGATTCAAATGAACTTTGAAACTTCTTCCATGGTGATGCATTAAGATATTGCAATTGTTCTTCATCCTCTTCGGTCTCAACCTCCAAGTCATTAGAAAGAACTCTTTCCAACACATCAGCTTTTATCAAGTGTTGAGTTGCTGGGTTAACCACCTTGTCGACCATATCAATTTTGAAACACTCTTCATCGTCAGTTGGAAGCTTCATTGCATTGAAAACATTAAAAGTGACATCTTGATCGTGCACCCTCATAATGAGTTCCCCCTTTTGGACATCGATAAGAGTTCGGCCTGTCGCCAAGAATGGTCGTCCCAAGATGATAGGGATCTTCTTGTCTTCCTCGAAGTCAAGAATAACAAAGTCGGCTGGAAAGATAAGCTTGTCGACCTTCACCAAAACATCCTCAACTATCCCTCGCGGATAAGTAACAGAACGGTCAGCAAGTTGTAGAGTCATGGTAGTGGGCTTTGGCTCTAGAAGACCAAGTTGCATGAAAACTGATAAGGGCATGAGATTAATACTTGCACCCAAATCACACAAACATTTGCTGAATGAGAGGTCTCCAATAGTGCATGGGATGGTGAAACTTCCAGGATCCTTCAACTTAGGAGGCAACTTTTGTTGCAAGATGGCACTACATTCCTCCGTCAAGGCAACGGTCTCTAACTCCTCAAGTTTCAATTTCTTCGAGAGAATACCCTTCATGAACTTCGCATAGCTCGGCATTTGCTCAAGAGCCTCCGCAAATGGTATGTTAATCTGCAGCTTCTTGAATACATCCAAGAACTTAGCGAATTGCTTGTCTAACCTTTGCCTTTGAATTCGTTTTGGGAATGGAGGAGGTGGAAACACCTTATCTTCTACTTCTTTTTGGGAATTAACACTCTTGTGAATGATAGGAGTTGAAGGAGTAGCATTAGGAAGCAAATCAGAACCAGATTCGACCTCAACTGAAAATTCAAGTTTTTCCTCCAGAGAGCCCGGCGACGCGTCGCCGTTTTTGTACTGTGAGGCGGCGCCGCGGCGCCGAAGGGCCTGCTCAGGAATTTCATTTTTTTCCTCGGTTGCTTTTTCTTCGTTCTGACCTTGTAGACTTCTTCCTGATCGTAATGTTATTGCCTGAACCTGTTCCTTTTGATCTTTCTTGCCTGGATTCACCTCTGTGTCACTCGGGAGCGTTCCTGGTTGACGGTTCAACAAAGCATTGGCTAGCTGGCCAATTTGATTCTCTAAAGTTTTCAATGACACTGCCTGACTCTTATACATCATTCGAAGCTCTTCCAATTCCGACTTCTCAGACTGATTCAATGAAGTTCCTTGAGATGGTTGAAACCCCGGTGGATTGAATGGTTGCCTTGGAGCATAAGGTGGTGGTTGATAGTTCTGATTACTTGGCCTTACATTGAACTGCTGATTTTGTGGTTGCTGAGCACCTCCCTGATTGTTGCTCCAACTGAAGTTAGGATGATTCCGATTGTTGGGATGATAAAAATTTGGCACTGGTTGCTGAGATCTTTGAAAATTACCAACAAATTGTGCGGATTCAGCTGAGATAGCACACATATTTGTGTCATGTGCCCCTGCACACAATTCACACACCATAGCAACCTGGTTAGTACCAAGATTAGAAAGGGAATCTACCTTCATTGTCAACGCTTTGAGTTGGGCAGCAATAGCAGTAGCTGCATCCAAGTCAAGAACTCCAGCCACTTTCGCAGGTGGCAAGCGTTGAGTAGGATTCTGAAACTCATTGGCCGCCATCATTTCAATCAGATTATAAGCATCCTCATAGCTTTTTGCCCATAGCGCACCTCCAGAAGCTGCATCTAACATAGGCCGGGACTGAGCTCCCAACCCGTTATAGAAATTGCTGATTATCATCCAATCCGGCATTCCATGATGAGGACAACGTGCCAATATCTCCTTGTACCTCTCCCAAGCTTCTCCCAAAGATTCCTGGGAATGCTAAGCAAACTGAGAAATGGCATTCCTGTAAGCTGCTGTCTTCGCCATGGAGAAATACTTGGTCAAGAACTTTTGAGCACAGTCTGCCCATGTTGTAATAGAGCCTGATGGCATAGAATGTAACCAACTCTTGGCTTTATCCTTAAGAGAGAAGGGAAATAGCCTCAATCTGATTGCGTCATCTGTAACTCCGTTGAATTTGAAGGTGTCACAGATCTCAAGGAAGTCCCTAATATGAGCATTGGGATCTTCAGCAGGACTACCCCCAAACTGGACTGTGTTCTGAATCATCTGAATGATGTTTGGCCTTAGCTCGAAATTGTTAGACCCTATAGCTGGGCGAACAATACTAGTATGAATGTCCTCCACTTTCGGCTGAGAGAATTCACTCAAAGCCTTCGCTGCTTGATCTTGATTTGCCATAACTTCCTTTGCTTCAAGATTGTTTTCTAACCCGAAATCAAGTCTTCTCCTAGCTAGTTCGTCTCTACGTGCCCGAGCTCGTGTACGCATAAACTCTCAACACGTACCTGAAATTCACCAACAAGAAATTTTATGAAAACGTCCTAGTCACCGAAATTCAATGACCACTGATGGCAAATATTGAAACTAAACAAAAAAAAACCGCGTCCCCGGCAGCGGCGCCAAAAACTTGTTACGACCAGCTCAACACGCAAGTGCACGTGATCTCAAGTAATACAGATAGCAAATAAGGTTCGTTCCTACAGGGACTCGTTGTATTGTCTAGCTAATTCACTCACCAATGTATGATTATTTTCCGATGCTAAAACAAATAATAAAGTGGATTGTTGTTATCACTAAAATGTATCTAAGAATTATAACTAATTATCAACTGCTTGAACTGAGATTTAGGTCAAATTACTTATGCAAATAAAACATGGGAATTTAGTTTCTTTAAACAATCCATCTATAGTCTCCAAATCCCTAGCCTTATTCATGTGATTTATTAACACCTGATCGAACACACAAAACTGATATAAGCCAACTTCCGTTACACAAATACCATCCTAAACAATATCCACAATAAAGATAGAAATCATTTAGTCTTCCGATTATGCCAAGTCTTCATATGTCTATAAAGAATAAAACATAATGGTTGAGGTGCCAGCATTCAATTGATCACATAGTCGTCATAAAAAGATTAGAGTTACGACACTAATTACGAATGATATTATCACGCATAAACCTACGCTAACATGGCAAGTTCTAAACTCTTATTTCCACTTTCGTTTCAACAAGAATTAACACACAATTACAGGAGTTAGCTACTCTCCTATAACGAATTAAAATCAACCATGATAGGATATCACATCAATCACACTATAGGCATCGAGAAGATTCAACACATAAAATTCATGAATAAATCCACTAAACCCCCATGACAACGAATTAGTTCATGATCGAATTAATCATCATCATGGGTTCCAATGAAAACATGATAGAAAGAAATGAATAATGACTGAGATAAATATCAAAGGTTTTAAAGAATACACCAAGGTTAAGCATCCACAACTAGGAAGAATACAAGAATAAATTGGAACTATCTTCTTCCCTCCTTCTTTGTGCTAAAAAACTACGTACATAAAACAAGCTGTCACTTTTTTCTCCCTTTTCTAGGGTTTTCTTTACTTCCTTTATATAGGCCTCCAGGTGCTAGTACATAGAAGAAATGTTTTTTTTTTATTTTATTTAATTCACCCAAAACAAATCAGGAACCGGGTCAGACGAGACGGCGACTCGGCGCCGGCTTCAAGCACAAAATCAGCGATGCGGCGCCAGGACCTCCACCACGGCGATGCGGCGCCATCCTCCAGTACAATTGCGGCGACGCGGCGCCGAGCCTACTGACCAGCAACTTCAATTTTTTTCTTTTCTTTAATATAACTCCGTTTTGCACTTCGATTGCTACGCTTCGTTCCTCTAACACCTGTGATTGATATCCCTGCACAATACCCTTAAAAGAGATCAAAAACACCACAACTCAAGTACAATCCATCGTTTTAAGCTAAACGGAAACGTTCTAAGTAGATAAAATACCCACTTATCACCGAGCTCACATATCAACTAAACAGAAGATATAATTATAACAATTTATGACTGCAAGGCCCTATGGGGTCGCCTCTCAAGGTCCCTACAGGACCACATTGCGCTTGGAAGGACCCTTCGAGGTCACCATCACTCACTTATACATGGTTTCGCATTAATTGAAAGACACACAACACGTGTCATCATCTTAGCGACTGGGAGCAGATCTCGAAACACGATAGTTGTCTGAAACCATTCAAATTCATAGGGGTCGCGATGCGATCCCAAGGCACTTGAGATAGCTATGTTTTCATCTACATCAATCTATAGCGAGCACAGGCCTCGCATCGAAGTTTTGACAAAGCAGTTTCTGACTCCACATCGCATTTTCAATGGCAATATGGACTCGGGGGATAGTTGTTATGTCCAAATCTTGGCATAAGCCCTAAGCAGGACTAATGGGCTAGAATAGCGGTCCACAACTCATAATGGGCCTAAAGATGAAGATTGGGTCACCAAAGCCCACCACCAGGAGCTAGTCCAATATACTATCAACACAATATGGAAGACAGCGACCCCTAGCTACGGGTTGAGTTCGCAGCAGTCCATAGTATGGGATAGCATCTACCACATCTCTCTGCAAGGTCCAGCGAGGCCTAAAGGTCCAGTGTGGCCTAGAATATTCTTATTATGAAGGCTCATAGCTAAACCCAGCGAGGTTGCATGAGTAGATATGAAGGCTCATAGCTAAGCTCAGCGAGGTCGCATGCCTGTACCGACGAGGTCGCATGCCTGTACCGACGAGGTCGCATGCCTGTATCGACGAGATCGCATGCATGTACCGATGAGGTCGCATGCCTGCACCCATAGGAGGTCGCATGCCTGTACCTAGGAGGTCGCATGCCTGCACCTAGGAGGTCGCATGCCAGCACCCACAGGAGATCGCATGCCTGTACCGACGAGGTCGCATGCCTGCACCCATAGGATGTTGCATGCGTGTACCTAGGAGGTTGCATGCCTGCACCCAGTAGGTCACATGCCTGTACCAACGAGGTCGCATGCCTGTACCGACGAGGTCGCATGCCTGCACCCATAGGAGGTCGCATGCCAGTACCTAAGAGGTCGCATGCCTACACCTAGGAGGTCGCATGCCTGCACCCATAGGAGGTCGCATGCCTGTACCCACGAGGTCGCATGCATGCACCCACAGGGTCGCATGCGAGTTCCTCGTAAGCTCTCCATTAGCCTCGCAAATGAGGCCTCGTGATTCTAGCATCATGTTAGCCATAGGTAACCTTTATTTGGCCATGGGTCATGAGCAGAGTTAATGGACAAATTATATCAGCCCAAGAAGACGTCTAGTGGATTTGGGCCAAGTTGAGCCCATAGAAACCCTAGCCCGTCTGGGTAACTTCTTCTCCAAGAGAACTACGTATGGCTTGATCCCTATAAATAGGATACGTAGGCACCTTGTTATGAATGATTGATAGCTCACCCCTGAAATATCAACAAACAAGATCAGCCACAAAAAATCACCAATCTCCATCCGTGTTCTTCGTGTTCTTAGCGAAATATCCGTATTTTGCTTCGTGATTCCAGCAAACCTCCAAAATATTGTTATACAATATTCTCCCTATAACATGTGTCATAGTAGCTATCTCTCTCTCTCTCTCACATGAGAATTGATTGTTTTTATTAATTTTCTTGGCCAACTTGTTAATATGATAATAACAATACATGTTTTTCTGTTGTAAATTTTTGGTACTTGCATGCCTAGTTATTTTTATCATATAATTTTCAGTTAATAAAATTGGTTATTTATCATGTGTCACATGGTTTGTTTTAAATTGTTTTAATAATTACTCCATGGACATAGACCATAGTTCACTTTGCATGGTAGAATAAATAATATGAGTTTATATCATTCTTTGGTTGCTTATATGCTCCTAATTTTTATTATTTTTCTTTTTCAATGCCTCTTGTCCACTTTTAGTACATGTTGGTTAGTGTATATGTATAGTGTATGTTGTTTCCATCAATCATATATGTTTACTTTAGGATTATTGTGGTTGCTGATAAAATTTTAATTATGGTTTATTTAGATGTCATGATAAATGCATATTCTATGTTAAATATCATGCTTATTTGTCTCCTCGATTATTTTTTTTAAGATATTATTGGTGTCAGATCTATAATGCATGGAATCTGGATATACATTGTTTCGAGAAAATTTGTCTGGCTGTCACAATGGGGAATGGCAAGAAAAAAAATGTGTCAAAATAATTGTATTTTGTATTTTTTTAACGAAGTCGAAAGAAAAAAATGGAAGGAATATAGATTGTTTTGAGACAATCAGAAAATTTATCAGTTTAAAAGATAATATTTTGTAAAAAATATTTTTATGATACTCAGAATAGAGTGTACATAAAATTGAAAAGCGAAATTTTTGAAATAAGTTAATTATTTAATTTACAAGAATATTGGGGCAAGTGCATAGAATTTAATAAACAAAAATTTGTTGGTCTTGTTGAATTAAGGAGTTAAAGAACTCTAAAAGGTATTTTGAAAAAAGACGCCAGCAAGGTGTGGTTAAGTTGATACATCTAGTAAACCAGAAAATGTGTGTCCTTGTTTTACATAATTTGTTTGGTTGGAACCCATTGTTATACGTGATATTAAGATAATTTGAAATCGTTGTTGAAAAAAGACGACACTGTTATAGAAGAAATTACAGTGACTCTTAGAACAGAGAGTGAAAAGAAAAAAGATGTTTTTTCTTTGTGACACTCAGAATGGTGAGTGTAAAATTAGAATTTTTGAAATTAAATTGAAAGAATTTTAGTTCATGGAATGAAATGAAATTCGAAGTTGTAAGATCCACCGTAATATAGAAAATTCGTTGGTTGTAAATGAATTTTGAAAAATTGGGAATTTTATCTCAATAAAGAATTAGAAAGTTGTGTCAGTAATTTTGAAAGTGGGAGTTCATTTACGATTATATTGAATATCTTGATGATAAGTTGTTAGCGAAAAAAATGAGAAGGAAATGTTAAATTGTGGGATCTCATTTAAAAATTTGTGATGAAAGACATTCGGGAAATTTCATATGTTCTAAGAATCCTGTTTGTGAGAGATAAAAAAGAACATTGAGTTTGAATTAAGAAGTGTGTATGATGTTTAATCATTTTATGATGCAAAGTTACAGTCCAGTGCGAACCCTATTGTTAGAGGGGAAATAGTTAATGCAGGAATGGAATCATTATATATAATTTTATGCGCAAGTGTCGGAAGTTCGATATATTTTATGTTATGTGATCGATTGACTTGACTTGACATATGTTGTTATCCTTGTGAGTGGATTATGAAGCAATTTTGCTTGAGCCTAGTGAGAGGCTGTTAAGAGGATCATGATCGTGTAATTAAAGAGTTTTTTTTTAATAAATTGGTGAATTAGGCAGGCATGCGTGGAGTTATTGTTTATTGCGATATATGTATCGAAGGTGATCTTGGTAATTGAGAATTCAACTTCGGGATACACATTTAATTAATATTGTGGAATGAAGTTGGAAAGGTTATGTTAGGCCGAATACACAATTAATAATCAAATTCGTATGAGAGTTTAACAAGTAAGATGATTATGCACTTTAAATCTTCTGATATTAAAAACCCTCTTCGTGATGTAAACTATCACAAAGAGCTGCTAGGTTACAATAAAGATAGTTCGATGCACGATACCCTTCTAGGGTTAACCTAACTGTATTTATAAAATATACAGCTTCGATACAATCTCTAATTTATATTCCTAATACTCAGCTATACAATGATATCAATTACAGATTGTCACACGTCTCCTAAGTCAACTCGATCTCTTTGATAGCTATCCAGTCTCCAAAGATCTCGCTTCCATATCAATCTTCAATTGATCTCTAATATCTTCTGTTGACTCTGTACGCGCTGCTTCCAGACAGACTTTACTAAACTCTGTCCAGCTTTCGTCAGTCAGACTTTACTAAACTCTGACTTCCTTCCAGTTAAACTCTGATATATCACTGTTACACTTAAACACTTACCCTTCTAAGGTTAACCTAACTGTATTTATAAAATATACAGCTTCGATACAATCTCTAATTGATATTCATAATAATCAACTATACAATGATATCAATTACAGATTGTCACACGTCTCCTAAGTCAACTCGATCTCTTTGATAGCTATCCAGTCTCCAAAGATCTCGCTTCCATATCAATCTTCAATTGATCTCTAATATCTTCTGTTGACTCTGTACGCGCTGCTTCCAGACAGACTTTACTAAACTCTGTCCAGCTTCCGTCAGTCAGACTTTACTAAACTCTGACTTTCTTCCAGTTAAACTCTGATATATCACTGTTACACTTAAACACTGAAATATTACATCAATTATATCTAACAATCTCCCCAAACTTGTTCATTAGCAAAAATGCACAAGTTAATAAATAATTGATGATGTCAAAAACAAATAATCATATACAGTGTTTAACAACTAAACAGAGTTTAAACTGATACTTAACAAAATTACATAAAATATGAAAAACTTACAGAGCATAAATTACTTAATCCTTTCAACATCCCATGCTATCCTCAAATACTCTGTTAGCAATCTCTCTTCTACAACTTCAAGTGCTCTTTCCATCTCTAGCTTGATCTCTCGAAGCTTAGAATCTGTACCATCTGTCTGATAAATAGCTGATCTCAAATCATAGATGCCGTTCTTCTTCATTTCATTTCCAAGTTTGATAAAGTATGACTTTTCTGATTCTGAATTGAATTCAAGCACAGTGATACCCAAATCAGTTCTCAGCTTAGCACTATTTCTCTTCATTTCAACCATTCTTCCTTTTTAATCTAAGTACTTTGGTACATATTCAGACTTGTCTTTAATTCCACAAATCATCTTTGATCTTTCCATCTGGTACCTAAGTACTTCTGCAGCTCGGTAAGTATGACTGTTATTCACTTTGAAAATATGTAAGACATACTGCAGTTCTTCATACATTTTCAAATTAATATCATGTTCTCCAACTTTATAAACAGTCCCATCCTCCATGAAATACAACAGAAAGTCTTTGTTTAGACTTCTTTGATGAATCAATTGTACTGATTCCAGCTTGTCCAAATTAACTTGAAGGACACCCTTGCCTGGAGCAGCCAGTGATGAATGATCTCTAGGAGTAATATTCAAAGTCCTTTCTCTGTTTGACCCTAAACCAGCCAAATCATGAAGTTGCTTAGCAATCATTGCTCTGCTTTGAAAAATATCACCTCCTTGAACTTTCTCAGTATTCTCAGGAATAGTAGGTCTCACAAAACCATGAATTGAAAGAGTAGTTTGTACAACATGTGTAGAAACAGAGGTTGTAACTTGCTTTAACTTCTTTGAACTCTTATCAACTTCAACAACTTTTTCTTTAAGCTTCAATCTAGCCTCATCTGCTGTTGGCTTTCTTGAATGAGACAATCTCTGATCAGCATTGACATTTTCATTTTCTTCAATCGTTTATGTATTCAAACACTCAACATTTCCTAGATTAATGTGTGAGTGGGACACAATAATGGGTGAGTGAAATACACGCGCTCGTAATTTTAAGAAGTGTATTTGTGAATATAACAATAAAATATTTGATTTTTAAAAAAAATCAAATAACACTCTCTGAAAATACCTGGAACCATTAAAAACCAGAATACGAAGCGTTTTAGTACTTCGTTACTTACCCATCTCTATTTAACGCCTAGAGACTTGTTCACTATCCCTTTAATCTTTCATTCTCTCCTGAAAATCAAAAACCCTTCACACAACACACCGTTAAACAATGTCAAAACTTACCATCAAGGAAAAGAATCTCCATCTCGTAGAGAACAGAGATATCTTCAGTTACTCGTGAAGAGTTTGATGCCTTTGACTGGGAAAGGCAGCTTGAAACTCTGTGGCTGCAGATGGATGCCAGTCTTCAAGAAATTGAGAGAGAAAAGCCTGCAAGAGTGATCGACATCGATGCTGCTCTTCAAGAAACATTAATATGGTTTTCCTCTAAGGCATCCTCATCCAACACCACCAACCATTGTTAATGAATATGTCAGCAAAAATAACCTTATCCCTTCAACTTCCACCCAAACAAAGTGGCAAAGATGGGATCTGGGATGGCTGCTAACAATGGAGTGGTTTGGACTTTACTTTTTATTTTCCTGTTGAATGGATTAGTAGATAGAGAGAACAAAAAGATGTAATACTTGCATGTAATCTCTTTCTTATTATTAATGAAGAATCCTATTTCTCTAATTTATTCAATGTGTTCTGCAAATTTTATGTTTATGAATTGTTCTTCAAAGAATTAAATCAAAGAAAATGAAAACTAATTAAAGTAATCATATAAGTAACAAATTCATCAACAATAACCACTATTAAATCAGGAACAGAACAATTGGGGATTACTTGTAGTATACATACAGTGGATCAATTAATCGTGCGTAGGAAAAATAGCAATTATCACCGCTGTATTCTCTTTCCTATTTCCAAGACACTTTAACACAATACACTTATTAACAGTTGTCAAAAGCACTATTTACTCCAAAATTTTCAAATTGTCCAAATGAAAATTTACCTCAGAGTACGAACCACAAATCAACAGCGTTTGTCAATTCTCCAACTTTATCACCGAAACCCTTTCAAAAATTGCACAGTTGTGAAAATATGTGTGTGTGAAGCAGAGTTTACCAAATCAATTTTTAGAGCATCTAATTTTTCATAAAATCCATAAAGTAAATCAATAAACACTGGATGCACAAACTCTCATAGTAAACACTGACTGTATGATGAAAGCTAAACTCTGTAGTAATCAATCTATATACAGTAACATTGAATTTATTTTATACCCCCTCTATTGCTAATTTTTTTTTATTCTATTCATTCCAGTAATTAGAGGTTGGAGCTAGTCACCAAAAATTCAAAAATTTTAGCCCTTATCATTTTGATAAGTTCCTGGGTCATCCTAGTCTTTGACTAGTCACCAAAAATCAGAGAATTTTAGCACATATTATATACCAATAAGTTCCTGGGTCATCCTAGTCTCCAACATAATCTCAAAGGAGTATAGCAACCTATATACATTTTCTTTGGGGTATTGCAGTAAGCATTTTAATCTACCAGAGTATAACTAACAGAGTTTAGAGTTCATCAACATCAGTAGTTATTCATGAAAGGCAATGCACACAGTATTTATAGACTCAGAGTTTAGGACAAAATAAACTAAGAGATACTATAAATATGAACCAGTATTATGCTGTGTTAACTTTCTGCACAGTCTAAGATTAGATCACAATAACTCAGAAAGATTCATAATTAATTGCTGAGAATCATGCTTCATACATATTTCTTCATTGGTGTTTTCATTCAGACAAAAATCAACTCAGAGTTCACAGAGTTTATCAAACTTATTAACAGTGTATGACATACAGGCATGCTGACAGAGTTTAGCAGAGTTTGTCAGTGTTTAAAGAAAAACATGTTAACAGAGTATGCATAACAGAGTTTAATCAACAGAGATCAGTTAGCACATAACAAATCAAGGAAATATGAGCAACACATTACATAAGTAAAATTTGAATCTAACCAACATTCCTAGTCAGAACCAGTGACCATTCCTAGTTCATTGACCAGTCTTGTAAATGTAGCTTCACTCAATGGTTTGGTGAAAATATCTGCACGCTGTTGTTCTGTAGACAAAAAATGTAGTTCAATATTCCCTTCTTCCACATGTTCTCTGATGAAGTGGTACCTTATGCTGATATGCTTGGTCATTGAATGCTATACTGGATTACCTGTCATAGCAATAGCACTTTGATTATCACAGTAAATAGGAATCTTACTGTACCTCAATCCATAATCCAGCAATTGATTCTTCATCCACAAGATCTGTGCACAACAGCTACCAGGTGCAATATACTCTGCTTCAGCTGCAGATGTAGAAATTGATTTCTGTTTCTTGCTGTACCAAAAGACAAGTCTGTCACCAAGAAATTGACAACTTCCACTAGTGCTCTTTCTGTCTATCTTGCAGCCTGCAAAGTCTGCATCAGAATACCCAAGTAGCTTGAAATCTGATTCTCTGGGGTACCACAGACCTAATGATATGGTGCCCTTGAGATACTTGAAGATTCTTTTCACAGCTGTCAGATGTGGCTCTCTAGGATCTGCCTGAAACCTTGCACAAAGACAGGTTGCATACATAATGTCAGGCCTACTAGCTGTCAAGTAAAGAAGAGATCCTATCATGCCCCTATAGTTTGTCATATCCACTGAAACTCCTGTGTCTTTGTCCAATTTAGTTGCTGTTGCCATGGGAGTTGATGCAGATGAACAGTCAAGCATTCCAAATTTCTTGAGAAGATTTCTGGTATATTTTGCTTGATTAATGAAGATACCATCATCTGTTTGTCTCACCTGTAGGCCTAGAAAATAACTAAGCTCTCCCATCATGCTCATTTGATATCTGGATTGCATGAGCTTGGCAAATTTCTTACAGAGTTTATCATTAGTAGACCCAAAGATAATGTCATCAACATATATCTGAACTAAAAGCAAGTCACTCCCAGATTTGAAATAAAACAGAGTTTTGTCAATAGTACCTCTGTTGAATCCACTTTCTAAGAGAAATTGAGCCAGAGTTTCATACCATGCCCTTGGTGCTTTCTTAAGTCCATAGAGTGCTTTATCCAGCCTGTAGACATGGTCTGGATATTTTGGGTCCACAAATCCTGGTGGTTGTTCAACAAACACTTCTTCTTCAAGCTTCCCATTCAGAAAAGCACTTTTCACATCCATCTGGAACACTTTGAATTTCTTGTGAGAGGCATATGCTAGAAAAATTCTGATTGCCTCTAATCTTGCAACTGGAGCAAATGTTTCATCATAGTCTATTCCTTCCTGTTGTGAATAGCCTTTTGCTACCAGTCTAGCCTTGTTCCTTGTGATAACACCTTCACTGTCAGTCTTGTTTCTGAAAACCCATTTAGTACCAACAATAGATCTGTTCTTTGGCCTTGGTACAAGGGTCCAAACTTCATTCCTTTCAAATTCATTCAACTCTTCCTGCATTGCTGTTATCCAGTCAGCATCTTGAAGAGCTTCTTCCACTTTCTTTGGTTCATTTTTAGACAAGAATGCATGAAACAAACATTCACTAGCAATGGCACTTCTTGTTTTCACTTTTGCATCTGGATCACCAATTATCAAATCAGGTGTATGTGATTTAGTCAATTTCCTAGCAGAAGGCAAATGACTTCTGTCAGCATGTGATCCTCCCCCTTGATCCATGCTCTCCTGATTTTGTTGTGGGCTTTCTTCATTTTCTGAGACTCCCCCTGAACTTGACTGCCCAGAGTAAGAATTTGAATTTTCAGAGTTTGAATCATCAGAGTTTGATCCAGATTTTTCATTTGACTCAGTATCAATGTTTGAGTCTTCATCTTGATCATGCTCCCCCTCAACTGGTTCTTCCCTTTGTTGTGGCTGAGAAGTTTCTCCAGTGTTTACCAGTAGAGGTTTAGAGTTTGTTTCAACAGAGTCTGTCAGAATAGTTTGATCAGAGTTTACTTCAACAGAGTTTAAATCTTCATTTTCAAAGTTCAGTTGATCATATTCATCTTTGTCTTCAAGTCCAGTTATCTTCTTGTCATCAAAAGACACATGTATAGATTCCATGATCACTTTAGTTCTCAGATTGTAAACTCTGAATGCCTTTGTTGACAGTGGATAGCCAACAAAAATTCCTTCATCTGCCTTTAGCTCAAACTTGGACAACTGTTCAGGATGAGTCTTCAAAACAAAGCATTTGCACCCGAAAATATGAAAGTATTTCAGGTTAGGCTTCTTTTTCTTCACCATCTCATATGGTGCTTTTCCATGCTTATTGATCAGTTGATAAGATATATTTTTATATATATTTTAGATAATTTTATTCCCGTATTTAATTACATTTTGCATTAATTCGGATATTTATTTAATAAATCTTAATGTTTTATTGTAGAAGACAAGAATTCCTAAGTTTGGAAGAATTTGGGCTTAAAGAGCTATTTTGGAGCTGAAAATGGAAGAAATTCGGATTTATTGAGCTAATCCCGCTTTCTACGATATTTAATTCATATCTGGAGTTGTAGAAGTCAGATTTGGACGATCTTACAGTCCACGCGAAGCTTAGAAAATTATCTACAATCCAGAGGGATTAAATAAGCAAAAATACGATTGGAGCAGCTCGAAATCTGAGGAGAAAATTCAGTTCCGAATTTTAGTAAAAAAAAAATCTTTTTACTTTTGGAATTTTATTGTAATTTATTTAAAGTGTAAAGTGTGTGTGTATTGAGTGTTTTATTAGTGCAGCCGAAAGTGTGATGAAGTGGAAGAAAAAGAGAAGAAAAAAATAAATTGCAAAGTGGTAGTAATGATGAAGGAGGAGAATGATGAATGCTTATTTTATTTGAGAAATCTTGGAAGTTTAGGCTATAAATTGGAGAGTTTTGTGCTGGAGGAAAACACACCAACGGAGACATAGAAAAAAAAACACTCACCACTTTATATCTTCTGATTCTATCATCCTTTCATTCGGCTAATATTTTGGAGCTAGGGACTTGATTTTCTTTCCTCTCTTTTATGTACTATTTGGCTTACTTCTCCACTCTATTGTAAATTTGAGGTACTCTTTAATTTTATCTTGTTTGTTAATATATGTTTTATATGTCTTGTTTAATTGTTTTTGTCAATTTTATTAATATCATGAGTGAGTAATTTATTTCTAGGGTGTAAGGGGAAGCCTTGTTTACACCACAATAATGCTTTAATCTTATTAGTTATTTAACGGATATAAAATAATTCTAATCGATATGTTATGAAATTTGATTTGTGTTATCGGCCGGTATCATTAATTAATTATTTGCAAATAGGAATAATAGATCGAGAGATTTTATTCACTAGAGGCATACATACGATTAGCGGAATTGAATTTTAGTGCGAGAGCATAATTGGATTTCCGAGAGCGTTAATGCTTGAGAGAGATTAACACATGCTCTAATTATTTAAATCCGTTAAATTAACTACATCCGTATAATTCGTTCGGTGTAAACATGGTAAACCGGTCGCCCTAGACTTTTAGTTAATCGATTTAAAACACATTTATTTGCGTTATTTACCTATACAAAAATTCTAAATAATTATTTTTATTTTAGAAATAATTCGTGACAATTAAATTAAAATCGATAAAACCGTCTCCCTGTGAACGAACATAAAAATATACCACATCAATTTTGGCGCCGCTGCCGGGGAGGCAAAAATTATTGATTTTAAATTAATTGTTTCTTGCAGTTTAGATTTTATTTTATTCAGTAAAAAAAAACACAAAAATATTAGTTTCATACAATTTTCAGTAATTAATTTTGTGCCTCAATTTGTGTTTAATTCGAAGCAAAACAAGCCTCCCCTGCTTCTTTGTTTTCTACCCAAACCCAGCTCACCCTTTTGTTTTTCTTTCCTACCAAAACCCACCATCACACAAACTTTCATCCTCCTTTCATACTCTTTTCATTTTCTTTTAGTTTTAAAATTCTCTTTTTAGTGAATACCCAAATTCGTGGCTTGTCTAGTTAGTCAGGCAGTCAGCTCTTCAGCTCTTCACCATCATAGAGTATCCAGAGAATCAAAGCTAATTAATATCAACCAATGGTCGGTACATCAAAATTTTGTTCTTCCACCAGTTAGCTGATTCCACCTCACCACTCCTCCAGTCTCCCTTCTCACCTCCGTTAATCCCCTTCACAACTCGCGTAGCCACAGCACAACTCCACCCACTTCACCCTTTTCCTCCACAATCACCACCGCACTGCAAAATACCACCTCCACCGCGCCTCATCTCCGACATCAGCCACCAGCCTCCCCTTTCTCCGACTCCATCTCACCATTCTTGCACCCCCCCTTCTTCATTCTTTTCGACTTCACCATTTCTCGTTGCAATACAGCACCAACGCCTCCATTCACTCTCTCCGCTGCTGCTGCGAACCCCAAACACCCCCTTCCCCAATTTTTCGTTTTTAAATCGCTATTTTTGTTCCGAACTGTTTTCCGAGTTCTTGAATTTGTTTTACGTGTTTATGTTGCTGCATCTCCGAGTCTGCTGTGTGTATACTTCGAATTATGTGTTTGTTTGATGCTGAGTTGTACTGAGTTAACTCAGTTTCAATTAAATAGGATTTGTTTAGTTTTGGTGTTCGTTCAGTTAAGATGTTGATTGTTGAGTTTAATTGTGTATTATGAGATTGTTTTGGGTTGTGGATATTTTGTTAATGGCTAGTTCAATTTACGAACAAGTCATGCTTAATTTTTAAATTTTCTGTAAATAAAATTTATTTCAAAAAAAAAAAAAGTTTTAAAATAAAATCTAGTTGATGAATTTGATTTTTTTTTAATTTGATTTCTGTTCTTTTCATGAATTAGTGTAGAAATAGAATAATAGCTCTTTTTTTTAAAATAAAAAATAAAAAAAAATTTAAAAATTTTTTTTAAAAAAAATAAAAATAAAATTTAAATAAAAAAATAGGATTTAATTAGATTTTAAATAATTTGTAATTAATTATTAAATTAGTTTTTAGACCTTTTCATTTTTACTTAATTAGTTTAAAATAGTTTAAATCTTCTTTTTAATCTGTAAAGTTGTTTTGTGAGTTTTGTCTATTGTGACTTCCTTGATTTAAAAAATATATATATATATATATATATATATATATATATACATATTTTGTGTTTTGTTTAATTTGTTAAATTTTGTGTTAGATTTTTTTCGTCTATTTTTCCATTGTCTCATTGGAACTTTAGTTCCAAGTGAGATCGGTTTTACTGCTTTTCCTGTTTTTGTTGTTGATGCACAGGTCTACAGAAGACGCATTTATAACTCCTGATTCTACTCGGAATCTTGATTCCGGAGAACCTCTGCAACAATATATCGATAAACAGAGAAATAAAACGCAGCGAAAGATCCATTTCTCAGAGATTAAAATGGCCAACCCTCCTGTTAAATCTTTGAAGAACTATTCGTAACCTTCTCCGAGTGGGGTACCAGTTGGCCTCGCTATGCCAGCTATTCAAGCAGCAAACTTTGAGATCAAACCGGCGTTGCTCAGTATGATCCAACATAATCAGTTTGCTGGTCTTCCATCCGAAGACCCTACACTTCATCTGCAAAGGTTTCAACAGCTCTGTTCTACCATTAAACATCAGGGAGTCACTCCAGACCAGTTGAAAGTCATGTTGTTCGGTTTCTCTCTTCGTGACAAAGCTCAAAAATGGTTGAATGATATTGACTTGACCGAGTGGGATGATGTAAGAACCCCAAATTTTGGATATAATTAAAACTTTTATTAAGTAATGATAAAATGAGGAACAATGATTCCAACAACAAGGTCACCAGCTCTAATGAATGGTGGTTTCAAAGAACAATGATTGTAATGAATGGATATTGCTTTGGACAATGATCCTGATGCATTGGTATATTGTCAGAATAGAGTAATTCGATGGTTGAGGACCTAGATAAGAATAATCTACCATCCAGGAAGGAGCTAATGGATCCTTGAAGAGAAATGAATACGTGCATAGTATTTCCCATACGTGCATAGTATTTCCCGTACGTGCATAGTATTTCCCGTACGTGCATAGTGTTTCCTGTACGTGCATAGTAATTTGGTGGATGAATAGTGACTTTGTAAGTTGGAAAACTTTTCACGCCACCCTATGTACGGGACGTGTTATGGATGTTTCGAAGTCATATTAGTAATACGCGGAGGAAATAAGTGAATGCAGAGACGATCGGAATTCAGAAATTCCAAATTCTTTTTCGGTACAATATTTGACCGAACCGTAAAGAGCCTATCAATACGATCAAGACAAGAGTATTATAATGTTAAGGATTCAAGGATTTTATTTATTAAGTATGATTTGAGGATTTAGAATGAAAACCTTTGAGTTAGAATAACAAGTGTTCTAGAAATCGCTAGAACTTTATAACAAGATTAAGCGATCAAGCAAACGCGAAAGAAATTACGGATTAAATACGTAACGAGAAAAAAAAAACCCTACTTGATCAGCTGGGGTTATATATAAGAATATTTGGTGGAAATGAAATGAAGAAAAGAAATGAAAAAGGAAGTAATGAGGTGGATGGACAAGAAGAAAACAACAAGGCTTCACATCATCAATTTTTCTAACACACCATAAACCTTTGACACTTGTATTAAGAGGAGTATTAGCAGCTATACCCACTTATACATATCACAAATATCATTTGACAACTAGCCAAGCAAACACCACCTCTCCCCCATTTTTCCAGCAGTTGCATT
This sequence comes from Saposhnikovia divaricata, assembly GCA_036435485.1. Lineage (NCBI taxonomy): Eukaryota > Viridiplantae > Streptophyta > Magnoliopsida > Apiales > Apiaceae > Saposhnikovia > Saposhnikovia divaricata. The sequence goes on from CM071599.1 coordinate 33,538,569, forward strand.
TTCCAGGGCAGGGGTCTTTGCCATTTTTTTTTCACCTAGATCTACTCATCTAAAAATCATGAAAAAATTCATGGAGCTTCTACACATCAAGGTGAAGTTGGGGATTTAATTTCATAATTTTTGAAGATCGTTTGGATGGGTAAATAAATTCGAGAAGTTCACTGTTTTTCCCCCCAAAACCAAGGCACTTCGAATTTTGGAGTTTTAAGATTTCAAAATCCACCTTCCAACCATTGTTTGATCTCCAAATTTTTATGGTGAGTCCTATATTTCATAAAAATGATCTCCTAGAAATCTTAGCTTCAAACTCCATGTTTTCCATTTTCAAATAAATCCTCAAAGATGAGGGTGAATAGTGTTTTCAAGAAACTAACTTTGATTTCTTGGTTTCTTTGGATGATTTAAGCTTTGTTAAAGCCATACAAGGACTATATAAGGGTTATTATAGCTTGTACACTCTCCAAGGAAGGTATAATTCTTAAGAACCCAAGATCTTACTTTGAGTTTTATATATGTTCTTGATGGTTTTAGATTAGTTAAGATTATGGTGTTGTTATATGCATAAAAGCATGATTATGTAGTTAGTAGTGATGATTTAAGAGTTTTGATGATTATGATGGTTAATTGAAACCTTCTTGGACTGGTTAAGATGAAAACCATGTATAGTATGCCCGGTGTGGCTTGGATTGATTGTTATGAATTTTAGAACGTTCGATTTATAGCCGTCGTAATGCCGAATTTTCGTTAGACTATTAAACACCGAGCATCACAGTAGCTATAACTCACTGTACAGCTTCATTTTCTGCCATGATAGGATAGATTATGTTTCAAGCTTCGTTTTGATATAAAGATCGCATGAAACGGACTTACGGTTTAGGATTTATGACCAAATTACTAAAAGTAGTTCGAATCCGTAAACGAAAGTTCGTAACTGTAATTGAACCCTCGTAAACTGTGTAACGTCATGGCGAATCTTGGTAAATAAATACTAGAGGTAAAAAGGAAGGCGTGAAAGAAAACCGTATGTCAAAAAGATCATTTTTCGATTTATTAAAAATGTTCGAGTCGAGGTTAAACGCGAACGAACCCCTAAAAGACGACTCTTTTATAACTTCGGTAAAACACTTAGAAAACGGGCGATAAAACTCGGAGTATAATATTGGTTCGTAACGATCAACCTTAGAACCCGTATGACTTAAGTATGTCCCAAGTATAAATGCAATGACATGTCGTATTAACGAACGAATGTCGGGTCGGATCAGTGATAAAAGTAATCCACAAAAAGGGGTATAACGAGATAACTCGAGAACGTGTTTCGAACTAAGTATAACTTAACTTTTAATATGTTAAGTGATTAATCCCGAATGCCTTGGCTATTTATAGATCACCAAGCTGAACCGGGACCCGCTACCACTACCCCTTACCGTACTCGACTACCAGGCAAGTTTCAATTCCCTTCTTTTAGGCTGTTGTTGTGATTGAATAAATATATATATATATATGCTGATATACATATGCCATTGCATGCATGCCTACTTTCAAGTTGAAGTGATATACTTGTTCCCTGAATGTTATTGTTGGCTTATAAGCTAGATAGTTATATATCAGTTATAAGCCGATTATTGTAAGACCCTCATAGAAGGGCGTATACATCTTATTAATCAAAAATAGACCGGGAGTCAATATTCCTTGATATATCGAGATTACCTCGGAGGAAAATATTTAAGTAAATATTTTCTATTATTTGGGCGACGAATATTATTTGAATATTCGTTCGAGGCTAATTATTTTAACGATCCTTACTTCAATTATTTTTTGAACGTAATCATTCGACGAATAATATTCGTCAATATTCATTCGGAGTCGAATTGATTATCGATTATTATTTCGAATACTCTTCTAAAGATGAGACTACTAAATGAATATTATTTGGACATTCATTTAGAATATTATTTCATTAAATAAATATTACTTTTGAAAATTCATTTAAGGTATTAAGTACTTGATGAATATTATCTTCAATATTCATCTGAAGCTTGATTTACTTATCGAATATTATATCGAATATTCCTTTAAAGCTTGGATTACTAAATGAATATTACTTGATATTCATTTAGGATATTATTTATTAAATGAATATTACTTTATTGATATTCATTTAAATTCCTAATTAATTATGAATATTATTTTGAATATTCATCCAGGGTTCTATTTAATCATCGAATATTATTTTAAATATTTTAAATATTCCTTTCAGGTCTTATTGATTAATGAATATTATTTGGAATATTCATTTGAATATTTAATTATGCAATAAATATTCTTCTTCAAGAATTATTTGAAAAATACTCTGATTAAAGATATTCTTTCATATTCCTGAATATTCTTTAAATATTTTTAATTCAATAAATATTCTCTGAATATTTATTCCATACTTAGAATAACCTCAATAAGGTTTATCTTCTTCGATTATTACGAAAAATATTTCGGAGTCATATTATTATTAATCCTATATCAAGGAAGGTTCTCAGACATCATTCTTCTTTGAGTCTACCTCCTTAATAATAAGGGAACCTTACTTGGAAAATGTTATTTATCTTGTCGACTTCCCGGTCATAAAGTATTCCCTTCACTCGCAACTCGGGTGCTGTTGACTTATTAAGTCGTTGCTTACCTTCTCATCTTTCGAGGGGTAAGATCACTGGAACAAGTTGATATCCGTTACCAAGTAATAGCTTGGGAGTTATTGGTAAATTTTCCTTTCCAACTAGATACGACTACTTTGTGGAGTCTTATCAACAAGTATTATACTTGGGGAAAGGGGGACGAACGTTACATTCAGAATCATGAATTCTATTTGAACTAGGAGTCGTGTAAGAGGCCGAGTAGCGCCGGTCCATCCCCTTTGGCCCAACCGTTGGCCGGGGAGAGCTAGTAAGGCGGTACACAAGTAAAGCCGTCAGTTCTTCCTTCTACCGGTAGTAAATCTAAATTGAGCTGTACGATCTCGACTGATCATCAAGATTGGAACAGCGGGCGCGGTGAATACTCCATCATTGGTTCATCATCCAAATTTATTTATTTCCTGCAACATGATTACTGTTGGCAGAGTTGGAAAAGGGTCATAACTGGAATTGCAACCTTTTCTTGCAAGTTCCTCTTCTTAATAACAATAAGAATATCTCGCTTACTTTGATGTAGCAGATATTTCTACAAACAAATACTTTAAGTTACCTTGTAACTTCATCGTTCATATTATACTGGCATCATTTCCGTAAAGGCATGGCATATGGTTTGAAAGATACTTTTGAACTGTTATACATTATCGTTCAGTCATATATTATTGTTGGTGGGCTATTGCTCACCCTTGCTTTATTATTATATCACAACAACAGCTAGACCAGATGACTCGCACAAGGCGCACTCGACGCGGGCGAGGACGATGAGACTACCAGAGCTGAAGAAGAAGCTATTGGTAGGGTATATTTATTCTTTCAGTACCAAGAATATGGTCTAGTATGCCTTATGTAAATGGATGGCAAAGAGTATGTATTTATATTGAAATTCTTTTGGATTGTAAGAACTCATAATGTGATTAATAAAATTTGAGTGTTACTCTGATTTCATCTCTGGGACTATAACGGGTGTGTTTTATATTATTGTGTTGGGTTATAGAGACGTAATTTATTTTATGTTAAGGAAAGTTCAAGTGTTGTGGACAGAATTGGAAACCGTAACCACCGGATCCCGGACCCCGGATCTGGGGGTGTTACAGAAGTGGTATCAGAGCGTACATTATAAACCCCAGAGATGAGGTAACGTTAAAACAATAAATTCAATAAGATAATAAGAACTCTTGCCAAGTTCATAGTCGGACTACTTAATGTAGTGATGACATATAAAACCCTTATGGGAACTCGTAAGTATAATGATAGTAACTTAGCTCGATATCGTATCGACGAGTAAGGTGACTGACCTTGAGGCATACGAGCAACAGCGCGATGATGCTTTATATGCTGAAGATCAGCGGGTAATTCGATGGAGTACCCTACTGGAGACCCGGAAGAGGTTCCAGCAGATAAGGAAAATCCTGTTAGGATGAGGAGCTTACCCTTGGGTAATGAGGGTCGCAGCCAGAATGACTGTGATGATTAAGATATGGTGCTCAGAAAAGTGAGTATAAAGAACTGATATATTATTAAGAGATCTGAAGATGCATGTTGAATTCATAGCCGGACTACCAGACGTAGTACCAGCAAGAAAGAAGGATTGGAAGAATTACTTGAGATCTTATACGGAAATAGATGAGAATCCTTAGAGATTTTCATCTTAACAAAGAAAGAGCTAGAGGGATGTATGATTATCAAAGACAGTGATATAGGGCGAGGAGCAGAGTCCCTAGGAATAGTTGAGAAGGAGGCAGTAAGTGCCATATCATTTGATAAATGAATTAGTATGAATATGGTCAGTAATAATTCGCCATGAGAAGGCAGGTGTCGTAGGTTGTAAATTATGAAACCAAATTGAGGTTAATAAGGTGGTTTTATTAAGGAAAATGTTCATTTTATGAATGAATCATTTAGAAAGTAAAGACATTGGGAAGTAATAGAATGATTGGGTAAAAGTTATATAAGGAAGTAGTAAGCAAGACAATGATCTCAGAACCTACCGGAAGATAAGACCAGTGAGTCAAGATGAACTCGTAATGAGACTACTGCCAGAGACTGAGTATAGAGTTAATTCAACTCAGTTAAATGATGAACCAGAAACGTTAGATGCATGTGATTCAGAGGAATATTAAATTCCTTCTTCTCTTTGAATGGATTATAGTAGTTACCTTAAGTTTACTCCGACACGGAATTATAATAGATCAAGTAATACGATCAGCAGTTAAAGAGAAAAATGTGAGAAAATCTTCCTGGAGCTAAAAGGTGAAATTGGTAATGACCAAGAGCTGGCATTGCTTAATGGAAAAAGGAGACTTTGTGCTTCCAATGACGCTTCGCATAAAGGGTTAGGTAGACCGACATTTGGTAGTATTGAATATCAGGACGTTGTGACGAGTTTCAGTTTGAAATTATTGATTCCCTTCTAAGGGATGGATATAATTGATTCCTCTCCAGTGGGTAAACTTCCAATCCGATGATGATTATTTCGTTAACTATGACTGCTTATGATTCCACCTGCTTAGAGGTTCATAGAACTATTCTTCAGGTTTCGAAACTGGTCTCCTTGATGTTACCAGTAGGTGGGTAGATTGATCAAAATTTCCCTGAGTCTGGAAAGGAATTCGGTGAATTTTGGCAAACCTTGTCTTTCTGATAATCAGAGAATGTCATGGAAGAGAGTAGAAACTGGAGCAAACCCTGTGATTTGGGTAAGGTTGCTATAAAATGGGTTAGTAAACGGACCCTGAGCATTACAATCGACGGTAGTGATAATATGATGAAGTGAGATTGGACGAAAACAGGAAATGTAAGTAAGAAACTAGCCGGACGGAGAAACTCCGGGATTGACTTAAGTGAAAAGGCTGTTATGCCAGGAATGGTAAGCTTGCGTGGCAAGCGGGATTGATAAGAATAGTTGAAAAGATAAAAGTGGAGGAAAGGTGACCGGAGACGGTGCCGAGTAGTCGATTAAGACTTATATGGAGTAAAGTTTTGAAAAGGTAGAAAGGTATCAAAGAAGAAGGCACTATGCCGGCAATTGCTAGAAAAGTAATGCTATTAGCCAACCCCTAAAATCATATATTTTTATTTTAGTGTGGCCAGTTGAGGCCAAGTCACAACGGACTATAAAGTGACTAGACCAGCAATGAAAAGACAAAGCAGGGTTGCTTCTAAGTAAGCACCGACTGCAAGGGCTTCTGATATAAAGGAAATATTAATGAGATTGTAGGAGTCTTCTACTAAACCCTTTGCAACCCATGTTTTGATGGGGAATTTACTAGACCTTTTTGGGATGGGGTAACCCGTACTAAAGTGACTCATGTGTATATGGTTGTCCAAGATTTTGAGTAAAATGGGAGTATAGTGACTTGAGATGCATGATGTTAGGGTATCATGAATACCATGAACATATTACGACTAAGGGAAGTAAACAACGAAGGTTTATGAAGAGAGTATAGAAATGGTCAGAGATGGATCAGTATGCTGTAGAAATTTTGTCTAAGGCAAGTACATTTGAGAAGAACGATAAGTACTAATAGATTCACGTTGAACTCGACCAATATTTTCCAAAACATCCTTGCTGCCATTACCAAGTTCTGTAAGAGAGGAGATAGGCATACGTTGCCTTTTTGGAAGGCCAAATAGGCTGACAACTATCTGAAAGAAGAGGGTGGCATTAAGCCACCGATCGATTATCAAATGAGAATGATTGAAAAGAGACCTTTATTAAGGATACATGATCTGATTGCCAATTATAAGATGCAAGAATTCATTGACAGTTGAATTAAGGATAGGATATCAATGAATTAAGACAAACCCTGGGGAATGCACAAGGGGTGGCATTAACCCTAATAACGACATTATGACTTCAGATGATATGAGCTGGACTTGCTAAGGCAACAATGACCGGTAAGGATTATTAGAAAAAAAAAAAAAGAGTTCTGGAAAGAACATAGATAGAATTATTAGAGTATTGATCAATGACATTTTGATATACCCTGTACCCAGAAAATACAGGAGGAAGGATGAGGATGACCTATGAAACCTTACAAGGAAAAAGGTAATATTCCGAACTTCAAAATGGAAGTTTGGTAAGGAATGTATGACATAGTAACAGTAATGCCAGATGAGGCATGTATGAGACCATGAGGAAGTATGGATTGAACCTATAAAGGTTGAGATTATCCTAAGATAAGGAAAGAACTAAGAAGAGAAGTATCCTAAGTAGGATGGGGAATAAACGTGATAAAGTTCCCACGAGTAGGTGGAAGCAATGACTTATGGAGAAAGACTGTTAAATATATTTTTCTTCATCAGCAGAGCTTAAGGGAGAATGCTTTCACCCAAAAATGATGGGAATGAGGTAGAAATGTTTGAATTGGAATATATCCAAGGAACAAGGATTACCAGAAATTATTATTATCAGGAAAGGCCAATGAGGTGGCCGACAGTTTAAGTATAAAGGAATAATTATAAATGTTCATACCGAAGAAACAAAATGATATTTGGAAAGACCTTGAAGGTCATATTGGAGTGGAGGAAGTTACATTCCTTTTGATGATTGTGCAAGAATCGAAGGTAATAATAGTTTAAGTAAAGATTCGATTCCTGATGGAGTCTTAAGCATATTACGTACCTTAGAAGGTCCCGTTTTGAGGCAAACCAGGACCATGGTACAAAATTGATGAAGTAAACCGTTAAGTTTCCAGTCTTTTATGGAAGATGCATAAGTGATAGTTTCATCAACCGGACCTAGCTGCGATACTTGAAACTCTTCTGCAATTCTATCTACTTCATGTTATATCTACATCAAGTTCAGGAAGTGTTTCGTATGGATAAGGAATAGTGATCACTTTGTCTCCCTAAGGGATTTGAAACCCGTAGGGTTAGCTATTAATGCACTACGTAAACAACAAGCGATGGTGATTCTTCTAAGAAAGTAGATGACAATGTAAAGATAAAGACAGTGCTGCCATTGATTAACTAAATGGCATGTTGATGAATGACAAACAAGTTTATGTTAGTGTACTTCTGCGCAAACAAGATAGAGAATATGAGGTTGATGATTCATGATGTTAAAGATATTCCCATGGAAAGAATTAATGAGATTTGGAGGGAAGGGCGGTTGAGCCCGAGACTTATTGGGCCACCTGAGAGTTTAAAATGTTCGGACGGTGGTATTCGAGCCAGCCTTACCCCCAAAATTATAGCACGGTCATAACGGGTTTTCACGTGGCCAGGCTACGCCAGTAAAATGCAAATGTTCAACAGATGATAGGAGTACAAGAATGTAGATATACGACCTGGTCCGACTTACGAAAGACAACCTGTGGAAAACCATGGATAGAAAAGAACAAGTAATGAGAAACAAGGTTGGCAGAAGTAGATTATATGAATCTAAGTTAAAGGAATCGGGCCAGATTCATTTCGGAAAGTTTAAATTGAAATAACGTGATGATTATAGAGTAAATGAGACGGAATACCGATAAGGAGGTACCAAGTGCAAAAAGGTGTCTCAATAAAGAGGTGAAGGTGAAAGTAAATAACAGAAGTAAATAAGAATCAGATAATAAGAAGGATGTGATTGATAAAGAAAAGGCTGGGGAAGCAACTATGGAATGAGAAGCAAGGAGTGTTATGAATGGGTTTTCTAATGAATTCTCAGGATGACAACCTGATAGTGTCAATACTATAGTTATGAAAAAGCTAGTAACATGATATGGGATGTCAGTAATAATGATGCCAAGTGAGAAACCTAAGATTTAACCTGAAAGGTTGAAGGATTTCCCGAATGTGAGTATCGCTAAGATTGAACAAGAGTATTTGTCCATAGAATAATGGACAAAGCAGCAAGATATGTTGACACGTGAGATTGCGATCAAATAGTATTGGATATAATTATGATTAATTTCTTCTTTGATAAACCTCTATAGTTCAGAGGTAAATTCTGAGTATGATATTCTACAATCATGAAAGCTTTCTATAATCCTTTAGAACTCTTTTCTCTTCTTCTCTCTTATTCATCTTCTTTATGAATTGAGAAGAACAACCCTTTTTGGAGGGGAGGTACTGCTACGTGACTATCTGTCTATGTGATAGAAGTCTAAGTGGAATGCTATGACTTGTTTAATTGCTTGTCAAGTACTAAAGGCTGGCCCCCTTCTGTACTAACTATGCAATATAACAAATGTTCAATTGATCATAGTGATCTCTCAACAAATCTTTCCACTTCTCTATATTGATCTAGATTGCGAAGATTAAAGCGATCAGGAAATGCACAGTACGAGCGAGGTTACCTCCGAATCGTAGGGTGATAGTGATACCAATGTTACTGCAGGTATCAATAAGGATAAGACTGAGTAAAAGTATAACCCGGATAGTGAGTTGTACGAAAAGTAGCAACGTTGATGGAAAAAGGATAAAGTATGAATTGTAGCACTAGAAGATGTGCTGAGGAAGGGTAGAACGAATAAGAATTGACCGGGAAGCTAAAGAGTGAACGACAGGCAAACGACTCTTTGCTTCCTACCTGATTCCGGGACGGAATCCTTTTAAGGAGGGGAGACTGTAAGAACCCCAAATTTTGGATATAATTAAAACTTTTATTAAGTAATGATAAAATGAGGAACAATGATTCCAACAACAAGGTCACCAGCTCTAATGAATGGTGGTTTCAAAGAACAATGATTGTAATGAATGGATATTGCTTTGGACAATGATCCTGATGCATTGGTATATTGTCAGAATAGAGTAATTCGATGGTTGAGGACCTAGATAAGAATAATCTACCATCCAGGAAGGAGCTAATGGATCCTTGAAGAGAAATGAATACGTGCATAGTATTTCCCATACGTGCATAGTATTTCCCGTACGTGCATAGTGTTTCCCGTACGTGCATAGTGTTTCCTGTACGTGCATAGTAATTTGGTGGATGAATAGTGACTTTGTAAGTTGGAAAACTTTTCACGCCACCCTATGTACGGGACGTGTTATGGATGTTTCGAAGTCATATTAGTAATACGCGGAGGAAATAAGTGAATGCAGAGACGATCGGAATTCAGAAATTCCAAATTCTTTTTCGGTACAATATTTGACCGAACCGTAAAGAGCCTATCAATACGATCAAGACAAGAGTATTATAATGTTAAGGATTCAAGGATTTTATTTATTAAGTATGATTTGAGGATTTAGAATGAAAACCTTTGAGTTAGAATAACAAGTGTTCTAGAAATCGCTAGAACTTTATAACAAGATTAAGCGATCAAGCAAACGCGAAAGAAATTACGGATTAAATACGTAACGAGAAAAAAAAAACCCTACTTGATCAGCTGGGGTTATATATAAGAATATTTGGTGGAAATGAAATGAAGAAAAGAAATGAAAAAGGAAGTAATGAGGTGGATGGACAAGAAGAAAACAACAAGGCTTCACATCATCAATTTTTCTAACACACCATAAACCTTTGACACTTGTATTAAGAGGAGTATTAGCAGCTATACCCACTTATACATATCACAAATATCATTTGACAACTAGCCAAGCAAACACCACCTCTCCCCCATTTTTCCAGCAGTTGCATTTTCCAGGGCAGGGGTCTTTGCCATTTTTTTTTCACCTAGATCTACTCATCTAAAAATCATGAAAAAATTCATGGAGCTTCTACACATCAAGGTGAAGTTGGGGATTTAATTTCATAATTTTTGAAGATCGTTTGGATGGGTAAATAAATTCGAGAAGTTCACTGTTTTTCCCCCAAAACCAAGGCACTTCGAATTTTGGAGTTTTAAGATTTCAAAATCCACCTTCCAACCATTGTTTGATCTCCAAATTTTTATGGTGAGTCCTATATTTCATAAAAATGATCTCCTAGAAATCTTAGCTTCAAACTCCATGTTTTCCATTTTCAAATAAATCCTCAAAGATGAGGGTGAATAGTGTTTTCAAGAAACTAACTTTGATTTCTTGGTTTCTTTGGATGATTTAAGCTTTGTTAAAGCCATACAAGGACTATATAAGGGTTATTATAGCTTGTACACTCTCCAAGGAAGGTATAATTCTTAAGAACCCAAGATCTTACTTTGAGTTTTATATATGTTCTTGATGGTTTTAGATTAGTTAAGATTATGGTGTTGTTATATGCATAAAAGCATGATTATGTAGTTAGTAGTGATGATTTAAGAGTTTTGATGATTATGATGGTTAATTGAAACCTTCTTGGACTGGTTAAGATGAAAACCATGTATAGTATGCCCGGTGTGGCTTGGATTGATTGTTATGAATTTTAGAACGTTCGATTTATAGCCGTCGTAATGCCGAATTTTCGTTAGACTATTAAACACCGAGCATCACAGTAGCTATAACTCACTGTACAGCTTCATTTTCTGCCATGATAGGATAGATTATGTTTCAAGCTTCGTTTTGATATAAAGATCGCATGAAACGGACTTACGGTTTAGGATTTATGACCAAATTACTAAAAGTAGTTCGAATCCGTAAACGAAAGTTCGTAACTGTAATTGAACCCTCGTAAACTGTGTAACGTCATGGCGAATCTTGGTAAATAAATACTAGAGGTAAAAAGGAAGGCGTGAAAGAAAACCGTATGTCAAAAAGATCATTTTTCGATTTATTAAAAATGTTCGAGTCGAGGTTAAACGCGAACGAACCCCTAAAAGACGACTCTTTTATAACTTCGGTAAAACACTTAGAAAACGGGCGATAAAACTCGGAGTATAATATTGGTTCGTAACGATCAACCTTAGAACCCGTATGACTTAAGTATGTCCCAAGTATAAATGCAATGACATGTCGTATTAACGAACGAATGTCGGGTCGGATCAGTGATAAAAGTAATCCACAAAAAGGGGTATAACGAGATAACTCGAGAACGTGTTTCGAACTAAGTATAACTTAACTTTTAATATGTTAAGTGATTAATCCCGAATGCCTTGGCTATTTATAGATCACCAAGCTGAACCGGGACCCGCTACCACTACCCCTTACCGTACTCGACTACCAGGCAAGTTTCAATTCCCTTCTTTTAGGCTGTTGTTGTGATTGAATAAATATATATATATATATGCTGATATACATATGCCATTGCATGCATGCCTACTTTCAAGTTGAAGTGATATACTTGTTCCCTGAATGTTATTGTTGGCTTATAAGCTAGATAGTTATATATCAGTTATAAGCCGATTATTGTAAGACCCTCATAGAAGGGCGTATACATCTTATTAATCAAAAATAGACCGGGAGTCAATATTCCTTGATATATCGAGATTACCTCGGAGGAAAATATTTAAGTAAATATTTTCTATTATTTGGGCGACGAATATTATTTGAATATTCGTTCGAGGCTAATTATTTTAACGATCCTTACTTCAATTATTTTTTGAACGTAATCATTCGACGAATAATATTCGTCAATATTCATTCGGAGTCGAATTGATTATCGATTATTATTTCGAATACTCTTCTAAAGATGAGACTACTAAATGAATATTATTTGGACATTCATTTAGAATATTATTTCATTAAATAAATATTACTTTTGAAAATTCATTTAAGGTATTAAGTACTTGATGAATATTATCTTCAATATTCATCTGAAGCTTGATTTACTTATCGAATATTATATCGAATATTCCTTTAAAGCTTTGATTACTAAATGAATATTACTTGATATTCATTTAGGATATTATTTATTAAATGAATATTACTTTATTGATATTCATTTAAATTCCTAATTAATTATGAATATTATTTTGAATATTCATCCAGGGTTCTATTTAATCATCGAATATTATTTTAAATATTTTAAATATTCCTTTCAGGTCTTATTGATTAATGAATATTATTTGGAATATTCATTTGAATATTTAATTATGCAATAAATATTCTCTCGATATTTCTTCAAGAATTATTTGAAAAATACTCTGATTAAAGATATTCTTTCATATTCCTGAATATTCTTTAAATATTTTTAATTCAATAAATATTCTCTGAATATTTATTCCATACTTAGAATAACCTCAATAAGGTTTATCTTCTTCGATTATTACGAAAAATATTTCGGAGTCATATTATTATTAATCCTATATCAAGGAAGGTTCTCAGACATCATTCTTCTTTGAGTCTACCTCCTTAATAATAAGGGAACCTTACTTGGAAAATGTTATTTATCTTGTCGACTTCCCGGTCATAAAGTATTCCCTTCACTCGCAACTCGGGTGCTGTTGACTTATTAAGTCGTTGCTTACCTTCTCATCTTTCGAGGGGTAAGATCACTGGAACAAGTTGATATCCGTTACCAAGTAATAGCTTGGGAGTTATTGGTAAATTTTCCTTTCCAACTAGATACGACTACTTTGTGGAGTCTTATCAACAAGTATTATACTTGGGGAAAGGGGGACGAACGTTACATTCAGAATCATGAATTCTATTTGAACTAGGAGTCGTGTAAGAGGCCGAGTAGCGCCGGTCCATCCCCTTTGGCCCAACCGTTGGCCGGGGAGAGCTAGTAAGGCGGTACACAAGTAAAGCCGCCAGTTCTTCCTTCTACCGGTAGTAAATCTAAATTGAGCTGTACGATCTCGACTGATCATCAAGATTGGAACAGCGGGCGCGGTGAATACTCCATCATTGGTTCATCATCCAAATTTATTTATTTCCTGCAACATGATTACTGTTGGCAGAGTTGGAAAAGGGTCATAACTGGAATTGCAACCTTTTCTTGCAAGTTCCTCTTCTTAATAACAATAAGAATATCTCGCTTACTTTGATGTAGCAGATATTTCTACAAACAAATACTTTAAGTTACCTTGTAACTTCATCGTTCATATTATACTGGCATCATTTCCGTAAAGGCATGGCATATGGTTTGAAAGATACTTTTGAACTGTTATACATTATCGTTCAGTCATATATTATTGTTGGTGGGCTATTGCTCACCCTTGCTTTATTATTATATCACAACAACAGCTAGACCAGATGACTCGCACAAGGCGCACTCGACGCGGGCGAGGACGATGAGACTACCAGAGCTGAAGAAGAAGCTATTGGTAGGGTATATTTATTCTTTCAGTACCAAGAATATGGTCTAGTATGCCTTATGTAAATGGATGGCAAAGAGTATGTATTTATATTGAAATTCTTTTGGATTGTAAGAACTCATAATGTGATTAATAAAATTTGAGTGTTACTCTGATTTCATCTCTGGGACTATAACGGGTGTGTTTTATATTATTGTGTTGGGTTATAGAGACGTAATTTATTTTATGTTAAGGAAAGTTCAAGTGTTGTGGACAGAATTGGAAACCGTAACCACCGGATCCCGGACCCCGGATCTGGGGGTGTTACAGATGAGATTGCTCAGGCTTTCTTAACTGAGTTCTTCCCTCCTAACAGAACCGACGATTTGATCGACAAGATGATGGCTTTTAAGCAAGATTATGGCGAATCTCTTCGGGATGCTTGGGACAGATTCAAGGATTATCAACGTGCATGCCCTCACCATGGTCTTGAGAAGTGGTTTCTGCTTAAACGCTTCTACAATGGTCTTGATCCTGAAACAAAAGGTACAGTTGATAACGCTGCAGGTGGCGTGTTTTTAGACAAAGGAGTTGATGATGCACATGCTTTTCTTTCAAATTTGGCTGCCAATCACTTCAGTAACCCGAGAGCAGCCAAGAAAGGGGGTAAACTTGAAGTGGATGCATATTCTCTATTATCATCTCAACTCGCTGCATTGACTCAGGAGATCCACTCATTGAAGACATCTCAGCCCTCTACTCCACCTATGAGTATCAATGCATTGTCATCCATGGCTCCTATGAATTATCCTGTTTGTGAAGTCTGTGGCATCCAAGGCCACTATGGTAACGATTGCCAATACAATGCTCAAAATTCACAAAATTTCCAGATGGAGCAAGCAAATGTTTTCCAACAGAGGCAGCAGTACAATCCGTATTCCAACACTTACAATCCTGGTTGGAAAGATCATCCGAACTTCTCATATAGGAACAATAACGCTCAGAATTCAAATGTTCCTAATCAGCAGCAGCAATATCAGCAGTCGTATCAGCCTCCTCCACAGCAGCAGTATAGGCCCCCGCAAGGACCTATGAATCCCCCTGGATTTCAGAAGCCCTATCAGAATTATGCTCCTCAAGCCAATCAAGCTGCACAGGCTGATAATCAAGGTGATATGATGAAGATATTGTTGCAAATGCAAAAGAATATGGAGGATACAAATAGGAAGATGAACCAGATGGAGATTAATAATAAGATGCTAGAACATCAGATTGCTCAAATGGCTAGTTCTTCATCTACAAGGCAACAAGGCTCTCTACCACCACAACCAACTCAGCCAAAGGAAAATGTGAATGCCATTACTCTTAGGAGCGGTCGTACATATGATGCTCCTCCAATGCCTGCTGTCGACGTCCCTACTGAGAAAGAAAAAGAGAATTCTGAGGAAGACAAGGTAGAGAAAGTTGTTGAAGACACAAATGTAGGTGAAACTGAGGAAAGCAAGGAAAAGGACAAAGAAAAGATTGCAGTCACCCCTCCACCATTTGTGCCAAAGCTCTCATTCCCTAGCAGGATGAACAGAACTAAGGTGGACCGGCAGTTTGGTAAGTTCATGACACTTGTCAAGAACCTTGAGGTAACAGTTCCTTTCACTGATTTAATTTCTCAAGTTCCATCATATGCAAAGTTTCTCAAGGATATTCTCACTAAGAAAAGGTCCTTTGGTGAGGTAGAGACAGTAGCTTTTACTGAGGAGTGTAGTGCTGTTTTACAGAATAAGTCTCCACCTAAGCTTAAAGATCCTGGTAGTTTTTCGATCCCGTGTCATTTAGGTGCATTGTTTATTGATAAAGCTTTATGTGATTTAGGCGCTAGCGTCTCAGTCATGCCTCTCTCGATTTTTCAAAAATTAAACATGGGAGAATTAAAATGCACACAGATGACTTTACAAATGGCAGACCGTTCGATAAAATATCCTCTTGGAATTTTAGAGGATGTGCCTGTTAGGGTTGGAAAATTCTATATTCCTGTAGACTTTGTAGTTCTAGATATGGAAGAGGATAGCCAAATACCTATTATTTTAGGTAGACCATTTCTATGTACTGCAGGTGCTGTAATTGATGTTAAAAGTGGGACTCTCACATTGAGCGTTGGTGATGATAAAATTACTTTTACTCTAACCTCTGCTCTTAAATCCCCTTTGCTTGAGAATACTTGCTGCAGGATTGATGTTATAGATGAAATTGTCCGAGATGAGACGCCTCAGATTCTATTAAATGATGCATTGGAAGCAGTGCTCATGCTTGAAGCATACGAAGGAGAGGGACATGCTAAAGTCGATTCATTGATTCTTGAGTTGGATGGTGTAGCTGATCTGAATTGTGAGGTAACCAACACTGTCACTTCTTGTGGTCAACCTCAGGTAAAAAAGTTAGAGTTAAAGCCTTTGCCATCTAATCTTAAATATGTGTTTCTTGATGATGAAAAGACTTGTCCTGTGATTGTTAGCTCCAGTCTTGATGATAACCAAGTTTTTAAGCTTCTTACTGTTTTGCGTGTGCATAGAAAAGCTATTGGGTATAGTATTAATGATCTTACAGGAATAAGCCCAGACTTTTGCATGCATAGAATTCACTTAGATGATGACCATAAGCCTTGCATATAGGGACAACGTCGCTTGAACCCTAACATGCAAGAGGTTGTTAAAAAAGAAGTTTTGAAGTTGTTAGATGCGGGCATCATTTACCCGATTTCCGATTCTAAATGGGTAAGCCCAGTTCAGGTAGTTCCTAAGAAAGGAGGAACAACGGTAATTAAGAATGATAAAGATGAATTAATTCCCACTCGAATTGTCACCGATTGGCGAATGTGCATTGATTACCGTAAGTTAAACACTGCTACTAGAAAAGATCATTACCCTCTCCCATTTATTGATCAGATGCTTGAAAGACTTGCTAAGCATAAGTACTTTTGCTATTTAGATGGATATTCAGGGTTCTTTCAGATCCCTATACATCCTGATGACCAAGAAAAGACTACATTTACTTGCCCATATGGTACTTTTGCATATCGTAGAGTGCCTTTTGGATTGTGCCATGCCCCTGCTACTTTTCAACGTTGCATGACTGCCATATTTTCTGATTTCATAGAGTGTATAATGGAAGTATTTATGGATGATTTCAGTGTTTATGGGTCTGATTTTGATGTATGTCTGCATAATCTTTCTAAAGTGCTTAAACGTTGTGAAGAGGTGAATTTGGTTTTGAATTGGGAAAAGTGCCACTTCATGGTAAATGAAGGAGTGGTACTTGGTCACTTGATTTCTGAACGTGGCATCCAGGTTGACAAAGCAAAAATTGAGGTGATTGAGAAGCTTCCTCCTCCTGTTAATGTCAAGGGAGTGAGGAGTTTCCTTGGTCATGCGGGTTTTTATCGTCGTTTTATAAAAGATTTTTCAAAAATTGCAAAACCCCTCACTCAATTGTTGCTTAAGGATGCCACCTTTGTGTTTACTGACGCTTGTTTGGAGTCTTTTAACAGGATCAAGGAAGCTTTGATTAGTGCACCAATCATACAACCTCCAGATTGGAGCCTTCCATTCGAAATCATGTGTGATGCAAGTGATTATGCGGTGGGAGCCGTTCTCGGTCAAAGGAAAGACAAGGTATTGCATGCCATCTACTATGCAAGTAAAACCTTGGATGAAGCTCAGGTCAATTATGCTACTACCGAGAAGGAGCTTCTAGCTGTGGTCTATGATCTTGACAAGTTTCGGGCATATCTCATTGGCTCCAAAGTCATTGTTCACACGGATCATTCAGCACTGAAATATCTGTTGGCCAAGAAAGAAGCAAAACCAAGGCTTATTCGTTGGATCCTGTTACTCCAGGAATTTGACTTGGAAATCAAAGACAAGAAGGGTGCTGAGAACGTGGTTGCAGATCATCTTTCGCGACTGCGTTTCACATCAGATGTTGCATCTGATACTCCTATTGACGACTCTTTTCCTGATGATCATTTATTTGTTGTTGCCACTAAAACTCCATGGTATGCAGACTTTGCAAATTTTTGTGTGAGTGGCTCTCATCCTCCAGACTTGACCTATCAACAACGAAAGCGGTTCCATCATGATGCTAAACAATATTTTTGGGATGACCGTTTCCTGTATCGAAAGTGTGCTGATGGGATTTTTCGTAAATGTGTCCCTGAGTTTGAAGTTAATGACATTCTTGTTAGGTCCAAATGTGTTGTAGAGGGGGGGTGAATACAACTTTTCGAATATGAGAGGCAATAAAAACGATGCAATAAATGAACACACAGATTCAAGGAATATATATCTTTATATATAACTTGAAAGGGTTGCTACAACATTCATTACAAAGTATAACAGAAGTTGAGAGAGAAGTGAATGATACTAAGCTCTGTGAATGCACTCTCTCTTTTTCTCTTGTGTTTTTCTCTAGAATTGCTCACTCTATTCTTAATAAAACATTACACAAGTACTTCTATTTATACTACATGTAGTCTATGTCCTGTAGTCTTCAACAGCTAAGATGTACGTGGCCCAATGATGTCCACATAATTCTTGCCTTATCTTGAAAGCTTGGAAATCTGCCAATCAGAAGATGCCATGTGTCATGTTGAAGCTGCACCTAAGTAGAACTTCTACTTGAGAATTTCTACTTGGCTATCTCGAAATTCCTAAATGGAACTTCTACTTGGCTATCTCGAAATTCCTAAGTAGAACTTCTACTTGAGAATTTCTACTTAGCCATCCAGAACATTTAGTACTTAGAAAATATTCTGGTCTTCAACTTGAAACTTCAATGCACATCTTGAACTTGTGATATCTTCATGTCTTCTTTATTCTTCAACAAGCTCTTGAACATGGTTCTTTATTACTGACATAAACTTGCTATCAATGTCCTGACACTTGATGCATTGGTCTGGTTCATAAGTGACTAGTCTTGATAGTGTTTCTGCTTCTTGAATAAATTACCATATTCACTGAATAACTTGGCTTTCCAATATTTGCTTTCCTTCTTCTTCACTTGAAATCAATTGGTCTTGTTGATACTGATAGTTATGATCTTGATTCTTGATTTATCAAATCACTGAGGCATGAACAACTTTAACTTGAACTTCTCTCAATGATTTCTTCTTGGCTTGATCATAGTTAGCATGTTTAATTGTATCAATTACCTTGTCTTCATTTAGTGTTGATTTCTTGTGACTTCCTGTTCTTGATTGTCTTCTGGTTAAGTATCTTTTCCTTTAGTTTGAGTTACATTAGTTATAGTGTTACAAGTTTATACACTCTGCCTTTCAATCTCCCCCAATTTGATTGTCTAACAATGACATTCAAATTAATGAAGGATAACTCAACTAAACAATGAGACGAGAAAAGATAATTAACATTACATTCTTGAATAATATACAATTGAAAAGAACATGAAAACAATACAATGAACATAAAAACTAGAAACAGAATTCGAACCTCGAATTAAAGATCATTTGAGTGATTCCTATCACCTGGATTATTTCATACCTTTTGGTCAAACTTGTATCACCTTATTGGATTCACTCTTAGGTGAATTTTCCTCAAGTGAGTTAAAGCAACCGAAAGACATGAAGTTTTTCCAACTTCAAGTTCACACCACTCTGACCTTTAACCCTAATTCCGTTTCCTCTTTCTAGCTTCAGCAGCTTGGTCTCTCTCTTCTTTCTGCCTTTTGAGCTTCTCCTTCTGCTGCTTTTCTTTCTTGTATACTGGATCTTTAAGCTGCTTCCACCTAGCATTCAACAGACTTACAGCTTCCATTTCTAGAGGGTTCTTAGGCTCTGGATAAGGATGTTTGAAAAGCCTTCTGAGTTTGTCCACCTCCTGAGTAGTCCTGATCTTTGGAATATCCTCAAAGTTCTTCATGATGAGCTGAGATTTCCAATGAGTTTTATCAGCTTTAAACTGACAATAGATCATCTTGGGGTAGCCCTTGACACGGTTAGTATTGTGGACACTAGCCGCATCTCGCTCCATTTGCTTCTTTTCCACCACTACTTCAGACAGGTAACTCACGAGTCTCTGCTTTTCTTCAACAAACTTGTCTTCCACTTCGCCCCATTTGAACACATATAACACTTTCTCTAGAAATGCAGCATCTTGAGTCTGTAGCAGCCATTGTCTACTCATATGCAAGAGTGTTTGTTTCTGGTCTGCATCTATGTATGCTAAGGCATCAGCTGTATCATCAGCATAAGAGTGTATCCAGTATACACTATCTTTCCCTGGAACGCCAACTGCCTCCCTTATTTCTCCTTGTTCCAGTTCTCCAGAAGGAAGAGTCAAAGCTTCATCTACATTCTTCATTGCTTGAAGAATATTCCATTTCTGTTCTATCAGCTCCGGCTCAATCTTCACGTTGTCGAGAGGGTTTGGAGCAATGACATCACACTTCCACACCTCATTGCTCTTCAAGAATATGACTCTTTCAATGATCCTCACGGATTTATCTTTAAGCTCAGAGGCGAATCCCTTACCCATCATTTGTCTACATACTGCTTTAAGAGATTCCACTGAAAGTTCCATTAAGTCCTTTTCCTCCATGCTCACCCTCTTCATCTTTCCTTGAACCACCATCCGGACAAAATTTGGATAAGCTGAGAATTCTGGACCCTTGTCCTCTGCTAGCTGCATTAACTGATCCCTGTACAGAATGCTTAGCTCCTCAGATTGAGAGTACTGAATTTTAGTCGCTAGCAAGAACAACTCTGACGCAGATCTTCTCATTATGAATTGGTCATCCACAAATAGGAAAGATGTTGGGACTCCTTCTACCAAAGACAAGATAACCTGCCACTCCTTAAGATTTGCATTGTATCCAACCCTGACTTTAGAAATTAATCTCTTCAAAGCATTTATATAGTCCCCAGTCATTGGATTCTGCAAATTCAAGTTGTAGAACAGATCATCTGCATCCTTGTTATGAACTCCTTTTGCACATGGTCCCATCATTATCTTCCTTGCTTCATCCCATTTCTGCCCTATCCTCCTTTTGTCCAGATCAACTTGAGGATTGGCTAGCCTTGCAAGCTCATACTCATACTGCTTCCCTTGTAGCTCCACCTTCTGTTCTAGGAACGCAGCATGTTCTTGCATCATCTTCATTTTATGGAACTGAGCTTGTTCCAAGGCTAACTGTTGAGACTGCAGGGTTTCTTCATCAACAGGATCTTCTTCAGGCATTCCGAAAGACATACCAGCACCTCCACCTTGTTCCTTCAAAGATCGCTTAACAGCATGTGCGAAAGGTACGTCTTCCATATCAGAATCTGAGTCTAGTACCTCCTGTACTGTGTCCTGATGACTCAGGTCAATAACTGGTTCATCTTCTTCAACCATTATTGCCTTACCCTTTCTCCTCCTCATAGCCTCTTCAGCAACAGCAGGCTCAATTTCTGGTTCCTTAACAAGATCAGCGGGTTCTTCAATTTCTTCGATGTGAACTGCCTGCTGTCTCGTCTCCTTTCCACTCTCCCCCTTAGGTGAGTTATCCTGAGCTCCACCATGGTCTTCAGATCCACCAGCTGCATAGGAACCTCCAAAACCAGAACCAGAGGCTCCCGCTCCACTAGCACCACCTGCACCACCTGCTCCAGCATCGGGGGGAGGTTGTTCCGACTCGAAGCACTCCGGGGGCACAAAACTCCTGACTGCGAACATCATTCTACTGATCTCCACAATCATTGTATGCATTGTAGACTCCAATGCCCCCATCCTCTCATTGAGAGTGCTTCCCAAGACACCACCAGCATGGCCCAAGTCATTGACCTTATTTGTCAAATCATCAAAAGCTGTAGCTTGACTTGCCATTCTTGCTGCGTAGTCGTCTAGAGCCCGTTGATTGTTTCCAATATTAATCCCCAACTGCCCCATCGACTGCCCGAACTGCTCCATTTTATTCTCCATTGAAGTCATACGAGTATCAAAATTTTCTGTATTAAGGGACGGTGTTTGGTTTAGGTGACCTCGCTCTAATACGCGTTCTGTTGGTATTTGGCGCTCGGTTTCGGGCCTTAAAAATGAAGGTCCCTCTCTCCCTAACCTCTCACACACACTCCCTGTCTCACGCTCGTGTATGTCTTCAATGACTGATCCTAAAAGTGAAGCAGTACCTGCAGAAGCTTGATAAGAAATGTTGTTGACAGTTATGGGATCAAATTCTGTTTGTTCCTGAGTTGGAATCTCAGTCTGAGAGGCTGCAAAGTGTCCTTGTACGACATCAGAACCGATCCTCTTTGCAGCATCAGTACGTACCGGTGAAGGTACGGCTGAAGTTCTTAATACTTCATGTCCTCTTGAAGCAACAGTATCATCAAGAGGCACATCATCTTGACCAAAATCAAAGTCCCTATGTGCAGAATGTTCAAGGGGTGAACCACTCGCGTGAGGTGGAGTGGTTGCGTGTGACACGCTAGGGTTTGACTGTGGTTGTGAAGTAGCAGCGTGGAAAAGTTTGGCTTTCTTGCGAAAAAGTTGCTGCTCTTCGGGTTCATTCTCCTCATCATCTTGTATAATTATACGTGCTGGTTTTTTGACTTCCGTTAACAGGGGTGATAAAGAATAGGAATGTGTATCAGACTCAGAGTCAGAAATATGGCTCTTACCCTGGGATAGATCCTGCGGGTTAGCAGTCTCATGGGTCGCGGAATCAGAAACGTAGGAGGAGGAATGAATAGTATGCATAGAGAGATTACCTGATTGCTTACCTTGTGCATCATCGCTTCCCTCATCCGGAATCTCATCAAATGCCTCAGCATGAACAGATGGATTTTGAGCATGTGATGAGACTTGTGATGATGCCTCCAAATTGGTAACTCCTGCATCATATCTAAGCCACATTTGTATATTTTCAGGAGTAGACATTGGCTTACCTTGATGTTTATCCTGATTTGCAATGGTTGCAAGTGACTTAGTGCCCATCCCTAGTGATTCAGATGTGGGGCTTCTGGCAAATCCCTGTCGAATAGCAAGAGCATCCTTCGGTATTAAGTCATTGATTAGCATTTGAAGAAACCGAGGAAACCAGCAGACGACATCAGTGGTAGAGAGGTCTCTGCTTGCAAGGGATCCCATTGAGGCCACTATCTCAGAGAGAACTATACGTCCATAGTTTATATCCAGTTCTCTTGCTAGGGCTACTGCAAAGGTTTGCATGGGAATCGGAATTTGATGAAAGTCTTTTTCGCGTGCCCGAAAGCATCTTGTGATGGCCTCGAAAAAGTAGTTCCATTCCGCATGGAAGAATTGCTTTTGGATATTTCCCGTGATTGGGCCTTTTGTAGGATAACATCCAATTTCTTCAAAGAATCTGAGGCGTTCTGCAGCAGTAGGTTCTGGATCATAGGCATCTTTAATGGGGAATCCTAGAACTCTGTTGACAATTTGTTCTGTCACCTCATATTCCTGACCCGCTAAGGTAAACCTGAAACCGTAGGGGGTTGATTTACTCCCAAAAGTAACCGCACTAGTCCATAATTGCTGTAAAGCATCATGTACTAGTGTAGGTTTAGCAGTAAAAGCTTGGCTAGCTTTGGAATACAAATTGAGAAATCGTATCCAAAACTTAAACCGCGGGAGTTGATCACCAATTTCCGTAGAAATATTGTAAAAATTGTTTTTAGCAAGGGAAAATTGGTGAGCCATTTTGATTAAATGTTTTTCTTTTTAAAGATGTGAATTTTTATTTTTATTTTGAAAAACAATTAATTAAGGAATTATCAGTTATATCCCTTTTAATTTAACAAAAAGACCAAAAGTCACTCTTGAAAAATTAAACTACGGGTTATAGATAATTATAACTGTGAGAGGCGAAAATCAACAACCAATTAACAGAATCTGATACTAGTGAAATCAGTGAAGTTATGTGTGTACACACCAGTGAAATCGTGTGTATATGACTGTGAAACGGTGTGTGTATATACGTATGTATATATATGTCGAGAAAGAAGAACAAATTCACAAACACACAAACTCAGATATTACTGGTCACTCAGATAATGGCAGTCAAAAATCGGGCAGTAATTCGTTGTCCGTATGAGATTAGTCACAAAGATTACGAATCAGTGGTTGTAAGTCAAAATCGCCTGTATGTATATGGGGCGGCTGTAAAACTCAATTAGGTAAAAGTGAAAGAATAGATCGAGTTAGAGAAGTATATATAGACATTAATGTGGAATGACAAAAATGTCCCTGTTAAAAAATGTGAAAAGTACTAAGTCCATACAGGGGACATCTAAGTCGAACTCTATCTCGAACTTTTCTATCTCGAACTTCAAGTCGAACTTCGAGATAAAGTTCGAGATAGAAGTTAACTCGAACAATTATGCACAAAGAAGCACTTTAACCAAAATTACAGCAGAAACTATAGGGAAATACTATCTTGAACATTATTGATTTGTAGTAAACTTGGAAACACAGAAAATTCAAGACACTTTTCGAGTTAGAGTCTATCTCGAACATCAAGTCGAAATTCGAGTTGAGTTTCGAGATAGACTAAGTACTCTATCTCGAACATCAAGTCGAACTTCGAGATAAAGTTCGAGATAGAAGTTAACTCGAAGTTAATCTCAAATTCTTTCCAAAATACTTCCTTGAATCAAAAAGTCCAGGGTAATTCAAGATATGTTTCGAGTTAGGAGTGTAACTCGAAAAATTCCCTTTAGCTTAACTGAGAACTCTATCTCGAACACCAAGTCGAAATTCGAGTTGAGTTTCGAGATAGACTAAGAACTCTATCTCGAACATCAAGTCGAACTTCGAGATAAAGTTCGAGATAGACTAACTCGAAGTTAATTCTCAGTTCTTTTCAAAATATTCCCTTAATGGAAACCTCATCTCAACCTTAGAGATAAAATTCGAGATAGACTTTATCTCGAATATTTTGAAGATAGAACTAGGCACACTGGTAACTCGAACTCGAACTTTAAGTCGAATTTCGAGATGAATTTCGAGATAGGTACTAACTCGAAATTCTTCCCAGACTTAGAATTTTCAAAACTTCACCCTGGAAGCTCAAGTCGAAATTCAAGTCGAATTTCTACATGAGTTTCGAGATAGAGACTAACTCGAAATTTTGAAGATACTTAGAATAATTTGACAATTTTTCTTTGAAAAACTCAACAATTAATTTTGCCAAATTAATATAAATATCAATTCAAGGATTTTAATATATGACATAATTAAAACATTCCTTGATAATTCTAAGGCCTCTAATTACATGAAAAACACAGGTAAATTCATCTAAAAATCATGCAATATTTAGACTATTATGAATTTAACTCCCCCTATGATCATGCAATCTAACAAGCATAAATTCACAGATTTGTGCTATAAAAGACACTTAAAACACAATGAATTCATGCAAAATCACACTATATGCAACCTATAACAATCATTAATTAGGCATATTAAAGTCTAAGCACATAATGATTGATTAGCTTGCACATACAAACATAAACATGGATTTTACAGATAGAAGGCTTTACTAACTTGTGTTAAGCATTCCCAATTCACCAACCAACCTATTGAATGTTACTTCATCAAGAGGTTTGGTGAATATATCTGCAATTTGTTGCATTGTGGGCACAAAATGTAGCTCCACAGTCCCCTCCTCGACATGTTCTCTTATGAAATGATACCTGATGTCAATATGCTTAGTTCTTGAGTGATCTACAGGATTGTTGGTTATGGCAATGGCACTTGTGTTGTCACACATGATTGGAATTTTTTTGTGCTCCATGCCATAATCCTTCAATTGGTTCCTCATCCACAGTATTTGAGCTACACAGCTTCCAGCAGCAATGTACTCAGCTTCAGCAGTAGAAGTAGATACTGTATGTTGCTTTTTACTTTGCCAGGACACCAATCTTCTGCCAAGAAATTGGCAAGCACCAGATGTGCTTTTCCTATCAATCCTGCAACCTGCATAGTCTGAATCCGAATAGCCAATAAGATTAAAACCTGTATCTCTTGGGTACCAAATCCCTAGATTTGGTGTGCCCTTGAGATACCTAAAAATTCTTTTGACGGCTACGAGATGTGATTCTCTAGGATCCGCTTGGAACCTTGCACATAAACAAGTTGCGAACATTATATCTGGTCTACTTGCAGTTAAATAGAGGAGTGAGCCAATCATACCTCGATAGCTTGTGATGTCAACTGATTTACCTGATTTGTCTTCATCAAGCTTCGTGGCTGTTGCCATGGGAGTCTTAGCTGCTGATGCATCTTCTAGATTATACTTCTTGAGTAAATCTCTGACGTACTTGGATTGACAGATAAAGATACCATCTTTTCTCTGACTGATCTGTAATCCAAGGAAGAAGGACAGCTCTCCCATCATGCTCATCTCATATTTTTCCTGCATTAGCTTGGCAAATTTCTCGCACAAGCGCTCATTTGATGACCCAAAAATAATATCGTCCACATATACTTGAACAAGTATTAAGTCATTTCTCACAACTTTATAGAACAATGTTTTATCAATTACTCCCCTAACAAAACCATTTTCAATTAAGAATAGAGATAGGGTTTCATACCATCGCCTTGGGGATTGCCTGAGGCCATAGACAGATTTGAAGAGTAGATACACAAAATCTGCATGTTCTGGATCAACGAAGCCGGGCGGCTGTTCCAGATACACTTCTTCTTCTAACTCTCCGTTCAGGAAGGCACTTTTCACGTCCATCTGGAATACCTTGAAGTTCTTATGTGCTGCAAATGCCAAGAACATCCTGACTGCCTCAAGTCTTGCAACTGGTGCATAGGTTTCATCATAATCAATTCCTTCTCGCTGAGAATAACCTTTTGCAACCAAACGAGCCTTGTTTCGTGTTACAAGTCCGTTTTCATCCAGTTTATTTCTGAATACCCACCTAGCTCCAATTACGGATTTGTTCTTTGGTCGGGGTACCAGTTTCCAAACTTTCTGCCTTTCAAACTGATTGAGTTCCTCTTGCATTGCAATCACCCAATCAGCATCGCCAAGAGCTTCTTCTATTTCTTTAGGTTCAAGCTTGGATAAGAACCCAGAATATAAAGAGATATTAGCCATGTCAGCTCTTGCAGTTCTTCTAGTAGTCACACCAGCATCTGGATCACCAATAATTAACTCAAACGGATGGTCTCTATTCCATACCCGTTCACCTGGAAATTGTCTAGATGATTCAGCTTGACTTTCTGAGTTGGGGTGATGACTACTTTGAATATTTTCACTAACTCCCCCTGAGTTAGTGCCAGCTCCTACAGAACTAGAGTCAACTCGACTCGAGCCTTGAACAGTAGTCCTTGAGCTGCTATTTACTCCCCCTGAGTTGTTGCCGGTTGGTACTGAAGAAGTCTCTCCTGATCTTGTAGAATTAGCTTGTTCACTAGACTCAGGTTCTTCACGTACGCTTGGAACATTTAATGGAACAACCAACTCAGGTTCATCTTCAAGATCTTCTAAGTCCAGATTCTGAAATTTTAGGGACTCAGGTTCACTAGAATCTCTTGAAATTGATGAGAGTTTGGTATCGTCGAATCTGACGTTGTAACTTTCAGTCACTTTTCGATCATTCACCAAGAACACTCTATAAGCTGCCACCACGTCTGTAGAGTAACCAACAAAGATTCCTTCACGAGCTTTTGCTGCAAACTTGCCTAGATTTTCATCATCTATAAGCACATAGCATTTTGCTCCGAAGACATGAAAGTATTTGATTGTTGGTCTTCTGTTGTTCATTAGCTCACATGGTGTCTTTTCTTTATCTTTTATGATCAAGGTTCTATTTTGAGTGTAACAAGCGGTACTCACTGCTTCGGCCCAGAAATACAAAGGAAGTTTTGAATCATACAACAAAGTTCTTGCTGCTTCAACCAAAGTTCTATTCTTCCTTTCAACTACTCCATTTTGCTGTGGAGTTCTCGGGGCTGAATACTGACGACGTATTCCCTTAGATACACAGAAGTCATTTAGCACTGCGTTTTTGAATTCAGTGCCATTGTCTGATCTAATCGTCTTCACAGTAAGTGTTGAAACATTCTCAATTTGAGTGATGTGATCAATGATTAAGAAAGGTACTTCGTCTTTCGTCATTGCGAACAATACCCATGTATACTTGGAGAAGTCATCCACGATTACCAAAGCATATCTTTTCCTAGACAAAGATAGGACATTCACTGGGCCAAACAAATCCATATGAAGAAGTTGTAGAGGCTCAGTAATACTAGAAATTTCTTTGCTTTTATGCGATGCTCGCTTCGACTTTCCCATTTCACAAGCTTCACAGAGTCCTTTCGGAGCGAACTCCATTTGAGGTAGATCTCTCACCAATTCTCGCCTTGCGAGAGCATTCATCGTTTTGAAGTTTAAGTGAGATAGCTTTTTGTGCCATAACCAGCTTTCATCATCCGAGGCTTTGCTGTAGAAACAGGTGACCTCATCCTGATTTGCTGAATCCATATCTGCAACAAAAAGATCTGCCTTTCGAACTCCTCTTAAAGCTAGTGAGCCTTCCTTGATGTGAGTGATTGAGACACCTTTCTTGTTGAAGACAATTTCGTAACCTTTGTCACAGAATTGACTTATACTCAACAGATTGTGCTTTAGTCCCTCAACATAGGAAATATCTTCAATGATGACATTGCCAGTTTTCAGTTTGCCATATCCCTTAGTCACACCTATGCTGTCATCTCCAAAGGTAACATAAGGGCCAGCCTTCATAACTAACTCTGTAAGCAGGGACTTGTTTCCAGTCATATGCCTCGATGCTCCACTGTCTAGCACCCATATAACTTTATTTCTATTCTGCTTAATGCCCTGCAATGACAGATTGGTTAGACATTCTTCGGAACCCAACTTTGATTGGGCCCGGCTTTTCGATAAGATCGAGAATCAACAGATTTAACAACAGGAGATGCACTTTTCTTCACATTACTAGAGCTTTCGACTATCTCCTTTCCTTTCTCGGACTTGACAGATTTGTCAGTCTTAGGAGAAGGTTTGTCACTCCTAACTTTAGGAGGACTGACAGTCTTGGCTCTACCATACTTTTTCTTGATATTTGAACTAGCAACAGTATTTGAGCATGACTGGCTAGATGCATTCATTAAATGCACAAAAGTTTGCATGATATTAAAAGTGCATGGCATACAGTTAGGTTGACCACACGGTGCATGATTCTGATGCAGATTATTCATTGTATGTGTGGTAGGCATGGCATGTGCAGCAGGAACATTCATGTTAGCTTTGCATGCATAAGAAAGATGTTCAGTAGATTTACAATGATAACATGCTTTCTTTATTCGTTCAGCCTTAACCTCTTTTATGCCTTTTTCTTTCTTTCCTTGTTGTTTAACAGCCTTAGCTCCTAATCCCAGTCTAGATTCATCTCTAGGGAAATTGATTTTCACTTGTTTGATAGGAGTTATAGGTTGTTCTTTCTGGCGATCTTCCATCTCAATCTCATATCTAGCTATCAATTCAGTCTCTTCTTCTTCTATTCTAGGAACAAGATGTTTGTAGATAGGTTTGACAGCCGATTTAAGAATTCTAGGTGTTTCCTGTTTAAGGTCACTGGAACTAGGGTCAATAGGTCTCTTTCCTTCTTTCTTAGGAAGGTCAGAATAATCAAGCCCTATACCTACTCCAGTTATCTTCTTAAATGTGTCATTATCTACATACACTTTACTAGCAGCTAGTTTGTATGCTTCGCATTTAGTTTCTAACTCAGCTAGATTGTTCCTAAGACATGCTTCTACTTCTTCCTTA
This sequence comes from Saposhnikovia divaricata, assembly GCA_036435485.1. Lineage (NCBI taxonomy): Eukaryota > Viridiplantae > Streptophyta > Magnoliopsida > Apiales > Apiaceae > Saposhnikovia > Saposhnikovia divaricata. The sequence goes on from CM071599.1 coordinate 33,568,081, forward strand.
AGGACAAGCTTGTGTTCCAGAGATTTAATAAAGTCTCTTAGAGAAGTATCTACAGTGCAAGCAGCCTCTAGCTCTTCCACTTTTGCCTCCAGCATTCTGCATTTGGCAACAAGTGTTTTCTGTTCTTTTTGAGAAGAGTCTAGGCTTTTGCACAACATATAGATCTCTTCACTAAGAGCCCCGTTCTGTTCTTTATAATCATCAATAGACATTTCTACTTTAAGAGTCAGAACTGGTACCTCTGGTTCCTCTGATGTCTCAGCCATGAGCGCAAAGTTTGCTACTTGAGTAACATCTTCCTCATCTGAATCATCCCAAGCTCTTCCTTCTGTCACCAATAAAGCTCGTTTTCCATGTCTTTCCTTCAACAGTGCTTCATAGTTGCTTTTGAGAGCTTCAAATGTTTCTTTTGGATAAGTCTGTTTAGGCTTTTTGCAGTCCGAGGCAAAGTGTCCAGCTTCACCACAATTATAGCATTTGAACTTCATTTTGAAATCCAAAGGAGATTTGTAGCTGGTATTCTTGCCTTTTCCTTTGTAGCCTGACGAACTACCACCACCCTTAGCAGCCCGATAATAAGATGAAGATTTTCTCTGCGGTCGGTTGCTTTTTCTAAATCTCATGTTGCTGAACTTCCTTGCCATGTATGCCACGACACTATCGTCCATGTTGTCCAGCTCTTCTTGGGTGTAGTAGTCATCATCACTGTCAGATGCGCACTCGTCATCATTATCAACTTGATGTGGTGCAAGTGATGATTTAGGCTTTGCTGCAACCATTGCCTTCTTAGACTCTTCCTCATCAGCAACTAATCCTGATGCACTTTCTTTTGACTTTGAATCATTGTCCCATGCTTGATCTTGAAGCGTTTCCAGCTCATAGGTCTTTAATATTCCATAATACTCTTCCAGAGACGTTGTATGCAAATCTCTGGTTTCTCTGATTGCGTAGACCCTATGCTCAATGCTTTTTGGCTGGTTCCTCAGATATCTCGTGTTTGTTTCAACCATGGGGAGAGTCACACCTCTCAGATTCAAATCCAATACCAACTGACTGAATCGTAGGTAGACATCTGTTATGCCTTCTCCTTTCCTTATTCTAAAGGTGTCATACTCCATCTTGAGTATGAGTGTTTTGTTGCTTCTGACCTCTGCAGATCCTTCCATGACAACTTCTATCTTGTCCCAAATCTTCTTCGCTGTAGTCAGACCTTTGACTATGTTGAACATTTCATGATCAAGAGATTCCATCAAGGTTTGTCGTACAGCAGTATCCAAAGCTATTTGCTCTTTATCAGCATCCGAAAAGTCCGCTGCCTTTTTGGGCTCAGACCGAGGTGGTATAACCACTCCTCCTTCCGTATGTGAAGGAATAACTGCCATTGGGACAAATTTACCCTTGTCAAGGACTTCCAGATATTCAGGGTTAATAGTCTCTAGATATAGTCTCATTCTGAAAACCCATTCTTCATAGTGATCTTTGTTGAACATTGGGATCTTGAATGCATTTTTAGGAGCCATCTCAATTCTGGTCACTAAAAATTTCTAAGTACCCAAGACTAGGCTATGTAGAATATTTATGTAGAACTTTTGCCTAAGTCGAAATTTCTCTAAGTAGAAATTTTGCTCAAGTCGAAATCACTAAGTAGAAATTGTCCAAGTCGAAATTCTATGTAGAAATTCTCAAGTAGAAATTCTATGTAGAACTTTTTGCCTTAGAATAATTTTTCTGCAGATTTCTTTAAATATTGAATAAACAATATTATCACTTTAACACTTTTTGACTTTGAATGCTTTACTCACCAAACCCACCTAACCCACATGCTAGGTACTGAGTATGTCTTTTACTTTCGGCTGAATAAAGTAAATCAAAGAATCCAAAAACCACCTTTTTATTCTTTTACTATTGAAAAGGAGATCAAAAAGTTGTTGGGTTGTATTCTTTGATAAGAACAGATGATGAACACTCAAGAACACCAAATATGAACTAACCCAGATAAATTCACAAAAATTAATTAAAATACACCCAAGCTAAATAATCACACCTGGAGTATTTAAATAATTTTTCAGATGAGTTTTCACTACCAACGAATTAAAACACACTTTTCGAGAAAATGAAAAGTAGATCTGAAAAATGAAAACTCACGATTCTTCTACTCAACACAAGGATCTATGTTTTGTATGTTAAACATATAGCTCTGATACCAATTGTTAGGTCCAAATGTGTTGTAGAGGGGGGGTGAATACAACTTTTCGAATATGAGAGGCAATAAAAACGATGCAATAAATGAACACACAGATTCAAGGAATATATATCTTTATATATAACTTGAAAGGGTTGCTACAACATTCATTACAAAGTATAACAGAAGTTGAGAGAGAAGTGAATGATACTAAGCTCTGTGAATGCACTCTCTCTTTTTCTCTTGTGTTTTTCTCTAGAATTGCTCACTCTATTCTTAATAAAACATTACACAAGTACTTCTATTTATACTACATGTAGTCTATGTCCTGTAGTCTTCAACAGCTAAGATGTACGTGGCCCAATGATGTCCACATAATTCTTGCCTTATCTTGAAAGCTTGGAAATCTGCCAATCAGAAGATGCCATGTGTCATGTTGAAGCTGCACCTAAGTAGAACTTCTACTTGAGAATTTCTACTTGGCTATCTCGAAATTCCTAAATGGAACTTCTACTTGGCTATCTCGAAATTCCTAAGTAGAACTTCTACTTGAGAATTTCTACTTAGCCATCCAGAACATTTAGTACTTAGAAAATATTCTGGTCTTCAACTTGAAACTTCAATGCACATCTTGAACTTGTGATATCTTCATGTCTTCTTTATTCTTCAACAAGCTCTTGAACATGGTTCTTTATTACTGACATAAACTTGCTATCAATGTCCTGACACTTGATGCATTGGTCTGGTTCATAAGTGACTAGTCTTGATAGTGTTTCTGCTTCTTGAATAAATTACCATATTCACTGAATAACTTGGCTTTCCAATATTTGCTTTCCTTCTTCTTCACTTGAAATCAATTGGTCTTGTTGATACTGATAGTTATGATCTTGATTCTTGATTTATCAAATCACTGAGGCATGAACAACTTTAACTTGAACTTCTCTCAATGATTTCTTCTTGGCTTGATCATAGTTAGCATGTTTAATTGTATCAATTACCTTGTCTTCATTTAGTGTTGATTTCTTGTGACTTCCTGTTCTTGATTGTCTTCTGGTTAAGTATCTTTTCCTTTAGTTTGAGTTACATTAGTTATAGTGTTACAAGTTTATACACTCTGCCTTTCAATTCTCAAGCATTGTCATTCTCTCGCATGTGGAGGCCACCATGGTCCTTCCAAAACCGCTGCTAAGGTACTTCAATCCGGTTTCTTTTGGCCTTCTCTATTCAAAGATGCTCGTGCTTTCTGTTTGGCTTGTGATGCATGTCAAAGAATGGGTAATATTTCTAAACGCAATGAGATGCCTCAGACCGGTATTCTTGAGGTCGAAATATTTGATGTATGGGGTATTGATTTTATGGGACCATTCCCAACTTCTTGTGGGATGAAATACATCTTAGTTGCAGTTGATTATGTTTCCAAATGGGTTGAAGCAATTGGATCACGCACCAATGATTCTAAAGTTGTTATGAATCTCTTCAAGAAAATCATCTTCCCGCGCTTTGGAGTTCCAAGAACCGTGATAAGTGATGGTGGTTCTCATTTTCACCACCGACAATTTGAAACTTTGTTGAAGAAGTATGGTGTCACTCACAAGGTTGGTCTTGCTTATCATCCTCAAACAAGTGGCCAAGTGGAGGTTTCAAATCGTCAAATTAAAAGCATTCTAGAGAAGGTGGTTGCAAAATCTAGAAAAGATTGGTACTTGAAGCTAGATGATGCTTTGTGGGCTTATCGGACAGCATATAAGACCCCTATTGGAACTACCCCATATCGGTTAGTATATGGCAAGGCATGTCACTTGCCAGTTGAGTTGGAACATCGTGCTTTTTGGGCTATAAAAGAACTCAACACGGATTTAAAGGCTGCGGGACAAGCAAGACTTCTTCAATTAAATGAATTAGATGAGCTTCGATTTGATGCTTATGATAATTCCCGGATTTACAAAGAGAGAACGAAGAAAATGCATGATAAGATGATCCAGCGAAGAGATTTTGAAGTTGGTGACAAGGTGTTGTTATTTAACTCAAGGCTTCGACTCTTTCCTGGGAAGCTCAAATCCAGATGGTCCGGACCTTTCATTGTAACTGGAGTTAAAATTTATGGCGCTATTGAGATCATGGGGCAAGATGGAGAGAAATTTAAGGTAAACGGTCAACGCCTTAAATTATATGTGGACGGCGCATTTGTTGGAAAAATGGAGACGATTCGGCTCGACAATCTCTCCATGGAAACCTGATTCGAAGGCAGAAGTCAAGCTAATGACGGTAAAAGAGCGCTTATTGGGAGGCAACCCAATGGTTTGAGCAGGCTATTAGGGGAGTATTTCTTACTTTGCTTTATATATAATTGTTCATTGAGGACAATGAACCACTTAAGTGTGGGGATGAGTTCTCGATGATTAAAAAAAAAATCCAAAAAAAAATTAAAAATTTAAAAATTCCAAAAAAATCAGAAAATTAGAAAATTAATTGCCTCGTCTCGTAGTGTGTTAACAAGGATAGGTACACATCTTGTGAGCTTATTTTGCATGATTATTTGACATGTCATATCTCTAGAAAATCATTTGTTACTTGATGATTCCTTGTTTGTGCTTGCGAAAATTATAAAACTTGAGATGTGTCTTTGTCAATTTTAGTGAGTACTGAAGCATGCTTTCACCTTGTGAGATCTTGAGCCTAATTTGTGATTGGTACATTTTATATCGATCAAATTTTTATTGTTGTGTGTTGTTCATCATTAAGTATGTCGCTCTAGAACTTGTTTCAAACCATTTTGAGATTACATGATATCTGTATGCATGAAAATGATAAAGGCACTAGGATTAACCGTATTTATCCAAACAGTATCCTTGAAGCATATATCCTTAGTGAACCCCTTTGAGCTTTTTATCCGTTCTTTTCGTATATAACCAATCTAAATTCTTGAGCCTACTTGTTTATTCTTCTCTTGATTTACTAGTATAGCATTTTGATTCATTTGGAGGTTGGTGAGTGCATAGTGTGGGGATTTCTTTGTTAAAGTGTGAAAATTTGGTGGGAATAAAAAAAAATAAAAATAAAAATAAAAATAAAAGATCAAGTAGAGTTGTGTTCATTGGTTTGTGCAGTATGAAAATGGAAAAGTACATGGTAATATGTGCTTGGGGTTTAATGCTTGTGAAAGTTTGCTCATCTTTTACATGATCGAAATTTCATGTTGAGTGCTTTAATTAGAAATGAACATTGTGCTCTATTAGTTTGTCGAGTTAGCCACTTGTTAGCCTTTTTCTTGATTCCCTACCCTTCACCTTAGCCACGTTACAACCTTTAACAAAGACCTTTTGATTTGTGCATGCATATATACAAAGTAGTGGAGATTTGGTGGACAACCAAGGATATGGTAGCACATGACTTAATTGATTGAACTTGAGCGAATACACTTCACCTATACACATGTGTGATTTGAGAGTTTTCTGAGCTTCATTTATATCCCTAGCATGTTACTCACTGAATGCGGCATTGATATATATTTCATGATCTTTTTGTCTATCTAGACTGTGTGCTTACTTGGATAGTCTTGTACAAATGATACGTAAATTGAAAGACTTGTCTTTTCTATATTGTGTAATTAAGTTTTGCATGTGTGGAGTACTATGATAGGTTGCATACTTGAGACTTGGCAGAGAAAAAAAATGGATTTTGTGGGTAAATTCACTATAAACCCTCACGAGACAACACTCGTCCTACTAGGGCTGCCTAGGGGTTTAACGGCTTGTTGCATGTGCTCAATGCAATCGTGTCATCTACGAAAGTGATATTAGGATTTAGTTTTTATTTCTCTTATTTGCCCGAGGACGTGCAAATGCTTAGTGTGGGGATATTTGATAAGATATATTTTTATATATATTTTAGATAATTTTATTCCCGTATTTAATTGCATTTTGCATTAATTCGGATATTTATTTAATAAATCTTATTGTTTTATTGTAGAAGACAAGAATTCCTAAGTTTGGAAGAATTTGGGCTTAAAGAGCTATTTTGGAGCTGAAAATGGAAGAAATTCGGATTTATTGAGCTAATCCCGCTTTCTACGATATTTAATTCATATCTGGAGTTGTAGAAGTCAGATTTGGACGATCTTACAGTCCACGCGAAGCTTAGAAAATTATCTACAATCCAGAGGGATTAAATAAGCAAAAATATGATTGGAGCAGCTCGAAATCTGAGGAGAAAATTCAGTTCCGAATTTTAGTAAAAAAAAATCTTTTTACTTTTGGAATTTTATTGTAATTTATTTAAAGTGTAAAGTGTGTGTGTATTGAGTGTTTTATTAGTGCAGCCGAAAGTGTGATGAAGTGGAAGAAAAAGAGAAGAAAAAAATAAATTGCAAAGTGGTAGTAATGATGAAGGAGGAGAATGATGAATGCTTATTTTATTTGAGAAATCTTGGAAGTTTAGGCTATAAATTGGAGAGTTTTGTGCTGGAGGAAAACACACCAACGGAGACATAGAAAAAAAAACACTCACCACTTTATATCTTCTGATTCTATCATCCTTTCATTCGGCTAATATTTTGGAGCTATGGACTTGATTTTCTTTCCTCTCTTTTATGTACTATTTGGCTTACTTCTCCACTCTATTGTAAATTTGAGGTACTCTTTAATTTTATCTTGTTTGTTAATATATATTTTATATGTCTTGTTTAATTGTTTTTGTCAATTTTATTAATATCATGAGTGAGTAGTTTATTTCTAGGGTGTAAGGGGAAGCCATGTTTACACCACAATAATGCTTTAATCTTATTAGTTATTTAACGGATATAAAATAATTCTAATCGATATGTTATGAAATTTGATTTGTGTTATCGGCCGGTATCATTAATTAATTATTTGCAAATAGGAATAATAGATCGAGAGATTTTATTCACTAGAGGCATACATACGATTAGCGGAATTGAATTTTAGTGCGAGAGCATAATTGGATTTCCGAGAGCGTTAATGCTTGAGAGAGATTAACACATGCTCTAATTATTTAAATCCATTAAATTAACTACATCCGTATAATTCGTTCGATGTAAACATGGTAAACCCGGTCGCCCTAGACTTTTAGTTAATCGATTTAAAACACATTTATTTGCGTTATTTACCTATACAAAAATTCTAAATAATTATTTTTATTTTAGAAATAATTCGTGACAATTAAATTAAAATCGATAAAACCGTCTCCCTGTGAACGAACATAAAAATATACCACATCATCAGTGTAGCATTTTGAGTAAAACAAGCAGTTTGAACAGGTTCTGCCCAGAAATAAGTTGGCAATTTTGCTTCATCAAGCATAGTTCTGGCAGCTTCAATCAAGGTTCTATTTTTCCTTTCAACTACACCATTTTGTTGTGGTGTACCAGGTGCTGAAAATTCTTGCTTCACTCCATTGTCCTTGCAGAATTCTTCCATTGTTGCATTTCTGAACTCAGTTCCATTATCACTTCTGATGATTCTGACTTTGTTACTTGATCCTTTGTCCGGAAGCTTCACATGCTCCATCAGAGTTAATGTAGTTTCATCCTTCTTTGCTAGAAAATACACCCAAGTGAATCTAGTGTATTCATCAACAATGACTAAAGCATATTTCTTCCTTGCTATAGACATAACATTTACTGGACCAAAGAGATCAACATGCAGAAGATGATAAGGATCAGTGATTGAAAATTCTGTCTTGCTCTTGAAAGATGACTTCCTTTGCTTGGCCTTTTGACATGAATCGCACAGGCCATCAGCATTTAACAGAGCCTTTGGGAGTCCTCTTACAAGATCTTTTCTGATCAATTCATTGATGTTGTTCAAGTTCAAATGTGAGAGTTTCTTGTGCCACTTCCAACTCTCTTCACTAGACATTCTTGTAGACAGGCAAACAGATTTTCCAACAGAGTCTATTAAAAGCTTGATTTCATAAATGTTGTTTTGCCTATTACCAACTAGAACAACCTTTCCTGTAGATTTGCTGATAACTTCACAATATTCAGGTTGAAAATCTACATGATATCCCTTGTCACAGATTTGACTCACAGATAGCAAGTCATGCTTGAGTCCTGGGACATGAGCTACATTGTTGATGATGACATTTCCAAGATTAATATTGCCATATCCCAATGTTCTTCCTACATTGCCATCACCATAGGAAACTTTTGGGCCAGCCTTCTCCTCATAGTCTGATAGCAGGGCTTTATTTCCAGTCATGTGTCCTGAACATCCACTGTCCACAACTAGGGTTACCTCCCTGTTGCCCTGCAATCACAAGAAATTACTGAGGATTAGATTTAAGGATCCAGACTTGCTTGGATCCTTTGACATTCTTAACTTTGTTAGCTTTAACAGCGGAATTAACATTATCAGAGTTTGAGCTAACAGTATCAGAGTTTACACTTGCAGTATTAACTTTAACCCATTTCAGATTGGGTTTAAGTTCATAGTAATTATGATAGATAGCATGATACTGTCTGCAAGTATAAATGGAATGCCAAGTGCTTCCACAGTGTGTGCATAAAGTCTGTGGCTTAGTTCTAGAAAAATCCTTCTTTACCTCAGACTTGGAAGGTAAAGAATTTATATTTTTGTTTTTCTTGCAGAAATTTGCAAGATGCTTAGTACTACCACAGTTATGACATGTCTTTCTTGGAGCATAACTAGCAAGCATTAGTTTATTTCCTGAAGTGATGCCTACTTTTCCATTTCTCTTCTTATTTGACACTCCCTATTTCTTAACAGATTTTAACTCCTTCAGTTTATGTTTGAGTTGTTTATCTGTCATTGAACCAATATTAACCTGTTTAACACTAGTTTTTACTGGTTCACTTTTAACAGCTTCTTTTTCATTATCAGACAAAAATTTACTGGCCCCATGTACAAAATGAGGTCTGATTTTAACTTGATTTTGAAATCTAAGTTCATCTCCCTCATTATAACCTAGACCAACAGTGTCTGTTTGAAAAATCTGTTGAGTGTCCTTTCCAGAATTAGTCCAAGTCCTAATTTTCTTATTTGCTTCCTCCAACTCAGATTCTAGTTGTTTATATTTCTGAAGCAAATCCTGTTCTATAGAAACAACATCATCTCTCTCTTTCTGAACTTGTTGCATATCTTTTAGCTTTTCTTCAACAATTTTATTTCTCTCTTTGAGTTCAGAATTCTCAGATTTAATCCTCTCATTCTCTAAAGTCTGATCCCTATAACTTATATGCAATGACTTAAGATAAATTCTTAATTGAGAAATATCATCAATATTATAAGCATAGGTAGTTAGAGGTACCTGATTTTCAGAAGTTTTTGATTCAGTAGTAGCCATGAGAGCATAGTTCACTTCTTCATCAGAATCTGAAGTGTCTGCCCAATCTCTGCCTTTAGTGTAGAGTACCTTTCCAGTTTTACCCTTCTTGCACTCAAGAGCATAGTGACCCATCTCCTAACACTTGTAGCATTGAATTTCAGATTTATCCTTCTTCCCCCTTGAATCTCTCTTATCAGACTTCCTGAAGCTTTTTCTGTCTTCATTTGAATCTCTAGAAAACCTTTTCCCTTTCTTGAAATTCTTGAAACCCATTTTCTTGAAGGTCTTCACCATCAACACAGCCATTTTCCTCATTTCTTCTTCATCATCCTCAGAGTCAGATGATTCAGAAGAGATTGAAGATTCACTTTCTGAGTGTATGACCAAAGCTTTTCCCTTCATTTTCCTTCTTGATGCCTCTTTCTTCTGAGGCTTCTCTTCAACCTTAAGAGCAACAAACTTTGCCTTCCTGCTTGATCTCCTGTTTCTCTGCTCCATTTCCAATTCATGAGTTTTGAGCAGCCCATAGATTTCATCAATCTCTGTTTCAGCAAGTTCATAGTTGTCTCTAATAGTGGTTGTTTTCACATCCCACTTTTTAGGTAGAGAAAGAAGAAACTTGAGATTTGAGTCTTCTAGATCATAGTCTTTGTTGACCAATGACAGATCATTGAGCAATTTACAGAATCTATCAATTGTTTCTGTCATGGTCTCTTCAGGTTTAGCCTCAAAGTGCTCATACTCTTGTGTGAGTATGTTTCTCCTATTCTTCTTAATAGCAGCAGTTCCTTGACATCTGACTTCAAGAGCATCCCAGATCTCTTTTGCAGTGGTGCAGTTAATCACTTTGTTAGACATAACATTGTCTAAAGCACTATGCAGTAAATGCCTAACCTTCGCATCCTTAGCAATTGATGATAGATCTTCAGGAGTCATGTCCTTCTTTTCCTTTGGAACTATTTTAGCTTCTTCACCAGCAGTTGCAGCATATAGCTTTGTAGGATTGTGAGGGCCTTCATAAATCCTGTCAAGATATTCTGGATCTGTAGCCTCCAGAAACATAGTCATCTTGACCTTCCACATGGCATACTCTGATGGCCTGAGAATAGGAACCCTGATTGGTTCATAACGACTCACAGTAGTAGGAGCCTTTTTAGAACTAGTAGATGTTGGTGGAGGAATTGCTGACATGATTATTGTTGTGTTTGGATCTTAACCTGTAATAAAGTAACAGATTTGCTCTGATACCACTTGTTAGGCCGAATACACAATTAATAATCAAATTCGTATGAGAGTTTAACAAGTAAGATGATTATGCACTTTAAATCTTCTGATATTAAAAACCCTCTTCGTGATGTAAACTATCACAAAGAGCTGCTAGGTTACAATAAAGATAGTTCGATGCACGATACCCTTCTAGGGTTAACCTAACTGTATTTATAAAATATACAGCTTCGATACAATCTCTAATTTATATTCCTAATAATCAGCTATACAATGATATCAATTACAGATTGTCACACGTCTCCTAAGTCAACTCGATCTCTTTGATAGCTATCCAGTCTCCAAAGATCTCGCTTCCATATCACTCTTCAATTGATCTCTAATATCTTCTGTTGACTCTGTACGCGCTGCTTCCAGACAGACTTTACTAAACTTTGTCCAGCTTCCGTCAGTCAGACTTTACTAAACTCTGACTTCCTTCCAGTTAAACTCTGATATATCACTGTTACACTTAAACACTGAAATATTACATCAATTATATCTAACAGGTTATATTGGACATGAATGTGTTGCAATGCACGAAGTGAAAGTGAAAATGTGTGATACATTTTACTAGTGATATAATTGTAAACTTATTAAAGGTATATTTTTCCAAAAATTTATCAAACATGTTGATTTGATAAGATCAAGAAATATTAATTTTGTGACATAGTGAATATTATTTTCACAAATAGTGGGAATGAATAAAGAAATTTTTTTATAAACTTGGGAGATTGTAAACTTAAATAATTATTTCGCACACCACGAGAAAAGTGGGAATCAAGTAGATATTTATCAAATAATGTAAGTGGGCATTAAGATAGTTTTATTGGTTATAGACTCTGTGAAAAATGGGAGTTTTTGACAAATACGTCAAGTGAGAGATGTTGTATTTGGCTTTATTTGTAAAACTCTATCTAAAGTAATAAATTACATTAATAATGCATTTTATGATACAATAATTACATGAGTTATGGAAATTGATTTATATCAATTATTTTTCCATAAAATTATGATATTAAATGTAATATAGGACAGTTATAATTGGGAGCGGAAAATGTGGTAGAATCTGTCCATATATAGTGGATATATTCCATGGAATGAGGCACTGGAAATTTGCTTGTTCAAATCACAATTGGAGCTCTCAAATATTCATCTAAAATCTTTTTTTCTTTAAATAATCATACTATATATATGGTAAAATATAACATGTTCATTGACAAATCTCGTGATAAGCGAGTATCGAACCCAGAACCTCTGGGTCGACTAAAGAACTATTACGTGGTTCATTATCCCTTTATCGGGGTTGGGATCTGATTTTATTTCACTAATCTAGTCTAGTAGAGAAGCATTGTGTGATTCATTATCACTTTTGTCCAGTATTACTAAAATCAGGTATCGGATAAGATCAGTAAGAGTATTTTGTAAAGATTAATTATTAAATTGGAGATTAATCGGAGTAAAAATCGGATATATTTTGATATTATAATTATTTAGTATATAAATAAGATTCTATTATTTATTTATTAATTAATATGTATTCATCATATAAAAAGTATATAATAATTCATATTTGATTAATATATTATTTCAATTTCATTAATTTATTATAAATACTCTAATCAAGAAATAGTCGTAAAGATTAATCAAGTATTTTAAAAATCGAATCGAATATACATCTTATAAATGATTAATCAAGAATTAATCAGCTGAATTGGAAATTTTTAGAACAATGCTCTTGTCTTAATCCTAACTTCTTATATTAAAGCATGGTGTGATTTACTCGAATTTTAAAAAGGATAATGGTGAATGGAAGGAAAAGGAATTAAAATAATTTGCATTTCTACTTCCTAATTATATTTAAATAGTGAAGTAAATATATGGGAATAAAAATTTAATATGTTTTTTTCAAAATGTTTTCCAAAAGTGGGATGAAAGGTAAAACAATTGGTGTGGTTAATTAGAAAATACTTGATATTACAAATATATTATTTCCATTTAAATTATTACATTTTTGATTTAAGGAATGAATTATAACTTGACAATCATTTATATATTTTATCTTCAATTCGAGAGCATTTTAATGAAATTAATTTCGCTCTACAATTTTTTAAACTTGACAATTATTTATATGTTTTACCTTCAACTCGAGAGCATGTTAATTAAATTAATTTCGTTCTACAATTTTTTAAATTCAAAAGGAAGTCAATAAAATATATTATTTTTATTTTCAATTGCTTCTTGTTGTAATCGTTTACTTTCTCTTCTTAAAACACTTGCAAGCGGGTATAAAGTTATAAAGGTCGACTTTCCTTGTTGAACCAATTGTTTTATTATCAAAATTGTTAAAGTTTGAGTTCACGATTAAGACTCAAATTAACACCATACTTTAATCAGTATCACAACTCAATATTAAAGATTACAAAACTATAATTGAAATTTCAAATGGATGCTTGCAAACTATACCGATCCAATCTCATTATATAGATTACGAGAAACATTTATCGTAAAATGCACCGTTGGGCCACGATATTTAACTAAAATAATATGTACAATACATTGGGTTATTAGGACCAAATGAGACTTAGTTTATAGTTAGGCCCAGTTTGTAGTTAGTACCATATGTATTTTATTCTCTTAATGAGCCTAGAAGCCCAAACATGTAAATAAAGTTTGTAGCTTACTCTCCAAGTAAAGGTAGTTAGAGAGGGGGATCCACAGGGGATCCCCTATAAATATTCTTGTATCACCTTACTTGAGGGGAGGATGAAACATTGAAAAGAGAACCTCTCTTTGATTATGAGATTAATAAAATATTCCTTTTAGATACTAATTATTCTCGATTATTATTGATTAATTACCACTCAAAATATCTCATAGTCATCATTTGGCGCTAGAAGGAGCTTCTTTACTTGAGTTTCATCACGAAAAAAATGCATATTGAAGAAGAAGAACCGGTGGTTCGACGTCTCACGGAAGAGGAAATACGAACGGTTCCTCGTGAAGATGCCGAAGCTATACGGCCAACACTCCAGCCACGACGGCTATTCTCAGCTCCGGAAGATCATGAAGTGTCTAAGGGATCCCAGAGACCCCTCGGCACAGAACACATTGCAGATAAGAAAAGACGCCGATCTCACACCCGCATGAAGGTGCCAACGGCCTCAAGCAAGCAGGTGTTGACGAGCGATGCTCGCCTTCACCTCGAGAGACTACGAAGACAGAATGAGGATATAGAAGTTGAGGATGAGATCGAGGACTCATATGGCTCGGATGACGAGCTACTAGCCCTCGAGACACAAAGAAGGAAGTTAGAAGAAAAGTTGAGAAAAAGAAGAGAAATAAGATGCCTCCAACTCGAGCTACAACAAACATCATTGTCAGCCCACTCCTCCGAGTATCGATCGGCTAGTCACAATTCCGAAGGTTACGATGACGATGCGAGCTACGGAGACGAAACGGAATCAAACAGGTCATTCCAAATCCCTCCTAAGAGAAGACAAACGAGGTCTCAGGAAGACGCCTCGTGGCAGAGCGAGTCAAGCGGATCTTATAGATCAGGTGAAATCTCACAGCTACAAAGCGACATCGAGATTTATAAAAAATTTATTTGAAGCCAGGCGGGCTCCGATGCTCCAACGGAGAGCCCCCTCGCCATCAGAATTGAGAAAGCAAGAATAAATAGGACTTTGAAAACTCCACCAATTGACCAATTCGATGGATCTATGGACCCGAGTGAATTCTTGAACACCTACGACGGTAGGATGGCGTTCTGTGGACATTCCGAGGTCGCTAGGTGTCAGTTCTTTTCTACATGCCTCCCAGGCACAGCCCTACGATGGTATAATAACTTACCCCCGAGGTCTATTGACTCGTGGGATTTATTAAAAACCAAGTTCAAAGGAAGATTCTCCAGCAACTACAGAGGTGGCAAGATCACTGCCTCGCTTATGACAATAAGACAACGCTTCAACGAGTCATTAAAAGATTTTTTAATTCACTTCTGAGCTGAGGTCGCCGAGATACCAAACCTCGTGGAAGAGCTCGCCATCAATTACCTTGCGGCGGGTATCGATAAACACAGACATAGCAATCTCCTGGAGGAATATTTTGAAAAAAGTCCACGATCTCTCCAAGCAGCCTTTCAGATCGTGGAAAATAGAATGACACTCCAAGAAGCTGTGGGAAGTATACAATCTCCAAGACGACATCCCCAAAGGTGGGACAGAAACTCAAACTCCGGATTCAGATCTCCAAGATCAGATTATAGGAATGACGGTGACTCGTACTCGAGATCCCGAGATAAGAGGAGTCCTCGATCATATCGAACTCCTCGCTCCGACAGATCATGGAAACCACGAGAAAAATCAGAGAAAGAATTCACGAAGCTAACGGTGGATAAATCAACCATCCTTGCCATCTTGCAATCTGAGCCCGACTTCCAACCCCCGAGGCCGATGAAGCCGGGCCAACCGTCGAGTTCAAAATACTGAAAATTTCACGAGGATCATGGCCATACCACCGAGGCTTGTTTCCAACTTAGCTCCCTCATAGAAGGAAAACTAAAGCAAGGACAATTTGCTCATTACATTGATAATGATGCCAATAATCAACGAAATCGCCAACGTGATCCTGACAGGATCATTGATGTCATAATCGGTGGTCATGCGGTGGGAGGTTCCTCCAACAACGCCAAGAAATTATATGCTCGTGAGGTGTTCAACATTCATTCTGAACCACAAAAACGGCCAAGGCCTAACCCCATGCCAATAATCTCTTTCTCCGATGAGGATTATCCCCCAGGTTTGGTTGAACCCCATCAAGACGCCTTAGTAATCACAGCTAAGGTCGGAACTAACACTGTTAAAAAGATCCTCGTGGACAATGGTAGCTCTGTGGATATCTAATATCACAGTGCTTTCTCCAGAATGAACCTCGGAGAACAAAAGTTAGAAAATGTGAACATCCTCCTGTACGGGTTCACGGGAAACGAGGTAAAAGTGGTAGGAACTATCGACCTTCCGGTCCTCTTTGATACCCTCCCGTGCCAGACCTGGCAGACAGTGAAATTTCACGTTATTAATGCTGTATCAAGCTTCAACGCCATATTGGGAAGAACGACTTTGACAGCCTTAAAGGCAATCACCTCCATCCCACATTTGAAAATGAAATTTCCAACAGACTTCGGCGTCGGAGAGGTCGTGGGCGACCAAGCTGCGGCAAGACAATGCTATTTGACAATGGTTGTACCCAAGAAAAAACAAGTTGAAGACAACTCCATTAATCAAGTCATGGATGTGGACCCTCAAGACGTCATCGAGGTCCCGAGCGAGTCAAATTGCGCTCCAATAGAGGACACAGAGGAGGTCGAGGTCATAGTGGGCAACCCAACTAAAGTCACCAAGGTCGGAAAGAATCTCGATCCTGACCTTCGCCAGAAAATAATTCAGTTAATCCGAGAATTCAAAGACATATTTGCGTGGGACCCGAAGGACATGCTGGGAATCCCCGAGGTCATAGCTCGCCATTCTCTTCACATTGACCCAAAAATCAGGCCGGTGTGCCAAAAGAAACGAGTCTTCTCCGAGGAGAAATGCAAGGCTATCGACGATGAGATCGATCGACTTCTTGAGGCAGGCTTCATTGAACCGGTTCAGTTCCCAAAATGGGTCGCCAATGCTGTTTTAGTTAAGAAAAGCAATGGAAAATGGAGGATGTGCGTCGATTACTCCGACCTGAACAGAGCATGCCCCAAGGATCACTATCCACTCCCAAACATAGATTAACTCATCGATGCCACATCAGGTCATGAGCTTCTCTCCTTCATGGACGCCTTTTCAGGCTACAACCAAATCAAAATGGACATTAATGACTGGGAAAAAACGGCCTTCATAACCCATCGAGGGGTATTCGCCTATAAAAATATGTCGTTTGGCCTCATAAATGCTGGAGCAACATTCCAACAGATGATGGACACCATATTTGTCTCACAAATCGGACGAAATCTCCAAGTTTATGTCGATGACATGATTGCAAAATCTAAGAAAACAAAGGATCATGTCGCAGATCTGAGAGAAACCTTCGAAATCGTGAGAAAACATCAAATGAGACTAAATTTGAGCAAATGCTCTTTCGGCTTAACTTCAGGCAAGTTCTTAGGATTCCTCCTCACTCAACGAGGTATTGAAGCTGATCCCAACCAAATCAAGGCCATCCTCGACATGAAAGACCCCACCTCGTTGAAAGAAGTCCAGTCACTCACAAGCTGTATCGCAACACTACGAAGATTCATTCATCAATCCTCAAAGCGTTGTATTCCCTTCTTCGAGGTCATCAAGGGAGCATCAAAACAATCAAAACTGATTTGGAACGAGGATTGTAAGAAAAGCCTATCTGAACTTAAAAATTTCTCACTTCGCTCCCGATTCTAACCAAGGCATCGTCGGGCGAGCCCCTACGAGTTTACCTCTCGGCATGTGACCTCACAATGGCAGCTGTCTTGGTTAAACAGGAAATGGGGAAGGAAATCCCGGTGTACTATATAAGTCATACTCTACGCGATGCCGAAACAAGATACCCTCAAGTCGAAAAATTGGTCTTTTTTTTGTCGTTGCTAGTAGAAAGCTAAGACACTACTTTCAAGGACGAGAGATACGGGTGATGACGAATCAACCCTTGAAATGGATTTTACACAAACCCTACATGACAGGTCGCCTTGCAGCTTGGACCATCGAGCTAAGTCAGTTCCAAATCGAGTTCAAACCAAGAACAACATTGAAAGCACAAGTGCTATCAGACTTTGTGGCAGAATGCCAGTTTTCTAAATCTGACACTCCGAAAGGGGAGATCGCAAACGAGGTCACAAGGCCATGGACTCTCTACGTCGATGGCTCCTCGACAACAGACACGGGTGGGGCGGGGTTAATTCTTTTAAGCCCCGATGGATTCCGCGTTCAGCAAGCAGTTCGGTTCCCCTTTCAAGCGACCAACAATGAATCAGAATACGAGGCTCTCCTCGCTAGGCTTAAACTCGCAACTGAGCTCGAGGTGAAAGACATCGATATCATTAGTAACTCCTAGCTCGTTATGAAACAGGTCAGTGGCGAGTTCAAAACTCAAAATGACAAAATGCAAGCTTACTTGGAAAAAGCAAAAACAATGTTAGAGAACTTCGCCTCATGGAATTTAACAAACGTAGACAGGACCGAGAACCAGTTGGCTGACGCTCTATCAAAACTGGCTTCGTCGTCGTCTACCACGTGCAATGAACCCATTTATGTTGAGGAACTACAAATACCAACAATCAATAACCTTGAGATTGACGAGGTGACTTCTCATCCTGATTGGCGAACCCTATACCTCGAGTACATAATGGATAACAAGTTACCAGAATCAAAAAATGAAACAAGATCCTTAATGTACAAGGCAAGGAATTACTGTGTAAAAGACTCCAAACTATACAGAAGATCTTTGGTCGAGCCATTGCTTCGTTGCCTCAGCCCCGAGGAAGCCCGTCTCGCCATCATAGAGGTTCATACCGGGATATGTGGAGAACACATGGGTGGTAAAAACCTCGCATTAAAAATACTTAGACAAGGATTTTTCTGGCCAACATTAAGAAAGGATTGTGAGGAATTCGTCAAAAAATTCGCCCCATGCCAATTGCACGGGAATGTAAGTCATCGACCCACGACAACACTCAATCCGATTCTCGTTCCATGCTTCTTCTTTCAATGGGGAATTGACATAGTAGGGCCTTTTTCTAAATCAAGAAACCAAGCCCAGTATATTGTATTCGCCATCGACTATTTGACAAAATGGGTTGAAGCCAAACCCTTGGCCAGAATCAGAGAGAAGGATGTTAGATATTGATACAAGTGATGATCAGGATCTGGACTACTGATCAGATACTGATGCTGACGTCATCAGTATTGCACCGTCAGGATTGTGTTGTCATCAGGATTGGAAGCTGATCAGGATTTCGTGAGGATATACATCAGTCCAGGAATCTAGGAAGATTGACATGTCGGTTCCTAATTAATAGGAATGCAGCTATCATTCAAGATATGTATTAAGAAACGTATGTAATTGATTTGATATATCTTGTAATTGATAGTGTATCTGTGTACTGTATATAAACACAGTTTAGGTTTTACTTTAGAGTTCTCGCTTACACGAATGATCTTGTAACCTAGCAGCTCTCAAGAACATAAGAATTTCTTGAGAGAGTTTGTAATAGTTATATATCACAATTAATAAAGCTGTTATATATTCATACTTGTGTTATTATTTCTGTTTAAGTCGAAAATCTTATACAATTGTATTCAACCCCCCTTCTACAATTGTTAATTACTGGGCAACAATTGGTATCAGAGCAAACTGATTTACTGCAATCAGAAACGATCTTAACATGTCGACAAGCAAGTATGAAAGTATTAAAATCCCTGTTCTCAAAAAGGCTGAATACCCCACATGGAGGGTAAAGATGTTGATGTATCTGGAGGCAACTGATCCTAACTATCTCGATCGAATATATGATGGACCATATATCCCTAAGAGACTGGTTGCTAGAACAGATACTATACCTGAGCACTATGTTCAAAAGACAAAGGCTGAATGGACTCTTGAGGAAAAGGCTGAAGTACTCAGAGATGCAAAGGTGAAGAACAATCTTCATAATAGTCTTGATGCTGTCATGTCAAATAGAGTGATAGCATGTAAAACTGCTAAGGAAATCTGGGAAACTTTGGAGACTCAATGTCAGGGTACTGAATCTATCAAAAGAAACAGAAGGGCTCTGTTGATTCAAGAGTACGAGCAGTTTGATGCAAAATCTGATGAGAGTCTCACTGATCTGTATGATAGATTTCTGACAATATTGAATAATCTATCTCTGGTGGGTAAAGAGTATGATCCAGAAGACTCAAATACCAAGTTTCTTAGAGCTCTGCCTGAGGAGTGGGATACTCAAACCTCTATCATTAGGCATCAGTATGATCTTAATACTGTATCTCTTGATGAAGTCTATGGGATGCTAAGAACCCATGATCTTGAGGTTCAACAAAGGAAGAATAAGAAGACCAACAAAGCAAAGGCTGTTGCTTTGAATGCTGAATCAAAATCAAAAGGAAAAAGCGTGGAGGTTTCAAGAAGGAGAAGTAGAGTCGTTGAGTCCATTACTGATGACTCATCATCAGATCCTGATGCAAATCCTGATACTGATACTGATGATGATTCTACTGATTCTGATATGATGGAAATGGTTGCTATGATAGTCAAGGGTTTCAAGAAGATGAAGTTCAGAAAGGCTAGGAGACAAGGCAACTTTCAGAAGAAACCTGTCAATACTGACAAGAACAGGTACAAGAAGAATGAGAGCAAAGGCAGCAAGTTTGACAAGTCAAAAGTCAAATGCTACAATTGTGATGGAATGGGTCACTTTGCAACTGAATGCAAAAAGGCCAAAACCAAAGCTCTAATCTCATCTAGCAAGGATTGGATGGACTCTTCCTCAGACTCTGAAGAAGAAAAAGTGAACTATGCACTAATGGCAAATGTGGATGAGATTGCTGCTCCTGAAAGTAAGTACCTGAAGTTGTTTTTGATTTTGACACTGATAATGTCTCTGAGTTAAGATCTTTCTTAAAGTCTCTGCATATTAGCTTTAAAAGTCAATCTCTTGAAAATGCTAGAATAATATCTGAGATGTCAGAATTGACTAAAAGAAATGATCATCCAGAAGCTGAGTTACTCTTCATGGAAGAAGTACAAAATGAATGTGATAAGGCTAAGAACATGAAGCTAGAAATGGAGTTTAAATGTACTGCACTTGAATAGGAACTTAATGAAGCAAATGAGAAACTCAGAACCTGGACACACTCTGGAAAGAAAACACACGATCTTATCACAGATAAGAACTGGAAAGAAGGTCTAGGTTATAAACCAGAGGACAAAAAGAAAAATAAAGTTAAAGTTGTTACTGCTGAAACAACTAAATCAGGAAGAGTTGTTGTGAATGAGTCAACAAATCCAAAAACCTATAGACATGTAATGGACAGAACAAAGACCAAATTAAAACCTGTCAAGTATGTGTATCTAGAAAATCCTAACTCTACTTTAGAGAAGGGATCTACTTCTACACAGAATTCTAAGTCTAAATCTGTCAAAAATGTAGGTCTTTTGTCTAAGAAACAACTCAGAGACAGAATCTGTGAAGCGACAGATAGAGAGAAAACCACTACTGCTAAGAGGAATAGAAATGGTAAAATTGGAATAAACAAAGAGAATAATTATAAGTATATTCCAAATGCACCAAGGAAAATATGCTTTAATTGTGGTAACTCTAGTCATCTTACTATTGATTGCAGGAGGAGTAAAAAGAAGGCTACTATAGTTCCTAAGTCTGACGTTAGGAATAGATCAGTGTTTTATAAACCACAGAATCCTTGTTTTCATTGTGGCAGTAAATGGCATTCTATCTATACATGTGAAGAATACCATAGTTTGTACTACAACTATTATGATCCCTTGCCAAAATTTAATAAAAGTGCAAATTCTGGTAGAACAAAGAGTCTGAATACTAAGCATGCATCTATTAATTCTGATAATGACAAAGCAAATTCTGATGGATTTAAATCTGACAGAACTGCTTTTGTTAAAAAGACTTCTGCTGCTAATAGCGTTAAAATGAATGCAAAAAGAACCCAACAAGTGTGGGTTCTTAAAAATTCTAACTGAGCTCTTTGTGTTTCTGATTGCAGGGTAAAAAGAAAAATGTGTTAGTCATGGATAGTGGATGCTCTGTGCATATGACGGGAAACAAAACCTTGCTATCAGAATTTGAGGAGAAAGCTGGCCCAATAGTGTCTTATGGAGATGGCAACATTGGACAAACTTTGGGATATGCCAATATAATCATTGGAAATGTCATCATTGAAAAAGTAGCTTTGGTGAACGGACTCAAACACAATCTGCTAAGTGTGAGTCAAATCATAGACAGAGGTTATCATGTCGACTTCAATGATACTCACTTTGAAGTGATCAGTAAAACATCTGGAAGGATTGTGTTGACTGGTCAAAGACGTGGTAACATTTATGAAGCCAATGTCTACACCAATACTGATGGTCCCTCAACATGTCTCATCAGTAAAGCAACAGTAGATGAAAGTTGGAATTCGTACAAGAAGCTTTCTCATCTCAACTTCAATAATATCAATGAGTTGGTTAAGAAAGATTTTGTAAGAGGATTACCAAAGGCGTTATATACCCCTGATGGACTCTGTGATGCTTGTCAGAAGGATAAACAGAGAAGGACATCATTCAAGAGTAAATCTGAATCCTCAATTGATGAACCATATCACATGTTACATCTTGACTTGTTTGGACCAGTCAACGTTATGTCCATCAGTAAGAAAAGGTATACTCTAGTCATTGTTGATGAATATACTAGATTTACCTGGGTGAATTTTCTGCACAGAAAAGATGAAACTGCAGAGATACTTTTGGACCATGTAAGACTCATCGAAATTGGCACAAAGTACAAAGTCAAGATTCTAAGAAGTGATAATGGAACTGAATTCAAGAATTTAGTAATGGAAGAGTTCTGCAAATACAAAGGAATAGTTCAACAATTCTCTGCTCCTGGCACACCCCATCAAGATTGTAAGAACCCCAAATTTTGGATATAATTAAAACTTTTTATTAAGTAATGATAAAATGAGGAACAATGATTCCGACAACAAGGTCACCAGCTCTAATGAATGGTGGTTTCAAAGAGCAATGGTTGTAATGAATGGATATTGCTCTGGACAATGATCCTGATGCATTGGTATATTGTCAGAATAGAGTAATTCGATGGTTGAGGACCTAGATAAGAATAATCTACCATCCAGGAAGGAGCTAATGGATCCTTGAAGGGAAATGAGTACGTGCATAGTATTTCCCGTACGTGCATAGTGTTTCCTGTACGTGCATAGTAATTTGGTGGATGAATAGTGATTTTGTAAGTTGGAAAACTTTTCACTCCACCCTATGTACGGGACGTGATATGGATGTTTCGAAGTCATATTAGTAATACGCGGAGTAAATAAGTGAATGCAGAGACGATCGGAATTCAGAAATTCCAAATTCTTTTTGGTATAATATTTGACCGGACAGTGGATTAAATATTATTATAATCCTAGAATTGAGATATTAACTTTGAGGATTTGATATTTTGGGATGTTATTATATTTGATTTAAGAATGAAGGTAGGCAACCCCTGAGGAGTGGTTATGGCTACAATGTAATAATTGATATTTGGAAAGAATGAATGGAATTCGACTTTATTATTTCTATGTCTTGAAGGATGCTAAAGGGTAACAACATAGGTAAGAATAATCTATCTTCTAAGGGAATAAGATATGGCAATTTCAAGCAGGAGAATACCCTCATGTCATCCAGATCGATAACGATTAATCCAGTAGTTCCGTAAAAAGGTTAAGGAACGATCGAAAGAGAATACGGACAATTGTACCACCCTAAGAGAACAAGTAAGGAATACAGAATGAATAGTGTTTGGTGGGAGTATATAATAATATGAGACGACACTATACAGAAGCATTCGGAACGGATTTCCGAATTCGTATTAGTGATCCAGGGGGAAAATAAGTGTATGTAAAAGCTGTCGGATTCTGAAAAACCGCACTTTTATTTTCTCCGAGAGTTCCCTGGACACTGATGGCCTTAATTATTTAACGAATGGATTTAAGGAATATAAATTGGAAAGTTAGAATGAAAGATGGAGAATGAAAGTATTAATATTAAAGAGGATTCCCGGTAAACCCTAATTAGAAATCCGTGAAATATTCCCACGAACGATCAATCGAAACGGGCAATAACCGGACAAGGAAACAAGCAGGGGATCAAGATACATGCATGTGCTAGTGGATAACATCAAGTAACTAAGTAGTTACAAGAGTAACTACCATACTTAGAAACATAACCAAGTGCTTAGCTTAATCTAACCATTCAATCACAAAACCACCAATACTTATCCATCCAAAAGACATCATCCATGACACACCACTTTATTAAAGTTACTTTACATGAGATATTTTCTAAAACACATCACTTTATGCAAAATTATCAAGCAAGCCAAGCAAGAGAACTCCATTCTCTCTCCATGTATTCCATTCGACTTCTAGCTAATTCAAGAAGCAAAATCCCACTTCCAACCATCTTTTGATCTCCAAATTATTATGGTAAGTCCCATATTTCATATAAATGATCTCCTAGAAATCCTAGCTTCAAAATCCTTTGTTTCCATTTTCAAATAAATCACCAAAGTTTAGGGTGAATAGTGATTTCAAGAACTAACTTTGATTTTCTTGATTCTTTTGAATGATCCAAGCTTTGTTAAGGTGTTATAAGGATTGATCAAGGTTTATTAAGGACTTACATACTCCAAGGAAGGTATAAAATCCTAAACTATAGCTTTTACTTTGAGATAATATGAGTAATAAGAAGTATTGGTTGATTAGTGGTTGATATGTTAGTTATATGCTTAGATCCATGGATTTGTGGTTGATTATGGTTGATGATCCATGAGATTGTTATAAGGAGATGTTATTGATCTTGTCATGATGTTTATCATGTGTTTAAGTGGTTGATTTGATCATGGTGTGATCGTGATAAAGTGTAAAAACTTTGGAAAACGCGTAAACGTAGCCGTTATAATGTCCGATTTTACAATACCATGTTTTATATGCCATTTTTAATATCAAACCCTACTGTCCAGAATCCTTTTCTGCCATGTTTAGATAGTACATGTTTTAAGGTTCGTTTTGACGCGAGAATCGTAACATTCCGACTTACGGTTTAGGAGTTATGGTCAAATTACTAAAATTGGTTCGGAACCGTAAATAAAAGTTGGTAACTTCAATTGAACCCTCGTAAAGCATGTTACTCAGTGGCGAATTTTGGTAAATAAATACTAGGGGTCATAAGGAAGGTATGATAGAAAACCACACATCAAACGGACCGTTTTCCGATTTTATAAAAATGTTGGAATCGAAGTTAAACGCGAACGAACCCCTAAAAACCCGTTTGGTTATAACTTCGGTAAAACACTTAGCAAACGGGCGATAGAACTCGGAGTATAGTATTGGTTCGTAACGATCGACTTCAGAACTCATATGACTTAAGTATGTCCCAAGTATAAGTACAATGACATGTCGTAGTAACGAACGAATGTCGGATCAGATCAGTGATAAAAGTAATCCACTAAAAGGGGTATAACGAGATAACTCGAGAACGTGTTTCGAATTAAGTATAACTTAACTTTTAATGTGTTAAGTGATTAATCCCGAATGCCTTGGCTATTTATAGATCACCAAGCTGAACCGGGACCCGCTACCACTACCCCTTACCGTACTCGACTACCAGGCAAGTTTCAATTCCCTTCTTTTAGGCTGTTGTTGTGATTGAATAAATATATACATATATGATTGCTGATATACATATGCCATTGCATGCATGCCTACTTTCAAGTTGAATTGATATACTTGTTCCCTGAATGTTATTGTTGGCTTACAAGCTAGATAGTTATATATCAGTTATAAGCCGGTTATTGTAAGACCCTCATAGAAGGGCGTATACATCTTATTAATCAAATATAGACCGGGAGTCAATATTCCTTGATATATCGAGATTACCTCGGAGGAAAATATTTAAGTAAATATTTTCTATTATTCAGGCGACGAATATTATTTGAATATTCGTTCGAGATTATTTATTTTAATGATCCTTACTTCAAATAATTATTTGAACGTAACCATTCGACGAATAATATTTTTCAATATTCATTCAGAGTCGAATTGATTATCGATTATTATTTCGAATATTCTTCTAAAGGTTGGACTACTAAATGAATATTATTTGGGTATTCATTTAGAATATTATTCATTAAATGAATATTACTTTTGAATATTCATTTAAGATAGTAATTACCTGATGAATATTATTTTAGTGTTCATCTGAAGCTTGATTTATTTATCGAGTCCTATCTCGAATATTCCTTTAAAGCTTGGATTACTAAATGAATATTACTTGACATTCATTTAGAATATTATTCATTAAATGAATATTACTTTTTTAACATTCATTTAAATTCCTAATTAATTATGAATATTATTTTGAATATTCATCCAGGGTCTATTTAATCATCGAATATTATTTTAAATATTTTAAATATTCCTTTCAGGTCTTATTAATTAATGAATATTATTTTGAATATTCATTTGAATATTTAATTATGCAATAAATATTCTCTCGATATTTCTTCAAGGATTATTTGAGAAATACTCTGATTAAAGATGTTATTTCATATTCCTAAATATTATGTAAAATATTTTAATTCAATAAATATTCTCTGAATATTTATTCCATACTTAGAATAACCTCGATAAGGTTTATCTTCTTCGATTATTACGGAAAATATTTTGGAGTCATATTATTATTAATCATATATCAAGAAAGGTTCTCAGACATCATTCTTCTTTGATTCTACCTCCCTAATAATAAGGGAACCTTACTTGGAAAATGTTATTTATCTTGTCGACTTCCCGGTCATAAAATATTCTCTTCACTCGCAATGCGGGTGCTATTGACTTATTAAGTCGTTGTGTACCTTCTCATCTTTCGAGGGGTAAGATTGTTGGAACAAGTTGATATTCGTTACCAAGCAATAACTTGGAAGTTATTGGTGAATTTTCCTTTCCAACTAGATACGACTACTTTGTAGAGTCTTATCAACAAGTATTATACTTGGGGAAAGGGGGACGAACGTTACATTCAGAATCATGAATTCTATTTGAACTAGGAGTCGTGTAAGAGGCCGAGTAGCGCCGGTCCATCCCCTTTGGCCCAACCGTTGGCCGGGGAGAGCTAGTAAGGCGGTAGACAAGTAAAGCCGTCAGTTCTTCCTTCTACCGGTAGTAAATCTAATTTGAGCTGTACGATCTCGACTGATCATCAAGATTGGAACAGCGGGCTCGGTGAATACTCCATCATTGGTTCATCATCCAAACTTATTTATTTCCTGCAACATGATTACTGTTGGCAGAGCTGGAAAAGTGTTCATAACTGGAATTGCAATCTTTTCATGAAAGCTCCTCTTTTTAATGACAATGAGAATATCTCGCTTACTTTTGATGTAGCAGATATTTATACAAACAAATACTTTAAGTCACCTTGTAACTTCATCGTTCATATTATACTGGCATCATTTCCGTAAATGCATGGCATATGGTTTGAAAGATACTTTTGAACTATTATACTTTATCGTTCAGTTATATATTATTGTTGGTGGGCTATTGCTCACCCTTGCTTTATTATTATATCACAACAACAGCTAGACCAGATGACTCGCACAAGGCGCACTCGACGCGGGCGAGGACGATGAGACTACCAGAGCTGAAGAAGAAGCTATTGGTAGGATATATTTATTCTTTCAGTACCAAGAATATAGTCTAGTATGACTTATGTAAATGGATGGCAAAGAGTATGTAATTATATTGAAATTCTTTTGGATTGTAAGAACTCATAATGTGATTAATAAAAATTTGATTGTGACTCTGATTTCATCTCTGGGACTATAACGGGTGTGTTTTATATTGTTGTGTTGGGTCATAGAGACGTAATTTATTTTATGTTAAGGAAAGTTCAATTGTTGTGGACAGAATTGGAAACCGTAACCACCGGATCCCGGACCCCGGATCTGGGGGTGTTACAAAGATGGAGTAGTTGAAAGAAAGAACGGAACTCTTATTGAAGCTGGCAGAACAATGTTGGAGGAAGCAAAACTACCTACATATTTCTGGGCAGAAGCAGTCAACACAACATGCTACACTCAGAACATTACTCTAATCAACAGACACGGTGTCACTCCTTATCAAATGATTAAAGAGAAGAAGCCGAGTCTGAAAAATTTGCATGTGTTTGGTTGCAAATGCTTTGTTCTTAGATCTCATCCTGAATAGCTAGGAAAATTTGAAACCAAAGCTGATGAGGGCATTTTTGTTGGTTATCCAACTTCAAGAGCCTTTAAAGTATATAATCTAAGAACAAGGACAGTCATGGAGTCTATAAATTTTTCTTTTGATGATAAGAAGATAACAGGAATTGCTGAAGACTCGCATGACAGTTTGATCTTTGCGAATGAAGCTACCAAGAATTCTGATGAAGTAATGTCAGATACTGATACACCATCAGATCCTGATGATCTATCAATGCCTGATGAAACAACAATTTCTGATGATGATTCAAATAATGCAAATGTTGAGGGGGAGCAACAGCAAAATACCATCAGTACTGAAACAACTCAAACATCAGGAGGAGAATCATCAGAAACAGATTCAAGTGATAATCCTGACAGCACTTCAGGAGGAGATAGCACTATCTCAGGGGGAGCTTCTAATAATTCTAGTTCTTTTGAAGATAACACCAATCAAGGGGGAGCATCCAACTCAAGAAATGATTTACCATTAGCAAGGAAATGGACCAAAAGCCATACTCCTAATTTAATTATTGGGAATCCTGATGCAGGTGTTAAAACCAGAAGTGCAACACAAAATGAATGTCTCTATAATAATTTTCTGTCAAAGGAGGAGCCTAAAAAGGTTGAGGATGCAGTGAAGGATGCTGATTGGGTTACAACAATGCAAGAAGAACTGAATGAATTTGAAAGAAATGAAGTTTGGAAACTAGTACCAAGACCAAAAGGTAGATCAATTGTTGGTACAAAGTGGGTGTTCAGAAACAAGACAGATTCAGATGGCACTATTGTGAGAAATAAAGCAAGACTAGTTGCAAAGGGGTACTCTCAACAAGAAGGAATAGACTATGATGAAACTTTTGCTCCTGTTGCAAGGCTAGAAGCCATCAGAATTTTTCTGGCATATGCAGCCCATAAGCAATTCAAAGTTTTCTAGATGGATGTTAAAAGTGCTTTTTGTTAGGAATATGTTGTACTTGATGATAACTTCACAATCAATCAAATTGTATAAGGTTTTGTAGCTGTCAACGGATGAGGATTTATAACTCTATCCGTTGACAGGTAGCTCATCAACGGATGAGGTTTTGTAGCATACTTCAGTATCTCTATGTTATCAGTTGATAGTGTTTTTATCCACAGTCATGTTGACCATCAATGGATAGGCAGAATAGGGTAGCCAATTGTAAATAAGCTATGCTATGTAATTCTGTCTAAGTGAAAGTGTATCAACAGATGAAGACAAAACTCTATCAACGGATACAACTCAAATCCACTCTATCAACGGATACAGCTCAAGTCTCAATATCAACGGATACAGCTCAATACATCATCAACGGATGTCAGTGTACAATATCAACGGATAATCATTGACACTTTCTTCTATGCTAAGCTGGGGATTAGCAGTTGATAAGGACAGGTTTGATTGACAGATCACATGGGTTGATAGTAGATACAAAAAGCAGTGTGGCAGCCATACTTTGGAAACACAGAAGAAAGAAGCATTCCGTTTACACTATGAATACAAGAAAGGTGCAGGAGACATGTCTGTTCACAAGGACAACCTTTCGGCTACATGTGTATTTGGAGTGTAGTAGCAAGTCAACTAGAATTAGATTAATATTATCTTATTCCAGTAGTACTTGTAAAACTTGGGATTTATAACCAAGTAAAGCAACTCTTTGAAAGCTAAGAAAACAGATACATTTGCTTAGGGTTTTTGTTGAATATTCTTAGAAAGCAAAGAGTTGTAAAACAGAAGCTGTGTACTTTTGTATCACAGAGTTTTCTTCGAATAAAAGCTTCAGGTGGTGCATTTAACCACCTGATTTTTATGTGTTTGTGCATTAATCCTTTTACAGCAATTATCTAAGGATAGATTTCTGGAGTTCTTTTCAGAGATTTATAAATATCAAGAATTGTATTCAACCCCCCCTTCTACAATTATACAAGTGTGTAATCTGGGAATAACAATTGGTATCAGAGCAAGCTTCTAACATATTTGAATTTTAAAGATCAACACACTTCCAACATGTCTAAGAAGGATTATGGAGTAAAGATTCCAGTTCTTGATAGAGAGAATTACCTTCACTGGAAAGTAAAAATGCGTCTACATCGCTCATCTATTGATGAGGGTTTTGTGGATTGCATTGACAAGGGTCCTCACGTTCCAATGAAGACTGCAACAATAGTTGGCCTGGCTGAAGGTGTGCCTGACACTCTCATTCCCAAACCTGTTTCTGAGTGGAGTCTTGAAGATATTGCAGAAGTCCACAAAGATAAAAAGACCATGAATATACTGTTCAATGGTCTAGAAACAGACATGGTTGACAATGTTATTAACTGTACTACCTCCAAGGAAGTATGGGACACTGTGCAAACCCTTTGTGAAGGAACAGAACAGGTGAGGGAAAACAAGATGCAACTACTAATCCAACAGTATGAACATTTCCACTTTAATAGTGAAGAAACATTGAATGATACATTTAGTAGATTTCAAAAGCTACTAAATGGTTTGAAACTGTATGGAAGAATCTATCAAGTTAAAGATTCTAATCTCATATTTCTGAGATCACTGCCCAAGGAATGGAAGCCAATGACTGTTTCTCTAAGAAACACTCAAGAGTACAAGACATTTAATCTTGAAAGGCTCTATGGAACTTTAAAGACATATGAGCTGGAAATGGAGCAGGATGAAGAGATTGAGAAGTCTCAAAAGAAAAGTGGGTCAGTTGCACTTGTTGCCAACTTAGAGCAGAAGGAGGAAAGGACAGAAGCTGCTAGTTCTACACCAAACAGGGAGGTTTGTAAAGGTAGAGCAGAATCAAGCAGGAGCAAGGAAAAGGTGTCTGGGGAATTGAATGCCTTTCAGCAGGATGAATTGGATGAGATAGATGAGCACTTAGCTTTTCTATCTAGGAGATTCTCTAAGCTGAAATTCAAGAGAAACTCTGGGGTGGCCAAGCCATTTAACAAGGATTTTTCCACAAGCAACTATGTGGATAAATCCAAAATTAAATGCTACAATTGTGGAATTGCTGGTCACATGATAAGTGAATGCAGGAAACCTAGATCTGGGAACAAGGGAAAGTCAACTGAGATTGTTGACTACAAGAAGAAATATTTTGATCTTCTCAGGCAGAAAGGAAAGGCATTCTTGACCCAAGAGTATGACTGGGCTGTTGATGACAATCATTCTGATGATGATGATGAGTTTGTCAACCTTGCATTGATGGCTGATTCTGGAGAGCAGGAAGCAAGTTCAGCTAGAAATCAGGTATTTTCTACTAATCTCTCTGAGCTCACCAAAGAGGAATGCAATAGTGTTATAGATGAAATGTCTACTGAACTATATCACTTAAGTGTTACTCTTAAATCACTTACTAAAGAGAACAATAGGATTAAAGAGTCTAATCTGTTTTTAAGTGATAGAAATGATGCTCTAGAAGCTCAATTTCTAGAATTTGAGAAAATGAGAGTTGATTGCAATAATGCTAAAAGTGAACTTGAAGCTGTGTTAAAAAGAGAACTGATTTTAAAAGACCAGCTTGAAAAAGAACAAGGGATAATTGCTAAATTTCAAAGTTGTAGGAATATTTCTCAAAACATAATAGAAGTCCAGGGAATAGAATCGTTTGTGAAGGATACCTGGACTAAAAAGAAAAAGGAGCTAGAACCTGGCCTTGAGGATCTAGGGACTATTTGTGAATCAATGGATAGTGATCATCCGTTGACAGATGAACCATCAACGGATGAGAGGTATCCGTCGACTAACAAAAAGTTTGTTAGTAAGAAGGAACTCAGGAAACTGGATATCAAGTATGGTCCAGTCAACAAGAACTTTGTTAGTGGTGAGAGTAGCAAAACCAAATCTAGTGGGAAGGCTAAGGCAGGTGATTTACATAACAAAAAGGCTGTTGGTAAATCAGATAATGAAAAGGTAGAATTTGAGGGTAAAAAGAAAAAGAACAGAAATGGTAAGATAGACATCAACAAGAAAAATAATTATTCTCCTGACAAGTTTGCTCCTAGGAAAACTTGTAGTAATTGTAATAGTGTTAATCACCTATCTTCTAATTGCAAGATTGTCAACAAGGCTCCTGTTCATGTACCTCAAACAATACCATGTGTGCCTGCAATGCCTGTTATGCCTGGTTTGTATCAAAATGCTAGTTTTTCAAATCCATATGTGAACATGCCATATGGGTCTAATCCTTATTTTCAATCTGTGAATATGCCACAAATGTCATGGAGCATTCCTAGCATGAATAATATTTATGCCAATTTTCCACAAATGCATGCATCAAATATTCATGCAAATGAGCATTTGTCAAACCCCATCACTCAAGCATCTACATCTAAGTTGAAGAATGCTAAGAGTGCAAAGTTAAAGGCTAACAAGAAAGGACCCAAGGAAGCTTGGGTACCAAAATCAACTTGATTTGTTTTTGGAATGTGTGCAGGGAAACAGAAGGAATCTATGGTACCTAGACAGTGGATGCTCTAGGCACATGACAGGAGATTCAACCCTGCTCACAGAGTTCAAGGAAGGAGCTGGCCCTAGAATTACCTTTGGAGATGACAGCAAAGGATATACTAAGGGATATGGCTTGATTTCAAAAGACAATGGCATCATTGAAGAAGTGGCTTTAGTTGAAGGTTTGAAGCACAATTTGCTGAGTGTCAGTCAGATTTGTGACAAAGACTATGAAGTAAAGTTCACAAAAGAAGCCTGTGTTGTTTCTGCCAAGGAAGACAACAATGTGGTATTGACAGGCTTTAGAAAAGGAAATGTTTACATAACTGACTTCAATTCAGCATGCTCAGAATCCATTACTTGTCCCTTCAGCAAAGCAAGTAAGGATGAGAGTTGGCTAAGGCATAAGAAGCTGTCACATTTGAATTTTAAAGTTATGAATGATTTGGTAAGAAAGGATCTTGCTAGAGGAATCCCTCAATTGGAATTTATCAGAGATGGACTGTGTGATGCCTGCCAATTAGGAAAACAAAAGAAATTATCCTTCAAAAGCAAGACAGAGTCATCCATTGTTAAGCCTCTTCAATTGCTGCATATGGACTTATTTGGTCCAGTAAATGTCATGTCTATTTCAAAGAAGAAATACTGTCTGGTGATTGTAGATGATTTTTCTAAGTTCACATGGACCTTCTTCCTGCACTCCAAGGATTGTGCAATTGAAATCATCATCAATCACCTCAGAATACTAAACAATGGTTCTAAAGACAGAGTACAAAGAATCAGGAGTGACAATGGTACTGAATTCAAGAATTCCACAATGAAGATTTTCTGTGAAGAGAATGGAATTATCCATGAGTTTTCTGCTGCCAGAACACCTCAACAAAATGGGGTTGTTGAGGAAAAACAGAACTCTCATTGAAGCAGCTAGAACAATGTTAAGTGAATCAAGGTTACCAACATATTTCTGGGCTGAAGCTGTCAACACTGCATGCTTTACTCAGAATATTTCCTTGGTCAATCATGCTAGAGGAATGACTCCTTATCAGTTGTTAACCAACAAGAAACCAACTTTAGCTTTCCTTCATGTCTTTTGATGTAAGTGTTTTGTGCTAAGGAATCATGGAGATAACTTGGGCAAATTTGAAGCAAAGGCAGATGAAGCTATTTTCGTTGGATATGTAGCAGGGAAAGCCTACAAAGTCTACAATCTAAGAACCAACATTGTTATGGAATCTGTACATGTTGTGTTTGATGATCAAAAGATTCTAGGTCTAAATGATGAAGGCTCCCATGAAAAGTTGGAATTTGAGAATGAAGGTGAAGGAAGAATGTATTATGATGATGATGAGGAAGATGAAGATCATGACCACAGAGATCCACCAAGAGTTGTTGTACCAACTAGAAGTGATGCTTACACTGGAAATGAAGCATCCGTTGACAGTCATTCTGGAGCATCCGTTGACATTATTAGAGATGCATCCATTGACAGAGATTCTCAAGCATCCGTCGACAAGCAAAATGATGCATCCATTGACAGTCAACTTCATAATTCAGCATGGACAACAAACTCAGGGGGAGTTTCTCAAGGTCAAAATTCAATGCTAAATCAACATGATCATGCTCATGGAAATGAAGCAACCTCATCAAGATCAAACCTTCCACCTACAAGAAAATGGACTAGAGATCATCCATTTGAGTTAATCATTGGTGAATCAAATTCAAGAGTCCAAACTAGAAGGGCCACTCAAGCAGAATGTCTATACAGTAGCTTCCTGTCTCAAGAGGAACCTAAGAGAGTGGAAGATGCCCTTCTAGATCCAGATTGGGTCTTAGCAATGCAAGAAGAGCTAAACCAATTTGAAAGAAATAAAGTATGGAAACTTGTGCCCAAACCTGATGATAGAAGTGTCATAGGTAATAAATGGGTTCTCAAGAATAAGACAGATGAAAATGGCATAATTGTGAGGAATAAAGCTAGATTAGTGGCAAAAGACTATTCTCAAGAAGAAGGGATAGATTTTGATGAAACTTTTGCTCCAGTGGCAAGACTTGAGGTAATAAGAATCTTTCTAGCCTATGCAGCACATGCCAATTTCAAAGTCTATCAGATGGATGTCAAAAGTGCCTTTCTAAATGGGGAACTGGAAGAAGAGGTCTATGTCCATCAACCTCCCGGCTTTGAGGATCCAGAATTTCCAGAATATGTATATCTTCTCATGAAAGCACTTTATGGTTTGAAGCAAGCACCAAGAGCCTGGTATGACACTTTATCTCAATTTCTTTTGGAGAACCACTTCACTAGAGGTACAGTAGATAAAACCTTATTTCATAGGAATATCAATGGCTCTTCAATACTTGTTCAAATCTATGTAGATGATATTATTTTTGGGTCTACAGATGAGAAGCTTTGCAAAAGGTTTGCCAAACTTATGCAAAGTAGGTATGAAATGAGCATGATGGGTGAATTAACTTACTTTCTTGGCCTACAAGTAAAGCAAGTTAATGAGGGCATTTTCATAAGTCAAACAAAATATATTTATGATCTCTTAAAGAAATTTGACTTAATGGATTGTACCTCTGCAAAAACATCTATGGCCACTGCAACTAAGCTTGAGTTGAATACTAAGGAAAAGTCTGTGGACATCTCAAGCTATAGAGGCATGGTAGGTTCACTTCTATACCTAACAGCTAGTAGACCTGATTTAACAGATAGTAGACCTGATATAATGTTTTCTACTTGTCTTTGTGCTAGATTTCAAGCTGACCCTAGAGAGTCTCACTTAATAGCTATTAAGAGAATTTTCAGGTATCTCAAGGGAACACCAAACCTTGGCATTTGGTACCCAAGAGAATCTGGTTTTGATCTAACTGGCTATTCAGATACAGATTATGCAGGTTGCAGAGTTGATAGGAAAAGTACTACAGGTTCCTGTCAATTTCTAGGAAACAGGCTTGTTTCATGGTTCAGTAAGAAACAGAACTCAGTCTCCACTTCTACAGCTGAAGCTGAGTACATTGCTGCTGGAAGCTGTTGTGCACAGATTCTATGGATGAGAAATCAACTTATTGACTATGGTCTAAAAGTTGAGAAGATTCCAATTTTCTGTGACAACACAAGTGCTATTGCCATCACAGGGAATCCAGTGCAACATTTGAGAACCAAGCACATTGACATCAAATACCACTTCATTAGAGAACATGTGATGAATGGTACAGTAGAAATGCACTTTGTGCCAAGTGAAATGCAGCTTGCAGATATCTTCACCAAGCCTCTTGATGAATCCACATTCACAAGATTGGTAGGTGAGCTAGGTATGATTAACTTGTCATAATTCCTAGTGATATTTGATTTTACTGAATTGCAGCTAGAAATGTGTTTTGATTTACTTGAGAATTAAAAACTCTCAGAAAAATTTTCTTCAAAAATTTTGTCCAAGGCAAAATTATCTTATCAACAGATATCCTTTTACCCGTTGATAGCATAAACACATTCCTATATTTTTGTATATCAACGGATAACAGGTTATCCACGTCATCAACGGATAAACTGTTTCTCAACCGTTCATTTCATATCCGTTGATATACATATTTTCTTTTAAATATAACCGTTGGTAAACGTGTATCTATATAGGACTGGTTATATTTATTTTCTTTTATTATTTGACAGTTACTTTTGACCAATTGGTAATTACTTTTAATTATTTCATTTTCAATTCTTGAAAAGTATAAAAGGCTGTCTTGTGCTCTCACAACTCACTTTTATCGACTATCAAGATTCTCTTAAGTAAACTGCATCTTCTTCACAAAAACTCTCTGCAACAAAAGTTCAAACCCTTCAATGGTGCCTATTGTTAAGATGATGTCCTCCACTGGGTTCACCTATGAGAAGAACAATTTCGCGGCCTATGTCGATACAGTGAATGCCCCAGAAGCTTATCACACCATGATGAATTTTGTGAAGAACTGTAAACTTTCGTATGCTATGACTGCCACCACTCCTCTAATCCACGAGGTGATCGAAGAGGTGTGGGCATCTGCTGAGTTCAATGGCACAGACGGTACAATTGCTTTTTCTCTAAAGGGTAAAAACTATGTAGTTAACTCTGATGTGATAACTGCTTGTTTAAAATTGCCTGAGAATAATTGTCTGAAAGTACCCAGTGATGCTGAAATAGTTGCCATGCTTAATTCCATAAATTATGCCCTTAGTACCGATAATTTAGGGAAAATTGTTAGGAAAGGGATGGTTAAAGAATGGAGTTATTTTTGTGATGCCTTCATTAAAACATTTTCAGGCAAAATTAGTAACTTTGATGCTGTTACCCATTCCATGCTAGTTATGTTGTGTATGCTTCTGACTGATAAATTCTATAACTTTGGCACACTAGTCATGTATGAGATAGCAGCAAAATTAGGTAAAAAGGAAACTAGGAGCAAGAATATCTATTTTGCTAGATTTTTTATGCTCTTAGCACTGCATGTATCTGAGAATAAGCTATCCATTGCTAACCCGGATAGGAAGTTCACATGTTTTGTTCAGAAGAATAGAGTCTTAAGTGATTTAATTCGAATGAACTCCAATGCAGAAGTACAATTGGTAAATCTACCAATTGTTCAGGTAACTCTTTCTAACCTTGAAACTCCTATCTCTAACCCCCAAATTTCTTTGCCTTCCTCAGTCACAATGGAGTCTGTAGTAGTGACCAAACAGGCTCCTACCCAAGTGACTAAAACAAAAGTTTCCAAACCAAAATCTAAGAGACAAACCTCAGGTGTTTCTCAAAAAGCATCTGTTGCAAAAACTACCACAGCTCTTGAGGGGAGTGTGAAGGAGGTAGTGAGTGGTGAGGGACAGGGTGCAAGCCCTAAGAATAAGGTAGGTGAGGTAAGTGCACCAAATAGCCAAGCCCAAGTTACATCCTCTCAATAGGGTGTGACTACTAGTTCTACAGAAACTCTGCACAAAAGGGTAAGGGACACTAGCCCTCTCTCAAAAACCTATGAAAGAAGAGTAAAATCTAAAACCATAGGGGAAGCACAGGGTGCACACACAGTACAGCAAACTGTACCTTCTCAAATTCAGTTTGATGTGACTTCAATAAATGTGGAGTCACAGCCCCTTGATCTTAACCTTCAAATCGATACACATTACAATCCACCATCACCAACTCCATCTCTGGATGTGGATATGATATCTACATCAATTCCTGATTCTCCATCTTTAAGATTCTTGGAGAAGCCCCACTCTGTAATTGGTGGTCATCATCTTTTAGATGATTTGTTGGGCCATCAACCTTCCATTCCCGAATTCACAACAACATCTTTGGCCTCATCTTTAAAATCAATCTCCACAGATTCAGTGTTGGTTTTCACTTCAATGGATATTATCATTCCTTCATCAACGGATATCCTTCATCCGTTGACAAGTGTTTCTCCATCAACGGATGCGCCTATGTCTAGCCATTCGTTGATAACTATAACTACTCCATCAACGGATATCCCTTATCCGTTGATAACTCACTCTACCACTGCTATATCTGACATTCCTGTGTCAAGTGTGGAGGAGTTCTCAGTAGTTGAAACACTTTTAGGATTGAGGGAAGGGAGTGAGAGAATGCCCTGTGAGCAGGCAAAAGGAGAGGCAAATAATG
The DNA here is from genome assembly GCA_036435485.1 of Saposhnikovia divaricata. Taxonomy (NCBI): domain Eukaryota; kingdom Viridiplantae; phylum Streptophyta; class Magnoliopsida; order Apiales; family Apiaceae; genus Saposhnikovia; species Saposhnikovia divaricata. The sequence goes on from CM071599.1 coordinate 33,605,988, forward strand.
AGAGGCTGACCATTTCTTCAGGTCAGGCAAAAGGAGAGCAAGAGAGTTCCACCTTAGTAGGTGAAGGTGAGGGTGTGAGAGGTGTGAGCCAGGGGGAGCCCCTGATGCAAGAAAAAAGAGATGAGTGGAGAGAAGGGACTACAGGAGAAATAAGGCAGGAAGATCCAGCCATTGCAAGTGAGTTAATGGAGGTTAATGAACCTTCTAAAGAGATGGAATTTCGACAAGAATATCAGTCAATCATTGACTCCATCTCTTTGGATCCTGAAACCTTTACTCATCCTGTTTCTGCCTATCAAGTCATGGCACAACAGGGCAATGTGGAGGCAGAGGAAGCAATGCACCTAGTGCACACCTCACAATCTCTACAAAGAGCAAAGGAAGCTTTGACAACTCTGCCTTCAGATGCTAACAGTGAAGAGTTTGGCAGTGATGACAGTGACAGCACAGCAAATGATGAAGAAGTCAATGTGGCAGATACTCCAGACTGGCTATTTTCTACTGCCACTGTGGCTGGTGACTTCAATGTGGAGATTGTGAAGCAATATCAATCTGCTAGGGCTGAGCACCAAAATGCAGATCCACAGAGAAAGGCTGTCCTTCAGCAATTAATGGACTCCCTGAAACTTCATAAAATGCACATGGTCATTCAAAGAACACAACAGGAGGAGGTCCAAACTGCAATTAGAGAAATGAAAGTGGAACTAGATGCTAGGATTGAGGCACTAGCCCCTACTACCACTCAGAAGGTGCTGACTAGCAAATTATTGAAGGAAGATAGCCTGGCCAAATCTGTTCAGCATCTCTCCTCCAGAGTGGATAGTATGGAATTTCAAATGCAGACACTCATTGCTAATCAAGCCAAACAGACTGAGCTACTGGAAAGGCTGCTTGCAGCCTCACCTCCAGCCCTTGATGCTAACAAAAAGGGGGAGAAAAAGGTAGAAGAGGCAGCTACTTCTAGTCAAATTCCAGCTTCCAGTAGCAAGATAGCACAAATTGAGGGGGAGCAACAGCCGATGATAGTGGTCAATCCAAAAGAGTTTACTATAGAGGCTTCCCCTGTGAAGAAACAAAAGGCTGTGCTTCCAGTTCCTGACTTGTCAAAAATCTCAGAAGATGAGAGGCAAGCCAGAATTAAAGAATTAGAGAAGATCAACACGGAGGCAAATGAAAGAATGATGAGAACAGAAAGGATGATCAATGAATCAATTGTATCAACTCTATTCTCTACTCAGTCCTCAGCTCCAACAGTATCAATTGTGGCTCCTACATTCTATGATGCTGAACCATCTTATGTCAAAGAATTTGAACCATACATAAAAACCAGAGCCTACTCTCCACCAAAGGCAAATGGGAAGAACAAGTTACGATTGGACTTTCCATTTCCCAAGGATGATGATGAGAAGCTAATGGGAAAGACAATCAAAGAATTCAAGGAAAAGACAAATAAGAGTGTAAGAGATTGGATGGCTATAATAATAAGGAATGGAAAAGTGTTAAATATATCCAACAGCCATCCTAGATTTGTTGAAGCAAAAAGAGAGGAGACCTCCAAACTTCTAAGGGAAGCTCATCCAAGTGAAGAAGATCAATATGAAAACTCAGATGAGAAGCAAGCCAGGCTGGCTCAGGAGTTAATGGATGAGGTAGAGGATGAAATTAGGGAACCTGAGGAAGTCCCCAAATCCAAAAGGAAAGTGAAATCAATCCCCAAATTCAAACCTAAAAGGAGAGTGAAATCAAAGGCAAGGAGGCCTGTCTCTCCAGAAATTGAAAGCAAGGAGACAGTTGGCTCATCACAACTTATTTCTGTAAAAGTATTCAACCCAGCTGTGAATTTCCATGGTGATCCTATAGTACCTAAAGAGGAACCAATGAATCTTGACTCCATTGAGGTTCCTTCATTCTTGCTAAAGCCTCAACAGAAGCCTATACAGAAGAAAAGGATATCAAGGAAGCAACCTTCAAAGGAACCAATTCAAGTTGCTAGGGTACCTGCTATTGTCAAGCAGCCAATCTTGGAAAACAAGGATGATTTTATCTATCAGGCAGATATTGAAGAATACTCTGGCATGAATCTGTATCTGGATGAGTTGTCAGAAGTTAGAGGAATTGACAAATATAAACATTTTCCTGAGAGATTGGTCTTTGTATACAAGGGAGGAAAGGAAAGGACATGGCCACTACAGAGGGTTCTTGGAGAAAATTATCTGACCTTAACCAAAGTGTTCTCTGCAATCAAGAGATACACAGGGTTCTCCAAGATAGCAAAAGGGGAGATACTGGACAGAATAGAACAGATAAGGAGAGAATGGAACTCACCATCAAGTCTACCAAGGAAGATGAAGATCCCATACAATTGGACAGAAAATCCACCTTCAACCCTTCTGGATGATGGAGTTCAGGGATGAAGATGGTAACAGGAGATTCTTCAGGTTAGAAGACCAACTATCAAAGGCTAGTTCTCAATACCTGAGATGGTTACAACAAAAGCTAAATCCAAAGGTTGATGAAGAAGATGCCTTCTATAGGCAACTCCAAATGCAGATTGAGTCCAACTCTGCCACAGAAGGAAAATCAAGGGTGATGCCAACAAGAGAAAAGAAACAGTCTTAATCTGCTCAGTCTAGAGGAGCACTTCTCTGTAAATTTCTCAAACTTTCAGTTTTTTTAATTTTTGTAGCTTAATACAATTTTTGCATTGTTATATATATATATCTTTAGGAATGTTTTGTTATCATCAAGGTCCTGAATTTATGCTTTATTGCCATCAAGTATAAATTGGGGGAGATTGTTAGGAATATGTTGTACTTGATGATAACTTCACAATCAATCAAATTGTATAAGGTTTTGTAGCTGTCAACGGATGAGGATTTATAACTCTATCCGTTGACAGGTAGCTCATCAACGGATGAGGTTTTGTAGCATACTGCAGTATCTCTATGTTATCAGTTGATAGTGTTTTTATCCACAGTCATGTTGACCATCAATGGATAGGCAGAATAGGGTAGCCAATTGTAAATAAGCTATGCTATGTAATTCTGTCTAAGTGAAAGTGTATCAACAGATGAAGACAAAACTCTAACAACGGATACAACTCAAATCCACTCTATCAACGGATACAGCTCAAGTCTCAATATCAACGGATACAGCTCAATACATCATCAACGGATGTCAGTGTACAATATCAATGGATAATCATTGACACTTTCTTCTATGCTAAGCTGGGGATTAGCAGTTGATAAGGACAGGTTTGACTGACAAATCACATGGGTTGATAGTAGATACAAAAAGCAGTGTGGCAGCCATACTTTGCAAACACGGAAGAAAGAAGCATTCCGTTTACACTATGAATACAAGAAAGGTGCAGGAGACATGTCTGTTCACAAGGACAACCTTTCGGCTACATGTGTATTTGGAGTGTAGTAGCAAGTCAACTAGAATTAGATTAATATTATCTTATTCCAGTAGTACTTGTAAAACTTGGGATTTATAACCAAGTAAAGCAACTCTTTGAAAGCTAAGAAAACAGATACATTTGCTTAGGGTTTTTGTTGAATATCCTTAGAAAGCAAAGAGTTGTAAAACAGAAGCTGTGTACTTTTATATCACAGAGTTTTCTTTGAATAAAAGCTTCAGGTGGTGCATTTAACCACCTGATTTTTATGTGTTTGTGCATTAATCCTTTTACAGCAATTATCTAAGGATAGATTTCTGGAGTTCTTTTCAGAGATTTATAAATATCAAGAATTGTATTCAACCCCCCCCCCTTCTACAATTATACAAGTGTGTAATCTGGGAATAACACGTTTCTGAATGGAGAATTGGAAGAGGAGGTATATGTTGAACAACCTCCTGGTTTCATTGATCCTAAATATCCAGATCATGTCTATAGATTGGATAAAGCACTTTATGGACTAAAGCAAGCTCCAAGAGCGTGGTATGAAAAACTAGCTCAATTCTTATTGGAAAGTGGTTTCAAAAGAGGTACAATTGATAAAACCTTGTTTTATTTGAATCATGGGAAGGACTTGCTGTTAGTTCAGATTTATGTTGATGATATCATTTTTAGGTCAACTAACCCCAAATTGTGTGAGAAATTTTCAAAACTGATGCAGTCTAGATATCAAATGAGCATGATGGGAGAAATGAGCTATTTCTTAGGTCTGCAAGTTAAACAGACTGATGATGGAATTTTTATCAATCAGTCAAAGTACACAAAGAATCTATTGAAGAAGTTTAATATGCAAGACAGTTCTACTGCTACAACTCCCATAGCTACAGCTACAAAGCTTGATCCTGGTCAAGGTATTGAGGTAGATGTAACTAACTACAGAGGTATGATAGGCTCACTTTTGTATCTAACAGCCAGCAGACCAGATATCATGTATGCAACCTATCTATATGCAAGATTTCAGGCGAACCCCAGAGAACCACATCTCATTGCTGTTAAAAGGATTTTCAGATACTTGAAAGGCACTCCATCACTTGGCCTTTGGTATGCTAGAGAGTCTGACTTTAATCTATGTGGTTACTCAGATGCTGATTTTGCAGGATGCAAAATAGACAGGAAAAGTACTTCAGGCAGTTGTCAGTTTCTTGGAGGAAGACTAGTTTCTTGGTTTAGTAAAAAGCAAAAGTCTATATCCACGTCAACTGCAGAAGCTGAGTACATAGCTGCAGAAAGCTGTTGTGCTCAGATCATGTGGATGAGGAATCAGCTAATGGACTATGGTTTTTCATATTCAAAAATACCTATTTATTGTGATAACCAGAGTGCTATTGCTATGACAGGAAATCCAGTTCAGCATTCTCTTACTAAGCATATCAGTATAAGATATCATTTCATAAGAGAACAAGTACTGGAAGGGACAATCGAACTCCACTTTGTTCCTACTGATCAACAACTAGCTGATATATTCACCAAACCACTACCTGAAGCTACTTTTACAAAATTGGTGAATGAATTAGGAATGGTAAACTATGAAAGTTTCTGAGAACAAGGGGAGACCAAATACTGATGAGTGTCAGATCCTGATGCATGTCTAATACTGACGAAAAGTCAATCCTGACGAAAAGTCAATCCTGACGTCAGTCAAACATCAGATCCTGATGAAATGGTTTGGTTATCAGTACAATATATATACTACAAGTAATCCCTAATTGTTCTGTTCCTGATTTAACTGTGGTTATTGTTGATGAATTTGTTACTTACATGATTACTTTAATTAGTTTTCATTTTCTTTGATTTAATTCTTTGAAGAACAATTCATAAACATAAAATTTGCAGAACACATTGAATAAGATTAGAGAAACAGGATTTTTCATTGATAATAAGAAATAGATTACATGCAAGTATTACATCTTTTTGTTCTCTCTATCTACTAATCTATTCAACAGGAAAATAAAAAAAGTGAAGTCCAAACCACTCCATTGTTAGCAGCCATCCCAGATCCCATCTTTGCCACTTTGTTTGGGTGGAAGTTGAAGGGATAAGGTTATTTCTGCTGACATATTCATTAACAATGGTTGGTGGTGTTGGATGAGGATGCCTTAGAGGAAAGCCATGTTAATGTTGCTTGAAGAGCAGCATCAATGTCGATCACTCTTGCAGGCTTTTCTCTCTCGATTTCTTCAAGACTGGCATCCATCTGCAGCCACAGAGTTTCAAGCTACCTTTCCCAGTCAAATGCATCAAACTCTTCATGAGTATAACTGAAGATATCTCTGTTTTCTACGAGATGGAGATTCTTTTCCTTGATGGTAAGGTTTGACATTGTTTAACGGTGTGTTGTGTGAAGGGTTTTTGATTTTCAGGAGAGAATGAAGGATTAAAGGGATAGTGAACAAGTCTCTAGGCGTTAAATAGAGATGGGGAGTAACGAAGTACTACAACGCTTCGTATTCTGGTTTTTAATGGTTCCAGGTATTTTAAGAAAGTGTTATTTGTTTTTATTTTAAAAACAAATATTTTATTGTTATATTCACAAATGCATTTCTTAAAATTACGAGCACGTGTATTTCACTCACTGATACATATAGATACACAACGTGTCATATACGGTTAACACCACTCTCTCACGTCACACAAATCGATTATTGACACCTGTTTTGAGAAATTATTAGTTGTCTAAAATCAATTTAATTCACTAAATTGATTCATTATTCTTAAAACCATCAGTATTGTTCTCTTCTCTGCGCGAACATAAACCCTAATTGCACGAAATTTCAATCTCTCTCTGTCACATCAAAAATGGAGAATTCATCATTTGTAAACAATAAGATTGTTATCAATGGTGTTACTTTTGCTCCCAACAATTATGTTGCTATTCTTGACCATCAGGAATTATCGAATGATTTTCATATCATTCAAGACTTCTTGGCATCTAGTCCGATTCATTATGCTTTAACGACACCCGCCAAAGTCTCTTTCAAGTGTGTGATGCAGGTTTGGAAGACTGCTGTCTTTGGTGTTCTTGAACCATCAGGAAGACCTAATCTGACCTTTACGCACAATGGAGTTACACATCAAGTTACTCCAGAAGTAGTTTGTGAAGCTCTGCACTTACCTTCTCTAAATGGTAAGACTCCAGCAACAATTTCTGATGCTTCATTGTTGGAATTTGCTACGAGTCTTGGTTACAATGGAAATCCAAGAAAGTTTGGAGAGCTATACAGAACTAAACTAAAGAAGGAATGGAATTTCTTCTTTGATACCATCAGTAGGTGCTTCTTGAACAAAGTCTCTAACTTTGATGCACTACCAACGACTTCAGTTCACATTGGGTACTCTCTAATCCATGATACTGTATTTGATTATGGGTCTTTCATATTGAGAGCATTAAATGCTAGGAAAACAGATAAATGTGGTTATGTCTGTTTTATTAGATTTTTTCAACTAATATTCTCTCACTTATGTCCCAATGTTGATTTTGAAAATGATACAGTATTGCCTATCTGTAAGATTTCAGAAAACAATATCAAGTCTTTGATTAAATCAGATAAGGCTAATGGTTTTGAGGGAAATCCTTATATTCCTAAGGGGGTCTGGCTTCTCTTGAAAAAGAGATTACCTGAACTTTATGGCCCAGCTACAGGTGCTATGGGACAGGACCAAACACATTCTGTTCCTGACACAAGCACACATCAAAAATAGTTACCTAAACAGTCAACCACCTCTAGTGTCTCTCAAAAGACATCAGTTGTAAAAGAAAATAAATCAGCTAGATCTGATGTGTCTGACAGACAATCAGGATCAAAGGATTTCTCCACTTCAACCCTCATTAAAAAGAAGCCACAAGGAAGACAACAAGAAGTTCAGGTTGATGAATCTTTGATGAAGGCTGCAGCATCTAAAGAAACAGGTAAAAAGAGGAAGTTTTTGCAACAGGTCTCTTATTCTGATAGTGATGATGACAAGGCCATCTCTATAATCATGAAGAAGAAGGAAATTGCTGCTTCTGTTGTTGCTGAAGTGGTTAAGCCAATAAAGCAAAAGAAAAGAAGAAGAATAGTCAACAAGAGTCAGTATTTTATTCCTGAAGAAATGCAAAAACTTAATGATGATATTGATCTTGATGAGTCATCAGTTCCTGACACATCTGTCATTCCTGATCTCTCTACTCCTGATACATCACCTGTGAAGATTGTTGAAATTTCTGATTCTCCAGCACCTACATCTCCTAAGAGAAGAATAATTGAGATGTCTGTGGATGAAGTAAATGCTATTGCTGCTCAGCTTGGTCATAAACCAACACCTCTTCAGATTAAGAGACAAGCTGAAGCAAAGGTTTTTAGCAGACTGAAGAAACAGAGGATCACTTCACCTCTAAAAGGATCGAGCCCACAAGAACCTGAACTTCAAAGGAGTTCAGAAGCTATTGACGATCCAGTCACACAAGAACCACCCACTCAAAGTGTGGGTGCAGACATTTCTGAAGGAATGGTCCCACAAGAACCACTTTCTCAAAGGGAAAGTGAAGACAAGAACATTCCTGCCCCACAAGAACCATCTTCTCAAATTGAAGATGCAGGCAAGCTCACATCAGCACAGGAGATTTCTAACACTGCATTTGAGGGAAGCACACAAGAACCTTTGACTCAAAGTGTTAAAGCAGCTTCACAACCTCAGACTACACAAGAACCATTGGTAGTACATACTGATGCAAATCATTCTCCAGTTGCAGATGTTCATCCTAATGAAAGTATTTCTAATCCAGATATTCCATTGCTCATTGAACCACTTTCTTCAAGACCAATGGAATCTATCTCAACTTCATCAGGTAATACATCTATTTCAGCTTCTCTTACTGATAGTATGATTACAGTTAGACCTAGGACAAGGAATGGAAAATATTGAAGATTCTCTACAACTTATCTTATCTTTATTAACTGATCCTGATGAGGCTACTGATGCCAAAAAGGGGGAGAAGGTAGTCAAAACAAAATGCACACCTGATCTAGTTGTAAGAAAGGATGATGATACTTCTGGAAATGATGGTGGTGCTCAGTCACATGTACCAGGAACCTCTGATGCTGCTTTGGTAACAAGGAGAAGTCAGTCACAAACTCAAACCAAGCGGTCAACTCATGTTTCTGAGTCTGGGAAGAAAACAGGAAGAGTAATGGAGCAATCTAAAATCCTGACAGGAGAACAAGAACAATTTTTGTCACCTGGTCAAAGTCAAAGGCAAACACTTCCTACAATTCTTGAAGGTGATGAAGATTTGCTAATTACTGATGTAGAAGATGCTCCTCATCATTTTGAGAAGATTACTACTGGGACAGGTGATAGTGAAATTGTATATCACACTAGTATTAAGGTTCATCAGTATCATGCTGAGAAGGCACTTGCTTTAACTTCTGAAGAAAATCCAAATATGACTACTGATGAGATCTTAGAAGAACAAAACAGGATTCTTGAGGAGATTGCCAGACAAAAAGAAGTTTCTACTGCTGGAAGAGGAAGAGGCAGAGGAAATAGAGACAGAGGAAGAGGAAGGAAACCAGGTCAGACAAGTACAAGACAGACGAGATTTAGTGGAATCAAAATAGAAGAAGTTACTGAGAACACAAAGAAGAAAGCTTCACTATTTCTTGAGAATACTCCATCATCTAATGTATTTGCTGAATCTGTTACAGTTGAAGAAGAAACTCCTTTGGTTAGAAGGAAGAAAGTTGTTGAAGAAGCTAAAGATAACATTGCTGGAATAACTCAAACTATTGCTTCTGACTCTCAATCTATTAAGGATGCAACAGATGAGTACGTGAGAAGAATTTTTGAGTCTGATAAACAATTATGGTATGACAGAAATAGACTTGTTCCAGAACCTCAACAGGATAATACACCAGTAATAGGGAAGAAAAGCAAGAATTGGAAGAACAGAGTAAGCAACTATAGAAAACCAGTTGTTTTCAAATCTGTTGGAGTAATTACTGGACCTTCACTATCTGATGAATCTTCATTGGTTGCTAAAGTTGAATCTGCTGAGTCACTGCCATTGTGGACGAGTATGCAATCTAGTTTGAGGGGTTTAGAACCTGGAACAAGAGGAGGTATTGGATTTGGTAATGCAGAAGTTGTTTGTTTCTATATCTCAAACCGATCAACATTTTCTTGTTAAGAGGATTGGTGATGAACGAACTGTTGATGATCTTTGGGAACTGGAATCTGTTGCTATTGTTGCTTGCAATGTGGACTCAAAGAAGATAGAGAAATTGCTGTATTTCATGAAAGACAAAAGTGTCAAGAAGCTGTCTATTCATGAGGTGTTGTGCAAATCAACAAAAGAGTTAAAATATGTTCTCTATTTGTTTGAAAATACACAGATCCCCGATAAAGAAGCCAATGTTTACAATAACTGGTGTACCATGATCTTCAGAACAATCAAGTCCAGATATTTAGAAGGAGGATCGAGGTATGATGGTAATTACACTCCCATGTACTTGAATACAGAAGGACAAGAAGTTGAAATACAAAAAGGTTCAACTGTTAAAGAAGTGATATTTTATCAAGAACAATTATCTCTGAATCCTGGTGGAAGAGATCTTGCATACTTATTATTAGGAGAGTTAGATTTACCAAGAAGCTCAATTCAGAATCTTAGATCTGGAATCTATCAGATTGGTAAAGGTGATGAAGAACTCAGAAATCTGAAGAAAAGGTTAATTCAAATTCTTTGTGATAAAGAAGAGGAGTTATTATCAAATTTCTTGCAGATGAGTAATTTCTTTGTGAGAATTTCTGAGACTAAGCCTGAGGATTTCTTGTAATATTTTGTTTTGAGTTTTTGACATCACTAAATCAAGGAATTTGTGCTTTATTTCACAAAGTACAAATTGGGGGAGATTGTTAAATATTGATTCAAGTGATGATCAGGATCTGGACTACTGATCAGATACTGATGCTGACGTCATCAGCATTGCACCGTCAGAATTGTGTTGTCATCAGGATTGGAAGCTGATCAGGATTTCGTGAAGATATACATCAGTCCAGGAATCTAGGAAGATTGACATGTCGGTTCCTAATTTATAGGAATGCAGCTACCATTCAAGATATGTATTAAGAAACGTATGTAATTGATTTGATATATCTTGTAATTGATAGTGTATCTGTGTACTGTATATAAACACAGTTTAGGTTTTACTTTAGAGTAATCGCTTACACGAATGATCTTGTAACCTAGCAGCTCTCAAGAACATAAGAATTTCTTGAGAGAGTTTGTAACAGTTTTATATCAGAGTTAATAAAGCTGTTATATATTCATACTTGTGTTATTATTTCTGTTTAAGTCGAAAATCTTATACAATTGTATTCAACCCCCCTTCTACAATTGTTAATTACTGGGCAACAAAGGAAATGATATAATTCTTCATGGAGCACATTGTGTTTCGCTTCGGGATCCCACGGGTCATCGTCACCGACAATGGGACCCAGTTCGTGGGAGAAAAGTTTGAGAAAGCACTCAGTGAGCTTAAAATTAAGCACATCAAGTCATCGGTGGCATACCCCCAGGCCAAAGACATGTCGAGGTCACCAATTGTACTATTCTCCAAGGGATCAAGAAAAGAATTGAGGAGGTTCCTCGATGTTGGGTCGACGAGCTTCCCAATGTTCTCTGGTCATATCGCACAACCCCTCGTACCTCTACGGGGGAGACCCCCTTCAAAATGGTTAATGGAACGGATGTAGTACTTCCCGTCGAGGTCAGCCTTGGCTCACCGCGAATCGAGGTCTTTGATCCCAAGAGCTCCATCGAAGGCTTATGCTTAGATAATGATCTCGCAGAGGAAATGCGAGATAATGCCAAAACAGCCTCGATTGAATACCAGAACAAAACAACGAAATACTTTGACAAAAAGGTCAAGACGAAAAGCTTCTAGGTCAATGACCTCGTGCTCCGAGAAGCAGCAGCCTCGCAACCGACACAGGTCGAAAAGCTCACAGCCCCGTAGGAAGGTCCGTACAAAATCAAAAAGGTTGTAAGCCTCGGGACTTACGAGCTAGAACACCTCAATGGCGAGCCCATCAAAAATGCGTGGAATGGAATCCACCTCAAAAAGTTTTATCAGTAATGTACTCGTTTTATCGTAAGTGGGGGCAAACTCTTGCTTTCCACTTAAAAATTGTTTAAGTGAAAAAGGGCTGATACGAGGTCCTCACTTAGATCCCCTTTAAGTTATTCAATAAAAAGCCCCCATTTTCCTTTATATTTCTCCATGGAATTAGACGTTCGCATCTATTTTTAGTCACGTCTTAATAATTCAAATCTCCCGGAACCCCAATTATTTCAAGACATTGTAATTAATCATCCACTAATTCCCCTCTCCAGAAACTACGAGTATGAGACCTTGCGTTAACTCCCTTAATTAATTGAATTGTTAGTTACTCCCATTTTCCTTTATATTTCCTCGTACAAATGATTACTCCTTTTTGTAAAAAATTCACGAGTGCTATTCAAGTGCAACTACGTAGTGTTATACCTTAACAACTCATTATTCTTCTAAAACCTTAAAAGCAATTCCACCTTTGGAAAGGTTTCAAGAAGATACAAGGGAATTACTCTTGTAAATTGATAATGTTAAATGCAAACAAACCAACATTCCAATAAATACATAAGCAAAATGATAAACGATAATATTCTCCTCTTATAAGATCTCATAACTATGCGCGTTACAAACAAAATTTATTGCACATAGAATTAAAATCCTACCCAATTATCACAAAGGGAAAACAGGACATTAGAGAAATCATAAAGTAAAAAAGGGCATTAGTACGCAATTGGAAATTTAAATCAGCGAAATGATCTTAAAACCTAAATTCAAACCCAACACCAAGTGGGGACAAAAGTTAAGATAACAATTACACAGGGCATACCCTGGCAAATGAAAAGGTTTAGGAGATAAAAATCATAAAAAGACATGTCATAACGAGGCATACCCCGCCTTCATGTAGACCCTGGATTTCCCTCCGTTAAGCTCGACTCGGGAATGGCCTTCGCCAGGTCGGAACAGTAATCTTCAAAAGCATGACCCGTAAGGTCAACACCAGCGGTCTTCAAATGCTCATAACAATAACCATACCCAACTCCAAGGGCCTTCGCCACATCTGCCACGCCCTTCTCAACCTTAATCTTCAAAACGGTATTCTCATCTCTAAGCATCTTTAATTCATCTCGAGCCTGATTTAAATCCTTTTCAAGATCGACACACCTCTTCCCCTCAGAGTCAACAGTAGCCTTGACCTTTGTAAGCTCCTCACTCAACGAGGTCACCTTACCCTCTGATACACGAATCTCTTCCATCAACTTAGTTTTGTCATTAAAACTTTTCTTTGCGGCCTCCACCTCTCTTTTCTCGGCCTCTGCGGCTCGCTTTTCAGCTTCGAGCTTCTCCGACTTAACTTCAGATAACTCCCGAGCAATCAGGTCATTTCTTTGAAGATCGACATCAGATTTGTATGCATTAACAATACGGGTCAAATCCGACAGAAAATACAAGCAAACAAGAGTAATATTACAATACAAACAGGTCAACAGCGAGTAAAATAATATAGAACGTATAGAAACGTAATATACCCAGCCACCACAAGTTAAGCATCGCTCTGCGATTTCAGCTCAGGATTTATCCACATAGGAGGTCAAATCTTATGGAAGGTCAAAAACCTGGAATACTTGGACGGGGGCGTTAGGACCAGCCGTCCAACGCTGATTAGGAGAGACCTCAACTCGTACCGCAGAAACAGGATCCACTGGTTGGAAAATTGGAGGAAGATCGTTCTTCTCGTTAGCAACAGAATCCTTAGAAATAGTCTCCCGACCAGAATCATCACACCTTTTTAACATGAGACGACGAGATGCGTTACCATCACGCTCCCGAGAACGCTTCCTATCACGAAGACTAACATCTTCAGTAGACTTAGAAACAGCGGACTCATTCTCAGTTCTAACCCCACCATCAACCTCCACATTGATAGGAATCAATGGCTTCGAAATTGCTCCCACCGTCTTTGATCTTGAACTCCCACCAGTAACTTTGGCAGCAGAAGATTGCTTCGCCAACAATATCAGGCCACGATCCATCTCTTCTCGTAAGCCGCTCTAAAAAATGGCCTTCAAGGACTCACCAGCAACTGTCATGAACAAGATATAAAAACAGTGAGCCCACAAAAATACACAAAAACGGATGAATAATAACACCAAAAACAATTAAATTAAGATGAAAAACGAGATGAAGGAGGCAAGAATGGAAATTTACGATTATGCTCCTCCAAGAACTTGGCATTTTTCAATTGATTAAAATCATATAAAGGACTTTGACCTTGAAACTTATCCAAAAACTCAGTATCGTATTTTTCTAGGCTAGACAAACTTTTAATAGCCTCCCGAGATATCCTCCCACACGGCTTAACGAGCTCCAGGTCGGGTCCATTGAAATACAAAAACTTACCTTGGTAACCAGAGTTTGAAGACTTAACATCAACCAACCTAGACCTACCCGACCTCTTATCGAAGTAAACTTGACCCTGCGAATGCTTGATCCCGTAAATGGAAAAGAATAGTCGTAAAGTCGGAATGCGACCTAACTCGGCACATCGAGCAATAAAACCACTCATCTGCGCGACAGACGCAATCCATACTCGAAATATACAAATGGAATCCGTTGCATTCCGAACTCAGGCATAAACCAAACCTGGTCTTTGGGTTTAGGAACTACACATTTTCACCCATTATCCAAATCGACCCAAGACTTTAGAGAATTGCAATCAATGGGATTTTCAGCGTATATACTGGTTTACCCACAAACTCTGCTTTACCCACTTCCTCCGCCTGCCGAACTATCTTTCTTCGCAAAGCGATAGTGTTGGGACTTAGAGGCGGAGGATCAGAAAAGATTTGTTCTTCTGGGTCATCAAGAAACCAAAAAGAGTGTATAGAGGTATCATCTGGAATCTCCAAATCATCTAAATTAGGGAAAGAATCAACAGATTCCTCTTTAACCGGTAATTTACCGATATCCCTAGAATAAACACCATGGGAAGACGAAGATGAAAGAGAATAAGACATGACTAAGCCAAGAACTATCGGAGACACAATCACTTTAGTCGGAAAAGTACGACGGGAAAAGATAGCGGTAATAAAAAGAGAAAAGAAAGTAAACAATAAAAAGACAATTACCTTTCGGGGAGAGAGAAAAAGCAAAAACCTTTGGAGGCAAAATCTCGGAAAACGAATCGTCACTCCAAACAACCAGTGCACAAAACTGTAATCTCAGATATTTATAGCATATATATATATATATATAACAGAAAACAAACAATCATATAACTAAACCCTCTCCAATAAAATCAAAAATTATATAAAGCAAATCTAAAGATATTGCTACAACAAGGGGGGACAAATGTTGGGCCACGATATTTAACTAAAATAATATGTACAATACATTGGGTTATTATGACCAAATGAGACTTAGTTTATCGTTAGGCCCAGTTTGTAGTTAGGACCATATATATTCTATTCTCTTAATGGGCCTAGAAGCCCAAACATGTAAATAAAGTTTGTAGCTTACTCTCCAAGTAAAGGTAGTTAGAGAGGGGGACCCACAGGGGATCCCCTATAAATATTCTTGTATCACCTTACTTGAGGGGGGGATGAAACATTGAGAAGAGAACCTGATAAATGCATATTTTTGCATATTTTTATTACCTATTTATTGCTTGAACTCGTATTTTAATAATTTATTTTGTTGCCTTTCAAGAAATTCGTAAATAAATAAAGAAATGGGAAAATAAAGAAATAAAGAGCAAGGAAGGGAAAAAGAGGAAGAAAAAGAACTTAAATGAAAAGAGGAAAAAGAATTAGGAGCTTGGTGGAAAAGGAATCTTGGAGGACATGTGGAAGGTGGAGATCATCCCAACATATTACATAAGTGTATGACCAAGATCAACTCTTCAAAGCTTAAGGGGGAAGGAAACAAATAAATGGCTAGGATTTCACCACCACACACCATAAATGTATGGTGGGGATTTACCCAACACCCCCCCTTAACCCTAATTCCTATCCTATAAATACCCCCTCACCCCCCTTGTATTTAAAAACTTAGATTTTATGGTAGTTTTAATTTCTTGTATTTTTTTTAGTTTCAAATCTTGTAAACACTCTTTTTAATTTTAATGCAATTTCATTTCCTTTAATTTCTTGTCTTACTCTTTCGTTATATTTCATTACCTTCGTTATTTTCGTAAATTCATTTAGTGGATAAAGTAGCGAAAAGCTAACCACTATGGGTTGAAAGTAACGATTTTATTTTCTTGCTCGTAGTTATAATTTTAGTTTTAAATCGTAATTAAGCCCCTTTAAATTTCAATTTATCGTGGGCCATTTTAATTCCAAATCCTCGTTTCGTTTTAATATAAATTTTAATTTCGTAGTTATTTTTTTTCTTCTCGTATTTAATTTTCGAAAAAAAATAAATAAATTTAGTTTCTTAACCAGTTTTATAATTTTGGTAATTACTTTTTTTTTTCAGCTTTTTTTTTTTTTTTTTTTGAAATCTTTTTTTTTCCAGCTTTTAATTAGAACGAACCATCCCCTGTTTTCCCACATAAACTATCCAAACCCAGTTTCTTTCACTTCTTCTTCTTCGAAATAATCACAACTCCATAAAACCCACCTTCTCTTCCTCTTCTTCGTTGTAAACACGCAGATCCTCTGTTCTTCCCTTCGAAACCCCCTTCATTCTTCTTCCGTTCTTCTTAGTTCTTAGTTTTTTCTTGTTTCTTTGTTTTAGTTTCTTAATTCCCCTTCTCTTTGTTTAAATTTCATTTCTGGTAATCGGTTTTGTTCGAATTGATGAGTTGAGTTGATTGCTGTATGATTTGCGATTCGAAACTCGGTGTATTGGTCTTCGTTTTGAGTTAATGTTTGTTACTGAGTCTGTTGAAAATCGTTGCAATTCTGGTTTTGGAATTGTTCATGTTGAATTGTGTTTGCAATGTTCACGACAATTTATTTCTGTTGATTGTCGAGTTTTATTTTTGTTGATTGCTGTAGTTGTAGTTAGTGAGTTTGTAAGATTGTGTTACTGCGATTTCTAAATTGTTCGTGTCTGAGTTTGGTTGAGTTGCGTTTTGAGTCAAAAGCTGAGTTCTTTCACCGAGTCTTCTGCAAGTTCTTGCGTCTTTGTTTCCTGTGTGTCATGGCTGCGGTTAAGTTTAGTGCTGTGTCTTGAGTGTTTATTAATTTAAGTCTGCAGGTTGTCAATTGTTGTTGGTCGTAGTCTGCTGTTTCCATTGTTCTATTCGTCGCTGTTTTGTCTCATTTGAGCGATTTGTCATTGCCAAGTCGAAACTCAATTTAGTGCTGAGTCCGAGTTCGCTGCGTTTTCAAATTCCCCTTTCCGAACTGAGTTTTTTTTGAGTTTGAATGCCGAGTTGGGTTAGTTTAATGAATCGAGTTCTTTGTTATCAAAATTTTCTGAAAAGCTTGGTAATTAAAATTTGTTCTTTTAAATAATAAAAAAAAATTAGTTTTAATTCGAATTTAAAATTTTTAGATTAATTTAGCTTATATTCTTCTTATTATTTAGTTTAGAATTAGGAATATTTTAATTTTCTTTTAAATAGTTTAAATTTCTTTTGGTAATTAAATAGTATAAAAAAAATACAAATTCTCAAAAATCAACCTTGTTCTAATTTGATTAAATTAAATATTAAGATTTGCGAAAAATGTTAGTCTTCGTGGAACGAATCTAAAATAATTCAACGATTGAACCGTGCGCTTACGGTTTAAATTATCATTTATTTTAACACATCAGAACCTCTCTTTGATTATGAGATTAATAAAATATTCCTTTTAGACACTAATTATTTCCGATTATTATTGATTATTATTGATTAATTACCACTCAAAATATCTCATAGTCATCCTGCACTAATTTCTTTCCATTCAACATCTCATGATTTGAAAAAAATAAAAAAGTAGAGGATAGACATCTATACTATTATATAAAAGTCGAAACATTAAGTTTTGGTACCTGTTTTTTGGTACTTCGTGAATTTACTTATTTACCCTTAATTATAAAGAAAAATATATACGAAATCTTATTTACCCTTCATTATAAACAAAAATATATACGATATCTATATTATTATAATCCCTAAAATAAATCTATACTATTATATAAAAACTGAAACATTAAAAGTTTTGGTACCTGTTTTTTGGTACTTCGTGAATTTACTTATTTACCATTCATTATAAAGAAAAATATATACGATATCTATACTATTAAAACACCTAAAATAAAGTTTTTTGGTACTTCGTGAATTTATTTATTTACCCTTCATTATAAAGAAAAATATACACGATATCTTATTTATCTTTCATTATATAGAAAAATATATACGATATCTATCTATACTATATTATAAAGGACGAAACATTAAAAGTTTTGGTACGGTATGGTACGATACTTGTCTTATTTAATTGTTTTACTCTATTACTCTTAATCATTTTACTTAATTATAAAAAAATAAAACAAAATCTTTTCTCAAAATATTACACTCAGCTCTTCCCAACAATTCTCCTAAATAATAACTAACCAATTACCTTTTTCAACTATTAACTTTTCTAACTAAATCACTTCTTTCCAAAAATACGGTCGTTCTAATTAATGAAATCTATACTATTATATTAAAGCTGAAAGATTAAAAGTTTATCGATTTGGTTATCCTAATTATATAATAAATAATAACATAATATAATTAATGGTAATTATCTGATTACCTTTTTCCCATTTATTTTTAGTTAAAAATATTACATTTTATAAACACATAAAAACATCAATCATACAATATCTTTCGACCATTAATATTTTCTTTTTAACTAAAATACGTTACCTTTATGATTTAAAACTAATTTTATAATCATTAATATGTACCCGAAAAATATCACACCATATTTTCCAGTTATTAATAAAATATATTAAAAATCCGTATACATTGTTTATAATAAGGAAAGTAGGAAATATTAGTATAATCCAAAAACATTAGTATATTAAATAAAA
Organism: Saposhnikovia divaricata; assembly: GCA_036435485.1. Taxonomy (NCBI): domain Eukaryota; kingdom Viridiplantae; phylum Streptophyta; class Magnoliopsida; order Apiales; family Apiaceae; genus Saposhnikovia; species Saposhnikovia divaricata. Next base: position 33,624,552 of record CM071599.1, read on the forward strand.
AATAAAGAAATTATTAAAAACAATGATGATATAAAAACATAATTTTAATATTAAATAAAATTTATAACATAAGAAAGGAAACTCGTGCACCGCACGGACATTGAAAGTTTGTCGGTTTGATTTTCGGCACGGTTATATTTATTAAAATAAATTATAAAATAATATAATTAATGATAATTAGCCAATTGCTTTTTTAATTAAAAGACGTTTAATTTTGATTGATGAAATTATCTTATATAAACATCTTAAATATTGTATCTTTTAAACAGTAATATTTTTTATAATTAAAACACGTAAACTTTTAATTTAAAACATAATCGTTCAATAATTAATATATACCTAAAAATATCTCACCATATCTTCTAATCATTAACAAAATATAATAGAAATCCGTATAAAACGAATAATGACCGTTAGATTTTTAGTAAAAAAATCAGAATCGTTAGATCTAAAGAGTGGATATATTATATGATTAAATTATTTTACTAAAATTTCAAGGTTCGAATTCCTTCAACGAAATGTTTATTTCAAAATTTTATAAAATATGTTTTAAACCATGCATATCATTAACTAAAATTATATTAAATTAGTTAAATTAAAATGAAAATAAATTATTGAAAATAATGACTGTATAAAATTATTGTTGTAAAATAAAATTAAATTTATTACATAATAAAAGAAATCCGTGCGTGCACGGATTATAAGCTAGTACTATTAAAACATCTAAAATAAAAGTTTTGGTACATGTTTTTTGGTATTTCGTGAATTTAATTATTTACTCTTCACTATAAAGAAAAATATATGCGATATCTATAATATTAAAATTCCTAAAATAAATAATAACATAATATAATTAATGCTAATTAGTCTATTGCCTTTTTAACATTTACTTTTAGTTGAAGATATTACCTTTTATAAACACCTAAAAACATCAATCATATAATATCTTCCAATCATTAATATTTCCATTCGAATTAAAACACGTTACCTTTACTATTATATAAAAATCGAAACATTTAAAGTTTTGGTACCTGTTTTTTGGTACTTTATGAATTTACTTATTTACCCTTCATTATAAAGAAAAATATATACGATATCTTATTTACCCTTCATTATAAAGAAAAATATATATGATATCTATACTATCAATCACCTAAAATAAATAATAACATAATATAATTAAAGGTAACTAGCCGATTGCCTTTTTTACATTTACTTTTAGTTGAAGATATTACCTTTTATAAACACCTAAAAACATCATTCGTATCATATCTTCAAATCATTAATATTTTTTTCGAATTAAAACACGTTACCCTTTTGATTTAAAACTAATCTTCCAATTATTATTATATATATACCCGAAATATCATACCGTACTTTTCAATTAACTATTATATAAAAGCCGAAACATTAAAAGTTTTGGTACCTATTTTTTGTACTTCGTGAATTTACTTATTTACCCTTCATTATAAAGAAAAATATATACGATATCTATACTATTAAAATACCTAAAATAAATTATAACATAATATAATTATGGGCTTTTTTCATAAATAAATAGGAAAAAGTAAATTTTTGCACAACTTTTGTTAAGAATGGCTATTTGCAATTTTACTAACTAAGTTTCTAAATTGAAAAAATACTAACCCTAACCCTCCCCCTCCCCCCTTTCTGTTGAACACTGCCGACTGTTGTACTTTTTCTTTCTTTGTTTTTTTAAGGTGGGGTGTTATTTTGGTGGATTTGGGTTGCAAGGCCCCGCAGGGGCATATTCAACTGAATTCAACTTCTTTTTTTTTTTTTTTTAAGGTGGGGAGACTTTTGTGGATTTAGTTTGCAAGGCCCCGCAGGGGCATATTCAACTGAATGCAACCACATGCAACTAATTGCAACTAAATGCAACCACATGCAACTAAATTTCTGATTTCAAGTTCCATTTGTCATTTGTCATTTTCAACCTCATTATTGAACTATATATATATATATATATATATATATATATATATATATATATATATATAAGATGGGTGATATTTTGGTGGATTTAGGTTGCATGGCCCCGCAGGGGTATATTTAATTAAATTTGCATCTGAATGCAACCACATGCAACTAAATTTCTGATTTCAAGTTTCATTTGTCATTTGTCATTTTCGACCTCATTTTTGAACTTTATATATATATATATATAGTTCAAAAACGAAGTCGAAAATGACAACTGAAAAATGGAACTTGAAATCAGCAACTGAATGCAACCACATGCACTATATATATATATATATATATATATATATATATATATATATATATATAAAGTTCAAAAATGAGGTCGAAAATGACAACTGAAAAATGGAACTTGAAATCAGCAACTGAATGCAACCACATGCACCTAAATTTCTGATTTCAGTTGCATTCAGTTGAATATTGCCCCTGGCGGGGCCTTGCAACCCAAATCCACCAAAATCACCCTACCTTTTTTTTAAAAAAAAGTTGAATGTGATTGCATTCAGTTGAATATTGCCCCTGGCGGGGCCTTGCAACCCAAATCCACCAAAATCACCCTACGTTTTTTTTTTTTTTAAAAGTTGAATGTGGTTGCATTAAGTTGAATATTGCCCATGGCGGGACCTTGCAACCCAAATCCACCAAAATCACCCCACCTTTTAAAAAAAAAAAGTTGCATGTGGTCGCATTAAGTTGAATGTGGTTGCATTCAGTTGCAACCCAAATCCACCAAAACATCACCCCACCCTAAAAAAAAAAAAGAAGGGTATAACAGTCGGCTGGGCATAGAAGGAGGGAGGGGAAAGGGTTGACTTAGTATTTTTGCAATTTTGAAACTTGGTTTAGTAAAATTGCAATTTATTAAAGAAGATGGTATTTTTGCAAATAGAAACTTTAAAACTAGTATTTTTGATAAATATCCTATAATTAATGGTAATTAATCGATTGCCTTTTTCACATTTACTTTCAGTTGAATATATTACCTTTTATAAACACCTAAAAACATTAATCGTATCATATCTTCCAATCATTAATATTTCTTTCGAATTAAAACACGTTACCTTTTTGATTTAAAACTAATCTTACAATCATTAATATATAACCCAAAATATCACACCTTACTTTCTAATTATTAATAAAATATATTAAAAATCCGTATACGTTGTTTATAATAAGTAAACATTAGTATAATCCGTAAATATGAGTATATTAAATTATATAAAATTAAAATTATTAAAAATGATGATTATATAAAAACATAATTGTAATATTAAATAAAATTTATAACATAAGAAACCCGTGCATCGCATGGGCATTGAAAGTTTGTCGGTTCAATTTTCGACATCGTCATCCTAATTATTAAAATAAATAATAAAATAATATGATCAATGATAATTAGCTGATTGCCATTTTATTAAAAAAATGTTTACTTTAATTGATGATATTACTTTTTATAAACAATTAAAATATCATATCTTCCAATCAATAATATTTTTTTCTAATTAAAACACGTTAACTTTTAATTTAAAACAGAATCTTGCAATAATTAATATATACAAAAAAATATCACGTCATATTTTCTAATCACCAACAAAATATAATAGAAATTTGTATACTACGAATAATGACTATTAGATTTTTAGTAAAAAAACAGAAACGTTAGATCTAATGATTAGATATATTATATGATTAAATTAATTTACTAAAATTTCAAGGTTCGAATTCCATCAACAACATACTTATTTTAAAATTTTATACTATAAGTTTTAAATAATGTATATCATTAATTAAATTTATATTAAATTATGTAAATTTAAATTTAAAAAAAATATTATAAATAATGATTATTTAAAAATATAATTGTAACACAAAATAACTTTTAATACATATCAGAAAAAATTCGGGAATGGCACAGGTTATAAGCTAGTTAATATTAAAATACAAACCACTTATTCTATATGTAAGACGACTTTTTAAGTGTGAACCTTACCATTTATTTTAGTAAATTACATTGCACCTTTAGAACAACTTCAAATATATACATGTATCATACATCTCTCCCGCATTATGATAGTCCATCCCTATAATAATAATTTTAAAAAAAAAACAGCTACATCTTTCACTGGCTTTACAAGGCGCTCCTCACTGACAAAAACAGCTACATCTTTCGCTGGCTTTACAAGACGCTCCTCACCAACTGACCATGAACTCTGGAGAGTAGTTGTCTTTGCACGGAATAGCTATCATCTCAAACAGTTCAAACTACAGTTCTTGGAGGATAAAGTTCCCACAGGGCGACACTGGTATCTTCCGATGAAGATGCCATCAGTCTGTTATTAGTTGAGAAAGTGACAGCATTGCACTACAAAGATAGCTCAGGAACGGTTACAAAAAATCAGAAGCTGATATAGAATACAATATGGAGAGTGACAAAAAAAAGCATGTAGATATGAAGAACAAATATAAACTACAAGATAGAAATTATATACAGGAAGTAACAAAGTACATATTGTCGCTTGGCAAAAAAAAAAGAAAAAAAAAATGCATAATGCCACTTAGCAAAAAAAAAAGTGCATATTGTCACTCATATCTTAATATATGCAACACCTATCTTGCATGATGCATTATAACAGGCTACAAAAGAAAAGATTTCGTTTAGTCAACAGGCTTCGGTTTGAAAATCTTTGATGGACTTTCATTCACAAATATACAACAAACGTCAATAATAAATTCAATCAGATGTTTAGTACTGAGAATAAACAGACGGTGGCCCAAACTTACTAATTTAATTCAATCACTACAAGCTGGTATTTAGATTAATACAACATTCAAGTTGAAATCAATAATTAGGAGAAGTGCTTAGATTGTCTATGTTCCAGCCAACGATAAAAGACATAAGCATCAAGCTAGAAATATGGGTAGAAGTCAGTCAAATTTTAATCGAGATATTTGTACTTTAAATGCCATAAATAACATCTTATTTAAACCATGAAAAATACAAGAGTACTATATATACATTCTTTGGCATATTAGGTAATTGATAGAAAATTTCTAGACAGAGAATTCCAAAAGAGTACTGAAGAATAACAAAGTCAAAATGGAAAAATAAGAAGGCTCTTGTGCGCCCAAGGCATATGTACACATACCCAGAATTGTGCCATTTGAGAGTTGCCACTTCAGATGGAAGCTGAGAGATAAAGGTAGAGACTAAAAATGACAACTGAATTTCTTTGAGGTATAGGAGGATTATATAGTTTTAGATATTAATAATGACAACTGGCACCAAATGATTTATGGCACATAATTTGGCATAACAAACAAAACTTCAAAAGATCTGAGCTTTATTTAATATGCTTTGCTAAATCATCATAATCAAGACAGACGTGAGTTGGCATAAATAATCTCGAAGTTTCCAACATAACAAACAAAACTTCCAAGGTGTAAGCTAAGCTTAATATCGTTTGTTAAATCATGTTCCCCAACATACACAGCAAATGCTGCTAATAATTAGAAGGTATGACTTGAATATTAGAGGCCATTTGAATATAAATATTCAGTCAAGAGGAATTATAATAGGAAAATTGGCTTACCGTAGCATGATGATACTTCAGTATGGCCAAAGCATTTCCATTGCGATAATTATAAACCCTGACCCTGTCATAATGAAAACACTGTATTATTTCATGGCAAATAGTGTTAGGAGGACTTGCTACCCACATTATACTTATGTCAACAATTATGATACCAAAAATAGTGTAAGACCAAAAGGAAATATACTTCTAGAACATAAATACCACTACCACAAAACAAAATTCAAACCAAGAGAAAAACTAAAAAACTCACACTCCGAATATACATCCTTTTCTATGAGCTATATATAGAACGGTGTTCTTTTGTACCTTTTAAAAAAAAAACAATTAGGTAGATAGACCAGTCTTTCTGCAAACTCTAATTGACTCATTATGTTATTATTCCTTTGGCATCTATACCTTTTTGTATTTACTTTTACAATTAATTTGAAGCTCGAATTAATGACCCAGTTAGCTAGCACCCTCGTCCCAAAATATTATGTTACTATGCATAATGTTTCACCTACAGCAACTGAAATTGCACAAATTTATCCATGAAAATCCAACCAAAAAGAATTGAAGCAATACAAAAATATTTAGGTAAAAAACTACTTTAACTACCTGTGATCCCAGCCAGCTGTGGCAGCTATTTTTCTATCTGCACGAATTGATATTCCGGAAATACCAGGCCGCTCCAATCTTATTTCTTTTTTAACCACAGAAACACCCTAAGTCATGTGATCAATATAAATAAATCTGATATACAATATACAAACCAGAAACTTCTGGAAAAGAAAATCCTGCTGCACTACAAATTCACTACAATTCTGGTACACAAGACCAAGGAAAGTAACTAGATTTATATGGAAGAGTGTGACTGACTATTAGCAACCAATAACAAACATTTTATTACGATTAAGAAAACTATAGCAAAAGCTGTGCCATTTTAAGTTTTAAGCCCTCTCAAGTCTCAACCAATCGTATTAACTACATGTAATAATATTGTAATAAGAGAAATCTTAAATGACCTAAACCTAGGTGACTCGGCTGAGTACGTGACCGACACGCTAGATGGAGTGTCGATACGCAAACGGCAGTGAACTCCTCAACGACATGACTGTGACATGCTCCACAAACTCGGCCCGCTCAAAATGGCCCAATCCAATTTGATTTTACTCCAATATTAAAGTGAGGCTCTCGTATGTATTTTCTCATCTCACCAAACCCAATCTGTTTCTAATGCCAAATATATATATATATATATATATATATATATATATATATATATATATATATATATATACACACACACACACACACACACACACACACACACCCACCCATATGTCTACAACCCACTGCATCTCCTTCTAGTTTCTTACTTTCATAAATCTGTGTTTATAAATTTTGCTAGGCTTCCTGTGTATGTGTATATATATCTTTGTGTATTTTAAGTCTACTTTCAATTAGTGGTTCAATAAACTCCAATTCCCAGTGTAAGTGCAGAAGAGAAGAAAGTTACTAATTTTCCTTTGTGGAGGTATGTGTCAGTTACAGAGAAGGGGGTAGAAGGGTGGAAAAGTTAGGTGGCAATGTAATTAGAAGCAAAGAGGAGCAAGGTGGTGGTTGTTCTGCTTTGGAGAAGGTTTTTATTGTGAAAGAAACTCTTATACAGTAACTTATTATGAATGAAGTTGTCGAGTGTTTGACACATACAAATCCTATCATGCATATAAATTGAAAAAGTGTTTTTTTTTTTTGCCGTGTCCCGTATCCAGGACTCTTTGATAATTGGCGAATCCCCGTGTCCCGTGTTGCCGTATCCAAGTCCGTGCTTCCTAGACCTAAACTCATATCAATGGACTACATCAGTACCAAGCACCTAAACTTCACGTACAGGTTTTCTTGTGAGACACAAAATGAATGCTAATAATCAACACATAAATCAAACAATAAGATGGGATTTCACTTCAGTTTTCAACTTCAAATGGGAGAAAAGAATGAATGCAGAATCCACTATCTGAAGTGTTTTTTTGCTAGTACACTATCTGAAGATTAAAGAATAACAAAGGTAAGAATGACCAAAAGCTGTCTACAAAAATAATGTTAAAAACAAACAGGGTCCAAGCTCAACGATTTTGCAATTAATTAACGATTTTATAGAAACTCCGAACGGACAAATGACTAGGAACGACATAAAAAGGTTTTTGTGTATTTCTTAATAAAATAGTAAGAAAAGAAAATGAAAAGTTAGCAACCGAACAATAGCTTGAAGTTGACTTAGAACTCACACGAGTAAATATGATTAACCATGTGACCAGTTACAAAATTGAGGTTGTGACAACTCCTCACCACTGCCAACCCAGTAAAAAAAATGATTACCATTGATTGATCCAAAGCAAATATGACGATTTTGTCATCGGCAGCTCCAGAGATGCCCCCAGTGCACGACCCATCAACACATAGGCTTAGAACTAGAAGATACCGAATCACTTATTAGCTATTTATATGAGGTAAAATTAGAAAACTATTTTATGTGTTCCAAACCAAAAAGTTTTCGATCTAAGACCTGGTTCTGAATGATACTTTACCAATGTCAGAGGGACTCTTGGATTCCTCAAATCCCACCATACCATGGTTCCATCTTCATAACTGTCAATTTGGAAATATAGTGCTGAATCGAAAAGTAACTATGATGTTGAGAAATTAAGAAATGGAAACATATTGCAGAATAACTTGTTAATTTTCCCAGAGAGCATATTGCAGAATAACTTGTTAATTTTCCCAGAGAACAAAATATTAGAAATTACACTATGGTGTTTCACAACATATTATGAATAGTAAGAGGCAAAGTTGGTACACTTGCGCAAACATTATTAAAATGATTAAATAATTGGGCTCAGGTGCCAAGGGCATATTAGAGTCACTGTCTCAATATTGGGTCCCTTGATTAGACATCAAGTCTATTAAGCTGACTAGAATTGGGGACTTTCCATTCTATATTCCTAACTTTTAGGAGGATTTTGTGTTCCTCTGAATTATGGCAATTTAACACATAACGTCATAACCACAGACCATATAGAAGGAATTTCGATTCCTGAATGTTCGTATAGATGAACTTATCAATTATGAAATAATCCACTAAGATTACTAATTCTGCAGATAGAAACTGCTTGCAGCCTACTTCACTTAAATTCCTTAAATAGCAAAACTGTTGCATTAGGAAAGAAGAACATGCTAGTAGCAAAAACCAGGAGTTGATGCAAAAATCGGCAACAAAGCCTTGTCAAGAGAAACAAAAGATAGAAGATCATACCCAGCCAAGACAGTCAGGAAACCCTGGGACTGAGATGGTACAAATGCTTGAACGGCCATACACATTCCTGTGCACATAAATAACCAATACCCAGAAACAATGAGAGCTGTTTTTGTAAGAAAGACATTTAACACAAGAACTAAAGAAGAATACTTTCTACTGAGGATTAAGCCTAGCCTAATAAACATAGACAGCAGATCATGTTCTGTCATCTCAAAATCCACAATAACGTGGAACCAAATTTCAGGCAGTTATGTACGTCAGGCAGTTGTTCTTAGCCGATGGAGGGAGATGAGACTTTAAGCATAAGAACACTGTCTACATTTTAGAGATAAAAAAAAAATTGTTACCGATGAGAAACATGTTAGTTTCCTTTTTCAAGCACGTCTAGTTACCAATCCATGAACATGTAAAGCAGATGAGAAACCTATGTCAAATGTGGGAATGTGATGTGTATGATCAGTGAAATTCCAGATGCAAACCTCTTGCTTTGGAAGCATGATTTGAGGAGGCATCAGAGGGAGGTAACTGTGCGAACCTTACTGCAGCATTGAGATCCCAAACCTCAACCTAAAGATTAGTGCAAAATATTCAAATGAGAAAATATTTGAGAAACTTTGACTTACACTATCATACTTGGTAATAAACTCTTTTTCAAGAGTAATTATTGACCTGAGAGGATTCTTCCCCTGCGATAGCAACATATTCATGACCGCCACAGATTTCATCATCTGATAACAGTTGAAAATAAAAGGGTTGAAATTTCAATTTAAATTAATAAATAAACTAGACAGACATGCAAGGCATCAACTGTGGCACCCTTGAAAGTGCTTTAAATTGGTAACCATAGATCTAGATATTTATATTGGAAAGCCATATAGGAGCCAACAACTGACGAAGTTGGAGCGGAAGATGAAAAAATATTGAACCTGAAAACTATGACAATATCATCGATCTTGTTTTTCAAATAATTTGTACAACAAGGCAGTTTTAAAGATAAAGTCATACTACACAAATTTGCTAAAAACTGAGATTCCCAAATCCCAAAATTTTATTTTGTCACAAAGCATTTAAATGTGTGTAAATATTATATGCTAAAGCCCCCTTCAAAGTCCTAATTGGTTGTGGATATGTAGATAGTTGGCTTCAATAGATTAAGCACCAACTCCTACTTGGCCGTGGATAAATACTTGGCTTCAATGGATTAAGCACTGCATTCCGGTATTTAAATTAAAGTTTACTTATAGTGTGCATGTGGACTACATGCCATCTCTAAGAAAAATAATCTCGTAGATGAAAGCTAAGAGAGAACCTTCAGGAATGCTGCAACTACTTCCTTGAATGCCATCAAGACTCCCCATATTGCTAGTATCATCGACCAATTTATCACAGTTACTCTGTGCATCATCAACTTGCTTTGCAAAACTCGAAGGCTTCTTTACCAATGAAAGTTTACAGAAGTGGTAGGAGTTTGTTGTTATCATAGAAGAAGGGGCCCTGACAATTAAAAAGAAGAAAACAGGCCACATTTAACCAGGATCCTGTGAATTGATACCTAACTGTTGTTAATATTTAGGCCAGTAACTAAAAACACTAATTCAAACGCAAAATCCAGTACAAACTCTTAAATGCCACATGTGACAATTAAAACTAAAACAATACCTGCTTAGGCCAAACAAAAAAAAAAAAACTAAAACTAAAATGATACCTACCAATCTGATAGAGAGAACAGAATAAATCGACATCTTCATACCTAGGCAAACCCCCATCTCCGATATCCCACAACTTTATAGTTCCATCTCTTCCCTGGCTATATGATCAAAACACAAGCAATCAATCCCAGGTAAGAAAAATAGATTACTCATCCAAATTTAATTATCTGTGACACCACAATAAAGTCTCGCACAAGGTCATGCTCCAGAAGATTGGAACCCTGACTATTCCAGTAAAAAAACATCGTCCGCTTAAATTCAAAGAGACACAAAAAAATCCAGTAATAACCTGACAACTTTGTCGTTGTTTCCGGTCGAATCACAGGCTGCAACAGAGATTACACCATGCTTTCCACTATGCACCCTACATACATTATTAAAATCACATTAGCATTCAAATGATTGTAACTTCTCCACCACCTCCACAGTCTAAGTGTCTAACTATATATCATACCATGCTGATGATATAGTTCGGTGTTGTAACGTATCCCAAATACGCAACTCACCATCCGCAGAACTGCAAACCAACCCCCATTTAGTAAACAAATACACAATCTACAATTCTAATAAACGAAAACACACAAACAAAATTCATAAAAAAATTCTCTGAAGTTGTGACAACAAATACCCAGTAAACAACAAGTTTTTAGATTTATGGAACGATATGTCGGTGACGGAAGCACGATGACCCCTCAAAACTGTGACGGGATCAGGGGCAGGTCTTTTGCTCATCTCTTCTTTACAATGCTGTCATTCAGGCAAAACATCAAACACCTTGCAAGCATTACATATTCTCTACTTGAAGACATTTTAGAAATAATATAGTAAGTACTTGCGATTGATCAGTTAAAGCATGTCCAAAACGCCTTGAAACGGTCAAATTTAAACAGTAAGTAGCGAGACATACCTTCCCACGGGCTGACCTGGCCAGGTTTTCAGTTGGCGACCTCTAATTTTCCCGGCAGAATAACCGAGCCGTAATGGTTTACGGGCCTACTTGTTTTAAAAAAGAGTTTCTAAACTAAAGGAGCGTGTTAGAATTGGAATTTTGAAGGATTTTTTTAGAATTAAGAAATTTATGTCTGTTTAATTTGGATTTTTAATTTTTTTTTTTTAATTTTTAAAAATTTGATAGTATTTATTTTGGATTTTAAAATTTAATTGTATTTAATTTGGATTTTAAAATGTTTTTTAAAATCTGATGTTATTTAATTTGGATTTTAAAAAAATTATTAAAATTTGGTGGTGTTCAAAAAATCATGGAATTTTTTGGATTTAATAAAATGGTTAATTTTGAATGATTTGCTAGTGTATTTTTTATGTTTTGAAATATGGCCAAAATTTATGAGATTTTGATGGATTTATTATAATTGTCTAAAAATTTGCCAGGTTTTACATTGTAATATTTTATATCAATTCTATAAGAAGAATTCACGTAGAATTAAAAATCAGCAATAATCTTGTAAAATTCATGAATTATTGTTAATCCATCAAAATTTAAATTAAATATATCATCATAAAATTTTTAAATAATATTTTCTAATCAAAATTACTGAATTAAATAATGTTTTTTAATTAGACCGATCATAAACAACTCACAGTCACACACATTTATAAGAATAAATTAATAAATAAATATTTGTATAGGTAAACTAATTTTATTTAATATAATATGAAATAAAAGTACACATAATAAAATTATTAGTTAACTTTTATACATTCAACAAACAATTAAATAATAAATATTAGCAGTGATATTTAAATACTTTCAACAAATAATATTTACTAAAATTTTAAATACTTTTCTAATAATATTAACAAATATAAATAGAAAATGAAATATAGAAAATATATTTAATCATAAAATATTTGTGAATAGCATAATTGTATATGGTTTGAGACAAAGATAATTATAACTAGTATTAATATATTATAACGCGTTTCTAATTCACGAAATGAGATTTTTTTCTTTCTTTGATCACGTACTTAGTAATATATCATAACGCGTTTCTAATTCACGTAATGAAATTATTGTGATAGGTGAAAAATGCACACCTAGAGGGGAGGGTGAATAGGTGTTATGACTAATAATGACCAATTAAAAATATGCTCGAAAAACTGTCTAGCAGCTAACTGGATGAAATACAATAACACACAAGCAGCTAGCTAAGATATGCAATGCAGTAATAATAAAGTGCAGTAAGTAAAGAACACACGGCAATTTTAGCCAGGTTCGACCCCTATCTCCTAATGGTCTACGTCCTGGTCCTCTACCAACTCGGTAAAGGAATATATTATTGATCACAATGAATTACAATTACACGATATAATAATATATCTCCCTAATTCTCCCAGTCACTGATCGCAGCTTGCTGACAACCCCTGTTCCTCGAACTTAATGCCCTCTAAGTCATATATTTCCCAAGTATAGACTTCTCTAGCCTCTAGTTCCATAAACCCTTGTGTCCAAGCTTGCCAATCCAGCAACTACCAACTTACACGTTGAACAATACAAGATTTAATGAATTAGAATTGAAACTATAAACTCTAGCAAGGATATAAATCGTATAATATAAGAGCTCAAGTATGTGAAGGATTTTGCAAATCGGTTCGAAAAGCACTTGTGTTTCTTTGAGTGTTGTCCAATAGCCTTTGAATGAAAAACACACAAGTGTTTATATAGTGAACGAAAGCATATGAATTAAACGAACAACATCCAACGTTCTTGACTCCAAGTCTCACGAATTTGTTGTTAGACTAATTCAAAATCGAACGTTCAGAAAAAATAACGTGTGGAAAATAACGTTTAGAAAAGATTTAAAACAGATGAGAGTTGAAGATATAAAAACGTTGAAGTACAAACAACCATCTGAAGATAAAAGCCTAGAAGAATAGAGTTTGTTGTTGAGTAAAACGTTTGAAAAGAGTTTGTTAAAAGATAAAAGATTTGGTCAAAACAAACTCCTAATAATTAAGAATTAAAACAGAATATACGTATATATAAATATATAAATCGTTTTTGAAATTAGATGAGCCCATTTATATTTATACGTTCTATATAACTGATAGAATCCTTACAAATGTAAAGCCCTAATTTATCTCCACGAAAATAGGACTCCTGCTATTTCTGGACTCTGTCTGCCAGCTTGCTGCGTTAGAATAAAACCTTTCTTGCCAGCTAGCTGCTATAGCCTGTTTTGCTCAGAAATAAAATAATTACCAAACCTGCAAAACAATGTTAGTCCAATACATATATCCAGCTTATTAACATCTTTTTATATAGCATAACTTATATGTCCTGCAAAATAGAATTAGAAACATACAAGCTTGCCATAATATATCATTACAAGCGTACCAGCTTACTAACTATGTTATCATCAAAACCAAGATGCTTTCAATCTCCCCCTTTTTTATGATTACATATCCACTTGAGATTGAGCTAAAACTCCTCCTCAATCAAAGCATCCTGCAAAATAAAGTTTGATAGCAGGCTAATATATATTTAGTAACTAGCAATCAGCTTGATGTCATCATCAAAAATCAATAAGGTTTCAATAGGTTAAATTTAAAAAAAGATTAAATTATTGTGCATTGATTAACTTTGAGTTTCATAAAATTGCAAAATGAACGTAGATCACAAAATTAAAAAAAAGTCAAAAGGTAAAAAATAGATAAAGGATTATTTCAAAAAATATAAAAGTAAAAATCGTGATAATGGAGGCTTCCTGCATTTGTAAAGAAACTGTGGGAAAAGAGGTCCCGAAAGAAAAGCCCTATAAAAGGCCCTACTTACAGCGGCTACACCTCCTTTAAGGAGTTTTTAACTTTTCTGAGAAAATGCTCTGTTTGGGTACACGAATTTTAAGTCGGTTTTAAGTTAAAAAACTATTTTAAGTCATAAGTTCCATTTAAGTACTTTTGACTCATGATTTATTACTTATGGATTTTTTTTTTCACAATTCTTGTAAAGTTTAAATATTATGAATTTTAAATTTTTTTAAATCAAATTTCACTTTAAATCAAAATTATTAAACTCCCATTTAACTTTAAGTAAAATTACCCAAACACATTCATTCAACTTAAAGTAAACAACTTTATTTTCTCCTTTAAGTTAAAAAAACATCCATTAAGTCAAAAGTAACTTATTTTAACCAATCCCAAATGGCCTCTTACTGTCCTTGTCCTCAACTTAAATAAATGCACCGACCAGAGACGGAGGGAGAGGGGCACGGGCGGCGACGGTTAATTCAAAAATCTTCATAAAAAAATCATTTACTTGAAAATTTTATATATATTTAATTCAAAAGTCTTGATTTAATCCTCTCATTTTTATAGAAATCTTCATTTAGTCCCCTCATTTTTTTCAAAAAATCTTCAATTAGTCCCCCATGTTTTACAAAAATCTTCATTTAGTCCCCCATTTTTTATAAAAAATTTCTGATCGGGTCATTTTCCGACGACCGAAAAATTTGGCTTCCTCGATATATATTTCTGGTTCCGTTCCTTGCGTCGACCCTATAGGAGATTCGAGGATGGCACTGAATTGAGTAAAGAGATTAAACGATTCGAAGCCTATCTCTGCCTTAAGTTTAAATCAACTAGTTTATCTCTCTCAGTTGGCTCTTTGCTTGTATAACATCAAGGATGATGTACATTTCGAAAATGTTAAAGTGCTCAAGACAATTGTTGTGCAAAAAATTCACACGACACCCCGAGAAAGCCTCGCCGGAATAACAGGAATTATCCTTGGTTTTCGGATAATTAACAAACCGAACAGCGGTACTAAAACAGGGCAGCTGAACATAATAATGATGTTTAGTGTTTTTTGGGCTGAATTAGCAAGTTCACCGGACAATAATGGCAAAAATCCGGCCAAGTACGTCCAGGAATGTATTACTTAGGGTACACGTGCCTTGTGTATTCAGAAAGTAAAAAACCGAACCCCCTTGCTAATTGCCTACATATCCTATTTATAGGAATCAAGCCCTAATGTAGTTCTTTTAGGTTAGGAATCCTTTCCTTGTTGATTAAGCCACGAAAAAGATAAAGTTCTATCCTTCCTCCAATGTTTATCTCGAAGTGTTTGTGTAGAAATATGCCTTATCCTTTAATCAGCTAGCCACTTAGTAGAGTCCTGTCTGAGGTAGGACTCTCAAAGCCCAATCCTACCACAACTCTATATACATATCACACATATATAAGAATTATCGTATTTAGAAACGTGTCCCTCCATAAAATAGACTGTAAAAAGGACTCAATTTACGTCTCCTAAAACTTAGGAGGTAATCCTTATCCATTCGAATCTGCAGAGGTGGAGCCTATGGGTATACCTGAACCTGCACAGCTTCCCTAAAAAGCGAACCTCCACCTCCAGAGCTTCCCTCTAGAGGTACACCTCCCTTTTTCCTGCAAACTTGTTCCTACCTTTTAAACACCCTACCAGGCTTCCAACATCCATGGGCCCAAAACTAAGCCCATTACAAATTTTGGGCACAACAACTACCCCCCAGGTTCCTTGTAGCTATAAAATACACAAGGAACCTTGCCATCTCCCCTCAAATTCAGCTTCACATTTTACGTCCAGCTCCAGCATGCCATCCCAATACTTCTCTCTCTCTACCAACTTGCCATAATCACCGAAAGTCCCAAGAATTCTGTTAATTCCTTCCATAAACAAAATCTACAATCTTTCCTTTGTCGAAGAGTTCAAAAATAAATCCTTTTTTTTTTAAACCAATAAATCCTTTTATACGAAAAACTCGTTTTCTACCAAAACTAAATAAGTTATTTTCCAAATAAATTCCCAACACAACTCCAAAAAGAAACAAAAAACTCTACTAGTTTAAATCATACCGGAACTCCACATGTCTCCTTGAAAACTGCGTCCTCCATTCACATAGCTTCCACCGTTTCATGTTCCAAAGCAATAATAACTCTTTTCACTTCATATTTCTTTTTTACACGCCACACTCTTTTTTTTATATATATTCACATCCTATCACTCTCTTTTCCTTTTCTTTTATCTCAAAACACATTCTCTCCTTTCCCTCAAAACGGTTCATCTCCTAAAGAGAAGCTCTTCTCAGGCGATCCATTCCAGCAACTCTCCGATTATAGCAACTCGACCCCTCCAAATCTTACCGAGGTATGATTCTTTTTACACCCCTCAATCTTCTGAATAGATTTATTACTGTTTTCACAATTGCATGTCTTAATTTAATTCTGATTTGAACTTGTATATGCACATTTAGATACACACACCATTATCACTACTACATGAATCGCCCTGTTATATCGTTTATCCTTTAAATTGTTATTAGACCAAGTATTCCCCTTTCATGACCATGATATTTCCTAGAAATCAAAACCCTAGAACCCTAATCTTGTTGATTTATGCCTATAAATACATCAATATTGTATGTATATATATATATATATTTGCATTTGTACAAACAGAATCCTTAGATAACCCTTAATCCCGATCACTGCTTGCCCAATAATTGGTGTGTCAATTCCTCTGCTCAGCTAGTCCCTTGTGCGAACCTACCCTTTCGCCACTTTCTACCTTTCTTTGCCTGGTTATTAATCTATGAACAATATCTTTTTTTTCAAAATTCGATTGCCGTTTGTTATTATAATGCATGTATCAATCTTTATTTTTGATTGAATTTGCATAGGTAATGTTAGTCACAGAGGCATGCCTGAATACATCTAATAACAAGCCTAAGTAGGTGTAATGCTATGCATTACCTACATGACCTCTTAACTGAGGGAACCTCTAGTTGTAGAGTTTCTATTTGTTCTGTACTTGTAATAGGCATCAAATTCTAGTTGTGTTACTGTAATTATAAAGTCAAGAATAATGCTTGAAAGAAGTTCCAAGGTTCATGCCTCAAGCAAGGAGATAAAGACTGCCAAATAATCACAGTTGGGATTTGAAGAAATGAAGGATTTGCCTAAGTACCAATTCGAGAAGTACATTTGTCTATTCGAGAAGTCTAGCATTCGAGAAGTCTGGAGTTCGATATCTCAGAAGACACTATTCGATATCTCTCAATATGCTATTCGATATCTCAGGGATTCGATATGTCAAAATGCTCTACTCGATATCTCAGGGATTCGATATGTCAAAATGCTCTATTCGATATCTCAAGGAGTCCCAGAGAAAAGAGCTATTCGAGAAGTGATTCGATATGTCAAGATAACACTATTCGAGAACTCAGAGTTATCGATCAAGTCAACTCCAGTTCTCGAATCTCTTACTTAGTCACTTCTCGAATACATTCTTGAGGACAAAATACTGAAGAATTGTACAAGTCAGAAACCTGCAACAAGCCAGCACACTTTATTTGACTCTGTCCTATAAAGCATGCTGGAAAGCCTACAAAGAAGCTTGGAGAGATAAGACAAGGGACAAGGAGCTGAAGAAGTGGATCTAAACAGGCTTTTCAAAGTCAAATCTGTAGCCGTTTGGACTCTTACTAAAATGAGATAGACAGACTGGAAAGTGCTTTTGTTTTTACCTACCTCATTTGTAGCAAGTGGGTGTATCCATGTCTATAAGGATACAGCCTCACTTCCTTAGCTGTTAAGGTTTTGAAGTTTCTCAAAAATATCCAGAAAATATCTCTCTGAGAAAAACGAAGCTGAGAATACTATCATTTGTATTCACAGATTGTAGCAAAATCTTTATCTAATAAAATATTAGATTAAAGTGATATTGTGTTGTGTTTGTGTTTAATTATCCGCATCTTCATATCTCACACACTTATCTTGCTGCAAAGATTCAAAACCGAAGAAAAACTCAAGAATCCATTCACCCCCCCCCTCTGTATTCTTTTACTGTATTCAATACTCAACAGGTAATATATGCATTATGTATAAATACCCAATTTAAGAAGAGTAGCCAAGATTCATGATGGGCGTACCTGTGCCCAGCTAGCTGTTTAGGCGAACCCGACCTTTCATTCGCTCCTGACCGCTTTTAATTTGTTTATTTTTTCCTGCCTGTTAAGACACTTCACTCGGGAGGACTCACTGGTCACCTAATCATCCTGCTTCACTTTGTGCAAATGTCTGGTGGATCAGTTGCAGCTAGCTCCCAGCACTCTACCTCTGAGGAGATTGCTCACTCCCCAGAACTCCCAAGCACCAACCAGCTTCCCTTTACCACCCCAGCCTCTAAAGTTAATCCATCTTCCTCTATAAGCACCAGTACCCGTTCAAAAATCAGAATAACTGAACCTGCACAAACCCGTCCCTTAAGAACCAACCTTTTTACTCACAATACCAGAGACACTCGACCAGCTATCCTTGTATCCTCATCAAATGAACACATGTCACTAGAATCAACAACACCAAACCTTCTTCAAGAACTTACTGCTGACGAAGCTTCCTCTGTAAAAGCTACCCCTTCACATACTACCTCAACAGCTCCTCCTAGAACTAACTCTTTAACAGGTGAATTAGAAAACAATACCTTAGAAAAACCTCCTGCCACCCTGTCCTGTGAAAATTTAAGTACCTCCATGACTTCTCCCTTATTAAAGAAGCTGACACAATCACACCACATAGGTTGCTCTTTAGTCATTCCCTCTCCCGAAGAGAGATGTCACAAGTTTGATATGTTTGAACCTGGCCAACTTCTACCTAAAGCTGTCCTGTCAGCCCAATTCTTTAGATTGGGGTTATCTTTACCTTTACACCCCTTTATCCAAGAGATTCTTGACTTTTTTGACATAGCTCCTATCCAACTCACCATCAATTCATATCGCATGGCGATGTGTATGTATATCCTTTATCATACTAAGTTCAATAAGACTCTTTCCGCCCGAGAGCTGGGATATTTTTACCAGCTAAAACCCACTGGCAAGAACTTAGGTTTCTTTTATTTGGCCGCATGGAGTGTCCATGAAGGCCAGTGTTTTAGGAGTTGTAAGAGAGGGATGAGTGGCTGGCTCAAACAGTTCCTTTACTGTTATGACTGCCCTCAATTAAGAATCGATTTTAACCTTTCTGTAAAAATACCTGCAAAATCTTCTTTAAGAGGTCGAACCTTGGAACGTGCTGTAGAAGCATTAAATTTGTCCGCCGGACTAGGGAACGGCCTTAGCTTGTTAACTCGAGATAACCTCATGAGTTGTAACTTCATCCCTGGGAGAGGTAGCCCTACTCCACCTAGCTAAAACCTGCTTACAATCCTTACACCATGCACAGTACTAATATAAGCATATACTTATGAAAATTGTTTTCTTTTTAAATCTGTAACTTGCTAACCAGTCTCCATGTTGTTTGTTCTTCACAGAAATGGCTTCAGGAATTCCCTCCTTTATCAAGAAAACAACCAAGTATGAAGAGATGTTTACTGATGATGAAGATGACAAGGTCATTCCTATCGCAGCTACTCCTATTTCAAAGATCAAAGTTCCATCTCCCACTTTGGAAAAATCATCCACCTCTTCAAAAAGAAAGTTACCACCTCCTCTCCCTGAACCACCTCGAGCTTCTGCCTCTGCTTCTCGCTCCACTAAAAAAGCTAAGATATCTCCTTCCTTAGACCCTGGAAGTTCTGGTCCCCATATGCAATATTTCTTTGAGATGGCAGGAAACCAGATTCCTGAAGAGGCCATAACTGCTTGGGACAAAATGTCGCTAGCTGAGGGTGCACGAGCTGTCCTTCATGCCAATTCCCAGAGTTTGTTTCATTATCTCAAGCATGGTGAGAAGATTGTGGAGACAGCTAGAGGTGACCAAAAACTTGCCGAAGAGGTGAAACAGCTTAAACAATCCATCAAAGCCAAGGATGATGAGAAGAAGAAGTACATGGATGCCAATAGGAAGCTCAAGTCTGCTGAAACCAAGTTGATAAAGGAACGTGACCAGCTGGCCAATTCAGTTGCTGGTCTTGATGCAGAGAAAGAGGAGTTGGTTTCTTCCCATGCCAAGCAAATCCATGAGCTAGAGCTAAAAGTGGAAGCTATGAATATTAAACTAGCTGAAGAAAGGTCCGTTCAAAAGGAGAAGAGAAAGGAAGCCTATGGTATTGGCTATAATGCGGCCATCAATGACTATATTGAATCCACCTATCTCAGGTTCCCTGACTTGGACTGGTCCCAGCTTGGCGAAGATGCCGTGAAGGCTGTGGAGGACCTTAAGAAGAAGGAAGTAGTCGCAGCTAAGGTGGATCCTGTTGATCCAGCTGATAGGGAGAAGGAGGTGGAGGTTCCCTCAGAAGATGCAGCTGAAGCTAAAGCAGATGCCTCCAACTCAGTTGTCCTTGTTTCTCCTGCTCCAAGGGCCGAGGTATCTCCTGACACCCCTACTCCTTAACTCCTTGAAATTAGAAACCTTTCCTACCCCTGCGTGGGTTTAAACTTTTAAATCATTTTGCATGGCCTTGGTGGCTATTAACTTTGAATTTTTATGAGGTCGCGGGCTCCTCGTATTGCCTCACAAGATGTAACTCATAACTTTGGTTTCCCTTAACTATGCATCTTATTTTTTTATATATCCTCGTACTGTTCATATAAAGTTGCCATGCTGAACGTAGGCATTCCAGTGATAAGGCGCATACCTAAGCCAGGATGCCAACTTTTCACTCGTAACCAAATGAGTTTCATAAGAATATCAAACTCATTACAAATGTATGTTGATATAAATCCCTGTCTTAACATTTCCTGTTAAGTAATCATTTCCCATTTAGAGTTAAAGAAAATAATCCAAGTGTATCGAATTGTTTAAAAACACATAAGACACTTATATTTCCAAAACCAATAACCATCTTTTAGACATGTACATCATGAGGTTTCCCTTAACATGATTTCATCCGTTTGTGGGTCATAGTAATTCAATAACCAACCAATCCTTTTTCCATGTATGAAGTATCCTGTTTAATATATAATAAAACCCTTATGAATGAATATCCAAACATACATGCAAAATTCCAAAGTAAGGTAGAGCTTCCCATTTGCTCGCACTTAGCCCTTCCACGTAGGGAATAATCATATGGCCCATGCCTCGGTTCCCATATGACTTTATTTTATTTAAAAAGAATCCATAAAAACCTTTTTCCAGAAATATGAACACAATGTGCATCATATGTGAGCTTCACTTTTTTAACCAGCTGAAGCTTATTGCCTATTTTATGTAAGTTATTCCATTTCATGTAGCCTGAATTCTGGCTCCTACATGATATATCCTTAGGCTCTTCATGCGCCCAGATTCCCTGGGATCCACATGAACCTGATAGTATATTTCCAAAACATCTTCCATATTTGAACCTCCTCATAGGTAGATCAATTTTGCGAACCTCTTCTCATGAGGTTCTCCATGTACCATAATCCATTCTAAAATTCATTACCATATTCCATTCCAAAATTCATATAATTTTTTTTTATACTCCAATTTTTGACTTCCTAAGTTCAGGAAAATGACAAAGGGGAGGTGATATAACCTACTACCCCCCAAGTTCTTTAATCATATTACCAATTATGATAAAGAACTTAAAACCACATATTTATGTATACGATTCCATACTCATTCCATTAAGCATATAAGAAGCAAAACATAATGCAAGAACAGAACATGTTATAAAAAAGCAACAGATTTATTGGCCTCATGGAAGCAAAATTCATGACATTTTCTATCGGTGAGGTGTACATGCACTACCCCCCGAGCATAGCAAGACAAAATCAAATCATCTACTCGTCCTAAAGATGGAAGCTATAACTAATAAACTACCTTTATTAATCCTATACCTGAAAGAGGTCTACTTAAAAGCGTTACCTGAAAAAAGCACCTACTGGTAATATTTCCTCAAATGTTCGGCATTCCATGCCCTAGGGATCAGCTTCCCATCCAAATCAGTCAAATGATAAGTACCTTCCCAAATAACCGTCTTTATAAGGTAAGGTCCTTCCCAATTGGCACCAAACACACCATGACCAGGTACCCTCATGTTGGGTAGCACCCTCCTTAAAACCAAATCACCCACCTTCAATGGGCGAGCTCGTAACTTCTTATCAAAATATTTCCGCGTGCGCTGCTGATATGCAGCCAGCTTCAGCTGTGAATTCATGCGCACCTCTTCAACAAGATCCAGGTACAAGCGATGATTCACCTCATTATCTTCAGGATTATAATTTTCCCTCCTGAATGAACCAGCTCTTATCTCAACAGGCACCATTGCCTCACATCCATATGCCAAAGTGAATGGGGATTCACCTGTTGTTGTTCTTGGAGTGGTATTATAAGACCACAATACCATTGGAAGCTCCTCCGGCCAGATTCCCTTTCGCTCCTCCAACTTGGCCTTCAAAGTATGTTTTATTATCTTGTTCACAGCTTCTGTTTGACCATTACTTTGAGGGTGACAAACGGCTGAAAACCCCTTTTGAATTCCAAGATCCTCACACAAGCCTCGCATTTCCTTGCTGTCAAATTGCTTCCCATTGTCTGAGATGAGCTTATAAGGTACTCCATACCTACAAATTATAGTTCGAAACACAAATTCCTTCAACTTTGCAGCAGTTATTGTAGCCAAAGGTTCTGCCTCAGCCCACTGTGTAAAGTAATCCACCGCAACAACCGCGAAAGGCCAAGGACTGGTGAGAGGTTTAAGAGGTACAGCTGGGTTGACACTCAACTTTGCGAACCTCTGACAGCGATCACATGCTCGAGTGTACTTGTGAGCATCTCCTTGCAAAGTTGGCCAATAATACCCTTGACGAAGTATTTTGTGTGCCAAAGAGGTTCCTCCAGAGTGGTTACCACAAATCCCTTCATGCACCTCTCGCATGATGTATTCGCACTCATCTCTGGAAATACACCTCAGCAAAGGTTTATTAAAACCCCTCTTATATAGTACTCCTTCATAAATTACATACCTTGCCGCCTTGTATTTCAACTTCCAAGCTTCATCCTTATCCGAAGGCAAAACTCCTTTAGTGATATACTCCACAATTGGGGTCACCCAATGATCTTTCACCTTAGCTTCCACATTTAACGCTTCAACTTTTGAAATACTTGGCTGAAACTGAACCTCTAGGGGAATGACTCCCAGCAAAGTAGCTTCCCTTTGAGAGCCCAGCTTAGCCAGTGCATCTGCATCAACATTCTCCGACCTAGGAATCTGTTCCAGATTTACCTCCTTAAACCCTCTCATCAATTCCTGTGCATACCTCACGTATAAATCAGTACGAGGGCCTCGAGCCTGAAACCCTCCTTTAACATGCCAAACCACCAACATTGAATCACTGAAGACTGTCAAATTTTCCACCTTCATTTCCAAAGCCAACTTCAAGCCGACAATTAGTGCCTCATACTCAGCATCATTATTAGTCGCATAGAATGAAGAGTGAATAGAACTCTGCAACTTATGTCCTTCAGGGCTTACCAAAACTATGCCAGCACCCGCTCCATTTGAGTTAACTGCCCCGTCCACATACAAAGTCCACCACGGAGCACAATTTTCCACAGGCACCTCTGCCACAGGTAGCTCACCAATAGGCACGCATTCATCTCCACCTACCTCAAACGATGGAGGAAATTCCAAAAGAAAATCAGCCAATGCCTGCCCTTTTATTGCGGACCTCGGCTTATATTCAACATCAAACTGCCCTAACTCGATAGCCCACTTCATCAGCCTTCCAGAAGCTTCAGGTTTATGTAGCACCTGCCTTAGCGGGAAAGAAGTCCGTACCTCGATCTTGTGAGATTGAAAGTAAGGCCGAAGCTTCCTTGAAGAAAGAATTAATGCATAGGCTAACTTCTCCATGTTAGTGTATCGGGTTTCTGCATCCAGCAATCTCTTGCTTACACAATACACCGAAAACTGCACCTTCCCCTCCTCTCGAACCAACACCGCACTAATAGAAAACTCAAAAACTGCTAGGTAGAGTATCAGAGCCTCACCATCAACTGGTTTAGAAAGGAGCGGGGGACTACCCAGCTGTTCCTTTAGCTTCTCAAAAGCAGCTTCACATTCAGTCGTCCACTCAAAGTTCTTTCCTTTCTTAATTGCCGAAAAGAATTCCTTACACCTGTCTGAAGATTTTGAGACGAACCTATTCAGAGCTGCAACCCTTCCTATTAATGACTAAACCTCCTTCACGCTCCTAGGTGACCTCATTTCCAACAAAGCTTTAATCTTTGCAGGGTTAGCCTCAATACCCCGGTGATTAACCATGAACCCGAGAAACTTCCCAGATTCTACCCCAAATTCACATTTCTGAGGATTGAGCTTCATTCTATATTTCCTCAAGATGTCAAACATTTCTGCCAAATGCGAAACATGATCAGCTGTCTTTTTTTTTTTTGACTTTACCAACATATCGTCAACATATACTTCCATTATTTTCCCAATTTGATCCTTGAACATCATGTTTACCAGACACTGATACGTAGCTCCCGCGTTGATTAAACCAAAAGGCATCCCAATGTTGCAATACAACCCCCTATCTGTTATAAAGGAAGTATGTTCTTGGTCTGGGCCATACATAGGAATCTGATTATATCCTGAATATGCGTCCATAAAGCTCAGCAGGGCATGCCCAGCAGTTACATCCACCAGTTGGTCAATACGAGGAAGCGGGAAGCTATCCTTTGGGCACGCCTTATTCAAGTCTGTAAAATCCACACAAGTGCGCCATTTTTCGTTGGGCTTTTTGACCAGCACCTGATTTGCCAACCACATGGGGTAAAAAGACTCCCTCACCAGACCAGCTGCCAATAATCTGTCCACCTCTTCTCTCAAAGCAGAAGCTCTTTCACCACCAATGGCCCTTCTTTTCTGCCTTACTGTTTTCGCTTCTGGATCAATATTAAGACGATGACACATTACCTTTGGGTCTATCCCAATCATGTCTGAATGATCCCAAGCAAACACGTCCACATTCTTTCTAAGAAAGTTCACCAGAGCTTCCCTCATATTCAGATCCAGCTGTTTTCCAACTTTCAGCTCCTTACTAAAATCAGTGTTATCTACCGTAAAAGATACAGTGTCTCCTGCAGCACCAGCTTTTTCTCTGGATTCGGGCATCCTAGGATCCAAATCAATTTCCACCAGGTTCCCTTTATCATCCACCTGGGCAGATTCAGGTACCTCTTTTTACGATTGCTCTAAGATTTCCACCTCATCAAAGTCACTGTCATTGACTTCTTCCACGATGCCTTCAACAAAATCATCATTGCCGTTTCCATTTTTCAGTTGAGGTGCCTCCAGCATGAGCACCTCCATTCCAGTACCTTCCCCCAAAAACGAAGCTACATCCACGTAAGGGTCTTCATCTGGATGTTGCACAATCATAATTGTATTGCATGATTCTTTCTCACATACCCCTCCTTTCTGCTGGGAAAACTCTCCAGTCGAAGTATTTGGGAGTCCAAGATAGCGATAACAGTTGTCAGTTGTTCCGCCATCTACCAACAGCAAGTGTTTTGAAGCCTGCTCAGCAGTACGCAAGGCCTTACCGTAACATTCCTGTGAATCTGACTGACATCCTCGTAGGCACCCAATCCCATTAGGAGTTGGAAATTTCATTGAGAGATGGTAAATGGAAGTCACCACACGCATCTCCTTCAAGAAAGGCCTACCCATGATAGCATTATAAGATATGTCTTCGTTCACAACCATAAACTCTGCAACCTGGGTTGCCACATAAGGTTCACTCCCCATCCTGATTGGGAGTTTCACACGTCCCACAATCTGAACTGGACCTCCTGTAAATCCATATAAATCGTTGTAAGAAGGAAACATCTCTTTATCCAGGAGACCCATTTTCTGGTAGGTATCGTAAGCTATTATGTTACATGAGCTTCCATTGTCCACTAAAATTCGATGCACATTCATTCCCTCAATGGAGAACATGACCACCAGAGCATCATTATGTGGGTGATGCACATGCTTTGCGTCCTCCTCAGTAAAGGTGATGTCTGCAGCTTCCCCCTTAAATAGCTTTGGGGGCCTTTCAGCCAGGTGGAAGACATTAGTGAGGGGAGCTCCTCTAGCCTCCCGTGCAAAGTTTTTTATAGAGTTCCTGCTCGTACCCCCAATATATGGACCTCCTATTATGGTGCGAATACTATTCGCCCTTGCTGTACGATCAGGTACCATTTTTTCTGCCTCCTTTCTTTCTTTCTCATCTTTATATTTTTTCGCCTCTTGTGCCACAAACTCCGTAAGGTATCCCTTCCTTATTAAATCCTCAACATGATCCTTCAAGTGACGACAGTCAGCTGTCTCGTGTCCGTTTGCATCATGAAATGCACAGTATTTTCCTAGGTCCCTCCTCCCAGGTGGGCCGATGCGAGTCGGCTTCCTGAACATTCCAGCTTTGTCCCCAACCTCAAACACGTGCTCGAGAGGTGCTGCCAATGGGGTATACTCTGAATATTTATTATAATTCTTCAAGGGTGGGGGCTTATATTCCACAGACCTCCTTGAACCAGTTGCATTCACAGTTAGAGGTGCTGTCCTTTCCTTGCGACCAGCTTCCCTTTCAGTGGAAGCTGAAGCTCCATGATAGGAAGCATGCCTATCCACATTTCTTCTCCTAGGACTGTAGGACCTGCTTCTTTTTCTCCCATTCCAACCAGTTGGGTTGTTATCTTTCCTCAATTTAGCCATAGATTCCTCAACTACTTTATGAGCTTCAGCTCGTGCATAAAAATCAGCCAGCGTGACATGTTCCTCCTTTTGAAGCTCCTTCCAGAAATCACTTCCAGGCCATATCCCAGCTATCAGAAATTTTTTATAGGTTTCATCTGTAGCCTTCCTCACTTTGGGCATCTCTGCGTTAAAACGCTTAAAATACTCTCTGAGAGTTTCCTTCTCCCTTTGCTTGATATTTGCCAAAGTGTTAGCAGGAGGTGCAAATGCCACAGTAGCCCGGAATTGAGTCACAAAGAGCTCGCTCATTTGCCTCCAGGAATGAATTGAATTATATGGAAGTCTCTTGAACCACTGATGAGCATTATCCCTTAGCGTAGCTTCCAACAACCGGCATTTTGTGCGATCCCTGACTTGGTACACCTCCATCTCAGTACTAAAACGGCTGAGATATTCCACTGGATCTGTGGTGCCATCAAACTTCAGATCTCCTACCCCCCTGTACCTAGGTGGAAGGGGTGAATCTCGGACCTTTTTAGTGAAAGGTGAAGCTACAGCTAGCCCTGATGTCGACCTCTTCTCAGATTTAATTTTTTCCAGAGCTTTCCTCAAATCAGCCACCTTATAATTTGCATCCTCTCCGTCTGAGAGGTATTCCTCACTCTCATCCGTGTCTTCATTCGAGTCTCCATTCTGTTTGTGAGCTGAACTGTCTCGGGAGCTGGAGCTGCCTTCACTCCCGACAGCTGATTGGAGCTTGGTGGACTTAGACCTCCTGTCATGAGCCCGCTCTTCCTCTCTAGATTTTTCCTTCCTGTAGCTCTTAGAACCCTTCGACTGAGACTTGTCAAGGTTGTCATTTCCATCCACTTTCTCCTTCGTTCCATCCAACACATGCCGTAAATCTTTACTATTGAGCTTCTTCCCGACTCGATCAAATACGCTCACACTCCTAGTTGGGGAATCCACAGGACCTTCCTTCCGATCCACATTTTCTCGATCCGTTTCAACATTAGAGAAATTATTTTTTCGAGCCTCTTGTTCAGGCTCTTCTTCACTCCCAAAATCCAAATTTCTTGGTGTCACTTCGCGACGTCTAAAGCGCCTTTCCGAGGACCTATGCTTTCTTTGTCCTTTCTTTTCCGCGATGATTTCCTTTCCAACTGGTCAATCCTACCATCCATAGCTTGAAGATGGTTGAGGATATCCTTAGCAGTTACTTCACCATCAGGATTGGCCTTATGCCTACCATCCTCGCCGCTTGGCGTCCGAACAGGTTCGGAATTTTCCGACATTGATTCACCAACTGATTTTTTTTTAAAGAGAGAAACGCCCCTCCTTCTAGCGCCAAAAATGTTGTGCAAAAAATTCACACGACACCCCGAGAAAGCCTCGCCGGAATAACAGGAATTATCCTTGGTTTTCGGATAATTAACAAACCGAACAGCGGTACTAAAACAGGGCAGCTGAACCTAATAATGGTGTTTAGTGTTTTTTGGGCTGAATTAGCAAGTTCACCGGACAATAATGGCAAAAATCCGGCCAAGTACGTCCAGGAATGTATTACTTAGGGTACACGTGCCTTGTGTATTCAGAAAGTAAAAAACCGAACCTCCTTGCTAATTGCCTACATATCCTATTTATAGGAATCAAGCCCTAATGTAGTTCTTTTAGGTTAGGAATCCTTTCCTTGTTGATTAAGCCACGGAAATGATAAAGTTCCATCCTTCCTCCAATGTTTATCTCGAAGTGTTTGTGTAGAAATATGCCTTATCCTTTAATCAGCTAGCCACTTAGTAGAGTCCTGTCCGAGGTAGGACTCTCAAAGCACAATCCTACCACAACTCTATATACATATCACACATATATAAGAATTATCATATTTAGAAACGTGTCCCTTCATAAAATAGACTGTAAAAAGGACTCAATTTACGTCTCCTAAAACTTAGGAGGTAATCCTTATCCATTCGAATCTGCAGAGGTGAAGCCTATGGGTATACCTGAACCTGCACAGCTTCCCTAAAAAGCGAACCTCCACCTCCAGAGCTTCCCTCTAGAGGTACACCTCCCTTTTTCCTGCAAACTTGTTCCTACCTTTTAAACACACAACCAGGCTTCCAACATTCATGAGCCCAAAACTAAGCCCATTACAAATTTTGGGCACAACAACAATGACTCATTGCGGCGGGGAAATTTTTCGAACAAATGTAGGTACATATATTGCTCTCCCAGCTGAAAAGATTAAGATTGTGTTTGTTAGGATCAAGCCTAACTCATTACAGGGCTTTGTGGAATATGCTTGTTGAACATGGCGAGAATGCGCTTGTTAAACATAGAAACCACTCCCTCCGTCCCTTTTAGTTAGTTGGACTACTTAATGAATTTATCATAATTTTTTTTTTTTTGAACTAGAGAATATTTACAGTATTGTATTACGAAGTGCTCCTTTAGAAAAGCTCTTTTTCGATGTCACTGTGATTATTCTACAACTTGAATGCCCTGTGATGATAGAGAATTACACTGGTGCTTAAACTATAATACAAACTTTAATCCTTTGTGTCTCTAGTGGCTGCTTTGTTAGTTAAGGGAACTCAAACGTGATGAACTTGGCCACTTCCGAAAACAACCAACTACCATAAAAGCAGAGTATAAAATGCTTAAAAGATCATAATGAAAAGGCTCATATATATATATTAATTTTATTGATCAAACATGAATGCCTTGATATATCTCTATCAAGAAATTATAAGGAAGAAAAAAGGACTAGGCCACTGTTGCTCTAGTTATTAAGCATGATCTTGTAACACAAACTCTATACATCTTTAATGAATAGCAGGGTTTATATACATACGGATGTGTGTGTACATAAGCCTAGTTGATTGCAGTGCAGTCGCGGCGAATTTCTCCATTGTTTCCTGTAAGAACTCCGATTCTGCCAAGCTTGGTAATAGCAGACACGAAAGCATTATTAAAAGCAATGTTGCTTGATGCAAACTGTTGAACAGTGCCTTTTGATCTGGTGTCAGTAAATAATATTTGATCAGAACTAAACAAGCCCTTTCCTTGGACAAGGTTTTGGTAATAGGCATTGTCGAATGTTTGTGGCGTGGTGGGATCCATGTTTATGGCGATTCTTGGATCAACTTTTAGTGGGCACATCTGTCTAAGCTGCAAGGCATATGCCCTGTTCAGGGTTGGATCAATCTGTTTTCCATATATTCTCTTGGAGAATTGGTTACAATGAGAGAAACCAAGTGTATGTGCACCTGCACAATAAACCTTTCATGTCATTCATAGAAAAATAACAAACGTGAGAATTGTGAGCAGGCACGTAAATTAGCTAGAACTGCTTCCACACCACACGTGTTATTAACTCATAAATAAGATACACAGATTAAGTCCTGATCTGGTAACTTTATATAGTACAGAAAACCTGATAAAATATTCGCAAAGTCTCTTCTCATTAATGGTGGAGGCATATATGTCAACAAAACCCCAATGTTTTGAAAATTCAATGTAGATAATAAGGTTGAATTTTAAAAGAGCTGATAATTTAAAAAACGCATACCTGAAAGCGCAATCATATCTGTTTGGCTAAGACCATGGGATGAAAACATAGAATTAAGCTGATCTAAGTTGAAAGTAGCATGTGGAAGTCTGCGTTGAACACTGGCCTTGGTAGATATCCTCCCATCTCTTCGGCCCAGTTCAACTGTGTATCGTGGTCCTCCCGTCTACATGTATCATTTTGAAATTAGAAATTTCAGAAAATGTATCCATTACAATAACACTACAAGTATATAATGCATTTATTATGTAATCAGCGAAAACCTTTAGGAAGAGGGGTTAATTAACGAGATCGAAAATATATATCTTGTTGCTAATTTATGTCGGAACAATACCACTTCTGCTAGAGCAATGAAATGGTAATAAACTGGAATATGTACAGACAAGATAATAACACACACCAAGGCCACAACTTCTCGGGTAGCCAGAGCTAAGATATCAGCACAAGAGACTTTGTTCCGGCAGTTGGGATCACTATCAACAGCAGCCTTAGCTTTGATGACCGTGTCAAATCCATCTCCAGCCAGTGAAAGATCATCTGGATGATCTTTCTCTGCATTGCCAGTTGGTGAAGCTAGCATCACTGAAGCATCACACCCCTAAACACAAATAATTTTCATATCAATTAGAAAGTGTCCTATAGTACGTGTGTGCGCGCGTGCGTGCAGAGATTAGTCAATTACATAATACCCTGACAAAGCAATCATGGAAAAAGAGTCTTAAGGTTGCTGGAGCAGTGACAAACGTTTGCCGAAACTTTGTTTGGACTGCAGACTGGACAATAAATTCCACATTCGGGCACGAGTTTCTGTAAAAATTCAGGCTTAGCTGAGCCTCGGAATGAATTATCAGAAGCAGCAAGGGGAAGATAATGAGCAGGACAAACACCGGAGGCACAAAACTTAATCTTTGATATCCCATTTATATATTATGAATATCTCTCTATCTTTGAGTTGTAGTGTGATGTTTATTTCACATGCTGCATGTTAGTTGAACTTCAAATCTATATATAGTGTACATCTGAAAGTCTCGCCGTCAGTGTCTGTTTGCTTTTAAAAAGATAAAATAGAATAGAAAAATGATTTAATCAGTTTATGATTGCTTTCAAAAGACAATCATTCTTATAGTTTACAGTGGATCATTGTAACAAACAATCGTCTTAACGGAATGCTAGTAATAAATCAGCAATATGCCAATGCAGAACAGATTTTCGAACTAAAAATGGTACAGTATATTAAAAGAAAAAATGTGTCTAGCGAATTCTAGAGTTGTTGGCCTAGAAGAATAAACCAGGGATGCACAGTCTGGCTTTGAAATGATGTGTTCCATTCGACTGCTTGAATTAACAATCCGTCCCTGACTACTATTTCTTTTATCTTTTCCCACAAATAGTCATTCGAAACCATATTTCGGAATCAATAAAAGTGAGCCCAATACTTCAGTGCTACAAGTAAATAATATTTGTTCCACGAGAGAGAGGTCGAGAGTTCAAACACATTTAAAAGTTCATTGTCTTTAAAATCGTGTAAAACAGGGTGCCTATGTTACCTAAAAGTTTAGTTGAAAAGTACTCACGGACACCAGAAAAGTGACTAAGATAATCACATGGGTTTAGAGGTAATACTCTTCCAAATTGATGTCCGTTGCCTTTGGCGTTTGTGTATTATATATAAAGCACTAATCTTAGTCTATTGTCACTAATATCTGTAAAGTAAATTTGTTTTTGACTTGTTTCTGAAAAGGATTCTGCTAGAATGTAAGACTGCAGTGGTTAAAACTTAAAACATGTGAATAACAAATTTAGGCGGCTAATTGAAAAATGTCAGGGTGTCAGCTGCATTTTCGACATCTTAAAACTTTAAAAATGTTGTTAAATTAACATGTTATTAGAACGGAACATCTAAAAAACAATACTCTCCCTGTCCTTGTCATTTCTTTATACTTTATTTTTTGGGAAGTCCCACCAATTCTTTATATTATTAAAAATAGTAATTTTTAACAATAAAATACATTATTACATCCACTACTTCACTCTCCTTGGTCTCCGTGCCCAAACACAATATAAAAAACCTGGGGGACGGAGGGAGTAATATTTTCGAACAGGGAAGTATTAAGATATAAACACAGCTCAAGGTGTTCTGAGCCTCTGAGGTGTATGCGTGTATGTGTTGATCTTGATATTATTCTGTACATGCAAGTTGTGTAGTTTGAATGGTTCTTGTTATGAATAGTCACCGAAGAATGAGCTGTTTGTTTATTCTGTTTTAGTTCGAGTATCCTCTCTTATCAATCAATATCCGCATGTAATAATACTGAATACTAGTATACTATAAACGTAACTCGACTCGCTGATTCATCAACATCAAGATTGAAAAACGCATTGATAATGCAAAGCGTGACGCTTCTTAACTCTTCCTAGATACCAATTCTCAAGAAAATTCATTAATCAAAGTCCATTGATTAAGCAAGTAGATTAATCAAAAATAATAAACAAACTGCTGCCGTAACAGCCAAGGATGATAGACTCAGAACCCCTTTAATTAGTACAGTAGTTAGTTAAGAGTAGGTTTAGAAATATATTAGTATGATTTTTATTCAAGGTCAGATATGAGATATATGCACCCATGTTACATTTTCTTGTTTCGTCTTTTCATATGGTCGATCGTAAAAATTTAAATGTACAGACACGAACTCTCAATAATTTGCTTTCCGTAAAAAGATACTAAATATTTACTTGAATATGAGATGACGAATGCTGATACACTTTGATTCCACGCGAAAGTCGACTTTGCAAAACTTGTCTTTCAATAAGGTTAATTATAGAAAGTTTTTATCGATGTGGCTGGTAGGAGACGTTGACGTTTGATTGCCGGATCAACCAGCACGCTGAGCATCTCATCCATCAGCATACTTTGCTGCCCCTTCAAAAATAGTAAAGCTACCAGTCGGCTTCTCTTCTGTAATCCACTCTAATCTTATCTCCACTTTGCAATTCAACGAGATCTTGCGGTGCAGATTGTTGTATGTTTACGGCATAAAAATGAGAAGTTACAATTAATAATATTAACGGTGACAAATGTGTTTGTAATTTCAAATGAGGTGGTAGTTCGATCATAATATATCAACTACGAAAAGAAAATACTTTTCCGAGTCCTTATCTAATATACATTTTTCGGAATTAAAATAAATTAATCGAGTTGAAACTTATTCTCTTCTTCTCTCATGCATATGAACACAAGTTATCATCCATTATTAGTGGTTGACAAGTATTAAATTAAAAAGAATTGCAGGTTTGATATGCAACAAAATTCCGCTGACATTTGAAATACTGTTGAACAACTTTAAAACAGCTACATAGACCTCATCTTCAGTTGGCACCAAAATATACAAAGATACTGAGATACAAACAGAGCTTCTTGCTGAAGAAGGCTGCTTTACATTGAAAAGTATCTCCAACCAGAACTAGGTTATAAAACTGAACATTTCCTATTTTTTTTAAAAAAAAAAAGAGAAAACATGTGTGCTATTATTTATAGATATCTCTAGTCTCCCCTAAATCTTCTTCCGTGTGTTATAAGTGCTGATCCCCTGACTCCTGACTTCTTCGGCCAAGGCAAGCTCAAGTCGGCACCTTAGTAAAAAAAACAAAACAACGTTTACATGGAAAGCAATAGCGCAAGCCACCAACATAGCTGTTACATTTGATCAGCAGAAATAGCCCCTCCTCTCATATTTGGGAAAATGACTTTCATTATGCTGAAAATAACAATTGCGAAAATTAGAACTGATAGGGACAAGCCTCCTACTACAACTATTACTAAAGTACTGCCAATGTAACATGAGTCACCACCTCCACAATCTAAGCTGTAATATATTGGTGTTATATGGTGAACTGTAAGAGAGACTTAAAATAGTTGAAATGACATCTTTAGCTTATTCTGTTTCCATTGTGGTAATTTGTAAAATGCGCTCTTCGTCATCTTAAATTTGTCATAGAACTCTTCGGACGAAAGATAAGCCTACATGCAACAAGATTTAGCAAGTATTAACCGAATATATGTGAAAGTAAACTCGTTGAACATGATGTCATTCAAAACAATACCTCTCGTTTGGTCACATCAATTTCTGTAACAGGATCCATAGAGAGTATTGTAAGCCGTTCATAAGGGTATGTTGGAAGCCCTTCATCATCATCAGCTTCACCCTCTTTTACATCCTCCTGTATCGTATCTATTCTGCTGCTCATTGATTTATCATTGGACTTTGTACTTGATTCTTGAGCGTGTGACCCAAGGTTCCCTTCACCCAGGACCGGCCCTGAGAAATTTCAAGCCCCAAGCGACTCAAACTTTTGTGCCCCAATAAGTATACAAATCAAATATATGCAATTTATTTATTGAGAAAAAAATTTCTTCTAATAACTTTGCTAGCAAAATCATCACAAGTCTTTCATATATTTGTGTCCTAATTTGTTTTTGTGCCCCTACATATTATAAATTGTTTCTTTTGCTCTTTAATGTAAAACCAAAAATGTGCCCCTAAAATTTCATTTTTTGCACCCATTCGAGAGCATAAGCGGCTTGACCTCAGGACCGGCTCTGCCTTCACCCATGAGAGTTGCTACTTCAAATTTTCAGTTGTCATAACTACCAAATTATCAGGTTTTTAAACAAGTTCAAGCAATACATACCTTTAATAGAACGGGGAAATAGAGTTGTTTTAGGATTGGCTGATTTCTCAAATTTTGACTTTAATGCTGCTATGGCCATGGATTTCGAAACTACTTTTGTAGAATCAGACGGTCCAGGTTTTGTATATAGCTTCTTTACATCTGGGGGAGGAGTTGAGAGGTTCCTAACATTTGGTTTTTCAAAATTAGCAGCTAGTGCATTGAATGCTGGAGATCTGCCTCGTACACGGGGTCGATCACGGGAGGATGCCACACTTACACTCCTGGAACGCTGTGCTTTTTCTGGTGAAGCTGCCGACCTTCCTCCTAATATAGGTCTCCTTTTTGGTTTCTGAGCATGCAACATATTAACTGAGAAGACAAACATGGCACAAGCAACACCACCAAAAAGGTAGCATGACAATTGTAATGACCAAATTCTAACCGCTAAAATGTTTCTGTTATATAGCCCTATATAGCATGATATATCAAGGCTATAACCCTATAGCACAAACTATCATACATGGTTATCAAACAATCAAACACAACAATAAGTTAAAGGGTAAACTACTAGTCTAGTTTCATGAGGACGAGTGTACTGCGAATCCAGCCCAACATATGTATGGTAAGCTGTATGTCAAACTTGTAAATCAATTTGAGTCTACAACAGGCCTCCACTAGATCACAACAGCATTATACATCTTATTCTGGTAGCTTTTATTATTTTACTGGTATCAGATATTAGTACAAGTGGATTAACAAAAAAAAACATTAGTACAAGCGGAACAAACTTCATTTTGTAGAAAAATAAAAAACAATTCTTTTGGAACTTCAGAATGGATTGCATAATATATACGGAAAAAGAGGGGGGGAGCTCACTAATACTAGCATATCGGCAAAGTGGAAACAAAACCTTAGCTCCAAAATAGGACTTACATCCAAACTATGACTTCCTTTAACTATAGCGAGCTTTCTCTGGAACGAGTTTCCATGCATCTGAAACCATACAGCAAGAAAGTATCTAGCTCATCATCACATACATGAGTAAACTTCCTTCATGTAGAATTATCTATCACTACTTACAGCAAATTTTGTGGAGTCCCATTTTGGGAAGAAGCGCGTGAAGAGCATTGGTTCACTCCCTTCCGTTACGATATATATAGGAGTATGAGGTGACAAATCCTCAAGAAGAAAATCGCGTTTTATAAAATTCTGTAAATGTGGAAAAATTGAGCATGTATTAGACATTGTAAACTCTACAATCTACATTGTTTAAGAGTCTAAGTCTATTAGGTAATCTTTTTAGAGGCCAGGGCAGCTGCAAGGCCAAACCAGCAAGTGACTAGTTCAATCAGTCACCTTTCTAAACAACCATATTAACAAATTTCACGTGACACAGGAAAATATTACCACTCTACTCCAACTCTCCAAGACATTTCTTCAAGCAAAAATGACTACATTGGTGCCGAAGCTTTCATTTTTCTTCTCATCATCTTAATTGATCATGTTTATTATAATATAATCATCGTGTCTTAGTAAATACTTCTAAAAAGAATTCTGGCCAAAACTTACCTCTCCAATAGATAATGCATCCTTTCTCTTTGTTGAGCTGATCTGTTGCCCCACCCACACAAAAATATCTGAGTGACAATCCAGGATGAATATATCTTCAGTCATTAGATCATCTTGGTCAAAGTTGTATATCTCTGTCACCTAAAAACAAGAAATCTTATTCAAATTCCTTGAGCAAAGCTAACGTGGCTATGGCCCGCCAACCATGCAGACAAACATATATACCCAGAGACGGAGGGAGGGGGTCCACGCCCCACCCCTCATTTCCGATAAGTATAATGTGTTTATATAGGCGTCCACCCCCCCCCCCCCCCAAATTTTCAATAAGTATCATGTGTTTATAACTTTATATCCATAACTTGTAGAACAGATAGTATAGTTGTGTTCTAGTCTTTTGTTTAGCACGTTGAGGATTCAATCCGTGCCTGCAGCAGATTTTTCCCCATTTTCGGATATTATTTTAAAATTTCTCAGTTACTAACTATTTTGGTCCCCCCCCTCTTTTTTCCTTCTGCGTCCGTCACTGTATATAAAGAAAGATTTAAACATAAGACGCACCTTTAGATCTGAAGACGTGCAAGAATTGCAGCAGTCACCAAAAAAAAAAGAA
This sequence comes from Saposhnikovia divaricata, assembly GCA_036435485.1. Lineage (NCBI taxonomy): Eukaryota > Viridiplantae > Streptophyta > Magnoliopsida > Apiales > Apiaceae > Saposhnikovia > Saposhnikovia divaricata. Next base: position 33,662,174 of record CM071599.1, read on the forward strand.
ACAGCACCGATCAGCTAGAACAAAGAGAATAGAATCCGAAGAGCCACTGTATAAACTAGATAATTCCTCTAACCTTTTGTAAGTGAGCACGTGAACAAATGAGGATCACTTTCAGCAACTCTTCCGACCTTCTGGTTGGGGTACTCTATTTTTCTACCTAATAAGTCCCAAAATTGCTCAGACTCAGAGCCTTCCTTTAGTACTCTGCTACCCTGCATATCTGGCTGCAGATACAGAAAGTGGTAGTTAAATACACCAAAAAAAAAAAAAAAAACTCATCTGAAAGCTAGATGAATTGTGTCAGCAAACTATGTTGCTATCCATAATTCTTTTTCTTAGTAGACTATTACTATTCAATATTAAGTGCACTACATATTGTCATCTCTAGCTTTAGATGAGGAGTCCAACTACAAATCAATATATGCATCAAGTGTAAAAAATCACATTTGTAGCATCTAACCATAAAACAGAGAGACATATAAGCAAATCATGACCAAAAACCCAGAATCAGACCTTTATCAAATCCAGCAGCCTGTCAACAAGTTCCTTATCATCAGGGGATGTCAAGTTTCCAATCCAAGTGAAGACTAAGGAACCATCATGTAATATGTAACAGTGGGACGAGTTTAAAGATGATGCCCTCTGATGGAAAAGAACAAAAAAAATTCCTTAATAGATGTAAATTATAATAGCAAGAATTTGAGAAAGAGTGGAATGGAAAGATTTTCTCAAGATTTAAGAAACATATAATTCATCAAGGCAATAGATTGCTGAAATTGGATTATTTGGGGGACACATTTACTGTGGGTACCATGAAAACTAATCTATATGATTATTATTATTTTCGTTATGCTATTAACAACATTTGAAAGTTAACCCAATGCGTGCACATGTGCACATCACTACCTGTTCAGACTGAGTTGGGTCCAGGTGGTTGGTTCAGGTTTCAGGTTCAGACATGACCAAAAAGAGTTCAAGCAAACTTTTCCAATGAGACTAGGTCAGGTTGAGTTTGGGTAAATATTAAGACTCATCTAATGTAATATAGAATTTACATATTTAAAAAATTTAATCCTAAAGCTAACCCATGAACTTGTGCAGTTTCAAGAAAAGACGAGAGGAACGGAGGCCAAGTGACGTAGTAGCACTTCATCGCACAAACTAATACTGCTGACACATTTGCAATTAAAAGTAGATACAAAGGGAAGCGTTTTCATTTTTAAAAATAGAAATAAGAAATTTAACGACTAATTGGCAAAAAATTCACTTGGTAAATAAAGTGAGGTGTGGAAGGGAGCTAATGTAGGACTTACTGTTTCAACTTGAATTGCTTGCATGTTTTCTGGTCCAGTGCCCTGCACCCTAAACAGAGCAAGCCCTTCCTCTGTATGAGTATCATCAGGAAGTTCATTCTCTGCTATATATTTTTTGTATCCAACACTACGACCTCCCTGACAGATTTGCACAATTGGTGTTTGTAAAGAAGCAGAAAACACGCATGTAATGTCAAAGGAAACAAACTTAGATTTTTAGTTAAGGGTTCTCACAAACCTTAAAGACCATCAAGGTCTGAAAAACTGCAAAGAACTCGATAGGTTCATTTCCGTCATAATAGCAAGCCTAAAAATTCCATAATGACAGTTCCATTACAATAATCATGTATGAATAAATTTATTAACCCTACATCACTGAAACAGTTTGTGAACATATGATAAACCTGAGTAGGCAAGAACTTCATTGTCTCAATCATCTTACTTGCTTGTGAAATCGCTGAACTTCTATCCGCCTATCATGTGTAATAATTTCAAAGTGAAAAATTAGCTTACGGTCAAAAAGTGGGTGAAAATATCTACCTTTTCTGCATCACTAGTTAAACATATCTAAAAATTCCAAAGTTTTCTGACAAAAAAAAAAAAATTCCAAAGATTTGGAATGAAGAGGTCAGCAAATTTTTTGAGAGGTTGAATTAGTGTCTATACAAATGTGAGAAATATACTTGATCTGCAATTTTGTACCAATACTGCCATATATATGGAATTCATTATTAACAAACAAATACCAAAGTTTTAAAATGTATTTAATAATCTATTTTAACATTGGAATAACCAGGACTAGCAATTTCCAGCATCATGGTACAAACTTACATGAAATTACTGTTCAATCAGTGAAATCTTCAAGCTTTTCTTAGTAAGAATTTAATTCGAAGTAACAATGATTTTATATTTATTGGTAACTATAGGTTATATAACTTAACTAAAGAAATTTTCATAATGACTCTCGGTACATGACAACTTGCTTGGTTAAACTTTTAAATGTTAAAGTTGGTTTGCTTACTTCTTCTTTCACCCTACTTAACTCCCTTCCTATTAGTGTGTCCCCACTGTCCCATACTCCCATTTGATAGTAGCTTATCCCTGGCATTGCAGCCAGATGGACGGCCCTCTCTCCTTGGTAACAAGAGGTTGAGCGTTCGAATCTCAGTGGAGGCTTGTGTGCGTGCGTATTTAAATTCCTTTAGTTGACCTTACCCAAAAAAGAAGAAGAAGATAGTAGTTTGGTATGGCAAAACTCTCTGTATATAAATGCCTCTTCAAAAAGCTGCAAACTGCTTAGCAGTCATATGGAAGATAATCCGTACAAGGCCATGCCAATACAGTTAGTACATAAACAATATAAATTTCTGCCCTTTCTTGTTACTGTACATACCCTCTGAATTGGTCAGATAAAAGAAGTTGTACTGACAATATGGGTTGCTCGAGTCGAGAGACAAGATTATTTGCGTTTGCCTCATTCATTATCTCTTCTCCAAGCAACTTATACGAAGGTCAAAGTGTGCATAAATGTGGAAAAATTAAACAATCAAGACCATGATGTAGAACAATCAAAATGGCTTCGGCTAGGTATTTGTGCAGATTTTGTTCTTTCTTGGTTTTTGTGCATGTATATCCACTTACCGATTCGCAATGTCATTCTAGATTCCATATACTTAAGACTACTTCAAGTGCATGCATGTCAGATAACAAAACAAAACTATTTAAAAGTTACTGCAAGCAGAAATTACCTGAATGGATTGCCTTCCAAACCATGTCCCGATAATGTGTTCTTCTCCTCTTTCCCCAGGACATGAATATTGGAAGATATAGCAGTCTCCACTGTAAAGTTTTGAGTCATCAGAATCTGAAAGAAGAGTCTTTTCTTCTCCATCCACACGCCAAACCTGTTCGACCATGCAAAAATACAGTAAACAAAAAACCACAAAACTGCACTCTATATAGAGTGATCAGTCTGTATCATGCTTTTCTGTGTTAAATGTTATTTATATGCTCGAATTACTAGTGTTAGTGGAAACAGAAGTATATCCTCGTATTGATAGCAAAAGACTGGTAAATAAAGAAAAAGTGATAAACAAGATGCTGGGTTTTTTTTATGTGAAGGCATGTCAAAAAAATATTAGAAATTAATTCAAACTTACCATTTGATATTGAAAAGATGAAGAGTGTAATATCATTTAGATTTCCAGCAGTATTCAGATATAATAAATCAATTAATTTGTTTCTTAAAGATTATCTGCAGTACCTATCTTTCTCTCCTACCCTCACGTAAAATAGCCGATTTTCTAAGACAGACCTAATACTTCAACCTTATTTTTTTTTGTTATCTCTCCCCATTTAATCAATAGAGAGAGAGAAATACTAATGTGTATCTGCAAACGTTCTCCAAAGTTAGATGCCACATAAAATGTACAGAAAATAGCGAGGTGTGGTGGAAAAAACAACCAGATCTTTGTGAAAGTGAATAAGCATCCTCAGTCCTCATATTTAAACTTAAGACATAATTTCTCATAAAGGCTTTCATAATTAGGGAAGCGCAATAATGTGCAAGTTGACTGCATACATTCCCAGTGTGATCCACAGGCATCTGCTTGCCCTCGCCCATGGAAAGCCTAAGGACTCGTATCTGCAGATATTCTTCAAAAATAGCAGAACAAGCACTCCTATGATTCCACAAAGACACATCCAAAATATCTGTGTAAGAGGATGTCTACTATAGATTGAAGACCACCTTCTTACTGTTCTTTCAGAAGTATAACTCGCATCCTCGTCTAATTTTATATTTTCAAGGGAAAAAATAATCCAGTAAAAGAAGAATAGTCCGGGAAGGCGGCAGCCACATAACAATTTACAATTTTATTCTTCTGGGACTAAAATAGTAGTGACTAGTCAGTACCTGCAAGTTCCCTGTGCAATCAATATGTGGCTGTGTCTGAGATTCTTCCTTTTCAGGGCCGTCTTTCGTGAGTCCCTTAACATTTAACCCTTGGCGTCTGAGAAGTGCTACAAGAAAACCAGCAAAGGACTGGAAATAAACAACAATCTAATTGGAAATAAAATGTAAGTGAGAATAGAATATTGACACATTTAAGGTCGTATCAAGACTGCAGTATCGTTGTGAAGGAGCATAGAATCATAAACATAAACTCACCAGCAACCTTGCCCCTACCAACCTCAGGTACTGTTGCCGCAGTTGGCTGAGGCCATGAATCAAATTTAGAGCGGAACATAACGGTCTCAGATCCCTCCATTACACGAATGATATGAGGTTTTGGTCGATCAACGGTTTGCAGTAATTCCTACGTAATAACATCACTGCAGTAATTAGTTGCCGATAAATGTACATCAAGAGTAAAAGGCATAAGCAGGGTAAAATTTTCAAATTAATAAAATGAAACAAAAAACACCTCTGCAGCATGACTTGCACTTTTTCTTTGATTAAGAGAAGTATCTTTCCCCATCCAAGCATAAATTTCCAACCCACAATCCAAAAGGTAGCATTTGTTAGTGTCTAGCAAATCCTTTGTCAAAGATTCAACATCCATCGGTTGTGCTTGCCCTTCAGAAACACTATAGGAGAGAACATACTTTTGTCGATGTAAGAAGTATGAGGCTAATATTAATTTTGCAAAAAAATAAAGAAGATCAGTAGTACACCATCTCAACACTAAACTATATGATCATTACAACAAATCTTCTCCTTTGAAGGCCTGAATGCATTCTAAGAATATCAAAGGATAAATATACCTTTCACCTGCTATTTTTGCTTCATTACACATATTAAAAAACAAAGCATGAACAGTACACAATCTTAAAACTAGTACTTGATATATTAAAATGCCCAGATAGAAGTACATGGTTGTGCTTATTTTTGAATCAATTAATTTGTCACTATATGACAACTATAATCATCCACTGTATCATAAAGTGTATACCATAAGAGAATCTACGACAAATAAATTTAAACAACATATAGAGTACAGGCAAACAAATAAGGAAAGAAAGTTACCCATAAAATAGTAATAAGATAAAAGCAAATTTCCAGTAGCAAAAGTTTGTTACCTATAAAGTCTAGTAGGAAGAGTATCGATATTTTGAGCATCATCGGTAGCAGTTCTCTTTGGCAGTGGAGCATAACCACCAAATAAAGCCCAGAATTCTCCACTTTCAGCATCAGCCATCAATCTTCCGTCCTCTACTCGGAAACATCACGGAATAAAAATGAGAGTGCTGGGGATCAGAATGATAGCATCTCACAGAATGCAACTTAAGTTTAGCTTACCGATGGTAGCTATCTCACATTTTCCATCATGATAAGTATCTTTAATGTACTGGACCACTTCCAGAGCTTTAGCTCTCTCTTGAATAGATGATTTAGAACCACTGAACTGGAAAATTTTGGAATCTGTATCAAGGATAAAGACGTCGTCATGATTGAGTGAGGATCGAACAAATTCAACCTGAAACCATTATATTCAGGACCTAGAATTAGCAATAGGTATTGACAAAAATCCATCATATCACTGAAGGATCATTCTTTACTTACCTCATTTACATGAACAACATGTTTTCCTTTACAAGCATACAAACGGGTTTTATGTTCTTCAGCTTCAGCATGTTTAAATCCAGATGCAACTCCACCTTTTTGAGGTATGATACATGGTTTGAAATACGAAAGAAACTTTTCAGTTTCATGTCCTTGCACCTCACGGTACTGAACAGCCCGCTCTTTGAGAACTGCATTTAGTTCAATTGCCTTGATAGCTGCAGTCCCAGATTCATCCTATCAAAACAAAGTTTTTAGCCTTCAAAGACAACTATTTGTGGATACTTAAAAGTCTTAACTAAAGGGAACAATTACTTACTTGACTAGTATCTTTACCAAGCCAATAATGTATATCATGACAGAGGGCGCGATTTTTTAGAGCAGTTGTCTGCATTTAAGAAATTATAGTTTTTAGAATTTAATCATACTTAACTATGGAGTTTAAGTAGTTAAATCCAATCTGCGCACTGAAGATTGAAAATGTAAGTGATAACCAATTAAGAATTAACAATATTAGGTGACAACTGACAGGATAATTAGGTTAATTCTTTTATGCGTTTAAGAAGTAACTAATATAATAATGTTACATGAGTGTAAAGTGATCAATAAAATTCAAGTAAAACATTGTTACATCACTCACCTTCAAAATGATATAGGAGTCCCCAGAAAAAAATTTCCCATGAGAAGACGTTGGCACAGGTACTGGATGAAAATTTTCAATGCGCCATATCTCTAACCCTCTATGTATTGTTAAAGAAACAGAAAATATAAACCTCTGATTGGGAGACAAAATATCAACCTTAAGACCATGATTATCGAGATATCAGTTCAAGCATTATTAATGTTAGATCACCTTTAATTTTCCTTTTCGTGTGTACTAATGTCACTAAGGTTATATTTGTACTGGAAAGGTTAGATGGTTAACACACAGATGAAATGTGCATATATCAAAGTTGACAAAACAATAGCTAATAGCATTTCATAACAGACAAAAGGATACTCCTTCTGTCCAGCTCCTTGAAAAGCTGGATCCAAATTTTTCGCAGGAATGGACATAGCTGTGTTTTCCTTTCTCTGTGCTTTAGCTTTCAAAATTCTCTCTAAATAATATAACTCACTTCCTGGAATACATAAAAAGAATTTCCAGAATAAATAATAAAAAGGCACCTGGGAATTACATTAAATAAAGTAAAAACTATCCAAATCAGAAGCTAACCTCATGATTGGCAACTCATTCTACTGCCTGCATGGCAGATTGCCCTGCATTTTAGGGTAAATAAAAGGGTCTTCACTAATCATACATAAACACCAACAATTAATTTTAAAAAGAAATGTCATAAGCGAGATAGTTTGAAATATTATATCATGTAAAGCAAGTGAGGATTGTATATGGCAGCTATAATGGATCATATAGGGAAAAAAATGCTACAAGGGATAGATTAATTACGGAAATCCAACATTTGCAAAAAATTAAGATGTGTCACAATCCATTACCATCGAAATCTAGCATAAGAGTGACAAGTGTAATCTCAATTGTTCCGGTCACCGTTTTTCTTAGCATTATTACCAAGTAAACATGAATTTTGAATTAATATCCCCTTGTCCGGCAATTATATAATAGATTTAATCTCTAGATTTTACAGATACATACTAAAAGCTTACCCCAGCATTTTTTTCCCCGAAAAAGCTAAAATCTAAAAGAATGTATAAAAGCAACTGCAGGGTAATCAATCAAACAGCATGGAATCTGCCAAACAATACTTATAAACAGATCAAATACCGAGCAATTATCAACAAAAATCATAGTACTTTTACAGAGAATGATAAGGCTATATTATATACCGCATGCTTAACAAAAGATCAACATAACGGAACAATTTCAACGTCGAAAATTCCAAAGGGGTGGAAACTAATCAGTTTTTAGGGGGTTTCACATGAAAATTCTTGAAAAAAAATTGAAGTTCTTGTTTCTGAAAGGGAAAAAAACAGAGGTTCGAAAAGAAAGGAAGGAAAAATAAGAAATGGGTATGGAGAAAAAAGGGTAGGGGTGAAATCTCCTTGAAAAACTGAAATGTGGTTTGTGACTTCCCGGTTTGTCAGGACCAAAGAGCATTTTTGTTCACTAAAATTATACATGTGCTTGTATTTATATAGACACAACAAATAACGAACACAAACATTAGAACAGTCTACAGTCGAATGGAATGTTATTACCAAGATCTTGTTCTTCCCGCCAATTGCAGTGAAAGTGCTGCACGCTCTTCTTCAACATCTTTGCTTCTTGTTAATTGTGTGGAGACAGACAGGGCACTTGAACAATATAAGGATCAAATTACAAACAATAAATACTAGCCTATAACCCGTGCACGGGTTTTCTTAAAATTAAATAATTTTTTATTTATATTTAAATAATTATTTATCTTATATATATTACTTAATATAATATTGGCATAATATATAATCGTTTAATGATATGATATATTATTCGAATTATGACTATATTTTGTCATAATAATATAAATATAAATGAAAGTATCGTATATATTTACATTCAAATTTTTGTTGATATTATCATATTCAAATCATGATTCCATAATAATGCATAATGTAATACTCAGTATTTGTTTATAGGGGTGTTCACGGTTTGGTTTGGTCCGGTGTTCACGGTTTGGTTTGGTCCGGATTCTTGTTTTTTTCGAACCAAACCAATATAAACGGTTTTTCAAAAATCAAAACCAAACCAGACCACTTAGATGCCAAGTCCAAACCAAACCGGACCATAGAAGAACGGATTGGTGCGGTTTCAAACCACGGTTTGAACTTTATAGAATATTATTTTTTTAATTTTTGTTAAACTTAAAATGAAATTCTAATTTAAATAAATATAAAGTAAAATTTAATACACATTAATATTATACACTACATATATGTATTATAATATTTGTTTATCAATGTTTAGTCTACTATTTACGTATTACGTTTATATAATTCAATTGAATTTATATAAATAGTAAACAAATTAATTTAGTGTAGAACTACAACATATTGACAATTAACTCAATATTATATTTATTAAGTAATTTAATCCTTTTATTATATATACGTATACACATTACACACTGGAAATTATAATCTTAACTTATAACTATCTACAAGAATTTTTAGCGTATTATTATATAACGGTCCGGTTTGGTTTAATCGGTTTTAAAATATTGAAAACCATAACCAAACCATTTATGTATAAACGGTCCGGTTAACCGAACCAATAATAACGGTTTTTACGGTTTCGGTTTTTGTTGGTTCGGATTGTTGTGGTCCGGTCCGGATTCACGGTTTAACGGATTGTTTGAACACCCCTATTTGTTTAAAATAGAATTTAATATTAATTTGTAATTATGTGAAAATTTTTTTGGTTATTATATAGTTTTTGTTTATTTTCACTTCGTTGATTTATAATTTGTTGTAAATTTGTTAATAAATATGTGATATTAAAATTATTAAAAATAATTTTGAAAATATTTGGTTTCCAAGTAATTAAAAGAGTCTAAAAAAGTTGGTGTAGCTGAAGAATTTTAACTCAAATATAACCAAAAGAGTATGTAACTGAATATTAATTGGAGTGTATTAAAAGAGTTTGTTATTAAGTTAAATATGTGGTTTATCTTTTGTAAAATTACATTTTATATGTATTTTAATTTATTTTTTCATTTTTGAAAGGTGTTAGCAAAATTTTTGGGAAGGTGTTAACCGAACAACCAACCAATTATACCCTATTTCGCTTATAATAATATAGCATAGATTGGCATACATACAATTTGGGAACAAATTTAGACTTTTTTTCTATCTTTTACTTCTAGGTTTTAACGGGATTAGACGTGCATCTTAAAAAAACTTTAACTTATTTTCTTGTGTTGTGCTCATTTACTAACTAACTTCATTTTTTATTTCAAAAAAAAAAAAAACTTCATTTTTTTTTCATTTTAAATTCTCTGCATATGTTAAACAAAGAAATTTATATTATTATTTATAAAAAATAGGCGGATGAAAAAATATTTTACGAAATGTTATCTCTTTATTTTTAGTTGATAATATTTATTCATTGTATTCTCTTTTTTTTCTTGGTTGAATAAGATTTTTATTAAAAAAATGTAGATATTCTTTTATACATGTAATTATCTATTAATAATAGTCATTTTAAAAATCCTTTTTTTAAATAATATAAATAAAATTAATAATGATTCAGAAAGGTAGAATGTAATGCAAAATAAAAGTGTGATAAGATTTTAAATATATATATTTTTAATACAAAATCTTTATATTTTAAATGTATAATGATTTTTTTGAATACTTTTAATACATTTATTTAACATATTATATGTTTTTATAGGACAGCCTTAACTTTAAATATCTTGTATTAGTTAAAAATGAAAATTTTCAATCTGTTAAGAATTATTCGAATATTAAGTAGAGATGATAGATAAACTAGCTTAGGACCGTGCATAATTTTTTTCAATATTATATAGTTATTTATTAATTTGTATTGATAAGTTTAAAATATGAATTTTGTAGGATCAAAATTTTTAAATGATATGAATTAATTATAATAATTATATATATGGTACCTGTGATATTTCAGAAAAATGGAATTTTAATTAGAAAATATAGAACAAATAATACAATTTATCTAAAAAAGGTAATCGATAATTTATTAGTAATTACAATATTTTATTAAATTGAACATGTAATTTTTATCTTAAAAAGGAAATTGATTAGTTATATAAAATGTAACATGTTTTATATAAAAAAGGAAATTGATTAATTATTTAAAATTATAAATTTTTTTTTATCTTTCAATATTTTGGCTTTAATATATTAGTATAGAGATATGTAAAGGTATTTAGATAAAAAAAAAATATTAACAATATATAAGTAAGGAATATTAAGTAAAATGTGAAGTACAAAAAGATATGTATCAAAATATTTAACATTTTGATTATTATAACAAATGCTCAATTGAGACCCTAACTTAATATGAGAACTGAGACTTAATTTGAACCTTTAAAATTTTAAATGACATCTTCTAATCCAGTTCGTTCTTTCGTGTAAGCATAAAATACGTATATTCACTCTCCTCTTTCATCTCTCTCCCTTATCTCGTTTATCTCTCTCTCCTTACTATCTAGCATCTGCTCTATCAACAATCCGCCATCTTTATATTTGATTTTGTTTTGAAATCAACACAATTTAAGTGCTACGTGTGTTGCTTGTCTCATTGCTAATTAGTATGGAAGAGCAACCCCCGGTTCGGTTCGGTTTTTGGGTAAAACCGGAACCGAAACCGAAAGTCCTCGGTTTTAAAAATTGAAAACCGCAACCGTAACCGAACCATCGGTTTCGGTTTTAAAACCCCGGTTCGATTTTTATCGGTTCGGTTTCGGTTTTAAAACCGGATAATATATAAAGGAGACAAAATATTATAACATACATAATTTGGTCCAAATTTACAAAAACCAAACCGAACCGAAGTTTCGCAAAAACATGGCTACTATTTGGGGAAAGTGTGCACGATCTGGATGAGCGGCAGAATTTCAGTTTTGCTTCGTGCTCAATTGGATCCTCCCTTGCCTACTGCTTACTTTGGAAATTATTTGGTTAGATCTCCCTTGGTTGTATTTAAATACATAATTAAAAATTTAAGATGAAATTTTTTATTACATATATCCAGTTCCGACATCTTTCATTTTCTCATCCGACATCGTTTAGAAGCTTCATTATAATTCAAATTCAAGATATTATATATTTATTAATTTTAAGAATACATATAAATTATATATTTATTTATTTATTTTAATAATCGGTTCGGTTCGGTTTTAGTCGGTTCGGTTTTAACCTAGAATCGGAACCGAAACCGAAAGTCTCGGTTTTTAAAAATCAAAAATCGCAATCACCGGTTCGGTTTCGGTTTCGGTTTTTTTTGGTTCGGTTTTGACCGGTTTCGGTTTCAATTCGGTTTTTTGCTCACCCCTACTAATTAGGGTTGCTTTCAAATCAGCTTTAGAGATTATCTACAAATTGATTATAGAAGATTTGTTGAGAATCAGTGTCTATGAAGGTATCTGTTAGTTCTTTACTTTGATTAATTGATCGAAAATTTACAATTATTAGGTTACTAATAGCGATTTGATTTTGTATTCTTATACGTTTATGTTGAACATTAATGTTATTGATTGATTCAATTTTTGTTTTTATAGTGATATGTGTTGGGCTTGCTAAGCAGGCCTTAACTCCACATTAGTATGATATTGTCCGCTTTGGGCCGAGCCCGCACGGGTTTGTTTTTTGGGCACCTCCCAAAAGGCCTCATACTAATGGAGTTTCTAGGCTGCTTATATTCTAGCTTTGTGCCCCTTCCACACCCGATGTGGGACAACTCCTAACAATCTCCCCCTTCACACATCGGGCCCGACACTTGTCGAATTCTGCCTCCATGATGTGTAAACTCTGCTCCCCCTGAACCCATACTGGAAGTCCTTTTGCTCCCCCTTAACCCAAGTATACTGGAAGCCCATCTGCCTCCTCTTGAGCCCATTCTGGGTATGCGCTTCCTAGGCCCATTCTGGGAGCCCATTTGAGATTATTCTGGACTGCTCCAACCTGGCTCTGATACCACTTGTTGGGCTTGCTAAGCAGGCCTTAACTCCACATTAGTATGATATTGTCCGCTTTGGGCCGAGCCCGCACGGGTTTGTTTTTTGGGCACCTCCCAAAAGGCCTCATACTAATGGAGTTTCTAGGCTGCTTATATTCTAGCTTTGTGCCCCTTCCACACCCGAAGTGGGACAACTCCTAACAATATGTAGTTGTTAGTTAAGATGTAAATTTGTTGATTTTTTTTGAATTTTTTGATTTAAGTGACAAGCTACCATTTTGATGATTTGTACTTTCCCAATGTTGTTTTTAAATTTGATTGTTTGTTACACTTTTAGAGATAATATGTTAACTATTCTTTTGCTATGACATATAATTTTTGTAGATTGTTACAATTTTGGTGATTTGTAGATGATTTGAAGGACTTTGATGATAATGTAAGTGCATGTTGTAATGAAAGATGGTAATGGGTAGAGATTTCTCTAGGTGGATGAATGTAATTGGCGTGGTAGTTCCTTATATATAATAGTCACGAACTCTTTTTATATGAGACTAGAAGTTTTGGACACTGAAGGCATACAATGAGACTAGAAGAGGCACATTTTTGTTCGGAATCAAATTGAAAATGGTAGCGTACTTGCAAACTATAGTATTGAAAAGTAGTCTATCTTTTAATCGGTGCTTTGTTGTTACAATGAGATATTTATCTTTGTAAAGTTATTGACGGGAACAATTATCACCTTAAAGGTGGAGAGCTCACCATAACAGATAAGGAGTCCACCCTTCACGTTTTTCTTTGCTGGAGTGGAAGTTTTCAAATTTGGTTTTGGTTGTGCCTCTACAAGTTCTAGTGTTTTGCAATGCCTTTTTTTTGAATTTGTGTTTTCATTTGATACATGTATGCTATTGTGTTATAAGAATTTTACAAGATCAATAGAGGTTGATTTTACTAGTAAGAAGTTAGAGGACATATAAACATTGACTAATTATAAGAATTTGGGAAAAACACTCTTTCTTTATTTATGAGACTAAGGGTGGAATGAAGATTTTTTTCATAAATATTTTTACATTGAAGACTATCACACTGGAGGGGTAACAATATATACTACATTGTATTGGAACTAATACCATTCATTCGTTGAGATATCCAGATTGAAGGTGAAGAGCTTAGACACTCTAGAAAATGTCCAAACAGAAATTTTGCAGGATGAAGGCGTTTTACCATATCAAGCAACTTGAAGATGGATGCACATTTTTATACAACAATATTAAAAGATAGTGGGATATATATATTGTAAATGTGTTTATAGGCAAGAACTTGGAGGCAGAGTTTCGAAACAGTTGTTAAGAAGTTCATACTTGTTCTTTTTTTCCGTACGGATTTTAAATTTTGGTCTTCGCATTGGCTTGGACAAGTTCTAGTGTTTTTATATGTGTCTGACACTGTGATGGAAGACAATTAACTTTTGAAAAATGAGATTATGAGATTTTATCTATTTGGTGTACTGCCCTAAAAATGCACTGTATGTATGTATATATAGGCAAGTCAATTATTTTATGAACATTCTGCACAATCACAAAAAAAAATATGATGACAGGGTGATGGCCCAAAATGCCCCATTTTCAATATTCATGACCCTCTCTACCCCATTTCAAAAATTCGGCCTTAAATACCCCACGGATACGGGGTTCCGTACGCCGCAACACGTGTTTCGCATTTGCGTCTGCCGCATCAGGCATCTAATACGGCAATCCGTTTACCGCATCATACCTAATACGGCAAACCATGATCCGAAACAGGCATTAATACGGAACACGCACTTGCGCATGAGCATTTATTTTTGAAAAAAAAGACACGGTAGACGCACTGCCGTATTCATGGGGTATGTGAGGGCAAAATATCTATGGACGGGGTATTTTGATTATTATCTCTTAGTATGAGTATTGTTAATAAGTAATATTTATACTTCGTTTTTGACATTCTATACTAAATAGATCCATACAAGATTTCAAATAAATATTGTAAAGATACAGTAGGACAAATTAAATATGGTTTAAGGTGTTCAAAACCGCTCAATCTTAATGCAATGTTTAGTTTTTGGTGATTTTTGTGTTTGTATATTTATTTATGTTGTATTATTGTAATAAATCTAAAATTTGTGATTTGTGAGTATATTTTGGTGATTTGTATGTATTTTAAATATGAAATATATTCATAAATGTTATTTAATAAATGCTCAATTTTAAGTATCGTATTTTAGTATTCTATGTAAATAAAAATTTATATTTTTAAAAATCCTCACTTCTCCAAATATAAAAAAAGTTGATAAGTGTGTATTTTAAATTATTTACGTGTATTTTCTATTAGTTTGCAATATGAATAAAAATATTTTAAAAAACCATACCTCTCGAGCTACAAAAAGTGATTTGAGTTTGTTATTTGGTGTTGTGTGTAATTTTCATGTACGTGTAATATAATTAATAAATATTTATTATAATTGTTAAATTATTTATGTAAAAAAGGTGATTTCTGTATATCTTTTAAGTGATTTATGTGGATATTTTTAAATAAATATGCGTTATAGATAATAAATAGTTATTTGTGTGTAGTTTTTGATGATTCTAGTTGGTTAAAAATTCTGTTAAGAAGAATGTCTCATTTGAGAGACAAAATTTTTACAAATTATTTTTACAATTTATTTTTGGACTGTCACATGAATAATTTAGCTAATGGGCCTACCTTTTTTTTGACGAATCTAATGGGCCTACCTATTTGAGATGCTTTAATTAATATTTATACTATAGTCTAATTTTGTGAGTACGGTGTGATATATCAAGATAAAAAAATATATTTCTTAATCACATATATTTTTCAACTCTATGAATCTAATTCAACTACAATATTGTGTTAGGAATAAATAATGAGATGGTAAATTTTTGAATTAGCTAATCTTGGTTGTCCAAATAATACATAAATGATACTCTACTTTTGTGTTTGGTTGGTTCAGATGCTCATGCACACTCAAACAACATTAGATGCAAGCCTATATCAATTTATCAAAAGTGTTTGCTCTTGCTACACCTTCATAACAAAATTTTCAACAGAAACACTTAGTGAATGGTGATAAGTAGATTTTATATCCACTTGAAACGCTTTGTATCGACTTAAATTGATCGCTTGACCTCAAGTTCGTGGTGTTTTTGATGTGTTTTTAGTGAATTCGTGCAGGAATATGAGTCGGATGTGGGATGATGTTTTCCATGATTTATTGGTGGTTCTGAGCTTAAAGAATGAAGTACAAGAAGTTACAAGAGATTTGGAGCAAACGGGAGGAAAAACGGAGTCAAAATGAGCAAAATCAGCATTCCAACAGCAGCCAGGCGCGCAGGCAGCGCGTGTGGCAGGTCCCTCGGCGCAGGCTGCATGTATGGGGCGCAGGCAGCGCGAGGAACAGAAGGCGGCTCGCTGACAGAATTGCTGATGCACTGTTTTGGCCATATTTTGAGTTCTACAAGTCCGTTTTGGACGATCTTACAGTCCACGCGAAGCTAACGAGATTCTATATCATTATAAAGTGGTTCAGAAGTCAAATTACAACTGGAATGGCCCAGAAATATTGAAGAAAAGTCAGCTAGAATTTTTCTTCAAAACAGAATATGTTTAGGAAACGTATTTTGCAGAAATTCTATTTTAATTCTGTTTTGGTAGTTTCTTGTTGGAAAAGACTCCTATGGCCTATATAAACACATCCTACCATCATAAAACACCAACCAATTCTCATCATAACATAGAGAGAGAGAGAGAGAGAGAGAGAGAGAGAGAGAGAGAGAGAGTCGAAGACGGAGATTCAGACTTGGAGAAGGATTCCTACGCTCGTGACAAGCAACGGAGATCTAGATCTACTTTTGTTTTCTTCTAATTAGGCGATACTCTTGGATGTTTTTGGGATTTGTTTTCTTAAGTCTATTACTCTAGCATAATTATTTTTATTCATACTTTGTTTATTATCATGGTTTCATCAAATCCCATGATGACAAGAGGTTCAATTATGAACTAATCGTTGCCATGGGATTCTAACGGATTTATCTATGTAGCTTAGTAGTTTGATTGTTATAAAGATTTATGTGTGGTGAATTCTTGATATCCTTGTATGGTTGTGCTTCATGTATTTAGATGCGTCGCGAACATCTAGTTTGTTAATCTCTTGTGAAACGAGAGTGGATCTTGAGATTTAGAACTTGTCATGCTAGAATAGGATAGTTTGATGTTTTAACATCATGATTTGTAGCATAAATAGAGATATTATGCTGCCCTATGTGATCTTAATGGATGACTTATGCTTAAACCGTTATGTTTTCAAATCTTATAGAGATATAGGGTCTAAACATAATTGGTGTCTACCCATCTTCTATCTCTTTTGTGGATGTATGAGTAGTTTGGTATTCGTATACTGCACTTGTTTCGTGTTGTCTGATCAAATATCATAACCATCACATACATTAATTAAAGGCATCAACTCTAAGCGAAGTATTTAATGAAGTTAGGATCTCATGTTTTCTCTTGCATAAGTAATTCGATTTCAATTCTCGTTAGTTAATTAATTCTTAGTTGGTTAATTTGTTTTTGGTTAATTTTAGATAATCAAAACCCAATCTTGTTATTTGTCTTAGCAGTGAATAAAAACCATACATTGTTGCATAGGTACATGAACTGAATTGAAACCTAACCAGATCTCTGTGGGAACGAACTTGACTTATTCATATATTACTTGTGACCACGTACGCTTACGTGATTTAGTGCAAACAAATGGTCTATAAATTTGATTAGTCATTTTCCTAGTGTATCAAGAAGCTAAAATGACCAATTCAGACAATCGCACCGAGATAAAAATTACACAAGATAAACAACCAAAATGGTGACTAGTTAGGACAATCACACAAATGCAACAAATATTCAAGTACCAAACATCTATAACTAACTAAAACCATCATAAACATCACCCCTAATCCAACATAAATTACAACTAGAAACTTTAGCACCAATCTCATATCATCTAATAATTAAAAATGATATCAGATTGAGAGAAACACAAAACTAGCAACAAGTGCAACCTTAGAGACTCTTGACACGAATCCGCAAAATCATATTTGGAACCACCAAGAAAATAAAGTCATGTAAATTATTTCATTAAAACCATAAAAATAAAGCTCCTAGAAAAAGGACCTTATACAAATGTAAGTTATTGGCCCTTTCAGGTCTGAGTACTAAAATGAAAATTAATTAAACATCCATCCTCTTTGCAAGACAATGATACATGCTAATTTTATGTACATTTTGTAGCATGTTATTTCTCAATTATCATTAGTTTGTAATAATTTTGTCCTTGATTAGCATTGTTAGTAGCATTTTAATTGGATGCTAAAATGATTTTTTTTTTTTATGTTTATAGGATAATTTTGGAAGCAGAAGGAGTCCGGTTTCAGATCCGCATTAGACCGCAGCTTATGACTTAATGATTTATTTATGTTAATAAATATTTAATTTATTTAGAAAATTATATTTACAAATATCTAATAATATTGGATATTTATTTTTATAATTTCTAGATTTAATTAATTATTTATTAATTAAAGATTACAAGTTGTGCGGGTTAAAAATCATTTCTACGGAACACATCCATATAAGGACGAATTAGGCCTCTGATTGTTAATTTTTCATTACCAAGTCATAGCCCACCACATATGACACATTGAATAAACAAATAATAAATAAAGGAAACATTCAATCAGCTTTTTTGGTTTAATCAGAAAAGGAACAAGTGGAATGATGTTTTATTGTATGGCAACTCTTCTGTCGGCAGCCTTCACGCGCCTATAAGCGCGTGGTCACCACACGCCTGAAGTTAAAGTCAATTTTGCGCGTTGGTTTTCACCTCCTTGTTCTGAGACTGGTTTTCTGGCAGTAGTGGGATAAAGAAAAAAACATTCTTTTTTCCGAAAGAATTTTTCAGTGCTGTTGGTGGAAATATTTTATGGTAGCTGGTGAGCTCATTTCTCCTATAAATATGAGAGTTTTTCTTTGGTTTGAGACATCTTGGTACCAAATATTCAGTTCTATTCCCTCTTGTTTTTCTCAACTTCTTTTGTAAATTTTAGTTTTAAATACATACATGTTGTGGAATAAAAACTAGTTTACGATTTGTAATTAATGCTAGGGTGGTTGAGCTTCGAGCTTTAATGGCTGCTTCTGCGTTCGAGACTAAACGGTCCTCACAGAATGCCTACGTATCTCTATATTAGAGAATCAAGCCAAGAAAACGTAGTTCTAGGTGATGGTGCCCTCGAGGCTATGGCGGCGAGAGCTCACCTAGGACGCGGTGGCTTGTATGTCCTTATTCGAGGATTAAGCCAAAACGTGGTGGGTAACGTATGGAGCTGTGTCCAAAACGTAAGTGACGTATTGAGCTCTGCCCAAAAACGTGGTTCTGAGATGAGGGGTTAGACCCTTTATATAGGCTGAGAAGCCTTTAGAATTATGGTAGGAGTCAGAGACTTGGTAGAAAAGTCTTTGAGGAAAGTTCTAGATCTATTCCTTGTAGGAATCAGTTTCCATATTGAATTGGATGCCTTATAGGATAAGTCTGAAGGGGATATTATCCTTATCCAACTCTTATTTGCTGAGCTGTTTATTTCCCCCAATATTAATTACGAAATTAATATTATAATAGGGGTTTTGGGCCCATCTGGTGGGCCCCACGTTTGGACCATTCAGGGTCTAATTAATGCCATATTAAATGTGTCTTTAGGGCTTATTTTCAGCCCATATCATTTGCCCCCCAACTTCTAGGAAAACTGATCAGGTTTTCCTTGAAGTTTTAACGGCCTTTTTTCGAGACTCGGGTCGGGGTTTATCTTTGATATCGTTTTGTCGTAAAGCGTGGAGCGACCGACGCGTTTACAACGACGCTAGATTGTGCCAGTAGCATTGAACGGTGCTAAACGACACTAAACGACACTAAACGGTGCTAAACAGCCTTAAACGACGTTTAAATGATGTTAAACGATGCTAAACGGCGATAAACAGTGCTAAACGGCACTAAACGACACTAAACGGTGCTAAACAGCCTTAAACGACGTTTAAATGATGTTAAACGATGCTAAACGGCGATAAACGGTGCTAAACGGCACTAAACGACACTAAACGGTGCTAAACAGCCTTAAACGACGTTTAAATGATGTTAAACGACGCTAAACGGCGATAAACGGTGCTAAACGGCACTAAACGACACTAAACGGTGCTACACAGCCTTAAACGACGTTTAAACGATGTTAAACAAGGCTAAACGGCGATAAACGGTGCTAAACGGCACTAAACGACACTAAACGGTGCTAAACAGCCTTAAACGACGTTTAAATGATGTTAAACGACGCTAAACGGCGATAAACGGTGCTAAACGGCACTAAACGACACTAAACGGTGCTAAACAGCCTTAAACGACGTTTAAACGATGTTAAACGACGCTAAACGGCGATAAACGGTGCTAAACGGCACTAAACGACACTAAACGGTGCTAAACAGCCTTAAACGACGTTTAAACGATGTTAAACGACGCTAAACGGCGATAAACGGTGCTAAACGGCACTAAACGACACTAAACGGTGCTAAACAGCCTTAAACGACGTTTAAACGATGTTAAACGACGCTAAACGGCACTAAACGACACTAAACGGTGCTAAACAGCCTTAAACGACGTTTAAACGATGTTAAACGACGCTAAACGGCGATAAACGGTGCTAAACGGCACTAAACGACACTAAACGGTGCTAAACAGCCTTAAACGACGTTTAAACAATGTTAAACGACGCTAAACGGCGATAAACGGTGCTAAACGGCACTAAACGACACTAAACGGTGCTAAACAGTGTACCTGAAAAAATCAAGATTCAGGTTCAGAAGCTGCCCGAGAATTGCTGAAAAATCAAGATTCAGGACCACAAGCTGACCCGCGATCGGCCGGATCGAGGGCTAGCTTGTGGTCGGCTAGCTCCTGGTCGGCCGAAGGGCCTCCAACCAAGGTGGTCGGCTGACACCTGGTCGGCTGGAGGGCCTTGACTCCAGGTGGTCGGCCGGCACCTGGTCGGCTGAGGGCTGGTCGGCCGGGGCTCCTGAATTTGCCTTGGTCGGCTAGCTCGTGGTCGGCCGGGGCTCCTGAATTTGCCTTGGTCGGCTGCAAGGTGGTCGGCCGGGGCATCTGAATGTGCCTTGGTCGGCTGCAAGGTGGTCGGCCATGGCTCCTTCGGGTGTTGTGGTCGACCATTTCGAAGGATTCAGAAGCTGAATCTCGATCCTCGGTTGGTTTTTTGGTCACCCGTGACTTTCAAGGATTCAGAAGCTGAATCTCGATCCTAGGGATTCAGAAGCTGAATCTCGATCCTAGGTTGGTTTTTTTGGTCATCCGTGACTTTCAAGGATTCAGAAGCTGAATCTCGATCCTAGGGATTCAGAAGCTGAATCTCGATCCTAGGAATTCAGAAGCTGAATCTCGATCCTAGGGATTCAGAAGCTGAAT
Source organism: Saposhnikovia divaricata (assembly GCA_036435485.1). Classification (NCBI taxonomy): domain Eukaryota; kingdom Viridiplantae; phylum Streptophyta; class Magnoliopsida; order Apiales; family Apiaceae; genus Saposhnikovia; species Saposhnikovia divaricata. Next base: position 33,683,269 of record CM071599.1, read on the forward strand.
CTCGATCCTAGGTTGGTTTTTTGGTCATCCGTGACTTTCAAGGATTCAGAAGCTGAATCTCGATCCTAGGGATTCAGAAGCTGAATCTCGATCCTAGGTTGATTTTTGGTCATCCGTGACTTTCAAGGATTCAGAAGCTGAATCTCGATCCTAGGGATTCAGAAGCTGAATCTCGATCCTAGGGATTCAGAAGCTGGATCTTGATCTTAGGTCGTCAGTTTGGTCATTCGTGACTTCTAACGATATTACTCCTTAATTCATGATTAGCACTGCTAATCTTGTGCTTAAGGCTAAACTCGTTACTTAACTTCTTAGGCGCAATTTTCCTTTCGAAGGTCGTCCGTTTCGTGACTTCAGCAAATATATCAGCTGTTTCTTCTCCGGCTTGTATGAATTATAACAATTCTTTCTGTATAACGCGGATAATTTTTGTTCTTTTTTCATCTATAAACGATGGATGGCCTCGTTCCCATCCAAGGTCTCCAACTTGTAGGATCTTCGTCCTAGCGTCTTCTTGACTCGATACGGCCCTTCCCAATTAGGGGCTAGCTTTCCCTTCTGACCAACTCCAGAAGCTTCTATCTTCCTTAGAACCAGTTCGCCTTGCCGAAAGAACCTCTCCTTAACCCTTCGGTTGTAGTGGAAGGATGCTCTCTTCTGATGCTCTGCATTCCGGGCATTTGCTTCATCCCTAACATCATCAATTAGGTCTAGCGCAAGCCTCATGCCTTTTTCATTAGTCTCTTACTTATATGCCTCAACTCGAGGTGATGCATGCATGATCTCTAGGGGCACAACTGCCTCGGCTCTATAAGCCAACAAAAAACGGGGTCGCTCCAGTTGTCACTTTGCAAGTGGTTCGATATGCCCAAAGTATAGGCAGTAACTCATCCACCCAAGTGTTTCTTGAGCGTTCGACCATTTTCTCTAGTCCATCAAGGATTATCCGATTGGCTATCTCTGCCTGTCCATTAGGTCGCGGGTGTGCTACTGAAGTAAAACGAAGATCAATAGTATTTTCCTCACAGTACTTTTTGAATTCTTCATTGTTGAATTGCGTCCCATTATCCGTCACAAGGATTCGCGGGATTCCATATCTACATATCACGTTCTCCCAAAAGAACTGGGCAACTTGCTTGGTGGTTATCTTGGCTAGAAGTTTAGCCTCAATCCACTTAGTAAAGTAATCAATGGCCACTATCAGAAACTTCCTTTGTGATGAAGCTACGGGGAAGGGACCAAGTATATCCATTCCCCACATCGCGAATGGAATAGGGGAGTTAACCGATGTTAACATCTCAGGCGGCTGCCTTACAATCGGAGCGTGCTTTTGGCACCTCTCACACCTCTTAACATAATCTTTTGCATCGGCCAACATCTCTGGCTAATAGAATCCTAGACGAGTGATCTTGTGAGCTAGGGCTCTGCCCCCCAAGTGTTGTCCACAGATCTCTCCATGAACTTCTTCCAAAGCTTCCCTTGCCTCTTGGGGCCTCAAACATTTCAAGTACGGGATAACGAAAGACCTTTTGTAAAGAACGCCCTCGATCAAGGCATATCTCAATGCTCTCACTGACAGCTTTCGTGCCTCCGAGGCATTGTCGGGGAACCATCCGGTTTCTAGGTGAGCTTTGATAGGATCTATCCAACAGCTTCCCACATCAATTGGTGCCACTAATTTCGAGTTGATAGTCGGGGCCTTCAAGACCTGGAAGTAAACACTCCCTGCATAGTTTTTTATTTCGGAAGAAGCGAACTTAGATAGGGCATCGGCCTTAACGTTCTCTTCTCTCGGAATGTGTTCTACATAACACTCATCAAACTGAGTCATGACAGCTTTCACAACTCGCAGATACTTTGCCATAGTTTCATCCTTGGCCTCAAATTCACCATTTACTTGAGAGACTACTAATCTTGAATCTCCACAAACTTTGAGATTCTTGACTCTCATGATTCTGGCCAAGCCTAAACCAGCTATCAAGGCCTCATACTCAGCTTCATTGTTGGTTGTCTGGAAATCCAACTTTAAAGCATATTCAACTGTGAACCCATCGGGGCTTTGCAACACTAAGCCTGCTCCACTAGATTTTGTTTTTGATGCTCCATCAAAATAGAGCACCCAATATTCCTTCTGATCAGGTTCAAGTTCTCCATCTTTATCTTGCTTCTCAGGGGTTGTTATTATCTCCTGCCCCCCGACTTCTTGGTTGCTAATGGTGCATTCAACCACGAAGTCAGCCAATGCCTGAGCCTTAATGGCTGTTCGAGGCTTATACGTGATGTCAAATTCTCCAAGTTCGATCGCCCACTTGATTAGCCTTCCTCTAGCCTTCGGGCTATGCAATATGTTTCTCAGCTGTTGGTCCGTCAGGACTTCAATCTTATGTGCCTGGAAGTACGGCCGTAGTTTCCTTGAAGCTGTTATCAATGCCAAAGCAAATTTCTCGATGGATGAGTAATTTAACTCGGCTCCGTAGAGCACCTTGCTTACATAGTAGATAGGCCTCTGAACCTTGTTCTCTTCCTTAATGAGGACGGCACTCAATGCTTGTTCAGACACTGTTAGATACAGATAAAGAGTCTCTCCGAGACTTGGCGTGGCCAACAACGGGGCTTCAACCATGTACTTCTTCAGTTGTTCAAAGGCCTCTTGGCTCTCAAGGGTCCACTCAAAATTTTTCACCTTCTTCAATGCTTGAAAGAAAGGCAAGCATTTTTCACCAGACTTGGAGATGAATCTTCCTAAAGCCGCTACCCGGCCTGTCAACTTCTGCACATCTCTTATAGAGCGTGGTGGCTCCATGTCTAAGATCGCCTTTATCTTGTCAGGGTTGGCCTCTATGCCTCTCTTTGAAACCATCAGACCCAAAAATTTGCCTGATCCAACGCCAAAGGCACACTTGGCTGGATTCAACATCATTTTGTGGTGCCTCAGCACTTCAAATGCCTCTCTGAGGTGCTTAATGTGGTCTGCCTTGAACAGGCTCTTGACTAGCATGTCATCAACATAGACCTCCATGGTTTTTCCAATTAGATGGGCGAATATCTTATTCACCAGTCGTTGGTAAGTAGCTCCTGCATTTTTTAGACCGAAAGCCATAACAAGATAGCAGAAAACACCGAAGTCAGTTATGAAAGATACCTTAGGGACGTCATCCTTGTGCATCATAATCTAATTGTAGCCGCTGAAACCATCCATTAAGCTCAGCATCTCATGTCCAGCTGTGGCATCTATTAACATGTCTATCCTAGGTAAAGGGAAGCAATCCTTAGGGCATGCATCATTCAAGTCGGTGAAGTCTATACACATCCTCCACTTACCGTTGGCTTTCTTGACCATCACAGGGTTAGCCAACCATTCTGGAAACTGAATCTCTTCAATAAACCCAGCTTCTAAGAGCTTTTCCACTTCTTGCTTTATGGCCTCTTGCCTTTCAGGTGCAAAGTTCCTCTTCTTCTGCTGTATTATCTTTCGATTAGGATCGACATTCAATCTGTGAGTTATGAGTTGGGGATCAATCCCTGGCATATCAGCTGCTGTCCAGGCAAACACATCGCTATTTTCTTGCAAGAATGCTATCAATTTGCCCTTCAGGGGTTCCTTCAGAGAGGCTCCTATATAAGTCACCTTCTCAGGGTCGCCTAGCTCCAGAGGAATAGGTATTAAGTCCTCCGCTGGCTTTCCTCTATGTTCATCATCACCACGGACATCCATGTCTTCGATCGGAAGTACCTGCCCCCCGACTCTATTAGGCCTTAACGAGGCTACATAACAGCTTTGTGCCATCTTTTGATCACCTTTATGTTCTCTAACGCCATTCCTGGTTGGGAACTTGATCTTAATATGATACGTTGAGGCAACAGCCTTGAATGCATGAAGTTCAGTCCTTCCGAGAATAGCGTTGTACATTGAAACCGCCTTGATTACCAAGAAGTTCAACATTTGAATGGCCTCCTTGGGCTCCTGTCCAATAGTTATAGGCAACTGAATCGTCCCTTCAACTTTGGATTCTACTCCATTAAATCCATATATAGGCATGTTATTGGGGGTCAATTGAAAATCATTGTACCCCTTCTTCACAAATGTATCATGAAACAGAATGTCAACGGAAGCTCCATTGTTCATCAAGACTCGCTTCACTTCCGAGTTCTCAATCACAGGGGTTATGACCAACGGGTCGTCATGGGGAAACTTCACCCCTTCGAGGTCTGAGTCATCGAAACCAATAGCTATCTCAGTCCTGGCACGCTACGGGGCTTCTCCCACGATGTGCATCACTTCCCTGGCATACGCCTTCCGAGAGTTTCGGGTTGTACAGGCCGCTGTCGGGCCTCCCAAAATCATGTTAATAACTGGCCCTCGGGGCTGTGGGTTACGATCACGATCACGATCGTTATCTCTTCTATCATCGTCTCTTCTATCATAATCCCTTTTTTGAGTTCCACGATCATCACCCTTAGTGAACTTGTTCAGCTTTCCTTTTCGGATCAAGAATTCAATCTCATCCTTCAACTGCCTACAATCATCTGTATCATGCCACACATCGCGGTGGAATCTGCAGTTCTGATCGTTGTTTCTCTTTGCGGGATCACCCCTAAGTGGCTTCGGCCATCGAAAATCTTTGTCTTTCTCGATATGTAACAAGATCTGACTCCTAGGAGCATTCAGCCTCGCATAGTCATTGAATCTTGGTCCCAAATTTTTCTTAGGGGGTGAATCAGAATCCTTGCTAGTCCGGGGATACTTGTCCCTAGCATCATACTCTTGTTCTTGCTTCCGTTTCTTTGAATCGTTAGAACCCTTGCCATTGCCTCCTGTGGTTTCCTTCTTCATGCTGTCCTCGGCCTTGATATATTTATCGGCCCTCCGTTGGAGCTCGGCCATATTTTCAGGAGGGTGTTTTGCCAAAGACCTTTTAAAGAAGAGATCAGTGGTTCCGTGTTCCAGGGCTACCATGGCCACCTTATTTTCCAGATCAGTGATATTCAGCGTCTCCTTGGTGAACCGCTTGAGGTAATCTCTCAGATTCTCGTTCTTCCCCTGCACCACATACATAAGGGATGCAGAACTTTTTTCATGAACTCTCCTACTAATGAACTGGCTGACAAAGGCGGCGCTCAGCTCTTTGAACGAGCCGATTGAGTTTGCAGGTAAGCGGCTATACCACCTTTGAGCCATGCCAGACAAGGTTTGAGGGAACGCCCTACACTTTAAGGCATCGCTTGCAGGCTGCAACAGCAGTGCGTTTGAGAATGTCCTAACATGGTTTGCGGGATCGCCCGTTCCATTATAGGCCTTAATTGTCGGCATCTTGAACTTCCTTGAGATGCGAGCATTCATTACCTCCTCAGTGAACGGAGGTGTAGGATCATCAGGATCCCCAAGGGGCATCAGATCCTTAGGGTTACTTTTGGGGTCTCCACCCTTGTTGATTTTTCAATCGGGGCATCGGCCCTTCGTTGCCTCCTTGAGGGCCTCTCCAGATTTATAATGGGAATCCTCCCTGTAACTGGAGGAGGTTGAATCAGACTTCGCCTTGCTTGCTCTCTAGCAATATCGTCCTTCAGCCTTTGGATCTCTGCTTCATGAGCCTTAATCCTTTCCTCGGCCGTTTGTGGAGGTTCATCCTGGATTCTTTGGGACCCCCTTCGAGGTTCTTTACTAGCACGTCGCCTCCTCGGGGCTTCATCACGATCATCATTGTCATCCTCAGAAGTTGAATCATCAGAATAGGGACCAGAGTAATCATCGTACTCCCGATCTCGGATCTGTAAGGCATGACCGCTCGGTCCAGGTTCCCTACGTTGAGGGGGATAATTAGGCAGCCCATACATCGGGTTGGTGTTCAAAGGGAGATCCGTGGTGTGGATCTGTACCCCCGGAGGTAGCGTACGACCAGCACTATCAAGAGGAGAAACCACCATCAGAAGAGGGTTAGTTTCTTGGTTTTGAGGAATAGCCACAGTTCCCTCAACATGGGGAATCGTCCCTGAGGGTTGAGAGGTTAGAGGTTGAATGACCGTCCCTATTGGTGGGGGTAATTGTCCTCCCTCAGCGGTGATGAGCGGATCAGAGACAGCAGGTGGAGCAGAGCTAAGGGGTATGGCCTCAGTTGATGTTGTTCTTCGTGTTTGAACCATGGTTGATGTCTTCTTCCCACAGACGGTGCCAAATGTTGTGGAATAAAAACTAGTTTACGATTTGTAATTAATGCTAGGGTGGTTGAGCTTCGAGCTTTAATGGCTGCTTCTGCGTTCGAGACTAAACGGTCCTCACAGAATGCCTACGTATCTCTATATTAGAGAATCAAGCCAAGAAAACGTAGTTCTAGGTGATGGTGCCCTCGAGGCTATGGCGGCGAGAGCTCACCTAGGACGCGGTGGCTTGTATGTCCTTATTCGAGGATTAAGCCAAAACGTGGTGGGTAACGTATGGAGCTGTGTCCAAAACGTAAGTGACGTATTGAGCTCTGCCCAAAAACGTGGTTCTGAGATGAGGGGTTAGACCCTTTATATAGGCTGAGAAGCCTTTAGAATTATGGTAGGAGTCAGAGACTTGGTAGAAAAGTCTTTGAGGAAAGTTCTAGATCTATTCCTTGTAGGAATCAGTTTCCATATTGAATTGGATGCCTTATAGGATAAGTCTGAAGGGGATATTATCCTTATCCAACTCTTATTTGCTGAGCTGTTTATTTCCCCCAATATTAATTACGAAATTAATATTATAATAGGGGTTTTGGGCCCATCTGGTGGGCCCCACGTTTGGACCATTCAGGGTCTAATTAATGCCATATTAAATGTGTCTTTAGGGCTTATTTTCAGCCCATATCAATACACTTAAATTTCTGCAAGTTATATTTTAGGTGGAGAGCAAGGATAGATGGAATTTACTGCAAGCTTGTGAAATTCTTAAAGTTGTAATTTCTTCATTCTAAACTCTTTTAATTATGATTTTACCATTTATTATATGCTTATTTTCTTTATCTAGCATGAGTAACTAATTTTATAATTCGAGAATTAGGTAGTATTCATTGGTGATATATGTTTGTTTGATTGTAATAATAATTCTCTATTTTTGCTAATCTATCATTGAGGGCTTAACCCAATTAAGGGAGTAGCTAACCTTTAATTGTATTCATAGGGATTATGATAAATCGGGAGATGAGTTATAATTCTTGTTCATGATTTGATAGACATAGTTCAATTATTGAATCGGGAGATTAATAAGAGGACTATGAAACTTATAATTCTCGGGTCTTAAAAATCTAAAATTGTATTTCGATTGATCATGGGAGTGACTTTTGGGATATGATTGTAGACATTATTTTGTATCTTGGGAGAGAACATTATAAAATTTAGAAGAATTGTTTTTAGCAAAATATGAAAAATATATATCACATTATAACAGCATTATTGAACCAATTGAAGAACCCTATTTCTCGGATTGCTTTTCATCATCAATTAAATCTTAGTTTTATTTGTTTGTAATTAGTTTAATTCGAACACACCAATTATTTCTCACACTTCTAGATATTAAGAAATTAAAACTTGAACTTGTATTAATAGTCCTTCCCTGCGAACGAACTTCACAAAAATAACTTCAACAAACAACAGTTGATAGATAGAACAATTAAAAATTATTTGGTAAATAATTTCATAAAATAGAAGAGAGTAGCTATTATTAGTTGGCATCTCGAGGACTAATCCATCCGAGCAATGGGGGATCGACATGCCCTTTTGTCTGGGCGGGCAAATGAATTTTATTCTACCGCCCATGTAACATTTGACGGGCCCGACCCATCACCAGCTCACCTAACTTTCTTACAATTACTTTTGTTTACCTTTATAAAACTCACTTTCTCAATTATTGAAGACCTTCTTCTCTTTTCTTCCTTAGTCACAAGCTTTAGGGTTTACAGTGCTATCAAAGTATTTCAACATCACAAACATGGCTATCTTTTCTATGCTCACAATCTTTGCTGTGCTTTCAAGGTATTCCCAAATTAATTAAAATATTAGGGTTTTTAAGCATTAAATGTATTTTCTTTGTATATTATACCCACATGCATACATATATGCTGCTACAAATATACAACTATGCTAGGATATGCAATACATGTATACAATGGTTATTGAGTTGGGTTCTTTTGATTATTGTTTATATACACTTCATTACATGTCATGCATATACATAAACCCACGTTTTGATTCTCTGTCACACACACATACACAAGAATACATATATCAATGGGTTAATATATATGGTATATTGTTGATTTATTCTGATTATAACTTACAGAGATTATATATAAAAATAACCATGAAATACTTGTATTCTGCTCTGACTGAAACTTCCATATACTAATTGAAATTTCCATGTATGAGATGGTTACGTAAACTTTCTATATACTTGTGGATGATTATATATCATATACTAATTAAAACTTCCATATACTAATTGAAATTTCCATGTACTATGAGATGGTTACGTAAACTTTCTATATACTAGTTGATGACTATATATGGTTACGTAAAATGTAATTATAGATATTCGTGTTTTGAAACTGTTTGTATTAAAGATTCGATCTTTTTTCAGTTATTTGTTAACATTGGGGTTTTGTTAAATCTTTTTTGTGAATACAGTGTGTCTATGATGATTTTTTGCCTTTAAAAGAAATTTTTTGATGATTTTTAGCGTATGAATTGTAACATTGGGGCTGGGGTATTAGAAGGGGGAGTGAGTTTTGTGTGTAATGGTAGATAGCAACGTAGCGTTATATTGTCTTAAAGTATAGTACTGTCCCCGTAATTCAATAATATTACAAAAATGTCATAAGGTTCTTAGTTCTCATTTTAAGAAGGGTCTCATTAGAGTAGCTCCCTAAATATATATTAGAAGTAATAATTTTGATAATAACGGTACTCTGTATCATGTTGAAATTTCAAAAATTCCTTCCTCTTTGCTACAACGTGTGGTTGACATTGCCTTCTTAGCCGACAAATGCGAATAAAATGGGCTTTTGAAACTCGATTTGTCGGGCTTTTTTTCCCTTATTAGTAAAGGGGCGCGGGGCATTCGCGAAAACTTTCAAGTCCGATTTTGAAGGGGTCGGACTTACGGTTTCCAAGCTTGGCGTGAAGGGATTGGATTTCACGATTAGTTACAAATGCCTTTTGGAAAGCATTTGCAGCAACAGGCCATGTGGGGGTGTGGAAGTGTTCCTGAATTGTAGATAGTGAGATTGTAATGCATCTAATCAGCAAGAATTTGATATTTTTGGGAAGAATTTTTTTTTTAACGCGTTAAACAATAATAATAATAAGGGATTATTTGGTTCGTGATCACATTGGATTGGAATTAGAAATTGGGTTAAGATAGTATGAGTTTGACTGTTTGAGCATTATTCCTAATTTCATGTGTTTGATGGAGTAATAGAATGAAATTATATTTAATTTAAAATATTTTTGCAAACATTTAGTTTTAATTAATTAAAAAACGTTATTAATATTTTAATATATTTTTGAGTCATTATTTTAATTTTATATTAGATTAGCATTTTACCCGTGCTACGCACTGAAAGCACAATTAAAAAAATACTAAATAATTACAAAAACATATATAAGTATAAAAAATAAATAATTTTGTTGTATTTTAATTTTTTTTGAAATAATTTTACGATATTTTATGCTACTTTTACGGAAAGTTCAGTTCAATATAGTCTTGTATTGAGGGGCATAAAAAATTATTATTAATTGAATAATAAGCAACTACATTTTTCTTTAAGGAAGTGTCAATTCTTTAGAGGTTGTTGAATAACCATGTTATACTGCTAATTGAACTTATAATTGGACCTTTGGAGGCTATACTGAATGGTCATACTACATAGATTACCTCTAGTAACTTGGTTTCTTATTCAATTTTTACTTTGAAAAGTATCGAATGCTTATTTATATTTTTTCTACCGTGCAACTGTATAAATTATATTAATAATAACAATAAGAAATAAGAAACCGATTGAGTGACAGATATAGTAAATCTCAAGTTATAAGTTTAGAAGCATTTAAAACCATGGAAAATGAATATTTTCATATAAAGTGAAGTAAAATGGAAATTTCACCTTATTGAAGCAACTCGTTGCCACTGACCTTAACACACTATTAACTATTCGATCCTATTACATACGGGAAACTAAAATAAAACATTAACTGAATTTTTTTATAATTAAAATTTTCATTAAGGTTGGTAACACTTCAAGGCAAAAACCAAGAAGCCCAACTGACCCAATAAAAACCTAAAAAGATGGGCCAAAAGGAGAGATACATCCAAGATAAAACCTAGAAGAAAAGCCTATTGAAGGCTACTGAACAAAACAAAGTACTAGCTAGACAAAAGGTGAAGACTACTGCAGGTGATAACAACTTAGATACCGCCTCCATTTTTTGAGATTTGGTCTTGAACTGCTTCGATACGAACGATGGGAACTTCTGCTGGAGGTGCAATCCCGACCACAATGTGCATCCATGGGATACAGTCAGAGTGCATAACAGAACAAATCTGATGAGATAATATGCATAATTTAGTATTAAGGTGCTCTGCATTTTTCAATTGCAATGAATATGATGGCTTTTTGATCAATCTTTTTCTTCTTCATGAAATTGAAAGGGAGAAATATAGCCATTAATTATTCAATTCTTTTGTAGTTGGAAGATTCCCAACTATCAATGATGTGCCATTCCTATAGGATATTCAAGTCTACTGAGTGATCAAGCTTTGTTTCATCTGTCATAGAGACTAAGCAGATGAATCAAATAAAGTGCACCTATTCAAGAAAAGTAAAAAGAATCACTTATTTACAATATAATGTAACCATGTAAACAAATGTAATCCAAGTCCTCCAGTGATTTTGGTGAGTAATTAACGTTAAGGGCATCAATATAATATAATTAACGTTAATATTATCACCTTAACCTTATTAGAGAGTAATTTTTCTTATACTACACAAATGAAATTTTATGTAAAGTACAGAAAATCACATCTTGAATATATCAATAAAACTTGAGATTGAGAAATAGAATTTCCAATTACTAAATTAGTATTGACTATTTCTAATTAAATATTTGAATAAACATAAACAAATTATATGTCACATGAATGACCAATACCTAGAAAAAGTATACAATTTCAGTCAACATTAACAAAAAAAATCAATATGTAACAAACTTATGGATATATGTGATTTGGGGAATAAGTTTGAGGGATTTGGAGGTTTTTTGGGTTTTATATGTGTATGTATAAGTCTGATATGTATAAGTATTTTTGGATTCCGGTAAGCTCGAATGTCAATAAATTCAAGTGAGTTCGAAATTCGGTGGTTCTGGGTTTCTTGATGAGTGATGCAAAAATGTATATTATGTATTGGTATGTAAATGTATGTATTTGATTTAGAAAGGTATTGCATGTAACGTGTATATAGTACTTTAGTTAAGATAGTTTTTTAGCAAAATAATTGGAAACATATTGTATTTGTGAAAGGATGTCAGAATTATTTGTTGTAACATATTGACTAACACATTATGTGTACCTTCATCATATTGCAATTCAAAATCATTATTATCATTAATAGATAACATATTAAAAGTTGTATCTTTTGAATGGCTCGATGATGCTCCAATCGTAACATTCCCAGTATGGATACACGACTGTCCAATCCCTAAAAAAATACAGTGTCGATCATGTTTTATCCAAGATATAAATGTATAACAAATTTACAATCAATAATGCAATATAATACGCACCACTGGTTAGTTGCGAGGCAGATTGTGCATGTATCAAACCATTATTTGGAAAATGATATTGATCTGACAATCTTGGTCGGGGTAATAAAGGGAAAAATTGAGCCGAGAATTGAAGAAGTACAACATTTCTAAAAAGATTTAAAAAAATAATGGCAATTAATATAAAGTATAACAATAAAGATAGAAGCCATTTGGACCATTATATATTCTATTACATAGTGGTGTCTTTATAATAAGAGGCGTGTATTGTACTGAAAATCATTGCACATCAAAATTAAAAAACAATCTAAAATAAAGGGTAAAGTTAATACCAAAACTTTTGTCAATGTGAAATAACTAAACAAAATTTGGTACATGTCCTTATTTTCCAATTGTCACTTGTTGGATTTATCTGCACCTTCTTAGGACGACCTGTTAATACCATGTATATTTTTATTATTCTTTAGCCTTTACTATCTTTACAATTAATTAAATATCAGTGACAGTTTGTCTAAGGAGATTTATAATAGAAAGTTTTTTTTAAAAAAAATTAATCATATATAGAGAGTAGATTTTAAGATATACCAACAAGTCTCTTTTTTGGAATTGATATATGTTGAGATGTTGCGTTTGAAGCCCCAACACTAGGGGTGATCGCGGTGCGGGCGGTGCGGTTTTTCCCCAAAACCGCAGACCAATCCGCGTATGCGGTTTGGTCAAATTTCCAAACCGCAACCGCACCGCGAAATTTTAGAACCGCATAAACCACAACGCGAAAATGCGGTGCGGTGTGGTGCGGTTCATTGCGGTTTACACCTTCGATAAAATAATTATAAATCTAAAATTTTAATTTTCATGTGGAGTTAATTTTTATAATTCTTACTCGACCACATTTCTTAATTCTTATGCAGACTGTGACCTCTACAAACTGAATGAAATACAAACACTATAGTATGGAATATTGTGATACTAAATTAGAGAAAGATGGGCTAACCCATTATAATAGATCATTACAGTCCCACCATAAGCCTCTAAATTAAACTACCACTAGGCAACTGGCAATAACGAAGCAAATAGCTTGCAAACTATCCATTAAATCATTAACAAAATACTAACATAATATATATATAATTGTATAATATATTAAATATTGCGGTGCGGTGCGGTGCGATTTGAACCGCATTTCAAAAAACTAAAACCGCAACCCGCACCGTACCGCACGGTTTGTTAAAATTTGAAACCGCAACCACACCACAGAAAATAAAAACCGCGCGGTGTTGTGCGGGTTAGTGCGGTGTGGGCGGTTTTTGCGGTTTGGTGCGGTTTATGATCACTCCTACCCAACACCTTCATCCTTTCTTCGTAGATCCCCTGTTTAAAAATGAGTTTAAAAAAACTTTGTAAAATAATATAAAAAATAAAATTCGGTAGTTGTTAGTATTTTGTCGTTGTGAGAAATAGGATTTGAATGAATATTTATAGAATCTTTTGTCCATATAATGCAGAATTTATTATTTTATAGCATATATAATTAGACATTTTATTATGTAAGATTTATAATACATGAAACATATTTCAATTTATACCAACAGGCTTCTCTTGTGCTAGTGACGTGTGTTGAGATGTTGAATTTGATGACCTGAAAACTTCATCTTTTCTTGGTCGACCTGTTAAAAAAAATTGACAATTGAAAACATCAAAACATAAAAATATTTAAGATATAATATATGATAGCATTAACAAACCTCTTTTTCTTTTGTTGGTAGAGTGGATGTTGTGCTCTCTTTTTCTTTTCTTGGTAGAGTGGATGTTGTGCTGCTGAGAATGGGAACTTTTCATGATTTCAGGTTTATACCGTGCTACCCATCGAACGGTAAAATTAATTATAAATTATATATACACAAAATAAATATTTTAAAACTTTAAACATTATACATTCGGGTTCGCAGCACTATTAAAAAAATTATATAACAAATAAATATTAAAGTTAATTTTTTGAGTGTAAATCAGAAGCATTTGAGTTTATTTTGTAGTCTATTTTTTTTTTCTTTTCTTCCCTAGAGTAACTAACCATTTGACATTGACAAACTAAAACTTGAAATACCATAAATAACCAACCTATAATTACAAATCTACAAAGGGGTGTGTGTAACGAAAAAATGGCAGCAATATAATAAATTTGATCAAACAAACTTTACACATGTATTTATACATATTTAAACGGCTAACAGTTGTTAGAGACAGCGAATGGAGAATGCAGACAGGGGAGATGTAACCAACTTTATCAAATTACTAAAATTTTGAAAAAGTGTAGAAAATACATACGCAACAATCTAATGATAGGCATACCACAGCGAAGGTGCACAATTTCTAATAACTTATCACTTCAGATAATTGAGTTAAAATTTCTGATAATAGCATCAAATCAGAAAATATACGATATATATACAATTAGAATACAAGCGTAAGTTATCTTAATTCAAGTCCATATACTTTATTATAATGATTTATATATACAATTAGAACTTAATTGAGTGAATTAGCAAAAAAATTCAAAATCGTACCTTGAGTAAATTAGGAAGAGTTGACGCATGCTTGGAGTTGAAAGTGACCGGCTTCAATTCAGCAGTGGGGAAATGTATTTCCGAATCGACATATAGTATGGAAAATATTCTGAATTAGCTTGAAGAGGCTTGAATTTAAGATGTGGAAAATTGTCTGAAAGAGGATCGGAGTTTGTCCGAATTCCTTGAAGAGGGGTAGAGGCTGTCTGTTTTCTTTTGTCTACTTAGATTCCTTATATTATAATTTTAGGATATCTATTTTTAGTTGTATTTGTATTAGTTGTATTTGTATATTATTCCTTGCTAATAAATTTTCATCGTACCTTTGTTTTTTCTTAATAATACATTAGTTTAACCTTGGTTATATTAGATTTTAGGTGATTGGTCTAAAATTTAGGGATAACCTCTTATTGGTTCTAAAATTATTCCTCGATTTTGATTGGTTAACTGACGTGTAGTAGACTCAAGTGTTATAATAAAGGATATTTACATGTAACTGTAAAATAGAGATAAAAATAATAAAAGTAAGTTTGATTACTCATACCCATGTTTCATACCCGTCTCTTCCGTGTGATATCAAAAACTTGTATCTTAATGGTTTGAAATACAAGTTTAAATAATTTTTTTTCTCAACGATGTTAACATATATTATTATTATTATTATTATTATTATTATTATTATTATTATTATTATTATTATTATTGGATAGTTTCATTATTGTAATAATTTCCTTTAATAGGATAATTTCCTGTATTATTATTTGGTTGTTGGCTATATAAACCCTGTTATATTTTAATCGATAACAAGTTTCATTTTAATAAAAGTCTACATTTCTCTCTTCTCTCCATACTTTATCATGATATTTAGAGCTAGTTTGATTCGATTCGGGATCGGTTGATTGAGAGTTGAACATGATGTCTTCCGCATGTTGGATTAAAACATGTGCTTCTAATCGTGATTTGTTTTCAATGAAACATGTTTGATGATATTGATTTATGTTTCCGATCATGATTATTTTTCCCTGTATCATTTAATATGAGTTCTTTGATTGCTTTGATTATGGATTTAGCTACCGTTTTGATTTTTTTTCTTCATATTGGTTGGGTTTTTCTTGGGTAAAAAATTAATTTGGGTAAACATGTTGGTTTCATTTTTTTTGTTTGAGACTCTCTCACACACTATTTGTTTCTCTCTCATTGATGGTATTTGTATGTTGGTAAGATTGTTTAGGTTTCACTTTTCCCTTCTCTTCTTTTTCCATTTTTCTTTCTCGTGTTTATGATGGGAGTAGCCCTAGACACATCTGTATACCTTCTTTCTAAAAAATATAATCATCCGATTCAATCAATAGAATCACCCGCTTCATCCAGATTCTTCGTTATGATATTCTTCTCCATCCTTGTCCCCATCTCCGTCTTTGATATCGATGTCACCGTCATTGTTTTGTCATGTTTATCTTCAGAATCCCGTTTTTGTCATTATTGGTATGAGACAATCTATTCCGCAAATCTACCACGCCCATCATCATCGTCGTTGTGTTTTTGCTTTATCTTTATCTTCATTCTCATGCCTTCATGGTTTTTTTTTCTTCCATACCCAAGAACTCTCGTAGATTTTTTTTCCCTCACGATCTCTCACAAGTTTTTTTTTTCAGTCCCTACGACCTCTCCATCTCTCTTTCTCTATATATTGGTTTAGGTCTTAGGGTCGTTTATTTAGTCTTTCTTCTCTCTTTTTCTCTCTTCTTGTTTAGGATTATAAATTGGTTTCTCCGTTATAATTTGGATTCGAATTCAGATTCGATTTTGGTTTTGGTTGTATATTAGTTTGCACACAAATTTGCTGGTTAGATTATATAAACTTTGTTGGTTGGATTTGTATACTGTTTGGATTCGATTCTCGTTTTAGATTAGATTTGGATTTTGAGTTGGTTCGGATTGGTTATTGGGTTCGATTTGAATTTGGTTTCAGTATTAGTATTGGTATTGTTTTCGATGGTTGTAGCTCGTTTTGGAGTTTTCTTTCTTGTTCTTCGGTTGTTCATTTGTTTGAATTTTTAAGTTGTCTCGGTTGATTATTGGATGTCATGGATGGTTATTCTTCTCTTGTTGATTGGATCTCTTATTAGCTCTGGTTTTGGTTCGGATATACTTGGATTGTAGTTTGGTCTTCATTCGCTATTGGATGACATGGATACTCTATTTTCTTCTTGTAACGCGCTTGTGCGTTACTTTGGATTGGTTTGGAAGTGTTGGGTTCGCTTGGATTTGTGACTCTGCTTTTTGGATTCTTGTTTTTGATGGTGCGATTTTGGATTCGTTTGCATACGTGGCTCAATTTTTTTTGAAAAACTCCTAATTCCCCATCGTAAGTTTGAGGGGGGATGTTAACATATACTAAAACACGATACGAAAGTACATGAACACGAAATTACACGAACCCTAAATGGGTTGTGTTTGCATTTATTGTTTAGGTACACGAAACATGTACACTAAACCCGAAAATATATGACACGAAAGTACACAACATGAATGAATTGTCTGGTCTCATCAAAACCATCAATTTTTCAAATATATGACACGAAAGTACACGACATGAATGAACTGCTAAATTTGACCAAATCCATCATTTTTTCCTTGATAAACGAAAGCTGCATCTAGATCAATCTTAATTGCATTATGAACAAGTTTTGATCAACGCTTAGCCCCATCACTCGACAATAACGGATTTATCAAAGGAATTCCTCCACACTTTCGTTGTGTTCCAAAGATGTTTGGTAAAGAACAAAAAAGAAGAATATGGAAAAAAGGAGATATTAAAATTTTGTAAAAATTCTTTTCAGTATGCTCCTAAGTTTTTATGTAGAGTATAATATTTTTTTTTTAAAAAGTCGAAAGGATGAATTTTGAAAAAAATTATCCGAAAGCTTCTTTTTCAATTATCCCATTTTTTTCATAAAAAATTAGGAGTAAAATTTTTAAAAATTTTCTCTTCTAATTATTTTTCTTCTTTCCTAAATAAAATTTTGCATTTGAATTTTATTCTTGTTTCCATTTACAAACTCAAAAACAATCTTATTAGCTTATGACATACTTGGCCTGTTTGGCTCCTCCTTAAAACAAGTTCTTATGAACTTATTTTCGGGTAAAAATTTTATATTTTAATAATTTTTTTGTACAAGTATTTAATGTATGTTTGAGAAGCTATAATTTACAAAAAAAGTTAACTTTTTCAGAAAAAAGTTAGTAATCTTTAACTTTGTTTTAAAATAATTTGACGTATTCTGAAAATAAGTTTTCCCAAAGACCCCAATGTTTGACAACAAACTTATTTGTCGGCATATAGGGGTGAGCAAAAAACCGAATAGAAATCGAAACCGAACCGAAACCGACCAAAACCGAACCGAAAAAATCGAAACTGAAATCGAACCGGCGGTTGCGGTTTTTGATTTTTAAAAACCGAGACTTTCAGTTCCGGTTCTGGTTTTAGGTTAAAATCGAACCGAACCGAACCGATTATTAAAATAGATAAATAAATATATAATTTACATAAATTTATATAATTTACACATATTTTTAAAAATAATAAAAAAAATATATCTCTTCAGCCACGTTTTTCCCTCCTTGCTGAGCAGTTACAAGAGCAGTTACTCACAGCCAAGGTAGTTTCCAGCAGTTACAAGGACACCTGTCAACAGCCAACCAATTGTGCAACCACTTGGGCAGTTACCACTACTTCTAATAACCCACAATTATATATATAACACATATATATATCACCCAATAGCTTAGCCACGTTTTTGTTGTCTCCCAGCCATGCCACTTGTAAAGCCCATAATTATTTCCCCCACATGTGCCCAGCAAATGACCCAAACCTTTGGGCCTCATGTTTGGGCTGCCCAGCCAGCCATGTCTTCAGCCCAATGCTAATATTAAGCCACCAGCCAACTCTATCAATCAATTACACTAACAGCCCACCATCAAGCCATCAACCAAGCCCATGTCTAACCACAGCTTCGGCACCAACCATCGATGCCTGGTCTTGGCGGCCTTGGGGAACAGCAGCCGTTAAGCTCTTGAATTATAAAGTTAGCTTCAAAATGATGTCGGATGAGAAAAGGGAAGATATCGAAACTAGATATATGTAATAAATTCTTTATCTTAAATTTATAATTATGTATTGAATATAAGATAAGCAGCACTAGTCTTATAGCATGAAATCGTGAAATCATAAGCTGTGAAATAAAGAAGCACAATTTAAGTTAGCAATTGTGGTTAGATAACCTGAGGGCACCTGAGTTTTTGTTTTTAATTTAATTATAAAGTTGCAGTAAAGGTTGGATTATGACCAGTAATATGACCATGTAAACCAAACCAAACCAAACATACCCAGTATATCCCGCTCAGAGCAGGGTCGGGGGGTGAGATGTACGCAGACCATGCCCCTGCTTACGGTAGGGAGGCTGTTTCCGTGAAGACCCCCGGCTAAGTGCACATTACGCTAATTCAAAAATAGCAACTCGGAATCCACCTTTTACTTTCTAGTTGGTTCCTAAGTTCTAACCATTCAATAGCTCATTCAATACTTTGTTTAAAAGTGGAGGCGTTATAATTTATAAATTTAAAAACTTGAAATATATTTATGATTTTTTTGTTCGGTTTTATATCGAAACTGAACCGATTTAAATCGAACCGATCTTTTTAAAACTGAAACCGATAGTTCGATTGCGGTTGCGGTTTTCAATTTTTAAAACCTAATACATGCGGTTTCGGGTTCGATTTCGGGGAAAAACCGATCCGAACCGAACCGAACCGAACCGTGCTCTCCCCTATCGGCATATGAGTTTATCGAGTTCTAAGGAGAAAGTGTGGACCTTATACTTTTTTCTCGCATATCTAACTTGTTACGAAAAGTTTAGATTTTTTTTTATTAACATTGATACCACGAGTCTTATCAATTTAGTATTTGAAATTTGTATCTTATAAAACTGTAATTCTAAGTGTCATGTATTTTATTTTGTTGCTAAGTGCCATGTATTTTATTTAATGTTTATAAATTCAAGCAGGACACTCAAACCTTTTCTAAATTTATTTAAAATAATCTTTTTTTAAATTATTTGAATTTATAATTTAAAACTCACGCATTAACCAAATACTTGACTAAACTTGGATAAATTTTTTATAGAAAATTTAAGTAATTTAAAAGTGATAATTACCAAACAATAAACTTAATTTATATTACATGTTTACTTATAATTTTTTTTTTAAAAAGGAATCAATTCATTAATCAAAAGCCTTACGGCATTTACAAATACAATCGAAATTGGACATACGCTTAAAAATATCGCTGTTGAATCCTTCCTGGCGAGGCAACCAAACGATTTGAAGATGATTTGAATGCATGTACTTCTTTTCACCCGAATGTTCTATGCAATCTACCATAGACGCGGTCCCATAATAACCTTAATCCCTGAATTAAATTCATGAAAAATCTGTCGATCTATACCCTTGGCCATGCAGAACACCAAAACAAACTCTCATAAGTAGAGACTAACAAAATCCAAATAAATTGGGAACTTATCGAAGGAAATCAAGATTTTAAACAAACAAAACGAAAATAAAGAGATTGGGGCTTTTCACCGGTGAAAACCGATGAAAACCCCCTCAAAAATCTTTAATGGAGGCTACTCCCTCTGTGCCACAAAACACTTCTCATTTCTTTGAAAACACAAGTTTTAAGAAATAAGTTAAACAATGTTTAAGAATGATTGGGAGGGAGATTTAAGGGGGAAAGCACAGAATTATAGGGGGGAAAAGGAGATAAACTTTCCCCCCATTTTTCATTACCATTCAAATCAACCAATCACAATGCTCCATTACATCAGATTACATAAGCATTTCCACCATATTACATAGAAAAACAGATTACATATAAAAACGGATTACATAGAAAACACTATACATAGAAAAAACTAAGGCATCAGTGCTTGGCTATTCTCTGCTCAGAAAAATGAGTGTTGGAGGCTTCCCTTTCGATCTCAATCAACCACCAGCAACGGAAGGAGGTAATGAAGGCATGGAAGGTTTTATCCACCAGTTTGATTTAAATGAACCAGCAGAAGGAGACACACAAGGGCATGCACAACATCAACATATGGATGGTAATCATCATTGTAGAGAATGGACCAAACTCAGCTCTGATGCAAGATTAGAAGTTCTGATTTACTTTCTAAGCTACCCATCAACACAAACAGAAGGTAAACCTTACCAAGGTGCCATACAAGATGCAGCAAAAAAGTTCAATGTCACAAGAAGAACAATTAGCAGCATATGGAACAAAGCAAAGAAACAAAAGGCATCAATGCAGAGTTACAACATGGCAACAGATGGACACAATTCCGGAAGGAAAATAATCCAACTGCCACCTAATGCAATAACAGACATTAATATGGGAGATAGATCATGCATAAGGGACCTGTCAGCTCAGTTAAAAGTATCATCAAGTACTGCTAACAGAATGATAAAAAGGGGACTGATCAAACCTCACACAAATCCTCTACATCCTGGATTAAAAGATGCAAATATCATGCAAAGAATGGAATGGGTTCTAGACCTACTCATGGGAGATACACCAGCAACAAGGAGGCAGTACAAGGCAATGTATGATTTTGTGCATATAGACGAAATATGGTTTTACCTTAGCAAAAAAGCAGTAAGAGTTTACTTAGACAAAAATGAAAGAGGCAAGTACAGATCTGCTAAGTCAAGTAAGTTCATACCAAAGGTTATGTTCACTGCTGCAGTTGCAAGACCATGGTTTAATGCAAAAGATGAATGCATATTTTATGGCAAAATAGGCATATTTCCATTCACATACAAAGAACCAGAAAAGAGGGCATCTAAAAACAGAGCTAAGGGTACTATAATCACTAAGGTGGTTGAGTCAGTAGGCAAAAATGAAACAAGGAGCATGCTTATCAGTCATATAGTACCAACAATCATGTAGAAATGGCCAAGATTTGAAGGACCAAAGGTAATATATATACAAGAGGATAATGCAAAGACACACATTACTCAAACAGATTCAGAATGGCAACAAGTTCATCAACAAGGGGACTTCACATTCATTCTTGTACGACAACCACCAAACAGCCCTGACCTAGACATTTTAGACTTGGGTTTTTTTAGAAGTATTTAGTTTCTAATGCACAAGAAGATGCCAAAAGATGTTGATGGAATGATGGATACAGTAAATGAAGCATTTTATGAGTTAGAGCCAAGAACACTTGCAAATGTATGGTTAACTTTGCAATATGTCATGAATGAAATTCTGAGAGTAAAGGGCATCAATGACAGAACAATCCAAGAAGCACAAGAATTTAATAAATCTCATAGGAATTAACAATCTAAAATACATGAATTAACCAATTCACGAAACTCACTACTTATCCCAATACACGAATTTCACAGGAATTTAACAAATAACACACGAAATTAACCAATTCACGAAATGTCAATCCAAACAAATACACGAATTATCCCAATACAAGAATTAAGTCCCAAATCACTCAACAACGCATGTAAGCCCTAATTTAATTAAACAATAAGCACAGACAAATTAGGCCTACGAACAAGTTACAGGAATTAGGACTTACACGAATTAGGGTTACGAATGACTAACACGTTTAGGAACACGAACATGCATCATCGGAATCGTCAGAATTAAGTTCGTCGTCACCGGGATCCGACTTAGGATCATCTTCACCGGAATCGATTGGATCGGCATCACCGGAATCGTCATCACCGTCACAATCATCAAGAACAACTGCATGCGAATCCGATTCAGGTTTTCCATCCACCGTAAAGTCCGATTTCTCTTCAGAGACCTCAAATCGTTCCCCTCTTAACCGAAGGTATTCATGGTTGTATGTATGTTCGCCATCACAGTCAATTCCTTTGTCGCAGTGATGAGGATCGGAACAAGTATATGAACCCGTAATCTCATCATCCGAATCTGAAAAACCATGATGCGAATCCATGTCACAGTAGAATTCGTGGGTGATTTTAAGAAGAAAATAAGACGATCGGCGGCGATAAAAGAGAGTAAAAGAGAAGGGTTTTGTGGCACGAGTAAAAGAAATAAAAGGGGAGTAGATAAGAGATAAAAGACGAGGTTGGGCTCGTTTTTTAAAAATAAAAGAGAGTAGTAAAAGAAATAAAATAAATAAAAAAGAATGTGGGGAGTAGTAAAGTATTGTATTTTTATGACCTAAAATAGAATGGGGAAGAGTATTTTGAATGTAACAAAAAGGAAAGTGGGAAGAGTTTTATTGGAAGGAGGGAGTAGTGTTTAGGAAAGAGAGCGCTCAAACAGCCCCACTATCTCATTATTAATTTAAACTAGGGTACTTTGCCCGCGCTACGCGAGCTACTTATAATTTTTTTTTTATATTTTATTAAATTAATTTTGTGAACAAACTAATTTAACATATAAATTGTGATATTATAATTTTTTTAATAAATATTCCATATTAATATTTATAGTCAAGATTTATAATAATCAATGATATTTTATTTTTTTTATTTAATTTAAAAGAATTAATACATGTTTTTGGACATAAAAAAATTAAATTTACATTTATTTTACTAAAATACAATTTACAATATACTTTTTAATAGTATTCTACTAAATTAGTTAAGTTGATTTTTTTTTTACTAAAGCTGGTTAAAGCAAATTATAATATAGTAGAATTATATAGTTTATATAATTTTAGTTTATATAATTATATAGTAGAATGTTACTCGACATCGTCTCATGACGATGTCTCGTATTTTATTATATTAAAATTATTATTATCATTAACGAAAAATTTAAATTAAAGATATATTAAATTACTAAGAAAATAATTTTTAAGAAAATTGACCACAATATTCATCAAATATTAAATACTAAATAAAATGTACACTTTTATTTATTAATATTTATTGCATTAATTAAATATCAACTTTGTGTACTTAATTTAGTTATTTCAACTTTAATTGAAAGGGGATTCAAAGATTATAACTAAAATTTTCACAATTTTGAAAATTTCATTTAGTATGATAAAATTTAATTATTTAGTTAAATAATCTATATATATTATAATGCCTGGAGATCGGAAATGCACCAGAACAGTTCAAGGTATTTTTCTTGAATTTTCGTTTTTTTGATTTTTTTAATTAAAATTCTTTTCTTGCATTAAATAGCTATTAATGATAATTTAATTAGTCATTAATTACACCTATTAAACATATATTAAATTTACTTTATTTAATTTGTTTAAAAATTAACAAACTTTATTTGAACATTATAGCTATTATTTCAACATAAAATATTTATTATATATAGTTAAGTTTATTTTTAGGTAAAATGACGACTAACAATTGTTTATATTGCGTTATTTTTTATTCCCTATTCAAGGTCACTATAATTTCTTTTCGGATGATTATAGGGTAGACGACCTTAAGTTCTCAAGCAATTTTTATTATGAATGATTGTGAAAATCATACAAGATATTTACTTAATATCTGGAACTGTATAGAAATAATACATACAGATTTTTAATTTTGCACATGAATAAATTATAAATGAGTTATGATCAAATCGATTAAATTTAACAAACCCAACCATTTATTGGAAGATAAAATCGATAAAATACATCCATTGTTTTATTATATTGTGTCTAAATAAATTTTTATTCTAATTAAACAAATTCTTACACAATTATTGAATATGTATGTTATGAGAGG
The DNA here is from genome assembly GCA_036435485.1 of Saposhnikovia divaricata. Lineage (NCBI taxonomy): Eukaryota > Viridiplantae > Streptophyta > Magnoliopsida > Apiales > Apiaceae > Saposhnikovia > Saposhnikovia divaricata. Next base: position 33,707,397 of record CM071599.1, read on the forward strand.
GGTGTCGGCTTTAAAAAACGTTATTAACCTTAACTTCTCAAGCATTCTTTATTATCAATGATTTTGGAGTCGTAATAAATTATGGCAGTAAACAGATCTTTACTTAATATCTGAAATTTGTAAACAAATAATGCACATGAATAAATTACACATGAGTTATGACCAAACTAATTAAATTGAACAAACCCAACCATTTTATTGGAAGATTAAATTGATAAAAAATTTATGCAAAAGTTGTTTCAATATATTGTGTCAAAATAAATTAATATTCAAATTAAATAAATTCCTACGCTATTATTGAACATGTATATTATGAGAGGAGTGTTGATTTTAAAAAACGTTATTAAAATAAAAATTTATAAACCGCGCGAAGCGCGGATAAGTTGGCTAGTTAAATTTAATCATTCAGAATTCCTTTACCCTTCTCATTAGTTGGAAAACAAAGGAAGCAAAAACATATAACACAAAACTATCCAATGCCCAGACTAATTTGAAAAACACTATCATCGAGGCTCCTATCTACTGAAATTTCCACCTCACGTTCAACTTCTTCTTTTCTCCACCCATGGCTTATCCATATTCTCCACCCAAATGAATTATGACTCTTGGTTCGGAACCATACATCAACCTGTAAGGCTGCAACAAAAAATGTTCTAATAAGGTCCATCATGAATCACCATTTGACCAAAAGCTCATGTCCAGATTGAGTCTTGAATCACAAACGAACGGTCCAATTTCTTTACTCCAAGTCTGACCAGATAGTTGTAGTCTTTTTCATTTTCAGGTATAAATAGCAAATTTGCATTGCCAGTCCAGGTCTCTTGATGATTTGTAGATTTTAATCAAATATAGCGACACTTCTCATCTATTGTGTTTGAACATGGTGATGCATATAGGTTGTGGTTCCGAGAATGACATTCCCATCTTCTTCCTAAAAGGCCATGCACAACCCCTTGAATACAACCCACACAACATTTGTTGCAAAGTTCTAGTTAGAAGACATGGCCAACAAAATTCTCAGAAAGTAATCATCCGCATCTGGACTCGCCATTGTTGTTTCGATAAGGCACTACCGCACTGGATCCCTCCTTGTTATAGAAATTAAAAAATTACAACAAATAATAGCCTGCCAATAAAAAAAATTGTTAGTACTACCGGTGAAATATAAAAATATATTTAATTTCTTTAATTTACGCACTCAGGTAAATTAAAATAAGAAAATTTAAGATCCAAGAGTACAAACCCTGATTCTTGGGAATTAAAACAGAGTACAAATTTTAAAAATAAAAAATTATGTCTGTTAGTATCTACTCTTATTTTTTTATAATAACCTTTTAATAAAACGAAATTTAAAATCCAGGAGTACAAACCCATATCTTACATGATCAGGTCACATTACATAAACAACTAGTTGATAAAGCCGCGCTTCGCGGCGGCGTTACAATTTTTATTTTTAAAAAAAATCAATACATTTACGTTATATTATAATATTAATATTAAATTTTAATAATTAAATAATCTTCTCTAATGAATCAATTTCTTGTTAAATACGATTCTTTCGATTGAGCCCCTCTCTCGTTAAAACCGAAATCCCAACTTTTTAACATATATTATAAAGACTTATATAATATTTTTTATCCATAAAATCGAACCGTAAAAATAAAATAAATTGATGACTACAATATCAAATTCTAATAGCTAATACAATCTTTTCTAGAGAGCGGTCTTCCCGTTAAATAAGTTTCGAGCCGCTCTTATTTGAAACCGAAATTCTAACCTCACTATATAAATAGAGTACATTCCAATTTTTATATTATTTAAACTTTCTAATATTTATGGAGTTTTAAAAGATGAAAATACATCTTATATTTTCTTTATATTATAGATAATTTTGTATAAAAAAGTTAAAATAAAGGATTTTTAGGAAAAAAGATGTATAGTTTATATATTCAAACACCTATTCTACTTCTAGTAGAACGTTTATTTATATATTTTTTCTATAAATTCGAACTCGCTATCCTCCTTTATATATATATATATTGATGCTAGGAATTAGAACAGAGAAGATACTAACAGACCGTAAATTGCATCTACTCCATCCTTCCTTAAATTTCACCAGAAGAGGCATTAGGTTAAGCCAAAAAATTCCTGGCCATTAGCAATACTTTTATTACATCCATGAGCTCAACATTGTCATCTTGAGGAAGATTGATGGCATCGTCCTTGCCAGAGGTAGCTTCAACAATCTGAAAGGTGTTGGACCTAAGTGCAGATGGTGGTGTAGTAGCCAACAGAGAATTAATGGAGCCCTTGATCGGACTGTTCAATATATCCTTCACATAGATTGTTGGGAACACCTCTTCTTCAAGGTTGATCACTGCTGATCCGAAGACATTAGAAATTGAAAATAACCTCCTTCAGCTAGGATTCTTATCGCTTCTTTGCTCAAAGCCACCCCCCACATTAAAAGCATAATTACCTTAAACCTTTTCTTCTCCTTTGTGGATGGTTCGAACCCCAGCAAGAGGTTTTTAAGCTTCAAGTATAAGTTAATACTTTTGGTGAAATTAAAATCACTTTTTACTTCAATTGTGAAGAAAAAAATTATAGTAAAACTTAACTATTTAGTTGCCTAAAACAAATCCATATACTACTTGTCAGTAAAGAGTGTTTTAAGTAAAATGAATTTGAACTTAAACTTCCTCCTAAACAAATTGTGTATAAAAAATTTACTGAATGTAACTTTAAAAACCACCATCTTCATCCTATCTGATATGGGCTGAAAATAAGCCCTAAAAACACATTTAATGTGGTATTAATTAGGCCAAGATTGGTCCAAACGTGGGGCCCACCAGGTGGGCCCAAAACCCCAATTATAATATTAATTTCGTGATTAATATTGGGGGTAATAAACAGCTCAGCAATAAGAGTTGGATAAGGATAATATCCCCATCAGACTTAGCCACCAAGACATCCAATTCGATATGGAAACTGATTCCTATAAGGAATAGATCTAGAACCTTCCTCAAAGACTTACCCACCAAGTCTCCGAATCCTACCATAATTCTAAGGCTTCTCAGCCTATATAAAGGGCCTGACCCCTTATTCTCAGAACTACGTTTTTTGGCTTGATCTTTGATATTCATCAAAGTACGTAGGCATCTTGTGAAGGCAGAGTCAGCCACGAGCACAAGAGCAGCCATTAAAGCACGAAGCTCACACACTTTTGCCTTAAATACACAAACCCTAGCCGCAATACTAGTAACCTAGTTTTTATTCCATGACATTTGGCGCCGTCTGTGGGACAAGGACATCAACCATGGTTCAAACACGAAGAACAACATCAACCGAGGCCGTGCCCCTTAACTCTGCTCCACCAGCCACTTCTGATCCGCTCATCGTCACTGAGGAAGGACAAATACTCCCATCAACAGGGGCGGTCATTCAACCTCTGCCCATTCAGCCCCCAGGGACGACTCCCCAGGTAGAGGGGACCAACTCAGTGATTGTCCATCAAAGCCAAGAAACTAACCCTCTCCAGATGGTGGTTTCTCCTCTTGGTAACGTTGATCGCACGAGGGTACGATTCCATACTACGGATCTCCCTTTGAACACCAACCCTATGTATGGGCTGCCTAACTACCCCCCTCGACGAAGGGAACCTGGACCAAGCGGACACGCCTTACAGATCCGGGATCGAGAATATGATGACTACTCTGGTCCCTATACTGATGATTCATCATCATCTGAGGATGATGATCGAGATGAAGCCCCGTGGAGGCGACGTGCTAGCAAGGAACCTCTAAGAAGAACACGAAGAATTCATGATGGACTCCCCTTGACAACTGCTGAGAAAATCAAGGCTTATGAGGCAGAGATCTTAAAATTGAAGGACGATATTGCAAGAGAACAAGACAGGTTGAATCAAACTCAGCCTCCTCCAACTGCAGAGAGGATCCCCATTATAAATTTGGAGAGGCCTTCAAGAAGGCAAAGGAGGGCTGATACCCGAACCGAAAAATCGACAAGGGTGGAGACCCCCAGAAGCAACCCCAAAGATCTGATGCCACTTGGGGACCCTGACGATCCCACACCTCCGTTTACTGAGGAGGTGATGAATGCCGACATCTCAAGGAAATTTAAGATGCCAACTATTAAGGCCTATGATGGAACGGGCGATCCCGCAAACCATGTCAGGACATTCTTTAACGCACTGCTGCTGCAGCCTGCTAGTGATGCCTTAAAGTGTAGGGCGTTCCCTCAAACTCTGTCAGGCATGGCTCAAAGATGGTATAGCCGTCTACCTGCAAACTCGATTGGCTCTTTTAAGGAGTTGAGCAGCCAATTCATCAGTGGGAGAATTCATGAGAAAAGTTCTGCATCCCTTATGTATGTGGTGCAGGGAAAGAATGAGAACTTAAGGGATTATCGCAAGCGATTCACCAAAGAGATGTTGAATATCACCGATCTGGAAAATAAGGTGGCCATGGTAGCCCTGGAACACGGAACCACTGACCTCTTCTTTAAAAGGTCCTTGGCAAAACACCCTCCTGAGAACATGGCCGAGCTCCAGAGAAGAGCCGATAAATATATCAAGGCTGAGGACAGCATGAAGAAGGAAACCACCGGAGGCAATGGCAAGGGTTCTAATGATTCAAAGAAACGAAAGCCAGAGCAAGAGTACGACGCTAGGGACAAGTATCCCCGGGCTGGCAAGGACTCCGGGTCATCACCCAAGAAGGGTTTTGGACCGAGGTTTTCTGATTACGCAAGGCTGAACGCTCCTAGGAGTCAAAGTTTGTTAGATATTGAGAAGGATAAGGACTTTCGCTGGCCTAAACCACTCAGGGGTGACCCCGAAAAGAGAAACAAAGATTTGTATTGCAGATTCCATAGGGATGTGGGACATGACACAGATGACTGCAGACAGTTAAAGGATGAAATTGAATTTTTAATCCGGAAGGGAAAGTTAAACAAGTTCACCAAGGGTGAAGATAGCGGAACCCAGAAAAGGGATTATGATAGAAGAGATAATGATAGGAGGGATAACGATCGTGATCATAACCCATAGCCTCGAGGGCCAGTAATCAATATGATTTGGGGAGGACCAACAGCGGTCGGCTCTACCCGAAACTCTCGAAAGGCCTATGCCAGAGAAGTGATGCACATCATAGGAGAAGCCTCGAAGCGTGCTAAGACTGTGACAGTGATTGGTTTTGATGATTCAGACCTTGAAGGGGTGAGATTCCCCCATGACGACCCGTTGGTCATAACTCCTGTAATTGGAAACTCAGAAGTGAAGCGGGTCCTGATAGACAATGGAGCTTCTGTCGATATCTTGTTTCATGACGCTTTTGTGAAGATGGGGTATAATGACTCTCAACTAACCCCGACTAACATGCCTATCTACGGATTTAATGGAGTTGAGTCCAAGGTTGAAGGGACCATTCAGCTGCCCATGACAATAGGGCAAGAACCTAAGGAAGCCACCCAGATGTTGAACTTTCTAGTAATTAAGGCTGCCTCGACGTACAATGCAATCTTAGGGAGGACCGGACTTCATGCGTTCAAGGCTGTTGCCTCTACTTATCACATGAAGGTCAAATTTCCAACCAGGAATGGTGTTGGGGAACAGAAAGGAGATCAGAAAATGGCCAGGAGTTGCTATGTGGCTGCTTTGAGAGCTGATGGAATCGGGGGGCAGGTACTCCCGATTGAAGACATGGATGTCCGTGGTGATGATGACTTAATACCTATCCCTCTGGAGCTAGGCGACCCTGAGAAGGTGACTTATATAGGAGCCTCTTTGAAAGAACCCCTGAAGGGCAAGTTGATAGAGTTCTTACAAAAGAATAGCGACGTTTTTGCTTGGACAGCAGCTGATATGCCAGGGATTGATCCCCAACTTATAACTCATAGATTGAATGTCGACCCTAATCGGAAGATAATACAGCAGAAGAAGAGGAATTTTGCCCCAGAAAGGCAAGAGGCCATTAAGCAAGAAGTGGATAAGCTCTTGGAGGCTGGTTTTATTGAAGAAATTCAGTTTCCCGAATGGTTAGCAAACCCTGTGATGGTCAAGAAAGCGAATGGGAAGTGGAGGATGTGTATAGACTTCACTGACCTGAATGATGCATGTCCAAAGGATTGTTTCCCCCTGCCAAGAATAGATATGTTGATAGATGCCACAGCTGGACATGAGATGTTGAGCTTCATGGATGGATTCAGCGGCTATAATCAGATTAAGATGCACAAGGATGACATCCCAAAGGTATATTTCATAACTGACTTTGGTGTTTTCTGCCATCTTGTTATGGCGTTTGGTCTAAAGAATGCGGGAGCTACTTACCAACGATTGGTGAATAAGATATTCGCCCATCTGATTGGAAAAACCATGGAGGTCTATGTCGATGATATGCTGGTTAAAAGCTTGGTCAAAGCGGACCACATTAAACACCTCAGAGAGGCATTTGAAGTGCTGAGGCACCACAAAATGATGTTGAATCCGGCCAAGTGCGCCTTTGGCGTTGGATCGGGTAAATTTTTGGGTCTGATGGTTTCCAAGAGAGGCATAGAGGCCAACCCTTACAAGATCAAGGCGATCTTAGATATGGAACCCCCACGCTCTATAAGAGATGTGCATAAGTTGACAGGCCGGGTAGCGGCTTTAAGAAGATTCATCTCCAAGTCTGGTGACAAATGCTTGCCTTTCTTTCAAGCATTGAAGAAGGTGAAAAACTTTTAGTGGACACTTGAGAGCCAAGAGGCCTTTGAACAACTGAAGAAGTACATGGTTGAAGCCCCGTTGTTGACCAAACCAAGTCCTGGGGAGACTCTTTGTCTATACCTGGCGGTATCTGAACAAGCCCTGAGTGCTGTCCTTATTCGGGAAGAGGAAAAAGTCAAGAAACCTATCTACTATGTGAGCAAAGTGTTGCATGGGGCTGAGTTGAATTACTCACCCATAGAAAAGTTTGCTTTGGCATTAGTGACTGCCTCAAGGAAGTTGCGGCCTTACTTCCAGGCACATAAGATTCAAGTTCTGACAAACCAGCAGTTGAGGAACATATTGCATATCCCTAAGGCCAGTGGAAGGTTAATCAAATGGGCGATTGAGTTAGGAGAGTTTGATATCACATACAAGCCTCGGACAACCATCAAGGCTCAGGCATTGGCTGACTTCGTGGTTGAATGCACTATTAACAACCAAGAAGTCGGGGGGCAAGAGATAATGACTACCCCTGGGCAAGAGAAAAAAGAAGAGGAACTTACACCTGATCTGAAGGAATATTGGGTGCTCTATTTTGATGGAGCATCAAAAACAAATCTAGTGGTGCAGGTTTGGTTTTGCAAAGCCCCGATGGGTTCACAGTTGAGTACGCTTTAAAATTGGATTTTCCTACCACCAACAATGAGGCGGAGTATGAGGCATTAATAGCTGGTTTGGGTTTAGCTAGAATCATGAGGGTCAAAAATCTCAAAGTTTTTGGAGATTCAAGGCTTGTGGTATCCCAAGTAAATGGTGAATTTGAGGCTAAGGATGAGACTATGGCGAAATACCTGAGAGTGGTAAAGGCTGTTATGTCTCAGTTTGAGGAGTGCTATGTTGAACACATCCCAAGAGAAGAAAACATTAAGGCCGATGCCCTGTCTAAGTTTGCTTCTTCTGAGACAGAAAATTATGCTGGGAGTGTCTACTTTCAGGTCTTGAAGGCCCCGACCGTTAACGCAAAGTTAGTGGCACCAATTGATATAGGAGGCTCTTGGATAGATCCTATCAAGGCACACCTTGAGACCGGGTGGCTCCCAGACAATGCCTTGGAGGCACGAAAACTTTCAGTAAGAGCATTGAGATACACTTTGATTGAGGGCATTCTGTACAAAAGGTCGTTTGTCATCCCATACTTGAAGTGTCTAAGGCCTCAAGAGGCAAGGGAAGCATTGGAGGAAGTTCATGAAGGGATCTGTGGGCAACACTTGGGGGGCAGAGCCCTAGCTCACAAGATAATTCGTTTAGGGTTCTATTGGCCGGAGATGTTGGCTGATGCACAAAACTATGTCAAGAGATGTGAGAGATGCCAGAAGCATGCCCCAATTGTGAGACAACCGCCTGAGATGTTAACTTCAATTAACTCTCCCATTCCATTTGCGATGTGGGGGATGGATATACTTGGACCTTTTCCCACGGCTTCAGCACAAAGGAAATTCCTGATAGTGGCCATTGATTACTTCACTAAGTGGATTGAGGCTAAACCTCTGGCCAAGATAACCACCAAGCAAGTTTCCCAGTTCTTTTGGGAGAACATAATTTGCAGATACGGAATCCCACGAATCCTTGTAACAGACAATGGGACACAGTTCAATAATGAAGAGTTTAAGAAGTATTGTGAAGAGAATGCGATTGAGCTCCGCTTTACCTCAGTGGCACATCCACAAGCCAATGGGCAAGCTGAGGTAGTTAATCGAATTATCCTTGATGGACTGAAGAAGAGGGTCGAACGCTCTAGGAACACTTGGGTCGATGAATTGCTGCCCATACTTTGGGCATATCGTACCACTTGTAAGGTAACAACTGGAGCAACCCCATTTTTGCTGGCTTATGGAGCCGAGGCAGTTGTGCCTTGGAGATCATGCAAGCATCACCTCGAGTCGAGGCATACGAGCCAGAAACTAATGAAGAAGGGATGAGACTTGCCCTTGACTTAATTGACGAGGTCAGAGATGAAGCTAATACTAGGAATGCTGAATATCAGAAGAGAGCCTCTTTTCATTACAACCAGAGAGTTAAGGAAAGATTCTTTCGACAAGGCGACATGGTTCTGAGGAAGATTGAAGCCTCAGGAGTTGGCCAAAAAGGAAAATTAGCACCAAACTGAGAAGGACCGTATCTAGTCAGAAAGGTGTTAGGACGAGGATCCTACAAGTTAGAAACCTTGGATGGGGTTGAGGTGCCCCGGACTTGGCATGCTGTGAACCTCAAAGTTTATTATGTTTAAGTTCTTTTGACAAAGGCTTGGACTTTTATCTATTTATTAGGAATAAGGTTCGAATGAAACCATTATAGAGCATGTTGCTCCCAGTAGGGGATAGAGTATCTATGTAAGGGTTGAACCCATCTTATTGATGTCCTTTGATAGCATAATGGAATTTATTCTGTTTTCTCTATTAGTTATTCTTCCTTGTTAAAACAAACGAAAGACGAATGTTGAACCAACTAGTGAGTTTAGTACCAGCCAGGAGGCCAAGTACTCGAAAATTCTAAAGTTTAACGAACTATGAGCAAAAACAAGAAAAATGAACAGAAACTAACTGCATAAATAGTTAAGTTAAAAGTTACACAAACAAAGGCCCGAAGGCTATCAAGTCAAATGGTGGAAACAAATAGTTCAGATAAACAAAAGATAAATAAATAAAGCTTAAGGGGCCTTAGGGGCCTCCTTAGCAGGAGAAGCATCCTCAGAGCTAGTATCAGTAGTGGACCCATCATCAGCAGAGTTAGCAGAACCAGACTGAACTAGAGGAAGCTCGGGATCTAAAGCTGAAGTGGTGGCGGTAGCATGCTCCTTGACCAAAGCATCATCCTCCCCGAATAGCTCTTCACTGGAACCAGGCTCATGTATCAAGGTACTGGGAAGATGAGGGCTAGGAAAAGCAGAAGGCAAGAATAACCCTGGATGCTGCCTCAGAACTGCTTCAAGGGCTTTGGTCCACCCATCAGTAAACTGGCTAGGAAAGAGCATCTCATCATGCTGATCCATGAGAGTCTTGTACTCATCCGAATCCAGATAGTCATCAATCTGCTTCTCCTTGTCATCCCTCAGAGCAACTAGCTCCGCATGCATCCCAACCATCTCTTCATCCTTCTTCTTTAGCTGCTCTTCCAGCTGGTTAATGTGGAGAGTCTTCTTCTGAGACTCAGACTCAAAACCTTTGGCCTTCTCCTTCCAAGCTTTGGCTTTATGAACCAAGCTTTGGAAATGGACGTTAGCCTGCATGAAAGGTTAGCATTAAAATCAAATAATGAATCTAAGCCGTTAAAGTATTGAAAAGACAGAGTTCGAGACTCACCACAGCAATAGCCTGAGCACCAAGCGCCTCTGACTCTCCAATACCTCCATTAAGGACCATGCCCTTATAGTCAGGAGTGGTGATTGAGTTCAAAGACCAATCCATGGAATGCTTGGTAGAGCCCACCACAGAATCCTGCTTCCTGAAGCCCCAGGGAGGCCTAAAAACTATCGACTGGACGTTAACCTGGGAGCTCCCCTCCAATCCAGCTATGTCACCATACCTCAGGTCTCTTTTCTGGACCTTGTGAGGGCGTAGAAAAGGAGGCTCCGTATTTTTCCCTCGAGGGTCAGCAGTCCTCTTAGCTCGAGCCATTCTGGAAGTCTCTTCATCAGGAGAGGGCGCAGCCTCCACAATCAACTTCGCAACTGCAAAAATAAGCAAAAACGAGTTGGAATAAATTCAGTAAAAAAGTAAATGGCAAAGATTAGTAAGAAAATTACCCCGTTCAGAAACTCTGGAAAGGCCTACTCTCCTCAGAGATTCCTCATTTAAAAGGCTTAGGCACGTAATAGAACTGCCATCTGCCTGGGTCAGAGTATTATAAGCGGCCTGTTCCTCGGTATTAAGGACGATTCCCTTAGCGCTTCCGTCTGAAACTCTCGAAAATGTCTGCCTAAAGAGAGTGCCCCAATCACCTCCGTCCCACTCTAAGTATGCAAACTCATTTTTCCAGCCCGTATTATTATAAGGGATTGACTTGCCATTAAAAAGTGGGGAACTCTAGGGCGGAGTTTAACATATACCCAGCCAGGGTTCGTGGCAGGACTATTGTAAAATTGAAAAATTTTGCGAAAAAGCGCAACAGATAAAGGGAGTTGCTGTCTGAGACACAAAACCATGAAACATAATATGATCCTCCACGCATTTGGCGAGAGTTGACACGGACTAATTTGAACATCAGCTAAAAGTCTAGGAATGAATTCATGAAACGGAAAGCGAAGACCAGCTACTAAACTCTCCCTATAAACACACAAAGAATTGGGTTTCCAGTGACAAGGTCTGTCACCTAGCTCAGCTGGGACAAGTTTATAAGGTGACTTGATCTTAAAAAGTTTGTTATATCTAGTGATTTCCTCAACATCATGATATGAGCTACAGCAGTCATACGCATATAATTCAGACAAAGAAGGGTAATCGTCTCCACGTTGATTTAACATGTCTACTAGAGATGTGTAAGAAGAGCGAATGGTGATCGTACCTTTGGAGGAGGCAGAATTCATTTTTTCAAGACGGGACTTAGCTTTGTCCTCCATTGATGCTCCTGGAAAAAAGGTCTGAAGCTCCACTAAAACCCAGAAAGTATGAAGGTTTGAAGAAATCTTCAAGGAAAAACCCAGAAACCACCGTGAGGAGGAGGAGCTTCGCCAAAAAACTCTCGCCAGAAATCGCCTTAAAATAAAAAGAACTATAGAGAGAATCTCTAGTGAAGTGTTTGAATAGAAGTGAGAATGAGAAGGTGAACTCTCCACTCTCACTCTTATATACAACTATTCAGCCGGTTAAAATTCTTCCAAACGGTCAGAAAACCTACAGTGACAGGTCAAAATTTCGAAGTTGACCTACTAAAAGCCCATGAAACCGGCCCAAATTAAGGCCCAATTCTAGGACATTCTTAGAAAAATATCTTGGAAAAGTATCATAGATATTTTAAAAAAACATCATAGATATTTTGAAAAATATCATAGACAAAAGATCCTAAATTTGGATTTGAATTAAGAATAGCCTGGACAGGCCCAATAACAGCCATGAGGTCAAGCCCATTCTGAAAAGAAAAAAGGTATTTTTATAAAATACGCAATAAACCTATGAGGCCCAATAAGAATAGGCCCAAAGCCAAAGTGGCCCTTATTTCGACCAGAATCATGGTCGAAACGACCAAGAATCCTGGTCGAAAAACCCTTCGACCAAAGCGTTGGAAACGCCCTTATTTCGACCAGAATCCTGGTCGAAACGACCAAGAATCCTGGTCGAAAAACCCTTCGACCAAAGCGTTGGAAACGCCCTTATTTCGACCAGAATCCTGGTCGAAACGACCAAGAATCCTGGTCGAAAAACCCTTCGACCAAAGCGTTGGAAACGCCCTTATTTCGACCAGAATCCTGGTCGAAACGACCAAGAATCCTAGTCGAAAATCCCTTCGACCAAAACAAAATTGGACGCTTATTTCGACCAAGATCCTGGTCGAAACGACCAAGAATCCTCGTCGAAAATCCCTTCGATCAGGAAACCAAAGAAGGCCTTATTTCGACCAGAATTCTGGTCGAATTCCTGGTCGAATTCCTGGTCGAAAAGGCTTATTCCTGGTCGAAATTTGCTATAAAAATTGATTCTTTGGCAGCAAATCTTCACGGATATGGAATTTTGATACCTGTGGGTACCATAATAGGATAAATATGGAAATACGAGGAATTTCATAGATAATTCCTTGAGAGAAATATTCTATAACTGAAATTATGGAAGATAAATTGCTTAGCCTCGAATAAGGCATATCGTCGTAAATGTGTCGGTCGCTCCACACTTTGCATCAAGACGACATTTGTGAAACACTAGTGTACAAAACCCTGACCCAAGTCTCGAGAAAGGCAGTTAAAACTTCCAGGAAAACCTGATCAGTTTTCCTAGAAGTTGGGGGGCAAATGATATGGGCTGAAAATAAGCCCTAAAGACACATTTAATGTGGTATTAATTAGGCCAAGAATGGTCCAAACGTGGGGCCCACCAGGTGGGCCCAAAACCCCAATTATAATATTAATTTCGTGATTAATATTGGGGGTAATAAACAGCTCAGCAATAAGAGTTGGATAAGGATAATATCCCCATCAGACTTAGCCACCAAGACATCCAATTCGATATGGAAACTGATTCCTATAAGGAATAGATCTAGAACCTTCCTCAAAGACTTACCCACCAAGTCTCCGAATCCTACCATAATTCTAAGGCTTCTCAGCCTATATAAAGGGCCTGACCCCTTATTCTCAGAACTACGTTTTTTGGCTTGATCTTTGATATTCATCAAAGTACGTAGGCATCTTGTGAAGGCAGAGTCAGCCACGAGCACAAGAGCAGCCATTAAAGCACGAAGCTCACACACTTTTGCCTTAAATACACAAACCCTAGCCGCAATACTAGTAACCTAGTTTTTATTCCACAACACTATCATAGCAGATACATTTCCTCCATTATTTTATAATACCAATTTGAACTTCATAAACTGCTAATAAACATATCAATTAACTCTGAGATGGCCTTAACACCAAGGACTTCTTAGTACACCTCTTGCTACAATTTCTTTAAGATTAAGAGTATGACCAACTAAATAGCTATACGAGTATATTTCTAATATTATCTACATTAGGAAAAAAATGGATTAAGAACCTGAAGCTTATTAAATCTAGTACTAAGGCACACCATGATGCTGGCTAATTACTGCAATTAGTTTTTTTTTTTTTGCAAGTCTGCACATTTCAACTTCTATTATCAATCCAAAGAAACAATCTAATGTCTAAATAGGTCAAAAATACCAAAAATATAATGTAACTTGAAAGGTTGTCTATAGCTAACTAACCACCTTCCACAAAAAATTTTACCTACAACTTCCTTTTACCTTTGGAATTCACAGATGAATGACACTTACAACTGTTTCATGATAGAAGTCTGTTCCTTGACGTGCTTGCTTTGGAGTTCTGACATTATGTAATAAATGGTTCTCAACTGGTTGGACAATGCTTGTCATAAGATTACTTGGAAGAAAAATAGCCACAACAGTCCCTGGATACATGTTGGTCAGTTGTTGGTCATTGTATTTGTTGGATACGTCGGGGCCAAAACATTTCTAACTGGCTGCATAGTGGTCATTGCATTGCCAGTGTGTTGCTGCTGCATATGCCATAATATTTCCCTGTTGCATATTGTTGAGAGAATTCACGGTAGCTTGCATATTGGCCATAGTACTCCTCTGGTGCATAGTATTTGCTTGGCTGCTGGACAGAAGACATGGGATTTATTTTTGTTGTAAATTAGATATGCACAAAATCAAACATAGTATTCTTTATTCTTTCTTTATGTGGTTTACAAAAGGATTGCTTCACAACTTTAGCATTTCAATATTATTTTATTCTTGAAAGATTAAATAGATTAATCTGTCCTTGTGAATAAGCTAACGAATACTTAAATCATTTTAATGGCAATGTCCTTCAACAACGTATATTTAACTATTTAAAATTTAAAAATTTGTAGCGGGTAAAGTGTGAGAAGGTAAGAGAAACATTAAGTGAATGAAAGATTAGAAAACATTTATATACTGAAACAAAGACTCAAGATGCTTACGGAGTCATCCGAAGATAATTCTCAATTTTAGCACTGAACCTCAATCTTTAGCGGTCCTAAAATTTGAATGAAATGTCTCTAGGGTCAATCCTTCATTCTGCACCTCAATTTTAGCAACGCCAAAATCTACATTCATGATTGACCTGTAAGAAAAATTGTCAGTGCCAGGCAATTTTAAAATCATTTAAAGCTCTTTCTAAACCACAATAATAGAAGGTATCAACAACGTAATTATGTTGAACAGTCTTTCTTATACATCATTCTTGTCTATATCATCCTGCCAAAACTCGTTAATTCATACCATATCACATACGCAGCACATGTTCAAAGTTAGAAATATCGATATTTGATGAGAAAAGTATACCCGACACCATTGTTGGCCCTTCAATTTGGCTGACGTTCAACTGCCTAAAATTTCGAGTGTGTAAGAAAAATTTACCTCATAAATTTCATCTGATAGAAGTGCCACCTGATGAGCATATGGAATCCTAGTGTTGAAGTCGATATTCCTATCTGTTAGTGGGTTGCCAATGACATAGCCCTGAGTACAACAAATAATTAGAATTAAAAAAAAACAAACTGATAAGAAATGATAGTCAGTATGTCACACAAAACACATACTGCAATATTAATTCTTGGCTCATTTCCAACTTCATTACCTACAGACAACAATATACGAAAATTGGTATAAAAACACCTCTTCTATATATACAATAATACACTTAAGCATTCAGCCAGAATTTGAGAACCAATACCGTTAAATTGGTGATTTTTGTCACTCAGAAGCTAGTACTGAATAAAATCAAGATTGTAACCTCATCAACTTTTTGTAGATAACTTTGACATAATGCGTTGCTTGCATGCACGTTCACGTATTCGCCATTGAAATTTGCTTTTGCTAATTGAGAAAACCAAATAAATAATCTCTTAGATTCTCTATTTCAACAACGCCATTATATCTCCATATTTCACAGAAGAGTCCAAGTAATTGAACATTATTCGATGATCAACTGCCTAAAATTTCGAGTGTGTAAGAAAAATTTATCTCATAAATTTCATCTTATAGAAGTGCCACCTGATGAGAATATGGAATCCTAGTGTTGAAGTCGATATTCCTATCTGTTAGTGGGTTGCCAATGACATAGCCCTGGGTACAACAACTAATTAGAATTTAAAAAAAAAATACACAAACTGATAAAAAATGATAGTCAGTAGGTCACACAAAACACATATTGCAATATTAATTCTTGGCTCATTTCCAGCTTCATTACCTATAGACAACAATATACGACAATTGGTATAAAAACACCTCTTCTATATATACAATAATACACTTAAGCATTCAGCCAGAATTTGAGAACCGATACCATTAAATATCTCTTAAACAATGAGCGAAATAGTTATTCTTAAGTAGGATATACCGGTGATGTATAATGGATTGCTGATAAATTTTGAATGTTTCTCAAGCCACTGCGTCGAATGGATCTCCTTAGTAACTCAGTATGATTCAAAATTAATCGGGCAACTCTAAATTGTTTAGCTTTTCCCGACATTTGGATAACCTACAAATCCAATTCAGTAGGTCACACAAAACACATATTGCAATATTAATTCTTGGCTCATTTCCAGCTTCATTACCTATAGACAACAATATATGACAATTGGTATAAAAACACCTCTTCTATATATACAATAATACATTTAAGCATTCAGCTAGAATTTGAGAACCAATACCATTAAATATCTCTTAAACAATGAGCGAAATAGTTATTCTTTAGTAGGAAATACCGGTGATGTATAATGGATTGCTGATAAATTTCGAATGTTTCTCAAGCCACTGCGTCGAATGGATCTCCTTAGTAACTCAATATGATTCAAAATTAATCGGGCAACTCTAAATTGTTGAGCTTTTCCCGACATTTGGATAACCCACAAATCCAATTGTTACACCATCATCTTTTCTAGGAAAACCTTGACCACCTGAACCCTCGGCCTTGGAATTGTATGCCTTGACCATACCTGAGCAATTCTAGAATCATAAATATTCAATATGATTTCAAAAAGTCACCAAAAGCCTGCATGTTGTTGTGCAAGAAAAATAAACATTTGAATCGCAAGCGCACAATTCGTTTCGTTGTAAAATTTATGATTCGTTCCACAGGGATTAATGTTTTCGCATTCCTTAATTTCTAATTTAATCGAATTAGAACAAGTGAATTTTGGATGATTTTGATTTACCCTAATTAATTACTAAATGAAAATCTAATTATTCTAAAATTAAATTATTCTAAATAATTAACTAATGAAAAAGAAAAAAAAGTAAATTAATCTAGAAATTCTAAATTTGAATTTTAGAACTAGATTTTAATCTAAGGCATTTTTCTTTTTGAAATTTAATTAAAAAATATTTTTTTATTTATTATTATTATTTTTTTATTTTTTTGGGCAAAGAAACCAAGCGAATTTGAATTACCAGAAAAATAACTCATATAAAAAGAACCGACATAATAACCAGGAGTAAATTTTATAACTAATACCTACTTGACCAAACCAGTACAACTTAGCAACAAACTAACATAGCAACAAACTAACAGAATGCACTACACAATTTGAACTCTACAGGAAGACAAAAACAAATCGATGTAACCAAATGACTTAGAATTCGGGCTGGACACTCAGAACTTTACGAAATTAAAGAAAAAAAATGCACAAATAAAGACCTCTACAGGTTACCAGAATTTTATCAGTAAACACCACAAACGAATTCAAGAAAAAAAAACTTGGCACCAGATTCACAATTCTACAGTAATAGAAAGGAGAACCAAACTCTCAGTAGAACTACACCTAGCGACTCGACCTTAAGTCACTAATGATTTGAAAACAAAACAGAACACAATTACCAAACAGAACAGAATCTCGACTAAATACTGTTGATTCCCAGCCAATACTCGAAACCAGAAATCAAAGCACAACCCGAAGCAACAGCAAAATTTCCTATGCAGAATACTCGGACAGAAACCAGACTCGGCAACTCGCGGCTGGACTGAGAAACAAAACTCGATTCGTAAAACAAAATGCAAATGAAACACAACTCAGAACAGTAAGGCAGCAACGAAACAGCAACCAAAACAAAACCGTAATATTTAGAATTCAGCAAAAACACAAGTCCACAATTAGCAACTCAATACTACACATCAAACGCGAGCTCAGTGAAGTAAATTCCCAATTCAGCCAACTCGAAAATAAAATGGAGAAGAAGGGAATGGTGTTTGGTTGTGTGTCGTGGAGAGAGAGAGAGAGAGGGGGGGGCTGGATTATCAAGAAACAGGGAGGAATTCATTTGCATCGAATAAAAAAAACTATAAACACAGAGAACGTTTAACTAAGGGGAAATGGGTTTGGGAGTTTTGAACGAAGGTGAGTAAAGAGAAATACAAGGGAGGTGAAAACAAAACTGGGGAAAGAAAATGAAGCTTCGATTTAAGAATTTTAAAGCAGGTAAAATAATTACTGAAAATTAATAAAAATGAAATAGAAATTTTTTTTTTCGAAAATTAAAAATGAAACTAAAGAAATTAACTACGAAATTTAAATTATACTACAACTATGATTTGGATTTAAAGTGCCCACAATAAAATTGAGATTTAAAGGGGCAAAATTACGAATAAAAACTACGAACAAGAAATTAAAAATCGTTACTTTCAACCCATAGTGGTTAGCTTTCACTACTTTGTCCACTACTTGGATTTACGAAAATAACGAAACAAGGCAACAATAACGAAATAGCAAGACAAGAAGTAAAGAAAATAAAAATTGCATAAATTATAATAGGAGTGTTTACAAGATTTGAAACTAAGAAAAAATACAAGAAATTAAATCTACCCTAAAATCTAAGTTACTAAATACAAGGGGGGTGGGGGTATTTATAGGATAGGAATTAGGGTTAAGAGGGGTGTTGGGTAAATCCCCACCATACATTTGTGGTGTGTGGTGGTGAAATCCTAGCCATCTATTTGTTTCCTTCCCCCTTAAGCTTTGAAGAGTTGATCTTGGCCATACACTTCTCTAATGTGTTGGGATGATCTCCACCTTCCACTTGTCTTGAAATATTCCTTTTGCTCCAAGCTCCTAATTCTTTTCCTTCTTTCATTTTTGGTCCTATTTCTTCCTCTTTTTCCCTTCCTTGCTCTTTATTTCTTTATTTTGTCATTCATTTATTTATTTACGAATTTCCTGAAATGCAACAAAATAAATTATTAAAATACGAGTTCAAGCAAATAAATAGGTAATAATAATATGTAAAAATATGCACTTATCAAATGCCCCCATACCTATCTTTTGCTCGTCCTCGAGTAAAAACAAAGAAGAAAATCTAGATAAAAAGTCCTATACCCCTTTTCGTAGGTGTGACGGTTGCATTTGGCATATGCAACAAGCCCTTTAAACCCCTAGGCAGCCCTAGTGGACGAGTGAGGTCTCGTGAGGGCCTATAGTGAATGTACCCACAAAATCCATCTAGTTTGTATAAAAGATCACATGGCAATGCACACCACACATACATGTCCTCTCATGATACATCAGCTTAAGAATCAAAATGAAGTTGCAAAGTCTTGGTGTGGAAAGTGCAAGGATTCTCATAGTCTACTTAAAGAACCATGCAAGAGTGATTATAAGTTCATGTCAAGTGCAGAAATTATTGGTAACCATGCTAAGTCTACAAGGGCACACCTCAGAGTCAAAACTTGAGATCTCTTATGCAAAAAACAAATATTCAATACCTCACCTTTCACTCACAAAAGAATATTCACTCAAGAACAAGGGTAAGTGTATCACTCAATTCCAACAAAATCAAATGCATGCTTGACACTAGGTATCATTCCAACTTAAATCACAACATACATTAATAATGACAGTCAAAAGGTCTTTATTAGGGTTGTAATGGGGCTAGGGACAAGGTATGTCAAGAAAGGCCAAAGCAAGGTGAAGTGTCAAAAGCTAGTAGTCACCATGAATAACATGCACAACACCAAACTTCCTCCCCACACAATTTATTTTCATTTTCAACAAAAAGCCTTGAATAGTCGCAATGAAGGAGGATTACAAAAAAACATAAGTATGCTCTCATGTATATATATTCTTTTTTTTCATTTTTTTTTCTTTTCATTTTTTTCTTTTTCTTTATTATTTTTTTCTTTAATTTTTTATTTATGAGAGCTAAGATAAATGTAACAATAATCCTCATTTAGATTTAACTTGAACATCGACTAGCAAGGTAACAACAAATATTTCCTCGAAAGTTATGAACAAAAGTAAACCCTATTTCACACACCTTATTGCTCCCTCAAGTTCCTACTAGCCTTTGACAAAATGGGATCAAGAATTCGTAAGGCTAAACAAGAAAAAGGTCTTAGACGAGTAATGTGGTGTGTCACCAAAAGAAAATGATTAAGCTCAAAGGGTTAACTAATTGATCACATAAGCATGGTGTGGATATTTTTGGAAATATATATTATTCCTAAATGCCTTTATCATTTTATCATCAATCAATGTCATGCGTTCCAAGAGAGAATTCAAACAAGTGCTAGCAATGCAAATGATAAGTGGACACTCAAGCAAAAGAATATAAATGCAAAAGATATGCATATAGGCTCAAAATCTCACTTGGTGTAGTAAAACATAATCAATCTCAAGAAATGGTATCCTCAATGCACCTACTTGTATTCAAAGCATGAAGACCAAATCATCTTACACCTAATCGTGCCCTTCTAATTTCATGCACAATTCAAATAAGTCTACTAGCTTCACCTTGCTAGTGTAAGTGTGTGAACAAGAACTTTAGCAAATCACTTCTCAAACAAAAGCTAATGGATCATAAGATTATCATAGCATGTAAGGGTGCATCAAGCAACTAGCAATCAATTAACAAGACTAGAATACGAAAAGAACTCTTTTTGATTTTTTCATTTTTTAATTTTTTTTTGATTTTTCAATTTTTACTATTTACACTAAAAACCCTCCCCCATACCTAAATCATGCATTGTCCTCAATGTATGCAAATGCAAGAGAAATGAGTAAATGAGAACGAGGAGATAATACCTGACAAGGGAAGAAGGAGAGAATTAACGTACTGGAAGAAACTTACATGAGTCACGGGTCGATGAGGTGGGTGACCTCATCCTCGGGATCAAATGGCAGCTCTAAAAATGGTTTGAGTCTTTGTCCATTAACTTTAAATACATCACCATTTTTAGGATTTTCAATTTCAACAGCACCGTGAGGAAAAACGGTCCTAACAATGTAAGGACCTTCCCACCTAGATCTCAATTTCCCTGGGAATAAATGAAGCCTAGAATTGTACAAAAGAACTTTTTGACCCGGAGAAAAAGATTTTCTCAAAATGGATTTATCATGAAAAAGTTTTGTTCTTTCTTTATAAATTTTAGCATTTTCATAGGCCTCATTTCTTAATTCCTCTAGTTCTGACAATTGCAATTTCTTATGACTACCGGCGGTTGGTAAGTCAAAGTTCAAATCTCTTATGGCCCACAAGGCCCTATGCTCTAGTTCAACGGGCAAGTGACAGGCTTTGCCAAACACAATTCTGTAAGGGGACATGCCCAAAACAGTCTTAAAAGCGGTTCGATAGGCCCATAAGGCATCTATCAGTTTGATTGACCAATCCTTCTTATTCGAGTTGACAGTCTTTTCTAAGATTTGTTTGATTTGCCTATTCGAGACTTCAACTTGACCACTAGTTTGAGGATGATAAGGGGTAGCCAGCCTATGAGTAATTGAGTACTTTTTCAAAAGGGACTCAAACTGACGATTCTTAAAGTGCGTACCTTGGTCACTAATGATAGCCCTAGGTGTGCCAAATCGAGAAAAGATATTCTCTTTTAAGAATTTAAGAACGACCTTGTTATCATTGGACTTAGTCGGTATGGCTTCTACCCATTTAGACACATAATCAACCGCTAAGAGAATGTAGAGGTTGCCAAAAGAGCTAGGAAAGGGACCCATAAAATCTATGCCCCACACATCAAAAATCTCAATGATTAAGATGGGACTCATTGGCATCATGTTTCTCCTACTGATCTTTCCTAAGTGTTGACACCTACTACAAGCGGCACAGAATTCTGCAACATCCTTGAATAAACTAGGCCAATAAAAACCGCTTTGGAGGATTTTAGCTGTTATTTTCTTAGCACTAAAATGACCTCCACAAGCTTGATCATGACAAAAGGAAAGGATACTTCGAAACTCATGGTTTGGGACGCACCTCCGAATGATTTGATCGGGACAATATTTAAAGAGATATGGGTCGTCCCAAAAGAAGTGTTTGACTTGAGAGAAAAATTTCGATTTATCTTGTGTGGACCAATGAGAGGGGATTTCGCCGATTGCAAGGTAATTGACAATGTCGGCGAACCAAGAAGGAGTAGAGATAGAAAAGAGATGTTCGTCGGGAAAAGATTCATTCAAAGGCGAGTCAGTGGTGGACTCCACTACTAATCGAGAAAGGTGATCGGCAACGACATTTTCGGACCCCTTCTTATCCCTGATTTCTAGGTCAAACTCTTGGAGCAACAAGATCCACCTAATCAATCGGGCCTTAGAGTCTTTCTTAGAGAAGAGATATCGAAGGGTGGAATGATCGGTGTAAACAATGATTTTCGAACCAATAAGATAAGACCTAAACTTTTCGAGGGCAAAGACTACGGCTAGAAGCTCCTTCTCGGTGGTTGAATAATTGAGTTGCGCATCATTTAAGGTCTTACTAGCGTAGTATATGACATGAGGTATCTTATTGATTCGTTGTCCTAATATCGCCCCTAATGCGTAATCAGATGCATCACACATTAACTCGTAAGGTTGACTCCAATCGGGAGACTTGATAATCGGGGCCGAGGTCAACTCTTTCTTAAGGTGTTCAAAATATTGTAAACAATCTTTAGTGAACTCAAATTTGACATCTTTACCAAGAAGGGTGGTCAAGGGTCTAGCCTTTTTGCTAAAATCTTTAATGAAACGCCTATAAAAACCCGCATGTCCTAAAAAGGAACGAATTCCTTTGACCGATGTTGGTGGGGGTAGATTGGCAATGAGGTCAACTTTGGATTTATCTACTTCGATCCCCTTTTTAGAAATTCTATGACCAAGAACGATTCCTTCTTTAACCATGAAATGACATTTTTCCCAATTAAGAACGAGGTTAGTTTCTTTACATCTCTTTAAGACTAACTCAAGATGGTTTAAGCATTGATGAAAAGACGAACCAAAGAAAGATGGAGAAGTCATCTATGAAAATCTCTAGGAATTCACCTACCATGTCAGAAAAGATGCTCATCATGCACCTTTGGAAGGTAGCCGGGGCAGTGGTTAGACCGAAAATGGAAGCAAGTTCACACTAGCGCCTAAGTCGAGTAATGCCTTGTCCACAAAGGTATTGCCTATGACACATGAAATTGTAGGACAACCGGGGTCCTTATATTTCACGGGAATTTGGTTCGAAAGAATTGAGCTCACTTGGGACGTCAAGAAGGCTTTCTTAGGGACGTGAGTAGTTCGCTTATGTGTGCACAAATCATTTAGACATTTCGCATACGAAGGAATTTGTTGAATCGCGTCTAAAAGAGGAATGTTGATCTCGACTTGTTTGAAAACTTCCAAAATCTTTTCTACTTGAGGCGATTGTTTGTTTGAAAGGAGTCTTTGAAGATAAGGAGCTTTAGGTTTAAAGACTCGTTCGCTAGACACATCGAGAATGGAATTGGAAAGTGGAACAACAAACGAAGACTTGTTAGGTGAAGGTGGTGTATGAGTCAATGAAGGCTCGCTAGGTGATGATGATTTGAGAGGAGATTTTGATGACTCGGGAGTGGATTTTGAAGATGAGGGTTCAAGTTGTGACAGTGTGGGACTAGATGATTCAAAAGTCTTGGGATTAGGAAGATGGTTTGAAGGATTGAGTTTAGGGTTTTGTTCAACATTTGACTCGTCTTCTTCGTCGGGGGACTCGACTCCAACTTGATTATCAACTTTGTTTCCCGACCTTAAAGAAATGATGGCATTAACATTTTCAGGTGGTCTTTGGTTGAGATGAAATTTAGGGTTGACCTCAGTTTGACTCGGGAACTTGTTCTTCTCTCGCTCACAAATGGCGTTGGCTAATTGACTCACTTGAACCTCTAACTTAGATATGGCTTGAGTACTAGCATTTAAAATTTGCCTATCTTGAGTCATGGTTTGCATGAAAGTTTGTTGCGATTGAGCCAAATTAGTGGTGGATTTGAGAAGCGCATTGAGAGTCTTTTCCAAAGAATTAATTCTCTTATCCGACTCATGAAAGCCGGGTGGGTGGGCAGGTGCTTGATTTTGATAAGGAATGTGATTTTGAGTCGTGTTTGAAAAAGGAACTTGGTTTGGATAGTTCGGCTTTTGAAAAGATGGTGGAGATTGGAAATTTTGGCCTTGGTTCCAAGAGAAATTCGGGTGGTTCTTCCACCCGGGATTGTAAGTCGGTGCAAACGGGTCATTCCGAAGCCTCGGTTGAAACACCGCATTAATTTGATCATAGCCGGGAGAGTTCGAAAAACCTTGATTAAAATTAGAGCACATAGACACATTTGAGGGGGCGTTACTAGTTTCTAATGCTTCGAGTCTTCTAGTAAGGGTGGCTAACTTGGCATCAGTAGCAATATTGTTTCCAATTGAATGCATACCCCTAGAAGAACTAGATGACTCGTTGGACTTGTGAGGTTCCCTAGTAGACTCCCACAACATAGTCTTCTCGGCTAATTCCTCGAAAAACTCCCACCCTTCGTCTTCATTTTTCTCCATGAATTTTCCTTGGCACATAGACTCTAACAACGCGGTTGTTGGACTATCTAGGGCCTCGTAAACAATCTTGCAAAGTCTCCATTTTTCTATTCCGTGGTGGGGGCATTATGATAAGAGATTTTTAAAACGATCAAAATATTTCCAAAAAGACTCATTTTCCTTTTGATGAAATTGATTTATTTCGTTTGTAATCCTTGTAGTCTTATGGTTTGGAAAATATTTTTTAAGAAAAATTATCACAAATCCCTCCCACGTGGAAATAAAATTAACCGGTAGTCTATACAACCATTTCTTAGCATTTTCTTTAAGCGCAAAATTAATGAGTCTAATCCTAATCGAGTCCTCGGTTAATTGTTGGAGCTTTTGTAAGGCACAAACCTCCTCGAATTCATGGATGAAAAGATACGGGTCCTCACCTTCACTCCCGGTAAATTTGGGTAACATGCTAATATGTTGAGCTTTGATCTCGAAATTATTACCATTTACGGGAGGAAGAGTGATACACGAGGGTTGGGCAGAACGGGTGGGATAACAACGGTCCTTAAGAGACATGGCCATGTTTACTATCAGTTCGGAATTATCCAAAGACTCGGAATCAGAAGAGGAAGAAATCTCAAACGATCTCACTAGTCTAGAAGAATTATCCCTAATCCAAATAGTTCGCATAAACCATGTAAGGAAACACGTAGCAAATAAGTGCGATAAAATAAACACACAAAAAGAAAGGGGTGTAAAATTAAAAGAAAAATTCTAAACCTAGGGTTCCCTAATAAAATAACTAGACCTTGCTCCTAACTATAAGGGCTACCAAAAACTAGGTAAATCAATAATTATTCGAACCGGCTTGGCCAGGTAGGTGCAAGCATTGCCAAGAGGCTAAACACCAGCCAAGACACCAAAACCTTAATTGGCCAGGTCAGCTTTCGCTTTCCTAGACACCAAAAAGTCAGAATAATTAAAGATTACTTCGTTTCTTAAGCACCTTCCTAATTGAGCGCGAAATTCCTAGGGGCAAACGTCTAATTAATTTTATTAAAGGCTTGGTATGCAAAATGAGGGATTAAATTGTTTTTGGGCTAAGGAAAGAGTGATGAAATCCCTTCCCTTATCTTTTGAGAGGTTATGCCCTTAAAATTTATTTACAAAATGATGCAACAAACAAAGAGGTATATAAAAAAAACTATAAACATTTATGGATGCTTTAAACTACGTGTTCTAACTAAAGAAAAGAAAGAATTTAACGTACCTTGGGGTCCTCCAGCGATCACCACAATTTATAGGGTACGAAAAATTAAAAACAAGAAAATAAAAATCTAGATGATGTGCCATAAGTGATTAAATGCATGATGCAACAATTATGTATTTACAACTAATTTTTTTGGATTTTCAATTTTCAATTTTTTTTGTGATTTTTGTGATTTTTTATTTTTTTGTGATTTTCTAAATAAATAGAAAAACGAAAGAGGAGAGAGATACGGTTTACCCAAGCAAAGCTTCCAAAATTCCGAGAAAATTTCTTCCGCTTTAATCCAAGTTTCCCGAATTTTCCTCCAAATTCCTCGAAAAAATGCAAACAAGAAAAAGGGTGAGAAAAGAGCTAATCCGAAAAATTAAAACTAAAGCGCGAAAAAATAATTAATCCCTTAGTCCCCGGCAGCGGCGCCAATAACTTGTTGTGCTAGAAAAATAAACATTCGAATCGCAAGCGCACTCGTTTCGTTGTAAAATTTATGATTCGTTCCACAGGGATTAATGTTTTCGCATTCCTTAATTTCTAATTTAATCGAATTAGAACAAGTGGCTTTTGGATGATTTTGATTTACCCTAATTAATTACTAAATGAAAATCTAATTATTCTAAAATTAAATTATTCTAAATAATTAACTAATGAAAAAGAAAAAAAAAGTAAATTAATCTATAAATTCTAAATTTGAATTTTAAAACTAGATTTTATTCTAAGGCATTTTACTTTTTAAAATTTATTTACAAAATATTTTTTTATTTATTATTATTATTTTTTTTTTTTTGGGCAAAGAAACCAAGCGAATTTGAATTACCAGAAAAATAACTCATATAAAAAGAACCGACATAATAACCAGGAGTAAATTTTATAACTAATACCTACTTGACCAAACCAGTACAACTTAGCAACAAACTAACAGAATGCACTACACAATTTGAACTCTACAGGAAGACAAAAACAAATCGATGTAACCAAACGACTTAGAATTCGGGCTGGACACTCAGAACTTTACGAAATTAAAGAAAAAAAAAATGCACAAATAAAGACCTCTACAAGTTACCAGAATTTTATCAGTAAACACCACAACCAAATTCAAGAAAAAAAAAACTTGACACTAGATTCACAATTCTACAGTAATAGAAAGGAGAACCAAACTCTCAGTAGAACTACACCTAGCGACTCGACCTTAAGTCACTGATGATTTGAAAACAAAACAGAACACAATTACCAAATAGAACAGAATCTCGCCTAAATACTGTTGATTCCCAGCCAATACTCGAAACCAGAAATCACAGCACAACCCGAAGCAACAGCAAAATTTCCTATGCAGAATACTCGGACAGAAAACAGACTCGGTTTCGTTGTAAAATTTATGATTCGTTCCACAGGGATTAATGTTTTCGCATTCCTTAATTTCTAATTTAATCGAATTAGAACAAGTGGATTTTGGATGATTTTGATTTACCCTAATTAATTACTAAATGAAAATCTAATTATTCTAAAATTAAATTATTCTAAATAATTAACTAATGAAAAAGAAAAAAAAAGTAAATTAATCTATAAATTCTAAATTTGAATTTTAAAACTAGATTTTATTCTAAGGCATTTTTCTTTTTGAAAATTATTTACAAAATATTTTTTTTATTTATTATTATTATTTATTTATTTATTTGGGCAAAGAAACCAAGCGAATTTGAATTACCAGAAAAATAACTCATATAAAAAGAACCGACATAATAACCAGGAGTAAATTTTATAACTAATACCTACTTGACCAAACCAGTACAACTTAGCAACAAACTAACAGAATGCACTACACAATTTGAACTCTACAGGAAGACAAAAACAAATCGATGTAACCAAACGACTTAGAATTCGGGCTGGACACTCAGAACTTTACGAAATTAAAGAAAAAAATGCACAAATAAAGACCTCTACAGGTTACCAGAATTTTATCAGTAAACACCACAAACGAATTCAAGAAAAAAAAACTTGGCACCAGATTCACAATTCTACAGTAATAGAAAGGAGAACCAAACTCTCAGTAGAACTACACCTAGCGACTCGACCTTAAGTCACTGATGATTTGAAAACAAAACAGAACACAATTACCAAACAAAACAGAATCTCGACTAAATACTGTTGATTCCCAGCCAATACTCGAAACCAGAAATCACAGCACAACCCGAAGCAACAGCAAAATTTCCTATGCATAATACTCGGACAGAAAACAGACTCGACAACTCGCGGCTGGACTGGGAAACAAAACTCGATTCGTAAAACAAAATGCAAATGAAACACAACTCAGAACAGTAAGGCAGCAACGAAACAGCAACCAAAACAAAACCGTAATATTTAGAATTCAGCAAAAACACAAGTCCACAATTAGCAACTCAATACTACACATCAAATGCGAGCTTAGTGAAGTAAATTCCCAATTCAGCCAACTCGAAAATAAAACGGAGAAGAAGGGAATGGTGTTTGGTTGTGTGTCGTGGAGAGAGAGAGAGGGGGGGCTGGATTATCAAGAAACAGGGAGGAATTCATTTGCATCGAATAAAAAAAAACTATAAACACAGAGAACGTTTAACTAAGGGGAAATGGGTTTGGGAGTTTTGAACGAAGGTGAGTAAAGAGAAATACAGGGGAGGTGAAAACAAAACCTGGGAAAGAAAATGAATCTTCGATTTAAGAATTTTAAAGAAGGTAAAATAATTACTGAAAATTAATAAAACTGAAATAGAAATTTTTTTTTTCGAAAATTAAAAATGAAACTAAAGAAATTAACTACGAAATTTAAATTATACTACAACGATGATTTGGATTTAAAGTGCCCACAATAACAAGGCAACAATAACGAAAGAGCAAGACAAGAAGTAAAGAAAATAAAAATTGCATTAATTATAATAGGAGTGTTTACAAGATTTGAAACTAAGAAAAAATACAAGAAATTAAATCTACCCTAAAATCTAAGTTACTAAATACAAGGGGGGTGAGGGGGTATTTATAGGATAGGAATTAGGGTTAAGAGGAGTGTTGGGTAAATCCCCACCATACATTTGTGGTGTGTGGTGGTGAAATCCTAGCCATCTATTTGTTTCCTTCCCCCTTAAGCTTTGAAGAGTTGATCTTGGCCATACACTTCTCTAATGTGTTGGGATGATCTCCACCTTCCACTTGTCTTGAAATATTCCTTTTGCTCCAAGCTCCTAATTCTTTTCCTTCTTTCATTTTTGGTCCTTTTTCTTCCTCCTTTTCCCTTCCTTGCTCTTTATTTCTTTATTTTGTCATTTCTTTATTTATTTACGAATTTCCTGAAATGCAACAAAATAAATTATTAAAATACGAGTTCAATCAAATAAATAGGTAATAATAATATGCAAAAATATGCACTTATCACATGTATTAATCCAATTTCAGACTTTCCAAACAGTTGCTCCCCGTCATATGTGTATGACGTAATCATCAGATCATCTGCTGTAACCAAAATTAACTGAAAACTAAAGAAAATTAACCGAAAACCAAAATCAATGTTAACCAAAACTTTTAATGTTCTGGATTTAATAGTATCATATAAACTGATATAAGATATAATCAATCCATTGTATCATATAAACTGTCTCCATTACAAAACCATTGTAGAATCATCCTTGTTTCATATCCTATAAATTCAAACAAAAAAGATTTGTAAATAATAATTATGTCTTACACATACACTAACATATATCAAAAAAATCACGAAAATTGAGAGAAGAAAGAAAGATGAAGCGGAGAAAAAATCTGAATTTAAAACATCAATATATCTGAATCAAATCTCAATATATCTGAATTGAGAGGTTTCAAAATATACATCCGGAGGCTTCTATTTACAATCAGAGACTTGAACACCGAAAATGGTTTAAGATTCATCATTGCTTCTTCTCTTCTACACAAATCAAACAGATATTAGTAATATAAATGTATTAAAGACACATCTTGACGCATATATATGATCAACATAAACATCATCAAAAAACCACGAAGAAGAAGAAAGAGAGATACATGAGACATAGCTGGAGGAGAAATGTTAAAAAAACGAATATATTATACACTAACACATATACACAAACACATACAGATGCATTCATAAAAAAACCTGTAAGTGAAGTTCTGGAACATGATTGTTGATTGGACATGCTTGAATCTTAAAAAAATTGACAGAAACACGTATTCAGAAAGCAAGAAACAGATTAGCAGCCAGATTTAGAGATCATAAAAAAATCAATTATGTATACAATCATGATTGATTCTGTTGTTCCTGTTTTTCTAAAGCAAAAAATGATGATATGGATACAATATACTTGTATACATCAGATTAGGGTAAAAAAATTTGAAAATCTTGAACGTGCAATTCTGTTGCTAAAATTAAGGAACAGTTATTGAGAATAGTAATATAGAGATATTATGCATATCATTTGATTTATTATGTAAATTAATGGGTTGTTAAATGGATTATCCATGGGTCAAGTGCTAAACAATAGGAAAATAGTATAAATTATAGGAGTTGGGTAAAAAAATTTACCCACTGGGTAAAATGCTAAATGGGCAATACCATGCATTAAGAATATGTTTATTGGATAAACCACAAATCCAATTGTTACACCATCATCTTTTCTGGGAAAACCTTGACCAACTGAACCCTCGGCCTTGGAATTGTATGCCTTGACCATACCTCAGCAATTCTAGAATCATAAATATTCAACACGATTTGAGCCTGCATGTATTAATCCAATTTCAAACTTTCCAAACAGTTGCTCCCCGTCATAAGTGTATGACGTAATCAGCAGATCATCTACTGTAACCAAAATTAACTGAAAACTAAAGAAAATTAACCAAAAACCAAAATCAATGTTAACCAAAACTTTTAATGTTCTGGATTTAATAGTATCATATAAACTGATATAAGATATAATCAATCCATTGTATCATATAAACTGTCTCCATTACAATACCATTGTAGAATCATCCTTGTTTCATATCCTATAAATTCAAACAAAAAAGATTTGTAAATAATAATTATGTCTTACACATACACTAACATATATCAAAAAAATCACGAAAATTGAGAGAAGAAAGAAAGATGAAGCGGAGAAAAAATCTGAATTTAAAACATCAATATATTTGAATCAAATCTCAATATATCTGAATTGAGAGGTTGCAAAATATACATACGGAGGCTTCTATTTACAATCAGAGACTTGAACATCGAAAATGGTTTAAGATTCATCATTGCTTCTTCTCTTCTACACAAATCAAACAGATATTAGTAATATAAATGTATTAAAGACACATCTTGACGCATATATATGATCAACATAAACATCATCAAAAAATCACGAAGAAGAAGAAAGAGAGATACATGAGACATAGCTGGAGGAGAAATGTTAAAAAAACGAATATATTATACACTAACACATATACACAAACACATACAGATGCATTCATAAAAAAACCTGTAAGTGAAGTTCTGGAACATGATTGTTGATTGGACATGCTTGAATCTTACAAAAATTGACAGAAACACGTATTCAGAAAGAAAGAAACAGATTAGCAGCCAGATTTAGAGATCATAAAAAAATCAATTATGTATACAATCATGATTGATTCTGTTGTTCCTGTTTTTCTAAAGCAAAAAATGATGATATGGATACAATATACTTGTATACATCATATTAGGGTAAAAAATTTTGAAAATCTTGAACGTGCAATTCTGTTGCTAAAATTAAGGAACAGTTATTGAGAATAGTAATATAGAGATATTATGCATATCATTTGATTTATTATGTAAATTAATGGGTTGTTAAATGGATTATCCATGGGTCAAGTGCTAAACAATAGGAAAATAGTATAAATTATAGGAGTTGGGTAAAAAAAATTACCCACTGGGTAAAATGCTAAATGGGCAATACCATGCATTAAGAATATGTTGATTTAATATATTTACTTATAAATGACCTATGTGTAATTAATTTTATTAACAATTTAAGACTAAATAGATTTAGGTTTTAATTTCACTTTGACGATAATATGAAATGACTTAATATTATATCGAATTCATACAAATAATTCTATTAATATTTTATCCAATAAGACCCAATCGTCTTCCAACTTTTGGATGGGAGTTACATGCTAAAATTTATAACTAATTTGGAGGTTTTATAAATTTTTATTTGTATATTTTTAGTTTCTTCCAATATTTTAAATTTCTTATTAGATAGTGATATTCTACATTGAATGCAGTTCTCAACTTTATATATTATATAACCATATAATTAAATCTTGCAAAATCATCCAAGTTTAACAAAATGTAGTAAAGCATGAATTACTAGAATAAAGTAAATATGATTTTAATCAACTTTATGGCATTTAAATCATTTTCTCATGAATTACAATATACTAGCTTATACCCATGTTGCGTACAGCTCATTTTCTAATATCTACAATTATATTATTTTTTATAATTATATTAATTTTTTTATATTTATTTTTTATTAATTTACATATTAAATTATTGCTAAAAAATTGATATATATATATATATATATATATATATATATATATATATATATATATGTATGTATGTATGAGATTTTACACATTAAATTTACTATGTTTTCTATCTTGAATTCTTTAAATTTGATTTGGATGATTTTACAACCCACGTGAAATTAACAAAATAATCTTTAACTTAGTGATGGTTTAACAATTATTTTCCAATTAAAACTACCAATAAACAAAAGAGAGAAGAAATTGATGAATTTCTACGTTCAAAATTATATTCGATTTAGGAATTCTACTTATATTTCATTTTGATTATCAAAATAACCTTCTTATTATTTGAAGATAGTTGTACTAATAACCAAATACAATTTTATGAGTTTCGCATGGGCTGTAAAATCTTCAAAATTTGATTTGTAGATCTCCAGATAGAGCCCAAATATTAGATCAGCACTTTTTTAGATATTAATAAGAAAAATTAATTCTAACTCAACCTTTTTTAATTATATCCTTTTCAGATTATAATTTTCTTTTAAAATTAAATTACAATACAATCTTTTTTAATTATATATTATTTTAAATTATAATTTTCTTTTTAATATAATCTAATCTTGAGTGTCTATTTTTAAAAATATTAAATTCAACGGTTGATATTATTCTAACGGTACAAAAATCAGTATTAAAAAACCAAAATTATGAATAGATCTCTGTATTATATTTAAGTATACAATAAATAAAAACATTAACTAAAATGTAACGATATTAATTATGATGTCAATAAATTTTTTTATATGGCGAAATGTCAATTAATTTATACTTGCCTATAACCCGTGCGATGCACGGCTTTCTTAAATTTATATAAATTTTTAATTTTTTAATAATTATTTATCTCATATATATTACTAAATATAATATTGGCATAATATATATATATATTATTAAATAGGGCTTAATGATCCTATAGTTAACTATAGGTAATATCCTATAGTTAAGTAATATTTCAATACAAAAGTAAAGGTAGTTTTGTAAATACATGGGTGAATTCTATTATTACAAAAATGTCATCTAACTTTTGTATATAAAATGTAATTGACTATAGGTAATTTTCCTACAGTTAACTGTAGAAACATTTTTCTCTATTAAATAATAATCATTTATTTATATGATATATTGTTCGAATTATGATTATATTTTGTCATATTAATATAAATATAAATGGAAGTATCGTATATACTTGCATTCAAATTTTGTTGATATTATCATATTCAAATTACGATTCCATAATAATCCATAATGTAATATTTGTTTAAAATAGAATTTAATATTAATTTGTAATTGTGTGAAATTTTTATTGTTTATTATATAGTTTTAGTTTGTTTTAACTTTGTTGATTTATAATTTGTTGTAAATTTGTTAATAAATATGTGATATTAAAATTATTTAAATTGATTTTGAAAATATTTGGTTTCCAAGTAATTGAAAGAGTACAAAAGTTGGATGTAGGTGAAGAATTTTAACCCAAATACGACTAAAAGAGTTTGCAATGGAATATTTATTGGAGTTTAAATAAAATATTTTGTTATTAAGTTAAATATGTGGGTTTTTTTTTGTAAAATAAAATTTTATATGTATTTTAATTCATTTTTCCATTTTTGGAAGGTGTTAGCAAACTTTTTGGGAAGGTGTTAACCGACCGACCAACCAACCAATTATACCCTATTTCGCCCTATTTCGCTTATAATAATGGTATAGTATAGATACACAATGACAAAATGTAAATTCTGCTCAAAGACCAAAGTTTAAAATTTTGCAGATCCGGAGTTTCGAAACCGAGCCAACCAAACCAGCCAGCCCGGCCACAGGGTTTAATAACCTCACTTTAACCCTTTAACCCCAAATTATAAAATCTAGGGTTTTATATATTTCGCTTTCACCCTCCGCCTCTACACACAACTATACACACAAATCTCAAAAATGGAACAAACCCAAATCAATTCATCACAATCCACACAAACCCTAATCAAACAATTAGCATCTTGTAACAAATCAACGCGAGACAAAGCTTTAAAGCTTTTAAAAGCTTATCTTCAATCTCAACAAGAAATTTCACATGATGAGCTCAAAAAGATATGGAAAGGTCTGTTCTTTACTGTTT
Organism: Saposhnikovia divaricata; assembly: GCA_036435485.1. Lineage (NCBI taxonomy): Eukaryota > Viridiplantae > Streptophyta > Magnoliopsida > Apiales > Apiaceae > Saposhnikovia > Saposhnikovia divaricata. The sequence goes on from CM071599.1 coordinate 33,741,569, forward strand.
GGCATGCTGATAAAGCTCCGGTACAATCTGATTTGATCAATTCTTTGTCTTGTTTGCTTTATAAGTTGCCCTTTTTGTTATCTGTTGAGTATTTGTCTGTTTTCTTGATGACGATGCGTCGCGAATGGACCGGGATTGATGGGCATAGGCTAGATAAGTTTTATTTGCTGATTAGGAGGTTTGTGAATGCGTGTTTTGTGGTAATGAAGAGGAATAATTGGGATTTAGAGGTTGTTAGGAGGTTTGTTGGGGTTTTGGAAAATCGGGTTTTTTTTGCGGAGGATAGGAAGGGGTTAGGGAATGGGGTGAATTATCATGTTGCCTCGGTGTTTTTGGATGAGTTTAAAGGGTTTGTTCCGGTGAGGAAGGAAGTGAGTTGGGTTTTGTTTGGGGTTTTGTTTGATGTGATGGGGAAGTGTCAAGATAAGGTTTTGATTGGGAAGATTAAGAGTAATGTGTTTGAAGTTTTGGTTAGGAATGGGAGGGAGTTGTTGGAGAGGAAGAAGGTGGGGGAGGAGGTTGAGGATGAGACGTTGAGGGTTGGGAGTTTGGCGTTGAGTATGGGGTTTGCGGAGAAGTTTTTTGAGTTGGGGTCTTCGGCGGAGTGTGTTCAGGTTAATAGGAAGGTTTTGTTTGGTTTGCACGAGGAGTTTTTGAAGTTGGAGAAGGACTTTGAGGCATCAGGGGTTGAGATTTTGGTGGCTGATACTGGGATTGAGGATGATGAAGAGGTTCCCAATTTGATTCCTATTGCTTCTGTTGAGAATGGAGTAAAGATGTCTGGTGAGATGGAGAATGGGGCTTCTGTAAGCAAGGCTTCTAAAAAGAAAAAGAAGGTGAAGAAGGAGATGGATGGAAGCGCTAAAAAGAAAAAGAAGAGTTTTGTTTTTCTTGAGAATATGGTTATTGCCAATGGCATTGACTCAGTCAGTGAAGCAGCTGGTGACGGGATAAATGGGACCAGTACTGAAATGATCCACGATTCAGGTGAGATGGAAAATGGCACCTCCGTAAGCAAGTCCAAAAAGAAAAAGAAGGTGAAAAAAGATTCAGATGGAAGCAGTAAAAAGAAAAAAAAGAATGTTGTTTCCTTAGAGAGTAAGGATGATGATATGGTTATTGCCAATGGCTTGGATTCAGTTGATGAAGCAGCCAACAGTGAGAACCTTATAGATTTCAATGAGTCTGTTGTATCAAATCTTCGGATGCAGTTTGAGAAGGTTGCTACTGAGGTTGGCCTGGATAAAGATGGTTCAAGTTCACTTGATTCTCCTGAAGTCCCCATCGCACCCATCACAAAGAAGAGGAAAAGAGCAAGAAGTGTGGATGGTAAAAAGAAGAAAAAGCCCGACTCAACCGGTCTGGAGGAGAAGGATGCTGGTGCAGAGACTAGTGAAAAGAGTGCCAAGAAAGTTAGATTTTCAATCAAAAATAACATAGTGTGGAAACCACACAGCCCAATGCCTCCCCAGGAAATGAGATTACCTCCCTCTGTTACCCCCAGGGGCAGTGCCCTTAAGAAAGGTTTATCTCCAGGTCCAATAAGGGAGATGCCTCCTGCTACAAAGAAGCCAGTGCTAAAAAAGAAGGGTTTAAGAGGAAACAAACGTGTTGCCCCGACTGTCAGAAGGTCCCGCAAAATGCAAGGTCTAATTGCTTAACACACTTGAAGTTGGCCTATCTCAAGCATTAATTTCTTTGTTTTTTTAAAATTGATGAAACTGTGAACCCTACGAGCCTTCTTATAGACTGCTGGTGCAGTGTGCTAGTTTGCGGCTATATTTTATTTGAATTATGATTAAATTTTTTATCTATTTCTCACTAAAGGAACAACTGAGGAGTTATGTTACAGTAATTTAATTATAACTGCTATGGTATTAGCAATATTGTCACACCAATTTGGAAACTATTTGCTATATTGGCACAATGGTGATGTGTCTATAATGAATTTGAAATGGTGAAGAGTAAGAGCCTAGACTTAGCTCATGTAGGAGGCTTGTGCTTTTATTTATATGCTATTGAACTGAATTTTGCTGGTGTATGTTACACAATACGACCTTTAGCTTTATATAGCATTTGAACCAAGACTTATTCACAGGGTAGGGTACATGATAACTGGTCTTATACTTGCAAGTAAGATTATTGATTCGAAATTTGTGGTTGTATTTTCCATCCGTCTGTACACTGTTTACAGGATTCTTTTCCATCTGGTATTCTGTAACCACTGACCACTGCAAAGAACAACAAATTATTTATAAAGAATAGAAAAAAGAATATTTAGCAAAAAAAAAAAGAATAGAAAAAAGAAAACCCCAATATTTTACCAAGAAAATGGGAGTGACAGTTCATAGTCTCATATTATCGACAGTATAATTATATTGAAAGCATTTAGCAAATTAATTCATTTATCATTATACTTGTGTGGATCACACACAGTTCTAACTATCAAGGTAGAATGTATTCTATAAAGAGATTATTCTTCTTCTCTCTTCTCTAAAACAAAAGAAATTCTCTCTCTTCTCTCTCTAAAACAAAGCAGCGCCTCCAACTTTTCTTCCTCCGGCGGTGGAGCCACCGCCGGAGACTTTCGTTCGCCTTTTTTTCGTGTTTTGTTCTTCTTTTCTTTCAATAATCGTCCTCGGGTGAGGATTTATACCCATTTATTGGGTCTTTAGTCCCATTTATTGGGTTTTGTCTCTCTCCGTGTGATAGTTTAAATTTGTTTTAGTGTGTTTTAATGTCCGGAATCGCAGATCTGCGGGATATTTGGTGTTTTGGATCATTTGGTTCTTTGAAAAAGATTTATATGGGCTTGCAATTATGGTTGGTTTTTCGAATACATCATGTTCATCACTACGTCAAATCGTTAGATACACTACAAGAAACAGAGTCATTTCCGACCGAACAAACGGTCGGATTTAATATATAAACGGTCGGTTTAGAATGGTCGGTTTAAACCTGGTCGATTTTGCACCGTAACGGTCGGTTTTAGCGTTGACTCTCATTGACCAACAAATGGCTTTAAGCACCACGTGTCAAGGGGCCCATATGACATGGCGGGCCCACGACGTTGACATGTCAGTGACACGTAGGTGGGACCCAACTGACCTGGCGACCCCACTTCAGTGCCACGTCACTGCCCACGTAGTTAGACCTCTGTTGGTCGGTTTTAATGGTCGGTTTAAGAACCGACTAAATTGGTCGGATTTATTCTAGAGAGTTGGATTCATTCCAGAGAGTTTTGAAACCGACCAAACTTAACCGACCAAAGCAATTATTTGTTTGGTCGGTTTAGCCTGAATACGGTCGGGTTTAGCATGAATACGGTCGGGTTTTCTGGGCACCGAATGGTCAAAAACGGTCGGTTTTGGGTTTTTAGTCGGATTAAATGGTCGGCTTAAGTCTGCAATTTTTTTTCTGCAGTTCTGGTTCCCCTGTACATACATTACCAATAACAAATATTCAACCAAAAACTGACATACATTACCAATTACATATGCAGTACCAACAAAACAAGTACATAACAACCATCAATTTTACATTGAACCACGAGTATAATCCATCAAAACCATACATTAACATTAAAACACGAGTTTTCCAAAATATAGCAAACTTAATTTACATCAATTTGCATTTTCATATTTGTTATAAATCGATTGGAGGATTTCTCCAACCAATCGAGTTACCTCACCAACAATAGCATTAGAAAATGCTTGTGACCCCATTTCCGGGTTCCTTTGCATTTCTAGAGCGGCATTGGCGATATTTGTCACTTGTTCGAAGGTTGGTGGAGTATGGTAGGCGCCCGGATTTGCTTGTGCTTCATGTAAGACATTCCTCACTACATTGATGAATATGAGATCCGGAATAACCGATCCACTGCCTTGATTAGCTTGGCTTGAAGAACCTGCACCACCAACACGTTGGGCCCGATAATTTGCAGCAAGATCCGGGATGAGAGTGGACGCGGGGATCCGTGGATAACCAATAAGCTGATTTCTCGGGGGTCTTGCACACCCCGGGGCAGTTGCTTCAACCCACCATTGTATAGGATGAGTAGCTTCTTCCTCTCCGCCGGGTTGACTCGCAAACCAATCCCGGTTTCGCTCGACTATGTCCGCGTATCGAGCCTATATATACAAAATAAAATTAAAAGTATTATAAATAGCATACATATACTATATTAGGAAGGAAAAGGTTTAAATTTATACCGCAATCAATCGGCTTTCATCGGTCATGAAATCCGAATCACATGGAAGCTCATCTATCTCCACTTGTTTACCATTTTTCTTCAAATGAGTCTTCTTATACCACCAAGCTTGGGGGGGGGGTTTCCAACCTTTTCAACATATTCCTACAAATCACAACAAGTATTCAAAATTACAACAAAACATCAAAAAGTTAGTAAACATAACCAAGAAATGACAATACATACATCTTCCATCTCCGTAAATGACTTTGCACCCGCACTATGCAAAGTCTTCATCTTTTTTCTGTTGTTGGCACCAACTTCGGAGCGATGAGCATGGGGTCCGCTATTCCAATACTCCACAAGCTCCTTCCAAAAGTCATCATCAAAATAACCCGGGTTAACATCAAGAAGGGTTTTGTTTAACCTCTTCGCATCTTCCTTGGCCTTTTTTTTCGTCTCATTTAAGGTGTGCTTAAGTTCGCTTTGAACATGCTTATAAATACTCTCATAAGCACCCTCGTCGGTTTGTACATCCTCCTTGTGTGTGTAATATTGCTACAAAAAAAAAGATAAGCATCATCATAATCACACACACACACACATACATATATATATATATATATATATATATATATATATATATATATATATATATATAGTATTTGACTTGCATTGAATTCGGCTATCACATCCGTAATCCATTTTGGGTTCTTCTCCACAATATCCCTATAGGTAAACAAACGACGTGGCCACGTTGATCGCATGATTTGTAAGATCGTTTTTTTAGCCACCGGATGCTTGATACTACAATAAATAATAACAATGACAATTCAATAATAACAATGACAACAACTTGATAATATATATATAGCAGTGTCTTTTAATACCAATCAAGGGCATTCAAATTGTCTATTGTTTTGGTTGTACTTCATTACAAACATTAAAATATCCATTCCTTAATTAGTCCATTAATATGCCTACTCAACAAATTACAACGAGAGAGGAAACTTACTGTCCATCCGATATATTTATGGCATAAGGGTGTGGCGGTGGAGTTCCCCAAATTCCGATTGAATGTGTACGCCGAATTGGTGTTGCAATTATTCGAGCTCGCCGTGCCGCTTCTTGCTGCACAACCAACATCCTCCGCTCTTCCTCTTCATTAACATCAGATTGCTGCTCATCTTCGCCATCCTCCTCTTCGGGTTCGTCCCTCAAACGACCGCTAGTTCTTCGTCTACCCCGACTCGTACGCCGACTTGTATTTGCAGTAGTACGCGCCTTCTTCTTTCCCTTGCCTTTAGCACCTACTCTAGCCATTAGTGTCGAGATAGTGATAACAAGCATACACACCAACAAAAAACACCAAACAACCTACAAATTAAGAGTAATCAAAATCAAAATCATGTAAACGTATAAAGTATATATATCCGACCAATTACACAATCTCATGCATGCACGTATATATACGTACACACACTTTTCATCACAGTACTTATAATTACCAATTCATATAACATTTACCAATTCACAACAATTAATATAAGCATAATTCACATCTCAACAAAATTATATCATCATCTCAACAAATTATATTCCCACAGCCCAAAGAATTACCTAAACAAAACAAAACAAAGTCATTACCCCATTTCGAAAACAAAATCCATTTCGAAAATTATCTAAAAACAAAGTCATTCGGAAACAAATTTCATATATAAAAGCAAAAAAAATACAAAAATAGAAGTAAACAAGTAAGAATTAGACAAATAAAACCCATGGAAACAAGTAGATATATATATATATAAATGCAAGTAATTAAACCATGAAAACAAGTAAAATTGGAACAAGTAGATACAAACAAGTTGTAAAATCGAGACAACCATGCTTGAAAACAAGTAGATACCTCCATGGAACCCCATCTTCGAAACCCACTTACAAACCCATCTTCAGTTGTACTTGAAGCTCTTTGATTCCTCATTTTTTTGGGATTTTCGGCAGTGGATGAGTAGTTAAGCAGCAAGACAAGTGCAATCAGTAGAGAAATCACATAATTGAGACCCATATTGTTGAGTTTTGACAGTTGAGACTTGAGAGAGAAAAGGGAGAAAAGAGAGAAAAGGGAGAAGGCAAGAAAAAGAGATTAAAAAGAAAAGGGGGAAACTGCGGCTATTTACCCTAATCAGTCCCAAAATCGACCGTTCACTTGTTTACGGGTCGGTTTTGAATGGTCGGTTTTAATATTGGCGCGATATTGAAATTTTACTGAAAATTAGAATTTTTCGTTTTCCCTCCATTTAAAACCGACCATATTAGTCGGTTATATGTATAATAATTTTCAAATTTATGAAAAATACTACACAAAAATTTAAAACACTTAATTATTAAAACTATAAAAATTGTTAATAGTCATTTTAAAGTGATATTTAAATCCGTAAGGTTTGTTTGTAACATATTTTTTACAAAAATATTAACAAAGGATAATTTTGGACATTTTGATAAATGTCTATGAATTGTATTACTTTATAATCATGATACTCCCGTTTCTCCATAAACCGAATCTTAAATTTTGTCAAATAATTTTTCTGAAGACTTTACTTGACTTTATATACAATACAACATAAATAGATTGAGAATTGGTCAAAATTATAGTATTACACTATTTTACAAATATTATTTAAAAATGACACTTAATTATGCATTAATTACACAATATTAGAATTTTTTTTAAAACAATAAGAAAACATTTTTTAATGTTGTTTCTTATGAAGAAAGTGAACACTATGAAATTAAATTTTTTTAATATTTTTCAAGTTGGTAAATTTAATTATTTGTTATTTTTATTGTTTTTTATTGCCTAAAATAATATATAATTATTGAAAATTATGTAACTTTATAAAAAAAAATTAATTTTTGTTTAATTAAATCATAAAACTTAGTACAAATCATATTTAGAAAAATTAATAATAAAAAAGTGGCTGAAAATCATTGAAATGAGAATGGTTGTTTTGCTATTTATGACATCAGCAATAAACCGACCATTACGGTCGGTTTTAATATGGGTTAAGGTTTCTTACAGACCGACCGTTAGGGTTTCTTACGGTCGGTTTTATTGGTCGGTTTATGTACCGACCATATTGGTCGGATTCATTCCAGAGACTTTTTGGTGTCCAGAAAATCGACCAAATTTAACCGACCAAAGCAATTATTAATTTGTTTTTATTACTTTACCAGTAAAACCGACCATATAATTATAAATATGAATGCGGTCGGTTTTACTAAGAACGAAATGGTCAGTAATGGTCGGTTTTGTCCTGACCGTCGGATTAAACGGTCGGGTTTGTACTGCATTTTTTATTTTTTTAGGCTGCATTTCTGGTTCCTAGAACCAGAAATGCAGCCTAAAAAACCATAATTAAAATACAACAAAAGTCCAATCAAAACCAATAAAACAAAGTCCGAATGAATCATAAAAAGTTTTTAAAATACATAATCAAAATAAAAATCAAATTACATAATCAAGGAAACTGGTGATTATACAATTTCGTTAAATGTGCAATCTCCATTTTTGCCTCCTGCAAAGAATCCTGGAGTTCCTCCACTTGTACCGCCAGTTCGTCAACTTTTTCTTGGAGCAACTTGTTCTCCATCCTTGCTTCTTTCAACTCCTCTTGCAACTTCTTCTTTGACGACTCGGTCTTGCTCGAACCCTTGATCGAATCCATGACTGCAAGATACAGATTATATTAAAATACCAATGTAATATTTGCAAAGTAATTGAAAATATACGAACATATATAAATATATTACCAATGTAATGAGAAGATTCACAATATGTTATGACTTATGAAACTACATGATATATATAGGCATATGGACGCGCCCCTTCACTGACTGGTTTCACCTTTTCATTTCCCATAACCGCACGGAATACCAGATGCATTGAACAAGAAATTTTTTCAAACTTAAACCCGACCGCGTTTTTGAATAATCGGTCGGTTTTGAGGGTCGTTTCTCAACAGTCAAAACTTTTAAATAACCGCACAAATTACCATAAGTCAACATGTTGAATGTTAAACCGACCACTATATTATGATGACGGTCGGTTTTCCTGGAACGAAATGGTCAAAAACGGTCGGTTTAATCCTTAAACGGTCGGTTTTGATCCTGAACTTTTTTTTACCAATAATTATATTACCTATTCCCCTCTAACAATATTACCAATAACAAAGATTCAATCCAACCCTGAACAAGTACAATCACCTATTCATACATAAAATCAATCGAACGAAATATGTAAAATCCAATCTAATGAATTGCATTAAGTTATAATTGCAAACATCGTCTCATACTTGATTAAAATACAATTATTTTACACTTAATCATAATCGGAATCATCACCATCTTCTTCTTCTTCTTCTTCTTCTTCTTCTTCTTCTCCTTCTTCTCCTTCTTCATTATTCTCTTCTTCTTCTTCCTCCTCCTCTTCCTCTTCCTCGTCTTCTTCTTGTTGGTGATTTTGTGTCATAGGCGCATATTGAGCGAAATCAACAAATAAAGAAAATGAAGGTCTCGATTGATTTTCTTGAAAGGCTTCTTCTTCTCTACATGAATTTATCGATTCATCAAATGGACGACTTTTACTTGTAATAACCGTATATATGTTACCTTGTGGATACAACACACTAGGAGCATAATACACTTGAGTAGCTTGACTAGCCAAGATAAATTTCTCATTTGATTGTAATCGTGAACTTACATCAACTGTAATAACACGATTTCGGTCAATCCGTACACCGGATCCGGCACTATCGAACCAATCACATTTGAACAAGTAAACTTGTTTTCCACCTTGATAAATAAGCTTGATGATTTCTTGCAATTGACCATAATAATCATTTAAGACATTATTATGTGAACTACATTTGACCATAACTCCGGAACTAGCACTTGAAGAAGATTTAGTATGAAATTTGTAGCCATTAACGGTACAAATTTCATACAACATTGCCAATTTTGCTGGTCCCAAAAGTAAGGATCTAAAACGCGGACCATTCACATCATCGTTTTCAACCTTTGTGCGAAACCATGATCTAAATTCGGTTTTTAACAATCTGTCCAATTCTTCCGGTATTGTGTTTGGTTGTTCTTCTTTCACGTGAGCTTCATACTCTAGTATGTAAGGTTGAACTTAGGGTGAGTTCATGAAAACATATTCGTCCGCAAGTAATCGTTCTTCATCCGTCAAATATGCATTTTTGTGCTTTCCCGTGGTACTAAGAGGATATATGAACACTTCGAGTTCATTTTTATCATTTGTGCCACACACAACCTCGTTACGACGTAATTGATTATGAACCGTGGCCGATTTAGAATCAAAGTAGAATGAGAAAAAATTCAACATCTCCTCTTCTATATAACGTTCTGCAATTGAACCTTCAACCCTTGCCTTATTACGAACCTTATGCTTCATATATCCCATCATTCTCTCAACAAAATACATCCAACGATAATTAACGGGACCTCCTAACCTACATTCTTCGGCCAAGTGTAGTACCAAGTGCTCCATTGAATCAAAAAAACTTGGTGGAAAAAATGTTTCTAGCACGAGCATCGTTCGGACTATAGACTTTTCCAAAATTTTTAAATCATCTCGGATTAAGGTAGAAGAACAAATGTCTTGAAAGAAATTTGAAAGCGAAGATAGTGCATCAACAATATATTGAGGTAGAAGCCCACGAATCGCATGCGGCAACAACTTTTGCATGATAATATGACAATCGTGTGATTTGAACCCCGAAAACGTACAATTCTCTTTACAACAACGGCCTATATTTATGCATAACCATCCGGAAGTGACAATGAACGAAACCAATCACACATGAGTTTTCGTTGTTTTTTTGTAAGTGTAAAAGGTGCTTTTGGCTTTTTTCCACCTTCGATCCACAATTCGGGCAAAACATTCATCAACTTGCAATCGATCCTTGCCTTCTTGTGATCCTTCGTCTTGTTTGTATCATTGATGATAATATAAAAAATATTGTCAAACACATTTTTTTCGGTGTGCATGACATCGATACAATGACGCATCGAAAGTGATGACCAATATGGCAACTCAAAAAACATTGAAAAGTGCGTCCAATTGTGATCAACTCCGAAACCGAGGCTTTTCTTATGTTTGTTTTCTCTTCCCGGTGGTGAAAATTCTAAATTTTCACAAATATTCTTCAAATTCTCACCACTTGAGCGACCAACAAACACCCTTTTTTCTTCACTTGGAAACTTAGTACTTGGAAGACGGAGAGGATCATCTTCGGGTAAGAAACAACGATTTGTACCAAAAAAACTACACTTTCCACATGTTTTCAATTGAATTCCTTGAATTTTTCCACCACAAACCGGACATGAGAGTTTTCCATGTGTTGACCATCCGCTAACCATACCTAACCCAAGAAAATCGGTTATTGTCCACATAATCGCCGCCCTCAAGGTAAAATTTTGAATGTGTCAAATCGAACCAACAAATCCAACAAACAAAATCCTATAATCGAAAAATAAATTTGAATCCATCCATTCGAACCAAGAAATCCAACATACTAACTCATATAATCGAACATAATTCGAACCAAGAAATCCGACATACAAAATCATATAATCGAACATAATTCGAACCAAGGAATCCGACATACAAAATCATATAATAGAGAATCAATTTACTAGCCCCAAATTCATAAATCCATAAAGTTAAAACCCAAATCGAATATATAGATACAGTGCGTGTGTGTAAGTATATAACAGAGAGAGAGATGAGTTACCAGAGAGAGAGAGAGATGAGTTACCAAAGAGAGAGGAGTGAGTGAGAGAGTTAATTGGAGAGAGGAGAGAGTTAACGGAATAAAACATAAACGGGAACTACGAAATATTTAAGTGTCTCACAAACCCGATCGTCCGAACGGTCGGGTTAGTCTGACGTGGGAAGGCCTGAAACAACGGTCGGAAATATTGGTCGGTTTTATTCTTTAGTGTTCGTGTGGGATCCACAAATGATATTGGTCGGTTTTATTGGTCGGATTAAACTGACGTGGCCCGTCAGTCAACAGAAGTGGGCCCCACAAGACCTGTTGGTCGGTTTAAGTGGTCGGTTTTATTCTTTAGTGTTCATGTGGGATCCACAAATAATATTGGTCGGTTTTATTGGTCGGTTTAGGCTGACGTGGCCAGTCAGTCAACAAATGTGGGCTCCACAAGACCTGTTGGTCGGTTTAAGTGGTCGGATTTAAAATAAACCCGACCGTCGTACCTAACGGTCGGATTTAGCTCCAGTAAAGAGTTAGTCGGATTTATGACGGTCGGAAAAGACTCTGTTTCTTGTAGTGATAGTCCCTTCAAAAAGGCTGTATTTTCCAGCGATGTTAGCAAGGGACCGCACCAAAGAGAAGATCTGCTCAACGGTTGTAGCTTCGATGAAGAAAACTTAGATTTAATCTTTATTATGTGTTTGTTAAATTTCAATTATCTTTATAGATGTCGTATGACTTTTAATCAATGAACTATTTATCCTATGAAAAAAAAAAAGGTAGAATGTATTCAAGATTATATGACATACTGCACACGTGGTTTAAGCATTACTAGGAGCATTTTTTCTTTTAAACAAGTCTTTAGGGGAAAATCGGAAATGTAGACGAGCCCTGTTCTTATTAACTACTCACATGGCTCTTATATATATATTATACATGCTTACATCCGTCATAAAATCCAATTTTGGGCTAAAAGTATAAACAATGAGGATAGGATATTAACAAAATTATCAATGAAATAGTTTACAAAATTACAAGACGGCAAATTATGTTTTGAATATCAAACAGTATGGCTCTGGTGCAATGACCCTCTTAGTTTGTGGGACGAGTACCAGAAAGTGAATCACTCTGCTGCGGAGATGGGAAAACATCTGATATGGTGTCCCAGTTCTCTTGCTTCCTTCGCCTCCTATTCAAAAAAGTTGGTTTCAAAGGTGTTGCAGTCATATCAACTCTGCAGGTTAACATTGCAACGACTTCTGACATCGGTGGTCGTAGGTCTGCATGAGGTTGAAGACATAGAAAAGCCACTTGAATTGCTTGCAAAACATCCCTCTCTAGAAATCCATCTTCTCGCAAACGTGGATCTACTAGATCCAGTACTTTTGACCTCTCAAAGAGTTTCCAGGCCTAACAGAAAGTAATACGATAATTGTCATGTCATGGAACCGATGCACTATCAATAATTCAATATAATAAGAGTTGCTGAGAAGGTAAGAGGACGTACATATTCAGGGAGGTACTGCATGTCGGAGTTTAAAGTAAGATCTGTATTTTTCCTACAGCTGATAATTTCAAGTACTAGAACTCCGAAACTATATATGTCAGCCTTTTCAGACAATTCTCCTTTGATGGCATATTCAGGGGCTGTATAACCTCTGCAATCAAGGAGAAGAGCAAAGGTATCATCACATATGAATTATAACATGTAGTATATTTTGTTGTCTCAAGCTCATCTTGCATGATATATTTAGGCAGAAGTTATTACTTATGACACTTCGTGAAGAACACAAAATGGTTAAATTGTTTGTTAATGGACAAATTACCTAGCATTTTTCTTCCAACTTTTAAATCTTTAACACTTAAATGATGATCCAATCAGCATTCAATGGATTTTGGTAACAAAATAGGGTATGACGGTGTTAAAAATAGGGGCCAAGGGAGAACACTTACAATGTTCCGGCAAAATTAGTGCTGAGATAAGCTTGGTCTTCAGGGAAGAACCTAGCCAGACCAAAATCACTTATTCTTGGTTGAAATTTGGAATCTAGCAGAATGTTGCTAGCTTTGATATCTCTGTGCACAATTCTAAGGTGTGAATCCTCGTGTAGGTATTGCAATCCTTTAGCAATGCCAAGAATTATCTGGGATCGAGTAGTCCAGTTCAGAAACTGGTCGATCTTTCCTGTGGATGAAACAGTGATATGAATATAAATTATCATCCTAGGTACAAGAGTGCTTATTGAATTGGCTGCTGCTTCCACTTGTAGTATAAAAATCTTGTGGATCCCAAGAAGGTAATATCAGAAGCAGAATTATTCTGATACTCAAGTGTGGTTCTAAAATATAACATGAAAGACAGCTGGAATGCAAAAGTACTGACTATGACTAGAGTTTTGCAGGTCGTACCATATAGTATGAGATCCAAACTCTTGTTCTTCATGTATTCATATACGAGTAGCCTTTGATCACCATCTGAACAGCAACCTATAAGGCGAACCAGGTTTTTGTGTTGGATGCTTGTGATCATCTTCACCTCTGCCAGGAACTCTGACTCTCCTTGCTGGGATTTTTCTATAGCTAATTTCTTCACAGCAACAATCCTCCCATCGTCTAGCTTTCCCTGTCAAAAACAAATAAAAACTGATATTATCAGCTGGCTCTATCAAAGGGAAATGAACCAGCCTTACACACAAGATATATTCTCATACATACATCATCCAACTGAAATGTATGTTTTGTATGAGTTGATAAGGTGACAGTAATTGGCATAGAGGCCCTAATTTACCCGTATGAACTCCCACTAGTATAAGTAACCAACATATTTAAATTTTTTAAGGAAACTTTCTATAAGAATACCATATAGACGAGCCCGAATCCACCTCTCCCGAGAAAATTATCCTGGTGAAAGTTCTTAGTTGCCTTCCTTAATGTCTGAAAGTTGAAGTAGATTATCGTATGAAATTGCTCACCTAATTCTGTTGCTGCAATTTAAAAGTATACATATTTGAGTAAAAGCAATTTATATTTTAGTACTATTGTCAGATTTGAAAATGTCATAAGTATAACCTTGATGATTTCCACTTTGAAGTACAAACTTTGCCATCCATTCTGTTCTGAGAACTTTCCGAATGACAAATATCAGAATCAACAATGTTACGAGCACAACTAATGCTCCAAGGAAAAAGAACAAAGGTGTTTTTGACTTCTCACACGAGGATTGTGAATGTTCTGAAGTTGACATAGAGATAGCTGCATTACAAAGAAAGTTGATCTATTATCTCATCAACATCATTTGAGTTTAAAGCTCAGAACAATCGTAATTTGTTCATTATAGCAAGTAGAAGATAAGTACCTTCATATATGATGCGGGGCATGGCTTCCAATGATCTGTACTTGTATACTGAAAATGAGTTGATTGCTTGAACAAAGAGTGTAAGGTAGAAAGCTCTACCTATGGATTCTCATTTCCAGATATTGTTTTGATCTTTTTTTTCTTTCTTTGTCCTTTTGCTTGAAGGTTTCCACCAGAAGAATGTATGGACGGAGAAAGCGAATGATGACATAAATAAAAGATCGAGGTTCGGGCAATACGAAGAAGCTGACAGGAAGATCATAAGCAACCATCGATGAAGAGGACAAGTATCAGAGACACTAGCTGTTTCTATGCAGGCGGCAATGGAATTAACATTTTTGTCCCCATACATCAAATATTCCTCCGGCTCACAATGTAATTCTTTCATTAGTTAGACTTTCTGTTAGAATGTCTTGAATTTGGTCACCTACCTTGACTACCGTTCCTCCGTCGGCACCACTTACCACACCTAACCCACCTACCCCTTAAATTGTGTCTATAAATAGATATGCATGTAAGGATTGTAAATAACATCTGAAAACCTCTGTTTATCCTCTCAGATCTATAAAATTATTTCTCTTTACTTCCGTTATAACACTTTCTTTGTTAATTTATTCTTTGGATGACTTGCATTTGCCGGTTATTGGTAGGGATGGACTTATTGGACATGATATTACTAAGGGCCAGGTCGATGAAAAACGTTTGAAAGTCGAGCATTATATTCTTTTCACCGATGATAATAAGAAATGACTGATTTATTTAGATAGCGACAGCAAACATTTGGAAAAGTCATATATATATATATTACATCGTTACAGTAGGTTTATTAACCTAAAATTTGCGACAAAAGACACTTGAAAAGGTCAATTTGAAAGGACTGGAAAGCATCTTATTCTTAACAAGAACTACTTGAACTCGCTATTTATTATTTCAAAGTGTTACGTAAAATTTTTAATGTAAACATGTGGCAGCTACCTTGCTTTGAATAACACAAGATTAAGGGTTCATTTACTCTCCGACATATAAATTGTTAATATTATTTTCTCAATGGAGGAAACACATTATAATAATGATTACTTATAATATGAAACATGTGCGGTTTGTTCCTGGCCAAAAAATTGTACTCAGAACGGAAAATGTACATATTCGTGCTAGTGACAACGGGGGAGGTTCGTCGAAAGAAATTTATTGATATATTTGTTCATTCAAAATGTTGTGACTCATGCCTGAGATAGCATTTAAAAGTTCTTCTGATTATACAGTCATGTATACACAACAATAGCATCACTTTTATACACAACAATAGCGTCGTAAATATATAATACTAGATGGTACATATTTTACAATACCCTTATTAATATTTTACAACTTCGGTCTGTAAATATATAATACTAGATGGTACATATTACTAGTTCGCAACTAGATGCGAGATGTGGAATCTTACTATTCTAAGGGGTTTTACTTGGTTCAACTGATAAGAATTGAGAATCTACTAATAAAACATAAGAAATAGGCTTGTGTCATTTCTAAGAGAGACAGAGAAACAGATGCTTCATCCTTCAGGTATCTCGGCTTATCAACTCATTAGCGTAAACTGGTAGCCATCATAAGCATGGGATGGCCGAGACATGACCTGCCCATAGGGCCACCTTTGATCAATTATTGACTCTCTCTGCATATATACAGAGTGTTTCTTGTAGTTCACTGCATAAGGGTCCTCTATCTATTTACTCTTCTCCTACTCCTTAACTTCTAAGCATAGAAAAAAAAAAATCAATAGTTGCTCTAATGATAATGAGATCTTGGCACGCCTTTTTCTTCTGTTTTCTCACTACTACTATTTATCTGAAAAGTATGAATGCTGCGGCTGCTACTTCTCCTGCTCAGTTTCACCTCCTGGGACGGCGACACATGAGAGATCTCAGAATATTACACTCCAGCCAACCAGATGCAGATCAGAAAATAAAGGTACAGAAATATAATGACTGTAATTTCCGAGTCTATCATTCTCATCTGTTCAGCAAGGTCTAATTGTGTATCACGATGCAGGTTCTTCCTATGGAGACAACGTTAGATACAATCCAACCTGAATCTTTTCCAAAAGAGTCAGCAAGCGTTGACGATGAGCGGGAGCTTGTTTATCACATTGATTATCACGGGGTAACAACTCACCCAGATCCAACCCCAAAGCATCCAAAACCATAGGCTATGATTTCCAGGGCATGCTATAGGTGATATATTACTATGATAGTCCACTATTACTCTGTTAGCTTTTCCATGGGCAGGAAATTCTCTCTCATAGTAGTGGATAAAATAGGAGCAAGACTACTTATGAAATGGTTTGAAATATCATTCAAGAATTATAAACATGCATATCAATGAAAGAAATCCTATCAATACAACAATGCATCGTTAGAAGGAATCTGTTATTAGTGGATAAGTAGATGTCAATGATATCTAAGTTGTTGGGGATGACAATGTAAAATCTTACGTCTAAATTTAAGTTAATCGGATATAAAACGTGCCTGCCAGGTTTACTGGATGGGTGAAATAAGATGACTCGTGATCTGCTTACAGGACAACTAAAAAAAATTTTAAGCAATACCTATCATTGCTAAGCGTCCTATTCAGATTGTGTGGCTATTGCATGTGATCAGCATATAATATGTCTCCCTTCCTCGCCTGCAAACAAAGGCACCCTGCCCACTTTAAAAGTAATTGATAAATTAAGACAAAAATGTAAAATAAGGTAGCTTGTATGAACTGTCAATTACAATGCAGCGAAAGCATTCCGTCCCTGTACTGGTTTCTCGCATGTTTGTACTTCTCAAGAAGCATCTTATAGCTATGTTCTACATTCTCAAATATTACTTCACTACAGAATTTAGAGCTAGCATGCATGAATGCAGATTCTGCCTTGTCTAAATGCTGACCTATCAGATAAGAATAGGCTTCAGTCTCTACCGAAGGGCTGTTCCATTTTGGTCCTTTAATCAACTCCTCTTCGCCATTGAGATGCTGTAGCCACATAATGTCATGTAAGGGATCTTCGTGATTCTGCAAAGCAGCTTCGACCTTACTAATTGCATCCATAAATCTTGACTGTGTGTTGACTTTGCTGAGCAAATGCTGGAAAGTAGTCTTCTGATTCACATTAAGCCAGCTTTCACTAACTGACGGTGACAAAATTGCACCAACTAAACAAGCCTTTCTATAGGTAGCATCTGTAGCAGCAACTGTCTTGATTACAATATGCATTAGATTTACAGCTAGCACACTCAGATCTATAGATAATGCATCAGCGGATGTAAATCTGCAGAGGTACTGAGTTCGGCCCCAATGATGGAGTGCAACATGAAGGAATCCTTCCCACCTATGCACAAATTATCACGAATGTTAAGAAATAATATCAAGATGAAATTTTGTACACAACTCTAACAGCAATATAAAGAAATCAGTGAAATTCGTTTACAATGTGACAAATTAATGACAATATTAAGCTGGCTAAAATTCTGCCCAAATCAACAATTAAATTATCATAAATGGTGGCAGCAATCTAGTGCATTTTCTGGATTTTTTCATTTGAAAGAATCTCTTTTCACAATAACGAGTTAGCATCCTAAGTCAATGAATAGTAAGGACCAACAAACTAAACTTACTTTAACATCTCTTTACGAGTTTACGTCAACCATAAGAAAGTAAGCTGCAAGTCAATATCGTCACATAGTGATTATAGTCACGAACATGAGTCACCTTTTTTGTTCTGGACACATGGGACCAAAACATGACCTGACTATCTGTCTGATTTATCACATCCATAATAATAATAATAATTCAACTAATCAGATAATGCACACATGCACTGTTTCCATGGTTCTTTGCAAATGCATTATGGAGATGTTTGTTTGTAAAAAAACACTTAAACGGCAATAACAAAAAACTTTAAAACAATTTCTCAACTGGAGCTCAAACTTCTTTTTTGATCCTCAGATTATATGTATTTGACCAAGTATGTACATGTCAGGATAGCACTATTATTATTAGTGTTATCTGTGTATTAGTACTGAGTAGTAGTAAATGTTAGTAAGGGTATTCTAGTACTTTTACTGTTGCTGTGAGACAAGTAGTATATAAGAGGACTACCAGTTGTAATTTCATTATGCATATTATGAAAAGGAATTCTGATTCCAGCAAATCTGTCTCTCTCTCTAAACTCTCTGCACTTTCTCTCTCTATAACTAACTCTCAAAATATGTCTTCTTCTTCAAGCTATCTCTGTTTCTCTCTGAATCTCTATCTGATCTTCATCTATCTTTGTTAATCTCTCAAGATACTAGTTCTATATCTCTATTTGATTACATTTACAGTTCTATAAAACAGAAAATCACAAAAACATTCAAATATCAGAAAATCAGGAACCCTAGTTCCTGACAAATTGGTATCAAAGCTCTAGATTTGATCTCCTACTGCTTCTACTGTGTTCAGCATCTTAATCCGAGCAGAACGAACTAACTGGCGGAGTAATCGCAGTTGCAAGTTCAGAAATTTCTCCAAACTGTTAAGGTGTTCTGTTCTTAGCTTTATCTCTTAGATCTGTTGAATTTCTGTTGTTATTAGATAGAACTGAAGATGTTTGTGTTGATTGAGTTCGTTTCCAGTTAAGTAAGCTGATTCTAGTGGTTATTGTTGGAGAAAACTACAAAAATAGTAGTGATAAGTACTGTTAGTGTGGTAAATAGATTCTCTGTTTTGTTCTGCTGTGTGTGCTGTTGATCCTTGTGGTTCTGAGATTAGAAGTGAAGTCTTGTTTGTTTGTGAGCTTGTGGATAATTTTGTGTCGAGATCTGTTGAAAAGAGTTGTAGACTGTGAAACTAAGGTGATTGTGAAGTTGTTTGAGATTTCTGTGAGGACTTGAGTATTGCCTACAAGGTGTTTGATCAATTGTGTATGAGAATGAATTGTTATAGAAAACAAGAGTCACAATACAGAATGAAGGAAGAAGAGGAGAGGCAATATAATGAGTTGCTTCAGGAAGTACAACAACAATTTGTGACTTATAAGGAGAGAACTAATGCTAAGCTTAAGAAGATTGAGGAGTTGGTAGACTTAGCTGTACAGGAGATGAACTCACAATCTAAAGGATGGCAAGAGGAGTTTGTGAATCCATTTGGAAGACTGGGAGAGAAAGATGACACTGAGAATTCCTTAATGCATCTTAAACTGAACTTTCCTAAGTATGAGGAAGGGAAGATAGTTGAGGATTGGCTACAAGATTGTGAGCTCTACTTTGATATATATGGAGTACCAGAGAATAAAAAGGCTGTAGTTGCAGGAATGCATTTGGATGGAACACCTAAGAGCTGGTATCAAATAATTACTATGGAAAGAATAGCTCTCACTTGGCAGGAATTCTGTAATCAGTTCACTGCTAGGTTTGGAGTAAGAGAAAGTGAGCTCATATATGAGAAGTTTAAGAATTTGAGACAAGATGGCTCAGTGGAGCAATACTGCAAACAATTTGCACTTTGTATGGGCCAGCTGAAGGTAAAAATGCCACAACTCTCAGAAGAATACTTTGTAGAGTGTTTTATCAGTGGATTGCAGGATGAGATAAAACAAGTTCTCAAACTTCTGAATCCTAGCAATGTAGAAGGAGCCTTTAAAAGAGCCAGGTACTGTGCTCAGGGCAACCAAAGTTTACAGGTCAAGAAAGCCACTGGAAAATCAACAGGGCTGCTGGAAAAGAATGCGGGAATTAAAGGAGAAATGTCTCAATTGCAAGATGTGACAAATTTAAACTCTGGACAAGTGTTGTTACATGAAGGTGACATAGGTTTGTGTGACCAGCAGGTCAGGGTTGAAGGCACACAAGCTAAGAGAGTGGATAAATCAGGATCTACTTCTACAATAACCAAATCAGAAGCAAGGTTAGGTGTTGGTCAGGAAGGGATTCAGGATTTACTACCTTCAATGGGGGTATCAATTCATGCTATTGAGGGGGCTTATAATAACAGAACTATTTCACTAACTGGTAAGAAAGGGAATAAAGAATTTTCTATACTAGTAGATGGTGGGAGCACTCACAGTTTCCTAGATGAAAAAACTGCAGTCAAGCTCAAGTGTGAGGTGGTGGAGACTGTTCCTATGCAGGTCTTGGTGGCCAATGGCAATCACTTGGTTAGTAAGCATGAGTGTTCAAATTTTGCTTGGAAAGTAGGTGATCAGCAATTTTCAACTAATATCAGAACTCTGCCATTGGGTAGTTATGATCTGGTATTAGGTGTGGACTGGTTGGGATCTTTAGGACCAGTAACTTTTGATTTTAAAAAGTTGATGCTGCAATTTGAACAAGAAGGGAAGAAAGTCACTTTACAGGGGAATAGACAAGCTATGAAGCCTAGTTTGCAACAAATGTCAGCAAAAGCATTTGTTAGGAGTTGCCAAAGGCAGGAACATGGGTTGATGTACATCATATATGCAAATCCAGTAGCAAAGGCTGAATGTAACCAAATGGAAGAGGGTGCAAGTGAGACAGACCAGCCTCTGCAGCATCTATTAAAGGAGTATGGTGATATTTTTCAAACTCCAGAGGGACTGCCTCCTCATAGAGAGATAGAGCACTCAATTGAATTGAAGGAAGGGACTCAACCTTTTTCTATCAGACCATATAGACACTCATTTGATCAGAAGAATGAGGTTGAGAAGCTTATCGTGGAGATGCTGGATTCTGGGGTGATTAGGCCAAGCAACTCTCCCTTTGCTTCTCCAATTTTATTGGTTAAGAAGAAGGATGGGACATGGAGATTTTGTATAGACTATAGGAAATTAAATTCTTTGACAATTAAGAATAAATTTCCTATTCCTCTAATTGAAGAACTTCTGGATGAGTTAAGTGGAGCTAAAATTTTCTCAAAGCTTGATCTGAGGGCAGGTTATCATCAGGTGAGGATGAAGGCTAAAGACATAGACAAAACAGCTTTTAGGACTCATTTGGGCCACTATGAGTTTACAGTGATGCCTTTTGGCCTCACTAATGCCCCTGCCACTTTTCAGAGTTTGATGAATAAAGTCTTTGCACCATATCTCGGGAAATTTACACTGGTTTTCTTTGATGACATACTGGTGTACTCAACAGATGAAAAAGAACATTTAGAGCATTTGGAGTTGGTGTTTAAGGTGATGAGGCAGCATAAGCTATTTGCTAAGATGTCCAAGTGTGAGTTTCTGCAGGGCCAGGTGGCTTACTTGGGCCATGTCATTTCCAAAGATGGGGTGGCAGTGGATGAGAACAAGGTTAAAGACATGTTGGCCTGGCCAGAGCCTAAAAGTGTGAAAGCCTTAAGGGGGTTCCTAGGACTAAGTGGATACTATAGGAAATTTGTCAAAGATTATGGCACAATTGCTAAACCTTTGACAAATTTATTGCAAAAAGACAACTTTCATTGGGATGAGACAGCTACACAAGCTTTTAGAAATCTGAAGGAAGCCATGGCCAGCACTCCAGTACTTAAGTTACCAGACTTCTCAAAAGCATTCACAGTGGAATCTGATGCTTCCAATACTGGAATTGGTGCAGTCTTAACTCAAGAAGGCAGACCTCTAGCTTACTTTAGTAAAGCTTTGGGAATTAGAGGACAAGCCATGTCAACCTATGAAAAGGAGCTAATGGCTGTGGTATCAGCTGTTAAAAAATGGGCTTCTTACTTGATGGACAAACATTTCTACATCAAGACTGACCATTGGGCACTAAAATTTTTGTCTGAGCAGAAGATAAGCAATCTGTTACAACAGAAATGGATCAGCAAACTAATGGGGTATAACTATACAATACTGTATAGGAAAGGGAAGGAGAACACAGTAGCTGATGCTCTCTCTAGGATGCATGAGCATGATCAGTTAGATTGTTCTGATGAGCCCAGCAAGGTTTTAGCAGAAGCCCATGAGGACATGGTGCATTTGAAGGAGGGAGGATTGTCAGGATAGCACTATTACTATTAGTGTTATCTGTGTATTAGTACTGAGTAGTAGTAAATGTTAGTAAGGGTATTCTAGTACTTTTACTGTTGCTGTGAGACAAGTAGTATATAAGAGGACTACCAGTTGTAATTTCATTATGCATATTATGAAAAGGAATTCTGATTCCAGCAAATCTGTCTCTCTCTCTAAACTCTCTGCACTTTCTCTCTCTATAACTAACTCTCAAAATATGTCTTCTTCTTCAAGCTATCTCTGTTTCTCTCTGAATCTCTATCTGATCTTCATCTATCTTTGTTAATCTCTCAAGATACTAGTTCTATATCTCTATTTGATTACATTTACAGTTCTATAAAACAGAAAATCACAAAAACATTCAAATATCAGAAAATCAGGAACCCTAGTTCCTGACAGTACATGTATCACAGTCCATTAATTGATTTATCAAAGGAAGAAATTTCTTATAATTCTCTTTATACTAGATTAGAAATGTTACTATATAACAAAAGGTAGATTTAGGGAAGTCTAAGGGTGTCAATTTCAGGTTTTAGTTTATGTAGTTCTAAAAATAATTAAGACTTGTTTAAAAAAGGTTAAAACTTGAGAAAATAATTTTAGTACAGAAGTCATATACGGATTTTATAGTTGTTACATGTCATATTTGGGTTTTGTCTCTGTAAAATCTAGTTGAGTTTAGACATGGTCACACCTAAGTCTGGTATGTACTTATGGCTTAATAAGATAAAGGGAATGGTCAATTTAATTAATATTTTACTGTACATCTGACATGACTATATAACGATATTCATACTCTTTCCATAAAATGCCAGCAATTGTCGTCGCATTCATTATAGAATCAAAATGATAAATTTTTGGGTTAAAAGAAGAATGAATGTTTGTCAACCTTCAGAAAATCCTAAATCAGAATTTGATTGACAGTGATTAGGCCTGAAGAAAGATTTTGTTAAAAGGTGAACCTAACTTGGTCGATCTTCAAACGATCATGATGTTCGTTTCTGCTTATTTGTTATAATTATTTAAGCACTAATCCTAAAATATTTTTAAAAAAAAAAAAAACAAAAAAAAACACAGTTTTTGGTGCTTTTCTGAGAATTAAGTGCTTATATCTTGAGACTACAAGAAAACCAACACCCCCAGTGCGAAACAAGAAAAAACCTACAAAAGAAGCTTGCAAATATCTGTGATCATCCGAAGCATGAAGCTCCATTAGAATATAGTGATAGGTATTTAATAGAAAATTTCTAGATATCATAAAAAATATTTGTTTCCTTTATTACCAGTTTCCTTGTTATCAAGATTTTAACCATGGTTATCACGGTGCCAAGTCGAGCCTCGATGCCCGAGTACCTTCGAGAAGACTAGCCGACATGTCGCCCGACTAGGCGTAAAAACTCGACAAAGTGTTCATAATACATATACTTACTAGATTTAATATATAATATAGCCAAACACATTAGTTCCATAATTTAAATCAAAAGAACATGAATAATAAGATTAAAATACGCATAGTTACTGCATAATAACATCCATATACCAAGTATTAAACGTCTCCAAGCAGATAAAAACATAAGTATGATGAATATCAAGTAAAGTCGTCCATTTTAATATCATTTTCATCTTCATCTCTTTCTTGTGTATTGTCATTTGGTTGGATGTGGTTCCTGGTTTGATCTGGTCCTGGTATACCAGAATCATGGTTATCAAGGCCCCAAGTAGAGCTTCGAGACTCTCGAGCGAACCTTTGAGTCGACTAGTCAACATAAAGTCGGGCTTCGAGACTCTCGGCGCCCGGGTACCTTCGCGTCGACTAGTCATTGACTAGTCGACGACTAGTCATTCGCCTTCGTGATAACAATGATTTTAACCGTAAGTTCTTAGGTTTTGCTCCTATATAAGAGGACGTACTATTATTACAAGACTTCGATTGATTATTAAAAAGAGAATTCTATTTTATGGCTTTCAATCCAAACTTCTCTTTTGCAATTGAGAAATTCATGGAGTAGTGGTTCTACAATTAGGTCGCCTTAGGGATTGTACATTTTCTGTGGTTATGCCACCATAATAATAATCTTTTTAAATTGTCTTGATTCTTGTCCTATATCATTTACTAAAGTAATTATTAGAAGCGAAGATGCTAAACAAGTTAAATAGATAGTTGCGGTACGTAGAGTGCATATCTATAGGTAAGCTAGCATGGGAAATGGATGTACGACTGTACGTACATGTAGAGCACTTATGTATATATGATTACTAAAACTTCAAAACTAATTACCGGTCAAAAGTCTCATCCTCATTGACTCGTCTCATATCTATCAAACCCTAGCACGCATCTAAGCCACTGTCTCTCTCCTTGCCCAATCGTAGATTCAGTTTACATATCAGCAGATTCTCTCTCTCGATTTTGACTCGGTTTGACGGTGAAAAAAAACCTAAAATGACAAAAAGCAATCCCAAATACTACTCTAGACGACTTATTTATTAAACTTTTATTTCTTAAAAATTGCACACTTGTTTATTTTTTATTAGATTTCAGTTACTTTTAGAAAGCCATTAAAATTACAACATTACTAACATACATATATGACCTAACATTTACACCCCTATACTTCCATAGATCTACCTCACTTGTACCAATTACATTCTCAATATGTTTTATACAAGGAATTATTGAAAAGCAACCTATACATATCAATTGGCGAACAATATCACACACACACACACACACACACAAACGACTGCACATACACACAAAAGAACGCAGATATATACACATATACTTATACAGATTACAGAGTGAAGACTGAAGATCAAAAAAGAGACTGGATCTCCAATTAAAGTTTCTTGGAGGGAACGAGTGATGCAGGCATACATATAAACATACAGTTCTAGAACCTAATGGAAAAGGAACTTACTCAAATGGAGGCTCAACTTCAATAGCAAGGGTTAGATGTAAGGAAAACCTGGCAACTTCAACAGACTCGTCATTGTTGACTGTACATGCCTCGTGAGGCACTCCTCTAGGAATATACAGAACATCACCTTCTTTCAGCAAAACTTGGGTGGACCCATATGTTTTCATTTCTTCATTCTCCAACTTATTAATAGGCTCATACAAGCGAGGTAGCTGAAGACTTGGACGATGAAAAACCTTCCAGTTTTTTATCCCAATAAGTTGGCAGACAAACACACAGTGGTCATCATAGTGACAAGCCAATCCCTGGGAATTAGGTGGCGTAAGATACATATTCACACCCACTGATGGCTGACCAAAAAAAGATGCTAATTCATCTGCAACAGCAGCTATGCTCTTGAAACGGAATTCCATGCCACGCATAGCGATTGAATAACCCTCCTTAAATGCTTCCTCACATCTTAATATATCCTCAAAATGCAGAACATGAGGTGCCTGAGGGAAGCAAGAGCCTAGATGCTCCAAGAAGAAATGCATCTCTCTGCCACTGTCTGTTTTCAATACCCTGATGTCTTGTTGGTAAATTAGGGGACAGCCCAAATGATCTCTCACATCTTCTAAGAAATTTAGGATGTCTAGTTCATCTGAATAGATTGGAAGAGTTGAAATACTTTTTTGGAGCATTGGGGAAAGAAAAGTAGGAAATCCAAATTCAGGCCTTACAATTTCTACAAAAGAACTAAAAGTGTTAGTTATTGATTTCGAATGTCCCCTAATATGCAAAGGCGATGCCTCCCAGTTATGCAGCATAAAACATTCAAAACTAGTCTCGCCTAAATCAAGGATGCCTCTTTTAACCTTCTCGTGGTTGGCAGCTGTGACCAATTGCCGATCATTTACAGAGAGTCTAAAAATACTTTCTGCCAGATTATTTGGAGTAATCTTGCTTAGATAGAACTCTCTCATCAGCCTGGATTCTAGAAAGTTGACAAGTAATATCTGTTTCTGTATTTCTGCCCATAGACTCTTCAAATAAACAACTAAATTTTCAGAAAAGTTCTTCGGGATTCTCTCTAGCTGCTCAACTGTACAAGTATTTAAGAGAGTAACTATGGTATGAAGAAGCAATATCAAATACTTATCTTCCTTGAATCCAATTTTAACACAACTGGAACTGCCCTTTTCTTCTTTGAATATGCACAACTGAGCTCCAGAACATTTAGGCACCTGATTGAACTGAGAACTAAGAGATGTTAAGTTAGAATCATACAATTAAATTATGCATATAATCACACAAAAATCAGCATATCAAAATTTAACACAGTGATGTTGGAAAAAGCAACATGGAGAATTAATTAATACAAAGAATTTATTTTAAAATGTTTATGAATTAGTGCTTAAATCATACTCAGTTCAACAGTTTAACCCTTAATTATATTATCTTGAAAAAGAAAAATATATGTATATATATTTCGGATGATAGGGAGAGAAGAGCTCACATGAAACATTCAAGCGTGGAGAATTGAAGAAGGCGGCGTCTAGCAATAGAAGTCGAGGACAAATCAAGAGTAGCATTACAAGCCGCCAATGCAACACTCTTTCTCCTCTTGGAAATCCCCACCACATTTATTAAACCCTTAATAATTTCGTCATCTAAAGCGAATTTCTCGTTCAATTCCAGTGAATACAGACAGGCTGCACCTATTATCTCCAAGCTACTTATTGCTATTTCATCACACCTGCTAACACATACCTAGAGAACATTAGCAAATACACAATTACATAAAATATGCATATGATCATATTACGCAAAAATATACACCTCTTATCACAAGCCTCGAGAACCGTTTTTGCCTACTAACTCTACAAACCTCCGATAAATATACACCATTCACTAAACACACAATATGATATAGTTTCATAATTCGGTCATTACGTACAATTCACAAATGCACTAATGCTACATTTGCTAAAATTAAATTAAACAACATTCGCAAGTATAAATTATAATTCACAAAATGCAGTACGAAATAAAACTCGCTAACCATACATATAGATGTCACTAATTAGTAGCTTCATTATACGAGCACATTTACATATTAGGAATGCATATTAAATTTGCACAAAAATATATAAAAAATATTTACATTTTAGGAATGCATATAAAATTTGCACAACAATATATAAAAAAAAATTACATTTTAGGAATGCATATAAAATTTGCACAACAATATAATAATAACAATTTTCACGTATTATCACGCTAAAACTGTTCTCACACTAACACTATTCTCCGTAAAGCGCAACCTGTGATACGAAAATAAAGGAGAGGAGAGATGATTACTTGGAGCGGAGTAAAAGCGGGAACAATGAGATGAAAGGATCGGGGGATTTTGAGATGAGAGTAACAGACAGACGATTCAAGCACTGAGTTAGAATACGATTGGACTCGGCCGAGTTGTGTTGATGAGTGCAAAGAGATGCTAACATCACGCCGAAGAGGTTTTTACCGGCGGCGTGGACGGAAAGTGACGACGGCGATGACTTCCTTCTCCGTTTCTTTTTCGTATTTATTTGTTTCTCCATCTTCAATTTTTTAAGCTCCGTTCACCTGCTAAAATTTATTGGGATGAAATATATGTAGTGTACTTGAAATAAATTTTATTATAAAATGTGATTAAAAATTTAACAAATTAAAAAATAACAAATTTTCACTCTATGTATTAAAGCAATTAAATATTTTATTTTAAAATGTGATTAAAAAATAACAAATTATCACTCTTTGTATAAAAGCAATAAAATAATGAAATTAGAAAAAAATATGAAAGATACACTTTTATTTTTGATTTTTTAAATGACGGCATTTCGTATTTTGATTTAGTGAGTGATTATTTTGCCACATAATACAAGTTTCTTCATTAAATTGATGATACATTTTCACTTCTATCCATCATAAACATTGATTTCTTAAAAATATAAACTATTTTAGATTCTTACTGACTCCTCATTCATTGTTATATAATTTATAATAAGAATAATTGGGTAAAAATGTCCATATTTATGCACCTATATTGTGGAAAGAAAAAATCTCTCAAAATAGACTCCTATTATGGGATGGATGTAATATTTTAAGTTTCTTATATGTCATGTTATTCCCTTACTCGAATCTATACTATTATATAAAAGCCGAAACATTAAAAGTTTGGTTGGTCGGTCGGTCGGTTGGTCGATCGGTACTGTACATGTTAATTTTACTTATTTACCCTTACTCAATTATAGATACAATTTATCCTATTAACTAATCAATTTCCTTTTTCAGGTTAAAAATATTATCTTTTCTATTTTTCAATAACTAAATAATTTCTTTTTTAGATAAAATACAATATCTTTTATATTTTATCTAACTATAATTTCTCCTTTATTAATCAATTTCCTTTTTCAGGTTAAACATATTACCTTTTCTATTTTTCAATAACTAAATAATTTTCTATTTAAGGTAAAATACAATATCTTTTCTAAATAATCCCTTTTTAAAAACAATTCGAGCAATTTTGTTTAATGAAATAACATAATTATATTATAATTACTATTAACTAATCAATTACCCTTTTTAGCCAAAATACGTTACCTTTTCTATTTTCTCTAACTAAAAACTCTCCTTTTCCAATTATAACATGGACGGTCACCTTTTTCAGCCAAAATACGTTACTTTTTTTATTTTCTCTTACTAAAACCTCTCTTTTCCCAATTATAATATTATAATACTAATAATTAACCAATTACCTTTTCAGCTAAAACGTATCATCTTTTCTATTTTTTCTAATTAAATTTCCTTTTTTTTTCTAGAAATATGACGGGCAACATTAATTTCTCATTTGCTAAACACTATGAGCAATTTTATTTAATAAAATAACATAATTAAATTATAATTACTATAAACTAATCAATTACCTTTTTTACATAAATCATGTCATCTTAACCGATTATTTTTTTCAGCTAAAACGTATCATCCTTTTTCACATAAATCATGTCATCTTAACTGATTATGTCAATTACTGTAAACTAAAATCTCTCATTTTCCAATTATATCACGGGCGGTTTCATTTAATCCAATAAACTAATAATATTATAATATTAATAATTAACGAATTATCTTTCTCAACTAAAACGTATCATCCTTTCCTATATTTTTTTTAACTAAAATCCCTATTTTAATAGAAATATCACGAATAATATTAATATCTCATTTTCTAAAAACATTATGAGCAAATGCATTTAGTAAAATAACGTAATTAAATTATAATTACTATAACTAATCAATTACCATTTTCACCTCGAACGTGTTACCTTTTTAATTTTATCTAACTAAATCCTTTATTTTTCTAATCAAATCACGGGCATTCTATTTAATAAAATAAAATAATAATTTTATAATTACTAATAATTTTATAATTATTAATAATTAACCAATTATCTTTTTCAACTAAAACCTATCATCATTTCTATATTTTCTAACTAAAATACCTTCTTTTCTAGAAATATCACGAATAACATTTATGTAATTATTATCAAATCATCTCATATAAAAATTTAAGACTCCAAAATCATGTATTAAAAAAATTAATTTAAATTAATGACAAAAATGCATATAATTTTAAAAAAATCCGTGCATCGCACGGGTTTTAAGCAAGTATTAATTAAACTTTAATAAACCCATAAAATATCGTATCTTTCAATCAATTTAAAAGACGTTTAATTTTACTTGAAGATATGACCCTTTTTAAACACCTAAAATATCGTATCTTCCAATCATTGATTTTTCCTTTCTACTCATTAATTTAAATCATAATCTTCCAATCATTAACATACCTTTTCTAATTAAAACATAATGTTACATTTTTTAATTTAAAACATAATCTTGCAATCATTAATATCTATCCAAAAATATCACACCATATCTTTCAATCACAAATAAAAGTATATAATGGAAATTCGTATACAACGAATAATTGCCGTTAGATCTAATGATTAAATTTTTTATATGATTAAGTTATTTTACAAAACATTCAAGATTCAAATTTCGTCAACGACATATTTAATTTAAAATTTCATAATATAAGTTTTGAATCATTCATATCATTAATTAAATTTATATAAATTCTTTAAATTTAAATTAAAATAATTATTAAAAATAATAATTATATAAAAATAAAATTATAATATAAAATAAAATTTATTTCATATCAAAAGAAACCCGTGCATCGCACGGGTTATAATCTAGTACTATATAATCTCGTTAAATGAATATATTTTTGACGGTTAAAAACAAAACCAACAACTTAACATTCGAATCAATTCAATGTTCAAATTTGTTATGAATGATTTATAACGTTAATGTATATGTTAGACAGAAGAAATAAAAGAATAAAACGTTTCTGAAAATATGGGAGTGAAAACCATTGAGAAGAGTTTGAATAAAGTATAGAGTTTTGAAAGAAATAAAATCCTATAAATTAGGAAATCAATTTTAATATTTTGAAAATGTTTATATTAAGCCCATATATATATATATATATATATATATATATATATATATATATATATATATATATAGTAAGGATCCAGGAAAAACCTTATTTGATGGAAAATTTAGAGAACTAATCTACACCATTCATTACTATAATATAGAATCTGACTTTAATGATAAATACAAATACAAATAAGGTAATTATTTCATTCAAATACATTTAAGATTTAAGTCAACATTCAATAATGGAAACTGTATAATGACATTTAATTCAATATATACTCTAATTTCAATGAGATTTTGTTGACTATTTTGAATTTATCAAATGTTTCTATAAAGTTCCTATCAAATATTTCATTAATTTACAATTATATTAAGGATTCTACTAATTACATTATGTGTTCGACTAGGTGTTCTCAATTTTTAGCTTAAATTAAATCAAATATTTCATTGATTAAAGAAAGATTCAATGTATAGGATATATTCTAGCAGGTGTTCGATTAGATGTTCTATATATTCAATCAAAATTATATTAAATATGTCACCATTATTTTTAGAATAAAATTTATTCTTCAATTATTTTTTTGACAATATTTAATATAATAATTTTTTTAAATAATAAAATTACAATTCTACTAAGTATTCTACTAATTACATTAGGTGTTCTACAAGGTATTCTACTAATTACATATATTCTATTAGGTGTTCTACTAATTATATGTGTTCTACCAGGTGTTCTACTAGGTGTTCTACTAATTACATGTGTTCTACTAGGTGTTCTACTAATTACATGTTAGGTGTTCTACCAATTACATGTGTTCTACTAGTTGTTCTACTAATTACATGTGTTCTACTAGGTGTTCTCTATTTTCAACTTAAA
Organism: Saposhnikovia divaricata; assembly: GCA_036435485.1. Lineage (NCBI taxonomy): Eukaryota > Viridiplantae > Streptophyta > Magnoliopsida > Apiales > Apiaceae > Saposhnikovia > Saposhnikovia divaricata. The sequence continues at coordinate 33,773,224 of CM071599.1, forward strand.
TCTAGTAGGTGTTCTACTAGGTGTTCTACTTAGGGCTGAGCAAAAATCCGAAAAAATCCGAATCCGAATCCGAATCCGCTAAAAACCGCTAAAAACCGATCCGTATAAAACCGATCCGAAACCGAAACCGAAAAATTAAAAACCGAAACCGAATCCGATTATGCGGTTTCGGTTTCTTGTCGGATCCGATCCGAAAAAACCCGAATCCGATCCGAAAATTTAAAATAAATAAATAAATATTTTATATATTTTATAACAATATTTTTTAAAAACATTTTTACACTGATTATTCATAATACATATAAATTTTGAAAATAAAAGTAATGCAGTTGTCAGTTGGGCTGTAGAGTGTAGATTGTTGATGGGCCAATAGCCCAATATCAATATATTTGTATTACAGAAAATCACAAACCACTAGACACCAGAGCAATACGATACGTACGACTAGGGCTGAGCAAAAATCCGAAAAAATCCGAATCCGCTAAAAACCGCTAAAAACCGATCCGTATAAAACCGATCCGAAACCGAAACCGAAAAATTAAAAACCGAAACCGAATCCGATTATGCGGTTTCGGTTTCTTGTCGGATCCGATCCGAAAAAACCCGAATCCGATCCGAAAATTTAAAATAAATAAATAAATATTTTATATATTTTATAACAATATTTTTTAAAAACATTTTTACACTGATTATTCATAATACATATAAATTTTGAAAATAAAAGTAATGCAGTTGTCAGTTGGGCTGTAGAGTGTAGATTGCTGATGGGCCAATAGCCCAATATCAATATATTTATATTACAGAAAATCACAAACCACTAGACACCAGAGCAATACGATACGTACGACTATACGAGCGAAACAAGCGAAGACGCCGAAACCTAATCCCCAAATTGGCGGACTCATACTAGACTCTCAATTGAAGGCTTGCAATGGAGGACGGACCATCTGATAATCAAGTTTCAAAACATGATACTTTCGAAAAAGAAGCAATTGAATCTCAACCTCAAGTGGTAATCTACTAATTTCAATTTAGTTGGTTTAAATTGTGTATGACTTTATGTAATCTCAGTTTTAAGTTACTTGAATTTCATGTAAAATCTAAAGATACGTTAAAAAAATATCAGAATTATAATTACATCATTTTTTTAAAATTAAATGTTTCATCAAATTTTTTTAATTCAAATATATACTTTCACCTAATATTTGAAAATATGATTTTGGCACACATTTATAAATAACTAACAAAAATTTATGCATAGTGACGAGAAATTTATTATTACTGCAAATTAATTTAGCTTTTTCTAATTTTTATAAAATCAAGCACAACAATGACATGTAAAGGTTTGTAAAATCGTGAAAGATTTTAATAATATTTTAAAATATATTTAAATTTTAAATGGTTGAACGACCTTTCAAAATTTACGAAAAACTAAGTACTTAAGTAGTTATAAATTTTGAATGGTGAGCAATCATTTGACACTACTTTGAGAATTATTTACATTAGCGAAATAATTTAAAATGTGTTTATTACATTTTGAAAATTTATAAAAAATAAAGATTCATTTTATTTGGACATGTATTTTTTGATGTACTTTACGTTACTTACTTTTACTGTTATTTATAATTTCTTTGTACATTTAACGTTTTTGTAATGCATTTTTTTACCCAAAAAGTACAACAAATAGAACACCAAAAATTTAAGGATATTATAAGTAGAAATATAAAATGTGACTGTATCAAGACTAAGATCAAATATATATGTTATTTTGAATCTGCATGTTCATTTACATAAATTTATATTTTAGTGTAAAACGTTGCCTATTAACAAACCAACCTGGCACCACTACGAAGTCTTTGCATTGACAAAAGTGTAGAATTCAAGACCTACAAGCCAGTGGGTAGAGCGACCCTGTCAAAATTTAAGAGCCGTTCAGCAATCTAAAACACACTAAAAATTTCAAAACTTAATAGCCGTTCATCAATCCAATAGAAAAGACACACTAAAAATTCAGACTCACAGGAAATTTCATCGATCTTTTGAATGCACATTAGTAAATTTAGTACTCCTATGTAACATGTGATTTCCCTTGGGCAGAGCAGGTGGCTAATGTTTTCGTGGTTCGTCCAACAAAAGACTCTTCTACATCACTCATCACTAGCTGTTAAAATGGTTGACCAACTTAAAAGCAGTTAATACAGCATTTTCGTTCTATAATTTCTCCATGTATTTTAACTTTTAAGAATAATTTTATAATTTATTTTTAAAATTTTTTTATATAAAATTTTAAAAATAAATAATAGAATTATCCTTAAATTACAATTTAAAATGTGTGCCAAATATTCCTTAAAAAAGTAAATAATTAAAAGGGAAGTAGGGAATACTAATTTAACTAATCGTGTCAAATGAACTGTACACTTTTCTTTGGGTAATACTATAATTCCAAAAAAATTCTTAAAAAATCTTTCCAAGTAATATGACATGTTGAGTTGATACTTATGCCTATAGACTTAATATTTTTTAATTTATGAATACATGTAAAAATGCTCGGTATCTTCTCATTTTATTACATTAGTTACCAAATATCTGAATTATTGAAATTTTGGTATTTTCTAGCTTTTTTATTTTGTCTCCAAGTTAAATTAGCTTTTGTCTTAATTTGAGAAAATTTACCGAAAGTGAAACAAAATGCCTCGAAAAACATTTCATAAAGTACAAACCAGTAGTACAGCAAATTTCCATGTTGTTCACGGGTCGAGTTTGACTTAAATAAGTTTGAATGAACTGCTGATTGTCAACAAACATTTTCTGCGGATTCATAGTGTGATTACTGATTATTTCATGGTCAGAGTTATATTTTGAAATTACCTGCACCATCTCATTTTGCTTTGAAGTTTTTCTTTTGTCAAAATTCGTGACTTTTGTAGAATATTCCATTCTTCTAAAAACAAATCAGACAATTTTTTTTCTTTTGGTCATTCTAGATAAATAGAAGATATACTTCTATGTAATAAATGGTTAGCGAAAAAAAAAAATCTTCGCATTTTTCTTTTAAATTTTAATCAAAACTTCTATATGAAAAAATTACGAAAACTCGAATTTAAGCAAGTCGATAAGTTATCTATAAATGGTTGGATTTAGTCTTGATGAAGTTTGACAAAGTAATGAGTAAGTTGTAGTGCTAAGCCATAAAGTTTAGGCATCTCAATGGAGACGACTTCAACTAGCATTTGGTTGTCGCGTAAAAATATTCCCACCTGCTCGATTTCATCCATATTAAATTCTTCGCATGCAATAGTGAAGCACCCTTCGTTTCTAACATTTGGATATTCCCCCACTTTGTATGCATGTTCAATTCCAAAGTCAAGGATCTCCACTTACATTTGTTTCCTTTCTGTTGTTTCCTTCGTGTTTTCTTTTGTTAACAATCGTCTCCTTTATGGAGTATAAAACTGAGTGAAGTATTTAGTATTTTAATGATCGAAATTTTAAATTTGTAATATGATGATCATACATTATTTTTAGAGAGAATTACCAAAATACCTATTTTTCACAAGTTTTTGCCCAAAATATTGATTTTGAAAAAATGACCCGAAATACCGACGGGATACGGAGAATCGTCCTCCGTGTTAGCATTATGCGGAGAATCGTCCTCCGTATTACGTAGATACGGAGCTGCGTCTTCCGTGTTATGCATGATGCGGTGGACGGTGTTCCGTGTTAGGTGGGTGCGCAGCACAGTCACGGAGCATGATCTTCCGTATCATGCATAACACAGAAGACTCAATTCCGTATCATGCCCTATTACGGAAGATCGTGTTTCGCAACACCCCTATATCACGGTACACGATGTACCGTATCCCGTCAGTAAAAAGGGCCAGTCAGTTTCCCAGATGAATATTTTGGGTCATCACCCTTATTTTTATGTTTGAAAAAGTCACTTTTTAAGAAAGATAATTATTATTTTTTCAGCCATATTTTTTAACAATAAAAATAATATCAAGTCATCATATTTCAAATCTAAAATTTTGATCACCAAAAATTTTATAACAGATAAAGTTCAACCATCACTTTGTAATTTATTCTATAAAATTTAACACTTTTTGTTATCAAAATTTTTTAAAAACGCATATAATTATATTTTTACAAAAAATTAAAAATATGATAATATCTCAGCAAAATTTACTTGATATTTTAGCTAAATAATTTCTACATTCGAACCTATATATATCATAAACAAGTATTTTCGACGTCTCATGCTAAAAATTTAGCAACAATCTTATTTAATTGGATTTATCTAATTTGTGTTCAATAACATACAATAAAAGCTTAGTTGGCGCTTTTTGATTGCTTAATTTTTACTAATAATAATATGATTTTGCATATACAAAAATTTCAATCATTTAAAATCTGTTAACTCGTGTATCCGTGGTCACATGTTAAAAAGACTGTATTTTTTTTTTTTTGACAATAGAAAAGAGACTGTATTTAATTTGTGTGAAGATATGTTTTGATCTCTTGTCTTGATACCCAATAGTCCACGCACGAATATTAATAATTTATTCTAATTAATTAAACTACCTTCTAGAGGCAAAAATATTTGCAAACTAATGATACAGCATTTACCTAACGTATAATCGACTTGTACAAAGTCAACTAGCACAAACAACTACTTTGAAAATGTAACATCCACGCTTTATTATTCAAAACATCAAATGTACTGTATACAGTATTCTAAAGAGTAATGAGCACCATTATGTAAACCAACTGGACATTGAATAATTGTTAAGCAATAAGTATAAGAAGCATCCTATTCCCCGTTTATTATGGTTTAGGAAAGTCAAACTCTTGCGGGTTTGGGTTTTGTTTATTTTTGGGATCCCATATTTTCTATTAGTCAGTCAGACATACGTGTTTAATTGTTTAACCTTAATCATAGTTATTTTGCAAAGTCGTGTTTTTTTAATTTAAAAATTTGGGTATTGCACTCATGTCAATAGTAAAAGTTGTACTGCATTAAACGCAATTCATGACTCAACAACTATGGAAAAATATTGGGGATGTTTGGGGGAATTTTTTTCCAAAATAAGTCAACTTATTTTAAGACAAAGTTAGAGATTCCTAACATTCCAACTTATTTTCCAACTTATTTTTGCAACTTATTGAATCTCAAACATACATTAGATACTTATATAAAAAAAAATTATCAAAATATAAAATTTTTACCCGAAAATAAGTCAATAAGCCATTAAAATAATTTTTCCCAAACAGGCCCATTAAATGGAGCTTATGTCAGAATACAGAAATGAAATAAAATAAATATAATTAGGTTCACCATTTTTCACTCGAAAATGTTCCCGGATTTACCTCTTACCAGTTACGAGTTATGTGGTTCAACTTTACCTCATGTGAGAGGTTGTATCTTGTGTGATAATTTGAGAAAAATCAAAACGCAATAATGCTGCCAAGTGCTAACTATGTATTTATGAGATTTATTAAATATATAATACTCCTATGTTTAAGTAACATAATTGTAAATAGAAAAAAAAATGTTCATATGTATGTGTTTTGTTACCTTATCAAAGAACATAATACATTTTAATGTCATGATCATAATATTTGATCAAATTTCTTTAACTACAAAAATATTTTAACTTTTTTTTTTATTTCACACAACTTAGATGGGTCAGGTACTTAAGAATATTCATCCCTAATTTTAATAACTTTAAAATAAGTATGAATTTTTAAGATAAGTAATTGATAGTGTCTCTAAATTAAACACAATAACAATACAACAAAAAAAAACAAATGAAAAATGGGGTTAAATAACTAATGCCTGCTTAGTTTGAACTTTTTAATGGAATTGAAAGAGTTGATATTTCGAGTGACAAACCCGCTTCTCAAGGCGAAAAATTTAGATTCGTAAGTAAAAAAAAAAAAACTCTGGTGACGGGCACTGTTTGAAAAAATCGTAAGTGATTCGGGTTTTCACATTTCACGAAATGAAAAGGGAGCTGATATGTGCACAACCATCACTTATCGGTGGACACCCATTATAGTTAAAGAGACTAGAATACCCTTAACTTGCATTTTCTATCAATAGAAGCATATTTTATACATTGACAAAAAAAAAAAATTCACTAATAATAATGATATATGAATATAAAATTATTAAACATATTTTTTATGTTTTTTTAAATACGTATGTACTTTTCATACTTGATTTTTTTTACTATGCTAATATGATTTTTGAATATTGAAATTATATATTTTTTTAGCAACAATCGTTCAACAAGTACTCAACGAGTACAAACATACCAATCACAAGAAATTACTATTATCTTATTATTACCATTCAATAAAATAATATTTATTATTGAAAATAAATCATATGCAAAATAGCTACCATTTTATAATCCAATTACTAAAAATAATTAGTTATTATTTTCTCAAACCCGCAATAATAGTCATAAAAATAATAGTTATTACTAAAAATAAAGTGTGGGGTGTGCACATATAACCTCCCAATGAAAATCTATCTTAATGAAATAAAAATTTATCATTTTTCTTTAATCAACAAAATTTCTCAGATTACACCCCTCTTTTTTATAAAAATGTATAATCGAAATTACTGAAATTTGTAATTAAACTTCCGTAAATTTAAGAGCAGTTTTCTTTTCGAAATTCAAGTTGATGTACACTATAGTCAACTATATATTTTCAAACAAAATAAACCATAAAAAAGGTGACCAATAAACTTTGGACAGACACTTATCAACCACTTAAGTTAAAAGTTAAAGTCGTTTACTACATAGGACACAGTAAAAGTAAAATCGGACATAGGATTCAACTCTCTTTATCCTTTTCTATTGACAGTAATAATACAATAATGCACATACCAAACCAATTTGATTTGTTTAATTCCAAGTTCAACTGGTATGATTATTCCACATTCACTAAAATATTCAAAAAATAGTAAAGAAAAAAAAAACAACAAAAAAAGAAAGAAAAAGTCGTAGCAATAAAAGAGTCCAAGTGGACCCCACAAACACCCATCAGCCTTTTGACCTCTTCAGGAGCATCTACTTTATCATCATCATCTTAGTGGAAGTATACTCGATAACAGGGAAAGCCCTGATATTCAATCCTGGCCGTTGGATTAAAAGTATCCATGTTTGACTTTACAGTTCCGCATCTTTCCATCCCCTTCTTTATAACATCTCCCATCTCCCTTTCTCACAATCCTCTACTTACATTTCTTGTATCTACATCTTTTCTCCCCATCAGCTCTGCTATAATGGCGATCGATCTCATAAATTACGCAAAAGTTGAAGATTATGTGTCAGCTCGTGGATCAGGAGGATCAATGAAAGCTTTCGAAGATGAAATTATTCGGATATTACAGTCACACAATCAGCAAACCGATGATTCGAAGGCTTTCGATACGACGAAGGTAGTGAACCGGACCGGACACGCGCGGTTCCGCCGTGGACCGGCGGTGTCTGAACCGGTCAAAGCGGCTGAATTAAAGTCAAATGCTAAGGTAGAGATGAAAGTGAAGAGTATTGAAGAATGTAAAGGTATTAACAGTGCGAATTCTTCGGGGAGTTCGTCGATTACCGGAGAAGCCGCCGGAGAAGAAGGTACAGTTTCGAATGGAAAGGCGGTGGTAGGTGCCGTGGTTACCGGAATTGCTCCGGCGCCGAGGACTTATTCTTCGGGAAAGCCACCGCTTCCGACTTCGCATCGGAAGCGGTGTCGAGAAATTGAAGTTATGCAGAAATTAACAAGCAAATCTTCTGGCTCACGCGGTTGTCACTGTTGCAAAAGAAGGTATTATAATTTGTTCAATCTGTAAATGTTAATTTATTGTTGTGTGTTTGTATTTAGATCTATAGCTTATTAGTGTGTTGAATTTTTATCAGGAAAACTGTGGTTAAAAGAGAGATTAAGAAAGTAACGAGTGGATCAGCTGGAGATTGTATTCCAGCGGATGAATATTCGTGGAAGAAGTACGATCAGAAGCTAATTCCAGGCACATCCTTTCCGAGGTACTACTCATTTTCTACTCCGGTTTAGTATATTTTTAGAAATATAATTTAGCAGAATTTAGTCTATATTTTCGTTATCGAATTCGAGTTTAGGAGTATATTTTAAAAAATGTAATTTAACGAAATTTCTTCAAGATTTGTCTTATCGAATTCGAGAGTTTTAAGTCCTCGAGTCTAATGAACTAAATTAGTAGGCAAATTTATATTGTTAGTTACCAATCGTGTACCAATTAAATTGTTAACAATTTGAGTCTGAGCTGAAATATATGTTTGATCTAGAAAACAAACTTTTAGAGCTCTTTAATATATAAGTCGAGCTGGTGAACATTTTGAGTCGAGCTAAATTGGTACTCTTTTGCACCAAGACTTTGGTGTTATGAATTTATCGTTTAGTTTTGCTTAGTCGAATTCATCCATCTGTATGCAACAATATTAATTAGATTGAAATTGCAGGGGATATTACAAATGCAATAGTGCCAAGGGATGTCCAGCACGAAAACGAGTGGAGAGAGCTAGCAATGATCCAACGGTTCTAATCTTGACCTACGAAGGAGAACATCGCCATCATCATCATCATCATCGGTCTCAGTCTTCTTCGCATCACCATCCAACGGTGGCTGCTTTGACTGGACATAAAAATAGTAGTGATGTTGGTACATGTTACTAGACAAGTCAATCAAATTAGGTTTCATAATTTTCGTTCAATGTATGCTTTTGTTCAGAGTTGGTTGGAGATGAGATCACCTAAGTAGATCAAACAGAACGATGAAGAAGAAAAGGTCCATTGTTTTTTAATATTTTTCAATGTTTCAGTTCATGTATGTATGTAAATACATTAGACGGACATCAAAGTGGTTGATAGAATCAAATTTTTGGTCGACCTAAAAGAGTTTTAGACGATACGGTTCTGTTTTTAATTTTCTCACATTTATTCTATTCCATTTTTTTAATTAAGATTTGATTTAATTTTGGTAAAAGTCAAATTGATTGATTTGCTTTGGATTCTATTGGTGTGTTGAAGAGAAAAAGAGAGTATAATAATTGTGAATAAAACTGTAGCACACCGTGAGAAGGCATAAAAAGGTGGACCACGCATAACGCAAGTCGCGATTTGATTAAATTATTGTGGTAGTGCTTTTATTTGTCTTGTACTAGTACCTGATGGTCAACTATGTTAGTGGATGTGGGCCGTGGCTTGTGACTCCATTCACCTTGCCTTGTACGCCCTTCTACTTGCTTCAATACAAACACCTCTATTTGTCTTCAAACCAAAAAATGGACTTCCTCCTGTGCTTTAAAGGCAGCCGGTACCATGAATGCGATAATCGATCAATTATCTAATCACAATTTCTTTCGTAAATTATCTAATTTAGAGGGTTGAAATTTAAGTACGAATAATTGAGAGGTCTTAAGAGAATCTAAATATGGGGTTATAATATTTTTCACAAACAAAATATATACATTTCAAATTTCACTAATAAAATAGATGATGTAGTATATTAAATAATTATGTTAATTTATTTAAATATAATACGTCTTGCATTGTTGGATGTGAGATATCAATTAAATTTATATAATGAAATTTTTGAATCATATCATTTTCTATAGATAACATAAAAATTACTTAACCTTTCTTGCGATATGGTTAAATGAAAATAAAATTTAATCAATTTTAATTTTGAAAAATTCCTATCTACATAAGCAACTGTTATGGTTATTGTTAGAGCATCTCCAACCATAAAAAACCCCTTAGCTAAAAGTGTGTCAAACATGCCTTAAATAAAAATTATAGATATTGTGTAAAAAAGAATCATCTCCAACGGGACATTACTGTTATCTAAAATTTTAGATAATCCTCTAAAATCCTATCATATTGGCTATATTTGTCAAATCTCTAGAGACCTATAGTAAAACTCCACATCATCAATATTACCATATTAAAATAATACATTCTATTTTTAACAATTTGAAATAATAATAACTTGCTTTTTTTAAAATATGACTAATCATTATAGCCAACTCCATTGGAGTACAACACCTTACAGATTCAATAAATTTTACATAATCACTATTTTATATCATTTTAGCCACCCATTTTAGCCAATACCATTGGAGATGCTCTTAGAAGATGAAGATTTTCATAAGCAATCCATGCAATTGAATAACTATCTTACATTTTTTTTATGTAGCTCAACATATTCTCGTGATATTTTAAGCAAAGTTCAATTCAACATACACAAGTTTTCTTACAAATCATCATTGCTCAAATCTGAAATCATCATAATTTGTTTTGTTTGCGAAATTATCATTATCCTCAACTTGTCATGTTTGGTAAATTTTAGTTTTTCGAAATTTCATAAAATCCTAAAAAAAATTCAGAACTCTGAAATTGTTTAAACCTATATTACGTATTTGGAGTCGTTCCCTCACTCAATACTCTTGAATACAATCATATTTAGTGAATTTGTGGTTTTACCCTCCCTTGAGGGGTTTCAATGTTAAATTGTTATGTTCTTTACTTTCGTGTTTGTTATTGTGTTTGATTAACGTTGATCTGTAGTGGATGTGATCCTAACAAACTGGTATCAGAGCTATGGTTATAACGGTCCATAACAATCTCGTATGAGCTCCAGAATGGTTCCAGAAAGAGGCAGATGAGCTACCCATATTGGGCTTAAGGGGGAGCAGGTGGACTTTCCAGTATGGGTCTACGGGGAGCCAGATAGCCAGGAGCTTCCAGTATGGGTCAAGGGGGAGCCGGATCACACAGAAGGAGGCAGATTCGACAGGTGTCGAGCCAGATGTGTGAAGGGGGAGATTGTTGGGAGTTGTCCCACATCATTTGTGAGAAGGGCAGATAGCTTGTTAATAAGTAGCCAGTTAACTCCATCAGTATGATGCCTTTTGGGAGTGACCCAAAAACAAATCCGTGCGGGCCTGACCCAAAGCGGACAATATCATACTAATGTGGAGTTAAGGCCTGCTTAGCAAAGCTCAACAAGTGGTATTAAAGCCGATGGTTAAGAAGTTGATCCTGGGGTTGCGGGCTACAAGTTGTGTGGTGTGGGAGGCTCTCCAGAATCGCGGTTGGAGATCTTGGACGGCTTGTGTCGAAAGTGTTCTTGACACTGAGGTGGTCGGGCGGCGTGTCCCGCAAGATGAGGAGCCATAGATGAATAGCGGCGGCATAAGGGTCACATGATTGGTGGTTCTTGGATTGAGGGGAGATTGTAGAGTGGGTATCAACCCAAGTCCCACATCGATAAGATAAAGAAAAATTATCTTGAATTTAAGCAGCCAAAAACAACTCCACTAGTATGAGGCCTTTTGGGAGGAGCCCAAAAACAAATCCGTGCGGGCGTGGCCTTGGCGCAGAGCGGACAATATCATACTAATGTGGAGTTAATGGGTGTTGCGCGACCCAACATCGTATATATATATATATATATATATATATATATATATATATATATATATAGGCTAGTGATCAAATAGAAACAAAAGTTAAAATAGAAACAAGAAATCAACACTAAATAAATTATATTTCATCTATTCTAAGGATCCCGCCAGGGGTACCTTTACAAAAAGTGTATAATATTCTAGGCTCCATTCAGCAAAAAAAAAAACTGTTCACACGATGACGTCACAGCCACGTCATCAGCGTGAACAATTTTTTTTTTTACTAAATAGAGGGTAGACTATTATACATTTTTTGCATTGGGGTACCCATAGTTTGGTCATTAGATTAACTTGAAATATTGGATTAGGGTTTAGTTTCTAGTTTCTAGTTTTTATTTTGATTTGATTTTTATTTGAGTAGGACCCTATATATACATATACACACACACACATATATATATATATATATATATATATATATATATATATATATATATGCCATTTTTCTATGGAGAACCATCTTACGTGGAGAACCACTTATTCTATACTAATTTCTCATTCTATGACAGAACCAATTTTTTTATTTTTTTGGTTCTATAAAAAAAAATTTGATGCTACAAAAAAAAAACCCTGGGCAAAGCTGACGTGGCAGTGCCACGTCACCTGCCACGTCAGTACTGATGGCGTGGCAGTGACACGCCATCAATGATGACGTTATCGATGACGTGGCACTGCCACGTCAGCAGTGATGACGTGGCAGTTTCGTTTTTTTTTTGAAAATTTTTTTTGGTTCTTTTAGAGAATCGGAATTTTTTTAAAAAAATATTGGTTCTACTACAGAATTATAGGGTTCTCCACGTAAGGTGGTTCTCCATAAAGTGCTACTTTATATATATATATATATATATATATATATATATATATATATATATATATATATATATATATACTACCTATAAAATTTGAAATTTTGAATATTAAAGGTTTTAAACATAAGACTATTTGCCTATTCAATAGATAATTACAAATAATTATATATTTCTACCTCTATTTTGTAGACTTTTGCAAATAGATGATTATAGTTATAGAATGTCAACAAGTCGGGCATTATTTTACTACAAAATTATCTAAACATAATTAGTATAGTAGCAATTAAGAACACTTGCGAGTTATGTTACTCATTTTTGTTCATTTAAGATTAAATGGGATTTGAGTTAAGGAACATTGGATCCTTTTGATTACTTTGAAAGCAAAGAAAGCAAGTCAAAATCATCATGGGAAGTAGATTTGTAAAAGTAACCTAATTCGCTTTATTGAGAACATTATCGGATGTTTGCCTCCGCCAAAATATGAGAGTTTAATTTTCTCTTGATCCCAATATTTCTTTTTCTGGGATCTTACTAGTCAATAATTAACTTTGTCAGGTGAACAGTGAACTGTTGTTGGACGGTCTGTCCTTATAGTTCTTTTCCAAATCACATACTCTTCTATCCCTCTCATGCTTTCTTTTCTTGAGTATCCCTTTTAATTTTTTACATTTCAAAATTTACTCATTAAATTTTTATAATATAAAAAATAATTATATTCATTATTTTTCTCCACTAAATTCACTTTATTACATAAAATGTTGATTGATATTATCATTTTACTCATTTTTCTTATTTCTCTTCACTATTTTACTTTCTTTTTTTTTAAGTTTCGTGTCCTACTCATTTATAAAGAAATAAAAAGGAAGGTTGGGATACGTTTTTAGGTCCTTTATTTTTCTGCTAGGAGTAAAAGTTAAGTAGACGAAAACTAAATTAAATATCTTTACCAGAAACCATGAAGCTAAAGAGATAAATTTACGAATGGGTGTATTTATTTTTCTTTATAATACAAAAAATAATTACATTCATTACTTAATTATTTTTCTCAACTAAATTCACTTTATTACATAAAATATTGTTACCACCATTTTACTCATTTTCTTATTTCTCTTCACTATTTTCTTTTTTTAAGTTTCGTGTCCTACTCATTTGTAAAGAAATAAAAAGGACCGTTGGAATACATTTTTAGGTCCTTTGTTTTTCTTCTAGGAGTAAAAGTTAAGTAGACGAAAACTAAATTAAATATCTTTACCAGAAACCATGAAGCTAAAGAGATATGGGTGTTGGTGGCAACTTCCACTCTTCCACTACAAGCGCATCTTTTTAGTTTTGCCTCCTTTCAGTCTTTCACTTTCTTTTCAACACTTCTGAGTTTTAGTGATCGTGGACTAAGATAAAATCTATTCTATATCTAATACATTATTGGGTTTTTCCCGAGTAATTTAATTTTTTGGATCATTTCACCCTTCTTTTTACTATATTTTTTCAAAATTATTTTATTCTTTTAACATGAATATATTTAATACATATTATTAAATGTTACAAAATTAATATCCATATTTATATATACATAGGATTATGATCGAATACAAATTTTTCTTAAATACAAAATTACAATTTTTTTTTTCGTTCAACATATGTATAACTTTGGTTCAACATCATTTATCAAATGGTAATTAAAATTTTATTAAATACACATAATTTAATTATTCAAAATCCTTTTAGTGTAATACCAAAATAGTATAGAAATATAAAATTTTATTTATTTAATATGAGGAGAGTTGAACCGTAGTTCAAAATTTGTTAAACAAATATTACAAAACTCTCAACTATTCTTACAGGGTTCACCAATACCCAAATTAGGGGTTCACCAATACCCAGTATAGAAATATGAAATATTATAAATTTAATTCACTTTTCTTAATTATACCAATGTAAAATTATTTTGTATATTAGATTCAACACAAGTATAACTATTGTCTAACAGATTTGAACTCAAGTTATATATTTGTTGAACACCCATTATAAAAGAATATCAATCTTTCGTAAATAATGTTTTAATATATTTTTAATAAATTATAAAAAAATTTAAATATGTTTCTGATTTCAATTATATGTATTCAGTAATATCTTAATTAGTATTTTACAAAAGATGTTGAACCGAATTTATATATGTGTTGAACAAAAAAAGGTTGTAAGTTTGTATTTAAGAAAGTTTTTACTGTAACTCAGCCCTACATACATATATACATACATCAATATATTTAGTACATATTATTAATACTACAAAATTAATATGCATACTTATACATACATGCATGCATTAATTTATGTGAATATATGATAATATTTACTAAACAGTTTTAATTTTTTTCGGTTGCATAGTCGTACATACATACATACATACATACATGCACATATGCATAATTTATATAAATGTATAATAATATATGATCATATATGCTAACATATACCATATGTCATTATACCATCATTTAGATCTATTGTAAATTTTTATGAATTAAATTTTGTAAATTTTTTTTTTGAGTAAAATTTATATATTAAGCATGTATGTTCATTGTAATTATTTCTATCTCTAATAAATCGAATCATACAAAATTTTTGACATATTTTAAGTATTATATTTGCATAGCATAAATATATTCAAATGAGCATAATATAATAAATAAATAAATAAAAAACCTACATTTATATAAAGATAATACAAATTTGTACTAACTTTAAATTTTTGACATATTTTAAGTATTATATTTTTATGGCATAAATATATTCAAATGAGCACAATATAATAAATAAATAAATGAATAAAAAACTTACATGTATATAAAGATAATACAAATTTGTACTAACTTTACTTATTGCATAACGCATAAATTATTACTTTAATACATAAATGTACATGTATTTTTTTGAATAAACTAATAATTTAATTATATTTAAATTAGGCCAGTACATACACAGAAAAAAGAGCTAGTCTTTTTAAGGCTACAAAAATATTGTTCGGAGATCACCGACCTCTAACTTTGGTATAATCTTGTTTTGCGTCGATGCTAAAGAAATGTACGGGATATTTTTATTAACTTTCTATTGAAATGTTAGGAATGCAAATTAAAATTACCAATTTTAACTATTTTTGACATCCTCATAAAATAGTAAAAATGCATATATGTTTCACAAAAAATGTGAAAATTTCTTCCTAATTACAATTATACCAGTATGAATATAATAACCATTTTCAATGCAAATCATAAAAAGAAATTATTAAGAAAAGGATATTGTTAAAAAAAGAAAGAAATATTATATTAATGTTTGTAGAGTAAATTTTACATTTTTGTAAATTGCAATATCATTTTCTAAATATTTTTCATGAAATTATTAAAATAATTTGTTATAAAAATTAATTTATTGCCCGTGCATAGAGCTCACAGAAATACAACTATATTAATTAATGTTCATGAAAATGTCAAATAAAAATTATAATTTATAATAGTGTGTTGCCACGTTGGTGTACAAAATGATAATATAATAATTTATCAACTAAACTTAACAAGAACAGTATTTTATAATTTTACTCCATATAATTAACATTCTAATAATTGATCTCTAACTTAGAGGTCCATTATTAATTTGGCCTCATTTCAGTCTTTCACTTTTTCATAATACTAGCTTATAACCCGTGCATTGCACGGGTTTCTTGTATTATATTTTTATTTAATATTATGATCATGTTTTTATATAATCATTATTTTTAATAAGTATTTTAATTTTAATTTGATATAATATAATATACTCATGTTTACGGATTATACTAATATTTCGTTATTATAAACAATGTATAGGATTTTTAATATATTTTATTAATAATTGAGAATTAATATGGTGTGATATTTTCGAATATATATTAAAGATTGTAAGATTCGTTGTAAATTAAAAAGGTAATGTGTTTAAATTGTAAAGGAAATATTAATGATTGAAAGATATGATACGATTGATCTTTTTAGGTGTTTATAAAATGTTATATCTTCAAATAAAAGTAATTGTAAAAAAGGCAATCGACTAATTATCACTAATTATATTATGTTATTATATATTCTGAGGTCTTATATTTTTTTTGAAAATTATAGTGTGATATTTTCGAGTATATATTAATTATTGTAAGATTTGTTTTAAATTAAAAAGGTAACTTGTTTTAATTCAAAATAAAATATTAATGATCGAAAGATGTGATACGATTGATGTTTTTAGGTGTTTATAAAAGGTAATATGTTCAACTTAAAGTATGATTGATGTTTTTAGGTGTTTATAAAAGGTAATATATTCAACTTAAAGTAATATGAAAAAGGCAATTGACTAATTACCATTAATTTTATTATGTTAATCGTTTAATTACCATTAATTGTAACATATTTTAATTTGAAAAGAAATATTGATGATGGAAAGATATGATACGATTGATGTTTTTAGGTGAAAATATTAATGATTGAAAGATATTAGGTGTTTATAAAAGGTAATATGTTCAACTAAAAGTAATATAAAAAAGGCAATCGACTAATTACCATTAATGTTATTATATTAATGTGAAAAAGGCAATTAACTAATTACCTTTAATTTTATTATGTTAATCATTTAATTACCATTAATTATAACGAATTTTAATTCGAAAAAAAATAGTAATGATGGAAAGATATGATACTGATGTTTTTAGGTGTTTATAAAAGGTAATATCTCGACTAATTACCAAAATTGTATTATGTTATTATTTATTTTAGGTGTATTTATTTTTCTTTATAATGAAGGGTTAATAAGTAAATTCACTTAGTACCAAAAAACAGGTACCAAAACTTTTAATGTTTTGGAATTTATATAATAGTATAGATTATAATTTTATAATTTTATTTTTATTAAATAGAAATGCCCGTAATATAATTGGAAAAAGCGAGGTTTTAGTAAGAGAAAATAAAAAAGGTAACGTGTTTTGGCTGAAAAAGGTAACCATCCATGATATATTTGGAAAAAGGAAGAATTTTGTTAGAGAAAAGAGAAACGGTAACGTGTTTTGCTTGAAAAAGGTAATTGATTAGTTAATAGTAATTCTAATATAATTATGTTATTTTATTAAACAAAATTGCTCGTATGTTTTTTTTAAAAAAGAAATTTTAGTTAGATAAAATGTAAAAAATATTGTATTTTACCTAAAACATGAAATTATTTAGTATTGAAAAACAGAAAAGGTAAAATGTTTAACCTTAAAAAGGAAATTGATTAATAAAGTAGAAATTTTAGTTAGATAAAATATAAAAAATATTGTATTTTACCTGAAAAAGAAAATTATTTAGTTATTGAAAAATAGAAAAGATAATATGTTTAACCGGAAAAAAGGAAATTGGTTAGTTAGTAGGATGGATTTTATCTACCGTATTTTAGTTAGAAAATATAGAAAAGATAATACGTTTTAGCTGAAAAAGGACATTGGTTAATTATTAACATTATAATATTATTAGTTATTTGTATTAAATATAACCGTCCGTGATATAAATTGGAAAAAGAGAGATTTTAGTTAGAGAAAATAGAAAGGTAATGTGAAAATTAAAAAAATGACGTGATTTAATGTGAAAATGGTAATTGATTAGTTTATAATAATTATAATTTAATTATGTTATTTTAATAAAAAAAATTGCTCATAGTTTTTAGAAAATGAGAAATTAATGTTGCCCGTGATATTTCTAGAAAAAAAGGAAATTTAATTAGAAAAAATAGCAAAGATGATACATTTTCATGTATCATTATTATAAACAATGTATACGATTTTTAATATATTTTATTAATAATTGAGTATTATGATGTGATATTTTCATGTATATATTAATGATTGTAAGATTTGTTGTAAATTAAAAAGGTAACGTAATAATATAATATTATTATTAATATTAATAATAATAATAATAATAATAAAATCATTATTATTAATATTAATGATTGAAAGATATGATAAAATTGATGTTTTTAAGTGTTTATAAAAGGTAATATGTTCAACTAAAAGTAAATGTGAAAAACGCAATCACTAATTACCATTAATTTTATTATATTAATTTGAAAAAGGCAATCGACTAATTACCATTAATTTTATTATCTTAATCGAATAATTATCATTAATTATAACGTGCTTTAATTGAAAAGAAAATATTAATAATGGAAAGATATGATACGATTGATGTTTTTAGGTGTTTATAAAAGGTATTATCTCGACTAATTACCATTAATTATATTATGTTATTATTTGTTTTAGGTGTATTTATGTTTAT
Organism: Saposhnikovia divaricata; assembly: GCA_036435485.1. NCBI lineage: Eukaryota > Viridiplantae > Streptophyta > Magnoliopsida > Apiales > Apiaceae > Saposhnikovia > Saposhnikovia divaricata. The sequence goes on from CM071599.1 coordinate 33,791,866, forward strand.
TTATAATGAAGGGTATATAAGTAAATTCACTCAGTACCAAAAAACAGGTACCAAAACTTTCAATGTTTCGGAATTTATATAATAGTATAGACTTCTGAGTTCTGGTGATCGAGAACCTCTAACTTAGAGGGTGTTTTAGATTGCTTAAAATAAGTTAATTTTGACTTAATGGAGGTATTTTTAACTTAAAGGAGAAAGTAATGTTGTTTACTTTTAAGTTGAATGAAAGTGTTTGGGTAATTTTACTTAAAGTTAAATGGGGGTTTAATAATTTTGGCTTAAACTGAAATTTGACTTTAAAAAAATTTAAATTCATGATATTTAAGCTTTACAAGAATTGTGAAAAGAAATAAAAAATAAAAAAAATCCATAAGTCATAAGTCAAAAGTAAAACAGTTTTTTAACTTAAAGCCGGCTTAAAGCTAAAGGAGACAAACAAACCAAAAATTACTTAAAGGACATTAATGACTTAAAGTGATTTTGCCAAACAGGCTCTTAGAGGGTTTAATCAAAGTTTTGTGTCGCATAATGGAGGTGCTAATAAAAATGTCACATAATATTCTTGTGATCTTTCTATTGAAATGACAGGAATGTCAATTTAAATCGCCAATATTAGCTATTTTTGATAGGCTCACAAAATAGTAAAAATGCATATATTATCCACTAAAAATATGTACATTTCTATCGAATTACAATTATACTTGTATGAATAATAGCAATTTCAATGTTAATCATAAAACAAATTATGATAAGAAAAGGATATTATTAAAGAAAAAAATATTATAATAATATGTTTGTAGAGAAAATATTATATTTTTGTAGATTGCAATATCATTATCTAAATATTTTTCATGAAATTATTAAAATAATTATTAATAATTAATGTTCATAAAAATGTCAATAAAAATAATAATTTACATGGTGTGTTGTCACTTGTCACGTTGGTGTAGAAAATGATGATATAATAATTTATTAACTAAACTTAACAATAACAGTATTTTATAATTTGACTCCATATAATTAACATTTTAATAATTTCTTTGAATATTTATCAAAATTATCACTTTTTCTATTTTTTTTTTACAATTTTACCATTTTCTCAAAATATTTGCAAAAATATATTTTTTAAAAAAATATTTTACAAAAATACCATCTTATTAGTAAAAATACAGTCTATGTAGTTGCATATGTAGTTGCAACCAGTTACATGTGATTGATTTGGTTTCATATCATATTTTAGCTAATAAAATGGTCTTTTCGTATTTGAAAAATATTTTTATAAAAAAAAAATTATGGGCTTGACTGTGCCTAATTTCTTTAACATTTATATTTGTATTTAATAAAATTATACAAGATCGCATGGTTAACTTAACCGGTCAATTATATAGTACAAGTTATTCCTCTAAAACAATGAGCATGTCAACGACGTTAACTAAGAATGATTGGTTAAATTACATAAAATATTGATTATGTAAAATTTATGGAACCTGTAAGACATTATGTTCCGAGGATATTGGATATAATGATTGGCTATATTTCAAAAATGGTATATTATTAATATTTCAAGTTGTTATTAATGGAATATATTATTTTAATATAGAAATAAATGATGTGACAAATTCGTTAGCCAACATATAATTGTATACAAGGGTTTTTTTTTTTTACGAAATGCAATTTCATTAATTCAAATCATGCTGGATACAATTTCTAACATTAACTGGAACAGAACTCCGATCAAAGATACGATCAGGATACATATGTGACACGTGAGCAAGTTCATGTGCCGACATATTCGCAGACCATTTTATAAAGTATAACTTAACGTTGTTTGCCTCCTTTATTAATTCCCTACATTCTGCAATCACCAGTCCAAGTCTTGATCGCATGGGATTGTACTTCTAACCATCTGGACTACCACCAAGCAATCCGATTCGACAATGACTTGAGCCCATTGAAGTATACAAGGCTTTTATCCCAGTGACTAATTTTTTACATACTAGCTTATAGCCCATGCGATGCACGGTTTTTTTTTTTAAATTTTTTTATTTAATAAATAAAATTTTGTGTGTTTTATTTTGAAAATTGCTTTTTTAATATATGCGTCATGGAAATTATTTCAGTAGACTCGAGAGTTAATTTTTAAATAGTTTACAATACGATTTTAAATTTTATTAAATTATTTACATTGCAACGTTAAACCCATATAAGCAATCAATTCCATTTAAATTTTTTAAATTATTTACATTAATATATTCTATCTTCAAAAAGTATTTAAAAATTTGTATCTTAATATTGAAATTTATGTATAAAATTTATTATCTAAATTGTTTCAACAATTGATTAATTATTTATTATCTGGGCAAAGGTTTTGATGTATGTGTGGATTGTCTACTTGTTTTTTGTTTGTACTTAACATATAAATAGATTTTTCTTAATTTATTAAATAAAAATTAAAAAATAATAATGATGTCATTTCTTTGTAATATTAACATTCTCTTATCACAATATAAACCATTACGGTTATATATAGCAAATCCACCATTATAGTAATGATACTTCACAAAATAACCTCAATAACAAAGACTAAAACAATAGCACGTATCTTAAAAAAGAGTAGTGTGACATTTTTATATTTAATTTAATAATTTATGTATTTATGGTCACTAATATTGAAATATATTTATGTTATTTTTTATTTGTAAATTGTTTTTATGAAATGCTTATTTTTATTAATATTTTTAATAAATTTGGAGTTTTAATGGAGTTTTTTGTATGATCATAATTTAAACAAAGGTCTAGTATTTGTTATATGATGCATGTACCGACTATAACTACAATTAAGTTTGAATACAGAAATAGATTCGTGTACACTAATGTTGTATGTATAGATTTTTGATAGAATAATATAATTATAATTGTATTTGGATTTTTTTTTCCAATTCATTGTAGACATATTTCCAATTCATAATTCATTGTAGACATCTTTTTTATTTGTTTATTTGTACTTGATTTTATTTGTTTATACTAAATTAAAGATATTTTTAAATAAAATTTATTTCTAATGATGAAGAAACAAAAACAAATCGATGAAGAAAGGGTATTATAGTAAATTAACACAATGAAAATAATAAATAAATATATAAGGATATAATTTATAATCCAACAGATGGCTTTTAATCCAACGAATCATATGCTTTTGGTAGTACATCGATCAGACCAAAAATTTGAATAAGATCTTTCTTATGCTTATTATATACTAGCTTATAACCCGTACGAAGCACGGGTTTCTTTTGATAGGTTATAAAATTTATTTAACATTATAATTATGTTTTTATATAATCCTTATTTTTAATAATTTTTTAATTTTAATTTAATATAAATTTATATAATGAAATGCATGGTTTAAATTTTATTTTGTAAAATTCTAAATTAAAAATGTCGTTGACGGGTTCGAACTTTGAATTTTTAGTAAATTAATTTAATCATATAATATATCTTATTATTAGATCTAACGATTGTTATTTATTAATAAAAATAATGATTTGTATATATGGTGAGATATTTTTGGGTGTATATTAGTGATCGCAAGATTAATTTTAAATTAAAAAGTACTCCATGTTTTAATTACAAAAATTACTACTAAAAATAATTACGGAGAGATATGGTGTGATATTTTGGATATATATTAATTATTGTAATATTAGTTTTAAATTAAATAGTAAAGTGTTTTAATTAGAAGTAAAATCTTTAGAAAAAATGAATAATTGAGTTGTTGGAGTAGAAAAAAGAGTCCAAGTAGAAGTGGATGAAGGAATTTTAATCAGAATATAACGGGTTTCTTTTGATAGGTTATAAAATTTATTTAACATTATAATTATGTTTTTATATAATCCTTATTTTTAATAATTCTTTAATTTTAATTTAATATAAATTTATATAATGAAATGCATGGTTTAAATTTTATTTTTTAAAATTCTAAATTAAAAATGTCGTTGACGGGTTAGAACTTTGAATTTTTAGTAAATTAATTTTATCATATAATATATCTTATTATTAAATCTAACTATTGTTATTTATTAATAAAAATAATGATTTGTATATATGGTGAGATAGTTTTGGGTGTATATTAGTGATCGCAAGATTAATTTTAAATTAAAAAGTACTTCATGTTTTAATTACAAAAATTACTACTAAAAATAATTACGGAAAGATATGGTGTGATATTTTGGATATATATTAATTATTGTAATATTAGTTTTAAATTAAATGGTAGAAAAAATGAATAATTGACCTGGGAGAAATAAAATTCGGTCCGCGGATGTCTTCAAGCACAGTAATTAGTAGTGTATTTATTAATCTAGCCACAAAACCAGCTCCAAAACATATAACTGTCATGTAATAGGAACAATATTAAAGTTGACAACTGCCGGAAATCAGAGAAACTCCTAAAGCTTCATAAGAAGGAAAGCAAAACGAGCAGAATCCCATTATTCCCACCCAGCCTTCGTGTTCAATTATGTAACTAGAATCATCTGCTGTCAAGATATCACGGAAAGCTTTACAATGGGAAGCCTTCTATTCTTTAGATAATACTGCATCTTAAAGTCATCCCACTATAAAACAAGAGATGATCTCAAGAATTTTCACATAAAAACCAGATCTCTCAATCATCAAGAAAGGGACTTCAAGGTATAAAGAAACACTCCTTGAGGGAAAGCTACTCGAAGCGAAGTTGGAGAGTCGGCAATCTAAAATGAAAAATCCCAAAGCTCCTATATCTTAAACATTTTCTCTTGAGTGTTAGCTGCATATTACGATTCTGCAAAGTGTATTTGGTTTATCAGGACCGTATTTCCTAATTTTCCATCCTTCTTGTTTGCTGTTTCATTAGATGTTAACACCCTTACCCTAAACTGAATTGTCTGAAATTTGATTCATCCCGGACCAGGCCTGTCATACAAATCTACTTATTTGGTTGTACTTCTCAGCCCATTCTCTTTCACCATTTTAAAAAAAGAAAATCCATGTATGAGAGCTAGTAAGTTTAGACAAGGTCTAATAATTGTACACAAGTTTGGACAAGGTCTTAGAAGTTCAAATCACACAAGATACAATGTTCAACTACTCTCAAAATGATATCAACCAAGTTCAATTCAGAAAAAGATACAAGCTGATCATCAAAGCATACAAGTGTAACTTCCCCCAGAGTATAATCTACTTCACATACCCAAAAGAAGTAAAGCATAAGTTTACTTTACATAGCAGAAGAAGTAAGCGGAAGTTTACTTTACATACCCAAAATAATTCAGCAAAATGGCTCAGAATCTGCCGTAAATTACAATTCCAGGACTCTAACATCTAGCCCGATCATTTATGGTAAGATACGAGGAGCACGAGCTCATAAACTTCCAGCTCTCTTTGTCGTCATCGCTGCAGGGAAAATTTTTCAAAATATATATAAAAAATTCTTAGACCCCCTAAAAAATACGACAGATTACTGAGTGGAACTACAAGAGCCTGTTTTGTGAAGAAAAACATGGAATATCCTGAGAAATCATAGAGCAGATGCAAAGAAAATGGCTCCAAAATACCAAATGAGTAAAGGTCCAATGTAAGAGCAAAAAGTATTTTATCAACTAAACTTCTAGACCTTTACAAAAATAGGGCAGCACATAATTGAAATTTCATGTTCCAGAAAAGTACTAAGATGGAGTGCTAGACCTTTACAAAATCGATAGTGCAGGACAAAATTGATATTCCATGTTTGAGAACAGTAGTAGAAAGTAATCTATAATGATAATAAGGAAATACTAATGGATTTGGAGAAACTCACATCAAGTACGCATCAATTACGCTCACATTATCTCTGAGAAATGGAAAGCAGATACATGCTACGGCAGAAGCAGTCAAAGAGAGCACTGGATCTTTATCCGTACTGGAATCTGTATTCTCCAAATTTATCTCGTTATGAAGAGAAACATGCAAGATGGAGATATGCAAGGTAGAACCACTATGCACGCACCCGTAGACGAAATGCATGTCGCACCATAACAGGCCCAATAGGTCTTGGGATATAGGAAGCAACGCAACAGGATAATAATAATCTGACTCCTTCAAAACCTTGTTGATTAAACAATGGTATTCATCTTCTTTGAAAACACTTATGGGTCCTACAAAATAGTGACCCTTTCCCTTCAAGATATAGGCACAGAGTCTCCCACGATGGTCAATCCAGTAGAGCCTGTCACCAGAGATTACAGGATCAACTGAATCAAACCACCCTCGGAAGTCAAGGAGATCACACAAATGCGTAGAGGCACGGAATGGAGACCAACACCATGAGGATGTATTGAAAGTATAGACGACTTGTGCTGTTAGTCCGATCAGCAAAATACAGGAGGAGTCATGAAGGGGAAACACAAAGAGTTCGCGATCAGCTAATCTTCCAAAGGGGGGTTCTGGAAGTGCGGTCCAAGATCCAACGTTGGGGTCAAATACCTCAGCAAAGGGAGATTGGTCGTCAGTAAGAAGATTACCTCCGAAAGCATAAATCTTACCCTTGATTGTAAGGAGTTTTGGCCATACGCGAGGAGATATGAGTGGTTCAGGACTGATCTCCCATTGGGGGTTTTGCTTGCTGAAATCACAGAAGTGCAAGCGATGAGATGTACGGAGGCTAGTAGCGATGCTACGGTTGCAGGAGGGAGGTTTGACACTGGCAGGCCCACCTGTTATATTCCAGTAAGTAAGATTAAAATTTGTAGTGTGTGTGTGTGTGTGTAATCTCTAATTTCAGGAGTTATCTACACTAGTTGGATAAAATTTGTTTGTTTTATAAATTGAAGTTGATTGTTCATCTCCTTGCCTCTTGTATTATTATATTCAAGTAAGTTTACATAATAATATCCAAATAGAGGCACACATACATACATACAAGGAAAATACACTATAGTGTTATTAAGCCAGCATACAATACAAGGGGACAAGTAAATAATAATGTACCTGTACGAGGTTTGTTAGGCTCAAATTTGGGTAGGCGGACTTGAAGAGTAGCCTGGAATAGAATATCTTGATAAGAAGCAACGTCAGTTGGGTCGGCACCAAGGGCAAACATGACCGAACCTAAAGGGGCACAACGGAGCTTAGTGGGGTAATTAACATCTTCAAAGGTACCATCATAGGTACCAGGAAGGGGTGCGAGAGCAAAAGGGCCATTTAATTTATCGACACGGCACAAAAAGGTACTGAAAGGACCTCTGAAGCAACCGGCATCGGCATCAGCATCAGCATCGTCGTCATCATCATCATTAGGAGAACCTCCTCCTCTTCCAAGTTTATGCAAAAGGTAAGCTGGGATCTTGACCCTCAACCACTTAGCATCGAGAATCGCGCGGTCATCCGGGTTCTCAAACTCCAAACGAATACATATGCAAATATCCTTAAAATCTCCATAACACGTAGTCGTATCATATCTTCTCTTCTTTAATTTCGATCTTTTCACTCCTAACGGCGACGGCTCTGGCTCTATCCGCGGCGCAGACCGTATCCTCTTTCCCCCCCATTTCATCAGCGGCGCAGACCTTATCCTCCTTCCTCCCCATTCCATTTCCATCTTCATCTGCGTCGTGGGCGCGGCTCTACGAGTGATGGTCGTCGTCATCATCAAATCGCCTGTCCCCTTCGTGTGCTTTATATGTTTATATATATTGTTCTCTTGTTTACTTCCTTCCCCCAATTCTAACTCCTCCTTCTTATAATTATTATTATTTAATAATAATACCACTACAAAACCAAAACCAACTATAAAATATACCACTTTTGCATATTAGAGTATAGTATAGATTTAATATATTATTGATTAGCTCTTGATCTATGCTATTAATTTTTTATAATTTTCCTTTTAATTTTATTATATAATAAAATATAATTAACTAACAACTATATACATATTTATTCATAAAAGTAACCATAGACCGAATATAATTAGAAGATTTTTAGGTCGAGGCATAAACAAACTCAATGCGTTTATTAAGTAAGCTTTGTATTAGTGAGTTTAAATTTAATTTATAAAATATATGTTGTTGTTAGGAATCGAACCCTTAATCTATGGTAGTCTTAGGTTTGAGGTATAAACAAACTCAATGCGTTTATTAATTAAGATTTGTATTAGTGAGTTTAAATTTAATTTATAAAATATATGTTGTTGTTAGGAGTCGAACTCATGATCTATGGTAGTACTCTTTTATTATCCCTCTTACTTTTATTATATAATACTAGCTTATAGCCCGTGCAAAGCACGAGTTACTTTTAATTTTTTTTTAATTTAATTACTGTATACTTACATAATTTTATAAATATTTAACTTTTGTATATAACAACTTTTAGTATTAAATTTAAAGTAATATGTTGTTCGCGGGAATCGAACATTCAACCTTTTTATGTAACATCTTTTATTATTAATTTTAAATTAAAATGTTATTGACGGGATTCGAACCTTAGATCTCTGTGTATAACAACTTTTATTATTATATCCAGCGGTCATCATCTAGTTGAGCTACCGATATAACGGTTGTGAATGAAAGGGACATAACCAAAACTAAACTACAAAATATACAACTTTTTCTTATCATATTATAGTATATATAATATAGATTTAATATATTATTGATTAGCACTTGATCTATCCTATTACTTTTTTATAATATTCCACTTAATTTTATTATATAATAATATATAATTAACTAACAAATATACACGTATTTATTCATTAAAGCAAGCACAGAATATGATTAGAAGATTTTTAGGTCCAAGCATAAACAAATTCAGTGTATTTATTAATTAAGCTTTGTATTAGTCAGTTTAAATCTAATTTATAAAATATATGTTATTGTTAGGAGTCGAGTCGTGCGATGCACGGGTTTCTTTTGATATGTTATAAATTTTATTTTATTCTATAATTTTATTTTTATATAATCATTAATTTTAAAATTATTTTAATATTATTTTAATAAATTTATAGTAAATTTAATAAATGATTTGCATGACTTAAAATTTATATAATAAAATTTTAAATTAAATATGTCGTTGACGGGATTCGATCCTTGAATATTTAGTAAAGTAATTTAGTCATTAAATATACTTTATAATTACATCTAACAGTTCTTATTGATTACTAAAAATCTAACGGTAATATGGTATCATATTTTTGGGTATACATTAATGATTGTAAATTTATGTTTTAAATTAAAAGATAGGGTATTTAATTATAAAAGAAATATTAATGATTGGAAGATTATGTTTGCAAACTTATGTTTTATATTAAAAGGTAACGTATTTCAATTAGAAAGAAATATTAATGATTGAAAAATATGATATTTTAGGTGTGTATAAAAGGTAATATGTTCAATTAAAAGTAAACGTCTTTTAAATTGATTGAAAGATAAGATATTTTAGGTATTTATTAAATTTTAGTTAATTGTACAATTATGTTTTATATAATTATCATTTAATAATTTTTTAAATTTTAATTTAATATAATGTAATATACTCATATTTACGTATTATACTAATATTTTCATATTATAAACAAAATATAGGAATTTTTATATTTTTTATTAATAATTGAAAATATGGTGTGATATTTTTGGGTATATATTAATGATTGTAAGATTAGTTTAAAAAGAAAAAGGTAACGTATTTTAATTAGAAAGGAAATATTAATGATTTGAAGATATGGTACGATTGATGTTTTTACAAAAGGTAATATCTTTAACTAAAAGTAAATGTGAAAATGGTAATTTCTAATTACCATTAATTAGTTTTAAATTAAATGGTAAAGTGTTTTAATTAGAAGTAAAATCTTTACAAAAAATGAATAATTGAGTTGTTGGAGCAGAAAAAAGAGTCCAAGTAGAAATGGATGAAGGAATTTTAATCCGAATATAATTACGTTAACATTAGTAATTAGCTTTTTGAGTTGTTTTTGTAATTTAATTATTTATTTTAATAATTAGGATAACCAAACCGAAAACCAAAACTTAGGATAACCAAACCGAAAACCAAAACTTTCAATGTTTCGGCTTTAATATAATAGTACTAGCTTATAACCCGTGCGAAGCACGGGTTTCTTTTGATAGGTTATAAAATTTATTTAACATTATAATTATGTTTTTATATAATCCTTATTTTTAATAATTTTTTAAATTTAATTTAATATAAATTTATATAATGATATGCATGGTTTGAAATTTATTTTGTAAAATTCTAAATTAAAAATGTCGTTGACGGGTTCTAACTTTGAATTTTTAGTAAATTAATCATATAATATATCTTATTATTAGATCTAACGATTCTTATTTATTACTAAAAATAATGATTTGAATATATGGTGAGATATTTTTGGGTGTATATTAGTTATCGCAAGATTAATTTTAAACCGAAAAGTAACTTGTTTTAATTACAAAAATTACTACTAAAATAATTACGGAAAGATATGGTGTGATATTTTGGATATATATTAATTATTGTAATATTAGTTTTAAATTAAATGGTAAAGTGTTTCAATTAGAAGTAAAATCTTTAGAAAAAATGGGTAATTGAGTTGTTGGAGCTGAAAAAAGAGTCCAAGTAGAAGTTCAATATGGATAAAGGAATTTTAATCTGAATATAATTACGTTAACCTTAGTAATTATTTTATTAAGTTATTTTTATAATTTAATTATCTGTGAAAACCAAAATAAATGGGATAACCAAACCGAAAACCAAAACTTTCAATGTTTCGACTTTAATATAATAGTATAGATAGATAGATAAGGTATTAATTAAATTTTATTTTTGAAAAGCCACAATACATATGGTTACAGATGCTCTTATACACAATTTTTTTTTACATGCGGGCCGTGCGGTGGAAGAAATATAAGCCCACAAACCACAAAGACCAGAAGAACTGAATAAGTCTTCTAAAAGCTCACCTATTACTATTAGATAAACTTTCTTCATCATATCATATCACACTTTTACCTATATCACAACTTTGTTAAATACACGCACTTCTTTGATCTTTGTTATTTAACACCACCACCCTGAATCGATCTAATGGCATACGTAGATCAAGCTTTCTCTATAACTGATGACGATTTAATGATGGATGACCACTCCTTCTCCTATACTGCGTCAAATCGCCCTCCTATCAAAGAAATCGCTTTTGCCGTTTCTCTCCTCGTTTTCGGAATTCTTGCCATCGTATCCGGTATCTTTATGTCCCTTTATAAAATCGGAGGCGATCATACTCATGGTAACTACTCCTGTCTTGTTAACGTTAGTTGCGAGTTTCAGATTTTACTTGTGTTTTCGTAAACAGCTCAATTTCGTGTCAATTTAATAAAAAATAAACTTCGATATAATTCCATATAGACTAATACCGATTTTATTTACTTGACATGCTGCAGGGGTGTTCTTTGCTATACTGGGTTTAATGTTGTTCATTCCCGGGGTTTATAATACTTGGGTAGCTTACAATGCTTACAAGGGTTACAAACTTTTCTCATCCTCTAATGATTCCCCGGTTTAATTTTTTTACAATCCCTCTCCGATCCCTGTATCCGAATTAAACATTTTGTCTTGGATTTAGCTTGTTCTTGTGGATATATGTGTTAGATATTAATCTAAACATTTATTTAGTTTCATTGTTTTAATTAAATAAAGTCAGATGTTCTGGCGTAGTTTTAGGAGATGGAATCAGTCGTGTAGAGTTGGAGCATTTGTAGGAGTCCAGTAGTCTAGCAGTTGCTATTCTTTAGGCCTTATTCTAGTCGTGCAAACATGCACATAAGTATGCATCTAGTTCTTTAGTTTTGTAAGTCTCATTATTGTAGTTGTATTCACGTTTAGCAGTTTTAATACAAAAACGAGTTCAGGCTCAATCTTGTCTTTTGTTCTTTACGTGTTTTCAACAATCTGGTATCAGAGCGTATTCCTGGTGAATGCCAAAGTACGGCCCAAAACAAACAACAATGGAACCCAGCAAAACCAAAGAAAACTCTGTCAGTTTGAACTACCCCATGTTAACCAAAACAAATTACACAGCATGGTCCCTTAAAATGAAAGTATTCATGCAAGCTCATGGTGTGTGAATAGCTATAGAACCCAAAGATGCTACGACAGTCGTAGAAGAGAGGACCGACAAGTTGGCATTGGCTGCGATTTATCAAAGTATTCCTGAAGATGTTCTGATGTCACTGGCGGAGAAGAAAAGCGCTAAGGAAGCCTGGGAAGCAATAAAAACAGTATGCCAAGGGGCTGACAAGGCGAAAAAGGCAAGGGCTCAAACACTCAAGGGCGAATTTGAAACACTGAGTATGAAGGAAGCAGAGTCACTCGATGACTTTTGTATGAAACTGAACAGCTTGGTCACGAATATTCGAGCTTTAGGGGAGAACGTGGAAGAGACTTACGTTGTTAAGAAGTTGCTGAGAGCAGTTCCTTCAAGGTTCTTACAAATTGCATCCACTATAGAGCAGTTTGGAAATTTGGATACGATGTCTGTCGAGGAGGTAGTTGGTTCTCTCAAGGCACATGAAGAAAGAACACGAGGACAGGTCGAGAGCAACGATGGCAAGTTGCTGTTGACAGAAGATGAGTGGAAAAAACGGGAAAACACGGAGGGCCAACTTTTACTGACCAGAGAAGAGTGGCTAAGGAAGACAGGCAAGGATGGAACTCGTAGCACAGGTGATAACCGTGGCAAATTCATGAGTCGTGGGACTCGTGACAGAAGCAGATTGAGGTGTTTCAATTGTAGTGCATTTGGGCATTACGCTTCAGAGTGTCGTAAGCCACGACGAGGAAAGGAAATGGAGCAAGAATCTGAGGTGAATCTTACCCAGGTCAAGGACGAATAACCTGCACTGCTGATTGCTGAGTGCAGAAGTGAAGAAAGTAACTTGGTTCGTTTGAACGAAGAGAGAGTGATGCTGGCGGGATTAGATCGTGGACACAAGGGAGACATGAACGTTTGGTACTTGGACAATGGAGCCAGTAACCATATGACCGGGCAACGCTCAAAATTCAAGGACTTGGACGAGAATGTGCAGGGATCAGTCAGGTTTGGGGATGGTTCAACGGTGTGCATAAAGGGGAAAGGATCTGTGGCTTTCAAATGCAAGAACGGCGAAGAACGAATCTTAAAGGAGGTATATTTTATTCCCACACTTTGTAACAATATTATAAGTCTGGGACAACTATCTGAGGCTGGGAATAGAGTTGTCATGAATGGGGAGTTCTTGTGGGTGTATGAGAAGAGTGGAACACTGCTAATGAAGGTTAAAAGATCCTCAAATCGTTTGTACAAGCTAGTTGTCGAACAAAGTGAATCTGTGTGCTTACTGTCAAAAACCGAGGAAACCACCTGGCTATGGCACTTACGATTGGGACACGTTAATTTCCAAGCAATGAAGCTGATGGTCAAAAACGACATGGTGTGTGGATTGCCAAATTTAAGTCTACCAAAAGAGGCCTGCAAGGGATGTTTACTGTCCAAGCAAACACGGAAATCATTTCCAAGTCAGAGCAACTTTGCAGCAAAGGAACGACTTGACTTGGTGCACGGAGACTTGTGTGGACCTATTTCACCGCCAACTCCTGCAGGTAATAAATATTTCATGTTGCTTGTGGATGATTTCAGTCGCATGATGTGGGTTTTTATGCTTAAGACAAAAGATGAAGCTTTAAACTATTTTAAAAGATTCAAGGCGATAGTGGAGAAAGAGTCAAAAAAGGAAATTAAGCTTTTCAGAACTGATCGGGGAGGAGAGTTTCTTTCAAAAGAATTCGAGTCGTATTGTGAACTTGCAGGTATACAGAGGCACTACACAGCCCCGTATTCACCACAGCAGAACGGAGTTGTAGAACGACGAAATCGTACTGTGGTGGCCATGGGAAGAAGTATGTTGAAAGAGAGAAATGTCCCAGCAAAGTTTTGGGGAGAGGCGATACGCCATGCTGTGTATGTATTGAACAAGTTGCCTACACGTGCTCTGTCAAAACTGACACCGTATGAGTCATGGACAGGAAAGAAGCCTCACCTTGAGTACCTAAAGGTTTTTGGGTGTTTGGGGCACATGAAGTTACCTACTGTGCATGTCAAGAAGCTTGATGACAGAAGCAAGTTAGTAATCTACTTGGGAAAGGAAGCAGGGACTAAAGCTTTTCGTCTCTATGATCCAGTTGAAGGCACTGTACATGTGAGCAGAGATGTGCATTTTGAAGAGAAAAAGGCCTGGTCATGGTATGAAAAGCAAACACCAGTGGTGCATACTCCAACAAATTTTACAATCATAGACTATCAGCCAAACGCATTGGAGGGCATTGGAGGAGAAGGGGAGAGTGAAGAAAGTAGTGAAGAAAGTTTGGAATCAACTCCCAGGTCAAGTAATGTTAATGACAGTAGCAGTGAATACAATTCTGGCGGCACGAGTAGTAGTTCGAGCACTCTGAGTGATAGCAGCAGTGAGCCTCTCAGATTCAGGTCACTTGAAAGCATCTATGAGGAGACAGAAGAAATAGAGGCTGCAGATGAATTACTATTGTCAGAAATAGATGAGCCCGTGACATATGATCAAGCTGTCAAAGCAAAAGCATGGAAACTGGCAATGCAAAACGAGATTGATTCTATCGAAGACAACAAAACCTGGGAACTTACAGAGTTGCCCCCCGGGCATAAAGCAATTGACTTGAAATGGGTTTTCAAGTTAAAGAAAGACACGGATGGAAAGGTAGTCAAGCACAAGGCCAGGATCGTGGCGAAAGGCTATGTTCAGAAATACGGAGTAGACTATGAGGAGGTTTTTGCACCGGTTACAAGGATGGAAACGGTACGGTTGTTACTCGCCCTTGCAGCCAAAAATGAGTGGGAGGTACACCATCTCGATGTAAAATCAGCATTCTTGAATGGTGAGTTGTTGGAAGAGGTTTATGTATCGCAACCAAGAGGCTATGAAAGGAAGGGTGAAGAACATAAAGTATACATGTTATTCAAGGCTCTCTATGGATTACGCCAAGCTCCTCGAGCGTGGTATGCACGTTTAAACAAATGTCTCACTGACCTTGGATTTACTAAGTGTCCATTTGAGCATGCTGTGTATGTTAGGCGCAAAGGAAACGAGGCACTGATAGTGGGAGTTTATGTCGACGACCTTTTGGTAACAGGTACTACCGTGTCAAGTATCGAGCAATTCAAGGAGCAGATGGGCAGTCAGTTTAAAATGAGCAACTTAGGACGTCTGAACTACTATGTTGGAATAGAAGTTGATCAAAAGAGAGAGTATATTGAACTCAAACAGACAGCCTTCGCAAAGAAACTTCTGGAACGAGCTGGTATGGCAGAATGTAACCCTGTGAAGTATCCTATGGAGCTCAAGACACAACTGCACAAGGACGAGAACGGGGAAATGGTAGATTCAACTTTATTCAAGAGTTTGATTGGTGGCTTGAGGTATTTGGTGCATACTCGACCGGACATTTCTTTTTCAGTTGGTGTTGTTAGTCGATTCATGGAGAGGCCTACCACACTACATTTGAATGCAGCAAAACGGATACTACGATATGTTCAAGGCACACTGAACTATGGTCTTAAATACAAGAAAGGACAAGGAGATTATTTGCTGTCCGGTTATTCGGATAGTGATCTGGCAGGGAATGTGGATGACAGGAAGTCTACTGGTGGCATGGCTTTCTACCTCAACGAGAGTTTGATTACTTGGGTGTCTCAGAAACAACGGTGTGTTGCGTTGTCGTCTTGTGAGGCGGAATTTATGGCTGCTACAGCTGCAGCATGCCAAGGCATTTGGTTGCAAAGGGTTCTAAGTTACATATCTCAAGTGAAGGCAGGACCAGTGGTTCTATACATCGATAACAGGTCTGCAATCGATCTTACAAAGAATCCCGTATTTCATGGCCGTAGCAAACACATAGATGTTAGGTACCACTTCATAAGGGAGTGTGTGGAACAGGGAAGCATTGTCATCAAACATGTGAAGAGTAATGAGCAACGAGCAGACATACTAACCAAGGCTCTGCACACAGTCAAGTTCGAGAATATGAGGAAGCTGCTTGGTGTCCAGAATTTGCAGAATGTTTAGATTAAAGGGGAGAATGTTAGATATTAATCTAAACATTTATTTAGTTTCATTGTTTTAATTAAATAAAGTCAGATGTTCTGGCATAGTTTTAGGAGATGGAATCAGTCGTGTAGAGTTGGAGCATTTGTAGGAGTCCAGTAGTCTAGCAGTTGCTATTCTTTAGGCCTTATTCTAGTCGTGCAAACATGCACATAAGTATGCATCTAGTTCTTTAGTTTTGTAAGTCTCATTATTGTAGTTGTATTCACGTTTAGCAGTTTTAATACAAAAACGAGTTCAGGCTCAATCTTGTCTTTTGTTCTTTACGTGTTTTCAACAATATGTGTACAAAAATTGTGTAGACCTTTACTACTTGCTCTCCTCTGCTAGTGTTTGTTAACAATCTTACCTTGATTTCCATTATTTTATATCAACAATGTTGTTCAATTAACACATACATAGCTAAATTAGTCCGGTTACCCGGAAATTAAATCTTATTCAACTCTTATATATACATGTAGCAATTTCTGTTATAGCTAAATTTGTTAAGTGTATGTAAGAGGTCTCACACAATCAAATATGCAAGTTTAAGGGAAAGTAACAAGCTTAGAAACGAGGAGTTCCCTGACATGAACAATGAATAACGAAGATCATGAATCAATTCAACTTAAATTCAAGATAAAATTATAATTACAGTTACAATTATCAAATTCGATTCTTAAACACTAAAATCAAGACCGCGACCAAACTGATAGTTTTGTATTAGGATGCAACTGATTCGCTAGGTACCAAGAGCAAATCCAACAATGTCCTAAACTAATATTTAGGACATTTAGTCTTTTTTTGTGCTCCAACAATGTTCTAGTGGTGCCTTAAAATACTAGGACATTCATCTCATGCCCTAATTTTAAGGTATCTTTAGAGCAAGTCCAACAATGTCCTAGTTGGTGTCCTATAAATATAATAAAATATAGTGCCCTAGTGATTTAAGACATGATTTTTGTGTATCGATTCCAACAATATGCCATATACTTGTGCCTTATAATTAAAATAATAATATATTTGAATTAGAATTGGAGGGAAAGGAACAAAAGAGAGGAATGAGAAGTGTAGAAAAGGAGGGAAGTTAATTTTTTATTGTTAAAAATGATTTAGGACAAGTATAGAAGTGCCCTAAAAGTAGGGCATGAGAAGGGTATCCTGGTAGGCACCACTAGGACATTGTTGGAGCACAAAAAGTGACTAAATGTCCTAAATATTGATTTAGATCAATATTTAGGACATTGTTGGACTTGCTCTTATACTTGTCCTAAATCATTTTTAACAATAAAAAATTACCTTCCCTTTCTTTTCTACACTTCTATCTCCTCTCTTTTTTCCCTTCCCTCCAATTCTAATTCAAATATATTATTATTTTAATTTATAAGGCATAACTATAAGGCATATTGTTGGAATTGATACACAAAAATCATGAACTAGACTCTACTTACATGGTCCATCTTTCTGTATGGAACAAGTTTTATTATAATTTCCAACTTTTCCTGTAGTACTGTATATCGAAGCAGCAACAAGGATTGCTTAACAATAGGACTGCACCCCGTTAAACAGATATGGAAATAGGACTGCACCCTATCAAACAGATATGGAAATGGACTCCTAACTGCTTATATCAGTAGGAAATTATGCAGTCAATACCTGATGGGCTTTAATTCGTATCACATAAAAGCCACAGGGCCAAATATTTGTATTCAATCAGTGAGCTGGCTATCGTTTTTTTTCTTGATTATGGTTCACATCCGGGCAAATATTACTTGACAAAATCTGAACGTTAAATTTATTTTCAGATTATTTTAGTTTGGAAAATGTAAGAGGTCTAGAATCCCATGGCAGATTGTAATCAAATGTTTATGTGACAGTATCTGCTTGATTCTACCACAATTAGTCTTCTCAAAATGTCACCAAGATACGGATTTTGCAGAGCTGAAAACTGTGCAAACAGCATCAACTATAAGAGCAAAAGTACAGAGTATAACAGCAGTATCAGAAATGATTAAGCCTCTTTTGTTATTATATGTGCAACTGAAATGCATATATTATAAGATCAGAATAAGCAGTCTACTATCAAACTACTAATTCTTACGCTCCCCTAATTTGGTTTGAATAACATACAGTTTACCTGCATGATATTTTTGTCGGTAAATGGTAAGGGCAAACGTTTGTTGGGAAAACACGCATAAAGTTGTCATGGTACCTGTTTGCAAGAATTTGCCCTTGACCAGGCCCCATTCTTGTCTTGCGAGATCATAATAAGTCATCTACTATCTCACAAGAAGTCGTCTACTATCAAACTACTAATTCTTACGTTCCCCTAAAATTGGTCTGAGTAGCATGATATTTTTATCCTTTTCCAAAACGTCATTGAAATATAATAGGACGAAGATCAGGGTCAGTCCTAGAGATTTGAATGCACTCATGGCCGTCTTCAGCATTTTGGAGGTCCTAGTTTGGAATTATATTTTTTTAACCTCTAAAAATTTACAAATAAAAAAATGAAAATCACAGTAACATATTAGTTCTAAATGTCAAACAAGATAAAATTATAGTATCAAGTTAAAACTATGAAATTGCAATTATTCTCGATTTTGAATGTACAAATCTTGAATTAAATCACCATAATTTAATTTAGCTAACATTTTCATTTTAATGGACAACATAGCCAAATCATTGAGTCTCTCGTCACTGAGTGGTTAATTGAAAATAATTATTATCAACTTCAATTTTCGAGAAATTTTTCATTGAGTCTCTCGTCACTGACGTGGTTGATTGAAAATAATTATTATCAACTTATATTTTTGAGAAATTTTTCCGGAGTAGCAACTGCAACCCATGTATTTGGAAAAACAACACCCATTTTCTTGATAATCCAACACTTTAAAATAGATGGGCCTCTAAAAATTAATTGAAAGTATTTTTTAATAAGACTTTTTCTTTATACAAATAGATGAGCATTTAAAATTAAAATTAAGTGTTATAATTTAAAATTGAGTTAAAGAAATTTTTTAATAAATAAAGTTAAGATTAACACAAAATAAATATTATATTTATATATATGAAGGAAACTTAGAAAATGTGGCCCTAATTATTTGGAGGCCCTAGGCAAGAGTATGACTCCCCCTAGAGCTGGCTCTGGGTGCACTAGGCGAAGTTATAAAATGATACTCCTTCCATATTTATGTTAAATATTAAAAAAAAATAATAACATGTGCCTTCACTCAATAAAATAGTAATAATAGCATTGTTTATGAGTAGTAACCCCTAGAAATAATAGTGATAAAATAAAAATTTGAACTTAAAGTTAATAATATAACATCGTAAAAAAAATGGCACTCCTGTCAATAATTCCTGCGACTGATCATCTTTAACCTAAATTGGGTACAATAATACATTTTGCTACCTAATATCTTCTTTGATAGTTAAAGAAAGTATATGCTAACATACCACATTTATATTAGAATCACCTAGTTAGGCTACGACTGAATATGACTAACTATAATAACCAACTTCAAGTACAGAACATGTCATTGTAAATGAAGTTGCAAAATTTCTCATTTCCCTTTTTTCTGTCTAGAAGCAAATTCAAAGAAATTGATAAGCAACCCAAAATCATGAAATATGCTTGTTCTTTAACATTGTCAACATCAATTCCGAAATCACTAAGAACCGCTTCAAGCTTGCTAAGAGCAAGTCCAACAGATCCTTAGTTTGTTCCTTATAAATATAATAAAATAATGATTCCTAGTGATTTAAGGATTTTATTTGTCGATGAATTTCAACAATCATCCTTATATTCATTCCTTACTATTATTAAAATAAAAAATTTAAGTGTAAGAGAGAAAATAGAAGCACAAAATTGGAGGGAAGTGAATTTTTAATTGATATTAAAATATGTATAAAGAATTCGGTACCCTTCAACTCTTTAATTTTCTTTTTAAGAATTCAATTTTTTTTAATTATACTATATATATATTTGCATAAAAATTTTGGTACCCCTTGTTCAAGTGATACCCTAGACGTTCGCCTTGATCGCCTTACCCTAGGATTGGACCTAACGAAGATAACCGGGCTATATTAAGTACTGTAGATCCACCCATCTGTTATCCGCTATAGCTAGCTTCCTAAATCCTTATCGCGTATCTTAAAAAAGCGTTCAGTCGTGAACTCGTGATACACAATGAGTTGGTGACAAATGATTTGCATGGACTTTTTACAAAGTTACACAGTCGTAGTCAATCCTTATGCATGGAATTAACTCAACTCAACTCAACTCAACGTACTCAGTATATCCCGCATGAGCAGGGTCTGAGGGGGGTAGGTTGTACGCAGTCATGCCTCTACCCAAGGGTAGAGAGACTGTTTCTGGTTTTTTTTGACCCCCGGCAGGAGTCGAACCCATGACCTCTCGGTTCATGAATTGGACACTTAACCACTGTGCCAACTCAACCCCTTATGCATGGAATTAGTAAATGTCAATTTTTTTTTGTAATGCACACACCTTCGTGGAGTGATGCACATGAGATGATTTTCTGATTTCGGAATGCAAATTTCACTCATAAATATATCTTTTATCATACACCACTCGTCAAAAGTCAGAACATTGGTGACAAACGTCTGATTTTCTTATCCTCTTTGCCCAATCGTTCCATAACACTTAGCACATCAACATACTGTTGGAACCAAATTTCTGCCGGATAATTTCTTCATTTGGACCTGCAAAAGAAGAAGAATGCGAGGGTGTTGACCCCCGATTCACCTCCGGCGTAAGAATAAGTATTCCGGTTATTTTTTAGAGATATAGGTAAAACATAGAGAGATTGTGTTTAGAGAATACTTGAGTTGTTCTCCCTGCCTCTGACCAGCTTCCTCTATTATTTATAGTGTGGTAATGAATCATTAGGAGGTGGAAAAGGTGGAAGGAAGTGTCCACCATTATGAGGTGTCAACACCCAATTGGACCTTTTTTCCACTAATCTTATTAGTGGGCTTCACTTTGGGCTCAAATAAGTGGGCTGGATAGATGAATCTCCAACATGTCCTTGGGCTTCAATCGGGCTTAGCTGAAATGAAGGCCACCTTTTTCGGTCCATCTTCGGGAGGCTCCCTTATGTGTTTGCTGCCTTATGCTTCTTTGGTCGTTTTGTTTACCTTAGCATGATTTCTGTATACCTTAATGCTTTTTCGTTTTCGGCTTCGTTCGGCCTAGCATGATTCATGCATCTTGGGCCGTAGCCTAGCTATTTATTGTCCTTAGCATAATTTTTAGTTTTAGGCGTCTTCGGACTATTTTTGCATCTTCGGCCGGAGCCTAGCTGTTTGTGCATCTTTGGCCGTAGCCTAGCATGGCAATTGCATCTTGGGCCGGAGCCTAGCTGTTTATTGTCCTTAGCATAATTTTTAGTTTTATGCGTCTTCGGACTATTCGTGCATCTTCGGCCGGAGCCTAGCTGTTCATTGTCCTTAGCATAATTTTTATTTTTATGCGTCTTCAGACTATTTTTGCATCTTCGACCGGAGCCAAGCTGTTTGTGCATCTTTGGCCGTAGCCTAGCAAGGCAATTGCATCATGGGCCGGAGCCTAGCTGTTTATTGTCCTTAGCATAATTTTTAGTTTTATGCGTCTTCGGACTATTTTTGCATCTTCGGCCGGAGCCTTGTTTATTGTCCTTAGCATAATTTTCAGTTTTATGCGTCTTCGGACTATTTTTGCATCTTCGGCCGGAGCCTAGCTGTTTGTGCATCTTTGGCCGTAGCCTAGCATGGCAATTGCATCTTGGGCCGGAGCCTAGCTGTTTATTGTCCTTAGCATAATTTTTAGTTTTATGCGTCTTCGGACTATTTTTGCATCTTCGGCCGGAGCCTAGCTGTTTATTTTCCTTAGCATAATTTTTAGTTTTATGCGTCTTCGGACTATTCTTGCATCTTCGGCCGGAGCCTAGCTGTTTGTGCATCTTTGGCCGTAGCCTAGCATGGCAATTGCATCTTGGGCCGGAGCCTAGCTGTTTATTGTCCTTAGCATAATTTTTAGTTTTATGCGTCTTCGGACTATTTTTGCATCTTCGGCCGGAGCCTAGCTGTTTATTGTCCTTAGCATAATTTTCAGTTTTATGCGTCTTCGGACTATTTTTGCATCTTCGGCCGGAGCCTAGCTGTTTGTGCTTCTTTGGCCGTAGCCTAGCATGGCAATTGCATCTTGGGCCGGAGCCTAGCTGTTTATTGTCCTTAGCATAATTTTTAGTTTTATGCGTCTTCGGACTATTTTTGCATCTTCGGCCGGAGCCTAGCTGTTTATTTTCCTTAGCATAATTTTTAGTTTTATGCGTCTTCGGACTATTCTTGCATCTTCGACCGGAGCCTAGCTGTTTGTGCATCTTTGACCGTAGCCTAGCATGGCAATTGCATCTTGTGCCGGAGCCTAGCTGTTTATTGTCCTTAGCATAATTTTTAGTTTTATGCGTCTTCGGACTATTTTTGCATCTTCGGCCGGAGCCTAGCTGTTTATTGTCCTTAGCATAATTTTTAGTTTTATGCGTTTTCGGACTATTTTTGCATCTTCGGTCGGAGCCTAGCTGTTTGTGCATCTTTGGCCGTAGCCTAGCATGGCAATTGCATCTTGGGCCGGAGCCTAGCTGTTTATTGTCCTTAGCATAATTTTTAGTTTTATGCGTCTTCGGACTATTTTTGCATCTTCGGCCGGAGCCTAGCTGTTTATTGTCCTTAGCATAATTTTTAGTTTTATGCGTCTTCGGACTATTCTTGCATCTTCGGCCGGAGCCTAGCTGTTTGTGCATCTTTGGCCGTAGCCTAGCATGGCAATTGCATCTTGGGCCGGAGCCTAGCTGTTTATTGTCCTTAGCATAATTTTTAGTTTTATGCGTCTTCGGACTATTTTTGCATCTTCGGCCGGAGCCTAGCTGTTTATTGTCCTTAGCATAATTTTTAATTTTAGGTGTCTTCGGACTATTTTTGCATCTTCGGCCGGAGCCTAGCTCTTTGTGCATCTTTGGTCGTAGCCTAGCATGGCAATTGCATCTTGGGCCGGAGCCTAGCTGTTTATTGTCCTTAGCATAATTTTTAGTTTTATGCGTCTTCGGACTATTCTTGCATCTTGGGCCGGAGCCTAGCATGACTATGCGTCTTTGGTATTTGATACCTAGCATATTTCCCCCCAGTATTTAAGGGATGAATTAATCTAAGTGGTTCACCTATTTTAAATTATGAGTGCCTTGAATGCTAAATGCTTAAAAAGGACACATATTTTGTTCGACCGGCCTCTAATATGGGACTGTTTAAGCCTCGTACTAGATTGTGAACATTTAATAGTACTTTGGGCGAACTGAAAACACATTTAAATATGAAATTGGGGGCGTTCAGTACGCTTACCGGTAGGGTCGTCGAAGCTTGTATGTCCCCAGCTAGCTTGATTCGCCAGGAGACTCTTTCTTTTCTCCTCTTTGGATGCTTCATACTCCTTATCTTCGGAGTCGGACGTGGCAGTAGTTTTCGTCCTAGCTTTTCCGGGGTGTGATTCGGAGCCTCTGGACTCATTTTCATCTTTGTGTAATTTTTTTTTTCTTTTCGGCCTTCGGCCGCAGCCTTCTTCCTTCGGCCTTCGGCTTTCCTTCGTTCGGCCAAATTCCTTCGCTTCGGCCAAATTCCTTCGTTCGGCCAAATTCCTTCGTTCAGCCGAATTCCTTCCAAATTCCTTCGTTCGGCCAAATTCCTTCGTTCGGCCAAATTCCTTCACTTCGGCCAAACTCCTTCGATCAGCCAAATCCCTTCGCTTCGGCCAAATTCCCTCACTTCGGCCAAACTCCTTCGATCAGCCAAATCCCTTCGCTTCGGCCAAATTCCTTCTTTCGGCCAAATTCCTTCACTTCGGCCAAATTCCTTCGATCAGCCAAACTCCTTCGCTTCGGCCAAATCCCTTCGTTCGGCCAAATTCCTTCGTTCGGCCAAACTCCTTCGATCAGCCAAATTCCTTCGCTTCGGCCAAATTCCTTCGTTCGGCCAAATTCCTTCGTTCAGCCAAATTCCTTCGCTTCGGCCAAATTCCTTCGCTTCGGCCAAACTCCTTCGATCAGCCAAATTCCTTCGCTTCGGCCAAATTCCCTCGCTTCGGCCAAAGTCCTTCGTTCGGCCAAATTCCTTCGTTCGGCCAAATTCCTTCGTTCGGCCAAATTCTTTCGTTTCGGCCAAATTCCTTCGCTTCGGCCAAATTCCTTCGTTCGGCCAAATTCCTTCGTTCGGCCAAATTCCTTCGCTTCGGCCAAATTCCTTCACTTCGGCCAAACTCCTTCGCTCAGCCAAATCCCTTCACTTCGGCCAAATTCCTTCGTTCGGCCAAATTCCTTCGCTTCGGCCAAATTCCTTCGCTTCGACCAAAGCAATTGGTGGCTGGTGATTCAACACAAATCGTATCTCTACGTTCCCACAGACGGCGCCAAATGTTGGAACCAAATTTCTGCCGGATAATTTCTTCATTTGGACCTGCAAAAGAAGAAGAATGCGAGGGTGTTGACCCCCGATTCACCTCCGGCGTAAGAATAAGTATTCCGGTTATTTTTTAGAGATATAGGTAAAACATAGAGAGATTGTGTTTAGAGAATACTTGAGTTGTTCTCCCTGCCTCTGACCAGCTTCCTCTCTTATTTATAGTGTGGTAATGAATCATTAGGAGGTGGAAAAGGTGGAAGGAAGTGTCCCCCATTATGAGGTGTCAACACCCAATTGGACCGTTTTTTCCACTAATCTTATTAGTGGGCTTCACTTTGGGCTCAAATAAGTGGGCTGGATAGATGGATCTCCAACACATACTTTGCTAGTGTCTTCAATTTTCCTTTTTGACAAGTTTCGAGATCCTGTGTATTTTAATGTACATTGGGATTACTGTCGATTTAAAATAAATTTAACGGGATCAAGCGAGATCAGCCCTTGAACCACACTCCTGTAGGTAATTACTAGCTAATTAACTTTCTTAAGCTTAATCTGCTTAACTATTCAATAGTGACACTTGAGAAGATAGTAAAGAAAAAAAATATAATGGATGTTTGGATGGACGTCGGGAATGAGAATGGAAGATATGAGAATGGGTTTTAATGAAATTGGTCAAGGCGGTCTCCAATAATTTGGAGGTCCTAGTTTGGATTGGTCTAAAAATCAGACATAAATTTTGGTCCCAAATATTTCAAATGTTAGATTAATTGTTTGAATTGATAATGCGGTAATAACGGGTTGACGCATGTCGATCGGGAGTTGGATTGACAAAAGCTCTTTATGGAACTTTTTGTCGGTCAAATAATCGATTTAGAGCTCGCAAGTGAAATCCAAATGTAATATTTTTGAGATTTTTTAATTAATTTTTTAAAATTGTTTTTCCAAAAATAATTATTTTCTCCAAAAATTGTTTTGTTAACAATTTTTTTTTTTTTGAAAGAAGGGCAGCAATAAAAACAAACAAGATATAAAATATTTAATATTTGAAATAAAATACCAAAATTAATTGAACCTTTTGGATCTCAAGTTTATACTATATAAAATTTATTACTCAACAAAAATTGGATACGCTTGAGGTTCGCTTAGAAAGCTCAACTAGCATGATAGCCCGTGCAAAGCACGGGCCATATAATAATTCATAGAATTTTCTCGTATTAGTCTACTTTACGTATTTCGATCTATTAAGATGTTATAGTTTCAAAATATTATTAGATTCTGAATCGCGAAAGTTATATTTTTAGTTATGTTTGGTCAGTATAAAAAGAATGACCGACTGAAATCTGTAAGTAAGAGTTAATTAAATGCCAAGTATTACCACAATAATCTTGTTGTATTGAAATACATGAGAAAACAGCTGGCTTATTTATTTTGGGTGGATAAGAATTAAATATTATATTATTTCTAATTTAATATTGTAAGAAATAATGTAATGTGACGAAAAAATAAAAGTAATAGAGCCATATAGTTCTGCTAATAAAATCTCAGCGCATATTTCCAATTTTGGATTTCAACGCACATTTCCAATTTTGGATCCTTTTCTCTGACCAATTTCGGAAAATAAGGAGAATAACAAATTTATTCTAATAGTTGTGCACGTTCAAAATAAATATGTGATGTGTGCTTTTCTAAGATCATGGTATTTGACCATCGCAGATGTATCCTTTCAATAGCAAATTGACCATAACAAAATCTTTTCTTCAAATACATTGTA
Source organism: Saposhnikovia divaricata (assembly GCA_036435485.1). Lineage (NCBI taxonomy): Eukaryota > Viridiplantae > Streptophyta > Magnoliopsida > Apiales > Apiaceae > Saposhnikovia > Saposhnikovia divaricata. Next base: position 33,818,242 of record CM071599.1, read on the forward strand.
CTATATATCTATTCTCAGAAGTGAACTTTCAAAACCCCAAGGTAATATCTCAAATTTCAAGACAATCCATATTTAGACATGTACAAATTCAACAAAATACACGAGTAACTAAAATTAAAGAGTCATAACTCATAACGGGTTTTTAAAATGAGATGTGTTAATGTATGCACCGAATGAATTATGTTGTAAAAGTTCATATGTGCAATAAAATTCAATCTATGAAAATAAGATAGACATAACTACGATAATGAAGCATCCCGAATATCATTTTAATTTGAGATAACAGCAAAATGATAGCCAAAAAATAAAAAAAATACACATACCACATCCGTGATCATAAGACATTGTATATATCAGCAATTTTCGAGTTTATTAGTCTCACCCCGGGTTGAAACTCGCATTGGAGTTTAAAATTCAAGTGAAATTGGTATATTACTATCTTATATATGGTTGTAAAACTCATTTGTATGAAGTTAATAACTTAGCATATTACGAAAGTGCTGCAAAAATAAAGTGCGAGGGACAATAGATATCAAAACCATATTGACATTTTTTTACCAAATCCAAATCCCATATGTAAATTATTTCTTATTTTTAATATTTTAATCTATTTTGTTAATCAATCTATAAATTACCCGATGATAATAGGATTAATTGATATAGTGCAAATATACTTAAAATAAAATATTATACTTATATCGAGCATAAATATGTTTTACACCATATTTACCATTTTTTGTATTCTGGCCATTCGACTAATATAGACATAATTGTTAAAAGAGAGAAATATTATAATAAATTTTTATATATCTATTTTTACTTCCGCCCGTTTACCTACTTGAGATAACTTCTACTAATTTTCCGGCACCTACCGCCTCACTTCGATTTTTTTTACCAATTTTCGGCCACCTCAGTACCTTTCATACATAAATAAAATGTTATAATGATACCGAGTAAAAATATGTTATACACTTCATTCATCAATGTAACAATTTAATAATAAACATAATCTGGCCATTTGACTAATATATAGATATAATTGTTAAAAAAGAGAAATATTATAATAAAATTTTATAGATCTATTTTCACTTCCGCCCGTTTACCTACTTGACATAGACGTCTACTTATTTTTCGTCACCTACCTCCTAACTTTGATTTTTTTTTTTGACTAATTTTCAGCCACTCAGTACCTTTCTTAATTCTGACTTCGACGACATCATATTTGTCAATTTATATTTTCCCTCCTCGACTACCATTTTTTACTATTATATGCGAAAATATTTTAATGATTTTATCCTAATAAATCATAAAAATAAACGTGAGCATAAATTTATGAGTATATGAATGGCATAAATTATTAAAATTAGTAAAAATTACTATCTTATATATGGTTGCAAAACTCATTTTGTATGAAGTTAATAACATTAGCATATCACGAAAATGCTGCAAAAATAAAGTGCGAGGGACAATAGATATCAAAACCATATTGACATTTTTTTACCAAATCCAAATCCCATATGTAAATTATTTCTTATTTTTAATATTTTAATCTATTTTGTTAATCAATCTATAAATTACCCGATGATAATAGGATTAACCGATACAGTGCAAATATACTTAAAATAAAATATTATAATGATATCGAGTATAAATATGTTTTACACCTTATTTATCATTTTTTGTATTCTGGCCATTCGACTAATATAGACATAATTGTTAAAAGAGAGAAATATTATAATAAATATTTATATATCTATTTTCACTTCCGCCCATTTACCTACTTGAGATAACTTCTACTAATTTTCCGTCATCTACCTCCTCACTTCGATTTTTTTTTATACCAATTTTCGGCCACCTCAGTACCTTTCATACATAAAATAAAATATTATAATGATACCGAGTAAAAATATGTTATACACTTCATTCATCAATGTAACAATTTAATAATAAACATAATATGGCCATTTGACTAATATATAGATATAATTGTTAAAAAAGAGAAATATTATAATAAAATTTTATAGATCTATTTTCACTTCCGCCCGTTTACCTACTTGACATAGACGTCTACTTATTTTTCGTCACCTACCTCCTCACTTTTTTTTTGACCAATTTTCAGCCACTCAGTACCTTTCTTAATTCTGACTTCGATGACATCATATTTGTCAATTTATATTTTCCCTCCCCGACTACCATTTTTTACTATTATATGTGCAAATATTTTAATAATTTTATCCCTAATAAATCATAAAAATAAACGTGAGCATAAATTTATGAGTATATGAATGACATAGTTTTAATTATCAAAATTCAAATTATTAAAATTAATAAAAATTATGTGGGCAATTTTATCTTGAATAAATTATAAAATAAATATTGCTAATAGGTGAGTTATTTGAGCATGTAGTGAATGAGTTTAAAAAATTGCACAAAGAAGTGATTTGGTTTAGTGGTTGAACATGTGAACACAAAGTTACAAGTGTTGGAAGGTCATGGGTTCAATTCCTTCCAACTTCAAAATTTTTAACATTCATTTAAATTTAAGGACAAATTAGTAATTTACTAAATAGGCACAAAACCCATGTTGGCCTATAATAGATATAAAGGATTTCTTTTAGTTTTTCCTTATTTTTTTTTTTGAATAACAAGTGTTTTAAATTTAATAAAACAAAATCATACGGCATCTACGAATCATATCGAGTAGAACAAACATATAACAGATTGTATCGCTGGACATCCATAAGAGACCAAAAGCGAAATTTTGAAGAAGATATATACATCTGTATCCCCAACATCCGTTTGAGCTTATCGACCATGAGTGCAAAATCAAAACAGCTTGAATAACTAAATCCAAATCCACGCTCCCACAAACCGGAGAGAAAAACAAACTCCCACAAAACGGAGAGAAAAACAAACACTTAAGCATTACAAGCTAAAGATCTTAAAGATTTAAAACTGAAAAAAAAAAACATAAACTGAAGAATCAAGAAGAAAAAAACTACAAGAACGGCTCGCAAGGGTTGTCTCAGTTGGTTAAAGAGAGGTCATCTCACCTCTTGGTCACAGGTTCGACTCCCATGGGAGGCGGATTTGTGATTATGTCATCCTGGGGCAGAGCCTGTCGCACTTGTGCGGTTTGCCTTGGATCACGTGGTTTGCAGGCTATTGCGTGAGCCCATGGGTTTACCCAGAGCGCACCCGAAGGGTAGCGGCTGCGGGTTCCCATGTTACAAAAAAAAAACTACAAGAACTCCAAACTTAGATCTGAAAAATCGAAACCCCAATAATACAAGGTGAACAACCAATCACAAGTCCGAGGCAAGTCGGAAAAGGAGAAATAGCCGGAGCTCCGAGGTTTAAGAAACTAAGAAAAGAGGCAAATCGGAAAAGGTTTAGAAACCTTAGATCCGATGGGATGAAAGCAAGAAAACGAGAAGAAAAACTGAAGAAAAAGAAGGGAGAAAAAACTAAAAATTTAATTGGAGGGCCTCATTAAAAACCTGTTGAGGAAAAAGAGTACCCTTTTATTTAAGAAAGGAAGAAGCTTAATCGACTCTCATCGGAACAATCTCCGGCAGAAGCAAAGAAGAGGAAGCAGGAAGAAGGAAGAAGAAGAAAACTAGGAGAGGAGAGAGAAGAGAGAGAATTAGATTTTTACCAACCAAATAGTCTTAACTATTCTATTCTCACTCGTTCTTTTCCTTATTCTTAAAACTCAACTTAGTATAGCATAGATATTTGACAAAATCTTAGATATGATAATTTCAGCTTGAGCTCAACTTAGTCATATACTCCCCCTATCCCTCTCATTTCTTTATACTTTCTTTTTTGGGACGTCTCACCAATTTTTTACATTATTAAAAATAATAACTTTTAACAATAAAATACATTATTACATCCAGTACTTCACTCCACTTTTTTAATACTTTACACTATTACACTTACTACTTCATTTATTTTATAAATAAAATCATTATTAGATTAACTACTTCATTTATTTTAACAATATTATATCCACTATCCTTGATCACCATACCCAAATTAAATGTAAAAATTTGGCAGTTATGGAGGGAGTATCTAAAATGTATTATTTATTACTACATTTACAGATGTACGAAAAGGTAAAAGTTTGGTAGTCGGGGTCAGTTGGTCGGTTATCAGGCTGAGTTAAAATAATAATATAGATTATTTGATCCCTGGGTCTGATTAACATAATAAAAACATGTACATTTTATTACAAGATCTTAGATTGTAATAACATGGATGAGTTATTTTTTATGGGTTGAATTAATGTAATTAAAACGTGGACTTCTATAATAGTTATGTGTAATAATATTCTTTGCATGTCAATTCGTATTAAAAATATTGTTTCATCTTTTGTGGTTCAACTTTCGACATGTCTATAGCTGATATTCGGCATGTAGATAATTTGGGTGTTGTTCATCCTTTGGAGATTTCCACTTTCGGTATGTCTATAGCTAGTATCCGGCATGTAGATAGCTGGAGTGTCGTTCCTCTAACCTCAGTTATGCAATTGAGGCTTCTGAACAATGTGCTAACAATGACTATTATGTGATGCGGTCAATTGTGATACCGCTGCTTTCAGGAGGTACAGTTTGGATTGCTTGGGATGTCTTCAAATTCATTTTTAGCTTCAAGAACTATTAATTTCTGTGTGTTAAACGATCAGAAAACAAATTATTTATTTTTTCAACTTGATTATATCAACAGTCGGGGGTTCAATAATAAAATCCTCAGCTTTTCGTTAAAAAAAAATATATATTAATACTATATACTATATGTGCACACATATTTTAGTGTTTCTTTTATATCTTATATTCATTTATAATTAACCATGAATCAACACTCCTATATATAAAGTATTTGAACTTCATGGTGTTGTAATTTCATATGAAAACTCATCTCCCAATGCTTATCCATGTCTCTATCTAAACAACACCCCACACATGCGACACCGACAAGTAATTGCCTTCAGAAATAAATTGTCTACCAAATAGTACAAGCGTCGTGAATCGTGATACACACACATGCGACACCGACAAGTAATTGCCTTCAGAAATAAAATATCTACTATTATTTATATATTTTGTTAATTCTTGTCAATAATAAAACTAAACGAGTGCTTGTCAATTTGTAATCTAATAATTGTCTCCAATGCTTTTCACATTTCACACACCATTCTGCAATAATGCACATGATAAATTACATCTCCGGACAAGACGACAGTTTAACTCGATTTGTAATTTTATACACCACGAATCGAAATCTACAATTCGAAAGCCTCAGAATTCATATCTTACATTCACATTTTAACCTTTATTTTTTTATTTTAATTTGATAGTTTTCAATCTTTATATAAGTCAGTAGTAGCATTGCTCTGTGACTCTGTGCCTCTTGTTTCGAAAGTATTTCAGAAATGTCGAATTCTTCATTTACTTCTGCTACTCAAACTATTCGCTTAAACAACAGTACTACTACATTTAACGAAAAAGGATGGGTGGTTCAAATTCGCAAAACTCTCGAGGAACAATTTGAAGAAGATAATAATGAAATCCCAGTTAGTATCTTCAGTGTTCCCACAACCCTCATTTGTACAAATCCTGATGCATATATACCTCAACAAATTGCAATAGGACCTTACCATCACTGGCGTCAAGAGCTTTACGAAATGGAAAGGTACAAAATTGCGGCTGCTAGAAGGACCATGAAGCATCTTGCATGCTTTGATACCTTTCAAGAAATTGTTGATCAATTTCAGATGCTGGAGCCACGGATTCGAGCTTCCTACCATAAGTACCTCAACCTCAGTGGCGAAACTTTAGCATGGATGATGGCCATTGATGTGTCTTTCTTGCTTGAGTTTCTTGAAGTTTACGCAAGGAAAGAAGGTAAGTTACTTTGCAGGGGTACATCAAGATTAACGTCAAATCTTGTTGATGCTGCAGGTAGAAAGTCAGCGCATATCGCAGTCCTCAGAGATATACTGATGCTTGAGAATCAAATTCCTATGTTTTTATTAAGAAAAATGCTCGAGTTAGAACTGGGATCGTTAGATGCAGCTGATGACATGTTGCTTTCGATGTTAAGGGGTTTATCAATTGAGCTATATCCATTCAAAACACCGGAAGAATTACCAGTACTTCTTATTGAAGATTCTGCTCATGTTCTTGATTTCTTTTACCGCCTACTGATGCCAAAGTCTTTCCGAAGATCTCAAATTACCGAGGGTGAAGAATCTTATGGAGGAAACGATGAAAAGGAAGCTGAAATTACGATTGATGAGGAATCACAGAGTAAAGTCTTGAAGTTCTTTAATGTGATATGGAAAGCCCTGTCGAAGCTAAATATACATCCGGTACGTTTCATCAAGGCAATTTTTAACTCTAGACTATTGAAGATGTTACTTAAGATGCCATGGAATGTGATCACAAAACTTCCAGTGCTGAATATGTTAAAAGAACCCATTGAGAATATTTTCATGCGAGAAGATAAAGAAGATGCGAAGCCTGAGGATGACAACGTTGTTCGTCCGCCATTAATCGAGGAACTTACAATCCCCTCCGTCACCGTGTTATCTAATGTCGGAGTGCGCTTCGTCCCGACTGATGGTGGAATTTGCAGCACTGAATTCGATGTAAAAACACGTACTCTAAGTCTACCTAGAGTAAACTTAGATGTCAATGCAGGTATCATCATGAGAAACATGGTGGCATACGAGTCATGTAATGCATCAGGCCCTTTGGTTTTTACTCGGTATACAGAATTTATGAACGGTATCGTAGATACACCGGATGATGCAAAATTACTCAGAGAAAATGGGATTATTTTGAACCGTTTGAAGAGTGATGAGGAGGTAGCAAACTTGTGGAATGGGATGAGCAGGTCTGTGAAACTGACAAAAGTGCCCTTCTTAGATAAGGTGGTGGCGGATGTGAACAAGTATTACAATGGGAGGTGGAAGGTTAAAGCTGCAAAGTGTATCAGGGGTTATGTGTATGGTTCATGGAGGATTCTTACAGTGCTGGCCTGTATTGTGCTTCTAGGTCTGTTGGCTTTACAAACCGTCTGCTCGGTTTATACGTGTTCTCGTGTGATTCGCCAATATGCCAGCCCTGATGAGTCTGCTGATTCGCCGTGATCTTATTAATAACTTGTCTATATGTATGGGCTCGAGAATATTGATAATTACCATAATTATTAGGAAAATCGAGCAAGTTGCCTTGATTATTATTATAGTGAAATAGAGAGAATTCCTTATTATGTTAATTTCCATTATTAAGAATTAGGAATTGTTCACATAAATAATTAATTGTGTGATATTGTAATAAGTCTAAGGCTTATGCCTCTACCATTGATTGAGAATAAAATTTGCGATTATTTTGTCATCGTATTCACTTTCAAAATTTGCACAACAATTTTATAAGAAAAATGCTTGACATATGTAAAACGATTGTTTTTTTTTTTGCTAAATAATAATTGGATTAGAAGAGAAAAGAATACATGATCAAGGGGTATTCCCCGCGGAAAGAGCTACAAGGCAGCTAAACAACAGCTCAACAACCAACAACAAGCCTCAACCCTACTAATAAACTAGTACAGCAAAGTAACTAGGGATCTATCCTTCTTCATAGCTTTCCTAAATGTGGCACTGCTGAAAACCTTCTCCCTGACCATTCTGAGCACCAGACTCTTAAGATGCTGTGGATCTCGTCCATGCCTTGGCTTGTGCAGTCGCTCGTTTCTTTCTTGCCAGATAAGATAAACAGTTACAGCAAAGAACAAGGATGAAAGTAACCTCTTCATACCCGAATTAACTCCCTCTGTGAATTGACCATTTAAGTAGCTAGTCCAGTTCATAGTGAAGCTAAATCCCGTCCTACCCATGACCTCAATTACATAAGCGCAAGAGCTAAAGATGTGAGCATTGGTTTCAGCTGCATTATTACAGAGCACACATCTAACATCTGTGTTAATGCCAAACCTGATCATCCTTTCTTTTGTAAGCAATCTGTCTTTAAGAGCAAGCCAAAGAGTGAATGTGCACTTTGGAATTGATAGATTATTCCACACTGAATTGATCCATAAAGGAGCCAAGCCACGAGTTCTGATTGAATGCCAGACCATTGAGATGTTCACGAGATGGGCAGCCTGGCCATCCCATTGTATAGAATCATTTCGAGCAAGCCCAATCCTAGAAACCACCCTGCAAAGCTCAGTGATCCAGGGGTGGTTTAACGAAGGCAGGGACCAAGCACCATTCTGAATAAATTGACCGATTGTAGCAAGAGGGGTGGAGTTCGACAAGGAGATAATAGTAGGGTGGAAAATGCTAAGAAGAGAAGACCCATTTACCCAGGGATCATACCAAAACAAGAAGCTAGAATTCGTGCCCACCTTATAAAGGATATGTCTAACAGCTTCAGGGCGGGATTGCAAGATTCTACGCACACACCACGCAACACCCGGCGGGATACTCATCACCCAGAATGCCTTATTTCCTTGAATATATCTTTTAAACCAAGCAACCCATAAGGACGAGGAATAAGGTTGTATAACTCTCCAAAGATGGTACAAAAAAGCTGCACGACTCCATTCACAGAGATCCCGAATCCCCAGGCCACCCTCCTCCTTTGGAAGACAACAATCCTGCCAAGAAACCTTAACCTGCTTCGTATTAGAAGCTGAGCCCCCCCATAAAAATTTGACAAAGATAGACTGAATTTTTCTAAGCACCAGCACAGGGAGAGCTAGATGAATGGACCAATAGCTTTGAATACCAAATAGAACTGCTTTGAGGAGTTGCAGTCGACCAGCATGGTTGAGGGTTTTGTTCGTCCACAGGTCAATTTTCTTGCGGATACTCATGGTAAGAGGTTGATAATCTCTAGTAGAGAGCTTAGTAGAAAGCAAGGGAACCCCTAGATAGCGAATCGGGAGAAAACCCCGAGTAAACCCAGTAGTACGGAGAACAGAGAGAATTACATCATCTGCCACATTGGCAAAAAAACACAAGCTTTTATCCTTATTTGGATGTAGGCCAGATAAAGCAGAGAAGGAGTTAATACCTTTCATAAGGCAATCTATTGAGGCCTGATCCCCATGAGAATACAAAAGAACATCGTCGGCAAACACCAAGTGTGTTAAAGAAAGATCTTTCGTATGCCAATGGTACTTGAACTCAGCAGAGGAAGTCGAGGATTGTATGCAAGCTGTCATTACTTCCATAGCAATCACAAACAGATACGGAGAAATGGGGTCACCCTGTCTAAGGCCTGACTTAGCATTAAAATAACCTTCTAACGCCCCATTCACCTTGACTGATATCATGCACGAACGAAGACAAACAGAAATCCAGTCTATAAATAACTCAGGGAAGCCCATCTTACGGAGGGCATTCAGCAGAAACTCCCAATTTAAAGTGTCAAACGCTTTCCGAATGTCCAATTTTATGGCACATCTTGGCTTGCCAGAATTAAGATGATATTTAGAGCAAAGCGCTTGAGCAAGAAAAATGTTGTCTCCAATAAGCCGACCAGGGACAAACGCTGATTGGAAAGGGGAGATGATCTCAGCCATAATGTTTTTCAGACGCAAAGCCAGCAACTTCGTGATGCATTTATAGATAATGTTACAGCAAGCAATAGGCCTAAAGTCCCCCATCTTGTTCGCAGGCTGAAGTTTAGGCACCAGAGCAATAGCAACAGAGTTAATGATTCTGGGCATACGTCTAGACTGAAAAAAATGAAGAATGCCTTTAGTGACATCCTCTCCCACAATGCTCCAAGCGGCAATGAAAAACTCAGCTGAAAATCCATCCGGGCCAGGGCTATTATTCTTAGCCATGTACTTAAAAGTGTGCCAAATGTCTGAGTTAGAGAAGGGTTTAATGAGCAGCTCCTTTTGCACATCCGTGAGGCAAGGCAAATTAAGGTCATCAGGAATAGAGTCAACTTCACAAAAGTGACCCAGCATGGACGAGTAGTAGTCCACAGCTACCTTTGCTATCTCCTTGTGAGTAGTATGCACAGTCCCCGAACCATCCTCAATGGTGGTTATCTTGTTATAGTTCCATCTGCCTCTACAGGAGTTAAAGAAATATCTGTTGTTTGAATCTCCAGTTTTCAACCAGTGAACCCGGGATTTCTGTTTTAAAAGAGTTTCTTCTAGCCTCAAAGCATGCTGTAAATTGTTTATCAAGACTTTTTCCTCCGAGTAATGAGCAGAAGATGGTTGACTAGGCATAGCAGCTTGAAAAGCAAGGAGAGAAGTCCTGGCATTGTCAACAGCAGAATGAAGATTTCCTTTATCAGTATTAAGCTTCCTCATAGCCTCTTTAACTCTCTTTAGTTTGACTGTTAGCACAAACCAAGGGTCCCCCTCAACCTCAAAGTTCCAAGAATCCCGAACAGAAGTCAGAAACTCCGGGAATTGAATAAGATGATTATAGAAAGCAAATGGCCTTTTAATTTGAGTTCTAGCCCACCCCATGGATACAACCACCGGGCAATGATCGGAGATACCCCTTGGCCAAATGGATGCTTGAGACTCCGTATATCTGCTTAACCAAACCCCATTTATCAGACATCTGTCTAGTTTCTTGTGGGTGGGAGAGTTGACGTTGCAGTCCCACCAAGTATAAAGAGGCCCTAAACTATGAAGCTCCGTGACTCCCACCTGTGAAACAAAGTCCTTAAACTCAACCATGCCTGAAGACCAGTGAATACCTCTTGAGGATTCGTGAGGATTCAAACAAACGTTAAAGTCCCCCAACAAGCACCAAGCTTGGTCAGTATTGACAAAGTTATGCACTGCCAAAAGGTCCCTCCATAAAGGGCGTCTTAGAACCACCGTATTAAAGCCATAAACAAAGGAGACCACAAAAGATTCTTGAGAAGAGATATGCTGGATAGTACAGGTTATATGTTGAGCTGAAGTCAAAAAAGGAACTACCATCCAAACATCCGGGTCCCAACCTACCCAAATTCTCCCATTATCATGGTGTTCGTAGTTAAACAACCAATTGAACCTAGGGCAGATATAACTAGAAATCTGAGTAGCGTGGTCCTGTTTGATGTGCGTTTCTAATAAAGCACACATCGATAATTTATTTAGCCTCAGAAAATCTTTTGCAAAGTTCTGCTTATTGTTGAGCCCTCGGATGTTGTAGGTACAAAAATCGTTCATCATAAAAACTATGAGAAACGTGGGGAGATGCCCCCTGCAGCTCCACGCTGCTTATGCTTATTCTTTTTGGTAACCCTTTGGACCTTGCCTCTTTTTGCGTCCACCTCATCCACCCTGGCTAGATTTTTAAACTTGCTGGAAGGCGTGGGAGAATCATCCCCAGAAAAAGAGGGGGAGACAGTGAAGGCACGCTTCCTTTCAACCGTTTTCCATCCTACATCATCTCCTTTAGGTGTAGAGCACACTTTATCCACATTTTCAGGCACAACATTCTCATTTTGCTTTTCAGTATCCTTAGTTACCTCCACATTTTCAGGCACAGCATTCTCATTTTGCTTTTCAGTATCCTTAGTAACCGGTTGGGGTTCAACCGATTGCTCCGTGTGTTCAGCTTCTAAGTTTGGAACCGCAGTCTCCAAATTCGCTTTATCTTTTTGAACCCAATGCCTCTTCGTGATTGGACAAGCACCAGCGAGATGTCCAATAGCGTGACAACCCCCACAGATTAACGGCCTCGAGGGGTAGCTTACTTGAACCTCTACCACTCTCTTCTACCCAGTAGTAGGATCTACATCCGTTACAGAGATTTTTTTTGGTAATTCATCACCCACTGTATAGTTAACACACATCTTGGCGAATGGTAAAATTTCCAATTTAGATGTAAGGTCATCCGCTCCCAGGGGAGGAGCTATAGTGCTAGCGAGGTAGCTTAGACCCTTATTGGTCCAATAACAGTCAGGGATGTTCTCAAACTTCACCCACAGCGGCATAGTCTTTACAGTGTCTGAGTGAATGTTAGTACCCCAAGCATGGACTATTAATGGCTTCTTGTCAATATACCAAGTGCCCCTAGCAAGAGCACTATGCATTTGAACAGCAGTAGCAAATTTAAAAATGAAGACATGAGAGTTTTTCTGAGAAACGTGAATAAGCCCTCGTTTCTCCCAAGCTGCCTTAGCAAATTCCACTACACGAGTATAAGGTAGAGAGGCTCTAGAGAAAGTACCTACTATGCAGTTACGAAATTTATTATTCCCCTCCTGTAGCACTTCGTCCGGAGGAGTGAGAACTGTGGCACCTTTAGGCATAGGAAAGTATTCAAATTTTGCATCTTGACATGAGGGAGGGGCATTTCTAATAACCTGAGACCAGGATTTAGGTTGAGGCGGAACAGAGTGCTCAGGCTTCGTGACAGGGCTAACCGGGTTCTTGTCCTTCCTTTGCGAATCTTTAAGACCAGAAGTGCCCACACCTTCTTCACCAGATTTCTTTGAAAACACAGGAAGACCAAAATCATCTCGCCCAGTGATAAAATCTAAAGGATTTTTTAGGCCCACACTAAATTCGCCATTTTTCTCCAATCTTTCCTTTTCAAAGGAGGCCACTGAAAGTCCATGGGCTTCCATATAGCGTTGTATCTCAATCATACGAGCTTTGATAGAACAGAGTTCCTTCCTTTCCTCCTTGCTGATATCAAAAGCTGCCTTAATGGCTGGGTTTGCAGAAAAATTCCTACGGTTGTATTCTTTTTCAGATCTGAGATCTTCTTCCCCATCAGAGCTGATAACGTCCTCGACAACCACAGTTTCAAAAGGAATACCCCCAGAGGAGGATTGTTGGACATTACCCTGGTTAGGACACAAACCATCATCCTTAACCGGGTCTGATTCCAGATGAGACGGCTCTACCTCCGCCGAGTTCTGACCACCATCCAATTCTCGTAAAACAGAACCTGCTACAAGCACAGGTGCTCCGTATCCGAAGTCCAGTCCAAATTCCAAAGGGGCACCATCATGGTCCACCGGAATTCCGTCTAAGTTTACATTAGAATCTTGGCTACCCATCGCTAATAGAGGAGATATAAATAATATAAGAAATTTAGAAAGGGTGAGAGGAAGAAGAGATGGATTCGTGATAGAATATTTGAAATTTGAGTAATGGAAAAGGGTGTAGAAGATAAGAGGCGGCGGCTAGATCTAGGGTTTTAGGGGAGAGAGACTCTCATTTTTGTCTCTCCTTGTGAGAGTTTGTTTTGGGGTCATGTTGTTAAAACGATTGTTCTCTTAGCCTATGTTCACTTCATTATGTTCACTTCATTTGAATGGAATATGGGGAGAATGGAATGAAATTTATATTCTTATTTGGGGAAGATTGGGAAAAATGTTTAAATTTTCATTCCTTACTTCATTCCTTTCCACACATTTTAAACTAAAGTTGTAACCCACATGTTTTGGAAGGAATGCTCCATTCTTCATCATCCACATTTTCCTTTCAATCTTCATCATAAAAAATTTCTTCTCCCTCATATTTATTCACAATTTTCCCCAACATCCCCCTTTCTTCATAAATTTTGTTTACTATTTTCATTCCATTCCTACCTCATTCCATTCTTCCCAAGTGAACGCAACCTTAGTCTTTTCTGTTGAAAATGTTCTTCACTAAGTATATATCTTTGTGTTAATGTGTGTAGTATTGTCTTCCATTTCGATAATTTCTTAAATTTTCAGACCTAATTTGGAAATGGTTCATGATTTCACTGGTTGTTCCTAATTAAATAAATCCATTTATTAAACTATGCTTTGATTACCAACAAGCTTCAGCTCGGTTGGAATTAACCTTGTTTTTCCATTCATAAGATCAAAAATTCGATTTCCCTCCAACCCAAAAATTTGTTGCATGCTGATAAGGTTGTTCTTGACACAGAGGCTTAGAGCAACTCCAATAGGGATTGCTAAGAAGGTTGCCAAGCCTACATGACAAGGCAATCTTGGCTGCCAACCTATTGGAATGGGGAGGTTGCCTCTTGGTTGCCTAGCAAGGTTGCCAAAAATTGGCAACTTCCTAATTTGGATAAAACTCATTAAACAATTCAAAAGCATATTTACCTCTATCCACTTTTATGTTTTTGATATTTTTAATTTTTAAAATAAAGTGTATATGGGAACCACATTAGCAACTTTTGGAGTTGACAACTATTGGAGTAAAATTTTAATAAAAGTTGCTAACAATGACATGGATATAAGAGAAAATAAAATATAATATAAATGTTAATTTGGCATAGGTTGACAACCCTTAAAGCAAATTCTTATTAGGAGCGAAAAAAAATTGGGCCCATACTGTTTAGTTATTATGTAAATTATTGTATCAAAATACGTAATAATTGATTAACAACGATTGTATTACATATATTAAAATGCAAGAATTCTTAATAATGGTACTCCTATCATTTTCGTCAACATCTATTTCATACTAAATTATATTATAATATATGGAGTTATAAATCTAGCAATTTCAACACTTTAAATGTAAAAACAAGATTATCATGTTGACAGATTTGCAATACTAACAACTAACAAGTGTCATAAGTATTGACAAAGACATTTATTCAAAAAATATTAAACGATAAATATATATAATTTTATTTTATGAAAAGTAGACCTCTTAAAATTTTGGATGAATTAGGCCGGTCGCCTCCTACCAGGACTGCTCCTGATTGGTTCGTTCGATAAAATTATCGATTCACTACTGTACATATATGCAATTTTGTCCCGTCCGATCAAAAGTTTGTACTAAAAAAATTATACTTTGATTAATGATGATATTTTAGCCCGTTTTATATTGAAAATAAGGGTGATGTACTGAAGTTGTAGTAAACCTTTTTATTAAAATCTTGGTGAGGTGGTTCATGCTCATGATAATTCAGACTTTCACATTCATGATCCTCTTCACAGGTCTTTTTAGCATATATTTTCTGAATTTTCGTTTATGATGAAAAAAATAGTTTGGTGACGTATACTAAATAATATGTGATAAAGACTAGTGCAAGTGTTTGTTTAAACGAAAGGAAAAAAGAACTGTATTGCATTGATATATTTAGAATTAGGATTACAAGGTTAAATGCATTGATATATTTAGAACTAGGATTACAAGGTTAAATAGAGAGAAATCTAAACAAACTTCCTAGGAATTACCACTAACAACAAATCACTACTATGATTTATTCCATACTAATCAACTCCTAAAAATACTCCAACGATCCTAGACCAAGTCTTGCTGCAATCATAATTAAACATGACAGATTTACTTAACTTATTTAGCACATGTTTTGTAACATCCCGGATTTTCGGGACATTAAATCTAAATTCGAAACTTAAATAAAACGGATTCTTTTATTCAATAAAGCAAAAATTCCACAAAAGTCGAAGCAGCGGTCAAACTCGATAATTCAAAAACAAAAAAAAAAAACGGAGACACAGCTCCATAAATCAAATCAATAATTGTCTAACAGATAATCAAATTTATTTCAATAAAAACGATAATTCTTATTTCAATAATCATATCACACGAATTCCACACAGTTCACATCCTTATTCGATCCAAAGCTTATTAACCTGAAATAGAGGAAAAGGGTGAGCTACACAGCCCAGCAAGTACAAATTGACTAACAAATACTTTCCAAAATCAATGGGCGTTTTTAATAAAACAATTTTCAAAATCCAATATAAGTTTGCAAAACATTTACGAAAACAATTCCAACCCAAAGTTTTATATTTTCAAAATACAGAATTTAAATCAGAAACAGAAGCAGAAAACAAAAATAAAACAAAACAATATGAAATCAAAAATACCATAGTCTTGCTCTACGGCCACACTTTGCCAGTGACCGGCATCTTATTCTTATTCTTATTCTTTTGCCACACAGTGACCGGAATCTAAAGTTCAATAATCACGCGCCCTTAATAGGTATCTAAAGTTGCACAAATGTGCGCCTACTAAGGGTATTTAAGGCTAGTTCCGGAACTATAGCGTAAATTACGAACGGGTTCGAAACGTAGAGACTGGGTTTCTAAAATTCAAATACTTATATATCTTATACAGTTCAAAACAGAATTCTTATATCTTATACGAAAATTAAAAACAGAGTATCAATATCTTTTCCGAAAAGAAAAGTAAGTCAAAAAGTACTTACCTCAAAAGCGACCGAAAACCGAAATTAAAAATCAACACACGAACTGATCCTGTTGTTGCTAAGCTGCTGAGATTTGTACGAGTTGCAAGGTGCTCTAAGAGGTTTCTTATATATTGTTACAGACTACTATTACTTAGCACACCAACTTAGACAATTAGGCACTAGCACACCACTATAGTTATTTTATCCTATTTTTTTCTAAACCGTCCAAACATACATGCATGAAAACTGATGTACCCCAAATCATGTCAACAATTACTTTTTAATTATTATTAATAATTTAACCACTCTTCCAAGTAATGTCTAAAATTAAAATATTCTAATTAAATGATACCAATTCTCTAAAATCTTTTCACACTTCTTTTCTCAAATATCATTTTTACTCAAAATATCTTGCACAAAAAAAAAATCTGAAAATTACTAATTAACATAATTATCTAATTAAATAAAAATGACTTAAAAATAAAAATAAAAATAACGGGGTTTTACATTCTTCCCTCCTTAAAAGAATTTGGTCCCCAAATTCACAAAAATATAATAAAACAAGTCACACATAAAAGAAGTCATACCTCAATAGTTCGTGCGATTTCCAGTGAGCTGAAATACACGCGCAATGGCAACCTTCTTATCAACTTCCTTCCTTGGTGCAGCTTCATTCCTTGGTGGTGGATTGTGTGGGCACTCAGAAATCTTGTGTCCTATCTCCCCGCAATGAAAACATGCACCTGTATTCCATCGACAGTCCTTGTCCGGATGATTTTTACCGCACCTCGAACACTTCTCTCGATCACTCTGTCTTCCGATATTATCATACTCGTGTGGCTTCTTGAAAGGTTCTTTTTGAGACGAAAATCCACCGGTCGGAGCGAACCTCTTCTTGTTCCAATTGCCTGTTGCCTTTTCAGATTCTGCCAGACCCCTCTCGATCACCAATGCCTTGTTGAGCACGGCCTCGTACGTTTGAAGTTCAAACGATGCCACAGAATTCCTGATGTCAGCTCGAAGTCCCTCTTCCAATCTTCTTGCTCGGCTAGTCTTATCAGCAACTAATGTCGGCGCATACTTTGCAAGCTTTGCGAATTCTGCTTCATATTCCACAACAGACTTTCCTCCCTGCTCGAGCCGAATAAAGTCTCTTTCCTTTTGCAGGCGAATTGTTCTCGGAAAGTACTTATCTTCTAGAGCCTTTTTGAACTTTGCCCACGTGTAAGGTTCAGGATCTCCCTCAGTGGTTGCAGTCTCGTTCTTTCTTTGTTCCATGAGCCACCAATCATAAGCGCTTCCTTGCAGTTGATACACATCTAAAGTGACCTTCTGTTCTTCAGTGCTCCCTAGCAGTCCGAAAGCTTTCTCCATCTCTTGTATCCACATCTCGACTATGGACGGATCAGTCGCCCAATCGAAAGTTGGTGGGTTCAAACGCTTGAACTGAGAAACGATATTCTGCTGCCTGGGTTGCTGATTCACGAGCGTAGCTAGAGTCTCAGCTAGCTGGTCGAATACATTTCCACCATCACCATTGTTGTTACAATTGTTGCCTTCTCCGTCCATCTTTTCTACAACAACAAACTCTTAAGCTTATAGTCAATGATCAAAAAGTACAAAAGTCAAACATATCAAATAATCACGCAAACAATGTCCTAAATTCAAAGGTCAAAACCTATACGATAGTCTATAGGATCGTATCCTAGGGAATGTACTAGTCCCATACCTAATACACTCCGAAGGACAGCCCGCTCTGTTACCAACTGTAACATCCCGGATTTTCGGGACATTAAATCTAAATACGAATCTTAAATAAAACGGATTCTTTTATTCAATAAAGCAAAAATTCCACAAAAGTCGAAGCAGCGGTCAAACTCGATAATTCAAAAACAAAAAAAAAACGGAGACACAACTCCATAAATCAAATCAATAATTGTCTAACAGATAATCAAATTTATTTCAATAAAAACGATAATTCTTATTTCAATAATCATATCACATGAATTCCACACAGTTCACATCCTTATTCGATCCAAAGCTTATTAACCTGAAATAGAGGAAAAGGGTGAGCTACACAGCCCAGCAAGTACAAATTGACTAACAAATACTTTCCAAAATCAATGGGCGTTTTTAATAAAACAATTTTCAAAATCCAATATAAGTTTGCAAAACATTTACGAAAACAATTCCAACCCAAAGTTTTATATTTTCAAAATACAGAATTTAAATCAGAAACAGAAGCAGAAAACAGAAATAAAACGAAAAAAATATGAAATCAAAAATACCACAGTCTTGCTCTACGGCCACACTTTGCCAGTGACCGGCATCTTATTCTTATTCTTATTCTTTTGCCACACAGTGACCGGAATCTAAAGTTCAATAATCACGCGCCCTTAATAGGTATCTAAAGTTGCACAAATGTGCGCCTACTAAGGGTATCTAAGGCTAGTTCCGGAACTATAGCGTAAATTACGAACGGGTTCGAAACGTAGAGACTGGGTTTCTAAAATTCAAATACTTATATATCTTATACAGTTCAAAACAGAATTCTTATATCTTATACGAAAATTAAAAACAGAGTATCAATATCTTTTCCGAAAATAAAAGTAAGTCAAAAAGTACTTACCTCAAAAGCGACCGAAAACCGAAATTAAAAATCAACACACGAACTGATCCTGTTGTTGCTAAGCTGCTGAGATCTGTACGAGTTGCAAGGTGCTCTAAGAGGTTTCTTATATATTGTTACAGACTACTATTACTTAGCACACCAACTTAGACAATTAGGCACTAGCACACCACTATAGTTATTTTATCCTATTTTTTTCTAAACCGTCCAAACATACATGCATGAAAACTGATGTACCCCAAATCATGTCAACAATTACTTTTTAATTATTATTAATAATTTAACCACTCTTCCAAGTAATGTCTAAAATTAAAATATTCTAATTAAATGATACCAATTCTCTAAAATCTTTTCATACTTCTTTCCTCAAATATCATTTTTACTCAAAATATCTTGCACAAAAAAAAAATCTGAAAATTATTAATTAACATAATTATCTAATTAAATAAAAATGACTTAAAAATAAAAATAAAAATAACGGGGTTTTACATTCTTCCCTCCTTAAAAGAATTTGGTCCCCAAATTCACAAAAATATAATAAAACAAGTCACACATAAAAGAAGTCATACCTCAATAGTTCGTGCGATTTCCAGTGAGCTGAAATACACGCGCAATGGCAACCTTCTTATCAACTTCCTTCCTTGGTGCAGCTTCATTCCTTGGTGGTGGATTGTGTGGGCACTCAGAAATCTTGTGTCCTATCTCCCCGCAATGAAAACATGCACCTGTATTCCATCGACAGTCCTTGTCCGGATGATTTTTACCGCACCTCGAACACTTCTCTCGATCACTCTGTCTTCCGATATTATCATACTCGTGTGGCTTCTTGAAAGGTTCTTTTTGAGACGAAAATCCACCGGTCGGAGCGAACCTCTTCTTGTTCCAATTGCATGTTGCCTTTTCAGATTCTGCCAGACCCCTCTCGATCACCAATGCCTTGTTGAGCACGGCCTCGTACGTTTGAAGTTCAAACGATGCCACAGAATTCCTGATGTCAGCTCGAAGTCCCTCTTCCAATCTTCTTGCTCGGCTAGTCTTATCAGCAACTAATGTCGGCGCATACTTTGCAAGCTTTGCGAATTCTGCTTCGTATTCCACAACAGACTTTCCTCCCTGCTCGAGCCGAATAAAGTCTCTTTCCTTTTGCAGGCGAATTGTTCTCGGAAAGTACTTATCTTCTAGAGCCTTTTTGAACTTTGCCCACGTGTAAGGTTCAGGATCTCCCTCAGTGGTTGCAGTCTCGTTCTTTCTTTGTTCCATGAGCCACCAATCATAAGCGCTTCCTTGCAGTTGATACACAGCTAAAGTGACCTTCTGTTCTTCAGTGCTCCCTAGCAGTCCGAAAGCTTTCTCCATCTCTTGTATCCACATCTCGACTATGGACGGATCAGTCGCCCCATCGAAAGTTGGTGGGTTCAAACGCTTGAACTGAGAAACGATATTCTGCTGCCTGGGTTGCTGATTCACGAGCGTAGCTAGAGTCTCAGCTAGCTGGTCGAATACATTTCCACCATCACCATTGTTGTTACAATTGTTGCCTTCTCCGTCCATCTTTTCTACAACAACACACTCTTAAGCTTATAGTCAATGATCAAAAAGTACAAAAGTCAAACATATCAATTAATCACGCAAACAATGTCCTAAATTCAAAGGTCAAAACCTATACGATAGTCTATAGGATCGTATCCTAGGGAATGTACTAGTCCCATACCTAATACACTCCGAAGGACAGCCAACTCTGTTACCAACTGTAACATCCCGGATTTTCGGGACATTAAATCTAAATACGAAACTTAAATAAAACGGATTCTTTTATTCAATAAAGCAAAAATTCCACAAAAGTCGAAGCAGCGGTCAAACTCGATAATTCAAAAACAAAAAAAAAACGGAGACACAGCTCCATAAATCAAATCAATAATTGTCTAACAGATAATCAAATTTATTTCAATAAAAATGATAATTCTTATTTCAATAATCATATCACACGAATTCCACACAGTTCACATCCTTATTCGATCCAAAGCTTATTAACCTGAAATAGAGGAAAAGGGTGAGCTACACAGCCCAGCAAGTACAAATTGACTAACAAATACTTTCCAAAATCAATGGGCGTTTTTAATAAAACAATTTTCAAAATCCAATATAAGTTTGCAAAACATTTACGAAAACAATTCCAACCCAAAGTTTTATATTTTCAAAATACAGAATTTAAATCAGAAACAGAAGCAGAAAACAAGAAATAAAACGAAACAATATGAAATCAAAAATACCACAGTCTTGCTCTACGGCCACACTTTGCCAGTGACCGGCATCTTATTCTTATTCTTATTCTTTTGGCATACAGTGACCGGAATCTAAAGTTCAATAATCACGCGCCCTTAATAGGTATCTAAAGTTGCACAAATGTGCGCCTACTAAGGGTATCTAAGGCTAGTTCCGGAACTATAGCGTAAATTACGAACGGGTTCGAAACGTAGAGACTGGGTTTCTAAAATTCAAATACTTATATATCTTATACAGTTCAAAACAGAATTCTTATATCTTATACGAAAATTAAAAACAGAGTATCAATATCTTTTCCGAAAATAAAAGTAAGTCAAAAAGTACTTACCTCAAAAGCGACCGAAAACCGAAATTAAAAATCAACACACGAACTGATCATGTTGTTGCTAAGCTGATGAGATCTGTACGAGTTGCAAGGTGCTCTAAGAGGTTTCTTATATATTGTTACAGACTACTATTACTTAGCACACCAACTTAGACAATTAGGCACTAGCACACCACTATAGTTATTTTATCCTATTTTTTTCTAAACCGTCCCAACATACATGCATGAAAACTGATGTACCCCAAATCATGTCAACAATTACTTTTTAATTATTATTAATAATTTAACCACTCTTCCAAGTAATGTCTAAAATTAAAATATTCTAATTAAATGATGCCAATTCTCTAAAATCTTTTCACACTTCTTTCCTCAAATATCATTTTTACTCAAAATATCTTGCACAAAAAAAAATTCTGAAAATTACTAATTAACATAATTATCTAATTAAATAAAAATGACTTGAAAATAAAAATAACGGGGTTTTACATGTTTAGACTAATTCCAACATGCTCCCTCTTAGTCTGAACATGTATGCTTCACCAGATTCTTCATTCCCAGTAGCTCCCTCATCTTCTCGAATCTGATCGTTGGCATAGCTTTAGTAAGAACATCCGCCTGTTGTTCCTCTGAACTGATGTGCTTGATAACAATATCTCCACGTTCCACACAGTCACGTATGAAATGATAGCGTATATCAATATGCTTACTTCGACCATGGAACACAGGGTTCTTCGCCAAATCTATTGCAGATTAGTTATCTATATATAGAACAACTGGCCTGGCACTTGTATCACCAATCTGACTTAACAATTTCTGGAGCCAAATACCTTGGCAAGCTGTTGCAGTTGCAGCCATAAACTCCGCCTCGCAGGAGGACAGTGCCACACACCGTTGTTTTTGAGACACCCAAGCTATCAAGCTTTCATTAAGATAAAACACCATTCCTCCAGTGCTTTTACTGTCATCAGTGTTACCTGCAAAATCACTATCAGAATATCCTGACAGCATGTGATTACCTGTGCCTCTCGAATAAACCAAGCCATACTCTAGTGTCCCCTTTACATAACGAAGAACACGTTTAATTGCAGCCAAATGCAAAGTAGTAGGCCTTTCCATAAATCGACTTAGCAATCCAACCGCATATGATATGTCTAGTCTTGTATGAACCAGATGCCGTAAGCCACCTACTAGACTTTTGTACTGAGTGGAATCAACTGCTTTACCTGTGAGGTCTTTGTGAAGCTGGACCTTTTGCTCTAAAGGATACTTGGACGGATTACAATCGAGCATACCTGCCTTTTCTAACAACTTCCTGGTGTATGCAGACTGTTTGAGCCCAATATAGTTCTTCCTTTGATCAACCTCAATTCCAAGATAATAGGACAACTTCCCTAAGTCGCTCATATCAAACTCTTTACCCATGTGTTCTTTAAATTTAATAACATTAGCAACACTTGTTCCTGTCACCAATAAATCATCTACATGGACACCCACAATCAGTGACTCGTTCCTTTCTCGTTTAGTATAAACCGCATGCTCATAAGGACACTTAGAAAAACCCAGTTGCTCGAGGAATTGCTTCAGCCGTGCATACCAAACACGTGGAGCTTGCCTCAACCCATATAACGCCTTCAATAATTTATATACCTTCCTCTCCTGGCCTTTTATCTCAAAACCGTCCGGTTGTAGCACATATACCTCTTCCTGAATTTCACCATTCAAAAAGGCCGACTTCACATCCAAATGATGCACTTCCCATCCGTTTTTAGCTGACAGAGCTAGTAAAAGACGTACAGTTTCCAGACGTATGACTGGGGCAAATGCCTCCTCAAAATCGATGCCCTATTTTTGAACATATCCCTTCGCGACAAGCCTCGCTTTGTGCTTTATTATAGCACCATTTGTATCTTTCTTAAGTTTGAAGACCCATTTCAGTTCGATTGCCTTGTGACCCAGTGGTAACTCAGTTAGCTGCCATGTCGTATTCTTTTCAATAGCCTCAAGTTCACTTTCCATCGCATGTCTCCATTCTTTTTCTTGTATCTCTTGTTCATATGTGCTGGGTTCTTCGATACTTAGTAATAAAAGGTCATCAGCAAGTTCAATTTCTTCAGTGAAATTGTAGATATCACTTAAAAGTCTGAACTTCTTTGGCTCGCTACTGGTTGTAGATGACATGGTTGACACCGAATCAGAACCCTCTTCAGATGTTGCAGATTCTTGTGTCTCTGCAGACTCTTGTGTTCTCACAGGGGTCCTCATAGGGGAAGTCGTATTCACTGAATCAAATGACCCAGACTGATCAAATGATCTAGACTGATTCTCCGTATTTCTTACATTGTCTTCTCCCTCATCATTCTGCTCGATGGATATAAATGACTCAATCACAGGGGACGTAACCTCACCACCATTTTCCTGCTCCCATGACCAAAATTTATCTTCTTGAAACACCATATCGCGACTAATATGCAGTGTGCTCCGAACTGGATCATAAAGGCGATGAGCTTTGGTTCCTGGCTCCTTTCCCAGATAGATAACACATTTACTTCGATCATCTAATTTCAGTGTATGAACATATGGAACCTTCATATAGGCAATGCATCCAAACAACTTTATGTGCTCAAGGTCTGGCTTGCTTCCAGTCCACGCTTCATACGGAGTTCTTCCTTGTAACACTCGAGTTGGCAGTCGATTAAGTACATATACTGAATGTCTCACTGCTTCTCCCCACATAAAAGATGGCAATTGAGAGGATCTGAGAAAGCTACGAGTCATAGCAGCAACTGTCCGGTTTCTTTGCTCCACAACCCCGTTCTGCTGTGGAGTGTAAGGTGCAGTGTAGTGTCTCTAGATACCAGCATCTTCACAAAAGCTTGTAAATTCATTTGAACAAAATTCTCCGCCCCTGTCCGTCCTAAAAATCTGAATTTTGTGTTCTGACCCATTTTCAACAAGTGCTTTAAACTTCTTGAATACAGTAAATGCTTCACTTTTAGCCTTCAACATGTATACCCACATTTTCCGACTATAATCATCCACCAATAAAAAGAAGTACCTGTTTCCTGCAGGTGTTGATGGCATAATTGGTCCGCAAATGTCTCCATGTATTAGCTCCAATACTTGCTTTGAGTTGAATCTAGTCTGTGAAGGAAATGAACTTCTCGTTTGTTTTGACATCAGACAACCCTCACACCTCTTCCTTGGTTGCACCAGTTTGGGAAGACCATAAGCCATTTTTTCTTTTGCCATAGACTCTAGGGCCTGAAAATTGATGTCCTAGGCGGGCATGCCACTTCCATGTCTCATCTTCAGCCCTGCTTAACAAGCATAGAAGAGTACTTTCTTCTAGACTGATTTTGTAAAGTCTATTATCAGACCTTTTGTTAAATATAATTGATGTGTTTTAATCAGTATTTAAGTGTTACAGTGAATTATCAGAGTTTAGCTGGAAGCGGTCAGAGTTTATTGTAAACCCTGATAGATGGAAGCTCGACAGAGTTTGTCAAACTCTGTCTGGAGGCAGCGTCTACTGGTCAACAGTGATTGAAGATTTATTATGGAAGCGATATCTTTGAAGATTGGATAGCTATCAAAGAGATCGAGTTGACTTAGGAGACGTGTGACAATCTGTAATTGATATCATTGTATAGCTGATTATTAGGAATATCAATTAGAGATTGTATCGAAGCTATATGTTTTATAAATACAGTTAGGTTAACCCTAGAAGGGTATCATACAACGAATTATCTTTATTGTAACCTAGCAGCTCTTTGTGATAGTTTACATCACGAAGAGGGTTCTTAATATCAGAAGTTTTTAAGTGCATAAACGTCTTACTTGTTAAACTCTCATACGAATTTGATTATTAATTGTGTATTCGGCCTAACAAGTGGTATCAGAGCCAATCTGTTACTTTATTATAGGTTAAGATCCAAACACAACAATAATCATGTCAGCAATTCCTCCACCAACACCTATTGTTTCTGAAAAGGCTCCTACTACTGTGAGTCGTTATGAACCAATCAGGGTTCCTATTCTGAGGCCATTAGAGTATGCTATGTGGAAGGTCAAGATGACTATGTTTCTGGAGGCTACAGATCCAGAATATCTTGACAGGATTTATGAAGGCCCTCACAATCCTACAAAGCTATCTGTTGCAACTGCTGGTGAAGAAGCTAAAATAGTTCCAAAGGAAAAGAAGGACATGACTCCTGAGGATCTATCATCAATTGCTAAGGATGCAAAGGTTAGGCATTTAATGCATAGTGCTTTAGACAATGTTATGTCTAACAAAGTCATTAACTGCACCACTGCAAAAGAGATATGAGATGCTCTTGAAGTCAGGTGTCAAGGAACTGCGGCTATTAAGAAGAATAGGAGAAACATACTCACACAAGAGTATGAGCATTTTGAGGCTAAACCTGAAGAGACCATGACAGAAACATTTGATAGATTCTGTAAATTGCTCAATGATCTGTCATTGGTCAACAAAGAGTATGATCTAGAAGACTCAAATCTCAAGTTTCTTCTTTCTCTACCTGAAAAGTGGGATGTGAAAACAACCACTATTAGAGACAACTATGATCTTGCTGAAACAGAGATTGATGAAATCTATGGGCTGCTCAAAACTCATGAATTGGAAATGGAGCAGAGAAACAGGAGATCAAGCAGGAAGGGAAAGTCTGTTGCTCTTAATGTTGAAGAGAAGCCTCAGAAGAAAGAGGCATCAAGAAGGAAAATGAAGGGAAAAGCTTTGGTCATACATTCAGAAAGTGAATCATCAAACTCTGATTGTGATTCAAACTCTTCTGAATCATCTGACTCTGATAATGATGAAGAAGAAATGAGGAAAATGGCTGTGTTGATGGTGAAGACCTTCAAGAAAATGGGCTTCAAGAATTTCAAAAAATGAAAAAGGTTTTCTAGAGATTCAAATGAAGACAGGAAAAGCTTCAGGAAGTTTGATAAGAGAGATTCTAAAGGGAAGAAGGATAAGTCTGAAATTCAATGCTACAAGTGTAAGGAGATGGGTCAATATGCTCCTGAGTGCAAGAAGGGCAAAACTGGAAAGGTACTCTACACTAAAGGCAGAGATTGGGCAGATACTTCAGATTCTGATGAAGAAGTGAACTATGCTCTCATGGCTACTACTGAATCAGAAACTTCTGAAAATCAGGTACCTCTAACTACCTATGCTTATAATATAGATGACATTGCTCAATTAAGAATTTATCTTAAGTCATTGCATATAAGTTATAGGGATTAGACTTTAGAAAATGAGAGGATCAAATCTAAAAATTCTGAACTTAAGGTTAGAAATAAACTTGTTGAAGAGAAACTTGAAAACATGCAACAAGTTCAGAAAGAGAGAGATGATGCTGTTGCTATAGAACAGAATTTGCTTCAGAAATATAAACAACTAGAATCTGAGTTGGAGGAAGCAAATAAGAAAATTAGGACTTGGACTAATTCTGGAAAGGACAATCAACAGATTTTTCAAACAGACACTGTTGGTCTAGGTTATAATGAGGGAGATGAACTTAGATTTCAAAATCAAGTTAAAATCATACATCATTTTGTACATGGAACCAGTAAATTTTTGTCTGAAAATGAAAAAGAAGCTGTTAAAAGTAAACCAGTAAAAACTAGTGTTAAACAGGTTAATATTGGTTCAATGACAGATAAACAACTCAAACATAAACTGAAGGAGTTAAAATCTGTTAAGAAACAGAGTGTCAAATAAGAACAAAAATGGAAAAGTAGGCATCACTTCAGGAAATAAACCAATGCTTGCTAGTTATGCTCCAAGAAAGACATGTCATAACTGTGGTAGTACTAAGCATCTTGCAAATTTCTGCAAGAAAAATAAAAATAAAAATTCTTTACCTACCAAGTCTGAGGTAAAGAAGGATTTGCTAGAACTAAGCCACAGACTTTATGCACACACTGTGGAAGCACTTGGCATTCCATTTATACTTGCAGAGAATATCATGCTATCTATCATAATTACTATGAACTGAAACCCAATCTGAAATGGGTTAAAGTTGATACTGCAAGTGTAAACACTGATACTGTTAGCTCAAACTCTGATAATGTTAATTCCGCTGCAAAAGCTAACAAAGTTAAGAATGTCAAAGGATCCAAGCAAGTCTGGATCCTTAAATCTAATCCTCAGTAATTGCTTGTGATTGCAGGGCAACAGGGAGGCAACCCTAGTCGTGGACAGTGGATGTTCAGGACACATGACTGGAAATAAAGCCCTGCTATCAGACTATGAGGAGAAAGCTGGCCCAAAAGTTTCCTATGGTGATGGCAATGTAGGAAGAACGTTGGGATATGGCAATATTAATCTTGGAAATGTCATCATCAACAATGTAGCTCATGTCCCAGGACTCAAGCATGACTTGTTATCTGTGAGTCAAATCTGTGACAAGGGATATCATGTAGATTTTCAACCTGAATATTGTGAAGTTATCAGCAAATCTACAGGAAAGGTTGTTCTAGTTGGACACAGGCAAAACAACATTTATGAAATCAAGCTTTTGATAGACTCTGTTGGAAAAGCTGTTTGCCTGTCTACAAGAATGTCTAGTGAAGAGAGTTGGAAGTGGCACAAGAAACTCTCACATTTGAACTTGAACAACATAAATGAATTGATCAGAAAGGATCTTGTAAGAGGACTCCCAAAGGCTCTGTTAAATGTTGATGGCCTATGTGATTCATGTCAGAAGGCTAAACAAAGGAAGTCATCTTTCAAGAGCAAGACAGAATTTTCAATCACTGATCCCTATCATCTTCTGCATGTTGATCTCTTTGGTCCAGTAAATGTTATGTTTATAGCAAGGAAGAAATATGCTTTAGTCATTGTTGATGAATACACTAGATTCACTTGGGTGTATTTTCTAGCAAAGAAGGATGAAACTGTATTAACTCTGATGGAGCATGTGAAGCTTCTGGACAAAGGATCAAGTAACAAAGTCAGAATCATCAGAAGTGATAATGGAACTGAGTTCAGAAATGCAACAATGGAAGAATTCTGCAAGGACAATGGAGTGAAGCAAGAATTTTCAGCACCTGGTACACCACAACAAAATGGTGTAGTTGAAAGGAAAAATAGAACCTTGATTGAAGCTGCCAGAACTATGCTTGATGAAGCAAAATTACCAACTTATTTCTGGGCAGAAGCTGTTCAAACTGCTTGTTTTACTCAAAATGCTACACTGATCAATAAGCATGGAAAGACACCATATGAGATGGTGAAGAAAAAGAAGCCTAACCTAAAATACTTTCATATTTTCGGGTGCAAATGTTTTGTTTTGAAGACTCATCCTGAACAGTTGACCAAGTTTGAGCTAAAGGCAGATGAAGGAATTTTTGTTGGCTATCCACTGTCAACAAAGGCATTCAGAGTTTACAATCTGAGAACTAAAGTGATCATGGAATCTATACATGTGTCTTTTGATGATAAGAAGATAACTGGACTTGAAGACAAAGATGAATATGATCAACTGAACTTTGAAAATGAAGATTTAAACTCTGATGAAGTAAACTCTGATGAAACAATTCTGACAGACTCTGTTGAAACAAACTCTGAACCTCTACTGGTAAACACTGGAGAAACTTCTCAGCCACAACAAAGGGAAGAACCAGTTGAGGGGTAGCATGATCAAGATGAAGACTCAAACACTGATACTGAGTCAACTGAAAAATCTGGATCAAACTCTGACGATTCAAACTCTGAAAATTCAAATTCTGACTCTGGGCAGTCAAGTTCAGGGAGAGTCTCAGAAAACGAAGATAGATCACAACAAAATCAGGAGAGCATGGATCAAGGGGGAGGATCACATGCTGACAGAAGTCATTTGCCTTCTGTTAGGAAATGGACTAAATCACATACACCTGATTTGATAATTGGTGATCCAGATGCAAAAGTGAAAACAAGAAGTGCTACTGCAAGTGAATGTCTGTTTCATGCATTCTTGTCTAAAAATGAACCAAAGAAAGTGGAAGAAGCTCTTCAAGATGCTGACTGGATAACAGCAATGCAAGAAGAGTTGAATGAATTTGAAAGAAATGAAGTTTGGACCCTTGTACCAAGGACAAAGAACAGATCTATTGTTGGTACTAAATGGGTTTTCAGAAACAAGACTGACAGTGAAGGTGTTATCACAAGGAACAAGGCTAGACTGGTAGCAAAAGGCTATTCACAACAGGAAGGAATAGACTATGATGAAACATTTGCTCCAGTTGCAAGATTGGAGGCAATCAGAATTTTCCTAGCATATGCCTCTCACAAGAAATTCAAAGTGTTCCAGATGGATGTGAAAAGTGCTTTTCTGAATGGAAAGCTTGAAGAAGAAGTGTTTGTTGAACAACCACCAGGATTTGTGGACCCCAAATATCCAGATTATGTCTACAGGCTAGATAAGGCACTATATGGACTTAAGCAGGCACCAAGAGCATGGTAT
This sequence comes from Saposhnikovia divaricata, assembly GCA_036435485.1. Classification (NCBI taxonomy): domain Eukaryota; kingdom Viridiplantae; phylum Streptophyta; class Magnoliopsida; order Apiales; family Apiaceae; genus Saposhnikovia; species Saposhnikovia divaricata. Next base: position 33,848,103 of record CM071599.1, read on the forward strand.
GAGACACTTGCTCAATTTCTTCTAGAAAGTGGATTCAACAGAGGAACAATTGACAAAACTCTGTTTTATTTCAATCAAGGAAGTGACCTCCTTTTAGTTCAGATATATGTTGATGACATTATCTTTGGGTCTACTAATGATAAACTCTGTAAAAAGTTTTCCAAGCTCATGCAGTCCAGGTATCAAATGAGCATGATGGGAGAGCTTAGTTACTTTCTAGGTCTACAGGTGAGACAAACAAATGACGGTATTTTCATTAATCAAGAAAAATATACCAGAAATCTTCTCAAGAAATTTGGTATGCTTGACTGTTCATCTGCATCAACTCCCATGGCAACAGCAACTAAATTGGACAAAAACACAGGAGTTTCAGTGGATATGACAAACTATAGGGGCATGATAGGATCACTTCTATACTTGACAGCTAGTAGGCCTAACATCATGTATGCAACCTGTCTTTATGCAAGGTTTCAGGCAGATCCTAGAGAGCCACATCTGACAGCTGTGAAAAGAATCTTCAAGTATCTCAAGGGCACCATATCATTAGGTCTGTGGTACCCCAGAGAATCAGATTTTAAGCTACTTAGGTATTCTGATGCAGACTTTACAGGCTGCAAGATAGACAGAAAGAGCACTAGTGGAAGTTGTCAATTTCTTGGTGACAGACTTGTCTCCTGGTACAGCAAGAAACAGAAATCAATTTCCACATCTACAGCTGAAGCAGAGTATATTGCAGCTGGTAGCTGTTGTGCACAGATCTTGTGGATGAAGAATCAATTGCTGGATTATGGATTGAGGTACAGTAAAATTCCTATTTACTGTGATAATCAAAGTGCTATTGCTATGACAGGTAATCCAGTACAGCATTCAATGACCAAGCACATCAGCATAAGGTACCACTTCATCAGAGAACATGTGGAAGAAGGGAATATTGAACTACATTTTGTATCTACAGAACAACAGCTTGCAGATATCTTCACTAAACCATTGAGTGAAGCTACATTTACAAGACTGGTCAATGAACTAGGAATGGTCTCTGGTTCTGACTAGGAATGTTGGTTAGATTCAAATTTTTCTTATGTATTGTATTACTCATATTTCCTGATTGGTTAAATACTAAGTGAACTCTGTTGATTAAAACTCTGTTATGAATACTCTGTTAAACTCTGTCAGCATGCCTGTATGTCATACACTGTTAATAAGTTTGATAAACTCTGTGAACTCTGAGTTAATTTTTGTCTGAATGAAAACACCAATGAAGAAATATGTATGAAGCATGATTCTCAGCAATTAATCATGAATCTTTCTGAGTTATTGTGATCTAATCTTAGATTGCGCAGAAAGTAAACACAGCATGATACTGGTTCATATTTATAGCATCTCTTGGTTTATTTTGTCCTAAACTCCGAGTCTATAAATACTGTGTGCATTACCTTACATGAATAACTACTGATGTTGATGAACTCTAAACTCTGTTAGTTATACTCTGGTAAAATAAAATGCTTACTGCAATACCCCAAAGAAAATGTATATAGGTAGTTATACTCCTTTGAGATTATGTTGGATACTAGGATGACCCAGGAACTTATTGGTATATAATATGTGCTAAAATTCTCTGATTTTTGGTGACTAGTTAAATACTAGGATGACCCAGGAACTTATCAAAATGATAAGGGCTAAATTTTTTGAATTTTTGGTGACTAGTTCCAACCTCTAATTACTGGAATGAATAGAATTAATATATATATATATATATATAGAGGGGGTATAAAATAAATTTAAAAGTTACTGTATATAGATTGATTACTACAGAGTTTAGCTTTCATCATACAGTCAGTGTTTACTATGAAAGTTTGTGCATCCAGTGTTTATTGATTTACTTTATGGATTTTATGAAAAATTAGATGCTCTAAAAATTGATTTAGTAAACTCTGCTTCACACACACATATTTTCACAACTGTGCAATTTATGAAAGGGTTTCGGTGATAAAGTTGGAGAATTGACAAACGCTGTTGATTCGTGATTTGTACTTTAAGGTAAATTTTCATTTGGATAATTTGAAAATTTTGGAGTAAATAGGGCTTTTGACAACTGTTAATAAGTGTATTGTTGATGAATTTGTTCCTTATATGATTACTTTAATTAGTTTTCATATGCTCTTCTTTGATTTATTTCCTTGAAGAACAGTTCATAAACATAAAAAAATTGCAGAACACACTGAATAATATTAGAGAAACAGAATTTTTCATTGATAATAAGAAAGAGATTACAAGCAAGTATTACATCTTTTAGTTCTCTCTATCTGCTAATCTATTCAACAGGAAAATAAAAGGTCAAGTCCAAACCACTCCATTGTTAGCAAACATCTCAGATCCCATCTTTGCCACTTTATTTGGGAGGAAGTTGAAGGGATAAGGTTATTTTTGCTGACATATTCATTAACAATGGTTGGTGGTGTTGGATGAGGATGCCTTCGAGGAAAGCCATGCTAATGTTGCTTGGAGAGCAGCATCGATGTCGATCACTCTTGCAGGTTTTTCTCTCTCGATCTCTTCCAGACCGGCATCCATCTGCAGCCACAGAGTTTCAAGCTGCCTTTCCCAGTCAAACGCATCAAACTCTTCACGCCTATAGCTGAAGATATCTCTATTCTCTACGAGATGGAGATTTTTTTCTTTGATGGTAAGGTTTGACATTGTTATTCAGAGTGTGTTGTTTGAAGGGTTTTTGATTTTACAGGGGAGAATGAAAGGTTAAAGGGATAGTGAACTAATCTGAACAAGTCTCTAGGCCTTAAATAGAGATGGGTAAGCAACGAAGTACTAAATCGCTTCGTATTCTGGTTATTAATGGTTACAGGTAAACGCTTCCTATTCTGGTTTTAATTGGGTCCAGGTATTTTAAGAGAGTGTTATTTGATTTTCTTTTAAAATCAAATATTTTATTGTTTTAATTTGCAAAATACACTTCTTAAAAATACGCGCACGTGACCCACTCACCCATTAATGTGTCCCACTCACCCATTATCGTGTCCCACTACACATTAATCTAGGAACTGATTGAGTGTTTGATTACATAAGAGATTGAGTTTTTTTTATTACTCTAATTACATTTGTGTCCAAACGGTTGTGTTTTATTTTTACATCTCACAGTTCTCTCACTTTTCACTTGGACATTCTCGCAAACACCTTTCCTTCATACATTTCTCTTAGGGATTCTTGCCAATTTCTTAACTCAATGGCTTCTAAACCATTCACTGCTCTTGGTCTACGGTTTGTCCCTAACAACTATGAAGCTCCACTCTATCATGAACGTGTTCCAGAAGCGTTTCATCTAATGCAGAATTTCTTGAGAGACTCAGAGATTGGACAAGCTCTGGTTGGACCTGATATTCTCTCTGCATCTCAAATTGCTACTTTTTGGAAAAACTCAGTCTATGTGGATGGAGGAGAGAATGGGACTCCTAACATCATCTTCACTTATGAAGAACAAGAGTTTGTGATTACTCCACAAACTATCAGAGATACAATGGGGTTTGATACACATACATCTTATACTCTTGTTAATGAAACTCTATTGAGAGAGATGCTACAGGAGATAGGTTACATGGAATCTCTTGACAAGCTTGGCAGTATAAAGAGACCTAATCTCAGGAAGGAATGGAACTTTTTCTTTGATTGCATTACAAGGACATTCCAGAAGAAAGTCACCAACTGGGATGCCATTCCGATAGACAGTCTACAAATCGGGTATTCTCTACTCTATGGTAGTAATTTTGATTTTGGTAGATATGTTCTGATGAATTTAGGTGATAAACTGTCAGAGTCTACTACAGTTTATTATGCTCGATTTTGTCAAATGCTGTTCAATGCTTGTGTACCTGGTCTAGAAATTGCTGATACTGATGAAATTCACCCTTTTAGAGTTAACAAGAGAATATTCTCTGATATGACTAATAAGGATGTTGGTAAAGAAAATCTCCCTGCCTTTGTTCTGCCACTTGCTTTGCAGAACTTTCTCAATCAACCTCAGGACCAACAACAACCAGACCCACAACCAGAACCACAACCAGAACCACAACCTGAACCACCAAACATTTATCATACTCAAACACCAAACACTGAATCACCTACATCCACTCACTCAGCACCTACAAAACAACCTTCACACACTCCACAAACAAACTCTGAATCATCACAATCTCCACCACAACCACAGTCTAAAACAAAAAGAGGCAGAGTAAAGTCAGCACTGAACACTGAACGACATGCAAGAGTTAAGAAGGCAATAGAGACAAAAATGAAAGCAAAACAGACATCTCCTGGAGCTGTTTATACTAGAAGAGTGAAAAGAATAAAATAAACGACAAACATACCTAAGTCACTCTCAGTGGTAGCACAATCTCCACAATCTAGTGAAGAGGATTCAGATGAAGTGCCTCTAGCGAAGAGAAGAAAACTGGTAATCTCTGATTCTGTGGATGAAAATGTTGAAGCTCCAGAGGTGGTTTCACAAAAAACACCTACTGTTGAGGTTGAAAAAGATGAAATACCTGCAGAGGTTGAAATGCCTGCAGAGGACAAAATGCCTGCAGAAGAGGATACTAGAGATGGCTTTTCTCCAATGAATGATATTCTTGATTCATTTATGCCATTCTCTGATCCTATCTCTGATACTGGTGCAGCTGATCAACCTACGGTTGTCCTTTCTGAAACTGTAGCATCACATACTGAGTTACTATCAGATGCTCACCAAACTGTTGAAGGAGGAGATGAGATTGATCAAGCAACCAAGCCTACTTCTCAGTCTATGCCTGTTGATGACAAGGATGTAAACTATGTTGCTGAGCCTGAGCAACATGGAGAAAATCTTGACAAGGCTGCAGAAGAAATTGCTAAAACTGTGGCTGACAATGCTCAGCACAGTGTTTTACTTGAAGATGAAAATGCTAAAGCTGCAAGTGTTGAACCTGAAGGTGACAGCAGTGCAAACTCTGATTCTTCTCTGAGTGCACCACCAGTACAAACAGACAATAAACATACACCTTTCACTCAACCTTGTACGTCTCATGAAGTTGAGAGAGCAAGACTTACACAATCTGCTGCTGACTGGTACAAAGAGGATTGCATTTTTCCACGAGGGAGAGCAGCTGATTTTGTTAAGCAAACTGCTGCTACTATCTCCAATCCAGAGATTCTTTCTTGCTTAAAAGCAATTGTGGTTCAAGTCAAAACTCTGGATAGAAGATTTGATGACACTACAAAGGCAATTACTGATTTGAGGACTGAGATCGTAACTCGAGAAATGAAAATGGAAAGAGAGTCTAAACTCATGAATACAAAATTTTCTAAAGCTCAAGACAATCTCTTTGCCAGGCTGGGTAAAGTTGAAGAAAATCAGTCTGCCTTGTCTGTTAAAATTGATTCTATTGCTACCTCTTTGGAGTTGATCACCTCTATACTCATGCCTGATGATGTCAAAAAGGGGGAGAGGGTTGCTAAAGACAAGTGCAAGCAATATCAAACTCTGATCAGAAGGGATAGTGCTGGAGATAGAGGAGCAAGTAGTAAAGGAAAGAACAAAACTGAAGAAGTTCAAACTTTGAGAACTAGCAAGTCATCTAAATCACAGTCTGTTGGGATAAATACTGATACTCAAGGTACTTCAAAGACCAAGAGTTTGCTATTACCTGCTAATCCACAGACTGATGAAGAATTGGCTGCTAAGTTGTTTATTGAAGAGAATGAGGAAGGAGTTACAATTGAGGACATTGAAGCTGAAGAAAAGAGTTTACAAGAAGAACATCTCAAGGCTTTAAAGTCTGGTAAGATAAAAAGAGGAAAAGCTCCTAGGCCTGTTGTTAAAGGTGTTGTGATCAAGGAAAGGGCTGATGATAGTCAAAGATCTCAGTTTTCAAAGGAAACAATGGCAGCAGAAGCTCAACTCAAGCTGAAAGGCATTGAAGGAGAAAGTTCACAGAAGAAAGTTACAACTTCTGTTGCATCACAAGTTATGATCACACCTTTACAATCTTCTCAGTTGAAATCGGTTTTTGGGAAAGGAACAATTCAAGATCCAAATATATTATCTGGAGTTTCTATGAGTATTTCTGATGGAAGAGCATTGTCTGGTAAAGTTGGAAACAATAAGGGTGGACTAGGTTCACACAAAGACAAAAGGCAATATAATGGTCCTAGAGATCCTTCTTCACTGGCTGTTCCAGGTCGTGGTGTCACTCAAGAGAGTTTGGATAGACTGGAATCAGTACAGTTAGTTTATCAGAAGAGTTTAAAGAAGGACTTTCTCTTGTACTTCATGGCTGATGGGACGGTATTTAAAATTGGTGAGAATGATATTGGCTTGAAATATTGGGAAGAACTAGAATATGTTCTATATCTTTTCAAGGTGAATAGTCAAAGGACTCAATCAGTTGCTAATGTGCTCAGAAAGAGGATGCTTCAGAATTTGGCAATCAGAGGAGAGAAGTATAATAGCAGATATGTTCCTAAGTATAGGGGTATAGGGATTACAATGGAAATCTTATTGCAATGAAGAAAGGTACTGCAAAATTAAAGACTGATTTGGGAATCACAGTACTTGACTTCAATTCACAGTCAGAAGAAGTCAAATTTATCAGACTGGGAAATGAGATGAGAAGGAACAAAATCTATGATCTTAGGGCTGCTATCTACCAGACAGATGAGAGTGATCCTCAGCTCAGAGAGATTAAAGAAGCTATGGAGATTGAGCTTGAAAATGCAGAAAGAAGATTGCTCATAGATTATCTCAGAGCTATGCCAGATCTTGAAGAGATAAGAGATTAAGGTCTGTAAGAATTTTCTTATTCTCTGTAGATTTTGTTAAGTAGAAGTTTAAACTCAGAATTTGTATAAACACTGTATTTGTCTATTTGTTTTGACATCATCAATTATTGTCATTAACTTGTGCATTTTTGCTAATGAACAAGTTGGGGGAGATTGTTAAATATAATTGATGTGTTTTAATCAGTGTTTAAGTGTTACAGTGAATTATCAGAGTTTAGCTGGAAGCGGTCAGAATTTAGTGTAAACCCTGACAGATGGAAGCTCGACAGAGTTTGTCAAACTCTGTCTGGAGGCAGCGTCTACTGGTCAACAGTGATTGAAGATTTATTATGGAAGCGATATCTTTGAAGATTGGATAGCTATCAAAGAGATCGAGTTGACTTAGGAGACGTGTGACAATCTGTAATTGATATCATTGTATAGCTGATTAATAGGAATATCAATTAGAGATTGTATCGAAGCTGTATGTTTTATAAATACGGTTAGGTTAACCCTAGAAGGGTATCGTATAACGAATTATTTTTATTGTAACCTAGCAGCTCTTTGTGATAGTTTACATCACGAAGAGGGTTCTTAATATCAGAAGTTTTTAAGTGCATAAACGTCTTACTTGTTAAACTCTCATACGAATTTGATTATTAATTGTGTATTCGGCCTAACACCTTTTAACTTTCATTACCAATCTCTCTCGCTTATCATAAATCCACAAGTAATCACCATTTAGTATCACCTTATTTCCATCTTCTGCTAACTGGCCAAGACTAATAATGTTGTTGCACAAATTAGGGATATAGTATACCTCGTTAAGTAGACAGTCTTCACCATTTTTGCATTTGAACAAGACTGTCCCTTTGCCTTTGATGCTTACAGTGGACCCATCTCTGAAACGTACTTGTCCAGTCACCCGTTCATCCAATTCCTTAAATTTTCCCCGTTGGCCAGTCATATGATTACTGGCCCCATTGTCCAGGTACCACACCTGTGATTCTGGCTTTCCTTCTGCATTTGATCGTAATTTAGGTGTCATGTTGTCTTCATTCAGCAACACCATATCATCAGCTTTCCCCTCCAATTCAACAAGCAAAAGTGTGGGTTCATCTTCCTGGGCCTGAGTGAGGTTTACTGCCTTCTGTACTTCCCTCTCTTTACGTGTCTTACGGCATTCTACAGCGAAATGTCCATAACCATTACAGGCATAACATTGTACTCTGCTCCTATCGCGTCCTCCACGACCTCCATCTCTGCCACGATACCCTCCATTTCCTCGAGTCCCTTTCTTGCCGGCTCTCTTCAACCATTCTTCTCGGGTAAGTAATAGTTGTCCTCGGCGTTTTCCTTCTTTCTCCACTCATCCTCTGTCAGTAGAAGCTTTCCCTGATTTGTTTCACTCTGTCCACGCAACCTTTCTTCATGGGCCTTGAGTGAGCCAATTACTTCCTCCACCGACATCTCCTCTAAATTTCCAAATTGTTCGATAGCAGAAGCAATTTGCAAAAACTTGGAGGGAACAGCTCTGAGTAGTTTCTTCACCACATAGGATTCTTCAATGGTTTCTCCCAATGATCGGATATTGGTAACCAATCCATTCAGCTTCATATAAAACTCATCAAGTTGGTCTGTATCCGTCATATTCAATGCTTCAAATTCCCCTTTCAACGTCTAAGCTCTTGCTTTCTTTACCTTATCCGCACCCAAACACATTGTTTTGATCGCGTTCCATGCCTCCTTAGAAGTCTTTTTCTCCGTGAGTGACAACAGATATTCTTCAGGAATTCCTTGATAAATGACAGCTAATGCTTGTTTATCAATCTTGTCTTCAACGACTGTTTTGTTGTCCTTCGGTTCGATGGCCTCCCATACACCATGTGCTTGCATAAAAACTTTCATCTTTATCGCCCATGTCGTGTAGTTTGTCTTTGTGAGTAGTGGATAGCTAAAGCCGAACGTGCTCTCCTTTGCTTTGCTGGGTTCTGCCATTGATGTTCAAGTGTCTGGTTGATCGCCTTGCTCTGATATCACGTGATAAATAATATATGATAAAGACTAGTGCAAGTGTTTGTTTAAAGGAAAGGAAAAAGAACTGTATTACATTGATATATTTAGAACTAGGATTACAAGGTTAAATAGAGAGAAATTTAAACAAACTTCCCAGAAAGTAGGAATTACCACTAACAGCAAATCACTGCTATGATTTATTCCATACTAATCAACTCCTAAAAATACTCCAACGATCCTAGACCAAGTCTTGCTGCAATCATAATTAAACATGACAGATTTACTTAACTTATTTAGCACATGTTTAGACTAATTCCAACAATGTATAATTATTTATTTTACATAAAAAAAATTAGACGACAAATGAGGAGTTGATTGACAGTGATTTAACAAGTTGTTGATGGTTCCACATTTGTGGTCTCACCAGGAAGTCGGGAAGTAATCCCCAGTCAGTCAGGATACTGTGTAAAGATGATGCGTGGCCAGGTATTATTGTTCGTTTTCACCATTACATTTACAACAAGATTCTATAAATGTAATTAGTTATTCAATTACATCAAGTTTAGATCAAATTAATTTTTTTATTTTACAAGGCATGTACCATATATGTTAGAATTCTTCATTTTATCTTCAAAATACCCGTATCGAATACTCCATATTCGACATTTATTTTAAACAAAATATATGCATATTTTTTAAAAATGTTATCAGTTGCTATATATATTTGAACATATATCGATATTAAACACTTATAACCTAGTTCTAGTAATATAGCATGCACTTATTTTGCACTTATTTTGTACACTTGTAACCAAATTTGGGCAATTATGCAGATGGTGCCATGCATTTCTACACAACATGAAAGTTTTCTTTTTTTGTTAAAGTAGACGACACTCTCACTTAATCACTTATTTCATACACCACCAATTAAAACCCTTAAAAACAAAAAGCCTAATCTTCTTAATCTTTTATAGAATTCAGACCATACATTCACATCTTTATGTAAGTAAAGTAGTAGCATAACTCTTTAATTTAGTCCTAGCAGCTCACTAAACATGTCGAATTCATCATTTATTACTTCTGCTACCCAGACTGTCCACTCAAACAATACCAGTACTTTCAATGAACATGGATGGGTAGTTCAAATTCGCAAAACTCTTGAGGAACAATTCGAAGAAGATAATAACGAAATCCCGGTTAGTATCTTCAGTGTTCCCACAACCCTCCTTCATACAAATCCTGATGCATATACACCTCAACAAGTTGCATTAGGACCTTACCATCACTGGCGTCAAGAGCTTTACGAGATGGAAAGGTACAAAATTGCGGCCGCTAGAAGGACCATGAAGCATCTTCGATGCTTTAGTAACTTTCAAGAAATTGTTGATCAATTTCATGTGTTGGAGTCAAGGATTCGAGCTTGCTACCACAAGTACCTCAACCTTAATGGTGAAACTTTAGCATGGATGATGGCCATTGATGTAGCTTTCTTGCTCGAGTTTCTTGAAGTTTACGCAAGGAAGGATGGTAAGTTACTTTGTAGGGATACATCAAGATTAACATCAAATCTTGTTGATTCTGCAGGTACAAAGTCGGCTCACATCGCAATCCTTAGAGATATATTGATGCTTGAGAATCAAATACCTTTGTTTTTACTAAGGAAAATGCTGGAGTTTGAACTGGGATCCTTAGATGCAGCTGATGACATGTTGCTTTCTATGTTAAGGGGTTTATCTAAGGAGCTATATCCATTCAAAACACCTGATGAATTGCCAAAGATTCTTATCGAGGACTCTGCTCATGTTCTTGATTTCTTTTACCGCCTTCTGATGCCAAAGGCATTCCGAAATTCTCAAATTACTGATCATGATGAAGACCTTGATGGAGAAGATGAAAAGGATGAAGAAATCATTATTGATGAGGAGTCACACAGTAGAGTCAAGGAGTTTTTTAATTTTATATGGAACACCCTGTCAAAGCTAAATATACATCCGGTACGTTTTTTCAAGGAATTACTAAACTCTAAACCTTTACAGTTGTTACTTAAGATGCCATGGAATATCATCACTAAAATTCCTGTGCTTAAGATGTTAAAAGAACCTATCGAACATATATTTATGCGACAAGGTAAAGAAGATGCGAAGCTTGAGAATGATAACGTTGTTCGTCCCCCATTAATCGAGGAACTTACAGTCCCTTCTGTTACCTTGTTGTCTAAATCCGGAGTGCGCTTTGTCCCAACGGATGGTGGAATTTGCAGCACTCATTTCGATGTAAAAACACATACCTTAAGTCTCCCTAGAGTAAACCTTGATGTCAATACTGATATTATTTTGAGAAACATGGTGGCATACGAGTCATGCAACGCAGCAGGCCCTCTGGTTTTTACTCGGTATACAGAATTTATGAACGGTATCGTAGATACGCCGGATGATGCAAAGTTTCTTAGAGAAAAAGGAATAATATTCAATCGTTTGAAGAGTGATGCGGAGGTGGCAAACTTTTGTAATGGGATGAGTAGGTCTGTGAAACTGACGAAAGTGCCCTTCTTAGATAAGGTGGTGGAAGATGTGAACAAGTATTACAATGGGAGGTGGAAGGTTAAAGCCGAGAAATGCATCAGGAGTTATGTATATGGTTCATGGAGGATTCTTACAGTGCTGGCCTGTATTACGCTCCTATGTTTGATGGCTCTACAAACTGTCTGCTCTGTTTATACTTGTTCTCGTGTAATTCACCAATATGCCAATGCTGATGGTTCCGCTGATCAGCCCTGATTCTTATACCGAGGTTTCTATTTACTTTCTGTAACAACTTATGTGTACTGATATTAGAGTGTAGTACTGTCTTATGGGTTTGGTAATTTTTATGTTGTGCGTGCATACCAGATGTTTAATGCTCTAGTTTATGTCCAGCAGTTTCCCTCAAATGTAACAAATTTGTGTAAAATTTTAGCCTATTACTTGCTCCGTTTCAAATTAGTAGTTTCTTGAATTAGTGAAGTAATTATGGATATAAAAGATTAGGAACTGGATGCAACATTTAAAAGTACTCAGTATGCGTGAAATTTTTTATAGTAACCACCAACATGAAATGAAAATTTATTTCACATGTTAACTAAATCAGTTTGTATCTCAACTGGAAACTATATAACAGACACTAAACCAATAGAATATCTACTTGAGTTGGACAAGATGGTCAGTCCTTACTCATCCCTCACGTGCATAAACCCCCTTACCATCAGGGATGGGAGGTCAGTTCCCTCCTTCCCTTGCGCTCCCCTGTCGATTACAAACCATTTCTTCACTTGTTTAGATCTTACTTATGGTCATTATTTATATTTACTCAATCCCCTCCTTTTGTAACTTTGACCAATCATCTACTCATCCTTGTTTTTCAAAATTCAAATCCACCTCTCTTTGGCTAGTAAGCAATGATCACCGGAAAAGATATTTACGATGTTCTTGCAGCCATTGTACCTCTATATGTAGCCATGTTTCTGGCCTATGGTTCTGTCCGTTGGTGGAAAATCTTTACTCCAGATCAGTGCTCTGGTATCAATCGTTTCGTTGCTGTTTTTGCAGTTCCGTTACTTTCTTTTCACTTCATTTCCTCTAATGACCCTTATGCCATGAACTATCATTTCATTGCTGCTGATTGTTTACAAAAAGTTGTCATTCTTGTCGCTCTCTTTTTATGGCAATTTTTTAGTAAAAATGGCAGCATAGAATGGATGATCACTCTCTTTTCTCTATCCACTCTCCCAAACACTCTTGTCATGGGAATCCCTCTTTTAAAAGCTATGTATGGAGACTTTTCAGGAAATTTGATGGTTCAAATTGTGGTTTTACAAAGTGTCATTTGGTACACTCTAATGCTCTTCATGTTTGAATATAGAGGTGCAAAACTCCTTATTTCTGAACAGTTTCCTGAAACGGCTGGCTCCATCACTTCTTTTCATGTTGAATCGGACGTTGTGTCGTTGAATGGACGTGAGCCTTTGGAAACTAATGCGGAGATTGGAGATGATGGAAAGTTGCATGTGGTGGTAAGAAGGTCTAATTGTTCATCAAGATCTGTAATTTCTTACAACAAATCGCATGCAATGAATGAAATGACTCCGCGAGCTTCAAATTTAACTGGAGTTGAGATCTACTCTGTTCAGTCTTCTCGTGAGCTAACTCCAAGAGCCTCGAGCTTTAACCAAAATGATTTTTATGCCATGTTTGCAAGTAAAGCAGCGAGTCCTAAACACGGATATACAAATAGTTATGAAGGAGGAGGTGATGTTTATGCATTACAATCCTCGAAAGGTCCAACGCCAAGAATTTCGAATTTTGAAGAGGATATGTTGAAGATGGGAAATAGTATAAATAATAATAAGAATAAGAGAGCTGGAGGAAGGAGTATGAGTGGCGAATTGTTTAATCATGGAAGTTTAGGATCTTATCCACCTCCCAATCCAATGTTTTCGGGTTCTGCACATAAGAAGAAGGAAAGTAGCGGAGGGACCAGTAATACGCCTAACAAGGAGCTTCATATGTTTGTTTGGAGCTCAAGTGCATCTCCTGCATCTGAAGGCAATCTAAGAAATGCTGTGAACAGAGCTGCTGCTACTGATTTTGGAGTTGTTGATTCATCGAAGGCTGTTCTTCTACAAGAAATTGATGCTTCAAGAGGTACGTGCCATCTTAACTACATATGCAGTCATGCAGTGCATACTGATAAATGTTATCTACGATGTATAGTCTTAATTTTGTCTTTAATTACTATTATTTCACGCAGCCAATGTCATGCAAGATCAAATAGAAAATGCAAGTTCTGCTGGAAAAATGAATGGAGAACAGAGGGAGGTTCAGATGGAGGAGGGAACGACATCGAAATTTGGAACTAAGAGTAGTTCGCCATATAATACAAGCCAGAAAAAGGTAGGGATGGAAGGACAGAAAAATCACCAGATGCCACCTGCAAGTGTAATGACAAGGCTTATTCTTATTATGGTTTGGAGAAAACTCATCCGAAATCCCAACACATATTCCAGCCTTTTAGGCCTCATTTGGTCTCTCGTTTCATATAGGTCCATCTTTTTACCCCTGTGATCACTCTCACATTTGCATACATACAACTACTTGATTACATGATGCTGGATGCTGTGTGCTTGCATATACAGTACAAACTTCATTCCAAGCAGATGGTTTTCGACCGATTGTCATCATGATTGTTGTAATCTCTTGCTACTTTAGTATCGGACTAAATAAATTGCTAAATTCAATTACATGGACAGATGGGATATCAAAATGCCTACGATCGTGAGGGGATCCATATCTTTATTATCAGATGCAGGTCTAGGAATGGCCATGTTCAGTCTAGGTACTAAATTTTCTCTCTTTAACAACATAAACATAATAATCTAAATCAAAGATAATTGTTCAATCATATGTTTATATCATTAAACCATATTTTAACCTTCAGTTAACATACAGGATTATTCATGGCCCTGCAACCAAAGATAATAGCCTGTGGGAAATCTGTTGCAACGTTTTCAATGGCGGTGAGGTTCTTAACAGGTCCAGCCGTGATTGCAGCAACTTCCATCGCTATAGGCCTCCGCGGTGTTCTTTTACACGTGGCAATTGTGCAGGTGACGACCTAGCTAGCATTGCGAACACATATTTCCCTTAGGAAATAAGAAATGAATATATAAATAATTAACAAACTGTTGCTGCCATATTTTCAGGCTGCTCTTCCCCAAGGAATCGTGCCCTTCGTGTTTGCAAAAGAGTACAACGTCCATCCTGACATACTTAGCACTGCGTACGTTTCTAGTCTATTCATTTTTTTTTTCTCATAAATGTAAAACTGTACAGTCTTGGCCCGTGCATCTAGTTACAAGCAACAATTAAGATCTCCACCAATCACATGCACTGAAATTAACAAAATTTAACTCCAGAAATCAAAAAGGGAAAATGTTGTCTAAATATAAGCTAGGAGATTATTTTAGTACAAGATCTAATGCATGTTGTACTCGTACCCAGTATACAAGTCTCTCAGTAGTGTCCGGAGAAAGTCGTGACACACGTAGTATTCCTCTTACACTTGTATATCTAATGCATGTTGTATGTTCATAACTGCAGAGTTATATTCGGAATGCTGATTGCGCTGCCCATAACAATATTATACTATGTACTTCTCGGAGTGTAATCGCAGGGAATTCAAAGGAGATGGATAGAATATACAAGGGGAACACTCGAGGAAGACTCTGGATATCAAAAGGATGCAATGGATTGAATTAATATAGGACGATTACATTGGTGTATTAGATTCAGTGCAAGTGTGCAACAAGGACTTAGAAAACTAGTCACCCACGTACTCTATGCGTGTAATTGTACGAATATACTACTAATACTGTCTGCTATTTGCACTATTTTACTTGTTTCTACCGGCTCTCTGTCGATCCCTTTCGATCCTTTAATTTTGAAACTTGCGAGTTCTTGTCTTAATTTCTCAGAAGTGACAGATCTAGATCTTAGAATCTGGCTACGCGGCAAATGATGAATACATGCAAAAGATGCGAATATTGTAATTCGTACCAAGATTCGTACGTATTAAGTCTCGCGCGTACTTTTTTTCTAGTTGTTACTCAAAAGAATAATGCTAGGTACCAAAATTGGATCCCAATTTTTTTTTCCAAAATTACATGTGTCATTATCTGGTTATAATTATAATGGACCCGTCAGGGTCATATCAATCTCACCAATTAAAATCTTTCATACAGCCAACTCATCTATGCAACATCATTTGGAAGCATTTTTTAGGTACCAATTTGGGATATTTAGCATTACTCTACTCAATTCAAAATTGTAATTTATACTTTTGATAGTCTATACAGGCAAAAGAAATGCAAGCCAACTGATTAACTTGTTTTTTTTTGTCAGGACTGATTAACTTGTTGTTAAGTACAAGCCGAATTTATAAGTAGTGTTAGGGATCCCAATTTGGATCCCAAAAAGAGTTTTCAAATGACGTGACATTGATGATTTGGCAGTATGAGATATTTTAATTGGTGTGATTGATGTGAATACAAGGGAATCCATCATAATATGACCAATAAGAAGATGACACGTGCCATTTGGAAATTTTTTTAGGATTCAATTTTGGGATTCTAACATTTTCCTTTATATAATTAACTTCGAATTACGATGACCGTTAACTTGAAAGTTATCTGTACTATTTTAATTTTGTATATCTGGACTCGAAATACAAATTTCCCTAACAGTCATAATTTGAATATAATTTTAGGGGTGATCACGGTTCGGGTTAAACCGCATAATCTGCATAAATTGATCCGATTTTGAACCGATCCGAACCGAAACCAAAATATGGTTCGTGGTTCCGGTTCAACTACTTTAAAAATCTGCGGGTCGTGGGTTGATTTCGGTTTGACCTAAACCCAACCCGCTTTTAATCCGAATCGCATCTCTATACATATATACTTCAATTTTACATTTATGATTATATAACATAAAATAATTTATTTTATGAATCACAAGCAATTTAAATATTACCAATTACTCAATTATCAACTTATCATACATATCAATCGTTGATTTATTACTCTCCTTCAAAATTAATGTATAAGATTTTTGTATTACTTTGTGTCTCTCATTTGTTGCAACTAAATTGATTGTCAGAATATTAAATGTAAGATTACTAAAAGTATTCATTTACGAGTGATTTACTTTGTTTTGAAGCAATAATTAACTTTTTTTTATTAATAATAGGAATTTAAAGAAATAAAATTTAAATAGGAGAAGTATTATTACTTCTACTTCTCCTATTTACTAGTCAAGTTATATTGCGAACCGCCAAAATCCGCTAATCCGAACCGACTAAAACCGAGTCGAGTGATTTGGTTTTGTTGGGTTACGGGTTCCGGGTTGGTTTAAATTTTTTAAGAACCGCTACTATACGGTTTGGTTCCGGTTTGACCTCCAACTCGAACCAAACCGGACCGCAATCACTCCTAGAATATATTATACATGCGCGTGGTCGCATCCAGTATATAATTTATCACCCGATTGCATCATCGAATTTAGGAGCTCAAAAATATTATGCAATTTTATATATTTATATATAGTATTTTAGGTATTTGTAAAATAACGAAATCAATATTACATTCTCATATTTCGTTGTTGTTTTTTTTTTTATATAATTAAAATTTTCAATAAGGTTGGTAACACTTCAAGAACAAGTCTAGAAGCCCAGCCGACCAAACAAAAGAGAGCCCAAATAGATGGGCCAAGCGAAAACGCATACAAGCAAGACCAAAAGCTAAAAGAAAGAAAAACAACGAAAAGGCCTAAGGCCTGAGGAGAACCCAAGATGCTAGTCACAGGAGCAGGCATGAAGACAAAAGACGCCAGCTAACTAGCAAACCAGTACAGAACAAACACAGATCTTAGTTGAACACCTCCCCATTGTCTGAGACTTGGTCCATAGGCGCTATAGTAGGAGCAGTCGGGGCATCCACTACCGGAGCAAACCCAATCACCTGGCCCTGAGCATCCATGGGGATGGAAGAGACTAGTAGTTGAGGGATTGGAGGGCCGAAGCCCATATCTAGATTGAGCTTCTCTTGGAGACGTCCAAAAGGCTCGAAAAAGTAGTGCATGGTAGTCCAGTTGTTAAGACCAACGACTGCTAAGTAGTGTGCAGATCGATTAGTGGATTCCGAGACATATTTAAAGCAATTTTCCCACTCCGGATTGTAGCCTAGAAGTTTTTTGATTTGTTTGACGATCCACAAACAGGTCCTGTCGCCTCTACCATCCTGCCTCTTAACTTCAAAGAACGGACTATAGTTGTCTGTTTCGAGCATTACCAGTTCACAGTGAGAGAGACGAGCTTGATTGAGTCCCATATGGAGTGCCCAGAGTTGTGTAGCAAGTGGAGAGAGACCTCGGATGGAGCTTGTGAGACCTCGGACCAGACGACCCCTGTGATCACGAATCACAATCCCAACACCATTCTTGTTTCCATTGTGTTGGCGAGAAGTGTGAAGAACATGAACATTAACCTTATATTGACCGCAAAGAGGGGCCTTCCATGTGTAGTAAGGCATAATGAAGAGAAGGAAAATGGTGTAGAAAGGTGGAGAGTGGAAGGAAATGTGATGTAAAGTGTAATGTGATTGTAATTTATACTAGAAAGATTGTGTAGTGACTGCTGGATCTAGATGATGTCCAGAGAGGGGATATAAAGGACGACAGAAAAGAAGTATGGGTATGTGATATAAAGTGATGAAAAGTATATGTCTCTTAACAGTGGAGGCGGAGCGTATAGTATAAGCAAAGTGATGTCTGAAAATTGTACTGTATCTCGAGCCCAGAGCTGGAAAGAGAAAAAATGAGGCAAGGCGGGAAATATTAATGGGCTAGACCAGCTAGTAGCCCCAGATAATATTGGGCCTGTTAAGCCCTTGTTTAGCAAGGAAATCAGCTCCAACATTGTATGTGCGATCTGCATGTACCAAATGAATGTTATGTAGTCCTATCAAGTCTCGAGCCTCTGCATAATCAATAGTGGTGGTGGCCATGCCTGATTTGTATCGCTGCACAATATTCATTAATTCCATGAAGTCTGTATGTATTATTGTTTTCTGATCATTGTTAATGAAACTATTCGATTTGTTGAGTAAAAAGATGAGGGCTTTTGTTTCAGCTTCTAAAGGCGTGGCAGCAGATGTCGGGCCACTAAAAATTAGACACAGGTCATCATGTTTGTTGATTATATATCCGCCAATTCCAGACTTGTGATTAGTATTATAAATTTTCCAGGCACCATCTGTGAAGCCAATAAAGTCCCAAACTCTTTTGAGATCAGCCATGTGCTGAAGTCTAAGTGTTCTGATTGCCAATGGAGGATTCCTTGACCAGTCCATGTCACTGCTAGTGTGGAGTGCCCCCCGCTAGTGCACCACAGAAAAGATCGCTTTTTAATGAGCATCTCCATTTATGTAGTGCTTGTATCTTTGCTATTAAAAATATGATCATTTCTACAAAGCCAGAGGGTCCATAAAATTTCCGCGACCGTGGTTTGCCAATGAAGGTCATGACGAGTGTTCTTGGCTGCATTAAAAATCTCCCACAGCCAATCACTATTGCTTAAGTTTATGTCTATAACCTTCCACCACTTGTCTACGAATTTCCAGACCAGTTGAGCTTTTGGACAGGTGTTGAACAAATGTTTGATATCCTCTGTGTTACCCGTATTGCACGTCACACAAGAAGTGTTAGTGATTTGATTCGGGATTCTGTTCTGGAGGAAATTCTTCGTTGGCAGAATATTTTTACAAATTTTCCAAATAAAGATTTTGATCTTCGGGGGGATTTTTAGTGACCAAATGAAGGACCATTTAAAATATGGAAGTATTCCTACCCCAATTTTGTTGTACATGTATTTTGTTTTATAGGAGTTATTTGTTGGTTTCCAGAATAACGTATCTTATTATGTTGTCGAACTAAATGCCTGGAGAATGCTATATATCTCCAAGGCATCAAGTTGTTCTTGGGCTCTCAGAGTTCTGGTCCACATATGTGTATGTGGAAGCAAATTGTTATTCCAATGCATTATTAAATCAATAATATACGCATGTTTGAAGTTACTGAGCCTATAAAGTCGAGGATATATTGTGCTAATCGCAGTATCGCGGACCCAAGTGTCCTCCCAGAAGTGCACTATGTCTCCCTTATTTGCCTTCCACTTGTACCCATCTCTGCTAAAGAGGAAAGCTGTTGCCTCATGCGATTTTAGGGCTATAAGATTCATGATCAGAGTGGATTTTGGTTTATTGTCTCTGTTGTTCGTCCAACTGAACTGGTCCTCACCGTATTTGTCCACTAATAATCTAGACCAGAGAGTATTCTTGTTCTCTAGTATGCGCCACCAGACCTTACCAAGCATAGCTAGGTTCCTGCTTTCGAGGTTTGTGACACTAAGTCCACCATTGGCCTTGAGATAAGTAACATCATTCCAGTTTGTTAAGTGGATCTTCTTAGTTCCCCAGAGGAAATTGCGACGGATGCAGTCGATTTGTTTTCTGATCCCGCGAGGCATTAAGAAGAAATTGAACCAGTAGTTAGGTAAGCTATCTAATGTGGCTTTCAAAAGCACCAATTTCCCAGCCCTGTTGAGATTACAACTGTTCCAATCAGCGAGATGCTTCTGAAATCTTGAGACTAATGGATCCCAGAGAACTTTATTAGATTGTTTGATACCTAGGGGAACTCCAAGATATTTTATGGGCCAATTTCCTATTTTACAACCCAATATGTTTGCCTAAAAAGTTTGTTGTTGCTCCTGGTAGTTTAGAGCAAAAAGCTCACTCTTGTGAAAGTTTATTCTAAGTCCTGATAGTAGTTGGAATGTTAGAAGTATTCTTTTGACACAGTAATAGACTTGTCATCTCCATTGATGAATAAAAGGGTATCGTCCGCAAATTGAAGGTGTGAGAAGCTATCCGTACCATGACCTATACGAATGCCTTCGAACTTTCCTAAATCTTTTCCCTTTTACAGTAGATGGTGAAGAATTTGACCCACTATGTTAAAGAAAAGTGGTGATAGTGGGTCTCCTTGTCTGAGGCCCCTACTTGGATTGAACTCGTTAGTTGGATAGCCATTTACTAGGATAACTATTTTCGAAGCTTCAAAAATTGATCTGGTCCACATGATCCATTTGTTACCAAAATTCATCCGATGAAGTGTCAAATAAGAAGTCCCAATTTACTGTATCAAATGCTTTCTCGAAATCAATTTTGAATATGACACCTTTAGTTTTGTGGACCTGCATAGAATGTATGATCTCCGAAGTGACTATTATGCCATCAGTAATGTTCCTACCCTGCATAAATCTAGACTGTTCTTCAGATATGACATGATGGAGTGCTTGCTTTAGTCTGTTGGCTAGTAGCTTGAGAAGAAGTTTCATGCTGCTATTAATGAGGCTGATTGGATGAAAATCAGTTGGCTTCACAGGATTTGATGTCTTTGGGATTAATGCTATGAAAGATGAATTTAGGCCTATGGGAATATGACCACTCTGGTAGAATTCATGGAGCATAGTTAGGAAACCAGGCTTGATAAAATCCCAGCAATGTTTGAGACATCCTGCGTTGAGCCCATCGGGTCCCGGAGCCTTGTTCGCGGCTGTTTCCTTGAGAGCCAAAGACAGTTCTTCCTCAGTGAAGTTACTATCTAAAAAAATCTTGACACTGTTGGGGATATTGTTAATGGGGAGTGTGTGTATCCTAAAGGTAGGCATATCATGCTCTCTGTTAAGGAAAGTTTTAAAGTGGTCGAAAAGAATAGACTTGACCTGAGCGGGATCATTTGTCCAATTGTTGTTATGTAAGAGACCAATTATGTTATTTCTATTCCTATTCTTGTTTACCACTTGGTGGAAGTACTTAGTGTTTTTGTCACCACCTGAGTGCCATAGAGTTCGAGATTTTTGCCATATCATCTGATCTCTGTGATGGTAAAGATTAGCTAAATTCGATCTTACTGTATCATAAGCTTGGCCCATGTTGTCATCTAACTTTTGCAACTCACCTTCTTTTAGTTTGATAGATTCATCTAGGTTACCGAGAATGTGCTTATTCCACCATTTACCAACTGTCCGAATTTCCTTCGTTGCCATTCTGAGGCTAATGTTACTCGAATTTACATTTCTTTTGAGATTCCTGAGCATATCTTGTAAAGATTGTTCTTCTAACCATGTATTGTAGAGCTTGAAAGGTTTCGGACCCCAGTTGAGGTTGCAAATGCCTAACCAAATGGCCCTGTGGTCTGAATTCTTTCTATTGAGAAGATTAGCTAACCAATTATGTAAATCCATCCAAGATTTATTGACGAAAATCCAGTCTAATGTGCTTCTCTTATTTTTGGGGGCCAAACCAAGTGTAGTGAGGGCTCTGAGTTTTAATGTGGAAGAGGCCGTTGTTGTTTAGGAAGGCATTGAAGTACTGCGAATCCAGCTTGCTGTGCAAACAGTTAATCCTATCGTCTTCCTCTCTAACGCTGTTGAAGTCCCCCATAAGGCAGATTGGGATGTCCATATTAGCAATAAGGATGTGAGTAAGTTGTTCCCAGACAAGCAACTTGTCTCTAGTGTCCTGAGGCCCATAAACGTTAATGCATATGAAATGTTCATTTGTGTGTACTGAGCAGCCCTTGAAGAATATCCCGTTATTCGTAATAGTGTGACTGAGATGTTTATATCTAGTAACGTCCCACGAAGTTAATAATCCATTAGACTGACCCTTAGAGGGAGCTGCTATCCAATTGTGCGAGTTGGTTTGCCAAATGCTAAGCATCAGGCCTGCATCCCAGTTTACTACCTTGGTCTCTTGTAAACAAAGAAAATTATTATTATCTTTTATGATATGAGCCTTGACATTTCTCCTATTTGTACTGCTGTTACAGCCACGAACGTTCCACGATAATCCTGAGAATTGATTCATAAACAGATTTGATGTATATATATGTGTTGTGGCTGGGATCGCCCTCAAAGTGCAGCTAAGATGTTCTGCAATGCTTGTTCCTCATTGCAAATTGGTTTAAGTCCCATATCCAGGGCATCCTGCAGAATATTGATGGCCAGTACCTTGTTGTTTGACTTGGGGTCAATAGTCGCAAGTTCTAGGCCAGAATGCAGGTTACTCTGCGAGTAATCGGGGCTGGTAACAGTACAGTGAGGGGTCAAGTGTAAATTTCTGGAAGTGGTATGAGTGTATTTGCTGTTTTTTGGTTTTCTTGGTGCTTTTGGTGCTATTGGCAAATTGAGTGAGTTTATTGCTACTCTTTTTTATGAACTTCCTGTGTCTTCCCCTCCCTCTTTTGATGTGGAGGTCGAAAAGGCCTTTACAAAGTTTAAGTTGGGTGCGATTTGGTACTGAGTGCACAATGTCGATCGAGTTAATGGGTTCAGTTTGAAAGTCTGTGGCTGAGGAGTAAGAATCACTGTTGCTGCAATCGACATCGTCTCTATAGCATCTAGTGGGTATCTGCTCTTGTTTGGTAGGAGAGTTCAAATATCCCACGGATACGATGCAGGTATCCACAGTGTTATTGTCTTGTGTGGTAGCCCCCTCAGTGATGTTAAGCGGACTGTGCTCAGGCTCCATTGCTGCAATTGTCTCGTCTCTGATGTTCTGGCCAATCAGGTCATGTGCCTGATCCCCATTTTGACTATCTGGGTTACTATCAGTTATGTGGGAGATATTCTTGTGGTTGTCGTTTATGAGATGCGGTTGATCTTCTGTTATTTCATTTGTAAAAACCTCAACTTTTTCGTGATCTGATACGCTCAGGTCTGCGTGATCTTCATTTGTGTGGAATAGGGTAGGGGGCTTGTCATGAGAGATTGTGACCGGTGGTGTTGTGTGCTTGATTTCCAAGATGCCATCAATGACCACCGTGGTGTTTTCAACAATAGGACTGGCTGTTGTCGTTTCAATCAATATTATGGGATCAGAAAAATCGTCTAGTACAACCTCCTCAGCAGGCGTGGGGGTGATGGATCCCCACCTAGATGTTATTTTTTCTAGTGTTCTTCTATTCCAATAGAAGATAGGAAGCCCTACTATCTGAATTATGGTTGTTCTCATGGTCAGAAGGTCTTTGGTATTAGTGTATTTGACACTTTGGAATATAGGATGGACCATGCTCGAGTCGAAATTATCAAAAGCCTCCTTGTCTGAAAAGATCAACAGGAACTTTTGTCTGGTCAAGGCCTTAACTTGTAGGAAGTTAATTCCAAAGATCCAGAGTTTTTCTTGTATGTTTTGTATGCTATCAGGGTAGTGTGTTATACCAATCATACTATGGGATATTGCTTCCTTTAGACCCATGTCAGAATTCCCAGCGAACTGTGAAATGTTGTGTTTTGTAACCTCCGGTTCGAAAAGGGGTAGGCTATCATCTACAACTCTGGACTTGGCTCCCGGGGATGTATCTTTATTACCTTTGATATGTTCAAAACGGTGCCCTGTGCTATTAGAAGGTGGATCTCTTCTTGCTATCCCAAATCCCAGGGTTCTTCCAAAAAGCTTTGTGTTACTAACTTGTTTAATAACATAAGTAATATCCAGATTTGGCTTTACCGTCAGAAAAGCATAGCGATTATTGTTCTTATCTCTTGTGTCCGGCGTGAATAGTGCTAAAAAGAAGTTGTGTCCTTTAACCGAAGCCCAGATGTCCAATGGGGTCGCTTTGGTGGGAATATTACCGACAAATATGTGAGACGGCGCCTTACTACTTGTCTTGCGTCGCTTGACCAAGGTCCAGGGTTGCTCATCCTTGTGAGCTGCAGATGTGTTGCCCGCCATTGCTGCTTCCAAATAAGAACGGCTTTGTCTATCTCCATACTTATAAATTGTTGTTTTGATAATTGTGTTGCCCTTCTGCTGTAGTGATCTATGTTTGGTTGTATGCTCTTTACCTGCTCCAGTGTGGCCTCCAGCAAATCTGCTCTGGTGTTGAAGATCGGAACTCTTGTGTTGTAGATCGGAATTCAAAATTTTTTGAATGTTTACGCCGTACCCTCTCTCACACTCTCTCTCCCCATTATCAGTCTAGTTATTTTATTCTCGAAACATTGACTGACAAGATTCATATTTCGTTGTTGTTAATTGATATATGAAAAAAATTACCAAAATTAAATTGATGTTCTTTACATCTAAATTAAAATAACTTATATTTTTAAGTGATCTCAAACTATCTTAATTTTTTATTTTTATTATACAAGTTTATAGAATCTAGTTAATTCAAGATTATAGTATTAAAAATAAAGTTATTATCTTTATATGTAGTTGATTGTATTTTTATATAAATATAAGATTTATGCAATTATGTAATTATATGATTTTGTATTACCTAAATAGTTATGCACTGATTTATTAAATTGAAAATTCCAAAAAAATTAAATCATATTTTAATATTTTTTAAAAAAATATTTAATAAAAATCATTTAAATATTTTTGTACCGGGTATTAAAATTCTTAGGACCCGTCCTCATTGTCAGGCCTAAATCTAAGACTTCAACTAATAAGATGTTCCGCTTGGTAGAATAGGAGTGAGGAGTGATAGTACTATAGAATATCAGATATTCGACTAGGGCTGCACATGGGTAGGGTTGGGTCGGGTTTTCGTCAAATCTTGACCCAATTCAATTAGTTCGGTTTTATAAAAAATCAACCTATTAATAAAAAAAGAAAAATTTATAACCCAACCTCGATCCAACCCAATTAAATTGATTTGGTTCGGGTTAAATTTGCTAATCGAAAGAACTTTGCAAAAAATTTCGCACACTGCAAAAAATTTCGCAGCTCGCAGAAAATGTTGCAGAAGCCAAAAAGTGTTGCAGAATGTTGCAGAAAGTGTTGCAGAATGTTACAAAAGCCAGAAAGTGTTGAAGAATGTTCCAGAAACTAGAAAGTGTTGCAGAAAATTTATATAGTGCAGAAAATTTATAGAGTGCAGAATTTTGTAGAAAATATGCATAAAATATGTAAAAAATTCTACATTTTATGTAAATGGGTTGGGTTGGGTAAGGTTTAAAATTTGTTAAACCCTTACCCAACCCAATTAGTTTGGTTTTTTTAAAAATTAACCCATTTAACCCACGGTTTTGGATGGTTCGGTTTAATCAGTTAAAAAGAGGGTCAGTTTGGATCGGTTTAATCGGTTTTCGGAACTCATGTGCAGTCCTACATTCGATTGATATTCTACGATTGTCAGTGAAGTATTCGATCTAATACTCATACTAGTTGATAGTGGAATATGTTATTCATACCTCTTTGGAAGTGGAGTGGGCATTTAAAATCATTTTTCCTAAATAAAGATATTTAAATATATTTGGCTGAAAATTGGTTATTTTGGGACATCACCCTTAAATGTATAAACTTAAAAAATACATATAATATTTTAAGTTAGCCGGAATTTAAATAAATTATTACCTTTATTTTGTAAAGTCAATGGGAGTTTTATAAATTACTAGCCAAATAACCCGTCGAAGCCCGATTCGAGATAAATTATTTTAAATATATATCGTTTTATTTATTTAAATTAAAATTAAATTATCATATTAATCCGGTTAAATAATTCATAATATTTTTTTACGTTGATAATAATATTTTTTCAAAAATATTCATAATTAATCATTAATAACATTTTTACAGTTAATTATAATATATATTAATCATCTTAAAAATATGGAGATTCGGTAATAAAAGAGGTAGCTGTTGTATAAATATTGAAAAATAATAGAAGTAAATAAAAAAGCATATTATATATTTTTTATAAAATAATTAATTTTATGATAAATAATTGTTGTAACTGTTCTTGTAAAGATAATTTTTTTGTGAAGATAATTTTTTGTTTCCTAATTTATGGATACCCAAGCTTGTAAATAACGTTATTTTCTGGATTTTTATTCTCGATTTGCTGTTAATCGAAACTCCTAACATGTATTATTATTATTATTATTATTATTATTATTATTATTATTATTATTATTATTATTATTATTATTATTATTATTAATTAAATTAATTTAATATTTAGTGACATATCGCTATACGCATGACATACTATATCAAAAAATTTGTAATCAATATATATATATAAAGGAGGATAGCGGGAGTTTAGGTGGCGCTCTAATATCGTCTCGATCGATTTTTCTAATTTTCTAGAATTTTAAACACTAATAAATATGAAAATATCAATTAGCATATTAGAAGTAGAATAGGTGTTCGAATTTATAAAGGAGAAGAGTTCGAATTTATAGGAAAGACATATGATTAGAAGTTCTATTGGAAGTATAATAAGTATTTATAAGGCATACGATTAAAAGTTCTATTGAAAGTAGAATAGGAGTTCGAATTTATAGAGAATAAGAGTTTGAATTTATAGAAAAAATATATAAATAAAAGTTCTACTAGAACTAGAATAGGTGTTTGAATATATAGAGCAGACATATAATTAAATATTTTATAGAAAGTACGATCTTCTTAAATTATATATTTTTTATATAAGTTAATTGTACTTATATTAGGAAAATTTATTCATAAATCAAATACTATTGTCATGAAAAAAGTCACCGTATTTAAAAAGAAAAGAATTGATGTATTAACATAATAAAAGAACAATGAGTAAAAGAACAATCTCATGCAGTCTTTATAATATATGTTAATCTCATGCAGTCTTTATAATATATGTTAAAAAGTTGGGATTTCGGTTTTAACGAGAGAGCGGCTCAATTGAAAAAATTGTATTTAACAAGAAATTGATTCATTAGAGAAGATTATTTAATTATTAAAATTTAATATTAATATTATAATATAACGTAAATGTATTGAATTTTTTTAAAAATATTGTAACGCCGCCGCGAAGCGCGGCTTTATCAACTAGTTTTAATAAAGAGTATAGATTAGAATGGAAAATTGTAAAAATTGTTTTTTTTCCTGACCAATTGGGAGCTCAAAATTGTCGGGAGCTGAACGCCAATGGATGTTGGGTAAAATCTCATTAAATTAATATTCGATAAATTAATAATCTATCCAAATTAATAATTTCCTCCTATCTCAACTTGGACCAGTTTAAAAAAGAGAAAATTACCAAAATACTCATATTTGAACATGTTTGGCCCTATTTACTGACGGGACACGTTAAATCGTGTACCGTGATATGAGGGGTAATACGGTATTTCGTCTTCCGTAACAGTGCATGATACGGTACACTGTGTAACGTGTTCTGTGTAACACGGTGTACTGTGTCTCGTGTTAGGCGGGTGCGCAGCACAAACACGGTACACGCTCTTCCGTATCATGCATAATACGGAAGACCGTGTTCCGTATCCAGCTAATATGGTAGACCGTGTAACGTATTCAGCTAATACGGAGGCCAAAACTCCGTATCCCGTCGGTATTTCGGGCCATTTTTTTAAGAATCAGTATTTTAGGCCACTTGATCCAAAAAATTATTATTTTGGGCCCTCACCCTACAAAAAATGATCAATTTCGATAAAATAATAAGATAAATAACTTTTTTGAAAAATTCTATATAAATATATGGTCCCAATAATAATATAAATTAATAAGTCCCTTATAATCATAAAAATATATGTATTACCCTTTTGTAAAATATGATTCTAGGGTTCTTAAAATTTGAATCTATGTGAAACCTTAACCATTTTTGTTACATTTCGAATGTGATATTTTCGTAAAGCATTAAAAAGTTATTAATCAATATTTGATGTCTTGAGTGCTCATTTACATGCAAAATGTTCCAAAAATGTTATTTTATTTTTGATATCATCTAAATCTATACTATTATATAAAAGCCGAAACATTAAAAGTTTGGTTGGTCGGTCGGTCAGTCGGTCGGTCGGTCGGTCGATCGGTACAGTACTTGTTGATTTTACTTATTTATCCTTACATAATTACAGATAAAATCCATCATATTAACTAATCAATTTCCTTTTTCACGTTAAACATACTATCATTTCTATTTTTCAATAACTAAAAATTTCTTTTTCAGGTACATAATATAATATCTTTTAAATTTTATCTAACTAAAATTTGTTCCTTACTAATCAATTTCCTTTTTCAGGTTAAACATATTACCATTTCTATTTTTCAATAACTAAATAATTTCTTTTTTAGGTAAAATACAATATCTTTTATATTTTATCTAACTAAAAATTTTCCTTTTTTAAAAACACTACGAGCAATTTTTTTTAATAAAATAACATAATTATATTATAATTACTATTAACTAATCAATTACCTTTTTAAGTGAAAACACGTTACCTTTTCTCTTTTCTTTAACTAAAATCTCTCCTTTTCCAATTATATCACGGGCAATTATCTTTTTCAACCAAACTATGTTACCATTTCTCTTTTCTATAACTAAAATATCTCTTCTTCCAATTATATCACGGGCGGTTCTATTTAATAAAAATAAAACTAATATTATAATACTAATAATTAACCGATTACCTTTTCAGCAAAAACATATCATTTTTTCTAATTAAATTCCCTTTTTCTATCTTTTATATTTTATCCAACTAAAAATTTTCCTTTTTTAAAAACACTACGAGCAATTTTGTTTAATAAAATAACATAATTATATTATATTTATTATTAACTAATCAATTACGTTTTTGAGTCAAAACACGTTACCTTTTCTCTCACGGGCAGTTACCTTTTTTAGCCAAACTATGTTACCATTTTCTCTTTTCTATAACTAAAATATCTCTTTTTCCTATTATATCACGGACGGTTCTATTTAATAAAAATAATAATAATATTATAATATTAATAATTAACCGATAACCTTTTC
Source organism: Saposhnikovia divaricata (assembly GCA_036435485.1). Classification (NCBI taxonomy): domain Eukaryota; kingdom Viridiplantae; phylum Streptophyta; class Magnoliopsida; order Apiales; family Apiaceae; genus Saposhnikovia; species Saposhnikovia divaricata. The sequence goes on from CM071599.1 coordinate 33,877,325, forward strand.
AGCTAAAACGTATCATTTTTTCTAATTAAATTTCCTTTTTCTATAAATATCACGGGCGACATTAATTTCTCATTTTCTAAAATCACTACGAGCAATTTCATTTAGTAAAATAACATAATTATATTATATTTACTATAAACTAATCAATTACCTTTTTCTCCTAAAACATGTCACCTTTTTAATTTTCACATTACCTTTTTTATTTTCTCTAAATAAAATCTCTCTTTTTCCAATTATATCAAGGGCAATTCTATTTAATAAAATAAAATAATAAAATTATAATGTTAATAATTAACCAATTACTAAAATATATCATCTTTTCTATATTTTCTAACCAAAATCCCTATTTTTCTAGAAATATCACGTGCAACATTAATTTCTCTTTTTCTAAAAACATTACGAGCAGTTTTATTTAGTAAAATAAAATAACTAAATTATAATTACTATAAATTAATCAATTACCTTTATCACCTAAAACATGTTACCCTTTTAATTTTCTCCAACTAAAATCTCTCTTTTTCCAATTATATGGGCATTCTATTTGATAAAATAATATAATAAGTTTATAATTACTAATTATTAATCGTTTACCTTTTTCAACTAAAATCTATCACCTTTTCTCTATCACCTTTTCTATATTTTCTAACTAAAACCCCTCATTTTCTAAAAATATCAGATAACATTTATATAATTATTATCAAATCATCTCATTTAAAAATTTAAGTCTCAAAAATTCATGTTTTAAAAATATTAATTCAAATTAACGAAAAGAATTATATAATATTAAAAAAAATTCGTGCATCGCACGGGTTTTAAGCTAGTATACATAAATTTTTACTTTGATTTTCGCTAATACTCATTGAATTTGTAAAACAATGTATATTAAATTAATTGAATTAAGTATAAAACATAAATTGTAAAATTCATTCTATTTAAATGTGTATAATTGAAAATTAAATTTCTTTGATGTCAAAAATTCTATATAAATTAATATTTATTAATTTATCGATTAATTAATACATCTTCAAATTAATAAAATTGTCTGAGCCCGATTATATTAATTTATAGAGGTTTTACTGTACTTCATTGCATGCAGTTCCCATGTAAATTTTTAATCACTTAATTCTTTGTGTCATCTCATATTATACTCTTCCCTGTCGGGACAACCATACTTAAAAAAAAAAAATTAAAAAAAAACAACAATTGCAATATACATTTTAAACAGATATCCATGACCATGAGATTGGGGAAGGAAGATTAACAGTTTTAACATTATAGAACTGCTGTAAACCCAATAGCAGACACTTTGCATCTAATAAGAGCTGCAGCTCCACCTTATGTGGACATTCACACTAACCCTGTCTTTGTATATGCATCTATATCTATCTATCGATTCTCCCTCTCTGTCAATCTATATTAATATACATATATGGATCTCTGTCGTACACTCAAGATCGCTATCAGATCTCCTAAGCTATTAGAATTAGTTAGTTAAACAATGGTTTCTCAATTAACAAGTTATTTAAACATGTAAAGTACTGGTATATGCTGATACTGCAACGGCTTACCATAAGTGCTTTACGTTTACGAAATTTGAAATGTAGCCATGTAGACCTGTATCCGAAGGTAAATATCAATGAATTCACTCATATCCAAATGTCAATGTTGTGTTTGGTTGAAGTGAATGAAATGGAATGAGATTCGAAATGAATAGAAATTCAAAATTTTCATTCACTACTCCATCACATTTCAAGTCACCTACATTATAATTTAAATTTACATCACAATCTGAAAGGGAATGTTTTATTCTTTCTTTCTTCCATTTTCTTGGCAATTCTTATAAGCAATTTTACATTACATCATTTTTTTTTTCAAATCTTACCTCCAACTTCCATTATTATTATTTTTTAATTTCATCCATTTCATTCACCCCAATCAAATATAACATAAATGACATGCGCCATGCTGCCTATATATGCATGACAGCATGAGTAGTCGCAAATTTGCAATTGCCATTTTTCTTGTAGTGCTAGTTTTAACTTCGGAATTCCTAGTGGAAAATATTATCTATATATATTATAATGCCAGGAGATCGGAAATGCACCAGAATAGTTTAAGGTATTTTTCTTGAATTTTCGTTTTTTTGATTTTTCTTATTAAAATTATTTTCTTGCATTAAATGCCTATTAATGACAATTTAATTAGTCATTAATTACACATATTAAACATCTATTCAATTTAATTTGTTTAAAAATTAGCAAACTTTATTTGAACATTATAGTTATTTTTTCGATATTAAATATTAATTATATACAGTTAAGTTTATTTTTAGGTAAAATGACGACTAACAATTTTTTATATTGCGTTATTTTTTATTCCCTATTCAAGATCATTATGTTTTCTTTTCGGATGATTATAGGGTAGACGGCCTTAACATCTTAAGCAATTTTTATTATCAATGATTGTGAAAGTCGTAATAAATTATGGAAGTACAAGATATTTACTTAATTTCTGGATTTGTATACAAACAATATAGACAAATTTTTAATTTTGCACATGAATAAATTATACATGAGCTATGATCAAATCGATTAAATTTAACAAACTTAGCCACTTATTGGAAGAAAAATCGATAAAAAAGCTATACACCCATTGTTTCATTATATTGTGTCGAAATAAAATTTTATTTTAATTAAACAAATTTTTACACTATTATTGAATATGTATATTATGAGAGGGTGTTCGCTTTAAAAAATGTTATTAACCTGAACTTCTCAAGCATTCTTTATTATCAATGATTGTGGAGTCGTAATAAACCAGGAGATCGGAGAGGCTTTCACTCAGAAGTTTCAAAATATTTTTCTTGATTTTCACATTTTTGATTTTTTTTATTAAAATAATTTTCTTGCATTTAATAGCATTTTAATTAGTCATTAATTGTACCTATTAAACTTATATTAAATACACTTTATTTTATACTTAATATAAAATTTTAGCAATCTTTATAGAACATTATAATTATTATATTAATATAAAATATTAATTATCTATCTAGCAGTACAATTATTTCAAGATAAAATGATAAAATAAACTTATTTATATCGTCCATTTCTAATCCTTTAACAAAATTGATGCAATTTTTTTCCGCAATAATAAATAGACGCTTTTAGCTATTAGATTAATTCGTAATCAGTGACGGTGAGAATTATGATAAAATACGGAAGCATATAAATTTTCCAATTAACATCCACAACTTAAATACGAGCACTATTGTATAATTTACTTTTACAAATGAACAATTTACACATGGGATGTGATCAACCCAATTAAATTGAACCAATCCAACCTTTTTCTTTACTGATTAAATCAATGAAAAGGTTATATATTCGTTGTTTCATTATATTGTGTTGGATTAAATTAATATTCTAACTACACAAATTCTTATACCATTACTAATCAATTAATCATGCATGTATGTTATGAGACGAGAATTAATTATGCATGTATGTTATGAGACAGGCGTAAGTCAATCACATCTCTTATCACATTTACATTTTGCTTCTTTTTTTCATCATACAAACAAATTTATTAACAAACTAAGCAATCATGTCTCTCATAATGCCACTGACAGCAAAAATGATACAAAAATTTTACTTTTTGTTATCCATTGTTGAACTTTACAAATGTTTATCAATATCGGATTTTAAAAGCATTTTTTTATGTAACAAAATAGGTGTCGTCAATATCTTCGAAAATATTACTTCTTCCGTCCCACCAAATTCTTAATATTTTTTTGTCACTTTCTGGCACGCATTTTAAGGTGAATTTTAAAGATAGTTACATAACTTATTTTTAAATTTTTTTGTATAAAAATAGGATTGTTCTATTTTTATACTAAAAAACGAAAATTTCAAAAATAAGTTATGGAACTATCCTTAAAATCCACCTTAAAATGCATGTCAAACACGCTATTTTGAAATGTTAGCAAACGGGCGGGACGGAGGGAGTATTATTAATACTTAAGAGTTTAATTGAAACATGTTTTCTTTCTGCTTATTCTTTTCTCTATATTTCTTTAAGATTCAAATTTATTTACATTTTACACAAGTTTCAATTAATCATATCAAATTTCAAATAATAAAATTCAACAAACAATGATGTTATATATACGATTTTAAAAAATATTTTCGTGCCGCGCGTAGCGCGGCTTTGTTACCTAGTTTATTCTAATTTACCGATTCTTTGACATTTCTTTGATTTGAAAAAATACTTTTACAAGATGAAGTTTTGAAGAAAAACAGATTCCCCTTTTCAAGCCAGCTGGCGGATATATAATGGAAATCTCTTGTACATATTGGATCCCAAATATGTTTTATCTGTATTTTTATTCGTGAAGCACATTAATACACGAAGGGTACATCACATTGATGATAAAATATTCAACAATATAGTGACATCTCATCACTCCGGAACGGTTTTGGATGGTTTTGGGAACTATAGCATTTCTCTATCCAGATCTATCAGATTAATTTCCAATCCAAATTATAAATTAAACTGTGCCGTGATTTGATCTCATAAAGTTTAGTACTGTATGCCCTTTGATGATAAAGCATTGTCACATTTCTAAGCATTCAAGAAGAGCTTGAAAAGGGTGGGGTGGGTAAAACAAAAGACAGGCACGAATCATAATGAATTAAAAGCTAATCTCAACGTACTTTCTTCTCTTACTACAGCAAAGGCCTTGCTGCTACGAACGGGCTAATCTCAACGTACTTTCTTCTCTTACTACAGCAAAGGCCTTGCCACTACGAACGGGCGCTTCGCCACCCATAAATTAAAGATAAAGGCCTCATATTTACAGTGTTACAACCTTTATAAATATATCTTAATATGTCCTAACTGTAATAAAAATAATCTACTCAGATGCAAATCCTAGGTTAGTAATCAAACTAATCACTGGTAGAAACTCATTGACGATGCACAATTAAAAAGAACGTTAGTAATCAAACTATCACTGGTAGAAACTCATTGACGATGCACAATTAAAAAGAAACGATACATGGGTTAGTAATATATTCTCTCCATACGTGTGTGTTATATATGCCTATGGTGCCCTCTTAGACACTTCCATCTTCAAGAACATGGTCGTGGTTTTCACCGTTCTCTTTGCTGAGCATAGATTTAGGTAAAGAGAATGATGCTTGCTTGGAAGAAGTTTTAATCAACTGTTGCTGCTTATGCAAGTTGAGATGGGTGTAGTAAGACATACCACCAAGAGCTGTGATTGCTCCACAAATGCTGGTTGTTCCGGGATTAGAGCCAAAGAGAAGAAAACCTCCAAGAAGAATTACACAAGTTTTGAACTGCCCTAGAATAGCATGGGAGACCGCAGAGGTTTCCCTGCGACGAGAAGGATAGAAAAGCAAATATCAGTGTTGCACATTTAAGGATATATTTTGTACTCCAATTATATATTCCATGCATCATTTAAGCTTTGAAAGTTTGCAGAACAATATCTTGATTTTGGTTTGGAAGACAATTTGAAGATAAAAAATCTTTGAAAAATGATTTATTCTTTCAGGCAATGTTCTTGAATCATAGTGGTAAGTGGTAACTGGTAAGAATATATTCCAAAGTATTAAAGAATTCGGAAAATGTTCTCATCATCTAAAAACGACACCTCATTTTCAGTAAAATCATAACATTTCCGAGGAATTTTCTTTATTTGGAAAAGAAGTAAGAAACAAAATATATATATATATATATATATAGGAGATAATTCTTACCGAAGTGCAAGAGCACCTGACCACTGAAGCAAAAAGCCAAAAATAGCAGAAGCAAGAATGACGGAGGAGTTATAGAAACTCCATTCAAAGGAGAAGACACCCGGAGGATCAAGATATGGCATCATGATTACCAAAAAAAACAATGTAATAGGTGTAGTCTTCCACATTAACCTGTAAAATTATAACAGGAAATAGTATCAATATGGGCTGCCAGTGTGTGTAAATTTGTTGGAAATTAAGAGTCCTATATAAACTTTTTGTTTATTTTTGTATGAGTAGGAGAAGCATTTTTTTCAGCAGAAATTTTAGCTCAGTATCCAGAAATGGAGCTGCACTTTGCAGTGAGAATTAACATAAAGTCTGTATCAAGTAAACCATGACATTTGTAAAGAAAGGTCAAAAAATCAATTTACATGATGGAAGGCAGCAAAACAAAAGCTTAGGAGAAAACATGACATACGCTAGAGCGTTCCAGTTATCTTGCTGTTGAAGATTGGACCATAATATCTTGTTGACAGCACTCGGTATAATCCATGCCACTGCTATACAAGCACCAAAGAAGTGGAATTGCAAATCTGTTACTGTAGCAACAGCAACACCAAGTGATACTACAGTGAGTGCAAGCACCTGGAGAAGTCCCATTATAAGGATTAGAGACACTGTCAAGGTGAAGCAACGGCCCTTTATCATCAGAATGGGACATGTCATATATTGAAGTTGCCAGTGATAACTTTCTTTCTCATACATAAAAGAAGTGAAGCTTTAGAATGGGTAAGTACAGTTTTTACCCATCAGCTGAGTTGCAGGAATTTAAAGAACAAAATTGATATTAATTATGAAAAAATTAATCCATATAATGATGAGAAAAGATTCAGGAAAAAAAACTAATGCACGAATGTCTTGGCACAGTTTATTGTTTATCACTTGCCAGTAGACACTAGTAACACGACAACCACCCAACCAGGGGCTATCACCTGATCTAGAAGTTACCAGTTGACAGTATTAAGCATCACCCAAGGCAAGAAATGCATAAGCATACAAATAACAGAGATGCTGGAAATTTACGAACTGCAACATAAAAATAACTGTAATTCACCTGCTGTAAAGATACAATTAAATGTATAATTTCATAAAGAACCAATAAACTAGCAAAAACTATAGTGAGTTGGTTTTTCTTTTTTGCACTCAAGAAGAAATGACAAATCGATGGGCTATTAAGTATGAAGATACAAAGATAAAACAACCTACTAAAAGATTGGTCATCTTCAAGTAATATATAAATTTGCTACTTGAATGTATGTATATTTATAGGTCCCCCAAGTAGCGATTAGTTACCTTTTGGAACAAAATTCTTTTTCGAAAAAGAATGAATTCAGCCAGAACAATCGCTGGCGTTACAGCAATCTTAGCCATCTGATAAAATCCTACACTGTAATGGAAATATATTTACCAATAATCAAGAAGTCTTGAAATACCTTAGCTATCTTGTATAAGTATATTCAAGAACTGGAAGGATTCCAATGCCTCACCTGTTGAACTTCAAGCTAACATTGGCAAGGCCAGTTGAAAGAGACATGACTACAGCAAGAGCCAACAATGATGAGAATTTGGGCGACTTCGCCGGAGGAGCCGGGAGAATGGAAAAAACTTTAAGGATGGCCATCAAGAACCAGCTACAGACATAGTGAATAAATGTGAGAAATATTGGATAATTGAATCCAAGTTTTACAAGCACCTGAAAAAAAATTAAGAGAAGCAAAAAACTCGTTAAAATTAGTACAGAGCAAAAAGTTTTAATATCAGGAGAAATTAAGGACAGTCGATTATACAGAATTACAGACCAATTTGTTCATCAATATAATACTGACAGAAACCACAAAATTGAATGCAAGTGCAACAGCAGGCCCAACCAAGAACTGCTGCTGACGCCGCAATTTGCTAAATAGAGAAGCTCGTAGTTCCTCTAATGCTTTGCCTATATAAGAAAAGAGGAGGATCGTAGATTAATCAAAAATTTAGCGGAAAAACAATGTCAATTTCAACAACTAACTGCGATGAACTGAACTGAACCCACTGGCCTCTCTTCAGCAATTTCAGAAACTTCAGTATTTTCATCATCTAATTTATCCAATTTGAAGTGACACTAATACCAAACATCATAAATACAACAACTGAGAATAACACCTACCACTCTAAGAACAAACTAATGCTAAGTTTTGCATTTAATATTACTGTTTTTCATTCTTTCCCCAACCCCTTTCCAAATAAACATATATACACCAGATGACAACTAATGAACTCTGAGAATTCACACTAATCTTAAAAGCTTTTTAAGTCCCTCATAATCAATAAGCTCTAACTAAGCAAGAACTTGAATCTATACTAAATGTTTCCGAAAAATGATTGCTCAAAACCTCATTATCCAATCAGATCAACAACACCCATTATCATATATACACCAAATGCACTAAGAAAACATGAAAAAAACAAGAAACATGAAATGGGTGTACCTTGTTCTCCAGGATCACTATCTTTACGCTTAAGAATTTTGCGAACATCTTTTCTGTCGAAGAAATTAAACATATTTTCCCACTGTAAAACAAACAAGACCCCCCTTTTAAATTTAAAAAAAGAAGAACAAAAGGGTATTAAAAACAACTACAAGAAAACCATTTGGTACATTTAGGATTGGCTTATTTGTATACTATAATGCAAATAAATAGATACAAAGTCAGCTAATAGACACAAAATCAAGTATCAAAAGAAGGTAAGATGGATTTAGAAGATAGAGACATATAATATTTATACATATATATGTGTGTGTGTGGGGACTTGGAAGAGAAAAAAGGGTAGAAATATAGAAGAATTTTTGTATCAAGTGGGGAAATTAAAGCAAGAAATCACGCTAACAAATACTCACTCGAGCACCGACAGACATTTTAAACATATACATACAGAAATGATTGTATGTATTTTACGTTTGATTTTTTGAGAGTGAAAGTGAAGACAACTCAAGTGGATAACAGCAACTAGTTCAAGTAGTTTAAGTTAAAGGGGGCGGGTGATGTTGCAACAGTGTGTACGGTGTACAAGGACTGCAACTCGGGTTACAAAATACTGCCCTCTCGGATTCATTTTTTTTGGTGACACGTGCGCACCCTGGTTTTAGAGAAAAGGATCCAAATATTATAATTTTAAATTAAATATTTCAAAATATCATAATTTAAGATTACGCTTCCAGATCTCAAATTAAAATATGGAGTACTTATTTTAGTTTGGGAGAATTTTTTTCAGAATAAGTCAACTTATTTTAAGACAAAGTTAGAGATTCCTAACTTTCCAACTTATTTTCTAACTTATTTTTATAACTTTTTGACTCTCAAAGATACATTAAATACTTGTATAAAAGAAAATTTTCAAAATATAAAATTTTTACCCGAAAATAAGTTCATAAGTCCTTAAAATAAGGTGAGCCAAACAGGCTGTAGCATTTTTAGACACTCTAGTTAGTACTATCACTGTTTTCTCCGCATTAGAGTCGGCTCCCCATCACCATAGCCGTCGTCCCTTTTCTTCATCACAGCTTCGTTTCCCCATCAATCCATCCATCAATTCTTCATCAAAGAATTTCGAAATTCATGATGTTAAACAGTCTGAAAACATAAGCGGCTATGTGTTTAGATCGTTTATTTGTTTCTATTCAGATTGTAGTGTCAGTTCAGGGGTTTGTCCTGGCTGTGATTTGAGTTGATGCAAGTTTATAAAATTGCTTGTCAAAAAAAAAGTGTAGCATTTTTAGTTTTTATTTTTTTTTTAATGTTACATCGTGTAACGGTTAGGTATGCGGGGAACATTATATCGTGTAGCATTTTGGGAGCAAGAGACACACTAATGGATGAGATTTTTAAATAATTAAATTTTTAAATTTTATGTTTTACATTTTTCAATTAATATTTTAAATTTTTATCATATTTTATTAGGGTTAAATAGGTTCCATTTTGGATTTAATGGGTTCTATTTGGGATTTATAAATATTTAATTTTTTATTTTAAATTTTATCGGTATTTTTTAGAGTTCAATGGATCCATTTTGGATTTTAGAAATATTTAGAATCATGAATAAACTTTAGGTTTACGGGTTTCTAAACCTTAACTTAACCAGATTTTTAAAAAAATCGGGATTGTTCCCCAGTTTTTTTAAAAATCAAACCACCGAACTAAGTAAAAAAATATAATTTGAATTGACATTTTGATTATAAGGTTTCTTATAGTGTTTGCAAATAAAATAAAATGAAAGATGTCACACCGCATAAAATTTTGAATCCAAACTCTACTTAGATCAGTGTTTTGTAAAAAAAAAATACATAACGTAGCATTTTCAAACCCAAAACACCATTTTAAGTAGAGGTTTAAAATCAAAAAGAGTTTTTGTAAAATAAAATGCTACATGATATAATGTTTCTGTTTAAAATTGAAACCACTACACGATGTAGTATTTTTTATTTGTAACATTTTGGAACACTTTCTTTAAAATTGAGATAAAAAAGCCAATCCTCTAATTTTATTTGTGCACACCAAAAATCTATATATATACTAATTGCAGGAGATCGGACAGGTGAGGTAGCGGCTTAGAAACATTTTAAAATAATTTTTTTATTTTCTTATTATCTGAATCCCTAAAAAGGTGGCGCATTGTCAATCCCACATCGATCCCTGGCACCAATCTCATTTTCTATATTATTTTTTCACCAATTTATATGTATAGTATGCAAGTGACCACTGACCATGTACTTGCACATGAATAAGACATAACTTCACTCTCATTTTTGTTTAAGTAGAAAAAAAAAAAAGAAAACCCTTACTCTCATTTAGTTCACAAGATTAGATATGGTATTTTATCAAATTTGCACCTTCTTGACCTTTAATTTAATACTGACTTGAATTTTTATAGTGTTTTTGTCATCGAAAATAACATACTTATATACGTATTTAACTACTTTTACTACTTTTGTCTAGCTTTGAAATTAATATTAATTTTAAGTACTAACATTGATAATTGATAATATAATTAAAATTTATAACAAGATACTACTTAGTGTAAAACAATTAAATTTTCAATTTTTATGTAAATTAATAAAATAAATGAAAAGTATTATATTTTAACAATTAAAAATAAATTTATTTAGAAGAAAAAGTACAAATTGAACAATAAACTTTCAGATATTATTATTTTATATACAAGCACATAAATTATCCTTTATTAGGAAAATGATAATAAAATGTAATAATTCATGAAAATATCTTTCGATCAACTATCTCTAAAGAAAAAAAAATTTACTAAGTTATTTTTGTAGTTAAAATATATAAAAGGGACGTCGGCAAAATAAATCATATTTTAGATAAATTTAATATTTTTTCTATTTTCCTTTCTTAATTTTATACATTTTAATATTATATATTAATATATATATATATATATATATATATTGTAATATCATAAGACTGAAAACATACGAGAAGCTTAAAATATTTTCTTCAATTTTTACTTTTTTAATTGTTTTTTATAAAATTAAGTAGCATCTTAACGATACCTAATTATTTATTAATTATGTTTATTAAATACATACTAAATTTACTTCATATTATTTATATAAAACATTAACAAACTTTATATGAACATTATAATTGTTATTTCAATAAAAACAATAATTTTATGTATAAAAGTAAGATTATTTTAAGGTAAATTTACGACTTAAAATTGTTCACATTGTGTCATTTTTTATTTCATATTCAGGATCGTTGCAATTTCTTTTCGGACAATTGTAGGACAGGCAACCTAATTTCTAAAGCAATTTTTTTTTTTTATCAATGATTATGTGAATCATTATACGTTATGGAAATAAATAAAAATTTCGTTAAAATCTAGAATTTTATACAAATAATACTGACATATTTTAAATTTTGCACATAATAAACCCAACCATTTTATAGACCGATTAAATCGATTAAAATATTATACACATGTTGTTTTATTATATCATTTCAAAGTAAATTAATATTCTAATTAAATAAATTCTTATACTGAGCATGTATGCTATGGGGGAGGTGTCGGCTTTAAAAAATGTTATTTAGTTATATTTAATATTTATAATTTTTTATTGTAAAGATTATGTTCGTATTGTAATTGGTATTTTTTATTTTTATGATATTTTTAAGATTATCAAAATTCAAAATATATAATGTGAGTATTATTCCAACTAATAATTTCTGTAAATTGTTTAAATTATTTTTTAGGAAATTCTTAAAAATATCTATTAATTTTTTTAAAATAATAGAAATTAGTTTATCTATATCAGCTGTTCCCATTTAAGATTGTTGTAATTTTTTCACGACGACGTTAACTTTTCAAAAAAAATCTTTATCACTTATCATGGAAATCCTGTAAATCATGATAAATTATGGAAGTAAAAAGATTTTTTTGGTTAACATCAAAAATTGATACACAAGGAACCTAAAGATGTTTTAAATTTTGCACATGAACACATGAGATGTGACCAGCTCAATTAAATTAAATCAACTTGATCCCTTTATCGACCAGTTAAATCGATGAAGAAATTGTACATCCGTTATTCTAATATATAGTGACGATTGAATTAATATTCTAATTAAGTAAATTATTACACTATTTCTGAGCATGTATGTTATGAGAGGATGTCGACTTTTAAGAACGTTATTTAATTATATTTATAATTTATAATTTTTTATCTTAAAAATAATGATCATATTGTAATCGCTAATTTCATGTTTATAATTTTTTTAAAATTATTAAAATTTTAGATATATAATGAGAGTATTTTTCCAACTAATAATTCATGTGAACTGTTTGAATCAATTTTTAAAAGAAAATTCTAAAAATCACTATCAATTTTTTTAGAATAAAAATTAGTGTCTTGATTTTCCTTTTCTTTTTTCTATATATTATTAAAATATTATATTACCATTCAAAAAATAATGCTTGAAAAGTTTTGAGAATTTTTTTTATTTCAAATTTTAATTTAGAATTTGGTTTAATACCAAATAAGTTTTATTTTTTATATTTTTGAAAATTTTTTGACTAACATCATGCATAAATTATACTTACGATTTCATGTTTTTCAATTAACATTTATGAATTATTAAAGATAGTTTTCTAAAGCCGCGCGATAGCGCGGCATAATTGACTAGTGAGTCATAAGACTAAAGTACCCTCACAATTGGATTAGCACACTACATGTAAAATTCAATCATATCACTATCTAATATACACCTAGAAACTATGTGTAACTTATTTTTTTTGGAAAGATGTATGTGTAATTTGTTATAATTAATATGCAATATTAAATTTGAAACTATCAAATGCTCACATCGTTCTTCATAATATTAATTTTTAAAAGTTAATATTATGATGTTTGTTTTGTATTTCAATGAATAAATATAACTTGATGAACCGTCAAATTAATCTAGAATATAATAATAAGTTCTTGATCAAACTAGTGTTATTTATTGACATCATCATTGGCTCATTCTGTCATTCATCTCATTTAAATAATTCCTAGATATATAATTATTTAAATTAATGTAATAATCAAATAGCATATATGTAAAATATGCAAGTAAATGTTGATCAGGTGGGACTCATATATATTAAAAAAGATTGATACTTTTTTTAAAAGAAATAGTTATATATTTAATAAAATTTTACTTAATTTAATATATTATTGGTAAATTCCTTTGAAGTAGAGAAGTTTAAGTTGAAATATAAAAATTATATTCTTATATATAATAAGAGCAATAGTTTCTTATTCAAAATTTTGGTCCTCAATATTTGGCTATGGCCAAAACAATCTCAACTGTTACATTTAATATTTATAAACTAGACTATCAAGATTAAATTATATATTTAAAAATTATTATCCAAACATGATATAAGTTAAAAGAAGTTGTATCAAAATTCTATTTTCTAAAATTAATAATTGTGCTATTAATAGAACTATATTTAAATACTAAAAAGTATATTTTGATAATTTAAATCGAATATAAAAATATTTTTTAATTGAGAAAAAATTATTAAATCATCACTAAATTAAAAATTAATTTGTGAGTTTCGCGTGGGCATAACTCGTCCAAATCTGATTTTTAAGATTCAAGATAGAGCATAAATAGTATATTTAGTATCTAAAACTTAATATATATATATATATATATATATAATTATGAGAATAAAATATTTATGCAAAAATATTACTACTTATGAAAAAAAAAATCAGCAAAGTGTGTTCTATCGAATATTAACTTCTCCGCTAATTATGAAGAAAATTAATCGAAGAAAATTTTGTTATGAAAATAAAAACCTAAGTTTAAAAAAATAAAATAAAGAAAAAATAAATTTGATAAGAATCCAGTCTATCAATTATTTGAACTAATATGTATAACCAACCCGTTAACAAAAAATAGATCAATTAAACTAATATTCAACTAATTAAATTAATTTAGGTATAAATTTTTTTCTTTATTCTTTAAATTTTAATATTAATCAGATTGTTTATCAAGAGTTAAGTTCTATGGAGATCACAATTTTAGTGGAGACCGGAGACCATATATCAATCAAAACATTGCAAAAACTTATTCATTGAAATTCATGTTCTATGAAAATCAATATTTCATTTATTTCATTAAAAAATTTAAAAATCATATATGTTTTTCATGAAAATTTCATTAAAAATCTTGAAAATCATGTATGTTCTGCAAACAAAATATTGCATAATGTATTGTTCTCCAAAATATGTTCTGCTTGTAAATCGTATATGATTTTTAAGATTTTGAATGAAATAATAATGTTAATTAAACATTCTTTGCAAATATATATGTTTTGCAATGTTTTGAGTGCATAATGTATATGGTCTTCACGGTCTACACTCAAATATTGGTCTCCATAGAACTTAACTCAATATGTTTCGCTATTAGTACTTTTGTTATATAACAAAATTATAACACGTATATTAAAATATTAATATATTGTTGAGTATGGAATACACAAGATAATATAGAAGGGGGGTTGAATGTATTATCTAACTTTTCTCCAAATATGAATCTTAAGAACGTGTGTTTGAGGGTTTTAATCTGTTTGTGTAGCTAAGTGTGTGTTCTTGTTTAACAGAATATATAAGTGCGGAATAAAACATAAGAACATAATCACTTACTTTAATCTAACGTTGTATTAGATAAAGATTTTCGCTACAATCTGTGAATACAAATATTGGTATTCTCGGCTTCGTTTTCTCTGAGAGATGTTCTCTATGAATGTATGAAAACTTATTTTCTTAAAAGTTTAACTGCTAGAGAAGTGAGCTTGTACACTTATAGAACATGTGTACAACCTACTTACTACAAATGAAGTGATAGACAAAATTACTTTCTAACTTGTCTATCCCTTTTCGAGTAAAAATTCCAAGCAACTTGTAATTTGACTTCCTTCAATCCTGCTCAGATCCACTTCTTTAGCAGCTTGTCCCCTATAACAACTCTCTAAGCTTCTTGTAGACTTTCCAAAAACACTTTACAGTATTGTGGTCCTGAAAGTATTTTGGCTTGCTACAGGTTTCTAACTTGTACAATTCTTCAGTATTTTGTCTTCAAGACTACATTCGAGAAGTAACCAAGTGATTGATTCGAGAACTAGAATTGGCTTATTAGATAACTTTGAGTTCTTCAATACTGTATAATTGACATATCGAATCAGTCTTTTCTTCAGGAATCCTTGACTTATCAAATAGAGCTTTTAACTTATGGAATCCTTGAGATGTCGAATAGCTTCCTAAGTCCTTGAGATATCGATTGTAGCTTTGACTTGTTGACTCTCAGAGAGCTCGAATGATGCTTTGACTTGTTGACTTATTGAGTTCTCGAATAGAGTATTAGACATGTCGAATCTCTGAGTTATCGAATGAGGCTTTGACTTGTTGACTCCTTGAGATATCGATCAGTGTCTTTTGAGATATCGAATCCTTGACTTCTCGAAAGCTAGATTTCTTGAATAGAACAAAAGTATTTCTCGAATTGGTACTTAGGCAAATCTTCATTCTTCAAAATCCAACTGTGTTTATTTTGACAGCCTTGTTCTTCAAGCTTGAGGCATGATCTCTGGATCTTCTTTAAAGCATTATTTCATGACTTAATTTACAGTTACACAGATAGAATTTTGATGCCTATTACAAGTACTAAATACAAGTAGAAACTCTACAACTAGAGGTCCCCAAATTAGGGGTCATGTAAGTAATGCAAAGCATTACAAACAATTAGGATTGTTATTAGATAAATACAGGCATGCCTCTGTGACTAACAATCTTCTCCAAATTGTGAGTAAGACCCTTAATCACAATTTCATGTCTGATAACAAGCCTAACATACATAAAGATAAAACATTAGCAGTTCATGTATGAAATTGATTGAATCTTGAATACAACGAAATAGACATTCTTACAGTTGAAGATTATCCAGTTCCTTTAGCATTTATCCCTTGACTCTTAGCTAGATATTCATTCAATTTCTCTTGTTGTTTATCTTCTGCCTTTCTTTTGTTTTCTTTCATTTCATCTAAGATATCTACCATAGCATTTAGCTCTTCAATCAAAGATGAATCCTTAAAATCTTCAAGTATTGGATTCAGTATGCTTGCAGGGTAGTGATTGACCAGGTCCATTCTGATATTGACATAAGCACCATTTCTCCTCCTATATTTTATAACATAGGGATTGAACTGGACTCTGCACAATCCTTTAGCCCTTAGCTCCTCTGCTTTGGCTTCCAGTGCATCAAGCTCCTCCATCTTCTTCTTTAACAGCTCTTCACTCTTCTTTTTCCGCATTGCCTGATGATCTCTCTTCTTTTTGACAAAATCTATCAACTCTAGCTTCCACACTCTCTCCACCTTATCTTCAGAGTTCAACATTGCAATTATCCTCTCAATATCATAAAGTTTACCCCAATGCTGACACATCCCTTTCTTGAACTTCTTCCGTCTCCCATCAGTGTATTTAAATTCAAGGCAATCATCAACAATGGCAACATGATATATTCTTTGAGCCCTCAGAAATAGCAATTGATCTTCATCATAGTCTTCATCTAGAGGTGGAAAATCTAGCCCTAGTACAATTGTGATGGCCTTGGATTCAGATGTCTTCACTTTCCTTGCCTTTCTGGCCATAGATTTGATTTTCAACTTTTGCATCTTGTTGCTAGAAAGAAGTTTGAAGCCTTTTTCTCTTGACCATTGAAGTACCCCCATTAGCAGTTTGCTTTTGGAGACATACAAGTGGTTTCTTGATTTGAATCTTCTTTGCTATAGGTGACAAGACAGTTGCAGAGGCCATAGAATTAGATTTTGTTAAGTCATCACTAGCTACATCCACCCTAGACTTAGAGCCTTGTGTTGTGGTGAGAGTACTGTTAATGATGTTTAAAGCTTATTGACTTCCACCTCTTCTCTCATATACTTTATCATCATCTTTGCCATCACCTCTCTTCTTGTTCTTTCTTCTTCTTCTTCTTCTTCTTCTTCTTCTTCTTCTTCTTCTTCTTCTTCTTCTTCTTCTTCTTCTCTTTATCATCCTTATCACTCCTGTGATGCCTTCCGCTCCTATCACTTTTATCTTCATTATCATCATCCTTATCTCTCCTTACCTTAGCAGATTCAGGCACAATGCCAGTTGCTAGATATGATTTGAGATATAATAGAGCCTCTAATTCTTCAGCTGATCTGCACCCTTTCTTCTTGTTAAGTTGATCAATGATTTCATGAATCAGCCTTGTATTCTGAGGGGTGAGATGTTTTGGGATGACTAGTTGACCAACATCTTCAATTCTTGTACCAGACTGATAAAGAATAGTTCATGGTTGAGTACACACTTCAGGCAGTCTAGTATGTTGGCCATTCCTTAGATCAGAATAGAGACTCTTGTTGTTTTCTCCCACTTTCTCAATCAGCTCCAGGATAGCATCAATCTCAGTGAATTTTAAGTCCTTTAAGGTGTCATAAGATAGGTGCCATATTTTGCAATTGGTCACCATCATAATCTCCTTGAAAAAAAATTGATCTAGCTTCTTTGGAATCACTGTTAAGTACTTGATTTGTTCATTGAGACTCCTCCTGTATAGTAGTGTATCTCCTCCAACATTTGCCCTTGAGGCTTGCGGAAACTTCAAGAAAGCAGCATCATGATATATATCTGAATTTGCAACTTCTATCAGTTTGGCCTCTGTGACTACACTCACTTCAACTGGCTGATCATCTTCATGTTTGGAGGCTTGGGCTTGGTCAGATGGCATAGAACCTGCCACCACTGTAGATGTGATTGATTGCTGTAACCCACTTGGAGTAGTGATGTACACAGTTGGTAGGGTTACAGTTGGTAGAGAGGTGATATTTTTGACAGGTTTAGACAAAGAGGTCTCAGTAACTTTGGCTTTGCCTTTGCCTTGGATTTAAACTTGAAGTGTTGTATTTGTAGAATTTGAAGGTTTTGGATTATCAGAGATGACAATACCCTTCTCCACCTTAGATTTTGAACTCACTTTCTTCTCCCCCTTAGGCTTGTTCTCAGACACATGTGTCTTTGATGGGGCCCTTGGGTTTGAAGAGGAAGGAGGTGAGATTGAGGGTTGAGGAATGCCCATGTATTGCATCATTGCAGAAATCATCTGTTGTTGATGAAGAAGAACATCAATAGTAGTAGCAGCCTGAGTATCCAACTTGTCATTCAGAAGGGCAACAGATTCTTTGAGCTCAGCATTGAATTGTCTGAGAGAACTCACTTCCCTTTCTAAACCATCCATCTTAGTGAACAACTCTGTAGCTTTGAAGCCAGTAAGAGACTGTTCTTTGAGCCTTTGTACTTCAACCTTCTTCATGTCATGCAAAGGAACATCTGTGACTGCCTTATCTCCATACTGATTAGCAAAGAGAACTCTGATTTGAGTATTGGCATCAGTTGTCTGAGAGGAGAGATTCTATGCTTGAGTTGCAAGATTTTTGACAGCATCTTGGACTAGGGGAAGGCGATTATCCAACTCAGTGCATGTAGTTTTGCATTCTTGTATATTTCTGAGGACAGAGTCTAGAGATGGAAATTTTAAGGCAAATTCTGTCTTGATCTCACTCACTACCTTTGTTGTGGCTTTGCATACTTCATCTATTTCCGTTTTAACTCCTTTGCCAAGGTAGTGAGCAGCCTTCAAGGTTCCATTGTATACATCATTTATAGCTTCATACACTTCACCAGGAGATAGAGACTTGGCATTTGATCCTAGTGAAGTGATGTACTCTTCTCTTAGATATTGAAGAGCTTCACTGAGAGAGACACTACCATAACCTTGCATCCGGGCATCAATGTTGCCATATCTCTCAACTTCATCTACTATTTTCTTCCTTTGATCCTCCAAATCTGTTCTGTGACATAGCATAATTGCCCCATAGTCTGAATTTGGAAGGTTGGATGTGACAAGGTTTTGAGCTATTTTTACAAACTCAAGAATCTGATCCACAATTAAACTTTGAAGTGCTTCAACTATCAATTGTTGTGGAGTAGACCCTGATCCTGAAGCACTGTCATGTTGCACAGGCTTTAGCCATTGTGACAAAAATTCAGAGTTAGAGCTAGGCAAGCTAGACCCCTCAGTTACAGATGCAACTTCTGTAACCGGATGGATTGACTCTACTACTGTTGTCTCCACAGAAGTGGGATGAGTTACAACAGTAGATGACACAGGCACAAAGTCTCTAGTGAAAAACTAGTGAATCCTCTGTGTTTTTGATGGTGTCATTAGGAGATGCCCCAACATGCATTCCCTCACCATCTAAATGTAGGTCCTGGGTGGTGAGCAAAGTGTCTTGCACTAAGTCACTTTAGTCCATTGGCTCACCAGGAGAAGGAGATTCTTGGTGATCAATGCCTTGCTCCTCAATTGCTTGAGTTGCAGGCTGCAAAGAAATTTGAGTGATAGATTCTGGAAGAGAAGTGTCTTGTAGAATAGATTTTAGCAACTCTCCCTGAGAAATAGAGGGAGTTTCAAGTGTGATATGCTCTTCACTAATTGTAGTGCCAGCCTTCTCACTCCCATGTGCAGACTCTATACAAGAAGGTGCATTGGGGAGAATGCTTGATTCTATAGATGCACCCTGTTGAGAAGACACATTTAGTGAGCTGTTTGCCCCTGATTTTACAACTTCAGCCATTTGAGTGACTGAAGAGGTGATTTTCTTAGACTTCTTCTTCTTTGGCCTTTGCAAGGATGACTCAGGTTCCTCACTTTCTGAAAGGCATATGATGTAGCCTATTTGTATTTTGAGGATTCAACTCAACTTAAACAAGAATGTAATAGTAAATAGTATATGTACTGTCACAGGGATCTCAATTGTATTATCTGTCAGAAAAGAAAGAAGACAAAGTCAATCTACCGTTTTGAGTTATACTACACTTGAAGAAGTTTATTCAGTTGATCAAGCATCAGTGGAGTAATCAAGATAGTGGGTTCTATTTATAGTGACAAGAGGTTCCTACAGTGGCAGAATACAAATTATAAAGGTTTGAAAAAGAGTGAAGAAAAGGGATACATGAACCACAGTTTTAAAGTCAATATATGAAGAACAGTCATTGCGGTTAGTCACTCATGAACCAGACCGTGCATCGAGTGTCAACATTAAACAGTGGTTATTTGTCATTAACTTCAGTGGTTCAAGATATCAAGACTGGTAAAAGAGAAAATCATTGTGCAAGCAACAGAAGTGTTAAATTCATTAACCACAAGGATTTTATTATCAAGTGGACTGGCTGTGAGGAAAAAGATTTATCACAAAGAAATGCAAAGTGATATATTCTTAATGCTGAAACCCCGGTTAGAATTTCTAAAAAATTTCATTTCTTGAGATTTTTTGATTCTTAATTAATTTGACTCTAATTTCGAATTTTAATTAATTTGAACTTACTTTCAGATTTTTTATTTCTCAAAAAATTTTCGAGTCCTTGAAGTTTTTGAATTTTAAATATTTTGAATTTATTCTAAGCCAATAGTTCTAAGAAGGTTGTTAGTTGAAATTCCTACGAATTGTCAAAGATGATTTGAATCTTTTGAAGAAAATGCATTTTTCAATGAAATTAATTTCTACATACTGAAGAAAAATTTGTGGAAGCTCCTCAAAATTATATCCATAGAATTCACTGGTTTTTCAGAAGCAGGAATGGAAGAGGTTTTAGTGGATAGAATTTTTCTCGAAGATTTGAATTAAGTCTATTGATTCTGTGATATACAAACACTAAGTGGATTGCTCCAATGTAACATCTACTACACTTAGTGGATTGTACCAAGAAATATCTTTCAAGGAATCAACAGAGATTTTAGAAAAGTGGAATCAAGGAGGTTTGAGAATGAACTAGACAGTTAGACATCTCAGTCAGGAATTAATGATGGAACCTCAGAACATACATGAAGAGTTACTAATTTAGAAAGAGTACAAATGTTTAATCCAGGAATTAGGCCTATCTATTCCGAAGCAGAAACTCTTCAGGATACAGTTCAAGAGGTGGCTACAAGACTGAGTTGGTGGAAAGAACAAAACATGATAGTTGCAGTTATGAAAAGTTTTATGTGATAAGTAACTATCAAGGTGTGCAACATGGTACAGAATTCTGACAGACAAGGATGAATAGGGATTCATTAAATGAGATGAAACAGAAGCATCAGTGCAGAACTTATCTTGCTGAAGAAAAGAGTTGGGATGGATCAGATGATGATGAGAAGAGCATAATTAATATCTTGCCTTCATAGCAATCTCTGAAGATGATTCACCTCACATGTCTCAGGTATCAATTCTTCGAACTCGTGTAATATGTAATTCTCAGAAATTCAAAGCATGTTAAGATCTTAGTTTTTAATTATTATATCTTTGGTTAGAAGATCTTATTATGTGTATGAATATTTGTTGAATTTAATCAATTGCAATAGTGAGTTAGAAGTGTTCCTTAGACAATATCTCTCAATTCTTAAATGATATATGTCAAGCATATATGACCTCTGCTTAAGCTAGTTTCAGGATCCCCAGTAGAACAAGATTTGCTTATTCATTCTGAATTGTTTGTTAAGGTTTAAAAAGTTTAAAAGATGGAATAATTACCTAGGGTGTCAGTAGAACATCAAGTCATTTGTAAAACTGACTTAGGTAATAGAGATTATATAATATAATATAACAATAGGAATGGATTTGATAGAATTAGTGATTAATTGTTAATTCTTCTATTCCATGCATGTTTAGAAAATTATTGAATATCTGTAAATCTACTTGTTACCTGTTACACAAGTGTACATAGGTTAAAGTAGATAGTACTGAATTTTCTGAAATGCATAACATGCCTAATTTGCATAATTCTTATCTGCAATGTTTTAATGCTGAATGTATGCAATGTATTCTTATTATCATGCCTGCTTATTTCAAATGTCATAAATGCATTTCCTAGTATTTGCATTGATCATAGAAAAAGCATGTTTAAGAATAACAATAAGGTACAGACTGCTAGTCCTCCTTATGTTAGGAAGGAACCATTATTCTCCTTTCTCAGTGAATATTTTGTCAATGACATTAAAAAGGAGAAATGGTCAGTCAAAGATAAGAATGAGCATGTTAAGGTTAAAACTGTTGTTAACTCTAATAAAAGAGAAATCTCTAATCCATCTGGACCCAATTAAACAATTTGGGTACCAAGAACTTTTTATCCATTTGTGAATGTAGGGCTTAACAGGTTAATCGATTATGCATTATTATTGATTTATTCAAAGCATATCATCGAAGAAAGAACCCTGCTATCAAATGTGAATGTGAAGACAGGCCAAGTGGTTTATCCCTTGGAGACAACAGCAAGGGTATGACCTAGGTTCAAGGCTATTCAATAGCTAAGGAATGTTGTCAGTAATAAAGCATCTTTTATAAGATGAAGAGCCTACTGTTCGAGGATTAAGGAAAGAGAACTTATCTATAGCTGACATGGAATCTTAGTCAAAGGTGAAGTCAACAAGGTCAAATCTAAAGCTTCATCAGACAAGAGTTCAGCTATGACATAAGGAGCTCTCTCACCTGAATGTCATATCAAGAGATTCTTTCCTGGAAATCGAATCAGTAAAGGAGACTACCTCATCTGGAATTAAAGTAAAATAAAATTATGAGGCATGTCATAAAGGGAAGTCAAAGAAGCATCACACAGAAGTTCTACATCAAAGTAAAATATATTTTAGTAGTGATGACTGATGACTTCTCTCAACAAACAAGTTGTTGTTCAGACAATCTGAAGACAAGACACCACTGATGGTGATTGATCACATCTTAAACCCTGATCCGCAAAAATTTTAGGAAGACCCCATAAGTATGAAGGAAATTGTTTTGCAATATTAAATCAAAAGTGAGCATCCTAGCAATCAGCTAATGCTCTTGGGGATAATTTCCTTGGTTACTCAGTGGAGTCAACAGCCTATAGGGTGATTGTTATTAATCAACAGAAGGTGATTGAAAGTCTTAGTGATGTTCAATAACCTCTAGCTCCCAGCTGTCAATGGTGATGGTGATTCAGATCCAAGCAATGTCAAACATGGAGAATCCTCATGTAAACCCAGCAGCAGCTTAGGGGGAGCAACAGAAGGATCAACTAGTCAACTCAACGCCACACTGAAAGTCAAAGGATACTATGAGAACATGTCTGCCAAGACAAAGAATGTTGACTCAATTAATTCTTTGTCCTAGTTCTTAGTGTTTCTAATGGTGGAAGTAAAAGACTAGCAGAGCTTCAAGTACTAATGATTATTTCTTTAGTTTTCTTTTAGAAGAAACTAAGAAAGCTACAAAAGATCTGAAAGATTCAGATTGAGTGATTGCAATGCAAGATGATCTCAATCACTACAAAAGGCAGATTGAAGGGAAGCTGGTATCCAGACCAAACAACAAGGCTGCATTTGGTATAAGGATAACCAGAAGTTTAACTGGATGTCAAGGCATTGTTATGAGGGACAAGGCCAAACTGGGTGCAAGGTTACAAGCTGATATGACAGTATATCTAACAAGAAGCACCAGTGACAAGACTTGAGGATATCAGGTACCTGTTGTACATTCATGATCATAATGGACACCTGGACCTACTGAATCTG
The DNA here is from genome assembly GCA_036435485.1 of Saposhnikovia divaricata. Classification (NCBI taxonomy): domain Eukaryota; kingdom Viridiplantae; phylum Streptophyta; class Magnoliopsida; order Apiales; family Apiaceae; genus Saposhnikovia; species Saposhnikovia divaricata. The sequence continues at coordinate 33,901,329 of CM071599.1, forward strand.
GATTCTAGAGGAATGTGAACAAGTGCACTCCTAGTTGGTGAGATAATTGAAAATCTCTACAGGTTAGTATGAACTGGTATCATCACTCAAGCAAGCATGGAAGACATGGTATGACACCCTACCTATAATTTAATATTTGGTATCAATCTTTAACAGTTGGTATCTTTTAACAATCGGTGTCACATTTATAGAACTCTCTACATCTTTAGGCACAAACATAAATGATACATATGTGCAATGATATCTTGATTATATTATATGTTGGTCTACTAACTATAAATTGGGATCAAGATATTTGCTGTTTTGATGTTGGTAAAGTTGCAATTCTTTTGAATTACTTCATGCAAGCCAATAGAAGAATCCTTTTAGGAGCTCAAGCAAGCCAAAAGAATAATTCTATTTGGAGCATAAGTAAGCCAAAAGAATGATGACAATAAAAGTAAGTCAAGGATCTTTTGTTTCTATTCAGAAGATTCTAGACCTGTCAAGACTACATGCCAACACACCACTATAGCTGGCTTTTGACCTATTAGTTTGGACCTAACAAGTTGGTAATCAAAAATCTTAAGATGGACCCAAATCCAAGGAAATGGTACCCTAGAGATATTTGACCCAATAAGTTCAGGATCTACTAATTAGGACCTAATCAGGCTATAGAGTAATCATCAGCTTATTATCTTATTCAATTGCTAATAGATCACTTACACACATATTTTATTCTCAATTATGCAATTGTGCATAGTTCCAAGTGGATTCTTGAGAATCTATTCTTGTAGTTATTAAAATTGATTTTCAGATGTCTTAAGTTGGACCCAAATCTGCAGAGTTGGTACCCTAGAGACATCAGTTCTGACATGTTTTGCTACATAGAGACAGATCAAATGAGTTGTATGAAAGCAGGAGAACACAAGGAATCAAATTCATCTCCAACAACTCTGTGGAACACTCAAGGACTAAGCAACTTGCATAAGGTATCAATTATTTCGAGAGCATGTCTTTATTTAAGATTAACTTGCAGACATGTTTGCTAAATCACTTGATGAAATTAATTTTTCAAGATTGGTTTGTAAACTTGGAATTTTATTAATGCTATATGATTTGTAAATCCCATCTGTTAAGTAATTCTTAAGTAAGCTCACAAGTATTCAATTGTCTGTATCGAAAGGACTTGTGAACTTATTTACATCCAGACCTCACACTGAAAATTATCGGTTGAATGATTGCCATGTGTATAATTGCAATATATTTTAGTGGTGATTATTTAAGGATAATTTAAATACTTAAATGCTAAAATCTAACTCATAGAGATTTATTATTTAATTATTTATTTTGATTTATATGGGTTACGGACTTGAAGCAATTCAATTTAGTATTTGCTTTATACCTCATTTATCAAAATAAATCTGAATCATAACTAAATTGGACCTATCTGCCTTGGTCTTCAATTAGTTGTGAGATGTTAATTCTAGTGAATTTTATCAATGCTCCATTTTCAGAAATTCATTATAATTAATATCATGGTTCTAACAATTGGTTGTATTGAAGTTTTGACTTATATCAGTTAATGATATTTAGTTAGAATTCTATTTACTAACCAATTGTGAGATATATTGGTATGTGTGAAATTACTTAGAACTCCTCTAAGTAATCATTGTTATATCTTTTACAATTCACTCATATTACTATACATAGTATGAAAATTCTCCAAGTAGAACTATGGATATTGAAATATCTAAAGTGACCATTGTTCAGCTACTTGGAATAATTTTTATGCTTATTTGCAAGCTTCTAATCACTTTGATAATAAATGTTATATACTATGGATCAAGGTGTATAGGACTTAGAATATCATTTCTAAGATTGCAGACAAGACAACTTTGGTAATCGAGTCTTATTTATAGAACCAAGGTTGTCTACCAGTAAACAGTTGTTAGGAGTTAACAATTGTTATTAACGAGGAGTTGCCTTGAAGTCATAAGTTTGAAATGTTATATCTTAAGAGCTTGTGTATTTCTTGTCAACTAGTTCCTCGTACTTATGAATATCAGTGAATGATGTTCTTAAGTAGTTAGATACTAATATTCATTCTGTCAATTGGTACTCAATGTAACAATTCAATCTTCACTAAATTGAATTTATCTTACAATAGATTGAATTTATCAAACAATTGGTATCATTGAATATTTAGTATTTAGCAGTGATTATTTATATCCTAGTTAAATTATGACGTGAAGCAATTCAATGGTTTATTTGCTCATAATTTAATTTTAGTAAAGTAATCATAAACACAATTACTTGCATTTTAAAGTATTTGATAAATACTAGCAGTTGGTATCAAATAGTAAAATATTTGTTTACTGACAATTGCTAGTTGTTCATATACTTTATTGCAAACTAATTGTGATGTATATATTATCTCTGATGATATTACTTAGGATTTATTCATATGATAGTTCTTAGAATATTTTACATCCATCAGTCAACTTAGTTTATGTTGTGCTAAGTAATAAAGTGCCAAAAGAGAGACATTGGTTATCTGTACTTATGTACTTGGTAATCTTTGTTACCTAAACCACATTCAGTGCTTGTATGAGTCTTTTCACTAACTTTTGTGTTAAAGTTCTCTATACATAATAAGCACTTAAAGAAAATCTTTCTTTCTAAATTACTGCGAAGTCAAGAGTTTGTGTCTTTTAAAAATAAAACGACCTAGTTTTCATTAAAAGACATTATAATACATTGTTTTATGCATAAATACAGACTCTTGCACACTAACAGTTTTTAAAAGAAAACTCAAATCATTCAACATTTGTGATTGTTTATAATTATAAAACTTTTTGAAATCATAAATGTACATCAATTCTCTCATTGGATATAATGCATATGTTTTCACACAATGTTATGGTATGATGTAAATGCATTCTATCTCTATATTGCTCTATTGCTATGTGATGCAAGTTCAGCTCCTAGTGGAAGTTTTCTCACATTGTAAGTAATGAGGTTGTAAACCCAACAACTTCTATCCCAGACTATAAATCCAAATCTAAACACATCCTAACTTACCCCTGAAGTGGAAGTAACTAATTTGACTAGAGGTCATTAAGGGAGTAACTGCACTTGATGCAGCAAATAAGGATGTGAGGGATAGTAAACCCACAGCTCTGCCTCTCAAGGAGAATAGATGTATATAACTAGAGGTATCTGTAAGCTCGCCTGCATTCTCCCAAAAGGATGCAGAGCTGAAAATGGCACTAAAACAGTCTCTAGATTCATTATCTTAAAATGATGAGTTTATTGAAATTTGCTTGTCGGCCAGGGCATCTGTTGGTAAATCACTACCTCATACACAATACTAAAATACTTCCTATGCACAAAGTGAGATTGCACACACTAAGGACGAATTGACGGAAACAACTAATACTTCGACCATTTTACGGTTAGGATTATAAGTTGAAGGTTCCTCAAAGAACCAAGAGTCTTCACAGACCTCGAGAGAAGGTATTGATCTCAATGCAAAATTCAACAAGATCATTATCTAACTCCCCAGAGGGAACATCTCTGGATCCTGCGGGTATCGAATCTGACATAGGTGCGGATCGGAAACTTGTTAACTATGATTCAGATTTACCTAATGAGTTTAACAAGGTGATGTCTTCATAGACATTAGATGGAAACATGATTTTAATTCTAAGTTTTGATTTCATTGTTTACCTTCTCAGAATTCAAATCTGAAACCCATAAAAAGGGAAAATTTTTATCAACTTGTAGATTATGACTCAGATTCGTTTGACGAGTCTAACAAGGATTGGGGATTTGCGAAACCCCATTGCACCACCAGTGACCTCTCTAGAAGGGGCTATGGTGAATTTTCCTTGCAGGTACACATGGATGTTGGAGCTATGAGAGATAAGAGTGATACACTAGTGAGCATGAGTGTAAACACTTGAGAGTTGAGAGATGAGATCACTCAAATTAAGTGATATGAGTGGAGAGATGAGTTAAACACTTGTGAGGTACACGAAACAGAATCACACATTCACAGTGAGGAAGAAAGATAAACACCAAATCTCATTCCCTATTCCCAAACAAAGTTTACTTACAAGGTTTGGGAGATACAAGGAAATTGTCGGAAGATTTGGTTGTCAAGATGATCAATAGTGAGGCCATTCTATAATATCTAAAGGGCAAAGTTGATCAATCTACATACCTCTATTCTGGAAGTCTTCATGAAAATCCTTCAACACAAGAAAAGCTTCTTTTCTTTATTGCAACATACAATGTTATATGTATGAAGAATCTGTTGTACTAAAGGTAAGAGGTGAGTTATAATTGAAAATATGGTATCATCTAATTTACATTTGGATGTTTGCTATAATTGAATGCTTGGAGGATTACTCAACTAAGGGGGAGAGATATACTGAAGAAGATATACTCAAAGATTGCCTTTGTAAGAGATACTCAACTAAGGGGGAGAGTATAAGCTTACCTTAGTGAGGGGGAGATTTTCTATCTAAGGGGGAGAGATATGAAAAAGGATATACCTTAGAAAGGGGGAGTATTCACCTTGTCAGGGGGAGATAGAAATATTCGCCTTATCAGGGGAGATGAAAAGCTTACCGTTATAAGGAGGAGTCATATCACCTTAGGTAGGGAGACATAAGGAAGGAGAGAAGTATGAAACGACAAAGCAGAATTCTTCAGTATGTGGTTGTCAAGTCATATTTTTACCACTGAAGGAATTCTAGTATCTGCTGATAATGTTCAATTTAAGATATAAAGGGTTATCAGGCAGATATGTCATGAAATGAAGATGAGTTACTTAATGAAGATTTGTTCAGTGCTAGAGGAGCAATCATCTATCAGTTCATCGATCAAGGCTTCTGGAATTGTAATATCTAAACCAGAAATTTTTTTTTATGTATTATTTACTATAGCTCTTTAAAGCTTTATCTTCTTCTTGTTTGTAGTTGAGTTATCCTCTAGGTATTTGATTGTTATTGTCTAACAAACAAATAGGGGGAGATTGAAAGGCATATGATGTAGCCTATTTGTATTTCGAGGATTCAACTCAACTTAAACAAGAATGTAATAGTAAATAGTATATGTACTGTCACAGGGATCTCAATTGTATTATCTGTCAGAAAAGAAAGAAGACAAAGTCAATCTACCGTTTTGAGTTATACTACACTTGAAGAAGTTCATTCAGTTGATCAAGCATCATTGGAGTAATCAAGACAGTGGGTTCTATTTATAGTGACAAGAGGTTCCTACAGTGGCAGAATACAAATTATAAAGGTTTGAAAAAGAGTGAAGAAAAGGGAGACATGAACCACAGTTTTAAAGTCAATATATGAAGAACAGTCATTGCGGTTAGTCACTCATGAACCAGACCGTGCATCGAGTGTCAACATTAAACAGTGGTTATTCGTCATTAACTTCAGTGGTTCAAGATATCAAGACTGGTAAAAGAGAAAATCTTTGTGCAAGCAACAGAAGTGTTAAATTCATTAACCACAAGGATTTTATTATCAAGTGGACTGGCTGTGAGGAAAAAGATTTATCACAAAGAAATGCAAAGTGATATATTCTTAATGCTGAAACCCCGGTTAGAATTGTTGTATTTTTTGCTAATCAAAATGAGTCCGGTTTCAGATCCTCAAGAGACCGTAGCTTACACCTGGACGGGTTATGAGAAAATAGAATTATCACAAAAATATGGAAAGTGATATATTCTTAAAGTTGGAACCCCGGTTGGAATAGATATATTTTTTGTTAAGCAAAAGGAGTCCGGTTTCAGACGCTCAGGTAACCACAGTTTAGAGTTTAAGAATAATTTTAATTTAATAAATATTTTATTTATTTAGAAAATTATATTTATAAATATTTAATAATATTAGATATTTATTTTTACAATTTCTGAATTAAAATAATTATTTATTAGTTAAAAATTATAAGTTGTGCGGGTTAAAAACATTTACATGGAGCTATTTGTAATAAGGACGAAATAGATTATAAAAAAAAAATATACAGCCCAATGTTCAATTTGTGACTGATTTTCAGCTTGACAATTCAGTTCAATTTGTTAAACAAATCAGCCCAATGTTCAAAAGTAATATCCTGATTGTCTTACCGATTGTCTTGTTAGTTTATTTTTAAACTAACAAGACAATTAAAAGAATGTCTTGGTAATCATTATGCAGGATTAATATTCAAATTGATAGTCTTGATGATGATTAAAAAGGAAAAGTCTTCTACAGCTGTTAAAGCAAGACAAATATCTCAGAATTGGATTGTCTTGCCGATTGTCTTGGTGGAAGTTGATTGTCTTGCCGATTGTATTGCCTATTGTCTTGGCAGTACAAATTTAGTGTCTTGGTGGTTCTGATTGTCTTGCCGATTGTCTTGGCAATACAAAATATTTTATAAAAGAGGCAGAAGCAATCAGACAGAAGAGAGCAGACACAACTTCACATTCTTCACAATTTTCTCTCCGAGCTGAACAAGAGAAAGACCAAGAGAAATAGATCTGAGCTTCAAATAAATTCCTGTAAATTATTTCTGAGCTGTATCGTTAAATCTGAACCGATAGAAATTGTTTACTTGTAACGTTGGAACTATCTAGCGAGTTTTTACTCCTAGAACTTATCTCTCGAATTGCTTTTAGCATTCGATCTTTTTATTACAAATATAGAAAAGTTCATGTCGAATTTTCTATAGAATTTGTAATAATTAGTTGGTCATCAAACCATTGTAATTTGTACCCGTGTATTTAGACACACCCCATCAAGTTAATATAAATTTTATATTTAACTTGAATATCGGTATTCGTTTTATTCCGCATCAATTTGTTCTTGATTTAATATTTTAAGAAAAGAGCAAATTCGATTAAATGACATAGTTTGTATTCAACTCCCCTTCTACAAACTATTTTGGACCTAACACTTTCTAAACCTAGTTCTACAGCCAAGGCAGCTTCAGATAATATGGTCAAGGGTGCAGAAGCAACCTGTTTTCTCTTCTTCTCCTTTTTACTAACATCACTCTGTTGAGAGGATGATGCAGTTGGCTCACTGTTTGGTACTGTGTTTGGTTGAGGAGGTAAGTTAGCAGACCCTGGGTTAGCATTTTGTTCTACTTTCTTGGGTTGTGCTAACTCAGATTTTGATGCAAATATTGGCATGTTGTGAGGGTAAGACTCAAATAACCTCTGCATCTGAGGGGTTATTACAAGTCTCACATCCACATCATTCCTAGTATCCAAATTACCAAAAATGAGTTTGGTCATGGACTTAGGATAACCTATTCTTGTTTTATCTAAGCCAGGTAATTCAATCAAGTTTTTATCTAAGTAATTAAGAACAGACTGAATAAACCTGGGAAAGAAAATATCATTACCTCTCTTGGCTGTGTTCTTACCAAGTTTTCCATAGAGCTCCTGCATTATGAGCTTTCAAACATCTATCTTTTTATCAAAGGCCAATGAGTACCCTATCTGTTAAGCGGGTGCATTCAATTGGTCATAGCTGGACTTCCTTCCACTGAATACTTGCAGAAGTGTTGCAAACACATAACTCCATTCTTTTCTTAGGTGCTTCCTATTCAGGTTCCCAACCTTGATAGTGTATGAGTACCTTATAAGTTCAAAGAACTCCACCAGTTGATCATCTATTACTAGACTGTTATATTAATCCTGGTGAAGATCCAAGGCCTTGCTCATATCCTCAGAGGTGATGTTGAACTCTTTACCCAGAACTTTGAAATTTATTACATAGCCCAAACTGCCATATTCAAGAGCAACAGTTTCAGTAATTATAGTGCTCCAAAACTATTATAGAATGTCTAGATACAAAGTTGGGTTGGCCGTACGTGCTCCCTTGATATAGGATTCAGACATCCATTTTACAAAACACTTGTAATTAGCATTTGGAGCTTCGACATCACTTGAGAGAGCGATGAAGTTGGTGTTGAATTTCATGGTTGTCATTGATACGGAGAAGAGAGAAAAGAGAATGAAGGTCGAAGAAGAAATTTAGTTTTTGATATTAGGGTTTTCAGAGGTTTTGGGAACTTAGATGCTTGAGAAATCGAATGAAATGAATAGAGTAGTTATGGAACTGTATGAGTATGAAGTACTTGAATTGTAGATTAGATATATGTTTTGTATCGACAAGTCAAGCATTCGAGAAGTGTAAAACAACTATTCGATATGTCAAGAAAGGCTTATTCGATAACTCAAGCAGGTTATAAGCCACGGCTGGCAGTTTATCCAATTTAGAAATAATTCTAAATTCAATAAAATATGTTTTTATGAGTGAATCAAAATTTTAGACAAAAATCCGAAAATGGTTGAAATTCAGCGAGAATTCAGCCTTTTCAAATGATTCGAGAACTCAAATACTATATTCGAGAACTCAGACATTAGAGAACTAAAATACCATATTCGAGAAGTCAAGCATGTCTCTGTACGATATCTCCAAAAGACCTTATTCGAGAACTCGAGAGTACTCTAAGGAGACTTATTAGAGAAGTTGAGCATTGACATAGAATGAATCATTAGAGAAGTCTGACTTGTCAAAATATTCCTTTCACTCATAAAACTCAATTTTCACTATCTTTTAAAATTCACCAGAAATATTCAATGAAGAATATTCTAGCAAATCAAATAGTGATTTTCTTAAAATTTCATAGAAATTTCAAGTTAGCAAAATATGATTTTTCAACATATGCAACAGATTTGAAATATTTATAAATCATATTTCAACCAACACTTACTTCAAAAATATTGAGAATTTAGATAAAGTAAGTGTTTACTGCTGCAATAATTTGGTTGATACTTTCACTTAGCAAGATTCTGAAGGATTCAGCATTCCAATCTCACTAACCAACCTTGTGAAGGTGGCTTCGTCCAATGGCTTAGTGAATATATCAGCTAATTGTTTATCTGTAGAAACATAATGCAACTCAATGGTTCCATTAGTTACATGTTCTCTAATGAAATGATATATGATGTCAATATGCTTTGTTCTAGAATGATTGACAGGATTTGCAACTATATAGATTGCACTTGTGTTGTCACACATGATGGGAATCTTTTCCAACACAAGTCCATAATCTCTAAGTTGATTTCTAATCCAAAGCACTTGAGCACAGCAACTTCCAGCAGCTATGTATTCAGCCTCAGTTGTGGAAGTTGACACAGATTGTTGTTTCTTGCTATACCAAGAGACTAACCTTTGTCCAAGGAACTGACAGCTACCTGAAGTGCTTTTCCTATCCACTCTGCATCCAGCATAATCAGTATCAGAATAACCAACCATATTGAACCCTGTGTCCTTAGGATACCATAAGCCCAAGTTTGGAGTGCCCTTTAGATATCTAAAGATCCTTTTGATAGCAATCATATGTGATTCTTTGGATTTGACTGAAACCTTGCACACAGACATGTTGCAAACATGATGTCCGGTCTACTAGCAGTGAGATAGAGTAGAGAGCCAACCATGCCTCTGTAGACTGAGATATCTACTTTCTTGCCCTTAGCATCTTCATCCAATTTAGTGGCAGTGGCCATAGGGGTCTTTGCAGGTGAGCAGTCTTCTAAGTCAAACTTCTTCAATAAATCCTTGATGTACTTGGTTTGACTGATAAAGATACCATCCTTTCTTTGGCTAACTTCCAATCCAAGAAAGAATGTCAACTCTCCCATCATGCTCATATCTGCTTTGCATGAGCTTAGAGAATTTTTCACACAATTTCTCATTTGTAGAGCCAAATATTATATCATCCACATAGATTTGAACTAGGATAATATCATTACCATACTTCTTGTAAAATAGTGTATTGTCCAATGTGCCTCTAGTGAATTGATTTTCAAGAAGAAATTGTGACAATGTGTCATACCATGCCCTTGGAGCCTGCTTAATTCCATACAATGCCTTAAGCAATCTATAGACAAATTCTGGGAAATGTGGATCCTCAAAGCCAGGTGGTTGTTGCACATATACTTCTTCTTCCAACTCTCCATTCAGAAATGCACTCTTGACATCCATTTGATAGACTTTAAAATTTTAATGAGCAGCAAATGCCAAGAAGATACTGATGGCTTCCAATCTAGCAACAGGGCAAACGTCTCATCATAATCAATGCCTTCCTGTTGAGAGTGTCCTTTTGCAACCAACCTTGCTTTGTTCCTTATAATCACACCATCTTCATCCATTTATTTTTCAGAACCCATTTTGTTCCAACAATGGTTCTGTTCTTTGGTGCAGGCACAAGATCCCATACTTTGTTTCTTTCGAATTGATTAAGCTCTTCTTGCATAGAAATAATCCAATCTGGATCCAACAGTGCATCATCAAGTTTCTTAGGCTCAATTTGAGATAAAAAGCAACCATAGAGACATTCATTTTGAGTTGCTCTCCTAGTTCTTACTCCTGCATTTGGATCTCCAATAATTTGTTCTGCAGTGTGTGATCTATCCCATTTCCTAGAATGTTCAGTTTGATTTCTAAAATTTGATGGTGCTTCATCATCCAAGTTATGATCATATTCATTTCCCCCCCTGTAAAGTTGCTTTCATTCACAGGCGTGTCTTGGATGCTTGTATCTTCACTGTTGTTTGGCACAAACTCTTCTCTTGCTTCATCATTCACTGGAGTTTGTTGAACTGTAGTCTCAACTTCAGTTTCAATCTCTTCATCAAAATCATCCATATTTTCGAACCTTAATGGATCTCTATCTTCATCATTGGCTTCTTCTAGTCCAGGTAGTTTGCTGTCATCAAATGTCACATCTGTGCTTTCCATAACTTTCTTTTGACTGATGACATAAACCTTGTAAGCGGTTCTCTCCATTGAATAGCCAAGAAAAATTCCTTCAAATGCCTTTGCATCAAACTTACCAACATATTCTGAATTATCCTTTAACACAAAGCATTTGCTTCCAAAAGCATGAACATATTTAAGGGTAGGCTTCTTTTCAGTCATCAAATTATAAGGTGTCTTTCCAGTGTTTTTGTTGATGAGAGTTCTGTTCTGAATATAGCATGCAGTGCTCACAGCCTCAACCCAAAAACATGTAAGCATTTTTGCATCAAGTAACATTGTTCTAGCAGCCTCAATTAGAGTTTTATTCTTTCTCTCAACAACTCCATTTTGTTGTGGAGTCCTTGAAGCTGAGAATTATTGTGAAATACCATTCTCTTTGCAGAATGCTTCAAGCATAGCATTTCTAAACTGTTAAATATAATTGATGTTTTTTGATCAGTGTCTAAGTGTTACAGGGAGTTATTAGAGTTTAGCTGGAAGCAGTCAGAGTTTGTGTAAACTCTGACAGTTGGAAGCTCAACAGAGTTTGTTAAACTCTGTTTGGAGGAAGCGCGTCTACTGTTCAACAGTGATTAAAGATTAATTATGGAAGTGATATCTTTGAAGATTGGATAGCTATCAAAGAGATCGAGTTGACATAGGAGACGTGTGACAATCTGTAATTGATATCATTGTATAGCTGATTATTAGGAATATCAATTAGAGATTGTATCGTAGCTGTATGTTATATAAATACAGATAGGTTAACCCTAGAAGGGAATCGATAACGAATTATCATTATTGTAACCTAGCAGCTCTTTGTGATATTTTACATCACGAAGAGGGTTTGAAATACAAGAAGTTTTTAAGTGCATAAACGCTTTTACTTGTTAATCTCTCATACAAAGTTGATTATTATTTGTGTATTCGACCTAACAAGTGGTATCAGAGCCAATCTGTTACTTTATTACAGGTTAAGATCCAAACACAACAATAATCATGTCAGAAATTCCTCCACCAACACCTACTGTTTCTGAAAAGGCTCCTACTACTGTGAGTCGTTATGAACCAATCAGGGTTCCTATTCTGAGGCCATTAGAGTATGCTATGTGGAAGGTCAAGATGACTATGTTTCTGGAGGCTACAGATCCAGAATATCTTGACAGGATTTATGAAGGCCCTCACAATCCTACAAAGCTATCTGTTGCAGTTGCTGGTGAAGCAGCAAAAATGGTTCCAAAGGAAAAGAAGGACATGACTCCTGAAGATCTATCATCAATTGCTAAGGATGCAAAAGTTAGGCATTTACTACATAGTGCCTTAGACAATGTTATGTCTAACAAAGTCATTAACTGCACCACTGCAAAAGAGATATGGGATGCACTTGAAGTCAGGTGTCAAGGAACTGCAGCTATTAAGAAGAATAGGAGAAACATACTCACACAAGAGTATGAGCATTTTGAGGCTAAACCTGAAGAGACCATGACAGAAACATTTGATAGATTCTGTAAACTAATTAATGATCTGTCATTGGTCAACAAAGAATATGATCTAGAAGACTCGAATCTCAAGTTTCTTCTTTCTCTACCTGAAAAGTGGGATGTGAAAACAACCACTATAAGAGACAACTATGATCTTGCTGAAACAGAGATTGATGAAATTTATGGACTGCTCAAAACTTATGAATTGGAAATGGAGCAGAGAAACAGGAGATCAAGTAGAAAAGGAAAGTCTGTTGCTCTTAATGTTGAAGAGAAGCCTCAGAAGAAAGAGGCAACAAGAAGGAAAATGAAGGGAAAAGCTTTGGTCATACATTCAGAAAGTGATTCACCAAACTCTGATTATGATTCAAATTCTTCTGAATCATCTGACTCTGAGGATGATGAAGAAGAAATGAGAAAAATGGCTGTGCTGATGGTGAAGACTTTCAAGAAAATGGGCTTCAAGAATTTCAAGAAAGGAAAAAGGTTTTCTAGGGATTCAAATGAAGACAGGAAAAGCTACAGGAAATCTGATAAGAGAGATTCTAAAGGGAAGAAGGATAAGTCTGAAATTCAATGCTACAAGTGTAAGGAGATGGGTCACTATGCTCCTGAGTGCAAGAAGGGTAAAACTGGAAAGGTACTCTACACTAAAGGCAGAGATTGGGCAGATTCTTCAGATTCTGATGAAGAAGTGAACTATGCTCTCATGGCTACTACTGAATCAGAATCCTCTGAAAATCAGGTACCTCCAACTACCTATGCTTATAATATTGATGACATTGCTCAATTAAGAATTTTTCTTAAGTCAATGCATATAAGTTATAGGGATCAGACTTTAGAAAATGAGAGGATAAAAGCTGAAAACTCTGAACTTAAAGAGAGAAATAAACTTGTTGAAGAGAAACTTGAAAACATGCAACAAGTTCAGAAAGAAAGAGATGATGTTGTTTCTATAGAACAAGATTTGCTTCAGAAATATAAACAACTAGAATCTGAGTTGGGGGAAGCAAATAAGAAAATTAGGACTTGGACTATTTCTGGAAAGGACACTCAACAGATTTTTCAAACAGACACTGTTGGTCTAGGTTATAATGAGGGAGATGAACTTAGATTTCAAAATCAAGTTAAAGTCAGAACTAAATTTGTTCATGGAACCAGTAAATTTTTGTCTGAGAATGAAAAAGAAGCTGTCCAAAGAAAACCAGTAAAAACTAGTGTTAAACAGGTTAATATTGGTTCTATGACAGATAAACAACTCAAACATAAACTGAAGGAGGTAAAATCTGTTGAGAAAAAGAAAGTGTCAAACAAGAACAGAAATGGAAAAGTAGGCATTACTTCAGGAAATAAACCAATGCTTTCTAGTTATGCTCCAAGAAAGACATGTCATAACTGTGGTAGTACTAAGCATCTTGCAAATTTCTGCAAGAAAAATAAAAATATAAATTCTTTACCTACAAAGTCTGAGGTAAAGAAGGATTTTGCTAGAACTAAGCCACAGACTCTATGCACACACTGTGGAAGCACTTGGCATTCCATCTATACTTGCAGAAAATATCATGCTATCTATCATAATTACTATGAACTGAAACCCAATCTAAAATGGGTTAAAGTTGATACTGCAAGTGTAAACACTGATACTGTTAGCTCAAACTCTGATAATGTTAATTCCGCTGCAAAAGCTAACAAAGTTAAGAATGTCAAAGGATCCAAGCAAGTCTGGATCCTTAAAACTAATCCTCAGTAATTGTTTGTGATTGCAGGGTAACAGGGAGGCAACCCTAGTCGTGGACAGTGGATGTTCAGGACACATGACTGGAAATAAAGCCCTGCTATCAGAATATGAGGAGAAGGCTGGCCCAAAAGTTTCCTATGGTGATGGCAATATAGGAAGAACATTGGGATATGGCAATATCAATCTTGGAAATGTCATCATCAACAATGTAGCTCATGTCCCAGGACTCAAGCATGACTTGCTATCTGTGAGTCAAATCTGTGACAAGGGATATCATGTAGATTTCCAACCTGAATATTGTGAAATTATCAGCAAATCTACAGGAAAGGTTGTTCTAGTTGGTCACAGGCAAAACAACATTTATGAAATCAAGCTTTTGATAGACTCTGTTGGAAAAGCTGTTTGCCTGTCTACAAGAATGTCTAGTGAAGAGAGTTGGAAGTGGCACAAGAAACTCTCACATTTGAACTTGAACAACATCAATGAATTGATCAGAAAGGATCTTGTAAGAGGACTCCCAAAGACCCTGTTAAATGTTGATGGCCTATGTGACTCATGTCAGAAGGCTAAACAAAGGAAGTCATCTTTCAAGAGCAAAACAGAATCTTCTATCACTGATCCTCATCATCTTCTTCATGTTGATCTATTTGGTCCAGTAAATGTTATGTCTATTGCAAGGAAGAAATATGCTTTAGTCATTGTTGATGAATACACTAGATTCACCTGGGTGTATTTTCTAGCAAAGAAGGATGAAACTGCATTGACTCTGATGGAGCATGTGAAGCTTCTGGACAAAGGATCAAGCAACAAAGTTAGAATCATTAGAAGTGATAATGGAACTGAGTTCAGAAATGCAACAATGGAAGAATTCTGCAAGGACAATGGAGTGAAACAAGAATTTTCAGCACCTGGTACACCACAACAAAATGGTGTAGTTGAAAGGAAAAATAGAACCTTAATTGAAGCTGCCAGAACTATGCTTGATGAAGCAAAATTGCCAACTTATTTCTGGGCAGAAGCTGTTCAAACTGCTTGTTTTACTCAAAATGCAACACTGATCAATAAGCATGGAAAGACACCATATGAGATGGTGAAGAAAAAGAAGCCTAACCTGAAATACTTTCATATTTTCGGGTGCAAATGTTTCGTTTTGAAGACTCATCCAGAACAGTTGACCAAGTTTGAGCTAAAGGCAGATGAAGGAATTTTTGTTGGCTATCCGCTGTCAACAAAGGCATTCAGAGTTTACAATCTGAGAACTAAAGTGATCATGGAATCTATACATGTGTCTTTTGATGATAAGAAGATAACTGGACTGAAAGACAAAGACGAATATGATCAACTGAATTTTGAAAATGAAGTTTTAAACTCTGATGAAGGAAACTCTGAAGAAACAATTCTGACAGACTCTGTTGAAACAAACTCTGAACCTCTACTGGTAAATTCTGGAGAAACTTCTCAGTCACAAGAAAGAGGAGAACCAGTTGAGGGGGAGCATGATCAAGATGAAGACTCAAACACTGATACTGAGTCAACTGAAAAATCTGGATCAAACTCTAATGTTTCAAACTCTGAAAATTCAAATTCTGACTCTGGACAGTCAAGTTCAGGGGGAGTCTCAGAAAACGAAAATAGATCACAACAAAATCAGGAGAACATGGATCAAGGGGGAGGATCACATGCTGATAGAAGTCATTTGCCTTCTGCTAGGAAATGGACTAAATCACATACACCTGATTTGATAATTGGTGATCCAGATGCAAAAGTAAAGACAAGAAGTGCTACTGCAAGTGAATGTCTGTTTCATGCATTCTTGTCTAAAAATGAACCAAAGAAAGTGGAAGAAGCTCTTCAAGATGCAGACTGGATAACAGCAATGCAGGAAGAGTTAAATGAATTTGAAAGGAATGAAGTTTGGACCCTTGTACCAAGACCAAAGAACAGATCTATTGTGGGTACTAAATGGGTTTTCAGAAACAAGACTGACAGTGAAGGTGTTATCACGAGGAACAAGGCTAGACTGGTAGCAAAAGGTTATTCACAGCAGGAAGGAATATATTATGATGAAACATTTGCTCCAGTAGCAAGATTGGAGGCAATCAGAATTTTTCTAGCATATGCCTTTCACAAGAAATTCAAAGTGTTCCAGATGGATGTGAAAAGTGCTTTTCTGAATGGAAAGCTTGAAGAAGAAGTGTTTGTTGAACAACCACCAGGATTTGTGGACCCCAAATATCCAGATTATGTCTACAGGCTAGATAAGGCACTATATGGACTTAAGCAGGCACCAAGAGCATGGTATGAGACACTTGCTCAGTT
This sequence comes from Saposhnikovia divaricata, assembly GCA_036435485.1. Lineage (NCBI taxonomy): Eukaryota > Viridiplantae > Streptophyta > Magnoliopsida > Apiales > Apiaceae > Saposhnikovia > Saposhnikovia divaricata. The sequence goes on from CM071599.1 coordinate 33,917,669, forward strand.
TCTTCTAGAAAGTGGATTCAACAGAGGAACAATTGACAAAACTCTGTTTTATTTCAATCAAGGAAGTGACCTCCTTTTAGTTCAAATTTATGTTGATGACATCATCTTTGGGTCTACTAATGACAAACTCTGTAAGAAGTTTGCCAAGCTCATGCAGTCCAGATATCAAATGAGCATGATGGGAGAGCTTAGTTACTTTCTAGGCCTACAGGTGAAACAAACAGAAGATGGAATTTTCATTAATCAAGAAAAATACAGCAGAAATCTTCTCAAGAAATTTGGTATGCTTGACTGTTCATCTGCATCAACTCCCATGGCAACAGCAACTAAACTGGACAAAGACACAGGAGTTTCAGTGGATATGACAAACTACAGGGGCATGATAGGATCTCTTCTATACTTGACAGCTAGTAGGCCTGACATCATGTATGCAACCTGTCTTTGTGCAAGGTTTCAGGCAGATCCTAGAGAGCCACATCTGACAGCTGTGAAAAGAATCTTCAAGTATCTCAAGGGCACCATATCATTAGGTCTGTGGTACCCCAGAGAATCAGATTTTAAGCTACTTGGGTATTCTGATGCAGACTTTGCAGGCTGTAAGGTAGACGGAAAGAGCACTAGTGGAAGTTGTCAATTTCTTGGTGACAGACTTGTTTCCTGGTACAGCAAGAAACAGAAATCAATCTCCACATCTACAGCTGAAGCAGAGTATATTGCAGCTGGTAGCTGTTGTGCACAGATCTTATGGATGAAGAATCAATTGCAGGATTATGGATTGAGGTACAGTAATATCCCTATTTACTGTGATAATCAAAGTGCTATTGCTATGACAGGTAATCCAGTACAGCATTCAATGACCAAGCACATCAGCATAAGGTACCACTTCATCAGAGAACATGTGGAAGAAGGAAATATTGAACTACATTTTGTATCTACAGAACAACAGCTTGCAGATATCTTCACTAAACCATTGAGTGAAGCTACATTTACAAGACTGGTCAATGAACTAGGAATGGTCTCTGGTTCTGACTAGAAATGTTGGTTAGATTCAAACTTTACTTATGTGATGTATTAATCATATTTCCTGATTGGTTAAATGCTAAGTGTACTCTGTTGATTAAACTCTGTTATGCATACTCTGTTAAACTCTGTCAGCATGTCTGTATGTCATACACTGTTAATAAGTTTGATAAACTCTGTGAACTTTGAGTTGATTTTTGTCTGAATGAAAACACCAATGAAGAAATATGTATGAAGCATGATTCTCAGCAATTAAATCATAAATCTTTCTGAGTTATTGAGATCTAATCTTAGATTGTGCAGAAAGTTAACACAGCATGATACTGGCTCATATTTATAGCATCTCTTAGTTTATTTTTTCCTAAACTCTGAGTCTATAAATACTGTGTGCATTACCTTTCATGAAGAACTACTGATGTTGATGAACTCTAAACTCTGTTAGTTATACTCTGATAAAATAAAATGTTTACTGCAATACCCCAAAGAAAATGTATATAGGTTATTATACTCCTTTGAGATTATGTTGGATACTAGGATGACCCAGGAACCTATTGGTATATAATATGTGCTAAAATTCTCTGATTTTTGGTGACTAGTTAAATACTAGGATGACCCAGGAACTTATCAAAATGATAAGGGCTAAAATTTTTGAATTTTTGGTGACTGGTTCCAACCTCTGATTACTGGAATGAAAAAAGAAAAAAAAAAAAATGAAAATAAAAAAAAAATAAAAAAAAATGAAAAAAAATGTGTATATAAAGGGGGTATAAAATAAAAATTACTGTATAAAGTTTGATTACTTCAGAGTTTAGCTTTCATCATACAATCAGTGTTTACTATGACAGTTTGTGCATCCAGTGTTTATTGATTTACTTTATGGATTTTATGAAAAATTAGATGCTCTAAAAATTGACTTAGTAAACTCTGCTTCACACACACAAATACTCACAACTGTGCAATTTATGAAAGGGTTTCGGTGATAAAGTTGGAGAATTGACAAACGCTGTTGATTCGTGATTTGTACTCTAAGGTAAATTTTCACTTGGACAATTTGAAAGTCTTGGAGTAAGTAGGGTTTTTGACAACTGTTAATCAGTGGATAGTTGATGAATGTGTTCTTTATATGATTACTTTAATTAGTTTTCATATTCTCTTCTTGATGCGTTTTCTTGAAGAACAGTTCATATAACACAAATAACAGTTGCAGAACACAATGAATATGATTAGAAAAACAAAATTTTCATTGATAATAAGAAAGAGATTACAAGCAAATATTACATCTTTTTGTTCTCTCTATCTGCTAATCTATTCAACTGAAAAGTAAAAGGTCCGTCCACACCACTCCATTGTTAGCAAAAATTCCCAGATCCCATCTTTGCCACTTTGTTTGGGTGGAAGTTGAAGGGATAAGGTTATTTTTGCTGACATATTCATTAACAATGGTTGGTGGTGGTGGATGAGGATGCCTTCGAGGAGAGCCATGCCAATGTTGCTTGGAGGGCAGCATCGATGTCGATCACCCTTGCAGGTTTCTCTCTCTCGAGTTCTACCAGACCAGCATCCATTTGCAGCCACAGCGTCTCAAGCTGCCTTTCCCACTCAAACGCTTCAAACTCTTCACGAGTATAGCTGAAGATGTCCCTATTCTCGACAAGATGAAGGTTTTTCTCTTTGATGGTAAGGTTGGCCATTGTTTTTCAAAAGTATTTGGTTTGAAAGGTTTGTGATTTTACACGGGAGACTGAAAGGTTAAAGGTTTAATGAATAATCTGAGCAAGTCTCTAGGCCTTAAATAGAGATGGGTAAGAACGAAGTCCTTAATCGCTTCGTATTCTGGTTTTTAAAGGCAACAGGTAAACGTTTCAAATTCTGATTTTACTTGGGTCTAGATATTTTTAAAAGAGTATTATTTGATTTTTGTTAAAATCAAATATTTTAATGCTTTATTTTTAATATACTCTTTTTAAAAAATAGGCGCACATGACCCACTCGCCTTTAATGTGTCCCACTTACCTATTATCGTGTCCCACTACACATTAATCAAGGAACTGATTGAGCGTTTGTTACATAAGAGATTGAGTTTTTCTTTAAATTAATCACTTTTGTGTCCAAACGAGTTTGCTTTACTCTTACTCTCACAGTTTTCTTAGTTTTCTCTTGGGCACTCACGCAAACACCTTTTCTACATACACATCTTTTGGAAATTCTTGGAAATTCTTAAGTCAATGGCATCTAAAGCATTCACTGCTCTTGGCTTACGGTTTGTTCCTAATAACTATGAAGCTCCACTCTATCATGAACGCGTTCCAGAATCGTTTCATCTCATGCAGAACTTTTTGAGGGATTCAGAGATTGGACAAGCTCTGACTGGACCTGCTACTCTTTCTGCGTCTCAACTTGCTTCATTCTGGCAGAATTCAGTTTATGTGGATGGAGGAGAAAGTGGAACTCCTACCATTATCTTCACTTACGAAGACCAAGATCATGTTATTACTCCACAGACTGTACGAGATACAATGGGGTTTGATACACATACTTCCTATACTCTCGTTAATGAAACTTATCTGAGAGAGATGCTACAAGAGATAGGTTACATGGAATCTCTTGACAAGCTCGGCAGTATAAAAAGGCCAAATCTCAGAAAAGAATGGAATTTCTTCTTTGATTGCATAACGAGGACGTTCCAGAAGAAAGTCACAAACTGGGATGCCATTCCAATAGACAGTCTTCAAATCGGGTATTCTCTGCTCTATGGTTCTAATTTTGATTTTGGTCGACATGTTTTGATGAGCTTAGGTGATAAATTGTCAGAGTCTACCACTGTCTATTATGCTCGTTTCTGTCAAATGTTGTTCAATGCATGTGTACCTGGTCTTGAAATTGATGAAACTGATGAAATTGATCCGTTTAGAGTCAATAAGCGCATATTCTCTGATATGACTAACAAGGATGTTGGTAAAGAAAATCTTCCTGAGTTTGTCATGCCTCTTGCTCTACGAAATTTTCTAAATCAACCACATGAACCACAACAAGACCAACAGGAACCACAACACGATGCACCACAACAAGATGAACCTGAACAAGAACCACAACAACCTGAACCACACCCTGAACCTCAACCAGAACCAAACACTGAATCACCTGCAAAGCAACCTTCACCTACTTCAAACACAAACTCTGATTCGTCACAATCTCCACCAGCATCACAGTCTAGAATGCAAAGAGTTAAGAAGGCAGTTACTAAACGACGTGCAAGTCTAAAGCAGGCAGAAGAGACATAAAGCAAATCAAAACGGAAATCTCCTGAAGCTGTTTACACTAGAAGGGGGAAGAGAATGAAAGCTCGGGCAAACATATCTAAGTCACTCTCAGTGGTAGAACAAACTCCACCAACTAGTGAAGAGGATTCAGATAATGTACCTCTAGCAAAACGAAGAAAACTGATATTCTCTGATTCTGTGGATGAAGATATTGAAGCTCCAGAGGTTGTTTCACAGCAAATACCTGCAGAGGATGTAATACCTGCAGAGGATGTAATACCTGCAGAGGATAAAATGCCTGCAGAAGAGGATGCAAGAGATGATGTTTCTCCAATAAATGCTGTTCCTGATTCATTTATGCCATTATCTGATCCTATCTCTAATATTGGTGTAGCTGATCAACCAACGTCTGTTCCTTCTGAAGCTGTGGCATCTCATACTGAGATAATATCTGATGCTCACCACACTGTTGAAGAAGGTGAAGAAATTGATCAGGCAACCAAAGTAACTTCTCAGTCAATGGTTGTTGCTGAGCCTGAGCAACATGAAGAAAATCCTGAAAAGCCTACAGAAGATATTGCTAAACCTATGGCTGAAGATGAACCAGTTAAAGCTACAAGTGTTGAAGCTGAAGGTGACAGTAGTGCAAACTCTGATACTTCTCTGAGTGCACCAGTACAAACTGATGATAAACATACACCTTTTTCTCAACCTTGTACTTCTCATGAAGTTGAGAGAGCACAATTTGCCAAGAATGCTGCTGAATGGTACAAAGAAGATTGTATTTTTTCACCAGAAAGAGCAGCTAAGTTTGTTAAGCAAAGTGCTGATACTATCTCTAATCCAGAGATTCTTTCTTGCTTGAAAGCAACTATAGTTCAAGTTAAAACTCTGGATAGACGATTTGATGATACTAATTTGGCAATCACTTCTTTGCGAAATGAGGTTGTAGCTAGAGAGATGAAAATGGAAACACATTCAAAACTAGTGACTACAAAATTCTCTTAAGCTCAAGACAATATCCTTGCCAGACTGAGTAAAGTTGAAGAGAACCAGTCTGATTTATCTGCTAAAATTGATTCTATTGCTACCTCCCTGGAGTTAATTACTTCTATTCTTATGCCTGATGATGTCAAAAAGGGGGAGAGAGTTGTCAGAAGGGATAGTGCTGGAGATGGAGGGGCAAGTAACAAAGACAAAGGAAAGAAAAAGGCTGAGGAAGTTCAAACTCTGAGAACTAGTAAGTCATCCAAATCACAGTCTGTTGGGAGAAATACTGATACTCAAGGAACTTCAAGGACCAAGAGTTTACTGTTATCTTCAAATCCACAAACTGATGAAGAGTTGGCTGCTAAGTTGTTCACTGAAGAGAATGAGGAAGGAGTAACGATTGAGGACATTGAAGCTGAGGAAAAGAGTTTACAAGAAGAACATCTTAAAGCTTTAAAGTCTGATAAGGTACAAAAAGAAAAAGCTCCTAGGCCTGTTCTTAAAGGCATTGTGATCAAGGAAAATGTTGATGCTGATCAAAGATCACATTTATCTAAGAAATCAACAGAAGCTGAAGCTAAACTCAAGCTGAAAGGCATTGCTATGGAAGGAGAAGATTCAAAGAAGAAAGATACAACCTCTGTTTCTACACAAGTTGTACAGAAGAAAGAAAACACAACCTCTGTTGCTACACAAGTTGTGTTTAGACCTCTATCTTCTCAGTTGAAATCAGTTTTTGGTAAAGGAACACTTCATGATCCAGATGTGTTATCTGGAGTCTCAATGAATATTTCTGATGGAAAAGCTTTATCTGGTAAGATTGGAAATAATAAGGCTGGACTAGGCTCACATAGAGACAGAAGGCAATATACTGGTCCTAGAGATCCTTCTTCACTGGCTGTTCCAGGTCGTGGTGTACCTCAAGAGAGTCTGGATAGACTGGAATCAGTGCAGTTGGTTCATCAGAAGAGTTTAGACAAAGACTTTCTTCTTTACTTCATGGCTGATGGGACAGTATTCAAAGTTGGTGAGGATGATATTGGCTTGAAATATTGGGAAGAACTAGAGTATGTTCTATATCTTCTCAAGGTGAATAGTCAAAGGACTCAATCTGTTGCTAATGTACTAAGACAGAAGATGACTCAGAATCTGGCTATTAGAGGACAGAAATACAACAGCAGATACATTCCTAAGTACAGGGATTACCAAGGCAATCTCATTGAAATGAAGAAAGGTACTGCAAAGTTAAAAACTGATTTGGGAATCACAGTACTTGACTTCAATACTCAGGCAGAAAAAGACAGATTTATCAGACTGGGTAATGAAATGAGAAGAAACAAGATTTATGATCTTAGGGCTGCTATTTACCAAACAGATGAAAGTGATCCTCAACTCAGAGAAATCAAAGAAGCAATGAAGATTGAACTTGAAAATGCAGAAAGAAGATTGCTGATTGATTATCTCAGAACCATGCCAGATCTTGAAATGATTAGAGATTAAAGTTCTGTAAGAATTTTCTTATTCTCTATAGTTTTTAAGCTTAAACTCTGAATCTGTATAAACACTGTATTTATCTATTTGTTTTGACATCATCAATTACTGTCATTAACTTGTACATTTTTGATAATGAACAAGTTGGGGGAGATTGTTAAATATAATTGATGTGTTTTGATCAGTGTTTAAGTGTTACAGGGAGTTATCAGAGTTTAGCTGGAAGCAGTCAGAGTTTGTGTAAACTCTGACAGTTGGAAGCTCAACAGAGTTTGTTAAACTCTGTTTGGAGGAAGCGCGTCTACTGTTCAACAGTGATTAAAGATTAATTATGGAAGTGATATCTTTGAAGATTGGATAGCTATCAAAGAGATCGAGTTGACATAGGAGACGTGTGACAATCTGTAATTAATATCATTGTATAGCTGATTATTAGGAATATCAATTAGAGATTGTATCGTAGCTGTATGTTATATAAATACAGATAGGTTAACCCTAGAAGGGAATCGATAACGAATTATCATTATTGTAACCTAGCAGCTCTTTGTGATATTTTACATCACGAAGAGGGTTTGAAATACAAGAAGTTTTTAAGTGCATAAACGCTTTTACTTGTTAATCTCTCATACAAAGTTGATTATTATTTGTGTATTCGACCTAACATAAACTCTGTTCCATTGTCACTTCTTAGTGCAATCACACTTGCATTGTTGGCCTTTGCTTCTTTATCAACTTTCTTTATGCGCTCAATGATTACTTGTGAAGCCTCATCTTTTGATGTTAGAAATTGCACCCATGTATACCCTATAAAGTCATCAACCATCACCAAGGTCTGCTTCTTTCTTGCAATAGACATAATATTGACAGGCCCAAACAAGTCCATATGAATTAGTTGCAGGGGCTTGGTTATTGATGTCACAGTCTTCGACTTGTGGCTTGACCTTTTAATCTTTCCTTTTTGACAAGCCTCACACACTCCTTCTTGACAAAATTCAAGTGTGGGCATGCCTCTCACTAACTCTCTGTTGATTAAAGAGATAATGGCTTTGAAGTTTAAGTGTGATAACTTCTTATGCCACAAACAGTCTTCATTTGAGGCTTTTGAGTAGAAGCAACAAACTTTATCCTTGCTTACAGAATCCATATTAGCTACAAACAGGCTTCCTTTCCTTACTCCAGATAGAGCAAATTCACCAGTCTTCTTGTGAGTGATCAAGCATTCATCCTTGTCAAAATTCACTTTGAAACCCCTGTCAATAAACTGACCAATACTCAAAAGATTATGCTTGAGTCCTTTGACCAGTGCTACATCTTCAATGATGACATTACCAACTTCCAACTTGCCATATCCCAATGTGTTGCCAATGCTGTCATCTCTAAAAGCAACCATAGGGCTAACCTTTTTCTCATACTGTGATAGCATGGCCATATCACCAGTCATATGATTTGAGCATCCACTGTCCAGAATCCACATGACTTTCTTTTTCTGTTCTTTGCCCTGCAAACACAAGTGTATTACCTCTTCTTTGGTACCCAAACAAGTTTGGGTCCACTGGCTTAGAGACAATTTTAACAGCATGCTTATCAACTTTCTTCGGACTAGTCTTCTTATCACAGTTAGAAGTCTTAGAACCTGAGTTTTCAGACTTAGGTGACAGAGGTACCTTCCTAGCTCTAGGAGGACTTGAAGACTTTGACCTTATGTAGTGTGTGTGAGTGTTGTGACTGATACAACCATCAATGATTTGTCTTCTCAAATTAAAACAACTAGTCATAACATTCATATTGCATGGAATACAGTAAAATTTATCACAGAATGGAGAATCTCTATGTCTTAAAGGCAAAAAACAATCATAGAAAGGTTTAGGCACACTACCTACAGGTTTCTTGCAAGCATGAGTTAAGTGATTAGTACTGAAACAGTTTTGACATGTTTTCCTAGGGGCATTAGGCACATAAACATAGTTGGTATCTTTGTTAATCCCTAGTTTGCCATTTCTGCTTTGTTTCCTTTTAGCCACATTCTTCACAGATTCATTCTTTCTAGCTGGTTCAAACTTAACAGATTTCTCAGTTCTAGGTTCAACTCCAACAGGCTTCCTGTTTTCAGCTTGGCACTCTCACTCTTAGAGGGTGCTGATTGTTCATTAGATTGTGCTTCATCCTCATCATTCAACATTTGCTTGATGAGTAAGGCCTCCTCATCAGTATCAATTGTTGATTCTTTAAAGATAGGTGCCTTAGCATTTTTCAAAATATGAGGCACATTCTCATGAACAACCTTGTCATCTTCGATGACAGCACAACCTTTCCTCTTTTTGAGAGTGTCATAGTCAAAACCAATTGCAACCTTTGCAGTTTCTTGATGTTTCTCATGATAGGACTGCAATAGGCTAGAGGAGTTCTTAAAGTTTTTCAGTTTGAATTCATTCTTAGTTAATTCATCCCTAAGAGCTTTTTCAAGCTGACTAGCACATAGAACCTTATTCTCTAGATATTCTATATCTTTCTTAAGGTTTTCTACTTGCATGGCAGCTAGCTCTAATTCCTCATTTCTTTTGTTTAATACTTCATTCTTAGCAGATAGTTTCACAATCTCTTCATTAGCAGCAGTCATACTAGTATGAATATTAAACATTTCAACAGATAGTTGTTCAATCATATCCTTGTACTAAGAAACAGACATGTCTATGATAGTGAGATATGGTACCTGAGGGCCTGATGAAGATGTCTAATCCTTGGAATCGGTCATCAAGGCATAGTTACAAAATTCTTGCTCTTCTTCATCACTGTCAGTATCATCCCAACACTTCCCTTCAGCTATGTAGGCCTTGCCTGGTGTTTGCTTTCTCAGAAGGGCCTCATACTTAGCTTCAAGCTCAAGAAACTCCTTATCCTTCTTTTTAGGCTTCTTGCATTCACTAGCAAAATACCCTAGGTCATTGCATCTATAGCATCTCACAGATGACCTATCCACATAGCCAGTTTTGAATTTATTCTTGCTTGGCTTCACAGGTGCTTTACTCTTGTTGAATGAATGATTCTGAGGTCTAGGTTTGAAGGGTTGCTTTCTCTTGAATCTAATGTTTGGAAATTTCCTAGCCATGAAAGCATATGAAGTATTTTCTATGGCATCTAACTCCGCAAGCGTGTAGAACTCATCTCCTTCTTCTTCCTGTTCCTCAGCAATAGTCTCAGGCAGCTCCACTACTGGTTCTTCATCCACTATTTCTTCAATCCTCAATTGGCTTGTTGTTAGGTCCCGAAATATCGTAGAAGGGGGGTTGAATTCGATACTACCAAAATATTTCGGTTTTCAAGATTTTTGCGGATAATAATTTTTCAGATCTTGAAATCAAAAATAACGAAACACAATTTCAGGAATATATCTTTATTGATAATAAGCCCGAAAGGGTGTTACACCTTCTAATCCAATGGATTAGCTTCAAAACCAGAACACTCTTAAGGATAGTTTAGGCACGAGGACCTTCTACTCGACACTTCTTGAAAGCGGGCTAAGCCGGCTTTCCTACTAGATGGACTGTCTAGCAGCTTACACAGAGAAGATATAAGAGAGAGAAGAGAGAGTTGGGTGTTGAGGTGTATTTTGAAATGAAATACAACAGGCCTATTTATAGACTTTAGAAAGTTACTATGCTGCTTAATATAACGTAACTGATGACGTTATTTATCAGTTTCAGCCGCCTGATGTCTGCGCGAATCTTTCAAACCTTAAAATTCAACAAAAAATACTTTCTGACAAAACACTTTGAATTTTATATTTGTGTGAGCCCCACCTGATTGAATAGTACTTTTGGGTACTATTCATGAATAGTAATTTCGGCACTATTCATATGAATAGTACTATTCATGTGAATAGTGATTTCGGTTACTATTCATATGAATAGTGATTTTGGATACTATTCATTTTTCCTCTTAATTTGACATCCTTAAATATGCAGCTTCCAAAATGGAGGATATCAATACTGCTATAAACTCAATCATACCTCTTAACAGTTTTTCTGAGTTAGATACCTTGATTCCTTTGTGACGTGTTGACGCCTAGTGCAACTGGTCTGGTTCACAGACGACTAACATTCACTCATGGTCTTCGTATCATGTCTTTAAGAACACTGCTAAGAATTGTGCAACCATACAAACTTTATCTCTGGAATTTTTTGGCCCTTCAACTGAATCATCTGTACATTTAATTTTGTCACTTAGGCTTGATCATGTTAATGAACTTCTTTCAGCAACTTGATCCTTGTTGATGCCCGTTCTTCAAATTTCACGATCCCTGTATAGAGTTAATATTATTTATCTTTTATCCTAGTTGAGTTATATATGTCCTCTATTACATATTACATTACATTATGCTTTACACTTGTAGAGGCTTCAAGTTCTTGAATAGATTTGTTTACAATCAAGGCACATGATGTGTTTATCATTTTACCTTGGTTTGCTTGAATAGCCCTTTTTTGTAACAACTCAAGCTCATGAGTCTTTAACACACCATAAAGCACGTCATATGTAACTTTGTTCAAATCTCTTTCCCTTAGAGAAATGACCCTCTACTCTAGGTAGTTTGGCGAAGAGAGTAGAAACTTCATATTAAGTTCTTTGGTGCTGTAGACTTTTCCATTCATCTGTAGTTCAGTAACCAACTTGTGAAATCTCTCAAACATATCTGTAATGCTTTCCTTGGGCTGTGCCATGAAAGCTTCATACTGTGTGACCAGTATCTGTTTTCTATTTTCTTTCACCTCCTCTATCCCTTCACAGAGAACCTCAATGTGATCCCACATCTCTTTAGTAGTAGTACAGGATGCAATGTTTGCAAACATTGACATATCCATAGAATCTATAATCAACAGCATGAGATGACTGTCAAGAGGCAACCTTTTCCTTTTCTGTATCTGTCCATTTGGATGGTTCCTCGGCTACATAGGATCTTGGGATGGTCGTGGTTCCAACAATCTTCTCAGGAATCTCTTGTTGTGGAACAAAAGGACCATTCTTGAGAATCTCAGGATACAGGGGGTTTGAGCCTTTGATGAACAACAACATTTTTATTTTCCATAGGTTGAAGTTATCTTTGTCAAACTTAGGGACCTTCACCGTTCCTGTTGTCTTCGGTGTATTCATGATCTTTTTCTGTTTTGATCAACAGCCTGCTCTGATACCACTTGTTGAGTATGGAATACATAATATAATACAGAAGGGGGGGGTGAATGTATTACCTAACTTCTCTCCAAATATGAATCTTAAGAACGTGTGTTTGAGGGTTTTAATCTGTTTGTGTAGCTAAGTGTGTGTTCGTGTTTAACAGAATATATAAGTGTGGAATAAAACACAAGAACACAGTCACTCACTTTAATCTAACGTTGTATTAGATAAAGATTTTTGCTACAATCCGTGAATACAAATATTGGTATTCTCAGCTTCGTTTTCTCAGAGAGATGTTCTCTATGAATGTATGAAAACTTGTTTTCTTAAAAGCTTAACTGCTAGAGAAGTGAGGTTGTACACTTATAGAACATATGTACAACCTACTTACTACAAATGAAGTGACAGACAAAATTACTTTTTAACTTGTCTATCCCTTTTCGAGTAAACATCCAAGCAACTTGAAATTTGACTTCCTTTAATCCTGCTCAGATCCACTTCTTTAGCAGCTTGTCTCCTGTAACAACTCTCTAAGCTTCTTGTAGACTTTCCAAAAACACTTTACAATACTGTGGTCCTGAGAAGTATTTTGGCTTGCTGCAGGTTTCTGACTTATACAATTCTTCAGTATTTTGTTTTCAAGAATACATTCGAGAAGTAACCAAGTGATTGATTTGAGAACTAGAATTGGCTTATAGATAACTCTAAGTTCTCCAATACTGTATAATTGACATATCGAATCACTTCTCGAATTAGTCTTTTCTTCAGGAATCCTTGACTTATCGAATAGAGCTTTTAACTTATGGAATCCTTAAGATGTCGAATAGCTTCCTAAGTCCTTGAGATATCGAATGTAGCTTTGACTTGTTGACTCTCAGAGAACTAGAATGATGCTTTGACTTGTTGACTTATTGAGTTCTCGAATAGAGTATTAGACATGTCGAATCTCTAAGTTATCGAATGAGGCTTTGACTTGTTGACTCCTTGAGATATCGATCAGTGTATTTTGAGATATCGAATCCCTGACTTCTCGAATAGAACAAAAGTACTTCTCGAATTGGTACTTAGGCAAATCTTCATTCTTCAAAATCCAACTGTGTTTATTTTGACAGCCTTGTTCTTCAAGCTTGAGGCATGATCTCTGGATCTTCTTTCAGGCATTATTTCATGACTTAATTTACAGTTACACAGATAGAATTTTGATGCCTATTACAAGTACTAAATACAAGTAGAAAATCTACAACTAGAGGTTCCCCCAGTTAAGGGGTCATGTAAGTAATGCAAAGCATTACAAACAATTAGACTTGTTATTAGATAAATACAGGCATGCCTCTGTGACTAACATATATGTATATTTATATATATTATCAAAAATGAAAGATGAAATAAATAATTGTTGATAACTATATATGTGCATTACACATGTATTGGTCACGAACATCCTAGATTGTATAAATAATTTTGATCATCAAGGCACAGTATTAAAAAAAGAAATTGTAACATCTTAAAATAAATAGATGAAAATTATTAGATCTAATATATTGAAATATTATATATTTTAATAGATTAATTACTTTTCCAATTCCCATAAAAATATATTAAAAACAAATATTTGTATTATTAGCTTTAAAATTATTAATAAAATTTATAAATTAATAAGACATAAATATTAAAAAAAAATATTGAAAATAGAATCGTATATTGCATGGTTATAAATAATTATTATTTAAGAAAAAAATAAGGGTAATTTGGTTAATTTATTGATAATGTGTGTGAATCTATGAAATGAGGATGTGCGTATATCATCCTTTTCTTTATTTTTCTAGTGAACAGGTTCATTGTAATGTGCAGGAAACAATTGAGATTAAATTGATTCTACGGAGCTATGAACAGCAGTCAGGACATGCCATTAATTTCCAGAAATCTGGAATCATTTTTAGTGCCAATGTTCAGGAAGATAAGCAACAAGAGTTGAAGAACTTGCTAGAGGTTCATAATGATCTGGGGAGTGGTAATTATTTGGGTTTACCATATTTGATTGGTAGATCTAAAAAATATTTCTTCAGTTTTCTTAAAGATCGTATTTGGAAAAGGATTCAGGGGTGGAGTGTGAAGTGTCTTTTGAGGGCTGGAAAAGCAGTTCTCCTGGAAAAGCAGTTCTCCTTCGTAATGTAGCCCAAGCTGTGCCTTCGTACGCTATGTCTTGTTTTTTGCTTCCGAAATCGATATGTAAAGACTTGAAGCGTATGACGAATAACTTTTGGTGGGGATCGGGACAGAATAACAAGCAGGGTGTTAAATGGTTGTCGTGGGAGAATATGAGTGCATCTAAATGTAAGGGTGGTATGGGGTTTAGGGATCTACAACGATTTAATCTTGCCCTGCTTGGAAAACATTGCTGGAATTTTGTGAAGAACGCAAATTCTTTGGTTGCTCGGGTATTCAAGGCAAGATATTTCCCAAATAATTCTCTCTTTAAAGCTTCGAGGGGAGGAGGTGTTAGCTATAATTGGTCTGGACTGTGGCAAGCTAAGGAGGTCTTGAAACATGGATTTAGATGGGTGATTGGGGACGGGAAAGATATTAGAATTTATGAAGATGCTTGGCTAAGAGGAAAACAAGATTTTAAAGTTGCCAGTACTTATACTAACCGATCAGAGGCAGCTAAAGTTTGTGATTTATTCACTCCTGGCGAAAAGATGTGGGATTCTTATAAGGTGAGGTTTGTGATCACATTGCTTGGACGCATGCTATTGATGGTAGATACACTGTAAAATCAGGATATCAGTTTTGGCATATGCATCACACTTCTTGTTTGAGAGTGTCTTAGGATTATGGCTGGAAAAAATTATGGAAAGTGGGGGTTCCAGAGAAGGCAAAAAATTTTCTATGGAGACTTTGTAGGAATAATCTCCCTGTACGCAATCTGTTGAGAAGTAAAGGTGTACGAGTAACAATAATTTGCCCTATGTGTGGCTTTGATGTTGAGCACTTACTTCATCTTTTTCTTGACTGTGAGTACGCTAAACTTTGTTGGCGGGCTATGGAGTTGGAGCTTGACAGTTCAAGAATTGAATTTCTTCCAGATTGGTTATTGGGCATTCTGGAAAATGAGTCACATGATATGAGTATAAAGATAACTATAATTCTTTGGGGTATCTGGTACGCCAGGAATCTAAAGGTCTGGGAGCAAAAGAGCATAATGCCAATAATGGCTATGCAGTGAGGCTCGATTCAGGTGACTCAATGGAGGGAAGTAGGGAGAAGGTGTTGAGAAGTATTCAAATTGGTGTTCAATCTGTGTCTAGAGAAGAAATCAAATGGAAGGCTCCTGTAGACGGAAGGTTGAAATTAATATATATGTTTCAATTTTTCAAGGGTGTAATTCATTTTCAATAGGACTGATCATCCGTGACCACAGAGGAAACTTCGTTCAAGCACGTAATCTAAGATGTACAAGTGAGGTTACAGCTTTTGAAGCCGAAGTGAGAGGTTTTCTAGAAGCGTTGCATTGGCTCCAGTCTTTGAACTTGGCTAACATGGATCTGGAAAGTGACTCGCAGCTCACAGTTAACTCATTGATAAAGGGTACTGAATATTGTTTGGAAGTGGGGAATGTGTTGCAGGAATGTCGTGTAATCCTTCGGTATAGACCTGATTTTATCGTTTATTTTGTTAAGAAGCAGGCTAACAGGGTTGCCCATTTGTTAGCTAGGGTGTCGTGTATGGTGGGTTGCTACAATGATTTCTTGTCTCCTCCATCGATTGTGTTGGAGACATTGATATATGATTCGATTTCATCTTAATATATCTCCTTTCTATTTCAAATAAAAAAAAGTGAAAAACAACACCTAGAGGGGGGGTGAATAGGTGTTTATGGTTATTAATGGAAATTTATGAACTGTTTTGAAAATAACTGAAAACAGCTTGCTGTTTTTAATAACACAGTTCACAAACAGCACGCTGTTTGTATCTAAAATGCAATGCAGAAAGAGTATAAACAGTAAGTAAAAGAGACACACAATCTTTTAGCCAGGTTCGACCCCTAATCCCCTATGGTCTATGTCCTGGTCCCTTACCAAACTTGGTAAGAGAATATATTATTGATCAACTATAATCCAATTACAAGATACAACAATATATCTCCCTTAACCCTTGCTGCTTACAAACGGCTTGCTGTTTACCTGTGCTGAACCAACCCTCTAAGTACTACTTCCCAAGTATACTTCTCTAGTCTAGTTCGACTAACCCTAAAACCTGAAGCCAATCTTGTACAGCAACAAAACAATACACTTTGAACAATACAAATGTTTTGAAAGAATACAACTCAACCTATAAATCCTCAAAATAATGAATATGCGTGTATGAAGAGATTTGAGGGTTTGGAAGGGTTTAGCAATGTAAGCTCAGAAGTTGTTTGAGTATTTCTTGTTTTATGCACGTTGTATTCCGTACCAAGAACTGATAATACTCAGTTCTTATATAGGTGAACAAGAAGGGTTTGAATTTGTTTGATAAAAATTTCCAACGGTATGAATTTAATCCGTTAGAGAGAAGCAATGCTTTTGAGCAAGAAGATATACTTTGATAATGTGCAAAGCTGAAATCTGGAGCGTGTATGGAGATAAGAATATGCAGGGAACAATGTTATGATGAGTCCCATGTGATATATTTTGAGTGGAGATAAGGTGGTGTATTAAAATAAGGTAAAGTAACCTTATTTAACCAAAAGGAATATTTGCTTGTCTCCAAAAGCTTGAGAGGTGGGAATGTTCATCATATATTCTGAGGACCTTTACATATAATCTATATATCATTTCCTCTTGATGCCCTTTGAATTTCCCGAATGGATCTTTAATTCCATCAGACACAATCAGCTTGCTGATTGTACAATTGGCATGCTGTTTGTGACAATTGGCTTGCTGTTTGAGGTATACTGATTATGAAATCAGTAAGCTGTTTTGCCCTGCAGAAACAAGTTAGAGCACACACAAATGGCATGCTGTTTTAACCTGCAAAACCAAGTTAGAACTAACACAATGGTATGCTGTTTTATATCTGTAAGCGCCAAATAGCTTACTGTTTGTTATCATCAAAACCTAGGAGTTTCAATCTCCCCCTTTTTGATAATTACAAATCTTTTTAGGAGAATTTTGAAACTCCCCCTAAATTCCTGCATCTCAACATTAGATATAAAACAATAATTATCTGAAGGTTATGAGCATTAATATAACATATCCAGGATAAACTTAAACTTAGCAACATATGCCACATAACCATTTCAACAGGAATAAAAACCAGTTCAACAGGAATAAAAATTTAAGTACTACAACAGACCACAACAGACATAGCAAGTTCCACAGACATAAGACATAAACCGAGTTCAAACATAAAACATAAAACACATTGAATTCTCCTAAATTCTCCCCCTTAATTCATCAAAAACTAAGGGTCACTTGTTTCAGCATTTGACTTGGTAGCCTCTGTATCTGTGTCATCTCCAGGAGCATCCTTTGCAGCAGCTTTGGCTAAGTTGTCCAACCCTTGACCATGTTCAATTTCTGAGTGAGCAGTGGATGTGTTACCAACTGACTTGAGCATTAATTCCTTCATTGTGGTGACTTGAGAGATGAGATCCTTCATTGCACCCTTAATGGCTTGAAATTCAGCCTTGAGGTCCTGCACATCAGTTCTGATTACTTGAGTATCATTTCGAAGGGAAATGATCTCACTAGTCATGATTGTCATATCGGCTTGTAGAGATTGAGACACCAAGTTCTGAGTTGCAGTTTGAGGAGCAGTAGAGGTAGTAGGATCATCATGTGGAGGATCATCTTGAGGAACCACAATTCTAGACAACACACCATCTTCAATTTGCAGATTGTTCAAAGACAAAAACTTCTGGTCCATGCAGTCCTTAACAACAACCTTAGTCATACCCTTGACATTGACATTAAACAACTTAAACACTTTGGATAGCCAAGAAGCATAAGGCAGTCCACTAACAGATTTCTCCACTGTAGCTTGCATCTTTTTCAAAATAAAGGAGGACAAATCAAAAGGCCTTCCAGTTAAAATCATAGCCACAATCACCACATCTTGGCAAGTGAAATTTGATTTGTTTCCCACTCGAGGACAGATATGTGACCTAGCTATCTTAAAAACCAGGTGAGCTAAAGGAGTTACTATGGTGGTAGGAGGAGGGTTTGTGTCTAAGGGCTTGACATTACCCATTAAGACTTGTAACTGATCATCAACACTAAAATCAGGAAGGGACACATACCCCTGAGCAATATAAACATCAGTAGCACTATCCATTTCAATTTTAAGAAGCGAACTTAGGATTGGAGGATTCAATTGAATCTTCGTACCTCTAACAGTGGATATAGCATTCCCAAACTTATCAGTTTGCAAATTAGCATAGTATTCTCTTACTAAATCAGGATAAAAGTAATTAGGCATATCAAATACGAACGACTCTAGACCAATATCTTGAAATAGTTTCATTACACCACACTCATCGAAGAGAGGAGTAATCTTACTTGATAGAGGTTGGCCGTTGATGATACCCCGATTCTCCAAATCCAAATCCTTGTACCGGTCTTCACACGCAGGAGAAACAAACACTGGCGACATGGTCATTTTGAGCTTCTTCAATTCTGGAGTTGGAGTGATTTCATCACCACTTTCTAGCATAATAGTTTCCTCTTTCTTTGAAACAGATGGAGAAAGTTCCCTACGAGCCCTAGTCTTTCGAACCATGGTAGGAGATGGATAAACCCTAATTTTCGCTTAATCGCCGCTGAAAAACCCTAATCGCCGCTTAGAGAAAGAGAGGGTGTGTTTGAGTTGAAATGAATCGGCTAAACCGTGTTTCTCTAGTTTTGATTTTTTTTAGGGGAGAATTTAGGTTTAATTAATAAAACTAAATTCTAATTAAATAAACAATTGATAAGCACATTACTATTTTTAAAACAGGCAAATTTCTCAAATTTTAATTTTAACCATGATTTCTTAAATTATGAATTTAAATAAGCATTCATCTAAACTTTAGCAATTTTCTTAGCACATAATCATTTAGCATGTTATAGCAATAATCAGAATATAATCATGGCTATTTACAAGTAGAAAACCAGATGAGACAAACAGCATACTGTTTGTAACTAGAGTTAGGACAAATGGTAAGCTGACCTGTTCAGTAACTGTCAATCAGCACGCTGTTTACATAGAGCACATACCAAGTTGCATTCGAATGACTGAGAATCTTTCTTCAGCAAGGGGCTTTGTGAAAATATCAGCTAGTTGATATTCAGTTGGAACAAAGACCAACTCTATCTTGCCCTTAGCAACATTGTCTCTCAAGAAATGGTGTCGAACATCAATATGCTTCGTTCTTGAGTGATTCACCGGATTCTTAGAAATGCTAATTGTTCTAGTGTTGTCACAGTTGATTGGAACTTTTCTACACTTGATGTCAAAGTCCCTTAGAGTTTGAATCATCCATAGAAGTTGAGAACAACAGCTCCCAGCTGCTAGATACTCCCCTTCTGCAGTGGATAAAGCAACCGAAGTTTGTTTCTTGCATTGCCAAGAAACTAGGCTTTGTCCAAGGAATGTACAAACACCACTAGTACTTTTTCTATCAATTAAGCAACCTGCGTAATCTGCATCACTATACCCAACAAGATCAAAAGTATTTGTGATAGGATAAAACAAACCAAGAGAAATGGTACCACTTAAATATCGAAATATTCTTTTAATGGCATTTAAGTGAGACTCTTTGGGGTTTGATTGAAACCTTGCACAAAAACATACACTGTACATTATGTCAGGTCTAGAAGCAGTTAAATACAGTAGGCTTCCAATCATACCTCGATATCTTTTAATATCAACAGCCTTACCATTTTCATCTACAATCAGCTTGCTGTTTTGCACCATGGGAGTTGATTTTGGCTTTACATCTTCAAAACCAAATCTCTTCAATAGACTTTTTGTATATTTGGATTGGTGCACAAAAATTCCATCTTTAGATTGCTTGATTTGTAGACCCAAGAAGTAATTGAGTTCGCCCATCATGCTCATTTCGAACTCACTATGCATACACTTGGAAAGCCACTTACACATAGATTCATTAGTAGCACAAAAAATAATATCATCCACATATATTTGTACAATCAAAATATCTTTTCCATTTTGCATAATAAATAATATGGGGTCAATTTTACCTCGAGTGAATCTATTTTGGATTAGATACTTACTAAGCCTTTTGTACCAAGCTCTAGGGGCTTGCTTTAAACCATAAAGAGCCTTCTTTAGGTTGAATGCATAGTTTGGATATTGATCATTCTCGAATCCAGGAGGTTGTTTAACGTAGACTTCCTCTTCTAGTACACCATTTAGGAATGCACTCTTCACATCCATTTGATATAGCTTGATCTTCTTGTAACATGCATAGGCTAGAAGCATCCTTATTGATTCCAAACGAGCAACAGGAGCATAGGTTTGATCAAAGTCAATGCCTTCTTGTTGGTTATAGCCTTGAGCTACAAGTCTTGCTTTATTTCGAGTAATGGTGCCAAATTCATCAACTTTGTTTTTGAACACCCATTTAGTTCCTATAAGTGAAGCATCTTCTGGTGGCTTGACAAGTTCCCAAACATCACACCTTTCAAATTGATTTAATTCTTCTTGCATGGCCATGATCCAATTCTCATCTTTTAATGCATCATTTATATTTTTAGGTTCTTCTTGAGCTAGGAAGGCTGCATGAGCACAATAATTTGCCTTCCCTCTTCTTGTAGTAATTCCATCAGTAATGTCACCAATGACTAACTCAGGTGGATGATTCTTGACCGTTCTTTTTGCCCTTGGTAAAGAATGTTGAGCTATTTCTTCATGAGTTGTCTTTCTCATCTTTGATGGTGGTGACTGTTCTTCTCCATCATATAGAGGCAATTTTGCAGTAGCCCTAGATCCTCTAGGACCTTCCAAAGTCATTTTTGCTATTTTTGAAATTGAATCTTCCACTTCAGCTTGCTGTTTTGAGCTTTCAGCTTGCTGATTGTCAGTGTCTACATCCTCTTTGGCTTGCTGACTTTCGGTATCACTTTCATCTTCAGCTTGCTGATTTAACTGCCACTTTGCTGATTTACACTTCCAGCTTGCTGATTTGCACTTCCAGCTTGCTGATTTGAACTTCCAGCTTGCTGATTTGCACTTCCAGCTTGCTGATTTGAACTTCCAGCTTGCTGATTGTCAGTGACTTGAGGTTGCACATCTTCTTCACCTGCAAATCCTTCCTCAACTCTTGGTAGATCATTGTTAGGTTCTTGAAAAGTAACATCAATAGATTCTTCAACAATATGCTTATTAATATTATAAATTCTATAAGCTCTACTTGTTAAAGAATAACCAAGAAATATGGATTCATAGGATTTAGCATCAAATTTACCATCTTTACCAATTGTTTTGAGGACAAAACACTTTGAACCAAAAATCTTGAAGTAACTGATATTTGGCTTCTTGTTTCTCAACAATTGATAAGGAGTTTTGTCCAACATTGGCCTGATTATGATTCGATTCAACAAATAGCATGCTGTATTCACAGCTTCGGCCCAAAAGCTTCTAGGTAGCTTGTTTTCTTGTAGTAGAGTCCTTACTGTTTCTTGAAGTGACCTATTCTTTCTTTCCACCACTCCATTTTGTTGTGGAGTCCTTGGAGCAGAAAATTCATGAGAGATTCCTTTTTGTTCACAACATGTGATAAATTTGTCATTGACAAATTCACCTCCTCTATCACTTCTTATACCTACAAGTCTTGTATCATGCTTGTTCTCAAGTAGTTTAATCAGTTTCTCAAATTCATCAAAAGCACAATTTTTAGTACTAAGAAACAATACCCAAGTAAATCTAGAATAATCATCTACAATTACAAAACCATATTGTTTACCTCCAATACTTTTATAAGATTCTTGACCAAATAAATCTAAGTGCAGAAGCTCTAAGGGTTTAGAAGTAGATACCATTTTCTTAGCTTTGTGAGTACTTCGAATTTGTTTACCCAATTGGCATGCTGAACATACTTCAACCTTAGTATATTTCAGTTTTGGTAGTCCTCTGACCAGATTCTTACTTGAAAGTTTATTGATCAAGTCCATGTGTGCATGTCCCAACCTCCTATGCCATATATATGGATCATTGTCGATTGCAGCCAAACAGCATGCTGTTTCCTGCATTTCGAAGTCTAATACATATATATTTCCTTCCATTCTAGCAACTAGTGGGATTTTGTTAGCACCAATAGTAATAATAGTTTTATCTATGCCAAACTGAACAAAATGTTCATCATCAAATAATTGAGTGACACTAAGTAAATTATATGAAAGACCTTTGACATATTGAACTTTATCAATCGAAATATTACTATTACTAATAGAACCAATACCAAGGATTCGAAGAGTCTTACTATTACCAATTGTAACTCTCCCTCCTTTTTTCATGTTGAGACTTATGAACTGAGACTTGTCTCCACACATATGTCTAGTGCAACCGCTATCCAAGATCCATTGTTTCGACTTTATTTTGGCGGCAAGACATATCTACAAAACAAACAAACACAAACTTAATGTTTTGGTACCCATATAGGTTTGGGTCCAAACTGGTTAGTAGCAAGAATATATAACACATTTAATTCAGCTTTCTTGATCCATTTTTGGATCACTTTTGGTGACTGTTGGCGTGTTGTTTGTCTTCTGTCAGGAGCATTCTGGTATGCTGTTTGTCGCCTGACTGGTCCATTCTGGTAAGCTGTTTTCCCTTTCTCATTGATTCGAACCACACAATGAATTTCCAGATGGCCTTTTCCACCACATTTGTTGCATGTTTTCCAAGGCATGGCATAATCATAAGGTATGCCATTTTTACCATCATATTTGAGGACTCCAAGCTTCTTGTGTATGTCCATGCCAACTCCTTCTCTGACTACTGGGACTTTTGCCTTCTTCATCATTGTCTTTAAGGTGTCTTCTCCTTGTACAAAAGTTTCCATCCCTATCTGGAGGTCCTTGACCTGTTTTTCCAGAAGAGAAATCAAATCAGCTTGCTGATTGATAAGTTCAGCTTGCTGTTTTCTCTTTTCTACAGATTTTGAGGATTCGGCTTGGTTTGACTCTGTGTTCTTGAATGATTGTATGCATTCATTCCTTTCTTCAATCTCTGACTTCAATCTCCTAAGTTCTTTCATAAGAACCTCATTTCTTTGTAGAATCACTTTGTTGACTCCTTCGAATTGAACTAATTTCTCCTTTAAATCAGTAATAAGATCATTGTGATTTGTTTCTGGATTCTTCTCAGCCATTAAATCAGCAATCATTTTCTTTAACTGATTGTTGTTCTTTTCCAGCTTGCTATTCTTATGTTTTAGTTCCATAAACTCAATTATGGATACATGATTTGGTACCTGCACGGTTAGTTCTTCTAGCATATTATGAGATGAATTTAAATCAGAATAGATTGAATTTACCTCACTTGCATCATCTTCTGAATTCGAATAATCACTATCCACACAATCTTCTTTTATGGATCCTAGTGAAATTTCTTCATCATTTAGACCTACAAGGGCCAAATTCACCATGTCTTCACTTGAGTCATCACTGGAGTCTGAATCATCATCACTCCAAGTCAGTAGAGCCTTTGCTTTTCTCTTGTCCTTGAAAGCAGCTTGCTGTTTGGACTTTAGCTTAAAACAGTCCTTCTTAAAATGGCCTGGTTTACCACATTCAAAACAAGTTTGTTCCTTGGCTTTCCTTTTGGAGTATTCACCTATTTCCTTTTTCATTCTATTTTTCTTTTCAATCAGCCTCTTGATCTTTTGTGAGATGAGTGCCATTTCTTCGTCAGATTCTTCATCAGATTCAAACAGCTTGCTGTTTGCAGACTCTGGCTTGCTGTTTGTAGAGTGAAGAGCCAAATTCCTCATTTTGGCTATGGGAACCCGAACATCTTCAGCCTGACCTTTGCTTATCTTGCTTTCAAATTGTTCTAGCTCTGCAAATACAGCTAGGTGATCCATGGTGTCGATTGTTGAGGATGATTCCAAAGCCGTGACCTTTGCTTCATAAATAAATGGTACCGCACTTAACACTTTCATGTTAATTTCATCTTATGGAATGTCTTTTCCAAGTCTCTTTAATGAGTTTATAGTAACTTGGAACCTTGCTTGACCTTCTTTGATAGTTTCATCATCCTTGAGCTTGAAGTTTCCAAAATCATTCATTAGTTTGCTAAGCTTCACCTTCCTCAAGGTTTTTGATCCTTCATGATAGGTTTCCAAAGCATCCCACATTTCTTTTGCTGTTTTTAGGGAGGAGACTTTGTCATACTCAGCTTGATCTAGAGCATTCATTATGGAATTTCTAGCTTCTCCATTAAAACAACATTTGATAATTTCATCCATAGTGAGATCATCAACATCTTTCGGTTGATTCTTTTCATCCAAGAATTGATAATCTCCTTTCTGTACAACTCTTAACACCAGTGGCCTCTTGGATAAGAATGTTTCCATTCTACATTTCCACCAATTGTAATTTTCTGATCCAGTGAGGAGAGGAGCCCTATAATCGGCTTTTGCTTCAAGATAATGTTCTGCTATGATCGATACTTTCCTGTTACAGAATTGTTAGTATACCAAGGCTCTGATACCAATTGAAAAACAACACCTAGAGGGGGGTGAATAGGTGTTTATAGTTATTAATGGAAATTTATGAACTGTTTTGAAAATAACTGAAAACAGCTTGCTGTTTGTAATAACACAGTTCACAAACAGCACGCTGTTTGTATCTAAAATGCAATGCAGAAAGAGTATAAACAGTAAGTAAAAGAGACACACAATCTTTTAGCCAGGTTCGACCCCTAATCCCCTATGGTCTACGTCCTGGTCCCTTACCAAACTTGGTAAGAGAATATATTATTGATCAACTATAATCCAATTACAAGATACAACAATATATCTCCCTTAACCCTTGCTGCTTACAAACGGCTTGCTGTTTACCTGTGCTGAACCAACCCTCTAAGTACTACTTCCCAAGTATACTTCTCTAGTCTAGTTCGACTCACCCTAAAACCTGAAGCCAATCTTGTACAGCAACAAAACAATACACTTTGAACAATACAAATGTTTTGAAAGAATACAACTCAACCTATAAATCCTCAAAATAATGAATATGCGTGTATGAAGAGATTTGAGGGTTTGGAAGGGTTTAGCAATGTAAGCTCAGAAGTTGTTTGAGTATTTCTTGTTTTATGCACGTTGTATTCCGTACCAAGAACTGATAATACTCAGTTCTTATATAGGTGAACAAGAAGGGTTTGAATTTGTTTGATAAAAATTTCCAACGGTATGAATTTAATCCGTTAGAGAGAAGCAATGCTTTTGAGCAAAAAGATATACTTTGATAATGTGCAAAGCTAAAATCTGGAGCGTGTATGGAGATAAGAATATGCAGGGAACAATGTTATGATGAGTCCCATGTGATATATTTTGAGTGGAGATAAGGTGGTGTATTAAAATAAGGTAAAGTAACCTTATTTAACCAAAAGGAATATTTGCTTGTCTCCAAAAGCTTGAGAGGTGGGAATGTTCATCATATATTCTGAGGACCTTTACATATAATCTATATATCATTTCATCTTGATGCCCTTTGAATTTCCCGAATGGATCTTTAATTCCATCAGACACAATCAGCTTGCTGATTGTACAATTGGCATGCTGTTTGTGACTATTGCTTGCTGTTTGAGGTATACTGATTATGAAATCAGTAAGCTGTTTTGCCCTGCAGAAACAAGTTAGAGCACACACAAATGGCATGCTGTTTTAACCTGCAAAACCAAGTTAGAACTAACACAATGGTATGCTGTTTTATATCTGTAAGCGCCAAATAGCTTACTGTTTGTTATCATCAAAACCTAGGAGTTTCAAAAAGTTGTTTCATTCATCACACGATTAATTAGTTAAAATGAAATTCCACAAACAAATTTTGTTTGTTAGTACTTGTTAATAGAATGAAATCGGTGAACAATAATTTATATTAATAACTAGTTTTCGTATGTCTTGTAAAAAATTAATTTTTATTTGAATTAAAATCGGTCCATAATAATTTAAATTGGTTGTGATGAAACATCAACTTCAACATATCGTTTGATTGTCTCTGCATGAAGACTGGATTAATCAAAGATATAATCTGTTTTATATTTATTCGACTCGATTATTTTTATAAATATCGTATAATTTTTCATTATTGAATTAATTTCTCTTCAAAATTTTTTTTTGAACTTATGATTATTTTGAAAAATTATTAAATTTTTTAATTATGTAGACAGTAACCATAAAGATTTTAGAATTGTGCCTTCTATTGAATTACGGGTTAATTATCATATAGGTCACTTATTACACGCTAATGTATCAAGCAGATCACTAAGTTTTTTTCGGTCTCTTTTAAACCACTGAATACAAGAAATGTTACATTCCGTAGACTTTCAAAAAATAAAAGTAATCTTTTGTTGATTCTGCACATTTTTCTTGAATGCTACCGCAACCAAATGAATAATCGTTAAATTCTAGTATTTCAGATAATATATTTAGAATTTAAAAAGTTCATTTACTATTTTTTTAATTAAAATAAGGAAAATAACTATAAAATTAAAAATAAATATTAAATGAATTTTTAAAAATATAAATATATTATCTAAAATACTAGAATTTAACAACTATTCATTTGGTTACGGTAGCATTCAAGAAAAATGTATAAAATCAACAAAAAATTACTTTTATTTTTCGAAAGTTAATGGAGTGTAACATTTCTTGCATTGAGTGGTTTAAAAGAGACCGAAAAAAATTCAATGATCCGCTTGATACATTAATAAATCAATTTCATCAAAAGGATACATTATATTATGGTTTGTATTTTATATTAATAAAAGGTATAATATATTATGGTTTGTATTGATTTGATAAAATAATTTTTTTATACATTGACGTGTAATAAGTGACGTATCTGATAATTAACCCTTTGAATTACTGTTATGGTCAACCCTACTGTACTCCTATTCTTCTATTAATTAACCCCCAATCGGATCATTTAAGATCCCCAATTCAAAACCCTAAAAACCCAAACTCCGAAATGGATCCAATCGCACGCGTCCTCGAAATCGTCCCCTACAGTATTCTCCGGCCACCGCGTCTCCGCCTGAAACTCCCATCCTTCTCTCTCCCCTCCGCCATGACTGTCTACTCTCTAATTCTCCTCACTTACTTCATGGTCGTCTCGGGAATCGTGTATGACGTCATCGTTGAGCCACCGGGTATCGGGTCGACCCAGGACCGAGCTACTGGAGCTGTTAAACCAGTTGTGTTTATGTCGGGTCGGGTCAATGGGCAGTATATAATTGAAGGGCTTTCGTCGGGGTTTATGTTTGTGCTTGGTGGAATTGGGATCGTGATGATGGATTTAGCACTTGATAAAAATAGAGCCAAGAGTGTGAAGGTTTCGTTTGCGAGTGCGGGGATTTGTTTTGTTGTGATTGGGTATGTAATGAGTATGCTTTTTATTCGTATTAAGATCCCCGGTTATCTTCATTGATTTTAGTTGAATTTGAGTTTTTCGTGGTGTTTTGTACTTTTTGTTTGTTTATTCGAGAACTTGTTTTGTTCGGAATTATACGATTATTTGTTTAGTTAATTGCAGTGAATGTGCGTGGTGAAATGTGGTTCGGGGAAATGGAAATTTTAGTAATAAATTTAAGGCAATGTTCGTATATTTTTTAATGTATTTATAGTTGGATGCTTTGGTGCTTATAACTTATAAGTATGTTGATTAGAAGTGCATCTTGGATTTTGATAATTTGAGCTTGTGCAGTGAAGTGCATTGGTTAATACTAGTTTGCACAGTAAATTGCGGAATCTGGAAATGCTTAGTGAATCTTGGCTTATGATTTGTTTCCCTTATCGTCTTTCCATTCATTTAGTTTTAATTTTATGTTCCCTGCTTATGAGTAGATAGATTAGAAGTTTTTAATTTTCTTAATATAACGGAGTAGATAAACAGAATTACCTTACAAAGATTTGTTTAGTCATGAGTCATCTAGTGCTTAAAGTACTGCAGAAATTTTCAGGTTTTAATCTGAAATGTTGTAGTAATGCATCGGTCTTGGCCTATTACTTGACTTCACTTATAAATTTCTGGAACCGGCTTTGTGCTTTTCGATCAGAGATATTATTAGGTAGTTAAAATGGTGATATTTCTGCCTGTAGGTCAAAAATGAATTATTTGATATTGCCTAACCTTCTTTCCATTGTTTTACCTTTCAGTTGTGAACTATCTTCTAAGCTACATGTAGAACACTGTTTCTACCATTAGTTTTCAGAGTAATGTTTAATTACATCTTGTCTTTCAGATAAAGGTCTGAAAGCTCATATAAATCTACAGAGAATTCATATTGAGAGCAAAGAGATAAAGTTCTCATTCATGAAAATGAAGAAAAGATATTTACAAAAATGTTATTCTTTACAATCTACCAGATCTGTTTATATATAGGTGAGACTAACTTCTGGAATCTGTAACAAACTCTTATCTAGCTGGCATTCTATTCTTTTCCTTGCTCCTTATTTGAGACATTGACTGAAGTGCTGACTTTCCCAGCTTGAGTATTTTCATCTATAGTATTTACATCCCCCCTCAAGTGAGGAGACTCAAAAAAGTTGCAGACTCCTAACTTGGAGAGCAAATATTGTAACTGATATGATGGTAAGGCCTTAGTAAACATATCACCAGGTTGCTGCTTACTGGGCAAATGACGAGCAACAATAACACCCTTCTGCAGTTTTTCTCGCACAAGATGACAATCCATTTCAATGTGTTTTGTACGTTCATGAAACACCGGATTTGTAGCAATGTAAATCGCTGATTGGTTGTCACAAAACAGCTCACCAGGAGTAGTAAATGGAACTTTAAGTTCAGCAAGCAATGAGAATATCCAGGTGACTTCACAGCAACAGTAAGCCATTGAATGATATTCTGCTTCTGCAGAGGATCGAGAAATGGTATGTTGTTTCTTACTTTTCCAGCTGACCAATGCACCACCCAGCTTGATACAGTAACCCGTAATTGATTGACGAGTTAAATGACAAGCACCCCAATCAGCATTACAAAATGCCTGAACTTTAGTAGAGTCAACAGCAGGAAAGAATAAACCTTGACCACATGTTCCCTTTAGATACCTAACCAATTTCATAGCAGCTTGCATATGATTAATCCGTGGAGCTTGCAGAAATTGTGACAGAAAATGCACTGAGTAAGATATGTCTGGACGCGTAATTGTTAGGTAAATCAAACGACCAATCAGTCGTCTGTAAACAGTGGCATCAGACATAAACATAGAATCATCCAAAGCCAATGTAGAGTTTTGTTCCATAGGTAGCAGGGATGGTTTGGCATTAGTACAGGAAACATCCTGGAGAATGTCCAAGGTGTACTTTCGTTGATTAATATAGATACCTGAATTAGAACGAGCGACCTCAATCCCAAGGAAATATTTAAGTGTACGAAGATCCTTGATTTTGAATTGAGAGCTGAGGAAATCCTTGACACGTTGCATAAGATAGACATCATTTCCAGCAAGTACCATGTCATCAACATACACAAGGAGAACCACCATTGAAGTGCCCTTAATAAAACTGAACAAGCTGTGATCACACCTGGCTTGAGTAAAACCAAATTGAATTAAAGCATCAGACAGTTTAACAAACCATCGACGAGGTGCCTGTTTAAGGCCATAAAGAGACTTGATTAACTTGCAAACTAATCGCTGATTGGGGTATTTAGCAAGCACCTCTGCAGAAGGAATATAACTAGGGGGAAGAGACATATAGACATCTTCTTCAAGATCACCGTGAAGAAACGCATTTGTGACATCAAGCTGCGTAATAGACCAATTCAATTGAGCAGAGAGAGCCAAAACAACTCGAAAGGTGGACATTTTTGCAACGGGAGCAAAAGTATCAAAGTAATCCAATCCCTTTGTTTGAGTAAAACCCTTGGCAACTAACCGAGCTTTATATCGATCCACATCTCCATTAGGTAAATACTTGACTTTATATATCCATTCGCACTCCACCACACGCATACTAGATTGGAAGGGAATAACAGTCCAAGTATTGTTTGCTTCCAGTGCAGCCAGCTCAACACTCATGGCCCGGCACCACTCAGATTGAGTAACAGCTCGTTTATATGTTGTTGGTTCAGGGATTTTCGTGATATTAGCTATAAAATGAGTATATGATGGTGTAAATTTATCATAATGTACGTAGTTGTCAATATGATAAAGAGGAGTAGTAATGGCATTCACAAGATGAGAAGGAATGCCTGTGTAATCAGCAAATTTTGCTGGAAGCTGTTTGGTGCGAGTGGGTCGAGTATTAGGTTGAGAAATAGTCAACACTGGTTGAGAAGCAGATGTTTGAGGAACAGATGGTGGTGAAATGGACTGGGTGACCATAACATCTGTGTTAGAAGGCACAGGAGATTCAGGAATACTTGATGGAATACCAGAGGTGTCTGTATCAGATAAATCTGTAGACAAATCAGTGGAGACTCCTGATACTTGTTCTACGACATGATCGAAAGCTAACGGATCAGTGATATAATCAGTAGTTGTCTTTATAAACAAAGAGGCAGGTGCAGTAGATTTGATTGTACGAAAGGGAAATTGATGTTCAACAAATTGTACATGTCGAGAGATAAACACTTTCTTGGTGTGTAGATCAAGTACTCTGTAGCCCTTTTGAGCATATGGATACCCCAAAAAAACACATTTGATAGCTCGAGGAGCAAACTTATCTCTAGGTGTAGGTAAATTGGAAGCATAACATAGTGAACCAAACACTCGAAGGCCACTATAATCTGGAAGTTTGTTAAACAAGACTTCAAATGGGGATTTGTTGTTGAGAATAGGAGTTGGAGTACGATTGATTAAATACACTGCAGTAAGAACGCAATCACCCCAAAATTGAATTGGGAGACCAGCATGAAAACGTAATGCTCGTGCATTGTTAAGAAGATGGCGGTGTTTACGTTCGACTAATCCATTCTGCTGTGGGGTATACACACAGCTAGTTTGATGCACAATTCCTAGATGATTAAACACACTAGCTAGGGATTTGTTTATAAATTCTGAACCATTATCAGTACGAACAGTTTTTATATGAGCATTGAACTGATTCTGAACCAAATGAATGAAGCTAGTGAAAAGAGAAGGAACTTGTGATTTATCATTTAAAAGATAGATCCAAGTAGCACGAGATTTATCTTCAACAATTGTAAGAAAATAGGTACAATTATCATTAGTTTTAACGTGATATGGTCCCCACAAATCAGCATGAACCAGCTCAAACAGAGTAGTAGAAACAGTATTGCTAACAGGAAATTTTAGTTTAGACTGTTTAGCCAAATGGCAGCTATCACAAGTATGTAAAGTACTCTTATTACAAGTGATAGGAAGAAGTTGTAAAATGTTAGAAGGGACATGCCCCATTCTAACATGCCATAAATCTGCAGTAGAACAAGAAGTCTGCAGAGAATTACAAACAATGGGCTGACCAGCATTGCTGAGAGTTGCAATTGTAGGCATTGTGAAGATATACAAGCCTTCATGAAATCTACCAATCTCTAGTTCCTTCTTCAAGACAGGGTCGTGAAGAAAACAGTTGTTAGTAGTAAAAGAAACTAGAAAATTGGAGTTATTGAGGAGTTTAGGAATTGATAAGAGATTGTAGGTAAATGTTGGAACACATAGGACATTATGAAGAGTAAGACATTCATTGACATACACTGTACCAACATGAGTTATATTGGCACATTGACCATTCGGAAGAGACAAAGTTGTTGAACAAGCTTTAGACTCAGTTAACAAATTCAGATAAGGGGTAATATGATCTGTGGCACCTGAGTCTACTATCCATTGACATTGATTGAGGCTAAAATGAGGAGTAACTTGACTAACAAAGTGTTTAGATGTACCTGCAAAGTGAGCACTATTTGCAGAGCTAAAATATGGCCAAGCAGCACTGTTCAATTGATCACCAGCATTAGATTCTCTGAGATTTGTCTGAAACATCTGAAGCAACTGATTGTACTGTGAGGAAGACAAACCACAGCTAGAAATGGAAGCAGCAGAAGCATCAGTCTGAGCAGTAGTGACACTTTCAGCTGCACTTTTCTTAGTTTCAACCTGAACAGCATTGGCAATAGTAGTCCTAGTTTGCAGAAACTTGGGCTTAGGCTTGGGTTTTCCATACATTTTGTGCCACTGAGGATACCCATGGAGACAAAAACATTTGTCTCTAGCATGTCCTGTTTGATGACAGTAATCACATTGAATGTCCTTAGCATTCTCAGAAAAATTCCTTTTAATAGCACTAGGAGTCTTAGCAGGCTGATGCTTAGATGGATAGTTCTGCTTAACACTCATAGCCAAATGATCAGGAGAGACATTTGGTTTAGATACTCTCTGAGTCTCTTCTTGTAACAAAATGGCATAGCATTGACTCAAGGTAGGAAGAGGTTTCATAATCAAAATTTGCCCACGCACAGCCGTGTATTGTTCATTCAAGCCCATAAGAAACTGAGTCAAGTGAATAGACTTCTCATATGTATCCATCTGACTATTAATATCACATGTGCATTTATTGCAATTGCACTTTGGTTTAACAGATAAACACTCAAGTTCATCACTTAATGTTCGATACTTAGTGAAGTAAGTCGCAATGGACATTGATCCTTGAGTCAACTGAGACAATTCAGTACGAAGATGAAACAATTGAGGCACGTTACTCTGTGCATACCTTGCCTCTAAATCTTTCCAGATTAAGTGAGCAGTTCTCAAGTAAACAATGCTATTCCTTATCTCCACAGAAACAGAGTTAAGTATCCAGGATATAATCATATGATTACATCTTGTCCAGTGAACCAACAAAGGAGAATTTTCAACAGGCATAGCATAAGTACCATCTACAAAGCCTAATTTCAATTTTGAGGACAAAGCAATCTCCATAGAACGACTCCACTGGTTATAATTTTGTTCAGTGAGAATTACGGTTGTTAATATCATTCCAGGATTATCTGATGGATGAAGATAATATGGATGTTGTGTATCAATAGTTACAACAGCCATGGAACAACCAGCAACAGTAGATGAATATGAAGCTTGAGTAGTCATATTTCACCAAGTAGTAATCAGATCAAGTAACAGATAAGAACAGAACAACTTGTAATTAACAAATTGTCTAATAGAGATTCTGAGGGAGATTAATGAGTATGACTGAGTACGAGAGAGATATTAGGAGAGAGATCGAAAAAAAAAACAGGTGAGAAATCGTAAAAACACAGAAATGTTTCAAGTAATTGAACACAATTTCACAGAGACAATGATGAAATAACTTGGAATCACATAGATTTCATACATCATCAGCAGGAATTATACATATAGAGATACATAGATCGAGATCAATATGAATCAAAGATAGAGAGAGATATGTACCACTTGATGAAACGAGAGAGATACAGATGACGTAGCGGAAGTAAACAGCGAGTTAGATTCGCTCTGATACCATGAAAGCTCATATAAATCTACAGAGAATTCATATTGAGAGCAAAGAGATAAAGTTCTCATTCATGAAAATGAAGAAAAGATATTTACAAAAATGTTATTCTTTACAATCTACCAGATCTGTTTATATATAGGTGAGACTAACTTCTGGAATCTGTAACAAACTCTTATCTAGCTGGCATTCTATCTAGCTGGCATTCTATTCTTTTCCTTGCTCCTTATTTGAGACATTGACTGAAGTGCTGACTTTCCTAGCTTGAGTATTTTCATCTATAGTATTTACAAGGTCTTTATTGCTTTTCACTTTTTTATATACAATTTGACTTGATTCGTTAATATTCCATATGATAATTGGCCAACAATACCTTGAGCACCCGAATGTAGTAATCAGTTGTGTCTCTAGCGCTATAAGTTTTTGCTATGTACAAATACATCGGAATTCTCACACCTCTTCTACCCAAGTACATTGGAATTCTCACATGTTTGTTGCATTTTACCCTTAGCACATTTCTCCGATTTATGAAATCATACAGTTAATAATAGTACCCTCCTCTAACAATATGTACAATGATAGTGTGGGAATTTTTGTGGAATTATACAAGAAGGTGCTTAAGGTATAAATGAGCCAATATAGAGGGGTGGGGTCAGAGGTGCAAAAGTAAGCATTTGAGTGTTGGAGAATGAAGATGCAACATACTCCCTCCGTCTCGTATTGTCTTTCCTATTTTGACTTTTTACACTATTCATTATAAGCAGTTGACTACTAATTTACGCATAATTTATAATACAAAATATAGTCATGAGTGATCTTGTTGGATTCGTATTTATGAGTACTTTAATACAGTGAAGTTTTTATATTTAGTACTAATACAAAATTCAAGATATTAACGATAAAAAATGTGCGTTGGCAAACATGTTTTTAAAAACAGGAAACATATTATGAGACGGAGGGAGTATCACATTAGGGTGCTAGAGCCTAGAGGTATTTCCATCATAGGAATTTGATTTATTTTTTGAATTCTTTGTTAAAAGTTTTTATCTATTACCAAAACGGCCCTATAAATTTGTCCCTGTGGATTGTGGAACAGTACGAGACTCAAGATTATTAATCTATCAAAAAACAAATACGAGGCTCAAGATTATTAATATCAAAAAACAAATTTCTAATATCTATTTCTGTCTGATTTTGCTGCTCTACTCTTTAATTTTCATTGCCCTTAAAAAGTAAGTCTCCTGTGACACATAGATTTCCTTTGTCATCATCAGGATTCACGACAAGCAGTAATTGTTATGCGAGCACTGGTTTTGGCCGCTTCCCTTATTTGACAGATAGTCTTACATGCTTTCGCCACTTGCTAATAGTCGTACAAATTCGATTTCTGGTGATAGGATATTACTATTTATTGAGGTGAGATGTAAGAAGAGATGAGATGTAAGAAGCGGATAAGCTAATAAGAGAGATTGATTTTTGTTCAAACAATGTCCATATTAACATAGGAGTATATGTAGTAGTGTTTCTAGATATAAATATACATAGAACTGAAAAACTGTTTACAGTAGAAAATTCTAAGAGAACTGTAAAATCAATAAACCATACATAGAACTGAAAAACTGTTTACAGTAGAAAATTCTAAGAGAACTGTAAAATCAAGAAACCATATGTTACATTCTATGTACCGATGCACTCTTTATCTATATATACAAATAGATATCCTTCCAACATGGATTGGCAATTTGGCATGCACTTATTAAACCTATTCCCAGCAAAACACCTAACAGGAAACCTTAAAATAAACCTTGAAATGTTGCATGTTTTATATGACGAAAGACTTTCACTCTCTATCTGGTGAAGTAACTTTTGGGTGAAAAGATTCGCTTGGGTGAAAACATACCCATAAATGTTGGTGAACCTTTGGGCATGTATACGTGGTTGGGTGAAGCAAGGACCTCAATTCGATTGTAATTAGGAATGATGTAACCCTCCTTCTGTTGGTAATTTATATTAACATTCACATTTGCCCTGCTAAAGGTACTGAATCTCTTCAACTTCGCACCCCACGACTTCTTCACAGAATTCTTGTGTTGACCGTTAATCATTTGTCGTAAATACACTTTCACTTTTTCCAGTCCCTGTTCCACAACTTCCATTGGTGGTGAAACAAGGGGATTACCTTCCACACAAAGTTTCTGTAACTTACCCAGGCAGCTAATGGAGTTGGGTAAGGTTGTGATATTGTTGTAACTTACGTCGAGTTCAACGAGAGACAGGAGGAGACCTATGGAGTATGGTATGGATGTGAGGTACTGGAAATTTTGGCCCACGTTGAGGATTTCGAGGTTGATTAGGTTTTCCAGGTCGTCGGGGAGAGAACGAAGGCAATTAAGGCGGGCATCTAAGATGCGGAGGTTGGTTAAGTGAGAGGTGGAAGACGGAAGGAGAACTAGCTTGTTGGAGTTGACGGTGAGTTTTTTCAAGTTGATGAGCTCAAAACCTATTGTGTCTGGAAGTCTTATTAACATGTTGAAGTTTGCATTTAGTTCTTCCAGTGATCTGCATGCATCAAATAATTCACTAATGTCAACTCTTAACTTGCAAAAGAAGACATATGGTATGCACTTTTTTTACTTCCAGGGAAGTTAATAAGAAAATGAGCATGAAGCTGATTCGCAATGTATATACCGGTCAGGAGGGCTAAGATTAAGCACAATATACATAGAATTACAGATTAGGGGAAGCTATAATGCTCTTGTTTCAATGTTCTCTAGTGTATCCGTGCTTCCAATAATCTGAAAGTTAATCACTTATTTCAGTTTCACATAACTATAATTTAGTGATTGCTAGAATAGAGGGCATACAGCTGCAGCTCTAAAATATTCCGAAATGAAGTATATTTCATATTTTTAAAAATTAAAAAAAAATTCCAATATAAGTTGGAGCTAAAACGTTTACTTTTGTTTCTTTAAGTCCGTAGGGAAAGAATCTCATGATCTTTAGTCATCTTTACTCGACTTCTTAATTCCGTGGAATCAAACAGAAGTCTAGTTAACTAAAAAGTGGCAAAAATTAGTCTGCAAGAAGAGTGTATCTTCATATGAGTACAAATGGAAAATGATCTAGCAGACAGAAGTCACTGTACGTGTGTACATACTCTGACTGCACTTCAAAATCATTATTTCAGCTAAACAAATTTAAAAGTTCGTTAAAAAAAGTCCATATATCATAAAAAAAAATATCTCTAGAGTTGACAACATATAAAACACACAAGGATGACGATGAAGATGCCAGGTAGTAGTAATAAAAATTAAGAAAGACTGGAGTACCTGCAATTTTCGATGGTCCGGGGGAGGGACTGAAGGTGGTTTCCAGAGACATTTAAAACTTTGAGCTTCGACAAACACCCTATTGAATTTGGAAGCGACTTGAGCTCATTCGAGTGCACGTCTAATACCACAACATTCAGGAGTCTCGCAGTTAAAGACTCTGGTATGCTCTGTCGTGATGTAAATTTTAAAAAATGTCTTAGATGTATATATAGTCACATAAATGATATTCCAGGCATATCAGAGTTCGAAATAGCAACTATACATTTGTTGAATGTGAGATTTCGATTGTACGAGGACCATGAAGTCGAAATTTGCATAATCACTACACAAAAGTGTTGGTTTACCTACATGGACGGATCTAGTAAAGTGCACAAGGAACGCGTGTCCCCCAAAACCAAAATTTAACGTTTTTTCACAGTTAAAATTTTTGAAAATATATATTAAAGTTCCCTACAAAAATTTTTGAATATGAGGCTTTCTCCACAAAATTTACTTATGCTCCTCTAGAGAAAAAGTTCAACATTTGTCCCTCTTTACCAAAAGCCTCTTGGACTAACAGTATCATCATTACTTTCTTTGCGGGTCAAGCGTTCAAATCTCGTCAAAAACAAGATGAGTAGGAGTGTGTTTTAATTCTTCACTGACATGCAAAAATCGACAAAGACGAACACAAAAATGAGTGAATCATAAGGAACATACCTGAAGAAAGTTGGAGGAGAGATCTAAGGTGGTGACGAGCGTTATATTAAGAGAAGGATTAATAACAACAGGAATAGTCTCCAAAGACCTGCTACTTAGATCCAACACTAGTTCATCCATTCCCACCGTCTTTTCAGCTTCTTTCTTAAAACTACTACTTCTCTTCTTCTTCAACTCCATCCTCACCAGTGGCTGCTGTTGTTTAAGCATTTCTTCAATACCCACACAACACACAATAGTTAGTAGGTGTTACAATGTTACACTCGACCGCTCGTTTATATAAATGTAAACTAGCTAGCCCGTACGAATAGAATGGGAAATAAACAAATATAAAATGTGTACGAAAGTAAAAGATACTATAGAGTACAGATAAGTATCGAGGTACAACCGTACAAGACAGGTACGCATCATAGCGGTTTCAATAGCGTAACCACGTTACTAAGCTCTCTAAAGTCAACTATAAACCTTGTCATATTTAATTCTCTTAACTTGTACTGCGTTGCATTTTCAAATGAAATTTATTGTAAAATAAAGTGTGATTACGACTAGGGACGGGTATCGGGGCACTTCGGGACCGTGGTGGTGTTAGGTTAGGAAACTTACACAATCCGAGATTCATAAACTATAATGCAAAGCACACACATAACCAATCGATTAATTGATAAGATCCACCAAAGCGCGATCAAACACTATTCAAGTATTACTTCTACTTCTATCAACAATAATTAAAAACAAAACAAGAACACCAAACAATATTTGACGTGGAAACACCCACGTCCCAAACTTGTATTATTAATCCAAACAATAATCAATAATACATCAAAACAATAACACCTTAATGGTGTCCCAACCTCGATACTTGAGCCAACAATTCTCAAGCACCTCCTAAACAATACTTAAGACTACATCTCTTAAGCTTTCACATCTCCCAAACAATACTTAAGACTACATCTCTTAAGTTTTCACACATCAAACAAATACATATATATAGCCATCACAAACTTAGCCACCATGTTAACATACAAGCATAATCATATTTGGTTTCTAATTACCTACCAAATTCTAATCATACTTGGTATCTAATTATCTAACTTAGTGATCAAGACATACCATATATAATAATTGTCTACACATACAATTATTATCTTTCCCATATATATCTCGGACCACCCAAGTCCATAACATATTATTGGATTGAAACCCAACAATCCTTCCCTTCAACCCAATACCCATATCGGATTGAACGGTAACCAATCAAGCCATCGACATCCATTCGCCAACGTCTTCCCTCGAACAAGAACTCCCTCTTACTCTTCCAATCTTTGAGTGTCGCTAAAACCCGTTTAGTGACCCTCCAAACACATCATTCTTCACCATAACGATGTTTCCATCTACAAAATCACGTGCATCAACCACCACGAGTGCTCTTCCACATGTTGAGTCACCCGATCCTTGCTTTCAAAATCCTTTGGTCTCCTGAAGAAAATCACTAGTATCATCAAAATAGTTCACCTGGTTGATTAATCCATTGAAACAATTTCGATGACCTCTTCCATCTTCTTCCATCTCGAGTCCGAACACAGGATTGATCCGGTGCAAGCCAACCGTCAAACCGCACGTAACTTTGTCTCTTCACGCTTTAGCAGCAATCTCCTTGTCAGCAAATCCTTCATTGTACTCTGCTAGATCAATTGAACCTCGAACTTTCCCTTAACCTCATCCATCACGAACCCGAACCTTGGCTCTTGATACTACTTGTTAGGTTAGGGGACTTACACAATCCGAGATTCAAAAACTCCAATGCAAAGTGCACACATAACCAATCGACTAATTGATAAGATCCACTAAAGCGCGGTCAAACACTATTCAAGTATTACTTCTACTTCTATCAACAATAAGTAAAAGCAAAACAAGAACACCAAACAATATTTGACGTGGAAACACCCACGTCCCAAACTTGTATTATTAATCCAAACAATAATCAATAATACATCAAAACAATAACACCTTAACGGTGTCCCAACCCCGATACTTGAGCCAACAATGCTCAAGTAGGGATGGGCGTCGGGGCACTTCGGGGCTGGGGAGTGCTATCCCCGCCCCCATCCCCGAATTCAAACCTGATCCTCGTCCCCGGTCCGATCCCCGTCGGGGACTATTTTTCATTTCCCGGCCCAAACGGGTAACGGGGATCCCCACGGGGAATCGGGGAATTTCATTTAAAATAAAAAAATAATTTTAAATAATTTTAAACATTAACTAGTGAGCTCAAAGGCACTAAATTAAGATAAAAAAATATTACTTAAAAAACAATTATAAATAACATGGAAATGAAGTTATTTAAGACAAACATATAAAATTAAAACTTCATTTTGTTTCCAATACGAAGTATTGGAAATTCGTTTATATATATATATATATATATATATATATATATATATATATATGTATGTATGTATTAAAGTGTGGTGAAACCGAGTCGGGATTGAAAATCGGGTCGGGTAGAGAAAATCGGGGCGGGGTCAGGGATCGGGCCGGGGAGACATAAAAACCCGGCCCCGGCCCGCTCCCCGATTTTTTTTTTAAAGTTGTCCCCGCTCCCCGGCCCGTACCCGAAAAATTCCCCGAATCCCCGCCCCGTTCGGTGCGGGGATCGGATCGGGATCGGGCGGGCCGGGATGAATGCCCATCCCTATGCTCAAGCACCTCCAAAACAATATTTAAGACCGCATCTCTTAGATTTTCACATCTCCCAAACAATACTTAAGACTACATCTCTTAAGCTTTCACACATCAAACAAATACAATATGACTATGTATATATAGCCATCACAAACTTAGCCACCAAGTTACCATACAAGCATAATCATATTTGGTTTCAAATTACCTACCAAATTCTAATCATACTTGGTATCTAATTATCTAACTTAGTGATGAAGACATACCTTATATAATAATTGTCTACACAAACAATTATTATCTTTCCCATATATATCTCGGACCACCCAAGCCCATAACATCTTATTGGGTTGAAACCCAAAACGGGGAGTGCTATCCCCGCCCCCATCCCCGAATTCAAATCCGATCCCCGTCCCCGGCCCAATCCTCGTCGGAGATTATTTTTTATTCTCCGGCCCAAACGGGTAACGAGGATCCCCGCGGGTAATCGGAGAATTTCATTTTAAACAAAAAATAATATTTTAAATAATTTTAAACACTAACTAGTGAGTTTGAAATAATTTTTTTTTGCGATATATAGCGAAATTAGCAACTATAGCTAGATTAAATATTATGTTGCAACGTCTTTTCATCACCATTAATCTCATTATAAGTATATCTTCAGATTCACATGCATCTATGTTACCTCTTAAAATTTCTTTTTGAAATCTAACATTACAAAGCAGTAGCTCATATGCACTAAATTACGATAAAAAAATATTACTTAAATAAACAATTATAAATAACATAGAAATGAAGTTATTTAACTACTAGAAAAACAAATGTATAAGATTAAAATATCATTTTGTTTCCAATATAAAGTATTGGAAATTCGTATATATTAATATATGATTACTAATATGTAATTTTATATATATTATAATGTGATGGAATCGAATCGGGGGTTGAGAATCGTGTCGGGTGGAGAAAAACGGGGCGGGGGTCGGGGATCGGGCCGGGGAGACATAGAATCCCGGCCCCGACCCGCTCCCTGGTTTTTTTTGAAAATTCTCCCCGCTTCCCGAGCCGTACCCAAAAAAATCCTCGATTCCCCGTCCCGTTCGGTACGAAGATCGAATCTGAATCGAACGAGTCGGGACGGGAATCAGATCGGGATCGGACGGGCCTGGGCGAATGCCGATCCCTAATTACGACTGATACTCTTCGATCTTTATGATTGATGTAATTCAAGATTTTGCCACCCAGTAGAGCTTTCAATGAATAAATGATGAGTAATGAGTTTGAGTTGTAAAGATTTTCAACGATTATATGAACTTGGTGCAATCAGTACTCGAACAGGGAACTTCATTACTTGTGTTATTTTGAGGCTACATTACTTAACTTTAAAATAAAATAATACTTAATAATTTTTTACTTGGGTGAAAAATAAAAATATCCACAAATTAAATCCACTTGCCCAGAATACTTACATGCGCTGAGCTCTGCCCTTTTTACCCACAGTATACGCATCTTGGAGATGCGTGTGGAATCTGTTTTGAAGATTACGCAAGATTGGCATGCGTATAATTTTTTTTTAAATACTATACGCATCCTAAAGATGCGTGCCACTAAAAAATATGATTGTTTTTAAAGCTAATACATGCATCCTGTGGGTCCCAACTTAAAAGAAGAATACGCATCTGTATGATGCGTTTCTTAGTTTTCTAAAAAAAATATTACAACCTATGCGCAAGCTCATCATGCGTGGTCTTTAAAAAATTTCAGGGACATGTATACGCATGTCCCAAATGCGTGTTCGATAGTTATTTTGGGCACCCCGTACCGCCTACAGGTATTTTGGGCAATGGGTTCCAAAAAGTAGTGTATTTTGGTCATTTTCTCTTATTGACATATTTAAAAATATAATTTTTTTTTATTCAAAAAAAATATAAATTTCTTTTAAATTAAGAATTTAATCAATTGTGATGGTAAAAGAAAATGAATTTGAATTTCATATAAATTTCAAATTATTTAGATATTAGTATAAATTTATGAATTTAAAATCTTAAATTATTGTATCTATGTTATTAATATGTTTTAAGTTATTAATACGATTTAGGTTATAAAATTTTACATTTTATTTTAGTTCACATTCCCATTTCAAAGTCATTTTTGGAGTGGATATTATATGATCAAAAATGAATCACAAATTAAGGGTAGGGCTAAATAGCCTTTATTTTAAATTAAAACTCAAAATTTCTTTTTCAAAATCACAATTTATGCTATTATATAAAAGTCGAAACATTAAAAGTTTTGGTACCAGTTTTTTGGTCATTCGTGATTACTTATTTACCCTTCATTACAAAGAAAAATATATACGATATATACAATTAAAACACCTAAAATAAATAATAACATAATATAATTAATGGTAATTAGTCGATTGTCTTTTTCACATTTACTTTCAGTTGAAGATATTACCTTTTACAAACACCTAAAAACATCAATCATATCATATCTTCCAATCATTAATTTTTCTTTCGAATTAAAACACGTTACCTTTTTGATTTAAAACTAATCTTACAATCATTAATACCCGAAAATATCACACCATACTTTTCAATTATTAATAAAATATATTAAAAAATTCATATACGTTGTTTGAATAAGAAAATATTAGTATAATCCGTAAACATTAGTATATTAAATTATATTAAATTAAAATTAAAAAATTATTGAAAATAAAAGTTTTAGTACCTGTTTTTTGGTACTTTTTTTGCTACTTCGTGAATTTACTTATTTACCCTTATTATAAGGAAATATATATACGATATCTATACTATTAAAACACCTAAAATAAATAATAACATAACATAATTAATAATGATTAGTCGATTGCCTTTTTCACATTTACTTTTAGTTGAAGATATTACCTTTTATAAACACCTAAAAACATCAATCGTATCATATCTTTCAATCATTAATATTTCTTTCGAATTAACACACTTTATCCTTTTGATTTAAAACTAATCTTACAATCAATAATATATACCCGAAAATATCACACCATACTTTTCAGTTATTAATAAATATATTAAAAATCCGTATATGTTGTTTATAATAAAGAAATATTAGTATAATCCGTGAACATGAGTAAATTAAATTATATAAAATTAAAATTATTAAAAATTAAAGTTTTGGTACCTGTTTTTTGGTACTCCGTGAATTTACTTATTTACCCTTAATTATAAAGAAAAATATATACGATGTCTATACTATTAAGAACCAAAAATAAATCTATACTATTATATAAAAGCCGAAACATTAAAAGTTTGGTCGATCGGTACGTTATCTGTTAATTTTACTTATTTACCCTTACTCAGTTACACATAAAATTCATCCCACTAACTAATCAATTTCCTTTTTTCAGGTTAAACATATTATCTTTTCTATTTTTCAATAACTAAATAATTTCATTTTTCAGGTAAAATACAATATCTTTTATATTTTATCTAACTAAAATTTCTCCTTTATTAACCAATTTCCTTTTTCAGATTAAACATATTACATTTTCTATTTTTCAATAACTAAATAATTTTTTTCATATAAAATACAATATCTTTTACATCTTATTTAACTAAAATTTCTCCTTTTTTTAAAACACTACGAACAATTTTGTTTGATAAAATAATATAATTATATTATAATTACTATTAACTAATCAATTAACTTTTTCACCAAAACACGTTACCTTTTTCTCTTTTCTCTAACTAAAATTTCCCTTTTCCCAATTATATCATGGACGGTTACCTTTTTCAGCCAAATAAAAATAAAATAATAATAATAATAATAATAATAATAATAATAATAATAATAA
The DNA here is from genome assembly GCA_036435485.1 of Saposhnikovia divaricata. Taxonomy (NCBI): domain Eukaryota; kingdom Viridiplantae; phylum Streptophyta; class Magnoliopsida; order Apiales; family Apiaceae; genus Saposhnikovia; species Saposhnikovia divaricata. The sequence continues at coordinate 33,961,811 of CM071599.1, forward strand.
TAATAATAATAATAATAATAATAATAATAATAATAATAATTGGTTCGATTACTTTTCAGCTAAAATGTATGATTTTTTCTATTTTTTCTAATTAAATTCTCTTTTTTCTAGAAATATCACGGACAACATTAATTTCTCATTTTCAAAAAACTATGAGCAATTTTATTTAATAAAATAACATAATTAAATTATAATTACTATAAACTAATCAATTACCTTTTTCACATAAATCATGTCATCTTTTTAATTTTCACGTTATATTTCTATTTTTTCTAACTAAAATCTCTCTTTTTTCAATTATATCACGGTCGGTTCTATTTAATACAATAAACTAATAAAACTATAATATTAATAATTAGCCGATTACCCTTTTCAGCTAAAACGTATTATCTTTTCTATATTTTCTAACTAAAATCTCTCTTTTAATAGAAATATCACTGACAATATTAATTTCTCATTTTTCAAAAAATTACGAGCAATTGTATTTAGTAAAATTACGTAATTAAATTATAATTACTATAAACTAATCGATTACCCTTTTCATCTAGAACATTTTACCTTTTCAATTTTCTCTAACTAAATTCTCTCTTTTTCTAATCATATCACGGGCATTCTATTTTATAAAATAAAATAATAATTTTATAATTACTAATAATTAACAGATTACCTTTTTTAACTAAAACCTATCATCTTTCCTATATTTTTTAATTAAAATTCTTCCTTTTCTAGAAATATCACGGTTAACATTTATATAATTATTATTAAATCATCTGAGATAAAAATTTAAGCCTCCAAAATTCATGTTTTAAAAAAATTTAATCTAAATTAATAAAAAAAATTCATATAATATTAAAAAAAACCTTGCATCGCACGGGTTTTAAGCTAGTATTTTATTAATATCTCAGTTTGGTAATTAAGGATATTGGATACAAAAGATAACCGCAATTTCAAGTTAATGCATTATCTATACCGTTCAATAGAAAAATAGTACTTTGGAAATTAGAGGAGCATATAAAATTGACGGCAATTGTGTTTGAAAAATATTACATAATGTTAAAAAACTATACCCCCAACATTTTAATACTTTAATAAAGTTAATAATATAATATAGTATACATTACTCAAGTATAGTTCTATATTTTATTTTAATTTTTTTTCTTTTGAATAAAATTTAATGTTTAAAATTTTTATTCAAAAAAAAGAAAATTTTAAAATTAAATTATAAAATTAGACTTTATATATACCTTAAAATGTGTGTCAAAATGAGAAGGATAGAGGAGTTTTAATTATTTGGTTGGAAAAATATTTCTTATTTCTTGATATTCTCTATAATTTAATTTATACATAGAGTTATTGTTCAAAGACGAATGTCAATAACTTATTTTTCAACCAAAATTGTAAAATTCCAAAGTAACAAAATTACTTGAAACATGTGTTATTTAATCCTTATTAACTTCTCGAATCTCCGTAAGCACTTTAACACTTTAACAATGTGTTCCCCAGTTGGACTAACTAGAAAAGAGAAGAGGTGAGAGAGAAATTTTCAAAATTTTATTTTCAAATCGTGCTTTCGAGTTTTTTTAGGAGAGAAGAGATTTGAAAAGAAAGTTTTAACAATTTTTTTTCCACAATCTTCTTTCTAAAAGTGGAATGATTTGGAGAGAGCTCTAATTTAATCTTTTAAAAAATTCCCTCCATATCTTTTTTTTCAAAATTTCCTTTTTTTTTCCCACAAACTCGGGAACATAAAAGAGATTTTTTTTTATTTCTCTTCTCTTCTTTTTTCTTCTTTACCAAAAAATTTCTGAAACACAGTGTAAAATTAAAAAATTAACGTTAAACGATTTAGAGATTGTTTGGGATTGCTTAAAATAAGTTACTTTTGATTTAATGTGGGTATTTTTAACTTAAAGGAGAAGGTATAGTTGTTTACTTTAAGTTGAATGAAAGTGTTTGGGTAATTTTACTTAAATTTAAATGGGGGTTTAATAATTTTGGCTTAAAGTGAAATTTGACTTAAAAAAAATTAAATTTATGATATTTAAGCTTTACAAAAATTGTGAAAAAAAATAAAAAAAAATCCATAAATCATAAATCAAAAGTACCTAAATGGAACTTATGACTTAAAGTAATTTTTTAAGTTAAAACCGATTTAAAACCGGAGGAGACAAACAGACTAAAATTGACTTAAAACTGAAAACTAAGGAGCATCAGCCAAACACCCTATTAATGTAAAGACAAAAGACCAATACGAGCATCTTTTTGCAACTGTTTGTACTCAAAATATCCGAGTAAATTGTACCAACTACACCCTAATCACAATTGATGCACCATATAGTGACAAAAATGAAATTATTATTTGTCACAAGATCTTAATATATATGAAGATAAGTACGGAAGCATCGAGTTCTTTATTTACAAAACCATAGTTTGTCGACCGGTACTCAGTGGATACAGGTTGCTGTTATTTTATTTCAAAAAATGGATCTGATTGGAAATTAACAAACAGTTTGGTTAATAAAATAGAGTAATTTAAAATGCTTTCGATACCTATCATGTATCCGAGTTGTACTAAATCCGAGATTATTTTGTATCATTTGGTGATTTGTAACTTCGCTTATACGAAAAACAATGTGAGAGTTGTCTCGCATGACGCAGATTTTCGTGTTTATATTATTCTTCCTTTGGCAGCTACTAAAAAATATTCGATTTGTCCTGTGTTTTCTAAATTATTATACAATCATTATCCAACAGTAAATATTGTACAATCTGTACCTCATTCCAACTAAAACAATTACAAATAAATTATTAAGCATGAGTTGATTTGGACTTGTATATTTATTTGTTTAATTCAAGCAACCGGCCATGTTTTGTCACGTCTCTTGTTAACGGGTTTGTACTCCCCTAAGGAAATTATTTAAAAATTAAAACTAAGTATATAAAAATATGTAAAGTTTATTTAATAACTGATGACGATATATCTTATTACTGTTCCTTTGAAAAATTGATCGACTTGTTTGTAGGGGTGTAAATGAGTCGAGCGGAACCGAACTCTAAAACGTTCCTGTATTGTTTGTTAAGAAAATATCGAACTCGAACTCGAGTTCGAATTTGAATCGAGCCAAAAAATATGTTTGAACTCGGTTTGTTAAGATAAAATATTATTCGCGAATGGTTCATGAACAGCTCACGAACATGTTTCATGAATTTACTCACGAACTTTTTCTTTCGAACAACTCATTAGGCTTGTTCACGAGTTTGTTCATGAAATTATGCTCACGAATAAATCTTAAATATTGCTCGTGAGCTCACTTACGAACAACTCATAAACTTGTTGTTGTGGAATAAAAAGTAGGGTATATTTATTGCGTATTAACTACTAGGGTTTGTGGGAGGTTCGAGCTTTAATGGCTGCTCTTGTTGTCGGGGACTAACTCGGTCCTAACAAGATGCCTACGTACCTTGATGAATATCAAGAATCAAGCCAAAAACGTAGTTCTGAGGTGAGGGGTCTGACCCTTTATATAGGTTGAGAAGCCTTAGAATTAAGGTAGGAGTTGGAGACTTAATAGATAAGTCACCTCCTTGAGGAAAGTTCTAGACTCCTTCCTTGTAGGAGTCTGTTGCCATATCGAATTGGATGCCTTGGAGGCTAAGTCTTGTAGAGATAATGTCCTTATCTGACACTTATTGCTGAGCTGTTTATTACCCCTAATATTAATTACGAAATTAATATTAAAAATAGGACTTTGGACCCTGTTGGTGGGCCCCACGTTCGGACCATACCGGGTCTAATTAATGCAACACTAAATGTGTCTTTAGGGCTTATTTTTAGCCCATATCATTTGCCCCCCAACTTCTAGGAAAACTGATCAGGTTTTCCTTGAAGTTTTAACGGTCCTTTCCAAGACTCGGGTCAGGGTTCATCTTTATACACTAGTGTTTCACGAGTATTGTCTTTATGTAAAGCGTGGAGCGACCGACGCGTTTACGACAATGTTAATTCGATGCTAATCGGCACTAATCAGCCTTAACGACATTTAAACAATGTTTAAACGACGTTGAACGGCATAAAACGGCACTAAACGGTACTAACTAGCCTTAAACGACACTTAAACAACGTTTAAGTGACGCCAACCGGCATTAAACGACACTGAACGGTGCTTATCGGCACTAACGGTGCTATCGGCACTAACGGTGCTAATCGGTACTTAATCGGTGCTTATCGGCACTGACGGTGCTATCGGCACTTAATCGGTGCTTATCGGCACTAACGGTGCTAATCGACACTTAATCGGTGCTTATCGGCACTAACGGTGCTATCGGCACTTAATCGGTGCTTATGGGCACTAACGAGCCTTGAACGACACTTAAACAATGTTAAGCGATTCTAAACGGTGCTAAACGGCACTAGCGGGGGTCCGGGGGCAGCAGCCCCCGGGCGGGGTCCAAGGGGCGGCAGCCCCTGGCGGGGTCCAAGGGGCAGAGCCCCTGGCTGGGGTCGAGCTATTCAGAAATTAAGAAATTATCATTTCGACTCAAATTTCTGAATTTTGATCACAAATTTCGATCAGGAAACTTCACATTTTTCGACCAGGATTTCGACCAGGATTCTGGTCGAAATAAGGTCTCATTTTTCTCCTGGTCGAAATGATTTTCGACCAGGATTCCTAGTCGTTTCGACCAGGATTCTGGTCGAAATAAGGTCTCAATTTTTTCCTGGACGAACGGATTTTCGACCAGGATTCCTGGTCGTTTCGACCAGGATTCTGGTCGAAATAATGTCGCAATTTTTTTTTCTGGTCGAACGGATTTTCGACCAGGATTCCTGGTCGTTTCGACCAGGATTCTGGTCGAAATAAGGTCTCAATTTTTTCCTGGTCGAACGGATTTTCGACCAGGATTCCTGGTCATTTCGACCAGGATTCTGGTCGAAATAAGGCCTCAATTTTCTCCTGGTCGAACGGATTTTTGACCAGGATTCCTGGTCGTTTCGACCAGGATTCCTGGTCGTTTCGACCAGGATTCTGGTCGAAATAAGGCCTCAATTTTTCTCCTGGTCGAACGAATTTTCGATCAAAATTCCTAGTCATTTCGACCAGGATTCTGGTCGAATTAAGGGCCAAATTCGTGGCCTCGTCGAAGAGTTTTTCGACCAGGATTCTTGGTCATTTCGACCAGGATTCTGGTCGAATTAATGGCCTTTTTCGTGGCTCAGTCGAACAATTTTTCGACCAGGATTCTTGGTCATTTCGACCAGGATTCTGGTCGAATTAATGGCCTTTTAATGGCTTGGTCTGTCAAGACCTCGATTTTACGTGACTAAAAAGTAAGGTCTCAATTTTCTTGAGCCCATGACCGTGCCTAAAGCAAACTTCTCTATAGCGGAGTGATTCAGGTCAGCTTCATGAAGCACCTTGGTGACATAGTAAATGGGTTTCCAAACCTTCCACGAGAAAGCTTCAAAATCCTTTCAAAGGTTTCATGCTTGCCTAATCTTACATAGAATTACTTTGAACCTTTCATCCACCTTGTTGGAATGTTGATTCAGTTACTCATTCTTGAGTTGTTCACGAATTTCTTGATCCAAGGTTGGATCTGATAGCTTTGTTGGCCTTCTAAGGCTTCAACTTAGTTCCTTAGCCCTTGATTTATAACACAAGGCCTGGATTCTAAGGTTGATGTTGGTGTTCTGGATCACCAACACGAGGTTTCAGGTCAATATGAGGTGTTTGTTATGCCTTAAATGGTTTCGTGAACCTTGACTTGTGACCTTCCGGGCCTTAACTTATTTGCTGAGACCTTGGTTTTAAGGTTATTATCAACCCTTGATTCCCTTGATTCTCATTCTAAGATGTAGGAATGATGAAGTCCCTTAGTTCTTGCCCCCCTTGCTTCATACGGAGGAGGTCTTACTTTTCAGTTGATCGTTCAGGGAGTTCACTTGCTCCTCAGCGTTTGACTTCAAGTCCGGTGTGTCTTGGCTGGTTGTTAACCTTCTTTTCTTGATTCTAGGTTTCCAACCTTCTTCTTATGCTCACAGGACCTTGCTTTGGTTTATATTCGATTGAAGGCTCTTGATTCAAGTCCTTAAACTTCAAATGACAAATTTGATTGGAGGCAGACAGCCTTTTTGGCCATCAAGGCTAAAATTTTGTGTCGGGATTTGAGATTCAAGATTTTAAGTAAGGAATGACAAAGGACCTCTCATCTCAACACTCTCACTAACTGTTTCTGTGCCTTCAAGGCATTATCAGGGAGCCAACTAGTCTCGAGATGAGCTCGAAGAGGGTCTATCCTTCAGCTTACATCAACTGGTGCTACCAATTTTGATTCGATGGTGGGGTCTTCAGGACCTGGAAGCAAAAGCTCTCTGCATAATTCTTTATCTCAGAAGAGCCATACTTAGACTGGGCTTCGGCCTTAATGTTCTTTTCTCTCTTGGGATATACTCAACATGGCATTTATCGAGCGGGGCTATCACGGCTTTCACAATCCTTAAGTGTTTGGCCATATTCTTTTCTCTAGCCTCAAACTCTCCATTGACTTGTGAGACTACCAGATTTGAGTCTCCACAAACTTTCAGGTTCTTCACCCTCAGGGCTCTCGTCAATCCAAGGCTGGCCATCAGAGCTTCATACTCCGCCTCGTTGCAGGTTGTTTGGAAGTCCAATCTTCAAGGCATACTCGAGTGTGAACCCATCGGGGCTTTGCAGAACTTAACCTGCACCACTGGTTTTTGTTTTAGATGCCCCATGAAAATAGAGCTTTTTGTTTTTGATGCCCCATCAAAATAGAGCATCCAATATTCCTTCTTCTCTTCCAGGGGTTTCTCACCTTGCTGACCTTCCTGGTCTATTACCTCCTGCCCCCCGACTTCTTGGTTGTCAATGGTATATTCAACCACGAAGTCAGCTAGAGCCTGAGCTTTGATGGCCGTACTAGGCTTAACATCGAATTCTTTTAGTTAGATTGCCCACTTGATGAGCCTTCCATTGGCTTTCATGCTATGCAATATGTTTCTTCAGCGGGTGTTCCATCAGGACTTCAACGTTTGTCTTTATCCAGGATCCTTCAAGGACTTAAACTCTTATCTGCTGTAACCTAACTCTACCATTCGAGGTATGCATTCGTTTGTTTTCATTCGTGTATTCTTTTATTTTCGGTACTTGGTCTTCTTTGACTCACACATCAGGTGCTTGGCACATAAAAAAAATCACAATCAATGAATGGAAAACAATCTTGCATTAATAACTTGAAATGGGTTCAACCCTTACATAGAGTACTACTGTCCTACTCGGAGCAACATGCTCTGCAATGGTTTTAATGAACCTTATTTCTACTTCTACTATATAAATATGAAGCTAAGTTCTACTAGAATAACTTAAGCCCAATCGGGGTTTTGCAAGACTAGGCCTGCACCACTTGATTTTGTTTTTGATGCTCCATCAAAATAGAGCACCCACCACTCCTTTTGGTCTCCTCATTCTTATTCTGAAGTTCACTTCCTGCTTGGGGTACTACCTCCTGCCCCCCGACTTCTTGGTTGCCAATGGTACACTCAACCACAAAGTCAGTTAACGCCTGAGCCTCAATTGCTGTCCGAGGCTTCTGTGTGATGTCCCCTGCTGACCTTTCTTTGTGTTCCTTACCACTGTGGACATCTATGTCTTCAATCGGAAGGACCTGCCCCCCGACTCCATCAGGCCTTAACGAGGCTACATAACAGCTTCGTGCCATCTTCTGATCACCTTTATGTTCTCCAACACCATTCCTGGTAGGGAACTTGATCTTCACATGATAGGTTGAGGCAACAGCCTTGAATGCATGAAGTCCAGTCCTTCCAAGGATAGCGTTGTATGTTGAAGCCGCCTTGATTACCAGGAAGTTCAACATCTGAGTGGCCTCCTTGGGCTCTTGCCCAATAGTTACAGGCAGCTGAATAGTCCCTTCAACTTTGGATTTTACTCCATTAAATCCGTATATAGGCATGTAATTGGGGGTCAACTGAGAATCAGTGTATCCCATCTTCACAAACGCATCATGAAACAGAATGTCAACGGAAGCTCCATTGTCTATCAAGACTCGCTTCACCTCCGAGTTTCCAATCACAGGAGTTATGACCAACGGGTCGTCATGGGGGAACTTCACCCCTTCCAAGTCTGAGTCATCAAAACTAACCGCTACCTCAATTTTTGCACGCTTCGGGGCCTCTCCCACGATGTGCAACACCTCTCGGGCATAAGCCTTTCGAGAGTTCCTAGTTGTCCCGGCCGCAGTTGGGCCTCCTGAGATCATGTTGATTACTGGCCCTCGGGGCTGTGGGTTGCGATCTTGATCGTCATCCCTTCTATTATAGTCTCTTCTCTGATTAGCACGGTCTTCACCCTTAGTGAAGTGCCTCAGCTTCCCTCTACGGATCAAAAACTCAATCTCATCTTTGAGTTGCTTACAATCGTCAGTGTCATGCCCCACGTCTCTATGGAATCTGCAATACTGATTCTGGTTTCTCTTTGCGGGATCACCCCTGAGTGGCTTCGGCCATCTAAAATCCTTATCATTCTCAACGTCCAACAAGATTCGACTCCTAGGAGTATTCAACCTTGCATACTCAGTGAACCTTGACCCTTGGTTCTTCTTAGGGGCAGAGTCGAAGTCCTCGCTAGTTCGGGGATACTTGTCCCTAGCATCATACTCTTGATCATCATAGTCCTGGTCTTGCTTTCGCTTCTTGGAGTCATTGTTACCTCCTCCTCCACCTACGGTGGTTTCTTTATTCAAGCTATCCTCAGCTTTAATATACTTATCAGCCCTTCGTTGGAGCTCAGCCATGTTCTCAGGGGGATGCTTCGCCAATGATCTCTTGAAGAAGAGGTCAGTGGTTCCGTGTTCCAGGGCTACCATTGCCACCTTATTTTCCAAATCAGTGATATTCAGGGTCTCCTTAGTGAATCGCTTGAGGTAGTCCCTCAGATTTTCATTCTTTCCTTGCACCACATACATAAGAGATGCGGAGCTCTTCTCATGCACCCTTCCGCTAATGAATTGGCTAACGAAGGCGGCACTCAACTCCTTAAAAGAGCCAATAGAGTTCGCAGGCAATCGGCTATACCATCTCTGAGCCATGCCCGACAGGGTTTGGGGGAACGCTCTGCACTTTAGGGCATCACTTGCAGGCTGCAGCAGCAGTGCGTTCGAGAACGTCCTGACGTGATTTGCGGGATCACCCGTTCCATCATAAGCCTTAATTGTCGGCATCTTAAACTTCCTAGAAATATGAGCATTCACCACCTCCTCAGTAAACGGGGGTGTTGGATCATCAGGATCTCCTAGAGGCATCAGATCTTTGGGGTTTCCCTTGGGAATTTCCATCCTTGTGGTTGTTCTTCCGAATGAGGCATCAGCCCTTCTTTGTCTCCTTGAAGACCTCTCCAAATCAATGATGGGAATCGTTCCTGAGGTTGGAGGAGGTCGAGTTTGATTCTGTCTTGCTTGCTCCATTGCTATGTCATCCTTCAACCTTTGGATCTCTGCCTCGTGAGCCTTAATCCTCTCCTCAGCCGTTGGTGGAGGTCCATCATGGATCCCTTGAGTCCTTCCTTGAGGCTCTCTTCTAGAACGTTGCCTCCTCGGGGCTTCATCACGATCATCATCCTCAGACGATGAATCATCAGTATAAGGGCCGGAGTAGTCATCATAATCTCGGTCCCGGATTTGTAAGGCATGACCACTTGGTCCTGAACCTTGAGTCATCGGGGGGTAGTTGGGCAGACCGTGCCTGGGATTAGTGTTCAAGGGGAGATCCGTAGTATGGATCTGTACCCCTGGTGGCGGGTTGTTCGGATCAACAATCTGGAGAGAGTTGGTCGCTTGTCCTGCCTGATTGGTCAGAGGCAACGTACTCTCAGCATGGGGGATCACCCCTGGTTGCTGAGAAACTTGAGAGTGGATGATGACAGCTGATGCTGGGGGAGCCTGTTGAATGATCGTCCCTGATGCTGGGGGAGTCTGTTGGATGATCGCCCCTGATACTGGGGGAGCCTGTTCGGTCAGGGGTGGAGCAGAGCTGAGTGGCACGGCCTCAGTTACAATTGGTGTTGTTCTTCGTGTTTGAACCATGGTTGATGTTGTCTTCCCACAGACGGCGCCAAATGTTGTGGAATAAAAAGTAGGGTATATTTATTGCGTATTAACTACTAGGGTTTGTGGGAGCTTCGAGCTTTAATGGCTGCTCTTGTTGTCGGGGACTAACTCGGTCCTAACAAGATGCCTACGTACCTTGATGAATATCAAGAATCAAGCCAAAAACGTAGTTCTGAGGTGAGGGGTCTGACCCTTTATATAGGTTGAGAAGCCTTAGAATTAAGGTAGGAGTTGGAGACTTAATAGATAAGTCACCTCCTTGAGGAAAGTTCTAGACTCCTTCCTTGTAGGAGTCTGTTGCCATATCGAATTGGATGCCTTGGAGGCTAAGTCTTGTAGAGATAATGTCCTTATCTGACACTTATTGCTGAGTTGTTTATTACCCCTAATATTAATTACGAAATTAATATTAAAAATAGGACTTTGGACCCTGTTGGTGGGCCCCACGTTCGGACCATACCGGGTCTAATTAATGCAACACTAAATGTGTCTTTAGGGCTTATTTTTAGCCCATATCACTTGTTTTCTTATTTTTGTATACAAAAATCTAACTTTAAAAAAAATTAAAAGATCAAAATTAAATAATCAAATTTATGTCTCAGCATTAGAAATAATAATAAATCATCAACCAATAAAATTCTCACATCTCCCTAAATAAAATATCAATAGTCATACAAAATACTAATTTTCTTACATAAAATTTATAAAATATCAGTCATACAAAAGTATCGGTCTTCTTACATAAATTTACAATCTTATCTGTAAATTTTGGCATAGATTATATGTTTATAGTATTATCTCATTATATTTTATAAATTTAAAGTATTAAAAAATACTTTGTATTTGTAGTGTTTAATTAATTTGTTTTGATCTTTAAATTACATATTTGCAAGTATCTCAAGTTATTATAGTTCAAATTTTACACTCTCATAAATATATTTTAATATCTTTTTATATATTTAAGTAGGATAAATAAATTTATACATCAGTAATATTTAATACTAAAATTTAGCACTTAAAATGATGTAATATTTAATTTGATACATAATTTAACAAATATATACTATTATACTACATAAACTAATTGTAAGACTGAGTTATTATTATTATAATTATTTTAAAATAAACATTTACAAAATAAACAATCTATTATAAATCTAATAAACAACAAGGGGATTTGCTGAGCAATTTAATTCATGGACCATTTTAACCTTATCTTTACTATATGTTTTTAGAGCATCTTCAATGGGAGAGATCCCTTAGGTAAATTTTAAATTTAATTACCATAAATAAGAATTATGAAGAATGTGTAAAAAAATTTACACTCCAATGGGACAAAACTGTTATCTATAATTATAGATAATCTCTTGATGTTGGCTATATTTGTCGAACCTCTAGAGACCTGTAGTGAATTGCCACATCACTTATTTCTATATTAAAATTATATATTCCATTAATAACAACTTGAAATATTAATAACATACCATTTTTAAAATATAGCCAATCATTATAGCCAATACCCTCGGAACACAATATCTTACAGGTTCGACAAAATTTACATAATCAATATTTTATGTAATATAGCCAATCATTTTTAGCTAACGGCATTGGAGATGCTCTTAGGATTATTTTGATCTTTTAACATTAACTTATTTATTACAAATTAATATATTCATTAATGTATAATTATTAATTATACATACATATATTTATGATATATAATCTATTAATTGATATATAATTAATACGCATATTTATACATACATACATATATACATATATGTGGATATATAATAATATGTATGCTAACATATACCACATCTCATTAGACTATGAGTTAGATCTACTATAAGTATTTATGAATAAAATATTATAAAAAATATCACAATAGAAAAAAGGAACATTCGTGCGTGTATATATATATATATATATATATATATATATATATATATATATATATATATATATATAAAAGTATAATACAAACTTGTATTAACATTAACTATCGTAAAACTCATCGATCACATCTTTAATACGCAAACGCACAAAATAATGAGTATAACAAACATCGAATATTAGTATATATAAGAATAATACCATAAACAAGCCACATTAATCTCACAACAGAAGATCAATGATCATATAACTCATTTGTCATACTTTTAGCATGCAAATACATATACTTTAGAGAAAAGTAACAATTTATTCTTAGAATATGCCAGTACCTTGCACTACCTTGCACGGGGTAAAGAGCTAGTTATGATATATAGCATAACATATAAGATATTCTAATTAGCGATGTACAATTAATAAAAGTTTCGAGAGTATATTCTAACAATCAAACATATATTAGATATAAGAGATTATTTATCGAATTTGTTTATGAATCGCTAATGAACTCAAATACCAAGCATGTTAACGAGCTTAATTATCAAACATGTTCATGAGCTATGTTCACGAATTATGTTCACAAGCACGTTAATCGATTTTGTTCGGGAGATATCGAGTCGAACTTTACCGTGATCAAGTTCAGCTCGTTTATAAATCGATTCTTAAAATCATGTTCAAGATCGATTTGTTTGTGAATCGAATCGAACCGAACCAAACTTTTCGAACTGAACGCCGAGCCATTCGCGAATGTATCGGTTCACTTGCAACTCTACTTGTTTGTTCTAATCCAGAATTTGGATAGATTAGGACGAGCGCAAGTCAATTTACATGTCTGGAAGGAATCATAATTCACAAAATATACGTACAGGGAATCATCCCCTCTCCTTAGGGTTGACAACACTAATTTCTGGTTTCTGGTCATAGGATAATTTAGTTATATTTTATAGATGAAAATGTTTAACCAAAAAAATTAGATGAGGAGCAACATTGATGAGTTTTAGATTTGGATTCGATTCTCGTTTATTCTAATTTTTTTTTAAACAAATATTTATATGTAAGATATATAAATCCATTTATTCAAAGAAAAAAAAAAGATGAAAAATTGAATGAATCTCTCTGATTACAAGTAACGACTAGCGTGTTTATTACATGTATTTTAAAATAGAGATCAGATGCCCGGTTTATGATCATTTATGTAATAATCAAATAATCATGTGCTTACCTCGTCTTTTTTAAAAGAAGTTATTCTGGATACGCTGGATTTCATCTATTGGGTGTCCTGTTTAAAATGTAAATCAACCTAGGCCCAACTTTAGTCCCTGATAACCGGAGTCGGGGCAGAACCAATAACCATGACCCAGACATTCAACATGCCTTGTAACTTGAAAGGACCAAATTAGACAAATTTGTTTTTTTCAAAGGTTTGTTCCGTTGAACAATTACCATTCCACTTTTCCCTCAAATACAATGTACCACTATTTTGTTTGTTAATGGATAAACTTCATAAAAACATTTCCGACAATAATATAAATATAGCAGCTATAATTTTCCAAAGAAAATTTTTTAATAAATATAGCGGTTATAATCAAGGAATCACCATTAGTATTAACTGCAGATGTTATTATGGTGCCAGGGATTATCGTTACATTATTGAAAATAGCAAGTCAATTCGACTAACTTAACCACTCGCTGGTAGTAGGTTGCTAAGAGCAACTCCAAGAGATCTCTTATATGACCCCCTAACTCAAATTATAAGGGATTATGTTTAAAATTGTGCTCCAACAGGTTCTTAACTTTTCCTTAAAAAGTTAAGAGCATCATGTCATCCCTTATCTTTAAGGCCTTCCTTATTTCACTTTTATCAATAAAATATTATTTTCTCTCCTCTTTCCAATTGTTTCCCTCTTTTTTTGTTCTTGTTTCCTTCCTTTTATTTATTATTTAATAATATAAGGATCAATTATAAGGAGGCTTGTTGGAGTTGTCATACCTTATAATATCCTAAATCACTAAGAGCCTAATATTTTATAATATTTATAAAAAAAAACACAAGGAGACTGTTGGAGTTGCTCTAAGGACCAAACCATAATATCCGTCGATCATCGTGGAACTTGGAGCAATAAACCCTTCATTCTGCAGAGCATACGTAAGCCTCGCATAGTGATACTATATACTCTTGAATACACTTTCAATACTACATTTTATTTGTGTACCAGTTATATTTCAAACTGGGACAGTCTGATCTAGTGATCTGGACACAACATAGTTGCATGATTGCATCCAATAATATTAGTCAACAAGAATACAATCTTACCTTCACACAATTAGTTACTGATATTTATACGCAAAAATATCAAGATAGTGATGCCGAAGGAAGATAAATATTAACAGGAACGTCATGCAACTTGCTAAGTGACATCAGTTGGTAATATTTCTAGAATGACCGGGTACATTGGTAAAGTAATGCGACACAGAGTCTGATTTCTACATCTGAAAGATCCAAAACATCACATAATCCTAGGAATCAAAACAAAATTAAAACTTACCAATTACCTAGTAGCTAGTCACATTAATGACCAAATGTACTCCATATATCCAGGAGTCCAGAACTACAGTTCAACTTGAACTAATTTTCATGATGGCCTCCTCAATAGCTGGTACATTCTCCTTGAAGCATTCCCACTGCTCAGCAGTCAAGGCTATTCCTGTGGATGTAGCAAATTCAATGATCTTGCATCAGTTTTAAAGGATGAATTGTACACACACGAAAAAACAAACATAATTATAGAAGTTCAATGTGATGTCTCCCATGAACCAGAATCAACAGCAATAGAAACCAGTAATACTGCATCTACAAATCAAAATTTAAAAAAAAAAAAAATTAAATTTTCACAATCAATTGATAGCTCAAAGGAGATGCTGGTAACATGCAGTCCCCATTCCCCAGGTGAATCCTTACATGCACAAGATGCCAGAAGAGGATTTGTCACCTGGCTATTTTGCTAAGGCATGGTATTCAGCCAAAACAAAGGTAATTCAAGTAACCCCTTTTCTTCTGGCATTCATATTTGTTATCTTGTAAATAGCTATTGTCTCTCAATGCTTGACACTGTGACAAGTAGTACTTTGACGATGATAACAAGTGCTACTTGGAATTGAACCCATGGACTACAACCTAGTCTTAGACATACAAAACGAATGACCATCAATATAGACTTGTAAGACGAATATTTTACACATCAAAATAGAATGGCCATCAACATAATAACATGAATACTGCTGGACTGAATAAAACTGATAGGAGATGCAATGCCATGTAGTTCCCACGAAATATTTTCCAAGAAGATAATAAGCATTTACATGTTCTTTGAAAAATTATTTCCAATCTGCTAGGAGCATCTAGTTCTCATTGGGGTGGCAGTACATGACAGGGGGACGTCAAAAATATCACCTCAATGATTATTCATATACAATGAAAACATATTGGCATTTGACCTATGAAGCACGAGTGCAGGTGCGGGGATGCGGGTGCGCGGTATTCAGCAAATTTTAAAATATTGGGATTCGGGTGCGGCGGGATACGGGGAATATTAAAATATTTTAAATATATTTAATATATTAATTCAATATTTTTATTTTAATTAGATAATAAAAATAATTTAATCAATCTTAATAATTAAAATACATAGCAAAAAGTGATAATATGCCTAACTGCCTAACACTCGTGTTCACGTCTTGTACAAGTGTAACTTATCTCATTTGTAGAAATAATAGGCATAGTCAACCACCACCACACAGCAGTCAACACAACACACACCAGTCAACACAACACACACCAGATATATAAACGGAATATTCGCATATACACACACAATAGATACACACATGTATAACAGTAGTACCCTTCTCAGTGATTCAAATAAACACAGATCGGACACGAAGACGAGTCTACTTACCCAACAAATAAAGGCGGAAAGGAGATGCAACGATCGGAGAATAGCGACGAGAACGACCGGAAACAACCAACGGTGACGACGACGGCTCCCTTTCTCTCCTCTCAATCTAATCTTCATATTACGATTTATGCCATTCCCGTATCCCCCTTCCCGCACCCCCACGAATTGGAGCAGTGAAATACGAGGACACGCCAGGTGGTGCATCCCGTACGTATCGGGCCGCACCCCCGTGCACCCCCGCACCCGAACGTATCGGGTGCGCAGTACGTTGGTTGGGTGCCGCAGCCCTGCTTTCTAGGGCATAACAATCTTGTCTTAAATTCATTAATTACTAAGAAGCACGGACTCGGATACGGCGACACGGGATACGGGTACGGGGACTCGGGGATTCGCCAATCATCGAAGAGTCTTGGATACGGGACTCGGCAAATAAAATAATAAATAAATAAATAAATAAATAAATAAATATATATATATATATATATACACACATTCATGATAAGATTTGTATATGTAAAATACTTAACATTTTCATTCATAAATACATAAGTTCATAACAAGTAATAAAAGTTTCATTCTTCAAAATAGGTGGAAAACAAGAAAAAGTTTCGTCAATATTCTCAACATTTTGTTCATCTTGGGTGTTAGAGAGAAAGATATAGTTTCAGATCTTATAGATCATGGTTGTCACGGCGTCCGCCATATGGACGATACATCGCCATATGGCGCCAGATCGAGTATAAAAGCTATGGCGTCTGGTTCGCCTTAAGAAATAGCATAAATCGTCGCCACAGGACGCCATAGGACGCCCTGGATGACCCAGCGCGACCCGTTGACCCGACTGACGCCTCCAGCGGCCTCTTCTTCGATCTGTATCTTCTCTCTCTTCTTCTCTTTTCTTCATCTTCTTCTCTCTTCTTCATCTCTTCTTCTTCTTCTTTCTTCTTCATCTGTGTGTATATATTTTTCTCTGTGTGTGTATATATTTTTCTCTGTGTGTGTGTATATTTTTCTGTGTGTATTTTAATTTTCTGTGTGTGTGTACTACTGGGTAAATATATGTCTGTGTGTGTACTGTGTATTTATATGTGTGTGGTTGTGTAGATAAAGAAGAAGAAGTAAACAAGAAGAAGAATAGATAATGGGTTTGCAAAGAAGTAGGTAGAGATGCACGGTATCCAAGAAAAGAGAACCAAAACATATTTATTTTTTTATTCTTTATTTTGTTGGCTGTGTCTGATTTGAAAGTGTAGGCCAGTTGTTAATTGTTACCACTTCCACGTGTAAAACATTCACTCACACACTATTTTTTTTATTATATTGTATGTTTGTACAATTGTACCACTTTGATAAAGATCCTATTTATATTTCGATTAAAAAAATTCTAAAATCAATTTAATACGATAAAAAAAGTTTGAGCCGGAAATTTAAAACAAAAAATATTAATTATATTTTGTAAATTGATAATATATATTAATTATTATATATATAATATATATAATAATTAATATATTATATATAAACGCCACATGCGCCATAAGGACGACACGCGGACGATACATCGACATATTGTTGTGGAGGTCCTTAGGCGCCACGGCTCGCCACGGCGCCGTGACAACCATGTTATAGATATATGAAACATGTATGTATATGTAGTCAAAAGTAGGTTATAAAGATAATGGGCTGGGCTATTTTAAGTAGGGCAGAGTCCATGCCGAGTCGGGGCCGAGTCCAGGCCGAGTCCAGCCGAGTCGGGGCCGAGTCCAGGCCGAGTCGAACCACGTTTTTGTCCCGACTCTCCACCTGGCGAGTCCGACACGCACTCAGCCGAGTCGGGGCCGAGTCGCCGAGTCGGGCGAGTCGGACTCGCATACGGCAGCCAAAACGAAGAGTCCGTGCTTCCTAGATTAATTACAACGACAACTGCAACGTGACATCCAACAGGAAACCAAATCCTGATAATCTTGTCTTAAATTCATTAATTACAATGAGAACTGCAATGTGACATCCAACAGGAAACCAAAGCCTGATTCTTTTTATGAACATATATGTAGCTGCTGCTGCCGACATGACTTACATCATAGTAATGCACACAGTCATAGGTGTACCAACTTTTTTTTTCTGCACATACAATATGATATTATGATATACACATGCCAAATTATGTAGAAACTGATTTGGTCTGTTATAGCCATTTCTGTACATTCAATGTACAGAGGGCAGACAGATCGAGAGAAGAAAGAAATAGTAGACGAGTGTGAGGGTTGAAGAGACAACAAGTATTAAGTCATATATAATCTAGTGATTATAGGTTGGCCATCCTATGTTTGCAGCCAACATTCTGGAAAAGTGATCAGGTGGGGACGATGAGATAACATAGCATATCTGCATATACTTAGACCTACGGTGCGATAAGGTGAGGAAGTTATCCATAGTGAGTAAAAAATAGTCCTCAACAAAATTACTGGAAGAAGCTATGTTTTTGGTAAGAACTTCTCAAAGTCCAAATAAAGTTTAAAACACAGTTCACGGGTCATTCAGGTACGTGGTACGGGATCGGGTACGTGAAACATTAGTTTCTATGAATCGGGTACGATGACCCGCAAATCGGATACGTGGTCGATATGACGATCCCTTTTATAGCTATTTTTTTAATAAACGTTATGTATATACTTGTTATTGTACGTACTATGTATTTATGTTTTAGTTACTGTTTATATATTGAAGATAATTACATTTAAATAAAAATATAAAAGATAAGTTGATCAGAAAATGTAAAATTTCAAATTACAGTAAAGTGGCAAGGACTTCCAATACGTATTCTAAAGGGTAGTCAAATCAGTTGTCTTTTGTTCCATCTGCATCCAAAGCCTGACATTTCTTATACCTTCTATAGATTAGGTTTTAAGAATAATTTTAAACAAGATGGTATCAAGCATTTTTCCCCCCTCTCATTATCACATTCTCCTTCCTACGTAATGATCTCCGGCGTAAAAGGTGGATCGCCGGAGTTAGCGAACTGGACCGTGAATCCCAGCGATCCGGGTCGAAGAGGAATCGCGTTCTGGAACGAGCGAACTAGATCGCGGTTCCATAGGTTGACCCACGAACCATGCAACACTGGTTTAAAAATTGATTCGACATACCAGTGATATTTTTTAATCCAAAGAAATGGTCCAATTTTGCAACCACAAAAATATTACTGTTGGGATGAGCACAGGTAATATTGCAACTGTGTTTTGATGAAAATAGATACTGGACTTATAAAATTTTTGCTCAGAAAACAATGTAGAAATCAAAGTTCATATTCATATGATCCAAATGCCAACATTCCAGATTTCTGATGTAAGAGCAGTATAATGATTTCAAAGAAATATAATGTAAAAATCAGAACCAGATAGTTCACGATCCTGTGTACGAAAGTTATAGGAGCAACAAGGCTCAAGGAATTTCCACTCAAATAATGTTTAAAACAATAAGGTAATCTTAGACAAGTAAAAACTAGTGTCATGACGGTATAATGTGCCCTTACATCATATGAAATCCCATCTCTCTAGTTTCATATAACTACATTCAGGAAACAAGTGAACTGGAATAGTTGCATCTTAAAAAGCTTATGAATTGTCGTTAGTTAAAAATCGCGAAGTAGTATAATGATAGTATACAGATGCGATTGAAAACATAAGTGTCTCCTATCTATGATTACAATAAATAACAAATCCAAACATAATCAAAAGAGTCTACTACATATATATTCTTGTAATTTGAGTCAATCACACCTCACAAACTTGGAAACATAGAATTACTTTAGCATTGCACAGAAAACACACCACCACCACCTAAGCAATCAAACAACACAACAACGATAGTAATGATGGATGATACCTTTAGCGGAAGGAAGCTCTTTTCCGTCTTTTTGGTAGTACTCCCTTATGGACAGAAACGACCTCCCTTTAAACTCTCCCCAACTGACCCTCCTCTTAGCCGATAACTACACAAATTCACAAACAAACAATTCATGTAACCAATATACATAAATATAACAAGTTAGCTACTGTCCATACAAATTACATAAGCAATATTCATAGGCTCTCACATTCAAATTAGAACAGTTTTGGCATGACTACACGTGAAAACAATTTTTCCACATATGTTCTCAACATCTCCTAAAACATAGTTCCGCAATTTCTTAAAAGGGCACAACAATTGTTTTCACACTAAAACTACTTTCCACCAAGTAAAATCCTATATATACATACAAACAATTCACTTCACAACATAATCCCTCTCTCTGTAACAGAATAACAGAATTAGTTGGCAATAACAGAATCAGTTAGCATTCACACAATCCAAATAACAGAAATTACAACATTATTATTTTAAGCTTATCAAATATTAATTTATCGAGATTCTACAATTACGATACGAAGAATAGAATTCAGAAACTAACACGACAAATGATGAGATCGCCGTTATCATCATACTCTTTCGCGCTTTCGCCTCGCTCTTCCTTCTCTTCAACCTCTTCTCTCTCATTTTCAACCTCATCTTCTTGCTCTACTTTCTCTTCTTCTTGTTGTTGTTGATCCTTTTGTTCAGTTTGGTCGCTTATGTAGGAATTAACAACTTGACGCACCAATTTTTTGTAATTAGGTTGAGAGAGATCGAGCTCTAGCTGCTCCGAAGCTAATTTACGAACCTTAGCTTCGGTTGTCTTGTCCATGTCAGAGTTTTTGAGAATCTCTATCACTTTCTCTTCAATCAGCTTATGTTCTTCTGTGTATTCATCTTTTTCCGCCATTGATTTCTAGGGTTTAAGTACAAAATGAGGAAAGTGCTCGTGTGTGTGTGTGTGAGCGAAATGTTTGCTGATATATTGGGTAATTGGGTTGGGCCTCGTGGGAATTGAGTGTTTTTTATTTTATTTTTTTATTTTATTTTATTGAAAGGAAATGAAAATAAACTCCGTTTCATGTTTTTTTTTAAGTGAGTAGGCTAACTTCGTTCCATATTTAATGAGTCCGAGAATCGAAAATTTAGATCTAATTGATACTGTTTGCATTAGCAAACTACTTGTTAAATCAAAATCCAAATTCTCTGGATGGTAAATCAAATTGATCATATTTTTGTATCCATCACATTCTCATTTTTTGATTTTCGTTTTTAAAATAAAATTTAATATATTAAATAATGATTTAGGTTACAAATATACGAGATAAACGACTAATAAGTTATGACACCTCGTTGAATTGCAAATGCTATTTTTTGAAATACATATAACATATTCAACCCAACACGTAATTATTACTTCCTTCGTCCCAATGGATTCTTTACAGTTACTAATTTGGGACGTCCCACTGGATTCTTTACATTACCCAAAATAGTAACTTTCAATAATAAAATACATTATTACATCCACTACTTCACTCCATTTTTCAACACTTTACACTATTACACCCACTACTTCATTTATTTTAATAATAAAATTACTATTACACCCACTACTTCATTTATTTTAACAATATTACACTCCTTGGTCTCCGTGCCCAACTCTCATGTAAAGAATCCAGCGGGACGGATCTTGTTCATGACTTTTTGTGCTCTGCTACGAAATTCAACAATATCAAAAGTCAAAAACCCAAACCCGATTCCCGAATGTAACAAAGGGCGAAAGGCATGAAACTGTGTTGACTATCTTTAGTCTTTACAAGCTTGATCATACATTCACCTTTATTTCGGTCGCCTTACTTGTCGCCTGGCCAACTATAAACTCCAATGCTCAAACAATGTTTTTTATAATCATTTTTTTTTATAATTTCTTTAATTTTAACTTAATATAAATTTAATTAATGATATGCATGATTTAAAATTTGTATTATTAAATTTTAAATTAAATATGTCGTTTATGAAATTCGAACCTCGAATCTTTAGCAAAGTACTTTAATCATATAATATGCTTTATCATTAGATCTAATTGTTTTTATTTATTACTAAAAATCTAACTGTCATTATTCGTTATATGGTTGAACCATTGAACCAAAATACAAACAATTATACTCATGTATGGTGTGATATTTTTGGATATGCATTAATGATTGTAAGATTAATTTTAAATTAATGGTAACGCGTTTTAATTAGAAAAAAATATTAATGATTGGAAAATATGATACAATTGATTTTTTGGGTGTTTATAAATGGTAATATCTTCAATTAAAAATAAACGTAAAAAAGGTAATGAGCTTTTTTCAAAAAATTTCCAAGTTGTAAACAAAAATTTCAAAAATACAGTGTAACTTCATTTGCAAGTCTAAATGCAACTGTTGCAACATGAAATGCAACTGAACCACATTTTTACAGTATTTTTGCAAAAAAGTTTGAAAGTATGAGTATTTTTGATAATTTCTCAAAGGTTTGGCTAATTACGTTTAATTATTTTATTTTGTTATTTATTTTAATAATTAGAATAATCGTATCGAAAATTAAATTGACAAATTTTCAATGTTTTGCCGCTTATAGTATGTGCAAAGTACGTATTATTTTTAATTTTTTATAATTTGTTTATAGTATAATATAATATTATAAATATTAATTTTAATATGTTATTGGAAGAATTCGAAACTTACATCTTTGTATATATAATAGTTTTTAGTATTAAATATAAATTAATATGTTATTGACGAGAATCGAATCTTAGACATCTGTATATAACAATTTTTAGCATTATTGTATCTAACGGTAATGATTAATGTAACAGTCATGAATGAGGGATAACAAAAAATGAGAGGATAACCAAAAAGTATTATTGTATCTAACGGTAATGATTAATCTAACAGTTATGAATGAGGGATAACCAAAAATGAGAAGATAACCAAAAATAGGGGATTAACCAAATTACAAATTATACCACTTTCGCTTATTATAAGATAGTATAGATAGATTGGAAAATAATTCATTTGATTTTGTTCAATTAGTTTATAAAAAGAGATTGAGAGTTATTTGAATTTGAGCAGTGAATATAAACATGACAATATTAAGGTTTTCACAATTTATTTTCAAAAAACATTACAGAAAACTCTTTGTATGACTATTTTGTTCCAGATATTTACTGTTTTCATAGAAGAACAATGAGCTTAAAAATCACAAAGAGCTGGTATCATCAATAAGACATTAAAATGTCTCCACTCTTCAGCAGGACAAAGATACAGAGAACACACATACTACTCATGTACAGACACCAGTTCAGGCATTTCTTTTGCTTACTTGCATATTAAGAATATAAAACATAAAATCCTGAGTTCTAAGTCGAGTGTTTTACTCGAATAAACTCAACAGAAGCACGAATATGCCCAGTGATTCTTCCTGGTAACATAGGAAGAAATGTAGTCCCTCACATTTGAAGAAGTAGCCTCGGAAGGATCCAAAATCTGAGTCTTGCCTAAAGCTATTCGTTCCCCAACAACATTCGCATAAAATGGCCTTGAGAATGCTGGTACAAATACATCACTATGACTACATATATAAAAATCAATCACATCGGTGTAATCAGAGAACTCCGCCATCTTGTCCGAGTGAATCAACATATCCTGTGCAATTTGAACAGTGAAGCTCACATCAAAATATTATCTAGGCATTATCAATAAAATAACAGATAAAATGAAATGCAAGTACAAGTGTACAACAATTTCTATATTCAGAACAAGAGCAATAGTTTATTAACTAATATCACATTAAATTAACAGGAACAATGGTGTATTATCTGATACCACATTAAATTACAAAGGGGTGGAGAATGATGATTTGACTGCCCCTGGAAGATGTTAAAATTTGGTTGAGAAGAATTAGAGAAAAACACTTAGTCCAGGCTGTCATTCATAATAAAAAGTGTACTAGCATCAAATGACTCAAATTGTTTTGCTTTATATTGAAAACGTTTATGTTGGATGGAATTTTTGTATTGCTATTACATTATAGCGGCAATGATATTACTGGATATAATCCCAGACCTGGCCCTAGAGACATTTCTGTCAGCCTGCCTTCATATTAATAGATTTATACATAATCAAACGCTTAGCGTGCAAAATAAGTGATTAACGATTGTACTAAAATAACTCTTATTTAAATAGTCTTTGACTAATAACTATTACGTGAGGGCTAAAAGTTGAAATTCAGCGCATGGCCCCCAAATCATTTGAGATGCCCTGTATGATCTCAGCACTTCTGGATAATGCAAATTTGTAAATTCAACTCTGCTGCAATGGGGTATTATACTACCACACTAAGAATATAGATAAGAAACATTTTCTATCTGGAAGCAAATGAAAGAAGCAATCCTAAAACTTAATGACAACTAATTTGATAATCTTTCAATCCGAAACATTAATCCAATTTGGACTCCACATATGCATATGATAGTAATGACCAACAGGGAACATGTGATCTTACCTTCGTGAATGTGCTCGGGAAGATAGTTGTCAATTCACACAAACTTTTAGGCCATCCATCTTCGGTCAGATATATCGTGGTATTTCTTTCAAAACCGATCTTCTTCAGAAACTCACCAACTTCTATGGCACTAAAACAACTTTTTTTCTCATTTGATTTACTCACCTGACATATTTTTGATCCCAACATCTCGCTTCTCAAGTCCACCGTGATGAACCGACCATGCGATGCTTGACTTAAAGCTTTTAACGTTTCAAGCATTGAGTTGATGAGTTCCTGCAATCCAGCTTGCAACTGGAGAGCCTCGAACACAACCATACATGAGATTGAGTTCTTATACTTCATGCCTTCTATTGTTGAGATGTTTAAATTACGGAAGTAAGTTACAAGCTTCAAATTTCTCTTTCTCTTGAATAGTGGCTCAAGCTTTGAGGTAATGTAGTCTTCAGAAACGATATCGGGAACCCTTACGATGGGGAGCTTTTCTGCAGATAATTCAGCAGGCTGACGATATGCTATTTCTACAATACCATCAAGACTTGCAACGAAATTACTGACATCATACACATCACCAAACTTCCTGAAAGATCAAGCATGTCATGAAACTAATTGCAAAATTTGAATCTGATATATCAAAGTTTGCACAACGGATATGTCCCAATCTTGAAACGTATTTACTGTTCTTTTAACAAATCGGACTATCACAAGACTATGGTAAAACGAAAAATTAGATTCTTCTCTCAGAGATAATACTTCAAATTTAGCATTTTTCTATAAAATTTTACATGATAATTTACGTAAGTTGAGCAGTTAAGTATGTTTCGTCATAAAAATAGAAGCAGACAAGCTGTACCTCTTGTTTTTTAGGGGTGCAAAAGAGTCCTTAAATGCTTCTATAAGATTTTCAATGTGACCTAAGTGACACAGTATACAATTTGTAACCTTTAAACAACTTACAAAATATTCAAGGCAGGGTGAACGAGGCAACACGTTATTCCACACCGACAACACAATATTCCATACTGACTGACACTTCAGCATCATAAAAAAATAATGTTATGAAGTCGCATTTACCACCTTTTTCCTGACGTAATTCCAACTATGATAGGCAGCACAAGAGTAGCCTTGAGTTGTATTGCAATCGCAACTGCATTGGCAACCTGAGGAAAATAACCACAGATACATTTAATGTGACATACAAATTTACAAACAATAATCTTTCAAGAAGCGAAAAGCAATGCTTTGGATTGGTTTCAAATTGTAGATTTAAATAAGCAAAGACAATGTTATAAAAACAGCCATTATCCTGAATTGACTTAACTCATACAAGATGGCACACATATTCTAGACACAACTTAGTGGCCCATTCTATTATACTCCTTAAACAGTCTATAAATGTCGATTTCCTCACAAATGACATCATTCCCAGCCACTAAACAAGCAATCCAACTGACAGATACATTTATGGTCGACACCTCAACGTTGAGGAGTATCAACCAAGCATATGGTGGCCAGGAACTGGGGCATGTGCTGTCACGACATCTACCTTGTCAAGCTACATTCACACAAGGAAAGGAAATTATTTAGTACCTGTAAAGGATGAAGATGAGGGCCACCAGTCAATGAAAAAAGAATATATCCTTTTCCTTGATCCTGCCTTTCTGCCAGATTAAATGAGAAAACAGAGAAACAGCAAATGCTTAGAAGGTGTCTTTCAAAGTGGTACATTTCATTAAGGGTGAAAAAAAGTGGTACATTTCATAGACAATCAATTGAATCTTGAACTTATATTCACCTTGCGATGGCTTGTTCCAGCAAGGTTTTACTGTTTCATTATTAATCCTCCATGGTCCAATATATGGAATCAAATCCTGACCCAAGTTACTTTTTGTGCCAATGTTTGACCCAGCACTAGCTGATCTCACGTCATCCACCTGCAGAGCATATAAGAAACCACAAAGTTACTGCCCATAATAACAGCAGAAGCCGTAAGATCTAATTAAGGACTAAATATAAATAAAAGAGACCATTGTTTTTTTGTGTTAACTTTGCAAAATATCACTGGATGATTTTGCAATTACACCTATATTTAATCAACACATATATGTGTGTGAGTTCAGATTGGATTCTAACTGAACAAACAACATTAAAAATGTATATAGGAGCCAATGTAATATATTGACAAATTCATTGCCTATAATGATAATGTGCGATGATTTTAAAGAAAATCTTATAAATAAAAAATGCAACAAAGTATGCTGTAGTCTGGACATGTTCAAATATGAAGTAATTCCAAACTCCAAAGCGCTTAGCAACACAATAATTACATAAAGATACACAAAGAAAATGGTAAATAAGGGAAAGCCAAGACAGTTGCGTACTTGGCATGGCACCGCCAAAAAACCACACGGTCATCTCACCAATTCACTCCCATTGCTTTCGAGAATTCTAGAGAAAACTAAAAAAAATTATTATAAAGTTGTGTGTGTGCTGGTGAGGCACCATGTGTGTCTGCCGGTGGGTGTTTGTACCTATCATCTGGTAAGTAAAAGAAGAAGAAAGAAAAACTAACATAAAAAATTGATTGTAAAAGATGTATTGGCAAAGGTTTAATTGTGCTTGTCTTGTGGACAGAAAGGTGGTGTATGAAAATTGAAAAGCCTAGAGACTATAGACCAAAGTAACAAACTAACAATATACATGAATCTGTAATCCCCTCGAATTTGTTTTCACAAGATTGAAATAGTGTATTTTCAAAACAAACTAAATGAACATTCAAGCCCCTAAAACTTGTGTTTCTTCCAGAATTCCGATAGTAGCAAAAACAATTGATCAGTGAGAACACATATAATAACACAAATATATCATGTATGTGATGGTCAGCTAAAAGACTAATAAATTAGGTTGATATCAAGTAGATATTATTACAGAATCCATTTAAAGAGGGTTTCAAGAAGGGAAGTAGTATATCTTGATCACTTATTTCATCCAACAAAGGAAGCTTAAGTAGAAATAAATAAACAATTTACAAACACGGAACTTACAATAGCTGTATCAAAATGATCTTTACTGATCATATTTCCGAGCATTATGAACATTGAAAATGTCAACATACCAGCGACAAGCTGCCTCACATCCACCAAGACCATTTTTTATCTCTCCTTTTTTTTCCTTCTCCTCTTTCTTTTTTTCTCTAACTCTTTATCACAATTTACAAAGATTAATTAATCTCCCCCACTGGTATATATACACTCAACAAAAGTGTACAGATGTTTATCTATATGTATGCATGTGCATGTAATGACAAAGAAAGTAGGATCCGATTGTCAGCTGAAGTAGGAAGTAGAGGAAGAGCAAAAAAAAGCATCTTAAATATAGTTTGCGACAAATAATTACAGCTTGCTTATTCTAGTTCCGACAAAACTCATTACTGCTAGCTGAAATAACTGTTCAACTTGTATACGTAACTGTGTAAATACAACTGGCAGTGGGTAGATTAGGATTGTAGAGCTGCAAATTCTAAAAAAGTTTCCTCTTCAAATGGTTTTATTTGTGTGGAACGGTGCCTCAACTACATCCTACATATATAAAATCCAAATTACTCCTCTACATTGGGCTAGCTACTTAATATGTAGATATATCTAAGAAGCATAATCAATAAGGGTGAATCCAAGTTCAAAAAAGAATAAAAATATTAAATACACCCCTACAATAACATTAAAAAGAACGACTTGAAGCACCTCACAAAATCGAAGAAAAAAGATGCCTAAGAAAGAACAACATAATTCAAAAAAATGAAGCGCAAACTTACACCTATGACTATACTCCTTTTTTGATGTGCAGAAGGAAATTAGAATTAATTTGCATATATTTCATTTTATTATTTAGGGTAAAGTTAACTGTAACTTTGTATGGAGTTTAAACTTTAATATTAAATAAGCATACTATTGGGAATATTTTGGATTATGGTAGTGATATTATATAGAAGTTTTAACTTTATAGTATAGTAGTGGATTGGTACTAAGAAGTGCAAATTGATTAGAAGTAGTTTTTAAATGATTAAAATTTACGTGTTGGTTAAGTCCTAGGGTTCTCCTGCATAAGAATTTGTATTCTTATGTTACTAAAGAGCTAAACATGAATTAATTTAAGTAATTTAAGAACAAGTATGCGGTTTAATTTTATGTTTTCACTTATTCTGTGGAAATAGGTTTTATCTACCCTTCCTCAATACTTGAACCATAGACACTGTAAAGCTTCAAACATCTTCGATGCCGTAAAGGCATTAACGCCACCAAATTCATAACCTAAATGCACTCCTTAATTTTGTTACATTATACATGGGCATAATGTGTTAAACACCTATATATTGCAAAAACGATAAACAGAAGCAAGCTCTTTGACTAATGGATATAGTCCTTACCCTTACAACCAATGACACGTCTATTTGTAACTAGTTTCACCATCCTAAGAATCACATCCTCTTTTTAACGTTACCAAGTTTCTACACAAAACAAACACCTACCATTACAGATACAATTCCTGAGATAAGACCTTGCACCACAAGCCTTCAATACTACTGTTCCCCAACTAATCCTATAAAGTGAAAACCTAGAACCTGAAGCAAGAAAACAATTCTGTAACCTGTTGTACATTCCATCCCTCATTACATTGACCACAAATCGGCTACTACAGTATCTTCCTAACAAAGTCAATAGACTAAACTAGTTCTCACGGGTTAACTGCAATACCCGCAAACTAAGAGTAAATAGCACAAAAGCCTTCACTTCGATCATAAAACAAAAGTGAATTAAACTTGCACACTCCATCTACCCAAGTACATTTGACCTCAATCAGCTACTACAATATCTTCCCAATTAAGTCAATAAACTAAACCAGCTCTCACGGATCAACTGCAATACTCGCAAAACTAGGAGAAAATAGCACAAAACCCTCCAAGTCGATCATAAAATAAAAGTTAATTAAACTAGCATACTCCATCTACCCAAGCACATTAAAAAGAAACCAATGTCAATTAACAATGATACAAAAACAGGATAAACCTCCCAAAGAGATAACACTAACAATGTCAATAATCAATTGTATCTCCAATTATTCTCCAAGAAATCACAAAATTTCAAGCAATATTCATAATTAACCTAACCCATAGTCCTAAAACATCAACTCCTCAGATAAAATTAACTAAAGATTCAATCTTGATAACAAAGAAAATCACTTTAAATATTCTTGTAGCAAATTGATCACATTTTCATAAAATTCTACACATATGCTTGCAAATATACTTACATAAGCATGACCATTTTATCTGGTCCACATCCACATGTGCTTAGTTCTTGTAATGAACTTATGGGTCTCCGATAGTTCGATTCGAGATGGTTTTGTATTTTTACTGTCCTTCCAGCAAAAAAATGGCAAAGATGATCAGTAACGGCCTGCTCCCGAGTTTTTTCTAAGGGTGAAAGTAAGTGCATTCACATCACATCCCCGTTCCCAACCCCATCCTTCTAATTTGAGGATTTGTCAACTTTTCTTCTAAAACACTCCTTTATCCCATTCCCCATTTTGGGGTTTGATTTAGGGTAGGGGGAGCACGGAACGGTTCGGTTTTAGGTTAAAACCGAAACCGCAACTGCAAACCCTCGGTTTTTAAAATTGAAAACCGAAACCGCAACCGCAACCGACGGTTCGGTTTCGGTTTCAAATTTGTCGGATCGGTTTCAATCGGTTCGGTTTCGGTTATAAAACCGCTTCAAATAAAAATGACAAAATAAAAATGATTACAAGAATTTTTAAGTATAGAAAGTCCATTTGTTCAAATATTTTTAATTGTACTACCAAAAACTTTGTGACTTCAAATATTTGTTGCAGCATAACTGGAGAAAAGACTTATAATTTCTGAAAACAGACTCATGATACATACTCCACAAAGAATCCAAAAGTCAGACCACAAAGATTGTACAAAATAACAAAATCATGGATCAGCATTTGGTCAAATGTTCCTATTTGTATCCAACTTAAGTACTTAACTGATTCATAAATTATATTCAATAAAATGATATGTAAAAATAATAAAATCAACCTGCATTCACTTTTGGAAACATACTAAGAAGAAAAACTGAAACCACTGTGGGAGTCCAATGAATATGCAGTTAAAGAAAAATTGAACACACCAGTTAATTATAAATATATATATATATATATATATATATATATATATATATATATTATTTATTTATTTATATATTTTAATCGGATCGGTTCGGGTTTTTTCGGATCGGTTCCTACTTAAAACCGCAATCGCATAATCGGTTTCGGTTTCGGTTTTTAAATTTTCGGTTTCGCTTCGGTTTTTAACGGTTTCGATTTTTTTCGGTTCGGTTTTCATCGATTTCTGTTTCGGTTTGATTCGGTTTTTTGCTCACCCCTAGATTTAGGGACCAAAGTTTGAGTCCCCATATTTAGGGACCAAAGTTGATGCCTCATCCCCATCCTCATACACTCTCTCTTCTCATTGATATAATAATATTAAATTGTATTTATAATAGTGGGTGAGTTTTGGTAGTTAAAATTGTAAGTGAAAGAGAGAGAAAGAAGTAATATAAAAAAGAATATAGGGATAGGGGAATGGAAAATGTGGAATGGAATGTAGAAACTTTTTGATAATTTTGGGGATTTACTATTTTTATTTGGGGATTTACTATTTTTAGTAAGTTTTTGGGGTTGGGAATGGGGAATGGGATGTGAATGCTCTAAACGAATGCAAGTGGAAGTAACTGAAATGGGTTGCAATGAGTTTCAATCACTTATTCCCAAATTCAAAAATTAAATTACTTTCATTCACGTGCTTCCGAGTTGGAAGGAAAGTATAAAATTTGTGTTTAAATTACAATCTTATCCTTTTATCTAGAAATTACATGTTAAGTAATAAAGGTATATTTGTCATATCAGCTTTTTTTTTATTTATCACTTCCACTTGCTTTCCTTTTCATCACACATTTGGAATGAAAATTTGGGAGGAAAGTAGAAGTAACTTTCATCCCATTTCACTTGTTTTCCTCTCTAAAAAAAATTAGGAGCACAAATATGAATGCAAGTGATCCTACTTGCTTTACTTTTCATTTGCTTTCCTCCCTATTTAGAACTCGGGAGCAGGGCGTAAGTATCTTGAGGGATGTTTTTGTGATACACGTTCATATTAATGGCTAAAATCTTGAATTATGATTCTATGTATACATAAATTTTAAAGAAAAACAATATACACAATCAAATTTTTTAGTATAAATTTTTAATTTATTTTATTTGTTCTTGTTTCTTTCAATAATTTTCCTTTTTAGGGAAGAATTTCTACCTTTTTGATTTGTTTGTTTTGTTTTTTAATCTAAATCATCGGAGCTTTCGGTTTTCTTTCTTATTCGATTCAAGCGGAGCTTATTGGATTTGAGAGTGGACCGATTCTCTTTGTGGTTTCATTTTTTCTGATCTAAGGTTTTTATTTGAAATTTCAGCTTGCAATTTCAGTTTGTTTTTCTCTCCTTGGTGAGAGGGTGTTTATTCTTTCCTTTGCTGTGAGTGTTAGTTTTGATTTAGTGATGAAAGTTTGTATGGGATTGCATTTATGGTTGATAGCTCAAACGGTTTGTGGCGAAGCATGTACATGTAAAATATCATCTTCAAATCGCTTAACTGTCTTTTCATGAAGACTGGCGATCAATATTTTATGTTTGTTCGACTAGATCATTTTTGTAGATGTCGTATGACTTTTTATTAGAGAGAATTACCAAAATGCCTATTTTTCACAAGTTTTTGTCCAAAATACTGATTTTGAAAAAAATGACCCGAAATACCGACGGGATACGGAGAATCGTCCTCCGTGTTAGCATGATGCGGAGAATCGTCGTCCGTATTACATAGATACGGAGCTGCGTCTTCCGTGTTATGCATGATGCGGTGGACGGTGTTCCGTGTTAGGTGGGTGCGCAGCAAAATCACGGAGCATGATCTTCCGTATCATGCATAACACGGAAGACTCAGTTCCGTATCATGCCCTGTTACGGAAGATCGTGTTCCGCAACACTCCTCATATCACGGTACACGATGTACCGTGTCCCGTCAGTAAAAAGGGCCAGCTAGTTTCCCAGATGAAATATTTTGGGTCATCACCCTTTTTATTATTGAATTATCTCCTTTTTTCTTCCAAAAAAAAAAGTATAAACCATTACTCCAAAAATCACTTCAATTGTAAGTACCAAACAGTGTTTTAAAAATCGTTCAATTTTTCGAAAATCATCGATAAATTGTTAAAACATATTTGACTGATTCGATTTTTTAAAATCTGATTTATCGCTATGAAATATTCTTAAATGGTATATTATATTATAAATTAGACTAATATATTAAATATTATTATAAATATTAAAATTTATCCGTTTTTTGTTCCGATTTATCATTCCGATAAATCCCGATTTACCGATAAATTGCTATTAAGTACCTAAACTGATTTGTTCCGATTTACGAAATTTACAAGCATGGTACTAAGTAGATAAGGAAATGATGTAATCTTCCATTTATATTATAAAGCATGTTGTATTTTTTAGTATAATTTTACCATTATACCCCTTGTTTTTTTTCTGTATTCATGGTACAACGCCACATGACCCATTGACTTCTACTCCCTCCGATCCATTATATAAGACATTTGATTTTTCTGCACGTAACTTTAGGTGCTTTGACTATATATTAAAAATTATTATTTTTCAATTTTTTCTTTTTGAATAAAAATATAATATTTTAAATTTTATTTAGAAAAAGAAATTTTAAAAAATAATAATTCTAGCTATATAGTCAAAACACCTAAAGTTACGTGCAGAAAAGTAAAATGTCTTATATAATGGACCAGAGGGAGTACTATTTTTATGCGTATTTGTGTATTATACATTTTACTACTACTTTTTTTTACTACGTGCCCAGCTGAAACTTTCTCCCGAAATCTACTCAATCCAATTACAAATTCAAATTTCATACCAGTTGAAATCTCTCTCTTCACACGCTTTCTACTTTTTTTCTTTCTAATTTACGGGATTTGAATTTCAAATTCTCAATATTTTCTCCTTTTCTTTGTTTCTTACTCTCACACAATCACTTGATTCTTCTCTTAGTATGCCCTTTTTCCAATTTTCTTATCATTATTTTAGTTTTCTAATGTGTTCTTCTTTTTAATTTTTTGCAGATTGAACTTTGTAGATCTATATTAACATTATGAACTATAATACCACATATTTTCAGGTTTTTAAACCCATTTTGTCTTTATAATTTTCATGGCTTAAACACCTATTATTAGAATATTAGAATATAATACCCATTATCTAATACTCCCTCCGTCCCTCATGGTTATTTACATGGGGGATGGACACGGAGACCAAGAAATTATGTAAAAAATGAGTAAAGTTAGATGAAAAGTGGTAGGACCTATTAATATTTAATTATAGATTTGAGATAGTTGAGGAAAGTAGTGGGTGTAATAGTGTTTTTTATTGTTAAATATATGAGATAGTCTGATAGTGGGTGTAATAGTGGGAGAAACTTACTATTTTTTGAATGTAAAGAAATGAGAGGGACACCCCAAATTAGTAACTGTAAAGAAATGAGAGGGACAGAGGGAGTACTATCATATATTCTGATACTATGTTAAGTAAGCAACTCATCTAAAACCTTAAGTTGTTAGAAGGTTGCCTTATCATGATCTTATAATTTATTGTAACACCTTGTAACATACCTATGTTGAAAACAGCTTTGATCGAATCGTAATGATGCACAAATTTTAAACTGCATCAAGTTTTGGTTGTTTTGATGTATGCATATTTAAATATTGTAAAATTATTATGCGTTTAGTTGTAGCTTGCAAGTAATAAAATGAGAAAGCATTTTAATGAAAAATGGTGATTATAATTAAATGTAAATACATGGTGAAGGTTTTAAAGTGGCTACTGACTTATCATCACCAAATTTGTAGAATTGAACGGGCCTCATAGTTTCATTTGTGAGTTTTAGAGGGATAAAACCAGTTTCTTTACTTTTTCGCTTCCAGAGTCTAGCAAGGAAAAGTTATGTCCATGCATTGTAAAATTAAGATTTGCGAGATCGAGTTCAAAAAAAAAAAAAAAAGAAGATTTGCGAGATCTGTTATGACGTTATACGTATGAAACACAAATTTGATTGGGTTTATTCTTGTTTGTTTCCTTTCCTTCTGGACTTCGTATTCTTCGGATCATCGAAGTGCCTAAAATAACAGTTGCTTTAGTTTTTCGATATTATTGAGTGAGTCACATTCACATTCAGTTGACATGAACTGCAAATGCAAATGGAATGAGAAGCTACTAGGAAGAGAATTAGAGGCAAAAGAATAAAACCAAACCAAACCAAACATACCCAGTATATCCCGCTCAGAGCAGGGTCTGGGGAGGGTAGGATGTACGCAGACCATACCCCCACTTTTAGAGCGGGGAGGCTGTTTCCGTGTAGACCCTCGGCTAAGTGCACGACAAACAAAGAGTGTGGTAAATACAAAGGAAACCAGCTGATACGGAAATGATCAATGCCATACCTGA
Organism: Saposhnikovia divaricata; assembly: GCA_036435485.1. NCBI lineage: Eukaryota > Viridiplantae > Streptophyta > Magnoliopsida > Apiales > Apiaceae > Saposhnikovia > Saposhnikovia divaricata. Next base: position 33,996,867 of record CM071599.1, read on the forward strand.
GCCCATGGCGTTCTCCACATGGGACATACCTATCTGCGAGGTTTTATGATACTCACACCTTGAAGCGCTCCAATCACACGAAAATCCTGCAGTGAGACAGCCCCGAGCCAGGATCCCTGTAACTGCAAAATCAGCAAACAGAAGACACTAAAAACGCAAAGTGAGGACGCTAAAGTCGAACTACTACAAAATCGGTAACCGAGACAACCCAATTCTGAGGTTCTCGACGACCGATCCGCACCCTAAAAGAGAATCCACCACTCTGATACGCCGCCTCCAAGCAGACCTATCCGCAGACATGGTCTCATTTAGGTCTAAGGCCTTCAAATCCAGCCTGATCTGCTCTTCCCACGACTTCCTCGGCCTGCCTCTCCTCCTCGCCCCACCAACCAAAAGACTCTCGACCCTCCTCACTGGGGCTTCAACCAGCCTCCATGCTTCTTGTACATGAAAGTGTTTATCTAAAACACAAGACATATCTAAAAATTTATTTCACAAGACCGACCCTGATTCCATACGAACATAATCTGGGCCGTTTCCAATATGTTAAAATTGTTTTTACAAAACTGCACTGTTTTCGAAAATACATTTTTTTTGGAATTTTTTTTAAAAGCTGACAACCAAATATAACTAAAACATACAAAATTAAATTTTTGGAATGAAACACAATTCATTCTCTCTATAATATGAAAACACATGGGGTAATTTAAGCAAATTTGAACAAGAAAAACGCTTGTGAAATTACCAGAATGTTAAAGCAAATTTGTGCAAGAAAAATGCTTGTGAAATTACCAAAATGTCCCTAATTTTGATAGAATTGCTTGAATGCCATCGTTACTGACCAATTCTGCTATGCCCTAGGGATGGCAAAAAAAACCGATCCGACGGATACCCGATCCAATTCGACCCGATTGGATCTTACCGAACCCGATTTTTTGGATTTGGATTTGGATTTGATTTTTAAACCCGAAAGAGTTTGGATTTGGATTTGGATATTAGCCAAATCCAACCCGATCCAAACCCGAAATCCAAAACCCGATCCAAACCCGAAACCCGAAAAAAACCCGATATATATATATATATATATATATATATATATATATATATATATATATATATATATATATATATATATTATAGTTTATTCCTTATATATATATATTATAATTTATTCTATATATATATTATAATTTATTCCTTATATATATATATATTATAATTTATTTGCAATTGTAATTTTAATTTTTATGAAATTTAGCTTAAAAAAATATTACTACTTATTTACAAGAATTCAAAAATTCAGGTTTGGATAAATCCGAACCCGATCCAAACCCGATGGATCGGGTTTGGATTTTGAATTTACAAATCCAATTGGATTTGGATCGGGTTTGGATTTGGATTAAAGATTCGGGTTTGAATTTGGATATCACAGATATCCAACCCGATCCAACCCGTTGCCATCCCTACTATGCCCATACGTATCATTCCGGTTCGTTTTTGTTCGATTGATTTTCAATCCGCCTTTTCACGGCTAATCCTCCAAACCATTTGTGCTGATAATGTCATTTCTAATTTGATGGTTATACGAATATGTATTTATTTGTAGGCCTATTATAAGTTTATTCTTTTACCCTACAATTTTGCAGCCTGCTATTAGAGCCCTAATTATAGAAAAGGTCAACGTGATGTTGATAGTTTGTGCACAACTGCATTTACGGTTTGTTTACTAATTTGTTTTGGTCTGTGATCTTTTGATGGTCATTTAGTAGTAGAATTCAGTAGTGTTTTGTTGTGATTCAAAGTGTGCCAATATAAAGAAAGTATCGCACTCTTTTATGCTAATCGCGAGACAAGTCCAGTGATCAAATTTGCGGGCTTGAATTGAAAAGGTCCAAATATATTGTGATTTCCATGAAGGTGTTGGCGGCTATTATTTTCCTGGCAATCTGGTAAGTAGGTAAGCATAGCAACTTGGTCCTCGACTCCTCGATGTCCTCGGTATGTTCGAGTGGTTGCTTAAATTTTTAATTTTACATTTTGTTAGGCCGCCTAACTCTTACCAAACCTCACCAACCATTCCATCACCTACCACCTACTACATACTCCTATAAATACCCCTCACCTCCTTCATTATCAAACACACCATAATTCTCTCTTCTCTCTCTATATATAGCGGCTAGATTGTCCGTATAGTAGGGGAGCCGATTTACCCCGCTTTCAGGAAATGTCGGGATAGAAGGTCCTCGTGCCTAAACTATTCCTTAGGGTACTTGGGTCTGACTGCAGCCATTGGAGGTATCATAACAGGTATCGTAGGGTTGAATTTGTGTATAAAATTCAGGGGCCGGATATTGTAATCTCTTTTATCTAGTGTGAAGTTGTTGCTCTTGTGGATGAAGGCTGGGCCGAACCACGTTAAATCTCTTGTCTCTTTTACTGTATTACTGGTTTGTTGCTTCATTACTATCACGTATATTTGTGGGATCTAAGCACACATATTTACCAAATCGCTTCCGCATTCACCGGGAATCGGGCAGATTCCTAACAGTTGGCATCAGAGCTAGTTATGTCTAAATTATTGGTGCCGAAGGAAAGTCGTTAAGAAAAGTGGTTGCCTAATTAAGAGCCGTTTTGACGAAAGTGCTCCTATTGTTATTTACACTTACCTGGCCAATTGATTTAGTTGCTTGGATTGGTTTGTGTGTGCAAACTGAGATCATGGCAAGTATTGGAGGATTCAAGGTGACTCCATATGATGGTAAAGGAAGTTTTACTCTTTGGCAGAGAAGGGTAAAGGATATCCTAACCCAACAGAAGCTAGCAAGGGTTTTGAAGGGGAAGGAGGGAAAGCCAACAAAGATGAGTGATGAAGATTGGGAGGATGCTGAGTCGCAATGCATGAGTACCATCAGACTATGCATTGCTGATAACATTATCAATAATGTTGTTGACGAAAGCACGCCGAAGGAATTATGGTCAAAGTTGGAGACATTGTATCTCGGGAAGAACTTGACTACAAAGTTAAATCTGAAGCGCGAGTTATACAAGCTGAAGATGGCAGCTCAAGGCAATGTTATTGAGCACATGAATGTATTTAATGGTATTGTTGATCAACTTGAAAAGGTTGATGTAAAATTGGAGGAAGAAGATAAGTCCCTTATTCTTCTTACTTCGCTTCCGGAGTCATTCGATCATTTGGTCACAACCATTTTGTACGGAAAGGACACGTTAAAAATGGTGGAGGTTCAGTCAGCACTTTTGTCAAATGCTGGAAGGAAGAACCAGGATGGTGACAAGGACGGAATGACAGTTTTAGCTTTGCGTAGTCAAAATAATAAAGGAAGGGGTGCTGTGAGAGGATCTACCAATAGCAGGGGTAAATCCAGATACAGTGAAAAGGGCATGCAATGCTTTGGTGTAAGGAGTGGGGTCATATTAGGCCGAATTGTCCGCCTAATAAGAAGGATCCAGATGCATCATTGGCTGTGGTTACTCTCGATTGTGAAGATGTTTGCACCGTCTTCAATCGAGGCACTAGTTCTCCAGGAGAATGGATATTAGACTCAGGGTCATCTTACCATGTATGTTCTGAGAGGGGGCATTTTGACAAATTCCAAGATACAAAGAATGAAACAGTTTCTTTGGCTGATGGATCTACTTGTGAGATCAAGGGGATTGGAATTGTGAAAATCAAAATGTTTGATGGAATAGTTCGCAGCTTGAACGGGGTAAGATATGTGCCTAAGCTGAGGAAGAATCTAATATCTATCGGTCGATTAGCTTCAGAAGGCTACAGATGCTCTGTAGTAGGGGATCTATGAATATCAAAAGAGGCTGTGTGGTTCGGATGAAGGGAGAGCTACGTGGGGGGAATATATCATCTGATTAGTACATGGCCAGAACGTACTGGAACTTCGAAAATCTGGTTATCTCGTGCACGAGGGAAGAGTGACTTGAAGGATACTACTGGGGTTGTATTTCCTTCCAGTCTAGACGATGGTGCAAAGACTGCTGGGATGGATGCTTGGTCGAAGGGCTTTCACGACATCAACGAGTAGTTGGTGTGTTGCAGCTGCATATGGGCATCGATCAACACGAATCAAGTGAGCAGTGAACCATGCAACAGATTGATTTGTTTGATATGCAGTTGGGGAGTAAATGAAAGATCGATGGTCACACTTGTGTGTGTGATGGTCACACTTGCGTGTGTGATGGACTACATATGGGATTGGCCGACGTGAATCAAGTGAGTATGTGTGTATACAACAGATTGTTTCACATGTATATAGTTGGACAAATAGAGGTCAAAGGTACACTTGTGCGTATAGCAATTCGAGAATGAATGTGCAAACTAGGGTATAGTTTGGAGTCTTGGACTCAGGGGGAGTTTTATCGAAGGGAATGATACGGATCTAGGAAAAGTTGGAGTTGTGCCAACAGGGCGCAGGTATGGAGTGCAAGTGGAGAGCTGTGAGTTTTGAAAGAGGGGGAGATTGTTAGGTTGCCTAACTCTTACCAAACCTCACTAACCTCACCAACCATTCCACCACCTACCACCACCTACCACCTACTACATACTCTAATAAATACCCCTCACCTCCTTCATTATCAAACACACTATAATTCTCTCTTCTCTCTCTATATAGCTGCTAGATAGTCCGTCTAGTAGGGGAGCCGGTTTAGCCCGCTTTCAGGAAGTGTCGGGATAGAAGGTCCTCATGCCTAAACTATTCCTTAGGGTACTTGGGTTTGACTGCAGCCATCGGAGGTGGTCCCGCTGCAGGGGTCTTTCTATCAGGTTGTGTGGCACTGTCCGGGTTGGGAGAGGGAGAGAAGGAAAGGTTGTCGGGAAATAGTGATAGGGGGACGTTTTGAGATAAACACTTCAGTGAGTTGGGGATATACATAATAGGTATCGTAGGGCTGAATTTGTGTATAAAATTCAGGGGCCGGATACCCAGATATTGTAATCTATTTTATCTAGTGTGAAGTTGTTGCTCTTGTGGATGTAGGCTGGGCCTAACCACGTTAAATCTCTTATCTCTTTACTGTATTGTTGGTTTGTTGCTTCATTACTATCACGTATATTTGTGGGATCTAAGCACACATATTTACCAAATCGCTTCCACATTCGCCGGGAATCGGGCATATTCCTAACACATTTTAATAGTATTCTTGGGTGATGTTCGAAATTTATGTTAAATAGATACATACTGTGGACTGTGGGTGTGGTTTTGGATATGTTTTGATTTATCGTACATGCTTTTATCATTGATGAAACTATGTATGGTAATCCATGTTGCTGATCACTTCATACAATTGGGCCATTAGTGTCGATTAAAAGTTGTTTATATTTGTTTTCATATATTGGGATGTTTGGGCCTGGGGGACTTAAATACAGTAAAACCTCTATAAATTAATATAGTTGGGACTGGAGAATTCTATTTGATATGGGCTAAAAGTAAGCCTTTAAGACACCTTTAATGTGGTATTAATTATACCCGGAATAGTCCAAACGTGGGGCCCACCAGTTGGGCCCAAACCCTATTTATAATATTAATTTCGTAATTAATATTAAGGGTAATAAACAGCTCAGCAAATAAGAGTTGGATAAGGATAATATCTCCTTCAGACTTATCCTATAAGGCATCCAATTCTATATGGAAACTGATTCCTATAAGGAATAGATCTAGAACCTTCCTCAAAGACTTGTCTACCAAGTCTCAAAATCCTACCATAATTCTAAGGCTTCTCAGCCTATATAAAGGGTCAGACCCCTCACCTTAGAACTACATTTTTTGGCTTGATCTTTGATATTCATCAAAGTACGTAGGCATCTTGTGAAGGCAGAATCAGCCACGAGCACAAGAGCAGCCATTAAAGCACGAAGCTCACACACCCTTACATTAAATACATAAACCCTAGCCGCAATACTAGTAGCCTAGTTTTTTCTCCACAACATTTGGCGCCGTCTGTGGGAAGACAACATCAACCATGGTTCAAACACGAAGGACAACATCAACCGAGGCCGTGCCCCTTAACTCTGCTCCACCAGCCACTTCAGATTCGCTCATCGTCACTGAGGAAGGACAAATACTCCCATCAACAGGGACGGTCATTCAACCTCTGCCCACTCAGCCCCCAGGGACGACTCCCCATGTAGAGGGGACTCACTCAGTGATTGTCCATCAAGGCCAAGAAACTAACCCTCTCCAGATGGTGGTTTCTCCTCTTGGTAATGTTGATCGCACGGGGGTACAGATCCATACTACGGATCTCCCTTTGAACACCAACCCTATGTATGGGCTGCCTAACTATCCCCCTCGACGAAGAGAACCTGGACCGAGCAGACACGCCTTACAGATTCGGGATCGAGAATATGATGACTACTCGGGTCCCTATACTGATGATTCATCATCATCTGAGGATGATGATCGAGATGAAGCCCCGAGGAGGCGACGTGCTAGCAAGGAACCTCTAAGGAGAACACGAAGAATCCATGATGGACCTCCACAAACGATTGAGGAGAGGATTAAGGCTCATGAGGCTGAGATCCAAAGGCTGAAGGATGATATAGCAAGGGAACAGGCAAGACAGAGTCTGACTCGACCCCCTCCAATCTCAGGAAGGATTCCCGTTATAGATTTGGAGAGGTCCTCAAGAAGACAGAAGAGGGCTGATGTCCCAACAAGAGAAGCTATGAGGGTGGAAACCCCCAGGAGTAACCCCAAAGATCTGATGCCACTTGGGGACCCTGACGATCCCACACCTCCGTTTACTGAGGAGGTGATGAATGCCCACATCTCAAGGAAGTTTAAGATGCCAACTATTAAGGCCTATGATGGAACGGGCGATCCCGCAAATCATGTCAGAACATTCTCAAACGCACTACTACTGCAGCCTGCTAGTGATGCCTTAAAGTGTAGGGCGTTCCCTCAAACTCTGTCAGGCATGGCTCAAAGATGGTATAGCCGTCTACCTGCAAACTCGATTGGCTCTTTTAAGGAGTTGAGCGCTGCCTTCATCAGCCAATTCATCAGTGGGAGAATTCATGAGAAAAGTTCTGCATCCCTTATGTATGTGGTGCAGGGAAAGAATGAGAACTTAAGGGATTATCTCAAGCGATTTACCAAGGAGACATTGAATATCACCGATCTGGAAAATAAGGTGGCCATGGTAGCCCTGGAACACGGAACCACTGACCTCTTCTTCAAAAGGTCTTTGGCAAAACACCCTCCTGAGAACATGGCCGAGCTCCAGAGAAGAGCCGATAAATATATCAAGGCTGAGGACAGCATTAAGAAGGAAACCACAGTAGGTAATGGCAAGGGCTCTAATGATTCAAAGAAAAGAAAGTCGGAACAAGAGTACGACGCTAGGGACAAGTATCCCCGGACTGGCAAGGACTCCGATTCATCACCCAAGAAGGGTTTTGGGCCAAGGTTTTCTGATTATGCAAGGTTGAACGCTCCTAGGAGCCAAATTCTGTTGGACATTGAGAAGGATAAGGACTTTCGCTGGCCTAAACCGCTCAGGGGTGATCCCGAAAAGAGAAACAAAGATCTGTATTGTAGATTCCATAAGGATGTGGGGCATGACACAGATGACTGCAGACAGTTAAAGGATGAAATTGAGTTTTTAATCCGGAAGGGAAAATTAAACAAGTTTACCAAGGGTGAAGATCGTGGAACCCAGAAAAGGGATTATGATAGAAGAGACAATGATAGGAGGGATAACGATCGCAATCGTAACCCGCAGCCTCGAGGGCCAGTAATCAATATGATTTGGGGAGGACCAACAGCGGCCGGCACTACCCGAAATTCTCGAAAGGCTTATGCCAGAGAAGTGATGCACATCACAGGAGAAGCCCCGAAGCGTGCTAAGACTGAGGCAGTGATTGGTTTTGATGATTCGGATCTTGAAGGGGTGAAATTCCCCCATGACGACCCGTTGGTCATAACTCCAGTAATTGGAAACTCGGAAGTGAAGCGAGTCCTGATAGACAATGGAGCTTCCGTCGATATCTTGTTTCATGATGCTTTTATGAGGATGGGGTATACTGACTCTCAACTAACCCCGACTAACATGCCGATCTACGGATTTAATGGAGTTGAGTCCAAGGTTGAAGGGACCATTCAGCTGCCCATGACAATAGGGCAAGAACCTAAGGAGGCCACCCAAATGCTGAACTTTCTAGTAATTAAGGCTGCCTCAACGTACAATGCAATCTTAGGGAGAACCGGACTTCATGCATTCAAGGCTGTTGCCTCTACTTATCACATGAAGGTCAAATTTCCAACCAGGAATGGAGTTGGGGAACAAAAAGGAGATCAGAAAATGGCCAGGAGTTGCTATGTGGCTGCCTTAAGAGCTGACGGAACCAGGGGGCAGGTACTCCCGATTGAAGACATGGATGTCCGTGGTGATGATGAACACCGAGGAAAGCCAGCAGAGGACTTAATACCTATCCCTCTGGAGCTAGGCGACCCTGAGAAGGTGACTTATATTGGAGCCTCTTTGAAAGAACCCCTGAAGGGCAAATTGATAGAGTTCTTACAAAGGAATAGTGACGTTTTTGCTTGGACAGCAGCTGACATGCCAGGGATTGATCCTCAACTTATAACTCATAGATTGAATGTCGACCCTAATCGGAAGATAGTACAGCAGAAGAAGAGAAATTTTGCTCCGGAAAGGCAAGAGGCCATTAAGCAAGAAGTGGATAAGCTCTTGGAGGCTGGTTTTATTGAGGAAATTCAGTTTCCTGAATGGTTAGCAAACCCTGTGATGGTCAAGAAAGCGAATGGGAAGTGGAGGATGTGTATAGACTTCACTGACCTGAATGATGCATGCCCAAAGGATTGTTTCCCTCTGCCGAGAATAGATATGTTGATAGATGCCACAGCTGGACATGAGATGCTGAGCTTCATGGATGGATTCAGCGGCTATAATCAGATTAAGATGCACAAGGATGACATCCCTAAGGTATCCTTCATAACCGACTTTGGTGTTTTCTGCTATCTTGTTATGGCGTTTGGTTTAAAGAATGCGGGAGCTACTTACCAACGATTGGTGAATAAGATATTTGCCCATCTGATTGGAAAAACCATGGAGGTTTATGTCGATGATATGCTGGTTAAAAGCTTGGTCAAGGCAGACCATATCAAGCACCTCAGAGAGGCATTCGAAGTGCTGAGGCACCACAAGATGATGTTGAACCCAGCCAAGTGTGCCTTTGGCGTTGGATCAGGCAAATTTTTAGGACTGATGGTTTCTAAAAGAGGCATAGAGGCCAACCCCGACAAGATCAAGGCGATCTTAGACATGGAACCCCCGCGCTCTATAAGAGATGTGCAGAAGTTGACAGGCCGGTAGCGGCTTTAGGAAGATTCATCTCCAAGTCTGGTGACAAGTGCTTGCCTTTCTTTCAAGCATTGAAGAAAGTGAAAAATTTTGAGTGGACCCCTGAGAGCCAAGAGGCCTTTGAGCAGTTGAAGAAATACATGGTTGAAGCCCCGTTATTGACCAAACCAAGTCCTGGAGAGACTCTTTGTCTATACCTGGCGGTATCTGAACAAGCCTTGAGTGCTGTCCTTATTCGAGAAGAGAAGAAAGTCCAAAAACCTATCTACTATGTAAGCAAAGTGTTGCATGGGGCTGAGTTGAATTACTCACCCATAGAAAAGTTTGCTTTGGCATTAGTAACTGCCTCAAGGAAATTACGACCTTACTTCCAGGCACATAAGATTCAAGTTCTGACGAACCAACAGTTGAGGAACATATTGCATAGCCCTAAGGCCAGTGGAAGGCTAATTAAATGGGCGATTGAGTTAGGAGAATTCGATATCACATACAAGCCTCGGACAGCCATCAAGGCTCAGGCATTAGCTGACTTCGTGGTTGAATGTACTATTAACAACCAAGAAGTCGGGGGGCAAGAGATAATGACTACCCCTGGGCAAGAGAAAAAAGAAGAGGAACTTACACCTGATCTAAAGGAATATTGGGTGCTCTATTTTGATGGAGCATCAAAAACAAAATCTAGTGGTGCAGGTTTGGTTTTGCAAAGCCCCGATGGATTCACAGTTGAGTATGCTTTAAAGTTGGATTTTCCTACTACTAACAATGAGGTGGAGTATGAGGCATTAATAGCTGGTTTAGGTTTAGCTAGAATCATGAGGGTCAGAAACCTCAAAGTTTGTGGAGATTCACGACTTGTGATATCCCAAGTAAATGGTGAATTCGAAGCTAAGGATGAGACTATGGCGAAATACCTGAGAGTGGTGAAGGCTGTTATGTCTCAGTTTGAGGAGTGTCACGTTGAACACATCCCGAGAGAAGAAAACGTTAAGGCCGATGCCCTGTCTAAGTTTGCTTCTTCTGAAATAGAAAATTATGCTGGGAGTGTCTACTTTCAGGTCTTGAAGGCCCCGACCGTTAACGCAAAGTTAGTGGCACCAATTGATATAGGAGGCTCTTGGATAGATCCTATCAAGGCACACCTGGAGACCGGTTGGCTCCCAGACAATGCCATGGAGGCACGAAAACTCTCAGTAAGAGCGTTGAGATATACTTTGATTGAGGGTATTCTGTACAAAAGGTCGTTTGTCATCCCGTACTTGAAGTGTCTAAGGCCTCTAGAGGCAAGGGAAGCATTGGAGGAAGTTCATGAAGGGATCTGTGGGCAACACTTGGGGGGCAGAGCCCTAGCTCACAAGATAGTTCGTTTAGGGTTCTATTGGCCGGAGATGTTGGCTGATGCACAAAACTATGTCAAGAGATGTGAGAGATGCCAGAAGCATGCCCCAATTGTGAGGCAACCGCCTGAGATGTTGACCTCGATTAACTCTCCCATTCCATTTGCAATGTGGGGAATGGATATACTTGGACCCTTTCCCATGGCTTCAGCACAGAGGAAATTTCTGATAGTGGCCATTGATTACTTCACTAAGTGGATTGAGGCTAAACCCCTGGCCAAGATAACCACCAAACAAGTTTCCCAGTTCTTTTGGGAGAACATCATTTGCAGATACGGAATCCCACGAATCCTTGTGACAGACAATGGGACACAGTTCAATAATGAGGAGTTTAAGAAGTATTGTGAAGAGAATGCAATTGAGCTCCGTTTTACCTCAGTGGCACATCCACAAGCCAATGGGCAAGCTGAGGTAGCAAATCGAATTATCCTTGATGGACTGAAGAAGAGGGTCGAGCGCTCTAGGAACACTTGGGTAGATGAACTGCTGCCCATACTTTGGGCGTATCGCACCACTTGTAAGGTAACAACTGGAGCAACCCCGTTTTTGATGGCTTATGGAGCCGAGGCTGTTGTGCCTTTGGAGATCATGCAAGCATCACCTCGAATCAAGGCATATGAGCCAGAAACTAATGAAGAAGGGATGAGACTGGCCCTGGATTTAATTGACGAGGTTAGAGATGAAGCTAATGCTAGGAATGCTGAGTATCAGAAGAGAGCCTCTTTTCATTACAACCAGAGAGTTAAAGAAAGATTTTTTCGACAAGGCGACTTGGTTCTGAGGAAGATTGAAGCCTCAGGAGTTGGCCAAAAAGGAAAGTTAGCACCAAACTGGGAAGGACCGTATCTAGTCAGAAAGGTGTTAGGACGAGGATCTTACAAGTTAGAAACCTTGGATGGGGTTGAGGTGCCCCGAACTTGGCATGCTGTGAACCTCAAAGTTTATTATGTTTAAGTTCTTTTGATAAAGGCTTGAACTTTTATCTATTTATTAGGAATAAGGTTCGAATGAAACCATTATAGAGCATGTTGCTCCCAGTAGTTGATAGAGTATCTATGTAAGGGTTGAACCCATTTTATTGATGTCCTTTGACAGCATGATGGAATTTGTTCTATTTTCTCTATTGGTTATCCTTCCTTGCTAAAACAAACGAAAGATGAATGTTGGACCAACTTGTGAGTTTAGTACCAGCCAGGAGGCCAAGTACTCAAAAATTCTAAAGTATTAGCAAACTATGAGCAAAATCAAGAAAAATGAACGGAAACAAACTGCATAAATAGTTAAGTTAAAAAAAAAATTACAAAGGCCCGAAGGCTATTAAGTTAAACGGTGGAAACCCAGAGTTCAGAAAGGCAAAAGATAAATAAGTAAAGCCTAAGGGGCCTTAGGGGCCTCCTTAGCAGGAGAAGCATCCTCAGAGCTAGTCTCAGTAGTAGACCCCTCGTCGGCAGAGTTAGCAGCACCAGGCTGAGCTAGAGGAGGCTCGGGATCCAAAGCTGAAGCAGTGGCAGTAGCATGCTCCTTAACCAAAGTATCATCCTCCCCGAACAGCTCTTCACTGGAACCAGGCTCCTGTGTCAAGGCACTGGGAAGGTGAGGGCTAGGAAAAGCAGAAGGCAAGAATAACCCTGGATGCTGCCTTAGAACTGCTTCAAGGGCTTTGGTCCACCCATCAGAAAACTGACTAGGAAAGAGCATCTCATCATGCTGATCCATGAGAGTCTTGTACTCATCTGAATCCAGATATTCATCAATATGCTTCTCCTTGTCATCTCTCAGGGCAACCAGCTCCGCATGCATCCCTACCATCTCTTCATCTTTCTTCTTTATTTGCTCTTCCAGACGGTTAATATGGAGAGTCTTCTTCTGAGACTCGGACTCAAAAGCTTTGGACTTCTCCTTCCAAACTTTGGCTTTATGAACCAAGCTTTGGAAATGGACGTTAGCCTGCATGAAAGGTTAGCATTGAAATCAAGTAGTGAATCTAAAGCCGTTAAGGTATTGAAAGATAAAAGTTCGAGACTTACCACAGCGAGAGCCTGAGCACCGAGTGCCTCCGACTCCCCAATACCTCCACTAAGGACCATGTCCTTATAGTCAGGGGTGGTAATTGAGTTTAAAGACCAATCCATGGAGTGCTTCGTAGAGCCCACCACAGAATCCTGCTTCCTGAAGCCCCAGGGAGGCCTGAAAACCGTCGACTGGACGTTAACCTGGGAGCTCCCCTCCAACCCAGCTATGTCACCATATCTCAACTCTCCTTTCTGAACCTTGTGGGGGCGTAGAAAAGGAGGCTCTGTGTTTTTCCCTCGAGGGTCAGCAGCCCTCTTAGCTCGAACCATCCTGGAAGTTTCTTCATCAGGAGAGGGTGCAGCCTCCACAATCAATTTCGCAACTGCAAGAACAACCAAAAAGAGAGTTGGAATAAATTCAGTAATAAAAAATAAATGGCAAAGACTAGTAAGAAGATTACCCCGTTCAGAAACTCTGGAAAGGCCTACTCCCCTTAGAGATTCCTCATTTAAAAGACTTAGGCAGGTAATAGAACTACCGTCTGCCTCGGTCAGAGTATTATAAGCGGCCTGTTCCTCGGTACTAAGGACGATTCCCTTAGCACTTCCATATGAGACTCTCGAGAATGTCGGCCTAAAGAGAGTGCCCCAATCACCTCCATCCCATTCTAAGTATGCGAACTCATTTTTCCAGCCCGTATTATTATCAGGGATTGACTTGCCATTAAAAATTGGGGGAACTCTAGGACGGAGCTTAACATATACCCAGCAAGGGTTCGTGGCAGGACTATTGTAAAATTGAAAAAGTTTGCGAAAAAGCGCAACAGATAAAGGGAGTTGTTGTCGAAGGCACAAAACCATAAAACATAATATAATTCTCCACGCGTTTGGCGGGAGTTGACATGGACTAATTTGAACGTCAGCTAAAAGTCTAGGAATGAATTCATGAAACGGAAAACGAAGGCCACCCACTATACTCTCCCTATAAACGCACAAAGAATTGGGTTTCCAGTGACAAGGTCTGTCACCTGGCTCAGCTGGGACAAGTTTATAAGGTGATTTAATTTTAAAAAGTTTGTTATATCTAGTGATTTCATCAACATCATGGTACGAGCTACAGCAGTCATATGCATCTAGTTCTGACAAAGAAGGATAATCATCTCCACGTTGATTTAACATATCTACTAGAGATGAGTAAGAAGAGCGAATGGTGATTGTACCTTTGGAGGAGGCAGAATTCATTTTTGCAAGGCGGGACTTAGCTTTGTCCTCCATTGATGCTCCTGGGAAAAGGTTCGAAGCTCCTATAAAACCCAGAAAGTATGAAGATTTGAAGAAATCTTCAAAGAAAACCCAGAAACTATGAAGGTAAGAAGGTATCTTCAAGAAAAAAAACCCAGAAACCGCCGTGAGGGGGAGGAGCTCGATGAAAACTTTCGCCGGAAATCGCCTTGAAATAGAGAGAACTATAGAGAGAATTTCTAGTGAAGTGTTTGAGTAGAAGCGAGAATGAGAAAGTGAACTCTCCACTCTCACTTTTATATACAACTTTTTAGCCGGTTAAAATTCCTCCAAACGGTCAGAAAACCTACAGTGACAGGTCAAAAAAGCCCATGAAACCGGCCCAAATTAAGGCCCAATTCTAGGACATTCCTAGAAAAATATCTTAGAAAAATATCTTAGATATTTTGAAAAATTATAGATATTAAATATCTAGACAAAAGATCTTGGATTTAGATTCAAATAGCCCGGACGGGCCCAATAACAGCTATGAGGTTAAACCCATTTTGAAAAGAAATGTATCAGGCCCAATAAGAATTGGCCCAAAGCCAACGTGGCCCTTATTTCGACCAGAATCCTGGTCGAAACGACCAAGAATCCTGGTCGAAAAACACTTCGACCAAAGCGTTGGAAACGCCCTTATTTCGACCAGAATCCTGGTCGAAACGACCAAGAATCCTGGTCGAAAAACACTTCGACCAAAGCGTTGGAAACGCCCTTATTTCGACCAGAATCCTGGTCGAAACGACCAAGAATCCTGGTCGAAAAACCTTTCGACCAAAACCATTCTGAGGCCCTTATTTCGACCAGAATCCTGGTCGAAACGACCAGGAATCCTGGTCGAAAAACCCTTCGACCAGAACAAAATTGGACCCTTATTTCGACCAAGATTCTGGTCGAAACGACCAAGAATCCTGGTCGAAAATCTCTTCGATCCGGAAGCAAAAGAAGGCTTTAATTCGACCAGAATTCTGGTCGAATTCCTGGTCGAATTTCTGATCGAAAATACTCAGTTCTGGTCGAAATTTGCTATAAAAATCGATTTTTTTTGACAGCAAATCTTCACAAACATGGAATTTTGATACCTGTAGGTACCATAATAGGATAAATATGGAAATACGAGGAATTTCATAGATAATTCCTTGAAGAAAAAGACTTTGTAACTAAAGTTATGGAAATTGCTTAGCCTCGAATAAGGCATATCGTTGTAAACGTGTCGGTCGCTCCACACTTTGCATCAAGACGACATTTGTGAAACACTAGTGTACAAAGCCCTGACCCAAGTCTCACGAAAGGGAGTTAAAACTTCAAGGAAAACCTGATCAGTTTTCCTAGAAGTTGGGGGGCAAATGATATGGGCTAAAAGTAAGCCTTAAAGACACCTTTAATGTGGTATTAATTATACCCGGAATAGTCCAAACGTGGGGCCCACCAGTTGGGCCCAAACCCTATTTATAATATTAATTTCGTAATTAATATTAAGGGTAATAAACAGCTCAGCAAATAAGAGTTGGATAAGGATAATATCTTCTTCAGACTTATCCTATAAGGCATCCAATTCTATATGGAAACTGATTCCTATAAGGAATAGATCTAGAACCTTCCTCAAAGACTTGTCTACCAAGTCTCAAAATCCTACCATAATTCTAAGGCTTCTCAGCCTATATAAAGGGTCAGACCCCTCACCTTAGAACTACGTTTTTTGGCTTGATCTTTGATATTCATCAAAGTATGTAGGCATCTTGTGAAGGCAGAATCAGCCACGAGCACAAGAGCAGCCATTAAACCGGAGTAGATATGAGAAAAACGGAGAAGAAGCTCGAATGATTTTTCAACTAAAACTCGTTTATTGAAAGAAAAAACGAAAGGGAAAAGCTTTCATCGGGAGTCGACTCTCATTTAATTTCCTAGACGATGAACACGGAGAGAAAAGGGGTTGGCTGATTTGGGTGGATGTTGGGTCGGCGGCGGTTTAGATATGTAGAAGAGAGATATAGGAGAGAGGAGAGAAATCTAAAACACGCATTTAATTGTGCTCATATTATTGCATTTTCAGCGCCATTAAAAATTAAGGGGTCTGCTGCGGTTCACTGTTATATTGGTACGTTAAAATTTAATACCAGTGACGAAAAATTTAGAAAACTAAATCAAAAAAAGGTGGTCATCTACAGAAAACATTTTTCAGTTTGAAATGTTTTAGATTTAACTTGATTTATGAATCCTTCTGTTGCACGCATATAATGTTTCTAGTCGTTTCATATCCAGGAAAAGATGTACTTAACCATTATTAACTTCTACGAGATATGACTTCCCCCACCCCTTTAACGCATAATGTTTCTGGTCGCTTCATATTCAGGAAAAGATGTACTTAACCACTATTAACTTCTACGAGATATGACTTCCCCACCCATTTAGTTTCTGCCAAGAATGAAAATAATAAGAATTGGAATTTATGGAACCTTCTTTCATAGATGGTAAAATAACATCACTTTAAGTCCAGCTTATTGATATTTAACTAACAACTCTTCACCAGTTCACCTCAAACTAGGGACCATGCATTATGGTACAACCATGTTCATAATTTGTAAGACGTGGTTTCTTATGTCTACCATGTTAAAAATCAACCAGAAAAAGTTTAAATAGTTCACAATAAAAAATTCTTAGCTGATAGTAGCTACTTATGACATATACACCTCTTCTTGATGTATCATTAAAGCAATGTCACAACTAAGTTTATTATATATTCTTCATCTACTGCTCTTTAAAAGTTAGATATTTTGCCCGATTGTTGAAAAAATAAGTGTAGCATCTAATATTGGTAAATTGTAACTGAATTAGGAGAGCTTATGTAGTCGTGATGTCTATGTCACTACTACAAATTGAAACTTGCATAACACTTATTTTTCCACTTACATAGTGCTTTTAAACACTATGTAAGGCTGCGCTATGCAAGTGCTCGTACCTTGCATAACACTTTTTTTATTGCTATGCAAATGATATACTTTAATAGCACTTTTATAAGTGCTATGCAAGTGAATGTTGTGCAAGTGCGAGATTTACAATAGCACATTCAGAAACGCTATGCAAGTCATTTTAGTTATACATACTACACTCATATAGCTCTTTTTGAAGTGCTATACAAGTGAGTCATTTTTTTTTAAATTGTTTTTCTTTCTTTTTTCTACCTTTAATATTCTTTAAAAATTCTTAAATACAATAAAAAATAGAAAATGTCCAAAAAATAATATCCACAAGTAACATCCACAAACTAAAGATAACAACCCCTTTATAAATCAATCGATTCTCTATAAATTACTACATCAATATAGTTGTACAAAAGTGAGAAGCAAATATATATCCTTTACATCACATTCCTGTGCATACTAAGTCTTAAGATTTCTACTAGGATTCTAAGAAACACGTGAAAACTTAGAAATTACGATTTGCACTACTAGCAACATTATATAGATCTATACAATAATCCATCATAAACTAGAGCAAGACTTCCTTCAACAACACCACATTCATATCCATGTCATTGTCATAGAACTTTCACAAATTGCCGCATATTGTATAGGACAGATATCAAAGGAATCTTCAACGCATTAACCCCTCCTCGGATCCTTGAACTGTTGGCAAAATTGAATACATTAAAAGGCTGGAACAGATGTTGAAACCAAAAAAAAAAAAAAAAAAACTTTATGCTCGTACTCAAAAAACATCTAAGTTTGATTGCTGTAAAAACACTAGATACAACTTACTGTGAGTCTGTGATTTTACTAAGTAGTTATTTCAAGATTCCTGTGGAGGGAAAGCAGGGGGTCTATCTATTTCGGATCTTGATAAGCGAGAATAGTATAAAAAATAAAGGCCTTAAAATCGTTACTAGAAATAAGGAACAAAGAAGGAAGCTAAATATCCACCAATTTATTAAATCTAGACTGCTAGAAGTAACAAAGTTGAGGCGACAGAGGCAACATATACAAATATCTAGAGTGATTGGTGACCCTTTGACAACTACAATCAGAACCAGAGTTATATGGAAGTTAGAAAATTTCAATTTAATAGCATGATGTTACGTTTAAAGATGGTTCATCGTTGAAACTAGTCATAAGGATGCAGATCTACATGACCAATCAGCCTACAGCGAAGGCTCATACTGGATCTACGCTCACACGAATCACACAAGTTGTCTTAACATCTCCTTAATGAGTCCAAAACACAACGTGCATCTCGGATTTCTGCTAATTCCAAAGAAAATTCTGAAAACTAATTGTACAATCAAATTGAATGAAGGTAGCAAGGGCACTTGTAATGCATATGAAAACCCCTTTAAAAAAAAATCCATTCGCATTGGTTGCAACATGCAGTTAGGTGGAAAAATATTAGGATCGCCAGTTGGATTTTCAACAACACTTTCCTTACATATCTGGTATTTTCATCAAGTACCATCTGATTAGTCTATAAAATAACTAGAAATACATAGGAAAAAGGGTCCAAGTACGAAAATCACTATCTATTCAACTCAAGTAGCCACAGCCTACAACAAATTAAAAGCAAAAACTTATGCTAATTAAGAACATTTATTTACTTACCAAAACGGCAAAACGTTTCTGTAGTATATGAGACATGAACAAGATATTCAGACTAAAACTAAGGATAAGAATAAGGTCAGCAAATAAAGTTGGAACAGCTATCTATGCCTAATTGCCTCTGCACGTCAAGAACAAAGCAAAGTGGAAAGGTGCTGAAATACCTGAACAGGAAGCTCAAGCTTTGACCTCAGTGTAAATTGATCCTTGCCTTCCTCCCAGGGACGGAATCAGGAATAAATATTGGGGGGCCAAATTTTTCGTCGATTTTCTGATAACCGGAAGATATCAGAAAATTTTCGTAAAAAATAGGGGACTAAATGAAGATTTTTGTGAAAAATAAAGATTTTTGTAAGAAATAGGAGACTAAATGAAGATTTTCATAAGAAATAGGGGAACTAAATGAAGATTTTTGAAAAAAATAGAGGGACTAAATGAATTTTTTTTAAAAATAAGGGGACTAAATGAATTTTTTTGTAAAAATGGGAAAAATAAATGAATTTTTTTATTAAAATGGGGGGACGAAATTCAAAATTTTGAAATCTATATTATATTATAATAAGCGAAAGGGGGTATAATTTGTAGTTGGTTACCCCCTTATTTTTGGTTATCCCCTTATTTTTGGTTATCCTCATTCACAACCGTTAGATCTTCAATTCAAATAGATCATGACCGTTAGATACAACAATACTAAAAGTTGATGGTCTAATGTTCGAATCCCGCCAACAACATTTTAATATAAAATTAATACTAGATTATGTTATATAGAAAGGTTGAAGGTTCGATTCCCACCAACAGCATATTAATTTAGATTTAATACTAAACTAAAAATAATGTTTAAAATATTATATATACTAAACTATAAACAAATTTAAAAAAAAAAATAAAAATAACCCGTGCTTTGCACGGGCTATAAGCTAGTATATATATAAAAAAATTTTACATTTTTAGATTTTTGGGGGGACGGCCGCCACCCCGTGCCCCCCTCCCTCCGTCCCTGTTCCTCCCCCCGTCCCTGTTCCTCCCCCTCTTCCAGTAGCTATATATCATAACATAGAAATTAACTAAATAACTCAAGAGTAGGAAAACAAAAATCTAAAGAAATTCTATTGTAGAATACATATTACATAATATACATTAGATTAAACAAACACCCTTCTGTGTGATAAGTCATTAACAAGAATATGGTATAAAAGTTACTTGAATTATACAAGTTACTTGAAACACCCTTATATTGGAGAGATACATCTGATTCTGTGTAAATGATAGCTACAGCTTTATATATACTCCTTATAGTTTATGGACTATTGTACCATAACCGGTCGGTCTTCCTCTTTCAGACAATACAGATAGTATAAGAAAGCAACGTGTATGTCTCAAAGCCCTTGCCTTCTCAATATAGAAAAAGGTAGTTAAATCATCAAAAGCACTGAAGTAAGAATTGTGTACGGAGTTACAGTTGTTACGCCAAACATACAAGAGATAATAAGATAATGCCAACTTCAAAATTTAATGAGTTTAGGGTTTAGAATATCTAAAATTTCTTAGCAACCTGACAAGCACCAAGAGAGCAGACATGCAACGAGGGTGAAACCTTTTTCATAAATATAAAGATTAAAGGGTTAATTACATATGTTATCTGAAATAGAAAACAAACAAAAGAGAGGATGTTTATTGATAGATTAATTAAAAAAACAAGAGAAAAGGTGATGTGTGAATGGAGAAGGTGAGAGAGAGAGAGAGTATTGAGATGAGAAGAAAGGAGATGTGGGCGATTAGGGTTAGAGGGAGATGGGGCGGCTGACTCTAAGGAAAATAGTATTTTGTATCTAAGGAAAATAGTATTTTTATTTTCTTTAAAATGGACCCCGTCAGGGGTACTCATTTAATACTAAAAATGACTACTGAAACTTCTGTAATTAACAGTAAATGATAGAAGTGAAACATTTTTCCGGAATCTAATATTATACGAACAATGTGGGCACTATGAGTAAGAAGTACATAACAATTTATATAATTTATTAATCTTCATGGACAGCTTTATAAACACGGCTGAGGATGTGGAACTGCTAGTTAACTGTCAAATCATTGAGAATTTGCTTGGTGAAATTTAGCAAGTACTAGCAGACCTAATTAAAAATCTTTGGTTCAGTTGTATAATCGGCCTGCAGTAGTATTACAGATTTACATTGCTTGTGAGTTGTGACACGGATGAACAGCTTGATTCTTATACATTCTCCTTCAACCTAAAATGTAAAGTTTGCAGCTACCCTTCTTTGTTGTTAAAGCTTTTGCGTGATAAGCAAATTGAATTCTAAAGTTATTTTTATTTTTGGTATGTTTGACATAAATTGATGTTTAATTCAGTTGTATAATCGTCCGGTACTTTAATATGTATCGTGTTTTAGATAAGCACTTTCATGTTCAAGAAGCATGGATTTTACTTCTTCATTCTTTTGCCTCTAATTCTCTTCCTAGTAGCTTCTCATTCCATTTGCATTTGCAGTTCATGTCAACTGAATGTGACTCACTCAATAATATCGAAAAACTTGAGCAACTGTTATTTTAGGCACTTCGATGATCCGAAGAATACGAAGTCCAGAAGGAAAGGAAACAAACAAGAATAAACCCAACCAAATTTGTGTTTCATACGTATAACGTCATAACAGATCTCGCAAATCTTAATTTTGCAATGCATAGACATAACGTTTCCTTGCTAGACTCTGGAAACGGAAAAGTAAAAAAAACTTGTTTTATCCCTCTAAAACTCACAAAGTTTGACTCACAAACTTGTTTCATACGTATCATTATGATTTGATCAAAGTGTTTTCAACATAGGTATGTTACTAGGATTACAAAAATTGAGCTTCACTGAAGTTCACATGTTAAAAAAGTGCATTACAATGTAGCACCACCATGTGGTGTCCCCCTGTTTCTATATATACATGAAGGGGAGACAGAGAAGTAATGAAGAATTGTGAGAAGTGGTGGCGAATATTGTATAGAAGTACTGTGAAATGCAAAGCTTTAGCAATTTGATAACACTTGCTCAAACTCATGAGATTACGAAAACTCTTAACTCGCCTCTATTTCCCCTCGTGATTCTGACATCAGAGTGAAGGTAAGTAACATCAAAATCACCACTTCCTCGATTAATTGAAGGCCTTAATGCATCTGGTAGTTGAGGTAATTCCATGGGCGGTATCTGTGATAAGTTCCCAGTTGTCTTTACTGTTGTTTTCTAGAAGATCCTATAGAGTGATCTCATTTGTCTACTTTTTACTCTTTGCTTCGATTCTCTTTCAAGTATCCCGTTGTTGAAGCTTTTCAGCCAACTACGACAGGCTCTAGCACCGACTCTATTTCCATGTTTACATAGAAGACATCACTAACGGTTCACGGTAAGGTTAAATTCACATGAAATTAATTTAAACTTCACCAAGTTGATGGTCTTGTGAATTGTACCTTTGAAAATACAAAAGTACAGTCAACATTTTCAATAATGGATTTATGCTAATTAAAAGTATTAATTAAGTAACATTAATAAGGCTTTATCACCAAAGCATATGAAGCTTAACTTTAAATTTTAGAGTGCTCGCGTTGGAGTTGCAGGATTCAAAGAGGAAGTACTTGTAATTCAGAATTCAAAACACAATTAATTGTAATAACTAATCAGACTAAAGAATCACATACACAATTTATTAAGTCTCGCTGGTGCACTTCTAATGGGCTCAAAAGTGGCACCCCCGCGAAGCGCAGCTTAAGACCTTATCAAATTTAGCTGCTCATCTTATACTCGAATGGGGCAGAGAGAGTTTTTTTGCATTTGTGGGAACCATTCAACATATGCGCCTCTGATGCATTGAGAGACCCGAAAACCAACTCGACGTTTTTGCATTTAAATACCCACAAGTAGGGCTCCCACCAGTCTGTCCCCCAACCTTTGTAAGTCTTATTCATCGAAGCTAACAACTCCACATCTAATTTTAGAGTGCCCGCGACGTTCTTACCCTGGGCAATGTGGTTGATCATGGAATCATCAATGTAATCACCCGACAACCGAGAATAAAAATCTCCCCCGAATTGCATGGGAGGGTTCTTTGGAATTATATAGAATGACGCAACATTTGTAACCCCAACTATCTTGTCATTGTAATATACCAAGACTTTGACATTGGAGAGATTGAAGTATGCATGTGATAGGTACCCGCTGTAAGGCCGGCCCGCTCGCCGGACACGCGCCCGCGAGTAGGTATCCGCTAACAGCAAAGTACTTGTCTTCTAAAAACACAATTCTGGAGCACTTAGCAAAGTATATCTAATTTCAAAAGTATCGAGTTAAATATTATTTCAACAAATACAGGTCACAAAATAAAGAATATTCACAAATTGTACTTCAAGCTATCATTAAGATATTATCTCTCTTATACTAACCCACTTGCACAAAAATATCTTGCTTTATCCACTTGAACACCCACTTGCATAAAGGTATCTTGCTCCATAAGACAAGGAAACAATATAATATTCAAGGAGACACAAAGACACCCAGTTGCAACAGACAAGCTCTGACTAAAGTAGCTCAGTGGCAGAATCAAGGTATGACGGGAGGGGACACCAATCACTATTCCAATAGTAGCTCACTGTAGCTTTAACGGCACAACTAGTGGGTAACAGTGATTGGGAAACCCAGCCTATAAATACCCCATTCTACACACAAACAAAAGAGATAGAATTTTGGGATACGAAAACTATTACAATACAAAAGCTCTCTACATATTCTTCACACACGATATATTCTCACCAGCCTGGTTATTATTATTTCCGATTACTGATTCTCACACCGGAGGTGCTTGACGGTCACCACCCCCGGGCAAGCATTATTTTGCAGGCACCCAAATTCAGGTGAAACATCCCGGAACAGTGATCGGAAGCCTTTAATCAGCCGTGAGGATTAGCATTTGGCGCTAGAAGGAGGGGCTGTTTTTCTTGAAGAAAAATCCTCCACCTGCTCTACCAAAACATCAATCATCACAAAGCTCAACACTATATAAACTAAAACGCCTTTAAAACATCCATAAAACACTAAATGGACTCCATGACACCTAACCCTGACGAGCAGCCGTTATTAGAAAAGGAAGGGAACACAACCGGATTCCCCCCAACAAACCCGCCAATCAACCCAGAAAACCGCCTACAAACAAACCCCCCTCGGGGAAACGACCCAGAGCAAATTCTTAACCTTAACCTCACCGGTTGTACTCAACAACAGATCGACTTAATCATGCAGATTGCCTCAGCCTTCCCCCAGAGCAGACAAGAACCGCCGCATAAGCAGGGAAGCTCTCGAGTTAACCCTCACAATGATCATGATGAAGTACACAGCCAACCCCGAAGGGCGAATTCTGCTTTCTCCCGCCTGAGGTCATCTCAAAACACGAATCATGAAAGGCACAACAAAAGCCACCACCCGCCTAAAGTGTGGGAACAAAATAGAAAACAGAGAGACCTAAGAAAGGTCATCATTGACAAGAAAGCCCCCTACGAAAAAGTCTTGGCGGAATATGAAGAACAAAGAAAAAGAGAACGATCTCCTGTCCGCTCAAGGGAAGCCGGAAATACACAACCAACCAATGCAGAGATGTTACAAACTATCATGGACCTTAAGAAAAAGATCGAGGGGAATAGCGAGCAAGAGTTGAGCGGGTCACCATTCACCTCGAGACTAGAGGCTGAACCCCGACAAAAGGACATCAAACATCACAGCTTTAATCCTTTTTACGGGCTAGGAGATCCGGAAGAGCATCTCAGCTACTTCGATCAGTTGGCTCTTCATTACGAGTACAATTAGGGCTGCACAACATTCCGGTCTGGACCGGTAAATTGGACCGGACCAGGTCTACCGGTCCATGACCCGGACCGGACCGTGTATAGCCGGTCTGGTCCCCGGTCCGCAAAATCAAAAAAATCCGATCTTCGGTCCGGTCCGGTCCAAACCCTGAAAAAACCCGGACCGGACCGGATTTTATGTATATAGCTATTTGTTAGGTCCAAATGTGTTGTAGAGGGGGGGTGAATACAACTTTTCGAATATGAGAAGCAATAAATACAATGCAATAAATGAACACACAGATTCAAGGAATATATGTCTTATATATAACTTGAAATGGTTGCTACAACATTCATTACAAAGTATAACAGAAGTTCAGAGAGAAGTGAATGATACTAAGCTCTGTGAATGCACTCTCTCTTTTTCTCTTGTGTTTTTCTCAAGAATTGCTCACTCACTAAAACATTACACAAGTACTTCTATTTATACTACATGTAATCTATGTCCTGTAGTCTTCAAAGACTAAGATGTACGTGGCCCAATGATGTCCACATAAATCTTGCCTTATCTTGAAAGCTTGAAAATCTGCCAATCAGAAGATGTCATGTGTCATGTTGAAGCTGCACTCTAAGTAGAACTTCTACTTGAGAATTTCTACTTAGCCATCTCGAAGTTCTAAGTAGAACTTCTACTTAGAAACTTCTACTTGGCCATCTAGAATATTTAGTACTTAGAAAATATTCTGGTCTTCAACTTGAAACTTCAATGCACATCTTGAACTTGTGATATCTTCATGTCTTCTTTATTCTTCACCAAGCTCTTGAATATGTATCTTTATTACTGACATAAACTTGCTATCAATGTCCTGACACTTGATGCAACGGTCTGGTTCATAAGTGACTAGTCTTGATAGGGTTTTTTTCTTCTTGAATAAATTACCATATCCAATTAGAAATGTGGCTTTCCAATATTTGCTTTCCTTCTTGTTCACTTGAAATCAATTGGTCTTATTGATACTGATAGTTATGATCTTGATTCTTGGCTTTCCAAATCACTGAGTGATAAGTGGAGTTTATATCCACTTGGATCGCTTAATTTCGGCTTAAATTGATTGTCTTGGACTCAAGTTGTTGTAGATTTGATGTGTTTTGATTAGTTGTGCAGGATTACAAGAATGTTGACTAAGGTGGATGCTTTTATAATTTTTTGGGAATTAATTGATTAAAATTCGGATTTTCGAGAAGGGTTGCACAGTTTACACTGTTTTGGCCATATCTTGAGTTCTAGAAGTCCGTTTTAGGCCCGTAAGCAGTCCACGCGAAGATAACGAGATTTTCTATCATTCTAAGATAGTCCAGAAGCCCAATTACGTGGGGAGCGTTCCAAAAAATCTGAAGAAAAGTCAGCCACGAAATTTCCTTACAAAACAGAATCAAATTAGGAAACGTATCTTGCAGAAATTCTATTATAATTCTGTTTTTGTATTTTCTTGTTGGGCAAGACTTGTAGTGCCTATATAAAACATATCATACCTTGTAATTTGGAGGAGATTATTATTTTTGTAACGTAGAACTGCAAGAGAGAAAAGTGGAGAAGGATTCAAGCTCAGTGACAAGCAAAGATCTAGATCTACTTCATCTTCTGTATACTTTGGATTATAGATTTGTTTCTCAACTCTTGTTTTAATTAATATTATTATTTCTTTCTTTCATATCTTGTTAATTATTATGTTTTCATCAATTCCCATGACGATGAATAGTTCAATTATGGGCTAAACGTTGTCATGGGATTCTAACGGAGTTATTTATGGAACTTAGTATCTTGATGCTGTAAAGATCTGTGTGTGATGTGAAATTGATATCCTCGTATGGTTAATCTTAATGCTTTTAGATGCATAGCTAACATCTAAATTGAATTGTTAATCTCTTGTGAAGTGAAAGTGGATCTTGAGATTTAGAACTTGCCATGCTAGCATAGGTTCATAATTGATTGTCAATATGATTTGTGGTGTGAGATGAAAATACTTATACTACCCTATGTGATCTTAATGGATAACCTGTTCTTCAATCGTTATGTTTTCAAATTCTATAGACATATAGGGTCTAAGCATAATTGGTGTCTATTCATCTTCTATCTCTTCTGTGGATGTATGTTTAGTTTGGTATGCGTATGCTGACAGGTAGCGTATACTGGTTTCGTGTTATCCGATCAGATATCAAAATCATTGCATATAGAGATTAAAGGCGTCAGATCTAAGGGAAGTATTTAATGAAGTTGGGATCCCATGTTTATTCTCATATTAGTAATTCGAATTCAATCTCATTAGTTAATTTAATTTTTAGTTTAAAATTTGCATCCTAGTTTAATTTAGTTAATCAAAACCAAAATTGTTATTTGTCTTAGCAGTGGATTAAAACTAAACATTGTTGCATAGGCATATTTACTGATTGAAACTTAACCAGATCTCTGCGGAACGAACTTTAATTATATTACTTGTGACTACGTGCGCTTGCGTAATTTTGTGCTAACAAGTTTTTGGCGCCGCTGCCGGGGATCATCGGTGTTTTGTTTAGTCTATGTGCTTGTCATCAGTGGTCGTTAGCGTTCACTGACTCGGATTTCTTACTTAGTTGTTTGTTTCGTGGTGTTTTCAGGTACTTGAACGTGTATGCGAACACGTTTGCAGGCTCGTAAGGAAAAACTGGCAGGAGACGGTCTTGTAGTAGATAATCAGAAAGAGGAACTTGAAACTACTGTAGAGATGGCAGATTTACCAGCAGCAGTTAAGGCTTTGAAGGACTATTCGCAGCCGAAGATTACTGACATACAATCTAGTATTGTCAGGCCAGCTATTGCAGCGAATAACTTTGAGATCAAGCCAAGCACAATTCAGATGGTGCAGAATTCGGTTCAGTTTGGGGGTGCTTCGACAGAGGATCCTAATATGCACATCAGGGACTTTATCGAGATTTGCGACACTTTCAAATTTAATGGTGTGTCGGATGATGCTATCAAGTTGAGGCTTTTCCCATTCTCCTTAAGGGATAAGGCTAAGGGCTGGTTACACTCTCTACCAGCTGGTTCCATTACTACATGGGATGATCTTGCTCAGAAGTTTCTTACTAAATTCTTCCCTATGGCGAAAACTGCAGCAATAAGGAACCAGTTAACTCAATTTCAACAGCAATCTGGCGAATCTTTGTGTGAAGCTTGGGAACGTTATAAGGAGATGCTACGAAGGTGCCCTCATCATGGCATGCCTGATTGGATGGTTATTAATGGTTTCTACAATGGGTTGGGAGCACAGTCTAGGCCTTTGCTAGATGCAGCATCTGGTGGAGCTCTATGGGCGAAGAGCTATGAGGAAGCATATGATCTTATTGAGATGATGGCTGCTAACGAATATCAAAATCCAACACAGAGGCTTTCTCAAGGTAAGGTAGCAGGTGTTCTTGAAGTTGACACAGCTTCAGCTATTGCAGCTCAGTTGAAGGCTCTTTCGATGAAGGTGGATTCTCTTGCTAATTATGGAGTTCAGCAGGTTGCTAGTGTTTGTGAGTTATGTGCAGGCGCACATGAGACGAATCAGTGTGCTATCTCTTCTGAATCAGCACAGTTCGTAAGTAATTTTCAGAGACCTGCTGCACCAGTACCAGCCACCTATCATCCAAGCAACAGGAATCATCCTAATTTCAGCTGGAGCAACAGCCAAGGTGCTCAATAACCTCAGCAACCCTATCAGCAGTTTCAGGGGCAGCAAGCAAGGCCATTCAATCAAGGTTATCAGCAGCAGTATGCTCCAAAGCAATCATATCAACCTCCGGGATTTCAGCAGCAACAACCCCAGGCTCATGCGGGGCAATCTTCTAATGAAAAATCAGATGATGTGTGGATAGCGTTAAAGAACCTACAAGCTGGTCAGAAGCTCTTGGAAACTCAGATAGGACAGATTGCAAGTGCCTTACTTAGTAGACCTCAAGGAACTCTTCCTAGTGATACGGAAGCAAATCCAGGTAGGAGGGATAGCAAAGAACATGTGAAGGCTGTGACTTTGAGATTGGGAAAAGTTATAGCAGGCCCTAAAATAGCAGTCGAAGATGATGAAGATGTTCAGAATCAGCAGGTTGAAAAATCTGTAGTGCCCGAAATTGCTCAATCTGATTTGGGGGCTGATCAGCAAGGTGGTGAAGTAGAGAAGAGCAAGGAACCTGTTAAAAATTCTGTGGAGCAGTCTACAAAGAACACTCAGATCTATCCTCCTCCTCCTTATCCTAGAAGACTCCAGAAGCAGCAGTTGGACAAGAAATTTGCTAAGTTCTTAGAGGTGTTCAAGAAGTTGCAGATTAACATCCCCTTTGCCGAAGCTCTTGAACAGATGCCGAGCTATGCCAAGTTCATGAAGGGGATTCTTTCTCGTAAGTTGAAGCTTGAGGAATTAGAGACCGTTGCTCTTACGGAAGAGTGCAGTGCTGTGCTGCAACAGAAATTGCCTCCAAAACTAAAGGATCCTGGTAGCTTTACTATTCCATGCACTATTGGTAATTTGTCTTTTGCGAAGTGCTTGTGTGACTTGGGAGCTAGCATCAATCTCATGCCCTTGTCAGTCTATATGCAACTTGGTCTACCGGAACCAAAGCCTACCAACATCTCTTTGCAGTTGGCTGATCGTTCAGTTACATATCCTAGAGGCATAGTGGAGGATGTGTTGGTGAAAGTTGACAAACTCATATTTCCTGCTGATTTTGTTATCTTGGATTTCGAGGAAGATAAGAAGATTCCCATAATCTTGGGAAGACCATTCTTGGCTACGGGAAAGACTTTGATTGATGTGCAGAAGGGGGAGCTCACCATGAGGGTGCAAGACCAGAATGTCACTTTCAATGTTTTTAATGCAATGAAACTTCCCTCAGATGAAGAAGAATGTTTGAAGGTGGATTGGGTTGATTCTGCAGTTACTATGGAAGTGGAGAAGTTGCTTAAGTCGGACTCTTTGGAAAAAGTTTTAGTTGGTGACTCTGATTTTGAAGATGAGGAATTAGCCGAGCAACTTCAGCAGCTAAATTCAGCCCATTGGAAAAGGAGATTTGATTTGCCTTTTGAATCTCTTGGGTTAGGAGAACGGAAAAATTCAGAGGGGCGCCTGAAACCATCTATTGAGGAAGCTCCCACACTTGAACTCAAACCACTTCCGGAACACTTGCGGTATGTTTTTCTTGGTGATGCATCTACATTACCTGTTATTATTGCCTCTAACTTGTCAGCTAGTGCGGAAGAAAAGCTTTTGCGAATTTTGAGGGAATTCAAGTCAGCAATTGGTTGGACTATAGCAGATATCAAGGGAATCAGCCCTTCTTATTGCATGCATAAAATTCTGCTAGAGGAGGGAGCTAAGCCTACTGTTGAGCATCAGCGGAGACTTAATCCGATTATGAAAGAGGTGGTGAAGAAGGAAATTCTAAAGTGGCTGGATGCGGGTATTATATATCCTATCTCAGACAGTTCTTGGGTGAGCCCGGTTCAATGTGTGCCAAAGAAAGGAGGCATGACAGTTGTTGCTAATGAAAAGAATGAGCTCATCCCTACTCGAACAGTCACGGGGTGGAGAGTTTGTATGGACTATAGGAAGCTCAACAAAGCCACGAGAAAAGATCACTTTCCTCTGCCATTCATTGATCAGATGCTAGATAGGTTGGCGGGACATGAGTATTATTGCCTCCTTGATGGTTATTCAGGCTACAATCAGATTTGCATTGCTCCGGAAGATCAAGAGAAAACCACATTCACATGTCCTTTTGGTACCTTTGCTTTCCGACGGGTTTCTTTCGGACTTTGTGGTGCTCCCGCCACTTTTCAAAGGTGCATGATGGCTATTTTCTCAGACATGATTGGCTCAAATGTGGAGGTCTTCATGGATGACTTCTCAGTTTTTGGTACTTCATATGACGAGTGCTTGCATAATCTTGGCTTGGTTTTGAAACGTTGTGTGGAGACTAACCTGGTGCTTAATTGGGAGAAGTGTCACTTCATGGTGCAAGAGGGAATTATTCTTGGGCACAAGGTATCTGGTAGAGGACTTGAGGTGGATAGGGCTAAGGTAGAAACAATCGAAAATCTTCCTCCACCTATCTCTGTAAAAGGAATTCGCAGTTTTCTTGGTCATGCGGGTTTCTATCGGCGATTCATCAAAGACTTCTCAAAAATTTCTAAACCCTTGTGCAATCTCTTGGAGAAGGATGTTCCTTTCAAGTTTGATGATGAGTGTCTTGCAGCTTTTGAGCTCTTGAAGAAGAAGTTGACTACTACACCAGTCATTACCGCACCTAATTGGGAGGAGCCGTTTGAACTTATGTGTGATGCCAGTGACGCTGTGCTTGGTCAAAGGAAGGAGAGAATTTTTCATGTGGTTTACTATGCTAGTAAAACCCTCAATGATGCACAGCTGAACTACACTACTACGGAGAAGGAGTTGCTAGCAGTGGTCTATGGTTTCGAGAAATTCAGGTCTTATCTGCTTGGTACGAAGGTGATTGTGTATACTGATCATGCTGCAATTCGATATCTTATGTCGAAGAAGGATTCCAAGCCTAGATTGATTCGTTGGGTGCTTCTCTTGCAAGAATTTGATGTGGAAATCAAGGATAGGAAAGGCACGGAAAATCAAGTAGCGGATCATCTCTCACGCTTAGAGGACCACGGTAAGGAATTGCATAACAAATCTCTTATTAATGAATCTTTTCCAGATGAGCAGCTGTTTGCAGTGCAAGATGAAGAGCCATGGTTTGCAGATTATGTAAACTATTTGGTTAGCAATGTTATTCCTCCAGATCTTTCGAGTGCTCAAAGGAAGAAGTTTCTACATGACGTGAAGTGGTACCATTGGGATGAACCGTTTCTCTTTAGACAAGGAGCAGATCAGATGATCAGACGATGTATTCCGTATAGTGAGACGGAGGGTGTGTTGCGAGATTGCCACTCAACTGTTTATGGTGGTCATTATGGTGGAGAAAAGACAGCGGCTCGTGTGCTTCAAGCAGGTTTCTATTGGCCTTCCTTGTTTAAGAATGCTCATCAGTTCGTGTTGAGATGTGATCGTTGTCAAAGGGTTGGCAATATTTGTAGAAGGAACGAGATGCCTCTTAACATGCTTCTTGAGGTAGAGATCTTCGATGTCTGGGGGATTGACTTCATGGGACCTTTTGTCTCTTCATGCAACAATCAGTACATCTTGCTAGCTGTGGATTACGTGTCTAAATGGGTCGAGGTTAAGGCGTTGCCGACCAATGATGCAAAGGTGGTATTGAATTTCTTGCATAAGCAAATTTTTACGCGTTTCGGAACTCCACGTGCTATAATAAGTGATGAGGGAACTCACTTTTGCAATCGCCAGTTTACTACGTTGATGGCGAAATATAATGTGACGCATCGTGTTGCCACTGCTTATCACCCTCAAACGAATGGCCAAGCTGAAGTTTCTAACAGGGAAATCAAGAGAATTCTAGAGAAAGTGGTGAATCCGTCTCGTAAGGATTGGTCATTGAAGTTGGATGAAGCTGTGTGGGCGTACAGAACTGCCTACAAAACTCCTCTAGGTATGTCTCCGTTTCAGTTAGTTTATGGGAAAGCATGTCATTTGCCTGCAGAGTTGGAACATAAAGCATATTGGGCGTTGAAGAAATTGAATTTAGATATCACGGCTGCGGGTGCAAAGCGGTTGCTTCAGTTGAATGAACTTGAGGAATTTCGTGAGCAAGCTTACGAAAATAACAAGATGTATAAGGAGAAGGTTAAGAGGTGGCATGATAAACGGTTGGTACCAAAAGCATTTTTGCCAGGTCAACAGGTGTTGCTATTTAATTCTCGCCTCAAGCTTTTTCTGGGAAAACTCAAGTCGAGGTGGTCGGGTCCATTTATTGTTAAGACGGTGTATCCACACGGAGCTATTGAAATTTATGAAACAACACCGGATCATGCTTTTAAAGTGAATGGACAGCGGTTGAAGCATTACTATGGCGGGTCGTTTCAACGCGATAAGGTTTCCGCCGTTTTGGCGTCTACTTGATTTGGGAGAAGAACGTCAAGCTAATGACGTAAAAGGAGCGCTTCGTGGGAGGCAACCCACGCTCTTGTATTTTGTTGTATTATTGTTTCTCTCTTGAAAAAAAAAAAAAAGAAAAAAGAAAGAAAAAAAAAAAAGAGAGAAAAGAGTGTGAAAAAAAAAAGAAAAAAAAAGAAATTGTTGTTGTGAAAAAAAAGAAAAGAAAGAAAAAAAAATAATAATAATACAACAACAACACTTTTCTGCAGGAGACAGCCACGCCACAGGCGCCAGCCGCGCCTCAAGCGCAGGAGTAACGCAGGACCAAGCCGCGCCACAGGCGCTGTTCGCGCTAGAGGCGTGTCACGCATGAGCAAGTGGCGCAACAGGCGCGTTTTGCGCTGGAAGCGCTGTGTAACGCAGGGACGGAGTGCGCCACAGGCGCTGTTGGCGCTGGAAGCGCAGAAGGTTACTGTTCACACGAAAATTTTTTTTTTTTTACTTTTCTCTCATCTTCTATCCTATTACTTACACAATTCTTTTCCTAAATCAAATTCAATTCAACCCCAAATCCTAAAAAATCATATCCTACATCTCTAAAGCATATCCTACATCTAATTTAATTCCCAATTCCTTTTCCTTTTCCATCTCCATTATCTATATACATACACCCACCTTACCTATACATACACACACCCATCTATATAAACCCAAATTTCTCAACTTCCATCCATTCAAAGTACAAGGGAGAATCAAATTTGAATTTTTGGGGGATTAATCTAGCAAGTTCACCTCTTTGATTCAATTGGGTAATATTCTATTTCATATTTTATTTGAATTTGTGAATTTTGCAAGCTAGGGTTCTTGGAGTGTGTAAATTGGGGGTTCTTTTATTTGGTGAATTGTTGGAGATTGTGGTTCTTTGCTTGATAAATTGTTGTCATGGCTCCTAAACGACAGCGATTAGTAGGTAGTAGTAGTAGTGCTCGTCCATCTTTGGATGAGAATGATGTTAGGGGAGATGGAGTGGAAAAATTTGTGAATGAGGATGCCAAAGCGGAGTATGGTAGATTGGTTGTCAAGGGGGTTATTCAGGAAAGAAGGCTTGTGCCCCGTAAGTATGAGGAGATGGAGGCGATGATTAGTGAGCGGGGATGGACTTTATTTTGTGAGTTTGCTAATGATGCCCCATTGGATGTGGTTAGGGAGTTTTATGCTAATGCTTCGATAGCAAGGAATAACTCCACGGTTGTTAGGGGCCAGAAGGTGGATTATTCACCTCGTGCGATTCGTACTTTGATTAGGCAACCGCCTAAACCTAGAGGTGCTAAGGATTGGGGGAAAAAGACTAGGGATGATGTTGATCTTGATGCTATCATTAGTGAGCTGTGTGTTCCGGGTACGGAGTGGAAGTGTAGGTCGGGTACCACCGAGAAAAGGATTTTTCCAGCTGCATCATTGTCTAGTTTTGCACGGGCTTGGTTCTTGTTCATAAGTTCTAATATCATTCCGTCAAGCCATGTGTCCGATGTTACTGTTGATAGAGCTATTCTGTTATGGGGTATTCTCAAAGGTAAGTATGTTGACCTTGGTTACCTTATTAATCAAAATATTCTTCGTTATTTGGGGAGTAATTCGATGGCTAGTATTCCCTATGCTTCTATCATAGCGTACTTGTGTGATGCTTCGAAAGTAAAATGGTATGACGGTGAGCCAGTGCATAAACCTATGTCTTCCATTACTGATGCTACTATTGACCGGTTGACGGAGTGGCCGGGCGGCATTCCTCATCCTCGGGGTTTAGGATTTGTTGTTGATGGTAATGGTGGTCAGGGAGCGGGCGCTCCACCACAGGGTTCTAGGGCACCAGGAGTTGTTATGACAGGTCCTCCGCGGCGTACAGTGGATATGTCGGTTTTTGATACCTATTTTCGTCGCATGACTAGGCGGTTGGATGCTATGCATGTTAGCAGTCGCCAGTATTCTGAGGACATGGCCGTGGCTTTGGATGCAGCTTTTCAGTCGCC
Source organism: Saposhnikovia divaricata (assembly GCA_036435485.1). Classification (NCBI taxonomy): domain Eukaryota; kingdom Viridiplantae; phylum Streptophyta; class Magnoliopsida; order Apiales; family Apiaceae; genus Saposhnikovia; species Saposhnikovia divaricata. The sequence goes on from CM071599.1 coordinate 34,031,395, forward strand.
AGGTACTCCTGTTCAGTGGCCTATATTTGGAGCTCGGATTCCTGTTAGGTCCAAATGTGTTGTAGAGGGGGGGTGAATACAACTTTTCGAATATGAGAAGCAATAAAAACGATGCAATAAATGAACACACAGATTCAAGGAATATATTTCTTTATATATAACTTGAAAGGGTTGCTACAACATTCATTACAAAGTATAACAGAAGTTGAGAGAGAAGTGAATGATACTAAGCTCTGTGAATGCACTCTCTCTTTTTCTCTTGTGTTTTTCTCTAGAATTGCTCACTCTGTTCTGAATAAAACATTACACAAGTACTTCTATTTATACTACATGTAGTCTATGTCCTGTAGTCTTCAACAGCTAAGATGTACGTGGCCCAGTGGTGTCCACATAAATCTTGCCTTAACTTGAAAGCTTGGAAATCTGCCAATCAGAAGATGCCATGTGTCATGTTGAAGCTGCACCTAAGTAGAACTTCTACTTGAGAATTTCTACTTGGCTATCTCGAAATTCCTAAGTGGAACTTCTACTTGGCTATCTCGAAATTCCTAAGTAGAACTTCTACTTGAGAATTTCTACTTAGCCATCCAGAACATTTAGTACTTAGAAAATATTCTGGTCTTCAACTTGAAGCTTCAATGCACATCTTGAACTTGTGATATCTTCATGTCTTCTTTATTCTTCAACAAGCTCTTGAACATGGTTCTTTATTACTGACATAAACTTGCTATCAATGTCCTGACACTTGATGCACTGGTCTGGTTCATAAGTGACTAGTCTTGATAGTGTTTCTGCTTCTTGAACAAATTACCATATTCACTGAATAACTTGGCTTTCCAATATTTGTTTTCCTTCTTGTTTACTTGAAATCAATTGGTCTTATTGATACTGATAGTTATGATCTTGATCTTTGGCTTTCTAAATCACTGAGGCATGAACAACTTTGACTTGAACTTCTCTCAATGATTTCTTCTTGGATTGATCATAGTTAACATGTTGAATTGTATCAATTACCTTGTCTTCATTTAGTGTTGATTTCTTGTGACTTCTTGTTCTTGATTGTCTTCTGGTTAAGTATCTTTTCCTTTAGTTTGAGTTACATTAGTTATAGTGTTACAAGTTTATACACTCTGCCTTTCAATCTCCCCCAATTTGATTGTCTAACAATGACATTCAAATTAATGAAGGATAACTCAACTAAACAATGAGACGAGAAAAGATAATTAACATTACAGTCTTGAATAATTTACAATTGAAATTTACATGAAAACAATACAAAGAACTTAAACTAGAAATAGAATTCGAACTTCGAATTAAAGATCATTTGAGTGATTCCTATCACCTGGATTATTTCATACCTTTTAGTCAAACTTGTATCACCTTATTGGATTCACTCTAAGGTGAATTTTCCTCAAGTGAGTTAAAGCAACCGAAAGACATGAAGTTTTTCCAACTTCAAGTTCACACCACTCTGACCTTTAACCCTAATTCCGTTTCCTCTTTCTAGCTTCAGCAGCTTGGTCTCTCTCTTCTTTCTGCCTTTTGCGCTTCTCCTTCTGATGCTGTTCTTTCTTGTACACTGGATCGTGAAGCTGCTTCCACCTAGCATTCAATAGACTTACAGCTTCCATTTCTAGAGGGTTCCTGGGCTCTGGGTTAGGATGTTTGAAAAGCCTTCTGAGTTTATCAACCTCCTGAGTAGTCCTGATCTTTGGAATTTCCTCAAAGTTCTTCATTATGAGCTGAGGTTTCCAATGAGATTTAGTGGCTTTGAGATAACGATATATCATCTTGGGGTAGCCCTTGACACGGTCAGTATTATAGACACTAGCCGCATCTCGCTCCATTCGCTTCTTCTCCACAATTACTTCAGACAGGTAACTCATGAGTCTCTGCTTTTCTTCAACAAACTTGTCTTCCACTTCGCCCCATTTGAACACATATAACACTTTCTCTAGAAATGCAGCATCTTGAGTCTGTAGCAGCCATTGTCTACTCATATGCAAGAGTGTTTGTTTCTGGTCTGCATCTATGTATGCTAAGGCATCAGCTGTATCATCAGCATAAGAGTGTATCCAGTATACACTATCTTTCCCTGGAACGCCAACTGTCTCCCTTATTTCTCCTTGTTCCAGTTCTCCAGAAGAAAGAGTCAAAGCTTCATCTACATTCTTCATTGCTTGAAGAATATTCCATTTCTTTTCTATCAGCTCCGGCTCAATCTTCACGTTGTCGAGAGGGTTTGGAGCAATGACATCACACTTCCACACCTCATTGCTCTTCAAGAATATGACTCTTTCAATGATCCTCATGGATTTATCTTTAAGCTCAGAGGCGAATCCCTTACCCATCATTTGTCTACATACAGCTTTAAGAGATTCCACTGAAAGTTCCATTAAGTCCTTTTCCTCCATGCTCACCCTCTTCATCTTTCCTTGAACCACCATCCGAACAAAATTTGGATAAGCTGAGAATTCTGGACCCTTGTCCTCTGCTAGCTGCATTAACTGATCCCTGTACAGAATGCTTAGCTCCTCAGATTGAGAGTACTGAATTTTAGTCGCTAGCAAGAACAACTCTGACGCAGATCTTCTCATTATGAATTGGTCATCCACATATAAGAAAGATGTTGGGACTCCTTCTACCAAAGACAAGATAACCTGCCACTCCTTAAGATTTGCATTGTATCCAACCCTGACTTTAGAAATTAATCTCTTCAAAGCATTTATATAGTCCCCAGTCATTGGATTCTGCAAATTCAAGTTGTAGAACAGATCATCTGCATCCTTGTTATGAACTCCTTTTGCACATGGTCCCATCATTATCTTCCTTGCTTCATCCCATTTCTGCCCTATCCTTCTTTTGTCCAGATCAACTTGAGGATTAGCTAGCCTTGCAAGCTCATACTCATACTGCTTCCCTTGTAGCTCCACCTTCTGTTCTAGGAACGCAGCATGTTCTTGCATCATCTTCATTTTATGGAACTGAGCTTGTTCCAAGGTTAACTGTTGAGCTTTAAGGGTTTCCTCATCAACAGGAAATTCTTCAGGCAGTCCGGAAGACATCCCAGCACCTCCACCTTGTTCCTTCAAAGATCTTTTTATTGCATGTGCCAGCGGTACGTCTTCCATGTCAGAATCTGAGTCAAGTACCTCCTGTACTGTTTCCTGATGACTCAGATCAACAAATGGTTCATCAACCATTACTGCCTTACCCTTTCTCATCCTCAGAGCCTCTTCATCAACAGACGGCTCAACTTCTGGTTCCTTGACAAGATCAGCGGGTTCTTCAATTTCTTTGATGTGAACTGCCTGCTGTCTCGTCTCCTTTCCACTCTCCCCCTTAGGTGAGTTATCCTGAGCTCCACCATGGTCTTCAGATCCACCAGCTGCATAGGAACCTCCAAAACCAGAACCAGAGGCTCCCGCTCCACTAGCACCACCTGCACCACCTGCTCCAGCATCGGGGGGAGGTTGTTCCGACTCGAAGCACTCTGGGGGCAAAAAACTTCTGACTGCGAACATCATTCTACTGATCTCCACAGTCATTGTATGCATTGTAGACTCCAATGCCCCCATCCTCTCATTGAGAGTGCTTCCCAAGACTCCACCAGCATGGCCCAAGTCATTGACCTTATTTGTCAAATCCGCAAAAGCTGTAGCTTGACTTGCCATTCTTGCTGCGTAGTCGTCTAGAGCCCTTTGGTTGTTTCCAATATTGATCCCGAACTGCCCCATTGTCTGCCCGAACTGCCTCATCTGATGTTCCATTGAAGTCATACGAGTATCAAAATTTTCAATATTAAGGGACGGTGTTTGGTTTAGGTGACCTCGCTCTAATACTCGTTCTGTTGGTATTTGGCGCTCGGTTTCGGGCCTTAAAAATGAAGGTCCCTCTCTCCCTAACCTCTCACACACACTCCCTGTCTCACACTCGTGTATGTCTTCAATGATTGATCCAAATAGTGAAGCAGTACCTGCAGAAAATTGATAAGAAATGTTGTTGACAGTTATGGGATCAAATTCTGTTTGTTCCTGAGTTGGAATCTCAGTCTGAGAGGCTGCAAAGTGTCCTTGTACGACATCAGAACCGATCCTCTTTGCAGCATCAGTACGTACCGATGAAGGTACGGCTGAAGTTCTTAATACTTCATGTCCTCTTGAAGCAACAGTATCATCAAGAGGCACATCATCCTCACCAAAATCAAAATCCCTATGTGCAGAATGTTCAAGGGGTGAACCACTCGCGTGAGGTGGAGTGGTTGCGTGTGACACGCTAGGGTTTGACTGTGGTTGTGAAGTAGCAGCGTGGAAAAGTTTGGCTTTCTTGCGAATAAGTTGCTGCTCTTCGGGTTCATTCTCCTCATCATCTTGTATATATATACGTGCTGGTTTTCTGACTTCCGTTAACAGGGGTGATAAAGAATAGGAATGTGTATCAGACTCAGAGTCAGAAATATGGCTCTTACCCTGGGATAGATCCTGCGGGTTAGCAGTCTCTCGGGTCGCGGAATCAGAAACGTAGGAGGAGAAATGAATAGTATGCAGAGAGAGATTACCTGATTGATTACCTTGTGCATCATCGCTTTCCTCATCAGGAATCTCATCAAATGCCTCGGCATGAACAGATGGATTTTGAGCATGTGATGAGACTTGTGATGATGCCTCCAAATTGGTAACTCCTGCATCATATCTAAGCCACATTTGAATATTTTCAGGAGTAGACATCGGCTTACCTTGATGTTTATCCTGATTTGCAATGGTTGCAAGTGACTTAGTGCCCATCCCTAGCGATTCAGATGTGGGGCTTCTGGTAAATCCCTGTCTAATAGCAAGAGCATCCTTCGGTATTAAGTCATTGATTAGCATTTGAAGAAACCGAGGAAACCAGCAGACGACATCAGTAGTAGAGAGGTCTCTGCTTGCAAGGGATCCCATTGAGGCCACTATCTCAGAGAGAACTATGCGTCCATAGTTTATATCCAGTTCTCTTGCTAGGGCAACTGCAAAGGTTTGCATTGGAATTGGAATTTGATGAAAGTCTTTTTCGCGTGCCCGAAAACATCTTGTGATAGCCTCGAAAAAGTAATTCCATTCCGCATGGAAGAATTGCTTTTGGATATTTCCCGTGATTGGGCCTTTTGTAGGATAACATCCAATTTCTTCAAAGAATCTGAGGCGTTCTCCAGCAGTAGGTTCTGGATCATAGGCATCTTTAATTGGGAATCCTAGAACTCTGTTGACAATTTGTTCTGTCACCTCATATTCCTGACCCGCTAAGGTAAACCTGAAACCGTAGGGGGTTGATTTACTCCCAAAAGTAACCGCACTAGTCCATAATTGCTGTAAAGCATCATGTACTAGTGTAGGTTTAGCAGTAAAAGCTTGGCTAGCTTTGGAATACAAATTGAGAAATTGTATCCAAAACTTAAACCGCGGGAGTTGATCACCAATTTCCGTAGAAATATTATAAAAATTGTTTTTAGCAAGGGAAAATTGGTGAGCCATTTTGATTAAATGTTTTTCTTTTAAAAGATGTGAATTTTTATTTTTATTTTGAAAAACAATTAATTTTCCGAATTACCAAAGAGAATTGTAACCCTTTTAATTTTTCAAGAACACCAAACGGAATCTGAGAAATCAAACTACGGGATTCAATTCAACAACCAATTACTATTTCGTGTGTATACCAGTGGAATCGTGTGTGTTTATAGATGGAGAAAATGAAATCGCGTTTATGAACAGTACACAAACAATATATGTTCGTGTGTATGTATATGCGCGTGTATGGATGTTCACAAAACACACTAACACAAGGATTAAGGTTAACACAGACAATATTAGTCAACAAATCGGCAGTAATTCGTGATTAGTACGAGTTTAATCACAAAAACACGGATCAAAGGTATGTAATTAGTGAAATCGCACTGTTCTTGTGAAACGGCTGCTGTGAAAAAGAAATTAGGTAAAGTGAATTGGGCATCGAGTTAGAGATGTATATATAGATGAATGAGAAATGACAAAAATGTCCCTGTTAAAAAATGTGAAAAATACCAAGTCCATACAGGGGACATCTAAGTCGAACTCTATCTCGAACTTTCTATCTCGAACTTTTCTATCTCGAACACCAAGTCGAACTTCGAGATAAAGTTCGAGATAGAGGTTAACTCGAACAATTTTGCACAACTAAGCACTTTAACCAAAATTACAGCAGAAACTATAGGGAAATACTATCTTGAACATTATTGATTTGTAGTAAACTTGTAAAAATGAAAATTCAAGATACTTTTCGAGTTAGAGTCTATCTCGAACATCAAGTCGAAATTCGAGTTGAGTTTCGAGATAGACTAAGAATTCTATCTCGAACATCAAGTCGAACTTCGAGATAAAGTTCGAGATAGACTAACTCGAAGTTAATCTCAAATTCTTTCCAAAATACTTCCTTGAATCAAAAAGTCCAGGGTAATTCAAGATATGTTTCGAGTTAAGAGTTTAACTCGAAAAATTCCCTTTAGCTTAACTGAGAACTCTATCTCGAACACCAAGTCGAAATTCGAGTTGAGTTTCGAGATAGACTAAGAACTCCATCTCGAACATCAAGTCGAACTTCGAGATAAATTTCGAGATAGACTAACTCGAAGTTAATTCTCAGTTCTTTTCAAAATATTCCCTTAATGGAAACCTCATCTCAACCTTAGAGATAAAATTCGAGATAGACTTTATCTCGAATATTTTGAAGATAGAACTAGGCACACTGGTAACTCGAATTCGAACATCAAGTCGAACTTCGAGATGAAGTTCGAGATAGGTACTAACTCGAAATTCTTCCCAGACTTAGAATTTTCAAAACTTCACCCTGGAAGCTCAAGTCGAAATTCAAGTCGAATTTCTACATGAGTTTCGAGATAGAGACTAACTCGAAATTTTGAAGATACTTAGAATAATTTGACAATTTTTCTTTGAAAAACTCAACAATTAATTTTGTCAAATTAATATAAATATCAATTCAAGGATTTTAATATATGACATAATTAAAACATTCCTTGATAATTCTAAGGCCTCTAATCACATGAAAAACACAGGTAAATTCATCTAAAAATCATGCAATATTTAGAATATTATGAATTTAACTCCCCCTATGATCATGCAATCTAACAAGCATAAATTCACAGATTTGTGCTATAAAAGACACTTAAAACACAATGAATTCATGCAAAATCACACTATATGCAACCTACAGCAATCATTGATTAGGCATTTTAAAGTCTAAGCACATAATGATTGATTAGCTTGCACATACAAACATAAACATGGATTTTACAGATAGAAGGCTTTACTAACTTGTGTTAAGCATTGCCAATTCACCAACCAACCTATTGAATGTTACTTCATCAAGAGGTTTGGTGAATATATCTGCAATTTGTTGCATTGTGGGCACAAAATGTAGCTCCACAGTCCCCTCCTCGACATGTTCTCTTATGAAATGATACCTGATGTCAATATGCTTGGTTCTTGAGTGATCCACAGGATTGTTGGTTATGGCAATGGCACTTGTGTTGTCACACATGATTGGAATTTTCTTGTGCTCTATGCCATAATCCTTCAATTGGTTCCTCATCCACAGTATTTGAGCTACACAGCTTCCAGCAGCAATGTACTCAGCTTCAGCAGTAGAAGTAGATACTGTATGTTGCTTTTTACTTTGCCAGGACACCAATCTTCTGCCAAGAAATTGGCAAGCACCAGATGTGCTTTTCCTATCAATCCTGCAACCTGCATAGTCTGAATCCGAATAGCCAATAAGATTAAAACCTGTATCTCTTGGGTACCAAATCCCTAGATTTGGTGTGCCCTTGAGATACCTAAAAATTCTTTTGACGGCTACGAGATGTGATTCTCTAGGATCCGCTTGGAACCTTGCACATAAACAAGTTGCGAACATTATATCTAGTCTACTTGCAGTTAAATAGAGGAGTGAGCCAATCATACCTCGATAGCTTGTGATGTCAACTGATTTACCTGATTTGTCTTCATCAAGCTTCGTGGCTGTTGCCATGGGAGTCTTAGCTGCTGATGTATCTTCTAGATTATACTTCTTGAGTAAATCTCTGACGTACTTGGATTGACAGATAAAGATACCATCTTTTCTCTGACTGATCTGTAATCCAAGGAAGAAGGACAGCTCTCCCATCATGCTCATCTCATATTTTTCCTGCATTAGCTTGGCAAATTTCTCGCACAAGCGCTCATTTGATGACCCAAAAATAATATCGTCCACATATACTTGAACAAGTATTAAGTCATTTCTCACAACTTTATAGAACAATGTTTTATCAATTACTCCCCTAACAAAACCATTTTCAATTAAGAATAAGGATAGGGTTTCATACCATCGTCTTGGGGATTGCCTGAGGCCATAGACAGATTTGAAGAGTAGATACACAAAATCTGCATGTTCTGGATCAACGAAGCCAGGCGGCTGTTCCAGATACACTTCTTCTTCTAACTCTCCGTTCAGGAAGGCACTTTTCACGTCCATCTGGAAAACTTTGAAGTTCTTATGTGCTGCAAATGCCAAGAACATCCTGACTGCCTCAAGTCTTGCAACTGGTGCATAGGTTTCATCATAATCAATTCCTTCTCGCTGAGAATAACCTTTTGCAACCAAACGAGCCTTGTTTCGTGTTACAAGTCCGTTTTCATCCAGTTTATTTCTGAATACCCACCTAGCTCCAATTACGGATTTGTTCTTTGGTCGGGGTACCAGTTTCCAAACTTTCTGCCTTTCAAACTGATTGAGTTCCTCTTGCATTGCAATCACCCAATCAGCATCGCCAAGAGCTTCTTCTATTTCTTTAGGTTCAAGCTTGGATAAGAACCCAGAATATAAGGAGATATTAGCCATGTCAGCTCTTGCAGTTCTTCTAGTAGTCACACCAGCATCTGGATCACCAATAATTAACTCAAACGGATGGTCTCTATTCCATACCCGTTCACCTGGAAATTGTCTAGATGATTCAGCTTGACTTTCTGAGTTGGGGTGCTGACTACTTTGAATATTTTCACTAACTCCCCCTGAGTTAGTGCCAGCTCCTACAGAACTAGAGTCAACTCGACTCGAGCCTTGAACAGTAGTCCTTGAGCTGCTATTTACTCCCCCTGAGTTGTTGCCGGTTGGTACTGAAGAAGTCTCTCCTGATCTTGTAGAATTAGCTTGTTCACTAGACTCAGGTTCTTCATGTACGCTTGGAACATTTAATGGAACAACCAACTCAGGTTCATCTTCAAGATCTTCTAAGTCCAGATTCTGAAATTTTAGGGACTCAGGTTCACTAGAATCTCTTGAAATTGATGAGAGTTTGGTATCGTCGAATCTGACGTTGTAACTTTCAGTCACTTTTCGATCATTCACCAAGAACACTCTATAAGCTGCCACCACGTCTGTAGAGTAACCAACAAAGATTCCTTCACGAGCTTTTGCTGCAAACTTGCCTAGATTTTCATCATCTATAAGCACATAGCATTTTGCTCCGAAGACATGAAAGTATTTGATTGTTGGTCGTCTGTTGTTCATTAGCTCACATGGTGTCTTTTCTTTATCTTTTATGATCAAGGTTCTATTTTGAGTGTAACAAGCGGTACTCACTGCTTCGGCCCAGAAATACAAAGGAAGTTTTGAATCATACAACAAAGTTCTTGCTGCTTCAACCAAAGTTCTATTCTTCCTTTCAACTACTCCATTTTGCTGTGGAGTTCTCGGGGCTGAATACTGACGACGTATTCCCTTAGATACACAGAAGTCATTTAGCACTGCGTTTTTGAATTCAGTGCCATTGTCTGATCTAATCGTCTTCACAGTAAGTGTTGAAACATTCTCAATTTGAGTGATATGATCAATGATTAGTAAAGGTACTTCGTCTTTCGTCATTGCGAACAATACCCATGTATACTTGGAGAAGTCATCCACGATTACCAAAGCATATCTTTTCCTAGACAAAGATAGGACATTCACTGGGCCAAACAAATCCATATGAAGAAGTTGCAGAGGCTCAGTAATACTAGACATTTCTTTGCTTTTATGCGATGCTCGCTTTGACTTTCCCATTTCACAAGCTTCACAGAGTCCTTTCGGAGCGAACTCCATTTGAGGTAGATCTCTCACCAATTCTCGCCTCGCGAGAGCATTCATCATTTTGAAGTTTAAGTGAGATAGCTTTTTGTGCCATAACCAGCTTTCATCATCCGAGGCTTTGCTGTAGAAACAGGTGACCTCATCCTGATTTGCTGAATCCATATCTGCAACAAAAAGATCTGCCTTTCGGACTCCTCTCAAAGCTAGTGAGCCTTCCTTGATGTGAGTGATTGAGACACCTTTCTTGTTGAAGACAATTTCGTAACCTTTGTCACAGAATTGACTTATACTCAACAGATTGTGCTTTAGTCCCTCAACATAGGAAATATCTTCAATGATGACATTGCCAGTTTTCAGTTTGCCATATCCCTTAGTCACACCTATGCTGTCATCTCCAAAGGTAACATAAGGGCCAGCCTTCATAACCAACTCTGTAAGCAGGGACTTGTTTCCAGTCATATGCCTCGATGCTCCACTGTCTAGCACCCATATAACTTTATTTCTATTCTGCTTAATGCCCTGCAATGACAGATTGATTAGACATTCTTCGGAACCCAACTTTGATTGGGCCCGGCTTTTCGATAAGATCGAGAATCAACAGATTTAACAACAGGAGATGCACTTTTCTTCACATTACTAGAGCTTTCGACTATCTCCTTTCCTTTCTCAGACTTGACAGATTTGTCAGTCTTAGGAGAAGGTTTTCCACTCCTAACTTTAGGAGGACTGACAGTCTTGGCTCTACCATACTTTTTCTTGATATTTGGACTAGCAACAGTATTTGAGCATGACTGGCTAGATGCATTCATTAAATGCACAAAAGTTTGCATGATATTAAAAGTGCATGGCATACAATTAGGTTGACCACACTGTGCATGATTCTGATGCAGATTATTCATTGTTTGTGTGGTAGGCATGGCATGTGCAGCAGGAACATTCATGTTAGCTTTGCATGCATAAGAAAGATGCTCAGTAGATTTACAATGATAACATGCTTTCTTTATTCGTTCAGCCTTAACCTCTTTTAAGCCTTTCTCTCTCTTCCCTTGTTGTTTAACAGCCTTAGCTCCTAATCCCAGTCTAGATTCATCTCTAGGGAAATTGATTTTAACTTGTTTGATAGGAGTTACAGGTTGTTCTTTCTGGCGATCTTCCATCTCAATCTCATATCTAGCTATCAATTCAGTCTCTTCTTCTTCTATTCTAGGAACAAGATGTTTGTAGATAGGTTTGACAGCCGATTTAAGAATTCTAGGTGTTTCCTGTTTAAGATCACTGGAACTAGGATCAATAGGTCTCTTTCCTTCTTTCTTAGGAAGGTCAGAATAATCAAGTTCTATACCTACTCCAGTTATTTTCTTAAATGTGTCATTATCTACATACACTTTACTAGCCGCTAGTTTGTAAGCTTCGCATTTTGTTTCTAACTCAGCTAGATTGTTCCTAAGACATGCTTCTACTTCTTCCTTAAGGACGAGCTTGTGTTCCAGAGATTTAATAAAGTCTCTTAGAGAAGTATCTACAGTGCAAGCAGCCTCTAGCTCTTCCACTTTTGCCTCAAGCATTCTGCATTTGGCAACAAGTGTTTTCTGTTCCTTTTGAGAAGAGTCTAGGCTTTTGCACAACATATAGATCTCTTCACTAAGAGCCCCGTTCTGTTCTTTATAATCATCAATAGACATTTCTACTTTAAGAGTCAGAACTGGTACCTCTGGTTCCTCTGATGTCTCAGCCATGAGGGCAAAGTTTGCTACATGAGTAACATCTTCCTCATCTGAATCATCCCAAGCTCTTCCTTCTGTCACCAATAAAGCTCGTTTTCCATGTCTTTCCTTCAATAGTGCTTCATAGTTGCTTTTGAGAGCTTCAAATGTTTCTTTTGGATAAGTCTGTTTAGGCTTTTTGCAGTCCGAGGCAAAGTGTCTAGCTTCACCACAATTATAGCATTTGAACTTCATTTTGAAATCTAAAGGAGATTTGTAGCTGGTATTCTTGCCTTTTCCTTTGTAGCCTGACGAACTACCACCACCCTTAGCAGCCCGATAATAAGATGAAGATTTTCTCTGTGGTCGGTTGCTCTTTCTAAATCTCATGTTGCTGAACTTCCTTGCCATGTATGCCACGACACTATCGTCCATGTTGTCCAGCTCTTCTTGGGTGTAGTAGTCATCATCACTGTCAGATGCGCACTCGTCATCATTATCAACTTGATGTGGTGCAAGTGATGATTTAGGCTTTGCTGCAACCATTGCCTTCTTAGACTCTTCCTCATCAGCAACTAATCCTGATGCACTTTCTTTTCCCTTTGAATCATTGTCCCATGCTTGATCTTGAAGAGTTTCCAGCTCATAGGTCTTTAATATTCCATAATACTCTTCCAGAGAAGTTGTATGCAAATCTCTGGTTTCTCTGATTGCGTAGACCCTATGCTCAATGCTTTTTGGCTGGTTCCTCAGATATCTCGTATTTGTTTCAACCATGGGGAGAGTCACACCTCTCAGATTCAAATCCAATACCAACTGACTGAATCGTAGATAGACTTCTGTAATGCCTTCTCCTTTCCGTATTCTAAAGGTGTCATACTCCATCTTGAGTATGAGTGTTTTGTTGCTTCTGACCTCTGCAGATCCTTCCATGACAACTTCTATCTTGTCCCAAATCTTCTTTGCTGTAGTCAGACCTTTGACTATGTTAAACATTTCATGATCAAGAGATTCCATCAAGGTTTGTCGTATGGCAGTATCATAAGCTATTTGTTCCTTGTCAGCATCCGAAAAATCCGAGACCTTTTTAGGCTCAGACCGAGGTGGTATAACCACTCCTCCTTCCGTATGAGAAGGAATAACTACCATTGGGACAAATTTACCCTTGTCAAGGACTTCCAGATATTCAGGGTTAACAGTCTCTAGATATAGTCTCATTCTGAAAACCCATTCTTCATAGTGATCTTTGTTGAACATTGGGATCTTGAATGCATTTTTAGGAGCCATCTCAATTCTGGTCACTAAAAGTTTCTAAGTACCCAAGACTAGGCTATGTAGAATATTTATGTAGAACTTTTGCCTAAGTCGAAATTTCTCTAAGTAGAAATTTTGCTCAAGTCGAAATCACCAAGTAGAAATTGTCCAAGTCGAAATTCTATGTAGAAATTCTCAAGTAGAAATTCTATGTAGAAATTTTTGCCTTAGAATAATTTTTCTGCAGAATACTTTAATATTGAATAAACAATATTATCTCTTTAACACCTTTTGACTTTGAATGCTTTACTCACCAAACCCACCTAACCCACTTGCTAGGTACTGAGTATGTCTTTTACTTTCGGCCGAATAAAGTAAATCAAAAAGTCCAAAAACCACCTTTTTATTCTTTTACTATTGAAAAGGAGATCAAAAAGTTGTTGGGTTGTATTCTTTGATAAGAACAGATGATGAACACTCAAGAACACCAAATATGAACTAACCCAGATAAATTCACAAAAATTAATTAAAATACACCCAAGCTAAATAATCACACCTGGAGTATTTAAATAATTTTTCAGATGAGTTTTCACTACCAACGAATTAAAGCACACTTTTCGAGAAAATGAAAAGTAGATCTGAAAAATGAAAACTCACGATTCTTCTACTCAACACAAGGATCTATGTTTTGTATATTAAACATATAGCTCTGATACCAATTGTTAGGTCCAAATGTGTTGTAGAGGGGGGGTGAATACAACTTTTCGAATATGAGAAGCAATAAAAACGATGCAATAAATGAACACACAGATTCAAGGAATATATTTCTTTATATATAACTTGAAAGGGTTGCTACAACATTCATTACAAAGTATAACAGAAGTTGAGAGAGAAGTGAATGATACTAAGCTCTGTGAATGCACTCTCTCTTTTTCTCTTGTGTTTTTCTCTAGAATTGCTCACTCTGTTCTGAATAAAACATTACACAAGTACTTCTATTTATACTACATGTAGTCTATGTCCTGTAGTCTTCAACAGCTAAGATGTACGTGGCCCAGTGGTGTCCACATAAATCTTGCCTTAACTTGAAAGCTTGGAAATCTGCCAATCAGAAGATGCCATGTGTCATGTTGAAGCTGCACCTAAGTAGAACTTCTACTTGAGAATTTCTACTTGGCTATCTCGAAATTCCTAAGTGGAACTTCTACTTGGCTATCTCGAAATTCCTAAGTAGAACTTCTACTTGAGAATTTCTACTTAGCCATCCAGAACATTTAGTACTTAGAAAATATTCTGGTCTTCAACTTGAAGCTTCAATGCACATCTTGAACTTGTGATATCTTCATGTCTTCTTTATTCTTCAACAAGCTCTTGAACATGGTTCTTTATTACTGACATAAACTTGCTATCAATGTCCTGACACTTGATGCACTGGTCTGGTTCATAAGTGACTAGTCTTGATAGTGTTTCTGCTTCTTGAACAAATTACCATATTCACTGAATAACTTGGCTTTCCAATATTTGCTTTCCTTCTTGTTTACTTGAAATCAATTGGTCTTATTGATACTGATAGTTATGATCTTGATCTTTGGCTTTCTAAATCACTGAGGCATGAACAACTTTGACTTGAACTTCTCTCAATGATTTCTTCTTGGATTGATCATAGTTAACATGTTGAATTGTATCAATTACCTTGTCTTCATTTAGTGTTGATTTCTTGTGACTTCTTGTTCTTGATTGTCTTCTGGTTAAGTATCTTTTCCTTTAGTTTGAGTTACATTAGTTATAGTGTTACAAGTTTATACACTCTGCCTTTCAATTCCGTACCCTCCGCCTGATTCATCTGAGGAGGATGACGAGGGTGACGATAGCGAGGACGAGTAGGTATGTTTCTACTATCCCTTGTATTTACTTCCATTCAATGCGGACATCGAATATTTTAAGTTTGGGGGTGGTTTGAGGGATTAGTAGTTGTTGTTGTTTATATGTGTTCATGTAGGATATCATGCTTAGTAGTAATTCATTCATGTTATGTTCGTATTAATTATGTTTGTTTCATGTAGGGCATTCTGTTTTTGTTTCGTATACCATGTGAGTTCATTCTAGTTGCATTTTCATAGCATGCATGTTTCATGATCCCTTAGAACGAGCTAATTCTGATTGGTAGGTAGGTGTCTAATTGAGTGTGGTAATGATGAGTAGAGGGTTGACTTATAGTTTCTATGAAATTGACTTGCATGCTTCAGAAACAAAATCTTTTCACAGTCTCATTGGGTGCTTTTGGGCTAGGTTGAGATCATGCTTGTTTGGATGTTTGAGATTTAATCACTTGATTATATTTAGAATTTTCATTATTCCCTTGATGGCCTAGAACAATTAAGTCTAAGTTTGGGGGAAACAGGGATTTCATGCTTAAATTGTAAATAATTGTCAATAATGGCTAGGCGTTAAATGGCTAGTAGCCGGCTCATATTTATATGAGTAGTCTAGGGTTGGAATTGAGAATTCTCATTCCAGATTGCATAGAAAAAAAAAACAGAAAAAAAAAAAGAAAAAAAAAAGATCAAAAGTGTCAATTGTTTATATGCAAAATTAACCAGGTTGAGCTCTTTAATACTCGAGCAATTAAGTTCGCGGGGACTTTGTGCCTAGTGACCTAAGGCTTTTATAGTCTGGGATCCACTAACCCAACGCTCGCTACATGGGTATTATTGTATAAGCCTTTCGGGGTCTCATCCATTGCACGGTTAAATAAGCATGCTTGTATATTATGTGTCGTAGTTGTTTAGTAATAAAAGCATGAATTTCTGTATACCTTGGATAAGGATGGAGGTGTTCTTAGGTTATGAAGTGTCTACAGTCTATTCTATTTATAAACCTGTGATTGTCTTGACGAAGAGCATGTATGATTTTTGACCTAGTTTTGGGAGTATTTCTGATGAGCATTGCACACACGCACGTTTCTGTTCATGTATTGTTAGTATACGGGAACTTGGTCGAGCTCTATTTGGATTTAGTTGCATTCTCTAAGATATTTGTTTGCTCGTTGGTTTTGGTTAGTTTGAAGGGGATCGTTGCATTTTTCATTCTAGTTGCATTCATGCATTGCATTGCATTAGGTTAAATGGATTTTGTGGGTACATTCGCTATAGGCCCTCACGAGACCTTACTCGTCCACTAGGGCTGCCTAGGGGTTTAAAGGGCTTGTTGCATATGCCAAATGCAACCGTGATCACCTACGGAAGTGGTACTAGCTAGTTAGTTAGTTGTAATTGTTTATGCTTGAGGGCAAGCATCGGTTTAAGTTTGGGGGTGTGATAAGTGGAGTTTATATCCACTTGGATCGCTTAATTTCGGCTTAAATTGATTGTCTTGGACTCAAGTTGTTGTAGATTTGATGTGTTTTGATTAGTTGTGCAGGATTACAAGAATGTTGACTAAGGTGGATGCTTTTATAATTTTTTGGGAATTAATTGATTAAAATTCGGATTTTCGAGAAGGGTTGCACAGTTTACACTGTTTTGGCCATATCTTGAGTTCTAGAAATCCGTTTTAGGCCCGTAAGCAGTCCACGCGAAGATAACGAGATTTTCTATCATTCTAAGATAGTCCAGAAGCCCAATTACGTGGGGAGCGTTCCAGAAAATCTGAAGAAAAGTCAGCCACGAAATTTCCTTACAAAACAGAATCAAATTAGGAAACGTATCTTGCAGAAATTCTATTATAATTCTGTTTTTGTATTTTCTTGTTGGGCAAGACTTGTAGTGCCTATATAAAACATATCATACCTTGTAATTTGGAGGAGATTATTATTTTTGTAACGTAGAACTGCAAGAGAGAAAAGTGGAGAAGGATTCAAGCTCAGTGACAAGCAAAGATCTAGATCTACTTCATCTTCTGTATACTTTGGATTATAGATTTGTTTCTCAACTCTTGTTTTAATTAATATTATTATTTCTTTCTTTCATATCTTGTTAATTATTATGTTTTCATCAATTCCCATGACGATGAATAGTTCAATTATGGGCTAAACGTTGTCATGGGATTCTAACGGAGTTATTTATGGAACTTAGTATCTTGATGCTGTAAAGATCTGTGTGTGATGTGAAATTGATATCCTCGTATGGTTAATCTTAATGCTTTTAGATGCATAGCTAACATCTAAATTGAATTGTTAATCTCTTGTGAAGTGAAAGTGGATCTTGAGATTTAGAACTTGCCATGCTAGCATAGGTTCATAATTGATTGTCAATATGATTTGTGGTGTGAGATGAAAATACTTATACTACCCTATGTGATCTTAATGGATAACCTGTTCTTCAACCGTTATGTTTTCAAATTCTATAGACATATAGGGTCTAAGCATAATTGGTGTCTATTCATCTTCTATCTCTTCTGTGGATGTATGTTTAGTTTGGTATGCGTATGCTGACAGGTAGCGTATACTGGTTTCGTGTTATCCGATCAGATATCAAAATCATTGCATATAGAGATTAAAGGTGTCAGATCTAAGGGAAGTATTTAATGAAGTTGGGATCCCATGTTTATTCTCATATTAGTAATTCGAATTCAATCTCATTAGTTAATTTAATTTTTAGTTTAAAATTTGCATCCTAGTTTAATTTAGTTAATCAAAACCAAAATTGTTATTTGTCTTAGCAGTGGATTAAAACTAAACATTGTTGCATAGGCATATTTACTGATTGAAACTTAACCAGATCTCTGCGGAACGAACTTTAATTATATTACTTGTGACTACGTGCGCTTGCGTAATTTTGTGCTAACACTGAGGCATGAACAACTTTGACTTGAACTTCTCTCAATGATTTCTTCTTGGATTGATCATAGTTAACATGTTGAATTGTATCAATTACCTTGTCTTCATTTAGTGTTGATTTCTTGTGACTTCTTGTTCTTGATTGTCTTCTGGTTAAGTATCTTTTCCTTTAGTTTGAGTTACATTAGTTATAGTGTTACAAGTTTACACACTCTGCCTTTCAATCTCCCCCAATTTGATTGTCTAACAATGACATTCAAATTAATGAAGGATAACTCAACTAAACAATGAGACGAGAGAAGATAATTAACATTACAGTCTTGAATAATTTACAATTGAAATTTACATGAAAACAATACAAAGAACTTAAACTAGAAACAGAATTCGAACTTCGAATTAAAGATCATTTGAGTGATTCCTATCACCTGGATTATTTCATACCTTTTAGTCAAACTTGTATCACCTTATTGGATTCACTCTAAGGTGAATTTTCCTCAAGTGAGTTAAAGCAACCGAAAGACATGAAGTTTTTCCAACTTCAAGTTCACACCACTCTGACCTTTAACCCTAATTCCGTTTCCTCTTTCTAGCTTCAGCAGCTTGGTCTCTCTCTTCTTTCTTCCTTTTGCGCTTCTCCTTCTGCTGCTGTTCTTTCTTGTACACTGGATCTTTAAGCTGCTTCCACCTAGCATTCAACAGACTTACAGCTTCCATTTCTAGAGGGTTCTTGGGCTCTGGATAAGGATGTTTGAAAAGCCTTCTGAGTTTGTCCACCTCCTGAGTAGTCCTGATCTTTGGAATATCCTCAAAGTTCTTCATGATGAGCTGAGATTTCCAATGTGTTTTATCAGCTTTAAACTGACAATAGATCATCTTGGGGTAGCCCTTGACACGGTTAGTATTGTGGACACTAGCCGCATCTCGCTCCATTCGCTTCTTTTCCACTACTACTTCAGACAGGTAACTCATGAGTCTCTGCTTTTCTTCCACATACTTGTCTTCCACTTCGCCCCATTTGAATACATATAATACTCTCTCCAGAAATGCAGCATCTTGAGTCCGTAGCAGCCATTGTCTACTCATATGCAAGATTGTTTGATTCTGGTCTGCATCTATGAATACTAAGGCATCAGCTGTATCTTCAACATAAGCGTGTATCCAGTATACACTATCACTTCCTGGAACACCAATAGCCTCCCTTATTTCTCCTTGTTCTAGTGCTCCAGAAGGAAGAGTCAGAGCTTCATCTACATTCTTCATAGCTTGAAGAATATTCCATTTCTTCTCTATCAGCTCCGGCTCAATCTTCACGTCATCAAGAGGGTTTGGAGCAATGACATCACACTTCCACACCTCATTGTTCTTCTTGAATATAGCTCTTTCAATGATCTTCACGGATTTATCTTTAAGCTCAGAAGCGAATCCCTTACTCATCATTTGTCTACAGACAGCTTTGAGAGATTCTACTGAAAGCTCCATTAGATCATTTTCCTCCATGCTAACCCTCTTCATCTTTCCGTCAACTACCATCCGGACAAAATTTGGATATGCTGAGAATTCTGGACCGTTGTCCTCTGCTAGCTGCATTAACTGATCCCTGTACAGAATGCTTAGCTCCTCAGATTGAGAGTATTGAATTTTAGTCGCTAGCAAGAACAACTCTGACGCAGATCTTCTCATTATGAATTGGTCATCCACATATAGGAAAGATGTTGGGACTCCTTCTACCAAAGACAAAATAACCTGCCACTCCTTAAGGTTTGCATTGTATCCAACTCTGACTTCAGAAATTAATCTCTTCAACGCATTTATATAGTCCCCAGTCATTGGATTCTGCAAATTCAAGTTGTAGAACAGATCATCTGCATCCTTGTTATGAACTCCTTTCGCACAGGGTCCCATCATTATCTTCCTTGCTTCATCCCATTTCTGCCCTATCCTTCGTTTGTCCAGATCAACTTGAGGATCAGCTAGCCTTGCAAGCTCATACTCATACTGCTTCCCTTGTAGCTCCCCCTTCTTTTCTAGGAATGCAGCATGTTCTTGCATCATCTTCATTTTATGGAACTGAGCTTGTTCCAAGGCTAACTGTTGATCTGTAAGGGTTTCCTCATCAACAGGAAATTCTTCAGGCATTCCAGAAGACATTCCAGCACCTCCACCTTGTTCCTTCAAAGATCTTTTTATAGCGTGTGCCAACGGTACGTCTTCCATGTCAGAATCTGAGTCAAGTACCTCCTGTACTGTTTCCTGATGACTCAGGTCAACAAATGGTTCATCAACCATTACTGCCTTACCCTTTCTCATCCTCAGAGCCTCTTCATCAACAGACGGCTCAACTTCTGGTTCCTTGACAAGATCAGCGGGTTCTTCAATTTCTTCGATGTGAACTGCCTGCTGTCTCGTCTCCTTTCCACTCTCCCCCTTAGGTGAGTTATCCTGAGCTCCACCTTGGTCTTCAGATCCACCAGCTGCATAGGAACCTCCAAAACCAGAACCAGAGGCTCCCGCTCCACTAGCACCACCTGCACCAGCATCGGGGGGAGGTTGTTGCGACTCGAAACACTCCGGGGGCACAAAACTCCTGACTGCGAACATCATTCTACTGATTTCCACAGCCATTGTATGCATTGTAGACTCCAATGCCCCCATCCTCTCATTGAGAGTGCTTCCCAAGACACCACCAGCATGGCCCAAGTCATTGACCTTATTTGTCAAATCATCAAAAGCTGTAGCTTGACTTGCCATTCTTGCTGCGTAGTCGTCTAGAGCCCTTTGGTTGTTTCCAATGTTCATCCCAAACTGCCCCATCGTCTGTCCAAACTGCTTCATCTGATTTTCCATAGAAGTCAAATGCGTATCAAGATTTTCAATGTTAAGGGACGGTGTTTGGTTTAGGTGACCTTGCTCTAATACTCGTTCTGTTGGTATTTGACGCTCGGTTTCGGGCCTTAAAAATGAAGGTCCCTCTCTCCCTAACCTCTCACACACACTCCCTGTCTCACGCTCGTGTATGTCTTCAATTATTGATCCGAAATATGAAGCAGTACCTGCAGAAAATTGATAAGAAATGTTGTTGACAGTTATGGGATCAATTTCTGTTTGTTCCTGAGTTGGAATCTCAGGCTGAGCGGATCAGACTCAGAGTCAGAAATATGGCTCTCACCCTGGGATAGATCCCGCGGGTTAGCAGTCTCTTGGGTCGCGGAATCAGATACATAGGAGGAGGAATGAATAGTATGCAGGGAGAGATTACCTGATTGATTACCTTGTGCATCATCGCTTTCCTCATCAGGAATCTCATCAAATGCCTCAGCATGAACGGATGGATTTTGAGCATGTGATGAAACTTGTGATGATGCCTCCAAATTGGTAACTCCTGCATCATATCTAAGCCACATTTGTATATTTTCAGGAATAGACCTCGGTTTACCTTGATGTTTATCCTAATTAGCAATGGTTGAAAGTGACTTAGTGCCCATCCCTAGCGATGCAGATGTTGGGCTTCCGGCAAATCTCTGTCTAACAGCAAGAGCATCCTTCGGTATTAGGTCATTAATGAGCATTTGAAGGAACCGAGGAAACCAGCAGACAACATCAGCTGAAGTGAGGTCTCTGCTTGCAAGAGATCCCATTGAGGCCACTATCTCAGAGAGAACGATGCGTCCATAATTTATATCCAGTTCTCTTGCTAGGGCAACTGCAAAAGTTTGCATTGGAATTGGAATTTGATGAAAGTCTTTTTCGCGTGCCCGAAAACATCTTGTGATGGCCTCGAAAAAGTAATTCCATTCCACATGGAAGAATTGTTTTTGGATATTTCCCGTGATTGGGCCTTTCGGAGGATAACATCCAATTTCTTCAAAGAATCTGAGGCGTTCTGCAGCAGTAGGTTCTGGATCATAGGCATCTTTAATTGGGAATCCCAGAACTCTGTTGACAATCTCTTCAGTCACCTCATATTCCTGACCCGCTAAGGTAAACCTGAAACCTAAGGGGGTTGATTTGCTCCCAAAAGTAACCGCACTAGTCCATAATTGCTGTAAAGCATCATGTACTAGTGTAGGTTTAGCAGTAAAAGCATGGCTAGCTTTGGAGTACAAATTGAGAAATCGTATCCAAAACTTAAACCGCGAGAGTTGATCACCAATTTCCGTAGAAATATTATAAAAGTTGTTTTTAGCAAGTGAAAATTGGTGAGCCATTTTGATTAAATGTTTTTCTTTAAAAGATGTGAAAATTTTATTTTTTTTATTTAGAAAAACAAGTAATTTAGGAATTAAATGATGTATCCCTTTTAATTTATCAAAAAGAACAAAAGTCCCTTAGAGAAAATTAAACTGCGGGATGAACAATCAAAAGCCAATTACTAAATCTGAATATTCAAAGAAGATGAATATTCGTGTGTACCAGTGAAATCGTGTGTGTTTATGAATGGTGAATATGAAATCGCGTTTTATGAACAGTACACAAACAATATATGTTCGTGTGTATGTATATGCGCGTGAATATGGATGAACACAAAACACACCAACACAAAGATTAAGGATAACACAGTCAAGATTAGTCCAAAAATTAGCAGTAATTCGTGATTAGTATGAGTTTAATCACAAAAACACAGATTAATGGTATGAAGTTATGAAATCGCCTTGTTTTGTGAAGAGGCTGCTGTGAAAATTAGAATTAGGTAAAGTGAATGATGCATCGGGTTAAAGATGTATATATAGATGATTGTGAAATGACAAAAATGTCCCTGTTAAAAAATGTGAAAAGTACTAAGTCCATACAGGGGACATCTAAGTCGAACTTCTATCTCGAACTCTAAGTCGAACTTCGACTTCAAGTCGAACTTCGAGATGAAGTTCGAGATAGGAGTTAACTCGAACAAATATCACTTGGCCAATTTACAGCAAAACCAACAGGGAAACCTATCTCGAACTCTTATGATATGCAGTAAACTTGGAAAAATCCCCTCTTGAAAAAAATAGGGAAATTCAAGATACTTTTCGAGTTAGAAGTCTATCTCGAACAACAAGTCGAAATTCGAGTTGAGTTTCGAGATAGACTAAGAGCTCTATCTCGAACATCAAGTCGAAATTTGAGTTGAATTTCGAGATAGACTAACTCGAAGTTAATCTCAAATTCTTTCCAAAATACCCCCTTGAACCAACAAGTACAGGGTAATTCAAGATATGTTTCGAGTTAGGAGTGTAACTCGAAAAATTCCCTTTAGCTTAACTGAGAACTCTATCTCGAACACCAAGTCGAAATTCGAGTTGAGTTTCGAGATAGACTAAGAACTCTATCTCGAACATTAAGTCGAAATTCGAGTTAAGTTTCGAGATATACTAACTCGAAGTTAATTCTCAGTTCTTTTCAAAATATTCCCTTAATGGAAACCTCATCTCAACCTTTGAGATAAAATTCGAGATAGACTTTATCTCGAATATTTTGAAGATAGAACTAGGCACACTGGTAACTCGAACTCGAACTCTAAGTCGAATTTCGAGATGAATTTCGAGATAGCCAACTCGAAATTCTTCCCAGACTTAGAATTTTTCAAAAACTTCACTCTGACAGATTAAGTCGAAATTCAAGTCGAATTTCTAGATGAGTTTCGAGATAGAACCTAACTCGAAATTTTGAAGTTTTTTTTTAATTCTAAGGCCTCTAAATACATGAAACTCATAGGTAAATTCATCTAAAAATCATGCAATATTTAGAATATTATGAATTTAACTCCCCCTATGATCATGCAATTTTAACAAGCATAAATTCACAGATTTGTGCTATAAAAGACACTTAAAACACAATGAATTCATGCAAAATCACACTATATGCAAACTATAACAATCATTAATTAGGCATTTTAAAGTCTAAGCACATAATGATTGATTAGCTTGCACATACAAACATAAACATGGATTTTACAGATAGAAGGCTTTACTAACTTATGTTAAGCATTCCCAATTCACCAACCAATCTATTGAATGTTACTTCATCAAGAGGTTTGGTGAATATATCTGCAATTTGTTGCATTGTGGGCACAAAATGTAGCTCCACAGTCCCCTCCTCGACATGTTCTCTTATGAAATGATACCTGATGTCAATATGCTTGGTTCTTGAGTGATCTACAGGATTGTTGGTTATGGCAATGGCACTTGTGTTGTCACACATGATTGGAATTTTCTTGTGCTCCATGCCATAATCCTTCAATTGGTTCCTCATCCACAGTATTTGAGCTACACAGCTTCCAGCAGCAATGTACTCAGCTTCAGCAGTAGAAGTAGATACTGTATGTTGTTTTTTACTTTGCCAGGACACCAATCTTCTGCCAAGGAATTGGCAAGCACCAGATGTGCTTTTCCTATCAATCCTGCAACCTGCATAGTCTGAATCCGAATAGCCAATAAGATTAAAACCTGTATCTCTTGGGTACCAAATCCCTAGATTTGGTGTGCCCTTGAGATACCTAAAAATTCTTTTGACGGCTACGAGATGTGATTCTCTAGGATCCGCTTGGAACCTTGCACATAAACAAGTTGCGAACATTATATCGGGTCTACTTGCAGTTAAATAGAGGAGTGAGCCAATCATACCTCGATAGCTTGTGATATCAACTGATTTACCTGATTTGTCTTCATCAAGCTTCGTGGCTGTTGCCATGGGAGTCTTAGCTGCTGATGCATCTTCTAGATTATACTTCTTGAGTAAATCTCTGACGTACTTGGATTGACAGATAAAGATACCATCTTTTCTCTGACTGATCTGTAATCCAAGGAAGAAGGACAGCTCTCCCATCATGCTCATCTCATATTTTTCCTGCATTAGCTTGGCAAATTTCTCGCACAAGCGCTCATTTGATGACCCAAAAATAATATCGTCCACATATACTTGAACAAGTATTAAGTCATTTCTCACAACTTTATAGAACAAAGTTTTATCAATTACTCCCCTAACAAAACCATTTTCAATTAAGAATAAGGATAGGGTTTCATACCATCGCCTTGGGGATTGCCTGAGGCCATAGACAGAGTTGAAGAGTAGATACACAAAGTCTACATGTTCTGGATCAACGAAGCCAGGCGGCTGTTCCAGATACACCGCTTCTTCTAACTCTCCGTTCAGGAAGGCACTTTTCACGTCCATCTGGAAAACTTTGAAGTTCTTATGTGCTGCAAATGCCAAGAACATCCTGACTGCCTCAAGTCTTGCAACTGGTGCATAGGTTTCATCATAATCAATTCCTTCTCGCTGAGAATAACCTTTTGCAACCAAACGAGCCTTGTTTCGTGTTACAAGTCCGTTTTCATCCAGTTTATTTCTGAATACCCACCTAGCTCCAATTACGGATATGTTCTTTGGTCGGGGTACCAGTTTCCAAACTTTCTGCCTTTCAAACTGATTGAGTTCCTCTTGCATTGCAATCACCCAATCAGCATCGCCAAGAGCTTCTTCTATTTCTTTAGGTTCAAGCTTGGATAAGAACCCAGAATATAAGGAGATATTAGCCATGTCAGCTCTTGCAGATCTTCTAGTAGTCACACCAGCATCTGGATCACCAATAATTAACTCAAACGGATGGTCTCTATTCCATACCCGTTCACCTGGAAATTGTCTTGATGATTCAGCTTGACTTTCTGAGTTGGGGTGCTGACTACTTTGATTATTTTCACTAACTCCCCCTGAGTTAGTGCCAGCTCCTACAGAACTAGAGTCAACTCGAATCGAGCCTTGAACAGTAGTCCTTGAGCTGCTATTTACTCCCCCTGAGTTGTTACCGGTTGGTACTGAAGAAGTCTCTCCTGATCTTGTAGAATTAGCTTGTTCACTAGACTCAGGTTCTTCATGTACACTTGGAACATTTAATGGAACAACCAACTCAGGTTCATCTTCAAGATCTTCTAAGTCCAGATTCTGAAATTTTAGGGACTCAGGCTCACTAGAATCTCTTGAAATTGATGAGAGTTTGGTATCGTCGAATCTGACGTTGTAACTTTCAGTCACTTTTCGATCATTCACCAAGAACACTCTATAAGCTGCCACCACATCTGTAGAATAACCAACAAAGATTCCTTCACGAGCTTTTGCTGCAAACTTGCCTAGATTTTCATCATCTATAAGCACATAGCATTTTGCTCCGAAGACATGAAAGTATTTGATTGTTGGTCTTCTGTTGTTCATTAGCTCACATGGTGTCTTTTCTTTATCTTTTATGATCAAGGTTCTATTTTGAGTGTAACAAGCGGTACTCACTGCTTCGGCCCAGAAATACAAAGGAAGTTTTGAATCATACAACAAAGTTCTTGCTGCTTCAACCAAAGTTCTATTCTTCCTTTCAACTACTCCATTTTGCTGTGGAGTTCTCGGGGCTGAATACTGACGACGTATTCCCTTAGATACACAGAAGTCATTTAGCACTGCGTTTTTGAATTCAGTGCCATTGTCTGATCTAATCGTCTTCACAGTAAGTGTTGAAACATTCTCAATTTGAGTGATATGATCAATGATTAGTAAAGGTACTTCGTCTTTCGTCATTGCGAACAATACCCATGTATACTTGGGGAAGTCATCCACGATTACCAAAGCATATCTTTTCCTAGACAAAGATAGGACATTCACTGGGCCAAACAAATCCATATGAAGAAGTTGTAAAGGCTCAGTAATACTAGAAATTTCTTTGCTTTTATGCGATGCTCGCTTCGACTTTCCCATTTCACAAGCTTCACAGAGTCCTTTCGGAGCGAACTCCATTTGAGGTAGATCTCTCACCAGTTCTCGCCTCGCGAGAGCATTCATCGTTTTGAAGTTTAAGTGAGATAGCTTTTTGTGCCATAACCAGCTTTCATCATCCGAGGCTTTGCTGTAGAAACAGGTGACCTCATTCTGATTTGCTGAATCCATATCTGCAACAAAAAGATCTGCTTTTCGAACTCCTCTCAAAGCTAGTGAGCCTTCCTTAATGTGAGTGATTGATACACCTTTCTTGTTGAAGACAATTTCGTAACCTTTGTCACAGAATTGACTGATACTCAACAGATTGTGCTTCAGTCCCTCAACATAGGAAATATCTTCTATGATGACATTGCCAGTTTTCAGTTTGCCATATCCCTTAGTCACACCTATGCTGTCATCTCCAAAGGTAACATAAGGGCCAGCCTTCATAACCAACTCTGTAAGCAGGGACTTGTTTCCAGTCATATGCCTCGATGCTCCACTGTCTAGCACCCATATGACTTTATTTCTATTCTGCTTAACACCCTGCAATGACAGATTGGTTAGACATTCTTCGGAACCCAACTTTGATTGGGCCTGGCTTTTCGATAAGATCGAGAATCAACAGATTTAACAACAGGAGATGCACTTTTCTTCACGTTACTAGAGCTTTCGACTATCTCCTTTCCTTTCTCAAACTTGACAGATTTGTCAGTCTTAGGAGAAGGTTTGTCACTCCTAACTTTAGGAGGACTGACAGTCTTGGCTCTCCCATACTTTTTCTTGATATTTGAACTAGCAACAGTATTTGAGCATGACTGGCTAGATGCATTCATTAAATGCACAAAAGTTTGCATGATGTTAAAAGTGCATGGCATACAATTAGGTTGACCACACTGTGCATGATTCTGATGCAGATTATTCATTGTATGTGTGATAGACATGGCATGTGCAGCAGGAACATTCATGTTAGCTTTGCATGCATAAGAAAGATGTTCAGTAGATTTACAATGATAACATGCTTTCTTTATTCGTTCAGCCTTAACCTCTTTTATGCCTTTCTCTCTCTTTCCTTGTTGCTTAACAGCCTTAGCTCCTAATCCTAGTCTAGATTCATCTCTAGGGAAATTGATTTTCACTTGTTTGATAGGAGTTATAGGTTGTTCTTTCTGGCGATCTTCCATCTCAATCTCATATCTAGCTATCAATTCAGTCTCTTCATCTTCTATTCTAGGAACAAGATGTTTGTAGATAGGTTTGACAGCCGATTTAAGAATTCTAGGTGTTTCCTTTTTAAGGTCACTGGAACTAGGGTCAATAGGTCTCTTTCCTTCTTTCTTAGGAAGGTCAGAATAATCAAGTCCTATACCTACTCCAGTTATTTTCTTAAATGTGTCATTATCTACATACACTTTACTAGCAGCTAGTTTGTAAGCTTCGCATTTTGTTTCTAACTCAGCTAGATTGTTCCTAAGACATGCTTCTACTTCTTCCTTAAGGACGAGCTTGTGTTCTAGAGATTTAATAAAGTCTCTTAGGGAAGTATCTACAGTGCAAGCAGCCTCTAGCTCTTCCACTTTTGCCTCAAGCATTCTGCATTTGGCAACAAGTGTTTTCTGTTCCTTTTGAGAAGAGTCTAGGCTTTTGCACAACATATAGATCTCTTCACTAAGAGCCCCGTTCTGTTCCTTATAATCATCAATAGACATTTCTACTTTAAGAGTCAGAACTGGTACCTCTGGTTCCTCTGATGTCTCAGCCATGAGGGCAAAGTTTGCTACATGAGTAACATCTTCCTCATCTGAATCATCCCAAGCTCTTCCTTCTGTCACCAATAAAGCTCGTTTTCCATGTCTTTCCTTCAACAGTGCTTCATAGTTGCTTTTGAGAGCTTCAAATGTCTCTTTTGGATAAGTCTGTTTAGGCTTTTTGCAGTCCGAGGCAAAGTGTCCAGCTTCACCACAATTATAGCATTTGAACTTCATTTTGAAATCCAAAGGAGATTTGTAGCTGGTATTCTTGCCTTTTCCTTTGTAGCCTGATGAACTACCACCACCTCTAGCAGCCCGATAATAAGATGAAGATTTTCTCTGTGGTCGGTTGCTCTTTCTAAATCTCATGTTGCTGAACTTCCTTGCCATGTATGCCACGACATTATCGTCCATGTTGTCCAGCTCTTCTTGGGTGTAGTAGTCATCATCACTGTCAGATGCGCACTCGTCATCATTATCAACTTGATGTGGTGCAAGTGATGATTTAGGCTTTGCTACAACCATTGCCTTCTTAGACTCTTCCTCATCAGCAACTAAACCTGATGCACTTTCTTTTCCCTTTGAATCATTGTCCCATGCTTGATCTTGAAGTGTTTCCAGCTCATAGGTCTTTAGTATTCCATAATACTCTTCCAGAGAAGTTGTATGCAAATCTCTGGTTTCTCTTATTGCGTAGACCCTATGTTCAATGCTCTTTGGCTGGTTCCTCAGATATCTCGTATTAGTCTCAACCATGGGGAGAGTTACACCTCTCAGATTCAAATCCAATACCAACTGACTGAATCGTAGGTAGACATCTGTTATGCCTTCTCCTTTCCTTATTCTAAAGGTGTCATACTCCATCTTGAGTATGAGTGTCTTGTTGCTTCTAACCTCTGCAGATCCTTCCATGACAACTTCTATCTTGTCCCAAATCTTCTTCACTGTAGTCAGACCTTTGACTATGTTGAACATTTCATGATCAAGAGATTCCATCAAGGTTTGTCGTATGGAAGTATCATAAGCTATTTGTTCCTTGTCAGCATCCGAAAACTCCGAGGCCTTTTTAGGCTCAGACCGAGGTGCTATAACCACCCCTCCTTCCGTATGTGCAGGAATAACCACCATTGGAACAAATTTACCCTTGTCAAGGACTTCCAGATATTCAGGGTTAACAGTCTCTAAATATAGTCTCATTCTGAAAACCCATTCTTCATAGTGATCTTTGTTGAACATTGGGATCTTGAACGCATTTTTAGGAGCCATCTCAATTCTGGTCACTAAAAGTTTCTAAGTACCCAAGACTAGGCTATGTAGAATATTTATGTAGAACTTTTGCCTAAGTCGAAATTTCTCTAAGTAGAAATTTTGCTCAAGTCGAAATCACCAAGTAGAAATTGTCCAAGTCGAAATTCTATGTAGAAATTCTCAAGTAGAAATTCTATGTAGAAATTCTCAAGTAGAAATTCTATGTAGAACTTTTGTCCTTAGAATAATTTTTCTGCAGATTACTTTAATATTGAATAAACAATATTATCTCTTTAACACCTTTTGACTTTGAATGCTTTACTCACCTAACCCACCTAACCCACATGCTAGGTACTGAGTATGTCTGTATACTTTCGGCCGAATAAAGCAAATCAAAAAGTCCAAAACCACCTTTTTATTCTTTTACTTTTGAAAAGGAGATCAAAAAGTTGTTGGGTTGTATTCTTTGATAAGAACAGATGATGAACACTCAAGAACACCAAATATGAACGAACCCAGATAAATTCACAAAAATTAATTAAAATACACCCAAGCTAAATAATCACACCTGGAGTATTTAAATAATTTTTCGGATGAGTTTTCACTACCAACGAATTAAAGCACACTTTTCGAGAAAATGAAAAGTAGATCTAGAAAATGAAAACTCACGATTCTTCTACTCAACACAAGGATCTATGTTTTGTATGTTAAACATATAGCTCTGATACCAATTGTTAGGTCCAAATGTGTTGTAGAGGGGGGGTGAATACAACTTTTCGAATATGAGAAGCAATAAATACGATGCAATAAATGAACACACAGATTCAAGGAATATATGTCTTATATATAACTTGAAATGGTTGCTACAACATTCATTACAAAGTATAACAGAAGTTCAGAGAGAAGTGAATGATACTAAGCTCTGTGAATGCACTCTCTCTTTTTCTCTTGTGTTTTTCTCAAGAATTGCTCACTCACTAAAACATTACACAAGTACTTCTATTTATACTACATGTAATCTATGTCCTGTAGTCTTCAAAGACTAAGATGTACGTGGCCCAATGATGTCCACATAAATCTTGCCTTATCTTGAAAGCTTGAAAATCTGCCAATCAGAAGATGCCATGTGTCATGTTGAAGCTGCACTCTAAGTAGAACTTCTACTTGAGAATTTCTACTTAGCCATCTCGAAGTTCTAAGTAGAACTTCTACTTAGAAACTTCTACTTGGCCATCTAGAATATTTAGTACTTAGAAAATATTCTGGTCTTCAACTTGAAACTTCAATGCACATCTTGAACTTGTGATATCTTCATGTCTTCTTTATTCTTCACCAAGCTCTTGAATATGTATCTTTATTACTGACATAAACTTGCTATCAATGTCCTGACACTTGATGCAACGGTCTGGTTCATAAGTGACTAGTCTTGATAGGGTTTTTTGCTTCTTGAATAAATTACCATATCCAATTAGAAATGTGGCTTTCCAATATTTGCTTTCCTTCTTGTTCACTTGAAATCAATTGGTCTTATTGATACTGATAGTTATGATCTTGATTCTTGGCTTTCCAAATCGCTGAGGCATGAACAACTTTGACTTGAACTTCTCTCAATGATTTCTTCTTGGATTGATCATAGTTAACATGTTGAATTGTATCAATTACCTTGTCTTCATTTAGTGTTGATTTCTTGTGACTTCTTGTTCTTGATTGTCTTCTGGTTAAGTATCTTTTCCTTTAGTTTGAGTTACATTAGTTATAGTGTTACAAGTTTACACACTCTGCCTTTCACTATTTTTATATTACTTTACTTCTTAAAATATTTAATATAAAGATTCAATATTTTAATACATCATAATTTCACAAGTCAAATTAGTAGAAAATAAATTGATGAAATAGTAACGATCAACATTATAATCTAAATGATTAAATGTCATACTATATACGATAAATACTTGACACTCAAATGTTTAGAAATTACAATTAGTTCACAAAAATTAAGATATGGACTTCTTTTTTAAACTTATATTAACTTTCAAAGTATTTTTTTTTATTTTATGTATTTAAACTTTAAAAAGAATAAATATTAAATTACAAAAAATTATTTTTAATATAGAAATTAACTAACCGGTCCATACCGGTCCGGTCCGGTCCCAAGACCGAATATAACCGGTCCGGTCCTCGGTCCAAGAAATTGGAAAAATCCGGTCTTCGGTCCGGTCCGGGTCGGTCCGGTCCGGTCCGGTTTTGGACCTTTGTGCAGCCCTAAGTACAATGATCTAACAAGGTGTCGCTTCTTCGCCGCAACCCTCCGCGGGAACGCTCAAAGATGGTTCTGTAGGATATCCGCCAGATCCCTAGATACTTGGCTGGAATTCAAAAAATTATTCCTGAATAAGTTCAAGGCAAACCAACAGCACGAGGTTCATACCGTGTTTCTAGAGACCATCGCACAGCGCAACGGAGAAACCTTGCAAGACTACATTTATCGCTTCAAGGAAGCCGTCAACAAAGTTGTCTGTGTTAATGAAACAGAAGCTCTGGTCCATTTGAGAAGAGGCCTCAACCCCTATGAATGTGAAAAATACATGTGCCGTCTCATGGAAACAAAACCCACCACACTGTCAAAAGCATATGACTTGGCATCCCAAGCCATCAACGAAATCGAATCCCTGAACGTGCTCAAACAATCCAGAGCTCCACCTAATCCCCCACCATACTTCCAAAGAGAAAGATTTACATCCTATCAAAGGCAAACGCCAGCCCAACATCAAGTACAAACCACTCATGGGCCGTCGCCTCCGGCCCAGAAATCACAGTCCACAACCCCGGTTAGAGACCGTTTGGGACCAGCAAACCCGCAAAGATCGGATAGACGCCCTGATCCAGAATGGACCAAGTTTACACTGCCAAGGGCGACCATTCTGAGAGAAATTCGGGGAAAGCCTTTCTACGTGCCATCGCCCCCGATGTTCTCCTCGCCCGATGACAGACCAAGAGACAAACACTGCGATTACCACGAAATGCATGGACATTACACAGACAGCTGTTTGTCCCTCAAATATTTCTTAGAAAAACAAGTCAAGGCTGGCAACCTATCTCAGTACCTGCCAAGACAGGCGCTAGGAGCGTCCACTTCACAAGGGCTGAATAAAAACATTGTGCACACCGTCTTTAGCGGGCAATCCTCCCCACCAAGAGAAGAGCACGACATCTATGAGATATACGAAGGACCGCCAAACATCATTACATTCACAGATGCTGATTATGATGGCATTAACCCAAACCACACCGAAGCATTAGTTGTGTCCTTCGGCGTAGCTAACAACGAAGTCAAAAGGATTCTTGTTGACAACGGGTCCTCAGTCGATATATGTTTTAAACACACTTGGGACATGCTAAAGCTAAACAATGAGAAATTGGAAACATGCCCCGATGAGACACCTCTTTACGGTTTCGGCCACAACGCCGTCCCAATAACGGGCATAGCAAGACTACCTGTGTACTTTGGGGAATCTCCCAGACAAGTGTGCAGAATTATCAAGTTTTATGTCATCAACATTGCCTCTTCTTACAACATGATCCTAGGGAGGCCCACGCTAAACATGCTAAAAGCGGTTACTTCCACCCCTCATCTCAAAATCAAATTCCCCACTTCAAACGGTGTCGGAGAAATCAAAGGGGACTCAGAAACATCTAAAAGATGCTATGGCATTGCACTCACCTTGGGGAAGACTGAGCCTAGCAATATCCGCAGAGAAAAGGCAAATAGAAGAAAACAAGCAAAAAGACAAAGGCACACCGAGAATTAGCGGGCAAAAAACAAAAGGAAAAAGGAAGTACAGTTCATTGACGGACACGATCCAATGACAGAGGACCCACTGCGGATAGATGCAAATCTAATGAAATGTCTTAAGCGGGAAGAGAAACTGCCAATAATCCCGGCGGTACAAACAGAAAAAATTGAGATTATACCTGAAGACACAAGCAAAAGTGTGAGCGTGGGAGCGAGCCTGGATTCAATCTTTAAGGCTGGCCTCACAGACCTTTTGAGGAAATACGCTAACATTTTCGTATGGAGCCTGTAACACCCCCAGATCCGGGGTCCGGGATCCGGTGGTTACGGTTTCCAATTCTGTCCACAACAATTGAACTTTCCTTAACATAAAATAAATTACGTCTCTATAACCCAACACAACAATATAAAACACACCCGTTATAGTCCCAGAGTAACAATCAAATTTTTATTAATCACATTATGAGTTCTTACAATCCAAAAGAATTTCAATATAAATACATACTCTTTGCCATCCATTTACATAAGTCATACTAGACCATATTCTTGGTACTGAAAGAATAAATATACCCTACCAATAGCTTCTTCTTCAGCTCTGGTAGTCTCATCGTCCTCGCCCGCGTCGAGTGCGCCTTGTGCGAGTCATCTGGTCTAGCTGTTGTTGTGATATAATAATAAAGGAAGGGTGAACAATAGCCCACCAACAATAATATATAACTGAATGATAATGTATAACAGTTCAAAAGTATCTTTCAAACCATATGCCATGCATTTACGGAAATGATGCCAGTATAATATGAACGATGAAGTTACAAGGTAACTTGAAGTATTTGTTTGTAGAAATATCTGCTACATCAAAGTAAGCGAGATATTCTTATTGTTATTAAGAAGAAGAACTTGCAAGAAAAGGTTGCAATTCCAGTTATGACCCTTTTCCAACTCTGCCAACAGTAATCATGTTGCAGGAAATAAATAAATTTGGATGATGAACCAATGATGGAGTATTCACCGCGCCCGCTGTTCCAATCTTGATGATCAGTCGAGATCGTACAGCTCAATTTAGATTTACTACCGGTAGAAGGAAGAACTGACGGCTTTACTTGTATACCGCCTTACTAGCTCTCCCCGGCCAACGGTTGGGCCAAAGGGGATGGACCGGCGCTACTCGGCCTCTTACACGACTCCTAGTTCAAATAGAATTCATGATTCTGAATGTAACGTTCGTCCCCCTTTCCCCAAGTATAATACTTGTTGATAAGACTCCACAAGGTAGTCGTATCTTGTTGGAAAGGAAAATTTACCAATAACTCCCAAGCTATTACTTGGTAACGGATATCAACTTGTTCCAGTAATCTTACCCCTCGAAAGATGAGAAGGTAAGCAACGACTTAATTAGTCAACAGCACCCGAGTTGCGGGTGAAGGGAATACTTTATGACCGGGAAGTCGACAAGATAAATAACATTTTCCAAGTAAGGTTCCCTTATTTTAGGGAGATAGACTCAAAGAAGAATGATGTCTGAGAACCTTTCTTGATATAAGATTAATAATAATATGACTCCGAGATATTTTCTGTAATAATCGAAGAAGATAAACCTTATCGAGATTATTCTAAGTATGGAATAAATATTCAGAGAATATTTAATGAGTTAAAATATTTAAAGAATATTTGGGAATATGAAAGAATATCTTTAATCAGAGTATTTCTCAAAATAATCCCTGAAGAAATATCAGGAGAATATTTATTGAATAAATAAATATTTAAATGAATATTCAAAACAATATTCATTAATTAATAAGACCTGAAAAGAATATTTAAGGTAATATTTATAATTAATTAGGAATTTAAATGAATATTCAAAAGTAATATTCATTTAATGAATAATATCCTAAATGAATATCAAGTAATATTCATTTAGTAATCCAAGCCTTAAGGAATATTCGAGATAATATTCGATAATTAAATCAAGCTTCAGATGAATATTAAAATAATATCCATCAAGTATCTAATATCTTAAATGAATATTCAAAAGTAATATTTATTTAATAAAATAATATTCTAAAAGAATATCCAAATAATATTCATTTAATAGTCTCATCTTTAGAAGAATATTCGAAATAATAGTCGATAATCAATTCGACTCTGAATGAATATTGAGAAATATTATTCGTTGAATAGTTACGTTCAAATAATTATTTGAAGTAATGATCGTTAAAACAATTAGTCTCGAACGAATATTCAAATAATATTCGTCGCCCAAATAATAGAAAATATTTACTTAAATATTTCCCTCCGAGGTAATCTCGATATATCAAGGAATATTGACTCCCGGTCTATTTTTGATTAATAAGATGTATACGCCCTTCTATGAGGGTCTTACAATAACCGGCTTATAACTGATATATAACTATCTAGCTTATAAGCCAACAATAACATTCAGGAAACAAGTATATCAATTCAACTTGAAAGTAAGCATGCATGCAATGGCATATGTATATCAGCAATCATATATATATATTTATTCAATCACAACAACAGCCTAAAAGAAGGGAATTGAAACTTGCCTGGTAGTCGAGTACGGTAAGGGGTAGTGGTAGCGGGTCCCGGTTCAGCTTGGTGATCTATAAATAGCCAAGGCATTCGGGATTAATCACTTAACATATTAAAAGTTAAGTTATACTTAATTCGAAACACGTTCTCGAGTTATCTCGTTATACCCCTTTTAGTGGATTACTTTTATCACTGATCCGACCCGACATTCGTTCGGTAATACGACATGTCATTGTACTTATACTTGGGACATACTTAAGTCATATGAGTTCTAAAGTCGATCGTTACGAACCAATACTATACTCCGAGTTTTATCGCCCGTTTTCTAAGTGTTTTACCGAAGTTATAAAAGAGTCGTCTTTTAGGGGTTCGTTCGCGTTTAACCTCGACTCGAACATTTTTAATAAATCGAAAAATGATCCTTTTGACATACGGTTTTCTTTCACACCTTCCTTTTTACCTCTAGTATTTATTTACCAAGATTCTCCATGACTTTACATATTTTACGAGGGTTCAAATTCAGTTACGAATTCTCGGTTACGGTTTCGAAATACTTTTAGTAAACCGGCCGTAACTCCTAAACCGTAAGTCCGTTTCACGTGATCTTTATATCAAAACGAAGCTTATAACATAAGCTATCCTAAAATGGCAGAAAATTTTCTGGTCAGTAGGGTCTTGATGTGAAAAATGGCATACAAAACATGATATTGTAAAATCGGGCATTATAACGGCTATGTTTACGCGTTTTCCAAAGTTTTTACACTTTATCTCGATCTAACAAAGATCAATCCAACCACACAAATGCATGATAATCATCATGACTAGTCTATCAACAACTCATCTCAACCATTTCATGGATCACAATCCAAACAACAACCATAATCAACTAATAACATAGATCTAAGCATAACATAGCATACTAACACTAAATCATCCATAAAACTCATAAAATCTCAAAATGGTACCAAGGGTTTTTGGAGCTTGTTACCTTCCTTGGAGAGTGAATAACACTTGGTAAGCCTTGTCTAGTCCTTAGATTACCTTAACAAAGCTTGGATCATCCAAACAAAACAAGAAATCAAAGTTAGTTTCTTAAAATCACTATTCACCCTAGGCTTGGATGATTTATTTGAAAATGGAAAACATGGAGTTTGAAGCCAAGATTTCTAGGGTATCACTTTTATGAATTATAGGACTTACCATAAAAATTTGGAGATCAAACAATGGTGGAAGCTTGGACTTTGGATTTGGAATTTAGGGAGGAAGTCGAATGGAATGTTTTGGAGGGGGAGAGAGTTGCTTGCTTGTTCTTGATCTTTTCCTTGTATTATTGTGTTGCCTTGGATAATATCTTGCTAAAGTAGCTTTATTAAAGTGCCTAGGTCATCCATGATGCAATCAAGAGACATGTGTTGCATTTTGAATGGTTTTCATGCTAAGTATTGGTTTGATATCTAAGTACTACTTCCATCTCCAAGTATGCTAGTTACTTTAAGCCACTTGGTTGCTAGATATTTATTCTAGTAGCTTACACAAGACTCTTGCTTCCTCTGCTTGTTTCTGTGTCCGGTTATTGCCCGTTTCGATTGATCGTTCGTATGAATATTTCACGGATTTCTAATTAGGGTTTACCGGGAATCCTTTTTAATATTAATACTTTCATTCTCCATCTTTCATTCTAACTTTCCAATTTATATTCCTTAAATCCATTTGTTAAATGCTTAAGGCTATCAGTGTCCAGGGAACTCTCGGAGAAAATAAAAGTGCAGTTTTTCAGAATCCGACAGCTTTTACATACACTTATTTTCCCCCTGGATCACTAATACGAACTCGGAAATCCGTCCCGAATGCTTCTATATAGTGTCGTCTCATATTATTATATACTCCCACCAAAACACTATTCATTCTGTATTCTTTACTTGTTCTCTTAGGGTGGTACAATTGTCCGTATTCTCTTTCGATCGTTCCTTATCCTTTTTACAGAACTACTGGATTAATCGCTACCGATCTGGATGACATGAGAATATTCTCCTGCTTGAAAGTGCCATATCTTATTCCCTTAGAAGATAGATTATTCTTACCTATGTTGTTACCCTTTAGCATTCTTCAAGACATAGAAATAATAAAGTCGAATTCCATTCATTCTTTCCAAATATCAATTATTACATTGTAGCCATAACCACTCCTCAGTGGTTTCCTACCTTCATTCTTAAATCAAATATAATAACATCCCAAAATATCAAATCCTCAAAGTTAATATCTCAATTCTTGGATTATAATAATATTTAATCCACTGTCCGGTCAAATAATATACCGAAAAAGAATTTGGAATTTCTGAATTTCGATCGTCTCTGCATTCACTTATTTCCTCCGCGTATTACTAATATGACTTCGAAACATCCATATCACGTCCCGTACATAGGGCGGCGTGAAAAGTTTTCCAACTTACAAAATCACTATTCATCCACCAAATTACTATGCACGTACAGGAAACACTATGCACGTACGGGAAACACTATGCACGTACGGGAAATACTATGCACGTATGGGAAACACTATGCACGTACGGGAAATACTATGCACGTACTCATTTCCCTTCAAGGATCCATTAGCTCCTTCCTGGATGGTAGATTATTCTTATCTAGGTCCTCAACCATCGAATTACTCTATTCTGACAATATACCAATGCATCAGGATCATTGTCCCAAGCAATATCCATTCATTACAATCATTGTTCTTTGAAACCACCATTCATTAGAGCTGGTGACCTTGTTGTCGGAATCATTGTTCTTCATTTTATCATTACATAATAAAAAGTTTTAATTATATCCAAAATTTGGGGTTCTTACAGTCTCCCCTCCTTAAAAGGATTCCGTCCCGGAATCAGGTAGGAAGCAAAGAGTCGTTTGCCTGTCGTTCCCTTTTTAGCTTCCCGGTCAATTCTTAGTCGTTCTACCCTTCCTCAGCACATCTTCTAGTGCTACAATCCATACTTTATCCTTTTTCCATCAACGTTGCTACTTTTCGTACAACTCACTATCCGGGTTATACTCTTACTCAGTCTTATCCTTATTGATACCTGCAGTAACATTGGTATCACTATCACCCCACGATTCAGAGGTAACCTCGCTCGTACTGTGCATTTCCTGATCGCTTTAATCTTCGCAATCTCGATCAATATAGAGAAGTGGAAAGATTTATTGAGAGATCACTATGATCAATTGAACATTTGTTATATTGCATAGTTAGTACAGAAGGGGGCCAGCCTTTAGTACTTGACAAGCAATTAAACAAGTCATGGCATTCCACTTAGACTTCTATCACATAGACAGATAGTCACGTAGCAGTACCTCCCCTCCTAAAAGGGTTGTTCTTCTCAATTCATAAAGAAGATGAATAAGAGAGAAGAAGAGAAAAGAGTTCTAAAGGATTATAGAAAGCTTTCATGGTTGTAGAATATCATACTCAGAATTTACCTCTGAACTATAGAGGTTTATCAAAGAAGAAATTAATCATAATTATATCCAATACTATTTGATCGCAATCTCACGTGTCAACATATCTTGCTGCTTTGTCCATTATTCTCTGGACCTGTACCCTGGTTCCACCTTAGCAACTTACTTTTGGAAAATCTTTGAACCTTTCAGGTTAAATCTTAGTTTCTCGCTTGACACCATTGTTACTGACATTCCATGTCACGCTACTAGCTTTTTCATATCTATAATATTAACACTATCAGGTTGTCATCCCGAGAATTCATCGGAAAACCCATTTATTAATCCATTCCTAACATTCCTTGCTTCCTATTTCGTAGTTGCTTTCCCCGTCCTTTCTTTATCAATCACATCCTTCTTATTATTTGATTCTTATTTACTTCTGTTATTTACTTCCACCTTCATCTCTTTATTGAGACATCTTTTGCACTTGGCACCTCTTTATTGGTATCCCGTCACATTTACTCTATAATCATCACGTTATTTCAATTTAAACTTTCTGAAATGAATCTGGCCCGATTCCTTTAACTTAGATTCATATAATCTAATTCTGCCAACCTTGTTTCTCATCACTTGTTCTTTTCTATCCGTGGTTTTCCACAGATTGTCTTTCGTAAGTCAGACCAGGTCGCACACCTACCTGCTCGCACTCTTATCATCTGTCGAACATCTGCATTTTACTGGCGTAGCCTGGCCACATGAAAACCCGTTATGACCGTGCTATAAGTTTTGGGGGTAAGGCTGGCTCGAATACCGCCATCCGAACACTTTAAACTCTCAGGTGGCCCAATAAGTCTCGGGCTCAACCGCCCTTCCCTCCAAGTCTCATTAATTCTTTCCATGGGAATATCTTTAACATCATGAATCATCAACCTCATATTCTCTATCTTGTTTGCGCAGAAGTACACTAACATAAACTTGTTTGTCATTCATCAACATGCCATTTAGTTAATCAATGGCAGCACTTTCTTTATCTTTACATTGTTATCTATTTTCTTAGAAGAATCACCATCGCTTGTTGTTTACGTAGTGCATTAATAGCTAACCCTACGGGTTTCAATCCTTTAGGGAGACAAAGTAATCACTATTCCTTATCCATAAGGAACACTTCTTGAACTTGATGTAGATATTACATGAAGTAGATAAAATTGCAGAAGAGTTTCAAGCATCGCAGCTAGGTCCGGTTGATGAAACCATCACTCATGCATCTCCCATAAAATACTGGAAACTTAATGGTTTACTTCGTCAATATTGTATCATGGTCCTGGTTTGCCTCAAAACGGGACCTTCTAAGGTGTGTAGTTTGCTTAAGACAATATCGGGAATCGAATCTTTACTTAAACTATTATTACCTTCGATTCTTGCATAATCATCAAAAGGAATGTAACTTCCTCCACTCCAATATGACCTTCAAGGTCTTTCCAAATATCATTTTGTTTCTTCGGTATGAACATTTATAATTATTCCTTTATAATTAGACTGTCGGCCACCTCATTGGCCTTTCCTGATAATAATAATTTCTGGTAATCCTTGTTCTCTGGATATATTCCAATTCAAACATTTCTACCTCATTCCCATCATTGTTGGGTGTAAGCATTCTCCCTTAAGCTCTGCTGATGGAGAAAAGTATATTTATCAGTCTTTCTCCATAAGTCATTGCTTCCACCTACCCGTGGGAACTTTATCACGTTTATTCCCAATCCTACTTAGGATACTTCTTTTCTTAGTTCTTTCCTTATCTTAGGATAACCTCAACCTTTATAGGTTCAATCCATACTTCCTCAGGGTTTCATACATGCCTCATCTGGCATTATTGTTACTATGTCATACATTCCTTACCAAACTTCCATTTTGAAGTTCGGAATATTACCCTTTTCCTTGTAAGGTTTCATAGGTCATCCTCATCCTTCCTCCTGTATTTTCTGGGTACAGGGTATATCAAAATGTCATTGATCAATACTCTAATAATTCTATCTATGTTCTTTCCAGAACTCTTTTTAATAATCCTTACCGGTCATTGTTGCCTTAGCAAGTCCAACTCATATCATCTGAAGTCATAATGTCGTTATTAGGGTTAATGCCACCCCTTGTGCATTCCCCAGGGTTTGTCTTAATTTATGGATATCCCATCCTTAATTCAACTGCCAAGGAATTCTTGCATCTTATAATTGGCAATCAGATCATGTACCCTTAATAAAGGTCTCTTTTCAATCATTCTCATTTGATAATCGATCGGTGGCTTAATGCCACCCTCTTCTTTCAGATAGTTGTCAGCCTATTTGGCCTTCCAAAAAGGCAACGTATGCCTATCTGCTCTCTTACAGAACTTGGTAATGGTAGCAAGGATGTTTTGGAAGACATTGGTCGAGTTCAACGTGAATCTCTTAGTACTTATCGTTCTTCTCAAATGTACTTGCCTTAGACAAAATTTCTACAGCATACTGATCCATCTCTGACCATTTCCATACTCTCTTCATAAACCTTCGTTGTTTACTTCCCTTAGTCGTAATATGTTCATGGTATTCATGATACCCTAACATCATACATATACTTCCATTTTTCTCGTAATCTTGGACAACCATATACACATGAGTCACTTTAGTACGGGTTACCCCATCCCAAAAAAAAGTCTAGTAAATTCCCCATCAAAACATGGGTTGCAAAGGGTTTAGTAGAAGATTCCTACGATCTCATTACTATTTCCTTTATATCAGAAGCCCTTGCAGTCGGTGCTTACTTATAAGCAACCCTGCTTTGTCTTTTCATTGCTGGTCTAGTCACTTTATAGTCCGTTGTGACTTGGCCTCAACTGGCCACACTAAAATAAAAATATATGATTTTAAGGGTTGGCTAATTAGCATTACTTTTCTAGCAATTGCCGGCATAGTGCCTTCTTCTTTGATACCTTTCTACCTTTCCAAAACTTTACTCCATATAAGTCTTAATCGGCTACTCAGCGCCGTCTCCGGTCGCCTTTCCTCTTCTTTTTTTTTTTTTATCTTTTCAACTATTCTTATCAATCCCACGTGCCACGCAAGCTTACCATTCCTGGCATAACAGCCTTTTCACTTAAGTCAATCCCGGAGTTTCTCCGTCCGGCTAATTTCTTACTTACCTTTCCTGTTTTCGTCCAATCTCACTTCATCATTTTATCACTACCGTCGATTGTAATGCTCAGGGTCCGTTCACTAACCCATATTACAGCATCCTTACCCAAATCACAGGGTTTGCTCCAGTTTCTACTCTCTTCCATGACATTCTCTGATAATCAGAAAGACAAGGTTTGCCAAAATTCACCGAATTCCTTTCCAGACTCAGGGAAATTTTGATCAATCTACCCACCTACTGGTAACATTAAGGAGACCAGTTTCGAAACCTGAAGAATAGTTCTATGAACCTCCAAGCAGGTGGAATCATAAGCAGTCATAGTTAACGAAATAATCCTCATCAGATTGGAAGTTTACCCACTGGAGAGGAATCAATTATATCCATCCCTTAGAAGGGAATCAACAGTTTCAAACTGAAACCTGTCACAACGTC
The DNA here is from genome assembly GCA_036435485.1 of Saposhnikovia divaricata. Taxonomy (NCBI): domain Eukaryota; kingdom Viridiplantae; phylum Streptophyta; class Magnoliopsida; order Apiales; family Apiaceae; genus Saposhnikovia; species Saposhnikovia divaricata. The sequence continues at coordinate 34,074,351 of CM071599.1, forward strand.
TTGATATTCAATGCTACCAAATGTCGGTCTACCTAACCCTTTATGCGAAGCGTCATTGGAAGCACAAAGGCTCCTTTTTCCATTAAGCAATGCCAGCTCTTGGTCATTACCAATTTCACCTTTTAGCTCCAGGAAGATTTTCTCACATTTTTCTCATTAACTGCTGATCATATTACTTGATCTATTATAATTCCGTGTCGGAGTAAACTTAAGGTAACTACTATAATCCATTCAAAGAGAAGAAGGAATTTAATATTCCTCTGAATCACATGCATCTAACGTTTCTGGTTCATCATTTAACTGAGTTGAATTAACTCTATACTCAGTCTCTGGCAGTAGTCTCATTACGAGTTCATCTTGACTCACTGGTCTTATCTTCCGGTAGGTTCTGAGATCATTGTCTTTCTTACTACTTCCTTATATAACTTTACCCAATCATGCTATCACTTCCCAATGTCTTTACTTTCTAAATGATTCATTCATAAAATGAACATTTTCCTTAATAAAACCACCTTATTAACCTCAATTTGGTTCCATAATTTACAACCTACGACACCTGCCTTCTCATGGCGAATTATTACTGACCATATTCATACTAATTCATTTATCAAATGATATGGCACTTACTGCCTCCTTCTCAACTATTCCTAGGGACTCTGCTCCTCGCCCTAAATCGATGTCTTTGATAATCATACATCCCTCTAGCTCTTTCTTTGTTAAGATGAAAATCTCTAAGGATTCTCATCTATTTCCGTATAAGATCTCAAGTAATTCTTCCAATCCTTCTTTCTTGCTGGTACTACATCTGGTAGTCCGGCTATGAATTCAACATGCATCTTCAGATCTCTTAATAATATTTCGGTTCTTTATACTCACTTTTCTGAGCACCATATCTTAATCATCACAGTCATTCTGGCTGCGACCCTCATTACCCATGGGTAAGCTCGTTATCCTAACAGGATTTCCTTATCTGCTGGAACCTCTTCCGGGTCTCCAGTAGGGTACTCCATCGAATTACCCGCTGATCTTCAGCATATAAAGCATCATCGCGCTGTTGCTCGTATGCCTCAAGGTCAGTCGCCTTACTCGTCGATACGATATCGAGCTAAGTTACTATCATTATACTTACGAGTTCCCATAAGGGTTTTATATGTCATCACTACTTTAAGTAGTCCGACTATGAACTTGGCAAGAGTTCTTATTATCTTTTTGAATTTATTGTTTTAACGTCACCTCATCTCTGGGGTTTATAACGTACGCTCTGATACCACTTCTGTAACACCCCCAGATCCGGGGTCCGGGATCCGGTGGTTACGGTTTCCAATTCTGTCCACAACAATTGAACTTTCCTTAACATAAAATAAATTACGTCTCTATAACCCAACACAACAATATAAAACACACCCGTTATAGTCCCAGAGTAACAATCAAATTTTTATTAATCACATTATGAGTTCTTACAATCCAAAAGAATTTCAATATAAATACATACTCTTTGCCATCCATTTACATAAGTCATACTAGACCATATTCTTGGTACTGAAAGAATAAATATACCCTACCAATAGCTTCTTCTTCAGCTCTGGTAGTCTCATCGTCCTCGCCCGCGTCGAGTGCGCCTTGTGCGAGTCATCTGGTCTAGCTGTTGTTGTGATATAATAATAAAGGAAGGGTGAACAATAGCCCACCAACAATAATATATAACTGAATGATAATGTATAACAGTTCAAAAGTATCTTTCAAACCATATGCCATGCATTTACGGAAATGATGCCAGTATAATATGAACGATGAAGTTACAAGGTAACTTGAAGTATTTGTTTGTAGAAATATCTGCTACATCAAAGTAAGCGAGATATTCTTATTGTTATTAAGAAGAAGAACTTGCAAGAAAAGGTTGCAATTCCAGTTATGACCCTTTTCCAACTCTGCCAACAGTAATCATGTTGCAGGAAATAAATAAATTTGGATGATGAACCAATGATGGAGTATTCACCGCGCCCGCTGTTCCAATCTTGATGATCAGTCGAGATCGTACAGCTCAATTTAGATTTACTACCGGTAGAAGGAAGAACTGACGGCTTTACTTGTATACCGCCTTACTAGCTCTCCCCGGCCAACGGTTGGGCCAAAGGGGATGGACCGGCGCTACTCGGCCTCTTACACGACTCCTAGTTCAAATAGAATTCATGATTCTGAATGTAACGTTCGTCCCCCTTTCCCCAAGTATAATACTTGTTGATAAGACTCCACAAGGTAGTCGTATCTTGTTGGAAAGGAAAATTTACCAATAACTCCCAAGCTATTACTTGGTAACGGATATCAACTTGTTCCAGTAATCTTACCCCTCGAAAGATGAGAAGGTAAGCAACGACTTAATTAGTCAACAGCACCCGAGTTGCGGGTGAAGGGAATACTTTATGACCGGGAAGTCGACAAGATAAATAACATTTTCCAAGTAAGGTTCCCTTATTTTAGGGAGATAGACTCAAAGAAGAATGATGTCTGAGAACCTTTCTTGATATAAGATTAATAATAATATGACTCCGAGATATTTTCTGTAATAATCGAAGAAGATAAACCTTATCGAGATTATTCTAAGTATGGAATAAATATTCAGAGAATATTTAATGAGTTAAAATATTTAAAGAATATTTGGGAATATGAAAGAATATCTTTAATCAGAGTATTTCTCAAAATAATCCCTGAAGAAATATCAGGAGAATATTTATTGAATAAATAAATATTTAAATGAATATTCAAAACAATATTCATTAATTAATAAGACCTGAAAAGAATATTTAAGGTAATATTTATAATTAATTAGGAATTTAAATGAATATTCAAAAGTAATATTCATTTAATGAATAATATCCTAAATGAATATCAAGTAATATTCATTTAGTAATCCAAGCCTTAAGGAATATTCGAGATAATATTCGATAATTAAATCAAGCTTCAGATGAATATTAAAATAATATCCATCAAGTATCTAATATCTTAAATGAATATTCAAAAGTAATATTTATTTAATAAAATAATATTCTAAAAGAATATCCAAATAATATTCATTTAATAGTCTCATCTTTAGAAGAATATTCGAAATAATAGTCGATAATCAATTCGACTCTGAATGAATATTGAGAAATATTATTCGTTGAATAGTTACGTTCAAATAATTATTTGAAGTAATGATCGTTAAAACAATTAGTCTCGAACGAATATTCAAATAATATTCGTCGCCCAAATAATAGAAAATATTTACTTAAATATTTCCCTCCGAGGTAATCTCGATATATCAAGGAATATTGACTCCCGGTCTATTTTTGATTAATAAGATGTATACGCCCTTCTATGAGGGTCTTACAATAACCGGCTTATAACTGATATATAACTATCTAGCTTATAAGCCAACAATAACATTCAGGAAACAAGTATATCAATTCAACTTGAAAGTAAGCATGCATGCAATGGCATATGTATATCAGCAATCATATATATATATTTATTCAATCACAACAACAGCCTAAAAGAAGGGAATTGAAACTTGCCTGGTAGTCGAGTACGGTAAGGGGTAGTGGTAGCGGGTCCCGGTTCAGCTTGGTGATCTATAAATAGCCAAGGCATTCGGGATTAATCACTTAACATATTAAAAGTTAAGTTATACTTAATTCGAAACACGTTCTCGAGTTATCTCGTTATACCCCTTTTAGTGGATTACTTTTATCACTGATCCGACCCGACATTCGTTCGGTAATACGACATGTCATTGTACTTATACTTGGGACATACTTAAGTCATATGAGTTCTAAAGTCGATCGTTACGAACCAATACTATACTCCGAGTTTTATCGCCCGTTTTCTAAGTGTTTTACCGAAGTTATAAAAGAGTCGTCTTTTAGGGGTTCGTTCGCGTTTAACCTCGACTCGAACATTTTTAATAAATCGAAAAATGATCCTTTTGACATACGGTTTTCTTTCACACCTTCCTTTTTACCTCTAGTATTTATTTACCAAGATTCTCCATGACTTTACATATTTTACGAGGGTTCAAATTCAGTTACGAATTCTCGGTTACGGTTTCGAAATACTTTTAGTAAACCGGCCGTAACTCCTAAACCGTAAGTCCGTTTCACGTGATCTTTATATCAAAACGAAGCTTATAACATAAGCTATCCTAAAATGGCAGAAAATTTTCTGGTCAGTAGGGTCTTGATGTGAAAAATGGCATACAAAACATGATATTGTAAAATCGGGCATTATAACGGCTATGTTTACGCGTTTTCCAAAGTTTTTACACTTTATCTCGATCTAACAAAGATCAATCCAACCACACAAACGCATGATAATCATCATGACTAGTCTATCAACAACTCATCTCAACCATCTCATGGATCACAATCCAAACAACAACCATAATCAACTAATAACATAGATCTAAGCATAACATAGCATACTAACACTAAATCATCCATAAAACTCATAAAATCTCAAAATGGTACCAAGGGTTTTTGGAGCTTGTTACCTTCCTTGGAGAGTGAATAACACTTGGTAAGCCTTGTCTAGTCCTTAGATTACCTTAACAAAGCTTGGATCATCCAAACAAAACAAGAAATCAAAGTTAGTTTCTTAAAATCACTATTCACCCTAGGCTTGGATGATTTATTTGAAAATGGAAAACATGGAGTTTGAAGCCAAGATTTCTAGGGTATCACTTTTATGAATTATAGGACTTACCATAAAAATTTGGAGATCAAACAATGGTGGAAGCTTGGACTTTGGATTTGGAATTTAGGGAGGAAGTCGAATGGAATGTTTTGGAGGGGGAGAGAGTTGCTTGCTTGTTCTTGATCTTTTCCTTGTATTATTGTGTTGCCTTGGATAATATCTTGCTAAAGTAGCTTTATTAAAGTGCCTAGGTCATCCATGATGCAATCAAGAGACATGTGTTGCATTTTGAATGGTTTTCATGCTAAGTATTGGTTTGATATCTAAGTACTACTTCCATCTCCAAGTATGCTAGTTACTTTAAGCCACTTGGTTGCTAGATATTTATTCTAGTAGCTTACACAAGACTCTTGCTTCCTCTGCTTGTTTCTGTGTCCGGTTATTGCCCGTTTCGATTGATCGTTCGTATGAATATTTCACGGATTTCTAATTAGGGTTTACCGGGAATCCTTTTTAATATTAATACTTTCATTCTCCATCTTTCATTCTAACTTTCCAATTTATATTCCTTAAATCCATTCGTTAAATGCTTAAGGCTATCAGTGTCCAGGGAACTCTCGGAGAAAATAAAAGTGCAGTTTTTCAGAATCCGACAGCTTTTACATACACTTATTTTCCCCCTGGATCACTAATACGAACTCGGAAATCCGTCCCGAATGCTTCTATATAGTGTCGTCTCATATTATTATATACTCCCACCAAAACACTATTCATTCTGTATTCTTTACTTGTTCTCTTAGGGTGGTACAATTGTCCGTATTCTCTTTCGATCGTTCCTTATCCTTTTTACAGAACTACTGGATTAATCGCTACCGATCTGGATGACATGAGAATATTCTCCTGCTTGAAAGTGCCATATCTTATTCCCTTAGAAGATAGATTATTCTTACCTATGTTGTTACCCTTTAGCATTCTTCAAGACATAGAAATAATAAAGTCGAATTCCATTCATTCTTTCCAAATATCAATTATTACATTGTAGCCATAACCACTCCTCAGTGGTTTCCTACCTTCATTCTTAAATCAAATATAATAACATCCCAAAATATCAAATCCTCAAAGTTAATATCTCAATTCTTGGATTATAATAATATTTAATCCACTGTCCGGTCAAATAATATACCGAAAAAGAATTTGGAATTTCTGAATTTCGATCGTCTCTGCATTCACTTATTTCCTCCGCGTATTACTAATATGACTTCGAAACATCCATATCACGTCCCGTACATAGGGCGGCGTGAAAAGTTTTCCAACTTACAAAATCACTATTCATCCACCAAATTACTATGCACGTACAGGAAACACTATGCACGTACGGGAAACACTATGCACGTACGGGAAATACTATGCACGTATGGGAAACACTATGCACGTACGGGAAATACTATGCACGTACTCATTTCCCTTCAAGGATCCATTAGCTCCTTCCTGGATGGTAGATTATTCTTATCTAGGTCCTCAACCATCGAATTACTCTATTCTGACAATATACCAATGCATCAGGATCATTGTCCCAAGCAATATCCATTCATTACAATCATTGTTCTTTGAAACCACCATTCATTAGAGCTGGTGACCTTGTTGTCGGAATCATTGTTCTTCATTTTATCATTACATAATAAAAAGTTTTAATTATATCCAAAATTTGGGGTTCTTACAGAGCCCGAAGGAAATGCCAGGCCTGGATGAATCTGTGGCAATCCACAAATTAAATGTGGACCCAAACAAAGCACCAAAAATACAGAAGAGAAGGAACTTTGCACCAGAACGACAACGGGCAATCGATAGTGAGATTGACAAACTCTTGGACGCAGATTTAATTTGTGAAGTCACCTACCCTAAATGGGTTGCAAATGTGGTACTGGTGAAAAAACTAACAGAAAGTGGAGGATATGCGTCGATTACACAGATTAAAATGCGGCATGCCCCAAGGATCCATATCCACTCCCTTCGATAGACCAACTCATCGATGCAACAGTGGGACACTTGATGTTAAGCTTCATGGATGCCTACTCAGGCTACAACCAAATTAAAATGACTCCAGAAGACAGGGAAAAAACAGCCTTCATTACACATAGGGGGGTATATTGTTACAAAGTCATGCCGTTTGGACTGATCAATGCCGGCGCCACCTTCCAAAAAACCACGAATAAAATCTTCGCCAAGCAGTTGGGCCGCAATATGGAAGTATATGTGGATGATCTCATAGTAAAATCCCTATTAACGGCTTCTCATCTCCAAGACCTAGAAGAATGTTTCTCGACCCTCAGGAAACACAGCATGAAACTCAACCCAGACAAATGCGCGTTCGCGTTAGACGCAGGCAAATTCCTTGGCTTCTTGGTATCTCACAGAGGCATCGAGGCCAACCCCGAAAAAATAAAGGCTATAATCGACATGCAACCGCCCAAAACCCTGAAGGAAATTCAAAAACTGACAGGGAGACTATCCGCCCTAAGAAGGTTCATAGCAAATCTAGCAGACAGATGCCTACCATTTTTTGACACGTTAAAGGGAGCAACAAAAACTAAGGCAATATCTTGGACAGCAGAATGCCAGAAAGCCTTCGAAGACCTCAAAACTTATCTTTCTTCCGCCCCGTTACTAGCGGTTGCAGTTTCTTCAGAACCACTATCACTATACTTGTCCGCCACAGATAAAGCCGTGGGGGTCGTACTCATCAAAGAAGAAGATAGCGAGCAAAAACCGGTCTATTATGTCAGTCAAGTACTCAAAGATGCGGAAACCCTCTACCGAAATGTACAAAAGTTTGCTCTCGCTTTGGTTATGGCAAGCAGAAAATTGAGACATTACTTTCAAGAAAGACAAATCAGGGTCATTACGGACCAACCGCTGAGAAAAATACTTCACAAACCAGACCTATCAGGTAGATTGATCAATTGGGCCATAGAACTCGGCCAATTCGACCTAAGGTACATACCAAGAACCGCAATCAAAGCACAAGCTCTAGCGGACTTTATGGTCGAATGTTCATTCTCAACAACAGATAAGGAAACTCCCGCAAAGGCCATTGCAATAACGAACAACAATTGGCAACTCTATGTAGACGGTTCCTCCACAAACACCCGCTGCGGGGCAGGCCTCATCCTTAGTAGCCCCGACGGTTTCCAAGTCAAGCAGGCCATACAACTCAATTTCAAAGCTACAAACAATCAGGCAGAGTATGAGGCACTCTTGGCCGGTTTAACATTGGTAAAAAACTTACAAGTCAAATGGATCACCATCTACAGCGATTCACAACTGGTAGTTCGACAAACAATAGGAGATTATTCAACAAAAGACAGCAATCTCAGCAAATATCAAGAATTGGTGCAAACAATGCTCCCTCAATTTGAAGAATACTCCCTTGAACAGATAGATCGGGCAGACAATACGGTGGCGGACATGTTGTCTAAATTAACCCAAGGGCAAAGAGTAGAGGCAGACACGGTATACTTTGAGGAGCTAACCGCCCCAAGTGTCAACAAACTAGATATCATGGAGATAAACCCACCAAAAGATAACTGGATGACCCCTTACACCCGTTACTTAAACGACGGTACACTGCCGGACGACGGTATAAAAGCAAAGATCCTCAAGTCACAAGCAGCAAAATACTTTATGCAAGAGGGCACCCTATACAAAAGAAGTTTCGACTCTCCCATACTCAAATGTGTCGATGAGGAGGAAGCCTTATATTGTATGCGGGAAGTTCACGAAGGCATCTGTGGCGACCACATGGCCGGAAAGGCATTGGCACATTAGATACTCAGGCAAGGCTATTACTGGACCAAAATGCACAAGGAATGCAAAAACTTCACCAAAAGGTGCCACCAATGCCAAGTATTTAGCAACATGTCCAGAAAAGCACCGGCCCTCCCTACAGCCATTTTATCACCCATACCATTTGCGGTTTGGGGCATTGACATCATGGGACCATTCCCTAGAGCCAAAGGAGATCTACAATATGTTATGGTCGCCATTGATTATATGACTAAATGGGAAGAAGCAAAGGCGCTAAAAAACATCACACAGGATGATGCCATCCGTTTTGTTGAAGAGCACGTCATCACAAGGTTTGGAATCCCAGTGGTACTTATATCCGACAACGGTACACAGTTTGTGGGCTCAAAATTCACTAAGTTCTTATCCGACCACTGAATCAAACACAAGAAGGCATCTGTTTGTCATCCCCAAAGCAACGGTCAGGTCGAAGTGGCTAATCGCATTATTGTCAGAGGCCTAGAAAAAAGACTAACCACATCAAATAAAAAGTGGCCGCATGAGTTACCTAATGTTCTTTGGGCTTACAGGACGTCCGCCAGAACAAGTACTGGGGAATCCCCCTTCAAGTTGGCTTTCGGTACAGAAGCCCTCGCCCCGGTTGAGATTGGATCTCCATCCTACCGTGCCATCAATTTTGAAGAAGAAACAAATGCTCAAGGACTTAAAACAAATCTAGACCTACTGGACGAAACACGGGAGGCCGCAGTTGAAAAAATGGCCGCTTACAAAGGAAAAACAAAAGAGGTTTTTGGCAAAAGAGCCAGAGTTAAAGCTTATATAGAAGGCGACTTGGTTAATCGGGCAACCGAAGCATCTGACCCCAGACACACTGGAAAAATTATGCCAAAATGGGAAGGTCCCTACAAAATCATCAAAGTGCTAAGACCGGGATCCTACAAACTGGCACGCCTAGACGGTACGGAAGTCAACAATACTTGGCACGACGACAAACTACGGAAGTTTTACCAATAGATGGCTAAGCAGTCACTACCCTTTCTCTTTTTTAATGAAGGGAATTACGTTTTTAATGGAATACTTTTGCGGAAAAGTTATCTACATTTACATCCAGCAAGTCTCTCAACAATAGCAAAATTATCAAAGTCCCTAAGCGGACCAGCAACCAGCTACAATAACAAAATTACCAAAGTCCCTAAGCGGGCCAGCAACCAACTACAATAGCAAAATTATCAAAGTCCCTAAGCGGGCCAGCAACCAGCTACAATAGCAAAATTATCAAAGTCCCTAAGCGGGCCAACAACCAACTACAATAGCAAAATTATCAAAGTCCCTAAGCGGACAAGCAACCGACTACAATAGCAGATTTATCAACAACGGATACCAACCTAAAGTTTCGTCAAGAAAAAGCTAAGTCCCCTAGACGGGCACGCTAACAACTACGGACTTCATCCTACAGTTTCATCGAAAACAGAGCTAAGACCCCTAGACGGGCACGAAAACGACAACAAAAAACAGTGCAAAGTGCTATGCCAAAGGCACTTGCTGCAACAAAAACCCGACAATTTCAAGCCAAACATACAAAGAATGATTACTATAGGCAGCCTACAGCAAGATATCCACGCATGGGCTACATATGCAATACAACAAAGAAATAAAGAAAGGGACAACTACTTGCGAAGAAAAAGATACTTTTTTATTGATAAATAAAGGATTACAAGTTATTACAAGGATTAAGATCCTACATCTAAAACCCTTCATGCTTGGGGAGCTTTCTTCTCAACATCCGCATCCTTCTTCTCAGAACTTTCACCCTGCGGAGGGGCACGGAAACGAAAATTCAACCCGCCATCCTTCGCCGACTCCTTGGCCTCCTCCGCAGCACGAGTACTGGCAATTTTTCGAGCATGCTTCCGAAGCTCTTCAGCCAAGTACAGGTCACCCTCTTCCTCGTAATGCTCGGCAAGGGCTAACCAAGTAGCCTCCGTCTCCTCGGAAATCTGGAGCTTACGACCCCAGGAGAAGGGGGTGAAATTCGCGTCCATCTCACGGTTGGCCATTTTTGATCGAAATGAAAGAAAAGAGTTTTTGGTGAAAGCAAAGGAGATTAATCCAAATCAAGAGCTAAACTCTCCTATTTATAGAGGGTAAAAGTAGGTTAAATCCACAACCAGTCAAAAGTTACAGTTCCCATGCAAACAGAAGTAAAGACACAGTCAAAATATTTTGACTCCCATGCAGCATTAAATGCTCAACACAAACTTCTACAGTCAAAACACACACTTCCCAGGTAACACTTTCCCAAGCTTCTTTACTACCAATTTTGACAAAGAAAATACAACACACATGCTCAATTATACCTTAAACCGAAATACCAAAATATATTCGACACCCAACAAATATTTACGAGTTTAATTTTTTCAAAATCAAAATTACATCAAGATATTTAAAAAAAAATCACACAACGGACATACCCGCTGAGTGATTTCAAAAACAAGTCAAAAGAGAGTTATGGCAGACAAGTACAAAAGGAAACTATGCCCATCGGGAACCGCTCAACGGACCTTCCATACCCCTCAATGGGCCTTCAGATTCATCCTCACTGTTATACTCCGCAACAATGGCACTAAGGGGATGGATATCAATATCAGCCATAGCGGAATCTACAGAAGCATCCTCTTCTTCAACATCATCTTCACCATAGGTGGCCGCTATCACTGCAAGCGGAGTAACATCTTCCGCAACCGGAGTGCTCTCAACGGCAACCATATCACTCTCAGCGGTCTGCACGCCAACGTCTTGAACAATGTAGTCAATCTGACAACCAACACTATTCCTTTCAGACATCCCAAGACGGGCTTTCAAGGCTCTACCTTTGCGCTTGGCCCTCTTCACCTTAGACTTGAGGCTGTCCACTCGGGTTTTCAGCTGAGCAATCTCTGCACCACCCTCTATCTCTAAGCGGGCCTTTGCCACTTCTGCCCGCACAATCTCAGCAAACTCCGGGCTGCCTTTAAACTTCCTTATGGCATCCGCCTCGGTTGGGCGAGAATCAAGATGGGCTTCAGCTTCATCGACACGTTCTTTCTCAAACCTTAGCAAGGTCTGCAAGTTTTTTATTTCTTCGGATAAAGCAACCTTTTCCGCCTCAAGCTGTATCTTGTCCTCCACCAGGAACCTTCACAACTCCGCACTATACACATAGCTCGCTCTAAGATCAGTTTTCTCGGTTTCAATCTCATGCAAAGCCTTAGCAGCATTCTCTTTCATAGCCCTCTCAGCGGCCAGTTCCGCTTCCAGCACTTTAACTCTTTCTTTCAAAGCTATGTTACCGCTACGGTACATATTTCCCCGGGCCATCAGACCTGTATACATACATTGATTCTGCAAAAACACAAAACAAATAAATCAACAACGAGCAAAACCAAAAATAGACAACAACAAAGATGCCAAAGAAAAACATACCCGCGCAGCATACTTCTGGGAAAGACGGCACATCCGTTCCCAGCTCAATCCATTCATCTTCAACAAATCATCATCGGTCATGGAATCGACTGTGAAGGTGTTAGGACCTGACTTGAACAAAAAACCATACCCAGGTCGAACCCCAACCTCTGCATCATTCACCTCATCTCCACTACTTGTATAATACACAATTTCCTCTGAAGACTCATCTCCCCTACTATCATCTTCACCACCTTCATCAGCAGTACCAACGGGGTCATCCACCACCCTTCTTGTGGGAACAAAATTACTTGTCTTGATAGGCTCGATCCGCCTACGCTTCGAAGGCCCGGCCTCATCCTCGAAAACACGTTTGCTACCCCGAGATGGGATCTCCACCGCTGCAAACTCAACACCGGCCCCAGCCCTCTCAACAGTTGTATCAATGGGAACCTCCTCCACATCCTCAACGGTAGTATCTTTCACTACCTCCGCTTGAATCACCAGGCTTTTGTCAAGAGGAACTTCCTCCATTACATCAACATCTACAGCGGGTTTACTTTCGGTACCAACTCCTACATCAGCACTAGCGGGCGACCCCCGCTCCTCCCTTCGAATAGCAGCCCTGACATCCCGAGAACGAATATCAGAAGCATCATCTTCATCCGTGACTAAAGTGGCGGCATATTTCCTCCTCGCCACAGCACCAACACTCTCCGTTTCAGAATCAACAACAACATGCCGCTCTCCGGCCACAGCCCTTTCTACGGGCACATCACCCTGGATAAAAACTTCCTCTAGAGGACCACCAGACAAATCTTACTCGTAAGCAGCATCCTCTTCACCCTGCCAAAAATCACCACCTAACAACTCCTCAGAGAGATATTCTGACTCAGAAACCATATCATCACCAGACATTTCTTCTTCAGAAGAAATCTCCTCAACCACTTCAGCCACATCCTCCGCAGACTGCTCATCAGACATAGCCTCTTCAAACACAGCCTCAGGGATATCACCCGCCGCAGAAGGCTCAGGAACACCGCCCTCACCAGAAAGATTGAACGCATCCAATACGTTCTCAGCGGTAAACATCCCACGACGGTTCCGCCTAGGCCTAGGACGAAGTGCCCCTGGACGGGTCCGGTTAGGCCTGGGAGGAAGTACTAACATAAAGACCCTGGCTTCATTCACACCCAACTCCGGGTACATGGCCAACTCCTGTTTTCGAGGATCCAACACTGCAAAAGAAAACACAGGTCAAAATAGTACAAAAAACAAAAAAGACAAACTCGATTAAAACATGATACACACTTACAGTAATGCCTCCTCAAATCGACAGGATCAATAAGGTTATTCTCCGTCCACACCTCACCAAGTGCTTTAACAAGCTTTACAAGGACGTCTATCTCGTTTGCACTTAGGCGGTTGCGGTCAACCTTATAATCACATTCAACCTTCTTCACAAAGTTCCTTTGCCACGGAAACTCACCGCCACCAATCACCAGAAATTCTTCATGCCAGCCCGCCATTCCCTTCGGAAAATTGAATGGACGATGCCCTTTCATAGCCTCACCTAGCCGGCTCTTTCGTTTAACGAACTGTAACTCGTAAAAAGGCTTCGCACGGTTGGCTTTAATATCAAACAGACAAAAGAAGGCTTTAAAAGTAGGTTGCTTATTCCGTGCCGCACAACTGGCTATAAACCAATTGATAGCCCTAATCGAATTCGGCGTAAACTGAGCTATTGGACAGCGAAAATGAAGACGAAATAGATCCATGAAAAATTTATGCGGGGGAACACGGAACCCACTCTTCAAATGACTAACCGGTATGCACACAGATCCGTCGTCAAACTGGTGATACAACCTCTCTCCGGGCTCTGCCCGCCTCCAGAAATACTCATCTTCAATTCGGAACATCCTGCTAACATACTCCGACCACTCATCGGCCTTAAACATACTATCATGTTGAAGATGGCCAAAATCAGCGAAGGTCTTATCCATTACCGCCTTCGAATACGGTGTCGGTGCTACTTTCGTCGCCCGAAACAAGCTCTCACTACTTTCAAAATACTGGTAACGGTTCCTTGCTACAATCGCTGGAAAAGTCAACTGATTCAGGTCCGCCCACCGACCATAGCCAGTCACCAAAGCCTGCTTCTCACCAGTAGCGGGATCATAAATTACAACACAAAAACCGCTACCAGACAAGCAAGGTACATATGGTTTTTACCCAAGTTATTTTGCTTTTTCTTTTTAAACACAAATACACAAAAAACGGATCATATTCCTTTCCCCCCACAAACAAGAAAACCATAGAATCATAAACCAAAACTACCCCTATTTTCCCATTATATACAGGCATATATACATACTACATCCACGAACACATACCATAAATCACAGTTTCACGAGGAGCCAAACCTCGATAACACAAACCACAAAACCCACTAAACTAAACAGACTACAGATTTACACCCCTACACATAGTCAGATCCGGAACAAAAGAAAATTACATACAATATGAACTCAAAACCCATTCGCAAACATATGCTACAAAAAGAAGAATGAAAAAACCAATCGAACAGAACCCAATCGGAAACAGGTATCAAAAAAGAAAGAATGACAGAAAAAATAAAAGCATACCTCGAATCAGGAGGCAGGACAAGGCTTCAATGGCAGAATTTTGCAAGAAACAACCGCACGAACACAGTAAAAACTCGTAGAAGACAAAAGAAAAAAAAGAGAAAAGTGATGGAAAACAGTAACAAAGTATAAGAAATATTGCACACCTCCACCTTTTAATAGCGTGAGGCACGTGTAACAAGGGTAAAAAACCAACAACAACACATGGGCAAATGCGATTGGGCCACGTCACCTACACAGCCAATAACAACTGCCTCGAACTACCCATTTGGTAATAACTTCCCACTTTCTCTTTTTCTCTCACATCCCAAAGGTCACTTCACTCATTAATACGCACCAGTAGTTATCATTTTACACATTATTGGCATTAAATATTATTCTTTCATTTATTTCAATTCACATTTATTAGCAGAATTAGCATTTATTCCATCAAAAATAACGCATATCAAACAAAAACGTTTCAACTTCGAACCCGTCAAGCACCATTTTACCGCCACAAACAGCAAAAACTAAACACCTCTGTCCGCCTGGGGGGCACAATTTTCCAAATTTTTTCTAGCTCCTAAGTGTTGTCCGCCAACACTTGGGAGGGCACAATTTTCCAAATTTTTTCTAACTCCTAAGTGTTGTCCGCCAACACTTGGGGGGCACACTTGGGGATTTATGCTAATTAAAAGTATTAATTAAGTAACATTAATAAGGCTTTATCACCAAAGCATATGAAGCTTACCTTTAAATTTTAGAGTGCTCGCGTTGGAGTTGCAGGATTCACAGAGGAAGTACTTGTAATTCAGAATTCAAAACACAATTAACTGTAATAACTAATCAGACAAAAGAATCACAAACACAATTTATTAAGTCTCGCTGGTGTACTTCTAATTGGCTCAAAAGTGGCAACCCCGCGAAGCGCAGCTTCAGACCTTATCAAATATTTAGCTGCTCATCTTATACTCGAATGGGGCAGAGAGAGTTTTTTGGCATTTGTGGGAACCATTCAACATATGCGCCTCTGATGCATTGAGAGACCCGAAAACCAACTCGACATTTTTGCATTTAAATACCCACAAGTAGGGTTCCCACCAGTCTGTCCCCCAACCTTTGTAAGTCTTATTCATCGAAGCTAACAACTCCACATCTAATTTTAGAGTGCCCGAGATGTTCTTACCCTGGGCAATGTGGTTGATCATGGAATCATCAATGTAATCACCCGACAACCGAGAATAAAAATCTCCCCCGAATTGCATGGGAGGGTTCTTTGGACTTATATAGAATGACGCAACATTTGTAACCCCAACTATCTTGTCATTGTAATATACCAAGACTTTGACATTAGAGAGATTGAAGTATGCATGTGATAGGTACCCGCTAACAGCAAAGTACTTGTCTTCTAAAAACACAATTCTGGAGCACTTAGCAAAGTATATCTAATTTCAAAAGTATCGAGTTAAATATTATTTCAACAAATACAGGTCACAAAATAAAGAATATTCACAAATTGTACTTCAAGCTATCATTAAGATATTATCTCTCTTATACTAACCCACTTGCACAAAAATATCTTGCTTTATCCACTTGAACACCCATTTGCATAAAGGTATCTTGCTCCATAAGACAAGGAAACAATATAATATTCAAGGAGACACAAGGACACCCAGTTGCAACAGACAAGCTCTGACTAAAGTAGCTCAGTGGCAGAATCAAGGTATGATAGGAGGGGACACCAATCACTGTTCCAATAGTGGCTCAATGTAGCTTTAACGGCATAACTAGTGGGTAACAGTGATTGGGAAACCCAGCCTATAAATACCCCATTCTACACACAAACAAAAGAGAGAGAATTTTGGGATACGAAAACTATTACAATACAAAAGCTCTCTACATATTCTTCACACACGATATATTCTCACCAGCCTGGTTATTATTATTTCCGATTACTGATTCTCACACCGGAGGTGCTTGACGGCCACCACCCCCGGGAAAGCATTGTTTTGCAGGCACCCAAATTCAGGTGAAACATCTCGGAACAGTGATCGGAGGCCTTTAATCAGCCGTGAGGATTATCAGCATGCTTCTTTATGGTTTTGAAATTCATTTGGACGTTCCAGTCTGCAGAAATCTGGTTGGGACGAGATGAGAGGTTCAAGTTTGAGACAGTTAACGAATCGATTTCAAGTCTTGGATCCCTAACTTGCGAATCAATGATGCCCTCGCGCACCCAAATAAAAACAATTATATATATAAACGTGAATAATGTTCCAAAACCAATGGCACATGTACATATTCTCGTGATGGTACCTGGTTCATTAGGACCATGAGGTCTTCGGGTAGGGATGGATTCAACGGGTTGAAAGGACAGATCATTAGGGTGGACTGCTCTCATACTTAAATCAATAGTGATTACAGTGTATTAGGAGGGTTTATATAATCATCAATAACTAAATAATAAAAAAAAATTTCCAAAGAAACTATTATAATAAAATCCTAGTCAGTGAAGATTATTACCGATAATAGGTGATCAATACCTGTCGAATACAACTACCTACTTACCTAGGATAAATAGGTAACTGTTGGAAGCCATTTACCCATGATGGGCCGGACCGAAGGCCCAACAAGTAAAGCCCAAATGGCTAACGGTCTCCTCTTTCTTGAATGGTATTCATTTACTTTCGGTGGTGGAAGACACAATGATGCCCATGGGACCCTTTTAAGGTAACGGACATAATTTCTAAGGTATAAATATAGATTGAATCCACAAGAGAACACACATGCTCATAATTTACCACACAAACACTCTCTTTACGTTCAAAGTACTCTAAAAACACGACTTACTTATTCTCACGCCGGAGGTGAATCGGGGGGACAATCCCTCGCATTCTTCTCACTTTTCAGGATCAACCCGAAGGCCGACCCGGTGGAAATTCAGTCGTAACATTTGGCGCCGTCTGTGGGAACGTAGAGATACAATCTGTGTTAAAATCTATCAGCAACTATGACAATCGAAGAAACAACCAGAAATAACGAAAGCACCGTGATCGGGAACAGTCCCGCCACGCAAAAGACAACTCCGACCGCCCAAAGAATGCTCGATTTCAATGAAGAGGACATGCCCTCCCCCGAAGAACAACAAGAAATGCTCGCGAAATGGAGAGAAGAGAAAGCCAGAGGAAAGGAAACAGAGAAGGCGAAAATCCAGAACGAAGCAGCAAGGCAAGCCGAGCTAAGGGAAGCCGACCGAGTAAAGCTACAAACCTTGAAACTCCAAAGAGAGGAAATCGAACGACAGGAGAAGACATTGCGAGAAGCCCTGGAGGCCGAAGGCCGGACACCCAAAGATAACAAAAGAGATAAAAGGGTCAGAGACGACGAAGATGAGTCATGGAACTCAGAATTACAGTCTAAGAAAACCAAGTCGAAAGTTGTAGATTCCTCAGACTCGGAAGAAGAAGGTCCGCACACGGACGATCGTATTCGCAGACTGGAAAAGGTTATGTTCGGAGATAGGATGATTAGCCACGAGCCTGTCGTGACCGAAGAGATAGAACAATACCGACCGCCACCAGGAAGGCAGTTCCCAAAGATGCACGAGTTCAACGGAAAGGGCGATCCCGAAGACCATTGTGAGAAGTACGAGTCCCTCATGACTGGTATGGGGCATTGCGATATCATGCTGTGCAAGATGTTCAAAACTTACCTAAAAGGGCCAGCGTCCATGTGGTATCGTTCGCTAAGACCACGGTCAATTGATTCTTATGGACAGATTAAAAGGAAGTTCTTGAGAAATTACTCCCATTTATGCCGAAGGGAGAAAGACACTGAAGCCCTAATTCACTACAGACAAAGACCGAACGATGAATTGGGGGACTACCTAGCAAGATTCAAAGAGGAAGCCGGAATGGTCACGAGCCTCGATAAGATCAAAGCTGCTGGATTCCTTTCAGCCGGTCTCGACCCTGTGAAAGGCAAGAAGCTCCGGTCATCTCTCTATGACGTTCCCCCAAAATCACTAAACGACATATACGTTCGGGGAGAGGCAATACGAAGGAAGTTGGAAACAATTGGAGGGTACAAAGAAAGTCGGAAGAACGACAGAGACGATAGAAGAGGCGAACGCAGGGACGACCGAAGGAATCATAGCGACACACGAGGAAGGATGAACGATCCAAAAACAACAGGACGAAGGCAAGACAAAGATAGCACTGTGTTCACCCGCCTCAACACACCCATCTCCAAGATCCTCCATGAAATCAAAGGAAAACCGGGGTTCGTTCGACCGCCTCGAATAAAAACCCCTGAATCCAGAAGAAACGAAAACAAGTACTGCGAGTATCATCGGGACAAGGGCCACAACACAGATGAATGCTACCACCTAAAGAAGTTGATCGAAAAGATGATCAAAGGCAGAGGGTTATCCCAGTTCGTGGGCGACTTAAGAGAAAAGCTCGATGCGAAGGAAAGAAAAGATCCCGGAGAAGCCGAAAGACCGGAAAAGTATAGAGGCGAGGTCCGAACAATCTTTGGCGGCACAATACTTGATCGGGACAGTAAGACGGCCCGAAAGAAATACACCAGGCAAATATACAGTCTTTACCAATCGAGAATAGCCAAACAACCATTACCGATCAGCTTTACGGAGGATGATTACGAGGACATCATATGGCCACACGAAGATCCCCTGGTTATTAATCCGGTAATCGGAGATAACAAAATCTGGAAGGTGTTAGTCGATGAAGGGAGCTCGGTCAATATCCTATACCACAAGACGTACTGTAAAATGAATCTAGGAGGAGAACATCTCGAACCATGCCACGAGGCACCCTTATATGGCTTCGGTAATCAACCAGTGCCGATCGAAGGTACCATCAGATTAAATGTGCTCCTAGGAAAAGCGCCATATACCGTGGAAAAGGAAGCTAAATTTTACGTTGTTCGGGTAGACAGCCCATACAACGGCATCCTGGGCAGACCCGTTTTATCCCTATTCCAAGCCGTATCATCCATACCGCACTTGAAGCTAAAATTCCCTACCGAGCAAGGGATTGGAGAAATGAGGGGTGATCAAAAAGCAGCAAGAATCATCATGTTAGAAGATTTTGACAAAGATAAAGACGCAGAAATGGTCGAATCCGGAAAAAGGAAAAGAGATGAAGACGCCGGGAGCAACCATCAAATGCTGAACATAGAAATCGAGAAGTTTGGGACCGATCTCTCCTGTCCAATTGCCGAACCAGCAGCCGAAACCGAAGAAATCGAATTATATGTGGGCCAATCCGGGAAAATGATCCAAATAGGCAAGGGGATGGAGCCAAAGCTGAAGGAGAGGGTCATTGCCGTCATCAGAGAATTCCACGACGTATTCGCTTGGAACCCCGAAGACATGCCTGGATTAGACCCTTCAGTCGCGAAGCACTGTCTAAACGTCGAACCCGATGCCCAACCTGTAAAACAAAAGAAGAGAAATTTTGCCATGGAAAGACAAAGGGTTATCCAGACCGAAGTCGAGAAACTACTAGAGGCCAAATTTATCGAAGAAATTGATTACCCCGAATGGTTGGCGAACGTAGTTGTCGTCAAAAAATCAAACGGCAAATGGAGAATGTGCGTCGATTACACTGACCTAAATAAACACTGTCCGAAAGACCACTATCCCCTACCCAACATCGATCAGCTAATAGACGCCACATCGGGACATCAGATTCTCAGTTTTTTGGACGCTTTTTCAGGATATCACCAAATCGCCATGAATGCCGAAGACATTCCGAAGACAGCATTCATTACCCCGAACGGCACTTACGCATACATAAAAATGCCCTTCGGGCTAAAGAACGCGGGGGCAACTTTCCAGAAGATGGTTAACAAGCTCTTCAAAAAACAAATAGGACGAAGCATGGAATGTTACGTCGACGACATGATCGTAAAGTCACTTTTCCAGGATCATGCAAACGACCTGAAGGAATGCTTCGAAACGTTAAGGGAGAACAATATGAGGATCAACCCGAACAAGTGCACGTTCGGGGTTAACAGCGGAAAATTCCTTGGATACATGGTAAGTGCCCGAGGGATTGAGGCAAACCCAGAGAAAATCAAGGCCGTCATGGATATGGAAGCACCCAAAACAATAAGAGATATTCAGAAATTAACTGGACGAATGGCAGCCCTCCGAAGATTCATTTCCAGGTCTGCTGAAAAAGCGCTACCATTCTTCGAGGTGCTTCGAGGAAAAAAGAATTTCGATTGGGGACCAAATTGTCAAAAGGCATTCGAAGAAATAAAGGAGTACCTGGTGAACACCCCTCTCTTGATGAGATTGAGACCAAACGAAACTCTACAGTTATACCTGGCTGTGAACGACCGAATGCTTGGAGCTGTACTAGTCAAACAACACGAAGGAAATCAACATCCGGTATTTTACGTATCTCACATACTGAAGGACGCCGAAACTAGATATCCAAATGCGGAAAAATTCGCCTATGGGTTGGTGATGGCATCGAGAAAATTACGGCACTACTTCCAAGGCCGAACGATTCAGGTTGTAACCAACCAACCCCTGAAGAAAATCATGCGCAGGCCCGAGGCTTCGACAAGGATAATCGCCTGGTCGGTCGAATTGGGAGAATACGATCTAGAGTTCATTCCCAGAACAGCAGTCAAGGCACAAGCCTTAGCCGACTTCATGGTGGAATGCTCTTTCTCCAGTCTGAAGGATTTGGTCTCAGAAGAACAATCGATCCGTTCTCCAGGTAAATGGAAACTATTTGTAGATGGCTCTGTGGCCGGATCCAAGTGCGGAGCAGGCCTGATTCTAACCAGCCCCGAAGGATTCGAAATATGTCAGGCAATCAGGTTCACCTTCTCCTTAACCAATAACGAGGCCGAATATGAGGCCCTGCTAGCAGGCCTAAACTTGGCAAGAAATTTGGAAGTGAAACACTTAAGAGCCTTCAGCGATTCAATGTTAGTCGTCAAACAGTTCTCCGGCGAATACGGACAGAAAGATCCACGAACGAAGGCCTACGCCACCAAGGTGTACGAGAACTCCGTAATATTTGAGTCGTTCGAGCTAAGCCAAGTAGCCAGGGAAGATAATAGCCGAGCCGGCGCTCTATCAAGGCTGGCTTCGGCAGAAACCCAAAACCTCACAGGTTCTATCTACTTGACCGAAGTAAAATCGCCTTCGATAGACAGAAAACAATGCCTGGAAATACACCAAGGAATTAATTGGATGACACCGACCAGAGCCTTCTTAGAAAAAGATACCCTCCCACTCGATAAGAAACAAGCCCAAAAGATAAAATACTGATCCGCTAGTTACTCAATTGTAGGAGGAAGGCTATACAGAAGGTCGGTCACCCAACCGATGCTACGATGCCTGGACCCTGAAGAACAATTGATGGCATTGGAAAGCATTCACGAAGGTATCTGCGGGGAACATCTAGCCGGACGGTCACTTGCCTTCAAAATCCTTAGGCAAGGATTCTTCTGGCCAACATTGAGGGAGGATGCTTTGAACTACGCGAAAAAATGCAGACAATGCCAGTTATTCAGCAACGTTCCGAAACAACCCCCGGAAGAAATGACATCGGTGCTCAATCCCATTCCCTTCGCTATGTGGGCGGTAGATATTGTCGGCATCTTACCCACAAGCACTAAGCAGGCTAAATATTGCATCGTAGCCATCGACTACATGACTAAATGGGTGGAAGCCAGACCACTTTCCGCCATCACCGAAGAAGCAGCTAAGAAGTTCGTGTTGGAACAAATAATATTAAGGTTCGGCATTCCAATGATATGTGTCTCAGACAATGGAACCCAATTTATTGGAAGCAAATTTCGGAAATTCTTATTCGAGTTTGGAATACAACAAAAATTCAGCTCAGTCGGCCACCCACAGGCAAACGGGGCGATCGAAGCAGCCAACAAAATCATA
Organism: Saposhnikovia divaricata; assembly: GCA_036435485.1. Classification (NCBI taxonomy): domain Eukaryota; kingdom Viridiplantae; phylum Streptophyta; class Magnoliopsida; order Apiales; family Apiaceae; genus Saposhnikovia; species Saposhnikovia divaricata. The sequence goes on from CM071599.1 coordinate 34,096,833, forward strand.
TTCGACGGAATTAAGAAAAGATTGGGAGATTCCAAGGGCCTTTGAGCCGAAGAGTTGCCATACGTCCTTTGGGCCTACCGAACAACACCGAGATCATCTACCGGCGAAACTCCTTTCAAGATTGCCTTCGGCACTGACGCCCTCATGCCGACCGAAGTGGGTCTAGAATCATACCGAACACAGGTGTTCATCATTGAAATGAATGAATATGGGCTTCGGGCAAATATAGATTTGGTTGAAGAAGAAAGAGAGGCTGCCCACCAAAGAAATTCGAGATATCAGCTTCGAGCAGCCCAGTACTACGATTCTGGAATAAAGAAAAGATCTTTCCGTGTAGGGGACCTAGTACTTCGAGAGTTAGCAACTTCAATGCCAACCAAACAAGGCAAGCTTATGCCAAATTGGGAAGGTCCTTACGTGGTGATTGAAGTGGTCCGTCCAGGAACATACAAGCTAGCTCATTCGGACGGGAGCCACATCAAGAACACGTGGCATGCTTCACGCCTTCGCCGTTTTTATCAGTAAGCTTTCATATATATATATTTCCAATGTATACCTCACTACTTTTTACCCTTGAAATAAACAGAATTAAGGACTCATATTTTTAGTATTCAAGCTACTTTGACATAATTAAGGAGGGAGGATACATTCCAACAAATCAAAGGACCTTAATTATTCACAAACTCCTTAAATACTGGGGAAATGCTAGGCCGAAAGGCCAAAGATGCATAAATAAAAATATGCTAGGCCGAAGGCCAGAGATGCATAAAAATAAAAATAAAAATTATGCTAGGTCGAAGGCCAAAGATGCATAAAAATAAAAATTATGCTAGGCCGAAGGCCAAAGATGCATAAAAATAAAAATTATGCTAGGCCGAAGGCCAGAGATGCATAAAAATAAAAGTAAAAATTATGCTAGGCCGAAGGCCAAAGATGCATAAAAATAAAAATTATGCTAGGCCGAAGGCCAAAGATGCATAAAAATAAAAATTTATGCTAGGCCGAAAGGCCAAAGATGTATAAAAATAAAAATTTAAGCTAGGCCGAAAGGCCAAAAATGCATAAATGCGAAAGATATGCTAAGGCAAAACGCCGAAGATGCATTACGCTAAGGCAAAAAACAAAACGCCGAAGATGCGTAAATATAAATTATGCTAAGGCAAAAACAAAAAGGCGAAGATGCAAGACAGAATCAAACTACGATATTTATACAATAAATAAATTCAAAGGCCCGAAGGCACGAATATCACGCCCGAAGGCAACGTTAAATGTTACAACAAAAGTTGTTGAAAGATAAACTACACTACTCATCAGAAAGCTCTTGATCTTCGCCCGAAGAAACATCCAGCGGCTGATCGGATTTCTCCCTGCCGACTGGATCGGACATACCTAGCTCAGTATCAATCAGCTGGGTATGATCGAAGCCTAAGGCATTTGCCTTAATGACAGCATCATCATAACCCATCTGATAACACCGCTCTTCGGTACGCTCGAGCTTTTTCACCAACTTCCGAGAACCCTTTCTCGTTGTCTTCAGCTTCTTGTTTCTCCATTCCAAGCGCTTTTGCAAAACATCCAGCTTCTCCTGGAGCAAATCATTCGCCGCCTTCAAGGATTCCGACTGACCCGTAACTCTTTCGAGCTCGATCGTCGAATTCCGAAGGTCCTCTTCAGCCTTGATCGCCCTCGACTCCAGCTGGTCAACCCTTTTCAGCTTTTCCTGCATCCCTTCGACCCTCTCGGTCACCACAGCGGACCAAGAAGCACCCTGTAAATAAACAAAGGCAAAGATCAAAAGCTGAAGACAAAAAGACGAATGACAGACAAAACTTATATTACCATGGAGAGAAGGGCCATCATCTCAGTGCAAGCCTGAAGGTCAGTCGCCTGATCGTAAGTCGGTCTGTCGGCCGGAAGGACGAGACCTCTGCACAGATCGGGGCCTATAATGGTCGAGGCTGGAGGAGCAGGGACAATAATCTTATCGGTCTCCAGGACGCCCCATTGGGGTGCATACACCTTCAAGCCCGAATCTTCCGACCGAATCCTTTTCCTAGGTTCGTTCGGAGTAGTAGGGTCAACATCATTCCCCAGCTCCAAATTCTGAATCGGGTTTGTGGTTGGGTTAACCTTCACCAAAGCCCTATCCCCTTCGTCATCGACCGAACCGCGCGTATCTTCAGCCTCCTTATTAGCTTCGGCCGCCAGAGCTGCGGCTGCAAGGTCGGCCGCCTTTCTACGCTTCCTCTCGATAATCTCATCATGGGAAGACACTGCACAGAACAAAGAGAAAGGTTAAGGCATAAATAACCGAACAACTACATAAAGATGTTTGGACAGAGTATGGACACAGGTTAATCACGAAAAACAAATACCAGATACAAAAAAACGGAAAGACAAGAGAAAGTTACCACTACCCCAAAGACCGACCAACTAGTCGTTATCCCGACTGAGGGACAACGGAACTTTATCCATCTCTAGGCCACAGAGCAAGCGATAATCATGCTTATCCGCCTCCGAAAGCGTGGTACGAAACTTCAACCTCGAAGGATCGACATCCTTCCAGACACCAAACTTTTCCATCCTCGGGCCAGAGACGAAAGCCCACTTCAAATGAGTCTCTTTGTTGCTGGAATTCGTAAACGCCCAATCCGCCCTACCTACCCGACGAGCGATAGTATAAAAACCATTACTCTTCGAATTCCGCCGAAATTCAAAATGATGCCAAAAAAGATTGGTCCTTGGTATCATCTTCACGGCCAAGCACCGAGCCTGGAAGACGTTAATCTGAATAAAGCTATTCGGGTCCAACTGACCGATGGCTACCCCTGTCTGCTTGAGGATGCTCCTTAAAATGTACAGCATCGGCAGGCGAAATCCACACTTGAAAGCAGCTTCAGAAATACCCGTAGCTAAACCTCCTCCGTACGCCGCCGGCACTTCGGGGTTGTGCCAAATCCTATCGTTCTTCCTTGGAGTATAAAAATACCAAACGTGCTTCTCCACGACATATTCCGAAGAAAACTTAGCGATTGTACCTTCGGTCAATCTCGACCGATGGTTGGCTGCCGGAAACTCTTCGGCGTTGCTGAAAGGGGACACTTCCGAAGGACCCGCACCTTCGGTCGATCGATCCATATCCCTGCATTCGGAAATGTAGAGATTAGCCGTGTACTCGGGCCGAAGTAAGAAAATATTTAACAAGAAAGAGAAAACCGAGTATAGTGGGCCAGGATCGATCGAAAGTGTCCCATACCCCGGAACAAAATTAAAAGACCAATCCCATACAATCCCCTAAAACTCATCTTAACCCTGAATGAAATTCTAATCAATCCCCTAAAATCCTATGGGAAGCTTTTCGAAGATTAACAAGATTCAAGGCCCTCTCTTTTTGTTCAAGAAAAAACGCAAAGAAAAAACATACATATACATACAATCATACATATATACACAGCGGTTTTCACGAAAAAGGGCAAAGAGAAGCTTACTTGTTCGAAGATTCTCGAGAAGATCGTACTCCTGAGGATAAAATGCTTGAACGTGGGACTCCAACGAAGTTGGAGAACTCAAGTTTTCCGGGGAAGAAGCGACGGTTCCAATTGTCGATATAGATTCTCTTTAAAGAGGGATGTGTTTGGAAACTTTTGTGAGATGGTGTACGCATAAAATGAGAGGGATGTGGGTCGCGTAGGTTTTTAAACAAAAGATATGTGACGCTTGGAAATCTTTCGAAATTCAACGGCCCAGATTGAGGCGCAAATCTCAAAATCAGACAGCTGTCCCTCATAAAGGAACACGACTCCCCAAGAGAAAACTCGACCCTTGTCCATCGCCGTGCAACCGAACGAATGATCAAATCAACTCAACAGACACGACCGAACGGAACGTGTCAAATGAAAAACATGGGTTCTTTAGCCTTCGTCCTAAACACATTACCGAACGAAGCCTAGGGACATGTTGGAAGCCATTTACCCATGATGGGCCGGACCGAAGGCCCAACAAGTAAAGCCCAAATGGCTAACGGTCTCCTCTTTCTTGAACGGTATTCATTTACTTTCGGTGGTGGAAAACATAATGATGCCCATGGGACCCTTTTAAGGTAACGGACATAATTTCTAAGGTATAAATATAGATTGAATCCACAAGAGAACACACATGCTCATAATTTACTACACACACACTCTCTTTACGTTCAAAGTACTCTAAAAACACGACTTACTTATTCTCACACCGGAGGTGAATCGGGGGGACAATCCCTCGCATTCTTCTCACTTTTCAGGATCAACCCGAAGGCCGACCCGGTGGAAATTCAGTCGTAACAGTAACCGTGTCGAACAAGTTAATTTATGTGCTGGCTAAACTTATTTTAAGTTCTTAGAGCATCTCCGAGGGCAACCCCTATTTACATCTCCTAAAATATAATAAAATAATGATTACTTAAAATATAGGTAACCAAAAAGTTCTTTTGCTCCAATGGTGTTACCTATATTCATTATCTATAACTTATAAATTAATATATAATCAATATTTTTGGTATTATAGAAAAGGGGTGAGAGTATTGATATAGATATATATTATATTATAAGGTAAGAATGATGATGTGTCATTATAGGGAGTTGTTTTTCTCTCCCCTAAATAAGGGGTTGGATTTTCTCTCCCCTAAAAATTATAGGGGATAGGGACTTCCATTGGAGCATGCATTTTAAAACTAAATCCCTAAAATATGTACATGTAGGATAAATATATGTAAGGACTCTTTGCATTGGAGTTGCTCTTATGAACTTATTTTCGGGTAAAAATTTCATATTTTAATAATTTCTTTTTATACAAGTATTTAATGTATGTTTGAGATTCAATAATCAATAAGTTGCAAAAAAAAAAAAGTTAACTTTTTAAGAAAAAAGTTAGGAATCTCTAACTTTGTCTTAAAATAAGTTGACTTATTCTGAAAATAAGTTCCCCAAACATCCCCATGTAAACAAACAAATAAACAGAGTGAAGATAAGATAATACTCGGTGATAAGGATCAATCATCAATCATCATCATCAATCAATATATATAAAGGAGGATACACGGGAGATTAGGTGGCGCTTTATGATTGTCTCAATCTATTTTTCTATTTTTTTTAGAATTTTAGGATTTTAAACATTAATACATATATAAATATCTTTAACATACTAGAAGTAGAATATGTGTTCGAATTTATATATGATAATAGTTCGAATTTATAGGGAAAACATTATATCCTTATATATAATAAGCATAAGAGGGATATTATCCATAAATTTCGTCAGTGTACTACCAAAATAATCTCAACCGTCGAATCTAATATCTTTAAAAATAGACGATCAATATTATATCATATTAAAAGAGGAAGTTATAATCTAAAAAGGATATAATTAGAAAAGGTTGCATTAGAAGTGAATTTTAAAAATAAAATTATAATCTAAAAAGGATATAATTAAAAAGGTTGTATTAGAATTGAATTTTAAAAAGAAAATTTAATTTTGAAAGGTCAAAATAATTTTATTTATTTCTTTATTAGTATTTAAAAAAATTCATATGTACTATTTGGGTTCTATCTTAAAATCTAGAAATCTAATTTGGATGATTTACAATCCAAGCGAAACTTATAAAATTATCTTTAATTTAGTGATGATTTAATAATTATTATTCAAATAAATACACTAAGAATCTCATGAGAAATATAATTACGAATTTTTGCATTAATCCTATTCAATGTAGAAGACCTACATTGATAATGTTATTTAATGTAGAAAATTTAATTGTATATAATTCAAATCATTAACATACACCTTTTCGTATTTCGATATAAATACACTTTTTAGTTTATAACATATTAAGCTTATAACGCGTGCAATGTACGGGTTTCTTGTATTATATTATAAATTTTATTTAATATTATAATTATGTTTTTATATAATCATTATTTTTAATAAGTTTTTTAATTTTAATTTTAATTTGATATAATTTAATATACTCATGTTTACGGATTATACTAATGTTTTTAATAAGTTTTTTAATGTTTTTTTAATGTTTTTAATATTTTTTATTAATAATTGAAAAATATGATGTGATATTTTTGGGTATATATTAATGATTGTAAAATTTTTTGTAAATTAAAAAGTTAATGTGTTTTAATTGTAAAGGAAATATTAATGATTGAAAAAATATGATAAGATTGATCTTTTTAGGTGTTTATAAAAGGTAATATCTTCAACTAAAAGTAAAAGTGAAAAAGGCAATCTACTAATTACCATTAATTATATTATGTTATTATTTATTTTAGGTGTTGTATTTTTCTTGAAAATTATGGTGTGATATTTTCGGGTATATATTAATTATTGTAAGATTTGTTTTAAATTAAATAGGTAACGTGTTTTAATTCGAAAAAAAATATTAATGATCGAAAGATATGATACTATTTATGTTTTTAGGTGTTTATAAAAGGTAATATGTTAAACTAAATGTAATATGGAAAAGGCAATCGACTAATTACCATTAATTTTATTATATTAATGTGAAAAAGACAATCGACTAATTACCATTAAATCCTTTATTATAATACATGAGTCTACCCAGGTACACAGTTAGAAGTAGTTAACCAATTAGAAAACTATGAATTATTTTAGGACCAATCAGAGGTCATTCTTAAATTTTAGACCAATCATATTATATTAAAAGTTTTCCTTATTTACCATTCTCATTCTATTATCCTAACCATGGTTAGTTAACAATTCTATTTTAAATATAGTAGTTACTTGATTTAACATATCCATATATTACATATTTTTTAATATCAAAAAATATTTATAATAAATTAATATTTTAAGTTAAAATCAATCAGGATTATACAAATACTAGCCTAAAACCCGTGCGATGCATGGATTTTTTTAATATTATATAAAAAAATTCATTAATTTAAATTAATTTGATAATAATTATATAAATGTTATTCGTGATATTTCTAGAAAAGGAGGGATTTTAGTTTGAAAATATAGAAAAAGATGATATGTTTTAGTTGAAAATGGTAATCGATTAATTATTAGTAATTATAAAATTATTACTTCATATTAATTAGAATGCTCGTGATATGATTAAAAAAAAGAGGATTTAGTTAGAGAAAATTAAAAAGGTAATATGTTCTAGGTGAAAAAGGTAACTGATTAGTTTATATTAATTATAATTTAATTACTTTATTTTACTAAATACAATTGCTCGTAACATTTTTAGAAAAAGGAGAAATTAATATTGTCCGTGATATTTCTATTAAAAGAGCGATTTTAGTTAGAAAATATAGAAAAGATGATACGTTTTAGTTGAAAAAGGTAATCGGTTAATTAATAATATTATAATGTTATTAGTTTATTTTATTAAATAGAACCGTGCGTGATATAATTGGAAAAAGAGAGATTTTAGTTAGAAAAAATAGAAAGGTAATGTGAAGATGACATGATTTATGTGAAAAAGGTAATTGATTAATTTATAGTAATTATAATTTAATTATGTTATTTTACTAAATAAAATTGCTCATAGTTTTTAGAAAATGAGAAATTAATGTTGTCCGCTATATTTTTAGAAAAAAAAGGAATTTAATTAGAAAAAAATAGAAAGGATGATATATTTTAGTTGAAAAGGTAATCGGTTAATTATTAGTATTAGAATATTATTATTTTATTTTTATTAAATAGAAACGCTCGTGATATAATTGGAAAAAAAAAGGAGGTTTTAGTAAGAGAAAAGGAAAAAGGTAACGTGTTTTGGCTGAAAAAGGTAATCGTCCATGATATAATTGGAAAAAGAAAGATTTTAGTTAGAGAAAAGAGAAAAGATAACGTGTTATGACTCAAAAAGGTAATTGATTAATTAATAATAATTATAATATATAATTATGTTATTTTATTAAACAAATTTGCTCGTTGTATTTTTTAAAAGGAGAAATTTTAGTTAGATAAAATGTAAAAGATATTCTAATTTACCTGAAAAAAGAAATTATTTAATTATTGAAAAATAGAAAAGGTAATATGTTTAACCTGGAAAAAGAAATTGATTCATAAAGGAGAAATTTTAGTTAGATAAGATATAAAAGATATTGTATTTTACCTGAAAAGGGAAATTATTTAGTTTTTTAAGAATAGAAAAGATAATATGTTTAACCTGAAAAAGGAAATTGATTAGTTAGTAGATATGTCATTAAGTAAGGGTAAATAAGTAAAATAAAGGAAATTGATTAGTTAGTAGATATGTAATTGAGTAAGGGTAAATAAGTAAAATTGACAGGTACCCCACCGACCGACCGACCGACCTACCAAACTTTTAATGTTTTGGCTTTTATATAATAGTATAATAGTATAGATGTAACTTTAAGCGAAATTTGCAATATTATTTTTCCACTCTTTTGATTTACAATTAATCATAATTACATTATTACATATTTTGAATTAATTTACATAAATATTTATAAGAGCCAATAAGAATTTGCCACTAAAATTAAATTAATCCATATCATTTCCATTTTAATTTACTTATCGTGGTTATTTAAAAAAAATTTTGGAATATAAAATTTATTTTATTTAGTACATGCATAAGACACATATTTTTTAAAGTGATAAAATATTTACTAACTTATCAATCTTTTAATTTAAAGTCAATCAAAATTATACTATTATATATTCCGAGATAATTTTCATAAATATCAACTACAATCATACTATAATATAAAGTTATATATTATAAATTAATTTTCATAAATACTTATTAACTAATTAATTTTCATAAATACTTATTAACTAATTAATCATAATTTTTAATTTAAAATCAATCACAATTATATTATTATTTACTTGCACATCTATTCTTTGCACCCCTCTTTATGTATAGAGCCATTTTTCAAAATTAGGTATTTATCAATTGATTTAAATGTAAAATATATTAAATAATATATTATTTTAATATCACAAACTCTCGATGTACAATCATAAGGTGCAATCAAATTTTAATAAATCTACTATCATTGAATTAAAAACTTTTAAAATTAAAAAATATTTATCACACTATTCTAAATACACCATTTTTTGATAAATAATTAATTTATCAATTAAAAGGTATATGACATCTACAAAAATAATCAAATTTTCAAATTTTCTTATAAATCACAATTTTTAAATGGTAATTAGTTTATTAATAAAAGGTCCTACAACATCTAAAAAAATAATCAAGATCGGACAAACACATATTAAAATAGATCATATCAAGGTTTCCTTTAACAAAACTACGATCATTGATCAGATCTTAAATTGTTGTACACCCAACGCTTACATCACTAAAATATATAGCCTTTTTGGCAAGATAATCCAATATTTATTGTAATCATGAGGAAAATATGTATCTAATTTTTTAGAACGTATTCGAACAAACAACCATAACTGCGATTCTATACTATCCAAATCAATGAACCAATAAATGGATGTCAAACAAAATATCTTGTTTAATGTATATGTAGTTAATATGAAATATTATATAAATATTAACGAAATCTATGTTATTCACTTTATTTTATTTTTTCGTATAAATCGAATCATAATCATTACATATTTTAATCATTTGTATGATATACATCTTTAATTATTAAAATGGGAAAATATTCTCATAATTTTATTCTGAATAAATTTTAAAATAGATATAATGAGGATGTTATTCGTGAATGTGGTTAATGAATTGAAGATATGTATCAAAACTTGAGCTGGTTTAATGGTTGTGGGTGTGAATAAATTTTAAAATATATATAGTGAGGAGGTTATACATGAATGTGATTAATGATTTAGAAATATTTAACAGAAGTTGAGTTGGTTCAATGGTTGTGGGTGTGAGTATAAACTCTTGTGCACAATGGGGTCATGGGTTCAATTCCCATGAATAGCAAATTTTTTAACATTAATATAATTTCAAGGATATAAAGGTAAATTACTAAATAGGATGAAAAGTCATGTTACCCTATAATAGATATAATGGATAAGAAAATACAAAAGGGGATGAATGTATTTTCTAACTTTTATGTATTTTCTTTGTTTATGAACTTGTTTGAAATCTGTTGCATGATTGTAGCTTCGAGTGTGTATGTTTAACACATATGAAATGCAGAATAGGAACACACAAACTCACTCTAAATTTAATACTTTCTCCGTCCCAAATTAACTGTCTTGTTTGACTTTTCAGTGGTCAAATTGACCCAACTTTGACTGGAAATTACATATAATATATAATTGAAAACAATTATAAATTTTATATCATTTAAAAGTATATCTAATATACTTTAATATGTAACTTTTAATTTATTAAAATTATAAAAGAATAATTTTTAATTTGCAATAAAAAATTGGTCAATTTGACCACCAAAAAGTCAAACAAGACAGTTAATTTGGGACGGAGGAGTACTTTATTAGATTTGAAGTATGCTAAAAATTGTGAATACAAGATGAGTATTCTCAGCTTCAAAGAGATATTACAATGTATTGCAATGAAAAACTTAGTAACTAAGGAAGTGAAGTTGTGCACTTATAGAACATGTGCACAGTCAATTTTTACAAATCTAATAATAGACAAACTATCTTTTCTAACTTGTCTATACTACTTTGGTGCAAGCCTGGACATCATGTGATATAACTTTGTTTCATGCTGACCAGATTCACTTCTTCAACTACTTTCTTAAATTTCTCTCTAAACTTCTTTGTAGGTTTTGTCAGATGCACTCTGCAACAATTGGACCACTGTAGTTGCCTTCGTTTGTGTAGATTTTCTGACTTGAGAATCTTCAGTAATTTATCTTCTAAAAACAAATTCGAGAATTGGCTAATTACTTGATTCGAGAAGTACTTTGAATGGATAGATAATTCTGAGTTCTCTGACAAGACTTTTTGAGATATCGAATTACTTCTCGAATGACTTCTTGACTTATGGAATCATTAATATTTTGAATGGCTACTTAACTTGTGGAATCCTTGAGATATTGAATATGACTTTGACTTGATTGACTCCTTGAGATCTCGAATGAAACTTTGATTTGTTGACTTCTTGAGTTCTCGAATAGAGTCTTTGACATATCGAATCCCTGAGAAGTCGAATTGAGTTTTGACTTGTTGACTCCTTGAGATATCGAATAGTGTCTCTGACATATCGAATCCTTGAGTTATCGAATCATTGACTTCTCTAATAGAACAAATTACTTCTCGAATTTGTACTTAGGCAGATTTTCATTCTTCAAACTCCAACTATGCTTGTTCTTCAATCTTGAGATATGATCCATGGATCTTCTTTCAAGCATTATTATATGACTTTTGTACTGCACACAGATAAAGTTAATGTCTATTACTAAGTACAATTTACAAGACAAAAATTTAAGTAAAGGGTTTCCAGCTAAAGGATCATGTAAGCAATACAAAGTATTACTATAATCAAATAGAATTGTTATTATATGAGTACAGACATGACTCTGTGATTAATAATCAGCAAGCAAAACATGGAAAAATATGTTATATTTTGCTATTAAGAGCTTAGTCAGGCCTCCGATAATCCACTATCTTTTTTCCTTATTCTTGACTTGACAAGAGCTTTTTCTTCGTGTCCACTATTACTGGGCCCATTTCAATACATTATATCTTTATATATAATTTGTGTGAAGGGTTAAATGGTACTAGCGTAACAGCCCGTGCAAGGCACGGGCCTGTATATAGACACCAATAATATTGTTGTAATAATATTGCATAAAATTATTTGGTAACGTAAGATGAGTAGGCACCCTGAGCCTTATTCATATTTAGTTCAAAAGACCTTAGTTATGGAATAGGTATATACTTTGGTCCTGAAATGTGTTAGCACGGAGCATTGAGACTTGTTCATATTGAGTAGTAACGAACATGGTAACCTATCATACACAGGGTGGGTTTGAAGCATGAGGGCCACATATTGCCTCGGAATTTACACTGTGTATAAGGTTAGTTTAATCGAGTAACAGTATATAGGTAGTAAGAACACATGTACTTTAAGAACTAACAACGAAGCAATTTAGGTAGATAACAGTGGAGAAGCAGTAAAACAATTTGTAACTGTTGATAGTGAGTAGTAATGACCTTAGGCGAATCAAGCATCGTTCAATAAACTGTTTCCGGTGAATGCATATGTCCGAGGTATTATGGCCTTGTGAAAGACATAGTAAACCAATATAATTATTATCGTATGAATATTTATTCAAAATTTATGAAATCTAAGCAAATTATAAAATATTTAGTTCAAAAATTGGTATGCAATATTATAAAATAACTATAAAAATATTGGATAGATAGAATACACCATATGTGGTGAATGTTATCCCTTATTTGAATTGAAAACCAATAATGTCCAATGGTACAAGGGAAAAAAAACAAATAATAACTTCGTCAAATACAAGATGTTATATATAACTTAAAATGGGGTAGTTATAAAATTGTGGGCTCTTGGTCATTTGCAAAACGAATTACATTACGATATCATAAGGCAACTCCACGAATAAACATAAGTTAGTTTAAGTTTTATTATGCAAACTAAGTAGATAGCAGTGATACTACTACGGACAAAGATGTACAGGAATTTAAAGATGCTAGGGTATATTAGAAGGTGTGTGAATTATTTGCTGAACTCATCAGTATTTACATGTGTATTTTCAAAGCAGTTGATCCATTTCGAGGCAACTGTTTTCCTGAAGAATAATCCACTTTGGAATTGCCATTTTGAAGTCCATTAGAACCATTGGTTATGAAGTTTTCCAAACCTGGGAAAATTTTAAACAATGTGTATAGTACAGAAACAATTCAAAATTATTAAAGTGGTAAGGTGGGCATGAATAAAAATTCTGTGCAAAGCCACTGAATCATAGTAGAATATAGTGTTTTACAAAAAATTGATAGTATTAGCAGTATGCCGCTTACAGCAAGTCCCCTTTTTGGTTTCCTGCAAGAATGAAGAGTATTCTGTTTTAGGACCAGTTGAGTTAATTTCTTTATTAAAAAGTTTTGTTATTATATATATCTTGTATTTAGGGTTTTTGATACCATGCTGATAATTTTACTTTGTAAGATACGGAAGCTGTTTGACCACTATGATAACAATATAGTATAGGGTGTAGTGAGGCGGAGGTAAACTTTTTGTAATAATTTTTTGTATTCTAAGCAGTTTTTTAAATTTTCAAATCCTATCATCCTTGTTATCATGGCTTTTCCTTTTTGCCTGAGCAAGTTCTTGCAGTGTGATGTGATGCCATATGTGTTTGTGCCTATTTCATCCTAGGTACTCTACTTGTATGCTAGAGCTTGTTAGTGTATTCTTGCTGATATCTGCAGAATCCTGGTAGTGATGCCTCTGCAACTTTGCTTTCACCACTTCCTCCTGAACCTACTGATTACGATTGTGGAGCAACAGTTTATATTCCACTTGATAGTTCCAAGGTGAATTACTAAGGACCTTGGACAATCTTTAATATTATATGTAACCTCAGGTGTATACCTAGGTCATCTTACGTATATAGGATTTTAAAAAGAGGGTGGAGGAACTTCAGGCGAAAGAGGGTGAACTGAAAAAGAGAGAACAGGTTTTTTTATTTTTTAATTCACAAACATTATTTCAAAGTATTATTTACCCTATATAATGTGAGTGTCAGACTTCGATTTTATCAAGAATTCGAACTTATTTGAATTACTTGGTGTATATTGATGTGGTAGTTCATGTATGGGTTAGTTGAATTGTATATACTGGTAGTAAAGGTAAAATGTTGCATAGTTGTAGGGTAATAAAAATCTGAAAGTTTTTATTTCGTTTCAATTAAACCATAACTAAACTACAGCAATGTAGGTACTCAAAGCAGACGATCATTTTAGCAAACAAAATAATTTTTGTTGCTGTACAAAACCTGATCCACAACCAAAAGTTTTTTCCTTTTGTGTTTAACCTATAACAGTGTAACTAAATTTCTATAACTATTGCTCATAAGACGTGTAAGAAGTTTGTTAAATAAAACTTCTTTGTAACCGGGAAAAGCATATAATGAAGAGAGATCATCTGAAAGGCTCAACAGCCGCAGTATCCTCAAGAAGAACAGCAGCCTGAAAACACTCGGCAGCGTCTAGTGCAACTGCAACACCCTTGTCTTTGTAAAGCAGACCAAGATTATACCATGCAGAGTAGTTCATTCTGTCAAGCCGTAGCGCTTCTGTTAGTAAGCTTCTGACAACTGGCAGTAATTGTTCACCAAAATGTCCGAGAACCACAGCCTTTGGAAAAAGATTTGGGACATGGACAAAGAGTGAAAGATAGTACACTAAATAGTGACATGTGGAGACAATATATGCATTTGATTGATTCAAGTTAGATACCGAAGACATTATGACCCATGGGTCTGCTCCAATTCCTATCGAGAAGGATCCTATATACACCTAGAGAAACAGCTCAAAATTATTAAAGCGGTAAGGTGTACATGACTAACAATTCCGTGTCAAACCACTGAATGTTAGTAGAATGTAGAGTTTTTAAACAAGTTCCTAGCATTACCAGTACAGCAAGTGTAGGAATTGCGTTCAGTTATATTCCATACGTCTGGTGCGGAGTAAATTTTGCACAATAAATTTTCTGCCCTAAAAACCAGTTGAGCGGTATAGCTCATTCACCTTTAACATCAAAGAAAATCTTATGTAATAAAGAGAGCAGAATAGCTAAAGCATCGGTTTGTAATTTGTAATTAAACATTATAAAGTATAATCCACAATAAACCATATTTCCTTAGTATTAATAAATAAAACAGACTTAAAAGTCGAAACAGTCAATCTGAATAAAAGTAGAAATGGTGAAAGAATTGTTTGTTAAAGACAAAGCGTTCTCATCAAATCTGCATTTACATAATGTTGTCAAAAATTTCGGGGAACACAATTGTTAGTCACAGAGGCATGCCTGAATACATCTAATAACAAGCCTAAGTATGTGTAATGCTATGCATTACCTACATGACCTCTTAACTGAGGGAACCTCTAGTTGTAGAGTTTCTATTTGTTCTGTACTTGTAATAGGCATCAAATTCTAGTTGTGTTACTATAATTATAAAGTCAAGAATAATGCTTGAAAGAAGTTCCAAGGTTCATGCCTCAAGCAAGGAGATAAAGACTGCCAAATAATCACAGTTGGGATTTGAAGAAAAGAAGAATTTGCCTAAGTACCAATTCGAGAAGTACATTTGTCTATTCGAGAAGTCTAGCATTCGAGAAGTCAGAGATTCGATATCTCAGAAGACACTATTCGATATCTCTGAATACACTGTTTGATATCTCATTCGATATCTCAGAGATTCGATATGTCTATCACTCTATTCGAGAACTCATGGAGTCAACAAGTCAAAACATCATTCGAGTTCTCTAAGAGTCAACAAGTCAATGATCTATTCGATATCTCAAGGACTAAAGAAGCTATTCGACATCTCAGGGATTCGATATGTCAAATGCTCTATTCGATATCTCAAGGAGTCCCAGAGAAAAGAGCTATTCGAGAAGTGATTCGATATGTCAATATAACACTATTCGAGAACTCAGAGTTATCGATTAAGTCAATTCGAGTTCTCGAATCAATCACTTAGCCACTTCTCGAATACATTCGTGGAGACAAAATACTGAAGAATTGTACAAGTCAGAAACCTGCAACAAGCCAAGACGCTTTATTTGACTATGTACTATAAAGCAGATTGGAAAGCCTACAAAGAAGCTTGGAGAGATAAGACAAAGGGACAAGGAGCTAAAGAAGTGGATCTGAACAGGCTTTGCAAAGTCAAATCTGTAACCGTTTGGACTCTTACTCAAATAAGATAGACAGACTGGAAAGTATTTTGTTTACCTACCTTATTTGTAGTAAGTAGGTGTATCCATGTCTATAAGGATACAGCCTCACTTCCTTAGCTATAGTGAGAGAGTGAGAGAGAGTGTGATAAGTTTTTCAATATACATCTCAAGAAATATCTCTCTAAGAAAAACGAAGCTGAGAATACTACCATTTGTATTCACAGATTGTAGCAAAATCTTTATCTAATAAAATATTAGATTAAAGTGATATTGTGTTGTGTTTGTCTTTGTTATCTGTACTTACATATCTCACACATTCAACACATATCTTGCTGCAAAGATTCAAGAACAAAGAAAAGTTCAAGAATCCATTCACCCCCCCTCTGTATTCTTTTACCGTATTCAATACTCAACAAGTGGTATCAGAGCAGGCTGTTTAATCTAAACAGAAAACGATCATGAGTTCGAATACACCAAAGACAACAGGTACGGTGAAGGTCCCTAAGTTCGACAAAGAGAATTACAACCTCTGGAAAATAAAAATGTTGTTGTTCATCAAAGCTGTCAATCCTCTCTACCCTGACATCCTCAAGAATGGTCCATTTGTACCACAACAAGAAATTTCTGAATCTACAGTGGGCACAATAGTCATTCCCAGATCATATGTTGCAAAAGAGCCATCCAAATGGACGGACTCAGAGAAGGAGAAGGTTGCCCTAGACAGTCATCTCATGTTGCTAATCATAGACTCCATGGATATGTCGATGTTTGCTAATATAGCATCATGCACATCAGCCAAGGACATGTGGAACCACATCGAGGTGTTATGTGAAGGGACAGAGGAGGTAAGAGAAAATAGGAAACAGATACTGGTCACACAGTATGAAGCTTTCATGGCACAGTCCAAAGAAAGTATTACTGATATGTTTGAGAGATTTCACAAACTGGTGACTGAGCTTCAAATGAATGGGAAGGTCTACAGTACTAAGGAATTAAACATGAAGTTTCTACTATCTGCACCAAACCATCTAGAGCAAAGGGTCATATCTCTAAGAGAAAGAGATTTGAACAAAGTCACATATGATGTGCTCTATGGGGTTTTAAAAACTCATGAGCTTGAGTTGCTTCAGAAGAGGGCTATCCAAGCCAACCAAGGCAGAATGATAAACACATCCTGTGCCTTGATTGTCAACAAATCCGTTCAAGGCCTGGAAGCATCTACAAGTCAACTGAGAATAGAAGAGATAGTAGATGATGAAGAGACTGAAGAAGAAGTGACTGAACCTGTTGATGAAAAGGAAGAAGATGAGTTCTATACTCTTGAAGAGTTGGATGCCATGGAAAACACTTCATATGCTTTTATGGCTAGAAAATTCCCAAACATCAGATTTAAGAGGAATCAGCCCTTCAAGTCTAGATCTCAAAATCATTCATTCAACAAGAGCAAGGCACTTGTGAAAGCAAACAAAAACAAATTCAAAACCAGCTATGTGGATAGGTCATCTGTGAGATGTTATAGATGCAATGACCTAGGGCATTTTGCCAGTGAATGCAAGAAGCCTAAGAAGAAGGATAAGGAGTTTCTTGAGCTTGAAGCTAAGTATGAGGCTCTGCTAAAGAAGCATGCACCAGGTAAGGCCTACATAGCTGAAGGGAAGTGTTAGGATGATTCTGATAGTGATGGAGAAGAACAAGAATTCTGCAACTATGCCTTGATGGCCAACTCCAAGGAAGAACCATCTGAATCAGAATCTCAGGTACCATCCCTCACTACTATAGACATGTCTGTTTCTGAATACAAATCTATGGTTGAACAACTATCTGTTGAGATGTTTAATATTCATACTAGTATGACTGCTGCTAATGAAGAGATTGCTAAACTGTCCACTAGGAATGAACTGTTAAACAAAAGAAATGAGGAACTAGAACTAACTGCTATGCAAATAGAAAACCTTAAACAAGAAATCTAATATCTAAAGAATAAGGTTCTATGTGCTAGTCAAGTTGAGAAAGCTCTTAGGGATGAACTAGCTGAAAATGAATTTAAATTGAAAACATTCAAGAATTCCTCTAGTCTATTGCAGTCCTACCATGAGAAAAATCTAGCTAGACCTAAGGCTGCTATTGGACTTGATTATGACACTCTCAAGCAGAGGAAAGGCTATGCAGTCATTGAAGATGACATTGTTGTTCAAGAGGAAGTGCCTCAGGTTTTGAAAAAGGCTGAGACCCCAATATTTAAAACACCAACACTTGAGATTGATGAGGATGCCTTACTCATTAAGCAAATGTTGGATGATGAAGATAAGGCACAATCAAATGAACAACAAGCATCCTCTAAGAGTGAGAATGTCAAAACCAAAGCCAAGGAGTCAGTAGGAGGTAAACCTAGACTTGAGAAATTTGTGAAGTTTGTTTCAGCTGGGAATAATGAGTTTGAGAAGAAAGTGGCTAAAAAGTGTTAGGTCCGATAAGATTGTAGAAGGGGGGGTTGAATACAATCTATATCATTTTCTAGAAATTTATTCGTTAAACAATTTTCACTTAAACGAATATTTTGTGCGGAATAATATAACACAAATTTCAAGTTGAATATAACAATATATTAACTTGATGGGTGTTACAAAATCAGTTCAAACGATTATCAAGTAATTAATAACTAATTAGAAAATTCAACATGAACTTTGCTAATGTAGTTAATAAAAATCAAGATATCAATTTGTGAACTAGGAAACTTAATTCGCTAGTAGTACAAGAATCACAAGTAAACAAGTTCCAATGGATAGGATATTACAACTGAGATGAACTTGAATTTACAGAATTAAATTTGTAGGTGTTCTTGAGCTTGAGAGAGAGAGAGATAGGCTGCTGTGTGTAATATTTCTGTATTGCTCTACTGATTGTTTTCTTCTGCATTCAGCTTCATTATATAACACAGCCATAGTCATATTACTTAGTTTAAACTGATATAACAATCATTTTACATTAATATGACAATCGGTATGACTATCAATTGAATGTAATATGACTGTCCAGTTTAAATATAACTTTCGGTATAACTAACCAGCTCAATATGACATTAGGTATTACTCTCCATTTCAATATAACATTTGGTATTACTACCATTTGAATGAAATATGACTATCCAATTGAACTGCATATGACTATCTCCTCTTTGAACTGAATATGACTATCTCTTCTTTAATCTGTATATGACTATCGGTATAACTATCAGTTTGATAGTTATATCATCATATTTTTCAATTTATAATTAATTAAATGACTTATAAAAATCATGTAACTAATTATTCCTTTTTCATATTAATTCTTATTTAATTAATCTAATAATCACTTTAACAAATATATTAATTCTGATAGAATTAATTTATTTATTAACTTAATTACTTGATTTAATCAATTAAAATAGAATTAATATAAATTCTTTAATAGTCAATACTCCGCTGCAAACCACGTAATTATGATAAGGAACATACACTGGAATGATGTTGACGCTCGATGTACTGTCTGGTTCATGAACGACTAACTCCAATCTCTGTTCTTCATCGTGACTTTAACACTGTGGTCTTTTTATACTCTTCACTCTCATCAATCATTCGGTACTGAAATTGTTTTTATCACTTATAGAAATCTCTGTCTCTTAAATGAATCCATTTGTTTCAATGCTACCTTGAGGCCTGATCAGATATCTGAATCTTCTTCCAGTGTAAAACATCAAAACTATAGATTGACTTGTTGATTTTTCTTCTGACGGTTATCATCTTTTGAGATTCCTGTGACAGTTGATATTATTTACTTATTACAATCTAGTTTAATTGGATTAGGATCCTCGAACTACAAATAGGCTGAGTCATATGCCTTTCAAAAAGAAACAAAACAGGAATGACAAATTATGGATTAACAAGGACAACAACTATGCTTATGTGCCCAATGCCCCTAGGAAAGTTTGTCAAAATTGTTTTAGCACTAATCATTTAACTCATGCTTGTAAGAAACCATCTGGTAGTGTTGCTAAACCGTTCTATGATTGCTCTGTGCCTTTAAGACATAGAGACTCTCCCTTCTGTGATAAATTTGATTGTATGCCATGTAACATGAATGTAATGACTAGTTGCTTTAATTTGAGAAGACAATTCATGGAAGGATGCATCAGTCACAATGTTCACACACACTACACAAGAACAAAGTCTTCAAGTCCTCCTAAAGTTAGGAAGGTGCCTCTGTCACCTAAGTCTAAGAACCCTGATTCTAAGACTTCTAACAGTGACAAGAAGACTAACATCAAGAAAATTGATAAGCATGCTGTTTATGATAAGACTGTTGCTAAGCCACATGGACCCAAACTTGTTTGGGTACCAAAGGAGAAGTAATACCTTTGTGTTTGCAGGGCAAAGAAAGTGAAAGAAAGGTCATGTGGATTTTGGACATGGATGCTCAAACCATATGACTGGTGATATGGCCCTGCTATCACAGTATGAGGAGAAGGCTGACCCAATGGTTGCTTTTGGAGATGACAGCATTGGCAACACACTGGGATATGGAAAGTTGGAAATTGGAAATGTCATCATTGAAAATGTAGCACTGGTCAAGGGACTCAAGCACAATCTACTGAGTGTTGGTCAATTTACTGACAGAGGCTTCAAAGTGAATTTTGACAAAGATGAATGTTTGATCACCCACAAAAAGACTGGTGACTTTGCTCTATCTGGAGTAAGGAAAGGAAGCCTGTTTGTAACCAATATGAACTCTGCAAACAAGGACAAAATTTGTTGCTTTTACTCAAAAGCATCAAATGAACTTCAAAGGCATTAATTCTCTAGTCAAAAGAGAGTTAGTAAGAGGCATGCCCACACTTTAATTCTGTCAAGAAGGAGTGTGTGAGGCTTGTCAGAAGGGAAAAATGAAAAGATCAAGCCACAAGTCAAAGACAGTGACATCAATAACCAAGCCCCTACAACTAATTCACATGGACTTGTTTGGGCCTGCCAATATTATGTCACTATGAAGGAAAAAGTATGCTCTGGTGATGGTTGATGATTTCACAAGGTATACATGGTTAGAATTTCTAGCATCAAAAGATGAGGCTCCCCAAGTAATCATTGAGCATATAAAGAAAATTGACAAGGAAGCGAAGGCCAACAATGCAAGTGTGATTGCATTAAGGAATGATAATGGAACAGAGTTCAGAAATGTCATGCTTGAAGCATTCTGCAAAGAAAATGGTATTTCTCAACAATTCTCAGCTCCAAGGACTCCACAACAAAATGGAGTTGTTGAAAGAAAGAATAGAACTCTGATTGAGGTTGCTAGAACAATGTTACTTGATGCAAAGATGCCTACATGCTTTTGGGCTGAGGCTGTGAGCACTGCATGCTATATCCAAAACAGAACCCTCATCAACAAAAACACTGGAAAGACACCTTACAACTTGATGACTGGAAAGAAGCCCACCCTAAAGTATGTTCATACTTTTGGAAGCAAATGCTTTGTGTTAAAAAACAACTCAGAATATGTTGGAAAGTTTGATGCAAAAGCATTTGAAGGAATTTTTCTTGGCTACTCTATGGAAATAATTGCATACAAAGTTTATGTTATCACTCAAAAGAAAGTTATGGAAAGCACAGATGTGACATTTGATGACAGCAAACTACCTGGATTAGAAGAAGCCAATGATGAAGATAAAGATCCTTTGAAGTTTGACAATCTAGATGATTCTGATGAGGAGACTGAAACTGAATTTGAGCCCACAATTCAACAAACTCAAGTGAATGAAGAACCTGTGTCAACCAACAATGAAGAAACAAGCATCCAAGACACACCTGTGATTAGTGGAAACTTCACAGGGGAGGAAATGTAAATGATCATGATCTGGATGATGGAGCAACATCAAGGCTGAGAAATCAATCTGAACATACAAGGAAATGGGATAGATCACATACTGCAGATCAGATAATTGGAGATCCAAATACAGGAGTGAGAACAAGGAGAGCAACTCTAAATGAATGTCTCTATGGTTGCTTTCTATCCCAAGTTGAGCCTAAGAAACTTGAAGATGCATTGTTGGATCCTGATTGGATAATTGCTATGCAAGAGGAGCTAAACCAATTTGAAAGAAGCAAAGTATGGGAACTTGTGCCTGCACCAAAGGATAGAACCATTGTTGGAACAAAATGGGTTCTAAGGAATAAGATGGATGAAAATAGTGTAGTCATAAGAAACAAAGCAAGGTTGGTTGCAAAAGGATACTCTCAACAGGAGGCCATTGACTATGATGAGACTTTTGCCCCTGTTGCCAGACTAGAGGCCATCAGAATTTTCTTGGCATTTGCTGCACATTCTAATTTTAAGGTCTATCAAATGGATGTCAAGAGTGCATTTCTGAATGGGGAGTTGGAAGAAGAAGTATATGTGCAACAGCCATCTGGCTTTGAGGATCCACAATTCCCTCACTTTGTCTACAGATTGCTTAAAGCATTGTATGGACTTAAGCAAGCTCCTAGGGCATGGTATGACACATTGTCACAATTTCTACTTGAGAATCAATTCTCTAGAGGCACACTAGACAAGACACTGTTTTACAAGAAACATGGTGATGATATTATCTTAGTTCAAATCTATGTGGATGATATCATATTTGGCTCTACAAATGAGAAGCTGTGTGAGAAATTCTCTAAGCTCATGCAGAGCAGATATGAGATGAGTATGATGGGAGAATTAACATTCTTTCTTGGGCTGCAAGTGAGTCAAAGGAATGATGGCACTTTTATAAGTCAAACCAAATACATCAAGGATCTATTGAAGAAATTTGACTTAGAAGAATGCTCACCTGCAAAGACACCCATGGCCACTGCCACCAAGTTAGATGAAGATAGTAAGGGCAAGAAGGTAGATATCTCAATCTACAGAGGCATGGTTGGTTCTCT
The DNA here is from genome assembly GCA_036435485.1 of Saposhnikovia divaricata. Classification (NCBI taxonomy): domain Eukaryota; kingdom Viridiplantae; phylum Streptophyta; class Magnoliopsida; order Apiales; family Apiaceae; genus Saposhnikovia; species Saposhnikovia divaricata. Next base: position 34,119,641 of record CM071599.1, read on the forward strand.
ACTCTACCTCACTGCCAGTAGGCCAGACATCATGTTTGCAACATGCTTGTGTGCAAGGTTTCAATCAAATCCAAAGGAATCACATATGATATCAATAAAGAGGATTTTCAGATATCTGAAGGGCACACCAAACCTGGGGTTATGGTATCCTAAGGACACAGGGTTCAATCTGGTTGGTTATTCTGATGCTAATTATGCTGGATGCAGAGTGGATAGGAAAAGCACCTCAGGTAGCTGCCAGTTTCTTGGACAAAGGTTAGTCTCTTGGTACAGCAAGAAACAACAATCTGTGTCAACTTCCACAGCTGAAGCTGAGTACATAGCTGCTGGAAGTTGCTGTGCTCAAGTGCTTTGGATCAGAAACCAAATTAGAGATTATGGACTTGTGTTGGAAAGAATTCCAATCATGTGTGACAACACAAGTGCAATCTCTATAGTTTCCAATCCTGTCAATCATTCTAGGACAAAGCACATTGACATCAGATATCACTTCATAAGGGAGCATGCAACTAATGGAACCATTGAGTTACATTATGTTCCCACAGAGAAACAACTAGCTGACATATTCACTAAGCCATTAGATGAAGCCACCTTCACAAGGTTGGTTAGTGAGATTGGAATGCTAAATTCTTCAAATTCTGGCTGAGTGAATATATCAACTAGATTGTTGCAGCAGTAAATACTTACTTTATCAAATGCTCAATATTTCTAAAGTAAGTATTGGCTGGATTATGATTTATAAATATTCCACAATGCTGCATATGTTGAAAATCATACATCCTTAGCTTGAAATTTCTGTGAAATTTTGAGTAAATCACTATTTAATTTAGTAGAATATTCTTCAATGAATACTTCTGGTAAATTTTAAAAGATAGTGAAAATTGAATTTTATGAGTGAAAAGTATAGTTCGATAAGTCAGACTTCTCGAATGGTTCATTGTTTTGTCATGGCTCGAGTTCTCGAATAGGCCTATCAAGAACCCTTCTGAGTTCTCGAATAGTGTCTTTTGAGAAATCGAATAGCACACTTTGAGTTCTCGAATAGAGTATTTTAGTTCTCTAATGATGGAGTTCTCGAATACTGTATTTGAGTTATCGAATCATTTGAAAAGGCTGATTTCTCGCTGACACTTAATCGCTTTTTGGATTTATATTCAAAATTTCATTTCGCTCATAAAAACATATTTTATTTAGCTTAGAATTATTTTCTGAGTTAAATAACTGCCAGCTGTGAGTTACAAACTGCTTGAGATATCGAATAAGCCTTTCTTGACGTATCGAATAGTTGTTTTATACTTCTCGAATGACTGACTTGTCGATACAAAAACTATATCTAATCGACAACTCAAGTAACTCACATATATACAATTCCACAACTGTTCAAATCATTTCATTCGATTTCTCAGGCAGCTAAAGTTCCAAAACCTCTGTAAACCCTAACGTCAAAAGCTAAATTTCTTCTTCAACCTTTATTCTTTTCTCATCTCTCTGTGTAACAATGGCAAACACCCAACTCACAATTCCTAAACACACCAATTTCATAGCAATAACCAATGATGTTGAAGCACCCAATGCAAACTTTAAGTGCTTCGTTCGATGGATGGCTGAATCATACATCAAGGATGCACTCTCAGCTAACCCAACTCTGTATCTAGATTTACTAGAACAGTTTTGGAGAACTGCTACTGTGGAGGTCGTGGCCCTAGAGAATGCAATAACTTCATACGTAATCTATTGCAAGATTCAGGACAAGGAAATCACCATCACTACTGATAATATGAATCAAGCACTGGGGTTACAACAAGGAGTGTATGACAGTCAAGCAACTGATCAGGAATTGGAAGATTTCTTTGATTTTATCAACTACTCAGATAGAATCAAGCTTGGAAATTTGAATAGGAAGTACTTGAGGAAGGAATGGAGCTATGTCTTTGCCACTCTTCTTCAAGTCTTCACAGCAAGGAAGTCCAGCTTTGATCAAATCAGCACACCTGTTCAACAAATAGGATATGCTCTAGCATATAGGAGAAAGATTGATGTTGGTTTGATCATAATGCAAGAATTGTATGGGAGACTTGGTAAGAACTCAGCCAAGAGAGGTAATGAAATTTTCTTCCCTCACTTTATTCAATCTGTACTTAATTTCATAGATGTTAAATTGATTGAATTGCCTGGGTTAGACAAAAATAGAATAGGCTATCCGAAATCCATGACCAAACTCATTTTTGGTAGCTTGGAGACTAGGAATGATGTGGATGTAAGGCTCAAAATAACTCCCCTTATGGAGAGTTTATTTAGGACTTACCCCCACAACATGCCAATATGTGCCTCAAAATCTGAGTTAGCTAGGCCCAAGCAAGTAGAGCAAAATGCTAACCCAGGGCCTGCTAACCAACCCTCTCAGCCAAACACTTTATCAAACACAGAGACAACTGCATCATCCTCTCAAAAGGGTGATGTTAGTAAAAAGAAGAGAAAACAGGTTGCTTCTGAACCTCTAAAAATCTTAACTGAAGCAGCCTTGGCTGTAGAATTAGGCATAGCAAGTGAGGAACCTGAGTCACCCTTACTAAGGCCAAAGAAGAAGAAGAAGTCTAAAACCACCTCTTCAGTCACCCAAATTGCTGAAGTTGTAAAATCAGGGGCAAACAGCTCACTAGGTGTAACCTCTCAACAGGGTGCATCTATAGAATTAAGCATTCTCCCCAATGCACCTACTTGTACAGAGTCAGCACATGGGAGTGATAAGGCTTGCACAACACTGAGTGGAGAGCACATCACAATTGAAACTCCCTCTATCTCTCAGGGGGAGTTGCCAAAATCTAATCTACAACAAACTTCTCTTCCAGAATCTACCACTCATATTTCTTTGGAGCCTGCAACTCAAGCAATTGAGGAGCAAGGCATTGATCATCAAGAATTCTTTTCTCTTGATGAGCCAATGGATTCAAGTGACTTGGTGCATGACACCTTGCTCACCACCCAGGTACCACATTTAGATGGTCAGGGAATACATGCTGGGGCATCTCCTAATGACACCATCACAAACACAGAGGATTCACTAGTTTTAACTAGAGACTCTGTGCCTGTGTCAACTACTATTGTAACTCATCCCACTTCTGTGGAGACAACAGTAGCAGAGTCTTTTCATCCGGTTAAAGAAGTTGCATCTGTAACTGAGGAGTCTAGCTTGCCTAGCTCTAGCTCTCACTTTTTGTCTCAATGGCTGAAGCCTGTGCAACATGACAGTGCTTCAGGATCAGGGTCTATTCCACCACAAATGTCCATTGACGCTCTCCAAAGCTATGTTGTGGATCAGATTCCTGAGTTTGTCAAAATATCCCAGAACCTTGTCACCTCCAACATCTCAAATCCAGATTATGAAGCCAACCTACTATGCCATAGGGATGATGTGGAGATGTAGAAGGCCAAGATTATTGATGATGCTGAGAGAGATGGCAATGTAGATGCCTGGATGCAAGGAAAGTATGATGTAACTCTCAGTGAAGCACTTCAATATCTTAGAGAGGAATACATCACTTCACTAGGTTCAAATGCAAAATCCCTGTCCCCTAGTGAAGTGTATGAAGCTGTCAATGATTCTTACAAGGGTTTCCTCAAGGCTGCACACTATCTTGGCAAGGGAGTCAAAACTGAAGTCAACAAGGTGAATGACAAGACAGCCACTTCAGTAGAAGAGATAAAGAGGGCCTTTGATGCCAAATTTCCTCAACTAGACAGTGTGGTCAAAGATATCAGACACTTCAACACCACCTGCACCAAGATGGATAATGGTCTAGCTCTCCTTAAAGATACAGTCACAGGTCTAGGAAGCAAATTTCAAATTCTATCCGATCAGACTACAGATGCCAATGCCATGCTTAGGACACTCTTTGCAAATCAATATGGAGACAAGCTGGTAACTGAGGTTCCTGTGCATGAGCTGTCTAGATTTGAAGTGCAGAGACTTAAAGAGCAATCCCTTCCTGGCTTCAAATCTAATGCATTATTCAGTAAGGTAGATGCACTTGAAAAGGAGGTAGCTATTCTCACTCAGTCCAATGCTCATCTTACAGACAAGGTACAGACTCTCACTGAGCAGTTGAACACTCAAGCCACCACCACAGCTGATGTTCTTCTGCATCAACAATCAATGTTGTCTACAATGATGAAGCACATGGGTCTCCCTCTACCTGAAGAATCTTCAACCCTAAAGGTCAATACTACAGCCCCTGTGCCAAGCCTGTAGAAGTGAAGGTGGTCACTGAGACCAAGCTACAAGAAATTGAAAACTCAAATGTTTATCATGATGATGCATTCTTGGAGTTTCTGAAAGTCTCAAGAGAACATGCTGGTGACACTCAATTGTATCTAAGGAGCTTGAAGGATCAGATCGATTACTTCACTGTGGTACCTAGAAAAGCTAATAGCTCATGGCTCAAGGAAGTAATGATGGTAGCAAAATCCAGAATCTGGCATCTAACCTACAAAACTCTACACGCCTTGAAACATTCAGAGATAGATGCACTGAGAGAGCTCATAGAGAAGAGGAATGTAAATGAAAACAATAAGAGTCTGTATGATGACTTGAGGAATGGCCAACCTTCAAGGCTGGCAGAAGTGATTAAGAAGCCATGGACCATTATCTATCAGTCTGGCACCAAAATTGAAGAGATTAAACAATTGGTCATTCCAAATGATCTCACCTCTCGAAATCACAGACTCATTATTGCCATCATTGATCTACTGCAAAAGAAAAAGGGGACAAGTACTGCTGAAGAGATAGAGGCACTGCACATTCTCAGATCATTCATTGCAACTGGTGTAATTCCAGAAATGGCCAAGCCAAGGAGGAATAAGGATGATGAAGATGAAGACAAGAGTGATGGGAGGAGAAGTCATCACAGGAGTGATAAGGGGGATGAGGATAAGAAGAAGAAGAAAGACAGCAAGGATAAAAAGGATGATGACCAAGGCAAAGTCTATGAGAGGAAGAATGGAAAACAGCAAGCCTTAGGCATTGCTAGCAGTAATCTCACCACAACACAAGACTCTAAGTCTAGGGTGAATGCTGTTAGTAATGACCTACCAAAATCTAATCACATGGCTTCTGCAACTGCTTTACCACCTCAAGAAGAGAAGAAGATTCAAGTCAAGAAACCATCTGTACATTTCAAAAAGCATACTGCTAATGGAATACTACAATGGTCCACAAACAAAGGTCACATGCTACTGCCAGGCAACCATGTCAAAAGGATCAAATTCAAACAAGCTGCAAGGAAACCAAAGCTATCCAAGTCAAGGACTCTGACAATCTATCCAGGCTTAAAACTCCAACCACTAGATGAAGATTTTGATGAAGACCAACTGCAATTCTTACAAGCTCAAAGAATCTATCATGTTGCCATTGTTGATAACTGCCTTGAGATCAAATATACTGATGGAAAGGAGGAGAAATTCAAACAAGGAGGATGTCAACACTGGGGCAAACTACATGACATGGAAAGAATTATTGCATTGTTGAGCTCAGAAGATAAAGTGGAAAGAGTATGAAAGCTGTAGCTAATTGATTTTGTGAAGATGAAGAGAGATCATAAGGAGAAAATCAGAAAAGAGTGTCTTGAGAAATGGTTAGCAAGGGAGAAAGAAATTGAGAGACTGGAGATTGAAGCAGAAAAGCTAAGGGCAAAAGGATTGTGTAGAGTTCAGTTTAACCCCTATGTGGTGAAGTATAGGAGGAGAAATGGGGATCGGGTCCATATCAGAATGAATCTACTCAACCACTATCCTGTAAACATTCTGAAACCAGTACTTGAAGATTTCAAAGACTCAATTCTGCTTGAGGAACTGGATGCTATGACAGAAATATTAAAAGCTATGGATGAGCATACAAGGAAGGAGAAAGAAAGAAGACAGAAAGCATATGATGATTTGCAAGCCAAAGCTATGGAAAGGGAAACTAATGACAATGGCTAGTACTTCATTATAGGCTGTAAGATTACTCACCTTGTAGTTCTATTCACATTGCTGATCAAAATTCATACATGTACTGTCAAGTTTTATCTTTATGTATGTTAGGCTTGTTATCAGACATGAAATTGTGACTAAGGGTCTTACTCAAAATTTGGGGGAGATTGTTAGTCACAGAGGCATGCCTGAATACATCTAATAACAAGCCTAAGTATGTGTAATGCTATGCATTACCTACATGACCTATTAACTGAGGGAACCTCTAGTTGTAGAGTTTCTATTTGTTCTGTACTTGTAATAGGCATCAAATTCTAGTTGTGTTGCTATAATTATAAAGTCAAGAATAATGCTTGAAAGAAGTTCCAAGGTTCATGCCTCAAGCAAGGAGATAAAGACTGCCAAATAATCACAGTTGGGATTTGAAGAAAAGAAGAATTTGCCTAAGTACCAATTCGAGAAGTACATTTGTCTATTCGAGAAGTCTAGCATTCGAGAAGTCAGAGATTCGATATCTCAGAAGACACTATTCGATATCTCTGAATACACTGTTTGATATCTCATTCGATATCTCAGAGATTCGATATGTCTATCACTCTATTCGAGAACTCATGGAGTCAACAAGTCAAAACATCATTCGAGTTCTCTAAGAGTCAACAAGTCAATGATCTATTCGATATCTCAAGGACTAAAGAAGCTATTCGACATCTCAGGGATTCGATATGTCAAATGCTCTATTCGATATCTCAAGGAGTCCCAGAGAAAAGAGCTATTCGAGAAGTGATTCGATATGTCAATATAACACTATTCGAGAACTCAGAGTTATCGATTAAGTCAATTCGAGTTCTCGAATCAATCACTTAGCCACTTCTCGAATACATTCGTGGAGACAAAATACTGAAGAATTGTACAAGTCAGAAACCTGCAACAAGCCAAGACGCTTTATTTGACTATGTACTATAAAGCAGATTGGAAAGCCTACAAAGAAGCTTGGAGAGATAAGACAAAGAGACAAGGAGCTAAAGAAGTGGATCTGAACAGGCTTTGCAAAGTCAAATCTGTAACCGTTTGGACTCTTACTCAAATAAGATAGACAGACTGGAAAGTATTTTGTTTACCTACCTTATTTGTAGTAAGTAGGTGTATCCATGTCTATAAGGATACAGCCTAACTTCCTTAGCTATAGTGAGAGAGTGAGAGAGAGTGTGATAAGTTTTTCAATATACATCTCAAGAAATATCTCTCTAAGAAAAACGAAGCTGAGAATACTACCATTTGTATTCACAGATTGTAGCAAAATCTTTATCTAATAAAATATTAGATTAAAGTGATATTGTGTTGTGTTTGTCTTTGTTATATGTACTTACATATCTCACACATTCAACACATATCTTGCTGCAAAGATTCAAGAACAAAGAAAAGTTCAAGAATCCATTCAACCCCCCCCCTCTGTATTCTTTTACCGTATTCAATACTCAACAACAATGTTTCTAGTGTAACCAGCAAAAGCTGCATCCTCGTCAACACAAGCAATCTTCAAACCGTTTGGGGAAGTGACACTGGATACGGCAACATAGAAGTGGCCATGGCTAAAAACAGGTTTCGGCAAATAGAGTCCTACATTCTTGACTGTCTGGCCCTGGCTCTTGTTTATAGTCATCGCATAGGAAACCGCCACTGGGAATTGCTTTCTTTTTAGAAGGAAAGGGAATGTTTTATCAGCTGGGGACATACTAATCCGTGGAATGTAGGTTGTATCGCCAATTTTGTTTCCCGTTATAATCAAGGCCTCGATTAGGAAGGGGTATCATCGTGTTACTATGAGGCGAGTTCCATTACACAACCCTTTCTTTGGATTTAGATTGTGAAGGAGCATTATTGTTTATTGGTGCACCTACCTTGATTTGGATCTCGTGATTTGGTACACCACTAAATTTTAATGAGTTCAGATACTCTGGAGGATACAATGCCTCGTCAGCTGCACTGGACGAGCAGGCTTTGCAATTAAATGAAAAAATCGGAGCAATAAACTTATTCACAATTAGTATAATTTGACTCTCGTTTTACCCGACTCATAAAGAACCAATCAGTTCGTTATGAAGTCCACTCAATATTGCATAAATATTTCAATGTCACCATCCAAGTCTGAAGCAGCACGATAAATCATTGAAAGTAAATAAAGTCAGCTATGTGTTTATCTACTTTTCAAAATTGTAATTTTCTTTATACTTGAAAGTTTATTTAGTATGGAATCTGAAGCGTATCTGTACGAACGTACAAAACCTAATCTAGCTTTTAATTAATTTCCAATGAGTTTTATTTATCCCAATACCTGGGCGAATATAGATTATGTCCTAATACCCTTATTAGCTTGGGAGTTGAAAATATTGTAAAAGAGTGGGCCATTTAAAGCATGTACCTGGGGGATCTCTTTCAACGGCATTAGAACTTCCAAGATTCTCATCTAAAGGACCAATTCCACCGATTTCATCCAAAGTGGCATCTGTGTCCTCCCTAGTAGGAGGCTCTCCTGTTTAGACCGAATTATACCACAAGTATTGAGCCGTTTAGACATTATTGGATACACTAAAATAACCAAATAAAATAAATGTACACGGAATGCGTAAATATGATAAGTTGCAAGGGTGATATCATTGAAGAAAATCATAACAAATGGCAAATTTTTGATTCAGCTAAATAGGTATAAAACCAAAAAAAAAAGTGACATATGGAGGAAACCTTTTACACATAATCTAACAAACTGGATGTCGCGATGCATCACTATATTTTCCGTTGTGTAATATATTTCGCACAATATACTGCTTATTTTATTTTGCACTAATTAGTTATGAAATAAATTCCAAATGATATCTAAGAACAGATTGAGACATGAGACAATATTGAGATTGAGACATGAGGTTGACTTATGACGAAATTGTGGCTATTTGGCTCTCGTGAGAGGTAGAATAATATAGATAAGCAGCAGATTTTTTGACACTGAGACATGAGAGATTCCACACATAGCTTGCAATTACAGGGACCACACTTGGGATCTCATGCAAGATATTTTGACCGACACTTGGGTTCTCATGCATGTTCTTGCTCTTCATACTTTGACTCTTTGGGAACTCCAGACAAAAAAACAAATCGGCATGACGGCATCTGAACTCTTAGGACTTGCGAGGGTAACAAAAGTAGCAACTTAAGTCACATTTAGACATGTAGAAAGTACAAACTGAATCTGGAAGTTAACTTGTTATGCTAAAGGTACATTAAATTAAATAAGCATATAATCTCAAACCTGAATCTAACTTGTAAGTCTGAAAACATGCATTTGCCTCTCTAGTTCTATTACTTGCTGCCATGTTCAATGACTTTAAAATATTAAATACCATTACTTAATTGGCTTCTAACATAAAATATTTCAAAGTCTTAGTCCAAGAACTGATTTTCATTATCCAATTGATGTATACTTAATGCAGAATCATTTTAACAGGAGGAAGATCACATTTTTCTAAAAAGTTAAGATCATGTCGAGAGACAAAGTCAGCACAACAGATAGAGATCTTCAGATCATGTGGAAAGCAAGGTTCTTGAAGATTCTTATGATGTTGCAACAGAGCTTGAACTTAAGACACCTGGATCTACTGTTGATCAGGTCAGTGATGATAAGCTTGTTTGTAGAAGTGTTTAAAAGGTGTTAGAAGCTATTGAAGGACTCTGACATTAGTAGAACTAAATCACTTGATTGCAGGATTCTTCTTCAAGGCAGCAGAAGCATAAGAAATCTACGAGGTAGGACAAAACCCTGTTAGATGGGAATTCTTCTAGCAGGTATTCGTCATCTCATTCTGTGTTGGTGAGCTCATCAGATAGCGGCTTTGGTGCTGGCATATGAGCTGATGATACAGAGAAGGAACAACAAAAATAGAGCTTCATTTTCTAACTCGGTATGTATAATCTTATATGCATATACTATTCTTTTAGCATGTGATTTTATAGTGAACACATTTATTATGTTATAGCAATACATGTTTCTACTGGTTGAAACAGTAAGAATCTGTTAGCGTTTTACAAGTAAGAATCTGTTAGCGTTTCCAGGTGCTACCACTACTTAAAAATGGCCATGCACCAGGCCCCTGTTAAGAACCTTCTTGCAAATGAATCGATAATGCATCATCGCCATCATCTACATGCTGGATGTGCTGTGCATCTTGATCAGGCTGCATCTTAGTTTACTGGTTGTAAGAAATATGGTAATTGTAAAATCCTTGTGTATATACTACAAGGACTCTAGTATAAATAATTGATTGATTACACTGTTGTTTAATTATGTTGGAATTTAATATTTCTTCTTAAATCTTTCAATTCCTTTCTCAGTTGTGTTGTATATAGTACATACACTTACTCCTCAGACATGGCCCGAGAGAACTGGCCTTCTAAAATATTACTGTTAGCATTGAAAGAATATCTTGCTAAAACTCAGGCCAGGTCTGTGGACTTGTGGATACACAAGATATATATATATATATATATATATATATATCTAATTGTTATGGATCCAAGGTCATCTATTGGATTGTGAACATTATTATTGTTTTGGAGGAAAAGGATGAAACTGGAAGGTCACCATCAAAGTTATAACAATTATTTTGCAAGTCCAGTTAGATATTTGATGCAAGTTGTGGAAATTCCAAAAGGCAAAAACATTAGGGGGCAGTTAAAGTACCTGTGTAATCCGCTTTCGCAACATCAGAAGCACGAAGGTTCTCATCCTTATCTATCAACGGGAATGGCATTAAGCATTAAATAAGAATCTTGTACACAATTAAATTCAGATTATCCACAAAGATATACCTCGTAAGTTTCGGCGAGAATATTTGCAAAGACGCTTCAATAGCCTCCGCTCCTCCACCATTTCTTTGGTCAGAAAAAGTTTAGGACGTCCTCCCTTTCTTGGTGTCTCTTCCATCGAAGAAACACTACAAGAAAATTTTTGTAAATGAGCAATTCATTGACAATGAATAAATAAAAAGTTTTGCCCTCAAATAAATACATTAAAGACTAAAGTTTACACATCATTTTCTTTTGTGTAAAAAATTAGTCCGAAAATGAGTTACTCGGTCGATCTTTGAGTACTTGTTCTAGTTTACCTAGCCTCCGGCTCCTTCTCTTCAACCTCAGAAAAAGAATAGCAAAGCTAAATATATTACAAACACAACCCATACACATGCGTATAACACATCCTAAGCAAGAAAATCATACACTAAGAACCCACTGATCACACAGACAACAAATTAAAAATCATCACAATGCTTAAACTGGGATTAAATTTTTAAAACAACCCATCAGAACTAAAATCTCATAAACTGATATAATCAAACACCCATCCTTCTCCCCTTTTACCACAATCAAAATAACACAACCCATATACAAATAAAACCCATATACATGCTTATACCACATCCTAAGCTAAATTTGTCCATTATTAAACAAATTAACCCATCATTACCAGCACACATATGTAGACAAACAAAGATATTATATAGCATATATGTAAATAAAATAAAACATACCTTTGAAATCTGGGAAAAAAATGCGAAGTTGAGGAAGGAGAAAGGGAAGAGACCGGAAGTAGAAGATAAGATCCGAGTGGACGGAGGAATTTTCTGATTAAACTGGATAATAGATACACGCGATTAAACTGGATAATAGATAGACGATGAAAAATTTGATAATTTGCGGTATAATTGAGTATAACACAACGTAGCTGGGCAATTTTGTTATTCAGAGTCATATAAGGTTATATTCGTACTTTCACTACTAATAAACTAGAAACTTTTACCCTTGTGTCAGCTTATAATATATAGTAATAAATGGTCTGATTGTTATGTGTATAGCCAAGACACGTCCATAAATTAAAATACTAAACACATCTATACTATATTATAAAAGATGAAACATTGAAAGTTTTAGTACGATACAGTACAGTACTTACCTTATTTAATTATTTTACTTAATTACCCTTAATTATTTAACTTTAATTTTAAAAAAATAAAATGCAATCTTTTCTCAAAATATTACTCCTAAAAGGTAATATCTTTTCTATACTCCTAAATAATAAGTAACCAATTATTTTTTCGGCTGTTACCTTCTATACTATATTATAAAAGGCGAAACATTGAAAGTTTTGGTATGGTACGGTACTTACCTTATTTAATTATTTTACTTTATTACCCTTAATTATTTAACTTTTTTTTACTATGTAGGCTTATATGCCTTACAATTTAGTATCTGTTCTAAGATAATTCTCGGGGTGAGCGAGAGTCGAACCCATGACCTAGGACAACAGAGGATTTACCCCCCCTAAATAATAACTAACCGATTACTTTTGTCAACTATTACCTTTTCTAACTAAAATATCTTTTTTCAAAAAATACGATCGTTCTAATTAATGAAATAAAATAATAATATTATAATTACTAATAACTAACTGATTACCTTTTACAGCTAATAAGTAATATCTTTCAAAAATATGATCGTTCTAATTAATGAAATAAACTAATAATATTATAATTATTAATAATTAACTGATTAACTTTCCAGCTAAAAGCTAATATCTTTTTTATACTCCTAAATAATAACTACCAATTATCTTTTTCAGCTATTACCTATTCTAGCTTTTTTAACTAAAATCTATTCTTTCCAAAAATATGATCGTTTTATTTAATAAAATAAACTAATAATATTATAATTACTAATAACTAACTGATTATTTTTTCCAGCTAAAAGGTAATATCTTTTCTAACTAAAATATCTCATTTTCTCCTAAATAATAATGGGTGATGGCCCAAAATGCCTCATTTTCAATTTTCATGGCCCTCTCTGCCCCATTTCAGAAATTCAGTCCTAAATACCCCGCAGATACGCTATTTCGGGCTCAGTATCAGCTGTTGCGCCATTTCGTTGCACGCATCTACCCCCTGTTGCGACATTCTGTATTCAGTATCAGGGCCTGATACACAATACCGTCATGCGTATTAGGCTAATACGCTACCCGAAAATGCACAACAATACAATGAAAAACCAGTCACGCTACACGAAACAGCACATTTAAGGGGTAGATGAGGGCCAAATTTTTGTGGATAGGGTATTTTGATGATTATCTCAATAATAACTAACTAATTACCTTTTCAAACTAAAATATTTTCTTTCCAAAAACATGGTCGTTCTAATTAATGAAAAAACTAATGATATTATAATTATTAATAACTAACTAATTAACTTTTCCAACTAAAATGTAATTTCTTTTTATATTTTGTAACAAAAATATGTCATTTTCAAACTTCATTTTTTTTACTTAATTATCCTTACTTAAATATTTATTATTGGTAGAAACATGTGTTTCTATTATATAAAATATATTATAGTTTATAATACAATTATATTTTCCAACTAAAACACATTATCTTTTCTAACTTTTCTGACTAGAACCTCTCATTTTCAAAAATATCACGGGTCATTCTATTAATGAAATAAACTAATAAAATTATAATTATTAATAACTAATTGATTACCTTTTTCAGCTAAAATATAATATCTTTTCTATATTTTCTAACTAAAATTTCTTGTTTTCAAACTTTCTTTTCTTACTTAACAATCCTTACTTAAATGTTTATTATTAGCAAAAACATGTTACCTTTTCTATTTTTAAATAACTAATTAATTTCATTTTTGAAATTTTATATTCTAAAAATATTACGGGCAACTATATTTAATACAATAAAATAATATTATTATGATTACTAATAAGAAATAACTAACAAATTACATTTACAGCTAAAACACATTACCTTAACCTCTTCTTTTTTAATAGTGCATGGATAATTGTATTCAATAAAATAAAATAATACCATAATTGATAATTGACTGATTATCTTTTTTAGCTAAAACGTATCATCTTATCTATATCTTATAACTAAATTTTTTCTTTTTTAAAAATAATATTGCCAATATATATATATATATATATATATATATATATATCAAATCATATCAATTTAAAATTTTAACTTACAAAATTCTTATCATCAAAAAATTATTCAAATTATTGAAAAAATCATGTAATATTAAAGAAAATCCGTGCATCGCATGGGTTTTAAGCTAGTTTGATTAAAGTATGCAACCAAAAATCTTTAAAAGTGAAAACTAAAAATGATTAAACACATTTAAATAAAATATGCAACCAGACCATAAATAATCCTGTGTATTGCACGGGTATAAAGCTAGTACACGTGAAGTATAATTTACACACTTAAATTTATATGTACTAGTTTATAACACGTGCAAAGCACGGATTATTTTAATTATTTTATAATTTATTTATAATATCGTTTGATATTATAAATATTTATTTTAATATATTATTGAAAGAATTTGAACCTTAAATTTTTGTATTTAGTAACTTTTAGTATTAAATATATATTAATAAATACGTTGTTGGTGGAAATCGAACCGTAAACCTATGTGTTTAACAACTTTTAATATTATTGTATCTAACGGTCATAATCTATTTGAGTTGAAGATCTAATGATTGTGAATGAGATATAACAAAAAAATGAAAACCAAAACTATAAATTATAGCTCTACTACTACTACTAAATAACAAAAATAGTGTCAGCTAGAACTAAATAACGAAAAATAGTGTCAAATACTACTTGGCCCATTTCAATACATATGTGAGCAGTGTTCTAAAAATCGATTTAGACAATCGATTAATCGACATCTAAGCGGTAGGAGACAGTGCAAAAACGTAAATTTTTTAAAATTGGTCAAAAAACATTTTTTCCCCAAAATCGGCGATTAATCAAATTTAGGCGAGTCTAGGAGAGATTAGACGGAATTAATTAAATTTTATCTAGATTAATCGGTCAAAATTAAAAAAAAAAAACAAATTAAGAATAAAACTTTAAAAATATAATTCTTTTTAAATTAAAAAAAAGGGTTAAGTATCAAATTGACCACTGAATAACTTGACATATCTCAAATACACCATCGATAAATTTGGAATCTTATTTAAAACACTTTTAAAGACATAAATATCGGGATGCCTTTTTTTCTCTCCAACCTTATGTGAGAGTTTTGTTTTCTCTCCATATTCATAAGTCCTTACAAATACTGTGAGAGCTTTTCCTTTGTCTACATCATGGCGAACGGAGAAGGTATTGCTGAGAGAATGGCAAGTCTAGTAATTGATGATGAGGAAAATGAAGCCTTTATCTTGGAAGGGGATGTCGATGAGAAAGTGAACAAATACGAGCTCTGCCTTGTGGGGAGACTGCTTACAGAGAAGAGTGTCAACATAAGGGCCATGAAATCTAAGATAGCAGACGTATGGAGGCCAACGATGGGTTTAAACGTTAAGGAGCTTGAACATGGTCTATATCTGTTTCAATTCTACAGAAAGGAGGATATGCAGTGGGTAGAAAAAGGAGGTCCATGGTCTTTTGACAATGCGATGCTGGCATTAGAACGAGTGGCATTGGGTGAAAACCCAGCGGAGACAAAACCATGGTTCTTAAGCATCTGGATTCAGTTGTACAACCTCCCAATGGGTTATATGCTGGAAACAGTGGGGAAGCAGCTAGGTAATTTCTTCGGGGAGTTTTTGGAATATGATGCTAAAAACAATGCATCAATATGGAGAGATTGTATGCGAGTAAGGATCAGACTCGACGTAAGGAAACTGTTGAAACGGAAGAAGAAAATAGTGAAGAAGGATAGGAAAGAGTTTACAGTTGACTGCAAATATGAAAGACTTGGAGAGTTCTGTTTCTCATGTGGGATGGTTAGTCACACGGACAGGTTTTGCAGAGCTGCTATTGATAGAGGAGATGAGCTGGTGGTTAAAGAGTGGGGAAGCTGGCTCAGAGCACCACCACGTAGGGTGGCTGGGCAAACTCAGAGCAAGTGGCTACGGGAGGAAAACGATGACACGTGGGAAGCTAGGATTGGTGGAGCCAGTAACAACCAGAATTTTCGGTTGGTGGTTGCAACAGATACCCGAGATGGTAGCAACAAATCTTTGGTTTTAAAGGATGCTAATTTTAAGGGATATACAGCTACATCAAATATCCTGTATGATTCAAATGAGGATGACAGCGGTATTATTCAGTTAGAGGACCGAAAACGTAGGAGAAGCACAACAACTGGGCTGGGCCATATGATATTGATTTGGGCCACAAAGCAAATGATTTTCAGAAAGGAAACAACCAAATAGAGACTGATATTTCTGATGGGATTTATCAGTATCTGCACAAAATAGTCCGGCTGAGCTTGCAAAGCAAGCCAGCCATCAGAAATGAATGCTATAGGATGGAACTGTCGGGGTGTGGGCTCACCTCGTACAGTTCGGGTGCTAAAAGAGATGGTAAAATCTCACAAGCCTGATATCTTGTTTTTGTCTGAGACTTTAGCAGCTAGTAATAAAATTGAGGTTCTGGCCTCGAAACTTGGCTTTGTTCATTTTTTCGTAGTAGATAAGCAAGGCAGTGGAGGGGGATTGGCAGTGTGTTGGAAGCATAATGTGAGGTACATTGTTTTTGACTCGTCTTATAATCATATTGACATCAACATAAAAGAAAGGAATGGAGGAGATTGGCGTTTGACTTGTTTTTACGGCTTCCCTGAACGTGAAAGAAGGCAAGCTTCCTGGGATTTTCTTCGACAGTTAGCGTTGAGCTCTCACCTACCTTGGTGCATTCTTGGGAACTTCAACGACCTTTTGTACAGCAGTGATAAGAAAAGGGAAGAATAAACACCCTCAGAGCCTTTTGGACGGTTTCAGGAATGCAGTGGAAGACAGCTCTTTGATTGAACTAGACCTTAAAGGGGGTGATTTCACATGGGAGAAAAGCAAAGGGACGTCTAACTGGGTTAGTGAACGATTGGATAGGTGTTTTGATAGTAGCTCGTGGTGGAGTAGATTTCCCTTATGCACTTTAACGGTGTTTCATGTTGTGGTGTCTGACCAAGACCCTATCAAGCTTGAGTTAGTTAACACTTATATCCCTAAGAAACAGTTTATATTTAGATTTGAAAACATATGGTCAAAGGAGGAAAGTTTTCATTCTGAGGTTTCGAAGTCTTGGCAAAACCTCCCAACAATACATTTGTTGCCAAAGCTGGTAGCAGTCTCTTCTCATATGGCGAAGTGGGGGAGGGAGGTTTTTAATAAGTTTAGAGAGAAAGTAAAGAAACAGAAGGAGGTTATCGATGGTCTGAAGGACAGGGAAGATGATGATGGAGTTCAGATGTACTTTGATGAGAAGGATAAGCTTAATGATCTCTTACTTCATGAAGAGGCTTATTGGCAACAGAGAGCAAAAAAATTCTGGCTTAAAGATGGCGACACTAATTCTAAATTTTTTCATGTAGCAGCATCCAGTAGGAAAAAGTTAAATCATATTTCTGGCCTTAAATCGGAAGATGGAACTCTGGTTACAAGTCATGAGGAGATGTGTAGTTTACTGAAAGAATACTTTAGCAAGGTCTTCGAGGGAGCTAGTAGAGATTCGAACCAAAAAGAGCAAGACACAGTTTCAATGATCACTAGCCAATAAAACGAGATGTTAACAGCTGAGCTAACTTTTTCTGAGTTCACTCAAGCAGTGAAGAGCATGCATCCGGATAAAGCAAGTGGCCCAGATGGCTTAAATCCAGCATTTTTCCAGCATTTCTGGAAGTTAATTGGGAAAGAAGTGTTTGATTGTTATCAACAATGGCTTAAGGAGGGCAAATTTTCTGCAGATGTCAATGACACAACTCTGGTGCTCATTCCGAAGAAGGACAATGTAGATGATCCTAAAGATCTCAGGCCAATAGCTCTTTGCAACGTTCTTTACAAGATAGTTGCAAAAGTCTTAGCGAATAGGCTGCAAAGAATTCTTCCAGGAGTCATTTCTGAGGAACAGTCGGCATTTGTCCCTGGTCGCAATATTACAGACAACGTTTTGGTGGCCTTTTAGCTATTGCACTATATGAAACGGAAGAGTAGTGGTCAGGATGGGGTGGTGGCATTAAAGTTGGACATATGCAAAGCTTATGACCGTGTGAGATGGGATTACTTGAATCACAGAATGTTGGCTATTGGATTTTCTGATAAATGGGTTAGGTGGGTGATGATGTGTGTGAAAACTGTTTCTTATTCTATCTCGTTTCAAGGTTCCATGATAGGTCCGATAGTTCCAACTCGGGGTCTCCCGTAAGGGGATCCCCTCTCACCGTATTTGTTCTTATTATGTATTGAAGGTTTATCAATGACTCTAAAATCAGCTGCTCAACAAGGTAGAATGCATGGCTGCTGTATCTGTAATTCAGCCCCCTCAGTAACTCATCTGTTGTTTGCATATGATAGCCTTTTGTTTTTCAAAGCCACTACTGAAGAAGCATCAACAGTCAAAACAATTCTGAATGAGTATGAAGTTTAATCGGGTCAAGCAGTTAATTATCAAAAGTCGGCCATTTTCTTCAATTCGAATGTAAGGAGGGATAAGAAAGGAGACATTAAACAGGAGCTTGGAGTTCATAATGACATTGGTGACAGTAGATATCTTGGCTTGCCTTCGTTGATTGGTCGTTCCAAAAAAACTGTGTTTAGGTACCTGAAGGAAAAGGTGGGTCAAAAGATTAAGGGGTGGAGTTCAAGGTTGCTTTCTCGTGCTGGAAAACTAGTCATGTTGAAGAATGTGGTTCAATCAATTCCTGCGTACGCAATGTCTTGCTTTTTCCTTCCTAAATCATTATGTCAGGAAATACAACGTGTCATGAATGCGTTTTGGTGGCAGACAAATTCTTCTGAAAACAAGGGTATTCGTTGGATCGGATGGAACAAGATGTGTATGTCGAAAAGTGCTGGTGGTTTGGGCTTAAGAGACATTAATGGTTTCAATCTCGCTCTTCTGGGTAAGCAGTACTGGAAACTAGTGAATGATCCAGATGCTTTAGTGTCAAGACTATTAAAACCGCGGTATTATCCAAATAACCATTTTCTTCAAGCTGGAAGGTCTGGTGGTGCGAGTTACACCTGGTCAGGAATTTGGGAGGCTAAGGAGGAGATGAAGAAAGGGTTGAGATGGGTAGTGGGAGATGGTAAACTAATTAACATCTCTACTGGTAGATGGCTGAGAATGAAGGAAGACTTCTGCATTAACAAGGACCAAACGAGTAGTCAAGTGTTGCAGCTCAAGGTTTGTGATTTGTTTAAGGAAAACAGTAAAGCTTGGGATGAGGATAAGGTAAAGCTCCATTTCAATAACGCAGATGCTATTTTAAGTATCAGGATTCCACAACGGTGTACTAGAGACAGGATTATCTGGATCCATTCAAAGGATGGAAAGTATACGGTGAAATCAGGTTACTATCAGTGGTGTCAAAGTCAGAATGTTTCTGAAGTGGTTCAACAATCAAATGGGTGGAGCAAAATCTGGAAACTCGAAGTCCCACAAAAAATCAGAGTTTTTTTATGGAGGTTCTGTCGTAACACATTACCAGTAAGGATCTTGTTAAGAAGACGAGGTGTCCCAGCCCCAATTGCTTGTTCAATGTGTGTAGGAGATGTAAAACATCTGAGGCATCTATTTTTTGAATGCAACTTTGCTAAGGAATGCTGGAATCAGGTAGGCATGAACTGCGATCAGTGGGACATATAGAATAGTGATGAATGGATTCTGCAAAAGCTTGCTAATGGCTCGAAGGATGATCTGATCAAAGTTTCATCAGTGCTCTGGGGTGTTTGGTTTGCGAGGAATAAATGTATTTTTGAGAACAGAAGGTTGACACCAGCTGCAGCTATGTCTTGGAGTGGGAAACAGATTACAGAGTGGCAACTTGCAAACAAAAAGCCTAAGCCTACAACCAGTTCGAGAGAGATAAACCAAGGGAATGATGTTAAGTGGCAAGCTCCAGAGATGGGAAGTTTCAAAATCAATGTGGATGCATCAGTCGTGGAAGGGAATAGTTCGTTTGCAGTAGGAATGGTTCTTAGAAACCACCTTGGGCATTTTGTTTCAGGAAGAACGATGAGATTTTCATGTTCTGTCTTGGTTGTGGAAGCTGAATTAACAGGCATTATTGAGGCTTTGAAGTGGGCTCAGGAAGTCGAAGAAGGTGATGTTATAGTCGAAAGTGATTCGAAGATTAGTGTTCATGCAGTAAGAGATGGCCAGGAGAACTTGCTGGAATGTGGTGATCTGATCAAGCAGGGTGTTGATATCCTGCAGTGTAATGGTCGACTCTCGGTTGTTTTTGTTAAAAAGCAAGCGAACAAGGTAGCGCATAGTCTTGCTAGAATTCCTTGTGAGCTGAATGGCTTTATTGTAGCCCCGTCTCCTCCAGTTTATTTGTTGGAGACAATTTTGTCCGAAAGTTTGGTGATTTAATGAAATATTTACTTCTAAAAAAAAAGACATAAATATCAAATTGATACCTTTAAAATGTACTAGGAAAGTAAAAATAATTTTTCATTGAGTTCTACACATTTTTCTTAAATGCTACAGCAACCAAATTAAAGGTCATGAATTCTAGTATTTTTATAATATATTTAGATTTTAAGAAATTTATAATAAAAATATAAATAAAAATAAATAGTATAAAAGTTTTCTTAAAATCTATATATATAATCATAAATACTAGAATTATTAACTTTTCGTTTGGTTATGGTAGCATTCAAGAAAAATGAGTAAAACTCAATAAAAAATTATTTTTACTTCTGAAGTACATTTTAAAGGTACTCATTTGATATTTATGTCTTTAAAAGTATTTAAATGTGTTTTAAATGATCCTGAAATTTGAAATATGTCATGTTATTCAGTGACCAATTTGATATTTAATCCTTAAAAAAAATATAATTTCCAAATAAAAGGATAAATTCATTTATCATATTTGATAATAAATGAAAATATTTATATGAAATAAATTTTTAAATATTAAAATTAATATTTTAATATATCCGATTAATGTTCCGATTAATCGATAAAACGTAAGTTCACCGGCATATTGTAATTTGGGTGATGATTACGATAAAAATTCATATGACTTTAAGAGGTTTGTAGTTGATGCTCAACAACCTTTGTTTGAGGGTAGTGAGTGTAACTTCTTTGCAATCAACACGAGTCTAGGATGATCCTTATTGTGTAGAACAAAGGATGTGAATTATTATCAACAAAATTCACATCAAAAGTCTCGCACACATGTGATACTCCTTCAGTCCCAAAAATGAGTGTTAGTCTTGATTTTTTTTATACGTAATTTAAGATGTAGAAGAGAGTGGCCTTTGCATATAGTCTTTTTAATCTTTTTTCTAAAAAATATACTATTTTAATTTTTATTCAAAAACCAAAATTCAACAAAATATATTCTACGAAACAAACGCTAATTCAAGAAAAATATTTAGAAAACTAAAATCAATAATAAACTTTAATATAATGAGCAGGCCCCCATCTAGTAAAATTGGCCTGCAAACACAAAATTTATATTTATGCTTAGTAAAGGAACATTAGAAGCAATAAACCACTAGAAAAATGTGTTATTCCCAGATTACACACTTGTATAATTGTAGAAGGGGAGGTTGAATACAATTCTTGATATTTATAAATTTCTGATAAGAACGACTTTTAGTACCTTATATGTTGGTTATATAATTTAAACACTTAAATTCATATATATATAACTTGTAAGCTTGTATCATTAATACTAGGGGATTGTTTGTTTCCACTTGCTTTCGAGATAAAAGTAACCTACTTTTGGAAAAAAGTACACTACATATAATTTTTTGTAAGTATTTTTTCTGAAAATAAGATAAGCCAAAAGAGCACTATAAATGTAAAATTCCCCGGAAAATGAAATTTGATGCCCGACAAGATATAAAATCAATATATTGATGCATATAGAATATTTTAGTGAAGGGGTGCTTCCATTAGAGAAGTGACATGTAAACAGAATTTTAACAAAATTCTAAAATTCAAGGATTTAAACATGTCGAAACTCACTGCCCTGCTGCCATTACTCAGATTCAGCCACAACTTAGCAGTGCATTTAAACCAGTCACGCACAAAGTAAAAGCAGTACCAAGAAACCAAAATGATATACTTACATGCACGTTAAATTCTATAGGCAAATTGCCTGTCAAACAGTACATAAGTTTGTTAGTAGAAGTTTGCTGTACGATCCTGCTCTAATTGAGATGTGTACGTGTGTTTTCGCAGCCTGTATACACGGTCAGTGGATGGGCAAAAATCAAAAAAGCAACCCAAATGCAAGTCCACTCATGATATATATGCGGGTACCTCCCCTTCAACCTACAGACCCTGAGGCAGGAAACAGTGAAATTGAGCTACGATGTATCATTTATCATTATCAGATTCAAGAATGGCAGGATTTAAGTTTTCACCTCTGGTAGTCCTACTTGTCGATTTTCTGGTGAAAAACTCGCTCAATGGTCTCTCTGGAACTGGTATCAACTTCCCAGCAGCAGCAAGAGGCCAACTGATTCAAAACATAGTAAACTTTCAGCGCAAGTGCATTCTACAAAGGCTTACAGATCAGGCCGTATTCTCAGATCTTATAGATAAAAATTAAATTTTATGTTTGTCCTAGTTCAATACACTTTACACGGGAAGATGGGAACCACGTTATCTTCTTAGCATAGGAGTTCCTGCCCTAGTGCAGGCCATGCTCACATACCCACCTATTTTAGGGCAAATAATTTTCAAAGTCCACCACATCTTGGTGTACCAAGGATTTTGTTGTAATACACGTATTTTCAATTGCTCAAAAGGTGACTTTACACGTATTTTAGGCCATGCTCACTTTACACGTATTTTTTTGCTTTTGTTGTCAATTCGTTCAAATCAACTGCCGAACCTACATTCTAATCATTCATCAAAGTTCAATTGTCCACAGTACCCAAAGTTAAATTGTCCGTGTATGTAGGATAAAATATGCCAAGTACTCGATTATTCCTTTTTCACTACTCAACATTTAAAATCATCTTTCGCCTAGTAATTTAGTAATCAAGCAATGCTCAACAATAATCTCTACCAAAGTCTTCAATAAGAAATTAATTATTTTTTAAGGTAATTCGTGACGTTCTAATTTATGTATCAAATCAATAAACGATTTTATTTTTAGCTATATTTCTTAAAATGGTCCCCACAATCTTTTAGCAATATAAGTACCCAAAGATTCTTTTTCACTGGGCCTAACAAATCTTCAGGACAAGCCCTGCATGTTAGCTTAATGCTTGCCAAGGATCAAGAAAGGATATACAATTTCCATGTATAATTTTATTTTAAAACCAAACATTTGCATACCTGACAAGGCCGATAGCTATCGAGACGAGCCATAACTGCCAGCTAAGCCTGACTGTTGAAGTAAATTTCCCAAGAAACATTATAATAAGGACCTGCATAATGTAAAGAAATAAAAATATAGAAGTCAGTGGAAAGTTTTGCTCTTCCTATTATAGCTGTGTACTAAAAATGATCACCACAGCACGCAAGAAGAGAGTTAAATAGTCACCTGAAGAAGCAGTGTTAATCCCACAATTCCCATGAATAAACGATTCTTAGTAACACCCTTGAATACATTGATCTCATCAGGCTTGCGCGCATTGAGTTCATTAAATAACTGCAGTGAAAAGAGCTTTTGTCAGACACCATACAAGCTAACAGAAAAAGCTTAGAACATGTAAGCATTTATGTCAACTGCATCTCATTTCCCACACGAACTCGTATTCCACAAAGAAAGATAACCTTGTAACAAGCTTCACATATATAGAAACTTCGGCCAAAAATTTCTCTAAAAGGCATGCTAAGAATCAGTACTTACACAGTTGCATGTTCACTGAAAGTGTAACTGACAATAATGCAACCATAACACTGCCTAGGGGGAAGTAATATCAAATTAAAAAGGTTTTATTTTTCGAGTGGCCAAGACTCTGATGATTATAAATAATAGTTCTTGTTTGAACAGACCATTCTTAGAGATTATTGCAACCTGTAGTCTGGGTAGAGAAACTACAAGTTGCAAGAGTAAACAGAAACAAGTAAATATACTGATCAAGACAGATTGTATCATAATATCTTTTAGTTTTAAGCAAACATGAGATATGCTATTTGTGTGGGAGGTACCTGACTCAGAACAAAAGCATTGAAAATCAATGTATTTTTCACTTTAGTAGCATGCTCCTCCTCTTCATGTTCTAGGTTCAGAATTTTTTTGCCTTCGAAATTAAGGACAAGCAGGACAGTGATTTGATAAAAAGCCTGTAAATTTGATTCATTCAGCAGCACACAAAGAACAATACCAATCATTTACTTTGTTCGCATTAATTGATACTTGATAGTCTGATATGGATGCTAAGAATAGAGATAGTATACCTGGATAAGCAAATTCCTCCACATAATATTTGTTATCAGAGGTTCCCTATTAAAGTAGACAAGGAAGAAGCAAGCAAAACAATACTTATTAGATAGATTGAGGACTTTAAACATGACCAAGTAGATGAGTTATAAAGAAATCCAATTCTAAATCATTTTAAGAATAAAGAGGTTATGTTAAATGCATATTAAATGTCTAAAGAAGCCGAACCTTCGACCGACAGGAGATCTTTTCATGAGGTGATCTGTTGGTGGTTCAGTAGCCAGTGCAAGTGCTCCAAGAGTATCCATAATAAGATTCACCCAGAGAAGCTGACAGATAAACATAGTAATAATGAACAAATAAATGCATTTGCCTGAGTGAGTCTTTTTGTGTGTTTGGAGGGGGGGGGGATATACATATATATATATATATACCTGTACAGCATTCAGTGGGACATCTCCGGCAGAAACTGCGGCAACAACGTTAATCACGAGAGCAGCAACATTTACTGTCAGCTGGAACTGAATAAATTTTTGAATATTTGCATAGACAGATCGACCCCATCGAACAACCTGCATTATCAGTCAGCATATTAACCGATTGTCCAAAGCAATTATAAGTAAAATTCATTAGAAGTTGATTACTTGCACACGTGTTAATATATCTAGAAGACTAGGATAATTCGTAAGGACTTTTTTTTTTGCTAAAACCTTCGTAAGGAGTTGATATTGGAGATATGACTACAAAAAAAACCAGGAAAGCAGAAATGCACTCATAATCCAAATTATCATTACCTTCAGCTCTAAACCAATTGGTGAACTAAAGAGTGCTTGGAAAGAAAATATTTAACCAAACATACGATTTTTTTGGCAACTGTTCCTCCACTGATGTAAGTTCACAATTAATTGACTGTAGCCGATAAGGTGCACACTTACATCGCCCAAGTTTAAAAAGGCACATCTTACCAAAACTTCAGTGGAAGTTTCTCTCATTATTCTTATTTGGATACAATTTCAAGTAACAGAAATTGCAGATAATGCAGACTAACCTTTACAACTGTAGCAAAATTGTCATCTAATATTATGATGTCTGAGCTTTCTTTTGCAACCTCTGTTCCTTGGATGCCCATGGCAAGACCAATATCAGCCTACATAATTGAAAACAGTTCAACAGCCAAAACAAAATGCAATGCTTTATGAAAAAAACACAAAGATAAAACATATGTTTATGTACGAGACTAAAGCAAACTATAAATTTTCTCCAACCAGACCTCATGTAAAGCAGGAGCATCGTTAGTGCCATCTCCAGTTACGGCGACAACGTGCCCATTCTTTCTCAATGCTTGCACAAGCAATAGTTTATCATTAGGTGATGACCTTCCCATTACCTATATACCAGAAATCAACCATCAGTTACTAAAAACTACCTGCCTCAGTGGCAGAAATAATAGATTAAAAGAGAATATGCATAATTCATACAGATATCTTCTCAGCGACAATCAGTCTTTCTGCTTCAGAGTATTCACGAAATGTCTTCCCTTCAATGATATTCGGTAAAGTAGCTTCAGCACCTGATTGTAGTATTCCACATTCTAAAGCAATTGCCTTTGCTGTTTGAAGATTGTCACCAGTAACCATCCTTACCTGTGTGAATTGTGGAGCCACAACCAAAGACATACAGTAGTTGAGATCAGAAACATAATTAATTATCATTACAACATAGAAGACTTCGGATATCTACATATTATAAAGGTAAAGCATATGGTAAGCAAGTAGTTCCTTCCAGTCCATTACACATAAACCCCCGAGCAGATATGACTGAATGCCTAACAGCTAGTTTATTATGTCAAAACATAAAGTTACAGTAGTACAGTAGTATTGTTCGTACGTAGTCACGAGAGAGTATCTAACTTTAATACTACGCCCCTCAACTGCAAATTTAGTATCTAATCAGCACCTACAATTCAACTTAAGCATGTCAGAAGGGGCAAACATAAGAATACGAAACATACTTTGATCCCAGCGTCAATGCAAAGTTGAACAGCAATCTTAACACTTGGACGGCAAGGATCCTGCATGGAGTAAATACGTTTTTGTAATCATTCATAATTAAGCCAAGGTGGTTCTCCCGAAATACCATCAAACCAATTATACACTACACATATTCAATTATATAGTGAAATATATATATATATACACATTAACAAAACCAGAGTTTATATTTGTAACCTTTTCTTAGTAGTGAGAAACATCCTCAAATAAAAGGTTGCAAGCAACAGAGAATATTTCAAAAGTGTTCTGTTTTTCTAGTACAGAAAATGATGCCGGTACTATTCCAACAATTTTGATAGTAAATAAATATGTTACATATGACTGCTCAATAATGTAGTAAACAAAACCTAGGACATGTAGACAAGAATCTAGAGATAACCACGACAACAGGCTAGTAAATGAAAAACATTGGACTATGTAGTATAAAGCAAAAGAGTAATAAATACTAATAACATAATTTCAATAGAGTTAGCAATTCAATTTAAATATTAATATGGACGGTTTTTCAGCTATTACCGACTGCAAATATTGATGCATTAATTGCATATACTTTCATATGAAATTACATTTTTAAAAAAAAACAAAAGAAATAGCACAGTTCACATGTGAGCTTTGCCTTACCATAGCAAGGAGCATTGTCCCGAATGCATGAGAAGTGCAATAGTATTTGCAACTATCAGTGAACATTCAAAGGAAACACCATAGTTTTTATTTTCAAGTTACGATAGGTTAGATGATATTTCAAGAATTATCACTTGCACATAATTTTTCATACCTTCAGTCCTACAATCCCAAGCAAGACAAGGTCATCCTCGGGTAAATTCCAGTGGTCAAGCTCCTCCTCGTTATCTGGTACTTGAGCTTTTTCACACGTTCTGTATGCAAATGCAATACATCGCAGGCTTCCTGCAGCCATATCTTCAATTGCTTTTTTAAACATTGTCCTCTGCACAAATTGTTAAATTTAAGTAAAAGAGTCCACAGCTGTAAAAATGATTGTTACTCAATAACATGTGCACACAAGCATATGTTGTAGGACTCATAATAAGCTGAAGCACAAATTATTCAAGAAGAGTGGTGTGTCAATATGACATGCATTTCCAAGCGGACAGGGTTACTGAAGATGCTTCCATATAAAACTATTCACTCCTATATGCATGCACTTGTCTTAAATGCTATACACTTGTCTTTTGTGCTCTCTCCTGTACCCAAATCCAAATTTCCCTAGGTTCAAAATCTTTGTAAAGAAGTGCATTATCCAAAATAAGGACCTGCATAAAACTTCTTATGACCTTCTAAAACATGTTCTAGATAAAACATCATTTATAATTATGATCAAGGACAGAAACTGAAAACCTGGCATGTCAAAATTTCAGATTATACACAAGTCATTGCTCATGACAACGAGTGACTTCTGATTTTGATATTTATACAACAAATGCAAGTATACAACTGAAGTCATAAAAAGAGGACTCAAACCTTATCTTCTTCCATGGGCACCAAGTTTTCATCGACATTCATGTATCTTGTGCAGCAGGCTAATACAACCTCAGCAGCACCTTTCCAGTGCACATGAACATCAGAATCTGGCTGTAAATATATAACCAGAAAGGAAAGGGAGGGAGACTTGTTAGCGCAAGATTGATGAAGAACTCTGAAGGTACAACCAAAAGGCATCTTCCTTAAGAAACTTATAGAAGATCTTTGTATCAAACATACCCTAAACAACATCTATGCCAAATTTATGGCTCAACCTTTAATGCTAGAAATAAATTTTGGTCATACAAGCATTTTTACTTCGAGGGCGAAAATCTCTTACAAATACATACATGCCAAGGTCTGCATTCTCTTTGATTGTACCACCATGTTGCAGGTCAGATTCTAAAACTTGAAATTTTTGTAATATAGCAATAGAACAATACACTTGACAGGAGCCAAGAATCTAAACACAAAACGGAGGAAAATATATGTACAGCAACACATAATTAAAGAAAATTTTCCAATACAAATAATAAAATATTTCAATTCCCTAGTATGTGAGGGTATAAATGGTTATAAGGAGAATGAAACTTAATTTTGAAAACAAAAATAACTAATAACTAATAAGACGTAGATGACCAGACCCCAAATATAACTAAATATCTGACTGCGTTAATTTTCACTTTGCTAGGCACACTTCAACCAACAATTAATAAATATTTTTTTATTCCTATTGTATTTCCCATCACATGTACCAGACAACAGATAACTCGCCAAAACCAACTTAAGGAAGCATCAACCCGTTGATGCAACACCTAAATCACGAATCTCCCATTTATGTAGTCATCTTACCAGCTGTACTGCAACACCTGCACGTTTTTTCTCTGAATTGAAAGGAAACGCATGAATAATAGAAGACCCTGATCTGACGGTATCAAAAGCCATTCCTAGCTGCAAAAAGGATACTGAAGATCATGGCCCAAATTCTCTATATAAAAATACCAAGGATTAGGGCTGTGGACGCGAAGAAGTTAGAGAACTTACAGACACTCCCCATTGAAGAATGGCCTTCTCTGTTGGTGATCCAGAAACCTCCACCTCACCACCCTGTCAATGATAAGCCAAGCAAAATTAAAGTATTTCAAGAGTCAATGTTAAAAGCTAATGAATTAGGAGAGAGTAAAATAAACAAGTACCCTTAACAATCATGTTTGAAGTCAATAAGTCGATAAATTTGGAAAATTATAATTATTTTTCAGGAGGTCAACAACAAGTCCAAAAAGTTTGTGAAAGATAAGAAGACAAGCAGTATAAACAAACACTACACCACGTTCAATTCTGGACTAAGATAAGTACTTGTTAGTGATACATTGCTTAGTTTAGATGATTTCTAATTTGTGCATTGATAATAAAAGCGTATGTCTGCTTTCCATGTATCCATGCTACATGGATCACCTCCCTTGCAGCTTGTGAAGGGAACATAGCTGACTAAAAGAAAAGGTAGATAAAAAAACACGTATACCAATCAAGGAACGGAACCTCAAGGTAATGCAAATTGCAAAACATACATAATACTTGAAAGAGTTTGCATCCACAATGCAAATATAAATTTAAATTCAGGGATTCAACTAAGAAATATGTCCAAACTACCTCCGACAGGAATACACTGCCGGTTGTATTCTGTGCTACTCCTTCGATCAGGAGTGATGCAATCTTGGGAGGTAGTGACCTCTTTTCAGAAGGATCAATTTTCTCCCCGCAGATGTAGGTTTCTACCACAGTCATCTGTAAAAGAGAGTTAAAACATAAGCACTATAGTAAGTTTCTCTACCATTTAAACACATGGATAAGATAAAATAAAAGGAAAATGACAACTGATCTCTAAGATCCAAGTAGTCAATTTGGATACCAAGGAATAAAAAATTTCATCATACCATCATTGCAGTATTTAAAGGAACAAGGTTTAATTAACAAAAAATGTTTACTATGAAATTTCTATCAAATAACCATAAAAATGATGCCAGGTGTGAAACAGAGACAGTTGATAGTTTCACATATAACTATCTACTATCAGGAATCAAATTTCAAGACTATGAATTCATTAAATCAAGGTTTCCATGGTTTACGAAAATCACATCTTCTCCGCATATCATCATATCAAGAGCCTTATCTCTCCATTCATTATCCATAGGCATAAATGTATACTAGTAAGATGAGTTCTTTAATTTTTTTGAAATGAAGAAACAAAAACATTCAAAGACAGCATGAGAACATACCACATTCATTGTCAAGGTTCCCGTTTTATCACTACAAATGGTGGTAGCAGAGCCCATAGTTTCACAAGCAGAAAGTCTTCTGACCTGTACTCCAAATTGTTAAACCAAATATATATTGATATATTACAGATAGTTCACCCACACTACCAATAGATATCTTAATAAAATGTGTAACGTGTAGATACATCGATTGTGGAACTCAATAAACAATGACCACACATACCAAGGCCTTGTCTGCCATCATTTTTCTCATTGAGTAGGCAAGCCTACAATATTAGCATACAAGGTTAGCATAAGGAATAAAAAGAGATGGAAACGAATAAAAGTCTTGGTGTGAATGTGAGACGATAATAACATATAAACAGAGGAGTGGCAAATTGACCAACTTAGGTATTAGTAGCATGTGCAGAGGACAAAAGAAAGAGGTTTGGATCACCCAGACAAAAATGATCAAATTACTATAAAGGCATAACTTACAATATGACATCAAACATACATATCTTTAAAGAAATAAATTAAATAAACTTACGTTAACGTAACAGCCAACGGGAGCCCTTCTGGAACAGCTACAACAACAATGGTGACCTATAGACTAACATTAATTAAAAATTGGAAATCATGTGCAAAAACATCATTGAAATTTTGATAAAAATAATACACACCGCAACAGTGAATATTTTGATTGCTCCATCAATAGCATCACTAACACTGGTCTTTCCACGAACATACCTTGGTGATTCTTTAGTATCCTTACTGTGCCCGGTAAAATATCTATAGACGTGCAAATTTCGTTCAGCAACACACCACAGCTGAACACACCCCAACTAAGGAAGATAGGTTAAAGACAACAGTAACCGACCTGGCTAGAAGCACAACTAAAACAAATACAGCCACCGCTAATCCAACCATGCCCACAAATGTTGCAACTCCATTCAAACGTACCTAGTAGATCATAAAATTAATTAATTGGTTGTAGAGTTCAAGGCGATCAAACATATTGGCCACAACTAATATGGAAAGTAACCTGCAATGGGGTTTCTTCGCCATTATCTTCTGATATGCTAGCCATTAGCAATCCCCACTCAGTATTGATCCCAACACCAGTAACCTGTAAAAGTAACAACATAAAATGGCAGAAGTAACAACTTAGAGACTTCTCATATACAATCATCAAGCCAAATACATATAGTATTTATCGGAGCTGGAGCTGACAAGGGCATTCTCTACACTATTCCATTATTACGTTAGCCAGATTACTAATCAGCACAATCCTCCACAAGCATTACTTAATCGTTCAGGCATATACATAATTATATATATATATATATATATATATATATATATATCGCATTTTTATAGATCAATTCTACATCAATATACTTGGATTCCTAATATCGAAATTTACTTGAGTTCCTAAGATCTATATATTGCACAAGTCCTGATGCACAATATCATGTTAGAGAGGCACATTTATGTCTGTGTGAATGATAGCTACAGCTTTAAATATAATCATTACGGTTTAAGGACTGTGGTAGCATGTCACCAATCAGTTCCTCTTTCAGACAAGCAAGCCATACAAGTAAGAAATGTGTGGCCGTGTGGGACTGAAAGGCCATGCCTCTCTCACAATAAGATAACAGGCACTTAAATCATCAAATTCACTACTAGCTGTACAGGGTTTCACTTATGCACAACATACAAGACATGACAAGATTATGATTTAGGTTCAAAAACCTGTCATCGAACTGTCTCAAAACTGATCTACTTTATCTCTTCAGAACTATTTATAGGTTTTAAATCAAGCACCAACTAAGAGTATTTTAGGACAGCCCTCTTCTCTTAGCAAAGATGGTAAATTTCTCAAATTACAGCAATAAATACACATCTACTAGGTCAATTGATAAATTTTACGTTATTTGTAAGCATGTCAGCAATTCGTCGCATAAATCAAGTTTCTATCAAACATGCATACTTCTGTAAACCGAACCCTAATTCTTAGATTAAGATAAGATTTCATAACATTTGATTCTGCTTACGGATAGGACATACTAGGAATGTTGGTTTGGTTACTCTGCACTACATAAGACTCACAATACAAGAGCTAATTTGTAGTAAGAGAACAGGCAAACAAGGAGGAACCATTTCCATAAACATAGAGATTAAAGATGTCACAGAAACTTACCAGCATAGTGCCATAGCCATCGGCTATTTTGCAACCAGACATTAGAAATGGTGCCTTCTGATCCTTGTGAACCTGCCAAATACAGGGTAGGCCTTAAGCAACATCACAATCTCTGAGCAAGTTTTATCCAAGATCTCTGATCTCAGTAATAAAAAATTGTTTAACAACTACTTCCAAAGATTGCTTAAAGAGATTTGTTTTTGCATCTCCCTTATATGTATGACTCTTCTGTATATGAGACACATACCATCTGGTTACTTAAATTAACTTACACTACTCATGAAATTATAAGACATAAGAGCATAGCATTGTAACTCACAATCTTGCTCTCCCCAGTCATACTCGACTCATCAATTGCAAGGGAATGCCCAGATATTAAAACACCATCAGCAGGAACCTGAAATCAAAATATAAGTTTGTAAACCAAAACTTGCGTCAGATCTCAATTTCCCAACTAACAAAAGTAAAAAAAAAAAAAAAACTTTTGGCATTCACCTGATCACCAATTTTGAGTGGGATGACATCACCAACAACAATATCAAATATTGATATCTCTACTCTTCTACCACCTCTAGTGACCTGCATATAATATCAAAATCATCAAAAAAATGGAGGACTACAGACAACATCATCTATTAATTCAAATCACACCTCCATATGTATATTCTGCTTCTCCTCATTTAGAACTTGAAACTGAAGAGACTGTTTATAGTCGCTGAAAGCTTTACAAAGAAAAAAGAATCAGCAAGATAACTGAATCTAGAGCTGCATATATTTTCCAAATGATTGCAGTTTAAATAAGATTCAACAGACCTAGTGAAATAAAAGAGAAACAGAGATGTGCCAACCTTCGATAGCGTGATATGATAAAAAAGTTGAAATAGTAATAGAAAATGGGGAGGAAGCGAAGATTTCTCCACTGAGATGTCACTTAAAAGTGTGGGAATAATTAATTACCCGTATTCTATTATTTATGAACACTAAAACATTAATAAGCATCAATAAACAATTTTACAAGAGATAAGACATTGAAATAAAGAATGCAATGCTATTGTTACTGCTTTAAAATGGGGAAAGCCCGCGGAGGCCAGATAAGAAGCAAATTAAATTTAAGAAAAATTCTACCAATGCGGAGAGCAAGGACAAAAGTCCTCATGTTTTAAATTCACTATGCTACTAACAGCAAATGATACTTATTGCCCCTGACCTCATAGTTTAAGGTTTGTTCTGTATAAACCCTCATACACATGCATCGATATATCAGACACATTTGCACTACTCATGTGCAACATACTAACATGAAAACAGCTACCAGAACTTAAAAATAATGATCCTGCAACTGCAATTCTTTTAAACAAAAATTTCAAAGGTAATGGAGGTCAATACCTGTAACTGCTATAACAATAATAACCGCTATCGCAATACTTCCACCATCATACCAACCTTCTTTGATACCCTAAAAGAAACGGTTAAATGAGTTTTATGTACAATCCATAAAGTAATTTATACGGCTTTGAAAATGATATGGCAGCCAAGTAACGCTACTAGCCTATAATAATTGGCACAGTTATGTTTAGAAAGTAAATTACCATCCACATTATACTAAAAATGTTCAGTTCCTTTTCCTAGTGAAACAATCATCTCAGTATCCAAACATCAAAAGTTCCTTCACATTTTAGAGTATCTATCCCCAATCTAGGTAAATTCCTACCGCGTTTTCCATTAACCTAGCAGAGCCTTAACTTTGCTCAAAGCCTCCAAGTTAGAGAATTACGAAATATACGGCCCTTCATGGAACCAGGTAAAGAGCTATTCAAATTTCCTAGATACATCTACATTGCTATTCTCCCTTCAAAAGTGTAGAGAAATCGGGTTTCGACTACCACCACGCCTATGCTCACCTCCGACTTGATGCCCAGGGCTAAAGAAGCAGCTGCAGCTACCATCAGAATTATCAATGTTGTATCACGGCATGCATCCAAAAGAAACCTCTGAAAATAAATAAGAATTACAAACATAAAATTGAAATCAGGTATGTTATCATTAAATGTAGGCTCATAGTTATTAACTCGTCATATCGCTCCATTTCGGTCGTGGACCGAGATATAGATATTTTGTCGATATTTCGACAAAATATCTATATTTCGTCGATATATCGACGAGATATAGATATTTTGTCGATATTTCGACCGAGACGAGATAGGTTTCCAGAGCGAGATGACGATATTTCGTCGATATATCGACGAGTTATCGACGATTTAATAACTATGTGTAGGCTTTAACATAAATTACAGAACGAAGATAAAGATTAACAAGCAATTACAAGAAACAGTAACTTAAACTTATTAAGCACACGACATATACCCAAAAGCTTCGCGGTTTTTTCCTAGGATAAGTGTTTGATCCGTATACATTTTTCCGCTCCAATACATCAGCATCATCCCCACTGATACCCTTATCTAGACTTGTCTTCAATATATCCGCCAGCCCATTCACCTGGTGCCAAGTTTAAAAAAAACATTCAACACCAGAAAAATCAAATGTCTAGAAGATTATGAATTAGACTAAACAACAACAACAAACTGTAATCAGGGTGGAAGACTTGCCCCTCCATAATTTTGCAAAGCAGTGAAATCATGATCCCTGCTCATTAACGCGATTTGCTCCGGACTACTATCATGATCACCTGTAGGGGCGGGAGCTGGTACTTTTGGGGCAGCTGCACCCGAAATATCAATTGAACAGTTTATGGTCATAATTACTAACATGTCGGTTAGCTTTATGCTTCTTACCATTCGAAAAAGAAAAGAATACATAAATAAACTCAATCATAGTATGTTGACCAGCATTGTACTTAAAATGATATACAAAGGGTATAAACTCTAATTACTTCATCAATGAAAGTACAGTAAAAAAAATATTTAATCATTGTTTGCTAAAAATGTTGCAACTATTTTTATTAAGGTTAATCATGTATATTTATAAAGATTGTTTAATCAAATAAACTGGAGTAACTTTATTACAAAAATATGACTTATTACTGTTAATTTATAATGGTTCAGTTGTAATGGTCCAAAAATAAAAATCCGAAATCACACTGCATAAAGATGCATTGCAGACAAAAATAAGCAAAGCCAGATCATATGTTAAAAAAATATTCAATATATATAGAGCTGAATGCCAAATGACAAATATAATTTTTACAGATAAAAAATGAAATGAAGTCCCAACTTAAGACAAAAAGTACATCAGTGATTACTGATCAGGAATAAAAAGATACATACCGCTCACTTGTTGTCCAGCTGCTTGGAAAAGGTAGGCCGCCTGGAAACGCAAGCAAAGCATCATGGGCATAGAAAATATTATATGTATATATGTAAGGTTGATGTCGATGAGTGAAAATATATATTACCCGTATAACTTGTGCATGTGTTCTGATCTTTGCTATAATCTGCTTCTTTTCCTCTTCCTTTTTCAGGTCCAACGTGTACCGAAATCTACGAGAAGCATTCAGCACCAGTGCTGCTTGCTGAAAAAGATAGAACCAGTTAACTCAAGCATTAGTGACAATCTTAAATAACAAGTAAACTGCATAATATGTAGCCATTATTACTCAGATGTCAGATATAGCTTAGCCACGAGCAACAATTTTTATCATACTTTAGTAGGAAGCAAAAAACAATACAAGCACAAACAAGTGCATGATTACAAATATACATATTAAAGTATATCTTGATTCTTGTAATTCCTGTCCAGTTACCGACTTAACATTAGAGTATAACTCTACATATGCATCCATAGAAGACAAAACAGATAAACAACATTCTCTTAAATAAGTGTGGTCATTATAGTGAGACACCATTTCAGTGGGTAAAACACCATTAAACCTCTTCTTAAAACCTATATAGCATTAATTAACAGGTCTTAATAAGGATTTAACTCTACATCTTTTTTAACTTAATCAGGCACGCAAGGGAGAATAAAATAGTAATAAAAATAACAATGCATCCATTTATGATTCATCAGTCTATTCATCCGAACATGAGCCTGCTGCTTCTTTTACACAAGGTCCTGTTTCTTTCAAATGAGCTTCAGTGAACTAAGACGGAAGTCCTATTCCTTTAGTGACCGATTTCTCCTAAATAATAAGGCACACAACACTCACAAAAACTGCACAATAACACTCCATAATTCTTCTCCGACTAACAAACTTAAAAATAAAATAAAATCACCCAAAGAAAATAGTACATCAGACGAATCATTACACAAGTAAGATAATGTCTTATGCATCTCATAAATACACATTGCTCGAAACATAATTCTACGCACACATACATTACCTAACATTACCTAAAACAACAATATACAACGAATAATCGACAGGAAAACAATCACAAAACTCAATACATCGAAAACAATCACATAGTACAATTTTTGATAAAAGTAACTATCTACAAACATCGAGATACTTACTCTCCATCGTTTAAGTCGATCAACCGAAGCGCTCTTAGTCCTCAAAATATCAAACGGACCTGTATTATCATCCTCATCAAAGCCACTACTACCTGTCTCCACATCATTCTTATATCGCCGATACGGCGACGTCTTGTACTCATCACTCATGATTTTCAAGCAAACTGTTTCAAGCAGGAGAGATGACGCTCACAAATTCGCAATCACAGATACAATTAACACATTAATCCTTCCACTGTACACAATTTATAACGCAACAAATAAGCATAAACACTTAATAACAATAACTCTAAGTTAAAGCTAGGGTTTGAGTTTTGTTATTTTCGCAATTTGTAATTGTAATCACCGACTAAAAAGCTTGATTCGTTCCGTGTGACTACATGTGTACAGGCGGTGTGATTGTAAGTATAGGTTGTATGCATAGAATAGTGTAGATTGAAGTTGAAGATAATGGAAGACGCGTACCGTGAACAAGGCTGTTGAGTTGCTTTGCTGGGGAGAGAGAGAGAGAGAGAGAGAGAGAGAGAGAGAGAGATTGACAGACGAAAGTGCAGTGAAGTTTCTTGATTTTATAATTTCCTTTTTTCAAATGAGGAAAAGACATTTGGTAACCCTACCTGTTTGTTTATTTACTGTTTTACCATACGAGTTGCTCAAAGGAGTATTTAATTAGAATTATCATATTCATTAATATAATGATATTATGAAGCTAAAATTTAAAGTAAAATGATACCAATTAGATTTCAAAATTTTTGAATGATATCAAATGAAAAGTATTAAATACAAAATTTTATAATTTTATAATGATTGATTAATGTTTCATTAATAAAGTGTTATCGTGTGGATGAACCCAGAAATATAATAAACAATTCGAAAATTTAAAATTTAAAATGACATTAACTAAAAAACTAGTTAAATAATGGTTGATACCGAATAAAATATTCCTAAATTAAATTCAAAACATTCACGGCAGCAAAAGAGATAAGCGATCAGAAATATTTTATTTTGTAACAATGAAAAGGAGTGAGTCATGTTCATAAACTCCTCAAAAACTGCCACGAGTCCGCACATGAGTTAAGGACAAGGCACGTATATTTTCCTGTTTTCGGGGATTTTTAGTCCGTTTGACAACGCTGAGGATCCTCTGTCCCCTTCTTCGTGTCCTCTTCTGTGTCCCTGTATAAAAAGAGTGCCTTTGGTGGGGTCTCTGTATTAAAAAATAAAAATAAAAATATTTTTTAATAAAGGGGGCCCGTCAGGGGCACTATTTTTGTGTCCTCTTCTGTGTCCCCTGTACAAAAAGAGTGCCTCTGGCAGGGTCCATGTATTAAAAAATAATAATAAAAAAAATTTTTAATAAAGGGGCCCCGCCAGGAGCACTATTTTTGTACAGGGGACACGAAAAAAGGGACAGAGGATCCAGGCTCGTTTGACAATGCTTTAAGGCTTAAAGCAATTTCTGACTTTAAGCTGAAAAATGTCTATTTGTATAATAAGTTCGAAAGTGATTTAAAGTACCTGTTTGGCTTAACTTTTTTAAAGGGTTTATGAACTTATTTTCTGGTAAAAATTTTATATTTTGATAATTTCTTTTCATACAAGTATTTAATGTATGTTTAAGATTCAATAAGTTGCAAAAATAAGTTGGAAAATAAGTTGAAAAGTTAGGAATCTCTAACTTTTTCTTAAAATAAGTTGACCTATTTCGGAAAAAAGTTCCCTCAAACACCCCCAAAGTTAAAAACAGCTTAAAACTAGAAAATGGAGGTACTTTTTTCAGCGACTTATTTTATTTTTGTAGTTTTATTTGATAAAAGTTAATATTATCATTCAAATTTCAATTTATAAGTTTGATTTTCAATTATATATTTTTAATATTCCATAAATTGTCAAAAATAACAAAATTATTCAAACAAAAAATTTTCACTTAACACTTTTTAATTTTAAGCAAGTTTAAGTTATAAATCACTTTTTTAAGATTAACCAAACGTGGTCTATATCCACCATGTATGATGTACCTACAGTCCTAGAGAGTTATACTAAATATTTTATTCGGCACCCTCGATCATTCAGAAAACAAGGTCCCCGAACATTACTTGTGGACAACTACGATATTTTTAAAATAAAAATGTAAAAGATGAAGACTCTGAATTCGAAATTTTCTAATGTCAAACATAATGGCAATTATCCGTTATAGTACAGTAACTAGAGCGGTAAATTGATCCGAATTATTCGATATTTCGATTTATGTTCAATATAAAAAGGGCTTAATGATCCTATAGTTAATTATAGGAGAATTTCCTACAGTTAACCACTGAAATAAAGACACATCACATACTTTCCTAAATAAAAAGACACATCATTAATGCCCCTGCGGGGCCCTTATAAATAAAAAGTAACAATCAAATGATTTTAAAGGTTAACTTTAGGAAATTCTCCTAAAGTTAACTGTAGGAACATTTTTCTCATATAAAAATATGATATACATTTCAAATTTGATTTGAATGATTCAAATTTGGCAGAAAAATTAAGTTTAGATAAAATATGATCCCAAGTATGAGCATTTACATTCCCGCTCAGATTAAGTCTCATATTATTCTTAATAAATAATTTTACCCGAATATGATTCATGATCCACATTTGGTTCAAACCCGAATATGAATTATATTTTTAGTTCATTACATTTCTAATTAAATAGCATATTATAATTTTTTTAATATCATTTATACCTTTAAATTTTCATAAAGTACGAGTTATCTTCCTAATTATTTATCATCTGCTACTTAATATATCATTTATTTAAATTTTCAATTCGTGGTGATTATGTTTTTATAATATTATATTTATTTTAGAATAGATAATTATTCATATAGTTCAAATAAAAATGATAACTAATGTTAGTGGATCATATTTAACTTATATTTGATGAATCATATTTGACTAATATTTGATGGATCGCAAACTACCCGATTAGAAGAAATAAATACGATATTCGCTCATATTCAATTCAAATCTAAACCACAATATCCAGAATTAATTTTAATTCGAATAAAATAATTTCAAACTCAAATCTCAATACGATAAAATTAAAATAATAGAATACTTGGTGTCCCATTATAATCGGAGATAATGACCTAAATGCCTCAAAATCAGTCACCCATGTATCAAAATATCCGTTTGCGGAAACTTTGCCCTATCTACCCACGACGCACGGGATACGCCGTTTGGATTAGCGTATCCCAGTTACTGTAGCAATCGGAATCGAGCTTCTCTGTCTCTCTCCAGAATTTTCTCTCTCACCGACGATCTAGGTTTGAATTGGGGGTTTCAAAACCAGGAATAGAAATGATAAATTGATGATATAGAATCGCAGATGGTGAGAAGACAAATTGATTGACCTATAAAACTAGACGGGAAAATTAGAGAGGATGGTGAACGAAGCTCGTCGGTGAACGAAGCTCGTCGGAAAACGAGCAACGAAACTCGTCGGGGACCGGGGTGTGTAAAATCTGGCATTAGGAATGGAATAAAATTTGTATAGGTTTGTAGAGAATCGAATGACAATTCTAATGGTCTATGGTAGATGATGGGAAAGTTGGGGATATGGATGAACGGAGAGATCGTAAATAGTCGTCGGAATCGCCTATCAATCTCCTCAGATTCGCGATTCTGGAGCTCTGAAGATGACAGGAGCTACGCATTTCGGAGATGCGTATCTTGTGATACGGTGTCTCCACATGCGTATCTCAAGCTACAGTTCTCGTTTGTTAAAAACGTATCCCTTCGATACTCCTCCCCCAACAACGTGTATGCCTGATACGCCCTCCCCATTAGCGTATATGATAGATACTCCTTCACCAGTGGCGTGTCTGGTGGGTATTTAGGGCATCTCCAACAGAGGTTGCCAATATAGTTGCCAACTTCTACCACATCATCATATATATTACTTTTTTATTTCTTCTCTCCTCCATCTCATTGTTGGCAACTTTTGTTACATATCTACTCCAATAGGTGGCAACTTTAAAAGTTGCCAATGTGGTCCCATACATTAATTTTGTATTGTCTTATAAATACATTTAAAATATGAGAGATATAAAAAAGGATAAAGTTAAATACATTTTTGAGGAGTTGTATGTGTTTTAACTAAATAGGGAAGTTGCCAACTTTTGACAACTTTGGTAGACAACTTCTTGGCAACATTAACACTCCAATAGCTGGGCAACCAAGGGTGCCATGCCACATAGGACTTGACAACCTCTTGGCAACCTCTATTGAAGATGCTCTTAGGGTCACCCAAGCTGGCAATGGGTATTTTAGTTACACATATTTAATTTGTGGGTATTGACTATCACCCTTCTAACCGAATCACTTTCACAACCCTACTAACAATACTAGTAACTTATTAGCCAAGGAACCATAAGTATAGTTATAAATATAAGAAATTAATTACTGGTTTTAAAGATTTCTAGGCCCACGGAAATGAGAAAAGCATGTGAGTCACGATAAATGATAAACCGTGGTCGACCTGGTGCTCCCTGCTCGGGTGCCCACCTCATGAGTCAGGACGCTGCTCCTCTAAATAACGGCTGTAAGTCAATTTATTTTAAGATAAAGTTAGAAATTCCTAACTTTCTAACTTATTTTTCAATTTATTTTTGCAACTTATTGAACCTCAACCATACATTAAATACTTATATAAAAAAATTATTTCAAAATATAAAATTTTTACCCGAAAATAAGTTCATAAGTCCTTAAAATAAGCTGAGTCCCAATGTTTATCTGGATTATGTACTAATTGAAGTAATCTATTCAATAATTTGACATTATTTATGAATTAAAGGCAATCTCTTTTACAAATAAGTTTTACGGAGTACCAATTAGTTTATTACCTAGTTGTAAGGAACATCTTAAGAGAAAATGAACTCAATTAATATCTTCCGAGTTAAAGTCTTTTTTCCAACTCACACCGTCGTGTAAGTTGTAAAAAGTTTCCAACATGTTAATGAAATCCAGATCATATATGCATTAAAATTCTAAAGACCTTAACCACAATCAGTTCCTCAATCAATTGCTGGGAAATTAACTCACCATTGCTGGTTGACGAAGACATAAATTACTAATAAGTCTTGTAGTTCAGCGGTTTTTCTAATAAGAAATTACTATTCCTCGTTGTCATTTCTCCTACTCGAGGCCCTTTATACATACTAGTTTATAATCCGTGCATCATGGAAGATTTGAAATATTTTTATTTTATTATTTAATATATTTATTTTATTATTCATATTTAAATATTTATTTTTTAATTAGTAAGAAAATAAATTATAGAAGATAATAAAATATAATAATACATATTTGATATATTCTAAACGATATTATTTTTCTTATATATTGAAAATAGATATATAACTTTTTAAATTTAATATGTTATTTACGGGAATTGAACCTTGAAATTCTTGGAATAGTTTATAGTATAATAATATGGTGAATAAGGATAATATCAATTTTTAACTAAAATATTTTGTTGAGGAAAATCGAACCCTGAATTTTTAGAAGTAGTTTATAAGAGGATATAAATGTTTAATAATAATAAGTTGTTGACGGGATTCGAACCTTAAACCTATAAGAATATTTTACATATTATAAAAAGTATATTCTTTTAGCATTACATCTAACAGTTCTCATTAATCTGTCTCAAAATCCAACGATTGTTATTGAGTGTACCAAAAAAAGTTTACCAAACCACAACAAATATATAATGTTTCGCGCTTATAATAGTATAGTATAGAATAGGATTATCTATTTTTGTATATTATCACTTGTAGCACCATTTCTAATATTTGATTAATTCACTCACTTATCAACTATACTGCATTTAACGCAATTATTATGGTTAAATAAAAGAATTAATTATGCAAGTAATATATTAGAAAAATGTTAACCAAAACCTTATGACTTTATTTAAGAATTAAAAGATCTCAATTTTTATGTGTTTAAGCATTTTATATTAATTCATTTTTCAAAATTCGTAAAATATCATACTTTTAATAAAAAGATTTTCGAGAAAATCAATTGTATTTGAATAATTGTCCATCAATAATCAAAATTATTAATCACGCAATTTGCAGGGTTCGATATTTCATGAAGATAAATCAAATCATGCAAAAATGATCAAATCAGTGGACATCCCTAAATTAAAAATTTCGTTATATGAATTAATTCTCAACCATAATTGTAAGGACTATTATTTTATAATTACATGCATAGTTATTTCATATTTCATATTTACATGCGTAATTATTTTCATAATTGACTTATAAAAAGATAGGTAGAAAGTATGCATCTGCTTTAGGTGACGTGCTCTTATTACGAAAACTTCGATTTCAAGATAGGCATAAAGAAGCCAAATGTCAAGAATTAGAAAGTTCACTAAAGTAGGATTCATAAAAGAATTTTGGATAGTCTCCACATCAGTAAATAGTAGTACATACATAGATATACAGTCAGTTTTTCGCCTGTGTTGATCATCCTAATACATAGTCTACATTTGCATGTGTCTTTATACTTGCTGCTCCTGCATTATAAAATTATAATCTTTTACGATATTATTCGAAATCTCATTCGCTGTCACTTCTCCCGTGTAAAAATCGAATTGTTCCTTTCTTCGGTATGCAGGTTTCTCAATTCTCAGGTGCTGGAAAAGTTTAAACTGATCTAGCGAATGAATAAAGCAAACGTATATACTTTGTTGATAAGCTTGTCATTAACAATTAATCGTTCACATTTACTTTATTAATTATTCACCATTCCAAATTAAAGCATATTGTCATTTCAACTATGTACGTGTGATGTGTCGGCATGACTGCATTCCTACAACACTTGATCATATATTCAGATCTGACTTCTGCGGTACTTGAATTTTATAATTCATTTTTTTTATTTAGTGCTGAAACAGACCGATTTTGTATACAGTATAAAACTAAATTCATTTGTATATAGTATAACTTCAGTTTATGCAGTTGGGGCTTCTGAACGCTGGGCTAACAATGATTTTTATG
The DNA here is from genome assembly GCA_036435485.1 of Saposhnikovia divaricata. NCBI lineage: Eukaryota > Viridiplantae > Streptophyta > Magnoliopsida > Apiales > Apiaceae > Saposhnikovia > Saposhnikovia divaricata. Next base: position 34,163,544 of record CM071599.1, read on the forward strand.
TCATAAAATCAATTGTGATGCTGCTGCTTTCAGGGATGTCGGCGCAGATTAGATTGCTCGGATGTCTTCCATTTCATTTTTAGTTTTAAGAACTTTTCAGTTCAATGTGTTAAACGATCAGAAAACAAATTATTTGTTTTTCCAACCTGGTTGTATCAGCAATCGGGAATTTGTCCCGCCGATTGTGATATGTTTTATTGAATTAAACCTACTTTATTTGTTGGCAAAAAAAAAAAATTATTCATTTGACTAAATCCCAGGTACGAAAAATCGAAAACCATACATAAATTCTTCACGTAGTTTATTATTTTATCACCACCCTAGATACTCTGTACCCGTTCGGTGCTGCTATAAATATGGCCGACATACATGTGTATAGATTATTGTTATACTTAATACAGCTGGATGGGATATAAATTATTTTTCTGAGAATTTAAACTGCAATTGTGTTCTGCATAAATTTAATAACAACTCTAAATACAGGTGTTTTGGTTATATTATAAAGCTAAATCTGATTACGAGTGTAAAACTTTCAAACCACGTACTCTTGTGAATGTGATCAGTAAACTGTTTGGTCACATAATTAAAATATAGAATTAGGACATCGTGTACTACACACAATTACAGGTATGATCCGTTGATTTACTAATTTGGGAAGCTCACACTTTTTTTTTTCTGTTAATGGTTTTGTGAAGCTCTTGATCCACTAGCACAGTAGACTACCCAATTTTTAGCGGTTATTGAGTTAATAGTGGGGTAAGTGTCCAAAATGCCCCATTTTCAATTTTCATGATATTCTCTATCCCATTTCAAAAATTCGGTCCAAAATATCTCATTAATACGCTATTTTGTGCACCGCAACAAGTGTTGCGCGGTTTCGTCTGGCGCATCAGGGATCTAACACGTTAAATCGTCTGCCGCAACATGTTTGATACGACAGACCATGATCAAAAACATGTACTAATGCGCAAGATGAACATGCGCATCAATATTTTTTCTGAAAAACAAGATACGAGCATATCAGGAGGGGGTAGTGCAGGACCATGGTCTTTGAATATGGGATATTTAAGGGCATTATCTCTTAATAGTGCATATTTATTTTTTCGCTAAATGGTTAAATAGTGTTTAAAAATCTCACTGATAGGATGATTTTGCAGAGAATAGTTAAAAATTAATTCTTATAATAGAATAATCATTTGATTTACTAGTATTTAAGGTGATAAAATATAGCCTGACAAAAAAAGGATAATAAATATAGAATATAGGATAATTTTTTTAATTAAATTATGTCTAATGGCAGAATTGAAATTTGACTAAATTGAAATTAAAATATTTTAAGAATCTCTATATATACATAATATGATCATTGTTAGAGAACCTTCTTATATAGAGTTCCGACATAATTATTGATTCTATCACTGAATCTCAATAACTTCAAAATAAAATTTATAAAAACATAAATTAGATTTTAATGTATACTAACAATATATAAATTTATAAAAAATTAACATGTAAAACTTGAACAAAAAAACTTGATTAGGTTTGATTCTACGGTATAATCATTTTGAATAAATTTGATTCTTCAATAGAATCATTTTGGTTGCTCTTGGTTGCTTGTGGTTTATTTCTTAAAATTTAAAGTTTCATTTAAATTATGTGTAGTTGATTGTGGTTTGTTTTGATTCTTTGTGCTACGAATTTTGGAAACTTTCTTTTGATTCAAGTGAAAATTTGTTGATTGAATAAGATGTTGTATTTTGGTAATTGTGATAAATTTAATTTTGTTGATTTGGGGCAATTCTAATAACTAATTTATTAAGAATTCGCATATGTGATTGGGTAGCAGCTTGCAAGTAGTTGTATTTGTGATTGTTTAGTAGGTTGTAAGCCGTTGCAATTATAGTAGATTTTGGTTGATTTTAGTTGCAAATCTGGTTGCAAACCGTATTTTCAAAAATTATTTTTAAAAATTCGTATGTTTTCATTTTTTTGAGGAAAATCGTATCTTTGCAAAATTAATAAGGCATTTTTGCAAAAACATTTTCTATAGTAAGTATTTTAAAAAAAATTCTAAATTTTTAAATTTGTTAGCATATAAATAATTTATAAGTTAATCTAAAATTATATATATATATATATATATATATATATATATATATAAGATATTACTTCATAAAAAATATCCATATATAAAGAGAATTATTAAATAAAAATTGCAGTTATAAAATCTTGCGTAAAATTGCTTTTAGATTCAAATTTCACACCATTTTTTTTTCTTTGGAATAAAAATAGAATCTAACACAAAATTAAAATCATATATAATATGATTACAGGTTATTTCTTGGTACTATATATATATATATATATATATATATATATATATATATATAATATATACATACAGGATCTTATAATGAATTCTATGTCAAATTTGATTTTTAAATTTAGATAAAATTCTATGTTAAATTCAATATATTAAATTTAAAGAAAATTATAAAAAATACCCATGTATTCAAACTTTTTTGCAAAAATACGGTAAAAGCTGCATATATGGTTGCAAACAGTTGCATTTCAAGTTGCAATAGTTGCATCTGGGATTGTATATGAGGTTGCACCGCATTTTTGAAAAAAAATTATATGACTTGGGTATTTTTGAAAAAAAATCCTAAATTTAATTGTTACTGTATAAAATTTTATGATTATAATGCAAATTAAAGTGTTATGATGATATTTTTTTATTGTTATGTATTTGATGTGTTTTTTTATATATATCGACGTTCTAAAAATCGGTCTAGGCGGCCGATTAATCGGCGCTTAGACGCTAGGCAGTCGATTAATCGGCGCCTATAAGCTAGGCGGCGATTAAACACCTAAAATTTATAAAAAACAATAATTAGGCTTTTTTTTTTATTAGGCGGTCCTTGCCGGCGCCTAGGCCGTTTAATGAGTTAGGCGCGAGTAATCGATTGGGCGGCGATAACAGAGGAAAAAAGATAATTTCATGAGAATGTAATTAATTTAAGTATAAAATTACTTATTCGTCACATTATACCAATTGCAATAAAATCAATTTTATCAAACAATTATCATAACATCCACATCCCCCGTTGAAACGCTTTAAACCCCTCTTTATTGTTTTTCTTAAGTTTATTTTCATTTGATTTTTCTCATTTTTCGGAATCTTTCTACCAAGTTCATAAGTTTTTTACCCATATTTTAAGTTTTGTTCTTTTGTAAATTTGGTGTATTTAAATGTAATGTACCGTGGGTTTCTAGAATTTTTATCATATTAATTTAATCAAAAAATTTATATGGGTTGCGATCAATTATTCAAATACATATTGAAAATTCATAAACACTTATTTCTCACGACCATAATAAATCATAAGATTGTCTCTCAAAAAAATGTTGCATGTTTCAGCAATGTGAGAAAGGATCTCTAATGTGTAAGATCCATTAAACGAACGTAGTTATGAAAAAGGAAACGTTCTTATAATCTAGTTTCATATGTGTTTGTTTAATATCATTTTTACAAATTGTATGTTCTTTTATTAGTAAATTGATTTACTATAGAAAAATAAATATTATCAATCAACCAAACATATCAAACATATCCGATTCTTAGAGTAAGATATGACTGTTAGAGTTTATGGTGATTGCCCTCAACTTGTTTTTAATGACAACTTAAAATGTGTATATTCACTTTGGGAGTTTGAAGGTTGATTTTTTTTTTTGTTCTATTAGAACATGGTATAATAAATATTAGTTTTCTCTTACCCATAAATAGGGGTGGCAAATTAATTCGATCGAATAGTACCCGATCCAAAGCCCGAAATTTTGGATGTACCGAACCCGAATTTTCGGATTCAAGTTTTGAATTAAATTTTAAACCCGAAATAGTTTTGATTTGGATTTAGATTTCAGTTGTACCGAACCGATATCCGATCCAAAATCCGATACATTTGTTTTTTTTAGACAAAACAAAACTAATAAATATCTTTGTTTGTTTAGAATCTATCTACCAAGTTGTTAAGTTTTTTGACCTATATTTAAAGTTCTGTTAATATTAAAAATAAATATTATCAACCAACCAAGCGAATTTGATATATTTGTTCTTAGATTATGATGTGAAAATTGGATACTATTAATTTAATTCAAGAATACAAAATTAAAAAAGGGAACCTTTTATTAGAACAATATATAATTTTATGTATTGACCTATCTAGTTAGCAATAATAGTGATTATTATAACGATTGTAAGAACCCAGATTTTGGGTAGAATTAAAACTTTTATTTATTTAATGATGTAAGAATGAATAGTGGTTACGGCTACGATATAATAGTTGATATTCTGAAAGAATGAATGGAATTCGACTTTATTATTTATATGTCTTGAAGAATGCTAATGGTTGACAACTTAGGTAAGAATAATCTATCTCCTAGGGGAATAAGATATGGCAATTCCAAGCAGGAGAATATTCTCATGTCATCCAGATCGATAACGATTAATCTAGTGGTTCCGTAAAAAGGTTAAGGAACGATCGAAAGAGAACAGGGACAATTGTACAACCCTAAGAGAATAAGTAAAGAATAAAGAATGAATAGTGTTTTTGGTGGAAGTAAGAATATTATGAGACGACACTATATAGAAGTATTCGGAATGGATTTCCGAGTTCATATTAGTGATCCGGGGGAAAATAAGTGTATGTAAAAGCTGTCGGATTCTGAAAAACTGCACTTTTATTTTCTCCGAGAGTTCCCTGGACACTGATAGACTTAAGGATTTAACGAAGGGATTTAAGGAATATAAATTTGAAAGTTAGTAAGAAAGACGGAGAATGATAGTATTAATATTAAGAAGATTCCCGGTAAACCCTAATTAGAAATCCGTGAAATATTCCTATGAACGATCAATCGAAACGAGCAATAACCGGACACAGAAACAAGCAGAGGAATCAAGGTGCATGCATGTGGTATTATGAAAGTAACTAAGTGATGACTCATGTAATTAGCACACTTAGGAAAAGGAAGTGGTACTTAGAAATCTAACCATTACTTAACTTTCCACCATTCAAAACATAACACATGTCTTGCCAAATGCCTCATCCATTACATCACACTCCACTAACACAACCAAGATGAGAAATTATCTAACAAAAGTCACTTTATGCATTATTTGCAAGCAACCAAGCAAAGAAATACCAAGCTCTCTCCATTCTCCTTCTATTCGGCCTTTTGGCTAATTCAAGAATACAAATCCCACTTCCAACCATCATTTGATCTTGTAATTTTTATGGTGAGTCCTATAATTCAAGAAACTAATCTCCTAGAAATTTCAAGCCCAAATTCCTTTGTTTCCATTTTCAAAAAAAAATCAACAAAGAGGAGGGTGAATAGTGTTCTTATGAACTAACCTTTGATTTTTATGTTTCTTTTGATTGATCTAGCTAGCTTAAGGTCACATAAGGATAGATCAAGGCTTGGTAAGGCTATATCACTCTCTAAGGAAGGTAACAAGCTCAAAAACCCTTGGTATCATTTTGAGATTTTATGGATGATTTAGTGTTAGTATGCCATGTTATGCTTAGATCTATGTTATTAGTTGATTATGGTTGTTGTTTGGATTGTGATCCATGAGATGGTTGAGATAAGATGTTGTTATACTAGTCATGATGTTATCATGTGTTATAATGGATGGGGTGTAGTGCTTAAATGATTCACGGTGATGTGAAAACTTTGGAAATCATGTAAACATAGCCGTCGTAATGCCGAATTTTCGTTAATCTTTAAAAACCGAGCATCACAGTAGCTTGAACTCACTGTCCAGCCTTGTATTTTGCCATGATAAGATAGTAATGTTCCAAGCTTCGTTTTGATATAAAGAACGTGTGAAACGGACTTACGGTTTAGAATTTACGGCCGATTTACTAAAAGTAGTTCGAAACCGTAAACGAGAATTCGTAACTGAAATTGAACCCTCGTAAGATACGTAAGTCAGTGGCGAATCATGGTAATTAAATACTAGAGGTAAAAAGGAAGGTGTGAGAGAAAACCTCATGTGAATCGGATCGTTTTTCGATTTTATAAAAATGTTTGAATCAAGGTTAAACGCGAACGAACCCCTTAACAGTATAACTTTGGTTATAACTTAGAAAACGAGCGATAAAACTCGAGATATAATCTTGGTTCGTAATCGATCGAATTTAGAACTTATACGACTTAAGTATACACTAAGTGTGAGTATGATGACATGTCTTAATGACGAATAAATGTCGGATCGTATCGGTAATAAAAAGAGTTACACTAAAAAGGGGTATAACGAGATAATTCGAAAACATGTTTCGACTTAAGTTAATACTTAACCTTTTGAAAAGTGTTAAGTGATTAATCTCGAATCTCTTGACTATTTATAGATCGCCGAGCTGACTCGGGACACCCTACCACTACCCCTACTCATACTTAATTACCAGGCAAGTTCTAACTCCTTTTAAAGGCTGTTGTTGTGAATATATATATGTGATTCGATTTTGTGTTTCATATGTCATAACATGCATGCCTACTTTCAAGATATATTGTGATACCTGTTTCTTGAATTATTGTGGCTTATAAGCTAGATATCGAATAATCAGTTATAAGCCGGTTGTTGATAAGTCCCTTAGAGAAGGGCATATATATATCGTATTCATTGAACGTAGACCGGGAGTAAGTACTTCTTGATATATCGTAATTACATTCGAGGAAAATATTTAGGTAAATATTTCCCATTATTTGGTTGACGAATATTATTTGAATATTCGTCCGAGATTATTTAATTAACGATTATAACTTCAAATAATTATTTGAACGCTATTTATTCAATGAATATTATTTTTCAATATTCATTCAAAGTCGATTCATTTATCGAATATTATTTCGAATATTCTTTTAAAAGCTTGGATTACTAAATGAATATTACTTTGATATTCATTTAGAATATTATTCATTAAATGAATATTACTTTATGAATATTCATTTAAGTTCCTAATTACTTGATGAATATTATTTTAAATATTCATCTGAAGATCTATTTAATTATCAAATATTATTTCAAGATTCCTTTCAAGTATTATTACTTGAACGAATATTATTTTGAATATTCATCTAAATATTTAATTATTCAATGAATATTTCCTCCTTATTTATTCGAGAAGTATTCTAAGAAATACTTCGATTTAATTATTCGCTCGTAGTCATAAGCCTTCTGTAATTATTTCTGATCCAATAAATATTCTCTGAATATTTATCTAATACTCTGAAATGACTTCATATATTATTGTTGACCTTCAATAATTATAAAATTGCTTCGAAGTTGGATTATTATTAATATTATATCAAGAAAGGTTCTCAAAATGTCGTTCTTCCTTCGAATCTATCTTCCAAATAATAAGAGAACCTTACTTGAAAAATGTTATTTATCTTGATGACTTCCCGGTCATAAATCTTTCGAAAAGTATTCTTTTCACTCGCAACGAGAAATGCTATCTATTGCATCTGTGTACCCTCTCATCATTCAAGGGGTAAGATTATTGGAACAAGATGGTATCCTCTAATAAGCAGCAGCTTAGGAGATAAGATGTTGAATTTTCCTTTCCAACTAGATACGACTACTTTGTGGAGTCTTATCAACAAGTATTATACTTGGGGAAAGGGGGACGAACTTTGCGTTCAGAGTCAAGAAATTCTTTTCGAACTTGGAGTCGTGTAAGAGGCCGAGTAGCGCCGGTCCATCCCCTTTGGCCCAACCGTTGGGCGGGGAGAGCTAGTAGGGCGGTAGACAAGTAAAGCCGTCAGTTCTTCCTTCTACCGGTAGTAAATCTAAATTGAGCTGTACAATCTGTGACTAATCATCGTAAGATTGGCAGTGGGCACGGTGAATACTCCAGCATAAGTTCATCATCCAGATTCATTTATTTTCTGCAACATTATCATTGTTGACAGTATTGGAAAAGTATTCATAAATTGGAATATATAAGTTTGAACTTCATCATTTACCTTATACTGGCATTATTATGGCATATGGTTACAAAGATGTTTGAACTACTATATATATATATATATATATATATATATATATATATATATATATATATATATATATATATATATATATGTCATCACTATTCAATTATATTGTTGTTGGTGGGCTATTGCTCACCCTTGCTTATTTATTATGTCACAACAACAACTAGGACAGATGGCTCGCGTCAAGCGCACTCGGCGCAAGCGGGTTACCCGACCCACCGGACTCCCCGCTGAGATGCTAGCCGCCATTGCTGAGGTAGCATAGTTAGATAGCTTTCGTTTCCTGTTTAACTATATGTATAATTAATGTAATCAACGGCAAAACTTTTAAACTTATGATGTTATCCTTTTGGCTTGTAATAACTTTTATTCGTAAACCCCTTTATGTAAGACTTATTTCAATTTCATCTCTGGGACTATAACTGTGTGTGTGTGAGTGGATATTATTGTGGGGTCACAACATGCTACTTATTGATTTTGGACTCAAGTCAAGTATTATGTATGAGTTATGAGACCGTAATGACCCGATCCCTGACCCCGGATCTGGGGGTGTTACAGAGATGATTATAAACGTTCCTCTCTCTGCTCCTCTACCAAAAAATACTAAACTAAGGTTTAGGGGCTGACATCAATTTTGATTGATGATAAGCCCACCTTTTATTGTTTTCCTTGATTTTGCTCTATTTTTTTCAATAAAAATCTCTCTTTATTGAGATTCTAGTAACCCGTTGGTAGGTTTTATCTACTGATATATTGGATTTTGTATTTTGTCCTTGTGAATGATAACTTCCGTTTTTGTCCTTGAGTTTACTTTATTTTTCAATAAATATATCTCTTTATCGAGAGTCTAGTACCCCGTTAGTGGTTTTTGTCTACCCATATATTGGGTTTTGTTCTTTCTTTTTGTGAGGGTAGGTTCTTTTATTTTGGCATCCGAAATCTTAGATCTACAGGATTTTGTTATATTGGTTCATTGATTTGGATAGTATAAAATCATAGTTATGGTCGGATGTTCGAATTGATTTGGATTTTGTTATATTAGTTCTTCTAGCAATTTATAAGAAAAATTGAAACTTTTGATTATATTTGTAGATGTCGTATGTCCTTTTATTAACAAATTAATTATATATAAAAAATAGTGATTTATAAGAATTGTTGCGCTCAGTTTACGAATTTGCTATAAAAATATTCAATAACAATATTTTCATTGACTATGTAATGTGATCATTCATACACCAAATAATGTCTAATACTATTTAAAAGTATATTTAGTATTTTGAATAATTCAAATATCTTGTCAGGTCAATTTGTTTGTCTCGTTAATTATTGCATAACTAAAAAAATCGATAAGTAAAATGTTAAAGATAATTAGTTTAAAATTCATTTTAATATTTTGACTGGTTGTTAGGTTTTTTTAATAATTGATTAATTTAAATTTTGAACGTGTATTTAGAAAAATGTGGTAAATATTTTTCAATTTTTTAAATTTTTTTATTCAATAATAGTAGATTTATTCAAATTTGATTGCAACTTATGATTGTAAATCGAGAGTTTGAGATATTAAAATACTATATTATATAATATAGATAAAATAGGATCATGTACTAAAATCATATATTTATATTAAAATCAATTAATAAATACACAATTTTGGAAAATGGCTCTATACATAGAGACATTTGCAAAAAATAGATGTGTCAGTATATAATAATTTAATTTTAATTGATTTGAATAAAAAATTGTGATTAATTAGTTATTAAGTATTTATGAAAATTAATCTGTAATATATAACTATATATTGTATTATAGAATGATTGTAGTTGATATTTATGAAAATTAGCTCGTAATATATAATATTATAAATTTGATTGACTTTAAATTAAAAGATTGATAAGTTAGTAAATATTTTATCACTTTAAAAAATATTTAATTTGTGCATGTACTACATAAAATAAATTTTGTATTTTAAAAAAATTATTAAGTAACCAAGATAAGTAATTTTGGATGAGAATGATATGATTAATTTAATTTCTGTGGTAAATTTTAAATGACTCTTATATATATTTATAAAATTAATCCGTAATATATAATAATGTAATTATGATTAATTGTAAATCAGAAGAGTGGAAAATAAAAATTGTAAAAATCGCTTAATATTATATTTATGTATCCTGATTGATTTTAATTATATACTAATTTATTATAATTATTTTTTAATATTAAAAATATGTACTATATGGATATGTTAAATAAAGTAATTACTATATTTAATTTCAAATCATTATTGTATTTAAATTATAGAAGTGTTAACTAACCATAGTTAATGAAGTAGGGTGAGAATGTAAATAAAGAAAATTCTGAATATGACATGATTGGTCTAAAATTTAGGAATGCGTTGTGATTGGTTCTAAAATAATTCATAGTTTTCTGATTGGTTAACTAATATGTGGTAGACTCAGGTATTATATCAGTATATAATGATATAATTTTAATTGATTTGAATCAAAAATTGTGATTAATTAGTTATTAAGTATTTATGAAAATTAATCTGTAATATATTACTATATATTGTATTATAGAATGATTGTAGTTGATATTTATGAAAATTAGCTCGTAATATATAATATTATAAATTTGATTGACTTTAAATTAAAAGATTGATAAGTTAGTAAATATTTTATCACTTTAAAAAATATTTAATTTATGCATGTACTACATAAAATAAATTTTGTAGTTTAAAAAAATTGTTAAGTAACCAAGATAAGTAATTTAGGATGAGAATGATACGATTAATTTAATTTCTGTGGTAAATTCTAAATGTCTCTTATATATATTTATAAAATTAATCCGTAATGTATAATAATGTAATTATGATTAATTGTAAATCAGAAGAGTGGAAAATAAAAATTGTAAAAATCGCTTAATATTATATTTATGTATCCTGATTGATTTTAATTATATACTAATTTATTATAATTATTTTTTAATATTAAAAATATGTACTATATGGATATGTTTAATAAAGTAACTACTATATTTAATTTCAAATCATTATTGTATTTAAATTATAGAAGTGTTAACTAACCATAGTTAATGAAGTAGGGTGAGAATGTAAATAAAGAAAATTCTGAATATGACATGATTGGTCTAAAATTTAGGAATGCGTTGTGATTGGTTCTAAAATAATTCATAGTTTTCTGATTGGTTAACTAATATGTGGTAGACTCAGGTATTATAATAAAAGATATATATTTTTTTAATAAAAAAAAAAGCAATGAAAAAATCTCAATACTTTACTTGTATGAAAAGTATTTGTTGACATGAATAGGCAATCAAAGTAAGGGTGTTAAGATATGCCCTTCTATATTTTACTTATATGAAAATTATTTCCAGGCATGAAAATTATTATTTTTTAATATAAAAAATAATGTTAAAATAAATCCGATTGATGCTTCAATTAATCGTTCCGATTGATCGCCATCTAGCGATCGCTAAAAAGTAGGTTCGCCGCCTAGATTATATATGATATTCAATATATTACAAAATAATAAAAGTGACAGTTTTTTCATTTTGTTGTTATTCAACTATAAAAAGTAAGGTAAAACAATTTGAAGACCCCTGTTTGTTTAACCTTAATTTAAGAGAAGTAACTTATATTCAAAAAAAAAAATTATTTAAATATATTTTTCAAACATTTATGCTTACTTTAAGAAAAACAAGATAATACAAACAGTCTCTTTCTTAAGCTCATATTCTCTTGTTAGAAAAGGTTAAAAAAAAAAAAAAAAACATTTTAAGGCTGTCCTTCGCACGTACACATAATATCCTTTTTTTTGTCTTTAATATTTTAACTCACTTTTTTTCTCTAATTTTCCCTAAGCTTGTTAATTTAATGTTTTACGAGTAGAATTTAAGTCGACAAAAATATCCACCTACCGTACAAATCACTCAATGTTTTCAAAGTATATATTCTTGTCTTCGAAGGTACGAGATGTACTTAGTCGACCTATTCCACAAAAATAAAGGAAAAGGCACCAAAAAAGTTACTCCCTCTGTCCCATCCATTTGTTTACACTTTTTTGAAACTTTCTGGCACGCATTTTAAGGTAGATTTTAAAGATATTTCCATAACTTATTTTTGAAATTTTCTTTTTGTGTATAAAAATAGGATTGTTCTATTTTTATACAAAAAAAGAAACTTTCAAAAATAAGTTATGGAACTATCCTTAAAATCGACCTTAAAATGCGTGTCGACACCCTATTTTGAAATGATAACAAATGGACGGGACGGAGGGAAATTATAAACTTATTTGCAGAAAAATTAGTAAAGTCTGAATATATCTTTTTACCCTGACCGTCCTTTATACATAAAGTAATACTCTAGATAAAATTCTTATTCTTTGTTTAACGCAATTTGACAAATCAAATTCGTATTTATTCTTTCGTTTATAGATCTTCAGTGTGACAAGCACTACATTATATAAAAAAGGTCAGTTGCTATTTTTTAAGAATAAAAGAGTCAATAGTGAAATGCGTCCGATATGATCACTATGATGTGAAAATATTAATTTTAAAACTTCCCCAGAGGCATTTTTGTTTGTCTTATATTCATGATTATAACAATGTTACTTTGAATGAAAATTTGCATAAAACAACGTAATTGAAAGGCAGAGTGTATAAACTTGTAACACTATAACTAACGTAACTCAAACTAAAGGAAAAGATACTTAACCAGAAGACAATCAAGAACAAGAGGTCACAAGAAATCAACACTAAATGAAGACAAGGTAATTGATACAATTCAACATGTTAACTATGATCAATCCAAGAAGAAATCATTGAGAAAAGTTCAAGTCAAAGTTGTTCATGCCTCAGTGATTTGGAAAGCCAAGAATCAAGATCATAACTATCAGTATCAATAAGACCAATTGATTTCAAGTGAACAAGAAGGAAAACAAATATTGGAAAGCCACATTTGTAATTGGATATGGTAATTTATTCAAGAAGCAAAAACCCTATCAAGACTAGTCACTTATGAATCAGACCGTTGCATCAAGTGTCAGGACATTGATAGCAAGTTTATGTCAGTAATAAAGATCCATATTCAAGAGCTTGGTGAAGAATAAAGAAGAAATGAAGATATCACAAGTTCAAGATGTGCATTGAAGTTTCAAGTTGAAGACCAGAATATTTTCTAAGTACTAAATATTCTAGATGGCCAAGTAGAAGTTTCTAAGTAGAAGTTCTACTTAGAACTTCGAGATGGCTAAGTAGAAATTCTCAAGTAGAAGTTCTACTTAGAGTGCAGCTTCAACATGACACATGGCATCTTCTGATTGGCAGATTTCCAAGCTTTCAAGATACGGCAAGATTTATGTGGACATCATTGGGCCACGTACATCTTATTCTTTGAAGACTACAGGACATAGATTACATGTAGTATAAATAGAAGTACTTGTGTAATGTTTTAGTTAGTGAGCAATTCTTGAGAAAAACACAAGAGAAAGAGAGAGAGTGCATTCACAGAGCTTAGTATCATTCACTTCTCTCTGAACTTCTGTTATACTTTGTAATGAATGTTGTAGCAACCATTTCAAGTTATATATAAGAAATATATTCCTTGAATCTGTGTGTTCATTTATTGCATCGTATTTATTGCATCGTATTTATTGCTTCTCATATTCGAAAAGTTGTATTCACCCCCCCCCCTCTACAACACATTTGGACCTAACAATTGGTATCAGAGCCAGATGTTTAACATACAAAACATAGATCCTTGTGTTGAGTAGAAGAATCGTGAGTTTTCATTTTCTAGATCTACTTTTCATTTTCGTGAAAAGTGTACCTTAAATCGTTTGTATTGAAAACTCATCTGAAAAATTATTTAAATGCTCCAGGTGTGATTATTTAGCTTGGATGTATTTTAATTAATTTTTGTGAATTAATCTGGGTACTTTCATATTTGGTGTTCTTGAGTGTTCATCATCTGTTCTTATCAAAGAAGACAACCCAACAACTTTTTGATCTCCTTTTCAAAAGTAAAAGAATAAAAAGGTGGTTTTGGACTTTTTTATTTGCTTTATTCGGCCGAAAGTATACAGACATACTCAGTACCTAGCATGTGGGTTAGGTGGGTTAGGTGAGTAAAGCATTCAAAGTCAAAAGGTGTTAAAGAGATAATATTGTTTATTCAATATTAAAGTAATCTGCAGAAAAATTATTCTAAGGACAAAAGTTCTACATAGAATTTCTACTTGAGAATTTCTACATAGAATTTCGACTTGGACAATTTCTACTTGGTGATTTCGACTTGAGCAAAATTTCTACTTAGAGAAATTTCGACTTAGGCAAAAGTTCTACATAAATATTCTACATAGCCTAGTCTTGGGTACTTAGAAACTTTTAGTGACCAGAATTGAGATGGCTCCTAAAAATGCGTTCAAGATCCCAATGTTCAACAAAGATCACTATGAAGAATGGGTTTTCAGAATGAGACTATATCTAGAGACTGTTAACCCTGAATATCTGGAAGTCCTTGACAAGGGTAAATTTGTTCCAATGGTGGTTATTCCTGCACATACGGAAGGAGGAGTGGTTATACCACCTCGGTCTGAGCCTAAAAAGGTCTCGGAGTTTTTGGATGCTGACAAGGAACAAATAGCTTATGATACTGCCATACGACAAACCTTGATGGAATCTCTTGATCATGAAATGTTCAACATAGTCAAAGGTTTGACTACAGCGAAGAAGATTTGGGACAAGATAGAAGTTGTCATGGAAGGATCTGCAGAGGTCAGAAGCAACAAGACACTCATACTCAAGATGGAGTATGACACCTTTAGAATAAGGAAAGGAGAAGGCATAACAGATGTCTACCTACGATTCAGTCAGTTGGTATTGGATTTGAATCTGAGAGGTGTAACTCTCCCCATGGTTGAGACTAATACGAGATATCTGAGGAACCAGCCAAAGAGCATTGAACATAGGGTCTACGCAATAAGAGAAACCAGAGATTTGCATACAACTTCTCTGGAAGAATATTATGGAATATTAAAGACCTATGAGCTGGAAACACTTCAAGATCAAGCATGGGACAATGATTCAAAGGGAAAAGAAAGTGCATCAGGATTAGTTGCTGATGAGGAAGAGTCTAAGAAGGCAATGGTTGCAGCAAAGCCTAAATCATCACTTGCACCACATCAAGTTGATAATGATGACGAGTGCGCATCTGACAGTGATGATGACTACTACACCCAAGAAGAGCTGGACAACATGGACGATAGTGTCGTGGCATACATGGCAAGGAAGTTCAGCAACATGAGATTTAGAAAGAGCAACCGACCACAGAGAAAATCTTCATCTTATTATCGGGCTGCTAGGGGTGGTGGTAGTTCGTCAGGCTACAAAGGAAAAGGCAAGAATACCAGCTACAAATCTCCTTTGGATTTCAAAATGAAGTTCAAATGCTATAATTGTGGTGAAGCTGGACACTTTGCCTCGGACTGCAAAAAGCCTAAACAGACTTATCCAAAAGAGACATTTGAAGCCCTCAAAAGCAACTATGAAGCACTGTTGAAGGAAAGACATGGAAAACGAGCTTTATTGGTTACAGAAGGAAGAGCTTGGGATGATTCAGATGAGGAAGATGTTACTCATGTAGCAAACTTTGCCCTCATGGCTGAGACATCAGAGGAACCAGAGGTACCAGTTCTGACTCTTAAAGTAGAAATGTCTATTGATGATTATAAGGAACAGAACGGGGCTCTTAGTGAAGAGATCTATATGTTGTGCAAAAGCCTAGACTCTTCTCAAAAGGAACAGAAAACACTTGTTGCCAAATGCAGAATGCTCGAGGCAAAAGTGGAAGAGCTAGAGGCTGCTTGCACTGTAGATACTTCCCTAAGAGACTTTATTACAACTCTGGAACACAAGCTCGTCCTTAAGGAAGAAGTAGAAGCATGTCTTAGGAACAATCTAGCTGAGTTAGAAACTAAATGCGAAGCTTACAAACTAGCTGCTAGTAAAGTGTATGTAGATAATGACACATTTAAGAAAATAACTGGAGTAGGTATAGGACTTGATTATTCTGACCTTCCTAAGAAAGAAGGAAAGAGACCTATTGACCCTAGTTCCAGTGACCTTAAACAGGAAACACCTAGAATTCTTAAATCGGCGGTCAAACCTATCTACAAACATCTTGTTCCTAGAATAGAAGAAGAAGAGACTGAATTGATAGCTAGATATGAGATTGAGATGGAAGATCGCCAGAAAGAACAATCTATAACTCCTATTAAACAAGTGAAAATCAATTTCCCTAGAGATGAATCTAGACTGGGATTAGGAGCTAAGGCTGTTAAACAACAAGGAAAGAGAGAGAAAGGCATAAAAGAGGTTAAGGCTGAACGAATAAAGAAAGCATGTTATCATTGTAAATCTACTGAACATCTTTCTTATGCATGTAAAGCTAACATAAATGTTCCTGCTGCACATGCCATGCCTGCTACACATACAATGAATAATCTGCATCAGAATCATGCACAGTGTGGTCAACCTAATTGTATGCCATGCACTTTTAATATCATGCAAACTTTTGTGCATTTAATGAATGCATCTAGCCAGTCATGCTCAAATACTGTTGCTAGTTCAAACATCAAGAAAAAGTATGGGAGAGCCAAGACTGTCAGTCCTCCTAAAGCTAGGAGTGACAAACCTTCTCCTAAGACTGACAAATCTGTCAAGTGTGAGAAAGGAAAGGAGATAGTCGAAAGCTCTAGTAATGTGAAGAAAAGTGCATCTCCTGTTGTTAAATCTGTTGATTCTCGATCTTATTGAAAAGCCGGGCCCAATCAAAGTTGGGTTCCGAAGAATGTCTAACCAATCTATCATTGCAGGGCATTAAGCAGAATAGAAATAAAGTTATATGGGTGCTAGACAGTGGAGCATCGAGGCATATGACTGGAAACAAGTCCCTGCTTACAGAGTTGGTTATGAAAGCTGGCCCTTATGTTACCTTTGGAGATGACAGCATAGGTGTGACTAAGGGATATGGCAAACTGAAGACTGGCAATGTCATCATTGAAGATATTTCCTATGTTGAGGGACTAAAGCACAATCTGTTGAGTATAAGTCAATTCTGTGACAAAGGTTACGAAATTGTCTTCAACAAGAAAGGTGTATCAATCACTCACATTAAGGAAGGTTCACTGGCTTTGAGAGGAGTTCGAAAGGCAGATCTTTTTGTTGCAGATATGGATTCAGCAAATCAGGATGAGGTCACCTGTTTCTACAGCAAAGCCTCGGATGATGAAAGCTGGTTATGGCACAAAAAGTTATCTCACTTAAACTTCAAAACGATGAATGCTCTCGCGAGGCGAGAATTGGTGAGAGATCTACCTCAAATGGAGTTCGCTCCGAAAGGACTCTGTGAAGCTTGTGAAATGGGAAAGTCGAAGCGAGCATCGCATAAAAGCAAAGAAATTTCTAGTATTACTGAGCCTTTACAACTTCTTCATATGGATTTGTTTGGCCCAGTGAATGTCCTATCTTTGTCTAGGAAAAGATATGCTTTGGTAATCGTGGATGACTTCTCCAAGTATACATGGGTATTGTTCGCAATGACGAAAGACGAAGTACCTTTCTTAATCATTGATCATATCACTCAAATTGAGAATGTTTCAACACTTACTGTGAAGACGATTAGATCAGACAATGGCACTGAATTCAAAAACGCAGTGCTAAATGACTTCTGTGTATCTAAGGGAATACGTCGTCAGTATTCAGCCCCGAGAACTCCACAGCAAAATGGAGTAGTTGAAAGGAAGAATAGAACTTTGGTTGAAGCAGCAAGAACTTTGTTGTATGATTCAAAACTTCCTTTGTATTTCTGGGCCGAAGCAGTGAGTACCGCTTGTTACACTCAAAATAAAACCTTGATCATAAAAGATAAAGAAAAGACACCATGTGAGCTAATGAACAACAGAAGACCAACAATCAAATACTTTCATGTCTTCGGAGCAAAATGCTATGTGCTTATAGATGATGAAAATCTAGGCAAGTTTGCAGCAAAAGCTCGTGAAGGAATTTTTGTTGGTTACTCTACAGACGTGGTGGCAGCTTATAGAGTGTTCTTGGTGAATGATCGAAAAGTGACTGAAAGTTACAACGTCAGATTCGACGATACCAAACTCTCATCAATTTCAAGAGATTCTAGTGAACCTGAGTCCCTAAAATTTCAGAATCTGGACTTAGAAGATCTTGAAGATGAACCTGAGTTGGTTGTTCCATTAAATGTTCCAAGCGTACATGAAGAACCTGAGTCTAGTGAACAAGCTAATACTACAAGATCAGGAGAGACTTCTTCAGTACGAACCGGCAACAACTCAGGGGGAGTAAATAGCAGCTCAAGGACTACTGTTCAAGGCTCGAGTCGAGTTGACTCTAGTTCTGTAGGAGCTGGCACTAACTCAGGGGGAGTTAGTGAAAATAATCAAAGTAGTCAGCACCCCAACTCAGAAAGTCAAGCTGAATCATCAAGACAATTTCCAGGTAAACGAGTATGGAATAGAGACCATCCGTTTGAGTTAATTATTGGTGATCCAGATGCTGGTGTGACTACTAGAAGAACTGCAAGAGCTGACATGGCTAATATCTCCTTATATTCTGGGTTCTTATCCAAGCTTGAACCTAAAGAAATAGAAGAAGCTCTTGGCGATGCTGATTGGGTGATTGCAATGCAAGAGGAACTCAATCAGTTTGAAAGGCAGAAAGTTTGGAAACTGGTACCCCGACCAAAGAACAAATCCGTAATTGGAGCTAGGTGGGTATTCAGAAATAAACTGGATGAAAACGGACTTGTAACACGAAACAAGGCTCGTTTGGTTGCAAAAGGTTATTCTCAGCGAGAAGGAATTGATTATGATGAAACCTATGCACCAGTTGCAAGACTTGAGGCAGTCAGGATGTTCTTGGCATTTGCAGCACATAAGAACTTCAAAGTTTTCCAGATGGACGTGAAAAGTGCCTTCCTGAACGGAGAGTTAGAAGAAGAAGTGTATTTGGAACAGCCGCCTGGCTTCGTTGATCCAGAACATGCAGATTTTGTGTATCTACTCTTCAAATCTGTCTATGGCCTCAGGCAATCCCCAAGGCGATGGTATGAAACCCTATCCTTATTCTTAATTGAAAATGGTTTTGTTAGGAGAGTAATTGATAAAACATTGTTCTATAAAGTTGTGAGAAATGACTTAATACTTGTTCAAGTATATGTGGACGATATTATTTTTGGGTCATCAAATGAGCGCTTGTGCGAGAAATTTGTCAAGCTAATGCAGGAAAAATATGAGATGAGCATGATGGGAGAGCTGTCCTTCTTCCTTGGATTACAGATCAGTCAGAAAAAAGATGGTATCTTTATCTGTCAATCTAAGTACGTCAGAGATTTACTCAAGAAGTATAATCTAGAAGATGCATCAGCAGCTAAGACTCCCATGGCAACAGCCACGAAGCTTGATGAAGACAAATCAGGTAAATCAGTTGACATCACAAGCTATCGAGGTATGATTGGCTCACTCCTCTATTTAACTGCAAGTAGACCAGATATAATGTTCGCAACTTGTTTATGTGCAAGGTTCCAAGCGGATCCTAGAGAATCACATCTCGTAGCCGTCAAAAGAATTTTTAGGTATCTCAAGGGCACACCAAATCTAGGGATTTGGTACCCAAGAGATACAGGTTTTAATCTTATTGGCTATTCGGATTCAGACTATGCAGGTTGCAGGATTGATAGGAAAAGCACATCTGGTGCTTGCCAATTTCTTGGCAGAAGATTGGTGTCCTGGCAAAGCAAAAAGCAACATACAGTATCTACTTCTACTGCTGAAGCTGAGTACATTGCTGCTGGAAGCTGTGTAGCTCAAATACTGTGGATGAGGAACCAATTGAAGGATTATGGCATGGAGCACAAGAAAATTCCAATCATGTGTGACAACACAAGTGCCATTGCCATAACCAACAATCCTGTAGATCACTCAAGAACCAAGCATATTGACATCAGGTATCATTTCATAAGAGAACATGTCGAGGAGGGGACTGTGGAGCTACATTTTGTGCCCACAATGCAACAAATTGCAGATATATTCACCAAACCTCTTGATGAAGTAACATTCAATAGGTTGGTTGGTGAATTGGGAATGCTTAACACAAGTTAGTAAAGCCTTCTATCTGTAAAATCCATGTTTATGTTTGTATGTGCAAGCTAATCAATCATTATGTGCTTAGACTTTAATATGCCTAATTAATGATTGTTATAGTTTGCATATAGTGTGATTTTGCATGAATTCATTGTGTTTTAAGTGTCTTTTATTGCACAAATCTGTGAATTTATGCTTGTTAGATTGCATGATCATAGGGGGAGTTAAATTCATAATATTCTAAATATTGCATGATTTTTATATGAATTTACCTATGAGTTTCATGTAATTAGAGGCCTTAGAATTAAAAAACTTCAAAATTTCGAGTTAGGATCTATCTCGAAACTCATCTAGAAATTCGACTTGAATTTCGACTTAAGCTGTCAGAGTGAAGTTTTTGAAAAATTCTAAGTCTGTGAAGAATTTCGAGTTGGCTATCTCGAAATTCATCTCGAAATTCGACTTAGAGTTCGAATTCGAGTTACCAGTGTGCCTAGTTCTATCTTCAAAATATTCGAGATAAATTCTATCTCGAATCTTATCTCAAAGGTTGAGATGAGGTTTCCATTAAGGGAATATTTTGAAAAGAACTGAGAATTAACTTCGAGTTAGTCTATCTCGAAACTTAACTCGAATTTCGACTTGATGTTCGAGATAGAGTTCTTAGTCTATCTCGAAACTCAACTCGAATTTCGACTTGGTGTTCGAGATAGAGTTCTCAGTTAAGCTAAAGGGAATTTTTCGAGTTACACTCTTAACTCGAAACATATCTTGAATTACCCTGTACTTTTTGATTCAAGGGGGTATTTTGGAAAGAATTTGAGATTAACTTCGAGTTAGTCTATCTCGAAACTCAACTCGAATTTCGACTTGATGTTCGAGATAGAGCTCTTAGTCTATCTCGAAACTCAACTCGAATTTCGACTTGATGTTCGAGATAGACTTCTAACTCGAAAAGTATCTTGAATTTTCTTTTTTCCAAGTTTACTACAATTCAATAATGTTCAAGATAGGATTTCCCTATAGTTTCTGCTGTAAAATTGGTTAAAGTGCTTCTTTGTGCATAACTGTTCGAGTTAACCTCTATCTCGAACTTTATCTCGAAGTTCGACTTGATGTTCGAGATAGAGATGTTCGAGATAGAGATGTTCGAGATAGAGTTCGACATAGATGTCCCCTGTATGGACTTAGTACTTTTCACATTTTTTAACAGGGACATTTTTGTCATTCCACATTCACCTATATATACATCTCTAACTCGATGCCCAATTCACTTTACCTAATTTCTTTTTCACAGCAGCCGTTTCACAAGAACAGTGCGATTTCACAGACTTCATACTATTAACCCGTGTTTTTGTGATTAAACTCATACTAATCACGAATTACTGCCAAATTTTTGACTGAGATTCACTGTGTAATCATTAACCTTTGTGTTGGTGTGTTTTGTAACCGCATATACACGCGCATATACATACACACAAACATCAAGTTTTGTGTATCTGTTCCAAAACGCGATTTCATATTCTCCACATATACACACGATTTCACTGATAAACACACGAATATTCATCTTTGTTGAATATTCAGATCCAGTAATTGGCAACTGTTCATATTCCGTAGTTTAAATTTTCGGATTATCTTTTGATATTCTCGAAAAATTAAAAGGAATAAAACTGATTAATTCGTAATTTATTTGTTTTTCTCAATTAAAATAAAAATTCACATCTTTTAAAGAAAAACATTTAATCAAAATGGCTCACCAATTTTCCCTTGCTAAAAACAATTTTTATAATATTTCTACGGAAATTGGTGATCAACTCCCGCGGTTTAAGTTTTGGATACGATTTCTCAATTTGTACTCCAAAGCTAGCCATGCTTTTACTGCTAAACCTACACTAGTACATGATGCTTTACAGCAATTATGGACTAGTGCGGTTACTTTTGGGAGTAAATCAACCCCCTACGGTTTCAAGTTTACCTTAGCGGGTCAGGAATATGAGGTGACCGAAGAAATTGTCAACAGGGTTCTGGGATTTCCAATTAAAGATGCCTATGATCCAGAACCTACTGCTGCAGAACGCCTCAGATTCTTTGAAGAAATTGGATGTTATCCTCCAAAAGGCCCAATCACGGGAAATATCCAAAAACAATTCTTCCATGTGGAATGGAATTACTTTTTCGAGGCCATCACACGATGTTTTCGGGCACGCGAAAAAGACTTTCATCAAATTCCAATTCCAATGCAAACCTTTGCAGTTGCCCTAGCAAGAGAACTGGATATAAATTATGGACGCATAGTTCTCTCTGAAATAGTGGGCTCAATGGGATCTCCTGAAAGCAGAGACCTCTCTACAACTGATGTTGTCTGCTGGTTTCCTCGGTTTCTTCAAATGCTGATCAATGACTTGATACCGAAGGATGCTCTTGCTGTTAGACAGGGATTTGCCAGAAGCCCCACATCTGAATCGCTAGGGATGGGCACTAAGTCACTTTCAACCATTGCTAATCAGGATAAACATCAAGGTAAACCAATGTCTACTCCTGAAAATTTACAAATGTGGCTTAGATATGATGCAGGAGTTACCAATTTGGAGGCATCGTCACAAGTTTCATCACATGCTCAAAATCCATCTGTTCATGCTGAGGCATTTGATGAGATTCCTGATGAGGAAAGCGATGATGCACAAGGTAATCAATCAGGTAATCTCTCCCTGCATACTATTCATTCCCCCTCCTATGTTTCTGATTCCGCGACCCAAGAGACTGCTAACCCGCAGGATCTATCCCAGGGTAAGAGCCATATTTCTGACTCTGAGTCTGATACACATTCCTATTCTCTATCACCCCTGTTAACGGAAGTCAGAAAACCAGCACGTGTATATATACAAGATGATGAGGAGAGTGAAACCGAAGAGCAGCAACTTATTCGAAAGAAAGCCAAACTTTTCCACGCTGCTACTTCACAACCACAGTCAAACCCTAGCGTGTCACACGCAACCACTCCACCTCACGCGAGTGGTTCACCCCTTGAACAATCTGCACATAGGGATTTTGATTTTGGTGAGGATGATGTACCTCTTGAAGATACTGTTGCTTCAAGAGGACATGAAGTCTTAAGAACTTCAGCCGTACCTTCACCGGTACGTACTGATGCTGCAAAGAGGATCGGTTCTGATGTCGTACAAGGACACTTTGCAGCCTCTCAGCCTGAGATTCCAACTCAGGAACAAACAGAATTTGATCCCATAACTGTCAACAACATTTCTTATCAATTTTCTGCAGGTACTGCTTCATTATTTGGATCAATCATTGAAGACATACACGAGCGTGAGACAGGGAGTGTGTGTGAGAGGTTAGGGAGAGAGGGACCTTCATTTTCAAGACCCGAAACCGAGCGTCAAATACCAACAGAACGAGTATTAGAGCGAGGTCACCTAAACCAAACACCGTCCCTTAACACTGAAAATCTTGATACGCGTATGACTTCTATGGAAAATCAGATGAGGCAGTTCGGACAGACGATGGGGCAGTTTGGGATGAACATTGGAAACAACCAAAGGGCTCTAGACGACTACGCAGCAAGAATGGCAAGTCAAGCTACAGCTTTTGATGATTTGACAAATAAGGTCAATGACTTGGGCCATGCTGGTGGTGTCTTAGGAAGCACTCTCAATGAGAGGATGGGGGCATTGGAGTCTACAATGCATACAATGGCTGTGGAGATCAGTAGAATGATGTTCGCAGTCAGGAGTTTTGTGCCCCCGGAGTGTTTCGAGTCGCAACAACCTCCCCCCGATGCTGGTGCAGGTGGTGCTAGTGGAGCGGGAGCCTCTGGTTCTGGTTTTGGAGGTTCCTATGCAGCTGGTGGATCTGAATACCAAGGTGGAGCTCAGGATAACTCACCTAAGGGGGAGAGTGGAAAGGAGACGAGACAGCAGGCAGTTCACATCGAAGAAATTGAAGAACCCGCTGATCTTGTCAAGGAACCAGAAGTTGAGCCGTCTGTTGATGAAGAGGCTCTGAGGATGAGGAAGGGTAAGGCAGTAATGGTTGATGAACCATTTATTGACCTGAGTCATCAGGAAACAGTACAGGAGGTACTTGACTCAGATTCTGACATGGAAGACGTACCGTTGGCACACGCTATAAAAAGATCTTTGAAGGAACAAGGTGGAGGTGCTGGGATGTCTTCCGGAATGCCTGAAGAATTTCCTGTTGATGAGGAAACCCTTAAAGCTCAACAGTTAGCCTTGGAACAAGCTCAGTTCCATAAAATGAAGATGATGCAAGAACATGCTGCATTCCTAGAGAAGAAGGGGGAGCTACAAGGGAAGCAGTATGATTATGAGCTTGCAAGGCTAGCTAATCCTCAAGTTGATCTGGACAAACGAAGGATAGGGCAGAAATGGGATGAAGCAAGGAAGATAATGATGGGACCCTGTGCGAAAGGAGTTCATAACAAGGATGCAGATGATCTGTTCTACAACTTGAATTTGCAGAATCCAATGACTGGGGACTATATAAATGCTTTGAAGAGACTAATTTCTAAAGTCAGGGTTGGATACAATGCAAATCTTAAGGAGTGGCAGGTTATCTTGTCTTTGGTAGAAGGAGTCCCAACATCTTTCTTATATGTGGATGACCAATTCATTATGAGAAGTTCTGCGTCAGAGTTGTTCTTGCTAGCGACTAAAATTCAATACTCTCAATCTGAGGAACTAAGCATTCTGTACAGGGATCAGTTAATGCAGCTAACAGAGGACAAGGGTCCAGAATTCTCAGCTTATCCAAATTTTGTCCGGATGGTAGTTGATGGAAAGATGAAGAGGGTTAGCATGGAGGAAAATGATCTAATGGAGCTTTTAGTAGAATCTCTCAAAGCTGTCTGTAGACAAATGATGAGCAAGGGATTCGCTTCTGAGCTTAAAGATAAATCCGTGAAGATCATTGAAAGAGCAATATTCAAGAAGAGCAATGAGGTGTGGAAGTGTGATGTCATTGCTCCAAACCCTCTTGATGACGTGAAGATTGAGCCGGAGCTGATAGAGAAGAAATGGAATATTCTTCAAGCCATGAAGAATGTAGATGAAGCTCTGACTCTTCCTTCTGGAGCACTAGAACAAGGAGAAATAAGGGAGGCTATTGGTGTTCCAGGAAGTGAAAGTGTATACTGGATACATGCTTATGTTGAAGATACAGCTGATGCCTTAGTATTCATAGATGCAGACCAGAATCAAACAATCTTGCATATGAGTAGACAATGGCTGCTACGGACTCAAGATGCTGCATTTCTGGAGAGAGTATTATATGTATTCAAATTGGGCGAAGTGGAAGATAAGTTTGTTGAAGAAAAGCAGAGACTCATGAGTTACCTGTCTGAAGTAGTGGTGGAAAAGAAGAGAATGGAGCGAGATGCGGCCAGTGTCTACAATACTGACCGTGTCAAGGGCTACCCCAAGATGATCTATTGTCAGTTCAAATCTGATAAATCTCACTGGAAACCTCAGCTCATCATGAAGAACTTCGAGGATATTCCAAAGATCAGAACTACTCAGGAGGTGGACAAACTCAGAAGGCTTTTCAAACATCCTTATCCAGAGCCCAAGAACCCTCTAGAAATGGAAGTTGTAAGTCTATTGAATGCTAGGTGGAAGCAGCTTAAAGATCCAGTATACAAGAAAGAAAAGCAGCAGAAGGAGAAGCGCAAAAGGCAGAAAGAAGAAAGAGACCAAGCTGCTGAAGCTAGAAAGAGGAAACGGAATTAGGGTTAAAGGTCAGAGTGGTGTGAACTTGAAGTTGGAAAAACTTCATGTCTTTTGGTTGCTTTAACTCACTTGAGGAAAATTCACCTTAGAGTGAATCCAATAAGGTGATACAAGTTTGACTAAAAGATATGAAATAATCCAGGTGATAGGAATCACTCAAATGATCTTTAATTCGAAGTTCGAATTTTGTTTCTAGTTTAAGTTCTTTGTATTGTTTTCATGTAAATTTCAATTGTAAATTATTCAAGACTGTAATGTTAATTATCTTTTCTCGTCTCATTGTTTAGTTGAGTTATCCTTCATTAATTTGAATGTCATTGTTAGACAATCAAATTGGGGGAGATTGAAAGGCAGAGTGTGTAAACTTGTAACACTATAACTAACGTAACTCAAACTAAAGGAAAAGATACTTAACCAGAAGACAATCAAGAACAAGAGGTCACAAGAAATCAACACTAAATGAAGACAAGGTAATTGATACAATTCAACATGTTAACTATGATCAATCCAAGAAGAAATCATTGAGAAAAGTTCAAGTCAAAGTTGTTCATGCCTCAGTGATTTGGAAAGCCAAGAATCAAGATCATAACTATCAGTATCA
Source organism: Saposhnikovia divaricata (assembly GCA_036435485.1). Classification (NCBI taxonomy): domain Eukaryota; kingdom Viridiplantae; phylum Streptophyta; class Magnoliopsida; order Apiales; family Apiaceae; genus Saposhnikovia; species Saposhnikovia divaricata. The sequence continues at coordinate 34,190,159 of CM071599.1, forward strand.
ATAAGACCAATTGATTTCAAGTGAACAAGAAGGAAAGCAAATATTGGAAAGTCACATTTGTAATTGGATATGGTAATTTATTCAAGAAGCAAAAACCCTATCAAGACTAGTCACTTATGAACCAGACCGTTGCATCAAGTGTCAGGACATTGATAGCAAGTTTATGTCAGTAATAAAGATCCATATTTAAGAGCTTGGTGAAGAATAAAGAAGAAATGAAGATATCACTAGTTCAAGATGTGCATTGAAGTTTCAAGTTGAAGACCAGAATATTTTCTAAGTACTAAATATTCTAGATGGCCAAGTAGAAGTTTCTAAGTAGAAGTTCTACTTAGAACTTCGAGATGGCTAAGTAGAAATTATCAAGTAGAAGTTCTACTTAGAGTGCAGCTTCAACATGACACATGGCATCTTCTGATTGGCAGATTTCCAAGCTTTCAAGATAAGGCAAGATTTATGTGGACATCATTGGGCCACGTACATCTTAGTCTTTGAAGACTACAGGACATAGATTACATGTAGTATAAATAGAAGTACTTGTGTAATGTTTTAGTTAGTGAGCAATTCTTGAGAAAAACACAAGAGAAAGAGAGAGAGTGCATTCACAGAGCTTAGTATCATTCACTTCTCTCTGAACTTCTGTTATACTTTGTAATGAATGTTGTAGCAACCATTTCAAGTTATATATAAGAAATATATTCCTTGAATCTGTGTGTTCATCTATTGCATCGTATTTATTGCTTCTCATATTCGAAAAGTTGTATTCACCCCCCTCTACAACACATTTGGACCTAACAGTAATACATTTGCTAAAAACAACAAGGTTTGCAGCATTTTCACAATTATTATCATGAAGAACTTAAATTTACCCTCTAAAAAGTGGTAAGAAAATCTCCATCCATAAACGGTCATCAATTTGATAATTCATCAATTTATTTGATGAAATTCATTGTTATGAAAAAAATTAATTGTTTTATTATTTTTTATGCAACAATATAAATCAAAATAGTTAATCCATCTAATGAATCAATAGATTGATAGATTTTTATCAATGCAACAGTTATTTTTTGATCCATCAATTACATTGATGATCAATCAATCAAACAATTTTTCAATTTTTGATGAACAAGCTAACGAATTGATGAGTTCAATTTATTGACATTTAATTTTTTTTTTTAAAAATGACCATAGAAAAAAGAATTATGACTAAATAAGTCAGAATAATAATACAAATTATAATATAAATTCAAATATGATACTACAAATTACAAAGAAGATGACAGAAGAGGTGGACTTGAGGACAGGAGCTCTTTACCACAACCACAAGACAGTAACTAAACTATATAGGGCCCTCAAAAAAATCTCAGAGATGTTGCAGGACTTGCGGCCCCATGATTCCCCCTACACAGTGACATTGTTTTACGAAGTCGACTAGGAAATTTGGGGGAAGCAACACAATGACACCAGCACTTTATTTGGCCATCCACTTTTTACATAAATGTTTTCTTGGCTCAATTTGTGTTGCAGATTTTGATTTCTCTATTCCTTTATAATTTATATCATTTGGATCAAAAAAACCTATTCCACTATATAAATGTTTTCTTTACTAAATTTGTTTTCATTCCCGCGCAACTAGAGTAAATCCTTGTTAAATTAATATTCGATGTTACGATAAATTAATATTTTGAATGTAATTTTTTGATCCCAACATAATACCGTTAATATAAATTTAAATAATCTCGATAAATTAATAAAATTTACCGATCCTAACGATATTAATTTATAGAAGTTTTACGACTCATTTATATAAATATATATATATATATATATATATGGGAGTCCTTCCACAACCACGGGTGGATCCGGACGGCTAACCACCAAGCGCAATGTTACATTGCGACCAAGAGCAATGTAACATTGCTCCAGGTGCAATGTAACAATTCCCCTACTTTATTATTATTTTTATTTAATATAATTTAAAATAATGAATAATTCTATTAGATCTGGTTTCAAACTAATCTAAGTAAATGCCCTTAATGGTTGGCACAATATTATTCTGATGATAAGTATTTTTAAACATTTTTATTTATTAATATTTATTTGAATGATTTTATAAATGAAAATAAAGTAAAACTGAAACAAATAGAGTATAATACTTGAAATGACAAATAAACCCTTACTACTGCCGCAATGATTCATTGCGCCAGACGAGAACTATCTTTTACCCCGTGCCGCATTGTTTCTTCGTCATTTCAATTTTAAACCCTAAAAACACAGTGATTCCAGCTCAGGCGATTAGTTCGATTTCAGTCATCATCATCATCAATAGGTACATCTCAATATAATTTATATATACAAACACATACACACACGCACTTACACATAAACACACACACACACACATTATTCATGTCTGATTTTTTTTAAGTTTATGGGTTGTTTTGATTTGAATTTACTACGCATATCATGCTCGAATTAGGTTAAATTTGGGTTGAATCATGCCTGCTCACTGCTTTTTGCAAACTCAAATTTGCCTACTAAGTTTTTATTATTATTATTGTCTGTTAAGTGTTTGATGAAAGTTTCCTATGAATTATTAGTGTTTTTGCTTTAGAGATGGCCTTTGTAAACCCTCCCGAAACCACCTTGACGCTGTTAATTAGTGTTTCTAGTTGTACTGAAATGGATGTGATGTGTTAACTGATGTTCGAAGAAAAACTATAATGTACATTGTTGCAAAGAACTAGCTTCTGCACTCTCTCTTGGTGCATCCTTAGTCCTTATTAATTACCTCTAGCTCATAATATATTATTATTGCTTCCCTGGATTCTGTGTAAAACTAAAACAAATTCATGCAGCCCAATAGGACTACTGAATACTAAAACTTGCACTTAGCTGCATATGGTGATAACTGAACTGCAAAACCTGATGCATGTATTACAACTAGAATGAGCATTGTAAGGTGTAAATGTTTATAAAATATAACAAAATGTCTTTACATGATATCTCTTTTATTATTAATTATCTATATGTTTATGAGATGTGTCTAATTTTTTGATTTTGCACATTGCAGATACTCTGGATATGGAGTGCGGGCCTCTCGATAGATCACTCTTGACCATGCAGGATGAGCATATTAGTAGTGTGATATGGCAGAGGGGTAAGCGGGATAAGGTAGATGTCAGACAGTTGACTACTATGCATTGGCAGTGGGATTTCAGGGAGCGTCAGATTGATTTGCTAGAGTTATGGGGTTTCAGGGCATTTGCATACCCTCAGTCGATTCCTCAGAACGACATTAGATTGATCACGGCCATGATAGAGAGGTGGAGGCCAGAGACGAACACCTTTCATTTCCCATTTGGTGAGCTGACCATCACATTAGAGGATGTTTACATGATCTTGGACCTGCCTGTTTATGGTCGTCCTGTGACTCATTCGGAGCTTAAGAATCCAAAACCATATTGGATGACGAAGTGGAAGGATTTGAGGCTGACCAAGAAAGAACGTACAAATATGTATGATGATGGGGTGATTCTTCACAAATTGAGGGAAAGATATAAGAAGATACCGAAGACGAAACGTCCAGAATACATGGAGCAGGATGATATAGTTTACACCCGGGCTTACCTTCTGTACATCATTGGGGGTGTGTTGTTTCCTTCAGGGAAACGAGACGTGGTTCATCCTTGATATCTACAGCTCATCCAGGATACTGGTGAGATTGCTGGCTATGCATGGGGAGCCGCTGTATTGGCTCATCTGTTCAGGAGTTTGACCAGGGCAGCGCATAAGAGTGCCAAGGCTTTTAACGGATGCAGCATGCTTCTTATATATTGGGCATGGGAGAGGTTGTTACCTGGTGCTCCGGAGATTGCATCTCATCAGGAGTTTACACATCCGAGGGCATTGGCATGGATTGAGGCGCGGAAGAGGGTTAACCCCCACCACCATACAGGTATGTACAGGGGTGACTTTGATAGCTTCGAGATGTGTTGGCTGACATGGCGGCATTATGAGAGGTTTTATGATCGCATTGATGTGGATGACGTGTCTCATGACAGTGAGATGTTGGATGCATTGCATATTGCCCTCGGCCGACTCCCTCTTGTGTCTTTTGATATTATTCGCCTCATCTAATGTGTCAAAAATCATGCCAACACTAGGCACAACATCATTAATATTCGGAAATGTAAACCCACAATTTTCGTTTCCGATATTAATATCACCATCATCTTCATTATAATCTTCACCATCATTTTCTACATTCACCTTATTTTTACCTTTATTAACATCATTTTTTCCCGCATCATCATCATCATCCACATTCATCTTTTCCTTACCCACATTATCATAGTCATCAACATCTATTATTTCATCAATAAATAATTTTCGAGAAACCGGATTTTTTCTAGCGGGCGTAGTAACTTCATAATCATAATCATAATCATTATGATCCTCACTAGATGAACTAAAATCATTAAATAAAAATGTTGCCATAAAAACTAACCTTTTTTGATAATATTTGACCTCCAAATGATAAGCAAAATTGCACTTTAAACCTTAAAATATAATTTTTTAAGGATGTTAGGAGAATGAAAAATTTTTAAGGATGTTGGGAGAATGAGAGAAATTTGGAAGAACTTTGATTTAGAAAGTGATGGTAGTGAGTTAAGTAGTCCATAGTTGAGAGAATGGATTGAAGAATGGGAGAATGAATGAATGTTTGGAGGATGGTAGAATTTTGGAAGAATTTAGATTTAGGAAAGGTTAAAGTAATAAAGTGTAAAGTAGTAAAGTGAGTTAAAGTGAATTTAGATTTAGGAATGAAACAGTGCCCCATGGGGAGTAACAGCCACCCAGCACCACTAACATAATGAAATTAAAGTTATCTACGTTACTGGCGCATTGTTTCATTGCCCCAATTCCCTCTGGCGCAATGTTTCAATGCGCCAGGTGCAATGAAACATTGCGCCAAATCCCTATGGTGCAATGTTTCATTGCGCCATGTGCATTGAAACATTGCTCCATTTTTTTTAATGTATATTTAATTATTTAAAATTAAAAAATCATTATTATCGCATTATAAATACTTAATTTAGTTTACTTAACTTAATTTAGTTGAATAAAAATTCAATTCACTTAATTTTAATATTTAGTTGTGAATTTTGTTTGAAATTTAAATGTATGTAGTTATGCAACTGTGACCTTATCAATTTAGTTTGAGTTTATTTTTGTTTTTTGTATCTTTAACTTAAATAATCGTAAATGGCGATATCTACAAATTAGAGATACCTCTTCGTTGAAAAACAGACAATAGTAGTAATATAGATGATATGATAGTTACATGATAGTTCATTCTTAAGAAATTTAAATAATTGTTAACATATTATTGAGACATTATCATTCAGTTAAAGTTTTATTTTGTATTTTGTATCCTTAAGTTAAATAAACGTAAATTGATATGTAAAAACTAGAGGTACCCCTCGTTGAAAAAACAGACGATAGTAGTAATATAAATGATAGTTCATTCTTAAGAAGTTAAAATAACTCTTAACATATTATTGATACCTTATCATTCAGTTAGAGTTTTATTTTGTATTTTGTATCCTTAGATTAGTTATTTTTAATTTCATAATTAGTTTTAATATCCAATCTTACATTTTTTAAATTACATTGAATTAAAATAATAATAAATCATAGGCAACGTTACATTGCGCTTGGCGCAAGAAAACATTGCGACCTGCGCAATGTAACATTGCGCCTGTTCGCAATGTAACATTGCACCATGTCGCAATGTAACAATGCCCCAGGTAATTTTTCAGCAGTTCTTGGTGCAATGTTACATTGCCCCGAGCGCTGGGTGGATGTCCACCCGTGGTTCTTGACCTGCTTCCTATATATATATATATATATATATATATATATATATATACACGTGATGTAGTTAGTCCCTTAACAACAAATGAAAGATTGTTGTGGGCCGCAAGGCCCCAACCCCGACCCACTGATGTTGATTCAAAGTTTTAGTTAGTTGGGAAGTGGGCAGAGATATTTGGAGAAACAAGTCAACACCACCAGGCACCATCACCACCAAATTTGGCTAATAATTCATCTATCTTACTTGGATTCTTGCAAATTTAGTATTCTTTTCACAGCAATTGGGTGACCGACTCATTGACATACACATCATACATAGACAACTAGTTTATAATCAACCCTGTACCTTCATATCAAAAGGAGACCTGTATAATTTGTAAGTTGGTAAGAATCCAAGGTGAAATGAGAACAGAAGACAAAAGGATAGAGGAAAGATAATGAAATGAGAACTGAAGACAAAAGGATAGAGTGAAGATGATGTACAGTATGTAGAAATGATAACAGACAAACAATAATAATCAATTGACGGGATACAAGTGCAAAAGAATGAGAAGATGATACGATGCAAAAAACACAAACTATAGTATGAATTCATTTGGAAAATAAAATGAAACAAAAACATATTCTTTACCGGGAGACACAAGGTAGTAAAAAATGAGTTAAGGATAGATATCAATGCATAAACACCAAATATAAGTTCATGATCATCCATATAATTTTGGAAGGGCAACTAGGTGTAATTTTCATCAAAGATCAGACCCGACACAAAAAAAAAATTTGTAGTTCAAATATCATGAAAGTTTTCAAATCGAGCTAAAAGTTTTGTTTACGTCTTGAGGGGGAATAGAATAATAAGCCCACAAATAAAACAAAGTATACGGAAGCAAAACCCCCCACTGAAGTACAAAATTTAGATTGATGGACCATCCAGAGTGTTGGTCATCAATCTTCGTCTGAGTAATTGAACTTTACTGAGTGAGATTGCAGATCTATCATTCCTCCCCTATAGCTACCACGCTTCTTCTTTGTCTTCTCGTGCCGAAAGTCCCTGTAAGGAGCACAAAGAATTAAAGAAGGTTAACCACAAAGAGCAAAATGGATAGTAAGTTCTTAAAGTTGGCTAGTTTCATCACCACATAAGAATGTCCATATCCAAGGCCCAAACAAAAAAAGTCCAGGACTGGAATTTTGTACCAACCCAAATTCCCATTGGACTACCAAAAAAACCAACATTGCACTTACTTTGTAGCAAATTTAACTATGTTTTCGAAGCACCTTAAGTTGTGTGTCAAAAGTTCAGCGATCTATTAAAAGGACCAGGGGAGAGTATATAATAGAGCAATTTTATTCTTGCGGAATTAGTTATTCACGATAGTAAAACGTCCTATCCTTCAAAGCTACCCACGGACCTTGGTTCTTGGAATTATATCAAAATATGGTTGATGGTAAAGGGTCCGCAAAAATTAGCTTACAAATCTAAACAGAACACACTACATAGACAAGTAAAGACTTAGCTGAGGCATCTTTTTTCAGACATTTAAAAAAGTTTAGAACAGATAAAAAAAGGTTACTGCAGCTACAAAGATGAAAAATAAACCCAATACAAAATATTCATGGTTCCCCAAACAAATGTACTTTTGCATCAGGAAAAGGTACAGTATACGGAGAGCAAATAATTCTAAAAACAGTACAACTGGACATAAGTTCGCCCTTATAACAAACTTTGCAAGTAACTTCGAATGGACACATCTACAGAATTTTTCATGGCAAAATTCAACCAAAAATCATGTGTTTGAGGGAGAAACTAAAATAAAATTTGAAAATCCGGGAAAATAAAGGACTTAAATTACAAAAACATTCCAATTTCATCAGTTTCCACATTATTATAAAAAAAAAATATTGTTTATAAACATAAGGGGAAAAAGTGGACAATATAAAAAGTAAGTGGAAATGGGCTTTGATCATATAAGCCAACTTATATGAGCGGCCAAACACCCCCAAAAGTTGTTAATCACTTCATACCAATATATATTGAGATTTTACAGATTCAAAAGGGGGGGGGGGAGTCGGATTGAATTTGATCCTGTTTGTGCACATGAAATTGGTAACATACCTTCCTCTAACCTGCCCCAAAACTTCTTGTGCTTTAGCCCCATATCCAATCTCAGCACCACTCTGCAGACAATTTGAGATAGAAAAATACTTGTAAATATGTGCATAAAGCATTGTTAAATTAAGCTAACAGTTTATGCAAAAAGCACGAGGATTTTATGATACCTTTGCCCAGTAAGAATTATCTTGCAGCTTCTCGTCAGCAAATTCCACCTCATCAATTTTTACCCTTTGAAATGCATTCACCGTCTTCGGCTGGAAGAATAATATTCATTAATTTTAAACTTTGTAGTATAATGTAAATGTGTGGGTTTTTTCAGTATTGCAAGACACACAATAGAACTTAAATATGTGAACTGTGAACAACTAAATCATGGACGTGTACTAAAGACCACATAATGTAAATAGACGATAAAGAATATACAGTAGGAGTTGAATAACTGACCAACAATAATAATAGGCAAAGAAAAAACAGAAACCATAGAACTGCCAATGTGCGACAAAGATGTATTACATTTAACCAATTGGGATGAAGACTCCTACATGACATGTACGATCATCATAAGAATGTGATTTTCTTGTGTCGGTTATCATATATGAGATATCAAAATTGGGTAGGGAAATTGTTCCAACCTACTACTTTATCTATAACCAGCAAGGGCTATGCAACATAATACTATAATTTATAAAAGTCATTGATACATACACGTATATTGCATACCTCAGCTGAACCATTATGTTGCTTCTTTGTTGATTTTTGATTGCTAGACTTGTACCCACTCTTCTCAACATCACCGTTTGAATGGTCAAGCTGGACTTTGTTTGTATTCTCAAGACCCCCATTTTCATGTTCTTCAGGTAGCTCCTTCGATGTCTTGGTACTGTCAATGTTGGCAACTCGGCTGTTTTCTTTTTCACTTTCTTCATTTCCACCAACTATCGCACGTTTGTCTTTCTTTTTTAATTTCTTAGACCCTTTGGCCTTTTTTGATTTGGATTCTTCACCTGGCTCGTTGTTGTCAGACTGGATCTCATTTTCATCAGAAGCCAATCTTTTCCTCTTCTTCGAACTTTTCTTTTCTTTTTCAACATCACATGCTGCAGTTGACAAATCCTTGGATTGATCTTCACCTACAACTTTCATCAAATCCATATCTTCTTGGTCAACATTATTAGACCTACTTTTCTTTTTCTTCTTATCCTCAATTTTATCAGTCACCTGGTTATTTTCATCAATAGCTGTATCTGCAAGAGACTGAACTTGTTCGCTTTCATTGGAATGATCTGAACTTTTTTTGTCTTTTTTCTTACCCTTGGTTTTAGCAGATAACACATTAACTTCTGAAAGCTCTACAGAGCACTTTTTAGAGTCATCACCTTCTTTCTCAACAATATCAGATTGGTCTGCCACGGCTTCTTTTTCACTCTCACTTACCTTTTTCTTTTTCTTCTTGACAACTTCCTTTGATACGGCACCACTGCTCATATTATCCTTGGTACCCTCTGTTTGTAATTCTGTAGCCACATCCAATGCAGATAATTTAAATCTAAATGTTCATGACTAATTGACTTCATTAAAATTAATTGCTGATAGAACAAAATACCTTGATTGTTGACAGTTGTTTCATTATGGTTACTGCAAAAAAATGGCACCAGTGCATTAGACGAGAAACTAATATTAAGCAACTAATTACTAGAATTAATGTTTTGTGCTAAGCAGACAGCCAGCTCCAGGCCAAAAGACAAAGTCGTGTTTAACCGGAAGAAACAGAATGGAGGGAAGGGTAATGAAATAATTATGAAGAAACGATGAGGTTAGGCTGAAGGGGTGAGAATGAAAATATGAGAAAAAAATGCAAAATTCTTGTGATATAGCTAAAAAGAAAATGGTGGAAAAAAGAAATGATCATTCGTTTTAAAATAAGAAGCAACCAAGCATAGTTAAAACCTAAAGAATGAGTATTTACAAATATCTTTTCAGACATGTTAAAGATTTAGTTTACAGCTCATTTCTATTCTCCCATCATTTTGTTCCTTTCAAGTAAACACAACCTATATGGCTTGTTTGATCAAAAAGATGAAAATATATTGAGAATGCAGAGAGATACTATTTTGTGGGCACTTGTCTAAACATTGCATTCTTTCAAGACACAACCTATATGGTTTGATCAAAAAGATGAAAATATATTGAGAATGCAGAGAGATACTATTTTGTGGGCACTTGTCTAAATATTGCATTCCTTCCTACAGTCCAAAAATACAAATCTAAAAAAGAACTCAACCCCCACAAATATACATAAGTATGAATTCTCAGTCTACACCTACCCATCTGTCTCACAAACCTTATCGTACAGCATTTGCACTCTCATTATATTCAATTTCCCCTCTTATCTCCCCGTCCAATTTTAATTTCTTCACAATTAGTCATTTATTCCTACCACGATTTGTCCCCTAAACGGAAACTGCTCACTCCATATCATTGAACACCCAAAGCAATCTGGTATCACAAGTATCAGAAATACAATAATACAACAAAGTCATACAACAATGAGACATACATTTTTTTGGCCATTATTTCAGTGAGGGAAAGGGGACGAACCCACCAGGTACAAAATGATTCCCAAGGTTGTACGCAGGAAACAAATGCAGGATTTTAGCAAAGGGCCATTTCCATTCTATTGTATACACTATTTTCACATTTCACGCAGCATTACTAGATGTCCAAACCAAAATTAACTTACATTTCAATTCATACAAATCCTGAATAAAGGTGATTCCTATTCAGAAAATATACTAACATTTTAGGGAATTGACCAATTAAACGCGGGGCTACTAGTCTTACCATGTATCCGAATATTTGCGAAACAAATCTTCCAAATCAACCGAAACAGACTTCCATTCTTCACCCTGCACAAGAAACAGAGTACACACATAACTCAATCACACTACTCAATACTCATCAAATACAACCATTACAAATTCCAATAGATACACACACATACACATATAAATAAATAAATAAATAAATGAAAGGCACAACCCATATAAATAAATGAAAAATAAAGTAAAATTAACGACAACACATACCTCAATTTGAGCTTCAGACAAAATCCGCTTAAGGGTTTTGGACAAGGCGTTGTTTTCGAGGTACTTGATTACAGAATGGAGAAGACAAGTCTTCTGTTCCTGAGTTAAGCTCTTAGTTTTGCTCTTAGACATGGTTAAGGTTTTTGTACGATGATGTTCAGCTAGTACAACTTGACGAGGTTTAAAAGCGAATAGATATGCTGAACTAGGGTTTGATTTAACGTTGTTGGTCGCCTTCAGCATATATATACATATAAGCTTGTCTCGCTTAAGCTTGTATGTATATTGTTGAGTGGCGCAACGAAACCTTTGCACGAATTAGGGTTTGGGTTTAACTGCACGCCCACTTGATAAATAATACCAGAATACGAAACATTTCGACGACAATATTTAGAAATTCAACGATATTTAATAGAATTTAAAAAAAATATTAAAATATTGTAGTAGTTAATTTGAATTTAAATTATTTTTAAAATATAGGTGTATTTAATTTAGATTTTAAAATTTTAGGTGTATAAAAAAATTAGCAAAATTTAATGGTATTTAAAAAATTATAAACTTTTTTGCATTTAATAAAAATATGAATTTTGATAAATTTATTAGTATATTTTATAAGTTTTAAAATCTGAGTAAAATAAATAAGATTTTAATAAATTTGTTGAAGATGTTTCTAAATCTAAATTGAACACATTCTCATCAAATTTACACCTCCGTTTTGAATATAATAGCTTATAGCACTACACCTCCATTTTCATTTTAAATATAAGCAAAATTGGTATTACTTGGTGTTTTTTTTTTTTTTTTGCATTAAAAATTAAAGGTTTTCATTATATTGAACGAACACACAGTCGAGACAAACCCCCAACTGGTGGGACGACTAGGTTGAAAAACAAAGACAAGCTAAAACACTTAGCTGATTTGTTTCCGGATCGTTTGACAATACAGATCTGAAAGGATCTGTTGACTGAAAATGAAAACAAAGACAACCCAATAAATCCAAACTGTACCAACATTCCTGAATACATCAAAATCACAATTGACCTTAACACGTAAAAACCGTTGGTAGCCCATTGTTCAAGAGGAGCACCCCAGCTATCTACTTGCCGGTAACCAGCTATAGACTTGCCGTAAGTGAAAACTAAAACTCCCCGAGGATGAACACTCTCCTGTTGTGAAAGGTGAGGTTTTGCAATAATCATCACTGCCCCAGCTTCGATGCGGCCTTTCCATATCTCTCGAGACATCAATTGAAACATTTTCGGAGTACGGAAATAACAAAACCAAACACATCAACACATATTAACATATACAAACCACTCCAAAGGGAGAGACCACTCCAAAGGAAGAGACATACTACAATTCGAAAAGTCAAAGATCTCGGATTGACACCAAATTTTGATATGATGTTAAGCAAGAGATTTTGAGTCTAAGAAATGTGTTTATTTGATATTTCGAGTTCTAAATCAAAACAGATCTGAAAAGAACTCGAATGGGTTTTTCGAAACTTTTATGAAAAAATTTCGATTTATGGAAGAAATGAAGGGGGACTGTGAAGGTGGGTGAAGGCTTGATTGAAGAAGGAGGAGGGAGAAGGAGGAAGGAGGAAGATCGGAGTTAAGTACGGCCGACTCTCATCGAGAGTAAAGAGAGAGCAAAGAGAGAGTCTTAATCCTTAAAATATTTTGGTTTGGTATTACTTGGTGTTAGTTCATGTTAATTAGACGAAAGTGAAAGTTACACAAACCTATGCTACTTATCAGTCATGAGAGTCGATTCCCATTTTGAGATTTAGGATTTCAACCGTTTATTTTTTCATTCTTCACTTTCCTTTAATCCCTTCATCAATTAAATTCTTTCGCTTTTCCATTCTCTTTTCTATTTTATAGTTTTTTCAATAAATTCGAGTATTTAATCCAAAAGTTTCGAAATAACATCTTTTAAATTTTTAGAATTTTCATATTATTTTGTGCGAGTTTGTTTTGTTTTGTTATGTTATTAGTTGTATCGCTTTATGCGAGTTCTCTTGTGTTGCATTATTACTTTATTGGGAGATCTGAATATCCCGCATCGACAACACTTTCGGCATGTCTATAGCTGGTGTCCGACGTGTAGATAGCTGGGGTACGTTTGGGACGGTGGTGAAAATCGTATGTACTCACCTCTCACAAAAAAAGTTTGTTCATAACATGAGGCATTTTAACTTAGTTTTTACAAATGAGTCCTCTGGACATCGCACTATCCACGGAATTATTGTCAATTTCAGGGGAGACGTAGGCTGGACTGCTTGGGAGACCATTGAAGTCATTTTTAATTTTTAGAATATATTCAGTTTGTTAAGCGATCCGGAAATAAAGCGGCTAATTGTTTAGCTCATTTTTTTGTTTTTCAACCTAGTTGCATGGTCAGTTGGGGGTTTGTCCCAATTGCGTGCACCTTTCAAATTATTAATGAATTTTTTTTTAATTTTGGTAAAAAAAAGAAATAAAAATACGAGAGTGTAAGTTTGTTAATTTTTTTTTATTGAAATTAGACGAGAGTGTAAATGATGTTCTATATCTAATTAACACCTTCGTTTTTTTCAAGAAAAATGACATTATGAAGAATTTTTTATTGAAATTAGAAGATAATTAATAATTCTATATGGAATGATATATCATGTACCGTGAAAAATGGAAAAGAATTAGTATAACTAGGTAACAAAGCCGCGCTACGCGCGGCACGAAAACATTTTTTAAAATCGTGTATGTAACATTATTGTTTGTTGAGTTTTATTATTTGAAATTTGATATGATGAATTGAAATTTGTGTAAAATGTAACTAAATTTGAATGTTAAAGAATTATAGAGAAAAAATTAGGAGAAAGAAAACATATTTTAGTTAAACTCTTAAGTATTAATAATACTCCCTCTGTACCGCCCGTTTGTTAATGAAAGGCATATGAATCAGCCTATTTGTAGTTCGAGGATCCTAATCAACTTAAACCAAATTGTAATAAGTAAATATCCGTATGACCTGTCACAGGAATCTCAGGAAGCAATATCTGTCAGAAGAAAGAAGGAAGTCAATTTATAGTTTTGATGTTTCACACTGGAAGACGTATAAGGTATCTGATCAAGCCTCAGTATAACATTAAAGTGGATGGATTCATTTACAGTGATAGAGATTTTTCGAGTGATAGATTGAAAATCAATCAAAGTACAAGAAAATTGAGAGAAGAAATAAACCACAGCTTAAAGTCAGAAGTGAAGAAGCATCATTGAAGTTAGTCGTTCATGAACCAGACAGTACATCGAACGTCAACATAAGTCAGTGGTAATTCTTTATTATTTTCCGTGGTTTGGGATAATTAAATTAATTAGTTATTGATTTAATTTAATTCATTTGTAATTGATATAAATCATTTAATTGATTTAATTAATGAATTAATTCTAATAGAATTAATTTATTTATTAAGTTATTTATTGTATCAATTAATCATGAATTAGTTAATCATTAATTAATTAAAAGGATCAATATGACTTAATTAAATGCTGAATAGATTATGTCATGACTGAGTTTGGTTCGGTATGACTTAAGTTAAGTCATACCGACATGACTTAAGTTTAAGTCATACCGAGCAAAAGAATTAAGTCATACCGACTGCTGCAAGGAATTATGTCTTACCGACCTCAAAGCTGCTAGGTCATACCGAGGAAAATAAGTCATACCGAAGCAAGATATTTCTGGAAAGGTATTAAGTCATACCGACAAAAGTGGTTTAGGTCATACCGACCACACTGTTGAAGATTAAGTCATACCGACACATTTTCTAAGTCATACCGACAGAAAATAAGTCATATCTAAGGTTTAATTATGTCTTGGAGCAAGATTAAGTCATGCTGAAGCTGATTTAATAGGTCTTGAACACTACGCCATAGATGGCCTATCTCAACCTTTTGGCATGGGTGTTACCATCTTGGATGTTACCATAGCTATGAAAATTTTGAGTTATCGCAACCTTTTGATTGTGGTGTTACGATAGCCACAAAAGTATGTTACTATAGTTATAAAAGGTGTTACATTGGGTAACACCATGAGCTGTGTTACCATAGAGTATTCATGAACACAATTTTTATTTTATTTAAAATTAATGATTTAATAATTATTTGACTTTAAAAATAATTAAGTTTAGCAAAATCGTTGAAGTAATCATTTTAAAACGTAATATTCCATCAAATAATTAAATTATTGATTTTTCATAAATATTAAATTTTGTTTATAAATTTCAAATAAAAAGGTTTTAAAATAAAGTAATACCCAAACATTATTAAATTTTAACTAAATTCATTAAAAAATGAAAATAGAGAAAATAATAATTTGTAGTAACTATGAATTATTTCAAAATAATGAAAATAATAAATTGAAAAATTATAATTTAACACCAAAAAATTAAGATAAATTTAAAATACTTTTAAAAAAATAAAAATGGAAAGTACACTTCATTATTTAGCTGGGCTACAAACAAAAAAAAAAGATGGGCTAGGTGGTAAACAAAAAAGAGAGCGGCAAAATGAAAATTTAGAATCAATTTAGTCAAACACAAATAGGGGGAAAAAATACAACCCTGTCTCACTTCTCTCGCCTCTCTCACCTCTCACTCTCTCTCTCTCTCTCTCTCTGTGTGTCTACCCCTCTCTCGCTTTCTCTGTGTCTTTGTCTCTCTTTTTCTGTTTTGTTTGAACTAATTAGGTTAATTGAAGCTTGGGTCAACTGGTCAAGGATTCAATTAGGGTTCCAGCTGGATTAATTGAAGTTTGTGTTCGAAGGTGTTTGATTAATTGAAGGTATAAATTTCTTGTTTATGCTGTTTTGTGGATTAATTTTTTCTGATATATATATATATATATATATATATATATATATATATATGCTGTTTTCTTCTATTAACTTGTGGTTATTTTGTTTTAATTACTTCCGGCAGTGTGTTTAATTGATAAAGGGATTGGAATTGTGTTTTTTACTTGTTTGTTATTAGTATGGCTCAGGAGTTCTTATTAATTGTACCCTTGTGAATCAATATGTATCCGAGAAATACACAATCTGTTACAAGACATGTGCTGTTTCGGATGGTAAAGTATGTATTTGGATATGTTTGGTGTTTTAGGTATAAAAATTAGTAACTGTATGCATAGACTGGAAGTGAGAGTTCTATGTTGGTGATATTAGAACTGGTTCATTTTTGTTCCGCACTCTCCAGAAGTATGGCCTTGTTTGGTGGGAAGTTTATAATATAAGAATCTGATTTGTAGTGTTTATAATGAAAATTGAACCCTCAAAGTTGTGATATTTTTCCCAGGAGATGCCAGGCCAAAGCATCAGTAGTCCATTTTGATATATAAGTTCTATACATATTGACTTCTTTATAACCTATAAATTCAGTACAGGCTAACTCCCTGAACATTATCTTTTCTCTTGTAGATCATGGTGTAAATCAATACATGACAGACTTGAAAACGTTTTCACCACATTTACAAGTTGTGCAAATGGAGATCATAAAGGCTATTTGGTTCCTTATCAGGAGGGTGAGGCTTCCGGAACTTGAGAAACTGAAACTTTTGCTAGATCTAGGGACGAAATTATCAAAAAAGAGTTGCGGAGCTCATTAATAAAGTTATTAACTGAATATCTGTTTGAATGCAGTGATATGGACAGTATTCCAGGATTGTTACTTAAAGCTCTTGCTGGTTTGACCCTGGCATATCTCCATGGAATTAATCTGAACAGGCGATGTCCATCATTTTGGTATATAGACTGTATCCCCTCCGATTGGTGGACTTGTAGTGATGAACAGATGCACTGTGAGGTACTTTTGTTTCATAACTGTTGTGATAACTAAAAAGCTGCTTTATGGATACTTTGTCCGATTCTTCGAAATGCTTGGGAGTTATTAGTTATATATAAGTATAGTTTCAGCTAGACTATATTTAGTACTGCTTCTGCCCTTAAATTGTGTCTGTAGCGTACATTTAATTGTATTTTTTTTTTTTTTTATCTAAATAGAGTGCTGAAAGATACAGTAGTTGCTAAATAGTTAACAATTGTTGACCTTTTTTGGTTTCAAGCAACAGTGCACTTTGTTTTTTATATTACTTTGTAATCAGTCTACATTTTCTTGGGTTCACTATTAATAGACACTTTGTTATTAGTCTCGCAGATTGTGTGGGATTTATCTGTTAAACATGAGTTTGACTATGATTTTGCGGATTTATATATGATGGAAGATTCGGAAGGAATCGATGATGATGAATACTATGTTAATGATTATATGAAAAATGAACCTTCAGATAATAGCAGGTTTGGTTCTGGTGAGCGACACGACCCATCGGAAAGTATGACAGAGAGCATTTCAGCTAATTTCACCAGAGAACCTCATAATGCTCAGGATTTCTGTTCTCCTCCTAATGCACAAAACAGAACTTATAAAGTTGAACCAGATTATATGCAGTTGTCCTATATTAGTAAAGTCGATTCATCAGGTGCTTTCTCCTTGTTTAGTCTGAAAACGAAATCGTTGTTTGTGGTGCTTGTGTAACACATCGTTGTTTGTGGTGCTTGTGTAACACCTCTGTAACCACTTGTTTCTCGTTTTAGGATGTTTAAGGATTTACTTCCCGGTGATGAGGTTAGCGTGGCTGATGCCGCAATATTAAAGGCCCTTCCTGTAAGTCTGTAATTGACATTGATAGGTAAAGGTTACTGCTTTTATTATGACGATATCCTTCCTCACATGATAACTTAGCTTCCAATCATTGTCACAACACCTTTGGATTGCCTTCTCTATGATCTTCTTCACTGCTGCAACCATCAGACAAGGTGAAGAGTCCAAAAATGAAGAGGAGCCTCAATAGTAATAATTCCTAGGCAATAAAGAGTCGTCTGCTTGTACCAATGAAAGGGCGCATATAGTTGAAAATTACCATGTTATTAGCTTTAGTACTTGTACGTTTTTAAATTTTGTTCATTAGCTAGTGTTGGTAGATATTTTTGGATGATTTTGTTGGTTTTGTACTAGATGATGTTATTAAAATGATGTTGGATGATATTAAAATGTAATTAATTTGGTTCTTGATTCTTTTACTTGAAAATGTAATATTTAAATGTCATAATTTTTTGTTATTAAAATTAGTTATAAATGATTTTAATTATGTAACACTCAATGTGTTACAATTAGTAAAAGAGGGTGTTACAATAGATTTTGGACCCCACCTAGATGTGGGTCCCATAGGTGTACTTGTGCAAAATTGTATCATCTATTGTAACACAAAAATTATGTTGCTATAGAGTGTTTAAGATGTTGCTATAGAGGTCTTTAGTAACCGCATTTGCCATGTTACCATAGGTTCTTTTTGATGTTACCTTTGATACTTGTAGTTACTGCTGAGAACCTAACACGGCTGAAGTGTTACCATAGCCCGATTTTGGCCTATAGCAACTTCAAACAGGGGTCTATGGTAACACAGTTTTGGGGTTGCTATAAGCAATCTATGGCATAGTGGAAGCAGTTTAAGTCATATCTAATCAGTACAGACCTATATAACACAGCAGAAGCAGCAGAAGTAAAAAAGTGAAGAACACAACAGAATTCCTGGAAATACACAGCAGCTTTCTCTCTCAAATATCAAGAACACCAAGAACAAATTAATTCACAGAAATTCAAGTTCATCATCTTTGTAATATTCTATCCGATAGAACTTGTCTACTTGTGATTCTTGTATTACTAGCGAATTAAGTTTCCTAGTACTTATCTTGAGATTTATTAACTAAATTAGAAAAGTTTCATGTCGAATTTTCTAATTAGTTATTAAACACTTGATAATAGTTTGAATTGATTTTGTAACACCACATCAAGTTAATATACTGTTATATTCAACTTGAAATCCGTGTCAATTTATTCCGCACAAAATATTCGTTTAAGTGAAAATTATTTAACGAATAAAATTTGAGAAATTGATATAGATTGTATTCAACCCCCCCTTCTACAATCATAGTGGACCTAACAGTTAACATTTCAAAATAGGGTGTTTGGCACGCATTTTAAAATGGATTTTAAAGATAGTTCCATAACTTATTTTTGAAATTTTCTTTTTTAGTATAAAATAGAACAATCCTATTTTTATACAAAAAAAAATAAGTTATGTAACTATCTTTAAAATTCACCTTAAAATGCGTGCTAGAAAGTGACAAAAAAATGTTAAGAATTGGGTGGGACGGAAGGAGTAATATTTTCGATGATATTGACGACACCTATTTTGTTACATAAAAAAATACTTTTGAAATCCAATATTTATTAACATTTGTAAAGTTCAACAATGGATAACTAAAAGTAAAATTTTTGTATCATTTTTGCTGTCAGTGGCATTATGAGAGACGTGATTGCTTAGTTTGTTGATAAATTTGTTTGTATGATGAAAAAAAGAAGCAAAATGTAAATGTGATAAGAGATGTGATTGACTTACGCCCATCTCATAATATACATGCATAATTAATTCTCGTCTCATAATATACATGCATGATTAATTGATTAGTAATGGTATAAGAATTTGTGTAGTTAGAACATTAATTTAATCCAACACAATATAATGAAACAATGAATATATAACTTTTTCATTGATTTAATCAGTAAAGAAAAAGGTTGGATTAGTTCAATTTAATCGGGTTGATCACACCCCATGTGTAAATTGTTCATGTCTAAAAGTAAATTATACAATATTGCTTGTATTTAAATTGTGGATGTTAATTGGAAAATTTATATGCTTCTGTATCTTATCATGATTCTCACGGTCACTAATTACGAATTAATCGAAAAGCTAAAATCGTCTATTTATTATTGCGGAAAAAAATTTCATCAATTTTGTTAAAGGATTAGAAATGGACGATATAAATAAGTTTATTTTATCATTTTATCCTGAAATAATTGTACTTACAGATAGATAATTAATATTTTATATTAATATAATAATTATAATGTTGTAATAAAGATTGCTAAAATTTTATATTAAGTATAAGATAAAGTGTATTTAATATAAGTTTAATGGGTACAATTAATAACTAATTAAAATGCTATTAAATGCAAGAAAATTATTTTAATAAAAAAATCAAAAATGTGGAAATCAAGAAAAATATTTTGAAACTTCTGAGTGAAAGCCTCTCCGATCTCCTGTTTTATTACGACTCCACAATCATTGATAATAAATAATGCTTGAGAAGTTCAGGTGAATAACATTTTTTAAAACGAACACCCTTCTCATAATATACATATTCAATAATAGTGTAAAAATTTGTTTAATTAGAATAAAATTTTATTTCGACACAATGTAATGAAATAATGGGTGTATAGCTTTTTTATCGATTTTTCTTCCGATAAGTGGCCGGGTTTGTTAAATTTAATCGATTTGATCATAGTTTATGTATAATTTATTCATGTGCAAAATTAAAAATTTGTCTATATTGTTTGTATACAATTCCAGAAATTAAGTAAATATCTTGTACTTCCATAATTTATTACGACTTTCACAATCATTGATAATAAAAATTGCTTAAGATGTTAAGGCCGTCTACCCTATAATCATCCGAAAAGAAAACATAATGATCTTGAATAGGGAATAAAAAATAACGCAATATTAAAAATTGTTAGTCGTCATTTTACCTAAAAATAAACTTAACTGTATATAATTAATATTTAATATTGAAATAATAACTATAATGCTCAAATAAAGTTTATTAATTTTTAAACAAATTAAATAGAAAAAACTGAATAGATGTTTAATAGGTGTAATTAATGACTAATTAAATTGTCATTAATAGGTATTTAATGCAAGAAAATAAATTTAATAAGAAAAATAAAAAAACGAAAATTCAAGAAAAATACCTTAAACTGTTCTGGTGCATTTCCGATCTCCTGGCATTATAATATATATAGATGAGAACGAGGAAATGAGTTAGATAAGATAAATAAGCATAATTAAGGGTGTGTCTCCAAAATACCTATTTTTCAATAATATTTGATCAAAATACCTATATTGAATAAAGAGTGTCCTAGATACCCACCAGATACTCCACAATGTCATAGGAGTATCAGGGTGATACGTCACCAGTGGAGTATCACGGTAATACTTCACTTGTATACTCCCGTGGGTAATGTGTAGGTATTTTAGGCAATTGTTTCTGAAAATAGGTATTTTGGGTAAATACACACCCCAAAATGGGTATTTTGGGCATTCTTTCCATAAATTATTGTGTTTTTAATTAATTTGTTATTCAGAATTTTTTTAAGAATTATTATTCGACTCTTATTTTTTTATTTTGAATTATATTGTTTTTGAACTACTTATATTGTATACATATTTATAATCTTTAACTGATATATTAAAAGAATCTGTATTATTTTTGTAAGATCACAAAATCTTGTTGTATTAATTTTTTTAAATCCAACCAAATTTATAGAATTAAAATACGTCTTTGTTGAATCTATTATAAAATCTAAACAATTCCTGGAATTATAAAATCCATTATAATTTATGAATTATTATCATTAACATTTGAATTAAACACACCCCACAATATTAGCTTGTAAAATTGAAAAATATAACAAAATTTAAATAAATTTGTACAAGTTGTTAATTAAACAATTTTACGAAATTTAGAAAAACAATCAAAAATTTCTCAAATAATGTGGTAAATTAATAAAATTTTGTTAATGTGATAGATGTGAATGCAAGTCATTTATTTCAATTTCTTTCATTAATTATAACGAGACACGTGACATTTTATAAATTCTTTGGGAACTAATTTAAACTCCTAACATTTTTATGTTATAATATGGTATTTTTTTCATTTTAATTAAAACGGTAGTTATTTACATATATTTTACTCGAGGCTATTTGAGGATATTTTTATGTGTTTTGTATCCGAGACCATCTAAGAATATTTTTATGTGTTTTATAGAATGTCACTCAACTTGAAGTATGCTTTAAAGAGTAATTAATTGAGAGATTAATTGATTGAACATCTCAATTTTTTTGGTATCCCTTATGTAAAGGTGGGTTAAATTCAATAAAATTTGGTTAATTTGAAGTACATATTTAACGGTAAATTTGCAAATTATGTTCCACACAAATTTTATGTGCAGAACATATATAACATATAAGTCTTCACTTAGAATGTAATTTACGTGTAATCTATTTTATGTAAAGAAATTTACATTAACAATTTTGTTTAAGAAGATATGGATGATTATTTTTAATAATTTGAGAACTGTACAGGACAAGGATATGTATTTATTTTTATCAATTGCAATATGTTATTTCTTTATAATTATTATGATATCTTTCAAATGTATACTTATTGAAAGCTAGATGTTACCTTGATTGACATTATAAGTTGATGTTTCACTATTGTTTTTTTTTTAAAGTATTGTGTTTCATTATTGTTAATTAGAATTATGTTACCATTAAAGAAAAACGATCCGAATATAATTGATTAATTAAATGGAAGCAACATCTCCAATATGATATCAAGATCTCAACCATATATATAATCGAATTTTTAGGTGGGTAATCATTAAGGAGATTGTAGAAGAGGTAACAAAAATCATGGTAGTGCAATAGTTTATGGAGAAACTGTTGGGCTTGCTCAGCAGGCCTAGCAGGGTCGTGACCAAGCCCACACGGATTTGTCTTTGGGCACATCCCAAAAGTCCTCATACTAATGGAGTTATCTGACTGCTTATAAACTATCCGTCCCTCCCACAAACGATGTGGGACAACACCCAACAATTTCCACTCCACACATCGGGCTCGACACCTGTCGAATCTGCCTCCTTCTGTGTGATCTGGCTCCCCCTTGACCCATACTAGAAGCTCCTGGTTATCTGCCTCCCCGGGCTCATACTAAAAGGCCCACCTGCCTCCCCCTTAAGCCTATCCTGGGTAGCCTATCCGCCTCTTTCTAAGCCCATTCTGGAAGCCCATATGAGATTGTTCTGGACCGTTATAACCATAGCTCTGATACCAATTGTTGGGCTTGCTATGCGTGCCTAACTCCACAATAGTATGATATTGTCCGCTTTGAGCTGAGCCCGTACGGGTTTATTTTTGGGTCACTCCTGAAAGGCCTCATACTAATGGAGTTAATCTGGCTTCTTATTAACTAGTGTAAGTAGATTTTATATCCACTTGGATCGCTTCATTTTGGCTTAAATTGATTGACTTGGACTCAAGTATGTGGTGTGTTTGATGTGTTTTTGTTAATTGTGCAGGCTTAGCTATTTCGGCTAGGGTTGGCGTTTTTCGTTGACTTTGGAGTGGATTCTTAGCTTGGAATGAAGTAAGGAGTGATTTCTTATGCTACCGTGGAGTTTCATGTGTCTTGGGGTTGAAGACGGCAGCTAATGCAAAAGAAACGAAAAGAAAATTGAGCAAGAACGAAGAAAAGTACAGAAAAATCAGTCCTGGCAGAACTCTGGGCGCTGGCAGCGCTGGAGCTGGATGCTGGCAGCGGTGGCTGGGCCCTGGCAGCCGTCGTGATTCTGGAAAATCCCGTTTTTTTATCCTATTCCGAATTTAAGATGTAATTAGAGTATTTTCTTGCTGGAAAAGTTTCTAGGGCTTATTTAAACACATCTTAACATTGTAATTAGTACCACAACTTAGAAACACAAGGGAGAAAAGTAGAGAAGGATTCACCAACGCTCGTGACAAGCAACGGGGATCTAGATCTACTTCATCTTTTGTATTCTTTTCTTAGGCGTACCTTGGATTCCAGTTTTCGGATTTGTTTTCTAAACTCATACTCTAGTATTATTATATTTATTCAATCTTGTTTTCACTTGATCCCATGGTGACGAACGGTTCCATTATGAACTAATCATTGTCATGGGATTCTAACGGATTTATTTACGGAGTTTAGTATTTTGATGCTTTAAAGATCTGTGTGTGATGTATATCTGATATCCTCGTATGGTTATGCTTAAGTGATAGATATGTAGCTAACATCTAATCTGTTAATCTCTTGTGAAGTGAAAGTGGATCTTGAGATTTAGAACTTGCCATGCTAGCCTAGGTTCATGATTGTTTATCAACATGATTTGTAGCATAAATAGAAATATATTATGTTGCCTATGTGATCAATATGGATAACTTGTTCCTCAACCGTTATGTTTTCAAATTCTATAGACATATAGGGTTTAAGCATAATTGGTGTCTATTCATCTTCTATCTCTTTTGTGGATGTATGGGTAGTTTGGTATACGTATGCTGACAGGTAGTGTGTGCTTGTTTCACGTTATTCGATTAGATATCATAACCATTGCATATAGTGATTAAAGGCGTCAGATCTAAGCGAAGTATTTGATGAAGTTAGGATCCCATGTTTATTTTCATATAAGTAATTTGATTTTAATTCTCATTAGTTAAGTAATTATTAGTTTGTTAAAATTGCTTGTTAGTTAATCTTAATTAATCAAAACTCAAATTTGTTAATTGTCTTAGCAGTGAATAAAAACCATACATTGTTGCATAGGTGCATTAACGGAATTGAAACCTAAACCAGATCTCTGTGGGAACGAACTTGACTTATTCATATATTACTTGTGACCACGTACGCTTGCGTGATTTTGTGCAAACAAGTTTTTGGCGCCGCTGCCGGGGATCATCGGTGTTTTATTTTTAGTTTATGTGCTTGTCATCAGTGGTCGTTAGAGTTCACTGGCTCAGATTTTTTTTCTTACATAGTTGTTTGTTTCGTGGTGTTTCAAGTATGGGAGAAACGGTAGGAGCAGCAGCAGCAGCTAAGGCTTTGAAGGATTATTCTCAGTCGAAAATCAATGATATCCAATCTAGTATTGTCAGGCCATCCATTGCAGCTAATACCTTCGAAATCAAGCCTGGCACGATTCAGATGGTACAGAATTCAGTTCAGTTTGGGGGTGCTCCAACGGAAGATCCCAACATGCATATCCGGGACTTCATTGAGATCTGCGACACTTTCAAATTCAATGGTGTGTCGGAAGATGGTGTGAAATTGAGACTTTTCCCATTCTCTTTGAGGGATAAAGCTAAGGGCTGGTTACACTCTCTACCAGCCGGTTCCATTACTACATGGGAGGATCTGGCTCAGAAATTTCTTACTAAATTCTTCCCCATGGCTAAAACAGCAGCAATAAGGAACGCTCTAACTCAATTTGCACAGTAATCTGGAGAATCTTTGTGTGAGGCTTGGGAACGCTACAAGGAGATGCTTCGAAAATGTCCTCATCATGGTATGCCAGACTGGATGGTGATTAATGGTTTCTACAATGGGTTGGGAGAACAGTCTAGACCTTTGCTAGATGCAGCATCAGGTGGAGCTTTATGGGCAAAGAGTTACGAGGAGGCTTATGAGCTAATTGAGATGATGGCTGCTAATGAATATCAGAATTCAACCCAGAGATTATCTCAAGGCAAGGTGGCAGGTATTTTGGAAGTGGATGCAGCTACAGCCATAGCAGCTCAGTTGAAGACTTTGACTATGAAGGTGGATTCTCTGGCTAACTATGGAGTTCAGCAGGTGGCTAGTGTTTGTGAGCTATGTGCGGGTAGGGATGGGAAAAAAACCCGATCCGACGGATATCCGATTCGAAACCCGATTTTTTATCCGATTCGAAGCCGATTTTTTGGATTCGGATATGGATATGGATTTAAATTTTAAACCCGAAAGATTTTGGATATGGATATGGATTTCATGTATACCGAACCGAAACCCGATCCAAAACCCGAAACCCGATCAAAACTCGAGCCGAACCCGAAACCTGAAAAATACCCGAATTTATATATATATATATATATATATATATAAATATATATATATATATAATATTATATATATAATAATAATATATACATTATAATATATATACCAGTGATCCAAACAGTTTATATTTTTTCCTTTAATGGGCTTATCTATTATTGGGCCCATAATATATAACATAGTATTACTTAATTAATCTAACCTAAACCTATCTCATTCATTTCACTCTCGGCCGCTCACTCTCTCTACCTACTCTCTCTCAATCATATCTCTATCTCTTGATGAACACACATACATATATCCATATAATCAAATCACTATTTCTATAAGGTTTTGATCTTCAAAATCTATCACCCATACATATATCCATATAATCAAATCACGAAAATCAAAATTCTGGGGTGAGTTAATTTTTGTTTGGTTCTTGATGATTAAAGATCGATTTCGATTTTTCTGCGTTCTTGGTTGCTGGGACTTGTTTATGGCTGCTGATGTGCTGATCTTGTTTGTGTAAATTCTTGGTTCGATTATTTTCAAGATTCTTGAAAGCCCATTTGGTTAATATTGTGTATTTTTGTTGCAACGGGGGAAAATGAGGATGGGTATTTTTGTGGTTAGTATGTTTGTGTTGTTATTAGCATCTGTTAATGTAAATGGAGATGATAAAGAAATCTTGGTTAAGAAAGTGAGGGGGAATAAAGTTTGTAGCCAAGGATGGGAATGCAAGCAATGGTCAAAGTATTGTTGTAACCAGACTTTTTCGGAGTTGTTAAAATTTTTAGTTTCGGGTATCAAATTTCGGGTTTTGAGTATTAAATTTCGAGTATCTAAAAAATTCCGGGTTTCGGGTATATCCAAATCCAATCCGAAATCCGTTGGATCGGATTTGGATATTAATTTTCGGGTATTTTTCGGATTCGGATCGGGTTCGGGTAGGATAAAAATTTTCGGGTTTGGATATGGATATTGCCATATCCGAGCCTATCCGACCCGATTCCCATCCCTATGTGCGGGCATACATGAGACGAGGCAATGTGCCATATCTAGTGAACCAACACAGTTTGTGAGTAATTTTCAGAGACATGCTGCACCAATTCCAACCACCTATCATCCTAACAACATGAATCATCCTAATTTCAGCTGGAGCAACAATCAAGGTGCTCAACAACCTCAGCAGCCTTATCAGCAGTTTCAAGGTCAGCAATATGGAGCTAATCCGTTCAATCAAGGTTATCAGCAGCAGTATGCTCCAAGGAAACAATTCCAATCTCCGGGTTTTCAGCAGCAACAGTCTCATGGGAATGCTGGTCAATGTTAGGTCCACTATGATTGTAGAAGGGGGGTTGAATACAATCTATATCAATTTCTCAAAATTTATTCGTTAAATAATTTTCACTTAAACGAATATTTTGTGCGGAATAAATTGACACGGATTTCAAGTTGAATATAATTGTATATTAACTTGATGTGGTGTTACAAAATCAATCCAAACTATTATCAAGTGTTTAATAACTAACTAGAAAATTCGACATGAACTTTTCTAATTTAGTTAATAAATCTCAAGATAAGTACTAGGAAACTTAATTCGCTAGTAATACAAGAATCACAAGTAGACAAGTTCTATCGGATAGAATATTACAAAGATGATGAACTTGAATTTATGTGAATTAATTTGTGCTTGGTGTTCTTGATATTTGAGAGAGAAAGCTGCCGTGTATTTTCCAAGAAATCTGCTGTGTTCTGCACTTTTTTACTTCTGCTGCTTCTGCTGTGTTATATAGGTCTGTACTGATTAGATATGACTTAAACTGCTTCAAGACCTATTAAATCAGCTATCAGCATGACTTAATCTTGCTCCAAGACATAATTAAACCTTCGATATGACTTATTTTCTGTCGGTATGACTTAGAAAATGTGTCGGTATGACTTAATCTTCAACAGTGTGGTCGGTATGACCTAAACCACTTTTGTCGGTATGACTTAATACCTTTCCAGAAATATCTTGCTTCGGTATGACTTATTTCCCTCGGTATGACCTAGCAGCTTTGAGGTCGGTAAGACATAATTCCTTGCAGCAGTCAGTATGACTTAATTCTTTTGCTCGGTATGACTTAAACTTAAGTCATGTCGGTATGACTTAACTTAAGTCATACCGAACCAAACTCAGTCATGACATAATCTATTCAGCATTTAATTAAGTCATATTGATCCTTTTAATTAATTAATGATTAACTAATTTATGATTAATTGATACAATAATTAACTTAATAAATAAATTAATTCTATTAGAATTAATTCATTAATTAAATCAATTAAATGATTTATATCAATTACAAATGAATTAAATTAAATCAATAACTAATTAATTTAATTCTCCCAAACCACGGAAAATAATAAAGAATTACCACTGACTTATGTTGACGTTCGATGTACTGTCTGGTTCATGAACGACTAACTTCAATGATGCTTCTTCACTTCTGACTCTAAGCTGTGGTTTATTTCTTCTCTCAATTTTCTTGTACTTTGATTGATTTTCAATCTATCACTCGAAAAATCTCTGTCACTGTAAATGAATCCATTCACTTCAATGTTATACTGAGGCTTGATCAGATACCTGATACGTCTTCCAGTGTGAAACATCAAAACTATAGATTGACTTCCTTCTTTCTTCTGACAGATATTGCTTCCTGAGATTCCTGTGACAGATCATACGGATATTTACTTATTACAATTTGGTTTAAGTTGATTAGGATCCTCGAACTACAAATAGGCTGATTCATATGCCTTTCAGTCAATCTTCCAATGAAAAATCTGAATTGGAGGAATTGAGGTTGATGGTTAAAAGCCAGGCGGTATCTCTCAAGACGTTGGAGAACCAGATTGGGCAGATTGCAAGTGCCTTGTTGAATAGGCCACAAGGAACTCTTCCTAGTGATACGGAGGCTAATCCGGGCAAGAGGGAAGTC
Source organism: Saposhnikovia divaricata (assembly GCA_036435485.1). Taxonomy (NCBI): domain Eukaryota; kingdom Viridiplantae; phylum Streptophyta; class Magnoliopsida; order Apiales; family Apiaceae; genus Saposhnikovia; species Saposhnikovia divaricata. Next base: position 34,219,027 of record CM071599.1, read on the forward strand.
CATGAGCAGGTGAAGGCAGTAACTTTGAGATCGGGAAAGGTTACAACCAAGCAAAAATCAGCAACTAAGGAAGATGAAGAAGTTCAGAATCAGCAGGTTGAAAAATCAGCAGGGCCAGAAATTGAAAAATCTGACTTGGTGGCTGATCAGCTACATGGTAAAGTGGAAAATAGCAAGAAGCCTGCTGAAAAGTCTACTCCAAAGCAGTCTACAACGAGCAATCAAGTCTATCCCCCTCCTCCATATCCTCGACGCTTGCAGAAAAGTCAAGAAAAGCAATTTCATAAATTTTTAGACGTCTTCAAGAAATTGTCCATTAATATTCCTTTTGCGGAAGCTTTAGAAAAGATGCCGAGCTATGCTAAGTTCGTGAAGGGGATTTTATCAAGGAAGTTGAAGCTCGATGAATTAGAGACCGTTGCTTTGACGGAAGAGTGCAGCGCTGTTCTGCAGCAAAAGTTGCCTCCTAAATTTAAAGATCCGGGAAGTTTCACCATACCGTGCACCATTGGCAACTTATCTTTCAATAATTGTTTGTATGACTTGGCAGCTAGTATCAATCTCATGCCTCTGTCTGTTTTCATGCAACTTGGTCTACCTGATCCGAAACCTACAAATATCTCGTTACAGCTGGCTGATCGGTCGATCACATATCCTAGAGGTATAGTGGAAGATGTCTTGGTAAAGGTGGATGAGTTTATCTTTCCTGCTGATTTTGTCATTCTAGATTTTGAGGAAGATAAGAAGATTCCCATCATCTTGGGAAGGCCTTTTCTAGCCACCGGCCGAGCTTTAATTGATGTGCAGAAAGGGGAGATAACTATGCGGGTGTAAGATGATAAGGCCACCTTTAATGTGTTTGCTCCTACGAAGATTTCAGATGATCCAGAAGTGTGCTTTTTCTGTGGAATCCTTTGCATTGTCTTCCCAAGAAGAAAAAGGTGATTTAAATTTGATGCAGTGCCTGGTGTTCCAAATTTTTCAAAGAACTCTGATTCAGTTAAGATGCTCAAGGAAATTGATGTTTTTAAACCTTCCATACAAGATTTCTCGAATGTAAAGCTCGGAAAACTTCCACCGCATTTGAGGTATGTCCTTTTGAATGATGAGTTAGTGATTTTTGAAGAGGGTCATGATAATGTGGTAAGAAGGTGGATAGTTGATGATGAGGTAGAAGAGTGTTCTGTTCAGTCGGCTGAGATGGATAAACACCTTAGAGGTGTGAGGAAGAAAAAGAAGGCGAAGAAGTCGACGGGTGGAAAAATCAAGATGAAGAGTGAAAGAAAAGTTGTGTTGGGAGTAAGCAAACAAGAGGTCGGCATGGGTGCGAAAGTTTCTTCTATTAAGGACGATCCTATTATTCTCTTGAAGCCGCCATGAAGTGAGGTGGCAACGTCCCGCTAAATGACGTCAACGACAGCGCTTCGTGGGAGGCAACCCACGCTTTTCGGCATTTTTATTTAGGTATGTTCTCTACTATCCTTTTTATTGCCTTCAATGGGGACATTGAATCTCTTAAGTTTGGGGGTGGTTTGGAGGATAAGTAGTGTTAGTTGAGTCATTGTTCATGTAGGAGTTCATATTTTGCATGTGTAGTAATTCATTCATGTTTTGTTCGTATTATTGCATGTTTGTTTCATATAGGACATTTTGTTATTTTGTTTTTATACCATATGAGTCCATTTTAGTTGCATTTGCGTAGCATATTTCATGATCCCTTAGGATGAGCTAATTCTGATTGGTAGGTCGATGTCTATTTGAGTGTGGTAATGATGAGTAGAGGGTTGATTTATAGTTCTTATGAAATTGACTTGCATGCTTCACAAACAAAATTTTTATACAGTCTCATCCTTTGCTTTTGGGCTAGGTTGAGGTCATGCTTGTTTGGTTGTATTGAGATTTAATCACTTGATTATATTTAGAATTTTCGTTATTCCCTTGATGGCGTAGGAGCACTTAAGTATAAGTTTGGGGGAAACCATGGATTTCATGCTATTTGTTAATAATGGCTAGGCGTCAAATGGCTAGTAGCCGGCTCATATTTATATGAGTAGTCTAGGGTTGGAAATGAGAATTCTCATTCAAGATTGCATATATATATATATAAAAAAAAGGAAAAAAAAGGCAAAAGTTTGAATTGTTAAATGCAGAATTAACCAGGGTGAGCTCTTTAATACTCAAGCAATTAAGTTCGCGGGGACTTTGTGCCTAGTGACCTAAGGTTTTACAGTCTGGGATCCACTAACCTAACACTCGCTACATGGGTATTATTGTATAAGCCTTTAGGGGTCTCATCTATTGCACGGTTAAATAAGCATGCGTTGTTTTGTATATTATTATGTGTCGTAGTAATAAATCATGAATTCTTGTCTAACTTGAATGATGATGGAGGTGTTCTTAAGTTATGAAGTGTTTACCGTTCATTCTATTTATAAACTTGTGATTGTATTGGCGAAGAATGAGTATGATTTCGATATAGTGTTAGGAGTAAATCTGACGAGCATCGCACACGCGCACGTTTCTGTTCATGTATTTTTAGTATACGGGGACTTAATCGAGCTCTATTTGGATTTAGTTGCATTCTTTGAGATATTTGCTTGTTGATTGGTTTTGGTTAGTCTAAGGGGATCGTTGCATTTTCATATTAGTTGCATTCAAACATTGCATTGTTTTTGCATTGTTTAGTTAGATGGATTTTGTGGGTACATTCGCTATAGGCCCTCACGAGACCTCACTCGTCCACTAGGGCTGCCTAAGGGTTTAAAGGGCTTGTTGCATATGCCAAATGCAACCGTGATCACCTACGGAAGTGGTACTAGTTAGTTGTATATAGTTATATTTGTTTATGCTTGAGGACAAGCATCGGTTTAAGTTTGGGGGTGTGATAAGTGGATTTCATATCCACTTAGATCGCTTCATTTTGTCTTAAATTGATTGACTTGGACTCAAGTATGTGGTGTGTTTGATGTGTTTTCGTTAATTGTGCAGGTTTAGCTATTTCGGCTAGGGTTGGCATTTTTCGTTGACTTTGGAGTGGATTCTTAGCTTGGAATGAAGTAAGGAGTGATTTCTTATGCTACCGTGGAGTTTCATGTGTCTTGGGGTTGAAGACGGCATCTAATGCAAAAGAAACGGGAAGAAAATGGAGCGAGAACGAAGAAAAGTACAGAAAAATCAGTCCTGGCAGAACTCTAGGCGCTGGCAGTGCTGGATGGGGGCTGACAGCGGTGGAGCTGCGCTGGCAGCGGTGGCTGGGCGCTGGCAGCCGTCGTGATTCTCGAAAATTCCGTTTTCTTATCTTATTCTGAATTTAAGATGTAATTAGGGTATTTTCTTGCTGGAAAAGTTTCTAGGGCCTATTTAAACACATCTTAACATTGTAATTAGTACAACAACTTAGAAACACAAAGGAGAAAAGCAGAGAAGGATTCACCAACGCTCGTGACAAGCAACGGGGATCTAGATCTACTTCATCTTTTGTATTCTTTTCTTAGACGTACCTTGGATTCCAGTTTTCGGATTTGTTTTCTAAACTCATACTCTAGTATTATTATATTTATTCAATCTTGTTTTATCATCATGTTTTCACTTGATCCCATGGTGACGAACGGTTCCATTATGAACTAATCGTTGTCATGGGATTCTAACGGATTTATTTACGGAGTTTAGTATTTTGATGCTTTAAAGATCTGTGTGTGATGCATATCTGATATCCTCGTATGGTTATGCTTAAGTGATAGATGCCTAGCTAACATCTAATCTGTTAATCTCTTGTGAAGTGAAAGTGGATCTTGAGATTTAGAACTTGTCATGCTAGCATAGGTTCATGATTGTTTATCAACATGATTTGTAGCATAAATAGAAATATATTATGTTGCCCTATGTGATCAATATGGATAACTTGTTCCTCAACCGTTATGTTGTCAAATTCTATAGACATATAGGGTCTAAGCATAATTGGTGTCTATTCATCTTCTATCTCTTTTGTGGATGTATGGGTAGTTTGGTATACGTATGCTGACAGGTAGTGTGTGCTTGTTTTGTGTTTTTCGATTAGATATCATAACCATTGCATATAGTGATTAAAGGCGTCAGATCTAAGCGAAGTATTTGATGAAGTTAGGATCCCATGTTTATTTTCATATAAGTAATTTGATTTTAATTCTCATTAGTTAAGTAATTATTAGTTTGTTAAAATTGCTTGTTAATTAATCTTAGTTAATCAAAACTCAAATTTGTTAATTGTCTTAGTAGTGAATGAAAACCATACATTGTTGCATAGGTGCATTAACGGAATTGAAACCTAAACCAGATCTCTGTGGGAACGAACTTGACTTATTCATATATTACTTGTGACCACGTACGCTTGCGTGATTTTGTGCAAACAACTAGCAATCTGCCCCTCCCATAACCGATGTGGGACAACTCCCAACAATCTCTCCCTTCATACATCGAGCTCGACACCTGTCAAAACTGCCTCCTTCTGTGTGATATGGCTTCCCCTTGACCCATACTGGAAGTTCCTGGCTATCTGGCTACCCGGGCTCATACTGAAAGGCCCACCTGTCTCCTCCTTAAGCCCAACCTGGGATAGCCATCTGCCTCTTCCTTGATCCATTATAGAATGAGATTGTTATGGACCGCTACAACCAAAGCTCTGATACCATTTGTTGGGCTTGCTAATTTAGCCTTAACTCCACATTAGTATGATATTATCCGCTTTGGGCCGAGCCCGCATGGATTTATTTTTGGGCACATCCCAAAAGGCCTCATACTAATGGAGTTAACTGGCTACTTATAAACTAGCTATCTACCCCTCCCACAAACGATGTGGGACAACTCCTAACAATCTCCCCCTTCACACATCGGGCTCGACACCTGTCGAATCTGCCTCCTTTTGTGTGATCTAGGTCCCCCTTGACCCATACTGCTCCCCCTAGGCCCATACTGGAAAGTTCACCTGCTCTTCCTTAAGCCTATCCCGGGTAGCCCACCTGCCTCTTCCTAGGCCCATTCTGGAAATTCATCTGGCTATCTGGCTCCCCCTAGCCCACACTAGAAGGCCCACTTGCTCCTCCTTAAGCCCATCTTGGGATAGCCCATCTGCCTCTTCCTTGGATCCATTCTGGAGCCCACTGAGATCGTTATAACCATAGCTCTGATACCACTTGTTGGGCTTGCTAAGCGAGCCTAACTCCACATTAGTATGATATTGTCCGCTCTGGGTCGTGGCGAAGCCCGCACGGATTTGGTTTTGGGTAACTCCCAAAAGGCCTCATATTAATGTAGTTAACTTGGCTGCTTATAAACTAGTAATTTGCCCCTCCCACAAACGATGTGGGACAACTCCCAACAGAAACGATATGCTCAATAAGAAAAAGAAAGGTGATATTAGAATGACAGTCATGATGTAATACATGTGGACTTTTATCAAATGTGCAATGATCTTTAAATTGTTGAGATAAAAATACAAAAGTGATCAATAATCTTTTGTAATACACTTAAATGCATGAAATATATAAAAAATTATCGAGACAGAAGAACTTGATATTATTATGGTTATTCTTAATTTTATATTTCACATCCGATATTAGAGATTGATATGTTCTTTTTACTAATATTTAATTAAATTTTCAAGGATTGTTATGTTAGAGATTCCCATCAAGATTTTTTCCACGGGAATGACCTCTCTCTTTATCTTATAAACTAGTGTAAGATTCGAATTCCACCAGCAATATATTAATTTAAATTTAATAATAAAAATTATTCAACACAAAGGTCCAAGTTTTGAATTTTTCAACGACATGTTAAATTAATATTTATAATATTTTATTGTACTATAAGCAAAAAAAGCCCGTATTTTACACGGGTTATAAACTATTATTTTATAGACAGGTGAACTACATTGTAATAAACAACATGACTTGTGTAAAAAAATAATTTGATGGACCCTTATTTATGTTTTAGGGCTCCAAGGCGTATGGTATAAAAATATTAACTATTCGATTAACAACAATGTACCATTTTCTCTCTTTCTCTCTCCTTTATCATCAATAGATTTATTGTTAGTTGTAGTCAATTTTCTAACCCAACCCTAATTTGTGGTGTTATAATCATTTTTTTTCTTCTTCAACTTCACGTTTTAGCCCTAATTCGAATTTACTGATTGTTGTCTTTTTCCTAAAATAACTAGAAGATTCATAATTCACCATAAGCGAACCCATTAATATTGTACTAGATAGACGTCAAATAAACGCCCCTTATACTTAGAATCATGTACCCTTGCATTAAAAATGTTAGTTCACATGTTAACAACAAATCCTGATCAACCTTTTTTAAAATCAGATTTGAGAGTCGACTTTTTCAAAACATGATACACATCAACATCCAGTTATTTCAATAACCAGCTACTTCCAGGAAACTGACTCAATGTTGTAGATATGTTTGATCCCATTCAAACCCGTCCCCATAAGTTATTTCGAGGTTGGACATGCCAAGTATTTTCATATTAATTTTGTTAAAGACCTTGTAAATGTAGTAGATACATGTAAGTTTTTTTCTTTAAAATAACTTTTTCAAATAGTTGTATTACAATAGCTCTCAGGTAATTGCTACACTCCAATTGCATCTCATAAATAATATTCTTTCTATATTTCCATATGTTAGACTCCACGCTCCTGTGCCTATGTGGTTTGCTAAACTGATTAAGTGACATAATTTACAAGTGAACGAAAATTGCTCAGCAAGAATACTACTGGAACGCTACCAATAAAATTTTATTCTAGACTCATGTTATGTCAAGGAAAATGCCAAGAAAAATTTATTTCATAGTTATATCAAAAATTTAGAAAATGTAATCAGCTAGATACACACCCTTGTCCTCCACACATTGTTAACACCAATTTATACGGAAGGAAGTTAATAAGACCCCAACAAATTTGTATAAAACTCTAGCATTAGTTGTCTCATTACAACCAGAATTTCAGCCAAACCAACTATACATGTGACTGAAAAATAAGGACACCATAGAGATAAAATGAAAGATATTTAATTTGAATATAAGAGTACAAATGCAATGAACAATACTTCGAAGTTCTCGAACATTGTTGAGAAAAATGTTGAAAACAATTTGTACTCATATACTTCGAAGTTCTCATTTGTTCTCGTTGTTGAAAACAATTCCGGTGATACCAACATATGATATGGTTAATTACCCCGATACCGATTTCAGCAACTACATACAATTGATTCTCGAGAAATTTCGAAGGAAATTGGACATTTCGAAGAGTCAAGTATCCTTCTAAGATCAATGGTCCGGAGGATGAGTTTTTCCTTACTGGATTTGAATCATCTTGACATAAAATTGTTTGGATCTTGTATACCTACTTGAATCTTTATCTACTTACCATTCTAGTTGGTGATGAGAAGATTTATGTTCTCGATGCGAAGAAATTCAAGTTTCCTACGGTAGGATTGGAGAGAGTAAATGTGAATTGTGACTTAAGTTAAAAACATCTGTCACGTATCATTTAAATCGAATACCTAATATTTGATTTTATGTCTTTGTTGTATCCGGATTCATCTATGTATTTTTGTATATGTATTATTCGTTCTAAGATCTCTGTTATTGTAATTATTGGGATTTGGGGCCAAATTCAAAACTTGTAACATATAATTATATCAAACCCTAGCATAGTTCTTTGAATCCCTTTCGTAGTTACACACATCTGCCATGTATGATTTAAATCGAACACTTAAAGTTTATTTGCATGTCTTTGTTGCATCTGGATTCATCTATGTATCCCGTATGTGTGTATTTCATTTTATATCTCTGTTATTGTTATTATTGAGATGTAAGACCAGATTCATAACTATATATAACATATAATTGTATTAAATCCTAGCATAATCTTTGAATCCCTTTCATAGTTATTGGTACATGTGTTCTGGTAAGATTGTGTTTAATTTGCATTTAATATTAGGAGATTCTGATGTTTTCTTATTCAAGGCAGGTACGCCTTTGTTGTGTGCGGCTGTGTGGTGTGTGTCGTGTGCGCATGAGGACACATGGTTGTGAATTCCAGTTTAAGTGATGTCAGTCAATAGCTTAGTAGCTTTAATCTCTAAGGTAATGATGTAGTCGCAGCCAAATAATTTTCAAGTTAAGTTATGATTAGTGCTCTATGAATTGAGCTGTTTATTTTGGCAAATGTCCACTATAACAAGGTATGAAGTTCGTTACTCCCACGCACTTATATGTCATTCTATTTTCATTTTGAGTCTGGGGTACACGGAGCAAATAATTGGAACAAGGGATTGTTAGAGCTATTGGTATGACTTATAAAAAAGCTTGAGGTTTAACTAGACAGGGAAGTGATTAAAAGACTTCAGACATAAGTGCATATGCAATAGAAACACTCTTAGCAATAGAAATTGCACTTCCACCGTTTCCCTCATTTCAATAAAAATTGCCCTTCGACAAGTATAATGATCAAGTGCCCCATTTCTATCATTTATACCCTCATTTAATTTTTTCACAACCTTGCTGTTATAAAAGAAACAGAAAATCACTATATCAGTTTCACACTTCAATTGAGATAAACGATAAACTGACATCATTTAATACATTAACCAATGAACTAATACTAATCTAAAGATTAATAAATATTATCGTTGCACTTTTCTTAATAAAATATTTTTTAGAATATATTGATATATCTAGATGAATATTGGACTCGAAGTTGATATATCTTCCGGTCAAATTGTGAAAGATGTCAACAAATATGACAACAATGCATATGATTTGTAAGTTTAGTTGAATTGTTGTTCTTTTCCTGGACTTGTGTTTTTTCCTATTGTTATTATTTTATAGTATGTCATTGCCAAGAGTTTGTCTAGGATTTTGATTATGGTGTGTTATACTAGTTTTTGGAAAGAAGTGAGAGAGAACATTGAATTACTCTTTTTTGATAAGTTAGGACATATTAAGTTGATTGACTCTGATTTGGAATTAATGAAAAGTTGGGGTAGGATTTCTAGGGACTAGGGAGGTTCATGATGAGGAGAAACTATTTGTGTCAGATCTAGGAAACTTGGGAATCAAGGAGTTGCGAGAATAGTTGTTTTTGATGGATTCGAAGGTAGATAGTAGGAAGCTTGTCAAGAGAAAAATATAGCTAGTTGTGGGTTCCAGTTGGTGTTTAATATGGCTGTTAGAGTGAGGAGGCATGTAGTTGTGTTTAAGAGGAGTCAAGTTTTAAGTGACCCCAGATGAAACTGCCTATTTTTGATATTTATAATTATATTGGTTCTGCTAAGTTTAAAGCGGTTAATGAACATGGTAAATTTTTATTCTTAACTTTCATTGTTTTGTTATTCTTTATTTTTTCTGGATGTTCAATTTTTGTTTTTATAATGGTTAGTCTTTTTTATGATTTTTTGGTAGTGGTTCTTTTTGTTGAAGAGGCTACAATACTTCTAAAAGGTGCTAAGATCAGGCGGTAAGATGGAGTGATTTCATTGTAATTAATGAATTTGGCAACATTGTTGATGAACCAAGCGTTGTTGACGAACAATGTCAGCCAATCAGTGTACCTTAAACTGATGGATCTGATTCTCGTTACTGCATCTAGTTATTTTGGTTTTGATTTTAAGAACATGTGTAACTGCAATGTTAAGGTTCTATATTTTTGGAGTTACATGTTTTAAATATGCATTTCAATGGAGTAATATATTGTTTTGAAGTATAAATTGATTAAAATTTCAGAGTTAGATTATTTTGTAATTTATAATTTAAATGTATATGATTATGTATATATGTAATGAAGGTATAAATATATAATTAGATGTATATGATTATACATCTATGTGATGATTCCTAAAAATTTGTTTATTATGTATTTTTCTACGTTTTCCTGTATTTTTGGAATTACGTGTTTAAAAAATGTAGTAATGTTTTTTTAATAGAGTTATACGTTGTTTTGGATTAATATGAAAATTGATTAGAATTTTAGGGTTATATGATTTTGTAATCTTAATGTTGTTTATATTTGGAAGTAACCATATCAGATGGACTTGTAATCTTATATAATTTTCTAACCCGGTTAACTGTATATTAACTGGATTATGGTAGATTTTTTTTTTGCTAAAAAATTATGGTAGATTTTTAGATATTATAATAAAAAATTTTGTTTTTTTATAATTTAACATAGATCTATGAAAAATAAATTGTTAAAACTTCTCAATTTTTCCAAACCAGTAAAAATTAGAAATATCGTTCATTTGTTTTAAAAACACTCCTTTAATGAGGTGAAATAAGTACTAAATAGAACTTTACACTTTATTTTTAAATTTGAAAAATAAAAAGAAATGAAATAAAGATCCAACGGTCCTAAATACACCACCCAAACCAAAGCCCATCTAGCCGTCCAAACTAGGGTTTTCGTCAAGCTCATCTTATAAAACCCTTCACTCATATGAAGCGCCCCTCTTTAAACTCATATATTTCTCCACAACACTCTGCCGGTCTTTAATCCTAAACAAAGGTACGTATTTCATTCTCAATTGCTTCGATTTATCTCATTTTAATCACTTTTGCTTGTTAGATTTATTAAGTTGTTCGATTTGTTATAGATAAATGTGTATTTTTTTGCCATTTGATTTTAATGTTTATTTTGCAGTATTTTGTGTCATATAATTGATTTTGCACAGCTAATTTTCTGACTTGAATTATATGTGTGTGTGTGTGTGTGTGTTTATGCTATGGTCTGGAGCTAGTAGTCGTAGTTGTTTAATTAGGGAACTGATTGTATTTGCATTTTAGAGTTTGGTGGTATGTGATGTATGTATTCGGGCACTTTGGTTGCGGTTTATTTGTATTTTTCGAAGTCTCGTAAAATTAGATTAATTGATTTTGATGCCTGCATTGTATGGATTGATGGTGATTATGTATGTAGATACGGTTCGGTAGGGGGGGGGGGCTATATGATTAGAGATTGATTGTGATATTTTTGTTGTAGAAAAATGGGTGAAGGTGCTGTGGTTCCCGAGTCGTTTTTAAAGAAGCAGAAGAGGAGTGAGGAGTGGGCTCTTGCCAAGAAGCAAGAAGTTGAAGCAACTAAGAAGAAGAATGCCGAGAACAGGAAGTTGATCTTTAACCGTGCTAAGTTGTATGCTAAGGAGTATGATGAGCAGGTATGAAATGTGGCTGGTTTAATGTCATTGTTCTTTGGAATGGTTGAATGAATATCTAATTACTTGACTATGGTGTGTGTTTTTTTATAGCAAAAGGAGTTGATCCGCTTGAAGCGTGAGGCACGGCTCAAGGGTGGATTCTATGTTAGCCCAGAGGCCAAGCTCTTGTTTATCATCAGAATTCGTGGGTATGTGTTCATTACATTTGCTGAACATAAAAATTGTGTATGTTATTGGGTTTTAACATTTTTGTTTTTCCAGTATTAATGCCATTGACCCAAAGACCAAGAAGATCCTCCAACTTCTTCGACTGAGGCAGGTAATGTGATAGTTACATTATCACTTAAGAAAAACACCGTGGTTGCACTATTTCTGGACAAGTATATGACATCTATATGCCCCTTAATGTTTTCTTTTCGTCCTTGATGATATGTTTAATTGTTTGGCATGTAAATGAAAAGAAGATGTTTGTATCATGTTATAAATTATTCCAAACTAATCCAATATATCCCATCATATTCTCGTTGAATACCCAAATCATTATTTACTTTCTTTCTGTTATCTAATTTTAATCTAGTTTAATCTATCCTTTCTGTTATATATGTAATTCAATTGCTGTCTGCTGACAAGTATTTAAAAAAATTAAATTTTTTATTGGAGTATTAGTCAAGTACTTGTTGTTTGGATTAGTTGGTGTATAGGTTTTGTAGTTATGCATATTTAGGTTCGCTTCAAGGCACGACTTTAGAAAAGGGTTTAAGAATTGAGACCACTTAAGTGGTACATACAGATTGATAGGTTAAAAGTCTTGTAATTGGTTCTGGGTTATTTACAAACAAGGATTCTCATGATTCCTGCATGCTACTTTCCTCTTTCCAGTATCTGTTTTGTAGTTTATTATTTACTTCTAGATCTGCCTGCATGCTACTTTCCTCCTCCAGTTATCATTTTTATAGTTTATTCTTTACTTCTGCATGTGCGTACTTACCTGGATATGTACATCTCTATCATTTCTTGCTGTGCCAATTTGTTCACTCGCTTTTTGTTGTCGTCCCATTTTTTCTCTGTTGTACTTTGCTTCATAATCTGTGCTCTTTCTAGATATTTAATGGTGTATTCTTGAAAGTGAACAAAGCCACACTTAACATGTTGCGCCGAGTGGAGCCATATGTGACTTATGGGTATGTAGAAATTCCATATAAGTAAAGATATATTCTGAAGTTCTGTACTTTGCAATTCTCTTATCGTTCATGTTTTAATCTGTGCAGATACCCAAACCTGAAAAGTGTCAAGGAATTGATCTACAAAAGGGGCCACGGTAAACTTAAAGGCCAGAGGATTGCATTGACGGACAATTCCATTGTCGAGCAGGTTTGTTAGTTTCATTATTAGAGTTGCTTGGTACTTTACATTGTATCCAAAGGGGATAATTAGGAACTGAATTGTTTTTGCTGTCATACAGGCTTTGGGCAAATTTGGCATCATCTGTGTTGAAGATTTGATCCACGAAATCATGACAGTGGGGCCTCACTTTAAGGAAGCCAACAATTTCTTGTGGCCATTCCAGCTCAAGGCTCCACTAGGTGGTCTGAAAAAGAAGAGGAACCACTATGTTGAAGGTGGTGATGCTGGAAACCGTGAGGATTTTGTCAATGCGCTTATCAGAAGGATGAACTAGGTTCACCGTTGTAGCCCCATGTTCATTAGTTTTGATATGACTTCGATGTTTATTTGTACTATGACATTGTTACTTGAGCTTGTTTTGAAGTTGGACCGAAATTACAGTGATATTTGCAGTTGTTAGCGAAATCATCTATAAGAGATCGGATATTGTTTCTGTTTTGAATATTCTGTTGAATGCCATATTTGACAAGTTTGTCGGTATCACATCTTTATTCCCGGTTGCTTTTTCAAATGGCCATATCCCATCTTTTTAACTTATATATATGAAAAAAAAATTAGTAAGACTAATTTAATATCAAATTGAGATGTGATCCATGATTAAGCACCAATGTTACTAAATTTTAAATAATGGAGTGGATGTCCTATACGTGTAATCTTAAACCAAATGAGTACCAATTCCCACCAAATTCAGTTACTAGTAATTTACGGTGGCTGTGTCGTTGCTATCTGCTTCTAAAGCAAAATTTGAAAAATAGGCACTGCCTATTTTCATTTAACTATTTCTAGAAGTGAACTTGTGCATATGCATTGGAGCTCAGACCCCAGTAGGTACTCTTACGTAAGATGCCAACATTTGTTAACGAGTTTTTTCGATGACTGAATAAAATATGAGCATGTTAACGCTATCTCAAATTCCAGGATACTCTTACATGAGATGCTAGCAGTTGTGAACAAGATCTTTGATAAATGATGATTGTTTGAATAAATATGAGCATGTTAACAGTGTCTCAAAATTTTAAAATCACATTTAAGAAATGATTCTTTGGTTAATGACAATTTCACTAATAGATGTGAAGATGTGAACATGTTAGCACTATCTAAAAAACGAGAAGGTAATTTAAGACATGATTCTTTGGTTCAGACTGAAAAAAACAATGTCACTCGTAGATGTGAACATGTAAACACTATCTCAAAATTACAAGAATACTTGCTTCCACCATGCAATATCAGGAACGTTCATAGCTTATTTTCATAGGATGCTTCATGGAGTTGGAAGAAAATTCTCGGTCTTCAGAGATGATTTCGCTCTTTTATCAAACACTGTTCGTAATGGTCATCTATTTTTGTTCTGTCATGATTCTTGGACTATTATTGGCCCTCTTCCTCTGGAAGAGCGCAAGTGGCTTAATTTTGTGGTTGAGGGACAGTGGACATTCAGACATGGCCTAGTAACTTCCTGGAAAGAGTTCAGGGTCCAACACTTGCAGTAAATTCTGAAGATAAGATGATTTGGCGTTCGAGAGATGGTATGGAAAATGCTTTTAAAACCAGCTTGGTTTCCGAAGGTTTCAGAAAGCAAGGCCTCATATTAAATGGTGTAGCCTGGTGTGGGTTTAACTGCATTCCGAAGCACACATTTATTCTTTCGAGGTCAGAACGGCATTTCAGGGCCAGCATTTTAGTCATAAATCAATGACTCGGGACAGAAAGGCAATTGGATAGTGGTCTTACCTGTGCTTTTTGTAGCTTGCAACAGGACTCAGTGGATCACCTCTTCTTTAGCTGCCATTTTAGTCAGCTGGTTGTTGGGCATTTCAGGGTGTATGGTTTCTGTCAATTCAATTTCAATTTTTAGGATGTTCTGGTTTCTAAAGCGGCTGGTGCATGAAAAGGCTAGTCTACTGCTTCTATTTTTAACAGACTCATTTTTGGTGATCTGGTTTACTTTCCGTGGCAAGAGAGGAAATGGAGTTTTTTTGAGAATACGAGGAGATCACCTTGCCATTTAATTGGTCTCAATAAAACTATCATTAAAACTATTAGGTCGAAGCTTATGGGCATGAAATTTCGTGATAATAGCAGGGTTCTTCAAATCTATTTCGGAAATCTTCCGCAAGTTTGGTCGGTGTTTTACTGATATTGACTGTTGGGCCAGAACTTGATGCTTGGTCTAATCTTGTGAATTATTTTGAGAAGAGTATCAAGATTAGTTTCATAAATGGGGTCATTGTGGTATGTGTTTTGTGTATTTCTCTGCTCTGTGGTACAGAAAGGGGGTTTTTATGTAATTTTTTTGGTGAGTTGGTCTGGAGGAATTTATCTATTAAAAGCCTGAGCAGCCTGTTCTGTAGTGCTTAGAACCTCAGAATTTTTGGGTTTGTTGGGTGGATCCCAGTAGTGTGAAGGCTCTGTCCAAGGGTTCTTGTATTTCGAAGAATTTGAGGTTTTTGTCACCAGGTAGTGTCGTATGCATTTGAATATCTGATGGTATTTTTTGGAGGGGTAAAATATTCAAAATGACTGGGAAGAAGATAGCTGTTGTGTCTTTTTTTCCTGGGAGTTTGTAGGCTAGTTAATTCGGTGGTGAATTGTGTTTATGATAATTTCTACAAATCTGTATGTCTGCTGCTTGCAAGGGTCCAGATTATGCTCATCTGTACCAGTTGCTTGTGCAGTTGTGCTATTGTTTCTGTTAGGCAACCGGTTATTTTCAAACTCATGCCTAATTTCACCAACCCCCTTCCCCCCACCTACTACATTTTTTCTTTTATAAATACCTCCCTCCCCCTTTATTCTAAAGACACACCAAAATCTCTTCTTTCTCTCTTAATTCTCAGTATATATATAGCTGCTAGATAGTCCGTCTAGTAGGAAACTTACCTTGTGGTAATTTCAAGCAGGTCAGGATAGGGGCCTCTCGTGCTACTCTATTCTTTCGTTTCGAGGGAGTTTGTGTGAGTGTCAGGCTGCTGCCATCGGAATCTGTCCCGCTGCAGCATTAGGAGTTCGTCCAGCTGTTGTAGTTGCTACAAAGGGAGTTCGTCCAGGTTATCCGGTCAAGTACCGAAGAAGTAGGGAATCGTTGTATTTCTATTCAGTTGTGCCTCAAGTGTTACTTCGTAAACTTGAGAGAGAATATTGTAACCATTGTTATCATTATAGTGGAAACATTCGGAGCTGGTCCCTATTTTCAAACTCATGCCTAATTTCACCAACCCCCTTCCCCCCCACCTACTACATTTTTTCTCTTATAAATACCTCCCTCCCCCTTCATTCTAAAGACACACCAAAATCTCTTCTTCCTCTCTTAATTCTCAGTATATATATAGCTGCTAGATAGTCCGTCTAGTAGGAAACTTACCTTGTGGTAGTTTCAAGCAGGTCAGGATAGGGGGCCCTCGTGCTACTCTATTCTTTCGTTTCGTGGGAGTTGTGTGAGTGTCAGGCTGCAACCATCGGAATCTGTCCCGCTGCAGCATTAGGAGTTCGTCCAGCTGTTGTAGTTGCTACAAAGGGAGTTCATCCAGGTTATCCGGTCAAGTACCGAAGGAGTAGGGAATCGTTGTATTTCTATTCAGTTGTGCCTCAAGTGTTACTTCGTAAACTTGAGAGAGAATATTGTAACCATTGTTATCATTATAGTGGAAACATTCGGAGCTGGTTCCGTGGTTTTTACCTCTTTACTTTAAGGGGGTTTTCCACGTATAAATCTTGGTGTTCATCTGTCTTTATTATTGGCTGTTATAATCTCCGTATTTAATTTACGCAAAGACAGGAAACGGGAATTCCTAACAAGTGGTATCAAAGCTGGGGCCCACGTTGTTGGTGTCTAGGAAAGTGCTTTGTGCGCAGTGGTTACTTGATAACGCGCCGTAGTGATACGGAAGGCTCCCCAAACACATCCACTTTCCTGGCCAACTTGTGTGGTTCTAAGTGAGATTCCCATAGTCTTTGGTAAATTAAAATGGATGATTCTTCCAGTGTAATGGTAAGCCTAACAGCTTCAAATTATCCGATGTGGAAAAGCAGAATAAAGGATTTGCTTTATAGTAAGGACTTGTTTGATCCGGTGGAGCTGAAAGGAGTTAAACCTGCAGCAAAGTCTGATGCTGACTGGAAGAAGATGAACATGAAAACTATCAGTCTCATTCGTCGATGGATTGATAATTCGGAGTATCATCATGTCTCTGAAGAAGAAGACGCTTATACGCTTTGGACGACATTAGAGTCTACGTTCCAAGAGAAAAGTTCACAAAATGTAACTTTTCTAGTTCGTCAGTTGGTGAACATGAGGTACCAGGATGGGAACAACATGTCAGAGCATATGAGCGAATTCCAAGGGTTGTCAAATCAACTATCAAATATGAAGATGGAGTTTGATCAAAAATTTCAAGCAATATTTCTTCTCAACACTTTACCATCTAGCTGGGATACGTTAGTGGTGACAGTAACTAATGCTGTACCAACTGAGCAACTAACGTTGCGATCAATTAAGCAGAGTATCCTTAGTGAATCCATGAGAAGAAAGGTACAAGGAATCAACCACGATTCCCATGCTCTTGTTACTGAGAACAAGGGCAGAAGTAACTACAGGGAGACAAACCGAGGACGTAGTAAAAGTAAGAATTTTGGTAATTCCGGTGGCAAATCAAATGCCAATGTTGAATGCTACTATTGTAAGAAGAAGGGTCATTACAAAAAGGATTGTAGGGCCTGGCTCAAGCAACAGAACAATGGTCAGCAAGGGAAACACACCGAGAAAAGTACAACAACTGCTATGACAGAAGATGTTGTGATCCTTTCTTTTGGGGAAGAAGAATGCTTACATGTTGATGATCAGAAGGTCGAATGGGTGATAGATACTGGAGCAACGTATCATGCAACACCCACTCAGGAATTCTTTACGACGTACAAGTCAGGGGACTTTGGTACTGTAAGAATGGGTAACTCAGATCAATCAAAGATCGCAGGCATTGGTGACATCTGTATTGAGACAAACACGGGTTGTTCAATGACTTTGAAAGATGTCAGGCATGTTCCGGACTTACGGCTCAACTTGATTTCCGGCATGGCGCTAGACAAGCAGGGGTACGTAAATACCTTCGGTGGTGGAAGGTGGAAGCTTACTACGGGTTCATTGGTGGTTGAAAGAGGATCCACTTGTGGCTCTTTGTACAAGACACAAGTGAAGATGTGTTCAAATGCTTTGAATACAGTTGAAGATGAAGCTTCAGCAAGTTTGTGGCACAAGAGGCTTGGTCACATGAGCGAGAAAGGGCTACAGATCTTAGCGAAGAAATTCCTCATTCCGTTTGCTAAAGATACTGCATTGCAGCCCTGCGAATATTGTTTATTCGGGAAACAACATAGAGTATCTTTTAGCAGTCCACTGAAGAAAAAGTCGGGGCTGTTAGAAAGAGTTTATTCTGATGTATGTGGTCCGTTTAAGATGGAGTCCTTAGGCGGAAATAGGTACTTTGTTACCTTCATTGATGAAGCATCTCGAAAGGTGTGGGTTGAGATACTCAAATCCAAAGATCAAGTGTTTGAGTACTTCCAGAAGTTTCATGCCATGGTTGAAAGATCAACAGGGAAACAACTGAAGTGCCTTCGTAGTGACAACGGGGGGTCAAAAACTTGTTCACAATTTTCTACGCAAGTATACGCAGTCAAAAGTAATACGGATAAATAAGGATCGTTCCCACGAAGACTCGGTGAATTATGTAAATGTGCCTATTCAACAATGTATGACTAAATTACAATTGCTTGGTGTAGTAACAATTTTTGTGTTGTTTTAACTATATTATACTACTAAAAACTTACTAAGGAGATTTTACTTATATGAGATAAACACAGGGTTCCAACTTCATGAGTTGTTTCATCTAGATTAACTGTCAAGACTCAATGCACTGTGATTATTAAGGTAGCTAGTGGGAACACGAAGGAAGTACGAGTTATCTTTCAATAAACTCACACCAATCCATAAATTCATCCACAAATAAGATAGAAGTTTTACGAGCATCAATTACATCCAAATCACTATATGTCTATGAGATTGGGTGACATAATCAATTTTAATCACAAGTTCCACTATCAACTACATAGGGGAGTAATGTTCTTTCGAATCTATACTACCGATATGCGGAGAAACCATCATAAACCTATGCTAACATGGCAAGCCCTAATCTCTAAATCCACTTTCGCGTTCATTAGAGATTGACAAAATAGATGTTAGCTACGCATCTATATAAATTCACACAACCACGTCAGGCAACCTTATTTTCAATCATAAGCATATGTTGTCAAAACTATCAACTACTAGAATCCACAAAACACTCCATTAGAACCCCATGAAAGTGTTTAGTTCATAATTGAACTTAGCACCATCATGGGTTCAATTGATAACATAATTAAAACAAAGAATTGAAAACAATTAATGATTGAGAATACAATACTTGATAAAAATTTAATAGATAATAAAGCATTAAGTTGAAGATTCAGTAAAGAAACAATATAGAAAACCCTAGATCTTGAACTTGAGTGCGATTCTTCCTTGCCGTCACCTTGGAAGTTGTTTCCCCTCTTGTTCTTGATCTCTCTATTGCGTTACAATGATATGATACGTAATACTATGTGATGATATAATTTTACAATGATACAATATGTTTTTAAAGGCCCTAGAAGTTTTATCCAACAAGGAAATACCAAAAATACCAAATAGAGTCAAAACAGGGAAGTTTTGGAGGGTTTTTTAGTGAAATTTTCGTCATGGACAGCGCACTCCCGAGGCCGCATCCTGGGATTTGAGGCCGCGGCCTCAAGCCAAATCTGCCCTCCCGAGGCCGCATCCTGAGAACTGAGGCCGCGGCCTCAAGCCAAATCTGCCCGCGGTTTTTCAGCATGCTATTTCCTTCGTTTTTCCTTCGTTTTGCCTCCGTTTCCTTTCGTTCTTTTTCTCAAAGCTTCCATACTTCAATTCCTTGCCTTGGAACCTTCATGGTGGCTCACAACAAGACTCCATTGTTCATTCTTAAACTCAAATTCATCTCCAGAATTGACGAAAATTGCAACCTTATTAAACATTCTTACAATCCTGCACACTTAACAAAACACATCAAAACTACAACAAACTTGAGGCCAAGTGAATCAATTTAAGCCGATATAGAATGCTCCAAGTGGATATAAAATCCACTTATCACACCCCCAAACTTAAACCGATGCTTGTCCTCAAGCATAAACAACTACACTAACTAACTAGTACCACTTCCGTAGGTGATCACGGTTGCATTTGGCATATGCAACAAGCCTTTTAAACCCCTAGGCAGCCCTAGTGGACGAGTAAGGTCTCGTGAGGGCCTATAACGAATGTACCCACAAAATCCATTAAACTAACAATGCAATGCATGAATGCAACTACTATGAAAAATGCAAAGATCCCCTTCAAACTCACCAAAACCAACAAACAAGCACATATCTCAAAGAATGCGAATAAATCCAAGCAGAGCTCGACTAAGTCCCCGTAAACTAACAGTACATGACAGAAACGTGCGTGTGTGCTACACTCATCAGAAATACTTCCAAAACTAGGTCAAAAATCATACATATCCTTCGCCAAGACAATCACGGGTTTATAAATAGAATAGACTGTAGACACTTCAAAATCTAGGAACACCTCCATCCTTATTCAAGTTAGCCAGGAATTCATGCTTTATTACTAACTACTACGACACATATATACAAGCATGCATATTTAACCGTGCAATGAATGAGACCCCTAAAGGCTTATACAATAATACCCATGTAGCGAGTGTTAGGTCAGCAATCCCAAACCACAAGGGCTTTAGGTTACTAGGACTAAGTCCCCTCGGACTTTATTACTCGAGTATTAAAGAGCTCACTCTGGTTAATTTTGCATATAAACAATTGACACTTTTGACTTTTTTTTTTTTTTTTCATATATGCCATCTGGAATGAGAATTCTCAATTCCAACCCTAGACTACTCATATAAATATGAGCCGGCTACTAGCCATTTGACACCTAGCCATTATTGACAATTATTAGCATGAAATCCCTGGTATCCCCCAAACTTAGACTTTAATGCTCCTACGCTATCAAGGGAATAACGAAAATTCTAAATATAATCAGGTGATTAAATCTCAAAACATCCAAACAAGCATGACCCTAACCTAGCCCAAAAGCACCCACGAGTTTGTGTAAAAATTTTGTCCCCGTAACATGCAAGTCAATTCCTAAGAACTATAAATCAACCCTCTACTCATCATCACCACACTCAATTAAACATCTACCTATCAATCAGAATCGGCTCGCCCTAAGGGATCATGAAATATGCATGCCATGAAAATGCAACTAAAATGAACTCACATAGTTTACGAAAAATAAAAACAAAACAAAATGTCCTACATGAAACAACCGTAGATAATACAAACATACATGCATGAACTACTACTAATATGCAAAGCATGATATCCTATATGCACACATAATATAACAACAAATACAACTACTAATCCCCTAAATCACCCCCAAACTTAAAATATCAATGCCCTCATTGAATGGAAGTAAATACAAGGGATAGCAGAAAACATACCTAACACATGGGTTGCCTCCCACGAAGCGCTGTCGTTAACGTCATTTAGCCGGACAAATATGATTCAAATTATGGTGGCTCGAAGATCGCATTCGACTTGTCCTTAGCAGAAGGACCATTCACCCAATGTGTGACAACCTTCTTGCTATCTTCCCACATCTTTTTCTTATGCATCTGTACCTTGACTCTTCCATCCATCGACTTTTTCTTTTTCTTCCTCACACCTCGAAGGTGTTTACTCCTCCTAGATGATTGATCAGAACACTCTTCGATCTCGTCATCGGTGTTCCACCTTCTTAACACATTATCCTGACACTCTTCAAAAATTACTAGCTCATCATTCAAAAGCACATGCCTCAAGTGTGGCGGAAGTTTTCCGAAATTAACATTCGTGAGATCCTGAGTGAACGAATTATCAACTGGATCACTGGTGTGATGCTCAAGCATGTGCATATCGGCCTTTAACAACTGACCCGACTCCTCGCACTGACCTTTATCAACCATCTCTATGCTGAAACACTCTTCATCCTCTGTCGGCAGTTTCATGGCTTTGAACACGTTGAAGGAGACATTGTCTTCATGCACTCGCATAGTGAGCTCTCCTTTCTGAACATCGATCAATGTTCGACCTGTGGCTAGAAATGGTCTTCCCAAGATTATGGGAATATTCTTATCTTCCTCGAAGTCCAAGATGACAAAATCAGCTGGGAATATAAACTTGTCCACCTTTACTAAGACATCTTCAACTATGCCTCTAGGATAGGTGATCGAACGATCTGCCAACTGTAAAGAGATGTTAGTTGGCTTTGGATCTGGTAGCCCAAGTTGCAAAAAGACCGATAGAGGCATCAAATTTATGCTGGCACCCAAGTCACACAAGCATTTATCGAACGACAAATTACCAATAGTACATGGTATAGTGAAGCTTCCAGGGTCCTTCAGTTTTGGAGGCAATTTCTGTTGCAGAACAGCACTGCATTCCTTCGTCAAAGCGACGGTTTCATACTCCTCCAATTTTAGCTTTCTCGATAGAATACCATTCATGAACTTAGCATAACTCGGCATCTGCTCTAGTGCTTCTGTAAAAGGAATGTTAATATGCAATTTCTTAAACACTTCAAGAAATTTACCGAATTGCTTGTCAAGCTTCTGTTTCTGCAGTCGCTGCGGATATGGTGGTGGAGGATAGACACGTTCGTTCACTTCCTCTTTCTCAAGGGCTGATTTTTTAGGAGTTAGTACACTCTCCTCTACTCCTTTACTTGATTCTGAACTTTTGCCCTTGTCATCTGAACTTCCCAAATCCACTTTCTCCACCTCATTCTCTGGCAGAATTTTCTCTTCCTTCTCAAGATCACCGCTTTCTGTGACTTTTCCGGACCTCAATGTGATAGCCTTTACTTGCTCATGGCTAGCCTTTTTCCCTGGATTAGTTTCCATGTCACTAGGTAGCACTCTTTGTGGCATGTGTAACAATGCATTTGCAAGTTGCCCCATCTGATTTTCCAAGGTCTTGAGCGAGACCGCTTGAGTTTTGCACATCAATCTCAATTCTTCCAATTCTGATTTTTCAGCCGATGATTGCCCAGAATTAGCCTGATACTGTTGTTGCCAAAAATCGAGAGGTTGAAATCGCCTTTGAGCATAAGGCTGCTGAAACTGCTGCCCCTGCTGCTGCTGAACACCTGAAGAATTATATGGCTGAGCTCCATATTGCTGACCCTGAAATTGCTGATACGGCTGTTGAGGTTGTTGCACACCACCTTGATTGTTGCTCCAGCTGAAGTTAGGATGATAATTGTTGGGAGCTGGTTGTTATTGCCTCTAAAAATTGCTCACAAACTGCACCGATTCAGAAGAAATAGCACATTGCCTCGTCTCATGTGCGCCCGCACATAGCTCACAAACACTAGCAACCTGCTGCACTCCGCAATTTGCCAAAGAATCTATTTTCATATTCAATGCCTCTAGTTGAGTTGTTAAAGCTATGGCTGTACTAACATCAAGAATTCCCGCCACCTTTTGCTGTGGCATTCTCTGAGTTGGATTCTGATATTCGTTAGCTGCCATCATCTCGATAAGATCATAGGCTGCCTCATAGCTCTTAGCCCATAATGCTCCCCCTGAAGCTGCATCCACCATGGGTCTCGATTGCCATCCAAGCCCATTGTAAAAACAGTTGATGACCATCCAGTTAGGCATGCCATGATGAGGACACTTTCGTAGCATCTCCTTATACCTCTCCCAAGCTTCACATAATGTTTCTCCAGACTGCTGTGAGAATTGAGTAAGAGCATTCCTTATAGCTGCAGTCTTTGCTTTGGGGAAGAACTTAGTAAGGAACTTTTGAGCTAGATCAGCCCAAGTAAAGATAGAGCCTGCTGGCAGAGAGTGTAGCCAACCCTTAGCTTTGTCCCTGAGAGAAAACGGGAAAAGCCTCAACTTAACAGCATCCTCCGACACATTATTGAACCTGAATGTGCCGCATATCTTGATGAAGTTCCGGATGTGCAAGTTAGGATCCTCCGTTGCAGCTCCCCCAAACTGTACCTGATTCTGCACCATCTGAATAGTGCCAGGCTTAATTTCAAAAGTAGCTGCTGTAATTGCAGGCCGAATGATGCACGACTGAATGTCATCAATTTTCGGCTTTGAATAGTCCATCAATGCCCTTTGTACTACTGCTGCAGGGCCTTCTCCTGCTCCTGCCATGCTTTTAGTTTTTGTTGGTGTTCTTGCTTGCTTAGCTTTCAACGTCTTAGAACGAGTTTGCATGCAACAAGTACCTGAAACAGCGAAAAACCAATGAACTACACAAGAATAGATGAGAAAAACAAAAAGAAAATCCAAGTCAATTAAATTCAACTACCACTGTAGTAAAACACATAAACAAAAATAACACCGAAGTCCCCGGCAGAGGCGCCAAAAACTTGTTCACAATTTTCTACGCAAGTATACGCAGTCAAAAGTAATACGGATAAATAGGGATCGTTCCCACGAAGACTCGGTGAATTATGTAAATGTGCCTATTCAACAATGTATGACTAAATTACAATTGCTTGGTGTAGTAACAATTTTTGTGTTGTTTTAACTATATTATACTACTAAAAACTTACTAAGGAGATTTTACTTATATGAGATAAACACAGGGTTCCAACTTCATGAGTTGTTTCATCTAGATTAACTGTCAAGACTCAATGCACTGTGATTATTAAGGTAGCTAGTGGGAACACGAAGGAAGTACGAGTTATCTTTCAATAAACTCACACCAATCCATAAATTCATCCACAAATAAGATAGAAGTTTTACGAGCATCAATTACATCCAAATCACTATATGTCTATGAGATTGGGTGACATAATCAATTTTAATCACAAGTTCCACTATCAACTACATAGGGGAGTAATGTTCTTTCGAATCTATACTACCGATATGCGGAGAAACCATCATAAACCTATGCTAACATGGCAAGCCCTAATCTCTAAATCCACTTTCGCGTTCATTAGAGATTGACAAAATAGATGTTAGCTACGCATCTATATAAATTCACACAACCACGTCAGGCAACCTTATTTTCAATCATAAGCATATGTTGTCAAAACTATCAACTACTAGAATCCACAAAACACTCCATTAGAACCCCATGAAAGTGTTTAGTTCATAATTGAACTTAGCACCATCATGGGTTCAATTGATAACATAATTAAAACAAAGAATTGAAAACAATTAATGATTGAGAATAGAATACTTGATAAAAATTTAATAGATAATAAAGCATTAAGTTGAAGATTCAGTAAAGAAACAATATAGAAAACCCTAGATCTTGAACTTGAGTGCGATTCTTCCTTGCCGTCACCTTGGAAGTTGTTTCCCCTCTTGTTCTTGATCTCTCTATTGCGTTACAATGATATGATACGTAATACTATGTGATGATATAATTTTACAATGATACAATATGTTTTTAAAGGCCCTAGAAGTTTTATCCAACAAGGAAATACCAAAAATACCAAATAGAGTCAAAACAGGGAAGTTTTGGAGGGTTTTTTAGTGAAATTTTCGTCATGGACAGCGCACTCCCGAGGCCGCATCCTGGGATTTGAGGCCGCGGCCTCAAGCCAAATCTGCCCTCCCGAGGCCGCATCCTGAGAACTGAGGCCGCGGCCTCAAGCCAAATCTGCCCGCGGTTTTTCAGCATGCTATTTCCTTCGTTTTTCCTTCGTTTTGCCTCCGTTTCCTTTCGTTCTTTTTCTCAAAGCTTCCATACTTCAATTCCTTGCCTTGGAACCTTCATGGTGGCTCACAACAAGACTCCATTGTTCATTCTTAAACTCGAATTCATCTCCAGAATTGACGAAAATTGCAACCTTATTCAACATTCTTACAATCCTGCACACTTAACAAAACACATCAAAACTACAGCAAACTTGAGGCCAAGTGAATCAATTTAAGCCGATATAGAATGCTCCAAGTGGATATAAAATCCACTTATCAGGAGTACACTTCAAAAGAGTTTCAAAAGTACCTTACAAAGCATGGTATCCGGCATGAAAGAACAGTTCCTGGCACCCCACAACAGAGTGACGTTGCGGAAAGAATGAACCGCACCATTGCTGAACGAGTCAGATGCATGTTGAAAATGGCTAAATTGCCGAAATCATTTTGGGGAGAAGCTGTAAGAACAGCTTGCTACTTGATCAATCGATCTCCATCGGCACCTCTGAATTTTGAGATTCCAGAGAAGATCTGGTTAGGAAAGGATGTTTCCTATTCCTACTTGCGGGTGTTTGAATGCAAGGCTTTTGCACACATCCCAAAGGAGCATAGAACAAAACTTGAAGATAAAACAACTCTGTGTATTCTCGTTGGCTACGGGGATCCAGAGTTCGGGTATCGGTTGTGGAATCCTGAATCAAAGAAGATATTCAGGAGCAGAGATGTGGTTTTCCATGAGTCTCAAAATTATGAGAATTTTGGGAGCACTCAATAACCAAGGAAAGCTAGAAATCCAGATACATTAGAAGATGATGGAGAGGATATGGCAGATGATGAGGCTGCTGAGCAGGGGGAGCTACCGCCTCAGCCTGAAGCTGAAGAAACTCAGCCACGGCGTTCTACGAGAGAACGGAGACCATCAGGAAGATATCTTTCATCCAAGTATATCTTAATTGCTGATGAGGGGGAGCCTGAGACCTTTGAGGAAGTCAAGACTCATAAAGAAAGCAGTTGCTGGTTGAAAGCAATGCAAGAGGAGATGGATTCTTTAAACAAGAATGAAACTTATGAGTTGACTACACTTCCGAGAGGACGGAAGGCTTTGAGGAACAAATGGGTCTTCAAAGTAAAAAGGGATGATGAAAAGCTTGTAAAGTATAAAGCACGCTTGGTGGTTAAAGGCTTTGCACAGAAGGAAGGCATTGATTTCGATGAAATCTTTTCTCCGGTTGTAAAGATGACATCAATCCGAACAGTTCTCGGATTAGCGGCTAGCATGGATCTTGAGCTTGAGCAGTTAGATGTGAAAACTGCATTCCTTCATGGAGATTTGAAGGAAGAGATCTACATGCACCAGCCAGAAGGATTTGAAGTGAAAGGGAAGGAGCACATGGTTTGTAAACTCAAGAAGAGTTTATACGGGCTTAAGCAAGCGCCAAGACAGTGGTACAAAAAGTTTGATTCATTCATGAAGAATCATAAGTTCAAGAGAACTGCATCCGATCACTGTGCTTATGTGCAAAGGTTTCCTAACGGTAACTTCATCATCCTGCTACTTTATGTTGATGATATGTTAGTGGTCGGCCAAGATGCTAACATGATCCACAAGCTGAAAGAAGATTTGTCCAAGTTCTTTGATATGAAAGACTTGGGTCCAGCAAAACAAATCCTAGGGATGAAGATTGTTCGTGACAGAACAACTCGGAGGTTGTGGCTTTCACAACAGGGATATATTGAACGGGTATTGAAAAGGTTCAATATGGATGATGCTAAACCTGTTAGCATACCATTGGCGGGACATTTTAAACTGGACAAGAAAATGTGTCCGTCAACAGACAAGGAGAAGAAGGATATGGAGGAAGTTCCCTACTCATCCGCAGTAGGGAGTCTTATGTATGCATTGGTTTGTACAAGACCAGATATTGCTATGCTGTTGGAGTTGTGAGTAGATATCCGTCAAATCCAGGAAGAAAGCACTGGGAAGCAGTTAAGTGGATTCTCAGATATCTCAAAGGCACTTCCGGGTTATGCTTGAAGTATGGACACGGTGAACCAGTCTTGGAAGGTTTTACAGATGCTGACATGGCAGGACATCCAGATGGGATGAAGTCCACGTCAGGGATGCTTTTCACTTTTACGGGGGGAGCTGTAGCATGGCAGTCCAAGTTGCAAAAGTTTGTTGCGTTGTCAACAACCGAATCAGAGTATATTGCTGCTTGTGAAGCAGGCAAGGAGCTGGTTTGGTTAAAGCGGTTTCTCCAAGAATTGGGTCAGAAGCAAGACAAATTTGAGTTGTATTGTGATAGCCAGAGTGCTATTGACTTGAGCAAGAATGCTACTTGTCACAGTCGTACTAAGCATATTAATGTACGTTACCATTGGTTACGGGAACAGGTTGAAGATGGGGTGATACAGATAGAGAAGATACACACGGATAAGAATCCGTCTGATATGATGACAAAGGTGGTTCCGCGGGAAAAGTTGGAGCTGTGCAAACAGGGCGCAGGTTTGGACAACAAGTGATTAACTGTGAGTTTGGAAAGAGGGGGAGATTGTTAGGCAACCGGTTATTTTCAAACTCATGCCCAATTTCACCAACCCCCTTCCCCCCACCTACTACATTTTTTCTCTTATAAATACCTCCCTCCCCCTTCATTCTAAAGACACACCAAAATCTCTTCTTCCTCTCTTAATTCTCAGTATATATATAGCTGCTAGATAGTCCGTCTAGTAGGAAACTTACCTTGTGGTAGTTTCAAGCAGGTCAGGATAGGGGGCCCTCGTGCTACTCTATTCTTTCGTTTCGAGGGAGTTTGTGTGAGTGTCAGGCTGCAGCCATCGGAATTTGTCCCGCTGCAGCATTAGGAGTTCGTCAGCTGTTGTAGTTGCTACAAAGGGAGTTCATCCAGATTATCCGGTCAAGTACCGAAGGAGTAGGGAATCGTTGTATTTCTATTCAGTTGTGCCTCAAGTGTTACTCCGTAAACTTGAGAGAGAATATTGTAACCATTGTTATCATTATAGTAGAAACATTTGGAGCTGGTCCCGTGGTTTTTACCTCTTTACTTTAAGGGGGTTTTCCACGTATAAATCTTGGTGTTCATCTGTCTTTATTATTGGCTGTTATAATCTCCGTATTTAATTTACGCAAAGGGAGGAAACGGGAATTCCTAACAGTTTCGTGGTTCGTATTGGAGGTTTGCTATCATATAAATGCAATGGCTTATTATTAAAAGGAGTCTGAGGTTTTGGCTGGCTCCTCTCAGAAATTTAAACATCAACTCTTTGATTGTTGAGTGTGCTCCTGGTTTTTATAAATATCCAGATGCTTTTAGGTGTGTTTCTGTCCTCAATTGTATTGCCGGCACCTCCCTGGTTTTTCTGGTCCATTGGCTTTGTTCCGCTGCTTATGGGCTGATTTCTGGTCTTGGCACCGGATTGTTGTCTGGTGTGGTAATTCTTCTGGAATTATGCAGGTTTGGAATATTCTACGTCTGGATCTCAAGGGAAAATACTACTAGGCACCAGATTTTGAAAGCGTTTTGGAGGGGATGACCTGTTCTGGAATTTTACATTGGGCTAGCTATGTTTGCTGGCTGCATTGTAAATATTTCAGATAGGTTGTTTCAGAGTTGATTACCATCTATGTTTATCACAAATGGTTGATTAGAACAAAGATCCTTATTTATTTTTTGCTTCGGGCTCATTTCTCAGTGGCAAATATATATGCTGAGATTTCGAGCCAGTGAGGCATATATTCTGGGTGCCATGTCTCTTTATTTATCAGAAAAGAGGTGCATTTTTGCGGACTAATGTTCGTTTTTGGACTTGTGCCTAGCTGATCTGCGAGATGATTTGCTATTGATGTGGTTATGTCTCATGCTCAGATGTTATATTTTGAGAATGATGGGTTGCATCTTGCCATGATTTTATAGTCTATAGACTCTATAATTTGGGCTTTTATGCGACAAGTTGGTGCGGAAATATTTTCAGTAGCTTTTTTTATGCGACAAGTTGGTGCGGAAATATTTTCAGTAGCTTTTGCAGGGATAATAATCTGCTACTTGGAAACAGAGATGCAGTTGATGTTTTTTTAGGTTGCTTTTTTATGGTTGTTTCTGGATGTGCTGATCTTTATTTGTGTGTGGCTGGGACCTTTCCCAAGCTGCGAGTTCAAAACTTTGATTCTTGCTGTTTCAAGTTGGTGAAAAGACTATCTTTGTAGCTGTAGTAATTATATTCCCAGGGGCCAGGAGTATCATTGTTGAATTCCGGAAGAGTTGGAAATATTTGGACAAGAAAACATGTGCTGATGGCAGTTTATTCAAGTTTGACGGGATGACATGGGTGTGTTCTGGACAAGAAACTATTGTATTTTTATCAGAAGACAGCCATGAAAGGTAGTATCGTATTAATGTTTTGAGGAGATTTATGTGGAGTCTGATTGGTGTGATCCTGGTCTGATTTTTGCTGCTGCTGGGAGGTCTTGCAGGTCTCAAGTGCAACTTGAATTTCGTGGGGAATTTCGGTTTGCTGGGATGTGTGTTTAGTGTTTTAGTGCTTCTCCCTTTACAGGCGGTTGATAGCATTGTTTTAATGCTCCTAGTAGTACTATGCTTGGATATGTGAGTTCCTTTGGAATCCAGATCTTTATTATTGTCTGGATAGATATTTATTCAGGTTAAGAATTCTAAAATTTAACCTCTTGCGTTACAATCTGCATCACCAGAGTCGCAATCTTCAAAAGACTAATTTGCATTTTACATCCGGGTATTTAGCTGAAATTTATTTTCACTCAAAACTTTCACAAATTGCATTGTGCTCCTTTGATAATTTTCCGTTAAATTTGACCGCTATCTTTTACTCAAAGTGAGGTATTTCAACCATTAGTTACTATATTGAACAAAAGTTTAAAAATTGGATTTTAATTTTTTTTTGAAAAAAACAAAACCTATATGAAAAATCTTAAATTTATGATATATATTTAATAAAGAATATTTTGACAGTTATAAAAATTATAGTTTATATTTTAAAATAAACTTTACGAGAAATTAGTAATGTAATTTTTTTAAAAAAATCTAAATTATAAAATATATTTTGAAAAATCTATGAATTATATATAAAATTGTGGTAAATCTAGAAATCTGAAAATTATAATAGTAGCTGAAATAATTTAATTTCAAAAGTTGTTATCGATTACGATGACCGAAATACCCTCACTGACTGTAGCATGATCAAATTTTACGTAAAAACGTTAAAAGGAGTGCAAACTGTAGCGGGTTCGAAACTAGGAGGTTTGAAAGTGCAAATTAGTCTCTTCAAAATGCCCATAAAATCTTGATTACTTACTACTTACTAGGATTTGTTTTTTTGGTTCAGAACTGTGCTGGTGCGTTTGTAAGTTTTTATGTCTCTCAGGATCATGCTTCTGCATGTTTTTGTCAAAAGTCAGCAGTGTTAGGTTATGTTAGGCAACACCCCGTCTATGACTTTGTCTAATGTTAGGCACCTCCTCTAGACTTTGGGGTATCTTATTTTCTATATATAGGATCTCTTCTCAGTGTAGTACATAACAACATATATACAAATTACTCCTTCTTTGATTACTTCTTCTCTGAATCTCTCTATTTACATAAGTATACACAATTTGTCATGATATCAGAGCAAGTTTAGATCCTAGGGAAACACGTATCAATTTCAGAAAAGTTGCAAAAGAACAGGAGGAAAAACACTGTCCAGGAAGAAAAAAAACACACTGCCAAATTCAACGAATTCGGAGAATCATCAAAACAAAAAAAGCAAATATACCACTGCGAAGAACACTGAAAGGGGAGGCTGCAGAAACAAACCAACTGACGAACCAGCTTCACACGCGCCCTCACGCGCCGCCGCACGTGCCCACGCGCCGGCGCGGGTGAGGCTATTTCCGGCCAGTTTTTGAAGAAATTTCTTCAGGGACTCTGATTCTTCTCATCATTCCGAATCCAACCGTGGTATTCTTTCTTGAATCTGAGCAGTTTGATATTTCTGTCAATTTTTTGTTGTGTTTTGTTCTTGCTGCTGCTTTACAAACTGCTATAAAACTGTTACACATAGTCTGTGTTACACATATATATTATTTGTGATGGCGGATACTGCTGACTCTACCGTCGTGAGTGAAGTTACTACTTCAAGGAGTAGTAAATCGGGGTTTCATAGTACTCCATACGTGAGTCCTAAATTTAATGGGAAAAATTTTCTTGAATGGTCAAAGGCGTGCACAATGGCTCTAAAATCCCATAAATTAATGAAATATATTAATGGAAAGGCCAAACAGCCTGAGGAGAATGATGCAAATTTTGATGATTGGAATTCTGAAAATGCCATGGTGTGTTCATGGTTATCTAACTCCATGGAGGTAGATATTCGAAAAAGCTATATCTTCATTGATACCGCTGAAGATGTATGGAATTCTCTCACTCGGACTTACTCCTTCTCCTCTAGACTTTGGGGTATCTTATTTTCTATGTATAGGATCT
Source organism: Saposhnikovia divaricata (assembly GCA_036435485.1). NCBI lineage: Eukaryota > Viridiplantae > Streptophyta > Magnoliopsida > Apiales > Apiaceae > Saposhnikovia > Saposhnikovia divaricata. Next base: position 34,250,963 of record CM071599.1, read on the forward strand.
CTTCTCAGTGTAGTACATAACAACATATATACAAATTACTCCTTCTGTGATTACTTCTTCTCTGAATCTCTCTATTTACATAAGTATACACAATTTGTCAGTTTTCATGCGAGCCAATTCTAATGCACTGGCGTGTTCTGTCATGTTGCTTCAGAATGGTTATTGCAAAGAATGTGTTTCAAATTTACAAGCAGTTGTTTAGTTAGAGTTGTTACAGTTAACCTTTGATATGCCTTGTAACAAATTTACCAAAGCAATATCACTCAGATTATTATCGAACTTGCTGCAATTTTTTTTTTGCCAGAGAGCCCATACCTTAAAAGTTATGTAAACTGTTCACGTACTGTGAGGGGTATGTCCTCACTGACAGGGTTAATGTATTAGGGGGCTGCCTCTAGCAAGGAGACAGTTGAATTATGTTACTGTTTCCAATAAGTTAAAATGTACTTGTACTATAGTGGGCCTCTAACATATAGGCCTGAATATGAGGCCCTAATCGTGGGGCGACAACATAAAATGTCCGAACCAATAATTGAATCCATATTTCTCCAGTAACTTAGTTTGGGTGTTTAAACAAAATCGATTTAAATCCAAATAAAAAAAGTGGCTAAAATTAATAATAATGGTGTGGATTAGTGGCGTGGTCCAGTTGGTACTCCCTCCGTCTCATAATATGTTTACTGTTTGAAAAAATATGTTTGTCAACGCACATTTTTGATCATTAATATCTTGAATTTTGTATTAGTACTAAATATAAAAACTTCACTGTATTAAAATACTCATAAATACGAATCCAACAAGATCACTCATGACTATATTTTATCTTATAAATTATGCGTAAATTAGTAGTCAATCGCTTAAAATAAACAGTGTAAAAAGTCAAAATAGGAAACACATTAAGGCACGAAGGGAGTACTAAGGGCCTGTTTGGCTTACCTTAAAATAAGTAACTTATAACTTAAAGTGATAAGTATCATATAAGTGATAAGTAAATCAGAACTTATAAGTTAATAGAGTGTTTGGTAAATCAGAAATTATAAGATAGTAGAGTGTTTGGTAAATCAGAACTTATAAGTTAACTTTTTTAAATATTTTCAAAATATTTGTTTTTTAATATATATAAGTGGATATCAATGGATAGATCTCGATGAGTAGAGAAATTTGACATATACATATCAATTTTTTAATGAACGAATCAAAAGATATATGATTTTGAAGATTTGAAGGATATTATATATTGCGTATATCGAGAAATAAGAATAAGTTGAAAGTTGAATGTTAGGATTTCTTAACATTCAACTTATCTCATATAAGTTCTAAAAACGGGATTTTGCTTATTTTGCCAAACACTTTAAATAAGCTGGAAACGGGATTTCGCCATATAAGTCGACTTATATGATTAGCCAAACATGCACTAAATAGGGTCCAAATCAGTCCGATTATGTTAGGACCTTGGGACCATCTTCACCTTTTTGGCTTGTCCATTTCAAGCACCTAGATTTAACTACACAACATTAATGAAGTTTCCCTCCACCTTCCTTTCATACTTGTTTCGACAATTCAGTACCTTTGCTACTAAAAATTATTTTGTTGGGTTATCCTAATTTAGTGAATTATGTAAAAGAACAGGTACTTCATAATAATCGCCAGAGAAATTATTAACGCTAGATGATAAGCCCGTGTAAGAGAATTTATTTAAGAGAAAAAGGACTCTGAGATATATATCAGGGAACTTTTCCTAAGATACATACAAACTAACTCTAAATTTTTCTGGGTCCGCAAGGCTAATTAAAAAAATTGTGAATTTACTAAAACACCCACCTTATTTTTACATATAAAAGATGGATATCTTAGGGAACTTACCTGAGATATATCTTAGGTTCCCCAACCTCTTTGTTTAAACTAATTACTAATTTAAAATTGAAAAATTATTATAAGTATTATTCTTATTTATCTATTTATTTTTATGATATGATTTTACTATTTTTTTAAAAATATTTATAATATTCGGTTTGCAACAAAAACAATCAAGTGCAACTTCGTTAATGTTTTTCTGGAAAATAATTGAAATCATCTAATCTATAACCTTTACTTATAACCTTAAATTCCTTTATAACCTTTATATTAATATTTTTCTCTATTTATAATCTTTATAGTTCCACCCTTAATTCGATTTTACCCATAAATTCCTATTTTTTCTAGGACTTTGTTTTATTTTTTTAATAAAATATAAAAATAATTGGAATCCTACTATAATTGTAATTCTGTAATTATATAAATAATGTATCTATAAGAATCATGTATTACATGGTTGTGTTTTTGTTGTATTTATGTTGTGCTTTTTATTGTTTGTTATTTTTTGATTAATATGGATATTAATCAAATATGAAGATATTTGATTAGTATCATTTTTTTGTACTTAGTTGAGGATGGTGATAACTTCATCTATAACAATGGTGATTTGTATATTTGTTGGTGTAAGTATATTTGTAAATATATTGTATCCGCTGCTGGTTTACCCTGTTGGTCGAATTTTATCATGCTAATGTTTTACCTCAGGTTAATTAAAATAATTGGAAAAAGAGAATTGTAGTTATAATAGTTTTTTTATTTTTTAACTAGAAAATAACATAAAATTCTATTAGAAATAGGAATTTAGGGATGAAATCAAAATATGGTGCAAACCAAAAAAACAGTATCATTAAAAAGGGATTTCGCTTATTAATAAAGGTTATAGACGCGTGTTAGTTTTGTTCTTGAGAGATGTTCAAATTAACCGTAATTTTATGGCAAATATTTAAACGTGTTTGAAATATCGATTAATTTTATGACTAGTGATACAATATCCAACACGATTTGTGAAAAGGTGATGTCGATATCATAAATTCACTTTTAAGTTTAACAAAATTTGAATTTTCGATATTTTGTTGATACCATACATTCACATTATTTTTAACAAAATTTGAACTCGATGTTTTGTAAAGTATTGACGAGGAAGATATAAATTAATTTGGATGCAACTACGAACCATGAACCATGTAACTAGAATCAAAAGTGCGTGGGCACTATCAGATGATCTCAACCCAACCATCATTTATCAATAGATAATAGGAAAAAATAGAAGAAACATGAAGTGAAAAGGAAGAGAGCTGAAAATACTGGTAATAGACTAAAAGGAACAACTCATACTAAACGACTAAAGAATGAAGTTACAAATACCTAAAGAAATCGTAGTGGACACAGTAGAACAATCAAGGGGACACAAAATTAAACAGTGAAAACTTCTCAGTTTAGTTACCATGCGCGCAGGAGGCACAACAAATTAGAGACATACAGCTAGGTCATATTTTATTGTAGATGGGCAGAGCACGGTTCGTTTCGGTGCGGCTCGGTTAAGAATACAAGACGAGACGACGAGAACAGAGAGTGCAGAGGAACTTGCGCTTGACAATGGAACAAAAAGGAAGGAAACAGAACCTCCACTTGCTCTCTAAATCAATAGCTTCAACTTTGCCTCCACAGTAAGGACACGCTCCTGAAGCTTGCTGCCTACCTAGTTCTATTTCCTCTTCATCACAAACGTACAACGTTGTCACACACATGATGAATATTTATGTTTCCTCTGTTTTGACTAGATGTATCTGATGGTTTGGTTATTCGGAACAGAGAGATGTGAGAGTAAGGTGCTCTTATCCTATCCAACTTGCTTGCTAAGTAGTATGTACGTGTCTAGCTAGTGGTAGCACACTGCGCACATAGATTTATATATAGTGGTAGAAGCAACTCCCTACTTATCTTCGGGGGATATTATAAAAAATGTTTTCAATATTTTTTTTTTTTTAAAAATACGGTGGTAGGTGGTTGAAGTTGTATATAAAGTTCCATCGCAATTTGAAAGTGGCTGCATTTCATTAACAATTATATTTCAGGTTGTATACGAGTTCATATAATATTTTTGTAAAAAATTTAGTAATATGTATTTTGTAAAATGCCGTAATTTCCAAACTACATATTCAGAATTGATTATGGAGTAGGATACACCTAAAAATATTTTAAAATAAGGTAATGTTAAAGGTATAGTATCAAAAAATTGTAATAAAATAATGTATTATTAGTGACGTTTCATTTTTAATATTTTTATTAATGATATTGATGTAAATACACATATCTATTGAATTATAATCAATCAGCATAAAATATGTGATCTTTTGTGAAAAAAAATTACTCTTCTAAATAATAGCACAAACTTGAAATGTTAAAAATATATGGAATTTCTAAATTTTTCTAATCACTTAATCTGTGTACTATTGCACTAAATAAATCACGTATAAATATATACTGTAGTTTAATTCTAAAAACTAGACTCAATATGAGTAATCCCGTGAAAATAGTACTACACAGTAAACATGATTGGTGTTTTTTTATGTCAAAATCTTTATTAAACTAATGCATCAAAAAACTTTGATTCGATAGATTTAAAAGTTAAAACCCAAATTAAACATAACGAAACCGAACAACTTTAACAAAATCAAAATTAGATAGTACTCAGGTAAGTCAATTTTGCAAGGAGCATTTCAATAATGACTAATGTTTTAAATTTATATGTCAATAGACAATAGTCATATTCTTATGCTAGTATACGATACAGTGGTTTTGGTTAATTTCAGTTCACTATCAAAACGGTTGTAACGTTAGATGACAATAATTACTAATTAGGATATTTTCATAATTGAGGGCCGTAAAATATAACATGTACACAATCATTCTCTTTTATAGGATCATTTGATCATTTCTAATCCCGTTCTTCCGAATTATTTTAGTACATGGTCTATCCATTTTGAAGATTTATGGACTATAATAGTGTATGCGGGTCACTCAAAATAATCAATTAATCATCTTGGATGCAAATTTAAAATTCCAAAGATTTTTTTGAAATTCATTATAAAGTTTAGCTACTAAAATATAACTTGTTCGAATATGATTAGATAATTTAAATGATAAGAATTCTTTTTTATCATTCTAATTTTTAGATTCAATTCTCACTCAACCCGATATTTATTAAAATATATACTTATTTATAAAATATACAAATTAAATTATTTTTTAAGAAAATATAATTTACTCTAAAATCTCAAAAAAATGCTATTTGAGTAGTACATATATAAACCGAAAAGAATCCCAAAAATGTTCCAAAATACGTATTATCATTATATTCATGAAATTTATATTCAAATACGAGAAATCCATCTCATTAACAAAAAAAATCAATTATAAAATAATAATTAAATGTTCAAAAACAATTTTGAAAACATTTTCGAAACTATAACATTTATCATGCTATTTATATTTGTTCATATTTCCAAGAAAAAGAAAGTGGCGGGGACCAAACGGAAACAGTATGTACGGGAGGTTTCTGGTATGATCATGTGGTTGGGACATGCTTTTGGTGTCCCACACTATCCCTTTCTCCCTTATCTCTCGTGCGCACGTAATCGACAATCCAACACTGGTACCGCTGGAATGTATATCTATTTTTTTACACACTCTAATATTTTATGGAAATTATAATTGTGTTACAAAATATTCCTAGCATACAAAAATCTAACCTTTCTGAACGAAGTGAGCATAAACTTTGTTTTGTGTTACACATGTTCAACAATCCCATTCTTCTCCAATACATAAATTTATTGAAAAAATATTTATTTTTTAAAATATTTTCAATCATAAAATATTATTAACTAATACTGTATTTACTTTATCATAATTAAAAATTATAGAGAATATATAAAAAAATGGTCTCCAATATGATGTTATTATTGGCTAAAATTTTAACAACCAAGCGTTTTGATTATATTTGTCAAATAAAGATATGTAATGAAACTTCTTATCATTATTTATCATACTAAAATAATGTATTTTATCCTTAACAACTTAAATGATAATAACATAGTATTTTTAAAATAGAATCAATCATTATAGCAAATTTTATTAGAATACATTATTTTACAAATTCAACAAATTTTACATAATCATTATTTTAAACAATTATTTTAACTAATATCATTGAAAATGGGTCTTAAAGAGTTAGAAAAAAAAAAGAAAAAAAAAAGAAAATGGGTCTTAAAGGGTGGGTGAAAAAATTATTCATATAATTCCATGATCCACGTACTAATTTACTCGGTGGAGTTGCTTATTCGCTACATAGAGTATTTGATAGTGCATAAATACAAATTTATTTAATTTATATGGAGTGACATCCTTTATTAAAAAAAATATAATATTTAATTTGAAATATGTATGATTTGTACCGCTTAACTAAAAATTTAAATTTAAAAAGAAAATATTGATAATAAGTTGATTCAACTAAAATAAAGCTAGAATATTGTTTCTTTTGATATTTTCGGGAACATAAATATTTTGAGTAGAAAATAGATGGAGACACGATCATCACGTACCATTCAGGAAGTTGGTTAATCTTTAATTTGATTTGTAATGCATTTTATTTTTGGATATTTTTCATTCAATTATTAAGGTTTTTATAGTCCAAAGGTGATAAATCCTTTTTGATAGAAAAAGGTTTTTTATTTTGAATATTGTATCTAGATATAGTTTATATACGAAAATTAAGTCTTCTAAAAAAACCTAATACCAAGGACTCAGACGCATTTTTAGAAACTATTTACAAAATTTATTCAGTTCAAATTCGGAAATTAAACGATGGTTTGCAATTTATATGCGAGGAAAAATTATTTATAAGAATTAATTTTAGCAAAATGTTTCCATCATGTATCTTGTGAAATGTATTGTAAGAACCCCAAATTTTGGATATAATTAAAACTTTTTATTAAGTAATGATAAAATGAGGAACAATGATTCCGACAACAAGGTCACCAGCTTTAATGAATGGTGCTTTCAAAGGACAATGATTGTAATGAATGGATATTGCTTTGGACAATGATCCTGATGCATTGGTATATTGTCAGAATAGAGTAATTCGATGGTTGAGGACCTAGATAAGAATAATCTACCATCCAGGAAGGAGCTAATGGATCCTTGGAGGGAAATGAGTACGTGCATAGTGTTTCCCATACGTGCATAGTATTTCCCGTACGTGCATAGTGTTTCCAGTACGTGCATAGTATTTCCTGTACGTGCATAGTAATTTGGTGGATGAATAGTGATTTTGTAAGTTGGAAAACTTTTCACGCCACCCTATGTACGGGACGTGATATGGATGTTTCGAAGTCATATTAGTAATACGCGGAGGAAATAAGTGAATGCAGAGACGATCGGAATTCAGAAATTCCAAATTCTTTCTCGGTATAATATTTGACCGGACAGTGGATTAAATATTATTATAATCCAAGAATTGAGATATTAACTTTGAGGATTTGATATTTTGGGATGTTATTATATTTGATTTAAGAATGAAGGTAGGAAACCACTGAGGCAGTGAAACAAACGTTCTAGAAACCGCTAAAACGTTATAACGAGATTAATCAATAAAGCGAACGAATCCTAGATTACGGATTAAGTTCGTATCAAGATTAAATATCCTGCATGGTCATCACGAGGATTATATTAAGGATTGGGGAAGGTATTATGAATATCGAGAAATTTCCCGGTAAACCCTAGAGGTGAAACTACTTAGTTATTCGTCCGAACGATCAATGAATTGAGCAATAAACGGACAAAGAAACGAGCAGAGAACCAAGATGCAAGTATGTGCAAGTGGATGAGATCAAGTAACTAAGCTATTTGCAAGAGTAACTAGCACACTAAGAATCAAACCAATGATACAATATATTAGTACATGACACACCACTTGTCCACTTGTTTAAACATCATCCATGACATAATCACTTTATTAAAGTGACTTTTGGCCAAGATATTATCAAAACCTCATCCCAATAATTCATTTAGCACAAGCAACCAAGTAAAAGATGCAAACAAACTCTTTCCCCCTCCATTTACCTCCATTCGACCTGCCCTCTTTTTCAAGAGGAGAAATCCAACTTCCATCCATGGTTAAATCTCAAGAAAATTAAGGTGAGTCCTATATTTCATAACTAAGATACCCTATGAATTTCATCTTCAAATTCCATACCAATCTTGAGATATAAAATCAAGAAGATGATGATGAATAGTAACTTTTAAGTATTAACTTTGTGTTCTTGTTTTCTTTTGATTGATTCAAGTATACTAAGGCTACTTAAGGATCATTCAAGGCTTAACAAGTGTTATTCACTCTCCAAGGAAGGTATAAAGCTCAAGAACCCTTAGTACTACTTTGAGTTTATGGATTTTTTTTGGATGGATATATGATGGAGAGGTGTTAGTATGATTAGATCCATGTATGCATAATTGGTTGTTATTGATGTTTCATACTTGTTGGATTTGAGTTGTTCTTGAGATATCATGACTTAGAATAGATGAGAAACGTTAGGTCTTGAATTGGTTGTTGTTGGAGGATGATTTGATGATGATAAAAATTTGGAAAAGCATGTAAACATAGCCGTCGTAATGCCGAATTTTAGATAATCTTTAAAAACCGTGCATCACAGTAGCATGAACTCACTGTCCAGTGTTGTATTTTCCCATGATAAGATAGGTTATGTTATAAGCTTCTTTTTGATATAAAGAACGCGTGAAACGGACTTACGGTTTACGAGTTACGGTCGGTTTACTAAAAGTAGTTCGAATCCGTAAACGAAAATTCGTAACTGAAATTGAACCCCGATAAAATACGTAAGTCAGTGGCGAATCTTGGTAATTAAATACTAGAGGTAAAAAGGAAGGTGTGAGAGAAAACCTCATGTGAAACGGATCGTTTTCCGATTTTATAAAAATGTTCGAATCAAAGTTAATCGCGAAAGAACCCCTAAAAACCCGCTTGATTATAACTTCGGTAAAACACTTAGACAACGGGCGATAAAACTCGGAGCATAATATTGATTCGTAACGATCGACTTTAGAACTTGTATGACTTAAGTATGTCCCAAGTGTAAGTACAATGACATGTCGTATTAACGAACGAATGTCGGGTCGGATCGAGGATAAAAGGAATCCACTAAAAGGGGTATAACGAGATAACTCGAGAACGTGTTTCGATTTAAATATAACTTAACTTTTAAGATGTTAAGTGATTAATCCCGAATGCCTTGGCTATTTATAGATCACCAAGCTGACCCGGGACCCGCTACCACTACCCCTTACCGTACTCGACTACCAGGCAAGTTTCAATTCCCTTCTTTTAGGCTGTTGTTGTGATTGAATAAATTTATATATATGTTTTCTGTTATACATATGCCATAGCATGCATGCCTACTTTCAAGTTATATCATTATGCTTGTTCCCTGATTGTTATTGGCTTATAAATTAGATAGCTATCGTATCAACTATAAGCCAGTTATTGTAAGACCCTCATAGAAGGGCGTATACATCTTATTCATCAAATATAGACCGGGAGTCAATATTTCTTGATATATCGAGATTACCTCGGAGGAAAATATTTAAGTAAATATTTTCCATTATTCGGGCGACGAATATTATTTGAATATTCGTTCGAGATTATTTATTTTAACGATCCTTACTTCAAATAATTATTTGAACGTAGCTATTCGACGAATAATATTTTTAATATTCAATCAGAGTCGAATTATTTATCGATTATTATTTCGAATATTCTTCTAAAGGTTGGACTACTAAATGAATATTATTTTGATATTCATTTAGAATATTATTCATTAAATGAATATTACATTTAAGTATTCATTTAAGATAGTAATTACCTGTCGAATATTATTTAATGTTCATCTGAAACTTGATTTATTTATCGAGTCTTATCTCGAATATTCCCTTAAAGCTTGAATTACTAAATGAATATTACTTGATATTCATTTAGAATATTATTCATTAAATGAATATTACTTTATCAATATTCATTTAAATTCCTAATCAATTATGAATATTATTTTGAATATTCATCCAGGGTTCTATTTAATCATCGAATATTATTTTAAATATTTTAAATATTCCTTTCAGGTCTTATTAATTAATGAATATTATTTTGAATATTCATTTGATTATTTAATTATGCAATAAATATTCTCTCGATATTTCTTCAAGAATTATTTGAGAGATACTCTGATTAAAGATATCTTTCATATTCCTAAATATTCTGTAAAATATTTTAATTCAATAAATATTCTCTGAATATTTATTCCATACTTAGAATAACCTCGATAAGGTTTATCTTCTTCGATTATTACAGAAAATATCTCGGAGTCATATTATTATTAATCTTATATCAAGAAAGGTTCTCAGACATCATTCTTCTTTGAGTCTACCTCTCTAATAATAAGGGAACCTTACTTGGAAAATGTTATTTATCTTGTCGACTTCCCTGTCATAAAGTATTCTCTCCACTCGCAACTCGGATGCTATTGACTTATTAAGTCATTGTTTACCTTCTCATCTTTCGAGGGGTAAGATGTTGGAACAAGTTGATATCCGTTACCAAGTAATAGCTTGGGAGTTATTGGTAAATTTTCCTTTCCAACTAGATACGACTACTTTGTGGAGTCTTATCAACTAGTATTATACTTGGGGAAAGGGGGACGAACGTTACATTCAGAATCATGAATTCTATTTGAACTAGGAGTCGTGTAAGAGGCCGAGTAGCGCCGGTCCATCCCCTTTGGCCCAACCGTTGGCCGGGGAGAGCTAGTAAGGCGGTATACAAGTAAAGCCGTCAGTTCTTCCCTCTACCGGTAGTAAATCTAAATTGAGCTGTACAATCTCGACTGATCATCAAGATTGGAACAGCGGGCGCGGTGAATACTCCATCATCGGTTCATCATCCAAACTTATTTATTTCCTGCAACATGATTACTGTTGGCAGAGCTGGAAAAGTGTTCATAACTGGAATTGCAACCTTTTCATGCAAGTTCCTCTTCTTAATAACAATGAGAATATCTCGCTTACTTTTGATGTAGCAGATATTTCTATAAACAAATACTTTAAGTTACCTTGTAACTTCATCGTTCATATTATACTAGCATCATTTACGTAAATGCATGGCATATGGTTTGAAAGATACTTTTGAACTGTTATACATTATCGTTCAGTTATATATTATTGTTGGTGGGCTATTGCTCACCCTTGCTTTATTATTATATCACAACAACAGCTAGACCAGATGACTCGCACAAGGCGCACTCGACGCGGGCGAGGACGATGAGACTACCAGAGCTGAAGAAGAAGCTATTGGTAGGATATATTTATTCTTTCAGTACCAAGAATATGGTCTAGTATGACTTATGTAAATGGATGGCAAAGAGTATGTATTTATATTGAATTCTTTTGGATTGTAAGAACTCATAATGTGATTAATAAAAAATTTGATTGTTACTCTGATTTCATCTCTGGGACTATAACGGGTGTGTTTTATATTGTTGTGTTGGGTCATAGAGACGTAATTTATTTTATGTTAAGGAAAGTTCAATTGTTGTGGACAGAATTGGAAACCGTAACCACCGGATCCCTGACCCCGGATCTGGGGGTGTTACAGAAGTGGTATCAGAGCGTACGTTATAAACCCCAGAGATGAGGCGACGTTAAAACAATAAATTCACTAAGATAATAAGAACTCTTGCCAAGTTCATAGTCGGACTACTTAATGTAGTGATGACATATAAAACCCTTATGGGAACTCTTAAGTATCATGATAGTAACTTAGCTCGATATCGTAACGACGAGTAAGGCGACAGACCTTGAGGCATACGAGCAGCAGCGCGATGATGCTTTATATGCTGAAGATCAGCGGGTAATTCGATGGAGTACCCTACTGGAGACCCGGAAGAGGTTCCAGCAGATAAGGAAAAATCCTGTTAGGATAAGGAGCTTACCCTTGAGGAATGAGGGTTGCAGCCAGAAAAACTGTGATGATTAAAGTATAGTGCTCAGAAAAGGGAGCATAAAGAACTGAGTTATTAGCAAGAGAACTGAAGATTCATGTTGGATTCGTAGCCGGTCTACTGGAGGTAGTACCAGCAAGTAAGACGGATTGAAAGGATCACTTGAGATCTTATACGGGAATAGACGAGAATCCCTAGAGACTTCCATATTAACGAAGAAAGAGCTAGAGAGATGTATGATTATCAAAGACATCGATTTAGGGCGAGGAGCAGAGTCCCTAGGAATAGTTGAGAAGGAGGCAGTAAGTGCCATATCATTTGATAAATGAATTAGTATGAATATGGTCAGTAATAATTCGCCATGAGAAGGCAGGTGTCGTAGGTTGTAAATTATGGAACCAAATTGAGGTTAATAAGGTGGTTTTATTAAGGGAAATGTTCATTTTATGAATGAATCAGTTAGAAAGTAAAGACATTGGGAAGTGATAGCATGATTGGATAAAGTTATATAAGGAAGTAGTAATCAAGACAATGATCTCAGAACCTACCGGAAGATAAGACCAGTGAGTCAAGATGAACTCGTAATGAGATTACTGCCAGAGACTAAGTATAGGGTTAATTTCAACTCAGTAAAATGATGAACCAGAAATGTTAGATGCATGTAATTCAGAGGAATATTAAATTCTTTCTTTCAATGAATTATTGTAGTTACCTTAAGTTTATTCCGATGCAGAATTATAATAGATCAAGTAATACGATCAGCAGTTAAAGAGAAAAATGTGAGAAAATCTTCCTGGAGCTAAAAGGTGAAATTGGTAATGACCAAGAGCTGGCATTGCTTAATGGAAAAAAAAAGAGACTTTGTGCTTCCAACGACGCTTCGTATAAAGGGTTAGGTAGACCGACATTTGGTAGTATTGAATATCAGGGCGTATAGGTATCAGGACGTTGTGACAGGTTTCAGTTTGAAACTATTGATTCCCTTCTAAGGGATGGATATAATTGATTCCTCTCCAGTGGGTAAACTTCCAATCTGATGATGATTATTTCGTTAACTATGACTGCTTATGATTCCACCTGCTTGGAGGTTCTTAGAACTATTCTTCAGGTTTCGAAACTGGTCTCCTTAATGTTACCAGTAGGTGGGTAGATTGATCAAAATTTCCCTGAGTCTGGAAAGGAATTCGGTGAATTTTGGCAAACCTTGTCTTTCTGATTATCAGAGAATGTCATGGAAGAGAGTAGAAACTGGAGCAAATCCTGTGATTTGGGTAAGGATGCTGTAAAATGGGTTAGTAAATGGACCCCGAGCATTACAATCGACGGTAGTGATAAAATGATGAAGTGAGATTGGACGAAAATAGGAAATGTAAGTAAGAAATTAGCCGGACGGAGAAACTCCGGGATTGACTTAAGTGAAAAGGCTGTTATGCCAGGAATGGTAAGCTTGCGTGGCACGCGGGATTGATAAGAATAGTTGAAAAGATAAAAATAGAGGAAAGGCGACCGGAGACGGCGCTGAGTAGCCGATTAAGACTTATATGAAGTAAAGTTTTGGAAGGTAGAAAGGTATCAAAGAAGAAGACACTATGCCGGCAATTGCTAGAAAAGTAATGCTAATTAGCCAACCCTTAAAATCATATATTTTTATTTTAGTGTGGCCAGTTGAGGCCAAGTCACAACGGACTATAAAGTGACTAGACCAGCAACGAAAAGACAAAGTAGGGTTGCTTCTAAGTAAGCACCGACTGCAAGGGCTTCTGATATAAAGGAAATATTAATGATATCGTAGGAATCTTCTACTAAACCCTTTGCAACCCATGTTTTGATGGGGAATTTACTAGACCTTTTAGGGATGGGGTAACCCGTACTAAAGTGACTCATGTGTATATGGTTGTCCAAGATTACGAGTAAAATGGAAGTATAGTGACTTGAGAGGTATGATGTTAGGGTATCATGAATACCATGAACATATTACGACTAAGGGAAGTAAACAACGAAGGTTTATGAAGAGAGTATGGAAATGGTCAGAGATGGATCAGTATGCTGTAGAAATTTTGTCTAAGACAAGTACATTTGAGAAGAACGATAAGTACTAAGAGATTCACGTTGAACTCGACCAATATCTTCCAAAACATCCTTGCTACCATTACCAAGTTCTGTAAGAGAGCAGATAGGCATACGTTGCCTTTTGGAAGGCCAAATAGGCTGACAACTATCTGAAAGAAGAGGGTGGCATTAAGCCACCGATCGATTATCAAATGAGAATGATTGAAAAGAGACCTTTATTAAGGATACATGATCTGATTGCCAATTATAAGATGCATGAATTCCTTGGCAGTTGAATTAAGGATAGGATATCCATAAATTAAGACAAACCCTGGGGAATGCACAAGGGGTGGCATTAACCCTAATAACGACATTATGACTTCAGATGATATGAGCTGGACTTGCTAAGGCAACAATGACCGGTAAGGATTATTAAAAAGAGTTCTGGAAAGAACATAGATAGAATTATTAGAGTATTGATCAATGACATTTTGATATACCCTGTACCCAGAAAATACAGGAGGAAGGATGAGGATGACCTATGAAACCTTACAAGGAAAAAGGTAATATTCCGAACTTCAAAATGGAAGTTTGGTAAGGAATGTATGACATAGTAACAATAATGCCAGATGAGGCATGTATGAAACCCTGAGAAAGTATGGATTGAACCTATAAAGGTTGAGATTATCCTAAGACAAGAAAAGAACTAAGAAAAGAAGTATCCTAAGTAGGATTGGGAATAAACGTGATAAAGTTCCCACGGGTAGGTGGAAGCAATGACTTATGGAGAAAGACTGATAAATATATTTTTCTCCATCAGCAGAGCTTAAGGGAGAATGCTTTCACCCAACAATGATGGGAATGAGGTAGAAATGTTTGAATTGGAATATATCCAGAGAACAAGGATTACCAGAAATTATTATTATCAGGAAAGGCCAATGAGGTGGCCGACAGTCTAAGTATAAAGGAATAATTATAAATGTTCATACCGAAGAAAGAAAATGATATTTGGATAGACCTTGAAGGTCATATTGGAGTGGAGGAAGTTACATTCCTTTTGATGATTGTGCAAGAATCGAAGGTAATAATAGTTTAAGTAAAGATTCGATTCCTGATGGAGTCTTAAGCATATTACGTACCTTAGAAGGTCCCGTTTTGAGGCGGACCAGGACCATGATACAAAATTGACGAGGTAAACCGTTAAGTTTCCAGTCTTTTATGGAAGATGCATGAGCGATAGTTTCATCAACCGGACATAGCTGCGATGCTTGAAGCTCTTCTGCAATTTTATCTACTTCATGTGATATCTACATCAAGTTCAGGAAGTGCTCCTTATGGATAAGGAATAGTGATTACTCTGTCTCCCTAAAGGATTTGAAACCCGTATGGTTAGCTATTAACACACTATTTAAACAACAAGCGATGGCGATTCTTCTAAGAAAGTAGATGACAACGTAAAAATAAAGAAAGTGATGCTATTGATAAGCTAAATGGCATGTTGATGAATGACAAGCAAGTTGTGTTAGTGTACTTCTGCGCAAACAAGATAGAGAATATGAGGTGGACGATTCATGACGCTAAATGTATTCCCGTAAAAAAAGAAATAAGGGCAGTTGAGCCCGAGATTTGTTGGGCCATCTGACAATTGTTCGGAAGGTGGCATTCGAGCCAGCTCTACCCCCAAAACTTATAGCATGATCGTAACGTGTTTCATGTGGCAAGGCTATGCCAGTAAAATGCAGATGCTCGATAGATGATAAGAGTACGAGCAGGTAGATATACGACCTGGTCTGACTTACGAAGAACAACCTGTGGAAAATCACGGATAGAAAATAGCAAGTGATGAGAAACAAGGTTGGCAGAAGTAGATTATATTGAATCTAAGTTAAAGGGATCGGCCAGATTCATTTCGGAGAATTTAAATTGGAATAATGTGATGATTATAGAGTAAATGTAACGGGATACCAATAAGGAGGTACCAAGTACAAAAGATATCTCAATAAAAAGATGAAGGTGAAAGTAAATAACAGAAGTAAATAAGAATCAGATAATAAGAAGAATGTGATTGATAAAGAAAAGACTGGGAAAGCAACTATGGAATATGAAGCAAGGAATGTTATGAATGGATTAAAAAAAGGGTTTTTTTGATAAATTCTCGGGATGACAACCTGATAGTGTTAATATTATAGATATGAAAAAGCTAGTAGCGTGACATGGAATGTCAGTAACAATGGTGTCAAGCGAGAAACTAAGATTTAACCTGAGAGGTTCAAAGATTCTCCAAAAGTAAATGTTGCTAAGGTTGAACCAGAGTATAAGTCCATAGAATAATGGACAAAGCAGCAAGATATGTTGACTCATGAGATTGCGATCAAATGGTATTGGATATAATCATGATTATTTTCTTCTTTGATGAACCTCTATAGCTTAGAGGTAAATTCTTAGTATGATATTTTACAATCATGAACACTTTCTATAATCCTTTAGAATTCTTTTCTTTTCTTCTCTCTTACTCATCTTCTTTATGAATTGAGAAGAACAACCCTTTAAGGAGGGGAGGTACGGCTACGTGACTATCTGTCTATGTGATAGAAGTCTAAGTGGAATACCATAACTTGTTTAATTGCTTGTCAAGTACTAAAGGCTGGCCCCCTTCTGTACTAACTATGCGATATAACAAATGTTCAATTGATCATAGTGATCTCTCAATAAATCTTTCCACTTCTCTATATTGATCGAGATTGCGAAGATTAAAGCGATCAGGAAATGCACAGTACGAGCGAGGTTACCTCCGAATTCGTAGGGTGATAGTGATACCAATGTTACTGCAGGTATCAATAAGGATAAGACTGAGTAAGAGTATAACCCGGATAGTGAGTTGTACGAAAAGTAGCAACGTTGATGGAAAAAGGATACAGTATGGATTATAGCACTAGAAGATGTGCTGAGGAAGGGTAGAACGACTAAGAATTGATCGGGAAGCTAAAAAGTGAATGACAGGCAAACGACTCTTTGCTTCCTACCTGATTCCGGGACGGAATCCTTTTAAGGAGGGGAGACTGTAAGAACCCCAAATTTTGGATATAATTAAAACTTTTTATTAAGTAATGATAAAATGAGGAACAATGATTCCGACAACAAGGTCACCAGCTTTAATGAATGGTGCTTTCAAAGGACAATGATTGTAATGAATGGATATTGCTTTGGACAATGATCCTGATGCATTGGTATATTGTCAGAATAGAGTAATTCGATGGTTGAGGACCTAGATAAGAATAATCTACCATCCAGGAAGGAGCTAATGGATCCTTGGAGGGAAATGAGTACGTGCATAGTGTTTCCCATACGTGCATAGTATTTCCCGTACGTGCATAGTGTTTCCAGTACGTGCATAGTATTTCCTGTACGTGCATAATAATTTGGTGGATGAATAGTGATTTTGTAAGTTGGAAAACTTTTCACGCCACCCTATGTACAGGACGTGATATGGATGTTTCGAAGTCATATTAGTAATACGCGGAGGAAATAAGTGAATGCAGAGACGATCGGAATTCAGAAATTCCAAATTCTTTCTCGGTATAATATTTGACCGGACAGTGGATTAAATATTATTATAATCCAAGAATTGAGATATTAACTTTGAGGATTTGATATTTTGGGATGTTATTATATTTGATTTAAGAATGAAGGTAGGAAACCACTGAGGCAGTGAAACAAGCGTTCTAGAAACCGCTAAAACGTTATAACGAGATTAATCAATAAAGCGAACGAATCCTAGATTACGGATTAAGTTCGTATCAAGATTAAATATCCTGCATGGTCATCACGAGGATTATATTAAGGATTGGGGAAGGTATTATGAATATCGAGAAATTTCCCGGTAAACCCTAGAGGTGAAACTACTTAGTTATTCGTCCGAACGATCAATGAATTGAGCAATAAACGGACAAAGAAACGAGCAGAGAACCAAGATGCAAGTATGTGCAAGTGGATGAGATCAAGTAACTAAGCTATTTGCAAGAGTAACTAGCACACTAAGAATCAAACCAATGATACAATATATTAGTACATGACACACCACTTGTCCACTTGTTTAAACATCATCCATGACATAATCACTTTATTAAAGTGACTTTTGGCCAAGATATTATCAAAACCTCATCCCAATAATTCATTTAGCACAAGCAACCAAGTAAAAGATGCAAACAAACTCTTTCCCCCTCCATTTACCTCCATTCGACCTGCCCTCTTTTTCAAGAGGAGAAATCCAACTTCCATCCATGGTTATATCTCAAGAAAATTAAGGTGAGTCCTATATTTCATAACTAAGATACCCTATGAATTTCATCTTCAAATTCCATACCAATCTTGAGATATAAAATCAAGAAGATGATGATGAATAGTAACTTTTAAGTATTAACTTTGTGTTCTTGTTTTCTTTTGATTGATTCAAGTATACTAAGGCTACTTAAGGATCATTCAAGGCTTAACAAGTGTTATTCACTCTCCAAGGAAGGTATAAAGCTCAAGAACCCTTAGTACTACTTTGAGTTTATGGATTTTTTTTGGATGGATATATGATGGAGAGGTGTTAGTATGATTAGATCCATGTATGCATAATTGGTTGTTATTGATGTTTCATACTTGTTGGATTTGAGTTGTTCTTGAGATATCATGACTTAGAATAGATGAGAAACGTTAGGTCTTGAATTGGTTGTTGTTGGAGGATGATTTGATGATGATAAAAATTTGGAAAAGCATGTAAACATAGCCGTCGTAATGCCGAATTTTAGATAATCTTTAAAAACCGTGCATCACAGTAGCATGAACTCACTGTCCAGTGTTGTATTTTCCCATGATAAGATAGGTTATGTTATAAGCTTCTTTTTGATATAAAGAACGCGTGAAACGGACTTACGGTTTACGAGTTACGGTCGGTTTACTAAAAGTAGTTCGAATCCGTAAACGAAAATTCGTAACTGAAATTGAACCCCGATAAAATACGTAAGTCAGTGGCGAATCTTGGTAATTAAATACTAGAGGTAAAAAGGAAGGTGTGAGAGAAAACCTCATGTGAAACGGATCGTTTTCCGATTTTATAAAAATGTTCGAATCAAAGTTAATCGCGAAAGAACCCCTAAAAACCCGCTTGATTATAACTTCGGTAAAACACTTAGACAACGGGCGATAAAACTCGGAGCATAATATTGATTCGTAACGATCGACTTTAGAACTTGTATGACTTAAGTATGTCCCAAGTGTAAGTACAATGACATGTCGTATTAACGAACGAATGTCGGGTCGGATCGAGGATAAAAGGAATCCACTAAAAGGGGTATAACGAGATAACTCGAGAACGTGTTTCGATTTAAATATAACTTAACTTTTAAGATGTTAAGTGATTAATCCCGAATGCCTTGGCTATTTATAGATCACCAAGCTGACCCGGGACCCGCTACCACTACCCCTTACCGTACTCGACTACCAGGCAAGTTTCAATTCCCTTCTTTTAGGCTGTTGTTGTGATTGAATAAATTTATATATATGTTTTCTGTTATACATATGCCATAGCATGCATGCCTACTTTCAAGTTATATCATTATGCTTGTTCCCTGATTGTTATTGGCTTATAAATTAGATAGCTATCGTATCAACTATAAGCCAGTTATTGTAAGACCCTCATAGAAGGGCGTATACATCTTATTCATCAAATATAGACCGGGAGTCAATATTTCTTGATATATCGAGATTACCTCGGAGGAAAATATTTAAGTAAATATTTTCCATTATTCGGGCGACGAATATTATTTGAATATTCGTTCGAGATTATTTATTTTAACGATCCTTACTTCAAATAATTATTTGAACGTAGCTATTCGACGAATAATATTTTTAATATTCAATCAGAGTCGAATTATTTATCGATTATTATTTCGAATATTCTTCTAAAGGTTGGACTACTAAATGAATATTATTTTGATATTCATTTAGAATATTATTCATTAAATGAATATTACATTTAAGTATTCATTTAAGATAGTAATTACCTATCGAATATTATTTAATGTTCATCTGAAACTTGATTTATTTATCGAGTCTTATCTCGAATATTCCCTTAAAGCTTGAATTACTAAATGAATATTACTTGATATTCATTTAGAATATTATTCATTAAATGAATATTACTTTATCAATATTCATTTAAATTCCTAATCAATTATGAATATTATTTTGAATATTCATCCAGGGTTCTATTTAATCATCGAATATTATTTTAAATATTTTAAATATTCCTTTCAGGTCTTATTAATTAATGAATATTATTTTGAATATTCATTTGATTATTTAATTATGCAATAAATATTCTCTCGATATTTCTTCAAGAATTATTTGAGAGATACTCTGATTAAAGATATCTTTCATATTCCTAAATATTCTGTAAAATATTTTAATTCAATAAATATTCTCTGAATATTTATTCCATACTTAGAATAACCTCGATAAGGTTTATCTTCTTCGATTATTACAGAAAATATCTCGGAGTCATATTATTATTAATCTTATATCAAGAAAGGTTCTCAGACATCATTCTTCTTTGAGTCTACCTCTCTAATAATAAGGGAACCTTACTTGGAAAATGTTATTTATCTTGTCGACTTCCCTGTCATAAAGTATTCTCTCCACTCGCAACTCGGATGCTATTGACTTATTAAGTCATTGTTTACCTTCTCATCTTTCGAGGGGTAAGATGTTGGAACAAGTTGATATCCGTTACCAAGTAATAGCTTGGGAGTTATTGGTAAATTTTCCTTTCCAACTAGATACGACTACTTTGTGGAGTCTTATCAACTAGTATTATACTTGGGGAAAGGGGGACGAACGTTACATTCAGAATCATGAATTCTATTTGAACTAGGAGTCGTGTAAGAGGCCGAGTAGCGCCGGTCCATCCCCTTTGGCCCAACCGTTGGCCGGGGAGAGCTAGTAAGGCGGTATACAAGTAAAGCCGTCAGTTCTTCCCTCTACCGGTAGTAAATCTAAATTGAGCTGTACAATCTCGACTGATCATCAAGATTGGAACAGCGGGCGCGGTGAATACTCCATCATCGGTTCATCATCCAAACTTATTTATTTCCTGCAACATGATTACTGTTGGCAGAGCTGGAAAAGTGTTCATAACTGGAATTGCAACCTTTTCATGCAAGTTCCTCTTCTTAATAACAATGAGAATATCTCGCTTACTTTTGATGTAGCAGATATTTCTATAAACAAATACTTTAAGTTACCTTGTAACTTCATCGTTCATATTATACTAGCATCATTTACGTAAATGCATGGCATATGGTTTGAAAGATACTTTTGAACTGTTATACATTATCGTTCAGTTATATATTATTGTTGGTGGGCTATTGCTCACCCTTGCTTTATTATTATATCACAACAACAGCTAGACCAGATGACTCGCACAAGGCGCACTCGACGCGGGCGAGGACGATGAGACTACCAGAGCTGAAGAAGAAGCTATTGGTAGGATATATTTATTCTTTCAGTACCAAGAATATGGTCTAGTATGACTTATGTAAATGGATGGCAAAGAGTATGTATTTATATTGAATTCTTTTGGATTGTAAGAACTCATAATGTGATTAATAAAAAATTTGATTGTTACTCTGATTTCATCTCTGGGACTATAACGGGTGTGTTTTATATTGTTGTGTTGGGTCATAGAGACGTAATTTATTTTATGTTAAGGAAAGTTCAATTGTTGTGGACAGAATTGGAAACCGTAACCACCGGATCCCTGACCCCGGATCTGGGGGTGTTACATGTATAGCTTCAAAAAAAAAAAATTATTAGTGTTATTTAAATTAAATCTTTAGAATATCTTGAAGAGTGTCTTTCTAATGGTTCTTAAGTTCTAACTTACATTTCAAAAAGGAAATCAATTTTTTGCCAAATGATTTATAGCATTCATTATAATTCTCTTTTTTTCCCCTCAATTTTTTGAATTATTAGAAATTTTTAATTAATTTTATATTATAATTTATAAAAAAAAACATTGTCTTTCTATCTATTTTATTTTTATTTTATAAATATAACTTACTTTAATATATATAAAAAAGAATAAGAATGAATATAAAAAAATTATTGAAAATACCTGTATTAAATAACTAGGTTGTGTTCACTTGGTGGGAATGGAATGAGGATGTAATGGAATGAAAAGTTATATACAAATTTTATGTAGAAAGAAGAATACATGAGTGAAATCATGAATGGATATGAGGGAATCTAAATTTTCTATGATTTGTAGAAAAATTGATGTAGAAATGTAATGAGCATTCTTAGAATTCTAGTTCAAATAATTTTGAATGAAATGAAAGAATGAATGAAAATTTTAAACATTTTCCTCAAATTAACCCAAATATGAATTCAAATTTTATTCCCTCATCCCATTCAATCAAAATGAACGCAATGTAAAAATTTATATTTTATATTTTATTATCGTTAAAAATGGTTTAAGAAACTCACGAAAGTGATCTGTAATTTTGGTTTCCGACATGTGCGATGGGCCCTATAAAACTATTGATACAGCTATGCAGGATATGGACGTGGGATACGGATAGGATGTTAGGATATGGATACCGGTTTGATTGCAAACGAGCAAATCAAGACTTTGGAGTGTTTATGTTGCGGTTGATTCTCAAAATTTGTTGAAAGAAAAATGACAGGGCATCAAATAAATTTTTTTTTAAAAAAATCCATCTGCCACATGTCTTTCTGTAATTGATTGATAAAATAAATAATGAGATGGACCTCACATGTATTAATATGAATCTACCAACTAAAATTCTCTATCTTGCCAACTTAAGACTATCAACTCATTTTGGAAATTTTTTTAGTTCCCTAATAATACTGTTGTTGAAATTGCACTTAAATTCGAACATTTATGAGTCAATATTTATATTTGAATATTGTTCGTAAATAAATGTTATTCACCAATAATTTATAAACATGGTTTACGAGTCACATGTGATAACAGTTTATGAATATCATATACGAATTCGTGTTTATGAATTTGTTCTCACAAACACCTGCATTTATTTTCAAGAATTTTACTTATTTATTTCCAATAACAAATATAAAAATATCATGTACAAATATAAAAGAAAATACAAGCAAAAGAGACAATTGAAGGTACTCCAAATTGATTTTTAAATTTTTTTCAAATGCCAAATGCATCAATATAATTGATTACAATAATGTGAATCTTCCTATATTCACACCAACCATTTCAATAAAAAAATTTCATTATGTCATGTAATTTTATTTTTACTACATCATTCGAGAACAATTTTTACTTATCAACTAGCTTATAGCCCGTGCAAAGCGGGGGTTATTTTTATTTTTTATTAATTTAATTATAGTTTAGTATATATAATATTGTAAACATTACTTTAATATATTAGGAGAATTCAAATTGTGATACGGACAAAAATAATCATTTTTGGGATCAAGTGACCCAAAATACTGATTCTGGAAAAAATGGTCCGAAATACCGACGGGATACGGAGTTTCGGCCTCCGTATTAGCTGAATACGTTACACGGTTTACCGTATTAGCTGGATACGGAACACGACCTTCCGCGTTATGCATGATACGGAAGAACGTGTATCGTGTTTGTACTGCGCACCCGCCTAACACGCGACACAGTACACCATGTTACGCAGAACACGTTATACCGTGTACCGTATCGTGCACTATTACGGAAGACGAAATACCGTATTACCCCTCATATCACAGTACACGATTTAACGTGTCCCGTTAGTAAATAGGGCCAGACATGCTCAAATATGAGTATTTTGGTAATTTTCTCATTCAAATTTTAGACCTTTGTATATAAATAATTTGTGATATTAAATCTAAATTAATATGTTGTTGAGTGAGAATCGAACCTTCAACCTTTCTATATAACATAATCTAGTATTAATTTTATATTAAAATGTTGTTGGCGGGATTCGAACCTTAAACCTCCAACTTTTAGTATTGTTGTATCTAACGGTCATATTTTATTTGAGTTGAAGATCTAACGGTTGTGAATGATGAATAACAAAAAATGAGAGGTAACAAAACTATAAATTATACCCCTTTCATTTATTATAATATAGTAAATATAGATTTGGAATACCTAATATTCTAATATTACTTTGACACATCAAATGTTTTTCATCTCGACAAACACAAAGAATCATATTTACGAATTAGGCTAAGAAAGTTAATCACGAATATTGCAATTAAATTTAGAAAAATATTAGATATCCGAATTGATTTTCAAAAATTTTGTCAAATGCCAAGTATATTAATTTAATTGGTTATAATAATGTGGACCTCCCTGCATTTACACTAATTATTTCAATAAAAAATTTTCATTATGCCATATATTCGGTACCACATCATTTGAAAACAATTTTTAGATATTAATTTGGGATTTTATTCAAAAAAAAGATTTTAATTTAGGATATCTAGCATTAACCTTAAATTTATTAGCAAACTTTCAAATCAAATTAGTATTAAATTCAGCTTATCCATGACTGAATGTTTAAGTTGTGTTTACGTTCGATATGTACATAGCTCGAATAGGAGTGAGCATGAGATTCTTGAGATTTTAGACGAAATTAAATTTTAGGATTCATGAGATTTTAGACAAAATTAAATTTTTGGGATTTAGAAATTGTAGGCACAAATCTTATCCGTCAAAACACCCATGAACTTGAACCGAATTTTTTGAAAATCGAACACACAAATATTAAGAGCATGTTAATTCAAATAAATAGCTAATCCAAAGAGTATGAAACTAATTAATGGAAAAGGAAAAGAATCTAATGACGCCAACAAGAGTCAAACACGTGCCCAAATCCAAAGAGTAAGGTAAAACATGTTGAACAAACATAAGCAAAACTGTAAATTAACGAACGTTGTGTTCAAATTCATGCCGCCGTCTACATGTACAATGTTTTCCACATTTTGATCCTCGGCTCATAGCCACCGTGCTTAGCTCGGATGGTAATTCAACACAAGGCGCTTAGAACAAACAGCACACTGAAATTGACGTTTAATTTCAAAACAAATCGGAATCAAAAAACAAAAATTGCTTTGGGTCTCCACAACGACAGCTTCCACCCGTCCTCCGCAATGCGGACAGTTACCGAACGTTGTTTTTCTTCCCAGCTCTCTCTCTCCACCATTGCATAATATTAAACACATTAATTTCCTTTGATGATTATGTATTATGAAATGTAGATTTGTTTTGGTTTGTCAGGATGGAAATGAATTTGTGTACCAAATTGTAATGTGTATAAATACATGTTGGTAGCACTATACGCGTTAAAATAGACGTTACTTATTCTGTAACTTATCGTGGATGTATTATGATAAATTGTCTTTTTTCTTTTATGACTTTTTCTTTTTGTATTTGTAATCACACAAGTAATCAGTGTTGGATTGGATATTATTCTTATTATAAAATTAATGAGATGTTTAAATTTTTGTTCGGTATTATTAAAGATGTAAATTTCTTGGAAGTTTCCAAATTATAAATAATAATTAATAAATTTAATATAATATTTTTGTATGTACAAATTTGTTTTCAAACAGTCAAGTGTACACAAACTTTTCTCTCCCTAGTCTGGTGATCTTAACCTTTCTACTTGACCTCAGACCACGTTGTCTTCTCAAGTAGGCTTTAGAATCAATATCCCTCGAAAGAAAAAAGGAGAAGAAAAAAAAAGGCTCACAATCAACACTTCGATTTATATTTCACAAAATCTTAAATTTTGGTTCATGGTTAAGTGATTCATGACTCGTATGGCATGCTTGTTTTCGAAATAAAATGGTACCGAAGGGACATGTTAGCTCCTTTACCCTTCAACTCCTCTAACAAATTCTTGCACTCCTGGATTACTCTGCCAAAGTACGATAGCAGGATAGATTGGCTGCGAATTGCTTGCACTACGACTAGACAATTCGTTTCCACCATGACAAACCCACGATTCTGTTCCTTGTGTTGGGCTTGCTTAGCGACCTTAACTCCACATTAATATGATATTGTCCGCTTTGGGCTGAGCCCGTACGGATTTATTTTTGGGCACATCCCAAAATGCCTCATACTAATGGAGTTAATCTGGCTGCTTATTAACTAGTTATGTGCCCCTCCCACAAACGATGTGGGACAACTCCCAACAATCTCCCCCTTCACACATCGGGCTCGACACCTGTCGAATCTGCCTCCTTTCTGTGTGATTTGGCTCCCCCTGGCCCAAACTGGAAATCCACCTGGCTACCAGGCTCCCCTAGGCCCATACTGGAAGGCCCATCTACTCCTCCTTAAGCCCATTCTGGGATAGCACTTTTGCCTCTTCCTGGATCCTTCTGGAGCCCATTGAGATCGTTACGGACCGTTATAACCATAGCTCTGATACCACTTGTTGGGCTTGCTTAGCGACCTTAACTCCACATTAATATGATATTGTCCGCTTTGGGCTGAGCCCGCACGGATTTGTTTTTGGGCACATCCCAAAAGGCCTCATACTAATGGAGTTAATCTGGCTGCTTATTAACTAGTTATCTGCCCCACCCACAAACGATGTGGGACAACTCCCAACACCTTTATCCAACTTAAAGCTTCTCAGATGCCCATGGCTTTTGCGATTTCTGGAGTCATGTAGCCTGCACAACATTTCGATTTAACCTCAATCATTATACCAGCATGATCATGAGCCACAAATGCATAACTATAGCGGTTGGAGGAATCAACTATCGTAGCATCCAAATTAACCTTAATCATATTTTCGGTGGGATAGACCCAATGCTCATCACCATCCGAAGGGTTCATCAACCCTAAGTAGTGATCAAAAGGGTTGTTGTGAGCACATTTACCAAGCTGCTACCACCAGAAATCTCCCAACAAGATTTAGCAAATGTGCATTGGAGAAGAATATGATTAATGGACTCATATTCATTATTGCACATAGGGCATAGAGGGTTCACATCCACCTGTTTTTTACGAAGCTGCAACTTCGTTGGCAAGCGTTCAGTTGCTGCTCTCCATATTAGATGCTTAACTTTCGGAGGAATTTTTAGATTCCACAAACGCCTCCAAAATCTGGGATTCTCTGTTGAGTTCATTGTTGCTTTACTTTCTCTAGAGATATTTAAGAGATACAGTATGAACACCATCAATACACACATGTATTGTTTGCCAAAAAGACCTGGTTTTATTAATGACTTCAAACGTACATATATAGAGACGTTGCAATACAAGATAAGAGATAAGAACAAACTACTCAACGACTTTCCTAAACAAACTGACTTCTACGTTTATTCAGCTAGATCCTATGAAATAGCAACTAAGTAAACGGGCCATGTTGACCTCGTTCAAAACACTCGACTGATAAAAATAAAATAACAACTTTCAGACAAGTTGCAGATTAAAAAGCAACAATTAAAATGCAACAATCTCCCCCTTAAGCTGCAACTTGTCCAGCCAAGTTCTTCACGCCTAACAAGCTCCTCATCCTTTCAAAACGAATTGTTGCCAATGGTTTTGTCAAAGCATCAGCCCTCTGGAATTCACCACTTACATGTTTTCACACAATTTCTCCACGCTCCACGTACTCCCTTATGAAGTGATATCGAATATCGATATTCTTACTCCTCCCATGAAAAATAGCATTCTTCGATAAGTCAATAGCCGACTTATTATCTAGATATAGCACCACTGGTCCTAACTCTCTAGCAGTTATCTGTCCCAGTAGATTTCGGAGCCAAATGCCTTGACAAGCCGCCGCTGTTGATGCCATGAACTCCGCTTCGCAAGATGAAAGAGCAACGCACTTCTGTTTCTGAGAAACCCACGTGACTAAGCTTTCATTCAAATAAAACACTACACCTACAGTACTACGCCTGTCATCAAGATGCCCTCCTAAATCGCTATCCGAATAGCCAGTCAAAACATTGTTCCCACTATCTTTTGAATACACCAGTCCCTAATGTAGTGTCCCTTTCACATACCTTAGAATTCTCTTAGCTGCATTTAAGTGCATATGAGTTGGTTTTTCCATGTATCTGCCTATGATTCCCACCGAGTACGCGATATCTGGTCTAGTGTGGACTAAGTATCGAAGGCCTCCAACCAAGCTCTTGTACTTAGTCGAGTCAACTACTTGTCCTCCCTCATCTTTATTGATTTGTTCTTTAGGATCCATGGGGTATTTAGTGGGGTTACACTCTGCCATCCCAGCCCTTTCAAGAATTTTCTTTGCATACCCGGCTTGCTTAATTTCAATATACCCTTTGCCTTGTTCTACTTCCATGCCAAGATAGTAGCTCAGTTTTCCCAGGTCAGTCATTTCGAATTTCTGATTCATCTCCCTCTTAAACCTTTCTATCATATCTTTGCTCGAACCCGTAACCAACAAGTCATCAACGTAAACAGCGATTACAAGACTCTCTTCTCCTTCTTTCTTGGTGTAGACAGCGTGTTCAGATGGGCACCTCGTGAAACCAAGATCAACAAGGCACGAGTTTAACTTAGCATACCAGGCACGAGGCGCTTGGCGTAATCCGTATAATGCCTTAAAAAGCTTGTAGACTTTCTGCTCCTGTCCAGGCTTCTCAAACCCTTCAGGTTGGACAACATACACATCCTCATTGATCTCTCCATTTAGAAATGCAATTTTAACGTCTAGATGATGGATTTCCAAGTCGATTTTTGCAGCAAATGCCAGCAGCAACCGCACCGTTTCAATTCTTGTAATTGGGGCAAATACTTCTTCAAAGTCCACTCTATATTCTTGTACATATCCCTTAGCCACCAACCTCGCTTTATGCTTGACAATTCTCCCCTCTGCGTCTTTCTTCAATTTAAATATCCATTTTAATCCTATCACTTTCTGATATGCTGGTGGGTCTGTCAATCTCCATGTTTCATTTTTTCTCGATCGATTCCATTTCTCTAACCATTACTTGCTTCCAGTTCTTGTCTTTCGCTGCTTGTTTGAAGGTGCTTGGTTCTTCACATCCCAGAAATAATAGCTCATCTTCGCCATCTACCTCCTCCGTGTTTTCATACAACTCTGTAATATATCTGAACCTCTTTGGTTCTGATCTATCATTATAGTTATCCGGATTTAGGCTTGATACTGGAGAAAGGGTAACTCTGTGTGACTGTGACCCTGGTGTCATTGAAGTCTTTGTTACCGGGGTTGATGTATGTGAACCATCATCACTTCCTGTACTTTCAAAATCTGACCCAGCTAGCGCGTCTTCCTCCTCTCTTTGTTCATTGAAAATAATAAACGTTGCTGGTTGCTCATCTTTCCCCTCTGTGCTCGAATTCCAGTCCCAAGCTTTATTCTATTCAAAGACAACATCTCTACTTACGTACACCTTATTATTTTCTGGATCATAAAGCCTGTAGCATTTTGTACCTGGTTCTCTCCCCAAGTTTATCACTTGACGACTTCGATCATCCAGTTTCTTTACTTGTGTACTTGGTATCTTCATGTGACTCAAGCAGCCAAAGACTTTTATGTAGTTGACATCGGGCTTCTTTTCCGACCATGCTTCATACGGCGTGAGGCCTGACAATGCGCGTGTCGGGAGTCTATTCAATAGGTAGACAGAGTGTCTTACTGCCTCTCCCCATAATTTTGACGGAAGCTTCATCTCCTTTAAGCAACACCTTGCCATTTCTACAATTGTTCTATTTCGACGCTCTACTACGCCGTTTTGTTGAAGCGTGTAGGGTGTCGTGAGGTGCCTCTCAATTCCTGCTCCATCACAATACTCTTTAAACTCTTTTGAGTTAAACTCCCCACCACTGTCAGTTCGAAACACCTGTATTTTTTTCTCTGGCCCCCTTTCAACAAGAGCTCTAAAACTTTTAAAAGCACTCAGTGCCTCATCTTTAGTTCTCAGAAAATTGACCCACATAACTCTACTGTAATCATCAACTAATAAAAAGAAATACCTCATACCAGTTGCCGTTTCAGGTGTAATGGGACCGCACAAGTCTCCGTGTATAAGCTCCAGAGCTCTACTCGCACTATACTTGGCCTGGGAAGGAAAATGCTTTCTTGTTTGCTTCGACATCTGAAAACCGGAGCACACATCTTCAGTTAGTACAATTCTGGGCAGGCCTCTTGCCATTTTATGCTTGCACATCAGTTCCAGCGCCTGATAATTAACATGTCCAAGACGGGCATGCCATAGTTTAGAGGTTTCAATTTCTTTAAACATAAGGCACGATGGTCTTGCCACTTGATAATGTGTATTTTATACACGTTTTGTCATTTATTCTCTTGCATTTTTGTTCGTTTCGAATGTAGTTTTATCGATATTAATTATGTTTTTCATCTTTCAGTGCCTCATGCTTAATTGTTGAAAAGATGGATTATTTTGGGCTTGAAAGCGAAGATTATTCAAGAGGAAAGTTAGAATATGCAAGCTCGCGATGCCGGGAGGTGTTTAATGTATTATCTTGAAGATTTTCTCCCGCACTGGCTGCTGTACGGCCGTTCGACAGGCCGTTCAAAGGAGCAGTTTTTCTGTACGGGTTGCTTTACGGTCGTTCAACAGGCCGTGCAACACCTGCTGTGTATTAAAACAAGTGAACCAAACATAAAAACATATCTTAACCGACATCTAACTCCATCTTCATTTTGCCTCTTCAAGAACACAATTAGGGTTAGTTAATTACTTGTAATCTAGCATTGATTATGAGTAACTAACTCCATTTATTTGGCCCAAGGAAGCATTTCTTGTACTAAACCCACTACAATTTAATTAAGATCTATTTCACTCTATCTTGAATTCTTGAGTTGTATTGTTTATGATTTTGCTTGGAGAATTGTAAGTTGCTTCAATTTGCTCTTCTTGTAATATCAATTGCTAATTGTTTGTGCTAATCCATAATTGTTAGTCCATTCATTATAGTAGCACAAGTTTAGTGTACCTAAATTCTCAAGCTTTAAGTGCAAATACCTAGGTTGAGCTTCTCATCCTTGGGTTTGTCCTAACCTCTCTTTGATTGATTCCTTGATTGGGTTAAATTGGTAGTGCTTCAATATTGGTTGCTAGTATCAAGAGAACTAATTTATGTGCTTCACTAAATTAGTGTTTTTAGAAAAGAAATAAGTAATTGTGTGCTTCACCAATTATCTTGGTTAGGTAGAGTTGGATATATTTTGCTTGTTGGGTTGAAGCGGAACCAAATTGGCGCCGCTACCGGGGAAGGCAACAATATTAATTTTGAGTTAATTGTTTCTTATATTTTAGATTTTATCTTTGTATATAGTTTTTTTTCTTTTTTTTTTTGTGTATGTCTACATGTTTATTGGATATAGACATGAATTAACTCTTTCAGGAGACAATGGAGAATTATTTTGGTTGGAATAACGTTCAAGATTTCACCCACGATCAAGAACGATATCAAGATTTTAATTCTTTTCAGAATTTAAATGCGTATCAGGTGAATTCTTTATAGTCTACAAACTCATGCTATGCTCCTTACCCTCCTAGCATCGATTATTCATATGCTTTTGAAAATCAATGTTATGATCCGTAATATAATTCCCAAGACCATCAAGGGTCTTCTTCATCTTCCTTATCATCATTAGAGGAGATGATGAAACAAATGGCGGCAAACAACCTCCAATTTGCTTTTGAAAATCGATGCTATGATCCGCAATATAATTCGCAAGACTATCAAGGGTCTTCTTCATCTTCCTTATCATCATTAGAGGAGATGATAAAACAAATGGCGGTAAACAACCTCCAATTTCAAAACATCACTTTTCAAAGCATATCCAACTTGGAAGAGCAAATGAGTCAACTAACCGAAACCGTGAGTCGATTAGCGGAGGTCAATTCTCCTACTGATCATGATTCCTGTTTTTTTATTGATGAAAATGTTGTGCATGATGAATATGCTTGTTTAGTTGACGATTGCTCTAGGCTTAACAATGATAAATTGAATGTAGTTGAGGATCTACCAAATTTAGAAAATATTTTTGAGCTTAATGAATTGGTAGATGAGATTAAAATTGATGAATGTCCAATTAAAATTGAGAAGGAATTGAAGATTGATGAAATTGAAATTTTTGCTTGGGTATATGAGGATCCAGTTTGGGAACAATTTTTGAGTCGTAGTTATAATGATTATTCTGACGATTTTTCTAACTACTTTTCTTTTTCAAAGTCTCTTGAAGATGTGAAGATCATAAAAATATTTTTATATTCTTATGGATCAATGGTATATTTGCACAGCTTATTTTTATTATTGATTCGTAGGTATGTGTATTTATTTCCTTTTTCACCTCATTAGTCATAATACTTATATAAATAAGTCGAGTCAACGACAATAAACAAAGCGCTTTTTGGGAGGCAACCCAAGGTACGCATGTATTTATATATTTTTATGCGTGTGTTAGCTTTTGTTCCTCGCTTGCATATATATATATGGTGTTATGCATATTGTGGATTTGAGGATTGATCTAAATATTAGTGAGTGGTATTTTCTTTTACATCTATTTTATTTCATAAGAGAATAACCCAAAAAAAAAATGTGTTAATTAATTATTATGTATTTTTGTGGTGTGACTAGTGAATTTTATAATAGAGTTTTAAAAAAAATTGTAATAATAATGTCCCGCTCAATAATATTTAGTATCGTTAATTATATTTTTTGTAATTTTTAAATTTGTTCCACTTGTGCCTTGATGTGTTTGTTTCATGTTTTC
Source organism: Saposhnikovia divaricata (assembly GCA_036435485.1). NCBI lineage: Eukaryota > Viridiplantae > Streptophyta > Magnoliopsida > Apiales > Apiaceae > Saposhnikovia > Saposhnikovia divaricata. The sequence goes on from CM071599.1 coordinate 34,283,727, forward strand.
AGGAATTAGTATTTTATTCAAGCATTCAAGGATTTGTGGGAATTTTCTGTACAAAGAAAAAGAAAAAAAATAGTTTTTGTAAAATTTCAGGGCTGCACGGGCTATCGTACGGGGTGCAAGCCGTTCAACAGACCATGCACGAGCCCGTGCAATTTTTTTCAGCGTCTGTCCATTTATTTGTTCAAAATGAGTGTAAATTTTCAACCCTCACCCACTTCTTGAACGGGCTGTACAGCTCTTGCAACAATAGGCACTCAAATTCAAAAACACCCCACGCCTGCTGCATCCCTACATCACGCAACACCAGTCACACCTCCGCCATACAATCTCAACTCTGTTCTTCCATCATAACCATAAATCGCTGCAACGCCTTCTTTTCCCCTCTCAGTCCCATCTCCACCCATTCATCCGCCTGCCGCCTGCAAACCAATTCGCAGCAACACCTGATCAATCCTCGCGAACTCTACACCACACCTACTAGCACCAACTCGCCTCCACCACATTGCTTCCTCCTCTTTTATTCACCCCACCTGCTGCAATCCAACAGCCACCCAAGTCCACATCTCCACCATTCTCTTTCAAACTCAACAACAACCTCTCCTTCTCTCCGTCCTCACAATCCCTTCTCCTCCGTTCACCTACAATCAGCCCTTAATTCCTTTTCATTCACCCACATTATCCATCTACCCTCAACCAAACTGCCGTTCACCCCGTTATTCCCGCAACAACGCCCAGCACAATCCTCACCTGCAGCCACCATTCCACCGCTGCAATTCTCCAATCATTGCTCTCTTCGCCAGTACTCCGCCTCTGTCCACACCACCTCCACCCATCAGTCTATTCTCTCCTTCGTCAACAACTGCGCCGGCCTCCACCTCTGTTCTTTCATCGAACCCTCACTCCCCACAATCCGACCAATCTCCTTTCCACCATTCTTCCTGTCCAGTGCACACTCATCTCCTTCACCCCCGTCGCGCCTCCTCCCCTCCTTCCCGTTCACCAATCTCACCGCCAGTTCCTCCGTACACCACTGCCTCTCACACCATTCCACACCGTTTCAACAGCATTTCCCCCCGCCTCCTTCTACACAAACAGCAGCACCTCCTGCCTGCAAACACCTCCCGCACAACACCATCCCGTTCGTCAACATCGACGACTTCTCTAACAGCCTGCAAAACTTCAACGCCTTTCAACCCATCACCCAACTGCAACAATCACAGTTCCCAACCTCCCCAATTCCGAGCAGCCACCGTTCTCTCCGTTTACAACTCACCACAACAATCCACCTTCGCCCTGTTCCCTCCCCCCCTGTTTTGTTAAACCATGAACAACCCCCCTTATTTTCTTTTTATTATTTTGTTTTATTTTGTTGTGTTACTTTGATTTTATTTCCTTTTGATTTATTTTATTTTATTTCTCTTTTTATCCATTTATTTAAATTTAATTTTTGATTTTTAATTTTAATTTTCTAAACTAAATAAATGTTATAAATTCAGAAATCAATTTAAATTTACTTTAAATTTGAATTTTGAATTTTGTTATTAATTAATTAGTTATTTTAATTTTATTTTATTTTATTTTAATTTTAAATTTGATTTTTGATTTTATTATTATTTCAGTTTTAAAATTTGATTTTATTATTATTTCAGTTTTAAAATTTGATTTTATTATTAATTACTTAGTTATTTGATTTTATTTTATTTTAGTTTCAGTTTTAAATTTGATTTGATTTTTTTTATTTTTTTATTTTGTTTTTATTTTTCTATTATTAATTGGTTAGTTATTTTATTTTATTTTTTAAAAAAACAAAAATAAATATTTTTATTATTTCTATTTCCTTAACTAGTGTATTGCAGGGCTTTGAAGGGTGTTGGATTTTGGCTTGTCGACTATTTTTGTTGGGTTGATTGTGGTATGTGGCGTTAATTCAATTCGTGGCTTCCACTTGCGGAGTTGGATTGGTAAATAAGAGGGGTGCTCCCGATTCTTGTTATTTATTTTCAGGGGAGTTCTCTTTCTCTCCTATCTCTACTTCGTTTTATTTGTCATGCATGAGGACATGCCATGTTTTAAGTGGGGGAAGGTTTGTTTATGTTTATCATTGTAGTATAGTATGTAGCTAGTATTAGTAATATCTTTTGTTTTATTTGATGTCCGTTTCCTTTTCTTTGGGAAATGAGTTTAGTGATGAGCTTGTTTACTTGTTTGTAAAATTTAAGACATTGTGAGCTTGTAGCCTTATTTTCTCCTATTACGTGTCTAGCATTATAAATTTGATGTGAATTTATAAGTTTGATGCACCTTATTGCACACACACACACACACACACACACACTTAAAATGGCATGAAAAGTCTAGATTGTTGTAATTAAATTGTGAACATGACGATTATCTCTTAGAATTCATGGAATCAAATCGAGAAGATGTTATTACAACTTAAACCTTGTGAGGCCTTGAACGATGATTCTTTTGCTTGTGTGTTTCTCCCTCTTTATGTGTGTTTTTGCTCTAGGGCTTCCATTAAACCTTCATTCATGGATGCACCATAATAAGGAAATCCTATTTAGGATAACCTTTTTGGCCATTTTAGCTCGTGAACCATGAAAATAATCCCTGGTTACCCCCTTTGAAGCTTATATCCATATTTTTCTTCATCACTTTCCCCTTTTATACATGAGCCATAACCAAATACTTCACTCTCGACCTAGTTGAGCTAGTTGAGTCTTGGAAAGAATTGATTGATGAACATGTGAATTTGGAGAAATTATGAAGAGGAAGAATTCTATTTATTGTAAGTGGGAACTAGTGTGATATGCATGTTTAGATATGGTTCAAAGTTCTTTGTAGTACGTATTTATGTAATGTGTCCCCTTTGCTAAAAAGGGAAAAAAAATAAAGGGGATGTTCAAAAAAAAAGAGAGAAAAGAAAAGAAAAAACAATAAATCTTTGTACTTTATTGTTTCAATTTTCTTGGTAAATGTGGTTGTGTTTTGTAATTGTAAATGAGGGGAGTTATGCTTTAGTTTTAGATTTTGGTGTATGAAGAAAGCAAGCGTCATTTTGACTCAACTAGCGAAACTTTTACACCTTCCTTGAACTTAAATTTTCACACCTTCACCCAAGCCTCATTACAACCCATTTTATGAATTCCTTGTTTTTGGTGCAATCCGGAATTTAGGTGAACATGCAAGGTCAAGTAGAGCGCATGCATTTAGACTTGGAGTTGAGTGAAATCTCTAGCCCATACTTGTGTGATGCATAATTGAGAGATGTGAGATATTTCACCACACAATTTCATCTTCTTAATGCGAAGCCATGTATGCTTTGTGATAATCTTGTCTAGTGTTCACGATTGAAGTGCATTCATTCTAGCTTTAATGTCATGGTTACATTTTACACAAGGTGTGTTATCTTGATTCTTGAATTGGTTGTTAGCTCGTTATAATGGATGACAAGGTGAATAGCTCTATATGTTTGATCTTAGTTACAAGTAGATATAGCACCATGCTTGGCTTGTTTCCTATTTGTATGACGATTCGGACATGTGAGTGTAGTAGTTAGTTTAATTAGTAGGTATTGTTAGTTTCTTGTTTATTAGTGGTTTTTGTGATTTTGTGGGTACATTAGCTATAAACCCTCACGAGACCTCACTCGTCCATTAGGGCTACCTAGGGGTTCCAAGGGCTTGTTGCATATGTCAAATGCAACCGTGATCACCTACGGAAATGGTACTAGTTAGGAGTATATGGTTATGTTAATTTTAGTTTGCTCGGGACTAGCAAAGTTTAAGTGGGGGAAGATTTGATAATGTGTATTTTATACACGTTTTGTCTTTTATTCTCTTGCATTTTTGTTCGTTTTGAATGTAGTTTTATCGATATTAATTATGTTTTTCATCTTTCAGTGCCTCATGCTTAATTGTTGAAAAGATGGATTATTTTGGGCTTGAAAGCGAAGATTATTCAAGAGGGAAGTTAGAAGATGCAAGCTCGCGATGCCTGGAGGTGTTTAATGTATTATTTTGAAGATTTTCTCCCGCACGGGCTGCTGTACCGTCGTTCGACAGGCCGTTCAAAGGAGCAGTTTTTCTGTACGGGTTGATTTACGGTCGTTCAACAGGCCGTACAACACCTGCTGTGTATTAAAACAAGTGAACCAAACATAAAAACATATCTTAACCTACATCTAACTTCATCTTCATTTTGCCTCTTCAAGAACACAATTAGGGTTAGTTAATTACTTGTAATCTAGCATTGATTATGAGTAACTAACTCCATTTATTTGGCCCAAGGAAGCATTTCTTGTACTAAACCCACTCCATTTTAAATAAGATCTATTTCACTCTATCTTAAATTTTTGTGTTGTAATGTTTATGATTTTGCTTGGAGATTTGTAAGTTGCTTCAATTTGCTCTTCTTGTAATTTCAATTGTTAATTGTTTTTGCTAATCCGTAATTGTTAGTGCATTCATTATAGTAGCACAAGGTTTAGTGTACCTAAATCCACAAAATTCAATTGCAAATACCTAGGTTGAGCTTCTCATTCTTGGGTTTGTCCTAGCCTCTCTTTGTTTAATTCCTTGATTGGGTTAAATTAGTAGTGCTTCACTATTGGTTGCTTATATCAAGAGAGCTAATTTATGTGCTTCACTAAATTAATGTTTATAATAGAAGAGAAATAAGTGATTGTGTGCTTCACCAATTATCTTGGTTAGGTAGAGTTAGATATAATATTTTGCTTGCTTGTTGGGTTGAACTGCTTGAGTTGCCATTATCCTTGGGTCAAATAACCCTAAATCTTGCTAATTCACTCACTGTGTTGTGTTGGTAAATTTGGATGTTTGTTATTAACATAGTTGTATTTCAATAGCAATTTATTTCTTGTATGTAAGGTGTTTGATAAAACACCTCAACCAAACTCAAACCCCCCCATTTTCAACGCTTCTAGATTGTAAGAGATAATCTACTTGAAATCAATTTTGATAGTCCTTCCCTGTGAACGAACTTACGAAAAATACTACCTTCACCACTTCAATAATCAACTTGTAGAGACGGTTGGAGGATCTCTTGACCTTCATAAGCAGCTCATTGTTATTGCCGTACACCCACAGATGATCACCCTTCAATACTACTCTATTCCCTTCCTCAGATAGTTGGCCTAAGCTTATAATGTTATTACAGAGACTTGGAATGTAATAAACATCGTTGAGAGTGCGTTCTTCCCCAGTTTTACACTTAAAGATAATTGAACCTTTGCCTTCTATCTTGACTGTCGACCCGTCTCCAAATCGAACCAGACCCGTAACTTTTTCATCAATCTCAGCAAACTTTGACTTAAAACCAGTCATGTGGTTACTCGCCCTGTTGTCGAGATACCACAAGTTGGTCTCCTTTCCCTGTACTGCATTCTTTGGCAACGAGGTTGGGCTGACTTCCCTTTCATTTAGCATTAGACTGTTGGGCTCATCCTTCTCATGTTTATCCAACAACAGAGCCACTTCATCATCTTCTACCAATGCCATATTGGATTCTTTCCTCGATTCTTTGGCTCGTCTCGGTTTTCGGCATTCCACAGCAAAATGACCCAATGCTTGGCAATTGAAACATCTCACCTTACTTTTGTTCATTACTCGAGGTTTAGCAACAGATGATCCCTCTATTCCTCCCTTGCTTTGTCGCTTCATCCATTCTTCTCGGGTGAGCAATAACTTTCCTTCCTCGTTTTCCCTTTTGCTCCATTCTTCCGCTGTCAACAGTAACTGTCATTCACTCGACTCTGTCTTTCCCTTTAATCTTTCTTCGTGGACCTTGAGTGACCCAATAACCTCCTCGATAGACATCCTGTCCAGGTTACCAAATTGTTCCAGTGTGGATGCAATTTGAAGAAATTTTGTTGGGACTGCACGCAGTATCTTCTTCACGATACAGGACTCTTTTACTTTATAACGCCCTAGAAAATATCGTATTTGTTATTATTATTATTTAATTATTTAATATTAAATGTGGATTATAGGGTGTGAAATTTTATTTTTTATTTTCTTAGATAAAATATATGTGACATCATGTTTACATGTTTATATGGTGATTTATGTGTGCCGTGTAAGTTTGTGTTTTTTTTATTTGTATTTTTGATGATTAAAATCTATTTAAATCATGCATTATTGATCTTCTGAGAATTTTATAAAATCGTCAAAGGTAGTAAAAATTGTGATATCTTTTACACTATTATCTTTGCACATTTAAATAGTTTTTAAAAATATTGGAAGAATAATTTTTAGCCTCTAGAAATTTTAAAATTATATTATGAATTATTTTGCATTTTCAGTGGATAAACATGTCAAAAACATGTTTTATTCATCTTCTATGAATTTTATAAAATCAGTGGAGTCGTTAAAAATCACGAAATCTTTTGTAATATTACATTTGCACATTTATCTAGTTTTTAAGATTTTTGAGAGAATTATTCTCAATCTTGAAAGATTTTTATGAATTGTTTTGTATTTTAATGAGTTAAAACTTGTAAAATTCATATAAAATTCATTTTTGATCCTAAAATTATTTTAAAAATACGGGGGAGAAGATATTTTTATGATCTTTATTTTAAAAATATAAAATTTATTTTTCAGTAATACCCAGATTTAAATGATGATATAAATGGTATTTATTTAAGCTTTGTTTAAAAAAAAACAAAACAAATTTTTGTTTTAAACATAAACCCATCCCCTGTTTTCCCCATTTCTCCAGATTGTTCGACTGTTTTCTTGAATCTCTCTCGATAGCTCTCTTTCTCTAGATTAATCTCTCTCGTTTCTCCCTCTTTCTCTTACAACTCTCTCTCTCAATCTCTCTCCCTCTATCTCTAACTCTCAAATCTCTTCCCTTCTTTATTCTCCTCACTGTATATGTGTATATGTATATATATATATATATATATATATATATGGAAACTGGTCAACAGCCACAGTTGGATATTTTAATATATCCAACCAACCCATCTTATACCATTAAAACGTCCAGTCAACGGGCAGGATGAACAGTAGTTACGCTATATTATATAGCGTACTACGCTCTATTATAGAGCGTATACGCTATATAATATAGCGTAACAAATATTCCCATTTTACCCTTATTCTGTTCCGCTCTATTATATATCTTAGCCGAGAACAACACCAATTTCAGCTCAAACAGCCCTTCATGTTTTGAAATATCATTTCAAGAGTGTTCTTGAGTTTATACCCAATCTTAAATCATTTGGAGATATATTTTACACCATTACAAACTTAATCTACACCAATCTATACCTATTTCTACTTTACCAATCTTAGTTTATTTGTCAAATCTTACCCAAATTTGAAGATTTTGAAGATTGAGCTTGGAGTACCATTCCCAAATTAAGATTTTTGAAGATTGAGCTTGGAATTCAAGGTTAGCTCTCTATTTAACCCATGGCTTCTTTCATTTTTTCGAAATTAAAATCTCCTAATAAGACACCTAGTAAGATTGAGATTGAGGTAGAAAATGAAGATGTTAACGAACGTCCACACACACCTAAAATAATAGATCTTGATGATGATAATAATGAAGATGTTAAGAATGATGATGGTGATGTTGTCTATGATGATGTTGATGATGGTGATGATGTTGAAGATGTTGAGAATGGTGTTTCTTTGGATGATTTGAATGATGTTTGCCCATGTGTTGGTCAATTATTCGATAGTTTAGATGAAGCGGAGAGGTTTTATAGAGATTATGGTAGGCGTATTGGTTTTGAAGTCATAATTAGAACTACACATAAACGTTCAAAAAACAACAAGATTTGTTCGCGTTTGTATATATGTCGAAAGGGTGGGAGATTAGCCTCAAAATCTTTGGATGATGAAGATGAAGTTCCCAAAAAAAAGAGAAAAAGAGATTCTCTTGGTAGAACGAAATGTAAGGCGCGAATGTATGTTGTTCATAGAGAGAAATCAAATAAGTGGGAGGTAACATTGGTTCATTTGGTACACAATCATGAGATGGTTTCACCTAGTAAGGTACATTTCATGCAAAGGCCAAGAAACATAACACCCATCATGCGAGAATTGATTATAATTTTGAGTAAGTCGGGTATTGGGCCTCAACAATCTTTGAATGTAATGGGTGAGCTGACGGGAAGCTTAGAGAATATTGGATTTACTAGTCAAGACATTAGGAATGTTTTGCGTGATATTAGACATCATGTATTTGATTCGAGTGATGCCAAAGAAGGTTTGACATTACTCCAAGAATTAAAATGTAATAGTTTTGGGGATTTTTTCTATCGAGTAGATGTTGATGAGGATAATCGGGTGCGTTCCATGTTGTGGGTTGATCCAAGATCATTAAATGCATATAAAAATTTTGGAGACGTGGTAGTATTTGACTCCACATACCGCACAAATAGGTATAGTATGCCATTTGTACCTATTACGGGGGTGAACCACCACTACCAATCCATATTGTTTGGTTTTGCACTAATAAGGGATGAGAAAGAAAGTTCTTATATATGGGTTTTGAAGAATTGGTTGGAAGCTATAGGAAACAACCCTCCAATCTCCATCATCACCGATCAAGACATTGCACTTGGAAATGCAATTGCCGAAGTTTTACCAAACACGAACCATCTTTATTGTACTTGGCATATAAGTACCAAATTCGGGGAGAAGTTATCCGGTTTGTACGCATATGAACCACATTTCAAAGAAGATTTCAACTTATGTTTGTACAAGTCAATGACGGTTGAACAATTTGAAGATAGGTGGAATGATTTGGTTGAAAAATATAACTTGGTTGATCATGGTTGGTTGCAAGAAATGTATTCCGTTCGACATAAGTGGGTTCGTGTGTACACTAAACTTCATTTCACTACCGGGATAACCACTACCTCGAGAAGTGAGTCAATGAATGCATTTTTTGACGAGTATGTAAATGCTAGAACCGGTTTGAAAGAGTTTATAGAGAATTCACAAAAAGCATTGGAGAAACAATATCTTCGTGAGAAAGAAGCGGACTATGAAACAAAGGAAAAGGAAAGGTCAAGAATAACATCCTCCTCATTGGAGAATCATGCGGCAACTTTTTATACAAAGGAAATGTTTAGACGTTTTCAACACGAACTTAAACAAAGTGGAGCCTATGTTGTGAATGAGAGAGATTCCATGAGTACGATGCTATTTAAGGTGTACGAAACATATAAGACCACGGTGGCGGAGGAAAATAGAAAAGTGTATCAAATAACCGTGACCAATGATATGATAAATTGTATTTGTCGGAAATTTGAAAGTTCGGGAATGATTTGTCGTCATGTTATTCGATACTTGAATATGATGCAATGGACGGAGATCCCTAACTACTTAATTAACTTGAGATGGACAATTGGAGCAAATAAAATTGCCGGGTCTATATCGTATAAACGTCCTATCATTGGCAATATTCTTCAATCACAACCCGCCCGATATACAACTTTGTGCAAAGCCTTTCAAGATTTAGCGGCTCGTGGAAGTTTTTCGATTCCAAGATTTAAATATGTCATGGGATTGATTGAAAAAGAGGTGGAAGTTGTGGAAAATTTTCCTATAGAGAAGCCTTCTACGAAAAAAACTCCATCATGTGAGGATGAAAGTGAAGGTGAAGATTTTGAAAATTTGGAAGACCCTATAATTTCCACCACTAAAGGTCGCAAGAGGGAAAGAGTGAAGAGTGGCATTGAGTCCAACTCAAAAAAACCAAGGAAATGTAATTGTTGCAAAGAACTTGATGCTAAACATGATTCACGAAATTGTCCAAAAAAATTAGGAGAGTCGATTCCCGAAAATTCCAACTCAAAAAAACCAAGGAAATGTAATTCATGATTTCACTTTTGATTTTGTTGATTTGGTTAGCAATTTTCAATTTGTTGCTTTTGATTTTACTTTTGAGTGAATTTGGTATTGATTTTGTTGATTTGGTTAGCAATTTTCAATTTGGAATTTGGTGCTTTTGATTTTAGTAGAAATTTGGTGCTTGAATTTGGTATAGGAAAAAAGAAAAAAACAGAGGAAATAGACTTGCAATCCTTTTGACTTGCCTCAAATAAATTCCTATATAGATAGGCAAGTGCTCCTGCACCCCAAGCATACCCAAAAATTCTAGAAGTATCAAGCAACAAGGGAATTAATCTTGGATGAGCAACATTGTTTGATTTTGTGGGGAACAATATCGCCCCACACAAATAAAACACATAACCCCGTGTATATATTTCTAGAAGCTCCCGATCCTCCTTGTTCGGGCATTTGCGATATCTCTCCCTCAAAAAATTTAATTTCACACCACCTCTCTCCAAAGCATTGTCCCTTTCCTCAAATGAGAGTGTCGGATCCGGCCAAACCTGTAACCAAAGATTTTTTACGTTAATTGCGTCACTCAAAGTTACCGCCTCTCCAACAACCGGAAGCCCCGTCAACATGTACACATCTTCAAGTGTCACCGTCATCTCCCCGAAAGTAAAGTGGAATGTGTTGGTTTCCGACCTCCAACGCTCCACTAATGACGTAATTAAAGCCACATCATTTTGCATAACGGCTCTTGGGTTGGTAAACATTCTGAAACCCCAATGTTGTAAAAGATGAATTTGATAAGGCTCTAATTCCCATTGATTAAGAAACGAGGTACTTTGACGGATTGTAAGTTTATCTCGATGATCACCAACCCATATTCTACTACTTATATGGTTTTCTTGGTCGGTAAGGAGAGAAGGATCAACCGGACCGCAAAAATCTTCCATCTAAAATCCAATATATACAAAAAATTTAATCCAAACTACACAATACATACAAAAAAATCCAAACTTTAATCTAATAAACTTTAAAATGCAAACTTTAATCCAATAATCCAAAATTTTGAAATAATTCAAAAATTCGAACCCTAATTCGAAAAATTCGAACACTAATTCGAAATAATTCCAAAAATTCGAAATCTACATACATACACGAATCTACACACATATATACATACAATTCGAAATCTACACACATATATACATATATACATACATACACGAATCTACACATACAAATCGAAATGATATATACATGCATACATACCTATAGGAATCTACATACAAGAAATAGACACGAAGTTACTCACTTTATATGCAGAAATGATGAAATTGATGATGATTTACTTCCGATTCCGGTGGATTTGCGATGTCCGGTGGTCTGTGGATGATTTGCTAAATGTTTTGTAAAATTATGTATATGAACCACAATACGCTATATGATATTCTGTGTGAAATAAACCCGGTTTCGATAAAAAAAACCGTGTACGCTATATAATATAGCGTACTACGCTATATAATATAGCGTAAGTTTAAACCGACACGTGCAGGGCACGTGACAGATTTAGGGATAAAAAGGTAAAAAGGCTTACGCTATATTATATAGCGTACTACGCTATATAATATAGCGTATACTTTTAAATCCCAACCGCCCATATCGTTAGTGGACGGTTATAGATGGGTTGGTTGGATATTAGATTATATCCAACTTTGGCTGTAGAAGGCGTCCCTATATATATATGGATCTTGGTCCACAACCATCGTGGGTTGGAAGTTGGAACAACCACCAGTACTGTCGCAAGTACTCATTGCTGCAATACTATGTCACCTACCGCCATGAAACAATGCGGTAGATGGTGATGCAGATTTGTTGCTTTGTGTAAAGAATTAGTTGCATTAAATTTATATAATTAAATCATCTATTTGTCACATCATTGCTTTCCACTTTTTAATCTTCTTTTACTAATTAATCATCATTTACCACTTAGTTGCTTGCCACATTTTTTCTTTTTGTATTACTTCTATTTAAATATAATCAACTTTTAAATATTAATTACAAGATTTAGTAATTAAAAAAATAAAATATCGAGTATAAGTATAATAAAATATTAATTAACTTGGTTGTATTTTAATTTTTATACAAAAAAAAATTATAAAATAATGAGTTCAATCTTAATTTTTTTTCTTAGGCATAGAAAAATTAATTTACGGGGAAGTAAAAAAATATAAATGATAATATTTTTTATACTTGTAATCTTAGTTAATTCATTTTGATCAATGTCAACAAAAGAGCTAAAATTATAATATTAACAAAACCTAACTTAAAAAAAATGAAATTTTGTATGTTGCACATACACTATTTATACCTAGTATAAATTTATGTAAATGTTTGTAAAATTAGAAGAAGTAAAATTTTTATTTATTTATAATGTAAATGAGTTGATTGTAATTGTATTTAATTTAATTTGGTGAAATAACAAGAAAATATTGAAAAACTTCTATACGTTATTTTCATATCAATATTATATGTGCTTAAGAAAAAAAATTAACTCCATGTTTTTATAAGTTTTGTTTTGTATAAAATTTGAACTCTTTTTTTTATACAAGTCAAATAACCTTGAAAGAAGTAGTGTAATCTCAATATTATTCATGTTGAAGAAAAAAATAAGATTGAACTCACTTTTTTATAATTATTTTTTTTACATATAATTTAGAACTCCCTAATTTTATACACGTAAAATAAGAAAAACAAATTGAAAATACTAGTACAAATGCATTTATTTTATTATATTGTTCAATAAATATGTTAAACTTCAAATAACGGTATTAAAATCTTAAACAAGTAAATTTGTATACATATTCTAATCATAACTGGTTAGAAATTGTATTTACATTCTTGTTTCACATGTGTTCGAGAATGTTTCAATTTATATACTTGAAATTAAAATTATATGTGTAAAAAGTATCTGGAATGCAATATTATTAATATTTTGAAATTTATATAATTAATTTTTAATTTTTAGATGCATATTAAAGATTTAAAGTAAAAAAAGAAAAAAAATGCTAAAGTACCACCCGCCGCAATGTTTCATTGCTGTAGCTGTTGGTTGTTTGCATATATTTTAAATTTTAGTTGTAAGTGTTGGTTGACAACCACCTTCCCGCCATGGCGGCAGTAGAAATAAATTTATTTTTTCCCTAGTTTATGTTGATTATAAATTTATTGGTTGACATGCAATACATGTAAGTTACGCGGGTAGAAATATGTAACATATTTATTTTTTTCCTAGTTTATACTGATTATAAATTTTAAAATAAATATAACTACTTTTATATTTTTATCTTATAAAAAAAAAATTTATTAAAGAATAAATAATATTTTATGTATATTTAAATAAAAATTTTATGTATATTTTTTTTAATAAAAAGAGTATATTAGTAAATTTTAATTTTAACACTAGAGAAAAATAAATATAACTAATTTAATAAATTATTTCAATTTGTTACTTCAGTCTCGATTTTCAAATATTTTTAATGTATTTAGACGAGGTCATAAACTTTAAAAAACTAAATTTTTATGTATATTTTTTTAATAAACAAATTACAATAGTAAATTTTAAATTTAACACTAAAGAAATATAAATATAAGTAATTTAATAAATTTGTTCAATTTGTGACTTCAGTCTTGATTTTTAAATATTGTAAATGTATTAAGATCGAGATCATAAATTTTAGAAAACAAAATTCTATTTAAATATTACTTTTATATCAATATTATATGTGCTTAAGAAAAAAAAATTAACTCCATGTTTTTATAATTTTTGTTTTGTATAAAATTTGAACTCTTTTTTTTTTATACAAGTCAAATAACCAGAAAATATTGAAAGAAGTAGTGTAATATCAATATTATTCATGCTTAAGAAAAAAAATAAGATTGAACTCACTTTTTTATAATTATTATTTTTACATATAATTTAGAACTCCCTAATTTTATACAAGTAAAATAAAAAAAACAATATTGAAAACACTTGTGTCATTATTTGTATTATCAATATTATCCATGTTAAAGAAATAAAATAATACTCCATATATTTATGCTAGTCAAATAAAAGAAAATATATTGAAAATACAAGTATACATTAATCTTTTTTGTTTATCGATTTATAATTCAATGATTAGTACATATGCATTTATTTTATTATATTGTTCAATCATTATGTTAAACTTCAAATGACGTATTAAAATCTTAAACAAGTAAATTTGTATACATATTCTAATCATAATTGGTTAAAAATTGTATTTACATTCTTGTTTCACATGTGTTCGAGAATGTTTCAATTTATATACTTGAAATTAAAATTATGTGTAAAAAGTATATGGAATGCAATATTATAAATATTTTGAAATTTATATAATTAATTTTTAATTTTTAGATGCATATTAAAGGTTTAAAATCAAAAAAGAGAAAAAAAAATGTTAAAGGACCACCTGCCGCAATGTTTCATTGCTGTAGCGGCACTAAAAAACAATCTTAATAACTCTTCTAAAGGTAAAATGAAGTTCTGACAAAAAAGAAGAAGATAAAACGAAGTTGTTGTAAGCAAATATTACATCAAAGTTTGAGAGTCTTTCCTTTATTAATTGACAATTGACAATTCGGAGGTTTTTTAAAATTTTTAATAATTCAAATTTTGTATATTATAAATTATTAATTAATCCTTTTCTCAGATTTGATATCTATCTAAATATATAAGAAAAATATATATAACTAATTTTATTTTTGACAACCATATTATTTTTTGTATCTTAGAAAAAATAAATTTATTGTAACTAATTTTATTTTTAAAGTCTTATTACCAATTAGAAATAATATAAACAAAACTATCATAACAAAAAAAATAAACAAAACTAAACATACTCTTTTCTTGCATTGCCGCAATGTTACATTGAGGTAAGTGTCAACTATCTGCCGCAATGAAACATTGAATGAAACATTGAGGCTTCCGCAATGAACCCTTGCGGCAGAGTACTAGCTGGTGGTTGTGTGCAATTTCTAACCAACGGTGGCTATGGAAGGGCACCCTATATATATATATATATATATAAGTGTATAAGCTGCTGTGTGAGTGTGTTTTGCCGCAGATTGTGTACATAGGTGTTGATGGGTGTACGAGTTGTGTGGCTGCGGCGAATAGGAAGTGGGATGCTGATTGTGGCAGCAAGAGAGGTGAGTAAGTTAGTGTATGTGGTGGGTGTCGAGAGATTGATATGAACTTGCGGGGATTGTACCAGTGAATGGTTTCCGTTTATGTGAAGGTTTTGGATGTATGTGGGTGTGCTTGTGGTGGTATTAGGTTGGGGTATGCGAGGTAGTGGTGTGAGTCAAAACTGTGTAGGGTGTTGCTACTTAGAGTTTTCTAGTGGACTGGTTTGGCCAAGTACGGTTGGTTGAGGAGGCCGAGAAGGATGGCTGTGAGCTTGGTGTGTGCGTGAGTATGGCTGATGAGTGGATGTAGGGTGTAGTTGTGGAATGTAGCGGGATTGAGAGAGAAAGGGAAGAAGGGTTTTGATGTGAATGCGTATATGTAGGTTCTGGTGCGTGTATGTTGTGCCTGGTGGGCATGTTAAATGGTGTTGAAGTGGTGAAAGAATAAGAGGAGGCAGGAGTGTGTGATTTTTTTGTTCGGGCGTATATAATTGGGATTGTGTGTTTATATTCGTATATGTACATACGACTGATGCACTATTGTGGAAACAAATTTGGGGGATTCTACTTGCATTTGGTTTGATTAATGTTTAAATTTCATTTTGTGCTTGTTTATGTGGTGTTAAGTGCTAATTACTAAATAATCTAACCTACGTGTGTGTGTGTGTTATGTAATCTTGAATGGAATTTTTGGTATTGTTAGTTACATAAACTTAATTTGTACGAATTGTTATATGATGATTATTGTAAATTGGTGAGGATAGGTTGTTGGTTAATGATATAATGCCCTGTATGTGAAGTTTATATACGATTAATTTGAATTTTCGAAAGTTAAGTGAATATGATTATGAGCTTTATTTTATATACCTCGTCGATTATGATTATTATGAATAAATGGTTATAGGATGTTAATTTGTAAGTTAATCACTTGTTTGTATCAACTTAGAAGCTATACATTCGTCTTCAGATCTTATTTTTGACTCTTTGATGTGATTCAAGGAAAAGATGTGGTCGTAGCTAATTAAGGTATTCGTACCAGAGAGTTCATGTTGATTATTCGGTGAAGGGGAGTTATACTATTAGTGTATATTGAACTGATGATTTTAAATTATAAGTATAATTATGGGATTGATTGGTTCGGCTGTATTCTGACAGGTTAGTTGATATTTTAGAGGAGGTGCTGTCCAATTTTTGTTAGAAATATTTTGTAATTTGTATAATGAATTGATAAGAAATAATTATAAATAGACGTGTTAACAGGTATAAGTTGTTGGGCTTGCTAAGCGAGCCTAACTCCACAATAGTATGATATTGTCCGCTTTGGGTCAGTCCCGCACGGATTTGTTTTTGGGCAACTCCCAAAAGGCCTCATACTAATGGAGCTATCTGGCTGGCTTATAAACTAGCTATCTGCCCCTCCCACAACCGATGTAGGACAACTCCTAACAATCTCCCCCTTCACACATCGGGCTCGACACCTATCAAATCTACCTCCTTTCTGTGTGATCTAGCTCCCCCTTGACCCATACTGGCAATTCACCTGGCTATCTGGATCCTCCCTAGGCCTATACTGGAAGGCTCACCTGCTCCTCCTTAAGCCCAACCTGGGATAGCCCATCTGCCTTTTCCTTGGATCCATTCTGGAGCTCATTGAGATCGTTATGGACCATTATAACCATAGCTCTGATACCACTTGTTGGGCTTGCTAAGCGAGCCTAACTCCACAATAGTATGATATTGTCCGCTTTGGGTCAGTCCCGCACGGATTTGTTTTTGGGCAACTCCCAAAAAGCCTCATACTAATGGAGCTATCTGGCTGGCTTATAAACTAGCTATCTGCCCCTCCCACAACCGATGTGGGACAACTCCTAACATAAGTGTAAGTTGATGATATGTATTAAGTGCTTATGTGATTTATACAGTTATACTATACTGTTTTGATAATGTGATCAGTATGTGTTATATTGTAAAGCGTAATAGGACACGATTGGGTAGAATAGAGTTAGACGGTTAAGTTTATAAGCGCACTGAAGTATTACTTTACGTTTATATAGGTACCAGTATGAGGCCGGTAAGAGCCAGTGCACGTGTAGATGAAATCTAAAGGAAGGAAGATAATTATCAAAGTCGACGAGTGTAATCATGTAGAAGGTGATGAGTGATAGAGGAAAGACGGATACGTGATCGAATAAAGACCAAAGTATAAAGAAGTGGAGACTGATGTAAAGTGAGTAAGGAATTGAGATATTGGAATTGGAAACTTCATGTATTGAGTTAGGATTAAAGGTGGATGTCTACATCTTACAAATCATATGAGGGCAATGAGGCAGCCTATACAGGATATATCTCGAAGTCAGAGCGGGTAAGCACGGATTGGAATTAAGCTTTAGATTAGACGGTATATTGATTGTATTCAGGGTAGTGAAAGAAATTGTAATAATTTGTATAGTTTAGTTTCTTGTTTCATAGCAAAACCTGGAATTGATCCTCGGTGAGGAGTCGTTGCTGTATTAAGTTTTAATTGTATTTATTAACCTGGAATTTGGTTGGGTTGAAATACAGGTGGATAGTCCGATTTACGAATACTTCATGCCGAAATTTTCCAAAATTTCCCTGTATTAAAAATCCATTTTATCTAATTAAATCCAATAATGTATTATAAAAGTATATTTATAGTATTGGGAAGTCGGGGCGTTACATACTTCCTCACGCAGAGCTCGTATATTGGAAACTATTCCATTAATCTTCATGTAGAAGTCATCGAGTTGATCTGCATCCTTCATACTCAGTGCTTCAAACTCACTTTTCAACGTTTGAACCCTCGCTTGCTTCACCTTTTCCGCTCCTTGGCACATGATCTTGATCGCCTCCCAGGCGTCTTTGGTAGTCTTTTTATCGGCTAAAGACAGCAGTATATCCTCCGGTATACCTTGATATATCATTGCCATAGCGATCTTATCCGTCTTTCCCTCGACTTGAGTCTTTTGATCACTGGGCTCAATTGCATCCCAAACTCCATGGGCTTGCATAAACACTCTCATCTTCATGGACCAAGCCGTGTAATTTCCTTTGGCCAGCATCGGGTAACTCAGGCCAACAGAACCTCCTTTCAGCTTGTTCACATCCATCGTTGCAGTCTTTGACATACACAGTCTCTTACCTCGCTCTGATACCACTTCTAGAGATATTTAAGAGATACAGTATGAACACCAACAATACACACATGTATTGTTTACCAAAAAGACCTGTTTTTATTAATGACTTCAAACGTACATATATAGAGACGCTGCAATACAAGATAAGAGATAAGAACAAACTACTCAACGACTTTCCTAAACAAACTGACTTCTACGTTTATTTAGCTAGATCCTATGAAATAGCAACTAACTAAACGGGCCATGTTGACCTCGTTCAAAACACTCGACTGATAAAAATAAAATAACAACTTTCAGACAAGTTGCAGATTAAAAAGCAACAATTAAAATGCAACACTTTCCTGAATAAGCACATAAGCTGTCTTGACCAAGTAATGACCAAGCTTCTCCTTTCTCCAAAAACGATGATCACTATCAGTATGGCGTAAAGGAATAGAAAGAATTAGATTTACATCTCTTTCTTTAAACAAGTCATGAATTAAATCCACGTCCCACTGGTACTCACCCGTAACCATTAACGAAGACACCGTTTTATTTTTCAGCGCTTCATTTTCAGTCAAAATGAATGGATTATCCATATTTGGAAGCCATGGGTCATCCATAATGCTGATAGAGTTTCCGAAACCAATTCTACAAGAAGTACCTTGTTTTAGTAATCCTTGAGCTGCCAATATACTTCGCCAAATGAAACTAGGATTACCACCCATACTTGCTGCTAAAAAATTAGTCTGAGGATAGTATCTAGCCTTGTATAGCCTTGCTACCAAGCTGTTTGGATTCGTCATGAATCGCCATCCCTGTTTGCCCTGCCACGTTAAAATCATGAATGTGACGGAACCCCAAACCACCTTTCAATTTCGAAGTACACATTTTGACTTTGTCCCAGCACATCCAGTGTATGCCCCTTATATTTATTAATTAGTTATGCAAGATATTTCAATATTTCAAAATGATTTTTTTCCCCGGAAAGTACAATAATTTTAACTCGAGTACAATGAGGAACAGTAGAAGAATACCCAAAATCCTGCAAATCAAATGGCGATACTTTAGCGAAGCCTTGGACACATAAGTTTCCTATTTCTTTCACCAGTTCCTCCGGAAAGACTAAAATTACCTAGACCTTTGTTCGCTTTTAAAACTCCAACAGTACAAAATATGTAACAGAGGATTACACCGTTAGTTAATGTTTCTAATCATGCTGTAATTGTAAAGCAACAAATTGAACATTCTGTTCGGTTTGCGTATACATGAACCTAAAACAATTACATTACAACAGAGCAACATCCCCCCAACCTCTGCGAAAAGGAATAGTCCAGTCTCTGAACAAATTTGCAAGCATCGGAAAGCTCCAAGTTAGCACAGCTTGAAGGTCCTTGCATCTCCATATCCTAAGGGATTTAATCATCAATAAATATAACTGAGTTGAGCATAAAACATATGAAATGACTACAGATGCCAACAGTTGTATTAAAACGTTATTAAGCTAGGTTTGGTGTTCTTTTTAGGATATACAAAGTCGAAATTCGAATACATTAAAAACTCAGTTATAGAATCTAACAATCAAATCAAAATTATATTACATAGTTAAGCAATTTAGTTCCTACACATTGTGTAAAGCTCGCATACTTGTAACGGTGCAATATGAGTTATCTAGAAGACCCAATGTCCCATAGGATAGGACCTTCTCATCAACCTTGCTCAACTTCTCGTCGTCATATCTCTTCCACGTATTTATCCTCTCCACTCCGATCCATTCCTTGTCCCCCTTTTCAAGTTCCATCAGAATAACCGTTGCTCGTCTTGGTATTCCAGCCCTGCCATAACCATGATATCCAAAACCTCCACCATATGACTTACCTGAAATTTATATGATTCCTATGTGCAGCTATTTCTTGGTGGAGCAGAACCATCGCTGCTTCATTCGATGTCATTTGATTTACGCAGTCCTGAGAAAGATCTTAAAATTCATACCAAATTTACAATATCCAATACACGGTGTCTTCAACTCCCTTCCACTTGCTGACAGGGAATGTCAACTGCAAAGGATAAAAAAAAAGAAAAAAAAAAAAAGAGAAAGTATACCTCTAATTTCAGTCCATCATTAGGTTACATGATGGTTTCATGACTAGTATGGCATGCTTGTTTTCAACATAAATTGGTACCGAAGGGACATGTTAGCTAACATTAGTGCTTCCATGTTAGCTATGTATACAAGTACTTGCTGAAAGCAGAGAATAAAGTTCTTCCTCCGTAGTTTCTTTCTCTTCCTCAGTGTGTATCTATATATCTGTACTTTGTAGCAATATTCAAGAATTTCGAACAAACAACATTTGCATCTAATTATATTTATTAATTGGTTAATATGAAAGATATTTTACTAATACAAATTAATTTTTTTCTAACTTTGTACAGTGAGGAACAGTGGAAGAATACCAATTTCCTTTATTACTTCCTTCAAGACTAGAATCATTTAAACTTTTGTTCGTTTTTAAAATCCCACAATTTTATCTGACAAAATAAAATAAAAATTCCACAATTTCAAGTAGTACAAAACTACACAAGTGCACAAAGTATGTCAAAGAAGATTACACTGTCAGTTAATTTTTACAAATTCTGCTGTGATTTGTGAAACAATAAATTGAACACCCTGTTCAGTTTCTGAGTATACATGAACCTAAAACAATCACATTACAACAGAGCAATACGTCCAGTCCCCCCCCCCTCCCAACCCAATCCCTTCCCGCAAAAAGGAATAATCCAGCTTCTGAACAAACTTCCAAGCATCGCAAACCTCCAAAGTCAGCACAGCTGGAAGGTTCTTGCATCTTCAAATCCTAAGGTCTTCAACCATCAATAGATATAACTGAGTTGAGCATAAAACATATAAAATGACTAAAGATGCCAACATTGGTATTAAAACGTTATTAGGCTAGCTTTAGTGTTCTCTTAAGGATTAGGGCCATTAGGCTAGGTTTAGTGTTCTCTGAAGGATGTTTAAAGTTGAATACATTCAAACCCAACAACAAAATCTCACAATCAAAATCATATCACCTAGTTAAGCAATTTACTTCTGACAAATAATGTAAAGCTCGCATACCTGCAATAGTGCAATTTGAGTTATCTAGACAACCCAATTTCCCATAGGACCTGCTCATCAACTTTGCTCAACTTCTTGTCGTCATATCTCTTCCATGTTTTTATCCTCTCCACTCCCATCCATTCCTTCTCCCCCTTTTGAAGTTCCATCAGTATAACCCTTGCTCGTCTTGGATTTCCAGCCCTGCCATAACCATGATATCCAAAACCGCCACCATAACAAAACCATATACCCTTTAGATACCCACAGAAATCGTTAGTGTGATCATGACCAATGAAAACAGCCTTTACATCACCCATGGAGACAAAAGTTGGCAAAACTCCAGAGTTGACTGATGAACAGGCTGCATATTCCCGATACTCGCCGACAACAGCTTCTAAAGGCCCTTCTCGGATTTCTGGAATTGGAATATGGAAGAATGCCAGTGATGGAGACATGGAAGGAAGGGAAAGAGTGCCAAATATTTGATTACAATCCTGAGTTTGCCCCTGTTAGCGTGTGACCTGTAACATGTTAATGAAATCTAAATCTACAAACCTCCCTGATGAGAGTAGAAAGACAATTAGACAAATATTAATCATAAACAAGCGTTTAGGATATTGATAAAATTCGTTCATATTATGTGAGTCATTTTCCCTCTTAGATTAAATTTGGAAGAGTGAGGGTTAAAATAGTGCTACAAGAGACTCTTAGTGGCTCTTTAAATCAATAAGAGTCTCTCTTCCTTCTCTATGTATAAAGAGCCACATCCCACTCTTAAGGTATATTTTATGATGAATTACTAGGATACATTTTCTATCTCCACTTTCTTTTGTACTTCATATATTCAAAGAACTTTTAATAATAAGAAAAACTAAATAAAGAGTGAATGTAAATAACATTATTGGAGATTGACACGCACTAAATGACCAAGAGCTAACTTTTTATATTATATTTAGAGAGGGAACTAAGAGTCTATGGGAGATGCTCTTAGTGCTCAAAACTAATTATACTTAACAAGCTATTAAAATCCCTGAAGTCCACTAGAAATGTGGAAATACTACGGGTTGCCATTTGGCATCAGTCATACCTGAAGTTTCTTAGAAACGCCGCGTAGCCAATGAAGTTGAGATTCTTTAATCCATCCATACGTTCTAATTCCATCAACGACAGCTCTGTCTCCACTGTCAAGAAAGTAGAGATTGAGAACACTGCTGTTCGCCAAGGGGGAACCTAATGCACCAAAAACTTGGAGATCGTAATTCCCAAAACCATCAATATGTGTTGGAGGGTGTTCATCGGTATATCCAGCTGATGGATTGGGTTGTGACAGTGAATAATCCATAAGAGAGATAAAAGACATTAATTCCTCACGAGTCATAGTGGATTCCTGATCATGGTTTCCTAGGACAGCTGCCCAGGGAAGCCTAGATTCAATGACGGGTCCAAAAACTTCTAACAGCGATTCTGCAGCATCAGAAGCACTTGTCCCAAATATATTATCACCTAGTTCACATAGCTAAAAAGTGAGATGGATATAGCCATATAGGCCATATGCAACATACAAATGACAAGTTACCAATAAACTAGAGGAGCTATAAGTAGGCCTGCAAGGTACAAAACGGAAACAAGAATCCTTCTTTATTATAGCCACAAATACATTAGATGTATGAATGACATTAGCTTACCATTCATGGTGTAGGGCAATGGTTAAAGGGCCAAAAAAATAAATGGAACAAATTGTAAAATAAAGGATAAAACCTATCTCAGTCCATACTCTGTCACTCATCATTCAACATAAAATTAACTTGGCTTTAGAAGCAATAAAATTTGGTAAACTTATATCTAAAGCCAAGTAAATAATCTACTTTGTAACAGAGTTTACTAATTGGGACCGTTAATTAAGTTATTATGTTTATTTAAAGTATGTGTCAGGCTAGTACGTTGTCGTTTTGGAGTTAAGGGCTATTTAGTCTTTATACTCGATTGTTAAGTAAAACGCTGTTGTTTAGCACCATATCTTTGGGATCTCGTGCACATAATAGAATGGACACGTGTACTCAGAGTGATGGTTAATATATAGAGGCTAGAGAGAAAGAGAGAGGCTGGGCTTGAACGTGTGTTTCTTTCTTTGTATTTTCTCTTTTATGCCTTGTACTTTTCCTTCAGTTTTCTTTTCTAGTCCATTTACTTTATCTGCACTTTTGTTTATTTCCTTTCATTGCAATTACTTTCAAGTTCTCGGATCTTAGTTTAAGAAATCTATTACAAGTGGTATCAGAGCTAGCCCTTCCTTAGCTCTTCAGATTATGGCGGAAGGTACGCGGTTTCGTACGATGGAGGAGAAACTGGGTGCTCACGATTCAAAACTCACTGGGTTACGTGATGAACTCAATCAAGCAAAGGATGGGTTTACTACTCAGTTACCGGGTGTTGATTAGTAAGGTGGAAAACTCACGTCTCGTATTGATAAGATGGATTTAAATATGAAGGAACTTAAGAAGTTGATTTTGGAGATGCACTCCACCCACTCGTCGCAGATGGTTCATCCTCAGAGCGACGCCTCTTCAAACTCTCACATCCAGACCAAACCTTTAACAAACGATGAGGTAACCACTCTCGGTTCTAATTCTCTCAATTCCATTCAATTATCTGCTCCATTCACTACTGTAATGCCGTCTATGAATGCAATGACTCATGTAATTACGCCTCATCCAATATCTGTTTTTATGTCTTCATCTATACCACTTCACTTGGGATCTCCACTTACTACACCATCACGAACCCTCCACTATATACTAATTCTACTACCACCACACCCATTCCACAATATCAGTACACCAATGGCTTAACTGTCTTTTCACCAACACCACAATATCAACCACCACCTCACTATTCACAACACTATAATCCTATACCCAAATTTGTCCACGTACCTCCCAATAGCCCCACACATCATTTTACTCCATCAAACCCTCACTTTAACCCCACTCCCAAGATAGAATTTCCAAGATTTGATGGTTCTGACCCCAAGAGTTGGTCTATCAAGGCTGATCAGTACTGAGTTCATTAATGTTGATGATCAAAGGAGAGTCAAATTAGCTGCTATTCACTTTGAAGGCAAGGCTAGTGTCTGGTATAGGTTCTACCAGAGTACCAAACCCATGGTTACTTGGAAATGTTTTGTAATGGATGTTTTGAATAGGTTCGAGAACCCTGAACAGAAAGATGTACAAGACCTTTTTAATAAACTCAAACAGCTTACCACAGTCTCTGAGTACGAAGATCAATTTGAGGAACCGAGAGCTCTGTTAGTGGCTAAGAGTAAGACCTTCCCAGAAGACTAATACATCTCGAGTTACTTAAGTGGGTTGAAGGATCATATCAAGTCCACAGTTCGAATGTTCAGACCCCAAACCCTATCTGATGCCATATTTTTGGCAAAACAAGAGGAATCTACGGGAATTAAGACCTCTTTACCTCCACCTAAACCATCCTTCACTAAACCAATTCCTAGCCAAGAAATAAGAACATCTTTTACCCATTTTTCTCCCACAAAGATGGCCACCAATGAAACTGCAAAGCCAAAATCAACATTAACCACCAAAATTATGGAAGAAGGATGAAAGACCAATGTTTTCACTATGATGACCCTTATCATCCAAGGAAGCCATGTAAGGCTAAGTTGTACATGCTGTTAGGGGAAGATGAGCACACTTCTGACCAATGTGACAATAATACAGTCTTTTGGCTGAAATGAAGGAATTGCTGGTTAAACAAGAAATTCCTGGTGAGATTTCTTTGAATGCCTTAGCTGGCAGTGTATCTCCAAACACAATCAGGCTTACTGGCACCATTAAGAAACAAACTGTTAGCATCCTAATTGATAGTGAATCGACTCATAATTTTATTGATTCCAGTTGGTTAAGAAATTAAATTTGACAGCTAAACTCATTTCCCCTCTCTTGGTTACTGTAGCTCATGGGTCTAAAGTGCTGGATGATACTGCTTGTAAGCATCTAGCTTATACAATTCAGCAATGTGGTTTTCCAACTGATCTCAGACTATTTCCATTGGGGGGCTCTAACCTAGTTCTGGGAGTTGACTGGCTCACTCAACACAACCCCATAACTTTTGATTTTGAAAAACTCAACCTCACAATCAAAAAGGGAGGGAATTCTATTACACTCTATGACACTGCTAATGGAGGTTCTTTGCAAACCAATTCTGGCAAACATCTGTCCAAATTACTCAAATCTCCCAGAGGCATCTCAAGGTTATTTATGTGTACTTCAGGCCTCTTCACCCCCAGCTGATCACTCTAATTATCAGAAGGGAGGAAACCTGATTCACAACCTGATTTCTTAGTATGCTGATGTCTTGAAAGAGCCTACTGAGTTGCCTCCAATCAGATCCCATTATCAAAAAATTCCATTATTAAAAGGTAGCCAGCCTGTCAATCAGAGAGGGTACAGAGTACATTATGTTCAAAAGGCTGAGATTGAAGCTCAGGTCAAAGAAATGCTCAGAACTGGTGTGATTCAACCCAGCACAACTCCATTTGCTTCTCCAGTCATTCTGGTCAAAAAGGACAGTTCTTGGCGGATGTGCATTGATTACAGAAGATTAAATGATGTCACTGTGAAGAATAAATACCCCATTCACTTGATTGGTGAACTTTTGGATGAACTTAAAGGGGCTAGGTGGTTTACTAAGCTTGACCTTCGAGCTGGATACCATCAAATTCGAGTTGCAGAGGCAGATATACATAAGACTGCATTTCGAACACATCATGGCTTGTTTGAGTTGGTGATGCCGTTTGGTTTAACCAATGCACCAGCTTCATTCCAAGCCTTGATGAATGAGGATTTTCAAAACCAGTTGAGGAAAACTGTTCTTGTTTTCTTCGATAATATACTCATATATAGCACTACTCTGACTAGCCATCTTATGCACTTGCAAGAAGTTCTCCAAATCTTCAGGACTCACAAGCTCTATGCTAAAGAAAGTAAGTGCTCTTTTGGACAACAAAAGGTGGAATATCTAGGACACATTATCTCTGCACGGGGGTTTCAACTAACCCAAGCAAAGTACAGGCCATGGCAGATTGGCCTCTTCCTCAAACAGTCAAGCAGTTAAGATCCTTTCTAGGTCTTACTGGCTACTATAGGAGTTTCATAAGAAACTATGAGGTGATTTGCAAACCCTTAACAAATCTACTCCAAAAAGGGGATTTTGTTAGAATGAAGAAGCCACCACTGCATTTAACAACCTCAAGACTGCTATGATGACAACCCTGTTCTTGCCTTGCCAGATTATACACAACCCTTCATCATTGAGACAGACTAATACATCAGGCTGGGGAGTAGGTGCAGTCTTAATGCAAAATGGTAAGCCACTGGCCTTTATGAGTAAGGCACTATATAAAAGACATCAAGCATTGTCCACTTATGAGAAGGAGCCTTTAGGTACAGTGATGGCTATTCAGAAATGGCAATCGTATTTGCAAGGCTACCATTTCTTGATTAAAATTGACCACCAGAGTTTGAAATTTTTACTTGAGCAAAGGATGTCCACTGTTTTACAACAAAAGTGGTTAGCAAAGCTCATGGGTATGGACTATGAAATTGTGTTTAAAAAGGGCTTGATAATGTTGTTAAAGATGCCTTATCTAGGTTACACATTCATGAAGATTCAGGCAGTCTAACAGCTATCACTACTGTGCAGATTAGTTGGTTAGCTCTGAACAGCTATGTTAATGATCCTGAGGCTCAAGCTATCATTTCTGGTTTAGAAGAGGGGGATGCTACATACCAGCACTACCAGTTTCATAAAGGACTACTCAAGTGTCATGATAAGATCTTTGTGGGGCACAAGCAAATATGAGGTCCAAACTCTAGTGGGAACTACATGACAGCACTACTGGGGGCCATTGTGGTCAAGATTCCACCTTCAAGAAGGTCTCACAATTCTTCTACTGGCCATCAATCAGAAAGGATGTCAATGCTTATGTGCAGTCCTGCGACATCTGTCAAAGGGTGAAATCAGGTAATCAATTCCCTAATGGATTACTGCAATCCCTCCCTGTGCCTTCTAAAATTTGGGAACATATTTCTATTGACTTCATAGAAGGGCTTCCAAAGTCCTATGACAAAGACTGTATTATGGTAGCTGTTGACATATTCTCTAAGGTTGGCCATTTTCTAGCTCTGTCTCACCCATTTTCTGCAACCACAGTGGCACAGTCCTTTCTTGATAATGTATACAGACTCCATGGGATGCCTATTTCCATTGTCTCGGATAGAGAAGGTATTCACAAGCAAGTTCTAGAAAGAACTCTTTAGCACTGTGGGTACTAAGCTGAACCTCAGCACCTCCTACCACCCTCAGTCAGATGGTCAAACTAAGAGATTAAACAGGTGCCTTGAACATTACCTCAGAGCCATGATTAGCCATAAACCAAAGCACTGGAGTAGATGGCTCCCCTGAGTGGTGGTACAACACCACCTACAATAGTGCCATTAAAATGTCTCCATTTGAAGCTCTCTATGGGGTCAAACCAAGGCAGCTTTGCATCCCATCTAAGTGCAGATCTCCTGTTGCTTCTGTCGAAGATTTCCAGCTGCAAAGAGAAGCCATGAATCATGTCCTCGGGAGGCTATTACTACAACCAAGGCAAATACAAATACTATGCTGACAAAAAGAGAACTGAAGCTACACTATAGGTAGGGAACTGGGTCTACCTCAAATTTCAACCCTACAACTAGCTATCAGTAGCTACAAGGAAGTATTTGAAGCTTGTTCATAAGTATTTTGGACCATATAAGGTCATCCAGAAAATTGGGACTGTGGCTTATAAGCTTGAATTGCCAGTTGGAAGCTTGGTCCATCCTGTCTTCCACATCAACTTGCTTAAAAAGAAGATTGGCTCCAAATATACAGCCACTACTGCCTTGCCAAGGCTAGGAGAAGAGGGTCAGTTCTTATTTCATCCAGTGCATATCCTTGACCGGAGAATGGTGAAGAAGAACAATGTAGCTGTTATTCAATGGCTTGTTCAGTGGTCCCATGCTATCCCCAAAGATGGCACTTGGGAAGATGCTTCTTCAATCCACGCTCAGTACCCAGAATTCAATCCTTGAGGACAAGGATTGTTTGGAGGAGAAGCAACTGTAACAGAGTTTACTAATTGGGACCGTTAATTAAGTTATTCTGTTTATTTAAGTATGTATCAGGTTAGTACGTTGTCGTTTTGGAGTTAAGGGCTTTTTAGTCTTTATACTCGGTTGTTAAGTAAAACGATGTCGTTTAGGACCATATAAGTCTGGGATCGCGTGCACATAACAGAATGGACACGTGTAATCAGAGTGATGGTTAATATATAGAGGCTACAGAGAAAGAGAGAGGCTGGGCTTGAACGTGTGTTTCTTTCTCTGTATTTTCTCTTTTATGCCTTGTACTTTTCCTTCAGTTTTTATTTACAGTCCATTTACTTTATTGCAATTTTGTTTATTTCCTTTCATTGCAATTACTTTCAAGTTCTCAGATCTTAGTTTAAGAAATCTATTACATACTTCCAATGCTAATCTAATAAAGTACAATGGAACTTTGATAAATTCATACCCCATGATAAATTAATATTCTGAATATACCGGAAACAGTGTAATTTTAACCTTGGACAAATTATAAAAATTCACCAGTCTCGAATTATTAATTTAAATAGGTTTAACAATTAAACAGTACCATGATAAAATAAATGAAACAAATCTTATTAATTTTTCTACTAACATTACCTAGTAGATGCTCAACAAAGCAAAAAAAGGCATATAACAGTGGAAAACCATACCAGTAAAAGCAATAAAATCAGGCTTCTCTGCCTCAATCATCCTTTTCAAGAACCGAGTGGTGTTAAGATCGGAACAATAATCAAACTCAGTAGCTAACACGTCTCTGCACCTAGTTGTGATCCCATTCCCATAGTGCATATCAGCCACCTATAATCACAACAATTCATATTAAAAAGTCAAACAATCAATTTCTCAATCCATTTCATCACAAGCTCTAACACACACACACACACACACAGAGAGAGAGAGAGAGACCTGAAGGATTTTAAAAGTTCCATCGGAGCGAAAACGAAGTGGGAGAGAGGGTTGTTTCTTACGAACGATTATGCTGGTGTTGTTAAGGTCTGCTAATAACAATTTAGATGAGATTAAGGTTTGAACACAGTATAAACAAAGTGAGATTAAAGTGACGTAAACAAAAGAGTGGATCCATATCTGTTGTTGAGATTTCATCGCCTAACCTGGGTAAAAGAACAAGTTTGAGTTTGAGGCGGGTTTGTTTGTTTCTTCTTTCATTTACGAGAAATTCCGTTTATTCTTTTAAGGAAATTAATGAGTAAAAAACAAAGTTTCTTTCATTCCGGTACAATATTTTTACATTTTTCTTATCAAAATACCGACATTGTGTATTAGTATTTTTAGTACTTGTATATATTTTTATATGTGTGGTCGAAGTGGTAATTTTAGTTAATCATAAAAATATTTGATTGCTTTTTTTGTTAAAAATAAAAAGATAAATAAATTAATGTGTTTTATTTGAATAAATAGATTTATATATATTTCTCAATGAATCTCGCTCATTATGGGATGACAAAAGATAAGTTTTAACCGGTTGAGTTATTTCATCACCCTCATTAATGTGTTTTTTTAATAAAATTTCAATTCATAACTTAGAGCAAATCGCTCAAGCAAATCTCAAGAAGAGGAGCCGAGACATCCCCTGCCAAGCTCACGACCAGCATAACATTGAGCATTTCTTGCAAGATAATGCGCAGCTCGATTCGCAAATCGTTTAACAAAATGTAAATCAACATTACTAAGAGAACTCAACAAAGCCTTATTCTCATCGCTACTATACCAAAACCAGATATCATTCTAATGGAGCTCCTAACAACTTGAACCGTAACAAGGCTATCTAATTCTATAACCAACCTGCTGTATTGGTGAGATTTCAGCCAACTCAGAGCTTCCTTAATGCCCAGAATTTCAGCAAGTTCTGGAGACACACAACCATCTTTGAGCTGAACCCCAGCCGTCACAAAGTCCCTTCTGGAATCACGAACTACCATAGCAAAACCATAGTTTTTCTCTTCAACGAACAAAGCTACAACTACATTAATCTTAATTGTATTATCAACATGTTTTAACCAGTGCTCAGACCCATCACCTGCCAGCAACGGGTTTATCTTCCACCCCTTGAGTTTCAATCCATTGATGAAAACTTAATGCATAATAAGTCATCACACTCTCTATAGTGCGCTTTCTCTTGTTCCAAACTACTGTAGTTCGTTTCGAGCATTCCACAAACACCAACAGGGCATAACAATCCTTCCTACCACATCTTTATCTGAATGCCTGAAAGCTACCTCCATCCACATCTGAAATGAACCTATATCCCTTCCAGGCACTTCCACCCCCAACAAACTTCAGCAGTTCCACGCAAACTCACATAACACAAGACAGTGATATGTGCTCTCATTAAAAATAGTACAAAACGGACAAGATAAATCAATCTCCACACGCCTCCCTCTTAGATTTACCTTTGATGTAGGCAATTCGACATAGCTCTCCAAATCAAGTCCTTAGCTTTAGGAGGAACCTTTAACTGCCACAGCTTCTTCCAAGATCCTAAATTATCATCCACATAGTTAATATTCCGAAGAGATTGAATCCATTTATAAGCACTCTTGACCGAATACATGCCATCAATTTCCTTCTCCTAATATCATGAGTCATCATCCTCAAACGAACTAATCAGCCATAATAATATCTACATCTCAGCTATTTAGAATATCCCTAACTATATCCGCATCCTGCTATCTCGCTCCCTATTTAAACAGACTGCTTACCATTTTTCCGTCTAAACTCCGACTTCTAGTGAACACATAAGGGTTTTGAGCAATCGGTAGCCAAGGATCCTTAATAATAGAAACTTGGTCCCCTGACCCAACTTTACGCCTAATACCCGATCTTAATAAATCTTGAGCTTCATAAATACTACGCCAAATAAAACTTGGGTTTGTCCCCATATTAGTTGATAGGAAATCGCCAATTGGAAAGTAACGAGCTTTATACACTTTTGTGACCAACGAGTTGGGCCGAGAAAGAATTCGCCAACCTTGTTTGCCAATCATAGCTAGATTAAAATCCCACAACAAGCAAAAGCCCAGCCCACCATTGTATTTATGCATCACCATCTTATCCTAGCTCTTCCAAATAATCCCTTTTCCTTGAACTTTACCAGATTTCCACCAAAACTTATTTATCATCCTCTTGAGCTCTATACACATTCCAACTGGAAGCAAAAAGACGCTCATGGCATAAGACGAAAGAAAAAAGACGCTCATAGCATAAGACAGAAGCGCTTGAACTAATATTTTTAGTAAAATCTCCTTCCCTGGTTTCGAAAGGAAATGATTATCCCAGCTTTGAATCCTTCTTTTCATTTTCTCCTTCAGAAAACCAAGTATACCAGACTTATTCAGACCCACAACACTAGGTAATCCCAAATACAAACTATCCTCCTTAGCTTCTTCCACACTCAAAACATTAAAGATTTGTTGCCTCTCCCCTTCACTACTATTATCATTAAAGAAACTGAAGACTTTGACAAGTTTACTTGTTGCCCATTGCCTTTTACCTCTTTGTGGAACAATTGGCCCCAAATTTCTCCCCCCACGAACCACCTTATATCTAATAGATTCCACACTCCTTAACACCAAACGAACCCATCTCTCACTAAACCCCGTATGATATAACATAGCCCCAAGGAATGACCATTCAACTCTAGCATAATCCTTACTCATATCAAGTTTAAGAGCCATATAACCAATTTTACCCGTCGTCTTCCTTTTTAAGTAGTGCATCACTTTGTAGGAGATCATAATATTGTCTGAAATCAACCTACCCGGAATAAATGCACTCTGGGATTCAGAAATGATAACATCCAAAACCTTCTTCATTCTATTAGCCAAAACCTTTGACCCCACCTTAAACAGAAAATTTCACAGAGAAATCGGACGTAAGTCTCCCATTTGGCTCAGGTTCTTCTTCTTTGGAATCAACACAATATGAGTATCATTCAACCTTCCGGAATAAAACCTGTTTCAACAAAATCACGAACCCACTAAATTACATCTCTACCAACTATACCCCAAAATTTCTGGGAAAAACCTGAACTCATTCCGTCGGGTCTTGGAGACTTGTCTGGGTGCATTTGGAAAAGCACTTTTTTAACTTCACTGTCCGATACAATGGCCAAATCTCCTCATTCTGTTCACTTGAAACTATAGGCCTTAAGCTACTCACAATCGGACCCCAATCTGTTTCCAAAGATTTAAATAACTCCTTAAAATAATGGACCATTACCTCGTTCAACCCATTATCCCAATCAACCCAATCCCCATTCGAATTTTGGAGTTTATGGATGTGGTTGTTTCTCTTCCTTGCACTTGCTACAACATGAAAGTATTTGATGTACTCATCTCCCGAATTCAACCAAAACTGCTTCGATCTTTGTTTCCAGAATAACTCTCGGCGGTCTAAGGTCTCCATCAATTTAGCCTTACTTTCTTTGTACTTCTTGATCGACTCGATATCCCTTCCACTTTTGAACATCTTTATTTGACTTTTAAGCATCGCAATCTTTATCTTGAAGCTACCTGTAATCTCTTCCCCCCATTCCGATAACATTTCACCACAAGATTTGATTTTCTTGCTGAATCCCCACTACCCTCACATTCTCCCATCAATTCTCGATAATTTGTCTGCACATAGGCTCGCGAACCCAAGCATTCTCAAATCTAAAATTACATTTTCCAGAAGCAACATCACGGGGACTAGGAACTAACAAAATTGGACTATGGTCCGAAGTAGAGAATCTAAATTATAAAGCTTAGCTGTTAGAAAAACCGGAATCCAATTCTCAAACACCAACGCTTTGTCCAATCTTTCTTCAATCCACATCGAAGTTCCCCTACCTTTCTCCCAAGTAAACTGCGAATCCTGAAACTCAAGATCATAAAGACCACAATCAGCTAGAACCTCTTGAAAACATGAAATCAACCAAGCAAGATACTTGCGACCACCCCTCTTCTCATCATTTCCCCTCAAGTTATTTAAGTCCCCTATTAAACACCAGGGTAAAAAAGAATCCATTTTTAACATTCTAATCATATTCAAAGTTTTCCTTCTCAACGATCTTTTCGGTTCTCCATACACCCCTGTCAGATGCCACTTAGCCAAACCATGAACATCGAGTTCAGAATCAATATGGTTTCGAGAATTACTTTTTATCTGGACTTCAAGACCATTTCTCCA
This sequence comes from Saposhnikovia divaricata, assembly GCA_036435485.1. Taxonomy (NCBI): domain Eukaryota; kingdom Viridiplantae; phylum Streptophyta; class Magnoliopsida; order Apiales; family Apiaceae; genus Saposhnikovia; species Saposhnikovia divaricata. The sequence goes on from CM071599.1 coordinate 34,317,382, forward strand.
TTAAAGGGTTAAACCTCCACTATAACCCTGGGCCTCCACTACAAAACAACCCTCAAATGTAACTTGGCTCTAACTCTATCAACAGTATCTTTTTTACATAAAATTTAACATAGAAAGATTATGTTGGGCTTCTTCTAGACAGCTATGTCCACCAGGAATTGAACGGCCCGCGTGTTCCCAAGACCATGACAATTCCAACTTAAAGTACTAATGATGAGTGGCGGGTCTGGACCCCAGGACCTGCCACAACTCCATTTTTTGAAATATTATTATCATTCATAGTAAAAGTGTTATCGCTATCCATAACTTATTCACTACAAATAGGCCCATTAGTGTCTGCTACCTTCTCCATATCAGCTCCTTTAATAAACGAGTCGAGCCCAACTTCACTCTCCAGGCCCGCACGTCTTTTTTTACTTTCCACAATAAATACTTTCCCATTCTCTGAAGATCCTACTCCTCCGTTAAAAACTGAATCAGCAAGGTTATCACCTTGTTATAATCCATCTTCACATCACCCGAATCAGTTACATTTAAATCATTATCCCTAATAATCTAGCTTCCATCTGTTTCATTCACATCCTGGTTTTGTGGGAAATTTGAATTTTCCATGTTTATCCTACTTTTTATTCCACCCAGCCCATCCTTTCTTCCTCTACCTTCACCGGATCCACCAGCAATACCTGGCCGGAGCCATTTGGCCCCTATTGCATTAATTGCTTTCCTTTGCATAGCTATTATTTCTAACCCATAAGGTTTTACTATTAAATATGCAGGCGTATCAAACAATCTTTCACAGAACTTCTCTGAATGACCCATGATACCACATATGAACCAAAATGTAGGAAGTTTCTCATACTTGAAATTCACCCAGAACCAGGAGTCTGCAGATCTTCTCAGCTTCATTCTCCGTTTAAGGGGTTTTGTTACATCAATCTGGACACGAACCCGTAAATAATCACAACATACCCCTATGAAATTATTTGGATCGGACTGAATGAATTCTCCCATATAATTCCCCACAGCTTTCACTACCCTTTCCGTCATATATCCCGATTACAAGTCATGAAGTTGCACCCACAAGTCCAGATAATTCAACTTGACATTCCTTGGATTCTCCTCTACATTCATCATCTGAATGATAATCTGTTTCCTATTGAACGTCCAAGGAGAGCCTTCAACAACCCTCTGTATATCGACCTCATGGTAAAATTGGAACATGAATCGATTGTTTTCCAACTCCTTCACATACATTTCCCTTCTTAAGTGCCATAAAAAGCCAAAACATTTTGGAAATCATTGAAATCTGATATCCTTCCTGACAACAACTTTTCTACTAAACACCATCTATCATCAATAGCCAATCCTTCCTCCTCGCCTCCTTCCAGAAGAAGTCCTCCTTCATCCTCTTCTCCCAGCGACATATCCACCCACCTTTCTGTTATCTCTGAGACATCGTTACTACTGAACGCCATATTAATAAAATAAAGCTGATTTACGAAAACTCTATAAACTAGAGAGGCTACGATCATGTCAAAAGACAAGACTCTAATATTGGGATTATTAATGTGTTTTTTAGTTTAACATGAGTCATAAATAACAGAATCTATTCATATTTTAGATATAATTAATTATAAAAGTCCAGAAATCCTTTTGACCTTTTCACATTAAAACTCCTTTCTAATTTGATATCTAAACTTATTATTTTTCACTCAAAAGCCTTTAGATTATATGCGCAGAAAATGAAATTCATGTATTTTGTCACATAAACATAAAAGTGAACTCCACAAGACCACAATCGTTATGATCATTTCACAACGAATGGTTGTGCAAATTTATCAAGATTATGATTTGAATAACTACGTCAAAGATCAAAACAACATAATATTCATAAGACAATTTCCTATACTAACAAATACAGAGAATGGAAAGTGTCATAACTACTAGACAATATTAGCAATGCATAACATTGAAAAACTTTTCGTTAATACCTTGAATGAATGATTAAAACTAAGGCACTTCTATTTTTAATTAATTATTACAAAATTAGAGGCTTAAAGATCAAATTAATCCCAGCGAATTGACATTTTTAATATAATAAAATAGGTCGGACAATAACTATATTTTAGATATTTAAGTATCAGACGGTGTTCCATATACAAACGTATTCAGTTCATAACTTTATATACCGTAAATAAGGTGATCTTATATTAATTTTGAGTAAAGTCTTTTTACTGCCATATTTAAACAATTTTATACTTACACAATGGGGTGTACACACAATCCGTTCAATCGCATTAATCACTTGCATCGCTCGTAACCAAACCATATTTTGTGAATAATAGCGAAATGTGGGTTGATTGTAGATGTAAATTTTAATAATCGCTTATTTACGATTTTGTTCCGATTTTATATGTTTAAAACTCACAGAATCCGAACTGCAGCCGTAAACTGCAATATACATATAATATATATTTTTACATAGTACACAATAAATTATAAAAGTTAAAAAGTTTAACACATATATATGTAATTATATATATATATATATATATATATATATATATATATATATATATATATATATATATATATATATATATATATAGGGTCACGTTTTGTTGAGGACACATGTTAGTATGAGAACAGTGAGAACTCTATTCTACAACATAATAATACAACAATGAAAATGTGAAAAATATGCAGAACAATTGCTCTGCACTTTTACCCACTACGGGTTAGGGGCTTACCACCCCAAGGTCATAATTTCGATCCCACTGAGAGGCACGAAAGTTAGTGAACTGCCATGTTCGGTGGGTATGAGTGTGCTAGCAGTCCTTCGGATAAGTCGAGGTGCTGGCCCTTTAGAATACAATTGTTCTACACTCTTTAAAAGAACACAGAACAAATGTTCTTACTGTTCTCACGTATAAATTGTTCTCACCTGAATCATACCCTATATATATAGGTCATTACTCCATGAAGAACACCATAGAATCTTATATTAAATCGCATTTAGATTTTAATTTTCAATCAATAATGGTTTTTTATGAATAAAAATAGAATCTAACAAAAGATTAAGATAAAGTATAACATGATTACACATAATTTATTATTGCAAAAATATATATAAGATTCTATGTAACATTTAATTTTTAAATTTAGATGAGATTCTACGTTAGAATCGATATGTTAAGCTTAATTGTTGTTTAAATTTGTGATTCTTATCATAACAAATCAAATTTCATGAAAATTAAAGTATTATGATGGTGTTTTTTATTATTCTTTATATAAGGTGTTTTATTTAGAGTTCAACTCATATATATATATATATATATATATATATATATATATATATATATATATATATATATATATATATATATATATATGGGTGCTCAAATGAGACCCCTCTTATAATGAGACCCTCTCATATAATGAGTCCCCCTCATATTTTTTGTATTCTAAAGGGCCCCACCAGGGGCACCCAATACAAAAAAGACTTATAATTCTACCCTCTATCCATTCATCAAAAAAATTTAAAAAAATGATGACGTGGCAGCGGTTTTTTTTTTTTCTAAAAAAAATTTAATGAATGAATAGAGGGTAGAATTATAAGACTTTTTCGTATTGGGTGCCTCTGGCGGGACCCTTTAGAATAGATGAAATATGAGGGGGACTCATTATAAGAGGGGTCGCATTTGAGCACCTCCCTATATATATATATATATATATATATATATATATATATATATATATATATATATATATATATATATATATATATCGTATAATATTATAAAATTGACAGTGACCCATTTGTTACATCTTACTTAAAATTTTAGTGGATAAATTCTAATAATTTATATGCTTCTTGTACCCCGTTTTCATGTTTAAACTCTTGCACTACTTGTGGACTACTAGAAGTGGACACAATATTGCTTAAATATCTTGGTGTTATGTTTGTATGTTTGTATTTGAGTATCACTTATTATTAACTTATGAATCTTTATTATATCCTAAAATTGATAATTTGGATCTAATATGTGTAATAGTTTATAATAATTTAAATTTATTATTATTAACTTATTTTGATATTTTTTCTAATATGTGTAATAGTTTATAATAATTTAAATTTATTATTATTAACTTATTTTGATATTTTTAACAGGTGATTGAACCGAAAACCGAACCACATTAACCACACTTTTGTTGTTGGAATTGATGCGGTTAATGACAATCGCAAATCGGTTGTGGTTAAATTTTTTATAAAATTGCTATATACGATTTGGTTCGATTTTTAGTTCAAAATCGATCCGAACCGCGTACACCTTAAACATGCATATTATTATACATTATAGTGATTTTTCAATTAAATACTACTTCGGTTTAATTTTCTATAAAAAAATACGCAAACAATTCAAAGGATCATCCAATATTTATCGCCTTCAAAAAAGTTCCTACACAAATTATGCATAAAATTTTACCATTCATCGGAACTTTATACGATTTATTTTCATTACAAATTCATTTTAGAATTTTGATCGTTACAAAAATCAAGCTAATCATGGTTGATGGTTCTAACATCCATAATCACACATGCAAAGGTGAAATGTACTCTGCAAATTATTATCATGGTTTAATTAGTAATAATTGTTTTAGCTCTTTGATTTTTTTATAAGTTTTCTATGATAAATCTTAAGGAAATTATTAAAAATATTCATATTTAAATTTTTTTTTTTGCAAAAATACGATAAAAATTGCATGTATGGTTGCGTAGCACTTTGCAAGCAGTTGCATTTTAGGTTGCAAGAGTTGCATTTGGGGTTGTTTTTGAAAAAAAATTCTAATATATATATATATATATATATATATATATATATATATATAGGGTCCTACTCTACTACAAATTAAAATTAATTACAAACTACAAACTAAACACTAATTCAATATTTCATGCTAATCTAATGATCAAACTAGGGGTACCCCAATACAAAAAGTGTTTAAAATAATTGGCTCCATTCAGCAAAAAAAAAAAAAAATCACTGTTCACGTGATGACGTGGCAGTGGATTTCACTGGTTAACGGTGCTTCGCACCTTCATGTACGGCGCTTCGCGCCTTTATCATTCTAAAGTTGTAAGGAATGACAATCAATCGTAAAGACAATAGACGATTAACGGGTGTGTCGAGGGCCGCAGGCCCTCATGACTACCTAACTCATCCGTTTACTGTCTTAAATGCTTCGCATTTCCACGGTAAGTTTTTTTTCTTTTTTTTTGGTGGATAGAGCCAATTATTTTAAGCATTTTTTGTGAAGGTACCCTTGGCAGGAACCTTAGAATAAATGAAATATAATTAATGTAGTGTTAGTTTGTAGTTTGTATTTAAGGATAGATTTGTATTTGAGTAAAAGTCTATATATATATATATATATATATATATATATATATATATATATATATATATATATATATATATATATTTATAGAAAAGCCCTAAATCTGATATATGAGCCGGATTAAGTGTTTTTATATTCTGGTAATTGTGTGGAAAATACTGAAATGCAGATTAAGCCTGATATATTAGTTGGACTTCTATATAGGAAAAACCGTCCATGTGGCCTATTGGACGTAATATGTTTATTCTCTCAGGGCTTAGGCCCAGCTAATAATTAGTTTGATCCATCTTTGACAACTTAATCTACTGTGCAAGGCATTTCTTTCAGGCCCGGCTTTGACCCCAAGCCACACATGCAATGGCATGGGGCCCATCGAAGGAGGGGGCCTTTTTTTTTAAAAAAAAAACTTGTTATATTATATTATATTTATTATCTTGCAAAAAAAATATTATATGTTTATTAGTTTCCATATATAATAAATATTATAAAAACTGAATAATTATTATTAGAAAATACCACTAACATGTCTATTTTTTATAATCACAAAAACCAAATAGCACAACCTTTCTATTGAATTATAAATTCCATATAGTCAGGAGGTAAATAATTGTAAATGAGATTATGGAACCTAAGATACATTAGTATTTTTCTGAAAAAATTTATATTCTAATCATATATTTTGTATACAAGGCAAACGTTGAAATAAATAATAGTTGTTTCAAATTTTACGACATGACCTATTTAAAATTTTTTGTGACCTCCTAAACCAATATTTATATTCTAATCATATATCTTGTATACAAGGCAAACGTTAAAATAAATAAGGGTTTGATGTGCATGAGGTTGTCCTCAGGATTCTCCTCTGAGCTTAAAAGATTTTCTATATAAATTTTAGGGTATATATGTAAATTATTGTAAAAAAAAAATTATTTACAAAATTGTCCCACTTGTTTTATAGAAACAAAATCTTTTAACCTCAGGATTCTTGACAACCTTAAACCCAATTTTCTCAAATAAATAATAGTTGTTTCAAATTTTAGGACGAGTTTTTTTTTTTTACAAAAAATTTTTTTAGGAGGGGGCCTATTTAAAATTTTTTGCATGGGGCCTTTTTTTGTTTGGAGCCGGTCCTGATTTCTTTCTAGCGTGCGAAATCACAAAGGAATGTAAATCACGAGGGTATCGGCCGAGTCAGTGGGAATAATGTAAAATTTTCACACAGAAAATCAAACATATAATCACACTCGTTCACGTGTGAAATGATTACGATATATGCTCTCGCAATCGGAATGTTGTCATGCAATTGTATATTTGGTCAACAAAATCCCCCTCATCGGACCCAAAAGGGAGCTTACAATTCTAAGTTTTAAAATTATTATATTTATATGAGAAATACATAATACTAGCTTAAATCCCGTGCGATGCATGAATTTCTTTAATATTATATGAATTTTTTTTAGTTTAAATTATTTTTTTTAAAACATGAATTCTAGAGGCTTAAATTTTTATATGAGATGATTTGATAATAATTATATAAATGTTATCTGTGATATTTTTAGAAAAAGAGGGATTTTAGTTAGAAAATATAGAAAAGATGATAGGTTTTAGTTGAAAAAGGTAATCGGTTAATTATTATTATATTATTATTTTATTTTATTAAATAAAATGCCCGTGATATGATTAGAAAAAAGGAGAATTTAGTTAAATAAAATCAAAAAGGTAACATGTTCTAGGTGAAAAAGTGAATTGATTAGTTTATAGTAATTATAATTTAATTACGTTATTTTACTAAATACAATTGCTCGTAAAATTTTTAGAAAATGAGAAATTAATATTGTCCGTGATATTTCTATTAAAAGAGGGATTTTAGGTAGAAAATATAGAAAAGATGATACGTTTTAGCTGAAAAAGGTAATCGGTTAATTATTAATATTATAATATTATTAGTTTATTGTATTATATAGACCACCCATGATATAATTGGAAAACAGATATTTTAGTTAGTGAAAATAGAAAGGTAACGTGAAAATTAAAAAGATTACATGATTTATGTAAAAAAGGTAATTGATTAGTTTATAATAATTAAATTTAATTATGTTATTTTACTAAATAAAATTACTCTTACTTTTTAGAAAAAGAGAAATTAATGTTGCCCGTGATATTTCTAGAAAAAAAAGGAATTTTATCAGAAAAAATAGAAAAGATGATACGTTTTAGCTGAAAAGGTAATCGGTTAATTATTAGTATTATAATATTATTATTTTATTTTTATTAAATAGAAACTCCCGTGATATAATTGAAAAAAGAGAGGTTTTAGTAAAAGAAAAGAAAAAAGGTAACGTGTTTTGGCTAAAAAGGTAACCGCCAATGATATAATTGGAAAAAGAGAAATTTTAGTTAGAGAAAAGAGAAAAGGTAATGTGTTTTGGCTGAAAAAGGTAATTGATTAGTTAATAGTAATCATAATGTAATTATGTTATTTTATTAAACAAAATTCCCATGATATAATTGGCAAAAAGAGGTTTTAGTAAAAGAAAAGAAAAAAAGTAACGTGTTTTGGCTGAAAAAAGGTAATTGATTAGTTAATATTAATCATAATGTAATTATGTTATTTTATTAAACAAAATTGTTTGTAGTGTTTTTAAAAAAGGAGAAATTTTATTTAGATAAAATGTGAAAGATATTGTATTTTCAGGTTATTGAAAAATAGAAAAGGTAATATGTTTAACCTGAAAAATGAAATTGATTAATAATGGAGAAATTTTAGTTAGATAAAATATAAAAGATATTGTATTTTACCTGTAAAGGAAATTATTTAGTTATTAAAAAATAGAAAAGATAATATGTTTAACCTGAAAAAGGAAATTGGTTAGTTAGTAGGATGGATTTTATCTGAGTAAGGGTAAATAAGTAAAATCAACAAGTACCGTACCGACCGACCAACCAACCAACCAAACTTTTAATGTTTCGGCTTTTATATGTTAGGCCGAATACACACTAATAATCAATATTAGATGAGAGAATAACAATTAAGATGATTATGCACTTTAAATCTTCTGGTATTAAAAACCCTCTTCGTGATGTAAACTATCACAAAGAGCTGCTAGGTTACAATAAGAATGAATAATTCTATATTTCTCAATCCTTCTAGGATTAACCTATCTGTATATATAAAAATACAGCTTCGATACAATCTCTAATTGATATTCCTAATAATCAGCTATACACTGATATCAATTACAGATTGTCACACGTCTCCTAAGTCAACTCGATCTCTTTGATAGCTATCCAATCTCCAAAGATCTCGCTTCCATATCAATCTTCAATTGATCTCTAATATCTTCTGTTGACTTCGTACGCGCTGCTTCTAGACAGACTTTACTAAACTCTGTCCAGCTTCTGTCAGTCAGACTTTACTAAACTCTGACTTCCTTCTAGTTAAACTCTGATATTTCACTGTTACACTTAAACACTGAAACATTACATCAATTATATCTAACAATCTCCCCCAACTTGTTCATTAGCAAAAATGCACAAGTTAATAGATAATTGATGATGTCAAAAACAAAAAATCATATACAGTGTTTAACAACGGGTTAAATGGCAATTAGGTCACTCAACTGACTGAAAACTTTCAGTTGGGTCATCCAACTCAAAAAATTTTCAATCAGGTCACTTAACAAATAAAAACTTTCAATCAGGTCATAAAACACATTAAATGACCAGATTTTAACGTGTTTAATGGCCTGATTTTAACCTGTTTAATGACCTGATTGAAATTTTTTAACGTGTTTAATGACCTGATTGAAAGTTTTTATTTGTTAAGTGACCTGATTGAAAACTTTTTGAGTTCGATGACCCAACTGAAAGTTTTCAGTCTGTTGAGTGACCTAACTGCCATTTAACCTGTTTAACAACTAAACAGAGTTTAAACTGTTACTTAACAAAATTACAGAAATATGAAAAACTTACAGAGCATAAATTACTTAATCCTTTCAACATCCCATGCTGTCTTCAAGTACTCTGTTAGCAATCTCTCTTCTGCAACTTCAAGTGCTCTTTCCATCTCTAGCTTGATCTCTCGAAGCTTAGAATCTGTACCATCTGTCTGATAAATGGCTGATCTCAGATCATAGATGTTGTTCTTCTTCATTTCATTTCCAAGTCTGATAAAGTATGACTTTGTTGATTCTGAATTAAATTCAACCACAGTGACACCCAAATCAGTTCTCAGCTTAGCACTGTTTCTCTTCATTTCAACCATTCTTCCATTGTAATCTAAGTACTTTGGTACATATTCAGACTTGTCTTTAATTCCACAAATCATCTTTGATCTTTCCATCTGGTATCTGAGCACTTCTGCAGCTTGATAAGTAGGACTGTTATTTACCTTGAAAATATGTAAGACATACTGCAGTTCTTCATACATTTTCAAATGAATATCATGCTCTCCAATTTTGTAGACAGTCCCATCCTCCATGAAATACATCGGAAAGTCCTTTTTTAGACTTCTTTGATGGATCAACTGTACTGATTCCAGCTTGTCCAAATTAACTTGAGGGACACCCTTGCCTGGAGCAGCCAGTGATGAATGATCTCTAGGAGTAATATTCAAAGTCCTTTCTCTGTTTGACCCTAAACCAGCCAAATCATGAGGTTGCTTAGCAATCATTGCTCTGCTTTGAAAAATATCACCTCCTTGAACTTGCTCAGTATTATCAGTAATAGTAGGTCTCACAAAACCATGAATTGGAAGAGTAGTTTGTACAACATGTGTAGAAACAAAGGTTGTAACTTGCTTTGACTTCTTTAAACTCTTATCATCTTCATCAAATTTTCCTTTAAGCTTTAATCTAGCCTCATCTGCTGTTGGTTTTCTTGAATGAGACAATCTCTGATCAGCATTGACATTTTCATTGATCTTAATGCCTTTAAGAACAGGCCTTGATGCCTTTTCAACTTTCTTCTTGAATTTCCCAGACTTAAGCTTTTTCTCATGTTCAGCTTTAAGTCTTAGCTCTTCAGCCTTTACATCTTCTAGAGTGACATCATTTCCATGTTCTTCAAGAAACATGTTTGCAGCTAACTCTGTATCATTCTGTGGACCTTCAGCAGTGTTTGCTTTAGCAGAGTTTACTCTAGACCTTGTAATTGCTCTTTTGGTTCTATCAGATCCACCTCCATCTGCAGCATCATCCTTCCTCTCCAAGGATTGAAGTTGTTTGCAAGCAGTGTTTGCAACTTTCTCCCCCTTTTTGACATCATCAGGAATCAGGATGGAGGTTAGCAACTCCAAAGAGTTTGCAAAGGAATCTATTTTGGTAGCCATTAGAGTTTGATTTTCTTCTACCTTGGCCAATCTAGCTGAATAAGTTTGATGTCTAAGAGTAGCTTCCTTCTCCCTCTTGAAATCAATTCAGTAATATCTCTTCGAAGGCCATTAATATCTTCTGCAGCGGCATCAAATCGTTTATTAAGGACTTTGACCTGAACAACAGTTGCCTTCAAACAGGAAACAATGTCAGGATTTTTAATTTCATCTGCAGCCTTTTTCACAAAGTCTGCTGCCCTGCCAATTGGAAAAATGCAATCTGATTGATAACATCTGGCAGCTGATCTTTCAAAGTGTTCTCTTTCAAGATCATGACATGTAGGAACCTCAGGACCAGACACAGGATAGGCTTGCACCTTGGCATTAATTTGTACTGGTCCCTGAGTGGAAACAGATTTGGCACTATCCTCTTCTTCATTTGTAACACTTATCTCAGCATTGACAGTGTTTAAGAAATTATGTTCAGGAAGAGTCTCTGCAACTGCAGGATCGACAGTGTTTAGCATAGGCTGTGTCTCAACATTACCAGCGTCATTTGTAACACAAGCTTTCTCAACATCAGCAGCTTCATGTACATGCTCAATTTCAACAAAATTCTCAGCTGTCTGTTCTGCAAGATCAGCATCAACTGCAGATTTCTCAAGAACAATTGATTCTTGAACAATTTGAGCATCAGAGATTGCAGCCTTTGATGGTTGGTCAATTTCAATTCCAACATCTATTGCTCGATTGGCATCAGACATTAAGTCTGTATGTGTAGCCAATGATTCTTCAATGGCAGCAGTTGCTTGCTCAGCTAGCAATGTAGCTTCAGAGAGAGCAGCAGTTGGAGTAACAATGTGCTCAGAAAATTGAAACAATGGCTCTAAGACTTCAATGACAGCCATGCCATCCTTGTGTCCCTGCTGAACCTCTACTGTGTCAACAGTAGGCATCTCCTTAGAAATCACTTTAGGAGCTTCAAAAGGAATGTCATCATTTGATTCATCAATCAGTGTTCTCCTTTTCTTTTTCATGGGTATCTCAGGCTCAGATTCAACATTGTCAGTGGAAGGCACCTTGGAGAGAAACACTCCTGCCCTTTGTTTCTTGCCAATTGTTTTCTTTGATCCTCCTCCCTTCTGTCTCTCAACACGAGAGAACTTAGAAATTGGCTCATTAATGTCTATGGAGGGTGCAGGTTGAGTTTGGGGGTTGACAGTGTTTGATGGTTGAGTTTGGGTTACAGGTGATTTAGGATGAGAAGTTTGTGGGTGAGGTTGAGGTTGATGTTGTGATGATGTGGCAGTGTTTGAGAGTGATTGGTGTATAGGCTCAGTGTTTGGGTTTGTAGCTGTTGATGGTTGTTGCGGTTCTTGTTGTTGTGGTTCTTGGGGTTGTACAAGAAAGTTTGCAACGGCTATAGGATATACCATTGCAGGTAAATCAGCCTTAGCTGCATCCTTGTTGACCAAATCAGAAAATATTCGTTTTGTCAACTTGAAAGGTTTGATTTCATCTGCTTCAACAACTTGTTGACCAGGCAGACAAGAATTGTATAGTAATTGACAAAAACGAGCATAGTAAACAGCAGTAGGAAAATTTGCTAATCTCTCTCCTAAATTCTTTAAGACATGAGTACCAAAATCGAAATTAGTACCGTAGAGAAGAGAGTACCCCATCTGAAGACTGTCAATTGGAATAGCATCCCAATTGGTTATTTTGTTGCCAAACGCCCGTGTGATAGAGTCAAAGAAAAAATTCCACTCCTTGCGCAAGTTTGGGCGTGTAATGGACCCAAGCTTGTCCATTGAATCAGCATACCCAATCTCTGTGAGCATCGTCCTCAAGTTCACATCAGTCACAATATCATGAGAAGTGTGTGTCTCGAAACCAAGAACCTCATTCACTGTCCTTGGAGTAATAACAAAATTGTTCTCTGGAGGAGTGAAAGTGATAGACGGAGTGCCATTTTCTCCATCATCATAACTGGAATGATGCCAAAAATAGGCAATCTGAGTGCCATACAGATGTTGTGGAGCAGTGAAAGCCGTGCCAATCTCGGAATCTCTGAGAAAGTTTTGAATCACATGGAAATCAGTAGGAGAAACATCTGTACTCAAGGATGCAGCATAGTTATTAGTAGGATATGCCAATCCATTATCATGAAACAGTTTAGTTGCCATTTTGAGTAAGAAAAGAGTAAGCAGGTAAGGTGTTTGATGAAATGTGGGAGTTAGAATGCTAGAGAACAGAGTGTAGATGTGTGCAAAGTGAAAACCGATTAAGTGAATAAGTGAACCGTTGTGTATCAAAAGATTAGAGAAGTAATAAAAAATAAAAACTCAAGAGTTTTAATCATTAAGGCACACAGCAGTTCTCTTGTGAAATGTGTGAGTGGGACACGTGGCACACATGCATTGATGTAGTTAAACCGCATGCGCCGTAAAAACAGTTAATGATTACCATTCACTCTCATATCTTTAACTCCTCACAACTCTCTCTCTTTCTCCTGTTTCCAATGCCAAGATTAACTTCCCATTACCAAATAACAGTTGGCAATAATATGAAACAATTTCCGAAATACTCCAAATAAATCATTTATCATGAACAAAAATTTGTACCTCTGAATAATTCACAAAATCCAACAGTGTTTATCAATTATCCAACCTTATTATCATGACTTCTTCAAAAACTGTGCAGGTGTGCAAATATATGTGTGTGTAGCAAAGTTTACCGAAACAGTATTTAAAGCATCTAATATTTTATAAAATCCATAAAATAAACGAGTAAACCCTGTCTGCACAAACTCTTATAGTCAACTGCTAGTATTTAATGACAGTGTATAAAATCACACAAGTCCATGTCAAATGCAGAAATAAGTTGATAAACATGCTAAATGTACAAGTATGTATTTTCGAGAAATTTCTTGGGATTTAGGAAATTGATAAGGACTCACTTTTCACTCAATGAAAATATCACTCAAGAACAAGTAAGTGTATCACTCAGAATCAACAACATCAGAAGCATGCTTGACATTTGATATTAATCTAACTTTTGAACACAATTTACATTACAAATGATAATCAAAAGGTCTTTATTGGGTTGTAATGCAGGCTTGGGACAGGGTATGTCAAAGAAGGATAAAACAGGTTAATGTCAAAAGCTAGCAAGTGACATCTTTATACCATCCAATTTATTGACCTCAACTAGTTGACTCTAAAACAAGGATCAGACAATAATATGCTTTCTAAATTTTATTTTTTTATTTTTTTTTATTTTCTTTTTATGTATAGAGAGCAAAAAAAAAAATATATAATGCAAGATATACTGATCCTTTGTAATTTATTGCACTAGTCAACTATTAATAACCCTTCACCTTATTACTCCTTTTGTACAGTACTAGCCTTTGACAATTTGGGTTTAAATTTACAGATTGGCCAATAAAAAAAATTTATAGGCAGTAATATGGTGTGTCACCGAAAAATATGATTAGGCTCAATGGGTTAACTAATGGCTCATGTAAACAGTATTTGGTAAATATGGGAATTATGTGGTGTAACCTACTGCCTTTATCATTTTATCAGAATATAATGTTATGCATTTCAGGAAAGATTTCAAGCAACTGCTAGCAATGCAACTAAGCTGTGAACACTCAAGCAAATGAATAAATTGCAAAAGATATGCAATATGGCTCAAAAGCTCACTAGGTTTGTAATTAGATTAATCCCAATTAAAAAATCTCTATAACACAGCTGCTTGTATCTAAAGTATATAAATCAAATCTGTATACATATATTCATGTCCTTCTAATTATTTACACAGTGTCATTTAAAACAGAGTTTGTTTTATGAGAGGCAATGCAGACAGTATTTACAGATTCAGAGTTTAGGATAAATAAACTAAGAGATGCTAAAAATAGCAGGACAGTATTATGCAGTGTAAATTTTTCTGCACAGTCTAAGATTTAATCACAAATAATTTAGAAGAATGCATGATTAATTACTGAGAATATGTTGCATACAATTTCTTCATAGGTGTAATGTTCAGACAATGACAGTATCGGAGTTTAACCAACAGTATACGGAAACAGTGTTTGATAGACAGAGTATGACAGACATTGTTTAACAAGCAGAGTATGCGGAACAGAGTTTGAGGAAAAATGAAGTTTTGAGTCTAACCACTTTCTCTAGTCGAAACCAGAGATCATTCCTAACTCATTTACCAGCTTTGTGAACGTTGCCTCACTCAATGGCTTGGTGATGATGTCTGCTAGCTGTTGGTCTGTAGACACAAAATGCAGTTCAATGTCTCCTTCTTCCACATGCTCTCTGATAAAATGGTACCTTATGCTGATGTGCTTGGTCATAGAATGCTGTACTGGATTACCTGTCATAGCAATAGCACTTTGGTTATCACAGTAAATAGGAATTTTACTGTACCTCAATCCATAATCCAGCAATTGATTCTTCATCCACAAAATCTGTGCACAACAGCTACCAGCTGCAATATACTCTGCCTCAGCTGTTGAAGTAGAAATTGATTTCTGCTTCTTGCTGTACCATGAGACCAGTCTGTCACCCAGAAATTGACAGCTCCTACTTGTGCTTTCTCTGTCTACCTTGCAACCTGCAAAGTCTGCATCTGAGTAACCAACTAGCTTGAAGTCTGTTTCCCTCGGATGCCATAAGCCCAGAGTAATAGTGCCCTTTAGATACTTGAAAATTCTCTTCACAGCTGTTAGATGTGGTTCTCTAGGATCTGCCTGAAACCTTGCACAAAGACAGGTGGCATACATGATGTCAGGTCTGCTTGCAGTCAGATAAAGAAGAGACCCTATCATGCCTCTGTAATTTGTCATATCCACTTGTGCTCCTGTGTCTTTGTCCAATTTTGTTGCTGTTGCCATGGGAGTAGTTGCAGATGAGCATTCAAGCATACCAAATTTCTTGAGGAGATTTCTGGTATATTTTGCTTGATTAATAAGAATTCCATCATCTGTTTGCTTCACCTGTAAGCCTAGAAAATAGCTAAGCTCTCCCATCATGCTCATTTGATACCTTGACTGCATGAGCTTGGCAAACTTTTCACAGAGTTTATTATTTGTAGACCCAAAAATTATGTCATCAACATAAATTTGAACTAGAAGGAGGTCACTCCCTTGATTGAAATAAAACAGAGTTTTGTCAATTGTACCTCTGTTGAATCCACTTTCTAGAAGAAATTGAGCAAGTGTCTCATACCATGCTCTTGGTGCCTGCTTAAGTCCATATTATGCCTTATCTAGCCTGTAGACATAATCTGGATATTTGGGGTCCACAAAACCTGGAGGTTGCTCCACAAACACCTCCTCTTCTAGCTTTCCATTGAGAAAAGCACTTTTCACATCCATCTGACATACTTTGAATTTCTTGTGAGAGGCATATGCTAGAAAAATTCTTATCGCTTCCAATCTTGCAACTGGAGCAAAAGTCTCATCATAGTCTATTCATTCCTGCTGAGAATAGCCTTTTGCCACTAATCTAGCCTTATTTCTTGTGATTACACCCTCACTGTCAGTTTTGTTTCTGAAAACCCATCTTGTACCAACAACAGATCTGTTCTTTGGTCTAGGTACAAGTGCGCAGACTTCATTTCTTTTAAATTCATTTAACTCCTCCTGCATTGCTGTTATCCAGTCAGCATCTTGAAGAGCTTCCTCAACTTTCTTTGGTTCTGTTTGAGAAAGGAATGCATGAAACAGACATTCATTAGTTGTTGCACTCCTTGTCTTTACTGTGGCATCTGGATCTCCAATAATTAAATCAGGTGTATGAGATTTTGTCCATTTCCTAGCTGAAGGTAAATGACTTCTTTCAGTTGTTGATCCTCCCCCTCGATCAATGTTCTCCTGATTATTTTGTTGTCTCTGTTCATTTTCTGAAGCTCCCCCTGAATTCGACTGCTCAGAGTTTGAACTGTCAGTGTTTGAGCTTTCAGAGTTTGCTTCAACAGTGTTTGAGCCATCAGCGTTTGACTCAACAGTGTTTGATCCAGATTCACCATGTCACTCGTTTTCAGTGTTTGAGTCATCATTTTGATCATGCTCCCCCTCAACTGGTTCTCTCCTTTGCTGGGGCTGAGTAATTTCTTCAGTATTCACCAGTAGAGGCTCAGAGTTTACTTCGACAGTGTTTGTTGATTCAGCTTCATCAGAGTTTATCTCATCAGAGAATAAATCTTCATTTTCAAAACGAAGTTGATCATGTTCATCCACATCTTCAAGTCCAGTTATTTTCTTGTCATCAAATGACACATGAATGGACTCCATAACCACTCTTGTTCTCAGATTATAAACTCTGTATGCCTTTGTTGACAGTGGATAGCCAACAAAAATCCCTTCATCTGCTTTTAACTCGAATTTAGTCAGCTGTTCAGGATGAGTCTTCAAAACAAAGCATTTGCACCCGAAAATATGAAAGTATTTCAGGTTGGGCTTCTTTTTATTCACCATCTCATATGGTGTCTTTTCATGCTTATTGATCAGTGTAGCATTTTTGAGTAAAACAAGCAGTTTGAACAGCTTCTGCCCAGAAATAAGTTGGCAATTTTGCTTCATCAAGCATAGTTCTGGCAGCTTCTATCAAGGTTCTATTTTTCCTTTCAACTACACCATTTTGTTGTGGTGTACCAGGTGCTGAAAATTCTTGCTTCACTCCATTGTTCTTGCAGAATTCTTCCATTGTTGCATTCCTGAACTCAGTTCCATTATCACTTCTGATGATTCTGACTTTGTTACTTGATCCTTTGTCCAGAAGCTTCACATGCTCCATCAGAGTTAATGCAGTTTCATCCTTCTTTGCTAGAAAATACACCCAAGTGAATCTAGTGTATTCATCAACAATGACTAAAGAATATTTCTTCCTTGCTCTAGACATAACATTTACTGGACCAAAGAGATCAACATGCAGAAGATGATAAGGATCAGTGATTGAAAATTCTGTCTTGCTCTTGAAAGATGACTTCCTTTGCTTGGCCTTTTGACATGAATCACATAGGCCATCAACATTTAACAGAGCTTTTGGGAGTCCTCTTACAAGATCCTTTCTGATCAATTCATTGATGTTGTTCAAGTTCAAATGTGAAAGTTTTTTGTGCCACTTCCAACTCTCTTCACTAGACATTCTTGTAGACAGGCAAACAGCTTTTCCAACAGAGTCTGTTAAGAGCTTGATTTCATAAATGTTGTTTTGCCTATGACCAACTAGAACAACCTTTCCTGTAGATTTGCTGATAACTTCACAATATTCAGGTTGAAAATCTACATGATATTCCTTGTCATAGATTTGACTCACAGATAGCAAGTCATGCTTGAGTCCTGGGACATGACCTACATCGGTGATGATGAAATTTCCAAGATTAATATTGCCATATCCCAATGTTCTTCCTACATTGCCATCACCATAGGAAACTTTTGGGCCAGCCTTCTCCTCATAGTCTGATAGCAGGGCTTTATTTCCAGTCATGTGTCCTGAGCATCCACTGTCCACGACTAGGATTGCCTCCCTGTTGCCCTGCCATCACAAGCAATTACTGAGAGTCAGATTTAAGGATCCAGACTTGCTTGGATCCTTTGACATTCTTAACTTTGTTAGCTTTAGCAGCGGAATCAACATTATCAGAGTTTGAGCTAACAGTATCAGAGTTTACACTTGCAGTATTAACTTTAACCCATTTCAGATTGGGTTTCAGTTCATAGTAATTATGATAGATAGCATGATACTCTCTGCAAGTATAAATGGAATGCCAAGTGCTTCCACAGTGTGTGCATAAAGTCTGTGGCTTAGTTCTAGCAAAATCCTTCTTTACCTCAGACTTGGAAGGTAAAGAATTTATATTTTTGTTTTTCTTGCAGAAATTTGCAAGATGCTTAGTACTACCACAGTTATGACATGTCTTTCTTGGAGCATAACTAGCAAGCATTGGTTTATTTCCTGAAGTGATGCCTACTTTTCCATTTCTGTTCTTATTTGACACTCCCTGTTTCTTAACAGATTTTAACTCCTTCAGTTTATGTTTGAGTTGTTTATCTGTCATCAAACCAATATTAACCTGTTTAGCACAAGTTTTTACTGATTTGACCTTAACAGTTTCTTTTTCATTATCAGACAAAAATTTACTGGCTCCATGTACAAAATGAGTCTGATTTTAACTTGACTTTAAAATCTTAGTTCATCTCCCTCATTATAACCTAGACCAACAGTGTCTGTTTGAAAAACCTGTTGAGTGTCCTTTCCAGAATTAGTCCAAGTCCTAATTTTCTTATTTGCTTCCTCCAACTCAGATTCTAGTTATTTATATTTCTGAAGCAAATCCTGTTCTATAGAAACAACATCATCTCTCTCTTTCTGAACTTGTTGCATATTTTATAGCTTTTCTCCTGGATGATTCTTTCTTCATAGGCTTCTCTTCAACCTTAAGAGCAACAGACTTAGCCTTTTTGTTGAATATCCTGTTTCTCTGTTCCATTTCCAATTCATGAGTTTTGAGCAACCCATAAATTTCATCAATTTGGGTCTCATCAAGTTCATAATTGTCTCTAATAGTGGTAGTTTTCACATCCCACTTTTCAGGTAGAGACAGAAGAAACTTTAGATTTGAATCTTCCAAATTATATTCTTTGTCAACCAATGACAAATCATTCAACAGTTTACAGAATCTGTCAAATGTTTGTGTCATGGTCTCTTCAGGTTTAGCCTCAAAATGTTCATACTCCTGAGTGAGTATGTTTCTCCTATTCTTCTTGATAGCAGGAGTTCCCTGATATCTAACCTCAAGAGCATCCCAAATTTCTTTTGCAGTAGTCAAGTTAATAACCTTGTTAGACATAACATTATCCAAAGCACTGTGAAGTAAATGCCTCACCTTTGCATCCTTAGCAATGGATGAAAGATCTTCAGGAGTCATATCTTTCTTCTCCTTAGGAATCATTTTGGCCTCTTGACCAGTAACAGCAGGAGCCAACTTTGTAGGCAAGTGTGGCCCTTCATTAATCCTGTCAAGATATTCTACATCTATAGCTTCCAGAAACATGGTCATCTTTACCCTCCAGATGGGATACTCTGATGGCCTGAGAATACGAACCCTAATAGCTTCATATCGACTAACAGTGGGTTTAGCATTTTCATACTCTGATGGAGGTGGAACTTCAGACATGATGATTTCTGTGTGTGTGTGGATCTTAAACTGTAATATTTAACAGATATGGCTCTGATACCAATTGTTAGGCCAAATACACACTAATAATCAATATTAGATGAGAGAATAACAATTAAGATGATTATGCACTTTAAATCTTCTGGTATTAAAAACCCTCTTCGTGATGTAAACTATCACAAAGAGCTGCTAGGTTACAATAAGAATGAATAATTCTATATTTCTCAATCCTTCTAGGATTAACCTATCTGTATATATAAGAATACAGCTTCGATACAATCTCTAATTGATATTCCTAATAATCAGCTATACACTGATATCAATTACAGATTGTCACACGTCTCCTAAGTCAACTCGGTCTCTTTGATAGCTATCCAATCTCCAAAGATCTCGCTTCCATATCAATCTTCAATTGATCTCTAATATATTCTGTTGACTTCGTACGCGCTGCTTCTAGACAGACTTTACTAAACTCTGTCCAGCTTCTGTCAATCAGACTTTACTAAACTCTGACTTCCTTCCAGTTAAACTCTGATATTTCACTGTTACACTTAAACACTGAAACATTACATCAATTATATCTAACATTATATAATAGTATAGATTATAGATAAAACATGTTTGAGAGAGAGAACAATCTATTTTATTTGAGAGAGTTGAGTTTACAACTAAGAACATAGGGCCTTTATATAGGCTATCTAGAAGTGAGTTACAAGAATTTAAAAAGCCAAAAGGCATAGGTTATAGAACTAGAAAGTCAAGAGACCTTTCTCTAGAAAATTCTGGACATTCATATTACAACACTCCCCCTTGAATGTCCAATTTTCAATAATCGTGCCTCGTTAAAACCTTTCTAGGAAAAAACCCATAGGGAAAAAAATCCTAGTAAAGAAAAAAGAGTACATCGATTTTGAAAATTTATTTGAGGTCTCTGAGCCGACGCATCCCGATCTTTTGTACCAATTTTTCATAAGTTGTTGGCGGCAATGAATTTGTGAGTAGATCTGCAAGATTGTCACTTGAACGAATCTGTTGAACTTTAATCTTTCCATTTTCTTGAAGATCATGGGTGAAGAAAATTTTTGGTGATATGTGTTTAGTTTTGTCATCCTTGATATACCCTTCCTTTAATTGTTGAATGCATGCAGTGTTATCTTCAAACATTACTGTTGGGGCTGTCCTATTATGATACATGCCACATGACTCCCGAATGTGCTGGATTATTGACCTTAACCAGACACATTCTCGGCTAGCTTCATGAATTGCAAGAATTTCTGCGTGATTAGAAGAAGTAGCAGCCAAGGATTGTTTGACTGAGCGCCATGAGATGGCCGTATCTCCATAAGTAAACAAATAACCTGTTTGTGATCGAGCTTTGTCTGGATCAGATAAATAACCTGCATCTGCATAGCCAGTTAAAACTGCTTTGGATTTGTTAGAATATAATAAGCCCATATCAGTTGTACCTCGAAGATACCGAGAAATATGTTTTACTCCAGACCAATGTCTTTGAGTAGGAGCAGAACTATGTCTTGCTAATAAATTTACTGAAAATGCTATATCGGGCCTTGTATTGTTAGCAAGATACATCAATGCACCGATAGCACTAAGATAAGGTACTTCAGGACCAAGAATTTCTTCATTTTTCTCTCTAGGTCGAAAGATATCCTTCTCTTTATCTAGTGATCGAACAACCATGTAAATGGATGTGATTTATCCATGTAAAAACGTTTTAAGACTTTCTCTGTATATGTTGACTGATGTACAAAAACTCCATCTCGTAGATGCTCTATTTGTAGCCCAAGGCAAATCTTCGTTTTCCCAAGATCTTTCATTTCAAACTCTGCTTTGAGATAATCCACTGTTTTCTGAAGCTCTTCAGGAGTTCCAATAATATTTATGTCATCAACATACACAGCAACTTTAGCAAATGAAGATCTTGTTTTCTTTATAAAAACACATGGACAAATAGGGACATTCTTGTATTGTTCCCTTAATAAATATTCACTTAATCTTTTATACCACATTCGACCAGACTGTTTTAATCCATATATGGATCTTTGCAATTTAATCGAATAAAGATGGCGAGAATGTGATCTAAATGCTTCAGGCATTTGAAATCCTTCAGGGATCCTCATATATATATATATATATATATATCTTTCTCAAAGGAACCATACAAATATGCTGTTACGACATCAATCAATCGCATTTCTATTTTCAATGACTGACAGGCTAATAAGATAACGAAAAGTTGTAGCATCCATCACAGGGGAATAAGTTTCCTCATAATCAATGCCTGGTCTTTGTGAAAAACCTTGAGCAACCAAACGTGTTTTGTATCTTACAACTTCATTTTTATCATTTATTTTCCGTACAAATACCCATTTATAACCTACTGGTTTAGTCCCTTCAGGGGTTTGGACTATAGGTCCAAAAACATTATGCTTATTAAGTGAGCTCAATTCTTTTTCAATTGCTTTTTTCCATTGTGGCCAATCTTTTCTACGTCGACATTCATCGATAGATTTTGGTTCAAGATCTTCGGGATCCATCATTATATCAAGCGCTACATTATACGCGAAATATTGGTCAATGGCAGTATCATTTCGGTTCCATCTTTTTCCCGTGATAACATAACTTATCGAGATCTCTTCAATATTAACATTTCCAGGTACCTGTTCCTCTTCAGGAGTATCGTCTATCATATCACGGGTTTCTTCTGAAGTCTCTTCTGGAGATTTTATTTCCTCTACTTGGGCATCTTGAGTGTTTGCTCCTTTTCTTTTTCGAGGATTTTTATCTTTAGAACCAATTGGTCTACCCCTCTTTAAGTGAGGTTTTGACTCATTTGCCTTGACGATTTGTCCTTCAGGGACTTGTATTTTTGCAGGAGTATTAATAGCTGGAATATGTGACTTTGTTACTCTATTGATGTCGGTGAATGCATCAGGAAGCTGATTTGCTATACCTTGTAGATGAATTATTTTTTGTACTTCTAAGTCACATTGACTTGTACGAGGATCAAAATTATTCAATGAAGATGCATTCCATGAAATTTCTCTTTCCAGCTGTTTATTTTCTCCCCCTGATTTTGGAAATATTTTATTTTCTCCCCCTAATTTTGGGAAAATATTGTCATCAAAATGACAGTCTGCAAACCTTCCAGTGAATAGATCGCCTGTCATTGGTTCTAGATATTTAATTATTGAGGGGGATTCAAAGCCAACGTATATTCCCAATTTTCTTTGGGGACCCATCTTTGTACGTTGTGGCGGAGCAATTGGGACATATACCGCACACCCAAAGGTTCTAAGATGAGAAATATCAAGTTCTCTTCCAGAGACCAATTGTAAGGGAGAAAATTTGTGATAACTTGTAGGTCTGATGCGTACAAGTTCTGCTGCATGTAAAATAGCATGCCCCCAAACTGTAAGAGGGAGATTTGTTTTCATAATCAATGGTCTAGCAATTAGTTGGAGTCGTTTAATAAATGATTCTGCTAGACCATTTTGTGTATGAACATGAGCTACATGATGTTCAACACGTATACCAATTGATGCACAGAACTCATAGAAAGCTCTTGATGTGAATTCTCCTGCATTATCTAAACGGATTGTTCCAATATTATAATCCGGAAATTATGTTCTTAATCGTATTATTTGCGCAAGTAATCTCGCAAATGCCAAATTTCGAGATGATAATAAGCACACATGTGACCATCTTGTCGATGCATCGATCAATACCATAAAATATTTAAATGGTCCATATGAAGGGTGTATGGGCCCACATATATCACCCTGTATTCTTTCCAAAAATTTAGGAGATTCCATTCCAACTTTTGTTATAGAGGGCTTGATAATTAATTTTCCTTGAGAACAAGCAGCACAAGAGAATTCATTAAATTGAAAAATCTTCTGGTTTCTCAATTGATGCCCATGTGAATTCTCAATTATTTTTCGCATCATGATTGATCCAGGATGTCCCAACCGGTCATGCCAAATAATGAAATTACTTTTGTCAGTAAACTTCTGGTTTACTGTGGCATTAACTTCAACATTTCGGATATTTGTATAGTATAATCCGGAAGAAAAAGCTGATAGTTTTTCTTTAACACATTTGTTACCCGAAACAATACTTGTGATGTGAAGGAATTCTTGTTCTCTTTATTAATTGTTTCAATATGATATCCATTTTTACGAATATCCTTAAAACTCAATAGATTTCTCTGTGACTTTGGAGAGAACAATGCATCTTCTATAATAAATTTTGTTCCTTCGGGTAATAATATAATAGCTCTTCCGGAGCCTTCAATCAATTTTATACTTCCAGAAATCGTGCATACATTGCCTTCATGTTTGTTTAAGGAGGTGAAGTATTTTTCATTTTTAAGAATAATGTGAGTAGTTGCGCTATCTACAAGGCAAATGTCTTCCTCTTTTGTTATATATCCAATGCGAGAATAAGAAACATCCATATTTCTTCAATAATAGATATAAACATATGATTACGAGTCTCATTAAGCAACAAGTAGGATAAACAAGTTTATTAATTATCATTTGGAGTAGTTCAATCAGGAGTCTCATAGAAATCAGCTGTATCCAAATAAGTCATTTTAAGGAGATTGTCTGCATGATCTTTATCTGCAGCCACCAAATTTGTTTCAACATTCTTGCCTTTATCCTTCAGGGATGCTTGATAAAGATCAACCAAGTGTTTTGGCGTACGACAGGTACGCGACCAGTGTCCTTTCATTCCGCATCGATAACATGCATTTTCAATTATCCCTTTTCTTTTCTCCTTTTCAATATTTTTCTCCAACTTCTGGTTGGGATTTGACTTGAAAAAAAGGGTGTTTCTGGATTTGAGATCCACGACCTCATATTCCATGTCCATAACCACGTCCATGTCAACGATTACCACCTCGTCCACGGCCACCACCTCGTCCACGCCCATAATTATATGTTGCCGCATTCGCTTCAGGGAAAGGGCTAGATCCAGTTGGGCGAGACTCATGATTTTTCATCAAAAGCTTATTATTTTGCTTAGCAACAAGAAGGCAAGAAATCAAATCTGAATATTTTGTAAAACCTTTTTCACGATATTGTTGCTGGAGGAGTACATCCGAGGCATGAAAAGTTGAGTAAGTTTTTTCTAACATATCCGCGTCAGTGATATTTTCTCCGCATAATTTTAATTAAGAAGTTATTTTGAAGAGTGCGGAGTTGTATTCACTAACGGTTTTAAAATCTTGTAGCCTCAAATGCATCCAATCATAACGAGCTTTTGGAAGAATCACGGTTTTTTGGTGATCATATCGATCTTTTAAATTTTTCCATAATTCGAGTGGATCTTTCACAGTAAGATATTCACTTTTAAGTGCTTCATGAAGGTGGCGGCGAAGAAAAATCATAGCTTTTGCGCGGTTTGACTCAGATTCTTTATTTCCCTCTTTAATCGTATTTCCAAGATCTTGTGTAGACAAATGAATTTCGATATCCAGTATCCACGACAAGTAATTCTTTCCCGTAATATCAAGAGCCTCAAATTCGAGTTTTGTAAAGTTCGACATTTTATAAACTATAAAATTATAAAAGTGTTAGTATAATATACTAAATATCATTAAGGGAGGAGAACAAAAGGTTAAAATTTAAATTTCCATCAGAGAAGGAAAAAAAGAAAAACATATATTTAAAAAAGATTTAATAACCTTGTAGCCTATTAGCTCATGCAGTAGCATGTTGAATTTAATAATATCATGGCCCCGATTTTAGAATTATACCAAATTACTTCATGCTACTATAATTATAATTTATTTACCTCATTGACTACATATTACACTACATATTAAAATGAGGTGGGGGATTTATTAGTAACAGAGTTTTTCAAATGATTCGTACTAGCAGACCTAGTTAGGCACTACTATCTAGTATATAAACCATAATATAATATGAGGTGATTTTCCAGAATCAATTAAAAACGTAAAAGGTTCTTAAGGATCTAATTGGACTTCCTAATTGGATCTAATTAAAATAAATAATTATAATATGAGTTTATTCCAAGTTGAAGTCAATCCTAAAAAAAAATTAGTGACAAAATATCATTTAATTATTCAATAAGCGCACAAAACAAAGATTGGAATTTGGAAGATACCATAGCATGAGATTTGGACACATACAGTATATCACAATAAAAAACACAAAAGAAAAAAAAACTTTTACAAGCTAGGCCTATTTTAATAAATTGATAAAGTTGAAAGTGAACATGGGCCATGATAAACAAGTACAAAAACCTCCTAACACGTACACATGCAATCATATTTCTTTGCAAATATGCATGTAGAGAATATGTTCAAAATACATACCTTTGGCAGAAAAGGAATGTGAGATAGGCAGATGATTTATTGACTGTTGTGTTTAAACTATTTATTTATGCCCTCGAGATCCTTTGGCAAACTGACCTTCTCGGCTCCTCGAAAGTTCCGAACAAATTCAACCTCCAAATTTTATGAACAATTCGTGCTGATAACGTATGAGAAATACATAATATTATAGATAAAACATGTTTGAGAGAGAGAACAATCTATTTTATTTGAGAGAGTTGAGTTTACAACTAAGAACATAGGGCCTTTATATAGGCTATCTATAAGTGAGTTACAAGAATTTAAAAAGCCAAAAGGCATAGGTTATAGAACTAGAAAGTCAAGAGACCTTTCTCTAGAAAATTCTGGACATTCATATTACAACAATTTAATGTTTAATTTTTATATTACAACTCATACAAATTAATTTTTAATTTTGTATTTTTAATTATACCCTATATACTTGTTGAATAGTATCAAATAAAAATTAAAAAATTTATTAAATTGTACATCTTATTGCAACAATTATGAATAGGGTACGATGTTATTTTGCAATTTTTTCAGTAAAAAAACAGAAATTAACTATATAATATAACAAATGAAATAAGTTAAAAAATATATAAAATATAAATTTTATGATTTTGAAATTAAAAAACATACAGTTACATCCAAAAAAATACAGTAACAACTAACAACTAAAATAATAAATGTTAACATTAATAAAATAAGTAGAATCAATTCATAAAGTTTGCAAATATTATTTTAAAATTTTTACAAAAAAAAGAAATTGGAAAAATAATTACTGGAATATAAAACTCATAAGAAAATATGAATAAAATATCCCGTGCATTAGCTAGTAACTCACAAGTTATACAAAGTAATAAAACTATTCAAATAGTATAATGGCCTCGTTTGGAGTATTTTAAAACAACTAACTTATAACTTAAAGTAGATAAGTGTGCGATAAATGAATTATTACTTATTAGCTTATAATCCGTGCCATGCATGGCTCCTTTTTTAATATTTATAATTATACTAATTTTTTAATTTTATATGTTATTAATTAACATATTAAATTGTTGTTAAAAAATTGATATATATATATATATATGGTCCTCTTCTACAGCCACAGTTGGATATTTTTGAATATTGATCCACGCTATATTATACAGCGTATGCCTTTTTATCTTTTTATCCCTAAATCTGCCACGTGCTGTCACATGCCGGTTTAAACTTACGCTATATTATATAGCGTAAACGGTTTTTTTTACCGAAACCGGGTTTATTTCACACAGAATATCATATAGCGTATTGTGGTTCATATACATTATTTTACAAAACATTAAGTTAGAAAATCATCCACAGACCACCGGACATCGCAAATCCACCGGAATCGGAAGTAAATCATCATCAATTTCATTATTTCTGCATATAAAGTGAATAACTTCGTGTCTATTTCTTGTATATTATAGAGCGTAAGTGCAGAATTTTTAGCGCGTTTCCCCTGTTTTTCAACACTTACGCTCTATTATAAAGCGTAATTACAGAATTTTTTTTTTCCTCTGTTTTTTTCTTTTTTCCTATACCAAATTCAAGCACCAAATTTCTACTAAAATCAAAAGCACCAAATTCCAAATTGAAAATTGCTAACCAAATCAACAAAATCAATACCAAATTCACTCAAAAGTAAAATCAAAAGCAACAAATTGAAAATTGCTAACCAAATCAACAAAATCAAAAGTAAAATCATGAATTACATTTCCTTGGTTTTTTTGAGTTGGAATTTTCGGGAATCGACTCTCCTAATTTTTTTTGGACAATTTCGTGAATCATGTTTAGCATCAAGTTCTTTGCAACAATTACATTTCCTTGGTTTTTTTGAGTTGGACATTTCAATGCCACTCTTCAATCTTTCCCTCTTGCGACCTTTAGTGGTGGAAATTATAGGGTCTTCCAAATTTTCAAAATCTTCACATTCACGTTCATCCTCACATGATGGAGTTTTTTTCGTAGAAGGCTTCTTTATAGGAAAATTTTCCACAACTTCCACCTCTTTTTCAATCAATCCCATGACATATTTAAATCTTGGAATCAAAAAACTTCCACGAGCCGCTAAATCTTGAAAGGCTTTGCACAAAGTTGTATATCGGGCGGGTTGTGATTGAAGAATATTGTCAATGATAGGACGTTTATACGATATAGACCCGGCAATTTTATTTGCTCCAATTGTCCATCTCAAGTTAATTAAATAGTTAGGGATCTCCGTCCATTGCATCATATTCAAGTATCGAATAACATGACGACAAATCATTCCCGAACTTTCAAATTTCCGACAAATACAATTTATCATATTATTGGTCACGGTTATTTGATACACTTTTCTATTTTCCTCCGCCACCGTGGTCTTATATGTTTCGTACACCTTAAATAGCATCGTACTCATGGAATCTCTCTCATTCACAACATAGGCTCCACTTTGTTTAAGTTCGTGTTGAAAACGTCTAAACATTTCCTTTGTATAAATAGATGCCGCATGATTCTCCAATGAGGAGGATGTTATTCTTGACCTTTCCTTTTCCTTTGTTTCATAGTCCGCTTCTTTCTCACGAAGATATTGTTTCTCCAATGCTTTTTGTGAATTGTCTATAAACTCTTTCAAACCGGTTCTAGCATTTACATACTCGTCAAAAAATGCATTCATTGACTCACTTCTCGAGGTAGTGGTTATCCCGGTAGTGAAATGAAGTTTAGTGTACACACGAACCCACTTATGACGAACGGAATACATTTCTTGCAACCAACCATGATCAACCAAGTTATATTTTTCAACCAAATCATTCCACCTATCTTCAAATTGTTCAACCGTCATTGACTTGTACAAACATAAGTTGAAATCTTCTTTGAAATGTGATTCATATGCGTAAAAACCGGATAACTTCTCCCCGAATTTGGTACTTATATGCCAAGTACAATAAAGATGGTTCGTGTTTGGTAAAACTTCGGCAATTGCATTTCCAAGTGCAATGTCTTGATCGGGGATGATGGAGATTGGAGGGTTGTTTCCTATAGCTTCCAACCAATTCTTCAAAACCCATATATAAGAACATTCTTTCTCATCCCTTATTAGTGCAAAACCAAACAATATGGATTGGTAGCGGTGGTTCACCCCCGTAATAGGTACAAATGGCAAACTATACCTATTTGTGCGGTATGTGGAGTCAAATACTACCACGTCTCCAAAATTTTTATATGCATTTAATGATCTTGGATCAACCCACAACATGGAACGCACCCGATTATCCTCATCAACATCTACTCGATAGAAAAATTCCCCAAAACTATTACATTTTAATTCTTAGAGTAATGTCAAACCTTCTTTGGCATCACTCGAATCAAATACATGATGTCTAATATCACGCAAAACATTCCGAATGTCTTGACTAGTAAATCCAATATTCTCTAAGCTTCCCGTAAGCTCACCCATTACATTCAAAGATTGTTGAGGCCCAATACCCGACTTACTCAAAATTATAATCAATTCTCGCATGATGGGTGTTATGTTTCTTGGCCTTTGCATGAAATGTACCTTACTAGGTGAAACCATCTCATGATTGTGTACCAAATGAAACAATGTTACTTCCCACTTATTTGATTTCTCTCTATGAACAACATACATTCGCGCCTTACATTTTGTTCTACCAAGAGAATCTCTTTTTCTCTTTTTTGGGAACTTCATCTTCATCATCCAAAGATTTTGAGGCTAATCTCCCACCCTTTCGACATATATACAAACGCGAACAAATCTTGTTATTTTTTGAACGTTTATGTGTAGTTCTAATTATTACTTCAAAACCAATACGCCTACCATAATCTCTATAAAACCTCTTCGCTTCATCTAAACTATCGAATAATTGACCAACACATGGGCAAACATCATTCAAATCATCCAAAGAAACACCATTCTCAACATCTTCAACATCATCACCATCATCAACATTATCACCATCATCAACAACATCATAGACAACATCACCATCACCATCATCATTCTTAACATCTTCATTATTATCATCATCAAGATCTATTATTTTAGGTGTGTGTGGACGTTCGTTAACATCTTCATTTTCTACCTCAATCTCAATCTTACTAGGTGTCTTATTAGGAGATTTTAATTTTGAAAAAATGAAAGAAGCCATTGGTTAAATAGAGAGCTAACCTTAAATTCCAAGCTCAGTCTTCAAAAATCTTAATTTGGGATTGGTACTCCAAGCTCAATCTTCAAAATCTTCAAATTTGGGTAAGATTTGACAAATAAACTAAGATTGGTAAAGTAGAAATAGGTATAGATTGGTGTAGATTAAGTTTGTAATGGTGTAAAATATATCTCCAAATGATTTAAGATTGGGTATAAACTCAAAAACACTCTTGAAATGATATTTCAAAACATGAAGGGTTGTTTGAGCTGAAATTGGTGTAGTTCTCGGCTAAGATATATAATAGAGCGAAACAGATTAAGGGTAAAATGGGAATATTTGTTACGCTATATAATATAGCGTACTACGCTCTATTATAGAGCGTATACGCTATATAATATAGCGTAACTCCTGTTCATCCTCACCGTTGACTGGACGTTTTAATGGTATAAGATGGGTTGGTTGGATATATTAAAATATCCAACTGTGGCTGGTGACCAGTTTCCAAATATATATATATATATATATATATATATATATATATATATATATATATAAGATTTTATACATTCCATTTAATATTTGTACTGTATCTTCAATTCTTAAAATTTGATTTGGACGATTTTACAGCCCACGTGAAATTAACAAAATAATCTTTAATTTAGTGATGGTTTAACAATTATTTTTCAATTAAATCTACCAAAAAATTGACGATTTTTACATTAAAAATTATATTTGATTGGTGAATTCTACTTCTAATTCGTTTTGATTATCAAAATACACTTGTAATTATTTGAACATAGTTCTACTAACAACCAATAAAATTTTAATAATAAGTGTAAGTGAGATTTTGTCCAAAATTTTGATAATCGGTAGTCTAGTCCTCCGTACGACAAATGTAAGAACCCCAAATTTTGGATATAATTAAAACTTTTTATTAAGTAATGATAAAATGAAGAACAATGATTCCGACAACAAGGTCACCAGCTCTAATGAATGGTGTTTCAAAGAACAATGATTGTAATGAATGGATATTGCTTTGGACAATGATCCTGATGCATTGGTATATTGTTAGAATAGAGTAATTCGATGGTTGAGAACCTAGATAAGAATAATCTACCATCCAGGAAGGAGCTAATGGATCCTTGAAGGGAAATGAGAACGTGCATAGTGTTTCCCATACGTGCATAGTATTTCCCGTACGTGCATAGTATTTCCCGTACGTGCATAGTAATTTGGTGGATGAATAGTGATTTTGTAAGTTGGAAAACTTTTCACGCCACCCTATGTACGGGACGTGTTATGGATGTTTCGAAGTCATATTAGTAATACGCGGAGGAAATAAGTGAATGCAGAGACGATCGGAATTCAGAAATTCCAAATTCTTTTTCGGTATAATATTTGACCGGACAGTGGATTAAATATTATTATAATCCTAGAATTGAGATATTAACTTTGAGGATTTGATATTTTGGGATGTTATTATATTTGATTTAAGAATGAAGGTAGGAAACCACTGAGGAGTGGTTATGGCTACAATGTAATAATTGATATTTGGAAAGAATGAATGGAATTCGACTTTATTATTTCTATGTCTTGAAGGATGCTAAAGGGTAACAACATAGGTAAGAATAATCTATCTTCTAAGGGAATAAGATATGGCAATTTCAAGCAGGAGAATACCCTCATGTCATCCAGATCGATAACGATTAATCCAGTAGTCCCGTAAAAAGGTTAAGGAACGATCGAAAGAGAATACGGACAATTGTACCACCCTAAGAGAACAAGTAAAGAATACAGAATGAATAGTGTTTGGTGGGAGTATATAATAATATGAGACGACACTATACAGAAGCATTCGGAACGGATTTCCGAGTTCGTATTAGTGATCCAGGGGGAAAATAAGTGTATGTAAAAGCTGTCGGATTCTGAAAAACCGCACTTTTATTTTCTCCGAGAGTTCCCTGGACACTGATAGCCTTAAGTATTTAATGAATGGATTTAAGGAATATAAATTGGAAAGTTAGAATGAAAGATGGAGAATGAAAGTATTAATATTAAAGAGGATTCCCGGTAAACCCTAATTAGAAATCCGTGAAATATTCTCACGAACGATCAATCGAAACGGGCAATAACCGGACACAAATACAAGCAGAGAACCAAGATGTAAGTATGTGCAAGTGGATGAGAGCAAGTAACTAAGTAGTTACAAGAGTAACGAGCAAGATAAGGAAACAACCAAGTACTTAGCATCTCTTTCTCATCTTACCACTTAAACAACAACATGTGTCCACTCCAAAGACATCATTCCTTACATCACACCTTTAATAAAGCAACTAGCAAGATATTATCCCAAGCAAAATCCCTTTATGCATTATTATCAAAGAAACAACCAAGCAACTCCAACACTCTCTCTAAAAGCCCATTCGGCCTTTTCATAAATTCAAAAGGGGAAATCAAGCTTCCACTCCTTGTTTGATCTTGTAATTTTTAAGGTGAGTCCTATATTTCAAGAAAGTAATCTCCTCAAAATTTTAGCTTCAAACTCCCTTGTTTCCATTTTCAAAAAAATCAAGAAAGAGGAGGGTGAATAGTGCTTCCATGAAACTAACTTTGATTTTCTTGATTCTTTTGAATGATCCAAGCTTTGATAAGGTGTTCTAAGGATTGATCAAGGTTTATCAAGGTCTTAAATACTCCAAGGAAGGTATAAACTTCAAGAACCCTAGTCTTTGATTTGAGTTTTGGATGAGTTTTAGTGTTGTATGCATATTTAGAGTACTAGATCTATGTGTGGGTTTTATGAGATGATAGTATAGCTAGATGAACGGAAAGGCATTGCTTGGCCTCAGTTCATGTGCATAAGTCATGTATATGATGTTTGGGTTGGATACTATGTTTATGGGAAGATTCGAAATTGGTAGATATTCGATTTACAGCCGTTATAATGCCCGATTTTGCAATACCATGTTTTGTATGCCATTTTCCATGTCGAACCCCTACTGTCCAGAGACCTTATCTGCCATGATAGGATAGGTAATGTTCTAAGCTTCGTTTTGATATAAAGATCACGTGAAACGGACTTACGGTTTAGGATTTATGACCAAATTACTAAAAGTAGTTCGAATCCGTAAACGAAAGTTCGTAACTGTAATTGAACCCTCGTAAACTATGTAACGTCATGGCGAATCTTGGTAAATAAATACTAGAGGTAAAAAGGAAGGCGTGAAAGAAAACCGTATGTCAAAAGGATCATTTTTCGATTTATTAAAAATGTTCGAGTCGAGGTTAAACGCGAACGAACCCCTAAAAGACGACTCTTTCATAACTTCGGTAAAACACTTAGAAAACGGGCGATAAAACTCGGAGTATAGTATTGGTTCGTAACGATCGACTTTAGAACTCATATGACTTAAGTATGTCCCAAGTATAAGTACAATGACATGTCGTATTAACGAACGAATGTCGGGTCGGATCAGTGATAAAAGTAATCCACTAAAAAGGGGTATAACGAGATAACTCGAGAACGTGTTTCGAATTAAGTATAACTTAACTTTTTATATGTTAAGTGATTAATCCCGAATGCCTTGGCTATTTATAGATCACCAAGCTGAACCGGGACCCGCTACCACTACCCCTTACCGTACTCGACTATCAGGCAAGTTTCAATTCCCTTCTTTTAGGCTGTTGTTGTGATTGAATAAATATATATATATGATTGCTGATATATATATGCCATTGCATGCATGCCTACTTTCAAGTTGAATTGATATACTTGTTCCCTGAATGTTATTGTTGGCTTATAAGCTAGATAGTTATATATCAGATATAAGCCGGTTATTGTAAGACCCTCATAGAAGGGCGTATACATCTTATTAATCAAAAATAGACCGGGAGTCAAGATTCCTTGATATATCGAGATTACCTCGGAGGAAAATATTTAAGTAAATATTTTCTATTATTTGGGCGACGAATATTATTTGAATATTCGTTCGAGACTAATTATTTTAACGATCCTTACTTCAAATAATTATTTGAACGTAACTATTCAACGAATAATATTTCTCAATATTCATTCAGAGTCGAATTGATTATCGATTATTATTTCGAATATTCTTCTAAAGATGAGACTACTAAATGAATATTATTTGGATATTCTTTTAGAATATTATTTTATTAAATAAATATTACGTTTGAATATTCATTTAAGATATTGAATACTTGATGAATATTATTTTAATATTCATCTGAGCTTGATTTAATTATCGAATATTATCTCGAATATTCCTTAAGGCTTGGATTACTAAATGAATATTACTTGATATTCATTTAGGATATTATTCACTGAATAAATATTACTTTTGAATATTCATTTAAATTCCTAATTAATTATGAATATTACCTTAAATATTCTTTTCAGGTCTTATTAATTAATGAATATTGTTTTGAGTATTCATTTAAATATTTATTTATTCAATAAATATTCTCCTGATATTTCTTCAGGAATTATTTTGAGAAATACTCTGATTAAAGATATTCTTTCATATTCCCAATTATTCTTTAAATATTTTAACTCAATAAATATTCTCTGAATATTTATTCCATACTTAGTATAACCTTGATAAGGTTTATCTTCTTCGATTATTACAGAAAATATTTCGGAGTCATATTATTATTAATCTTATATCAAGAAAGGTTCTCAGACATCATTCTTCTTTGAGTCTATCTCCTTAATAATAAGGGAACCTTACTTGGAAAAATGTTATTTATCTTGTCGACTTCCCGGTCATAAAGTATTTCCTTCACTCGCAACTCGGGTGCTGTTGACTTATTAAGTCGTTGCTTACCTTCTCATCTTTCGAGGGGTAAGATTACTGGAACAAGTTGATATCCGTTACCAAGTAATAGCTTGGGAGTTATTGGTAAATTTTCCTTTCCAACTAGATACGACTACTTTGTGGAGTCTTATCAACAAGTATTATACTTGGGGAAAGGGGGACGAACGTTACATTCAGAATCATGAATTCTATTTGAACTAGGAGTCGTGTAAGAGGCCGAGTAGCGCCGGTCCATCCCCTTTGGCCCAACCGTTGGCCGGGGAGAGCTAGTAAGGCGGTATACAAGTAAAGCCATCAGTTCTTCCTTCTACCGGTAGTAAATCTAAATTGAGCTGTACGATCTCGACTGATCATCAAGATTGGAACAGCGGGCGCGGTGAATACTCCATCATTGGTTCATCATCCAAATTTATTTATTTCCTGCAACATGATTACTGTTGGCAGAGTTGGAAAAAGGGTCATAACTGGAATTGCAACCTTTTCTTGCAAGTTCCTCTTCTTAATAACAATAAGAATATCTCGCTTACTTTGATGTAGCAGATATTTCTACAAACAAATACTTTAAGTTACCTTGTAACTTCATCGTTCATATTATACTGGCATCATTTCCGTAAATGCATGGCATATGGTTTGAAAGATACTTTTGAACTGTTATACTTTATCGTTCAGTTATATATTATTGTTGGTGGGCTATTGCTCACCCTTGCTTTATTATTATATCACAACAACAGCTAGACCAGATGACTCGCACAAGGCGCACTCGACGCAGGCGAGGACGATGAGACTACCAGAGCTGAAGAAGAAGCTATTGGTAGGATATATTTATTCTTTCAGTACCAAGAATATAGTCTAGTATGACTTATGTAAATGGATGGCAAAGAGTATGTAATTATATTGAAATTCTTTTGGATTGTAAGAACTCATAATGTGATTAATAAAAATTTGATTGTGACTCTGATTTCATCTCTGGTACTATAACGGGTGTGTTTTATATTGTTGCGTTGGGTCATAGAGACGTAATTTATTTTATGTTAAGGAAAGTTCAATTGTTGTGGACAGAATTGGAAACCGTAACCACCGGATCCCGGACCCCGGATCTGGGGGTGTTACAGAAGTGGTATCAGAGCGTACGTTATAAACCCCAGAGATGAGGCGACGTTAAAACAATAAATTCACTAAGATAATAAGAACTCTTGCCAAGTTCATAGTCGGACTACATAAGGTAGTGATGACGTATAAAACCCATATGGGAACTCTTAAGTATCATGATAGTAACTTAGCTCAATATCGTATTGACGAATAAGGCGACAGACCTTGAGGCATACGAGCGACAATGCGATGATGCTTTATATGCTGAAGATCAGCGGGTAATTCGATGGAGTACCCTACTGGAGACCCGGAAGAGGTTCCAGCAGATAAGGAAAATCCTGTTAGGATAAGGAGCTTACCCTGGGTAATGAGGGTCGCAGCCAGAATGACTGTGATGATTAAGATATGGTGCTCAGAAAAGTGAGTATAAAGAACCGAGATATTATTAAGAGATATGAAGATGCATGTTGAATTCATAGTCGGACTACCAGATGTGGTACCAGCAAGAAAGAAGGATTGGAAGAATTACTTGAGATCTTATACGGAAATAGATGAGAATCCTTAGAGATTTTCATCTTAACAAAGAAAGAGCTAGAGGGATGTATGATTATCAAAGACAGCGATATAGGACGAGGAGCAGAGTCCCTAGAAATAGTTGAGAAGAGGCAGTAAGTGCCATATCATTTGATAAATGAATAAGTATGAATATGGTCAGTAATAATTTGCCATGAGAAGGCAGATGTCATAGGTTGTAATTTATGGAACCAAATTGAGGTTGATGAAATTGTTTTATTCAGGAAAATGTCCATTTTATGAATGAATCAGTTAGGAAGTGAAAACATTGGGAAGTGACAGCATGTTTGGATAAAGTTATATAAGGAAGTAGTAAGCGAGACAATGATCTCAGAACCTACCGGAAGATAAGACCAGTGAGTCAAGATGAACTCGTAATGAGTCTACTGCCAGAGACTGAGTATAGAGTTAATTCGACTCAGTTAAATGATGAACCAGAAACGTTAGATGCATGTGATTCAGAGGAATATTAAATTCCTTCTTCTCTTTGAATGGATTATAGTAGTACCTTAAGTTTATTCCGATGCGGAATTATAATAGATCAAGTAATACGATCAGCAGTT
This sequence comes from Saposhnikovia divaricata, assembly GCA_036435485.1. NCBI lineage: Eukaryota > Viridiplantae > Streptophyta > Magnoliopsida > Apiales > Apiaceae > Saposhnikovia > Saposhnikovia divaricata. The sequence goes on from CM071599.1 coordinate 34,354,905, forward strand.
AAAGAGAAAAAAATGTGAGAAAATCTTCCTGGAGCTAAAAGGTGAAATTGGTAATGACCAAGAGCTGGCATTGCTTAATGGAAAAAGGAGACTTTGTGCTTCCAACGACGCTTCGCATAAAGGGTTAGGTAGACCGACATTTGGTAGTATTGAATATCAGGACGTTATGGCAGGTTTCAGTTTGAAACTATTGATTCCCTTCTAAGGGATGGGTATAATTGATTCCTCTCCAGTGGGTAAACTTCCAATCCGATGATGATTATTTCGTTAACTATGACTACTTATGATTCCACCTGCTTGGAGGTTCATAGAACTATTCTTCAGGTTTCGAAACTGGTCTCCTTAATGTTACCAGTAGGTGGGTAGATCGATCAAAATTTCCCTGAGTCTGGAAAGGAATTCGGTGAATTTTGGCAAACCTTGTCTTTCTGATTATCAGAGAATGTCATGGAAGAGAGTAAAAATTGGAGCAAACCCTGTGATTTGGGTAAGGATGCTGTAAAATGGGTTAGTAAACGGACCCTGAGCATTACAATCGACGGTAGTGATAAAATGATGAAGTGATATTGGACGAAAATAGGAAATGTAAGTAAGAAACCAGCCGGACTGAGAAATTCCAGGATTGACTTAAATGAAAAGGCGGTTATGCCAGGAATGGTAAGCTTGTGTGGCACGCAGGATTGATAAGAATAGTTGAAAAGATAAAAGTGGAGGAAAGGTGACCGGAGACGGTGCCGAGTAGTCGATTAAGACTTATATGGAGTAAAGTTTTGGAAAGGTAGAAAGGTATCAAAGAAGAAGGCACTATGCCGGCAATTGCTAGAAAAGTAATGCTATTAGCCAACCCCTAAAATCATATATGTTTATGTGTGGCCAGTTGAGGCCAAGTCACAACGGACTATAAAGTGACTAGACCAGCAATGAAAAGACAAAGCAGGGTTGCTTCTAAGAAAGCACCGACTGCAAGGGCTTCTGATATAAAGGAAACATTAACGAGATCGTTTGAATCTTCTGCCGAACAACCCATGTTTTGATTGGGAATTCACTAGACCTTTTTGGGATGGGGTCACCCGTACTGAAGTGACTCATGTGTATATGGTTGTCCAAGATTTCGAGTAAAATGGAAGTATAGTGACTTGAGATGTATGATGTTAGGGTATCATGAATACCATGAATATATTATGACGAAGGAAAGTAAACAATGAAGGTATATGAAGAGGGTATAGAAAAGGTCAGAAATTGAACAGTATGCTGTAGGAATTTTGTCTGAGGCAAGTACCTTTGCGAAGAACAATAAGCACTAAGAGATTCACGTTGAACTCGACCAATATCTTCCAGAACATCCTTGCTACCATTAACAAGTTCGGTAAGAGAAGAGATAGGCATACGTTGCCTTTTTGGAAGGCCAAATAGGCTGACAACTATCTGAAAGAAGAGGGTGGCATTAAACCACCGATCGATTATCAAATGAGAATGATTGAAAAGAGACCTTTATTAAGGATACATGATCTGATTGCCAATTATAAGATGCAAGAATTCCTTGGCAGTTGAATTAAGGATAGGATATCCATAAATTAAGACAAACCCTGGGGAATGCACAAGGGGTGGCATTAACCCTAAATAACGACGTTATGACTTCAGATGATATGAGTTGGACTTGATAAGGCAACAATGACCGGTAAGGATTATAAAAAAAAGAGTTATGGAAAGGACATAGATAGAATTATTAGAGTATTGATCAATGACGTTTTGATATACCCTGTACCTAGAAAATACAGGAGGAATGATGAGGACGACCTAAGAAACCTTACAAGAAAAAGTTAATATTCTGAGTTTCCAACTAGAAGTTTGGAAGAGAAGGTAAGACACAGTAGCAATATACCAGATGATGCATGTATGAGACCCTGAGAAAGTATGGATTGAACCTATAAAGTTTGAGATTATCCTAAGATAAGGAAAGAACAAAGAAAAGAAGTATCCTAAGTAGGAGTGGGAATAAACGTGATAAAGTTCCCACGGGTAGGTGAAAGCAATGACTTATGGAGAAAGACTGATAAATATATTTTCTCCATCAGCAGAGCTTAAGGGAGAATGCTTTCACCCAACAATGATGGGAATGAGGTAGAAATGTTTGAATTGGAATATATCCAGAGAACAAGGATCACCAGAAATTATTATTAGCAGGAAAGGCCAATGAGGTGGCCGACAGTATATATATAAAGGAATAATTACAAATGTTCATACCGAAGAAACAAAATAATATTTGGAAAGACCTTGAAGGTCATATTGGAGTGGAGGAAGTTACATTCCTTTTGATGATTGTGCAAGAATCGAAGGTAATAATAGTTTAAGTAAAGATTCGATTCCTGATGAGGTCTTAAGCATATTACATACCTTAGAAGGTCCCGTTTTGAGGCCAACCAGGACCATGATACAAAAATTGACGAAGTAAACCATTAAGTTTCCAGTCTTTTATGGAAGATGCATGAGTGATAGTTTCATCAACCGGACCTAGCTGCGATGCTTGAAACTCTTCTGCAATTCTATCTACTTCATGTTATATCTACATCAAGTTCAGGAAGTGTTCCTTATGGATAAGGAATAGTGATTACTTTGTCTCCATAAGGGATTTGAAACCCGTAGGGTTAGCTATTAATGCACTACGTAAACAACAAGCGATGGTGATTCTTCTAAGAAAATAGATGACAATGTAAAGATAAAGAAAGTGCTGCCATTGATTAACTAAATGGCATGTTGATGAATGACAAACAAGTTATGTTAGTGTACTTCTGCGCAAACAAGATAGAGAATATGAGGTTGATGATTCATGATGTTAAAGATATTCCCATGGAAAGAATTAATGAGATTTAGAGACAAGGGCAGTTGAGCTCGAGACTTATTAGGCCACCTGAGAGTTTAAAAGTGTTCGGAAGGTGGCATTCGAGCCAGTTTTACCCCCAAAGCTTATAGAATGGTAGTAACGTGTTTCATGTGGCAAAGCTACACCAGTAAAATGCAGATGCTCAACAGATGATAAGAGTGCGAGCAGGTAGGTGTACGACCTGGTCTGACCTACGAAAGACAACCTGTGAAAAAAAAAAAAAAAAAAACCGCGGGTAGAAAAGAACAACTGATGAGAAACAAGTTGACAGAAGTAGATAATAGGAATCTAAGTTAAAGGGATCGGGCCAGATTCATTTCGGAAAGTTTAAATTGGAATAACGTGATGATTATAGAATAAATGTGACGGAATACCGATAAAGAGGTACCAAGTGCAAAAAGATGTCTCAATAAAGAGGTGAAGGTGAAAGTAAATAATAGAAATGAGTAAGAATCAGCTGATAAGAAGGATGTGATTGATAAGAAAAGGCTGGGGAAGCAACTATGGAATGAGAAGCAAGGAATGTTATGAATGGGTTTCTAAGGAATTCTCAGGATGACAACCTGATAGTGTCAATATTATAGCATGAAAAAGCTAGTAACATGATATGGGATGTCAGTAATAATGATGTCAAGTGAGAAATCTAAGATTTAACCTGAAAGGTTGAAGGATTTCCCGAATGTGAGTATCGCTAAGATTGAACAGGAGTATTTGTCCATAGAATAATGGACAAAGCAGCAAGATATGTTGACACGTGAGATTGCGATAAAATAGTATTGGATATAATTATGATTAATTTCTTCTTTGATAGACCTCTATAGTTCAGAGGTAAAGTCTGAGTATGATATTCTGCAATCATGAAAGCTTTCTATAATCCTTTAGAACTCTTTTCTCTTCTTCTCTCTTATTCATCCTCTTTATGAATTGAGAAGAACAACCCTTTTAGGAGGGGAGGTACTGCTACGTGACTATCTGTCTATGTGATAGAAGTCTAAGTGGAATGCCATGACTTGTTTAATTGCTTGTCAAGTACTAAAGGTTGGCCCCCTTCTGTACTAACTATGCAATATAACAAATGTTCAATTGATCATAGTGATCTCTCAATAAATCTTTCCACTTCTCTATATTGATCGAGATTGCGAAGATTAAAGCGATCAGGAAATGCACAGTACGAGCGAGGTTACCTCCGAATCGTAGGGTGATAGTGATACCAATGTTACTGCAGGTATCAATAAGGATAAGACTGAGTAAGAGTATAACCCGGATAGTGAGTTGTACGAAAAGTAGCAACGTTGATGGAAAAAAGGATACAGTATGGATTGTAGCACTAGAAGATGTGCTGAGGAAGGGTAGAACGACTCTTTGCTTCCTACCTGATTCCGGGACGGAATCCTTTTAAGGAGGGGAGACTGTAAGAACCCCAAATTTTGGATATAATTAAAACTTTTTATTAAGTAATGATAAAATGAAGAACAATGATTCCGACAACAAGGTCACCAGCTCTAATGAATGGTGTTTCAAAGAACAATGATTGTAATGAATGGATATTGCTTTGGACAATGATCCTGATGCATTGGTATATTGTCAGAATAGAGTAATTCGATGGTTGAAAACCTAGATAAGAATAATCTACCATCTAGGAAGGAGCTAATGGATCCTTGAAGGGAAATGAGTACGTGCATAGTGTTTCCCATACGTGCATAGTATTTCCCGTACGTGCATAGTATTTCCCGTACGTGCATAGTGTTTCCTGTACGTGCATAGTAATTTGGTGGATGAATAGTGATTTTGTAAGTTGGAAAACTTTTCACGCCACCCTATGTACGGGACGTGTTATGGATGTTTCGAAGTCATATTAGTAATACGCGGAGGAAATAAGTGAATGCAGAGACGATCGGAATTCAGAAATTCCAAATTCTTTTTCGGTATAATATTTGACCGGACAGTGGATTAAATATTATTATAATCCTAGAATTGAGATATTAACTTTGAGGATTTGATATTTTGGGATGTTATTATATTTGATTTAAGAATGAAGGTAGGAAACCACTGAGGAGTGGTTATGGCTACAATGTAATAATTGATATTTGGAAAGAATGAATGGAATTCGACTTTATTATTTCTATGTCTTGAAGGATGCTAAAGGGTAACAACATAGGTAAGAATAATCTATCTTCTAAGGGAATAAGATATGGCAATTTCAAGCAGGAGAATACCCTCATGTCATCCAGATCGATAACGATTAATCCAGTAGTCCCGTAAAAAGGTTAAGGAACGATCGAAAGAGAATACGGACAATTGTACCACCCTAAGAGAACAAGTAAAGAATACAGAATGAATAGTGTTTGGTGGGAGTATATAATAATATGAGACGACACTATACAGAAGCATTCGGAACGGATTTCCGAGTTCGTATTAGTGATCCAGGGGGAAAATAAGTGTATGTAAAAGCTGTCGGATTCTGAAAAACCGCACTTTTATTTTCTCCGAGAGTTCCCTGGACACTGATAGCCTTAAGTATTTAATGAATGGATTTAAGGAATATAAATTGGAAAGTTAGAATGAAAGATGGAGAATGAAAGTATTAATATTAAAGAGGATTCCCGGTAAACCCTAATTAGAAATCCGTGAAATATTCTCACGAACGATCAATCGAAACGGGCAATAACCGGACACAAATACAAGCAGAGAACCAAGATGTAAGTATGTGCAAGTGGATGAGAGCAAGTAACTAAGTAGTTACAAGAGTAACGAGCAAGATAAGGAAACAACCAAGTACTTAGCATCTCTTTCTCATCTTACCACTTAAACAACAACATGTGTCCACTCCAAAGACATCATTCCTTACATCACACCTTTAATAAAGCAACTAGCAAGATATTATCCCAAGCAAAATCCCTTTATGCATTATTATCAAAGAAACAACCAAGCAACTCCAACACTCTCTCTAAAAGCCCATTCGGCCTTTTCATAAATTCAAAAGGGGAAATCAAGCTTCCACTCCTTGTTTGATCTTGTAATTTTTAAGGTGAGTCCTATATTTCAAGAAAGTAATCTCCTCAAAATTTTAGCTTCAAACTCCCTTGTTTCCATTTTCAAAAAAATCAAGAAAGAGGAGGGTGAATAGTGCTTCCATGAAACTAACTTTGATTTTCTTGATTCTTTTGAATGATCCAAGCTTTGATAAGGTGTTCTAAGGATTGATCAAGGTTTATCAAGGTCTTAAATACTCCAAGGAAGGTATAAACTTCAAGAACCCTAGTCTTTGATTTGAGTTTTGGATGAGTTTTAGTGTTGTATGCATATTTAGAGTACTAGATCTATGTGTGGGTTTTATGAGATGATAGTATAGCTAGATGAACGGAAAGGCATTGCTTGGCCTCAGTTCATGTGCATAAGTCATGTATATGATGTTTGGGTTGGATACTATGTTTATGGGAAGATTCGAAATTGGTAGATATTCGATTTACAGCCGTTATAATGCCCGATTTTGCAATACCATGTTTTGTATGCCATTTTCCATGTCGAACCCCTACTGTCCAGAGACCTTATCTGCCATGATAGGATAGGTAATGTTCTAAGCTTCGTTTTGATATAAAGATCATATGAAACGGACTTACGGTTTAGGATTTATGACCAAATTACTAAAAGTAGTTCGAATCCGTAAACGAAAGTTCGTAACTGTAATTGAACCCTCGTAAACTATGTAACGTCATGGCGAATCTTGGCAAATAAATACTAGAGGTAAAAAGGAAGGTGTGAAAGAAAACCGTATGTCAAAAGGATCATTTTTCGATTTATTAAAAATGTTCGAGTCGAGGTTAAACGCGAACGAACCCCTAAAAGACGACTCTTTCATAACTTCGGTAAAACACTTAGAAAACGGGCGATAAAACTCGGAGTATAGTATTGGTTCGTAACGATCGACTTTAGAACTCATATGACTTAAGTATGTCCCAAGTATAAGTACAATGACATGTCGTATTAACGAACGAATGTCGGGTCGGATCAGTGATAAAAGTAATCCACTAAAAAGGGGTATAACGAGATAACTCGAGAACGTGTTTCGAATTAAGTATAACTTAACTTTTTATATGTTAAGTGATTAATCCCGAATGCCTTGGCTATTTATAGATCACCAAGCTGAACCGGGACCCGCTACCACTACCCCTTACCGTACTCGACTATCAGGCAAGTTTCAATTCCCTTCTTTTAGGCTGTTGTTGTGATTGAATAAATATATATATATGATTGCTGATATACATATGCCATTGCATGCATGCCTACTTTCAAGTTGAATTGATATACTTGTTCCCTGAATGTTATTGTTGGCTTATAAGCTAGATAGTTATATATCAGATATAAGCCGGTTATTGTAAGACCCTCATAGAAGGGCGTATACATCTTATTAATCAAAAATAGACCGGGAGTCAAGATTCCTTGATATATCGAGATTACCTCGGAGGAAAATATTTAAGTAAATATTTTCTATTATTTGGGCGACGAATATTATTTGAATATTCGTTCGAGACTAATTATTTTAACGATCCTTACTTCAAATAATTATTTGAACGTAACTATTCAACGAATAATATTTCTCAATATTCATTCAGAGTCGAATTGATTATCGATTATTATTTCGAATATTCTTCTAAAGATGAGACTACTAAATGAATATTATTTGGATATTCTTTTAGAATATTATTTTATTAAATAAATATTACGTTTGAATATTCATTTAAGATATTGAATACTTGATGAATATTATTTTAATATTCATCTGAAGCTTGATTTAATTATCGAATATTATCTCGAATATTCCTTAAGGCTTGGATTACTAAATGAATATTACTTGATATTCATTTAGGATATTATTCACTGAATAAATATTACTTTTGAATATTCATTTAAATTCCTAATTAATTATGAATATTACCTTAAATATTCTTTTCAGGTCTTATTAATTAATGAATATTGTTTTGAGTATTCATTTAAATATTTATTTATTCAATAAATATTCTCCTGATATTTCTTCAGGGATTATTTTGAGAAATACTCTGATTAAAGATATTCTTTCATATTCCCAATTATTCTTTAAATATTTTAACTCAATAAATATTCTCTGAATATTTATTCCATACTTAGTATAACCTTGATAAGGTTTATCTTCTTCGATTATTACAGAAAATATTTCGGAGTCATATTATTATTAATCTTATATCAAGAAAGGTTCTCAGACATCATTCTTCTTTGAGTCTATCTCCTTAATAATAAGGGAACCTTACTTGGAAAAATGTTATTTATCTTGTCGACTTCCCGGTCATAAAGTATTTCCTTCACTCGCAACTCGGGTGCTGTTGACTTATTAAGTCGTTGCTTACCTTCTCATCTTTCGAGGGGTAAGATTACTGGAACAAGTTGATATCCGTTACCAAGTAATAGCTTGGGAGTTATTGGTAAATTTTCCTTTCCAACTAGATACGACTACTTTGTGGAGTCTTATCAACAAGTATTATACTTGGGGAAAGGGGGACGAACGTTACATTCAGAATCATGAATTCTATTTGAACTAGGAGTCGTGTAAGAGGCCGAGTAGCGCCGGTCATCCAAATTTATTTATTTCCTGCAACATGATTACTGTTGGCAGAGTTGGAAAAAGGGTCATAACTGGAATTGCAACCTTTTCTTGCAAGTTCCTCTTCTTAATAACAATAAGAATATCTCGCTTACTTTGATGTAGCAGATATTTCTACAAACAAATACTTTAAGTTACCTTGTAACTTTATCGTTCATATTATACTGGCATCATTTCCGTAAATGCATGGCATATGGTTTGAAAGATACTTTTGAACTGTTATACTTTATCGTTCAGTTATATATTATTGTTGGTGGGCTATTGCTCACCCTTGCTTTATTATTATATCACAACAACAGCTAGACCAGATGACTCGCACAAGGCGCACTCGACGCAGGCGAGGACGATGAGACTACCAGAGCTGAAGAAGAAGCTATTGGTAGGATATATTTATTCTTTCAGTACCAAGAATATAGTCTAGTATGACTTATGTAAATGGATGGCAAAGAGTATGTAATTATATTGAAATTCTTTTGGATTGTAAGAACTCATAATGTGATTAATAAAAATTTGATTGTGACTCTGATTTCATCTCTGGTACTATAACGGGTGTGTTTTATATTGTTGCGTTGGGTCATAGAGACGTAATTTATTTTATGTTAAGGAAAGTTCAATTGTTGTGGACAGAATTGGAAACCGTAACCACCGGATCCCGGACCCCGGATCTGGGGGTGTTACAGAAGTGGTATCAGAGCGTACGTTATAAACCCCAGAGATGAGGCGACGTTAAAACAATAAATTCACTAAGATAATAAGAACTCTTGCCAAGTTCATAGTCGGACTACATAAGGTAGTGATGACGTATAAAACCCATATGGGAACTCTTAAGTATCATGATAGTAACTTAGCTCAATATCGTATCGACGAATAAGGCGACAGACCTTGAGGCATACGAGCGACAATGCGATGATGCTTTATATGCTGAAGATCAGCGGGTAATTCGATGGAGTACCCTACTGGAGACCCGGAAGAGGTTCCAGCAGATAAGGAAAATCCTGTTAGGATAAGGAGCTTACCCTGGGTAATGAGGGTCGCAGCCAGAATGACTGTGATGATTAAGATATGGTGCTCAGAAAAGTGAGTATAAAGAATCGAGATATTATTAAGAGATATGAAGATGCATGTTGAATTCATAGTCGGACTACCAGATGTGGTACCAGCAAGAAAGAAGGATTGGAATAATTACTTGAGATCTTATACGGAAATAGATGAGAATCCTTAGAGATTTTCATCTTAACAAAGAAAGAGCTAGAGGGATGTATGATTATCAAAGACAGCGATATAGGACGAGGAGCAGAGTCCCTAGAAATAGTTGAGAAGAGGCAGTAAGTGCCATATCATTTGATAAATGAATAAGTATGAATATGGTCAGTAATAATTTGCCATGAGAAGGCAGATGTCATAGGTTGTAATTTATGGAACCAAATTGAGGTTGATGAAATTGTTTTATTCAGGAAAATGTCCATTTTATGAATGAATCAGTTAGGAAGTGAAAACATTGGGAAGTGACAGCATGTTTGGATAAAGTTATATAAGGAAGTAGTAAGCGAGACAATGATCTCAGAACCTACCGGAAGATAAGACCAGTGAGTCAAGATGAACTCGTAATGAGTCTACTGCCAGAGACTGAGTATAGAGTTAATTCGACTCAGTTAAATGATGAACCAGAAACGTTAGATGCATGTGATTCAGAGGAATATTAAATTCCTTCTTCTCTTTGAATGGATTATAGTAGTACCTTAAGTTTATTCCGATGCGGAATTATAATAGATCAAGTAATACGATCAGCAGTTAAAGAGAAAAAAATGTGAGAAAATCTTCCTGGAGCTAAAAGGTGAAATTGGTAATGACCAAGAGCTGGCATTGCTTAATGGAAAAAGGAGACTTTGTGCTTCCAACGACGCTTCGCATAAAGGGTTAGGTAGACCGACATTTGGTAGTATTGAATATCAGGACGTTATGGCAGGTTTCAGTTTGAAACTATTCTGAGTATTTTCATTTGAATAATAATTATTAAAGTATCACTAAATTAAAAATTATTTTATAAGGTACGCATGGATTGTAAAATCATCTAAATCAGATTTCTAGATCCCAAGATAGAGCCCAAATAGTAAATATGAATTTCTTTTTAATATTAATAAATAAATAAAATTCAATTCTAATACAACCTTTTTAAATTATATCTTTTTTAGATTACAATTTTATTTTTAAAATTCAATTATAATACAAACTTTTATAATTATATCATTTTTAGATTATATTTTTTTTTAAAATTCACTTCTAATACAACATTTTCTAATTATATTCTTTTTAAATTATAATTTTTAATGTGATCTAATCTTGATCATCTATTTTTAATCCAACGTATCATATGATTTTGGTAGTACAGTGACCAGACCAATAATTTGGATAAGATCCCTCTTATTCTTATTATATATAAAGATATAATAAGTTATTTTGGTGTTTGAATAATTTTCCTTATAAGTTAGGAATGTATTTGGTAAATTATAAATTATAAGTTGAGATTCTTAATTTTTTAAAAAAATATTTTTTTTATACAAAAGTTTTAATACGTGAATGTAAAAAAGAAATTTTGAAGTACAACCTATTACCAATTACCTTTTTAAGTAAAAATATGTTACCTTTTCTATATTTTTACTTTTTTTCAATAAAACATATTCGAATAGCTTTATTTAAGTAAAATAAAATAATAATATTGTAATAACTAATAGCTAACCGATTACGTTTTTCAGCTAAAACATATCATCATTTTTTCTATATTTTCAAACTAAAATTCATCATATTCTAAAAATATCACGGACAACAAATATATAATTATTATCAGATCATATTAATTAAAAAGAGAGAAAGAATGCAGATGATTAAAATTTTAAATACGAAATATTGTAAAATAACAATTATTTTTTTAGACGGAAGAATCCATTTTCTCTGAAGTATAATAAAAATTAGCAAATTTTTTAAATTCTCCTAGTACACATGTTTATTATCAACAACAAGCTAAATTATAAAAGGAATCCATAAATTTGATTAAAAAAATGACCTACTTAATTAATGTGCTTGTTTGGCACACCTTATTTTAAGGACTTATGGAATTATTTTCGGGTAAAATTTATTATATTTTGAAAAAAAATTTATACAAATATTTAATGTATGTTTGAGATTCAATAAGTTTCAAAAATAAGTTGGAAAATAAGTTGGAAAGTTAGCAATATCTAACTTTGTCTTAAAATAAGTTGACTTATTCTGAAAAAAGTTCCCCCAAACACCCCCAATATAAGACTTGAATAAGTTGAGCTGGGAATGGAAAGTTATAACATGTTAACTTGTAACTTATGTCAAATAAGTATGATACTCCTTAAGTTTTGATGATCACAAACAGTAAGCCATTTGGCTTGTTAGTAGATATAAAACAGCATGCTAGTTGTGTATTTACTAACTTGGTTTTGCAGGATACTTAAGCTTACTGATTGCATAATCAGTCTATCTAAACAGCAAGCCAAACTTGGGATACGGTAACAGTTGGCAAGCCATTTGCACACAGTCAATGCGCAAACAGCAAGCCATTTCCAACTGTTCAGAATTCCTGTAGATAAAGATCAAACAGACATATCTATGTTCTCAGGAAACTTGGTTGATGATATGGAAATGCAAAAGTATAAGGTCATGTATCTGTTCAGCTCACCAGAACCAAAACAGCAAGCTGACAAGAACTTGCTATGTTATTTCGGTATTGTACTAACTTGGTTTTGCAGGGAAAATTAATTTACTGATTGTATAATCAGTATGACTCAAACAACAAGCAAAATTCATGAACAAACAGCAAGCCAATCAGAAATAGCGTGCCAGTCTCACAAACAGCAAGCTGTTTGTGTCTGCTAGAATTAAGGAACAGTTTGGTTCTTCAAGGAGCATGCAACGGAAATATTGTTAGGAATATTTGTAAGGGCCCTCTGAATTGTTTTTTACATGCCAACACTCATATCATATACATATTGGGAGACAAAAATATTCCTTGACTTAAAATAAGAAAAGTAAAGATCTACTTTTCATTATTTTAATACACACCACACCTCCACTCAAAACAAACATATGACACTCATGATAGCCAATATTCTCTTCATGCGCTATACGCTCCATATCACTTCATCTTCTTCAATTGAATATCAAGCTCCTCCCACGTTCTTTTTCATCAAGAAAATCATATCAATAACAGATACTTTTTATATCCGTTGGAGCCTTTCAAAATTCATCTTACTTGTTCTTGTTTACCTATTTAAGTACTGATTACCTTCAGTTCTTAACATCATACAAGTGCAGAAAAACAAGATATACATATACAACTAAGCTTACATTGCAAAATTCTTCCAAACCTTTCAAACCTCTTTATACACGCATATACATATATTCAGAGGGTCATTAGGTTGAGTTGTATTTATTCAAATCATTGTATTGTTCAAGTTGTAATTGTATTGTTGTTGTAAAAGGTTGGCTTAAGGTTTTGGGTGGGTAGAACTAGGCTAGAGAAGGATACTTGGGAAGTATTTCTTAGAGAGCTAGTTTCAGCACAACAAACACTAAGCCATTTGTAAGCAGCAAGGTTGTAAAGGAGATATATTGTTGGATCTTGTAATTGGTTTATATTTGATCAATAATATATTTTCTTACCAAGTTGGTAAGGGACCAGGACGTAGACCATAGGGGTTTAGGGGTCGAACCTGGCTAAAAGATCTTGTGTTCTTTAATTTTCTGCATTTCAGTTACAAACAGCGTACCATTTGCAAACTGATAAAACACAAACAGCAAGCTGTTTGTAGTAATTTTAAAACAGTTCATAAAATAGGATTGTTAACCATAAACACCTATTCACCCCCTCTAGGTGTTGTTTTCAATTGGTATCAGAGCTTGGTATACTAACATTTCTGTAACAGGAAGGTATCGATCATGGCTGAACATTATCTCGAAGCTAAATTCGATTATAGAGCTCCTCTCCTCACGGGGTCAAAAAATTACAACTGGTGGAAATGTAGAATGGAAACATTCTTGTCCAAAAGGCCACTGGTATTAAGAGTTGTGCAGAAAGGAAATTTCGAGTTCTTGGATGACAACAACAAACCAAAAGATGTTGATAATCTCACTCCCGAAGAGATTATCAAATTTGGTTATAATGGAGAAGCTAGAAATTCTCTAATGAATGCATTAGATCAAGCTGAATATGACAAAGTGTCTTCTCTAAAGACAACAAAAGAAATGTGGGATGCCTTGGAAGCTTATCATGAAGGTTCGACAACTTTGGGAAAAGTGAAAGTTAGCAAGCTAATGAATGACTTCGGAAACTTCAAGTTCAAAGATGGTGAATCTATCAAAGAAAGCCAAGCAAGGTTCCAGGTCACTATAAATTCATTAAAGAGACTTGGAAAAGATATTCCACAAGATGAAATTAACATGAAAGTGTTAAGTGCTGTACCATTTATTTATGAGGCCAAAGTCACGGCTTTGGAATCATCTTCAAAAATTGACACCATGGACCATCTAGTTGTATTTGCTGAGCTAGAACAGTTTGAAAGCAAGATAAATAGCAGTCAAGGTGAAAGTGTTCGAACTCCTCTAGCCAAAATGAAGAATTTGGCTCTACATTCTACAAACAGCAAGCCAACCGAGTCTACAAACAGCAAGCTGATTGATTCTGATGAAGAATCCGATAAAGAGCTTGCTCTCATTTCTAAGAAGATCAAGAGGCTGATTGAGAAGAAAAATAGAATGAAGAGAGATCGAGGAGGGTTCTCCAACAACAAGAAAGCCAAGGGGCAAACTTGTTTTGAATGTGGTAAGCAGGGCCATTTCAAGAAAGCTTGCTACAAATTAAAGTCAAAACAGCCTGCTATTTTCAAAGACAAGAGAAAATCAAAGGCTTTACTGACTTGGAGTGATGATGATTCAGAATCCAGTGATGCTCAAGTGAAGACATGGTGAATTTAGCACTTGTAGGTCTAAATGAAGATAGTTCACAAGGATCTATGAAGGAAGCTTTTGTGGATAATGATTATACGGATTCAGAAGATGATGCAAGTGAGGTAAACTCAATTAACTCCGATTTACCTTCTTCTCCTATTATGCTAGAAGAACTAACCATGCAGGTGCCAAGTAATGTATCTATCATTGAGTTCATGGAATTGAAAAATAAAAATAATGAGCTTGAAAAGAAGAATACTCATTTGAAGAAAATCATTTCTGATTTAATGGCTGAAAAGGCTCCTAAAATCAACCATGATGATCTTATTGCTGATCTAAAGGAGAAACTCATTCAATTCGAAGGAGTTAATAAAGTAATTATACAAAGGAATGGGGTTCTTATGAAAGAACTCAGGGAATTGAGGTCAAAGATTAAAGCTAGAGATGAGTGTATAGAATCATACAAGATTAAGGAATCTAGTCAAGCTGAATCTTCAAAATCTGCTGAGAAGAGACTTCAGCAAGCTGAATGTACAGAAAACAGCACGCCATTCTTATCAAACAACAAGCTGAACTGATTTCTCTTCTGGAAAAAGAGGTCAAAATCTTGAAAAAGGGTTGGAAACATTTGTTCAAGGAGAAGACAGTCTAAAAACAATCATGAAAAAGGCAAATGTTCCATTGGTAAGAGAAGGAGTTGGCATGAACCTCAACAAGAAGCATGGTGCACTCAAATACGATGGAAGAAATGGCATACCATACAACTATGCTATGCCTTGGAAAACATGCAACAAATGTGGTGGAAAAGGCCATCTGGAAAAACATTGTGTGGCTCAAGTCAATCACATAGCGAAAATAGCTTACCAGAATGGAACAGCTAGTCGACAAACAGCTTGCCAGAAAGAACCAGTCAGGCAACAAACAGCATGCCAGAATGCTTCTATCAAAAGGAAAACAACTTACCATTCACCGAAAGTAGTCCAAATGTGGATCAAGAAAATTGATTTAAATGTTTTATATACTACTCCTACTAACCAATTTGGACCCAAACCTATATGGGTGCCAAAACATTGAGTTGGTGTTTGTTTGTTTTTGTAGATATGTCTTGCGGCTAAAGGAAGGTCAAAGCAATGGATATTGGACAACGGATGCACTAGACCTATGTGTGGAGACAAGTATCAGTTTATAAGTCTCAAAATGAAGAAGGGAGGAAGAGTTACCCTTGGAAATAGCAAGACTCTTCGAATCCTTGGTATCGGTTCTATTGGTAATAGTAAGATTTCGATTGATAAAGTTCAATATGTCAAAGGTCTTTCTTATAATTTGCTTAGTGGTACTTAATTATTTGATGATGGACATAATGTTCAGTTTGGCATCGACAAAACTATTATTACTATTGGTTCTAACAAAATCCCCCTAGTTGCTAGAAGGGAAGGAAATATATATGTATTGGACTTCGAAATGCAGGAAACAGCGTGCTGTTTGGCTGCAATGGATAATGATCCATATATTTGGCATAGAAGGTTGGGACATGCACACATGGACTTGCTTAATAAATTATCAAGCAAGAAATTGGTCAGAGGACTACCCAAACTGAAGTATACCAAGACTAAAGTGTGTTCAGCATGCCAATTGGGCAAACAAATTCAAAGTACACACAAAGCAAAGAAAATGGTATCTACTTCTAAACCTTTAGGGCTTCTGCACTTGGACTTATTTGGTCCAGAATCTTATAAGAGTATTGGAGGTAAACAATATGGTTTTGTAATTGTAGATGATTATTCTAGATTTACTTGGGTATTGTTTCTTCGTACTAAAGATTGTGCTTTTAATGAGTTTGAGAAGCTGATCAAATTACTTGAGAATAAGCTTGATACAAGACTTGTAGGTATAAGAAATGATAGAGGAGGTGAATTTATCAATGAGAACTTTATTGCATATTGTGAAGAAAGAGGAATCTCCCATGAATTTTCTGCCCAAAGGACTCTACAACAAAATGGAGTGGTAGAAAGAAAGAATGGGACACTTCAAGAAACAGCAATGACACTATTGCAAGAACCAAGCTGCCTAGGAGTTTTTGGGCCGAAGCTGTGAATACAGCTTGCTATTTGTTGAATCGAATTATAATCATGCCTATTTTGGACAAAACTCCATATCAATTGTTGAGAAACAAGAAGCCAAATATCAGTTACTTCAAGATTTTTGGTTCTAAGTGTTTTGTGCTCCAGACAATTGGTAATGATGGTAAATTCGATGCTAAATCCTATGATGCTATATTTCATGGTTATTCTTTAACAAGTAGGGCTTATAGAGTTTATAATGTTAATAAACATATTGTTGAAGAATCTATTGATGTTACATTTCAAGAACCTAACAATTATCTACCAAGAGATGAGGAAGAATTTGCAGGTGAAAGTGAAAGTATGCAACCTCAAATCACTGACAATCAGCAAGCTGGAAGTTCAAATTAGCAAGCTGGAAGTTCAAATCAGCAAGCTGAAGTTGAAACTGGAAATCAGCAAGCCAAGAAGGATGCAGATTCTGACAATCAGCAAGCTGGAAGTTCAAAACAGCAAGCTGAAGTGGAAGATGCAATTTCTAAAATAGCAAAAATGACTTTGGAAGGTCCTAAAGGTTCAAGGGCTACTAAGAAACTACCTCTCTATGATGGAGAAGATCAGTTACCACCAGCAAAGATAAGAAGGACAACTCATGAAGAAATAGCTCAACATCCTTTACCGAGGTCAACAAGAACGGTCAAGAATCATCCTCCAGAGTTGGTCATTGGTGATATTACTGATGGAATTACCACAAGAAGAGGGAAAGCAAATTATTGTGCTCATGCAGCCTTCCTAGCTCAAGAAGAACCCAAAAATATCAATGAAGCACTAGAAGATGAGAATTGGATCATGGCTATGCAAGAAGAATTAAATCAATTTGAAAGATGTGATGTGTGGGAACTTGTCAAGACACCAGAGAATGCTTCAATTATAGGAACAAAATGGGTGTTCAAGAATAAAATTGATGAATTTTGCACCATTACTCGAAATAAAGCAAGGCTTGTAGCTCAAGGCTATAACCAACAAGAAGGCATCGACTTTGATCGAACCTATGCTCCTGTTGCTCGTTTGGAATCAATAAGAATGCTTCTAGCCTATGCATGTTTCAAGAAAATCAAGCTATACCAAATGGACGTGAAGAGTGCGTTCCCAAATGGCGTGCTGAAGAGGAAGTTTATGTCAAACAGTCTCCTGGATTCGAACATGATCAATATCCAAACTATGCATTCAAGCTAAAGAAGGCTCTTTATGGTTTAAAGCAGGCCCCTAGAGCTTGGTACAAAAGGCTTAGTAAGCATCTAATCCAAAATGGATTCATTCGAGGTAAAATCGATCCCACATTATTTATTAAGCAAATTGGTAAAGATATTCTCATTGTACAAATATATGTGGATGATATTATTTTTGGAGCTACTAATGAATCTATATGCAAGTGGTTTTCAAAGTGTATGCATAGTGAATTCGAAATGAGCATGATGGGTGAGCTCAATTATTTCTTGGGTCTTCAAATCAAGCAATCTAAAGATGGAATTTTTGTGCACCAATCCAAGTATACAAAAAGTCTACTCAAGAGATTCAGTTATGAAGATGTTAAGCCAAAATCAACTCCTATGATTCAAAACAGCAAGCTGTTTGCAGACGAAAATGGTAAGGCAGTTGATATCAAAAGGTATCGAGGTATGATTGGAAGCTTACTATATTTAACTGCTTCTAGACCTGACATTATGTATAGTGTATGTGTTTGTGCAAGGTTTCAATCCAATCCTAAGGAGTCTCACTTAAATGTTATTAAACAAATTTTTCGATATTTAAGTGGTACCATTACTCTTGGTTTGTTTTATCCTATCACAAATACTTTTGATCTTGTTGGGTATAGTGATGCATATTATGCAGGTTGTCAAATTGATAGAAAAAGTACTAGTGGTGTTTGTACATTCCTTGGACAAAGCTTGGTTTCATGGCAATGCAAGAAACAAACTTCTGTAGCGTTGTCCACGGCCGAAGGAGAGTATCTAGCAGCTGGGAGCTGTTGTTCTCAACTTCTATAGATGATTCAAACACTAAGAGACTTTGATATCAAGTGTGAAAGGGTTCCAATAAATTGTGACAACACTAGCACCATTAATATTTCAAAGAATCCGGTGAATCACTCAAGAACGAATCATATTGATGTTCGATACCATTTCTTGAGAGATAATGTTGCAAAGGGCAAGATAGAATTAGTTTTTGTTCCAACAGAATTTCAACTTGCTGATATATTCACAAAACCCTAGCTGAAGAAAGATTTTCAACCATTCGAATGCAACTTGGTATGTGCTCTCTATAAATCAGCATGCTGGATGGTAATTGATGGACAGGTTAGCTTACCATTTGTTCTATTCGCATGTTACAATTGGTATACTGATTTCATTATATTATGGCATATCATTTGTGACCTTAAGTTTTTAAGTTTTTGATGGATTAAGGGGGAGAACTTTAGGAGAATGCTTCTAATAATTCTGAACATGCTTATTTGAGCTAGTTTGAGCTAATTGGTTTATGATATTTCTTACATATTAGATCATCGTTTTATATCTAATTTTGAGATTCAGGGATTTAGGGGGAGTTATTCTAATTCTCCTAAATTAGTTGTAATCATCAAAAAGGGGGAGATTGATACTCCTTAAGTTTTGATGATCACAAACAGTAATCCATTTGGCTTGTTAGTAGATATAAAACAGCATGCTAGTTGTGTATGTACTAACTTGGTTTTGCAGGATACTTAAGCTTACTGATTGCATAATCAGTCTATCTAAACAGCAAGCCAAACTTGGGATACAGTAACAGCTGGCAAGCCATTTGCATACAGTCAATGCGCAAACAACAAGCCATTTTCAACTGTTCAGAATTCCTGTAGATAAAGATCAAACAGACATATCTATGTTCTTAGGAAACTTGGTTGATGATATGGAAATGCAAAAGTATAAGGCCATGTATCTGTTCAGCTCACCAGAACCAAAACAGCAAGCTGACAAGAACTTGCTATGTTATTTCGGTACTGTACTAACTTGGTTTTGCAGGGAAAATTAGTTTACTGATTGTATAATCAGTATGACTCAAACAACAAGCAAAATTCATGAACAAACAACAAGCCAGTCAGAAATATCGTGCCAGTCTCACAAACAGGAAGCTGTTTGTGTCTACCAGAATTAAGGAACAGTTTGGTTCTTCAAAGAGCATGCAACGGAAATATTGTTAGGAATATTTGTAAGGGCCCTCTGAATTGTTTTATACATGCCAGCACTCATATCATATACATATTGGGAGACAAAAATATTCCTTGACTTAAAATAAGAAAAGTAAAGATCTACTTTTCATTATTTTAATACACACCACATCTCCACTCAAAACAAACATATGACACTCATGATAGCCAATATTCTCTTCATGTGCTATACGCTCCATATCACTTCATCTTCTTCAGTTGAATATCAAGCTCCTCCCACGTTCTTTTTCATCAAGAAAATCATATCAATAATGGATACTTTTTATATCCGTTGGAGCCTTTCAAAATTCATCTTACTTGTTCTTGTTTACCTATTTAAGGACTGATTACCTTCAGTTCTTAACATCATACAAGTGAAGAAAAACAAGATATACATATACAACTAAGCTTACATTGCAAAATTCTTCCAAACCTTTCAAACCTCTTTATACACGCATATACATATATTCAGAGGGTCATTAGGTTGAGTTGTATTTATTCAAATCATTGTATTGTTCAAGTTGTAATTGTATTATTGTTGTACAAGGTTGGCTTAAGGTTTTGGGTGGGTAGAACTAGGCTAGAGAAGGATACTTGGGAAGTATTTCTTAGAGATATAGTTTCAGCACAGCAAACAGGAAGCCATTTGTAAGCAGCAAGGGTGTAAGGGAGATATATTGTTGGATCTTGTAATTGGTTTATATTTGATCAATAATATATTCTCTTACCAAGTTGGTAAGGGACCAGGACGTAGACCATAGGGGTTTAGTGGTCGAACCTGGCTAAAAGATCTTGTGTTCTTTAATTTTCTGCATTTCAGTTACAAACAGCGTACCATTTGCAAACTGATAAAACACAAACAACAAGCTGTTTGTAGTAATTTTAAAATAGTTCATAAAATAGGATTGTTAGCCATAAACACCTATTCACCCCCCTCTAGGTGTTGTTTTCAAAGTACACTCTCCGTCCCGGTCAAATATTTACATTTGGTTTGGGTACGGAGACCAATGATAGTCGGTGTAATATTGTTAAAATAAATGAAGTAGTGAGTGTAATAGTGATTTTATTGTTAAAATTAATGAAGTAGTGGATGTAATAGTGTAAATTGTTGAAAAAATGGAGTGAAGTACTACATGTGTTAGGAATAATTCATAAGTTGTGATGTTGAGAATAGAATTTTGCTAATACTTCTTGTATATCCTAATCTTATAAAGGATTTAGCACTTTGTATAGGATATATGTGTTAGACAGTAATCTGTGGAGGTTAGTCAGGAATAGTGCATCAGAGACTACATTTCAGGAACTAAGAGCAGATCCTGATACAGCAAGCCGGATTCTCATCAAATACTGATGGGATGATCAGATCTTGATGCAATGGGAAATCCTGATATCAGTCGTGTTACTGATGTCATTATGGATGCTACAGAAACTGGCAAGTGCTATAAAACAGGATCGTTGTTTTGAAAAACAAGCAAGAAGATATCGTGAAGGAAACGAATTCTCTATTGATGGAAACTATCAACTGGACGGCAGAACATTGTCATAGATAGATTATAATTCTGTTATTAGTTGATAAGTAGCATTATAAATACTCTCTCAATATCATTGTAAAAAGAGCGAGTTGTGAATTTTAGAGTGCATATCGTGTGAAGCTCTGTATAAGGTTTGTATTCGATAGTTCGAAACAAACAGAGAGAGAGAGAGATTTGTATTGTCAGCAGCTGCTAAAGGTATTGTACACCTTTGGTAGAGTTTGTATTTGATTTATCTTAATACAAACAAAGTTTGATTCATTCGTTTGTTCTTGTTCATCTAACCAAGCAAAAATCAGACACGATTATATAACTTGTATTCAACCCCCCTTCTACAAGTTAATCGAGTTAACAATTGGTATCAGAGCAGGTTGATTTCGAATAATCATAAAGATCTGCAATCATGTCTGGTTATAAGGATGGTAATACTAAGATCCCTATGCTCAAGAGAAACGAATATACTCTATGGGAAGTGAAGATGTTGCATCACCTGGAAGCAACAGATCCTGATTATCTTGACAGAATCAGAGATGGGCCTTTTGTTCCAACAATGCTTGTTCCTCAAGCAACTGTCGAAGGAAAAGTTGTTCCAGAACATATAGCAGAGAAGCCTAAATCTGAATGGATAGATAAGGAAAAGGAGAACGTTCTTAAGGATGCTAAAGATAGAAACATACTATTCAACAGTCTTGATTCTGTTCTCACTAACTATGTTCTCTCTTGTAAGACTGCTAAGGAGATATGGGATAATCTAAAGGTTCACTGTGAAGGAACAAAACCTGTCAGGAAGAATATGAGGACACTTCTCATACAACAGTATGAGTACTTTGAATCCAAGTCTGGTGAGTCACTTACTGACACCTTTGATAGATTTACTAAACTCATCAATGAGATGGCCATGCATGGTAAATATTATGACTTGGAGGATATGAATATGAAGTTCATGAAAGCTCTTCCTGATTTCTACAATGAGAAGATATCTGCAATTGAGGAAGCTAATGACCTGGATGAAATATCATTAGAAGCAATTTATGGAAAATTGAGAGCTTATGAACTTGACAGGCAGCAGAAAAAGAGCAGGAGTGAAGGAAAGATGAAAACTGTTGCACTCACTGCTTAATCTGAATCAAAGAAGCTTCCAGAAGAAAAGTCTGAATCTACTGAAAGAGACTTGAGGAAGAAGAAGAGCAAAGAAAGTTCTGAGTCAGAGACTATAGATATAGACTCTTAAGATAATGATTCTGAATCAGAGATGCAAGAACTCTTTGCTATGTTTGCTAAAGCTTTCAAGAAAGGAAGATTCAACAGGAGAAGATTTAGCAAAGGCTCTTTTCAGAAGAAAGAGGAGAAGAAGATTGATAAAGGCAAAAGTACAATTATCAAGCTTGATAAGGCTAAAATCAAGTGCTTTAACTGCAGTGAGCTTGGACAGTTTGCTAGTGAGTGCAAGAAGCCTAGGAATTTAGGGAAGGGTAATGCACTCATGGTCAAACAGAAGGATTGGTCAGACTCCAGTGATTCTGAAGATGAATTGGATTATGACAACATTGCATTGATGGCAAGTGCTTCAGACAAGCCTGGATCTCCAAAGAAAACTTCTTCATCTTCTGTTAAGGTATCACTTCACTCTCTTGATTCATTTGATAGCTTAGATTCTGATGATATTATATCTATTCATGTTGAGTTTAAAAATCTTATGACTAATTTCAAAATTCTTTCTAGTGAAAAAGATGAACTTAAGGCTAAGAATGATGAATTAGTTAGTATAAATAATTTTTTGAATCTGAGTTAATTCAAATGGAAGAATATAGGTTAAGTTCTGATAAAGCTAAGCATGATTATGGTGTTATTCTTGAGGCTTATGACTATGTCAGAAAAGAACTAGAGGAAGAGAGAGATGTGATTAAAACCATTAACAATTCTGGTAAAAAGACTCAAGAAATCATTGAAAATCAAATTCTTGGTAAAGTTAATGGTTTAGGTTTTGATAAGGCTAGGTAAGAAGATAGTGTAGCTATTGTCAATGATAATAGTAAAATTGAAGCTAGCACATCTAAGTCTAAAGGTAAGAAGATAGTTTCTGAACCTAAACATGTTAAATTTGTTGATTCTAAAGTACCCCAGTTGTGCACAAAAGAATTAACAATAGCAGTTCAGATGAAAGAGTGTTAGAAAAACCTAAGAATGTCAACAAAGGTTTTCTGTCTAAGTCTCAGTTGAAACAGAGACTAGAAAGTATTTCAGAGTCTAGCAAGATCAGAAGAAATAGGAATGGAAAAGAAGGTATTAACAAAGAGAATAATTACAAGAATGTACCTGATGCACCTAGGAAGAAATGCTATAAATGTAGAAATCATAATCATTTGGCCCTAGACTGCAATCAAAAACCTTCTTGGAAAACTGAGTCTAGATTCCCCAAGACTCAGAGAATTCAATACCAGCCACAAGAACCCTGTTATCATTGTGGTAGTTTACTTCATTCCATTTATATGTGTAAGGAATATCATGAACTGTATTATGACTATTATTCTCTAAAATCTGAAACTCCTAGTCACAAACAGTTTGTGAAATCAAAGTCTATGGTTGACTCTGCAACAGGTAAATTAAAAGCAAAATCTTCAAAGCCCGTTGGTTCAAAAGTTAGTAAGAAAGGATCCAATCAAAGTTGGGTCCTAAAAAATTCTAACTAGCTACTTTTTGTTTGTAGGGCACTGGAAAGAAGCATTCAATTATCTTGGACAGTGGATGCTCTGGACATATGACTGGAAAGAAGTCCCTGCTTACAAAGTTTGAGAGGAAAGCTGGCCCAGTAATATCCTTTGGAGATGGCAACAAAGGAGAAACTCTGGGATATGGCTCAATTATTTTGGGGAATGTCATCATAGAAAACGTAACACTGGTTGAAGGCTTGAAACACACACTTTTAAGCATAAGTCAACTGGGAGATAAGGGTTACCAATCAATCTTTGACAGTAAAGGATGCAAAATCTTGAATATGAAGAATGGAGACATTGTTTTGACTGGTCAGAGACATGGTAACATATATGAAGCCAGCTTGAGTGACACATCTAAAGGAACTGTCAGATGTCTTTACAGCAAGGCATCAAATGATGAAAGCTGGAACTGGCACAAGAAGCTCTCACATCTCAACTTCAAGAAGCTTAATCAACTTGTTAAGCACCATCTGGTGAGAGGCCTACCTCAAGCAAATTATGTGTAAGATGGACTCTGTGATGCTTGTCAGCTTGGAAAACAAAGAAGAACCACTTTCAAGAGCAAGACAGAAAATTCAATTACTGAACCATTTCACATGCTGCATCTTGATTTATTTGGTCCAGTAAACATTATGTCTATCAATAAGAAAAGATATGCTCTAGTTATAGTGGATGATTACACAAGGTTCACATGGGTATTCTTTCTACACAACAAGGATGAAGCTCCTCAGCAAATCATTGAACTTGTCAAGAATATTCAAAATAGCTCTGAGTACAAGGTCAAAGTGCTCAGAAGTGACAATGGTACAGAATTTAAGAATTCTACAATGGAGGAGTATTATGCAGACAATGGAATTACTCAACAGTTTTCTGCACCTGGAACACCTCAGCAGAATGGTGTAGTAGAAAGAAAGAACAGAACTCTCATAGAGGCAGCAAGAACCATGCTTGCAGATGCAAAGCTTCCAACCTATTTCTGGGCAGAAGCTATAAACACTGCATGTTTCACTCAAAACTGTACCTTGGTAAATGCTCATGGTAAGACTCCCCATGAGATGATCAAAGGAAAGAAACCAAGTGTGAAATACTTTCACATCTTTGGATGCAAATGGTATGTCCTGAAAGTTCATCCAGAACAACTTGGAAAATTTGAAGCCAAATCGGATTAAGCAATCTTTCTAGGATATTCAGCATCAAAGGCCTTCAAAGTCTACAATCTCAGAACTCACATTGTTATGGAATCAATTCATGTTGCATTTGATGATAAGAAGTTTGGAATTTTGCAAACTGATGAAATCTATGACAATCCGGAATTTGAAAATCTTAAGTATTCTGAGATTCTCTCCAGTGATGATGAAGGTTCTGCAGAGGAAATCTCTATTGCTTCTCAAAGGAATGCTACTGTTGAGGGGGAGCAATTCAATCAAGGAGAACACAGTACTGGTTAGGATCAGACTAGTCTTTCAGAGTCTACTTCATCAGGAACTGATCCTTCAGAGTCTAATGAAGGAAGATCAGAAACTAGCAGCAGTATTGAATCCACTGATTCTACTGATCAAGGGGGAGATTTTGAAGGAAATGAACACTCTTCTACAAGAAATACCACTAACTTAGGGGGAGAGTCTAGTAGGAGTAATCTACCACCTGTTAGAAAATGGACAAGGGATCATACTGAGGATTTGATAATTGGTGATCCAAATAGTGGTGTTCGAACTAGAAGATCAATTCAAAATGAATGCTTGTACAGTTGTTTTCTCTCAAAGAATGAACTTACGAAGGTTGAAGAAGCCTTACAGGATCCTGATTGGGTAATAGCAATGTAGGAAGAATTGAATAAGTTTGAGAGGAACAAAGTTTGGAAACTGGTACCAAGACCTAAAGATAGATCTATTGTTGGTGCTAAATGGGTTTTCAGAAACAAGCTAGATGAATCTGGTATGATTGTAAGAAACAAAGCAAGATTGGTGGCAAAGGGTTATTCTCAGGAAGAAGGAATTGACTATGATGAAACCTTTGCACCTGTAGCAAGATTGGAAGCAATCAGAATGTTTCTTGCATTTGCAGCTCATTCAAAATTCAAGGTATACCAGATGGATATAAAGAGTGCTTTTCTTAATGGCAAGCTTGGTGAGGAAGTGTATGTGGAACAACCACCTGGTTTTGTTGATCCAAAGTTTCCAAATCATGTCTACAAACTTGACAAGGCACTCTATGGACTAAAGCATGCACCAAGAGCATGGTATGAGACTTTGTCTAAATTTCTTCTTGAAAATGGCTTCACAAGAGGTACAATTGACAAAACTCTATTCTTTAGAAAGATAAAAGGTGATTTGCTTTTAGTTCAAGTTTATGTTGATGATATTATATTTGGTTCTACTAATGAAAAGCTATGTGCTAAGTTTAGCAAGCTTATGCAGTCTAAGTATCAGATGAGCATGATGGGTGAACTAAATTACTTTTTAGGCTTGCAACAGACTGAGACTGGTATTTTCATTAATCAATCAAAGTATATCAAAGATCTTTTAAAAAGGTTTGACTTTAAAATTTTGCAATTGCAAAGACACCCATGGCAACAGCCACTAAGCTAGACTCTGATCCTAAGGGAAAGAGTGTTGACAACACTAGCTATAGAGGCATGATAGGTTCACTGTTATATCTAACTGCAAGTAGACCAGATATAATGTTCTCTACCTATTTATGTGCTAGATTCCAAAGTGATCCTAAGGAATCTCATTTAATTGTTGTGAAGAGAATTTTTAGATATCTCAAGGGAACTCTAAATCTTGGTTTGTGGTATCCTAGAGAATCTGATTTCTCCCTAATTGGCTATTCAGACTCTGATTATGCAGGGTGTAAAATAGACAGGAAAAGCACTACAGGTACATGTCAATTCTTGGGAAACAGATTGATTTCTTGGACAAGCAAGAAGCAGCAATCAGTTTCAACCTCAACTGCAGAAGCTGAATACATTGCAGCAGGTAGTTGTTGTGCTCAACTCCTTCGGATAAGAAATCAGTTGATGGATTATGGTATGACACTTAGTAATATTCCTATGTTTTGTGATAATACTAGTGCTATCAAAATTGCAGAAAATCCAGTTCAACACTCAAGGACTAAGCACATTGATGTCAGGTATCATTTCATTAGAGAACATATTGAAAATGGTACTGTGGAACTTCATTTTGTTCCTACTGACAAACAGCTTGCAGATATTCTAACTAAACCACTTGATGAGGCTACATTCATTAGATTGGTTAGTGAGTTAGGAATGTTAAATTTTTAGATTTTTAACATCTGCACAAGTAGCAAGGTATGTTGTTTCAGTTTATAGACTTGATATTTTGTCAGGATCTATACTTTATTGTTAAATGCTTAAGCTGTAACATTTTATCTTGATAAATTTCAGTATGATAGACTTGTTAATAAAACATCAGGATCAGGATTGCTATCAGTATGCTGACGTCATCAGTATTGACATCAGGATTGTATCGTCAGTATCAGGATTGTGAAATTTGTGTTTCTTACTATTTCAAAATTCTGAAGTTCATGGTATTTAGTGGTTCAATTTTGAGTTTTGTTAAAGTCTATGTTAGCAAGTTTTATTACATGCATACTGATAATTTATATCATTATTCATGTCAGTCAATAAACAACGATAGACAAGTAGATATTAAGAAAACTTGTATTTTCATTAATCAAAAACATTACATACATGAAAATGAAATACAATTCTTCTTTTTGTCTAACTACTACTGATAATTCTATTCTTGTCTAAATCTGTTACTGCTTCAATCCTCAACGATCGACCTCAGGACAAGGAGCATCTCAAGATTGGATATCTTGTATGGGCGACTTGAATGAAAGCAGTTGACTCATCTTCATGCTTATTGAAGAAGATGAATAGCATCTCCATCAAGATCAATCTCAGGCTCTTCACCAAATTCTTCATCCTCAAGGTGTGAAGAGATTAGAGGAGGATTGTATCCAACTGGTAGATGTTTTAGAGGAGAATCATGGAAATTATCTGGGTTAAGACCAACCATATCTGACTCAATGAGAAAAGTCATTTTTTCTAAGAGATAGTTTACTTGCTCCTGATCATCAAGAGTAAAGAACTTCTCAGTGGTAATGAACCCAAAGCTAGGGTTCACATGAAGATTTGGGTTGGAAGTCATGATGGAAAGAGAAAAGAATGAAAAGGTTTTGGAGAATGGCATAAGACGTCGGTTTCTTTTATAGAAAGACATGAGAAGTTGAACAGTCGTTTGGGAAATATCAATGCAGACAGTCATAATTATGTGTGACTATATTTCTTGTATTTTCAAGAAATATTGAATGAATTTAACTAATTGATTTGGTTCAGATTTAATTTATTTCTTTTACAGGTATGTTAGGTCCCGAAGTATCGTAGAAGGGGGGTTGAATACGATACTACCAAAAAATAATAATTCCAAGAATATATCTTTATTGATAATAAACTCGAAGGGGTGTTACAACTTCTAATCCAATGGATTAGCTTCAAAACCTTAACACTCCTAAGGATAGTTTAGGCACGAGGACCTTCTACCCGACACTTCCTGAAAGCGGGCTAAGCCGACTTTCCTACTAGATGGACTGTCTAGCAGCTTACACTCCTAAGGATAGTTTAGGCACGAAGACCTTCTACCCGACACTTCCTGAAAGCGGGCTAAGCCGACTTTCCTACTAGATGGACTGTCTAGCAGCTTATACAGAGAAGATATAAAAGAGAGAAGAGAGAGTTGTGTGTTGAGGTGTGTTTTGAAATGAAATACAACAGGCCTATTCATAGGTTTTTAGAAAGTTACCATTTGACACTATTCCAACAACCCCCAAATAGTAACCGAGCACTATTCCACCAACCCCCAAATAGTAACCGGACACTATTTCACCAACTCCCAAATAGTAACCGTTGGTTACTATTCATATGAATAGTAATTTCGGATACTATTCACATGAATAGTAATTTCGGATACTATTCATTTTCCTCTTAATTTGACATCCTTAAATATGCAACTTCCAAAATAGAGGATATCAATACTGCTCTAAACTCAATCATACCTCTTAACAGTTTTTCTGAGTTAGATACTTCGATTCCTTTGTGAAGTGTTGACGCCTAGTGCAACTGGTCTGGTTCACAGACGATTAACATTCACTCATGGTCTTCGTATCATGTCTTTAAGAACACTGCTAAGAATTGTGCAACCATAAAAACTTTATCTCTGGAATCTTTTGGCCCTTCAACTGAATCATCTGTACATCTTATTCTGTCACTGAGGCTTGATCATGTTAATGAACTTCTTTCAGCAACTTGATCCTTGTTGATGCTGTTATCACAAAATTATGAGAAAAATACCCAGATCATCTACAACACTTGTAGAACTCAGATTAGTGGTCAAAATCATATGCAAAAATTATTTCGAATTAATTCATAATTAAATCCAAATAAACTTGCAAAAATCATAATAAATCCATACATGCATAAAAAAATCTGAAATTTTTATATGACTCTCTATATGCAAGAACCTAGCTCTGATACCATTGAAGGAATTTTCGGATGAGCGGAAGCGCAAATAACAATTATTTCCGTAAAAACCATATATCGCACATATAGAAAATCATGTAAAAATGAAATACGAGGGATTCGTAACCATACCTTGAAATCGAAGCTTTACAAAAATGGTGTTTTAGCAGTTGCTCCTCAGAGTGTGAAGCACTCTACCGGTATCCACCAAGATTAATTCTTCGACGAAGCTTTTATAAAATCGAGCTTTTATAAAAATGGAACTTCTTCTTTTGAGAGAGAGAGAGAGAGAGAGAGAGAGAGAGAGAGAGAGAGAGAGAAAGGAAGAAGATGAAGGCTACTAGGTTTTTCACAAAAACCAAAAGTGTGTCATATATTGAAGGAATTTTCGGATGAGCGGAAGCGCAAATAACAATTATTTCCGTAAAAACCATATATCGCACATATAGAAAATCATGTAAAAATGAAATACGAGGGATTCGTAACCATACCTTGAAATCGAAGCTTTACAAAAATGGTGTTTTAGCAGTTGCTCCTCAGAGTGTGAAGCACTCTACCGGTATCCACCAAGATTAATTCTTCGACGAAGCTTTTATAAAACCGAGCTTTTATAAAAATGGAACTTCTTCTTTTGAGAGAGAGAGAGAGAGAGAGAAAGGAAGAAGATGAAGGCTACTAGGTTTTTCACAAAAACCAAAAGTGTGTCATACTCTTCTCATCTCATTCTATTTATAGGGCACAAGTAGGTTTTTAACATAATTAATATATCATTATATATTAATATATAAATCCTACACTTTACCTTATAAAATGTTAAATAATAATTAAAACAATTTTAATCATTATTAAAACAACTTGCTCTCTCAAAATACCTTCATCAATAAATTAATCTTTTTATGGTGTGACCCTGTAGGTTCAATATTAAGCCGGTAGTAGAAATAAATAATAATAAACCTTTTATTTATTATTTATATGAATTCTAAAATTCATTAAATATAATTAACTGATTAATTATATTTATTCTACATCGTGAGTGATGCTTCTCAACATATCGCGACTATCCGGATAATATGAATTCACTGCTTAGAATACCAAGAACCTGTCAGTGACTAGTTACCGTACAATAAATTCCTTCTACCCTACAATATCCTGATTAAATACAAGGCATGGATCTCGTGTCAGGCCTATCAAATTTAATCATATGATTTCTTATTTATAATGCAAAGTTCATATTAATGCAAATTAGAAACTCCTTTCTAATTTCATACACTCTGGCCAGAGATTCCAGAACTCGCATACTAAGAATAACATAGGATATTCACTTCCTTACTGGAAGGGGTAGATTCTTTATTGATCGTTAACTATCTCCATACATAAATCCCTGTACCCAGAATAGACCTAATGGATGTCCTTGAGACTAAGGACTAAACCAAAGCACAGTTCATTATATACAAGATTACTCTAACGATCTCAAGTCTAAGGACACTTGTACAACTATCACTCAGTGAATAACTATTGACACGTGAGTAAACTCCATTAGTTGTCCAACTTATCGAGTCATGTTCAGTGAACTTATTCCATAATAAGCACCTACATACTAGCTATAGTGTCACCACACAAATGCCTATGAGAACAGACATCCTCCTGAAGGGAGCAAGCACAGTATGTACCAATCTTTGCGGATTCACTAACTTCCGATTAGTTATCCTATGATCAGGAACTGTTTAAGTCTAGAGTTATCATCTTCTAGTTCTCACTATTATAATCTCATTATAATACTAGAAGCTTTACTCTAAACTATGGAACATCTTATTTAAAACAATTTAAATAGATAATGCCCGTAATAAAATCAAAACAAGTCTTTTATTATTATTAATGAAATCAAACAAGAATACATGAAAGTTCTTCCTAACTCATCATACATGATTGGATTTAGGACAAACACTTTCAATCTCCCTCTTGAACTAAAGCCAATCACCCTGGTATCTAATACCCATCTCCTCTTTATGACGATCAAAGTGAATATGAGACAATGACTTTGTGAGTGGATCTGCTATGTTGTTATGTGTGTCAACTCTCTCAACCTTGACATCTCCCCTTTCAATGATCTCCCTAATCAAATGAAAGCGCCGCAAAACATGTTTGGAATTTTTATGAGACCTAGGTTCCTTGGCTTGTGCTATTGCTGCATTGTTATCACAATACAACACAATAGGCTCTTCAATGCTTGGAACAACTCCCAACTCAGAAACAAATTTCCTCATCCAAACGGCTTCTTTTGCAGCCTCACTTGCAGCTATATACTCTGCTTCCGCTGTGGAGTCAGCCGTTGTCGACTGTTTGGAACTCTTCCAACTAATCGCACCACCATTCAAAGTAAACACATACCCTGACATGGATTTGCTATCACTTTCTGATTGAAAACTAGAGTCAGTATAACCCTCTATTTTCAATTCAGATCCACCAAAAACAAGAAAAATATCCTTAGTCCTTCGCAAGTACTTAAGGATGTTCTTCACTGCTTTCCAGTGGTCTTCACCTGGATTGGACTGATATCTGCTTGTCACACTAATTGAATAAGCAACATCAGGCCTAGTACATAACATCGCGTACATGATAGATCCTATTGCTGAAGCATAAGGAATCTTACTCATGCGCTCTCTTTCCTCAGGTGTCTTAGGAGACATCTTTTCGGAAAGGGATACTCCATGGCTCATCGGTATGAGACCTCTCTTGGAGTTTTCCATGCTAAACCTTTTAAGCACTTTCTCGATGTATGTACCCTGGGTAAGACCTATCATTCTTCTAGATCTATCTCTATAGATCTTCATACCGAGAATGTAGGATGCTTCACCCAAGTCCTTCATAGTGAAGTTCTTTGATAACCAAACTTTGACTGATTGCAGCATCGGTATATCATTTCCTATAAGAAGTATGTCATCCACATACAATACAAGAAATGTTACCGCGCTCCCACTAACCTTCTTGTAGACACATGGTTCATCTATGTTCTTGATAAAATCAAACTCTTTGATTGTCTCATCAAAACGAATGTTCCATCTACGAGAAGCTTGCTTTAATCCATATATGGTCCTTAGCAGCTTACACACTAGGTGTTCATTCCCTTTAGAAACAAACCCCTCTGGCTGTGTCATATACACTTCCTCTTCAAGTTTCCCATTGAGGAAGGCCGTTTTCACGTCCATTTGCCAGATCTCATAGTCGTAGTAAGCAGCAATCGCAAGCAAAATCCGAATTGATTTTAACAGGGCTACAGGCGAAAAAGTTTCATCAAAGTCAATCCCTTGCCTTTGTCTGAATCCTTTTGCCACGAGCCTGGCCTTATAGGTCTCCACCTGGCCATCTGCTCCAATCTTTCTTTTGTATACCCATTTGCATCCAATAGGATTCACATCCTCTGGTGCTTCAACCAAAGTCCATACTTGGTTGGCATACATAGAATCCATTTCGGATTTCATGGCACTCTGCCATTTCTCTGAGTCAACACTACTCATAGCCTCATTATAGGTCATAGGGTCGTCATCATCAACGATTGATAACTCATTGTCATTCTCAATGACAAGGCCATAATACCTCTCAGGTTGGCGAGACACTCTTTCTGACCTACGAATGGGCTGTACCACAGAAGGTTGTTCAGTCTGAACAGGTGTTTCCTCTTGAACCGTAGTAGTTTGTGCTTCTTGAACTTCATTAAGTTCTATTTTGCTCCCACTGTTTCCTTCTAGGATAAACTGTTTTTCCAAAAAGGTAGCATGTCTGGAGACAAATACACTATGATTGGTGTAGAAGTAATACCCTAAAGTTTCTTTAGGATATCCCACAAAACTACATTTCACGGATCGAGATTCCAGCTTATCAGGGTCAACTTTCTTGACATAAGCCGGACATCCCCAAATCTTAACGTGTTTAAGACTCGGTTTCCTTTCTTTCCATATCTCATATGGAGTTTGAGGAACAGATTTGGAAGGCACCTTATTCAGTAAATATGCTGAGGTTTCCAATGCATAACCCCAAAGGAATACTGGAAGATTTGCGTAGCTCATCATGGACCGAACCATGTCTAACAAAGTTCGATTTCTCCTTTCAGATACTCCATTCAACTGTGGAGTATATGGAGGAGTCCACTGAGAGACTATACCATTTTCTTTGAGATAATCTAGAAACTCTCCATTTAAATATTCACCACCTCGATCTGATCGAAGGGTTATAATACTATGTTTGGTTTGTTTCTCCACTTCATTCTTATATTCTTTGAACTTTTCAAAGGCTTCAGATTTGTGTTTCATTAAATACACATATCCGAATCTAGATCGATCATCTATGAAAGTAATGAAGTACGAAAATCCGCCCATGGCTTGCGTAGACATCGGTCCACATACATCTGTGTGTACCAGTCCTAGCAATTCTGCAGCCCTCTCTCCATGTCCACTAAATGGAGATTTGGTCATTTTACCCAATAGACAAGACTCGCATGTAGGATATGATTCAAAATCAAAGGGGTCAAGTAACCCTTCCTTATGCAATGTCCGCAGTCTATTTTCACTAATATGACCAAGTCTGCAGTGCCACAAATAGGTGAGATTTTCATCATCCCTTTTCCTTTTATTAGTATGTTCAATTTGTAGTAAATCATGCTCTACGTCACATACATACAGGCCATTATTTAAAATACCACTACCATAAAGAACGTTATCTCTAAGAATTGAACATTTATTATTCTGAATAATAAACGAAAATCCAGCCAAGTCTAACATGGGAATAGAAATAATATTCCTCACAATCGAGGGAACAAAATAACAATTATTTAAAACAATAGTCTTGCCCGTAGGCATATGTAAATCAAACGATCCTACAGATTCAGCAGCAACTCTTGCTCCATTTCCCATCCGTAGAATCACCTCCTCTTCCTCGAGAGTCCTACTTCTCCTTAGTCCCTGCAACGAATTGCAAATATGAGAACCACAGGCGGTATCTAATACCCAAGTAGAAATTTGATTTAGTGACATATTCACTTCAATCATGAACATACCTGAATCAGAAGCGGCAGTCTCACTACCCTTCTTCTTCTTTATTTCTGCAAGGTAAACCTTGCAGTTCCTCTTCCAGTGCCCCACTTTGTTACAGTGAAAGCAAACAACTTTGCTCTTGGGGTCTTCAGCTTTTGGTGGAACCGGCTTTTTCTCACCACCTTTCTTCTTCTTGGAAGGGTTCTTCTTTCTCTTCTTAGGATTGGAACCTTCACCAATAAGAAGAACAGAACTCTTCTTAGAGGGAAAATTCGATTCCGTAGTCTTCAACATGTTGTGGAGTTCAGCCAGGCTGACGTCCAACTTATTCATGTGAAAGTTCACAACAAACTGCGAAAACGAACCGGGAAGTGATTGCAAGACCAAGTCTTGACTTAGTTCCCTATCCATGGCAAAACCAAGTTGCCCAAGACGTTCAATCAAATTGATCATCTTAAGTACATGGTCATTCACAGATGATCCCTCAGACATCCTACAACGGAACAGCTCCTTCGATATCTCATATCGAGCTATCCTCCCTGCCACATCATACAACTGTTGCAGATGCGTGAGGATAGTGTGAGCATCCATATGCTCATGCTGCTTCTGTAGCTCAACGTTCATGGAAGCTAGCATGATACATTGAGCAACATCTGCATCATCTATCCACTTACGATACACAATATGTTCATCATTATGTGCATCGTCAGCAGGTTCAGCAGGCTTAGGTGAGTCAAGCACATATTCTAGCTTCTCAACCCTGAGAACAATTCTCAAGTTTCGAAGCCAGTCAGCATAATTCGGACCAGTCAATTTGTGAGCATCCAGTATGCTCCGGAGTGATAGTGCAGAAGACATAGTGTATATAGTAAATCTGTAAATGATAAACACATAACAACACTTAGCGAATATTCAATTTCATTTTAAAACACTATATGAATCGGGTCTTTATTCATAAGTGACTCCCACTAGTTTATATAATTTATTCAACCCCCTAAGTGAAAAATTAAGCATTCATAATGCTAGTGGGAATAGGGATCCTATATTCCATCACACAACCTCGGCTGTGGCACGAAACGCCATGTGATGTTCAATAGGCAGACAACTCTTGTCAATTACATCTCATGTTATTCCCTAATAAAACTTTAGCCTCTTGAATAATTGAGTCACGGCTGTGGCACGACAAACTCAATATTCTAAGTCAAGTCTAACCCAACATTCCGTACAACTGAATCAGTCTCCAATGGCCCACGGCTGTAGCACGTAACGACCATTAGATTCTAATTCATTGTACACATCTCTATGTAATAGACAAGTATTTCTTATTTCGAAATCAGAGCCCTCGGCTGTAGCACGAAACGACAATGATTCAAAAATGAGAACTACTTTCTACCATGTTGGAAGGCTATGACCGACACAAGCCCGTTGTGTCATTGGCCAATTACTACTTGATATTATTTAATTTTAGAGGGATTATATTATGTTACAATCATAATCTTATTATAAAGAGATTCTTCCTTTTAAATTAAATATTTCAAATCAATAATCGATAATTGGATGATTCCCAGATCGGGGGGAGCATTGTCAAGAGGCGTCACTTAATACCCCTTTCTTACAGATCGAAATCCGTTTTTGACAGAATCATCCATTCTCTCAATATTGAAAATTCATATTTAATTACGTGTTTCACAAACACAAGAATCTCATGATTGTATTCATAATATTATTATTAAGGCAAGAAACGATTCCTATTCTAGATTTTCTAGAGCACGCCTTATTTTGATTTAAGTTCACCTAAATCTATCATCGCATGGTAAACATAGGCATATATCACATATATAAAATTAAATCAACAAGTAAGCATGCAAGCAATATCATGTCACACAATGATATAATGATGTATGGATTTATTATAGTATTTAAAAGCAATTAATCCAATTAAAACATGCTTTAAAACACTCCCATAAATATAAATAATTCAAAATTATTATATAAAAAATATTTGACCACTCCATTAGATCCGTCTCGGAAATACGAATCCAACGATATATTGCACGCCCAAAACGGAGTTACGAAACTCCCAATAAATCAAATTTATTGTGGACAGAAGGGCTGTAACGCATGTCCGAAATGCGTTACAAGCATTTAAAGCCATTAAACGCTGTAACGCATCCGTAAATTGCGCAACACCCTGTCACGCATTTCGGAAATGCATGACCCCTCCCCCCGCGTTTGCTGCACGCGCAAGACAGCAGGTGAAGCAGTTACGTTTTTTTTTTTTTTGTTTGTACAGTACTGAAACGTTACAGCATCAGAGTAAAGGCAGGTCACTTAAACTGTTGGCACTTGAATACAATAATAACACCTTCTTTAGTAATAATAACTTTTATTATTAATACTACAATTTTAATATTAATAAATTAATTAACAATTAACTAATTAATTAATAAAAAAATTACAGGAATGTGATTTTGTAAATCAGGCTGTAGCAAAAAATCACCAGGTGGTTATGGGGTCCTTGTGCAATTTTAATTCCATATTTTGTGATGTGTAGATTATTTTATGAATTTTAAGATGCCTGTTCTTCAAATTTCACGATCACTGTATAGAGTTAATATTTATTTATCTTTTATCCTAGTTGAGTTATATATGTCCTCTATTACATATTACATTACATTATGCTTTACAATCTCCCCCTATTTGATTGTTAGGGTCTGACAAGCAAATCCTAGACGATAACTCAACTGATACAACAAAAAATGAAATACAAAGATAAATAATATTAAATCGCATTCTGGATCATATATACATTTTCCAGATTTCTAAAATTTGAACAAGTGCAAGATAAATTGTTCCTCTAGACTGAACATATCTTCAATTTTGCCTTGCTTTCTTTCCACTAATACTCCCACTAGCTTTTCCTTTCCCAAAATAAAGTTAATTCCGTGTCAACAACCTTTTCCTTGCCCTTACGCCTAGTTGATTTTTCTTGATCATCCAACTTCTCCCCCTCAGTTGGGTTATCCTCCAGAGTAGTAGGATGTGGAGTTGGTAAATTAGACGAAGATGGTTTTGCCAAGGAATTAATTGCATGACTAAACTGGGATGCCATGGAACTTAATTGAACCTGGAATGCATCATGTTGAATAAGTTGCAAATTTTTGATTTCTGCAATGGACTTAGAGATATTTGACAACTCTTTCTCCATTGTTTGGACCCGTGTAAGGAGTCTGCTGTATTCCTTTCTGGTTACAGGTGCATGTGGTTGAGTAGGTTGCTCACTCATACGTTCTGCAGGTGTTTAACTCAACACTCTATATTCACTCGGTTTAGTGGTTTGGGTTACACTTACATGTTCTGTTTGTGTTTCCCTCAACTCTCTTCCAGAGCTTCCACCGAGATGTGTACCTGCAAATGAAATCATCCTAGCCCCTATTTCAGAGGTCACAGATGGTGCAATGAAAGTTCGTGAGCTTCCGTCCTCGCGTGAAGCGAGTTGCCGACCACTGGTAAAGAGTGGTAAATCTCGAAAGAGATCCAGAGATTTTCCCTCTGGGAGGTTAAACTTGAATCGATTAAATGGCACAAAACCCAAGTTTCCCTCGTATGTCTGTGAAGACACTTGGTTCATAAAAGAACCACCTACCGATGGATCTTTCCGTAAAATGGAAGATTCATCAGCAGTTATTGAGGTAGGTAATTCCACCTCGGATGCCTGTGAAGGCATTTGATCTTTAGAAAGATCATCAACCACTCTTATGTTCCGTGAAATGGAACTCAATATAGTTGCTCCCGTCAATTCAACCTCATTTACATTTTCACTCATTGGATAAGGAATAATTGTTTCACTAACAGTTACCGTTACCTCAGGTTCATTGGGTTTACTCCGTTTAGAATGAGGTAGAGCGGCTGATGTAACTAACTCCTTATGTGGTGCTGCTGAGGCACTATCTCCCTCAAAAGTGTTGATGGATGGTCGTTTAAGTGACAATTGAGGTGTAGGAGTTTGTTGTGTTTGTGTTTTTAGAATGGGCTCTTCGACCTGTGTTAGAGTCGGTGGGATTTCCTGCTCTTGGTCGGGTAAGATGGCCACTAAGGGCTGTAGAAACTGTATTTCCTGTGACACAGCAGGGAATACAGAGGTTGGAATAGCAGAGATTGAAATATTACCTTGTCGTATACCTGATCTCACTGGTCTTGGTAACAACGGAAGTGGGACAGTCTTTAGATATTCAGTTAGGACTGTAGGCACATCCGTATAGTTCGTTTTGCTTATGTAATAAATTACATTCGTCTTCATGTAAGAACATTCCACCTTTCGACCATTTTCCGAGTGTACCCTGTCTTCATCATTCAAAAAATCATTTAATATTAGTTGTAGAAACCTTGGATATAGACATTTGACATTTTGAGTCTGAACATCTCTTGTTCCCAAGTGTTTCATCTTTAAAATGATTTGACCAAGAACTATTTTTCCAAAATTAATCCTCAAATTATTGGCGACCGCATACCCTATTTTTTGAATAAATTCAGGTATCCGATCTAGATTCGTTCTAACTGAGGAAAAAACATGGCCAAGAATGTGAAAGAAGAAATTCCAGTACTGGGTTAGAAATGTTCTAGAGATATTACCAGGATTGAAATTGCCATCTTGGTACTTTATAAAACGAAAGAACATTTCAATCTGTTCAGGTGTAGGATCAGAAACAAGATTTTCCATAGGAAAATGAAGAATTCGATTAACATCTCGTTCAGTGACCCTAATCGACCTACCAAACAGTCGATATGTGAATGCACACCCGTCCTGTCCAGAAGTGTTAACCGCACTGCAATATAGTTCACGTAATGCATCATGGTTAAGCTGCACTGGTGTAACTAAAGCATAACGAATTAATGAATGTTCATTCAGAAATTGTGCCCAAGCCCGAAATTGCTCATCATAGATGGTTTCGATTTGCTGAATGGAAGTAGGATTAGCTTTAGCAATAAAAAAAACTTCCCTGCAATGCCATTTTCAAAACTTTGAGGAAATTCAAAAACAAGGGTTAGTTTTTATAAAGGATGATGTATAAAGCAAGAATATGAAATCCGATATAAAAACCACCAGCTAGATTGAGAGATCTTTTCGATCAAAGCTCGAAATGTTCAGCAATTGTGTGTATATGCTCTGTATATCTGAAAAATGATGATGTTAAACAAAAACAAAAACTCATCATTTATAAGGTTTCAAGGTTCAGTGGGTTAGGTGAAATAGTGACAGGTATTGTTTAAAGAATTCAAACTCTCTACAACAAGTGGAAAATTGTCAACCATGTTAGGTAGCCACCATGTTAGGTAGCCACATTTCATGAATTCAACAATGGAGGCTAACATCTTATCACCAAAACCTATCAGCCGACCTATCAGCCTATACACATATACACATATTTAATACTTCTAATTATTATGGATTTAAATATAATCACGCAGTAAATTAAGAACTAATCCACAATAATAAACCTACAATTAAATAGACATAAAATTAACAAAATATCATTAATTGATATATGTCAATAAAATATTTATTTGATTACGCTACAGTGATATCTCCAGAATAATCCTGTAGATAATCAAATAAAACAAACAAAATCCAGAGAATGAAATTCACTGGCTGCAACAAATTGAACAAATATTTTAAAAGATCATGTGAAATTTAACATATCAAGCTCACTTACCAACCTTGTAAAGGTTGCTTCATCCAAAGCTTTAGTAAAAATGTCTGCCAACTGTTTTTCACTAGGAACAAAATGCAGTTCCACAGTGCCTTCCATCACATGCTCCCTGATGAAATGGTATCTGATGTCTATGTGCTTGGTTCTAGAATGCTGCACTGGATTCTGTGATATTGCAATTGCACTCGTGTTGTCACAGAAAATTAGGATCTTTTTAACTTTAACTCCATAGTCAAGTAGTTGATTTCTCATCCATAGAATCTGTGAACAACAACTCCCAGCTGCTATGTATTCAGCCTCTGCAGTTGAGGTAAATACTGAGTTCTGCTTCTTACTGAACCATGAGACCAGCTTGTTTCCCAAGAATTGACAGGTTCCTGTGGTACTTTTTCTATCCAATTTGCAACCTGCATAATCTGCATCTGAGTAACCAATTAGATCAAAACCAGAATCTCTAGGGTACCAAATGCCAAGATTTGGTGTTCCCTTGAGATATCTGAAAATCCTCTTAATAGCTACCAAGTGAGATTCCCTAGGATCAGCTTGAAATCTAGCACATAAACATGTTGCAAACATAATATCAGGTCTACTAGCTATTAAGTATAAAAGAGATCCAACCATGCCCCTATAGCTTGTCTTGTCCACCTTCTTTTCCTTAGTATTCAGTTCAAGCTTAGTGGCAGTGGCCATGGGTGTTTTTGCAAAAGAACAATCTGCTAAATCAAACCTTTTTAAAAGATCATAAATGTATTTTGTTTGACTTATAAAAATTCCCTCATTCACTTGTTTAACTTGTAAACCAAGAAAATAAGTTAATTCACCCATCATACTCATTTCATATCTACTTTGCATGAGTTTGGAAAACCTCTTGCAAAGTTTCTCATCTGTAGACCCAAATATTATATCATCTACATAAATTTGGACAAGTATCATAGAGCCATTGACATTTCTATAAAAGAGAGTTTTATCGATAGTACCTCGAATGAAGTGATTCTCTATAAGAAACTGTGAGAGTGTGTCATACCAGGCTCTAGGTGCTTGCTTCAGGCCATAGAGTGCTTTGAGTAGAAAGAACACATATTCTGGAAAGTCTGGATCTTCAAAACCAGGCGGTTGACTAATATATACCTCCTCCTCCAGAATTCCATTCAGAAATGCACTCTTGACATCCATTTGATAGACTTTGAAATTGGAATGCGCTGCATAGGCCAAGAAGATCCTTATTGCTTCTAACCTTGCCACTGGTGCAAAGGTTTCTTCAAAGTCAATTCCTTCCTCTTGACAATAGCCTTTAGCCACTAATCTAGCTTTATTCCTTGTGACTATGCCATTCTCATCCATCTTGTTCTTGAATACCCACTTAGTGCCAATCACTGATTTGTCTTTAGGTTTGGGTACAAGTTTCCATACTTCATTTCTTTCAAACAGGTTTAGCTCTTCTTGCATTGCTAAAACTCAGTCTGGATCCAGAAGAGCATGTTCAACTATCTTTGGTTCCTCTTTGGATAGAAAACTGCTATATAAGCATTCTTCTTGAGTTGCTCTTCTGGTTTGGACCTTTGCATTAGGATCTCCAATTATAAGCTCAAATGGATGATCCCTGGTCCATTTTCTTTGTGGTGGTAAGTTTGACCTTGATGAAGTGGCTTCATTTTCTCTGTGTTGATCATTGTGAGAAACTCCCCCTGAGTGTATGGCCCTCGAGATTGATGGAGTACTTGCAGATTCATCAACAGAGGCTTCTCTTTGATTTCCAACTGATGGTGTAAGTTGCTCTTCAACAGGTGGTTCATTCTGCACTTCAACTGATGATCCTTGCCTGTTTCTGACACCATTTGATCTCCATTCTTCATCATCATCTTCACTTTCTTCACCAATTCTCTCATTCTCAAATGAGAGAGACTCATGAAAACCTTCATCTACTAGACCAGATATTTTCTTGTCATCAAAGACAACATGTATGGACTCCATTACAATGTTTAGTCTTAGGTTGTAGACTCTGTAGGATTTTCTAGCTGAGTATCCAACAAAGATAGCTTCATCTGCCTTTGAATCAAATTTTCCAATATGCTCACCATGATTTTTCAGTACAAAACATTTGCATCCAAAGACATGCAGAAAGTTGATTATTGGTTTCTTGCCTTTGAAAAGTTGATAAGGTGTCATGCCTTTTGCTTGATTGACCAAAGAAATATTCTGAGTGTAGCATGCAGTGTTTATAGCTTCTGCCCAGAAGTATGTTGGTAGCTTAGATTCTTCAAGCATTGTCCTTGCAGCTTCAATTAGAGTTCTGTTCTTTCTTTCCACTACACCATTTTGTTGAGGAGTTCTTGGTGCAGAGAATTCTTGGATAATTCCTTCTTCTTCACAAAACTCTCTTATTACAGAATTCTTGAACTCAGTTCCATTGTCACTTCTGATTCTCCTTACTTTGAGTAAAGGATTGTTGTTGACTATCTTGATGTGATTAATAATGACTTCACTCGCCTTATCCTTAGACTACAGAAAGAATGTCCAAGAGAATTTTGAGAAATCATCAA
This sequence comes from Saposhnikovia divaricata, assembly GCA_036435485.1. Lineage (NCBI taxonomy): Eukaryota > Viridiplantae > Streptophyta > Magnoliopsida > Apiales > Apiaceae > Saposhnikovia > Saposhnikovia divaricata. Next base: position 34,397,761 of record CM071599.1, read on the forward strand.
TAATCACAAGATAGTATTTCTTCTTTGAGATTGACAACACATTGACTAGTCCAAAGAGATCCATGTGAAGTAGTTGCAAGGGTTGATCAATTGATGACATTGACTTTGATTTGAAAGAGGCCTTCTTCTGCTTCCCTTTCTGGCATGCATCACACAATCCATCCTTGGAGTAATCCAATTTTGGAATCCCTCTAACCAAATCCTTCGTTACCAACTCATTCATTGCTTTAAAACTCAAGTGTGACAGTTTTTTATGCCAAAGCCAACCTTCATCTTCACTTGCCTTGCTGAGAAGACATGTAGTCGTGTTTGCATTTGTTGAATTGAAATCAGCAATGTACACATTTCCTCTTCTATCTCCTGTCAACACTACCTTGTTGTCACTTTTCTTGAAAATGACACAAGCTTCAGATGTGAACCAGACATTCTGGCATTTGTCACACAGTTGACTGACACTTAGCAAGTTATGCTTAAGTCCATCAACCAGTGCTACTTCTTCAATGACAACATTCCCTTGTGAAATCAAGCCATATCCTCTAGTATATCCTTTGTTGTTGTCTCCAAAGGTAATGTTAGGGTCAGCTCTCTCCTCAAGGTTAGTGAGCAGGGTAGAATCTCCAGTCATATGCCTAGAACAACCACTATCCAGATACCAAAGATTCTTTCTGTTTCCCTGCACACATCAAAACAAAATCAAGTTGATTTTGGTACCAAAGTTTTCTTGGGTCCTGCCTTGTTAGCCTTTTTCTTATTTTCAAGCCCTTACTACCCAGGGGTTCTGATTGAGTTAAATCAACCTTAACTCTTGGTGTAGGTTTCTGAAAAATAGGTTGTTTCACTTGCTCACTTGCATTAAAACTAGATGGATAATTTGGCATAGTCTGTGCAAACATGTTATTCATCACCCATGGCAACTGAGGCATATTAAAAGCATTGTAATATGGATTATACATGAATGACATGTTAGCATAATGACTAGATGCATGAGCAGGCTGGACAAACATGTTTGGCATAACATTCATAGCAGGCCAGTCTTTTCTAACTTATCCTTCAATTCTTCTTATTAGCCTTAGCCTTAGGTTCAGTCTTTTCTAACTTATCCTTCAATTTCTTGATTGACAAGTTGCCTATGTTTCCTTGTTCAACTGACTTGGTTTTGCTACACTTTCCATTAAAAAAGTTCTTATTGACAGGCCCGTACTTTTTATTCAATTTAGTTAAAGTTGCTTTGCTAACAGGCTTAAGTCTCAAAGAACATTCTTTTTCACTGTCTGAAGTAACTTCCCTATCAACATCTAACTTAACTTCTGCTAATTTGTGAAAAGAATCAACTCCTTGTTTACTATAAATTTCTTCAGTTTTAGCCTTTGATCCCTTCCACTTAGCAATTAAGTCTTGTTCCTCTTTTAACTGTTTTATTAAACACTCTTCTCTTTTCAGAGCCTCAAGTAACTCATTCTTAGCATCCTGGAAATCTCTTTTCATTGTATCAAAATCAATTAATTGAGTTTCTAACAGAGTATTATCACCTATCTTAGCATTAAGATCTTTAATCTTTTTGTTCTCCTTGTTAAGCGATTTTAATGTGACATGCATGTTATACAATTCATTAGACATTTCATCAACAACATTATCACATTCATCTTTGGAAAGTTCAGTTAGGTTTGTAGAGTATACATGGTTTCTTGCTGAACTAGCCTCTTCATCAGTTTCGTTTGCCATGAGTGCAAGATTGACAAACTCCTCTTCTGCATCTGAGTCACCTCCAGCAGCCCAATCACTATCTTTTGACACGAATGCTCTCCCTTGTTGCTTGAGAAGATCAAAATATTTCTTCTTGTAATCATCAGCTTCAAACTGCTTCTTTTCTTTCTCAGCTTGGGATTTCCTGCATTCATTGGCAAAGTGACCAGCAATTCCACAGCTATAGCATTTGATCTTTGATCTTTCAACCACATCCTTGTTCGGTTGATAGCTTTTCTTGAATTGCCCGGTTCCTGCTGGATTCTTCCTGAATCTTATCTTCGAAAATCTCTTTGACAGAAATGCCAAATACTCATCTAGATCTTCAGCTTCATCCTCACTTAATGCATCAGGTTCTTCAATCATCTTGCTTTTACCTTTGCTAGTTTCAGCTTCACCTTCACAAGTTTTTGAACCTAGTGTGGCTTTTACACTCTTCATTCTTCCACCACCTTGGATTGTTGGAATATTGGCCACCAAGGCAACAGATCCACCTTTCTTCTGGATTTTCTCCACTTCCTCATCTTGCTGCAATTCAAGCTCATAGGTCTTTAGGATGCCATACAGTCTCTCAAGTGTAAAATCTTTGTAGTCCTGAGAGTTCCTCAACGAGACTGTCACTGGCTTCCATTCCTTAGGAAGAGATCTCGGAAACTTTAGGTTGGAGTCCTTGGTTTCATATTTTCTCCCATACAACTTTAGACCATTCAGTAACTTTTGAAATCTACTGAATATGTCTGTTAGATTTTCACCAGAGGAGTAGTGAAAATGCTCATATTGTTGTATTAGGAGCTGCATTTTATTTTCTCTGACTTGCTCAGTTCCTTCACAGATTGTTTGAGTAGTGTCCCACACTTGCTTGGCAGTGGTGCAGTTTATAACACAATCAAACATATATTGGTCGATGCCATTGAATAGGATGTTCATAGCCTTCTTATCTTTGTGAATCTCCTCCAAGTCTTCATCTGTGTACTCAGCTTGATTCTATGGAATAGGCCTTCCAGCAGCTACAGTGGCAGCATCTTGACCAATCCCAGAGTTGGCCTTCATTGGAACATGAGGTCCTTTCTCTATGCAATCTACATAGCCTTCATCAATGGCTGAGAGATGAAGGTGCATCTTTACTTTGCAGTGAAAGTAATTATCTTTGTCAAGCATTGGAATCTTCACACCTGTATCCTTTCTTCCCATGGCTTTGATCTTTAGACTTCTATGTTAGAAGCTTGCTTTGATACCAATTGTTAGGTCCCGAAGTATCGTAGAAGGGGGGTTGAATACGATACTACCAAAAAATAATAATTCCGAGAATATATATTTATTGATAATAAACTCGAAGGGGTGTTACAACTTCTAATCCAATGGATTAGTTTCAAAACCTGAACACTCCTAAGGATAGTTTAGGCACGAGGACCTTCTACCCGACACTTCCTGAAAGCGGGCTAAGCCGACTTTCCTACTAGATGGACTGTCTAGCAGCTTACACTCCTAAGGATAGTTTAGGTACGGGGACCTTCTACCCGACACTTCCTGAAAGCGGGCTAAGCCGACTTTCCTACTAGATGGACTGTCTAGCAGCTTATACAGAGAAGATATAAGAGAGAGAAGAGAGAGTTGTGTGTTGAGGTGTGTTTTGAAATGAAATACAACAGGCCTATTCATAGGTTTTTAGAAAGTTACCATTTGACACTATTCCAACAACCCCCAAATAGTAACCAAGCACTATTCCACCAACCCCCAAATAGTAACCGTTGGTTACTATTCATATGAATAGCATATGAATAGTAATTTCGGATACTATTCACATGAATAGTGATTTTGGATACTATTCATTTTCCTCTTAATTTGACATCCTTAAATATGCAGCTTCCAAAATGGAGGATATCAATACTTCTCTAAACTCAATCATACCTCTTAACAGTTTTTCTGAGTTAGATACTTCGATTCCTTTGTGAAGTGTTGACGCCTAGTACAACTGGTCTGGTTCATAGACGACTAACATTCACTCATGGTCTTCGTATCATGTCTTTAAGAACACTGCTAAGAATTATGCAACCATAAAAAACTTTATCTCTGGAATCTTTTGGCCCTTCAACTGAATCATCTGTACATCTTATTCTGTCACTGAGGCTTGATCATGTTAATGAACTTCTTTCAGCAACTTGATCCTTGTTGATGCATGTTCTTCAAATTTCACGATCCCTGTATAGAGTTAATATTTATTTATCTTTTATCCTAGTTGAGTTATATATGTCCTCTATTACATATTACATTACATTATGCTTTACAAGGTAAAAGAAAATGCCATCTGGAAACTCCATTTAGTCTCTGGAATCAGGATGATATTGATCAGGAATACAAGTGTGTTCACATCAGGATTAGTAATTCTTTTTATTCAGAAATCACATTGAATCGTGTGATTATCCTGATGAGAAGATCACATCAGGAAAAGGAAGCTGATCAATATTGATTTTTATCTTGATTTTACCTTGACTTATTTACTTGAAATTATTTTTCGATTTTATTTTCCAAAAGTCGTAGGTAACTGCATTTTTCAGGGACTGACACCTGTCAACCTACGTGTCAACGTGGGATAATGGGTCTGAAGGATTTTTGAAATATAATTATTTTGACACTCTAATCGTGTAATTGCTTTCTCTAATTTCATTCTCTAAAGCAAAAACACGCTCGAGTTATCAAAATCACTAATCAATTTCAAAGATTTCTTAAGTTCTTTTCAGATCAAAATGGCAACTCAAAGAAGACTACCCAAATCAGTAGCTTTCAAGTTTGGTGACTTTGATTTTATGATGAACAATCATGTTGCAGCTATCACCAACAAGGAAGGGGTGTCAACTGATTTTCACCCGATAATGGACTTTATGGCGAAAGGACCATTAAGCCATGCCTTGACAGCATCTCCACAAATTAATCAAGTAGCTGTTTCACAAGCTTGGGAGAATGTTGAGGTAATTGACTCTACTCAGAGTCAATCAGGTAAGATTGTTCTACACTTAGGACAAGACTCATTTGATCTTACTGAATCTGTTGTTAATTCAGTACTTCGCTTACCTGTTTGTACGAATTTTGAGAATGTACCATCTGATGATGATGTGAGAACTATGTTATCTAAATTAGCTTATGATGGACCTCTAGATAACATGAGCCAGTTAAATAGATCTTTTTTTTAGGAAAGAATGGTCTTTCTTCTTTGATCAAATTGCTAAATGTTTTAGTGGTAAATGTAGTTCTTTTCAACAAATTACTGCTGTTACATCACATATTGAATATGGCTTGCTTTATAACAGAGTAATTTATTTTGGTCACATTATCTTAAATCAGATGTGTATAAACTTGGGTCAAGAGATCATGACAGGAATATGGTTTATTATCACAGATTCATGCAACTGTTTATTAACCATTTCATTCCTGATGTTGAAGCTAGATTTGGGAGAGAATATTGTGTTTCTTCTTATGTACAGCAAAAGAGAATTTTCTCTGACATTACAAAGAAGGACAGTGAAAATAATCTAGATGAAATACCTGCATTACACTATCCAAATCATGTTCAGGTACTTCTAAGAACTCATCTTCCTACTATCTATAATTCTCCTTTCTTTGGTGGTGAAATGACTCAAGAATCTCAATTAGAGGAGAACCCCCTTGTGTCTACCCAAGTAGCCAAAAACATTATAATCTCTGAAACAAGTCTAGAACCAAATTTTGATCCACGGCCTATTGTTTCAAAGAAGCCAACCTCTGGTGTTTCTCAAAAGACACCAGTTGTAAGGAAGAGAAGATTTGTCATTTCAAGTAGTAGTTCTAGTGAAGATGATGATAATATATCTCTTGCTGAGAGAGCTGAATTGAAGGCTGCAATTCAACTTTCTAAACTAGGACAAAGAGATGGAACATCTAGTCACAGCCAGGCTGCAGTCTCCCAAATGGCTATAGTTCTTAAAAAGGGGAAACAGTTACTGGATACTGTCTCTCAAAAGACAGTGTCTATTGAAAAAAGATCTCATCCGAAGATCACTTCTGTGTCTACACCTCTTGAGTCTTCTCAAGACAAATCTGTTGCTCACTATACTAGGAGAACAAGGAGAAAGATTCATTTGTCACCTACACACACAGTGTCAAGTTCAACTAACATTATGCAGGTCTCTACAAATAAGGCTATATCCAAGTCAGTATCTGAGAAGAGAGATATGGATCTTGATTCTTCATGGGAAACTACATTAACATACAGACTGGCTATGGAACTTATTTCTCTACAAGTGAAGCTTTCCAGGCCTGTTCTAGATTTTCTAACTAAAAGAGTTCCTAAACTTTCATTTCCTGAAGAATATGGACTGTTACATCAAAGACTTGATTTAATGAAGACGTACTTCTATGTATCAGTCAGAAAGGAATTACACAAGAAATTTGGACTTCCTAAGCATGTTGCACTTCAATCACTTAATGCATATCTATTTGACAAGGATGTCATTGTTGAAGATGCTTCAGCTCAAGGTGAACAAGAGGAGGTAGTTGATAGAGGGAAGCAGTCAACAGAAGATACTATTGCACCAGTGGTGAATAGTGGAATAGATCAGATCACAGTCACTGCAACACAAGAACCATCTAGTCAGAGGTTGGATGACTCAGGAACTGTGATGGTTGATGCTGGAAGTTCTTCTGTGATGACTGAAATTGCAAGTGAGAGACCCTATGATATGGGAGGAATGACTTTGATTGATTTTTCTGAAGATCAAACCAATATTGTTCTTTCAGAGTCTATCCACCTTGAGGGTGTGTCTCAGCAACCAACACTTAAAGACGGTGACATACTAACTATGGTGTCTAATGAAGTATTACTGAAGACATCAGAGTCTGGTGTAAAACCTGAAAGTGGTATACTGGAGTCTGTAGTTTGTGGAAAGAAAGTAGATGTTTGTAAGGGTTCAGAGACTATAGCAGGTCACTCCTTGGAGAAAACCTCAAGCCCCATGCCATATGAGGAACCCTCTCTCCATGTGAGTTCAGGTATAAAAACTTCTTCTAACCCCTATTTTTCTGTAGGTCATGAGAGCACTTATCCAAATTTGAGTGATACACTTGAAAAGATGGATATAGATCCACACACAGAAAGGCTGGCTCCTGACCAGGCAAAAGAAGAGGTAGAAAGAGTGTTGACTTTAGATAGTCAAAGTGAGAATGAGGGTATGGATGATCAACTCCATAGTGAGGGAGAGAAATTTAGGAAACCACCATGGTTTGATTTCTGGGATCAGATTTTTCCTGAATCTTGGTCTGAAAATCTTGGTATGGATGCTGGTACTTATGCTTTTATCAAGATGTATGAGAAGAATGACTTAGCACATCACATTGCAAAGCCAGAAATTAAAACTCAGAAACAGAAAGAAAGGCTTGCAGGAATCATCAACAGAAGAGGTGAAAGGCTAAGACAAACTTCTACTCAACCAGTACTAGAAGATATTTCTAATGATCCTAGTATTCCTTTGTATGTACTTCCAATATCAGTTAGAATTGAGACATCAACAGTATCTGATCAGTCTAAGGAGGAGTCAGGTTATGTAGATGTTGGTACACAGAATACTGGTGAAGGACAGGATGATCATACTTCAGCTCCAGATCAGAAAGATGAAGATGTTTGTACTTCTAATCAAGTATTATTACTTGAATATCATTCTATACAGGCAACTTCTTCTACAAGACTTGAAGATAAGGTTCTTTCTGCATCTGAAGATACAACAAGCACTTCCAACATTGAAGTCAATTCTGAAATTCTTCGAAACATTTAGAAATCTCAAAGTGATATTCAATCGAGACTTCAAATTCTTGAAGAAAACCAAGTCACTATTATGGATAATCAAGCAGTTCTGATGAAACTCATTTGTTCTGTTACTGAATCTCTTGGAATTAATGTTGCTGATGTCAAAAAAGGGGAGATAAAGACAATTCAGAAACAACAACAACAATAGACTGGGGGAGATAAACAGACTGGGAGCAGAATTAAGGGTGACAGAGTTGGTAAATTTCATCATGGAAGTGGTAAAGGAAAAGAAGCATCAAATAGTAGAATTCTTTCTTCTAAGTACTAGATACATGTCCACATCTGAAGAAGGAGGTACTTAACTTCATGATCTTAAATTCAAAAATTCTATTCTGGTTGTATTGTTATATGTTTTGACATCTACAACTTAGATTTATGCTTCAGATTCTAAAGCATAAATAGGGGGAGATTGTTAGGAATAATTCATAAGTTGTGATGTTGAGAATAGAATTTTGCTAATACTTCTTGTATATTCTGATCTTATAAAGGATTTAGCACTTTGTATGGGATATATGTGTTAGACAGTAATCTGTGGAGGTTAGTCACGAATAGTGCGTCAGAGACTACATTTGAGGAACTAAGAGCAGATCCTGATACAGCAAGTCAGATCCTGATCAAATACTGATGGGATGATCAGATCCTGATGCATTGGGAAATCCTGAGTCGTGTTACTGATGATGTCATTATGGATGCTACAGAAACTGGCAAGTGCTATAAAACAAGATCGTTGTTTTGAAAAACAAGCAAGAAGATATCGTGAAGGAAACGAATTCTCTATTGATGGAAACTATCAACTGGACGGCAGAACATTGTCATAGATAGATTATAATTATGTTATTAGTTGATAGGTAGCATTATAAATACTCTCTCAATATCATTGTAAAAAGAGAGAGTTGTGAATTTTAGAGTGCATATCGTGTGAAGCTCTGTATAAGGTTTGTATTCGATAGTTCGAAACAAATAGAGAGAGAGAGAGAGAGAGAGAGAGAGAGAGAGAGATAGAGAGAGAGAGAGAGAGAGAGAGAGAGAGAGAGAGATTTGTATTGTCAGTAGCTGCTAAAGGTATTGTACACCTTTGGTAGAGTTTGCATTTGATTTATTTTAATACAAACAAAGTTTGATTCATTCGTTTGTTCTTGTTCATCTAATCAAGCAAAAATCAGACACGATTATATAACTTGTATTCAACCCCCCCCTTCTACAAGTTATTCGAGTTAACAGCATGTAATAATGTATTTTATTTTTAAAAGTTACTATTTCTAGTAATGTAAAAAATTGATGGAACATCCAAAAAAATGTGTAAAGAAATGAGAGGGATAGAGGGAATAGTAAATAAACCATTTCTCTTATTTTGGCAAACACTTCGCATAAGCTAGAAACCGATTTCTATTCATTTAAGCCCACCTAAATGGGGCCAAACATGCACAATATTTTATAATAACCAAAAGTTTGTTACTTCGTATTTTTACTTAATTACCCTTACTTATATATTAATATGTATTTTTACTTAATTATCATTATTTATATATCGATATATTTTTACCTAAATACCCTTATTTATATCTATCTATACTATTATATTAAAGCAAAATATTGAAAGATATGAAAAAAATATAACTATAAATACTAATCAATTTCCTTTTTTTATGTAAAGCAATTATCTTTTATATTTTTTCAATAACTATTCAATTTGCTTTTTAGGTAAACCTTACATGTTCTATTTAATAAAAATATTGTAATTATTAATAACTCATCGATTACCTTTTCCAGGTAAAATGTATTATCTTTTTTATATTTTATAATTAAAATCATACTTTTTCTGAAAATGTCACGGGCACCGTATATGTAATCATTATAATTAAATTATAACGTTTAAAAATTTTGAACCTACAAAATTCATATCTTAATATTATCAACGCAAATTAAAAAGTATTAACAATTTTAAAAAAAATTCATACATTGCACGGTAATAAATATTAATTTAAAATTTTAATTTTTGATTTTAGATAAATTTAAATCATAAAGCTTTTTACATCAATGCAAACGGGCTCAAAGTCTGGGACTGGGACTCCCGCATGACACAAATGAGGAACACGGGGATCTTCAGGGTCTAATTTGAATGAAGTTTTGAATGTTTCATTCACCAGTGTAAACGGGGGGACCGAGTTGACTCGGGTCTTGCGGCCGCAACATAGTATGGGTCTATAAGAGCCTACCCGGCAATTTCACAATAATTTCCGGGGATGACTTTAAGTGGAAACAATAACACATTGAGCCAAATTAAGTGAATAGTTACAAATTGTGGTTACTTTTTGTGCGGTATAAATTTATTAGTACGATAAATTTGTTGAACGGTATTATATATACAGTAATGTTTAAGCTGATCCCATCCCAAGAAGAGAGAAAATAATGACGTACCGTACTCTGGTGCAACAGTTGCAGATTTAGGTGTTAGAGCAAATCCAATGCAATGCTATTCTTGGTTCTATTACTATATTATAGTACCAAATCCTAAAAAATCCAACTCCAAAGGGGTGTTATAATTGGATGCAAATATGCATAAATGCATCCTTGGTTCTAAATTTGAAACCAATGATGCATTTATGCATCCATGACACATAATCATTTAATCATATATGAATTGTATGTTGATGTACTTTAAATGAAAGATAGGAGAGAGAAACAAAAAAATAGCTAAATTTGGAATTAATTGAATGTAAAATGCAACTAGCATTGGAGTTGAAATTCTATTTTAGCACCAAAAAACACTTTTTAATGCTAAATTATAGCAATAGCTATAACTATTTAACATTTAGCATTAAACTTGCTCTTATTACTGAGTTAGTTGAATACGGGAAAACAAGTGTGGTACGGGAAAACAAGTGTGGTTAAGATGCTGACAGTGTTGAAACTTGAAACTAATGCTCGCACACTCAAATTGCGGGGTTCAATTTTCTTATTTTCCGTCTCGCATGTCCTAGCTTTGTACTAATGTACTGTATGACATAAACACACTTCATGAATTAAAGGCCCATTCTTGCTCCCCATGTGGTGGGGAACCTGGAATTAGTGCCGGCCAATCGGGCTGTCCGGGCGATCCGGGCCGGGCTTTTCCGGGCTTGGTAGGCGAAATGGCAACACTGAACCGGCACTGGGAAATAGACCGGCCGTGCCGGGCCGAGCCCGAATCAGGAAATGGAAGACCGGGACCAGATTCGCGGGTTATGGACGAGCGGGCCGTGCCGATTAGTCGCGGGTTTGTAAATGTAGTTAAAAGAGGACGGTACCGCATATAAATTTTTTTAATTAAAAATATTTTACAAATTATTTGAGACGACTCCTTTCTAAAAAAATGGAACAAACCGCATTAACATACAATAATACAATACAAATTAAATAAACTATCCACTATTTATACAAATTAAATAAACGTTCCACTATAATGGTTGTTCACTTATTGAGGCGCCAGATTCTGATAAAGTATCCATTATCATCCATGGATCGTCTTCACCATCTTCGTCTTCGTCTTTCTTTCCTTGTTATCTTTTTGCGGCTTGATCCCAATCTTTTTTGCAAACACAAATCTTTACCGCGTCTGGCGCAAGACTTGATATCTTCTCATCTAGCACTCTTTACCTGCACTAAAAGCGGACTCGAACGCAATTGTACAAGCGGGAACGACAAAAATATCCCTTGCAATTTTTGCTAAAACCGAAAATTGTAACTCATGATTCTTCCACCATGTTAGTATTTCAAAATCATCATTTAACTCATAACTATAAGAAAAAAATTCGTTAATCATACTAAAAGTAAAAGCAGGTACAGGAGCAGATGATGTGGAAATTCTACATTTTTGTTTTTTAGTTAGTATAGATGCAATAGTACTATTAAACCTACTAACACCACTACTACTCTTAGGTGGCATAACATTTTGAGTTTTAGGAGCATACAAATCTATAAGTTTATAAAACAAGACTAAACAGTTATTTACATATACCAAATGATCATAATCAACTCCTAAAACTACATAATAATGCTCTAACATATTTTCTAAACCTTCTTTTCTAACACCAGGATCAAGAAGACATGCAATACCATAAATATAAGGAAATTCTGTTAAGTATTCGATCAACTTAGTTTTCATATCAAAAATAGCCGTAAAAAAAGCATCATCTTTTTCATAATTAAATAAACTAGTAACAATATTAACACATTCAATAATAACATGATGTACATTTGGTTCATAAACATCAAAATTACCTAAATATTCAATTAGTTCGACTCGTTGACTAAAATATTGTTTTTGTATGTGACGTTTAAATGTGCTCCTAGGAAAACTTTTAAAGGCTGGATTTATTGAATTCTTCATCATATGCTCTAAATTTGGACTCTCACCGTGGGAGAAAGGTAATTCATCTAAGGTAACATATCTAAAAAAATCAACAATCATTCTATCTCTACTATAAGCAAAAGGCATACCTCCACCGGCCGACGATGTCATAAAACCACCAAGTTGTGTTTGTTGTGGACCTCGACGTGCTTCTCCACTTTCATGATTCCCCTTCCTAATTTCGTGAATATTTTCCAAGTGTCGATTAAGTGTACCCGTACCTTGTCCCCTAATCCACGTAAATGGTGCTTGTTGTCGACCATTTTGTATACAAAGCAAGCAATGAACTTTAAATTTTGGTGGAGCATCCGATATTTGAACTCTATCAAAGTATGTCCAAATATGTGATGATTGTCTCGAACTAGAACCTACAAAAAATTACAAAACGAATAAATTAAAAATGAAATACAAAATTCGAAGCATATATAAATTTTAAAAAAGTATATTCGGTGAATAAATTAGAGATGAAATATAGAAGTTCGAAGCATATATAAATTTTAAAAATATATATTCAATGTTGAAATGAACCGAAGAATTAATTAGAAACTCAATTAAATATTATGTGTTAATTTTAAAATTTTAGAAATTTATAAACAGAATGGAAGAATATATAAATGTATATAAAATATATAAACTAAACAAACTTTAAAAATATAAAAACGAAACTAACGAACCAAAAACAAAATTAATTATACCTTCTTCGTTAAATTGTGTCTGTGTGGCCGGAGATCGAGGTGGTAGCATCCCACTCACCGGAGTTGAATCTTGAGATGAAATAGTGCTAGTGCCCCTTACTTGTCCATTTTTTTGCTCGAGACTTGAGAGTTGAGAGAGATGGAGAGAGGAGAAATTAACAATTACAAGTTCACAAGTATTAAAAATAGAGAGAGATAGAGATTGGTGGTTGCCGGAGATAATTAGAGATAGAAAGAGAATTAGAGATAGAGAGATGGTGTGGGAAAATAGTGGAGAAGGGGGTGTGTATTTATAGGAGTTGGAAGAAGGAGACGGAACGGTAACCCAAACGGTCACCTGCAAGGACTGCTGCTGCTGCTATCGACTGCTCTGCAAGACTGCAACTCACAACGGCTAGAAAGATGTTGGCGCGTGTTACGTACGAGCGGGCCGGTCCGGGCCGTGCCGTGCAGGCCGTGCCGGTTCAACCGGTTCCGTCGGTTCGTGCGGTTACGGGCCGGGCCGGTCTCGGTTTTCTATAATTGAACTCGTATTCGGACCGGGTTTTTCTCCGGGTTAGTACCGGTTCGGACAGATTCAGTATGGGCCGAATTAAAACGGTTAAAAAACTGGGCCGGTTCCGTGCAGACCGGCCTAAACCGCACTAGTGGCCGGCTCTACCTATAATTGATGCATGTTCGGACAAAAGGAGGATTTGGAAACTGGATTAGGAATAACAAACAATTACCTCTTCCGCCCACTATACATGTCATATTTTAGACAAGATTCTCATATTTTACCGAGAATTTAACGGAGCACTGATTGGAATATATTTTTAAATTTTCTGTATAAAAAAAAATTAAAATTTACATCTTAGTCAGCTTAACTTCAGTTATTTTACCTTATATTCATCTTTTTACAAATTTTTCCATCTAATTCCGATTTTAATATAAAAATGTGTAATTTTCCAAATTTCATAAAATTTAGACATTTATGGTTTAATAGCACAGCGTAAACTTGAACAAAATCCGAACAATGACATTAACTCCAATGAATTAGAAATAATTGTACAATTTATGTTTTATACTTAATTAAAAAAATAAAAAAATAAATATACATTGTTTTACAAATTCAATGAGTATTAGCGAGATTCAAAATAAAGATTCATGTATATTTAGACGATATCAAATATAAAACAACATTTTTGGAACTTTTTGAGCATTCAAGATATAAAAAACATTGATTAATAATAACTTTTTAATGCTATATGAAAACACCACATTCGAACTTTTTGATGGAACAAAAAGGATTAAAGATGAGTTTTATATAGATTCAAATTTTAAGGACCCTAGAATCATACTTTACAAAAGGGTAATACATGTATTTTTATGATTATAAAGGATTTATTAATTTATAATATTATTGGGACCATATATTTATATAGGATTTTTCAAAAAAAATTATTATCTTATTATCTTAAGAAATTGATCATTTTTTGAACTGACCCAAGTTCGGATCAAAAAAATTATTAACTTAAAGAGATTATTAATTTATCGAATATTAATTTAACGAGATTTTACTGTACCTCTTCCGCCCACTATACATGTCATATTTTAGACAAGATTCTCATATTTTACCGAGAATTTAACGGAGCACTGATTGGAATATATTTTTAAATTTTCTGTATAAAAAATTAAAATTTACATCTTAGACAGCTTAACTTCAATTATTTTACCTTATAGATTCATCTTTTTACAAATTTTTCCATCTAATTCCGATTTTAATATAAAAATGTGTAATTTTCCAAATTTCATAAAATTTAGACATTTATGGTTTAATAGCACAGCGTAAGCCTCAACAAAATCCGCCTAGAACAATGACATTAACTCCAATGAATTAGAAATAATTGTACATACTAGCCGTTACCGGCATTTTGGTGTTTACTGACCGGCGTTCCGCCGGAATCTTTTTGACAAAAATCAGCTCCCAACTTTTCTTTTCATTTCCTTCCTGTTTAGTTTCATTCATTTTTCTGGCATCGACTTTGCGTTTGTTTTTTTTTTTTTTTTTTTTTTTCGTCGTTTGTCGTCGGTCCCCGTTCGTCCCCGGCTCCACCAGTTCCAGCCCCGACTCCTCCCCAGTCTCATCCTTGCAGCCCTCAACCCCCCAACCTCCTTCCCTAGTTTTGTTTTGCCGTTCAAAACCCAGCTGTTTGGTCTTGTTTCTTCGGTCCTTTCTTAACCTTTCAAATCCAACATTACACCACCTTATCGACACCAACTTCTCCGTGCCCCCACCCCTATCGTCGATTCCGTTCCGCAACCACCTTACCTCCTTCTCCCCCCGTTTACCACCAGCTACCCCCCTTTCTCGCCCACCGACTCTTTTCCCCTTCCTCCCCCCCTGCTCTTCCTTTTTCTATCACCAGCTTCATCGTCCCTTTCATTCCGTGTCCCTCCGGCGGTTGCCTCCGTATCGGCCTCCTTCCCCTTCCTTCCCCTTCCCTTCCCTTCCCTTCCGAACTCCAGCCGTTCCAAACATCCCCGTCCCTCCCCGGTTTCTCCCCTTCGTCAGCGCCACTCGTCGTCCCCCCTTTTCCTCCTCTATCAGTTCATTCCTCTTCATCGCATCAATCTTTCGCCTCCGTTCTTCGACCTCCCCTGTCCCCCCCCCCTCACCCCTCGATCCAATCTCAGCCCCCCATCCCCGTTCCCTTTATTTCTTTTTTACTTCTTTCCCTTTTTTTTTTCTTTTTCTCAGCCCCCCATCCCCGTTCCCTTTATTTCTTTTCTACTTCTTTCCATTTTTTTATCCTGTGCATGTAATATATATTGTATCGGTTTTTGTATATTGTTTTGTCCCCATCACTGATTGTTTCCATTGTTTGTTCGGTTTCCTTCGCTTTTTTGTCTGAGTGAGCCGGTAACATAATCTTTTAAATTGTGTTAGTGGTCTGTTTCTCTTTTCTTGTGAGTTGTGTTGTTTCTTTTCAGCTTTTTTAATTGTGTTGTTGGTCTTTGTCTAGCCCGGTTTAATTCTTGTTGTCAGGTTTTCCTTTTCGGTGGTAAGGTAGCTGTAAATTGTTTTTGGGTATTCTGTTTTGCTCCCACTTGTTTAGCCTGTTTCGTAGGTGTTTTACGTGTTAGTTTTTGTCGATGTCACGCAGTTTGCGTATTGGCAGTTTGAATGTAGGTACTTTGACAGGCAAATTTCTGGAGCTAGTGGACGTGTTGAAGAAACGCAGAGTAGATTTGGCCTGTATTTAAGAGACTAGGTGGACGGGAGCGCGGTCTAGAGCAGCGAACGGGTATAAATTGTGGTATTCAGGTTTATCCAAATCGAAGAACGGAGTGGGTATTCTTTTGGCGCAGGATTTAGTAGACAACGTCGTGGAAGTGAAGAGGCGTAATGACAGGATCATGTCCGTCAGTGTTGTGGTTGGGGAGAAGGTGGTGAACGTGGTGTGTGCGTATGCCCCCCAAGTCGGTTTGGGCGACGCCGAGAAGGAAGCTTTCTGGGTCTGTTTAGATGGGTTGGTCGGAAGTTTTCCTGCCGATCAATTCCTAGTGCTCGGTGGCGATTTCAATGGTCATATTGGTGAGAGGGCAGACGGTTATCCCAGTGCGCATGGAGGTTTCGGCTTCGGGGTCAGGAACATCAGTGGGTCCGCGTTGTTAGACTTCGCTACTGCCCATGAGTTGGTTATTGTGAACTCTGTTTTCCAGAAGAGGGCTGAGCACCTCGTTACCTTTAGTAGTGGGGGGCACAACACTCAAATCGATTACCTGTTGATGCGCAGTAGTGATGTTAGGACGTGCGTGGATTGCAAAGTGTTCCGGAGTGAGGCGTGCGCTTCTCAGCACCGTGTGTTGGCCATGGATATCCACATAGGGGTCCGTGCTGTTCGCAGGCCGAGAGTGTCCAGACCAAGAATTCTCTGGAAAGATTTGAAGGACGAGAAGGCGGTAGAATTCAAGGAGTCTCTGGTCAATGGAGGATGCTTTGCGCTTGGTGGAGATGCAAACTGTAGGTGGTCCAACTTGGCGAAGGACATTCGTAGTATGGGTGAGAAGGTGGTGGGGGTGTCCGCCGGGAGGTGTAGTGGGCCAAAGGAGTCTTGGTGGTGGAATGAGGAGGTCCAAAGGAAAGTTAAGGCGAAACTTGCACTCTTTAAAGAGCTTTTGACTTGTAGTGCATGGCCGGAGAGGTTGCAGAAGATAGAAGCGTACAAGGTGGCTAAGCGAGAGGCAAAAAAGGCCGTGGCGAAAGCAAAGGAGGAAGCCTTCGAGGTGATGTACAAGCGTCTAGATACCAAGGAAGGAGCGAATGCCATTTTTAAACTAGCCAGAGCTAGAGAAAGAGGACGTCGCGACTTGGGCTCTGTTAAGTACGTTAAGGATGACTCAGGCCAAGTGCTTTTGAAGGAAGACGCTATCAAGGAGAGGTGGAGCTCGTACTTCCATAATCTTTTCAACGAGGCGAGGAGGAGTGGCACAGGTGCAGAGCAAGAGGTCACGCCACGGGCCGAGCCTTGTTTCGGTTCCCCAGAGCTTATCAGCAAGGAAGAAGTCAAGAGGGCCCTTCAGAAGATGGCAAGAGGGAAGGCGGTTGGGCCGGATCAGATCCCTATCGAGGTCTGGTTTTGTCTTGGTGAGGTCGGGGTTCAATGGTTAGTAGATCTGTTCAATGCTATTCTCTTGGGTGATAAGATGCCAGCGGAATGGAGGCGCAGTATTGTGGTCCCGTTTTACAAGAACAAAGGCGATGCTCAGAGTTGCAGTAACTACCGGGGTATAAAATTAATCAGCCATACTATGAAACTCTGGGAGAGAGTGATAGAATGTCGGATAAGAAGAGTAGTCGGAATATCAGAGAATCAATTTGGTTTCATGCCTGGGAGATCGACGATCGAAGCAATTCATCTCGTCAGACGTCTTTTGGAGAAGTTCAGGGAGCGGCGTAAAGACCTTCATATGGTGTTCATTGATCTAGAGAAGGCGTATGATAGCATACCCCGTGAAGCTATTTGGAAGAGCCTTGAGGAGAGGAGAGTGGCACCATTTTACATTAGGGCGATTCAAGATATGTACTCTCAAGCTAGCTCTTGCGTCCGGACCCCAGTGGGAGACTCCCGTTTTTTCCCGGTTGAGATTGGCCTTCACCAGGGGTCGGCCCTTAGCCCTTTTCTTTTTGCCCTCATTTTGGATGTCATGTCAAGAGGGATTCAAGACGTAGTTCCCTGGTGCATGCTCTTCGCGGACGACATCGTGTTAGTGGCAGAGTCGAGGGAAGAGGTGAACGGGAAGTTGGAGCTTTGGAGATCTACTTTGGAGTCCCAAGGGTTGCGTTTGAGCCGATCAAAAACCGAATATCTCTGGTGTAACTTCAGTGAAGAGGCCTTAGAGGGAGGGGTGGAGGTCAAGATTGAAGACCAGACTGTCCCCCGTACGGATAAGTTTAAGTACTTGGGTTCGATCATCCAGAAGGATGGCGAGATTGACGATGATGTCTCACATCGTATCAAGGCTGGGTGGCTTAGGTGGAGGGCAGCGTCAGGGGTGATGTGTGACAAGAAAGTTCCTTTAAAGTTGAAAGGGAAATTCTACAGAGCGGCTATCCGACCCGCGTTGCTTTATGGGTCGGAGTGCTGGGCGACTAAGAAGGCTCTAGAAAACAAGATGGAAGCGGCGGAAATGAGGATGTTGCGGTGGTCTTGCGGACGTACGTTGTTAGATAAAGTTCCGAACGCTGTGTTTAGGAGCGAGCTCGAGGTGGCGCCTTTATCAGCGAAATTAAGGGAAGGGAGGTTAAGATGGTTCGGCCACGTCCGCAGGAGGAGGGCTGAAGCCCCGGTGAGGAGGGTTGAAAACATCTCGGTCACTGGGGTGAGGAGGAGAGGCAGACCGAAGAGGTCGTGGGACGAGCAGCTCCGGATGGATCTGAAGGCCCTTAACCTAGACGCGACCATGACCGACGATAGGCTCTCTTGGAGACGGCACATCAGAGTGGTGGATTCTCTTCTAGGGAGCGGCTCAGTCGTTGAGAGCCTCAGAGCTGGGTTGTCCCGGTTATCTCTAGCTTAGGAGTCCGGCCGTCTCGCGCGCGGTCGCTGTTTTCAGCGTTCCCCTATTTTCTGGTCTTATAATGTTGTTTTAATATTGTTGTTTTTATGTCTTGCAGGGTTGTTTGGAGCGGAGGTATCATCTCACAACGGAGAGCAAACCCACGCAGGTATGTTTATCCCATGTGTAGGACGCCATGGGCTCAGGTATCATTCAGATCTTTTCCATACCAAAACACTCTCTCTTTTTCTCGCACAAAGCCGAGGGTCTTCACGGAAACAGCCTCCCCATTCTTAAGGTGGGGGTATGGTCTGCGTACATCCTACCCTCCCCAGACCCTGCCCTGAGCGGGATATACTGGGTATGTTTGGTTTGGTTTGGTTTGGTTTACTATAAGCTTGATGATCGAGTTTAAGTACTACGTAAGTGTTAGGTCACTGAAAGGAGAAGTAAACGGGCCTTACGTTGTTGGGCTGGGGCCATTTACTAAGTTACACGGCCCCGGAGACCTAAACGAGTAACGAGCCTAACATTTGAAAACAACAAAACAAGATCCACAAGTCTCGCATCATTTAATTGTAACTATGAATACGTTGAATTCTACTGGGTTCTTTTTGTCACGTGCCATATAGACTATAGACTCTATATATAATGATGGAAACCCCCTTCACTCTTCAGTTCTCCCAAAAGAAATAAGCATATTCTTCTTCCACATCTGAAGAAAGCATATTTTGTAATATGTTGTACGTACAACACAAATCATATAATAGAGAAATAATGATGCATTAGCCTCTCCCTGGTCTCTCTCTCCCCCCCCCCCCCGCTCTCTCTCTCTCTCTCTCTCTCTCTCTCTCTCTCTCGCTCTCGCTCCCTCCCAGACACAACACACACAGTTGAGAGATGGAAAGCTTGGATGAGTATAAGCTGTACTGGGAAACCAATAGATATTATCAAGCTGAAGAACTTGACAGGTACATCAGCTACCCAGTCATTTACTTATATTTAATTTGTTTCTAGCTAGCTAGCTATAACCAAGTATTATATACCAATATCTGTTGCAGTTTGGTACTGGATGAGACATTATCAGCATACTACGATTCGAGTTCACCAGACGGAGCTCAGTCATGTGCCGCACCGAAGAACATAGTTTCCGAGAGAAACAGAAGGAAGAAATTGAATGATAGACTCTATGCTCTCCGTGCTGTTGTTCCTAACATTACCAAGGTACATACGCAATTAATTTCATCAGCTCATGTCCCGCCCTTCGTACCTGATCTAGACATTGTTATTGTCGTAAGATCTGCGTACATTTTGAATTCAGTTGCAAACTAATTTTGAGTTGGATCTACGCTATGAGTTTAACCAAGTCCATCGTTACTCCAGTTGAAATAATTGCATTGATTAATCACAAGTTTCTTCATTATTTACTTATTAGTAAATGAAAGCACAATTGTTCAATTATATAACCCTAATTGTATTTTTTAAGTTAATTTAATGGAGCATGGTGGTTGTTTACTTGCTGGAATATCAGATGGATAAGGCATCAATCATAAAAGATGCAATAAGTTATATTCAAGAATTGCAAGAAGAAGAAAGAAGAATTCAAGGTGAAATATCACAGCTAGAGTCCATGGCTTTGGAGAAAACCAACTCCTTCGACGAATTCAATCAAGCAGCAGTTACGACGACGCCATCCAGTGTATCGAAGAAGAAGAAGAGAACAGATCATCAGCAGCTCTTCTCCAATGAAACTGGAGGTTCCAGATCATCACCAGTCCAAGTCATTGAGGTGGGTATAAGTCATTTTCTTTCACAAATTTCCTTATAATATTGTATCATCATTTCGATAAATTATTAGTATATAAGTAGTGGCTTGTCAGAATAATAATATCCCTGCTCCCAGTTTGGGAGGAGCAAAAAAATAGTAGAAAGTCTAAAGTTACAAGAAACATGATTCGAATAGTATTAGAATGTCAGTTGGGTCTTTGTCTAACATCTTAAAATTTTAAACCAATTGGATACGAGATTTTTTTTATCAAAAATATTAATTGATAAGTTCGATTTGGTTGCAGCTAAGGGTGTCGTATGTGGGTGGAAAGACAGTTGTAGTGAGCATAACATGCAGTAAAAAAAGAGACACCATAGTTAAGCTGTGTGAAGCTTTTGAATCATTGAAGCTTAAAGTCATTACCGCAAACATTACCTCTTTTTCGGGGACCCTATTGAAGACAGTGTTTATTGAGGTATGTAGAAATGCAACCTTTGGTAGATGATAATGATGCATATGAATAGGGTAATTTAATGTTTGTTTAAGATGTTGATAAGGTAGCGTTTGAGTTGTCTGCTTGGTAGTAGGGTCAGTGATTATTTTGTACGAATGGGAAACCAACTTTAATAAAGCTAAAAATAGTACTATATGAAATTGGTGTATCATGTAGTATTAGTACTTGTCTTGTTTTTAGTGTTATAGTTTGATTTTTTGTACATATTAAAGTATTATGATACATTACTCTTAAAATTACATTTTCCAGCTTAGCCAAAAAAAAAAAAAAAAAATTACATTTTCCATCTATTCAAAAATAATTGATGTTTAAATTTCCGGCACACATTTTTAAGTGGTTTAACTATATAGTTAAAAATAATTTTTTCAACTTTTTTTTATTAATATAAATTTAATTATACATTTAAATTTTACAAAAAGAAAGGCTCTTAAAGAGGTGTGACAAAAGTCAAAACATCAAATACTACCGACCGGAATAACAAATAATACAGATGTCTTTCTTAAGAAAAAAATTCAAATAAAAAATCCAGCTATTATTAGTGTGTTGCTATCTGTCAATATTGCTATACTGGTCCCAGCATTTCTGTTCAGACTTGGGTCAGAAGGTGTTTGGAAATTAGAGGTTTCGGGTGAAATTAGAAATTTGGGTTAGATTAGTAGTTTGCCCAAATGAAACCTCTTTGATTATTAGAGGTTTGAGTTAGTGGTTGGGATCAAAAAATTAATTTTGAAAAAATTTAATTTAGGAGCTTTTTCAATTAAAGATTTGCGATGTTTCACAAAAAGTTACTTAAAAAAATTATTTACCAAACACTTTTATTCGAAACAGCTAATTTAAATCCGCTATTCAAAACAGCTAACTCAATCCGCTACAACTAATTGATACTGTATAAGCTAATTGCCAAACAGGACGTAAACTTTTGCAGACGATTAATAAAAGCTTTATATATGAAAAAACTGTTGTCACAGTCTCATGGTCCCACACAAGTTATTGTGGGACCTGCAACTGAAGATCTTAACATGACAACAAATTAATGTTTCACATTTACCAGTTATTTCTCGTCTTAAAAGCTCATCTGAAATGTTCTTCTTGTATTTGTAATTTAACATGTTTTTCATCTAATACACAACAAATAAATTTTTCCGGTGCATGATTATGTAATTTTGCAGGCAGATGAGAAGGAGATGGATATGCTAAAGAAAAATATTGAAAGTGCAATTGCAGCTCTTAATTTTCCGGACAGTCCAATGAGCTGCTAGATATGTAATGGACCTATATTAAATTGCCAGAGTTAAAGTTCCGAAGAATGATATTTTCTGCTTCCATGATCACTGGAATAAAGATAAATCTGTGTACATTATTGTTTTTCTAATAAGAACTTTCTCTTTGGTTTATATATTTTGGTCTAGTTTGTTTCACAGTTTTTGTAGTTACATTGCAACTTAAAATTTTTTGAAACTAGGTTACAAGAGTATAGTTCCTAGGAAATAAAAAATTATGTGTTTGGTATATGAGTGTGTAACTACAAGTTGCATAACTGATTGTTTTGTTTAATAATAAAAATAATTTACATAAATAAATATATAAAAATATGAAAAGACATATTAAAATAAAAGAAGATAAATTTTTGTATAACGTTCAAAACAAAAAGAACAAATACTAAGATAAAAAGTAAAATAAATAAAATGACTATTAATATAGCTAATATATTAATTTAATATTACTAAATTTGACATAAAAAATCATACAAAAAAATTATGATAATGCAGTTTAGTAAGATTGAATATTTATTTAAAATATAAATAATTTTAATTAATATCTAAAATGTATGACTTAACAAATTAATTAAAAAACAATTTCTGCATTTAAATTTTCAAATAGTTTCATAATTAATTTTTATAATGTATACATATAACAAATACATTATATATATTGACACATAAAAGACAAAAATGTGTTACAACATTTAATTTAACTTTAATATCTTTTAATTTAGATTCCAACATATATTTCATAAATATTAAATAAAATTATTTTGCATATAATAGTATATAACATTTGATAAAGAATATGCAATAAATAACTATGTAACCTAGAGTAACCATCCATGACCGAGGTAAGTGAGTTTCGGTATTTTACAGGAAGTATAAGTACCATGGAACTGTGAGTTACAGAATTTAATGTTAAATTCATACAACCAAACAATATAACTGATATAGGTTCCAGGGAAATATGAGTTATTGTGTTGGGTTACAATGAAACAAAAAAGGCCTTTATTTTTTATTTCATATTACCA
Organism: Saposhnikovia divaricata; assembly: GCA_036435485.1. Lineage (NCBI taxonomy): Eukaryota > Viridiplantae > Streptophyta > Magnoliopsida > Apiales > Apiaceae > Saposhnikovia > Saposhnikovia divaricata. The sequence goes on from CM071599.1 coordinate 34,421,042, forward strand.
TTTTTTTCCAAGTCAATTAAATATAGTTACTAATGCATAACATTCTAATAACAAAACTAACTTGTTCAGAGAACTAAGAACATGGGCAATGAAGTTTAAAATAAATAAACTTAATTGCATTTTAATTGCATTTTCAATGGGTTAGAACCCTTAATAATAATATCCTAAATGGCATATTAGGTGGTATGAAATAGAAATTATGTTTATTATGTGACATATTAGGTAGCAAACTTAAATAAAGTTATTCATCTCAATATTATGTTTATTCATTTTCATTCGCTTTTCGTATGCCGTCATTGATCAGCTCATTTTATTTCACACGAAACATTATGATATTCAAAAGAATTTATCAGATAAGATTCCAACGGAATTTTATTATATTCAACAATTTTTTTATTAAACACTGAATATACATATTTATAGATAATGAAAGTTCCAATACGGTATTGTTCTATTCTTTAACCGATCGATGGAACATGCATAACCATGCATATACCAAAGAAACAAAAAAAATTGTTCAATTGGATCTTATTTTATTCAACATTTCCTTAATCGAAAGATTGAACATATAATCAAACATTTTTAAGAAGACAAATATATAAAAAAAAAAAAAATGCATTAAAACGAACATAGAGAAGTCAGATGATAAAATTAGAATGGATATATGATTTCAGAATGAAAAATCAAGAAAATAATGTAAGAAAAACTAATACTCTTGTATTGATTGTATTGATGTATATTGTTACATGACCGGATACATCCATATATATATACATGAGAACTAATAGAGAAAGTCTAAAGTCCTATCTTGCTGCTGCCTAACTAGCATAGTCCATAATGTCTGTTAGTCCAAGGTCTGCTAGTCGAAGGTCGTATTTTAACAACCCCCTCAAAATTAAGATGGTTGAAAAACCAATTTAAGTTTGTCAATGAAACTATGAAAACTGCCAGGAGGATGAGCCTTTGTGAATATATCTGCCGTATTGTCAGCAATAGAGAAAGCATGAATACGAACTGTGCCTTTTTCAACCTGTTGATGGGTAAAATGACAATCGATCTCAATATGTTTAGTGCGTTCATGAAAGACATCATTTTGAGCAATGTCCCTAGCACTTTTGCTATCACAATAGATGATAGTGCCTGGAGAATGAGTTACAGTCATTTCTTCAAGTAACCATCGTAGCCAAATTAATTCCTGTGTGGTGTGAGTCAGAGCTCGATATTCTGACTCGGCACTGGATTTTGAGGCAAGGGATTGTTTCTTACTGTGCCAAGAGATAAGAGAGTCACCCAGAAAGAAGCAAAATCCTGTAGTGGAACATCTGGTAGTGGGATCACCACCCCAATCAGCATCAGAGTAGGCATGTAACTCAAGTGAGGAGTTGTGTGAATAATGCAGTCCATGAAAGATGGTGCCTTTAACATAACGAAGTATGTGAAGGACCGCCGTATAGTGATAGGTGCGGGGAGCTGCCATAAATTGACTAACAATGTGAACGACATGAGCAATGTCGGGACATGTGACAGTAAGATAAATCAGACTTCCTACCAACTAACGATACAATGTAGGGTTGTCAAGTAGGTCACCATCTCTGGAGTTAAGTTTGACCCTGTATTCCAAAGGTGTAGATGTAATCTTAGTGTCGCTGATTCCGGATTTCAACAACATATCATATGCATACTTAACTTGAGAAAGGGTGTAGCCAGTGGGTACAGAAGAAACCTCAAGACCCAAGAAGTAGCTTAATGAACCAAGATCTTTCATTTGAAATGGATGACTGAGAAATTGTTTAAATTCAGAGATACCTGCAGTATCATCTCCAGTGATAATCATATCATCCACATAAAGGAGTAGGAGAACAGTTCCTCGATCTGTTCGACGAATGAAGAGAGCATGATCATATGGACTAGAAGAAAATCCCAGCTCACTAATGACTTTGCTAAATTTCTCGAACCATGCTCGAGGTGCTTGTTTAAGACCATACAACACCTTGTTGAGCTTGAGTACTTGACCTGGTGATTGATCAAAACCAGGAGGAGGTTTGAGATAAACTTACTCATCTAAGTTGCCATTAAGAAAAGCATTTGTGACATCCATTTGCCACATGTCCCACTGTTTTGATGCTCCAACAGCGAGTAAATTCCGAACAGATGTAAGACGAGAAACTGGTGCAAAAGTCTCCTCATAATCAATGTCATACTCCTGGGTAAAGCCTCTAGCAACTAGACGGGCTTTATATCTCTCAACGGAGCCATCAGCTTTTGTCTTAATTTTATAGATCCATCGACTTCCCACAGCTGTTTTGCCAGGAGGCACGGTAACCAGATCCCAAGTTTGATTTTTGTCTAATGCTTGAAGTTCTTCTGCCATAGCTTTCTGCCAAAGAGGATTAACACTTGCCTCTCTATATGATTGAGGCTCATGCAATGATTGTATAACAGAGTAAACATGATAATCAGAAAGACGAACAGAAGCTTTTCTTACCCGAGTAGATCGATGAGTGTGCTCATCAAAATGGGATGGTAAAGTGGGAGGCTCGGTACTGGAATCCTCAGACTGACCTGCTGTCGAAGGGATAATAGTAGATGGAGATGGTCGTGTGAGCTCAACTGAAGGATCTGTTGAATGTAAATTAGAGAAAGAGGTCGGAGATTCTATATATTTATCACTGGGATGTAGATCAACAAACGGATCTGTAAAGTGAGAAATGCTAGTAGAAGTGTCAATGTGAAAATCTGACATAGATGAGAACATTTTATGCTCCCAGAAAGTAACATTTCGAGCGACACGAAGACGTTGCGAGATAGGATCCCAACAACGGTATCCTTTCTGACCACTACCATAGCCAATAAAACAACAAAGACGAGCACGTGGTTTGAGTTTTGTTCTCTCATGTTAAGGAAGAAGAACAAAACAAGCAGAACCAAACACCTTAAGTGAATCATATGAAGGACGTTTGTCATATAATTTTTCATAAGGGGACACGTTATTGATTACAGGAGAAGGAATCATGTTTATGGTGTGCACAACAGTGAGTGCAGCTTCTCCCCAGAAGTATTCTGGACAAGAAGAAGAAATGAGAAGGGCTCGAATGGTGTCAAGAATGTGTCTATGTTTATGTTCAGCTCGATTTTGTTGAGATGTGTAAGGGCAAGAACTCTGTGCAAGAGTACCATAAGAGTCTAAAAAATGTGTAAGTTCAGATTCTTTATATTCTTTGGCATTATCGGCACGAAAGAGGTTGATTTTCTTTTTAAACTGAGTGTGAATCATAGTGGCAAAATTTTTGTAAGTTTCTCATAATTCTGAACGATGTTTCAGGATATAAATCCAAGTGAAACAAGAAAAATCATCAACAAATATCACATAATATTTCGATCCCCCCATAGCGGGAGTTGGAGAGGGACCCCAAATATCAGAATGAATAAGATCAAAAGCAGAGGATGATGTTTCATAATGAATAGAAAATGGAAGTACATGTTGTTTTGCAAGTTTACATGACACACACTCAATTTTGTCTTCACTTACTTTTCCTAACTGACCTTTAGAAATAAGACTATGTAAACGAGTGAAAGATGGATGGCCCAACCTAGAATGCCAAGTATTGGATGAAATCGCACAAGCTAGATGAGTTGATGATTTTGGTGTAGGTAGATGGAGAGAAATGAGCTCAAACAACTTTCCACACCTACGTCTTGTCCCAAGCATTAGTTTTGTCTGAGGATCCTGTACCTGACAACCAGAAGATGTAAAAATAATGTTAAGACCGAGATCACATAACTGACCAATGGAAATAAGATTAAGTGAAAGATTAGGAACAAAGTATGTGTCAGGAAGAGAGAGATCTTCTGTGGATATGGTTCCAATATGTGACACTTTCATTGTTGAACCATCAGCAGTTTGAATAGTTGGAAGGCATGAACTCTCCATTTTCGTGGTAAATATGGATGAATCATTTGTCATATGATTGCAACATGTAGAATCAAAATACCAAGAAGTACGTGGAGTAACCGAGAATGCAGTAGAGGGAGAGTTCCCTTTAAGTAAAAACTGTTGAAGTAAAGATTCAAGTTCGAGGGCTGACATAGCTGGAGCAGTGTCTGATGTAGATTCAGAGGTTGCAACGGAAGACTGGGAGAATTTATTTGGATGGAAAAATGGCCTTTTCTTGCAGAATTGTATTGAGTAGTGACCCTTTTGGTGGCAATGTTGGCATGTGTGATTTCGAAGAACTGCACAATCCTTAGTTACATGTCCATTTTGACGACAAAACCTACAAAAAGGTTTGTCATAAGTGGGTACTGGAGGTACCGCTAGGACGGTATCATTCGTGGGAATAATTTTGCCGATGCCAAGTCGAGTTTCTTCATAAATAACTTCGGTTAAAGCACTCTCCAAAGAGGGTAGCGGAAGGCGATGGAGAAGAGCAGCTCTAACTGGTTCAAAATCCTGAGTAAGAGCCATCAAAAACTGGATGGGTCGTTGTTGATCACGGTATGTGTGATAAAGTGCGCCATCCTCTGTGTTTTTCCACTTTGGTTCAGACAAAGTCAGTTGATCCCAAAGTGCTTGTATTTGAGATAGAAAATCAGCGACAGATTGACCAGGTGCTTGTATCTGCTTACTGAGAGAATGTATAATCTGATATTGATGAGAAAGATCGGATGTAGTGTACCGACATTTCAAAAGATCCCATATTTCTTTTGCGGTGTCAAAATTTCCAAATTGTAAATTAATTTTAGAAACGAAAGAGTTTCTAAAATATGTAATAACTTGATGATTTTTGACATCCCATTCTTCAATGCGATCTTTCAATTGTGAATCAGTTTCATCCTTCTCCTTGGTAGGAATAGTGAAATCCCCGTTAACGTACCTTCAAAGACGTTTTCCCTTGAGAAAGCTACGCATAGTTTGAGACCAAGATAAATAGTTTGAGCCGCTCAAAAGTGTTTGAATCGGTGAACTACTTTCTCTTTCCATTTATGCAAGTACAAAGATTAAAGTGAAATTTTGAAAACTTTGGGGACTGTAATGTAGAAATTAAACAGTCCAGGGGCTGAAGTGTAATATTCACAATAATATTTAAAACAAGACCAATGGGCTTATGATGTGGATCAGGTGGCCTTTGGGGACTGTAATGTATCGAAGATATTAAAAATCAAACGGACACAGCCTCGACGAAAACAATTTTGTCAATTCTGATTCGGATGAACACGACGACTCCTCCTACTCTTCCTTTGAGTACTACACGACGCCTGGTGGCCAATCTCTTCCCGAATTTGTCGGAGACAACGAAAACGCCTCGGAAATCTTTGTTTCGATCTAATTAAGCGTTGGATGATTGTTGAGTTGATTGTTTGGAGATGGTTGGCCTAGAAGAGTGTTGATGCATGAGATGTTTGTGATATACGAGTGTGTTGATGCAGTTTGTTTAACACATGGAGTGGACACGCAAGGTGTTTGTGAAAATGTTACAAAGAAAAGGCTTGAAAGAGAACACAGGTAAGGTAAGGATCTTTAAAACTCTGATACCATGATAAAACTAGAATGGATATATGATTTCAGAATGAATAATCAAGAAAACAATGTAAGAGAAACTAATACTCTTGTATTGATTGTATTGATGTATATTGTTACATGACCGGATACATCTATATATATACATGAGAACTAATAGAGAAAGTCTAAAGTCCTATCTTGTTGTTGCCTAACTAGCATAGTCCATAATGTCTGTTAGTCCAAGGTCAGGTCGTATTTTAACATCAGAGAACTCTAGAGATAGGATATCATGTAAATTAATTAATTTATCTAAAGTATTAAGATATTAAAAAAATCAAAATGAAACTTTACAATATGTCATATATGAATCCAACAATAATACACCATACTCATGTATAGTTATCAGGATGTCATAATAAATCTATCCATATTCATGTTATCATATGCAATTTAGACATTGTCATCTTTTAAGAAAACTAATCATCGAGTAATACGTCTTTGAAGAAAACTAATAGTCAAGTAATAATCTTTGGTCGCTAACTAATTTTTTCTTCGAAAAATTAGTAATTTGAAAATTTCAAGCTCTACGAGTGTTTTACCATCTTTTTTAAAAACGAATTTCAACTGAATTTCCCAATTTAATTGGATTTTGTTAGTCTCTCCTTGTGAGAGTTTGAGTTTTTGTTTTGATTGAGTTTTGTTGTGTTCCATGGCCGAGGTTATAGATCGGCAAGATTTTCATGGTTTTGATTCAGGAATGAAGGTTATTATGGGATCGCATCTATGGTCGTTTGCACAGAACAGTCCGATGAAAAAAACTATTGATACATACTTTCAATCATCTTCAAATCGCTTGGTTGCCTCTAGGAAGGATTCAACAGCGATCCCCTTAAGCATCTGTCCTTTCGATTGTATTTGTAGATGTCGTATGGCTTTTGATTAATGAATTGATTCCTTTTATTCAAAAAAAAACATGAAAAAGCTTCTCCTTTGCAACGATAGAAGTATTTTCTTACCCTTTCGTAAATTTTAAAAAATTTTGTTCTACGCCCACAGGTCGGGTTAGGCGGGTCACATGAAAAACACTAACCCAACTGATTTAATTCGGTTTTAATAATTTTTAACCCAATTAAATTTTGGTTTAAATTTCATCGGGTTGGGTCGGTTAGAATATTGGTCGGGTTGGGTCGGTTAGAATATATAAAAAAATATTTTTTTAATTTTCAATTCCATACATTTGAAGTTAAATGGGTAGAGAATTTTGCAGTTGATTCAATTGATTCAGTATGATGCATATTTTTGTTGTGATACGTATTATGCTTACTTGGAGTCCTTTTGATCAAGTCCCTACATGAATATTGTGTATGTTTGGGGTATCTTAAAATGAGTAGCTTATGACTTATAAGTACTTATGTCATATAAGTGATAAGTAGAGTAGAGATTAGAGTGTTTGGTAAATCAGAACTTATAATCAGTAGACTGTTTGGGTGAATCAGAACTTATAAGTTAATTTTTTTTATAATTTTTAAAATACTTGTTTTTTTTATATATAATAATGGATATCAATGGGTAGATCTCGATGAATAGAGAAATTTGATATATACATATCAATTTTCTAATGAAAGGATCGAGAGATATATGGTTTTGAAGATTTGAAGGATATTATATATTACGTATATCGAGAATAAGTTATAAGTCATAAGTTGAAAGTTAAGAATTCCTAACATTCAACTTATGAACTTATAAGTCATAAGTTTAGCTAAAACTTATTTTGACAACCCCCATAAAGACTTATGGCCATATAAACCATAAGTTGGCTGAAAAATGAAAGGCCAAACAGGCCCATTGTCAAGTGTATATAGTTATAGTGCTCATATGCCAACTTAACTAAATAAAAACTTGGTCATGTACTGTGTTGCATTTAGATGGAACTTTCAAGCAGAAAGTTACATTCACCTACTACGGTGTTAATTGTGTTTAGGGAGGTTGAACACAAAGATTCAATTATATATAAATGTTATAAATAGAAATTAATTTAAACTTTCAGCAATTGTATTATAAATATGTAATCAGAATAATATATATGTGCATGTAAAGTAGCTATAAAATTATGTGTATGTTTGGGATATCTTAAAACAAGTGTCTTATGGCTTATAAGCACTTATGTCATATAAGTGATAAGTAGAGCAGTCAGTAGAGTGTTTTGTAAATCAGAACTTATAATAGGTAGACTGTTTGGGTAAATCAGAACTTATAAGTTAACATTTTTTTTTATAATTTTCAAAATATTGTTTTTTTTATATATAACAATGGATATCAATGGATAGATCTCGATGAATAGGAAAATTTGATATATACATATCAATTTTCTAATGAATGGATCGAGAGATAAATGGTTTTGAAAATTTGAAGGATATTATATATTGCGTATATCGAGAATAAGTTATAAGTTATAAGTTGAAAGTTAAGGATTCTTAACATTCAACTTATGGGTTTATAAGTTATAAGTTGAGTTAAAACTTATTTTGGCAAACACCCTCCATAAGTGCTTATGGCCTTATAAGCCATAAGCTCCATGGAATAAATGGAAACAAACAGCCCTATAAATCATGCAAAGTTAATAATAGAATGTGCGGGTCGGGTTGGAATGGGCGGGTTACAAGCAAAACTCTAACCCAAACCATTTAATTCGATTTTAATAATTTTGAACTCAATCAAAATTCGGTTTAAATATCATCGGATTGGTCGGTCAAAAGTAGGGCGGGTTGGATCGATTTGGACGGTTTAGGGGTACCCCTGGTTTGTTCCATGAACACTGAACTTACCGTGTAAGCGGGTGGCTAAAAAAATCACGTATCAACAATAAATTGATATTTGATTTAATGAAAGTGGGAGTAACAACATCTGAAAGCATAAAAAATCTGATGCACTCATTCAAGATATTTTATTTGTCACGATTAAAACACAAAAGACATGAAGCATGTGCAGGAACACACAAACTCAAATCACGAGCGAAACGTGCGAGTTAGTAGTGACAAGATACTCAATTATTTTCGAGATTTGAAAATATGTGAGTATACTGTTTTATTATGACAAGGAACTATCCTCTCGCAATCCTAGTGTTGCCTTATCCCACATCCATGTTCACTTTGGGAAAACCAAAATATGCAAAATGAAAATCACGTTGCAAAATGTGAGAACACGAGCATAATTAAAAGTCTAGTTTTTGTGTTTCAGTCACCAGTAAGTTCAAAACAGGGGACCGAATTTACTCGGTTCTTTCTACCTAAAAATGTGCGCGTGGCTGAGTTTTCCTGAATTCGCTGATGTAAGCTGAGATATTTTCTGTGACATCAGATATATAGTAAAAGATTCATTTTTTATTGCCGTATACATACGAGGTAATTAAAGCAATTATTAGGGTTTAATTTGTCGAGTAATATTTATAACCTTATTCTCATAATTTAAGGAGTTGTTTAAAATAGTATCAAAGCTCGATTTATGAGAAATTTCAAGTTCGACCCCTCCATCCCTGCATATTTAAATTCATTATTTATTGTTTGTCTTGTTCCATCTATCATCCGTAGGGATGAGCATCGGGTGGTTTGGACGGTTTAGGACCGCCAAACCAACCAAACCATAAATTTTGGATTTTTAATTTTTCAAACCATAACCAAACCAAAAACCATAACATTTAAAAAAAACCAACCTAATTATAACGGTTTGGTTTGGTCGGTTTCGGTTTAAAACCATTATTAAATAATAAAAAAGATGCAACATGTGTGAACCAATATTGCAAGCAAAATTGTTATGAAATATTACTGAATGCAAGAAACTGTTGCAGGCTCAAACAGCAGGCCAATGGAAAAATCTAACAAATTTTTTATTATTAATCACATCATGTATGATATAAGAATTTTTGATCTCATGTCTTTTATTTCATATAAACATAAAATTAATATTAAAACCATAAATATATATATATAATCCTTAAGATATCAGATAAAGGTCCAACAATATCTTAAATTACAATAAATATCCTTTAATAGGATCTTTTGTTATAATAAATATTACTATGTTACAAGATCAGACAGATGATTAGGAGTGAGAACGGTTTTTCGAAAACCGATTAAACCGATCAAACCGAAAGTTTAGGTTTTTTTTCGATTTTGGTTGGTTATGGTTTTAAAATTTTAAAAACCGAAAATTTTGGGTTGAGTTTGGTTTTACTAATTTTTCCACCCGATTTAACCAACCAGGCCATTAAGATCAATAATATATAAATATTATATATATATGTATATATATATATATATGTATATATAGTTAAGGTAGGTTCTAAAATGATCAATTATTCAAAATGATTAAGTTAAAATATGAATCAGGATTTTTAAATTAACGTTTGATAATTGATTACTGGTGTGGAAAAATGGGACAGCAGCAGAGGACAGGTAAGACAAGAGGTACAGTCCTATTTTTATCAGTAAAACATGTGTTCTAAATAATGGTTCGGCCACGTTCGTAGGAGGCTGGCTGAAGCCCCAGTTAGGAGGGTCGAGAGTCTGGCGGTTGTTGGGGCGAGGAGGAAAGGCAGGCCGAGGAGGTCGTGGGAAGAGCAGCTCAGGATGGATTTGAAGGCCTTAGACTTACATGAGACCATGCTCGCGGATAGGTGGTCTTGGAGGCGACGTATCAGAGTGGTGGATTCCCTTCTAGGTTGTGGCTCTGTTGTCGAGAGCCTCAGAGTGGCTTTGTCTCGGTTAGCGTTATTTTAGTAGTTCGGCTTTAGCATTCTCACTTCTCGTTTTTAGTGTCTTCTGTTTTTCTGGTTTTGCAGTTGCAGGTAGTTGGATTCCCTTATGTTTTCTCGGTTTTATCTCTATGCGGGACTTACCGTGTAGGTGGAGCGCATCAAGCTCGGAGTTATCATAAATCCTCGCAGAAAGGTATGTCCCATGTGGAGAACGCCATGGGCCTCAGGTATATCATTGTACATTCTCGTTTCATTTTTCGGTGTTGTTTCCACACTCCATGTATGTTGTGCACTCAGCCGAGGGTCTTCACGGAAACAGCCTCCCCGCTCTAAAAGTGGGGGTATGGTCTGCGTACATTCTACCCTCCCCAGACCCTGCTCTGAGCGGAATATGTTGGAAAATTAATCTAAAATTGTAGATTAACATGGAGGAAAATCAGGAAACAAGTTCGGTTATGGAAATAAAGTGTTGAAATGTCACATGATTTGGTCAATCGTAATTAAGAGATAAAAGATAGGATGATAAGAGATAAGATAAGATTATCTTGAGCAGCAAGAATAAGATAAGATGATATCAAATCATCGTTCTTATCCTTAGTTTGTAATGGTTAGTTTTTTTTTTCTATTTAAACATTGTAATCATTTTCATTCCGTGTATCATTAAGCTAGTAGCATAATACAATGTAGTCTTTAGAGTATTTGGGTCTTGTACATATCAGTTTTCCTCTTGCTTATTTTTATTATTGTTCTTGTTATTATGATTAAGTTATTGGTTTAATTTCAACATGGTATCAAAGCGGGCGTTCCTTGGGATTGTAACAAATGATTTCAAACAAGAAGCTTCAGGAGCTGAGAAGGCCACAGGCGGATTCCTCAGCAAGAGGAGCAGGAAGAAGAATGATTTTGTTATTGAAGAAGAGGAACTCGTTTTTTTGTTGCAGCAGATGGTGTGCAGATTGTTGGAAGGAGGTAGTTTCAGGTAGGCGTTGCAGAAGGATGGTGGTAAAGCTGCATGTGTAGTATGGGATGCATGTGTAGTATGGGGCTGCCGAGAAAGACGAGGCGATGCCAGAGAAGCTTACTGAAGGCAGAAAACGAGATAGAGTGGCAGAAAACCATGTAGAACGAGATGGGCACAGTAGTAGCCAAACGGGCTGGTGAATAAGTAGTGCCATACGGGCAAGTTAGTAATGTCAGACGGACAAGGCGAAAGCCATACGGGCTGATTGCCAGATGGGCAAAGTTGAGTGCCAGACGGGTAAACAAGTTGAAGTGCCAGACGGGCAGAGAAGCTCAATAGCCATACGGGCTCAGTTCAGTAGCCATTTGGGCTCAGTTTAAAAGCCACACGGGCTAGAAGGATTGCACGAGACAAGTTTAGATTAAGGGAGAGATTGTTGGAAAATTAATCTAAAATTGTAGATTAACATGGAGGAAAATCAGGAAACAAGTTCGGTTATGGAAATAAAGTGTTGAAATGTCACATGATTTGGTCAATCGTAATTAAGAGATAAAAGATAGGATGATAAGAGATAAGATAAGATTATCTTGAGCAGCAAGAATAAGATAAGATGATATCAAATCATCGTTCTTATCCTTAGTTTGTAATGGTTAGTTTTTTTTTTTCTATTTAAACATTGTAATCATTTTCATTCCGTGTATCATTAAGCTAGTAGCATAATACAATGTAGTCTTTAGAGTATTTGGGTCTTGTACATATCAGTTTTCCTCTTGCTTATTTTTATTATTGTTCTTGTTATTATGATTAAGTTATTGGTTTAATTTCAACAGAATATACTGGATATGTTTGGTTTGATTTGGTATGTGTTCTAAATAATACTAATAAATAAATTAATGGAGGGTGACAGGTCGGTTGAAATTATAGTCACATGTTCAGACCTGTGGGGCTCAATTTATTTATGTTCCATCCGTCCTGCTGTGCTACTTGGTGCTGGCCAGCTACACAAACGGAAGGATCAAATTTTATTAGCAACAAAAAGAAAAAGGAAGTTTAGTAGGACTGTAATAGTACTTCAACTTTAACTTTTACGTCATTGTTTAACGAATAAAATTAAAGAAATTTCATTGAAAATCGGAGAAAAAAATGTGAGAATATAAATTTTGTTGTTCAGATATCGTTTCATTGACTCTCGGTTATACTTCCTCCATCTCTAAATATGTTTCATGTTTTTTTTGAAACGTTTATCAATGCACATTTTTAATCGTTAATATTTTCAATTTCGTATTAGTATTAAATATAAAAATTTCACTATATTAAAGTACTTATAAATACGAATCCAACAAGATCACTCATGACTATATTTTATCTTATAAATTATGCCTAAGTTAATAGTCAATCACTTATAATGAACAGTATCCAAAATCAAAATTGGTAACACATAACGAGAAGGAAGTATTGTATTCTCCTTAATTTAGTTTTATGACTTTATCTATAAGTAGTGTCACTTTAAACCTGATTAATTCTTTGAGTTTTCTGTTGCACTTAACAAAATGTAACATGACAGTATCTTTTGGCTTGTGAATTCCGATATTAATAGCAACACAAATTCAACCAATTAATTTTTGAAGTTTCAAATAAATGTTAATATTATAGTCTATGTATCTAAGTAATCTTCGGCGTCTGTTAGGTATAGGAAACTCCGGAACTGATACTACTTTTTTTTTTTTTTTTTTTCTAAATGAGGAAATGATACTACTTGTCACAACATAAAGAGCTAAAATATATTAGCTAGTGATATATTAAAATAGCAGTAATAATTTATCTATTGTTATTTTAGACTTTAGATTTGATTATTGAGATAGAGAACAAATATTCAAATATTCATATACAAGACATATAATTTTATTTATTAAAACAAAATAGCAGTAATATGAGTGAAACACATCCTTATTGCAACAGTTTTTTTATGTGATTTAGTTAAATTATTATTTCCTCCGATCCTAAATAATAACTTTTTAATTTGTTGGTACATATTTTTAGGAATAAAAAATACATAATCGTAAACAATGCTAAATTTTTAAATTTGTATCAAATAAAAATTTAAATTTTGAACTTTTATTTAATATGAAAATCAATACTTTTTTCTGAAAATAAATACAATAATTTTTTTATTAAAAATATATAAGTATTATAAGAAAAATAGAGTACTATCAAAACCTTACGCGGTCTTAAAGACCTAAACTAGATTGACTCTACACGGTCGTTTTATTTAAAGACTATAATTAATGATACACGTTTAATTGTACGGGTGAGAATGAGGCAATCTTATCTTTCGACCTAGCTTCGATTAAGATGGATGTCCAACGTGCTATATATGAGGATTCTCTTTTTATGTGCATCAAAATGTTTAAAAAATTGATTTTAAGAAAGAACTATAATTTAGTGAGTAAATGAATTAAGTATACATTATATATGCAGTTAAATTCAAAATTTACAAGTAATTTTCAGTTTATAACTAATCATCAGACAAAAGGGTCATTATCAACCCGAGGTGCTTGACAGTATCAGAACAGCTACGTTAATTTATAGGTTGCTATATAAGTTTCACCATCTCTCTTTTTAGTATTTATCACTAATTCAAATTTTGTTGAAATTATCAAACAAATCCTACTTTAGATAATATGGATCCAAACACCTTGATCTGACCATAATGAACGAGCGACTAGAGATTTCAAACACTTTTTTTTCAAAAGTTGCGTGACAATTAGGCGTATGTAATATACGAGAGGTCTAATACTTCGTCAAAATTATAAGATGATACAACTTGACACATGCATTTCGGAATAAGTTAAATTCTTTTTCTGCGTACATTTCCCCTAAATAAATAGAACTTTTTCTCCCGGTATATTCCAAAATATAGTTTTATTATGGTTTCAACTTCTATTTTACAAAAACCAGTCTCCACCTTTTTATAGATCAAATTGCATTAAATATATACGTACACTAAGATATACTCTTTCTAATTGTAATTTACAATGTAAGACATTTACACATATTTAGATTTAAAATTTAAAAAATTATATTTTAATATTTTTATTGAATTAAAATAGTTTAAAAATATTTTTATTAAAAAAAATATTAAGCAGAACTCTCTTTTAAATAGGGATGCCAGAAAGAACTTGCTTTTCCTAAGGTTACCTTAAGTAAGAATCCTGAAGTTATAAGAAAAATAATATAAATATAAAAATATTTTTGTAAATACAGGAGACATGTCCAATTATTACAAAATTGCCATTAAAAATTATATAAAAACTAGATAATGTACCTGAGATAAACTCAGTAACATTATTCTCTATAAAAAAAATAGTATACTTAAATAAAATAATTGTTCCTGCAAAAGGAAGAAGTGTTGGGGTGAAAAATTACATTGATCGAGGTGCAACAACATCCAAGTATCCAACACACTTATTCGAGATATATTTTATTAAAGCATAAGAAAGCTGTGAAGCATGTGCAGAAAACATACAAATTAAAATTACGAGGGCATCGTGCGATTATCAAACACGTACACATAAATAAACAAAATGTATATACATCGGCACTCGGTTACATACTTGTCTGGTAATTACAAGGATCTATCCACTCGGAAACCTAAAATACCCCACACACATGTTCACATTTGAAAAATTGAAATATGCTAAAATGAAATTCTCGTTGTATAAATTGAAGAAACACGTACGAGTTGACTCGACGAGTTACCATCAAAGTGTATGCGGGCCTACCCAGTTTTGTTAAGGCTGAAGTAGCTATGGTGACCTCACGTAGTGAGGAAAGCTGTACTATGTATATTATTGGTTTTGGTAAGATGGCATTTGCTTATTACTTAAAAAAAAAAAAAAAGATGGCATTTGCTGGAAAAAAATGTTAGTAAATGGGAAGTAGAGAGCAAAGGCAAGAGAAAAATTGAGTGAAACGGAAAATTCAGCTATTAGGTTTAAGTTTAAGTACAAGGGTGTACTAATTTACAAAGAGAATTATGTCCCTGAAATTCCCAGGTGTGAGATTAAACAAATTTTCATATAAATTAATATTCGAGGATCAACTTGTAAATATATAAAAAATTTACCAAAATTTCATTAAAAATCTATATAAGCATTTTATTATCTCAGGAAACTATATGAGATCATCTTAGACCCAGTTTTTTCATTTACAAATTTGTAATTAAATATAAATAAAATTTTGAGCTTTTTAAATCGGGAATGAGCAATTTAATAACTGGTAAGCAGTGACAGCATTTTCGAAAACGAATACTTTTGCTTTCTTCCAAATAAATATTTGAAAAAAAATCATTTAAATATCGGGGTCGTTGCGGTCTTGCATGCTGACCTACTGGATGGTGCAAGTCATATAACCATTGATTTCTGTTGGGAGCAGACATCAACAGAAGTCTGTCCTGTCCTATAGTGTAGTAGCAACAGTAAAGACTGGACGTATATTCTAAATTTAATCGGCAACAACATGTGCGCTAATTATTATAAAAAAATACTAATAGTAGCTGACAAAGTAGGAAACAAAAGCTCATGTTCACACTCAAATTATGGGGTCAAACCCTGAAATTTAATCAGCAAAAACATGTGCGCTAATTATTATAAAAAAAAAATACAAATAGTAGTTGACAAAGTAGGAAACAAAAGCTCATGTTCGCACTCAAATTATGGGCCTCAAAACCTGATGTGCGATGTTGAATTGATGCCAACTACAAAGAAAAGGGTCATTCCTGCTCCCTTGTACTGAAAAATAATAATTGATGCAGATCTACACAAAAGAAAAAGGAGAGATTTAAAGGCTCGTTATCCCTTGTAATCGTATTTCTAGGACCAGTTTTAAAATATGATTTCCTGTATGTTAATTCAACAATTTAACTGTGATGATCCGGATCAATTTTCGAGTCTTTTTTAAAAATTAGGTCAAATCCCGATTCCAAATCCGAAATAAGTTAAAGTAAATCGATCCAAATGTCGCCAACTTGGATAATCCACAAATTCATCATAGGTCCCCAAAGATCGTAATTTGTGCATTTAGTAATATTATTTTGTCTTATAAACTGAACAGAAGTCACAAATCTACTTGATACGGGACTGGGGTTGTTGGTGAGATTCCAAGGCTGTATGAATAAGAACTCAATGAGTCGATGATAACTCAACACTAGAACAGGATATGTAAATAATACTACGACTACACAGAAAATCTATTGATTAAAAGTGAATGTCCTGTACATACGTATATAGATATATGCTGTAAAATGAGAAAGAAGAGAAGTGGTGCAAATAGTAAAAATCAGCAGTTGACCCAACTTTGAAAATATATTTCACCTATCTAGACCCGTGTTTTCGAATCAAGATTTTTATGATAAATATTACAAATACCAAAGATGATTTTAGAAGTGATTTCGTATTTAAATACGTTTCCAGTGATTTATTAAAAGTGTTGGAGTGCGAATCATGGAATAGTAATTCTCAGGAAAAGTCAACTCTAGAGGTGCTACTTTGACCTTTCGTTTTGGCTAAGATAAAAGAGAAATTTTGAGTTGACTAAACCACAAAACTTGTTAAGAATTATCAAGGCAACATCGTGGTGTAAAGATCGAAGCTATAAATGGTTAGCAAGATGTACGGAATGTCTTACGTTAAGCATGAATTCGAGGATCGATTTCGGATTAAACTATGCCTAAGGTGTTTGTCGATTAATATGGACTTAGTATGAGTCTAGAGGGACCCCTTAGTGCCTTGTTTGTGGTTGGTTTAAGTATCTGAGCATTGAGTTATAAGTGGATTGTATAGGGGATTAATCGTGTATTTTTCTTGGCTTTGTTTAGATTTTCGGATTCCGCCACGAGCCCCTACTATCCCCGGAGCGCCAGGAAAGTATATTAAACCCTACTCTATTGTTCAGAGTATATATGTTTCAATGTGTGGTATATGTTGTTCAAAATGTTTCTTTACAAGTTGCAAATTTTTCATCTCGTTACTCAAATACCGGATATTGATGCAATTGAATGCATGTATATATATTATTGTTGTGAATGTTATCCAGATAGTATATAAGTATAGTAGTATTCATAAGAGTTATTGGTCCATATGATTGGGACAAGTATTGAGGTACATTGTTCGTACTCGAAGGGAGATAAATGTTTTGAAAAATTATCTTGAAAATTATTGGAGATAATGAGAGATTTGATCTGGATCATTTTATTCGAATCCATGATCAAAGCAGTCATTCATATTTATCCTCTTATATTTCGAGAGGAGAGTGATTTATTGGAAGTAGTAATCGTTCGTTGTTTCAGAACGATAATGATTATTAAAAGTTGAGGTGCACGTGGAATTATACGTGTCATCTAAGATAAGGAGTATATTGAGGTGCACGTGGAATTATACGTGTCATCTAAGATAAGGAGTATATTGAGGTGCACGTGGAATTATACGTGTCATCTAAGGTGAGGAGTATTAAAGGTGCCCAGGGGTACTCTGGTACCCCAGGTTCTGGACTGGAGGTAATGTAAGAGACTGGTACGGTGGCCAGCCCAACAAAGGTGTATAAAAGCCCAGATGCGGCTTAGGGTGTGATAGGCGGATCATCCTTCTACCGGTAGTAAATTGCAAGATGTATGGACTGATCATCCATTACAGTCCAGCGGATAAGAATCTCCTGAATATAGTCCATCAACAGTGTAATTAATACCATAGGCGGGTATTAATTGCAGTATGAATATTATATCCTTACTCAGTTTTTGCGGGTAAATTTCGGTATGATGAGGAAATTGGGGAGTCATTTCTCGAAGAAGTTTGTAGTATATATCTATATGAGTAATATCCAAAGTGGGAGAGTTTAAGGGTTCAGTTGTTTATTGTTAATCCAAACAGGAATATATTTTCGAAATAATTTTGATAGTACATTGTTGAAGTACATTTCATATCTTTGAGTATAAAAATATATAATTCTGGTGTATATAACTTGCTGGGCAATTTTTGGCTCATTCTTGCTATTGTATACTAATGATACAGCACGAAACAAAAGAGATGAGGCTATGGCATCTTATTTTGCTAAGGGGAAAGGTCCTGCAGATGATCCAAAATGTTAGATAAAATGCTGGAAGGCTGGGAATAAGTTGGACAGACTTTTGTTATGTGTTTAGTAGACTCACTGTTTAGAGCCATAAGGTTTTATGACGTTGCTTTAAAATGAAGGTTGAGTATTGTAATAACTCTAAGTAGAAGTTGTACTGAGATTCTGGAGGATACTCTGATCTGTAATAACTTTTGTGGATTTATGTTATGCTCTAAGACTATAACCTGTGGAGTAGATTATGGAGTTTATTATGGATATTGTTGTAGATTTTATTGTGAGCAGGTGATTGAATATTCTGCAAAGGTATGGTTAAGGTTGTGACGATCCGGATTCCTGGTAAGGGATTAGGGGGCGTTACAAGTGCACACCCCTTTAGGTTGATCAATTTTTGGAAGTCCATACGCCATTTTGTTAACTGACATCATTTCTATTGCCTGGAAATTTATGTGGCCAAACCGAGAATGCCACAACCACGAGTTCTCATATGACTTGGTTAGCAGACATTTAACATCACCACTTTCAATAATTATTTTGTACAAACGATTCATGGACCTTTTAACCTTCAATAACAACTTTCCTTGTTGTTCATATACCCACAAATATTCTCCATTTATCACAACTTTGTTTCCTGCTTCTGACATTTGTCCAAGACTGATGATATTGTTACATAGAGTAGGAATGAAAAATATTTCATTAAGTATACGTTCCTGGCCATCCTTGCACCTCATAGTTATGGAGCCCTTCCCCTTAATTTCAACCATCGATCCATCTCCAAATTTGACCTACCCTGTGATGCCTTCGTCCAAGGTTCTGATCTTCGACCTTTGCTCCATTATCAAGGTACCAGATGTTCGAATCGATCACCTTGTTACACTTATTTGTATTCAATTTTGGCATGACCTTTTCTTCATCTAGCATCATCTTGTTCACTTTCTTCCCTCCGTGATCAATGAGTAATAAGGCCGGTTCATCATCATCAATCTGTGCCATGTTGACTTTTGGTTTCTGTTTCCTCTCCCGACGAGGTTTGTTACATTCAACAGCATAGTGGGCATAGTTTCTGCAGTTGTAGCATGGAACTTTGTTCTTGTGCCGACCAAAGCGACCTCCTGAGTTTTTATGGTACGATGAAGAACCCGTGTTACTTTTGCCTGTTCTTCTCGACCATTCTTTCTTTGTCATTAGTAACTTTGTTTCGCTTGCCTCCTTCTTTGTCCATTCCTCCTTAGTAAGTAACAATTGGCCAGTATTGCTATCTGGTTGTCCCTTTAATCTCTCCTCATGCACCTTCAAGGAACCCATCGTTTCCTCAACAGACATCGATTCAACGTTTCCGGACTGTTCAATTGCCGAGGCAATTTTTAAGAATTTTGTTGGAACCGCACGAAGTAATTTTTTCACCACATAACTTTCAGCTACCTCTTCACCAAGAGTTCTTATATTGGTCACCAGTCCAGTAAGTTTCATACAAAAATTATCAATTTGCTCTGATTCTTTCATAGTCAGTGATTCAAATTCCGTCTTCAGTGTTTGAATTCTCGCCTTTTTGACTTTCTCTGCTCCTAGACACATAGTATTGATCGCATCCCAGATCTCCTCGGATGTCTTTTTCTCCGCTACAGATAACAACACATCTTCGGGAATGCCTTGGTAAATCACAGCCAAGGCAACCTTGTTTGTTTTCTCATCGATGACTGACTTCTCGTCCATGGGCTCGATTGCATCCCATACTCCATGAGCCTACATATACACCCTCATCTTCAAGGACCAAGCCGTATAATTACTCTTAGCCAACATCGGATAACTTAGACTGATTGCTCCTTCTTTCATCTTACTTGTCTCCGTTCCTGTAAACCTTGGCGTGTACTTGGGCATCCAACCCTTAACCAAAGCTCTGATACCAAACTATTGATTAAACGTGAATGCCCTGTACATACGAATATAGATATATGCTGTAAAATGAGAAAGAAGAGAAGTACATTAACTGTCTTGGTTTATTATTCAGCTGAGATTACAATTTATAAGAGAACTACAAAGTAAGGAGAATAATTGAAAATGCTAGAAAACAGGATCCTGGAACTACCTTCCTTATTCATCTCCACAACTTACCATTTATTCGATTGACTCCCTACAATTACTCTACGCGTGGAAGAATAAACCAGCTGACAATAATCTATGACTCAGCAAACTACAGTAATGCAAATAATACGAAAACAAGACTTAGATTAAAACCAACAAAATCTAGAATATGAATTCAAGTCAAATACAAAGAATCAAAATACGGGAAGTAATTTTGAAGTATGTTTAAGGATCACTGAAAGAAGTTCATTAATATGTCCATGCCTTAGTGAAGCTGACAATAATCTATGACTCAGCAAACGACAATAATGCAAATAATACGAAAACAAGACTTAGATTAAAGCCAACAAAATCTAGAATATGAATTCAAGTCAAATACAAAGAATCAAAATACGGGAAGTAATTTTGAAGTCTGTTTAAGGATCACTGAAAGAAGTTCATTAATATGTCCATGCCTCAGTGAAGAATAAGGTTTGAAGACTTTCAGGGTTTCAGAAGTATTGAAGATTCAATATACAGTGCCACTAGAAGATTTTAGTGTATTAGCATTGACTACGACATAGATAATGTAGGAAGCATAGGAATGTGAAAGAAATGAATACAGGGTAAAGACAAAGGTTAAATGAAGATCTGAAAATGTTGTCTTAGTACCAGAAAGGATTCTTGTGAAGTATAGTGTTTACAGAGATTCAGTGTTTGAAGCAACCAGAACAGTCTATAACTTGTCAATTGGAAAGCAAAGAAGACATGAAGAATGAATTCAGTGGTAGCCATCTGTAAACCAGACCAGTATACGTCACCACGTACGAAGGAGATCAACAAGTTATTGGAAGCATCAAAGAATTGATTTAAGTTACACTTGGAAATTCCTAAAAGCTAAAGACAAATTAGTTAGAATTTCAAAGTCAGAAAATCTGCAGTTCAAGTGATTTAAAAGAAGTTCAGTGACTTAAAAAAGAATTATCAAAAGAAGTGTAGTGACTTAAAAAGAATTATCAGAAGGTCAGTGAATTAAAAATAAAAATGAAAAGGAAGTTACTAAGAAAAGGGAAGAACAGCTCCAGGGATTAACAGCTAAAGAATTCTTTTCCGGTGATTGAAGTGTAAATCAAAAAGATAAAGCTATTTGATAGTTTTTATTAGTAACTATCGAAAGGAAATGAAAGGAAAAAGAAAAAGAATTTAAACAGTTACTCGATAGTTAATAACTATCGGAAGAATTAAAGTGGACTAGAAGCTGATTGGTCGATAGTTAGTAACTATAGGTAGAAGAAGCTGAAGAATTAAACAAGGAAAAGAAATGAAGGAGTTAAACAACAAAAGAATTAATTAAATGGCAAAGCTTAAATAAAAAGGCTGGCAGAAGGAGACACATGCATGCATGCAACGCCTGTGTATTTGTTAAATAAAGAAAGTGAAATGCATGTTACGTTTCTAGAATGAAAAATGAATGAATGAAATTGCAAGTAGATGTCTGCAGGCGCACATGCAAACTACATCAGGTAACATCCACTCGCCTGAATGAAATTGCAAGTAGATGTCTGCAGGCGCACATGCAAATTACATCAGGCAACATCCACTCGCCTACAAGGAAGAGAGATCCACGCGCCCGAAGGCCAAGAAGAAAACCTGCGCGTGCTCTCCCGCAAGTGGCCTGCATGTGTTTGTGTGGTTGAACAGAAGGCATCAACTTTATCAATTTGTTTGACTAATTCGGTTTATAAAAGAATGAAGAATGTTATTGGTTAGATTGTTTTTTATAAAAATAATCAAACTAATTAATTGTTTTATTAACTCAGTTCTTTGTAAAAGAATTAATTCAAAAGGATTAATTCTTTATTTCTTGTTTTTATTTAATTTCTTCGATAGTTGTTCTTTTAGACAGAAGTTGCAGAGACAGTCAAGGTTGAAGGCTATTGATTTGTTCGATAGTTTTACAAGTCTACAAAAAGAGACCGAAGATTTTATCTTCAGTCAGTTGTTCATTTGTTGTCTACTTGTCTTCTACAAACAAGAATACACCAGAGAGTTTAGAAAACGTAGAAAGCTTCAAAGAAGATGTTACTTGATAAAATATTTATTAATGAACCAAATTCTCCGATTTAATTTGATAAACTGTAATGACAACTTGTATCAACTAATCTACGGATTACATTTTGTATCAACACCCTCGGGATTTATATTTTAATAAAAGATATTTACCCTGAATTTGTTTGGTTTGTTTGTTTTGATTTGAAACTGATCTTGATTATCCGAGTGAAATCAAAACACTCTACAATCTTGAGAACACGAACCAGTAACCAAACTGAATATATTTATCCGCAAAAGATTCGAAAGAATTTTTTTAATATTTAATGGGTATCGTATTCAACCCCCCTTCTACGATACTTTGGGACCTAACAGGGTTGTTACAAATTCCCCCACTTAAACTCCCGACGTCCTCGTTAGGCCTAAATGGATACCAATAGATCTAAGATCGTTCCTCCCTAGTCATTATGGGATAATATCGACTTGATTCGAGTACTCACCTCCGGATCTTTATCCATTATGGTATCATCAGCCTTCGTGTCCCCACCTTCGGCAACTTGACGAACAAAGTTTTCGAGAGTCGGCTCTCATACTGTATGTGATGACCCGGGTCAATGCCCGAGTCTTTTTCGAAAATCAGGTCGAGTCTCGATTCTGAAATAAGCCAAAGCAAACTGGCCCAAATGCCTCCTCCACTTAAACTCGTGACGTCCTCGTCATGCCTAAACGAATATCCCATAGGTCTAAGATCGTTCCTTCCTAGTCATTGTGGGATAATACTGACTGGATTCGTGTCCCCACCTCTATGCCTCTATCCATTGTGGGATAATATCATCATCCTTCGTGTCCCCACCTTCGGCAACTTGACGAACCAATCTTTCGAGAGTCGGCTCTGATACCATATGTGACGACTCGGGTCAATTCCCAAGTAATTTTCGAAAATCCAATCGAGTCTCGATTCCGAAATAAGCCAAAGTAAACTGGCCCAAATGTCGCCAACTTGGGTAATCCACAAGTCCACCACAGGCCCCCAAAAGATCAAAAGAAATGATTTGTTGGTGTACTTAGTAGTATTATTTTCCCTTATTAACTGAAAAGAAGTCTCAAATATACTCGATGTGGGATTGGAATATTATTAAAGGGGTGTTTGGGGAAATTTATTTTCCAGAATAAGTCAACTTATTTTGAGACAAAGTTAGAGATTCCTAACTTTTTTCTGAAAAAGTTAATTTTTTTTGCAACTTATAGAATCTCGAACATACATTAAATACTTGTATAAAAAAATTATCAAAATATGAAAATTTTAACCGAAAATAAGTCTATAAGGACTTATTTTAAGTCCTTACCAAACAGGCCTTAAAATTTATGATTTTTTTAAAAAAGAAGTGATTCGATACGGGTAAATTATCAGAATGCCTCTCCGTCCGTGTCGCAAAATCTTTTTGCAATACAATCTCTTTTTTTTTTTTAAAATCACAGCTTTTGGATTGTTTTGAAAGTGGTATGATGCGAAAATGATCCCAACATACGATTGCCAAAATCGGACCATATTTAAATAGGCGATAATAGTATAAAGTAGTAGTAGTACTTTTAGGTTTCATCATTGTCCTTTATTTTTAAATTGCTAGTCTTCTTTTTATATAACCGGAAAAAGAATAAAAATCTGATATAGTCTTTGTGTTTACAGCTACAAGAAATTTGTTCAAGTAGATTTATGACGAATTTGTTGTTAAAATTAGATACTGTAAAAGCACAGTGATAAGAATATATTATAATATAGAGAGTATTTAGAGGAGAGAAATAATAGATTTCATTGAAAGAAAATTGTATTTTCACAAGCTTAAGAATGGAGCCTATTTATAGGCTTACTAGTTGTAAGGTACATAAATTTGTAAAGCCAAGAGTCTTAAGTTACATGAAACTAAAAAGGTCAAAGGTTGTCATCTAGAAGGTTAAGTACATTCTAGAGAGTCATACATTTATTTCACAACACTCCCCCTTGGATGACTCGTACAAACATCATGCTTCATTAAAACCTTACTGGGAAAACCCTGTGGGAAAAACCCTAGTGAAGGAAAAAGAGTACATGTGTTGTACATAATGTAATGTACTAATTGTATCATGACTCCCCCTCATTTCAATATATCTCGAAGTTTATGCATTCCAATCTTGTGTCTCAATTTCTCGAAAGATGATGTAGGAAGTGATTTTGTGAACAAATCTGTCAGATTTTCACATGAGCGAATCTGAAAAACATCAATTTCTCCTATTTGTTGAAAGCTCATGGGTGAAGAAGAATTTTGGATAGATGTGCTTCGTCCGATCTCCTTTAATGTAACCTTCTCGAGTCTGTGTGATACATGCTTCATTATCTTCGAATAGAACAGTAGGACTTCCTTTATTGACTAAAAGACCACATGATTCTCGAATATGATGGATCAAAGACCTTAGCCACACGCATTCTCGACTAGCTTCATGTAGTGCCAATAATTCCGCATGATTCGAAGAAGTTGCTGCAAGAGTTTGCTTTGTAGACCACCAAGATATTGCGGTATCACCATATGTGAATACATAACCTGTTTGTGATCTACCTTTATGGGGATCAGATCGATAACCCGCGTCTGCATAACCAACTAATTCTACTTTTGAGTCTTTAGAATAAAACAAATCCATATCCATTCTACCTCGAAGATATCTAAAAATTTGTTTCAAACCAGTCCAATGTCTTCGAGTTGGAGTAGAACTATGCCTTGCCAATAAATTAACAAAAAAAGCAATATCAGGTCGTGTACAATTGTCAAGGTACATTAGTGCACCAATGGCACTAAGATATGGTACTTCGGGACCAAGAAGTTCTTCTCCCTCTTCTCTTGGGCGGAATGGATCCTTTTTCTTTTCAAGTGAGCGGACAACCATAGGTGTACTCACAGGATATGCTTTATCCATAATAAATCGCTTAAGGATCTTTTCAATATATGATGACTGGTGGACAAAAATTCCTTTGGATAGATGTTCAACTTGAAAACCAAGGCATAGTTTTGTTTTGCCCAAGTCTTTCATTTCAAATTCTTTTTTCAAATATTCAATCGTTTCATTAAGCTCATATGGGGTCCCAATGATGTTTAGATCATCAACATAAACCGCAATTATAGTAAACCCCATTTTTGTCCTTTTAATAAAAACACATGGACAAATTACATTATTAACATATCCATTTTTCAAAAGGTACTCGCTAAGGCGATAATACCATATTCGACCTGATTGTTTCAACCCATACAATGATCTTCGTAATTTAATTGAATAAATCTCTCGGAGTCTTGATCTACATGATTCAGGCATTTTTAATCCATCGGGGATTTTCATGTAAATGTCATTATCAAGTGACCCATACAAGTAAGCAGTAACAACATCCATCAAATTCATTCAGAGCCCTTCTAAAATGGATAAACTTAGTAAAAATCTGAATGTTGTTGCATCCATTACTGGGGAATAAGTCTCTTCATAATCAATTCACGGTCTTTGTGAGAAGCCGTGTGCAACAAGGCGTGCCTTATATCTCACGACTTCATTTTTCTCATTTCTTTTACGCACAAATACCCATCTATATCCAATGGGCTTCACACCTGCAGGTGTTTGGACAATAGGTCCAAAAACTTGACATTTTTCAAGTGATTTTAATTCTGCCTCAATTGCTTCTTTCCATTTTGGTCAATCATTTCTTCTTTTACATTCATAGATCGATCTAGGTTCATGATCCTCGATTTCTTCAAAAATGTCAAGTGCAGCTGCATATGCAAATATTTCATTCATGACAATTTCTTTTCTATTCCACCTTTTTCCTGAAATGATATAATTTATCTAGATCTCTTCATTGTCCTTAATTTCAGGTGTTTGATCATCCTTTGAAGACGTCTCTTCAGTGATCAATTTTATTTCATTTGGAATGATGTCAGTTGATGTACCAACTTGTTTATCAAGTTTCCTTGATTTTCTAGGATTTTAATCTTTGGATCCAATAGGTCTACCACGCTTCTGGCGTGCTTTAGACTCATTTGCTAGCATGATTTTATTTCCTTCATTAGGAAGTGTTATTTTACAAGGAACATTGACAGCCGGTATATGTGACTTCGTCACTGTCTTGACATCAGTAAATGAATCGGGCAATTTATTTGCAACCTCTTGTAGGTGGATAATCTTTTGAACTTCAAGTTCACATTGATTTGTGCAAGGATCATAATGAGACAGAGATGCTACATTCCACAAAATTTATTGTCTTTCTTCTTCAAATTTTGAATTATCTCCCCCTAATGCAGGAAAAACTTTCTCATAAACTGAGAGTCGACAAATCTGCCTTAAATAAATCACCAATCATGGGCTCCAAATATTTTATAATTGATGGAGAGTCAAACCAAACGTATACCCATAATCTTCTTTGGGGTCCCATTTTTATTCGTTGGGGAGGAGATATCGGAACATAAACTGCACACCCAAAAACTCTCAAGTGAGAAATATTTGGTTCTTGACTATTTACAAGCTGCATTGGGGAATATTTATGATAAGCAGTCGGTCTTAAACAAACAAGTGATGCAGCATGTAATATTGCATGTCCCCAAGCAGTATTTGGTAATTTTGTTTTCATAAGTATGGGTCTAGCAATCAATTGTAGCCTCTTAATAAAAGATTCTGCTAAACCATTTTGGGTATGCGTATGCGGAATCGGATGTTCCACATCAATCCCAATTGACATGCAATAATCATTAAAAGACTGAGAAGTAAATTCTCCTGCACTATCCAATCGGATTTTCTTAATTGCATGATCTGGGAATTGTGTCCTTAATCGAATTATTTGAGCAAGGAGTCTTGCAAATGCAACATTACGAGTGGACAATAAACTAACATGCGACCAACGTGTTGATGCATCTATAAGTACCATAAAGTACTGAAATGGTCCACTTGATGGTGTAATAGGTCCACATATATCTCCTTGAATTCACTCCAAAAATGATGGACACTCAATCGCAACTTTCACATGCGATGGCTTTGTTATTAGTTTTCCTTGAAAGCAAGCAAAACAAGAAAAATCTTTGGATAATGGAACAATCTTATTCTTTAGAGGATGTCCATTTGAATTCTCAATAATTCTTCACATCATTGTTGAACCCGGATGACCTAAGCGATCATGCCACATAAGAAAATTTTTCGGGTTTGCAAATGTTAGACTCATTATCATGTGTGTCTCTACTGGATTAATAAAGGTATAATATAATCCAAATTTATATGATGGGAGTTTTTCTATTATTTGCTTCCTCCTAGAGACTATAGACGTGATACATAAATATTCATCGTCATTTTTATTTGTTGTTTCAATATGATAGCCGTTGTGGCGTATATCTTTGAAACTCAAAAGGTTTCTTTTTGATCGGTGGAAGACATTGCATTCTCAATAAATAGTTGTGTACCATTAGGTAACACTATGCTTGCTTTTCCGGAGCCTTCAATAATATCTGATGCACCCGATATTGTATTTACATTAGCTTTAGCTAATATGAGATGCGAAAAATATTCTTTCTTTCTCAAAATTGTATGTGTTGTTGCACTATCCGCAAGACAAAATAATTGCTCATCTTTCATAGCACATAATGAGAGATCACTAACCATAATCCTTCAAAAATAAATATATAAATGAAGATTAGAATAATATCCAAAACAATCCATTCATAATGAAAGAGAATTACACGGACCGCATAAAGTAAAGCCAAATCATTTTAGAGTTCAAACAGAAATATGAAATATTCGATAAACAAAGGCAAAGTCTTTAATATATATATATGGCCTAATTATTGCCACCACCAGATTTCTCCATCTCTTCATTCCCATCTTAAAAAAAAATCACCAAGTTCCATGTGAGTAATATTTGACGGGTCAACTTGATCTTCACCTCCAAGGTGTGCTTCTAGGTGGGCAATTCCCAAGGGATCATTTTGTTCAGTAAAATTAGTCTCAACATTTTTAAAAGATGCTTGATATAGGTCGGCAAAGTTCTTGGAGGTACGACATGTACTTCTCCAATGGCCTTTCATTCCACAACGACTACAAGTACTTTCACCCCTTTTAACTATCATACTTCCCTCGGGTTTCTCCTCAATTTTGTCCATTTTCGATAGTGAGGCTTCCTTTTAAAGTTGGGGGAATTTTGTTGATTACGGCCTCGACCACGCCCGAAACCACGACCACGGGCACGCCCACGTCCATATCCATGCCCACGCCCACGTCCAAATGGCTTGTTATCTCCATATTCATTATTAGTCACCACATTCACTTCAGGAATGGTGTTGAGCCAGTTGGCGTGCTTGATGATTTTTCAGCAAAAGTTCATTATTTTGTTCAGTAAGAAGCAAGACAGATATCAGCTCAGAATATTTCGTGAATCCACGTTCACGATATTGTTGTTGTAATAGCATATTATTGGCATGAAAAGTGGACTATATTTTTTTCAACATATCTTTATCGGTGATACTCTCGCCACATAATTTTAATTGAGATGTAATTTTGAACATGACAGAGTTATACTCGCTCACACTTTTATAATCTTGCAATCGCAAGTGTAGCCAATCATAGCGAGCTTTAGGGAGTATCACCGTTTTCTGGTGATCAAATCTTTCTTTGAGATCCTTCCAAAGAGTTGATGGATCTTTGATAGTCAAATATTCAATTTTCAATCCTTCATCAAGGTGATGGCGAAGAAATATCATAGCCTTTGCCTTATCTTGTTTGGAGGTTTTATTTCCCTCTTTTATGGTGTCACCGAGACCCATAGCACTAAGATGGATTTCAGCATCAAGAATCCATGTCAAATAATTTTTGCCGGTGACATCAAGTGCGTTGAACTCAAATTTTGTAAGATTCGACATTATCACTAAAAATAAAAGAAACACAATTCTAATCGATATTAATATAACACATGTTATAAAAATAAAAATCACAAAAATAATATTGATAATAAATTTCACATTTTAAACAAATTTATGCATGTAACAGAATTAAACTAATAAGTACATAAACCAATTACTATACTATACATGCACTCACATAATTTAGGATCAACATATTTATATTATATCATTATATCGTAACTCCTTTAACTAAGATGCAATTAAATATGACATACAAAATTAACAACACCTAAATATGAGATGCTACTACAGAATTACATGTATAAAGATGATTAGCAATATTAATGTCAAGTATGTGCAAAGCATTAAGATAATAGACCCACGTGAGAAGGCACACAATCATGCGGGCAAATGATACACTAGAAAAGATCGAAATAAAATAAGATTAATCAACACCGTACCTTAAATAATTATTATTTTAGACTGCCCATCTCAAAACCGCAGAGAGCTACCGTCCTCTTTCTATATACAATTGAGACATTCCTCTTCTTTTCCTCATTTTTTTCTTTTTTTTTTGGTAAAACAGGAATATATTATAAAATTCAAGTACAGGTAGCAAAAGAACCTATACTAAACTGAGAAATATCTAACCCGTACTAATACCCACTTACTTTATCCAACGCCATGTAAATCACACATAACTAACTATCTAGCCGATGATAGGTTTTCTCCTCCTTTATTTTTACTATTATTTAGTCCTCTCATATCACTTTCCAACTTATTATTACAACTCGACTAGGAAAAAAAAGTTATTACAATTCTATCCATGATCTCGCAAATCATTGTTGTACAATCTATAGTACATACATGTTGTATAAATAAAAGTAGTGATAAGTGGATTTTATATCCACTTGGATCGCTTCAATTCGGCTTAAATTGATTGTCTTGGACTCAAGTTTATTGTAGTTTTGATGTGTTTTGCTTAGTTGTGCAGATTTACAAGAATATCGATTATGGTGGATGCTTCTATAATTTTTGGGGAATTAATTGATTAAAATTCGGATTTTCCGGGAAGGTTGCGCAGTCTACATTGTTTTGGCCATATCTGGAGTTCTATAAGTCCGTTTGAGGCCCGTAAGCTGTCCACGTGAAGCCTCGAAGATTTTCTACAACTTAGGACAGGATTCGTGCGTGCAGGCTGCGTGTGGTGAGAGCAATCTGCGCGACAAGCAGACTGATGGGAGAAGGAATTTACTGTTTTGCCCTTTTCAAGTTCTAATTATATTTTGGGCAGTTTTTGGTACCTAAATCGAATTCTAATTGTAATAGAAGGTAATTTCTTGCTGGGCAAGACTTGGAGTGCCTATATAAACACATCCAACCCCTTGTAAATTAGAATTATAGATTGGACAATTAGATATCTTGTACATAATATAGCTTAGATCTGCAAGGGAGAAAAGGAGAGAAGGATTCAACGCTCGTGACAAGCAACGGATCTAGATCTACTTCATCTTTTGTATCATAGATTTGTTTTCTCAACTCTTGTTTTATTAATATTATTACTTTCTTTCATATCTTGTCTTCTATCATGGTTTCAATTGATCCCATGATGACGAGCGGTTGGATTATGAACTAATCGTTGTCATGGGATTCTAACGAATTTATTTATGGAACTTAGTATCTTGATTGCTTAAAGATCTGTGTGTGATGTATATTTGATATCCTCGTATGGTTATGCTTAATTGATAGATGCGTAGCTAACATCTAATCTGTTAATCTCTTGTGAAGTGAAAGTGGATCTTGAGATTTAGAACTTGCCATGCTAGCATAGGTTCATGATTGTTTATCAACATGATTCGTAGTATGAGATGAAAATACTTATATTTCCCTGTGTGATCTTTATGGATAACTTGCTCTTCAACCGTTATGTTTTCAAATTCTATAGACATATAGGGTCTAAGCATAATTGGTGTCTATTCATCTTCTATCTCTTTTGTGGATGTATGTTTAGTTTGGTATACGTATACTGAGAGGTAGCGTGTACTTATTTCGTGTTGTCCGATCAGATATCATAACCATTGCATATAGAGATTAAAGGCGTCAGATCTAAGCGAAGTATTTAATGAAGTTAGGATTCCATGTTTTTCTCGCATATAAGTAGTTAGTAATTTTTAGTTTGTTAATTTGTATCTTAGTTAATTATAGTTAGTAAAAAACTTAATATTGTTAATTGTCTTATCAGTGCATAATAACCATACATTGTTGCATAGGTACAAAACTGAATTGAAACCTAAGATCTCTGTGGGAACGAACTTGACTTCTATCTGTATTACTTGTGACCACGTACGCTTGCGTGATTTAGTGCAAACAAGTTTTTGGCGCCGCTGCCGGGGATCATCGGTGTTTTATTTTTGGTTTATGTGCTTGTCAATAGTGGTCGTTAGAGTTCACTGACTCAGATTTTTTTTTTTCTTAACTATCTTGTTTAGTTCGTTGTGTTTCAGGTACTTGAGTTTTTGAAGATGGCAGGCCAGGAGTTTCCATGGTGGGCATATTCGAGTACATCCATGCCTTATCAATGTGAGCGGTGTTTGGGCGTTCATGATCCCTCACAATATTGTTACTACGAAGGAGTTGATCCATATGTAACTTATGAGGAACAACCATATTTTCAATACCATCCTCAACAGTACCAGCAAGATGTTCCAGACATGTCATATTTCTTTGGAAGTGAAGAGTTTCAACATCAGCAACCTACTCCTACTTTTCAGTCAGATGAGGTTGATGATTTGAAGGAGCTTAGGAAGGAGATTAGGATGCTTGCAGAGAGTCATGAGAAGAATCTCAAATCTATGGATACACTAGTTGCTCAAGTTTTGAGTGTCTTGGAACAAGAGAAACAGCAATCCATACGAGAGGCAATTCCAGAAAATAACGATGACTTGGAGCAAGGTACTGCATGCATAATTGAAGAAGACAAATTCCAAGAGGAGGTGAGTGTTCACAAGCCATGTGAGGAATTTGATCAAGCTAGTGAGGTGGATGATTTGGAAAGGGCACAATTTAAGACAGACACTGATGAGCTGCACAAATTTCAAGAATTGGTATGTGCGTACCAAGAGGACACTGATGCGCTACGCAAATTTCAAGAATTGGTATGTGCGAACCAAGAGGATGAAGAACATGGGAAAGATGCAGGTCTTCTACTTGTCTCAGAGTTTAAAGATGGAGGTAGCGCATTAGAGCCAATGGAGGAAGTTATCTTTGAGGAACCAAAGGCTTCAGAAACTTACATTTACCCTCCTCCATTATATTCAAGCGAAGCCCGCGAGTGTGTGTTGTTCTACAAATTGACAGATTTTGGGTCAACAGAAGAAGGCATTGGAACAGGACATATTTGTTATACGAATAGCCCAAGCGAGGAGAAGGGGCAGAAAGTGTGCCGCCGTGATGACGATGAAGTCTCGCGAAGAGAGGACCGGGCAAATTATTATCATCCTTAATGGAGGCTTGGAATTAACGTCAAGCTATTGACGTTAAAGAAGCGCTTCGTGGGAGGCAACCCACGCATTAGTGTAGGAAAAAAAAAATTGAGTGTTAAAAAAAAAAAATGAGTGTTGTGAAAAAAAGAGAGAGAGAAGAGTGTGAAAAAAAAAGGTGTTGTGCAAAAAAAAAAGTGTTGAAAAAAAAAAAATTTGACTGTTGGGAAAAAAAAAAAATTCGATCAGTGGCGCAGGCTGCGCCTGCGTTACTACTTGTGACGCAGGTTGCGCCTGCGTGACAGCTTTCCCTGCCAGTCTTGTTCAGCTGTTCTGAATTAAAAAAAAAACTTTTTTTCTTTTAACCCCAATTCTTTTCTATTCCTATTCTTTCATCCCTAACCTATTCCTAATTCCAAAACCCCCCATCTTCTATTCAAATCTCTAATCCTTTATTAATTCAAATTCTTTTTCTCTAAATTATTAAATTCTTTTTCTATCTTACCTCAAATTCTTACCCACTCAAAATTTCTCCTATACACGTTCAAATTTTATTCATCCTATCACTCCATTATATATACACACCCATATATACAAATCCAATTCCTCTTCTATTTATTTGAATTCAATTCTAAAGAGGAATTAATTACAAGTTCACCTCTTCGATTTGTATTGGGTAAATCTTTTTCTCTAATCTTATTTTTATTACGAATTTGTGTTCTTGTAATTGGGGGTTTTGTAGTTATCTTGTTATTTGGGAAGTGGCCAGTCTATGGAGCTCGTACGCATTGTCCTCCACCAGATTCATTCGAGGAGGGTTATGACTCAGCTGATTAGGTATGTTTTCTAATTTCCCTCGTATTTACTTCCATTCAATGCGGACATTGAATATTTTAAGTTTGGGGGTGGTTTGAGGGTTTAGTAGTAGTTGTTGTATTATTTGTTCATGTAGGATTTCATGCTTTGCATATTAGTAGTGGTAAATTATGCATATATGTTCGTATTAATTATGTTTGTTTCATATAGGACATTCTATTTTTATTTTTCATATACCATGTGAGTTCATATTAGTTGCATTTGCATAGCATGCATATTTCATGATCCCTTAAGACGAGCTAATTCTGATTGGTAGGTTGGTGTCTAATTGAGTGCGGTAATGATGAATAGAGGGTTGATTTATAGTTTCTATGAAATTGACTTATGTGTTGCGGAAACAAAACTAATTACACAGTCTCATTGGGTGCTTTTGAGCTAGGTTGAGGTCATGCTTGTTTGGATGTTTTGAGATTTAATTACCTGATTATATTTAGAATTTTCGTTATTCCCTTGATAGCCTAGAACACTAAAGTCTAAGTTTGGGAGAAAACAGGGATTTCATGCTAGTTGTTGGCTAGGTGTCAAACGGCTAGTAGTCGGCTCATATTTATATGAGTAGTCTAGGGTTGGAATTGAGAATTCTCATTCCAGATGGCATATATGAAAAAAAAAGAGAAAAAAAAGAAAAAAAAAGAGAAAAAAAAAGTTATGTGATTGTTTATATGCAAAATTAACTAGGGTGAGCTCTTCAATACTCGAGCAATTAAGTTCGCGGGGACTTTGTGCCTAGTGACCTAAGGTTTTTGTAGTCTGGAATCCACTAACCCAACGCTCGCTACATGGGTATTATTGTATAAGCCTTTTGGGGTCTCATCCATTGCACGTTTAAATAAGCATGATTGTATATATATGTCGTAGTAGTTAGTAATAAAGCATGAATTTCTATCTACTTTGGATAAGGATGGAGGTGTTCCTAGGTTATGAAGTGTTTACAGTCTATTCTATTTATAAACCTGTGATTGTCTTGACGAAGAGCATGTATGATCTTTGACCTAGTTTTGGGAGTATTTCTGATGAGCATTGCACACACGCACGTTTCTGTTCATGTATTGTTAGTATACGGTAACTTGGTCGAGCTCTATTTGGATTTAGTTGCATTCTTTGAGATATGTGCTTGTTAGTTGGTTTTGGTTAGTTTGAAGGGGATCGTTGCATTTTCATTGTAGTTGCATTCATGCATTGCATTGCATTAGGTTAAATGGATTTTGTGGGTACATTCGCTATAGGCCCTCACGAGACCTTACTCGTCCACTGGGGCTGCCTAGGGGTTTAAAGGGCTTGTTGCATATGCCAAATGCAACCGTGATCACCTACGGAAGTGGTACTAGTTAGTTAGTTAGTTGTAATTGTTTATGCTTGAGGACAAGCATCGGTTTAAGTTTGGGGGTGTGATAAGTGGATTTTATATCCACTTGGATCGCTTCAATTCGGCTTAAATTGATTGTCTTGGACTCAAGTTTATTGTAGTTTTGATGTGTTTTGCTTAGTTGTGCAGATTTACAAGAATATCGATTATGGTGGATGCTTCTATAATTTTTGGGGAATTAATTGATTAAAATTCAGATTTTCCGGGAAGGTTGCGCAGTCTACACTGTTTTGGCCATATCTGGAGTTCTATAAGTCCGTTTGAGGCCCGTAAGCTGTCCACGCGAATCCTGGAAGATTGTCTACAACTTAGGACAGGATTCTTGCGTGCAGGCTGCGTGTGGTGAGAGCAATCTGCGTGACAAGCAGACTGATGGGAGAAGGAATTTACTGTTTTGCCCTTTTCAAGTTCTAATTATATTTTGGGCAGTTTTTGGTACCTAAATCGAATTCTAATTGTAATAGAAGGTAATTTCTTGCTGGGCAAGACTTGGAGTGCCTATATAAACACATCCAACCCCTTGTAAATTAGAATTAGAGATTAGACAATTAGATATCTTGTACATAATATAGCTTAGATCTGCAAGGGAGAAAAGGAGAGAAGGATTCAACGCCCGTGACAAGCAACGGATCTAGATCTACTTCATCTTTTGTATCATAGATTTGTTTTCTCAACTCTTGTTTTATTAATATTATTACTTTCTTTCATATCTTGTCTTCTATCATGGTTTCAATTGATCCCATGATGACGAGCGGTTCGATTATGAACTAATCGTTGTCATGGGATTCTAACGAATTTATTTATGGAACTTAGTATCTTGATTGCTTAAAGATCTGTGTGTGATGTATATTTGATATCTTCGTATGGTTATGCTTAATTGATAGATGCGTAGCTAACATCTAATCTGTTAATCTCTTGTGAAGTGAAAGAAGATCTTGAGATTTAGAACTTGCCATGTTAGCATAGGTTCATGATTGTTTATCAACATGATTCGTAGCATGAGATGAAAATACTTATATTGCCCTGTGTGATCATTATGGATAACTTGCTCTTCAACCGTTATGTTTTCAAATTCTATAGACATGTAGGGTCTAAGCATAATTGGTGTCTATTCATCTTCTATCTCTTTTGTGGATGTATGTTTAGTTTGGTATACGTATACTGAGAGGTAGCGTGTACTTATTTCGTGTTGTCCGATGAGATATCATAACCATTGCATATAGAGATTAAAGGCTTCAGATCTAAGCGAAATATTTAATGAAGTTAGGATTCCATGTTTTTCTCGCATATAAGTAGTTAGTAATTTTTAGTTTGTTAATTTGTATCTTAGTTAATTATAGTTAGTAAAAAACTTAATATTGTTAATTGTCTTAGCAGTGCATAATAACCATACATTGTTGCATAGGTACAAAACTGAATTGAAACCTAAGATCTCTGTGGGAACGAACTTGACTTCTATCTGTATTACTTGTGACCACGTACGCTTGCGTGATTTAGTGCAAACAAGTAGTATCAAGTAGAAATTTTAGATATGAATATGTACTAGAATGGTACATGCTAGAGTACTCGCCAGGAACATGTATAAAAGAAATGATCCAATCTTACATGCATGTAAAACAAACAGTAGATGTAATATATAATGCTTCCAAAGAATAGTAGTGCGCCAAGCAAAAGACTAATATAAGTCTATTATAAGATGTTCAATATATGAATGTCTTGAGTATAGAATACAAGAAAGAATACAGAGGGGGGGGTGAATGGATTCTTGAACTTTTCTTTGTTCTTGAGTCAGTGTAGCACAATATGTGTTTGTGTGTGTAGATTTGTAAATGCGGATTAAGAATAACACAAGACACAATATCAATTTAATCTAATATTTTATTAGATAAAGATTTTGCTACAATCTGTGAATACAAATGTTAGTATTCTCAGCTTCGTTTTTCTCAGAGAGATGTTTTCTATTGTGTATGAAAAACTTAACTTCTAAGGAAGTGAGGCTGTATCCTTATAGAGCATGAATACAACTACTTACTACAAATAAGGTAGCTAAACAATTTTACTTTCTAGTGTGTCTATCCTTTTTGAGTAAGCATCCAAACGGCTATAGGTTTGACTTTGCAAGGCTCTGTTCAGATTCACTTCTTTAGCTCTTTGTCTCTTGTACATCTCTCCAAGCTTCTTTGTAGGCTTTTCCAAAGTACATTACAGATTGTGGTCCATAAAGTGCTTTAGCTTGTTGCAGGTTTCTGATTTGTACAATTCTTTAGTATTTTGTCTCCAAGATTGTATTCGAGAAGTAACTCCGTTGGTGATTCGAGAACTAGAATTGGCTTGATCGATAACTCTGAGTTCTCGAATACTGTTAAACTGACATATCGAATGACTTCTCGAATAAGTGTTTTCTCCAGGAATCCTTGAGATATCGAATATAGCATTTTACTTATCGAATCCCTGAGATATCGAATAGCTTCTTTAGTCCTTGAGATATCGAATAGGGCATTGACTTGTTGACTCTTAGAGAACTCGAATGATGCTTTGACTTATTGACTCCATGAGTTTTCGAATAGAGTATTTGGACATGTTGAATCTCTGAGTTCTCGAATAAGGCTTTGACTAGTTGACCTTCAGAGATATCGAACAGTGTCTTTTGAGATATCGAACCTCTGACTTCTCGAATGCTAGACTTCTCGAATATAACAAACATACTTCTTGAATTGGTACTTAGGCAAATTCTTCATTTCTTCAAATCCCAACTGTGATTATTTGACAGTCTTTATCTCCTTGCTTGAGGCATGAACCTTGGAACTTCTTTCAAGCATTATTCTTGACTTTCTAAGTACAGTTACACAACTAGGATTTGATGCCTATTACAAGTACAAAACAAATAGAAATTCTACAACTAGAGGTTCCCTAAGTTAAGAGGTCATGCAGGTAATGCATAGCATTACACATACTTAGGCTTGTTATTATATGAGCACAGGCATGTCTCTGTGACTAACAATCTCCCCCAAATTGTGAGTAAGACCCTTAGTCACAATTTCATGCCTGATAACAAGCCTAACATACATAAAGATAAAACCTTGAAAAGTACAGGTATGTAGATTTGAACTAAGAACATGAATAGAAATACAAGTGTGTAATCTTACAGACTATGATGAGATGCTAGCCTTTATCATTTGATTCCATCTCCATTTCCTTGGCTAGTAGATCATCATATGCCTTCTGTTTTCTTTCTTTTTCTTTCCATGCATTCTCATCCATATCTCTTATAATTTCTGCCATTGCATCTAATTCTTCAAGCAAGATAGAGTCTTTGAAATCTTCAAGTACTGTTTCAGAATGTTGGCAGGATACTGATTGAGTAGATTCATTCTTATATTGACATGATCTCCATTTCTCCTCCTATAGTTTACAACATAGGGATTGAATTGAACTCTGCACAATCCCTTAGCCCTTAACACTTCTGCTTCAGCTTCCAATTTATCAATTTCTTTTTCCTTTTTCAACCACTTCTCAAGGCACCCCTTTCTTATCAGCTCTTCATGATCTCTCTTCATCTTCACAATGTCAATCATTTCCAGCTTCCATACTCTTTCCACTTTATCATTTGCATCCAACATGGCAATAATCCTTTCTATGTCATATAACTTGCCCCAATTTTGACATTGCCCTTGTTTAAACTTCTTCTGTCTTCCATCAGTATACTTGATCTCAAGGGAGTCATCAATGATTGAAACATGATAGATTCTTTGAGCTCTAAGGTATTCCAGTTGGTCTTCATTGTAGTCTTCATCTAGTGGTTGGAGTTTTAGGCCTGGATAGATTGTTAGGGTTCTTGATTTGGAAAGCTTTGGTTTTCTTGCTGCTTGTTTGAATTTGATCCTTTTAGTGTGGTTGCCTGGTAGTAGTATGTGACCTTTGCTAGTAGACAATTGTAGTATTCCATTAGCAGTTTGCTTTTTGAAACATACAGATGGTTTCTTGACTTGAATCTTCTTCTCTTCTTGAGGTGGTAAAATAGTTACAGAAGCCATGGAATTAGATTTTGGTAGGTCATTACTAACAGCATTCACCCTAGACTTAGAGTCTTGTGTTGTGGTGAGATTACCGCTAGCAATGCCTAAGGCTTGCTGTTTTCCATTCTTCCTCTCATAGACTTTACCTTGATCATCATCCTTCTTGTCCTTGTTGTATTTCTTCTTCTTCTTATCCTCATCACCCTTATCACTCCTGTGATGTTTTCCCTTCCCATCACTCTTGTCCTCATCTTTGTCATCCTTATTTCTCCTTGGCTTGGCCATTTCTGGAATTACACCAGTTGCAATGAATGATCTTAGGATTTGTAGTGCTTCTATCTCCTCAGCTGTCCTCATCCCCCTTTTCTTTTGCAGTAGATCAATGATGTCAATAATGAGTCTGTGATTTCGATAAGTGAGATCATTGGGAATGACCAATTATTTGATATCCTCAATCCTTGTGCCAGACTGATAGATAATTGTTCTTGGATAAGTGCAAACTTCAGGCAACCTAGCTTGCTGGTCATTCCTCAGATTAGTATATAGGCTTCTGTTGTTCTCTCCCATCTTTTCTATCATCCCCAGGATAGCATCAATCTCTGTGAATTTTAGAGCCTCCAAGGTATCATAAGATAGATGCCATATTTTATTACTGGTCACCATCATAATCTCCTTGAGATAGATTTGATTTAGCTTCCTTGGAATCACTGTCAGATAATTGATTTGCTCTTTCAGACTCCTTCTGTACTCCAATGTATCCCCTCCAACCTTTGCTTGTGAGACTTGTAGAAACTTCAAGAAGGCAGCATCATGATAAATTTCTGAATTTGCTACTTCTATCAGCTTGGCCTCAGTAACTACATCCACTTCAACTAGTTGATCTTCTTCATTTCTGGAGGTTTTAGCTTGCTCAATTGGCATAGATCCTGCAACCACTGTAGAGGTGATGGTTTGTTTTTGGCCACTTGGGGTAGTGATGTGTACAGGAGGTAGAGTGATAGTTGGTAGAGAAGGTAGAGGTGCATTGACTTTGGCTTTGCCCTTGCCTTGAACATGAGAGATTATAGGTTTTGAGATATTTGGTTGACCACCCTCAGATATTGTAATACCTTTCTCCTTGGGTTTCTTCTTTCTAGACTTCTCTTCTTTTGACTCCCCCTTAGGCTTTGAGTCCCTTAGGTTTCTCTTCTCCCCCTTAGGCTTGGAGTCAGGCACTGAGGCTTTAGTAGGGGCCCTTGGGTTGGAAGAGGTGAGATTGGCAGATTCATCTGGAAGAGGGAGACCTATATGCTTTATCATTGCAGACAACATAGATTTTTGATGCAGAAGAACATCAGCTGTGGTGGAGGCTTGAGTGCTCAACTGCTCAGAGATAGTTGCTACTGTGTCTGTTAGATGAGCATTGGATTTCTTGAGGGATGTCACTTCTGTTTCCAGGGCAGCCACCTTTTTGAATAACTCATTAGATTTGAAACCAGAAATTGACTGTTCTTTGAGTCTCTGCACTTCAAACTTGGTCATCTCATGCATTGGGACCTCAGTGATCAGCTTGTCTCCATACTGGTTTGCAAAGAGGGTCCTGAGCATGGCATTTGCATCAGTTGTCTGATTAGATAATATTTGGAATTTATGCCCCAGACTTGTGATAGCATCTTTCAGTATAGCTAGACCATTATCCATCTTAGTGCAGGTAGAGTTGCAGACTTTGATGTCTTTGAGAACACTGTCTAACTGAGGGAACCTTGCATCAAAGGCCCTCTTTATCTCTCCCACAGACTTGTCTATTGCATCACTTACCTTGTTGAATTCTGATTTGACTCCTTTGCCAAGGTAGTGTGCATCCTTGAGGAATCCTTTGTAGGAGTCATTGATGGCTTCATACACTTCACCAGGAGTTAGGGATTTAGCATTTGAACCCAGTGAAGTGATGTATTCCTCTCTTAGATAGTGAAGAGCTTCATTGAGAGTGAGATCAAATTTTCCTTGCATCCAGGCATCTATTATCTTTGCCTTTTGTATCTCCACATCATCTCTGTGGCATAGGAGAATAGCCTCATAGTCTGGGTTTGGCAGATTTGAAGTAAGAAGGTGTTGAGCAATCTTTGTGAACTCAGGAATCTGATCCACAGCTAAGCTTTGGAGTGCTTCAACTGTCAATTGTGGTGGAACAGATCCTGATCCTGAAGCACTGCCATGTTGCACAGGCTTCAGCCATTGTGACATAAAGTCAGAGCTAGAGCTAGGCAAGCTAGACTCCTCAGTTACAGATGCAACTTCTGTAACCGGATGGAATGACTCTCCTAATGGTGTCTCCACAAAAGTGGGATGAGTTACACCAATAGTTGACATAGGCACAGAGTCTCTAGTGAAAACTAGTGAATCCTCTGTGTTTTTGATGGTGTCATTAGGATATGCCCCAGCTCGCATTCCCTCACCATCTAAATATAGTTCCTGGGTGGTGAACAAAGTGTCATGCACTAAGTCACTTGAGTCCATTGGCTCACCAAGAGAAGAAAATTCTTGGTGATCAATGCCTTGCTCCTCAATTGCTTGAGTTGCAGGCTCCAAAGAAATTTTAGTGTGAGATTCTGGAAGAGAAGTGTCTTTTAGAATGGATTTTGGCAACTCCCCCCTGAGAAATAGAGGGAGTTTCAATGTAGATGTGCTCTCCACTCAGTGCTATGCCAGCCTTATCACTCCCATGTGCTGACTCTTTACAAGATTGTGCATTGGGGAGGATGCTTGATTCTATAGATGCATCTTGTTGAGAGGATACATCTAGTGAATTGTGTGCCCCTGATTTTACAACTTCAGCCATTTGTGTGACTGAAGAGGTGGTTTTAGATTTCTTCTTCTTCTTCTTCTTCTTTGGCCTTAGTAAGGGTGACTCAGGTTCCTCACTTCCTAAACCTAGTTCCATAGCCAAGG
Source organism: Saposhnikovia divaricata (assembly GCA_036435485.1). Taxonomy (NCBI): domain Eukaryota; kingdom Viridiplantae; phylum Streptophyta; class Magnoliopsida; order Apiales; family Apiaceae; genus Saposhnikovia; species Saposhnikovia divaricata. Next base: position 34,463,049 of record CM071599.1, read on the forward strand.
CTGCTTCATTTAAGATTTTTAGAGGTTCAGAAGCAACCTGTTTTCTCTTCTTCTCCTTTGTACTGACACCACCCTGTTGAGAGGATGATGCAGGTGGCTCTGTGTTTGGTAAAGTGTTTGGCTGAGGGGGTTGGTTAGCAGGCCCTGGGTTAGCATTTTGCTCTACTTGCTTGGGGCTAGCTAACTCTGATTTTGAGGCAAATGTTGACATGTTGTGGGGGTAAGTCCTAAATAAGCTCTCCATATGGGGAGTTATTTCGAGTCTTACATCCACATCATTCCTAGTCTCCAAGCTACCAAAAATGAGTTTGGTCATGGATTTCGGATAGCCTATTCTCTTTTTGTCAGCAATTCAATCAATTTATTATCTATGGAATTAAGTACAGATTGAATAAAGCTAGGGAAGAAAATTTCATTACCTCTCCTGGCTGAGTTCTTACCAAGTCTCCCATACAATTCTTGCATTATGATCTGTCCAACATCAATCTTTCTCGCATATGCTAGAGCATAGCCTATTTGTTGAACAGGTGTGCTGACCTGATCAAAGCTAGACTTCCTTGCTGTGAAGACTTGAAGAAGAGTGGCAAAGACATAGCTCCATTCTTTTCTTAAGTACTTCCTATTCAAATTTCCAAGCTTGATTTTATCAGAGTAGTTGATAAAATCAAAAAAGTCCTCCAATTCCGCATTCGTGGCTAGTGGGTCATACACTCCTTGTTGTAGCCCCAGTGCTTGATTCATGTCTTCAATAGTGATAGTGATTTCCATGTCCGGAATCTTGCAGTAGACCACGTATGAGGTTATAGCATTCTCTAGGGCCACAACCTCCACAGTAGCAGTCCTCCAAAACTGTTCTAGTAGGTCTAAATACAGAGTTGGGTTGGCTGAGAGTGCATCCTTGATGTATGATTCAGCCATCCATCGAACGAAGCACTTAAAGTTTGCATTGGGTTCTTCAACATCGTTGGTCATTGCTATGAAATTGGTGTGGGTAGGAATTGTGAGTTGGGTATTTTCCATTGTTACACAGAGAGGTGAGAAGAGAATGAAGGTTGAAGAAGAAATTTAGCTTTTGACGTTAGGGTTTTCAGAGGTTTTGGAACTTTAGCTGCCTGAGAAATCGAATGAAATGATTTGAACAGTTGTGGAATTGTATATATGTGAGTGACTTGAGTTGTCGATTAGATATATGTTCTGTATCGACAAGTCAATCATTCGAGAAGTATAAAACAACTATTCGATAAGTCAAGAAAGGTTAATTCGATATCTCAAGCAGTTTGTAACTAACAGCTGGCAGTTATCTAACTTAGAACATAATTCTAAATTAAATAAAATATGTTTTTATGAGTGATTTAAAATTCTGAATAAAAATCCAAAAACGATTAAGATTCAGCGGAAATTCAGCCTTTTCAAATGATTCGACAACTCAAATATTCTATTCGAGAACTCAGTCATTAGAGAACTCAAATGTTCTATTCGAGAACTCAAATGTTATATTCGAGAACTCAAATGTCCTATTCGAGAAGTCAAGCAAGTCTCTATTCGATTTCTCCAAAATGCACTATTCGAGAACTCAAGAGTGTTCCAAATAGACTTGTTAGAGAAGTTGACCATAGACATGACAGTCATTCGAGAATCTGACTTATCGATCTACACTTTCCACTCATAAAAGTTAATTTTCACTATCTTTTCAAAAATTCACCAGAATTATTTAAATGAAGAATATTCTAACAAATTAAATAGTGATAGTCTTAAAATTTAATGGAAATTTCAAGCTAATTCGAATATGAGTTTCAACATATGCAACAGATTTGAAATATTTATAAATCATATTCCAGCCAACATTTACTTGAAAAATATTGAGAATTTAGATAAAGTAAGTGTTTATTGCTGCAACAATCTAGTTGATATTTTCACTTAGCCAGATTCTAAAGAATTCAGCATTCCAATCTCACTAACCAACCTTGTGAAGGTGGATTCATCCAATGGCTTAGTGAATATATCAGCTAATTGTTTATCTATTGGAACATAATGTAACTCAATGGTTCCATTATTTGCATGCTCCCTAATGAAATGATATCTGATGTCAATGTGCTTTGTTCTAGAATGATTTACAGGATTGGCAACTATAGAGATTGCACTTGTGTTGTCACACATGATTGGAATTCTTTCTAACACAAGTCCATAATCTCTAAGCTGATTTCTAATCCAAAGCACTTGAGCACATCAACTTCCAGCAGCTATGTATTCAGCCTCAGCTGTGGAAGTTGACACAGATTGTTGTTTCTTGCTGTACCAAGAGACTAACCTTTGTCCAAGAAACTGGCAGCTACCTGGGGTGCTTTTCCTATCCATTCTGCATGCAGCATAATCAGCATCAGAATAACCAACCAGATTGAACCCTGTGTCCTTAGGATACCATAAACCCAAGTTTGGAGTGCCCTTCAGATATCTAAAGATCCTTTTTATAGCAATCAAATATGACTCCTTTGGATTTTATTGAAACCTTGCACACAGACATGTAGCAAACATGATGTCTGCCCTACTTGCAGTGAGATAGAGTAAGGAACCAACCATGCCTCTATAGACTGAGATATCTACTTTCTTGCCTTTAGCATCTTCATCCAATTTAGTGGCAGTGGCCATGGGTGTCCTTGCAGGTGAGCAATCTTCTAAGTCAAACTTCTTCAATAAATCCTTGATGTACTTGGTTTGACTGATAACGATACCATCCTCCCTCTGACTAACTTGCAACCCAAGAAAGAATGTCAGCTCTCCCATCATACTCATCTCATATCTGCTCTGCATGAGCTTAGAGAATTTCTCACATAACTTCTCATTTGTAGAGCCAAATATGATATCATCCACATAGATCTGAACTAGGATAATATTATCACCATGCTTCTTGTAAAACAGTGTTTTGTCCAATGTGCCTCTAGTGAATTGATTTTCTAGAAGAAATTGTGATAAAGTATCATACCATGCCCTTGGAGCCTGCTTAAGTCCATATAATGCCTTAAGCAATCTGTAGACAAACTCTGGGAAATGTGGATCCTAAAAGCCAGGTGGTTGTTGCACATAAACTTCTTCTTCCAACTCTCCATTCAGAAATGCATTCTTGACATCCATTTGATAGACTTTAAAATTTGAATGAGCAACAAATGCCAAGAATATTCTGATGGCTTCCAATCTAGCAACAGGGGAAAAAGTCTCATCATAGTCAATCCCTTCCGTTGAGAGTATCCTTTTGCAACCAACCTTGATTTGTTTCTAATGACCACACCATTTTCATCCATCTTGTTCTTCAGAACCCATTTTGTTCCAACAATGGTTCTGTCCTTTAGTGTAGGCACAAGTTCCCATACTTTGTTTCTTTCAAATTGATTCAGCTCCTCTTGCATAGCAATAATCCAATCTGGATCCAACAGTGCATCATCAAGTTTCTTAGGCTCAATCTGAGATAGAAAGCAACCATAGAGACACTCATTTTGAGTTGCTCTCCTAGTTCTCACTCCTGCATTTGTATCTCCAATGATTTGATCTGCAGTGTGTGATCTATCCCATTTCCTTGAGTGCTCAGTTTGATTTCTTAACCTTGATGTTGCTTCATCATCCCAATCATGATCATCTTCATTTCCTCCCCCTGTAAAGTTGCTACTATTCACAGGTGTGTCTTGGATGCTAGTCTCTTCACTGTTGATTGGAACAAATTCTTCTCTTGCATCATCATTCACTTGAGTTTGTTGAAATTGAGTTTCAACTTCAGTATCAATCTCTTCATCAGAATCATCTAGATTTTCAAACTTTAATGGATCTCTATCTTCATCATTGGCTTCTTCTAACCCAGGTAGTTTACTGTCATCAAATGTCACATCTGTGCTTTCCATAAATTTCTTTTGACTGATGACATAAACCTTGTATGCAATTCTCTCCATAGAATAGCCAAGAAAAATTCCTTCAAATGCCTTTGCATCAAACTTCCCAACATATTCTGAATTGTCTTTCAACACAAAGCATTTGCTTCCAAAAGTATACTTTAGAGTAGGCTTCTTTCCAGTCATCAAATTGTAAGGTGTCTTTCAAGTGTTTTTGTTGATGAGGGTTCTGTTCTGAATGTAACATGCAGTGCTCACAGCCTCAGCCCAAAAACATGTAGGCATCTTTGCATCAAGCAACATTGTTCTAGCAGCCTCAATTAGAGTTCTGTTCTTTCTCTCAACTACTCCATTCTGTTGTGGAGTCCTTGGAGCTGAGAACTATTGAGAAATACCATTCTCTTTGCAAAATGATTCAAGTAAGGCATTCCTGAACTCTGTTCCGTTATCACTTCTCGATGCAATCACACTTGCATTGTTGGCTTTTTGCTTCCTTATCAACTTTCTTTATGTGCTCAATGATTACTTGTGGAGCCTCATCATTTGATGCTAGAAATTCCACCCATGTATACCTTATGTAGTCATCAACCATCACTAGGGCATACTTCTTTCTTGAGAGTGACATAATATTGACTGGCCCAAACAAATCCATATGAATTAATTGCAGGGGCTTGATGATTGATGTCACTGTCTTTGACTTGTGGCTTGACCTTTTCATCTTTCCTTTTTGACAAGCCTCACACACTCCTTCTTGACAGAATTCAAGTGTGGGCATGCCTCTCACTAACTCTCTTTTGACCAGAGAATTAATGGCCTTGAAGTTCAGGTGTGATAACTTCTTATGCCATAGCCAACAATCTTCATTTGATGTTTTTGAGTAGAAGCAACAAACTTTGTCCTTGTTTGCAGAGTCCATATTGGCTAAAAACAGGCTTCCTTTTCTTACTCCAGATAGAGCAAAATCACAAGTCTTCTTGTGAGTGATCAAACATTCATCTTTGTCAAAATTTACCTTGAATCCTCTATCAGTAAACTGACCAACACTTAGCAGATTATGCTTGAGACCCTTGACTAGTGCTACATCTTCAATGATGACATTACCAACTTTTAACTTGCCATATCCCAATGTGTTACCCATGCTATCATCTCCAAAATCAACCATTGGGCCAGCCTTCTCCTCATATTGTGATAGCAGGGCCATATCACCAGTCATGTGATTTGAGCATCCACTGTCCAAAATCCATATGACCTTCTTTTCACTTTCTTTGCCCTGCAAACACAAAGGTATTACTTCTTCTTTGGTACCCAAACAAGTTTGGGTCCATTTGGCTTAGAAACAGTTTTATCATAAACAACATGCTTATCAACTTTCTTGGTGTTAGTCTTCTTGTCACTGTTAGAAGTTTTAGAACCTGAGGTTTCAGACTTAGGCCTAGCTCTAGGAGGACTTGAAGACTTTGACCTTGTGTAGTGTGTGTGAGTGTTGTGACTGATACAACCATCAATGAATTGCCTTCTCAGATTGAAACAACTAGTCATGACATTCATATTGCATGGCATATAGTCAAATTTATCACAGAATGGAGCATCTCTATGTCTTAAAGGCACAGAATAGTCATAGAAAGGTTTGGGCACACTACCAACAGGTTTCTTGCATGCATGAGTTAAATGATTGGTACTGAAACAATTTTGACAAGTTTTTCTAGGGGCATTAGGCATATAAGCATAATTATTATCTTTGTTAATCCCTAGTTTGCCATTTCTGTTCCGTTTCTTCTTATTAGCCACTTTCTTTTCAGATTCATTTATCCCGGCTGATACAAACTTAACAAACTTCTCAGGTCTAGACTTACCACCTACTGGCTCCTTGGTTTTTGACTTGACACTCTCACTCTTAGAGGATGTTGGTTGTTCACTAGACTGTGCCTCATCCTCATCATTCAACATTTGCTTAATGAGTCAGGCATCCTCAACAATTTCAAATGTTGGTTCTTTAAAAATTGGAGACTCAGTCTTTTTGAAAATGTGAGGCACTTCATCCTGAACAACTAGGGCATCTTCAATGACAACATAGCCTTTCCTCTGTTTAAGAGTTCCATAGTGAAGTCCAATGGCAGCCTTGGGTTTAGCTTGATTTTTCTCATGGTAGGACTGCAGTAGACTAGAGGAGTTCTTAAATGGTTTCAGTTTGAATTCATTCTCAGCTAGTTCATCCCTAAGAGCCTTCTCAACCTGACTAGCACATAGAACCTTATTCTGAAAATATTCAACTTCTTTCTTAAGGTTATCTACATGCATAACATTTAGCTCAAGTTCCTCATTCTTCTTGTTTAACAATTCATTCTTAGCAGACAGTTTGGTAATCTCTTCATTAGCAGTAGTCATACTAGTATGAATATTAAACATTTCAACAGATAGTTGTTCAACCATGCATTTATATTCAGAAACTGACATATCTATGGTAGTGAGAGATGGTACCTGAGAGTCAGATGGAGATTGTTCATCCTTGGAATCAGCCATCAAGGCATAGTTGCAGAATTCTTGCTCCTCTCCATCACTATCAGAGTCATCCCAACACTTCCCTTCAGCTATGTAGGCCTTACCTTGTGTTTGCTTTTTCAGAAGGGCCTCATACTTAGCTTCAAGCTCTAGAAACTCCTTATCCATCTTTTTAGGCTTCTTGCATTCACTAGCAAAATGCCCTAGGTCATTGCATCTATAACATCTTACAGATGACCTATCCACATGGCTGGTTTTGAATTTATTCTTGTTTGCTTTCATAGGTGCCTTGCTCTTGTTGAATGAATGGCTTTGGGGTTGAGGTTTGAAGGGTTGGTTCCTCTTGAATCTGATGTTTGGAAACTTTCTGGCCTTGAAAGCATATGATGTGTTTTCCATGCCATCTAGCTCTTCAAAAGTATAGAACTCTTCTTCTTCCTTTTCCTCAACAGGTTCAGTCACCTCTACTTCATTTTCTTCATCATCTACTATCTCTTCTCTCCTCAGCTGACTTGTAGATGCTTCTAGGTCTTGAATAGATTTGTTGACAATCAAGGCATATGATGTGTTTATCGTTCTACCTTGGTTGGCTTGGATAGCCCTCTTCTGAAGCAACTCAAGCTCATGAGTTTTTAAAACCCCATAGAGCACATTATATTTGACTTTGTTCAAATCTCTTTCTCTTAGAGAAATGACCCTTTGCTCTAGATGGTTTGGAGAAGACAGTAGAAACTTCATGTTCAGCTCCTTGGTGCTGTATACCTTTCCATTCATCTGTAGCTCAGTCACTAGCTTGTGAAACCTTTCAAACATATCAGTAATACTTTCTTTGGACTGAGCCATGAAAGCTTCATACTGTGTGACCAGTATCTGTTTCTTGTTTTCTCTTACTTCCTCGGTTCCTTCACATAATACCTCAATATGATCCCACATCTCTTTTGCTATTTTGCAGGAGGCTATGTTGGCAAACATTGACATCTCCATTGAATCTATGATTAGCAGCATGAGATGACTATCAAGGGCAACCATCTCCTTTTCTGTATCTGTCCATTTGGATGGTTCTTTAGGCACATAAAATCTTGGAAAGGTTATGGTTCCAACAGTCTTTTCAGGAATATCTTGTTGTGGAACAAAGGGACCATTCTTGAGTATATCAGGATATAGAGGATTAGCAGCTTTCATGAACAACTGCATCTTAATATTCCAGAGGTTGTAGTTCTCTTTGTCAAACTTAGGGACCTTCACCGCTCCTGTAGTCTTTGGTGTATTCATGATCATTTTCTGTTTTTGAATAAAGAGCCTACTCTGATACCTCTTGTTGAGTATAGAATATAAGAAAGAATACAGAGGGGGGGTGAATGGATTCTTGAACTTTTCTTTGTTCTTGAGTCAGTGTTGCACAATATGTGTTTGTGTGTGTAGATTTGTAAATGCGGATTAAGAATAACACAAGACACAATATCACTTTAATCTAATATTTTATTAGATAAAGATTTTGCTACAATCTGTGAATACAAATGTTAGTATTCTCAGCTTCGTTTTTCTCAGAGAGATGTTTTCTATTGTGTGTGAAAAACTTAACTTCTAGGAAGTGAGGCTGTATCCTTATAGAGCATGAATACAACCTACTTACTACACATAAGGTAGCTAAACAATTTTACTTTCTAGTGTGTCTATCCTTTTTGAGTAAGCATCCAAACGGCTACAGGTTAGACTTTGCAAGGCTCTGTTCAGATCCACTTCTTTAGCTCTTTGTCTCTTGTACATCTCTCCAAGCTTCTTTGTATGCTTTTCCAAAGTACATTACAGATTGTGGTCCATAAAGTGCTTTAGCTTGTTGCAGGTTTCTGACTTGTACAATTCTTCAGTATTTTGTCTCCAAGATTGTATTCGAGAAGTAACTCTGTTGATGATTCGAGAACTAGAATTGGCTTGATCGATAACTCTGATTTCTCGAATACTGTTAAACTGACATATCGAATGACTTCTCGAATAAGTGTTTTCTCCAGGAATCCTTGAGATATCGAATAGAGCATTTTACTTATCGAATCCCTGAGATATCGAATAGCTTCTTTAGTCCTTGAGATATCGAATAGGGCATTGACTTGTTGACTCTTAGAGAACTCGAATGATGTTTTGACTTGTTGACTCCATGAGTTCTCGAATAGAGTATTTGGACATGTCGAATCTCTGAGTTCTCGAATAAGGCTTCGACTAGTTGACCTTCAGAGATATCGAACAGTGTCTTTTGAGATATCGAATCTCTGACTTCTCGAATGCTAGACTTCTCGAATATAACAAACATACTTCTCGAATTGGTACTTAGGCAAATTATTCATTTCTTCAAATCCCAACTGTGTTTATTTGACAGTCTTTATCTCCTTACTTGAGGCATGAACCTTGGAACTTCTTTCAAGCATTATTCTTGACTTTCTAAGTACAGTTACACAACTAGGATTTGATGCCTATTACAAGTACAAAACAAATAGAAACTCTACAACTAGAGGTTCCCTCAGCTAAGAGGTCATGTAGGTAATGCATAGCATTACACATACTTAGGCTTGTTATTATATGAATACAGGCATGTCTGTGTGACTAACAGAATGTACCTTTTAATGGAGATATAAACACAGTAATAGCAAGTGGCCTTCCTTAGCTCATCACCACACCTCAATGTTTATTGCTATGACCCAGAGTCGTGCTGATAACGTGATAAGAATATATATAATATAGAGAGTATTTAGAGGAGAGAAACAATAGATTTCATTGAAAGAAAATTGTATGTTTACAAGCTTAAGAATGGTGCCTATTTATAGGCTTACTAGTTATAAGTTACATGAATTTGTAAAGCTAAGAGTCTTAAGTTACATGAAACTAAAAAGGCCAAAGGTTGTCATCTAGAAGGTTAAGTACATTCTAGAGAGTCATACATTTATTTCACAACACACAGTACAATTTTCACTGAACTGTAACTTAACGACAAGTATCTGTGCGAAGTACTAACATTTGGCTGTTCTCTCACTATTTCGCAACTTAATTCATTATAAAAATTGAGAATAGGAAACATTTGGTGAAATATTGATTGTTCGAGTGTATATATTAATTAATTTATAAACTTGTGCAATGCATGTTTCTTTTTTAATATTATAATTATATAAATTATGTTATCAAATAAAAATATTTTAATATTTATATTTGTTAAGAGTTATTTATATAGAATTTAATTTCTATCAAATAAATTTTAATATTTATTGAAGAAAATAAAAAATCTTACAATTGAAAATTGAGATAAAAAAAATAATAAAATTTGAGTATAAATATATATATATATAATTTATTTATTACTTCACACGGTTAATTTAATATTTTTGCTCTATCTTAAGTTCTAAAAATCAAATTTAGACGATTTTACTGATCATGCAAAACTCAAGAAATCATCTTTAATTTAGTGATGGTCTAGCAATTATCATCCAACTGATATTATTTGAAAATAGAACAGAAAAGAAATATACGAATTTTTGCATTGATAATTCTATTCATTGTAGGAAAATCTACTTATATTTGATTTAGATTATTAAAATTTAATTTTCGTATTTGAATATCCTTATATTAATCAAATGAACTTATTTTTAATATTAGATCTAATTTCATTCAATTTAGAAGGCCTAATTACATTTGGTTTAGATTATAAAATTTATTTTTTAGTAGTTGAATATAATCATATTATTAATCAAATAAATTTTTAATATTAGATCTAAAGATTCACATCTATCTATCTATTTTTTTTTGTTATGACACATCTATCTATTTTAAAATCCAATAATCTGTACTATTTTGGTTGACGACCATACTACAAAAATTTTGGATATACATACAAATCAAAATAAATAATAAATAAAATTTCAACAATAAAGAATTTAATTTAGTTATTTACATACATTTATTATAATCTCAGGAAAACGAGGATCCTTATTCTCATTAAATCATCAAATTTTCTAGTGCCCTCGAGACCTAATATTTTCCAAAAATAAGTTTTTCTTTCATATTCTAAAAGAATACTAATTATAATTAGAGAAATTACCATTTATACGGGATTTTGAAGTTCACTTTGCAAAAATACTGTTCTAGCCAATTCATTGCATTTATACGTGAGTTTCATTTTTGATTTGCAGAAATACGGAGCATCGCCTTCTTCTTCTTCTTCTTCTTCTTCTTCTTCTTCTTCTTCTTCTTCTTCTTCTTCTCTGTAATGTCATTATCACCTCCTTCTTCTCCGATAAACGGTCGTCCCCTCCCCCCAACTCCGACGTATCACCGACACCGACTTCCATCTCCGCTCCCCCCAACTCCGACGTATCATCGACACCGACCTCCATCTTCGACCCCAACCTCCACCTCCGATCTCTGGCGCCACAGGCGTCTCCAACCTCCATCTCTATAATTCAAATTAATCAAACACCACCACCCATTTGTTAATTTTATTGCATGCTTAACTAACTTGTTTAAAGATGTTGTCGTGGCAATTGAAGAAAATGATGAGATTTTGAGGAGTTGATATGTTGTCCTGTAATCCTTGTTAAAATTTAAGTTTAGAGCCCGTCAAAGTTAAGTTTTGGTGTAACAATTGAGATGAAAAGGCGGAGTTGAGGAGGGCAACGGTGGGGCGCGATTGTGGAGATTAGGGAGTTGAGGAGTGATGGTGAGTTGGAGGAGTGCGGTGGTGAAGGGAGATGGAAGAGTAGTGGGTTGCTGGTCGGAGAAGAAAGGTTGATTGGGTTGATAGAGGCGGAGGTTGAAGGAGTGGTGTTGAACGGCTGATGTGTAGGGGTGTTGAGGGGCAGTGATGCTATTGCAAGGTCGGAGATTAAAAGGATGGGGTGAACTAAATTTGTGGCGGAGGTTGCTTTTAGTTGATTATTTGGTTGAATAGGTGATTTTGGAGGTTGAAATCAGTTGATTCCAATTGATTTTAGTTGTTTCTGGCCCCGCAGGGGCACTCATAACTCCAACACTAGAGTTTTGAATTCAACTTACAATTTTTAGTTGTATTAGTTGCATATGAAACTAGTTGCAACTGAATGCAACTAAAAACTAAAAGTTAAATTTCTATTTTTTGCTGCTGCGCCCTTATATCGAGCTGGAAGTTGGTAAAAAATAAAAAATTCAAATTGCAATTTTTAGTTGAATTCAGTTGCATATGCAACTGAATGCAACTGAAAACTAAAAGTTAAATTTTCATGTTTTGCTGCTGCGCAGCCCTTATATACAACTGGAAATTTGCAAAAAAAAATGAAAATTTCACTTTTATTTTTCAGTTGCATATGAGGTTGCATCCAGTTGCATATGAAACCACATGCAACTAACCTTATACGCAATTAAAATTTGAATATTCATATGCGGCTGCGCCGCCCTTATATACAACTGAAAGTTGGGAAAAAAATGAAAATTCCACTTTCATTTTTCAGTTGCATTAAGTTGTTTTCAGTTGAATATACAACCACATGCAAAAAAAAAAAAGAGTATAAAATGTTGCATATGCAACCACATATGCAACTAAATGCAAACTGTTGCGCAGCCTTTACAAATAAGAAAGTATTTTTGCAAATAAGATAGTATTTTTGCAAATAGCTTTTCTTAACAAAAGTAAAATTGCAAAAATTTGCTTTTGACAATATGTTTATTAAAAAAGTCCTTTTTAATTACATCAAATTTTATATTAAAATATGTAATAATAATAATAATAATAATAATAATAATAATAATAATAATAATAATAATAATAATAATAATAATAAGTACAAGTTATTAGACAATATTAGTGGATTCAGTCTTTACATTGTTCTATAGAAGACCATCTTATATAGAGAATCGTAAAGAACTACTAATTTTCTAATTCTATAATAGAATCAAAATTTTAATTTTTGGTTCTATATAAAAACAATTTTTTTTTGTTCTATAATAAAAGAAGACCAATTTCGTGATTCTTTGGTAGAACCAAACGTTTAAAAAAAAATTCAATTTTTATTAATTTTTATAAAAAAAATTTAAAAAATTGTCCGCTGACGTGGTAGTGACACGTGGCAGTACCACGTCATCATTGCTGACATGGCAGTGGTGAAGTGACAGCGAGAATTTTTTTCAAATTTTAAAAAAAAAATCATTTTTTTTAAAGAAAATAAAATAAAATTTGGTTCTATTATAGAATCAAAAAAAATTAGATGATTTTCTACAATTCATAGTTTTGCCTGAAGTGCTACTCCTAGATTCAGGGGATAGATTCTCCCCTAAAATAAAATTTTATATATTTTTATTATTAAAATTTTGAAAATATATGAAAGTGATTTTACAAATAAGTATAAATATGACGATTTCTTTCCAAAATTTGTCTAATGTCCTCCTAAATATAAATTTATGGATCTACCCTTTCTGTGTGATAACAAAACTTCAAAAATTTATCATACTAAAACAATAGCTAGAGATGAGATCTGAAATTACTGGGATGATGCCTGGGATCCCTTCATTTTTAAAAGCCCCGGGCAAAATGCCAACTCGAGAAAAAGCCGGTTTTGTCCCCCAACCCTGCGGTGCAGAAAATAACTGTCGTAATTGTATGTCGACGTAGAAGTTTATATAGTAAAAAAATGCAGTCGATTTATTATGTGCTTTAATCAAACTTATGTGTTCAAGAAAAATTATAAATTAAATCTTTCAACATATATTATAGAAATGCATTCACTAACCATGAATTAAACATTTAAACCTTTCAACATATGTTATACAAATGCATTCACTTTATACACGTACTACTATATTACAAGGGATTAAGGATATTTTTGGATGATTTGTCTGTTGAGTACATGATTTGTCATAAATTAACATGATGGGATTTATCAAATAATGACGACTGTAATTTTAAGGAATATTTATATTTTAAAAATTAAATCCTTTGTAAAGGTTCAAGTTCCAACTCCTAATAATAATAATAATAAATTTTATTTCTTTCAACAAATTATTTCTTTCTAATAGAAAATATAGATTAAAATATAAATAATATAATAAAATAATAAATTTATAAATAATAAAATATATAGTTGTTAAAAGGCAATCATATACTACAAAGTACCAGGACATCCATAGCAGATGCATCATTTGATTGCACGGTTGAGATAGAAGCAAATTGTTTTGCATCGATTAGGATAGGTTTCCCACGTGCTTGCTTTGTAGGATATTTGTTTATATATATAGAGTAGGACCCTATATATATACTGTATATATGTACTCCATCATACTGAAACCTTGAGGCTTGAGTCTTGACTACACCCTCAAGAAAGCATATTATCTTGAGCATATTATATAACCTGTTGCATATCAACACAAATTATATAAGAGAGATGGAAAGCTTGGATGAGTATAACCTGTACTGGGAAACCAATAGATACTATCAAACTGAGGAGCTTGACAGGTACGTACACAACAACTAGATTTGTTAATTTAAAGATTTAATTAAATGATGATATACACTTATCTATAAATATTTAATGCTGCAGTTTGGTATTGGATGAGACATTATCATCATACTATGATTCAAGTTCACCAGATGGAGCTCAGTCTTCGGTGGCACCCAAAAACATCGTTTCCGAGCGAAACCGAAGGAAGAGATTAAATGATAGACTCTATGCTCTCCGTGCTGTTGTCCCTAACATTACCAAGGTATACACACATTTTCCCTAGCAATCATTTAATTACCTAACTGTGTTACTTTAGATCGATTTAATATAACATAGTGGTTGTTTACTTGCTGGAATATTAATTAGATGGACAAGGCATCAATTATAAAAGATGCAATTAGCTACATTCAAGAATTGCAAGAACAAGAGAGAACAATTCAAGGTGAAATATCGCAGCTAGAGTCCATGGCTTCCAACAAAACCAACTCCTTGGACGAATTCAATCAAGCAGCAGCTGATACGATGACACCGTTAACTGTTTCGAAAAAGAAAAGAACTGATGATCAGCAGCTCTTCTCCAATAATTCTGGATGTTCTAGGTCATTACCGTCACCTGTCCAAGTCATTGAGGTAGTTATAGGTTTAAGTAAATAAAATTAATGCAACTCATGACTTTCAACTTTCACTATTAGAGAATGATTATTAACTAACTTATAAATCATCATCTGGTTATGTATGTATGAAATTAGTTAAAACTAGTAATAATTTGGGTTTGGTGCAGCTAAGGGTGTCTTATGTAGGAGGAAAGATAGTTGTGGTGAGCATTACATGTGGTAAACAAAGGGATACCATTGTTAAGCTATGTGAAGCTTTCGAGTCTTTGAAGCTTAAAGTCATTACTTCAAACATTACTACTTTCCCCGAAACCCTTTTGAAGACCGTTTTCATCGAGGTATTCCTTCACAGATTTAGTGTTTTTCCACGTAAGAACTGTTTTTTTTTTACGAAATTTTAGTTGCGGAAAAAGTAAATATTCTATAAGTTATATAAGTTAGTTGAATTTTAGAATAATGTATACAGTATTTAATTTAATTCGGAAGAAAATAGAAGATAAGTTTATGGAAATTTGATTCTTTTTTAGTCTTTCAAATATGTGCTAAATAATAATAGGTAGTATTTTGTATTTGTTTCAGAACTTGATAAATGATAATTAATAATACTGTGCTAAATAATAATAAATAGCATTTTGTATTTGTTTGAGAACTTGATAAATGATAATTAGTAAACCAAACCAAACCAAACATACCCAGTATATCCTGCTTAGAGCAGGGTTTGGGGGTGGGATGTACGTAGACCATGTCCCTGCTTAGGGTGAGGAGGTTGTTTCCGTGAATACCTCGGATAAATGATACTTAGAGCATTCACATCCCAATCCCCATCCTCATCCCCATAATTTGAGGATTTGTTCAAATTTTCTTCTAAAATACCCCTCCATCCCATTCCCCATTTTGGGGTTTAATTTTAGGGTCATAACTCAAGTCCCCATATTTAGGGACTTTGTTCATTCCCCCAAAAGCTTCCCCAAACCCCCTCTCTCTTCATATAATAATATTAAATTGTATTATAATAGTGGGTGAGTTTTGGTAGTTAAAATTGTAAGTGAAAGTGAGAGAAAGAAGTAATATAAAAATGAATATAGGGATAGGGGAATGAAAAATGGGGAATGGGATGTAGAAACTTTTTGATAATTTTGGGGATTTACTATTTTTATTTGGGAATTTACTATTTTTAGTAAGTTTTTGGGGTAAGGATGAGATGTGAATGCTCTTAATAGTAGTATCAATTAATATAAATTGTTTTCTTTTGACTAAGCCGGGTCAGGGAGGGGCCTATCTATATGGTCCATACTCCATATGTAGGAGAACAACTTTTAAAAAAGTTATTTCTAGTATATATAGTATTATTTATCTAAATGATATGGTATCCGAGTTTGCGTGTTTATGTATTATTGAGCTATAATTTATTAAAAACAGGATTTACATGCACCTAATTGATTATTATGTTTTATTTGATTGGTTAACCAATTTAATAAAAATATGTTTTAAATTCCTGATTTGGTACATAACATTGGATACGAGTAAGAAACATGTGTCTGAAAATTTCGAATACCAAAAATTTAATTTTGAATAAAATTAAATCGAAATTCAGATTCCGAATATGTATCCAGCTTCCTAGTATAAATCTTTGCCAGGCTGGAGTGGGGCCTGCAAAGTGAAACGCTTACATGTGTGAAACAAACAACCAAAATCATGCTTAATTCATATTCTTCACTCTTCACCACTATGGTCTTCACTAAAGTCTTTTAAGCTCGTTTGAAACGTGCTTCTAATTTTTCATATTTAAACAAGTTTTTCCTCCTTTTCTCACATGTCCTAAAATTATTATCTCCCAATGTTCTTTGTCTTTTGTTGCTACTATGATATGAATTCACACGTTTTTTTTAGTCTTTCTGATCACTCACAAGGAGGGAGTGGGACATATACGTATGGTAATTTTTAAAACTCTGTATATGTGTTTGCAGGCAGATAAGGAAGAGATGAATATGCTCAGGACAAAGATTGAAAGTGCTATTGCAGCTCTTAATTTCCCACACAGTCCATTGAGCTGCTAAATTGGCAATGACCCCTGGAAATAATTATCCTAATTAAGATCCAGTCCCTTTTTAATTACCAGATTTAATCATGTTGCTACTGGAAATAAGTTATTTTCTGTGTAGTTTTTTCCGTAACCTACTTTCGGGTGGTTATAGTCAGTAAGTTTGAATTTTACTGTTTTATTTTTTTTTTCATCACAAACTATTTTGGGATGAAAATTCCAGGATGGATAGTGGTTCACGGTGCTGTTTTTATTTCGAAAAAGTATCTTATTAGCATCGTTTGTGTTTATATCTGTTACATGTACTTCTTGTATTGTGTTAAAATATTTATAAATAAAAGCTCGTCACTACCAAAATTTCCACTGTTGCTCATTTGATATTCCATAGTTGAGGTGGTTAAAAGAATAGAATTGGTCAAAAAAATGAAGATCTTGAACATTCAACCATTTTATATTTCAAGTATCAAGTCATTCTATTTATGCTGTTTATTCCAACCAAACATAATAAATTTATCATAATTATGATTGATGTAAAAAAAAAATTTAAAGCATGTAAAAAAAAATATAAATATTTAAACCACTAGATCACATATCGTGAGTGGTGAAAGTTAGTGGATATAGATAATAAGTGTGTATGGGCCGGTTCGGTTGAGTTTTTATGAAAACCGCACCGACTCATACATAATGTCAGTTCGGTTCAAAATCTTACTCTTATAACCAAATCGTTGGAATGATTTTTTTCGATTCGATTCGATTCGATTATCAATTATGATTTTTTTCCCGATTATTTCAAAAAATGAATTATGATAGTATATTTTATTACAATAATTTTAACTTCCAAAATTACTGATAACTTGTAATTATGTAATTTTTGATGATTTAGTGAATAAGCTCGAGAAAAACACCGTATGATAATGGTGGAACAAAGAAGAAGATAAGAGAAACAAGAAAACTGTATTACAAACTAATTGCCATATTCTGTAACATTACAAACAAGAAAATAAAGATGTTAAAAGTGAGAGAGAGCCAACTAAATCTGCCTATCTTTATTTATATTCAAATCTTATGGACTAATCTACTCTAACTAACTAACTAACAGATTGTGTTGAGCTGGACGTGTGAGCTATCATAGTGGTCGACTACTAGCTCCAACACCCCCCACAAGTTAGGAGCTTCAGAAATCATTGGAGCCTGAAATCCTAACTTGGAAAGCAACTCTTTGAAGTGTGGCGAAGGCAGAACCTTAGTGAATATATCAGCAAGTTGCGAGGTAGTAGGCAAATAAGTGAGTTGAATCAAACCCTCTAAAACCTTATCTCTAGTAAAGTGACAATCAATCTCTATATGTTTTGTTCGTTCATTAAAAAATGGGATTCTTAGCGATATGTATAGCCGATTGATTGTCACAATACAATGTAACAGGCTTCAAATTAGTGATGTCTAACTCCTCAAGTAATCGAATGAGCCAAGTTACTTCAGATGCAGCTGAAGCCATGGCCCTATATTTAGCCTCTGATGATGACTTGGAGACAGTGCTCTGCTTCTTGGACTTCCATGTGACTGGAGACTGTCCTAACATCAAAACATAGCCAGTAATTGATCTACGTGAATCTGGGCAGGTTGCCCAGTTAGAATCAGTAAAGGTTTGCAGGCGAATTGCAGTGTCTACACGTAACAGAATACCTTGTCCCACTGTATGAGAAACATAACTCAAAGTATGCAACAAAGCCTCAAAATGTGAAGTCCTAGGACTGTGCATAAACTGACTTAATGCTTGTACTGCATAAGATAAATCGGGCCTGGTAGAAGTAAGGTAACTCAATTTACCAACCAATGATCTATAGACATCTGGAGTAGCTAATAATTCACCATCATCAGCAGATAATTTGAAATTAAGAGGCAATGGAGTTGAAGCTCGCTTAGTTTATCAACTGGACTATCAGATAAGAGCTCAAGACTAAACTTTCTCTGGCTTAAAAATGTTCCAGAATCAAGATAGGTGACTTCAATTCCTAAAAAATAATTCAGATGTCCAAGATCCTTTATGCCAAAAGACTTATCAAGATAGGACTTGATGTCATTAGTACCAACAACATCAGTACCCGTGAGTATCACATCATCTACATATACAGCTGCAATACTAATCAACCCATTGGATTTTCTGATATATAAACTATAATCATTTTTCGACTGAATAAACCTTTTGTCAACAGCGTATTAGTCAAAGTAGTATTCCATTCTCGTGAAGCTTGTTTCAATCCATATATTGATTTTCTGAGCCTACATACTAGATTTAGAGGATTAGGAACCCCATCAGGAACCTTCATGTATACTTCCTCAGTTAAATTCCCGTGCAAAAAAGCATTGTTAATGTCAAGCTGAAAAACAGTCCACTGCTTGGAAGCTGCAACAGCCAATAAACATCTAATCGTAGCCATTTTTACCACAGGAGAAAATGTTTCTGTATAGTCAATCCCATATTTTTGTTTGAACCCTTTGGCGACTAATCTAGCTTTACACCTCTCTAATGAGACATCTGCCTTAAGTTTAACTTTGTAAACCCATTTAAAATCAATCGTTTTTTTTCTTTTTGGTAAAGTAATTAAATCCCAGGTATGATTGTTGTCCAATGCTTGCAACTCTTTGTGCATTGCTTCTTTCCAAAGAGCATATTGAGAAGCCTCAAAATATGAAACAGGTTCAGTGATATCACAAAGTGAAGAAATAAAACATTGGTTGACAGATGGGAGTTCTTCAAATTGCACCAGATTGCACCAATGACTTGTGTCAGAAACAGTATTACAGTGAAAATCTTTCAAGTACGCAGGTGTTTTGTGTGTACAAGTAGAATGTCTGATAACTAGACTGATGTTAGAAGCTTCAAACAAATCATGACTAGACTGGATGGAACTATCATGACTAGACTGAATGGAACTAGACTGAGGTGTATTGTGAAGTGATGGATTAGATTCAGAGTTATTAGAATTATCATTAATGATAAAATAAGAAGATAGATCAAACACATGAACTGTACATTCTACAGGTGTCATAAAAGGAAGGTAAATAGAAGATGGATAAGAATTGTCATCAGGAGGCTTAGAATGAAATGAGAAATTTTTTTCAAAGAAAACAACATCCCTCGAGGTGATTATTTTATTAGTAGACATATCCAGTATTTTGTAACCTTTACTAGGCACATAGTATCCAACAAAAATACCAGAGAACGCTCGCTGATCAAATTCAATTTTATGAATTTTAGGAGCAGTCACAAAACACAAACAACCAAAGCTACGAAGATGATCTAATGAAGCTACTGTTTTATATAAAACAGAATAAGGACTAGCATTGTTCAAACTTGATAAGGGCATTCTATTAATCAAGTATGTAGCACATAAAACACACTCACCCCAATATCGAAGTGGAACCTTAGACTGAAAAGATAATGCCCTAGCTGTCTCTAGTAAATGACGATGCTTCCTCTCCATCACCCCATTTTGCTGAGGAGTGTAAGCACAAGACAGCTGTTGTATAATACGTAGTGATTCACAAAACTGACGCAATGCACCTTCACACAATTCTTTAGCATTATCCGACCTAATACTCGGAATTTTGGTTTCGAATTGAGTATTAACATAAGCAGCAAATTTGATAAACACATTAACAACCTCAGATTTAGTTTTTAACAAATGTATCCAAGTAAAACGACTATAGTCATCAACAATTGTTAAAAATTGAGTACAACCACTTGTAGACTTAGTTCGATAAGGCCCCCAAACATCTTGATGGAGCAATTCAAAAATAGCAGAGGTTTTAATGCTACTAGAAGTAAAAGATAACCTAGTTTATCTTGCTGCCGGACATATTTGATAAATGGTGTTTGAAAGGCAACTTTTAGCAATACATTGAGGCTTCAAAAGTTGTATTTGAGAGAATGGTAAGTGTCCAAGACGTAGGTGCCAGAGTTTTGCTTCCTCCAAAACAGTGCAACAAATATTAGAAGTAGTCTGATCAAATGATGCAGTATGATATAGACCATTGTGCAAGCTACCAAGAAGCATCTGAGAGTTCTTCTGTGAATGGTTCTGAATAAAACACTTGTCATTAACAAATAAGACTTGGCAATCCAAATCCTTAAAAAGTCTCTTCACAGATATCAAGTTAAAACGAAAATCTGGCACAAATAAAACATTATGCAATGTAATATTTTGATTTATACTAATTGTGCCAATGTGTGTAATCCGAATTTTCCTCCTATCTGGGACGGTAATGAACTTATCAGGACTGTCAAGCAGTGTATATTTCGTGAAAACATCAAGATTACGACAATAATGGTCAGTGGCGCCACTATCAATAATTCAGTCTTTATCTAAATGTGACAAAAGACATACATTACCTGCTAGTAAAGCATGAGTATTGTCATCCTGTTTAGTGATTCCAGAATTCTGATGCTTATTAAACATCTCCAGAAATTGATTGTACTGAGCTGCAGAGAAAGTGCTTGTATCAGGAACATCAGGTGTTTGATCATCAGTGTGAACGTTAGCAGCAATTCATTTGTCTTTAAACTTAAATCTAGGTGGATATCCGTTAAGTTTGAAACACCTCTCCACACTGTGACCAGGGATTTTGCAGTGTGTACAGAAATAAGAAGGTTTCTTATTATTAAAACCAGTAGAAGTACTCTGTACAGATTTAGCATTAGACTGACTTTTAGAGAAATTGTTTTGAAACTGAGGTTTAGAATAAGAACTGGAATTCCTTCTATCTGAGAAACAAGCCAGTGACTCAGTCTGATTAGTCACACAAGACAACTCTTTATGTCTTTCTTCCTGAGCAAAAAGCCTATAAGCAGTAGTAATGCTAGGCATAGGTTGCTGCACCAGAATGTTACCACGCACAGTTGCAAATTCATCACTTAGCTTCATCATAAACTGGAGCATACGTTGATCTTGTTACATCTGATGAACACACTGTTCCAAATTACAAGTACATTTTTGACAAGTACATTGAGGCAATGGATGTGCATCACTAATTCCATCCTAAATCGTCTTGATCTTAGTAAAAAACACAGAAACATCATCATTTCCTTGAGTCAAATCAGCCAATTGTTGCTCCAGTGCATACACCTGTGTCATAGATGTATAGCCAAAACGTTCTTCTAATTCAACCCAAATCTCTCTTGCAGTTTTGAGAAATAAGATGCTCTTTGCAATTACATCATCCAAATTGAATATTAGCCAAGAACAAACTAAATTGTTACACCTCTCCCATGCCTTAAACTCAGGAGAAGCACTATTAGGGTTGACAACAGATCCATCAACAAATCTGAGTTTGTTTTTCGCAGACAAGGTCAAGATCATTGATCTCTTCTAGTTGTTAAAACCAGTTCCGTTAAATTTTACGGAAACTAACTGTGTAGTGTTTGCATCAGAGGGATGATTGAAATATACACTTGAAGCATCTTGATTAATTGAAATATTAACTCGAGAGCTATTGTTATCGAAAGTTTCAGCCATATCGTTAACAATCAACGAGATCGAAATCAAGAAAATGAGATCGAGAACAAGAAATTGAGATCGCTAATCGATGATTACACGTAAAGGATGTAAAAATACTAATAGATCCGCACAAGATTACGAAATATAAAACGAAGAACAGAAGATTTGATTGCACCTGACGAAGAATCGAACAATAAAAACGAAGCAACTGTCAATCAATCGTATCTTCCCGCTCTGATACCATGATGATTTAATGAATAAGCTCGAGAAGAACACAATATGATAGTGGTGGAACGAAGAAGAAGATAAGAGAAACAAAAAAAACTGTATTACAAACTAACTGCCATATTCTGTAACATTACTAATAGAAAATAAAGATGATAAAAGTGAGAGAGAGCCAACTAAATCTGCCTATCTCTATTTATATACAAATCTTATGGACTAAGCTACTCTAACTAACTAACTAACAGAATGTGCTGAGCTGGATGTGTGAGTTGTCATAGTAGTCGACTACTAGCTCCAACAATTTTAATATAGGATCATCCTATTTAAAGATAGAATAATATGGAAATCGGAAAGATAGAAAAGCCGAAAAACAGAAAAATTAAAAACATGTCAATAATACTCTGATGATACGAGTAATTAGGAAGGATCCACATCCTCTCGCAATCTTAGTGTTGTCTCATCAATTCAAATTAATTCGTGGGCCTACATTAACCCATATCCATGTTCAATCAAAGTACGCAAAATGAAAGAATCACGAGGAGGATTAGAAGTCTCCAGGAGGTTTAGTTTTGTGTTGGAGTCTCCAGGAGTACTTAAAAAACCGAATTGACTCGGCCCTGGGGTCTTGCCTCTAGAAAAGGTGTGCGCTAGCTAGCTCCTGGCTGGTGTTTAAGAATTTGCTGCCGTAAGCTGAGATCATTATGCTGACGTCATTAAAGTTTACAAATTGCTGACTGAGAGTAAATTGCGAGGCATTGAGAGATTTTAATAATATTGTTACAAGGATTAAAGGATGATGAGTGTTGCAATTAAAGAACATGTTCCCACTCAAACCGCAGTGATATTATATTATATATTTATATTTATTATTATGCCACACAAAGAAAAGGGGAGATTAGGAGCGAGGTATATTATGCTTTAACCTTGTACTATTATTCTCCTTGATTTATTTAGTATTATGACTTTTTTAAATATCACTTTAATTCTGTTTTATTCTTTGTGTTTTCACCAACGTACTGTCTGTTTTAATGGAGTGTGAATAGAATAGATATTCATTCATAAGACATATATAAATTTAATTATTTTAAAAAATATAATACGATCATTAATTTTGGCTCCGATGTTTACGAGTATAACAATTTTAATGGAAATCAAATATGAAACCAACACAAATTGAGCCCTTGTATATAACTTTGAAGGAGTTCTCAAATTAAGGTTTTGTTTTGTTTGGGATTTTTGTTAAAAATTATTGTAGTATTCAAAAAGTGTTGGTAGGAAAAATGCTCTTGTGAAAAGTTGATAATTGTTTATTAATATTTTTGATATGTGCATGTTTTGATATAAAAAATTGATTTTTTTGTAAGGTTTGATGGTAAAACCAGCTTTCCATAAAAGCTGATAATCAATTTTTTTTTTTTCTAAAACATGGCAAAATTGCTTTTTCTGAATACAACTTTTAGACCAATAGTACTTTCAAAAAAAAATTGTTTTATTTTACCAAGTAATTTTTCAAATGCTTTTCCGCAAGAACTGCTATTAAACACACCCTAATTCTTGATATCTATTTTTAGATATTTAGGTTTCAGATTTTGATTGTTCTGCGTTGCTCAAGTGAAGTAGAGAAAAGCAGTTTCTTTGTATATATGAAAACTGAAGTAGTAAAATGATGTGAGAAATTATTGCACTAGTAACTCTTTAAGTGTTCATTAACATTATTGCACTAATGCTAAGTGCACATAATTGGCTATATATTTTTTGCATAGAATGAGTTAGATTTCAATAATGTGAATTTTTATTGGTTGATATTAATGTGAATTCAGGGGATCCAATGATTATAATCAATCAAATTGAAACACTTATCATTTTATAAAATTTTCTGTAAAATTTTATGTAATGAAATTTTATGTAATTTTAACATTTTTTTGTTACACTAACAGTATTATGCGTAAACAAGAAAAAAAGACAAAAGTCATAGGCCCACCAGGTTAGCCAAGATAAGTATATACACGGTCTTAAAGAACTGAACTATAATGACTACATGTCCCATTTATTTCAACGGTTAAGATGATCCTATCTTTCGATTAGGATGTGGTAATCTAATAAGTTTGACTTCCCACGTGCTATATAGGATTCACTATAAATTTAGCAGACAATCAGAGCCCCTTCATTCTACACTTGCCCCTCTTCTCCCCAAAGATACACAAAGGGAAGAAGCTTATTTGTTCTCCTTACGCCTCAAGAAAGCATATTATATAATCTTTTAGTATGGTACAACATATTTCAAGTTATTATACTATAATTAGTTAATTACCCTTCCCCTCCAACACCCAGAAATAGCTGAGAAATGGAATGCTTGGATGAATATAACCTGTACTGGGAGACAAATAGATACTATCAAACTCAAGAGCTTGACAGGTATACATTTAATTGCTAACTTACACCAACTCTTTAATTCACTCCTTTTTATTTGCCATCAAATATATATTCTGATGAAACTTATTATCAATAATGCTGCAGTTTGGTAATGGATGAGACATTATACTACGATTCGAGTTCATCACCAGACGGAGCTCGGTCTCAGCTGGTACAACCTAAACACATAGTTTCTGAGAGAAACCGAAGGCAGAAATTAACCGATAGAATCCTTGCTCTCCGTGCTGTTGTCCCTAACATAACTAAGGTACACACATGCACACTCTCCTATATCTCATTACAACCATACCTAATTTTTTGAATGAATTACTATAAGAAAGGTTTAAAAAGTTAAGACACAAAGACGTCTCGGAACCAAGATCACAAAACAGTTTGGAGTTAAAATGAATTATCGTTAAATTTTAAAGGTTGGCCCGGGTTTAAACTAAAACTTGTAACGATTTTTAACAGCTCTACGTGGCTCCCTTGGTCCACCCTGCTTTTGCCTTCTTTTTTTTTTTAATTATTTGATGAACGGACGATTGTTCAATCTTATTACCTAATTGTTCAATCTTATTATTATAATTTTTTTAACATGTTGGTTATTTACTGCTGAAATATTAGTTGGATAGGGCATCAGTTATAAAAGATGCAATAAGCTATATTCAAGAATTGCAACAACAAGAGAGAAATATTCAAGGTGAAATATCACAGCTAGAGTCCATGGCTTCCGAGAAAAACAACTCCTTGGACAAATTCAATGAAGCAGCAGCTGATGATACAATGATACCGTTGAGTACTGTATCAAGGAAGAAGAAAAGAACCGATCAGCAGCAGCTCTTCTCTGATGATTCTGGAAGTTGTTGGTCATTACCATCACCTGTCCAAGTAATTGAGGTAGGCAATAGGTTAATTATATATATCTCTCAGTTTTTTCCTCTTGTGTCATATTAAAATCATGCACTCGATTTTTTGATCATGATCTGGTTGATACGGGATATGTTAGAATATATGCGTATTTATTATATTATTGTATTAACGGTATTAACAAGATATAAGATCATTCAATTACGAAATTAGTCAAGCTACTACTATATTTGGGTTTGGTGCAGCAGCTAAGAGTGTCTTATCTTGGAGGAAGGACCGTTGTGGTGAGCATTACATGTAGGAAACAAAGGGATACCATTGTTAAGCTATGCGAAGCTTTTGAGTCATTGAAGCTTAAAGTCATCACTGCAAACATTACTTGTTTCTCCGAAACCCTCTTGAAGACCGTCTTTGTTGAGGTAATAATATTGTAAAACATAAATCTCATCTTATATGTAGGATTTTACATTTGTTTGAGAAGCTGATGAGGTATCAGGGAGGGGGCCTAGCTCTCTGTCGAAATAGAGGAGGGGAGAGCAACTTTAAATAAAGTTATAAGTGATATATTTCTATATTGTTATTGATATGGTATCGAGTATGTGTGTTGGTGTGTTATTGGCCTAATAAAATAATTGGAATTTTATATGTTGTAGGCTTATGTGTGTCCTACATATTATATTCATGTTTTGTATTTGCTTCGTAAATTGGATTAATATAAAGCTTCAATTATAAAGATTTGTTTAGGGGAGAATCAATTTGGGGCCAAAGGTTCACATGCACATAATATGTAGATGTGGAAAATTTCGGGGAAAAAATACCGAAAGAAAATTTCATTATTATTAAACTGCTCTGGTTACAAATAATTTATTTATTATTAGTATACGAAAACCAAAATATATGATTCATATTCTTCACTATATATAGTCAGTGTACTTAAATAAAGTCTATTAAGCTCGTTTGAAATGTGATTCTTATTTTTCATATTTACTTGATCTTCCCACTAATCATCTCATCATTTAACATGTTTTTTTTTCCTCTTTTTTCTACCCACGCACTTGCTAAATTCTCACATGTCCCAAAATATTGCACTAGTACTAATTTATATATCTTACTCACCAGCTGGGGCATATTGCACTAGTACTAATTTATACAGTAAATATGTATATGTGTTTTGCAGGCAGATGAGGAAGAGATGAATATGCTCAGGACAAAGATTGGAAGTGCTATTGCAGCTCTTAACTTCCCAGATAGTCCAGTGAGCACCTAAATTAACAATGACCCCTGGAAATAATAATCCTAATTAAGGATCGAATCCTTTTTTAATTACCAGATTTAATCATGTTCCTACTGGAAATAAGTTACTATCTGTGTAATTTATTACTCGTGGTTTTCATCCTACTTTTTACCGTACCCTACTTTCGAGTGGTTATAGTTGGCAAGTTTAAATTTTACTGTTTTATGGGTTTTTTTCACCATGACCTATTCTGGAATGAAAATTTCCAAAATAAAGAGTAATTCATAGTGTTGTTTTTGTTTTAAGGACTTGGGTCTTAGCGCTGTTTGTTGTGCTATGTTAGTGCTTATGTTTGTTACCATGTAAAAATATATATAAATAAAGTGTGTTTACCAGAATCACTATTGTTCTTAGGTAAAAAGCAGTGTCTTATTACCAATTAATTTAATTAATTTGATACTTGTGTAAAATGCATTACATTACACTTTCTAATATCTTAGGTGTAGTCCTCTCACAAAATAATCTCGGGTACATTTCGAGTAATTTCTCACTTTTTCTCTGATCTAGCTAGACACAATGCATTCAATTTTTCTTCATAATTGGTCAGCTCAAAATCCACAACATGTTTCCTCTGAGTACCTGTTTTTAGCTTTAGTTTATTTTCTTTAAATAAAAGACGAAGAAGAACGAAAAAGAGAGGTATCGACTTGATTAGAATTGTGGAGTCGTCAGGTAATTCATAGGCAGAGCACATGCACCAGAAGTCACACTGAGAGCTAAGCTAGAATCAACACCGCACCAGAAGTCAGACAATCAGCTAGAATCAGCTCGCCTTGACATATCACTCCCAAAGTGCAGTAAAACATTCAGCTGCCTATTACTTAGATATTCACATACCAGTGTATTCAATAAATTCCTCAAAATGGAGGTGAGAAAAGAAGCACTACACACAATAGAAACAGCTGAATGGAATACATCATTAAGCAAAGCAATAATGACTGATCATTCTGATCTAATTGTAACCGAAAAATCTTTCACATATGTTAACTCATGGATCCAGGGAATGTCAGGAACCATTAATGTAAGAATCTATCTTTTAACCGTTGGATGGAACCTCCAACAGCCACGATTATATCAAATTTTCCAATCTTCCCTCTAAACATTTCGCGGAAAGGGTAATTAAATCGCCTTCAAATCACATGCTCAGTTATGTAAACAAGAAATTCCAATTATGCTCTCACATTCCCGTCAGCCTAAATAAGCAGCAAGTAATCCTTTAAACAAATATATAGATGCATAAAAACAAAATTATATCATATCACATCGTACTCGATAAATTAACAATCTTGATAATTAATACTTATATTCAGTCCGAAGATGCAAATTATTTTTAATTTCGGTAAATATAATGGTTACTAAATTCGAGCATACAGTATACACTATACATATATTATCCGATATAAACACAGCTCAGTAAACTCCCTTCATGTTTTCGCCATCTAAAAACAATCTTGATGATCCAATTCTAATCAAACACTTGTTAAATGCTTAAAAGACCAATCTTTTTCAAGAACCTAATAATCAAGACTCAACCTTTCAATCATTTCTCCTCTTCTTCAACTCAACAATCTAAACCCTTTTTAAACCTCTCAAAATGCATCACATTATTACAATCTTTTGCCCAAAAAAATCATCTCCAAAAAGGCCAACAACTTCACTGTTACATGCTCATAAATGGCTTTATTTTCTCTCCATCTTTAACCACTAGCTTAATCAACATGTACTCAAAATGCAATAAAATAGCCTATGCATTGTCTGTTTTCAACACTTGTAAACATGATCACAATGTGTATAATTACAATGCTATTATAGCTGGACTGATTGATAATAAGTTGGCTACACATGCTTTTCAATATTTTCTTGAAATGAGGTTGACTGAATTTATAGTGCCTGATAATTTTACTTTCCCTTGTGTAATTAAGGCTTGTTTGGATGTTGTAGAGTTGAAAAAGATTCATGGGTTGTTGTTTAAATTTGGGTTGGAGTTGGATTTGTATGTTGGGAGTGGTTTGGTGAATTGTTATTTGAAGTTTGGGGTTGTTGAAGATGCAGAAGAGGTGTTTGAGGAAATGTCTGTTAGAGATGTTGTGCTTTGGAATGCGATGATTAATGGGTTCTCGCAGATTGGGCAGTTCGGTAAGGTTTTGGAGGTTTTTCGAAGGATGAAGGATGAAGGGGTTGTTCCGAGTAGATTTACGATAACGGGGATTTTACCCGTTGTTGGTATGAATGAGGGGATTGATAATGGGAAGGCATTACATGGGTTTGTACTGAAAATGGGTTATGATTCTGGTGATGCAGTTTCGAATGCGTTGATCGATTTTTATGGGAAATGCAAGTGTGTCGATGATGCTATAGAGATTTTTGAGACAATGCATGAGAAGGATATTTTTTCGTGGAATTCGATTTTATGTGTTCATGAACAGAGCGGTGATTATTATGGAACTTTGAAGTTTTTTAGAAGGATGGTTTTTGCTGGTATGCAGCCTGATTTGGTCACTGTTACCACTACTCTTCCAGCCTGTGCTCACTTGGCCGCTCTGAGTATTGGTAAGGAGATTCATGGTTATGTTATCACTAGTGGACTGGGGAAATGTAAAGATGCCAAAGGTCTTGATAATTTGCATATCAACAATGCTATTATGTATATGTATGCAAAGTGTGGGAGTTTGGGAGTAGCTTGGTTGGTTTTTGACAAGATGAACTATAAAGATACAGCATCATGGAACATTATGATTATGGGTTATGGAATGCATGGGCTTGGCAACGAGGCGTTAAATACTTTTTCTTGCATGTGTGAAGCACAAATGAAGCCTAACGACGCTACATTTGTTGGGATATTGTCAGCATGTAGCCATGGAGGCCTTTTGAACCAAGGGCGGATGTTTCTTGATCAAATGCATCAGATACATGGTGTAGTTCCAACTATTGAACACTATAGTTGTGTGATCGACATGCTTGGTCGTGCTGGTGAGCTTGAGGAGGCATATAAATTACTAACGACGATGCCAGTTGAGGGCAACCCGGTGGTATGGAGAGCTTTCTTAGCAGCTTGCCGACTTCATGGAAATGCAGATTTAGCTGAGGTTGCTGCCAATATGATATATAAGCTTGAACCTTTGCATTGTGGAAGCTATGTACTAATATCAAATGTTTACGGAGCTGAGGGACGATATAAAGACGTATCAGAGATAAGACATACAATGAGAGAACATAATGTGAAGAAGACGCCTGGTTGTAGTTGGATCGAACTTAATAATGGTGTGCATGTCTTTGTTACTGGTGATAGAACACATGCAGAAGATTACCACATCTATGCTGCATTACACCACTTAACTTCTCGTCTGAGAGATTACAATATGTCCCATAATATGTTACATGCTGCATTGTAGATAAAAGAAAATTTTACGCCAAACCACAAAAAATTGT
The DNA here is from genome assembly GCA_036435485.1 of Saposhnikovia divaricata. NCBI lineage: Eukaryota > Viridiplantae > Streptophyta > Magnoliopsida > Apiales > Apiaceae > Saposhnikovia > Saposhnikovia divaricata. The sequence continues at coordinate 34,493,251 of CM071599.1, forward strand.
TTCTACAGCTTTGGAGCAATAGCTTGAAGCACATTATTTTTAAATTATACTTTTAAAAGAGTACCATATTCAAACAACAATCCCAGAGAACATAAGTCTTACGTCAAGAACTAGAATTGTACATATCGAAACAAAACAACACAAAACAAAGAAAGGAACTAGAATTGTGTAGCTAACAGATTACATTATAACTTTGCAACATGAAAAATAATTTGAATCCAAGTAAAAGTACAACCAAGCATTTGAATACAACACAGTAATTATAGTATTGTCCAGCAGATATTACAATCAAGTGTTTCAGCTCGAGTATAAAGAATCAGCAGAAACTTTAGCAATACAGTTTGAGCAGGTGATAACTTAAGCGTCTTTAGCGAACTGCCAATTTGAATCTCGTTTGAAATGTGTACCCATTGAAACCAAGATTTGTGCGCTTAAACCAACGTTGGGCAAGGGTTTGGACACCAGTTAGTAAAGATGGAACATATGCAAAACTGGGATGAAATTAGAGCGTTGAGAAGGAGATAATATATTACCTGAACATGGTAGAACTTAATGTAAAATTGAGGACCATCCATTAGAAGCTTTGCTTAAAGATTCTCGGCTATAGTTGATCTCAATTTAGCATCAACACTCGGCCAAGTCCCCCAATTGGAGATCAATTCTTCACTTGCAGTTGGCTCTTCAGCACCGACGACTAAAGTAGGTACTACTCTATTAAACAAAATCATCACATAGTGAATAATAAACAAGAACGAATAATTCAGTGACTACCCATTATCTATATCATTTGGCAAGAACTTGAAATACGAAACTAGAGAAGAACATTTCAAGTAATCTGATTGGACAACTCAGATTCCTTGGCATATATCTACTACATGTTAAGGCCATATCAATCTCCACTTCCATGTCATTTGGCAATAAAATGGCAATGTGTGACAAGAACCAACAGTCGACTTGAAAACAACTTAAAATTATATAATTTTTAGAAAACACTTGGAAATGATACAATATGACCAGACTCATTCATCAAGAATTTACTCATTTAAAATTTGTAGTTTGTGTGCACTAATGAAAGGAACCTAGAAATATACACATACACATTGCAATGTACATGCCTATACCAACAGTGAGCATTATTAGATAAATGCTACTACAAATTCTGGCATGACCATGATTTAGGCAATAACTTCAGTGGCATCCTAGAGAATAATAGATTGTGTGCATGTATACCTCTGTTCTCTACTTTAGGATACATTTACAAGTGTTTAACTTTTAATTACCAGATATTTTTATTTAATAAGTTACTTGTTAGCGGGCTATCATGGTTTGCTTTATTCTTTTACTCTTTACTCTATTTGGCTTATATAATTCATCATATCAAATTTGAGTTGATTATTAATAAATATAAATATATTAAAAAGTTCAATTTCTCAAGAAAAAATTCACAATCTTGATTGTTTACAAGATATCAACCCAGTAACTAATCAAGTTTAAATAACTATTTAAAAATGATTATAGAATTGATTGTTTATCTATTATTATTAAAATACAAACTATTTGTCGTATTTTATCACAATCATTTATATAAGATATAAACTTGTACAAGATTTATAAAGAAATGTTTAGCCTCTTATAAAATTAAGGTTCTGTTTGGAATTGCTGTTAAAAAATGTTGTGATGCTATTGGGAAAATCAGATAACTATTTGGTAATATTTTTTATATATGCATGTTTTGGGTATAATTAATAAAAAATAATGTTTTCAGTGAGTTTTGATGTTGAAATCAGTAATTGCTTCACGCAAAAGCTGAAAGGCAACTTTTTTCAAAAGCATGGAGGACATGCTTTCTCTAAAAGCAGCTTTTCACACAAAAGCATTTCTCCAAAAAGCTGCTTTTAAAGTTTGATACTTTTCCAAAAAGTTGCTTTTAAAGTTTATCAAACAGTTTTTTACCTGCTTTTCAGAAATAAGCAAGCTGTTATTGCTGGCCTAAATTTCTGAATTTACAACAATTCCAAAAAGCTGCTTTTAAAGTTTATCAAACAGTTTTTTACCTGCTTTTCAAAAATAAGCAAGCTGCTGTTGCTGGCCTAAATTTCTGAATTTACAAGATGATAAACAATTTTAGTTAAATTTTGTTCAGTTTGATTTTATTTTTTATTTTTTATTTTTTTTGTAAGATAAACCATTTTGGACATGGAATAACAGCTAAAAGAAGAGATTTTTTGCTCCTAATAAAAAAGTTAGGCAAATGTTTAGTTAAAGATGAATTTTTTTTTTTTGTAATGAGTTTTAGCTTTAACTTCAATACAATTAATTCATTGATACATATTTTAAGACCTAAAAGTGATGGCATACCATAGATAACTTGTATTCATATTGCTTTTTTGCTAAATAAATTTTAGCTTTAATTTTTTTATAATTAACTCATGTTACATTTTAGGAACTAGACATAATGTTCACCATGTATAACTTGTATTCATATTATTTTACTATTTTTTGGATTTAAACTATTTTTTAACTTATATCGATTTTCATTTTATTACACAAACACACATTTTTCATTTTTCAATTTAAAATTAAAAATCACTTTTGACAAACAAGTTCCATATCAATTTCCAATACAATTTATGAATATCATTCTTTTTAAATATTGAATTCTCTTCCCGTAATTTACCTAATTCTCTTCTATTTGTATTGTTGACAAATCTTTTAATTTCAAGATATTACATAAGGCCCGAAGGCACATCAAGCTTGAGCTCATACATAGAATATAACAAGATTAAATCAAAATGTTAATAATACACCTACACTTTTATCCATTTCAAAATTAGAACTTTTTGCTCAAATAATTAAATATTATGCTTGCCTTGTAGCGTTGTGCTTCTCAATTATTAGCTTTCATTATTTAGGGAATTGCTAAAAAATTTGTTTCCAAAAATTATACCTTCATAGATAGATACAAATTGAACCTAATAAATATTTTTTAATAATAATAATATGACAAAAGTGAACAAAGGCTGGATTCCCAATTTAAATTTAGATGAACTTTATCAAAGGTTTCAAGTTAGGTAAGAACCAACAAATTGTCCAGGACTCCAGAACAGGAAAAAGACGGCCAAACACACAAGAACAAATACTTGAAAGAAATCCGATATCGCCATTCACATCCTGTAACTACCGTATCCACCTAGACCAGACGATCCATAGGGATACTGCGCTTCATATTGTTGACTTCCAAAGGAAGATGACGGATAACTATTCTTCATCTGCGAGTACAACGACCTCGAATCCAATTCTGTCATGCCATAACTTCTGGGAATAACTTCCTTGTGGTTGTTTACACATTCCTTCATATTATTAAAAAAGTTAGTTAGAATTTTATTGTCTGACTACATATAATAGCAGTCACTTTTTCCTTTTATATGCATCATGTTTAGTTCATCTATTTAACAAAAGGAAACCACTTCACAAAATGAAATTATCGATTGAATTTATAATATATATATATATATACATATGGTGAGGTTCTATTGGGAACTTGTATTACATGGGGAGGTTGGGAAACCATCTAATTATTACCTTTTTTGTAATGTTCGTATGTATATCACTGAACATATATTGTGTAATTTGTTTCTTTATTATGTTCTTCAACATATATTTTCTAATATGTTTTCTCTTATGTACTTTACTAATATAATTTTATAAATTTTCTTCGAATATTTTTCAATCAATATTAATATGTATTATTAATCATCAATTAAACATCTAAATCTAGATAACTGAACCTTAATAATTGAATGGGTCAGGTCGAACTGCGAAAATTGGTTGATTTGAGACTAGATTCCCCGAGCCCCCAACTAATAATTAGTTCCTATTAGAAAATTAAGCTATATATTATGGGATGCCTTGTGGACATGTCATTCAGACTCCTGACCAACGTTAGCGACTTGGCGTAAACCGTAATACCATGCGAGTCCACCAAACAAATAGGTTGTGATCACTTGAATGGAATGAAATTGGGAGAGAATGAAATGAAATTTGTAGTCTTTGATGGGGGCAATGTTTATAATTTCTATTCCTTCTTCCATTCATTTCCTAGATATCTGAACTAGAACAGTAACCCACCAATTTGGGAATTAGGATGGAATGCTTACTTTCTTTCTTCATCACTTTCTCTACAACCTTCATCTAAAAAGTTTCTAATCACTAATATCTGTTCACCATACCCCCCCTATATCCTTTCTTTCTCCTTACATTGTTCATAATTTTTCGTTCCATTCCTTCCCCATTCCATTCTCTTCAAGTTAACACAACCATATCACTGTAACTTCAAAGGTCCACTGATATACTAAATAAAGATAATAGCATGCCAAATATATAATAAAAACAAAAAAAGCGTACTCACCTGAATTAGTTGCTGAGCAGCCTGAACTTGTGCTGAGTTCCCTTTAATCTCCACAGTGATTTCATCTGCTAGACCCATGCTCTCTTGCACAGTGAGGGTAGCACCACTGCTGCGCCGAATATATGCAATCTTGGACCCTCCTACCCCAATGATATCATCGCAATATGCGAGCGGAATTTGCATTGTTTGTGCTACCTAGTTTTCAGAAGTTACAAAAAAATGCCACGGTCAGAAACACTCTAAGGTAAATGATATGCCAGAATGTGTTAACACATAAGAAAACAAGGTCCAAACTAGAATTATACTAAACATGAGGACTCTAGTAAATAATATTACAGAACTCTTATCAGATTCTACAAATGGATACTTTATGCTCTAATTACAATGCAAAGGCCCACCTTCAGACAAACCCTGCATTTTAGCTTTAATGATAAATACATCTAGACAGTTTTAAGACGTATATTCTATTGTAATGCAACTAATAAATATATAGCTAATAACTATCGTATTGTAGAACCTGGGTAATAATAGGTCCACCAGCAAGACCACGCCCTGAAGAGGACATCCCTGAAAGTCCAGTATCTTGTCCATAATATGACAACCCAGACAAAGAGAGCTTGGAGTCCAGATTCCTTTCGCGGTCAATGTACTGAGCCTCCCTCTTTAGTAGAAGAGAATAATCATTGCTACCTAATCCAGCATCCATAGTAGGGCGCATCATTGTCTTGTCAGCCCAATTTTCAACCTGACGATCTTGTGAGACCATTTGTGGGACCATTGTACTATTATTCTGTAATATAGAGTAGCACAATCTTAGTAACCCCTTGGGTAAGCAGCAAAACATAATTAATATTTTCAGGTGCAAAATATACAGTTATACAAGTAGATAAACATGAACTTACATTCTTCTCGAACAAGGGAAGAACACTGTGATCAACCAAAAATTTCCTCAAGTGGCCCACTACAGATTCAAGAGCCTTAATAACCTTCACAGCCTCTCCTTGCACCTCCACAACCTTCTCATCTAAGTTGACATAGGTTGGGACTTCATCTGCACAGGAAAACTTAGTATTAAATTACTCATCGCTGATAAGCTTCAGTTCAAGATAACAGTTATTGAAAATATAGGCAAGAGATATAAACTCATGAAGTGGCCATGCGGAAACCCAGTCTGCACATGCTTTTACAAACGAAAACATAAGAGACCTAATGTGTAGCAATCAACGTAAGAAGATAATCAAAACCAAAAAGAAATACGGGGTAAAAGTTCACTGGGGACTACAGCCCCCATTCACCCTAGAATAGATCTGCCTCTGACTACTGACAAGTATCCTGGTGACATATATGCTTCAATCAGACAAAGCAATTAAGCATCATTAGATATCTGTATTAATACATTTCACTTAATAAACCTTAGGTACTCTTCCCAAGGATAATACCGTGCATATTCTCTCTCTCTCTCTCTCTCTCTCTCTCTCTCTCTCTCTCTCTCTCTCTCTCTGATCTAGTTAGACACAATGTACTGAATTTTAACTTTATAATTGGTCAGTTCAAAATACACAAACATGTTTCTCAAAGTATCCGTTTTTTGGTCAATAGGCACTTTAAAAATGAAAGAATGAACAAGATAGGTATTAACTTAATTAGAATTCTCGGGTTGGCAAAGCACATGCACCAGAAGTCAGAGTATCAGACACTGGGAGTTGAGCTAAAATCAACTTCTTGACATAACACATATATCACTCTCATAGTGAAGTAAAACATTCAGCTGCACCTTTAGAAATTCAAATAACACGGTATTGAATAATTTTCTCGAAGTGGAGTTGACAAGGAAGCAATACACACTATAGAAACACCTGACTGGAATACATCATTAAGCAACATTAAACAAAACAATAGTGACTGATCAATATGATCTATGCATAACCGGAAAATCTTTAATGCATGTTACTCTCATTAGTCTACTATTTGAATTTTTGAATTTCTTCTTCCACGAATTTTGGCTGCATTTATTTAATACATGTTTCAATTCGAAAGACGTGATCAATGACAATTAAGGATGACTTCAATTTCGTTAACAAATAAATATACATTTCTACAGTCTACACCTAGTTTTCAAAATTGAAACATACCATTTGAAAGAACCCGAATGGAGGCACCAGAACTCTCTTGTATCGACTTAATTGTGGATCCCTGCTTTCCAATCAAATTAGTAGCGTGTGGTGAAGGCACCAACAACTTTATTGAACAAAATGCAATTGAAGCAGCTCCAGATAATTTAACATCTTCTTCACTCTCTGGTAGTCCATTAACACGTTTAGCAATTCTCAGTACCGCATCCATTGCAGGCGACACTGCCGCTTCTGGTTCCTCTTTACCGGATATCAAAACCTAAATATCACCAAAACAAAGCATTATACCTTCTACTTACTAAAATTATTTCCAATAGCCCTATCACATCCCTATTAACCTAGATAAACAGCAAATAATCCCTAAACAAATAAACATACATCAACAAAATCATAACACCGATAAATCAATAAACTTGATAATCAATTCTCATTTTCGATCCAAAGATATAGTAAATAAGCCCCAACAAATATATACATACATAAAACAAAATTATAACACCGATAAATAAATAAACTTGATAATCAATAATAATTTTCCGCGCATATCTTTTAATTACAATAAATTAACACCTGTCACCAAATTAGAGTATACAGTAAAAGCAGTAAATAAGCCCTGGACATATAAAACAGAACTATAACAACTGAGCATAACAGAGAGAGAGAGAGAGAGAGAGAGAGAGAGAGAGAGATGGAGCGAGAGAGAGGGGGAGAGAGCGAGAGAGGGGGGAGAGAGATGGAGGGAGAGAGAGAGAGGGGGGGGAGAGAGATGGAGGGAGAGAGAGAGAGAGAGAGAGAGAGAGAGAGAGAGAGAGAGAGAGAGAGGAGACATACAATTCGATCAGGAGAGGCAACAGGACCATCAAGAACACGAACACGAGCACGAGTTTCCTCACAAAGCTTCTTAATTGCATCGCCTTTTCGCCCAATTATACTCCCTACTTTCATAACAGGTACTATCAGTCTATACACTGTGTCTCCGGGCCAACCCGGAAACTTCCTTGCCTCCAACTCAGTAGTAGGGGCCGCACCGAGTTGTGACTCGGTCGTAGGCGACGTCGTTGCCACGGCGGCGGTGTCGGTGGGGTCGACGGCAGCCATTGAATGAGGTTTTAGGGTTTTTTTTATTCACCGATTTATATTAACGGCGAGATTTGGGTTCAAATACGTACACCTGGGGAAACTAGAGAGATTTATATACTGTATAGTTTATTGGAGTTGATTTTTGTTCTATTTTATTTTGTAACGAAAAACTCAGAGAATTTGTATAATATGTCCCAAATTAATAGATTACTAGCTAAAACTCGTGCGATGCACGGTTTTTTTTTAATATTATATGATTATTTTCATTAATTTAAATTGTTTTTTTAAACATGAATTTTGAAGACTTAAATTTTTATATGAGATGATTTGATAATGATTATATAAATGTTATCCGTGATATTTCTAGAAAAGGAGGGATTTTAGTTAGAAAATATAGAAAATATGATAGGTTTTGGTTGAAAAAGGTAATCGGTTAATTATAGTAATTATAAAATTATTATTTTATTTTATTAAATAGAATGTCCGTGATATTATTAGAAAAAATAGATGATTTAGTTAGAGAAATTAAAAATGTAACATGTTCTAGGTGCAAAAGGTAATTGATTAGTTTATAGTAATTATAATTTAATTACGTTATTTTATATTTCTAGGAAAAAAGAGAATTTAATTAGAAAAAATAGAAAAGATGATACATTTTAACTAAAAAGGTACTCGATTAATTATTAGTATTATAATATTATTATTTTATTTTTATTAAATAAAAATGTCCGTGATATAATTGGAAAAATATAGGTTTTAGTAAGAGAAAAGAAAAAAGTTAATGTATTTTGGCTGAAAAAGGTAACCATCTATGATATAATTGAAAAAAGAGAGAATTTAGTTAGAGAAAATGTAACGTGTTTTGGCTAAAAAATGTAATTAATTAGTTAATAGTAATTATAATATAATTCTGTTATTTTATTAAACAAAATTGCTCGTAGTATTTTTTAAAAAGGAGAAATTTTAGTTAGATAAAATGTAAAAGATATTGTATTTTACCTTTAAAAGAGGAATTTTAGTTAGAAAATATATAAAACATGATATGTTTTAGCTGATAAGGTAATCAGTTAATTATTAATATTATAATATTATTAGTTTATTGTATTAAATAGAACCACCCGTGATATAATTGGAAAAAGAGGAATTTTAGTTAGAAAAAATAGAATGGTAACGAAATTAAAAATATGACATGATTTATGTGAAAAAGATAATTGATTAGTTTATATTATTTATAATGTCATTATGTTATTTTAATACATAAAATTGCTCATAATTTTAAAAAAAATGGGAAATTAATGTTTCCCGTGATATTTCTTGGAAAAAAGAGAATTTAATTAGAAAAAATAGAAAAGATGATACATTTTAGCAAAAAAGGTACTCGGTTAATTATTATTATTATTATTATTATTATTATTATTATTATTATTATTATTATATTATTATTTTATCTTTATTAAATAGAAACTCCCATGATACAATTGAAAAAATATAAGTTTTAGTAAGAGAAAAGAAAAAAGGTAACGTGTTTTGGCTGAAAAATGTAACCATCCATAATATAATTGTAAAAAGAGAGATTTTAGTTAGAGAAAAGGTAACGTGTTTTGGCTGAAAAAAAGTAATTGATTAGTTAATAGTAATTATAATATAATTATGTTATTTTATTAAACAAAATTGTTCGTAGTATTTTTAAAAAAGGAGAATTTTAGTTAGATAAAATGTAAAAAATATTGTATTTTACCTTAAAAAGGAAAATATTTAGTTATTGAAAAATAGAAAAGATAATATGTTTAACCTGAAAAAAAATTGATTAATAAAGGAGAAATTTTAGTTAGATAAAATATAAAAGATATTGTATTTTACCTAAAAAAGAAAATTATTTAGTTATTGAAAAATATAAAAGATAGTATGTTTAACCTGAAAAGGGAAATTGATTAGAATGGATTTTATCTGTAATTGAATAAGGGTAAATAAGTAAAATCACCAGGTACCGTACCGACCGACCGACCGACCAACCGACCGACCAAACTTTTAATGTTTTGGATTTTATATAATAGTATAGATATAGATTTTACAAATATGTCCCATCATATTGATTTATTAATCACTAGCTTATAACCCGTGCGATGCACGGATTTTTTTTATATGTAACAAATTTTATTTTATGGTATAATTATATTTTTATATAATTATATTTTTATATAATCATTATTTACAATATTTTATTTTAATTTTAATATTAATAATTTAATATAAATTTAATTAACGATATACATGGTTTAAAACTTATATTATAAAATTTTAAAATAAATATGTCGTTGATAGAATTCGAACCTTCAATATAATATATTTAATCATTAGATCTAACGATTTTGATTTTTTACTAAAAATCTAATGGTCATTATTTTTATTATATTTTGTTAGTGATTAGAAAATATGATGTGATATTTTTGGGTATATATTAATTATTGCTAGATATGATATGATTGGAAGATATGATATGATTGATGTTTTTAGGTGTTTATAAAAGGTAATATCTTCAACTAAAAGTAGATGTGAAAAACACAATCGACTAATTAAACATAATTATATTATGTTATTATTTATTTTAGGCATATACCAAAAAATAGGTACCAAAATTTTTAATGTTTCAGCAAATGTTTCCTTATTATAAACAACGCATAAATATTTTTAATATATTTTACTGATAATTGAAAAATATGATGTTATATTTTCGGGTATATATTAATGATTGTAAGATTAGTTTTAAATTAAAAAGGTAACGTGTTTTAATTCGAAAGGAAATATTAATGATTGGAAGATATGATACGATTGATGTTTTTAGGTGTTAATAAAAGGTAATATCTTCAATTAAAAGTAAATATGAAAAAAGGCAATTGATTACTTACCATTAATTTATATTATGTTATTATTTATTGTAAGAGTTTTAATAGTATAGAGATCATATATATTTTTCTTTATAATGAAGGGTAAATAAGTAAATTCACTACGTACCAAAAAACAGGTACCAAAACTTTTAGTGTTTCGGCTTTTATATAGATAGTATAGATATGTCCTATTATCGGGTTTTAAGTTTTGTAGAGGCCAATATACCTTTTTAATTAATTAATTACTATTATAAGTATACTACAATTTTAAAATTTTAATAACTAAACTTTTTTTATATTTTAGTACAGGCCTGGGGCGCTTTTTTTAGATATTTTTTTTGTTTTTTTTCTTACACCAGCCCCGCCAGGGGCATCCTTAACCAAATAAAATATTAAAATTTATAATTTAAATTAATCAAATCATGTTTTATGAGACATTATATTTTAAAATAAATTTGATTAAAAAGGATACAATGATCCTTTTCTGTTAAAATTTGAATGAAAAACTGATTTTAAGATAGATTTGAAGTTTCAAATATATATAGGATATATTTACAAATCATGTTTTAAATTGGGATATATTATTAAAAAAAAAAAAAATTACAAAGCCTTATATCAAAAACATTTAATTTTTTTTTGAGCTTAGTTATAAGATTGGGGATTGGCATTTAACGATGTATAGGCCCAATACAAAGATACATATTTTTCAACTTATATTATTAACAAATTATTTTACTTTTTGATTTTGTATAAGTTACTAGCTTAAACCCGTGCAATGCACGAATTTATCTAACATTATATAATTTTTTATTAATTTGTATTGATAAATTTAATATACGAGTTTTATAGGTTTAAATTTTTAAATAAAATGATTTAATTAAAATAATTATATATATGGTGTTCGTTATATTTTTAAACAAAAGAGGAATTTCAATTAGAAAATATAGAAAAGATAATATGTTTTGTCTAAAAAAGTTAAGTGATTAGTTATTGGTAATTATAATATTTTATTAAATAGAAAAGGTAAAGTCTTTTAGTTGAAAAAGAAATTAGTTTGGTATTATTAATTATAATATTATTAATAATATTTTTAAATAGGAATGCCCGTACTGTTTTTGAAAATAAGAGAAATTTTTAAATAGTTTGGTAATACAGTCGTTGACCAAAAAAAGTATGAATCGTTGGATCTTAAAATAGATAAATGTGATCTATTAGATCAAATAGTAAAAAGTTTATTTGATTAATATTAGGATTATATTCATACACCAAAAAGGAAATCTAATAATCTAAACTAAATATAAATAGGTCTTCTAAATTGAATAGAATTAGATCTAATATTAGAAAGTAAATTAATTTGATTGATAAAAGGATTATCAAATACGAAAAAGTAAATTTTAATAATCTAAACTAAATATAAGTAGGCTTTCTAAATTGAATAGAGTTCTCCGGTCTCATTTGTTAACAACTGAACATGATGGCATGGACTGAATGAGACTAGTTTGAATGGTTAAGACCGTTTGTTTGGCACTTATACTTTCTGGACGACCCAAATTTCATCTGGACGATTGGGCTAGAAAATTCTTGCTGAACCGTTCCTGAAAACATGTTGCAATCAAATATCTTCCAATTGTCTTTTTCCACTAATATAAATTTCTTTAGAATGTCATCTTTATTAAATTTAGTCAATACATTGGTATGGGCATGTTCGGCGCAGATGTGCTTCAGTTTCGGTTCGCAGGGTTGAAAGTATTTTGGTTAGGGGGAAGAGAAAGAGAGGTAGACCACGTAGGACGTTGCAAGATCAATTGAGTTTGGATATGGCAGCTTTGAATCTCACTGGTGATATGACATTTGATAAGGCTGCTTGGAGACGACGTATTCGCGTATTCGAGGTTGCTTCAAGTGGGTCTCGGCGGGGTCCATAGGTCTATTCTCATCTTTGGTCATGCAAAAGCATTGGACTTGAGGTTAGTCCCGTGTGTATAATGCCACGGGCTCAGGTATTGTCCCAAACATCACTCATTTTTATGCACTATGCACTAAGCCAGGGGTCTGCACGGAAACAGCCTCCCTACTTTCAGGGTAGGGGCAGAACCTGCGTACAATCTACCCTCCCCAGACCCCGTTCTAGACAGGATATACTGTGTATGTTTGGTTTGGTTTATAGAGATTTCAAATATTTATAGTCACCTTTTATTACGTTATTATTAAATTTAAAATCTTAAAGTTATAATTATGTTTTTTTGCTAAATTATAATTATGTTTATTAATTTACTTTTCGTATTTTTTAGAGTAAAATTTAACTTTTCTTAAAAAATTTAAAAAAACAAATACATCTTTTTACTTTTATTACACTATATTTCGATGCATAAACTATATAATTCATTTTTTATGTACATATTAGTTTTGTGATCATATTTTAATCATTCAGATTTATCAAACAATTTATTGAAGATTTATTCTAATGGTTCAGATTTTAACTGATCCAGAATTTTAACCATTCAGAAAATACGGTTCAGATTTTAACAAATGACCCCTCAATGTGAAAATTTGTAACTTTCTTTTCTCTTCAATTTTCGAGTAGTTGGAGTTGGATAATAATTGTTGAACCATCACTAAATTAAAGATAATTTCTTGACTTTTGCGTGGCCTGTAAAATCGTCCAAATCTGATTTTTAGAACTCAAAACGGAGCAAAAATAGTAAATTGATCGTATGAAGTCTAATAAATAATAATTTTTTATATATTTATACTCATATTTGATTATTTTTTCTCTAAATCTTTCAAATTTTTGAGTTTTTATATCCTTTAATATAAGATTTAAATTTATCTGGAAAAAACAAATTTAAAATAAATAAATCTTAATAACTATTAAGAAAAATTTTGTTCGATAATATAATTTATATAATTATAAATATTAAAAAAGAACCGTGCATTGCACGGTTATAAGCTAGTATGTACACCAACATGGGGTTTAAATTGATGAAACATTTTATTCCATCTAAATGGTGAGACATTTTGTTGAGTCCCAACAATACAACCAAAAATTGTATAAGGGGGGTTAAATACAATCTTTGACTTAAATTCTTTTCGAATTTCTTGAGGCTGACAGTTTAGTGTTTCTAAGAACAAAGATATAAAAGCTAGTAAGTGAAAGTAAAGGTAAACACACACACTTAAAAATTTCAAGTGGGGGTTTTTCTATCCTGTGAAGAAGATCACGGCTTCTTACAAAGTGCTCGTAGTGCTTACAAGAAAACCTATAGAATGCTAAGTGAATGCTCTATGTTTTCTCTCATTTACCTTATTTGCACTATGCTGCTAATGCAGTTTATTTATACTGCATTAAGACAAGTAGAATACGTAAAATGAAAAATACTTGGTATAACTTGTCACACACACATGCTTGAAGGGTCACCATTTCTGAAAATGTCTTGAAAGTCTTCTCTTCTTGATTTGGACACTTCCAACATGCTTCAAGTTCGTGTATGTTATTTTCTTCTTAAGTTACTAAGTTCTTGAACTAACTTAGCTCCCAAGCTCACGTGATGCTTTATGCAAAAGGATCTTTTTGATTTGAATCTTCATTCCTGAAAAGTTACTTTAGTTAAAGATAATCCTTTTAGCAAGTCAATAAGCTTTTCTGCTTATTGAGCTACCTTTGAACTTCTCAGATAAACCAGATGATCCTTATGCACTTATCAAGTTATCCTTTGAATTCTTCAGTGGAGATGTAATCATGTTGGAGATTGCTTTCACTCTTATTCTTGCCTCCAAGACTGGATAAACAGAGGTTGATTTCACATTTCAGCTGTAAAAGTTTGAGACTTCGAATATCTACAATTTGACTCCCTACTCGTTACATCCTTTGTGTAATTGACGGATGTTTATAAGTCACTGGTTGCAAAGTAATTCTGGGTTTGTTCTCCATTCGATATGTTCCATTAGAGAACCCTGGCACCACTAGAATTCCAGGTGGAGTTCTCGAACTGATACACCTTGACTTCTCGAAAGAAGACTTCTCGAATTGTCCTTTCTGTTGAGTTCTCGAATGACTTCTCGAATTGGCTACTTTGAAGTAGCTTGACTTCTCGAACTAGGACTTCTCGAATATCCCTTTATGCAGAATTCTCGAATCCACCATTTACATGACTTATCGAATAGAGTCATTACAATGGCTTGGTTTCTCGAACCCATTCTTTCTTGACTTCTCGAATTACCTGCATGAGTTGTACATTGCAAATCTCTCTTTTGATTACATATACTTGATTACAACATCTCATGGCTTGTTGCAGAATTACTTCCTAACTGTTTGCAAAGATCCATTCACAAGATGTAGCATATAATGCTGGTACATGCATTTATTTTCTTTTTCATTTTAACAACTATGTTTTTAATTTAACGTGTTCAGTATGTACCTGAATCTTTAGATCTATATTTTATTCAATGACTCCTCTTTAAAATCTCTTTACAAGGGTCATTTCTTACTGCTTCATATTTTATGTATTAGTTTTGATGAATGTTTAGTTTAACTAATTTAGTGTTAAAAATACAAGAATTTATATATAGTCGTTATAGGTTTTGAATTTTAACAAAATTTATATTTTTAACAGGTAAATTATCCTTCAATCTGAATGCATGCTTTCAACCTAATTCTATGGGTAAGATAATTGTTGTCCTTATAAATTTTTCTACATACGCGTGCATACGCGCGTATATATATGTATTATATAGACGTTCATGCATTCTGGGTTTGCATTTTCTGAGTTAAGTTCATACCGTAGTCTGTGAATCTTATCCATGTGCCCTGGTCTATTGTTTCAACTCCCTTAAAACAAAAAGAAGAACTTCACCTTATATAATATAGGTTACCATAGAATAAATTTAACTCGAAACTGTCATGTAGTAATGTTTAATTTTTGTAAAATTTGAAAAGGAATTAACAAAACTATAATTTCTTAGACTTATTTCCAACTCTACTGTTTTCTTACCTGTGAAAATAAGTTTTCTTTAGACAACTAAGCTAGATCAACCTTTCTTTAAAAAAAATTATATGAAAATAGTTTTTGTCGTATTTGGTTAATTATGCCTGCCATTTTTATGTTTTAATTGCTTTTTTTATAAAGTCATATTTTGCAGAAAAAACAAAAAGATTTACAAAAATAGACAATCAATAAATTATGATTTTTGTAGGAAAAACAATAGCCGACCCTAACAGGTGAACATTCAATTTTGCTTTTTAGTAAAATTATAATTTTGTAGGAAAAAAATAGTGGCACGTACCTGTTAGGCCAAAGCTATGGTCAACCCACGGCATCAATGGTCATTGTATATAATCCTCTTTTTATTTTATACTCCCTCTATTTCTCTCATTTCTTTAAATTTTCCTTTTTAGGACGTCCCACCAATTCTTTACATTACTAAAAATAGTAACTTTTAACAATAAAATACATTATTACATCCACTACTTCACTCCACTTTTCAACACTTTACACTATTACACCCACTACTTTATTTATTTTAACAATAAAATCACTATTACACCCACTATTTTATTTATTTTAACAATATTACACCCACTATCTTTGGTCTCCGTGCCCAGCCACAGTGTAAAGTATTGGTTGGGGCAGAGGTAGTATAATATATACAAGCAGAATATTTTGAAATTTTTTTGTTGGACTTTCAATTTTGGCATAGTATTACTTATTAGAGCTCTCGAGAGGCTCTTTTATTCATTTAAATAGTATTAAAAAAAGAAAGTAAATGACAAACTGCATGCATACAGAAGATTATGTATAATTGTCCTAACATAAGTGCTAGAACTTAATCTTTT
Source organism: Saposhnikovia divaricata (assembly GCA_036435485.1). NCBI lineage: Eukaryota > Viridiplantae > Streptophyta > Magnoliopsida > Apiales > Apiaceae > Saposhnikovia > Saposhnikovia divaricata. The sequence goes on from CM071599.1 coordinate 34,509,589, forward strand.
AATGTGTATGCAAAAAAATCTTAATTGCTTTCTTAATTATTATTTCTTTATGTGCACAGGATCCAATAGTTCCAACATTTCTTCCCCAGCCGCAACCGATAATTAAACATATATCATAAATATGTCTTGTTAGGATTAACATCAATCTTAAACATATTTGGTTTAGAAAATTAAGATTGAGAACTTAAACTATTTTTAATCCGTAGAAGCATGGATTGATATATGTCTCTCTTATAAATCTTTTTCATAATTTTTTTCGGACTCATGTAATTAGCATGAAGTTTAGGTGTTATTGTCTTATATGTAATTTATTATTTATAGTGTTCAATATCAACTACATATATATATATATATTCTTTATATATGGGTTTAAGAAGTTTTTTAATCTCTATAATCTGTTAGGTTGTTATATACAGTTACTCTATTTATTTGATCATATAATTTTCACATGAAATGTTTATATTTGTATGTACAAGATCTGTTACTAATCCATATGCCCCTCGTAGCACCAATCCATATGTTGCTGGTCCTTCAGGAAGTAAGACCCAAAGTGATAACATGTTTTGATTTTAAAATACTACGAGGTTGTAGTTCATCACCTCATCACATATATATTTTTGTATTTGTTGTGTTATGAATAATTTTTTTGTTATTTATATATGTATGTGCAGGACCTGTTATTAACCCATATGCAGCCGGTCCCTCACGAACTCAGAGTCAAGGTGGTAATATAACATATATACCACTTATGTGTGGACACAGGATATTTTTCTTTAATCATACTGTTATTTATGAATAAAAACTCAAATTACTTATTTTTGGTGTGTAAATAACTTGTTATTAATCCATATACCCCTTATTTTTCATGAACTCAGACTCAGTGTAGTAATATAACATAGATATGTATTGTTCCCTTGAATTTATTTAACTCCAAAGGTCGTCTTTTCTCAATCATAAGTTTCAGACACCCGTATGAAATCCTTAAATAATTTTTTGCATTTTCTTTTTTTCTCAGAGACTGTTAATCCCCTTTCAATTTATGTAGAGAACATACAATATGAAGCAAATGAATATAGTGTGAGGGTAAGGTTCGAACAGTTTGGCAAAATTCGTGAAATTAGACTTAATCGCAAGGTACATGTATATGAATTTGATATTAGCATATTTGTGCCACCTCAAATAGTATATTGAATTAACATTTTGTGTGTATATATATATATATATATATATATATATATATATATATATATATATATATATATATCATTGGGTGATGATATTCCTAATCCTAATAGGCCAGGGATAGCCCATGGATCTATCAAATTTGAAGATTCCAGCACAATTGAGGTTGCACTTAGGTCCGAATTGCTTACACTTACCTTATCCATATTACAAAGACGTGTATATATTATGATTATTGATCAAGTTCTATTTGGGCCATTTTAAAAAATAATTTTTTATTTAAAAGAATAAATGTGTAATAATTTATTATTTATAAGTTATTTAGTTGTTTCGTTAATTCTTATAAGTTAACAAAGTGTTTCATAAATTATAATGTATAAGTTAAAATAAAATTTGAACAAGATTATTTATTTAGTACGATAATTGTAATACATTAATTTCAAATTAAAAGCAAAATTTAAAGACACAAATATATTATAAATAGAGAATTATAAAATAAACTTCATTTAAGTTAAATAAAGTATTTGTTTCTTACATGTTTTTAAGATAAAATTTTGAAAGTGAAAAAAATAATTCAAAATAAAAGTCAATAATAAAATGGTGAATTTGGAATCTCGGTCACCCCGAGATTTATTTAGAATAGATACTCATTGTAAGACATATAAGCCTACTTATTAAAAAAAATCAAAAACTGTGAAAATTTGCATGCTAATACGATCAAGGGAATAAACAAATCATGAGTGCACATCTTAGACAAGTAAAAGTTGGGTTGAAAGTATTAGTTAATTATTTCAATCGACTTATAATAAACAAACATATGACCGTTGAAAATATTTACTGCTTATTCAGTTGTCTTCAGTAATTGAACTATGGTTTATTTTTAACTATTCAGTTCTATCTTTAATACTTGAATAATGCTTGTACTATTGATTTGCTCCTAAATTTGCTGGATTCTAATTTGAATTTGTCATTCCACTTAATGTTTACTTATTCCCATTCGTAATGTATTTATTTTGTGCTTCCTTATTTTGTTTATTTTATGTTTTCGTGGGTATATATACATATATTGCAACATCAGAATTATTGGTTGCTTCATTCAAGTAATCTCTTTTCATATTTTTCTGTTTCTAACTCTAAAAAGCTAAGAAATGAGATTGCCACGAGTATCTTTTGGTAAGCCTTCTATAGATACATTGATATTGAGTACCATAGTGCAGAGTTGACCCGCATTTGTTGATTTGAGCACTTGTGAACTGGAAATTTGAGAGCGGAAGACAAAGTAGTGGGCTTCCCGCATGCAGTTTGTTAGGATAACTTAAGAAAAAACCTCTACGGAGCTTATTAGTTGTTTTTATAGGGTGGTTAAAAGGGGGTTTTGAATGTGAAATAGGATCCTCATTGTACGGATTCTGGCTCCAACGTTGATGATAATTTTTTAACACCTATAAGTGAAAGAAGTTCGAATCTTTTTTTCAAGATTTTGAGTTCTGATACTTCAACTTCTAATGATCAGAATATAAATGATCCTGAACGTTCGTCTACCAATGGAAGATGGTGATTCACTTAGGTTAACTTCTTTTAAACTTACATTAAAAGAGTTCTGTTATTATTGTTACGAATTTTCGCATTTATTAGCCTTCAAAAATCACAATTGAACATTACAAGAAAAATTAGTCGTTAACTAATAAAATTTCAAGCAAAATCAAATTATTAAACTAATGAATTTTAAAATCCTTAAACGGAAATTGAGTGAGAAATCTCCCATGAGAGTCGACCTACACCCATAAGCCGCCGCCTCAATGTTTTTGCAGACCCGCCCCCCCCCCTTTCTCAGACATCTATCCCGTCTTTCTTCCTCCAATCTCCATTTATTTATGTTTCAGATATGCGATTTTGTTTTTATTTCCCTTTTAATAATTATTCAATAATCTTCATCTTTGGGTGAGATTTTTATTCATACATCCTTTTTTTGGGTGTTTATGTCTCTCCTTTTGGAGTGGTTTATATGTTTTGGTATGTCTTAGTGTGTTTGGTTTTGGTGCTTTGGTCCGCTAAGAATGTTTCAATTGATGTCTTGGAGGATCTGTAAAGCTCGCATTGAGGCTGGATCGATGGTTGAAATTGCAAAATCTCACCTTGCACAATCAAAGTTTGTTCATCTTTTTAGGGATTCCACTTTCGGCATGTCTATAGCTGGTATCCGGAAAGTAGATAGCTGGGGTGCTGTTTCTTCGACCTCAGTTTATACGATTGGGGTTTCTGAACACTGGGCAAACAATGGGTTTTGTGTGTCAAGGTCAATTGTAATGCTACTGAATTCAGGGATATGGGTACAATTTGGATCTCTTGGGATGTCTTTGATTTCATTTTTAGTTTCAAAAATTTTTAAATTCTATTTTGTTAAATGATCAGGGTACAAATCAGCTAATTGTTTTAGTTTGTTTATTTGTTTTCACCCTGGTTGTATTGCCGATTGGGGGTTTGTCCCGACTGTGTTTTGTTCTAGTTAATGAAAATTGCTATATTTTTGTCAAAAAAAACTAATGAATTTAACAAGAAAATTGAACTAATAAAAGGTTTAGATGACAATTCCTTAGCGGTAAAACACCCATTGCAGTCCATCCTCCACCGTACATGAACAAAAAGCGGAATGAACGTCGAACTATCCGGTGCTCAAAACACATATAAAAATTATAGAGGATCAAGAACATGATTTGTTTTGAAAAATAAAATGTTTATATTGTATAATTTAAAACTCCTCCCTGCTCTTTCTTACATAGGGGATAGATATATTTTGGTACTCATCTTATCTCACCCAACATCAAAAATATATATGAGTAGATAAATAAGTACAAATAAATATGGGACTTAATTATAAAACATAAGAATGATTAGTGCCCAAGATATGTAACCGAAATATGGATTTAAAAACAATATTAAGATTACTAAAAACATGAAAAGTAACAGTTTGGCAAAATAGGAAGAAAAGATAAGGAGAATATAATAGCATTAATCACAATAAATAGAAAAAAAAACTGAAAAATATAAAGACTATTTACTTGGAAAATTAATGAGATAAAATTTTATTTTTTGAAATAGACATTTATAAAATATCTAACAATTATTACTTTTAAGCTTCAGTTTTTGTTTTGAGTCTCCATAATGGATGTTATCTCGTATGTACATCTTATCTCTGTTCTATAAATAATCGATGTTTTTTTGTTGCATTAAGCACAACTTGAGTAAATTTTTACAACAATCAGTATTGGTGTAGCTAGCTACTTACTATATTATGCATCCATAGATCTTGCAGCAAATTTGACATTAACAAAATGCCGGAAGGCAAAATTGAAAAGGAACCTTGTCAATGTGAGCTCACGTAGTTTCAGGAATCGTTACATGTTCCAGTGAAAGGGTGCATACAGTGGTACTCGGTCTTCCACTTTCCAGATCAAATATATAGGAATTATAAAGGCCTATTAAATATAGTTTTGGAAAAGCTGTTCATGATGTATATCTTAAATGTGATCGCGATCGCACATTTTTGTTGTTTTTTACTATATTATACGACATCGTTTGCATGTCTCTTAGAATTTACATGGTTTTTACACCTCTTTTGGCTTCTACTTGTGTGGGTAATTCTGTAATTTCATTTTTGATTTCCTTAATTAATATTTGTAATTATATTTCATACAAAATAGGACAAATATATAAATTTTATGAAGGTTCTCTTATGGACTCTATATGAGGTGGTTTTCTCTAGAGTGTTACCCATGTTATGTAACTACTCATTTAATTGAATGTTATTCATATGAATGTATGTGTAATATTTGACGCAGAGTGTGCGATTTATTAAGGCATATTTGTTAGGTGGGGGTGGATTATGTAAGAAAGGAAACTGCGGAATTGTTTAGGACTTGTGTGTAAAAAAAAGGTTGTGTCTTCAACTTGCTCAACTTTTTTCTTAAGGAAATATGTGTTAGAATCTTTGATCCACTACTATCGTTACAGGTCTTTTATATTGCAACTACAAATTGATAAATGGTTGCGTATCTACTTAATTACGTGGAATATAAGTGGTGTGATGGGCACAACATGAGAACTTTGGATAATTTATGAGATTCGAATACTTAATCGATACATGTGAATTGCAATTTTGGGAGAGTCGATTATTAAACAGATGCATGTTAATTATGACCTAATATGTTTATAACTCGTGTATGGTCCAACTTTTTATATCAAATTATAGGCATGCATCCTAGACAATTAATCGGACTTGTAGTAATTACAGTATATGAGACCCGAGCTAACTAGCGGATATGAAATGATAAATTATGATAGGGCAACATGCTATATTTTAATCTATCAAATTTTACTATTATGTTCCTCAATTTGCTATGATTTACCATGGCATCCTCTGAAATTAAAATCTAAAATATAATAAATTTCCATCACATAAGTGAGAACTGAACCTATAACATCTATAACAATAACCTTATTTTTATGAATTCATTTTTTGTAAATCCATAAAACGAATTATTGGAACTTCAATAATACTTAGTAGTATTATTAAATCAAAAGTTACGTTTATATAATCCCATAATATATAATTGTATGCAAATATAATACTTCAATAGATTATGAGATGATCATCCTAAAAAACTTATAAAAAACGTTGAAAGTACATTCGTTAATTATTTTTCTAACTCCAATCGCAAGAAAGACATCAACACTCTAAAAACAACGACCAAAAGATAGAGACACAAAATAACGGCTTCTTTAGGTTCATATTTCAAAAAAATTTATGTATACATAAAAAGATGTTTATCGTCACAATAGGATCATCTAACATTAACATCAATGCACAACAAGAAAAACAAAAACTCTAATCGTAAACTAGAGCAATCCAGTGCCTTGCACCGGTATTGAAGCAAGTTATATAATAGGGCAACATGTTCCATTTTATTCATGTCATTTGCATTTATTTCTCTCCTGTGTACCATATTATTCTCATTTCATGTGTTTATTAATTTTTCGCTAATTGTTTATATTTTCATATACAAACAAGCATCCATATGCTTACTCTATTAATGATACTTGTATAATGTATTAGTTGAAATATTATTTTTAATTGAAAATTACATTTATTCTGCCAAGAAGTGAAATAATATACTTTTCATGAATGAGTAAGATTTTCATATAAATAAATTTTCAGCACATACATAATTAAGATTTAACACATTTATTAGAAAATATTATGATTGCATTTTTTAAAGTAATTGAAACGTTTATATACACTTTTTGATAATAAAAGGTCAGAAAAACCAACCTTGATAACACTTCCTCACTTTGAGGTTTAACAAAAATAAATTTTTTTTGCTAGAGCACTATAGGAAAAAAATCGTATTGCGAAGAATACATTAAAGGAAAATGACATTCTTTTTTAAACTCTTGCTAAAATACCGTAGAACAACATCGGAGTGTCTAACAAATATTCGAAAGACACGATATACTTCACCTTAAAGTAGAGAGAAAAATCACTGCCGTGAATTAATTTCAATCAAATATTTTGTTATCTAATCAGAGATACAGGAAGGGTGAGAGTATTAAAAACTCTGAAAGTTATAGTACATATGAATATGATTAATACAAGTCATAAATAAAAACATCTGGCAAAATAACTAAATCGTAAAAAAGAGAAATCTGGTCGAAAAAGAAAAATTGAAGCATTGTTAATATCAAACATAATTTATATAATTCAAATGGATACAAATTTAAACATTATATTAGCACGGCTCAGTTGAACTAAATAAAATATGTTGTATCTCAGCTCTATATGTGTTAAACCCTGATAATATATGTTAAGCATTTTTTATTTAAATTGTTTTAATTTATCTACAAAAATGTCACATTTTTTTATAAGTAGTGTATAAGAGAGAGAAAACATTAATTCATTTTAGTAAATGTTGGTAAATAATTATATAAGTACATTAAAATAGAAAAAAACAATTCTAAGGTTCCCTCAGGAAAATTACCTGAGATTGGAGTTGTTTTTACAATAAAAAGGTTATGACAATTTTGTAAATATGTAAATCATTCTGAAATTACAATAATACACACGTGTATTTATAAGGGAGAATATTTAAAATCTCAGCTAGCTTTCTGAGATGATTTCAATAGCATGATATTCAATAAATTATAAATATTGTATAAATAAAATTACACACACACACACATACACACACACACACACACACACACACACACACACACACACATATATATATATATATATATATATATCAAATATTAGTAATATGAATCATAAAATATCACAACATAAACATAATCATATTTAATAGATTAGAGTAATCTCGTGCCTTACACGGTTATTGAAGCTAGTTTCAGGTATTGAATGTTGAATATGAAATACACAAGTACACAACAAGAAAATACAGAGGGGGTGAATGTATTTTCAAACTTTTCTGAATTTTCTTTCGATTATGAACTTGTTTGAATCTGTTGTATGATTGTAGCTTTGAGTATGTATGTATGACAAATATGAATTGCGGAATAAGAACGCACAAACCCACTTTAAATCTAATATTTTATTAGATTCGAAGTATGCTACAAACTATGAATACAAGGCAAGTATTCTTAGCTTCATTTTTCTCAGAGAGATAATATAAATATTTTGCAATGAAAAACTTAGTAACTAAAGAAGAGAAGATGTGCACTTATAGAACATGTGCACAGTTCACTTTTACAAAACTAGAAACAGATAAATCATCTCTTCTAACTTGTCTTTACAATTTTGGTGCAAGTCTGGGCATCATCTGATATGTCTTTGATTCATGTTGGCCAGATCCACTTCTTCAGCTACTTTTCCTTGAATTTCTCTCTAAGTTTCTTTGTAGACTTTCCATGTGCATGCTGCAATAGACGGATCACTGCAGGTGCCTTGGTTTGTGTAGATTTTCTGACTTGAGAATCTTCAGTAATTTGTCTTCTAAAAACACATTCGAGAATTGACTAAGTACTTGATTCGAGAACTACTTTGAATGGCTAGATAACTCTGAGTTCTTTAAAAAGTATTTTTGAGATATTGAATTGCTTCTCGAATGAATCTTTACTTCTGGAATCCTTGAGATGTCAAATAGCTTCTCGAGTTATGGAATCCCTCAGATGTCGAATGGCTTCTTGACTTATGGAATCCTTGAGATGTCGAATGGCTTCTTGACTTATGGAATCCTTAAGATTTCGAATGACTTCTTGACTTATGGAATCCTTGAGATATCGAAAATGTCTTTTTATTGATGAAGTCCTTGAGATATCAAATATGTCTTTGACTTGATTGACTCCTTGAGATCTCGAATGGAACTTTGACTTTGTTGATTTCTTGAGTTCTCAAATAGAGAGTTTGACATATCGAATCCTTGAGATGTCGAATTGTGCTTTGACCTGATGACTTCTTGAGATATCTAATAGTGACTTTGACATATCGAATCCTTGACTTCTCTAATAGAGCAAATTACTTCTCGAATTTGTACTTAGGCAAATTTTCATTCTTCAAACTTCAACTGTGTTTATTTCTTCAGTCTTGAGGCATGATCAATGGATCTTCTTTCAAGCATTACTAGGTGAGTTTTTTTACAATAAACAAATAAAGTTGATGCCTATTACTAAGTACAATTTATAAGACAGAAACCTAACTAAAGGGGTTCCCCGGCTAAGTGGTCATATAAGTAATACAAAGTATTACTATGATCAAGAAGGCTAGTTATAATATGGGTGCAGACATACCTCTATGACTAATAATCTCTCCCAAATTGTGAGTAAGATTCTTAATCACAATTTCATGTCTGATATCAAGCTTAACATACATAAAAGATACAACTAGAACAGTACATGTATGAACTTGATTAAATTTAAATACAAGTGCCAAAAGAGCAATCTTACAAATGATTTATGATTGAATATCAGCCAGTATCCATTGTATTCATCCTTTGAGCTTTTTCCAGACAATCAACATATCTTTTCTGATCTTTCTCCCTTGCCTTCTTTGCATTGTCATCCATTGTCAGCACAATATCTTCCATAGAAGTGAGTTCTTCAATTAGAGGTGAGTTTTTAAAATCTTCAATTACTTCTCTCAGCTTGGCTTCAGGATATGAGTTTAGATAGTCTATTCTGATCTTTACATTCCTTCCATTATTCTTTCTATACTCCACAACATAAGATTGAACTTGACTCTGCATAACCCTTTTGCTCTCAGTTCATTAGCCTTTCCCTCAAGTACAGCCAACTCCTCATCCTCTTTCTTCTTCATTCTTTCCTCATTCTGCTTTTTCAATTTCTACTTGTGCTCTCTATGCATTTTCAAAAAGTCAGCAATTTCAAGTTTCCAGCTTCTTTCAACCCTTTCTTCATAGTTCAGCATTGCCATTGTTCTTTCCAAATCGTGGTGAAGATAGTGCTGTCAGACTCCTTATTTAAATTTCTTCCCCCTTCCATCAGAGTACTTTACCTCTATACAATCATCAACAATAGCAACATGGTAGATTCTTTGAGCTTGTAGAAATTCCAGTGTGTCTCTATCATAATCCTCATGATAAGTGGATTTCATATCCACTTAGAATGCTTCGTATCGGCTTAAATTGATTAGATTGACCTCAAGTATGTGGTGTTTTTTATGTGTTTTACGTTAGTTTGTGCAGGACTACAAAGCTGGAAGCAGGAAGTACATTTCAGTGTTTATTGGTGGTTTTGAGCTCAAGAATTGAAGAACGGCAACTCGCAGAAGAATCGGAGTCAAAACACGAAAAATCTGACAAAAGATGAAGAAATTCCAGACAAGCAGAGCGCGGGCGCGCTGCTTGAAGGCGCGGGTGCGCGTGGAAATTCTTGTTAAAGCGTGGGCGCACTAGTGGGTAGCGCGGGATCGATTAGCCAATTGTAAGGAGATGTTTGTAGGTTTCGGATCAGGCAGACCAAGTTGCATGAAGACAGACAATGGCATCAGATTGATACTAGCTCCCAAGTCATACAAACACTTGTTAAAAGATAGGTTGCCGATAGTGCACGGTATTGTGAAACTTCCCAGATCTTAAAGTTTAGGAGGCAACTTTTGTTGCAGAACAACATTGCATTCTTCTGTCAAAGCAATAGTTTCCAAATCCTCGAGTTTCAATTTCCGAGATAGAATACCCTTCATGAACTTAGCATAGCTCGGCATCTGTTCTAGAGCTTCCGCAAAAGGTATGTTGATATGCAACTTCTTGAACACCTCAAGAAACTTGGCAAACTGCTTGTCTAACTTCTGCTTCTAGAGTCTTTTTGGATATGGAGGAGGGGGATAGATCTGACTGCTCTTTGTACTCTTCTCTTGAATAGATTTTTCAGCAGAATTCTTGCTCTTTTCCACTTCGCCGTCCAACTGATTAGCCGTCAAATCAAGACTGTCTTTTTCTATTCCTGGTGAGGGCGCGGGCGCGCTCCCTGTGGCGCGGGCGCGCTCCACCTGCTGTTCTTGAGGATCTCCGTCTCGCTGAGTTATTGATTTTTGATCGTTTGTAACTTTTCCGGATGTCAAAGTTACTACTTTAACTTGTTCTTTGACTTCCCTCTTGCCTGGATTAGCCTCTGTATCACTAGGAAGAGTTCCTTGTGGCCTATTTAGCAATACGTTAGCGATTTGACCTATCTAATTCTCTAAGGTTTTGATCTAGACCGCTTGGATTTTACACATCAACCTCAATTCTTCTAATTCGGATTTTCAGTAGAAGAATGCCCTGCACTTGCATGAGACTGTTGTTGAAACCCCGGAGGTTGGAATTATTGCCTTGGAGCATACTGCTGCTGAAAACCAGAAGGATTGAATGGCTTAGCTCCATACTGTTGACCTTGAAACTGCTGATAAGGCTGTTGTGATTGTTGAATACCACCTTGGTTGTGCTCCAGCTGAAATTAGGATGATTTTTGTTATTAGGATGATAGGTGGCTGGAGCTGGTTGCTGTGGTCTCTAAAAATTGCTCACAAACTGTGCTAATTCACTAGATATGGCACATTGATTCATCTCATGTGCACCCGCACAAAGCTCACAAACACTTGCCACATGTTGAACTCCATAATTAGTCAGAGAATACACCTTCATAGTCAAAGCCTTTAACTGAGCTGCATCCACTTCCAGAATTCCTACTACTTTGCCTTGCGGTAGTCTCTGAGTTGGATTCTGGTATTCATTAGCAACCATCATCTCAATTAGCTCATAAGCTTCCTCGTAGCTCTTAGCCCATAAAGCTCCCCCTGATGCTGCATCTAGCATTGGTCTTGATTGTGCTCCCAACCCATTATAGAAACAATTGATTACCATCCAGTCGGGCATTCCATGATGAGGACACTTCCTAAGCATCTCCTTGTAGCGCTCCCAAGCTTCACATAAAGATTCTCCCGACTGCTGTGCAAATTGAGTAAGAGCGTTTCTGATTGCTGCAGTTTTTGCCATAGGGAAGAATTTAGTGAGAAATTTTTGAGCAAGATCCTCCCATGTCACGATAGAACCTGCTGGTAGAGAGTGCAACCAGCTCTTAGCTTTATCCCTTAGAGAAAATAGGAAAAGTCTCAATTTCACAACATCTTCCGACACACCGTTGAACTTGAAAGTGTCACAGATCTCGATGAAGTTCCGGATGTGCATATTGGGATCTTCCGTTGGAGCACCCCCAAACTGAACTGAATTCTGTACCATTTGAATCGTGCCAGGCTTGATTTCAAAGGTATTAGCTACAATGGCTGGTCTGACAATACTAGACTGAATATCATTGATTTTCGGTTAAGAATAATCCTTCAATGCTTTTGTTGCTGCTGCTGGTTCTCCCATATCTACTGCTACTTCAAGTTCTTCTTCTGCCAGTTTACGAGATTGAGACCGTGTTCGCATACACGCTCAAGTACCTGAAACACACAGAACAACGCAAACTAAGTAAGAAAATAATCCGAGTCAGTGAACTTTAACGACCACTGATGACAAGCACATAAACTATAATAAACACCGAGTCCCCGGCAGCGGCGCCAAAAACTTGTTCGCACTAAATCACGAAAGCGTACGCGGTCACAAGTAATATAAAATTAAGTTAAGTTCGTTCCCACAGAGATTGGTGTATTTCAGATTATGCACTTATGCAACAATGTATGATTATTATTCACTGCTAAGACAAGTATCAAAGTTGTGTTTTGATTAACTAAATTACTAACAAGCAACTTAACAATACTAAGAGTTAATTAACTAATGAGATTAAAATTGAATTACTTATGAGAGATAAAACATGGGATCCTAACTTCATTAAATACTTCGTTTAGAGTTGATGCCTTTAATCAATGTATGTGACGGTTACAACAACTAATCGGACAACACGAAGTTAGTACCCGCTACCTTTCGGCATACGTATACCAAACTACTCAACATCCACAAATAGATAGAAGTTGGGCAGACACCAATTATGTTTAGACCCTATATGTCTATAAGATTTGAAAACATAACAGTTTAAGTATAAGTTATCCATTGAGATTACATAGGGTAGTGTAAGATGGTTAAAATTACACTACGAATCATGCATGTCAAAACATCCATAAACCTATGCTAGCATGGCAAGTTTTAAATCTCTATATCCACTTTCGCATTCAATAGAGATTAACAATACAATTTTAGATGTTAGCTACGCATCCAAAAGCATTAAGTATAACCATACTAGGTAATCAATAATTCATCTCACACAAATATTTAAAGCAATCAAACTACTAAACTCCGTAAATAAATCCGTTAGAATCCCATGACAACGATTAGTTCATAATCGAATGGCTCATCATCATGGGATCTAGTGAATACATGATAATAAACAAGATCTGAAGAAAAACAATAGTGCTAGAGTAATAAGGTTTAGAAAACAAATCCAACACAAGATCCAAAGTATCGCCTAATTAGAAGAATACAAAAGAAGTAGATCTAGATTTTTGTTGCTTGTCACGATCTTCGGTGAATCCTTCTCCTAATCTTGTTCTCCCGGCTCTCTTCTATGTTTTCTTTGATGTGTTGTTTTTTCTGATGTTAACTTGTGTTTATATAGCCCCACTCATCTTGGACAGCAAGAAATATCCAAAATTAAGTTAAAACAGGATTTTCTACAGCCGGCCAAGCGCTCCCACACTTCAACAAGAATTTCCACACGCGCCCGTCCTTCAAGCAGCGCGCCCGCACTCTGCTTGTCTGGAATTTCTTCAGCTTTTGTCAGATTTTTCGTGTTTTGACTCCGATTCTTCTGCGAGTTGCCGTTCTTCAATTCTTGAGCTCAAAACCACCAATAAACACTGAAATGTACTTCCTGCTTCCAGCTTTGTAGTCCTGCACAAACTAACGTAAAACACATAAAAAACACCACATACTTGAGGTCAATCTAATCAATTTAAGCCGATACGAAGCATTCTAAGTGGATATGAAATCCACTTATCACACCCCTAAACTTAAATCGATGCTTGTCCTCAAGCATAAACAGACTTGACACATACAAATGCAATGCATGAATGCAACTAATATGAAAATGCAAAGATCCCCTCGGAATAACCATAACCAATTCAGCAAGCAAATATCTTAGAGAATGCAATAACTCCAAACAGAGCTCGACTAAATCCCCATATAATAACATTACATGAATAGAAATGTGGGTGTGTGCGATGCTCATCAGATATACTCCTAACACTAGATCAAAATCATACATATTATTTGCCAAGACAATCACAGGTTTATAAATAGAATGAACGCTAAACACTTCATAACTCAGAGACACCTCCATCATCATTTTAGTTAGCCAAAGATTCATGCTAAATTACCAAACAAACAACGACACATAACACAATACACATGCTTATTTGACCGTGCAATGGATGAGGCCCCTAAAGACTTATACAATAATACCCATGTAGCAAGCGTTAGGTTAGTGGATCCCAGACCGTAAAGCCTTAGGTCACTAGGCACAAAGTCCCCTAGAACTTAATTGCTCGAGTATTAAAGAGCTCACTCGTGGTCAATTCTGCATTTACACATTCACATAACTTTTTTTTCTATTTTTCTTTCTTTCTTTTTTTTCTAAATTTTTTTCTTTTTTTTCACACTAATAATTTGGAATGAGTGCATTTCGCTCCATCTCATCCAACCCTAGACTACTCAAAAAATATGAGCGGCTACTAGCCTTTTGACGCCTAACTTTTATTAACAATTAGCATGAAATCCCTGGTTTCCCCCAAACTTATATTTTAGTACTCCTATGCCATCAAGGGAATAAAGAACATTTTAAATATAAACCGGTAATTAAATCTCAACAACCAAACAAGTATGACCAGATCTAGTCCAAAAGCAACAATGAGACTGTGGAAAAATTTTGTTTCTGAAACATGCAAGTCAATTCATAAGAACTTAAATCAACCCTCCATTCATCATTACCACACTTAAAACAACATCGACCTACCGAACTGTTAACTCGAATAACTTGTAGAAGGGGGGTTGAATACAAGTTATGTAATCATGTCTGATTTTTGCTTGATTAGATGAACAAGAACAAACGAATAAATCAAATTGTTTGTATTAATAAAATAAAATACAAACTCTACCAAAGGTGTACAATACCTTTAGCAGCTGCTCTCAATAAAAATCTCTCTCTGTTTGTTTCGAACTCTCGAATACAAACCTTATACTAAGCTCACGTTTTTGAACTCACAAACGCTTTTTACAATGATATAGGGAGAGTATTTATAATGCTACCTATCAACTAATAACAGAAAGAATAACCTATACATGGTAATCTTTTGCCGTCCAGTTGATAGTTTCCAACAATGCTTTGATTCTTTTCTTCATGCACACTTCTTTCCATGTTCTGAATACAAGATCCTAAAGTATAACACTTTCCAATTATGCAGCTTCGATACAGTCAGGGTCTGTCATAGTCCCTGAAAACTCTGTAGTCCGTGACCTCAATCTCTGATCAAGTACTGTTCACAGTTTTGCAGATCTTGGATAACTTATATTCCCTTAATCAAATGCTAAACCCTTTATAAGATCAGGGTATTACAAGAAGTGTAATGTCATTGTATTCTACACATCACAACTCATGAATTTATTCCTAACAATTTCCCCCTATTTATGCTTTATAAAATGAAGCATAAATCTGAGTTGTTGATGTCAAAACCTCTAACAATGCAACTAGAATATAATATACATGAATGTATTATTTACATGAAGTTAAGTCACACAAGTACCTCAATTACTCAATCTGCCTTAATTCTTCTGAACTGTGAATTGTCTCTGAGAAATTCTTCAAGTAAACAGTTTTGGCTAAGACTTCACCAACACTCTGTTTCAGATCTAACATGTCACCATTATTAGTAATGATTTGATAATGCAGAGCTCTTAAATTGTCTGGCCTGTATCTGAAGTGATTAAGATTTTCAATAGAAACAGAATCATACTTCCCTTCCATAGCTTGATAAAAGACAAAAGATCCCCCATCATCAACATTGATCTTTAATGACTTATACTCAATATCTTTGTCTTTGCCATCATCATCAACATAATGTAGCTTGAAAGGTGGTACATTCTCCTTCTTTTCTCCTTACAATCTCTTCAGCAATTTATCAATTTCACCAGTCCAATGCATAAGCGATGCATTATAGTTCTGAGTAACTTCAGCATTTTTGTGTAACAAGAATAGAACATATGATAACTCTTCTTCCTTCTTGTGATATAAGAATGTAGACAAATCCATCCACCTCACTCTACCACTAGATAAGAAGTATACAAGAAAAACTTCTGTTTCTTCTTTATCAACCATTCCTCTTCTTCTATCATATTCTTGATATGTCCTCACTCTCTGAACAAGCTGTGCAGAAATCAACTTATTAAGATGTCTTTGAGTCATATTTTCACCAAACTTGTTCAAGAGTGAATGAGGATCAACCTTTAGCTTTGTAACATCTGTGGTATGCTTTCCAATCTCATTATTACCAAGTCCAATCCTTTTTCTAGGAATTAGAGACTGTAAATTTTGACTCATAGTCCAGTAAGATGGTTCCTTTGATCTTGAGTGAACTTGCTTCTCAACACCAGAAGTAGTAAATTGAACATTTTGTGATTTCATCACCTCCTCCTGTGTAAATCCTACATTCTTCAAATTTATAGTAGTCCCTGACACTACATCTTTTACAACTTGTTCCTATAGAAGAATTGATGCAATATATGGTACTTGAAGAGTATTAGCTTTCTTTGTTACAGACTCTGACTGTCCAGAAACTTGCTTTTCTTTAGATCTCGATTGAGTAGATCTACCAGTATCAGTGCCTGTACCAACTTTACTTTTTCCTCTCCCAACATTCTAACCACCACTACCACCACCATCACCCTTATCTCTTCTATCAGACTTGTCTTCATTAGCATTAGCCTTGCAAGTATCTCTGATGACTATTCCTGTTTGTTTCCTCTTAATTGTTTTTATCTCCCCCTTTTTGACATCAGCAACATTTACTCCATGAGTTTCAGTGAGAGAACAAATAAGATTCATCAAAACAGCCTGATTTTCCATGATAGTGACCTAGTTATCCTCTAATGTCTGAAGCCGATGTTGAATATCTATTTGAGTTTGTTGAACACCTTCAATAAGTGTCTTGTGCTTATAAAGATTGACTTCAATGTCGAAAGATACAAATTTCATAGAATCATTGGTAGCTTGAATTGCAGTATCAATACATGCAACCTGAGTAGCAAGAGCTTGAACAGACCGGTTCACAGAAGAAAGATCAGCATCCGAAATTTTATGAGAATCAATAAGAAACTCACTTTGATAACTGAATTCAGCAATTCCCTTAGCATGAGCTAAAGCTGTAGGATCTGATACTTCATCCGGATAGATTCCATACTTGTTAAAGAATTCCAGTTTGTCCTTGGCTCTAATTCTCTCAATTTTACCAATGTGTCTGATAAGTGTGAAAGAGTCAGGATCAGTAACAAATTGACTATGAGCAACTTCAATAGGAAAATCTTGATCCCAATAAGTAAATATCTCCTTGTCTTCAGATTCAGCATTAGAATGAGTAGAATTAGTATCATCAATCTGATTGTTGAAATCAAGATGCAAAGGTGTGGCTTTCTCAAGAGCATGTTCTCTGTCATTTGCTTGAAGCAGTTGAATAAACGTGAAATTCAGAGAATCAAGACCCAGATCATGAGCTTCTACTAGATTAGTAGGCCACATTTGATCAAAATAACCCAAGGAAGGTTCTTTAACCTTTGCAGATGATGTTGCCAGTGAATCAAGAACTACAGATGTAGAATGATATTCAAGTAAAGGTACTTGTGTAGAATGACTTACAGCTGCAACTGGAGTATCTGAAACTGAAGTAAAAGGTACTATTGCCAAATTTCCAACATTACTCACATCCTGACCTTCACCAGTATCCTGTGTGCTAACAGTTATAGACTCTGACTCCTCTATAGAGTGATCAACTTATACAAATATCTCAATCCTAGCTGAGATTAGTAACACATTCAGAGGGACACTAGGATCATAAGGTAAATCTTCTGGCACATTCTGAGAAAGTGACTCCCTTAGCCTATCTCCTCTTCGATTGATAGCATCCACAAGCCTTTATTGATATTGCTGAGCTTTAACTTCAGGCTTTGAATTATGCTTGGCTAAGTCCTGTTTCTCATACATCTTCATGAAAGAATAAGTACCAGCATCCATACCAAGATTTTCAGACCAAGATTCAGGAAAAATCTGATCCTGAAAATCAAAAGATGGTTCTTTCCTAGTTTTCTCTCCCTCACTATGGAGTTGATCATCCATACACTCATTCTCACTTTGACTTACTAAAGCCAACCCTCTTTCTACCTCTCCTTTGCCTGGTCAGGAGCCAGCCTCTCAATTTGTGGATCTATGTCCATCTTTCCAAGTGTATCACTCAAATTTGGATAAGTGCTCTCATGACCTACATAAAAATAGGGGTTAGGAGAAGTTGTTATACCTGAACTCACATGGAGAGAGGGTTCCTCATATGGCAAGGGGCTTGAGGTTTTCTCCATGGAGTGAGCTGCTATAGTCTGTGAACCCTCACAAACATCTACTGTCTTTCTAGAGACCACGGGCTCTAATATACCACTTTCAGGGTCTAGACTAGACTCTGATGTCTTCAGTAAAACTTCATTAGACACCATAGTTAGTATGTCACCGTCTTTAAGTGTTGTTTGCTGAGACTCACCCTCAAGGTGGATAGACTCTGACTGAACATAATTTGTTTGATCTTTAGGAAAATCAATCAAAGTCATTCCTCCCATATCATAAGGTATCTCAATTGCAGTTTCAGCTATCACAGAAGACCTTTCAGCATCAGCATCACAGTTCCTGAGTCATCCAACCTCTGACTAGATGGTTCTTGTGTTGCAGTGACTGTGATATGATCTATCCTACTATCCACCACTGGTGCAGTAGTATCTCTTGTTGACTGTATTCCACTATCTACTACCTCCTTTTGTTCACCTTGAGCTGGAGCATCTTCAATAATGAAATCCTTGTGAAACAAGTCTATGTGAAGTGAGTGAAGTGCACCATGCTTAGAAAGTCCAAACTTCTTTCTCAATTCTCCTCTGATTGATTTATAGAAATACATCTTCATAAGATCAAGTCTTTGATATAGAATTCCATATTCTTGAGGATGAGAAAGTTTGGGTACTCTTTCAATCAGAAAGTCTAGAACAGGCCTGGAAAGCTTGACTTTCATAGAAATTAACTTCATAGCCATCCTGTATGTCAATGTGGTTTCCCAACTTGAATCAATATCAAGGCCTCTCTTGTCAGATTCTGAATTGGATACAGCTTTAGTTATAGAGACCTGCAAGATGTTAGTTGGACTAGACTCTGTGTGTAGGTGACAATTGAATCTTTCTCCTTGTTCTCCTAGTATAGTGAGCAACAGATTTAACTTGATAAGACTCAAGAGGTGCAGACTCAGTGGTGATCTTGGGTTGAGATCTTTTTTCAATAGACACAGCCTTTTGAGAGACTGTACCTAGTAACTGTTTTCCCTTTTTAAGAACTATAGTCTTTTAGGAGACTGCAGCCTGGCTGTGACTATGTCCTTCACCTCTTTCACCTAGCTTAAAAAGTTGAATTGTAGCCTTCAATTCGTCTCTCTCAGCAAGAGGTATATCATCATCTTCACTACTAGAACTACTAGAACTAGGAGCTACATATCTTCTCTTCTTTACAACTGATGCCTTTTGAGAAAAGAGGTTGGTTTCTTTGAAACAACAGGTTGTGGATCAAAACTTGGTTCTAGAATTATTTCAGAGACTGTGATGTTTTGGGTTGGGTTGACACAGGGGGTCCTCCAATTCAGATTCTTGAATCATTTCACCACCAAAGAAAGAAGAATTATAGAGAGTAGGAAGATGAGTTCTTAGAAGTACCTGAACATGATTTGAATTATTGATCCGTAACTCCGTTTGAGGCGTATAATATATCGTTGGATTCGTTTTTACGAGACGGATCTAATGGAGTGGTCAAATAAATTTTAAAAATTAATTTTAAAATGGTTATAGCTTCCGGAAGTGTTTTAAAGCCCATTTTAATTATGTTAAAATGCTTTAAAATACTAATATTGTTTCATATAGATGTTTAACAATGTTTAACATGATATAACATGTTTGCCTATATATATGTGTGCATAGAAATGCCATGAGATAATATATATAGTTTTATATATCGTATATAAAATGCATGTTTGACTTTAGGTTTTAACGAAAACGTTTCACAACCTAAATAATATAAAATCCCACGTTATTTAATATCAAGTAATAAAATGGCCAATGTCACAACGGGCTTGTGTCGGTCATAGCCTTCCAACATGGTAGAAAGTGATTCTTAGTTTTGAGCTTTGTCGTTTCGTGCTACAGCCGAGGGCTTCGTTTTCAAAAATAGGAATTACTTGTCTATTACATGAGATGCGTATAATTAATTAGAATCCAATTGTCGTTACGTGCTACAGCCGTGGGCTATTGAGATCTTATTAATTTAACGAGATGTTGGGTCTCACTTGACTTAGAATATTGAATTTAGACGTGCTACAGCCGTGATTCAATGATTCAAGAGGCTAAATGGAATTAGGGAATAATATGAGATGTAATTGATAAAGAGTTATCTGCCTATGGAACATTACATAGCGTTTCGTGCTACAGCCGAGGTTATATAATGGAAAGTAGGATCCCTATTCTCACATGCATTGAGAATGCTTTAGTTATACATTTAAGGGTTGTATAATTTTAATAAAACTGTGGGAGCCACCTATGAATAAAGACCCGATTCATAAGGTGTTATAATAAAATTGGATATCTACTAATGTTGTTATGTGTTCACAAATTTCAGATTTATAGATCATGTCTTCTGCTCTATCACTCCGTAGCATACTTGATGCGAACAAATTGACTGGTCCCAATTATGCTGATTGGCTTCGAAACGTGAGAATCGTTCTCAGGGCTGAGAAAAAGGATTATGTGCTTGACTCGCCTTTACCTGTACCTCCTTCTGATGATGCACTTTTCCATGAACGAGAAGTGTATAATGAATGGTTAGATGCTGCTAATGTTGCTCAATGTGTCATGCTAGCATCCATGACACCTGAGTTACAGAAGCAACATGAGAAAATGGATGCTCCAACCATTCTGATACATCTACAGGAGCTTTATGATGTACAAGGGAGAACAGCTCGATATGATATATCGAAAGAGCTATTCCAATGTAGAATGGCTGAAGGGTCGTCTGTGAATGACCATGTGCTTAAGATGATCAATCTGATTGAGCATCTAGGGCAGTTAGGTTTTGTCATGGATGGGGAGTTATGCCAAGATTTAGTCTTGCAGTCACTCCCGGATTCGTTCTCGCAGTTCGTTATGAACTTTCACATGAACAAGCTGGATGCCAGCTTAGCTGAGCTCCACAACATGCTGAAAACTACTCAGGCGAATTTTCCCTCCAAAAGGGGTTCTGTTCTTATGATCGGTGCCAGTACCTCTACTAAGAGGAAGAGGAACTGGAAGCCGAAGAATAAGAAAAAGGGTGAGAATAAACCTGTTCCACCAAAGGCTGACCCGAAAAGCAAAGGAGTTTGCTTCCACTGTAACAAGGTGGGACACTGGAAGAGGAACTGCAAGGTTTACCTTGCAGAGTTAAAGAATAAGAAGGGCAATGAGATTACCGCTTCAGATTCAGGTATGTTCATGATTGAACTAAATATGTCTTTAAGTCAGATTTCTACTTGGGTATTGGATACTGCTTGTGGGTCTCATATTTGCAATTCGTTGCAGGGACTAAAGCAAAGTAGACCTCTGGGGGAAGATGAAGTGATTCTATTGATGGGCAATGGAGCAAGAGTTGCTGCTGCAGCTGTAGGATCATTTCCTTTGCATATGCCTACGGGCAAAACTATCGTGTTGAATAAATGTTATTATGTACCATCTATTGTAAGAAATATTGTTTCTATTCCTGTACTTGATTCGGATGGTTTTACATTTATTGTTGAGAATAATAAATGTTTAATTAAGAGAAATAATATTACTTATGGATACGGTACATTACATAATGGTTTGTATATATGTGACTTAGAACATAATTTGTTTCAAATTGAACAACCTAATAATAAAAGAAAAAGAGATAATAAAAATCCAACTTATTTATGGCACTGCAGACTAGGTCATATTAGTGAGAACAGACTTCGCACATTACATAAGGATAAGTTACTAGAACATTTTGATTTTGAATCATATCCTACATGCGAGTCTTGTCTCATGGGTAAAATGACTAAATCTCCATTTACTGGACATGAAGAGAGAGCTGCGGGGTTGTTAGACTTGGTACACACAGATGTATGTGGACCAATGTCAACAAGTGCTAGAGGAGGATTTTCATACTTCATTACTTTTACGGATGATCGATCCAGGTTAGGATATGTATATCTTATGAAATACAAATCCGAAGCTTTTGAAAAGTTCAAGGAATATAGAAATGAAGTAGAAAAACAAACCGCACGTAGTATAAAAGTTCTTCGATCAGATCGAGGAGGTGAGTACTTAAGCGGAGAGTTTTTAGGTTATCTTAAAGAAAATGGTATAGTTTCTCAATGGACCCCTCCATATACTCCACAATTAAATGGAGTATCTGAGAGAAGGAATCGTACTCTATTAGATATGGTGAGGTCCATGATGAGCTTTACTGATCTTCCAGTATCACTATGGGGTTATGCTTTAGAGACGTCAGCGTATTTACTGAACAAGGTGCCTTCTAAATCGGTTCTCACGACCCCACATGAGATGTGGAGTGGGAAGAAACCAGGTCTTAAACATGTTAAGGTTTGGGGGTGTCCAGCTTATGTCAAGAAAGTTGAACATGATAAGTTGGAACCTAGATCCGTGAAATGCAGTTTTGTGGGATATCCTAAAGAAGGTCATGGATATTATTTCTATGATCCTTCTGATCAAAGGATATTTGTTTCTAGACACGCACACTTCTTAGAGGAACAGTTCCTCCTTGATAGAAACAGTGGGAGAAATATTGAACTTGATGAAGTTCAAGAACCACAAAATGCAACGATTAGAGAAGAAGTACCTGTTCAGAAAGAACAACCTTCTGTAGAACAACCTTTACGTAAGTCAGAGAGAGTGTCCCGCCCAATCGAAAGATATTACGGGCTTGTCATTGAAAATGATGATGATTTGTCATTTGTTGATGATGAGGACCCTATGACTTATGAAGAGGCAGTGAGTTGTAATGACTCAGAGAAATGGCAGGATGCCATGAAATCCGAAATGGACTCGATGTATATAAACCATGTGTGGACTTTGGTTGAAGCACCTGAAGGAGTTAAACCCATTGGGTGCAAATGGATATACAAACAAAATTTAGGAGCAGATGGCCAGGTGGAGACCTATAAGGCCAGGCTTGTGGCAAAAGGATTCAAACAAAGACAAGGGATTGACTTTGATGAAACCTTTTCGCCTGTAGCCTTGCTCAAATCCATTAGGATTTTGCTTGCGATTGCAGCCTACTATGATTACGAGATCTGGCAAATGGACGTAAAGACGGCCTTCCTCAATGGGAAACTTGAAGAGGAAGTGTATATGACACAGCCAGAGGGTTTTGTTTCCAGTGGAAACGAAAATCTAATATGTAGACTGCTTCGATCCATATATGGTTTGAAGCAAGCTTCTCGAAGATGGAACATCCGTTTTGATGAGACAATCAAAGAGTTTGATTTTATCAAAAACTTAGATGAACCATGTGTTTACAAGAAGGTTAGTGGGAGCGCGGTAACATTTCTTATATTGTATGTGGATGACATACTTATAATAGGAAATGATATACCGATGTTACAATCAGTCAAGGTCTGGCTATCAAAGAACTTCACTATGAAGGACTTGGGAGAGGCATCCTATATTTTAGGGATGAAGATCTATAGAGATAGATCTAATCGAACGATTGGCCTATCCCAAGGTACATACATCGATAAAGTGCTAAAACGGTTTAGCATGGAGAACTCGAAAAGAGGTCTCATTCCTATTAGTCATGGGATTACTCTTTCCGAGAAGATGTCTCCAAAGACATATGAGGAAAGGGTGCGCATGAGTAGGATTCCTTATGCCTCGGCAATAGGATCCATCATGTATGCGATGTTATGTACTAGAGCTGATGTTGCTCATTCACTTATTGTGACGAGCAGATATCAGTCTAACCCAGGTGAAGAACACTGGAAAGCAGTGAAGAACATATTGAAGTACTTGAGAAGGACTAAAGATGTTTTTCTTGTTTTTGGTGGATCTGAATTGAAAATTGAGGGTTATACTTACTCTAGTTTTCAATCAGAAGGCGATGGTAGAAGATCCCAATCAGGGTATGTATTTACTCTAAATGGGGGAGCGATTAGTTGGAAGAGTTCCAAACAGCCTACAACGGCTGACTCCACAGCGGAAGCGGAATATATAGCTGCATGTGAAGCTGCAAAGGAAGCTGTCTGGATGAGGAAATTTGTTTCTGATTTGGGAGTAGTTCCTAGCATTGAGGATCCTATAGTGTTGTATTGTGATAACAACGCTGCGATAGCTCAAGCTAAGGAACCAAGATCCCATAAGAATTCCAAACACGTGTTGCGGCGCTTTCATCTGATTCGAGAGATCTTAGAAAGAGGGGATGTCAACATCGTAAGGATTGACACACATAACAACATAGCGGATCCATTTACTAAGGCATTGTCTCAGGCTCACTTTGATCGACATAGAGATAAGATGGGTATAAGATACCACAGTGATTGGCTTTAGTACAAGTGGGAGTTTGATAGTATTTTGTCCTAAACCCAATCATGTGTGATGGGTTAGGAAATACTTTCATGTAATCTTATTTGATTTTATTTATATTAATAAAAGACTTGTTGTTTTTATTACGGGCTTTATCTATTTAAAGTGTTTAAATAAGAAGTTCCATAGTTTAGAGTAAAGCTTCTAGAATTATAATGAGATTATAATAATGAGATCTAGAAGATGATAACACTAAACTTAAATAGTTCCCGATCGTAGGATAACTAATTGGGAGTTAGTCAATCCGTAAAGATCGGTACATACTATGCTTACTTCCTCGGAAGGATGTCTGTTCTCATAGACATTCGTGTGATGACACTATAGCTAGTATGTAGGTGCTTATT
Organism: Saposhnikovia divaricata; assembly: GCA_036435485.1. NCBI lineage: Eukaryota > Viridiplantae > Streptophyta > Magnoliopsida > Apiales > Apiaceae > Saposhnikovia > Saposhnikovia divaricata. The sequence continues at coordinate 34,534,553 of CM071599.1, forward strand.
GGAGAATAAGTTCACTGAACGTGACTTGATCAAATGAACGACTAATGGAGTTTACTCACGTGTTAATAGTTGTTCATAAGTTGATGGTGGTACAATTGTCCTTAGACTTGAGACCGTTAAAGTAATCTTATATACAATGAACAATGTTTTGGTTTAGTTCTAAGTCCTCAAGGGACAATCATTAGTTCTATTCCGGGTATAGGAATTTGTATATGAAGATAGTTAACGATCGATAAAGAATCTACCCCTTTCAGTAAAAGAAAGTGAATATCCTATGATGTTCTTACTATGTTAGTTCTGGAATCTCTGGCCAGAGTAATTGAAGTTAGAAAGAGTTTCTAATTCAAATGAACTAGACATAATGTATAAGAAATTATATGATTAAATTAAATAGGCTTGACACGCGATCCATGCCTTGTATTTAATCGGGATATTGTCGGATAAAAGGAATTGATTGTACGGTAACCATTTGCTGAATAGGTTTTATATATTCTAAGCAATGAATTCATATTATCCGGATAGTCGCGATATATTGAAAAGTATCACTCACGATGTAGAATAAATATTAATTACTTATGTAATTATATTTAACGAATTAATTAGTAATTCGTATAAGTAATAATAAATAGTTTATTATTATTTATTTCTACTACCGGCTTAATATTGAACCTAAAGGGTCACACCATAAAAAGGTTAAATATTTATAGATGATGAGAATAATTAATAATGGCTATGAATTATTTATTTATTGAATAAATAATTAATTAGCAATTATTTATAATTTATTAAATGAGATTTAATAGATTATAAATAAATTAAGAAAAGTTCTTAATAATTATTAATTACAAAATTTAGTTTGAGAAATTAAATTTTATGAGAGAATTATTTTCAGAATGGGATTAATAATTAAAAGGGTTTTAATTATTAAATGATTATTTAATAAGATAAAGTAAAGACTTTATTTCTTTAAATATCAAACATTTCCAAGAGTTGGAGGATATCACAAACACACAACACAAAACATCCCAGGAGGTTTAGAAGATCATGGAGAGCTTTTGAAGTTCATCAAAATCATTCCAAACCATTTAATTAATTTTCTCAATTGTTCTTAATCTACTATATGATATTTGATCTTGGTGGATACCATTAGAGCACTCCACACTTGAGGGGTGATTGCTGGAAATCAAAGACACATTCATAACAATCCCAGGAAAGCTATCAAGGTATTTTTCTTGTGTTCATACAATATTTAAATCTATATACATGATTAATTAGGTTTTTATGCAAGTAAATGTGATTTACACTTCCGCTACGGTCATAAATTCCTTCATTGGTATCAGAGCATAGGTTGCATGTATATAGATCCCAGAAAAAATTTCGGAATTTTTCAAGCTTGTATGAATTAGTTATGAATTTTTGAAGTTCTAGGAGGCTATAATCAAATTAATTACGAATTAATTAATAAATTATTTTTTAAAATAATTTTGATCACTGATATATTTTCTTCAAGTGTTGTAGAAGTCCCAGAAAAAGTTTCATAATTTTCCCATGGATAGATTATTTATTATTGATTTTTAAAGAGTTTAGAAATTAATAAATAATAATCTGTTTATAAATATATAATATTTATAAAATATCTAGATAGGTAGTATTATTGGGGGCCCAAAAAGGGAGTTAGTCAGTTGGGCTAGTGGGCTGAAAGTATCAGATATTTAAAATCTTGGCCGACTGATATAGTATATATTATATATTTAAAAATGGCTGTCGACTGAAAAGAAAGCTACTGCGCGCGACTATGCTACGCGCGTGGGCTTCTCGCGCTGGCGGCTCACGCGCCGCGCGTGCAGCTCACGCGCCGGGTCGGGTCGGGTCAGTCGGGTCGTGTCGGATATCGGGTCGGGTCAGGGCCGGGTCGAGTGCTGACGTCAGCATGACTGCGTAACGCATCTGTTACATGCGTGACAGAGCAAAAATGCTATTTTTGGCCTGTAACGCATTCTGGTAATGCGTTACAGGGTCTGTATGTGACAGAAATGACCCTGATTCGTATTTTGACTTTTCCCGTTGATCCGTAACTCCGTTTGAGGCGTATAATATATCGTTGGATTCGTTTTTACGAGACGGATCTAATGGAGTGGTCAAATAAATTTTAAAAATTAATTTTAAAATGGTTAAAGCTTCCGGAAGTGTTTTAAAGCCCGTTTTAATTATGTTAAAATGCTTTAAAATACTAATATTGTTTCATATAGATGTTTAACAATGTTTAACATGATATAACATGTTTGCCTATATATATGTGTGCATAGAAATGCCATGAGATAATATATATAGTTTTATATATCGTATATAAAATGCATGTTTGACTTTAGGTTTTAACGAAAACGTTTCGCAACCTAAATAATATAAAATCCCTCGTTATTTAATAGCAAGTAATAAAATGGCCAATGTCACAACGGGCTTGTGTCGGTCATAGCCTTCCAACATGGTAGAAAGTGATTCTTAGTTTTGAGCTTTGTCGTTTCGTGCTACAGCCGAGGGCTTCGTTTTCAAAAATAGGAATTACTTGTCTATTACATGAGATGCGTATAATTAATTAGAATCCAATTGTCGTTACGTGCTACAGCCGTGGGCTATTGAGATCTTATTAATTTAACGAGATGTTGGGTCTCACTTGACTTAGAATATTGAATTTAGACGTGCTACAGCCGTGATTCAATGATTCAAGAGGCTAAATGGAATTAGGGAATAATATGAGATGTAATTGATAAAGAGTTATCTGCCTATGGAACATTACATAGCGTTTCGTGCTACAGCCGAGGTTATATAATGGAAAGTAGGATCCCTATTCTCACATGCATTGAGAATGCTTTAGTTATACATTTGAGGGTTGTATAATTTTAATAAAACTGTGGGAGCCACCTATGAATAAAGACCCGATTCATAAGGTGTTATAATAAAATTGGATATCTACTAATGTTGTTATGTGTTCACAAATTTCAGATTTATAGATCATGTCTTCTGCTCTATCACTCCGTAGCATACTTGATGCGAACAAATTGACTGGTCCCAATTATGCTGATTGGCTTCGAAACGTGAGAATCGTTCTCAGGGCTGAGAAAAAGGATTATGTGCTTGACTCGCCTTTACCTGTACCTCCTTCTGATGATGCACTTTTCCATGAACGAGAAGTGTATAATGAATGGTTAGATGCTGCTAATGTTGCTCAATGTGTCATGCTAGCATCCATGACACCTGAGTTACAGAAGCAACATGAGAAAATGGATGCTCCAACCATTCTGATACATCTACAGGAGCTTTATGATGTACAAGGGAGAACCGCTCGATATGATATATCGAAAGAGCTATTCCAATGTAGAATGGCTGAAGGGTCGTCTGTGAATGACCATGTGCTTAAGATGATCAATCTGATTGAGCATCTAGGGCAGTTAGGTTTTGTCATGGATGGGGAGTTATGCCAAGATTTAGTCTTGCAGTCACTCCCGGATTCGTTCTCGCAGTTCGTTATGAACTTTCACATGAACAAGCTGGATGCCAGCTTAGCTGAGCTCCACAACATGCTGAAAACTACTCAGGCGAATTTTCCCTCCAAAAGGGGTTCTGTTCTTATGATCGGTGCCAGTACCTCTACTAAGAGGAAGAGGAACTGGAAGCCGAAGAATAAGAAAAAGGGTGAGAATAAACCTGTTCCACCAAAGGCTGACCCGAAAAGCAAAGGAGTTTGCTTCCACTGTAACAAGGTGGGACACTGGAAGAGGAACTGCAAGGTTTACCTTGCAGAGTTAAAGAATAAGAAGGGCAATGAGATTACCGCTTCAGATTCAGGTATGTTCATGATTGAACTAAATATGTCTTTAAGTCAGATTTCTACTTGGGTATTGGATACTGCTTGTGGGTCTCATATTTGCAATTCGTTGCAGGGACTAAAGCAAAGTAGACCTCTGGGGGAAGATGAAGTGATTCTATTGATGGGCAATGGAGCAAGAGTTGCTGCTGCAGCTGTAGGATCATTTCCTTTGCATATGCCTACGGGCAAAACTATCGTGTTGAATAAATGTTATTATGTACCATCTATTGTAAGAAATATTGTTTCTATTCCTGTACTTGATTCGGATGGTTTTACATTTATTGTTGAGAATAATAAATGTTTAATTAAGAGAAATAATATTACTTATGGATACGGTACATTACATAATGGTTTGTATATATGTGACTTAGAACATAATTTGTTTCAAATTGAACAACCTAATAATAAAAGAAAAAGAGATAATAAAAATCCAACTTATTTATGGCACTGCAGACTAGGTCATATTAGTGAGAACAGACTTCGCACATTACATAAGGATAAGTTACTAGAACATTTTGATTTTGAATCATATCCTACATGCGAGTCTTGTCTCATGGGTAAAATGACTAAATCTCCATTTACTGGACATGAAGAGAGAGCTGCGGGGTTGTTAGACTTGGTACACACAGATGTATGTGGACCAATGTCAACAAGTGCTAGAGGAGGATTTTCATACTTCATTACTTTTACGGATGATCGATCCAGGTTAGGATATGTATATCTTATGAAATACAAATCCGAAGCTTTTGAAAAGTTCAAGGAATATAGAAATGAAGTAGAAAAATAAACCGCACGTAGTATAAAAGTTCTTCGATCAGATCGAGGAGGTGAGTACTTAAGCGGAGAGTTTTTAGGTTATCTTAAAGAAAATGGTATAGTTTCTCAATGGACCCCTCCATATACTTCACAATTAAATGGAGTATCTGAGAGAAGGAATCGTACTCTATTAGATATGGTGAGGTCCATGATGAGCTTTACTGATCTTCCAGTATCACTATGGGGTTATGCTTTAGAGACGTCAGCGTATTTACTGAACAAGGTGCCTTCTAAATCGGTTCTCACGACCCCACATGAGATGTGGAGTGGGAAGAAACCAGGTCTTAAACATGTTAAGGTTTGGGGGTGTCCAGCTTATGTCAAGAAAGTTGAACATGATAAGTTGGAACCTAGATCCGTGAAATGCAGTTTTGTGGGATATCCTAAAGAAGGTCATGGATATTATTTCTATGATCCTTCTGATCAAAGGATATTTGTTTCTAGACACGCACACTTCTTAGAGGAACAGTTCCTCCTTGATAGAAACAGTGGGAGAAATATTGAACTTGATGAAGTTCAAGAACCATAAAATGCAACGATTAGAGAAGAAGTACCTGTTCAGAAAGAACAACCTTCTGTAGAACAACCTTTACGTAAGTCAGAGAGAGTGTCCCGCCCAATCGAAAGATATTACGGGCTTGTCATTGAAAATGATGATGATGATTTGTCATTTGTTGATGATGAGGACCCTATGACTTATGAAGAGGCAGTGAGTTGTAATGACTCAGAGAAATGGCAGGATGCCATGAAATCCGAAATGGACTCGATGTATATAAACCAAGTGTGGACTTTGGTTGAAGCACCTGAAGGAGTTAAACCCATTGGGTGCAAATGGATATACAAACAAAAGTTAGGAGCAGATGGCCAGGTGGAGACCTATAAGGCCAGGCTTGTGGCAAAAGGATTCAAACAAAGACAAGGGATTGACTTTGATGAAACCTTTTCGCCTGTAGCCTTGCTCAAATCCATTAGGATTTTGCTTGCGATTGCAGCCTACTATGATTACGAGATCTGGAAAATGGACGTAAAGACGGCCTTCCTCAATGGGAAACTTGAAGAGGAAGTGTATATGACACAGCCAGAGGGTTTTGTTTCCAGTGGAAACGAAAATCTAATATGTAGACTGCTTCGATCCATATATGGTTTGAAGCAAGCTTCTCGAAGATGGAACATCCGTTTTGATGAGACAATCAAAGAGTTTGATTTTATCAAAAACTTAGATGAACCATGTGTTTACAAGAAGGTTAGTGGGAGCGCGGTAACATTTCTTATATTGTATGTGGATGACATACTTATAATAGGAAATGATATACCGATGTTACAATCAGTCAAGGTCTGGCTATCAAAGAACTTCACTATGAAGGACTTGGGAGAGGCATCCTATATTTTAGGGATGAAGATCTATAGAGATAGATCTAATCGAACGATTGGCCTATCCCAAGGTACATACATCGATAAAGTGCTAAAACGGTTTAGCATGGAGAACTCGAAAAGAGGTCTCATTCCTATTAGTCATGGGATTACTCTTTCCGAGAAGATGTCTCCAAAGACATATGAGGAAAGGGTGCGCATGAGTAGGATTCCTTATGCCTCGGCAATAGGATCCATCATGTATGCGATGTTATGTACTAGAGCTGATGTTGCTCATTCACTTAGTGTGACGAGCAGATATCAGTCTAACCCAGGTGAAGAACACTGGAAAGCAGTGAAGAACATATTGAAGTACTTGAGAAGGACTAAAGATGTTTTTCTTGTTTTTGGTGGATCTGAATTGAAAATTGAGGGTTATACTAACTCTAGTTTTCAATCAGAAGGCGATGGTAGCAGATCCCAGTCAGGGTATGTATTTACTCTAAATGGGGGAGCGATTAGTTGGAAGAGTTCCAAACAGCCTACAACGGCTGACTCCACAGCGGAAGCGGAATATATAGCTGCATGTGAAGCTGCAAAGGAAGCTGTCTGGATGAGGAAATTTGTTTCTGATTTGGGAGTAGTTCCTAGCATTGAGGATCCTATAGTGTTGTATTGTGATAACAACGCTGCGATAGCTCAAGCTAAGGAACCAAGATCCCATAAGAATTCCAAACACGTGTTGCGGCGCTTTCATCTGATTCGAGAGATCATAGAAAGAGGGGATGTCAACATCGTAAGGATTGACACACATAACAACATAGCGGATCCATTTACTAAGGCATTGTCTCAGGCTCACTTTGATCGACATAGAGACAAGATGGGTATAAGATACCACAGTGATTGGCTTTAGTACAAGTGGGAGTTTGATAGTATTTTGTCCTAAACCCAATCATGTGTGATGGGTTAGGAAATACTTTCATGTAATCTTATTTGATTTTATTTATATTAATAAAAGACTTGTTGTTTTTATTACGGGCTTTATCTATTTAAAGTGTTTAAATAAGAAGTTCCATAGTTTAGAGTAAAGCTTCTAGAATTATAATGAGATTATAATAATGAGATCTAGAAGATGATAACACTAAACTTAAATAGTTCACGATCGTAGGATAACTAATTGGGAGTTAGTCAATCCGTAAAGATCGGTACATACTATGCTTGCTTCCTCGGAAGGATGTCTGTTCTCATAGACATTCGTGTGATGACAATATAGCTAGTATGTAGGTGCTTATTGGAGAATAAGTTCACTGAACGTGACTTGATCAAATGAACGACTAATGGAGTTTACTCACGTGTTAATAGTTGTTCATAAGTTGATGGTGGTACAAGTGTCCTTAGACTTGAGACCGTTAAAGTAATCTTATATACAATGAACTATGTTTTGGTTTAGTTCTAAGTCCTCAAGGGACAATCATCATTAGTTCTATTCCGGGTATAGGAATTTGTATATGAAGATAGTTAACGATCGATAAAGAATCTACCCCTTTCAGTAAAAGAAAGTGAATATCCTATGATGTTCTTACTATGTTAGTTCTGGAATCTCTGGCCAGAGTAATTGAAGTTAGAAAGAGTTTCTAATTCAAATGAACTAGACATAATGTATAAGAAATTATATGATTAAATTAAATAGGCTTGACACGCGATCCATGCCTTGTATTTAATCGGGATATTGTCGGATAGAAGGAATTGATTGTACGGTAACCATTTGCTGAATAGGTTTTATATATTCTAAGCAATGAATTCATATTATCCGGATAGTCGCGATATATTGAAAAGTATCACTCACGATGTAGAATAAATATTAATTACTTATGTAATTATATTTAACGAATTAATTAGTAATTCGTATAAGTAATAATAAATAGTTTATTATTATTTATTTCTACTACCGGCTTAATATTGAACCTAAAGGGTCACACCATAAAAAGGTTAAATATTTATAGATGATGAGAATAATTAATAATGGCTATGAATTATTTATTTATTGAATAAATAATTAATTAGCAATTATTTATAATTTATTAAATGAGATTTAATAGATTATAAATAAATTAAGAAAAGTTCTTAATAATTATTAATTACAAAATTTAGTTTGAGAAATTAAATTTTGTGAGAGAATTATTTTCAGAATGGGATTAATAATTAAAAGGGTTTTAATTATTAAATGATTATTTAATTAGATAAAGTAAAGACTTTATTTCTTTAAATATCAAACATTTCCAAGAGTTGGAGGATATCACAAACACACAACACAAAACATCCAAAGAGGTTTAGAAGATCATGGAGAGCTTTTGAAGTTCATCAAAATCATTCTAAACCATTTAATTAATTTTCTCAATTGTTCTTAATCTACTATATGATATTTGATCTTGGTGGATACCATTAGAGCACTCCACACTTGAGGGGTGATTGCTGGAAATCAAAGACACATTCATAACAATCCCAGGAAAGCTATCAAGGTATTTTTCTTGTGTTCATACAATTTTTAAATCTATATACATGATTAATTAGGTTTTTATGCAAGTAAATGTAATTTACACTTCCGCTACGGTCATAAATTCCTTCAGCATTCTCCCAAGCTTGTGAAACAGCAGCTTGATTAATCATTGGAGATACTGTCAGTGCATAATGCAGAGGTCCAATAGCCATAAAATCCATCACTGGGTGAAAATCAGTTGACACTCCTTTCTTGTTGGTGATTGTAGCAACATGGTTGTTTGTCATAAAGTCGAAGTCACCAAACTTGAAAGCAACTGACTTTGGTAGTTTTCTTTGAGCAGCCATTGATTTTGATCTGAAAGAACTTAAGAATTCTTGAAAGAAATTAGTTAATTTGAGAGCTCGAAGGATGTATGCCTTAAACAATTTGAATTAGAAGAAAGAAATAAACAATCAGAGTCTCAAAATAAAGATATATTAAAAAATCCTTCAGACCCACTAACCCACGTTCACACGTAAATTGACAGGTGGCAGTCCCTGGATAGACGTAATTACCCACGATTTTTGGAAAATAAAATCCAAAATTGATTTTAATTTAAATAAGGGTCTAGAAAGAATTCAAACCGATTTCAGAGACTAAAATGGAGTTGCATATGTGGCATGTCAGATATTTTCCTGAAAATAAAACACCAATAATCCAAGCAAAATATTTTGATTAGATTTGAAAACGTCTTGAAAATATGAGAAGGTCAGTCACGCGCGAAGTAATGATGTCATTGCTGCATTTGAACACTTCAAAAGACTGTCCAGCTTCTCACGGTTTTCTATATAATAACCTGGTGTCATTTGCCTTACTCCATTCTAAAAACCACTCAAACACTCTCTGCAAAACAAAACGAGTTCTCCAAACACAATGGCTTTTAACCCAGATATTCACATGAACCCTAACTTTCGATTCTTGTCCCCTGAGGAGTTAGATGCTCTTGTTCATCAGGAGCAAATGGACTACCTCTTTGAGCATATGACTTTTCTCCCTGAGTTAGAAATGGCTGGAATCGATCCAAATAATGTCGAAAACCCTCCAAATGATCAAAACCTTCCTCTTGAACAAAACCCTCCCCCTGAACAAAATCCACCTCATATGATTGAGGATGAAGAATTTGATGAAGAGGATGAGGCTGATTTTGATGAAGATGCACTGCCTCCTGCTCCAACATGCAAAGTGCAGGCTGGAAAGAGAAAGAGGGATGATGATTTCGACCCTTCTCCTGGAGGATGTCGAGTCTTCGTTCTTCTTCCTATCATTCTTGCTCAATAAACATGGAGTTACATAGTTTCTGGCTTGCTTAGGGAGTTGACGAATTGATTGTGGAAGACTAGTGAAAAAAACAACTCTAGCAGGCACAACATTAGACAAGAAGAAGATTAGTAGTAACTATTGGACAAAAAGAAAAATTGTATTTCATTTCCATGTATGTAATGCTTTTGATTAATGAAATTACAAGTTTCCTTTATCTATCTTGTCTATTTGTTGTTTATTGACAAGAAGATTGTTAGCATGAATGTATTGAATCAATGAGAATATGCAACAATTATTATAACTAAACAACTAAGTAATTCAGAACCTAAATTACTAAGTCAGAGACTAAGAAAAATTTCAAAGTTTAGTTCTTAATGACATGTTACTCATACTACAATTTATCAAGGAAAAATGTTATTAGCTTCAGGGTCTAAATGAAAGATATAGATACTGATGTAAATCAAATCTATAAGCTAAACAACATACCTTGCTACTTATGCAGATGTTAAAGATCTAGAAATTTAACATTCCTAACTCACTAACCAATCTAATGAATGTAGCCTCATCAAGTGGTTTGGTTAGGATATCTGCAAGCTGTTTATCAGTGGGAATAAAATGAAGTTCCACAGTACCATTCTCAATATGTTCTCTAATAAAATGATACCTGACATCAATGTGCTTAGTCCTTGAATGTTGAACTGGATTCTCTACAATTTTGATAGCACTAGTATTATCACAGAACATAGGAATATTACTAAGTGTCATACCATAATCCATCAACTGGTTTCTTATCCAAAGGAGTTGAGCACAATAACTGCCTGCTGCAATTTACTCAGCTTCTGTAGTTGAGGTTGAGACATATTGTTGCTTCTTGCTTGCCCAAGAAATCAATCTGTTTCCCAAGAATTGACATGTACCTGTTGTGCTTTTCCTGTGTATTTTACACCATGCATAATCAGAGTCTGAATAGCCAATTAAGGAGAAATCAGATTCTCTAGGATACTACAAACCAAGGTTTGGAGTTCCTTTGAGATACCTAAAAATTCTCTTCACAGTAATTAAATGAGATTCCTTAGGATCACTTTGGAATCTAGCACATAAACAGGTAGAAAACATTATATCTGGTCTACTGGCAGTTAAGTATAATAATGAACCTATCATGCCTCTATAGCTAGTGTTATCAACACTCTTTCCCTTAGGATCAGAGTCTAGCTTAGTGGCTGTTGCCATAGGTGTTTTTGCAGCTGAAAAATCTTGAAAGTCAAACCTTTTTAAAAGATATTTTATATACTTTGACTGATTAATGAAAATACCAGTCTCAGTCTGTTTGACCTGCAAACCTAAAAAGTAATTTATTTCACCCATCATGCTCATCTGATACTTAGACTGCATAAGCTTGCTAAACTTAGCACACAACTTTTCATTAGTAGAACCAAATATGATGTCATCAACATAAACTTGAACTAAAGGAAATCACCTTTCACCTTTCTAAAGAATAGAGTTTTGTCAATTGTACCTCTTGTGAAGCCATTTTCAAGAAGAAATTTAGACAAAGTCTCATACCATGCTCTTGGTGCTTGCTTTAGTCCATAGAGTGCCTTGTCAAGTTTGTAGACATGATTTGGAAACTTTGGATCAACAAAACCAGGTGGTTGCTCCACATACACTTCCTCATCAAGCTTGCCATTTAGAAAAGCACTCTTTACATCCATCTGGTATACCTTGAACTTTGAATGAGCTGCAAATGCAAGAAACATTCTGATTGCTTCCAATCTTGCTACAGGGGCAAAGGTTTCATCATAATCAATACCTTCCTCCTGAGAGTATCCATTGGCCACCAGTCTTGCTTTGTTTCTTATAATCATACCAGATTCATCTAGCTTATTTTTGAAAACCCATTTTGCACCAACAATAGATCTGTTTTTAGGTCTTGGTACTAATTTCCAGACTTTGTTTCTCTCAAACTCATTTAGTTCTTCCTGCATTGCAATTACCCAATCAGGATCCTGTAAGGCTTCTTCAACCTTTTTAGGTTCATTCTTTGAGAGAAAGCAACTATACAAGCATTTATTTTGAATTGATCTTCTAGTTCGAACACCACTATTTGGATCACCAATAATCAAATCTTCAGTATGATCCCTTGTCCATTTCCTAACAGGTGGTAGATTACTCCTGCTAGACTCTCCCCCTATATTAGTGGTATCTCTTTTATAAGAGTGTTCATTTCCTTCAAAAGCTCCCCCTTGATCAGTTGAATCAATAGACTCCATACTGCTACTAGTACTTGAACTTTCTCCATTAGTCCCTGAAGAATTAGTCCCTGATGAAGTAGACTCTGAATGATTGGTCTGCTCCTGACTAGTACTGTGTTCTCCTTGATTGATTTGCTCCCCTTCAACAACAGCATTCCTTTGATAAGCAATAGAGATTTCCTCTGGAGAACCTTCATCATCACTGGAGAGAATCTCAGATTCCTTAAGATTTTTAAATTCCAATTTGTCATGACTTTCATCAATTTGCAAAATTCCAAATTTCTTGTCATCAAATGCAACATGAATTGATTCCATAACAATGTGAGTTATGAGATTATAAACTTTGAAGGCCTTTGATGCTGAATATCCTAGAAAGATTGTTTCATCCGATTTGGCTTCAAACTTTTCAGTTGTTATGGATGAACTTTCAGGACATAGCATTTGCATCCAAAGATGTGAAAGTAGTTCACACTTGGCTTCTTTCCTTTGATCATCTCATAGGGAGTCTTTCCATGACTATTTATCAAGGTGCAATTTTGAGTAAAACATGCAGTATTGACAGCTTCTGCCCAGAAATAGGTTGGAAGCTTTGCATCTGCAAGCATGGTTCTTGCTGCTTCTATGAGAGTTCTGTTCTTTCTTTCTACTACACCATTCTGCTGAGATGTTCCAGGTGCAGAAAACTGTTGAGTGATTCCATTGTCTGCACAATACTCCTCCATTATAGAATTCTTTAATTCTGTATCATTGTCACTCCTAAGTACTTTGACTTTGTACTCAGAGCTATTCTGAATATTCTTGACAAGATCAATGATTTGCTGAGGAGCTTCATCCTTTTTATCTAGAAAGAATACCCATGTGAACCTTGTGTAGTCATCCAATATAACTAGAGCATATCTTTTCTTGCTGATAGACATAATGTTTACTGGACCAAATAGATCAAGATGTAGCTTGTGAAATGGTTCAGTAATTGAATTTTTTGTCTTGCTCTTGAAAGTGGTTATTCTTTGTTTTCTAAGCTGACAAACTTCACAAAGTCCATCTTTCACATAATTTGCCTGTGGTAGGCCTCTCACTAGATTGTGCTTAACAAGTTGAATAAGCTTCTTGAAGTTAAGATGTGAGAGCTTCTTGTGCCAATTTCAGCTTTCATCATTCGATGCCTTGCTGTAAAGACATCTGACAATTCCTTTAGATGTGTCACTCAAGTTGGCTTCATAAATGTTACCATGTCTCTGACCAGTTAGAACAATGTCCCCATTCTTCATATTCAATATTTTGCATCCTTCACTATCAAAGATTGATTGGTAACCTTTATCACCCAGTTGACTTATGCTTAAAAGTGTGTGTTTCAAGCCTTTAACCAGTGCTACATTTTATATGATGACATTCCCCAAAACAATTGAGCCATATCCCAGAGTTTCTCCTTTGTTGCCATCTCCAAACGATATTACTGGGCCAGCTTTCCTCTCAAACTTTGTAAGCAGGGACTTCTTTCCAATCATATGTCCAAAGCATCCACTGTCCAAGATAATTGAATGCTTCTTTCCTGTGCCCTTAAAAGAAGATGGAGAAGTTTTCTTTGGAGATCCAGGTTTGTCTGAAGTATTTGTCATCAATGCAATGTTGTCATAATCCAATTCATCTTCAGAATCACTGGAATCAGCCCAATCCTTCTGTGTGACCATGAGTGCATTATCCTTTCCTGAATTTCTAGGCTTCTTACACTCACTAGAAAAGTGTCCAAGCTCGTTGCCGTTAAAGCATTTGATCTTTGCCTTATCAAGCTTGACAATTATACTTTTGCCCTTGTCACTCTTCTTCTCTTCTTTCTTTTGAAAAGGTCTTTTGCTAAATCTTCTCCTGTTGAATCTTCCTTTCTTGAAAGCTTTAGCAAACATAGCAAAGAGTTCCTGCATCTCTGATTCAGAATCACTATTATCATAGTCTATATCCGTAGTCTATGACTCAAAACTTTCTTTGCTTTTCTTCTTCCTTGAGTCCTTTATAGTAGGCTCAACATTTTGTTCTTCTGGAAGCTTCTTTGATTCAGATTGAGCAGTAAGTGCAACAGTTTTCATCTTTCCTTCACCTCTGCTCTTCTTCTGCTGCTTATCTAGTTCATAAGCCCTCAGTTTTCCATAAACTGCCTCTAATGATATTTCATCCAGATCATTAGCTTCCTCAATTGCAGATATCTTCTCATTGAAGAAATCAGACAAGGCTTTCATGAACTTAGTATTCATATCCTCCAAGTCATAATATTTACCATGCATGGCCATCTCATTGATGAGTTTAGTAAACCTATCAAAGGTATCAGTAAGTGACTCACCAAACTTGGATTCAAAATACTCATACTGTTGTATGAGAAGTGTCCTCATATTCTTCCTCACAGGTTTAGTTCCTTCATAATGAACCTTCAGATTGTCCTATATCTTCTTAGCAGTTTTAAAAGAAAGAACATAGTTAGTGAGAACAGAATCAAGACTGTTGAACAATATGTTTCTCACTTTAGCATCCTTAAGAACGTTCTCCTTGTCCTTATCTCTCCATTCAGATTTAGGCTTCTCTGCTGTGTGCTCTGGAACAACTTTTCCTTCGACAGTTGCTTGAGGAACAACCCTTGTTGGAACGAAAGGCCCATCTCTAATTCTGTCAAGATAATCAGGGTCTATTACTTCCAGGTGATGCAACATTTTCACTACCCAGAGAGTATACTCGTTTCCCTTGAGCATGGGGATCTTAGTATTACCATCCTTGTAACCAGACATGAATGCAGATCTTTATGATTATTCAAAATCAACCTGCTCTGATACCAATTGTTAACTCGAATAACTTGTAGAAGAGGGATTGAATACAAGTTATGTAATCGTGTCTGATTTTTGCTTGATTAGATGAATAAGAACAAACGAATAAATCAAAATGTTTGTATTAATAAAATCAAATACAAACTCTACCAAAGGTGTACAATACCTTTAGCAGCTGCTCTCAATACAAATCTCTCTCTATTTGTTTCGAACTCTCGAATACAAACCTTATACTAAGCTCACGTTTTTGAACTCACGAATGCTTTTTACAATGATGTAGATAGAGTATTTATAATGCTACCTGTCAACTAATAACAGAAAGAATAATCTATACATGGTAATCTTCTGTCGTCCAGTTGATAGTTTCCAACAATACTTTGATTCTTTTCTTCAAGCACACTTCTTTCCATCTTCTGAATACAAGATCCTAAAGTATAGCACTTTCCAATTTTGCAGCTTCGATACAGTCAGGGTCTATCATAGTCCCTGAAAACTCTGTAGTCCGTGACCTCAGTCCCTGATCAAGTACTGTTCACAGTTTTGCAGATCTTGGATAACTGATATTCCATTAATCAAATGGTAAACCCTTTATAAGATCAGAGTGTTATAAGAAGTGTAATGTCATTCCATTTTACACATCAAAACTCATGAATTTATTCCTAACACGAACGGAAATAGCCAAGTCCTATGGGATCATGAAATATGCTATGAAAATGCAACTAAATGGACTTACATAGAATACATAAACAAATATGCTCTAAATGAACAGTCATGCAATAATATGAATGAAATTACTACTACACATGCAAAATATGCAATATGATTCCTACATGAACAATGACTCTACTAACTACTAACCCTCAATCACCCCCAAACTTAAAATATTCAATGTCCTCATTGAAGGCATTAAAAAGGATAGTAGAGAACATACCTAACTATCAGCAGGGTCACCCTCCCCGGGTGGCAAATCTGGTGGAGGATAAGCGGTGTGAGCTCCAAAAACAGGGCAGTTAACCAGTACACCAGTGGCCTGAAAAGCACTGCCCAAAGCCTGAGTTAACTCCTCTGTATATCGGCGGTTGATGTCATACATGGCATCAATACGCCTAGTCAAACATCTGTACTGTGCATCACCAAGACCAGACCTATCAGAATCTCGATGCACATGAGATGGACCTGCTCTAGCTGCTCTAGGAACATGTGGTGGAGAACCACCCCCCCTCTACATCGGCAACAATATAGCCCAAACCTCTATCATGGGGAATGCCGCCTGGCCATTCCACCATCCGATCAATCATAGAGTGGTCAATAGCAGAACTGGGCATCTGTAGAAGCTCATCACCAGCCCACCTAATACCCACAGATGTGCACAACTTATCCACAACAGAGGAATGTGGAATCGCCTCTGTCGTCCCACCTCTCATGAATCTAAGCATATTCTGATTTATGATGTATCCAAGATCAATGTATTTCCCATTCAGAATCCCCCATAGAAGTATAGCTGGTCAACAGTGACCTCATGAGAGTGCGAAGAAGGCAAGATATTAGCACACATAAACAGATTCCAAGCCCTCGCATACCTGTTCATGGCAGAGGCAGGGAAAGTAAGCTGCTCATTGGTTCCCGCTTCGCACTTCCACACCGTGCTCGGAACACAAATCTCACCCACAATGTCATCGAAATCCTCATCTTCCTGGGTCTTAAGTGCCCAATCCACGGCTCTTCTAGGCTTCGCTGGCTGACTCACAATCTGACGAATAGCAGCAGGCCTGTAATCCACAGTAAAGCCCCTCACCAAAGAAAATCCATTCTTATCAGCCTTGGCATTGGTATAAAACTCCCGCACAATGCTCAAAGGAACCGCAACTGGCACCTCACAAAAACTCTCCCATCCCATCTCCTGAATCATCTCAACTAGCTCTCCATCCCGAGCCGTAGGCAAGAATCCCCTCTCCTTAGCCACAACCTTCGACATCAACCTATTAAACTCAACCTGTGCCTCCGGAGAACTAAATTTCTCACCACCAACACCCATACTAGAATCCTCATCCGAAGAGGGATGAGTAATACTACTACCCACAACTCGTGCTCTTTTCGGTACCATAATCAATCTCTAATTAACATGAACAATCAACAATTCCACAACCCAAAACCAATGCAACACACAAATATCCCCAAATACAAGAACACAATTCTCACTAAATAAAAACAAGAGGAGAGGATTATACCAACGAATCAGAGATGTGAATCTTGCACTAAAATTCCCCCAAACTTGAATCAGAGAGTCCTTGAAGCTTGAATGGGGTTAAAGGTTAGAAGTAGAGTTAGGTAATTTGTGTGTATAGGTGTATATATAGGTAGATACATGAGAGATATGGGAGTGAGAGGATGAGGGTGTTTGGAGGTAGGGATTGATATAAAAGGGTTAGGGTTCGAATTTGAGAAGGAATGGGAGATAGGGAATATAAATTAGGGATATGAAATCGAAGATATGAAATTGGGAGTATAAAACTCGGTTTTCAGCAGGGGAATCAGCGCGCCCGCGCCGCTCTATGGTGCACCCGTGCCTGATTTCTGTAAAAAAAAAAAATTTAAAGCATGAAAATACAGAAACCGCGTGGGTTACCTCCCACGAAGCGCTTGTTTTACGTCAATAGCTTGACGTTACTCCCGAGATCTATATAGTTGCCAACACGGCGGAAACTGCCTCACGGTTCACCGTACCACCGAAATAATGCTTGAGTCGTTGTGCGTTCACCTTGAAAGAATGATCAGGTGACCTATCAAAAATCTCCACTGCTCCATGCGGAAACATTATCTTAACTGTGAATGGACCCGACCACCTTGACTTAAGTTTTCCAGGAAAAAGTTTGAGGCGAGAGTTGAAAAGCAAAACTAGTTGACCAGGCACAAATGACTTGTGCATCAATCTTCTATCGTGCCACCTCTTAACCTTCTCCTTGTACATCTTGTTGTTCTCGTAAGCTTGTAGTCGAAACTCATCATGCTCATTAATTTGCAACATTCTCTTCGTAGCAGCAGCCGACATATTAAGATTCAACTATTTCAAAGCCCAATACGCCTTATGTTCTAACTCAGCAGGCAGATGACAAGCCTTACCATACACAAGCTGAAAAGGAGACATTCCCAAAGGTGTCTTATACACTGTTCTGTAGGCCCAAACGGCTTCATCTAGCTTCAATGACCAATCCTTCCTTGAAGGATTAACCACCTTCTCCAAGATTCGCTTGATTTCACGATTAGAAACTTCTGCCTGCCCATTAGTTTGGGGATGATAAGCTGTTGCAACACGATGATTCACACGATACCTTGCCATTAATGTAGTGAATTTGCGATTGCAAAAGTGCGTTCCCTCATCAATGATTATTACCCTTGGAGTACCGAAATGTGTGAATATTTGCTTATGCAGAAAATTCAGCACCACCTTAGTATTATTGGTCGGTAAAGCCTTCACCTCGACCAATTAAGACATGTAATCTATTACTAATAGAATGTACTGATTATTGCAAGATGAAACGAATGGCCCCATAAAGTCTATGCCCCAGACATCGAAAATATTAACGTCAAGAAGCACGAGTTGTGGGTAGTAGTAGTACTCATCCCTCTTCTGAAGAGGATTCTAGTATGGGTGTTGGTGGTGAGAAATTTAGTTCTCCAGAGGCACAGGTTGAGTTTAATAGGTTGATGTCGAAGGCTGTGGCTAAGGAGAGGTGTTTACACAATATCACGCAAGTATACGTGGTCACAAGTAATACAATTAAAGTTCGTTCCACTGAGATTTGGTTAAGTTCGTTTCAGTTAATGCACCTATTCAACAATGTATGATCTCGATTCACTGCTAAGACAATAAATAAATTGAAATTTTAATTAACTAAATTAAGCTAAGATGCAAAGTAAAAACTAATTAACTAATGAAAATTTAATCTGAATTACTTATAAGAATAAAAACATGGGATCCTAACTTCATTATCTACTTCACTTAGATTCGATGCCTTTAATCAATACATATGATGGTTTTGATATCTGATCGGATAACACGAAACAAGTAAAAGCTACCTCTCGGTATACTAATACCAAACTACGCATGCATCCACAAAAGAGATAGAATATGGGTAGACACCAAATATGTTTAGACCCTATATCTCTATAGAATTTGAAAACATAAAGGTTTAAGCACAAGTTATCCACTTAGATCACATAGGGTAGCATAATATCTCTATTTACGCCACAAATCATGATGTTAAAACATCAACCTATCCTATGCTAGCATGGCAAGTTCTAAATCTCAAGATTCACTCTCGTTTCGCAAGAGATTAACAAATTAGATGTTCGCGACGCATCTAAATACATGAAACACAACCATACGAGGATATCAAGAATTTACCACACATAAATCTTTAAAGCATACACACTACTAAGCTACATAGATAAATCCGTTAGAATCCCATGACAACGATTGGTTCATAATCGAACCACTTGTCACCATGGGATCTGATGAAACCATGATATAAAACAAGATATGAATAAAGGAAGTAATTATATTAATAAAACAAAGAGTTAAGAAAAAAAATCTAGAATCCAGAATAACACAAAAGATGAAGTGCATCTAGATCCGTTGCTTGTCACGAGCGTTGAATCCTTCTCTCCTTTTCTCCCTTGTAGATCTAAGCTATGATACAATAATAAAAACTCTTACAAATTACATGGTAGGATGTGTTTGAATAGACTCCAAAAGTCTTGCCCAACAAGGAAACACCCTAAAATACAATTAGAATTCAATTTAGGTGCAAGAAACTACCTAAAATTCAATTAGAATTAGAAAAAGGACAAAACAGCAATCTTCCAGCCTGGTTCTCAAAGAATACGTGCGCGATTTTGATTAGCACGTCCCCTGAACCTGCTATCTATCCCATGTTGTATAAAATCTCCCAAGCTTCGCGTGAGCTATAAGATCACTGAAAACGGACTTCTAGAACTCCAGATATGGCCAAAACAGTGTAGACTGCGCAACCTTCCCGGAAAATCCGAATTTTACACAAATTTGCTCTTTTCTCCTCCGTTTCTTTTGCATTAGCTAACATCTTCAATACCATGATGCATGTAACTCCTTGGTTGCATAACACAAATGTCCAATCTTCATTCCAATGCTTAATTCCGCTCTAATAACGGGTAGAAACACCAACACTAACCAATAGCTACAACCCTGCACAACTACAAAAAACACATCAAAAATACAACAAACTTGAGTCCAAGTCAATCAATTTAAGCTGATATGGAACGCTCCAAGTGGATATAAAATCCACTTATCACACCCCCAAACTTAATCGATGCTTGTCCTCAAGCATAAACAACTAACACTACCTAACTAGTACCATTTCCGTAGGTGATCACGGTTGCATTTTGCATATGCAACAAGCCCTTTAAACCCCTAGGCAGCCCTAGTGGACGAGTAAGGTCTCGTGAGGGCCTATAGCGAATGTACCCATAAAATCCATCTAACTAAACAATGCAATAACAATGCAATGCGAGAATGCAACTAAAATGAAAATGCAACGATCCCCTTCAAACTAACCAAAACCAACTAGCAAGCAAATATCTTAGAGAATGCAACTAAATCCAAATAGAGCTCGACCAAGTTCCCGTATACTAACAACACATGAATAGAAATGTGCATGTATGCAATGCTCATCAGAAATACTCCCAAAACTAGGTCAAAAATCATACCCATCCTATAACGCCTTAGAAATTTCAGAATATTTTTTAATTACTGAAACTATTTATTTCATATTCAGTGTGAATTATGTGGCGTATATAATTGTTGTGGAGGTGATGTATCTGTGGAATAATAATTGGAGGTCAGATTGATATTTTATATGTGTTATGTAAGCCCGACTATTTTAATTATATTTTTGGGATTTATTTCCTATTTATTTGTGTTATAATTACCTTCTGTGAATTTTATAAAATTCTCGGGGTTAGCAGAAATCCTGAAATCTTTTTCATTATTGATTTTATTAGTTTATATGACTTTTAAAAATACTTGGTGAATTATTTTTGGGTTTCAAGGATTTTAAAATGATTTTACGAATTATTTTCTAATTTAAGGATTTAATCTTGTAAAATCCGTATTTAATCCGTTTTTAATCCTAAAAATATTTTAAAAATATGTGGGTGATCGTAATTTTGTATTTGTCTTTTTAAAATTTTAAAATTTAGTATTCCACCTATTTTTGTATTTATTGGTAATTTTAAGATTTATTTTAATAAATTTTAAGGTAAAAATCCTAGAAAAGAAAAAAAATCTATTTTATTACTTTCCCCAAATCCTTTCACTTAAATCCCTAAATTGAGATTCATTTTCTCAGACAACCGCAGTTCACGAGTTCTCTGGATACTTCTCATCTCTCTCTCGTTCGATTTCTCTCTCTCCCTTAACACTTCTCTCAATCTTTCTTTCTTCCATATCTCCCTCTTAATCTCTCTCGAAATCACTCCTCTTCCCCTTCCTACTTTGACCGACAGTGCTGGTGTGTGTATATTTGCTTGTGTGCGATTCTAGTAAGTGGTATGAGCTTGATTTCAAGCTATGTTCTGTTTCCTTTATCTGTACAAGCAAATTGATGGTGTATATGCGTCTATGTGTGTGCGTGTTTTATGGATTGAGGCTGAGGTGTGAGTGTGTGTGATATCTGTCCGCGTGCGTGTGTGTTTAAGAGTGTGGGTTATGTTGAATAATTCTTCTCCTCTACTCTAACTCAGTGTGAGTTTGAGATGTATGTACATAGTGCTTGTGTGCGTGTATTGCTGTGTTGTGCGCAGGATGGTGACTTCGGGCATGTGTCGAGATGGTTAATTCACTGGGGGTTTCTAATTATGTCATGACTTGTTGATATTACTGTGTTGAAAAGAAAATCGGGGCTTGTGGTTATATTGATTCGACTGTACTGAGATCATTGATATGTTAAATTACTTTGTAATTTTAATTTGGTGACAATCTAGTACTATGTTAACTGACTCTGAATAATAAGCTGTAAATTGCCTGAATTAAAAATTGTGTAGAGTCTCGTGATTGGAAACTCGAAAACGGGTACCTCCGGGACTTTGCCCCATCGACGATGATATTAAAAATAAATTGAGTCGATGGATTATGGCGATGATGATCATTTTCTGAGCCAAGAAAATATTTAATATTTAAAATTTCTTATTTATTTAATAACTTGTAATTTAATATCAAATTAGTATTACTTACTTAAATTGTACTAGATTATGAATCAGTGAATTGGAAATGTGAATTGGGACTGGATAATAATCTTGGATTCGATTGGTAATTGATATTTGTGTTGGTTGTGTCGGCTGTATCCCGACTGGCAGTCCCCCGTATAAAGGGGATGCCGTCAAAATTTTTCTAAAATATATTAACATCATTTCTTGGACATGAGTATGTATAATTATACAACTTATACGAGTTGTGAGTCGGGCTTCATATTTTAAAATCTATGTATTATGTGTTAATCTACCAATATGATTAAATGCTACTATATGTGGCTTATATATATATATTGCTATTATATAAGTATATAAATGCAAATTAGGGGACTATTCGCAGGGGTAGACTAGTGAAATGTTTATATTGATTAGCGAGTATTAAACCGGATTCTAAAATAGTGTTATATTGTGTGTAGATCCCGTGGATAAAGGGAAGGCTAAAGCTGAGGACGTAAAGACACTTCGGATTCTGTGATTTTCTAGTTAAGGCAAGTAAAATTGCTTCAATTATCTTTTAAATGAGTTATGATTATAAAAACCTGATTCATATGCTTATTCAAATTTCTCTTGCTATAATTGTTCCGTTAATTCCCTGAAATTTCGAATACTTAATTGTTATACCTCAAATTGATTCTACTGAGTTGTTGATGCTTTTAGTGAATTAATTTACATCCATATTCCTTGCAAGTATATTATTCCACCTCTCTTTCAAGTAAACCACTTCACTTATATTTCCAACGAATTATGATTATCATAACTTGATTCTTATGCATTTGATTTATCCTTGATATAACTGCTCTGATAATTTCCATAAATTTTGAATATTCAATTGTTATACCCCAAGTCGATTATATCGTTTTCGTTGAACCTTTTAGTAGCTTGACTTAAATCAATACCCCTTTTTGCCATATCGAACTTGTCGATATTTAATTCAGAGATTACTTGACCTTATTCTATTTGGTGAGATTTGAGATGTTGACCTGGAACGAAAGTGTCCAGGGTGTTTGGCAGTTGAGGTGGTCGATTGTTCCGACACCTGATGTTTAGTTAGGATTGGACTGTTAGTTTTTTTTTAAAATGTGGACCGTAAGGGTCGGACCAGATTCGTGGTCAGAAATTATTAAGGCCAATGTGTGTCGTGGATCCATTAAGGACATTGCTGTGTGCGTTTGTCCGGGGTTAGTGCGTGACTGATCAGCAGCCTAACCTTATAATTGTTTTTAACTATAAAATGCATGATAGTCCAATCCTCTTCTATTTTATGATTCAGACAAAAGATGAACTTTCAATTGAGCTTATATATTGTTGATTGTTAATTCTTGACAATCTTGCAGACATGTCAGTTGTTGATGTTTTAATTTCATATATATATACTTGCTGAGCATTTTGGCTCACTTGCTTGCTAATTCTGTTTCCTCAGCTAAGCCTGAAGATGTCTAGAAGAAGTGGCCCGTCTGGTTGGGGTAGTCACCGAGGCAGTCAGAGGGTCGAGGTGGTTGGATGGGTAGTGAGCATATATCTTGGTTTATATTATGTCTGTATTAGTAGGCAGATTATCATATTAAATGGGTTGTATATTATTTGATTCAGTTCTGGGTTGTAATAGCTATTGGTAGTTGTTTCATACAGTGACCTGTGAGCGGTCTGGGTTGTTATGGTTTTATTTCCTTATGGTTTAGTATAACTTGCGCTTGTGGACTGTTTTAGTTATACGTAATTGTTTGAGCAGGTGGTTAGTTCGGTTTATGATTACATCATGCCGAAATTTCTAAAATTTCTTCTATATTAATGTTTAATTGAGTATAAAAGTTATTATTATTATTGTTGGCAAGTGAGGGTGTTACAAGTTGGTATCAGAGCCACAGGTCACAGTCACTGAAACAATTAGGTGGGGAGTCGGGGTAGAGTTATGAGAAAGGTTAGGATTGTTTCGTGAGAGATATGAAGTCTAATTATATATATACATATATATATATATATATATATATATATATATATATATATATATATATATATATATATATATATGTATACTTCAGGCACCTGCTTCTGGTTCCGATTCAGACCCGGACGAGGATCCGGAAGGAGGGGCTTCTGTACCGCAGCAGATTTCCCCAGGGGTTATGCAGCCGTTCGTAGGATCGCAGGGCTCGGTGAATGGGCCAGCATATCAGTACACTCCTCAGCCTGTTCCATATCATGTGTACGAGCGAGTGGCCCGAGAGAGGGACTATCTCTTAGGGCAGATGGCAGAGTTGAGGGCTATGAGGGCTGGGGAGGAGGACCGGGCTAGAGATCGAGATAGAGCGGTAGCTGAGCTGGAGGATGTCCGGAGGCGAGTACGAGCTCTTAGACGTGTTGTCATTAGGCGGGGACGGATTAGATCCCGAGATGAGCCGGCATTTGTGACACAGCAGGTGACTCTAGGTCTGGTGACGGTAGAGCTGGAGAGCATTCTGGGATCAGCTTGGCGGGGAGAGTCGGATGACGATGATGACCAGTGATGATTAGGGTAGTATGATGATGTGGTATTTAGAGGCATGTTATGGCAGTAGTAGTACGTCAGGATTTGCAGTACGACCAGTTTTGTTGTATATATCTGTTGTACTGTGACTAGATGCTAGCAGTCTCTTCTTTTAGTATTATGTCGTACCCTTGTCGAAGCGTTGTTCTTACGCTTGTATCAGATCTGTCTATATATATCATTATCACTTTTGCAGAACTGTGTTAAATTTCCTTATACTGTCGTTTACTTAAGCATCTTATTTACTGCTCGTTTCATATTTACTTTCAGCATCATTTCCTTCTAGCATTGTTTTTACTTTCGATACTATGTTTGACCTTAGCATTATGACTATTGTTTCTTTATGGTACCTATTGAACGTTTGTGAATACCTTATGTAACCTTGGATTGATATCCTATTACACCCTGTGAATCAGTTGTTGATCGGAATTTTGGTTGGAGACCTTAAATTACTTTTCAGCAATATATGCATTGTTTGTTTAAGTTGGATCATTTTGAGCCATTATTTTCTGAACCCGAATTTAATATAAATGTTCACTGATTTCAGAAATATGCCTCCAAGAAAGAAGAAACAAAATACCCGAACCACCGATCAGGGTGAACAAGCTAATCCACCTCCTGTCGGTCAGATGGACCCTGCCTTAGCACAAATATTACAAACTCTTGTTCAGCAGACTGCTACTCTAGCACAGCAACAGCAGCAATTACAGCAGCAGTTGTTGGCTCAGCAGCAACAACAGCAGCAGCAACAACAGCAACAGCAACAACAACAGCAGCAGCAGCAGCAGCAGCCACCTGTTCCTCCGGTGGTCACTTTTAAGTCTTTCCAGGCAGTTAAACCTCCTGAGTTTAAAGGAACAGCGGACCCGGTGGAGGCGAGATCTTGGTTAAAAGAGATGGAAAAAGCTATTGCACTGGTGGGGGTCCCAGCAGATAAACAAACTGAATACGTAAGTTATTTCTTGAAAAATGAAGCCACTTATTGGTGGGAGTCGGTGAAGATGTTGGAAGCTACTGAGGTGATTCCTTGGGAAAGGTTTACAGAGCTATTTTTGGAAAAGTATTTCCCTGACTATATGAAAGACCAGATGGAGATGAAGTTTTTGGAGCTGAAACAAGGGAAAAGGTCGGTGACAGAATATGAAACCAAGTATACGGAACTAGCTAGGTTTGCTCCGGCCTATGTGGACACGGAAAGGAAGAAGGCTAAGAGGTTTCAACAAGGATTGAAACCATGGATTCGTACTAAACTAGCAGTTTTGGAGTTGGAGACTTATGCAGCAGTGGTGCAGAAGGCCATGATAGCTGAAGGAGAAAGCAAATTATACTTCAAGGAAAAAGAAGGAAAGAAAAGAAAGGCTGGGTCAATGGGGGAACGACAAGAGCAAGGCAGTTCTCAGAATGTGCCAAATAAAAATCCAGGATTCCAGCCAGGAAAGTATGGGAACCCTAGGAAGCCGGGATCAGGGAATGGGGGCCAAGGAAATAGAATTCAAGATGCGAGTCAGCAGAAATTGGTTAGGCCACCCTTGGCAGAGTGCAAGACTTGTGGGAAGAGGCATCCGGGGGTGTGTACAAAGTTGGAGGTGACGTGTTTCAAATGTAATCAAAAAGGTCATTATGCTCGGGAATGCAAGGCAGGAATTGTGTGTCACCGTTGTGGGAAGCCAGGGCATATAATGAAAGACTGTAAAGTACCTGTAGTGAAACCTCCAGTTCTGGCTAATCCAATACTGCAAGCAATTGAAGCACCCCCAACAGCAAGTGTCAGACCAGTGGCAAGGACTTTCAACATGACTTTGAACGAAGCTATTAAGAATTCGGATGTGGTAGCAGGTACGCTCCCTGTAAATTCTGTTCAAGCTAAAGTGTTAATTGATTCCGGGGCTACGAAATCCTTTATATCCAAAGAATTTGTTCAAAGGTTAAATTGTGAGGTATGCATGTTACGTGAGGCTATAGTTATAGAAATAGCTAATTCAGAACGAATTCCGGTTACTCAAGTGTGTCCTCGTTGCAAGATTGATATTTCAGGGCATTGTTTTTACGCTAATTTGATACCCTTTCAGTTAGGTGAATTTGATGTTATCTTAGGAATGGATTGGTTAACCGAGAATAATGCCCAAATTGATTGTAAGAATAAGAAGGTGATCCTTAAACCCTCTGATAATGTAGAAGTTACCTTTAGGGGTCAGAGGCAGACTAGGAGATTTTTGTCGATCATTCAAACAAAGAGGTTGTTGAGGCAAGGATGCGAGGGCTATATGGCTTATGTCATGGATACTAGTCAAGAGGTGCCTAAGATAGAGGAAATTCCAGTGGTGAATGAATTTCTTGATGTTTTTCCGGATGAACTTCCCGGTTTACCTCCGGATAGAGAAATAGAATTTACCATCGATTTAGCCCCAGGAACTGAACCAGTGTCAAAGGCTCCCTATCGAATGGCACCTGTAGAGATGAAGGAATTGGCAGTTCAATTGCAAGATCTTCTGGAGAAAGGTATTATTAGACCTAGTGTATCGCCGTGGGGAGCTCCGGTATTATTTGTAAAGAAGAAGGATGGAAGTATGAGATTGTGTATCGATTATCGGGAACTAAATAAGTTGACCATTAAGAATAAATACCCTTTGCCAAGAATTGATGATTTATTCGATCAACTGAAAGGAGCAACTTGTTTCTCGAAGATTGATTTGCGGTCAGGATATTTTCAATTAAAGATTAGACCGGAAGACGTTCCAAAAATAGCGTTTCGGACTAGGTATGGGCACTACGAGTTCTTAGTAATGGCCTTTGGGCTAACTAATGCACCAGCAGCGTTCATGGACCTAATGAATAGAGTCTTCAAGAAGTATTTGGATAAGTTTGTGATTGTGTTTATAGATGATATTCTGATATACTCGAAGACCGAAGAAGAGCATGCAGGGCATTTGAGAATAGCCTTAGAAACGTTGAGGAAAGAGAAATTGTATGCGAAATTTTCCAAATGTGAGTTTTGGTTGAAAGAGGTGCAGTTTTTAGGGCATGTCATCAGCAGTGAAGGGATTAAGGTGGATCCTGCTAAAATTGAAGCCGTGATGAATTGGGACAGACCTAAAACACCCACAGAAGTTCGAAGTTTCTTAGGATTGGCGGGATATTATCGAAGATTCGTTCAAGACTTTGCGAAGATAGCCACCCCACTAACAAAGTTGACAAGGAAAAATGAAAAGTTTGTGTGGAATGAGAAGTGTGAAGAAAGTTTCCAGGAATTGAAGAAGAGATTGGTGACTGCACCTGTGTTGACACTTCCAGATGAAAAAGGAAATTTTGTGATCTACAGTGATGCATCTCACAAAGGTTTGGGATGTGTACTAATGTAGCACGGTAAGGTAATTGCTTATGCTTCGAGACAATTGAAACCTCACGAGCAGAAATATCCTACTCATGACTTAGAATTAGCCGCGATTGTTTTCGCCTTGAAGATTTGGAGACATTATTTGTATGGGGAAAAGTGTGAAATTTATACAGACCATAAGAGCTTGAAGTATATCTTCACCCAGAAGGAGCTAAATATGAGACAGGGAAGATGGTTAGAATTACTCAAGGATTATGATTGTACCATCAACTATCATCCCGGGAAGGCGAACGTGGTGGCGGACGCTTTAAGTAGGAAGGAGAAAATCAGTATGTTGACAATGCCTGAGGAATTATACAAAGAGTTTGAAAGATTGGAGATAGAGGTGTGTATGCCTGCAAGTAGTACAGATACGGTGTACACTATGACGTTTCAGCCAGAATTATTAGAAAAGATTCGCAGATGCCAGGAGGAAGTCATGAGCGGAGATGTGAACAAGTTAACAGGTGAGGAAATATGCACACAGGTAGATGACAAGGGGATATTGAGATTTTCTTCACGTATTTGGATACCCAATGTGACAGAGTTGAAGAATGAGATTCTACAGGAAGCCCACAGCTCGAAATAATCGATTCATCCAGGAAGTACGAAAATGTATCGAGACTTGAAAAGAAACTTCTGGTGGCCAGATATGAAGAGAGATATTGCCGAATGGGTGAGTAAGTGTTTGACCTGTCAGAAGGTAAAAGCAGAACATCAAAGGCCAAGTGGGATGCTCCAACCATTAGAGATTCCCGAGTGGAAATGGGAACATATTGCAATGGACTTTGTGGTTGGATTGCCAAGGACGAGAGCTAATCATGATGCTATCTGGGTAATTGTTGATCGATTAACGAAATCTGCCCACTTCCTTCCGATAAATGAGAGGTTTTCATTAGACAAATTAGTTCATCTATACATAAAAGAAATTGTGGTGCGACATGGAGTTCCAGTATCAATAGTCTCAGATCGAGATCCAAGATTTAATTCGAGATTCTGGAGGAGTTTTCAAGAATGTTTGGTCACCGAATTAAAAAATGAGTACTGCATACCATCCTCAAACTGATGGCCAGAGTGAAAGAACGATTCAAACAATTGAAGATATGCTCCGAGTTTGTGCATTGGATTTTGCAGGAAGTTGGGATGAACACTTGCCGTTAGTGGAATTTTCATACAACAATAGCTTTCATGCTAGCATCGGTATGCCGCCGTATGAAGCGTTATATGGACGAAAGTGTCGATCTCCAGTATACTGGGAAGAAGTTGGCGAGCGAAAGATACTCGGACCTGAGTTAGTTCAGCAAACCAAGGAAGTAGTTCAACTTATTCAGAAACGGTTAGTGACGGCTCAGAATCGACAGAAAAAGTATGCTGATTTGGCCAGAAAGAATATGGAGTTTGAGGAAGGAGAACAAGTTTTGTTGAAAGTGTCTCCGTGGAAGGGGTTGGTAAGATTTGGTAAGAAAGGAAAATTAAGTCCAAGATTTGTTGGGCCTTTTGAGGTATTGAAGAAAGTCGGGAAAGTCGCCTACGAATTAGCTTTACCGCCTCATATGCAGCATATCCATAACGTGTTCCATGTATCCATGCTTAAGAAATACCATCTGGATTCTAAACATGTCATTGAATATGAGCCGATAGAGATTCAGCCAGATTTATCTTATGTGGAGCAGCCTATCAAGATACTAGATCGAAAAGAAAAGGTTTTGAGGAATAAGACAATTCCTATAGTAAGAGTTTTGTGGAGAAACCCCAAGGTGGAAGAATCAACTTGGGAGTTGGAAAGCGATATGCTGGAAAAGTATCCTCAATTATTCTCTTAGGTGAGATTCTGGGGACAGAATCCTTTTAAGGGGGGAAGGTTATAACGCCTTAGAAATTTCAGAATATTTTTTAATTACTGAAACTATTTATTTCATATTCAGTGTGAATTATGTGGCGTATATAATTGTTGTGGAGGTGATGTATCTGTGGAATAATAATTGGAGGTCAGATTGATATTTTATATGTGTTATGTAAGCCCGACTATTTTAATTATATTTTTGGGATTTATTTCCTATTTATTTGTGTTATAATTACCTTCTGTGAATTTTATAAAATTCTCGGGGTTAGCTGAAATCCTGAAATCTTTTTCATTATTGATTTTATTAGTTTATATGACTTTTAAAAATACTTGGTGAATTATTTTTGGGTTTCAAGGATTTTAAAATGATTTTACGAATTATTTTCTAATTTAAGGATTTAATCTTGTAAAATCCGTATTTAATCCGTTTTTAATCCTAAAAATATTTTAAAAATATGTGGGTGATCGTAATTTTGTATTTGTCTTTTTAAAATTTTAAAATTTAGTATTCCACCTATTTTTGTATTTATTGGTAATTTTAAGATTTATTTTAATAAATTTTAAGGTAAAAATCCTAGAAAAGAAAAAAAATCTATTTTATTACTTTCCCCAAATCCTTTCACTTAAATCCCTAAATTGAGATTCATTTTCTCAGACAACCGCAGTTCACGAGTTCTCTGGATACTTCTCATCTCTCTCTCGTTCGATTTCTCTCTCTCCCTTAACACTTCTCTCAATCTTTCTTTCTTCCATATCTCCCTCTTAATCTCTCTCGAAATCACTCCTCTTCCCCTTCCTACTTTGACCGACAGTGCTGGTGTGTGTATATTTGCTTGTGTGCGATTCTAGTAAGTGGTATGAGCTTGATTTCAAGCTATGTTCTGTTTCCTTTATCTGTACAAGCAAATTGATGGTGTATATGCGTCTATGTGTGTGCGTGTTTTATGGATTGAGGCTGAGGTGTGAGTGTGTGTGATATCTGTCCGCGTGCGTGTGTGTTTAAGAGTGTGGGTTATGTTGAATAATTCTTCTCCTCTACTCTAACTCAGTGTGAGTTTGAGATGTATGTACATAGTGCTTGTGTGCGTGTATTGCTGTGTTGTGCGCAGGATGGTGACTTCGGGCATGTGTCGAGATGGTTAATTCACTGGGGGTTTCTAATTATGTCATGACTTGTTGATATTACTGTGTTGAAAAGAAAATCGGGGCTTGTGGTTATATTGATTCGACTGTACTGAGATCATTGATATGTTAAATTACTTTGTAATTTTAATTTGGTGACAATCTAGTACTATGTTAACTGACTCTGAATAATAAGCTGTAAATTGCCTGAATTAAAAATTGTGTAGAGTCTCGTGATTGGAAACTCGAAAACGGGTACCTCCGGGACTTTGCCCCATCGACGATGATATTAAAAATAAATTGAGTCGATGGATTATGGCGATGATGATCATTTTCTGAGCCAAGAAAATATTTAATATTTAAAATTTCTTATTTATTTAATAACTTGTAATTTAATATCAAATTAGTATTACTTACTTAAATTGTACTAGATTATGAATCAGTGAATTGGAAATGTGAATTGGGACTGGATAATAATCTTGGATTCGATTGGTAATTGATATTTGTGTTGGTTGTGTCGGCTGTATCCCGACTGGCAGTCCCCCGTATAAAGGGGATGCCGTCAAAATTTTTCTAAAATATATTAACATCATTTCTTGGACATGAGTATGTATAATTATACAACTTATACGAGTTGTGAGTCGGGCTTCATATTTTAAAATCTATGTATTATGTGTTAATCTACCAATATGATTAAATGCTACTATATGTGGCTTATATATATATTGCTATTATATAAGTATATAAATGCAAATTAGGGGACTATTCGCAGGGGTAGACTAGTGAAATGTTTATATTGATTAGCGAGTATTAAACCGGATTCTAAAATAGTGTTATATTGTGTGTGGATCCTGTGGATAAAGGGAAGGCTAAAGCTGAGGACGTAAAGACACTTCGGATTCTGTGATTTTCTAGTTAAGGCAAGTAAAATTGCTTCAATTATCTTTTAAATGAGTTATGATTATAAAAACCTGATTCATATGCTTATTCAAATTTCTCTTGCTATAATTGTTCCGTTAATTCCCTGAAATTTCGAATACTTAATTGTTATACCTCAAATTGATTCTACTGAGTTGTTGATGCTTTTAGTGAATTAATTTACATCCATATTCCTTGCAAGTATATTATTCCACCTCTCTTTCAAGTAAACCACTTCACTTATATTTCCAACGAATTATGATTATCATAACTTGATTCTTATGCATTTGATTTATCCTTGATATAACTGCTCTGATAATTTCCATAAATTTTGAATATTCAATTGTTATACCCCAAGTCGATTATATCGTTTTCGTTGAACCTTTTAGTAGCTTGACTTAAATCAATACCCCTTTTTGCCATATCGAACTTGTCGATATTTAATTCAGAGATTACTTGACCTTATTCTATTTGGTGAGATTTGAGATGTTGACCTGGAACGAAAGTGTCCAGGGTGTTTGGCAGTTGAGGTGGTCGATTGTTCCGACACCTGATGTTTAGTTAGGATTGGACTGTTAGTTTTTTTTTAAAATGTGGACCGTAAGGGTCGGACCAGATTCGTGGTCAGAAATTATTAAGGCCAATGTGTGTCGTGGATCCATTAAGGACATTGCTGTGTGCGTTTGTCCGGGGTTAGTGCGTGACTGATCAGCAGCCTAACCTTATAATTGTTTTTAACTATAAAATGCATGATAGTCCAATCCTCTTCTATTTTATGATTCAGACAAAAGATGAACTTTCAATTGAGCTTATATATTGTTGATTGTTAATTCTTGACAATCTTGCAGACATGTCAGTTGTTGATGTTTTAATTTCATATATATATATATACTTGATGAGCATTTTGGCTCACTTGCTTGCTAATTCTGTTTCCTCAGCTAAGCCTGAAGATGTCTAGAAGAAGTGGCCCGTCTGGTTGGGGTAGTCACCGAGGCAGTCAGAGGGTCGAGGTGGTTGGATGGGTAGTGAGCATATATCTTGGTTTATATTATGTCTGTATTAGTAGGCAGATTATCATATTAAATGGGTTGTATATTATTTGATTCAGTTCTGGGTTGTAATAGCTATTGGTAGTTGTTTCATACAGTGACCTGTGAGCGGTCTGGGTTGTTATGGTTTTATTTCCTTATGGTTTAGTATAACTTGCGCTTGTGGACTGTTTTAGTTATACGTAATTGTTTGAGCAGGTGGTTAGTTCGGTTTATGATTACATCATGCCGAAATTTCTAAAATTTCTTCTATATTAATGTTTAATTGAGTATAAAAGTTATTATTATTATTGTTGGCAAGTGAGGGTGTTACACATCCTTCGCCAAGACAATCACAAGTTTATAAATAGAATAGACTATAAACACTTCATAACCTAGAAACACCTCCATCATCATTCAAGTTAGACAGGAAACCATGCTTTATTACTAACAACAACTACGACACATAATCTACAAGCATGCTTATTTAACCGTGCAATGGATGAGACCCCAAAAGGCTTATACAATAATACCCATGTAGCGAGCGTTGGGTTAGTGGATCCCAGACTATACAAGCCTTAGGTCACTAGGCACAAAGTCCCCGCGAACTTAATAGCTCGAGTATTAAAGAGCTCACCTTGGTTAATTTTGCATATAAACAATTGAAACTTTTGACTTTTTTTTTTTTTTTTTTCATATATGCCATTTGGAATGAGAATTCTAAATTCCAACACTAGACTACTCATATAAATATGAGCCGGCTACTAGCTATTTGACGCCTAGCCATTATTGACAATTATTTACAATTAAGCATGAAATCCCTGTTTTCCCCCAAACTTAGACTTAAGTGCTCCTACGCTATAAAGGGAGTAACGAAAATTCTAAATATAAACAAGTGATTAAATCTCAAAACATCCAAACAAACATGACCCTAACCTAGCCCAAAAGCACCCAATGAGACTGTGTAATTAGTTTTGTTTCTGAAACACATAAGTCAATTTCATAGAAACTATAAGTCAACCCTCTATTCATCATTACCACACCCAATTAGACACCTACCTACCAATCAGAATTAGCTCGTTTTAAGGGATCATGAAATATGCATGCTATGCAAATACAACTAATATGAACTCACATTGTATACGAAAAATAAAAATAGAATGTCCTATATGAAACAAACATAAATATTACGAACATACATGCATGATTTACTACTACTAATATGCAAAGCATGAAATCCTACATGAACACATAATACAACAACAACTACTAATCCCTCAAACCACCCCCAAACTTAAAATATTCAATGTCCGCATTGAATGGAAGTAAATACGAGGGATAGCAGAAAACATACCTATAAAGCGCCTTACATATCCTTCCCCATCGCAACTCAACATGCTTGTTCAGCAAAAATCCCCTTTCTTTAGCAATTGGCCTCAACAACAACCAATTAAATTCAACCTCCACCGTCTAAGACAAAAAATTTGCAACACTAGCACCACCTCTCCCACGCTTAGGAGCCATAAGAATTAATACCCAATTCACAAAATTCACCAAAATCCACAAAAAATTCGAATGCACAAAACCCCCAAATAATCAAGAACACATAACCCTAATAATGCAAGAACACAATTCGTAATATCAAAATAAAAGGAAGAATTATACCCCAAATACGAACCGGAGAGGTGAAGCTTGCAATTAAAAATTCCCCCAAACTTGAATCTTGAAGCCTTGAAATTGATTGTAGTGAAATATAATTGGAATGGGGTAGGATTGGTGTGTATATATAGGTGTATATATAGATGAGTATATAGATTTGGGGAAAAAAATGAAATAGGAGATGAATTGGGAATGATTTGGAATTAATATAGGACTAGAATCAGGATTTTAGGTGGAGAAAATAATTTGAAAAGGGGTTGGAATTGATTTGGGGGAATTTTTTATTTTTTTTATAAATATGTGTTAACACACATATACTAATACACGGACCGGGACAGAAACTTTGGGAAGACATGGCGTCAGCTTGGCGACGCGGCGCTGCTGATTTTTTTTTTATAACACAGCACACAACACAATTTGTGTGTTTACTTCTCCTGTACAGAAACTTTGCCAAGATATGGCGCCAGCTTGGCGCTACGGCGCGTGTGTTCCCGAATTTTTTTTTCACAATACTCAATTTTTTTTTTTTCACAACACTCAATTTTTTTTTTCTTCCTACACTAATGCGTGGGTTGCCTCCCACGAAGCGCTTCTTTAATGTCATTAGCTTGACATTACTTCCTCAATTTATGGCGGTTTCAAAAGAATAACTGGACCGTCCTCAACAGAAAGACCATTCATATGAACGTTGACATCTTGGTTGCTTGCTTTCCACAAATCTCTTTCATCAATCTTCAACCTGATTTTACCACCCAACGGCCTAATCTTCTTCTTTTTCTTCTTCACACCTCTAATGTTCTTCTCCGACTCGAACGGCAGAACAAAACTTTCTTCTTCCTTATCATCAGCTTTCCACCTTCGCAACACGTTATCATGCCACTCTTCAAAAATCACTAGCTCATTATTCAAAAGGACATACCTCAAATGCGGTGGAAGTTTCCCAAGCTTTATACTCGAGAGATCTCGAATTGAAGAACTGTCAATGGAATCAGTGATGTGATGCTTTAGCACGCGCGAGTCCGATTTTTCGCTCAATAACTGATCAAGCTTCTTTCTCTGACCCGTATCAACTATTTCCACACTGCAACACTCTTCATCCTCTGTCGGAAATTTCATGGCCTTGAACACATTATAGGTGACATTCTGATCTTGCACCCTCATTGTAAGCTCTCCTTTTTGCACATCAATCAAAGTACGGCCCGTAGCTAGAAAAGGCCTTCCCAAGATTATGGGAATCTTCTTATCCTCCTCGAAATCCAAGATAACAAAATCAGCTGGAAAGATAAGCTTATCAACTTTCACCAAAACATCCTCTACTATACCCCTCGGATAGGTGATAGATCTATCAGCCATCTGCAAAGAGATGTTGGTTGGCTTTGGCTCCGGTAGACCAAGTTGCTTGAAAACAGATAAAGGCATGAGATTGATGCTAGCTCCCAAGTCACACAAGCACTTGCTGAAAGAAAGCTTGTCAATAGTACACGGGATAGTGAAACTCCCCGGATCTTTAAGTTTAGGTGGTAACTTCTGCTGCAGAACGACACTACACTCCTCCGTCAAAGCCACCGTTTCAAATTCTTCCAACCTTCTCTTTCGTGACAAAATATCCTTCATGAACTTTGCATATCTCGGCATCTGCTCCAATGCTTCAACAAAAGGAATGTTAATGGACAATTTCTTGAAGACATCCATAAACTTCTGAAACTGTTTCTCTTGACTTTTCTGCAAGTGTCCATGATATGGAGGAGGAGGATAGATCTGATTATTCATTGAAGATTGCTCCGGAGTAGACTTTTCAACAGGTTTCTTGCTCTTCTCACCATCAAGCTGATTAGCCACTAAATCAGATTTTGCAATTTCTGGAACTGCAGATTTTTCAACCTGCTGATTCTGAACATCTTCATCTTCTTTAGCTGCTGATTTAGGATCCCTCGTGACATTTACAGATCTCAAAGTAACTGCATTGACCTGTTCCTTGCTTTCCCTTCTGCCTGGATTAGCCTCCGTATCGCTGGGAAGAGTTCCTTGATGCCTACTAAGTAAACCATTTGCAAGCTGTCCCATCTGGTTCTCCAAGGTCTTTTGAGAAACTGACAGGCTTTTAATCATCATCCTCAACTCATCCATTTCTGATTTTTCATTAGAAGATTGCCTCGTACTTGCTTGAGACTGCTGCTGAAATCCAGGAGGTTGATATGGTTGCCTTAGAGGATACTGCTGCTGAAATCCTTGATTGAATGGCCTTGCTTACTGACCCTGAAACTGCTGATAGGGCTGCTGAGGTTGTTGAGCACCTTGGTTATTGCTCCAGCTGAAGTTTGGATGATTCCTGTTATTCGGTTGATAAGTGGCTAGAACTGGTGCAACAGGTCTCTGGAAATTACTAACGAACTGTGCTGATTCAGAAGAGATAGCACACTGACTTGTCTCATGTGCGCCTGCACATAACTCACAAATACTAGCCACCTGCTGAACTCCATAATTTTCAAGAGAATCCACCTTCATAGTCAACGCCTTCAACTGAGCTGCAATAGCTGAAGCTGCATCCACTTCAAAAATACCTGCTACCTTGCCTTGAGATAGTCTCTGGGTTGGATTTTGATATTCATTAGCAGCCATCGTCTCAATAAGATCATAAGCCTCCTCATAGCTCTTAGCCCATAGAGCTCCACCTGATGTTGCATCTAACAAAGGTCTAGACTGTGCTCCCAACCCATTGTAGAAACCGTTAATAACCATCCAATCAGGCATCCCATGATGTGGACACCTACGAAGCATCTCCTTGTAACGTTCCCAAGCCTCACACAAAGATTCACCAGATTGATGCTGAAATTGAGTTAGCTGGTTCCTTATTGCTGCAGTTTTCGCCATAGGGAAGAATTTAGTAAGGAACTTCTGAGCAAGATCCTCCCATGTAGTAATGGAACCGGCTGGTAAAGAGTGTAACCAGCCCTTAGCCTTATCCCTCGGAGAGAATGGGAAAATCCTCAATTTGATCGCATCATCCGACACACCATTAAACTTGAAAGTGTCGCAGATCTCAATGAAGTCCCTGATATGAATGTTAGGATCCTCCGTAGGAGCACCCCCAAACTGAACTGAGTTCTGCACCATCTGAATCGTGCCCGGCTTGATTTCGAAAGTATTAGCTGCAATAGCTGGCCTGGCAATGCTAGACTGAATGTCATTGATCTTAGGCTGAGAATAATCCTTCAAAGCCTTAGCTGCTGCTGGTAAATCTGCCATTTCTTTTGCTGCTGCAAGTTCTTCTTCTGCCAGTTTACGAGTTTGCACATGTGTTCGCATACACGTTCAAGTACCTGAAACACCAAGAAACAAACAAACTAAATAAGAAATCCGAGTCAGTGAACTCTAACGACCACTGATGACAAGCACATAAACTAAATTAAACACCGATGATCCCCGGCAGCGGCGCCAAAAACTTGTTTACAAAATATCACGCAAGTATACGTGGTCACAAGTAATACAATTAAAGTTCGTTCCACTGAGATCTGGTTAAGTTCGTTTCAGTTAATGCACCTATTCAACAATGTATGATTTTGATTCACTGCTAAGACAATAAATAAATTGAAATTTTAATTAACTAAATTAAGCTAAGATGCAAAGTAAAAATTAATTAACTAATGAAAATTTAATCTGAATTACTTATAAGAATAAAAGCATGGGATCCTAACTTCATTATCTACTTCTGTTAGGTCCAAATGTGTTGTAGAGGGGGG
Source organism: Saposhnikovia divaricata (assembly GCA_036435485.1). Lineage (NCBI taxonomy): Eukaryota > Viridiplantae > Streptophyta > Magnoliopsida > Apiales > Apiaceae > Saposhnikovia > Saposhnikovia divaricata. Next base: position 34,572,936 of record CM071599.1, read on the forward strand.
GTGAATACAACTTTTCGAATATGAGAGGCAATAAAAACGATGCAATAAATGAACACACAGATTCAAGGAATATATTTCTTTATATATAACTTGAAAGGGTTGCTACAACATTCATTACAAAGTATAACAGAAGTTGAGAGAGAAGTGAATGATACTAAGCTCTGTGAATGCACTCTCTCTTTTTCTCTTGTGTTTTTCTCTAGAATTGCTCTCTAACTAAAACATTACACAAGTACTTCTATTTATACTACATGTAATCTATGTCCTGTAGTCTTCAAAGACTAAGATGTACGTGGCCCAATGATGTCCACATAATTCTTGCCTTATCTTGAAAGCTTGGAAATCTGCCAATCAGAAGATGCCATGTGTCATGTTGAAGCTGCACCTAAGTAGAACTTCTACTTGAGAATTTCTACTTGGCTATCTCGAAATTCCTAAGTGGAACTTCTACTTGGCTATCTCGAAATTCCTAAGTAGAACTTCTACTTGAGAATTTCTACTTAGCCATCCAGAACATTTAGTACTTAGAAAATATTCTGGTCTTCAACTTGAAACTTCAATGCACATCTTGAACTTGTGATATCTTCATGTCTTCTTTATTCTTCAACAAGCTCTTGAACATGGTTCTTTATTACTGACATAAACTTGCTATCAATGTCCTGACACTTGATGCAATGGTCTGGTTCATAAGTGACTAGTCTTGATAGTGTTTCTGCTTCTTGAATAAATTACCATATTCACTGAATAACTTGGCTTTCCAATATTTGCTTTCCTTCTTCTTCACTTGAAATCAATTGGTCTTGTTGATACTGATAGTTATGATCTTGATTCTTGATTTATCAAATCACTGAGGCATGAACAACTTTGACTTGAACTTCTCTCAATGATTTCTTCTTGGCTTGATCATAGTTAGCATGTTTAATTGTATCAATTACCTTGTCTTCATTTAGTGTTGATTTCTTGTGACTTCCTGTTCTTGATTGTCTTCTGGTTAAGTGTCTTTTCCTTTAGTTGAGTTACATTAGATATAGTGTTACAAGTTTATACACTCTGCCTTTCAATCTCCCCCAATTTGATTGTCTAACAATGACATTCAAATTAATGAAGGATAACTCAACTAAACAATGAGACGAGAAAAGATAATTAACATTACATTCTTGAATAATATACAATTGAAAAGAACTTGAAAACAATACAATGAACATAAAAACTAGAAACAGAATTCGAACCTCGAATTAAAGATCATTTGAGTGATTCCCATCACCTGGATTATTTCATACCTTTTGATCAAGCTTGTATCACCTTATTGGATTCACTCTAAGGTGAATTTTCCTCAAGTGAGTTAAAGCAACCGAAAGACATGAAGTTTTTCCAACTTCAAGTTCACACCACTCTGACCTTTAACCCTAATTCCGTTTCCTCTTTCTAGCTTCAGCAGCTTGGTCTCTTTCTTCTTTCTGCCTTTTGAGCTTCTCCTTCTGCTGCTTTTCTTTCTTGTATACTGGATCTTTAAGCTGCTTCCACCTAGCATTCAACAAACTTACAGCTTCCATTTCTAGAGGGTTCTTGGGCTCTGGATAAGGATGTTTGAAAAGCCTTCTGAGTTTGTCCACCTCCTGAGTAGTCCTGATCTTTGGAATATCCTCAAAGTTCTTCATGATGAGCTGAGATTTCCAATGAGTTTTATCAGCTTTAAACTGACAATAGATCATCTTGGGGTAGCCCTTGACACGGTTAGTATTGTGGACACTAGCCGCATCTCGCTCCATTTGCTTCTTCTCCACAATTACTTCAGACAGGTAACTCACGAGTCTCTGCTTTTCTTCAACAAACTTGTCTTCCACTTCGCCCCATTTGAACACATATAACACTTTCTCTAGAAATGCAGCATCTTGAGTCTGTAGCAGCCATTGTCTACTCATGTGCAAGAGTGTTTGTTTCTGGTCTGCATCTATGTATGCTAAGGCATCAGCTGTATCATCAGCATAAGAGTGTATCCAGTATACACTATCTTTCCCTGGAACGCCAACTGCCTCCCTTATTTCTCCTTGTTCCAGTTCTCCAGAAGGAAGAGTCAAAGCTTCATCTACATTCTTCATTGCTTGAAGAATATTCCATTTCTGTTCTATCAGCTCCGGCTCAATCTTCACGTTGTCGAGAGGGTTTGGAGCAATGACATCACACTTCCACACCTCATTGCTCTTCAAGAATATGACTCTTTCAATGATCCTCACGGATTTATCTTTAAGCTCAGAGGCGAATCCCTTACCCATCATTTGTCTACATACAGCTTTAAGAGATTCCACTGAAAGTTCCATTAAGTCCTTTTCCTCCATGCTCACCCTCTTCATCTTTCCTTGAACCACCATCCGGACAAAATTTGGATAAGCTGAGAATTCTGGACCCTTGTCCTCTGCTAGCTGCATTAACTGATCCCTGTACAGAATGCTTAGCTCCTCAGATTGAGAGTACTGAATTTTAGTCGCTAGCAAGAACAACTCTGACGCAGATCTTCTCATTATGAATTGGTCATCCACAAATAGGAAAGATGTTGGGACTCCTTCTACCAAAGACAAGATAACCTGCCACTCCTTAAGATTTGCATTGTATCCAACCCTGACTTTAGAAATTAATCTCTTCAAAGCATTTATATAGTCCCCAGTCATTGGATTCTGCAAATTCAAGTTGTAGAACAGATCATCTGCATCCTTGTTATGAACTCCTTTTGCACATGGTCCCATCATTATCTTCCTTGCTTCATCCCATTTCTGCCCTATCCTTCTTTTGTCCAGATCAACTTGAGGATTGGCTAGCCTTGCAAGCTCATACTCATACTGCTTCCCTTGTAGCTCCACCTTCTGTTCTAGGAACGCAGCATGTTCTTGCATCATCTTCATTTTATGGAACTGAGCTTGTTCCAAGGCTAACTGTTGAGACTGCAGGGTTTCTTCATCAACAGGATCTTCTTCAGGCATTCCGAAAGACATACCAGCACCTCCACCTTGTTCCTTCAAAGATCGCTTTACAGCATGTGCGAAAGGTACGTCTTCCATATCAGAATCTGAGTCTAGTATCTCCTGTACTGTGTCCTGATGACTCAGGTCAATAACTGGTTCATCTTCTTCAACCATTATTGCCTTACCCTTTCTCCTCCTCAGAGCCTCTTCAGCAACAGCAGGCTCAATTTCTGTCCTCAGAGCCTCTTTAACAACAACAGGCTCAATTTCTGTCTCCTTGACAAGATCAGCGGGTTCTTCAATTTCTTCGATGTAAACTGCCTGCTGTCTCGTCTCCATTCCACTCTCCCCCTTAGGTGAGTTATCCTGAGCTCCACCTTGGTGTGCAGATCCACCAGCTGCATAAGAACCTCCAAAACCAGAACCAGAGGCTCCCGCTCCACTAGCACCACCTGCTCCACCTGCACCACTATCGGGGGGAGGTTGTTCCGACTCGAAGCACTCCGGGGGCACAAAACTCCTGACTGCGAACATCATTCTACTGATCTCCACAATCATTGTATGCATTGTAGACTCCAATGCCCCCATCCTCTCATTGAGAGTGCTTCCCAAGACACCACCAGCATGGCCCAAGTCATTGACCTTATTTGTCAAATCATCAAAAGCTGTAGCTTGACTTGCCATTCTTGCTGCGTAGTCGTCTAGAGCCCGTTGATTGTTTCCAACATTAATCCCCAACTGCCCCATCGACTGCCCGAACTGCTCCATTTTATTCTCCATTGAAGTCATACGAGTATCAAAATTTTCAGTATTAAGGGACGGTGTTTGGTTTAGGTGACCTCGCTCTAATACGCGTTCTGTTGGTATTTGGCGCTCGGTTTCGGGCCTTAAAAATGAAGGTCCCTCTCTCCCTAACCTCTCACACACACTCCCTGTCTCACGCTCGTGTATGTCTTCAATGACTGATCCAAAAAGTGAAGCAGTACCTGCAGAAACTTGATAAGAAATGTTGTTGACAGTTATGGGATCAAATACTGTTTGTTCCTGAGTTGGAATCTCAGGCTGAGAGGCTGCAAAGTGTCCTTGTACGACATCAGAACCGATCCTCTTTGCAGCATCAGTACGTACCGGTGAAGGTACGGTTGAAGTTCTTAAGACTTCATGTCCTCTTGAAGCAACAGTATCATCAAGAGGCACATCATCCTCACCAAAATCAAAATCCCTATGTGCAGAATGTTCAAGGGGTGAACCACTCGCGTGAGGTGGAGTGGTTGCGTGTGACACGCTAGGGTTTGACTGTGGTTGTGAAGTAGCAGCGTGGAAAAGTTTGGCTTTCTTGCGAATAAGTTGCTGCTCTTCGGGTTCATTCTCCTCATCATCTTGTATATATATACGTGCTGGTTTTCTGACTTCCGTTAACAGGGGTGATAAAGAATATGAATGTGTATCAGACTCAGAGTCAGAAATATGGCTCTTACCCTGGGATAGATCCTGCGGGTTAGCAGTCTCTCGGGTCGCGGAATCAGAAACATAGGAGGAGGAATGAATAGTATGCATAGAGAGATTACCTGATTGATTACCTTGTGCATCATCGCTTTCCTCATCCGGAATCTCATCAAATGCCTCAGCATGAACAGATGGATTTTGAGCATGTGATGAGACTTGTGATGATGCCTCCAAATTGGTAACTCCTGCATCATATCTAAGCCACATTTGAATATTTTCAGGAGTAGACATTGGCTTACCTTGATGTTTATCCTGATTTGCAATGGTTGCAAGTGACTTAGTGCCCATCCCCAGCGATTCAGATGTGGGGCTTCTGGCAAATCCCTGTCTAATAGCAAGGGCATCCTTCGGTATTAAGTCATTGATTAGCATTTGAAGAAACCGAGGAAACCAGCAGACGACATCAGTGGTAGAGAGGTCTCTGCTTGCAAGGGATCCCATTGAGGCCACTATCTCAGAGAGAACTATGCGTCCATAGTTTATATCCAGTTCTCTTGCTAGGGCTACTGCAAAGGTTTGCATGGGAATCGGAATTTGATGAAAGTCTTTTTCGCGTGCCCGAAAACATCTTGTGATGGCCTCGAAAAAGTAATTCCATTCCGCATGGAAGAATTGCTTTTGGATATTTCCCGTGATTGGGCCTTTTGTAGGATAACATCCAATTTCTTCAAAGAATCTGAGGCGTTCTGCAGCAGTAGGTTCTGGATCATAGGCATCTTTAATTGGGAATCCTAGAACTCTGTTGACAATTTGTTCTGTCACCTCATATTCCTGACCCGCTAAGGTAAACCTGAAACCGTAGGGGGTTGATTTACTCCCAAAAGTAACCGCACTAGTCCATAATTGCTGTAAAGCATCATGTACTAGCGTAGGTTTAGCAGTAAAAGCTTGGCTAGCTTTGGAATACAAATTGAGAAATCGTATCCAAAACTTAAACCGCGGGAGTTGATCACCAATTTCCGTAGAAATATTGTAAAAATTGTTTTTAGCAAGGGAAAATTGGTGAGCCATTTTAATTAAATGTTTTTCTTTTAAAAGATGTGAATTTTTATTTTAATTTTGAAAAACAATTAATTTTCCGAATTACAAAAGAGAATTGTAACCCTTTTAATTTTTCAAGAACACCAAATGGAATCTGAGAAATCAAACTACGGGATTCAATTCAACAACCAATTACTATTTCTTGTGTATACCAGTGGAATCGTGTGTGTTTATAGATGGAGAAAATGGAATCGTGTTTATGAACAGTACACAAACAATATGTGTTCGTGTGTATGTATATGCGCGTGTATGAATGTTCACAAAACACAGTAACACAAAGATTAAGGTTAACACAGATAATAGCAGTCAACAAATCGGCAGTAATTCGTGATTAGTACGAGTTTAATCACAAAAACAAGGATCAAAGGTATGTAATTAGTGAAATCGCACTGTTCTTGTGAAACGGCTGCTGAAAATTAAAATTAGGTAAAGTGAATTTAGGCATCGAGTTAGAGATGTATATATAGGTGAATGAGAAATGACAAAAATGTCCCTGTTAAAAAAATGTGAAAAGTACTAAGTCCATACAGGGGACATCTAAGTCGAACTCTATCTCGAACTTTTCTATCTCGAACTTTTCTATCTCGAACATCAAGTCGAACTTCGAGATAAAGTTCGAGATAGAAGTTAACTCGAACAATTATGCACAAAGAAGCACTTTAACCAAAATTACAGCAGAAACTATAGGAAAATACTATCTTGAACATTATTGATTTGTAGTAAACTTGGAAAAACAGAAAATTCAAGATACTTTTCGAGTTAGAGTCTATCTCGAACATCAAGTCGAAATTCGAGTTGAGTTTCGAGATAGACTAAGTACTCTATCTCGAACATCAAGTCGAACTTCGAGATAAAGTTCGAGATAGAAGTTAACTCGAAGTTAATCTCAAATTCTTTCCAAAATACTTCCTTGAATCAAAAAGTCCAGGGTAATTCAAGATATGTTTCGAGTTAGGAGTGTAACTCGAAAAATTCCCTTTAGCTTAACTGAGAACTCTATCTCGAACACCAAGTCGAAATTCGAGTTGAGTTTCGAGATAGACTAAGAACTCTATCTCGAACATCAAGTCGAACTTCGAGATAAAGTTCGAGATAGACTAACTCGAAGTTAATTCTCAGTTCTTTTCAAAATATTCCCTTAATGGAAACCTCATCTCAACCTTAGAGATAAAATTCGAGATAGACTTTATCTCGAATATTTTGAAGATAGAACTAGGCACACTGGTAACTCGAACTCGAACTCTAAGTCGAATTTCGAGATGAATTTCGAGATAGGTACTAACTCGAAATTCTTCCCAGACTTAGAATTTTCAAAACTTCACCCTGGAAGCTCAAGTCGAAATTCAAGTCGAATTTCTACATGAGTTTCGAGATAGAGACTAACTCGAAATTTTGAAGATACTTAGAATAATTTGACAATTTTTCTTTGAAAAACTCAACAATTAATTTTGCCAAATTAATATAAATATCAATTCAAGGATTTTAATATATGACATAATTAAAACATTCCTTGATAATTCTAAGGCCTCTAATTACATGAAAAACACAGGTAAATTCATCTAAAAATCATGCAATATTTAGACTATTATGAATTTAACTCCCCCTATGATCATGCAATATAATAAGCATAAATTCACAGATTTGTGCTATAAAAGACACTTAAAACACAATGAATTCATGCAAAATCACTCTATATGCAACCTATAACAATCATTAATTAGGCATATTAAAGTCTAAGCACATAATGATTGATTAGCTTGCACATACAAACATAAACATGGATTTTACAGATAGAAGGCTTTACTAACTTGTGTTAAGCATTCCCAATTCACCAACCAACCTATTGAATGTTACTTCATCAAGAGGTTTGGTGAATATATCTGCAATTTGTTGCATTGTGGGCACAAAATGTAGCTCCACAGTCCCCTCCTCGACATGTTCTCTTATGAAATGATACCTGATGTCAATATGCTTGGTTCTTGAGTGATCTACAGGATTGTTGGTTATGGCAATGGCACTTGTGTTGTCACACATGATTGGAATTTTCTTATGCTCCATGCCATAATCCTTCAATTGGTTCCTCATCCACAGTATTTGAGCTACACAGCTTCCAGCAGCAATGTACTCAGCTTCAGCAGTAGAAGTAGATACTGTATGTTGTTTTTTACTTTGCCAGGACACCAATCTTCTGCCAAGAAATTGGCAAGCACCAGATGTGCTTTTCCTATCAATCCTGCAACCTGCATAGTCTGAATCCGAATAGCCAATAAGATTAAAACCTGTATCTCTTGGGTACCAAATCCCTAGATTTGGTGTGCCCTTGAGATACCTAAAAATTCTTTTGACGGCTACGAGATGTGATTCTCTAGGATCCGCTTGGAACCTTGCACATAAACAAGTTGCGAACATTATATCTGGTCTACTTGCAGTTAAATAGAGGAGTGAGCCAATCATACCTCGATAGCTTGTGATGTCAACTGATTTACCTGATTTGTCTTCATCAAGCTTCATGGCTGTTGCCATAGGAGTCTTAGCTGCTGATGCATCTTCTAGATTATACTTCTTGAGTAAATCTCTGACGTACTTGGATTGACAGATAAAGATACCATCTTTTCTCTGACTGATCTGTAATCCAAGGAAGAAGGACAGCTCTCCCATCATGCTCATCTCATATTTTTCCTGCATTAGCTTGGCAAATTTCTCGCACAAGCGCTCATTTGATGACCCAAAAATAATATCGTCCACATATACTTGAACAAGTATTAAGTCATTTCTCACAACTTTATAGAACAATGTTTTATCAATTACTCCCCTAACAAAACCATTTTCAATTAAGAATAAAGATAGGGTTTCATACCATCGCCTTGGGGATTGCCTGAGGCCATAGACAGATTTGAAGAGTAGATACACAAAATCTGCATGTTCTGGATCAACGAAGCCGGGCGGCTGTTCCAGATACACTTCTTCTTCTAACTCTCCGTTCAGGAAGGCACTTTTCACGTCCATCTGGAATACCTTGAAGTTCTTATGTGCTGCAAATGCCAAGAACATCCTGACTGCCTCAAGTCTTGCAACTGGTGCATAGGTTTCATCATAATCAATTCCTTCTCGCTGAGAATAACCTTTTGCAACCAAACGAGCCTTGTTTCGTGTTACAAGTCCGTTTTCATCCAGTTTATTTCTGAATACCCACCTAGCTCCAATTACGGATTTGTTCTTTGGTCGGGGTACCAGTTTCCAAACTTTCTGCCTTTCAAACTGATTGAGTTCCTCTTGCATTGCAATCACCCAATCAGCATCGCCAAGAGCTTCTTCTATTTCTTTAGGTTCAAGCTTGGATAAGAACCCAGAATATAAGGAGATATTAGCCATGTCAGCTCTTGCAGTTCTTCTAGTAGTCACACCAGCATCTGGATCACCAATAATTAACCTTTTGCAACCAAACGAGCCTTGTTTCGTGTTACAAGTCCGTTTTCATCCAGTTTATTTCTGAATACCCACCTAGCTCCAATTACGGATTTGTTCTTTGGTCGGGGTACCAGTTTCCAAACTTTCTGCCTTTCAAACTGATTGAGTTCCTCTTGCATTGCAATCACCCAATCAGCATCGCCAAGAGCTTCTTCTATTTCTTTAGGTTCAAGCTTGGATAAGAACCCAGAATATAAGGAGATATTAGCCATGTCAGCTCTTGCAGTTCTTCTAGTAGTCACACCAGCATCTGGATCACCAATAATTAACTCAAACGGATGGTCTCTATTCCATACCCGTTCACCTGGAAATTGTCTAGATGATTCAGCTTGACTTTCTGAGTTGGGGTGCTGACTACTTTGAATATTTTCACTAACTCCCCCTGAGTTAGTGCCAGCTCCTACAGAACTAGAGTCAACTCGACTCGAGCCTTGAACAGTAGTCCTTGAGCTGCTATTTACTCCCCCTGAGTTGTTGCCGGTTGGTACTGAAGAAGTCTCTCCTGATCTTGTAGAATTAGCTCGTTCACTAGACTCAGGTTCTTCACGTACACTTGGAACATTTAATGGAACAACCAACTCAGGTTCATCTTCAAGATCTTCTAAGTCCAGATTCTGAAATTTTAGGGACTCAGGTTCACTAGAATCTCTTGAAATTGATGAGAGTTTGGTATCGTCGAATCTGACGTTGTAGCTTTCCGTCACTTTTCGATCATTCACCAAGAACACTCTATAAGCTGCCACCACGTCTGTAGAGTAACCAACAAAGATTCCTTCACGAGCTTTTGCTGCAAACTTGCCTAGATTTTCATCATCTATAAGCACATAGCATTTTGCTCCGAAGACATGAAAGTATTTGATTGTTGGTCGTCTGTTGTTCATTAGCTCACATGGTGTCTTTTCTTTATCTTTTATGATCAAGGTTCTATTTTGAGTGTAACAAGCGGTACTCACTGCTTCGGCCCAGAAATACAAAGGAAGTTTTGAATCATACAACAAAGTTCTTGCTGCTTCAACCAAAGTTCTATTCTTCCTTTCAACTACTCCATTTTGCTGTGGAGTTCTCGGGGCTGAATACTGACGACGTATTCCCTTAGATACACAGAAGTCATTTAGCATTGCGTTTTTGAATTCAGTGCCATTGTCTGATCTAATCGTCTTCACAGTAAGTGTTGAAACATTCTCAATTTGAGTGATGTGATCAATGATTAAGAAAGGTACTTCGTCTTTCGTCATTGCGAACAATACCCATGTATACTTGGAGAAGTCATCCACGATTACCAAAGCATATCTTTTCCTAGACAAAGATAGGACATTCACTGGGCCAAACAAATCCATATGAAGAAGTTGTAGAGGCTCAGTAATACTAGAAATTTCTTTGCTTTTATGCGATGCTCGCTTCGACTTTCCCATTTCACAAGCTTCACAGAGTCCTTTCGGAGCGAACTCCATTTGAGGTAGATCTCTCACCAATTCTCGCCTCGCGAGAGCATTCATCGTTTTGAAGTTTAAGTGAGATAGCTTTTTGTGCCATAACCAGCTTTCATCATCCGAGGCTTTGCTGTAGAAACAGGTGACCTTATCCTGATTTGCTGAATCCATATCTGCAACAAAAAGATCTGCCTTTCGAACTCCTCTCAAAGCTAGTGAGCCTTCCTTGATGTGAGTGATTGAGACACCTTTCTTGTTGAAGACAATTTCGTAACCTTTGTCACAGAATTGACTTATACTCAACAGATTGTGTTTTAGTCCCTCAACATAGGAAATATCTTCAATGATGACATTGCCAGTTTTCAGTTTGCCATATCCCTTAGTCACACCTATGCTGTCATCTCCAAAGGTAACATAAGGGCCAGCCTTCATAACCAACTCTGTAAGCAGGGACTTGTTTCCAGTCATATGCCTCGATGCTCCACTGTCTAGCACCCATATAACTTTATTTCTATTCTGCTTAATGCCCTGCAATGACAGATTGATTAGACATTCTTCGGAACCCAACTTTGATTGGGCCCGGCTTTTCGATAAGATCGAGAATCAACAGATTTAACAACAGGAGATGCACTTTTCTTCACATTACTAGAGCTTTCGACTATCTCCTTTCCTTTCTCAGACTTGACAGATTTGTCAGTCTTAGGAGAAGGTTTGTCACTCCTAACTTTAGGAGGACTGACAGTCTTGGCTCTACCATACTTTTTCTTGATATTTGAACTAGCAACAGTATTTGAGCATGACTGGCTAGATGCATTCATTAAATGCACAAAAGTTTGCATGATATTAAAAGTGCATGGCATACAGTTAGGTTGACCACACTGTGCATGATTCTGATGCAGATTATTCATTGTATGTGTGGTAGGCATGGCATGTGCAGCAGGAACATTCATGTTAGCTTTGCATGCATAAGAAAGATGTTCAGTAGATTTACAATGATAACATGCTTTCTTTATTCGTTCAGCCTTAACCTCTTTTATGCCTTTTTCTTTCTTTCCTTGTTGTTTAACAGGCTTAGCTCCTAATCCCAGTCTAGATTCATCTCTAGGGAAATTGATTTTAACTTGTTTAATAGGAGTTACAGGTTGTTCTTTCTGGCGATCTTCCATCTCAATCTCATATCTAGCTATCAATTCAGTCTCTTCTTCTTCTATTCTAGGAACAAGATGTTTGTAGATAGGTTTGACAGCCGATTTAAGAATTCTAGGTGTTTCCTGTTTAAGGTCACTGGAACTAGGGTCAATAGGTCTCTTTCCTTCTTTCTTAGGAAGGTCAGAATAATCAAGCCCTATACCTACTCCAGTTATCTTCTTAAATGTGTCATTATCTACATACACTTTACTAGCAGCTAGTTTGTATGCTTCGCATTTAGTTTCTAACTCAGCTAGATTGTTCCTAAGACATGCTTCTACTTCTTCCTTAAGGACAAGCTTGTGTTCCAGAGATTTAATAAAGTCTCTTAGAGAAGTATCTACAGTGCAAGCAGCCTCTAGCTCTTCCACTTTTGCCTCAAGCATTCTGCATTTGGCAACAAGTGTTTTCTGTTCCTTTTGAGAAGAGTCTAGGCTTTTGCACAACATATAGATCTCTTCACTAAGAGCCCCGTTCTGTTCTTTATAATCATCAATAGACATTTCTACTTTAAGAGTCAGAACTGGTACCTCTGGTTCCTCTGATGTCTCAGCCATGAGCGCAAAGTTTGCTACTTGAGTAACATCTTCCTCATCTGAATCATCCCAAGCTCTTCCTTCTGTCACCAATAAAGCTCGTTTTCCATGTCTTTCCTTCAACAGTGCTTCATAGTTGCTTTTGAGAGCTTCAAATGTTTCTTTTGGATAAGTCTGTTTAGGCTTTTTGCAGTCCGAGGCAAAGTGTCCAGCTTCACCACAATTGTAGCATTTGAATTTCATTTTGAAATCCAAAGGAGATTTGTAGCTGGTATTCTTGCCTTTTCCTTTGTAGCCTGACGAACTACCACCACCCTTAGCAGCCCGATAATAAGATGAAGATTTTCTCTGTGGTCGGTTGCTTTTTCTAAATCTCATGTTGCTGAACTTCCTTGCCATGTATGCCACGACACTATCGTCCATGTTGTCCAGCTCTTCTTGGGTGTAGTAGTCATCATCACTGTCAGATGCGCACTCGTCATCATTATCAACTTGATGTGGTGCAAGTGATGATTTAGGCTTTGCTGCAACCATTGCCTTCTTAGACTCTTCCTCATCAGCAACTAATCCTGATGCACTTTCTTTTGACTTTGAATCATTGTCCCATGCTTGATCTTGAAGCGTTTCCAGCTCATAGGTCTTTAATATTCCATAATACTCTTCCAGAGAAGTTGTATGCAAATCTCTGGTTTCTCTGATTGCGTAGACCCTATGCTCAATGCTTTTTGGCTGGTTCCTTAGATATCTCGTATTTGTTTCAACCATGGGGAGAGTCACACCTCTCAGATTCAAATCCAATACCAACTGACTGAATCGTAGGTAGACATCTGTTATGCCTTCTCCTTTCCTTATTCTAAAGGTGTCATACTCCATCTTGAGTATGAGTGTTTTGTTGCTTCTGACCTCTGCAGATCCTTCCATGACAACTTCTATCTTGTCCCAAATCTTCTTCGCTGTAGTCAGACCTTTGACTATGTTGAACATTTCATGATCAAGAGATTCCATCAAGGTTTGTCGTACGGCAGTATCCAAAGCTATTTGCTCTTTATCAGCATCCGAAAAGTCCGCTGCCTTTTTGGGCTCAGACCGGGGTGGTATAACCACTCCTCCTTCCGTATGTGAAGGAATAACTGCCATTAGGACAAATTTACCCTTGTCAAGGACTTCCAGATATTCAGGGTTAATAGTCTCTAGATATAGTCTCATTCTGAAAACCCATTCTTCATAGTGATCTTTGTTGAACATTGGGATCTTGAATGCATTTTTAGGAGCCATCTCAATTCTGGTCACTAAAAATTTCTAAGTACCCAAGACTAGGCTATGTAGAATATTTATGTAGAACTTTTGCCTAAGTCGAAATTTCTCTAAGTAGAAATTTTGCTCAAGTCGAAATCACCAAGTAGAAATTGTCCAAGTCGAAATTCTATGTAGAAATTCTCAAGTAGAACTTCTATGTAGAAATTTTTGCCTTAGAATAATTTTTCTGCAGATTTCTTTAAATATTGAATAAACAATATTATCACTTTAACACTTTTTGACTTTGAATGCTTTACTCACCAAACCCACCTAACCCAGATGCTAGGTACTGAGTATGTCTTTTACTTTCGGCCGAATAAAGTAAATCAAAAAGTCCAAAAACCACCTTTTTATTCTTTTACTATTGAAAAGGAGATCAAAAAGTTATTGGGTTGTATTCTTTGATAAGAACAGATGATGAACACTCAAGAACACCAAATATGAACTAACCCAGATAAATTCACAAAAATTAATTAAAATACACCCAAGCTAAATAATCACACCTGGAGTATTTAAATAATTTTTCACTACCAACGAATTAAAACACACTTTTCGAGAAAATGAAAAGTAGATCTGAAAAATGAAAACTCACGATTCTTCTACTCAACACAAGGATCTATGTTTTGTATGTTAAACATATAGCTCTGATACCAATTGTTAGGTCCAAATGTGTTGTAGAGGGGGGGTGAATACAACTTTTCGAATATGAGAGGCAATAAAAACGATGCAATAAATGAACACACAGATTCAAGGAATATATTTCTTTATATATAACTTGAAAGGGTTGCTACAACATTCATTACAAAGTATAACAGAAGTTGAGAGAGAAGTGAATGATACTAAGCTCTGTGAATGCACTCTCTCTTTTTCTCTTGTGTTTTTCTCTAGAATTGCTCTCTAACTAAAACATTACACAAGTACTTCTATTTATACTACATGTAATCTATGTCCTGTAGTCTTCAAAGACTAAGATGTACGTGGCCCAATGATGTCCACATAATTCTTGCCTTATCTTGAAAGCTTGGAAATCTGCCAATCAGAAGATGCCATGTGTCATGTTGAAGCTGCACCTAAGTAGAACTTCTACTTGAGAATTTCTACTTGGCTATCTCGAAATTCCTAAGTGGAACTTCTACTTGGCTATCTCGAAATTCCTAAGTAGAACTTCTACTTGAGAATTTCTACTTAGCCATCCAGAACATTTAGTACTTAGAAAATATTCTGGTCTTCAACTTGAAACTTCAATGCACATCTTGAACTTGTGATATCTTCATGTCTTCTTTATTCTTCAACAAGCTCTTGAACATGGTTCTTTATTACTGACATAAACTTGCTATCAATGTCCTGACACTTGATGCAATGGTCTGGTTCATAAGTGACTAGTCTTGATAGTGTTTCTGCTTCTTGAATAAATTACCATATTCACTGAATAACTTGGCTTTCCAATATTTGCTTTCCTTCTTCTTCACTTGAAATCAATTGGTCTTGTTGATACTGATAGTTATGATCTTGATTCTTGATTTATCAAATCACTGAGGCATGAACAACTTTGACTTGAACTTCTCTCAATGATTTCTTCTTGGCTTGATCATAGTTAGCATGTTTAATTGTATCAATTACCTTGTCTTCATTTAGTGTTGATTTCTTGTGACTTCCTGTTCTTGATTGTCTTCTGGTTAAGTGTCTTTTCCTTTAGTTGAGTTACATTAGATATAGTGTTACAAGTTTATACACTCTGCCTTTCAACTTCACTTAGATTCGATGCCTTTAATCAATACATGTGATGGTTTTGATATCTGATCGGATAACACGAAACAAGTTAAAGCTACCTCTCGGTATACTAATACCAAACTACGTATGCATCCACAAAAGAGATAGAAGATGGGTAGACACCAAATATGTTTAGACCCTATATCTCTATAGAATTTGAAAACATAAAGGTTTAAGCACAAGTTATCCACTTAGATCAAATAGGGTAGCATAATATCTCTATTTACGCCACAAATCATGATGTTAAAACATCAACCTATCCTATGCTAGCATGGCAAGTTCTAAATCTCAAGATCCACTCTCGTTTCGCAAGAGATTAACAAATTAGATGTTCGCGACGCATCTAAATACATGAAACACAACCATACGAGGATATCAAGAATTTACCACACATAAATCTTTAAAGCATACACACTACTAAGCTACATAGATAAATTCGTTAGAATCCCATGACAACGATTAGTTCATAATCGAACCACTCGTCACCATGGGATCTGATGAAACCATGATATAAAATTAGATATGAATAAAGGAAGTAATTATATTAATAAAACAAAGAGTTAAGGAAACAAATCTAGAATCCAGAATAACATAAAAGATGAAGTAGATCTAGATCCGTTGCTTGTCACGAGCGTTGAATCCTTATCTCCTTTTCTCCCTTGTAGATCTAAGCTATGATACAATAATAAAAACTCTTACAAATTACATGGTAGGATGTGTTTAAATAGACTCTAAAAGTCTTTCCCAACAAGGAAACACCCTAAAATACAATTAGAATTCAATTTAGGTGCAAGAAACTACCTAAAATTCAATTAGAATTAGAAAAAGGACAAAACAGTAATCTTCCAGCCTGGTTCTCAAAGAATACGTGCGCGATTTTGATTATCACGTCCCCTGAACCTGCTATCTATCCCATGTTGTAGAAAATCTCCCAAGCTTCACATGAGCTATAAGATCACTGAAAACGGACTTCTAGAACTCCAGATATGGCCAAAACAGTGTAGACTGCGCAACCTTCCCGGAAAATCCGAATTTTACACAAATTTGCTCTTTTCTCCTCCGTTTCTTTTGCATTAGCTAACATCTTCAATACCATGATGCATGTAACTCCTTGGTAGCATAACACAAATGTCCAATCTTCATTCCAATGCTTAATTCCACTATAATAACGGGTAGAAACACCAACACTAACCAATAGCTACAACCCTGCACAACTACACAAAACACATCAACAATACAACAAACTTGAGTCCAAGTCAATCAATTTAAGCCGATATGGAATGTTCCAAGTGGATATAAAATCCACTTATCAAGAGGGGATTCTTGCCTACGGCTCGGGATGGAGAGCTAGTTGAGATGATTTAGGAGATGGGATGGGAGAGTTTTTGTGAGGTGCCAGCTGCGGTTCCTTTGAGCATTGTGCGGGAGTTTTATGCCAATGCCAAGGCTGATAAGAATAGATTTTCTTTGGTGAGGGGCTTTACTGTGGATTACAGG
This sequence comes from Saposhnikovia divaricata, assembly GCA_036435485.1. Taxonomy (NCBI): domain Eukaryota; kingdom Viridiplantae; phylum Streptophyta; class Magnoliopsida; order Apiales; family Apiaceae; genus Saposhnikovia; species Saposhnikovia divaricata. The sequence continues at coordinate 34,589,625 of CM071599.1, forward strand.
CCTGCTGCTATTCGTAAGATTGTGAGTCAGCCAGTGAAGCCTAGGAGAGCCGATGATTGGGCACTTAAGACCCGGGAAGATGTGGATTTGGATGACATTGTGGGTGAGATTTGTGTTCCAGGCACGGTGTGGAAGTGCGAAGCGGGAACCAATGAGCAGCTTACTTTCCCTGCCTCTGCCATGAACAGGTATGCGAGGGCTTGGAATCTGTTTATGTATTCTAATATCTTGCCTTCTTCGCACTCTCATGAGGTCACTGTTGACCGAGCTATACTACTGCGGGGGATTCTGAATGGGAAATACATTGATATTGGATACATCATAAATCAGAATATGCTTAGATTCATGAGAGGTGGGACGACAGGGGCGATTCCACATGCCTCTATTGTGGCTAAGTTGTCCACATCTGTGGATATTAGGTGGGCTAGTGATGAGCAGCTACAGATGCCCAGTTTTACTATTGACCACTCTACGATTGATCAGATGGTGGAATGGCCAGGCGACGTTCCCCATGATAGAGGTTTGGGCTATATTGTTGCTGATGTAGAGGGGGGGTTCTTCACCACATGTTCCTAGAGCATCTAGAGCGGGTATGTGACGCCCCCAAATCCGAGGTCAAAGATTCCGGTCGTCACATCACCATCCAACCATATCATACCTGTATTAACTTTACAACTCAACAATACATCCATCCAGACCTCAATCTTACGCACAAAAAAGTTAGAGCCACAGAAACGATAATCAAAAGTAACACTAAATATTACAATTCATCTGTACAATCCAGAGTCTCACGTACTTCCACTTATACAACTATACTTGAAGACAAGTCTTACTATTACAGTTGAAAACCTATCAGACTTACTCTGTAGTATTTATCAGGAACTAAATCATCTCCGGGGTAAATCTTCTACTCCTCCTCTGCTGGGGCGGAGTTAATCGGCCAAATTCTTCCCTTTCTGAAAAGTTTTTATAAAGCAAGAATGAGCTACATAATGCTCAGCAAGTTCACCATTTTGAAAAATAATAATGTGGTTTATTTCGAAAACATTCCCAACTATATGGGTATATATCTCATATTTCAAAACATAATTGGACAATATATATGTCCGAGTTTGAATAAAACATCTATACCCACTAAGGAGCTTTAAGAATAACATATGAACCCTTTTATAAGGTTCCCATTTCAATATATCTCAAGTTTGAAAATATATACATATGAGTATATCATTTTCGGCAAAACCACTCTACGGTTAACATACTGTACAGGGAATACATCATTGTAACCTCTTTCCTTCCATTAGCTTAGAAGGTTTCTCATTCAAAACATTTCATTCTTTGAAATAATTGCAAGAGTGCACTAACACGTGCAAATCTTTAAAGAAAATCATGCAGTTCTAGATACTGCACGATGTCAATATTTTTCTTATCAAAACCACACTATCGGCAACTTGGCACTTAGGCCCAAGAAGCAGTGTTTGAGTATTTTTCCAAAGTGGAGGATGGGACTGGAAGAAAACATAAAAACCTGACAAGGATTGACGATGATCAGTCGCCACATCCAAGTCCAATAATCCGAGGGTCTTCTCTACCGGTAGAAGGATAGAAACTACATCCGTAACTATCCTCGGGTGAAAACTACATCCGTAATCACCCTCGATGAAAACTACATCCGTAATCATCCTTCGGCAACACCTGGGCCGGAATAATAATTGATGGACCGCCTGGCTCACGGCCGCTTACACATCCCGGGAATCGTTCGTCAACGATTCCCACACCTGCCAGAGTCCCTTTTCTTTTTCTTTTAAAAACTTTATTTTGATTGAAAACTGAGTAGTTGAGGTCCGACATCAGTCGACCGATAATTCTTGAAATCGTACAAGAAGCAAAACCTGACCGGGGGTTTTCGAAAATGTTTTGGGTTCGAAAGAGTTCGAGTTTGAAAACGCTAAAGGTATCTTGGATTAGTTTTGTCTTTAAAATAATGAACAATAATTAATAAATGATATTTTAAGATTTAATATAAATAATTAATAAGACAATTATTTAATTAAATAAGCTTTTAATCCAAGATAGCTATTTTTGAGTATTTACGATAATATAAAAATAATAAATACTTAAATATACGATACTTCCCGAATGACCCTTCGGGTTTTCGCAATTTAGTCACGATACAATAATATACCGCTCCCCGGTCAATGGTATATTTGGACCGCTACGACCTCTATTGCTAGAGTCGTTGTCCGAAGAAAACATTTCATTCTAAGTTCAAGGGGGTACAAACATATATGTGCATATATCTCAAACTTCATCATAACCTCAATAAGCATAAGCATATAATACGACTGAAAGCCACAAACACAACAGTGAAAATCCTTATATATAAGTTTTAAAAAGTAAACTTGCCTTGGTTAGGGTGGGGTGGTCGAGCTTGCGACGTGGAACGAAGATCTATACATAATCAATATTCGTACGTTAGTACCTAACAATACCTTTTAATTACAAGGTTTTAGAGGGCACAAAATTAACTTAATGACTTCGTCCTATGACTCTCTAGTCCCACTATAGGTTCATGCCATCACTCGATTATGCTCGTCACTTATTCGACTTAATTTGGTTACCATATTCGAAGCGTATTAATTCCCCCTTAAAATCATACTCAACTAACTCCTCTTACGACTTTTTCACTTGCGCGAACTTTACTCTAACATTTTTATAAAATTGGAAAATACATATTTTAATCCAATTCCTTTTGGGTAGCCTTCACCACTGCAATTACTAGCTCTCCTAAGTTTTCCATGATCCTACATAAATTTTTAGGGGTTTAAAGAGGGCTCACAAGTGGACCATATAGTGCGGTTCGGATTCCAGAACCACTCTTCCCTTCTCAGGCCATAACTCAAAATCTACACATCACCTAGTCATGAACCTTACATTTCTGGAAACTACATTCAAATACCTTTCTAACCATATTCATTAGGACCTCGGGAGACAAGATTTAGGGGTTCAAAACCCTCCTACAAATAGTACATGTTCCCAGAAATTTTACACAGCTTGCAATTTTCTTAACCATTCAAGAATTCTATGTATACACCACAACCATCATCTAAACCACCAAGATTATACTCTATAGCACACATGGAGTTATATACACTAATTACAAGCTTAAAAATCACATCAACAACATTTAAACTCAAGATTTTCATCATCCATAACTCTTATAACCAAGATATGCGTTAAAACTCTTAGATCTAACATTATAAACCATAAACAATCCATGACTAAGAGTGGTTAGAGTTTTATACCTTCTTGAGTATCTAGGAACCTTGGGTAAGCTTTACAAGCCTCAAGAACACCTTGGATGAGTCTCTACAAGCCTTAAAATTCAAGATCTAAAGGAAAACTAAGCATGGTTACTATTTATCCCAAACTTCAACAATTAATATCTCAAAATCTAGTGGATGAAAGGGGTTGAAATTAATATCATACCTTCTCTATAGTGTAAGGATGGCCCAAGAATTTTATCTTGAATTATGAGTGAGTGGAGGTTGAAGAAATTTTCTTCTTCTTCCTTCTTGAAGAGCTTGGCCGAGAGTTGTAGTAATGGGGAGAGAGAGAGAGAATTGCTTGCTTGGTTGGTTGGAATAATGTAGTGTATTATTGTGATATGTATTAAAGTGTATATGTATTGTGTCACATGTTGCCACTCTAGGTGGTAGGCTAGCCACACACCATACCTCTTTGTCTCTTAGAATAATGCACCAACTAGTTACTATACATTGGTTGTTTTTGCTTTTCTAACAATCTAGTTACATGATACTTAATATCCTTCCTTGTATTATTATTCCTCCACCAATGCTTGTCACTTAATCCTCATTTCATAACGTATCTTAATTAAACTCCTCGTAATAATATTTTCTCGCAATAATATTTTGTCGCGTAGAGATTTCCCTTGTAATTCCTTAAGTACTTAATTGTGTAAATTCCTTAAATATCCATAACTCCTTGTCATAGTCTCTTAAAATCTCCTAATACTCTAATAACTCTCAAATCCCAAGTTTTTATGAATCTTAATATCAGTAGGCCTCTTGCCTTCAACAATCTTCCCTTTTTCTTACACATTGAATATAACAATATAAATTTTCAGATAATCAATTCCATTACATAACATAGGTGACTCAAAAGGTCCCTAATTCACAATGTCATAAGCTTTTACATATTTAAAATATTACAAAAATCAGGGTTCTTACAGCCTCCCCTCCTTAAAAGGATTCCGTCCCGGAATCAGGTTGAAAACAGTTGAAGGTACTTTTCACACATCGCGCTTTCTAACTCCCATGTTGATTCCTCGACATTCTGGTTCCTCTACAAAACTCTCACTAGCTTAACAACCTTGTTCCTCAACACTTGTTCTTTTCTATTCATGATTTCGACGGGTTCCACATAGGTCAAGTTTGGTTGTAGGTCCACTTGGTCATACTCTATCACATGTCGAAAGTCGGTGTGGTAGGGTCGTAACATAGACACATGAAACACATTGTGAATTTGCTGCAAGCTTGGGGGAAAGGCTAACTCGTAGGCTAACTTCCCAATACGCCTCAAAATCTCAAAAGGTCCAATAAACCTTAGACTTAGCTTCCCTTCCTTACCAAACCGCATCAATCCTTCCCAGGGGATACCTTTAACATTACGAAGTCTCCCACCTCATACTCCTTTGATATTTCATACAATTAGACCATTCAAAATAATGGGTTTCGTAAAAAAACTAATGACTTTTACATACACTCGTCTGCACCATAAAGACGTAATATCAATTCGAAATCTTCATTTAATAATTCGTACATATCGTGATTGCAAAAATTTCTCATCCACCTATAAAATTACTATTCATCCAGGTTTCGAATATTCCCGAAAATTAGGGTTATTGCAGTCTCCTCTTCTTAAAAGGATTCTATCTTAAGAACCTAAGGAAAATAGTTGTGGATACATTTCCAACTTTACCCTTTCCAACTCTCAGGTTGACACTTCAACCCTTTTGTTCTCTCACCTTGGTCTCACAAATGCTTTAATGCTGTTTCTCAACGCATGCTCTCCTCGGCCTGTATTCCTTATCGGTTGTTCTATGAATGAAAATTTCTATCCCACTACTTATACGTTCCTCTTCTACCTTGTTCATAGTATCCGTGTTGAGTCCTTGTATCGTTGGCCCGTGAATACTTTGTGGTCGGGTTTTATAATCTGAGACAACGTCAATATGCACGGTATTCCTCATATTCCTTCGCTTGATTAGCAGGCATGTGTTGCCTCCCATCAGCCGTTACCACTTGCTATGGATACTGTATAGTCTTCGGTATACGTCGAACCAGTTCAACTACTATGTCCCTCGTTCATTGACTTCTTCGTAACGCAAGAAAAGCGAAACTTCTTCTTTCGCAGTACGCTCTACAAGAGACGTCCTTACATTCGCATGGTGACGATCGTGATAACAACATTCATTTCATGGATAAGTTTTTATTCTCGACTACCCCGTGAACCTAAGGCACGACACTAAATATAAATTCGATCGTCTGGACAATTCTTCTTCCCTGTCCGTCAGCTACAGATCAAAGTAGTACATACGCTCAATCTCTTTGTTAAATATACTTGAAAGCACCTTCAATATTCGAAGTTTAACTTTAAGTCTTTATCTGACGTAATCGCTGCAGTAGTTTTATATTGCACCACCATCTCTTCCGTATATAAATCGATATTCTTCTAAATGGAAAGTCTCTCGCAGGTAAATCACTTGGTCTAACAATTATAAGTCAACTAGGGCCATCTCTTGGCTTGGTCTTTGGCGACCTACTTATGAAATTCATTATAATTATGTCCACGTTCAAGATTTTCTACAGGCGGAATTAATCCACTAGATCTCTATCATTCTGCTTTTGACATGACGCGTTTGCACTTAATAGTTTGCCAATACCATTCTTCATTTCCGTTTGCCAAACATTCTCTTAATTCTATATACATCTTTGCCCTTCCCCATAATTTAGTCATTTTCCTCTAACATTATTCTTTATTGTATTCACTCTATTTTCTTGGTCAATACTGACTGAATTCCAATTTCGAATAATCCCTTCTATAGGTATCGGCCACCACACTGGCCTTTCCTGGGTAATAACAAATTTCTTCGTTATACCCCCTGCTCCCTTTCGTCACCTTCTCTTTCTTTTGTTTAGTTCTAATATGAAGATATACTTATGGCACTTGTGGAAAACTTTCACACTTTCCTCATAAGGTTAACGTCTCAGTTTTATGCGTGAACGCCATCATGACTAATCCCAGACTCACGGTTAGTATATCCTATCCTGTAACCTTTATGTTGTTTAGAAGTATAGGCTATCATCCCATTTCTACTGCATAAGCACACCTCTTAAACTCTTGAAAGATGCATCATCGTGACTCTCAAAGTCCTTTTTTTTATCATCAAGTATAGCTAACAACGAGGTTGTTGCTAATATCTCATTTCATTCCAAAACTTTGTTCATTAATCCATAAAGGCTTCTGACTCATTAGTCCACTCAAATGATATTACCATAATTTTATAACGTTTATATTAGTGTGAAATGCCAACTTTGGCACAGTACAGAGGTCGATCTTGAGTTGGTGAATGTAACACCCCCTTTTCCGGGGTCAGGGATCTGGTGGTTACGGTCTTACATCCATTCATAATACTTGACTTGAGTCCACAATAAATAAATCACATGCTGTGACCCCACAATAATTACCACTCACACACACAACAGTTATAGTCCCAGAGATGAAATTGAAATAAGTCTTACATTAAAGGGTTACGAATAAAAGTTATTACAATCCCAAAAGGATAACATCATAGGTTTAAAAGTTTTGCCGTTGATTACATTAATTATACATATAGTTAAACAGGAAACAAAAGCTGTCTAACTATGCTACCTCAGCAATGGCGGCTAGCATCTCAGCGGGTAGTCCGGTGGGTCGGGTAACCTGCTTGCGCCGAGTGCGCCTGACGCGAGCCATCTGTCCTAGCTGTTGTTGTGACATAATATAAACAAAGCAAGGGTGAGCGAAAGCCCACCAACAAATATATAACTGAACGATAATTTAAAACAGTTCAAAGCTATCTTTTAAACCATATGCCATGCATTTACGGAAACGATGCCAGTATAATATGAACGATGAAGTTACAAGGTAACTTAAAGTATTTGTTTGAAGGAATATCTGCTACATCAAAGTAAGCGAGATATTATTATCGTTATTAAGAAGAGGAACTTGCAAGAAAGGGTTGCAATTCCAGTTATGACTCTTTTCCAACTCTGCCAACAGTAATCATGTTGCAGGAAATAAATGAATTTGGATGATGAACCAATGATGGAGTATTCACCACGCCCGCTGTTCCAATCTTGATGATCAGTCGAGATCGTACAGCTCAATTTAGATTTACTACCGGTAGAAGGAAGAACTGACGGCTTTACTTGTATACCGCCATGCTAGCTCTCCCCGGCCAACGGTTGGGCCAAGGGGATGGACCGGCGCTACTCGGCCTCTTACACGACTCCTAGTTCAAATAGAGTTCATGATTCTGAATATAACGTTCGTCCCCCTTTCCCCAAGTATAATACTTGTTGATAAGACTCCACAAAGTAGTCGTATCTAGTTGGAAAGGAAAATTTACCAATAACTCCCAAGCTATTACTTGGTAACGGATATCAACTTGTTCCAGTAATCTTACCCCTCGAAAGATGAGAAGGTAAACAACGACTTAATAAGTCAACGGCACCCGAGTTGCGGGTGAAGGGAATACTTTATGACCGGGAAGTCGACAAGATAAATAACATTTTTCCAAGTAAGGTTCCCTTATTATTAAGAAGATAGACTCAAAGATGAATGATGTCTGGGAACCTTTCTTGATATAAGATTAATAATAATATGACTTCGAAATATTTTCTGTAATAATCGAAGAAGATTAACCTTATCGAGATTATTCTAAGTATGGAATAAATATTCAGAGAATATTTATTGAGTTAAAATATTGAAAGAATATTTGGGAATATGAAAGAATATTTTTAATCAGAGTATTTCTCAAAATAATCCCTGAAGAAATATCAGGAGAATATTTATTGAATAAATAAATATTTAAATGAATATTCAAAACAATATTCATTAATTAATAAGACCTGAAAAGAATATTTAAGGTAATATTCATGATTAATTCGGAATTTAAATGAATATTCAAAAGTAATATTCATTTAATGAATAATATCCTAAATGAATATCAAGTAATATTCATTTAGTAATCCAAGCCTTAAGGAATATTCGAAATAATATTCGATAATTAAATCAAGCTTCAGATGAATATTAAAATAATATTCATCAAGTATTTAATATCTTAAATGAATATTCAAAAGTAATATTGATTTAATAAAATAATAATCTAAAAGAATATCCAAAATAATATTCATTTAATAGTCTCATCTTTAGAAGAATATTCGAAATAATAGTCGATAATCAGTTCAACTCTGAATGAATATTGAGAAATATTATTCGTTGAATAGTTACGTTCAAATAATTATTTGAAGTAAGGATCGTTAAAATAATTAGTCTCGAACGAATATTCAAATAATATTCGTCGCCCAAATAATAGAAAATATTTACTTAAATATCTTCTTCCGAGGTAATCTCGATATATCAAGGAATATTGACTCCCGGTCTATTTTTGATTAATAAGATATATACGCCCTTCTATGAGGGTCTTATAATAACCGGCTTATAACTGATATATAACTATCTAGCTTATAAGCCAACAATAACATTCAGGGAACAAGTATATCAATTCAACTTGAAAGTAGGCATGCATGCAATGGCATATGTATATCAGCAATCATATATATATATATTTATTCAATCACAACAACAGCCTAAAAGAAGGGAATTGAAACTTGCCTGGTAGTCGAGTACGGTAAGGGGTAGTGGTAGCGGGTCCCGGTTCAGCCTGGTGATCTATAAATAGCCAAGGCATTCGGGATTAATCACTTAACATATTAAAAGTTAAGTTATACTTAAATCGAAACACGTTCTCGAGTTATCTCGTTATACCCCTATTAGTGGATTACTTATTATCACTGATCCGACCCGACATTCGTTCGTTAATACGACATGTCACTGCACTTATACTTGGGACATACTTGAGTCATACGAGTTCTAAGGTTGATCGTTACGAACCAATCTTATACTCCGAGTTTTATCGCCCGTTTTCTAAGTGTTTTACCAAAGTTACAAAAGAGTCGTCTTTTAGGGGTTCGTTCGCGTTTAACCTTGACTCGAACATTTTTAATAAATCGAAAAATGCTCTTTTTGACATACGGTTTTCTTTCACACCTTCCTTCTTATCCCTAGTATTTATTTACCAAGATTCGCCATGACGTTACATTGCTTACGAGGGTTCAATTTCAGTTACGAACTTTTGTTTACGGATTCGAACTACTTTTAGTAATTTAGTCATAAATCCTAAACCGTAAGTCCGTTTCACGTGATCTTTATATCAAAACGAAGCTTATAACATAATCTAGCCTTTCATGGCAAAATCCGAGACTGGACAGTGTGTTCATGCTACTGCTAATCACGGTTTCTTAAGGCTAACGACAATCGGGCATTACGACGGCTATGTTTACATGATTTCCAAATTTCAAACCATCCAATAATTATAGTTTCCACTCCAAACAACATTTACATGTTATTCAACCATGAACTAAGACCAAGCAATGTCTTTCCGTTCATCTAAACTAATTTCACATTTAATAAATCCCAATCATAATCTTAAGGTCCTAAACATGCATTAAATCCATATAACTCATCTAAAATACCAAAACTTAAACTAAGAGCTTGGTTTTCAAGAGTGGTATACCTTCCTTGGTGTATGTATGAACTTATCAAGCCTTGTTTAGCCCTTATCTAGCCTTAGTATAGCTTGAATAATCAAAAGAAATCAAGAAATAAAAGTTAGTTTATGAAGAACACTATTCATCATCATCTTTGATGATTTATTTGAAAATGATAAAAGATGAATTTGAAGCTGAAATTTCTAGGAGATCATTACCATGATATGTAGTACTTACCATAAAAATTTGAAGAACAAGTGATGGTTGGAAGTTGGACTTCCAATTAGCTAAGAATGGGCAGATTTTTATGAAGAAATGGAGAAAAATGGTGGTGGTTTGTTTTGTTTTGGTGATTTATGGCTAATACATGTATAACCCTTGCATATATAATGGATGCATCTCTTTTAATGTGTTGTTGGCAATCCAATGGTGCCACTTGTTGCTTCCTCATTGGGCCAAGTGTTGGCACTACAACAAACAACTCCATTTTTGCAAGAATGCAATTACACCACTCATCTTGTAGTTGACTTATAAGGATGTTACTTGGGTTTCTCCTTTTCCCACCAATTGCACTTGTTTGTCTCTTGGTTATTTATTCGTTCCTTTGTCCGAGTATTACTCAATTTCCTTGCTTGTTCGTTGATCGTTCGAGGGAATAACTCATTCGTTTCTAGTTAGGGTTTTACCGAAAACCTTCTTAATATTTCTAATACTATTCTTCATCTTACTTAATACTTCTCGAATTTAAATTCCTTAATTCCCTTTTATAACTCCTTAAGTCTTGTAGTGTCCAGGGAAATCTCGGAGAAAATAAAAGTGCTCTTTTTCTGAATCCGACGGCTTTTACATACACTTATTTTCTTCCTGGATCACTAATACGAACTCAGAAATCCGTTCCGAATACCGGGTATATCATTATTATAATAATATTCCAAATTCCACCAAAATCACTATTCATCACTTATTTTTATTTAATTCCTATAATTAGGAAAATGAACCTGGTTCACTCTCGAGTGCTTCTTAACCTTTTTACGGAACCGCTGGACTTATAATAGATATTGATTTGGATGACACAAGAATAATCTTACTTGAAGTAATATACTTATATCCTTAGGAGATAGATCATTCTTACCTATGCCGTCAACCAAAAGTATTCTGCATGACATGTAAGTAATTGAATTCAAATCCGTTCCATTTATTTAATAGATCTTCGTTACATCGCAGTCATAACCACTATTCATTCTTACATCATTAAATACATAAAAGTTTTAATCCCACCCAAAATCTGGGTTCTTACAGTCTCCCCTCCTTAAAAGGATTCCGTCCCGGAATCAGTTTGAAAACAAGTGGGGGTACTTTTCTTGCATTGCGCTTTCAAGTTCCCAGGTGGATTCTTCTACATTGTGGTTCTGCCACAAAACTCTGACTAGCTGAATGACCTTGTTTCGGAGCACTTGCTCTTTCCAGTCTATGATTTCCACAGGTTGCTCCACATAGGTCAGGTCTGGTTGCATATCCACTTGCTCATACTCTACAATATGCTTTGCATCCGGATTATACTTCCTCAGCATCGAAACATGAAACACATTGTGCACCTGCTGTAGATTCGGGGGCAATGCGAGTTCATAAGCTAGTTCCCCAATCCGTCTCAAGATCTCAAATGGTCCAATGTATCTGGGACTCAGCTTTCCTTTCTTCCCAAATCTCATTAAACCTTTCCAAGGTGACACTTTCAAGAACACTAGGTCCCCTACCTCGTATTCCTTGCCTTTCCGAGCTAAGTCGGCATATTTCTTTTGTCGATCCTGGGCTGCTACCAACCGTCCTCTGATTAGATCTACTGCATCTTTAGTTCGTTGGACCACTTCGGGCCCGAGCATCTTTCGCTCTCCAACTTCATCCCAATACAAGGGAGATCGACATTTTCTTCCATAAAGGGCCTCATAAGGTGGCATCCCAATGCTTGAATGATAACTGTTATTATAGGAGAACTCAACCAATGGCAAGTGATCATCCCAACTCCCCTTGAAGTCTATCGCGCAGACTCTCAGCATATCCTCTAGTGTTTGGATGGTCCTTTCACTTTGCCCATCTGTCTGGGGGTGGTAGGCTGTGCTCATGTTCAGCCGGGTCCCTACACATTCTTGAAAACTTCTCCAAAACCTGGAGTTAAATCTAGGATCTCGATCGGATACTATTGCGACTGGGACTCCATGTCGCGCCACTATCTCTTTTAAGTAGATGTCCACTAGTCTATCGACCGTGTACCTTTCGTTGATCGGGAGAAAGTGAGCCGATTTCGTCAGTCGATCTACAATTACCCATATGGTGTCATGATTAGCCTTGGTCCTGGGTAAACCTACTACGAAATCCATGGCTATATGTTCCCATTTCCATTCTGGAATCTCTAAGGGATGTAGAAGTCCGCTGGGTCTCTGGTGCTCTGCCTTCACTCGTTGGCAGGTCAAGCATCTGCTTACCCACTCTGCTACGTCCTTTTTCATATTGGGCCACCAGTAATACTCCTTCAAATCCCTATACATTTTAGTGCTACCGGGGTGCACTGAGTATCTTGAGTTGTGTGCCTCATTTAAAATCTCATCCTTGAGCTCCTGAACATTTGGGATCCATATCCTGTACGTGTACCTCATGATCCCTTCCTTGTCTCTTTCGCACTTAATTTCCTCCCCGGTCATTAGCTCTTCTGTGGAGTTCTTTTCTTCCTCCATCATCCGTTCCTGGCACAGTCTAATCTTTTCTAGCAATGGAGGTTGGATTCTAATTTCCATCAACTTTTCTTGGCCCTCTTCAGGTAACTTAACCTCGATTTCCAACTTCTCAAAATCCTTCACTAGCTCTTTCTCTGAAGTTATCATCTTGAGCTTCTCTTTCCGACTAAGGGCGTCAGGCACCACATTGGCTTTACCCGGGTGATATCGAATTTCACAGTCGTAATCCTTGATTAACTCTAACCACCTCCTCTGGCGCATGTTAAGCTCTTTCTGAGTGAAAATGTATTTGAGGCTCTTATGGTCTGTGTAAATCTCGCATTTTTCCCCATACAGGTAGTGTCTCCAAATCTTTAAAGCGAAGACTATGGCTGCTAGTTCTAGATCATGCGTGGGATATCTGACTTCATAATCCTTCAATTGCCTAGACGCATACGCTATTACCTTGCCGTGCTGCATAAGCACGCATCCCAGTCCTTTATGCGAAGCGTCACTGTAAATCACGAAATCTCCTTTTCCATCAGGTAATGCCAGCACTGGGGCTGTCACCAGCCTCTTCTTTAACTCCTGGAAACTCTTCTCGCATTTCTCAGTCCATTCAAATTTCTCGGTTTTACGGGTAAGTCGAGTTAATGGAGCTGCGAGTTTCGCAAAGTCTTGGACAAATCTCCTGTAATATCCGGCCAGTCCAATGAAACTCCTCACCTCGGTTGGAGTAGTTGGCCGTTCCCAGTTTGAAACTGCTTCTATCTTGGAGGGGTCAACCAACACTCCTTCTCTATTGATCACGTGCCCTAAGAATTGTACCTCATTTTTCCAAAACTCACACTTGGAGAACTTGGCATATAACTGCTCCTTCCTGAGTATTTCTAAGGTTATCCTTAAATGTTCAGCGTGTTCTGCCTCTGTCTTTGAGTAGATGAGAATATCATCAATGAAAACTATCACGAATTTGTCCAAATATTCCTTGAACACCCTATTCATTAGGTCCATGAAGGCTGCTGGGGCGTTGGTCAATCCAAACGACATAACTAAGAACTCATAATGTCCATATCTGGTGCGGAATGCAGTCTTCGGGATATCTTCAGGTTTGATCTTCAGTTGGTGATATCCCGTTCTCAAATCAATCTTAGAGAAGTATTCAGCTCCTCTTAGCTGGTCAAACAAATCGTCTATCCTGGGAAATGGATACTTATTCTTTATGGTTAGCTTGTTCAATTCTCTGTAGTCGATGCATAACCTCATACTTCCATCATTTTTCTTAACAAACAACACTGGTGCGCCCCAAGGCGACACACTGGGCCATATCATGCCCTTATCCAACAATTCCTGTAATTGTTTAGCTAGCTCCTTCATTTCTACTGGGGCTAGTCGGTACGGGGCCTTCGAAACTGGCGCCGTCCCCGGGGCTAATTCGATGGCAAACTCAATTACCCTATCAGGTGGTAGTCCAGGAAGATCTTGTGGGAACACGTCCTCGAACTCATTAACTACCAGAATGTCCTGCAATCTTGGCACTTCCTTCTGAGTATCTATAACGTAGGCTAAATAAGCCTCGTTCCCTTTTCGTAACAATCTCTTGGTTTGCACCATGGTCAGAATTTTCTGGGTCTGTCGCATCCCTTTAAACACTATTTCTTTCTTCCCTGGGGTTTTCAACTTAACCTTTTTCCCTTTACAATCTATCTGCGCATCATTGCGAGACAACCAATCCATACCCAAAATGACATCGAATTCCCCTAGCTTAAAAGGAATTAAATCGACATAGAAGGATCGTCCTCCTATTTCTAGCTTACAATCGGGGTGAATTTGATTAACCGGTACGATTTCCTGATTAGCTATTTCTACTTGTAAGGAATCTCTTAGTTGCTGGGTTTTAAGTTTCAAGTTATGCGCAAAATCTCTAGATATAAAAGACTTAGTTGCTCCTGAATCAAATAAGACATTTGCACTGACTGAATTAAGAGAAAAAGTACCTGCTATCACATCTGTGTCCCTCACGGCATCTTGTACTGACATATTGAAAGTCCTAGCAGTTGGTGGCCTATTTGAGGCAACCTTGCTTGCTCCTGATGCTGCTGGTTTTCTCTTTGGGCAATCCTTCCTCATGTGCCCTCGCTGTCCACACTGGAAACAGGTTGTGCTGTTAGGGATGACCGTGGTGCAAGCGGTAGCATAATGCCCAGCTCGCCCACACTTATAACAGTTTATCTGCTTCAGGTTGCACACCCCGGAGTGCCTCTTCCCACAAGTAGCACACAATGGCAATGGAGGTCGAGAAGGGTTGGAACGGGACATTCCTGATTGGTGGCCGCCCTGGCTCACACTCACACTCGCAGATGGTTTAAACCCTACACTCCTCCCTGGTAGGGAAACCGCTCCTCGATTAAACTTGGTTGGGGGTTTTCCTCCAGCGGATCTTCCGCCCATACTAACATGCTTTCTCTTTATCCCCCCTTTCTCTCTCTCTCTCTGCATCTGATCACTACCAGCCTCCACAATGGTTGCCTTCTGCACCAAGGTGGCATAATCTGTAATCTCTAAAACAGCCACCCTATTCTGGATCCACTGTTTCAGCCCTTGTTGAAACCTGTTAGCTTTCTTCTCTTCTGTGTCTACAAACTCTGGCACAAATCTTGATAGCTCAGTAAATTTAGCCTCATAGTCAGCCACTGACATATTGTTCTGTTTCAGTTCCAAGAACTTAAGTTCCATCTGGGTTTTCATGAACTTCGGGAAGTATTTCTCCAGGAATAATTGTTTGAACCTTTCCCAGGCTATGACAGCATCAGTCTCCATGTTTTTCTTGGCTTCCCACCAATAATTGGCCTCTCCCTTTAGTAGGTAAGTAGCAAAAACAGTCTTCTGAGCCTCATTGATACTCAGAATCTCAAAAGACTTTTCCATTTCTTTGATCCAGGCCCTCGCCTCAACGGGATCAGCCGATCCGTGGAACTCTGGGGGCTTAAGGGACTTAAAGGCCCTAAAGGAATTTGCCACTGAACTGTTGTTGCTTGGCGGTGGTTGGGGGTATTGGTTCAAATTCTGCCTAAGTAGATCCATAAACTGGCCCATGGGGTTTCCGCCCTGGTTCTCCCCTTCCTGTTCTACTTCAGTTTCTCCACCCTCTATTTCCCTTTCAAATTCTTCAGAGTACAGGGGTTCATCCTCTGCTCCATACTGGGAATCTTCTTGCTCATTATAGTCCTGATCTTGTTCCTCACTACTTCCACGGTTTTCCTCGTGTTGGTTGTGACTTTCTTGGTCAGTAGATTCGCGGGGGTTAGCCCTAGTGCCCATTCGTCTTGGAGGCATTTTACTGAAAATTTGGAAAGTTATACATTAGGTTCACTGATCTGTTTTAGAGGATTTTTCCTTGCACATTTCTTTACATGATTGGGTTTAAAATCCCACAGTTTTATATCTCATGGCAACTTAATCGAAAAGTAATACATATGCTAATAAACTCGTGATCACATCCCAACAAAATTGTAATGACTGAAATGGAAACAAATATATACCAGGTACCGAAAAGGTACAACATCCGAGTTACAACGATAGTTTAAAGTACAACCATCCTAACAACAACAACAAGTCAAAAGTGAAATATGCTGTCTATCTGTCTAGTCTGCAAAAAGGGAAAACAAGTACAAGAAAACCATCCCTACAAAAGCCGGCACCACTATGTCCGTACATGACTAGACAACTAGACCACTGCATCACTACATCTGAAATCAGCCGTCACGACGAAACATCCTCCGAACCCTCCCCATGGCGATGCGAAAAACCTCCTCAGCCGCTGCTCTGTCTACCCTACCATGCCCATCAGTAGGCAACTGTCGCACCCTCACCCGAGCCCTCAGCTCGATGCGGGTCACAGCCCTATACCCAACTCTGTCACTGATAGTCCTCCTGCCCTGCACCCTCATCCGGGCGGCTCTCTCTGCTGCTAACTCACTCCTAGACTCTGCCAACCTGGCATCTGCCACAGACAACTCTCTATAAAGCCCGTTCACAATCAAGTTGTGAACACATACTGGGACTCCTCCTATCGGGGCATGAGGTGGGGTGGATGGCTCAGCTGGAGCGGCAGTCTCTGTCTGCTGGGGCTCTGGGGTAAGCTCCTCAAACTCGTCGGGGTAGGGGCTCACAGGTAGTGGTGGTGGGGTAGGGGCTCTCTCAACAGGGAGGAGTGGCACAAAAAGTCCAGGACTCCCTACAGCGCCAACTACTGGCTCATCTATATCTCCCTCAACACCCTCATCCACCGGCACCACCTGATCCGTGGTCATGTCAGTGTCATCTCCCATAGTCCTGAACTCAGTCATAACCCAATAATCATCATCCTCAACCACTAACTCAGCGTCCTGTCCTGTCTGGACCCCCTCCGGGTCCTCCTCCCCCTCAGTCTCAACAACATCTGTGTCAGCATCATCCTGGACCTCCTCAGGGTCCTCCTCCTCAGACTCGATCACACCAGTATCAGCCTCAACCTGGACCTCCTCAGCGTCCTCCTCCTCAGGCTCAGTATCATCCTCAGGCAAGTGCTCATAGTATGGGTCCCTAGTCCGGAACATGTCCCCATCATGCTGTCTCGCAGCTGCCTCCTGGGCCGACAAGTCGCTCGCCTACACAAGACGAACTATGTTACTATCATGATACTTAAAAAGTTCCCGTAAGGGTTTTAGGTGAACCTGGCAAGGGTTCTTATTATATTATTGAATTTATTATTATATAACGTCGTATCATCTCTTGGGATATATAACTCTCGCTCTGATACCATCTCTGTAACACCCCCTTTTCCGGGGTCAGGGATCTGGTGGTTACGGTCTTACATCCATTCATAATACTTGACTTGAGTCCACAATAAATAAATCACATGCTGTGACCCCACAATAATTACCACTCACACACACAACAGTTATAGTCCCAGAGATGAAATTGAAATAAGTCTTACATTAAAGGGTTACGAATAAAAGTTATTACAATCCCAAAAGGATAACATCATAGGTTTAAAAGTTTTGCCGTTGATTACATTAATTATACATATAGTTAAACAGGAAACAAAAGCTGTCTAACTATGCTACCTCAACAATGGCGGCTAGCATCTCAGCGGGTAGTCCGGTGGGTCGGGTAACCTGCTTGCGCCGAGTGCGCCTGACGCGAGCCATCTGTCCTAGCTGTTGTTGTGACATAATATAAACAAAGCAAGGGTGAGCGAAAGCCCACCAACAAATATATAACTGAACGATAATTTAAAACAGTTCAAAGCTATCTTTTAAACCATATGCCATGCATTTACGGAAACGATGCCAGTATAATATGAACGATGAAGTTACAAGGTAACTTAAAGTATTTGTTTGAAGGAATATCTGCTACATCAAAGTAAGCGAGATATTATTATCGTTATTAAGAAGAGGAACTTGCAAGAAAGGGTTGTAATTCCAGTTATGACTCTTTTCCAACTCTGCCAACAGTAATCATGTTGCAGGAAATAAATGAATTTGGATGATGAACCAATGATGGAGTATTCACCGCGCCCGCTGTTCCAATCTTGATGATCAGTCGAGATCGTACAGCTCAATTTAGATTTACTACCGGTAGAAGGAAGAACTGACGGCTTTACTTGTATACCGCCATGCTAGCTCTCCCCGGCCAACGGTTGGGCCAAGGGGATGGACCGGCGCTACTCGGCCTCTTACACGACTCCTAGTTCAAATAGAGTTCATGATTCTGAATATAACGTTCGTCCCCCTTTCCCCAAGTATAATACTTGTTGATAAGACTCCACAAAGTACTCGTATCTAGTTGGAAAGGAAAATTTACCAATAACTCCCAAGCTATTACTTGGTAACGGATATCAACTTGTTCCAGTAATCTTACCCCTCGAAAGATGAGAAGGTAAACAACGACTTAATAAGTCAACGGCACCCGAGTTGCGGGTGAAGGGAATACTTTATGACCGGGAAGTCGACAAGATAAATAACATTTTTCCAAGTAAGGTTCCCTTATTATTAAGAAGATAGACTCAAAGATGAATGATGTCTGGGAACCTTTCTTGATATAAGATTAATAATAATATGACTTCGAAATATTTTCTGTAATAATCGAAGAAGATTAACCTTATCGAGATTATTCTAAGTATGGAATAAATATTCAGAGAATATTTATTGAGTTAAAATATTGAAAGAATATTTGGGAATATGAAAGAATATTTTTAATCAGAGTATTTCTCAAAATAATCCCTGAAGAAATATCAGGAGAATATTTATTGAATAAATAAATATTTAAATGAATATTCAAAACAATATTCATTAATTAATAAGACCTGAAAAGAATATTTAAGGTAATATTCATGATTAATTCGGAATTTAAATGAATATTCAAAAGTAATATTCATTTAATGAATAATATCCTAAATGAATATCAAGTAATATTCATTTAGTAATCCAAGCCTTAAGGAATATTCGAAATAATATTCGATAATTAAATCAAGCTTCAGATGAATATTAAAATAATATTCATCAAGTATTTAATATCTTAAATGAATATTCAAAAGTAATATTGATTTAATAAAATAATAATCTAAAAGAATATCCAAAATAATATTCATTTAATAGTCTCATCTTTAGAAGAATATTCGAAATAATAGTCGATAATCAGTTCGACTCTGAATGAATATTGAGAAATATTATTCGTTGAATAGTTACGTTCAAATAATTATTTGAAGTAAGGATCGTTAAAATAATTAGTCTCGAACGAATATTCAAATAATATTCGTCGCCCAAATAATAGAAAATATTTACTTAAATATCTTCTTCCGAGGTAATCTCGATATATCAAGGAATATTGACTCCCGGTCTATTTTTGATTAATAAGATATATACGCCCTTCTATGAGGGTCTTATAATAACCGGCTTATAACTGATATATAACTATCTAGCTTATAAGCCAACAATAACATTCAGGGAACAAGTATATCAATTCAACTTGAAAGTAGGCATGCATGCAATGGCATATGTATATCAGCAATCATATATATATATATTTATTCAATCACAACAACAGCCTAAAAGAAGGGAATTGAAACTTGCCTGGTAGTCGAGTACGGTAAGGGGTAGTGGTAGCGGGTCCCGGTTCAGCCTGGTGATCTATAAATAGCCAAGGCATTCGGGATTAATCACTTAACATATTAAAAGTTAAGTTATACTTAAATCGAAACACGTTCTCGAGTTATCTCGTTATACCCCTATTAGTGGATTACTTATTATCACTGATCCGACCCGACATTCGTTCGTTAATACGACATGTCACTGCACTTATACTTGGGACATACTTGAGTCATACGAGTTCTAAGGTTGATCGTTACGAACCAATCTTATACTCCAAGTTTTATCGCCCGTTTTCTAAGTGTTTTACCAAAGTTACAAAAGAGTCGTCTTTTAGGGGTTCGTTCGCGTTTAACCTTGACTCGAACATTTTTAATAAATCGAAAAATGCTCTTTTTGACATACGGTTTTCTTTCACACCTTCCTTCTTACCCCTAGTATTTATTTACCAAGATTCGCCATGACGTTACATTGCTTACGAGGGTTCAATTTCAGTTACGAACTTTTGTTTACGGATTCGAACTACTTTTAGTAATTTAGTCATAAATCCTAAACCGTAAGTCCGTTTCACGTGATCTTTATATCAAAACGAAGCTTATAACATAATCTAGCCTTTCATGGCAAAATCCGAGACTGGACAGTGTGTTCATGCTACTGCTAATCACGGTTTCTTAAGGCTAACGACAATCGGGCATTACGACGGCTATGTTTACATGATTTCCAAATTTCAAACCATCCAATAATTATAGTTTCCACTCCAAACAACATTTACATGTTATTCAACCATGAACTAAGACCAAGCAATGTCTTTCCGTTCATCTAAACTAATTTCACATTTAATAAATCCCAATCATAATCTTAAGGTCCTAAACATGCATTAAATCCATATAACTCATCTAAAATACCAAAACTTAAACTAAGAGCTTGGTTTTCAAGAGTGGTATACCTTCCTTGGTGTATGTATGAACTTATCAAGCCTTGTTTAGCCCTTATCTAGCCTTAGTATAGCTTGAATAATCAAAAGAAATCAAGAAATAAAAGTTAGTTTATGAAGAACACTATTCATCATCATCTTTGATGATTTATTTGAAAATGATAAAAGATGAATTTGAAGCTGAAATTTCTAGGAGATCATTACCATGATATGTAGTACTTACCATAAAAATTTGAAGAACAAGTGATGGTTGGAAGTTGGACTTCCAATTAGCTAAGAATGGGCAGATTTTTATGAAGAAATGGAGAAAAATGGTGGTGGTTTGTTTTGTTTTGGTGATTTATGGCTAATACATGTATAACCCTTGCATATATAATGGATGCATCTCTTTTAATGTGTTGTTGGCAATCCAATGGTGCCACTTGTTGCTTCCTCATTGGGCCAAGTGTTGGCACTACAACAAACAACTCCATTTTTGCAAGAATGCAATTACACCACTCATCTTGTAGTTGACTTATAAGGATGTTACTTGGGTTTCTCCTTTTCCCACCAATTGCACTTGTTTGTCTCTTGGTTATTTATTCGTTCCTTTGTCCGAGTATTACTCAATTTCCTTGCTTGTTCGTTGATCGTTCGAGGGAATAACTCATTCGTTTCTAGTTAGGGTTTTACCGAAAACCTTCTTAATATTTCTAATACTATTCTTCATCTTACTTAATACTTCTCGAATTTAAATTCCTTAATTCCCTTTTATAACTCCTTAAGTCTTGTAGTGTCCAGGGAAATCTCGGAGAAAATAAAAGTGCTCTTTTTCTGAATCCGACGGCTTTTACATACACTTATTTTCTTCCTGGATCACTAATACGAACTCAGAAATCCGTTCCGAATACCGGGTATATCATTATTATAATAATATTCCAAATTCCACCAAAATCACTATTCATCACTTATTTTTATTTAATTCCTATAATTAGGAAAATGAACCTGGTTCACTCTCGAGTGCTTCTTAACCTTTTTACGGAACCGCTGGACTTATAATAGATATTGATTTGGATGACACAAGAATAATCTTACTTGAAGTAATATACTTATATCCTTAGGAGATAGATCATTCTTACCTATGCCGTCAACCAAAAGTATTCTGCATGACATGTAAGTAATTGAATTCAAATCCGTTCCATTTATTTAATAGATCTTCGTTACATCGCAGTCATAACCACTATTCATTCTTACATCATTAAATACATAAAAGTTTTAATCCTACCCAAAATCTGGGTTCTTACAGTGAAACCTTCTCTTCAACCTTATCTTTGAAAAACAACTACGCATTTTAACTAGTCAACAATTCCTCCATTTCAGATAAGGGTATCAGTTCTCGATGGTATATGTAAGATGTCATACGCTCATCCTCTTTCACAACTGGCACCAATCTGCCTGAGGCCTGCATGCTGCTGTGATTCCCAATAAACTTGATTAGGTGGTAATCTTGGAGGATCGTTGGGATATATCCATGCATCCATTTGCTATTAGGGGCCTTTTAAACTTTATGTCTCTCTATGTGCATCAATCCCTTTAAGCTAATTAAAGCTTCACATTCTTGCCACGATATTTCTTCCTTTCTTGTCCATCTCACTTCCATGTTAGTTTCCTCTAAGGATATGTCTTACATCGCAATCGATTCGAATTTCTTGGATCAGGAAAAGGCTTGGTAACTCCAGAATTCATTAATATAACATCCTGACAACGGTTGGTAGGAGCGTACTCCCAACCACCTCATCATTTCTAATAACCTTCCTCACACTAATATTAAAGGTCCTTGTGGTATGCCTCGACATGTTATTCCTACTTTAAATAATTACTCGGCATAATGCTCTGGCTGCACAATTACAACACTTGGTTTTTGATCTCATATTGGTGCAACGGTTCACAATTGTACCTCCTGTTCACCTTAGAGTAATCACTTTTGAAAGGAATGGTTTCAAAATAACAAGGTCCAATAGATAATTTCAATAAGAATTCCACATTGGATGTTCCAAGAATGTTGATGGTTCCAAATACTAGGAGTCTCGATTTTTTTTGGAGATGTAAGGATGGACAGAAAGAATACAACAAGGTTTATTCCTTCATGTCCTGATAATTTTGTAATGTGATATCATAGAGAGTGTTGCACGAGGACAATGATTGTTGGATACAAAAGTCATGAAGATGGTCTTTATACCATTCTTACATCTAGTGAATACTTTTCCTCAAAAAAATAGAGGATCTAAAAAGTCCCATTGATAAAGGTCAACCGATCGAAAGCAATTCTACTCTATGACAATAAAAAAAATGAAGCAGTTTATCATTCAAGTAATCTATGGTTTCAAATGAATCTTCATTATATGAATGAAAGAACAGAATATTCAGTGACATAAAGTCTGATACGAAGATGGGTAGAATTCAAGTTGAATGGGCGACCTCACTAGGTCTCAATCAAATTATTCGTCAAAACTTTCATCATCATACTTTACCATATGCAAAATGCATTACGGAATTGCTGAATGAATTAAATTGGGAGTTGGACTAGTGAAACAATAACTAGTCCTTTTCAAGAAACACTAGCAACTAGCTACATAAAATTTGCTAGTTCACCTGTTTGAGACATCACCACTAGCTAGGACAATTAGCTAGGTGTTCTTCACAACATTACAATTTTGACTAGTTAGAACAATCAACTAGTCATTCATATTGACATATCGACTAGCCAGTTTCAATTGGCTAGAACGAAATTTCAACATCGTAGCCACTGAAGAAACTTCAGGCTACTCGGACAACGAATGGAAATAAGAAGTTATTAAGTTTGAAAAAGAAAACTATAAAATTTAAAGAGAATGTTCTAGGTATCAGAACAATCGATAACCTCTCATCAAATATTACTTACCAGCGAAACGGTCCACCCAAGGGTGCCTCCGTACACATGCTTTATCAGATCCTACAATAGAATTAAATTCAGAATACCAATATCAAAATGATATCCTTACTATGATTATGTACGATGTACAATCTCATCTTGAATAGAAGAAAAGAATTCATGAAGGATGTCTGGACATTAGATCATCCATGTCCTCAGTAATTTGTTAAATATTTATGAGCTCAACTGAAGAGTGCAAGTATGAAAGAAGTAATCAAATATCAATATTCGTTAAGTAATATTCATCGATTAATTAAGGAAATATTTGTTGAACATTCCTTGGATAATTGAAAGAAAGTGTAAATAGGCCTGAGCCGAACAAGATCATCATAAATTTTTTGAATAGAATGTTCATGGGTCAAATAAAATTACTTCGGATAAGTCCTGCTTTAGGGAAAGCATCTCACTGGTTGTTATTCCATAAGTTTGAAGTAGAAAGCTAGAAGGGTTACCTGATATAAACTAATCGAGGTAACAGGGTTAGTGAACAGTTTAGAATGAAGTAGTGCACCTGCCGGTAGTTACCAAAATAAATTAATAATCATTCGTGCATCTCATTATCACCATTATGAGGGTAACTCCATCTCTTCGTCTTCGTAATACAAGACACCAACTAGTGCGTCTCTCAATCATCATCTTAAAGTCATTTATCGAGTTGGGGTTTCACAAATATACCTATCATCTCCGTGCTTTATCTTGAAGACCAAGCTTCACATCATTCCGGGGACACCTGCTGAGTCCATAGGGTCCTACTTCATGCCTTCCGACATGAATCACAAGTGGCCAGTTCCTCCTGGGAACAGATCAAAGAGATCTCTCATGGATCTCAGTGCAGTCCATAGGTTCAGTGGCGAGTGTGTGTATGTGAACATATACCAAAAATATTGAGGTCTACAATACATATATACGTAGTCCCTGATAACATCTCTATCAAAGGATCCCACTCTAGACCCACTGGTCTTTTCTTTTAGTAGACTCTGAGATCACTGTATCGCTCGTTGCAACCATATTCAACTTCTCTTGAGTCCCTTTGTTAATTATACTTGTTTGTTCTCTAAGTTGAACTACCATGCTCTAGTGTCCGAATCATGCGTGGAATTATCTAGCACGCTCGTCTTATGATAACATTCTCGTATAACACATGTAAAATTCGCCATCAAGGGTAATGAAATCCACAACGACATAGTGACCAACTTTCAGGTAAACCCGTTACTTATCGAAAATCGGATCTCATAGCCAAAGTAAAAGACTTTCATTATTCCAAGTACTAAGTACCCTTAATTATATAGGGAAGTCTAAACTTCTTGATTCTTAAAATGCCGCCTACTAAACTGCGGAGGACTATGGGCCACAAAATTTATGCCTACCTAGTCATCCGATCATATTGGCAATATCGCCTCTACCTCAGCTGCTCTTGAGACTTCGCTCTGCTTCCTACATCATTACCTATGATAGGTCATGCACGACTCTAAAACCTCTATTCATCATTTTGAAGGTCTCTAAGGATTCTATCGACCCTAGTATAATACCTCCAGTAAACACTCCAGTCCATTCTACTCACCGGTACCTCTTCCGGTAGTCCATGATAAGTTTACTACGATCTCTTATGTCATTCTCCTACTTAGAATTAACTCTCAACACTCTCGTTTTTGAGTACTGTAACTTATTGCTATTATACCATTTCTGTGACGCCCCCAAATCCGAGGTCAAAGATTCCGGTCGTCACATCACCATCCAACCAAATCATACCTGTATTAACTTTACAACTCAACAATACATCCATCCAGACCTCAATCGTACGCACAAACAAGTTAGAGCCTCAGAAACGATAATCAAAAATAACACTAAATATTACAATTCATCTGTACAATCCAGAGTCTCACGTACTTCCACTTATACAACTATACTTGAAGACAAGTCTTACTATTACAGTTGAAAACCTATCAGACTTACTCTGTAGTATTTATCAGGAACTAAATCATCTCCGGGGTAAATCTTCTACTCCTCCTCTGCTGGGGTGGAGTTAATCGGCCAAATTCTTCCCTTTCTGAAAAGTTTTTATAAAGCAAGAATTAGCTATATAATGCTTAGCAAGTTCACCATTTTGAAAAATAATAATGTGGTTTATTTCGAAAACATTCCCAACTATATGGCTATATATCTCATATTTCAAAACATAATTGGACAATATATATGTCCGAGTTTGAATAAAACATCTATACCCACTAAGGAGCTTTAAGAATAACATATGAACCCTTTAATAAGGTTCTCATTTCAATATATCTCAAGTTTGAAAATATATACATATGAGTATATCATTTTCGGCAAAACCACTCTACGGTTAACATACTGTACAGGGAATACATCATTGTAACCTCTTTCCTTCCATTAGCTTAGAAGGTTTCTCATTCAAAACATTTCATTCTTTGAAATAATTGCAAGAGTGCACTAACACGTGCCAATATTTAAAGAAAATCATGCAGTTCTAGATACTGCACGATGTCAATATTTTTCTTATCAAAACCACACTATCGGCAACTTGGCACTTAGGCCCAAGAAGCAGTGTTTGAGTATTTTTCCAAAGTGGAGGATGGGACTGGAAGAAAACATAAAAACCTGACAAGGATTGACGATGATCAGTTGCCACATCCAAGTCCAATAATCCGAGGGTCTTCTCTACCGGTAGAAGGATAGAAACTACATCCGTAACTATCCTCGGGTGAAAACTACATCCGTAATCACCCTCGATGAAAACTACATCCGTAATCATCCTTCGGCAACACCTGGGCCGGAATAATAATTGATGGACCGCCTGGCTCACGGCCGCTTACACATCCCGGGAATCGTTCGTCAACGATTCCCACACCTGCCAGAGTCCCTTTTCTTTTTCTTTTAAAAACTTTATTTTGATTGAAAACTGAGTAGTTGAGGTCCGACATCAGTCGACCGATAATTCTTGAAATCGTACAAGAAGCAAAACCTGACCGGGGGTTTTCGAAAATGTTTTGGGTTCGAAAGAGTTCGAGTTTGAAAACGCTAAAGGTATCTTGGATTAGTTTTGTCTTTAAAATAATGAACAATAATTAATAAATGATATTTTAAAATTTAATATAAATAATTAATAAGACAATTATTTAATTAAATAAGCTTTTAATCCAAGATAGCTATTTTTGAGTATTTATGATAATATAAAAATAATAAATACTTAAATATACGATACTTCCCGAATGACCCTTCGGGTTTTCGCAATTTAGTCACGATACAATAATATACCGCTCCCCGGTCAATGGTATATTTGGACCGCTACGACCTCTATTGCTAGAGTCGTTGTCCGAAGAAAACATTTCATTCTAAGTTCAAGGGGGTACAAACATATATGTGCATATATCTCAAACTTCATCATAACCTCAATAAGCATAAGCATATAAGACGATTGAAAGCCACAAACACAACAGTGAAAATCCTTATATATAAGTTTTGAAAAGTAAACTTGCCTTGGTTAGGGTGGGGTGGTCGAGCTTGCGACGTGGAACGAAGATCTATACATAATCAATATTCGTACGTTAGTACCTAACAATACCTTTTAATTATAAGGTTTTAGAGGACACAAAACTAACTTAATTACTTCGTCCTATGACTCTCTAGTCCCACTATAGGTTCATGCCATCACTCGATTATGCTCGTCACTTATTCGACTTAATTTGGTTACCATATTCGAAGCGTATTAATTCCCTCTTAAAATCATACTCAACTAACTTCTCTTACGACTTTTTCCCTTGCGCGAACTTTACTCTAACATTTTTATAAAATTGGAAAATACATATTTTAATCAAATTCTTTTTGGGTAGCCTTCACCACTGCAATTACTAGCTCTCCTAATTTTTCCTTGATCCTACATAAATTTTTAGGGGTTTAAAGAGGACTCACAAGTGGACCATATAGTGCAGTTCGGATTCCAGAACCACTCTTCCCTTCTCAGGCCATAACTCAAAATCTACACATCACCTAGTCATGAACCTTACATTTCTGGAAACTACATTCAAATACCTTTCTAACCATATTCATTAGGACCATTCGAGAATTCTATGTATACACCACAACCATCATCTAAACCACCAAGATTATACTCTATAGCACACATGGAGTTATATACACTAACTACAAGCTTAAAAATCACATCAACAACATTGTTAGTCACAGAGGCATGCCTGAATACATCTAATAGCAAGCCTAAGTATGTGTAATGCTATGCATTACCTATATGACCTCTTAACTGAGGGAACCTCTAGTTGTAGAGCTTCTATTTGTTCTGTACTTGTAATAGGCATCAAATTCTAGTTGTGTTACTGAACTATAAAGTCAAGAATAATGCTTGAAAGAAGTTCCAAGGTTCATGCCTCAAGCAAGGAGATAAAGACTGCCAAATAATCACAGTTGGGATTTGAAGAAATGAAGAATTTGCCTAAGTACCAATTCGAGAAGTACATTTGTCTATTCGAGAAGTCTAGCATTCGAGAAGTCAGAGATTCGATATCTCAGAAGACACTATTCGATATCTCTGAATACACTGTTCGATATCTCTTATCTCATTCGATATCTCAGAGATTCGATATGTCTATTACTCTATTCGAGAACTCATGGAGTCAACAAGTCAAAGCATCATTCGAGTTCTCTAAGAGTCAACAAGTCAATGATCTATTCGATATCTCAAGGACTAAAGAAGCTATTCGACATCTCAGGGATTCGATATGTCAAAATGCTCTATTCGATATCTCAAGGAGTCCCAGAGAAAAGAGCTATTCGAGAAGTGATTCGATATGTCAATATAACACTATTCGAGAACTCAGAGTTATCGATTAAGTCAATTCGAGTTCTCGAATCAATCACTTAGCCACTTCTCGAATACATTCTTGGAGACAAAATACTGAAGAATTGTACAAGTAAGAAACCTGCAACAAGACAAGACGCTTTATTTGACTATGTACTATAAAGCAGATTGGAAAGCCTACAAAGAAGCTTGGAGAGATAAGACAAAGGGACAAGGAGCTAAAGAAGTGGATCTGAACAGGCTTTGCAAAGTCAAATCTGTAACCGTTTGGACTCTTACTTAAATAAGATAGACAGACTGGAAAGTATTTTGTTTACCTACCTTATTTGTATTAAGTAGGTGTATCCATGTCTATAAGGATACAGCCTCACTTCCTTAGCTAAAAACAGAGAGAGAGAGTAATAGTTTTTAAATATACATCTCAAGAAATATCTCTCTAAGAAAAACGAAGCTGAGAATACTACCATTTGTATTCACAGATTGTAGCAAAATCTTTATATAATAAAATATTAGATTAAAGTGATATTGTGTTGTGTTTGTCTTTGTTATCTGTACTTACATATCTCACACATTCAACACATATCTTGCTGCAAAGATTCAAGAACAAAGAAAAGTTCAAGAATCCATTCATCCCCCCTCTGTATTCTTTTACTGTATTCAATACTCAACAAGTGGTATCAGAGCAGGTTGTTTAATCTAAACAGAAAACGATCATGAGTTCGAATACACCAAAGACTACAGGTACGGTGAAGGTCCCTAAGTTCGACAAAGAGAATTACAACCTCTGGAAAATAAAAATGCTGTTGTTCATCAAAGCTGCCAATCCTCTCTATCCTGACATCCTCAAGAATGGTCCATTTGTACCACAACAAGAAATTGCTGAATCTACAGTGGGCACAATAGTCATTCCTAGATCATATGTTGCAAAAGAGCCATCCAAATGGACGGACTCAGAGAAGGAGAAGGTTGCCCTAGACAGTCATCTCATGTTGCTGATCATAGACTCCATGGATATGTCGATGTTTGCTAATATAGCATCATGCATATCAGCCAAGGACATGTGGAACCACATCGAGGTGTTATGTGAAGGGACAGAGGAGGTTAGAGAAAATAGGAAACAGATACTGGTCACACAGTATGAAACTTTCATGGCACAGTCCAAAGAAAGTATTACTGATATGTTTGAAAGATTTCACAAGCTGGTGACTGAGCTTCAATTAAATGGGAAGGTTTACAGCACTAAGGAATTGAACATGAAGTTTTTACTATCTGCACCAAACCATCTAGAGCAAAGGGTCATATCTCTAAGAGAAAGAGATTTGAACAAAGTCACATATGATGTGCTCTATGGGGTTTTAAAAACTCATGAGCTTGAGTTGCTTCAGAAGAGGGCTATCCAAGCCAACCAAGGCAGAATGATAAACACATCCTGTGCCTTGATTGTAAACAAATCTGTTCAAGACCTGGAAGCATCTACAAGTCAACTGAGAATAGAAGAGATAGTAGATAATGAAGAGACTGAAGAAGAAGTGACTGAACCTGTTGGTGAAAAGGAAGAAGATGAGTTCTATACTCTTGAAGAGTTGGATGCCATGGAAAACACTTCATATGCTTTTATGGCTAGAAAATTCCCAAACATCAGATTTAAGAGGAATCAGCCCATCAAGTCTAGATCTCAAAATCATTCATTCAACAAGAGCAAGGCACCTGTGACAGCAAACAAAAACAAATTCAAAACCATCTATGTGGATAGGTCATCTGTGAGATGTTATAGATGCAATGACCTAGGGCATTTTGCCAGTGAATGCAAGAAGACTAAGAAGAAGGATAAGGAGTTTCTTGAGCTTGAAGCTAAGTATGAGGCTCTGCTAAAGAAGCATGCACCAGGTAAGGCCTACACAGCTGAAGGGAAGTGTTGGGATGATTCTGATAGTGATGGAGAAGAACAAGAATTCTGCAACTATGCCTTGATGGCCAACTCCAAGGAAGAACCATCTGAATCAGACTCTCAGGTACCATCCCTCACTACTATAGACATGTCTGTTTCTGAATACAAATCTATGGTTGAATAACTATCTGTTGAGATGTTTAATATTCATACTAGTATGACTGCTGCTAATGAAGAGATTGCTAAACTGTCCACTAGGAATGAACTGTTAAACAAAAGAAATGAGGAACTAGAACTAACTGCTATGCAAATAGAAAACCTTAAACAAGAAATCGAATATCTAAAGAATAAGGTTCTATGTGCTAGTCAAGTTGAGAAAGCTCTTAGGGATGAACTAGCTGAAAATGAATTTAAATTGAAAACATTCAAGAATTCCTCTAGTCTATTGCAGTCCTACCATGAGAAAAATCTAGCTAGACCTAAGGCTGCTATTGGACTTTATTATGACACTCTCAAGCAGAGGAAAGGCTATGCAGTCATTGAAGATGACATTGTTGTTCAAGAGGAAGTGCCTCAGGTTTTGAAAAAGGATGAGACCCCAATATTTAAAACACCAACACTTAAGATTGATGAGGATGCCTTACTCATTAAGCAAATGTTGGATGATGAAGATAAGGCACAATCAAATGAACAAGAAGCATCCTCTAAGAGAGAGAATGTCAAAACCAAAGCCAAGGAGTCAGTAGGAGGTAAACCTAGACTTGAGAAATTTGTGAAGTTTGTTTTAGCTGGGAATAATGAGGTTGAGAAGAAAGTGGCTAAAAAGAAATAAAACAGGAATGGCAAATTAGGGATTAACAAGGACAACAACTATGCTTATGTGCCCAATGCCCCTAGGAAAGTTTGTCAAAATTGTTTTAGCACTAATCATTTAACTCATGCATGTAAGAAACCATCTGGTAGTGTTGCTAAACCGTTCTATGATTGCTCTGTGCCTTTAAGACATAGAGACTCTCCCTTCTGTGATAAATTTGATTGTATGCCATGTAACATGAATGTAATTACTAGTTGCTTTAATTAGAGAAGACAATTCATGGAAGGATGCATCAGTCACAATGTTCACACACACTACACAAGAACAAAGTCTTCAAGTCCTCCTAAAGTTAGGAAGGTGCCTCTGTCACCTAAGTCTAAGAACCCTGATTCTAAGACTTCTAACAGTGACAAGAAGACTAACATCAAGAAAATTGATAAGCATGCTGTTTATGATGAGACTGTTGCTAAGCCACATGGACCCAAACTTGTTTGGGTACCAAAGGAGAAGTAATACCTTTGTGTTTGTAGGGCAAAGAAAGTGAAAGAAAGGTCATGTGGATTTTGGACAGTGGATGCTCAAACCATATGACTGGTGATATGGCCCTGCTATCACAGTATGAGGAGAAGGCTGGCCCAATGGTTGCTTTTGGAGATGACAGCATTGGCAACACACTGGGATATGGCAAGTTGGAAATTGGAAATGTCATCATTGAGAATGTAGCACTGGTCAAGGGACTCAAGCACAATCTACTGAGTGTTGGTCAATTTACTGATAGAGGCTTCAAAGTGAATTTTGACAAAGATGAATGTTTGATCACCCACAAAAAGACTGGTGACTTTGCTCTATCTGGAGTAAGGAAAGGAAGCCTGTTTGTAGCCAATATGAACTCTGCAAACAAGGACAAAATTTGTTGCTTTTACTCAAAAGCATCAAATGAAGACAGTTGGCTGTGGCATAAGAAGCTATCACACTTGAACTTCAAAGGCATTAATTCTCTAGTCAAAAGAGAGTTAGTAAGAGGCATGCCCACACTTGAATTCGGTCAAGAAGGAGTGTGTGAGGCTTGTCAAAAGGGAAAAATGAAAAGATCAAGCCACAAGTCAAAGACAGTGACATCAATAACCAAGCCCCTACAACTAATTCATATGGACTTGTTTGGGCCTGTCAATATTATGTCACTAGAAAGGAAAAAGTATGCTCTGGTGATGGTTGATGATTTCATAAGGTATACATGGGTAGAATTTCTGGCATCAAAAGATGAGGCTCCCCAAGTAATCATTGAGCATATAAAGAAAATTGACAAGGAAGCAAAGGCCAACAATGCAAGTGTGATTGCATTAAGGAGTGATAATGGAACAGAGTTCAGAAATGCCATGCTTGAAGCATTCTGCAAAGAAAATGGTATTTCTCAACAATTCTCAGCTCCAAGGACTCCACAACAAAATGGAGTTGTTGAAAGAAAGAATAGAACTCTGATTGAGGCTGCTAGAACAATGTTACTTGATGCAATGATGCCTACAGGCTGAGGCTGTGAGCACTGCATGCTATATCCAAAACAGAACCCTCATCAACAAAAACACTGGAAAGACACCTTACAACTTGATGACTGGAAAGAAGCCCACCCTAAAGTATGTTCATACTTTTGGAAGCAAATGCTTTGTGTTAAAAGACAACTCAGAATATGTTGGAAAGTTTGATGCAAAAGCATTTGAAGGAATTTTTCTTGGCTACTCTATGGAAAGAATTGCATACAAAGTTTATGTCATCACTCAAAAGAAAGTTATGGAAAGCACAGATGTGACATTTGATGACAGCAAACTACCTGGATTAGAAGAAGCCAATGATGAAGATAAAGATCCTTTGAAGTTTGACAATCTAGATGATTCTGATGAGGAGATTGAAACTGAATTTGAGCCCACAATTCAACAAACTCAAGTGAATGAAGAACCTGTGTCAACCAACAATAAAGAAACAAGCATCCAAGACACACCTGTGATTAGTGGAAACTTCACAGGGGGAGGAAATGTAAATGATCATGATCTGGATGATGAAGCAACATCAAGGTTGAGAAATCAATCTTAACATACAAGGAAATGGGATAGATCACATACTGCAGATCAGATAATTGGAGATCCAAATACAGGAGTGAGAACAAAGAGAGCAACTCTAAATGAATGTCTCTATGGTTGCTTTCTATCCCAAGTTGAGCCTAAGAAACTTGAAGATGCATTGTTGGATCCTGATTGGATAATTGCCATGCAAGAGGAGCTAAACCAATTTGAAAGAAGCAAAGTATGGGAACTTGTGCCTGCACCAAAGGATAGAACCATTGTTGGAACAAAATGGGTTCTAAGGAATAAGATGGATGAAAATGGTGTAGTCATAAGAAACAAAGCAAGGTTGGTTGCAAAAGGATACTCTCAACAAGAGGGCATTGACTACGATGAGACTTTTGCCCCTGTTGCCAGACTAGAGGCCATCAGAATTTTCTTGGCATTTGCTGCATATTCTAATTTCAAGGTCTATCAAATGGATGTCAAGAGTGCATTTCTGAATGGGGAGTTGGAAGAAGAAGTATATGTGCAACAGCCACCTGGCTTTGAGGATCCACAATTCCCTCACTTTGTCTACAGATTGCTTAAAGCATTGTATGGACTTAAGCAAGCCCCTAGGGCATGGTATGACACATTGTCACAATTTCTACTTGAGAATCAATTCACTAGAGGCACACTAGACAAGACACTGTTTTACAAGAAACATGGTGATGATATTATCTTAGTTCAAATCTATGTGGATGATATCATATTTGGCTCTACAAATGAGAAGCTGTGTGAGAAATTCTCTAAGCTCATGCAGAGCAGATATGAGATGAGTATGATGGGAGAATTAACATTCTTTCTTGGGCTGCAAGTGAGTCAAAGGAAGGATGGAATTTTTATAAGTCAAACCAAATACATCAAGGATCTATTGAAGAAATTTGACTTAGAAGAATGCTCACCTGCAAAGACACCCATGGCCACTGCCACCAAGTTAGATGAAGATAGTAAGGGCAAGAAGGTAGATATCTCAATCTACAGAGGCATGGTTGGTTCTCTACTCTACCTCACTGCCAGTAGGCCAGACATCATGTTTGAAACATGCTTGTGTGCAAGGTTTCAATCAAATCCAAAGGAATCACATATGATAGCAATAAAGAGGATTTTCATATATCTGAAGGGCACACCAAACTTGGGGTTATGGTATCCTAAGGACACAGGGTTCAATCTGGTTGGTTATTCTGATGCTGATTATGCTGGATGCAGAGTGGATAGGAAAAGCACCTCAGGTAGCTGCCAGTTTCTTGGACAAAGGTTAGTCTCTTGGTACAGCAAGAAACAACAATCTGTGTCAACTTCCACAGCTGAAGCTGAGTACATAGCTGCTGGAAGTTGCTGTGCTCAAGTGCTTTGGATCAGAAACCAACTTAGAGATTATGGACTTGTGTTGGAAAGAATTCCAATATGTGTGACAACAAAAGTGCAATCTCTATAGTTTCCAATCCTGTCAATCATTCTAGGACAAAGCACATTGACATCAGATATCACTTCATAAGGGAGCATGCAACTAATGGAACCATTGAGTTACATTATGTTCCCACAGAGAAACAACTAGCTGACATATTCACTAAGCCATTAGATGAAACCACCTTCACAAGGTTGGTTAGTGAGATTGGAATGCTGAATTCTTCAAATTCTGGCTGAGTGAATATATCAACTAGATTGTTGCAGCAGTAAATACTTACTTTATCAAATGCTCAATATTCTTAAAGTAAGTATTGGCTGGATTATGATTTATAAATATTCCATAATGCTGCATATGTTGAAAATCATACATCTTTAACTTGAAATTTCTGTGAAATTTTGAGAGAATCACTATTTAATTTAGTAGAATATTCTTCAGTGAATATTTCTGGTAAATTTTCAAAGATGGTGAAAATTGAATTTTATGAGTGAAAAGTATAGTTCGATAAGTCAGACTTCTCGAATGGTTCATTGTTTTGTCATGGCTCGAGTTCTCGAATAGGCCTATCAAGAACCCTCATGAGTTCTCGAATAGTGTCTTTTGAGAAATCGAATAGCACACTTTGAGTTCTCGAATAGAGTATTTTAGTTCTATAATGATGGAGTTCTCGAATACTGTATTTGAGTTATCGAATCATTTGAGAAGGCTGATTTCTCGCTGACACTTAATCGCTTTTTGGATTTATATTCAAAATTTCATCTCACTCATAAAAACATATTTTATTTAGCTTAGAATTATTTTCTGAGTTAAATACCTGCCAGCTGTGAGTTACAAACTGCTTGAGATATCGAATAAGCCTTTCTTGACTTATCGAATAGTTGTTTTATACTTCTCGAATGACTGACTTGTCGATACAAAACCTATATCTAATCGACAACTCAAGTCACTCACATATATACAATTCCACAACTGTTCAAATCATTTCATTCGATTTCTCAGGCAGCTAAAGTTCCAAAACCTCTATAAACCCTAACGTCAAAAGCTAAATTTCTTCTTCAACCTTCATTCTCTTCTCATCTCTCTGTGTAACAATGGCAAATACCCAACTCACAATTCCTAAACACACCAATTTCATAGCAATAACCAACGATGTTGAAGCACCCAATGCAAACTTTAAGTGCTTCGTTCGATGGATGGCAGAATCATACATCAAGGATGCACTCTCAGCCAACCCAACTCTGTATCTCGATTTACTAGAACAGTTTTGGAGATCTGCTACTGTGGAGGTCGTGGCCCTAGAGAATGCAATAACTTCATACGTAATCTATTTCAAGATTCAGGACAAGGAAATCACCATCACTACTGAAAATATGAATCAAGCACTGGGGTTACAACAAAGAGTGTATGACAGTCAAGCAACTGATCAGGAATTGAAAGATTTCTTTGATTTTATCAACTACTCAGATAAAATCAAGCTTGGAAATTTGAATAGGAAGTACTTGAGGAAGGAATGGAGCTATGTCTTTGGCACTCTTCTTCAAGTCTTCACAGCAAGGAAGTCCAGCTTTGATCAAATCAGCACACCTGTTCAACAAATAGGATATGCTCTAGCATATGGGAGAAAGATTGATGTTGGTTTGATCATAATGCAAGAATTGTATGGGAGACTTGGTAAGAACTCAGCCAAGAGAGGTAATGAAATTTTCTTCCCTCGCTTTATTCAATCTGTACTTAATTTCATAGATGTTAAATTGATTGAATTGCCTGGGTTAGACAAAAATAGAATAGGCTATCCGAAATCCATGACCAAACTCATTTTTGGTAGCTTGGAGACTAGGAATGATGTGGATGTAAGGCTCAAAATAACTCCCCTTATGGAGAGTTTATTTAGGACTTACCCCCACAACATGCCAATATGTGCCTCAAAATCTGAGTTAGCTAGGCCCAAGCAAGTAGAGCAAAATGCTAACCCAAGGCCTGCTAACCAACCCTCTCAGCCAAACACTTTACCAAACACAGAGACAACTGCATCATCCTCTCAAATGGGGGATGTTAGTAAAAAGAAGAGAAAACAGGTTGCTTCTGAACCTCTAAAAATCTTAACTGAAGCAGCCTTGGCTGTAGAAATAGGCATAGCAAGTGAGGAACCTGAGTCACCCTTACTAAGGCCAAAGAAGAAGAAGTCTAAAACCACCTCTTCAGTCACCCAAATGGCTGAAGTTGTAAAATCAGGGGCAAACAGCTCACTAGGTGTATCCTCTCAACAGGGTGCATCTATAGAATCAAGCATTCTCCCCAATGCACCTACTTGTACAGAGTCAGCACATGGGAGTGATAAGGCTGGCACAACACTGAGTGGAGAGCACATCACAATTGAAACTCCCTCTATCTCTCAGGGGGAGTTGCCAAAATCTAATCTACAACACACTTCTCTTCCAGAATCTACCACTCATATTTCTTTGAAGCCTGCAACTCAAGCAATTGAGGAGCAAGGCATTGATCATCAAGAATTATTTTCTCTTGATGAGCCAATGGATTCAAGTGACTTGGTGTATGACACCTTGCTCACCACCCAGGTACAACATTTAGATGGTCAGGGAATGCATGCTGGGGCATCTCCTAATGACACCATCACAAACACAGAGGATTCACTAGTTTTAACTAGAGACTCTGTGCCTGTGTCAACTACTGTTGTAACTCATCCCACTTCTGTGGAGACAACAGTAGCAGAGTCTTTTCATCCGGTTACAGAAGTTGCATCTGTAACTGAGGAGTCTAGCTTGCCTAGCTCTAGCTCTCACTTTTTGTCTCAATGGCTGAAGCCTGTGCAACATGACAGTGCTTCAGGATCAGGGTCTGTTCCACCACAAATGTCCATTGACGCCCTCCAAAGCTATGTTGTGGATCAGATTCCTGAGTTTGTCAAAATAGCCCAGAACCTTGTCACCTCCAACATCTCAAATCCAGATTATGAAGCCATCCTGCTATGTCATAGGGATGATGTGGAGATGTAGAAGGCCAAGATTATTGATGATGCTGAGAGAGATGGCAATGTAGATGACTGGATGCAAGGAAAGTATGATGTAACTCTCAGTGAAGCACCTCAATATCTTCGAGAGGAATACATCACTTCACTAGGTTCAAATGCAAAATCCCTGTGCCCTAGTGAAGTGTTTGAAGCTGTCAATGATTCCTACAAGGGTTTCCTCAAGGCTGCACACTATCTTGGCAAGGGAGTCAAAATTGAAGTCAACAAGGTGAGTGACAAGACAGCCACTTCAGTAGAAGAGATCAAGAGGGCCTTTGATGCCAAATTTCCTCAACTAGACAATGTGGTCAAAGATATCAAACACTTCAACACCACCTGCACTAAGATGGATAATGGTCTAGCTCTCCTTAAAGATACAGTCACAGGTCTAGGAAACAAATTTCAAATTCTATCTGATCAGACTACAGATGCCAATGCCATGCTTGGACACTCTTTGCAAATCAATATGGAGACAAGCTGGTAACTGAGGTTCCTGTGCATGAGCTGTCTAGATTTGAAGTGCAGAGACTAAAGAACAATCCCTGTTTTGCTTCAAATCTACTGCATTATTCAGTAAGGTTGATGCACTTGGAAAGGAGGTAGCTACTCTCACTCAGTCCAATGCTCATCTTACAGATAAGGTACAACTCTAACTGAGTAGTTAAACACTCAAGCCACCACCATAGCTGATGTTCTTCTACATCAACAATCAATATTGTCTGCAATGATGAAGCACATGGGTCTCCCTCTACCTGAAGAATCTTCAACTCAAATGGTCAATACTACAGCCTCTGTGCCTGACAACAAGCCTAAGGGGGAGAAGAGGACATCAAGGAACTCAAATACAAAGGGGGAGAAACCACCAGTAAAGGGTATCAAAATAACTGAAGGTGCTCATCAAAGAACTTCAAAATCTCTAATTCATGTGCCTGGCAAAGGAAAAGACAAAATTGATGAGCCTCCTACTTCTCTGCCAGTTGTCACTCTACCAACTGTGCACATCACCACTTCCAGTGGTCAAAAGCAAACTATCACAACCACAGTGGTTGCAGGGAGTATGCCATCTGATAAACCTTCACTCTCCATATCTAAAAGTGCCAAGCCTGTAGAAGTGAAGGTGGTCACTGAGGCCAAGCTACAAGAAATTGCAAACTTAAATGTTTATCATGATGATGCATTCTTGGAGTTTCTGAAAGTCTCAAGAGAACAGGCTGGTGACACTCAATTGTATCTAAGGAGATTGAAGGATCAGATCGATTACTTCACTGAGGTACCTAGAAAAGTTAATAGCTCATGGCTCAAGGAAGTAATGATGGTAGCAAAAGCCAGAATCTGGCATCTAACCTACAAATCTCTACATGCCCTGAAACATTCAGAGATAGATGCATTGATAGAGCTCATAGAGAAGAGGAATGTAAATGGAAACAATAAGAGTCTGTATGATGACTTGAGGAATGGCCAACCTTCAAGGCTGCCAGAAGTGATTAAGAGGCCATGGACCATCATCTATCAGTCTGGCACCAGAATTGAAGAGATTAAACAATTGGTCATTCCAAATGATCTCACCTCTCGAAATCACAGACTCATTATTGCCATCATTGATCTACTGTAAAAGAAAAAGGGGACAAGTACTGCTGAAGAGATAGAGGCACTGCACATTCTCAGATCATTCATTGCAACTGGTGTAATTCCAGAAATGGCCAAGTCTAGGAGGAATAAGGATGATGAAGATGAAGACAAGAGTGATGGGAGGAAAAGTCATCACAGGAGTGATATGGGGGATGAGGATAAGAAGAAGAAGAAAGACAGCAAGGATAAAAAGGATGATGACCAAGGCAAAGACTATGAGAGGAAGAATGGAAAACAGTAAGCCTTAGGCATTGCTAGCAGTAATCTCACCACAACACAAGACTCTAAGTCTAGGGTGAATGCTGTTAGTAATGACCTACCAAAATCTAATCCCATGGCTTCTGCAACTGTTTTACCACCTCAAGAAGAGAAGAAGATTCAAGTCAAGAAACCAGTACTTGAAGTCATAGCATCCAGTTCCTCAAGCAAAATTGAGTCTTTGAAATCTTTAAGTACTGGTTTCAGAATGTTTACAGGATAGTGGTTGAGTAGATTCATTCTGATGTGGACCTGATCCCCATTTCTCCTCCTATACTTCACCACATAGGGGTTAAACTGAACTCTACACAATCCCTTTGCCCTTAGCTTTTCTGCTTCAATCTCCAGTCTCTCAATTTCTTTCTCCCTTGCTAGCCATTTCTCAAGACACTCTTTTCTGATTTTCTCCTTATGATCTCTCTTCATCTTCACAAAATCAATTAGCTCCATATTCCATACTCTTTCCACTTTATCTTCTAAGCTCAACAATGCAATGATTCTTTCTATGTCATGTAGTTTGCCCCAGTGTTGACATCCTCCTTGTTTAAATTTCTCCTCCCTTCCATCAGTATATTTGATCTCAAGGCAGTTATCAACAATGGCAACATGATAGATTCTTTGAGCTTGTAAGAATTGCAGTTGGTCTTCATCAAAATCTTCATCTAGTGGTTGGAGTTTTAAGTCTGGATAGATTGTCAGAGTCCTTGACTTGGATAGCTTTGGTTTCCTTGCAGCTTGTTTGAATTTGATCCTTTTGACATGGTTGCCTGGCAGTAGCATGTGACCTTTGTTTTTGGACCATTGTAGTATTCCATTAGCAGTATGCTTTTTGAAATGTACAGATGGTTTCTTGACTTGAATCTTCTTCTCTTCTTGAGGTGGTAAAGCAGTTCTTGAAGCCATGGGATTAGATTTTGGTAGGTCATTACTAACAGCATTCACCCTAGACTTAGAGTCTTGTGTTGTGGTGAGATTACTGCTAGCAATGCCTAAGGCTTGCTGTCTTCCATTCTTCCTCTCATAGACTTCGCCTTAGTCATCATCCTTCTTATCCTTGCTGTCTTTCTTCTTCTTCTTATCCTCATCCCCCTTATCACTCCTGTGATGACTTCTCCTCCCATCACTCTTGTCTTCATCTTCATCATCCTTATTCCTCCTTGGCTTGGCCATTTCTGGAATTACACCAGTT
Organism: Saposhnikovia divaricata; assembly: GCA_036435485.1. Lineage (NCBI taxonomy): Eukaryota > Viridiplantae > Streptophyta > Magnoliopsida > Apiales > Apiaceae > Saposhnikovia > Saposhnikovia divaricata. The sequence goes on from CM071599.1 coordinate 34,630,378, forward strand.
GCAATGAATGATCTGAGAATGTGCAGTGCCTCTATCTCTTCAGCAGTACTTGTCCCCTTTTTCTTTTGCAGTAGATCAATGATGGCAATAATGAGTCTGTGATTTCGAGAAGTGAGATCATTGGGAATGACCAATTGTTTAATCTCTTCAATTCTGGTGCCAGACTGATAGATAATGGTCCATGGCTTCTTGATCACTTCTGGCAGCCTTGAAGGTTGGCCATTCCTCAAGTCATCATACAGACTCTTATTGTTTTCATTTACATTCTCCTTCTCTATGAGCTCTATCAGTGCATCTATCTCTGAATGTTTCAAGGCATGTAGAGTTTTGTAGGTTAGATGCCAGATTCTGGATTTTGCTACCATCATTACTTCCTTGAGCCATGAGCTATTAACTTTTCTAGGTACCACAGTGAAGTAATCGATCTGATCCTTCAAGCTCCTTAGATACAATTGAGTGTCACCAGCCTGTTCTCTTGAGACTTTCAGAAACTCCAAGAATGCATCATCATGATAAACATTTGAGTTTGCAATTTCTTGTAGCTTGGCCTCAGTGACCACCTTCACTTCTACAGGCTTGGTAATTTTAGATATGGAGAGTGAAGGTTTATCAGATGGCATACTCCTTGCAACCACTGTGGTTGTGATAGTTTGCTTTTGACCACTGGAAGTAGTGATGTGCACAGTTGGTAGAGTGACAACTGGCAGAGAAGTAGGAGGCTCATCAATTTTTTCTTTTCCTTTGCCAGGCACATGAATTAGAGATTTTGAAGTTCTTTGATGAGCACCTTCAGTGATTTTGATGCCCTTTACTGGTGGTTTCTCCCCCTTTGTATTTGAGTTCCTTGATGTCCTCTTCTCCCCCTTAGGCTTGTTGTCAGGCATAGAGGTTGTAGTATTGACCTTTGGGGTTGAAGATTCTTCAGGTAGAGGGAGACCCATGTGCTTCATCATTGCAGACAACATTGATTGTTGATGCAGAAGAACATCAGCTGTGGTGGTGGCTTGAGTGTTCAACTGCTCAGTTAGAGTTTGTACCTTGTCTGTAAGATGAGCATTGGACTGAGTGAGAGTAGCTGCCTCCTTTTCAAGTGCATCTACCTTACTGAATAATGCAGTAGATTTGAAGCCAGACAGGGATTGTTCTTTAAGTCTCTGCACTTCAAATCTAGACAGCTCATGCACAGGAACCTCAGTTACCAGCTTGTCTCCATATTGATTTGCAAAGAGTGTCCTAAGCATGGCATTGGCATCTGTAGTCTGATCAGATAGAATTTGAAATTTGTTTCCTAGACCTGTGACTGTATCTTTAAGGAGAGCTAGACCATTATCCATCTTGGTGCAGGTGGTGTTGAAGTGTCTGATATCTTTGACCACATTGTCTAGTTGAGGAAATTTGGCATCAAAGGCCCTCTTGATCTCTTCTACTGAAGTGGCTGTCTTGTCACTCACCTTGTTGACTTCAGTTTTGACTCCCTTGCCAAGATAGTGTGCAGCCTTGAGGAAACCCTTGTAGGAATCATTGACAGCTTCAAACACTTCACTAGGGGACAGGGATTTTGCATTTGAACCCAGTGAAGTGATGTATTCCTCTCTAAGATATTGAAGTGCTTCACTGAGAGTTACATCATACTTTCCTTGCATCCAGGCATCTACATTGCCATCTCTTTCAGCATCATCAATAATCTTGGCCTTCTGCATCTCCACATCATCCCTATGACATAGTAGGATGGCTTCATAATCTGGATTTGAGATGTTGGAGGTGACAAGGTTCTGGGCTATTTTGACAAACTCAGGAATCTGATCCACAACATAGCTTTGGAGAGCGTCAATGGACATTTGTGGTGGAACAGACCCTGATCCTGAAGCACTGTCATGTTGCACAGGCTTCAGCCATTGAGACAAAAAGTGAGAGCTAGAGCTAGGCAAGCTAGACTCCTCAGTTATAGATGCAACTTCTGTAACCGGATGAAAAGACTCTGCTACTGTTGTCTCCACAGAAGTGGGATGAGTTACAATAGTAGTTGACACAGGCACAGAGTCTCTAGTTAAAACTAGTGAATCCTCTGTGTTTGTGACGGTGTCATTAGGAGATGCCCCAGCATGCATTCCCTGACCATCTAAATGTGGTACCTGGGTGGTTAGCAAGATGTCATGCACCAAGTCACTTGAATCCATTGGCTCATCAAGAGAAAAGAATTCTTGATGATCAATGCCTTGCTCCTCAATTGCTTGAGTTGCAGGCTCCAAAGAAATATGAGTGGTAGATTCTGGAAGAGAAGTGTGTTGTAGATTAGATTTTGGCAACTCCCCCTGAGAGATAGAGGGAGTTTCAATTGTGATATGCTCTCCACTCAGTGTTGTGCCAGCCTTATCACTCCAATGTGCTGACTCTGTACAAGTAGGTGCATTGGGGAGAATGCTTGATTCTATAGATGCACCCTGTTGAGAGGATACACCTAGTGAGCTGTTTGCCCCTGATTTTACAACTTCAGCCATTTGGGTGACTGAGGAGGTGGTTTTATACTTCTTCTTCTTCTTTGGCCTTAGTAATGGTGACTCAGGTTCCTCACTTGCTATGCCTAATTCTACAGCCAAGGCTGCTTCAGTTAAGATTTTTAGAGGTTCAGAAGCAACCTGTTTTCTCTTCTTTTTACTAATATCACCCTTTTGAGAGGATGATGCAGTTGTCTCTGTGTTTGGTAAAGTGTTTGGCTGAGAGGGTTGGTTAGCAGGCCCTGGGTTAGCATTTTGCTCTACTTGCTTGGGCCTAGCTAACTCAGATTTTGAGGCACATATTGGCATGTTGTGGGGGTAAGTTCTAAATAAACTCTCCATAAGGGGAGTTATTTTGAGCCTTACATCCACATCATTCCTAGTCTCCAAGCTACCAAAAATGAGTTTGGTCATGGATTTCGGATAGCCTATTCTATTTTTTTCTAACCCAGGAAATTCAATCAATTTAACATCTATGAAATTAAGTACAGATTGAATAAAGCGAGGGAAGAAAATTTCATTACCTCTCTTGGCTGAGTTCTTACCAAGTCTCCCATACAATTCTTGCATTATGATCAAACCAACATCAATCTTTCTCCCATATGCTAGAGCATATCCTATTTGTTGAACAGGTGTGCTGATTTGATCAAAGCTGGACTTCTTTGCTGTGAAGACTTGAAGAAGAGTGGCAAAGACATAGCTCCATTCCTTCCTCAAGTACTTCCTATTCAAATTTCTAAGCTTTTGACGTTAGGGTATTTTCCATTGTTACACAGAGAGATGAGAAGTGAATGAAGGTTGAAGAAGAAATTTAGCTTTTGACGTTAGGGTTTATAGAGGTTTTGGAACTTTAGCTGCCTGAGAAATCGAATGAAATGATTTGAACAGTTATGGAATTGTATATATGTGAGTGACTTGAGTTGTCGATTAGATATAGGTTTTGTATCGACAAGTCAGTTATTCGAGAAGTATAAAACAACTATTCGATAAGTCAAGAAAGGCTTATTCGATATCTCAAGCAGTTTGTAACTCACAACTGGCAGGTATTTAACTCAGAAAATAATTCTAAACTAAATAAAATATGTTTTTATGAGTGAGATGAAATTTTGAATATAAATCTAAAAGGCGATTAAGTGTCAGCGAGAAATCAGCCTTCTCAAATGATTCCATAGCTCAAATACAGTATTCGAGAACTCCATCATTAGAGAACTAAAATAATCTATTCGAGAACTCAAAGTGTGCTATTCGATTTCTCAAAAGACATTATTCGAGAACTCAAGAGGGTTCTTGATAGGCCTATTCGAGAACTCGAGCCATGACAAAACAATGAACCATTCGAGAAGTCTGACTTATCGAACTATACTTTTCACTCATAAAATTCAATTTTCACCATCTTTGAAAATTTACCAGAAATATTCACTGAAGAATATTCTACTAAATTAAATAGTGATTCTCTCAAAATTTCACAGAAATTTCAAGCTAAAGATGTATGATTTTCAACATATGCAGCATTGTGGAATATTTATAAATCATAATCCAGCCAATACTTACTTTAAGAATATTGAGCATTTGATAAAGTAAGTATTTACTGCTGCAACAATCTAGTTGATATATTCACTCAGCCAGAATTTGAAGAATTCAGCATTCCAATCTCACTAACCAACCTTGTGAAGGTGGCTTCATCTAATGGCTTAGTGAATATGTCAGCTAGTTGTTTCTCTGTGGGAACATAATGTAACTCAATGGTTCCATTAGTTGCATGCTCCCTTATGAAGTGATATCTGATGTCAATGTGCTTTGTCCTAGAATGATTGACAGGATTGGAAACTATAGAGATTGCACTTGTGTTGTCACACATGATTGGAATTCTTTCCAACACAAGTCCATAATCTCTAAGTTGGTTTCTGATCCAAAGCACTTGAGCACAGCAACTTCCAGCAGCTATGTACTCAGCTTCAGCTGTGGAAGTTGACACAGATTGTTGTTTCTTGCTGTACCAAGAGACTAACCTTTGTCCAAGAAACTGGCAGCTACCTGAGGTGCTTTTCCTATCCACTCTGCATCCAGCATAATCAGCATCAGAATAACCAACCAGATTGAACCCTGTGTCCTTAGGATACCATAACCCCAAGTTTGGTGTGCCCTTCAGATATATGAAAATCCTCTTTATTGCTATCATATGTGATTCCTTTGGATTTGATTGAAACCTTGCACACAAGCATGTTGCAAACATGATGTCTGGCCTACTGGCAGTGAGGCAGAGTAGAAAACCAACCATGCCTCTGTAGATTGAGATATCTACCTTCTTGCCCTTACTATCTTCATCTAACTTGGTAGCAGTGGCCATGGGTGTCTTTGCAGGTGAGCATTCTTCTAAGTCAAATTTCTTCAATAGATCCTTGATGTATTTGGTTTGACTTATAAAAATGCCATCCTTCCTTTGACTCACTTGCAGCCCAAGAAAGAATGTTAATTCTCCCATCATACTCATCTCATATCTGCTCTGCATGAGCTTAGAGAATTTCTCACACAGCTTCTCATTTGTAGAGCCAAATATGATATCATCCACATAGATTTGAACTAAGATAATATCATCACCATGTTTCTTGTAAAACAGTGTCTTGTATAGTGTGCCTCTAGTGAATTAATTCTCAAGTAGAAATTGTGACAATGTGTCATACCATGCCCTAGGAGCTTGCTTAAGTCCATACAATGCTTTAAGCAATCTGTAGACAAAGTGAGGGAATTGTGGATCCTCAAAGCCAGGTGGCTGTTGCACATATACTTCTTCTTCCAACTCCCCATTCAGAAATGCACTCTTGACATCCATTTGATAGACCTTGAAATTAAAATGTGCAGCAAATGCCAAGAAAATTCTGATGGCCTCTAGTCTGGCAACAGGGGCAAAAGTCTCATCATAGTCAATGCCCTCCTGTTGAGAGTATCCTTTTGCAACCAACCTTGCTTTGTTTCTTATGACTACACCATTTTCATCCATCTTATTCCTTAGAACCCATTTTGTTCCAACAATGGTTCTATACTTTGGTGCAGGCAGAAGTTCCCATACTTTGCTTCTTTCAAATTGGTTTAGCTCCTCTTGCATAGCAATTATCCAATCAGGATCCAACAATGCATCTTCAAGTTTCTTAGGCTCAACTTGGGATAGAAAGCAACCATAGAGACATTCATTTAGAGTTGCTCTCCTTGTTCTCACTCCTGTATTTGGATCTCCAATTATCTGATCTGCAGTATGTGATCTATCCCATTTCCTTGTATGTTCAGATTGATTTCTCAGCCTTGATGTTGCTTCATCATCCAGATCATGATCATTTACATTTCCTCCCCCTGTGAAGTTTCCACTAATCACAGGTGTGTCTTGGATGCTTGTTTCTTCATTGTTGGTTGACACAGGTTCTTCATTCACTTGAGTTTGTTGAATTGTGGGCTCAAATTCAGTTTCAATCTCCTCATCAGAATCATCTAGATTGTCAAACTTCAAAGGATCTTTATCTTCATCATTGGCTTCTTCTAATCCAGGTAGTTTGCTGTCATCAAATGTCACATCTGTGCTTTCCATAACTTTCTTTTGAGTGATGACATAAACTTTGTATGCAATTCTTTCCATAGAGTAGCCAAGAAAAATTCCTTCAAATGCTTTTGCATCAAACTTTCCAACATATTCTGAGTTGTCTTTTAACACAAAGCATTTGCTTCCAAAAGTATGAACATACTTTAGGGTGGGCTTCTTTCCAGTCATCAAGTTGTAAGGTGTCTTTCCAGTGTTTTTGTTGATGAGGGTTCTGTTTTGGATATAGCATGCAGTGCTCACAACCTCAGCCAAAAAACATGTAGGCATCTTTGCATCAAGTAACATTGTTCTAGCAGGCTCAATCAGAGTTCTATTCTTTCTTTCAACAACTCCATTTTGTTGTGGAGTCCTTGGAGTTGAGAATTGTTGAGAAATACCATTTTCTTTGCAGAATGCTTCAAGCATGGCATTTCTGAACTCTGTTCCATTATCACTCCTTGATGCAATCACACTTGCATTGTTGGCCTTTGCTTCCTTGTCAATTTTCTTTATATGCTCAATGATTACTTGGGGAGCCTCATCTTTTGATGCCAGAAATTCTACCCATGTATACCTTGTGAAATCATCAACCATCACCAGAGCATACTTTTTCCTTCCTAGTGACATAATATTTACAGGCCCAAACAAGTCCATATGAATTAGTTGTAGGGGCTTGGTTATTGATGTCACTATCTTTGACTTGTGGCTTGATCTTTTCAATTTTCCCTTTTGACAAGCCTCACACACTCCTTCTTGACAGAATTCAAGTGTGGGCATGCCTCTTACTAACTCTCTTTTGACTAGAGAATTACTGCCTTTGAAGTTCAAGTGTGATAGCTTCTTATGCCACAGCCAACTGTCTTCATTTGATGCTTTTGAGTAAAAGCAACAAATTTTGTCCTTGTTTACCGAGTTCATATTGGCTACAAACAGGCTTCATTTCCTTACTCCAGATAGAGCAAAGTCACCAGTCTTTTTGTGGGTGATCAAACATTCATCTTTGTCAAAATTCACTTTCAAGCCTCTGTCAGTAAATTGACCAACACTCAGTAGATTGTGCTTGAGTCCCTTGACCAGTGCTACATTCTCAATGATGACATTTCCAATTTCCAACTTGCCATATCCCAGTGTGTTGCCAATGCTGTCATCTCCAAAAGCAACCATTGGGCCAGCCTTCTCCTCATACTGTGATAGCAGGGCCATATCACCAGTCATATGGTTTGAGCATCCACTGTCCAAAATCCACATGACCTTTCTTTCCCTTTCTTTGCCCTGCAAAAACAAAGGTATTACTTCTCCTTTGGTACCCAAACAAGTTTGGGTCCATGTGGCTTAGCAACAGTCTTATCATAAACAGCATGCTTATCAATTTTCTTGATGTTAGTCTTCTTGTCACTGTTAGAAGTCTTAGAATCAGGGTTCTTAGACTTAGGTGACAGAGGCACCTTCCTAACTTTAGGAGGACTTGAAGACTTTGTTCTTGTGTAGTGTGTGTGAGCATTGTGACTGATGCATCCTTCCATGAATTGTCTTCTCAAATTAAAGCAACTAGTCATTACATTCATGTTACATGGCATACAATCAAATTTATCACAGAAGGGAGAGTCTCTATGTCTTAAAGGCACAGAGCAGTCATAGAACGGTTTAGCAACACTACCAGATGGTTTCTTACATGCATGAGTTAAATGATTAGTGCTAAAACAATTTTGACAAACTTTCCTAGGGGCATTGGGCACATAATCATAGTTGTTGTCCTTGTTAATCCCTAATTTGCCATTCCCGTTTTGTTTCTTTTTAGCCACTTTCTTCTCAAGCTCATTATTCCCAGCTGAAACAAACTTCACAAATTTCTCAAGTCTAGGTTTACCTCCTACTGACTCCTTGGCTTTGGTTTTGACATTCTCACTTTTAGAGGATGCTTGTTGTTCATTTGATTGTGCCTTATCTTCATCATCCAACATTTGCTTATTGAGTAAGGCATCCTCATCATTCTCAAGTGTTGGTGTTTTAAATATTGGGGTCTCAGCCTTTTTCAAAACCTGAGGCACTTCCTCTTGAACAACAATGTCATCTTCAATGACTGCATAGCCTTTCCTCTGCTTGAGAGTGTCATAATCAAGTCCAATAGCAGCCTTAGGTCTAGCTAGATTTTTCTCATGGTAGGACTGCAATAGACTAAAGGAATTCTTGAATGTTTTCAATTTAAATTCATTTTCAGCTAGTTCATCCCTAAGAGCTTTCTCAACTTGACTAGCACATAGAACCTTATTCTTTAGATATTCGATTTCTTGTTTAAGGTTTTCTATTTGCATAGCAGTTAGTTCTAGTTCGTCATTTCTTTTGTTTAACAGTTCATTCCTAGTGGACAGTTTAGAAATCTCTTCATTAGCAGCAGTCATACTAGTATGAATATTAAACATCTCAACAGATAGTTGTTCAACCATAGATTTGTATTCAGAAACAGACATGTCTATAGTAGTGAGGGATGGTACCTGAGAGTCTGATTCAGATGGTTCTTCCTTGGAGTTGGCCATCAAGGCATAGTTGCAGAATTCTTGTCCTTCTCCATCACTATCAGAATCATCCCAACACTTCCCTTCAGCTATGTAGGCCTTACCTGGTGCATGCTTCTTTAGCAGAGCCTCATACTTAGCTTCAAGCTCAAGAAACTCCTTATCCTTCTTCTTAGGCTTCTTGCATTCACTGGCAAAATGCCCTAGGTCATTGCATCTATAACATCTCACAGATGACCTATCCACATAGCTGGTTTTGAATTTGTTTTTGTTTGCTTTCACAGGTGCCTTGCTCTTGTTGAATGAATGATTTTGAGATCTAGACTTGAAGGGCTAATTCCTCTTAAATCTGATGTTTGGGAATTTTCTAGCCATAAAAGCATATGAAGTGTTTTCCATGGCATCCAACTCTTCAAGAGTATAGAACTCATCTTCTTCCTTTTCATCAACAGGTTCAGTCACTTCTTCTTCAGTCTCTTCATCATCTACTATCTCTTCTATTCTCAGTTGACTTGTAGATGCTTCCAGGTCTTGAACGGATTTGTTGACAATCAAGGCACAGGATGTGTTTATCATTCTGCCTTGGTTGGCTTGGATAGCCCTCTTCTGAAGCAATTCAAGCTCATGAGTTTTTAAAACCCCATAGAGCACATCATATGTGACTTTGTTCAAATCTCTTTCTCTTAGAGATATGACCCTTTGCTCTAGATGGTTTGGTGCAGATAGTAGAAACTTCATGTTTAATTCCTTAGTGCTGTAAACCTTCCCATTCATTTGAAGCTCAGTCACCAGCTTGTGAAATCTTTCAAACATATCAGTAATACTTTCTTTGGACTGTGCCATGAAAGCTTCATACTGTGTGACCAGTATCTGTTTCCTATTTTCTCTTACCTCCTCTGTCCCTTCACATAACACCTCGATGTGGTTCCACATGTCCTTGGCTGATGTGCATGATGCTATATTAGCAAACATCGACATATCCATGGAGTCTATGATCAGCAACATGAGATGACTGTCTAGGGCAACCTTCTCTGAGTCCGTCCATTTGGATGGCTCTTTTGCAACATATGATCTTGGAATGACTATTGTGCCCACTGTAGATTCAGCAATTTCTTGTTGTGGTACAAATGGACCATTCTTGAGGATGTCAGGGTAGAGAGGATTGGCAGGTTTGATGAACAACAACATTTTTATTTTCCAGAGGTTGTAATTCTCTTTGTCGAACTTAGGGACCTTCACCGTACCTGTAGTCTTTGGTGTATTCGAACTCATGATCGTTTCCTGTTTAGATTAAACAGCCTGCTCTGATACCACTTGTTGAGTATTGAATACAGTAAAAGAATACAGAGGGGGGGTGAATGGATTCTTGAACTTTTCTTTGTTCTTGAATCTTTGCAGCAAGATATGTGTTGAATGTGTGAGATATGTAAGTACAGATAACAAGGACAAACACAACACAATATCACTTTAATCTAATATTTTATTAGATCAAGATTTTTCTACAATCTGTGAATACAAATGGTAGTATTCTCAGCTTCATTTTTCTTAGAGAGATATTTCTTGAGATGTATATTGAAAAACTTATCACTCTCTCCTATAGCTAAGGAAGTGAGGCTGTATCCTTATAGACATGGATACACCTACTTACAACAAATAAGGTAGGTAAACAAAATACTTTCCAGTCTGTCTATCTTATTTGAGTAAGAGTCCAAACGGTTACAGATTTGACTTTGCAAAGCCTGTTCAGATCCACTTCTTTAGCTCCTTGTCCCTTTGTCTTATCTCTTCAAGCTTCTTTGTAGGCTTTCCAATCTGCTTTATAGTACATAGTCAAATAAAGCGTCTTGGCTTGTTGCAGGTTTCTGACTTGTACAATTCTTCAGTATTTTGTCTCCACGAATGTATTCGAGAAGTGGCTAAGTGATAGATTCGAGAACTCGAATTGACTTTTCAGTATATCACTTGCTTTATAAAAACTTTTCAGAGAACTCAGAGTTATCGATTAAGTCAATTCGAGTTCTCGAATCTATCACTTAGCCACTTCTCGAATACATTCGTGGAGACAAAATACTGAAGAATTGTACAAGTCAGAAACCTACAACAAGCCAAGACACTTTATTTGACTATGTACTATAAAGCAGATTGGAAAGCCTACAAAGAAGCTTGGAGAGATAAGACAAAGGGACAAGGAGCTAAAGAAGTGGATCTGAACAGGCTTTGCAAAGTCAAATCTGTAACCGTTTGGACTCTTACTCAAATAAAATAGACAAACTGGAAAGTATTTTGTTTACCTACCTTATTTGTAGTAAGTAGGTGTATCCATGTCTATAAGGATACAGCCTCACTTCCTTAGCTAAAAACAGAGAGAGAGTAATAGTTTTTAAATATACATCTCAAGAAATATCTCTCTAAGAAAAACGAAGCTGAGAATACTACCATTTGTATTCACAGATTGTAGCAAAATCTTTATCTAATAAAATATTAGATTAAAGTGATATTGTGTTGTGTTTGTCTTTGTTATCTGTACTTACATATCTCACACATTCAACACATATCGTGCTGCAAAGATTCAAGAACAAAGAAAGTTCAAGAATCCATTCACCCCCCCCTCTGTATTCTTTTACTGTATTCAATACTCAACAAACAACATTTAAACCCAAGATTTTCATCATCCATAACTCTTATAACCAAGATATGCACTAAAACTCTTAGATCTAACATTATAAACCATAAACAATCCATGACTAAGAGTGGTTAGAGTTTTATACCTTCTTGAGTATCTAGGAACCTTGGGTAAGCTTTACAAGCCTCAAGAACACCTTGGATGAGTCTCTACAAGCCTTAAAATTCAAGATCTAAAGGAAAACTAAGCATGGTTACTATTCATCCCAAACTTCAACAATTAATATCTCCAAATCTAGTGGATGAAAGGGGTTGAAATTAATATCATACCTTCTCTATAGTGTAAGGATGGCCTAGGAATTTTATCTTGAATTATGAGTGAGTGGAGGTTGGAGAAATTTTCTTCTTCTTCCTTCTTGAAGAGCTTGGCCGAGAGTTGTAGTAATGGGGAGAGAGGGAGAGAATTGCTTGCTTGGTTGGTTGGAATAATGTAGTGTATTATTGTGATATGTATTAAAGTGTATATGTATTGTGTCACATGTTGCCAGTCTAGGTGGTAGGCTAGCCACACACCATACCTCTTTGTCTCCTAGAATAATGCACCAACTAGTTACTATACATTGGTTGCTTTTGCTTTTCTAACAATCTAGTTACATGATACTTGCATGTAATATCCTTCCTTGTATTATTATTCCTCCACCAATGGTTGTCACTTAATCCTCATTTCATAACGTATCTTAATTAAACTCCTCGTAATAATATTTTGTCGCGTAGAGATTTCCCTTGTAATTCCTTAAGTACTTAATTGTGTAAATTCCTTAAATATCCATAACTCTTTGTCATAGTCTCTTAAAATCTCCTAATACTCTAATAACTCTCAAATCCCAAGTTTTTATGAATCTTAATATCGGGAGGCCTCTTGCCTTCAACAATCTTCCCTTTTTCTTACACATTGAATATAACAACATAAATTTTCAGATAATCAATTCCATTACATAACATAGGTGACTCCAAAGGTCCCTAATTCCTTTAGCAAAAAAAAGGTCCCTAATTCACAATGTCATAAGCTTTTACATATTTTAAATATTACAAAAATCAGGGTTCTTACAGGGTACATCTCATGTGCATTGAGATTCTGATAGGTCTGGTCTTGGTGATGCACAGTACAGATGTTTGACTAGGCGTATTGATGCCATGCATGACATCAACCGTCGATATACAGAGGAGTTGACTCAGGCTTTGGGCAGTGCTTTTCAGGCCACTGGTGTTCAGGTTGACTGGCCTGTTTTTGGAGCTCACACCGCTTATCCTCCACCAGATTCACCACCCGAGAAGGGTGATCCTGCTGATAGTTAAGTATGTTCTCTACTATCCTTGTCATTGTTCATGTAGGAATCATATTGCATATTTTGCATGTGTAGTAGTAATTTCATTCATATTATTGCATGACTGTTCATTTAGAGCATAGTTGTTTCCATATTTATTTATGTATTCTATGTGAGTCCATTTAGTTACATTTTCATAGCATATTTCATGATCCCATAGGACTTGGCTATTTCCGTTCGGTAGGTCGATGTTGATTTTAGTGTGGTAATGATGAATAGAGGGTTGATTTAAGTTCTTATGAATTGACTTTTATGTTTTAGAAACAAAATCTTTCAGCAGTCTCATTGTTGCTTTTGGACTAGATCTGGTCATACTTGTTTGGTTATTGAGATTTAATTACCGGTTTATATTTAGAATATTCTTTATTCCCTTGATGGCGTAGGAGTACTAAAATATAAGTTTGGGGGAAACCAGGGATTTCACATTAGTTGTTAATAAAAGTTAGGCGTCAAAAGGCTAGTATCCACTCATATTTTATGAGTAGTCTAGGGTTGAATGAGATGGAGCGAAACGCACTCATTCCAAATTGTAAGTGTGAAAAAAAAAGAAAAAAATTTAGAAAAAAAAAAAGAAAGAAAAAAAAAGAGAAAAAAAGAAGTTATGTGAATGTGTAAATGCAGAATTGACCACGGGTGAGCTCTTTAATACTCGAGCAATTAAGTTCTAGGGGACTTTATGCCTAGTGACGTAAGGCTTTCCGGTCTGGGATCCACTAACCTAACACTCGCTATATGGATATTATTGTATAAGTCTTTAGGGGCCTCATCCATTGCACGGTCAAATAAGCATGTGTATTGTGTTATGTGTCATTGTTTTTTTGGTAATTTAGCATGAATATTTGTCTAACTCAAATGATGATGGAGGTGTCTCTGAGTTATGAAGTGTTTAGAGTTCATTCTATTTATAAACTTGTGATTGTCTTGGCGAAGAATAGGTATGATTTTGATCTAGTGTTAGGAGTATATCTGATGAGCATTGCACACACCCACGTTTCTATTCATGTAATGTTAGTATACGGGGATTTAGTCGAGCTGTGTTTGGAGTTATTGCATTCTCTAAGATATTTGCTTGCTGAATTGGTTATGGTTATTTCGAGGGATCTTTGCATTTTCATATTAGTTTCATTCATGCATTGAATTTGTATGTGTCGAGTCCGTTTATGCTTGAGGACAAGTATCGGTTTAATTTTAAGGGTGTGATAAGTGTATTTCATATCCACTTAGAATGCTTCCTATCGGTTGAAATTGATTAACTTGACCTGAAGTATGTGGTATTTTAGATGTGTTTTAATTTAGTTTGTGCAGGACTACAAAGCTGGAAGCAGGAAGTACATTTCAGTGTTTATTGGTGGTTTTGAGCTCAAGAATTGAAGAACGGAAACTCGTAGAAGAATCGGAGTCAAAACACAAAAAATCTGATAAAAGCTGAAGAAATTCCAGACAAGCAGAGCGTGGGTGCGCTGCTTGAAGGCGCGGGTGCGCGTGGTAATTCTTGTTGAAGCGCGGGCGTGCTAGTGGGTAGCGCGGGATCGCTTGGCCGACTGCAAAAAATCATGTTTTAACTTAATTTTGGATATTTCTTGCTGTCCAAGAGGAGTGGGGCTATATAAACACAAGTTGACATCAGAAAAAAACAACACAGCAAAGAAAACATAAAAGAGAGCCAGATGAACAAGATTAGGAGAAGGATTCACCGAAGATCGTGACAAGCAATGGAAATCTAGATCTACTTCTTTTGTATTCTTCTAATTATGTGATACTTTGGATCTTGTGTTGGATTTGTTTTCTAAACCTTATTACTCTAGCACTATTGTTATTATTCAGATCTTATTTTATATCATGTTATCACTAGATCCCATGATGACGAGCCATTCGATTATAAACTAATCGTTGTCATGGGATTCTAACGGATTTATTTACGGAGTTTAGTAGTTTGATTGCTTTAAAGATTTATGTATGATGAATTATTGATTACCTAGTATGGTTATACTTAATGCTTCTGGATGCGTAGCTAACATCTAAAATTGTATTGTTAATCTCTATTGAATGTGAAAGTGGATATAGAGATTTAGAACTTGCCATGCTAGCATAGGTTTAAGGATGTTTTGACATGCATGATTTGTAGTGTAATTTTAACCATCTTACGCTGCCCTATGTGATCTCAATGGATGACTTGTACTTAAACCGTTATGTTTTCAAATCTTATAGACATATTGGGTCTAAACATAATTGGTGTCTACCCAGCTTCTATCTATTTTGTGGACGTTTGAGTGGTTTTGTATACGTATGCCGAAAGGTAGCGTGTACTAATTTGGGGTTGTCCGATTAGTTGTCATAACCATCACATACATTGATTAAAGGCATCAACTCTAAATGAAGTATTTAATGAAGTTAGGATCCCATGTTTTATATCTCATAAGTAATTCGGTTAAAATTACATTAGTTAATTAATTCTTAGTATTTTTAATTTGCTTGTTAGTTACATTAGCTAATCAAAACACACTTTTGATACTTGTCTTAGCAGTGAATAATAATCATACATTGTTGCATAAGTGCATATTCTGAATTATACCAGTCTCTGTGGGAACGAACTTAACTTAACCTTATATTACTTGTGACTGCGTACGCTTGCGTGATTTAGTGCGAACACCTCATCAAGAGGTGGCAAGTCTAGATCAATTGCAGTTGTCATAGCTTGAGTTGTTGACACCTTTTTCTTGCCTAGCTTTTGGCTGCAGTCTTGACTTTAAGCTTTAGTACCTCATCACTTGGAAGTAGTTTGCATCCTTTGCCTTTAGTGCATTCTAGTATACCATTAGCAGTTTGATTTTGGAAACATACAGATGGTTTTTTTATGTGTGTTTTCTTGACTTTCAGTGGTGAGACAATTGCAGAAGCCATGGATCTTGATTTTGTTGAAGCATCACCAATAGCATTCACCCTAGACCTTGAGTCTTGTGTTGTGGTGAGAGTGCTACTAGTGATGTTCAAGGCTTGCTATCTTCTACGCGTTCTTGTGTACACTTGCTCTCCACCCTTGTCATCATTCTTCTTATCATCACCCTTATTTCTCCTATCATCCTTCTTCTTCTTGCTTTCATCACCCTTATCACTCATGTGGTGTCTTCCACTACCACCACTCTTGTCTTCATCCTTATCACCATCCTCATCTCTCTTTAACTTGGCCAACTCATGAACAGAACCAGTTGCAATGAATGATTGTAGAATATGAATTGACTCCTCAGTTGTTC
Source organism: Saposhnikovia divaricata (assembly GCA_036435485.1). NCBI lineage: Eukaryota > Viridiplantae > Streptophyta > Magnoliopsida > Apiales > Apiaceae > Saposhnikovia > Saposhnikovia divaricata. The sequence goes on from CM071599.1 coordinate 34,646,212, forward strand.
TGAACCCTTTCTTATTTTTCAATTGATCAAGGATAACATGCTTAGACTTTTGTTGTTATGGGTAAGATTGCCAGGGATGGCCAACTAGGAGACATCCTCAATTTTTGTGCCAAATTGATGGTTAGTCATTCCTCAAATCTTCAAATAGACACCTGTTGTTATCACCTTTCTTTTCAATCAGCTTCAAAAGAGTGCAACCTCGATGTATCTTAGATCTTTGAGAGTGTCATATGATAGATGCCACAGTTTGTTTTTTGTCACCATTATGACCTCTTTGAAGTATACATTGTTGACTTTCCTAGCAATGACTGTGAGGTAGGGGATTTGATCTGTGAGACTTCTTAAGTACTTCAGTGTGTCACCATTAACTTGAGCCTTAGAGACTTTCAGAAAATCCAAGAAGGCAACATCATGATAGACATTGGAGTTTGAAACTTCTTGTAGTTTGGTCTCTGTGATAACACTGACTTCAACAGGCTGAGCATCTTCAGTTCTTGATGATGATTGAGCATTGGCTTCAGCTGGCATAGTACTTGGCACTACTATTGTTGTGATTTGAATTTTCTGCACAGTGAGCAATGTAACTAGCATTATCATTTCTTCTGTTAGAGTGGCCTTCACTTGAGTTTTAGCCTTATTTTTAGGTTTTTCCCCCTTAGGCTTGATATCAGACACAGAGGTCTTAGCCTTGGCCTTTGACTGTGGAAGTAGAGCTTGTATAGAGGCATCTTCAAGAAGTGGGAGCCCCATATGCTTCATTATGGAGGTAACTGGTAAGCATCCGTTGTTGAACCAAGAGCACCTCAGTGGTGGTGCTAGCTTGAGTATCCAACTTGGTGTTGAGAAGGTTGATAGATTGCTATAGCTCTGAGTTTTCAATTTTCAAAGAACTCACTTCTTTCTCCAAACCGTCCACTTTTTGTAGCAAGTGTGCATCTTTAAAGGAGGAGAGTAGTTGTTCTTAGAGCCTCTCCACTTCATATTGGCTTAGGTTGTGTACTGGCACTTCACCAACCAGCTTGTCTCCATATTGATTCCTCCACATGACATTGACCAAAGAATTTGTTTCATTTGTCTAAGCAGTTTGGTTTGTCACTTGATTTGCAAGCTTGGTGAAGCCATCTATCATTGTTGCCAATCTTAAGTCCAAGTTGTTAACTATCTTCTTGTAATCTCTCACATTCTTGACCACTGAATCAACTTTTGGAAACTCAATAGTGAACCTTGTCTTGAGTTCACTCACTGATTTAGCAGTTTCATCACTGATTTTGGAGATTTCTGATTTGAGCCATTTACCAAGATAGTGAGCATCCTTGAGATTTCCTTTGTAAACATCATTGATGGCTTCAAAAACTTCTGTAGATGAGAGAATTTTTGAATTTGAGCCTAAAGACATTGGATACTCCTCCCTTAGATGTTTAAGTGCATCCTCCAAGCTGACTCTCCCTCCGCTATTCAACCATGCATCTATATTGCCTTCTCTCTCAGCTTCATTCACAATTTTTGCTCTTTGTTCCTCTAAATCTTCTTTGTGGCTAAGAATAATGGATTCATACGTGGCATTTGGTAGATTGCAAGTAAATAGATGTTGAGCTATTTTTGAGAACTCATTTATCTGATCCACATTTAACCAATGTAATGCTTCAGCCGTCAATTGTGGTGGAACTGATGATGATCCTAAGGGTCTGTCATGTTGTACAACCCCCAACCATTGTGAAAAGGTGGCATGAGCCAAATGAGAGCTAGAGCTAGGCTCCTTAGTTGCAGATGAATATTCTACAATCGGATGAAATGAATCTTGTTTCTCAGAACCCAGCAATGGAATTTCCATAGAGTCTGATGCTATCTCCATAGTAGTGGGATGAGTTAAAGCACCAACTCTAAAGGCATGTGAAGGCACTTTCAATTCTACATGAGAAATTGGAGAGTTTGGCAAAGAGTCTCTAGTAAAAACTAGTGATGCCTCTATGTTTGTGTTGGTGTCATAAGGATGTGCCCTAACATACACTCCCTCACCAACTAAATGTGGTTCCTGGGTGGTGAGCACTATATCGTGCACAATGTCACTTGAAGTGATTGGATCAGCAAGAGAAGATAATTCTTGCTGATCAAAGCCTTGCTCCTCAATTTCTTGAGTTGCAGGTTGCAAAGAAATATCATTTGTAGTTCCTATCAGAAGAGTGTGTTCTGGAGTAGATTTTGGCAACTCCCCCTGAGAAATAGAGGGAGTTTCAAGTGTGATGTGCTCTCCACTTTGACACCCCCAGACCCAGGGTCAGGGATCTCGGGTAGTCACGATCCATTTACTCCTCGTTGTACCTGTATTAATCACAATATATGCAATCCACTTGCTTATGACCCCACAATATATACTCACTCACACAGGTTAGAGTCTCAGAAACGACACACTTACAATATCTGTGGAATAAAATATAATTATTACAAACCAAAAGATCTCTGTATTCTACTACTGATGCAACTTCTAAGTGAAGGCACTTCAGCGGCTCAGTCGTCTATTTCTCATGATACCCTTACACAATTCATACTTAAATATATGACAGATTAACAATAGTCTCAAGCTGATCTGACTAGTCCTCACTAGTCTCACTGTTTTGGATATAGCATGCAGTGCTCACGGCCTCAGCCCAAAAACATGTAGGCATCTTTGCATCAAGTAACATTGTTCTAGCAGCCTCAACTAGAGTTCTGTTCTTTCTTCCAATAACTCCATTTTGTTGTGGAGTTCTTGGAGCTGTGAACTGTTGTGAATTTCCATTCTCTTCCTAAAATGCCTCAAACATGGCATTTCTGAACTTTGTTCCGTTATCACTTCTTAATGCAGTCACACTTCCATTGTTGGCCTTTGTTTCTTTATCAACTCTCTTGATGTGCTCAATGATTACTTGTGATGCCTCATCCTTTGATGCCAGAAATTCCACCCATGTATACCTTGAAAAATCATCTACCATCACCAAGGCATACTTCTTTCTTTAAAGTGACATAATGTTGATAGGCCTAAACAAATCCATGTGAATTAATTGTAAAGGCTTGGTGATTGATGTCACTGTCTTTGACTTGTGGCTTGATCTTTTCATTTTTCCTTTTTGACAAGCCTCACACACTGTAAGAACCCCAAATTTTGGATATAATTAAAACTTTTTATTAAGTAATGATAAAATGAGAAACAATGATTCCGACAGCAAGGTCACCAACTCTAATGAATGGTGGTTTCAAAGAACAATGATTGTAATGAATGGACATTGCTTTGGACAATGATCCTGATGCATTGGTATATTGTCAGAATAGAGTAATTCGATGGTTGAGGACCTAGATAAGAATAATCTACCATCCAGAAAGGAGCTAATTGATCCTTGAAGGGAAATGAGTACGTGCATAGTATTTCCCGTACGTGCATAGTATTTCCCGTACGTGCATAGTGTTTCCTGTATGTGCATAGTAATTTGGTGGACGAATAGTGATTTTGTAAGTTGGAAAACTTTTCACTCCACCCTATGTACGGGACGTGATATGGATGTTTCGAAGTCATATTAGTAATACGCGGAGGAAATAAGTGAATGCAGAGACGATCGGAATTCAGAAATTCCAAATTCTTTTCGGTATAATATTTGACCGGACAGTGGATTAAATATTATTATAATCCAAGAATTGAGATATTAACTTTGAGGATTTGATATTTTGGGATGTTATTATATTGATTTAAGAATGAAGGTAGGAAACCACTGAGGAGTGGTTATGGCTACAATGTAATAATTGATATTTGGAAAGAATGAATGGAATTCGACTTTATTATTTCTATGTCTTGAAGAATGCTAAAGGGTAACAACATAGGTAAGAATAATCTATCTTCTAAGGGAATAAGATATGACAATCTCAAGCAGGAGAATATTCTCATGTCATCCAGATCGGTAACGATTAATCCAGTAGTTCCGTAAAAAGGTTAAGGAACGATCGAAAGAGAATACGGACAATTATACAACCCTAAGAGAACAAGTAAAGAATACAGAATGAATAGTGTTGTGGTGGGAGTATATAATAATATGAGACGACACTATATAGAAGTATTCGGAACGGATTTCCGAGTTCGTATTAGTGATCCAGGAGGAAAATAAGTGTATGTAAAAGCTGTCGGATTCTGAAAAACCGCACTTTTATTTTCTCCGAGAGTTCCCTGGACACTGATAGCCTTAAGTATTTAATGAATGGATTTAAGGAATATAAATTGGAAAGTTAGAATGAAAGATGGAGAATGAAAGTATTAATATTAAAAAGGATTCCCGGTAAACCCTAATTAGAAATCCGTGAAATATTCTCACGAACGATCAATCGAAACGGGCAATAACCGGACACAGAAACAAGCCGGGAATCAAGATGCATGCATGTGCTAGTAGAAAATATCTAGCAACCAAGTGGTGACTCAAGTAACTAGCACACTTAGAGATTGGAACTAATACTTAGCATGAATTCCATCCAAAGATCAACCAAGTGTTAACTTCTTTAACACACCTCTTGACACATGCCCCAAATGACATCATGCATTGCATTACACCTTTATTAAAGTAGCTTTAGGATGAGATATTATCCAACTTACATCACTTTATGCATTATTGAAATTCAACCAAGCAAAACAACTCCATTCTCTCCATTCTTCAAAACTGCCAAGCAAGAACACTCCTCAAAGAAAAATTCATATCTCCACTTCTACCCATTCATAGATCACCAAATTTTAACCATAGCTTCCTCAATATATGTAGAGTATTCGTTCAAAATTTCATAATTTTTGAAGATCGTTTGGATAGGTAAATAAATTCAAGAAAATCACCCTGTTTTTCCCCTCAAGAAACAAGACTTCGAATTTTTGGAATTTTTAGATTTCCAAACCAAGCTTCCACTCCTTGTTTGATCATAAAATTTTTATGGTGAGTCCTATATTTCATAAAAGCAATCTCCTAAAAATTTCAAGTCCAAACTCCTTTGTTTCCATTTTCAAAAAAATCATGAAAGAGGAGGATGAATAGTGTTTCATGAACTAATCTTTGATTTTTCTTGTTTTCATGGTTGATCTTAGCTACCCTGAGGCTATCCAAGGACTATAACAAGCTTTGTAAGGCTAGTACATACTCTCAAGAAGGTATAACACTCTTGAAACCCTAGATCAACTTTAAGTTTATGGATGTTTTTGATGAGCTAAGCTTGGTTATGATGTTAGCATGATTATAAGCATAATTAGTAAGTGATTTAGTTGAGCAAGAAAGCATGTTAATTATTGTGGTAAACTGGTATGATCTGGACTTGATGATGTTCATGATCATGTGATAAGTTGTGTGGATGCCCGGTGTGGCTTGGTTGGATTGTTATAATTTTTGGAACGTTCGATATATAGCCGTCGTAATGCCGAAATTTTGTTAACCTTAAGAAAAACAACTTGGACAGTAGATGTAACTCACTGCCTAGCTTTGCAATCTGCCATGATAGGATAGGTAATGTTCTAAGCTTCGTTTTGATATAAAGATCACGTGAAACGGACTTACGGTTTAGGATTTACAACCAAATTACTAAAAGTAGTTCGAATCCGTAAACGAAAGTTCGTAACTGTAATTGAACCCTCGTAAACTATGTAACGTCATGGCAAATCTTGGTAAATAAATACTAGAGGTAAAAAGGAAGGTGTGAAAGAAAACCGTATGTCAAAAGGATCATTTTTCGATTTATTAAAAATGTTCGAGTCGAGGTTAAACGCGAACGAACCCCTAAAAGACGACTCTTTTATAACTTCGGTAAAACACTTAGAAAACGGGCGATAAAACTCGGAGTATAGTATTGGTTCGTAACGATCGACCTTAGAACTCATATGACTTAAGTATGTCCCAAGTATAAGTACAATGACATGTCGTATTAACGAACGAATGTCGGGTCGGATCAGTGATAAAAGTAATCCACAAAAAGGGGTATAACGAGATAACTCGAGAACGTGTTTCGAGTTAAGTATAACTTAACTTTTAATATGTTAAGTGATTAATCCCGAATGCCTTGGTTATTTATAGATCACCAAGCTGAACCGGGACCCGCTACCACTACCCCTTACCGTACTCGACTACCAGGCAAGTTTCAATTCCCTTCTTTTAGGCTGTTGTTGTGATTGAATAAATATATATATATGATTTCTGATATACATATGCCATTGCATGCATGCCTACTTTCAAGTTGAATTGATATACTTGTTCCCTGAATGTTATTGTTGGCTTATAAGCTAGATAGTTATACATCAGTTATAAGCCGGTTATTGTAAGACCCTCAGAGAAGGGCGCATATATCTTATTCATCGAATATAGACCGGGAGTCAATATTTCTTGATATATCGAGATTACCTCGGAGGAAAATATTTAAGTAAATATTTTCTATTATTTGGGCGACGAATATTATTTGAATATTCGTTCGAGACTAATTATTTTATCGATCCTTGCTTCAAATAATTATTTGAACGTAACTATTCAACGAATAATATTTCTCAATATTCATTCAGAGTCGAATTGATTATCGACTATTATTTCGAATATTCTTCTAAAGATGAGACTATTAAATGAATATTATTTGGATATTCTTTTAGAATATTATTTTATTAAATAAATATTACTTTTGAATATTCATTTAAGATATTAAATACTTGATGAATATTATTTTAATATTCATCTGAAGCTTGATTTAATTACCGAATATTATCTCGAATATTCCTTAAGGCTTGGATTACTAAATGAATATTACTTGATATTCATTTAGGATATTATTCATTAAATGAATATTACTTTTGAATATTCATTTAAATTCCTAATTAATTATGAATATTACCTTAAATATTCTTTTCAGGTCTTATTAATTAATGAATATTGTTTTGAATATTCATTTAAATATTTATTTATTCAATAAATATCCTCCTGATATTTCTTCAGGGATTATTTTGAGAAATACTCTGATTAAAGATATTCTTTCATATTCCCAAATATTCTTTAAATATTTTAACTCAATAAATATTCTCTGGATATTTATTCCATACTTAGAATAACGTCGATAAGGTTTATCTTCTTCGATTATTACAGAAAATATCTCGGAGTCATATTATTATTAATCTTATATCAAGAAAGGTTCTCAGACATCATTCTTCTTTGAGTCTACCCCCTTAATAATAAGGGAACCTTACTTGGAAAATGTTATTTATCTTGTCGACTTCCCGGTCATAAAGTATTCCCTTCACCCGCAACTCGGGTGCTGTTGACTTATTAAGTCGTTGCTTACCTTCTCATCTTTCGAGGGGTAAGATTACTGGAACAAGTTGATATCCGTTACCAAGTAATAGCTTGGGAGTTATTGGTAAATTTTCCTTTCCAACTAGATACGACTACTTTGTGGAGTCTTATCAACAAGTATTATACTTGGGGAAAGGGGGACGAACGTTACATTCAGAATCATGAATTCTATTTTGAACTAGGAGTCGTGTAAGAGGCCGAGTAGCGCCGGTCCATCCCCTTTGGCCCAACCGTTGGCCGGGGAGAGCTAGTAAGGCGGTATACAAGTAAAGCCGTCAGTTCTTCCTTCTACCGGTAGTAAATCTAAATTGAGCTGTACGATCTCGACTGATCATCAAGATTGGAACAGCGGGCGCGGTGAATACTCCATCATTGGTTCATCATCCAAATTTATTTATTTCCTGCAACATGATTACTGTTGACAGAGTTGGAAAAGGGTCATAACTGGAATTGCAACCTTTTCTTGCAAGTTCCTCTTCTTAATAACAATAAAAATATCTCGCTTACTTTGATGTAGCAGATATTTCTACAAACAAATACTTTAAGTTACCTTGTAACTTAATCGTTCATATTATACTGGCATCATTTCCGTAAATGCATGGCATATGGTTTGAAAGATACTTTTGAACTGTTATACATTATCGTTCAGTTATATATTATTGTTGGTGGGCTATTGCTCACCCTTGCTTTATTATTATATCACAACAACAGCTAGACCAGATGACTCGCACAAGGCGCACTCGACGCGGGCGAGGACGATGAGACTACCAGAGCTGAAGAAGAAGCTATTGGTAGGGTATATTTATTCTTTCAGTACCAAGAATATGGTCTAGTATGACTTATGTAAATGGATGGCAAAGAGTATGTATTTATATTGAAATTCTTTTGGATTGTAAGAACTCATAATGTGATTAATAAAAATTTGATTGTTACTCTGATTTCATCTCTGGGACTATAACGGGTGTGTTTTATATTGTTGTGTTGGGTTATAGAGACGTAATTTATTTTATGTTAAGGAAAGTTCAATTATTGTGGACAGAATTGGAAACCGTAACCACCGGATCCCGGACCCCGGATCTGGGGGTGTTACAGAAGTGGTATCAGAGCGTACGTTATAAACCCCAGAGATGAGGTGACGTTAAAACAATAAATTCAATAAGATAATAAGAACTCTTGCCAAGTTCATAGTCGGACTACTTAATGTAATGATGACATATAAAACCCTTATGGGAACTCGTAAGTATAATGATAGTAACTTAGCTCGATATCGTATCGACGAGTAAGGCGACTGACCTTGAGGCATACGAGCAACAGCGCGATGATGCTTTATATGCTAAAGATCAGCGGGTAATTCGATGGAGTACCCTACTGGAGACCCGGAAGAGGTTCCAGCAGATAAGGAAAATCCTGTTAGGATAAGGAGCTTACCCATGGGTAATGAGGGTCGCAGCCAGAATGACTGTGATGATTAAGATATGGTTCTCCGAAAAGTGAGTATAAAGAACCGAGATATTATTAAGAGATCTGAAGATGCATGTTGAATTCATAGCCGGACTACCAGATGTAGTACCAGCAAGAAAGAAGGATTGGAAGAATTACTTGAGATCTTATACGGAAAAAAAGATGAGAATCCTTAGAGATTTTCATCTTAACAAAGAAAGAGCTAGAGGGATGTATGATTATCAAAGACATCGATTTAGGGCGAGGAACAGAGTCCCTATGAATAGTTGAGAAGGAGGCAGTAAGTGCCATATCATTTGATAAATGAATTAGTATGAATATGGTCAGTAATAATTCGCCATGAGAAGGCAGGTGTCGTAGGTTGTAAATTATGGAACCAAATTGAGGTTAATAAGGTGGTTTTATTAAGGAAAATGTTCATTTTATGAATGAATCATTTAGAAAGTAAAGACATTGGGAAGTGATAGCATGGTTGGGTAAAGTTATATAAGGAAGTAGTAAGCAAGACAATGATCTCAGAACCTACCGGAAGATAAGACCAGTGAGTCAAGATGAACTCGTAATGAGACTACTGCCAGAGACTGAGTATAGAGTTAATTCAACTCAGTTAAATGATGAACCAGAAACGTTAGATGCATGTGATTCAGAGGAATATTAAATTCCTTCTTCTCTTTGAATGGATTATAGTAGTTACCTTAAGTTTACTCCGACACGGAATTATAATAGATCAAGTAATACGATCAGCAGTTAAAGAGAAAAATGTGAGAAAATCTTCCTGGAGCTAAAAGGTGAAATTGGTAATGACCAAGAGCTGGCATTGCTTAATGGAAAAAGGAGACTTTGTGCTTCCAATGACGCTTCGCATAAAGGGTTAGGTAGACCGACATTTGGTAGTATTGAATATCAGGACGTTGTGACAGGTTTCAGTTTGAAACTATTGATTCCCTTCTAAGGGATGGATATAATTGATTCCTCTCCAGTGGGTAAACTTCCAATCCGATGATGATTATTTCGTTAACTATGACTGCTTATGATTCCACCTGCTTGGAGGTTCATAGAACTATTCTTCAGGTTTCGAAACTGGTCTCCTTAATGTTACCAGTAGGTGGGTAGATTGATCAAAATTTCCCTGAGTCTGGAAAGGAATTCGGTGAATTTTGGCAAACCTTGTCTTTCTGATTATCAGAGAATGTCATGGAAGAGAGTAAAAATTGGAGCAAACCCTGTGATTTGGGTAAGGATGCTGTAAAATGGGTTAGTAAACGGACCCTGAGCATTACAATCGACGGTAGTGATAAAATGATGAAGTGAGATTGGACGAAAATAGGAAATGTAAGTAAGAAACCAGCCGGACTGAGAAATTCCAGGATTGACTTAAATGAAAAGGCTGTTATGCCAGGAATGGTAAGCTTGTGTGGCACGCAGGATTGATAAGAATAGTTGAAAAGATAAAAGTGGAGGAAAGGTGACCGGAGACGGTGCCGAGTAGTCGATTAAGACTTATATGGAGTAAAGTTTTGGAAAGGTAGAAAGGTATCAAAGAAGAAGGCACTATGCCGGCAATTGCTAGAAAAGTAATGCTATTAGCCAACCCCTAAAATCATATATTTTTATGTGTGGCCAGTTGAGGCCAAGTCACAACGGACTATAAAGTGACTAGACCAGCAATGAAAAGACAAAGCAGGGTTGCTTCTAAGAAAGCACCGACTGCAAGGGCTTCTGATATAAAGGAAACATTAATGAGATCGTGTGAATCTTCTGCCGAACAACCCATGTTTTGATTGGGAATTCACTAGACCTTTTTGGGATGGGGTCACCCGTACTAAAGTGACTCATGTGTATATGGTTGTCCAAGATTTCGAGTAAAATGGCAGTATAGTGACTTGAGATGTATGATGTTAGGGTATCATGAATACCATGAATATATTATGACGGAGGAAAGTAAACAATGAAGGTATATGAAGAGGGTATAGAAAAGGTCAGAAATTGAACATTATGCTGTAGGAATTTTGTCTGAGGCAAGTACCTTTGCGAAGAACGATAAGCACTAAGAGATTCATGTTGAACTCGACCAATATCTTCCAGAACATCCTTGCTACCATTAACAAGTTCGGTAAGAGAAGAGATTGGCATACGTTGCCTTTTTGGAAGGCCAAATAGGCTGACAACTGTCTGAAAGAAGAGGGTGGCATTAAACCACCGATCGATTATCAAATGAGAATGATTGAAAAAAAAGACCTTTATTAAGGATACATGATCTGATTGCCAATTATAAGATGCAAGAATTCCTTGGCAGTTGAATTAAGGATAGGATATCCATAAATTAAGACAAACCCTGGGGAATGCACAAGGGGTGGCATTAACCCTAATAACGACATTATGACTTCAGATGATATGAGCTGGACTTGCTAAGGCAACAATGACCGGTAAGGATTATTAAAAAGAGTTCTGGAAAGAACATAAATAGAATTATTAGAGTATTGATCAATGACATTTTGATATACCCGGTACCCAGAAAATACCGGAGGAATGATAAGGATGGCCTACGAAACCTTACAAGGAAAAAGGGTAATATTCCGAACTTCAAAAATGGAAGTTTGGTAAGGAATGTATGACATCGTAACAATAATGCCAGATGAGGCATGTATGAAACCCTGAGGAAGTATGGGTTGAACCTATAAAGGTTGAGATTATCCTAAGATAAAGAAAGAACTAAGAAAAGAAGTATCCTAAGTAGGATTGGGAATAAACGTGATAAAGTTCCCACGGGTAGGTGGAAGCAATGACTTATGGAAATGACTGATAGTTATATTTTCTCCTTCAGCAGAGCTTAAGGGAGAATGCTTTAACCCAACAGTGATGGGAATGAGGTAGAAAAACTTGAGCTGGAATGTACCCAGAAAACATGGGTTACAAGAAAACATTATCATCAAGAAAGGCCAATGAGGTGGCCGACAATCTAAGTATAAAGGAATAATTACAAATGTTCATACCTAAAAAACAGGATGATATTTGGTAGGACCTTGAAGGTCATATCGGAATGGAGGAATTTACATTCCTTCTGATGACTGTGCAAGAATTAACAGTAATAATAGTTTAAGTAAAGATTCGATTCCTGATGGAGTCTTAAGCATATTACGTACCTTAGAAGGCCCCGTTTTGAGGCAAACCAGGACCATGGTACAAAATTGATGAAGTAAACCGTTAAGTTTCCAGTCTTTTATGGAAGATGCATAAGTGATACTTTCATCAACCGGACCTAGCTGCGATGCTTGAAACTCTTCTGCAATTCTATCTGCTTCACGTTATATCTACATCAAGTTCAGGAAGTGTTCCTTATGGATAAGGAATAATGATTACTTTGTCTCCCTAAGGGATTTGAAACCCGTAGGGTTAGCTATTAACGCACTACGTAAACAACAAGCGATGGTGATTCTTCTAAGAAAGGAGATGACAACGTAAAGATAAAGAAAGTGCTGCTATTGATAAGCTAAATGGCATGTTGATGAATGACAAGCAAGTTTGTGTTAGTGTACTTCTGCACAAACAAGATAAAGAATATGAGGTTGCTAATTCGTGATGCTAAACGTATTCCCGTAGAAAGAATTAATGAGACTTGGAGGGAAGGGCGGTTGAGCCCAAGACTTATTGGGCCACTTGAGAGTTTAAAGTGTTCGGACGGCGGTATTCGAGCCAGCCTTACCCCCAAAATTATGGCACGGTCATAACGGGTTTTCATGTGGCCAGGCTACGCCAGTAAAATGCAGATGTTCAACAGATGATAGGAGTACGAGCATGTAGATATGCGACCTGGTCTGACTTACGAAAGACAACCTGTGGAAAACCACGGATAGAAAAGAACAAGTAATGAGAAACAAGGTTGGCAGAAGTAGATTATATGAATCAGCTAATAAGAAGGATGTGATTGATAAAGAAAAGGTTGGGGAAGCAACTATGGAATGAGAAGCAAGGAATGTTATGAATGGGTTTTCTAATGAATTCTCAGGATGACAACCTGATAGTGTCAATATTATAGTTATGAAAAAGCTAGTAACATGATATGGGATGTCAGTAATAATGATGTCAAGTGAGAAATCTAAGATTTAACCTGAAAGGTTGAAGGATTTCCCGAATGTGAGTATCGCTAAGATTGAACAAGAGTATTTGTCCATAGAATAATGTACAAAGCAGCAAGATATGTTGACATGTGAGATTGCGATCAAATAGTATTGGATATAATTATGATTAATTTCTTCTTTGATAAACCTCTATAGTTCAGAGGTAAATTCTGAGTATGATATTCTACAATCATGAAAGCTTTCTATAATCCATTAGAACTCTTTTCTCTTCTTCTCTCTTATTCATCTTCTTTATGAATTGAGAAGAACAACCCTTTTAGGAGGGGAGGTACTGCTACGTGACTATCTGTCTATGTGATAGAAGTCTAAGTGGAATGCAATGACTTGTTTAATTGCTTGTCAAGTACTAAAGGCTGGCCCCCTTCTGTACTAACTATGCAATATGACAAATGTTCAATTGATCATAGTGATCTCTCAATAAATCTTTCCACTTCTCTATATTGATCGAGATTACGAAGATTAAAGCGATCAGGAAATGCACAGTACGAGCGAGGTTACCTCCGAATCGTAGGGTGATAGTGATACCAATGTTACTGCAGGTATCAATAAGGATAAGACTGAGTAAGAATATAACCCGGATAGTGAGTTGTACGAAAAGTAGCAACGTTGATGGAAAAAGGATAAAGTATGAATTGTAGCACTAGAAGATGTGCTGAGGAAGGGTGGAACGACTAAGAATTGACCGGGAAGCTAAAGAGTGAACGACAGGCAAACGACTCTTTGCTTCCTACCTGATTCCGGGACGGAATCATTTTAAGGAGGGGAGACTGTAAGAACCCCAAATTTTGGATATAATTAAAACTTTTTATTAAGTAATGATAAAATGAGAAACAATGATTCCGACAGCAAGGTCACCAACTCTAATGAATGGTGGTTTCAAAGAACAATGATTGTAATGAATGGACATTGCTTTGGACAATGATCCTGATGCATTGGTATATTGTCAGAATAGAGTAATTCGATGGTTGAGGACCTAGATAAGAATAATCTACCATCCAGAAAGGAGCTAATTGATCCTTGAAGGGAAATGAGTACGTGCATTGTATTTCCCGTACGTGCATAGTATTTCCCGTACGTGCATAGTGTTTCCTGTATGTGCATAGTAATTTGGTGGACGAATAGTGATTTTGTAAGTTGGAAAACTTTTCACTCCACCCTATGTACGGGACGTGATATGGATGTTTCGAAGTCATATTAGTAATACGCGGAGGAAATAAGTGAATGCAGAGACGATCGGAATTCAGAAATTCCAAATTCTTTTCGGTATAATATTTGACCGGACAGTGGATTAAATATTATTATAATCCAAGAATTGAGATATTAACTTTGAGGATTTGATATTTTGGGATGTTATTATATTGATTTAAGAATGAAGGTAGGAAACCACTGAGGAGTGGTTATGGCTACAATGTAATAATTGATATTTGGAAAAAATGAATGGAATTCGACTTTATTATTTCTATGTCTTGAAGAATGCTAAAGGGTAACAACATAGGTAAGAATAATCTATCTTCTAAGGGAATAAGATATGACAATCTCAAGCAGGAGAATATTCTCATGTCATCCAGATCGGTAACGATTAATCCAGTAGTTCCGTAAAAAGGTTAAGGAACGATCGAAAGAGAATACGGACAATTATACAACCCTAAGAGAACAAGTAAAGAATACAGAATGAATAGTGTTGTGGTGGGAGTATATAATAATATGAGACGACACTATATAGAAGTATTCGGAACGGATTTCCGAGTTCGTATTAGTGATCCAGGAGGAAAATAAATGTATGTAAAAGCTGTCGGATTCTGAAAAACCGCACTTTTATTTTCTCCGAGAGTTCCCTGGACACTGATAGCCTTAAGTATTTAACGAATGGATTTAAGGAATATAAATTGGAAAGTTAGAATGAAAGATGGAGAATGAAAGTATTAATATTAAAAAGGATTCCCGGTAAACCCTAATTAGAAATCCGTGAAATATTCTCACGAACGATCAATCGAAACGGGCAATAACCGGACACAGAAACAAGCCGGGAATCAAGATGCATGCATGTGCTAGTAGAAAATATCTAGCAACCAAGTGGTGACTCAAGTAACTAGCACACTTAGAGATTGGAACTAATACTTAGCATGAATTCCATCCAAAGATCAACCAAGTGTTAACTTCTTTAACACACCTCTTGACACATGCCCCAAATGACATCATGCATTGCATTACACCTTTATTAAAGTAGCTTTAGGATGAGATATTATCCAACTTACATCACTTTATGCATTATTGAAATTCAACCAAGCAAAACAACTCCATTCTCTCCATTCTTCAAAACTGCCAAGCAAGAACACTCCTCAAAGAAAAATTCATATCTCCACTTCTACCCATTCATAGATCACCAAATTTTAACCATAGCTTCCTCAATATATGTAGAGTATTCGTTCAAAATTTCATAATTTTTGAAGATCGTTTGGATAGGTAAATAAATTCAAGAAAATCACCCTGTTTTTCCCCTCAAGAAACAAGACTTCGAATTTTTGGAATTTTTAGATTTCCAAACCAAGCTTCCACTCCTTGTTTGATCATAAAATTTTTATGGTGAGTCCTATATTTCATAAAAGCAATCTCCTAAAAATTTCAAGTCCAAACTCCTTTGTTTCCATTTTCAAAAAAATCATGAAAGAGGAGGATGAATAGTGTTTCATGAACTAATCTTTGATTTTTCTTGTTTTCATGGTTGATCTTAGCTACCCTGAGGCTATCCAAGGACTATAACAAGCTTTGTAAGGCTAGTACATACTCTCAAGAAGGTATAACACTCTTGAAACCCTAGATCAACTTTAAGTTTATGGATGTTTTTGATGAGCTAAGCTTGGTTATGATGTTAGCATGATTATAAGCATAATTAGTAAGTGATTTAGTTGAGCAAGAAAGCATGTTAATTATTGTGGTAAACTGGTATGATCTGGACTTGATGATGTTCATGATCATGTGATAAGTTGTGTGGATGCCCGGTGTGGCTTGGTTGGATTGTTATAATTTTTGGAACGTTCGATATATAGCCGTCGTAATGCCGAAATTTTGTTAACCTTAAGAAAAACAACTTGGACAGTAGATGTAACTCACTGCCTAGCTTTTCAATCTGCCATGATAGGATAGGTAATGTTCTAAGCTTCGTTTTGATATAAAGATCACGTGAAACGGACTTACGGTTTAGGATTTACAACCAAATTACTAAAAGTAGTTCGAATCCGTAAACGAAAGTTCGTAACTGTAATTGAACCCTCGTAAACTATGTAACGTCATGGCAAATCTTGGTAAATAAATACTAGAGGTAAAAAGGAAGGTATGAAAGAAAACCGTATGTCAAAAGGATCATTTTTCGATTTATTAAAAATGTTCGAGTCGAGGTTAAACGCGAACGAACCCCTAAAAGACGACTCTTTTATAACTTCGGTAAAACACTTAGAAAACGGGCGATAAAACTCGGAGTATAGTATTGGTTCGTAACGATCGACCTTAGAACTCATATGACTTAAGTATGTCCCAAGTATAAGTACAATGACATGTCGTATTAACGAACGAATGTCGGGTCGGATCAGTGATAAAAGTAATCCACAAAAAGGGGTATAACGAGATAACTCGAGAACGTGTTTCGAGTTAAGTATAACTTAACTTTTAATATGTTAAGTGATTAATCCCGAATGCCTTGGTTATTTATAGATCACCAAGCTGAACCGGGACCCGCTACCACTACCCCTTACCGTACTCGACTACCAGGCAAGTTTCAATTCCCTTCTTTTAGGCTGTTGTTGTGATTGAATAAATATATATATATGATTTCTGATATACATATGCCATTGCATGCATGCCTACTTTCAAGTTGAATTGATATACTTGTTCCCTGAATGTTATTGTTGGCTTATAAGCTAGATAGTTATACATCAGTTATAAGCCGGTTATTGTAAGACCCTCAGAGAAGGGCGCATATATCTTATTCATCGAATATAGACCGGGAGTCAATATTTCTTGATATATCGAGATTACCTCGGAGGAAAATATTTAAGTAAATATTTTCTATTATTTGGGCGACGAATATTATTTGAATATTCGTTCGAGACTAATTATTTTATCGATCCTTGCTTCAAATAATTATTTGAACGTAACTATTCAACGAATAATATTTCTCAATATTCATTCAGAGTCGAATTGATTATCGACTATTATTTCGAATATTCTTCTAAAGATGAGACTATTAAATGAATATTATTTGGATATTCTTTTAGAATATTATTTTATTAAATAAATATTACTTTTGAATATTCATTTAAGATATTAAATACTTGATGAATATTATTTTAATATTCATCTGAAGCTTGATTTAATTACCGAATATTATCTCGAATATTCCTTAAGGCTTGGATTACTAAATGAATATTACTTGATATTCATTTAGGATATTATTCATTAAATGAATATTACTTTTGAATATTCATTTAAATTCCTAATTAATTATGAATATTACCTTAAATATTCTTTTCAGGTCTTATTAATTAATGAATATTGTTTTGAATATTCATTTAAATATTTATTTATTCAATAAATATCCTCCTGATATTTCTTCAGGGATTATTTTGAGAAATACTCTGATTAAAGATATTCTTTCATATTCCCAAATATTCTTTAAATATTTTAACTCAATAAATATTCTCTGGATATTTATTCCATACTTAGAATAACGTCGATAAGGTTTATCTTCTTCGATTATTACAGAAAATATCTCGGAGTCATATTATTATTAATCTTATATCAAGAAAGGTTCTCAGACATCATTCTTCTTTGAGTCTACCCCCTTAATAATAAGGGAACCTTACTTGGAAAATGTTATTTATCTTGTCGACTTCCCGGTCATAAAGTATTCCCTTCACCCGCAACTCGGGTGCTGTTGACTTATTAAGTCGTTGCTTACCTTCTCATCTTTCGAGGGGTAAGATTACTGGAACAAGTTGATATCCGTTACCAAGTAATAGCTTGGGAGTTATTGGTAAATTTTCCTTTCCAACTAGATACGACTACTTTGTGGAGTCTTATCAACAAGTATTATACTTGGGGAAAGGGGGACGAACGTTACATTCAGAATCATGAATTCTATTTTGAACTAGGAGTCGTGTAAGAGGCCGAGTAGCGCCGGTCCATCCCCTTTGGCCCAACCGTTGGCCGGGGAGAGCTAGTAAGGCGGTATACAAGTAAAGCCGTCAGTTCTTCCTTCTACCGGTAGTAAATCTAAATTGAGCTGTACGATCTCGACTGATCATCAAGATTGGAACAGCGGGCGCGGTGAATACTCCATCATTGGTTCATCATCCAAATTTATTTATTTCCTGCAACATGATTACTGTTGACAGAGTTGGAAAAGGGTCATAACTGGAATTGCAACCTTTTCTTGCAAGTTCCTCTTCTTAATAACAATAAAAATATCTCGCTTACTTTGATGTAGCAGATATTTCTACAAACAAATACTTTAAGTTACCTTGTAACTTAATCGTTCATATTATACTGGCATCATTTCCGTAAATGCATGGCATATGGTTTGAAAGATACTTTTGAACTGTTATACATTATCGTTCAGTTATATATTATTGTTGGTGGGCTATTGCTCACCCTTGCTTTATTATTATATCACAACAACAGCTAGACCAGATGACTCGCACAAGGCGCACTCGACGCGAGCGAGGACGATGAGACTACCAGAGCTGAAGAAGAAGCTATTGGTAGGGTATATTTATTCTTTCAGTACCAAGAATATGGTCTAGTATGACTTATGTAAATGGATGGCAAAGAGTATGTATTTATATTGAAATTCTTTTGGATTGTAAGAACTCATAATGTGATTAATAAAAATTTGATTGTTACTCTGATTTCATCTCTGGGACTATAACGGGTGTGTTTTATATTGTTGTGTTGGGTTATAGAGACGTAATTTATTTTATGTTAAGGAAAGTTCAATTATTGTGGACAGAATTGGAAACCGTAACCACCGGATCCCGGACCCCGAATCTGGGGGTGTTACACACACTCCTTCTTGAGAGAATTCAAGTGTGGGCATGCCTCTGACTAACTCTCTCTTAACCAAAGAGTTAATTTCCTTGAAGTTCAAATGTGACAATTTCTTGTGCCACAAACAGCAGTCTTCATTTGATGACTTTGTGTAAAAACAACAAAGTTTATCCTTGTTTTTAGAATCCAGATTGGCTACAAACAGACATCCTTTTCTCACTTTAGTTAGAGGAAGTTCACCGGTCTTTTTGTGATCAAAATCAACTTTGAATCCTCTGTCAATAAACTGACCAACACTTAGAAGATGACATTACCAACTTTCAGTTTGCCATATCCCAATGTGTTACCAATGTTGTCATCTCCAAAAGTAACCATAGGGCCAGCCTTCTCTTCATATTGTGATAGCAGGGCCATATCACCAGTCATGTGGTTTGAGCATCCACTGTCCAACTCCTAAATGACTTTCTTTTCCTTTTCTTTTACCTGCAAACAAAAATGTATTACTTCTTCTTTGGTACCCAAACAATTTTGGGTCCACCTGGCTTAGAAACGGTTTTATCAAACCAACATGCTTATTAACTTTCTGAGGGCTAGTCTTCTTGTCACTATTAGAAGTCTTTGAGTTTGACTTCTCAGACTTGGGTGACAGAGGTACCTTCCTAGCTTTAGGAGTACTTGAAGACTTTGGCCTTGTGTAGTATGTGTGAAAATTGTGACTTATGAAAACATCAATGAATTGTCTCCTCAAATTAAAGCAACTAGTCATCACATTCATATTACATGTCATGTAGTCAAATTTATCACAGAATGGTGCATCCCTGCATCTTAAAGGCACAGAACAATCATAAAATGGCTTCGGCACATGAACAACAGGTTTCTTACAAACATGAGTCAAATGATTGGTACTGAAACAGTTTTGACAAACATTCCGAGGGGCATTAGGCACATAAGCATAATTATTGTTCTTGTTTATCCCTAGTTTGCCATTTCTGTTTTGCTTCTTTTTAGCCACATTTTTAACAGATTCATTTTTAACAGGCTTCACAGGAACATCCTTGACAAGTATTGATTCTTCTTTAACAGGCTTCTTGGTATCAACTTTGACACTCTTACTCTTTGAGGGTGCAGGCTGTTCACTAGCTTGTGCTTCATCTTCATCATTTAGCATTTGCTAATGAACAAGGCTTCTTCATCTATGCTAAATGATGTTTCTTTAAAAATAGGTGCCTTTGCATTTTTCAAAATATGAGGCACATTCTCATGAACAACCTTGTTATCATCAACAACAGAACAACCTTTTCTCTTTTTGAGCGTGTCATAGTTAAAACCAATAGCTGCCTTAGCATTCTCTTGGTGTTTTTCATGATAGGATTGCAACAAACTAGAAGAATTCTTGAAGGCTCTTAACTTAAACTCATTTTCAACAATTTATTCTCTAAGGGACTTTTCAACTTTACTAATACATATAACCTTGTTTTTAAGATATTCAATTTCTTGATTAAGGTTTTCTACATGTATGGCAATCAACTCAATTTCCTCATTTTTTTTGCTTAACAATTCATTCACAACAGACAATCTAGCAATCTCTTCATTAGCAACAGTCATACTAGTATGAATATTAAACATTTCAACCCTGAGTTGCTCAATAATTTGTTTGTATTCAGAAACAGACATGTCAATGGTAGTGAGAGATGGTACCTAAGAGTTGCTTAAAGATTCTCCTTCCTTGGAATTGGTCATCAAGGCATAGTTGCAAAATTCTTCATTTTCTTCATCCCTATCAGTGTCATCCCAGCACTTCCCTTCAGCTATGTAGGCCTTGCCTAGTTGCTTTTTAAGAAGGATTTCATACTTAGCTTCTAGCTCAAGAAATGCCTTATCCTTCTTTTTTGGTTTCTTGCATTCATTAGCAAAATGTCCTAGGTCATGCATTGATAGCATCTAATCAATGACCTATCCACATAGCCAAATTTAAATTTATTTTTGTTTGATTTCACAAGTGTTTTGCCTTTGTTGAATGTATTATTCTGTGGCCTTGCCTTGAATGACTGTTTACTCTTAAATCTGAAGTTGGGAAACTTTATAGCCATGAAGGTAAATGATGGGTTCTCATTTGCATCCAGCTCTTCTACTGTATATAACTCATCATCAAACTGCTCCTCAACAATCTCAGTCACCTCAGCCTCAGGTTCTTCATCAATAATATAACACCTTAGAAATTTCAGAATATTTAATTACTAAAAGCTATTTATTTTTTATTAAATGTGAATTATGTGGCGTATATAATTGTTGTGGAGGTGATGTGTCTGTTGAATAATATTTGGAGGTCAGATTGATATTTTATATGTGTTATGTAAGCCCGACTATTTTTTTTAATTATATTTTTGGAATTTATTTCCTATTTAATTGCGTTATATTTACCTTCTGTGAATTTTATAAAATTCTCGGGGTTAGCAGAAATCCTGAAATCTTTTTCATTATTGATTTTATTAGTTTATATGACTTTTAAAAATACTTGGTGAATTATTTTTGGGTTTCAAGGATTTTAAAATGATTTTACGAATTATTTTCCAATTTAAAGATTTAATCTTGTAAAATTCGTATTTACTTCGTTTTTGGTCCGAAAAATATTTTAAAAATATGGGGACGACCGTAATTTTGTATTCTTTATTTTAGAAATTTAATTTTAAAATTTTCCCTATTCTCCTAATAATTCAAATTTTTGGAATTACAATGAATTGTTTATTTTCAGAATTTTTGTGTTATCTCTTTTGTTTTTCCCCAATTTAAAACCTAATCCCTAATTTCTATCTACTCTATTCCACCGCCACCATCTCATTTCACAAACAACACTCTCTCTCAGTTATTCTGGAAACTGGTCTCTCGAGTTTCTCTCTCTCACTTTCCTCTCTTGAAACTCTCTTCGATTATCTCTTCCTATCGCTCAAAATCTCTCTCGCTGGAAATCTCTCTTGGCTGGGTAAGCTTTAATTTGGAAGCTCTTCCTGATTTTCGATGCAATTTAACCCCGTGTTCCTCTGTTTCTGCCGTGTGGTCTCCTCTATGTGCGTGCGATTTAAACTGTGCGAAGTGTGTGTGTCTGTGTTAGTGTAAATCGTGTGTGTGAGTTAGTGTAATTTGTGGGTTGTGTGCGTGTGTAATGGACAGTGCGTGTGTGTGTGTCGAGTGAGAAGAGTGAGTGTGTGTGTGTGATAACCAGGTCTTGTGTGGGTGTATGGTTGTGTATATGTACCTACAGCTATATGTTGGTTGGACTTGTGGGTTTGGTTAAACCGATTGATACGAGTCATTGTATGGTCGTGTTCGAGTTGGTCGATGTTAAGTCCTCCAGTTTAGCTTGCTTCTGTGCGGCATTTGGTAATCAAAAGAAAAGATTTTTGTAACCCATTCGATAGGTTGGGTTTTCGATTCTGTGTACTAATTTCGTGATGTTACAGAGAAATGTGACTTGACTGCTTGTTGGTTTTGTGGTTCTGATTTATTATGGGCTAAGTTCTGTTTGACAAATTCAATAAAATAACAAATTGGTTCGTGAAATTTTTGTGCGGAATTTCGAGTTGGAAACCCTAATACGGGTACCCTCGGGGTTTTGCCCCATCGACAATGATGTTTAATGTAAATTGAGTCGATGGAATTTGGCGATGATGATTATTTTCTGAGCCAAAAATATTTAATATCTAAAATTTATTATTTAATTAATAACTTGTAATTTAATATCAAATTAGTATTACTTACTTAAATTGTACCAGATTGTGAATCGGTGAATTGGAATGTGAATTGGGATTGGATAATAATTATGGATTCGATTTGTAATTGATAATTGTGTTGGTTGTGTCGGCTGTATCCCGACTGGCAGTCCCCCCGTATAAAGGGGATGCCGTCAAAATTTTTCTAAAATATATTAACATCATTTCTTGGATATGAGTATGTATAATTATTTAACTTATACGAGTTGTGAGTCGGGCTTCATATTTTAAAATTTGTGTATTATGTGTTAATGTGCCAATATGATTAAATGCTACTATCCGTGGCTTATATATATATATATAGCTATTATATAAGTATATAAATGCAAATTAGGGGACTATTCGCAGGGGTAGACTAGGGGAATGTTTATATTGATTAGCGAGTATTAAACAGGATTCTAAAATAGTGTTATATTATGTGTAGATTCCGTGGATAAAGGGAAGGCTAAAGCTGAGGACGTAAAGACACTTCGGATTCTGTGATTGTCTAGCTAAGGCAAGTAAATCGTTTCAATTATCTTTTAAATGAGTTATGATTATAAAACCTGATTCATATGCTCATTCGAATTATTCCTGCTATAATTGTTCTGTTAATTTCCCGAATTTTCGAATACTTAATTGTTATACCCCAAAATTGATTCTACTGAGTTGTTGATGCTATTAATGAATTAATTTACATCCATATTCCTTGCAAGTATATTATTCCACTTCTCTTTCAAATAAACCACTTCACTTATATTTCCAGCGAATTATGACTATCATAACTTGATTCTTATGCATTCGATTTATCCTTGATATAACTGCTCTGATAATTTCCATTAATTTTGAATATTCAATTGTTATACCCCAAGTTGATTATATCGTTTTCGTTGATCCTTTAGTAGCTTGACTTAAATCAATACCCCTTTTTGCCATATCGAACTTGTCGATATTTAATTCAGAGATTACCCGACCTTATTCTATTTGGTGAGATTTGAGATGTTAACCTGGAACGAAAGTGTCCAGGGTGTTTGGCAGTTGAGGTGGTCGATTGTTCCGACACCTGATGTTTAGTTAGGATTGGACTGTTAGTTTTTTTTAAAAAATGTGGACCGTAAGGGTCGGACCAGATTCGTGGTCAGAAATTATTAAGGCCAATGTGTGCCGTGGATCCATTAAGGACATTGCTGTGTGCGTTTGTCCGGGGTTAGTGCGTGACTGATCAGCAGCCTAACCTTATAATTGTTTTTATTCATAAAATGCATGATAGTCCAATCCTCTTCTATTTTATGACTCGGACAAAAGATGAACTTTTAGTTGAGTTTATATAATGTTGATTGTTAATTCTTGACAATCTTGCAGATATTTCAGTCGTTGATGTTTTAATTACATATATATATACTTGCTGAGCATTTTGGCTCACTTGCTTGCTAATTCTGTTTCCTCAGCTAAGCTTGAAGATGTCTAGAAGGAGTGGCCCGTCTGGTTGGGGTAGTCACCGAGGCAGTCAGAGGGTCGAGGTGGTTGGATGGGTAGTGAACCTATATCTTTGTTTATATTATGTCTGTATTGTAGGCAGATTATCATATTTAATGGGTTGTATATTATTTGATTCAGTTCTGGGTTGTAATAGCAATTGGTAGTTGTTTCATACAGTGACCTGTGTGCGGTCTGGGTTGGTATGGTTTTATTTTCTTATGGTTTAGTATAACTTGTGCATGTGGACTGTTTTAGTTCTACTTAGTTGTGTGAGCAGGTGGTTAGTTCGGTTTATGATTACATCATGCCGAAATTTCTAAAATTTCTCCTATTTTAATGTTTAATTGAATATAAGAGTTTATAATATTATTGTTGGCTAGTGAGGGTGTTACAAGTTGGTATCAGAGCCACAGGTCACAGTCACTGAAACAATTAGGTGGGGAGTCAGGGTAGAGTTATGAGAAAGGTTAGGATTGTTTCGTGAGAGATAGGAAGTCTAATTATATATATATATATATATATATATATATATATATATGTATACTTCAGGCACCTGCTTCTGGTTCCGATTCAGACCCGGACGAGGATTCGGAAGGAGGGGCTTCTGTACCGCAGCAGATTTCCCCAGGGGTTATGCAGCCGTTCGTAGGATCGCAGGGCTCAGTGAATGGGCCAGCATATCAGTACACTCCTCAGCCTGTCCCATATCATGTGTACGAGCGAGTGGCCCGAGAGAGGGACTATCTCTTAGGGCAGATGGCAGAGTTGAGGGCTGGGGAGGAGGACCGGGCTAGAGATCGAGATAGAGCGGTAGCTGAGCTGGAGGATGTCCGGAGGCGAGTACGAGCTCTTAGACGTGTTGTCATTAGGCGGGGACGGATTAGATCCCGAGATGAGCCGGCATTCGTGACACAGCAGGTGACTCTAGGTCTGGTGACGGCAGAGCTGGAGAGCATTCTGGGATCAGCTTGGCGGGGAGAGTCGGATGACGATGATGACCAGTGATGATTAGGGTAGTATGATGATGTGGTATTTAGAGGCCTGTTATGGTAGTAATAGTACGTCAGGATTTGCAGTGCGACCAGTTTTGTTGTATATATCTGTTGTACTGTGACTAGATGCTAGCAGTCTCTTCTTTTAGTATTATGTTGTACCCTTGTCGAAGCGTTGTTCTTACGCTTGTATCAGATCTATCTATATATATCATTATCACTTTTGCAGAACTGTGTTAAATTTCCTTATACTGTCGTTTACTTAAGCATCTTATTTACTGCTCGTTTAATATTTACTTTCAGCACCATTTCCTTCTAGCATTGTTTTTACTTTCGATACTATGTTTGACCTTAGCATTATGACTATTGTTTCCTTATGGTACCTACTGAAGGTTTGTGAATACCTTGTGTAACCTTGGATTGATATCCTATTGCACCCTGTGAATCAATTGTTGACCGGAATTTTGGTCGGAGACCTTGAATTACTTTTTAGCAATATATGCATTGTTTGTTTAAGATGGATCAATTTAAGCTATTATTTTCTGAACCTGAATTTAACATAATTGTTCATTGATTTCAGACATATGCCTCCAAGAAAGAAGAAACAAAATACCCGAACCACCGATCAGGGTGAACAAGCTAATCCACCTCCTGTTGGTCAGATGGACCCTGCCTTAGCACAAATATTACAAACTCTTGTTCAGCAGACTGCTACTCTAGCACAGCAACAGCAACAATTACAGCAGCAGTTGTTGGCTCAGCAGCAACAACAGCAGCAGCAACAACAGCAACAACAACAGCAACAACAGCAACAACAACAGCAACAGCAGCAGCAGCAGCCACCTGTTCCTCCGGTGGTCACTTTTAAGTCTTTCCAGGCAGTTAAACCTCCTGAGTTTAAAGGTACAGCGGACCCGGTGGAGGCGAGATCTTGGTTAAAAGAGACGGAAAAAGCTATTGCACTGGTGGGGGTCCCAGCAGATAAACAAACTGAATACGTAAGTTATTTCTTGAAAAATGAAGCCACTTATTGGTGGGAGTCGGTGAAGATGTTGGAAGCTACTGAGGTGATTCCTTGGGAAAGGTTTACATAGTTATTTTTGGAAAAGTATTTCCCCGACTATATGAAAGACCAGATGGAGATGAAGTTTTTGGAGTTGAAACAGGGGAAAATGTCGGTTACAGAATATGAAACCAAGTTTACTGAACTAGCTAGGTTTGCTCCGGCCTATGTGGACACGGAGAGGAAGAAGGGTAAGAGGTTTCAACAAGGATTGAAACCATGGATTCGTACTAAACTAGCAGTTTTGGAGCTGGAGACTTATGCAGCGGTGGTGCAGAAGGCCATGATAGCTGAGGGAGAAAGCGAATTATACTTCAAGGAAAAAGAAGGAAAGAAAAGAAAGGCTGGGTCAATGGGGGAACGACAAGAGCAAGGCAGTTCTCAGAATGTGCCAAATAAAAAGCCAGGATTCCAGCCAGGAAAGTATGGGAACCCTAGGAAGCCGGGATCAGGGAATGGGGGCCAAGGAAATAGAATTCAAGATGCGGGTCAGCAGAAATTGGTTAGGCCACCCTTGGCAGAGTGCAAGACTTGTGGGAAGAGGCATCCGGGGGTGTGTACAAAGTTGGAGGTGACGTGTTTCAAATGTAATCAAAAAGGTCATTATGCTCGGGAATGCAAGGCAGGAATTGTGTGTCACCGTTGTGGGAAGCCAGGGCATATAATGAAAGACTGTAAAGTACCTGTAGTGAAACCTCCAGTTCTGGCTAATCCAATACTGCAAGCAATTGAAGCACCCCCAACAGCAAGTGTCAGACCAGTGGCGAGGACTTTCAACATGACTCTGAACGAAGCTATTAAGAATTCGGATGTGGTAGCAGGTACGCTCCCTGTAAATTCTG
Source organism: Saposhnikovia divaricata (assembly GCA_036435485.1). NCBI lineage: Eukaryota > Viridiplantae > Streptophyta > Magnoliopsida > Apiales > Apiaceae > Saposhnikovia > Saposhnikovia divaricata. Next base: position 34,673,295 of record CM071599.1, read on the forward strand.
TTCAAGCTAAAGTGTTAATTAATTCCGGGGCTACGAAATCCTTTATATCCAAAGAATTTGTTCAAAGGTTAAATTGTGAGGTATGCATGTTACGTGAGGCTATAGTTATAGAAATAACTAATTCAGAACGAATTCCGGTTACTCAAGTGTGTCCTCGTTGCAAGATTGATATTTCAGGGCATTGTTTTTACGCTAATTTGATACCCTTTCAGTTAGGTGAATTTGGTGTTATCTTAGGAATGGATTGGTTAACAGAGAATAATGCCCAAATTGATTGTAAGAATAAGAAGGTGATCCTTAAACCCTCTGATAATGTAGAAGTTACCTTTAGGGGTCAGAGGCAGACTAGGAGATTTTTGTCGATCATTCAAACAAAGAGGTTGTTGAGGCAAGGATGCGAGGGCTATATGGCTTATGTCATGGATACTAGTCAAGAGGTGCCTAAGATAGAGGAAATTCCAGTGGTGAATGAATTTCTTGATGTTTTTCCGGATGAACTTCCCGGTTTACCTCCGGATAGAGAAATAGAATTTACCATCGATTTAGCCCTAGGATCTGAACCAGTGTCAAAGGCTCCCTATCGAATGGCACCTGTAGAGATGAAGGAATTGGCAGTTCAATTGCAAGATCTTCTGGAGAAAGGTATTATTAGACCTAGTGTATCGCCGTGGGGAGCTCCGGTATTATTTGTAAAGAAGAAGGATGGAAGTATGAGATTGTGTATCGATTATCGGGAACTAAATAAGTTGACCATTAAGAATAAATACCCTTTGCCAAGAATTGATGATTTATTCGATCAACTGAAAGGAGCAACTTGTTTCTCGAAGATTGATTTGCGGTCAGGATATTTTCAATTAAAGATTAGACCGGAAGACGTTCCAAAAACAGCGTTTCGGACTAGGTATGGGCACTACGAGTTCTTAGTAATGGCCTTTGGGCTAACTAATGCACCAGCAGCGTTCATGGACCTAATGAATAGAGTCTTCAAGAAGTATTTGGATAAGTTTGTGATTGTGTTTATAGACGATATTTTGATATACTCGAAGACCGAAGAATAGCATGCAGGGCATTTGAGAATAGCCATAGAAACGTTGAGGAAAGAGAAATTATATGCGAAATTTTCCAAATGTGAGTTTTGGTTGAAAGAAGTGCAGTTTTTAGGGCATGTCATCAGTAGTGAAGGGATTAAGGTGGATCCTGCTAAAATTGAAGCCGTGATGAATTGGGACAGACCTAAAACACCCACAGAAGTTCGAAGTTTCTTAGGATTGGCGGGATATTATCGAAGATTTGTTCAAGACTTTGCGAAGATAGCCACCCCACTAACAAAATTGACGAGGAAGAATGAAAAGTTTGTGTGGAATGAGAAGTGTGAAGAAAGTTTCCAGGAATTGAAGAAGAGATTGGTGACTGCACCTGTATTGACACTTCCAGATGAAAAAGGAAATTTTGTGATCTACAGTGATGCATCTCACAAAGGTTTGGGATGTGTACTAATGCAGCACGGTAAGGTAATTGCTTACGCTTCGAGACAATTGAAACCTCACGAGCAGAAATATCCTACTCATGACTTAGAATTAGCCGCGATTGTTTTCGCCTTGAAGATTTGGAGACATTATCTGTATGGGGAAAAGTGTGAAATTTACACGGACCACAAGAGTTTAAAGTATATTTTCACCCAGAAGGAGTTAAATATGAGACAGAGAAGATGGTTGGAATTACTCAAGGATTATGATTGCACCATCAACTATCATCCTGGGAAGGCGAACGTGGTGGCGGACGCTTTAAGTAGGAAGGAGAAAATCAGTATGTTGACAATGCCTGAGGAATTATACAAAGAGTTTGAAAGATTGGAGATAGAGGTGTGTATGCTTGCAAGTAGTACAGATACGATGTACACTATGACGTTTCAGCCAGAATTGTTAGAAAAGATTCGTAGATGCCAGGAGGAAGTCATGAGTGGAGATGTGAACAAGTTAACAGGTGAGGAAATATGCACACAGGTAGATGATAAGGGGATACTGAGATTTTCTTCACGTATTTGGATACCCAATGTGACAGAGTTGAAGAATGAGATCCTACAGGAAGCCCACAGTTCGAAATATTCGATTCATCCAGGAAGTACGAAAATGTATCGAGACTTGAAAAGAAATTTCTGGTGGCCGGATATGAAGAGAGATATTGCTGAATGGGTAAGTAAGTGTTTGACCTGTCAGAAAGTAAAAGCAGAACATCAAAGGCCAAGTGGGATGCTACAACCATTAGAGATTCCCGAGTGGAAATGGGAACATATTGCAATGGACTTTGTAGTTGGATTGCCAAGGACGAGAGCTAATCATGATGCTATCTGGGTAATTGTTGATCGCTTAACGAAATCTGCACACTTTCTCCCAATAAATGAGAGGTTTTCATTAGACAAATTAGTTCATCTCTACATAAAAGAAATTGTGGTGCGACATGGAGTTCCAGTATCAATAGTCTCAGATCGAGATCCAAGATTTAATTCGAGATTCTGGAGAAGTTTTCAAGAATGTTTGGGCACCGAATTAAAAATGAGTACTGCATGCCATCCTCAGACTGACGGACAGAGTGAAAGAACGATTCAAACAATTGAAGACATGCTCCGAGTTTGTGCATTGGATTTTGCAGGAAGTTGGGATGAACACTTGCCGTTAGTGGAATTTTCATACAACAATAGCTTTCATGCTAGCATCGGTATGCCACCGTATGAAGCATTATATGGACGAAAGTGTCGATCTCCAGTTTACTGGGAAGAAGTGGGCGAGCGAAAGATACTCGGACCTGAGTTAGTGCAGCAAACCAAGGAAGTAGTTCAACTTATTCAGAAACGGTTAGTGACGGCTCAGAATCGACAGAAAAAGTATGCTGATTTGGCCAGAAAGAATATGGAATTCGAAGAAGGAGAGCAAGTACTGTTAAAAGTATCTCCGTGGAAAGGGTTGGTAAGATTTGGCAAGAAGGGAAAATTAAGTCCAAGATTTGTTGGGCCTTTTGAGGTATTGAAGAAAGTCGGGAAAGTCGCCTACGAGTTAGCTTTACCGCCTCATATGCAACATATTCATAATGTGTTTCATGTATCCATGCTTAAGAAATACCATCTGGATTCTAAGCATGTTATCGAATATGAACCGATAGAGATTCAGCCAGATCTATCTTATGTGGAGCAGCCTATTAAAATCTTGGATCGGAAAGAGAAGGTTTTGAGAAACAAGACAATTCCTATAGTGAGAGTTTTGTGGAGAAACCCCAAGGTGGAAGAATCAACTTGGGAGTTGGAAAGTGATATGCTGGAAAAGTATCCTCAATTATTCTCTTAGGTGAGATTCTGGGGACAGAATCCTTTTAAGGGGGGGAGGTTATAACACCTTAGAAATTTCAGAATATTTAATTACTAAAAGCTATTTATTTTATATTAAATGTGAATTATGTGGCGTATATAATTTTTGTGGAGGTGATGTGTCTGTTGAATAATATTTGGAGGTCAGATTGATATTTTATATGTGTTATGTAAGCCCGACTATTTTTTTTAATTATATTTTTGGAATTTATTTCCTATTTAATTGCGTTATATTTACCTTCTATGAATTTTATAAAATTCTCGGGGTTAGCAGAAATCCTGAAATCTTTTTCATTATTGATTTTATTAGTTTATATGACTTTTAAAAATACTTGGTGAATTATTTTTGGGTTTCAAGGATTTTAAAATGATTTTACGAATTATTTTCCAATTTAAGGATTTAATCTTGTAAAATTCGTATTTACTTCGTTTTTGGTCCGAAAAATATTTTAAAAATATGGGGACGACCGTAATTTTGTATTCTTTATTTTAGAAATTTAATTTTAAAATTTTCCCTATTCTCCTAATAATTCAAATTTTTGGAATTACAATGAATTGTTTATTTTCAGAATTTTTGTGTTATCTCTTTTGTTTTTCCCCAATTTAAAACCTAATCCCTAATTTCTATCTACTCTATTCCACCGCCACCATCTCATTTCACAAACAACACTCTCTCTCGGTTATTCTGGAAACTGGTCTCTCGAGTTTCTCTCCCTCACTTTCCTCTCTTGAAACTCTCTTCGATTATCTCTTCCTATCGCTCAAAATCTCTCTCGCTGGAAATCTCTCTTGGCTGGGTAAGCTTTAATTTGGAAGCTCTTCCTGATTTTCGATGCAATTTAACCCCGTGTTCCTCTGTTTCTGCCGTGTGGTCTCCTCTCTGTGCGTGCGATTTAAACTGTGCGAAGTGTGTGTGTGTGTGTGTGTTAGTGTAAATCGTGTGTGTGAGTTAGTGTAATTTGTGGGTTGTGTGCGTGTGTAATGGACAGTGCGTGTGTGTGTGTCGAGTGATAAGAGTGAGTGTGTGTGTGTGTGATAACCAGGTCGTGTGTGGGTGTATGGTTGTGTATATGTACCTACAGCTATATGTTGGTTGGACTTGTGGGTTTGGTTAAACCGATTGATACGAGTCATTGTATGGTCGTGTTCGAGTTGGTCGATGTTAAGTCCTCCAGTTTAGCTTGCTTCTGTGTGGCATTTGGTAATCAAAAGAAAATATTTTTGTAACCCATTCGATAGGTTGGGTTTTCGATTCTGTGTACTAATTTCGTGATGTTACAGAGAAATGTGACTTGACTGCTTGTTGGTTTTGTGGTTCTAATTTATTATGGGCTAAGTTCTGTTTGACAAATTCAATGAAATAACAAATTGGTTCGTGAAATTTTTGTGCGGAATTTCGAGTTGGAAACCCTAATACGGGTACCCTCGGGGTTTTGCCCCATCGACAATGATGTTTAATGTAAATTGAGTCGATGGAATTTGGCGATGATGATTATTTTCTGAGCCAAAAATATTTAATATCTAAAATTTATTATTTAATTAATAACTTGTAATTTAATATCAAATTAGTATTACTTACTTAAATTGTACCAGATTGTGAATCGGTGAATTGGAATGTGAATTGGGATTGGATAATAATTATGGATTCGATTGGTAATTGATAATTGTGTTGGTTGTGTCGGCTGTATCCCGACAGGCAGTCCCCCCGTATAAAGGGGATGCCGTCAAAATTTTTCTAAAATATATTAACATCATTTCTTGGATATGAGTATGTATAATTATTTAACTTATACGAGTTGTGAGTCGGGCTTCATATTTTAAAATTTGTGTATTATGTGTTAATGTGCCAATATGATTAAATGCTACTATCCGTGGCTTATATATATATATAGCTATTATATAAGTATATAAATGCAAATTAGGGGACTATTCGCAGGGGTAGACTAGTGGAATGTTTATATTGATTAGCGAGTATTAAACAGGATTCTAAAATAGTGTTATATTATGTGTAGATTCCGTGGATAAAGGGAAGGCTAAAGCTGAGGACGTAAAGACACTTCGGATTCTGTGATTGTCTAGCTAAGGCAAGTAAATCGTTTCAATTATCTTTTAAATGAGTTATGATTATAAAACCTGATTCATATGCTCATTCGAATTATTCCTGCTATAATTGTTCTGTTAATTTCCCGAATTTTCGAATACTTAATTGTTATACCCCAAAATTGATTCTACTGAGTTGTTGATGCTATTAATGAATTAATTTACATCCATATTCCTTGCAAGTATATTATTCCACTTCTCTTTCAAATAAACCACTTCACTTATATTTCCATCGAATTATGACTATCATAACTTGATTCTTATGCATTCGATTTATCCTTGATATAACTGCTCTGATAATTTCCATTAATTTTGAATATTCAATTGTTATACCCCAAGTTGATTATATCGTTTTCGTTGATCCTTTAGTAGCTTGACTTAAATCAATACCCCTTTTTGCCATATCGAACTTGTCGATATTTAATTCAGAGATTACCCGACCTTATTCTATTTGGTGAGATTTGAGATGTTAACCTGGAACGAAAGTGTCCAGGGTGTTTGGCAGTTGAGGTGGTCGATTGTTCCGACACCTGATGTTTAGTTAGGATTGGACTGTTAGTTTTTTTTAAAAAATGTGGACCGTAAGGGTCGGACCAGATTCGTGGTCAGAAATTATTAAGGCCAATGTGTGCCGTGGATCCATTAAGGACATTGCTGTGTGCGTTTGTCCGGGGTTAGTGCGTGACTGATCAGCAGCCTAACCTTATAATTGTTTTTATTCATAAAATGCATGATAGTCCAATCCTCTTCTATTTTATGACTCGGACAAAAGATGAACTTTTAGTTGAGCTTATATAATGTTGATTGTTAATTCTTGACAATCTTGCAGATATTTCAGTCGTTGATGTTTTAATTACATATATATATACTTGCTGAGCATTTTGGCTCACTTGCTTGCTAATTCTGTTTCCTCAGCTAAGCCTGAAGATGTCTAGAAGGAGTGGCCCGTCTGGTTGGGGTAGTCACCGAGGCAGTCAGAGGGTCGAGGTGGTTGGATGGGTAGTGAACCTATATCTTTGTTTATATTATGTCTGTATTGTAGGCAGATTATCATATTTAATGGGTTGTATATTATTTGATTCAGTTCTGGGTTGTAATAGCAATTGGTAGTTGTTTCATACAGTGACCTGTGTGCGGTCTGGGTTGGTATGGTTTTATTTTCTTATGGTTTAGTATAACTTGTGCATGTGGACTGTTTTAGTTCTACTTAGTTGTGTGAGCAGGTGGTTAGTTCGGTTTATGATTACATCATGCCGAAATTTCTAATATTTCTCCTATTTTAATGTTTAATTGAATATAAGAGTTTATAATATTATTGTTGGCTAGTGAGGGTGTTACAAATAACTTCTTTAATCTTTAACTGACTTGTAGAAGCTTCAAGGACCTTGATAGATTCATTCACAATCAATGCACATGAGGTGTTAACCATCTTGCCTTGATTTGCTTGGATAGCCTTTTTCTGCAATAACTCAAGTTCATGAGTTTTCAACACACCATATAGCACATCATATGATACTTTGTTTAGATATCTATCTCTTAAAGAGATAACTCTTTACTCAAGGTGGTTTGGTGTAGAAAGCAAAAACTTCATGTACAGCTCCTTGGTGCTGTAGACTTTTCCATTCATTTGCAGCTCAGTCACAAGTCTATGAAATCTCTCAACCATTTTAGTGATGCATTCCTTGGGTTGAGCCATTAAGGCTTCATACTGTGTGACCCGTATCTATTTTATGTTCTCTCTAACTTCCTCAGTTCCTTCACACAATATCTCAACATGATCCCACATCTCTTTTATTGATGTGCATGCATCAATGTTTGCAAACATTGAAAGTTCCATAGAATCAATGATAATAAGCATGAGATGGCTATTAAGAGCAAGATTATCTCTTTCAATGACTATCCATTTGGATGGATCCTTGGCCTCATAAGACTTTGGAATTATGACAGATCCAACAGTCTTTTCAGGAATCTCTTGTTGTGGAACAAAGGGACCATTCTTGAGAATATCAGAATATAAGGGGTTAGCAGCTTTGATGAACAACAACATCTTTATCTTCCAGTGTCTGTAGTTTTCTTTGTCAAACTTTGGGACCTTCACTGTTCCTGTTGTCTCTGGTGTATTCGTGTTGATCTTTTACTGTTTTGATTAACAGCCTACTCTGATACCACTTGTTGAGTATGAAATACACAATAAGAAAATACAAACGGGGGTGAATATATTTTCAAATTTTTCTGAGTTTTCTTTCGATTATAAAATTGTTTGAATCTATTGTATGATTGTAGCTTTGAGTATGTATGTATGTATGTATAACAAATATGAATTGTGGAATAAGAACACACAAACCAACTTTAAATCTAATATTTCATTAGATTCGAAGTATGCTACAACCCGTGAGTACAAGGCAAGTATTCTCAGCTTCATTTTTCTCATAGAGATATTACAAATATTTTGCAATGAAAAACTTGGTAACTAAAGCAGAGAAGCTGTGCACTTATAAAACATGTGCACAGTTCACTTTTACAAAACTAGAAACAGACAAATTATCTTTTTTAACTTGTCTATACTATTTTGGTGCAAGTCTGGGCATCATGTGATATGTCTTTGATCATGCTGGCCAGATCCACTTCTTCAACTACTTTTCCTCGAATTTCCCTCTGAACTTCTTTGTAGACTTTTCATGTGCATGCTGTAATAGACGGATCACTGCAGGTGCCTTGGTTTGTGTAGATTTTCTGACTTGAGAATCTTCAGTAATTTGTCTTCTAAAAACATATTCGAGAATTGACTAAGTACCTGATTCGAGAACTACTTTGAATGGCTAGATTACTCCGAGTTCTCTAACAAGTCTTTTTGAGATATTGAATTATTTCAAAATATCGTTATTGTCTTTATACGATACTAGTTTATACCCGTGCAATGATGCTTTACAAATAATTTCAATTTTTTTTATTTTTCAAAATGGCATCTTTAGTTTAATTAATTTTTTAGATTTGTTTATCTCTGTTTTCAATATTATAACATTTTTGTTGGTGATATTCTAAAAAATTATGACAAGAATTATTTTCTTTTAATTTATTTTACTTTTTGTTTAACATTTTTAAAAATATTTTAAGAAATATTTTAAAAATATTTAAAAATATTTGTTTTGTACTGTTTTTAGTGTCGTATTATTTTTATCAACTAATTTTTTTATACAAACAAATTGTCGTATTTATTTTTTAACAATTAAAATTACCTATATCTATATGAGAGACGAGAGACACCCTAAAAACCTTTCAAGATAATTTTCTTGAATTTCCTCTTTTTTTGAATTGTTTTTATTAAAAAAATTTCTTACATTTAATAGCATATTAGTTATTCATCAATTACATCTATTATATATTAAATTAACTTTTTTTTATTTACATAAAAATTTAGCAAAATTTATTTCCACACTATAATTAGGAAACTCATAAGTGCACACCCTTAAATTAAAGATGACGCCCTTGTTGGTATTGAGACAAAAATATCCTCATTATACCTAGGAATAATTTGGAGTTGAAAAATGTACGATAAGGATAATTTGGTTTCGATTGTAACAAAAGGTACACGGAAGTGCACTTATAAATGAAGGATGTGTATATATCAGCTCCTTAAAATTATTATTGAAATAAAATATTAATTATCTAGTGAAAAGTAAGATTACGATTATTTTTAGGTAAAATGACGATCAAAAATTATTCCTCATTGAAGATCACTACAATTTTTTGGGCTAATGTACGATAGATGACCTTAACTTTTTGAGAAATTCTTTAATGCCGGCTATGAGAATCGTGATAAGTTATATAAATATATAGATTTTTCATTTAACATGTAGAATTTGTACACAAGTAATATTCGTGGGTTTTTACTTTTGCAAATTATACAAGGGTATGACCAACCTGAGTAAACTAAATTAACCTGAATATTTTCTCGGTCGATTAAATCGATAAAATTTTTACAATCGTTATTCCATTATATTGTGTCAGAATAAATTATAATTCTAATTAAATAAAATTTTACATTATTACCGAACATGTATGTTACGGAAAGGGTGTCGTTTTTTAGGAATGTTAGTTATATTTCATATTTATAATTTTTTATCATAAATATTACGTTCACCTATTTTTCATGTTTATGATTTTTTATGATTATTAAAATTTTAGATATAAAATGAAAATATATTTCGAACTAATAATTCATGTAAATTATGTTAAAATCAATTTTCTTGAATTTTACCTTTTGTTATTTTTTATTAAAATTCTTTTATTACATTAAATAGCATCTAAATTAGTTATTAATTACACCAATATATATACACATTAAATTTACTTTATTTTATTTATATAAAATTATAGCAAGTTTTATTTTAGCATTATAATAATTATTTTCATATAAAATATTAATAATCTACGTAAAAGTAAGATTATTTTTAGATAAAATGACAATTTACAATTATTGATATTGTGTCATTTTTTTATTTCTTATTCAAGATCACTGCAATTCTTTCGGAGCGACTCTACGATAGAAGACCTTAACATTTCAAAAAATTCATTAACAATGAATGTGGGATTGGTGATAAGTGACGAAAGTAGATATATCTTTCGATTAACATCTAAAATTTGTAATAGGCTTTACTTTTGCACGTGAACAAATTATAAAAGTAATATTGATAGATTTTGCTTTTGCACATGAGCAATTTACACAATTTAACAAACACAACCCTTTTCTCGGCTGATTAAATAGTTAAAAAACATTATACATCTGTTGTTACATTATATTATGTCGGATTAAATTAATATTCTAATTAAATAATTTTTTACACCATTAATGATCATGTATGTTATAAGAGGATATCGACCTTTAAGAACGTTATTTAGTTGTATTTAATATTTATAATTTTTTATTTTAAAAATTATTTATATATTTTAATTACTACTTTTCATATTTATGATTTTGTTAAGATTAATAAAAAATTTAAATATATAATGAGAGTGTTTCTTCCAACTTAAAAATCAAGTAAATTGTTTTGAATCAAAATTTTTAGAAAATTCTTAAAATATCTATTAATTTTTATTAATAATAAAAATAAAAAATTTGCTATATTTACTATTAAAAAATATAAATTTATAAGTCGCGCGAAGTGGTTGTCAAATAATCTCTAAGAAAAAAAAAAAAAGAACAGCGGCTAGGTATAATGTAATATACATGGAATAAAATTATAACACGTATGATACTATTTTTTTTTCACTTTTGACATATTATTTTTGATAAGTGGATTTTATATCCACTTGGATCGCTTAATTTCGGCTTAAATTGATTGTCTTGGGCTCAAGTTGTTGTAGATTTGATGTGTTTTGCTTAGTTGTGCAGGATTACGAGAATGTTGACTAAGGTGGATGCTTTTATAATTTTTTGGGAATTAATTGATTAAAATTCGGATTTTCGAGAAGGGTTGCGCAGTTTACACTGTTTTGGCCATATCTTGAGTTCTAGAAGTCCGTTTTAGGCCCGTAAGCAGTCCACGCGAAGATAACGAGATTTCCTATCATTCTAAGATAGTCCAGAGGTCCAATTACGTGGGGAACGTTCCAGTAAATCTGAAGAAAAGTCAACTTCGAATTTTCCTTACAAAACATAATCAAATTAGGAAACGTATCTTGCAGAAATTCTATTATAATTCTGTTTTGTATTTTCTTGCTGGGCAAGACTTGTAGTGCCTATATAAACACATCATACCATTGTAATAGATATAGACATATTATTAGTTATTATTATTGTAACATAGCTTAGATCTGCAAGGGGAAAAAGGAGAGAAGGATTCAACGCTAGTGACAAGCAACGGATCTAGATCTACTTCAGCCTTTGTGTTATTCTGGATTATAGATTTGTTTTCTTAACTCTTTGTTTATTAATATAATTACATCTTTTATTCATATCTTGTTTTATATCATGTTTTCATCAAAACCCATGACGATGAACGGTTCAATTATGAGCTAATCGTTGTCATGGGATTCTAACGGAGTTATCTATGTAGCTTAGTAGTTTATATGCTTTAAAGATTTATGTGTGGTGAATTCTTGATATCCTCGTATGGTTGTGTTTTATGTGTTTAGATGCGTCGCGAACATCTAATTTGTTAATCTCTTGCTAAACGAGAGTGGATCTTGAGATTTAGAACTTGCCATGCTAGCATAGGATAGGTTGATGTTTTAACATCATGATTTGTGGCGTAAATAGAGATATTATGCTACCCGATGTGATCTAAGTGGATAACTTGTGCTTAAACCTTTATGTTTTCAAATTCTATAGAGATATAGGGTCTAAACATAATTGGTGTCTACCCATCTTCTATCTCTTTTGTGGATGCATGCGTAGTTTGGTATTAGTATACCGAGAGGTAGCTTTTACTTATTTCGTGTTGTCCGATCAGATATCAAAACCATCACATGTATTGATTAAAGGCTGCGACTCTAAGTGAAGTAGATAATGAAGTTAGAATTCCATGTTATTCTCATATAAGTAATTTGATTTTAGATCTCATTAGCTAGTTAATTCTAAAATTGCATATTAGTTAAATTTAGTTAAATAAAATCTCAATTAATTACTTGTCTTAGCAGTGAATTAAGATCATACATTGTTGAATAGGTGCATTTACTGAAAAGAACCATAACCTGATCCCTGTGGGAACGAATTTGGACTTAACCTTATATATTACTTGTGACCACGTACGCTTGCGTGATTTTGTGCTAACAAGTTTTTGGCGCCGCTGCCGGGGATCATCGGTGTTTTGTTTAGTTTATGTGCTTGTCATCAGTGGTCGTTAGCGTTCACTGACTCGGATTTCTTACTTAGTTGTTTGTTTCGTGGTGTTTTCAGGTACTTGAACGTGTATGCGAACACGTTTGCAGGCTCGTAAGGAAAAACTGGCAGAAGAAGAACTTGAAACTACTGTAGAGATGGCAGAATTACCAGCAGCAGTCAAGGCTTTGAAGGACTATTCGCAGCCAAAGATCAATGACATACAATCTAGTATTGTCAGGCCAGCTATTGCAGCGAACAACTTTGAGATCAAGCCGAGCATAATTCAGATGGTGCAGAATTCGGTTCAGTTTGGGGGTGCTTCTACGGAGGATCCTAACATGCATATTCGGGACTTTATCGAGATCTGCGACACTTTCAAATTTAATGGTGTGTCGGAGGATGCTATCAAGTTGAGACTTTTCCCATTTTCTTTGAGGGATAAGGCTAAGGGCTGGTTACATTCTCTACCAGCTGGTTCCATTACTACATGGGATGATCTTGCTCAGAAGTTTCTTACTAAATTCTTCCCTATGGCGAAAACTGCAGCAATACGGAACCAGTTAACTCAATTTCAACAGCAATCTGGCGAATCTTTGTGTGAGGCTTGGGAACGTTACAAGGAGATGCTTCGTAGGTGTCCACATCATGGCATGCCTGATTGGATGGTTATTAATGGTTTTTACAATGGGTTGGGAGCACAGTCTAGGCCTTTGCTAGATGCAGCATCAGGTGGAGCTCTGTGGGCGAAGAGCTATGAGGAAGCTTATGATCTTATTGAGATGATGGCTGCTAACGAATATCAAAATCCAACCCAGAGGCTTTCTCATGGCAAGGTAGCAGGTGTTCTTGAAGTTGACACAGCTTCAGCTATTGCAGCTCAGTTGAAGGCTCTTACGATGAAGGTGGATTCTCTTGCTAATTATGGGATTCAGCAGGTTGCTAGTATTTGTGAGCTATGTGCGGGCGCACATGAGACAAGTCAATGTGCTATCTCTTCTGAATCAGCACAGTTCGTTAGTAATTTCCAAAGACCTGCTGCACCAGTCCCAGCCACGTATCATCCGAACAACAGGAATCATCCTAACTTCAGCTGGAGCAACAACCAAAGTGCTCAACAACCTCAGCAGTCTTATCAGCAGTTTCAAAGTCAGGAAGCTAGGCCATTCAATCAAGGCTATCAACAGCAGTATGCTCCGAGGGCACCATATCAACCTCCTGGATTTCAGCAGCAACAACCCCAGGCTCAAGCGGGGCAATCATCTAATGAAAAATCAGAAATGGATGATATGAGGATGATGTTGAAGAACCTTCAAGCTTCTCAAAAGATCTTGCAAAACCAGATGGGACAGATTACAAGTGCTTTGTTGAACATGCAACAGGGGACTCTTCCTAGTGATACGGAAACAAATCCAGGCAGAAGGGGGAACAAAGAACAGGTTAATGCAGTGACTTTGAGATCAGGAAAGGTTACAGCAGGCCCTCAATCAGCAGCTAAAGAAGATGAAGATGTTCAGAATCAGCAGGTTGAAAAATCTGCAGTGCCAGAAATTGAGAAATCTGATTTAGTGGCTGATCAGCTTGATGGTGAGAAGAGCAAGAAACCTGTTGAAAAGTCTACTCCGGAGCAATCTTCAAAGAATAATCAAATCTATCCTCCTCCTCCGTTTCCTCGACGCGTGCAGAAAAGTCAAGAAATTCAGTTCCAGAAGTTTATGGATGTCTTCAAGAAATTGTCCATTAACATTCCTTTTGTTGAAGCATTGGAGCAGATGCCGAGGTATGCAAAGTTCATGAAGGATATTTTGTCACGAAAGAGAAGGTTGGAAGAATTTGAAACAGTGGCATTAACGGAGGAGTGTAGTGCAGTGCTGCAGCAGAAGTTGCCTCCTAAACTTAAAGATCCAGGAAGTTTTACCATCCCGTGTACTATTGGCAATCTTTCTTTCAGCAAGTGCTTATGTGATTTAGGTGCTAGCATTAATCTCATGCCCTTGTCTGTTTTCAAGCAACTTGGTCTGCCGGAGCCAAAGCCAACCAACATCTCTTTGCAGTTGGCTGATAGGTCAATCACTTATCCTAGGGGCATAGTGGAGGACGTTTTGGTGAAAGTTGATAAGCTCATATTTCCTGCTGACTTCGTTATCTTGGATTTTGAAGAAGACAAGAAGATTCCCATAATCTTGGGAAGGCCTTTTCTAGCTACGGGCCATACTTTGATTGATGTGCAAAAAGGAGAGCTTACAATGAGGGTGCAAGATCAGAGTGTCACCTTTAATGTGTTCAAGGCCATGAAATTTCCAACAGAGGATGAAGAGTGTTGCAGTGTGGAAATAGTTGATACGGGTCAGAAAAAGAAGTTTGATCAGTTGCTGAGCGAGAAATCGGACAGTTCTTCGGTTCGTGATCTTTCGAAAGTAAAGCTTGGAAAACTTCCACCATATTTGAGGTATGTCCTTTTGAATAATGAGCTAGTTATTTTTGAAGAGGGGCATGATAACGTGTTGCGAAGGTGGAAAGCAGATGATAAGGATGAGGAAATTTTTGTTCAACCGGTTGAGTCAGAGAAGCACCTGAGAGGTGTGAAGAAGAAAAAGAAGAAGATTTGGCCATTTGGTAGTAAAATTAGGTTGAAATCTGATGGAAGTGATTTGTGGAAAGCAAGCAATCAAGAGGTCAACGTTCGTATGAATGGTCTATCTGTTGAAGACGGTTCAGTTATTCTTTTGAAACCGCCATGAGTTGAGGAAGTAACGTCAAGCTATTGACGTTAAAGAAGCGCTTCGTGGGAGGCAACCCACGCCTTCGTGAAAAAAAAAAAAAAAAAAAAAAAAAAATATTTGTGTGAAAAAAATGAGTGTTGTGAGTGTTGTGTGAAAAAAAAAAAAAAAAAAAAAAAAAAAAATATTTTCGGGGTGTAACGCAGGTTGCGCCTGCGTTACGCAGGCTGCGCCTGCGTTACTGGATGTCGCGCAGGCTGCGCCTGCGTTACGCAGGCTGCGCCTGCGTGACTGATATGTAGGCAGGCTGCGCCTGCTTTATGCAGGCTGCGCAGGTCAATATTTTTTAGTTTTTTTTTTTATTTTTTTTATTTTGTTTTTTCTCCTTTCTTTTCTTCCCTTTGTATAAAAAAAAAAAAAATAATAATTTCCTCCCCAAAATTCTTTCTCCTTTCTCCCTTTTTATAACATCATCTCCTAATCAATTCTAATCCTATTTCCATTCCAAAACCTCCCATCTTTTTCTCCAAAATTCTAAACCAATTTCTTTTCTAATTCTAATTATTATTACTATTATTTATTATTATTATTATTATTATTATTATTATTATTATTATTATTATTATTATTATTATTTTATATACACACCTAGCCATACAAATCCAATTCCTCTTC
Organism: Saposhnikovia divaricata; assembly: GCA_036435485.1. Classification (NCBI taxonomy): domain Eukaryota; kingdom Viridiplantae; phylum Streptophyta; class Magnoliopsida; order Apiales; family Apiaceae; genus Saposhnikovia; species Saposhnikovia divaricata. The sequence continues at coordinate 34,688,968 of CM071599.1, forward strand.
TATTTATTTAAATTCAATTCTAAAGAGGAATTAATTACAAGTTCACCTCTTTGATTCGTAATTGGGTTAAATCTTCTCTAATATTATTTTTATTACGAATTTGTGTTCTTGTAATTTGGGGTTTTGTAGGATTCTTGTTATTTGGGAGAGAGCTAGTCTATGGAGCTCGTACGCATTATCCTCCACCAGATTCATCCGAGGAGGGTTATGATTCAGCTGGTTAGGTATGTTTTCTACTTTTCCTTGTATTTACTTCCATTCAATGCGGACATTGAATATTTTAAGTTTGGGGGTGGTTTGAGGGATTAGTAGTTGTTGTTGTATATATGTGTTCATGTAGGATATCATGTTTTGCATACTTAGTAGTAATTCATTCATATTATGTTCGTATTATCTACGTTTGTTTCATGTAGGACATCCTGTTTTTATTTATGTATATCATGTGAGTTCATATTAGTTGCATTGTCATGGCATGCATGTTTCATGATCCCTTAGAACGAGCTAATTCTGATTGGTAGGTAGGTGTCTAATTGAGTGTGATAATGATGAGTAGAGGGTTGATTTATAGTTTCTATGAAATTGACTTGCATGCTTCAGAAACAAAATCTTTTCACAGTTTCATTGGGTGCTTTTGAGCTAGGTTGAGATCATGCTTGTTGGGATGTTTTGAGATTTAATCACTTGATTATATTTAGAATTTTCATTATTCCCTTGATGGCCTAGAACAATTAAGTCTAAGTTTGGGGGAAAACAGGGATTTCATGCTTAAATTGTAAATAATTGTCAATAATGGCTAGGCGTCAAATGGCTAGTAGCCGGCTCATATTTATATGAGTAGTCTAGGGTTGGAATTGAGAATTCTCATTCCAGATTGCATAGAAAAAAAAAAAAAAGCAAAAGAAAGAAGAAAGAAAAGAAAAAAAGAGAAAAGAAAAAAAATGATGTCAATTGTTTATATGCAAAATTAGCCAGGGTGAGCTCTTTAATACTCGAGCAATTAAGTTCGCGGGGACTTTGTGCCTAGTGACCTAAGGCTTTTATAGTCTGGGATCCACTAACCCAACGCTCGCTACATGGGTATTATTGTATAAGCCTTTCGGGGTCTCATCCATTGCACGGTTAAATAAGCATGCTGTATATTATGTGTCGTAGTTGTTTAGTAATAAAAGCATGAATTTCTGTCTACCTTGGATAAGGATGGAGGTGTTCCTAGGTTATGAAGTGTCTACGGTCTATTCTATTTATAAACCTGTGATTGTCTTGACGAAAAGTATGTATGATTTTTGACCTAGTTTTGGGAGTATTTCTGATGAGCATTGCACACACGCACGTTTCTGTTCATGTATTGTTAATATACGGGAACTTGGTCGAGCTCTATTTGGATTTAGTTGCATTCTTTGAGATATTTGCTTGCTCGTTGGTTTTGGTTAGTTTGAAGGGGATCGTTGCATTTTTCATTCTAGTTGCATTCATGCATTGCATTGCATTAGGTTAAATGGATTTTGTGGGTACATTCGCTATAGACCCTCACGAGACCTTACTCGTCCACTAGGGCTGCCTAGGGGTTTAAAGGGCTTGTTGCATATGCCAAATGCAACCGTGATCACCTACGGAAGTGGTACTAGTTAGTTAGTTAGTTGTAATTGTTTATGCTTGAGGACAAGCATCGGTTTAAGTTTGGGGGTGTGATAAGTGGATTTTATATCCACTTGGATCGCTTAATTTCGGCTTAAATTGATTGTCTTGGGCTCAAGTTGTTGTAGATTTGATGTGTTTTGCTTAGTTGTGCAGGATTACGAGAATGTTGACTAAGGTGGATGCTTTTATAATTTTTTGGGAATTAATTGATTAAAATTCGGATTTTCGAGAAGGGTTGCGCAGTTTACACTGTTTTGGCCATATCTTGAGTTCTAGAAGTCCGTTTTAGGCCCGTAAGCAGTCCACGCGAAGATAACGAGATTTCCTATCATTCTAAGATAGTCCAGAGGTCCAATTACGTGGGGAACGTTCCAGTAAATCTGAAGAAAAGTCAACTTCGAATTTTCCTTACAAAACATAATCAAATTAGGAAACGTATCTTGCAGAAATTCTATTATAATTCTGTTTTGTATTTTCTTGCTGGGCAAGACTTGTAGTGCCTATATAAACACATCATACCATTGTAATAGATATAGACATATTATTAGTTATTATTATTGTAACATAGCTTAGATCTGCAAGGGGAAAAAGGAGAGAAGGATTCAACGCTAGTGACAAGCAACGGATCTAGATCTACTTCAGCCTTTGTGTTATTCTGGATTATAGATTTGTTTTCTTAACTCTTTGTTTATTAATATAATTACATCTTTTATTCATATCTTGTTTTATATCATGTTTTCATCAAAACCCATGACGATGAACGGTTCAATTATGAGCTAATCGTTGTCATGGGATTCTAACGGAGTTATCTATGTAGCTTAGTAGTTTATATGCTTTAAAGATTTATGTGTGGTGAATTCTTGATATCCTCGTATGGTTGTGTTTTATGTGTTTAGATGCGTCGCGAACATCTAATTTGTTAATCTCTTGCTAAACGAGAGTGGATCTTGAGATTTAGAACTTGCCATGCTAGCATAGGATAGGTTGATGTTTTAACATCATGATTTGTGGCGTAAATAGAGATATTATGCTACCCGATGTGATCTAAGTGGATAACTTGTGCTTAAACCTTTATGTTTTCAAATTCTATAGAGATATAGGGTCTAAACATAATTGGTGTCTACCCATCTTCTATCTCTTTTGTGGATGCATGCGTAGTTTGGTATTAGTATACCGAGAGGTAGCTTTTACTTATTTCGTGTTGTCCGATCAGATATCAAAACCATCACATGTATTGATTAAAGGCTGCGACTCTAAGTGAAGTAGATAATGAAGTTAGAATTCCATGTTATTCTCATATAAGTAATTTGATTTTAGATCTCATTAGCTAGTTAATTCTAAAATTGCATATTAGTTAAATTTAGTTAAATAAAATCTCAATTAATTACTTGTCTTAGCAGTGAATTAAGATCATACATTGTTGAATAGGTGCATTTACTGAAAAGAACCATAACCTGATCCCTGTGGGAACGAATTTGGACTTAACCTTATATATTACTTGTGACCACGTACGCTTGCGTGATTTTGTGCTAACAATTTTACACACAAATAATTATGTAATTATATGTACAAGTAAAATATTCACACCTAAATATGCATAGTCAACAAAATACATAATAATAACCGGTTAAAAAAATTTCGTTACACATATACATCAAAAAAATTCAAATAGAACCGATTTCCAAGTGTTATAAATTTGACCATTTTTTTTGGTAAGCATCTAGTATTCATTACCATAAAAGCCCGAAGGCCAATACAACTGTTGATAGTAGAATAAGGTTAACACCTTAACCATTACTATCCAGATAAGAATCCTTAAAAATTGAGACCAGACATGGACATTGGAAAATCCATGAAAGGAATAGCAACAGACCAAACATACTTAATACTTAAAGAACTTAAACTTAAACGATATGAAAACATGAGATCTATCTTCTCCCAACCCTGACGGCTTCTTGTTTCTTGGATCCTGGAAAACTTAGTCCACATCATTCTGGACTCCCATGCTAGCTGATGCAGCATCTTCCACCAGCAGATCACCCAAACCTTCAACTTCCTCTTCATCAGCAATCTCCCCTAAGTACTGTTCCTCATCAACAATCATGAAACGAGCTTCCACTGGACCTAACCCCATGTCAAGGCGCCAGAGTTCCCTGACTCTGCCAAAAGGTTTTCGAAACGCAACCAGTCTGTTTCGATTACGAGCACCATCCTCTGCTAAGAACCTTGCCAACATATTTTGACTGCCCCTTATTATCTCAGCCTCGTCTAGAGTTAGATTTGGGTCTGAGCTCCTCTGCAAGAGTTGTTGAATAACCCCTGCATGATTCGGGTCTATCCACCATCTCCAGTCTTTCCATTCTCTTACCGCCTCCTCATTATCTGTTTCTATCTGCACCTTGTATTCTTGCTCATAAAAAGCAGCACGCAGACCGATAAGCATGGCCCAAAGTTCATTTGCCCTTGCTGTGACGCCTCTAATGGTGCCAGATACCATTAAGATTATCGTGCCTCTGTGATCTCTAATCACTATCCCCATACCTGAGTTATTGCCATTTGGAAAGCGTTCAGGGTAATGGACTGCATGAGTGTTGATTTTGATGAAGGAACATTTAGGAAAGACCCATGTTCTCTCCATTAGAAACTTGATAGATGAGATGTGAGATGAGAAGGACTCTAGTAGATCATTGTATTTAAACAGGCTTATTGATTGTTCATCTTCCCAACTGAACAGTTGAACCATCTACCATCCTTTCCAATGCATTGGTATTTCCAACACCAATACTATGGTGTCTTTTGGTTATTTTCCCATAAAATCCCACTAACTAAATTAATTACTCTTAGTAGGAGAATATAAGAGAATTAATATCTGACAGTGGTTTAATGAAACCTGGGATATAAGACAAGTATTTGGGCTAGCCCACTTAACTCACAAAGACCAATTACCTGCACTTTAATTAAGTCCAAGAAAAATGAATAAAACTTCTGTCTTTCCCTTTTTTTGCCAGCTCGTCTGCTCCTAGTAGATCTTCTCTTTGAGTAAAATGCAGTTTGACAAAAGGTGAATCTATCAACTCTTTCCAATCTTCATCCCCTTCTATTCCATAATTACCAGCTCTGACTTGTTGAAATTGATTGACTAGGGTCAAACTATCTGTATAAACTAGCAGTCTGCTATTGATAGAGAGTAGATTCTTAACTTTATCATAAAGGAATAGGATTGCCAACTTTTCTACTTCCATAGGAGTGTTAGCAAAAATAGGACCTGAGAACAAGAATTTTGTTCTTTTTCCATATCTAACATAAGGCCACCAATGCCACTGCAGATAGCACCACTTTTAAGTTCCACCCAAGATCCATCTGTATATGCAAAGTATTCCGGATTCCACCCTAGCCCTTCCTTTTCATGCGGGAATTTGCTACATAGAAGTATTGCACCTACTGGATTAACTTTCCACATATCAAATAAATCTTTACTTATCCAATCTGTAGTTAGGCACCACTTATAAGCTCTAAAGACAAGGAGGTTTGTAATCTCTTGGGGACTGTCCAAAACATTGTTAAAGATTGAGTTATTTCTACTTAGCCAGAGAGACCAAAGAGTTGAGCAAACCACCTGAGCCCATACTGCACTGATTTTGCAGCCTGTAAATATTTTTAGAGTTTGCCAGAAGGATGTGCTTAACATATTTGCTTGACTCCTGCTCAAACTCCACCAATCTATAACCAACTTCCACACTTGTTTTGCTATTGGGCATTTCTAGAAGATATGTTGCTGATTTTCAATGCTTGCTCTACATCTTTTACAATTTGGGTTGATGATGCTACCCAATCTATTGTGCAGAAAGGAAGATGATGGTATAATTTCATGTTCCACTTTCCAAATAAAAAATTGTATTTTTGGTGGAACTTTGATTTTCCAAATTCTGTTCCAATTCCCTTCAAATATATTATCTAGATGTAATATGGAATTGTAACAAGATTTAGATGAAAAAATACCTCTATTTATTTTCCAAATGACTGAATCTCTTGAGGAATTAAGTTGCAGATCATTTAGTAAGTGAAGAACCTGTTCTGCTTGAGTTAGTTCCCATAATCTCAATTGTCTTTTCCACCATGAAAAATTCCCCCCGTGTCCCAACCAAATTTCCTTAATTGTTTCAATGGAGAGTGATTTGCAATTTGAAAGAGAGTACAGTCTACCATATGAATCTGCCAATGAGGATTCACCATGCCAAATATCTTCCCAGAATAAAACATCCTTTCCATCACCAATTTTCCAGTAATAATTATTCGTGCTAAATAGTACACTCCAATCATAATCCCCACGTGGTTGTGAAATGCTCTTTAAAACTGAAGAAACTTCCCTCAAATTTCTACACTGATCAAGATTGAGGTATTCTTTTAGATTATATTTATCTCTGATCACCTTCCACCATGGTTTGTTTCTTTCCACCAACCATCTCCACCACCATTTGCTCAACATAGCCGAGTTTTTTGCTTGTAGGATTCCTAACCCTTAACCCCCTTTTGTTTTGGGTTGACAAAGGGTTTTCCAGTTTAATGAATGGAGTCTTCTGTTTCCTCCATTGTCTTCTATTAATTCCTTCCAGTAGAAAGCTCTTCTCTTCTTCTCTAATTTCATGAAAATGCCTTTGGGGATTTTGAATAAGCTAAACCAGTAAACTGGTAAAGAGTTTAAAGTATCTTTGATCAAGGTGCTTCTTCCTGCTTCATTAAGAGATTTGCATTTCCAGGAGGCTAATTTGAGATCCATTTTCTGTAATAGAGGAGACCAGAATTCCTCTTTCTTTGGATCTGAGCCTATAGGTGCACCCAGATAAGTGAAGGGAGTTTCTCCTACTTTACAACCCAATAAATTTGCCCAATGTGCTTTCTCTACTGTATCATTTTCCCATGAATACAAGAAACTTTTATTGAAATTTATCTTCAGTCCTGTTGTAAATTGGAAACAATTTAAGATTCTTCTGAGATTTAGGAGACTTACAACACTTGGCTGGAGGAAGATAATGGTATCATCTGCAAATTGCAGATGTGAGAGGTTCTTTGCTTTATGCCCTATCTTGATCCCTTTCAACATGCCTAATGATTCTGCTTTTTTCATCATAGCATTGAACACTTCTCCAATTATGTTGAAAAGTGATGGAGATAATGGATCCCCTGTCTCAAACCTCTTCCAAACTTGAATTCATCTGAGGGAGAACCATTTACTAGGACTGATGCTCTCATTAAGATGAAGATGTTTTTTATCCAGCTACACCATTTATCTCCGAAGTCTAATATGTTCAGAACCCTTAGTAAGCAATCCCAATCCATTGAGTCAAATGCCTTTTCAAAATCCAACTTAATAATTATTCCACTTGATAAACCGCTTTTGAGTGAGTGTGCAATTTCATTAGTGATCAGGATGCCCTCTGAGATGTTCCTTCCTTTAATGAAACCAGATTGATTCTCTCCTATGATTTTCCCAATCACTGTTGATAATCTATTTGCCAAGACTTTTGTCAAGATTTTCAGGGAACAATTAATGAGACTGATAGGTGTAACGACCCGAAAAATTACGTGTAATTTATTATATTAAAATATATTTTTAGTTCATTTTACTGTGTTTTGGTTTATTTGTAATGCAATTAAACGCGTTATGATTTTTATTAAATAGGAAAATTATCCCATACGTGTTATGTGACTTCTGTGTAGCATAAAATATTTTATTCTATTTTTCTGTAATTTTTATATTTTTAGAATACAATTATTTCGCATTTTAATTTCCGGACCCAGCCCCTGTATTGAATTCGAGGCTCTGTTTTTGATAAAATTATTTTTATATAATAATAGGGTATTTAAAAATAATTTATTTTTTAATTTTTGTAATATTCATAATTTTTGGAAAATTTTGATATTTATATTACATTTGTTTAAAAATAAAAATTTTACATTTTTATCCCATAAAAATTATTTTTAAGGCTTAATAATTTTAATTATGGGTTAAAAATATTTTTGGGGTATTAATTTTTGAGTTATATAAATAGCAATCAGATTTTTTTATTTATTTATTAAAAATTCATAAAAATCAGTTTTTATATATAAATAAATATAAAAATAAATATTTTCTCTCTCCTGTTCTTGAGGATCACAGCTGAATTTGAAAGTGATTATGATATTAGATTTTGTTGTTCTAATACTCGAATCGAAGCTCTTGATATCTAGTTTCATAATCTACAATCAATTTCATCAGAGGGTAAATTTCTGATTTTATATCAATTTTTTTTCAATTCTGCAAAACTAGGGTTCATGTTAGAATTTGGGGATTTTTGATTCTTTGATTTTCCGGTTGAATTGATTGTTTGTATAGTTTCATATTGATTCCAGGAGTCCAATTATATGTTCAATTTCATTGTTCTATTGCTAGTTTAATCAATTTGAAAATTAGGGTTCTTGAGTCAAATTAGGGCTTTTTGATTGAGTGATTTTCAGATTGATTTGATTGTTTGTAAAGCTTCTAGAGGTACTAAGGATCATATCTATGTGTTCAATTTGATTGTTCTAATGCCGAATTGTGATATTAAAGTTTATTAGTTTTAACCGAATCTTTGAATCAATTTTCCATCTTATTTGTTGATTGTTTGTAAGATTGGTTGCCATGGGTAGTTTGTACGTGTTCTAAGCTTCATTTTGATATAAAGAACGTTGAGTTTGGTTTGCGTTTTGTGTAAAAACGAATTTCGTCGGAATTTGGGTTTGAGTTCGCCGGAATAATTCGTTTTTGGTGAGATACGGTTTGTTTGGTTCGTTTTTGCCGTGTTTTAGAGTGCCCAAAAGTTGAGGTTTGGTTTGATATCAGTTTGGTCTCAAAAAGGAGGCTCACCGGAGCGTTTTTGGTGTTGGCCGGAAAATGGAGTCGCCGGTCTCCGGCCGGCAACCTCCATTGTTGGTAGTCAAGCATTCAAAGGCTTGAATGTGTGGAGATGGTGATGAATAGTGCTGTTTGATCCATTTTTTTGTAATACTTTTCAGAAAACTATTTTTGGGTCAAATTTTTTTTTTAAATTTTCTAAAATTCACAATTCTTTTATGAATTATTATTATAATTTCTAAAAATTAAATTAGTTAGTTAATTATTTTTGAATAATAATTTAATTGATTTAATTAATTGATTAATTCATTTTAATCGATTAATTATTTTAATTAATTATTATTTAAATATATAATTGACTTAATTGAATTTAAATCCTTTATTAGAAAAGATTTATTATTTTTTTATGAGTTGATTAATAAATAATTAATTTGAATATTTCAATTAATTTAATTATTAATTGAATTATTCTTATTAATTGCGTATTAATTAAACCGTTTGTCCGTTTTAAACGAGAAAAATATTTCTGGATTCAGAAAAATGACCCGGTTCTTATAAAAATGATTTTAGATTACAATTTAACTTTTAAATTCGGGTTGACTTTTCACCAAACTTTTTCATAAGTTAGTTATATCCGATAATCAGGGTTTTGACCCGTTTTCTAATTTTAAATACACCCCGATAAAATCTTTTCATGATCAGATCTACGTGCTATGTGATTATGTGATTTACTTATCGAGTCTTTTAACGTGCAATATGAATTATTTAGGTATTTAGTATCGAGGGTTAGAATATAAATTGAGTTTTAATTGATATATAGATTTAATATGTGTTAATTGTTTATATTATTTATATTATAAGATGCTGTTAAGAGTAGACGATGTTTTCTTTGATTGACTGACCAGGATGGTCAGATATCGTGTATTTTCACAAGGATTAATTATTGAATATTGACTTAGGTTTGTCAGCGGAGATAAGTAGATGATGGAAAAGGTGGAGATGAATGCGTATTGTTTGTGGGTTGTTGAATTTATTGTGAAGTGTTTTAACACCGGGAAAACGTCTATGTTCAAAGGGGATATTTCCAATTATTTTCTCCCGAAAGAGATTTTGGTAAGCATGGTTAATATGTTCGAGTTGAGTTCATAAACGTTTATAGAAAGTAGAAATTGACGTTTGAAGACTGAAGTACCAGCTTATGTTTGACTATATAAGTAGACGCGCGGGCTCGATGTCGACGGATCAGACTCGTGACAATCGCAAGAGCGTCAAAACAACGAATGATTACAACAGAGGATGTGATGACGTAAGATAGAGGAAGAAGAAGATAGTTGTATTACTTCGGCGTTACGCAATAGCTAAGGACCAGAGGCAAGTATTTTCCCCTTGATCATCTTAAACACAGTGTATTTTATGTTTTAGTGATTCATATCATGACGAATAGCTATTGTTCAGAGCTATTTGTGATTCTTAAATATTTTTGTGCGAACACAATTGCTTGATATTGGTACCCTTGATGTGGGGAAATTGTTGAAGATAAACTCTTCATATCCTTATTATAGTAGTAAATAATAGGGATGTGACCAGTATTTAAAACTAAGCATTTCCTGTTGAATTCGGAAATTGCTCTATTGGATTGGAAAATGGTAAAGCATAGGAGGCCACGTTGAGTAGTTGGTCCAACTATATTTAAGGAGGTATGGTAACCATTCCATCTTCCTATAGGCTAACATTACTTGCCTATTTTGGTACCCTCATGAAATCCGGGTTATACACACGGGTATAGAAATGTACCGGTGGTAGTATAAAGGGTCACATTGCTTTTGAACCTGATCAGGGGGCAATGGTGTTTTGTCTTTATTTTTACATATCCAATCCATATCGCCAGAATGGCTATTATATATTGTGAGTTGGCAGATGATTCATTTTTATGACATGCCAAATGATTTCAGTTATGGTTTGAATTATATCACAGTTGTTGATTCAGTTTTCTCTATAAACTATTTTACATTTCAGTTGATTATATGCCCCACTTATCCTGGTTTTATATCAAAATTTTTATACGCTTGCTGAGCATTTCTTTCGCTCATACTTGCTGTTTTGAATTCTAACATTTTAGTAAAGTAGTTTGGCGAGACTTATCCGCACAGTTCAGAAAAAGAAGAGGCGTGATGCTATTTCGAAGATGACTTGCTCAGGATGTCTGGATTTAGTGTAAGATCTATTTTATATAATTGAGTTCTAATATTTATTATTATTATTATTATTATTATTATTATTATTATTATTATTATTATTATTATTATTATTATTATTATTATGTAATAGTCTAGTTGGCCTGGTGTACTTTTTATCGAAGTTACACCAGTGTTAAGATTTGATCAAAGAGAATGTTGTAAAGAAGGAATACTTTTTATTTAATGGGATTTGGGTTCTTGTTTCTAGCCCTATAACCTTAAAGATTTTGGTAAGTTTGGGGTCACAGATGTTATAATTTCAGTGTTGGACAACCACAAGTCAATGATTATTATTAAACAGATGTTTTATTTTGAGGATTTTCGCGTGACGACCAAATCTTCTGACCCCGGATTTGGGGGCGTTACAATAGGTCTAAAGTCTGTGGCTAGCTTGGGCTGAGGAATTTTTGGAATAAGAGTTATGAAAGAAGAATTCATACCTTTAGGCATAAGACCTTTGTTCATAAACTCATAGATAAAATCCAACATGTCAAGTTTCAAGTCTTCCCAAAATGATTTTAACACTCCTGTATTTATCCCATCTGGACCTGGGGCCTTATCAGAATCACTCTGATGCAAAGCTAGTTCAACTTCCTCCATTACTATTGGTCTTTCTAGATTGAAGGCTTCTTCACTGTTGCTCCTCTGCGAGAACAGATTCTGCACATCGAAGAGATTGCAACCTTTCCTTTTTTTGAACATTCTTTCAAAATACAATTTGAAAGATGCTTTAATTTCTGAAGGCTTGGTTAAAATTCTCCCTTTCCAGAGCAATTTTTTTATTTGGTTTTTTGCTCTCCTTTTAGATATTGCTTTGTGGAAATAACTTGTATTCCTGTCACCTTCCTTCAACCATTTGATTCTAGCCTTCTGCTTAAGCATGATGTTCTTGATCAAAAACAATTCTTCTAATTCTTGCCTGTAGGCTTCAATTAGATTTACTGATCTATGTTCATCTTCCGCTTTACTCAAGGCTTCCTCTGCTGCTTTTATTTTCTTATGAATGTTGCCATTCTGAGTAAGATTCCACTCTTTAACTTCCTTCTTGAATGATCTAAGGATTTGTTGAATATCTTGTTGTCCTAGAGATTTGACCTTAGATAACAAGCTTTTGAGTGTATCTTTTGACTTCTGATTTAATAGCCATATGTTGAAGAACCTGAATGGTTTTGGCCCCTAATCTAATTCTTGAACAGAGATTCCTAATGGTTTATGATTAGAGTTCTCTCTTGGCATAGCCTTCAAGATCCACTCTCCCTGCTGAAACCATGCACTGTTACAAAATGCTCTATCAATCCTACTCCTTTTCCCTGCTGGCCCAATCCATGTGAATTTAGTATTTAACAATGGAATTTCAAATAGATTGGCCTCTTTTATCTATCTGTTGAAAGATCTTATGCCTCTTCTATCTTCAGTTACACCCACTTTTTCTTTGATATCTCCGATGCTATTAAAATCCCCTACAAAAATAGCAGGATGACTTTCAACGCAATCAGCTATTCTTCCTATTGTTTTCCATAAGTCTTCCTTTAACCTGTCTTGTTGGGGAGCATATATGTTGAAAATGCTGAAAATACTACCACTCTTGACACACTTTAGTGTAAATCCCAACCAATTCCAGGAGTTATCACAATTTAATAATATGAACAAATCATTATCCCATGCAGAAAAAAGCCCACCAGATTGTCCTAGTGCATGTTGAAATAGTCATTGAGCTTTGACATCTGGCCACATTTCTACCAGAGTGTTTGGGTCAAATACTTGTTGTTTTACTTCTTGAATACAAATCACATTAGGTTCCCATTTCCTTATAAGTTCTCTTAAATTTTTCTGCTTCCCCAATCCTCTAATGTTCCAATTCAATAGTTTGATACTATCCATGAATAAGTAAGAGACTTAAATTACTTTTGACAAGGGATATCTAGATGTCACCTTGGTCTAGTTGTTCCTTGATGACCTTTGCTGTGTCATCTCTGTTTCCATCTGCAATTAATCCCATTAGTTCTGCTACCCCCAAAATTTCATATGCTTCTTCCATGTTTCTTTGAGATGAGTGAATCTTCTTTGGCAAGATATGAAAATTCTTGTGAGAGATCATCTTCAAAGGTGCTGAGTTTTTAGACCCAACCTTTTCCAGTTATGATTCATGGTTCTCAATTTGCATCTACCAATCTCAAAAGGCCTTTTCTTGAACTTCATCTTTTTAGGTCTCCCTAAACCTTTGATTTTAAACTTCTGCATCATATTGCACAGGGATGTCTGAGAACTCCCAAGATCCCCCTCTGTATTTCCTATAGAAACAACAGATTCTCCTCTATCTAATGATCTAGGATAGTCCCAAACTAAATCCTTCAAGGGTTTATGAATATTGACTCCCTCGATCTCCTCTTCATCATTAGCTGTCACTAAAGTTTCAACTATGACACTATTGATCGAATCTTCATCTTCAATAGAATTAGGAACTTCAGATATTTAGGGGTGAATATTGATTGATTGGATCACAATACTCACCTCCCTTCCAAACTTTACTATTGAGTGATGAGCTAACTCCTTTGGCTACCTTCTCTGATGGTTTTTTGAAAGATGTTTCCTTGGGAAGTGTATCTTCTTTCTGAAAATCATGTTGGATTTCTAGTACACTTATCTCAAAGCATACCTCCTTCACCTTCATACATTTTTTAGATGAGATTTTATCCATTACATTTGTGTACAAACAAACTCTTGGAAAATCCAATCTGTTTTCTTCCATTTCTCTGTTAATCCACCACCCCCAGGATCCAATTTCTTTAGTGATGGCGGTAAGATTCTGTTCTGACCAAGCATTAAAAGGAAGCCCTCTTACTTCTACTGCAACTTTCCTTTTGACAGTAAAGTCTTCTTCTTCGAATGGCCTCAAATTATGTAGCCATTCCTTTACTGAGTCTTCCTTAAAAGATTTTTTACTTTCAATACTATCAAATTGAATGATGAACTTCCAACAATATTGTTCTATTATTCTGTCAAATTTGACTCCAAGTTCTCTAAGAACCTCTTGCATAATGGTTCCCTTCATTGGGAATAATGAGAATCCAATTAAACTCAAAGATAGATTCTTCTCCATACCTTGAACACTGTTCGCCACCGGGATGTAGACTTTCTCTGATTTTAGATTTTTGATCTTCTCTTGCTTGTTCATTAGTGGTGTCTTGTGCTTTGGTTCTGCAGAGACTTTCTCTTTCTCTTTCTCTTTCTGTTGTGTTGTCCTTTTAGTGAAGTCATCCATCTGATTTCCTCGAGAGGCTCCATTATTGGTATTACCTAAACCTTCAGATGTAGTTGCTTTGATATTCTTAGATCCTGCTTTACTCTTTGAAAGATGTACTCCTTGAAACTTACGTCTTCCTAATAGATTAATGAATGCATCAACCTCTTTTTCGCTCTGAATCTTCACAAAACCTATCCTGTTGTTGTTTTTGTCTCTCTTCTTGGGTAGAATGATGTCTAACACTTGACCCGCCTGTTTAAAAAAATCCCAAACTTCCTTTGCTTTTGCCAATAATGGTATTTTTGCAACGAAGATGGTACCTCTATTAACTTCTTTACTAGAATTCTTCTTCCTTTTCTTTCTATTCTCCACTATTGTCCATTCTCTTTCCGGCATTTCATCATTTGAACTTTCGTTCTTTACTGCTTGAACATAAGTTTTTGTTTGGACACTTGGCTGATATTCTACCTCTTTCAGATTCCTAAGACTCTTAAAATGGACTTGATTAGAAGCCATTCTAATGCCTTCTCCATCTCCTTCTTCAATCATAGCTCTTGTGTTTGTGTCCATCCAAGTATGATTTTTTTTCAAAAATTTAACATGTTCTTTTTCCCCTCTTTCAACCTTTTCTTGCTTTTCTTCATCTAGGAACTTAACTATAGGACCCTCCCAAGAACAGAGCAACAATTCCTTTAGTGCCCTTTCTAAAGCTATTGAGTCTCCATCCATCACTCCATGTAGATTCTTTGTGCTCACACTTCTTCTGATTCTATGAAGACGATTAATTGTGTATCTTAGAATACCCAAGTTATTACTTTCCAGTGCCACAATGGTTTCCTTATCCAAGAGCTTCTTTATCTTTAGTGATTCCCTCTTTGTTTCTTCGAAGAGACTATCAAAAATGTAGACTACTTCCTTCCACTCCTCTGGGGTTGCTCCTCCTTTTCCATTCACCGGCGATGCTGCCCTAGATTGAATCTTTGATCTAGATTCAAAATTTCTAACGGATCTTTTGCTTTCTCTCTCCTCTCTCTCCTCTGCTCTCCCCATTTATAAATTTGACCATTAATGATATGCTAAGTAATATAATTAGCAATCAGGGCAAAAAGATACGAGACGTTCTCAATCAACTATTTTAATCATCTGGATACTATTTTAATCAACCCATTTTTAATATGATTTTAATAAAATTTATATTTTAGATTCATTTATATGTTTGAATATTTTTTCTTAAATAATTTTTAACAAACTTATTCTAATTTTTTAGTAACTTATAATTTTTTTTAACAATTTAAAATTGAAATCAAGAATGCCCAAGTGGAGTCGGCTAATAAAAGCGTTGTTAAGCTAGATTTCATTTTTTTAAATTTTAAATTTTAAATATTGAATTTATATTGTAGTTAGTATCTTGACCCAACTATTTTAATTGATTATTATTAATATTGATATATTGTAAATATCGTAATAATATACGCATGGTTTAAATATGTAACATGAGTCACTCCAAGTATTTCATTAGAGGGTATGAAATAAAACAGTTTTCATTATCAAGTATATTTCAAATTATAAATTTTAAAAGTACATTTAATTATAATTTATTTCATATTTATATTTGTTTTTTATTTTACAAATATATTACAATTTCAAGTATAAGAGTGTTTCCTTTCAAAAAAAAAAGTATGAGAGTGTTTTATCCAACTAATAGTTCTTATATATATTTTTTCATTTTGTGATTCATTATTATAATATTTAAGATAAGACCATGACATAATTATTTAAAGATAAATAATAAGATGCAATTGATTTAAGGAGGTACCAAGAGTGTGTCCAAATAACACTTTGATCATGTGGATAAAAAAATATTATAAATACATTAAGAGAGTGAAAAATAATCAAATGAAGAGGAAGACTCACTCCAAAAAATATGAAGTATGACTTAGTATAATACATATTTTTATTAAATTTTTTTCATCATACAACCAAATTTAGTGACAAGTTAAGTTAATCACCCGGCAGGTTCTAAGACTTTCATCATACCACATTCATAAATGTTAATTTTAGTTATCCAATAATAAATTTTGTAAATACTTATCCTTACTATTATAAAATGTGGTGTGTTTTAACTGGAACATGATTTGTTATCACTACTCTCTTTATCTTTAATATTTCATCATTACAACTTAATTGTATTTTTACTATATATATTGAAACAGAAAACAGAACATTACAATTTTTATAATACGCAATACGCGAATTTCAATTTATCATATAATTTTTAAATAATTAACTATAAATAATAATGTTATCAAATGCACGAATTTTAAAAATATTTTCAGTGTCGCGTGTAGCGCGGCTTTATTCCTTAATTTATATAATTGACACATAATTCTTTTTAATTAATATTAAATAATCTGTGTACATGGATATTCCCAATTTTACAAAATCCAAGATTCCAATTTAATGTAAAAATCACTATTCATAATATATCAATTTATCCATATCCATATCCTAATCCAGTACTCACCCCTGTAAATTAAAAGTCTTTTAAAATTTATAAATTTTTTTACCACTCAACTATTGGATCTATTAAAAAAATAACATTGAGCATTCAAAATATTAATTATAACCATTAATGTTATAATTGTTTTGGTATTTAGTTATTCTGTAAATTATGAATGATATGTTTGTTAAAGTAATGTTGGCGAAAAATCAAAATAACTATAAAATAAAGGATATGGAGTTTCTAAAGCACACAATAGAGAAGTTCTCTATCAGTGCACCTTAAATCTTGTATTTTATTATTATTTTTGATAATCTAACCGTACGGATGAAAAGTTTATGTCGAAATAACATTACATACAAATTTTTATTATATTTCAAATAGTGCAGCATCACTTTTATAATAATACTATATATATTCAATGACACAGATTTATCATAATCTTATTGCTATAAATTTATAGTTCCAAATAATAAAATTACACGAAAATTTGTACATTCACGTATTTTTGTATGAATTTAACATCCGTACGGTTGGATTGTTCAAATAATAATTAATTCATCATATTTTAAGTCGCACTAATAGATAACTTCTCTATTGTGTGCTTTAGATACTTTTTCCATTAAAATTAATGGTTATAACCATGGTTGTAAAAATCGGTAATCGGTATAAATCGGTCGAGGTACCGATTTAAGATTAATCGGGTAATCGGGGGTTAATCGGAGTATTAATCGGATATTATAATAATATTTAATATATTAGTCTAATTTACAATTAAACATGTCATTTTAAATAAATTCATAGGATTAATCGGATTTCAAAAATCGAATCGGTTGGTTACCTTACAAAGGATTAATCGGGGATTAATCAGTTAAATCGGGGATTTTTAGAACCATGGTTATAACTAATTTTTTGAATGTTCAGGGACTATTTTCTGAAAAATCCGATAGTTGAGTGGTAAAAAAAATTTATTTTCCCATTTTCACTAATATTGAAATAAATGTAAATCTTAAGGGGGTGTATTCAACTGGGATTTTGAAGGATTTTAAGCGATTTTAGAAATCTAGGGGTATTAAATTTGGATTTTTTAAAATCCACTAAAATCTTGAGGTATTCAATTTGGATTTCAAAATGTCATTTAAAATCCGAGGGTATTTCAAAAAATCTTTTAAAATCTGGGTGTATTCAATCTGGATTTAAAACAATCCATTTAAATCTGATGGTATTCAAAAATCCATGGATTTTTTAGATCTATATAATCTTAATTCCTGAACACAAAGAATTTGGAAAAAGACATTTTCTATCCTTTCCAATTTTAAAATTAAACTACTTGCATGCCCTTTTTGGTAAATCTACTTGAAAGCCGGATCGCTCCAATTATAAACGGGTAAGATCCACCACTCACATTCACTCACAAAATAAATACAAAAATTATTGACCCGGATTAAAATGGGTAATACCTACATTACGTTTAAACTAAAACGTATATTCATCATTCCTTCTTTTTAGCCTTGACACGTTCCATTCTGTTATTTTCTCATTCAGTTTTTCAAATTCAAAAATAATTGATGTAATCTCCATACACAATCTTCAATAATCTACCCATTACCGGATCATGGACAAAGCAGGTATGTATAAATCAAAACCTTTATTGATATTGTTTTGTTGTTCACATTTTTACCCGTGATTTACTGTCTACCAGGTCGTAAGCGTGCTCCTTTGGGGCCTGTTTCTCCTTCTTCAACACAAAAGGGTATGATGTTTATATGTTCACGATATTATGATGTTCACGACGTTAGGATTTTAAGATTGCTTTTGTTTTTCTTAATTTTTTCATATGTAGGACAAAGAAGACGGCCTTCAACAACCTCCTTCAATGGCAGTAATGTTCAAGATGGTTCTAATAATGAAAATAAGGATCCCAATACTCAGAGTTCCTGTAATCGACAAAGTGGTATTTTGCTCATTGCAGTTTTTAATGTTCTTATATTCGCAATGACTGCCATATCTGGATTGAAACTTATTTCATTGTTTTCCAATCTACCAAACAGGATCACGACCGTTTACTCATCGGAACAAGTTCTCTAACAATCCAACCCCGGCGAAAAACTTTTCAAACGCTATCAATATGTCTGGTAAGATATATTGTGCAATTCATAATATATTTGTTATTAATGTTTGTTTGGAAATTTCAATGTAGGCGGTAATAGTCAGGTTTATCTTACGCCATCAGAAAGGAGATTACAAAATGTCAATTTGTCTGGTAAGATATTCTGTTAATGTTATAGAGAAATAGCATACTATTACATTATGTTTTTAAACATGACTATCTTTGCAGATATTGATCCATCCAGCAATGTTCTGCCAATCAATAGGATGTCGACAGATATAGGTTTTGACAAAAAATTAGTTGTTAATGTTCTCATTTTACTATAAGAATGTTTTTTTTGAAATTAAAATTATGTGTATATAGGTTTTTACTCAAAGAATGTATTTTCTACTCAGAAATCAAGTCAGTTGCACTTTTACTTTATCAAGTATACTAATTTAGATTCATATTCTCGCCTTCGTTATGGCATGATCTTACCTTGATTCTAACAAATAAATGTATAATTTTATGTGTATTAAATTCTTTTTAGGGAATTCCACTGTTAGCGGTAATAATGATGGCATTATTACGCCATCACAAAGGAGGCAGCCTAATGTCAATTTGTCTGGTATTCACTTTCGGTAATCTTTTTGCTTATTGCGATTCTGTCAATTTGAGTATTTTAAAAATGTTGTGGTATACAGGGTTAAGTCATCAAACTCCTTTCTCCCGAGTTATTAATTTTAAACAAAGGACGAGCAGCAATATATCTCCTTTCCAGTTACCAACATCAAGGATTTCTCCAATGAAGAATACTAAAGGAAATGTGCCAACAAGACATGTATTAGGAATGACAAATTCTGGTAAATGTTGTTTCTCATAAATATTGGTTGTTCAACATTATCAACTGCTTAAGATCATCAAATCTATATAACAATATATTGTTTTTTTATGCAGGAAGTGTTATTAAGGATACCAGGAAGGTCAATTTGTTGGATCGTTATTCAAATAATCAGAAAGATCATGCTACATCATCAATTAACACAACAAACTCCATTAGAGAGAATAGTACAAGTTCGGACATTACTGTTCTTACACCAGATTTAGAACAACTTGGTGCTCGTAGGCCAGGTTATGTATTATTTTAAACAATTTGTTGTACAGTTTGGTTCCCATCACAATCTTCTTCTGGAGTTAAGAACTTGATGAATTCCTTTGATGCTGTTGGGAATGAAACATATGCACAAAATCCAAAATCTTTAAGTAAATGCTTTAAACAACACTAATGCAACATTATTATTTATCTCAAATCTTATTCTGCATATTTTACATTTGTAGGTAATGCATCTACTTCCTCCCGTTTGAAAACTGGCCGAAACAATTAACCAAAAAGGAAAGAGGTTTCTACCAACAATAAGCAATTGAGGGATGAAATCCTTTCTGGTATGTATCACTATTGTATAACATCCTTTATTTGAACATAACCAACTATTTTTCTATATAATACTACTTTTCAACAGATGAATTTGTTGAGGAAAAGGATGAGATGCATATAGGTATGTTCATTATTCATAATGTTCATTATTTATTTACAAGACATTTTTTTATAAGCAAACTATATACGTCTTATATTGTTTATGCATCTTTTAATATATGCAGATGATATTGATGATGTTGAGTTAAATGCTGAAGAGCAAGGTACTTTCAACATTTGTTTGTTTGTCTTATTACAATCACGGTTGATTACTATTTATGTTTAAAATTGATATTTAATATATTCATTTATTATCATTGTCAGATGGTCGTGGACAATATGTCATGGATGATGAAAATGATTCTAATAATAACAAACTAGGTTTAACATTTATGACAGATTCATATATTATTATTCTTCCTCATTTATTTATTAGTTCTTGAATTATGATAGATTTTTGGGAAGGGTACATGGATCTTGGTCCGCCAAAAAAAGTTTGTCGAAAATGTAAATCAGTGATGTGGAATGAGGAGCGCAATAATAAATGAGCCAAAAATAGTGAGCCCACATTTTCATTATGTTGTAGGGATGGTCAGGTAGCTATTGAACCAGAGAAACAACCTCCTCCTTATTTGGCTGCACTATTGTCAGGTGGAGAGAAGACAACACATTTTCTCAATAACATAAGGACGTACAATTCCATGTTCCAGTTTACGTCTATTGGTGGCAAAATAGATAAGAAAATAAACAATGGAAAAGGTCCTTAGTGCTTTAAATTAAATGGTCAAAACTATCATCTTATTGGTACCCTCAAGCCAAAGGAAGGTGAATCTCCAAAATTCTGCCAATTATACATATATGATACGGAGAATGAGCTCCAAAATCATATAAATGCAGTTAATGGTAGTGACAAACTTGATCCAGAAATTATTCAAAGTCTGTTAGAAATGCTTGATGAACACAACAAATGTGCAAGAGGTTTTCGTTTTGCAAGGGATCGTTTAAAACTTGATTAATCAGATGAATTTGATCTACAATTACTCCACTCCAGATCTTCATCAGCAAGGACCAATCATATCATAGAATCCAATGATGTTGCAGCATTAATTGTTGGTGATGCAGATGATTGCTCTCCTTTCAGAGATATTGTGGTTCAAACCAAACAAATGTATCTTAAGCGAGTATTTGAGACCTATTCTCAATTCATGTCACTCCAGTATCCCTTGCTTTTCCCATATGGTGAAGAGGATTTTCATCCAAAAATTCCTTTAAATGAAAAAGCACGGAAAGTTGCAACACAAGTTTCTGCTAATGAATGTTCGGATGAAAGTAAGGCCAGAACAAATGTTTCCATGAGAGAGTATTATGCCTACAAATTAATGATACGTCCCAATGAAGGTAATTTCAGGAATTCTATGTCCAAATTTTAAAATAGCTATCAGCAAATAACAATTTTTTTCTGTTTTTATATGTTTCATAGGTATGACACTTCATCTTGGTGGAAGGCTTTGGCAACAGTTTGTTGTAGATGCTTTTGCTGATGTTGAACAATACAGGCTTGATTGGATAAAGACACATCAACATGTCATACGTTCAGATTTATAGAGATCAATTCGTGATCGCATACACAGGGGTGATACAGATTCATCCAATGTTGGTCAAAATATCATTTTGCCTGCTACTTTTACAGGCTCACAGAGATATATGAATCAGTATTTCAAAGATTCACTTGCTATATGCCGTACAATTGGGCACCCATCTCTTTTTTTGACAATGACTTGCAATACGCAGTGGCCAGAGATTCATGAAATGTTAAACCACAAACCAGGAGTTGATGTTAGTAATGCTCCAGATGTTATTGCAAGAGTATTCAAGTTGAAGCTGGGCCAACTTATTGCTGTAATAAAGAAAAAGAATTATTTTGGAAGATGCATTGGAAGTAAGATATATATTTAATTGTCATAGTTTTTGAATTTCATCAGAATTTTTATCAGTTTTTACTAATTATTACTTTGCGTATTTTAAAACAGTTATGCACGTGATTGAGTTCCAGAAGCGCGGCCTGCCGCATACACACATGCTCATTTGGCTTCATCCGAATGATGGACCTAAGCGCATAGATCAAATTGATGATCTAATATCAGCTGAGATACCGGATGAAAAGGTTGATCCCATTGGTTATCATATTGTAAAGAATTTCATGATACATGGACCATGTGGTAAAGACAATATGCAATCTTCATGTATGGTAAAGGCAAAATGTATTCGACATTTTCCAAAGAGGTATGCGTAATATCTACACTTATTTTACCAAATTTGTGTGTAATATCCACTATTTTCATGCATCATTTTCTGATATTGAACATATTTCCTCATAAATTTATTTATTTATCGTATATTGTCAAAAAATGCAGGTTCAATCCAACCACCTTTTTTGACGATTGTGGTTTCCCTCAATATCGAAGGCGTAAGCAAAAAAACATTGTCAAAAGGAAAGGTGTGGAATTGGACAATCAGTATGTAGTTCCGTACAACAGAGACTTACTGATATGCTTCCACTGTTACATAAATTTGGAAGTTTTCAATAGTAGCAGGTCCTTAAAATATTTATTTAAATATTGCTTGAAGGGACAAGATACTGCCACAATGATCTTGATGAAGAAAGGGATTAATGCTAATGGTCCTTCCAGTACTGTACAGAAAAAGGATAATAATGAGATTAAACAGTATCTGGACGTTCGGTATGTATGTGCTGTTGAAGCGGCATGGAGGCTTTTCGGTTTTGATATTCACTACAGGTTTCCTGCGGTGGACAGGTTACCAGTACATTGCCCCGGTGAAAAAAATGTCACTTTCAACACAAAAGATGATCTGCGAAATATTGCTGCTAAGGCAAGTTCCAAAAACAGCAAATTAGAAGGTTGGTTTTTAGCTAATAAAACACTTCATGGTGCAAAGGACGTGACGTATATGAAATTCCCGCAACATTTTACGTGGAAAGCTGATCAAGGAAAGTGGAAGCAAAGAGAGAAAGGAAATTTAGTAGGCAGAATAATTGATATCCACACTTCTGGCGGAGAAACGTTTTTCTTACGAATGCTTTTGATGCAGACGAAAGGTGCTACTTGCTATGAAGAGCTACGTACGGTTAATGGTAAAATTTATAATACTTTCAAAGAAGCATGTGACGCACTTGGTCTTCTGAAAGATGATAGACAATGGCATGTGGCTTTAGAGGAGAATGCAATTACTGCAATGCCACGGCAATTAAGAGAATTGTTTGTCCACATTTTGACAAACAATACTGTTGCTGATCCTTTGAGATTATGGACAGAACATTGGAAGATCATGTCTGAAGATATTCTTTACAATAGACGGACCAACAATCACTCTCTGCAACTAAGTGATTCTGAAATACAAAATTGGTGCTTAGCAGGTACATATTTTTAAAAATATTCTCTTTATATTAATATGTTTTACCAAATTTGTCCCAAACAATTTTTGGGATTCTAACTACCATTTTTTTTCAAAAATTAATTCTTATATTCAATATTTTGCAGAGATTGAGAAACTACTTAACGATGTTGGAAAAAGTTTGAAAGATTACAGTACCTTGCCGTTTCCTGATGGAGAATATTTTAGAAATAATGAAAATAGTCTTATCCTTGAAGAAACTGGATATGATAAGGAGGATATGAAAAGAGAACATGCACAACTTTTTACAAATCTAAATAAAGATCAACTGGAAGCATACAATGAATCCTTGACAGTGTTGATAATGGTAAAGGTGGTTTGTTTTTTGTTTATGGTAGCGGTGGTTGTGGAAAAACCTTCTTATGGAAAACACTTTGTTGTCGCCTTCGAAGTCAAGGAAAAATTGTTTTGCCAGTAGCTTCATCCGGAATTGCTGCAACGTTAATTTCTGGAGGTAGAACTGCTCATTCTAGATTTCACATCCCTTTGAAACTTGACCATATCTCTATTGCTGGTATTAAACATGGCACCAACATTGCCGAGTTAATGCAACAGACCAGTTTAATTATTTGGGATGAGGCTCTTATGCAGCATCGACATGCGTTTGAAAGTGTTGACCGTTGTCTTAGAGACATTATGTCTGCAGTAGATTCGTCAAGGTCTAGTCGACCTTTTGGTGGTATCACTGTTGTACTTGGGGGAGATTTTCGTCAAATTTTGCCAGTAATTGCAAAAGGATCAAGAGCTCAAATTGTTTCAGCTTCTTTGAATCAGTCGAAATTATGGCATCAATGCCAAGTTTTCTTATTAAAACAAAACATGCGCTTATGTGGAGGAAAATCACCTGAGGATTTGAAAGCCATATCTGAGTTTAGCAAATGGGTTCTTGATGTTGGTGACGGTGAAATCCCTACAGTAGAAGATGTTGATTCTAACTCTAATCCTCAAGTCCGTAGTTCTGACAAATTCTTGATCAAATCTTCCTCAGGAGCAATCAAGAACATTGTTGACATTGTCTATCCTGATTTTAGCAATAATATGTCTTCTGCTAATTATCTGAGTTAAAGATCCATACTTGCTCCGACAAACGCTGTTGTTGGTGATATCAATGATTATATTCTTGATCTAATACCAGGAGATTCACATACGTATTACAGTCGGGACTCACTTGCTGAAGATGTTTCTTCGGAAAATGACTTTCACTCCACATTTCCAGTGGAGTATATCAATTCAATAATAGTATAGTATAGATTTGTTTAAAATAGAATTTAATATTAATTTGTAATTGTGTGAAAATTGTTTTTGTTTATTATATAGTTTTAGTTTATTTTCACTTCGTTAATTTATAAGTTGTTGTAAATTTGTTAATAAATATGTGATATTAAAATTATTAAAAATATTGGAGTGTATTAAAAGAGTTTGTTATTAAGTTAAACATGTGGTTCATCTTTTGTAAAATTACATTTTATATGTATTTTAATTTATTTTTTCATTTTTGGAAGGTGTTAGCAAAATTTTTGGGAAGGTGTTAACCGACCGACCAACCAACCAATTATACCCTATTTCGTAAACATGCCATGTCTTCCAAAACATGATCTCAAAATTAAAGTCGGGTGTGTGGTTATGCTGATGAGGAATCTAAATCAGATAATGGGATTATGTAATGGAACCCGTATGATTGTGAAGAAATGTCTGAAAAATAGCATTATATGTCAAATTCTTTACGGATCTCAAGTAGGTTCTATTCACATCATTCCAAGAATTGAGATGATGCCCACAGATACAGTATGGCCATTTGACTTTAAAAGAGTGCAATTTCCACTACAGTTGTGCTTTGCAATAACGATCAATAAAAGCCAGGGTCAATCCTTGGACACTGTTGGACTCTATCTTCCCAGGCCTGTATTCACGCACGGTCAGCTCTATGTTGCTGTCTCAAGAATAACATCTTCCTCCGGCCTGCATATTCTGATCCTTGGTGATGATGGTCGACCAACAAATGTTACAGCCAATGTTGTGTATGAAGAGATCTTTTACAATTTGCCAAGTGTATCTAAAACATAAATTATTTTACAATAAAATGTATGATATATTTGTTGATCTTATATATAGAAGTAATTACTATTCCATATCTGAATTGTCAATTAGTTGAGGCAATCTCTCAGTTTATATCTATATAACATAATAACAGTTTTACCGTATGTCCTTTATCAACAGACTTATCTTGATATCAATCTTAATCCTAAAGATTAGTTATAAAAAAAATAGGAATCCTTTTATTATGTATGTTAATCTCAAAACAGTATAATTAGACCTAATATCTAGCAATTTGTTGTAAATTAGTTTATTGTTATTGTTACATGTTGAAGTCTTCCACAAATTTTGGAAACAGTATAAAATTTGTTAATATAATTATGTAATCAGCATTAAAAATTATTTTATGGTTATTGTTACATGTTAAAGTCTTCCATAAAATTTGCAAAGTCATTATAGCAATATAAAATTTGTTATTCTAATTATGTAATCAGCATTAATTAAATTTTAATTAAATCAAATGTAAAATATTGAGGAGTCTATAATTGATACTATATAATATAAACAAAGTCATCAAATTAAGATCAAAATAATATTTTCTGCTCTCTGTTTGTATTGCTGGCGAATGGCTATTTTGGAATTAGGTTATTGCATTGTGTACCTCTCACTTTTTTCCATCTGCATAACTGATTATTCATACACATTATTTCTAAAGATTCAGTTACACTTTAACGTTACCATTGATTATAAAGTTTTGTACGCATCTTTAACAATGTGTTTACAGGTTTGAACTTCCATCATCATTTATCCACAATCGATGAGACAAGATTATATTGGATTTTGAGAGTTCGTGTGAAAAGGATGTGGGTAACAGTTTCTAACGCAGGTGTTGTAGTTAGACACAACATCATCATTTTAGATTGTGAGGTAAAATTGATCAATTATCGTTTTTGGATTCTTTAACGAAGGTTTTGCTTTATTATTCCACTGTTTTATTTATCACTACAATTTTACTTTACACAGAATACACATTTACATGCCACTGTTAGTCCTCAACTTTGGAATTATTTCCAAAACATTTTGAACGAAGGAGGTTTATATGAGATTGTGAACATACGTGTTATGCCAGCAACCGGTTATTACAGGCTTGTTCATTCCACCAAGTGCAGTAGTTTTATTCGTTTAACAACTATCACAACTATTCTTGACGACGACATTAGCATTCCAATGCAAAAGTTTGAGATAGTACCTCTGCCAATTCTCAGTGAAACACCTTTCATTTATGATAACATGGATGAACCTATGTATTCCACGGGTAATATTGTCCTCATTGTTGATTTTTTTTTAACTTTTTCCTTAAATATGATTAATATTACAACTTTGTAGATCTTATTGGAGCAATGCAAGACCTGCAACCAGTGCAAACATACCAAACAAGTTATGGACCAATACAAGTTGTAAAATTCTTATTAACAGATGGAAGGTTGTACATTTGAATTGATGGTCTAAATATGTTTTAAATATATTGTTCAAAAATCAACTGATTCATTTATAATAATATATAAGGTTTCCGTTTTGATTCTGGTTGTTTTTGGAACAGGGCATTGTACAATGTCTCTTTTTTTGGTCCTTTGGATGAAAATACTGAACCATTTTATGCTGCTAATCTTGAGATGCCTACTATTCTTATTCTTGCCAGTATAAAGATTTCAATGCACAGTGGTATTAATCTCTCTACTTTTTATTAATTATCTTAAATAACCTCTTTCAACAGAATGGCAATAGGTAGTATGTTGTATAATATGAAATATATGTCTTATTTTTGTTGAGCAGGCAAAATCTGGATTACGAATTTACCATCTTCTAGAATTTTTGTTAATCTTGAGAATGATGATGTTTTCATGATGAGGCAGAGGTTGATGAACCAAGATTAACAGCTTCCTTGATTTGGTCCTTGAAAGTTGATCCTGCAATGTTTTGAGAATCATTACACATTTCTGGTTTTAGACATAATATCTTATCTTTTCAGAATGTTCTTGCTAAAAAATATATAATATCGTATGAATTTTCTATTTTTTCGCATTTGATAATGTACTTATTTGCTATTAAATTTTCAATATTTTTTTAAGCTTATATGTCCATTAATAGAAAACTCATTTTGAGTTTTTCCATTATCATTATTTTTTAATTTTAACAATATATATGAATATATGAATTAATTTAAGATAGTTTAACAAAAATGTTTGTTACATATGAGTTTCTACTCCTTAACAAGACGTACGAAAAATAATACGTATAATTTAATAAAATGTGGGATAATTGAAGTGTATACAATAAATTAACAAATGTATTCGTTAAAAAAAATAAGAAAATTTAGATATTATATTCTTAAATTTTGGTACACCTTGCAAGTAATTTGCTTTATATAATCAATTAAGTTTTATGTATTAATGAATGTATTAAGGATTAATCCACATTTTTTGTTTATTTTTTGGGTGTTGAGCGATTGTCATATAATAGCAAATTTTTGGTTCTTGAGCGATTAACAAAAATCTCCTATAAAATTAATATAGATCTCCTAAATTAATTTTTGGTTCTTGAGTGATGGTTCTTGAGCGATGGTCATGTATGTAATATCATATGAGTTTTTTTATTTTTTCACATTTGATAATGTACTTCTTCACCATTAAAATTTCAATAATTTTTTTATAAAAAAACATGTTTGTAACATATGAGTTTATACTCCTTAACAAATCGTACATAAAATAATACAAATAATTTAAAAAAATGTGGGATAATTGAAGTTTATACAATAAATTAAGAAAAGCATTTGTTAAAAAAGGAAAGTTAGATATTTTCATAATATTTGGTATGATTGCAAGTTCTTTGCTTTATATAATCAATTAAGTTTTATGTATTCATTATTCTATTTATTCCATTCTGACAAGAGTTATTGAGTCGACTTTGTTGTGTTACATAATCTAAATAAAATTTTAAAATTTTATTCTAATTATATTACATCCTTATGTTTCATATTTTATATTTAAAGAACAAATTTTTCCATTTCAAAGATAAAGATATTTTTAAGTATAGTAAAAAGTGTATAGTTGAAGTTTATACGATTAATTATGTAATTTACATATAATTTAATACTCCCTCCATCCTTATTTAGTTGGCACATTTGCAAAAAACACACATATTAATAAAGAATTAATTATGTAATTTGTTTCCATGTTTGCCCTTAATCTTAACATTAAATGATGACTTATGAGTATGTACATTAAATATAAAGTGAATTATTTATCTGGATCTTGGACAAAGTGTAAAGGTTTTAACTATACTCATAAATGTGACAACTATTTATGGACAATTTTTTTTTTTTGCAAATGTGCCAACTAAAAAGGGATGGAGGGAGTATTGTTTTGATTATGGTACAATGATTTTATCATAGAAAACAGTGCACTCTATCTAAAACCTTTACACTTTGTCCAAGATCCAGATAATCAATTCATGATTTTGTTTACATTTGCAAGTAATGTATTTGTAGACATTATTTAATAATATACACTATACATTAGTACATGATTAATTAAGAGAAGAGCATTAGAAAACCAAACGTCTATGGCCAATAAAAACAAAAAAGAAAAAGAAAAACAACAGTCACTTTACTTTGCATGCGAGCTGTGCGGGGAAAGATAAAAACACACATTAGCTCAATCTTCTCCCATTCTCCAAGTTTTAGATTCAAAACATTGGATCTTTCATTTTTAACTTTTCAATCAAACAATTTCTACCATCACACTTCCAAATCTTTAACAAAATGTTTCAGCAACTTCGTTCCGATATTCTTAGTTTGATCTTTTCATTCATCATTGTTGATGTTGGAGACTTCCCAATGTTTGTAAATGTGCTAATGGCCTGGTTCACTAAGCTGACTACTCCGAGAATCAAAGAAGTTCTCGAGAGGCTTGACTGGGATTCATTATACAAGCTCTATAATAATCCAATGGAGGTTACAAGGGATCAGTTTCATGGTTTCATTGAGTTTGGTGTTAGATATAAGGTTGACCAAGCAATGTATTATCATGCTGTTCGTAGTCTTTTTTTTGAATCAGGATGTTAATCATCATCTTAATGTATTATCATCTTTGTCAGGTAATCATTTTCCATCATCCTTTTGCTTTATTTTTTTTAAAGCAATAAATAGAACTTTTCACAGAGATGAAACTGTTGAAGAGATGTTTGAAATGCTTAATCAGACTAATATGAGATCTAGGTTAGTTGAAGTTATCAATTATCTGGAAGAAATGTATACTTTCTTATTTGAGAAAGATTATCTATTACCAATTTACAAGTTTTGTCCAAATGCAAGAAGCAAGCAACCTATCTACCAGCTTGAAGGTCAACCTTTTGGAGAGGAGTTATGGTACTCACTATGCGATAGGACCATTCTAGAGGTTTATGCATATGGCAATCGTTTGACAATCGCACATATGTGGAATACTGATTGTGCTCATTGCAAATTACAGATTCTCCTCTTCAAGGTTCTGCTATCTGCCATTATTAATTAAGAATTATGTTCATTTTTGTTATTCTGTAATTGGAGACTCAATGCACTTTTAAACTTAACTTTTCTGAAGGCATATTTGTTATGATTGAACTGATTTGTTAATATAAGTATTTTGTTGATTTTACTGTTTGATTTGTTTCATTTTAAAATTTTCTGAATGTTAATTGATGTATCAAATGATATTTTTCCTATGTGTTATGTGTTTAATAATGCAAAATAGATTAGAGCATTCTACCCAAATCAAAATAGTCTATATGTTCAAACATACAATGGTTGCAGTTCTATCAAATGTTTCTTCATATGTAGTTTCTTAGTATAATGGACATATGATAATGGACATTGTAAAAACATAAGAAAAAACAGAGAAACAGATTGGAATAGATTACACAAGTAGTCGCTAAAACATAAACAACAGAGATACCAAACATACATCTTCCTAATAGATAAGATGACAACTAACACATTGGTCTTTAGTAGATAGTAAATTTGCAGAACTATATCAATGTAGAATGAAAATTTTAGATGTTTAAGGTCAGTATATATTACGTGTGAAATCCACAAGTTGACCACTCATTTTTGTTCTCTGTTCCTCAACCTCAGCGACTTTGGTTAACCAATCATTTAGTTTTTGTGTCCATTGTGCTTCAAATGTCTCGAATCCTTTTAACATCTCTTTCAAAAGTTCCCTAAACTGCTTCACATGGCCAATAAGAGATGCCTGTGTATCTTCTATAAATCTTCGTTCTCTTCCTAAATAAGCATTGTCAATTTGAACTTCAGGCTTTGAAGATTGACCAACTGATCCATCTTGGTTTCCTGTCAGCACCTCTGTAGTGTTCCTATATTTGAAATATCATATGCATATTGTTATATATGAAAACAACCCATGTAGTTTAATAAAAAGACATATATATATATATATATATATATATATGTACATGTATTTTTCCTCAATTCCAAGTGTTCGTGCGAAAAGTTCTGTCTGCCTATCCTCCATGCTCTTGAAAAACAGAATAAAATCTTCATTTACTAACCGAATGTCTTCGTTTAAATTTGCAGAAGTAATATTGACGTTATTCAGGTCATTCACCAACAATGTCTTCATGTTTGTGTACCTTCTCCTCTTTGCCGATCTTGAACTCATTTTGGTGTAATAGTAATAGTAATTATAGTAATTAATAGAAAGTAATAACAAAGCCTTATGAAAGAATGTTGTGCATCTCCTTTTGATTTATAGGCATTTTTGTAACTGGTAAAGAAGTGGTTAGTTTTTCTAACTTCCACGTTTAAAGTTAACTGCTTACATTTTTTTTTATAACACGTAATGGTAATTTGGTAACTGCTTTTCCATGACAACTTAATTCTTTATTTTTTATTTTTTATTTGAAATTATTATTTTTTTATGTTTTTTTGAAGTTTATGTCTGTTAGAAGTCAACCCTATTATTCATTTTAATTATAAATTTATAAATTTTCTAATTTAAGTACATTATGAAATTAGAATAGGTACATTAATATTTTTACAATATTTATCATTATTTAATTTGAAAGTATTCGGAGAATAATTAATACATTTATTGCGTCTTATAAAATAATTTAAATTATTCAATTATATAGATTATATTATTATTAAAGTGTAAAATTCACAAAGAAAAAATACAACATTCACTTCATCACAAGTATTGACATAAAACATTTGATTAATATAAACTTATATCGAGATAGATGTTGTCAATACAAACTTGAATTGGGCTTTTGTTTGCGGTTTTGTGGTGGTTGTGTCTGGGATATTGTGAATAGTCGTAAATATAGTACTCCGTCCGTCCAAAATGGATTTACATTAATATTTTTACAATATTTTTCATTGTTTAATTTGAAAGTATTCGGAGAATAATTAATAAATTTATTAAGTCTTATAAAATAATTTAAATTATTCAATTATATATTATATTATTCTTTAATTCTTTAATTGTAAAATTCAAAAAGAAAAAATACAACATTCACTCCATCTCATGTATTTACACAAAACAAATTGATTAATATAAACTTATATTGAGATAGCTGTTGTCAATACAAACTTGAATTGGCTTTTTGTTTGCGATTTTGTGGTGGTTGTGTCTGTTATATTGTGAATAGTCGTAAATATAGTACTCCGTCCGTCCAAAATTAGTTTACATTAATATTTTTACAATATTTTCCATTGTTTATTTGGAAAGTATTTGGAAAATAATTAATAAATTTATGAAGTCTTATAAAATAATTTAAATTATTCATTTATATAAATTATATTATTCTTAAAGTATAAATTCAAAAAGAAAAAAAATACAACATTCGCTTCATCCCAAGTATTTACACAAAACAAATTGATTAATATAAACTTATATCGAGATAGTTGTTGTCAATAAAAACTTGAATTGGGTTTTTCATTAAAGTTTTGTGGTGGTTGTGTCTGGGATATTATGAATAGTCGTAAATATTGTGTCTGGGATATTATGTCTAAGACATTGGGATATTACGAAATCAATTTCATTTTATTTTTTTTTATTAAAATTGTTTAAATTAATTGATTTTTTTAATATATTACATACATAATATTTGTTCTAATTTTGGTGAAGTTAACTTATAAAATTTAAACACGACACAAGATTTCGTAATTGTGAATTACAAGTTATGAAAAAATGTCTATACCACTATAGGAGTACAAACTATCAATCAAATCCCAAACATTGTCTAATATCTATTCATATTTTGTTTTATAAAAATTTATTTTAATATAAATTTAATGTACGTCGTAATTAATTACCCCACCCACAGTGTATCCTTAATCAATCAATTCCCAAAATAAATATCATAATATATATTCTTTGATTTTGGTACATTTATTGATAAATTAAATACTCCATGATCTACTTTTATAACAAACAAATCCTAACTACTCAATCATCTATTTTTAATATCAATCATATCCCCGAATAATACTGCGTCATCTGTATATAGTGAATTTAAAACCGCTGCACAATACATTTAGAGATTAACTCAGAAGCCTCCATAAGTTAAGCAAAGGTATGCTTCAATCCTTCTATCCTCTATGTTTCACTTTCTTTTCTTAATAAATTTATGAACAAAATTCTAGAATAACATCATAATCTGATAATATATCGAAGTTTTACATAGTGTTGCAGACATGAAAATGCACGATCATCTTAACACACTAGATGAATCTAAGATAGGGTGGGTATTGAAGGTTCGTGTTACAAGAATGTGGGATACCGTAAGTAATGCAGGTGCTGTAATCCGCCACAATATGATTCTTTTGGATTGTCTGGTAACAATCTTTCTTTCTTATATTCTTCCGTTTCTTTATTAATATAATCTATATATTTACATATTTAAATACCTGTTAAAGAGTTTTTGTTTTATAAGCAGAACACCCATATACATGCAATGGTCACTCCTGATCTTTGGATTAATTATAATAATGCTATCTTGGAAGGAGGCTTATACCAGATTACCAATGTCCGTGTTCGTCAAGCATTTGGTTTTTATAGGCCTGTTAGCACCTCTATGTGCATCTCTTTTGTTCCTGCTACTATCATCACTCCTTATATTCCAGATAATCATTTCATTCCTGACCACAAATTTGAGTTTAAGCCTCTTGGAGAATTGTTTGATATTGTTGATTTATATCAACCTTATGAGAAACCTATCTATTCTACAGGTTAGTGTATTAACACATCATAGTGTATTCATAAGAACAATGGTTTCCATCACTTATATTTGATATTTTTCTTTAGATGTCATAGGAGTTATGGAAAATCTGGAACCACTGCGGACAATTCAAACACATTATGGTGAAAGGCAAGTTGTGCAATTCAGAATTACGGATGGAAGGTAAAGAAAATTTACATAACTCAAGTTTTGTCATCTCTTTTTGGTATCATGCACTTCATTTCACATATCTTTTACTAGGATCTCTCACAAAGTTTCCTTCTGGGGACCGCTAAATGCAAATACTGAACCTTTATACGCAAATCATGTCGAGAGACCATTGATTGTAATCTTGGCAAGTATCGGACTTTTAGCTTATAAAGGTAGTCATATCAGCTACATTCTAATTTGCATTGTAGTATATAAACTGTTCTTTCTGATTGGTGCTCATATTTTTGTTTAAAACCGGAAAAGTTCAGATTTTCAGCTTGCCTTCATCAAAAATATTTATTAAAATTGATAATGAGGATGTTTTCATGATGAGGAATAGGTATATCATGTTACCCTGCTGCATTACACATAATGTTTTATAGGATAGGTGTTAGTATTCCTTATATTAATACTGCTTTTTATTTTTATAGGTTGGAGCAAGAAGAACACTAGACTCTGTTGAATGATCTGTGAAACATGAACAAACCTATCACCACGTATTTTGATGTTGAGATATGAACGTGATGCACTACAAGAAATTTGTTTTTACCAGCCATTTTGGATTCATCAAGTTGTTCGAATAAGATTGTAATAAATGTGTTCTATCATCTCAACATACTTATGTTTTTAGTATTTCGATAAAGTATTTACGTTATGTTTGATTTTATTTAACCAATATATACAAATTAAACATTGGTCTTGCACATTACATTCCTACCTAAACTGTTGATATTTGTTCATGTATTTTGAAATTTCATTTTACCAAGTCCATCAGCTTCTCCAGGATTACGGAATT
Organism: Saposhnikovia divaricata; assembly: GCA_036435485.1. Classification (NCBI taxonomy): domain Eukaryota; kingdom Viridiplantae; phylum Streptophyta; class Magnoliopsida; order Apiales; family Apiaceae; genus Saposhnikovia; species Saposhnikovia divaricata. Next base: position 34,723,815 of record CM071599.1, read on the forward strand.
GTAGATCTCCAATGTCTAAATGGTTTGCATTATTATTTGCTCTTTAATACGACCAAACAATCTCTGGAAAACAAACACGTTGATAGTACGAGTACTTGCACAAATTACATTGTGAAAAACAAAGCAAACTGTTTTCATTTTTAGAGCAGACGCAAGATTCCAAATTGCAGCTTCATATAATTCTTACTTTGCTACCGTTGATGAATGATCCTTGACTGATTTCGATCAGTGAACTAGCACCAACCATCACATTATTTATTTTAATCTGAATAAACTTTAGATTTCCATAAAAAGATGTTTCATTTTGCTACGATTGCTGAATGTTTTATACTTAGGACAACACACCTCACAGTTACTTTGCTATGGGGGTAAGATCACATATATGCTTTAAACTATAAAAAAGAATGTGACACATGGGAGAGAGCTTTGGTATTTAGACTATGAAACCTAACAAAATAAAATGTAAAACTGAATTAGTATTTTGAAATGCATAATAAATTTTTAACGTTCCAACCAAACTATTTCCAATCACATTTTAATTGATTTTGTAGGATTTTTCATCAAATAAATCAGAATAATATCCAAAATTAGTTGATTAGTTAATGGTGATTAGTGATAATTTATCCTCTCAATATTTTTGTTAATCATTTCCTTGATCTTTGCTTAACTGATAATTATTGATATTACTGATTGACATGCTTAACTGATAATTATTGATATTATTGATTGATATTAATTAAATTGTTTAAAAATTGTTTAATAGTAATTAGGGATAATTGATGCTCTTAATATTTATGTTAATCATTTCCTTGATCTTTGCTAAACTGATAATCTTTAACTTGCACAATTACACACGTAAAATCATCCATATTTGTGCTATAAAATGACACCAGAACATGCTTAGTTGCTTAACCACGTCCAAGGCATTAGTATTTGTCATTAATCGTATACAAACAAATTTGTGAGAACACAATGTAAGCCAAGTTTGTTAGGTTAAGGGGACTTACACAATTCGAGATTCACAAACCACCAATACAGAGCGCGCACACACACCAATCAATAATTGACAAGATCTACAAAAGCGCAAAACAAGAACACACAAATACTTGACGTGGAAACACTTACGTCCCAAATTTGTATTATTAATCAAAACAATTATCAATAATACATCAAAACAATAACACCTTAACGGTGTCCCAACCCGATACTTGAACCAACAACGCTCAAGTATCTGCCAAACAATACTTAAGACTACATCTCTTAAATTTTCACCACATCAAACAAATACAATATGACTATGTATATATAGCCACCCAAAACTTAGCCACCAAGACTTACCATACTTGTTTTACAAGTCTTACTATACTTGTTATACAAGTGTTCCAATTCTTGGCACCTAATTACCCAACTTAGTGATCAAGACATACCATATATAATAACTGTCTACACATACAATTATTATCTTACCCATATATATCTTGGACCACCCAAACCCATACCACAATTGGGTTGAAACCCAACAATCCTCCCCTTCAACCCAATACCCACATCGGATTGAACGGTACCCGTCAAGCCATCGACGTCCATTCGCCAATGCCTCCCTTCGAACAAGAATCCCCTCTTGCTCTTCCAATCTTTGAGTGTCGCTAAAAAACCCGTATAGTGACCCTCCAAACCACCAAAACTATCGTTCTTCACCATAACGATGTATCCATCTACAAAATCACGTGCATAAACCACCATGAGTGCTCTTCCACATGTTGAGTCACCCGATCCTTGCTTTCACAATCCTTCGGTCTCCTGAAAAAAAAAATCCATAATATCACCCAAATAGTTCACCTGGTTGATCAAGCCATTGAAACAATTGCGATGACCTCTTCCATCTTCTTTCATCTTGAGTCCGAACACATGATTTATCCACGGTGCAAGCAACCGCCAAACCGCACGTAACTTTGTCTCTACCCGCTTTAGCAGCAATCTCCTTGTCAGCAAATCCTTCATCATATTCTGCCATACCAATTAAACCTCCAACTTTCCCTCAACCTCATCCATCACGAACCCAAACCTTGGCTCTAGATACCACTTGTTAGGTTAAGGGGACTTACACAATTCGAGATTCACAAACCACCAATACAGAGCGCGCACACACACCAATCAATAATTGACAAGATCTACCAAAGCGCAAAACAAGAACACACAAATACTTGACGTGGAAACACTTACGTCCCAAATTTGTATTATTAATCAAAACAATTATCAATAATACATCAAAACAATAACACCTTAACGGTGTCCCAACCCGATACTTGAACCAACAATGCTCAAGTATCTCCCAAACAATACTTAAGACTACATCTCTTAAATTTTCACCACATCAAACAAATACAATATGACTATGTATATATAGCCACCCAAAACTTAGCCACCAAGACTTACCATACTTGTTTTACAAGTCTTACTATACTTGTTATACAAGTGTTCCAATTATTGGCACCTAATTACCCAACTTAGTGATCAAGACATACCATATATAATAACTGTCTACACATACAATTATTATCTTACCCGTATATATCTTGGACCACCTAAACCCATACCACAATTGGGTTGAAACCCAACAAAGTTAACATTTCTCCATTGATTTTCCATATTTTCATATGTGTTTGTTCATTTGAATAACTTATACTTTCTGTATAATTCTGGTACGAAAACTTGCATTGCTTTTTAATACTCTATTTCACTCTGCTTCTTTCAGAATCACTATGTTTCATCAACTTGCTGCGCTTGATACCAGCCGTACTACATGGAAAATTAAGGCACGTGTAACCAGGATGTGGCCATCAATATCTAATCAAACAGTTGAGGGAAAAGAAAGTCTTAAAGGATATAATCTTATTCTGCTGGATGAAGAGGTAAGTTTATATGACTAGAACTTCTTATATTTACGCTTATGTTTTAAAATTCTTATCATTCTTTACTTTAGATCTTTAACATTATTGTTTTTATATAATCTTATGTTTTGTTTTTTTTAGAATTGTCATGTACAAGCTTTCATATATGCTGATAACTGGAAGCAACATGCTGACAAAATAGATGAGGGAGGTTTGTATGTTATTTCCAACTTCTATACTAAACAGGCTTTGGGATCCATGAAACCAGTTTCATCTAAGATCCTAATAAACTTCTCTCCAACCACCTCCGTTGATAAAGTACTGCACAATGATTTCATGATTCCACAACACAAGTTTGAGTTTGTAGATTTGGGTGATCTATTCAATGTTGCAAGTGCTTATATGAATCCCGACTATCCTGAATATTCAGCAGGTCATGCACAAATTAAAGCACTAACTGTAGTTATTTCTTATATGCTGTTTGTTATCAAAGGATTTATACTGTTTTTTGTTTTCGTATAATAGATCTCATTGGAGTTGTAGAGGACTATGAACATCTTAACGATATCAAGACTGTCTATGGACAAAAGAAGATTGTTAAGTTCAGAATCACTGATGGAAGGTAAAAACTGAGTTTTTATTATTCTTGCTTATATTCTTCTTTTGTAGTTTGCTTATATTGATTTATTCAATATCTCCAAAAAACTTTGGATTTTAGCAATTTAATTCTAATTTCTGAAAAACCAATATACCTTTATGTAATTACAATTTACAGGAATAGCCATAAAATTACTGTCTGGGGTGATCTTGCTGTGAAAACTAAAGCTTCTCATAAAAATGCTGCTGAACGTCCAATCATTGCGATTGTCTCAAGTACAAAGCTCAAGATTTATAAGAGTAAGGCTGCTTTTTTTACTAACATAAGAAGCCTGTGTTTTAACTTAGACTATAAGTTGCATATAAAAAATGTATGGATTTTAATAATTTCTAATTTATTGGTTGTATTTGCAATTTAATATTCAGTGCAAATAAGTACACTACCATCTTCAAAGGTGTACCTAAATTTGGACAGTGACTATGTAATTGCAATGCGCCAGCGGTAAATATTCTACATTTCATGCTTGATACATAATTACTGCATACAATACTTCCTATACTTGATTTATGAATAGAAGTCGACATTTATATTGTTGCAGACTAGAAGAAGAAGGGTATACAGTCATCCAGCAGCCAGATGTTGTAACTCCATCGGAAATTGATGCAAGTCCAATTATAGAAACATTGACATTGAAACAACTTGCTGAAAAGCAAGGGACAGAGTATATCAAGGTTCTAAATTAGTTTAAGTGCTTTGTACAATCAGAGTTTTTAACTTAAACAAAACTCTTTATATATGTAATTGTATGTTAATCGAGATATAATGATACTTTGTAATCTGTAGAGAGAATTTTTCTGCATTGTAAATATTCAAAATGTTGAAGAAACAAATTGGTGGTATAACAGTTGCAGTGACTGTGAAGCAGAAGTAAGGAAACAAGATGGAATGTGTAAGTGTTCCAACTGCATTGATAAGATGATTCCAGTTCCTGAAAAAAGGTAAATAACATCAACTGATAATATGCATAAGATATCATCTTATTTTTTTACACTATCTGTTCCAAACATTTGATGAATATTTGTCAAACAGATATAGGATTGTTATCCTTGCCGACGATGATTAGTCACTCAAAGGACTTATTATTTGATGAAGTAGTATTATTTGTTCATTCGATGCACTCAAAGGACTTTGTTGAAAAACACTTCATTGGTAACATGTAAGTTAGAAAAAATAAAAAATGAATAATATATTTTACTAAATTTAAAGCCGGTGCGTAGCATGGACAAAAATTATAGTATTTGATACAATCATATTTTCTATAGATATTGCTGGAATCATAACGAAAATGGAATACCCTAAGATGATACAAACTTTTCTTGGCGACAAACACTTCCAAAGATTTCAGATCTTTGATGGAATGTTTTTCATTTGTATATTCATTTTTATTATATTTTTCAAAGTATTATTAAGTCCTTACCATGCAATACATCTTTCAATTATAATACAGGACCTTTGTGAAGGTTACTATTTGGGACGAAATTATTCCTGCTCTAAATACAATTAAAAATGCATAATTCTGTTCAGTAATAAAACATTGATAAATTTAAATTGTAGAGTAACCAGGTATTTAAGCAGCATCATTCATCTCAGCATCAACAGTGGAATTTGCAGTAGTATTTTCAGTAACAATTGCTGCAGAATCCTTCACAACTTCTTTTTCTACAAAAATGCAAAATGATTAGATCAAACCGATACTAATTAACTTACAACATAATACTGAATTACACACTAAGAACATACCTGATTCAATCAAGTTGTAATTTAAACTTTTTTCAACTTTTGCATTGTCAAATAGAGTAATCTCAAATTTTCCAGCTCCGCAAGAGGTGAACAATATTACATCGTTTTCCTCCAAGTACTTCATTCCAATCATGTCAAGCAGACCAGACATTTTTCTTTCACTATGTAAGTATTGACCATTGAATACTAATCCATTTTTCAGATGAAAAGAAACAGTTCCTGGTATTAGTTTTCCAAATCGTCTCCAAAATCCTTGAGGAATTTCATAATTTTCAAATTTAAGTTTGAATTATTATCTTATATGTTGTACTTATTACTTAAAGTTTCCGATAGTTATTGTAAACTACGGAAAATATAATAATTAAACCAAATGGGAATATGTAAACATTTTAAAAAACTTACAATTTGTCCTGTCTCAATAGCAGGACTAATTGTAAAGAAAAGAAACTTCCAGCCAATTCCATTGATATCATCTATTCAAAAATTACATAATGTCAGTAGAATGCATACTGAAAACAACATTAAGTAAAATTAAGATAATTATAAAAATAAAATAGCATCATGTGGAAGTTGTATCAGACCTTGATCATACACAGGTGCCCTTGGTATAGTTCTAATTTGAAGATAATCAACTTCACAGAAATCGTCTCTTAGTAAGTGCACAAGAAAAATTCCATTTTCCTTATAAGAGTAAGCCATAATTGATCCAAATAGAAATCTACATTCCTTCACAAAAGAATCTACATGGAAAATTGAATTTTCCTTCTTCATGTAATGTACATGGAATTCGCGTCCATTTGGCAACTGTAACTTGACATTATTTGGTATTTTTTCATGACATTCCATAATAAACTTTCCTGGCAACATCTGATCATATTTTATATTAGTAGCTGTGTGTGATCAATACTAGAAGTCTGTATGTAATGTAAAAAAACATGTTTGGTTTATTTCATACCAGCTCATTGCAAATCTTATTGTCACATTCCAAGAAAATCAAAAATGATGGAAATCTTCCATTCGAAACATTCACCTGTACATAAAGATAATATAGAGAACACAATGTTTAGTATAATATAAATAGGAATTGTTGGCATTCTTATAATTGTCCTACAAGTTTGAGATTTTAAAATTAATACACATTCCATTTTCTGGCATTCCTCCGCATTCTCCACTGATGAGTATTCACTAACAACATTTTCTTCCAATTCTGCAAAACAATTACAAGTTCGTAACATTTATGTACATGTGAATGTGGACTAATTTTTCAATTGACATTCTTAAATAAGAAAAAGTGTTTTGTGATAAGTGCATATTTTTGCATACTTTTATTACCTATTTATTGTTTGAATTCGTATTTTAATAAATTATTTTGTTGCATTTCAGGAAAATTCGAGAAAAATGAAGAAATGCCAAAATAAAGAAATAAATGACAAAAGAAGAAGAAGAAGGACCAAAATAGAAGAAAAAGGAAAGAGAATGGAGGGTGGTGCACATTTTGCCAAAACCAAATGGATGGCCAAGATTTAGCCAACCCAAAACTAAATCAACGGCTAAGATTAGCCCATACCAACCAAAACCCTAAATTATTGCCTATAAATACCTTCATCTTCTCTTGTTAAAACACACCATATAGCCTACATCTTAGTTTTAGGTTTAGTTTTAGTTAAGTTAAAATTAGTAGCCTCCATTTTATTCTGTAAACACTTTCTTCCATACTTATGCAAATTTTCATTCCCTTTTTAATTTCTTGTTCTTAGTTGCTAATTTTAATTTTATCCCTTTAAATTTCCATTTTATTGTGGGCAATTTTAATTCCAAATCTTCATTTTAGTGTAATTTTAATTCTCTAGTTAATCTTTTTATTTTCATTTTTGATTTTCAAAAAAAAAAGTTTTAATTTTCTGTTTTGTTTTAATTGATAAATTCGAAGTAGTCCCCTGTATTCTCCCCTTGTTTTAGTTCTGTTCGTAAGTTAACAAACCCAGCTACAATTCACATTTCCTTATTACTTTTCCTTAATTAACTCAGACCTATCCCCTGTTCCTTTGTCAATTCCACCGAACCCCAACCCATCTCCCTCTTTTCTTTCCCCCCCCCCCTCTCTCTCTCTCTCTCTCTCTCTCTCTCTCTCTCCTTCCCCGCGAAAACTACAGATCCCCTTTCCCCTTTTCGTTTTTTTTTCATGCTTGGTTTCGAGTCTTGTCTTGTTTCGATTATTGTTTGTCGTAATGGCTGAGCCGAGTTCCTTATTTCTGGTTGTCTAATGAGTTGAGACTGCCGAGTTCTGAGTCGTGATTTAATCGTAGCTGTTCATCGAGTTTTGCTTCATTTTCTTTCCCGGTTGTATTGGATGGTTCCTTAATTTTGTTGCTTAAATTCTCTGTTAATCGGGTTTACCGAGTCATTTGCTGTTGGTTTTGCTGGGTTTTGGAGTTATGAGTTTTGATCATTGCGATTGATTATATTTGCTGTTGGTTTACGATTTCAAATGAGTCGTTCGTTTGTTTGTTTTCGAGTAGTCATTTCTGTTTTCGTCGTTCAATTTTCTGGATGATTTCTTTTTGTTTTCGTTCATTTTCCTTGCCTTAAATTCGAGTGATGATTTTGGGTTTAATTCCGTTTGTTTAATTGCTGTGAGTTCTCCGAGTCCCTTGACTGAGGCCATTGTCTGAATCACAGTTGAGTTATCGAGTTTTTACTGGTTCTTTTTGGTCACTGCGTGTTGTCTTTTCCTGCGTTTGCTTTCGTTTTTTTTTGCTACCGAGTCACTGAGTTCGAGTTGCTGTTAGTGATTGATTGTTCGAGTTATTGCCAGAGTAGTAATTCTTTACTTTGCTGAGTTCGTGAGTCTTGTTCTTGTTGTTATTGTTCCGAGTTTTGTCCTGTCTTTTTATGTTTTGTTTGGTTTTGTAACAAAATTGTGCTGTCAGAGTTCATGTCCAATTTTTCTTTTTGTAAATAAATTTTAATTTAATAAAAAAAAGAATTTAAAATATAATCTAGTTTTTAATTTAAAATTTCTAGAATAATTTATTTTTGAATTAGAATAGAATTAATTTTCTTTAAAATAGTTTAAATTTATCTTTTAGGAATTAATAGTAAAAAAATCCAAAAACCCAAATTGCCTTAGTTCGATTAAATTAGAAATTAAGAGTGGCTAATTTTTATGTTCTTTTAAATTCTAAATGGTTAAATTAAAAATTAGATTAAATTAAATTCTCTTTTTGTAATAGCTTAAATTTTCCTTTAGAATTAAATAGCATAAAGCCAAATTTTCAAAAATCCCAAATTGTTCTAATTCGCCTAAATTAATTATTAAGGATTGCGAAATAAATATTATTCCCTGTGGATCGAATCTTAAATATTAAAACGATGATCGTGTGCTTGCGATAATTAAATGTCATGTTTTCGGCACATCAAGTTTTTGGCGCCGCTGCGGGGGACCAAATATTTTTCACACCTTAATTGTTAATTTTTTGAATTAGTTTTACTTGTCTCATTTTTATCTCGTTTTATTTTTATGAAAGTTGAAATTTCGGGAATCACCGTGGAGGAAAATTGGAATTTTTGGAAGCGTGCTTCGGTATCCCGTATTTCACTCTTTTTTTTGCCTTTTTATTTTTAGAAAATCACAAAAAATTAAAAAAAATCAAAAAAAAATTCATAAAAAATTGGAAATTTAAAATCCAAAAAAATTATCTAGTAAATACATAATAGTTGCATCATGCATTTAATCACTTAGGGCACATCATCTAGACTTTTATTTTCTTGTTTTTAATTTTTCGTACATTATAAATTGTGGTGATTGCTGGAGGACCCAACGGTACGTTAAATATCTTCTTTCTTTTAGTTAAAACACGTAGTGTAAGCATCAATAATTGTTTATAGTTTTGTATATATATCGTTCTTTGTTGCATTCATTCACTAATAAATCTTAAGGGCAAAACCACATCACAAGATAAGGGGAGGGATTTCATCACTCTTTCCTTGGCCCAAAAACAATCCATCATTTTGCATGCCAAGCCTTTAATAAAATTAATTAGATGTTGGCCCCTAGGAATTTCGCGCTCAATTAGGAAAGTACCTAAGAAACGAAGTAATCATTAATTATTTCGACTCTTTGGTGCCTAGGCAAGCGAAAGCTTACCTGGCCAATTAGGATTTGGTGTTTAGGCTGGTGTTTAGCCTCTTGGCAATGCTTGCACCTACCTGGCCAAATCGGTCCGAATAAATTCTGATTTACTGAGTTTTTGGTGGTCCTTAAAGTTAGGAGCAAGGTCTAGTTTATTAAGGAACCTTAGGTTTAGAATTTTTCTTTTGATTTTACACCCTTTCTTTTGTGTGTTTTATTTCATCGCACTTATCTGCTACGTGTTTTCCTTTCATGGTTTATGCGAACTACTTGGATTAGGGATAATTCTTCTAGACTAGTGAGATCATTCGAGATTTCTTCATCACCCGATTCCGAGTCTTTAGATAATTCCGAACCAGTAGTAACCATGGCCATATCTCTTAAGGACCGTTGCTATCCCACCCGCTCCGCTCAACCCTCGTGTATCACTCTTCCACCGGTTACTGGTAATAATTTTGAGCTTAAAGCCCACTTTATTAGCATGTTACCTAAATTTACCGGGAGTGAGGGTGAGGATCCATATCTTTTCCTTTATGAATTCGAGGAGGTTTGCGCATTACAAAAACTCCAACAACTTTCCGAGGACTCCATTAGGCTTAGACTTATCAACTTCGCTTTGAAAGAGAATGCTAAAAAATGGTTGTATAGTCTTCCCATTAATTCAATTTCCACGTGGGAGGGTTTCGTAGTCATCTTTCTTAAAAAATTCTTTCCAAGCCACAAGACTACGAAATTCACGAATGAGATTAATCAATTTCGTCAAAAACACAACGAACCATTTTGGACGTGTTTTGACCACTTTAAAAATCTTTTATCTCAATGTCCCCACCACGGAATCGAAAAATGGAGGCTCTGTAAGATTGTGTACGAGGCCTTAGATGGGTCAACAACTGCATTGTTGGAATCTATGTGCCAAGGGAAATTCATGGAAAAAGACGAGGACGAAGGGTGGGAATTTTTTGAGGAATTAGCCGAAAAGACAATGTTGTGGGAGTCCACTAGGGAACCAAATAAGACTACCGAATCGTCTAGTTCATCTTCTAGGGGTTTGCATTCAATTGGAAGCAACATCGCAACCGATTCCAAGTTAGCCACCCTTACAAGACGACTCGAAGCCCTAGAAACGCATAGTGGTCCCTCACACATGTCTACGTACCCAAATCAAGGGATGCAAAGGCCCCAAGATTTTCAACAAGTCAATGCCATGTTTCAAAGAAATGACCCTTTCTCTCCTACTTTCAATCCTGGGTGGAAGAACCACCCGAATTTCTCGTGGAACCAAGGCCAAAACTACTAATCTCCGACACCCTCTTTTCAAGGCCCAAATCAGCAATCTCAAGCTTCACCTTATCAACCTCATTTTCAAAGGCCAAATCAAAACTCTTTCCCGCCTCAAAATCATGGACCTTATCCGTCTCAACCAACTCAAGCTCCCGCCCACCCACCTGGTTTTCAAGAGTCGGATAAGAGAATTAATTCGTTGGAAAAGAGTCTTGATGCGCTTCTTAGATCCACCACTAATATGGCTCAATCTCAACAAACCTTCATGCAAACCATGACTCAAGATAGGTAGATTTTGAATGCTAGTACTCAAGCCATATCTAAGTTAGAGGTGCAAGTGAGCCAATTAGCCAACGCCTTGTATGAGCGAGAGAAGAATAAGTTCCCGAGTCAACCTGAGGTCAACCCTAAATTCCCTATCAATCAAGGACCTCACAAGAATGTGAATGCCATCATCTCTTTAAGTTCGGAAAACCAAGTTGATAATCACGTAGGTGTCGAGTCCCCCGAAGAGGAACAAGAAGAATCAAACGTTGCACCGACACCTATTCTCGATCATTCTGATCAAAATCCGATTCCCGCCTCTTCTAGTCAGCCGTCTTCTTCGAGTGAAACAACCGCGGAACCTATTCCAGAAGAACGAATCTTTAAACCGAAGGTTCCTTACCCACAACGCCTCGTCTCTCCTAAACAAACGGCCCAAATGGAGCAAATTCTAGAAATATTCAAACAAGTCAAGATAAACATTCCTCTTCTAGACGTGATTCAACAAGTTCCCTCCTATGCAAAATTTCTTAAAGATTTATGCACTCATAAGCGAACCACCCAAGTCCCTAAGAAAGCCTTCTTGACGTCCCAAGTGAGCTCAATTCTTTCTAATCAAATTCCCGTGAAGTACAAGGACCCCGGTTGTCTAACCATTTCATGTGTCATAGGTAATACTTTCGTGGACAAGGCTTTACTTGACTTAGGTGCTAGTGTAAACTTGCTTCCATTGTCCGTTTATAAAGCCCTAGGTTTAGGCAAAAAGACCAATATGACACTTCAACTTGCCGATCGTTCTATAAAAATGCCCAAGGGATTAATTGAAGATGTCTTGATTAAAATTGGCGATTTTATCTTTCCGGTTGACTTTGTTGTCCTCGAGACTCAACCCGTCATGAATCCCTAGAACCAAACTCCTGTCATCTTAGGAAGACCTTTTCTTGCTACATCCAATGCCTTGATCAATTGTAGGAACGGTTCGATGAAACTCACTTTCGGTAACATGACCATTGACCTTAATATTTTCAATGTAGGGAAAGAACCCAATGAGCTTTATGAACCATCAGTAGGGGTTAATGTTGTCAACAAGTTTGTCACATGGTCTAGCTTTGAGGATAGTGAGATTGAGTCTCTTCTCATTGAGGATTTTAAAGTCAAACAAGAGCCTACTCGAGAGTGGCTGATTCATTGAGAGATATGACTTCGGAAGAGATGCTGAGAGAATTAGATGCGATTTGTTCTCCATGGGAGACCCCACCCGAGATTGTTAGTAGTGAGCCTATCATTGAGAGTCCCACTGCACCACATCCACCTGCATTTGACTTGATTGTTTATCATCCCGACTTTGATCAACAGCCTTTAGGAGGATCCGGACCCTCATCTTTTATCATTCCTAGTGATTCGACCCATAACCGGACTTTCATTGTCCCTAATCAGCTTAAACAAAATAAAGAAGCCTCAAGTTGTTTTAGGGTGAACACTAGTGATTCTTGTTCTAATAGGTTGCATGATCCCGCGTTAATTGAGAAAGGCTGTTCTAATCAAAATTTTCAAATATGTCTTGATCTTTTCTCAGAGCTTCACCCAAAGTTTTCCACCGGCATCGGCTAAGTCAGTTTTTCTTCTTTTACCTCCTCTCGTGAAATTCAGGTATGGGGGAGGATTTGTGTGTGAGTTGTTTTCTTTCTTGTTTTTAGAAGTTTGTCATTCTCCGGCATCCCTTATCAGGTATTTCCTCCTCTCTCTTTTATTCTCGTTCATTTTGCATACATTGAGGACAATGCATGATTTAGGTATGTGGGAGGGTTTTAGTGTAAATACATAAAATTCAAATTCAAAAAAAATTAAAATTTTGAAAAATTCAAAAATAGAGTTATTTTAGCTTAGTTGTCCTTCCCACTCTTTAAATTCTAGAACTAGTTGGTGTTGACTATTTTTCAAAAATTATATGTATAATGCCTTTAGATAATTTGAACGTAGTCAGGTAAGGTTTTTCCTCATGAAACTTGTGTCGAACAAATTTTTGCTTAAAAGACCAAGACGACATATTTGCACGAGACCTTTGATAGAAAAATTGTATAGGAATGTTATTAGATACCTGAGAGAGAACCCACATGTTAGAACAATGTCGAATCAAACCTTTGCGAGATTTTGCTCCTGTAGTATTGTTTCGGAAAAAAAAAGAGTCAATAAATGTTTGTAATTGTAGAGTGCTAGTGTAATTTTGTAATAATAAATTCTTAGTAGGGAAATCGGCTAGGTTGGGCTCATTGATAACCCGAGTAAGTAAGTCCGAGGGGACTTTGTGCCTAGCAACCTAAGGTCCCTTGTGATCTGGGATTGTTGACCTAAAACTCGCTAAATGGGTATCGATGCAAAAGTCTTTTTGGACCTCAACCATTGCACAGTCGGTCTAACTGCTAAGAACGTGAAGTTTGGCTAGATACTTGTTTTGATAGAGATTGGGTCAGTTCAATATTGGTTGAAAAAGAGAAAATGTTCGTATGCACTTTATCCATCAAGGGCCTTAAATTCACTAAACACCTTGGGATTTTTTTGTAAATTTTTAGGGTCTAATCATGTGGATTGTGGGAACCTATAACTTGGCTATTATTAGAATAATCTTTAAGGTATATATTTTCCTACAAAATTGTTTTGTTGATACCAATGAAAGCTAGAGTAAAAGAGGAAAGTTGGATACTTGCTGATTTATCTCAAGAATTTTATGGGTATATCTTCTGTAAACCCTTAGAAGACAACACTCCTCTTGTAGAGATCGTCTATGAGTTTAACGGGTTGGTAAACCTAAAATTACCCGTGATTCCTACGACAGTGAGTATAGGTTTTTCATTCTGCATATTTCTTTTTGTTTTACTCGAGGACGAGCAAAAGACAGGTATGGGGGCATTTGATAAGTGCATATTTTTGCATATTTTTATTACCTATTTATTGTTTGAATTCGTATTTTAATAAATTATTTTGTTGCATTTCAGGAAAATTCGAGAAAAATGAAGAAATGCCAAAATAAAGAAATAAATGACAAAAGAAGAAGAAGAAGGACCAAAATAGAAGAAAAAGGAAAGAGAATGGAGGGTGGTGCACATTTTGCCAAAACCAAATGGATGGCCAAGATTTAGCCAACCCAAAACTAAATCAACGGCTAAGATTAGCCTATACCAACCAAAACCCTAAATTATTGCCTATAAATACCTTCATCTTCTCTTGTTAAAACACACCATATAGCCTACATCTTAGTTTTAGGTTTAGTTTTAGTTAAGTTAAAATTAGTAGCCTCCATTTTATTCTGTAAACAATTTCTTCCATACTTATGCAAATTTCCATTCCCTTTTTAATTTATTGTTCTTAGTTGTTAATTTTAATTTTGTCCCTTTAAATTTCCATTTTATTGTGGGCAATTTTAATTCCAAATCTTCATTTTAGTGTAATTTTAATTTTCTAGTTAATCTTTTTATTTTCATTTTTGATTTTCAAAAAAAAAGTTTTAATTTTCTGTTTCGTTTTAATTGATAAATTCGAAGTAGTCCCCTGTATTCTCCCCCTGTTTAAGTTCTGTTCGTAAGTTAACAAACCCAGCTACAATTCACATTTCCTTATTACTTTTCCTTAGCAAATTCAGACCTCTCCCCTGTTCCTTTGTCAATTCCACCGAACCACAACCCATCTCCCTCTTTTCTTTCCTCCCTCCCTCCCTCCCCCCCCCCCCCCCCCCGCTCTCTCTCTCTCTCTCTCTCTCTCTCTCTCTCTCTCTCTCTCTCTCTCTCCTTCCCCGCGAAAACTACAGATCCCCTTTCCCCTTTTTGTTTTTTTTTCATGCTTGGTTTCGAGTCTTGTCTTGTTTCGATTATTGTTTGTCGTAATGGCTGAGCCGAGTTCCTAATTTCTGCTTGTCTAATGAGTTGAGACTGCCGAGTTCTGAGTCGTGATTTAATCGTAGCTGTTCATCGAGTTTTGCTTCATTTTCTTTCCCGGTTGTATTGGATGGTTCCTTAATTTTGTTGCTTAAATTCTCTGTTAATCGAGTTTACCGAGTCATTTGCTGTTGGTTTTGCTGGGTTTCGGAGTTATGAGTTTTGATCACTGCGATTGATTATATTTGCTGTTAGTTTACGATTTCAAATGAGTCGTTCGTTTGTTTGTTTTCGAGTAGTCATTTCTGTTTTCGTCGTTCAATTTTCTGGATGATTTCTTTTTGTTTTCGTTCATTTTCCTTGCCTTAAATTCGAGTGATGATTTTGGGTTTAATTCCGTTTGTTTAATTGCTGTGAGTTCTCCGAGTCCCTTGACTGAGGCCATTGTCTGAATCGCAGCTGAGTTATCGAGTTTTACTGGTTCTTTTTGGTCACTGCGTGTTGTCTTTGCCTGCGTTTGCTTTCATTTTTTTGCTACCGAGTCATTGAGTTCGAGTTGCTGTTAGTGATTGATTGTTCGAGTTATTGCCAGAGTGGTAATTCTTTACTTTGCTGAGTTCGTGAGTCTTGTTCTTGTTGTTACTGTTCCGAGTTTTGTCCTGTCTTTTTATGTTTTGTTTGGTTTTGTAACAAAATTGTGCTGTCTGAGTTCATGTCCAATTTTTATTTTTGTAAATAAATTTTAATTTAATAAAAAAAAGAATTTAAAATATAATCTAGTTTTTAATTTATAATTTCTAGAATAATTTATTTTTGAATTAGAATAGATTTAATTTTCTTTAAAATAGTTTAAATTTATCTTTTAGGAATTAATAGTAAAAAAATCCAAAAACCCAAATTGCCTTAGTTCGATTAAATTAGAAATTAAGAGTGACTAATTTTTATGTTCTTTTAAATTCTAAATGGTTAAATTAAAAATTAGATTAAATTAAATTCTCTTTTTGTAATAGCTTAAATTTTTCTTTAGAATTAAATAGCATAAAGCCAAATTTTCAAAAATCCCAAATTGTTCTAATTCGCCTAAATTAATTATTAAGGATTGCGAAATAAATATTATTCCCTGTGGATCGAATCTTAAATATTAAAACGATGATTGTGCACTTGCGATAATTAAATGTCATGTTTTTGGCACATCATTTTGTGAACTAACCTGTTTCAGTTTTCAAATAAACATCCCAAAACCAGATTGCCTGACCAAGCACTGCTTTATCGACAGATCGATTCTCATAAGCTATCTCTTTACCATCCAATTGGTAAATCCTTGCATACATCACATTGCTTTCATTGATTGTAAAAACAATAGTCTCCTTCTTCTGAAGATTGAACGTTTCAATTATGTTCTGAAAATTTGACAGATAACCACCAGTACGATTGTACAAAATAGAGAATTTTCTTCCTCAAACTTCAAGTTCATTTACAGAACCAAGCTTTTCTCCGTATTTGTCACTGATTCCTTTTGGTACAATCTGTTGGGTATTATATTTACATTGCCAATGGAAATAATGTTTATTTAGTAAATTCGAGAAGCATTCAAGAGTTGGAAAGAATGGAAGAATGAATAAAGAACAAAACGTAAATATACCATTACTCCTTCATCCAAACAGTGCTGAGATACAACTTTTAGAAAAGACCTGTGTAGGTCTCTATGCTTTTCTGCAAACATAAAGTACTATTAAATGTCGATTTGGATATCAAGTTTCTAGATATTGGATACAAAGGATGACCTTAATATCAGAATTACCTCTTCCTTCATCAATTATTTGATCCTCTCCTTTAAAAATGCAGACATTTACAGCATAAGGTCCTGATTCAGGAATTCTAAATAGCACCAAAGTATCTCCAACTTCCAAATTAATTTCTTCTGCAAAAGAAAACCATTTTTTCCCAAACACACAGCTATTTTCCTTCCATTCTACATCAATTTCCCATGTAACTTCAGTAAAACGGAGAAAAAACTTTGCTCCATTTTCCCAATCTTTCCAAAGTTTTTCAAAATCCTTGCTCAACCTCAATAATTAAAAAGTATTAGAACAGTTTTATGGCAAAAATGTAGTAATAGTAAAATGAGAAAATGATATAAACAGAGCTTACCAAATATGGAAGTTCTCCATCAATGTGCATAGTACCTATCTTCATCTTTAAATAGTCCACATAATCCATAAAGGCATTAAAGGACCATATTGCAACAACTTTCTAAAATTCGAGTGAAGTATCATCAACAATATATTCAGTTTTCTTCCAATTTCGACATTTTTCACTACCAAGAAACTTTGATGAACACATTTTTCTATAGTTAGGTTGAATTGCTGTATTTTTAAATATTTTAACAAAGAACTCATCTTCACCACAGTAGTCGAATTGAACCAGTCCATACATCTTGATTTCATAATACTTCATAAAACTTCCCAAACCATAGATTATCTTCAATTTTCTATCATACTTAGCATCCCACTCAATCGAGTTGCACTTAAGCCTTAAACGGAAAGGAAGTACAGCTCCATATTCATCGTGAAAGCTTTTAGGAATTCTCTACAATAATTTGTGAAACCGACTAAATCAACATTACAATTCATTAAATAATATATTTACATCTGACTGGAAACATAAACTTAATGTAAATCTAGCTACCGTCAAGATTATATTCATAGCGTTGCATTATACTTACAAATCTTCCAAAAGTTCCCAGGTTGTTATTTGCACAAAGGAAACTCGAAATAGCCATTTTTGTTCCTGTACGATAACAAAAGGAAAATTTAGCCCATTCTAATTTCGTGAATAATATAAATTATATTGTATATAATTAAATAATAATATACCACTTTCAATAGCCAAACTTGATGTCTTATTCGTCATAATTTTCCTGCATACAAAAGTTTAGGTTTTTATGAAAATGGTCTTAATTTACTTAATCATACTATCGATTATGTACTTAATTACAGGTTATCATACAGTCATTGAGTTTCTACACCAAATACGAAATCCATTTTCAGAATCTTGCAAAATAGCAGATATGGATATGGGTTTAAGTAACTATACTCATAAATGATTTAAAGATTAAGATAATATAGACGTAATCAAGAATCTTAACCCTATTAAGAAGTTCATATAGTATGTAGAACAACTCTAGAATACATAAACATAACTGTCAATGTAAATAAACCTTAGATTTTTCAAGTCGATCATACGAATTGATGTTGTACCGAAACTTTAACAGAATATAATCAGAATACCTGTACTATGTTGATCGGAGTTTGATGGAAGCGGTTATGAATTGATCGATTGCTTCAATTGGTTCAAGTTGCCGCAAGTTGTTCATGCAAACATTGGTTTTTAACTCTTTTCTTTCTCCTTTAGGATATATAATTTATATGTAAAGTTGTGTATATCCTATAGTGAAGGATGTGTTTTACTTTTAGGACACTAATCAGTCTTAATATTAAACACAAATTCCCAAGAATGTCAATTAATATAAAGTTAGATACATTTTTTTATTTGATAAATTAGTGTTTTCAAAAGTTAAATTTCTTTTTAAAAAATACATCCCAAAATTATCCCTCCAATCCAAAATACATTTCATTTTTTTCCTTTAATTTGTCAAACTAAAAAAATTGCTCACAATTATATGAATTATACAAAATTTGAAAATTTTTAAATTTTTTTCGATATTAGGTTTTGATGGAATATTATGGATATTCTAATATATCTGATTAGATGTCACAAATTATGGACGATAATTTTTGTATTAAATTTTTTTTATTGTAATTGATTTTGTATGATTATGATAATTATCTATCAATCAATATCATTTATCTCGGCCAGATTAAATGGTTTTTCACCTTATCTTCACATTGAAATCTCTATGAGAAAAGTCCTTACCAAGTAATCAAAATACCCCATTTTCTCCTACATTGATATCAGAGGTGAGTAAAGCACAATATGATTAACTACAATATTACTTATTATAATTTGAACGATCATTTCATCTTAACAGCATTCACATAGAGCTTAAATGTCTATGAATACTCATGTAATGTTTATTATACCATATATGTTTCACAGACTTGAATTCATCGACAATACAAGGACTGATTGGAAGATTCGTGTACGTATTACACGTATGTGGCCCTCAACTGGAAATGATGGAAATCTTTTGGGTTTCAATCTGATTTTGCTTGATGCAGAGGTATACTTTTTTAGTATTTCAATGACACATGATATTTAACATTGTTTAATAGTTATTAATTATATGCTTATTTTATTATTTCCAGGATTATCATATTTGCTTTTGTACACATAAACAAGTACATCAATAAAAATAATGTAAATAACTTATCTTCTTCACAAATCTTTATAATCAGGTATGGTTCAAGTCAGCAGTTTGGATGCATCGCGGTTTTTTATTAACATTGCCTATGAAGCAGTTAGGCGTGTTAGGAATCGGTAATATATATTTATTTATTTAAAACAATGATATTTATCGTTTGGTGTGATTGACTGATAATATTAAACTTTCTGTTTCAGGCTCATTATTGCAGGTTTCCCAGTTCCTGTTCTTGCAATTTGATATTTTTGCAATATGTCTTCAGACGATATGAATAAATTGAAGTTTTAAATATTCTTTCCACAATCATTATTGCTTAATCTATCAAGTTTTAAGATTTTCCATCTAATTGTCTAAGTTCTTCCAGGTTTTATGTATTTATTTGATGTGTCGATGGTTATTTTTTTCAATTAAGCAATAGCTGAAGATAGATGTCGGTTTTTTTTTTTTCAAATGAGTTTATCACGTAAAGTATTTTTGTATTCATAATGAAATTGTAGAGAAGGCACCACCACCATTAGCACACAATCCTCCAACAGTGTCATTGATTGTCTTGCGTCCAATTAGACCATAATCAATGTAAAGTCTACAAATGACCAAGCGACCAGATATGTTAAATTGAAAGGATGTCCTTTCATCCAGATAACTTTCAGTAACATGAGGTTTTGTTATCGTCCTTAAGATCAGCAATAATTTCATCATTGGTGAAAGTAAAATTCACCAGTAGACAAAGGATTTGGTTTATGTTAATTTATTATTGTTAAAAAGTAGTATTATTTGTTCATTCGATGCACTCAAAGGACATTGTTGAAAAACACTTCATTGGTAACATATAAGTAAGAAAAAATAAAAAACGAATAATATATTTTACTAAATTTAAAGCCGGTACGTAGCACGGGCAATATTGCTAGTTTATTAAAATGGTGGATTTTGGTGGATTTGCTAGTTGTTTTTATAAATTTTGAAATCTTGCAAAAATCAATGAGATTTTGATGGATTTCTAAAAAAAACATTTCAAATCTCAATGACTCAAATTTTACAAGATTCTTTGTAGAATTTAAACAATCGGTGAATTTAAAAAATTCATTAAAATTCATAAATTATCATAAATTCATTAAAATCTTAGTTGAGAAAGTTGCCGCTTTATTGGAGAGGACCTAGATAAACCAAGAAAGTCCTGGAACAGAAAAATGGACACAGGGGTCTCAGAAATATGTTAAGACCAGCATCAACAGAAGCCGGAGATGACGAATATGCCTCTGCGGCATTTCATCAAACACTTTGTCTGCAACAAAAATGCGCTTTCTTCAAAACTTTCTCTGCGGCATTTTGTCAAACACCTGGCGTGCAAACCCCATTCATCTTCTGTTCTACTCTATCACTCCCTGTCCTCTAACACAAGACCTAATAAATTGTACCCTTTTCTATTCTGCACTCTTATTCACCTCTATCTCTCGTGTCGTCGGCTTTCGAAAGCCATTGAAGCCTTCACAGCCATGAGAAGCCACGATATCGTTCCGGAACTAGCCTCCTGGAATCGGCTTCTACGTGAATTTAATGATGCTGGATTGGTGTCTCAGGTTTGGAATGTTTACTCCGAAATGTTATCTTGTGGGATTGTTCCGAATGTTGCGACTCATAATGTTGTTATTCACTCTTTGTGTAAAATTGGTAGTATTAGTTTAGCTCTTGATATGATTAGGGATAACTATAGTGAAAGTGATGCTGTTAGTTATAATACAGTTATTTGGGGTTTTTGTAAAAGTAGAAATGTTAAGTTGGGTTTTGCGTTGTGTTCGGAAATGGTTAAAAGGGGAATTCCTTTTGATGGTTTTACTTGTAATATACTTGTTAAGGGTTTTTGTGAGTTGGGTTTGGTGGAAGATGCCGAGTGGATTGTAGATAGAATGAGACGGGTTGAGAATGTTGTGTTTGATGTTGTTGGTTTTAATACGTTGATTCATGGGTATTGTAGAGCTGGTGAGGTAAATTATGCTCTTGATCTGATGAGGAGTTTAAGAAATAAGGTTGTGTGTCCTGATATTGTTACGTATAATACTTTGATTAATGGGTTGTGCAGCACTGGTGATTTCGTTGGTGCCAAGAGACTTATTATTGAGGTCTTGCAGGGTGAAGAAGTAAACACTAATGATGACGATAAAGTAGAGGGTTTTGTTGCAGGAAGGTTGGACATAAAACCCAATGTTGTAACATATACCACACTTATTGGTAAGTATATTGAACAAGAAGGGCTTGACGGAGCACTTTCTGTACATGAAGACATGAAAAACAATGGGATATTTCCTGATGTTGTTACTTATAGTTCTCTTATAGATGGCCTTTACAAGTGCGGGAGAGTTGAGGATGCTGCTTTGCTTTTTGAGGAGATGAAAAGGATGGGTGTGGAGCCTAATCATGTAACTTACACCATTCTTGTGGATTCATTTTTTAAGAAGGAGAACACAATAGCCGCTCTTAAGCTTCAAAGTCAAATGTTAGTCCGTGGAATCACCTTTGATGTGGTTTCGCTAACCACTTTGATGGATGGACTTTTTAAGGTTGGAAGGCCCAGTGAGGCTGAAAACATGTACAAGACTCTCTTGATGTTCAATTTAGCTCCAAGTTGTGTCACTTATACAGCAATAATTGATGCACGGTGCAAGGTAGGAGACATACAGGGTGCCGAGTCTGTTTTACAAGAAATGGAGCATAATGATATTCTTCCAAATGTCATTACATATTCTTCTATGATCAGTGGCTATCTAAAGAGGGGAGCGCTTGATGTAGCAATTTATTACACAAGGAAGATGGTGGACCAAAATATAATGCCAAATGTTTTTACCTATGGCATGCTGGTTGATTCCTGTTTAAAGCTTGGAAAACGTGAAATAGCTATTGAATTTTATGAGGAAATGAAAATGAGGGGCGTGAAGGAAAATAATTACATACTCAATGCTTTCATAAACAGTTTGAAAAGAACAGGACAAATGGATGAGGCTGATGCATTCTTTAGAAATTCTACATCAGCGGGATTAATTCCAGATTGTGTAAGTTACACGTCTCTAATTGATGGATATTTTAAGGCAGGAAAAGAGTCAGCTGCACTTGACATCGCTGAAGAGATGATGGAGAAAAATATAGGGTTTGATGTCATTGCATACAATGTCCTAATTAACGGATTGCTTGGACTTGGAAAGTATGGAGTTGAGATTGTGTATGCTGAAATGAGACAGCGTGGTCTGGTACCAGATTCTGCTACATTTAACACCATGATCACTGCTTACTGCAGACAGGGTAAACTTGAAAGTGCTCTTAATCTTTTGAGCGAGATGAATAAATTTGGTGTACCGTATAATTATGTTACCTATAATACTCTTGTAAAAGGGCTTTGCGAAGCCTCTCAGGTTGATGAAGCAATGGAGTTGTTAAGCGAAATGCAAGGTATGGGTTTAAAACCTACTACAACTGTTCATAAGATCATGTTGGATGCCGCTTCAGAGAGTAAACGGGCCAAGAGAATCTTTTTAGTTCATGAGCGACTTGTAGGTATGGGTCTAAAACTCAATCAGACAGTCTACAATACCCTTATATCCGTCTTTTGTAGGCTAGGGATGACAAGGAAAGCAACTACTGTATTAAATGAAATGAGAGCAAAAGGCTTTGAAGCCGACATTATCACCTATAATGCCCTGATACGTGGTTATTGCAAAAGCACACAATTAAAATGGGCATTCAAAATGTACTACCAGATGTTAGATGCAGGACTTTCCCCTAATATCACAACATACAATAATCTACTAGCAGGTCTCGCAGCTGCTGGTTTGATGAATGAGACTACTGAGTTACTAAATGCTATGCAGGGAAAGGGTTTTTTACCTAATGCTAATACATATAATATTTTGGTTTGTGGCCATGGAAAGATTGGAAATAAGAAGGAATCCATTAAGCTTTACTGTGAAATGATAACCAAAGGTTTTGCACCTCAAACTAGTACGTATAATGTGCTAATTAGTGATTTTGCTAAGACTGGGAAGATGAAACAAGCTAGGGAGCTTATGAATGAGATGCAAGTCAGAGGTGTTCCACCTAGTTCTTCAACTTATGATATATTAATAAGTGGTTATTGCGAGCTATCTAATCGAGTGGATGTGGGACGGGTGTTAAAGATATCATACAGGACTGAGGCCAAACGTTTACTCGAGGAGATGAATGGAAAAGGTTTCATTCCATGCAAGACTACTCTTTCTTTAGTTAGCAATGTTTTTGCCCAGGAAGGAAAGATGGTTGATGCCCAGTGGTGTTGGATAACTTATACAAGAGACGTCTAGTAAATGAGCTAAAGAGAAACTTCAAGGATAAGCGGAGATGCATGCTGGGGAGAAGCTAGCAGTGTCGAAAAGAATCAAAATGTTATAGAACAGATAATTAGAGATCTTATCGGACTTGGTGAACTCATTGTCGGACAAATCTTCATTTGAAAGTAAGTAATTTTTTTGTACTCTGCAATTGTGACAGGTGTAAGATTGTTTCTTCTTTTATTGTTGTTAGCTGCCCTTAAACCTGTCGATAAACCGTTTCATCTTTTTTATAGAATATGGATTTTAGGCCTGTTTATCCACATGAAAATGGTAGAAATATGAATAGACATTTAGACACAATCTTGACAGTGCTGCACAGCTTATTTTCTTAGATACAAAATTCTTGTATTTTATTCTGAATGCATGAGTTGTTAACACTATCATTTCCCTCAAGCTAAAAGTTGGCTGCAATGAAACCATTCCTTTTGTGGCTGTAACCATTAGCTCAATAAAATTATACCCTGTAGTCATTTTCTAATTCAATTTTGTCCCCTTAAATAACTTATGTTGCTGTTCAATAATGTAAACATCTCTTCTTATAGTAATTGCATCCCAATGTCAGGTAATTGGGCTGTTCTCTCAAAGTGTTGCGACTGTGTTGGCCATGGGGCTGGTCGGCAGGTTCCTGGAAAATATCGCCGGGCAGGCCAGGGTGTCCTGTAATACGCCTTTTTACCAAAGATTCCCTCTTGATATGTCACCTGTGGAAGCATAGAGAAGAAATCACTTACAGCATGCAGGTGCAAACGGTGGAGCTATAACATATCTGTCAAATTTTCAGGTTCATCCTTAAAATTCTTGAACTTGTGACCAAATGTATTATTGGGAGATTTGGTAGAAGGAATTTTTGTTATTTGAGTAGTCATACCTTGTCTTCTTTATGTGCCATGCCCAGATTTTGACAAGAATATATGACATGACAGTCGAAGCTTTTGCTTTTGCTAAGGAGTCAAGTGAAGAGCTGCATAAACCGTTTGAGTTTGGTTGGTTCAGGATTCTAAAGTCCAGGGTACTTATTCTGTGATCAGATTGCATTAATCCTGGAAAAGGTTCTTGTTCTGCAACAGCTGATGCCTCATTCAAGCTTTTCTGTGGAAGGTCAGATTTGCTTAAATAAAAGATTGCTCTCTACCTATTGGAATTTCTTCTGGTTGCATGGTTTTATTTTTCATAGAATTACCTTGATGTGACAGGTAAAACCTCGGATTAAGTTTAGAGTTGCTTATTATCTAACAAAACAAATCATGTCCATTTCTGAATACTAATACTTGCGCTTGAAATAGTGGAGGACTGTGCTATAACAAAAGAAAAAAAGATTAAAGATTATGTGTTAGATTTCTACTTACTCTCTGAAAGGATAGATAGAGATCATATACATATATCTATATATGTATAGTTCCATGAAGAACTATGTAAAGATAGTAAAGCTAATTGCTGCTACAATATATTTCGTTAAAAATTGAATTATCTGGTTACAACTAAATCAAATGGGAAATTATCAGCTATTATGGATGGTTTACTGCATAATCTCGAATAATTTAGAAACTCTTTTCCGTATATTATATAATTATCAGCTATGATGGATGGTATTTTTGTAAAAGCAGGATTTGTGAATATTATTGTAAGAGAAAAATGCCCCTAAGTACGTACTTAGGGGACTTACCTAAGTACGTAGTATATTTTAATGACATATTTTGTAATTATTCGATCAAGTTCTGCAATTACAAACATAACCCTCGTGTATTCACATAAAAATTTCTTTGCATCTCACCTAACTTAGGTGAGTACGTACTTAAAAGCATCAAGCTCTTATTATAATTATGCCATTAATTTGTACTATGTACTCATATAACTCCCCTAAGTATGTACTTAGGGGCATTCTTCCCTATATATATATATATATATTATTTTTTTGATTTAATCTAGAATAATTTAGGAATTCATTTGAGAAGTGGCAGAAATGTCTGGAGTGAGAACCAAAAGAGAGATTCCCTTTTTGAACGGCAGTATCTGTTGTTTCTAAATATTGAAATTGTGAATCATAATGAGATTTGCAAAATTGCTGAATTGCAGAACTGTAGAATAATTGAAAAACTACCCGAAATGTTAAAATTGACAGGGAGAGATTAAGGTTAATGAAGAAAACTTTCTGGATAAGTATTGAATTGTGGCGAGCCAGTGACAATATTTAGCTTTTTGGCTTAAAAAACATAATGAATAAGTTTTTTTTAATAGCGCACACTTTAATTTCAAGGTCCATCAAAGATGAGTAATTAAGCTAGGCTAATAAGTAGACAATATTTTATATTTATTATTAACTATAGTTTTGGATTTCAGGGTCAACAGTGAGATGGTGAAAATATAAAACCAAAGAGAGAAGCATGTTGCGAAAATCTTTATGTCAGTGGATATGCGGAAGCTCTTGTATCTATAGGACAATGGAGCTAATTTACAGTTGTTAAATCCGCTGTATTAAGCTTACAAAATTACCTAATGTCAGCATACACTACCCCTAGTTACACACACTATATCAGCCCAAAAGATATGGCCATCTCTGAACAACCTGCATAGTTTCATCCTGAATCTAATTGTTTTAACCATTAGTTTGCTATCATAATGGATCATATCTGCCCTTACATGTAGTTTTGTGAAACAATTAGCAAGTTGTTCCTTACGGGAAACAAGAAAAATATGCTTGATTGTTTAGGATTATAGTTGCAATTGACGTGAAAATGTTTGGCGTTTTAATAAATGTTAGGCATTTTAGTTGACAACATACCTATCTCTACATTTTGTACTTGGTCAATTTTACATTATGGTGTGTCCACTTTAGGGCTGGAAAAAAAATCCGAAAAATCCGATATCCGTCCGAAATATCTGTATTCGTATCCGGAAAAAAGCGGATATTATCCGTATCCGGAGTCAACCGGATATTATCCGTATCTGAATCCGAGAGTTTAGGATACGGATATGGATATAGACGCATCCGTATCCGAAAATATCCGTATCCGAAAGTAATTATATATAATATATTTTTAATATATATAATATATAATTATATATTTTAAACCCATTTATAGTTATAAGCCCATTTATATATTTTTATACATACACTTATAGTTATAGGCCCACTTATTTTTGATGAATTTGCAAGTTATTTAGAGATAATGATGTGTAATGAAGTTATTTTGATATAAATTTGCATATGCAAATTTGGATAATGTATATGATTTTTGTAATTTGTAAATTAGAACCGAGTATCTCTTTAATATGCTTGTTTTTTTGTTTTTGTTTTTTTTGCAAAATATGCCTATTTTTTATAATAATGCAAATTTCACAAAAAAAAAAATTCTTTTTTTGCAAAACGGATTCGGATCCGGATATTATCCGTATCCGGATAATATTTGCCGAATTCGGATCCGGATAAAGTTTTTTCGGATATTCCCGGATTCGGATACGGATACGGATACGGTTGTAAAAAACGGATCCGGATTCGGATATAGCTGTATCCGTATCCGTATTATCCGTTTTCCAGCCCTAGTCCACTTGTAGTGAATGGAATGAAAAAATTGGAATCAAAATTCAGGGAGAACGAATATTGGGAAATTAGTTAGCAAAAATGAGGGAGTAAAAATTTTCTGTGATGAAGATTATAAGGAAAGTGAGGAAAAAGGAGAATGAAACATTCCTTTCAAAATTGATGGGTTAGACCATGGTTCTAAAAATCCCCGATTTAATCGATTAATCTCCGATTAATCCTTTGTAAGGTTATCAACCGATTTGATTTTTGAAATCCGATTAATCCTGTGAATTTATTTAAAATGATATGTTTAATTGTAAATTAGATTAATGTATTAAATATTATTATAATATCCGATTAATACTTCGATTAATCCTTCCGATTAATCCCCGATTATCCGATTAATCTTAAATCGATATCTTAACCGATTTATACCGATTAACGATTTTTACAATCATGGGTTCGACTTTTAAATTGTAAGGAAGGAAATGAAGGAAAGAATGAAATTATAAAAATATTTCCTGAATTCCCCTGAATAAGAGTACAAATATCCAAGTGGATACGAACTAAGAATCTGTATAGTCATTGTAAGTTGGATGTAGCTTACTACCGTGAAACCTCGTTAAATTAATATTCGATATCACGATAAATTAATATTTTTAATGTAAATTTTGGATTCCAACATAACATAAGGATGAAAATGTGATATACATGGCTTTTTCTCGTTAAAGGTTCAGTATGTTATTTTATGTAATCAATCAATCAATTAGTTACATAAAGGAGAAGACAGAGCGGTAACTTGTCGTACCTCAAATCGTTTCAATATATATATTTTTTAATTTTTTCAAAATTTTGAATTAATAAATATTAATAATAAGGAAAAATGTCTTCTAAACTTTCTTTTAAAGTCAAATTTTAAAAATTGAAATGGTAATTAATTATTCTCATCTTAATATTTTCTAAAACATAATTTATAAAATAAAAAATAAATAAGATGATATAAATTAAATTAATTTTAAAAATATTTAAATTAAAAATTATAATATCTTAAAATAAATTAGTAAATTATATAATTTGTTTAATAGGTTCACTCGTAGGAGCTTGTAATCTATTTAATTTGGGAACAACAAGAGAGCGACTCATTGGGAATAAACTTGTTCAACGAAAGGACGGTTCAATAGGGGCAGCGTCTTATCTACAAGAATTTAATATTGATGTATTAATTTTTATTTATATATTTTAAAATATAAGTTGGTATTTGAATTTTGAGAAAAATAAATTTAATTATTGTTTATTTCATTTAAAACACGTTTCTTAGGTTTCGTTTGGTCGAATTGGTCTAGTATTCAACTTTTATGTATTATTAGTTCGTGCAAAGCACGGGTTACTTTTAATTTTTTATAATTTAGAATAATAATATTATAAATATTAATTTTAATATGTTATGTGAAGAGTTCAAACCTAACATCCTTGTATATACTCCCTCCGTCCCAATTTATCTGTCTTGGTTACTATATTAGTTTGTCTCAAAAACTTGTTTTTTTTCCTTTAATATAGATTTAAGTTCCATATATACCCCTATTAATCATGCATTGGTAATCTATTATTTGTATTATTTAATGTAAGAGTTCCTTCTTTCCACCTAATACATTAATGCAATTACAAGGGTATTATAGTTAAAGCAAAGATAAAATTTATTTTTCCTTAATATGTGTGCAAAAGTCAAATAAGCCAATTAAAATGGGACGGAGGGAGTAATAAATTTTAATATTAAATATAAATTACTACGTTGTTGATGGGAATCGAACCTTAAACCTCTCTATATAACACTATTGTTGTATCTAACAGTCATGATTTGAGTTGAAAATCTAACGGTTCTGAATGGGGGATAACAAAAAATGAGGGGATAACCAAAAATAGGGGGTTAACCAAACTACAAATTATACCCCTTTTGCTTATTATAGTATACTAGCTTATAACCCGTGCGATGCGCGGGTTTTTTTTGATATATTATAAATTTTATTTTATTCTATAATTATGTTATTATATAATTATTAATTTTAAAAATTATTTTGATATTAATTTAATAAAATTTGAAGTAAATTTAATAAATAATTTTCATGATTTAAATTTATAAAATAAAATTTTAAGTTAAATATGTCGCTAATAGAATTTGAACCTTGAATATTTAGTAAATTAATTTAATCATTAAATATACCTTATAATTACATCTAACAGTTCTTATTAATTACTAAAAATCTAACAGTAATATGGTGTCATATTTTTGGGTATACATTAGTGATTGTAAATTTATGTTTTAAATTAAAAGGTAGTGCATTTAATTAGAAAAGAAATATTAATGATC
Source organism: Saposhnikovia divaricata (assembly GCA_036435485.1). Lineage (NCBI taxonomy): Eukaryota > Viridiplantae > Streptophyta > Magnoliopsida > Apiales > Apiaceae > Saposhnikovia > Saposhnikovia divaricata. Next base: position 34,753,274 of record CM071599.1, read on the forward strand.
GGAAGATTATGATTGCAAAATTATGTTTTAAATTAAAAGGTATCGTGTTTTAATTAGAAAAAAATATTAATGATTGGAAGTTACGATATTTTATGTACACATAAAGGGTAATATGTTCAATTAAAAGTAAACGTATTTTAAATTGATTGAAAGATAAGATATTTTAGGTATTTATTAAATTTTAGTTAATAGTATAATTATGTTTTTATATAATTATCAATTTAATAATTTTTAATATTTTAATTTAACATAATTTAATATACTCATATTTACGTATTATACTAATATTTTCTTATTATAAAAAATGTACATGAATTTTTAATATATTTTATTAATAATTGAAAATATAGTGTGATATTTTTTAGTATATATTAATGATTGTAAGATTAGTTTTAAATAAAAAAAGGTAACGTATTTTAATTAGAAAGGAAATATTAATGATTTGAAAATATGGTACGATTGATGTTTTTATAAAAGGTAATATCTTGAATTAAAAGTAAATGTGAAAATGGCAATAACTAATTACTATTAATTATATTATGTCATTATTTATTTTAATAATTAGGATAACCAAACCGAAAACCAAACCGACCAAACTTTAAATCTTTCGGTTTTAATATATTAGTATAGATATAGTATACATTTCAAGAATAATGGTAAAAATATTAATGATTTTTTTTATATTATCTTGTATAAGATCTGTTATTCATTTAAAGATCAATTTATAAAATATAAATTAAGACTATTCATACTATTTATATAGTATTATATTATTTGTTTTTTAAATTATTTTTAAATTATAAAAATAATTCTTATATTTTTCAGCGAATGGTGTGGGTAGAAAGGACACTCTGCCGACAACCGTTAATTTGGGCAACTCATATATAAAATAATGTTAAGTATTTCTGATGTTATCAGAAATATATTTAATTAACAATGTCACGTGATGTAAATATGGCTTTCTTACAATTAATTAAATATTTCTTATATATAATATTAATTATAATATATTTTCTATTCTAATGTAATAATATATAATTGAAAAATGAGATCCTTAAAAATATTAGATAGTACAAAAAAATAATTAAATGAATCTTATAATCAAGTCTCGGTAACAAAGGTTGCTGTAGTCGAATATCATATGGATTCTAGTATGCATATCCTTGTATATATTTAGTTGTGGAGAAGTATCCCTGCTTGCTTAGCCTTTAGGTTATTTGTGTTAATGCTGCCCATGTATATCTGGATTTGATGAGTAGGTTTACAATAGTTACAAGTATTACTTACAGGCTTCAGCAATGATGGTTGAGTGTAGTTCAGTTAAGTATAACGCGCGTCTTTATTTAGTCGTGTTAAGTAACCAACTCATCTAATTTGGTCGTGTCAAGTAACAACTCATCTAAAACCTTAAGATGTTAGAGGAAGGCCTTATATGATCTTATATTATATGTTAACAAGTCGCACAAACATCTCTAGTTGTTTTTCTTCTTTCAAATTTTTAGTTTTTTCCCTTGCGCTTGATGTATATTTAGATTCTCAGTTAGTGCATGTCAACAGATTTTAAATGGCTATGTGTGGTTTGAGACTTCTAACTATTTTCTTAGAGTTGGAGGAGGGTTGAGGACAGTGTTGTGTTGTGTCGTATTTGTGTCATGTCGATATGAAAAGGGATATTATGAATGGTACCCTTCTGGTATTGGCTTTTCTGAATGGTACCACTGCATATTTTTGACTTACGAGTGGTACCATCAAGGTTTTGTCTTCTCAATAAAAATGCCCCTCCGTCATTAGAAAGTTAGTCAAACGTTAGTCAAATAGTAATTTTAATTAATATTTTGAATGGTACCCTTCTGGTATTGGCTTTTCTGAATTGTACCACTCCATATTTTTGACTTACAATATTTTTAAAATTTTAAAATGAAGAGTATGAAATTACAAACATCCACATATCTTTGACATGAACAGGGAATGTGGTTGGATCATGCTTGTTTGAAAAGCTCAAATATGATTACTTAATTTAAATTTATTTTATAACATAAATATTGTTCTTTTTCTAATTTTGGCCTTAAATATGTAGGGCTGCTCTATCTTCCAATTTGCCTCCACTAGGTTTGACTTGAATAAAATTAAGTTACAAATATACTCCCTCCGTCCCGAATTATATGACATGGTTTGACTTTCGCGGAGATTAAGAAAATGTAGTAAAAAAAAGAATAAAGTTAGTTGAAAAGTGTATAAAGTGATGGGTCCTATTAATATTTAATAATAGATTTGACATAGTGAAGGAAAGTTGTGGGTGTAATAGTGTTTATTTAATAAATAAAGAGCATAAAATAGAGAAGTAGTGGGTGTAATATTGAAAAGTAGTGTTCAAAAATAGTAATTATAATAGATTCATTCTTTTTGGGACGTCCTAAAAAGGAATAAGGTTCACATAAAATGGGACGGAGGGAGTACATGTATAAGAACAGCATGCCAGTGTGTAATTGCATGCATCTGTAAGTTGAACAATGAATCAATAGACAGACGGAAATAATTACTGGACATCTGAATATCTGAACATAGTTTATTTTTATTTAATGGGTGCCCAGAATGTACCCTGAATAGGTGCCCTGAATGTGAGCTTTTGATTCTAAAAATATTTTAAAAATATGTGGGTGTTTGTAATTTCATACTCTTCATTTTAAAAATTTTAATTTTAATTTTTCACCAATTTTCCATTTAATTTTGATTTTTAGAAGTTTGATTTCGATTTTCAAAAATATGCAGTGGTACCATTCGGAAAAGCCAATACCAGAAGGGTACCATTCAGAATATTAATTAAAATTACTGTTTGGCTAACGTTTGACTAACTTTTTAATGACGGAGGGGTATTTTTATTGATAAGACAAAACCTTGATGGTACCACTCGTAAGTCAAAAATATGCAATGGTACCATTCAGAAAAGCCAATACCAGAAGGGTACCATTCATAATATCCCATATGAAAAAAACAACCATGTATGTAGATTGTGAGAACTGAGAAGAATTTTGACAGTGTCAAAATAAAAACATCTATCAAGCTATAAACGTAAGGAATGATTTCCTGTGCCCTCATGTTGCTCTAGTCTAAGTTTGGATTTCAAGCAAGCAATTAATTATATTCCAGGTCACAAATATTATAACATCAGAACGAATTTAAAATTTGTTTGAGAATTTACCAGATATACGGTTATTTTGATACTTATTTGCATTAATACGTTCTTTCAACTTTATTTGCATTTTTACGACATTCTTTGCTCTCTTTAACTTTTGTTTTAGAATATACGTTATTCACTTTTTGTTATTTCCCTGTACCGCATCTCCTCCGATCTATCCACCCCCGCCGTCCACCCTTCTTCCCTTCCCCCTTCCCCCTTCCCCGAAATCCGGGGCCGCAGGCCTCTCCATCACCCATCTCCGATCAACGCCAACCACAACCCATCTCCGTTGGTGTTGTGGAATAAAAATTAGGTTACGAATTTGTATTTAATGCTAGGGTTCGGGAGCTTCGTGCTTCCATGGCTGTTTCCGTATTCGAGACTAATCAGTCCTCACAGAGTGTCTACGTATCTCGTTATTGAGAATCAAGCCAAAAACGTAGTTCTGAGATGAGGGGTCTGACCCTTTATATAGGCTGAGAAGCCTTAGAATTATGGTAGGATTTGGATACTTGGTGGGCGAGCCACCGCCTTGAGGAAGGTTCTAGACTCCTTCCTTGTAGGAGTCTGTTTTCATATCGAATTTGGTGCCTTGGAGGCTAAGTCTTGTAGGAATAGTATCCTTATCTGATACTTATTGCTGAGCTGTTAATATCCCTTAATATTAATTACGAAATTAATATTAAAATAGGGTTTGGGCCCCATAAATGGCCCCCACGTTTGGACCATGTTGGGTCTAATTAATGCAACATCAAATGTGTCTTTAGGGCTTGCTTTTAGCCCATATCATTTGCCCCCCAACTTCCAGGAAAACTGATCAGGTTTTCCTTGAAGTTATAACGGTCTTATTCGAGGCTCGGGTCAGGGTCTATCTTTATACACTAGTGTTTCACGAGTACTATCTTGATGTAAAGCGTGGAGCGACCGACGCGTTTACGACAATGTTAAGCAAATGCTACTTGGTGCTAACAACGTTTAAACGATGTTAAGCGGCGTTAAACGACCTAAAACGGCACTAATCGATGCTAATCGGCCCTAATCGATGCTAATCGGCACTAATCGGTGCTAATCGACTCTAATCGTTGCTAATCGGCACTAATCGATACTAATCGACAATAATCGGTGCTACTCGGCACTAATCGGTGCTACTCGGCACTAATCGGTGCTAATCGGCACTAATCGGTGCTACTCGGCACTAATCGGTGCTACTCGAGACTAATCGGTGCTACTCGGCACTAATCGGTGCTAATCGGCACTAGTCGGTACTACATTGATTGGCCGAAAAGAGACCCGGAACAGCTGCAACCACCCCCTAGTCAGCTGCCAGGAGGTCCTGGTCGGCTGTCATGAGGTCCTGATCGGTTGCCAGGAGGTCCTGGTCGGCTGACAGGAGGTCCTGGTCGGCTGACAGGAGCTCCTGGTCGGCCTGACCCCTCCAATGGCACCTGGTCGGCTGACAGGAGGTCCTAGTCGGCTGCCAGGAGGTCCTGGTCGGCTGACAGGAGTTCCTGGTTTGCTGATTGGCTGACAGGGGCTCCGTGTTGACTGCAAACGGCAATAATCGATGCTTAAACGACGTTTAATCTGTGTTGAATGACGTTAAATGGCATAAGATGGCACTAATCGGTGCTAATCAGCCCTAGACGTCATTTAATTTATGACGTTAAATGATATAAGACGGCACTAAATGGTGCTAATCGACGCTACACGGCGCTAAATTTAAGAATCAGAACCATCAATCGACCCAACCAACTGACAGGAAGTGCCGGGAGGTCGGCCAGACCCCTCCAATGGCACCTGGTCGGCTAACAGGAGGTCTTGGTCGCCTGCCAGGTGCTCTTGGTCGGCTGGGACCTTCCAAGGTTGTAGAAAACTTCGTGAGCTTCGCGTGGACTGTAATATCGTCCAAATCTGATACCCGGAGCTCAAGATATGGTCCAAACAGCGTTGAAAGGTCCTTCAATGGAACCTGGTCGGCTGACATAAGGTCCTGATCGGCCACCAGGTGCTCCTGGTCGGCCAAGGCTGCCAAGAGGTTGGCCTGACCCCTCCTCGAGTAGCTGGTCGGCTGACAAGAGGTCCTTGGTCGGCCAAGGCTGCCAAGAGGTCGGCCTGACCCCTCCTCGAGCAGCTGTTCGGTTGACATGAGGTCCTTGGTCTTGTCTTGAGCGCCTTGTCGTGCCTCTCGGAGCTTTTTCGCAATATCTGAATTCTCGGTCTTGAATCATGACCTTGACCGTTGGCTGTAGAGTATCACCTTTTGTCGGCTGGAGCCTCTCTCGGAGTTCGGTCGGTCGTTGCTCGGTCCTTGAACCTCAATGTCAGTATATGAACGTCAATATTTAGACATCAACGTCAGTATTCAAATGTCGATATTTGGACCTCAATGTCTGTGTTCAAACAGACATCCTTCAATTCAAATTGGCTTTCATAGCTTTCGTGACCTTCTAGGCCTTAACTTGCTTGTTCACTCCTTGGTTTTAAATCTTGAACCCGTTCATGGTTGTCGGTTGTAACCAACCCTTCATTCTCGTTCTAAGATGTGGATCTTGTGATGAAGCTTTATTTCTTGCCCCCTACATATGGTGGAGGTCTTGCTTCTCGGTTGATCATTCAAGAAGTTCCCTTGCCACTCAGCACTTGACTTCAAGTCTGGTGTGCCTTGGCTGGTTGTCAACCCTTTATCTTGATTCTAGGTTTCCAACTTTCTTCTTATGCTCACAGGACCTTGCCTTGGTTTGAATTCGATTGACGGCTCTTGATTCAAGTCCTTAACTCAAAAGAAAAACTTGATTGGAGGCAGACAGCCTTTTTAGCCATCAAGGCTAAATTTTGTGTTGGGATTTGAGATTCAAGATTTTAAGTATGGAATGACAAAGGACCTCTTATCTTAACACTCTCACTGACAGTTTCTGTGCCTTTAAGGCATTATCAGGGAGCCAACCAGTCCCAAGATGAGCTTTAATAGGGTCTATCCTTCAGCTTACATCAAATGGTGCTACCAATTTCGCATTGATAGTGGGGTCTTCAGGACCTGGAAGTAAAAACTCTCGACATAATTCTCTATCTCAGAAGATGCAAACTTAGATTGGGCATCATCCTTAACGTTCTTTTCTCTCGGAATGTGCTCCTCGTAGCACTCATCAAACTGAGTCATCACGACCTTCAAGACTCTCAAGTACTTTGCCATAGTTTCGTCCTTGGCTTCAAATTCACCATTCATTTGCGAGACTACTAGTCTTGAATCCCCACATACTTTGAGATTCTTGACTCTCATAATTCTGGCCAAGCCCAATCCGGCTATCAAGGCTTCATAATCAGCTTCGTTGTTGATTTTTGGGAAATCCAACTTCAAGGCATACTCAGCTGTGAACCCATCGGGGCTTTGCAAGACTAAACCTGCACCACTAGATTTTGTTTTTGATGCTCCATCAAAATAGAGCAAATAGAGCACCCAATATTCCTTCTGATTAGGTACAAGCTCTTCATCTTTATTCTCTCTCCCAGGGGTGGTTACTATCTCCTGCCCCCTGACTTCTTCGTTGCTAATAGTGCATTCAACCACGAAGTCAGCTAATGCCTGAGCCTTGATGGCTGTCCGAGGCTTTTACGTGATGTCAAATTCTCCAAGTTCTATTGCCCACTTGATTAGCCTTCCACTGGCCTTCGGGCTGTGCAAAATATTTCCAACTGTTGGTCCGTCAGGACTTCAATCTTGTGTGATTGAAAGTATGGTCGCAGCTTCCTGGAAGCTGTTACCAATGCCAAAGCAAATTTCTCGATGGGAGAGTAATTCAACTCAGCTCCATGCAACACCTTGCTCACGTAGTAAATAGGTTTTATCGAACCTTATTCTCTTCTCGAATGATGACAACACTCAATGCTTGTTCAGATACCGCCAGGTATAGATAAAGAGTCTCCCCAAGACTAGGTTTGGCCAACAATGGGGCTTCAGTCATGTATTTCTTCAGCTGTTCAAAGGCCTCTTGGCTTTCAGGTGTCCACTCAAAATTCTTCACCTTCTTCAATACTTGAAAGAAAGGCAAGCATTTGTCACCAGATTTGGAGATGAATCTCCCTAGGGTTGTAACTCGGCCCATCAACTTCTGTACATCTCGTATAGAGTGGGGTGGTTCCATGTCCAAGATCGCTTTGATCTTATCAGGGATTGGCCTCAATGCCTCTTTTTGAAACCATCAGACCCAGAAACTTTTCCTGATCCAACGCCAAAAGCACACTTGGCCGGATTTAACATCATCTTGTGGTGCCTCAGCACTGCAAATGCCTCTCTGAGGTGCTCAATGTGGTCAGCCGTGAATAGGCTCTTGACTAACATGTCATCAACATAGACCTCCATGGTTTTTCCAATTAGATGGGCAAATATCTTATTCACCAGTCGTTGGTATGTAGCTCCCGCATTCTTTAGACCAAAAGCCATAACAAAATAACAGAAAACACCAAAGTCAGTTATGAAAGATACCTTTGGGATGTCATCCTTGTGCATCTTAATCTGATTATAGCCACTGAATCCATCCATGAAGCTCAGCATCTCATGTCCAGCTGTGGCATCTATCAACGTATCAATTTTTGGTAGAGGAAAACAATCCTTTGGGCATGCATCATTTAAATCAGTGAAGTCTATACACATCCTCCACTTTCCATTTGCTTTCTTGACCATCACAGGGTTAACCAACCATTCGGGGAACTGAATCTCCTCAATAAAACCAGCTTCCAAGAGCTTGTCAACCTCTTGCTTGATGGTATCTTGCCTTTCAGGAGCAAAATTTCTCTTCTTCTGCTTTATTGTCTTTCGCTCAGGATCGACATTCAACCTGTGAGTTATAAGTTGGGGATCAATCCCTGGCATATTGGCTGCTGTTCAAGCAAACACATCACTATTCTCTTGCATAAATGCTATCAACTTGCCCTTCAAGGGTTCCTTCAGAGAAGCTCTTATGTAAGTAACTTTCTCGGGATCGCTTGGCCGTCATGAATTCAATGTTTGTCTTTTATCCCAGGTCCTTCAAGGACTTAAACTCTTATTTGGTTGTGTTGTAACCTAACTCTCGATCCTTCAGGGTTTTACTTATGCGTTTGCTTGTTTCCATTCGTGTATTCTCTTATTTTCGGTACTTGGTCATCTTTGACTTACACACATCAGGTGCTTGGCACATAAATAGAATCACACAATCAATGAATGGAAATCAAACTTGCATTAATAACTTGAAATGGGTTCAACCCTTACATAGAGTACTATTGTCCTACTCGGAGAAACATGCTCTGCAATGGTTTTAATGAACCTTATTTCTACTACTGTTAGATAAATATGAAGCTAAGTCCTACTAGGATAACTTGAGCCCATCGGGGCTTTGCAAGACTAGGCCTGCACCACTTGATTTTGTTTTTGATGCTCCATCAAAATAGAGCGCCCACCATTCCTTCTGGTCTCCTCGTTCTTATTCCAAAGTTCACTTCCTGCTTGGGGTGATACTTCGAGGAGGCTTTACCTGGAATGAAAGAACAAAAATGGATTACCTCCTGCCCCCCGACTTCTTGGTTGCCAATGGTACATTCAACCATGAAGTCAGTTAATGCCTTAGCCTTAATGGTTGTCCGAGGCTTCTCTGTGATGTCCACTACTGGCCTTTCTTGGTGTTCCTTAACACTGCGGGCATCCATGTCTTCAATCAGAAGGACCTGCCCCCCGACTCCATCAGGCCTTAACGAGGCTACATAACAGCTTCGTGCCATCTTTTGATCACCTTTATGTTCTCCAACACCATTCCTGGTTGGGAACTTGATTTTCATGTGATAGGTAGAGGCTATAGCCTTAAAAGCGTGGAGTCCAGTCCTTCCGAGGATGGAATTGTAAGTCGAAGATGCTTAGATAACCAAAAAGTTCAACATCTGAGTGGCCTCTATCGGCTTCTGTCCGATGGTGGTGGGCAACTGAATAGTTCCCTCAACTTTAGATTCTACTCCATTAAACCCGTATATAGGCGTGTTGGAGGGGGTCAGTTGAGAGTCGTTATACCCCATCTTCATAAATGCATCATGAAACAAGATATCCACGGAAACGCCATTATCTATCAAGACTCGCTTCACCTCTGAGTTTCTAATCACAGGAGTTATGACCAGCGGGTCATCGTGGGGGAACTTCACCCCTTCAAGGTCTGAATCATCAAATCTGATTATTACCTCGGTTCTTACGCGCTTTGGTGCCTCTCCAACAATATGCATCACCTCTCGGGCATAAGCCTTCCGAGATTTCCTAGTTGTCCCGGCCGCAGTCGGGCCTCCTGAGATCATGTTGATTACTGGCCCTCGGGGCTGCATTGCGATCTTGATCGTCATCCCTTCTATTATAGTCTCTTCTTTGATCACCACGATCTTCACCCTTAGTGAAGTGGCTCAGTTTTCCTCTACGGATCAAAAACTCAATCTCATCTTTGAGTTGCTTGCAGTCATCAGTGTCATGCCCTACATCCTTGTGGAATCTGCAATACTGATTCTTGTTTCTCTTTGCGGGATCACCCCTAAGTGGCTTCGGCCATCGGAAATCCTTATCCTTCTCAATGTCCAACAAGATTCGACTCCTAGGAGTATTCAACCTTGCATACTCAGTGAACCTTGATCCTTGGCTCTTCTTAGGGGCATAGTCGGAGTCCTCACTAGTTCGGGGATGCTTGTCCCTAGCATCATACTCCTGGTCATCATACTCCTGGTCTCGCTTTCGTTTCTTGGAGGGGGTCGATTTTGATTCTGTCTTTGCTGCTCCCTTTCTATATCGTCCTTCAGCTTCTAGATCTCGGCTTCATAAGCCTTGATTCTCTCAGCGGCTGTCATAGGGGGTCCATCATGGATTCGTCGAGTATGCCTTATAGGCTTCTTGCTTGGATGTCGCCTCCTCGGGGCTTGATCACGATCGTCATCCTCAGATGAAGAATCATCAGTATAAGGACCAGAGTAGTCATAATATCTTTGATCAGGGCCCAAGCCTCTAATGTAAGGAGGGTGATACGGCTCATGTATCTGCAGGGCATGGCCGCTTGGCCCAATACCTCGAGTATTCGGGGGGTAGTTAGGCAAGCCATATGTCGGATTCGTACTTCTAGGGAGATCCGTAGTAGAGATCCGCACCCCCGGAGGTAGTGGATGATTGATAAGGGGAGAGACCACCATCTGAAGAGGGTTGGTCTGCTGGCTTGGATGGACAACCATGGGTAAAGTTCTTTCAACATGGGGAATTGTCCCTGGAGGTTGAGAAAATTGAGGTTGGGTGATCGCCCCTGTTGATGGGGGTACATACCCTTGTTCAGGCGGAGCAGAGGTGACGGTGGTCGCCTCGGTTGTGACTGGTGTCCTTCGTGTTTACACCATGGTTGATGTTGTCATCCCACAGACGGTGCCAAATGTTGTGGAATAAAAATTAGGTTACGAATTTGTATTTAATGCTAGGGTTCGGGAGCTTCGTGCTTCAATGGCTGTTTCCGTGTTCGAGACTAATCGGTCCTCACAGAGTGCCTACGTATCTCGTTATTGAGAATCAAGCTAAAAACGTAGTTCTGAGATGAAGGGTCTGACCCTTTATATAGGCTGAGAAGCCTTAGAATTATGGTAGGATTTGGATACTTGGTGGGCAAGCCACCGCCTTGAGGAAGGTTCTAGACTCCTTCCTTGTAGGAGTCTGTTTCCATATCGAATTGGGTGCCTTGGAGGCTAAGTCTTGTAGGAATAGTATCCTTATCTGATGCTTATTGCTGAGCTGTTAATATCCCTTAATATTAATTACGAAATTAATATTAAAATAGGGTTTGGGCCCCACAAATGGCCCCTACATTTGGACCATGTTGGGTCTAATTAATGCAACATCAAATGTGTCTTTAGGGCTTGCTGTTAGCCCATATCAGTCGGAGTTTATCATACTCAACCGGAGTTTAAGAAATTGGCAGAACCACAACTAACCCCCATCTCTAGTGCAACCACCAGCCCAAACTCCACCAAATCTACTAGAATCTCTACTCTCTGCCGCCCTTACTCCTCAACATCTCCGTCAGTCAACAGACTCCACCAAGTCCCAGTCTTCCGTCTGCAACTCTCCATAACATCAGACGAGTTTTCTTCGACACCAACATTAATCTACAGATCGCCTACCTTCACGAGCTCTAATGAGATTCTCTCAAAAAAATTGATGGAATCTTTAGTCGGTGTTGTTAATGAGGCGGTGCTTTTTTCTTAGATAAATGGGCCTGAAATAATGTCCAAGTGGTCTAGGGGTTTTGGGTATATTTGCAATTTCTAAAAAGAAATTGGTATATAATTGCAATTAAGATAGTAAATTTGCAAATAGCTTTTCTTAAAAAAGGTAAAATTGCAAAAAATTACTTTTAACAATATATTTATCAAAAAAGCTCAATTTGTTTTTTGTCATGGTCACTTTGTTCACTACATGTTATATATTGAAAACATTTAAAGTACTCAAAATTTTAAAGCTGATATATTTTGTATTGAGTTTGGCTGTATTCCCGTTTGGTGTAAATGAACTATAACTTGAACACTTTCTGATCCCAGTATAGTGAAAGTACTTGGACCATCTTTCCTCTTTATGACCAAGGGATGAAGCACAAATTAGTTCATAATAAATAATATTAGTTGATTTCAACTATCCTAGTGGAAGTGTAGAACTGAAGTAATCCAAGGTTGCACTCCGACTCAATTTCAAGCTTTTAGATCCCCAACATCTACTCAAAAAGATGTCAAGTAGGATGTTATCTCATGTCTCTACCCAGACTTTGAATCCCCGTGACATCTTAGAGATGTATTAGCTCAAATGTCTCCTTCCCTTGATGTGATAGTAGCAGAACAAGTGCAATCTGTTATCTAGTGAGTTCCGGGGCCTTTGGGCATTGAAATCATGTCTGTTGAGTGAATGTATCATCGTAGACTTGTTGTTTGTGTTTTATTATGATGGAGTAATTTCATTTCAGATATTAAATGGTGAAAGGGGATACAAATGGCGAGCGAAGATTGCTTTTCTATATAGAGTAAATTTGTATTGCCTGTATTGGGTAATTAAACTGAGGAGCCACCAAATTAATGTCTATAAACGAGAGTCTCTAATTTGTTATATTGCAATTGAACTTCAAAGTTTCTTAGTTCTCAATAAAGGCTGAAAAACAAGTGCTATTTGATAGGCCCTTAATGGCCCAAGCCGAATGATAGGACACTCATGGCCCAAGACCAATGCCGATAATGAGTGACGTCGTCATGGCTTGTGCCAACCTGGACGAGGCGCTTAGCCAGGGCTTTGGACCACACTTGATGATGACAGCTAATGATTGTCAATGATCGGCACAATCCAAAAAAGGAAAACTACACGCCAAGATGGTCCCAGCACACTCCACCACAATTTTCTCCTGGACACATGTGGTTCATCTAGAGGCCCCACGTGTCCACACTACCTAGGATTCAATGCCCATGATTGCAGGTAATAACCCCAAACCCTAAATCCTGGGCCTATAAATAGCCTAAGAAAAAAGGGGATAGGGGTTACACACTCTCTCTCATATACACACACCCTTCTATATTCAGATCTCTGTTATTTTCATACTTATCTCTTTCCAAACCGATCCTTACTCTCACGCCGGAGGTGTTGCGGGTTCCAAACCCCCCACCGACATTGTTTTGCAGACTCCAACCAGCAGCTACATCGTATTCCGAGCGTGGGAGCAGCGAGGAAGGACCAGATCGGGAATTGGAGTTATCACTATTTGTTTCTACTGTGATGTCCATGAAGTATGTTTTCATATTTCTATCCATGTGACAGATGCTTATTTGGGTTCTCCTTTCCCTCTCATGAATCTGGAGACTTTAAAGAAAGTAGCAGTAGCAGAAAGAACAACAACAAAACGGAACATGAGACTAATTGTCCAATCTCAAGTCAGCCTTCTTATTCAGGTGGATCATGGATGTTACAACTTGATAGATAGAAAATTCATCTATACTAGCAATGGTTCAGGTACTTTTATGTAGTTTTTTGTTGTTGCTATTTTAATCACAAGATAGTGGGCATGATAGTAGACGAGAGGTTAACATTTTAAGTACAATAGTATTTTGTTATCTCTAGCATTGTAGCCTACTATATACCCATCTTCTCTCCGTAACCAAGAAGTGGAGGGATCAGGCCTCAGTGGAGATATGTGTGTGCTAATATCTAAATATGTCAATTGCCATTGAAAAAAAAGTGGTACCCCACCATTATATAAGACGTTTGACTTTTCTGCACGTAAATATCTTAAAGATGAACCGGAATTGTCAGATTCGGCCTCTTCCTTGTCTGTTGGGGTCATGGAGAGGAAAAATATGTCTTGTTCTTTCGGTTATAGAAAATTTAATTATAAGTCCAGATTTGAGAATGAGAAATCTGTATCAAATATAGCTTGGAGAGATTTCAGATTATTATAAACTCGAAAGGAACATTCGACTGCCTCAATAAATGCTTAGTTTTCAGGTCTAAGCATATATTTGCCGGAAGTTGCGAGGCATGAAAGTTGCAGAGGAATTATAAAATGGCATGAATGGTTAGACAAATATGCAGGACTTGATGGTGGACGAGATATTAAGTTCCTTGGTTGATGAGTTGGTGAGTGATTTGTTGGTACGAAAGCATGTTAGCTTATTGTCGATTTTGTCGAATAAATAAAAATAATATTATTTTTCTATTTTCATTTTTCTTACACATCATTTTTGTCATTTTTATTTCAAATAATATTTCGATAGTTAGAAACTCTAAAATGTACGCATTGAAAAATTGTACAATACAATATTTATATGTAATATTAAAAATTAATATTTTAACTATTATTGACCACATAAAATAAGTTAACAAGCTATTTAGATGTCAATTTTTTTGCATCACAAGTTTCTCATTGGCATCTTTGTTACATTGTTTCAATTTTAACAAAATACTAGTAAAATGGTATTTTAATAAGAGTGTCATTTCATATTATTTTGTCAAATGACGTGGGAACTTTTTTAGCAATCACCCAACTCTAGACATTTATTTAAAGTGGCAAGTATGTGTTGTTTATAGTATGAGACTTTAAAGAAAGTATGTGGGGAAAGATGTGGTTTTAATGGTAAGGAAATTTTTTAATGATGGTATTCTTCCTCAAGGTTCAAATTCCACCAATGTTGTGCTTATTCCTAAGAAGAAGTGTCTAGCGGAGATGGGTGATTTGAGACCTATATCTCTTTGCAATGTGCTTGTGAAAATTATCACTAAGTGATGGCTAATCGTTCGAAGGACCTTCTCACGGACATAGTGGCAGAAAATCAGAGTGCATTCATACCGGGTAGATTGATCTCGGATAATATTTTGATTAGCTATGAGGTGACGCACTATCTAAAAAGAAAAAGGAGAGGGAAGGAGGGTTTTATGGCTCTAAAACTCGATTTGAGTAAGGCCTATGACAGGGTGGAATGGGGGTATTTGAGGGCCATGCAGCATAAGTTTGGGTTTCATGATTGGTGGATACATCTTATTATGCAGTGTGTTAGTTCAGTAAGCTATTTGGTGGTTCACGATAAAAGGGAGATGGGACCAATTCTACCTAGTCGAGGGATTCACCAAGGCGATCCTTTGTCGCCTTATCTTTTCATTCTTTGTGCTGAAGGTTTTTCAGCTATGATCAGAAAATATGAACAAAAGTGGTGGATTCACGGAGTAAAGATTTACAGAAAAGCTCCTGTTATTAATCATATGATTTTTGCGGATGATTCGTATGTTTATTGCAGGGCAAATAAGGGGGAATCAGAATACATGATGGAGCTTCTACATAAATTCGAATATGCCTCAGGTCAGAAGGTCAATCTTGCAAAATCATCTATTTTTTCAGTCCAAACGTTACTGATGTAGAAAAGAACGAGATCTGTCTAATTTTGCATATCCAGGAAGCAGGGGAAAGCACTAAGTATTTGGGGCTTCCTAATATACTAGGTCGCAATAAGTCTGCTTTGTTTGGTTATCTTAAGGAGAGAGTTAAGAACAAAGTAAGGCATTGGGATGGGAGATATATTTCTAAGTCAGGGAAGGAAATTTTAATTAAAAATGTTGGTCAAGCCATGCCTAGTTTTGCTATGAGCGTGTTTCTATTGCCTTTGGAGATTATAAGGGATTTTGAGAGAACTCTTTCGAAATATTGGTGGAGGTCAAAAGCAGATCAGGAATCGGGTATTCACTGGATGAGTTGGTCCAGGATGAGCAAGCATAAAACGGCTGGAGGGTTGGGTTTTAGAGACTTCCGTGATTTTAATCTAGCAATGTTGGGAAAACAGGGGTGGAGGTTCCTAACTAATCCTAATAGTCTGGTTAGTAAGTTATTTAGTGCCAGATATTTTCAGGGGGGTAATTTCTTGGGTGTTGATATTGGGAATAACCCCAGTTATGTTTGGCGGAGTATATGGGAGGCTAAGTCGTTGCTTAAAATGGGGGTTAGATGGGTGGTTGGTTTAGGGGAGACAATAAGTATCAAAGATCAACCGTGGTTGGTGGATGATGTTAATCCGTTTATCACGTCAGATTCTCAGGCGTTTGATAATAACAAGGTAGCCTCTCTAATGTGTTGTAATAGTAGAAACTGGGATGAGGAGGTTATTCGGGATTTGTTTAATGAGAGGGATCAGCAATGTATATTACGAGTTTCTCTTAGTAATTCCAGGGAGGAGGATAGAATTTATTGGCGGAATGAGAACTCAGGGATTTATTCTGTGAAAAGTGCTAATTATTTGTTGCAAGAACAGAAAGGTACGTGGCGAATAGCTGATAGTGGCAGCCTGTGGAGTAAACTGTGGAAAATTAGAGCCCCTCCCAAAACCTTGAATCTGGTGTGGAGAGCTCTAGCTTTTTGTTTGCCTACAATGACGATGCTAGCAATGAGGCATGTCCCTGTACTTAGTACTAGAGCGGGCAATCGGGTCGTGTCGTGTACTTTCGTGTTTTCGTGTACTCATACCTAAACCCAAAAACGACCCGAAATGATTTCGTGTACCCGATTACCTGAACCGAACACGAAACGAAAAATTTCGTGTTTACACGAAACGAAACGAAAAGTACACGAAATAATTCGTGTACTTTCGTGTACCCGAAACAACCCGAAATGATATACACGAAATGTACCCAAAACATTGAAATCACTTATCTTTAAAGTTAAAATCACTTATTCTAAAATAAAAATAACATATATATATATATATTATGATATATATATATATATATATATATATATATTATATTTCGTGTACTTTCGTGTACCCAAAATGAAAACCCATATCCGACACTAAATTTATCGTGTAATTTCGTGTTCGTGTACTTTCGTGTTTCGTGTACTAAAAATCAAAATCCATATCCGTATTTTTTCGTGTCGTTTCGTGTCGTGTTCACGTGTCGTGTACCAAATTGCCAGGTCTACTTAGTACATGTCCAGTTTGTAGTGGCAATGATGAGACGATTTTACACGCATTGGTGAGGTGCCCTTTTGCAGTGATGTGCTGGCAACAAATTCTCCCAGAGGTTCAGCAGTGGATGGGGGATAGCTTTGAGGGGTGGTTCGACGAGGTGGTGAGTAGGGTGAATTCTGATAGACGGGCGTTAGTGGTGACAGTGTGTTGGGCTATTTGGAATGCGCGTAATGAGAAACATTGGAATAAGAAAGTAAGTTCAACGAATGTTGTTTTAACGTTGGCAAAGCAGTACCTTGTACAATGGCAGAATGCCCAAGGAAGATCAACTGAGGCTCTTGTCCAGTCAAAAACAGAGGGGGATGGAGCTATATCTTGGGTTAAACCTCAGATGGATACTATCAAGGTATCAGCCGACGCAGCAATTTTTCGTGAACAACAGTCTTTTGGTCTGGGAATGGTGGCCAGAGATTCTCAAGGGAGCTTAATGGAGGCGAGGTCTTTACTCAAGGAAGGTGCGGTGTCTCCTGAGATGGCAGAGGCTATAGCCTTGAAGGAAGTGTTAAGTTGGATCAAGTCTAAAGGCTGGAAACCAGTGGTAGTGGAGGCAGACTGTTTGGCGATAGTGCTGGCGGTTCGTAGCAAAGTTTCTATGTTGTCCCCTTTTGGTAAGGTGATCGAGGACTGCAGGAAGTACTTTGTAGATTTAAACGATGTTTCGTTAGTTTTTGTTCGACGATCTGCTAACATGGCGGCTCATTATGTAGCTAAAATGTCGTGTTCTTTTCCAGGTCGAGTGATTAATGGGAGTGATGTTCCCATTGATTTTTTGAATATTTTGTTAGCTGATTTGACTTAATAAAATCTCATTCCTTTGTCAAAAAAAAAAAAGAATTTTCAAATTTATTTTCAAAATGATTAACAAATGATATTATATTAATTAATTCTTGGTCAATCTTTAACGATAATTAAGCATAATAAATTTGAGACACGGATCATTTTCTAGATTTTTTTATACGACACGTAATTATAGTATTCTTAGTTATTTTTTATTAAAATTCTGGTCTAAAAGATTGTAAATACGTGATTTAATTTATAAAATTAATCATATAATCTCAACACTTAAGCATATAAATGTAAAATTATACTTTTTAAAATGTTTCGTTATCCAAAAAATATATCACATGTCGTATGAGTAACAAAAAATATATGTTTCCTCCAATTCAAGTCAAACATTATTTGTTATCAATACAATGAAAAATAATACTGGATGCTAATAATGTAATATCACTTTTTACGTTAAACATATTTTAAAACACTTTCTACGTTTAACATATCTTAAAACTTTTTATATCACATCCATTAATAGCATGTAAAATAACATTTGCCATAAAATAACATTATTCTTAGCATGTATATATTTTTAATATGATGAAAATTTAACATAATCAACCAACCAAAAGTATTTAAATTTGTATTAATAGTATAATATAATATAGATAAATAAATGTGAAATTTTATCGTACATGCTTTTTTTAATAAGTATTCACAAATTAAAATATCAAGAATTATCATATTAATGTGATACAAATACATATTACGTGTATCATATAATACACATGTGTTTGTGATGGGTTCAATAACAACTAACATTAAATTTTTTTTGTTATACATTGAATGAAATTACTTATGATAAAACTAAATAAAATGACTCATTCTAAAACCTTGTCTTCATATCATATATTGAGTTTAAAATTTTCTGTAAAATTACATGTATACCCCTAAATATTGTACAATGGGTGATTGCCCTATATACCCAAAAATCAGCTTTCTCTCACCAAAATGCCCAGAATCTGGAAGTACCGCCCAAATTACCCAGGGGATACGCCCATGACAGAGGAGTAACCGGTGGATACGCCCAGACAAAAGGAGTAACCATTGGATACGCCTAGCGAAAAGGAGTAACAGGGCTACATACGGCGTTTGATAAGGAGTAACAGCAAATGGGCCTTCTGACAACACCTTGAGATACGCCTTCTGATGTGGCGTAATAGTAGATACGCATCTTCAAGATGTGTATCTTACGTCATCACAGAGCTCCCGACTGGCGACAGCAATGGCGATTCCGGCTACATTTTTCTAATGCTTCGTTCGTCCACATCCCTAACATTCCATTGACGTACCATATACCGTTAGAACCGTGGTTCGATTATCTACACACTGATACTAATTTCATAACACTTAAATTACCGGATTGCAAACGCCTAAAAAATCGATTTCAACGGATCGAAAACTCCGACGAGCTTGGTTGAGCACCTGCGGTGCCGGAGGACTAAAACGAAGACGTGTAGGATGAAGTTCAAGAGATTGTGATCATTTTAACATGCTATATTGGTTCGATAAGTTGCTGGAGAGAGAGATCGAATGGTGAGACCGGAATCGTCGCAGTCGCCGGTGATGACAAGAAGAAAGAAGAAGACGTTTTCTGGCGATGCACTGTAGCAGTGGACACGCCCACGGGAGTGGCGTATCCCGTGGGTACAGAGGTCGGTATTTTCAGAATTGGGTATTTTGGTAAGTGGGTATCCATTT
The DNA here is from genome assembly GCA_036435485.1 of Saposhnikovia divaricata. Taxonomy (NCBI): domain Eukaryota; kingdom Viridiplantae; phylum Streptophyta; class Magnoliopsida; order Apiales; family Apiaceae; genus Saposhnikovia; species Saposhnikovia divaricata. The sequence continues at coordinate 34,772,502 of CM071599.1, forward strand.
TTTGGGTATTTAGGGCATTCTTTCTTGTACAATTACATATGTACTATCATGTGTTATTTTTGTTAAAAGAATTTGTATAATTGTTATTGTGTGGATTTGATTTTATGAATTTATAATTAAACATAATGCTCATTTTAACCTTTGGTTTTATTTAAAAATTCTCATTATATATATATATATATATGGATACCCTCCTCAAACCATTTTAAATTTTTTGTTTTAATTTAAGACAAATTAGTCATTTCAAAGTTAACAAACAAAATTGATTGATTAAATTGATTTAAGTAAAATGACTTAATCAAATTTTGTCCTCCTATTACATATAATAATAATAATAATAATAATAATAATAATAATAATAATAATAATAATAATAATAATAATAATAATAATAATAATAATATAAATGAATACTTAATACAAATTTAAATAATTTAGGTATATGTATAAGTATATCACATATTTTATAATGTAATAGCATAACAACTCGTAAGAGACATCGGTTATTTTCTAGTATTATGTGTAAATATTTGGACTAACATTGTTCGAGCATTATTTTTATCGTTGTTGAGTTTTGTTCATTTAAAATTTTAATCCTTCTCTTTGTATAGTGATTCGAAAATATTGTATATTATTTTCTTACCAAATCTTCTTTAACTCAATTAAGTTTAATATTAAACTTAGTTGAGTTTTTGATCCTTTCAGATTAAATGACTTATTCAACCTTTTGTCCATCTATTACATATAATAATAATAATAATAATAATAATAATAATAATAATAATAATAATAATAATAATATAAAATATAAATGAATACTTAATACAATTTAAATAATTTAGGTATATGTATAAGTAGATCACATATGTTATATTATTATTTATATTTTAATAGCATAACAACTCGTACGAGATAAAGATTATTTTCTAGTATTGTGCATAAATATTTGGACTAACGTTGTTTAAGCATTATTTTTATCGTTGTCGAGTTTTGTTCTTTTAAAATTTTAATCTTTCGCATCGTATAGTGATTCGATAACATTATATATTATTTTCTTACCAAATCTTCTTTAATTTGTTTAAGTTTTATAAACTTAGTTGAGTTTTTGACCCTTTCAAATTTCAATGATAGAAATTATATGATTATTTTTAATAATATCATGTTGTGTTAACACAATTACACTAACTAATACAACGATTATTTAAATTGTATTCATAATCTAATTCATAATTTCGAATTTTGAACACAAGTATTTAATTTATTTAATTATTTAATAAACATAGTATTCATATCTCAAATATGAATGATTAATAATTTTATTATAAAAAAATATCATTTTCACTTCAATGTAGATTAATTTTATTTACTTCAAGTAGGCTCACGCAACATAAGACATATATTATGTGTTTAATGCCCTAGTGGTATGACAATGTGCAAAATCAAGTGGAGACCCAGGTAGTGGTATGATAATGTGCAAAATCAAGTGGAGACCCAGGTTCAATTCCACCTGGTATGTATTATACGTACCATCAATTACATGTATAAAATAATTTTGAGACTTTTAATATTGTTCTTATATAATATATATATGTATATAATATATAATGATTTAGAAAGATATTAGAGGTAAAATCTAAGAGATACATATAAATTATTTTATCAAAAATCATGTGTTACATTGAAATGATTATAATTTAATAAATGTAATAATTCACGTACATTCATACCCATATCAAATAATAAAAATATTCCATAATATAATAACACATAAGCATTTCATACTCCTAGGCCCTAGCTAAGTTTTTCAATGGATTAGATATTCGTCCCGATAACTAAATAAACGGGTACGGATAAGGATCTAATCCGATAACTAGCGGATATGAATTTAGTATGATCCGATGTTATATTTATTATATGTATATTATATATTTGTATAATATATATAATTTATATTAATTATATATATATAACATATATTATTTTTATATTTTATGTAAATAATAATATTTTAGAATTTAAATTTGGATTTGTCAATATGTATGTAATAATTTTAATTTTAATTTTAATTTCATAAAAAAATTAAGAAAACAATTTTTTAATTTAAAAAAAGTAAAAAAAATTATATTTATTTAATTTATCAAATGGATTGGACTTCCGATCCGATAAATCCTAACGGATTGAATACGGATCGGCCTGAAAAAATCCGACTCAATCTGATATGAATCCAAAAAAATAGTAAATGAATTCGAATATAAATTTAGAATGATCCCGCCATCATATGCTTGTCACATTACTCAAAGATCAATACAAGAACTCAAATATTTTTCTTATAAAGGTGGTTGATCCGTGTTAACGGAGGAATTTGGGAAAACAAATTCGGGGAGGGTTGTTGGAATTGTGGTGGTGGTTGATTACGGCGAACGGCGTAGGATGTTAGGGTTAGGGTTTATGATTTTGGGAATGGCTGAGATTGTATGCTGAGATGTATAGCAATTGAGATTGAATATCGAATTCTCTCTTTTGTGCTAGGGTTTTGCATCGTGTCATACAATGTGCCTACGTACCCTTATTTATAGGGATCAAGCCAAACGTAGTTCTTGGGGAACAAGTTATCGTAATGGGCTAGGTTTCCGTTTTTAAGAAGCCCACTTGATCAGGTCCACCGCCTTTGACAGTATCAGAATGGACCTAAAAGCCCAACTACTTTCTCGGAATGTAGTGGTTAAGCTATTGACCCGAGAATATCGGAGTCAACGCCTATCCTAGGCCAAAGAGATCGAATAGTTTATAAGGCGGTCCTGAGAACTAAGGGAGGGCGACATCCTTTGTAATGGGGCGAGATCTTCCCTTGAGGGCGAGACCTTAACAGTTCAAGGACCTAATATGCAGTCCATAATCTTCAATTTTCATAATCCAACTACCATGTGGGCGAGTTAGCAGAGTAGTGGGCCTAGTTGTTCACAAAAGACGAGATTTCCATAGTAAGCCCATGGGCGAAGCCCAAAGGACGAGGACCAAAAACAAATGAGGCTATTTTTTGTCATAACAACTACCCCCAAGTTTCTTGCAATGATTTATTCATAAAAGAAACTAAATTCTTAAAAATTTCCTCCCCGAAAAGGCGAGCATTTTATGAAAAAAAATCAAAATTTTCCGAAAATTCCCAAGTAAAAAATCTTCCTGCTAAATAAACACGCCTCGATTTCTGTTCCCTTCCAACCAGAACATGCCACGTGCCCTACCCCTGTCACCACTATATATACAGACTTCAAACCTTCTTTCTTCTATCTTATTTTCAGAAATCTATGAAATATTGCTTAAGTGTTTACTCGGAGGGCGAGACTTGTATCTATCGCAGGCGAGATCAACATTTCTTGAGGTGACCCCTTCTTTGCGCAAAGGCGACCCCTCTTCCTAAAAGTTAGTGTCCCTTCTATCCTTTCCTTTGCTACAAATTTAGTATTTCCCTATTATATATGTAGAACTATTAAAATACCTGTACTCTTTAGGATAGACCTTCACATCCATATTAGTTTTAGGTGCGTCTTCTACTTCGTGGGCGAGGACTCTCCTCTTTTCTTTTGCTTCCTTTTAATCTAACCCACAACCTTTAACATAGTCCTCGCCCTCTCTCTTTCAGATGTCAGAAGAGACCTCGCCCTCTGATGATAGGATAACGTCGTCTTTAGCGGCCTCGTCTCAGTCGATTAGCATATATTCAAATCCTGGTTGGCCTAGAACTCATAAAGAAAACATAAATATCCCCGCCTTTCCTGAAGATCTTCAAATGGGCGACAATGCTGAAGATCTTGCTAGTACCTATCTCGCATAGGACTTAAGCAACAACGATGAAGGAGAAGACAACCTTCAAGAGTTTTTTGCTGATTTGGACCCACACCAACCTGGGCCTTCGAGATTGAGTAAGGGCCCCGGTAAAGACCTTGCCAAATATAAAACAATGTTAAAGGAGAATTCAAATTTATCTAGCTCAGACGAAGAGGACGAGATTGAATATGGTGATGAAGACGAGAACGATGTTCCTGAAGAAGACGCAGATGTAGAAGCTGAGAATGAAGAAGAGGTGATATCCGTATCCCCTGTACGTTATGCGATGGAATTACCATCTCCTCCAAATAACCCATATATACAACCCGTTCGCTCATGCGATATAGACCTGGAGTTCGAAGACGATGTCAGTTAACCACGTAGGATGAAACAAAGATATGATCAAGGTGTCATATCCTGTGCAGGACTCGCCTCGAAGATCTCATTCGAAGAAATCATGTTCCTAATGGAATATTACAATTTGGAAGGAAAATGGCTAAGACCTTGCTCCTTCATGAGAATGTATATTTTTAACATTACCGGATTACCAACACCAAGGATGGTTCTTACAAACAAATTGGTAGAGCTTGGTTTCGGGTCACCAATGCATCCCTTCCTTCACCAAATCATTACCTATTTCAATATCGCCCCCGTGCAATTGTCGCCCAATAGTTATAGGGCAGCAATTGGTTTATACATGATTTATAGAAATAAAGGATATGATGCCCCCACCATGGCCGAGCTGAGTCATTTCCTCTCTTCGAGACGTTGCGGGAATGATGTTGGATTTTACTACCTCGCCTATTGGTCCACTCACAATAAAAAGGTTTCATCACTGGTAATCCAAGTAACATGAAAATATGGAAGGACGAGTTCCTTTATCCTTTTGATGTTCCCAGGACGAGAACCCAATCCAACTTGCATCCTTGTAAGTACCTCATCTTTTAGACTTTAAATCTTGCTTTCTGTAAGTATCTTGCCTTATCTCCTTATCTCTTTTGTTTACTGATTTCTAGACAAACAAAACTACTGGGCGACGCTGCAGCTAGAGCTTTATCTATTTCCAAACTCCCCAGATCGGAAAAAGATCTTGACATCTTGGTAACTCCTGAAAATCTTCGCGCCCATGGTTTTTATAACGAGGGCTATGGCCAAATTCCATATATCAAATTTAAAAGGGGAACCAAGAGGGGTACTCATAGAAAACAAATTGAAGGGCAGCTTACTGGTAAAGGTACCTCGCCTTCTAGGTCTTCCTCGCTCTTAAATTGTATTAATCTAATCAATGCCCTTTTACTTGCATACTCTAAACTGTTTATAAATAATCTATTCATCCTTCTCTTTTCAAGTCAAATGGCGAGACTTCCTTTCGGGCGAAATCCTTTTACTGAACCCGCACCTTCCGTGACAGTCAACCTGCCTCGCCCATCGGCCTCAACAGTAATGAATAAATCTCGCCCGATTCCTCCTTCTCTTAATCAGGGCGAGAAACAAGACGGAAACAGGAAGCGAGATTTAGCTGATAATGCTAAAAACTTGCAAAGTTAAAAATACAAGTTGACCACTGCCGAAGAACCGCCCTCTGATTCAGTTGCCTCCACTTTTGGGTCAATTGCCGCTTCAACTTTTCTGATCAGGATGTAAAGATTCTAAAAGCTCGCACGGATGAAGAAGCCGAGTTTAACTTTAAAGTTGGACTAGGCAACGCCTTCTATCATGGCCTAAAGGTTCTCGCCCTGAAGAATGCAACCATTAAAGATCAAGAAAAATCTTTAAAGAAACTTAAGGGTGAGGCTACTTCCCACATCTCTAAGCTAAGCGAGATCCAGAGGAAGCTTGATAATGAAATCAAGGCGAGGAAAGACAATGTTGACCAGATCCAACTATCTTTCGATAAGGCAAAATTTGACTTTGACCAAGCGACCAAATTGTACGAGGCCGAGATTGCTAAGCTAAAAGGCGAGAATGACATGCTTACTACTAGAACTAGGAAAAGCCAAAGTGAAGCCTATAATGTGGGTTTCCTGGACTATCTCCGTAATTTCCTGGCAGCCGATCCAAGCTACGACTGGTCTGTACATTTTGCACCCTCTACCCCTACCTTTATGCTTAAATTTCAGAATGAAAATGCCGAACTTATTGCTGATGCCAAAGAAGAGCTTCGCCTGAAGATTGAGGCAGAGAAGAAAGCTATGGCTGAATGGGCGAAGACAACACCAAGAGGCGAGAACGATGGAACAGTGTCGCCTTCTCAAAATGCCGCAGCCTGACTATATGAATTATTCATAATTTCAAGAACAATAGGAGCGCGGGTCCTCCTATAATGACTTCGCCAGTTGTATTCCTTTATGAACTTGATTTTGTTTCTAACTCTGTCGGAATGCGCGTCCTCCTTTTAAAAGACGTCGCCTTTGTATTAACTTGGTTTAATTATTCTGCATTTTTATATCCTCTTTAAGTATATGTCTGTTTTGCCTTGTATTTTACAAGTATTCAACATATCTCGCCCTTTTGTGGGAATCTCGCCCTTCTTTAATCTTAATGAACTTTAACAAATATCTTCCAATTGGAGAAGGTCATAACTACCATATCTTCTCGAGGGTATCCCCCTCCAAGGGGGTCATTTTCCTCAGAATTTTATGAACTTAGGATACCCTCCTCAAAGGAGGTCGTTCCTCTTTTCAAAAATACCCTCCTCACAGGAGGTGGATTTTCCGAAGCTCGAACCTTGATGAGGCGCCGGAAGTACGGACATCTCCCTCGGAAGTACGGTTTTTGCAAGGATTTAATAATTTGGGATACCCTCCTCAAAGGAGGTCGTTCCCCATTCCAGAAATACCCTCCTCACAGGAGGTGGATTTTCCGAAGATTGCTTCATTTTTAATAAAACTCTCCTCAAAGGAGATCATCCTTTCATATATTCCACGAAGATCCTCCTTAGAGGAGGTTATCTATCACAGAAATTCAACAAAAATTGAAGAAAAATAAGCATGTTTTATCCATAAATATATAAATCCTGGCTAAGGAAGAGTACATGCACTACCCCCTAGACTTTCATGAAAATAAAAATAATTAAAAGGAAGTATAACAAAAGTAGAAAATACATTACTGATAGTATTTCTTCAAGTGTACCATGTTCCAGGCACGTGGAATATGCTTCCCCTCCATATCGGCCAAATAATAAGTTCCTTCCCACAAAACCGTTCTAACCCTGTAGGGACCTTCCCAATTAGCGCCAAATACTCCATGATTCTGGACTTTTGTGTTAGGCATCACCCGTCGGAGAACATAATCGCCCACCTTTAGGGGCCTCGCCCTAACTTTGGAATTGTAAAACCTTGCCACTCTTTGCTGGTAAGACACCAACCTTGTCTGAGCAGTTGTTCTGAATTCCTCTACCATATCCAACTAAAGACGATGGTTAACCTCATTCACTTCCGGCTGATAATTATCTCTTCTGAAAGATCCTGCCCCCAACTCTACTGGCACCATAGCCTCACAACCATATGTCAAAGAGAAAGGGGTCTCCCCCGTGGTAGACCTGGGTGTTGTGTTGTAGCTCCATAAAACATTCGATAGCTATTCTGGCCAATTCCCCTTACTGTCATCTAATTTTGCCTTAAGCGTATGCTTGAATATCTTATTCACCGCCTCCATCTGACCGTTAGTCTGAGGATGACTAATAGCAGAGAAACTTTTCTTAATTCCCAAATTGTCGCACAGCTGCCTCATCTCTTTACTGTCAAATTACTTCCCGTTGTCAGATATAAACTTATATGGTATTCCAAAGCGACAAATAATGGATCGATACACAAAGTCCACCAACTTCTTTATTGTAATTGAAGCTAAAGGCTCCGCCTCCGCCCACTTAGTAAAATAATCCACTACCACAATAGCATATTTCACTCCTCCTTTTCCCTTAGGGAGCTCTCCTATCAAGTCAATCCTCTACATAGCAAAGGGCCAAGGACTAGTCAATGAAGTGAGAGGAGCTGCAGGACTGTTCACATAGTTAGCATACCTCTGACAATTATCACAGGATCTAGCGAAAAACATTGAGTCCTCCCAGAGAGTAGGCCAGTAATACCCCTGAGTAGTATCTTCTGTGCAAGTGAACCACCCCCCGAGTGATTTCCACAGATTCCCTCATGAACCTCCCGTAAGACATAATTACATTCCTCTCCATCTATGCATTTCAATAGTGGCTGATTAAAGCCTCCTCTATATATAGAACCCCCAAAATCCACATAATGAACTGCTTTATATCTGAGCTTTCTAGCCTCAACTCTATCATCCGGTAGGATTCCTTCCTTCAAGTACCTCCAAATTGGCATCATCCAAGTTTCTTGCATAGGAATGTCAACCTGCATCAATTCCGCCTCTGGAACACTAGGTCGCTTATGAACTTCCAAGGGAATGACCCCTAGGAGAGTAGCCTCCTTTTGAGACCCCAACTTGGCCAAAGCATCGGCCTCCTGATTACTGTCTCTAGGAAGTTGCTCCAGCCTCGCCTCCCGAAACAAACCCATCAATCTCTGCGTACACTTCATGTATAATTCAGTTCGAGGTCCACGAGCTTGGAACCCCCCGTTAACCTGGTAGACAACCAGCATAGAATCACTCATGATATTTATATTCTCCACCTTCATCTCGAGAGCGAGCTTCAAACCCGAAATCAAAGCCTCATACTCAGCATCATTGTTTGTGGCATGTAAAACAAAGTGTATCTCGTTTCTCAGACGATGTCCCTCCGGACTGACCAAAACAATCCCTGAACCTTCGTTATTTGATGTACCATCCACATATAGAGTCCACCAAGGTGCTGAAGTAGAACTTTCCTGAACTAACTCTGGCAAAGGGCTAGGTATGACAACCAAGGCATCGCCCTCTTGTTCCAGAGGGAATTCCAAAATGAAATCAGCAAGAGCATGTCCCTTTATAGCACTTCTAGGTTTATACTCCACATCAAATTGTCCCAATTCCACAGCCCATTTCAACATTCGTCCAAAAGTCTCTGGTTTATGCAATATCTGTCTTAAAGGATACACTGTTCGGACCTCCACCCTATGCGACTGAAAGTAGGGTCGTAACCTCCTAGAAGCCAAAATCAAAGCATATACTAACTTCTCCATATTTGAATACCTTGTCTCCGCATCCAACAATCTCTTGCTGACATAATATATAGGGTACTGGACGTCACCTTCTTCACGCACAAGAACCCCACTAACAGAATACTCTGAAACAACAAGGTACATAATAAGAACCTCACCCTCATGTGGTTTAGATAGAAGTGGGGGAGACCCCAAATGATTCTTCAATGCCCGGAAAGCATCCTCGCACTACAATTTCCATTCAAATTTCTTCCCAACACCCTTGATAACTTTGAAAAATTCCTTACACTTATCCGATGACTTAGATACAAAGCGATTCAAAGCGGCAACTCTCCCAGTCGGGCTCTGCACCTCCTTTATTGTTCGGGGAGATCTCATATCAAGAAGAGCCTGTATCTTTGCAGGATTCGCCTCTATCCCCCTGTTATTTACCATGAAACCCAAGAACTTTCCAGACTCGACCCCGAATACACACTTCTGAGGATTAAAATTCATACGGAACTTCCTGAGAATCTGAAACATCTCATCCAAATACTGTATGTGATCCCCTGCTTCCTTGGACTTTACCAGCATGTCATACCGTAAACTTCCATGATCTTCCCTATCTGATCCTTAAACATCATGTTCACTAACCTCTGATAGGTCGCCCCTGCATTAAGCAGTCCAAACGGGTTCCCGATAAAACAATACAATCCCCGATTTGTGATGAATGAGGTGTTTTCCTGATCAGGACCATACATGGGGATTTGATTATATCCCGAGTATGCATCCATGAAGCTAAGAAGAGCATGCCCAGCAGTAGCATCCACTAACTGATCGATCCTAGGTAAAGGAAATATATCCTTCTTACAAGCCTCGTTCAGGTCGGCATATCAACACAAACCCTCCATTTCCCGTTGGACTTCTTTACTAAGACCGGATTTGCAAGCCAATCGGGATAGAAGGATTCCTTAACCAATCCGACATTTAGCAATCGATCAACCTCTTCTTTCAAAGCAGTAGCTCGCTCACCACTAACTGCTCGTCTTTTTTGTCGAATTCCCTTCCTGGAAGAATCTATGTTGAGATGATGACACATTACTTCGGGATCTATCCCCACCATGTCTGCATGGCTCCAAGCGAATACGTCCAGATTGTCTTTCAAGAATGTAACCAGCTTAGCCCTCAAGCTTGGCTCTAATCTCGCCCCGACCTATAACACCTTAGATGAATCTGCTTCATCCACAAGAATCGACACAGTATCATCTACCGGTCCTATCTTCTTATTTTGCTCGGGCAACCGAGGATCCAGGTCAAACTCAACCTCCTTTGTTCCACTGGACTCGCCCACTTCTTGAATAGAAACAACCTCACCTTTAGACTACTGAGGTTCCTTCTCTCTTACCATTAAGTCATCTGGAAACTCAACCATGGGCACATCTTCATAGTTCATAACAAACTTTCCATTCCTCGCCCTAAGGCTTCTTATCCCCTCTTCTTCATCAGTGATATCTTCAACAATCCCCTCCTCGAACTGTACATGATCGACCGGAGGAAGAGGAGCCTCGATCATCAATACTCTACATTGCGTATTCCCAACTGTAATACCTTCCTCAAGGGTAATCTCGCTCTCAGATGTATCTGCAATATCCTCAACCACGACCTTCATGGTGTCGCCCAGAGAGGGAGGTGCTTCCAACAGAAAAAGCGGGGTTCCCTGCTTAGCCAATGCCTCATAACTTGCCAAGGCATCATCATCGGGGAATTCCTCTGTATACACTATATTAGTAACTGCCCGTGCTGATGACTTAGGTCCAAAAGATTTCAGAGTTTCCTGAGCACCCTCCTCCTTGAAGTCCAACATCTCATCCTCTTGCTTACCTTTTGATGAAGACTTCATCATCTTGTTGTAACAATCCCTAGAATCGTACTAACATCCCTTCACGCACCCAATCCCCATAGGAGTGGGAAACTTCATGGCCAGATGGTAAATTGATGTCACCACCCTCATCTCCTCCAAGACCGGCCTCCCAAGCAAAGCATTGTAACATGTAGGCTGATCAACCACCAGAAATTCAAACAATTGAGTAGCGAAGTAAGGATCTTCCCCTAAAGTAAGAGGCAATTTCACCGTTCCCTTGAATCGAACCGAATCTCATGTGAAGCCGTATATATGAGTCGTTCCCTGAGTCATTTCCTTATCAAGAAGTCCCATTTTCTTAAAGGTCCCGTAATAGAGGATGTTTACTGAACTTCCATTATCAATAAAGACCCGATGAACACTCCTTGAACTGATCCTCACATTGACAACCAAGGCATCACTCTGCGGATGATGGACCCATTTTGCATCTTCCTCCGAAAAAATAATCCGTGTGTCCTCACCTTTGAACAACTTAGGAGGTCTCTCCGATAAATGGTTTACGTTTGTCAAAGGAGGGTCTCTTGCTTCACGAGCATACCTCTCCATAGCATTCCTCCCATTTCCACCAACGTGAGGTCCTCCAAAGATTGTATGGATACTTGCTTCTTTCACAAACATTGTCTTCCCCTGCTAATCCTGTTTATCTCTATCATCTGCATCTTCTTTTTTACCCTCCTCCCTAGGAGGAGCATCCCCCTTAATTTTCCTGACCTACTTTACCACCTATTCAGTCAACTTCCCATTTCTAATTAGTAACTCAATCTCCTCCTTCAATTGTCGACATTGATGAGTGTCATGGCCATGAGATTCATGATAAGCACAATATCTCTTTTTATCCCTTTGTGCATTTTTGAAAGTGGGAGAGGCGGCTTATACAATCCCTCATTCTTTGTAACCTCAGAGATGTGTTCAATAGAAGCCACCAGAGGCGTGAAAATACTTGTTAGGTCCAAATGTGTTGTAGAGGGGGGGGGGGGGTGAATACAACTTTTCGAATATGAGAAGCAATAAATACGATGCAATAAATGAACACACAGATTCAAGGAATATATTTCTTATATATAACTTGAAATGGTTGCTACAACATTCATCACAAAGTATGACAGAAGTTCAGAGAGAAGTGAATGATACTAAGCTCTGTGAATGCACTCTCTCTCTTTATCTTGTGTTTTTCTCAACTATTGCTCTCACAAAAACATTACACAAGTACTTCTATTTATACTACATGTAATCTATGTCCTGTAGTCTTCAAAGACTAAGATATACGTGGCCCAATGATGTCCACATAGATCTTGCCTTATCTTGAAAGCTTGGAAATCTGCCAATCAGAAGATGCCATGTGTCATGTTGAAGCTGCACTCTAAGTAGAACTTCTACTTGAGAATTTCTACTTAGCCATCTCGAATTTCTAAGTAGAACTTCTACTTAGAAACTTCTACTTAGCCATCTCGAATTTCTACTTGAGAATTTCTACTTAGCCATCTCGAATTTCTAAGTAGAACTTCTACTTGAGAATTTCTACTTAGCCATCTCGAATTTCTAAGTAGAACTTCTACTTGAGAATTTCTACTTAGCCATCTCGAATTTCTACTTGAGAATTTCTACTTAGCCATCTCGAATTTCTAAGTAGAACTTCTACTTGAGAATTTCTACTTAGCCATCTCGAATTTCTAAGTAGAACTTCTACTTAGAAATATTCTACTTGGTCATCTAGAATATTTAGTACTTTAGAAAATATTCTGGTCTTCAACTTGAAACTTCAATGCACATCTTGAACTTGTGATATCTTCATGTCTTCTTTATTCTTCACCAAGCTCTTGAACATGGATCTTTATTACTGACATAAACTTGCTATCAATGTCCTGACACTTGATGCACTGGTCTGGTTCATAAGTGACTAGTCTTGATAGTGTTTTTGCTTCTTGAATAAATTACCATATTCAATTAGCAATGTGGCTTTCCAATTTTTGCTTTCCTTCTTGTTCACTTGAAATCAATTGGTCTTATTGATACTGATAGTTATGATCTTGATTCTTGGCTTTTCAAATCACTGAGGCATGAACAACTTTGACTTGAACTTCTCTCAATGATTTCTTCTTGGCTTGATCATAGTTAACATATTGAATTGTATCAATTACCTTGTCTTCATTTAGTGTTGATTTCTCTGTGGCTTCTTGTTCTTGATTGTCTTCTGGTTAAGTATCTTTTCCTTTAGTTGAGTTACATTAGATATAGTGTTACAAGTTTACACACTCTGCCTTTCAATCTCCCCCTATTTGACTGTCTAACAATGACATTCAAATTAATGAAGGATAACTCAACTAAACAATGAGACGAGAAAAGATAATTAACATTACAGTCTTGAATAATTTACAATTGAAATTTACATGAAAACAATACAAAGAACTTAAACTAGAAACAGAATTCGAACTTCGAATTAAATATCATTTGAGTGATTCCTATCACCTGGATTATTTCATACCTTTTAGTCAAACTTGTATCACCTTATTGGATTCACTCTAAGGTGAATTTTCCTCAAGTGAGTTAAAGCAACCGAAAGACATGAAGTTTTTCCAACTTCAAGTTCACACCACTCTGACCTTTAACCCTAATTTCGTTTCCTCTTTCTAGCTTCAGCAGCTTGGTCTCTCCTTCTTTCTGCCTTTTGCGCTTCTCCTTCTGCTGCTGTTCTTTCTTGTACACTGGATCTTTAAGCTGCTTCCACCTAGCATTCAACAGACTTACAGCTTCCATTTCTAGAGGATTCTTGGGCTCTAGATAAGGATGTTTGAAAAGCCTTCTAAGTTTGTCCACCTCCTGAGTAGTCCTGATCTTTGGAATATCCTCAAAGTTCTTCATTATGAGCTGAGATTTCCAATGTATTTTATCAGCTTTAAACTGACAATAGATCATCTTGGGGTAGCCCTTGACACGGTTAGTATTGTGGACACTAGCCGCATCTCGCTCCATTCGCTTCTTTTCCACCACTATCTCAGACAGGTAACTCATGAGTCTCTGCTTTTCTTCAACAAACTTATCTTCCACTTCGCCCCATTTGAATACATATAATACTCTCTCCAGAAATGCAGCATCTTGAGTCCGTAGCAGCCATTGTCTACTCATATGCAAGATTGTTTGATTCTGGTCTGCATCTATGAATACTAAGGCATCAGCTGTATCTTCAACATAAGCGTGTATCCATTATACACTATCACTTCCTGGAACACCAATAGCCTCCCTTATTTCTCCTTGTTCTAGTGCTCCAGAAGGAAGAGTCAGAGCTTCATCTACATTCTTCATGGCTTGAAGAATATTCCATTTCTTCTCTATCAGCTCCGGCTCAATCTTCACGTCATCAAGAGGGTTTGGAGCAATGACATCACACTTCCACACCTCACTGCTCTTCTTGAATATAACTCTTTCAATGATCTTCACGGATTTATCTTTAATCTCAGAAGCGAATCCCTTACTCATCATTTGTCTACAGACAGCTTTGAGAGATTCTACTGAAAGCTCCATTAGATCATTTTCCTCCATGCTAACCCTCTTCATCTTTCCGTCAACTACCATTCGGACAAAATTTGGATATGCTGAGAATTCTGGACCCTTGTCCTCTGCTAGCTGCATTAACTGATCCCTGTACAGAATGCTTAGCTCCTCAGATTGAGAGTATTGGATTTTAGTCGCTAGCAAGAACAACTCTGACGCAGATCTTCTCATTATGAATTGGTCATCCACATATAGGAAAGATGTTGGGACTCCTTCTACCAAAGACAAGATAACCTGCCACTCCTTAAGATTTGCATTGTATCCAACCCTGACTTTAGAAATTAATCTCTTCAAAGCATTTATATAGTCCCCAGTCATTGGATTCTGCAAATTCAAGTTGTAGAACAGATCATCTGCATCCTTGTTATGAACTCCTTTCGCACAGGGTCCCATCATTATCTTCCTTGCTTCATCCCATTTCTGCCCTATCCTTCGTTTGTCCAGATCAACTTGAGGATCAGCTAGCCTTGCAAGCTCATGATCATACTGCTTCCCTTGTAGCTCCACCTTCTTTTCTAGGAACGCAGCATGTTCTTGCATCATCTTCATTTTATGGAACTGAACTTGTTCCAAGGCTAACTGTTGAGCTTTAAGGGTTTCCTCATCAACAGGAAATTCTTCAGGCATTCCGGAAGACATCCCAGCACCTCCACCTTGTTCCTTCAAAGATCTTTTTATAGCGTATGCCAACGGTACGTCTTCCATGTCAGAATCTGAGTCAAGTACCTCCTGTACTGTTTCCTGATGACTCAGGTCAACAAATGGTTCATCAACCATTACTGCGTTACCCTTTCTCATCCTCAGAGCCTCTTCATCAACAGACGGCTCAACTTCTGGTTCCTTGACAAGATCAGCGGGTTCTTTAATTTCTTCGATGTGAACTGCCTGCTGTCTCGTCTCCTTTCCACTCTCCCCCTTAGGTGAGTTATCCTGAACTCCACCTTGGTAATCAGATCCACGAGCTGCATAAGAACCTCCAAAACCAGAACCAGAGGCTCCCGCTCCACTAGCACCACCTGCACCACCTGCACCAGCATCGGGGGGAGGTTGTTGCGACTCGAAACACTCCGGGGGCACAAAACTCCTGACTGCGAACATCATTCTACTGATCTCCACAGCCATTGTATGCATTGTAGACTACAATGCCCCCATCCTCTCATTGAGAGTGCTTCCCAAGACACCACCAGCATGGCCCAAGTCATTGACCTTATTTGTCAAATCATCAAAAGCGGTAGCTTGACTTGCCATTCTTGCTGCGTAGTCGTCTAGAGCCCTTTGGTTATTTCCAATGTTCATCCCGAACTGCCCCATCGTCTGTCCGAACTGCCTCATCTGATTTTCCATAGAAGTCATACGCGTATCAAGATTTTCAATGTTAAGGGACGGTGTTTGGTTTAGGTGACCTCGCTCTAATACTCGTTCTGTTGGTATTTGGCGCTCGGTTTCGGGCCTTGAAAATGAAGGTCCCTCTCTCCCTAACCTCTCACACACACTCCCTGTCTCACGCTCATGTATGTCTTCAATTATTGATCCGAAATATGAAGCAGTACCTGCAGAAATTTGATAAGCAAAATAATTGGCAGTCATGGGATCTATGTCTGTTATATCCTGAGTTGGAATCTCAGGCTGAGCGGCTGCAAAGTGTTCTTGTACGACATTAGAACCGATCCTCTTTGCAGCATCAGTACGTACCGGTGAAGGTACGGCTGAAGTTGTTAAAACTCCATGTCCTTTTGAAGCAACAGGATCATCAAAAGGTACAAAACTGTCATCAAAATCCCTATGTGTAGACTGTTTAAAGGGAGAACCACTCTCGTGAGGTGGAGTGGTTGTGTGTGACACACTAGGGTTTGACTGTGGTTGTGAAGTAGCAGCGTGGAAAAGTTTGGCTTTCTTTCGAATAAGTTGCTGCTCTTCGGGTTCATTCTCCTCATCATCTTCTACATATACACGTGCTGGCTTTCTGACTTCCGTTAACAAGGGTGAAAGAGAATAAGAATTTGTATTGGACTCAGAAATGTAGCTCTCACCCTGGGATAGATCCTGCGGGTTAGCAGTCTCTTGGGTCGTGGAATCAGATACATAGGAGGAGGAATGAATAGTATGCAGGGAGAGATTACCTGATTGATTACCTTGTGCATCATCGCTTTCCTCATCAGGAATCTCATCAAATGCCTCAGCATGAACAGATGGATTTTGAGCATGTGATGAAACTTATGATGATGCCTCCAAATTGGTAACTCCTGCATCATATCTAAGCCACATTTGTATATTTTCAGGAATTGACATCGGTTTAACTTGATGTTTATCCTGATTAGCAATGGTTGAAAGTGACTTAGTACCCATCCCTAGCGATGCAGATGTTGGGCTTTTGGCAAATCCCTGTCTAACAGCAAGAGCATCCTTCGGTATTAAGTCATTGATCAGCATTTGAAGAAACCGAGGAAACCAGCAGACGACATCAGTTGTAGCGAGGTCTCTGCTTGCAGGAGATCCCATTGAGCCCACTATTTCAGAGAGAACTATGCATCCATAGTTTATATCCAGTTCTCTTGCTAGGGCAACTGCAAAGGTTTGCATTGGAATTGGAATTTGATGAAAATCTTTTTCGCGTGCCCGAAAACATCGTGTGATGGCCTCGAAAAAGTAATTCCATTCCACATGGAAGAATTGTTTTTGGATATTTCCCGTGATTGGGCCTTTTGGAGGATAACATCCAATTTCTTCAAAGAATCTGAGGCGTTCTGTAGTAGTAGGTTCTGGATCATAGGCATCTTTAATTGGAAATCCCAGAACCCTGTTGACAATTTCTTCGGTCACCTCATATTCCTGACCCGCTAAGGTAAACCTGAAACCAAAGGGGGTTGATTTGCTCCCAAAAGTAACCGCACTAGTCCATAATTGCTGTAAAGCATCATGTACTAGTGTAGGTTTAGCAGTAAAAGCATGGCTAGCTTTGGAGTACAAATTGAGAAATCGTATCCAAAACTTAAACCGCGGGAGTTGATCACCAATTTCCGTAGAAATATTATAAAAGTTGTTTTTAGCAAGTGAAAATTGGTGAGCCATTTTGAATAAATGTTTTTCTTTAAAAAGATGTGATTTTTGTTTAATTTTGAAAAACAAATAATTTACGAATTAAATGATGTATCCCTTTTAATTTATCAAAAAGAACAAAAGTCCCTTAGAGAAAATTAAACTACGGGATTAACAATCAAAAGCCAATTACTAAATCTGAATATTCAAAGAAGATGAATATTCGTGTGTACCAGAGAAATCGTGTGTGTTTATGAATGGTGAATATGAAATCACGTTTTATGAACAGTACACAAACAGTTATATGTTCGTGTGTATGTATATGTGCGTGTATATGGATGAACACAAAACACACCAACACAAAGATTAAGGATAACACAGTCAAGATTAGTCCAAAAATTGGCAGTAATTCGTGATTAGTATGAGTTTAATCACAAAACAAAGATTAATGGTATGGAGTTATGAAATCGCCTTGTTTTGTGAAGAGGCTGCTGTGAAAATTAGAATTAGGTAAAGTGAATGATGCATCGGGTTAAAGATGTATATATAGATGATTGTAAAATGACAAAAATGTCCCTGTTAAAAAAATGTGAAAAGTACTAAGTCCATACAGGGGACATCTAAGTCGAACTCTATCTCGAACATTTCTATCTCGAACATCTCTATCTCGAACATCAAGTCGAACTTCGAGATAAAGTTCGAGATAGAGGTTAACTCGAACAATTATGCACAAATAAGCACTTTAACCAATATTACAGCAGAAACTATAGGGAAATCCTATCTTGAAGATTATTGATTTGTAGTAAACTTGGAAAAATTCCCTTCTAAGAAAGACAAGGAAATTCAAGATACTTTTCGAGTTAGAAGTCTATCTCGAACATCAAGTCGAAATTCGAGTTGAGTTTCGAGATAGACTAAGAACTCTATCTCGAACATCAAGTCGAAATTCGAGTTGAGTTTCGAGATAGACTAACTCGAAGTTAATCTCAAATTCTTTCCAAAATACCCCCTTGAACCAAAAAGTACAGGGTAATTCAAGATATGTTTTGAGTTAGGAGTGTAACTCGAAAAATTCCCTTTAGCTTAACTGAGAACTCTATCTCGAACACCAAGTCGAAATTCGAGTTGAGTTTCGAGATAGACTAACTCGAAGTTAATTCTCAGTTCTTTTCAAAATATCCCCTAAAATGGAAACCTCATCTCAACTTTTGAGATAAAATTCGAGATAGAATTTATCTCGAATATTTTGAAGATAGAACTAGGCACACTGGTAACTCGAACTCGAACTCGAAGTCGAATTTCGAGATGAATTTCGAGATAGCCAACTCGAAATTCTTCCCAGACTTAGAATTTTCAAAACTTCACTCTGACAGCTTAAGTCGAAATTCAAGTCGAATTTCTAGATGAGTTTCGAGATAGAACCTAACTCGAAATTTTGAAGTTTTTTTTAATTCTAAGGCCTCTAATTACATGAAACTCATAGGTAAATTCATCTAAAAATCATGCAATATTTAGAATATTATGAATTTAACTCCCCCTATGATCATGCAATTTAACAAGCATAAATTCACAGATTTGTGCTATAAAAGACACTTAAAACACAAGGAATTTATGCAAAAACACACTATATGCAACCTATAACAATCATTAATTAGGCATTTTAAAGTCTAAGCACATAATGATTGAGTAGCTTGCACAAACAAACATAAACATGGATTTTACAGATAGAAGGTTTTACTAACTTGTGTTAAGCATTCCCAATTCACCAACCAATCTATTGAATGTTACTTCATCAAGAGGTTTGGTGAATATATCTGCAATTTGTTGCATTGTGGGCACAAAATGTAGCTCCACAGTCCCCTCCTCGACATGTTCTCTTATGAAGTGATACCTGATGTCGATGTGCTTGGTTCTTGAGTGATCTACAGGATTGTTGATTATGGCAATGGCACTTGTGTTGTCACACATAATTGGAATTTTCTTGTGCTCCATGCCATAATCCTTCAATTGGTTCCTCATCCACAGTATTTGAGCTACACAGCTTCCAGCAGCAATGTACTCAGCTTCAGCAGTAGAAGTAGATACTGTATGTTGCTTTTTACTTTGCCAGGACACCAATCTTCTGCCAAGAAATTGACAAGCACCAGATGTGCTTTTCCTATCAATCCTGCAACCTGCATAGTCTGAATCCGAATAGCCAATTAAATTAAAACCTGTATCTCTTGGGTACCAAATCCCTATATTTGGTGTGCCCTTGAGATACCTAAAAATTCTCTTGACGGCTACGAGATGTGATTCTCTAGGATCCGCTTGGAACCTTGCACATAAACAAGTTGCGAACATTATGTCGGGTCTACTTGCAGTTAAATAGAGGAGTGAGCCAATCATACCTCGATAGCTTGTGATGTCAACTGATTTACCTTATTTGTCTTCATCAAGCTTCGTGGCTGTTGCTATGGGAGTCTTAGCTGCTGATGCATCTTCTAGATTATACTTCTAGTAAATCTCTGACGTACTTGGATTGACAGATAAAGATACCATCTTTTCTATGACTGATCTGTAATCCAAGGAAGAAGGACAGCTCTCCCATCATGCTCATCTCATATTTTTCCTGCATTAGCTTGGCAAATTTCTCGCACAAGCGCTCATTTGATGACCCAAAAATAATATCGTCCACATAGACTTGAACAAGTATTAAGTCATTTCTTACATTTTTGTAGAACAATGTTTTATCGATTACTCCCCTAGTAAAACCATTTTCAATTAAGAATGAGGATAGGGTTTCATACCATCGCCTTGGGGATTGCTTGAGGCCATAGATAGATTTGAAGAGAAGATACACAAAATCTACATGTTCTGGATCAACGAAGCCAGGCGGCTGTTCCAAATACACTTCTTCTTCAAACTTTCCGTTCAGGAAGGCACTTTTCACATCCATCTGGAAAACCTTGAAGTTCTTATGTGCTGCAAATGCCAAGAACATCCTGACTGCCTCAAGTCTTGCAACCGGTGCATAGGTTTCATCATAATCAATTCCTTCTCGCTGAGAATAACCTTTTGCAACCAAACGAGCCTTGTTTCGTGTTACAAGTCCGTTTTCATCCAGTTTATTTCTGAATACCCACCTAGCTCCAATTACTGATATGTTCTTTGGTCGGGGTACCAGTTTCCAAACTTTCTGCCTTTCAAACTGATTGAGTTCCTCTTGCATTGCAATCACCCAATCAGCATCGCCAAGAGCTTCTTCTATTTCTTTAGGTTCAAGCTTGGATAAGAACCCAGAATATAAGGAGATATTTGCCATATCAGCTCTTGCAGTTCTTCTAGTAGTCACACCAGCATCTGGATCACCAATAATTAACTCAAACGGATGGTCTCTATTCCATACCCGTTCACCTGGAAATTGTCTTGATGATTCAGCTTGACTTTCTGAGTTGGGGTGCTGACTACTTTGATTATTTTCACTAACTCCCCCTGAGTTAGTGCCAGCTCCTACAGAACTAGAGTCAACTCGGCTTGAGCCTTGAACAGTAGTCCTTGAGCTGCTATTTACTCCCCCTGAGTTGTTGCCGGTTCGTACTGAAGAAGTCTCTCCTGATCTTGTAGAATTAGCTTGTTCACTAGACTCAGGTTCTTTATGTACGCTTGGAACATTTAAAGGAACAACCAACTCAGGTTCATCTTCAAGATCTTCTAAGTCCAGATTCTGAAATTTTAGGGACTCAGGTTCACTAGAATCTCTTGAAATTGATGAGAGTTTGGTATCGTCGAATCTGACGTTGTAACTTTCAGTCACTTTTCGATCATTCACCAAGAACACTCTATAAGCTGCCACCACATCTGTAGAATAACCAACAAAGATTCCTTCACGAGCTTTTGCTGCAAACTTGCCTAGATTTTCATCATCTATAAGCACATAGCATTTTGCTCCGAAGACATGAAAGTATTTGATTGTTGGTCTTCTGTTGTTCATTAGCTCACATGGTGTCTTTTATTTATCTTTTATGATCAAGGTTCTATTTTGAGTGTAACAAGCGGTACTCACTGCTTCGGCCCAGAAATATAAAGGAAGTTTTGAATCATACAACAAAGTTCTTGCTGCTTCAACCAAAGTTCTATTCTTCCTTTCAACTACTCCATTTTGCTGTGGAGTTCTCGGGGCTGAATACTGACGACGTATTCCTTTAGATACACAGAAGTCATTCAGCACTGCGTTTTTGAATTCAGTGCCATTGTCTGATCTAATCGTCTTCACAGTAAGTGTTGAAACATTCTCAATTTGAGTGATGTGATCAATGATTAAGAAAGGTACTTCGTCTTTCGTCATTGCGAACAATACCCATGTATACTTGGAGAAGTCATCCACGATTACCAAAGCATATCTTTTCCTGGACAAAGATAGGACATTCACTGGGCCAAACAAATCCATATGAAGAAGTTGTAGAGGCTCAGTAATACTAGAAATTTCTTTGCTTTTATGCGATGCTCGCTTCGACTTTCCCATTTCACAAGCTTCACAGAGTCCTTTCGGAGCGAACTCCATTTGAGGTAGATCTCTCACCAATTCTCGCCTCGCGAGAGCATTCATCGTTTTGAAGTTTAAGTGAGATAACTTTTTGTGCCATAACCAGCTTTCATCATCCGAGGCTTTGCTGTAGAAACAGGTGACCTCATCCTGATTTGCTGAATCCATATCTGCAACAAAAAGATCTGCCTTTCGAACTCCTCTCAAAGCTAGTGAGCCTTCCTTGATGTGAGTGATTGATACACCTTTCTTGTTGAAGACAATTTCGTAACCTTTGTCACAGAATTGACTGATACTCAACAGATTGTGCTTCAGTCCCTCAACATAGGAAATATCTTCTATGATGACATTGCCAGTTTTCAGTTTGCCATATCCCTTTGTCACACCTATGCTGTCATCTCCAAAGGTAACATAAGGGTCAGCCTTCATAACCAACTCTGTAAGCAGGGACTTGTTTCCAGTCATATGCCTCGATGCTCCACTGTCTAGCACCCATATAACTTTATTTCTATTCTGCTTAATGCCCTGCAATGACAGATTGGTTAGGCATTCTTCGGAACCCAACTTTGATTGGGCCCGGCTTTTCGATAAGATCGAGAATCAACAGATTTAACAACAGGAGATGCACTTTTCTTCACATTACTAGAGCTTTCGACTATCTCCTTTCCTTTCTCAGACTTGACAGATTTGTCAGTCTTAGGAGAAGGTTTGTCACTCCTAACTTTAGGAGGACTGACAGTCTTGGCTCTCCCATACTTTTTCTTGATATTTGAACTAGCAACAGTATTTGAGCATGACTGGCTAGATGCATTCATTAAATGCACAAAAGTTTGCATGATTTTAAAAGTGCATGGCATACAATTAGGTTGACCACACTGTGCATGATTCTGATGCAGATTATTCATTGTATGTGTGGTAGGCATGGCATGTGCAGCAGGAACATTCATGTTAGCTTTGCATGCATAAGAAAGATGTTCAGTAGATTTACAATGATAACATGCTTTCTTTATTCGTTCAGCCTTAACCTCTTTTATGCCTTTCTCTCTCTTTCCTTGTTGCTTAACAGCCTTAGCTCCTAATCCTAGTCTAGATTCATCTCTAGGGAAATTGATTTTAACTTGTTTGATAGGAGTTACATGTTGTTCTTTCTGGCGATCTTCCATCTCAATCTCATATCTAGCTATCAATTCAGTCTCTTCTTCTTCTATTCTAGGAACAAGATGTTTGTAGATAGGTTTGACAGCCGATTTAAGAATTCTAGGTATTTCCTGTTTAAGGTCATTGGAACTAGGGTCAATAGGTCTCTTTCCTTCTTTCTTAGGAAGGTCAGAATAATCAAGTCCTACACCTACTCCAGTTATCCTCTTAAATGTGTCATTATCTACATACACTTTACTAGCAGCTAGTTTGTAAGCTTCGCATTTAGTTTCTAACTCAGCTAGATTGTTCCTAAGACATGCTTCTACTTCTTCCTTAAGGACGAGCTTGTGTTCCAGAGATTTAATAAAGTCTCTTAGGGAAATATCTATAGTGCAAGCAGCCTCTAGCTCTTCCACTTTTGCCTCAAGCATTCTGCATTTGGCAACAAGTGTTTTCTGTTCCTTTTGAGAAGAGTCTAGGCTTTTGCACAACATATAGATCTCTTCACTAAGAGCCCTGTTCTGTTCCTTATAATCATCAATAGACATTTCTACTTTAAGAGTCAGAACTGGTACCTCTGGTTCCTCTGATGTCTCAGCCATGAGGGCAAAGTTTGCTACATGAGTAACATCTTCCTCATCTGAATCATCCCAAGCACTTCCTTCTGTCACCAATAAAGCTCGTTTTCCATGTCTTTCCTTCAACAGTGCTTAATAGTTGCTTTTGAGAGCTTCAAATGTCTCTTTTGGATAAGTCTGTTTAGGCTTTTTGCAGTCCGAGGCAAAGTGTCCAGCTTCACCACAATTATAGCATTTGAACTTCATTTTGAAATCCAAAGGAGATTTGTAGCTGGTATTCTTGCCTTTTCCTTTGTAGCCTGACGAACTACCACCACCCATAGCAGCCCGATAATAAGATGAAGATTTTCTCTGTGGTCGGTTGCTCTTTCTAAATCTCATGTTGCTGAACTTCCTTGCCATGTATGCCACGACACTATCGTCCATGTTGTCCAGCTCTTCTTGGGTGTAGTAGTCATCATCACTGTCAGATGCGCACTCGTCATCATTATCAACTTGATGTGGTGCAAGTGATGATTTAGGCTTTGCTGCAACCATTGCCTTCTTAGACTCTTCCTCATCAGCAACTAATCCTGATGCACTTTCTTTTCCCTTTGAATCATTTTCCCATGCTTGATCTTGAAGTGTTTCCAGCTCATAGGTCTTTAATATTCCATAATATTCTTCCAGAGAAGTTGTGTGTAAATCTCTGGTTTCTCTTATTGCGTAGACCCTATGTTCAATGCTTTTTGGCTGGTTCCTCAGATATCTCGTATTAGTCTCAACCATGGGGAGAGTTACACCTCTCAGATTCAAATCCAATACCAACTGACTGAATCGTAGGTAGACATCTGTTATGCCTTCTCCTTTCCTTATTCTAAAGGTGTCATACTCCATCTTGAGTATGAGTGTCTTGTTGCTTCTGACCTCTGCAGATCCTTCCATGACAACTTCTATCTTGTCCCAAATCTTCTTCGCTGTAGTCAGACCTTTGACTATGTTGAACATTTCATGATCAAGAGATTCCATCAAGGTTTGTCGTATGGCAGTATCATAAGTTATTTGTTCCTTGTCAGCATCCGAAAACTCCGAGACCTTTTTAGGCTCAGACCGAGGTGGTATAACCACTCCTCCTTCCGTATGTGCAGGAATAACCACCATTGGGACAAATTTACCCTTGTCAAGGACTTCCAGATATTCAGGGTTAACAGTCTCTAAATATAGTCTCATTCTGAAAACCCATTCTTCATAGTGATCTTTGTTGAACATTGGGATCTTGAATGCATTTTTAGGAGCCATCTCAATTCTGGTCCCTAAAAGTTTCTAAGTACCCAAGACTAGGCTATGTAGAATATTTATGTAGAACTTTTGCCTAAGTCGAAATTTCTCTAAGTAGAAATTTTGCTCAAGTCGAAATCACCAAGTAGAAATTGTCCAAGTCGAAATTCTATGTAGAAATTCTCAAGTAGAAATTCTATGTAGAACTTTTGTCCTTAGAATAATTTTTCTGCAGATTACTTTAATATTGAATAAACAATATTATCTCTTTAACACCTTTTGACTTTGAATGCTTTACTCACCTAACCCACCTAACCCACGTGCTAGGTAATGAATATGTTTTGTTTCACTTTCGGCCGTGAATAATGCAAATCACAAAGTTCAAAAACACCTTTTTATTCTTTTACTATTTTTTCTGTTTGAAAAGAAGATCAAAAAGTTGTTGGGTTGTCTTCTTTGATAAGAACAGATGATGAACACTCAAGAACACCAAATATGAAAGTACCCAGATTAATTCACAAAAATTAATTAAAATACATCCAAGCTAAATAATCACACCTGGAGCATTTAAATAATTTTTCAGATGAGTTTTCAATACAAACGATTTAAGGCACACTTTTCAAGAAAATGAAAAGTAGATCTAGAAAATGAAAACTCACGATTCTTCTACTCAACACAAGGATCTATGTTTTGTATGTTAAACATATAGCTCTGATACCAATTGTTAGGTCCAAATGTGTTGTAGAGGGGGGTGAATACAACTTTTCGAATATGAGAAGCAATAAATACGATGCAATAAATGAACACACAGATTCAAGGAATATATTTCTTATATATAACTTAAAATGGTTGCTACAACATTCATTACAAAGTATTACAGAAGTTCAGAGAGAAGTGAATGATACTAAGCTCTGTGAATGCACTCTCTCTCTTTATCTTGTGTTTTTCTCAACTATTGCTCTCACAAAAACATTACACAAGTACTTCTATTTATACTACATGTAATCTATGTCCTGTAGTCTTCAAAGACTAAGATATACGTGGCCCAATGATGTCCACATAGATCTTGCCTTATCTTGAAAGCTTGGAAATCTGCCAATCAGAAGATGCCATGTGTCATGTTGAAGCTGCACTCTAAGTAGAACTTCTACTTGAGAATTTCTACTTAGCCATCTCGAATTTCTAAGTAGAACTTCTACTTGAGAATTTCTACTTAGCCATCTCGAATTTCTACTTGAGAATTTCTACTTAGCCATCTCGAATTTCTAAGTAGAACTTCTACTTGAGAATTTCTACTTAGCCATCTCGAATTTCTAAGTAGAACTTCTACTTGAGAATTTCTACTTAGCCATCTCGAATTTCTACTTGAGAATTTCTACTTAGCCATCTCGAATTTCTAAGTAGAACTTCTACTTGAGAATTTCTACTTAGCCATCTCGAATTTCTAAGTAGAACTTCTACTTAGAAATATTCTACTTGGTCATCTAGAATATTTAGTACTTAGAAAATATTCTGGTCTTCAACTTGAAACTTCAATGCACATCTTGAACTTGTGATATCTTCATGTCTTCTTTATTCTTCACCAAGCTCTTGAACATGGATCTTTATTACTGACATAAACTTGCTATCAATGTCCTGACACTTAATGCACTGGTCTGGTTCATAAGTGACTAGTCTTGATAGTGTTTTTGCTTCTTGAATAAATTACCATATTCAATTAGTAATGTGGCTTTCCAATTTTTGCTTTCCTTCTTGTTCACTTGAAATCAATTGGTCTTATTGATACTGATAGTTATGATCTTGATTCTTGGCTTTTCAAATCACTGAGGCATGAACAACTTTGACTTGAACTTCTCTCAATGATTTCTTCTTGGCTTGATCATAGTTAACATGTTGAATTGTATCAATTACCTTGTCTTCATTTAGTGTTGATTTCTCTGTGGCTTCTTGTTCTTGATTGTCTTCTGGTTAAGTATCTTTTCCTTTAGTTGAGTTACATTAGATATAGTGTTACAAGTTTACACACTCTGCCTTTCATTACTCATCTGGGAGTAACCCTGATCTCTTTGAGAATAAAGAGGTGGTTTTGAGAATAAAGAGGTAGTGGTGGGTACCGTGGTATCGGGCTAAGTGATCTTGATCGGCTGACCTCCAAGTGTTGACAATATTAACATCCCCTCTACCATTCTTCCTTCCATCCCCCTTTGGACTTGGAGACCTATCCTTGCGGTTGCCCCTACGACTAGTTTCGGGGTAATCACTCCTCTTCAGAGCTTCTTCCTCCCTCTTAAAGGGTTCAGCTTGTGCATAAAGATCTGCAAGGGTCGGAGGTTCTTTTCGTTGAAGCTCTTTCCAGAAATCCGAATTCACTCTCACCCCAGCTATAAGAAAATTCTTGATGGTTTCATCTGAAGCCCCTCGAACAGTTGGGACTTCCGCATTAAACCGTCTGAAATAGGATTGAAGAGTCTCTCATTCTCTCTGCTTTATATTAGCCAAAGTCGTGACAGGGGGAGCGTAGACAATAGACGATTGAAACTGAATCAAAAACATTCTTCGCATTTGATTCCAAGAGGTGATAGAACCTGGTCCCAACTTTTCAAACCATTGATGAGCATTCCCACGCAAGGTCGAGGCTAGCAACCTACACTTCGTCAAGTCCTCCACTTGGTAAAGCTCCATCTCTGTATTGAACCTCGCAATATACTCAGCCGGGTCAGAGCTTCCTGTAAACCTTAGATCTCTCACTCCCCGAAAGGACGGAGGAAGAGGTGCTTCTCGTACTGCTAATGAGAAGGGTGATGGAGCCGGTTCAAACATAGCACCTATCTGTCCTTCTGATTGTACCAACAACCTTCGAAAAGCATCTAATTCAAGATCCTCAAACCCGGGAATCCTATGGGGCGCTTCCTCCCGTCGCTGCTGATTCATTAATTCCTCAAATCGATATCGATCTCCAACAATAGAGTTCTCCAGACAAGGCAAATTATGTTCGCGAGAGGCCATCAAATCTCTCTCCAGGTTAGATTCTAAGGGTCCCCTCTGGTTTCTTTCTGATCAGTTGAGGAGATTGACATAAGACCTTCTCTCCCCATACCCCAGACTGTAATGGTTCGGGGTCCTCATCTGCGGATTAGGGTTACTAGCTTGAACCATCGTGAGGGCAATAGGATCAGAACCTCCCAAAATCTCATTCTCAAGATTAAAGCAGCGCCTTTCTTGCTCCAACATCCTCTGACTGTGAACCCAAGCCCCTTCCACTTGAAGATCTCGCCTGCCTTCAACCCTTCCATTCTGTGGTCAAACATGACTTGAGTGTCGGGAAACCACTCTATCTGGGGCAAATTCAACATACGGCTCACCAAACGTCAAAGCCCTGGGAGTGACAGCCTGGAACCTTTGATTTACTCTAGTCTCCCCAATGACTCGAACGTCTCTTTCAAAAGGACTCTCCCTGTGTGAGTCGCGCTGGTGGTTCATATCAGATTCCCTGCCAACGCGTCGATCTTCACCTGGTGTTTAATAGCTCATTCCCTAGCCATGGTGAGTCACCCTCAGATTCTCTCTGCCTTCATCCTGCGGGTGACGTCCATCATGATTCAGGCGAGATCTTTTAAGGAACTGCCTCTCCCTTTCCATCGCATCCATCCTTGCCCCCATCCGTGTAATGGTATTACCCATATAAGTGATCTGGTCCAAAAGTTCAGTATTACTCATCAAGACAGGAGGATCTCCTCCTATCTGTGGAATCGACCGCCTATCTGGCATCCTAGGTGTTACCGACCTTTGATGCGAACCCCCTGAACGATCGGGATTCCTCATCACAGAATTCCTTGCGGTAGAGTTCCTTGGTGGCGACGGAGGCAGATTCTCTCTGGTCCTAGTCTCCTCCACACGTCGATCATCAACACGCTCTCGATTTGACTACGACATCCTTCCTCCTGAGATGTCAGAAAGCCCTCCTTCTAGCGCCACTTGTTAATGGAGGAATTTGGGAAAACAAATTCGGGGAGGGTTGCTGGAATTGTGGTGGTGGTTGATGATGACGAACGGCGTAGGATGTTAGGGTTAGGGTTTATGATTTGGGAATGGCTGAGATTGTATGCTGAGATGTGTAGCAATTGAGATTGAATATCGAATTCTCTCTTTTGTGCTAGGGTTTTGCATCGTGTCATACAATGTGCCTACGTACCCTTATTTATAGGGATCAAGCCAAACGTAGTTCTTAAGGAATAAGTTATCGTAATGAGCTAGGTTTCAGTTTTTAAGAAGCCCACTGGATCAGGTCCACCGCCTTTGACAGTATCAGAATGGACCTAAAAGCCCAACTACTTTCTCGGAACGTAGTGGTTAAGCTATTGACCCGAGAATATCGAAGTCAACGCCTATCCTAGGCCACACAGATCGAATAGTTTATAAGGCGGTCCTGAGAATTAAGGGAGGGCACATTCTTTGTATTGGGGCGAGATCTTCGCCTGAGGGCGAGACCTCAACAGTTCAAGGACCTAATATGCAGTCCATAATCTTCAATTTTCATAATCCAACTACCATGTAGGCGAGTTAGCAGAGTAGTGGGCCTAGGTGTTTACAAAAGACGAGATTTCCATAATAAGTCCACGGGCGAAGCCCAAAGGGCGAGGACCAAAAACAAATGAGGCTATTTTTGGTCATAACAATCCGTAATAGTGAGAGACGAAAGTGGACCACCTTTCTTTTGTTGCTTAAGATAAAATCAAGCTAGTATTTATTTGGGAAAAAAAAAAACAAATATATTTTTATTCAATCTAATTCTTCTTCACCTTCCTGGTCTCCTTGGTTAATAATCCCTGAGTTTGAATAAAAATACAAAATCACACATCTCCCATTCTCCCACTACTTATATCCATCCCTTCCCAAAAAAGAAAAAAGAAAATGAAGAACCTCCATCTCCTTGACTCTCACACCAACAATGGCGATGGAGAAGAAAATGATATCTCGTCCTCCTCCTGCTCTACTCCTTTCGTCAGTGCTCCTTGTAGTCCTGGCCGCACCGGAGGCAGCTCCGACTTCGGCTTCTTTTACAGTGCTCCAGCCAGTCCGATGCACTTTCTGTTGTCTGCTAACAACTCTATGCTCACTCCTCCTCCTCCGCCTTGTGCTGCTACTGAAGCTGCTGGGAATGAGTTTGATTTCGATGCGAGTTGCTACCCTATGAGCTCTGCTGATGAATTGTTCTTCAACGGTCAGATTCGGCCTCTGAAACACACGAAGCATCAGCATCAGCTAGATGATGTACAAGAGGTCTCCGATGATCATCATCCACGCGGGAGGTTGGAGTTGAGAAACCGGTCCTTGAGGCGTGTCAGATCCGAAGAGCAATTTCAGTACGACGACAATGATGATGATAAAAATGATGATAATGATGATGAGTCAAGTGGTAAGAAAAAGAGTGATGACGTGGAGGGGCGTCCCTGGCTACTTGGGAATTCTAAGCGTTGGGTTTCGTTGTTCCTGTACAGGAGCAAGAGCGAGGGACGTAACAATGGACGCCACAAGTATTTCTGGTCATCAGTGGTTAAAGATAAGAAGAAATTAGAGGATGACAGTACCAACAAGACGAAGATGAAGGCCAAGACGAAGAGTGGTGAGACTAACTCTGAGGGATTGGGAATATCGTCGCATTACACAGCAAACAGAGCCCATTCGGAGGAGATGAGGAAGAAGACTTACTTGCCTTATCGCCAAGGTATATTTGGATGTATAGGCCTCAATCCAAGACCCGGACCACCGGCTTCTTTCAATGCTTTTGCAGCCCGGGCTCTAAATTCTGTTTCTTCTTAATTATTATGTGTGTGTGTTATGTATGTCAACTTACTCTATTCTTTTCAAGTGCTCTTGATGCAAGTCCTGTCCTGCATATTTAATTGTTTGGTGATTTTCATATGGATCAAATGTTACTCTGGATTGTAAGTTGTTCTGTACAAAAATGCCAGCAAGTGGTTAAAGTATTGAGTAATTTGCAGTTTGCATCCCCTAGCTTTTGATCAAATGCAATTGTATATACTTAGTTTCATAAATTGCATTTTGTATCCCGTAATTTTGAAAAACAAATCAAAACACAACCCCTTACATGTTTATTGTTAAAATACAAGTTTAAATTAATTAGGTTTAAGGATGAAAAATTATAAATTATTTCATAGATTATATACTTATCATGTATTACACCCCTCATCAAATTTACAAAATCAAATTTCAATTTTTAATTTTGTAAAAATATACGTTTATTAGTTAATGGTCAATAAATAATATTAAATTACAATCTATAAATTTTATGATATTAAATTAGTAGCATGTCTAAATAAGGATTTATATATGATCTTTGTAATAGTTTTATACCACATTTTTCCATTTATCTATTAAAATTAATATTTCATTTTAACAAAAATATTATGAAAGGTTGTAATTTGACTTATTATATAAAGTTAAGGGATGCAAAGTGTAATATAGTAAACTACATATACAAAATTGTATTTAGGGTAAAGATGGGGGATGGAAACTGCAATTTACTCTAAAGTATTTTTGCATTCATAGTAATGCCAGCAAATAAGAAACTTCAAATCTAGATATATTATAATGCCAGGAGATTGGAAATGCACCAGAATTGTTTAAAATATTTTTCTTGAATTTTCATTTTTTTGCTTTTTTTTATTTAATTTTTTCTTGCATTAAGATGCCATTAAGATATATATATATATATATGTCATTGTTCTATGGAGAACCATCTTACGTGGAGAACCGTGGAGAACCACTTATTCTATACTAATTTCTGATTCTATTACAGAATCAATTTTTTTTTTTTTTGGTTTTATAAAAAAAAATTTGGTTCTATAAAAAAAAAATCTGGACAAAGCTGACATGGCACGCCTGCTGGCGTGGCAGTGTCACGGCACCTACCACGTCATCAGTGCCACGCGGCAGTGCCACGTCATCCTTGATGACGTCATCGATGACTTGGCAATGCCACGTGGCACTGTCGCGTCAGCAGCAATGACGTGGCAGGTGTCACGTCAGCAGTGCTGACGTGGAAGGTGACGTTGCAGTGCAGACGTGGCAGTTTCGATTTTTTTTAAAAAAAAATTGGTTCTGTTACAGAATCAGAAAAAATTTAAAAAATATTAGTTCTACTACAGAATCATAGGGTTCTCCACGTAAGGTGGTTTTCCATAGAGTGCTATATATATATATATATATATATATATATATATATATATATATATATATAATTTACGCATGTTATTTATATAAAAGATTAACAAATTTTATTTGATCATTATAATTATTATTCAAATTTAAAATATTAGTTATATGTATTAAACTAAGATTATTTTCATGTAAATTAACGACTTAAAATTGTTCACATTGCATCATTTTTTATTACATGCTGAAGATTTTTGCAAACTTTTTTCGAATGATTGTAGGACAAACTATCTTAACTTCTCGAACAATATTTTATCAGTAATTGTGGAAATTGTTATAAGTTATAGAAGTATAATCTTTTGGTTAAAATCTAGAATTTATACAAAATAATATTGACAGATTTTTTATTTTTTACATAATAAACTCAATCATTTTATTGCGCAATTAAGTCGATAAAAATGTTATACACATGTTGTTTCATTATATTGTGTCAAAATAAATTAATATTCTAATTATATAAATTCTTACGCGATTATTGAGCATATATATTATGAGAGGGGTGTCGACTTTCAAAACGTTATTTAGTTCTATTTAATATTGTATTTGCTACTTTTCATATTATGATATTTCTAAGATTATTAAACTTTTTGATATATAATTAGAGTATTATTCCAACTAATAATTCATACAAACTGTTTTAAATCACTTTTTTAGGAAAATTTTAAAATACCAATCTACATATATTATAATAGCCAGAGATTGAAGAGGCTTTCACTCTGAAGCTTCAAAAAAAATTTCTTGATTTTTCACATTTTTGATTTTTTTATTAAATAATTTCCTTGCATTTAATAGGATTATAATTAGTCATTAATTGTACCTATTAAACTTATATTAAATACACTTTATTTTATACTTAAAACAATTTTATTTTTTTTTAACATGGGAACCCGCAGCCGCTACCTTTCGGGTGCGCTCTTGGTAAACCCATGGGCTCAGCAATAGCCTGCAAACCACGTGATCCAAGGCAAACCGCACAAGTGCGACAGGCTCTGCCCCAGGATGGCATAATCACAAATCCGCCTCCATGGGAGTCGAACCTCTGACCAAGAGGTGAGATGACCTCTCTTTAACCAATTGAGACAACCCTTACGGGCTCTTAAAACAAAATTTTAGCCAATAATTATTATAATTATCTATATAAAATATTTTAGTTATTATTATTTCTTTATTAGAACATTTTAATTATTATATTAATATGAAATATTAATTATGCATATAAAAGTACAATTATTTCAAGTTAAAATGATAAACTAAAATTATTTATAGAGTTCATTTCTAATCCTTATTCAAAATCATTGCAATTTTTTTGAAAATAATAAATAAACGATTTTAACTTTTTGATAAATTCGTAATCAGTGACCGTGAGAATCCTGATTAGTTACGGAAGTATATAAAGTTTTCAATTAACATCCACAATTTAAAATACAAGTAATATCATATAATTTACTTTTACACATGAAACATGGGGTATGATCAACTCGATTAAATTGAACCAATCCAACCTTTTTCTTTAATGATTAAATCAATGAAAAAGTTATACATTCGTTGTTTCATTATATTGTGTTGGAATAAATTAATATTCTAACTAAACACATTCTTATACTAATACTAATCAATTAATCGCGCATGTATGTTATGAGATTGGTGTCGGCTTTGAATAATATTTTATTTAATATTTATAAATTTTTATTACAAAATTAGGTTGA
The DNA here is from genome assembly GCA_036435485.1 of Saposhnikovia divaricata. Lineage (NCBI taxonomy): Eukaryota > Viridiplantae > Streptophyta > Magnoliopsida > Apiales > Apiaceae > Saposhnikovia > Saposhnikovia divaricata. The sequence continues at coordinate 34,806,365 of CM071599.1, forward strand.
TAGTGTAATTTGGTAGGAAAAAAATAGGCCTTTATGGAGTTGATGAAGTTGATAATATGTTAGATAATCTTCAGTTTGCTTAAATAATTAATTTTAAACGACTTAGTGTTTATTCAGAATCCAATAATTTTTAGATTCATTTTTATTGGAGATAGAATATAATTATATGTACATATTTATTATAAGATTTGATATAAAAGTATTAAAATATGTGAGTACCATTTTGAACATGTGTCCATGAATTTAAATTAAATATTACATACAAATAAAGTTCTTACAAATAATGCTAAAAAAAATTAATCAAATGAATATATACAAGTGTCGGATCACTCCAAAAAATATGAAGCATGACTTAAAAAATGCATTTGAATTCTCTTTTGTTTGTCATACAACCAAATTTATCGACAAGTTAAGTCAATCAAACTTCTTATCACATTTACATTCTGCTTCTTTTCTTCGTCATACAAACAAATTTATCAACAAACTAAGCAATCACATCTTTCATAATGGCATCGACAACAAAAATATTTCAAAAATGTTACTTTTACTTATCCATTGTCAAACTTTACAAATGTTTATCAATATTGAATTTCAAAAGCATTTTTTATGCAACAAAATAGATGTCATCAATATTTTCAAAAATATTATTATTAACACTTAAGAGTTTAACTAAAACATGTTTTCTTTCCTTTTCTCTATAATTCTTAAATATTCAAATTTAATTACATTTTACACATGTTTCAATTTATCATATCAACTTTCAAATAATAAAACTCAACGAACAATGATGTTATATATACAATTTTTAAAAATATTTTCGTACCGCACGTAGCACGGCTTTGTTACCTAGTTCTACTAATTTTATTTTTTAAGTCAACTGCAGTATTATGCCTGCAAGGTAGTCTTCACACTGGAGTTAAAAATTGCATCTATCCAATTATACATCTGGCTGTATTTGACTCCTCTGTCTGCACCTAAACTTCTTCAAATACAGTAAAATCTCTTTAAATTAATACTCGATAAATTAATAATTTCTCTAAGTTAATAATTTCGTCCGGTCCCAACTTGGGCCAGTTCAAAAAATGATAAATTTCGATAAGATAATAAGATAATAATTTTTTTGAAAATCCTGTATAAATATATGTTCCTGATAATATTATAAATTAATAATTCATTTATAATCATAAAATATATGTATTACACTTTTGTAAAATATTATTCTATGGTTCTTAAAATTTGAATCTATATGAAACTCATCATTAACCATCAATATTGCATCCAAAAGTTCGAATGCGGTGTTTTCGTAAAGCATTAAAAAATTATTAATCAATGTTTTCGATATCTTGGGTGCTTTTTTACGTGAAAAAAGGTTCGAAAATTGTTGTTTTATTCTTGACATCATCTAAATATACATGAATATTTACTTTGAATCTCACAAATACTCTTTAAATTTGTAAACAATATATATTGAATTAAGTATAAAACATAAATTGTACAAGTCATTCTATTTAAATGTATGTAATTGGAAATTAATTTTCTTTGATGTCAAAAATTCTCTATAAATTAATAATTATTAATTTATCGATTAATTAATACTTCTCTAAATTAATAGAATTCTCAGGTCCCAACTATATTAATTTATAGAGGTTTTACTGTATGTCTTAAGCAAAAGTGTTCAAAATATTAAGGTTTAATTATTAAAGTCAGTGTGTTGGCTCCAAATATATTAAGTGAGTTACTTTTTTTTTATAATTGGTGTCCGGATCAGTTCTCGCGTACTTTTTTTGTAAGTGAGTCACTTATATCATTATAAAATTAATTAATTAAAAAAATTCTATCAACAAGACTATTTATCAATAAATTATCAATTTTTTGATGATTAAGTTGATATGATATTTCAAATTAGTGATTAAATTATGTTATTTTTACGGTGAATGATTCATTTCATACATTTGAACCCAACTAATAATAATTTTAATAATTAATCCAAATATTTACTGTGTTTAAAATTTTATTTTCAAACTCAATACATAATGGGAGTTTGGGGTATCTTAAAATATGTAACTTATGACTTAAATGAATAAGTATCATATAAGTGATAAGTAATTTTTTTTTTATAAGTTATACAAGAGTTTGGATAAATTTACTTATAAATTGCTGAAATATTTATTAAATTAAATTAAAAAATATTCCAGTTCCACAATTACATGCTCGCAGTGGATGGTTTTATGGATGTTGTCTCCAAAGCTTGGGAATCTACCTGGTACGGTGATCCTATGGGTATTCTAGTTCGCAAACTTAAAGAAGTAAAGCAGGCTTTAATCAAATTAAACAAAGATCATGGCAATGTGCACAACAATGTCTCCATAGCTCGAACAGCTTTATCAGAAATTCAAGATGATCTGAAAGTCGACTGCGAAAATCCTGTCTTGTTAAATAAAGAGTTGCAGGCTTGTTCGAATCTCGAAACTGCTTTGTTAGAGGAAGAGAGGTTTTTAATTCAAAAATCTAAGGTAAGGTGGCTTACGGAAGGTGATGGAAACACAAGCTTCTTCTACAATCGGTTAAAGGCCAATTGGAATGTAAATAAGATTCTTGCTATTGAAGACAAGGATGGTTTGTTGGTTACAGGACACGATCAGGTAGCTAGGGTGGCTGTCGATTTTTTCTCCAATACTCTGGGTACTACTTCGCACATGCGGCCTTATGATTTTGATAGTCTTCAAAGTAACACCTTAACTGCATCTCAATCTTTGATGCTTCAAGCACCTGTCTCAGATGACCTCATTCTGTATACCTTGAAAAAGATGGGAAAAAATAAATCACCTGGACCGGACGGTTTCACAGTTGAGTTCTTCTTAGCTACTTGGAGCATAGTAGGAAATACTTTTTGTGACGCAATCAAAAGCTTTTTCTCTACAAAAGTAATGCACAAGGCTGTGAATGCTACGAGTATTGCGTTAATCCCAAAAGTTCAAACTCCAACTAGTATGTCTGATTTTCGGCCTATCTCACTGTGTTCCATTACATACAAATGCATTGCAAAAATCTTGGCCTCTCGTCTTAAATCGGTCATGCCAAGCTTAATCAACTTGCCTCAATCTGCTTTCATTCCAGGCCGCTGCATTTCTGACAATATTCTTATGGCTCAGGAGCTTTTCCGTGGCTATAATAGAGAGAGTGGCCCAGCAAAATGTGCTTTAAAAATTGATCTGCACAAGGCATTTGATTCGCTTAATTGGGACTTTATTATGGGGGCTATGCAGAATCTTAATTTTCCTCAGACATTCCTGGACTGGATTTTTATGTGCATCTCCACTACATCATTCTCTATCAAAGTAAATGGTTCGTTATGTGGGTTCTTTGCAGGAAAAAGGGGTCTAAGACAGGGGGATCCTATCTCTCCTTATCTTTTCTGCATTGCCATGAATGTCCTTTCCTTGATGCTTGACAAGGTTCCAGAAAATTTCAATTTCCATTGGAAGTGCAAAGATCTTAAGCTCACTCATCTATTATATGCAGACGACGTTTTGCTTTTTTCACATGGAGATACTGCTTCTGTAAACCACATTATGAGCTGTGTTTCTAGGTTTGCAGAGGTTAGTGGCTTGCGGCCTAATATTGCAAAGAGCTCTGTCTTTTTTGGAAATTGCAAAGATGATTTCATTCTCTGGTTTGATCAGACTTATGCTATTGATCATGGATACCTTCCAGTTCGCTTTCTGGGCGTCCCGCTCATCTCCTCGATGCTGAAATATAATGACTGCATTCCGTTACTGGATAAAATCACTGCCAGGGTTTTATGCTGGACATCTACGCTTCTCTCATTGGCTGGTAGAGTCCAACTAATCCGATCTGTTTTGCTTGCAATGCAAAACTTCTGGACTAACCATTTTGTTTTGCCTAGTTCAGTTCATAACAGGCTTCGTACTATGTTGACTAGATTCTTGTGGAAAGGTGATATTTCATCCAAGGGTGGTGCAAAAATAAGTTGGGATTCTATATGTGCCCCTTTGGACGAGGGTGGTCTTGGTTTCAAAGACTCAAAGGAATGGAATCAAGCTCAAATGATGTGTCATCTTTGCAAGGTGGTTAATAAGAGTAATGCTCTTTGGCCACGTTGGGTTAATGAAACTGCCTTAAAAAGACATCATTTCTGGACCTTTCAAATGCCAACTGATTGCTCTTGGATATTTCGTAATGTCCTTAAGCTACGTACATTGGCAATGCAACATATTTCCTATACGATTGGTAATGGCTTGTCAATCTCTCTTTGGTTCGATCCATGGTGGAATTCTATTTGCTTAGCCAACGAAAATTCTGATTATATAATATCTCAAGCTAATCTCTCCTGCAACGCAGCGGTTCATGATATCATAAGAACAGGAAATTGGATCCTACCAACCCCTTCAAACAGATTGCACCACCTGCACCCTGGGTTGCTTTCTTGGCTGCATCAATTCAACTACCCCTCGTTCGACTTGGCTTCTCAGGATGTTGTAAAATGGAATGGTTTGCAGCTTCACAAAGTTCGCACCGGCCACATATGGAATTCTATTCGAACCCCCCGTCCCAAGGCTGTCTGGGCAGACCTAATCTGGCACAGTTTCAAAATTCTCCGGTACGCTCACCATGCTTGGATCCTTTGTCATGGAAGGCTACCAACTATGCATAGGCTTGCTTCTTTCGGTTTGGTTACCACGATGTTTTGTCATTTCTGTGTTGGTGGTGATGAGACAGACTCGTACCTGTTTGTCTCCTGCCCTTACAGTAGTTTTGTTCTATCAAAGTTAGCTGGTCTTCTACAGATTTCCTTTGTTGGAACATCTTGGGTCGAAGTCATAGCCAACTTGGGAAGCATTCCAGATCGTGAACTAAGGAATGTGGCTCTTTTAGCAGCTCAAATTTTCGCCTATCACATGTGGAGGGAGAGGAATGCCAGGCACCATGACAGAGGCGCGCTTAACCCTACTATTTTGATCAAAGCCATAATGAATGACCTCAAGACTAAGTTGAAAAATACTTCCTGGTTTCGACGGCTAGTTAATACAGATATGTATAGATGGATTGTTCTCTGACATAGCCTCTCTGTAGTTTGCTTGTTTTTTTCTTCACCTAATCTAGTCTGTTAGATTACATTCAGATAGTTCTCTCTGTACTAGAGCAAGGGTTCCCCGGTTTTTAATATATCTAAATTTAGCAAAAAAAAAAAAAAATTATTTAATATAATAATCTCAATACATACATATGACATTTATAAATACAAATGTAAAAATATAAAATATTGAACAAGTAAAAAAATTAAGTAATAAGAAATAAGTTGGGAAAAAGTACATCATTATTAACTTTCAACTTATCAACATATAAGTTGAGTTAATAAATTGGGTACACAAACACTCTTCATAAGTTGAAATAGGCTTATAAGAGCATCTCCAAGAGTCGCTTAACTCACTCTTAAATATAATATAAAATATTAGCTCTTAGTAACTTAATGTACATTCATCTCCAACAATACTCTTTATACTCACTCCTTATTTAATTTTATATTATTAAAAGTAAGTGGAATTCATACAAAGACAAAAGAAAAGTGGGGAAGAGAGAGAATATATCTTATGAATTTACTATAAAATATTAGTTAGGAGTGGATATGAGCTCTTACAATTGAGGAGAGAGATTACATTTTTAGTGAATTTAGAGCATCTCCAAGAGACTCCTACATTCACTCTTCAAAATAATATAAATAAATGGCTCTTAGCAAGTTATTACATTGGTTTATGTGTCAAACTCCAACAATCCTCTTTATATTAACTCTTTATTTATATTTTATTCATAAATTAATCCCACTATAACCAAAAGTTGTGCAATAATTGGTGGACATGTATAGTTTATTATTAAAATATAAGTTAAGAGCTACTAGTGGCTCTTAAAAATGAGGAGAGAGAAGAGGCTCTTAGTGTTTTTAAGAGTCACTAAGAGTCTCTTGGAGCAACATTTTCATTCTTTCACCTCATTTTTTGAGTTAAGAGCTTGAATAGAGAGCCTCTTGGAGATGCTCTTAGGAGTGACTAAGAGTCTCTTGGAGCACATTTTTTCTTCCCTCTCCTCAAATCATACTAAGAGCCAAAAAAATGAAGAGGCTCTTGGAGATGCTCTAAGTCATAAGATCATCTCCAAGAGACTCTTAAAATGGCTCTTAACTTGAGATTTGAGGAGAGAGATGAAATTTTTTCACTTCAAAAGATTCCTAGTTACTCTTAAATTCACTAAAATTCTATTCTCTCACCTCAATTTTAAGAGCTACTAGCAACTCTTAACTAATATTATATTATAAATTTATAAGACAACATTCTCTCTCTATCCACTTGCTTTTATATTTTTATGGATGTAACTTATTTTTAATAATATAAATTGAAGTGAGGAGTCAATATAAGAAGAATTGTTGGAGATGAATGCACATTAAATCATTAAGAATTATTATTTTATAATATATTTAAGAGTGAGTTAAAAGAGTCTTGGAGATGCTCTAAGTTGGTTTTTAAGCCGGTTGCCAAATAGGGCCATAATTAGATAAAAAGGAAATCCTAGTCTAATCCACTCTTTTTTGTATAAAAACACGAGTCTTAATTCTTAAAAGATGCAGTGAACACTATGGCAAAAAAAAAAAAAAAAAAAGATGCAGTGAACACAAATGCACAATGCAGAAGCAAAAGTGTATGAAACACAATAACGTGTGAAAATGGATTTGGATATTTTGGGACAATAATATGGCTTAATAACATGGGTTACTCAGTACTGACAGACCTTTGTAGACCCACAGTTCACACACGGCCACACCTCATGTCTAATGCATACCTTAAGAGTGTTTTAATACATAAAATATAAACACCACACATTTTCATGTGTTTTTGTGGATATAAAATTGCTAGGCCATGCTTTTGATGCATGAATCACATAAACCATAATGACATGCCTGCTATATTCTCTTTGGAAAGATCAACTTAACCTAATATTCTTGCCATCTTCTTTATGATTAATGTATATACTTCACAATTTCACATTCTATGCTCACTTACTTTTTCTCATCCTCATTATATTCTTTACTACATATCATTTGATTTTTGACACAGAACTTTGTAACAGTCCGCATTTTCGGAACGTTGACTAATAGAATATTTAAACAAAATATAAATTATATTGAATAGCAACTTTAAACCAACAGATAATCCTGATAAATTTTAATGTTTGAACAAAAATAATTATAAGTCTGAAACCAACTAAACTGAGTTCACAAATTTATTAAATTATCCAAACAAACTGTACTCAAGTGGGCGTCACTCATCACGTACTCTTCCCGCTAACCCCTGGCACTCAAGTGGGCGTCACTCATCACACTTACACTTCCCGCTAACCCCTGGTTACCTGCGAAAAACAAACTAATACGAGTGAGCCAAATGTCCAATATGAATATAATATAAATAATTGCGAAATTTTAAATATGAGCGAATTGTGTTTTATCAACACATAGTTTTCAAATGATATCTAAATAAAAATAAACTAAGATAGCCAACAAGAATAAAAATACAAGTCAAACAGAATAAATATAAGGCTGACAGCCTGTTTGGCAACTGAAGCTTAAAGCAAAATATTGCTTTAAGTTGTTTTCGGCTTGTTTGGGTAAATAGCTTAAAACCCCGCTTTAAGTTAAAAAACTGTTATAAGTTATAAGTTCCATTTAGGTACTTTTGACTTATGACTTATGACTTATGGAGTTTTTTTTTTTTCACGATTCTTGTAAAGTTCAAATATTATGAATTTAAAATTTTTTTAAGTCAAATTTCACTTTAAGTCAAAATTATTAAACCTCCATTTAACTTTAAGTAAAATTACCCAAACACATTCATTCAACTTAAAGTAAACAACTTTACTTTCTCCTTTAAGTTAAAAATACCTCCATTAAGTCAAAAGTAACTTATTTTAATCAATGCCAAACACCCTCTGAATCATGTAAGGTGTTAGTTTGACTTGAATTGGGCGTCGGCCGCCGGCGACGCCACTGTAGCCGCCGGATTTGACTCACCTAACACCACCTACCCCTTAAATTGTGTCTATAAATAGATTTGCATGTAAGGATTGTAAATAACATCTGAAAACCTCTGTAATCTGTTTATCCTCTCAGATCTATAAAATTATTTCTCTTCTGCATATAATCTTTCTTTCTTCCGTTATAACAAATTGGTATCAGAGCCAGGGTCGAAACTGCTGCAAAATTTTTCGCCGGATTTTTTTAAGCTCGCCGGAGTTACTGTTCATCGCCGGAGAAGACGACACTGTTCAGGCGGAGTTACTGTTCATCGCTGGAGAAGACGACACTATTCATCATCGGAGAAGACAACACTGTTCATACGGACTATTCATACGGTACTGTTCATACGGTACTGTTCACGGGTACTGTTCACAGGTACTGTTCATGGGTACTGTTCACAGGTATTGTTCCCAGGTACTGTTCACGGGCACTATTCACGGGCACTGTTCACATATACGGTTCTGGGAGAAAGATGTCTGGTGGTATTAACGTTAAGGTCGACAAATTTACTGGGAGAAATAGTTTCAGTCTGTGGCAAATCAAGATGCGTGCCTTGTTAAAGCAACAGGGGCTCTGGGCGCCGTTGAACACAAAAACGGCTGCTTCTGGAAGCGCTGAGATGGCCAGTCTAGAAGAAAAGGCACACTCAACAATTTTGTTGTGCCTTGCAGATGATATTTTTACTGAAATCGCGGAGGAGGATACCGCGTCTGGTCTGTGGCTGAAGCTTGAAAGTCTCTACATGACGAAGTCTTTAACAAACAAGTTGTTGCTGAAGCAACGTCTGTTTAGTCTGCGAATGCAGGAAGGTATGCCACTTCGAGATCACTTAGATCAATTAAACACAATTTTATTAGAATTGCGTAATATTGATGTTAAAGTTGAAGATGGGGATGCTGCTTTGATTCTGTTAGTTTCTTTACCATTATCGTACGAGAACTTTGTGCAATCGTTTATTGTTGGTAAAGATACTATTTCTCTAGAGGAGGTTAGATCTTCTCTTCATTCTAGAGAGCTGCGCCATAAGGCGGCTGGTACAGGTGCAGATAATCATGCTGCTGGGTTGGTAGCTAGCGGGAGTACCGGACATGGAAAGTCGGGGAAGTATAAATCCAAGAAACCAGCTTCTAAGGGTTCGAGAGCTAATTATGTCTGCAATTACTGTAAAGAGAAGGGACACTGGAAATCCGACTGTCCCAAGAAAAAGAAGCAACATTATGCTGCTGCAGATACTGCTGCTGTAGCTGATGCTAATTCTGAAGAAGATATTGCTCTAGTTGCTGTCAAGGACACGCATTACTCTGATGTGTGGATTCTTGATTCTGGAGCGTCTTATCATATATGTCCGCGCAGGGAGTGGTTTACAACCTACGAGCGAGTAGACGGTGGTAAGATTTCTATGGCTAACAGTTTTACTTGTGAGACGGTTGGAATAGGCTCGATTAAAATTCGGACACATGATGGTAAATTCTGCACATTGAATGATGTTAGGCATGTTCCACTTATGACAAAGAATCTGATATCTTTGAGTATGTTAGACAGCAAGGGTTTCAGTTTTCCAGGTGAAAGTGAAGTTTTACATGTCTGCAAAGGTTCTGATGTGATTCTGAAAGGTGTTAAACGTGGTACCTTGTATCTTTTTCAAGGTTCTACGTTAACAGGTTCTGTTGCTGTTGCGTCTTCGGAAATTGAAAAAGAAAACATGACCAGGTTGTGGCACATGAGGCTCGGTCATATGAGTGAAAGGGGGATGCAAATTCTGTCAAAAGCTGATCTTCTTTGTGGTCATAAGGTCACAGGTCTTGAGTTCTGTGAACATTGTGTTTTTGGAAAGTTACATCGCAGCAAGTTTCCTAAAGCAACACACAGAAAAAAAGGCACACTTGATTACATCCATTCTGATTGTTGGGGACCTTCCCGGGTGGAGTCTTTAGGGGGTCACAGATATTTTGTGTCAATGATCGATGATTTCTCAAGAATGACTTGGTTGTTCATCATAAAGCACAAAAGTTAAGCCTTCAAGGTTTTCAAGTAGTGGAAGGTGCTAGTGGAGAATCAAACAGGGAAGAAGATTAAGAGGCTATGAACAGATAATGGCCTGGAATTTTGCTCGTCCGAGTTTGCAGATTTCTGCAAGAATGAGGGGATTGCTAGGCATCACACAGTCAGGGATACACCAGAGTAGAATGGTGTAGCAGAGCGTATGAATCAAACACTTCTGGAGAGAGCTAGGTGTATGCTTTCTAACGCTGGACTAACTAGAAGATTCTGGGCAGAGGCGGTTAGTACAGCGTGTTATTTGATTAATCGTGGACCTCACACAGGTATCCATCTCAAAACTCCTGTTGAGAAATGGTCTGGTAAGCCTGCTGATTACTCAAATTTAAGAGTTTTTGGTTGTACTGTTTATTATCATGTAAATGAGGGTAAATTGGAGCCACGAACTAAAAAGGGAGTATTTGTTGGCTATGGGGATGGGGTTAAAGGTTATAGAATCTGGTCTCCATCTGAAAATAGGGTTATACTGAGTAGAAATGTAGTCTTTGATGAAAATTCTATGTTTAACCCTACGGTGAAGTTTACGATTGTTTCAGAAAGTGGTGGTGTTGAGAAACAGGTGGAGCAGGAAGTCACTCAAGATGAGGGTGAACCACAACAAGAAGTTCAACAACCACAGTCATCAAAATCATCAGTACCAGTAGTAAATCAGCACAGTTTAGCTCTTGATCGATCAAGGAGAGCTAAGTATGGAGTGCCTCTAAAGAAATATGGTTTTGAAGATATGGTGGCATATGCACTATAGGTAGCTGAAGAAGTGGATCCTAGCTCTGATGAGCCATCCACTTACAAAGAAGCGGTGACATGTACTGAATCTACAAAATGGTTTGCAGCAATGAGAGATGAAATGGAGTCACTTCAGAAGAATAAGACTTGGGAATTAGTCAAGCGGCCTCGAGACAGAAAGATTGTTACTTGTAAATGGGTCTACAAGAAGAAGGAAGGAGAAACATCGGTTGAGGGTATCAAGTATAAAGCTCGGTTAGTAGCTTGAGGGTTCACTCAGAAAGAGGGAGTAGATTACAATGAGATTTTTTCACCAGTGGTCAGACACACTTCCATCAGGGTGCTACTAGCAATAGTTGCACATCAGAATTTGGAGCTTGAACAACTCGATGTGAAGACAGCTTTTCTACATGGAGAGTTGGAGGAGGAGATATACATGACTCAGCCAGATGGTTTTCAGGTTCCTGGCAAAGAAGACTATGTGTGCAAGTTATTGAAGTCCTTGTATGGGCTAAAGCAGTCTCCGAGGCAATGGTACAAGAAATTTTATAGCTATATGATAGGTATTGGCTACACCAGGAGTCCGTATGATTGCTGTGTTTATCACAGTAAGACAACAAATGGTTCTTTCATTTATCTGGTCTTGTATGTAGATGATATGTTGATAGCTACAGAGAACAAGTATGATATTCAGAAGTTGAAAGATCTCCTCAGTGCTGAGTTTGAAATGAAAGATTTGGGTGCGGCTCGGAAAATTCTGGGAATGGAGATTTATAGGGATAGAAACAAAAGAAAGCTCTTCTTGTCACAGAAGGGATACATTCAGAAGATTTTGTCAAGGTTTGGCATGTCTACAGCAAAGCCCATAGATACTCCTAATGCTGCAAATGCACATATGTCTGTTGCTTTTGCACCTAAGTCTGCTGAGGAAAAAGAGTACATGTCTCGAGTTCCCTATGCTAGTGCAGTAGGAAGCTTGATGTATGCAATGGTATGCACTAGACCCGATCTTGCACAGTCTGTCAGTGTTGTTAGTAGGTTCATGGGTGATCCAGGCAAGGAGCACTGGCAAGCTGTGAAGAGGGTATTTCGGTACTTAAAAGGTACGTCTGATGTTGGTCTCATTTATGGAGGTGATACTGAGTGTTTGGTGACAGGGTTTTCAGACTCCGATTATGCTGGAGATGTTGACAGTAAAAGATCTATGACTGGTTATACTTTCACTCTGGGTGGTTCGATTGTTAGTTGGAAAGCTACTCTGCAACCTACAGTGACTTTGTCTACTACAGAAGCAGAGTACATGGCATTGACAGAAGCCGCAAAAGAAGGAATCTGATTGAAAGGATTGGTCAGCGATCTGGGTCTACATCATGATCAGGCTACTGTATTTTGTGACAGTCTCAGTGCAATCTGTTTAGCCAAGGATCAAGTTCATCATGAGCGGACTAAGCACATAGATGTAAGATATCATTTTCTAAGAAGTGAGACGAGAATTAAGGTGAGAAAAGTAGGTACTGCTGATAACCCAGCTGATATGCTCACCAAGCCGGTTCCACAGAGCAAGTTTCAACATTGTTTGAACTTGCTAAATGTTCGGAGTTATTGACTGCCCTTGAGGGCAAAAATCTGAGGTAGAAGAGTTTTTTTTTATCTGGTACATCTGGCATTATTATGATGCATCTGGTACATCTGTTATCTGTTTTTGTGAGAGGATTCAAGTCAAGGTGGAGTCTGTTATCTGGTACATCTGGCATTATTATGATGCATCTGGTACATCTGTTATCTGTTTTTGTGAGAGGATTCAAGTCAAGGTGGAGATTTGTTAGTTTGACTTGAATTGGGCGGCGGCCGCTGGCGACGCCACTGTAGCCGCCGGATTTGACTCACCTAACACCACATACCCCTTAAATTGTGTCTATAAATAGATTTGCATGTAAGGATTGTAAATAACATCTGAAAACCTCTGTAATCTGTTTATCCTCTCAGATCTATAAAATTATTTCTCTTCTGCATATAATCTTTCTTGCTTCCGTTATAACATAAGGTATGTGAAAGGCAGAGTGTGTAAACTTGTAACACTATAACTAATGTAACTCAAACTAAAGGAAAAGATACTTAACCAGAAGACAATCAAGAACAAGAAGTCACAAGAAATCAACACTAAATGAAGACAAGGTAATTGATACAATTCAACATGTTAACTATGATCAATCCAAGAAGAAATCATTGAGAGAAGTTCAAGTCAAAGTTGTTCATGCCTCAGTGATTTGGAAAGCCAAGAATCAAGATCATAACTATCAGTATCAATAAGACCAATTGATTTCAAGTGAACAAGAAGGAAAGCAAATATTGGAAAGCCACATTACTAATTGGATATGGTAATTTATTCAAGAAGCAAAAACCCTATCAAGACTAGTCACTTATGAACCAGACCGTTGCATCAAGTGTCAGGACATTGATAGCAAGTTTATGTCAGTAATAAAGATCCATATTCAAGAGCTTAGTGAAGAACAAAGAAGACATGAAGATATCACAAGTTCAAGATGTGCATTGAAGTTTCAAGTTGAAGACCAGAATATTTTCTAAGTACTAAATATTCTAGATGACCAAGTAGAAGTTTCTAAGTAGAAGTTCTACTTAGAAATTCGAGATGGCTAAGTAGAAATTCTCAAGTAGAAGTTCTACTTAGAGTGCAGCTTCAACATGACACATGGCATCTTCTGATTGGCAGATTTCCAAGCTTTCAAGATAAGGCAAGATTTATGTGGACATCATTGGGCCACGTACATCTTAGTCTTTGAAGACTACAGGACATAGATTACATGTAGTATAAATAGAAGTACTTGTGTAATGTTTTTAGTTAGTGAGCAATTCTTAAGAAAAACACAAGAGAAAAAGAGAGAGTGCATTCACAGAGCTTAGTATCATTCACTTCTCTCTGAACTTCTGTTATACTTTGTAATGAATGTTGTAGCAACCCTTTCAAGTTATATATAAGACATATATTCCTTGAATCTGTGTGTTCATTTATTGCATCGTATTTATTGCTTCTCATATTCGAAAAGTTGTATTCACCCCCCCCTCTACAACACATTTGGACCTAACAATTGGTATCAGAGCTATATGTTTAACATACAAAACATAGATCCTGGTGTTGAGTAGAAGAATCGTGAGTTTTTTCATTTTCTAGATCTACTTTTCATTTTCTCGAAAAGTATGCTTTAAATCGTTTGTGGTGAAAAACTCATCTGAAAAATTATTTAAATACTCCAGGTGTGATTATTTTGCTTGGATGTATTTTAATTAATTTTTGTGAATTAATCTGGGTACTTTCATATTTGGTGTTCTTGAGTGTTCATCATCTGTTCTTATCAAAGAAGACAACCCAACAACTTTTTGATCTCCTTTTCAAACAGAAAAAATAGTAAAAGAATAAAAAGGTGTTTTTGGACTTTGTGATTTGCATTATTCACGGCCGAAAGTGAAACAAAACATATTCATTACCTAGCACGTGGGTTAGGTGGGTTAGGTGAGTAAAGCATTCAAAGTCAAAAGGTGTTAAAGAGATAATATTGTTTATTCAATATTAAAGTAATCTGCAGAAAAATTATTCTAAGGACAAAAGTTCTACATAGAATTTCTACTTGAGAATTTCTACATAGAATTTCGACTTGGACAATTTCTACTTGGTGAATTTCGACTTAGGCAAAAATTCTACATAAATATTCTACATAGCCTAGTCTTGGGTACTTAGAAACTTTTAGTGACCAGAATTGAGATGGCTCCTAAAAATGCATTCAAGATCCCAATGTTCAACAGAGATCACTATGAAGAATGGGTTTTCAGAATGAGAATATATCTAGAGACTGTTAACCCTGAATATCTGGAAGTCCTTGACAAGGGTAAATTTGTCCCAATGGTGGTTATTCCTTCACATACAGAAGGAGGAGTGGTTATACCACCTCGGTCTGAGCCTAAAAAGGACTCGGAGTTTTCGGATGCTGATAAGGAACAAATAGCTTGTGATACTGCCGTTCGACAAACCTTGATGGAATCTCTCGGTCATGAAATGTTTAATATAGTCAAAGGTCTGACTACAGCGAAGAAGATTTGGGACAAGATAGAAGTTGTCATGGAAGGAACTGCAGAGGTCAGAAGCAACAAGACACTCATACTCAAGATGGAGTATGACACCTTTAGAATAAGGAAAGGAGAAGGCATAACAGATGTCTACCTACGATTCAGTCAGTTGGTATTGGATTTGAATCTGAGAGGTGTAACTCTCCCCATGGTTGAGACTAATACGAGATATCTGAGGAACCAGCCAAAAAGCATTGAACATAGGGTCTATGCAATAAGAGAAACCAGAGATTTGCATACAACTTCTCTGGAAGAATATTATTGAATATTAAAGACCTATGAGCTGGAAACACTTCAAGATCAAGCATGGGACAATGATTCAAAGGGAAAAGAAAGTGCATCAGGATTAGTTGCTGATGAGGAAGAGTCTAAGAAGGCAATGGTTGCAGCAAAGCCTAAATCATCACTTGCACCACATCAAGTTGATAATGATGACGAGTGCGCATCTGACAGTGATGATGACTACTACACCCAAGAAGAGCTGGACAACATGGACGATAGTGTCGTGGCATACATGGCAAGGAAGTCCAGCAACATGAGATTCAGAAAGAGCAACCGACCACAGAGAAATTCTTCATCTTATTATCGGGCTGCTAGGGGTGGTGGTAGTTCGTCAGGCTACAAAGGAAAAGGCAAGAATACCAGCTACAAATCTCCTTTGGATTTCAAAATGAAGTTCAAATGCTATAATTGTGGTGAAGCTGGACACTTTGCCTCGGACTGCAAAAAGCCTAAACAGACTTATCCAAAAGAGACATTTGAAGCTCTCAAAAGCAACTATGAAGCACTGTTGAAGGAAAGACATGGAAAATGAGCTTTATTGGTGACAGAAGGAAGAGCTTGGGATGATTCAGATGAGGAAGATGTTACTCATGTAGCAAACTTTGCCCTCATGGCTGAGACATCAGAGGAACCAGAGGTACTCTTAAAGTAGAAATGTCTATTGATGATTATAAGGAACAGAACGGGGCTCTTAGTGAAGAGATCTATATGTTGTGCAAAAGCCTAGACTCTTCTCAAAAGGAACAGAAAACACTTGTTGCCAAATGCAGAATGCTTGAGGCAAAAGTGGAAGAGCTAGAGGCTGCTTGCACTGTAGATACTTCCCTAAGAGACTTTATTAAATCTCTGGAACACAAGCTCGTCCTTAAGGAAGAGGTAGAAGCATGTCTTAGGAACAATATAGCTGAGTTAGAAACAAAATGCGAAGCTTACAAACTAGCTGCTAGTAAAGTGTATGTAGATAATGACACATTTAAGAAAATAACTGGAGTAGGTATAGGACTTGATTATTCTGACCTTCCTAAGAAAGAAGGAAAGAGACCTATTGACCCTAGTTCCAGTGACCTTAAAAAGGAAACACCTAGAATTCTTAAATCGGCTGTCAAACCTATCTACAAACATCTTGTTCCTAGAATAAAAGAAGAAGAGACTGAATTGATAGCTAGATATGAGATTGAGATGGAAGATCGCCAGAAAGAACAACCTATAACTCCTATTAAACAAGTGAGAATCAATTTCCCTAGAGATGAATCTAGACTGGGATTAGGAGCTAAGGCTGTTAAACAACAAGGAAAGAAAGAGAAAGGCATAAAAGAGGTTAAGGCTGAACGAATAAAGAAAGCATGTTATCATTGTAAATCTACTGAACATCTTTCTTATGCATGCAAAGCAAACATGAATGTTCCTGCTGCACATGCCATGCCTACCACACATACAATGAATAATCTGCATCAGAATCATGCACAGTGTGGTCAACCTAATTGTATGCCATGCACTTTTAACATCATGCAAACTTTTGTGCATTTAATGAATGCATCTAGCCAGTCATGCTCAAATACTGTTGCTAGTTCAAATATCAAGAAAAAGTATGGGAGAGCCAAGACTGTCAGTCCTCCTAAAGTTAGGAGTGACAAACCTTCTCCTAAGACTGACAAATCTGTCAAGTCTGAGAAAGGAAAGGAGATAGTCGAAGCTCTAGTAATGTGAAGAAAAGTGCATCTCCTGTTGTTAAATCTGTTGATTCTCGATCTTATCGAAAAGCCGGACCCAATCAAAGTTGGGTTCCGAAGAATGTCTAACCAATCTGTCATTGCAGGGCGTTAAGCAGAAATAAAGTCATATGGGTGCTAGACAGTGGAGCATCGAGGCATATGACTGGAAACAAGTCCCTGTTTACAGAGTTGGTTATGAAGGCTGTCCCTTATGTTACCTTTGGAGATGACAGCATAGGTGTGACAAAGGGATATGGCAAACTAAAAACTGGCAATGTCATCATAGAAGATATTTCCTATGTTGAGGGACTAAAGCACAATCTGTTGAGTATAAGTCAATTCTGTGACAAAGGTTACGAAATTGTCTTCAACAAGAAAGGTGTATCAATCACTCACATCAAGGAAGGCTCACTAGCTTTGAGAGGAGTTCGAAAGGCAGATCTTTTTGTTGCAGATATGGATTCAGCAAATCAGAATGAGGTCACCTGTTTCTACAGCAAAGCCTCGGATGATGAAAGCTGGTTATGGCACAAAAAGTTATCTCACTTAAACTTCAAAACGATGAATGCTCTCGCGAGGCGAGAATTGGTGAGAGATCTACCTCAAATGGAGTTCGCTCCGAAAGGACTCTGTGAAGCTTGTGAAATGGGAAAGTCGAAGCGAGCATCGCATAAAAGCAAAGAAATTTCTAGTATTACTGAGCCTCTGCAACTTCTTCATATGGATTTGTTTGGCCCAGTGAATGTCCTATCTTTGTCAAGGAAAAGATATGCTTTGGTAATCGTGGATGACTTCTCCAAGTATACATGGGTATTGTTCGAAATGACGAAAGACGAAGTACCTTTCTTAATCATTGATCATATCACTCAAATTGAGAATGTTTCAACACTTACTGTGAAGACGATTAGATCAGACAATGGCACTGAATTCAAAAACGCAGTGCTAAATGACTTCTGTGTATCTAAGGGAATACGTCGTCAGTATTCAGCCCCGAGAACTCCACAGCAAAATGGAGTAGTTGAAAGGAAGAATAGAACTTTGGTTGAAGCAGCAAGAACTTTGTTGTATGATTCAAAACTTCCTTTGTATTTCTGGGCCGAAGCAGTGAGTACCGCTTGTTACACTCAAAATAGAACCTTGATTATAAAAGATAAAGAAAAGACACCATGTGAATTAATGAACAACAGAAGACCAACAATCAAATACTTTCATATCTTCGGAGCAAAATGCTATGTGCTTATAGATGATGAAAATCTAGGCAAGTTTGCAGCAAAAGCTCGTGAAGGAATCTTTGTTGGTTACTCTACAGATGTGGTGGCAGCTTATAGAGTGTTCTTGGTGAATGATCGAAAAGTGACTGAAAGTTACAACGTCAGATTCGACGATACCAAACTCTCATCAATTTCAAGAGATTCTAGTGAACCTGAGTCCCTAAAATTTCAGAATCTGGACTTAGAAGATCTTGAAGATGAACCTGAGTTGGTTGTTCCATTAAATGTTCCAAGCGTACATGAAGAACCTGAGTCTAGTGAACAAGCTAATTCTACAAGATCAGGATAGACTTCTTCAGTACCAACCGGCAACAACTCAGGGGGAGTAAATAGCAGCTCAAGGACTACTGTTCAAGGCTCGAGTCGAGTTGACTCTAGTTCTGTAGGAGCTGGCACTAACTCAGGGGGAGTTAGTGAAAATAATCAAAGTAGTCAGCACCCCAACTCAGAAAGTCAAGCTGAATCATCAAGACAATTTCCAGGTGAACGGGTATGGAATAGAGACCATCCGTTTGAGTTAATTATTGGTGATCCAGATGCTGGTGTGACTACTAGAAGAACTGCAAGAGCTGACATGGTTAATATCTCCTTATATTCTGGGTTCTTATCCAAGCTTGAACCTAAAGAAATAGAAGAAGCTCTTGGCGATGCTGATTGGGTGATTGCAATGCAAGAGGAACTCAATCAGTTTGAAAGGCAGAAAGTTTGGAAACTGGTACCCCGACCAAAGAACATATCCGTAATTGGAGCTAGGTGGGTATTCAGAAATAAACTGGATGAAAACGGACTTGTAACACGAAACAAGGCTCGTTTGGTTGCAAAAGGTTATTCTCAGCGAGAAGGAATTGATTATGATGAAACCTATGCACCAGTTGCAAGACTTGAGGCAGTCAGGATGTTCTTGGCATTTGCAGCACATAAGAACTTCAAGGTTTTCCAGATGGATGTGAAAAGTGCCTTCCTGAACGGAGAGTTAGAAGAAGAAGTGTATCTGGAACAGCCGCCTGGCTTTGTTGATCCAGAACATGCAGATTTTGTGTATCTACTCTTCAAATCTGTCTATGGCCTCAAGCAATCCCCAAGGCGATGGTATGAAACCCTATCCCTATTCTTAATTGAAAATGGTTTTGTTAGGGGAGTAATTGATAAAACATTGTTCTATAAAGTTGTGAGAAATGACTTAATACTTGTTCAAGTATATGTGGACGATATTATTTTTGGGTCATCAAATGAGCGCTTGTGCGAGAAATTTGCCAAGCTAATGCAGGAAAAATATGAGATGAGCATGATGGGAGAGCTGTCCTTCTTCCTTGGATTACAGATCAGTCAGAGAAAAGATGGTATCTTTATCTGTCAATCCAAGTACGTCAGAGATTTACTCAAGAAGTATAATCTAGAAGATGCATCAGCAGCTAAGACTCCCATGGCAACAGCCACGAAGCTTAATGAAGACAAATTAGGTAAATCAGTTGACATCACAAGCTATCGAGGTATGATTGGCTCACTCCTCTATTTAACTGCAAGTAGACCCGATATAATGTTCGCAACTTGTTTATGTGCAAGGTTCCAAGCGGATCCTAGAGAATCACATCTCGTAGCCGTCAAAAGAATTTTTAGGTATCTCAAGGGCACACCAAATCTAGGGATTTGGTACCCAAGAGATACAGGTTTTAATCTTATTGGCTATTCGGATTCAGACTATGCAGGTTACAGGATTGATAGGAAAAGCACATCTGGTGCTTGCCAATTTCTTGGCAGAAGATTGGTGTCCTGGCAAAGTAAAAAGCAACATACAGTATCTACTTCTACTGCTGAAGCTGAGTACATTGCTGCTGGAAGCTGTGTAGCTCAAATACTGTGGATGAGGAACCAATTGAAGGATTATGGCATGGAGCACAAGAAAATTCCAATCATGTGTGACAACACAAGTGCCATTGCCATAACCAACAATCCTGTAGATCACTCAAGAACCAAGCATATTGACATCAGGTATCATTTCATAAGAGAACATGTCGAGGAGGGGACTGTGGAGCTACATTTTGTGCCCACAATGCAACAAATTGCAGATATATTCACCAAACCTCTTGATGAAGTAACATTCAATAGGTTGGTTGGTGAATTGGGAATGCTTAACACAAGTTAGTAAAGCCTTCTATCTGTAAAATCCATGTTTATGTTTGTATGTGCAAGCTAATCAATCATTATGTGCTTAGACTTTAAAATGCCTAATTAATGATTGTTATAGTTTGCATATAGTGTGTTTTTGCATAAATTCCTTGTGTTTTAAGTGTCTTTTATAGCACAAATCTGTGAATTTATGCTTGTTAGATTGCATGATCATAGGGGGAGTAAAATTCATAATATTCTGAATATTGCATGATTTTTAGATGAATTTACCTATGATTTTCATGTAATTAGAGGCCTTAGAATTAAAAAACTTCATAATTTCGAGTTAGGTTCTATCTCGAAACTCATCTAGAAATTCGACTTGAATTTCGACTTAAGCTGTCAGAGTGAAGTTTTTGAAAAATTCTAAGTCTGGGAAGAATTTCGAGTTGGCTATCTCGAAATTCATCTCGAAATTCGACTTCGGGTTCGAGTTCGAGTTACCAGTGTGCCTAGTTCTATCTTCAAAATATTCGAGATAAAGTCTATCTCGAATTTTATCTCAAAAGTTGAGATGAGGTTTCCATTTAAGGGAATATTTTGAAAAGAACTGAGAATTAACTTCGAGTTAGTCTATCTCGAAACTCAACTCGAATTTCGACTTGGTGTTCGAGATAGAGTTCTCAGTTAAGCTAAAGGGAATTTTTCGAGTTACACTCCTAACTCGAAACATGTCTTGAATTACCCTGTACTTTTTGCTTCAAGGGGGTATTTTGGAAAGAATTTGAGATTAACTTCGAGTTAGTCTATCTCGAAACTCAACTCGAATTTCGACTTGATGTTCGAGATAGAGCTCTTAGTCTATCTCGAAACTCAACTCGAATTTCGACTTGATGTTCGAGATAGACTTCTAACTCGAAAAGTATCTTGAATTTCCCTGTTTTTTTTAGGGGAATATTCCAAGTTTACTACAAATCATAAATGTTCGAGATAGGATTTCCCTATAGTTTTTGCTGTAAAATTGGTTAAAGTGCTTATTTGTGCTTCATTGTTCGAGTTAACCTCTATCTCGAACTTTATCTCGAAGTTCGACTTGATGTTCGAGATAGAGATGTTCGAGATAGAAATGTTCGAGATAGAGTTCGACTTAGATGTTCCCTGTATGGACTTGGTAATTTTCACTCTTTTTAACAGGGACATTTTTGTCATTTCACATTCATCTATATATACATCTCTAACTCGATGCCTAATTCACTTTACCTAATTTCATTTTCACAGCAGCCGTTTCACAAAAACAGTGCGATTTCACTAATTACATACTTTTAATCCGTGTTTTTGTGATTAAACTCATACTAATCACGAATTACTGCCGATTTGTTGACTGAGATTCACTGTGTTATCATTAATCATTGTGATACTGTGTTTTGTAACCACATATACACGCGTATATACATACACACAAACATCAAGTTTTGTGTATCTGTTCAAAAACACGAATTCATATTCTCCACATATACACACGATTTCACTGATAAACACACGAATATTCATCTTTGTTGAATATTCAGATCTAGTAATTGGCTGTTCATATTCCGTAGTTTAAATTTTCAGACTATCTTTTGATATTCTCGAAAAATTAAAAGGAATAAAACTGATTAATTTGTAAATTATTTGTTTTTCAAAATTAAACAAAATTCACATCTTTTTAAAGAAAAACATTTAATTAAAATGGCTCATCAATTTTCACTTGCTAAAAACAATTTTTATAATATTTCTACGGAAATTGGTGATCAACTCCCGCGGTTTAAGTTTTGGATACGATTTCTCAATTTGTACTCCAAAGCTAGCCATGCTTTTACTGCTAAACCTACACTAGTACATGATGCTTTACAGCAATTATGGACTAGTGCGGTTACTTATGGGAGCAAATCAACCCCCTTAGGTTTCAGGTTTACCTTAGCGGGTCAGGAATATGAGGTGACTGAAGAGATTGTCAACAGAGTTCTGGGATTCCCAATTAAAGATGCTTATGATCCAGAACCTACAGCTACAGAACGCCTCAGATTCTTTGAAGAAATTGGATGTTATCCTCCGAAAGGCCCAATCACAGGAAATATCCAAAAACAATTCTTCCATGTGGAGTGGAATTACTTTTTCGAGGCCATCACAAGATGTTTTCGGGCACGCGAAAAAGACTTTCATCAAATTCCAATTCCAATGCAAACCTTTGCAGTTGCCCTAGCAAGAGAACTGGATATAAATTATGGACGCATAGTTCTCTCTGAAATAGTGGGCTCAATGGGATCTCCTGCAAGCAGAGACCTCACTACAAATGATGTTGTCTGCTGGTTTCCTCGGTTTCTTCAAATGCTGATTAATGACTTAATACCGAAGGATGCTCTTGCTGTTAGACAGAGATTTGCCGGAAGCCCAACATCTACATCGCTAAGGATGGGCACTAAGTCACTTTCAACCATTGTTAATCAGGATAAACATCAAGGTAAACCTATGTCAATTCCCGAAAATATTCAAATGTGGCTTAGATATGATGCAGGAGTTACCAATTTG
The DNA here is from genome assembly GCA_036435485.1 of Saposhnikovia divaricata. Lineage (NCBI taxonomy): Eukaryota > Viridiplantae > Streptophyta > Magnoliopsida > Apiales > Apiaceae > Saposhnikovia > Saposhnikovia divaricata. The sequence goes on from CM071599.1 coordinate 34,829,311, forward strand.
GAGGCATCATCACAAGTTTCATCACATGCTCAAAATCCATCTGTTCATGCTGAGGCATTTGATGAGATTCCTGATGAGGAAAGCGATGATGCACAAGGTAATCAATCAGGTAATCTCTCCCTGCATACTATTCATTCCTCCTCCTATGTATCTGATTCCGCGACCCAAGAGACTGCTAACCCGCAGGATCTATCCCAGGGTGAGAGCTACATTTCTGAGTCCAATACACATTCTTATTCTCTTTCACCCTTGTTAACGGAAGTCAGAAAGCCAGCACGTGTATATGTAGAAAAGATGAGGAGAATGAACCCGAAGAGCAGCAACTTATTCGAAAGAAAGCCAAACTTTTCCACGCTGCTACTTCACAACCACAGTCAAACCCTAGTGTGTCACACGCAACCACTCCACCTCACGAGAGTGGTTCTCCCTTTAAACAGTCTACACATAGGGATTTTGATGACAGTTTTGTACCTTTTGATGATCCTGTTGCTTCAAAAGGACATGGAGTTTTAACAACTTCAGCCGTACCTTCACCGGTACGTACTGATGCTGCAAAAAGGATCGGTTCTAATGTCGTACAAGAACACTTTGCAGCCGCTCAGCCTGAGATTCCAACTCAGGATATAACAGACATAGATCCCATAACTGCCAATTATTTTGCTTATCAAATTTCTGCAGGTACTGCTTCATATTTCGGATCAATAATTGAAGACATACACGAGCGTGAGACAGGGAGTGTGTGTGAGAGGTTAGGGAGAGAGGGACCTTCATTTTCAAGGCCCGAAACCGAGCGCCAAATACCAACAGAATGAGTATTAGAGCGAGGTCACCTAAACCAAACACCGTCCCTTAACATTGAAAATCTTGATACGCGTATGACTTCTATGGAAAATCAGATGAAGCAGTTCGGACAGACGATGAGGCAGTTCGGGATGAACATTGGAAACAACCAAAGGGCTCTAGACGACTATGTAGCAAGAATGGCAAGTCAAGCTACAGCTTTTGATGATTTGACAAATAAGGTCAATGACTTGGGCCATGCTGGTGGTGTCTTGGGAAGCACTCTCAATGAGAGGATGGGGGCATTGGAGTCTACAATGCATACAATGGATGTGGAAATCAGCAGAATGATGTTCGCAGTCATGAGTTTTGTGCCCCCGGAGTGTTTCGAGTCGCAACAACCTCCCCCCGATGCTGGTGCAGGTGGTGCAGGTGGTGCTAGTGGAGCGGGAGCCTCTGGTTCTGGTTTTGGAGGTTCTTATGCAGCTGGTGGATCTGATTACCAAGGTGGAGCTCAGGATAACTCACCTAAGGGGGAGAGTGGAAAGGAGACGAGACAGCAGGCAGTTCACATCGAAGAAATTGAAGAACCCGCTGATCTTGTCAAGGAACCAGAAGTTGAGCCGTCTGTTGATGAAGAGGCTCTGAGGATGAGAAAGGGTAAGGCAGTAATGGTTGATGAACCATTTGTTGACCTGAGTCATCAGGAAACAGTACAGGAGTTACTTGACTCAGATTCTGACATGGAAGACGTACCGTTGGCACACGCTATAAAAAGATCTTTGAAGGAACAAAGTGGAGGTGCTGGGATGTCTTCCGGAATGCCTAATGAATTTCCTGTTGATGAGGAAACCCTTAAAGCTCAACAGTTAGCCTTGGAACAAGCTCAGTTCCATAAAATAAAGATGATGCAAGAACATGTTGCGTTCCTAAAAAAGAAGCTGGAGCTACAAGGGAAGCAGTATGATCATGAGCTTGCAAGGCTAGCTGATCCTCAAGTTGATCTAGACAAACGAAGGATAGGGCAGAAATGGGATGAAGCAAGGAAGATAATGATGGGACCCTGTGCGAAAGGAGTTCATAACAAGGATGCAGATGATCTGTTCTACAACTTGAATTTGCAGAATCCAATGACTGGGGACTATATAAATGCTTTGAAGAGATTAATTTCTAAAGTCAGGGTTGGATACAATGCAAATCTTAAGGAGTGGCAGGTTATCTTGTCTTTGGTAGAAGGAGTCCCAACATCTTTCCTATATGTGGATGACCAATTCATAATGAGAAGATCTGCGTCAGAGTTGTTCTTGCTAGCGACTAAAATTCAATACTCTCAATCTGAGGAGCTAACCATTCTGTACAGGGATCAGTTAATGCAGCTAGCAGAGGACAAGGGTCCAGAATTCTCAGCATATCCAAATTTTGTCCGAATGGTAGTTGACGGAAAGATGAAGAGGGTTAGCATGGAGGAAAATGATCTAATGGAGCTTTCAATAGAATCTCTCAAAGCTGTCTGTAGACAAATGATGAGTAAGGGATTCGCTTCTGAGCTTAAAGATAAATCCGTGAAGATCATTGAAAGAGTTATATTCAAGAAGAGCAATGAGGTGTGGAAGTGTGATGTCATTGCTCCAAACCCTCTTGATGACGTGAAGATTGAGCCGGAGCTGATAGAGAAGAAATGGAATATTCTTCAAGCCATGAAGAATGTAGATGAAGCTCTGACTCTTCCTTCTGGAGCACTAGAACAAGGAGAAATAAGGGAGGCTATTGGTGTTCCAGGAAGTGATAGTGTATACTGGATACATGCTTATGTTGAAGATACAGCTGATGCCTTAGTATTCATAGATGCAGACCAGAATCAAACAATCTTGCATATGAGTAGACAATGGCTGCTACGGACTCAAGATGCTGCATTTCTGGAGAGAGTATTATATGTATTCAAATGGGGCGAAGTGGAAGATAAGTTTGTTGAAGAAAAGCAGAGACTCATGAGTTACCTGTCTGAGATAGTGGTGGAAAAGAAGCGAATGGAGCGAGATGCGGCTAGTGTCCACAATACTAACCGTGTCAAGGGCTACCCCAAGATGATCTATTGTCAGTTTAAAGCTGATAAAACACATTGGAAATCTCAGCTCATAATGAAGAACTTTGAGGATATTCCAAAGATCAGGACTACTCAGGAGGTGGACAAACTCAGAAGGCTTTTCAAACATCCTTATCCAGAGCCCAAGAATCCTCTAGAAATGGAAGCTGTAAGTCTGTTGAATGCTAGGTGGAAGCAGCTTAAAGATCCAGTGTACAAGAAAGAACAGCAGCAGAAGGAGAAGCGCAAAAGGCAGAAAGAAGAGAGAGACCAAGCTGCTGAAGCTAGAAAGAGGAAACGGAATTAGGGTTAAAGGTCAGAGTGGTGTGAACTTGAAGTTGGAAAAACTTCATGTCTTTCGGTTGCTTTAACTCACTTGAGGAAAATTCACCTTAGAGTGAATCCAATAAGGTGATACAAGTTTGACTAAAAGGTATGAAATAATCCAGGTGATAGGAATCACTCAAATGATCTTTAATTCGAAGTTCGAATTCTGTTTCTAGTTTAAGTTCTTTGTATTGTTTTCATGTAAATTTCAATTGTAAATTATTCAAGAATGTAATGTTAATTATCTTTTCTCGTCTCATTGTTTAGTTGAGTTATCCTTCAGTAATTTGAATGTCATTGTTAGACAATCAAATTGGGGGAGATTGAAAGGCAGAGTGTGTAAACTTGTAACACTATAACTAATGTAACTCAAACTAAAGGAAAAGATACTTAACCAGAAGACAATCAAGAACAAGAAGTCACAAGAAATCAACACTAAATGAAGACAAGGTAATTGATACAATTCAACATGTTAACTATGATCAATCCAAGAAGAAATCATTGAGAGAAGTTCAAGTCAAAGTTGTTCATGCCTCAGTGATTTGGAAAGCCAAGAATCAAGATCATAACTATCAGTATCAATAAGACCAATTGATTTCAAGTGAACAAGAAGGAAAGCAAATATTGGAAAGCCACATTACTAATTGGATATGGTAATTTATTCAAGAAGCAAAAACCCTATCAAGACTAGTCACTTATGAACCAGACCGTTGCATCAAGTGTCAGGACATTGATAGCAAGTTTATGTCAGTAATAAAGATCCATATTCAAGAGCTTAGTGAAGAACAAAGAAGACATGAAGATATCACAAGTTCAAGATGTGCATTGAAGTTTCAAGTTGAAGACCAGAATATTTTCTAAGTACTAAATATTCTAGATGACCAAGTAGAAGTTTCTAAGTAGAAGTTCTACTTAGAAATTCGAGATGGCTAAGTAGAAATTCTCAAGTAGAAGTAGAAATTCTCAAGTAGAAGTTCTACTTAGAGTGCAGCTTCAACATGACACATGGCATCTTCTGATTGGCAGATTTCCAAGCTTTCAAGATAAGGCAAGATTTATGTGGACATCATTGGGCCACGTACATCTTAGTCTTTGAAGACTACAGGACATAGATTACATGTAGTATAAATAGAAGTACTTGTGTAATGTTTTTAGTTAGTGAGCAATTCTTAAGAAAAACACAAGAGAAAAAGAGAGAGTGCATTCACAGAGCTTAGTATCATTCACTTCTCTCTGAACTTCTGTTATACTTTGTAATGAATGTTGTAGCAACCCTTTCAAGTTATATATAAGACATATATTCCTTGAATCTGTGTGTTCATTTATTGCATCGTATTTATTGCTTCTCATATTCGAAAAGTTGTATTCACCCCCCCCCTCTACAACACATTTGGACCTAACAGTATGTATCCATAAGGGTCTCTTATACAAACATGTACTCACACAAAACGAAGCACAAAACAGAGAATTTTTCCCCGATAATCCATGAGAAAAAACACAAGAAATGCACAAAGCATTTCTACAAAACAAAGAATCCTTATTCGGTAATCCAGAAGGAGAAAACACACAATAGCGATCATGATCAATACACAATCTCATATCCCAGAGATGTGCTCGTATACTCACACCACCGATACGAGTAAGTGCCGAGTTCACCGGACACTCCAAACTCCATGAACTCGTCTGTGATTTAACCACACGGATAGATTTAAGAGACCAACAAATAGGTGTCAAAATATTACCAAATTCATTGAACTAAACAGAACAAAACAATGTCGAAATACAATCACAAAACGAAACGAATCAAATATATCTGAGCCGGCAATAATAATTTTTGAAAGAAAGAAATACAAAATGAATATACCGATACGTACTTAAAAGTATACAGAGAACAAAGGTCACCATTTCAAAAAATTAATCTTGACAATGAATATAACCAGTAAAAAATAAATTTTTATAATGCGAAAGAGAATAAAGATTTTGTACCACAAGGGAAATGGAGAGTTTAATTTATAAATCAGATTCATCAATATAAATAATGAATATTTATAATTTAAATGAAGAGAGAAAAGAATAAGAAATTCGTACCTCAAGTGATTATTACACAAATAAAATGAAATCCACAAACCACTACAAGTTTTGAAGCCGATCTAATCATAAAATAATAAATAATTTTAAACATCCTTAAATCTATAATATATTATTCACTTGAACCTAATTATTTAAATAGGTACATGCATAAATATGATTTGTCAACTCATATACATAAATTAATAGATCATTTAAGGCTTGCTGGCTTAACACTGCACTACTCGGTAAAACATATATGCAATTGATTTAGACCAAGTCCAAGAAAGTCCTAAATATTATCCTAAATCAATATTTAAGACATTTAGTTACTTTTTGTGCTCTAACAACGTCCTAGTGGTGCCTTAAAATACTAAGATATCCATCTCATGCCATTTTTTTAAGGCACCTCTATACTTATCCTAAATCATTTTTAACAATCAAAAAATTAACTTCCCTTCTTTTCTATACTTTCCTTTTCTCTCTTTTTTCCATTCCCTCCAAATCTATTTCAAACATATTATTATTTTAATGTATAAGGCATAAGTATAAGACATGTTGTTGAAATTGATATACAAAAATCATGACTTAAATTACTAGAACACTATATTTTATTATATTTATAGGGCACCAACAAGAACATTATTGTACTTGCTCTTAATTTGAAACTCATGGCAACTCATGTAAACCAATATGTACATGTAAAAATATGGCATGAAAGATAAATCTTCTTTATCTTATCGATGTGGGACTTGGGTTGACATTCACTCTACAATCTCCCATCAATCCAAGAACCACCAATCTTGTGACCCTTATACCGCCGCTATTTATCCGTGGCTCCTCTTCTTGTGGGACACGCCGCCCGACCACCTTAGTGTCAGGAAGACTTTCGACACAAGCCGTCCAAGATCTCCAACCGCAGTTCTGGAGAGCCTCCCACACCACACAACTTGCAACCCGCAACCCCATGATCAACTATTTAACCATCGGCTTTGATACCACTTGTTGGGCCGCGCAACACCCATTAACTCCACATTTGTATGATATTGTCCGCTCTGAGCCGTGGTCAAGCCCGCACGGATTTGTTTTTGGGCTCCTCCCAAAAGGCCTCATACTAATGAAGCTATTTTGGCTGGTTATATTCAAGATAAATCTTCTTTACCTTATCAATGTGGGACTTGGGTTAACACCCACTCTATAAATACATGCATAATGATTATATTATTTAATACCCAAGTTTTATGATTCTTGTACTCCTGCTATTTCTTTTAGATTAACACGTACAGGATCACATATATATAGACTTAACTACTTCATCAACTAATCTAATACTCAAATAGTAACATGCGGGTATTAATGCTAGCAATACAATTAACACAATTAATTTAACATTTAATTACATAGAAAGCTTATTACAATTAGACCATGCTAGTATCTTCATGCATGCGTACTCGCACACATATCACAGACATAGCAAAATTTAATAAAATTTATTTATACTAGTTTATAACCCGTGCAAAGCACAGGTTACTTTTAATTTCTTATCATTTGTTTATAATGTAATATAATATTATAAATATTAATTTTAATATATTATTAGAATAATTCGAATCTTACATCTTTGTATATTAACACTTCTAGTATTAAATATAAATTAATATGTTGTTGGCGGGAATCGAACATTGGACCTCTGTTTATAACAACTTTTAGTATTGTTATATCTAACGGTCATATCTAGTTGAGTTGTTGATCTAACGATTGTAAATGAGGGATAACCAAAAATGAGGGATAACCAAAAAATGGGTTAACCAAACTACAAATATACCCCATTTCACTTATTATAATATAATGCTGTATAGATTAAAATCTATTCATGTGCTCCGTCCTTAAACAATTCTAAAAAGGAATTTCAATTTGTAACCGAAGCTCTTCCACATACAACACATATATTCACATTAATTTAATACTCCCTCTGTCCCAAAAAACTTTTCCTATTTATGTTGGACACGTTTGTCAACGTACACTTTTGATCGTTAATATTTTAATTTCGTATTAGTATTAAATATAAAAACTTCATTGTATTAAAGTATTCATAAATAGGAATCAAACAAAATCACTCATACTATATTTTGTCTTATAAATTATACATAAATTAGTAGTTAACCGCTTATAATAAATAATGTCTAAAGTAAAATGATGCAAGTATATCATCACTAGTACTGTCAAATTAAGAACCGTACTAATGGGACATCAAGTCAGATTTTAATATGAATATATACACATATGTAAATCATGTATGAGGCATTTGACATGTTGAAAAGTTTTGTTTTGACAAAAGCCTAGAAGTTTCAACAAGTTGCAGTATTAGGAGGGCAGTCTACGCAGCTGATGTAATCCTCTTATTCAAATGTTGAAAGGGCAGCACTCCATTAGAGTTGTAAAAGCTGTAGAACAGGAACAAGGAAGAACCGAGTCGACTCAGTAATTCAGAGTTTGCAGCTGTAGTCTTTGCGTGCCTATCGGTCACTGGGTTCCATCTGGATAAGAGTGTACTGGTCTACACCACATTCTTGTTTTCTGCAATTTATTATTTTTAAATAATATATGCTTTGGAAAAACTCTTTCTCTCTCTTTCTCTCGAAACTCGTGGGCGTGAGAATATTACTACTTTTTAAAAATTTCTGCATACTTAAAAAGGTGGGATTTACTTTCAGTCTTGTCTATTGACATGTGTTGATTTTGTCTCATTGAAGTTGTGCAAACTGCTCCACGTAAAAGTCTGTTTTCTATTTTTGTGAGTTGTTATGGCGTCTAGTAGTCAAGGTGTGGATGAGTTGGGGGAAAAGTGGAATGATTTACAGATTGAAGATGAAGAGGAGGGGATCCTGTTTGAGGAATCAGAGGGCTTAATGGATGAGGTGGATACACGTTGGTGTTTGGTTGGAAAATTACTGTCAGAAAGACCGGCTGATTTTGATGCGCTAAGGAATGTAATGGCGTCGCTTTGGCGTCCTGGCAAGGGTATGTTCGTCAAGGAACTGGATATTAACAGGTATAATTTTCAATTTTTCCACGAGGTAGACGTCCAACGTGTTTTGGATGGCTCACCTTGGACGTTTAATAAGACTCCGCTGATTATAGAAAGGCTCCAGGAAGGTGTAAATCCTCGCACTTTGCCATTAAATACGATGGAACTCTGGGTACAAGTGTATGACTTGCAGGTAGGTTTCGTGTCTGTAAAAGTGTTAAAAGCACTGGGGGATTACATTGGAAAGTTTGTGACTTCTTGTCCACAAAATTTTGTTGGCATTTGGAGGGACTACCTACGTATCAGAGTATCGATCAACATTGATAAACCTTTGAAGAGAAGAATGAAGATTCATCGTAATAAGGAAGAGTGGTTCTGGGCCAATTTCAAGTATGAGAGGGTGCCAACCTTCTGCTTCATATGTGGTATAATAGGACACTCTGAGAAGTACTGTCACAGATTGTTCGATGAACCGTTGGAACGATAGCCAAGCCATATGGAATATTCATGAAGGCAGCAGAACGCCGGAATGGAAAACAGATTGGTGCTAAGTGGCTTCGGGATAACATGGGTTCTCCGATAGGAGGTTACTCTGGTGAAAACACAGCAGGAACAGAGGAAGTGAAAACAGGGGATCTGACGACTAGAACCAAGGATACGGTTATGGTGGATAGTATAGATTATGGGGGGATCAGGATCGTGAGGCAAGAAGGTGACGAGCAGGTTGTTAAAGAAGGGCGAGCGGGAGGGGAAAATCTAAATCAAAGTGAAGGATTGATTTCTACTGATCCTAAGCGACGTCGCACACATGAGGATGAGGAGAGGAGCCCATCTGGAAATATAATTGGCCAGGAATTATCAATTGAGGGAGTGGGACGGGATTTCTTACAGGAGAATACAGTGGGTACAATATCGGGCCAGAAGGAAGGAAAGCTAAAGCCAACTAGTGATACAAAAAACTACATGATGGCGAGTCCTCCATTGGGGGCTCGCCAAGAATTATGAGCGTGTTAAGCTGGAATTGCCATGGGCTTGGGAACCCACGGGTAGTTCAATTCCTAAAGGAGATTATAATCCAAAAGCGACCCAATGTAGTTTTCTTGTGTGAGACTTTGTGTAATAAATCGAAAGTGGACCAAATTATAAATAGTCTAGGCTTTGAAGGTTGTTGCGTAGTTGATGCTCGGGGGCATAGTGGGGGTTTGGCTATGCTTTCGAGGAAACAGGAAGAGGGGAAGTTGTTAAGCTTTAGTAAAAACCACATTGACATGGAGTTACAGATCGAAGGGTATCAAGGGTTTCGGTTAACAGGGTTCTATGGGGAGCCACAACGGAGTCTTAGACGATCTTCTTGGAATTTGATTAGACAGCTAGATGAGATCTCAAACTTACCTTGGTGTCTAATAGGGGATATGAACAATATTCTTCATCAAAGTGATAAACGAGGAGGACGGTCTTATCCTAATTGGCTGATTTTGGGGTTCCAGGAGGTTTGCTCGGACTGTAATCTTATTGATATGGATTTGATTGGTTATCCGTATACTTGGGAGAAGGGGAAGGGCATAAACGAGTGGGTTGAGGTTCGTCTAGACAGGGCTTTGATTACGCACTCATGGAATTCAATATTTCCAATGGCGAAGTTGGAAAATTTGGAAGTGTCAGCTTCTGATCATTGCCCTATTTGGTTGAGGCTGGAGTTGAAGGCTCAGGTGCATTCAAAGAAGAGGTTTCGATTCGAAAACGCATGGACTCGTGAACCGATGTGTAAACAGATTGTGAAAGACAACTGGGAAGCTCATGGGAACAGCCCGCTTTATTCAAAAATCAAATGCTGTAGTACGGCGTTGGCCGAGTCGGGACGTGATATAACGGGTAATTTCCGGGGTAGACTAGCTGATTGTAACAAAGTTATGAAAAGGCTAAAAGGGAGGGGAGATGAAGGATCTACAGCGAGGTACAAAGAGGCTCAAGAAAAGATGTTCGAGATTTTAAATCAGAAGGAGATATTTTGGAAGCAAAGATCGAAACAAATGTGGTTGCAAGCAGGTGATAAAAGTACAAGGTATTTCCATGCGTGTGCTACTACTAGAAGAAAAGGTAATCAAATCTGGCGGTTAAAAAATGAGGAAGGGGAATGGGTCGATTGGGAGTCTAGGTTGAAAGAAGTTATGGAAGACTACTACAGGAGGCTTTATACTGCATCAGATACGCAATGGGCACGTGTTGTTGACTGTGTGTCTATGGGTATTTCAGATAGCCAGAACTGTGATTTGTTAGCCCCGATTGAAGCTGGGGAGGTTCGTGAAGCGTTGTTCCAGATGCATCCCGATAAATCCCCGGGGCCTGATGGTTTTAATCCCGGTTTCTATCAAAAATTCTGGGATGTTGTAGGGGAGGATGTGGTTTTGTTGGTTAAAAAATTCTTTACTTTGGGAGAGTTTCCAGATCATCTTGCTGATACTCATATATGCTTAATCCCAAAGAAGTCGAAAGCTGAAAATATGAGTGATCTTCGTCCCATCGCTTTATGTAATGTGATTTACAAAATACAAAATCCTATCCAAAGTTTTAGCAAACAGATTGAAGGTGGTGCTCCCAACTGTCATTTCAGACACACAGAGTGCTTTCCTTCCGGGGAGACTAATTTCGGATAATGTAATGATATCTTTTGAGATCATGCACTATCTAAAAAGAAAGAGTTCAGGAAAGAAAGGGTGTATGGCTGTTAAATTAGATATGAGCAAAGCATACGACAGAGTGGAATGGAGTTTTCTACGAGCAATGTTGACAAAAATGGGCTTCCAAGAGCATCTGATAAGGCTGATTATGAAATGTGTAAGTTCATGTTCATACAAAATAGTCTCTGGAGGTCATGAGGTGGGTCCGATTATTCCTAGCAGGGGTCTTCGACAGGGGGATCCACTGTCACCATATCTCTTCATTATTTGTGCAGAGGGACTGTCCGCACTGATTAAAGATTATGAAAAGGATGGGAAGCTACACGGATCTAAAGTGGCTAGAGGGGCTCCATCTGTTTCACACATGCTCTTTGCCGATGATAGTTACCTGTACTGCGATGCAACGGAGGATGGGGCTAAAAATGTGTTAGAGATTCTACAGTGTTTTCAGCTAGCGTTGGGTCAACAAGTTAATTTGGACAAATCTTCTGTCTTTTTCAGTACAAACACTGTGAATGAGGTCAGGTTAAGGGTGTGTACTTTATTGGGTATTAACGAAGCTGGAGACCATAGCTCTTATCTGGGCCTGCCCAACACTCTTGGCCGAAATAAATCGGTTATTCTTGGATACTTAAAAGATAGAATGAGGTGGAAAATTCAGAGGTGGGAGGGTGCTTTCATTTCAAAAGCAGGTAAAGAGTTATTGTTAAAGTCTGTTGCACAATCATTGCCCAACTATGCTATGAATGTGTTCTTATTGCCAGTAGAAATGTGTAAGGAGATGGAGCAAATGATGTGTAAATACCGGTGGGGATCTAAACCAGGTCAGCATAGGGCTATCCATTGGAAAAGGTGGAAAAAATTGACGATTCATAAATCAAAAGGAGGAAGGGGATTTCGGAATCTACGAGACTTTAACTTGAGTTTGTTAAGCAAACAGGGTTGGAGACTAATTTGCCAACCTGATTCTCTAGTGGCTCGAATTTTTAAGGCTAGATATTATGCTTCTGCTGAATATTTAACAGCTGAGTTAGGAAGTAATCCTAGCTTTATCTGGCGGAGCATCTTTGAGGCACAGCAGGTGGTAAGACAGGGAGCTAGAAGAAGAGTGGGTAATGGAACTCAGATAAGTGTGTTGAAGGACTCATGGTTGCAGTGTGATAGCAACCCCAGGGTGATGTCAAGACACCCGGCTCTTGTCGATAGGCGAGTGTCTGATTTAATGGAAACCGAAAATTTGGCCTGGGATGTCGACTTGGTTCGTAATTTGTTTAATCAACGGGATGCTAAACTAATCTTAGATATCCACTTAAATATGAGTCGTCAAAATGATGTGTGGTACTGGGCGTTTGAAAAATCGGGGTTTTTTGGGTAAAAAGTACTTACAGACACCTGCAGGCAGTAAAGGAGAATGAGATTCGTAGGGTTGATACTGGATTTTGGGAAAGATTGCGGAAACTTCGAGTTCCCCCGAAGGTCAAAGATTTATTATGGCGGACTGCTTCCAACTGCTTACCGACTAGAGTCCAACTTCGGTCCAGGCATGTTAGCATTACTTCTCTATGTCCTTCATGTCAAACTCACAGGGAGTCAATTCAACATTGTATGGTTCAGTGTTCATTTGCTCGAGCGTGTTGGGACAGGACGGGGATTGGCGTAAACATTAATGTTAAAGGCTCATTTGCAGATTGGTTGAAGACAATACTGGAATCGTCTACTGGTGAGGACAATAGGATCATTGCCATGACTTGCTGGGCGTTATGGAAGGCCCGTAATGATCTTGTTTGGAACAACAGGGGTTGGAGTGTTGCTGCAGTGGTTAATCTCGCTCAGACTACTCTGGATCAATGGACAAGAGCGCAGGATAGAAGTATGGTTCCCACAATGGCGTTTCTGACAACTGCAGATGGATGTGAGAGGTGGATCAAGCCGAGGGAAGGAGTGATAAAAGTGAATGTGGATGCAGCGCTGTTCTTGGAGGCAGGGACGTATAGCTACGCTTGTATAGCGAGGGATGACAAGGGGATTGTGTTGGAGGCTATAACGTGCTGTCAGGAGGGTCACGTGTCTCCAGAGATGGCAGAGGCATTGGGGGTGAAGAGTGCATTGAACTGGGCTAAGCAGAAAAGGTGGCAAACTGTTATTGTGGAGACAGATTGTCTTACGGTGGTTCAATCCATCCGCAGTCCGATTGTTATGAGTTCTTACTTTGGGAGCGTGATCAGTGATTGTAAAGAGATTCTTCGTGATTTACCAAATGTGTCGGTATTGTTTGTTAGACGTTCTGCTAATACTGTTGCTCATTTCCTTGCTAGAGCATCTTACTATGTGGCTGATCGTAGTATTAAGGGTGAGGATATCTCCCCTGAACTATCTGATGTAATTTTTAAAGATTGCCAGTAATGAAAGCGCTTTGTTGTTTCAAAAAAAAAATTAATTGATTCTATAATACATGTGCACAAAACATACAAATTTTACATATACATCTTATGTACCTGAATTATGAAGTCGCGATGACCCTTTTTTCTTCCTCTTGCCTTACCCGTCTCTCTCCCTTTTTGTTTTTCTTTTGATTTTATACTTAACCATACGACTATGCTCTATAGCATCTCCAATGATACTAGCTAAAATGGTTAGCTAAAATGATATAAAATAATGGTTATGTAAAATTTATTGAATCTGCAAGGAGTTGTACTCCAATGGTGTTAGCTATAACTGTTAGCTATATTTATAACAGCTTTGTGCGTTGGAGACCAAATTTTCTTACCAGTTAGGTAAAATTTGTTGCCAGCTTAGTTTTAAATATTATTATAGCTAACAGGTGCATCACGTTGAGTTGCTCTAAACGTATATTTATATTAGTATATAGATAATGATTGACTAACTAAAATAAGTAATGAGATAATATATACTAACTTTATTCTTATCACAATTTAACAGACATATATTTATCTCTAATTAAGATAACTTATAATCTTAAAAAAACACACTTTATATATAATTGCACAATTGGCATATATAATTTATAATAAAATAAAATAGGTGGGATTTTACAGAACTTATTTATAAACTACTTAATTAAATTTATTAGTTTTGTGCCTTAAAAAAATTTATTAGTTTTGTAACTCACAATTTTTTAAAATTAAATAAATCTTACATAACATATATTCCCTCAATCCCGTCCAATTGTATACATTGGGAGACGGGGACTCGACACGCATTCTAAGGCTCCTATAAAACATGGTTCCATAATTTTTAAAAAAAAATTTTCATTAAATAAAAATTTAATGTTTAAATTTTTATTCAAAAAAAGAAAATTTTGAAATTTTTTTTTATAGAACTATACTTTATATATACCTTAAAATGAGTGCCAAATAATGAAAAAAAACTATATAGAAATGAGTGGGATTGAGGGTGTAACATTTTTAACAAATTTAATAACGTAATTAAAATGTATGGTGAAAAGTTAAACTAACCATGTTTATAGTAAGGAATATAACTATAAGAATAAGGATCTTAAGGTTAATTTTTGTATTTTTTTTTGAAATCATAGTATTTTTATGTCAAAAAATAAATCTAATCATTTATTATTAAATATTTACTTTTCATTTATTTTACTTATTTATGAATTAGGACTGTGAGTAATTAGGTATATAATCTAATATATTCAAATTATCATAATTTCAAAAAAAAAATTAAAGTCTACCATAGAATTCTTATTTTCTATAACTATATAACTATATATATATATATATAATATAATGAATGAGCTTTCAGGTGGTATGGGGCAAGTAGGAGACAACTTGCTTCAGCGGCTCTAGGCGTGTCAATGTTAAGTTATCAACGGCTCTAGGCATGGCAATGTTAAGTTATTAGCAGTTCGTTTTCATAATGTTAAGTTATTAGCTGTTCGTCTTCATAATGAGAATATTGAGGATGATTGTATGTTATTCCCAACAATGAATCACTAGATTGTAGAAGGGGGGTTGAATACAATCTATTTAAAATTTTAATTCTTTTGCGAACACAGATGCAAGAACAGAAAATACAGAAACATAAATTTAAACAACCTAAAATAAGCACAACAGTTAAATATTTCAGGTGGATTGATTTGTTCAACCTAAGAGGTTGTATTGAAGACATCTCTGTGATATTTTAACTAAAACACACAACTGCGGTTACAATGTTTTTGCTTCTTAAAAGTGTGAAGAAATATAAGTAGAAAACTGTTTGCAACTATTCTGATTTCTTACACTCAAAAAATTGCTACACTTGGTTATATACTCAAAATTTACAACTTTTTAGACTACAGTGTACTACATAAAGTTAAATCTAAAAAGTTGCTTTTCCATTCTAAATTCAGGGTTCCATGAGATGTATTGCCTTTTTACTGATTAACTTTTATCAAACATCTCTTCTGACCAGCCGAAAATAGAAAGCTTCAATTTTCTTCTTTGTTTCCAGATTGCTGGTTTTCATGTTCTTTATGTCCCATCAACCCATGTGATTTGTCAGGTTAAATTATTTGTCAACTGCTAACAGTGTAAAGACATATCCGTTGAGCTGATCATCTTGACATTCGTTGAAATAATTTGCCTCTTATCCGTTGAAGAAACTAGCTCCTCATCCGTTGAGATAACTAGGTTTTCATCCGTTGAAAATCACTTGCTTCACATCCGTGGAAGTGTAGTTGGGTTGCATTCGTTGAAGGTAGATTGGCTGGTATCCGTTGAAACCATTTTCACTTAGACAAAATTACATGACATAGAATATTTACAATTAACCACCCTATTCTGAATATCCGTTGGTAGTCAACATGACTTGTCTAAACTTCTACCTATCAACTTCTATGAGGAATAATAAGAACATGCTACATAGAGTCTTATCCGTTGATAAGCTTCCTTTTAACGGATACTGGAGAACCATGCTATCCGTTGAGAGTTACATATGACTTATACAAATTTGATAAGCCTTTTGTTATCATCATAAAAAACAGTATGATTCCTAACAATCTCCCCCAATTTATGCCTGGTGCAAAATAAGACATAAATTCAAGGATTGATGATAACAAAACACTCTAAGAGACAGAAATACAATAAAGATGCAAATGTTGTATTAAGCTATAGATAATAAAAGTATTAAATTGAATGAGAAAACTTTACATAGAGAGTGCTCCACTAGACTGAGCAGATTTAGTATCTTTTCTTCTCTCTAGATGGCATGACTCTCTTCATCCCTTGTTTAAAATGATTATCTTCGATTTGATCCTGTAATCTGCTGTAGAACATTCTTTCTTCATGTTCATTCTAATCTAACTTGGCTTGTAACCATCTGATGTATTTTGTGCTAGCCTTTGAGAGTTGTTCTTCAATTCTGAAGAATCTTCTGCAGCCATCTTCATCTCTGATCCATCATCCAATAGGGTTGAAGATGAATCTTTTGTCCAGTGAAAGGAATTTTGAGTTTCTTGGGTAGACTGTCAGGTTGATTTTAGCTTGCCCTGATTTGATTGACTTTAGCTAGAATTTCAGTCTTGGCAATTGGAGTGAACCCATGAGTCTTTTTCATGCTTGTAAATACTTTCACCAGAGTAGCATAGTTTTCATTCAATATCTTCTGTAGAGGCCACACTCTTTCACTTCCTCCTTTGTAAGCAAAGACAAGCCTTTCTAGTAGATGATTATGTGCAATTAGGCCTCTTACCTCTGAGATTTCATCCAAATAAAGCTCTATGTTAAAAATTTCTTGAATGTCATCCTGATATAAGAAATCATCTATATTTTCTTTGACTGTCTGCTTGACTATCTGTGGAACAGAGGATATTTACACTAGTCTTTGCTGAGCACTAGACCTTGATCTTTTCTTTTTCTTCTCAGCCACCCTTTCAATGATAAACTTAGGAAAATTCAGGTCATCAAGTTCAATTGGTTCTTCTTTTGGCTGCACTGGATCTCCATGAAAGGTAGTGTCTGAGTAGATCTTTGATTCCACAGATAGAGAAGATGGAATTTCCATGTTACATGTCTTCTTAATTTCTTCTTTTGTAGGAACTTCTTTGAAAAGCTTCCTTTTGGCTCTCTGGGCTATCCAAGGTTTCCTTTTAGTTGTTATTTTAAATCTCTTTCTTTTTGTAGGCTCTTCATTAGCCTCTTTTTTCATCTCTTCCTCAAGCTCATTCACCAACTTCTGAGCTAGTCTATCTTTTTTCTCCATAGCTGTTTCTTCATTGATTGATTCAGGCATTATTGGTTGAGCTTGCATCAGCAGCCTTGCAGTCTCTTCTCTTTTGGCATCCATAAAATTAGGATGACTTGCAGTAATGCAAATATCCTTGTCATCTCTGTATATAAATGCCATTAGGCTTCTCCTTTGTTGATCCCTTGTTTGCTTGTAATCCATGAATTTGAGCATGTCTGGTTTGGGCATTGGATATACTACCCTGGCATTATTTTTGCCAAATTACTTTATGAGAGAGAATACCTCATTAAATGGTAGAAGCTCAAATTCTTTTTTTTAGGAGGGTTCACCCTTGAGAAGGGATGTTGGGCAGATAATTTCTGGAGTTAGAACTCTCAGAGTAGTAATATGAATTGCTGATGCAGTTATAGTTGACACTTGAGCTGTTGAGGTAGTTGCAGGCAGAGGTAGTTGCACACTCTTTGTATCCTTTTTATCTTTTCATCTATGGGTTGATTTGCTCTCATCACATCCATTTGTCTCTCCTCAATTTCTTTCAGAATTTGCTCCCCCTCAGTGGTTGGCACATCTACTTGAGTACTTGCAGACTTTTCATCAACAATTGGTACGGATTTTTGAGATATTGTTGCTACTGATTCAGAAACCACTACTGCATTCTCCCCTTTTTTGTTATCATCAAAGGTTTGAACTGAAGCAGGGGCTGTCAGTAGTTGTTGAAGAAGTTGTGTTTGAAGTTCCTGATTTTTAATAAAAGTAGCCATTTGTTGCACAACCAGGGTCATCCTTTTATCTAGGCTGTCCATAGATTTGGATAGAGGGTCCTCCCTTTGTTATGAGGAGGGAACACCTAATCTATTCTTTTGCCCAAAGTCTCCTTGACTGCTTCAATGTTGGATTTTAAATAATTTGTGTTATCCCTCTGTTGTAGAAATTAAAGTTTATGAAGTTACAGAGATGTCATTAATGATTGAAGAATGGATTTTTGAGTATCATCTGAAATCTGATAAGCAGAGTGAGCCTTGGAGTACTCTTGAATAATTGTTCTGTCCATTGAGGCATGATTGAAGTGAGTGGCAAAGAGCCAATCTGAATTTGCTTCAGATGTGGAAGGGCCTTCATCTCCTCCTTGACCACTTAATAAGTTGAAAGAGTCCTCACTTGCATCAGCCTCATCTGAAAAATCATCTCAAGCTCTTGGAGGCAGACTGGATATGGCTTCTTTAGCTCTGGCCATAGATGATGTTGTATGAATGAGATTTAGTGTCCTTTCTGCCTCCACATTGCCCTGTTGAGCCATGAATTGATAGGCTATCACAGGGTGAGTAAATGTCTCAGCATCCAAGGAAATTTGGCTAATTGTATTTTGATATTCCAATTGGAATTGCCTTTCCTTTTTCAGCCTCATCAACATTCATTGACTCACTAGCAATGGCTGCTTCCTCCATCCTTATTATCCCTGTACCTGTCTTTCTCTCAATTTCTCTCTTTTCTTGCATCAGGGGCTCCCTCTGGCTCACACACCCCACACTCTCACCTTCACCTACTAAGGTGATACTCTCCATCCCTCCATTGCCTGGCCTGAAGAAGTGGCCAGCCCCTCACTCTCAAGCTCTCCTTTTGCCTGGCAGCAAGCCAGCCTCTCACACTCTGTAGTTACATCCGTTGAAGAAGATGAAATATTAGCAGTTGAGATAGAAACTAAAGTTGCATATGTGGAGATTGTTTAGATGAGGTGCCACAGATACATCTAGAGTTTCAGAAAGGGTTGATTGGTGATGAAACAAATCATCTAAAAGATGATGACTACCAATTTCAGAGTGGGGCTCCTCCAAGAATTTAAGAGTTGTAGAATCAGTGATTGATGTGTGAATCATGTCCACATCCTTTGAAAGAGTTGGGGAGTTTGATGATGGTGTTTTAAATGGTATTGTTAAAGAATGGGGATGTTCCTCCACATTTGCTAGAGCCGCATCAATCTGAATTTGAGAAAGTGCTGAACCAAAATCTGTGATTCACAGTGTGTGAACCCAGTGCATCCCAGTGTGTTTGAGCTTCTTTCTTCTCCCATAGGATTTTAATGGTGAAGTATGGCCAATAGTGTCCCTAACCCTCTTGTGAAGTGTTCCTAGTTGGGAACTTGTTTCAATAGTAACAACCTTTAGAGAGAAAGTCACTAGAATTGTGGAAATCTCCTTTTGTACCACTGTATCCTTTTGGGAGGATACAGGGTGGCTGGGATGGGTTACACTTGCCTCTCCCACCTTGTCCTTAGGGCTTCTTTGATGTTCACCCCTTCCCTCACCACTCTCTATCACCTGAGCAATCCCCTCTGGTGTATTTGTGGTTGTTACCACAGATGTCTTTTGAGAGACACCTGAGGTTGGCTTTGAGGATTTTGATTTAATCTTTTTCATTTTAGCCACTTGGGTAGGAGGCTGTGGGGCAACACTTAAAACATCCTCCATTGTGACTATTGCAACAGAAGAATTAGCAAATATAGAAGAAGTGTGAGTTGCAGTGTTTACCTCAAAGATTGGAAGGTAAATCAAATCCACATTGTTGTGGAGATTCTTCCTTACCATGTCTGCAATAACTCTCTTGTCCTGAACCCAACAATTTAGTTTGTTGGACTTATTCTCAATGTGTAGATTCCCTTCTGTTACATGGTTGGCTAACATCATAAAGAATCTAGCAAAATAGATTTTGTTAACCCTAGTCTCTTTATCACCCAACTTAGCAGCAATTTCAAATAGAATGTATGATGCAAAGTTATAGAATTTGTCAGTAATAAGCATGCATAGCATAGCAAGTAAAGATGTGGTCAATGCATCAAGATTACTAACTTTACTAGAGAACACTTTTATGAATGAATCATAAAAGAAGCTCCATTCCTTTCTTAATCCCCTTCTACCTATTTTCCCTAAATATGTAGTTTCTCCTACATAATTGATTGAGTTAAGCATCGAGACTATGTCAGAGGGAGTAGGTGCATGCTCACAGTTATTATCAGGAATTTTGAAACAAGCATGGATAACATCAGCATTCACATTATAAGACTTTCCCCTAAGAGTAAAAGTAAGAACCTCATTACCTGAATCATAGCTAGCAGAAGTCCATATCTCTTCAATCACCTCGCAATAGAGAACTGGGGCTTCTAACATAGCATATGAAAGTTTGCATTCTTTGGTGAAGTTCATCATTCTGTGAAACTCTTTAGGTGCTTTCTCGATGTTTGTGTAAGCAACAAAGTTATTCTTCTCATAGACAAAGCCGTTTCCAGACATGAATTTGACTATAGGTGCCATTAGAGAAGTTGAGAAATTTGCAGAGAAAAGAGGGTTTTTCTTTCAGAGAGAAAGAGTTCTTTTGCCTTAGAGAAATTTGGGAATTGATAAAAGTGAACGGTGAGCAGTGAAAAAGCTTTTATACTATCGCCAAAAATAAACAAATAAATAAAAGAAAATTACCTGATAGGTGCAAAATTAGCCGTTCAGTAGGAATATGAAAACGTAAATTAGCACGATTATACAGTTGTTATACATACATATATGTATGTATAGAACTGTTAAATATAATTGATGTGTTTTAATCAGTCTTTAAGTGTTACAGTGAATTATCAGAGTTTAGCTGGAAGTAGTCAGAGTTTAGTGTAAACTCTGACAGATGGAAGCTCGACAGAGTTTGTCAAACTCTGTCTAGAGGAAGCGTCTACTGGTCAACAGTGATTGAAGATTTATTATGGAAGCGATATCTTTGAAGATTGGATAGCTATCAAAGAGATCGAGTTGACTTAGGAGACGTGTGAAAATCTGTAATTGATATCATTGTATAGCTGATTATTAGGAATATCAATTAGAGATTGTATCGTAGCTGTATGTTTTATAAATACAGTTAGGTTAACCCTAGAAGGGTATCGTACAACGAATTATCTTTATTGTAACCTAGCAGCTCTTTGTGATATTTTACATCACGAAGAGGGTTCTTAATACAAGAAGTTTTTAAGTGCATATACGTTTTACTTGTTAAACTCTCATACGAATTTGATTATTAATTGTGTATTCGGCCTAACAAGTGGTATCAAAGCCAATCTGTTACTTTATTACAGGTTAAGATCCAAACACAAGAATAATCATGTCAGCAATTCCTCCACCAACACCTACTGTTTCTGAAAAGGCTCCTACTACTGTGAGTCGTTATGAACCAATCAGGGTTCCTATTCTGAGGCCATTAGAGTATGCTATGTGGAAGGTCAAGATGACTATGTTTCTGGAGGCTACAGATCCAGAATATCTTGACAGGATTTATGAAGGCCCTCACAATCCTACAAAGCTATCTATTGCAGCTGCTAGTGAAGAAGCTAAAATAGTTCCAAAGGAAAAGAAGGACATGACTCCTGAGGATCTATCATCAATTGCTAAGGATGCAAAGGTTAGGCATTTACTGCATAGTGCTTTAGACAATGTTATGTCTAACAAAGTCATTAACTGCACCACTGCAAAAGAGATATGGGATGCTCTTGAAGTCAGGTGTCAAGGAACTGCGGCTATTAAGAAGAATAGGAGAAACATACTCACACAAGAGTATGAGCATTTTGAGGCTAAACCTGAAGAGACCATGACAGAAACATTTTGTAAGAACCCAGATTTTGGGTGGGATTAAAACTTTTATGTATTTAATGATGTAAGAATGGATAGTGGTTATGACTGCGATGTAACGAAGATCTATTAAATAAATGGAATGGATTTGAATTCAATTACTTATATGTCATGCAGAATACTTTTGGTTGACGGCATAGATAAGAATGATCTATCTCCTAAGAATATAAGTATATTACTTCAAGTAAGATTATTCTTATGT
The DNA here is from genome assembly GCA_036435485.1 of Saposhnikovia divaricata. Taxonomy (NCBI): domain Eukaryota; kingdom Viridiplantae; phylum Streptophyta; class Magnoliopsida; order Apiales; family Apiaceae; genus Saposhnikovia; species Saposhnikovia divaricata. Next base: position 34,851,329 of record CM071599.1, read on the forward strand.
CATCCAAATCAATATCTATTATAAGTCCAGCGGTTCCGTAAAAAGGTTAAGAAGCACTCGAGAATGAACCAGGTTCATTTTCCTAATTATAGGAATTAAATAAAAATAAGTGATGAATAGTGATTTTGGTGGAATTTGGAATATTATTATAATAATGATATACCCGGTATTCGGAACGGATTTCTGAGTTCGTATTAGTGATCCAGGGGGAAAATAAGTGTATGTAAAAGCTGTCGGATTCTGAAAAACCGCACTTTTATTTTCTCCGAGAGTTCCCTGGGCACTGATAGCCTTAAGTAATTAACGAATGGATTAAAGGAATATAAAATGGAAAGTTAGTAAGAAAGGTGGAGAATGGTAGTATAAATATTAAGAAGGTTTTCGGTAAAACCCTAACTAGAAACGAATGGGTTATCCCCTCGAACGATCAAGGAATTGAGCAATAAACAAACAAAGAATCAAGCAGAGGAAGCAAGATGCATGCACATGCAAGTGATAAATATCTAGTAACTAGCAAGGAACTAGATCAATTAGAATGCAACCAAGTACTTAGCACACAAACCACTTGGTTAGCCTTAAACCACCAAAATATCAACACATGGCTTGCAAATTACATCATCTAGTGCATCATAACTTTAATAAAGCTACTTTATGACCCAAGATATTATTTAACATCACAAATAATTCATTTAGCCTAGCCAACCAAGAGAACAAAGCAAGCAAACCATCATCTCTCTCCTTTTCATTCCATTCGACCAAACAAGAAATTCCAAATTCAAAATCCAACTTCCAACCATTTGTTGATCTTGAAACTTTTATGGTGAGACTTACATTTCATATAAATGATCTCCTCAAAATCCTAGCTTCAATCTCTTCTTTTTCCATTTTCAAAAAAATGATTTAAGAGGAGGGTGAATAGTGTTTTCATGAACTAATCTTGTTTTTCCTTGATTTCTTTGGTTGATTTAGCAAGCTTAAGCACTTCTAAGGATCATACCAAGCATAGTGAGGCTAGATCATACTCCAAGGAAGGTATAACAACTTTAAACCCTAGGCTTTACCTTGAGATTTTGCATGCTCTTGATGGGTTTTAGTATAAGATGTGATATTAGCATGATTATAAGCATGTATATGATGTAGTTTTGATAAATGTTAAAAATAGTTTAGATGAACGGAAAGGCATTGCTTGGCCTCAGTTCATGTATATAATTCATGTATATGTTGTTTGGGTTGGATGCTATGTGTAAGGGAAGATTCGAAATTGATAGATATTCGATTTACAGCCGTTATAATGCCCGATTTTACAATACCATGTTTTGTATGCCATTTTCCATGTCAAACCCCTACTGTCCAGAGACCTTATCTGCCATGATAGGATAGGTAATGTTCTAAGCTTTGTTTTGATATAAAGATCACGTGAAACGGACTTACGGTTTAGGATTTATGACCAAATTACTAAAAGTAGTTCGAATCCGTAAACGAAAGTTCGTAACTGAAATTGAACCCTCGTAATCTATGTAACGTCATGGCGAATCTTGGTAAATAAATACTAGGGGTAAGAAGGAAGGTGTTAAAGAAAACCGTATGTCAAAAAGAGCATTTTTCGATTTATTAAAAATGTTCGAGTAAAGGTTAAACGCGAACGAACCCCTAAAAGACGACTCTTTTGTAACTTTGGGTAAAACACTTAGAAAACAGGCGATAAAACTCGGAGTATAATATTGGTTCGTAACGATCAACCTTAGAACTCGTATGACTCAAGTATGTCCCAAGTATAAGTGCAGTGACATGTCGTATTAACGAACGAATGTCGGGTCGGATCAGTGATAATAAGTAATCCACTAATAGGGGTATAACGAGATAACTCGAGAACGTGTTTCGATTTAAGTATAACTTAACTTTTAATATGTTAAGTGATTAATCCCGAATGCCTTGGCTATTTATAGATCACCAGGCTGAACCGGGACCCGCTACCACTACCCCTTACCGTACTCGACTACCAGGCAAGTTTCAATCCCCTTCTTTTAGGCTGTTGTTGTGATTGAATAAATATATATATATGATTGCTGATATACATATGCCATTGCATGCATGCCTACTTTCAAGTTGAATTGATATACTTGTTCCCTAAATGTTATTGTTGGCTTATAAGCTAGATAGTTATATATCAGTTATAAGCCGGTTATTGTAAGACCCTCATAGAGGGGCGTATATATCTTATTAATCCAAAATAGACCGGGAGTCAATATTCCTTGATATATCGAGATTACCTCGGAAGAAAATATTTAAGTAAATATTTTCTATTATTTGGGCGACGAATATTATTTGAATATTCGTTCGAGACTAATTATTTTAGCGATCCTTACTTCAAATAATTATTTGAACGTAACCATTCAACGAATAATATTTCTCAATATTCATTCAGAGTCGAATTGATTATCGACTATTATTTCGAATATTCTTCTAAAGATGAGACTATTAAATGAATATTATGTTGGATATTCTTTTAGATTATTATTTTATTAAATCAATATTACTTTTGAATATTCATTTAAGATATTAAATACTTGATGAATATTATTTTAATATTCATCTGAAGCTTGATTTAATTATCGAATATTATTTCGAATATTCCTTAAGGCTTGGATTACTAAATGAATATTACTTGATATTCATTTAGGATATTATTCAGTAAATGAATATTACTTTTGAATATTCATTTAAATTCCTAATTAATCATGAATATTACCTTAAATATTCTTTTCAGGTCTTATTAATTAATGAATATTGTTTTGAATATTCATTTAAATATTTATTTATTCAATAAATATTCTCCTGATATTTCTTCAGGGATTATTTTGAGAAATACTCTGATTAAAAATATTCTTTCATATTCCCAAATATTCTTTCAATATTTTAACTCAATAAATATTCTCTGAATATTTATTCCATACTTAGAATAATCTCGATAAGGTTAATCTTCTTCGATTATTACAGAAAATATTTCGAAGTCATATTATTATTAATCTTATATCAAGAAAGGTTCCCAGACATCATTCATCTTTGAGTCTATCTTCTTAATAATAAGGGAACCTTACTTGGAAAAATGTTATTTATCTTGTCGATTTCCCGGTCATAAAGTATTCCCTTCACCCGCAACTCGGGTGCTGTTGACTTATTAAGTCGTTGTTTACCTTCTCATCTTCCGAGGGGTAAGATTACTGGAACAAGTTGATATCCGTTACCAAGTAATAGCTTGGGAGTTATTGGTAAATTTTCCTTTCCAACTAGATACGACTACTTTGTGGAGTCTTATCAACAAGTATTATACTTGGGGAAAGGGGGACGAGCGTTATATTCAGAATCATGAACTCTATTCGAACTAGGAGTCGTGTAAGAGGCCGAGTAGCGCCGGTCCATCCCCTTGGCCCAACCGTTGGCCGGGGAGAGCTAGCATGGCGGTATACAAGTAAAGCCGTCAGTTCTTCCTTCTACCGGTAGTAAATCTAAACTGAGCTGTACGATCTCGACTGATCATCAAGATTGGAACAGCGGGCGCGGTGAATACTCCATCATTGGTTCATCATCCAAATTCATTTATTTCCTGCAACATGATTACTGTTGGCAGAGTTGGAAAAGAGTCATAACTGGAATTGCAACCCTTTCTTGCAAGTTCCTCGTCTTAATAACGATAATAATATCTCGCTTACTTTGATGTAGCAGATATTTCTTCAAACAAATACTTTAAGTTACCTTGTAACTTCATTGTTCATATTATACTGGCATCATTTCCGTAAATGCATGGCATATGGTTTAAAAGATTAACTTTGAACTGTTTTAAATTATCGTTCAGTTATATATTTGTTGGTGGGCTTTCGCTCACCCTTGCTTTGTTTATATTATGTCACAACAACAGCTAGGACAGATGGCTCGCGTCAGGCGCACTCGGCGCAAGCAGGTTACCCGACCCACCGGACTACCCGCTGAGATGCTAGCCGCCATTGCTGAGGTAGCATAGTTAGACAGCTTTTGTTTCCTGTTTAGCTATATGTATAATTAATGTAATCAACGGCAAAACTTTTAAACCTATGATGTTATCCTTTTGGGATTGTAATAACTTTTATTCGTAACCCTTTAATGTAAGACTTATTTCAATTTCATCTCTGGGACTATAACTGTTGTGTGTGTGAGTGGTAATTATTGTGGGGTCACAGCATGTGATTTATTTATTGTGGACTCAAGTCAAGTATTATGAATGGATGTAAGACCGTAACCACCAGATCCCTGACCCCGGATCTGGGGGTGTTACACATTTGATAGATTCTGTAAACTGCTCAATGATCTGTCATTGGTCAACAAAGAGTATGATCTAGAAGACTCAAATCTCAAGTTTCTTCTTTCTCTACCTGAAAAGTGGGATGTGAAAACAACCACTATTAGAGACAACTATGATCTTGCTGAAACAGAGATTGATGAAATCTATGGGCTGCTCAAAACTCATGAATTGGAAATGGAGCAGAGAAACAGGAGATCAAGCAGGAAGGGAAAGTCTGATGCTCTTAATGTTGAAGAAAAGCCTCAGAAGAAAGAGGCATCAAGAAGAAAAATGAAGGGAAAAGCTTTGGTCATACACTCAGAAAGTGAATCATCAAACTATGAGTGTGATTCAAATTCTTCTGAATCATCTGACTCTGAGGATGATGAAGAAGAAATGAGGAAAATGGCTGTGTTGATGGTGAAGACCTTCAAGAAAATGGGCTTCAAGAATTTCAAGAAAGGAAAAAGGTTTTCTAGAGATTCAAATGAAGACAGGAAAAGCTTCAGGAAGTTTGATAAGAGAGATTCTAAAAGGAAGAAGGATAAGTCTGAAATTCAATGCTACAAGTGTAAGGAGATGGGTCACTATGCTCCTGAGTGCAAGAAGGGTAAAACTGGAAAGGTACTCTACACTAAAGGCAGAGATTGGGCAGATACTTCAGATTCTGATGAAGAAGTGAACTATGCTCTCATGGCTACTACTGAATCAGAAACTTCTGAAAATCAGGTACCTATAACTACCTATGCTTATAATATTGATGACATTGCTCAATTAAGAATTTATCTTAAGTCATTGCATATAGGTTATAGGGATCAGACTTTAGAAAATGAGAGGATAAAAGCTGAAAATTCTGAACTTAAGGTAAGAAATAAACTTGTTGAAGAAAAACTTGAAAACATGCAACAAGTTCAGAAAGAGAGAGATGATGCTGTTTGTATAGAACAGAATTTGCTTCAGAAATATAAACAACTAGAATCAGAGTTGGAGGAAGCAAATAAGAAAATTAGGACTTGGACTAATTCTGGAAAGGACACTCAACAGATTTTTCAAACAGACACTGTTGGTCTAGGTTATAATGAGGAAGATGAACTTAGATTTCAAAATCAAGTTAAAATCAGACCTCATTTTGTACATGGAACCAGTAAATTTTTGTCTGAAAATGAAAAAGAAGCTGTTAAAAGTAAACCAGTAAAAACTAGTGTTAAACAGGTTAATATTGGTTCAATGACAGATAAACAACTCAAACATAAACTGAAGGAGTTAAAATCTGTTAAGAAACAGAGAGTGTCAAATAAGAACAGAAATGGAAAAGTAGGCATCACTTCAGGAAATAAACCAATGCTTGCTAGTTATGCTCCAAGAAAGACATGTCATAACTGTGGTAGTACTAAGCATCTTGCAAATTTCTGCAAGAAAAATAAAAATATAAATTCTTTACCTACCAAGTCTGAGGTAAAGAAGGATTTTGCTAGAACTAAGCCACAGACTTTATGCACACACTGTGGAAGCACTTGGCATTCCATTTATACTTGCAGAGAATATCATGCTATCTATCATAATTACTATGAACTGAAACCCAATCTGAAATGGGTTAAAGTTGATACTGCAAGTGTAAACATTGATACTGTTAGCTCAAACTCTGATAATGTTAATTCCGCTGCAAAAGCTAACAAAGTTAATAATGCCAAAGGATCCAAGCAAGTCTGGATCCTTAAAACTAATCCTCAGTAATTGCTTGTGATTGCAGGGCAACAGGGAGGCAACCCTAGTCGTGGACAGTGGATGTTCAGGACACATGACTGGAAATAAAGCCCTGCTATCAGACTATGAGGAGAAAGCTGGCCCAAAAGTTTCCTATGATGATGGCAATGTAGGAAGAACATTGGGATATGGCAATATTAATCTTGGAAATGTCATCATCAACAATGTAGCTCATGTCCCAGGACTCAAGCATGACTTGTTATCTGTGAGTCAAATCTGTGACAAGGGATATCATGTGGATTTTCAACCTGAATATTGTGAAGTTATCAGCAAATCTACAGGAAAGGTTGTTCTAGTTGGTCACAGGCAAAACAACATTTATGAAATCAAGCTTTTGATAGACTCTGTTGGAAAAGCTGTTTGCCTGTCTACAAGAATGTCTAGTGAAGAGAGTTGGAAGTGGCACAAGAAACTCTCACATTTGAACTTGAACAACATCAATGAATTGATCAGAAAGGATCTTGTAAGAGGACTCCCAAAGGCTCTGTTAAATGTTGATGGACTATGTGATTCATGTCAGAAGGCTAAACAAAGGAAGTCATCTTTCAAGAGCAAGACAGAATTTTCAATCGCTGATCCCTATCATCTTCTGCATGTTGATCTCTTTGGTCCAGTAAATGTTATGTCTATAGCAAGGAAGAAATATGCTTTAGTCATTGTTGATGAATACACTAGATTCACTTGGGTGTATTTTCTAGCAAAGAAGGATGAAACTGCATTAACTCTGATGGAGCATGTGAAGCTTCTGGACAAAGGATCAAGTAACAAAGTCAGAATCATCAGAAGTGATAATGGAACTGAGTTCAGAAATGCAACAATGGAAGAATTCTGCAAGGACAATGGAGTGAAGCAAGAATTTTCAGCACCTGGTACACCACAACAAAATGGTGTAGTTGAAAGGAAAAATAGAACCTTGATTGAAGCTGCCAGAACTATGCTTGATGAAGCAAAATTGCCAACTTATTTCTGGGCAGAAGCTGTTCAAACTGCTTGTTTTACTCAAAATGCAACACTGATCAATAAGCATGGAAAGACACCATATGAGATGGTGAAGAAAAAGAAGCCTAACCTGAAATACTTTCATATTTTCGGGTGCAAATGTTTTGTTTTGAAGACTCATCCAGAATAGTTGACCAAGTTTGAGCTAAAGGCAGATGAAGGAATTTTTGTTGGCTATCCACTGTCAACAAAGGCATTCAGAGTTTACAATCTGAGAACTAAAGTGATCATGGAATCTATACATGTATCTTTTGATGATAAGAAGATAACTGGACTTGAAGACAAAGATGAATATGATCAACTGGATTTTGAAAATGAAGATTTAAACTCTGATGAAGTAAACTCTGATGAAACAATTCTGACAGACTCTGTTGAAACAAACTCTGAACCTCTACTGGTAAACACTGGAGAAACTTCTCAGCCACAACAAAGGGGAGAACCAGTTGAGGGGGAGCATGATCAAGATGAAGACTCAAACACTGATACTGAGTCAACTGAAAAATCTGGATCAAACTCTGATGATTCAAACTCTGAAAATTCAAATTCTAACTCTGGGCAGTCAAGTTCAGGGGGAGTCTCAGAAAACGAAGATAGATCACAACAAAATCAGGAGAGCATGGATCAAGGGGGAGGATCACATGCTGATAGAAGTCATTTGCCTTCTGCTAGGAAATGGACTAAATCACATACACCTGATTTAATAATTGGTGATCCAGATGCAAAAGTAAAAACAAGAAGTGCTACTGCAAGTGAATGGCTGTTTCATGCATTCTTGTCTAAAAATGAACCAAAGAAAGTGGAAGAAGCTCTTCAAGATGCAGACTGGATAACAACAATGCAAGAAGAGTTGAATGAATTTGAAAGAAATGAAGTTTGGACCCTTGTACCAGGCCAAAGAACAGATCTATTGTTGGTACTAAATGGGTTTTCAGAAACAAGACTGACAATGAAGGGGTTATCACAAGGAACAAGGCTAGACTGGTAGCAAAAGGCTATTCACAGCAGGAAGGAATAGACTATGATGAAACATTTGCTCCAGTTGCAAGATTGGAGGCAATCAGAATTTTTCTAGCTAATGCCTCTCACAAGAAATTCAAAGTGTTCCAGATGGATGTGAAAAGTGCTTTTCTGAATGGAAAGCTTGAAGAAGAAGTGTTTGTTGAACAACCACCAGGATTTGTGGACCCCAAATATCCAGATTATGTCTACAGGCTAGATAAGGCACTATATGGACTTAAGCAGGCACCAAGAGCATGGTATGAGACACTTACTCAATTTCTTCTAGAAAGTGGATTCAACAGAGGAACAATTGACAAAACTCTGTTTTATTTCAATCAAGGAAGTGACCTCCTTTTAGTTCAGATTTATGTTGATGACATTATCTTTGGGTCTACTAATGATAAACTCTGTAAGAAGTTTGCCAAGCTCATGCAGTCCAGGTATCAAATGAGCATGATGGGAGAGCTTAGTTACTTTCTAGGCCTACAGGTGAGACAAACAGATGATGGTATTTTCATTAATCAAGAAAAATATACCAGAATTCTTCTCAAGAAATTTGGTATGCTTGACTGTTCATCTGCATCAACTCCCATGGCAACAGCAACTAAATTGGACAAAGACACAGGAGTTTCAGTGGATATGACAAACTACAGGGGCATGATAGGATCTCTTCTATACTTGACAGCTAGTAGGCCTGACATTATGTATGCAACCTGTCTTTGTGCAAGGTTTCAGGCAGATCCTAGAGAGCCACATCTAACAGCTGTGAAAAGAATCTTCAAGTATCTCAAGGGCACCATATCATTAGGTCTGTGGTACCCCAGAGAATCAGATTTCAAGCTACTTGGGTATTCTGATGCAGACTTTGCAGGCTGCAAGATAGACAAAAAGAGCACTAGTGGAAGTTGTCAATTTCTTGGTGACAGACTTGTCTCCTGGTACAGCAAGAAACAGAAATCAATCTCCACATCTACAGCAGAAGCAGAGTATATTGCAGCTGGTAGCTGTTGTGCACAGATCTTGTGGATGAAGAATCAATTGCTGGATTATGGTTTGAGGTACAGTAAAATTCCTATTTACTGTGATAACCAAAGTGCTATTGCTATGACAGGTAATCCAGTACAGCATTCAATGACCAAGCACATCAGCATAAGGTACCACTTCATCAGAGAAAATGTAGAAGAAGGGAATATTGAACTACATTTTGTGTCTACAGAACAACAGCTTGCAGATATCTTCACTAAACCATTGAGTGAAGCTACATTTACAAGACTGGTCAATGAACTAGGAATGGTCTCTGGTTCTGACTAGGAATGTTGGTTAGATTCAAATTTTACTTATGTATTGTATTACTCATATTTCCTGATTGGTTAGATGCTAAGTGAACTCTGTTGATTAAACTCTGTTATGCATACTCTATTAAATTCTGTCAGCATACCTGTATGTCATACACTGTTATTCAGTTTGATAAACTCTGCGAACACTGAGTTGATTTTTGTCTGAATGAAAACACCAATGAAGAAATATGTATGAAGCATGATTCTCAGCAATTAATCATGAATCTTTCTGAGTTATTGTGATCTAATCTTAGATTGTGCAGAAAGTTAACACATCATGATACTGGCTCATATTTATAGCATCTCTTAGTTTATTTTGTCCTAAACTCTTAGTCTATAAATACTGTGTGCATTAACTTACATGAAAAACTACTGATGTTGATGAACTCTAAACTCTGGTAGAATAAAATGCTTACTGCAATACCCCAAAGAAAATGTATATAGGTTATTATACTCCTTTGAGATTATGTTGGATACTAGGATGACCCAGGAACTTATTGGTATATAATATGTGCCAAAATTCTCTGATTTTTGGTGACTAGTTAAATACTAGGATGACCCAGGAACTTATCAAAATGATAAGGGCTAAAATTTTTGAATTTTTGGTGACTGGTTCCAACCTCTAATTACTGGAATGAATAAAATTAAAAAAAATTAAAAAAAATGTATATAGAGGGGGTATAAAATAAAAGTTACTGTATATAGTTTGATTACTTCAGAGTTTAGCTTTCATCATACAGTCAATGTTTACTATGACAGTTTGTGCATCCAGTGTTTATTGATTTACTTTATGGATTTTATGAAAAATTAGATGCTCTAAAAATTGATTTAGTAAGCTCTGCTTCACACACACATATTTTCACAACTGTGCAATTTATGAAAGGGTTTCGGTGATAAAGTTGGAGAATTGACAAACGCTGTTGATTCGTGGTTAGTACTCTAAGGTAAATTTTCATTTGGATAATTTGAAAATTTTGGAGTAAATAGGGCGTTTGACAACTGTTAATTGTGGATCATACTTTGAGTCTCAGAGTTCTCGAATAGAACAAAACACTTCTCGAATTGGTACTCTGTTCTGCTACTGATTTAATTGATGAATTTGTTCCTTATATGATTACTTTAATTAGTTTTCATATTCTCTTCTTTGATTTACTTCCTTGAAGAACAGTTCATAAAACATAAATAAAAGAATTGCTGAACACACTGAATAAGATTAGAGAAACATAATTTTTCATTGATAATAAGAAAGAGATTACAAGCAAGTATTACATCTTTTTGTTCTTTCTATCTGCTAATCTATTCAACAGGAAACTAAAAGGTCAAGTCCAAACCACTCCATTGTTAGCAAAAATCCCAGATCCCATCTTTGCCACTTTATTTGGGTGGAAGTTGAAGGGATAAGGTTATTTTTGCTGACATATTCATTAACAATGGTTGGTGGTGTTGGATGAGGATGCCTTCGAGGAGAGCCATGCAAATGTTGCTTGGAGAGCAGCATCGATGTCGATCACTCTTGCAGGTTTCTCTCTCTCGATCTCTTCCACACCGGCATCCATTTGCAGCCACAGAGTCTCAAGCTGTCTTTCCCAGTCAAACGCATCAAACTCTTCACGCGTATAGCTGAAGATATCCCTATTCTCGACAAGATGGAGGTTCTTTTCTTTGATGGTAAGGTTTGCCATTGTTTTTCAGAGTGTTTTGTTTAAAGGGTTTGTGATTTTTCAGGGGAGAATGAAAGGTTAAAGGATTAATGAACTAATCTGAGCAAGTCTCTAGGCCTTAAATAGAGATAGGTAAGCAATGAAGTCCTAAAACGCTTCGTATTCTGGTTATTAATGGCTACAGGTAAACGTTTCATATTCTGGTTTTAATTGGGTCCAGGTATTTTAAGAGAGTGTTATTTGATTTTTTTTTAAAAATCAAATATTTTATTGTTTTAATTTGCAAAATACTCTTCTTAAAAATACGCGCACGTGACCCACTCACCCATTAATGTGTCCCACTCACCCATTATCGTGTCCCACTACACATTAATCTAGGAACTGATTGAGTGTTTGATTACATAAGAGATTGGGTTTTTAATTACTCTAATTACTTTTGTGTCCAAACGGTTGTGTTTTATTTTTACATATCACAGTTCTCTCATTTTTTCACTTGGGCATTCTCGCAAACACCTTTTCTACATACACTTCTCTTGGGGATTCTTGCAAATTTCTTAACTCAATGGCTTCTAAACCATTCACTGCTCTTGGTTTACGGTTTGTTCCTAACAACTATGAAGCTCCACTCTATCATGAACGTGTTCCAGAACCGTTTCATCTAATGCAGAATTTCTTGAGAGATTCAGAGATTGGACAAGCTCTGGTTGGACCTGATACTCTCTCTACATCTCAAACTGCTACTTTTTGGCAGAATTCAGTTTATTTGGATGGAGGAGAGAATGGGACTCCTAACATCATCTTCACTTATGAAGAACAAGACTTTGTGATTACTCCACAAACTGTAAGAGATACAATGGGGTTTGACACACATACATCTTATACTCTGGTTAATGAAACTCTATTGAGAGAGATGCTACAAGAGATAGATTACATGGAATCTCTTGACAAGCTTGGCGGTATAAAGAGACCTAATCTCATGAAGGAATGGAACTTTTTCTTTGATTGCATTACAAGGACATTCCAGAAGAAAGTCACCAACTGGGATGCCATTCCAATAGACAGTCTCCAAATCGGGTATTCTCTACTCTATGGTAGTAATTTTGATTTTGGTAGATATGTTATGATGAATTTAGGTGATAAACTGTCAGAGTCTACTACAGTTTATTATGCTCGTTTTTGTCAAATGCTGTTCAATGCTTGTGTACCTGGTCTAGAAATTGCTGATACTGATGAAATTCAGCCTTTTAGAGTCAACAAGAGAATATTCTCTGATATGACTAATAAGGATGTTGGTAAGGAAAATCTCCCTGCTTTTGTTCTGCCACTTGCTTTGCAGAACTTTCTCAATCAACCTCAGGACCACCAACAACCAGACCCACAACCAGAACAACAACCACAACAACAACCAGAACCACAACCAGAACCATAATCTGAACCACTAAACATTGATCGTCCTCAAACACCAAACACTGAACCACCTACATCAACTATTCCCTCAGCACCTACAAAACAACCTTCACACACTTCACAAACAAACTCTGAATCATCACAATCTCCACCACAACCACAACCTAAAACAAAGAGAGGCAGAGTAAAGTCAGCACTGAACACTGAACGACATGCAAGAGTTAAGAAGTCAATAGAGACAAAAATGAAAGCAAAACAGACATCTCCTGGAGCTGTTTATACTAGAAGAGTGAAAAGAATAAAACAAACGGCAAACATACCTAAGTCACTCTCAGTGGTAGCACAATCTCCACAATCTAGTGAAGAGGATTCAGATAACGTGCCTCTAGCGAAGAGAAGAAAACTGGTAATCTCTGATTCTGTGGATGAAGATATTGAAGTTCCAGAGGTAGTTTCACAGCAAATACCTACTGTTGAGGTTGAGAAAGATGAAATGCCTGCAGAGGACAAAATGCCTGCAGAAGAGGATACTAGAGATGGCCTTTCTCCAATAAATGATATTCTTGATTCATTTATGCCATTCTCTGATCCTATCTCTGATACTGGTGCAGCTGATCAACCTACGGTTGTTCTTTCTGAAACTGTGGCATCCCATACTGAATTACTATCTGATGCTCACCAAACTATTGAAGGAGGAGATGAAATTGATCAAGCAACCAAGGCTACTTCTCAGTCTATGCCTGTTGCTGACAAAGATGTAAATTCTGTTGCTGAGCCTGAGCAACATGGAGAAAATCTTGACAAGGCTGCAGAAGAAATTGCTAAAACTGTGGCTGAAGATGAACATGCTAAAGCTGCAAGTGTTGAATCTGAAGGTGAAAGTAGTGCAAACTCTGATTCTTCTCTGAGTGCACCAGTACAAACAGACAATAAACATACACCTTTCACTCAACCTTGTACGTCTCATGAAGTTGAGAGAGCACAATTTGCAAAGTTTGCTGCTGAATGGTACAAAGAGGATTGTATTTTTCCACGAGGGAGAGCAGCTGATTTTGTTAAGCAAACTGCTGATACTATCTCCAATCCAGAGATTCTTTCTTGCTTAAAAGCAAATGTAGTTCAAGTCAAAACTCTGGATAGAAGATTTGATGACACTACAAAGGCAATCACTGATTTGCGGACTGAGGTTGTAGCTAGAGAAATGAAAATGGAAAGAGAATCAAAGCTCATGAATACAAAATTTTCTACAGCTCAAGACAATCTCTTTGTCGGGCTGGGTAAAGTTGAAGAGAATCAGTCTGACTTATCTGTTAAAATTGATTCTATTGCTACCTCCTTGGAGTTAATTACATCTATTCTTATGCCTGATGATGTCAAAAAGGGGGAGAGAGTTGTCAGAAGGGATAGTGCTGGAGATGGAGGGGCAACTAGTAAAGGAAAGAACAAAACTGAAGAAGTTCAAACTTTGAGAACTAGCAAGTCATCTAAATCACAGTCTGTTGGGAGAAATACCGATACTCAAGGTACTTCAAAGACCAAGAGTTTGCTTTTACCTTCTAATCCACAGACTGATGAAGAATTGGCTGCTAAGCTGTTTATTGAAGAAAATGAGGAACGAGTTACAATTGAGGACATTGAAGCTGAAGAAAAGAGTTTACAAGAAGAACATCTCAAGGCTTTAAAGTCTGGTAAGTTACACAGAGGAAAAGCTCCTAGACCTGTTGTTAAAGGTGTTGTGATCAAGGAAAGAGCTGATGTTAGTCAAAGATCTCGGTTTTCAAAGGAAACAATAGCAGCAGAAGCTCAACTCAAGCTGAAAGGCATTGAAGGAGAAAGTTCACAGAAGAAAGTTACAACTTCTGTTGCATCACAAGTAATGACCACACCTTTACAATCTTCTCAGTTGAAATCGGTTTTTGGGAAAGGAACAATTCAAGATCCAAATATATTATCTTGAGTTTCTATGAATATTTCTGATGGAAGAGCCTTGTCTGGCAAAGTTGGAAATAATAAGGGTGGACTAGGTTCACACAGAGACAAAAGGCAATATACTGGTCCTAGAGATCCTTCTTCACTGGCTGTTCCAGGTCGTGGTGTTCCTCAAGAGAGTTTGGACAGACTGGAATCAGTACAGTTAGTTCATCAGAAGAGTTTAAAGAAGGACTTTCTCTTGTACTTCATGGCTGATGGGACAGTATTTAAAATTGGTGAGAATGATATTGGCTTGAAATGTTGGGAAGAACTAGAGTATGTTCTATATCTTTTCAAGGTGAATAGTCAAAGGACTCAATCAGTTGCTAATGTGTTCAGACAGAGAATGCTTCAGAATTTGGCAATCAGAGGAGATAAGTATAATAGCAGATATGTTCCTAAGTACAGGGATTACAAAGGAAATCTCATTGAAATGAAGAAAGGTACTGCAAAGTTAAAGACTGATTTGGGAATCACAGTACTTGACTTCAATTCACAGTCAGAAGAAGTCAAATTTATCAGACTGGGAAATGAGATGAGAAGGAACAAAATCTATGATCTTAGGTCTGCTATCTACCAGACAGATGAGAGTGATCCTCAGCTCAGAGAAATTAAAGAAGCTATGAAGATTGAGCTTGAAAATGCAGAAAGAAGATTGCTCATAGATTATCTCAGAGCTATGCCAGATCTTGAAGTGATAAGAGATTAAGGTCTGTAAGGATTTTCTTATTCTATGTAGTTTTTGTTAAGTAGAAGCTTAAACTCTGAATTTGTATAAACACTGTATTTGTCTATTTGTTTTGACATCATCAATTATTGTTATTAACTTGTGCATTTTTGCTAATGAACAAGTTTGGGGAGATTGTTAAATATAATTGATGTGTTTTAATCAGTGTTTAAGTGTTATAGTGAATTATCAGAGTTTAGCTGGAAGCAGTCAGAGTTTAGTGTAAACTCTGACAGATGGAAGCTCGACAGAGTTTGTCAAACTCTGTCTAGAGGAAGCGTCTACTGGTCAACAGTGATTGAAGATTTATTATGGAAGCGATATCTTTGAAGATTGGATAGCTATCAAAGAGATCGAGTTGACTTAGGAGACGTGTGACAATCTGTAATTGATATCATTGTATAGCTAATTATTAGGAATATCAATTAGAGATTGTATCGTAGATGTATGTTTTATAAATACAGTTAGGTTAACCCTAGAAGGGTATCGTACAACGAATTATCTTTATTGTAACCTAGCAGCTCTTTGTGATATTTTACATCACGAAGAGGGTTCTTAATACAAGAAGTTTTTAAGTGCATAAACGTTTTACTTGTTAAACTCTCATACGAATTTGATTATTAATTGTGTATTCGGCCTAACAAGAACAACGGATAAAAAGTTGTAAAATCAACGGCTGAGATTGAAATGTAATATTCAACGGATGCCAGGATAAACCTTTTAAATTCAGTGATATCCGTTGAAGGATAAATAACTGATATCCGTTGAATAGAATAAATCCAGTAATATGTTAGACTTTCAACGGATGCAAATATCCGTTGAGAGAGTAATTTTGACTTAGCCAAAATCTCACTTTTTCTAGGTACCATAGGTTTCTTCTTTTTCCCTGCACACAACACAACCAAATCAAGTTGATTTTGGTACCCAAGTTTCCTTGGGTCCTGTTCTGTTAGCCTTCCTTCTGTTTTTATTGTCATTTTGCACCTCAAATTTTGATTTATTAAAATCAATGTTCATCTTAGGTGTTGACCTTTGTTCATTTATTCCATATGAGTACTCAGGTGTATAAATGTTTGATGCATGCATGGGAAAATGATTAGCATGCATAGCATTCATGACAGGTATGTTCCATGGCATTTGAGGCATACTGCATGCTGGATAATAAGGATTTTGTGCAAATGGCATGTTGACATACTGATTAGATGTAGGGGCACCTTGAGTAAACATATTAGACATGGAAGGCATGGGAAATATAGGCATACTTGGCATAGACATAAGCACATGTACAGATGCATGTTTAACAGATTTGCACATAGAAGACAGGTGATTGGCACTACCACAATTAACACATGTTTTCCTTGGAGCATATTTTTCAGGTGTATAATTGTTGTGTTTGTTAATCCCAACTTTTCAATTTCTATTCTTTTTCTTTTTATCCTCAGTCTTAAACTCTATCCATTTTAGCTTCTCCTTAAGCTGTTTGTTAGATAGATGCTTACCTTCCCCTTCTCAACTTTCTTAGACTTGCTACATTCTCCATGAACAAAGTTTTTGGTGACGGGACCAAATTTCTTATTCAGCTTCTCTAATTTTTCTTTGCTAATAGAAACTTTGCTCTTCAACGGATATTTCTCATCCGGATGATCACTATTTGTTGATTCTCCATCTGAGCCTAAATCCTCAACAATCACATCTAGTTTCTTTTTCTCCTGATTCCAGGCTTCTTTGTAGAATGTTTCCATTCCCTGAACCTTAAGAATGTTAGATGCAACATTCCTGTCATCATTCCATTTAGCAATTATTTCATGTTCATTTTTTAGTTGTTTTTTTTAATAATTTCTTCTCTTAATAAAACAATTGTTCACTCATCCTTAGCTCTCTGGCAATCAATTCTCATCTTCTTAAACTCAATAAATTGAATTTCTAACTCAGCATTTCTATCACTTAAGAACATAAGGTTGAATTACAAATTCTATTTATTAAAAAATAGAAAAACCAACGTAGAACTTGCAGAGGTTGCCTCGTACAGAGGTTAAACCATAGTTTGTTTTATATATAAAAAATTGAGTAACCAAGTACAAATTCGTAGAAGGCATTTCTTCTTATTTTAATTTTTATGAATTAACCCCCTTTGCACAACTACAATCTGCAAGAATATCCATATTTTAATGTTTTTTTCTAAAACAATTACGCTCTTAAATCTCTTCTACCCATTAAAAATTGCGATGTTCCTACTGAGTACGAACATAGTGAAGCTATTTTTGTTTTCTACACCCTATAATTTTATCCTTGCAGTTACAAAACTTTCCCGCCTTGTAACAGCCCCAAATCCGGGGTCAGGGATTTAGAGTAGTCACGATCCATTTACTCCTTCCCTTACCTGTATTACTCGAAATTTACACAATTCAACTGCTTGTGACCCCACAATATATATCTCTCTCTCACACACACACACAGAGGTTAGAATCTTAGAAATGACACAATATGACAACTACGGAATAAATAATTATTATTACAATACCCAAATGTCTTTTGAATATGTCACTGATACAACTTCTAAGTAATGTTACATTACCAACTTAGCCTTCTGATGCTCACAATCCTCTCATACCATTCATATCTATATATAAGATGAATACCAAAAGCTGTAGCCTGATTCGACTGGTTCGTACTACTATCGGGATCACTGCTAGAAACTTTTATGGAAATGCGTTGCGGGGTATGTGCCGTCCCATTGACATCCTGCTTCACTGCTATAATATATATATATATATATATATATATATATATATATATATATATATATATATATATATATATATATATATATATAACAATAGCAAGAGTGAGTGATAGCTCAGCAAGGTAATGAAAGTATGGCATAATTCTGCCTTTAATTCAAACCCAGAATATATAGCGGGTATAAGACAGTAATTGTCAAAATATCTTTTTACCCAAAGTATTTCCTTATCGAAATATATTCAAAAACAGTACCATTGAAGTACTTCAAATATCACTTTCATAATATCTCTGCAAACTTTCGATATTCATACTATGAACAAAGTTCTAGTATAATATAAAAGATAAAGTTACAAGGTAATTCAATATAACCTTTTCGTAAAATATCTGCAATATAAAATATTAGCAGAATATCAACGTATAACTTAAAAGATGAAGTTATAAGATGATCCAATATCAAAAATCTCCTTATCACAACTCATGTTATGTAAGGTATCATCAAAGTCATAAAATATAAGATAAAAGATGAAGTTACAAGGTGATTCATTGTAACATCAGTTTTGAACACTTTTCAAACCCCTGCCAACCTGATCTTCGATATGTGTTGCAGGAAATACCATCAACCTGATCGGAAGTCTCTTCGATACGTGTTGCAGGAAATATCAAAATTTGGATGATGAACTAATACTGGAGTATTCACCGCGCCAGTTGTCCCAACCTACGATGATCAGTCGCAGATTGTACAACACATATATGGTTTTACTACCGGTAGAAGGAAGAACTGACGAATTTACTTGTCTACCGCCTTCTAGTAACTCCCTGGCCAACGGTTGGGCCTTGGGATGGACCGGCGCTAATCGGCCTCTTACACGACTCCTAGTTCGAATAGTATCCATGACTCTGAAACGTAATCCTTTCCCCAAGTATGATACTTGTTGATAGGACTCCACAAAGTAGTCGTATCTAATTGGAAAGGAAAATTCAGCAATATTTCCCAAGTTGTTGCTTGTTAATGGATATCAACTTGTTCCATCAATCTTACTCCTCGAGTGTTGAGGAAGGAACAAAGACTCATTTTGATGTATAGCAATCAAAGTTGCGAATGAAAATAATATTTTCAAAAGTTTATGATCGGGCAGTCAATCATAATAAATAACAGTCTCTCAGGTAAGGTTCCCTATATTTTGGAAGTTTGAGCGAGCATTAAAATCTTCTTAAAAGATAGATTTAAATGGAAAACAGAGTTTGGGAACCTCTCCTTGATAAAATAATCATAATAAAGCTGAGAACTATTCTTCATAATTATTGGAGGTCAAAGATAAATTTCAAATAAGATAAACCATTTTTAAAACTAGTTTAAAAGTATTTAATAAATATCCAAATAGCATTTATTAAATCAAAATTGTTTAAAGAATATTTTTAGTCAAAGTAATTGCTCATAATTAACCCTCAATTGAATATATAAAATAATATTCCCTTAATAAATAAATCCTTAACTGAATATTCCACAATAATATTCACAAAATAGTTAAAACCCTAAATGAATATTCAAGAATAACATTCATTAAATAAATAAAATATTAAATTAATATTCAAAATAATATTCATTTAATAAATAAAACCTTAAATGAATATTCGAAATAATATTCATTAAATAAAATAAAACTTTAAATGAATATTCAAAGATAATATTCATTTAATATAAAATAATAAAATAATATTTATCCGATATCTGTATCGGAAAAATAATCTACAAGATATGCAGAAATATCAACTCCCCGTCTAAGATAAAGAATCATACGCCCTTCACTAAAGGCATTTGCAAAACCCGGCTTATAACTAATATATCTCATACTTAGCTTATAAGCCAATTCTCAAATCGTAAATCAAGCATCACAATATATACTTTCGAAAACAGTTATGCCTTTCATTAGCATATATAACAGAAATAATATTCAAATAGTATTTCTCGATTGAGATAATACTCAAATGACATTCTTTAAAAGATATAGTACGCAATTATCATTCCTCGAATGATATCATATTCAAATAACAGTCCTCGAATGGTTTCCAAGTAATTAATACTTTATGGAAATATAATTAATGTTTATAAATAACATTTCTCAAAATAAATAATAATCTGCCGCTGGAATCCCTCCGGGTTTCCACGACTATCTCTATATCTCAAAATACCGACTCCCGGTTTAGAGTCGAAAACAATGAATATGCTCTTATCTCTAGAGCTACAAGATATACCGGTTCATAATTACTTAACTTAGAAGATCATATATAAACCAAAGGTCAAATTCTATTTCAACAGGAAATAAGATATATCACAAAACTGTACAACTTTATACATGGCAAAAGCAGTATTATATAATCACTACTTCAAAGTATAGATTTAGAAAACTTGCCTGATGCTCGAGAAGTGTTAGGGGTTCGCGACGATGTCGGACAATCTAGACAAAGTCAAAGAAAACGTACGATAAATCCCCTTATAAATCAACGCTTAAACACGCAAGCGAAACACAACCACGGCATTAGTAGCTCGCTTTAGGCTCATACTAAGTCCATGTTAATCGACAATTACTTAAGTCATAAGTTTGGTTCGAAACTGGTCCTCGAATTCAAGTTATACTTAATCACTTATAAAGTTGATTTTAAAGTCACGTTCCTAGGGGTTTTCACTTTCGAAACCTTGGATTACACATTTTTATAAAATCGGAAAATAATCGTTTTGACTCGAAACCTTCGCACACACCTTGCTAATTATCCTTAACATTTTATCACAGAATTTCACATCTTAATTCGACAATTAAGGGTCTCAAAATCATCATCAAAGTCGTTACATTTCTGCGATAAAATCCTTTGAACCACTTTCACTAAAACCAGCATAACTCTTAAATCGTAAACTCTTTTAACTCGATTCTTTCGGCAAATCAAACTAGACAACCATATCTTTGTAACCGTAGGCAGTGGTGATGCTAAAAATGACTTTATGGTCTCGGACCTTAACTGTTTTTAAGGGTTAACGAAATTTCACCATTACGACAGCTATAACTCGGACGTTTCCATTTTGTTACAACATAACCAAGTCACACAGGGCATACCATACATCCACAACCTCAACAAACAACCTTCACAAGTCTGTAAAGTCAGTAGTGTGGCTACAATCCAACACCCACCATTTTTCATATTAAAACCAAGCCAAACAATCACTAAGTACACTAACATGAACACATCTTAAAACTTAGCATATAACTCATAATATAACAAATTAAGCTCGAGGTTTATACCTTCCTTGATGCTCTAATAACACTAACAAAGCTTGATGATCCTTCAATAAGCCTTAAATAGTCGTTAGGAAGCTAAATCTTGATCATCAAAACAAGAACACAACTTGAAGTTACTATTCATCCCCATATTGTAAAATTCATAACAAATCGAAAAATAAGAGTTTGGTGCTCAAATTTTTACCACATCTTGTGCTCTTTATAAGCTTTCTTTTGAGTCCTAGCTCATCACCAGGGAATGCTTGGAGCTCAACTTATTGGCGTTTAAAAGTCGGTCCAGAAACTGCCAAGTAACAGGGCAGTTCGGATTCTTCAACTTGGGGGAGGGATTTGGCTAGGCTACACTTCTTTTTTAGCCATGAAATTTTGAACGAATGTTCTACACATATTGAGGAAGCTATGGTTAAAATTTTGTGATTTATGAATGGGTAGAAGTGGAGATATGGATTTTTCTTTGAGTGGTGTTTCTGCTGGGCAGTTTGAAGGAATGAGATGGGGGAGCTTTTTGCTTGCTCTTTCTCTAGTATAATGATGTATAATGTATATCCATAATATCTAGCCAAGCCTCATCTCTTTTTAATGTGTTGTTGCTCATCTATTGGTCCACATGTTGCTCTCACTTTAAGCATACCCATTTTGTAGAAATGCTAGAAGACCATACTTGTTGTAGTTGACTTACTCCTCTTCCACTTTGGTTTCTCAAGTTTGCACCAATTGGATTCCCCTTTATCTATTTAATAAAATCAATATGTTACAACTTATATGTTCCATTTTATTACTCTAGTGTGGCACAATCCCTCGAACAAATATTAATTCCAATATTCCTTGTTTATTCTCTTTATTTCTTGTTCTCAGAAAATGTTCTCGATTCCTTTTTCTTTAGGGTTTTATTCTCAATTCCATTCCCCTCTCATAATATATCCTCCCTTGGACTTCTAATATTTAATATCCTCAATTTATAATCCAATTATTATATTCCTGACTTCTCTGTCAATGTTGGAATAAAACCATGTTTGGATTCTCTGACTTCTAGCTTCGTTCACATACATTCATTCTCTCTGTACTTCACTAGTACATACTTGCTCTTTCCGTTTCGTAATTATTATTGTGAGTACTCTAACTCATTTCCTGGACGATAGATTATTCTTATCTATGTCGTCAATCACTGAATTCCAGTGTACAGAAAATACACACGTGTATCAGGATCATTATCCATAGAAATATTCATTCATTACAACCATTGATCATTGAAATCATTATTCACTGATGTACTTAATCGTAATAAGAAAAGTTTTAATTCTATCGAAAATTCGGGTTATTACTCGCCTGCTATTGAAATCCTGATTATGTAGTGATGTTTAGGAATTTTCTATATGGAAAAAGTTCTGCCTTATTGAAAATTTTATGCACGAGTGCAGTTGGGGTTTGTTTTATGATTTGTAATGTCGTGGAATCCTTGGTTGGCCTACAGGAGAGGATAAGAGGAATTAAGTGTAGTGTTTAATTTCAAGATTGTGTACAGAAAGAAAGTGCCATACTCTTTACTTGATGAATCTTTTAGGTCTGGTGGAGATTTAATGTTACACTGGGGGAAAAAGGCATTCCTTTCCTACATTCATATTATGCAGCTCTCCGCCAACTAAGAAAGATCTGAACCATCTAAAGTTCACTTTCTGTATTTAAATGTTAGATATCTTCCAAAAACTCCTACTCTAACAAATTATTTCCGATTATTTCTAAGTTTTTACTTTTGTCTTGTGCTTTTAGTGTTCCTTATTAAGTTACAAGTTATTAGAATGGGTTGGTGATGTCATAAAATGATTATGTAAATGGGCTTCTGTGCACTGGATTAGTATTATCAAAAGTAGTGCTGTCGAAGGGGCACTACTAGAATAAAGGCCATTTAATTTTGACGACCCAGGTGCACGAAATGAATTTTTAGTAACAATGTTTGTTAAAAGTTATCAACACAGCTTGTGACAGATAAAATTAGCTGAGAGAATAAAATTTATTGACGGCAATACAAAAAATGTAAGCAAACTTTTGTATTTAAATTATGATCCTTTTTACATATACAGTAGTATGTTAGCCCTAAAATATCTAATAATCGATATACAGAATTGGGGAAAAAGACTAATATGTGTAGAAAGAAACGGAGATAACTTTTAGAACATAGATACATATGAAGGGTTTAATCAATTCAAACTAAAATTAGAAAATGATGTTAAAACCTCCAACTATTTATACTGCGCTCATATTTAGTCATTGCATTGACATTGATCGGTTATGACATTGTATACAAGGGTCACGCTTTATGGAGCACCACTAAACTGAGAACCTGAGAACTCTAATAAGTTCAGTAGCGGAACTTTAAAATTCATGTGTTTGACTTCACAATTAAGATGCATAACTTTTAAGTTCAGCAACAGAATATTTGTTGAAAAAAAGTAAGTTCAGTTATAGAGCTTTGTAGAAAAAGCAAGTTCGGTTGTAGAACTTTTAATGTCATGTGCAAAACTTTGAAGTTCACTAGCTGAACACTATATTTTTAGTACGAAACAAAATAGATTCTGCACTAACACTCAATGGTAACTAAGTTCAGTTGTAGAACTTTGTAGAAGAAGCAAGTTCATTTGTAGAAATTATAATTTCATGTACATAACTTTAAATTAAATCTTTTAAGTTCAGCTGCAGAATGTTTGTTAAAAAAGTATGTTCATTTGTAGAACTTTGTAGAAAAAGCAAGTTCAGTTGTAGAACTTTTAATTTCTTGTGAATAACTTTGAAATTTAGTAGCAATACACTATATTTTTAATACGAAACAAATAGATTTGCAGTAGAACTCAATGGTAAGTAAGTTCAACTGTATAACTTTGTAGAAGAAGCAAGTTCAATTGTAGAAATTTTAATTTCATGTGCATAACTTTGAAATTCAATAGGAGGACATTATATTTTTATTACGAAACAAAATAGGTTCTACAGTAGGATCCAATGGTTCTCCGGTTCCTTTTTAGATAGTGGTTCTCATTTGAATCAAACCCTCATATACAATTTGAATTTTTAAATGACTTTTATTGAACTGAACCTAATAAGTCTTCTATTCGAGTGACAATACTCATCTCCTATAACTGTTAATGCATTATACTGCCTTATGGTCTTATATTCATATATAAGCAAAATTTATTAATAATGTACCTGCTACATATATTTTGTCTTTTTGGATATCTTGCGTTTACAGGACTTTTATAGTCAATACTCATCTTCTAAACCGTTAGTGCATTATGTGGTCTTATGTTATTTATCACCAGTGCTTACTAAAGAGGGCTTTACTGATTGTTCCTTGTAGTGTTTTATTGACCCGGTTATGCCATGCTTAGTTGCCTACATTTTTTGTTCTTTCACCTTTCATTTATTCACTCAACTTTATTATATTTGGCAGAATGTTTTACCGCAATAGTAGTGTCCACAAACTACAGCACAAAGTCTTTTTAATGGACCAGACACACAAAGAGATCCGACCCAGAGTCTTTCTCACAAAAGATGTTGTGGAAAGGCGGAGATTGTTAAAGAAGAAGCGTAGTGATTCTCAATGGAATTTTAATGGTATATTATCAATGTCTATCTATATTTGTACTGAAATATCTTGGTCTATTAAGTAATGTTTTGCATCACCAGCTAAATGTGCGAGAGGTACTGATTAGGCATATTTTATATATCTGGTGCTCCTGTTTTGCTTCCAGTGGAGAAGGACTCCTTTGAGGTCTATGCAAACATTGCCTCCAATGCAAATGAAGGTCAGGTGTTGTAGATGGTAGGACAATTACAAGAGCTTTTTATTTTGGCACACACATCCTCACTTACATGATAATAAGTTAATCAGCCCCGCGTACATACTCATTTATGTCATAATTTGTAAATTTGCACTCTGACCCGGAATTTTTTATTTTTACCACAAGACATATTAAGTTTTCAACTGCTTCATCTTGGCACAAGCAGAGGAGGTCCCCATGTAGAGTGAGATAGCTGCATTATGTGCGCCTGTTGTAATGGGACCCATGCACTTATAACTACCCTGCACATGAAACACATATAAAAATAATATTACATTGACTAAACATAAGCCAATTTTCGCTCATGTGAAAACATATGTTGCTCTGTCAAGAGTAACTACGCTGGATGGCTTGAGTATGGCCGGTGATGCTGATAATTAGACGTTCACCAGTTTTATCCTTGAAGTGGTATACCATAAAGTATTAGGTAATATAATGTGATAACAACTTTCAAAATTTTGGTCTAGGTCGCTACATGTAAAATAGAGGCAGACAGAGGTACAGTGATTTACACATTCACGATCTGCACTCTTCCACAAATGAAAAAATAATAGCATTTTAATTTTGTGTATGACTTGCTTGTACTGTGTTTTATTGCTTTAAATTCCTAATGGTTACTTGGTTGTCAACATTTATAGAATTAATTTTAGACACATTGAGTGGATAACATATAGTTGTATTCTCAGGATACTTTTTTTTCACATATTTATACACATGTTATTTTAGTTTGACTATGCCGTACCCGCTTGTAAGAACTTGCATGATCCATACGTATATGACGACTCCAATATTCCTTTACCTCATTCACTTGAGGCCTTAAATTTCACTTTTAAATGAAGGTATTTATAACTATCTCTCGAATTTATTCAAAATTAACCTGAAGTGCCTAATTTATCGGCAGTACCCCTCACAAGTCACAATACCTAAAAGTGATTTTTATTGACCAGAGAGCCTATTTCATGGGGATCCTCAACTTCTAGGTAGATAAACTTGAAATTTTCAAAGACTTCTTGAACAATCATATCTTGCTTCTAATTTACTTGTTTAAACTTTTCATACATTAGTATTGATAATTTTCTTAAAATTTTTGTGTTAGTTTTAATGATATAAAAAAATAGATGCTCGCGGACACTTTGAAAGTTTATGTGTAAGGTATGTTATTTTTGAATATCGTGTCTGACACTCATTCATTTGGCTATGAAATCAAGGGAGACTTTCAGGATGACCTTAGATTGAGCCTATAAAAGGGAATTTAGAAAGTACATGTACTTGGTACAGTATAATACGAATAAAGGCAGGTTGCCATTTATTATAACTATTTAGGTATAGTTGTTGCCGACAGTGTTCTCAAAATCAGACCGGACATCGAACCGGAAGCCCTATTGGTTACTGGTTCAACCGGTTCGACCAGTGGTTCAACCGGATGATGTCATAATTATGTAATATATAATTATAAATATATATTTAATTATATATATATATATAATTATATTAATATATAATATAATCTGAAAAATTATGAATAATCTGCATTTTACTTAGAGTTAATATATAATATAATATATAATATTATGAAAAATTATAAATATATAATATAAATTCAAATATAAAAATTTTACCCGAACCGGTTTTTTTCTGATAAGCCGGTTTTTTTCTCATTAGCCGGTTTTTTTCTCATAAACCGGTTTTTTCAGACCTCATAAACCGATTTTTTTTCAAAAAACCGGCCGCCGGTCCGGTTCGGTACCGGTTTTCACCGGTTTTTAGCCGGTTCTGAGCGGTTCTTAACAGGAAAACCGGTAGACCGGTTTTAGGGGTGAACCGAACCGGACCTGCCACCGGTCAGCGGTTGGACCGGTTGGACCGGCCGGTCCGGTCCGGTTTTAATAACACAGGTTGCAGCCTTTGGTCTTCTCCTGTTACTATGCTCATTCTCATAACTCAACATAGGTTTATGAAACATGTGCTAAATGTGTACAATTGTAACGGGAAGCCGGGGTATTACCAAAACAGTAAAAAATTAATGTACATAATTATTACAAATCTGGAAATTTAGGTTCTTACGTAAACATGATTACAACTAAGTTTGCCTTCGCTATAGCCATTGTCAACTATTGTTAAAGTGCGGAAATTTCACACACGAAAACTTTGGTATTAAAACACAAGAACAAACTATATGATTGGACACTTCCACGAACAGACCTTTCAAGAGAAGAACATTAAACTGGTACTTAGAAATAGGGATTACAAATTTTAAAACTGTATATGCCCGGATTAGTTAAATAGTCATAGGCAACCTGCTCTTTGCACAAGATTTAATTATTTACATGAACTAATCTTACGCTCACCTTACTTTTAAATTATATGCAGTCTTCGTCCTCTTCTTTTACTGTCTTTTGGTTCCGCATACATATGGGAGATTTTATGTCACACCTGATACATTACCTTACCGGATCGATGATAATGACATGCAACAGCCTCCACTGATGGATTTATCATTCATCCAAGGGAGGGAGCACAACTATTCAGAGTTCGCCAGTACAATTGGTAACAAGATTTCCAGAAAATCATGTACTATCGTAAATATCCCTCACATCTGCTATCAATGCATAAATGCCTTTATCTACCAGTTTTACCTGTACCTGTTTCTCACACGTCTCAGATTACTAGAAGAATGCCAAGTATGTTAGGTCCGGAATAACGTAGAAGGGGGGTTGAATACGTTATTCAAAAATATTTCGATTTTTGATGTGGATATGAGATCAAAAATACTGAATCGAAATAACACAATTGTTTGAGAAATATCTTTGAATAGATAAAACCCCAGGTTTGCTACACAATTTAATCCTATGGATTAGCTACAAAATCAAACACTCCTAAGGATAGTTTAGGCACGAGGACCTTCTACCCGACACTTCCTGAAAGTGGGCTAAGCCGACTTTCCTACTAGATG
Organism: Saposhnikovia divaricata; assembly: GCA_036435485.1. NCBI lineage: Eukaryota > Viridiplantae > Streptophyta > Magnoliopsida > Apiales > Apiaceae > Saposhnikovia > Saposhnikovia divaricata. Next base: position 34,879,324 of record CM071599.1, read on the forward strand.
GACTGTCTAGCAGCTTACACAGAAAATATATGAGAGAGAAGAGAGAGTTGTGTGTTGAGGTGTGTTTTGAAATGAAATACAACAGGCCTATTTATAGATTTTAGGAAGTTACTATGCGGTACTATGATGCACTATGCAGTGGCCCCCACCTCACTATTCCACCAACCTCAAAACGTGTCTGGTGAAAAAAAATTCTCCCGTGGGCCCCACCAGCCACTATTTGAATAGTACCACTATTTGCCTAGTAACTACTATTTGCACAGAAACCACTATTTGCACAGTAATCACTATTTGCATAGTAGCCATGAATAGTAACTTCGTGAATAGTAACCGTGAATAGTATTACTATTTTTTTGGCTTCTCTCTTCTGTTTATTCTGCTTGAGATATTATATCTGTCCTTGATCGTCAATAGGCTTTGGCAATTCTTTCTGTGAATTAATGTGTTGATCCTTCTCGTATGTGCTGACACTTAGTGCACTGGTCTGGTTCACAAGTGACTAGCACTGATCTTGATCTTCACACCTTCGTTACATTCCAATTGATTAGCCTGCAGCAATATCTTCAAATAATAACTACATGGAATCTTTTGGCCCTTCAACTGAATCATCTGTACATCTTTATTCTATCACTGAGGCTTGATCATGTTAATGAACTTCTTTCAGCGACTTGATTCTTGTCGGTGCCTGTTCTTCAAGTTTCACGATCCCTGTATATAGTTAATATTATTTATCTTTTATCCTAGTTGAGTTATATATGTCCTCTATTACATATTACATTACATTATACTTTACAATCTCCCCCTATTTGATTGTTAGGGTTTGACAAGCAAATTCCTAGAGGATAACTCAACTGATACAAATAAAATACAAAGATAAATAATATTAAACCGCATTCTGGATCATATATACATTTTCCAGTTTTCTAAAATTTGAACAAGTGCAAGTTAATTGTTCCTTTCCACATAGCACTAATACTCCCATTAGCTTTTCTTTTCACAAAATAAAGTTAATTCCGTGTCAACAACCTTTTCCTTGCCTTTACGCCTAGTAGATTTTTCTTGATCATCCACCTTCTCCCCCTCAGTTGGGTTATCCTCCAGAGTAGTAGGATGTGGAGTTGGTAAATTAGACGAAGATGGCTTTACCAAGGAGTTGATTGCATGACTAAACTGGGCTGTCATGGAACTTAATTGAACCTGGAATGCATCATGTTGAATAAGTTGCAAATTTTTTATTTCTGCAATGGACTTACAAATATTTGACAACTCTTTCTCCATTGTTTGGACCCGTGTAAGGAGTCTGTTGTATTCCTTTCTGGTTACAGGTGCATGTGGTTGAGTAGGTTTCTCATTCATACGTTCTGCAAGTGTTTCACTCAACACTCTATATTCACTCGGTTTAGTGGTTTGGGTGACACTTACATGTTCTGTTCATGTTTCCCTCAACTTTCGTCCAGAGCTTCCACCGATATGTGTACCTGCAAATGAAATCATCCTAGCCCCTTTTTCAGAGGTCACGGATGGTGTAATGAAAGTTCGTGAGCTTTCATCCTTGCGTGAAGCGAGATGCCGACCACTGGTAAATAGTGGTAAATCTCGAAAGAGATCCAGAGATTTTTCCTCTGGGAGGTTAAACTTGAATCGATTAAATGGCACAAAACCCAAGTTTCACTCGTATGTCTGTGAAGACACTTGGTTCATAAAAGAACCACCTACAGATGGATCTTTCCGTAAAATGGAAGATTCACCAGCAGTTATTGAGGTAGGTAATTCCACCTCGGATGCCTGTGAAGGCATTTGATCTTTAGAAAGATCATCAACCACTCTTATGTTCCGTGAAATGGAACTCAAGATAGTTGCTCCCGTCAATTCATCCTCATTTACATTTTCACTTATTTGAAAAAGAAGAATTGTTTCACTAATAGTTACAGTTACCTCAAGTTCATTTGGTTTACTTCTTTTAGAATGAGGTAGAGCTGCTGATGTAACTAACTCCTTATGTGGTGCTGCTGAGGCACTATCTCCCTCAAAAGTGTTGATGGTTGGTCGTTTAAGTGACAATTGAGGTGTAGGAGTTTGTTGTGTCTGTGTTTGCATTTGTAGAATAGGCACTTCGACCTGTGTTAGAGTGTGGGATTTCCTTCTCTTGGTCGGGTAAGATGGCCATTGGGGGCTGTAGAAACTGTATTTCCTGTGATACAATAGGGAATACAGAGGTTGGGATAGCAGAGATTGATATATTACCTTGTCGTATACCTGCTCTCACTGGTCTTGGTAACAACGGAAGTGGGACAGTATTTAGATATTCAGTTAGGACTATAGGCACATCCGTATAGTTCTTTTTGCTTATGTAATAAATTACATTCTTCTTCATGTAAGAACATTCCACCTTTCGACCATTTTCTGAGTGTACCCTATCTTCATCATTCAAAAAATCATTTAATATTAGCTGTAGAAACCTTGGATATAGATATCTGACGTTTTGAGTCTGAACATCTCTTGTTCCCAAGTGTTTCATCTTTAAAATGATTTGACCAAGCACTATTTTTCCAAAATTAATTCTCAAATTATTGGCGACTGCATACCCTATTTTTTGAATAAATTTAGGTATCCGATCTAGATTCGTTCTATCTGAGGAAAAACCATGGCCAAGAGTGTGAAAGAAGAAATTCCAGTACTGGGTTAGAAATGTTCTAGAGATATTACCAGTATTGAAATTGCCATCTTGGTACCTTATAAAACGAAAGAACATTTCAATATGTTCAGGTGTAGGATCAGAAACGAGATTTTCCATAGGAAAATGAAGAATTCGATTAACATCTCGTTCAGTGACCCTAATCGACCTACCAAACAATCGATATGTGAATGCACACCCGTCCTGTCCAGAAGTGTTAACCGCACTGCAATATAGTTCATGTAATGCATCATGGTTAAACTGCACTGGTGTAACTAAAGCATAGCTAATTAATGAATGTTCATTCAGAAATTGTGCCCAAACCCGAAATTGCTCATCATAGATGGTTTCGATTTGCTGAATGGAAGTAGGATTAGCTTTAGCAATAAAAAAACTTCCCTGCAATGCCATTTTCAAAACTTTGAGGAAATTCAAAAACAAGGGTTAGTTTTTATAAAGAATGATGTATAAAGCAAGAATATGAAATCCGATATAAAAACCACCAGCTAGATTGAGAGATCTTTCCGATCAAAGCTCGAAATGTTCAGCAATTGTGTGTATATGCTCTGTATATCTGAAAAATGATGATGTTAAACACAAACAAAAACTCATCATTTATAAGGTTTCAAGGACTAGTGGGTTAGGTGAGATATTGACAGGATATGTTGAATAACACCGCTCAATAATTTCTCACATAATCAATCAATTAGCCGAAAAACATCTTATCACCGAAACCTGTCAGCCGAAAAACATCTTATCACCAAAATCTATCAGTCTATATATATACACACACACACACATACAATACTTCTAATTATTATGGATTTAAAAATAATCACGCAGTAAATCAAGAGTTAATCCACAATAATCAGATAAACTCACAATTAAATAGACATAAAATTAACAAAATATCATTAATTGATATATGTCAATAAAATATTTATTTAATTATGCTACAATTAACACAATTATTCACTAACTAATTACCATAAAAGATAGCATTTATAAGCATGGCAATTAATATAGAGATAACTGTAAGATGAGGACTGAATGCAAAGTAAATTCACACGTCCTAAAAATATGGACATTTAAAATACCTGTGAATTTATAACAAATGGCAGTTATTGATTATCCAAAATTAATTAGACAGATTTAACATCCCAAGTTCACCTACTAACCTGGAGAATGTGGATTCATCCAGTGGTTTAGTAAAGATGTCTACAATTTGTTGATCTGTGGGAACAAAATATAATACCACAGTTCCATTCATGACATGCTCTCGTAAGAAATGATACCTGATATCAATGTGCTTAGTCCTGGTATGTTGAACTGGATTGTTGGCAATAGCAATGGCACTCGTGTTGTCGCATAGAATTGGAATTTTGTCCAACATTAGTCCATAATCCTGAAGTTGATTCCTCATCCACAGGATCTGAGCACAACAACTACCTGCCGCAATGTATTCTGCTTCGGCTGTCGAGGTAGATACTGAGTGTTGCTTCTTGCTGTACCAAGATACCAACCTTCTTTCTAGAAACTGACAACTTCCAGAAGTACTTTTCCGATCAATCTTACAGCCTGCGAAGTCAGAATCTGTATAGCCAACTAGGTCAAAACCTGTTCCTTTAGGGTACCAAATCCCAAGATTGGGGGTTCCCTTAAGGTATCTGAAAATACGTTTAACAGCTATAAGATGTGACTCTTTAGGGTTAGCCTGGAATCTACCACATAAACAAGTTGTGAACATAATATCTGGTCGACTAGCAGTTAAGTATAAGAGAGAGCCGATCATACCTCGATACTTCGTGATGTCAACTGACTTACCAGATTTGTCTTGATCAAGCTTCACAACAGTTGGCATCGAGGTTTTGGCAGTAGCTGCTTCTTCCATCCCATACTTCTTCAAAAGATCCTTTATGTATTTTGATTGGCAGATGAAAATACCATCAAGCTTCTGAACAACTTGAAGTCCAAGGAAGAAGGACAACTCACCCATCATGCTCATCTCGTACTTACTCTGCATTAGCTTAGCAAATCTATTGCATAGCAAATCATTAGTAGAACCAAATATTATATCATCCACATATACTTGCACCAGAATTATATCATTTTTATGCTTTTTATGAAAGAGAGTTTTGTCGATGATACCTCTTGTAAAACCATTTTCAAGTAAGAACTTGGAGAGAGTATCATACCATGTTCGAGGGGCTTGCTTGAGACCATAGAGAGCTTTAAAGAGAAAGTACACAAAACCTTCAAAGTCCTTGTCTTCGAACCCAGGGGGTTGTTCAACATAGACTTCTTCTTCTAGATCTCTGTTCAAAAATGCACTCTTCAAATCCATCTGAAAAACCTTAAAAGTTGGAGTGTGCAGCAAATGCTAAGAACATCCTGATTGCTTCAAGCCTTGCAACTTGAGCATAAGTTTCATCATAATCAATTCCCTCTTCTTGAGAGTAACCCTTTGCTACCAATCGAGCTTTGTTCCTCCTAACAATACCATTTTCATCCAGTTTATTCCTAAACACCCATCTAGTGCCAATTACAGATTTATCTTTTGGTCTTGGCACCAGCTTCCAAACTTTCTACCTTTCGAACTGATTGAGTTCTTCCTGCATTGCAGTTACCCAATCTGGATCATCAAGAGCTTCATCAATCTTTTTAGGTTCAATTTGAGATAAAAATCCTGTGAAATTGCACTCATTCTGTGTTGCTCTTCTAGTCTGTACACCCGTGTCCGGTTCACCAATGATATGTTCAAAGGGATGCGCTCTACTCCATATCCTTTGTCTTGGAAGATCTGATCTTGATGATTCTCCAAGTTCATGATTGTGTTGAGTGTGGTGACTAGTAGATCCAAAATCATTGTTTGCTCCCCCTGAGCTGTTGCTTTCAGAGTTTGATGAATCATTAGCAGCAGATGTTTCTTCACTTGATTGGGGTTTATCGTTCACTTGCTCCCCCTCAACATGTGCTGCTGTCTGATCTACTGGTATAGAGTCTGAAAGAGTATCAAAAATTTGTAGATCAGCATTTATTTCTTCATTCTCAAATCTCAGCAGGTCATGTTCATCAAAATCTTCAAGTCCTGTTATCTTCTTATCATCAAAAGACACATGGATAGATTCCATGACCACTTTTGTTCTTAGATTGTAGACTCTGAATGATTTTGTGGATAGTGGGTATCCAACAAAGATTCCTTCATCAGCTTTTAAATCAAATTTGGAAAGCTGTTCTGGATGAGTCTTAAGAACAAAACACTTACATCCAAACACATGAAAGTATTTCAGGTTCGGCTTCTTATTTTTCACCATCTCATATGGTGTTTTACTATGCTTGTTTATGAGTGTAGCATTCTGTGTGAAACAAGCAGCTTGCACATCTTCTAAACAAGCAGCTTGCACAGCTTCATCCCAGAAGTAAGTTGGCAGCTTTGCTTCAACAAGCATGGTCCTTGTAGCTTCTATGAGAGTCCTGTTTTTTCTCTCTACTACTCCATTTTGTTGTGGAGTTCCAGGTGCAGAGAATTCTTGCTTTATTCCATTTTCTTTACAAAACTCTTCCATGACTGCATTCTTGAACTCAGTGCCATTATCACTCCTTATGATTTTCATTGTATGCTTAGATCCTTTGTCCAGTTGTCTGACATGCTCTGTTAAGATTGATGCAGTTTCTTCTTTCTTGTGCATGAAATATACCCATGTATATCTGGTGTATTCATAAACAATAACCAAAGCATATCTTTTCTTTCCAATAGACATTATATTTACTAGACCAAATAAATCAACATGCAATAAGTGATATGGCTCAAGAATTGAGGATTCAGTCTTACTTCTGAATGAAGTTTTCCTTTGTTTTGCCTTTTGACATGAGTCACATAGGCCATCTGGAGTAAAAACTGATTTGGGCAATCCTCTCACATGATCTTTCTTCACTAGCTCATTAATCCTGTTGAAATTCAGATGAGAAAGTCTCTTGTGCCAATCCCAGCTTTCTTCAATTGATGCTCTACTCAGTAGACAGATTGCAGAGCCATCAGAGTTTGTTGAAAGCTTGGCTTTATAAATGTTACCATGCTTGTATCCCTTCAGAACAACTTTTCCTGTAGATTTGCTTACAACTTCACCGTGTTCTTCAAAGAAATCCACATGATAACCTCTATCACAGATTTGACTCACACTTAGTAGATTATGTTTGAGTCCTGAGACTAGAGCTACAGATTCAATGATGACATTCCCAAGATTGATATTGCCATATCCCAGAGTCCTTCCTATGTTGCCATCTCCATAAGAAACACTTGGGCCAACTTTCTCCACAAATTCTGATAGCAGGGCTTTATTTCCAGTCATGTGTCCTGAGCATCCACTGTCCAGAACAAGGATATTTTTCATGTTACCCTGCAATCACAAAAACCACTAATGATTAGTTTTAAGGACCCAGACTTGCTTGGATCCTTTGGCCTTATTAAGTCTGTTAGCTTTTGCAGCAGAAGTCTTATCAGAGTTTGTGCTAACATTCTTTTTATCAGAATTTATACATGTAGAATCAATCTTGAATTTATTCAAAGAGGGCTTAAGTTCATAATAATCATAATACAAATTATGATACTCTTTGCATGTATAAATAGAATGCCAAATACTGCCACAGTGAAAACAAGAATTCTGTGGCTTAAACCTAACCGAACCACTCTTAACTCCTGACTTAGGAGGTATAGAGTTTATATTTTTATTCTTCCTGCCAAAAGTAGCAAGATGGTTAGGATTTTCACAGTTGTGACATTTCTTCCTAGGAGCATTGGGAATAGGCATATAGTTATTGCTTTTATTGATGCCTACATTTCCATTTCTGTTTTTCTTAGGTTCTTTTAAATTGTTCACTCCTTTTAATTCCTTCAGCTTGTGTTTAAGCTATTTTTGAGACATTAAACTAATATTTACTGATTTGACTTCATCCTGTTTTGGTTTGTCAGATTTTGGTACAAACCTCATGTGATTAAGTTTGGGTTTTACAGCCTTTTCAGTAATTACAGGTTTAGAGGTCTCAGCTTCTAGGTTGACAGTTTTCTTTTTATCATTGTAACCTAGACCTTCTTTCCAACAATCATTCTCTATGATAATGTGGGTAGTTTTACCAGAGTTAGTCCAAGTTTTAATAATGTTTCTTTCTTTAACAAGTTCAGATTCAAGACAAGCATGCTTTTTCAATAATTCAGTTTTAATAATAATAGCATCATCTCTCTCTTTCTGAATTGTTATCATTTGGATTAATTCTAATTCTAGATAATCATTTCTCTTTCTAAGGTCTAGACTTTCAGATTTTATTCTTTCATTTTCTAAAGTCTGATCTCTGTAGCTAACATGCAAGTTTTTAAGAAAGAGTCTTAACTCAGATATATCAGTAGTATCAAAAGCTAAAGTAGAGTGAGGTACCTTGGTCTCAGTAGCTTCAGTGATACTATCAACATTTGCCATTAAGGCATAGTTTACCTCATCTTCAGAGTCTGAAGTGTCAGCCCAGTCCTTCTTCTTTGTGATGTAAGCTTGACCTTTATCAGCTTTGGCTTTCTTGCACTCAGGTGCAAAATGTCCTTTCTCACCACAATTATAGCATCTGATCTTGGACTTGTCCACTTTCCCAGACCTGCCTTCCTTTTCCTCAGCTTTTCTGAAATTCTTCTTTTCGAAATTTGAATCTCTTCGTATGAACTTCCTTCCATTCCTGAAGTTCTTGTAAGCCATCTTCTTGAAGCTTTTTACCATCAGGGCTGCAAGTTGTATCATCTCAGCATCACTTCCATCATCATCAGGGTCTGTGAGATTGTCAGAGTTTGAGTCATCATCAGAGTTTGATGACTCAGTATCAGACTTTGTAATAAGAGCCTTTCCATTAGATTGACTCTTTTTCACAGCAACTTCTTTAGAAGTTTTCTCCTCAGCTTTAAGAGCAATTGACTTGGACTTGCCTCCATGCCTCTTGCTTCTTTGTTCCATCTCAAGCTCATGAGTCTTGAGCATTCCATAGATTTCATCAAGAGACATGTCTTTCAGATCATAATTGTCTCTGATGGTAGTGGCCTTTAAATCCCACTTCTCAGGAAGAACCAACAAGAATTTCAGATTGGAGTCTTCAAGATCATACTCCTTATCTACCAGTGACAGATTATTCAGCAATTTCAGGAATCTGTCATATATATCTGTTAATGACTCATCAGTATTTGAGTCAAAGTGCTCGTACTCCTGTGTGAGTATTGTTCTCCTATCCTTTTTGATGGCTTTGGTTCCTTGACATCTGGCTTTCAAAGCATCCCAAATCTCCTTAGCAGTTTTGCATCCAATGACCCTGCTAGACATAACATTGTCAAGGGCGTTATGTAATAAATGCCTTACCTTGGCATCTTGCTAATAGAGGAGATATCTTCAGGAGTGTAGTCTTTCTTCTCCTTTGGAATCGTTTTCTGTTCCTCCCCAACAACTACAACAGAAAGTTTGGTAAGCTTATGTGGACCATCATGGATTCTGTCTAAGTACTCTGGATCTGTAGCCTCCAGAAACATTTCCATCTTCACCTTCCATATGGGATATTCTGATGCCCTGAGTATTGGAACTCTGATTGATTCATATATGCTTGTTGTTGGAGTTTGTGTTTTGTCTGTCATGATTGTATAGCTTTTTGGATCTTAACTGTTGTATAATAACAGAGTGGCTCTGATGCCAATTGTTAGGTCCGGAATAACGTAGAAGGGGGGTTGAATACGTTATTCAAAAATATTGCGATTTTTGATGTGGATATGAGATCAAAAATACTGAATCGAAATAACACAATTGTTTGAGAAATATCTTTGAATAGATAAAACTCGGAGGTTTGCTACACAATTTAATCCTATGGATTAGCTACAAAATCAAACACCCCTAAGGATAGTTTAGGCACGAGGACCTTCTACCCGACACTTCCTGAAAGTGGGCTAAGCCGACTTTCCTACTAGATGGACTGTCTAGCAGCTTACACAGAAAATATATGAGAGAGAAGAGAGAGTTGTGTGTTGAGGTGTGTTTTGAAATGAAATACAAGAGGCATATTTATAGATTTTAAAAAGTTACTATGCGGTACTATGCTGCACTATGCAGTGGGCCCCACCTCACTATTCCACCAACCTCAAAACGTGTCTGGTGAAAACAATTTCTCCAGTGGGCCCCACCAGCCACTATTTGAATAGTACCACTATTTGCACAGTAATCACTATTTGCACAGTAACCACTATTTGCATAATAACCGTGAATAGTATTACTATTTTTTTTGGCTTCTCTCTTCTGTTTATTCTGCTTGAGATATTATATCTGTCCTTGATCGTCAATAGGCCTTGACAATTCTTTCTGTGTATTAATGTGTTGATCCTTCTCGTATGTGCTGACACTTAGTGCACTGGTCTGGTTCACAAGTGACTAGCACTGATCTTGATCTTCACACCTTCGTTACATTCCAATTGATTAGCCTGCAGCAATATCTTCAAATAATAACTACATGGAATCTTTTGGCCCTTCAACTGAATCATCTGTACATCTTTATTCTGTCACTGAGGTTTGATCATGTTAATGAACTTCTTTCAGCGACTTGATTCTTGTCGGTGCCTGTTCTTTAAGTTTCACGATCCCTGTATAGAGTTAATATTATTTATCTTTTATCATAGTTGAGTTATATATGTCCTCTATTACATATTACATTACATTATACTTTACAAAGTACAAAACAAATTTGTGGTATCAAAGGAGCTAAATGTTCATTCAAAGTAATGAAGTACAGAAGCACCAGACTCACGGATCATATGCAACCAGAAATATGTGAGCACCCGCATCATCGAAGCCTTAAAATGTCAACGAAAAATGAAACCCGGCAAACATACCACAATCTACCATCATATGACAACCTAAACATTCACTGAGGGACCAGTGCTACCAGTTGCATTCTACTTGGCAAATACTACATTTGAATTAAATTGATTTGGGACCCGTACATTTCATTTTCTAACAAAATATGTTTATTTTAAAATCTCAAATCCTAAGTCCTATGCCTGTGACTTGCATGGGTTATTATGCTAGTATAATATTAATAAAATAGAGTTAATTATTAGGATAACTCTTTTTATTTGCTATAGAGTTTCTGCAGTAAACCAATATTTTTTTTTTGTAATATTCTTTGTAAATTTAAAATTACCGAAAACTCAATTCTCTCAATGGTAATTCGTTATCGGAAGAGGCAATGCTTCACCTTCTGAATCTAGTAAAAGATTCAAATTTAAATAATTTAATTTAATTCCTTATTGTTTGCGGAGGAAAGCCACTTTCTTTAGTTCTCACCCTTTTAGACTTGGCGATTCTTGAAAGAGCTCTTAAGAATTTTTTTTCATTGTCCTAAATACACAGGTTCTGATTTTCGGAAAATTTTGTTTTTTCTTCGCTTCTTCAAGAATCTTTATTTTGCATATTCTTTCTAATTCCGATTTTTTGTGCTTTGTGTCTACATCGTGTTATTACTAGTATAGCAACTACATCATCGGGCACACATTCATTGATGTCTATATTTTACTGGTGTGCACCTTATAAGTTACAACTATAATGGTTCCTTTTTTTACAGAAATTTCCAAATTAGCAAAAGCGAGAATAAGCTTTTCAAAAAAAAAAAGTAAAAGAAAGAGGCAAATCGAGAATAAAAATATGGCATAGTTAGCTACTGACGAAATATAAAAAACCAAAAATTGTACAAGTATTACCGAACTGAAAAAACATTAACCTACATCATCGTTCGAGTTGCAATAGAATTGACCTTGTTTCTTTATCTAGCTTAAATCCCACTGTCTCAGCCTCCCTACAGACCTCCTTGAATTTGGCCAGCCTCCCTGATTCTACATAAACTTTGATCATGTCTCTGTAAATGCCAAATGTTGGAGAGAAACCTGCCTCCTTAAGTTTGGAAAAGTATCTTGCAGCTCGTGAAACATCTTTTAAAGCAACAAAAAGCTTGATAACTACACGGTAAGCTGGAAGATCAAGTAGACAACTCAAAGATTCCATCTCCCATACGAGAGCCAAAGCCTCCCTGTATTTTTCATCAGTATAACGACTGTGAACTAGTGTAGTGTACATTACAATACTAGGCTCGCCCCCAGACTGTTTGAACCAATTAAAGAAACTCTCCACAATTTCAAATTTCTCAAGTCTTATACAGATTTTCATTAGTGCAGTACAATCTTGTTGTGTTAAGTTCAAGTCTTCTCTTTCTCCTAACTTTTCCAGTAACTCTGTTACAAGTACATACTTATCCGGATTCTTCCCAAGTTCCAGTATCAGCATAGCATAAATGCTGGCATCCAACACTCTATTACCATTCCTGGCATCTGAGAGAAGCTTCCAAGAAAGCTTCAGATTCCCCCCTTTAATCAAACCCCTAATCATCGCCTCGTACACATTCTTGCTAGCCATACCAGTAAAGTTTTCAAGATTAAATGGCATCTTCAAGTCTCTTGTTCTGGCCAAAACTTCAACAGTCGATGCAAGAATTCGGTCATCTGGAAACAAGAGGGGTTGCTTCTGAGCCCAACAAAATATCTGTAGAGCTCTATCAGGAAGATCCATATGACCCAGTTCACCGATTGTCAATGATAGAGACCCTTTGCGAATAAAGCGAGCATAATTATTGAGAACAACAGAGGCATCTTCATCAGGTGGCAGGCTTCTAATTTCTTTCGCCAGCTCAATCAAGAATTTTGGGCTCTTGTACAGCTGTCCAGATACTGACTTGCGTGACGCAAGAGTGATATTTTTGGGATTAGGAAGTCGTAAAGGTCGAATCTTGTAAGGCAGTGGGAGAGGAAGAGGTCTTTCCCTGTTTAATTTTCCCGGCTTTTGGGGTATCCTCCCTTTAAATAGAGAGGATATTGCTTCAATCTCATCTGAGCTCCAATTTACATCATTCTCTTCTCTGTCTTGTTCTACATTGGTATCATCTTTTGTTCCTTTATCTACATCATCTTCCCCATAATAGTCAACAGCAGCATCATCATAATCACAGGTTTCAGACTCCTCAACAAAATCAAACACAAGACGTTCAGCCATTGGATTCTCACTATTACCAGGTGGACTTATTTTCTTCCTTAAGAATGTGTTCACACCAAGATCTGGAGGCAGCTTTGTCCGCCTCGGATAACGAAGGTTGTTGGCTAATTTTCGATAATATATTCTAGTGTTTGAATGTGCCAAATACAATACCATACCACGTTCACTTAAACAACTTATTTGTCCTGGAGCTCTGACAAATTGGCCAAACGACATTCCATGACCGGGTTCAATTTGAGAATACAGATAACAAGATGAGGTTATGCTATCCATGTCTTAGTCCCCTAAATTATCACTCTCGTCTGCGCGAATAAAGAGAGAATGTATTTCAGCAATTATTTCGACATAGAACAAAGTTTCCATCAAACAATTGGTGTGTCACATACAGAATTTTACTTTACAACAAGTAATTACGAAGATTACCTATACAATATCAAGAATTACAAATGTAAACAAACTTTAATTTACAAAGAATTGATATACATCATCAAACATTGCTCGAATTAGTTACTGTAATCGAAAGAAAAATGAATTAAACAAACGCATATCTACATATATACATCACATAATTAAAGTACACAAAACAAGATGAGCTTGCTATATAAACATGTATCTAGAGTACGAGAAAGATGAACAGAAAACAGACCTTAATGCGTTTTGCCCCCCCCCCCCCCCCCCCAAGAAAACAGATGCTCGGATATTTCTCAATCTTTTAAAAATAAGACTTATCCAAAATAATTATTTATTCACTACATCCCATTTTACTAAAATATTTTGAATAAATAATGTATATTAGAAAAAATTCAGTTAAAATATATTAAATTTTATAAACAGACCTAACAATATTAGTTATAGTATATTTTTCAATCACTAATATACATCAATGCATTTTATTTTTCGATCATTAATAAAACTAGCTTAAAACCCGTGCGAGGCACGGATTTTTTTAATATTGTATGAATTTTTTTCATTAGTTTAAATTATCTTTTTAAAACATGAATTTTGGAGGCTTAAATTTTTATATGAGATGATTTGATAATAATTATATAAATGTTATCCGTGATATTTTTAGAAAATGAGGGATTTTAGTTAGAAAATATAGAAAAGATGATAGGTTTTAGTAGAAAAAGGTAATCGGTTATTTATTAGTAATTATAAAATTATTATTTTATTTTATTTAATAGAACGCCCGTGATATGATTAGAAAAAGAGAGGATTTAATTAGAAAAAATAAAAAAGGTAACATGTTCTAGGTGAAAAAGGTAATTGATTAGTTTATAGTAATTATAATTTAATTATGTTATTTTACTAAATACAACTGCTCGTAATATTTTTAGAAAAGGAAAAATTAATATTGTCTGTGATATTTTTATTAAAAGAGGGATTTTAGTTTGAAAATATAAAAAAGATGATACGTTTTAGCTGAAAAAGGTAATAGGTTAATTATTAATATTATAATATTATTAGTTTATTGTATTAAATAGAACCGTCCGTGATATAATTTGAAAAAGAGAGATTTTAGTTAGAGAAAATAGAAAGATAACATGAAAATTAAAAGATGACATGATTTATGTGAAAAAGGTAATTGATTAGTTTATAGTAATTATAATTAAATTATGTTATTTTACTAAATAAAATTACTCATACTTTTTAGAAAATTAGAAATTAATGTTGTCCGTGATATTTTTAGAAAAAAATGGAATTTAATTAGAAAAAATAGAAAAGATGATATGTTTTAGCTGAAAAGGTAATCGGTTAATTGTTAGTATTATAATATTAATATTTTATTTTTATTAAATAGAAATGCCCTTGATATAATTGGAAAAAGAGGTTTTAGTAAGAGAAAAGAAATAAGGTAACGTGTTTTGACTTAAAAAGGTAACCGTCCATGATATAATTGGAAAAAGAAATATTTTAGTTAGAGAAAATAGAAAAGCTAACTCGTTTTGGCTGAAAAAGGTAATTTCAGTTAATATTAATTATATTATAATTATGTTATTTTATTAAACAAAACTGCTCGTAGTGTTTTTGAAAAAGAAGAATTTTTATTTAGATAAAATGTAAAGATATTGTATTTTTAGGAAATTATTAAGTCATTGAAAAAATAGAAAAGGTAATATGTTTAACCTGAAAAGGGAAATTAATTAATAAAAGAGAAATTTTAGTTAGATAAAATATAAAAGATATTGTATTTTACCTGAAAAAGGAAATTATTTATTTATTGAAAAATAGAAAAGATAATATGTTTAACCTGAAAAAGGAAATTGATTAATTAGTATGATGGAAATTATTAATATTATTAGTTTATTGTATTAAATAGAACCGTCCGTGATATAATTTGAAAAAGAGAAATTTTAGTTAGAGAAAATAGAATGGTAACATGAAAATTAAAAGATGACATGATTTTATGTGAAAAAGGTAATTGATTAGTTTATAGTAATTATAATTAAATTATGTTATTTTACTAAAGAAAATTACTCATACTTTTTAGAAAATGAGAAATTAATGTTGCCTGTGATTTTTTTTTGAAAAAAATGGTATTTAATTAGAAAAAATAGAAAATATGATACGTTTTAGCTGAAAAGGTAATCGGTTAATTATTAGTATTATAATATTATTATTTTATTTTTATTAAATAGAAATGCCCGTGATATAATTGGAAAAAGAGAGGTTTTAGTAAGAGAAAAGAAAAAAGGTAACGTGTTTTGACTTAAAAAGGTAACCATCCATGATATAATTAGAAAAAGAGAGATTTTAGTTATAGAAAATAGAAAAGGTAACGCGTTTTGGCTGAAAAGGGTAATTTTAGTTAATAGTAATTATAATATATTTATGTTATTTTATTAAACAAAACTGATCGTAGTGTTTTTAAAAAGGAAGAATTTTTATTTAGATAAAATGTAAAGATATTGTATTTTTAGGAAATTATTAAGTCATTGAAAAAATAGAAAAGGTAATATGTTTAACCTGAAAAAGGAAATTAATTAATAAAGGAGAAATTTTAGTTAGATAAAATATAAAAGATATTGTATTTTACCTGAAAAGGGAAATTATTTATTTATTGAAAAATAGAAAAGATAATATGTTTATCCTGAAAAAGGAAATTGATTAGTTATGATGGATTTTATAAGTAAGGGTAAATAAACAAAATCAACATGTACTGTACCGACCAACCGACCGACCGACCAACTGACCAACCGACCAACCAAACTTTTAATGTTTCGGCTTTTATATAATAGTATAGATATATATAAAAACATTCCTAATATTATAGAAAAAAATATTAAAATCTATGGTGTTGTTTTATTAGTGTAAGATTAAGTTTTTTTTTAAAAAAATTAAAGGTAATATTAAGTTCTTAGAATTTTATTGCATTAGAGTATAAAACTATTGCTTTTGATGTTAAATTATGTTGCATTTGTGTTTGAAAGTGTTGCTTAAAAGGATTACTATAACAATAGACTACAATATTTTACAACATCAAAGTGTTGTTAATGAGAAATGCAAGAATTTATAAAATGTTGTTGCAGACAAGACAAGAAAAAAACCAAAACCAAACCAAACATACCCAGTATATCCCGCTCAGAGCAGGGTCTGGGGAGGGTAGGATGTACGCAGACCATACCCCCACTTTTAGAGCGGGGAGGCTGTTTCCGTGTAGACCCTCGGCTAAGTGCACGACATACAAAGAGTGTGATAAATACAAAGGAAACCAGCTGATACGGAAATGATCAAAGCCATACCTGAGCCCATGGCGTTCTCCACATGGGGCATACCTATCTGCGAGGATTTATGATACTCATAACTTGAAGCGCTCCAATCACACGAAAAACCTGCAGTGAGACAGCACCGAGCCAGGATCCCTGTAACTGCAAAACCAACAAACAGAAGACACTACAAACACAAAGTGAGAACGCTAAAGTCGAACTACTACAAAATCGCTAACCGAGACAACCCAATTCTGAGGCTCTCGACAACCGATCCGCACCCTAAAAGAGAATCCACCACTCTGATTCGCCGCCTCCAAGCAGACCTATCCGCAAACATGGTCTCATTTAAGTCTAAGGCCTTCAAATCCAGCCTGTGCTGCTCTTCCCACGACCTCCTCGGTCTGCCTCTCCTCCTCGCCCCACCAACCGAAAGATTCTCGACCCTCCTCACTGGGGCTTCAACCAGCCTCCTACGGACGTGCCCGAACCATCTCAACCTTCCTTCCCTAAGTTTCGCAGAAAAAGGCGCCACTTCAAGCTCGCTCCTAAACACCGCATTTGGGATTCTGTCCAACATCGTGCGCCCACAAGACCACCGCAACATCCTCATTTCAGCCGCTTCCAACTTCCTTACTAGGGCCTTCTTCTCCGCCCAACACTCCGAACCATATAACATCGCTGGACGGATAGCCGCTCTATAGAATTTCCCTTTCAACTTTAAAGGGGCTTTCTTATCGCACATCACCCCTGACGCTGCCCTCCACCTTAACCACCCCGCCTTGATACGATGCGTGACATCGGCTTCAATCTCACCTTCCTTCTGGATGATCGAACCTAAATACTTGAAGTTGTCCGTCTGCGGGACGATCAAGTCTTCAATCCTAACCTCTACCCCTTCTTCGCTGGCCTCACCACTGAAGTTACACCAGAGATACTCGGTTTTAGAACGGCTCATACGTAACCCTTGGGACTCCAAAGTAGATCTCCAAAGCTCCAATTTGTCGTTCACCTCCCTCCTCGATTCCGCCACTAGCACGATATCATCCACGAAGAGCATGCACCAAGGGACAGCATCTTGAATCCCCCGCGACATGACATCAAGGATAAGGGCGAAAAGAAAAGGACTCAGGGCCGACCCCTGATGAAGCCCCATCTCAACAGGGAAGAAACGGGAGTCCCCCACTGGGGTCCGAACGCAAGAACTAGCTTGGGAGTACATGTCTTGAATCACCCTAACGTACGCCGACGACACTCCCCTCTCCACAAGGCTCTTCCAGATAGCTTCACGGGGTATGCTATCATAAGCCTTCTCAAGATCAATGAACACCATATGGAGGTCTTTGCGACGATCCCTGAACTTCTCCATAAGGCGTCTAACGAGATGAATAGCCTCGGTCGTCGATCTCCCAGGCATAAATCCAAATTGATTCTCTGAGACTTCAACTACTCTTCTAATCCGACTATCAACCACTCTCTCCCAAAGTTTCATAGTATGACTGAGTAATTTAATACCCCGGTAGTTACTACAACTCTGAGCATCACCTTTATTCTTGAAAAAAGGGACCACAACACTACGCCTCCATTCAGTTGGCATCTTAGCACCCAAGAGAAGAACATTGAACAGATCTGTTAACCATTGGACGCCAACCTCACCAAGACAAAGCCAAACCTCGATCGGGATAAGATCCGGGCCAACCGCCTTCCCTTTAGCCATCTTCTGCAGGGCACCCTTGACTTCATCCTTGCTGATGCGCTCACAGGAATCAATAGAGAGCACAGGCGAAAGAGAGACCTCTCGCTCCACCCCGACACCACTCCTCCTAGCCTCGTTGAAAAGATTATGAAAATACGAACTCCACCTCTCCATAATAGCATCTTCATTCAATAACACTTGGCCTGAATCGTCCTTAACAAACTTAACAGAACCCAGGTCGCGCCGCCCTCTCTCCCTAGCTTTAGCTAGCTTAAAGATGGCATTCGCTCCTTCCTTGGTATCTAGGCGCTTGTACAGCCCTTCATACGCCTTCTCTTTAGCTTTCGCCACTGCCTTTTTTGCCTCTCGTCTTGCCACCTTGTATGCTTCCATCTTCAGAATCCTCTCCTGCCCTGCGCAGGTCGATAAAAACTCTTTAAAGAGCGCAAGTTTAGCCTTAACTTTCTTTTGAACCTCCTCGTTCCACCACCACGACTCCTTATGACCGCTGCATCTACCTGAGGAAACCCCCACCACCTTCTCGCCCACACTCCGGATGGCCTTAGCCATCTTGGACCACCTGGAGTTAGCATCTCCCCCACTCGCAAAACAACCTTCGTTGATCAAGGCCTCCCTGAATTCCGTCGCCTTCTCGCCCTTCAAGTCTTTCCAAAGGATTCTTGGTCTAAACTCTCTCTTCCTGCATACTACTCGACCCTCCACGAATAGCTCCATGGCCAACAGCCTGTGCTGGGAAGCACACGCCTCACTCCTGAACACCTTGCAGTCCACGCATGCTCTAGCGTCCCGGCTGCGCACAAGTAAGTAATCGATTTGAGTGGTGCGTCCCCCGCTACTAAAGGTGATTAGGTGCTCAGCCCTCTTCTGAAAAACAGAATTAACAATTACCAACTCCTGGGCCGAAGCAAACTGTAACAGTGCGGACCCACCGACATTCCTGGTCCCGAAGCCAAAACCCCCATGTGCAATGGGGAAACCATCTGACCTCTCGCCAATGTGACCGTTGAAATCGCCACCCAACACTAAAAATTGGTCTGCAGGAATACTCCCTACCAGCCCATCTAAACAGGCCCAAAAAGCCTCCTTCTCAGCGTCGCCCAAACCACCTTGCGGGACGTACGCACACACCACATTCACCACAATCTCCCCCACCACCACATTGACGGACATGATCATGTCATTGCACCTATTCACTTCTACGACGTTGTCTTTTAGGTCTTCCGTCAAAAGAATGCCCACTCCGTTCTTCGAGTTGGTAAGACCTGAATACCACAATTTATACCCGTTCGCTACTCTTGACCGCGCCCCCTTCCACCTCGTCTATTGAATACACGCCACATCCACTCTTCGATTCTTCAACACGTCCACTAGCTCCAGGAATTTGCCCGTCAAGGTACCTAAATTCAAACTCCCAACACGCAAATTACGCAACATCGACTAACAAAATAAACCAGCGCAAACGGAACCGACCAAAACAGAAAAACAGGACTAATTTAAATTTAAAAAAAATATAAACGAAAAAGATCCAAAAAAGATCCAAAACCACAAATATAAACCACAAATATAAACCAAAAAACTAATGCCCAAAACCAGAAATAATATAAACTAATATAAACTAATTTAGTATAAAAACAGGGTATAAAATATTAATAGCAATAATTTACAAAACTAAAAGAGAAGAAAAAGAAAAAGAACAGCAAACAAAAAGAACCGAAAACAAAAAAAAAACGAACAGCCTAAGCACAAAATCAAAACAAAACAGATCAAAACAAAAGGCAGATAAAATAACAAAACCAAAAAAGAAAAACAGAACACGGGTGGTTGAGAGATGGGGGAATGGACGGAGGTTACAACCGAAGAAAAGAGAAGACGGAGGTGCAAACGATTATTGAAGGTGGGGAGCTGCGGTAGATAGTTGGGATGAGGAATGGTGGCTGAACTTAATTGATGGCGAAGGAAGAGGTCGGAGGAGAAAGGTCGAGGTCGGAGGAGACAGGTTGAGGTTTGACGGCTAGCGTGGTGGGCGGGGCTGAGAAGGGGTGGTGGTGTTGAAGAGTACGTGCAGTTTGAGTAGAATTAATGTAGTAGTAAGAGCTCGAGAGGTTTATTCGAGGGAAAACGAAATGGGAGAAAATGGTGTTCAAGAGATTTTGAGATTTTGACGGATTCAAAAGAGAGTGGTGAAAATGGGGGATTGGGGAGACGGTTCGGAGGAGAGAAAAACCGGGGGTGAGATTTGTCATATTGGTCGATGCAATACTTTATAAACTTCTACAATATATATCTAGAAAAGTTTACTAAGTTTATATAACTGTAAAACGTTCAATGACCAACACAACTCATAACAAAGTCATAAGCTTACTAAGTTCCGAGACACTTGAAAAACTTAAAAACAATTGAAGAGAAGTTCATTAGAACTAATTACATCTAAGATGCTGTATGAAAGGGCTTGAATTTCTTAACAGAAATGATGAGCCCATGAATTGATCCAACAGCAGCTAGTAGAGACACTATCAAGCAAAACGAACTTTAACATATGCAGTCTATTCCAGGCTCTGGAAAATCTTGGGATTTTCTTCTGTGCAATATACATCTCTATAGGAAAATAAACTGTCATCGGCCAGAATATTATGGAACCAAGAAGACCAACAAAGTCGTTGAAGAATGGAAAGATCATCGCCAATACAGTTGTATCACAAATGACGTCCTCCAAATTAAGCGAAAGAAGTTGAAGCTTATTTATCCATTAATAATTGAGTATTCCTTTGTAATGAAGTCACTTTTAGGCCATTTTGTGCTGCTCCAACTTTCGATGAACGCATAGATTGGCTGGGAAAATACCTGCTCAGAAAAGTATGCATTGCATGCAAGAATTTAGATATGTAAGAACAATGGAAATATGTCAATAATGTAGCTACTACAAATATCACATTAGTGATGAGTCCGAGGAGCCGTAAGGTTTAGCCTAGAGGCATGAGACCCCAGAAAGATAAGTTTTTCCCATATGCGCAAACCTTGAAAGTGGAGAAAATTCAAAATGAATAACACGAATCAGAAGTGACCTATGGATATTATAATTACCTGATAAGCTCCAACAAGATGTACAATAATGCAAATATTAGCAAAATCCACAATCCGGAAAGGTTTGAAAGG
This sequence comes from Saposhnikovia divaricata, assembly GCA_036435485.1. Taxonomy (NCBI): domain Eukaryota; kingdom Viridiplantae; phylum Streptophyta; class Magnoliopsida; order Apiales; family Apiaceae; genus Saposhnikovia; species Saposhnikovia divaricata. The sequence continues at coordinate 34,900,681 of CM071599.1, forward strand.
ACTAAATCCAGCTAACAAATTTCCGGGTGCATCATTTCCAAATGCAGCATAACCAATCAGGCCACACAATATGTAGAAGAAAGTTGTTACAAAAATTGCAAGTGAAGTAGCTTTCTTCATGACTTTGTTCTCAGGTGGACTTGACTTTAGTGTGTCCTAAATTTGAAAAGGCAGAATAATAGATTGTTGTAACTTCATAGTTCATACTGATCATAATAAAGAATAAAATGGATTAATCATATGAAAAGGGCTTGATCACTTACCTGGATATTGGTAAGAAGCGGAGAGAAAGCAAACGCAAAAGAAATATCACCCATGCCTGAAAGAATTTGCCATACTTTATCTTCACTTGTTAGACCTTTCCACCCAACAGGTATTCCTGTTAGACTTCTTACAATGTGTCCATTTCCTGCATATATGTATAATTCAATTAATTTATTCATTCATATGTAGGTATACATACCATCAAGACACATTTAAATCTACCGTTTTGAAATTAATCGTTGCCACTTGCTAAAGTGTTTTTATAATGTTATATGGTAAGATCAATTAACAATATTTCAATACACTTGTACAGAAACATAAAAATAGACTTGATTACCTTGGATGAGTTTGGTCATGGAGAGGGCAATGCCTATAAAAGAGTATGCCAAGGACATGACAGCAGCAATTAGGGAGAGAAATGCTAGGTTGTCAAAGTTAGGTATTAGAATTTGTATAACCCCGTATATAAACATGAGCCAATTTTCTGATATATAGCAGACCTCCTTAGAGCCGCACTTAATGGCCCTGTCATGTATTTGACATATTTAAAAAAGTCATGCACAGTTAACAAATCAATTTCAAACTGGAGCTGATTGAAGAAAAAGTGTGATGGTAGCTTAAGGATAGGAGTATCACTTTCTTCTGTGCAGTCGAGTTTGCTCATTAAAAACATTCCCCCAAGGCCGGATCAATTGGTTAAAATACAATCTAATTTGCGCTATTAACTATAAACTCGTGGCCGGATCACTTTCTTCTGTGTAGTCAAGTTTGCTCTTAAAAAAACATTTGGGTAGTAGTACATTAATTTGTACTACTGTTGGCGATTATTTTTACTAGTGTTATAAGTGCTTTTGTAGTTGATTTAACAATTCAAAACTTGGTTATACCCAAAGCATTCAAAACTACTTAGTTTCATTAACAATTCTCTAGTAATTCCATGAGACGTCTCATGTAGGTGTTGGATTATTTATTAATCTAGACGTATATTTGTGTGGTTATTTCTAGTATGAATAAGTGAGCTGTTGAATAAACAAGTTTGTTAGCAGATTGATTTGTTTTATTTAAATTCCTTAGTACGTAGGTTGTTAAGTCATCTCTTCAATTCTGTATTGTTCCATTCAAAAATACAACAGAGCAAGTTTGTAATTTCTAGTGTCTTACTTCTTTACTTTGTTTTATATCCTATATCTGGTATCAGAGCTACACACTGGTCACACCTGAGAAACAATGTCATCCAGTAATGGAAAGGAGTCATTTGGTTTAAGTTACCCAATGCTGACAAAGACAAACTACACAGCATGGGCATTAAAAATGAGAGTTTTTATGCAAGCTCATGGTGTGTGGGAGGCCATAGAACCTAAGGATCCTAAGGTGGTGAATGAAGACAAGACGGACAAGCGGGCACTGATCATCATCTACCAAGGGATTCCTGAAGATCTGCTCTTGTCACTTGCGGAGAAGAAAACGTCAAAAGAGGCTTGGGAGGCTATTAAAACAGTGTGCCTAGGTGCAGATAAGGTAAAGAAAGCAAGGGCTCAAACTCTTAAGGCTGAATTCGAGTCCCTTACTATGAAAGAAACAGAGCAACTTGACGATTTCTGTATGAGATTGAATGGCTTAGTAACAAATATTCGAGCCTTAGGTGAGAAAATAGAAGAAGCTTATGTGGTTAAGAAAATCCTTCGAGCTGTACCCACAAAATTCCTACAGATAGCGTCTGCCATTGAACAGTTTGGCAACCTGGAAGAAATGTCTGTGGAGGAAACGGTTGGATCTCTAAAAAGCAATGGTGGGCAGCAACTTTTTCTCACAGAAGAAGAATGGATGAAGAGGGAGAGCAGTGATGGACAATTGCTCTTTACATGGGAGGAATGGTTGAAAAGAACGAGCAAAAGTGGAGCACGTAGCAGTAACGAGAATCGTAGCAGGGAATTTACTCGTGGTGAATGGGATAGAAGTAAAGTACGGTGCTTTAGCTGTAGTGCTTATGGACTCTATGCTTCAGTGTCGAAAGACAAGGCGAGAAAGGGAACAAAGGACCGAATAAGCGAATCTGACTGTAAGTAATGACAATGAACCTACGCTGTTGTTGGCAAAATGTGAAAACACCAAAAAAGAAACCATCATGTTGAACGAAGGACGTATAACTTCGAAGATGAATGATGCTGTGAAAAACAAAGGTGGAGAATCCAATGTATGGTATACTGACAATGGGGCAAGCAATCACATGACGGGTCAACGCTCAAAATTTAAGGAACTGGACGAATATGTGACTGGTCAAGTAAAATTTGGTGACGGTTATACAGTAAACATTCAAGGGAAGGGATGAGTGTGTTTCACAACCAACGACGGCAAGGAATATGTTCTCAAAGAGGTATACTTTATCCCTAGTCTCTGCAATAACATAATTAGTCTGGGTCAATTGTCAGAAAGGGGTAATAAGGTTATTATTAAGGGTGAACATTTGTGGGTATATGATGAGAATAAGACACTATTAATGAAAGTAAAAAGGTCTGCAAATAGATTGTACAAAATGATTATTAAAGAAGGTAGATATGCGTGTCTACTAACAAAGGTAGAGGAAACTTCATGGTTGTGGCACGCAAGGCTGGGTCATGTGAATTTTCAAGCAATAATGTTTATGTCAAAGAACCAGATGGCACGTGGATTACCAACAATTACTTATCCCAAGGATATTTGCAAGGGGTGCATGATGTCTAAACATGCTAGGCATCTGTTTCCCTCTCAGATTGATTTCAAAGCCAAGGAACGACTGGAATTTATACATGGGGACATTTGTGGTCCCATCTCACCACCCACTCCAGCTGGTAACAAAAACTTTCTACTGTTTGTTGATGACTACAGTCGTGCAATGTGGGTGTACATGATCAAGACAAAGGACAAGGCATTCATTTATTTTAAAAGGTTTAAAGCACTGGTGGAGAAAGAATAAAAAAGGGAGATAAAAGTCTTAAGGACGGACAGAGGTAGGGAATTGTTAGACATTTTACAGCACCATATTCCCCACAACAGAATGGTGTTGTGGAGCATCGTAATAGAACAGTGGTGGCCACGGGAAGGAGCTTACTAAAGGAACGAGATATGCCATCGAATTGGCAGGGAAAAGCCATCAGACATGCTGTATATTTGCTGAATAGACTACCTACTCGATCATTGTCAGGAACCACTCCATACGAAGCCTGGTCACATGAGAAGCCACAGGTTGACTATTTAAGAGTCTTTGGGTGTATTGCTTATATAAAGATTCCTAGTGTGTATGTAAAGAAGTTGGATAATCGAAGCAAGAGTGTTGTGCACCTAGGAAGGGAACCAAACTTACTTCAAGTATTGAATAATGTATATTGATTTCCTTTTAAAAAGAACAATACAATGTTCTTGCTTTATGCTGATAATACTCCCTCCGTCCCTAATTAGTTTTCCAGTTTGACTTTTTAGTGGTTAAATTGACCAAATTTTGACTGAAATGTACATATATTGTATATTTGAAAAAAAATATAAAAAAATTATATCATTGTAAAGTATATCTAATCTATTTTAATATGTACTTTTCCGTTTTTTAAAATAATAGAAGAATAGCTTTTAATCTTTGGTCAAAAATTGGTCAATTTGACCACTTAAAAGTCAAACTAGACAACTAATTAGGAACTGAGGGAGTATTATACTAAAATTTCAGAATGGAAATGTTATGAAACGTACGACATAAAAATTGCTATCATCATCTATGTTATGCCACAATTTTGGAATGTCTAATAATCTCCCAAATTTCTAATATTTATTAATTATTAATTAAGATTAATAATTATTACTTAACCGCTAAGTTTTATCCTCTCCCTGAAACGAGGAAAGAATCAATCTCAATCAATCAATAACGGAAAATATCTCCAAACGATATTCTTCAAATCAGGAAGATATCACAACGATAAGATTAAATCAGATAAAATCAGTAATCACCTAGATTAACGAAGTTTATCCCTAAAGTCTCTAAGGGATTGACACAAATCAATTTCACAGAACTACGTGGGCTTGATCCTATATAAAGATAGGTACGTAGGCATCTTGGCAGAAGATATGACCGATACACGAGACAAATCGAGACACCTGCCAAGTCCAGTCCCCTCTTTTTTCATAAACCCTAATCCCCTAAAACAGCCACATTCATCTAAATTCACTCTACTATTCCAGCAAACCTCCGATTTCGTGTTGTTACGAAATTCCTCCAACAACATTTGGCCCTAGAAGGAGGGTCTAATATATTATTCAAGGAGGACGAATAATTACATCAAATTAAAGGGTTTTAGGTTTTTATTAACACAAATAATCGGGGGCTTGCAGCGGCAAAGAACGAGGATGACTTGAAAAAGGAAGCCAGTAAGAAAAAGGTGAAGCAGTGGCAAAGAAAAAAAAGAAAATGTTGAAGGTTTTATCAACAAAACTCGGAGCAAACAACTACAAAAATCAAAATTGCGGTGGATACATGTTGCGGGTCCTGATGAAAGATCAAACAAAATACTGTAAGGATGGAGCCCACGGAGCCAGAAGCAGCAGTGGTAGGGAGGAAAAAAAACCTAAAGCAGAAAAGGAGCAGTGCGCAGAAGCAAAAAAAAAATTCTCTAATAGACAACAGCGGCTGCGATATTAAAGCGGAGTGGCAACAAGGTAGTGGTCAATGCACGGAAAAAAAAAGTTACTACAGAGGCAGAAGCGCAAGTGAATGGATGGAGTTACAACAAGAACAAATGGTAGCCAACAACACAGGAAAGGTTCGCGGGACCGTGGTGAGAAAAAAAAAAAAAAAGACAAAAAAACTTTAGTAACAACCGCAGAGGCCAGGGAGCACTGGAAAATTGGAATCCGACGAAAACGTGAATTAAAGATAAGTTTTATTTTTTTCTCCTCAATTAAATTTTTGCGGATATAAATATTATTTTAATTGTGCACAAATATTATGCCATGCATGCATAAATATGATGTTTTTTGAATATTTTTCAGAAAAAATATTTATTATTTAAAATTCGTGCGAGTAATATATTTTTATGCTTGTAAAATTATTGCGATTTAAAAAATATCGTACGAGATATTTATGCTGATGACTTGCCAATTTTATGCTGATTGATTGCGAGTTTATTTTACAATCTCGTACGAGCTGCATATTTTGAACAAAAATACATATGCGAGATGTATAATTTTGTAAAAGATTTCTACAAAGAAAAAAGAGCATTATTTTCGAACAAATAAATATCGCGACATTCTTAAAAGAGCATATTTATTATTACATTTGGATTTGTAAAATATTTTTCATATATCGTCGCGAAAGTACATATATGTCAAAAATATTTTCAAACTTGCGAACTAAATTGTCAAGTAGGGTAGCCTGAACAAGCTATAAATCTCGCAAGGCTACATGCTTAGTAAAGTGCAGCACCCTCTGGATTATTGAAGGCCCGTGAGATCTCTCTATATCGAATGGGTGGAGGCATCCCTATGCAAACTATCTTTAAGACTTCGTAGCACAGCTAACCCAACAAGGGACGCATGCGAAGTTCGCCAGAACTACATCTAAATCTACAGCTCTTATTAACAATCCCGCCTGAAACGAAGACACATCCTTATGTGGTTGCATCAGACACTTGAAAAGCGTGTATGTCAGTCCGGGATATATACAAGCGCCAAGGTCCTAACTAGACAACATGGATCGCAAAGGATTTCCAAATTATTACTTATGCTCGCACATTTGAAACCTTGGCAAAAATATATCTATCCTATAATGGTTATCGCATGCTATCACTCTTGCATCCGCATACGCCTAATGAGCACAGTGGTGCTCTAAGTGTTTTTCTAATCATTTATTTTCAGTTTTTTCAGCGATACAAGAAATTTGAAAGCTTGAAGAATTCTTAGTTCTCCACTGTAGCAAGCTACACTGAAGAACTGGGGGCTAGTTGTTATGCCATAATTTTGGAATGTCTAATAATCTCCCAAATTTTTAATATTTATTAATTATTAATTAAGATTAATAATTATTACTTAACCGCTAAGTTTTGTCCTCTCCCTGAAACGAGGAAAGAATCAATCTCAATCAATCAATAACGGAAAATATCTCCAAACGATATTCTTCAAATCAGGAAGATATCACAGCGATAAGATTAAATCAGATAAAATCAGTAATCACCTAGATTAACGAAGTTTATCCCTAAAGTCTCTAAGGGATAGACACAAATCAATTTCACAGAACTACGTGGGCTTGATCCTATATAAAGATAGGTACGTAGGCATCTTAGCAGAAGATATGACCGATACACGAGATAAATCGAGACACCTGCCAAGTCCAGTCCCCTCTTTTTTCATAAACCCTAATCCCCTAAAACAGCCACATTCATCTAAATTCGCTCTACTATTCCAGCAAACCTCCGATTTCGTGTTGTTACGAAATTCCTCCAACAACAATCTATTAGATCAATATAAAGTTTAATCAAAAATAAAAGTCATATGCATATTGAAAAGGAAATGTTGTAGTTAATCATAAACTAGAAATTGTGTCCACATCTAAATATGTTCCAAAAGATAATACAAAGGACTTTGTATTCTATGGGAATTCAACATTGATAAATATTCCTTCTTCTTCTTCTTTAACCAAGGCAAACATCAATTGCTGTTTTACTTTAAACTTATTCTTTTCAGCAAATGTATTCCATCCAGCTGAAAATCTGCAATTTGTCTTTGAAATAACAACTCCAACAGTCCAAGATCCAAGAGCAGTTCTCAATATTACATGTTCTCCTGCTTGCCATTTTCTATTAACTATTGTTATAAAATTTGGTATGTAATGTCACACAAAGAAGATTCAATAATTAGAAAGATTTGAGTCACTACTTTTTATTATAAAAATTAGCTAAAAAAGTACAAAAGAATGGATATATGAAACCATACCACTCCATGGCTTGAGTTATTAATGTTACATTTTGTTAACGTCACAGTGAAAACCATAGGCACATTGTTCATTTCCTGGATCTCCATCAAATTATTTTCATCATTTTCGGTTTCTTTCATCACTTCATCATCCACATATTCTATTGTCCCACTTTCATTTTTTAATTCAGAAACCTGATCATTTTTTTTGATTTTCAGAAATTTGACCTTCAGTCTGGAATCCAGATGCCTGGCTTTGAGTCTGCAATCCTACAGTTTCTTCTAAGATCAAAAGGATCATAATGTCAACAAATCTCTGCATGTCCAAATGATTTTATGCAATATTAATTAGGCTTATGAAAATAATCAAACCTGCAGTAGTAGCAATAGCAGGCATCATTTTTTCTACCTTGGACCTATCAAATACCACTACCTCAAACTTCCCATTTCCTCGATAAGTAAACAATATAGAATCTCTTCTCTGAAACTACACTGCTTCAATGATATCTAGAAGACCTCCAAATCTTCTGTCAGTTTTAGAAACATAGCCATTAAATTGGCTTCCATTCACCAACACAATTGTTACTTCATCTGGAATTACGTTTCCAAACATCTTGAAAAAGGTTTCCGGTATACCCTAAATATAACACAATAATCTTACTTAAGTTTAGCTATACATAATATGAGTGAATTAGAAGAATGGTAATATAGACTTGGATTGATAAATTTTAAAAGTAAATATTTCATGATTTTTTTTTCTCTCCCGCTGTGAGAGTTTTTGAATTTTTCTCCTTATTCCTCTTATCTATTAGGAATATTGTGTGAGGTGTACTTTGGGCATAATGGCGAGTGATAGAGATCTGGATGAACAGATGGCAGACCTAGGTATTGAGGAGGAAGAAAATGAAGAGCTTGTTTTGATGAAAATGTGGAAGAGATAAATAAGTATGAAATATGTTTAGTTGGGCATTTTCTTTCGGATAAAATGATTAATAATCGAGCGATGAAAAGCAAATTGGCGGATATTTCCTGCATTGGGAATTACGATTAAGGAGATAGAATCGGGGTTATATTTATTCCAGTTCTATCACAAGGAAGATATACAGTGGGTCATTAATGGTGGTCCATGGATGTTTGATAATATGATGCTTCCGTTGGAACCAATTCCACCGGGAGAAAATCCGACTAAAGTAACTCTATGTTTTTTGAATATCTGGATCCAAGTATACGATCTTCTATCAGGATTTATGACGGCAACGGTGGGCAAACAACTAGGGAATTTCTTTGTTATGATTAGAAGAATGATTCAAGTTTGTGGAGGGAATACATGAGGATCAAAATTAAGCTGGATACTCGAAAACCTTTAAAGAGAAAGAAGAAAATTGTGTGCAGAAATGGGAAGGAATTTACGGTGAATTGCAAATATGAGAGGTTGGGAGACTTCTGTTTTGTTTATGGTATGGTTTCTCATACAGAATGATTTTGTAAGCGTTTTCTGTCCAATCGTAATGATAATTTTATTAGAGAATGGGGTACATGGCTGCGTGCTCCACAGAGGCATTTGGCTGGTCAAAATACGAGCAAGTGGCTTCGTGAGGACAGAGATGGTGATTGGGAGGTCAGAAATGGAAAGAGTAACAGACAAGCGAGGTTTGAGGAGGATGATAGAGGAAAAGAGGTTTTTCAGGAGCGAAATGATAGGCGAGTTTTATCTCTGGCTAAAAATAAGGAAATCATAATAAGTCCAGCATGGCACATTTCAAATAAGTTTGCGCCAGGGGAGAATGGGATTATTCTGGATGGGCCTGGAGGCAGTAGTTCAAATGGTTTGGGATCTATAGAAAAGAAAAGAAGGAGGGAAGATGTCGAAGCCCAAATTGTATTACATGCTGGGGATGGTTCGAGTATGCGTGTGTACGAAAATTCAAAGTTCTGTAAAACAGATGCCACACTTTCTGAAATGGATTGTGCACTGTCTTCTAATCATGTTTTGGCTACGCTTGCGGTGCAAGCTAGCCAGTCAAAATGAATCACTTATTCTGGAACTGTCGAGGGTTGGGGAACCCTCGTACAGTTCATGTTCTAGGAGACCTAATAAAGGCTCAAAAACCCGATTTATTGTTTTTATCAGAAACGTTGGTTTTGGAGGATACTATTAAGACTCTTTGTTCTAAGTTTGGTTTTTCTAAGTATTTTGCAGTTGATTGAATTGGTAGGGGAAGAGGGCTGGCTGTTTTATGGAGAAACAATATAGTGTGTAGAATTGAGGATAGTTCTCAGAATCATATTGATGTTGTTATGTTAAAGAATGGGATTCCTGATTGGCTATTAACGTGTTACTATGGTTTTCCAGAAAGAGGTCGTAGGAGGGAGGCTTGGGATTTTATTAGACATTTGAGTACTACATCGCCTCTTCCCTGGTGTATAGCTGGAGATTTCAATGATTTATTGTCGCCTTTGGACAAGAAAGGGAATGTCGACCATCCTCTTTATTTAATGAGAGGGTTTAAGAAGGCTATAGAGGATACTGAGTTAGTAGAGGCTGAGCTGACTGGGGGAAATTTCAGGTGGGAGAAAAGTAAAGGTAAGCCTAATTGGGTTAGAGAACGTCTTGATAGAATGGTTGCTTCTAAGTCTTGGTGGCAACTGTTTCCTCTGTGCAAACTTTCAGTTCATCATACGATTCGCTCGGAGCATGAACCAATCAAAATATAGCTTTTTATTGTTGCAATCACTAAAAAGCAATTCAGGTTTAAGTTCGAAAACACGTGGCTCAGAGAAGCAGAGTTTCATAAGGAAATTAGTGATTATTGGCAGAATCTTCCGAGAATTCACTTGTTGCCAAAGCTTCTGTCTGTGACGTCATTTATGGCTAAATGGGGTCGCAATTTTTTTCATAAGTTTAGAGACAAAGTCAGCAAGCAAAGGGAGATTGTTAATAATTTATGTGGCAGGTCAGATGAAGATGGAATCAAGAATTATTTTAGTGAGTGTGATAAGCTGAATGATCTTCTTCTCAATGAAGAGCTGTATTGGAAACAAAGAGCAAAGGTTTTCTAGCTGGCTGAGGGAGATCAGAATTCAAAATTTTTCCATTCTTAAGCGTCTTCCCGTAAGAAATCGAATGAGATTCGTCAGCTAAGATCTGAAGAGGGTGAATTAGAGACTAATAAGGAGAGAATGAGTAAGATTATTGTTGATTATTTTCGTAATATTTTCTCTGAAGTAAATCAGGACAGAAGTGTTGTGCAGGACAACGATGGGGCCTGTGTTACAGATGAGCAGAATAGTGCATTGGTTGCTAACATTACATTTGAGGAATTTATAACAGCTATTAAACAGATGCACCTGGACAAGGCGTCTGGTCCGGATGGCCTGAATCCAGCGTTTTTTCAGCATTTTTGGCCTAATTTGGGTAGAGAAGTGTTCGAAATTTGTAGAAGTTGGTTGCAAGAGGGTAGTTTTCCAGCTGAATTAAACGAGACGAATATTGTATTAATTCCGAAGAAGGAAAATACAGACTGTATGAGAGATTCGCGACCAATAGCTCTTTGTAATGTGTTATACAAAGTCTTGGCCAAAGTTCTTGCTAACAGTTTGAAGTTGATTTTACCAAAGATTATTACGGAGAATCAATCAGCTTTTGTACCGGGTAGAAATATTTCGGACAATGTTTTGGTGGCTTTTGAAGTTCTTCATTTTATGCAAAGGAAGCATTCTGGCTCTGAGGGGGAAGTGGCTTTGAAACTCGACATAGGCAAAGCTTATGATCGAGTCGATTGGGGATATCTTCGAAAGAGAATGCAACAGATGGGGTTTTGTTCGCAGTGGATTCAGTGGATGATGTTGTGTGTGAGTACGGTTTGTTATAGTGTGTGCTTTAATGGCTCTCTAATTGGCCCAATAGTTCCAAAACGGGGTTTGTGTGGATGGTCTCTCTAATTGGCTCTTTAATGGCTCTATAATTGGCCCACATCTGTTTTTGCTTTGTGTGGATGGTCTCTCAAATACACTCAAGAAAGATGAGCAAAATGGTGAAATACATGGTTGTAGAGTCTGCCCAAATGCACCTTCTGTTACTCATCTTTTATTCGTAGATGATAGCTTCTTGTTTTTTCGAGCAAATACTGAGGAAGTTAATAGAGTTAAAGAGATTCTTAACTCTTACAAGATGCTCTCGGGTCAAGCTGTCAACTTCCAAAAATCAGGAATTTTTTTCAGCTCGAACGTTAGGCGGGACAAACAGTAGTAGATATCTGGAGTACTTGGTGTTTGGAATGATTTAATCACGAGTAAGTACCTGGGGTTACCTTCGCTAGTAGGCAGATCGAAGAAAGCTGTGTTTAACTTCGTGAAGGAAAGAGTAGAGCAAAAATTAAAGAGCTCGAGTACAAAGCTTCTCTCGCGTGCAGGTAAAGTAATGTTGATTAAGAATGTAGCTCAAACTGTCCCTACATACACAATGTCTTGTTTTATGTTGCCTAAAACTTTGTGTAAAGAAATAGAAGGTTTGATGAATAAATTCTGGTGGAAGTCCAGTTTATCTAGTTCGAAAGGTATTCATTGGCTTTCTTGGGATAGAATGAATATGGCTAAGTCAAAAGGAGGGCCAGGTTTTCGTAGTCTTCATGGTTATAATGTTGTTATGCTGGGTAAACACATCTGGAGTTTTATGAACAATCCGAGTACTTTGGTAGCTCGTGTTTTTAAGGCAAAATACTTCCCGGATTGTAATATATTGAAGGCTGAAAGAAAGGGGGATTAGTTTTATTTGGTAGGGAATCTGGTCAGCAAAGGATGAACTTAAGAAGGGTTTTAGGTGGGTTGTAGGTAATGGTAGAGATATCAACGTGGCTACTGATCCATGGTTAATTCACAAGCATAATTTCGTGGTGGACAGTGGGGAGTTAGACCTGGGTAGAGATATTAGAGTGTGTCACTTGCTCAAAGAAAATCAGCAAGTGTGGGATGTGGATATAGTGAGAGGTATGTTCTCGAGTGATGATGCTGAAAGAATTTTGCAGATGTGTATTCCTAGATATGAGACAAGAGACATGTTGGTATCGGTTTATACTAAGAATGGGAGCTACACTGTGAAATCAGGGTATCATATGTGGCAGGAAAATTCGACTTCCCAGCCTTATGTGAACGACTCTGCAGGATGGAATCGTTTGTGGAAACTTAATGTGCCTCCAAAAGTCAAATACTTTTTATGGAGGTTTTGTAGGAAAAACATTCCAGTTCGTATGCTTTTGCAGAAGAGAAGTTCTAATATTCTTCTGATTTGTCCTATGTGTAATGGTGAGAACGAGCAGCTTTCTCATGTGTTTTTTGATTGAAATTTGCGTCGAGTTGCTGGCAGGAAAAGGGTTTGCAATTTAACTCATGGGAGGTTGAGGATGCTTCGAGTTGGCTTTTATAAAGACTGAGTGTTGAAAGCTACGAGCTGCTGGTTGCTATTTCAATGGTCTTATGGGGGATCTGGTTTTTCCGGAATAAAAAGGTGTGGGAAAACAAAATAGTAACTGCTCAGTTTGCCATGGAATGGAGTAGTAGACAATTGGAAAATTGTAAAGCTGCTAAGAATAGAGTTCAGTGTATGCTTTCAGTGAGTAGAGGAGGTGGTAAAACAACTCGTCCAAAGTGGAAAGCACCAGGTATTGGAGTTCTTAAAGTATATGTAGATGCTTCAATAGTACTTGGGGACTCATCTTTTGTAGTAGGTATGGTTATAAGAGACCACCTGGGTAGATTCATGAAGGTAAAGTGATGAGAATAGGGAGGGAAGTTTCTGTTCTTGAGGCGGAAGCGGTAGGCATTCTTGAAGCACTTTCGTGGATAAAGACAAAACCAGAAGCAAGGATAGAAGTTGAATCTGACTCTCTTGCTGCCATTCAAGCTATAGCAGGAGAAACTCATTATTATTCTGAAGTTGGTCATGTTTTTGTTGAGTGTAAACGTATGTTAAGTAGTAGTATTTTGATTAGCATTCACCATGTTAGTCGTTTAGCTAATTCGGTGGCTCATCTATTAGCTCGAATACCTTGTGAGCTTAATGGCTACCTTGAAATCTTGTCTCCTCCGAGGCATGTGTTGGAGGCCATATTGATTGATGGTTTTTAATGAAATGCAATTTGCTTTGTTTCAAAAAAAAATATATTTGAAAATATAAAAAACAGAAAAGTGCAAATACTCACGACTTCTTCTTTTCCAAAAGAATAGCCAATACCGAACGATAAAAATTTCCATCCATTTCCGCTATTCTTATCTGCCGAAGAAAATAGTAAAGGATAAATCATACTTACATCAGATTTAGTATTGTAGAGGATTAGAACATAGTACTAATGGCATTCAATATAACCATTTAAAATCTTATACATCATTACCCTTAATTTTCAGTGGTTCTCTTGCAGTTGCTCGATATGGAATGTATTCCACTTCTGATCCATCATCATTCAGTAAATTTACTGAGAATACGCCTTTACCCATGTAATCCATTACAATGAGGGTAGCTGACAATCTTTTGACTTCTTTCATAAACGAAATCGTTTCTACAAAACATTTTTCTTTCACATTGTATCTAACATGTTTTTGACTCCCCGTTGGAAACTGTAATTTTACATTACAAGGTATTTCATATCCATAGTCAAAGTCAAACTGCTCAGGGATTTCCTGTGAACCATAGAAAGCAATTTGTATGTTATTGCATAGAATCCATAAGATGTGTAATATTAAAACTTTAGATAATTGAATTTTTTTTTTATTGGACTTACAATTTTGAAGGTATCATAATAATTTGGCTTGACCACAATGATAAATTGTGGATAAACTACAACATCCACATGCATCTGTATTTATTGAGAAAGACAAAGCAATCAAATTATTAACAATGTATAAGAGAATAGATATTGTTACCTTGGTTTAATATGTGTAATTTATTGTAATAGACAAGCTAATAAACATACTCTTTCATTTCCAAGAACAGCTAATTTCTCCTTATCTCCTTCTGAAAATAAAATATAACAAAAATCATGTATAAATACACAAATTGTATAACTATTCATGTTAGGCAATACAATTACCTGTTCCGAGGCTCCAATCAATAGCCCATATCCAATAACTACATGCATTATTCGAATTCTGATAACGACGTTTAGAGTAATTTATCTCTTTGATATCTTCTTGGTAAACACGTCCATACAAGCTATTATTGGACATTGTAAATATGATAGTTTCTCTTGATCTTATGTGAAATAGCTCAAAAATCTTCCCTACATTAGCCATATAACCTCCAATAATATTGTAGAAGAAAAATATCTTCGAACCGCCAATTACAACTTGGTTTATACAACTCAATAACTTCCCGTAATCCCTCTTAACACATCTGGGAACAACCTGAGGAACACTTACAATTATTAATTTCTTATATTTTCTGCAGGTAGATTTATTTTATAGAACTTTACACTACATATATGAAATTGTACATATAGGAAGTTACAATGTTACATACCAGCATTCCTTCATGCAAGCAAGGCTCAGAAATTACTTTAAAAAAGGACCTATTCCAATCTTCATTTTCTGTTAAGATGTTCATAGCCAAATTTATGAAAAAAAGTTAATAACTTGATATAATTGATTGAAAATATGTTAGCTCAGTGTAATACCTATCTCATGATCAAAATTATTGTCCTCAGATTTAAATATACACACATTGATTTTGTTTTCTTCCAGAGCAGATGTTTTAAAAAGAACCAAAGTATCACCAGTCTGCAACCATGTTTCCTCCGTAAAAGTCCTCCATCCATTTCCAAAAGTGCATTTTCCATGTTTACGCTCTATTCGAATCTCCCAGCCTCTATCAATGAATCTGAAGATGACTTTATTCCCATCTTCCCAATTACTATAAAGTTTCTCCAAACCAGAATCCATACTCTATTTTATAGAATATCAAAGGTATACATATTGTAAGAATAGTGTACATTCCTATTCATATAGTGTACTTATTGTTTGAGTGGAAAAATTTGCTTACCATATTATTCATTTCAAGATCAAGGAATGAATTCTTAATTTGAATTTGAACATATTTAGCATAATTGTGATATGCATTAAACAGCCATAGTGCACATACTTTCTCATATTCCAAAGAATAAGAATCAAGGATGTATTGATCTTTTTCCATCTCTGGTACTCTGCATTCCGAAAGTATACTTCCACCTTTTCTGTTGGATAAGTGCACTCAATTGCAGTGTCCTTAAATATTTTAATAACAAACACAGATTCTCCATAATAGTCAAATTGAAGTAGATTGTAAATTTTAACGCCATAGAATTTCATGAATCTTTTCATATTATATATTCTTTTGGTTCTTGCATCATATTTTCCTTCCCATACCAAAGAATTGCAATGTAAAATTAAGTCTGAAAAAAGATGATTTCCAAAGGTATCATGGAACGATTTAGGTATCCTCTGCAAAAATATTAAAAATATTGATATGTGGAAAATATTGATTCTGAATTCCATATGCAAATTGAATTCGTGAATATATGTGTTAACATTGCTAAAGTCACTTACAAATGATCCAAAAGTTTTTTCCTCATTGTTGGCAGAAAGGAAGCTTGACAACAGTTTTTTATCTCCTGTTTTACAAAAAAAAAAAACTTAAATCAGAAAACAACTATGACATATAAGGCTATAATTGTTATCAACAGAAATCCTTGGTACCGAGATTTCGACTATGAGACCGTTCCTGTATTGTGAACATTCCTTCCTGTGTTCAAAAGCAGGATGTAAGTTTTTATCTTATGATCAATGCTAATATTAATTACCATATATGCTTGAATAATTTTATAGGATAAAGCAGTTAAGGTGATTCCTTATTTGGCATTGCAATGATCAAGAACACACTAACTAACCTTAACAGTAATAGCACATCTACAGTTTCTCATTATAGATTGAATTTGTTAAAGTTAATTGAATATCCAGTTTAACCAACATTATATCTCTAAAACGAACTTTAGACTGGTTGTAATTAATCAAGTTACATATTGGTACTTCTTAATGTTTCCAATATTAAACATTACTACATATTATACATACCAGAATAAGAACATGTACTAGTAAGTTAAATTATCTAATTGATTTCTGCAATCTATTACACATAACCAATGTTTACATCAACACATAGAGAAATAAACAATGAATCACCAATCTAATTGATTAATGCGACGTAATATACACCAATGTACACTTCATCTAAATCGTATAGACAAAAAGATAGTATGCTCATCATCAGTATTGGGAAAATAATATAATCCTAATGAATTGTTTATCTCGATTCCTGAAGATACGATCGTGTTCTTATGATTACCACTGATCGTGTTCTTATGATTACCACTGCTTCTGTATTACAACGGAGAACTCATCATGCAAAATATTGTTTTGGTCTTTTCTATTGACTTCTTAGTTACAGTAGTTTTGTATATCAATGAAATTACATGGTGGTTATGATCAGTATTAATTCCCTATAAATTAGGGACCCATGACATCAATTCTTATCAATGTCAAACATTAGTCCTTAATTATGTGTAAATGTATATTATTTTATTTCAAGATATTATTTTATCTATATCCAAATTTATAAAAATTGCTAGGCAGTTATAGGCGGTGAGTCTACCTTTTAGCAATTAATTGGTTAGGCGAAAATAACCAAACACAATTACTAATCAGAACATTAATCGGATGTATTAAAATATTAATTTAATATTTAATATTTAAAAATATATTTTTTATAAGTAAAAATATAAATATCTTTATTTTATTATTAAATATCATACAACCTTAATTGCTATTCATTCAACCATAATTGTCCTATATGGTTTTATTTTAATTAGAAAATGTGCCAATATTTAATCAGAACATTAATCGGATGTATTAAAATATTAATACTTTTATTCTTACGAAAATAGACAATAAAAATAAATTAGAAAATCACTCTAACTACAACACTAGAAAATAAAATTTAAATAAAAAATTTAAATTCGCGTCAAAATATAACACATATGCTATGCAAATTGATCGTTGAAAGATGAAAAAAAATAGTAAAATCGGATTTCAAAAAAACCCCACCGTTTGATTGGAAAATCAAAAACCACATGGAATTAAGTGGAATTATATATTTGAGAGTGCACTGAATTTGTGTATGGTGCTCCTAACGGGAGATTAGATTATATTGATCTAAGGCTTAGATTAATTTATAGTTTTCATTTTAATTTTGATTTCTATTCACTAACCTATAATTATACTATTATATCTGATTCCAATATAAATATTGAAATGGGAATGTTTAATATTCCCATTTAAAAAATTATTTTGTTATGTTTTACCTTGTTGTAAAACCAAACATTAGAAATAACAAAATTATTAAATTCTTTACTTATAAAATAAATAACAATGATGAAAAAAAATGTTATATATAAGGCTAAGGAATATAGTTTAAATCATATTCTTCATTAAATTATTCATAATTTATGATCACTACCTTAGAACCCGTGCAATGCATGGATTCCGTTAATACGTAAATTTGATTGTAATTTTTTTTTTCTTAAAATTCTTAAATCTAATTTTATAATGATATAATGTGTTTTGTCTTTTTGAATGTAATTTGATGATTTTGTTTTAATATTGCATAAATTGAAGTATTAATGTGCTGATGGAGACGACAAAAAACATTATTGTTCAATATAAAGGTCCTCTTCGTTATTGCATCGAAGATATTCTTCCTAATGGTAGAATTAATAAATTCATATATGTTGTTTATTCTAACGTAAAAAATTACTTTTAATGTTTCATTTATACATATATAATAAATCTAATTGTAAGTTGTTTTATTCTTCTTAACAATTTTAAATTTATTTTTTTATCGATTTAATGTACTAATGAAGACGAAAACAAACATTATTGTCCAATATGAAGCTTCTCTTAGTTATTGCATCGAAGATATTAAATCTAAATTAATAAAATCAGATTCACTGTTTACTTCGACGTAAGAAATTACTTTTAATGTTTTTTTAATCTTATTATAATATAAATTTAATACAATTATTTCAAACACTCATGATCAGAACCAATGTTATAAAACGCGGAAATCGGACTTAATCGGTAGAGGCATCTAACAGCAATTAATCGACGATTAATTGCGACTAATACCGACTACTCCCAATTAATCCTGATTCGGAGAGGTACCGAACAGTGATTAATCTCAACTAATCACTGCTTTTTAGAACAGAGATCGCAACAGAAAAATAAACAATTTTTTTGTACAAACCTATATTCATTTATAAAAGAAATAAATTCTTAATGATTAGCTAATTTTTGAATTGTAACCTAAAAAAATTAATTTAAAATAAGCAAGTTGTATGTTTTAATCTTAAAAAATCTAAAACAAATAAACAATATTAAGATTTGTTTTATTTTAAAATTGTAAAATAAGAATTATATTAATGTAACAGCATAAAAATTATAATACAGTTATGAACAAAATAATATTTGCCCATCGTTATATTTACTTATGCCTCTGTGAGATATAAAATCTAAGAAATTATTATTTTATTATTCTTATTATTTATATTTTTGTATTATAGTATTACTAATACTATGAAAAATATAGTATATTTCATTGCACACAATATACTAAATCTAATTGATTTAAATAGAAGATTAACCAAGTCATGATTAAGTTTAGAATTGCAAGTTAAAGATCTATATACGCTATCTAATAGTATAGACTACATGATTACATGAAATTAAAAGGATAAAAAAGGTGTAAGAAGATCAACAGTCAAGCCTTACTCACTTTGCATGCGAGCTGTGCTGGACAACAAAATACATACATTTACTCCATCTTCTCACAATCTCCAAGACAGAAATTACAGTCCTTTGCTCTTTAAGTTTTCTTTTCTATCAAAAATTTACAACTATCAATCTTCTTAATCTGTAAACAAAATGATTCAGAATCTACCTTCAGATATTCTTGCCTTGTTGTTTTCATTCATCATAATAGATGTAGGAGACTTCAACAGTTTTGTTAAGTGTCTTATGGCATGGGTGACTAAGCAAACAATTCCTAGAATCAGAGGTGTTCTTGAAAGGCTTGACTGGGATTCTTTGTACCAGTTCCATAACTATCATACGGAGGTTACTAAGGATCAGTTTCATGGTTTTATCACTTTTGCTGTTAGACATAATGTTGATCAAGCTTTGTATTACAACTCCATTCGGTGCTTATTTTTGAATCAGGATGTGCCACATCATCTTCATGTACTATTCTCTCTATCAGGTAATCATTTTCCTTCTTCATTTTGCTTCATCTTTTTTAAAGCAATTAATAGAACTTTTCATAGAGATGAGAGTGTTCAAGAGATGTATGAACTGCTTAATCAAACACATTTGACATCTAGGATACTAGAACTTATAAAGTATCTAGAAGAAATGTACTGTTTTCTATTTGAAAAGGATCATCTCTTGCCGATTTACAAGTTCTGTCCAAATGCAAGAAACAAAAAACCAATGTATCAACTCGAAGGTCATCCCCTTGGAGATGAGTTATGGGATTCACTCTGCAATAAAACTGTTGAAAGTAGTATCTGCCATAAGTGTCAAGTAAATGGGAGACGCTTGGCAATGGCACATATGTGGAATACCGATTGTGATTATTGCAAAGTACAGATCCTGTTGTTCAAGATTCTCCTGCTGTTGTTCAAGATTCTCCTGTTTCCTGTTGTTGATTAAATATTTTTTTTCTCTTAACGTTGTCTAATTGTTATTTTGATGAATTTTTGATGACCCTATTTTATGGATGCATGTTGCATTCACTCTAATACATTTCCAGAACATCTCTGATTGTAGACACTGATTAATGTTTGCCTTAACTCAGTCAATGTTAAGTTTCTGTCAATTATTGTTGCATGTTGTGTTAATGTACTGAATGTTAAGTGATGTATACTATTTTTGTGCATTTTGCAATAAGTTTTAAATCTGTACTTTACTGTTTTCCAAATTAAGCTACACATTACAACTTTTAACAACATAGGACAATGGTAAATTATATGTACATAGGATAAAACAGAGATAACGTCTATCAAACAATAGTACACAAATTAGGAATACTAAACCAATCTCTTCCTAAGACTTAAGATAATAACTAAACATTAAAGTTCAGACAATATAGAATTCTTAATTAGTACCAATGCATATTGATAGTCTAAGAATCTTAACAAAACTATATATTACGTGAGAAATCCACAAGTCCAGCGCTCATTCTTGCCCGGTGTTCCTCGGCTTCACCTACTTTGGTTAACCAGTCATTTAGTTTTTGAGTCCAATGTGCTTCAAATTTCTTGAATCCTATTAACATCTCTTCCAAAAGCCCTCGAAACTGCTTCACATGCCCAACAAGAGATACCTGGGTATCTTCTACAAATCTGCGTTCTCTTCCTACATAAGGATTGTCAACTTGAACTTCTTGCTGTGAAGACTGACTAGCCGATACATGTTGATTTCCTGTCAGCACCTCTGTTATGTTCCTAGATTTTAAAACCATACGAACATTGTTATAATCTATGTAAACAAAAGCATGAGAATAAATTTTTGACATAGACATGTACATGTATTTTTCCTTAATTCCAATGGTTCGAGCAAATAGTTTTGTCTGCCTATCCTCCATGCTCTTGAAAAATAGACCGAAATCTTCATTTGTTGAACGAATGTCTTCGTTTAGATCTGCAGAATTAAGATTGATGTTATTCAATCCATTCACCAACAATGACTTGATGTTTGAGTACCTTCTCCTTTTTGCTGATCTTGAACTCATTGTTTTTGATACTATCTAATAAGCAAATATGCAAAGATGATGGTCACTCTTGTTTGAATTTATAGACATTTGATTAACTGGCAAAGTTATTGGTTGATTTTTTTACTTCCACGTTGTAACCCACGTTCTATACTAATCCATTATGAATTCCTTTAAGCTTGGCATATGTATGATTTTTGAACATTTTCTTTAAACAATAGAGATAGTGGTTGGTTTTATAACTGCCACGACGTTTAAATTTAGAAGCTTATCAACTTTTTTTAATTAGGCATCTACGTAACTTTTGTGAGTGTTCTTCTATAATGTTTACACGTATACATTTTACTTGATATTATTTATGAAATTTATACTTTTATGTTGACAGTTTTAATGTAATTCATTGAATATTTTACAAAATTTTAGTAAGCGAAATGTAAACTAAAGTAAAAAATTTTGGTGTGCAAATTGAAATATGCATTTTGTCTTATAATTAAATTACAATTATTTGTTAAAAATACAAATGTTTTAAGTGTTGGAAATTGCTTAATTTAATCTTCAAATTTCAGATTTTTTTATATGGAAATATTAAGGTCAAAACAAACTTTATGAATATCATGAATATAAATTAAGATATTAATTTGTTATGATCATGTTTGTTGATTATATTATATACTAACGACATGATTAAGGAACACATTATCAATTTGTCACATTTAACGCCTCTTATTTAATTATCCTCCAACTAATTTTTTGATTGTTCTTCTACAATTTTTGCACGTACACAATGTAATAAATATTATTTGGCATATGGAGTTTTGATTAACAGAAAATATTTTATCAAAAAACTTTATAATCATAAAATATATTGAATTTTACAGAAATCCCAAAATATTTTTCTAAAATAAATTGGTTAATAAAGAATATTAAAATAAATTCTTATTTATGTATGAACTTTATAGAGATTAAATACCTTAAACTATCTACGAACCAAATATTGGTAACAGGCTCAAACAAAGTTGTATGTTAGTTTTGTATTTGTTTTCATCCAAATTAATAAATTGGTGTATTTCAGTTGTGAGATAATGGGCTTTTTATTCAAAAATCAATATTTCTAACTTTAATAAAATGTTTACGAACAATATTTATTTAATTATTCATCAATAAGTTTTCTTTGGTTTGTAATATTATTAACTTTGAATTAATTCGTTAAAGTTTTGTAAAAATTCATAATAATTTGAAATTAATTTTTTCTTCTAATAAAGACAATAATACTAAAGAAAATGACACAATCTTTTAAAATACAACAGTTATTACACTATATTTCTACAAACATCACTTGATCCCAGACATACCCGTTGGTGCTATAACTTAACAGTGTTTTGTAACATGAATACAAAACAAAAAGAGATTTAGAATATAAAAATTAATAAAAACTTGGCAAACCATAAATCAACATCTGAAACAATTCCTTACGTAACCACAAAGCACCACCTCTATGCCCAAATCCCAAATTTAGTGAAGCAACATGCTGCAGTAACAAGTGTCAAAAGTGTTCCATTTCTTCTTCTATTACTTACGGACCTAAGTGATGATTTTCCTCAAGCAACAGATACCTTTCATCGCCTTACCCCAAACAAATGTCTAGCCTCCATAAATCTCTAACTCTTCCAAATGTCATCCTAAAAACTACCATTTTGGTTCTGTCATGGGTTCAATATGTTGCAAGAAAATAAGGAATTCTATCCTTGCTTTCCTGAAATTCAAACAGTTCCAGGGCATAAATAGGTTCAAATTTTTTCTGCTCAAGCTGCTGAATGACTCCAGAAAGATTGAGTTTCAATAACCAACTCCAATACCTCTACTATCTCAGTGCTTTAGTATTATCCGGTTCCAAAAGTATGAGGTCTTTATCTTCAAGGTCAGCACAACTAAGTTGTATAAGTATTGTCCAGAATTCATTATCTCTGTGCGTTAACCCTCTAATGCATCCTGAAACCATCAGGATGATAGAATCACGATGGTCCCGAAGCACCACTCCAAGGCCATTGTTGTTCCCATTTGGGAGTCTCTAATAATATGCTACAATTTTAAAGTTGATTCTAACAAAATTCTTCACTTAAATCACTTTTACTATGCTTTTCATGCATAAATTGGTCAATGCATATAAAAGTCTGTACCTAAGCCTATGTTTTCTTGCTATTTTTAACATCCCTCACAAACTATTTGAACATCATACAATACAGTACATTTATAGAAATATGACAATGACTTGCTTAATGTATAATGCTTTAATGATTTATTCCATCATGCACACCATTACATTAAGGCATAATAATAATCACGTCGATTCCTTTTTGGATTTCTGATATGTTACACGAAATTACAAATTCAATAATAGAAAGATTTACTTCTGTTATAATAATAATTTATATATACGATTACAAATCTTCAAAATGCAATCATTCTATATCGTATTGTAAGGTGTCATATATATCTGATTCCTTATTTTCGGCAACAAATCCTCCAAGGTGATAAATATTATTCTCTCTTTAAATAAATATATCATAACTAAAAAACAAATTGCGTTGTTCTTCCTTTTCCTCTTGAAGAAATGGTCGCATGGGTTAATTCTAACACTGATTTCATCATGCTGCAACTCATATTCTAAGCACTACTCTGTTCGTCAATCTTTTTTGCTTCCATCCTTATGTACATCTTTATTTCTTTTACAGATGGAGAAATGTTTGATCACCTTGAATCGCTTAACATCTTCAACAACCAGCGGAGGATCAAGGTACGAGTAACAAGAATATGGCCAACAAGGAATTTCGAGGGACAAGTACTCGGAATTAATCTTGTACTTCTCGATAACCAAGTAAGATTATGCAATTTACACTCTTTACAAATGTTAAGATAATATACATGCCTCTGAATTTATTATAGGATATTTACATATGACAGAATTACCATTTGTAAGCATCTGTGAGACTTGATATTTGGAATACCTTTGCCCATAATATCATGATTGGAAATGTTTACGAAATATCCGAGTTTAACGTTAGATATGCATTTGGTCAATACAGAGCTGTTCGTTCATCTATGTGTATCATTTTTACAAATAAAATCACAGTTCATATGGTTGTTCCTGAAGATCTTTCCATGCCATCCCAAAAGTTTGATTTACTCCAGCTCACCCACATCTTTGAGAATGTTGAAGATTACCATAAAGATCGTACCTATGCAATAGGTGATTGAACTCACATTATTTGCTTATGTTTATTGTTATTTCAATCAATTGTAGCTGTTTAATCATGTTGTTTGCATATCAAACAGATGTCATTGGAGTTGTTAAAAACATACAACCAGTTCAGATGAAGTACACACCACGAGGAATAAGTCCGATTCAGGCTTGATAATGGAAGGTATAATAATCTCAGATTATTCCGTTTAATTATATTTATATGTGAATCTTCATTGTTCTTCTAATCATTGTGACTTTATATGTTTTTTAAACCAATCTTTATCCGTTCACCTATGGGGAGAGATTACAGAGGAAATGAATCCAATTTTTGAATAGGTTATTGAAAGACCAGTTGTGGTCATTCTGGCAGCTGTCAAGGTTCACCTTTGTATGGGTTAGTTTTTTATTAAGATTCATCAATCACAAGTATAATCTTCTTTTAAATACAATATTTTTGGTTTTTTATAATTTAGTTTACTTCACATTAACATTTGTAGACAGAATAACTATTACAAATGTTGCACCATCAAAGGTTTATATTAACCCAAATGTACAAGCTATTTTCAACCTGCGCCATAGTTATAATAATTTTTTCATTTATTTATTTTTAAAATTGTACATACATATCGGTAAAAAAAAATAATGTAGATACATATCAATTTCAATACTGATTCCTTGCTATATATTATAGGCCTGATACTGATGGTTATGAGGAGCCTCCAAATGATCAATGATTTAATATTAAGCGTACAAAAATGATTAAAAAAATGTAAGTATTTGTTTAATTTTTTCAATAGTTTTGCATTGCTAAATTTTGCAAAATTTGCTTTGTTAAATTTAAGATTTCTTTGTTATGTTTGGCTCCTTGACTGTTTACTTGTAAGTTGTTGCTTAGCTAGTTAGCACACAAAATATTTAACTCATTATTCTTAATCGATAGTTCTTCGTTTTATAAGGTCTACTTAGTTTAGAATTAAGATTCACTATCTTGGTTTTTGCATATACATTATTTATTCTAAGATTCTATTCGACAATGAATCATACCATTATTTATTCTGAAGCTACCAAATTTGAAGAATTAATGTCTAAAAAATATCTAGGTTTACGGAAACATCCGCATTCGCTTGCATCTATTATATCTTTGTTAATTAAATTTGGTTTGTTGCAGGAGTCAAGATAAAAAGAGGAAGACATTGCTCTCATATTTTTCAACTCCTTGTGCTACCCCTACACCTACTCCTATGGTTACTCCTACACCTACTCCTATGGTTACTCCTACGCCTACTCTCAGTGTTGTTAATCCACTGTAATCTTTTTTATGCAAGTTTGTTACAGCTTTCCTTAACTCATTCTTTAAAATTCGGTTTTAACATGAATACAATTAAATTTAATAGATCGATAATCATCTCATTTAGATTTTTTTTTTAAAAAATCAATATAATTTACACACACAATCAATGGTACTAAACTGAAGTAATATTCGCTCCTAAAATCTAATTTTATGTAATATGAAATATCATATATATATATATATATATATGTATATATATATATATATATATATATATATATCGGATTTGCATAATAATGTAGAAGATTCATATTAATAACCATCCCACAAATGTAGCCTTAATTAAAGAGATTTGTATTGATACAACACGATTAACATTAGTGCCATATCTTGCTGCGTATTCCCCTCACATTAAACCATATTAGGTCGTATATAAATGATCTATAAACCTAGAACTCATTACACACAAACTTCTCTGCTTTACATCATCACAGAACAGGTATATTATAAGTGTACATTACGTTTGTTACATCGTAAACTGATCAAGTTTTAAATTGTTTTAGGTTTTTTATGTTGTACATACATTTTCATTTTGCAGTTAACTAGGATGAGTAATGTCAAGTTTGATAGCTTGGAAGTGCTGAATGACAGTAAGTATGAGTGGACTATTAAGGTTAGGGTCATTCGTATATGGGATAGCTACAGTTCAAAAGGAGATAAAGAGTTCAAAGGTCGTAACATGCTTTTGCTGGATGATAAGGTCCTTATACAAAACCAGAATTGATTTACATTGTTCAATGAACATGTTGTTATATTATCTCATATTTCATTTGTTTACGTCTACATCAACAGCATGTTAGAATGCATGCTTTCATATGGCCGAGCTACATTGATACGTTTGAAAAAACGTTTGAAGAGGCAAGGTATATTCTATAAAGAACTTCTCAGTGAAAACATACCGCAAAGAAGCGCTTCGATGCACAAGACATGACAAACAGATTTGGTTATCCAATTATACCAAAGTTATAGTATTTCAAGATTCCGAGAGGATGGACAGGATGATACGTAACATGGAGTTTGATTTCTTTGATATTGGTGATATCAACGAGATGAGCAAGCAATCCGACAATAATTATCTGATTGGTATGGTAGAATAAGTATGGTTATAATTTTGTATTCTCTACTGTTTCATTAAAACACATATCTCTTGATAATTTGATCATTTTCCGTAGATATCATTGGTGTGCTGAAAGATAAGGATATTCTTAGAAACATAATATATCAAAAGGAGGCCGATCAGCGTTGCATCAGGTTTACTCTTACTAATGGCAAGTATTCTCTCTGAAGCATATTAATGACAATCTTTTAATTAAAATTGAATTTTTATGCGATTATTTATTTATTTGGTTGCCTTCAACATTTATTTTATAGTGCATCTATCAAAGCATGTTTCTGGGACAACTTGGGAGAATCTTTCTTAACAGAAATACTGAAAATTACTGAAACCCCAATAGTTATTATTGTCGCTAGCTACATAATTAATGAGTTCAAGGGTATTTCAGTTACTCTACTTTGTATTAGAAAATTTTGTTAAAGTTTTATGTTATTAGCATGTTATAATTCTGACAAAATAGTATGCATTATTGTTTGTGATTATAAAATTCTGACTCAAAGACTTTGGTATTTTAGGAGAGCCATATGTGTGTAATGTTGGAGCTACGAGGTTCTTCATAAACTATAATCATCGTAGTGTATCGGAAATGAAAAGAAGGTATATATATACACGATTGTGAGAAATAAAATGTAGTACATTCAAAATAGATTGATTTTTAATCATCAATTCATTCAATGCGTAGGCCCATTCTACCAGAATTCAACCTGGATGAGGCGGTTATTGCAGAACCAGAAAGAGCAAGTATCTTCACCATTGATGAACTTCGAACAATGGATGAGTCTTACATTATGGTATTATTTGAGATCTCTTATGTCTGATTATGTGTGTATATCTACCATGCATTGACTGAAATTTATTCTTTTATAACTGAATTGATATCAGTTATGTGCCAAGTGACTGTTAGTTCAGTGAAAGAAACAAAAGATTGGAACTATGATGCCTGCAGCAGTTGCCAAAAGGAAATTAATATGATTGAAGGAAAATTTAAATGTGTGGACTGTAAAAGAAATATTCCATTCCCTGAAAAGAGGTAATCAAACATGTCTTTGTTACAGAAATGTTAGTTATATTATTATTATGTAAGATATTCATCCATATATATGCTTGGTTCTGTTCAAAAGATTTAGGATATGTTTGATTGCTGGAGATTCTACTGGTGTAGCTGCATTTATCTTATATGATCGTGAGGTTGAGAATGTAATTGGTAAAACCGTGTTTGATGTTCTGGTAGAGCAAGATAGGGTATGATGATTGCAAATACAAATTAATTTAGTCATTAACATTTTCGTACACGTGTTTAACAGTTTTACAAATAGTTTTATATGTCTGTGTTATGCCCGAATCTCGGCATAGATCCTAAATAGGCTCAAACGACTATGCAAAGGGCCCACCTCTCTTAATGGGCTCAACCACCTCTCTTAATGGGCTCAATTATCTACTAATGGGCTTAAATATTGAAGAAGGATCAACAAGGCGTGAGGCCCGGTCAGGGATCGCCTCACCTTTATCTCATCATATTATTTGAAGACAATCTCTCGAAGACATGATCCTGCCCTAGGGGTCGCCTCACTATGACCTCCTGCTGCTACTCTAGGCGTCTCACGCTAGGCTTCTAGGCGTCTCATGCTAGCCCGGCCTCGAGGTCGCATCTACAGGGCCGCCTCGCTACAGGGTCACCTCGCTACAAGGCCACCTCGCTACAGGTCGCCTCGCTACAGGGTCACCTAGCTACAGGGCCACCTCGCTATAGGGCCACCTCGCTACAGGGCCACCTCTAGCAACAAGGCCACCTCGCTACAGGAGCACCTTGTCTATCCTCTCACGCTAGGCCTCTGCGCCTCTCACGCTAGGCCTATGTGCCTCTCATGCCGCTCAGCCTCGGGGTCGCATCTACCGGGGTCGCTACCCGGGGATCGCTTCGTTTGGCTCCCGTCAAGGGATCGCTTCGCACATAACCTCCAATGCGGGGTCACTACAGCGAGATCACTATCTCCTCTTCTCTGGAAGGCTCATGGCCTGACCCCTCGAGGTCGCATGAGTAGCTGGACACTAGGGTTCGCTTCGCATGGCCAGACCCCTCGAGGTCGCATGCAAGGCCCTTGTTACTTCTTTATTAGCCAATTCTATCCGTTCCAGACTATGGGCTTCCACAGCTGGGCCATGGATCACGGATAGAGTTGATGGCTCACTGCCACGTCAGCCCTAAACGAGTGGGCTTGGACTATGGCTTATCTCTTAAAACCCTAGCCCGCCTAGGTAACTTCTTCTCCAAGAACTACGTATGGCTTGATCCCTATAAATAGGGTACGTAGGCACCTTGTTTGGATACGCCTCAGCTCACCCCTGACTATCTATCAACAAGATCAGCCACAAACAAACACCAATCTCCTCCCATGTTCTTCATGTTCATAGCAAAATATCCGTATTTTGCTCCATAAATCCAGCAAACCTCCAAAATATTGTTATACAATATTCTCCCTATAACAATTGGCGCTAGAAGGAGGGGCAATCATTTATTTGGGAGAACGATGACTAACTCGAACAAGAAGAACGGAAAGGCCAACAACGGAGAGGCCGAGGTCGGGCTAGCGTGAGAGGCCGAGGCCGGGCTAGCGTGAGAGGCCGAGGCCGGGCTAGCATAACAACTACCCCCCAGGGGCGACCCCATAGGAGCGATGTCATGCTTGCACCTAGCGTAGCGAGGCCATGCTTGTACCTAGCATAGCGAGGCCCCACCTAGCGCTGCGAGGCCGCATTCGAGAAGCATAAGCGACGTCACTAGGAGCGAGGCCAAAGTAGGGGCCAAGGTTCGGAATGACCCCCATCTCTTCGTTGAGAGCGTGAGCGGTCCAATCGTCGCGAAGACAGACCCCCCTCTCTTCGAAGAGAGCGCGAGCGGTCCCATCATCGCGACGAGAGACCCCCCTCTCCTCGTTGAGAGTGTGAGCGGTCCCATAAGTACGAGCCCGACCCCGAGATTGTAAGGAGGATCAAGAGGAGTCAAGCTCGAGAAGCTCACTACTAACAAGAAGGATAAGTGATAGAGGCCAAGGCAAGGGTCAAGGTTCTAAATGACCTCCATCTCCTCATCGAGATCGTGAGCGGTCCCATCGTCATGATGACAGACCCCCTCTCTCCTTGTGGAGATCGTGAGTGGTCCCATCGTCGTGACGACAGACCCCCATCTCCTCGTCGAGATCGTGAGGCCCCTATATGATGAAGCTAATGAGGCCCCTATATGGTGTGGATATCGAGATCGTGAGATGCTTCTTCTTGGTGAAATACCTCTACGCCGAGGAGAGGGGGGACGCCCCCGATCCTTGGGGTAAGGGGGACGCCCCCGACCCTTGCCGACAATGAGGAGGTCCTCGATTAACTCAAGACACTGGGAAGAGCAAGCAACACATAAGGAGGCTGAAAACGAGGCTCTCATTGGTCTCAAGCTCATACTAGAGATGAAGGAAGATAAGCCAAAGTATTTGAAAAATAAAATGAGCTCAAGACCTCAGTATCTACATTCTTGTTCAACATAGGGAAGCATGTTATGACATTAAAGAAGCTAAGTGCTCTTGCTTAGCGTTGGAGAGTCCAAGTGCCCCGGGATAGCGTGATGAGGCCAAGTGCCCTGGGATAGCGTGTGATGAGGCCAAGTGCTCCGAGATAGCGTAATGAGGCCAAGTGCCCCCACATAGCGTTGATGAGGAAAAGTGCCTTGGGACAACAGTGAAGAGTACAAGTGCTCTGGGATAGCGTTGAAGGAGTCAAGTATGTTTATAGCGGGATCACATCAAATTCCTTTCATTACAAATGGTGTCAACTCCAAATAATACAAGAAGATTGCTGAAACACTTTGATTCCTCATCACATCTACAATGATAATGAGGACTCGGGGGATAGTGGCATTACATATACACCTCTTCTAGAAGGGCATTTGAAAATTTTCAAGACAAGGCCAACACCTAGTGTTGCGAGGCCACACTTAGTGTTGTGAGGCCACACCTAGCGTTGCGAGGCCACACCTAGCGTTGCGAGGCATCACCTAGCGTTGCGAGGCATCACCTAGCATTGCGAGGCGTCACCTAGCGTTGTGAGGCCGCAAGCCCGATATCTTACAATGCAAGGCCACTTGACCTCATTGGCGATGATGGGTCAATCCGTAAGTCTATACAATGTGGAGCTATCTCTAGGCATGTGTTAAAGTCAATCTACAAGCAAGTAAGAGCATATGAAGACTCAATCAGCTATCCCAAAGCACTTGGGAAAATTCAAAATTACTAGTTTTCAAAGATGCAAGGCCCACCAGCTACATATGTGAGGTGGGGCTAGAGCCAGCAATATGGATTATGCGAGGCGAAGGAGGAGTACTTTGTGTTCATATGCGAGATGGGTCATCAAACAAGGACGAAGCCGGGGCCGGGATCGAGCTCGTTACTCCAGAGGGTCATAGGTTGAGAAGTGCGAGCCACTAAGGGAGTCCTCTCATTATATCAGTAGGAGGAGGCCTCTCCACAAATGAGGCTGCGAGGAGGAGGCCTCTCAACATATGAGGCTGCGAGGAGGAGGCCTCTCAACATATGAGGTTGCGAGGAGGAGGCCTCTCAACATATGAGGCTGCGAGGAGGAGGCCTCTCAACATATGAGGCTGCTAGGAGTCCTCTCATTATATCAGAAAGAGAAGACCTCTCCACATATGGGGCTATGGGGAGTCCACTCAACTTATGAGGAGTCCTCAACATAAAGGGAGTCTTTTCATCATAAAGGGAGTCTTCTCATCATAATAACAAGGAGTAAGTTCGGAGGAGAGTCCTCTCATCATATTCTAGGAAGAGCTTGAAGACACAAGTGAAAGCATGAGCTCATATATCAGCTAAACAGAAGACATATTTAACAATTTATGACCGCGAGGCCCTATGAGGTCGCCTCTCAAGATCCCTGCAGGACCATATTGTGCTTGGAAGAACCCTTCGAGGTCACCATCACTAACATATACATGGCTTCGCATCAACTGGAAGGCGTCACTTTACTTGATTCCACATTGCATTCATAATGGCAATATGGAATCGGGGGGTAGTTGTTATGCCCGAATCTCGGCATAGATCCTAAATAGGCTCAAACGACTATGCAAGGGGCCCACCTTAATGGGCTCAACCACCTCTCTTAATGGGCTCAATTATCTACTAATGGGCTTAAATATTGAAGAAGGATCAACAAGGCGTGAGGCCCGGTCAGGGATCGCCTCACCTTTATCTCATCATATTATTTGAAGACAATCTCTCGAAGACATGATCCTGCCCTAGGGGTCGCCTCACTATGACCTCCTGCTGCTACTCTAGGCGTCTCACGCTAGGCTTCTAGGCGTCTCATGCTAGCCCGGCCTCGAGGTCGCATCTACAGGGCCGCCTCGCTACAGGGTCACCTCGCTACAAGGCCACCTCGCTACAGGTCGCCTCGCTACAGGGTCACCTAGCTACAGGGCCACCTCGCTATAGGGCCACCTCGCTACAGGGCCACCTCTAGCAACAAGGCCACCTCGCTACAGGAGCACCTTGTCTATCCTCTCACGCTAGGCCTCTGCGCCTCTCACGCTAGGCCTATGCGCCTCTCATGCCGCTCAGCCTCGGGGTCGCATCTACCGGGGTCGCTACCCGGGGATCGCTTCGTTTGGCTCCCGTCAAGGGATCGCTTCGCACATAACCTCCAATGCGGGGTCACTACAGCGAGATCACTATCTCCTCTTCTCTGGAAGGCTCATGGCCTGACCCCTCGAGGTCGCATGAGTAGCTGGACACTAGGGTTCGCTTCGCATGGCCAGACCCCTCGAGGTCGCATGCAAGGCCCTTGTTACTTCTTTATTAGCCAATTCTATCCGTTCCAGACTATGGGCTTCCACAGCTGGGCCATGGATCACGGATAGAGTTGATGGCTCACTGCCACGTCAGCCCTAAACGAGTGGGCTTGGACTATGGCTTATCTCTTAAAACCCTAGCCCGCCTAGGTAACTT
The DNA here is from genome assembly GCA_036435485.1 of Saposhnikovia divaricata. Classification (NCBI taxonomy): domain Eukaryota; kingdom Viridiplantae; phylum Streptophyta; class Magnoliopsida; order Apiales; family Apiaceae; genus Saposhnikovia; species Saposhnikovia divaricata. The sequence goes on from CM071599.1 coordinate 34,933,426, forward strand.
CTTCTCCAAGAACTACGTATGGCTTGATCCCTATAAATAGGGTACGTAGGCACCTTGTTTGGATACGCCTCAGCTCACCCCTGACTATCTATCAACAAGATCAGCCACAAACAAACACCAATCTCCTCCCATGTTCTTCATGTTCATAGCAAAATATCCGTATTTTGCTCCATAAATCCAGCAAACCTCCAAAATATTGTTATACAATATTCTCCCTATAACAGTCTGAAATCCTTATTTTATATGATGAACCAGGAAGGGAAACATGAAGAGTTTTCAAAAAGCCTAAAGGTTTTTGTAGCCAATGAATATACATTAACAATTCGTATCAATGAGGACAATGTCAAGAAGAATTCTTACACATACACAGTTGTTGATATCTACAAGGGTTTTAAAATCATTGAAAACAATAAACCAGATGATAGTGATTTCAGTCTTGGTTCTAAGATTTACCAGGAATAAACAAAAAGGTTTATTACATATTCTTATCAGATCATACTTATTTGTCAATGCGGCAAACATTACATTTCATTTTTTTACTCATAAACATTTTAAATGTCTTTGTACACAGTACTCATCAACATATTCGGTCCAAAATTCTGAATCCAAGACTCCAGATACTAAGAAATCTACATCAAATCGTCTCAAGAAATTGAATGATGGCACTGTCATTTCGATAACAGACCTGGATGATGACTCTGAGAATGCAGTTGAGAAAGAAAATAAACCAAAACCTATCCCACTCAAGAAAATTAAAAAGGAAAAGGTAAATCATGTTGTCAATCTGTTTTGCACCGTTCTGAAACATAAACATGTTATACAGACACATGACTTAAATCATACATGTTTCATTCAAATTTACAGGTCCGAAAAGGATGGCAGTTTCAAGTGATGACTTCTTCATGCAGCATCATTTTCAATTTCCACAATCTCAATAAAATTGTTTGTTTCGAACTTTTGTTTGTTTCGGGTGATGTAATGCCCTGATTTCATTTACAGCATGTTTTCTGAAATTTAAACTTCTTGCTTTGGTGATGTTTAGTATTTAAATCAATCAATAAGAAATGTTCTTGCTTTGGACATGTTCATTATTATTGTCGCAAGTCATGATTAAATTACTTATGTTTTCCAGTAATACATCTGCTCCGTATGGAGAGTATATCATATCTTGCAACTGAAGAATTACGTTTTATATATAGGATATTGTGTATCATAGCATAATGTCATATGCTTTTAAATTGTGAGGCAATATGTCTGCTTATGTACTTCTTTTAGCACATCTACGTTTATGTCATATACCATGGTCATGTTTACACTCATTGGTCCATCTGAATACACATTCAATAATGATTTCAATGACAAACTACGTTTTGTAATAAGGGAGGAGGACAATGTACTTTCATTTGTTGTCCGTCGTTTATGAATTGAGCTATGTGTCGGATTTTTAAACAGAGTTTCCTTCATATTTTGGAGCTATTATTAGTAGAACGTGGATTTTTCCTATTATTACTTTCTAAGATGCTTAAATGGCCTTTCAGCGACATTTTTATGTTGTTATGATAGTTTTATGATGTTTTCCTATATTATCCATAAATTATTTTAGTTTTATGGGTTATAGACATTTTAAAAAACTAAAAGTCAAAAAAACCTTAAATCTCGTATCAAGATAAATGATAACTTTATAACCTACGTGACCAATTTTGAAGTTAGTAATTAGAATTCTATAGCTTTCTTCATCTTTCTAAGTCCAATTTTGTCAATCCCTGTTTTCGACCTGATTGAAATGCTCTGTTAATTACAAATTAAATATTTATATTATTCTATCATTAAAATTTTATAACAAACAAGATGAATTGACGCCCGCTCGCAGAGCGCGGGCAAAAAAGACTAGTTTATAAAAAAAACATATAATTTAAATTTTTTTACCATTTTTGAAGTAGAAAAAGTTTTCAAAATTATAACTACCACTTCACAAGATTTCCAAGATGAATCTTGTATGTTATCAATGATGTATATGTACGTATTTAAATTTTTTATTATTGAGTTTGAGGACATTCAAGAAATTAGTACTTAAACGATTCCCATTATTCAGAACATATCCGAATCGAGTTGGCATTGTAGCAGCAAATTTATGTAAAAAGGAGGTAGGAGGAACCTAAATATTGCAAAAACACATTTTTAAAACATAACAAAAATAGTTGAACCGAATAGTGGAAATTGTAAAAATAGATAAGAGTACTAACAAGTTCATCAAAAATATCTTCAGTGCATAACATAGACTTAACAAACTTCCAACCTCCAGGGAACACATTAACTGTAAAACAATATTGAATTATTAGTATTCGAATAAACAACAATGACAACATAAAAAATACATATCCATATACCAGTTCGAGGGTTACAATTCTGCGAAGCATGAACAATACTCGGATAATCTATTTCCCCACCATGAATACCAATGATGCTTATGTTAAAGCATTTTCGGTCTCGATACTCAAACACCAGAATTTCCTTTCCTCTCAATCCAAAATCTGTAAAAAAAAATTACCCATGCCCAAAAGTACACACTCATTTCGATCAAGCCCAACAGAAAATTTATAACTATTTCGAATCTTAAGCTTCACCGCATCATCAGCAAGATGACCGAAACAGTCACAAAATCTGGAAGAGATACATTGCGGACATAAACATATAAACGAATGTAACATGCAAATAGAAAATTAAACATAGTACATCTGAAAATACATTTACTGACCATATCGTTAGATGAACAATCATCTTTGGTAAGAATTTTGACAAATTGAGGAACAACTATAGATGAACCATCTCTATGCAAATCAATTATATCAAATTAGGTATACGAATAAGAAATCCAAGACACACTGTTAGGAATATGTTGTACTTGATGATAACTTCACAATCAATCAAATTGTATAAGGTTTTGTAGCTGTCAACGGATGAGGATTTATAACTCTATCTTTTGACAGGTAGCTCATCAACGGATGAGGTTTGTAGCATACTGCAGTATCTCTATGTTATCAGTTGATAGTGTTTTTATCCACAGTCATGTTGACCATCAACGGATAGGCAGAATAGGGTAGCCAATTGTAAATAAGCTATGCTATGTAATTCTGTCTAAGTGAAAGTGTATCAACAGATGAAGACAAAACTCTATCAACGGATACAACTCAAATCCACTCTATCAACGGATACAGCTCAAGTCTCAATATCAACGGATACAGCTCAATACATCATCAACGAATGTCAGTGTACAATATCAACGGATAATCATTGACACTGTCTTCTATGCTAAGCTGGGGATTAGCAGTTGATAAGGACATGTTTGACTGACAGATCACATGGGTTGATAGTAGATACAAAAAGCAGTATGGCAGCCATACTTTGGAAACACAGAAGAAAGAAGCATTCCGTTTACACTATGAAACAAGAAAGGTGCAGGAGACATGTCTGTTCACAAGGACAACCTTTCGGCTACATGTGTATTTGGAGTGTAGTAGCAAGTCAACTAGAATTAGATTAATATTATCTTATTCCAGTAGTACTTGTAAAAACTTGGGATTTATAACCAAGGGTAGCAACTCTTTGGAGGCCAAGAAAACAGATACATTTGCTTAGGGTTTTTATTGAATATCCTTAGAAAGCAAAGAGTTGTAAAACAGAAGCTGTGTACTTTTGTATCACAGAGTTTTCTTCGAATAAAAGCTTCAGGTGGTGCATTTAACCACCTGATTTTTATGTGTTTGTGCATTAATCTTTCTATAGAAATTATCTAAGTATAGATTTCTGGAGTTCTTATCAGAAATTTATAAATATCAAGAATTGTATTCAACCCCCCCCCCTTCTACAATTATACAAGTGTGTAATCTGGGAATAACAATTGGTATCAGAGCAAGCTTCTAACATATTTGAAGTTTAAAGATCAACACACTTCCAACATGTCTAAGAAGGATTATGGAGTAAAGATTCCAGTTCTTGATAGAGAGAATTACTTTCACTGGAAAGTAAAAATGCGTCTACATCTCTCGTCTATTGATGAGGGTTTTGTGGATTACATTGACAAGGGTCCTCATGTTCCAATGAAGATTGCAACAAGAGTTGGCCTAGCTGAAGGTGTGCCTGACACTCTCATTCCCAAACCTGTTTCTGAGTGGAGTCTTGAAGATATTGTAGAAGTCCACAAAGATAAAAAGACCATGAATATACTGTTCAATGGTCTAGAAACAGACATGGTTGACAATGTTATTAACTGTACTACCTCCAAGGAAGTATGGGACACTGTTCAAACCCTTTGTGAAGGAACAGAACAGGTGAGGGAAAACAAGATGCAATTATTAATCCAACAGTATGAACATTTCCACTTTAAGAGTGGAGAAACATTGAATGATACATTTAGTAGATTTCAAAAGCTACTAAATGGATTGAAACTGTATGGAAGAATCTATCAAGTTAAAGATTCTAATCTCAAATTTGTGAGATCACTGCCTAAGGAATGGAAGCCAATGACTGTTTCTCTAAGAAACACTCAAGAGTACAAGAAATTTGCTCTTGAAAGGCTCTATGGAACTTTAAAGACATATGAGCTGGAAATAGAGCAGGATGAAGAGATTGAGAAGTCTCAAAAGAAAAGTGGGTCAGTTGCACTTGTTGCCAACTTGGAGCAAAAGGAGGAAAGGACAGAAGCTGCTAGTTCTACACCAAACAGGGAGGTTTGTAAAGGTAGAGCAGAATCAAGCAGGAGCAAGGAAAAGGTGTCTGAGGAATTGAATGTCCTTCAGCAGGATGAATTGGATGAGATAGATGAGAATTTAGCTTTTCTATCTAGGAGATTCTCTAAGCTGAAATTCAAGAGAAACTCTAGGGTGGCCAAGCCATTTAACAAGGATTTTTCCACAAGCAACTATGTGGATAAATCCAAAATTAAATGCTACAATTGTGGAATTGCTGGTCACATGATAAGTGAATGCAGGAAACCTAGATCTGAGAACAAGGGAAAGTCAACTGAGGCTGTTGACTATAAGAAGAAATATTTTGATCTTCTCAGGCAGAAAGGAAAGGCATTCTTGACCCAAGAGTATGACTGGGCTATTGATGACAATCATTCTGATGATGATGTTGAGTTTGTCAACCTTGCTTTAATGGCTGATTCTGGAGAGCAGGAAGCAAGTTCAGCTAGCAATCAGGTATTTTCTACTAATCTCTCTGAGCTCACCAAAGAGGAATGCAATAGTGTTATAGATGAAATGTCTACTGAACCATATCACTTAAGTGTTACTCTTAAATCACTTACTAAAGAGAACAATAGGATTAAAGAGTCTAATCTGTTTTTAAGTGATAGAAATGCTGCTCTAGAAGCTCAATTTCTAGAATTTGAGAAAATGAGAGTTGATTGCAATAATGCTAAAAGTGAACTTGAAGCTGTGTTAAAAAGAGAACTGATTTTAAAAGACCAGCTTGAAAAAGAACAAGGGATAATTGCTAAATTTCAAAGTTGTAGGAATATTTCTCAAAACATAATAGAAGTCCAGGGAATAGAATCGTTTGTGAAGGATACCTGGACTCAAAAGAAAAAGGAGATAGAACCTGGCCTTGAGGATCTAGAGACTATTTGTGAATCAACGGATAGTGATCATCCGTTGACAGATGAACCATCAACGGATGAGAGGTATCCGTCGACTAACAACAAGTTTGTTAGTAAGAAGGAACTCAGGAAACTGGATATCAAGTATGGTCCAGTCAACAAGAATTTTGTTAGTGGTGAGTGTAGCAAAACCAAATCCAGTGGGAAGGCTAAGGCATGTGATTTACACAACAAAAAGGCTGTTGGTAAATCAGATAATGAAAAGGTAGAAATTGAGGGTAAAAAGAAAAAGAACAGAAATGGTAAGATAGGTATCAACAAGAAAAACAATTATTCTCCTGACAAGTTTGCTCCTAGGAAAACTTGTAGTAATTGTAATAGTGTCAATCACCTATCTTCTAATTGCAAGATTGTCAACAAGGCTCCTGTTCATATACCTCAAACAATGCCATGTATGCCTGCAATGCCTGGTTTGTATCAAAATGCTAGTTTTTCAAATCCATATGTGAACATGCCATATGTGTCTAATCCTTATTTTCAATCTGTGAATGTGCCACAAATGTCATGGAACATTCCTAGCATGAATAATATGTATGCCAATTTTTCTCAAATGCATGCATCAAATATTCATGCAAATGAGCATTTGTCAAACCCCATCTCTCAAGCATCTACACCTAAGTTGAAGAATGCTAAGAGTGCAAAGTCAAAGGCTAACAAGAAAGGACCCAAGGAAGCTTGGGTACCAAAATCAGCTTGATTTGTTTTTTAAATGTGTGTAGGGAAACAGAAGGAATCTATGGTACCTAGACAGTGGATGCTCTAGGCACATGACAGGAGATTCAACCCTGCTCACAGAGTTCAAGGAAGGAGCTGGCCCTAGAATTACCTTTGGAGATGACAGCAAAGGATATACTAAGGGATATGGCCTGATTTCAAAAGACAATGTCATCATTGAAGAAGTGGCTTTAGTTGAAGGTTTGAAGCACAATTTGCTGAGTATCAGTCAGATTTGTGACAAAGACTATGAAGTAAAGTTCAAAAAAGAAGCCTGTGTTGTTTCTGCCAAGGAAGACAACAATGTGGTATTGACAGGCTTTAGAAAAGGAAATGTTTACATAGCTAACTTCAATTCAGCATGCTCAGAATCCATTACTTGTCTCTTCAGCAAAGCAAGTAAGGATGAGAGTTGGCTATGGCATAAGAAGCTGTCACATTTGAATTTTAAAGTTATGAATGATTTGGTAAGAAAGGATCTTGCTAGAGGAATCCCTCAATTGGAGTTTGTCAGAGATGGACTGTGTGATGCCTGCCAATTAGGGAAACAAAAGAAATCATCCTTCAAAAGCAAGACAGAGTCATCCATTGTTAAGCCTCTTCAATTGCTGCATATGGACTTATTTGGTCCAGTAAATGTCATGTCTATTTCAAAGAAGAAATACTGTCTGGTGATTGTAGATGATTTTTCAAAGTTCACATGGACCTTCTTCCTGCACTCCAAGGATTGTGCAAGTGAAATCATCATCAATCACCTCAGAATACTAAACAATGGTTCTGAAGACAAAGTACAAAGAATCAGGAGTGACAATGGTACTGAATTCAAGAATTCCACAATGAAGATTTTCTGTGAAGAGAATGGAATTGTCCATGAGTTTTCTGTTGCCAGAACACCTCAACAAAATGGGGTTGTTGAAAGGAAAAACAGAACTCTCATTGAAGCAGCTAGAACAATGTTAAGTGAATCAAGGTTACCAACATATTTCTGGGTTGAAGCTGTCAACACTGCATGCTTTACTCAGAATATTTCATTGGTCAATCAAGCTAGAGGAATGACTCCTTATCAGTTGTTAACCAACAAGAAACCAACTTTAGCTTTCCTTCATGTCTTTGGATGTAAGTGTTTTGTGCTAAGGAATCATGGAGATAACTTGGGAAAATTTGAAGCAAAGGCAGATGAAGCTATTTTCGTTGGATATGCAGCAGGGAAAGCCTACAAGGTCTACAATCTAAGAACCAACATTGTTATGGAATCTGTACATGTTGTGTTTGATGATCAAAAGATTCTAGGCCTAAATGATGAAGGCTCCCATGAAAAGTTGGAATTTGAGAATGAAGGTGAAGGTGAAGGAAGAATGTACTATGATGATGATGAGGAAGATGAAGATCATGACCGCAGAGATCCACCAAGAGTCGTTGTACCAACTAGAAGTGATGCTTACACTGGAAATGAAGCATCCGTTGACAGTCATTCTGGAGCATCCATTGACATTATTAGAGATGCATCTGTTGACAGAGACTCTCAAGCATCCGTCGACAGGCAAAATGATGCATCCATTGACAGTCAACTTCATAATTCAGCAAGGACAACAAACTCAGGGGAAGTTTCTCAAGGTCAAAATTCAATGCTAAATCAACATGATCATGCTCATGGAAATGAAGCAACCTCATCAAGATCAAACCTTCCACCTGCAAGAAAATGGACTAAAGATCATCCATTTGAGTTAATCATTGGTGAATAAAATTCAAGAGTCCAAACTAGAAGGGCCACTCAAGCAGAATGTCTATACAGTAGCTTCCTGTCTCAAGAGGAACCTAAGAAAGTGGAAGATGCCCTTTTAGATCCAGATTGGGTCTTAGCAATGCAAGAAGAGCTAAACCAATTTGAAAGAAATAAAGTATGGAAACTTGTGCCCAAACCCGATGATAGAAGTGTCATAGGTACTAAATGGGTTCTCAAGAATAAGACAGATGAAAATGGCATAATTGTGAGGAATAAAGCTAGATTAGTGGCAAAAGGCTACTCTCAAGAAGAAGGAATAGATTTTGATGAAACTTTTGTTCCAGTGGCAAGACTTGAGGCAATAAGAATCTTTCTAGCCTATGCAGCACATGCCAATTTCAAAGTCTATCAGATGGATGTCAAAAGTGCCTTTCTAAATGGGGAACTGGAAGAAGAGGTCTATGTCCATCAACCTCCTGGCTTTGAGGATCCAGAATTTCCAGAATATGTATATCTTCTCATGAAAGCACTTTATGGTTTGAAGCAAGCACCAAGAGCCTGGTATGACACTTTATCTCAATTTCTTTTGGAGAACCACTTCACTAGAGGTACAGTAGATAAAACCTTATTTCATAGGAATATTAATGGCTCTTCAATACTTGTTCAAATCTATGTAGATGATATTATTTTTGGGTCTACAGATGAGAAGCTTTGCAAAAGGTTTGCCAAACTTATGCAAAGTAGGTATGAAATGAGCATGATGGGTGAATTAACTTACTTTCTTGGCCTACAAGTAAAGCAAGTTAATGATGGCATTTTCATAAGTCAAACAAAACATATTTATGATCTCTTAAAGAAATTTGACTTAATGGATTGTACCTCTGCAAACACACCTATGGCCACTGCAACTAAACTTGAGTTGAATACTAAGGAAAAGTCTGTGGACATCTCAAGCTATAGAGGCATGGTAGGTTCACTTCTATACCTAACAGCTAGTAGACCTGATATAATGTTTTCTACTTGTCTTAGTGCTAGATTTCAAGCTAACCCTAGAGAGTCTCACTTAATAGCTATTAAAAGAATTTTCAGGTATCTCAAGGGAACACCAAACCTTGGCATTTGGTACCCAAGAGAATCTGGTTTTGATCTAACTGGCTATTCAGATGCAGATTATGCAGGTTGCAGAGTTGATAGGAAAAGTACTACAGGTTCCTGTCAATTTCTAGGAAACAGGCTTGTTTCATGGTTCAATAAGAAACAGAACTCAGTCTCCACTTCTACAGCTGAAGCTGAGTACATTGCTGCCGGAAGCTGTTGTGCACAGATTCTATAGATGAGAAAGCAACTCATTGACTATGGTCTAAAAGTTGAGAAGATTCCAATTTTCTGTGACAACACAAGTGCTATTGCCATCACAGGGAATCCAGTGCAACATTCGAGAACCAAGCACATTGACATCAAATACCACTTCATTAGAGAACATGTGATGAATGGTACAGTAGAAATGCACTTTGTGCCAAGTGAAATGCAGCTTGCAGATATCTTCACAAGCCTCTTGATGAATCCACATTCACAGGATTGGTAAGTGAGCTAGGTATGCTTAACTTGTCATAATTCCTAGTGATATTTGATTTCACTGCGTTGCAGCTAGGAATGTGTTTTGATTTACTTGAGAATTAAAAACTCTCAGAAAAACTTTTCTTTAGAAATTTTGTCCAAGGCAAAACTATCTTATCAACGGATATCCTTTTACCCGTTGATAGCATAAACACATTCCTAGATTTTTGTATATCAACGGATAACAGCTTATCCACGTCATCAACGGATAAACTGTTTCTCAACCGTTCATTCCATATCCGTTGATATACATATTTTCTTTTAAATATAACCGTTGGTAAACGTGTATCTATATAGGACTGGTTATATTTATTTTCTTTTATTATTTGACAGTTACTTTTGACCAATGAGTAATTACTTTTAATTATTTCATTTTCAATTCTTGAAAAGTATAAAAGGCTGTCTTGTGCTCTCACATCTCACTTTTATCGACTTTCAAGATTCTCTTAAGTAAACTGCATCTTCTTCTTCACAAAAACTCTCTACAACAAAAGTTCAAACTCTTCAATGGCGCCTATTGTTAAGATGATGTCTTCCACTGGGTTCACCTATGAGAAGAACAATTTCGCTGCCTATGTCGATACAGTGAATGCCCCAGAAGCTTATCACACCATGATGAATTTTGTGAAGAACTGTAAACTTTCGTATGCTATGACTGCCATCACTCCTCTAATCCACGAAGTAATCGAAGAGGTGTGGGCATCTGCTGAGTACAATGGCACAGACGGTACAATTGCTTTTTCTCTAAAGGGTAAAAACTATGTAGTTAACTCTGATGTGATAACTGCTTGTTTAAAATTGCCTGAGAATAACTGTCTGAAAGTACCCAGTGATGCTGAAATAGTTGCCATGCTTAATTCCATAAATTATGCCCTTAGTACTGATAATTTAGGAAAAATTGCTAGGAAAGGGATGGTTAAAGAATGGAGTTATTTTTGTGATGCCTTCATTAAAACTTTTTCAGGCAAAATTAGTAACTTTGATGTTGTTACCCATTCCATGCTAGTTATGCTGTGTATGCTTCTGACTGATAAATTCTATAACTTTGGCACACTAGTCATGTATGAGATAGCAGCAAAATTAGGTAAAAAGGAAACTAGGGGAAAGAATATCTATTTTGCTAGATTTTTTATGCTCTTAGCACTGCATGTATCTGAGAATAAGCTATCCATTGCTAACCCGGATAGCAAGTTCACATGTTTTGTTCAGGAGAAGAGAGTCTTAAGTGATTTAATTCGAATGAACTCCAATGCAGAAGTACAATTGGTATATCTACCAATTGTTCAGGTAACTCTTTCTAACCTTGAAACTCCTATCTCTAACCCCCAAATTTCTTTGCCTTCCTCAGTCACAATGGAGTCTGTAGTAGTGACCAAACAGGCTCCTACCCAAGTGACTAAAACAAAAGTTTCCAAACCAAAATCTAAGAGGCAAACCTCAGGTGTTTCTCAAAAAACACCTGTTGCAAAAACTACCACAACTCTTGAGGGGAGTGTGAAGGAGGTAGTGAGTGGTGAGGGACAGGGTGCAAGCATTAAGAATAAGGTGGGTGAGGAAAGTGCACCAAATAGCCAAGCCCAAGTTACATCCTCTCAACAGGGTGTAACTACTAGTTCTACAGCAACTCTGCACAAAAGGGTAAGGGACACTAGCTCTCACTCAAAAACCTATGGAAGAAGAGTAAAATCTAAAACCATAGGGGAAGCACAGGGTACACACACAGTACAGCAAACTGTACCTTCTCAAATTCAGTTTGATGTGACTTCAATAAATGTGGAGTCACAGCCCCTTGATCTTAACCTTCAAATCGATACACATTACAATCCACCATCACCAACTCCATCTCTGGATGTGGATATGATATCTACATCAATTCCTGATTCTCCATCTTTAAGATTCCTGGAGAAGCCCCACTCTGCAATTGGTGGTCATCATCTTTTAGATGATTTGTTGGGCCATCAACCTTCCATTCCTGAATTCACAACAACATCTGTGGCCTCATCTTTAAAATCAATCTCCACAAGTTCAGTGTTGGTTTTCACTTCAACGGATATTATCATTCCTTCATCAACGGATATCCTTCATCCGTTGACAAGTGTTTCTCCATCAACGGATGCGTCTCTGTCTAGCCATCCGTTGACAGCTATAACTACTCCATCAACGGATATCCCTTATCCGTTGATAACTCACTCTACCACTGTTGTATCTAACATTCCTGTGTCAAGTGTGGAGGAGTTCTCAGTAGTTGAAACACTTTTAGGATTGAGGGAAGGGAGTGAGAGGCTGCCTTGTGAGCAGGCAAAAGGAGAGGCAAATAATGAGAGGCTGACCATTTCTTCAGGTCAGGCAAAAGGAGAGTAAGAGAGTTCCACCTTAGTAGGTGAAGGTGAGGGTGTGAGAGGTGTGAGCCAGGGGGAGCCCCTGATGCAAGAAAAGAGAGATGAGAGGAGAGAAGGGACTACAGGAGAAATAAGGCAGGAAGATTCAACCATTGCAAGTGAGTTAATGGAGGTTAATGAAGCTTCCAAAGAGATGGAATTTCGACAAGAATATCAGTCAATCATTGACTCCATCTCTCTGGATCCTGAAACCTTTACTCATCCTGTTTCTGCCTATCAAGTCATGGCACAACAGGGCAATGTGGAGGCAGAGGAGGCAATGCACCTAGTGCACACCTCACAATCTCTACAAAGAGCAAAGGATGCTTTGACAACTCTGTCTTCAAATGCTGACAGTGAAGAGTCTGGCAATGATGACAGTGACAGCACAGCAAATGATGAAGAAGTCAATGTGGCTGATACTCCAGACTGGCTATTTTCTACTGCCACTGTGGCTGGTGACTTCAATGTGGAGATTGTGAAGCAATATCAATCTGCTAGGGCTGAGCACCAAAATGCAGATCCACAGAGAAAGGCTGTCCTTCAGCAAATAATGGATTCCCTGAAACTTCAGAAAATGCACATGGTCATTAAAAGAACTCAACAGGAGGAGGTCCAAACTGCAATTAGAGAAATGAAAGTGGAACTAGATGCCAGGATTGAGGCACTAGCCCCTACTACCACTCAGAAGGTGCTGACTAGCAAACTATTGAAGGAAGATAACCTGGCCAAATCTGTTCAGCATCTCTCCTCCAGAGTGGATGGTATGGAATCTCAAATGCAAACACTCATTGCCAATCAAGCCAAACAGACTGAGCTACTGGAAAGGCTGCTTGCAGCCTCATCTCCAGCCCTTGATGCTAACAAAAAGGGGGAGAAAAAGGTAGAAGAGGTTGCAGCTACTTCTAGTCAAATTCCAGCTTCCAGTAGCAAGATAGCACAAAGTGAGGGGGAGCAATAGCCAATGATAGTGGTCAATCCAAAAGAATTTACTATAGAGGCTTCCCCTGTGAAGAAACAAAAGGCTTTGCCTGTGATTCCTGACCTATCAGAAATCTCAGATGGTGAAAGGCAAGCCAGAATAGAGGCCTTAGAAAAGATCAACAAGGAGGCAAATGAAAGAATGATGAGAACAGAAAGGATGATCAATGAATCAATTGTATCAGATCTGTTCTCTACTCAGTCCTCAGCTCCAACAATATCAACTACAATTCTGAAGGTGCTCACTCCAGAGATTGTAGCTCCTACTTTCTATGATGTTGAACCATCTTATGTCAAAGAATTTGAACCATACATCAAAACCAGAGCCTACTCTCCACCAAAGGCAAATGGGAAGAACAAGTTACAATTGGACTTTCCATTTCCCAAGGATGATGAAGAAAAGCTAATGGGAAAGCAAATTAAGGAGTTCAAGGAAAATGCCAATAGAAGTGTAAGAGAATGGATGGCTGTAATAATAAAGAATGGAAAAGTCTTAAATATATCCAATAGCCATCCTAGATTTGTTGAAGCAAAAAGAGAGGAGACCTCCAGACTTCTCAGGGAAGCTCATCCAAGTGAAGAAAATCAATATGAAAACTCAGATGAGAAGCAAGCCAGGCTGGCTCAAGGGTTAATGGATGAGGTAGAGGATGAAATGAGGGAACCTGAGGAAGTCCCCAAATCCAAAAGGAAAGTAAAATCAGTCCCCAAATCCAAATCTAAGAGAGTGAAATCAAAGGCAAGGAGGCTTGTCTCTCCAGAAATTGAAAGCAAGGAGACAGTTGGCTCATCACAACCTATTTCTGTAAAAGTATTCAACCCAGCTGTGAATTTCTATGGTGATCCTATAGTACCTAAAGAGGAACCAATGAATCTTGACTCCATTGAGGTTCCTTCATTCTTGCTGAAGCCTCAACAGAAGCCTATACAGAAGAAAAGGATACCAAGGAAGCAACCTTCAAAGGAACCAATTCAAGTTGCTAGGGTACCTGCTATTGTCAGACAGCCAATCTTGGAAAACAAGGATGATTTTATCTATCAGGCAGATATTGAAGAATACTCTGGCATGAATCTTTATCTGGATGAATTGTCAGAAGTAAGAAGAATTGACAAATATAAACATTTGCCTGAGAGATTGGTCTTTGTATACAAGGGAGGAAAGGAAAGGACATGGCCACTAAAGAGGGTTCTTGGAGAAAATTATCTGACCTTAACCAAAGTGTTCTCTGCAATCAAGAGATACACAGGGTTCTCCAAGATAGCAAAAGGGGAGATACTGGACAGAATAGAACAGATAAGGAGGGAATGGAACTCACCATCAAGTCTACCAAGGAAGATGAAGATCCCATACAATGGACAGAAATTCCACCTTCAACCCTTCTGGATGATGGAGTTCAGGGATGAAGATGGTAACAGGAGATTCTTCAGGTTAGAAAACCAACTATCAAAGGCTAGTTCTCAATACCTGAGATGGTTACAACAAAAGCTAAATCCAAAGGTTGATGAAGAAGATACCTTCTATAGGCAACTCCAAATGCAGATTGAGTCCAACTCTGCCAAAGAAGGAAAATCAAGGGTGATGCCAACAAGAGAAAAGAAACAGTCTTAAATCTGCTCAGTCTAGAGGAGCACTTCTCTGTAAATTTCTCAAACTTTCAGTTTTTAATTTTTGTAGCTTAATACAATTTTTGCATTGTTCTATATATATATATCTTTAGAAATGTTTTGTTATCATCAAGGTCCTGAATTTATGCTTTATTGCCGTCAAGTATAAATTGGGGGAGATTGTTAGGAATATGTTGTACTTGATGATAACTTCACAATCAATCAAATTGTATAAGGTTTTGTAGCTGTCAACGGATGAGGATTTATAACTCTATCCGTTGACAGGTAGCTCATCAGCGGATGAGGTTTGTAGCATACTGCAGTATCTCTATGTTATCAGTTGATAGTGTTTTTATCCACAGTCATGTTGACCATCAACGGATAGGCAGAATAGGGTAGCCAATTGTAAATAAGCTATGCTATGTAATTCTGTCTAAGTGAAAGTGTATCAACAGATGAAGACAAAACTCTATCAATGGATACAACTCAAATCCACTCTATCAACGGATACAGCTCAAGTCTCAATATCAACGGATACAGCTCAATACATCATCAACGAATGTCAGTGTACAATATCAACGGATAATCATTGACACTGTCTGTTAAATATAATTGATGTGTTTTAATCAGTGTTTAAGTGTTATTGGGAGTTATCAGAGTTTAGCTGGAAGCAGTCAGAGTTTGCGTAAACTCTGACAGTTGGAAGCTCGACAGAGTTTGTTAAACTCTGTCTGGAGGAAGCGCGTCTACTGTTCAACAGTGATTAAAGATTAATTATGGAAGCGATATCTTTGAAGATTGGATAGCTATCAAAGAGATCGAGTTGACATAGGAGACGTGTGACAATCTGTAATTGATATCATTGTATAGCTGATTATTAGGAATATCAATTAGAGATTGTATCGTAGCTGTATGTTATATAAATACAGATAGGTTAACCCTAGAAGGGTATCGATAACGAATTATCATTATTGTAACCTAGCAGCTCTTTGTGATATTTTACATCACGAAGAGGGTTTGAAATACAAGAAGTTTTTTTTAGTGCATAAACGCTTTTACTTGTTAATCTCTCATACAAAGTTGATTATTATTTGTGTATTCGGCCTAACAAGTGGTATCAGAGCCAATCTGTTACTTTATTACAGGTTAAGATCCAAACACAACAATAATCATGTCAGAAATTCCTCCACCAACACCTACTGTTTCTGAAAAGGCTCCTACTACTGTGAGTCGTTATGAACCAATCAGGGTTCCTATTCTGAGGCCAATAGAGTATTCTATGTGGAAGGTCAAGATGACTATGTTTCTGGAGGCTACAGATCCAGAATATCTTGACAGGATTTATGAAGGCCCTCACAATCCTACAAAGCTATCTGTTGCAGTTGCTGGTGAAGCAGCAAAAATGGTTCCAAAGGAAAAGAAGGACATGACTCCTGAAGATCTATCATCAATTGCTAAGGATGCAAAAGTTAGGCATTTACTGCATAGTGCCTTGGACAATGTTATGTCTAACAAAGTCATTAACTGCACCACTGCAAAAGAGATATGGGATGCACTTGAAGTCAGGTGTCAAGGAACTGCAGCTATTAAGAAGAATAGGAGAAACATACTCACACAAGAGTATGAGCATTTTGAGGCTAAACCTGAAGAGACCATGACAGAAACATTTGATAGATTCTGTAAACTGATTAATGATCTGTCATTGGTCAACAAAGAGTATGATCTAGAAGACTCGAATCTCAAGTTTCTTCTTTCTCTACCTGAAAAGTGGGATGTGAAAACAACCACTATTAGAGACAACTATGATCTTGCTGAAACAGAGATTGATGAAATTTATGGACTGCTCAAAACTTATGAATTGGAAATGGAGCAGAGAAACAGGAGATCAAGCAGAAAAGGAGAGTCTGTTGCTCTTAATGTTGAAGAGAAGCCTCAGAAGAAAGAGGCAACAAGAAGGAAAATGAAGGGAAAAGCTTTGGTCATACATTCAGAAAGTGATTCACCAAACTCTGATTATGATTCAAACTCTTCTGAATCATCTGACTCTGAGGATGATGAAGAAGAAATGAGAAAAATGGCTGTGCTGATGGTGAAGACTTTCAAGAAAATGGGCTTCAAGAATTTCAAGAAAGGAAAAAGGTTTTCTAGGGATTCAAATGAAGACAGGAAAAGCTACAGGAAGTCTGATAAGAGAGATTCTAAAGGGAAGAAGGATAAGTCTGAAATTCAATGCTACAAGTGTAAGGAGATGGGACACTATGCTCCTGAGTGCAAGAAGGGTAAAACTGGAAAGGTACTCTACACTAAAGGCAGAGATTGGGCAGATACTTCAGATTCTGATGAAGAAGTGAACTATGCTCTCATGGCTACTACTGAATCAGAATCCTCTGAAAATCAGGTACCTCCAACTACCTATGCTTATAATATTGATGACATTGCTCAATTAAGAATTTTTCTTAAGTCATTGCATATAAGTTATAGGGATCAAACTTTAGAAAATGAGAGGATAAAAGCTGAAAATTCTGAATTTAAAGAGAGAAATAAACTTGTTGAAGAGAAACTTGAAAACATGCAACAAGTTCAGAAAGAGAGAGATGATGCTGTTTGCAAAGAATAGATTTTGCTTCAGAAGTATAAACAACTAGAATCTGAGTTGGAGGAAGCAAATAAGAAAATTAGGACTTGGACTAATTCTGGAAAGGACACTCAACAGATTTTTCAAACAGACACTGTTGGTCTAGGTTATAATGAGGGAGATGAACTTAGATTTCAAAATCAAGTTAAAGTCAGAACTAAATTTGTTCATGGAACCAGTAAATTTTTGTCTGAGAATGAAAAAGAAGCTGTCCAAAGAAAACCAGTAAAAACTAGTGTTAAACAGGTTAATATTGGTTCAATGACAGATAAACAACTCAAACATAAACTGAAGGAGGTAAAATCTGTTGAGAAAAAGAAAGTGTCAAACAAGAACAGAAATGAAAAAGTAGGCATTACTTCAGGAAATAAACCAATGCTTGCTAGTTATGCTCCAAGAAAGACATGTCATAACTGTGGTAGTACTAAGCATCTTGCAAATTTCTGCAAGAAAAATAAAAATATAAATTCTTTACCTACAAAGTCTGAGGTAAAGAAGGATTTTGCTAGAACTAAGCCACAGACTTTATGCACACACTGTGGAAGCACTTGGCATTCCATCTATACTTGCAGAAAATATCATGCTATCTATCATAATTACTATGAACTGAAACCCAATCTAAAATGGGTTAAAGTTGATACTGCAAGTGTAAACACTGATACTGTTAGCTCAAACTCTGATAATGTTAATTCCGCTGCAAAAGCTAACAAAGTTAAGAATGCCAAAGGATCCAAGCAAGTCTGGATCCTTAAAACTAATCCTCAGTAATTGTTTTTGATTGCAGGGTAACAGGGAGGCAACCCTAGTCGTGGATAGTGGATGTTCAGGACACATGACTGGAAATAAAGCCCTGCTATCAGAATATGAGGAGAAGGCTGGCCCAAAAGTTTCCTATGGTGATGGCAATATAGGAAGAACATTGGGATATGGCAATATCAATCTTGGAAATGTCATCATCAACAATGTAGCTCATGTCCCAGGACTCAAGCTTGACTTGCTATCTGTGAGTCAAATCTGTGACAAGGGATATCATGTAGATTTCCAACCTGAATATTGTGAAGTTATCAGCAAATCTACAGGAAAGGTTGTTCTAGTTGGTCACAGGCAAAACAACATTTATGAAATCAAGCTTTTGATAGACTCTGTTGGAAAAGCTGTTTGCCTGTCTACAAGAATGTCTAGTGAAGAGAGTTGGAAGTGGCACAAGAAACTCTCACATTTGAACTTGAACAACATCAATGAATTGATCAGAAAGGATCTTGTAAGAGGACTCCCAAAGACCCTGTTAAATGTTGATGGCCTATGTGACTCATGTCAGAAGGCTAAACAAAGGAAGTCATCTTTCAAGAGCAAAACAGAATCTTCTATCACTGAACCCCATCATCTTCTGCATGTTGATCTATTTGGTCCAGTAAATGTTATGTCTATTGCAAGGAAGAAATATGCTTTAGTCATTGTTGATGAATACACTAGATTCACTTGGGTGTATTTTCTAGCAAAGAAGGATGAAACTGCATCAACTCTGATGGAGCATGTGAAGCTTCTGGACAAAGGATCAAGCAACAAAGTCAGAATCATCAGAAGTGATAATGGAACTGAGTTCAGAAATGCAACAATAGAAGAATTCTGCAAGGACAATGGAGTGAAACAAGAATTTTCAGCACCTGGTACACCACAACAAAATGGTGTAGTTGAAAGGAAAAATAGAACCTTAATTGAAGCTGCCAGAACTATGCTTGATGAAGCAAAATTGCCAACTTATTTCTGGGCAGAAGCTGTTCAAACTGCTTGTTTTACTCAAAATGCAACACTGATCAATAAGCATGGAAAGACACCATATGAGATGGTGAAGAAAAAGAAGCCTAACCTGAAATACTTTCATATTTTTGGGTGCAAATGTTTCGTTTTGAAGACTCATCCAGAACAGTTGACCAAGTTTGAGTTAAAGGCAGATGAAGGAATTTTTGTTGGCTATCCACTGTCAACAAAGGCATTCAGAGTTTACAATCTGAGAACTAAAGTGATCATGGAATCTATACATGTTTCTTTTGATGATAAGAAGATAACTGGACTTGAAGACAAAGACGAATATGATCAACTGAACTTTGAAAATGAAGTTTTAAACTCTGATGAAGGAAACTCTGATGAAACAATTCTGACAGACTCTGTTGAAACAAACTCTGAACCTCTACTGGTAAATTCTGGAGAAACTTCTCAGTCACAACAAAGAGGAGAACCAGTTGAGGGGGAGCATGATCAAGATGAAGACTCAAACACTGATACTGAGTCAACTGAAAAATCTGGATCAAACTCTGATGCTTCAAACACTGAAAATTCAAATTCTGACTCTGGACAGTCAAGTTCAGGGGGAGTCTCAGAAAACGAAGATAGATCACAACAGAATCGGGAGAGCATGGATCAAGGGGGAGGATCACATGCTGATAGAAGTCATTTGCCTTCTGCTAGGAAATGGACTAAATCACATACACTTGATTTGATAATTGGTGATCCAGATGCAAAAGTAAAGACAAGAAGTGCTACTGCAAGTGAATGTCTATTTCATGCATTCTTGTCTAAAAATGAACCAAAGAAAGTGGAAGAAGCTCTTCAAGATGCAGACTGGATAACAGCAATGCAGGAAGAGTTAAATGAATTTGAAAGGAATGAAGTTTGGACCCTTGTACCAAGACCAAAGAACAGATCTATTGTGGGTACTAAATGGGTTTTCAGAAACAAGACTGACAGTGAAGGTGTTATCACGAGGAACAAGGCTAGACTGGTAGCAAAAGGTTATTCACAGCAGGAAGGAATAGATTATGATGAAACATTTGCTCCAGTAGCAAGATTGGAGGCAATCAGAATTTTTCTAGCATATGCCTCTCACAAGAAATTCAAAGTGTTCCAGATGGATGTGAAAAGTGCTTTTCTGAATGGAAAGCTTGAAGAAGAAGTGTTTGTTGAACAACCACCAGGATTTGTGGACCCCAAATATCCAGATTATGTCTACAGGCTAGATAAGGCACTATATGGACTTAAGCAGGCACCAAGAGCATGGTATGAGACACTTGCTCAGTTTCTTCTAGAAAGTGGATTCAACAGAGGAACAATTGACAAAACTCTGTTTTATTTCAATCAAGGAAGTGACCTCCTTTTAGTTCAAATTTATGTTGATGACATCATCTTTGGGTCTACTAATGATAAACTCTGTAAGAAGTTTGCCAAGCTCATGCAGTCCAGATATCAAATGAGCATGATGGGAGAGCTTAGTTACTTTCTAGGCCTACAGGTGAAACAAACAGAAGATGGAATTTTCATTAATCAAGAAAAATACACCAGAAATCTTCTCAAGAAATTTGGTATGCTTGACTGTTCATCTGCATCAACTCCCATGGCAACAGCAACTAAACTGGACAAAGACACAGGAGTTTCAGTGGATATGACAAACTACAGGGGGATGATAGGATCTCTTCTATACTTGACAGCTAGTAGGCCTGACATCATGTATGCAACCTGTCTTTGTGCAAGGTTTCAGGCAGATCCTAGAGAGCCACATCTGACAGCTGTGAAAAGAATCTTCAAGTATCTCAAGGGCACCATATCATTAGGTCTGTGGTACCCCAGAGAATCAGATTTTAAGCTACTTGGGTATTCTGATGCAGACTTTGCAGGCTGTAAGGTAGACAGAAAGAGCACTAGTGGAAGTTGTCAATTTCTTGGTGACAGACTTGTTTCCTGGTACAGCAAGAAACAGAAATCAATCTCCACATCTACAGCTGAAGTAGAGTATATTGCAGCTGGTAGCTGTTGTGCACAGATCTTATGGATGAAGAATCAATTGCTGGATTATGGATTGAGGTACAGTAATATACCTATTTACTGTGATAACCAAAGTGCTATTGCTATGACAGGTAATCCAGTACAGCATTCAATGACCAAGCACATCAGCATAAGGTACCACTTCATCAGAGAACATGTGGAAGAAGGAAATATTGAACTACATTTTGTCTCTACAGAACAACAGCTTGCAGATATCTTCACTAAACCATTGAGTGAAGCTACATTTACAAGGCTGGTTAATGAACTAGGAATGATCTCTGGTTCTGACTAGAAATGTTGGTTAGATTCAAACTTTACTTATGTGATGTATTAATCATATTTCCTGATTTATTAAATGTTGAGTGAACTCTGTTGATTAAACTCTGTTATGCATACTCTGTTAAACTCTGTCAGACAACTTGCCATCCGTTGATTGTTGGTTGCATCAGTTGATGACTAACTGAACTTTATCCGTTGATGTTATATGGTCTTATCCGTTGATAGTTGTGTTATATGGTCTTATCCGTTGATGGTTGTGTTATACGGTCTTATCCGTCGATAGTTGTGTTATGCAGTCTCTAAACTCTGTCAGCATGTCTGTATGTCATACACTGTTAATAAGTTTGATAAACTCTGTGAACTTTGAGTTGATTTTTGTCTGAATGAAAACACCAATGAAGAAATATGTGTGAAGCATGATTCTCAGCAATTAATCATGAATCTTTCTGAGTTATTGAGATCTAATCTTAGATTGTGCAGAAAGTTAACACAGCATGATACTGGCTCATATTTATAGCATCTCTTAGTTTATTATGTCCTAAAACTCTGAGTCTATAAATACTGTGTGCATTACCTTTCATGAAGAACTACTGATGTTGATGAACTCTAAACTCTGTTAGTTATACTCTGATAAAATAAAATGTTTACTGCAATACCCCAAAGAAAATGTATATAGGTTATTATACTCCTTTGAGATTATGTTGGATACTAGGATGACCCAGGAACCTATTGGTATATAATATGTGCTAAAATTCTCTGATTTTTGGTGACTAGTTAAATACTAGGATGACCCAGGAACTTATCAAAATGATAAGGGCTAAAATTTTTGAATTTTTGGTGACTGGTTCCAACCTCTGATTACTGGAATGAAAAATAAAAAAAACAATAAAAAAAAATGTGTATATAAAGGGGGTATAAAATAAAAATTACTGTATAAAGTTCGATTACTTCAGAGTTTAGCTTTCATCATACAGTCAGTGTTTACTATGACAGTTTTTGTATCCAGTGTTTATTGATTTACTTTATGGATTTTATGAAAAATTAGATGCTCTAAAAATTGACTTAGTAAACTCTGCTTCACACACACAAATACTCACAACTGTGCAATTTATGAAAGGGTTTCGGTGATAAAGTTGGAGAATTGACAAACGCTGTTGATTCGTGATTTGTACTCTAAGGTAAATTTTCACTTGGACAATTTGAAAGTCTTGGAGTAAGTAGGGTTTTTGACAACTGTTAATCAGTGGATAGTTGATGAATGTGTTCTTTATATGATTACTTTAATTAGTTTTCATATTCTCTTCTTGATGCATTTTCTTGAAGAACAGTTCATATAACACAAATAACAGTTGCAGAACACAATGAATATGATTAGAAAAACAAAATTTTCATTGATAATAAGAAAGAGATTACAAGCAAATATTACATCTTTTTGTTCTCTCTATCTGCTAATCTATTCAACAGGAAAGTAAAAGGTCTGTCCACACCACACCATTGTTAGCAAAAATTCCCAGATCCCATCTTTGCCACTTTATTTGGGTGGAAGTTGAAGGGATAAGGTTATTTTTGCTGACATATTCATTAACAATGGTTGGTGGTGGTGGATAAGGATGCCTTCGAGGAGAGCCATGCCAATGTTGCTTGGAGGGCAGCATCGATGTCGATCACCCTTGCAGGTTTCTCTCTCTCGAGCTCTTCCAGACCAGCATCCATTTGCAGCCACAGCGTCTCAAGCTGCCTTTCCCACTCAAACGCTTCAAATTCTTCACGCGTATAGCTGAAGATGTCCCTATTCTCGACAAGATGAAGGTTTTTCTCTTTGATGGTAAGGTTGGCCATTGTTTTTCAAGGGTATTTGGTTTGAAGGGTTTGTGATTTTACAGGGGAGACTGAAAGGTTAAAGGTTTAATGAAATAATCTGAGCAAGTCTCTAGGCCTTAAATAGAGATGGGTAAGAACGAAGTCCTTAATCACTTCGTATTCTGGTTTTTAAAGGCAACAGGTAAACGTTTCAAATTCTGATTTTACTTGGGTCTAGATATTTTTAAAAGAGTATTATTTGATTTTTGCTAAAATCAAATATTTTAATGTTTTAATTTTTAATATACTCTTTTTAAAAATAGGCGCACATGACCCACTCGCCTTTAATGTGTCCCACTTACCTATTATCGTGTCCCACTACACATTAATCAAGGAACTGATTGAGTGTTTGTTACATAAGAGATTGAGTTTTTATTAATTTAATCACTTTTGTGTCCAAAC
This sequence comes from Saposhnikovia divaricata, assembly GCA_036435485.1. NCBI lineage: Eukaryota > Viridiplantae > Streptophyta > Magnoliopsida > Apiales > Apiaceae > Saposhnikovia > Saposhnikovia divaricata. Next base: position 34,957,095 of record CM071599.1, read on the forward strand.
GAGTTTGCTTTATTCTTACTCTCACAGTTCTCTTATTTTTCTCTTGGGCACTCACGCAAACACCTTTTCTACATACATATCTTTTGGAAATTCTTGGAAATTCTTAACTCAATGGCATCTAAAGCATTCACTGCTCTTGGCTTACGGTTTGTTCCTAATAACTATGAAGCTCCACTCTATCATGAACGCGTTCCAGAATCGTTTCATCTCATGCAGGACTTTTTGAGGGATTCAGAGATTGGACAAGCTCTGACTAGACCTGCTACTCTTTCTGCGCCTCAAATTGTTTCATTCTGGCAGAACTCAGTTTATGTGGATGGAGGAGAAAGTGGAACTCCTACCATTATCTTCACTTACGAAGACCAAGATCATGTGATTACTCCACAGACTGTACGAGATACAATGGGGTTTGATACACATACTTCCTATACTCTCGTTAATGAAACTTATCTGAGAGAGATGCTACAAGAGATAGGTTACATGGAATCTCTTGACAAGCTCGGCAGTATAAAAAGGCCAAATCTCAGAAAAGAATGGAATTTCTTCTTTGATTGCATAACGAGGACGTTCCAGAAGAAAGTCACAAACTGGGATGCCATTCCAATAGACAGTCTTCAAATCGGGTATTCTCTGCTTTATGGTTCTAATTTTGATTTTGGTCGACATGTTTTGATGAGCTTAGGTGATAAATTGTCAGAGTCTACCACTGTCTATTATGCTCGTTTTTGTCAAATGTTGTTTAATGCATGTGTACCTGGTCTTGAAATTGATGAAACTGATGAAATTGATCCGTTTAGAGTCAATAAGCGCATATTCTCTGATATGACTAACAAGGATGTTGGTAAAGAAAATCTTCCTGAGTTTGTCATGCCTCTTGCTCTACGAAATTTTCTAAATCAACCACATGAACCACAACAAGACCAACAGGAACCACAACACGATGCACCACAACAAGATGAACCTCAACCAGAACCAAACACTGAATCACCTGCAAAGCAACCTTCACGCACTTCAAACACAAACTCTGATTCGTCAAAATCTCCACCAGCATCACAGTCTAGAATGCAAAGAGTTAAGAAGGCAGTTACTAAACGACGTGCAAGTCTAAAGCAGGCAGAAGAAACACAAAGCAAATTAAAACGGAAATCTCCTGAAGCTGTTTACACTAGAAGGGGGAAAAGAATGAAAGCTCGGGCAAACATATCTAAGTCACTCTCAGTGGTAGAACAAACTCCACCAACTAGTGAAGAGGATTCAGATAATGTACCTCTAGCAAAACGAAGAAAAGTGATATTCTCTGATAGGGATAGTACTGGAGATGGAGGGGCAAGTAACAAAGGAAAGAAAAAGGCTGAAGAGGTTCAAACTCTGAGAACTAGTAAGTCATCCAAATCACAGTCTGTTGGGAGAAATACTGATACTCAAGGAACTTCAAGGACCAAGAGTTTACTGTTATCTTCAAATCCACAAACTGATGAAGAGTTGGCTGCTAAGTTGTTCATTGAAGAGAATGAGGAAGGAGTAACGATTGAGGACATTGAAGCTGAGGAAAAGAGTTTACAAGAAAAACATCTTAAAGCTTTAAAGTCTGATAAGGTACAAAGAGGAAAAGCTCATAGACCTGTTGTTAAAGGTGTTGTGATCAGAGAGAGGACTGATGTTAGTCAAAGTTCTCGGTTCTCAAAGGAAGCAATTGCAGCAGAGGCTAAACTCAAGCTAAAAGGCATTGAAGGTGAAAGTTCACAGAAGAAAGTTACAACTTCTGTTGCATCTCAAGCGATGATCACACCTTTACACTCCTCACAGTTGAAATCTGTTTTTGGAAAAGGAACAATTTCTGATCCAAATGTGTTATCTGGAGTCTCAATGAATATTTCTGATGGAAAAGCTTTATCTGGCAAGATTGGAAATAATAAGGCTGGACTAGGTTCACATAGAGACAGAAGGCAATATACTGGTCCTAGAGATCCTTCTTCACTGGCTGTTCCAGGTCGTGGTGTTCCTCAAGAGAGTCTGGATAGACTGGAATCAGTGCAGTTGGTTCATCAGAAGAGTTTAGACAAAGATTTTCTTCTATACTTCATGGCTGATGGGACAGTATTCAAAGTTGGTGAGGATGATATCGGCTTGAAATGTTGGGAAGAACTAGAGTATGTTCTATATCTTCTCAAGGTGAATAGTCGAAGGACTCAATCAGTTGCCAATGTACTCAGACAGAAGATGACTCAGAATCTGGCAATTAGAGGACAGAAATACAACAGCAGATATATTCCTAAGTACAGGGATTATCAAGGCAATCTCATTGAAATGAAGAAAGGTACTGCAAAGTTAAAAACTGATTTGGGAATCACAGTACTTGACTTCAATACACAGGCAGAAAAAGACAGATTTATCAGACTGGGTAATGAAATGAGAAGAAACAAGATTTATGATCTTAGGGCTGCTATTTACCAAACAGATGAAAGTGATCCTCAACTCAGAGAAATCAAAGAAGCAATGAAGATTGAACTTGAAAATGCAGAAAGAAGATTGCTGATTGATTATCTCAGAACCATGCCAGATCTTGAAATGATTAGAGATTAAGTTCTGTAAGAATTTTCTTATTCTCTATAGTTTTTAAGCTTAAACTCTGAATCTGTATAAACACTGTATTTATCTATTTGTTTTGACATCATCAATTATTGTCATTAACTTGTACATTTTTGCTAATGAACAAGTTGGGGGAGATTGTTAAATATAATTGATGTGTTTTAATCAGTGTTTAAGTGTTACAGGGAGTTATCAGAGTTTAGCTGGAAGCAGTCAGAGTTTGCGTAAACTCTGACAGTTGGAAGCTCGACAGAGTTTGTTAAACTCTGTCTGGAGGAAGCGCGTCTACTGTTCAACAGTGATTAAAGATTAATTATGGAAGCGATATCTTTGAAGATTGGATAGCTATCAAAGAGATCGAGTTGACATAGGAGACGTGTGACAATCTGTAATTGATATCATTGTATAGCTGATTATTAGGAATATCAATTAGAGATTGTATCGTAGCTGTATGTTATATAAATACAGATAGGTTAACCCTAGAAGGGTATCGATAACGAATTATCATTATTGTAACCTAGCAGCTCTTTGTGATATTTTACATCACGAAGAGGGTTTGAAATACAAGAAGTTTTTTTTAGTGCATAAACGCTTTTACTTGTTAATCTCTCATACAAAGTTGATTATTATTTGTGTATTCGGCCTAACACTGTCTTCTATGCTAAGCTGGGGATTAGCAGTTGATAAGGACATGTTTGACTGACAGATCACATGGGTTGATAGTAGATACAAAAAACAGTATGGCAGCCATACTTTGGAAACACAGAAGAAAGAAGCATTCCGTTTACACTATAAATACAAGAAAGGTGCAGGAGACATGTCTGTTCACAAGGACAACCTTTCGGCTACATGTGTATTTGGAGTGTAGTAGCAAGTCAACTAGAATTAGATTAATATTATCTTATTCCAGTAGTACTTGTAAAAACTTGGGATTTATAACCAAGGGTAGCAACTCTTTGGAGGCCAAGAAAACAGATACATTTGCTTAGGGTTTTTATTGAATATCCTTAGAAAGCAAAGAGTTGTAAAACAGAAGTTGTGTACTTTTGTATCACAGAGTTTTCTTCGAATAAAAGTTTCAGGTGGTGCATTTAACCACCTGATTTTTATGTGTTTGTGTATTAATCTTTCTACAGCAATTATCTAAGTATAGATTTCTGGAGTTCTTATCAGAAATTTATAAATATCAAGAATTGTATTCAACCCTCCCTTCTACAATTATACAAGTGTGTAATCTGGGAATAACACACATTATATCATTCATGTACATTAGGAAGAAAATTACCTTATACATTCATGTACATTAAGAAGAAAATTACCTTATACGATGACAAGATATAAACTCTGCAATTGACCTGCTTCCCCAAATTGAGAAACTGTTGTTTAAGCTTTTAACACTACTTTCCCAAATTGTGCATTGGTAATGTATGTTTTGAATGACTCTTTTAAGACCAGCACAAAATCCGTTACACCTGTCCCATATTTTATTAAAATTTATCGTCCGAAACTATTTTCAAAACTTAAAAAAGTAGTCAACTTCAGCTGTATGTTGGGCTTTGTGTAACAAATACTCCTACTTAGAAAATATTTAATCAATTTATTATACTAAATTAAATTAAAAATATTTCATTTTCCTTTGTAAAATATGAATCCAAATTTTCAATGACGTTATATTACGCTGTCACTCCATAATTTAACTTTTAAACAATTAAATAATATTGTTGGGGTTCTCTAATTTATACGTTAATTACTCCTTTTGATCGAATTGACTAAACTTTGACTAATATTTACATATAAAAGTAGATTAAATCTAATTTTGAATGACACAATCTTCTTTATTTTTTTTTCAGCTAATTATTTATACTGTTATTTATGCTATTTTATTATTGAAATTAAAAACAATAATTTATAACGTAACAACACTCAATTTCAAAATTTTAATTAACAATTCCAAAACACCGTTATAGACAAAACATATTTATATATTCTTTTCGGCTTATATCTAACAAAAAATTAAATAATTAGTACAAAATTATCCCAAATAATATTAAAATAATAGCATTTTACATCATTTCACCCCGCGCAGTGGGCACACATTCTAATTTGTATATAGATTCATATATTGATTATAGAGAATAAAGGTCATGAAATTACTTAAGAAAATTTATTTGAGATACTAAAGTGACCTTATTTTTTTGTAATATATATTTTCAGTTAAAAGATTATTCAGTTTTCCTAATATAATATACATATACAAATATAATATTTCCATCTAAATACATATTATGTAAACACAGGTGACATATATGTGATATGTCATCTAAACATTGATCTCATCCAATTACTTCATGTAATAAACTCATGAACTTTCTTTAATGTGTTATGAAAATATTGCCCGACATGCCTAATTTAAAAAATGTTACCTATAGTTTAAAATACAACTTATTTGTTTTAAGTAAAAAATAATGATTTTGACTTTAAATTAGATTTATTTGTTTGGCTAACTTTACTTAAAGTAATTTATTTAAAAAAAAATTGACTAAAAAAATAAAAATTCATATATTTTTTAAACATAATATAAAAGTATAAAATACAAATATATGCAAAAAATATAACACAGGCTAAAAGGTGACTCAAATATATAAAAATTGATATAAGGAAAAAAAAAGTTGGAAAAAAGTAGTTGAAAAATTTATGTGTGCACGAACACATCAAGTCCAACTAGTACTCCGGATAAAAAGTACTTCATATATTTGCATAATATTGGGGGCTTAGTTTTAGAAAGAGCGTCTTGACCAAAAAAAAAAAAGAGTGCAGCTAGCAGGATTCAAAATTTCAAACTCGGATTTGCCATTTTCTCGGCCACTTTTTGACAAATTCGCAACAGTATGTACAGTATCAAGATAGATACTGCTACAACAGAGTAATAGGGAAGAACAAATAGAAAACATAACATGAATCAATGACAACCGATATTATCCAAAAGATATTTTCAAGCATACAGTTGTGAAACATGAACGATAAATAAGAAAAGGTTGATAACTTACTATTCCTTTCCAATGAAACTATATACATAAATTCATAATACACTGTAAAATGTAACATTAAACAAATAAAAATAAATGCACTTGACAATCTAACAACCTTGTAACAGAACCTGTCAATCCAAGCCATCATTCCTTTCTTCAAAAAGACAACACTTTAGTTCTAAGAAACCATCCAAGAAAGAAAGAATATAATATCATTTGTCAACACCTTTGCAAGTACAACTTCAAAACTAAAAATAAACAAAAACAAAAAACAAATTATCTCGAAACATTTTCTAAACAAGAAAATCAAACTGTAGTCTCCTCAAAAGTTACCAACATTTCTCTCTACAATATTTAATCACACCAAAGAAATTAAGAAATATCCCAAAACATACAATATGGGTAGGGAAAAGATTATATGGAAACTGTACACTTGGTGAAAGAGACAAGGCACAACTCTTGCAACCACAATCATACGAAGCCTATTGAGCAATGAAGCACCAAAACAGCACATACCCATGTTCTTTTATTTCATGAATGTTGTCTACACAGGAATAGCATCAACCTTGGAGGAGTCCTCGCATCTTATAACAATGCCCTCAAGGTGGGCAGGAAGGATGCACTTAGACCACATGCATCCCGTAGGTATAGGGTCTGGAGGAGATACGATCATCAACACATTATCATTTCGCTGTACAACTCCCATTACACTTACTGTACTGCCTTCTTTAATGTAGCTGTAATAAAAGAGATTCTGCTAATTGAGTAACACCACAACAGATAAATACTCACAATTTAATCTCCAATATCCAGCTTTCTCTCAGAAGAAATCTTTTGAGTAATGTTATGGCCAACACAAGTTTACTTTCTTTTGATGATAAATATATTTAACTTCGCAGTTCAATATTTCTATATTGATTGTGAAACTATGCATTAATTACTAAAGACTTCAAGACACAAGGTAAAAAGTTACCCTTCTTTCAATCGCATCACACGATCATCGCCAGAAAGATTTCTCTTTCCCAACCACCTAACAAATTCTGGAGAGATATCCCTGTTTGATTGATTAATATCCACAGCAATTGACTCATCAACATAAGGAGTCACCTTAGCACCAGAACCAGCCTTGACCAGTGCCCTTAACCCAGATTGGAAATCGGAAATGTAAAAATCTACTACATGCCTCTGCAATAATAAAAAGATTAATTCAGTTGTATAAGAATACAAACAAGGTTTGATACTTATGGATCTATATGTTACAGTGCTACTGATCTCCATCACAAATAATTACTTATATGTGTATACAGCCACAGGTGCTTTGTTTGAAAGTTTATGAAAGGAAATATCTACAACTAGCATAGAGTCCCAGTCAACTAGATGAGTGCATACAACTTGCGCAAATTCATCTTAAAGATGGAGAGAGAAGCTGACATAGTGAAAATATTCTCTCAAGTCTCACCTCGACTGATCGGAGACCCCAAGTAAATCGACGATGTGATGAATTAGCAGCTTTAGAATCCCATCCCCTGTATTCATATAGACTTGTGGATGTATAAACACAACGAGGAACTCTATTAAATGATGATTCAAGAGGAAGGTTTCCGCAAGTTACCACCTGCAAGAAATAGAAATTAATTTTGTCAAAGAAAAGGCTAAGCAATCAACGGTAAGAAACCATAGAGATACATTTCAATATAAAAATGGTAAAGGATATATAAACCAATATATATCCTAGCCAAGGAAAGAATATTATCTGGACTCCAGAGAAACAATGTTAAATTGCCAAAAGCAAATCAAGTTTACAGATATTCATCACAAAATTAAAGAAAATATCAGCCCCTCTGTCCGTGTTATTGATCTAATTATTTTTTTCAGGTCATATATAGTCCTAACTCCCACTGTCTAAAAACCAAGGCCCTATAACCGAGAAGTTTTCGCAATTATGAATGGAAACCAAAAGCAATTTAGGGAAGGAAAATAATTTTCTATTTTCTAGTAGACGAAAATGAAAAACACTTCGAGGAGGGTTACTACTGTTCACCATAGTGGTCTAAGGATACAATTAAATCCTGTTACCAATTCCAAAAGACAAAATACTACGGTCCTCCTGAGCTTTTGATTACAGCCTTTCGGCCCTCCGCAATTCCGCGACAGTAAAGGAAGGCAATCAGAAAACTTGATTACATTGTACCTTGCAGTCCTCTACTCTTGAATTAGTAAACAAATTAGATGTGCACCAACAAGTGTGTTAATCCTGATATGTCCCTCCTAGTTCATTACTAAAATAACTGATCAAAGAACTGACTACCGAAATTATAAATCTTTAAATTTTTAAACTTAGAATTCAGAATCTATTCAACAGTTGGGTATAATATATAGTTTAAAAATTAAAAGATTAGGATTTTACATATCACTTCAATAATTCATGTTACCATATAGCAAACAATAACGTCAAGTAATATAAGGAATACTATTGATTACAAAACATATACTTATGTAGCATAATATGATGTTTAAATGTGATTCATAACCATTAAAATAAGGTAAGGATGAGAAAATGTTACATACCCCAGAAACCTTGACAAATTGTCCATTCTTTGCAGTTCTGAGTTCACAATCTGGATAACGAGCAACGAAACCGGTGATAGCTTTTGTTCCCCAACAGCTATTCCAGACAAACACACTAGTTACAGCAACAAATAAAACAACGACAACAACTAAAAGAATGGGATTGCCGACTGCTGCTAAGATAAAAATGCCAGCAATAAACCCCATCACAAAGAGTAAAATGATGGACCAAAAGATTAGCTTGGGGAAGCTTTTGAAGAAGGAATTTTGATTCTCCTGGCTAAGACGAGTAACAGCTTGGTTTTGAACTATAAATGCACTGCCTGACTTAAGTGATCCTGTGGAATCCAAAGGGCCAGAAGCCTTTCGAGGAGCGCCTGATGAACTAAGGGGCCCTGAAGTGATAGGCCCAGATGTTATGAGTCCTGTGGTAGGAAGAACTGGCGCAATAGGGCCAGAATTGTGGCGGGAAGCAGAATTTGCTCCTCCGCCTTGAGGACCTGAAGCCTTCTTTATTGGTTCCCCATGTTTATTTAGTGGACCAGAACTCGTCTTCTTCATGGAAACAGAACCAGGAACACCACCAATCGAACCAGAACCCATTCGACCCCCAGAACTGGTAGTCATTGGATTTGAGTGTGTAGCAGCACCGCCGAAAGAACCTGTCCTTGAGGGGGCACTAGTCATAGGTCCAGATTTTCTCGATCTAGATCCATCCATAGATACATCAAACATCTTTCCAAGTTCTCCAGACTTTTTAATATCACCGCCAGTGTAAGGTACTGCTGTCGAGCTCATAGTTGGAGTCCTTTCTTTGGGTGGCTGCTCTGGACGGCCCGACACAAATAGGCCATTGCTCAACTGATGTGAGGGAAATCGGGAACCCATGTAGCTAATTGATGCCAAAAATGGCCAATGACGTAAGAAAAGCCAAAAGCGCAGAGACAAACTTCTAATGTAAAAAACTTTCAGATCCTAGCAGTCCCGGAGCAAGAATATACCAGTACCTAAAACATCACAGATGATAATTAATACTACATCTGAAGAAAAGGCTAACAGGAATATTGTCGCTATCCGTAATTAGAATAGAAAAATTGTTGGAATTCCTTTCATTCATGATACATCACAAAGAAATTCTGACTCTAAAGTCCCAAGGAATGGGAGAATGTCTTAATTCTTGACTTTGTCGGGATTCGAGATAAGAATTTCTGATCCTATGTTGTTACATAATACTGAGAAAAATCATCTAAACAGGAAATTTGGGTCAAGGAGCAGGTAGTCTTAATGGCAAAAACATCACACACGACATTGCAGATCTAAAAGCAAAATTAATGATTCATGACAATATAAACCTCATAAATACCAAAAAAAAATCTCCTGATCAGCAAAATCTCAGCTCAGTACACCAAAACTAAGACATATAGATCCCAATACTAAACCATGACAATAAAACTAAACCAAGAATAATGCAGAACATAAAAACAACAAAGCCAATGTACTACAAACACCCTAGATCCAAAATCAAGAAAACTTAAAGATTCACTTCTCAAAACCAAAGATCAGAGAAACAAAAACAAACCCATGTGCCAAATTGATCTAGAACCAAATCTGAGAATTCCCATTTATCAAAAACCCAAAAAGATTCAATCTTTATCATAAAAGACCCACATTTCATAATGACCACAAGTGAACTAATAACTTGTGTAAAGATACATACATAAATGTAAATAAAGATAAGATTATGAAGGGTACCTGGAGAAGAGAGTAAAGTTGGAACCTGAGGAAGCATGAACATGATGGTGGATCAGAGAGAGAGTGAGAGAGGGGGGGGGGGGGGGGAGTTAAAAGGCGGTGGTGGGTTGTCTGTACTCTGTATGTTCACAAATTGTAGTCGAAAAAACAAATAAAGAGTGATATAGTATATTTTGATAATTTACAAGAGATTTATGTCTCTACCTGTTCCTTCAAAACTTGTCATTTATCCCAACCATTTTTAATTCTATTTTATATTTTTATCTAATATATCTTTCCAACTTTCTGTTTTGTTTTTACTAAAATGCTAACTTTTTCTTCCTTCATTTTTTTAAGGGTTTTTTAACAATATATCCCAATTTAAAACATGGTTTGCAAATATGTCCTATATATATTTGAAATTTCAAATCTGTCCTAAAATCAGTTTTTCATTCAAATTTTAACAGAAAATGACCATTGTACCCTTTTTAATCAAATTTATTTTATAATATAATTTCTCATAAAAACATGATTTGATTAATTTAAATTATAAATTTTAATATTTTATTTGGTTAAGGGTGCCCCTGGCGGGGCCTGTGTAAGAAAATAAAACAAAAATATTTATTTTATGGTTATAATTAAAAAAAAAACGCTCCTGACGGGTCCTGTATTAAAAAATATATTTTTTTTAGTTACTAGAATTTAAAAATTGTAGTATACTTATAATAATAAGTAATTAATAGAAAAGGGTATATTGGTCTCTATAAAACTTAAAAACTAATAATGGGACATATAATTAATAAATCAATATGATGGGACATATTCGTAAAGTGATCTATTAATTTGGGACATATTATACAAATTCTCTTTTTTTAAAGTTCCTTCATCTTATATGAAATACGGTTAGAATTGTAATTTGAATTTATGTGGTTTGAGTTTAGATTTTTTTAACTGAGTGAAGCTTTAAGTTTACTTATTGAGTTCAGAAATTGTTTTAGAATGAATTCATTCATGTTAACTATTGAATTTTTAAATTCGAATTCAATTTGTTAAAAAATTGATTCGATTCAAATAATTATTTAGTGAATTGAATAAAATCTATATTATCAAGTTGACTCGATTTGAATTATAGCTTATACTAAATACGTGGTCCTATATCGTGTTATTTTTTATCAAAAAAAGTATTTGATTTCGATTCACTTCTAGTTACAATTCCATTAATGGTTGATAATTAACTTTATTTCATAATTATTTTTAAAAAAGCACCATTGTATTTTTTTATTTTAACTACTGAAGCTGCTACAAATATTTTTAAATAACTAAATAAGGATGAAGCGGTATTCAAAAAATAAAAAAAAAATATGTGTTGGCTCTCTGATTTATTGTTCAATCATATTATATCCTTATATATAAAATATAAGAGGGATCTTATCCATAATTTTGGTTTGATCACTGTACCGCTAAAATAATCTCAACCATCGAATATAATATTTTTAAAACTAGACGATCAAGATTATATCATATTAAAAACAAAATTATAATCTAAGAAAGATATAATTAAAAAGATTGTATTATAATTGAATTTTAAAAAGAAGCTATAATCTGAAAAAGATATAAAAGATTGTATTAGAAGTGAATTTTATTTATTTATTTATTAATATTAAAAAAGTTTATATTTACTATTTAGGATCTATCTCGAGATATAGAAATCAGATTTGGATGATTTTACAGTCCACGCGAAACTCATAAAATTATCTTTAATTTAATGATGATTTAACAATTATTATCCAAATAAAATATTCAGAATCTCAAGAGAAAATATAATTACGAATTTTTACATTAATCTTATTTAGTGTAGAATAACTACATTAATAATTCTATTCAATATAGAAAACCTAATTATATATGATATAAATCATTGACAAGCACTTTTTCGTATTTCAATATAAATACACTTTTTAGTTTACATGTTAAAATATTAAATATTTTTTATGCTATATCCACCGTTTTTTATCTATTTATTTTAAGATCTAATAGTTCTTATTTATTTTATTATACTGAGGACCAGACTACCAACTACCAAAGTTTTGGGCAAAATCCCTCCTACACCTATGATTAAAATTGTATTTGGTTGTTAGTACAACTATCTTCAAATAATAAGAAGGTTATTTTGATAATCAAAACAAAATATAAGTAGATTTCTTAAATAGAATGAATTTTCGATATAAAAAATTGTCAAATTCATGTCTCTTTTTTAGTTTACAAGTTAAAATATAAAATATTTTTTATGCTAGATCCAACGTTTTTTATCTATTTATTTTAAGATCTAACAGTTCTTATTTATTTTATCGTACTGAGAACAAGACTACCAACTACCAAAGTTTTGGACAAAATCCCTCCTACACTTATTATTAAAACTGTATTTGGTTGTTAATACAACTATCATCAAATAATAAAAAGGTTATTTTGATAATCAAAACAAAATATAAGTAGATTTCGTAAATAGGATAGAATTTTCAATATAAAAAATCGACAAATTCATCTCTCTTTCGTTTTTTGGTAGTTTTAATTGAAGAAAATTGTTAAAACATCATTAAATTAAAAATTATTTTGTTAATTTCACGTAGGCTGTGAAATCATCCAAATCAAGTTTTAAGAATTCAAAATAAAACACATAATAAATTGAACGTGTAAAATCTTATATATATATATATATATATATATATATATATATATATATATGTCATTGCTCCATACAGAACACCCTTATATAACAAACAATAAAGAACATCTTAGATCTAATAGATCCAATGGCCCCGCCATGGGCACCCAATACAAAAAATTGTTATTTTTTTACCCTCTATCCATCTAGCAAAAAATAATAAAAAAAATTTAAAAAAAATTACTGTTCATGATGATGTCATGCTGACGTCATCAGAGACGTCATCATGAACAGTAAATTTTTTTAATTTTTTTTGCTAGATGGATAGAGGGTAAAAAATAACAACTTTTTGTATTGGGTGACATGACAGAACTCTTATATTAGATTAGATATGAGATGTTCTTTATTTTTTGTTATATAAGGTGTTTGTTATGGAGTGGAGTGCAACTCATATATATATATATATATATATATATATATATATATATATATATATATATATATATATATCAATTTCATAACAACAATTTGATACGTAAACTAATAACAAATAAATAATAAAAAAATAATATAATAAATATTAGAAAAGAGCCGGGTTATAAGCTAGTTTTCATAAAAATTGTATGGGTAATTTGTGGCGGAAAATAGTGGGGCACAATCCCATTCATCATTTTTAAGACAAAATACGACTCTTTCTCTCTCTTTCTAAAACCCTCGCCTCCGTCGTAGAGTTTTGAGGGGGTTTCCATCGGTCTTCACCGGTGGAAAACCTCAATCCCTTTTCGTTTTATTGTTTCTTATCTTGTTTTTTTCAATAAGTTCCCAATTTATTTGAATTTCAATAAGTTCCCAAATTATTTGGGTTTTGTTAGAGTTTGAGTTTTTGTTTTGATTGGGTTTTGGAGTGTTCCATAGCCGAGGTTATAGATCGGCAAGATTTTCATGGTTTTGATTCAGGGATGAAGGTCATTATGAGATCGCATTTATGGTCGTTTGTACAGAACAGTTCGATGAAAAAAAAACTATCGGTACATACTTTCAATCATCTTCAAATCGCTTGGTTGGCTTTAGGAAGGATTCAACAGCGATCCCCTTAAGCGTCTATCCTTTCGATTGTATTTGTAGATGTCGTATGGCTTTTGATTAATGAATTGATTCCTTTTTGTTAAAAAAAAAATAAAATTAAGCCGCATTCAAATAAATAATTACAAAATTTAATCGATCACAGGCCTCTTGTTTGTTTTAAATCTTCCATCTCTAGACTCTGGCATTGGCCAATATAGCAGTAAAATTTTATACATATGTGGAGTATAAGATATCTAATTTTTTTAAAATAATTATTAAAATATAATATAATATCCTGCTAAAATATCCCTCTAATATTTTAAGACTCAGATTAGTTTGAAATTGTTCAAATCAACAAATATACGTCTGACTACTTAACTAGTTAACTTGCAATTGAATCCATATCAATGTAGAGCGTATCATGGTGTTCTGTATTTAGAATCCTGTAGCCACTACAACAACATAATGATATCCCAAAAGTTTCACAAATAAGCAATGTTAAGGGATGTTCGAGGAAATTTATTTTTCAGAATAAGTTAATTTATTTTAAGTTTAAAGTTAAGATTCCTAACTTTAGAATTTATTTTTCAATTTATTTTTGTAACTTATTTAATCTCAAACATATATTAAATACTTATATAAAAAAAGTTACCAAAATATAAAACTTTTACCATGGACTTGTTAAAAAAGTTAAGCCAAACATGCGCTTATTATACAGGCCTTAGATTTTGGTTTATAAACGTGACCATGGACTTGTTTTATTACATGTGAATAATCTTGGTTGCAATGTTTTAGACTTGCTTTTAAATTCTCTATTACTTGTAGGACCCTTCCTGGTTGTTGATTCTACTCGACTTGTTACCAGATTGATCAGACTTGATGCTTGCACTTTAACAGATTTTCTTGGGTTTCACTCCCTCTATAAATTTTTGTATATCATACTTTTTTGGACAAATTATACATTTTAACACAGCGAAAGGCCTTTGGATCGAGAATAATTTAGTGGTAGAGTTGTTATGACTGGATTTTTGTCGGACCTTTGTTCATTCAAACCGGCAATGAAGAAGAATGCGAGAGTTGAGCTCCCCGATTCATTTCCGGTGTGGGAATAAGTTAGTCGATTTTGATAAGATAATTAGATCGTAGAGTATCTGTGTTTTTGGTGTCAAAATGTGAATGAATGATGTTCCTTTGAACGTGGGCGGCTAACCTGGAGGTGGTGAAGGTGGGATGACGTGTCCCACGTTCCGAAGGATTTACAACTAACCTGACCGTTAAAGCCAAATGGACTGAACAAGCTTTGGGCTTCCTTCGGTACTTTATGTTGGGCCTTCGGTCCGGTCCATTAAGAAGATGGACCTCCAACATGTCCCTGGGCTTCGTTCGGAGTTATCCTCAGGACGGAGGCCCAAGCCCATGCTCCTTCTTCGGAATTATCCTTCGTAGTCCTTCCTTTGGATAAGGATGCCAGACGCTAGTGATAAGACCTCGCACAGGGAGGCATGTCCATTTAATGTTGATAGCTATCCCACCTCGAGATTTGCGCTGGAATCCCAGCCGTTGAATTTGGAGCATCTCTTGTCCAAACGTCACATCCACCTATTTAAACTTATAGAACCTTCTCTTTTCCTCTTTACACACACATCTCCAAGTCTTCTCAAGCAAAAAACCCTTGTAACAATTGGGGCCATTATTTCCTTTCCAGAAATTCCCAGTTCTCCGATTCCACTCGAGGCTCATCTTCAAAAAGTATATCCCCAAGAAACTCTTCTCAGAAATAATCTCCGAAAAAGTAAGTTTCTCTTTCTTCTCTTAGTTATTTGCGTATTTGCGACTTTCTCATTCCATTCCTTTGTCGCTGTGGTTCTGCATTTACCTTGTATGTATATATATGTTTTTTGTATATGCATGTGTGTACGAGATGTTTTGGTCCATATGGGTTTCTGGGTAAAATGCATATAGGTTTGTGTTGCTTCTTGGGTTTGGTATACTACTCTAAGAATTTTTACCTCCCCATAGCTTTTTCCTGGGATTCTGGGGCTGTTGAGTTCTTTTTTCTGGGCATGATCATCCTTCGGGATCTTCAAGCCTAATGAACATCCTTCGAACGGTCCCGGTACTCTCACTTACCAAGTTCCGAAGCCCTTTATACCTTCATCCGTGTACTTTCGATTTAATTGCCTTTAGACCTTAGGATGTCCCCGACCGATCCTGGCCCTCTGTACTCGACCATTAGCTGATTAGGTTTTCTCAAATTTCCTCTTTCTTTTCCGAGTACACGGCTAATCTCTTGTATTTCCGAACGCAGGATATGGATCGGTCTAACGCTCCGAAGGTTCCCACGTATTCGGCCATGGCCCATTATGGGGATGAAAAAATCTTTCTGACCGCAAATCTAAATTCTGTGATGATCGAAGAAGATGTCTCCCTGCTGCCTGCCAAATATGATTTTCCCGAGCATTTTGAAGCTTACACCGCTGATGAAGATGACCTTATTTATCATACTCCTGTCGTAGAGTGGCCGCATGGGAATTTTGGGATAGGGGTTTCAGAACGAGCCCTTTACTGCGGTCTTAGGTTCCCCCTCCTGCCGATAATTAGGCGATTTTTGGAGGCTACGAGGATAGCCCTAGACCAACTAGACCTCAACAGATTCACTAACTTCAATGCCTTCCAGGATCGTTGTGTGAAGGCCGAGGTCGAACCTAGGTTGTCCCTTTTCTTTCATCACTACGAATTCAAAAAGAATGGTAAATCCGCGAGATTTTACACCGTGGCCCGAAGGACTGGTCGAGCTGACTGGGCCGTCAAAAACTCGAGTAATAGGGGGACTCATGACCATTTGTTCTTCGTCAGTGGTCCCAAGTTAGACAAGTATCGTGTGTGGAGAGAAGTAGATCCCACCAACATTTTAATCCCAGAATTAGAAGATGAGGATGAGGCGGACTATCGCAAGATTAGCCGACCGATGAATCCTGCCAAACTTCCTTTATCTATGAGCCGAGATAAGGGTTGGGTGAAGTCCATATGGGGTAGCGGTAACGCTTTTGTCCTTTCTCCAGTCGGTTTTCATCCACTTGTATCGTTTTCTAACTGCTTTCTTTTGTCTTTAATTGCAGTGTTTACCAAAGCTCATATGGCTAGGAGGGCGGCCGAGAAGGCTGCGAGGAAGAAGGCCGAACAAGAGGCCAGGTTGAAGCAAACTGAAGACCGCTCGCTGGAGCCTCCCCATAGCCCTTCCCACCAGATCATCGACACCACCGTCGTCCCGACGGAGACCTCTGTTAGTCAAACATCGGACAACATCCACAAGCGGCGCAATTTCGAAGAACTAATTCAGACCTACCGTCCAGACTGGTCGGTTTTGGTTACCGATAAGTTTGCTATGCGCGCTCTAGTTGAGGCGAAGGAGGTGGTTGATGACCTCCTAAGGCCATGATTCTTCCTGCCGACCGCCCGACCTATGATGCTGTCGGGGCCGTGTCAGCTTGTTCGGAACTTTTGGGTCATTTGACTATGGTGTGTTTCCTCTTTCCTTGGAGTATTTTTATGTTTCCTTTGTTTTCCTGTCTAACCTTTTTCCTCATTCATTCGGGCTGCCCCTTGGGCTGCGGCCCTCGAAGGGAAGGTTAAGGACATGGACAGGAACGTTAAGGCCCTTAGGGAGGAGATTCGAAGCATAAAGCATCAGAAGGACCTCTTTGAGCTTGAACGCAATGCGCTCCAGACTGAACGGGATACCTTGAGGCTGCGGTCGGACAAGAGAGTTGAGCAGGCCAAGAGGGCCCGTAGTCTGAAGAAGAAAGCTGACAAAAAATTGACCTTGGCCGAAGATAGGAGTTACAAAGCTGGATTCGATGAAGCTGTCAAGAGGGTCCATAGGGAAGGTTGGGACTACCAACGGATCTTGGACGGGCTCAAAGATCCCATCACTCGTCTTGATGAGCCTGACCTCCCCCTAGAAGTGAGCTCTGGTCCCGAGTCTGAACTCTCGGATTAAAGAACTTGTGCTTATTTTTTCATTAAGTGATGTAATCCTTCGGGCGTAACTTTTAATGGCCTCCGGGCAAGTTTTTTGGCGGCCTTCGGGCTTTGTAGCATTTAACTATGCCTTCGGGCTTTATATTTGTGCCTTCGGGCTTTGTTAATTAGCCTGCTTTGTTTTTTCTTCAGTATGGTTTTACATTAGCACAATTTCCTTTACTCTTATGCATCTTCGGTTTTGTTTTCCTTAGCATAATTATTTTTGATTTTATGCATTTTCGGCATTGTTTGCCTTCGCATAATTCTTGCTTATGTTGCTACATCTTCGACTTTGTTTGCCTTAGCATAATTTTCGTATTTCTATGCGTCTTCGGCCGATTTGTTTGCCTTAGCATATTAATTAATTTTTATGCCTCTTCGGCCTGTTCATGCCTTGGCATATTTTTGTAGTTTGTGCATCTTCGGCTCCCGTCTAGCTCCTTCGGGCATTTTTGGTCGTAACCTAGCTGTCCCCTAGTATTTTGGGGGTTTGTAAATAATTAATGTCCTTTTCGGTCGGTGAAAAATGTTTCCTCCAAGTCTTAATTAATGTCAAAACAACTTAAATACTAAGACACTTATAAGGATCCATATTTTATTCGGTCAGCCCAAAATATGGGTCTGTTAAGCCTGTGTGATGTACTTAAATCACAAATATGTACTTTGGCTAATTGCTAAGTTAAAATTTTCCGAAGCAAACAGTCTTCCATTAATAATGCATGGCACGTACAAGTGTTTAGCAAATACAGATTGATGCTTTCGATAAAAACAAAGCTGAACTATCGAACGAAGTCACATTGCATAACAAGATTGAATGCTGAACTATAGAACAGAATTAAACTGAACGTAGATAAACTTCCAGTAAGCTTACTGGTAAAATCGAAGAAGACGAGCGGCGTGCCAAGTGTTTTTGATGGGCGTGCCGTTCGAATTTGCCAACTTGTATGTTTCTAGCCGAACCACTTCGATCACTGTGTATGGGCCTTCCCAGTTTGGCATAAGCTTCCCCTGCTTGGTCGGCATAGATGTTGCCAACTCCCGAAGGACCAGATCCCCCACTTGGAAAGACCTCTTCTTTACCCCAGAATCATAATAATGTGCTGCTTGAAGTTTATATCGGACATTCCTCTGATGTGTTGCCTCCCTTTCTTCTTCTATCAAATCCACATTGGCTCACAGACCGAACTCGTTTGTTTCCACATTAAATACTTGGGTTAGGTAAGATTCTAGACCCACTTTGGCCGGCATCAAAGCATCAGTACCAAAGGCGATCCTGAAGGGTGTCTCTCCGATTGATGACCATAGAGTTGTTCGGTAGGCCCAAAGAACATATGGTAACTCTTCGGCCCAAAGTCCCTTGGCTTCTCTCAGTCGCTTCTTAATCCCATCAAAAAAGATTTTGTTTGCCGCTTCGATCGCCCCATTACCCTGTGGGTGACCGACTGAACTGAACTTTTGCTGAATCCCGAACTTGGCTAGAAACTTTCTGAATTTGCTCCCAATAAACTGGGTCCCATTGTCCGAAACACATACCATCGGGATCCCGAACCTCAGAATTACCTGTTCCAACATAAACTTTTTTGCCGCTTCTTCACTGATGGTCGAGAGTGGCTTAGCCTCTACCCACTTTGTCATGTAATCAATGGCGACTATGCATTACTTAGCTTGCTTCGTGCTGGTTGGTAGAATGCCCACAATATCCACTGCCCACATGGCAAAAGGGATAGGACTGAGTACCGAAGTCGGGTGGCTATTTTGGCACAGTACTAAAAAGTTGGCATTGCTTACACTTCTTGGCATACTCAGTGGCGTCTTCCCTTAAGGTCGGCCAAAAGAATCCTTGCCTCAAGATCTTGAAGGCAAGTGATCGTCCTGCTAAATGCTCTCCACCAATACCTTCATGAACCGTCTCCAGTGTAAGTCTTTGTTCTTCGGGGTCAAGGCAAGTAATGGTTGGGTGCCTGCCCTCCTGAATAGTCGGCCTCCCACAAGGGTATAGCCAGTTGATCAGTATTTCACTTTCAGGGCTTCTTTCTTGTCCAGTGGCAAAGTACTCTTTTCTAGAAACGCTCTGATTGGTGTCATCCAGTTGACACCCTGCTTCACGACCAACATTGAGTCACTGAACGCCCTTAGGTGCTTTACTTCCAAATTTTTTGCCAAGTCCAAACCTGCCAGTAATGCTTCATATTTGGCTTCATTGTTAGTCAAAGGAAAAGTGAACCTGATGTTTTGGCATATCTCGAACCCATCGGGACTGGTTAGAATCAAGCCAGCCCCACACTTCGATCCTGCAACTGATCCATCCACAAATAGCTTCCATTTCCCGGGCGCACGAATTAACTGTTCTTCTGGGGCTAAGTCCTTCGGCCCCGAGAAAGAGCATTCTACTATGAAGTCTGCTAAGACTTGTGCTTTGATTGTAGTTTGAGGAATATATTCCAAATCGTACTCCCCCAATTCGATCGACCAGGCTACCACTCTACCCGAAGCCTCCGGTCTTTGTAAGATTTTTTTCAGCAGTTGGTCCGTGATAACCTGCACCGTTCGTCCTTGAAAGTAATGGCGTAACTTCCTTGATGCCATGATCAGTCCATAAGCAAATTTCTCCGCATTGGGATACCTTGTTTCTGCATCTTTCAGAATGTGAGAGACGTAGAACACTGGATGTTGGTTCCTTTCGTGCTCTTTAACGAGAACGGCCCCGAGTGTTCGATCGTTCACTGCCAAATAAAACTGTAATGTTTCATTCGGGCTTGGTCTCATTAGGAGTGGGGTTTTTACCAGATATTCTTTGACTTCTTCAAATGCCTTTTGGAAACTTGGTCCCCGCTCGAAATTCTTCGACCCCCGAAGCACTTCAAAGAAAGACAGGGCTTTTTCAGCTGATCTAGATATGAACCTCCTTAAGGCTGCCAGTCGTCCGGTCAGTTTTTAAATGTCCCTTATTGTCTTCGGTGCTTCCAAGTCAATAACTGCCTTGATTTTCTATGGGTTCACCTCAATTCCTCGGGCGCTAATCATATATCCCAGAAACTTTCCACTGTTTACCCCGAACGTGCATTTGTTCGGGTTGATTCTCATATTGTTCCTCCTGAGTGTTTCAAAATTCCCTCAAATCTTCGGCATGATCTCTGAAAAGGGACTTAACAATCATGTCATCCACATAGCATTCCATGTTTCGACCTATCTGTGCCTTGAAGACCTTGTTGATCATTTTCTGGAATGTTGCCCCCGCGTTCTTCAGTCCGAAGGGAATCTTGATGTAGGCATAAGTGCCGTTCGGGGTGATGAATGCTGTCTTAGGCATGTCCTCGGCATTCATGGCGATCTGGTGGTATCCGGAAAAAGCGTCCAGAAAATTGAGTATTTGATGCCTCGAAGTAGCATCTATCAGTTGATCAATGTTCGGCAGCGGATAGTGGTCCTTCGGACAGTGTTTGTTCAAGTTAGTATAATCCACACACATTCTCCACTTGCCGTTCAATTTTTTGAGCACCACCACGTTCGCCAACCAGTCTGGGTAGTCTATCTCCTCAATGAACTTTGCCTCAAGTAACTTTTTCACTTCGGCTTGAATGACCTTTTACCTTTTCATGGCAAAATTTCTCTTCTTCTGCTTCACAGGTTGGGCATCGGGCTTGACATTAAGATAGTACTTTGCAACCGATGGATCCAACCCTGGAATATCTTCGGGACCCCAAGCGAACACATCATGGAATTCCCTAATGACTTCAATAACTTTCTTTTTTAGCACTGGCTCCATGCTCTTCCCAATCTGTATCATCTTCCCTGCTTGCCCAACGAACAACTCAACTTCCTCGGTTTCTGTAGCTGGTTCGGCAATTGGGCTAGACAAGTCAGCCCCAAACTTCTCCAATTCAATATTTAATAGTTGATGGCTGCCCCCAGCTTCGTTCTCACTTCTCTTTCTCTTGCCAACTTCGGCCATCTCAACATCTTTATCTTTCTCCAAATCTTCTAACATTATGTGATAAGTGGATTTTATATCCACTTGGATCGCTTCAATTCGGCTTAAATTGATTGCTTTGGACTCAAGTTTGTTGTATTTTTGATGTGTTTTGTTTAATTGTGCAGGGTTGAGGAAATATCGATTAAGGGTGTAGTTTCTGTTGTTTTGTGGAGTTGATTTATGATATGGAATGAAGAATGGAGGCTAATGTCAACTCCCAAGAAGTGTACAAGTCAAGAGGAAGTAAAGACGGAAGCTTATGCAAAAGGAACGGGAAGAAAAGCTGAAAAAACGAAGAAATAAAATTTCCAGCAGATTGCAGCCAGGCAATCTGCGCGGTTCAGGCAAAGTGCGCCAGTGTCTAGCAGATTGGAGCCAGGCAATCTGCACGGTTCAGGCAATTTGCTCGGATTGTGCGCTGGAAATTTCTAGTTTTGCCCTTTTTCGATCTAAAATTGTTTTTTGACACCCAAATCAAATTCTAGTTGTATTATAAGGTATTTTCTTGTTGGGCAAGATTTCTAGCGCCTATATAAACACATCCAACCCTTTTAAATAGAGGAGTACGTACAATTTCATATCATAGCTTAGTTTTTGCAAGAGAGAAAAGGAGAGAAGGATTCAAGCTCGGTGACAAGCACAGATCTAGATCAACTTTATCTTTTGTATACGTTGAATTCTAGATTTGTTTTCTTAACTCTTCGTTTATTAATATAATTACTTCTTTTATTCATATCTTGTTTTATATCATATTTTCATCAAATCCCATGACGATGAACGGTTCAATTATGAGCTAATCGTTGTCATGGGGTTCTAACGGAGTTATTTATGTAGCTTAGTAGTTTGTATGCTTTAAAGAGTTATGCGTGGTGAATTCTTGATATCCTCGTATGGTTGTGTTTCATGTATTTAGATGCGTCGCGAACATCTAATTTGTTAATCTCTTGCTAAACGAGAGTGGATCTTGAGATTTAGAACTTGCCATGCTAGCATAGGATAGGTTGATGTTTTAACATCATGATTTGTGGCGTAATTAGAGATATTATGCTGCCCTATGTGATCTATGTGGATAACTTGTGCTTCAACCTTTATGTTTTCAAATTCTATAGAGATATAGGGTCTAAACATATTTGGTGTCTACCCATCTTCTATCTCTTTTGTGGATGCATGCGTAGTTTGGTATTAGTATACTGAGAGGTAGCTTTTACTTGTTTCGTGTTATCCGATCAGATATCAAAACCATCACATGTATTGATTAAAGGCTGCGACTCTAAGTGAAGTAGATAATGAAGTTAGGGTCCCATGTTTTTATTCTTATAAGTAATTCAGATTTAATTCTCATTAGTTAATTAGTTCTTACTTTGCATCTTAGTTTAATTTAGATAATTAAAACTCATATTTTTTAATTGTCTTAGCAGTGAATTAAAATCATACATTGTTGAATAGGCACATTAGCTGAAAAGAACCATAACCTGATCCCTGTGGGAACGAATTTGGACTTAACCTTATATATTACTTGTGACCACGTACGCTTGCGTGATATTTTGCTAACATTATGATTCGGGCGACCTTCTGGTCGCCTCTCATCTCCCCAACTCCGTGCTCACTCAGGAACTTCAACTTCAAATGTGGGATAGAGGACACAGCCTGGAACAAAGATAAGGCTGGCCTTCCCAGGATTCCATTGTACGGGCTGTCAACCCGAACAACATAAAACTTCACTTCCTTCGCCACAGTATTTGGTGCCTTTCCCAACAAAACAGACAGTGTGATGGTTCCTTCTATCGGTACAGGCTGATTAGCGAAACCATATAATGGTGCCTCATGGCATGGCTCCAGTTGTTCGCCTCCCAAGTTCATCTTGAAATATGTCCGGTGATACAAAATGTTTACCAAACTCCCATCATCTACCAGCACTTTCCAAATCTTGTTTTCCCCAATCACCGGGTTTATAACAAATGGGTCTTCATGCGGCCATATCACATCTTCAAAATCATCCTCCGTGAAGGAGATAGGCAATGGTTGCTTAGCTGCGCTCGACTGATAGAGGTTGTAGATTTGCCTGGCATACTTCTTTCGGGCCATCTTGCTATCCCGATCCAGTATAGTTCCTCCGGATATTGTCCTAACTTCACCTCGGTACTTCTCTGAACCCTCGGCCTCCCTCTTTTTCTCTTTAGACTCGAGCTTGCCTCTCAAGTCCCCCACAAACTAGGTCAACTCTCCATCCTTGATCATCATCTCAATCAACTTCTTCAGATGGTAACATTTATCTATGTTGTGTCCTTTATCCCGATGGTAATCACAATACTTGTTCTCATTCCTCTTGTGTTCATGGGTCTTTAGCCTGGCCGGTCGAACGAACCCAGGATTACCCTTGATCTCATGAAAAATCTTCGAGATAGGGGTGTTTAAAGGTGTGAACACCGTGCCATATCTATCCCTCCTACGTTCGGCCCCTTTGTCAGGCCTTGTGTCATTCAGCCTACTTTTAATATCACCATGACCTCTTCGATCATCCCCTCTGTCATCTCTATCACTTTTCTTATTGTCCTTATACCCCCCACTAGACTCCATCTTCCTTCTAATAGCCTCTCCCAGCAAATATATATCATTTAAAGACTTTGAAGGTATATCGTAAAGAGAAGATCGAAGCTTCTTACCTTTAATAGGGTCAAGTCCGGCAGAGAGGAATCCAGCGACTTTGACCTTGTCCAAATTCATCACCATGCAAGCTTCTTCCTTAAACCTTTCCAGATAATCACCAAGTTCCTCATTCAGCCTCTGTCTACAGTGAATCATGGCCTCAGTGTCTTTCTCTCTTCGGCACAAGTGAGAATAGTGCCTCAAGAATTTCCTCTTGATCTGTTCGTATGAACCGATCGACCTGGGCCTCAGCGAACGGTACCACATGGATGCCGGCCCCTTCAGGTATGTTTTGAACATTTTGCAAAGTATTACGTCACAGTGTCCCATACCAATCATGAGAGATTCGTATTTCTCACAATGGTCTTCGGGATCACCCTTTCCATTAAACTCATGCATTTTTGGGAACTTCCTTCCCGGAGGCGGTCGAAATTGCTCAACGTCTTCAGTTACCACGGGCTCGTGGCTGATCCTTCTTTCCCCAAACATGACTTTCTCGATCTTTCGGATTCTGTCATCGGTATGAGGACCTTCTTCCTCCGAATCGGAGGAGTAAACTACATTCGATCGGGACCTTCATGAGTACGATTGGAGTCCCATGACTCGTCTTCATCGTCTCTGGCTCTCTTCTCCCTTTGGTTCTCAGTTTCCGGAACTTCAGCTTCCAAGGCATCACGAAGCACCTTCTCCTCCAGTTCAGTTTCTTCTCTTCGGAGCTTTATAGCTTGAAGCCTCAGGTGATCGGCCTCCCTCTGTTTGGCCAATCTCTCTGCCTCCTTCTTGCTTTGTTCGTCGTCCCTCTCTCTTTGTTTTTCCTTTGCTTTGAGACTCTCCCTCCATTGGCTCACCAACAGCCTTTGTTCTTCGGGAGTCGGCACGGGCCCTTCTTCCTCAAACTCCAACAAATGTGGGGTGATGGGAGGAAGGCGACGACTGCTCTCAGTCCTCAGGGTGGTTTCGTTCACCGGGCGACGATTGTTATCTGTTCTAGGAGTTGTTTCATTCGGTGGTACCGTTTCATTCGTCATAGCTCTCAATGGATCACCAATTCACGTCGACAAAACTAATTCTACGTTCCCACAGACGGTGCCAAATGTTACGACTGGATTTCGACCGGACCATTATTCGGTCGGACCTGCAATGAAGAAGAATGCGAGGGTTGGGCCCCCCGATTCACTTCCGGTGTGAGAATAAGTTAGTCGTTTTTGGTAAGGTAATTAGAACGTAAAATGTTTGTGTTTTTGGTGTCAAAATGTGAATGAATGATGTTTCAAACCTGACCAGGACATATATTCTCTGTTCCTTTGAACGTGGGCGACTAACCTGGAGGTGGTGAAGGTGGGATGACGTGTCCCACATTCCGAGGGATTCACAACTAACCCGATCGTTACGGCCAAATGGACTGGACAAGTTTTGGGCTTCCTTCGATACTTTATGTTGGGCCTTCGGTCCGATCCATTACGAAGATGGACCTCCAACAGTTGTATCTTTGTTCTTCTCAAGATTTTGTATTCAATTTTCTTAATATTAATGAGAATTTTTTTAAGGAACAAAACACTGTTTAATTATATTTCTCTGTTTACATTTTTCTTCAACATTTGACATTATACAATACTTAAACAAGATCAGGGTAGGGTTCTTGTCTTGTACATGCATCGGAGCTGTCCACTTGAAGAAAACAATTTAATAGTAATGGTTGCATCCGGGAAAGACAACTATAAAGTGGACAGCTTTGTATGCCTCGTGCATCTCTTTGTAATCTCACATTTCCAGTTTTCCACTTCATACTCACGTATAACAGATTCTTCTTCATATATTTTATCATTTGCGGTGTTTCATATTAAAACACTTTCTTCACTTTTGTACTTATTTTCGGTGTCCGTATACGGTGAGCCGTTTTCCTTATGTATTTCATGTCAAATATATCATGGGTCCTCGATTGTTGAGAACCATTTACATAACAATTAATTTTTAAATTGTTGGATTAAGAATTCAACGATTAGGATTAAAAATAAAAAATTTAGATACAAATTTTCGCCAATAGACAATCAACATATCCGCGAAAAATTATAGAGGATAGATAATCGGCTTATTCGCGAAAAATTATAGCAGATAGCTTAATTTTTTTTTTTAATCCTAATTGTTGAATTCTTGATCTAAAGATTAAAAAATTGATTGTTGTGTAAATAATCCGTGACAATCGATTGTGAGGACAGGTGCCATTATCATTATATCACCTTACAAATTTGCAAATATATTATACTCCCTCCGTCCCAGTTTTATTGTTCATATTACTTTTTGCACGCATTTTAAGGAGCTAAAAAAATATAGTTCCATTAATTTTTTTTCAAATTTTCTTTTTCTGAATAAAAATTCAGTATCTAAACTTTTATTCAAAAAAAGAAATTTTTTTAAAAAAATTATGGAACTATGTTTAATTTGCACTTTAAAATGCATGCAAAAAGTAAAATGGACAATTAAATCGGGACGCAGGGAGTAGTACTATGGCCTTGTGGGGGAAGTAACGCCCTGTTTGCTCATTGGATCGAGCCCAAATAATTTGAACTTGACAACGAGTCCAAATGTGTACTCCCGTTTGTAGAAAGCTAAGAAAGGCCATTTTAACAGTTCAGATGTTTATCATCTAAGTAATCGGCTCAAAAGAAATGCAACCAGGCCCCATGCAGGCCCTTATATTCTTGTCCATCAACAATGAGTCAGTTTAAGAAATTCTAAAAGCGAGAAAAGACTCCTGATCCCAAAACATATTTCCGAAGATACACAGTAGGCAGATTGTGGCGACATGATTTAGAAATTTTAATTAATTGATTTCGAAGACACGGTGTTGTATTTAATAACTTTATTTTTTAAGAATGCTATTCATGATATTTTTTTTTATGAAATATCGATTTGAGTTCGTAGTGACAATTTAATAGGAAAACATTACAATATTAAAAATGATGTAAAAACACTTATGTAAAATAATTATAATTAAAATATTTAATTATAACATTACAATATTAAAAATGACATGAAAATGAATCATAATAAACATTTTTATAATTTAGGAAAAAGTTGTCAAAAAACAATATGATATAATACTAAAAAATTTAGCATTAAAATTTATCAAATTTAAATTTAGGAAAATGATGGATGAAGAACTAAATAATTGAAAAAACTTAATGATTTTAGAAATATACAAAATCAGGAATTTTTCTTACTCCAAAATATAATATAAACTGAAATAATATAAATATGTAAAATAAAACATATATTATCAACAATAATAATTATTAAAAAAATTATAATATAGAAATTAAATTAAATTGATATTCTATGAAAAATCAAAAATATTGATGAATAAATAAATTAAGAAAAACACTTGAAAATGCACACTTAGAAGAGAGGGTGAATAAATGTTATGACTAACAATGATCAATTTTAATTATTATCAAGTTACTAGACTAAATAAGCACAAAACAGTTTGAAATACACAATACACATAATTAAGATATTGACAGCTAGCTAGGTTATGCAGTGTAGTAAATATAAAGTGCAATAAGTAAAGAATACACACCAATTTTAGCCAGATTCGATCCCTATTACCTAATGGTCTAGTCCTCTAACAACTCGCTAAAGGAATATGTTATTGATCACAATGAATTACAATTACACGATACAATAATAAATCTCCTTAATTGATTCTCCCAATCACTGATTGCAGCTTGCTGAAACGCTTTGAACCTTGAACACAGCTTTCCAAGTTCTATACTAATCCAAGTATAAACTGCAGCAACTAGCAACTTACAAGTTGAACAATACAAGATATAAGGAATTACAATTGAAACTATGAACTCTCGCAAGGATATAAATTGTGCTATATTATATATATATATATATATATATATATATATATATATATATATATAGAGAGAGAGAGAGAGAGAGAGAGAGAGTTCAAGTATATAAAAGATATATCTCATCAATTCGATAATAGCACTTGTATTTGTTTTGAAAGTCATTCAACCCCTTGAATGAAAAACACACAAATCTATTTATATTGAACGATATTTCTGAATTAAGCAAACAATCCCAACGGCCTTGACCATAATTTTCACGTATTTGTTGCTAGATTAATTCAAACCTAACGTTCAAGAAAACCAACATTTAAAAAAATAACGTTCAGAAACATAATTGGAAGAGATGAAGTTCGAAGAAACAAGAATGTTAAAAAGCAAACAAACATCTCAAAATGAAAGCCCAGAAGAATAGAATTTGTTAGAGAAAGAAAACGTTTAAAAAATAAACTCCTATTAATTGGGGATAAAACTGGTTATACGGTGAAATATATTTGATATAATGATTTTGAATTTACCTGAGTTTAAATATAAATACATACGTTTTATATAATTGTAGTTCTTACAAACTTTAAATCCTAATAATATCCATGAAAATAGGATTCCTGAAATTTCTGGAGAAGGTCTACTTGCTAATTAGGTGTAATCATCAAAACCTTAAGGCCATGTTTGTTTTAGGGGATTATAATCCTTGGAAAATTACACTATCTTTCTTAAATTTAAAGGATTATAATCCCATGGAAGTATATTGCTATCATCTTTTTGATTCATTTCTATGGGATTATAATATCTTCTTTCACAAGGTATTATAATCCCATGGGAGTGAACTAAAACAATGATCAAAATGTGAATTCATGGGATTATAATCCCTTACGTTTCGGAATTATAAGGTAATAATTTGGGGATTATAATCCCTTGAAACAAACATGTAAGAGTACATAACTTCTTTGTAAAATTTCTCAACACAAATATAAAGCTAGTATTTAATTAGTATATTAAAGAACATACTTATGGATTATTTGGTTGACATTAAAATATCGAGCAAGGTTATTTGGCGTGATTGTTGGGTTGACAAAATTTTTTTTAAAAAAAGCTTTTTATTAATCCAACAATCACACCAAATAATATTACTCGATATTTTAATGTCAATCAAATAAAAAAAGCTTAATTTTATCTCACATTTTTTGGTATAGTAGTATCTTATTTGTTGTTTTAACAAAACTAGCATGATAGCCCGTGCAAAGCACGGGCCATATAATAATTCATAGAATTTTCTCGTATTAGTCTACTTTACGTATTTCGATCTATTAAGATGTTATAATTTCAAAATATTATTAGATTCTGAACCGCGAAAGTTATATTTTTAGTTATGTTTGGTCAGTAGAATGACCTACTGAAATCTATAAGTAAGAGTTAATTAAATGCTAAGTATTACCACAATAATCTTGTTGTATTGAAATACATGAGAAAACAGCTGGCTTATTTATTTTGGGTGGATAAGAATTAAATATTATATTATTTCTAATTTAATATTGTAAGAAATAATGTAATGTGACGAAAAAATAAAAGTAATAGAGTCATATAATTTTGCTAATAAAATCTCAGCGCATATTTCTAATTTTGGATTTCAGCGCACATTTCCAATTTTGGATCCTTTTCTCCGACCAATTTCGGAAAACAAGGAGAATAACAAATTTATTCTAATAGTTGTGCACGTTCAAAATAAATATGTGATGTGTGCTTTTCTAAGATCATGGTATTTGACCATCGCAGATATATCCTTTCAATAGCAAATTGCCCATAACAAAATCTTTTCTTCAAATACATTGTACTATATATCTATTCTCAGAAGTGAACTTTCAAAACCCCAAGGTAATATCTCAAATTTCAAGACAATCCATATTTAGACATGTACAAATTCAACAAAATACACGAGTAACTAAAATTAAAGTGTCATAACTCATAACGGGTTTTTAAAATGAGATGTGTTAATGTATGCACCGAATGAATTATGTTGTAAAAGTTCATATGTACAATAAAATTCAATCTATGAAAATAAGACAGACATAACTACGATAATGAAGCATCCCGAATATCATTTTAATTTGAGGTAACAGCAAAATGATAGCCAAAAAATAAAAAAATACACATGCCACATCCGTAATCATAAGACATTGTATATATCAGCAATTTTCGAGTTTATTAGTCTCACACCGGGTTGAAACTCGCATTGGAGTTTAAAATTCAAGTGAAATTGGTATATTACTATCTTATATATGGTTGTAAAACTCATTTTGTATGAAGTTAATAACTTAGCATATTACGAAAGTGCTGCAAAAATAAAGTGCGAGGGACAATAGATATCAAAACCATATTGACATTTTTTTACCAAATCCAAATCCCATATGTAAATTATTTCTTATTTTTAATATTTTAATCTATTTTGTTAATCAATCTATAAATTACCCGATGATAATAGGATTAACCGATATAGTCCAAATATACTTAAAATAAAATATTATACTGATATCGAGTATAAATATGTTTTACACATTATTTATCATTTTTTGTATTCTGGCCATTCGACTAATATAGACATAATTGTTAAAAGAGAGAAATATTATAATAAATTTTTATATATCTATTTTTACTTCCGCCCGTTTACCTACTTGAGATAACTTCTACTAATTTTCCGTCACCTACCGCCTCACTTCGATTTTTTTACCAATTTTTGGCCACCTCAGTACCTTTCATACATAAAATAAAATATTATAATGATACCGAGTAAAAATATGTTATACACTTCATTCATCATTGTAACAATTTAATAATAAACATAATCTAGCCATTTGACTAATATATTGCTATAATTGTTAAACAAGAGAAATATTATAATAAAATTTTATCGATCTATTTTCATTTTCGCCCGTTTACCTACTTGACATAGACGTCTACTTATTTTTCGTCACCTACCTCCTAACTATGATTTTTTTTTTGACCAATTTTCAGCCACTCAGTATCTTTCTTAATTCTGACTTCGACGACATCATATTTGTCAATTTATATTTTCCCTCCTCGACAACCATTTTTTACTATTATATGTGAAAATATTTTAATGATTTTATCCCTAATAAATCATAAAAATAAACGTGAGCATAAATTTATGAGTATATGAATGGCATAAATTATTAAAATTATTAAAAATTACTATCTTATATATGGTTGCAAAACTCATTTTGTATGAAGTTAATAACATTAGCATATCACGAAAATGCTTCAAAAATAAAGTGCGAGGGACAATAGATATCAAAACCATATTGAGATTTTTTTACCAAATCCAAATCCCATATGTAAATTATTTCTTATTTTTAATATTTTAATCTATTTTGTTAATCAATCTATAAATTACCCGATGATAATAGGATTAACCGATATAGTGCAAATATACTTAAAATAAAATATTATAATGATATCGAGTATAAATATGTTTACACCTATTTATCATTTTTTGTATTCTGGTCATTCGACTAATATAGACATAATTGTTAAAAGAGAGAAATATTATAATAAATATTTATATATCTATTTTCACTTCCGCCCGTTTACCTACTTGAGATAACTTCTACTAATTTTCCGTCACCTACCGCCTCACTTCGATTTTTTTACCAATTTTTGGCCACCTCAGTACCTTTCATACATAAAATAAAATATTATAATGATACCGAGTAAAAATATGTTATACACTTCATTCATCAATGTAACAATTTAATAATAAACATAATCTGGCCATTTGACTAATATATAGATATAATTGTTAAAAAAGAGAAATATTATAATAAAATTTTGTAGATCTATTTTCACTTCCGCCCGTATACGTACTTGACATAGACGTCTACTTATTTTCCGTCACCTACCTCCTCACTTTGCTTTTTGTTTTTTTTACCAATTTTCAGCCACTCAGTACCTTTCTTAATTCTGACTTCGACGACATCATATTTGTCAATTTATATTTTCCCTCCCCGACTACCATTTTTTACTATTATATGTGCAAATATTTTAATGATTTTATCCCTAATAAATCATAAAAATAAACGTGAGCATAAATTTATGAGTATATGAATGGCATAGTTTTAATTATCAAAATTCAAATTATTAAAATTAATAAAAATTACGTGGGCAATTTTATCTTGAATAAATTATAAAATAAATATTGCTAATAGGTGAGTTATTTGAGAATGTAGTGAATGAGTTTAAAAAGTTGCACAAAGAAGTGATTTGGTTTAGTGGTTGAACATGTGAACACAAAGTTACAAGTGTTGGAAGGTCATAGGTTCAATTCCTTCCAACTTTAAATTTTTTAACATTCATTCAAATTTAAGGACAAATTAATAATTTACTAAATAGGCACAAAACCCATGTTGGCCTATAATAGATATAAAGGATGTCGAGAGTTTCGAATATTATCATCCAGGCCATTATTCTAGAGAGGACCTCCTTATATGGAGAATATGAGAGAACTACCAATTTTATGATTCTATAATAGAATCAAAGTTCTAATTTTTTGGTTCTATAAAAAAAATACCAATTTTTTTTGGTTCTATAATTAAAAAAAGACTAATTTGCTGATTCTGTAAAAGAACCAAAATTTTTTTAAAAAAATTTAAAAAAAAATTTTATAAAAAGGTCTGCTGACGTGGCACTGCTGACACGTCAGCAGTGACGTCAGCAGTGCTAACGGGGCACTGCCACATCATCAATGACGTCAGCAGTGATGACGTGGCACTGCCGCGCCAACAATGATGACGTCACTGCTGATGTGGCAGTGACACGTGACAGTGCCACGTCATCACTGCTGACGTGGCAGTGATGACGTGGCAGTTCATAATTTTTTATTTGAAATTTGAAAAAAAAATAAATTTTGCAATAAAAAATTAAAGAAAAAATTTGGTTCTACTGTAGAATCAGAAAAAATTATATGGTTCTCTCCAATTCTCTATCTAACAAGTTCTCTCTAGAAGGGACTCTTATCATCCAATATGAGAAGTTATTTACATCTCGTGAATTGTGATAATTTACATTTCTCATGATTAGTAAATATTCATGTGATATTTACACAAAATTTCTTACTTTCTAGTTTCTGCGTATTATAATTTCATAGATAACACAACTTTCACAGAAAAAAAAAAACTTCAATTGAAAACGAAACAAGCACTTAAAGTATATCAATATTATATTTTGTGTTTATTCGAGATTGAAATTTAGAAATATTATGTATTACGTTGCGTGCTAAATTTGAAGTAGTATCTAAGGTAAGAGTGGTGCTAGGTATCCCGAATTGGGACCAAAAAAAATTACCGAATGATGTGTTATGAATGAGTTGACATTATAAATGATTTTAATTGGTGAGATTGATTGACGGGTCCATTAAAATTATAATTAATCAGGGAATTACACATGTAATTTGAAAAAAAAATTGGGATATAATTCGGGACCCTAACATTTTCGCTAAGATAAATGCCTAAATCTTTGTAGCTTGTTTTGTAGGGTGCAATACATCTGAACGGTCTATCCAAAATCAAAGGCCACGAAAATCCTATTCGAATTTCATAAAGATAAGGTATTGTCTATCATTATTGTTCATATAGTAATGTGACTATATGTAATATTGTGGCCAATAATTAATGCCGGTATGCTTTCACATGTTTATTTTCGGTTCTTTGAAATAATTGCTTACCTTGGTGAATTGTTTCAATAACAATTACAATATTTCATTTATTATCAATTCTGATATCATGTCGAGAACCTAACATGGTTTTACATCCTTATTATTCGACTCTTTAAATTAATTGTTTACCTTGATCAATTGTTTCAATAACAATTATAATATTCTATTTGTTACGAAATCTGATATCATGTTAAAATCTTGACATCTTAACATAAATAACATTAAATTTAAAGCATTGAAAAAAGTTCATTAACTCATGCATCTATCACCATACTAAAAACATAAACCCGCAGTTCTGGACAGAGAAGCTGAAATTTCCCAAACTAATGTTCATTTATTTACTTGCTAAATGCAAGTAAAATTAAGACATTACAAAAGGCAAAATTTCCATAGTAGTAAAATATTGTTGTAACAAATAATATTAATGAGGCCATATATATCACAAATCACAATAGAGCTAAATATAGGAGTGAGCGTCGTGTCATTGCGGGATTGGGAAGTGCGATCCCCGAACCCTACTCGCTCCTCGAACCTGTCTCGATTCCCGAATGGGGAATATTTTAGTCCCCGAACGGGGAACTAGGATCGAGAATTTTTATTTTTATTAAAAGAATCAAATTTATATATTCTTTAACAAATTTTAAAATATTAGTTTGTTAAATTATAATATATAATATATATTTTAAATTCAATAATTGATATGGGCTAAAAATAAATCCTAAAGACACATTTAATGTTGCATTAATTAGACCTAGTATGGTCCAAACGTGGGGCCCACCGGGTGGCCTAAAAACCATAATTAAATATTAATTTCGTAATTAATATTAGGGGTAATAACCAGCTCAGCAATAAGAGTTGGATAAGGATATTACTTCCACCAGACTTAGCGACTAAGGCATCCAATTCAATATGGAAACTGATTCCTACAAGGAATAGATCTAGAACCTTCCTCAAAGACTTGTCTACCAAGTCTCCTATTCCTACCATAATTCTAAGGCTTCTCAGTCTATATAAAGGGGCTGACCCCTCACCTCAGAACTACGTTTTATTGGCTTGATTCTCTAATTACAGAGATACGTAGGCATTCTGTGAGGACCGTTTAAGTCTCAAACACAGAAGCAGCCATTGAAGCACGAAGCTCACGAACCCTAGCATTGAATACACAAACCCTAGCCGCAATAATCGTAACCTAGTTTTTGTTCCACAACATTTGGCGCCGTCTGTGGGAAGACAACATCAACCATGGTTCAAACACGAAGGACAACATCAACCGAGGCCGTGCCCCTTAACTCTGTTGCACCAGCCACTTCTGATCCGCTCATCGTCACTGAGGAAGGACAAATACTCCCATCAACAGGGATGGTCATTCAACCTCTGCCTACTCAGCCCCCAGGGACGACTCCCCATGTAGAGGGGACCCACTCAGTGATTGTCCATCAAGGCCAAGAAACTAACCCTCTCCAGATGGTGGTTTCTCCTCTTGGTAACGTTGATCGCACGGGGGTACAGATCCATACTACGGATCTCCCTTTGAACACCAACCCTATGTATGGGCTGCCTAACTACCCCCCTCGACGAAGGGAACCTGGACCAAGCGGACACGCCTTACAGATCCGGGATCGAGAATATGATGATTACTCTGGTCCCTATACTGATGATTCATCATCATCTGAGGATGATGATCGAGATGAAGCCCCGAGGAGGCGACGTGCTAGCAAGGAACCTCTAAGAAGAACACGAAGAATCCATGATGGACCTCCACAAACGGTTGAGGAGAGGATTAAGGCTCATGAGGCTGAGATCCAAAGGCTAAAGGATGATATAGCAAGGGAACAGGCAAGACAGAGTCTGACTCGACCCCCTCCAATCTCAGGAAGGACTCCCGTTATAGATTTGGAGAGGTCCTCAAGAAGACAGAAGAGGGCTGATGTCCCAACGAGAGAAGCTATGAGGGTGGAAACCCCCATGAGTAACCCCAAGGATCTCATGCCACTTGGAGATCCTGATGATCCAACACCCCCGTTTACTGAGGAGGTGATGAATGCTCATATTTCTAGGAAGTTTAAGATGCCGACAATTAAGGCCTATGATGGAACGGGCGATCCCGCAAATCAGAACATTCTCGAACGCACTGCTGCTGCAGCCTGCTAGTGATGCCTTAAAGTGTAGGGCGTTCCCTCAAACTCTGTCAGGCATGGCTCAAAGATGGTATAGCCATCTACCTGCAAACTCGATCGGCTCTTTTAAGGAATTGAGCGCTGCCTTTATCAGCCAATTCATCAGTGGGAGAATTCATGAGAAAAGTTCTGCATCCCTTATGTATGTGGTGCAGGGAAAGAATGAGAACTTAAGGGATTATCTCAAGCGATTCACCAAAGAGACGTTGAATATCACCGATCTGGAAAATAAGGTGGCCATGGTAGCCCTGGAACACGGAACCACTGACCTCTTCTTCAAAAGGTCTTTGGCAAAACACCCTCCTGAGAACATGGCCGAGCTCCAGAGAAGAGCCGATAAATATATTAAGGCTGAGGACAGCATTAAGAAGGAAACCACGGGAGGTAATGGCAAGGGATCTAATGATTCAAAGAAAAGAAAGTCAGAGTAAGAGTACGACGCTAGGGACAAGTATCCCCGGGCTGGCAAGGACTCCGAGTCATCACCCAAGAAGGGTTTTGGGCCAAGATTTTCTGATTATGCAAGGTTGAACGCTCCTAGGAGCCAAATTTTGTTGGACATTGAGAAGGATAAGGACTTTCGCTGGCCTAAACCGCTCAGGGGTGACCCCGAAAAGAGAAACAAAGATCTGTATTGTAGATTCCATAAGGATGTGGGGCATGACACAGATGACTGCAGACAGTTAAAGGATGAAATTGAATTTTTAATCCGGAAGGGAAAGTTAAACAAGTTCACCAAGGGTGAAGACCGTGGAACCCAGAAAAGGGATTATGATAGAAGAGATAATGATAGGAGGGATAACGATCGCGATCGTAACCCACAGCCTCGAGGGCCGGTAATCAATATGATTTGGGGAGGACCAACAGCAGCCGGCACTACCCGAAACTCTCGAAAGGCTAATGCCAGAGAAGTGATGCACATCACAGGAGAAGCCCCGAAGCGTGCTAAGACTGAGGCAGTGATTGGTTTTGATGATTCAGACCTTGAAGGGGTGAAATTCCCCCATGACGACCCGTTGGTCATAACTCCTGTAATTGGAAACTCGGAAGTGAAACGGGTCCTGATAGACAATGGAGCTTCTGTCGATATCTTGTTTCATGATGCTTTTGTGAGGATGGGGTATACTGACTCTCAACTAACCCCGACTAACATGCCGATCTACGGATTTAATGGAGTTGAGTCCAAGGTTGAAGGGACCATTCAGCTGCCCATGACAATAGGGCAAGAACCTAAGGAAGCCACCCAGATGCTGAACTTTCTAGTAATTAAGGCTGCCTCAACGTACAATGCAATCTTAGGGAGGACCGGACTTCATGCATTCAAGGCTGTTGCCTCTACTTATCACATGAAGGTCAAATTTCCAACCAGGAATGGTGTTGGGGAATAGAAAGGAGATCAGAAAATGGCCAGGAGTTGCTACGTGGCTGCTTTGAGAGCTGATGGAACCGGGGGGCAGGTACTCCCGATTGAAGACATGGATGTCCGTGGTAATGATGAACACCGAGGAAAGCCAACAGAGGACTTAATACCTATCCCTCTGGAGCTAGGCGACCCTGAGAAGGTAACTTATATTGGAGCCTCTTTGAAAGAACCCCTGAAGGGCAAGTTGATAGAGTTCTTACAAAGGAATAGCGACGTTTTCGCTTGGACAGCAGCTGATATGCCAGGGATTGATCCCCAACTTATAACTCATAGATTGAATGTTGATCCTAATAGGAAGACAATAAAGCAAAAGAAGAGAAACTTTGCTCCGGTAAGGCAAGAGGCCATTAAGCAAGAAGTAGATAAGCTCTTGGAAGCTGGTTTTATTGAAGAGATTCAGTTTCCCGAATGGTTAGCAAACCCGGTGATGGTCAAAAAAGCGAATGGGAAGTGGAGGATGTGTATAGACTTCACTGACCTAAATGATGCATGCCCAAAGGATTGTTTCCCTCTACCAAGGATTGACACCCTAATAGATGCCACAGCCGGACACGAGATGTTGAGTTTTATGGATGGTTTCAGTGGTTACAACCAAATTAGGATGCACAAGGATGACATCCCAAAGGTATCTTTCATTACTGATTTTGGTGTTTTCTGTTATCTTGTTATGGCTTTCGGTCTCAAGAATGCAGGAGCTACCTATCAACGATTGGTGAATAAGATATTCGCTCATCTAATTGGAAAAACCATGGAGGTCTATGTTGATGACATGTTAGTCAAGAGCTTACTCAAGGCTGACCATATCGAGCACCTCAGAGAGGCATTCGAAGTGCTGAGGCACCACAAGATGATGTTGAATCCAGCCAAGTGTGCTTTTGGTGTTGGATCAGGAAAATTTTTGGGGTTGATGGTCTCGAAGAGGGGCATAGAGGCCAACCCTGACAAGATCAAAGCAATCTTGGACATGGAACCACCACGCTCTATACGAGATGTACAGAAACTAACTGGCCGAGTTGCGGCTCTCGGAAGATTCATCTCCAAGTCCGGAGACAAGTGTCTGCCTTTCTTCCAAACATTGAGGAAGGTAAAAAATTTTGAGTGGACCACAGAAAGCCAAGAGGCCTTTGAGCAATTGAATAAATACATGACTGAAGCCCCGTTGTTGGCTAAACCTAGTCCTGGGGAGACTCTTTATTTGTACCTGGCGGTATCTGAACAAGCGTTGAGTGCTGTTCTTGTTAGAGAAGGGAAAAAGGTTCAGAAACCCGTATACTATGTGAGCAAGGTATTGCATGGGGCGAAGTTGAATTACTCTCCCATTGAGAAGTTTGCTTTGGCATTAGTTACTGCCTCGAGGAAGTTGCGACCATATTTCCAGGCACATAAGATCGAAGTCTTGACCGACCAACAGTTGAGAAGCATCTTGCGCAGCCCCAAAGCAAGTGGAAGATTGATCAAATGGGCAATTGAGCTCGGAGAATTTGACATAACATACAGGCCTCGGACAGCCATCAAGGCTCAGGCATTGGTTGACTTCGTGGTTGAATGTACCATTAGCAACCAAGAAGTCGGGGGGCTAGAGATAATACCCAACCAAGGAAGTGAGAATAAAGATGAAAAACTTGTACCTGATCTGAAGGAGTATTGGGTGCTCTATTTTGATGGAGCATTAAAAACAAAGTCGAGTGGTGCAGGTTTAGTTTTGCAAAGCCCCGATGGGTTCACAGTTGAATATGCTTTGAAGTTGGACTTTCCAACAACCAACAATGAAGCTGAGTATGAAGCCTTGATACCCGGTTTAGGCTTGGCCAAAATCATGAGAGTCAAAAATCTCAAAGTATGTGGAGATTCAAGATTGGTAGTTTCGCAAGTGAATGGTGAGTTTGAGGCCAAGGATGAAACTATGGCAAAATACCTCAGAGTCGTGAAAGCTGTTATGACTCAGTTTGAAGAGTGCTATGTGAAGCACATTCCTAGGGAAGAGAACGTTAAGGCCGATGCCCTCTCTAAGTTCGCTTCTTCTGAGATAGAGAATTATGCAGGAAGTGTTTACTTTCAGGTCTTGAAGGCCCCGACCGTCAACTCTAAGTTGATAGCACCGATCGATGTTGGAAGCTGTTGGATAGATCCTATTAAAGCTCACCTAGAAACTGGATGGCTCCCAGACAATGCCTTGGAGGCACGGAAGCTGTCTGTAAGAGCGTTGAGATATGCCTTGATTGAGGGCCTCCTTTACAAAAGATCGTTTGTCATCCCATATCTGAAGTGTTTAAGGCCCCAAGAGGCAAAGGAAGCATTGAAGGAAGTTCACGAAGGAATCTGTGGGCAACACTTGGGGGGCAGGTCCCTAGCTCACAAGATTACCCGTCTGGGATTCTACTAGCCAGAGATGCTAGCTGATGCACAGGACTATGTCAAGAAGTGTGAGAGATGCCAGAAGCATGCTCCAATTGTAAGGCAGCCGCCCGAAATGTTAACCTCAATCAATTCTCCTATTCCATTTGCAATGTGGGGGATGGATATCCTTGGTCCATTCCCAGTAGCCTCGGCACAAAGGAAGTTTCTGATAGTGGATATTGACTATTTCACTAAGTGGATTGAGGCTAAACCCCTGGCCAAGATAACCACCAAACAAGTTGCCCAGTTCTTTTGGGAGAACGTAATTTGTAGGTATGGAATCCCACGAATCCTTGTGACGGACAATGGGACGCAGTTTAACAATGAAGAGTTCAAGAAATATTGTGAGGAAAATGCTATTGAGCTTCGCTTTACCTCAGTAGCTCATCCTCAAGCTAATGGATAAGCCGAGGTAGCCAATCGTATAATCCTTGATGGACTGAAGAAAAGGGTCGAACGCTCAAGAAACAATTGGGTGGACGAGTTACTGCCTATACTTTGGGCATATCGTACCACTTGTAAAGTGACAACAGGAGCGACCCCATTCTTACTAGCTTATGGAGCTGAGGCAGTTGTGCCCCTGGAGATCATGCAGGCGTCACCTAGAGTTGAGGCATTTGAGTAAGAAACCAATGAGGAAGGCATGAGACTTGCACTAGACCTAATTGATGAGGTTAGGGATGAAGCAAACGCCCGGAACGCAGAACATGAGAAGAGAGCATCCTTCCACTACAATCAAAGGGTTAAAGAGAGATTCTTTCGACAAGGTGACTTGGTGCTAAGGACAGTAGAAGCCTCGGGAGTTGGTCAGAAGGGAAAACTAGCCCCGAATTGGGAAGGGCCGTATCGAGTCAAGAAGACGCTAGGGCGAGGGTCTTACAAAGTTGAAACCTTGGACGGGGTTGAGGTGCCCCGGACTTGGCATGCATTGAACCTCAAGGTTTACTATGTTTAAGCTCTCCTGAAAAGGACTTAGCTTTTTGCCTATGTAATAGAAGTAGAAATAAGGTCGATGAAACCATTCCAAGTTTTTAAACTTGAGATAGAAGAATTGAATATCTATGTAAGGGCTGTGCCCATTTCTCCGTACTAATAAGACTATTCTACATTTTCGCATAAGTTATGAGCATTACTTATTGACATATATGCATAAAATGCTAGACTACACATGCAAACATGACTAAGTTGAGAAACATCAAGGACAATGGATTACGAATTAAAAAGTTATGCCCGAAGGCAGAATACATAAACAATTAGCTTATCAAGATAAGTTAACAAAAGAACAGAGTCATGCCCGAAGGCAAAGTACATAAATAGATATATAAAAAGAGCAACTACTGAGTATCTCCAGTGTGCTCATCCTCTCCATCTCCACCAAGATGAGCAGAGGGCTCTGGCTCCGGAATCCTCTCATCATCCTCCTGGTCCTTCTCCTGGGTATCCTGCACTGCCAAGGCCATAGGAGCATGAGGGCTAGGGAAATCTGAAACGTTAAGGATACCAGGAAATCTCCTAGTAACCTCAGAAAGAGCTCCATCCCATCCCTGAGTAAACTGATAAGGGAATAGAGAGTCGTCATGCTTCTCCATGAAGCCCACATACTCCTGGGAGGCAAGGTAGTCATCAATCAGGTCGTCCTTGCCCTTCCTAAGAAGGACATTTTCGGCCTGAGACTCTAAAAGCTCTTTCTCCCTCCTCTCTAAAGTAGCTCTGACAGAGGCCAGTTCATCCTCAGACTTATCATTCTTTGCCTTTTCAGTCTCATAGTTTGAACGCCAAGTCTTAGCCTGGAATATGGCCCCCTGGAAGTTGGCATTAGCCTACAAAAGGTAAAGTTAGAACCACGATTCAAATAGCAGACAAGTACATAAGAAAGAAGGAAGTGAGGAGCTTACCGCAGCAAAAGCCTGAGATCCAGCACTTTCGGCTCCTTCAAGAGTGGAGCCGGATACATAATCTTTGAAGTCACCAGGAGTTATGGAATGATAGGACCAATCTATGGCATGCCTGCTATCTCCAACGATGGAATCCTTCTTCCTAATACCCCAGTTTGGGCGCCAAGCGCTCCTGGAAGAGCCATCTGCCTCTTCAACATCGGCTACATGAGGCCTCAAGTAGGCATCCTTGGCAGTTGGGGCTCGAGGATCCTTCCCTGAACGAGCCCTCTTCAGTCTAGCAGTGTCTCCATCTTCAGGCTCATTAGTCTTGTTGATAAAAGCTGCAGCTGTAGTTACAAGATAAAAGACAAATAATGGGTATGAGACAATCATATTCAGGTAAAGGAATACAAAAAGAAAGAAAATTTACCCTTATTGGCCACCCGGGAAAGTCCCAAAGACTTAAGCTGGAACTCATCCAGGAGATCCCAAGCCATAGTAGCATAATTATCTTTGATGAGCTCTTTGTAGGCCTGGGTCTCTTCCTCGTTGAGCTCAATATCATTGGCACTGCCATCTACGACCTTACCAAAGGTACTACGGAAAATGCTGCCCCAATCTCCACCTTCCCATATTAAATACATGAACTCCTTCTTCCATTTTGGGTTGGAGTCAGGAATAGATTGGGGGTGGAAGATTGGAGGAGTGGAAGTACGATGACTAATGTATACCCAACCCGGAGTAGACTCAGCAGAATTCTTAAATTGAAAAATTTTTCTAAAGAGAGCTACAGAAAGAGGGAAATTGTTCTTGAGGCAAAGGACCATG
Source organism: Saposhnikovia divaricata (assembly GCA_036435485.1). Classification (NCBI taxonomy): domain Eukaryota; kingdom Viridiplantae; phylum Streptophyta; class Magnoliopsida; order Apiales; family Apiaceae; genus Saposhnikovia; species Saposhnikovia divaricata. The sequence continues at coordinate 34,999,665 of CM071599.1, forward strand.
AAGCAATTGATCACCCTCCAAGAGTTGGGGGGAAGTTGGCAAGGGTTAATTCCTACATCTGCTAAGAGCCTAGGAATAAACTCATGAAAGGGGAATCGAACTCCTGCAACAATGGCACCCCTATAAACACAAAGTGCATTGGGGCGCCAATGGCAAGATCGATCCCCAGGGTCAGCTGGGACAAGTCTATAGGGTGGTTCTATTTTATACATCTTGTTATAATCAGTGATTTTCTCTACATCGTGAAAGGTGTTACTATGATTAAAGGAATCAAGGTGTGACAAGGATGGAAAATCTTCTTTACGATTTAAAATCATATCCTGTAAACTCATGAAGGGAGAACGAATAATGATACCTCTTTTGGAGGCTCCTTGCATTTTCTGGAAGCGAAGTGAAGCACGATCTTCAGCCATTTTTCTAAATCTTCAAAGAAAAGTTGTGATCTTCAAAGGAAATCTGCAAAGGATGAAGAAATTGTTAGAACAATCTTAAATCTTCAAAGGAATTGAAGAACAAACCCAGAAAAAGGGTGATCTTCAAACTATAAAACTAGAAATTCTGGAAAATACCTTGAGTATTCTTCGAATCTTCAACAACAACTGGAAAATTTCTGGAAAATTGCCAGAAATCCTTGAGCAGTCTTCAAAGCTTCAAAGGAAAGTTCTTAAAGAACTTTGGAACTTTTGAGAGAGTTTTTTAGAAACTTTTGTGATGAAAGTGAAAATGAAAGCCTTGGCCTTTATATAGACAAAAATCTAGGGCATCTCAACCGGTTAGAGAGAATGTCAACCGGCTGTAACCTATTGGAAACCTTTGTGGGCCATCAACACAAATTGGACTCTAAAAGGCCCAACAAAGGCCCAAGTCCAGCTAAAATAATTAAAAAGGATCAAGGCCTGTCACGGCCCAACCAAGATTGATAAACCTAATTAAGGTTTTGATTTAAGGTCATTTTGACCCATGATAAAGGCCCAACCAAAACTTAAAAAAGTGTTGTAGGCCCAAACGATTTGAAAACCTAGGCCCAGCCCATGAAAATTAAAAGACAGGGCCCGTTAAAGTCCATAATAAGACTTGGAGTTACCAAAAGGAAGCACGAGGTCGTGACAATCGATCTCATTTTCTAGTACAATTACGAGCTCGACAAGGCGACCTGGAGAAATCAATCTGAGGTCGTAAGTAACCTTGAAAAATTGAGGTCGTTATAACGTGGCCTGAGATCGCAAATCTCAGGTCGAATTTGAACTGGGAAGTATGAAAAATCCCCACGACCTGGAACCACTTTGAGGTCGTTCCACTCAAATTGAGGTCGTTATAACGTGGCTTGAGATCGCAAATCTCAGGTCGAATTTGAACTGAAAAGTATGAAAAATCCCCACGACCTGGGGCCCATTTGAGGTCGTTCTTGTGTTGAGGTTGTACTACATCGAAGTCGTAAATTCCAGGTCGAAAATGAACTAAAAGACCTGTAAAACAGCCACGACCTGGCCCCCATTTGAGCTCGAAATTGAGCTCGAAAATACATGATTTCTCCTCGAAATTTCCAGGTCGAAAATGACCTAGGAAACAAGAAAAATGGCTGCGACCTGGAGACAATTTGAGCTCGAAATTGAGCTCGAAAATACATGAGTTCTCCTCGAAATTTCCAGGTCGAAAATGACCTAGGAAACAAGAAAAATGGCTGCGACCTGGAGGCAGTTTGAGCTCGAAATTGAGCTCGAATTTGGCCTGCAATTTTTTTTTTAAAAAAAAATCTCTCGAAAATTCCAGAAACGTGGAAAAATAATTTTACGCTCGATGCACAATCTAATATTCTCAAAACTAGTGCCGTTTAGCGCCGTTTAGCGCCGTCTAGTGCCGTTTAGCGCCGTTTAGTGCCGCTTAGCGCCGTTTAATGCCGTTTAGCGTCGCTTAACATTGTTTTAGCGTCGTTTAAGGCTACTTAGTGCCGTTTAGCATCGTCTAACATTCATCGTAAATGCGTCGGTCGCTCCACGCTTTACAAAAAAGACAATACCCGTGAAACACTAGTGTACGAAGATATACCCTGACCCAAGTCTCGAAAAAGGCCGTTATAACTTCAAGGAAAGCCTGATCAGCTTTCCTAGAAGTTGGGGGGCAAATGATATGGGCTAAAAATAAGCCCTAAAGACACATTTAATGTTGCATTAATTAGACCTAGTATGGTCCAAACGTGGGGCCCACCGGGCGGCCTAAAAACCTAATTAAATATTAATTTCGTAATTAATATTAGGGGTAATAACCAGCTCAGCAATAAGAGTTGGATAAGGATATTATTTCCACCAGACTTAGCCACCAAGGCATCCAATTCAATATGGAAACTGATTCCTACAAGGAATAGATCTAGAACCTTCCTCAAAGACTTGTCTACCAAGTCTCCTATTCCTACCATAATTCTAAGGCTTCTCAGCCTATATAAAGGGCCTGACCCCTCACCTCAGAACTACGTTTTATTGGCTTGATTCTCTAATTACAGAGATACGTAGGCATTCTGTGAGGACCGTTTAAGTCTCAAACACAGAAGCAGCAATTGAAGCACGAAGCTCACGAACCCTAGCATTAAATACACAAACCCTAGCCGCAATAATCGTAACCTAGTTTTTGTTCCACAACAATAACCTATTCTAAAAATTTTTTTGAATTAATATTTATTTATACTACAAGATATAATTAAATAATTAAAATTTTACTATTAAAATTTTGAATCTATAAAATGAATTAAAAATTTTAATCACTAATAATATATATATATATATAAACATATTTATTTATAATAATTTAATTATATACATATATAAATATATATTTTTAAAAATAAAATCGGAGATCGGGCGAGGATCCCCAAATCCCCGACCCCGCCCCCGCCCCGTGTTAGGAATTGTCCCACATCGGTTGTGGGAGGGACAGATAGCTAGTTTATAAGCAGCCAGTTAACTCCATTAGTTTGAGGCCTTTTGGGAGTGACCCAAAAATAAATCCGTGCGGGCTCGGTCCAAAGCGGACAATATCTTAGTATTGTGGAGTTATGGCTTGCTCAAGCCCCAACAAGTGGTATCAGAGCTATGGTTATAATGGTCCATAACAATCTCGTATTGGCTCCCAGAATGGATCCAGGAAGAGGCAGATGGGCTATCCCAGGTTGGGCTTAAGGAGGAGCAGGTGGGCCTTCCAGTATGGGCCTAGGGAAGAGTCAGATAGCCAGGTGGATTTCCAGTATGGGTCAAAGGGAGCAGATCACATAGAATGGTGGCAGATTCGACAGGTGTCGAGCCCGATGTGTGAAGGGGGAGATTGTTAGAAGTTGTCCCACATCGGTTGTGGGAGGGGCAGATAGCTAGTTTATAAGCAGCCAGTTAACTCCATTAGTTGAAGCCTTTTGGACCCAAAAACAAATCCGTGCGGGCTCGACCCAAAGCGGACAATATCATACTATTGTGGAGTTATGGCTTGCTCAAGCCCCAACACCTCGATCCTCGAATTTTTTTAAAAAATATTCCCTGCTCACTACCCTGAACCCGAACAATTCCCCGATCCCTAGATCCGGAGCGAGGTCGAGCGGGGCGGGTGAAATACCAATCCCTAGCTAAATATCTCTATACAACATCATAGGACAAGCCTGGGAAATATCTAGTAAAAAAAGAAAGGGAGACCTTTGTTTCTACCATGTTAGTACTCAGTAAACTTTGGCTTTGTATACTGTGGGCACCCCAGTTGTGCAATTTGTGACACAAACAGAAAAATAAAAAATCTTAATAAAAGCGACATCTAAATACTCGCATCATTCAATTTAATGGTGTACGGTTTAAGCAGCTAGTTTGAGTTAACATGCAACGAAGCTCCCTTGAGAGCCATTAAAATAAGCAATGCTATATGGCCACAATAAATTTTTATTTTTCATAGTGGTTATCTTAATTCTAGAGAATGACAATGCTGATTGTTTCTCAAAGGATATCTAGTGCCTAAAGAAATGTATGGCTATAGGTTGCGGTTAACTTTTTATCTTTTTTGATATTTCTGTGACATTTTCAGTCGTATACTTTATCAACGTGTTTTTGTTCTATAGAAAGTTCGTTGATAATTTACCTATATCAGAGATTTATTTTCATGTAATAAATATTTGTGACATAGATGCATGGTTTAGATTTCGAAAATCAGAATAAATTGATTTAAATATTTAATAACGATTTATCGATAAATTGAGATTTAACGGAATGATAAATTGAAATAAAAATCATAGACCGTGCTTAAAACAAGACTGTGATTTAAAACAAATTCTCTGCTACTAGTAGTATAATCATAGGCTGTGTTTCTGACTCCAGTGTCCCCTTGTCAAGTTCATGAGTGGTGAGACAACTAAACTTGTATGCGCACATTTCGAAAAGTTTGAATTTAGGATGTATTTTAAAGTAGATGTGTGGGGGCAATTTACAAAAAAAAAATCAAATCTTAATTTGGTTATTATATTGGGGTTAAATCTCAAAGTGCTCATTGAAGTGGAGGGCTGGTATCAAATTGCTCACTCTAGTTATCGGCATCTCATTTGAATCATTAAAGTCATAATAAATATCAAATGGATACCTTTAAAATATACTCGAAAAATAAAAATAATTTTTCATTGATTTTTACATATTTTTCTTGAATGCTTCCATAACCAAACGAAAGGTTGATAATTCTAGTATTTTTGATAATATATTTATATTTTTAAAAATTCACTTACTATTTATTTTTAATTTTACTGTCATTTTCCTTGTTTTAATTAAAAATAAATAGTAAATAAACTTTTTAAATTCTAAATATATTATCAAAAATACTAGAATTATTAACCTTTCGTTTGGTTATGGAACCATTCAAGAAAAATGTGTAGAAATCAATGAAAAATTATTTTTATTTTTTGAGTATATTTTAAAGGTATCCATTTGATATTTATTATGACTTTAATGATTCAAATGAGATGCCGATAACTAGGGTGAGCAATTTGATACTAGCCCTCCACTTCAGTGAGCACTTTCAGATTTAACCCTATTATATTGACAAGCCAATGATGTTAAATAGCCAAACGTACGACTCCTAAATGCCACACAAATCACATCACAAGCAACCAAAAACCTTAAAATCATTGGTCTCATCTTGTAAGTTGCATCTACTAAACCTCATCTGCACCTTCCTCTAGGAGTACTTCTATGGTACACGTGAAAATCCGTCTACCAATAAAGGACTGTCCACGTTAGCCCTAGAAAATCTATGTTGGCCAATTCGTGATGGCCACGTCACTAGATAAGAAAGTCTCTTCTCCATAATCCTTTGCATGGGTGACATACTCGGAACAAGATCAACTGTGGCATCCATCCATGCCCCATGAATTAAAGATTAGATTCTTCAAGTCACCACATCGCCCTTTTTATTACAGTTGTGCGACTTAAGAGGCACTTTCAAACTCTAGTAAGCAGGGTTTTAAAAATTACAGAATCGATCAAATATTCGATCTGAGTACTCATTTATAGGTGATAATTTGATCTGAACCATATTAATTCGGATCAAAATCCAAGTTTTACATAACTTGTTCAATATTCGGTCAAATTCCGAGTGCTCATAATTAAATTCGATTTTGAACATTCATTTTATTACTATTACTTTTAGTGATGTCGCAAAATGCATGTATTTTGATTATCATCATTTATTTTTAACTAGTTGATAAAGCCGCGCTTCGCAGTGGCATTACAATATTTTTAAAAAAATTCAATACATTTACGTTAAATTATAATATTAATATTAAATTTTAATAATTAAATAATCTTCTCTAATGAATCAATTTCTTGTTAAATACGATTCTTTCGATTGAGCCGCTCTCTCGTTAAAACCGATATCCCAACTTTTTAACATATATTATAAAGACTTATATAATATTTTTTATCTATAAAATTGAACCGTAAAAATAAAAAAAATTATGACTTCAGTATTAATTCTAATAGCTAATACAATCTTTTCTAGCGAGCCGTCTTCCCGTTAAATACGTTTCGAGCCGCTCTTATTTGAAACCGAAATTCTAACTTCATTATATAAAGAGAGTAAATTCAAATTTTTATATTCTTTAAACTTTCTAATATTTATGGAGTTTTAAAAGATGAAAATACATCTTATATTTTCTGTATATTATAGATATTCTTGTATTTATTTACAGTTTCCGCATGAAAATGTCTTTCTGTTATGTTAACATATCAAAAAAAAAAAAAATACGAAGACTTTTCGTTACGGGAATAATATTACATTTATAGATATATTTTTGTAATGCAAGTACAATTAACTTGTATAAAAAAGTTAAAATAAAGGATTTCTAGGAAAAAAGATGTATAGTTTTAAAAAATCGTATAAGACGTCTCCACCGCCCTCGTATTCTACTTCCAATAAAATAATTTATTTTAGGTATTAATTATATATTTAAACATCTTTTATACGGTCTTATCTAATGAACCGCTTTCTTATTAAACACAGTTTTTACTATTGATTCGCTCTCTCGTTAAGACCAAAAACCTAACTTTTACATATATTACTTGTATGATAATGTTTATCCATAAAAATCAAATCCTAAAAATAAAAAAAAAATTATAACATCATATAATATTTTAAAAGCTAGTACAATCTTTTATAGTGAGCCGTCTTCCCGTTAAACACGTTTCGAACCGCTCTCGTTTGGGATCGAAATTCTAACTTCATTACATATTATTGATGTTACTTATCTTACACAACAATTTTTTTTCTTAAAATCAAAACCTAAAAAATAAAGTGAATTCCAATTTATACTTTCTCTAGATTTTCTAAAAGTTTTGGCGTTTTTGAAAATGAAAACACGTCTTATTTTCTCTTTATATTATAGATACTCCTATATTTATTTAGGATTCCTGCATGAGATTGTTCTTTTACTCATTGTTCTTTTATTATGTTAACACATCAATTCTTTTCTTTTTAAATTCGGTGACTTTTTTCATGACAATAGTATTGGATTTATGAATAAATTTTCCTAATATAAATATAATTAACTTATATAAAAAATATATATAATTTAAGAAGATCGTATTTTCTATAAAGTATTTAATTATATGTCTGCTCTATATATTCAAACACCTATTCTAGTTCTAGTAGAACTTTTATTTATATATTTTTTCTATAAATTCGAACTCTCATTCACTATAAATTCGAACTCCTATTCTACTTCCAATAGAACTTTTAATCGTATGCCTTATAAATACTAATTATACTTTCAATAGAACTTCTAATCACATGTCTTCCCTATAAATTCGAACTTCTCCTTTATAATTGATATTTTATATTTATTAGTGTTTAAAATTCTAGAAAATTAGAAAAATCGATTGAGACGATTTTAGAGCGCCACCTAAACTCCCGCTATCCTCCTTTATATATATATATATATTGATTGATTATATTGTTAAATATTATTTAGTAGACAATCTATCTATTATCTATTATATATATAATGTCACAACATGTACCATTTAAATTCAACTTAAATTACTATTTTGATCCTCTACATTCATTAATACACATTAATTAAAATTCATATTTAATATGTGTATTCATTAATATACATCATTTAATACTATCTACTTAATTATAACACTTTCGTTACATTGCAATTAACTAAGCATTCGAAAAAGTTTGTGTCTCGCACGAGTATAAAAGCCATAAAACTCATTATAAGTGATCTAACATTATTGAAGAAATAATATTGGAACATTAACTTCAGATTGCTAACTACATATTTTTGCTATGCAATCTACAGAATAAATTAATTTTGTGTACTGTAATTTAGTATTTTTACTTTATAGAAATGTATCTAATATAATATTTTTTGTATATTTTCTTGGCTCAGGTGCATTACTTGACATTCTGTAATATCAAATACAACAAATACATGATTCTGAGCACTTTGAAAAAATAAAGGGTACATCTAAATGTTTTAACCAAAATGAAAGATCTTGAAAATGAGACAAAATAAACATTGGTTGAAAAAGAACACGATAAATTAAAAAGAGTTTTAATCATCACAACATCAATTGCTAATATTAATATCAAAACATAACGAGAAAAACTGCAATACCAATTATAAAATAGAGCAATCTCGTGCCTTGCAGAGGAATTGAAGCTAGTACAATATTAATGTTAGTACTTGGTCAAAAATATTGTTAAGTATTGTGATATGTGAATTTGATATTCTAAGTAAAAATTATATATATAATATCCGATTAGTTATTCGAGTACTCGGAAACTCGAATCCGAGTACTTACCCGATTTCCGAGTACTCAATTTCTCGAAAGAAATCGAATTGAATTGATTTTCAATTTTTACAACATTGTTAATAAATAATCGTAATGCAGTAATAACATAAAAAATTTGTTCGCATACTTTTTCAACAAAATTTATGGAAATCATAGTGTGAAAATTATTTCTATGTACATATTCAGTCCTATGTGTATACCATTTCATAAATTTTAAAAATATAGAATTATTGTTTCTAGCGGCTTTCGGTCTCTTTAAATAACGATTCATTGTGATTTATCGATAGACGATCGTTTGAGCACACATTTTATCAAGCATAAAGGAGGAAATCCTAATTTTCACGGTGATGTCCATGCATAACGGGAAAATAATTACAGTAAAACCTCGACAAATTAATACTTAATAAATTAATAACCCGTTAAATTAATATTTTCAAAAAAAAATTTTTGTCCCTACATAATAACGATAGTGTAAATTTAAACTCGATTAATTAATAATCTTGTTAAATTAATAAAATTTACCGGTCCCTATACTATTAATTTATAGAGGTTATACCGTAGGAGGAAACGAAGGGTAAAGTAGTAAATGAAAGTGATAATAATTGGAGTACTGTTTACTAAAGACTAAAGAAAAGTATCTGTCAAAAAAAAAAAAAAACTAAAGAGAAGTAAATAAAAGAAAGAAATGGGGGAGCTGAGAAATGCACAGTGTGGTCCAAATATAGAAGCCAAACAAGCTTTGTCTCATCCTCTGTTATCATCTCTGTCCGTCCATCTTAGAGAGAGAACACCCCCATAATTTTGAGAGAGAGAGAGAGAGTCGGAGAGATTTTTGAGAGAGAGAGAGAGAGAGTGTAGGGTGGGCTCTGCTATTTTTACAGATACCCCTTAACGTATCTTTCTCTTTTTTATCTTCTCCCCGTGACCCCTGCTACAAAAATACTCCCTCCTCTGTCTCTCCCCTGTTTCTAGCCTTTTCTTTCAGTAATCCACTGGAGTCTTGGATTCTCACTATTGGATAATTCCCTTATTTTTATTGATATTTTTACATTCTTGTTGGATAACATAAACCCCATCTCTTGATAAGTTCAAATCTTGGGGATTGTGCATCACAAATTATATATTCTTCCTCCTTAAACCTCTCTGCTCCCTCTCTGTTTCATTTGTCCTCCTTTCCTTTCTCTTCATTCACTCCTATACTCACTCTATATATATGACCAGAGTATTGATAGTATACTTTCCTCATTCAGCTCTAGATATTACAACAGGGTTTTTCTTACATGTTTTGATGAATTCAAGATTGATTTTTTAGGTTTTAGTGTCTGAAGTCTGAACTTGTAGTACCTTTTTGGGTTTTTATAGGGTTCTGGTATCTTTTTAATTTACTTTACTAATTTTAATATCTTGGTCCTTTTGTCTCATCTTTTCATTATTATTTATATGATATATGATACCAACCTTTTCTTTTTTATAGTTTAAGTACTTTCTGGGGTTTAGGGTTTTGTGCTATTTTCTTTATAGGCTGCTTTACCATTTCAACACAATCTTACATTCTCAGTCTATATTTTAGCATTTTCTTGCCTTATTGGTTCTTCAGTTAAGCCAATACTTGAGCCTTTCTTGTTGTCATCAATTTGATATACTAATTACCATTCGGTGGGCCAGTTCTCTCTGATTCCAGTTAGTACTTAATTCATGTTTAGAATCTTCTGATGCATAAAATTCTGTGAGCTGTGTACTTGATTCCGAGCAATATTCTAAGCATCACTCGATTGTTTTAGATTCTCTTCAATTAAGTTTTGCATTTAAAGTTTGTTGCTTTATCTTGTATGAATTGAGTACTTGTGCTCTTGAAAATGTCTTCTTGTATTAGTGGAGGTGGCCGGACTTATGGGTTCGATCTTGACATAGTTAAATCGACATCTACTTGTAGTAGAACTTCACATTCGTCATCTCCGTCTTCAACAATCTCTGAATCAAGCAATTCTCCGATTGCAATTTCACATCGAAAGCCTCGAACCCCTCGAAAAAGACCAAACCAAACTTACAATGAGGCAGCAGTTCTTCTTTCTACTGCATACCCAAAAATATTTTCCACCAAACACCTCACTAAGCCTTGCAAATCCAGCAAATTATGCAATATTTTCTTGGATGAGCCCCCAGAGTTACTTCTTCCATTCCGAACCATAGACAATTCAGGGTTCTTGCTCCATCAGCCAATACTAGAAAAGCCCATTGTTGCCATTGAGCCTAAAGTAGTCAATTCTTGTGGACGGGCGTGTCAAAGTCCCCCGGGGAGCGATTTATATGGGATTTCGGCTGAATTCTGCGATGGCCAGCAAGAAGATTTTGATGCAGAGTCGATGCTCGATGAAGAAATGGAAGAAGGAATCGATAGCATCATGGGGAATCTAAGTGTGAACAACGATAATATAGTCGAGGAAGCCACTAATAATACTTGCATGGGTTATCCATTGGGGTTGGGATTTAGTGCAGATTTTGATTTTGGTTTCGGAATGAGAAGGGGAGCAAGGGCATTGCGAAATGTTGATGAATCAAATTGGTGGAGTTTCCCCACAGTCGATGTTGTCGATATTACGCCTAAATTCAAGAACATTTCACCATCAGCAACACAAAAGAAGAAAAAGAGAGTCGAGAAAATTGTGGAACTCAAGTCCTTGGATTGTCCGAAAGATAACAAAAATTCAATAGTTGCTGCTACTGCTACTGAAGAAACCACAACACTTCCGGAGTTGAGTGCAGGGCCACGCCTAAAATTAAATTACGACAAAGTAATGGAAGCTTGGTCTGACCGTGGTTCGCCATTTCCGGATGATATATCAGGGTCGGAGTCGTCAGGAAATGATATCTATGTACGTTTCTCTGCCACTCCTCCCAGAAAATCTAGGTCCAAGAAGAAAGTTTAAAACCAACCAGATCATATGCCAAAGTCCGTGTCTGTTATTTTAGTTACTAGTGTTTTTGAGTTTTTGCGTAGGGTACCTGGGTAGGTCAATTACAATCAAATTTTAATAAATCGATCGGTTGGTCAGTTTTTCTCAAATTTTTAATCTCTCACCAATTACGATGTTGATACTTAACCTTTTTTGTAAAACAAAGAATTATTTTTTGGTTAAAAAACGTATACTAGTCCTGATATTAACGACCACTTGCGAAGAAAATGAGAAAACTTAAAAAAAAAATGTCGAATTCTGCTATCGAGGGATATCTACTTGGCTGCAATACTAGACGGTTTTTTACTACCTCCGAAAACAATTGGTGAAATGAAAGAGTAACAATGATTAACATATGCATAATGTGCTGGTAATATATTGCATATGGAGCACATTATTTGAAGTGCAAGTTTAAAATGTTGTGTTTTGGTCGAAACAGGCAAGGCTGGCTCAAATAGACTTGTTCTCAGAGCTGGGAGGAGTGAGAGAAGCTAGTGTACAACGGTACAAGGAAAAAAGGCGTAACCGTCTCTTCTCCAAGAAAATCAGGTACCAAGTCAGAAAACTCAACGCTGATCGACGGCCTAGAATGAAGGTACCATTTCAATCTCATTTTTCATCATTTTTTTTTGTCTTTTCTCACATATTTGTATCCGCCCCCCCCCCCCCAACTGTGTTCTTGTTTCAGTTTATCTTGACTCATTATTTTTAACCATTAAATCTTTACCCAAAATTGATATATTTTTTTGATAGTTAAACACAATCATACACCGATCTTTTTTACAAAATTCGAACTTACCACATTTCGTACAAAGAACGGTGAAGATACCACTAGAATAAGAGTCCGTTCGTATAATGGCCAACCTCAGATGAGTCAAAAAATTTTGTAGAGATTTTTTCCAAATTCTGAATTTTAGTTAAAAATTGGTAGAAAATTTTTATTATGCCCGACTAACATCAAAATATTATTAATATTTCATCTAAACCCCCTATTTTAAAATTTTGGTTCCGCCACTCGGTATGATACTAATTGTAATTTGATATTTAGCATACAATTTAATGTATGTACATGATGAAAGACATGTTTTTAAGACTAATTTTTCACTTTACAATTTATAAATGTATATATATATATATATATATATATATATATATATATATATATTTTACGTGGAAAGGTGTTGAGTGTTGTCATGTTTGCAATGTTGCAGGGGAGATTTGTTAGAAGATCAAATTCAGACGTGGATGAGGAAAGCTAAATGTTGGGAGAGATCGAGATTGGTTTTGAGAGAAAGCATTTTATCTTTGGGAGAGATCGAGATTGGTTTTGAGAGAAAGCATTTGGTCTTTATATATACTTAAAAAACTCTGTCTTTAACATTTCATCATTTTTGTAAAACTTGTTTTCTATCCTAAGTATGCTGACTGGCTGGCTACATTATTAGTATTGAAAAGAAGGTAGCTGGAGAGTAGTTAGTTAAGAGGAGGAATGTGGATGAAGTTAAGTAGTTGTCCATATTTACAAACAATTTTGTTTCTCATATATTTTTGTTTTAAATAAATTTGTTTTGGCTCTAAATTATTATGTTTGTTGTTTAGTGTTTGGAAGATGCTTTTGGTAGCTATTCAGGGGAGACATATATTATATTTGATGCAATGCATTGTGTTGAGCAGGCAATACCATTGTATTTTTTGAGATTACATACATTATATTTGATGCAATGCATTGTGTTTTGAGATTACACCAAACAAAGTCTAACACATGTTTGTCTTCCGTCTATGGATATTGTGCATTTGTGCTATAACATGTTAACTAGCGTAGCCCATGCAAACCACAGGCACTTAATTAATTTCTTGTCCAAAATTGTATATACATTTAAATAATTTTGTAATTACAAATATGATAAAAGATAATTTTGTAATTACAAATATGATAAATTGTACATATATTTAAATAATTGTATCTAATATTTTAATATTTATTTTGTGATTTTACATATCATTTTTTAATTTTATATTTTGAATTATTTTATTAACTCAATTTTAAAATTTTATAAATATTTCAGTTGATGTTAAATATAATAAAATGAGTTTAATGACTCATGCATGTATATCAAATTTGAGCAGTGCTACATATCTCGAAAAGAATCCCAACAAAATTTCCAAATGCCACATGACATGATTTTATTGGTGGGATTCATATTAACACACAAGGAGCCCATCTCATTAATGAAAAGATAACCAATCAGAGGATGACAACTCACCATTCGGGTACGCTAGCATTTCTCTCATGAAATTTACAATCAAATTTTTAGATTTTATCGTATACTAATCTAAGTACTCAATCATTATATATTATATTGATCAATTTGTCATATCATATAAAAATTCATATAAACCATACTTTATAATCGAGTTATAGTTTAACTGATCATTATAAATACATATTGTAGTTTTGTAATATTTATGATTTGAAAATTTATATCTTTTTTGATTTTATTTAATGTTAATTATGTTACTTTTTTATATATAACCTAGATCAATTTTTCATTTATTTTTAGAGTTCTTATCTTTTTAACATAATTTCAATTATTTTTCGTGTATGTTTAAATATTTATGTTTTTAGGGCCAATCATATATTTAATTCGTTGAAAGTCTAAATAATTGGTCGACCAAAATCCCCTAATATAACTCATATATTTAAATTTTTATATACCTAAAACTAACGTGATGCAATAATTAATTATGTATAATTCGATAACTAAAATCTACATATTTCTTAAAACCAAACTTTATTTCAAGAATTTAATATCTACATGTGTAAGTCATATGTTTACCCTATTTGTAAACATCGAGGATTCAACTCAACTTAAACAAGAATGTAAGTATGTAATAGTAAATAGTATATACATACTGTCACAAGGATCTCAAATGCTTAACTGTCAATAGAAAGAAGACAAAGATAATCTACCGTTTTGAGGTATACTACACTTGAAGAAGTTCATTCAGTTGATCAAGCGTCAGTGGAGTAATCAAGACAGTGGGTTCAATTTATAGTGACAAGAGGTTCCTACAGTGACAGAATACAGATGAAAAGGTTTAAATAAAGTGTGAAGAAAAGGATGACAGGAACCACAGTTTTAAAGTCAATATATGAAGAACAATCATTGCGGTTAGTCACTTATGAACTAGACCGTGCATCGAGTGTCAACATTAAACAGTGGTTGTTCGTCATTAACTTCAGTGGTTCAAGCTATCAGGACTGGTACAACAGGAAAATCATTGTGCAAGCAACAGAAGTGTTAAATTCATTAACTACAAGGATTTTACTATCAAGTGGACTGGCTATGAGGAAAAATAATTATCACAAAAAAATGCAAAGTGATATATTCGTAAAGCTAGAACCCCGATTGGAATTGATATATTTTTTGTTAAGTAAAAGGAGTCTGGTTCCAGACTCTTAGGAGACCGCAACTTAGAGCTTAAGGATTTATTTATATTAATAAATTTTTTATTTAATTAGAAAATTATATTTATAAATTTATAATTAATTTTAGAAATTTATTTTTATAATTTCTGAATTAAATTAATTTTTTATTAATTAAAGAGTATAAGTTGTGCGGGACAAAAAGCATTTCTACGGGGCTAATCTAAAAGAACCTACGGCAATCAAACAATGGAAGGGACAGGTGGTTTTTGTTTTGAAAGAAACCAATCAGGTGGTGCCACGTGTCCAAAGAAATGAAAAATGAATAAAGTAAAAAAATGGCCAGGTTTCTTAATTCAATTTGATAGTCTGTTCGAAAGTCTATTTATATTATAGTCTGATTGTCTATAAATTAGATAGTCTGCTCAGCTTGTAAATTGTCCTATCGATAGTCTATTTGCTGGATAGTCTGTAAGCTAGTCTAAAATGCTGGATAATCTACAAGTTAGTCTATAAGCTGGTTAATCTGAATGCTGGATAGTCTGGTAGATAGTCTGCAAGAGATAGTCTGAAAGAAGATAGTCTGCAAGATAGTCTGTAAAGGTTGATAGTCTGCTAAGGAGATAGTCTGCAAGGTAGTCTGCCTGAAATTCATGTATTAAAGACAATCATAATAGTCATTCCGATAGTCTGCAAAGGAAGTGGGTAGTCTACCAAGCTTGATAGTCATACCGACAGTCTGCAAGAGGATTGATAGTCATACTGACAGTCTATGGAAAGTCTGCAAGTCTTTCTCTAGTCTATGGATAGTCTGCTTAGTGTTAAAAACATGACAAAAGATATTTTCAACTCATGTTTTATATAAAAGAGACAAAAGGCAACAGACGGTAATACACACAGCTTCACACTCTTGTTTCAATAGAAGAAAAAGAGAGACCAAGAGAAAATGGTTCTGAGCTTCTAATTTAATTCTTGTAAATTATTTCTAGCTTGTATAGTTAAATCTAAACCACTAGAAATAGTTTACTTGTACTATTGGAACTATCTAGCGGATTAAGTTCCCTAGAACTTATTTCTCGAATAGCTTTTTAGCATTCGATCTTTTTATTACAAATATAGAAAAGTTCATGTCGAATTTTCTATAGAATTTGTAATAATTAGTTTGGTCATCAAACCTTATAATTTGTACCCGTGTATTTAAACACACCCCATCAAGTTTAATATAATTTTATATTTAACTTGAATATTGGCTTCGTTTTATTCCGCATCGAATTGTTAAGAAATTAATATATACCCAAAGAACAATTTCGATAAAACGGTATAGTTTGTATTCAACCCCCCCTCTACAAACTATTTTGGACCTAACAATTGACATCAGAGCCTCGTTCTTCAGATACCAATCTAACAATTGGTATCCGAGCCTTTTGATTAACGCACAAATCAAGATCCTTATTTTTGTGGTCCACCAATTGGTTTTCGAGTTTGTTAACCCATACAGATATAAAATCCGGTATTAGACCAAAAAGTCAACTCCTCTATTTTCGAATTTTTTAACTTTCAAAAATTTTCAAATTTTGAGATTTTTGAATTTTAAATAATCTAAATCTATTTTCGAATTTATCTAACCTTCAAAAATATTCATTTTTTAGATTTTTTATTGTTAAATAATCTTAACTTATATTCAAATTTTTTAATTCTTAAAATGATTAATTCCTGGAAATTTTGATTTTTAAACAACTTGAAATTATTTTCAAATTGTTTAATTCTCAAAATTTTTAATTCTTGATAATTTCGAATTTTAATTAACTTGAATTTATTTTCGGATTACTTTAACTCTCAAAATTTTCATTTCTTGAGATTTTTTGATTCTTAATTAATTTGACTCTAATTTCGAATTTTAATTAATTTGAACTTACTTTCAGATTTTTTATTTCTCAAAAATTTTCAAGTCCTTGAATTTTTTGAATTTTAAATATTTTTTATTCTAAGCCAATGGTTCTTAGAAAATTGTTAGTTGAAGATTCCTCTGGGTTGTCAAAGATGATTTGAATCTTTTAAAGAAGATGCATTTTTCAATGGAATTAATCTCTACCTGCTGAAGATTAATTTGTTAAGTTTTTGTAAGTCATATTCCATGTGACTTATTGGTTTTTCAGAAGCAGGAATGGAAGAGGTTTTAGTGGATGAAATTTTTCTTGAAGATTAGTCAACTCTAGTGATTCAATGATATATAAACACTTAGTGGATTTCCCCAATGCTAAATCCAAAACACTTAGTGGCTTGTACCAATTGTATATCTTTCAAGAAATCAACAGAGATTTTAGAAGAATGGAATCAAGGAGGTTTGAGAATGGACTAGACTGCAAACATCTCGGTCAGAAATTAATGATGGAACCTCAGAACAGACAGGAAGAGTTATTAATTCAGAAAGAGTATACTAAAGCTACATCCAGGGATCAGGCATATTTATTCCGAAACAGAAACTCTTCAGAATATTGTTCAACTTCAAGAGGTGGTTACAAGACTGAGATGGTGGAAAGAAACAAGACTTGATAGTTGTAATTATGAAAAGATATATGTGATAAGTAACTATCAAGGTGTGCAACACAGTACAAAATTCTGACAGACAAGGATGAACAGGGATTCATTAATTGAGATGAAACAGAAGCATCATGGTAGAACTTATATTGCTAAAGGAAAGAGTTGGGTTGGATCAGATAATGAGAAGAGCATACTGAATATCTTGCTTTCATAGCAATCTCTGAAGATGATTCATCTCACATGTCTCAGTAAATCTGGGTTCCAAGAACTTTTTATCCATTTGTGAATGTAAGGCTTAACAGGTTAATCGATTATGCATTGTTATTGATTTATTCAAAGAATATCATCAAAGAAAGAACCCTGCTACCAAATGTGAATGTGAAGATAGGCCAAGTGGTTTTTTTCCTTGGAGACAACAGCAAGGGTATGACCCAGGGTCATGGCTATCTAATAGCTAGGAATGTTGTCAGTAATAATACATCTTATGTGGAAGGTCCCAAGCATAACTTCTCAGGATTATACAATTATAAATCTGTCAAAGAGAAGTGTCTGATCTTACACAAGAGAGATGGTAAGCTTTCTATTCGAGGATAAAGGAACGTGAACTTATTCGTAGCTGACCTGGAATCTCAGCAATGGAATTTCAGACAAGAACAAAGGTGAAGTCAACAAGGTTTAATCTAAAGCTTCATCAGACAAGAGTTCAGCTATGACATAAGGAGCTCTCTCACCTGAATGTCAACTCAAGAGATTCTTTCCTAGAAATTGAATAGGTAAGGGAGACTACCTCATCTGGAATTTAAGCAAAATGAAATTATGAGGCATGTCATAAAGGGAAGTCAAAGAAGCATCACACAGAAGTTCTACATCAAAGAAAAATATACTTTAGTGGTAATGACTGATGACTTCTCTCAACAAACAAGTTGTTGTTTAGACAATCTGAATACAAAACACCACTGATGGTGATTGATCACATCTAGAAGATTAGCAGGAAGCGAAACTGACTATGACAACTTGGAGACTGATAAGTGCATAATTTTGCATATTTTTATTACCTATTTATTGTTTGCATTCGTATTTTAATAAATTATTTTGTTATATTTCAGAAAATTCAAGGAAAAATGAAGAAATTGCAAAATAAAGAAATAAAGGTCAAGAAAGAGAAAAAAGAAGAAGAAGAAGGACCAAAACAAAAGAAAAGGAAAGAGAAGGGAGTTTAGTGCAAAAGCTGAATTTTTATTTAAAAACTAAAAAGAAAAAAAAATAAATAAAAATGGAGGGCTAGGATTTAATCCCACCAAACAAAAATGAATGGTGGGGATTAATCCACACCAACCACAAATCTCCTTTATTTCCTATAAATAGCCTTAATTTCTCTTGTAAAAAACCACTTAGAATTAGGAGTAGACTTAGGATTAGGATTAGTTTTAGTTCACTTCTAAATTCATAATTGAAATTTTATTTTGCAGCTCTTGTAAAATTTTCTTTATATTCGTATTATTTTTCTTTTTTCTGCTATAATTTATTTTAGTTTGTAGTTTTTCATTCCCTGTTGCATTTTTAATATTCGAACAAAATAGTAGACCCAGTTCCCCTTTCTTTGTCAACATCAAACCAAGCCCAGGATCTTATTTTCTTTCCTTTTTTTTTCATACTACCGCACGCCATTCCCTGTCTTTCCTTCCTTAATTCCATAAAACCATTTCTGTTTTCTTTTATTTTCTTCACACACGATTACCCAATCTCCCCTTCCCCATTTCTTTTTCTAATTACTTAGTTTGCTTGTTTTTGCTGTTGAAGGATGGTCCGAGTTTTCGCTGCGATCTGAGTTCTTGTTTTGGGTCTTGTAATTGTTCAATTTGGTTGTTTTAATGAGTTAGTTTAATCGATTGGATGTGTTGACTCATTGGTTGTCACGTTTATTTCCGTTGTTTGTAACAGCTGCATCTCTGTTTTTTGTCGAGTTTTATGTTCGTAGTTTTGTTTGATGAGTTATTGTTCGAGTTATTGCTGTGTTCTAGCTTTGTCAATTGCCGTTTGGTTTTGTTTTGTACAATTTGATAGCTGCTGTCAGTCCACGAGTCCAAGTCCGGTCTTGTTTCTGATTTTCGTTCGTTTGTGTTGGTACTGAGTAGTAGTGTATTATTAATCGCTGGTTTTGTATTTCTGAGTTTTTGGTTTGGAGTTTGTTCGAATTGTGTTCTGAATTGAATTTTCTGGTTTGCGTTTTGAGTTTCTGGGTGTATTTCGAGTTGGTTTTTTTTTCCTTGTTTCCGAGTTAGTTGTGTTTCATTTGCATTTAGCTGTTTCTTTGTTTCCGAGTTAGTAGTTAGTTTAGTTTGTCTTATTCTATAGTATCTTTGTGAAGCATGTTTAGTGGATGTCATGATTTTTATTAGGAAATCATACAAGTTCATTGCATTTACAGTTATTGTTTTCTGAGTTTGCAAGTCGATTTTCAAAGTTTCTCGATTGTTGCTGAGTGATGTTGTCTTTGGTCGTTTCCGAGTCGAACGTTTCTGTGTGGTGTTCTGCGTTGTTGTTGTGGCTAGTTATGTCGAGACTAAGCTTGTAATGTTATTAAGTCGAATTTTTCTAATGTCTGGTTATCTGAGTTTAATTCTGGACGAGTTCTGTAATCTCTTTTCTGGATTCGTTTGTTATTGTTTTTGGAGTTTGTAGTGTCGTGCTGTTTGTTTCTGAATTCCAATCGAGCTGTTTGTTTTTAAGATGTATTGAGGTTGTGTTTAGTAAGGCTGAGTTTTTAGTTTCTTGTGTTGCATTGTTTGTATAATCGAGTCGGAGCCTGTGTTTCAAAATTTTCTGTAAATAAATTTTAATTTAAAAAAAAAGAAAAGAAAATTGTTTTAGAATAAAATGTAATTTTTAATTTTAAAATTTAGATTTAATTCCAATTTTAGAGTCTTGAGAATAATTAAGTTTTAGAATTAATTTAGTATAAATTTGTTTAAATAGATTTTCATTTTAATAATTAATTTGTAAAATCCAAATTTTCAAAAATCACTTGTTCTAATTCGCCTAAATTAGAAATTAAGGATCGCGAATAAAATTATTCCCTGAGGACCGAATCTTAAATATTAAAACGATGATCGTGCGCTTGCGATTTTAATTGTATCATTTCCGCCACATCAGAGACCAGATTATAGGACCTAACAATTAGTGTTCTAGATGATTTCTGCACCTTCAAGTGTATTAATTCTGAAGAAGTCAACAGTTTGCTACTCACATGATTAAACCTTGATTAGTATGAAATATAGGAAGACCCCACAAGTTATGAAGGAAATTGTTTGCAATGTTAAATGAAAGTGAGCATTCTGGCAATCAGCTAATGCTCAAGATGATAATTTCCTTGGTTACTCAATGGAGTCAACAACCTATAGGGTGATTGTTATTAATCAACAGAAGGTGATTGAAAGTCTTAGTGATGTTCAACAACTTCAAGCTCTCAGCCGTCAATGGTGATGATTATTCAGAACTAACCAATGTCAAACATGGAGAATCTTCATGTAAACCCAATAACAGCTTAGGGGGAGCAACAGAAGGATCAACTAGTCAACTCAACACCACATTGAAAATCAAAGGACACTATAAGAATATGTTTTCCAAGACAAATAGTGTTGACTCAATTAACTCTTTGTCCTAGTTCTTAGTGTTCCTAATGGTGGAAGTAAAAGACTAGCAGAGCTTCAAGTACCAATGATTATTTCTTTAGTTTTCTTTTAGAAGAAACTAAGAAAGCTACAAAGGCTCTGAAAGATCCAGATTGAGTGATTGCATGCAAGATGATCTCAATCAGTACAAAAGGTAGATAGGGAAGCTGGTATCCAGACCAAAGAACAAGGCTATATTTGGTACAAGGATAACCAGAAGTCTACCTGGATGATGTCAAGGCATTGTTATGAGGGACAAGGCCAAACTGGATGCAAGGTTACAAGCTGATAAGACAGAATATCTGACAAGAAGTACCAGTGACAAGACTTAAGGATATCAGGCACCTGCTGTACATTCATGATTATAATGGACATCTAAACCTATTGAATCTGGATGCTAGAGGAATGTGAACAAGTGTACTCCTGGTTGGTGAGATAATGGAAGATCTCTACAGGTTAGTATGGACTGGTATCATCACTCAAGCAATCATAGAAGACATGGTATGACACCCTAACTATAATTTAACATTTGGTATCAATCTTTAACATTTGGTATCTTTTAACAATTGACGTCATATTTATAGAACTCTCTACATCTTTAGGCACAAACATAAATGATATATATGTGCAATGATATCTTGATTATATTTTATGTTGGTCTACTAACTATACATTTGTATCAAGATATTTGTTGTTTTGATGTTGGTAAAGTTGCAATTCTTTTGATTTACTTTAGTAAGCCAAAAGAATGATGACAAGAAAAGTAAGTCAAGGATCTTTTGTTTCTATTCAGAAGATTCTAGACCTGTCAAGACTCTCTGCCAACACACCTCTATAGCTGGCTTTTGACCTATTAGTTTGGACCTAACAAGTTGGTAATCAAATATCTTAAGCTGGACCCAAATCTGAGGAAATGGTACCCTAGAGATATTTGACCCAGCAAGTTCAGGATCTACTAATTAGGACCTAATCAGGCTATAGAGGAATTATCATCTCATTATCTTATTCAATTGCTAATAGATCACTTACACACATATTATATTCTTAACATGCAAATGTGCAAGGCCCCAAGTGGAACCTAGAGAATCTATTCTTGTAGTTATTATAATTGATTTTCAGATGTCTTAAGTTGGACCAAAATCTGTGGAGATGGTACCCTAGAGACATCAGTTCTGACATGTTTTGCTGCATAGAGACATATTAAATGAGTTGTACGAAAGCAGGAAAACTCAAGGAATCAAATTCATCTCCAACAACTCTATGGAACACTCAAGGACTAAGCATCTTGCATAAGGTATCAATTATTTTGAGAGCATGTCTTTAATTAAGATTAACTTGCAGACATGTTTGCTAAATCACTTTATGAAATTAATTTTTCAACATTGGTTTGTAAACTTGGGATTTTATTAATGCTATATGATTTGTGAATCCCATCTGTTAAGTAATTTTTAAGTAAGCTCACAAGTATTCAATTGTCCGTATTGAAAGGACTTGTGATTTTACTATAAGTAATTCTTAAATGAGTTCATAAGTATTCAATTTTCCGTATTGAAAGGACTTGTGAACTTATTTACATCCAGACCTCACGCTGAGAATTATCTGTTGAATGTTTGCCATGTGTATAATTGACATATATTATACTGGTGATTATTTATGGATAATTTAAATACTTAAGTGCTAAAATCTAACTTATAGAGATTTAGTAATTATTTATTTATTACTTATTTTGATTAATTTGAGCTATGGAACCTGAAGCAATTCAATATAAGTATTTGCTCTGTACCTCATATTTATTAAAATAAATGTACAACATAACTATTTTCGACCTAATCTGTGTTGGTCTTCAATTAGTTGTGAGATGTTAATTCTAGTGAACTTATCAATGCTCCATTTTCATAAATTCACTGTAATTAATACCATGGTTCTAACAATTGGTTGTATTGAAATTTTGACTTATGTCAGTTAATGATATATAGTTAGAATTCTATTTACTAACTAATTGTGATATGTAGGTGTATGAGTTAAATTACTTAGAAATCCTCTAAGTAATTTATGTTGTATCTTTTGAAATTCACTCATACTACTATACAAGGTGTAAAAATTTTCTAAGTGAAAGTTTACTTGAAATAATTTTTATGCTTATTTGCAACTTCTAATCACTTTGATAATAAATGTTATATACAATGGATCAAGGTGTATTGGACTTAGAATATTTTTTCTAAGATTGCATACAAGACAGCTTTGGTAATTAATTCTTATTTATAGAACCAAGGTTGTCTAATACAAGCAGTTGTTAGGAGTTAACAATTGTTATTAACGAGGAGTTGCCTTGAAGTCATAAGTTTAAAATGTTATATCTTAAGAGCTTGTGCATTTCTTGTCAACTAGTTCCTTGTACTTATGAATATCAGTGAATGATAATCATAAGTAGTTAGATACTAATATTCATTCTGTCAATTGGTATTCAATGTAACAATTCAATCTTCACTGAATTGAATTTATCAAACAATTGGTATCATTGAATATTTAGTATTTAACAGTGATTATTTATATCCTAGTTAAATTATGACGTGAAGCAATTCAATGGTTTATTTGTTTACAATTTAATTTTGGTAATGTAATCATAAACACAATTACTTGCATTCTAAAGTGTTTGATAAATACTAACAGTTGGTATTAAATAGTAAAATATTTGTTTACTAACAATTGTTAGTTGCTCTGATACTTTATTGCAAACTAATTGTGATGTATATATTAGCTCTAATGATATTACTTATGATTTATTCTAAGTAAATGTTGCTTATATATAAATAATTAGTGTTAGTATATATTTAGATGTTCAACTTTTTAAGTGAGTGAGACTTAATGAAACACTATGTCTCCTATCATATTATAGAGTGGTGACATTTTTTCAAAATTAAAATTCTCTAATTCAAGTTTTGCACCACTTTGTATATATGATAGTTCTTAGAATGTTTTGCATCCATCAGTCAATTACTTAGTTTATGTTGTGCTAAGTAATGAAGCGTCAAAGGAGAGACATTGGTTATCTGTACTTATGTACTTGGTAATCTTTGTTACCTAAACGAC
Source organism: Saposhnikovia divaricata (assembly GCA_036435485.1). Taxonomy (NCBI): domain Eukaryota; kingdom Viridiplantae; phylum Streptophyta; class Magnoliopsida; order Apiales; family Apiaceae; genus Saposhnikovia; species Saposhnikovia divaricata. Next base: position 35,023,660 of record CM071599.1, read on the forward strand.
ATCAAGTGCTTGTATGAGTCTTTTCACTATCTGTTGTGGTAAAGTACTTTATACACTATAAGCACTTAAAATCTATCTTTCTTTCTTTTTTAATTACTGCGAAGTCAAGAGTTTGTGTCTTTTAAAAATAAAATGACATAGTTTTCATTAAAAGACATGATAAAACATTATTTTATGCATAAATACAAACTCTTGCACATTAACAGTTTTTAAAAGAAAACTCAATTTTTTCAACAGCTGTGATTGTTTATATTGTAAAACTTTTTGAAGTCACAATTGTACATCATTTCTCTCACATGATATAATGCATATGTTTTCACTCAGTGTTCTGGTATGATGTAAATGCATTTTATCTCTATATTGCTCTACTGCTATGTGATGCAGGTTCAGCTCCTAGTGGAAGTTTTCTCACAACTGAAAGTCATGAGGCTGTAAACCCAACAACTTCTATCCCGGACAATAAATCCAAATCTAAACACATCCTAACTTACCCCTGAAATGGAAGTAACCTATTAGACTAGAGGTCAATAAGGGAGTAATTGTACTTGTTACATGATAAGTGCATATTTGTGCATATTTTATTTACCTATTTATTGCTTGAACCCGTGTTTTAATAATTTATTTTGTTGCATTTCAGGTAAATCGTAAATAAATAAAGAAATGACAAAATAAATAAATAAAGTGCAAGGAATGGAAAAAGAGGAAGAAAAAGGACCAAAAATGAAAGAAGGAAAAGAATTAGGAGCTTGGAGCAAAAAGGAATATTTCAAGACAAGTGGAAGGTGGAGATCATCCCAACACATTAGCAAAGTGTATGGCCAAGATCAACTCTTCAAAGCTTAAGGGGGAAGGAAACAAATAGATGGCTAGGATTTCACCACCACACAACCCAAATGTATGGTGGGGATTTACCCAACACCCCCCTTAACCCTAATTCCTATCCTATAAATACCCCCTCATCCCCCTTGTATCTAGTAACTTAGATTTTAGGGTAGTTTTATTTTCTTGTATTTCTTTTCTTAGTTTCAAATCTTGTAAACACTCTTATTATAATTAATGCAATTTTTATTTTCTTTACTTCTTGTCTTGCTCTTTCGTTATTGTTGCCTTATTTCGTTATTTTCGTAAATCCCGTTGCTAACCACTTGGGGTTGAAAGTAACGAAACTTTAATTTCGTGTTCTTAGTTGCTAATTTTAATTTTGCCCCTTTAAAAAATCCATTTTATTGTGGGCACTTTAATGTTAAATCATTGTTTTACTATAATTTAAATTTCGTAGTAATTTCTTTGTTCTCGTATTTATTTTCAAAAAAAAAAACAAAAACAAAAATATTAGTTTAAATTTTTAGATCGTATTTCTTGTTTTAATTGTTTAATTCGAAGTATATGTTTTCAGCATACCCTGTTTTAATCAGTTTTTACTCATTTTTTTCCCCTTCTATTAGAAACCCATTATTACATTTTCTCCTGCAAAAAACTCAAACTCAATTCGACAATTCCTTTTGTTCATCTTTGTCTTCGATTAAATCATTCCAACGTCTCCCTCCTTCTCTCTCTCTCTCTCTCTCTCTCTCTCTCTCTCTCTCTCTCTCTCTCTCTCTCTCTCTCTCTCTCTCTCTCTCTCTCCCTCTTTCCCCTAAAAAACCCAAACACCCCGCCCACTCTTCTCAGACTAAAATCGTAATCCTTGAGTTCTAGCTTTGTTTGAGTTTCGAGTTTACTGTTTTCTCTGCGCTTTGTTGTAAACATTTGCTGAATCGTTGTGTTCCTAGTCGTGAAATTGCAGCTTATTTGCGGTTGTATTTTCGTATTTGTTTGTGGTTTGTGTCATGTGTCCAATTGGTTGTTTACAAATGATTGTGCTGCGATTTTAGTCGGTTCTTTTTGATTATAAGTTACTGAATTCGAAGTCATGTTTACAACTTGAATTTGTTCATTGAGATCGCGTGTGTGTTCGAAGTCATGTTATTGTTGTTTAGAATCTTACTGATGTTAATATTGTGTTTTAATTGTTGTCGTAGTAGCTGAGTCCAAGAGTCGCCACTGAGTCAATCGAGTGGCTGGTTTTTGCTTTGTCGATTTATTTTACTGAGTTCTTCGTTCTATTCGTTGAGTTCGCTGGGTGCTGTCTAGGATTGTTGTTTTTTTTTTTAATTTACGCGTCTGAGTAATGGCTGCGAGTTTCGAGTTTTTCTTTTTGATGAATTTGCTGTGTTTGTGCTGGGTTTTGCGTTTGGGTTTTTGTGTTCTATGGTACTGAGTTCCGTTTCGAGTCGACTGTCATTTGGTTGTTTTGTGCAGCGATTTTATGAGTCTTGTCTGAGTCCAATTATGTGCTACCGAGTTCTTGTTTTCATTTTCACCAAGTCGCTGTTTTGTTTACTGGGTTATGGAGTTCAGAGCTAAATTACATTTGTTTTCGTCGCTGTTTATTACTGTTGCTGTGTGTTGAAGTTTATGGTCGCCTTGCTGAATTTCGGCTTGTTTGAGTTTAATTCTACATTTATTCTCTGCATTTTGTTGTACTGAATCGATTGGTTTGAGTCGTTTTGTTGTGTTTATTTGCCAATTGCCAAGGTGTTATAATGCTGAGTTCTTACATCTGAGTTTCACTTGGATCGTTGAGTTTCGTTTCTGAGTTCACCTGTTTTCATGGTTGCGTTTTTCATTGAATATTGCTGAGTTTTAAAAGAGAAAAAAAAAAGAAAAAAAAATTAGAAAGAAGAATTTTTAAATAAAATCAAGTTTTAGAATAATTTAAGAATTTTAGAATAATTAGGTTTTAGATTAATTTAGTTTTAACTAGTTAAATAGATTTTCATTTATTTTTCTTTTAAAATTAGATTAAATTTCCTTTTCGAAATCAATTAGTATAAAATAAAAATTCTCAAAATCAATATTTGTTCTAATTCGATTAAGTTAAGAATTAAGGATTGCGAAATAAATTAGTCCCTGAGGAACGAATCATAAATTTTACAACGAAACGAATTGTGCGCTTGCGATTCAAATTTAAATCTTTATTTTTAGCACAACAAGTTTTGGCGCCGCTGCCGGGGACTAATTATTTTTCGCGCCTTAATTTTTAATTTTTCGAGTTAGTTTTATTTCTTGTCTTAATTTTCTTTCGTTCTTTTTAGGAAAGCTTGAGATTTCGGAACTCTTCTCAACGAAGCGTGGAAAAATTGGAATTCATGGAAAGCAAGCTTCGGTAACCGTATCTCACTCTTTTCGCCCTTTGTTATTTTTTTTTTAGAAAAATACAAAAAAATCAAAAAAATTCAAAAATCACAAAAAAATTAAAAATTAAAAATTAAAAATACAAAAAAATTAGTTGTAAATACATAATTGTTGCATCATGCATTTAATCACTTAGGGCACATCATCTAGATTTTTATTTTCTTGTTTTTAATTTTTCGTACCTATAATTGTGGTGATCGCTGGAGGACCCCAAGGTACGTTAAATTCTTCCTCTTCTTTAGTTAGATCACGTAGTGTAAGCATCCATATTTGTTTATAATTTTTGTATATATCTTTGTTTGTTGCATCATTTTGTAAATAAACTTTAAGGGCAAAACCTCTCAAAAGATAAGGGAAGGGATTTCATCACTCTTTCCTTAGCCCAAAAACAATTTAATTCCTCATTTTGCATACCTTGCCTTTAATAAAATTAATTAGACGTTTGCCCCTAGGAATCTCGCGCTCAATTAGGAAGGTGCTTAAGAAACGAAGTAATCTTTAATTATTCTTACTTTTTGGTGTCTAGGAAAGCGAAAGCTGACCTGGCCAATTAAGGTTTGGTGTCTAGGTTGGTGTTTAGCCTCTTGGCAATGCTTGCACCTACCTGGCCAAGCCGGTTCGAATAATTATTGATTTACCTAGTTTTTGGTAGCCCTTACAGTTAGGAGCAAGGTCTAGTTATTTTATTAGGGAACCCTAGGTTTAGAATTTTTCTTTTAATTTTACACCCTTTCTTTTTGTGTGTTTTAATTTATCGCACTTACTTGCTACGTGTTTCCTTTTGTGGTTTATGCGAACTACGTGGATTAGGGATAATTCTTCTAGACTAGTGAGATCATTTGAGATTTCTTCATCGTCTAATTCCGAGTCTTTTGATTATTCCGAACCCGTAGTAAACATGGCCATGTCTCTTAGGGACCGTTGCTATCCTACTCGTTCCGCCCAACCTTCGTGTATCACCCTTCCTCCCGTTAATGGTAATAATTTCGAAATAAAAGCTCACCACATCAGTATGTTACCTAAATTTAACGGGAGCGAGGGTGAGGACCCGTATCTCTTTCTTCATGAATTTGAGGAAGTTTGTGCCTTACAAAAGCTCCAACAATTAACCGAGGACTCGATTAGGCTTAGACTCATTAATTTTGCGCTTAAAGAAAATGCTAAGAAATGGTTGTATAGCCTACCGGTTAATTCTATTTCCACGTGGGAGGGATTTGTGGTAATATTTCTTAAAAAATATTTTCCAAACCATAAGACTACAAGAATTACAAACGAGATAAATCAATTTCATCAAAAGGAAAATGAGTCTTTTTGGAAATATTTTGATCGTTTCAAAAATCTTTTATCACAATGCCCCCACCACGGAATAGAAAAATGGAGGCTTTGTAAGATCGTTTATGAGGCCTTAGATGGACCAACAACCGCGTTGTTGGAATCTATGTGCCAAGGTAAATTCATGGAGAAAGATGAGGACGAGGGTTGGAAATTTTTCGAAGAATTAGCCGAGAAGACCATGTTGTGGGAGTCTACTAGGGAACCTAACAAGTCTAATGAGTCGTCTAGTTCATCTAAGGGTTTGCATTCGATTGGGAGTTCGATTGCAACCGATGCCAAATTAGCCACTCTAACTAGGAGACTCGAAGCCCTAGAAACTAGTAAGGCCCCCTCAAATGTGTCTATGTGCCCTAATTTCAATCAAGGTTTTTCGGACTATCCCACTTTTGATCAAGTTAATGCGGTGTCTCAACCACCCACTAGGAACGATCCGTTTGCTCCTACTTACAATCCCGGGTGGAGGAATCACCCGAACTTCTCGTGGAATCAAGGGCCAAATTACAAAAATCCGCCTTCTTTTCAACCTCCTTTTCAAAATGCTCCATCTTTTCAAAGGCCTAATCAAAATTCTTTCTCGACTCCAAATCAAGGTCCCTTTCCAAACCCTACTCAAAATCTCGGTCCTTATCCGACTCAACCTTCTTATTTAAATCAAGCACCCGCCCACCCACCCGGCTTTAATGAGTCGGATAAGAGAATTACTTCTTTGGAAAAGACTCTTGATGCGCTTTTGAAATCAACAACTAATTTGGCTCAATCTCAACAGACCTTCATGCAAACCATGACTCAAGATAGGCAAATTTTAAATGCTAGTACTCAAGCCTTATCTAAGTTAGAGGTCCAAGTGAGTCAATTAGCCAACGCCATGTGTGAGCGAGAGAAGAATAAGTTCCCGAGTCAACCAGAGGTAAACCCTAAATTCCCTCTCAACCAAAGACCTCACGAAAATGTTAATGCTATCATCTCTCTTAGGTCGGGATACCAAGTTAATAATCAAGTAGGTGTCGAGTCTTCCAAGGAAGAAGAAGAAGAAGAGTCAAATGTTGAACCGAACCCTACACTTGATCCTTTAAACCTTACTCCAACTTCCGAACCTCTCGAGTCTTCTATTCTCACACCTTCACCACTCGACCCTTCATCGTCGAAATCCACTCCCGAGTCATCACATTCTTCTCTTAAATCATCCTCACCACCTAACAAATCTTCGAATATCGTTCCACTTTCCACTTCTCTTCCCGATGTGTCTAACGAACGAGTCTTTAAGCCTAAAGCTCCTTATCCTCAACGACTCATCCCTCACAAACAATCACCTCAAGTAGAGAAGATTATGGAAGTTTTCAAACAAGTCGAGATTAACATTCCTCTTTTAGATGCCATTCAACAAATTCCTTCGTATGCCAAGTGTCTAAAAGATTTATGTACTCACAAGCGATCCACCCACGTTCCTAAGAAAGCCTTTTTGACATCTCATGTTAGTTCAATTCTTTCGAACCAAATTCCAGTGAAATATAAGGACCCCGGTTGTCCTACTATTTCATGTGTCATAGGCAATACTTTCGTGGATAAAGCTTTACTCGACTTAGGTGCTAGTGTCAATCTCCTTCCATTTTCTGTCTACCAAGCCCTAGGGTTAGGTGAGCTGAAGCAAACGAATATGACCTTTCAATTAGCTGATCGTTCTGTTAAAATGCCTAAGGGAATAATTTAGGATGTGCTAATTAAGGTTGGTGAATTCATCTTTCCGGTTGACTTTGTTGTCCTCGAAACCCAACCCGTCACGAATCCTAAGAACCAAATCCCGATTATTCTAGGACGACCTTTTCTTGCTACATCCAATGCCTTGATTAATTGTAGGGATGGTTCGATGAAACTCACCTTTGGTAATATGACAATTAACCTTAACATATTTAATGTCGGAAAAGAACCCAATGAGCTTTACGAGCAACCAATAGCGGTTAATCTTGTTGATGACATTGTTAATTGGTCTAACCTTGCGGATAGTGAGATTGAGTCTCTTCTCAAAGAGGATTTCAAAGTCAACCATGAGTCTAACCAAGAGTATGTTGATTTGCTAAGAGATATGACCTCGGAGGAGATGTTGAGGGAGTTGGACGACATTTGTTCCCCGTGGGAGACCAAACCCGAGGATGCTATTGATGAACCCATTGTCAAAACTCCCGTTGGTGAACCACCTACATTCGGTGAGTTCTTAGGGGATTTGTTAGAAAATTGTTCCAAGTATGAGTCCCCACTCGAGGTTGTTTGTAGTGAGCCCGTTCTTCACACTTCTGTTCTTAAGAGTCTCGTGGGTACACCACCCGCACTTGCCTTAACTCTTTATCATCCCGAATTTGATCAACAGCCGTTAGGGAAAGAGGAACCCTTGTCTCATGTTATTCCTAGTGATTCTAACCCTAACCAGACTTTCATTATCTCTAATTTGCTTAAACAAAATAAAGAAGCCTTAAGTTGGTTTAGGGAGAACATTAGTGACAATTGCTCTTTAGGGTTGAATGATTCAATGTTAATTGAGAAAATCTGTGCTAATAAAAATTTTCACAAATTTCTTGTTATTTTCTCAAAGTTGCACCCTAATTATCCTACCGGCATCGGCTAAGTCGATTTTGTTCTTTTGCCTCCCCTCGTGTAAGATAGGTATGGGGGAGGAGTTGCATGTGTGTGTTGTTTTCTTTTGTAGTTTTTAGAAATTTTCAGTCTCCGTCATCCCTTATCAGGTATTTCCTCACCTTTCTTCTTTCTCATATCTCTTGCATTTGCATACATTGAGGACAATGCATGATTTAGGTATGGGGGAGGGTTTTTAGTGTAAATAGTAAAAATTGAAAAATCCAAAAAAAATAAAAAATCAAAAAAATCAAAAAGAGTTCTTTTCGTATCTAGTCTTGTTAATTGATTGCTAGTTGCTTGATGCACCCTTGCATGCTATGATAATCTTATGATCCATTAGCTTTTGTTTGAGAAGTGATTTGCTAAAATTCTTGTTCACACACTTACACTAGCAAGGTGAAGCTAGTAGACTTATTTGAATTGTGCATGAAATTAGAAGGTCATGATTAGGTGTAAGATGATTTGGTCTTCATGCTTTGAGTACAAGTAGGTGCATTGAGGATACCATTTCTTGAGATTGATTATGTTTTACTACACCAAGTGAGATTTTCAGCCTATATGCATATCTTTTGCATTTATATTCTTTTGCTTGAGTGTCCACTTGTCATTTGCATCGCTAGCACTTGTTTGAGTTCCTTCTTGAAATACATGACATTAATTAATGATAAAATGATAAAGGCACTTAGGAATAACCTATATTTCCAAAAATATCCACACCATGCTTATGTGATCAATTAGTTAACCCTTTGAGCCTAATCATTTTCTTTCGGTGACACACCACATTACTCGCCTAAGACCTTTTTCTTGTTTAGCCTTACGTATTCTTGATCCCATTTTGTCAAAGGCTAGTAGGAACTTGAGGGAGCAATAAGGTGTGTGAAATAGGGTTTACTATTGTTCATAACTTTCGAGGAAATATTTGTTGTTACCTTGATAGTCGATTTTCAAAATTAAATCTAAAGGAGGATTATTGTTACATTTATCTTAGCTCTCATAAATAAAAATGAATAAAAAAAAAGAAAAAGAAAAAAAAATGAAAAATTGAAAAAATGAAAAAAAGAAAAAAAAAGAAAAAAAAAAAGAATATATATACATGAGAGCATACTTATGTTTTTTGTAATCCTCCTTCATTGCGACTATTCAAGGCTTTTTGTTGAAAATAAAAATAAATTGTGTGGGGAGGAAGTTTGGTGTTGTGCATGATATTCATGGTTACTACTAGCTTTTGACACTTCACCTTATTTTGGCCTTTCTTGACATACCTTGTCCCTAGCCCCATTACAACCCTAATAAAGACCTTTTGATTGTCATTATTAATGTATGTTGTGATTTAAGTTGGAATGATACCAAGTGTCAAGCATGCATTTGATTTTGTTGGAATTGAGTGATACACTTACCCTTGTTCTTGAGTGAATATTCTTTTGTGAGTGAAAGGTGAGGTATTGCTTATTTGTTTTTTGCATAAGAGATCTCAGGTTTTGACTCTGAGGTGTGCCCTTGTAGACTTAGCATGGTTACCAATGATTTTTGCACTTGACATGAACTTATAATCACTCTTGCATGGTTCTTTGAGTAGACTATGTGAATCCTTGCACTTTCCACACCAAGACTTTGCAACTTCATTTTGATTCTTAAGTTGATGTATCATGAGAGTACATGTATGTGTGGTATGCATTACCATGTGATCTTTTATACAAGCTAGATGGATTTTGTGGGTACATTCACTATAGGCCCTCACGAGACCTCACTCGTCCACTAAGGCTGCCTAGGGGTTTAAAGGGCTTGTTGCATATGCCAAATGCAACCGTCACACCTACGAAAAGGAGTATAGGACTTTGTATCTAGATTTTCACTTTCATTTTGTTTTTGTTTTCCTCGAGGACGAGCAAAAGATAGGTATGGGGGCATTTGATAAGTGCATATTTGTGCATATTTTATTTACCTATTTATTGCTTGAACCCGTGTTTTAATAATTTATTTTGTTGCATTTCAGGTAAATCGTAAATAAATAAAGAAATGACAAAATAAATAAATAAAGTGCAAGGAAGGGAAAAAGAGGAAGAAAAAGGACCAAAAATGAAAGAAGGAAAAGAATTAGGAGCTTGGAGCAAAAAGGAATATTTCAAGACAAGTGGAAGGTGGAGATCATCCCAACACATTAGCAAAGTGTATGGCCAAGATCAACTCTTCAAAGCTTAAGGGGGAAGGAAACAAATAGATGGCTAGGATTTCACCACCACACAACCCAAATGTATGGTGGGGATTTACCCAACACCCCCCTTAACCCTAATTCCTATCCTATAAATACCCCCTCATCCCCCTTGTATTTAGTAACTTAGATTTTAAGGTAGTTTTATTTTCTTGTATTTCTTTTCTTAGTTTCAAATCTTGTAAACACTCTTATTATAATTAATGCAATTTTTATTTTCTTTACTTCTTGTCTTGCTCTTTCGTTATTGTTGCCTTATTTCGTTATTTTCGTAAATCCCGTTGCTAACCACTTGGGGTTGAAAGTAACGAAACTTTAATTTCGTGTTCTTAGTTGCTAATTTTAATTTTGCCCCTTTAAAAAATCCATTTTATTGTGGGTACTTTAATGTTAAATCATTGTTTCACTATAATTTAAATTTCATAGTAATTTCTTTGTTCTCGTATTTATTTTCAAAAAAAAACAAAAACAAAAATATTAGTTTAAATTTTTAGATCGTATTTCTTGTTTTAATTGTTTAATTCGAAGTATATGTTTTCAGCATACCCTGTTTTAATCAGTTTTTACTCATTTTTTCCCCTTCTATTAGAAACCCATTATTACATTTTCTCCTGCAAAAAACTCAAACTCAATTCGACAATTCCTTTTGTTCATCTTTGTCTTCGATTAAATCATTCCAACGTCTCTCTCTCTCTCTCTCTCTCTCTATCCCTCTTTCCCCTAAAAAACCCAAACACCCCGCCCACTCTTCTCAGACTAAAATCGTAATCCTTGAGTTCTAGCTTTGTTTGAGTTTCGAGTTTACTGTTTTCTCTGCGCTTTGTTGTAAACATTTGCTGAATCGTTGTGTTCCTAGTCGTGAAATTGCAGCTTATTTGTGGTTGTATTTTCGTGTTTGTTTGTGGTTTGTGTCATGTGTCCAATTGGTTGTTTACAAATGATTGTGCTGCGATTTTAGTCGGTTCTTTTTGATTATAAGTTACTGAATTCGAAGTCATGTTTACAGCTTGAATTTGTTCATTGAGATCGCGTGTGTGTTCGAAGTCATGTTATTGTTGTTTAGAATCTTACTGATGTAAATATTGTGTTTTAATTGTTGTCGAAGTAGCTGAGTCCAAGAGTCGCCACTGAGTCAACCGAGTGGCTGGTTTTTGCTTTGTCGATTTGTTTTACTGAGTTCTTCGTTCTATTCGCTGAGTTCGCTGGGTGCTGTCTAGGATTGTTATTGTTTTTTTTTAATTAACGCGTCTGAGTAATGGCTGCGAGTTTCGAGTTTTTCTTTTTGATGAATTTGCTGTGTTTGTGCTGGGTTTTGCGTTTGGGTTTTTGTGTTCTATGGTACTGAGTTCCGTTTCGAGTCGACTGTCATTTGGTTGTTTTGTGCAGCGATTTTATGAGTCTTGTCTGAGTCCAATTATTTGCTACCGAGTTCTTGTTTTCATTTTCACCAAGTCGCTGTTTTGTATACTGGGTTATGGAGTTCAGAGCTAAATTACATTTGTTTTCGTCGCTGTTTATTACTGTTGCTGTGTGTTGAAGTTTATGGTCGCCTGGCTGAATTTCGGCTTGTTTGAGTTTAATTCTACATTTATTCTCTGCATTTTGTTGTACTGAATCGATTGGTTTGAGTCGTTTTGTTGTGTTTATTTGCCAATTGCCAAGGTGTTATAATGCTGAGTTCTTACATCTGAGTTTCACTTGGATCGTTGAGTTTCGTTTCTGAGTTCACCTGTTTTCATGGTTGCGTTTTTCATTGAATATTGCTGAGTTTTAAAAGAGAAAAAAAAAAAGAAAAAAAATTAGAAAGAAGAATTTTTAAATAAAATCAAGTTTTAGAATAATTTAAGAATTTTAGAATAATTAGGTTTTAGATTAATTTAGTTTTAACTAGTTAAATAGATTTTCATTTATATTTCTTTTAAAATTAGATTAAATTTCCTTTTCGAAATCAATTTGTATAAAATAAAAATTCTCAAAATCAATATTTGTTCTAATTCGATTAAGTTAAGAATTAAGGATTGCGAAATAAATTAGTCCCTGAGGAACGAATCATAAATTTTACAACGAAACGAATTGTGCGCTTGCGATTCAAGTTTAAATCTTTATTTTTAGCACAACAAGTTTTCGGCAACAGACGGTAATACACACAGCTTCACACTCTTGTTTCAACAGAAGAAAAAGAGAGACTAAGAGAAAATGGTTCCGAGCTTCTAATTTAATTCTTTTAAATTATTTCTAGCTTGTATCGTTAAATCTAAACCACTAGAAATAGTTTACTTGTACTATTGGAACTATCTAGCGGATTAAGTTCCCTAGAACTTATCTCTCGAATAGCTTTTTAGCATTCGATCTTTTTATTACAAATATAGAAAAGTTCATGTCGAATTTTCTATAGAATTTGTAATAATTAGTTTGGTCATCAAACCTTATAATTTGTACCCGTGTTTTTAAACACACCCCATCAAGTTTAATATAATTTTATATTTAACTTGAATATTGGTTTCGTTTTATTCCGCATCGAATTGTTAAGAAATTAATATATACCCAAAGAACAATTTCTAGAAAAACGGTATAGTTTGTATTCAACCCCCCTTCTACAGACTATTTTGGACCTAACAACATGAATACGCTTGTAAATAAATCTCTTTTTTTTATTCGATTACAGTATGTATAATCTAAAATTTATTTTTATATTAATTATCTAAAATGACAAAAGAGAATTGTAGAGTGTACTCAATCGATTAGAATATTTTTTGTAATTTTATCTATACAATATTCAAGAAATAATATAAATCAATATTTTATTTACTCAAAAATAAAAATAAAAGAGAAATATACAAGAAGGGAAGATGTGGTTTATCTTACAGGATTTTTAAACATAACTCATAATTGAGTTTAGCAAAGTTTGTTATGACATGAGTTTGATATAAAAAGGCTGGTGGTTCGAATTTCAAAAAAAACATAATTTCACTATTGACATTTTTGTAGTTTTTGAAAATATAGGGATAAAATCGTAACTTCACAACCATTAAATTGGTAAACTTTGCCGTTCTGTTGAAGTTTAATATATAGTAATAGAATATAATAATTAACAAAATAATTTTTGTATATTCAACTGAAAAAATACAAGTATCATTAAAATTTATAAAGATGATAAAATAAATGTATATATATAAAATTACGATAACCGAAAAAACGGAGTTATATAAATATGTTAAACCAACATTTTATTGTACTCAAGAGTCAAGAGTTAAAATAAAATAACTTAAGATATGAGGAGAATATGTGGCATATCTAATAAAATTTTGATAGTAAACTCAAAATGCAATGTAGCACAGTGGTTATGTCATTAAATTTGTTAGAAGAGGTCAGAGGTTCGATTCCCAATAAATACAGAGAATCACATATTTTAGCATAAATTATAAAGATGGTATTTTTGCAATTTTGTCACATGCAGGGGTAAAACTTTAACTTCACAACCATTTTTTTGGTACTTTTTGCCCTTGTATTCTCCTTTAATATATAGTAATAGATAGATAATTTTGTGGTATAAAAAATTTAGCAGCAAAAACTAATGGATGATAAATGAAATACACTTATCCAATTTATTGATAATTTTTGGCCGAGTCATTTTATCTTAATTTTATCATGAACCATTTTATTTAATTTGTAATACCAAAAAAAAAATTTTGATGCTAGGAAATATTGATATTTACGTAAAAAAAATGAAATAAATTCTATTAATGATTAAAACACTTATTCAATAAAATGCATACGACTTTTCATCTTATAAAAAATTAAAATATTTGTATATCGATTTACTAGACAAAACAAAATATAAATAATTTCAAACAAATTTTTCTACCAAAACAATAATGTTTTTATGTAAGAAAGGAATATTTTGAAAACTTTCTGGAACAAAAAGTTAAGAAGTCAGTGAAACAATTAATATTGATAAACCTCGTATCAAGTATAAAATAAAAGATATTGAAAATACACTTCTAATACAAGTTATCATAATATTCATAATTTTTACCTGCAAATGCACATACACCTCATAAAACTATGATAGATACTTAAACTTGAAGAGTTTCACTACTAATTAAATATAATTTTTTTTATGTAGGCATCCTAACCGATTCATTTTATAGATATCAACTTTTAATTTATTGCATACTGACATACTAGCCAATTCATATTATGTATTAGTTTTTAGTATTTTGCATATAAACATATAATAACTACATTATTTGTACTGTTAGATATAATTGATGTGAATAATAATCAGTGTTTAAGTGTTACAGTGAAATATCAGAGTTTAGCTGGAAGCAGTCAGAGTTTAGTTAAACGCTAACAGATGGAAGCTCGACAGAGTTTGTTAAACTCTGTCTGGAGGAATCGTCTACTGGTCAACAGTGTTTGAAGAATTATTGAAGATAATTATGGAAGCAATATCTTTGAAGATTGGATAGCTGTCAAAGAGAATGAGTTGACTAAGGAGACGTGTAGCAATCGTAATTGATATCAATTGTATATCTAATTTATAGGAGTATCAATTATCGATTGTATAGCAGCTGTATATCTTATAAATACAGTTAGGTTAACCCTAGAAGGGTATCATGCAACGCAATATTATTCATTGTAACCTAAGCAGCTCTCTGTGATATTTTACATCACTGATAAAGGAGTTATTAATTCCAAACAGTTTTTAATTGTTTAAACGTGTGTTTTCTTGTTAATCTCTCATACAATCTTGATTATAATTGTGTATTCGGCCTAACAATTGGTATCAGAACCGATATGTTACGTTAATACAGTTTAAGATCCACACACAACTATAATCAATGGCAGAGATACCTCCTCCAACAGGTTCAAGTTCTGAGAAGACTCCTACCACAGTGAGTCATTATGAGACAATTAGGGTTCCTATTCTCAGGCCGGCAGACTATGCAATCTGGAAGGTGAAGATGACTATGTTTCTGGAAGCTACAGATCCAGAATATCTTGACAGAATTTATGATGGTCCTCATAAACCTACAAAGCTATCTGTTGCTAATGCTGGTCAAGAAGCTAAAACAGTTCCAAATGAGAAGAAAGATCTGACTCCTGAAGATCTTTCATCTATTGCTAAGGATGCAAAAGTTAGGCATCTACTTCATAGTGCCTTAGACAATGTTATGTCTAATAAAGTGATTAACAGCACTACTGCCAAAGAAATCTGGGATGCCCTTGAGGTTAGATGTCAAGGAACTGCTGCTATCAAGAAGAATAGAAGGAACATACTCATACAGGAGTATGAGCACTTTGAGGCTAAATCTGAAGAAACCATGAAAGAAACATTTGACAGATTCTGTAAACTGCTCAATGATTTGTCACTGGTTAATAAAGAGTATGATATAGAAGACTTAAATCTCAAACTTCTTCTTGCCTTACCTGAAAAGTGGGATGTGAAGACAACCACCATAAGAGATAACTATGATCTTGCTGATACTGAGATTGATGAAATCTATGGGCTACTCAAAACTCATGAATTGGAAATGGAGCAGAGAAGCAGGCTTTAGTCATACATTCTGAAAGTGAGTCATCAAACTCTGATGTTGATTCAAACACTGATGAATCATCTAATTCTGAGGATGATGAAGAAGAAATGAGGAAAATGGCTGTCTTGATGGTGAAGACTTTCAAGAAGATGGGTTTCAAGAACTTCAAGAAGGGAAATAGGTTCTCTAAAGATTCAAATTCAGACAGGAAGAGTTTCAGAAAGTCTGAGAGAAAGGAGACTAAATCTGGGAAGAAAGACAAGTCTGAGATTCAATGCTACAAGTGCAAGGAGATGGGTCACTATGCTCCTGAGTGCAAGAAGGGTAAAACTGGAAAAGCACTTATCACAAAAGGTAGAGACTAGGCAGACACTTCAGACTCAGATGAGGATGTTAACTATGCTCTCATGGCTTCTATTGAGAATGTTTCTGAAGACTCTGAAAATAAGGTACCTCTAACTACCTATGCTTATAATACTGATAATATAACTGAATTGAGAATCTATCTTAAGTCATTACATACCAGTTATAGGGATCAGACTTTAGAGAATGAGAGAATCAAATCTGCTAATTCTAAACATAAAGAAAAAAAATAAATTTGTTGAAGAGAAACTTGAAAACATGCAACAAGTTCAGAAAGAAAGAGATGATGTTGTTTATCTAGAACAGGATTTGCTAGGAAGATATAAGCAACTAGAATCTGAATTGTAGAAGGCAAATCACATAATTAAAACTTGGACTCATTCTGGAAAAGACACTCAAGAGGTTTTTCAATCAGACACAGTTGGTTTAGGTTACTGTGTGGAAGATGAACTTAGGTGTCAAAATAAGGTCAAAGTTAGAACACATCTTCCATCTACAAAATTTGTTCATGGAATAAATGAACCTAAGTCTGAAGCTGAAAAAGGAGTTGTGAAGAAAGAACCAGTAAAAACTAGTGTTAAACAGGTTAATATTGGTTCAATGACAGATAAACAACTCAAGCATAAACTTAAGGAGTTAAAATCTGTTAAGAAACAGAAAGTGTCTAGGAAGAATAGAAATGGTAAAGTAGGCATTACTCAAGGTAATTATCCAATGCTTGCTACTTTCGCTCCAAGAAAGACATGTCATAACTGTGGTAGCACGAACCATCTTGCTAGTTTCTGCAGGAAGAATAAAAACATTAATTCTTTACCTTCCAAGTCTGAAGTAAAGAAAGGTTATGTTAGAACTAGACCACAGACTTTATGCAAACATTGTGGAAGTACTTGGCATTCTATCTATACTTGCAGGGATTATCATGCTATCTATCATAATTATTATGAACTGAAGCCCAATTTGAAATGGGTTAATGTTAATTCTGCAAGTGTAAACTCTGAAAATGTTAGCTTAAACTCTGATAATAAGAATTCCGCTACTAAAGCTAACAAAGTTAAGAAAGCCAAAGGATCCAAGCAAGTCTGGATCCTTAAATCTGATCTTCAGTGATTGTTTGTGATTGCAGGGCATCGGGGAGAGTACCCTAGTCGTGGACAGTGGATGTTCAGGACACATGACTGGAAATAAAGCCCTGCTATCAGAGTATGAGGAAAAGGCTGACCCAAAAGTTTCCTATGGAGATGGCAACATAGGACGTACTCTGGGATATGGCAATATCAATCTTGGAAGTATCATCATCACAAATGTATCTCTGGTTCTAGGACTCAAGCATGATCTGCTATCTCTGAGTAAAATCTGTGACAGAGGATATCATGTAGATTTTCAGCCTGAATACTGTGAAATCATCAGTAAATCTACAGGGAAAGTTGTTCTAGTTGGACACAGGCGCAATAATATCTATGAAGCAAGTTTGTTGACAAACTCTGATGGTGTAGTTGAGAAGAAGAACAGAACCTTGATAGAAGCTGCCAGAACTATGCTTGATGAAGCAAAATTTCCAACCTATTTCTGGGCAGAAGCAGTTCAAACAGCCTGTTTTACTTAAAATGCCACACTGATCAACAAGCATGGGAAAACACCACATGAGATGGTGAAGGAAAAGAAGCCAAACCTGAAATATTTTCATATTTTTGGGTGCAAATGCTTTGTGTTGAAAACTCATCCTGAACAGTTGACCAAATTTGAGTTAAAAGTTGATGAAGGAATTTTTGTTGGCTATCCGCTGTCAACTAAGGCATTCAGAGTTTATAATCTGAGAACCAAGGTGATCATGGAGTCAATTCATGTGTCATTTGATGACAAGAAAATAACTGGACTTGAAGATGTAGATGAACATGATCAACTGCGATTTGAAAATGAAGAATTAATCTCTGATGAAATAAACTCTGATGAAGCTGAGTCGACAAACTCTGTTGAAGCATACTCTGAACCTTTACTGGTAAACACTGAAGAAACTTCTCAGCCAGAGAAAAGGGGAGAACCAGTTGAGGGGGAGCATGAAGGATCACGTCAAAATGATGACTCAAATTCTGATAGTGAGTCAACTGACAAATCTGGATCAAACTCTGATGACTCAAACTCTGAGCAGTCAATTTCAGGGGAGCCTCAGAGACTGAAGAAAGACGATAAGAAAATCAGGAGAACATGGATCAATGGGGAGGATCAAATACTGATAGAAGTCATTTACCTTCAGCTAGGAAATGGACAAAATCTCATACACCTGATTTAATTATTGGAGATCCAGATGCGAAAGTAAAGACAAGGAGTGCTACAACAAATGAATGTCTATTTCATGCATTCCTGTCGAAATTAGAACCAAAGAAGGTAGAAGAAGCTCTTCAAGATACTGACTGGATAACAACAATGCAAGAGGAGTTAAATGAATTCGAAAGAAATGAAGTATGGACCCTTGTACCTAGACCAAAGAATAGATCTGTTGTAGGTACTTGATAGGTTTTCAGAAATAAAACTGATAGTGAGGGAATTGTTACAAGGAACAAGGCTAGACTTGTGGCAAAAGGCTATTCACAGCGGGAAGGAATAGACTATGATTAAAATTTTGCTCCAGTTGCAAGATTGGAGGCAATAAGGATTTTTCTAGCATATGCCTCTCATAAAAAGTTCAAAGTTTTTCAGATGGATGTAAAAAGTGCTTTTCTGAATGGGAAGCTTGAAGAAGAAGTGTTTGTTGAACAACCACCAGGATTTATGGACCCCAAATATCCAGACTATGTCTACAGGCTGGATAAGGTTCTCTATGGACTTAAGCAGGCACCAAGAGCATGGTATGAAACTCTGGCTCAATTTCTTTTAGAAAGTGGGTTCAACAGAGGTACAATTGATAAAACCCTATTTTATTTTAAATCTGGCAGTGACTTGCTTTTAGTTCAGATATATGTTGATGACATAATTTTTGGGTCTACTAATGATAAACTCTGTAAGAAGTTTGCCAAGTTCATGCAGTCCAGGTATCAAATGAGCATGATGGGAGAGCTTAGTTATTTTCTAGGTCTACAAGTGAAGCAAACAGATGATGGGATTTTTATAAATCAAGCAAAATATACCAGAAATCTTCTCAAGAAATTTGGTATGCTTGACTGTTCATCTGCAACAACTCCCATGGCAACAGCAACAAAGTTGGACAAAGACACAGGAGCTCCAGTAGATATGACAAGCTACAGAGGCATTATAGGGTCTCTTCTTTATCTAACAGCAAGCAGACCTGATATCATGTATGCAACTTGTCTTTGTGCAAGGTTTCAGGAAGACCCCAGAGAACCACATCTAACAGCTATAAAGAGGATTTTTAAGTATCTCAAGGGGACCATAAGCTTAGGTCTGTGGTATCCTAGAGAATCAGATTTCAAGCTATTTGGTTACTCTGATGCAGACTTTGCAGGCTGTAAGATAGACAGAAAAAGCACCAGTGGAAGTTGGCAATTTCTGGGTGATAGACTTGTTTCTTGGTACAGCAAGAAACAGAAATCAATTTCTACATGTACAGCTGAAGCAGAGTATATTACTGCTGGTAGCTGTTGTGCACAGATTCTGTGGATGAAGAATCAATTGTTGGATTATGGATTGAGGTACAGTAAAATACCTATTTACTGTGATAATCAAAGTGCTATTGCTATGACAGGTAATCCAGTACAGCATTCAATGACCAAGCACATCAACATAAGGTACCACTTTATCAGAGAACATGTAGAGGAAGGGAATACTGAGCTTCATTTTGTGTCTACAGAACAACAACTTGCAGATATCTTCACCAAGCCATTGAGTGAAGCTATATTTACAAGGCTGGTAAATGAACTAGGAATGGTCTCTGGTTTTGACTAGAGATATTGGTTAGACTCAAAATTTTACTTATGTAATGTGTTGCTCATATTTCTGTGATATGTTAACTGCTATGTGAACTCTATTGTTAAACTCTGCTATGCAAACTCTGTTCGTTAACTGTTAAACTCTGTTAGCATGCTCTGTAGGTCATACACTGTTGACATGTTGGATAAACTCTGATATTATTATTGTCTGAATGTAAACACCGATGAAGAAATATGTATGAAGCACGATTCTCAGTAAATAATCATGAATCCTTCTTATGTTATTTGTGATCTAATCTTAGACTGTGCAAAAAATTAACACAGCATGATACTGTTTCATATTTATAGCATCTCTTAGTTTATTTATCCTAAACTCTGAGTCTGTAAATACTGTGTGCATTGCCTCTCATGAATAACTTCTGATGTTGATGAGCTCTAAACTCTGTTAGTTATACACTGTTAATTTAAATGCTATTATTAGACTACCCCCAAAAAAAATGTATATAGGTTGCTAAAACTCCTTTGAGATTATGTTGGTGTCTAGGACGACCCAGGAACTTGCTGGTATATAGTAAGGGCTAAAATTCTCTAATTTTTGGTGACTAGTCAAAGACTAGGAAGACCCAGGAACTTATCAAAAAGATAAGGGCTAAAATTATAGGATTTTTGGTGACTAGTTCCAACCTCTGATAACTGGAATGAATAGAATAAAAATATATATATATATATATATGGATTAGTTAAAAGGGGGTATAAATTAATTAAATGTTACTGTATATAAATTGTTTACTACAAAGTTTAGCATTCATCATACATTCAGTGTTTACTATGAGAGTTTGTGCATCCAGTGTTTACTGATTTACATTATGGATTTTATGAAAAATTAGATGCTCTAAAAATTGAATTGGTAAACTCTTCTATACACACACATATATTCACACCTGTGCAGTTTCTGAAAGGATTATGGTAATGAAGTTGGAGAATTGACAAACGTTGACGAATTTTGTCTAATACTCTAAGGTATATTTTCTTTCAGATAATTTACATACTTGGGGTAAAAAGAGTTTTGCCAACTATTAATGAGTGTTGGAGTATTAAAGTGTGTCGGTAAGAGAGAAAGTAGCGGTAATTATTGCTATAATTACTGAGTGTGCATAGTTGTTTCATTGTATGTGTGCCACGTGTCCCACTCACCCACTAATGTGTCCCACTCACACATTAATCAAGAAACTGTTGCGTGTATTACTGCTTAAAACGATTGAGTTTTAATTTTTAATTACATCTCTAATCATTTTACATACACGATTCATATTTCTACACATCCACTCACAGTTACTTTTCACACAACCACTCAGTTACTTCGTTCTTTCACTTGGGCATTTTTGCAAACACCTTGCATACATATCACTTTTAACTGCTATTTTCTTCTCACATCGATTCTAATTGCCACCAAAGCTTTTACTGCTCAAGGGTTATTGTTTGTTCCTAATAATTATGCAGCCCCATTGAACAATGCAAACGTTCCAGAGGTGTTTCATTTGATTCAAAATTTATTGAGAGATTCAGAGATTGGAACAGCCTTAATCGAACCAACAAAGCTCTCTGCTGCACAGATTGCTATTTTCTGGCAATCAGCTACTTATAACGATGGAGGAGAGGATGGGACTCATTCAATCATTTTTACAAATGACGAGACAGAGTATGTGATTACTCTAACTACAGTCAGAGAAACTTTTGGTTTTGAGACACACTCTACATACAGTGTTGTTGGTGAAAGATATCTCAAAGAGATGTTGCAGCAAATTGGGTATTCAGGTCCATTAGTGAAACTTGGTTAAGTGAAAAGGCCATTTCTGAGGAAGAAGTGGAGTTTCTTTTTCGATTGCATCACAAGGGCATTTGGAAAGAAAGTCACTAATTGGGATGCTATCCCTACTGACAGTCTACAAATTGGGTATTCTCTTCTCTATGGAAGTAATTTCGATTTTGGTAGACTTGTTTTAATGAACATAGGTGATAGATTGTCAGAGTCTACTACTGTCTACTTTGCTAGATTTTGTCAATTATTGTTTACTGCTTGTGTGCCTGGTATTGCAATTTCTGAGGAAGATGTTATTGAGGCCTTTAAGGTTCATAAGAGAGTATTCTCTGATTTGACCAACAAGGATGCAAACAAGGAGCAAGTACCTGACTTCATTTTGCCTCTTGCTCTTCAAAATTTCTTAAATCAACCTCAAGAACCACAACAGCCTGAACCACAACAGCATGAACCTGTAAACACTGAACCCATACAACCCACCTGCAAACACTCAACCTCAAAATCCAAACACTCAACCTCAAACTCTAAACACTGAATCTTCACAACCTACAAACACTCACACTCAAACTCAACCACAAGCTCAACCTCAACCTGAACAACAACCACCACCTACACAGACCAAATCAAAACGTGGAGGTAGAATAAAGCACACAGCATAAAATACACAGCATAGATCTACTAGAGCTAAAAAGGAATCTGCTAAAGCTAAAAAGGAGTCTGTCAGGCCTAGAAAGGAAAGAAAGGAAAGAGCAAACAAACCTCTATCTCCATCTGTTGTTGAAGATGAGTCTACTGAAGAAGAAGTGGCAGTTGAGGTGCCTCAAGCTAAGAGGAGAAAGTTGATACTTGATGAGTCTGATGAGGAGATGAACATTGAAGCTCTAGAGGTGATTTCTAAAGAGATACCTGCTGTTGAGATAAATGCTGCAGAAGAAGCTGTACAAACATCTGAAAATGTACAGATGAATGTGGACAATAGAGATGGTTCTGCTGAAATGGATGATTTTGTTGAGACATTCATTCCATTCTCTGATCGCATTGATATTCCTACTTCACCTATTGCTGCTAATTCTGCAGAAACTGGTGCAGTTGATCAGCCTACTGTAGTACTTGATGAAACAGTAGCATCACACACTGAGCTATTCTTTGATGCTCACCAGGTTTCTGAAAAAGGTGAAGAAGTTGAGAAATTAACCAAGGCTGTACTTTCTGAGCCTATGGATGCAGTTCTTGAAGTTGCAAAGTCTGTTGATAAGATTGTTGAGTCTGCAGAGCAACCTGCCGAGCAAGTTGATGTTGAAACTGCAAAGAATGTTGTAGAAACTGTTGCTGAAAATGTTGCAGAGCCTATTGATCCAGTTGAAGATACAACTGCTGATGCTGAAAATGAAGGAAGTGCAGAGTCTAGCTCTTCTCAGAGCATACCAGTGCAAACTGATGGAAAGCACACACCTTTTTCTCAACCTTCGCGTGTACATGACATTGAAGTAGAACATTTTGCCTAGTATTCAAAGGATTGGTATAAAGCAGATTTCATTTTTTTCTACTGGAAGAGCAACTAAGTTTGTGCATCAGACTGCTAACACGATTTCAAATCCAGACAGTCTTTCAAGTCTGTAAGCAACTATTGTTCAAGTCAAGACACTGAATGAAAGGTTTGATGATTCTCAAAAATTTATTACTGATCTAAGAGCCAAAGTTGTTGCAAGAGACATGAATATGTAGAGAGATAATCAACTGAAGTTTCAGACCTTTTCTAAAGCTTAAGAAACTCTATTTCAAAGGCTAGGTCAAGTTGAACAGAATCAGACTGTCTTGTCTGGTAAGATTGATTCCATTGCTACCTCCTTGGAGCTGATTACATCTATATTGATTCCTGATGATGTCAAAAAGGGGGAGAGAGTTGCTAAATCTAAATGCAGGCAATCTCAAACTCTGACTAAGAAGGATGATACTGAAGATGGAGGAGCAAATGACAAAGGCAAGAGATTAAGAGCTGATCAAAATCTAAAAATGAGATCTGGCAAGTCTTCTAAATCAAAGTCTGATGGAATATACACTGATACTCAGGGTACTTCAAAAACCAAGAGTTTTTTATTCACTGAAAATCCACAGACTGATGAAGAATTGGCTGCTAGATTTTTTCTGGAAGAAAATGAAGAAGGAGTTACCATTGAAGACATTCAAGCTGAAGAAAAGAATCTACAAGAAGAACATCAGAAAGCTTTGAAGTCTGGAAAATCCAAGAAGCAAGAAAAAGCTCCTAGGCCTGTTCTTAAAGGCATTGTTATTAAGGAAAATGTTGGTGCTGATCAAAGGTCACAAGTGTCTAGGAAACCAACAGAAGCAGAGGCTAAACAAAAGCTGAAAGGAATTGTTGAAGAAGGGAAGGTTTCAAAGAAAGTGAATACAACCTCTATTGCTACACAAGTTGTACTGAAACCTTTGTCTACCTAGATGCAAACGGTTTTTGGAAAACCAACACTTCATGATCCAACTCTGATGACTGGAGGTACTACTGATTTTCTACATGGCAGAGCCTTAATGGGTAAGCTAGGAAGAGTTAAAGCTGGCTTGGGCTCACATAGAGAAGTTAGAATGAATACTGGTCCTCGAAATCCTTCATCACTGGCTGTTCCAGGTCAAGGTGTTACTCAGGAGAGTTAAGACAGACTGGAATCAGTACAGTTGATTCATCAAAGGAGTTTGAACAAATATTTTATGCTGTATTTCATGGCAGATGGAACTGTGTACAAAATTGGTGATAATGATCTTGATTTGAAGCTATGGGAGGAATTAGAATATGTTCTATATATCTTCAAAGTGAAAAATCGAAGGACTTAGCTAGCTGCAAATGTACTAAGAAAGAAGATGCTGCATAATTTGGCAGTTAGAGGTATAAAATACAACAGTCAGTATGTCCCAAAGTACAGAGATTATCATGGGAATATTGTTGAGATGAAGAAGAATAGTGCTAAACTGAAGACAGATCTGGGTATAACAGTTCTTGATTTTAACTCAGAGTCAGAGAAAGCATAATTCATCAGACTGGGTAATGAAATGAGAAGAAACAAAATCTATTCTCTGAGATCTGCTATCTTCCAAACTGGTGAAGATGATCCTAAGCTGAAAGAGATCAAGGAAGTTATGCAGACATAACTTGAAAATACAGAAAGAAGATTACTTATAGACTATCTCAGATCAACACCAGATGTTGAGGAAATTAAGGAATAAAGCTCTGTAAGAATTTTCTGGTTTTTTTAGATATTGTTAAGTAGAAGTTTAAACTCTGTTTGTATATTAAACAATGTATTTGTTTATTTTTTTTTGACATCATCAATTATTGTAAACTTGTGCATTTTTGCTAATGAACAAGTTGGGGGAGATTGTTAGATATAATTGATGTGAATAATAATCAGTGTTTAAGTGTTACAGTGAAATATCAGAGTTTAGCTGGAAGCAGTCAGAGTTTAGTTAAACGCTGACAGATGGAAGCTCGACAGAGTTTGTTAAACTCTGTCTGGAGGAAGCGTCTACTGGTCAACAGTGTTTGAAGAATTATTGAAGATAATTATGGAAACAATATCTTTGAAGATTGGATAGCTGTCAAAGAGATTGAGCCGACTAAGGAGACGTGTAGCAATCGTAATTGATATCAATTGTATAGCTAATTTATAGGAGTATCAATTATTGATTGTATAGCAGCTGTATATCTTATAAATATAGTTTGGTTAACCCTAGAAGGGTATCGTGCAACGCAATATTATTCATTGTAACCTAAGCAGCTCTCTGTGATATTTTACATCACTGAGAGAGGAGTTATTAATTCCAAACAGTTTTTAATTGTTTAAACGTATGTTTTCTTGTTAATCTCTCATACAATCTTGATTATAACTGTGTATTCGGCCTAACATGTACTTATTCAATAAGTTCAAATTAAGTGTATGTCACAAATAAGAAAATGTATAAACTTAATTAGAAACTTCGCACAAGTTGATAATGTCTAACATAAAAATCATATACACTGATTATTATATTTGATATATGTATTACATTACATAATATTTATTAATAAACAAACAATACAGGGGGCCTTGATCTAGATTAATGCCATTAGTGCTAATATTTGAATTAAATCAAGTATTGAACGAATAAAGACTTGTACAAATAATATTTCATTTCAATTTTCAGGAGGACACGAATAATAAATCATAAATGGCAACATATAGAGATAATCGAAAACTGAGCATTTACTCCTAAATGATCACTCCATAAAGGAAGACATTATTTTTTTAATAAGGGGGAGGTGAAGTCGGCAATAAAAAAAAGGTATGTGTTTGAACTTGGAACTCACCAAATAACAACTCTAATCATAAAAATTAGAATATTTTTCGATAATGCTAATGTTTGAAATTTCCAAATTTATCAAAACTGTTAGTCACAGAGGCATGCCTGTATACATCTAATAACAAGCCTAATTGACTGTAATGCTTTACATTACCTACATGACCTTTTAACTGAGGGAACCTCTAGTTATAGAGTTTCTACTTGTTGTAGTACTTATAACAGGCATCAAATTCTACCTGTGTAACTATAATTAAATTCAGAAAATAATGCTTGAAAGAAGTTCTATGGATCATGCCTCAAGCTTGAAGACCAAGACTGTCAAAATAAACACAGTTGGAATTTGGAGAATGAAGATTTGCCTAAGTACCAATTCGAGAAGTGTTTTGATCTATTCGAGAAGTCTAGCATTCGACAAGTCAAGGATTCGATATCTACAAGGACACTGTTTAATATCTCTAGAAGTCAACTAGTCAAAGCCTCATTCGACAACTCAGAGATTCGACATGTCTAATGCTCTATTCGAGAACTTAAGAAGTCAACAATTCAAAGCATCATTCAAGTTCTCTAAGAGTTAACAAGTCAAAGCTACATTCGATATCTCAAGGACTAAAGAAGCTATTCGACATCTCAAGGACTCCATAAACTAAAAGCTCTATTCGACAAGTCAAGGATTCCTGAAGAAAAGACTAATTCGAGAAGTGATTCAGTATGTCAATTATACAGTATTCGAGAACTCAGAGTTATTTATCAAGTCAATTCTAGTTCTCGAATCAACCACTTAGTTACTTCTCGAATGCAGTCTTGGAGACAAAATACTGGAGAATTGTACAAGTCAGAAACCTGCAGCAAGCCAAAACACTTTCAGAACCACAGTACTGTAAAGTAATTTTGGAAAGACTACAAGAAGCTTAGAGAGATGTCTCTGGAGACAATCTGCTAAAGAAGTGGATCTGAACAGAGTTAAAGAAAGTCAAATCTCAAGCCGTTTGGATATTACTCAAAAAGGGATAGACATATTAGAAAGTAATTTTGTATGTCACCCTGTTTGTAGTAAGTAGCTGTACTCATGCTTTATAAGAGTACAACCTCACTTCTCTAGTAGTTAAGCTTTTCAAGAACATTCAGATATATACATTTTTCTCTGAGAAAAGTTAAGCTGAGAATACTAATATTTGTATTCACAGTTTGTAACAAATCTTTATCTAATACATTATTAGATTAAAGTGAGTGATCGTGTTCTTGTGTTTATATTCCGTACTTACATAATCTGTTAAATACAAACACACACTTTGTTACACAACCAGATTCAAACCCTTCAAACAACCTTCACCTAAAACACTTATCAAAAGAAAAGTTTGAGAATCCATTCACCCCCCCTCTATATTCTCTGCGGTATATTCAATACTCAACAAGTGGTATCAAAGCAGGATGTTTATTTAGAAACAGAAAAAGATTATGAATACACCAAAGACTACAGGAACAGTGAAGGTCCCTAAGTTCGACAAAGAGAATTACAACCTCTGGAAGATTAAAATGTTGTTGTTCATCAAAGCTGCCAACCCTCTATATCTTGAGATACTCAAGAATGGTCCCTTTGTTCCACAACAGGAGATTCCTAAAAAGACTGCTGGAACTTTAACCATTCCAAGATCCTATGTGGTTAAAGAACCATCCAAATGGACAGAGACAGAAAAGGAGATGGTTGCTCTCGACAGTCATCTCATGTTATTAATCATAGATTCTATGGAACTGTCAATGTTTCCTAACATAGCCTCTTGCAAAACAGCAAAGAAGATGTGGGATCATATTGAGGTGTTATGTGAAGGAACAGAGGAGGTTATAGAAAATAAGAAACAGATACTTGTCACACAGTATGAAGCTTTCATGGCTCGGACCATGGAAAGCATTACTGACATGTTTGAAAGGTTTCACAAGCTGGTGACTGAGCTACAGATGAATGGGAAGGTTTACAGCACCAAGGAGTTGAACATGAAGTTTCTATTGTCTTCACCAAACCATCTAGAGCAAAGGGTCATTTCTCTAAGAGAAAGAGATTTGAACAAAGTCACATATGATGTGCTCTATGGGGTTTTAAAGACTCATAAGCTTGAGTTACTTCAGAAGAGGGCTATCCAAGCCAACCAAGGCAGAATGATAAACACACCATGTGCCTTGATTGTCAGCAAATCTATTCAAGACCTAGAAGCATCTACAAGTCAGCTGAGGATAGAAGAGATAGTAGATGATGAAGAAAATGAAGGTAAAGTGACTGAACCTGTTGAGGAGAAGGAAGAAGAAGAGTTCTATACTCTTGAAGAGCTAGATGGCATGGAAAACACTTCATATGCTTTCATGGCCAGAAATTTTACAAACATCAGATTCAAGAGGAACCAACCTTTCAAACCTAGACCCCAAAACCATTCATTCAACAAGAGCAAGGCACATGTGAAAGCAAACAAGAATAAATTCAAAACCAGCAATGTGGATAGGTCATCTGTAAGGTGTTATAGATGCAATGACCTAGGGCATTTTGCCAGTGAATGCAAGAAGCCTAAAAAGAAGGATAAGGAGTTTCTAGATCTTGAAGCTAAGTATGAGGCCCTTCTGAAAAAGCAAACACAAGGCAAGGCCTACATAGCTGAAGGGAAGTGTTGGGCTGACTCTGATAGTGATGGAGAGGAGCAAGAATTCTGCAACTATGCCTTGATGGCTGATTCCAAGGATGAACAATCTCTATCTGACTCTCAGGTACCATCTCTCACTACCATTGATATGTCTGTTTCTGAGTATAAATGCATGGTTGAACAACTATCTATTGAAATGTTTAATATTCATACTAGTATGACTGCTGCTAATGAAGAGATTGCCAAACTGTCTGCTAAGACTGAATTGTTAAACAAGAAGAATGAGGAACTTGAGCTAACTGCTATGCAAGTAGATAACCTTAAGAAAGAAGTTGAATATCTGCAGAATAAGGTTCTATGTGCTAATCAGGTTGAGAAGGCTCTTAGGGATGAACTAGCTGAAAATGAATTCAAACTGAAAACCTTTAAGAACTCCTCTAGTCTATTGCAGTCCTACCATGAGAAAAACCAAGCTAAACCCAAGGCTGCCATTGGACTTGATTATGGCACTCTTAAACACAGGAAAGGCTATGCTGTCATTGAAGATGACATAGTTGTTCAGGATGAAGTGCCTCACATTTTGAAAAAGACTGAGTCTCCAATTTTTAAAGAACCAATATTTGAAATTGATGAGGATGCCTTACTCATTATGCAAATGTTGAATGATGAGGATGAAGCACATTCTAGTGAACAACCAACATCCTCTAAGAGTGAGAGTGTCAAGGAAAAAGCCAAGAAGCTAGTAGGAGGTAGACCTGAGAAGTTTGTGAAGTTTGTTTCAGCTGGGAAAAATGAATCTGAGAAGAAAGTGGTTAATAAGAAACAAAACAGGAATGGCAAGCTAGGGATAAACAATAATAATTATGCTTATGTGCCAAATGCCCCTAGGAAAGTTTGTCAAAACTATTTTAGCACTAATCACTTAACTCATGCATGCAAGAAACCAACTGGTAGTGTAGCTAAGCCTTTCTATGATTGCTCTGTGCCTTTAAGACATAGAGATTCACCTTTCTGTGATAAACTTGACTGTATACCATGCAACATGAATATTATGACTAGTTGTTTTAATTTGAGAAGACAATTCATGGATGGTTGCATCAGTCACAACATTCACACACACTACACAAGGCCAGAGTCTTCAAGTTCTCCTAGAGTTAGGAAGGTACCTCTGTCACCTAAGTCTAAGAATTCAGATTCTAAGACTTCTAACAGTGACAAGAAGACTAGTCCTAAGAAAGTTGATAAGCATGCTGTTTTTGATAAATCTGTTTCTAAGCCAAGTGGACCCAAACTTGTTTGGGTACCAAAGAAAAAGTAATACCTTTGTGCTTGCAGGGCAAAGAAAGTGAAAAGAAGGTCATGTGGATTTTGGACAATGGATGCTCAAATCACATGACTGGTGATATGGCCTTGCTATCACAATATGAGGAAAAGGCTGGCCCAATGGTTGCTTTTGGAGATGACAGCATGGGTAACACATTGGGATATGGCAAGTTAAAAGTTGGTAATGTCATCATTGAAGATGTAGCACTAGTCAAGGGTCTCAAGCATAATTTGATAAGTGTTGGTCAGTTTACAGATAGAGGAATCAAGGTAAATTTTGACAAAGATGAATGTTTAATCACCCAAAAGAAGACTGGTGATTTTGCTCTATCTGGAGTAAGAAAAGGAAGCCTATTTGTAGCCAATATGGACTCTGCAAACAAGGACAAAGTTTGTTGCTTCTACTCAAAAGCATCAAATGAAGATTGTTGGCTATGGCACAAGAAGTTATCACACCTGAACTTTAAGGCCATTAACTCTCTAGTCAAAAGAGAGTTAGTGAGAGGCATGCCCACACTTGAATTCTGTAAAGAAGGAGTGTGTGAGGCTTGCCAAAAAGGAAAGATGAAAAGGTCAAGCCATAAGTCAAAGACAGTGACATCAATCACCAAGCCCCTACAATTAATTCATATGGATTTGTTTGGGCCTGTCAATATTATGTCACTCTCAAGAAAGAAGTATGCCCTAGTGATGGTTGATGATTACACAATGTATACATGGGTGGAATTTCTAGCATCAAAGGATGAGGCTCCACAAGTAATCATTGAGCACTTAAAGAAAGTTGATAAGGAAACAAAATCCAACAATGCAAGTGTGATTGCATTAAGAAGTGATAATGGAACAGAGTTCAGAAATGCCTTACTTGAAGCATTTTGCAAAGAGAATGGCATTTCTCAACAATTCTCAGCTCCAAGGACTCCACAACAAAATGGAGTAGTTGAGAGAAAGAACAGAACTCTAATTGAGGGTGCTAAAACAATGTTGCTTGATGCAAAGATTTCTACATGCTTTTGGGCTGAGGCTGTGAGCACTGCATGCTATGTCCAGAACAGAACCCTCATCAACAAAAACACTGGAAAGACACCTTACAATTTGATGACTGGAAAGAAGCCTACTCTAAAGTATGTTCATACTTTTGGAAGCAAATGCTTTGTGTTGAAAGACAATTCAGAATATGTTGGGAAGTTTGATGCAAAGGCATTTGAAGGAATTTTTCTTGGCTATTCTATGGAGAGAATTGTATACAAAGTTTATGTCATCAGTCAAAAGAAAGTTATGGAAAGCACATATGTGACATTTGATGACAGCAAACTACCTGGATTAGAAGAAGCCAATAATGAAGATAGAGATCCATTAAAGTTTGAAAATCTAGATGATTCTGATGAAGAGATTGAAACTGAAGTTGAAACTCTAGTTCAACAAACTCAAGTGATGTGATGAATCAAGAGAAGAATCTGATCTAATCAATAGTGAAGAGACTAGCATCCAAGACACACCTGTGAATAGTAGCAACTTCACAGGGGGAGGAAATGAAAATGATCATGACTTGGATGATGAAGCAGCATCAAGGTTGAGAAATCAAACTGAGCACTCAAGGAAATGGGATAGGTCACACACTGCAGAGCAAATTACTGGAGATCCAAATGCAGGAGTGAGAACTAGGAGAGCAACTCAAAATGAGTGCCTCTATGGTTGCTTTCTATCTCAGATTGAGCCTAAGAAACTTGATGATGTACTGTTGGATCCAGATTGGATTATTGCTATGCAAGAGGAGCTGAATCAATTTGAAAGAAACAAAGTATGGGAACTTGTGCCTGCACCAAAGAACAGAACCATTGTTGAAACAAAATGGGTTCTGAAGAATAAGATGGATGAAGATGGTGTAATAGTAAGAAACAAAGCAAGGTTGGTTGCAAAAGGATACTCTCAACAAGAAGGCATTGACTATGATGAGACATTTGCTCTTGTTGCTAGATTGGAAGCCATCAGCTTCTTCTTGGCATTTGCTGCTCATTCAAACTTTAAAGTCTATCAAATGGATGTCAAGAGTGCATTTCTGAATGGGGAGTTGGAAGAAGAAGTTTATGTACAACAACCACTTGGCTTTGAGGATCCACATTTCCCAGAATTTGTCTACAGATTGCTTAAGGCATTGTATGGACTTAAGCAGGCTCCAAGGGCATGGTATGACACTTTATCACAATTTCTTCTTGAAAATCAATTCACTATAGGCACATTGGACAAGACACTGTTTTACAAGAAGCATGGTAATGATATTATCCTAGTTCAGATTTATGTGAATGATATCATATTTGGCTCTACAAATGAGAAGCTGTGTGAGAAATTCTCTAAGCTCATGCAAAGCAGATATGAGATGAGTATGATGGGAGAGTTAACATTCTTTCTTGGATTGCAAGTTAGTCAGAGGAAGGATGGTATCTTCATCAGTCAAACCAAGTAAATCAAGGATTTATTAAAGAAGTTTGACTTAGAAGACTGCTCACCTGCAAAGATACCAATGGCCACTGCCACCAAATTGGATGAAGATGTCAAAGGCAAGAGAGTATATCTCAGTCTACAGAGTCATGGTTGGTTCTCTACACTATCTCACTGCAAGTAGGCCAGACAGCATGTTTGCTACATGTCTGTGTGCAAGGTTTCAATCAAATCCAAAAGAGTCACATTTGATTGCTATAAAAAGGATCTTTAGATATCTGAAGGGCACTTCAAACTTGGGTTTATGGTATCTTAAGGACACAGGGTTCAATATGGTTGGTTATTCTGATGTTGATTATGCTGGATGCAGAGTGGATAGGAAAAGCACCTCAGGTAGCTACCAGTTTCTTGGACAAAGGTTAGTTTCTTGGTACAGCAAGAAACAACAATCTGTGTCAACTTCCACAGCTGAGGCTGAATACATAGCTGCTGGAAGTTGCTGTGCTCAAGTGCTTTGGATTAGAAATCAGCTTAGAGATTATGGACTTGTGTTGGAAAGAATTCCAATCATGTGTGACAACACAAGTGCAATCTCTATAGTTGCCAATCCAGTCAATCATTCTAGGACAAAGCACATTGACATCAGATATCATTTCATTAGGGAGCATGCAACTAATGGAACCATTGAGTTGCATTATGTCCCTACAGATAAACAGTTAGCTGATATATTCACTAAGCCATTGGATGAAGCCACCTTCACAAGGTTGGTTAGTGAGATTGGAATGCTGAATTCTTCAGAATCTGGCTAAGTGAAAATATCAAGTAGATTGTTGCAGCAGTAAACACTTACTTTATCTAAATTCTCAATATTTTTGAATTAAGTGTTGGCTGAAATATAATTTATAAATATTTCAAATCTGTTGCATATGTTGAAAATCATATTCGAATTAGCTTGAAATTTCTATGAAATTTTAAGATTATCACTATTTAATTTGTTAGAATATTCTTCATTGAAAAATTCTGGTGAATTTTGAAAAGATAGTGAAAATTAACTTTTATGAGTGGAAAGTGTAGCTCGATAAGTCAGACTTCTCTAATGACTTTCATGTCTATGGTCGACTTCTCTATCAAGTCTATTTGGAACACTCTTGAGTTCTCGAATAGTGCATTTTGGAGAAATCGAACAGAGACTTGCTTGACTTCTCGAATAGGACATTTGCGTTCTCTAATGACTGAGTTCTCAAATAGAACATTTGAGTTGTCGAATCATTTGAAAAGGCTAAATTTTCGCTGAATCTTAACCATTTTTGGATTTTTATTCAGAATTTTTAATCACTCATAAAAACATATTTTATTTAATTTGGAATTATTTCTAAGTTAGATAATAGCCAGCTGTGAGTTACAAACTGCGTGAGATTAAGCCTTTCTTGACTTGTCGAATAGTTGATTTCTACTTCTCGAATGACTGACTTGTCGATACAAAACATATATCTAATCGACAATTCAAGTACTTCATACTTGTACAGTTTTACATCTAGTCGTTTCATTTTATTCGATTTCTCAAGCATCTAAAGTTCCAAAACCTCTGAAAGCTCTAACTTCAAAAGCTAAATTTCTTCTTCAACCTTCATTCTTTTCTCTCGTCTCTGTGTGTAACAATGGCAAATACCCAACTCACAATTTCTACCCACACCAACTTCATTGCTATTACTAGTGATGTGGAAGCACCCAATGCTAATTTCAAGTGCTTCGTTCGCTGGATGTCTGAGTCATACATCAAGGATGCACTCTCAGCCAAACCAACTCTATACCTAGATCTCCTAGAATAGTTTTGGAGGACAGCCACTGTAGAAGTTATTGCTCTCGAAAATGCAGTAACCTCTTATATCATCTACTGCAAAATACAAGAGAAAGAGGTTACTATCACTACAGAGGATATGAATCAAGCACTAGGACTTCATCAGGACCTGCATCACCCTCTGGTATCTGATGATGATTTGATTACATTCTTCGACTTTATCAGATATACTGATACAATCAAGATTGGAAAAATGAACCGGAAGTGTCACAGAAAGGAATGGAGTTTTGTGTTCGCTACACTGCTACAGGTGTTTACTGCTAGAAAGTCGAGTTTTGATCAAATCAGTGCACCTGCACAGCAAATTGCATACTCCCTGGCATATGATAGGAAAATCAATGTGGGTAATCTAATTACGCAGGAGCTATATGGGAGACTAGGTAAGAACTCAACCAAGAGAGGTACTGAAATTTTCTTCCCTCGTTTTATTCAATCTGCTCTTAATTTTGTAGATAATAAACTGATTGAATTGCCTGTGATAGATAGAAATAGAATAGGCTATCCGAAATCCATGACCAAACTCATTTTGGTAACTTGGAGACTAAGAATGATGTGGATGTTAGGCTTGTAATAACCCCTCATATGCAGAGGTTATTTTAGTCTTACCCCCACAACATGCCAACATTTGCCTCTAAGTCTGAGTTAGCACAGCCCAAGCAAGTAGAACAAAATGCTAACCCAGGGCCTGCTAACCAACCCCCTCAACCAAACACTGTACCAAACACAGAGCCACCTGCATCATCCTCTCAACAGGGTGGTGTTAGTAAAAAGGAGAAAAAGAAGAGAAAATAGATTGTTTCTGAACCATTGAATATCTTAACTGAAGTAGCATTGGCTGTAGAATTAGGTTTAAAAAGTGGGGAACCTGAGTCACCCTTGCTAAGGCCAAAGAAGAAGAAATCTAAAACCACCTCTTCAGTCACACAAATGGCTGAAGTTGTAAAATCAGGGGCAAACAGCTCACTAGATGTACCCTCTCAAAAGGGCGCATCTATAGAATCAAGCATCCTCCCCAATGCACTATCTTGTAATGAGTCAGCACCTGGGAGTGATAAGGCTGGCACAACACTGAGTGAAGAGCACATCACACTTGAAACTCCCTCTATTTCTTAGGGGGAGTTGCCAAAATCCAATCTACAAGACACTCTTCTTTCAGAATCTTACAATGATATTTCTTTGGAGCCTGCAACTCAAGTAATTGAGGAGCAAGGCATTGATCACCAAGAATTCTCTTCTCTTGGTGAGCCAATGGACTCAAGTGACTTAGTGCATGACACTTTGTTCACCACCCAGGAACCACACTTAGATGGTGAGGGAATGCAAGATGGGGCATATCCTAATGACACCATCACAAACACAGAGGATTCACTAGTTTTCACTAGAGACTCTGTGCCCGTGTCAACTACTGTTTTAACTCATCCCACACCTGTGGAGACAACAGTAGTAGAGTCAATCCATCCGGTTGCAGAAGTTGCATCTGTAACTGAGGAGTCTAGCTTACCTAGCTCTAGCTCTGACATCATAAATCAATGGCTGAAGCCTGTGCAACATGACAGTGCTTCAGGATCAGGATCTGCCCCACCATAATTGACGGTTGAAGCACTTCAAAGCTTAGTTGTGGATCAGATTCCTGAGTTTGTAAAAATTGCTCAACACCTTGTCACTTCCAACTTGTCCAATCCACAGTATGAAGCCGTCTTGCTCTGTCATAAAGAAGATGTGGAGAGTCAAAAGCAGAAAATAGCAGATGAGGCTGAAAGAGATGGTAATGTCGATGCTTGGCTGCAAGTTCTTATGACATTGCTCTCTCAGAAGGTCTTCGATTTCTTAGAGAAGAGTACATCATCTCACTAGGGTCAAATGCCAAATCCATAACCCCTAGTGATATGTATGAAGCAATGAATGAAACCTACAAGGTAATCTTGAAAGCTGCACACTATCTTGGCAAGGGCCTAAAGACAGAAATCAATGAAATGTGTTTATCCATAATCCATCAAGTTAATGACATCAAGAGGGATTTTACTGTAAAGTTTCCTACTCTAGGCCCTGTTCTCAGAGACATTCAGGAATGCAAATCTACCTGCACCAAGATGGACAATGGCTTGGCATTGGTTCAAGGGGCTGTGAAGAATATGGCACTTCAAATGGAGAAACTATCTGGTCAGATAGCTGATGCCAATGCCATGCTAAGGACTCTTTTTGCAAATCAATATGGAGATAAGCTGGTGACTGAAGTCCCTGTTCATGAAATGACCAAATTTGAGGTACTAAGGCTCAAGGAACAATCCCTATCTGGCTTTAAATCTACTGAGTTATTCAACAAGGTGGGTGCTCTGGAAAAAGAAGTCACCTCACTCAAGCAATCCAATGCTCATCTTACAGACACAGTTGCAACACTTACTGAACAGTTGAACACTCAGGCCACCACAACAGCTGATGTTCTTCTGCATCAACAACTGATGCTGTCTGCTATGATGAAGCATATAGGGCTCCCTCTAACTGATGAATCTGTTAATCCCACCTCTTCCAACCCAAGGGTCTCTACCAAAGCCTCTGTGCCTGACAACAAGCCTAAGGGGGAGAAGAGGAACTTAAGGACACCAAAGCCTAAGGGGGAGCAGCAGACTAAGGGAGAGAAGCCTAAGGAGAAGGGCATAACCATAAATGAGGGTGGTCAATCAAGAAGAAGCTCCAAATCTGAACTTCATGTTCCAGGCAAAGGGAAAGCCAAGGTTGATGAACCTCCATCCTCTCTGCCAGTGGTTACTCTACCAACTGTGCATGTCACTACTCCAGGTGGCCAAAAGCTATCTATCACCACCACAGTGGTTGCAGGGAGTATGCCATCTGACAAGCTTCAAATCTCCAAGACTGAAAGTGCCAAGCCTGTAGAAGTGAAGTTGATTACTGAGGCCAAGCTACAAGAATTTGCTAACTCAAATTTCTATCATGATGAAGCATTCTTGGAGTTTCTGAAATCCCTAAAGGAATAGGCTGGTGACACTTTACTCTATCTAAGGAGCTTGAAGGATCAAATTGAATACTTCACTATAATACCCAAGAAAGTCAACAGCTCATGGTTCAAGGAGATACTAATGATTTCAAAGTCCAAGATATGGCATCTAACCTACAAAACACTACAAGCTTTAAAGTTCACAGAGGTGGATGCTCTAATCAAGCTAATTGAGAAGAGAGATATCAATGAGAATAACAAGAGTCTATACAATGACTTAAGGAATGAGCAACAGGCCAGACTGCCTGAATGTAAGAACCCAGATTTTTGGTAGGAATTAAAACTTTTATTATGGAATGGATATGGATTCCAATATTTATATGTCATGAAAAATGCAATGGGGTGACAACTTAGGTAAGAATAATCTATCGTCAAGAAAGTAGGATATGGCATATAAACAGAGGAAGTAGTCTCATGTCATCCAAATCGATATCTAGTATAAGTCCAGTGGTTCCGTAAAAAGGGTTAATGAACGCTCGGGAAAGCGCAAAGACATTTTTCTAATTATAAGGAATAAAGAGAGAATAAGTGATGAATAGTGTTTTTGGTTGAAATAGGAATATTATTAGACGACACTATATAGAAGTACCCGGAACGGATTTCTGAGTTCGCATTAATGATCCAAGGGGAAAAAGAGTGTATGTAAAAGTTATCGGATTCTGAAAAATAGCACTTTTATTTTCCCCGAGATTTCTCTGGACACTGAAAGACTTAAGGGATTATTGAAAGGATTTAAGGAATATGGATTCAAGAATTATTAAAGAGAATTGAGAATGATAGTATAAATATTAAGACGGTTTTCGGTAAAACTGTAACTAGAAATCCTTGAGATATTCCTCCGAACGATCAATGAATTAAGCAATAACCGGAAAAAGAAACAAGCAGGAAAGCAAGAGGCATGCATGTGCAAGAAGAAAATATCTAGTAACCATGTAGTTACATAAGTAACTAGGAAACTTAGCAAGTAAACCACTTAGTTAGCTTGATCATCTCATCCAACCACAAAAATGCAACACATGTCTCTCCAAATTACATCATCCATGAGCAAATCACTTTAATAAAGGTGCTTTATGCTAGATATTATCTACAAACACCACAATAATTCATTTGGATGGGATTAAAGCAAGAGAAACCAAGCAAAGCTCCATCTCTCTCAAACTTCCCAGCAGGAGCATCAAGGAAAGAAAAATTCATATCTCCACTTATACCCATTCTAAAATTCACTACTAGAAAAAGTAGAATAGACATCGCCCCTTTCACATCGGTTTATGATTTCCCCGATGTAAAAACTATCACTAACATCGGTCGAAAAAAAACTGATGTCTTTGATATATTATGAAATCACATTGAAAGCAAACCGATGTCATTGGCATATAATTGAAATATCAATGACATCGGTTAGTACCACAACTGATGTCTTTAATATATTATAACATCGGTCAAAAAATAACCGATGTCTAAAGTAGGCTTAAAAAAATTGCTGCTTCCCCGCCCACACAAATTTCCCCCGCTTCCCCAAAATTTCCCCCCCCCCCCAGCCAATTTTTTGATTTCCCCCTTAGCTAATTTTTACTTCCCCGCTCTCAAATTAAACAAAAACAAAAAAACATATACATCCGACTTAACTCTCTCTCTCTACTTTCACTCTCTCTCTCACGCCTCACCCTCTCTCTCTCGACGCCTCACCCTCTCTCTCGACGGCCTCACCCTCTCTCTCTTTCACTCTCGCTTTTACTCTCAACCCCTCTTAAGAACCCTAATTCACTCCCTCTTTCACTCTCTCTTTTAAACTCAATTTGTAACCCTAATTTCCCAATTACTGTAGTTACTTGGTCAAATAGCTAGTACATGTTCTTAATTGATTTGTTAATCGATTAATTGTTCATCTCAACTTGATTTAGTAAATGGATAAGCTATTTTCGATCTTGTTTTATTTTGGGTAAAAGCTATTGTGAATAATGTAAATTTTCTTTTTATTTTTTGTATAAGGAATTAGGGAATTTATCGAGCCACGATTCTGTTTGTTTAGCATTTAGGATGTGTTGTTTATTATTTGTGATTGTCCACATTTTTACTATTTTGGCATCTTGGGTTTTTATAAAGTTTGAGTCTTTTTCTGTGTTCTTGATTTATTAATAATGATTTTTGGTTTTTATATGAGATACACGGCTTTTGGGCTTATACAGACACTACAGCAACAAGTTCAGAGTTGAATTCTTGCCTGGTAAGTGTTCATTTTATAGTTTATGTTTCAATTTTTTTTTGTTTTAGTTACTGCTTGTTGAAGAATTTTTACATTTGAATTATGCTCTGGAATGTTTTTTTTTATTTGGGTATTTGATTTGTTTAGAATTTTGGATTTTTGGTTTCATTTGTTAGTGATACTTGGTCAGTTGAATTGCTTGATATTTAATGATGATTCATATCTTCTATAGCTCGCTGTTCTGGAAAATGACTAAGTTGATAGAGTGGAGAAAGCTGAGGGATTAGATGTTCAGGATGATTCCATTATTGGGGGATCCATGGATGCTGTTGACAATAGGCAGGTAAATGACTCACTCTACATTGAATTCTATGTGTATGAATATGCTGCTGAATTACAAATTTAAAATTAATGGTCTTCCTTTAACAATCTTGTACTAATGTTGTACATTATGGCTCATGCAGTGCATTTTGCACTTGAAACCTTATGATATTAATTCAACTCACAGGTTTAGTATGCAATGCAGGACTGCCATTAAATGGTATCACATAAGAGTGTGTGTGTGTGTGTGCAGGCGTGTGTGTAGTGGGTGATTAAACATATATGTTTATATTCTCTCTGGTAAGATGGATGCTATTGATAGGACATCTTCCTTCAAGATGGTTCATACTTCATACTCCCCTTCTGTATGTCTTAATGGTTGATTTATGTATATAAATTATCCTAATAAAGAAATGATGAGTTTGTATATAAGTCTGTTAGTTCACAGTTGCAACTTTTTGACTTTATTAGTGATCTTGTGCAATGTGCTGGTTTTTAGTCTTATTTATAAGTTGTACTAAATCTGAAGATAGTGTTCCAGCACTTGCTATCACACTTGGCTTGGATACGGGGTCATGTTGCTTTTGTGGTTTGAATCAATTTTTTGACTTCAAATGGACATGTTCTAATGATTATACTTATCTGTCAGGTTGTTATCCTGTCCCAGAGGCTGCAGGAGCGAGATTTCGCTGGCACTCCTTATGTTCCCGTTTATGTCATGTTACCTGTGAGTTCTCTTTATATTTATACTACGGTAAACCTGTGAATGGGAAAAGATCATAACAAATCTTATTGTACATAACAAAATTGTTTTATTTACTTCACCCTTGTTAGATGAGTTGAGGGTTGTAGTGAAGATTAAACTTTTGCAGAAGGTTTTCCAATTCAAATCTGCTGTTGCACTTCTACTAAAAAAAAAAAATGCTAAAACACCATTTTATTGACCAAAAATCTTTTATGTGTTCGATGACTACTAGTTCTTTTGGAATGCAATATTTATGTTTAGTTTTTTGCTTAACCTTTCCAGATAGAGTTTTCACTTGAAATATATATTTGCTGGGTTTATTATATTATTGGAATGACATTCAAGTGCCGGTAATGGTATTTTTGCTTTTTGACATGTTATTTTTTTGGGCTCCAGCTGGGTGTCATCAATACAAAGTGTGAACTTGTGGATTCTGATAGTCTACTAAACCAACTTAGATTCTTAAAAGCAATCAATGTTGATGGTGTTGTGGTTAATGCCTGGTGGGGTATAGTAGAAGCACATGGTCCACAGGTTTACAATTGGAGTGGCTACAAAAGGTTGTTCCAAGTTGTCCGTGAACTTAAGCTCAAAATACAGGTGAGTTATATGAAAGCTGGGGTGAAGGGTTTAACTTGATATGATTGCATCTCTTCTCTAAGTTATGCTAATTAATTGATTTGCAGACCAAGTGCAAATGCACCACTAGATCACATCGAGGTTAATCAAGCAGATTACGTATTCAGTCAAATTTTCACAAATTAGAAATTAGAAATTATTGGGGTA
The DNA here is from genome assembly GCA_036435485.1 of Saposhnikovia divaricata. Lineage (NCBI taxonomy): Eukaryota > Viridiplantae > Streptophyta > Magnoliopsida > Apiales > Apiaceae > Saposhnikovia > Saposhnikovia divaricata. The sequence goes on from CM071599.1 coordinate 35,064,328, forward strand.
GCGGCTTAATTTGGTATTAATTAATTTCAATTTTCTATATTTAAGCTAAGAAATCGAAATTTTCAATTCCTTGCAAGGAGGTAAATTTAAGTAGTACTTGTAACACCCTAAGGTATTGAAACAGTTGGTAGCTGAAGCTTTTACTTTTCTTTTGTAGGATATAAAAACAGCAGATTGGTCAGAAAATGTTGCTCCATTTTGGCCAGCAGTGATAGAATCAGCTTTGACATGGAAGGGTTTCACATCATTGCTGTGAAGTGGTAACCATCATATATTTGAATTAACTGAATATGTTTTCATCTTTCCCTAAAGTAATTAACATACTTGCATTATGGGCTTTATATATGTTGAATGTATTTTTTTCTGAATTGCCAATTATCACAATAGGATGGAAGACAATCAGAGAGCGTTGGTGATGCCACTTATGATTGAAGGATATAAGAAAGACCTGATCAAATTTTCTATTATTACATGTAATTTTGTAAGGATCGAGTAGTACATGGTATTGTCATTTGGAATATTTGGAATGGAGAAATGACTTGGTAATTTTTAGAAGCATTAATTTTTGCTTGTTTTTCATTTTGGAATGATTTTGGTTGTTTGTTATTGTTTTGGCTAGCTAGTATTGTTATAACACTAACACATCAGTTAAACTCAATGAAACCGATGTTTATAATAAGAAGTAACATCACTACCACAAAACAAACTGATGTAATTGACACACAATAACATCACTACCACAAAACAAACTGATGTAATTGACACAAAATGGTGTCACATTGTTGATGCTTTTTACATCGGTTTATAACTAATGTTAATATATATCATACACATCGATTTTATATAATAAACGATGTCTAAACCACTATTTCACAGCAGTTAGTTGCTAGTAAACGATGTTTCAGATAGTCTTTAACATCAGTTAGGTTCCAGGAAACGATGTAATAGATACTCTTTGACATCGGTTTAAAACCGATGTTAAAAGGGTTGGACCTTTCTCTACACCCACAAAGACATCGGTTGCAAAATGGCCAGACATCGGTTTTTAGCCGATGTCTATTGACCTGTTTGTAGTAGTGATTACCAAATTTTAACCATAGCTTCTCCACTCCATGGGTAAGGTTCGTTCAAAATTTCATGGCAATCTATTGAGTATAGCCTAGTCAAATCTCCTCCCCAAGTTGAAGAATCCAAACTGCCTGTTCTTGACAGTTTCTGTCCAGCGGAAAAAGGGGGCTCAAATCCCCTATCTAGGAAGATTTAAATTTGACGATCTAGGACTCAAAACAAAGCTTACAAAGAGGCCAAGTTGTGGTAAAAATTTGAGAGCCAAACTCTCATTTTTCGATTTTCTATGATTTTTACAAAAGTGATGATGAATAGTAATCCTTAGAAACTAACTTTGTTTTCTTGCTTGATTTGGATGATTCAAGCTATCTTAAGGTTATAAAAGGACTATATAAGGATTATTAGGGCTACTAAACACTCCAAGGAAGGTATAAAACTTGAAACCCTAGCTTGAATCTTGAGTTTTTATGGAGTTTTGGATGATATATGCATGTATAATCTTAGAGATGTGATTAAGCTTTGTTATATGTTAAACTAGTTAGTAAGAACGTAAAGGCAGTGCTTGGCCTCAGTTCTATGGTAATTATCATGTATATGTGGTTTAAAGTGGAAACCATGATTGTTGGAGTGTTTTAATTTTGGAAATATCCGAGTTATAGCCGTTGTAATGCCGACTTTTCGTTAAACCTTGAAAACCGTGCATCACAGTAGCTCTAATTGTCTAAACTAGTTAAGTGTATGACATACCCTTGTAGATCTCGAGTCATAGATCGTTTTGGCGAAAGAATCGAAACAAACGGACTTACGGTTTAGGAATTATGGTCAATTTACTAAAAGTTGTTCGAAATCGTAAATGTAAATTCGTAATTGAAATTGAACCCCCTTAACTCGAGTAATTCAGTGACGAATCTTGGTAATTAAATATTAGCAATCATAAGGAAGGTGTGAGAGAAGACCTCATGAAAAAAAGATCGTTTTTTGATTTTATAAAAATGTTCGAATCAAGGTTAAGTTCGAACGAACCCCTAAAAAGGATACTTGGTTATAACTTTGTAAATTCACTTAGATAACGATCGATAAATCTGGAGATATAATCTTGGTTAGTAAACGACCGATCCTAGAACTTCTATGACTCAAGTACCTATCAAGTGTAAGATTAATGACATACCTTGATAGCAAGCAAGTGTCGGGTCATAACGGTGTTAATGAGCGATAACTTGAAAACGTGCTTTAGCTTAAGTAAAGTATTTACTTGGCGTTTCAAAGTGATAGGTGATTAACCCGGGATAATTTTGGTTATTTATAGATTGCCGGACCACCCCGAGTCATACCACTAGCATAGCGGGAGTACCAGGCAAGTTTCCAATACTTTGGTACTGTTGTTGTGATAATATATATATGAACTGATTCTCTTATACATATGCCTTAGCATGCATGCCTACTTTCAAGTTATATTGTAATCCTTTTTCCCTGATTTAATGTTGGCTTATAAGCTATATATGATATATTAGTTATAAGCCGAATTTTGTTGAGACCCTTAATGAAGGGCATATGATCTTCATTCATTAATATAGACCGGGAGTCGGTATTTTGAAATATAGAGATAGTCGTGGAAACTTGGAGGGATTCCAGCGACAGACTACAAACCACTCGAGGAATGTTATTTGAATATTATCTCAATCGAGAAGTACTATATGGATAGTATTTTGAATATTCAATCGAGTTTATTTATTTAATGAATATTATTTTTAATATTCATTTGAGCTTTATTTATTTAAATGAATATTACTTCGAATATTCATTTGAGTTTAATTATTTATTTAATATTATTTTCAAATATTCATTTGAGCTTATTTACTTAATGAATATTATCTTGGATATTCATTTAAGGTTTTAATTATTTTCTTGGATATTATTTTGAATATTTATTCAAGGAATTATTTATTTATTGAATATTTTATATATACTTATTCGAGGGTTAATCATGAGCAATATTTATATTAAGGATGTTCTGGAACTATTTCTGATCTAATAAATATTCTTTGAATATTTATTTAATTCTTTCAACTAGTTCTAAAATAAGATATTTTTATTCAAAAATTTCCTTGATCTTCAAATACTATGTAAATTATTTCTGAGTCGTATTATTATTATTTTTATCGAGGAAGGTTCTCAAAACTCTATTCTTCATTCGAATCTATCTTCCAAAATATAAGGGAACCTTGCTTGAGAGCTGTTATTTCCTTGACTGCCCGGTCATATACTTGTTAAACTACCTTTTCACTCACATCTTGATTCCTCTCAAACATCGATATGAGTCTTTTTGGTTACCTCCTCAAAACTCGAGGGGTAAGACAGATGGAACAAGTTTATATCCATTAACAAGCATCAGCTTGGGAAATATTGGTGAATTTTCCTTTCCAACTAGATACGACTACTTTGTGGAGTCTTATCAACAAGTATTATACTTGGGGAAAGGGGGACGAACTTTACGTTTCAGAGTCGTTGATGTTATTCGAACTAGGAGCCGCGTAAGTGGCCGAGTGACGCCGGTCCAGCAATGGCGCAACCGTTGGCCGGGGGGTTCCAGAGGGCGGTAGACAAGTAAATTCGTCGGTACTTCCTTCTACATGTAGAGAACAAGAGGTGGGGAGCATAACATCCGACTGATCATCGTAAACTGTTATGTCTCCTGGCGCGTCAATGCTCCAGTGTTAGTTCATCTTTCAAAGTTGAAATTTTCTGCAACATGATTTGTGTTGGCAGGGTTGAAAAGTGTTTAGAACTGGAATTGCAATCTTTTCCTGCGAATTCCTCTTTGTGATATATGTTGATATCTGGCTCATATTTTACACAGCAGATATTTTCACGAAGTATATATATATTTTGAGTTACTTGGTAACTTCATCATTTACATTATACTGACACTATTTTCGTAAATGCATGGCATATGATTTCAAAGATATTTCAGAATTGTTATATATTATTGTTCAGTTACATATTATTTTTGGTGGGCTATTGCTCACCCTTGCTTTATTTATTATATCACAACAACAGCTAGATCTGATGGCCAACCCAAAGAGCACTCGGTGCAAGCAGGGACAACAGTTATAAGGGTTGCCTACTGATGTCATGGATGACATTGCTGAAGTAGAAGCAACCAGTAGGCTAGACTGTCAGCTTTGGATTTATCAGATGTGTTTACTTATATGACATATGTAAATGGATGGCAAAGAGTATGTAATTCTTTTGGGTTATAAGAACACAAAACTTGTGATTAATAATAGTTGTTGGTTACTCTGATTTCATCTCTGGGACTATAACTGGTGTGTTTTATGTTGTTTTTTTTGGTCACAAGGTTGTAATTTAATTTATGTTGGTTTTGTGGATGGAGATTGAGTTCGTAACGACCAAATCCCCGACCCCGGATTTGGGGTTGTTACACTGAAGTGTGCACTAATCCAGGAACCATCCTTTATCAGTCTGGTACTAAAATTCAAGATGTCAAGTAGCTGGTCATTCCTAGTGATCTCACTCTTCAGAATCACAGACTTGTCATTACTATTATTGAGCAACTGCAAAAGAAGGATGGGATAAGAACTGCTGACGAAATAGAGGCACTGCATATTCTCAGAACATTCATTACAACTGGTGCAATTCCAGAAATAGCCAAGCCCAGGAGAAATAATGATGATAAAGATGAGGATAAAAGTGATGGGAGGAGAAGACATCACAAGAGTGATAAGGGTGATGAGGACAAGAAGAAGAAAGATAGTAGGGATAATAAATGAGATGTTGACCAAGGCAAAGTCTATGAGAGGAAAAGTGGAAAACAGCAAGCCTTAGGCATTGCTAACTGTAACCTCACCATAACAAAAGACTCTAAGTCTAGGGTGAATACAGTTAGTAGTGACCTATCAAAATCTATATCTATGGCTTCTGCAACTGTTTTGCCACCTCAAGAAGAGAAGGATATTCAACTCAAGAAACCATCTGTATGTTTCCAAAAGCAAACTGCTAATGGTGTACTACAATGGTCTACCAGCAAAGGTCACAAGTTTCTGCCAAGCAACAAAGTGAAAAAGATCAAATTCAAACATGGTGCAAGAAGAGTAAAGCCATCTAAATCAAGGGCCCTAACTATCATTACAGGATTAAAACTCCAACCACTAGATGAAGACTTTGATGAAGACCAACTACATTTCCTATGGGCTCAAAGAATCTATCATGTTGCCATTGTTGATGAATACCTTGAAATTAAATATATTGATGGAAGATAGAAGAAATTTAGGCAAGGGACATGTCAGCATTGGGGCAAGCTAGATGATATAGAAAGGATTATTGCTATGTTGGATTCTAAAGATAGAGTGGAAAGAGTATGGAAGCTGGAGTTGATTGACTTTGTCAAGATGAAGAGAGATCACCAGGAAGAATAGAAAAAGAAAAGTGAGGAGCTGTTAAAGAAAAGAGAGGAGGAGTTTGTTGCTATGGAAGCTAAGGCTGATGAGTTAAGAGCCATGGGTCTGTGTAGAGTCAAGTATAATCCTTACATTATTGAATACAAGAAATATAGAAGAACTGTGAAGATTAGAATGGACTACATCAGTTCCTACTCTGAGAAACAGCTAAATGAAGTTCTTAAAGATCTATCAGGCTCTCCTCTAATTGAGGAACTCACTTCTATAGAAGACATTGTTCTTGCTATGAAAGAAAATGCAAAGAAGAAAGCTAAAGAAGCTGAAGAAAAGAAGAAAAATGAGAATCTGCAAGCCAAAGCTCAAGAGATGAATCCAAAAGGATATGGCTAGTAATTCTTCATAACTTGTAAGGATGCCTCTTTGTATTTTAAATCAAATTACATACCTGTACTTTTCAAGTTTTATCTTTATGTATGTTAGGCTTGTTATTAGGCATGAAATTGTGACTAAGGGTCTTACTCACAATTTGGGGGAGATTGTTAGTCACAGAGGCATGCCTGTATACATCTAATAACAAGCCTAATTGACTGTAATGCTTTGCATTACCTACATGACCTCTTAACTGAGGGAACCTCTAGTTGTAGAGCTTGTTGTAGTACTTATAACAGGCATCAAATTCTACCTGTGTAACTGTAATTAAAGTCAAAGAATAATGCTTGAAAGAAGTTCTAAGGATCATGCCTCAAGCTTGAAGACCAAGACTGTCAAAATAAACACAGTTGGAATTTGGAGAATGAAGATTTGCCTAAGTACCAATTCGAGAATTGTTTTGATCTATTCGAGAAGTCTAGCATTCGACAAGTCAAGGATTCGATATCTACAAGGACACTGTTCGATATCTATGGAAGTCAACTAGTCAAAGCCTCATTTGATAACTCACAGATTCGACATGTCTAATACTCTATTCGAGAACTCAAGAAGTCAACAAGTCAAAGCTACATTCGATATCTCAAGGACAAGAAGCTATTCGACATCTCAAGGACTCCATAAACTAAAAGCTCTATTCGACAAGTCAAGGATTCCTGAAGAAAAGACTAATTCGAGAAGTGATTCAATATGTCAATTATACAGTATTCGAGAACTCAGAGTTATCTATCAAGTCAATTCTAGTTCTCGAATCAACCACTTAGTTACTTCTCGAATGCAGTCTTGGAGACAAAATACTGGAGAATTGTACAAGTCAGAAACCTGCAGCAAGCCAAAACACTTTCAGAACCACAATACTGTAAAGTAATTTTGGAAAGACTAAAAGAAGCTTAGAGAGATGTCTCAGGAGACAAGCTGCTAAAGAAGTAAATCTGAACAGAGTTAAAGAAAGTCAAATCTCAAGCCATTTGGATATTACTCAAAAAGGGATAGACATATTAGAAAGTAATTTTGTATGTCACCCTGTTTGTAGTAAGTAGCTGCACTCATGTTCTATAAGAGTACAACCTCACTTCTCTAGTAGTTAAGCTTTTCATGAACATTTAGATATATACATTTTTCTGTGATAAAAGTGAAGCTGAGAATACTAGCATCTGTATTCACAGTTTGTAGCAAATCTTTATCTAATACATTATTAGATTAAAGTGAGTGATCGTGTTCTTCTGTTTATATTCCGCACTTACATAATCTGTTAAACACAATCACACACTTTGTTACACAACCAGATTCAAACCCTTCAAACAACCTTCACCTAAAACACTTATCAGAAGAAAAGTTTGAGAATCCATTCACCCCCCTCTGTATTCTCTTCGGTATATTCAATACTCAACACAAACATATAAAAAGGTACAAGCGATGATTTCATCTAAAAGTATTAGAGGACACAAATTTTAAATCATAAATAAAGGATTGTGTTGATAACAAACAGTTTCGGACAAGATTGTTGTAATAGATATCGGAGACGAGATACGAAACCGATGCTATAAAAATAAAAGTTAGCTAACATAAGAGCATTGGTCTAAAAGCCTACCAGACAGTAAAATTATATTCGTACCATAATTTTGCGTGTCAACCAACCTACAACTGTGTCATTAAGATGATGACACAGTTGCCTCCAACATTTACATCAATCTGCTAAAAGGAGTTACGTTTTAGTCTTTTGTATCAAAACAAACAGTTTGTCATTAACAGAGGTACTACCAATAATAACATTTGGTCTTAAAGGCTTCCAACTATAGTGCCCATTACTTGTCAGTTGCCCTTCCTTTCTTAGTTGCTACAACCTGCATAATTGATTGTATATCATACATTCCGTAGGTTTATTACATTTAATGCCATATATCTATCACGAAAACATATAAACTTACATGTTCCTTTTTTATGTGTGCAATCTTGTCCGGAACTGTTGGTAAAATTGTGCAAATACTTTTAGAATATCAACACAATTCAAGTTCTTTAAATTTTAAAGAATTTTGATAACAAACTTTCTTACAAAATATCTAACATTTAATAGAGTTTATTCTAGCCCTACAATCTCAAGGACTAGGATTATGTACTACTTGTATATCCCCTCACACCTAGGACAAACATTGATCTTGATGTGCAAATCGACGTGACATATGATTAATGATAATATTAATTTTTTGTTGAACGTCATGAGGAAGATTAACATCTAAACACACGGTCTTAGGCCATTGTCATTAATTTTGTTCCACATTATAGTCTTCCTTCATCTCTTGAAGAAGTGCTCTAGTGGCAAGGGCATGAAATAATGCCGGCAAAAATGAGAAAGCTCACCGCAGAAATGACATCCATCTCCATCCATGTTAAAAGTAAGAACTAAGAGTATGTAATGCCACCAATCCCAAGCTCATAGCATATGGCGTACAAAGAACATAACGAACAATGTGACGACTACCATACATAATGACAAGATAAGCATCAAAAGACATAAAATTGATCATGATGAGCGAGCCCGTCCCCCAACAACCATGAGAGCGATACTTATGCCTAAGATATTTATAATTTCACGAAATCATTAGAGGAATACAATACGTTGAATGAGCTACCTCAAGAAACGAGATGCATGACATTGCCCATATCTATGAAATAAACAAAGTCCAATTAGCAAAGACATAACCAAAAGGATAATCAAAACCTCGTAAGAGTAATCCACATGTCCTTAATTAGCCGCTATGGTCGCCATCACACAACATACCTTAGTGGCAAGGGGTAGAATAACATTCCTGTTTTTTTCATGGGTTATGTTGTTAGCATCAATCTGCAAAGCACGCAATTCATCCGACCTTATCTCAATTACAATTATTCTAGCTGCCACATATGTCATCTGTTGAAATTGTTTAATTGGAAAAAGAATGACCAAATTCTGCATTGCTCATATAAAGCATCTCTCTTTCCATAATCAATTTTTGATTTTTTGCAACAAACTGATTGAGATTTGCATGTAATTGGCATTGTTGATAGTTAAATACCAAGGACATCCTTGTTATATCCATTGGTTATGAAACTTGATTAAAATCAATAACTGCGGGTTTGTTAAGAATTAATAAATAAATCAATATATACTCATATCATATATAGTCTGTCAAGATCTTGCAACGATACAACATAATTGACACTGTATAAAATTCATATATGTAGTTCAGAAGGATGAAAGCAATAATCCTATAACCCCGAATTCATTAAACCCTAACCCACAATTAAATCAAAATCCACAATTAAATCTAAATTATAGTATACATGTGGGTATTTATGAAAACCAAAAAAAAAAAAAAGCAACTCACAAATGTGTATACAACTTACAAAATTGTGACAATTTTTTTTTGTCAGGGTACAATTTCGTACATAAATTGTACCAAGACACAATATCCAGAAAAATGAATTCTTTCATTCAAAAAAGTTTATATCTAACCAAAAAACATACATGTTGCCCTCGAACGTTTAGACAATAATACTTTAATGTTTGAAAAGAAAACATCTAGCATGTCACCGCACCTGGAATCACAAACAGAAATGAACAAAAATGAATCTCAAAATAGTAATTATATTATTCTTTGCGTAATATAAAATAACCAATATAAATCTAACCAAAGGGAGTCCCTTGCGTTAAATATCTAATTTTATTAAATATCAAAATATAATTAATTATATAAATTATATTAATATATATACATATTTTGATTTTAAAGCTACAACCTCATTTTCTGACAATGCCAATTATAAACCCAAAAAATAAGCCATCAATATGTCATCTGATTACCTCTTGCAGATCCAAAATATAAGCCATCAATCATGGCCACCCATAAATGGTACAAAAACTTAAAATACCTCTTAAAGGTAAAAAAAAATAAATCATCAATCATATATATATGTCATCTATTTGAAAAATTCAAATTTCAATTTAAAGAACTCAATTAAAGAACAATCATTATTTTTCAAATTTGAAGATAATTGATGCACATTAAATGCACATAAAACAAATCATCCATGGTTGACAAAATAAAATTTCAAATTTTAAAAATAACTAAAAAAAGTAAATAGAGGAATTAAAAGATTTCTTTCCGGAACCATCCCCGAACAAAAAAAGACTTTTTCGCTTATTTCGGCAATATGATGATGTATTCCCCCCAGAAAGTATACAACAAAGAATTGCTGTGAAAACAAGAAGAATTCAAAACGTATGTCGAAATTGGATCCTTATTGTAAATGAATTTAAAATCATTTAATATATTTACTGTAAACAACCTTAAACCCTAAGTCCGTATACGATTTATTCGTCATTCTAAATATTTCTAAAATTCAAAATGGAAACGTTGAATCACAAAGATTAATGGTTGAAACTCTAAGGAAATACATATAAAATTTAAAAATTTTAATTAAAAAATTGAATATTACTAAACGCCAAATGGAATCCGTTGAACCCAAATAAAAACTTTAACTCTAAAAGATGTTGAAATCCTACGCATTTGTTATATCCGTAATCTGTGTACGCATTACAGGCATGCGTATGCTAACTGACCACGTGGCTCAACAACACATCAGTTGTCATTGCATATAAGAAACACATATTGTATATACTAGCATATAGCCCGTGCAAAGCACGAGTTACTTTTAATTTTCTAAAATTTGTTTATATTGTAATATAATATTATAAATATTAATTTTCATATAATATTGGAAGAATTCAAAACTTACATCTTTGTTTATAATAATTTTTAGTATTAAATATAAAATAATATGTTGTTGGTGGGAATCGAACCTTGGACCTCTTATATAACAACTTTTAGTATTATTATATCTAACGGTCATGATCTATTTGAGTTGATGATCTAACGGTTGTGGATGATGGATAACCAGAAATGGGGGATAACCAAAAAAGGGGTTAACCAACTACAAATTATACCCCATTTTGCTTATTATAGTATAGTATAGATGTGTAACGAGAGTACACATTGTAGACATGAGTATTCGATGGACAAAAAGGCGGTATCTACCACCTGTGTGTATTTTGGGCAATGAATTCCCAAAAATAGTGAAATTTATGTGCGATTAGAAAGTCCCATTAAAGTTGAAAGGGAAATTCTTTAGAGCGGCTATCCGTCCTGCGATGTTATATGGTTCTGAGTGTTGGGCGGAGAAGAAGGCTCTCGTAAGCAAGTTGGAAGGGGCTGAAATGAGGATGTTGCGGTGGTCCTGTGGGCGCACGATGTTGGACAGAATCCCGAACTCGGTGTTTAGGAGCGAGCTTGAAGTGGCGCCTTTGTCTGCGAAAGTTAGGGAAGGAAGGTTGAGATGGTTCGGCCACGTTCGTAGGAGGCTGGCTGCAGCCCTAGTTAGGAGGGTCGAGAGTCTGGAGGTTGTTGGGACTAGGAGGAGAGGCAGGCCGAGAAGGTCGTGGGAAGAGCAGCTCAGGATGGATTTGAAGGCCTTAGACATAAATGAGACCTTGCTCGCGGATAGGTGCTCTTGGAGGCGGCGTATCAGAGTGGTGGATTCCCTTTTAGGTTGTGGCTCTGTTGTCGAGAGCCTCAGAGTCGCCTTGTCTCGATTAGCGATTTTGTAGTAGTTCGGCTTTAGCATTCTAACTTTGCGTTTTTAGTGTTTTCTGTTCTCTGCTTTTGCAGCTGCAGTTTTTAGCGTTCTCACTTTTCGTTTGGAGTGTCGTCTGTTTTCTGGTTGTGCAGTTGCAGGGAGCTTGGCTCGGTGGTATCCCTGTGCGGGTCTTACCGTGTGGTTGGAGCGCATCAAGCTAGGAGTATCATAAATCATCGCAGATAGGTAGGTCCCATGTGGAGAACGCCATGGGCCTCAGGTATGTCTTTGTCCATTTCCGTTTATTTACCACACTCTATGTTTATTTGTGCACTCAGCCGAGGGTCTTCACGGAAACAGCCTCCCCACTCTAAAAGTGGGGGTATGGTCTGCGTACAACCTACCCTCCCCAGACCCTGCTCTGAGCGGGATATACTGGGTATGTTTGGTTTGGTTTGGTTTAGTGAAATTTGGTCCTTCTTTCTATGTTTAAAAACTAAGTGCACAAATATTTTAAAAAAATGTATAGGCCCATTCTAAAAGAAAGAATGTAAAGGCCCAAAACTTTACACAAGATGATCCAAAGCCCACGTTTCTGATTTTCATGTACATCACCTTTTCACTGAAGAACAATCACTGAAAATCCAGGCAGCTGATTCACAGGTCTTAAAGCTAAGTAAGGTCTGTAATTCATCAGCTTTATATACTTATAATATTATGTTGTGAATGATCTTCTCATTACACAGCGTTGCACTAATAATAATAACAATGTAACTACGCTCCCCAACTGTTTGATGAATTTACTGAATGAGTATTAGCTAATACGATGCAACTTTATAATTTACAGTCCTAACTGTTGAATTTCTTCAGTCCTAATTATGATCACACTATGTGTAACGTGTTTCCTTTCTTTAACAACTAGGTGCATTTGTTCGATATTAGTTTCTTTGAGTATATTATGATTACTATTTATTTGTTACTACCATGTCCTGTGTCCGAGCCCCGAGGCAAAGCACGAGTGTTATATCTCGAATGTTTACATCCCCTTGTAACCTGTCTTTACTTGAAAGTTAGCAATCTGCTGATTTTTTTAGTCCTGGAATGAATTTCTTTGTATATACTAAAATGATGTGATTTAATACGTCAGCAATGAAATTAGGAATTTTTCGAGTGTACCTGACTATTGTAGACATAAAATATATACGAAAATTAGAAAATGCATCAGAAAACTGATTTTTATGGTATAGAAACACTGTGCATTATTTAGCCCAATGTATCCAGTCGATCTATAGTAACTATCATATCACCTCCGTGCTTCGTCATTTTTAAAAATTAAGTTTACATGACCTTGAAATCCTGCCTTACAGTGACACGGTGACACGTGAATCCCATCTTTATACCAGCAACTCAGCTTCAGCAAGCGACACATAAAGACATTTCGTCTCTGTACCACCACTTGACTACTTGAGCTTCACTAACTAAACTTTTAAGCTAGTACAACTAAGTTCACCATGTTACTTACATTTTTCTGTAAAGCAATTAAAACCAATGTGAACAATCATTTACATCACTATTTTTTAGTCATTTTCACTCAAATTCATAGCTCACAATCACATTAAAAAACATTACATTTTGAACAAAAAGCCTATGTATAGAAACATGTAGAGAGGGGGAGGGTGGGCGAATATGAGAGATACATGTGAAGTAATTATGATGGAGACAATTGTGCATAATATATTGATTGTTGAAACTAAGAATGATAAAACATACTAAAGTCATGGAAAGATTTCTCCCGGGCATTTGATACGATAATAATTTCTGATGTATATATACTTTTACCATTTATCCATGTTCTTAGAAGTGATCGAATGGAGGGGCAGACATACTAAGTGGTTACAAATGTAAATGAAACCTATAAGTTGTTACAAACATATAAAACTTGTTGTATATGTTTTTGACACAACCTTATAGATATATGGGCACTGCTTGTTCGATCTCTAGTTGTGCTCGTATTATTTTGCAGTTATTGGAAACTGAAGTTGTAATATCTATTTACTTTAGATTTATTTACTTCAGATGGAAGCTTGTGAAATTGAGGATATTGCAAACACTGATGCATGCATGAAGCTTGCAATAGAACAGGTATCCAAACCAGATATGTACCAACCAAATTTAGAGGATATAGGACGGCTGTAGAACTGAGAATTTTTCTACGTAATCTTTTGTCGCTTTTGTCTATATTGGTAGGTTCTATTATCAGTATAGAATGAGGTTTCTCTTTGTGCTTATCACAATTGTCGTCTTGTAGAGGGACTGATTGGTTTTAAATTTAGGTTTCATTCCTGTAATATCTTTATTCGTTTAGTATTAAACTTCCCTTGGAATTTGGAGCTTGTGCAATATATCAATATTATTAACTCCCCTTTTGCAGGCAAAGCTTGCCTTGAATAACCTTGAAGTGCCAGTCGGGTAAGCGTTCTCTCTAAGTACTGATGAATTCAAGTCGCACAACTTTTATCTCACTTTACAGTTTGGTAGTGCATTTAATCTTCTGGTACATCCTTATGTACTTTGGTCTGTGTTGTATGCTTTTGCAAGACAAAATTTTGTGCGTGATTCTTTATCTCCAGTCTTAGTAATTTAAGCAGCTTTACATATATTTCACAAAACTTCGTGTGTGGTATGACATTCACAGTTTTGGAGTTAATTACTTGTTTTAAGTGGAACTGGGTAAGCAGTGTGCCCTAAATCAATCTAGGAACTTCTGGTTTATTTGTTTTAATGGTGAAAAAAGCACAAGGAAAATACAATTCGGTAACAGGAAAAGCCCTTGAAAACAGATGGACCATTAATTTACATAGTTCTCGTAGTCAATTAGTTTGTGGTCTTTTATATTTCCGTAAAAGTTTACTACATATTATAGACTGTACACTTCTGAATAACATTGGGATTGGTGGCTTGTTCTATCAGGATTAATGTTAGTTATGTTATGGATGTCATGTAGCGTTCACTTTTTGGTTCATGTAAAATTCAGACGTGAGAAGTCCACAATAGATCTATTATTAGGAAAAGCATGCTCTGAGACCTGATGTGTTAGCAACTTGGCATATTTCACTGTATTTGAAATTTTGTTTAAATTTGATCGATATGTACCAAAGTTGTATCAAAATTTATTTAGTTGCCTGAGGGTTTGATTTAATATTGTAAAATGTATATTAAATGATATTGAAGTATGATCACATTGATTCTCATGGATATCTGGCCAACTCAAGTTTGATTTGCAAATAACTAGTTGTGTCATCATTGAGGATGAAAAGGTCATTGCGGCAGGAAGAAATCGGACTAACGAGACAAGAAATGTATGGACTTCTATTATATCTTTCCAAAATTCTCTTCATTATCCTTTACCTTATTTTTCTGCAAATGATCCGATCTACAGTTGAGGCAACCTAAAAGTTTTAGTACATGAAAGTTCTGATATTCGGCATTTGCAGTGATCTGTCAGAATCGATAGCATTAGAGAATAATGACCATATGACTTGAGTTTGCACTGGTGCAGGCCACAAGACATGCGGAGATGGAAGCCATAGATATTTTGCTTGGGCAGTGGCAGAGAAATGGTCTGTCTAATGCAGACATCGCTAAAAGATTTTCAAAATGCACTCTTTATGTTACATGTGAACCTTGTATAATGTGTGCATCAGCTTTGTCAATTCTTGGTATGCCAATTCGTTTGCGATGTGGAAGAGTTTTTTGGGTGTGTTATATTTTGGTTGTGCTTGTGATATTTTTCTCCTCGTTAATGCGTTCTTCCTTTTACATAGGTATGAAAGAGGTTTATTATGGCTGCGCCAATGATAAGTTTGGTGGGTGTGGATCAGTACTGGATTTGCATGCAAGTGAATCTGGGGGGTCAACTAGGTTTAGTTTTCAAGCATCCTCTTCATTTGTTGGAAGTTTTTAGATTTTATATTCTTCTTTGAAATTATTATATTTTCCACACACTGGATATTGAGATTTTCATGTTAACAAACTATTCTCTTAGTAAAAAGAGGATATAAAAAAAACAAGCAGATGAAATGACACCAAAAGCACAACAAAAAAATGCATAAAATAGGACCTAAACTGCATAAAATAGGACCTAAAATGGAACACCTCTACATTCATACGAGCCAATTAGGCAACCGTGAGTCAAAGTTTTATAACCAGATATCAAACTCTCGAAAAACTTGTAATCACTCATAAAAAAGCTAACTTTTTTTCCTTTTGCTACGTAACGAAAACCAAGGTTGTTTCTTACTTTCTTATGTCTTGATGGATAATTAGATTAAGTTATGCTGTATTTGACAACCAGGAATAAATGACAATTGACAACAAAAGAGGAAAATGAAAATAAGTTTGCTTCTGCCACTTACTACATGTCTTGTATATATCAAATCTAAAGTTACATCCTTGAAATTTTGAATGGACACATACATCAATCGGAATCAACTCGTCATATTACACTGTACACTTTTTAAGTGAATGGTTTAATTCTCATTTCCTGATTTTACTTTTTATGTCAGGGATGAAGTTTTGCAAGGAAGGGGTTTTAAATGCACAGGAGGAATAATGGCTACAGAAGCAATTTCTCTGTTTCGAAGTTTCTATGAACAGGGAAATCCTAATGGTATTCCAATTGCATTATAATGAATTATATGTGAACTGACGAATTCTGTGCAAGTGTTTAACTGCCTCAAAATGAGAAACAAGGATAAAAATGATTGAACATAAAATTAAGGTCCAATGTTGCTCAAAATAGACAAGGAAAGTGCTTAAATGGATTTATGCTCAACCCTTATTGCAGATATAGTAGAATTTTATCTAGTACTTATAATCTGAAATCCCAATGTGACCTGTGAGATATTACTGAGCACTTGGTAACCAATTTGCACTCAAAACTCTTTTTTTTTTTTTTTTTTTTTTTTTTAAACTGAAGTAAAGTTTGCCTCCCAAATGGAGGATGACAATAAACTTGCACAATATTTTTAGAAGACTGTTTTTTGTAATGAGGCTCGAGCTTTATTGTCTATATGTAATGTCACCAGGTTTTATAATATTTAAATGCCATCTCATAAAATTTTTTGTTAACATACATAGAAGATTTCCAATTGTTATAGCTGTTATGCATTGTGTATTTCAGCTCCAAAGCCTCACAGGCCACTGGCCCAGAGCAGTTGAAGATAAATTTATTCTTTTTTAACATTGCTATTGTGATGAACAGGTTAGCTTTCTGCAAATTGTTAGGTTAGATTTTTTACAGTACAACTTTAATAGTTCCCAGAGTTCTGCTGTTTTCATAAACTATTTACAAGTTTGATATTATGATGAACCGTGTTATTTTTTTTTAATATGTTGTTGCTAAACTTTGTAATTGTTGATTTGCAGCTGATTGTTGAGAACAATCGATGGAGGGGGTGTTCTATGCATGGAGATCATATAATTTGCTTCGAGGCAAACTTGTAATTTAAAATGGAAGGAGTGGACAAACTTCTTGATATGCAAGTGACTGTTGGTAGGATAATTTGCAACTTTTAACACAACCTTTTATTATATAGATATTCCTTTGCTTAACCAAAAAAAAGTTATGTATTTATAGTATTTGGATGAATCATAATTTATAGCATATCTTTAAATAGTCATGTAATCCTCAAGTGTTTGGTAGGCCCATTTTTTTTTGCCATGTAATCCTCAAGTGTTTGGTAGGCCCATTTTTTTTGCTTGTTGAGAGTGTGATTGGAAACTTTTCAGGTTAGGTCAGCCTATCTTATCAATTCTTGTTTTTTATCAGACTGTTGAGTTCTCTCTTCTTATAGTAACTCCCACTTAAGACTAGTTAATCCTCTAAAATGCTAGAGAAATCAGACTTTACCTTCTGGCCGCTTGAATGGTTGAAGTCATTAAGGGCCTGTTTAAGCATCTTGTAAAGAAGAAACAAAAGCCAAAAATCACTGCTTAGTTCTGCAGCATCCATTTATATCTTTTTTAGAGCACTAGCTGAAATAGATGTTGGAAATTATCAATATTGTCTTTGTTATCGGTTTGCAATTTGTGATTGCTGAATCCAAATTGCTAATGTTGTACAGCATATTATGTCACTTCATTTAGCTGATGCTAAGTGCTGTTTCTGAGCAGTTGTCGTGCCTACGGTACATAAGCCGAAGTCTGATTTCTACGCACTGTTTTCAGCACAGGATGTGAGGTTTACAGCCTAGTAGAATATGGGTATTTGCTTTTAGAGGTAGAACTTTATATTTGAAAAGAGTGAATCACATTATCAAATATTCAACTATTAATTTCGTGCCTTGTAGATTTTAAACTGGAAATCGCGATGCAGGAGGAATTGAAGATATGATTTATCCGTTTTGACCTTATAGACTAGGTTTATAAAATGAGTACAAATCTTTGATAGTAATAGGATTCTAGTCCGTGCACACATAGTAGTGAAGATACAATTGTATTCTAGCTTGTCAAAAGATGAACCAATTTGCTCAAGTTACGAGACGAGGAGCCATCAGGGCCACAGGCTTTCTCCGCCATCTGTTTCCACTCCGTTGCCTTCTTCTTCAAAATTTTACCCTCCACTCCCTCCATCAAGACTCTCACAAGCTTCTCGACATCATCTCTCCTCACATTATTATCAACCTCCATTCCGCACTCCCATTTCGTACAGATGTATTTACAGTTTGTCATTTGATCTCCAAAAAATGGTAAACACAGCATTGGCACCCCAGCTGACAAGCTCTCAATCATCGAGTTCCAACCTCCATGTGTCAAGAACCCTCCCACTGATTTGTGGTTAAGGACTTGCTCTTGAGGACACCAGCTGGAAATGTATCCTCTCCCCTTTATACATTCCATAAATTCAAGTCCTAGAGTAGTTTTGGATTCGCCAACAATAAAGTAAGGTTTTATTATCCATAAGAAGTTCTGGTTGCTATTAGCAAGACCCCAACCAAACTCCACTAACTTCTCTGGTGACAAGGCTGCTAAGCTTCCAAAGTTTACATAAACAACAGAACCAGCTTCTTTCGAGTCTAGCCATTGAAGACAAGTTTTTTCCTCTTCCCATAGATTATATCCTATGCCCTTAAAATCTTCATGATCCGATTCTAGTTGGTTAAGAAGCAATTGTTGAGGGCCTATTGTGTAGACATTGGGAAACATGGATGAGATGGCATTTACTACTTCTTGTTCTAAATCGTCGAACGTATGAATCACATGTCCTGTACTTTCACTTGCATTTGCCATAGCTTCCTTTGTGTATTTGAGCATTAAATCATTTGGATCTGCAGTCCGGAGAAAGGTTGGGAGATCCTTTAGACGAATGTCTTTCATTCCAGGGATCCAGTCTATGATGGTCTCTAAATCCCCGTTTGTTAGATAGCTCTCATCTGCATCACGTGAACAGTAGTTGTATTAGTGCAAGTGTGTTGATTGTGCATGACCCGATATTAGCAAACCATACCTTTCATTGGTGCAAAACCCTTTTCAATCAGATTTTGAACCTGGAAAAATCCCATCAATCCATAGGCAGAAACAGTCCAAATTGAAAAGATAGGAATTCCAAGTGAACGAGCCGCATCACTTGGGAATGGCATAAAAGCATCGGAGAGGATGGAAGTAACTGGAGGGACTCCTGCATTTAGTTTTTCAATAAGGTTTTGAAATGGAGGCAACATGTTTTTGTTTAAGAGGGATTCAGACAGGGCATGCAAGTCTTGGTTGGAGTTGTAATCCGATGGAGGGAGTCCATCTGGAATCGTGTCAAATCTGAATCCGGGAAGGTTGTCAAGAGATTGAAGTGCTCCAGACTTTAGTAAACGTTTGTGGTTGAACTCTGTATTAACAAATGTAATGAAAACGCCTTTGATGTGTAGGAGCTTTGCCAGCTTCAGCAATGACTTTATGTGGCTTTGAGCTGGGTAGGCAACGCAAACAACATGAGCCTGCTTTCCTGACAATCTTGCCAGTGATTCCATCCCCACTTCTGTTAAAGTTTCACTAAATATCAAAATCCGCAACACCTGATACAATTCGAACCCAATTTTCACACAAAATGCCTCAGAAACTATGAAAGATTGTTACATTTAGGCTTAGCTTGATTTCCATTAGATAAACAAACTTAAGTTTAAATGGAATATTGTTCATGCAAGTTGTAACTTGTAAGTTCGACTATGCTCTAGCCTTTTTCATTCATAAAACACAAGTAATAACTTCTTTACTAAGAACAAGTTCGAGCTCGTGTTCGAACTCGAAATTAAAAGATTGAGATATTGATTGTATAGTTAAAAAAAAAATAACATACCTGTGTTAAAAAATGAAGAGTAGAGCTGCGAGTAAAGCTACAGAAGCAGGAACAGCAATAAAAAAACCAATTATGTTTGAGATTTTCAGTTAACGAGAACCGTGTATAACTCTGTATTCGTCCTCTGTGTGTTTCTGTTTCCATAAATATACACAAATAACGTTGTAAGTGGCGGCCAATGGGCCACGTGTCCCATGTGTTTTTTTTCCAGATAAGTAAATTATTAATGCAATTATGCAAGTATTCTTGGACGTCAAGCACTAGAGCAAGACAAATCTAACACGGAACGGCACTAAAATCGGATAAAATTGATACACATGAAATTTTGTGTTTTATGTTTTTTTTTAAACAACTGATGAAACTATGTTAAATTCAATTTTAACTAAAAACTCAATCGTTTTTCTTACTGCAGGAGAGAGTGAGTGTTATGATTTATGAACTCAAAACACAAACTAACGAAGTAACACTGAATAGATACTAATAATAATATGAATGTCTGATTACAATAGACAACTAAATGGAAATGAATTGAAAAATACAAAAGGACATTTGAGAGGCCCGAGCTCTCCAAGATTTATTATAGGGGCTACACAAATCTGATAAACAATTCTAGCCTTCTTTTCCCCCTCTTACATCTCTTCTTTTCTTGTACAATTACTCTGATGTCCCTTGATCCCTTGACAGTTGACTTTTTCATTCCAATGACCATTTTATCCTTCTATTTATTCCTTGTATAAATCTTTAGTGAATTTGACCATTTGACTGCGTGACAATACCCCCGGCCCAAAATCTCACCTTGTCCTCAAGGAGGAAAGCAGGAAATTGGTTGTTCAGCAAAAGCACATCCTCCCACGTTGCTTCAAAGGAAGGGAGGTTTTTCCATTTGATGAGAGTTTCTAAGCGCACAATATTACCAACCTTAACCTGCCTTACCTCTAACACTGACTCAGGTTCCACGAACAGTTCCAACTCATTAGACTGTTGTGGAGGAATTTCAAGAGATGAGGTTGCCTGCCCGATTGCACGTTTTAGTTGCGAAATATGGAATACATGATGTCTCTTCGCTGAGTCCGGTAGCTGCAGTTGATACGCTATTTTGCCCACTTTCTTGACGACCCGATACGGTCCATAATACCTTGTAGCTAATTTCTCAAAAGGGCTACGAGCCAAGGACTGCTGACGGTAAGGCTGATGTTTAAGATACACCATGTCATCAATCTCAAAAGATTCCTCTCACGTTTCTTATCTGCATTTTTCTTCATGAGCTGTTGGGCCTGTATTAACGAGTAACGGAGATCATCCAAGATGGCGTCACGTTCCTGTAGTAACTCTTCTAAACTACCCACCGCCATCGGTGTCTGTCCAGTTCCTACACACACCAGATGTGGGGTGTCTTTCCCATGGAGTGCCTTGAATGGGCTCATCTTAGTTGAAGTATGAGGTGAGGTATTGTATGCAAATTCAGCCCAATGTAACAATTTGGCCCATGAAGTGGGTTTTCCATTAATAAAACACCTGAGATAGATTTCCAAGCTCTTATTAAAGATCTCCGACTACCCGTCTATTTGGGGATGATAGGATGTGCTCTTCCTAAGTTCCGTGCTGTGCAACTTGAACAATTCCCTCCAAAATGTGCTCAGAAAAATGCGGTCATGGTCAAAGATTATAGATTTAGGAAAGCCATGTAAGCGTACCACTTCTCGAGTAAAAATAGTTGTTACCTTGAATGCGTCAAACGGGTGTTTGAGGCCTATGAAGTGGGCGTATTTGGTGAATCGATCGACCACCACCAGCACAGTATTGACACCTTGTGATAATGGTAATCCTTCGATGAAATCCATACTCATATCACTCCAAACCTGTGTAGGAAAAGGTAGTGGCTGCAATAAACCCGTTGGTGATTGTTGAGATGCTTTCTGCTGTTGACAGGTGGTACATCTTTGAACATACTCTATTACTTCTTTCTTCATCCTTGACCAATACTAGTCTTCTGCCAATCTCAAGTAGGTTTTCAGTTCCCCTGTATGTCCACCTGTTACATTGTCATGGTATTCCTTTAATAACCTGCTTTAAGATTCGAGTTCTGAGGAATCATACACGTCCCTTGTAGTATACTTTGTTGTCCACGACGGTGTATCCCGGAAGTTCCCTGTCTTTCACCAATAGCTTAGCCTTCAGACGTTGTAGGACGAGATCATTTTATATTTCTTCTTCTAATACTTCCCATGAGATAGACGGAATTGATACTAATGAGTTCAAGACCACTTCTCCATCCTGCTTTCGCGAGAATACATCCACTACATGGTTCGAAGACCCTGCCTTATACTGAATCTCAAAATCATAACCAAGGAGTTTAGTTACCCACTTCTGGTAATCCGGGTTCACTTCTCGCTGTTGTGTATGGAACCTTAAACTTTGTTGATCAGAGCGGACCACAAAATGGCATCCCAACAGATAGGGCTTCTACTTCATCACAGCTAGACAAATGGCAATGAGTTCCTTCTCATATATTGACTTTTGTTGTGCCCTTGCTCCAAGTAATTTACTAAAGTTTGCCACCGGTCTCCCTTGTTGTAGCAACACAACTTCCACACCTTACCCCCGAAGCATCCGTTTCCAGAATAAAAGGTAGATCAGAATTAGGTATGGCTAACACCGGCGGTTTAGTCATTGCTTCTTTAAGTTGAGAGAAGGCTGCTTCAGCTTCCGAACTCCACCCAAACCTATCTTTTTTTAGCAACTCTGTCAAAGGCTTAGCAATTTGAGCATACCCAGCTACAAACTTCTGGTAATAACCGGTTAATCCTAAAAAACCCTGCAATTCCCTTAAATTTCGTGGATGTTTCCATTCAAGCTTTGATTGTACTTTTGATTTGTCGACTTCTACCCCAGACTCCGATATAATGTGACCTAAATACCTGATAACTCTTTTGCCAAACTCGCACTTCTTTATATTAGCAAACAACTGGTGCTCCACTAGCTTGCCCAAAACCAACTGTACATGTTTTTGGTGTTCTCCCTAGGACTTGCTGTAAATCAAGATATCGTCAAAAAAGACGAGAACGAACCTCCGCAGGAAGGGCATGAATATATTATTCATTAGTGACATTATTCATTAGTGACTGAAAAGTAGCCAAGGCGTTCATTAGCCCGAACGGAATTACGAGGAACTCGTAATGCCCATCATGTGTTCTGAATGCAGTTTTGTGAGTATCCTCTTCCCTTACTAAAATCTGATGATATCCGAAACGAAGGTTGAGCTTAGAGAAAAATCTGGCCCCAAGGAGCTCATCGAGAAGTTTATCAATGACTGATATTGGGTATTTATCGAGTACCCTTTCCTTATTAAGGCCCTGTAGTCGATGCAAAAGCGCCATGATCCATCTTTCTTTTTCACCAATAAGACCAGGCTAGAAAACGGACTTGTTGAAGGTTTTATGATCCCTACAGCCAACATCTCAGCAATAAGTCGCTCAATCTCATCTTTCTGGCTTTTGGGGTATCGATAAGGTCGTACGCTGATGGGATCGCTGCCCTCTTTTAATGTTATGGTATGCTCGTGGTTTCTCGACGATGGTAAGCCCACGGGGGTCTAAAAAATACGAGCGTATTTTTGGAGTGTGGCAGCAATAAACCCAGGTACCCCATACTGTTCTACCTCCCCAATTTCCTCCTATGCAGTTACCTTTTCCACGCAATTACACTCCACCAAGAATCCACCACCCTGTTTCCATATGGTTCATCTAATCACTTTTAGGGAAATCTATGAATCTACCAATGACGGGTTTCCTACTAAGGTTATAGGTTCCCCTTTAATTTCAAATTTCATGACTTGGGCCTTCCAATCTGTATGTACCATACCTAGTTTTTCTAACCACGCCAAAATCACATCAGAGCTACCAAGCTTCAAGGGTAGAAAGTCTTCTACTACTTCTAAACCCCCATCTAATTGTAAGGTGACCCCCTGCAAATCCCTTCCCCACGGATTGCTGCTCCATTCCCCAAGCACACTCCAAACCCGACTGATTCTCCACCTGTATCCCTAATTCTTCCACAACATCCACTGCAATGAAGTTATGAGGTCAATCTTCATGACCAATTCTCTATCTCCAACCAATCCCCTCAATTTCATCGTTCTAGGATTAGAAATGCCAAATACAGAGTTTAAGGATACATCAGTCAATACTTCTTCAGTTGGCGATGGTGACACCTCAATGTCTTCCCCTTCCTGGTCGGTTTCCTCCTCTACTATCAGCATGACACTAAGTTCTTTCTTCTTGCATCTATGCCCCACTGACCATTTGGAATCACAACGATAACAAAGTCCCTTGGCCCTCTTGTCCTGCAACCCCTCTCTGTAAGTCTTTTGACATCGCTTCCTGCTTGATATGCTAGGCTGGAATGAGCAGGGGACTGTACGGAAGCTTGATGCAGATCTACTTCCTCAACTCCTGGTAAACGATGGGCTTGTAGGTGCCGTGACTGAGTATGGCCCAACCGAACTATTACACTTGGTGTAACTCGAAAACTGGCTGAACCTTGAAGCATTTAAATTCATTTTCCCCGCACTCATAACCTTCAATTTCTCTTCCACCCTTACGGCTTGTTCCATGACCTGCTCTAAACACAAAGGGTTAAGCAGCCTCACTTCGACTTTGATATCCTCCTTCAATCTATTTATGAAGTGCCCCAACAACATGTCCTCAGTCACCCTTTCAAGAGGCCCAGCCGTTTTAATAAAACGATGACGATACTCACCGACTGTAGTAGTCTGAATTATGGATAACCACTCCTCATAGAGAGAGCCTCCAGCTACTGGCCTGAATTGATGCAATATAAATCCCTTGAGGTCAGCCCATCGTCGATTAGGGAGTCTGTTATTTCTATTATGACCATGCTCAAATATTAATTTGTTTTTAATAGTCTCCTCATTAATCAAGGAAACCTGGATTAAACGTTGAAGAGGATGACTGATTACATGCCTCGAGTTTAATCTATAATATTTGGTTAATTGGATTATATTAGACGGAAACATTAATCACGAAAGGTTTAATTGGATCACCAATTATTATTATTATTACTTGGGTAGCAATGATGTATTACTAGATGCCGCTCATTGTTTATAATTTTATTATTGGATATTAAAATTGTCAACGTAATAATAACCTAAACGGTTACACAAATAGAACGTTTAAAAGGAGTTTAATTTAAATTATGAATTTAAATTAAATCATTAAATTCGAAATTGGTTATTTAATTAATTGAGCTGGTCATAATTAATTATTTAAAAGGAATTTGAATTTAACATTAAAACCTAAATCAGATTGGTTTAGAGAAGCCCAAACGATTTATGGTTTTAAGGCCCAACTCTCTCCCTATAAATACATAATGATGTATGGTTATGATTACAACTTTGCAAAATCGTTTTTTAGCAAAAACCCTAGCTGCTCTATTCTTTGAGAGGCTAGAGAGAGGGAGGCATCCTTTCGGCTAGTACCGGTTCCCTTGATCGTTGGACGATCGGACGTTCGTGTGGACCGCTTTGTAGGCGCAGATCTTGCTACAAGGGCTGTGTGGTGATTGCATCTTTGGACCTCCATCTTTCATACGTACGTTTAAAGCTTCTTAAAAGGTACTGATTCCGTTCTTCATAATATGCACGTTATACATGGATCCTGAGTTAGGATTTCCATGGTACAGATCCACAGTTAACAGATAATTCTAAAACCCAACTACTTTTATTAGAAATCAATCATAAATTTCTAGAAAGATTAATGTGTAAATCCTAAAAAAATTTCTAGAACTATTAATATGTAAACCCTAGATACCCACAAGAAAATAGGCTTTAGAAGTAAAGAGATGACCTCTCATCTAAGAAACTTATCAAACATTAACATCTAACACTATATAAAATCTTTATATTTGTAGGATATGATTCTTATAACAATGGAAATTCGTAGATAATATGTATGAATAAATTAATTATATAAGTTATTGATCTTCAAACGCTCGATACGCTCGTTGCCCTCTCATCTAAGAATTTTATAAAACATTAACATCTAACACTATATAAAAAGAATTTCTCAAATTCGTAGAACAATATTCGTAAAACTTGAATCTTATAACAATTGAAATACGTAAATAATTTGTATGAATATAATAACTATGTAGGATTTTAATATTCAAACGTCCTTGAGATATGCATTACATCTTTTTCCAGTAAAAATCTATTGTAATCAAATTCCAATATTTAAGATTTACATTCAGTACAGGTGATCCCGACTAGTTTTTATTTTTTTTATATCAAACCCCTGGCTAGTTTTATTACACAATAAATACAATAAAATTATTTGAAAAATTTCACATCCTAGACTCCTATAAGATTTAGGCTTTAGATATAAAAAATTTGACCTGTCATATAAAAAATCTATCCAAATACTAATATATAACACCTTGTATAACAATTTCTTACATCCGTAGAACTATATTTGTATAACTTGATTCTTATAACAATTGAAATATATAAATATGAATAAATTTATTATGTAATATCTTAATCTTCGAACATATTCTTCAGATACATAAAAACGGTAATTGATAAAGACAAATTATGGTAATTGATAAAGAAAACTCTGCCATGCATATCAATTATAAGCACAATCTTTTGTTCATCGAAATTTTACTATAATTAAATTCCAACAAATATTGAAGATTTACGGCCAATAGTAATCTTGGCCAGTTTTGTTAGATAATGAATACAATAAAATTATTTAAAAAAATTCGCACTTTATACCCCTACAAGATTTGGACTTTAAAGGAAAAAAATTACCTGTTGTTAATATGCAAGTACTACGATATGTCTAAAGTTCAATTCCTACCAACTAAAGTAGTATCATATCCTATTTTAATAATGTATCTATTTAAATTTATAACTATAAATAACCTCTATCATAAATTTATGATTTAATTTTATGAGCAAAATACTATTTTGTATTATGATATAATTCATTAATACATACGTCAAAGCTTCTAAGTGAGAAGATGATTATATGTTTAATGTATGCAGTGTTTACCCCGTCTCGCCTTGTGTAAGTTGGAAGTGGCAAAAATTACCTAGAACAAGGATATAATATATTCATTGTATTTTTGATCTCCTACATGTTCATCCATATTCTTGCATGTATGATAATTGTCAGAGTTTAATCACGCGCGTCAAGAAAAAATAATGAAAGTTGATACAGATAACACGCAACAAAACAATCACAAAAACAATGTATTAAAAATAAAAAATTATACTTTTTGAAAAAAATTGAAAAATCATTAATATCAAATATATAAAGGTTAACCATGTTTTCATGTAAATTAGTAATTCACAAATAACATATATTTAACAAGGAGTAAATATATGTATTTCTGTATTAATATATACACATATATGTATTTTTGTATGGGTGAAAAACCAGAATACCCACATTTTTATTCAGGGTGCCCAAAATACCTACGAGCGGAAACGTCCGCCCAAAATACCCACTGACCACGCATTACACAAATGTGCGCAGGCGATACGCATTCTGATAATGCGTGGAACTGGAACACGCATGTCGTGACTGCGTGGAGTGTGTTAATATCGATCAGTTTGTCATTTGTGAACAGTAACCCCGTACACGCATGTTGAACATGCGTGTTTGAAGATACGCATGTCCAACATGCGTATACGACGTTCTGTTCATCGTCTTCTCGAGCAGCTCCGACAGCGATTCCACGGCCAAAACTTTGACCACAACGTTCGTCCTTTATAGGCATCGAACAATTGCATCCTATACACCAAAATAATCACCTTCCTCTCCTCTACAAACCTATGTCCATCGTTTTTCATTTCATTTGCCGGAATCGAAAGCCCCAAACCAAGTTCTTTTTTTCGGTGAAGTATTCGGACCTGTTTGTAAACAGCTCTGCGGGGCCAAACTTAACAAATCAAATAGGATCGGATGTAGAGGCACGTATGGGCTTCATTTTGATGCCAATAGGAGGAGTGGAGATGGCCGGAGTTGGGAGAACAGGAGGGGGCGACGGGAGGTGCGATTTTCGGGGAGAGAGAGCGTCGGCTGTGTTTGTGTGATAATGACGTGGGATGACGTCATCACGCATTCTGAGAATGCATGACCTGAGATACGCATGTTGAACATGCGTATCCCAGGCAACGCATTTTCAGAATGCGTAGCTCGTGGGCAATTTGGGCGGATGCTCGCGCAGTTGGGTATTTTGGGCAGGGGTTAAGCAAAAGTAGTGTATTTTGGGCATTATTTCTTTTTGTATTAGGGTTATTAATATATCTATAATATAATATTATAAGCAAACTAACCTCTATTTGATTGGTAATTTTGTAAACAACCGTTGAATCTTGAGACACATTAATGAGAATCGTTGGATATAATGCTAAATGAATATTCTTTTCATAAGATATAAAATACTCTTATAAGTTCAAGGTTCAAGCTTCAAATACCGTCAACGACATATTATTATTAAACATTTATATAATTTTATAAACTACTCCTAAAAGTTTAAGGTTCGATTCTCCTCAACAACATATTTTAGTTATAATATTTATTTTCACCATATTATTATTAAACATTTATATTATATTATAAACTACTCCATAGAATTTTACAATCCTTTTAAATTTAAAAAATATAATATGATGTGTACGTCTACATAATTCATAATAATATAATTATAATCGAAGTTGGAGAGATTTGTAAACAGAACTAATTGTGCGGCTCCCTCAATTGAAAGTCAGCTCCGATCTCAGCAAAAGATATGTATATGCTTCATTCATAGTACAATATTTTGTTAGATGTCCAATAGATGAGAATTGAGAACTTTCATAGAAATCAAATAACACTTTTACCATTATTTTTATTAACTTATAGTCCGTGTAAAACACGAGTTACTTTTAAATATTTTTAAAATTATTTGATTAAATAAAATATAGCATACACTAATTTATTATGGATATAATTTAACTTTATAATATTAATTAAAAAATTATTAGTAATAATAATAGTTATTCAATAAATGACATGTATTGTTTAGAATTAATGATCTAAAATCTTGATGTAAATTTGTTGTTAACGGGATTAATCTTTAGAAGAGGGGTTTAAATATAGAATATTCTTTATTATTAGATCAACGGTTAACATCTATTTAATAAATATCTAACGGTCACTATTCTTTTAACGGTTGAACTATTGACCAAACTACTAACAATTATACCCATGAGTAAACTAAGGTATACTTGTTGGTAGTTTGGTTGTTTGGTTCAACCATTTAAAAGAATACTCACCGTTAGATATTTAGTAAATAGATGATAATCGTTAGATCTAGTAATAAGGAATATTCTATATTTAAATCCCTCTTCTAAAGATCCAAGGTTCGAATTCCGTCAACAACAATATTATTAGTTATAAACAATACATGTCATTTATTAAATAACTATTATTATTACTAATAATTTTATTAATTAATATTACAAAGTTAAATTATATCCATAACAAATCATTATACTTTATTTTGGTTAATCATACAATTTTAAAATATTTAAAAATAACACATGCTTTGCACGGATTATAAGCTAGTATTAAAAATTCATCCCAACGCTAACATCTAATACCATATATAAGAATTTTTTATATTCATAGAGCTATATTTGTAGAACTTGATTTATATAATAGTATAAATATATAAATAACTTTTAAAATTGAAAAAAAAAATTCCTAGAAATCAACTTGATTTTAACATCAATCTTCAATAAACGCGCAAGTGTAGTCTCTAATTCTGAAATCTCCTAGTTATGCCCAAAATTATGTCTTTGATTGTCATCGAAATTTGATCTCGACACCAATTTTGTCATTATATTTTGAATGAAAATTTTGATTCCCAACTACTTCTAAGATAATAATTAATTAATAGTTATATAATTTTTTGAAATTGTTTTATATGATTCACAAGGGAAGATTGTGTTTCGAAATTTTTATCATGTAAATTTCGTGAAATGTTATATATTTTATTAGGGAATGTCATTATAAAAATTTTGAACTACACATTTTTGATATATCAATAAAATATACCAGTAAAATATTTAAAATTTGAATATTATGGTTGTTTTATATTAGGGATTTTAAGCAATCGTAAAACTTATATCCAAATCGGGTGAAGACCCAAAATGCCTCTTTTTTCACTCCCCATTACCAAAATACCTACCGCCAATTCGGGCGGCCCTAAATACCCACGGGACGCGTCACTGGTGAAGGAGTGTCTTGAAGACACGCTAATTGTGAAGGAGTGTCTTGAGACAGACGACTGGGGAAGGCGTGAAAGCCACAGATACGCATTTATGTACAACGTATCAGGAGACACGTAAATGGGTCAAGCGTGATGACGTCACCTTACGTCAACATCACGTTGTTGGGTGGATGCTACAGTGCCTGTCACGCATGTTGAACATGCGTGACAGGTGATGCGCATGTCCAACATGCGTGACACAGGTCACTGTTCATCTCCGTCTCCAGCCGCGACAATGGCGATTCCGGCAACCAAACTTCTTTCTCTTCGTTTGTCTATTTCAGGCACTTTCCAACTACATTCTACATACCAACAAAATCAACATTCAATTCTCTACACAACTAAACCAATTTCATTACGTTTCAATTGCAGGATTGAAAAGACCCAATTCGATGGTTTTTCCGATCAACATTTTCCGATAAGCTCGTGTACGCCCCTGCGGGGCCAAAATGCAATAAACGAAGATGTAAAAATGTAGACAAAGTCCTGGGCTTCATTTTGATGTATAGAATTTGATGTGTAGGCTTGGGAATATGATGGACGGAATGAGAGAATGGAGAGGCGATTTTTACATCCAAAGGATCGCCGGAGCTGAATTGTAAGAATGGCGTCAGCTTACGTCATCACGCATTCTGTTCATGCGTGACACCTGTTACGTATTTCAGAAATGCGTCTCAGGTCACGCATGCACATAATGCGTGACCCGTCGGTATTCTGGGTCGTCTCTTCCGACAATCAGCATATCGGGCCATTGAATCCCAAATCTAGGCATTTTGAGCATTTTCTCTATAAAACATATACTAAAAATTTATTATTAAATACTAATCCCAAAAACATAAGCATGTGTAAGTGTGTACATAAAAAAATAATAATTTTTAACATTAATGTTATACCTTTCCCTCCCATTGCTAGGAAAATGATTTTTATTAGCTTATAAGTTGGATGATGCACAAATTATTTTTAATAAATGTGATTGATGATATTTAAAACAATGTATATATATATATATATATACTTGTATTTTTAAATTAATATTTTAATTATAATATATTTTAGAAGAAACTTGTTCAATTTGGGAAAATTTACGTTAATCGGACCTTTAATTTTTTTATTAATAATTTAGATATTAAAATAAAATATATTGATTAATATTGCTAATTGATTCTCATATATTTATTTTAAATTTATTATTATTATTATTATCATTATTAATTATTTATATTATAATAAATCAGCAATCGATCAAATATATATATATTTCGCTTATAATATATTAGTATAAGATAAGAAAACAAAGTACAAATTATTTTAGTATAGTAAAGACAATAAATATTATAAAATTCCTGCCAACTTCGAATTTTATGCACAACTTCTTATCAAAGGTTGCACGAACAAGATTGTTGTAGACAAAAATGATACGGGGGGATAGATTTTGCAAGATTTATAAGAAAATATAAATAAGATTTATGCAGTTTAGGCTTATTTCTTGTTTGTGTTTGTCTTGTCAGGTTTCAGAAAGTACGCTTTAACGGTCACAACTCTCCATTTTCTCAACACCCAGATTCTACCTTCTTGCAACATCGCTCTGGTATTATGTCTTTCTCTGTTTTCTTGTTTTTATGTATGTATATGTGTGTGTATATCTTTTCTTTGATTATTTTATGTTACCACCTCATATACAGAAACATTTATTGACATTTCTGTACTTATTTGTTGATCTAGATTGAAATTTTTAGGCCTTTAATGTATTATGATTAGTCATAAGATCGTGATCAGAAATATGTTTGATGAGCTGTTAGGATTAAATAGTTGATGAGAAATTAAGATAGGGAGCCGATGTGCGCACCCTTGATTTATAGGTGCACGCCTTTTGTTGGAATTGAGACCAAACTACCCTCAAGTACATCTTCAACTTCAAGCCATTCTTATGTATGACGAGGGTAATTTGGTCTCAATTTCAATAAAGGGTGTGAACCTATAAATCAAGGGTGTGCACAGCTCCGGAAAACAAAGCAGATGAGTTGTTTTGGCAATTGTATAAGAGGTTTTGCCTATTGTTTTGGATTTTAAAAGTCAATAGGTATTCGATCAGAATAAGAAGTCATTTAAAATCCAGTGGTATTCTATTAGGATTTATGACTATTTGAAAAACTGTTTGGATTCAATTAGGACTCTAAATTATCCATTCAAATATGGCGGTCATGTGTCCAAAATTAAATGAACTGTTAAGAATTTTATAATATGGTGAATATTGTATGATAATGATGGTTTCGATAGTTAGATAGAGGCTTACTCTAATGAGACTGATCTGATGAGAACTAGGAACCAAATCAACGAATCCCCAAACAACTTCAACTAATCATTTAATTAAGTTCATAGTTGAATAAATTCTAAAATTATCAACAAATCACCAAAATAATCACCAAATTATATATATTTACAATAAGAAACCAAAATTAAAATATTTAATAATTTGAACAAATATGTAACGATGATGAGATGTCATTGTAATGATTGCA
Source organism: Saposhnikovia divaricata (assembly GCA_036435485.1). Taxonomy (NCBI): domain Eukaryota; kingdom Viridiplantae; phylum Streptophyta; class Magnoliopsida; order Apiales; family Apiaceae; genus Saposhnikovia; species Saposhnikovia divaricata. The sequence goes on from CM071599.1 coordinate 35,097,060, forward strand.
AGTGGTTGTAGTGTTGGGAGGGTCATGGTGTAGATACAGATAATCATTATGGGAAGATAGAGAAAAATGAAGTAGAAGTTATAAATCAAGAGATTGGAGATAGTGGCAGGTGTCGAGGATTGGAGCTTAAAGGAAGAGATCGGAGGTTGTTATGGTGGAGATCGAAGTCGATGAAAGAGAACATCAATGACGGTCATTGGTGGCTATTAATGGAGGTGGTGGTGATCATCGGAATGACAATGGTAGTAGTGGTGATACATACACAATGTATATGTACATTGTATGATATATATATATATATATAACAAATAGTTTTTGAAATTAAAATATATATATATGAGATTAGTTATGAGTTCTCATTTAAGCGTATACGCATACATAAAAGCGGGTGCTCAAACATAACCTCACTCAAATTAAAACCTAATCTAATCCTTACAATTTTTATAATTTCGTTTTATCACAACCACACAACTTCTATTCCCTCACTCCTACCTACCACTACTCTCTACTACCGCCACTTGTCACCTCGAGTTGCCACAACCTCCACCTCACCGTTCTCTAATCACTGTCATCCACCTCTACCTTCATTGCACTTTGTTGCTCGCTTTTCCGTCCAATTCCCTCCCCTTTCACTCTGATCCATAACTCCGCCGTCGCCATCGTCGGAGAGCTTGTTCTTCACCATCTTCTACCACCGGTCTCCTCATCTGCACAATTTCCCCTTCATGTATGGTTACCAGATGCCATGGAGGGGCCTACTCCTATTTCGGCTGCTTTGCCGCCATGTCCCAACACCTCCCTTTACCACACTCCCAGTGACCAACCTCCGTTGTACATAGTTTGTCTTCTCCATTCGCTCAGTTCTAAAGCCTCTCTTCACTTGTCTCTATTTCTTTTTTCTCTTCCTACCCCATCTCCAACTCATCCTCTGCTTCACAAACTATGTCAAAGCTGATTTGAGTTGAAAAGAGTAATTTAGTAATACAAATCACCAAAATTTTGTACACAAATCACCATAATTGTAATACCGATCATTAATAATTGGTGATATGTGTGTGGATATTTGATTTGCTTATAGTCATAAAAAAATTGAATGAATTAGGTATGTAGTGTAATAGACAAATAAAGAGAAGGTCGATGTAAAAGACAACTTATGTCGCATAATTTGATATTTAGGGATAATGTGTGAATTATCTTTTGTTTAATTTAAGTTGGTTATTAGTTTATCAAAATTGGAGGGATTCTCATTGGATATCCATTTGAAACCTTAATTGAAATCTAGCATCTACCAAAGAGATTGAAAGATTATGTTAAATAATATATGATCCAGTTAGTGACTTCCTCGAACACCTTAAGATTTTAGATGAGTTGGTTACTTAATATGGTAGCACTACTTTAGCTTGGTAGAAATTTCGATTCTTTACTACCCCCAATATTCTCATAATATATTATGGACAAGAAGGCAAATTATTGCCCTAAAGACGAGCACCTATTATCCACTATTCAACCCAAAAATGAGCTTTCGAGTGAGGGGGAGTGTTAGAATATAATATATGATCTTGGTAATACCTCTTTCTAGGACCTTGAGGTTTTGGGAGAACTCGTTACTTAATATATGATATTAGAGCTCGGTTTACAAAGGGGCAGAATCCTTAGACCCCCATATGTTTAATTTAATTGTCTATCTGGTCTTCTTAGTCTGTTCTGCTGTGTATTTGTTTAATCGTACAATTGAGGGGGAGTGTTGTCCAGTTGGGGTCTTTCTTAAACACCTTAAAATTTCAGATGAGTTGGTTACTTAAATTTAATCGTCGATGAGAGAGCGGGGGGGGGGGGGGGTGTTATTGTATGTGATCCAGTTGGGGTATTCCTCCAACACTTTAAGGTTTTAGATAAGTTGGCCACTTAAAATATTAGAAGGATTTCAATTGCTATATATGTTGATGCAGATAAGAGAATTAATAAATTGATTTGTATATATATTAAATATTATTCAAGGATAAATTGATTGTAATTGATTAGATGTTTTTGTTATATTTAACAAGTCGATTGTTGGGAATACCTTAGATGCGTGGTAATAAAAATTGTTACCTTTATTTTGTTATAGTATTATATTAGTATTGCAATAGGTATCATATGTAAACTCTTGTAATGCTCATTATTAATCAGGAATGAATATCATGAGTTGATAAATTTAATATAAATTTGAAGATGTAATTTAAATCCTTGTGTTTGCATTTTCCTACATCATTATTGTACTATCATCTTAATTCTAGCTGTTACACCCAAAATTTATACAAGGAAAGTATTGACCAATTCTAGAGATTCTCGAACTAGGTTGGAGAGCCAACTAAGTACGTTGACTATTTTATGATAATTAAGGAATGTTCTAGCTGTGTTGGGCATAGTTAAATTGAGCCAGCCCATGGAAGGGCCAATTAGGATGGACTTACATGTTGGACCAATTTGGGGATTCTCCAACTGAGTTGGCTTTTGACTCCTATTTTTGCTACGATCTCAAAGGAATTACTAGAGTATATTTCACCAGACAGAGAATGAAGACTGAATATATATGTTTGAAGGCCCGATTCTGTATTCGAATAGGTTGTCCTTATTGGGGAATCAAGGGGTAACTAAACATGTCGATACGCTCTAGGGGTCTTGTCCTGTATTCTAGTAAGTTGCCCTAGGGGGTTTCGAGATGCCCTGTGTAACATTAATTTGGGGGAACTTGCCTTGTAATCTGGTGGGTTATCCTCATCAGGGGTAAAGACTTGTTCAAGCATTTGGAGCAAGCCATGGTTGTCCTTGCAGCTGTTGATGAGGAAATAGCTGGTAGCAGTTGATGTTAGCTCTAATAGATAGGCTAGTGTTGTATCCGTGAAGTCCTCAATCATAGTTGAGCGTTGGTGTCATTTGGGCTAGGCTTTATCGTATAGGCTTTCCTCTATGGGCTTTTTGATTGGCCAACTATAAGGCCCCGTTTGGTATTATTGTTGCTGTCAGCAACAACAACTTATTTCTGAAAAGCAGGTAAAATGTTGTTTCGTAAATTTCAAAAGCAGCTTTTCTGAAAAGTGCTTTTGACTGAAAAGCTTCTTTTAGAGAAAGCACGTCCCCCTATACTTTTGAAAAAAACTGCTTTTCAACTTTTACAGGAAGCAGTTACTGATATCAACATCAAATCTCACCAAAAATATTATTTTTAAAAAATAATATGCAAAACATACATATATAAAAAATATTACCAAACAGTTATCTGATTTTCGTAACAACACTTATTTTAACTACTTTCAACTGTACAACAATTTTTAACAGCAATCCAAAACAGAACCTAAGTCGCCTGCTTGTATGGGCTTTTGGGCCTTCCCGCTAAGAATCCTACCTCTATTAGGTTTAGGTTTCTTATTCTCCAAAAACTATGTGAGGCTTGATCCCCTGTAAATACTGGGGTTCGTAGGCACATTAAAGGGGTTGGATGTTGAGCTCCGAGAGACCACTACCACTCCTTTGAATTTTGATCTCAACCACCTAAAAACTCAAACACCCCCATTCTTCGAAGAATCTTCCGGCGACAAACCACAATCATAGATCTAGACGATGTATAATTTCAAATTTTGTTATCACAAATTCCTCCGATAACACTAGCATAATCCTTTATCTTCTATAGCTTCTCTTATAAAGGTATATCTCTAAACCCTAATTCTTCAATTTTCTATATTTTTGTTTGAAACTTATGATATAAGTTTTTTTGTTGGCCTATATGTAGTACTTCATTATAATTGTATATACTTGGTATTTGATTGGACAAGGACATAGGGTGATTTTACTGTGTTTTTATTCTTTTATTTTATCATACATACACATTTTTTTTCTTATTTTGAAATCTGCTTTGTTGATGTCCTAGTCTGGTTAGAATCGAACATGCGACATATTTTTTGAATTGTCACACGTCATCATGTCCTAAATTGCTACTATTTCACAAGTACTAAAAAAGCGCAATGATTAAAGCAATAACTTTAATGGACTTGCAACTTTTAATATGGTCGATGCATGGAATATACATAAATCATTTATAGTCAATTGATATCCAATGAAGTGAAAATATTCTGACATAGATCTATTCTCCGACGACAAACCACCATCATAGATCTAGATTCCAGCGTGTAGCTTCAAATTTTTTTATCACAAATTCCTCCAATAAAACTAGCATAATCATCTTTATATTAAATAATCATTCCATCCTTTATCTTCTATAGCTTCTCTGATACCAATCGGAGTTTGCCAATCGGAGCTCTGATACCATGTTAAGTTGCCAGTTCTCCAAAAACCGACCCGAAACCCTAAGGTGTTAGGGAAAGGACTTACCAGGATCTTATATTTTATTCTTACACTATATAATCAGCATATATTGTTAATAGTCAATTAAAGTCTGAAACGAATACCTCCTCCCCCCACAAAAAAAATTAATCTATAGGTTATTGGTTTGAAGTAGCTTACACAATGAATTCGACTCGTAGGGAAATCAAAAGAGCATCAAGATTTCATGAGTTGTAGACGTGTGAAGAGAGTGGTGATCATTGGGTAACGGATTCTTTTTGTCTTTGGCGATAAATTATAGGATTTTCTATTTAAATGTAATGTAGTGTAACTTAGGGCTGTTTCTTAGAGCTGGATCTTCACATTATGCGGTTCCATTTTGGAATTTGATCAGGTAGCATTAATAAGTCAGTGAGTGGAATGTCTCAAGCTAATTTTTATGTTGTTTTTATCCAAGTGTTAAGGAAGATTACTCGGCTGAGTTATTATGCGTTAGTTATTTTGAAAGACGGTTTTTTTCCTAGTTCCATTGAAGCTACTGACTTGTTATATCTGTCAGTGGCGGAGTACAGATTTGAGCGATAAAAAACCTAAGCGTGACCACATAGGTGTTCTTCAAGCTTTTCCAGCTATGGAGAGGAAAAATGACTATAACATGTGCTCAACGAATTTCACTAGTGCTTCCCAACATTCAATCGTGGGTAATATGTGCAAGAATTCTACACCAGCTAGTTCATTCCAGCGAAGGAAATATCCAACAGATGCTGATACTGTATTCCCTTTCCAAACATCCGCGAGAGCAAATCGAAGTAGTAGCTCTCTTTTGGTCATCAGTTCCGAAGCACCTTCATTGGCCACCTATAACGCAGAGGATGTCGCTGCCGAAGCTGCCGGAAATCCTGTAATTCTTCCTTTTAAATGCACCAAAGGGTTAGCATCTAGTGGATGTTATCTCGGTAATGATCTTGGTTTGGTGGTAGACTTAACATGTGCCATGGTCAGAAATGTAGATGACTCCCTTGTAAGTGAGAGCTGTTCCTCATCAAAATCAGATATGGATCTCTGTGCACCTACCATGAAGACTGAAGGGTATGACACTGGCGAGTGCTCGTCATCTGAAGCATTTATTAGGGAATCCTTGTGTGACGATTTATCTGAAAAGGATATACGCAATCTTGTTTTTAGAAGCTTGGGGCTACATAGAGGAGTTTGTCATATTGGGACTAGTGTTCTTCCTGAAGTTTCGGGTTCCAATAGCGAGTTCACTTCTATGCGGCCATGCAAAGTTTGTGATAAGTCAGAAATAACACTAAAGATGCTAATTTGTGATCAATGCGAAGAGGCATATCATATCTCTTGCTGTTACCTCCGACGGAGAAAGTTACCTCAGAACGAGTGGTTCTGTCACTCTTGTTTGAAAAAGAAGCATAAAATACCCAAGTTGACTGCCAAAGGATCAGTAAGTAATAACAGTGAGGTGGGAAAAGGTAGAACTACAATTTCCAGAGGTGCCTTAGGCCCTATAGCAGCTATGTTGGACGATGCCGAACCTTACACCACCAGTGTACGAATCGGCCTGGAATTTCAAGCAGAGGTTCCTAATTGGTCTGGTCCACTCACCAAGTATGTCCACGGTAGCTTTAAACTCTATTTGATTTAGGGTGTTTTGGCGAACTTTCACTTGCGAAGCAGTGAAATTATCTTGCAAATTATGACTAGTAATTACATGTTCTTTTATACACGAGACATTAGTATTTTCTGTATGATTGCATATCTGTTGTATCATGTACTATGAATAATACTTGTAGCTTATTCAAGTCCTTGAACGATTTCAAATTACTGTTCGGACACTTGATATCTATAGTTCAGCCTAAATAATTCTCCTGCTATCCCTACTGTCTTTTTTCTGTTGCCTGCTAGTAAATGTTTAACCACTTCAAACTTGCCTTATGTCCTCTTTGCACATTAAATTCATTTTTATAAACTACAGTACATATATACCAGAAGATGTGCTACTGTTTCAGTATTCATTTCCTTTACATTTGCAAGCAAGATTGCTGTATCCTCAATTTACTATATGCACATCATGGAAGCCTTAAATTTACCTGTGCAGATCTTTCTGTTGTCATTTTGCTAATTAAAAATCTCTCCCATGTTATTTTGGCGCAGTGAGGATGATAAATTTTATGAATCACTTGAAATGAGTCTTACTGATAGCTTTCAGGTAACCAATTTTTGTGTACAGTATAAATGACTTTCTTCACTTTTTGCAGCTTAGATATAGTAATAAAAAAGATAACTCCTGTTTTACATTTGTTAGGAAGGAAGTTCAAGGAAGCCTTCTAAAGTCAGTTCCGTCTGTAATTGGCTTCAATGCCAAGATATCATTCGTGGTATTGGGGAGGGTGTTGATGGAACTGTTTGCGGAAAGTGGCGCAGGTATGCAACCTCTTCTCTTTGCCAATTTGTAATGTACAATATGTCGTTTTTTCTGCATTACATGTCAACTTGGTAGTTCCAGTGAAAATAAAGACTGAGATATATTTTTTGTGTTAAACTGGTCTTATCACGTAATATATTTAGTATTTTTCTGTTTTACATAGAGATATCATGGCGCAAACAGTACACACGATGGGGATAGATTCCTAGTTTCTTACTTCTATAATACATAAGATAGCTAAGTATTTTTTCTATTACATAAATTGAATTGACATCACCAACAAAGTATAAAAAGTGACCATCCAAACTGCCCACATTGGACGACCAGTTTTGTAATGTGAAATTGTTGGTTTTATACGATGCTATCTGTTACATGACAGGGCACCTCTTTTTGAAGTACAAAGTAAAAAGTGGGAGTGTTTTCGCTCTGTCCGATGGGATCCCGCTCATGCTGATTGTGCTGTGCCACAGGTAATAATTGGCGTTCCTGTATAGAAAAAATTAAGTGAATTCATTGAACATATAAATGTGTTTATGATCTGTAATTATGTTACGCGTGGCATGTCATGTTTCACAGTGAACAATATTAAATACCTATGCACCATAAAGTAATACATTAGAGTCAAAGGATGTCTTTCTATGGTGTTATCGGGTCTCGAGAGAAACAAATTTATTATATTTTATAGTTTTTAGCAAGTCCATTTCCATGGAGGGTTTTTGGTATATGGTGCAGGATGTCTAGAGAGATAAATTACTCTATTTATAGCAGGGTTTTCCTTGTTTGGACTTGTATCAACCTTCAACGAAAAAGAACTTGTATCAAAGAGAGGTCTTAACTTCCTTGGCTTGCATGGCTTCTTATGTCAGTAGTTGAAGCTTTAATAAATGGTTGAAGTAGTGGCTATATCAAAGTAATGTTAAGAAGCTGATGAAATCAAATTAATTAGAAGACGATCAAACAAGGAAAAGATTAAAATATAGTTCAGTCTAACTGCACTCCACAAGCTACACATATATTTATTTATACAATCTTAGGGTTTTACAATTACAAGAGAATATATATTAGAGGATAAAACTGGACTAAACTTCTGTGAGGACCTGGGCCTAAATTACAATTCTACTTCTAGGGGGGATTGCCACTAGAAAACTCTGTAAAGGTTTTTAGAGTGCATTCTAGCCTTACTCTTTTACTTTGTTTGGCTGGAAGGAAGGAAATTAGGTAGGATCTGTATGAAATTTGTACTATTTTGTGGTTAAATAGTAATCATTTCATTCCTCCCTTAATTCTATTCATACAAGTTTAAATTAAAGCTCAATTTCACGAATTTGGGGATGAATGCCTCGTTCCTACTTCTACTCATTTTCTTCACAGACCTCATTATATTTGCATTATTTCATCTTTTTTCTTTTTTCACTCTTGCACCCTTTCTTGTTTCTTGATTTTCTTCACTATTTTTCGTTTCATTACTTTCCAATTGCATTCCTTCAAACTAGCTGATCATGGACAGCTATGATTTGATAAAAGCAGCTCAACTATGTCTGATTTTACTCTACTATTTTTTTCTTCCTTTTTTGTGTTCGAAATTGTTCTCCCCTCTTTCTTGGGGATATGATTTTCGGTTGACTTTTAAATTCTTAAACATTTATCGTTGTTTAATTGACTATAATTGATTGATAGCCCACTATTCCGCAAGTGTTTTTTTATCTTCTGTTCATTAATCAGTCCGTTGTCCATTCCAGGAGGTGACTACAGAGCGAGTTCTCAAAGATTTGAAGTTTTTAGAGATGGTATGTCTTTCCATTATATTTTGTAAAGATAAGCATAAGCTAAGTGCATCTAGAGATCAGCAGTTCTGCCTTTTATCCTAATATAAGCATTTATTAGCGATTATAGATGGCAAAAAATACAGAAATAATTATGCTTTCACAGTAACTTTTTCCCTCGGATGTGAGACCTTTTTTCTGCACATTGTGCACTTATATGAAACTGATCCTCTTACTAATGTTATGCAGTTGAAGCCTCGACTAGCTGCTAGAAAGCGTAAACTGGATTGTGGTAAGAATGTGGATTCAGATGACCCCGACGAGAATGCGAGAAATACCCACACATTTTAGTTCTTGTTTCTATCTTTATACTTGGTTTCACTTAGTCAGACTTTGTCTATCAGCTGTGGCTGATGCATGCGTACAACAGACTATAGTTATTAAGTGAGGTTATATTGTATAGATGAGCCAGTAAATCAAATTACTGGAGTTTTGATGTAAGAGAGTTCGAGGACTTGACGAGACCCATTGCACCATTTGTGAATAGTAATTTTGATTCATGTGTGACAAGGCTTATGCTATTTTTGAACGATTTTAGCAAGATACGGCCTGCGAGCTAGCTGTGTAACAGTTTTGGCCAATTAAAGTGAATTTTTCTTTTGATTGGATCACTGTATATGTCATTGTTTGCTGATGTCCATAAGCTGTGAACAACAAAATATTTTATTGATTGATCAAAGTTTCTTTTAATTTTTTTTTGTGGGCCGATCCTGCTTTTTCTTTAATTTTTTTTTTTTTAAATATAAAATCTTGTAACAATGTTCTAAAACAAATTTCCATACCTGGGTTGAAGATCAAGAAAACATTGATCACCTTGATATCTCTAAAAGCCAAATATCAGATACCATTTTCTATATGGTTCGAGAACCTGTCAAGCTAAGATTTAAATCTCTCTTCCATCAAAATTATGGGCAAGTTCTCTAAAATTATGTATTCACGAGATTGATTTGAGTTCAAACTTGATAGCTTTATGTAAGTAGTATAATATAAATAAAAATATCATTGAATGAATACTAAACAGCTTGAATAGAGAGCTACATTCTTGATAGATCTAAAAATAACGTTCATGAATGATAATGAAAGAGTCTAGACAGGATATATACTAGTACTGAATTCTAACAACCCTAATCCTGTGGTCCCTCATAGTTGGCCACCATTATTTGTTATTAGTCTGGCTGGTCTTTTGTCCCAGTGTCATTCTTGTTGTACTTATTCGAGCTGACCTGGATTGTTGAGAACACCTCATCATAGTTAACATCCCCCTTCAAGTGTGCAGTTGGGAAGTAATTGACAACTGCTAACTTGGATAACAGATAGTTCAAGTGCTGAGAAGCCAGAGCTTTAGTAAGGAGGTTTGCAGGTTGTTGAAGAGTAGGTAAATAATCAGTAGAAATGACTCCCTTTAGAAGTTTCTCTCTAACTAGGTGACAATCAATCTCAATGTGTTTGGTCCTTTCATGAAAGACCGGATTGGATGCAATGTGCAAGGCTGATTGATTGTCACAGTAAAGCTTAACAGGAGTAATATTTAGGATATGCAAATCTGCAAGGAGAGAGATGAGCCATGTGATTTCACAAGTGGTATCCGCCATGGCCCTATATTCAGCTTCTGCTGAGGATCTTGATACTGTTGACTGTTTCTTACTCTTCCAGGCAATTAAAGAGTCCCCTATGGTGATACAGAAACCAGTGATAGACCTTCTTGTCAATTGACATGCACCCCAATCGGCATCAGCAAAGGCAGTGAGATGAAAGTTTGTTGTAGAGGATAACAGGATGCCTTGGCCACAGGTACCTCTAAGGTATTTAAGCAACTTGATAGCAGCTTGAAAGTGACATTCCTTAGGATTGGCCATAAACTGAGCTAGGGTGTTAACAGTATAAGTAATGTCAGGCCTTGTTATAGTTAGATAGATGAGTCTACCAATGATTCGTCTATATAGAGGCACATCGAGATGTCAGGTTGATCTTGAGTATCAGCCAAGAGAGAGTGATTTTGCTCTAGAGGAATGATAGAGGGCTTGCACTGACTTAGGCCCATATCTGACAATAAATCTTGAGTATACTTGTTTTGATGCAAGTATATTCCACTAGAAGACCTGGCCAACTCTATTCCCAGAAAATATTTCAAATGCCCCAGGTCCTTAATCTTAAACTGAGAAGCAAGAAATTGTTTGACTAAATTGATGGTATGAGTATCACTACCTGCAAGCACCATATCATCCACATAAACCAGCATGACAGTGATTGTTGTAGGAGTAGTGAGAACAAACATGCTATGATCACTAGAAGCCTGCTTGAAACCAAACTTGACTAGGGCTGCAGCAAGTTTTAAATGCCACTTTCTAGGAGACTGTTTAAGGCCATATATGGTTTTGAGGAGTTTACAGACAAGTGTCTGAGAAGGATATAACTTAACAATTTGAGAAGGTGGGTGATAACCAGGAGGTAAGGTCATATATACCTATTCATCTAACTCACCATGCAAGAAGGCATTGTTGACATCTAGTTTTGTAATCTGCCAACCCTTCATAGCAGCCACAGCAAGCACAGTTCTAAGAGTAGTTATTTTAACTACAGGAGCAAAGGTCTCAAAGTAGTCTACTCCTGCAGTTTGAGTGAAGCCTCTAGCAACCAACCGTGCTTTGAATCTTTCAACAGAGCCATCAGGTAAATACTTTACCTTATAAACCCATCTACTGCCTACAGCTTTCTTCTTAGGTGGTAAAGGAGTAACTATCCATGTATTGTTGGCCTCAAGGGCTGCAAGTTCTGCAGCCATAGCAATACACCATTCTGGATATTGCACTGCTTGTTGATAGGTATAAGGTTCAGGTACAGTAGCTATATTTTCTACAAAAGAGTTATAGGAGGGAAGAAATGGTGGAGAAGATTGGACCTGATTTATCAGAGTAGGTCCTCCAACATAATCTTTAAACTTTGCTGGGATTTGCCTTTGTCTCACACGTCTTGTTGCTACTGCAGGTATTGGTATGTCAGTGAAACTCTCAGATTCTGATTCTGGTCCTGGTTCTGGTGAGTGAGGAACTTCAGGTGGAGAAGTTGTGAGAGATAAATCTGAGGGTTGACTTTCAGAAATGACCATTTGAAGAGGCTCTACATCATAAAACTTAGAAGCAATAGGAAACCACTGATCATCCTTGTGAGATTTGATATCTCTAAAAGGAAAGATGTCTTCCACAAATTTAACATCTCTGGATATAAACACTCTTCTTGACTCAAGATCCAGAATTTTGTATCCCTTGGTAGCATAAGGATAGCCTAAGAAGACCCCTTTGGTTGCTCTTGGACTGAATTTGTCATGAGGTTTAGGAAAAAGTGTGGCATAGCACAAAGAACCAAAATTTCTTAAATGAGAGTACAGAGGAGGTTTATTAAATAGAATCTCATAAGGTGATTTACCTTGTAAAAGAGGAGTAGGAGTTCTGTTGATGAGGTAGGTTGCTGTCATGACACAATCTCCCCAAAAGCTTAAGGGAAGTGATGCCTGGGATCTCAAGGCTCTGGCAGTGTTTAACAGCTGTCTATGCTTCCTCTCAACAACACCGTTTTGTTGAGGGGTGTAGACACAAGTTTTCTGGTGCACAATTCCAGACAGAGCCAGTACAGAGCCTAATTCCTTATTGACAAACTCTGTCCCATTGTCTGTTCTTAATGTCTTAGGTGTGACAGAGAATTGATTTTTCACATACACAATAAATTCTTGCAGTATAGTAGAGACCTGAGACTTATCAACTAATAAGAAAATCCAAGTACAACGAGATTTATCTTCAACTATTGTAAGGAAATAAGAACAATTTCCTTGAGTTTTACACCGATAAGGCCCCCAGAGATCAGCATGTAACAAATCAAACAAAGACAAACTCTCAGAAGAACTGTTATCAAATTTCAACCTATGTTGTTTAGCAATTTGACAAACACCACAAATAGGCAACTCATGCATAGAACAAGGTACATCAAGTAATTTTAAAACCTTAAACGGGACATGCCCCAATCTGGTATGCAAGAGTTCAACTGAGATAGGTTTAGAAGTAACATTATTACATACCATTGTGTTCTCAATACACTTATTAAAAGAAAACCTACTTGAGAAAAGAACATAAACCCATCCTTGCTTTTACCAATCTCTATTTCCCTCCTCTTGATATGGTCCTGGAGAATGCAACTATCATTAGTGAAAAACACACTGAGATGTGGACTAGTAAGCTTGGAAATTGACAATAAGTTATAGGTGAAGGCTGGCACACAGAGAACAGGATCAAGAAGAATATCAGAGGTGAGTTGATAGGTTCCCACAAGAGTAACATTAGCTATCTGACCATTAGGAAGACACAGCTGAGAATGGCACTCTTTCACATTAGTTAACCAATGCACATAAGGGGTTACATGATCAGTAGCCCCTGAATCCAAAATCCAACAATTTTGAAAATTTGAGTTAGCTCCAGTAATATTGTTTGTGAGATGTTGAAAGATACCTGCAAATTGAATAGAATTGACAGAAGGTCCTGCAGGTTCCAGCTGAGAATGCTTCATGTTGGCCTGAATCATCTGCATTAGTTGATTATATTGGGCATCTGACATCCCAAAAGTCTCTCTTGTAGCAGCTTGATCAATACCAGCTACCTGCTTTCCAGAATACACCTGTTCATTTGTAGAGGCTTGAACAGTACTGAAGGCTTTTGACTGATTAAACTTGGGTTTAGGTTTCGGCTTGCCAAACAGTTTATGCCAAGAAGGATAGCCATGGATACAGTAACACTTGTCTTTAGTGTGCCCAGAAAAATGACAGAACTCACAAACAGGTTGATTTTCAGATGTATTCTTTCTGAGGTTTTGAGGAGGTTTATAAGCGAACTCACAAACAGGTTGATTTTCAGATGTATTCTTTCTGAGGTTTTTAGGAGGTTTATAAGCGATGTTATCTGCTCTAGGAGTGAAGTTTCTACTTGTGTTAAACCTAGCTGAAAGAGCAGTGTTTCCAGTGTTTATGTGGGAGTAAGTAGTGACTTCCTCTGGTTCTCCTCTTGTAACAACATAGCATAACATTGGCTAAGAGTTGGGACAGGTTTCATCATGAGGATTTGACCTCGAATAGCAGTAAATTGCTCACTCAGTCCCATCAAAAACTGAGTTAACAAGCTAGTGTGCTCATAGACATCCAACTTTGTATTGATATCACAGGTACACTTAGCACAAGAACAGGTGGGTTTAGTAGACAAACATGCTAATTCATCAGTGAGGGTTTTAAACTTAGTGAAGTAAGATGCTACAGATAAAGAGCCTTGAGATAATTGACTAATCTCCTTCTTAAGATTAAACAGCTTTGGCATATTACTCTGAGCATATCGAATAGCAAGATCATCCCATATAGCTTTAGCAGAGGTCATATATACTATGCTATTGCGAATATCAGCACTAACAGAATTTAGCAGCCAAGAAATGACCATATTATTGCATCTAGTCCAATGAACAAAAAGAGTAGTGTTTATAGCAGGCTTAACATAACTACCATCTATGAAATCCAGTTTAAACTTAGCACATAGAGCAAGCTCCATAGATCTACTCCACTGAGAGTAGTTGTTTTCACTCAAGACAATGTTGGTGAGATTCATACCTGGGTTATCAGAAGGGTGAAGATAATACGGATGAAGAGTATCAATGGCTGAAGTAGAGTTTCCTGCTGTTGTGGAGCCTAAAGCTGCTGCAGAATAAGAAGCTGATGTAGCCATTATTTAAAACCCAGATGCCAACACAGGAATAACAAGCAAATAAATGAACAAAGAAAGAAAATAGATATAGGAATTAAAGATTTGAAACCAGAAATCGAAACACAAGCTCTGATACCATGATAGCTTTATATAAGTAGTATAATATAAATAGAAATATCATTGAATGAATACTAAACAGCTTGAATAGAGAGCTACATTCTTGATAGATCTAAAAGATAACGTTCATGAATGATAATGAAAGAGTCTAGACAGGATATATATTGGTGTGCACACCCTGACTACATAGTACTAGTACTGAATTCTAACAACCCTGATCCTGTGGTCCCTCATAGTTGGCCACCATTATTTGTTATTAGTCTGGCTGGTCTTTTGTCCCAGTGTCATTCTTGTTGTCCTTATTCGAGCTGACCTGGATTGTTGAGAACACCTCATCATAGTTAACAAAACTATTTTGATGGAACACTAATAAGCATTTGTTTGGTGCACTGCAAGATAACTGGATGTATTTTCAAGGTCTAGTGTTCCTTAATTTAGGATATAACACTTTCTCTGGTAGAACTCGAACGTCAGTACGGTATTCAATTTCCCTCCATACAGTGGTCTTGCAAAACAATAAGCTCTAGAGTAATCTGCCTGCATTTATAAGAAACTGCAGCAGCCTCGGTTTTGTAGATCTTGGGTGGAACAAACTTTCTGGCAGGTACTGTCATGGATTGGGGAAGATCTGTGACACTCATGTGCCCATATTCTAAAACCTACTAGCTTTTATGGAAGCTTATCTTATGACATAAGTCTGTTGAAGAGTATAAGATCCTATTGGGGCCTTCCCTCCGACAGCTTAAGGTTTTAGACGGACCGGTTACTTAACGATGTCATCTTTCGAATCTTCATTTCTAGACCTGTCCCTTAAAAAAAACTCTGTCAACCAATGAATTGACAAGAGAAATTCACATAGAGATAATCAGACTTCTACAACTCAAGGGATCAAACTTGTCAGGAGATAGGTTTTTTACGGAAATGTTCCTTTGGAGATTCGCCAATTGTCAATATCAACATTACAATTACACTACATGTACAAAAGACAATTCTTTTTCTTTTCTTATTTTTATTATGTGCTTTCTGAGAATAGCATGGCCACAATTTTTGGCGGCAGTTCAACCTTGGTTTAAATGACAAGATCATCCTCGACATGCCATATATTCATCCTTGAAATGCAGTACAGGAAATATCTTTTATAGATCAGCCATGGGCAAATGAGTAATCAACCTTGTATAACTACTAAACGAATGGACCGAAAGCCTTTCCAATGTTTGTTCAATACCAGGTTCTCATATTTAAAGGAACATAACGAAAATGGAAATTTAAAATAATTCTGAAACATTAAAAAAGGAAATTAAAAAAAAAATTGAGGGAGAGAAGAATAAACAGGGGAGAAGATTACACATCTTCTTCTACCACTTTCTCTCTCTTCTTCATTTCTATTATGATCAGAAGCTTGAATCCTACCTACACATTGTTATGTTCATGTATTACGATTATTAGTTTCTGAAACATATAGATCAAATATATAAATCTTTTTTAAATTTTTAGGATTAAGGGATTATTATGGGTTCTTTCGATAGTTTTCGAAAAGCTGTTGGTGCAATTAAGGATTCCACAACCGTTCAACTCGTCAAGCTTAATAGCGATTTTAAGGTCTTCTGCACATTTTCTGTACACAATTTTGTCGTAGTTAAAGATGCATGCATACATACTTTCTATAAATTGTAAATGTGCATGTGATTATCATGCTTACAATCTGATTGTAAGTTTGCATTCCGATTATAGGATTTGGATATTGCCATTGTGAAGGCTACAAATCATGTAGAGTGTCCCCCAAAGGAACGTCATATTAGAAGTGAGTTTTCATTATATTAAAAGATTCTATGTTTGATATATTTATGTTCTTGAGAAATCGCCCATGTTGATCCAAGTCTAGCTATATTTCTAGTTAAGTGCTCACAAAAATTTTTCTAGGAAGGGGGGAGGGGGGTTTCATGCTGATGACAATAACATGTTTTATCATTCTTCCTGTGGATTTTTTGTAGAAATATTTTGGGCAACTTCTGCGGTTCGCCCTCGTGCAGATGTAGCTTACTGCATTCATGCACTTGCTAGGAGATTGTCAAAGACTCGCAACTGGATTGTAATGTCTTCGTCCTTGCTTTCCCTTGTATAGTTATATACTTGATCTCTCTGTTGTTGTGCTCAGATTCCTATCTTGGTAGTTTTGAATATAATTTGATGTGGGATGTGAACTATCATATTATCTGGTTCATTTCTCACACACATTGTGATTCTAAACAGGTTGCAATAAAGGCATTGATAGTTATTCATAGGACATTAAGGGAGGGTGATCCTACCTTTCGTGAGGAATTACTACAATATTCACACAGGGGACAGGTTCTCCAGATATACAATTTTAAGGATGATTCAAGCCCTCTTGGTAAGATATACCTTCGAAAACCTCTTAATTATCTATATTAATCTATACAGTCTACATTTCCAGCATGAAAACAGAAATTGATAATGTGATATTTTCTTGATTTTGTTTGTAAACATGGAACAGCTTGGGATTGTTCTGCCTGGGTCCGTACATATGCCCAATTTCTTGAAGAACGGCTTGATTGTTTCAGAACTTTGAAATATGACATTGAATCTGAACGTTTGACTAAATCAATACCAGGAACATCCAAGGTGTGTGATTTGTACATCAGAAGAGGATAATTACTTTTTTGAGTTGATTATCAATTTTCATGAAACAATAAGCGGGCAACCAAGTAATACTTGTTATGATAGGCGCATAGTAGAACACGGCTTTTAAATGGTGAAGAACTATTGGAGCAACTACCATCATTACAGCGACTTCTGCATCGCCTGGTTTGTTGCCAGGTAATGGTCTATCAGGAGTACATAATCCTTTTTTTTTTTTTTTTTTTTTTGTCTTTCAGCAGCTGTAGTTAGCTCCATTAAAAAACTGTGTCTTGTGGTATTTCTTTTTCTTAGTCATTCTGCAAATTATTCTCCAGTGAGAACTCTAATATGCTCCAACTTTTACAGCCCGAAGGAGCAGCTTACCACAATTACCTAGTTCAATATGCCTTGGCTTTGGTACGCACATTTTACCTCAACTGCCAGAAGAAAAACAGAAAATAACTAGTGTTTTTGTATGATTTTTTACTGTTATAGGGAAGTCTAAATTAGATGCGTGATGTATTCTATTCGAATATTGTTCTTTCTCACATTTCAATTTTTAGCGGCTTTCTAATATTATCGCTTCCTATGAATGCATCTTCACAGTATTCTATCACGAAACATGGGATTTTCCCCTATTTACATAATATTATTCTGACTTGATGTATAAATTCTTTCAGTGATCCCATATATTATATTTAAGTGACTGTTCTCTCTTTTTTTTCCCCTTTAATTTAAACTTCCTAATTTGACTGACAATAGGTGCTAAAGGAGAGTTTCAAAATATATTGTGCCGTCAATGATGGGATTATCAATCTTGTGGACCAGGTATGCATACATTGCCTATTATTTCAGTCAAGTTCTAGTTCTAGTTCTTCTATGCTTTGCTGATTTCTTCGCATTTTTGTATTCAGTTTTTTGATATGAACAAATATGACGCAGTTAAAGCACTTGATATCTACAAAAGAGCTGCGCAGCAGGTCAACATCTATGCTTTTCTATGAAATTACTAGTTGCTTCATTTTAGCATGTTTTGTTTTTTCAATTATATTCTTATAAGCTTAGATTTAAGAAAAGTTGAATTGTGAATTTCTCGTTGATATAGGCTGAAAGTCTTGCCGACTTTTATGACGTAAGCAAAGGTCTGCATCTTGCTAGAAACTTTCAGTTCCCTACTCTGAGACAGGTTCTCTCTATTCAGTCATTTTTTGTCTTTTAAGTGCTTTAGCTTCAGAACAGTTTCTTATAAATGGTCCTTTATGATATCAACAGCCACCTTCTTCCTTCCTTGCAACAATGGAGGAATACATAAATGAAGCTCCCAGGGCCAGTACCGATTCAGTCAAGAGACTGGTGATAATTTCTATTCATCTCATCGTGAATATTTGTTAGACACTTGCTAATATTGTGATGCTGTGGTTGTACAAATCTAACCTGTAACTTTTTCGGTTTTAAGTATACTGTTTGACCTAGTCTTACACTTTAGCAGTAAACACCACTACTTACAACTTTAGTTGGTAAAACTTCAATGACATGCAATAGTTCAATGTATAAAAACCCAGTCCATTTGGTCTCTAAAGCCTAACAGTAAGTTCATGTTCTATTATGGAGTTCAACTTATTACATGTCACAACTACTTAACTATCTGTGTCATAAGTTTCCTAATTTTGTCCTCATTTTCCTCAAAGTACGTAACTGACAACTCGAATATGCACTTAAAATCAACTGAAGGAATGCAAATGACTAATCCAACTAATAAGGAAGATAATATTGTTGTTATTGTAAGTGTTTGGTAAAGGTTCTTTAGTGATGTGATGTGATTAATAAGTCAGTATGGTGAACATTTGAAGAAGCAAGGTTTTCACAGCACGTCACATTCATTCACATGTATGCTTTACAGATATAGCAAGTGAGTATATAGAATTTCTTGTAAATTAGATAATTAGAGTTTCTAGGGTTGGTTTCGAGACTCCTTAAGGACATAATCTAGGTTCTGTATATTTACTGGGAGCATATTTGTGCCTAGGTTTCTCGGAGTCATTACATTTCAAATTTGTATCTTGGTTGCTAGGAGTCATAACAGTGGCACTGACATGCCCAGTAGGCAGTAGCTCTGCATGATCTAGTTAAATAATTTGAACTGAATCTATTACTTTGACAATAGGATTATGAGCCAGAACCTGAGCAGCCTGAAGAACCTGAACCAGAGGAAGAGCCAGTTGAAGAGATAGAAGAAGTGGAAGAGACGCAAGATGAAGATGAACCTGAGACGAAGGAAGAGGAAGAAGTTCCTCCACCGAATGATGGAATGGGGGACCTGCTGGTACTGGAAAGCTTTTGAAAATTTTCTGTTGTTAAGTCTGGATGAGCAATATATAAAATAGCATGCCATCTTATTGTGTCTTCATGCAGGGCTTGAATGATGAAGTAGATCCAAGAGCTGCAGAACTAGAAGAAAGCAATGCATTAGCTCTTGCAATAGTTCAACCTGGTAATGGATATAGAGATATTACTGGATTTTTTATTTTTGTACCTGGTAATTTGAAGTATGCCCATCTTTATATCTTTCTAACCAAAAATCTTGTTTGAGAAATATCAGTGTTTATTTGTCCCTTTAGAGCAATAATCTATTGTAATGATCATTGTTATCTCCTCTTTTGTAGGCTGTGTTAATATGTTCTGGATTAATTCCAGTTCATATCTTGTTTAGAGGTTGCTAAATATCAGTCGTGACACATATAATATCTTGCAGGTAGTGAACCTCAGTCAAGTAATGCATTGAGTGAAATTGGTAAAACATCAGGTTGGGAGCTTGCTCTAGTTACTACACCGAGCAACACCACCAAAAGCAACACAACCCAAAATTATAATCTGGTTTGTACTATTTCCCTATATTTATTTTCCTTGGTTTTCTTTGGCAGTCTCACTGTGGGGGATGGAAGTGAATATTCTTATAGAGTCAGTTAAGATTAGTAAAAACCGGTTTGTAATATTGATTGGTGTTTCGGTTGTTGTTCACTATGTTGGAACAGCAATACAAGTTCATTAAGCATAGGTTTTGCTAAAAAGATTGTCTAGGAGAAAAAAAAACAGGTTTTTTTTTGCTAGATCTACTGTTTAACTGCTCATGGGAAGATTTCACTTGTCGATTTAATATTAGCAAACTCCGGCTTATTATAAATCAGATTGGTGCCATAAATCAGTATTATGTGATCATGTGATATGCCAGAACTATGGCATGCTGTTTATTTCATAAGAATACCTTCTCGTAAGTACTGGCATCTCCGCCCATGTTTTTTTCAGTGTTTGAATAAGTTCAAATAATGATCAATATATTTTTACCACCAACCTAACATAAATACACATACGAAGTTCCTAATTAGTCCTGTGCATAAAATCTTCATGCATTCTGCAAGGCACATTTACATTTACTTCTATGCAAGGGAATTTTGTGATCTCTCTTAAAACGGAATGTATGAACGTAATTGATTAGTGTTACTAATTAAGTTTGGTTTGTCATATATTCAAGGGCGGTGGATTCGACAAGCTATTACTAGATAGTTTGTACGAGGATGATGCTGCCAGACGACAAATACACATGCAGCAAGCAGGGTACAACACACACGGTTATGGAATGACTACAAATGCACAAAATCCATTTGAGCAACAAGATGATCCATTCGCCACGTCAAACAGTATCGCACCACCTACAAATGTTCAAATTGCAATGCTGCAGCAACAACAGATGTTATTTCATCAACAACAGCAGCAACAAAACAACATGATGATGGTTCCTTTCCAATCCCAATATCCTCAACAGCAACAACAAATGCATCCATATATGGGATCTTCGAATCCGTTTGGAGATCCTTATAGTTATTCAGCAAACAATACGTCTTCGCAGGGACACAACAATCCATTAATCTAGACTTGTAAACATTTAGTAATTCCTTTGAACGCATTCTCTTTTTGGTTATTTGGTGTTTTCTTTTTATGAAATGCCATGTTATTTATTTTTGTTTTTCTCCAGAAATAAGACAATGCTGAATGTGCTGATCATTGTAAATTGTTAGACCCTGTGGGGGCTGTTTTGATAAGCTCAGTTAACAAAAGGTCTAATGTGTTGCTCCCAATTTGATTAGTTACACAGCTGCCTATGTATGATCTATCTATCTTATTTGACTTGAATTTGAGAACACCATATTTGACTAAGGATTAAGTAAATTATTTTAAGTAAATTATTTTAAGCAAGTTAAGGTAGCTGAGTTGGTTGGTTGAGGTTCTGGTTCGATAATCTTACCACAAGATTTGTCAATGAACAGATACTCATTGTAAAAGGATCGAAGCCAAAATATAAAAAAAAGTAAATTATTTTATGTTTTGTTTTAAAAAATAACATTTCTTTCCCATTTCTTTGTAGATTTTGAAACATGTCTTCTTACATAATTTAAACAGTTACAATACTTAAATACATGCAATAGTTTTTGTAAATATAATAATGGGTTTTTTTGATAAATAAATAGGAAAAAGTAAATTTTTGCACATTTACTTTTGTCAAGAATAACTATTTGCAATTTTACAAACTAAGTTTCAAAATTGCAAAAATACTAACCCTAACCCTAGCCAACCCTAACCCTAGCCCCCTCCCCTCCTCTTTGTAGGCAGACGGCGGTTGTACTTTTTTTTTTTAAGATGGGGTGCTATTTTGGTTCATTTGGGTTGCAAGGCCCCGCAGGGGCATATTTAACTGAATGCAACCACATTCAACGGAATTCAACTACATTCAACTTTTTTTTTTTTAAGGTGGGGATATTTTTGTGGATTTGGTTTGCAAGGCCCCGTAGGGGCATATTCAACTGAATGCAACCACATGCAACTAAATGCAACCACATGCAACTAAATTTCTGATTTTAAGTTCCATTTGTCATTTGTCTTTTTCGACCTCATTTTTGAACTATATATATATATATATATATATATATATATATATATATATATATATATATATATAGGGGGCTACTCCAATACAAACCTCCTTAAAATACAAACCTACAAACCAAACATAATCTAATATTTCAAGCTAATCTAATGACCAAACTAGGGGTGCCCCAATACAAAAAATGCTTAAAATAATTGGCTCTATCCAACAAAAAAAATAAAAAAAAAATCATTGTTCACGTGATGACGTGGCAGTGGATTTCACTGGTTAACGGTGCTTCGCACCTTCTTGTACGGCGCTTCGCGCCTTTATCATTCTAAAGTTGTAAGGAATGACAATCAATGGTAAAGGCAATAGACGATTGACGGGTGTGTCGAGAGCCTTCGGCCCTCATGACTACCTAACTCATCCGTTTACTGTCTTAAATGCTTCGCATTTCCACGTCAAGTTTTTTTTTTTTTTTTTTTTTTATTGATAGAGCCAATTATTTTAAGCATTTTTTGTGAAGGTACCCTTGGCGGGAACCTTAGAATAAATGAAATATAATTAATTTAGTGTTGGTTTGTAGGTTTGTATTTTAAAAGTGGTTTGTATTTGAGCACTTGCCTATATATATATATAAGGTGGTGATATTTTGGTGGATTTAGGTTGCATGGCCCTGCAGGGGCATATTCAACTAAATTTGCAACTGAATGTAACCACATGCAACTAAATTTCTGATTTCAGTTGCATTCAGTTGAATATTGCCCATGGCGGGGCCTTGCAACCCAAATCCACTAAAATCACCCCACCTTAAAAAAAAGAAAGTTGAATGTGGTTGCATTTGGTTGTATGTTGACCCTGGCGGGGCCTTGCAACCCAAATCCACCAAAATCACCCAATCTAAAAAAAAAAAGTTGAATGTGGTTGCATTTGGTTGTATATTGCCCCTGGCGGGGGCCTTGCAACCCAAATCCACCAAAATCACCCCACCTTAAAAAAAAAAAAAAGTTGAATGTGATTGCATTTGGTTGAATGTGGTTGCATTCAGTTGAATATGCCCCTGCGGGGCCTTGTAACCCAAATCTACCAAAATAGTACCCCACCTTAAAAAAAAAAAGTACACAGGCTGATGAACGCAGAAAAGATAAAGGGGAAAGGGGAAAGGGCGGAGGGCTAGGGTTGATATTTTTGTAATTTTGAAACTTAGGTTGGTAAAATTACAATTAATTCAAGGAGATGGTATTTTTGCAAATAAAAACTTTAAATCTAGTATTCTTGGTAAATTTTCTATAATAATCAATGAACTAAAAAAAGAATTATTTAATAGTAAAAGTAAATAAATATCTTAAAAACTAAATTTAATACATCCTAAAATTGTAAAAATAGGAAAAACAGAAAATAGTCTGGTTTTGACCAAGCAAAACCGAAACCAAACCAAACCAAACCAAACATACCCAGTATATCCCGCTCAGAGCAGGGTCTGGGGAGGGTAGGATGTACGCAGACCATACCCCCACTTTTAGAGCGGGGAGGCTGTTTCCGTGTAGACCCTCGGCTAAGTGCTCGACATACAAAGAGTGTGGTAAAATACAAAGTAAACCACCTGATACGGTAATGATCAAAGCCATACCTGAGCCCATGGCGTTCTCCACATGGGGCATACCTGTCTGCGAAGATTTATGATACTCATACCTTGAAGCGCTCCAAGTACACGAAAAACCTGCACAGAGACAGTACCGAGCCAGGATCCCTGAGACTGCAAAACCAGAAAACAGAAGACACTAAAAACGCAAAGTGAGAAAGCTACAGCCGAACTACTACAAAATCGCTAACCGCGACAACCCAATTCTTAGGCTCTCGACAACCGATCCGCACCCTAAAAGAGAATCCACCACTCTGATACGCCGCCTCCAAGCAGACCTATCTGCTACCAAGGTCTCATTTAAGTCTAAAGCCTTCAAATCCAGCCTGAGCTGCTCTTCCCACGACCTCCTCGGTCTGCCTCTCCTCCTCGCCCCACCAACCGAAAGACTCTCGACCCTCCTCACTGGGGCTCCAACCAGTCTCCTACGAACGTGGCCGAACCATCTCAACCTTCCTTCCCTAAGTTTCGCAGAAAAAGGCGCCACTTCAAGTTCGCTCCTAAACACCGAATTTGGGATTCTGTCCAACAACGTGCGCCCACAAGACCACCGCAACATCCTCATTTCCGCCGCTTCCATCTTGTTTACGAGGGCCTTCTTCTCCGCCCAACACTCCGAACCATATAACAACGCAGGACGGATAGCCGCTCTATAGAATTTCCCTTTCAACTTTAAAGGGACTTTCTTATCGCACATCACCCCTGACGCTGCCCTCCACCTTAACCACCCTGCCTTGATACGATGCGTGACATCGGCTTCAGTCTCACCTTCCTTCTGGATGATCGAACCTAAATACTTGAACTTGTCCGTCTGCGCGACGATCTGGTCTTGAATCCTAACCTCCACCCCTTCTTCGCTGGTTTCACCACTGAAGTTACACCAGAGATACTCGGTTTTAGAACGGCTCATACGTAACCCTTGTGACTCCAAGGTGGATCTCCAAAGCTCCAATTTCTCGTTCACCTCCCCCCTCGATTCCGCCACTAACACGATATCATCCGCAAAGATCATGCACCAAGGGACAGCATCTTGAATCCCTCGCGACATGACATCAAGGATAAGGGCGAAAAGAAAAGGACTAAGGGCCGACCCCTGATGGAGCCCCATCTCAACAGGGAAAAAACGGGAGTCCCCCATTGGGGTCCGAACGCAAGAGCTAGCTTGGGAGTACATGTCTTGAATCACCCTAACGTACGTCGACGGTACTCCCCTCTCCTGAAGGCTCTTCCAGATAGCTTCACGGGGGATGCTATCATACGCCTTCTCAAGATCAATGAACACCATATGAAGATCTTTGCGACGATCCCTGAACTTCTCCATAAGGCGTCTAACGAGATGAATAGCCTCGGTCGTCGATCTCCCAGGCATAAATCCAAATTGGTTCTCTGAGATTTCAACTACTCTTCTAATCCGGCTATCAACCACTCTCTCCCAAAGTTTCATAGTATGACTGAGTAATTTAATTCCCCGGTAGTTATTACAACTCTGAGCATCTCCTTTATTCTTGAAAAAAGGGACCACGATACTACGCCTCCATTCAGCTGGCATCTCATCACCCAAGAGTAGAACATTGAACAGATCTGCTAACCATTGAATGCCAACCTCACCAAGACAAAGCCAAACCTCGATCGGGATAAGATCCGGGCCAACCGCCTTCCCTCTAGCCATCTTCTGCAGGGCACCCTTGACTTCATCTTTGCTGATGCGCTCACAGGAATCGAAAGAAAGCACAGGCGAAAGAGAGACCTCACGCTCCACCCCGGCACCACTCCTCCTAGCCTCGTTGAAAAGATTATGAAAATACGAACTCCACCTCTCCTTAATAGCATCTTCATTCAATAACACTTGGCCTGAATCATCCTTAATAAACTTAACAGATCCCAGATCGCGCCGCCCTCTCTCCCTAGCTTTAGCTAGCTTAAAGATGGCATTCGCTCCTTCCTTGGAATCTAGGCGCTTGTACAGCCCTTCATAAGCCTCCTCTTTAGCTTTCGCCACTGCCTTTTTTGCCTCTCGTCTAGCCACCTTGTATGCTTCCAGCTTCAGAATCCTCTCCGGCCCTGCGCAGGTCGATAAAAGCTCTTTAAAGAGCGCAAGTTTAGCCTTAACTTTCTTTTGAACCTCCTCGTTCCACCACCACGACTCCTTATGGCCGCTGCACCTACCTGAGGAAACCCCCACCACCTTCTCGCCCACACTCCGGATGGCCTTAGCCATCTTGGTCCACCTGAAGCTAGCATCTCCCCCACTCGCAAAACAACCTTCGTTGATCAAGGCCTCCCTGAATTCCGCCGCCTTCTCGCCCTTCAAGTCTTTCCAAAGGATTCTTGGTCTAAACTCTCTGTTCCTGCGAACAACTCGACCCTCCATGGAAAGGTCCATGGCCAACAACCTGTGCTGGGAAGCACACGCCTCACTCCTAAACACCTTGCAATCCACGCATGCTCTAGCGTCCCGGCTGCGCACCAGTAAGTAATCGATTTGAGTGTTGCGTCCCCCGCTACTAAAGGTGATAAGGTGCTCGGCCCTCTTCTGAAAAACAGAGTTAACAATGACCAATTCCTGGGCCGAAGCAAACTCCAACAGTGCGGACCCACCGGCATTCCTGGTCCCGAAGCCAAAACCTCCATGGGCAATGGGACCGTTGAAATCGCCACCCAATACTACGAATTGGTCTGCAGGAATACTCCCTACCAGCCCATCTAAACAGACCCAAAAAGCCTCCTTCTCAGCGTCGCTCAAACCGCCTTGCGGGGCGTACGCACACAACACATTGACCACAATCTCCCCCACCACCACCTTGACGGACATGATCCTGTCATTGCACCTATTCACTTCCACGACGCCGTCTATTAGGTCTTCCGACAAAAGAATACCCACTCCGTTTCTCGCGTTGGCGAGACCTGAATACCACAATTTATAACCGTTCGCTACTCTTGACCGCGCCCCCTTCCACCTCGTCTCTTGGATACACGCCACATCCACTCTACGCTTCTTCAACACGTCCACTAGCTCCAGGAATTTGCCCGTCAAAGTACCTAAATTCAGACTCCCAACACGCAAATTACGCAACATCGACTAACCAAAAAAAAACAGCGCAAATGGGACCGGCCAAAAACAGAAAAACAGGGCTAATTTAATAAAATTAAATTAGATTAGCAAAAAGACTAAGAACAAACAAAAAGATCCTGAAACCCACAAAACCACAAAACGATAAAGAACCTGAAACCAGAATAGGCTCTTAATAAACTTAAGAGCAGAAAAGCCTAAAAAAATAAGGGATACAAAATGAAAAATTAAAAGGGTTAAATGGCTATTTAGTCACTGTACTATACGAAAACTTTCAATTGGGTCACGATCCCAAAAAAATTTTCAATCGCATAATGTAACCATCAATTTCTTTCAATCGTAACACTAAACTGTAAAAAACTTTCACTGCCGTTAACTTAATTTTGACTTAACGGCAATTTAAACAATCAACGTTAAAAAACGCCAGCTCGCTGCCACATAAGCGCCACATACGCGCCACATATACATATCCATACCCAATTCTACCCGACCCGATAAACCATACCCAAACCCGTTCTAAAATTAAACTCCCGATATATTGCCTAAAACCCTTTTCTAATTCTAAACCTAATTACACTGAAACGAGAACGGAGAAATTGGGGGCGACCAGAGAACGGAGGGCTCGACTGAAGAAACGGTGCGATCGCTGCTTAAAGTTGCGATTGAAGACTAATAATTATGTAAGTATATAGTATGTATGTGTTGATTTTGTTCTCTTTATGTATTATGTATGTATTGTATGATATATAAGATGATATTCGTGTGTTTTGGCTTGTGTATGTATGTGTTGATTTTGTTCTCTTTATGTATTATGTATGTATTGTATGATATATAAGATGATATTCGTGTGTGTTGGCTTGTGTATGTATCTTTATTTATACATTATGTGTTGACAGGACACGCGATTTAGTTGTTTATTATGGAGGTCATTTTATGACTTGTTTAAAGTATCAATATGCTGGACCTATGAAGAAAGTGTTTAGAAGCCTTGAAGTTCAAAATTTGAGTGTTAGGGAGATTAGGGATATGGTTGCGGAAGTGGTTAATGATGATAGAATGTACTTTGCTAAAGATGGTGTGACACCTGATAATGGATTTAAGTTATTGCTTACTAAGAATGATGTTTTGCAAATGGTCGAGGCAAGTAAAATGACTGGTGTGGGCAAGGCAGGGGACCTAGGGGTAAGTTATCTAAGTTAACTAGGCAAGGGAGGGTGATGCATTGTTCTAATTGCCAGAAAGCTGGTCACAACAGAACAAAATGCCCTGATCCTATACAAACTGCACCTCCAAAACCAAGGGGAAGAAAGAGGAAAACCACTGAAGTAGATGAAGAAATTGCTGGAGAAATGGAGATGAATGAAATGGAAGCTGAGACAGGGGAGGCAGAGCTAATGGGGGAGGCATTACTGAATGAAACACCAGCAGCACCTAATACTCCAAGGAGGAGCCAAAGGATTGCACAAGGGACTCAAGAAACTACTGGAACTCCTGCTACTGCTATTTTTGTATGTATACTTATCCATGCTTTGTTCTTATTTAAATCATTAAGTTATGAATCTTTATTAATGCAATTGTAACAGATGCCTACACCTGGTCTCAAGGCTCAAGTGGGCACTAGTGGCACTCCACAGGCAGACAAAGTGGGAACATCAAGGAAGAAGAAAAAGGGACCAGTCAAGTCTTTCACAGCCCCAAGGAAAAAGTAGTTGTAATTTTATTGATCTTTTGTAAGCTTCAACAAAGTAAAACTTTAAGTATCCACTATGCAGTATTCTAATATTTTGGACAGTGTTGATGTAAGCTTCAATGAAGCAAACACATTAAGTATCCACCCACTTGTAGTTGGGAATATGTTTGGTTTTGGACCATGTGATTTGCTTTTCTATGTGTAAGGAATCTGAAGGCTTTATTCAGTGACTTGCAGTTGTCTTTGTGTATGTTTTATGTATTGTATCTCATGCTACTCCTATATCTATTTCTACAAAAAATGACAGTGACAATAAAACAACTTCATTCAATCTTCATTTCAACTAAATTAGACCATTCCAACTGAAATTTAACACACATACAATCTAAATGCTTACTTCAATAAAGCAAACAACACACAAACTACAACAAAAACTACTATCATCTTCTTGAATGTCCAGCCTCCGTTCTCCCTCTTCTTCAACATTATACTTGCTTCTTCATTCTTCTTTTGTAGTCTAGCCAGTTCTTCATTTAACACCAGCATTTTTCTTTCCAAAAAATTCATATCAGCCTTAACGTTTTGCAATTGTTGATCCTTCCTTTTTAGTGCCATCTTCAACTCGTTAATAACATCTCTAGCTCTATCCGGGAATGGCGGATCCGCCCATACAAAAAAATTACATTTCTTCCTTGGATCCTTAACATCAAAACAATTAATTAATCAATTTGCAAAAATAAAGAATTTGTAATTATCATAACAAAATCATACCATGTATCGGCTACAACCAAAGAATCTTCTACCCGGATCAAGAGTTCCTTCCTTCCAAGCTTCTCGACAAGGAGCCGGTAAATCGCATTTGCATTTCACACCAACATACTCAAAATCGGAGCTACTATTTTTAGGAGGTTTGAATGTGTTCGAACCAATTGCATACGGGTTTCTAATCGAAGAGGAGGAGTCACTTGAGCTATACATGGAAGGATCTAAGTTGTAGTTATTCATAGGGGTGCATAAAGATTGAAGGAAGAGAGGAATGAAGTTTAAAAACTAAGAACCCTAATTGAAGAGAGGAAAGGATATATTAAGGGGGCTGAAGAATGGAAAGAATGAATGGGTTTTTTCGGGTTTAATTATTTCGTTTACCCTTCTGGATACCAGCCACGTAGGATGCCATGTGTGTCTGCCGTTAGTGGATTTAACGGAAGTATTCGACTGTTACCTAATTGAAATATTTTAGATGTTCAAGTGTTTGACTGAAAATTTTTTTGGGATCATGACCCAATTGAAAGTTTTCATATTGTACAGTGACTAAATAGCCATTTAACCCAAAATTAAAATCATACGGATACAAAAGGATGAGAGAAAGGAGGCGCCGGGGAGACGCGGCGGGGAAGAGCACGGGCTGAGAAAGGACTACGGGGGAGAACAAGATTGAGAGAGATTAGGGGGAGGGTCGGCGTTAGAGAGATAATGAGGGAACAGGATGAAGAAATAGGGGTTACAATAATCCGTTGGAGGGAGGGTCGGAGGAGTCGATAAGGTAGGAGAGTGTCGGAGGATGAAGATAACAAAAACAGAAATTACAAACACCGGAGAAACAATAAAAAACACAACAAAAACAAAAATAAAAGCACACACAGAAACGAAGTAAAAACAGGCACAAAAAAACCGGACAGCAAGTCGAGTACGAAGCGGAGAAGAAGGATTTGGGGGGGGGGAGGTTCGGAGGGGTGAAGGACGAGGGCGAAGCAAGGACTGAGGTCGGGGGGAAACAGTTTGCGAGGGATGGTTAAGAGATTGATAGGAAAGTGGGGATGAGGGAGGGGGGGGGGGGGTAATGGCGATGAATATTGTGAATGGGGGAGATTTGGGCGTGGGTAATGATGGAGGTAAAGGGATTAAAGCAGAGAAGAAGGTGACGGAAGGGTCGAGGAGAAAGAGGTGGCTTGAAATTGAGGAGAAAACAAGGGAACGGAAAAACAATACAAAACAATAGATATAAAACCAAAATGCTAGAGTTAAAGAACTGAAATTCAGAAGTTGAACGCTGTGTTTAGTGAAGAATTCCGGCGGAACGCCGGTCAGTTCAGGCCAAGGGCCGATAACGGCTAGATGGGACTTAAGAGAGTTTTAGAGAGAGCTTTTCCCATGGAGTAGCGTAATGCATTGAAACTTTGATAAGCAAAACCGAAACCTTGTCCGCAAAGGATTATTTAAATTTTCCACAACGCGTTTCCAGCTGACCCCCTAGAACATTCCGCGTGATTTGTGCGTACGCCATCAAGCTACCCAACCGACCTTCTTTATTACCTATATATACACATACACCTAACTTTCATCTTTTTCAATCGTAGCTTTTTCTTTCCTTTCTATCAGGTACGTTGATCATCATCTCTCTCCCTCCCCCCCTCTCTCTCTCTCTCTCTCTGTCCCCCTTTGATCATCTCTCCTTCTCACGATCATATCTATCTTTCCCTATCTCTCAGGTCTCTCCCGATCATCTCTCTCGATTATTATATGAGGATGATGTATCTAATTAGGGACGTTAATTCTAGGTTAACGACTTTTTCCCCTCTAAATATTTTTCTTCCGGAATCTGGTGAATATACATGAATATATGCTCTAATTAGATGTTGTAGAATGTTATTGATTACATAATTGAATATGATGATGATGGTGATGATAAGCGCTTGTTTTGGCGGGAGCTAGAGTTATCTATACATACACAAAGATGATGATGAAGATGATTCAGGACTCCTTGGAGATTCTTATGGTAGATTCTATTTCGGATTAACTTTCTGCTAGTTTTTGGTTGATGCAATTGGTAGTTTTTTTGGTGTTGATGAAGATTGTAGGTTTCTCTCGAGTTATTTTGTTCGGGAAGTGACTAATGAAGAGGAATTGTGGATTGTGCGGTAAAATCTGGTTTTGTTTTGAGTAGGTATTCATTACTACTCTCGTATCAATCCGTTTATCATGTTGATTGCTGATTATGATCACCTACGGTATAGATCATTATTTATCTGCATGTATCATGGGAAGAGTCAGGACAGGAGGACTGGTACGGTTATGACATTCTTATTCTCTGTCTATTTGAGATATTACAACTTGTTAGACTTTGTAGTTGAGATATGGACGAATTATGGTGCGTTATCAAGTGCTATCCAGGGTTATTAACATTTCTCTTATCGTGTATTAGTCAAAATTACAGTTGGTGTAATGGTTCAGAATTTGTGGTGCAAAGAATTTTGAGGATCTGGTATGTAGATGCAATGGGTGAACTGTTGTGGATGGTCTCTGGTTTGATACTCTTCTCAATATCTTGATGAAGATTTAGAATAATAGTACTTGTGGACTTGCTGAATATGATGAATTTAGAACGCGAGATAACTGTTACATCACACAAATTTTGTTTGTCTAAATCTGGCGCCTTGTGGTGATTCCTTATTCCTGGCAATTAGTTTTACATGAAATTGCTTCGTGGGTTTTACCATGTAATATGCATAAATGGCTTCAACGTGGCTCTATACTTGTAACAGTTGCGTTGTAAACATGTTTGCAATGAAAAATCTGTGTTCTATTATGTAGATGACCCTGTTTACTATCTTGTGTCCCT
This sequence comes from Saposhnikovia divaricata, assembly GCA_036435485.1. Classification (NCBI taxonomy): domain Eukaryota; kingdom Viridiplantae; phylum Streptophyta; class Magnoliopsida; order Apiales; family Apiaceae; genus Saposhnikovia; species Saposhnikovia divaricata. Next base: position 35,129,068 of record CM071599.1, read on the forward strand.
TCTGTTCATTTTTGTACCAATTCACAAGTTACATTTTTTCAGAACAATTAATATGTGCCTTTGCTATTGACTTATGGTCTATGCTTTAGGATGGTCTTAGATTCTCTTCCTCGGATTAATTCTTTGTTTAGTTTGTTTCTGTTCTCGAACCCCCTTTTTTTTTCTCAGAATTTGTTACCCGGCTCCCAAAGATAGAACTTCAAGAGGTTGTTGGTTTACCCTTTTTTATTGCATCGACTGCCAGAGGAGTGGTTTGCTTGGTTTGCCAGAGGAGTGGTTTGCTTGGTTTGCTTCAGTTTATCATTTAATTCTAGCTGATTCATAACTATTTCTTACATTCTTGTGTTTGTGTTGCTTGTTATCTATTTCCATTTTGAAGTATTTCTGTTGGTAAAGGAAAAAAAAAAGAAAAACTAAATTGCAATGTATAATCTATCTTTTATTTGAATGAGATCATAAGTGCAAGACTGTATATTTTCAAATAATGACTCCAGTAAATAATCAAATAATGGCTTAAAGCAAAGAATCTTCCTCTTTAAGTAATTTGTTTTGAATTATCATCTTTTCACAGCTATGTTTAATGTATTATGAATTATGAAGTCAAGTTTATTTTGGAGAAAAGATGCGCTGCTGGGAATCTCTTTAGTAAATAGGTAACTGAATTTTTCTCCATTATGTTTCCTATGAGGTCTGGTGAAGATAATAGTAACTTTGTAGGATGTTCTCAATGACATAAGTGGATCTGACCGGAGCATGATACACCAAGGTGATGATAAAGCAAACTAAAGACATCTATGACTTTGGATTGTAATGTCAACTTCATTGTCCTGCTCTTCTAGGGATTGCCTATTCAAATTTATAAATTTAGCCTAATAGTGACTCGTAACTGTCCTCATATTTATTAGTTTAATTGGTGATTTTGATCATATATTTATGTGAAATACAAGAGAAATAGACAAGACAAGAGGATGAGGATGAGGCGGTAGTAATGTATTCTACTTGTGTGTGATATTGAAAATCATGGTTAGTTTGACTTTCTAGTTAAGACGTGGATGATGTATGGTTATTATCTCTGATTTAACTTGTCAAGTTTTATTTCTTTGTTATACTACTGATTTTAGTATATGATTCAGAAATCAAGGTGTAATGAATTTTTGGGTTTGGTGCTTTTTTGTACATTTTGTGGATGTCAGGTCTTTTATATGTGAGAAACAAAAGAACTGGGTGATACACGACGGGTACAATGATTATCAAATCTCGAAATTCTTTTCACCGTGTGATAAGTATGGTAGTTTTGTAGTTGAGGAAATAGATGTGCTATCAAGGAATCTTGTTCAGTAAGGTAACGGTTTTTAGTGGAGCTAGAAACTCTAATTAGATGTTGTTGATTGTTACTAATGACAAGTGAATCTGGTGAGAGCATGTGCTTTAGTTATTTCAGTGTTCAACTCTGTGTTGGTAATAAGTTGGGTCTCTTCTATTTGTATTTTCGGTGTCTACTGTTGTTCTTTTCCATATGATTCCTGTAATCCAGGCCAGAAAGTGACAAATGAGGACAGGTATGGAAATGTTTGATTTGGTTTTATTGAGTAATTCGATCTTACTCAATCATGTCTTGTAGGTTATTATCTGTATAAACAAGAGAGATGAGACAAGCGGATGATTACTGTGGTAACCTATTCTCCTAATAAATTATTAGTGTTGTGTGGAGGATTATTATCTATCATCAAACATCAACGTATATTTTTCTGTTTTGAGATTTGTTAGAACCAAGGTGTTAAAAGATTTTTAGGGTGTTCTGTGCTTATCAGCTTACTGTCAAGGATAGTCTCAGGTTTAGTATGTTACAAATTTTATTCTAAATGTTTTGGTGAAGATGTAGACTTGTAGAGATTTTGACAAAATGTAGTTTTTTACCTGTCATCATTGAATTCGGCTATGTGTTTTGGTGGTAAGTGCAGATGAGCGTACTGTTGAGTATGGTCCCAGGTTAGGAAAGCTATAAATTTTATTCTAAATGTTTTGGCGATGATATAGATACTTGACTGAACGTAATATTTTACTTAATTTTATGTGTTTTGGATTGTATGTAAGACTTACCAATAAAGGTACGACTCTTTTGATGTATGGTTGTAATTCTTAGTTGTTATAACTCCTCACCATTTTTTGTTGAGTTTCCCATCATTTTTCCACAGATTCATTCTATGCCCCTATTTCTTTGTGGTTTTGTTTCTTGAATATTGGTTGAATCTGTTTAAGCTTGTTTGCTTTACAGAAGTTTACTTCTGTTTTGCAGTGCAAGGTGATTGTCCTATTAACCTGTGTCTTACCGAGTCGGTACATGATGATTAGTTTGGTGACAAATATAGCTGGACATGCTTGAGGGGCTTTACACTGTTAATATGCATGTATAACCATATGTGATTTTATATCTGCAACTGTTGTTTTATTATTTTGTGACAGTGCTTGCATTCGCACAATAATACAGGTTCATAAGGTGTTTCTTTCGATATGTTTTTGTTACTGATAATTTCAGAATTTACTTGAGCTTGAGATCCTTCCTGCTGCCAGAGGTCAGCTAACTTCATGGCTTGTGCTTAATGGTGATTCTAGACTCTTCCTTAAATTATTCAACTAAATACACTATAATAATAATAATAATAATAATAATAATAATACAAGTTCATAAGGTGTTTCTTTCGATATGTTTTTGTTACTGATAATTTCAGAATTTACTTGAGCTTGAGATCCTTCCTGCTGCCAGAGGTTAGCTAACTTCATGGCTTGTGCTTTACGGTGATTCTAGACACTTCCTTAAATTATTCAACTAAATACACTATAATAGTGCTCTTTTAGCTTCTCTCTCTCCCTCCCTCCCTCTCCCTCTCCCTCTCCCACCCTGCCTAATTCCACTTCCTCAGGATATTTTTCTTGGGAACTTCTAATATGAAACATCGAGAGGTTGGTACTTTCAGGGGAAAATTTTCTCATTGAAGAATCAAATGTGCTTTTGAAAATCTGTTTTAGTTGAGTAAGTTGGTGGTTCCGTTCTCGATTATCTTTTCTTATGCATTCGGGTGAAGATACAGAAACTCTAATTGGACGTTGTATGATGTTCTTAGGGGCATAACTTGGTAAATCGGACGAGAGTCTGTGCTTTGATGTGAACTAGAGATATAAATATACTAAAGTGATAGTGAACCCTTCTCAGGACTTCCTTGAGATTGTTATGGTAAACTTGTTTTGATCTACATTATAGTGCCTGATGTTAACTTTCTGCTAGTTTTCGGTTGATGCTTTGCTATTTTTTGGTGTTGGTGAAGAATCTAGGTTCCTCTCATAATTTTCTCTGAAGTGACACTAATGAAAAGGACTTGTGCGGTATTTCTTCTTGTTTTGGGTTGGTATACGTTACCGTTGTCGTATGCTGATTTTGGCCACATACATATTAGATTACGTGATAGGACAACAAGCACACGGTAGTAAGTAGTAACATACCCATTCTCTATCTGTGTATTATTCGTAATTACAGCTAGTAACATTTTGTAGTTGAGAATAGACGTTTACCGTGGGTTATTTTTGGGCTATTAATGTTTTTCCCGTATTATTCAATTTTAAAGTTGGTAAGAATGGTTCAGAAATTCCTCAGCTGTGAAGGATTTTGAGTGTTTGAAGTGTAAATGTAACGGGCATACTATCGAGGATGGTCTCTGGTTTGATTTATTCTCAATTCTTTGGTGAAGATTTAGAAACTTTGTATAGAAGTTGTTGTATATTACTTGTGGCATAGTTGTATTTGATGGATTCATGTTTTGACTTGCATGCAAGATGTAGGGGTGACAGTGATAAAGACAAAGACATGACTCTTTTAAAGTTGTGGCATAGTTGAATTTGATGGATTCATGTTTTGACTTGCATGCAAGATGTAGGGGTGACGGTGATAAAGACAAAGACATGACTCTTTTAAAGTGTAATGGTAGAGTAATCTCAATCTTTTAGCTTTATTGATTTCATTGATTTTTTAATCTTTTTTCGTATTCGTGATACACACATTCTTTGTGGTTCTGTTTCTTGTTTGTTCAAAAATGTTTACTGTACAGAAAATTAACCTTGTTTCAGCTTTATTAACCATGGTATGCAAGATTAAAATTGTACATTTTTTTATGCTAAAATAAATTTTTTATTGTTCAAATCACTTGAATATAAATTTTTTTTAAAAGAATATAATTAATAATTATATCAACTAACCAATGAGTATTCTTTATTAGGTCAGTAGTAAATTTACTGTAATGATTCCCCCCCCCCCCCCCTCTTTCTGTCTCTCTCTCTCCCTGGCCCTCCATGCCATACCACTTTCTTTTTCAGGATTTGTTACTTGGAAACTTCTTATATGAAACATTGAGTGGCTGGTACATCATTTTGGTACTTTAAGGTTAGTTATGTGGTTTACTTCGATTTTGTATTTTTCTTTTTGCTGAAAACAACTGTTTCCTGACATCTTATTTCTGTGCTGCATGTTCGTTACTTCCAAATTTTATTTTTTGTATGCAATCTAGTGAAGTAATAGAAAATCTTATCAGACGATGTAGGATGTTCTTAGTGGCAGAACCAGTAAATTAATACGATGAGAATCTGTGCTTTAGTGGAAATAGAGGCATAAATACACCCAAGGTATTGATCAAATCAACTCATGAGGACGTCAAGATTGTTATTGTAGACCTATCTTGATCTTGATCTTCACTGTCGTTCCTGATATTGACTTTCTGCTAGTTTACAGTTGATGGTATGTTATTTTTTTTTGTGATGTTGATGAAGATTCTAGGTTCCTCCCGTAATTGTCCGAAAGTGACTGATGAGGACTTGTGTGGTAATATTTGATTTTGTTCTGGGTAGGTATTCGTTACCATAGTCAAAACACTCATATTATTGTGTTATTTGCTGATTTTGATCACACACGTTTAAGATCATTATGTTTGTATTACAAGAGAAAGAAACGAGACAGGAGAATGACTAATAAGGTCTTGTGCCGTCATATTTGGTTTATAAACGAGACAGGAGGGTGAGTACGGTAGTGACATACTGTATCTGTGTATTTTTGGAAAAAATTAGCTTCATAGACTTTGTATTTGAGTTGTGGACGGTTTACAGTATGTGATCTCGGCAATGTTTCTCTTTCCCTCTATTACTTGGAATGACAGTTGGCGTGAATGGTTCAGAAATTTCCTCGTGAAAGATTTTAAAGGTTTGCTATGTACATGCAATGTGAGAATCACTGATGATGGTCTCTGGTTTGATTTTTTTTCTCATTTTTTTGATGAACATATAGAAACTATGTTTAAAAGTTGCGTTTTACACGACATCATTGAATATGACGAATACCTGTATTTTGGCTTCTATGCAAGATGTAAAACTTGAATGGGGTGACAGTGATAATGACAAGTCCTGACTCTTTCAACGTGTGATGGTAGATTTATCTCGATCTTTGCTAGTCATTGCTTTTCTGAGTTTTATCTTTTTTCGTGCTCATGTATACTATTTCTTCGTTGTGGTTCTGTTTCTTGTCTGTCTAATATGCTTTTTGTTTACAAAAAGTTAACTTGGGTTTTAGGTCTAATGACCATGGTATGCAAAACTAAATCATCACACAACTTTGTTCTGGCTAAAGGTGGTGGGGTATGGTTATTACTTATTCCTGGTATCTAGTTAAACTTGGGTTTTAGGTCTAATGACCATGTAATATATGCATATAGGTCTTATATGCAATTACGTACTTGTAAACAGAACTACTGATGATGGTCTCTGGTTTGATTTTGAATCTCTTATCTTTTCTTGTTCTCATGATAACCCTTTCTTCTTTGTGGTTCTGTTTCTTGTCTGTTTAAGCATGTTTTTGGTACAAAAATTCAACTTGGTTTCAGCTCTAATGACCATGGTCTGCAAAGCTATCCGGTCACACAGCTTTTGTCTGTCTAAAGCTTGCGGGGTATGTTAATTACTTCTCTTGGTGACTAGTTAACCTGAAACAACTTTGTGGGCTTTACCATGTAATATGCATATATGGGTTTTATGCAATTATGTGCTTCAGTGCTTGTAATACTGTGTGAACATGTCTGCAAGCTCCATAAAAACTCGGGAGGTGCATCGTTCTTGGAGCGACGTTTTTAAGATGATTTTGCTAATTGCAACTGATGATTCTGAAAATTGCCTGATCTTGAGGCGTACACCGGAGGTTAGGCAAAATTCATGGCTTGTGCTTAATGGTCTTCATAGATTATATTTCCTTATATTAGCGCTCTGTTCTATTTATATATTTTTCTCTCCATGACCACTTCCTTTCTAAAAATTTGTTACGCGGGAACTTTAGGATAATAATATGAGAGGTTGTTGATCTATTGATTCAGTTGCATCTACCAGTGGAGTGGTTTGCTTTGCCTTATTTTTTCATTGGAGTCTTGGCTGATCATAATTCAGAGCTATCACAACATCTTGTTAGTGTTTTCTGATTTAAAATTCTCGTTGTCGTATATGTGTGGTTATTTTCTTGTTTGTTTTAATTATTTGCTAAGGAAATTTAACTGCAAGCTCCATAAATTTTTCCCAACTCGGGAGGTGCATCGTTCTTGGAGCGACGTTTTTAAGATGATTTTGCTAATTGCAACTGATGATTCTGGAAATTGCCTGATCTTGAGGCGTACACCGGAGGTTAGGCAAAATTCATGGCTTGTGCTTAATGGTCTTCATAGATTATATTTCCTTATATTAGCACTCTGTTCTATTTATATATTTTTCTCTCCATGACCACTTCCTTTCTAAAAATTTGTTACGCGGGAACTTTAGGATAATAATGTGAGAGGTTGTTGATCTATTGATTCAGTTGCATCTACCAGTGGAGTGGTTTGCTTTGCCTTATTTTTTCATTGGAGTCTTGGCTGATCATAATTCAGAGCTATCACAACATCTTGTTAGTGTTTTCTGATTTAAAATTCTCGTTGTCGTATATGTGTGGTTATTTTCTTGTTTGTTTTAATTATTTGCTAAGGAAATTTAACTTTGTTTCAGCTTTATTGACCATGTTATGCAAGATTAGGGGAGGGGGAGGGAGGCTAAATGATGCAGCACAATAACAATTAATGATAAACGATAACAAGATTATGATAAACACAACAAGAACAATGATTATAAACCCTCGGGAGATTGAACCGCAGAACAATCTCTACCCCAAGCTATCCCCAAATTGATACATCATCAATACTTAGAGAAAAGTTTTATGTATATAATCAAAAGGTACTCAATAAGAAGCCAATACAAGGGTATAAATAGGCTGTTTTACAAGCCAAAACAGCTGAATACAAAATAAAGTCAAGCACACAATTGAAATTACAAGCACACAATATTTGAAATTACAAGTACAAGCACACAATATTTGAAATTACACTACTACAAAGTCAAGCACACCATTTGAAATAACTATCTCAAACCCAAACATGATACACATTACTAATGATGCCTATTAACTCTCCCCGACTAGGAAAGGTTTGGCTCTGTCGAACTGAACCGTGTGTAATGCTCAAAGAGGTCAGGAGCAAGACGCTGAAACTCTGTAGCACTAATCCATGTACGCTCGTCGTCTGACCTGTTACGCCAATGAACTAAGTACTGTCGAAAACCACCGCGTCGAGTTGGCATAAATCTCTCATCTAGAACATCAACAGGCACATCTACTGTCGGCTGTGCAGAAACATAAAGAGGTGTAGGAGGTTCAAGTTGTGGAGGGTTAGATATAGGCTGAATGGGGCTAGAAGGGATAGGAACACTAGAAGGTGACGAAGGTGAAGAAATATTAGAGGTTCCATGAAAAGGAGTGAGATCTTCCACATTAAATACAGGGCTAATAGTCACATCACTAGGAAGATCTAACTCATAAGCATTAGTACCAACCCTCTTTCGAATCTGAAATGGACCCATCCGTTTAGCATGCACTTTCTTCCAAGCACCAGGAGGTAGCCTCTCTGTGCGGTGTCGCAACATGACATGATCACCTTCATTATACTCTCGAAACCTGCGATGAACATCTGCAGTAGACTTATAATTTTCATTGCTTAAATTAATTTTCTGTCGTATCTCAGCATGCAATTTATGAATGTGATGTGCAAAGGACTCTGCAGACTCGCTAGACCTATATGCAGGGGGAAGGGGAACCAAATCTATGGGTTTCCTAGGCTGATGACCAATGTAAGCCTGAAAAGGGCTGACTCCTGTAGATCTATTAACAGAGCTATTATATGCAAACTCAGCTGTAGGCAAGACCCTATCCCATGTAGACACATGTTCACCTACAAGACACCTAATCAAATCACCTAGACTCCTATTAACGACCTCAGTCTGTCCATCGGTCTGGGGATGATAGGCTGTAGAGAACTTAAGGCTAGTACCAAGCAATTTCCAGAGGGTCCTCCAGAAATAACTCACAAACTTGACATCTCTGTCAGAAACTATACTCAAGGGAACACCATGTATCCTCACTATCTCATTAAAGAAGATCGAGGCAATACGAGCAGCGTTATCAGTCTTGCTGCATGGAATGAAATGAGCCATCTTAGTAAAACGATCCACCACAACAAAGACTGAATCATGACTCTTATGTGTTCTAGGCAATCCTAACACAAAGTCCATGCTAACATCTTCCCAAGGAACATGGGGAACTGGAAGAGGAGTGTATAAACCCGTATTCTGCTTCCTACCCTTGGCCGTCTGGCAAGTACGGCACTCCGCGACTATACGAGCAACATCCCTCTTCAAACTAGGCCAAAAGAACCTATCCTCGACAATAGCAATGGTCTTATCTCGACCAAAGTGACCAGCTAATCCTCCCGCATGTAACTCTCTCACAAGATACTCTCTCAAAGATGTGTTAGGGATACACAAACGGATTCCCCGGAACAAGTATCCATCATGAATACAATAATCCCTCGAAGGCGGTGAACTAGGATCTTGTAAGCTAGCATAAGTCTCCCCAAAATCTCGACACAAAGGATAGTCCTGAATCATATGTGTGAACCCTACGACCTCGACACTCATAGTGTTAAGAATAAGGGTTACTCTACTAAGTGCATCAGCAACCTTGTTCTCGGTACCTTTGCAATGCCTAAGTACAAAGGTATACTCCTGAACAAACTCAAACCACTTGGCGTGTCGATGATTTAACTTTTTCTGAGAGTTAATGTACTGAAGTGCCTGGTGATCACAGGGGCGTCTCCAGTAATTTGGAGGCCCTAGCTTATATGGTGAGAATTTCCTGAACATCAAACAATCATCGACTCATAATGGTGTGCACAAGAAAAATTTACTGTAACTTTTAGAAATTTGATTTGGTTTTTTTTTTGTTTTTTACAAACAAGATTTTTTTTTCTTCTAAAATTAGATTTTTTGAAAAATATTCGAAAAAAAAGGTAGGCAACCAAATCAACTAGGAGTATCAGTTTTTAATATAGTAGATATAGTTCATTTTCATTAATAAAATAGTTTATTGGTTAATTTTTAAAATATTATGTAAGTTTAAATTATAAAAATCAAACTACACCAAACTATTAAAACTTTTAATACTAACTCTTAGAAACAAGGAAGAATAATTAGTATTTTCAATAGTGAATCTAGTACATATTTTTTAGCCTCCAATTTATTCTATATGAAACATTGAAAAATATTGATATTAAATGAAAAATAAAAATTTTAACAATAATTAATTTACTAATATTTTATTTATACTAAATATTTTATATAGTATAGGAGAAAAATGTGGCCCCAACATTTTTGGAGGCCCTAGGCACAAGCCTAGGACAACTCCCCCTGGAGCCGGCTCTGGGTGATCAGAATAAAGAACAAACTCCTTGGCCAACAGATAATGTCGCCAATACCTAAGTGCCTGTACTACAGCATAAAACTCCCTATCATAGGTGGTATATTTCCTCTTGGCCTCGTTAAGCTTTTCACTAAAGAAAGCTACAGGATGACCATCTTGACTCAATACTCCGCCTATACCTAATCCCGAGGCATCACACGTGACCTCAAATACCTTACCAAAATCTGGTAATATGAGGACTAGAGCATGTATCAACCTCTCCTTAATCTCAGCAAAGGCCTTCGTAGCCGATTTAGACCACATAAACTCCCCTTTCTTCATACTATCGGTGATGGGAGCCATGATGGTACTGAAACCTCTAATGAACCGCCTATAGAAAGTGGCTAGACCATGAAAACTGCGAACCTCATGGATAGTCGAAGGTTCGGGCCATTCTCGAATAGCCTTTACCTTCTCTGGGTCAGCTGAAACTCCATCCTTGGAGACCACAAATCCAAGGAATATCACTGAATGTTGCACAAAAGAGCACTTCTTCAGGTTCACATACAACTTCTCTTGTAAGAGAAGTGCTAGAACCTGACGCAAGTGGGACAAGTGCTCCTCACGCGTGGGACTATAGATGAGAATATCATCAAAATATACAACAACAAATCTGCCAATAACTGGACGAAGCACTTGGTTCATGACTCTCATGAACGTGCTGGGCGCATTGGATAGCCCAAAAGGTAGAACTAACCACTCATAAAGTCCATCGGCTGTTTTAAAGGCAGTTTTCCACTCATCTCCTTCTCTAACACGAATCTGATGATATCCACTCCGTAAGTCAATCTTAGTAAAATATTGAGCTCCCACGATCATGTCTAACATGTCATCAAGTCTAGGAATGGGGAACCTATACTTAACAGTGATCTTGTTGATAGCTCGACTGTCACAACACATCCTCAAACTACCATCAGCCTTAGGAGTGAACAAGGCCGGCACTGCACAGGGGCTAAGACTCTCTCGGACAAATCCCTTCCTAAGTAACTCATCTACCTGTCGCCTCATCTTCATCTGCTCAGTAGGGTTCATCCTATAGTGTGGTAGGTTAGGTAGAGAGGATCCAGGGACAAAGTCTATAGCATGCTGGATATCCCTGAGAGGTGGTAATCCCTCAGGTAGCTCACTAGGCATTATATCAACAAATTTGTCAAGAATCTGTTGAACATCACTAGGAATCTCAATAGCACTTCTGTCATGATTGTCTCTCGCCTCTCTAGCAACTAGCATATACACAACCTTGGACTCTAAAGCACATGTCTCGAATTCCTTTCTCTTCAAAATATGGAGAGATTTAATTGGTTGTGTAGGAACACTATTTGCCTTCGCATCGCTTTTAGCAGTCTCACGTGGTCTACTAGGAAGCAATGTGATCTTCTTCCCATTGTGCGTGAACACATATGTGTTGTGTCTACCATAGTGAGTCACACTACAGTCATACAACCAAGGTCGTCCTAAGAGAATATGAGAAACATCCATGGGAAGGACATCACACCATATACTCTCCTTGTAATCCTCGAGATGGATCGGAACAAGACACCTATGTGTCACAGGAATAGTTGTCTTGTTGACCCATGCTACACTATAAGGATGGGGATGTGGTTCTACTTTTAACTTTGACCGTGCAACTGCAGATCGTGCAACTACATTTAAACAACTCCCTCCATCAATAATGACCTTAGACGTCATCCCGTCAACTCTACTAAAGGTGTGAAATATGGAAGTCCTCTTCCAATCATCCTCTTTCGAGTTGGTATACAAGCATCGCATAACACCTACATGTCTGTCTGTCTCCTCTAAGTCTCGTAAAGCATCCTCATCATCGGTGTTATGTGCTCTCTCTAGCTCACCCTCGAAAAACTCATCATCCTCTCCATAGTTCTCAATAAGATTCAACCTTTTCTTTGGACACTCGAATGACTTATGTCCAGGCTCATGACATGTAAAACATGTCTCTAGGTTCCTAGATCGAGAAGAGGCTGGGATCTGAGCTTTCATAGGATCCCTAGTTGTGCTACTGCTAGCTCCCTGAGATGTGGGAACAGTCCGACTATGTGGTAGAGCTCGACTCATTGGCTGTCTCGAATAGGAAAACCCCCTCTGTTGGGAGAACTCCTTGAGTCGATACTCATGCTCTAATGCAACCTGAAAAACGTCATCTATCGTGTTTATTTGAGTGTTCATCATTTGTCGTTTGAGCTCGGGTCGTAACCCATTTTTGAATTTAATAATGCTCATACGAGTACTCTCTTTAAGCTCACACCTTTGAACCAACTCCCTAAATTTGCCGATATACTCAGCAACAGACAAATTACCTTGAGTTAGGTTATCAAATTGCTCCATTAACCTATCTCTATGCCCTAAAGGTAGATAGTACTGAGATAAACGCATCTTCATCTCGGCCCAATGCCTAACTGGAGGCTGTCTCGTACGCTCTAGGTCTCTCTCGATACTACCCCAAAAGACGGTAGCTTGTTTTACAAGCTTCATCTTGGCAAATCTCACCATTCGCTCGTCACTCATCATATGCCAATCAAAAAATTTATCCATGCTGGATAACCAATCAGAGAAAGCATCGGGATCAAATCTCCCATCAAACTCTGGGGCATCTATCTTAATCTTGAGCACATCATCTCTTCGCTCAAACCTATCTTGATTCCTATAGTTATGGTATCCCTCGTCTCGGATCGCCATATTCAGGTGGATCATCCCTATAGTTGTCATGATGTCTAGGGGGTTCTTTATGATTTCTACCTCCCCTATGTCCTCCCATATGTCTAGGAATAATTGCATCAATATTCTGACGCCGAGGTGGAACTATATCCTCATTATTTCTATCGACGTCCTCCATGTGTGGTTCAACATTTAAATTCCTAGCATTGTTTGCAATCTCTAAGGCCTCGACTCGATTAGTTAAATTATCAAACTTGTCGTTCATAGATGTAGTGAGGTCTTGGATACTTTGTAACAAATGAGCCAAAGTTGGCTCAGGAGGCTGATCTTGTGAATTACTACCGGCTCCGCTACGAGTGATGACCATGATATGACTAAATGCACAGCTGAGATATGATAGAAATTTAACAACTATATTATATTCGACTACTGATGCTATCACTAGTTATGAAAATATAATAAAGAAGACAAGTATATGCAACCAATATGGAATATTTTGCAAACTAAGCAAATAAAGTCATGCGAATTCAGGAGAGAGTTAAATACTAAATTGTGAATTAAAACTCCTAAACATGAATATTAAGTCCTAGAATTAAAGAGGAAATCTTTTTGTTTTTGTTTTTGTTTTTTTTTTGTTTTTGAAATGAAAAAGAGTTGGGTAATTGTGATGTCAAAAGAGGCAGGTATGTATGATTAAGAGTATTAGGATATCCTAACAGGGTATAGGTTACCTCCCTTGTTTCGTAGCAGCACAACAAAGGCAGCAATAACTTCAGTAGCAAGACGGTGGTGACAACTTTAGTGATTCCTTCTTTTCTTTTCCAGATCTGTCTTTTAAGTTTGCTGTGAACAGTAACTTCAGAAAGAACAGACAGTGAACAGTGTTTCTGGTTCTGAACAGCAACTTTCCAGAGATGAACAGTAATTTTTTTCAGTGATGAACAGTAGCTTCTCTGGCAGTTAACCAGAAGTTGATTTTTATCTTTGGCTGGTAGTTTAGGGCTATAACTGAGGGTTCAAAATGGTGCAGTTTAGTGGGTTTCTGGGCAGAAATGAAGGTCAAAAAAAGGGAGCCTGGTTTCTGGTTTTTGTAGGTTTCTGGGCATGTGATTAAGTTTGTAACTGATGATGAGAAGTATGGTCTGAGTTTCTGTGACAAACCAGGTTTCTGGATGATTTAGAATGATCAGGTTTTGGATGAAAAATCAGGGTGGGTATAGCAGCGGATGGATAGTAACAATAGGATGAACTATAATGATAACCACCAGAATTTTAGCTCTGATGCCAATTTGATGCAGCACAATAACAATTAATGATAAACGATAACAAGATTATGATAAACACAACAAGAACAATGATTATAAACCCTCGGGAGATTGAACCGCAGAACAATCTCTACCCCAAGCTATCCCCAAATTGATACATCATCAATACTTAGAGAAAAGTTTTATGTATATAATCAAAAGGTACTCAATAAGAAGCCAATACAAGGGTATAAATAGGCTGTTTTACAAGCCAAAACAGCTGAATACAAAATAAAGTCAAGCACACAATTGAAATTACAAGCACACAATATTTGAAATTACAAGTACAAGCACACAATATTTGAAATTACACTACTACAAAGTCAAGCACACCATTTGAAATAACTATCTCAAACCCAAACATGATACACATTACTAATGATCCCTATTACTAAAAAGAACAATATTATAGTAAGTTTAGGCCAACAATTTAATTTAAAATATTTATTCGTTAGTTAATTAAAAATCGTATTCTTATAGTATTATTGGATGTACAAGTAATTAATAATCTTTCCCAGGATTTGTTACACAGGAACCTGTTTTATATGAGACTTCGAAAAGTTGATACGTATGCCATTTTGGTGTAGTTCGATTCTGTATTTTACTTTTTTGCTGATAACAGCTATTTCCTCGCATCTTGTTTCTCTGTTGCATGTATTTCTTATTTTCAAAAGTTCAATTTTCTCATTGAAGAAATAGATGTGCTTCCAAGAATTCTCTAGTTCAGTATGTTAACAGTTCTTTTCTCTATTAGATTTTCTTTTGCAATCTGGTGAAGTACTAGAAGCTCTCGTCAGAGGTTAAAAGATGTTCTTAGTGAGAGTCTGTGCTTGCTGAATTAAGAGGTATAAATACATCAGAGGTTTGAACATGTTGGCCACATAAATTTAACATTGTTTCAACTAATTGATCATGGTATGCAAGACTAACTTTTGCTTTATGGATTAGATACTTAAATAACCGTAATTTTAAAGAATATAATTATTTAATTAACTAACAAATCAATTTTTTTAATGCAACTGTTGGACAAAATATATTGTAATATTGGTCTTTTTAGCCTCCCCCTCCCCCTCCCTTCCCCTTTCCCTTTTTCTTTGTCCCCTAACAGCTTTTCCTGACATATTGTTTCCGTGTTGCATGTGTTGTTGTCTACTTCCATATTTTTATGTTTAAAGGGTTAATTTTCTGATTGAAGAATTAGATGTGCTTCTTAGAGTTCTCTCTAGTTCAGTAAGTTGACGGTTGTTTTTCTCTATTTTTTTTGTAGTAACACACACACACCCACCTTGTTTTTGACAAGGTTCGAACCCTCAACATCTGATTGAGGGAGCAAGGGAGATGCTGTTAGTCCAATGACTTTTTTCTCTATTATTTTTGCATATGAAATCTGGGTAAGTTATAGAAACTCTGATCAGACGGATGTCCCTAGTGGTATAACTCAGTGAATCAGGTGAGAGTCTGTGCTTTGGTGTATAACCACGGTAATTATAAAATCAACTGACTACTCCTTCAAAATTGTTATGTTATACTTGTTTTGATCTTCAATATGGTGCTTGATGTCAACTTCCTGCTAGTTTTCGGTTGATGCTTTGCTATTCTTTGGTGCTGGTGTTGATAAAGATTCTCGATTCCTCTCGTAATTTTGTCTGTTTGAAGGTGACCAATAAGGAGGACTTTTGCAGTAGTATCTGATTTCCTTTCGGGTAGGAATTTGTTACTGTTTAAATCAACCGGTTTATGTTGAGTAGATCATTATCCAGGTATTACAAGAGAATGAAACAAGACAGGAGGAGGACGAGTTTGGCAGCAACGTACCGATTCTCTATCTATGTGTTTATTCAAAAGTACAGCTGGTCAGACTTTTTATTGAGATTTGGACTGTTTCAGCAAGTTACCTCAGCCTATCATCTTTGTCCCTTCCGTCTATTATTGAATATTGCAGTTGGTGTGATCAGAAATTGATCAGTTGTAAAGGATATTGAGGGTTTGGTGTGTTCATGCAATGGGCATAATATCGAGGATGGTCTCTGGTTTGATTTTATTCTCAATTTTTTGGTGTATATTTAGAAACTTTGTGTTAGAAATAAGACCCTAGCTATGCTAAGGAATGAACACCAGAAATTGTTCTGTATTAATATTCTGTGTTATTGATTACAAGAGCTCCTAAGCCCTATTTATAAGCTTAATTAGCCTTCATCTACGTAACTGATTACATCACAATTACTGTGGATCTTCTGACTATGACTTACTGTAGCAAGTAGACTTATTTTAGCACACAATATTTGACACACCCCCTCACTCGAAATCCCATCTTGGGATGAAAGACCTATCTTGGGATTTGAAGAGTGGAACACTAGGAGCCTTTAAGCATAACCTTAGCGTCCAACCAGACCCATCTTAGGATTGAAGACCCATCTTAGGATTGACCCATCTTGAGATTGCTCATCTTGGGATTGACCCATCTTGAGATTGCTCATCTGAGAATTTTGGGTATACCGGGACTCGACTTTGTGATCACTCGGTATTAACAGGATATAGCAGTGAACTGTGTGTGTATGTCTGTATACATACTACTACTTCTGCTGCTTTGTCGTCAGGGCAGTGAACTGTGTGTACATCTGTATATACACTACTTCTGCTGCTTGTTTTTTCATCTGTGGCAGTGAACTGTGTTGTCTGAATATACAACTACTACTTCTGCTCTTGTGGAATAACGCCCCCTGAACTATTTAATTTGTAGCATCGTAAAAAAATGGAGAGATACCGTAATATCAACTACCACTTGAATACTACACAATTAAATTTATAACATGGGGTAAACTCCTAAAATCAAAGTGATATATCTTCAAAAGATCCCGATTTTTTTTTTAATATTAACACTATTTTCCCTTAAGAAAATAAATGTAAAATAAGAATAATTTTTTTATCGGATCTATAATCATAAAATCATCTTTTTTTTTATTCTTTTTCATTTCTTTTTTTTTTTTTTATGTTTCTTTGTTTTTTAACTGCTACCAGCCTGTCGACAGCTTTTTTTTCTTTAGCATCTTCCTAATTTTTTTAGATGCTTTTGCCTTTTTTTTTTGGTTTGACCCCCTTTTTTTTTTGTCTGCTCTTTTTTTTCCTTTAGCAACCTTTTTAGGATGCTTTTGCTTTTTCTTTGGCTTTTGCACAGCCCACTCCTGTCATTACTCAAAAACAAACCACCATCATCAACAAACCCATTCACAGCATCTTTAAAGCCCCTGCACTCTTCTTTTCTTCATCCTTTTTTTTTTTCTCTTTCTTCTCTTTCTCTTCATCTGCTCCCTGTCTTCCTTTTCCTTTTTTTTTTGCAGGACCAACTTCTATACTAAGCAGGCCCAATAAATTTAAAAGAACAAATAACAGGCCTGCAAGCTTCTTCCCTTACAGCCTTTATTCGTTCTCCTCATTTTCCTTCCAATGAGTGAACTGTATAGATATATATGCATATATTATCTATTACTTCTGCTGCAATGTTGGAATCGAAAATCAGAGGGGAACAACTTTGTCTTCTGCAACTCTGCCGGAATCTGACCGGAACTGGTCCCACGCGCCGGCGCGTGGGCGCGTTTGCCGACTTTTTGACTCTTCTGGCAGCGCGTGACGGCGCGTCTGGCGGCGGTTGGCTGCCGGACTTCTGGCCTTTTCTCGTATGGAGCTTATCTTCACTGGTATGTTGGTTTGGTATTGTTTCTATGGACAGAAAAATAGCAGAACTGGGCAGCTTGGGCAGTAGCGACTAGCAGCTTCTTGTTTACTTTGGTAGCTTGTGTTTTTCTTAAAAAACAACAAAGCTTCAGTGGAAATTACTCTCCCCTCTACTCCTGCTCTGATACCATGTTAGAAATAAGACCCTAGCTATGCTAAGGAATGAACACCAGAAATTGTTCTGTATTAATATTCTGTGTTATTGATTACAAGAGCTCCTAAGCCCTATTTATAAGCTTAATTAGCCTTCATCTACGTAACTGATTACATCACAATTACTGTGGATCTTCTGACTATGACTTACTGTAGCAAGTAGACTTATTTTAGCACACAATATTTGACACTTTGGCATGATTAATTATGGTGATTGCATGTTTTGGCTTGCATGCAAGATGAATGACAATACCAGGGCAACGATGATAAAGACAAAGTCATGACTCTCTCGACCTGTGAAGGTAGAGTAATTTCAATTTTTTCGGTTTCATGATATATAGTTTCTTCTTTGTTTAAACATGTTCGCTGTAGTTAACTTTGTTTCAGCTTTATTGGCCATGGTATGCAAGATGAAATTGCACATTATTTTTTGTGCTTAATTAATATACATTATTGTTTAAATTACTTTATACAATAATTCTAAATGAATTTAACTAATAATTTTTTATTAACTGACCAATGAATATTTTAAATTTAAAAATAGTGGACTAAATTTACTGTAATAAAGCTCTCTCTCCAGAAAGTCTCTCTCTCTCTCTCTCTCTCTCTCTCTCTCTCTCTCTCTCTCTCTCTCTCTCTCTCTCTCTCTCTCTCTCTCCCATTCCCCCTCTATCTCACTGACCTCAGTTACTTATATATATACACATATTTTTAGTAATAAAGCTAATGTATATGTTTATAATGTTATAGTTTTAGGTTCCACATAAAACCACTTAAAATTAGAACGGTTAGAACTGTTTAATATATTATGATGTAGAACATTATACTTTTTTATAGTATTTAATTATTATCAATTATTTTTTGTCAATTTTTTTAGAACGTATTATAATGATGAAGTACAAGTTGAGTTACGTGAAAACTAATTTATTTATTTTTAAAAATAATTTTTTTTAGAAAATAAACTATTGTGTACAGCATAAGTACACCATGCTCTCTAATTATATATGTGTGCTGCAGCAAAATTGAAATATCGTATACCTACACATAATACATGATCAAGATTAGTCCTAAGTTCTAATTTAATATAAGATTCTAATTTGAACCTAACCCTTATGTTATGTATGTACTTTCTATATAGATATTCTTTTTTGGATAATAGATTATGCTGGATAAGGATGATGATCATCAACTCTCTCTCCCCCCTCTCCATATATGTACAGTAGTTGTAGGCTGTATGATTATATGTAAGGATGCTATCTCTATCTCTGTCTCTATCGTAGGAGGTTATTTTTGCTTATGAATTTAGGTGAAGATATGTATATTTTAACTAGATGTTGTGGGTATAAGTGAACATGATGATGAGAGCAATTGTTTTTGGTGGGAACTAAATGTATTTTTACACAGATGATGATGAAGACAATTCGTGCCTCCTTTCAAGATTGTTATGGTACACTTTTTTGAGTTTAATTCTCGTGCCCGATATTAACTTTATGCTATTTTTTGGTTGATGCTTTACTATTGATATTTTTTGGTGTTGGTGTTGAAGATTCGATGCTTTTCTGGAGTAAAGTTTGTCCATAAAGTGTTAATGAGGAGGATTTGTGCAGTAATCTTATTTTGATAATTATTGTCGTTCCTGATGCTTAGTTTTTGGTTGATAATTTCTGTTAGTAATTTTTTGGTGCTATTTATGATGAAGATTCTAGGTTTCCCTCAATGTTATACTTATTTTGATCAGGTACGTAGATCATTATCTTCATATCAAGAAGGTAGAGACGAGACAAGGAGAACGAGTATGGTAGTGATGTACGTATTCTCTATCTGTATTACGGAAAATTACAGCTCTTCATACTTTGTAGTTGAGATATGGACGTTTTACAGTAGGTTATCTCAGTAATGTTTCTTTTTCTACAACGGTTTGCATGAGTATTTCAGAATTTGTGGAGTGAAGGATTTTAAAGGTTTTCTATGTACAATCAATGGGAGAATTGCTGAGGAAGGTCTTTGGTTTTGATTTTATTTTCAATTGTGGTGAAGCCGTAGAAACTACGTTTAAAAGTTGGGTTTTACACATGACATCATTGAGTATGACGAATGCATGTATTGCGGCTACTATGCAAGATGTAAAACTTAACTGGGCGACAATGATAAAAGACAAGTCGTGACTCTTTCAAAGTGTGATGGTAGATTTATCTCAATCGTTGGTAGGCGTTGCTTTTTTTGAATTTTTTTTTATATTTATTCGTGTTGATAATATCTATATCCTTTCTTATTTGGAGTTCGGTTTCTTGTCTGTGTAAACATGTTTTTTGTACAAAAATTTTATTTGGTTTCAGCTGTACTGACTGTGGTATGCAGAACTGTCTTATCACTCAACTTTTGTCTGGCTAAAGCTGGCGGGGATATGGTTATTACTTATTACTCATTTTTGGTAACTAGTTTACCTAGGGGATATGGTTATTACTCATTTTTGGTAACTAGTTTACCTAAAACTACTTTGTAGGCTTTACCTTGTGATAAACATGTATGGCTTATATGTGAATATGTCCTTGTAAGTTGTAATACACTGTGTTAACATGTCTGCAATCTCCATCAGTTTTGGAAAGTCACGAGGTGCATCTTTCTCGGAGCAACGATTTAATGATTATTTTGCTAATTTCTGCTGATGTTTATGAAAATCGCCTGATCTTTAGGCGTACACCAGAACTCAGGCAAAATTCCTGTCTTGTGCTCTTTCCATAAATCAGTGCTTTTTTTTTAGATTATATATCTATCTCCAAGACGACTTTGTTTCTCAGAATTTGTTAAGCAGGAACTTTAAGATAGAACGTTCAGAGTTAACTGATGTGTTGATTCAGTTACGTTATCTACCAAGGGAGTGGTTTGCTTCAGTTTTTCATTTGAGTCTTGGCTGATCATGATTCATGGCTGTTTCACAACATCTTGTTTATGTGTGATGATTTAAAATTTTTGTTGTCTTCTCTTTGGGGTTCTATCTTGTTTGTTTATTGAAATTTAATTCTGTCTCAGTTTTTGTTGATCATGGTATGACAAGATTAAATTATACATTATAATTAGTTACTTAAATATACAATAGTACTACAAGAATATGGTTATTTAATTAACTAACAAATAAATTTACTATGATAGGTAGTAACATGCCTATTCATTCTCTGTGTTTTATTTGAAATAACAGCTTGTTAGACTATATAGTTGAGATATGGAAGTTTTGCAAAGGGTTATTGTGACATCCCTAGATCCGGGGTCAAGGATCTAGGTCATCACGGTCCAATTTTCGATCAATATCAATATCTCTTGCGTTTTTTTTGTAACTTGATACTTATGCAATTGACCCCACACTAACACACACACACACCAGTCATATGCTCATAGAACAACATCCACAATATTAAAAGTTTAAAGTTAACAGTTATTACAAACCCAGAATTCTACTAAGTACATTGTTGAATAATACTTCTACAGGAAGCATTTCAACAACCAAAAGTTTATTACAAACTTACACACTTAATTTACATAAGTTTACTAAGCCCCTTTCGCTTGTCACTACCTCGGGGATGGTCGCCAGCACTCGCTCAAAAGGTCGCCTTTCCCTTACCCTCTTGCATTCGCTCTATTATCACGTCTAGGCGGCATAGTTCTGTACATAACAATAGTCTTTATTAATTACCCAAATCAGGGTAAAATATTCATCATTTATACCACCATATATATAGATCCAAGTAATTAACATCAAGTTATAATACCCTTTATACGGAATATATAAACTCACTACCTTTAACACGATAGCCTTTACATTAAGTCAATCACCTTATACACGTCAATATTTGAACCTCAACATTTAATACCGAAATACGATAAAATTTAAAAGAAATACATAAACTTCATTAATATACATAAATATTTTACAACTTGGGTACAACGTCTTTTACTACTAATGTTTTACATCATAGAGTACATGGTTCGAAATCTACAAACATAACCGTACATACTAATCTGCTACAACAAAAGTACTACTAGCTGTCTTCCAATCAGACTGGGATTAAAACAGTAACCAACTAAACTAATCCCCCAAAAAGACATCAATAAGATGACTAGTCTGATTAGTGACGAAGACTACTACCCCGACTCACAGTCCTGCCCTAATAATGTCTCGGATCTGGACTACCATAGACGTGACTGTATCTAATATCGCAGCCCTCCATGCTGGGTCTCCCCTATCAGCTAACAGTCTCCTAATGTCACCCAGGACCCGCAGCTCAACACTCACTAATCCCAAGGACATACCATCAGGAATAATACCTCCTCTCCCTCTCTCTGACCTCTGCATCAGTGTGTCTATCACCCGGCGGGACTCCTCTAACTGACCCTGTAGGGCAAAGTACTCTGTCAACAGAATGGTTGGAAGTGAATCACCTGTCGGTAAGGGTGCCTCCTGAGGGGGCATAGCAGCTGGGAAAGGTGCCTGTACAGGTGGAGGTGCAAATGGTGGGGATGGAGGAATAGACTCGGTATCTGCATCCTCAGACGGGTCCTCCTCTATCTCATCCTCTGAAAAGATAAAATGTCCGGGCGGAGTGAATGGCTCAGCTGGATCCTCTAGAGGGCCAGGACTCGGTAAGGGAGATGGGACTGGTGATGGTACTGGAATAGGCAAGGCAGGGGTAGGTATCATATGGATATCGGTCCACTCAGTCCCCTCCTCCTCAGCTATGACTGACAACCTAGGCCTCTTACGTAACGGCCTCTCCTCCTCCGGAATCTCCCATCTCACTCTAGAAGGACCTGCCTCATCAGATCCTGTAGAAGGTCTACCAATGTATGGCACTATGGCTACAGCATCTCTCTGTCTACGCTCCTCTACCTCCTCTCTCAGTCTCTGCTCACACCTCTCTCTGGCTGCCGCTCGACGTCTCTCCCTGAGGTCATCGACCGCATACTCGGGAACCTCTACCCGAGCGAGGTACGTAGCTAGAGAGATGTCGAGCGACAGCCAGAGAGAGGTGTGAGCAGAGACTGAGTGAGGAGGCAGAGGAGCGTAGACAGAGAGATGCTGTAGCCATAGTGCCATACATTGGTAGACCTTCTACAGGATCTGATGAGGCAGGTCCTTCTAGAGTGAGATGGGAGATTCCGGAGGAGGAGAGGCCGTTACGTAAGAGGCCTAGGTTGTCAGTCATAGCTGAGGAGGAGGGGACTGAGTGGACCGATATCCATATGATACCTACCCCTGCCTTGCCTATTCCAGTACCATCACCAGTCCCATCTCCCTTACCGAGTCCTGGCCCTCTAGAGGATCCAGCTGAGCCATTCACTCCGCCCGGACATTTTATCTTTTCAGAGGATGAGATAGAGGAGGACCCGTCTGAGGATGCAGATACTGAGTCTATTCCTCCATCCCCACCATTTGCACCTCCACCACCTCCACCTGTACAGGCACCTTTCCCAGCTGCTATGCCCCCTCAGGAGGCACCCTTACCGACAGGTGATTCACTTCCAGCCATTCTGTTGACAGAGTACTTTGCCCTACAGGGTCAGTTAGAGGAGTCCAGCCGGGTGATAGACACTGATGCAGAGGTCAGAGAGAGGGAGAGGAGGTATAATTCCTGATGGTATGTCCTTGGGATTAGTGAGTGTTGAGCTGCGGGCCCTGGGTGACATTAGGAGACTGTTAGCTGATAGGGGAGACCCAGCATGGAGGGTTGCGATATTAGATACAGTCACGTCTATGGTAGTCCAGATCCGAGACATTATTAGGGCAGGACTGTGAGTCGGGGTAGTAGTCTTCGTCACTAATCAGACTAGTCATCTTACTGATGTCTTTTTGGGGGATTAGTTTAGTTGGTTACTGTTTTAATCCCAGTCTGATTGGAAGACAGCTAGTAGTACTTTTGTTGTAGCAGATTAGTATGTACGGTTATGTTTGTTGATTTCGAACCATGTACTCTATGATGTAAAACATTAGTAGTAAAAGACGTTGTACCCAAGTTGTAAAATATTTATGTATATTAATGAAGTTTATGAGAATAATGTTATTACTAATTCATATGAATGATGAATATTTTACCCTGATTTGGGTAATTAATAAAGACTATTGTTATGTACAGAACTATGCCGCCTAGACGTGATAATAGAGCGAATGCAAGAGGGTAAGGGAAAGACGACCTTTTGAGCGAGTGCTGGCAACCATCCTCGAGGTAGTGACAAGCGAAAGGGGCTTAGTAGACTTATGTAAATTAAATGTGTAAGTTTGTAATAAACTTTTGGTTGTTGAAATGCTTCCTGTAGAAGTATTATTCAACAATGTACTTAGTAGAATTCTGGGTTTGTAATAACTGTTAACTTTAAACTTTTAATATTGTGGATGTTGTTCTATGAGCATATGACTGATGTGTGTGTATTAGTGTGGGGTCAATTGCATAAGTATTAAGTTACAAAAAAAAATGCAAGAGATTGATATTGATCGGAAATTGGACCGTGATGACCTGGATCCTTGACCCCGGATCTAGGGATGTCACAGTTATCTCGGGCTATTAACATTTCTCCTTGTATTATTTAATATTACAGTTGGTGTGAATGGTTAAGAAATTGATTGGGAGAGGATTCTGAGGGTTTGGTATTTACATGTAAAAGGCATACTACCGGGGATGATCTCTGGTTTGATTTTATTCTCAATTGCTTAATTTGTTTATATGCCTATTTTGTTTAGAAGTTGTTTTTCACTTGAGTTGTTATTGAATAGATCAATGCATGTTTTGGCTAGAATGCAAAATGGATGACACTACGGGGGTGTAGAGGATTCTGAGGGTTTGGG
The DNA here is from genome assembly GCA_036435485.1 of Saposhnikovia divaricata. NCBI lineage: Eukaryota > Viridiplantae > Streptophyta > Magnoliopsida > Apiales > Apiaceae > Saposhnikovia > Saposhnikovia divaricata. Next base: position 35,153,660 of record CM071599.1, read on the forward strand.
AGGTACATGCAAAAGGCATACTACCGAGGATGGTCTCTGGTTTGATTTTATTCTCAATTGCTTAATATGTTGATGCATATTTTGTTTAGAAGTTGTTTTTTTACTTGCGGTGTTATCGAATATGATCAATGCATGTTTTGGCTGTGATGATGTATGACACTACGGGAATTACGATGATAAAGAAAGCAGCATGACTCTTTAAACGTGTAATGGTAGAATTCTCTCAATCTCTTTCCGTCTCTCTCTCTCTATCTCTCTCACTGACTCTATCTCTCTCACTGACCTCAATTACTTATATATGTGCACGCTTTAGTTTATAATCTTAGATTCTGCTTTCTTCTGTTTGAGTTGATGTATATGCGTATAATGTTATATATGTTGTTTCTTGATAGATAACCTTTTTAGAAAATGGATTATACTGGACAGGTATAATCATTCAGCCTACAGTAGCTGTAGGCTGAATGATATCTCCATCATAAGGAGGTAAATGGTTCTTTTTCTTCATTATTTTTTTTTATGAATTTAGGTGAAGATATGCTTATTAGATGTGGGATGTTATGGATCACATAAGTCAAGATGATGATGAGAGCAATGTTTCGGCGGGAGCTAAATGTATTTATACACAGACGATGATGAAGACAATTCGTGCTCTTTCAAGATTGTTATGGTAGACTTATTTCGAGTTTAAGATGTTTACTTTGTGCTAGTCTTTGGTTGATGTTACTATTGATATTTTTTTGGTGGTGGTGTTAAAGGTTCTATGCTTCTCTGGAGTAATTTTGTCCGGAAAGTGTTCAGGAGGTGGATTGGTGCGGTAATCTTATTATCCTGCCTGATGCTAGTTTTCTGTTATACTTTCTGTTCGTATTTTTTTGGTGCTGCTGTTGATGAAGATCTAGGTTTTCTTCGAGTAATTATATCAAGGTGACTTAAAAGGAGAATTTGTGCATTTTGATCTTCATTATCAAGCCCGTTGCTAGTTATCCGTGGATGCTATTTTATTGGTATCTCTTGGTGCTGTTTTTTATGAAGATTCTAGGTTTCTCTCTAGTAATTTTTTTCCGAAAAGTGACTACTGAGGATAATCTTATTTTGATTGCCATATGTTTACTTTTGCTAGTTTTCGATGGACACTTTTCTGTTGTGGTGGTGTTAATGAAGATTCTAGGTTCCTCTCGAGTAAAATTTTTCCGGAAGTGACTAGTGAGGACTTGTGCGGTCATATTTGGTTTCGTTTTAAGTAGGTATTTGTTACTATTATGGAATCAATCATCACTTATCAGTGTTTTCTGATTTTGATCAGGGTTTAGTCATTATCTGCGTAATAAAAAAGATAGAGATGAGAGAAGAAGGTCGAGTGCGGTAGTGACATAAGTATTCTCTATCTGTGTTTTATGGAGAATTACAGCTTGTTAGACTTTATAGTTAAGATATGGACAATCTACTCTTTCCTTTATTAATTAATACAACAGTTTGCGTGAGTGGTTAAGAAATTGTGACGTGAAGAATTTCAAAGGTTTGCTATGTACATGCCATGGGAGAACTACTGATGATGGTCTCTGGTTTCATTTTATTCTCAATTGTTTCGTGAAGATATGGAAACTATGTTTAAAAGTTGCGTTTTCCACATGACATCATTGAATATGACGAATGCATGTATATTGGCTTCTATGCAAGATGTAAAACTTAACTGGGGTGACGATGATAATAACAAGTCCAAAGACAAGTCCTCACTCTTTCAAAGTGTGATGGTAGATTTATCTCAATCTTTGTTAGTCGTCGTTTTGATTTTTTTTTCTTTTTTAGTGCTCATGATGTACCCTTTCTTCTTTGGGAAATTTTACTTGTTTTCAGCTCTACTGACCTTGGTATGCATAATTGTCCCGTCACATAACTTTTTTCTGGCTAAAGCTGGTGGAGGTGTGGGTATTACTTATACTTGGTAACTAGTTTAACTATAACTACTTTGTGGGCTTTACCATGTGATATACATATATGGCTTATATGCGATTATATACTTTTAACTTTTGCTGTGCAAACATGTTTGCAAGCGCCCCAAATTTTGCAAAAGTTATGGCGTGCATATTTCTCAGAGCAACGATTTAAGCGTGATTTTCCTAATTTCTGCTGATGTTCCCGAAAATCGCCTGATCTTAAGGCGTACACCAGAGGTTAGGCAAAATTCATGGCCTCTGCTTAATGATCTTCATAGATTATCTTTCCATAAATCACTGCTCTGTTTAGATTTTATATATTTCTCTCTTTGATCACTTTCTTTCTCAGAATTTGTTACGCAGGAACTTTAAGAGTTACTTTTATCTACCAGGGCACAGTGGTTTGCTTAAGTTTTTCATTTGTGTCTTGGCTGATCATGATTCTGTTAGGACCAGGTCTGACCTGATCTAAATAATAGAAACAAACTCTTGTATTGATAAACACATGCACACTTAAAACACAATATTTAGGTGGTATTCGAGAGACCACCCACTCTCCACACTCACACTCCACTCAATATTATTTCTTGATGCCTTAAACATGCAGGCTACCCTTCTATATATAGTCTATAATCAACCCAATCCCTTCACTCAATCTTATTTCTTGATGCCTTATAGTCTACAATCAACCCAATCCCTGCTCCAAGATTGTAGCTGAAACTTTATTAAGCCCTAAAATCCTCCTTCCAGATCTGTAATGAAATGGAAAGTGAATTACTCAATAAATCTCTCCTATCCCACTAATTATTCCCAGAATAATTCCTTATTTCCAGATTTAGAAAATAATTATTGTTTCGTAAGTAAAATTAGTCGGGGACCTAACAGATTCATAGTTGTATCACTACATCTTGTTTCTTTTTGCTGATTTAAATTTTTCATTGTATCTTTGGGGTTCTATTCTTGTTTGTTTAAGTATGTTTGCTCTAACAAATAATTTTTTTAATTAAATTGTTAAACTAAATTTACTATAATAGGTAGTAACATACCTATTCACTATCGTGTTTTATTCAAAATTACAGCTTGTTAGACTACAGAGTTGAGATATGGACGTTTTACAGTGGGTTATCTCAGGCTATTAAAGTTTATCCTTCCTTGTATTATTTAAATATTAGAGATATGTACGTTTCACAGTGGGTTATCTCAGGCTATTAAAGTTTATCCTTTTCCTTCCTTGTATTGTTTAAATATTACAGTCGGTGTGAATATATTACAGTTGGTGTGAATGGTTAAGAAATTGATCTGGTGTAAAGGATTTTGAGGGTTTGGTATGTACGTGCAAAAGGCATACTACCAAGGATGGTCTCTGGTTTGATTTTATTCTCAATTTTTTAGTATGTATATACATATTTTGTTTAGAAGTTATTTTTTACTCGTGGTGTTATCGAATATGATCAATTCATGTTTTGGCTTTTGCAAGACGTATGATGCCACGGGGGTGACAATGATAAAGACAGAGTCATGACTCTTTCGATGTGTGATGGTAAAGTTTTCTCAATTGCTTTCTTCCCTGTCACTGATCTCGATTACTTATATGTGTGATGGTATTTTTTTAGTGCTATTGTTGATGAAGATTTTAGGTTTCCCTCGAGTATTTATGTCCGAAAGGTGGCTAAAAACTGGAACTTGTGCGGTAATGTTATTTTGATCTTTATATATCATGCCTATTGCAATTTTTCCGTGGATGCTATTCTGTTGGTATCTTTTGGTGCAGATTTTTTTATTAAGATTCTAGGTTTCTCTCAAGTTTGTAAATATAGTTCAGTAGACATGAAAAAAAGTATAAATACACAAAAAAATCATTTAAAAAAAATCTAGAGCATGTGGATAACCAAAAAACCTGCAGGTGGATCACCTGAACTAAGCACACAAGGGTGAATCACCTTTTCATGCTAAAAAACCGTGATATTTTAGTATATAGGTCACACACCTGGTGTATAGTTTTAGGTTGGAAATTGTGAAAGTATATTTTAATATTTTCATACAGTCTTTCTTTTAATAGAGTACATTATCGTTAAATTTGATGAATATCTGCAGATTCTCAGATTAGGATACATTTCATATTTCCAATTAGAAATTCAAAACTTCCTAATCGTGCTGCAGAGGTCACAGGAACAGAGCGACAAAACTAAAAACCCAAGTTGAATATGAGGGGAAAGACTACTATATAACAGATGCTACGCATGATTATACCTTAATAAAATATAATTCACACCAATTAGTACAAAGCAATAGAAGTTACACTATCCGATGTTTTGGTACCAGGCATCAGATCAGTTGTTGGGAACAATTTTTGCAACGTTTCTTCTCTTTCGATAAGAAACTGCTCTGCACTAAGGGAATCACTTATTCCAGTTTCTTCAACAAAGACCCTAGCAGCTTCTATTGCTTTCATTCCCATCATTTTTGCTTTGAGAGACCAGTCAAAAGTTTTATTGTATCTAGCTAGTATCATTTCCTGGACTTCAGTGTAAAATTTCTCAGTGTCTGCCACGGAGAACAGCAGATCAATCAGCAAACTTTCCAGTCTTATTAACTAAGAAGTGGATAATAAGGAATAATACACGGAATCCTAAAACCAAATGAAAGACAAATCAGGCTAGAAATAGGTACAAAACAAAAGTAAAACAAATTAGCAAACTCCATTGCCATACATGGTCTAAACAGTAAACCAGATCTTAAGGCGTACTGTACGATCCCAGATTATTTTAGGATTTATTATTATTATTTTATTATTATTTAATTATGTTAATTAGTATTTAAAGTATGGAATTGGATTTGAGAATATCGTTGTGGAATTCAACGATATTTAGTATTGAGTTTATATGAGTATATATTGAGTTATGTGTGCCAATGTGTGCCCCAGTATTTTAATTGTATTTTTAGTGATTTAAAAATATTTAAATCAAGTATTATTGATCTTCAAAAATCTTTATTTAATTATCGGAGGGCTTAAAAATCATGAAATCTTTTGTAAAATTATCTTTATATATTTATTGAGTTTTTAAAATTGTTGGGTGGATTAATTTGGGTGGTCGAGTATTTTAAAATGATTTTAAGAGTTTTATTGCAATTAAAGGATCAAAACTTTGAAAATTCATATTTAATTCATTTTTGATCCGAAAAATATTTCGAAAATATGTGGGTGCTCATAATTTTATATTTTTTATTTTAAAAATGAAAAGTTTAAATTTTCGAATATTTTATTTAAGTATGATTTATAGATTTATAAGTAGTGTTTAATTGGGGCTAGAATGAAGTATTAGTGGTAGTAATATAAGTTTGGGCCTAAGCCCATTAAGCATTAGAAACGCAGCAGACAAAACAGACGGGGAGAGAGAGTAGAGATTGGGGGAAGAAGCAAAATTAGGGTTTATAATTAAATTGGGGGTTTTAGGGATTGAATCAATTAGTGCTATATATGTATAAATCGTGTGTGTGTATATATATATACGCCTGTGTGTGTGAGGGTGTGTGTAATCAATCAGTGTGCGTGTGTGTGTATATTCGTATGTATAGGTGTGTGAGGTCGAGTTGTGTGTGCGAGATGGAGGAGGCTGTTGAAGATGGCAGCTCTCCGGCGAGCTCCTGGCGGCGTGGTGGTGGCTAGCACAGCAGCAGCAGTAGGCAGCAGTAGAGAGAAGAAGAGAGAGCAGCGCAGGCGAAGAGAGATGTGGAGATTATCCGGTGGTTCGATCTTTGGTGGGTCGAAATCGAAAGGGTATAAATTTTTATACTCCTAAATTACATATTTGATTGTGGTAAATTAATTAGTTGTAAAATTGCGAGTATGGATTAATTGTCGTTAGTTAATTAATTTTAAATTGCGAGTTTAATTGTTAATTTTCGTGAATTAGTTGGAGGGTCGATAATTGTTAATTATGATTGATGGTATAAAGTACGAGATGATTGCATTAATTTTTGGTGATTTAATTCGGAGAGGTAGTGGTTAATTTATAATTATTTGGATTAATTGTGGGCCGGTTGTGTGCTCGGGTTTGTGTGATGGTTATTAGTTTATTATTGTCGGATTAGTTGTTAATTGCTAATTGCTATGTGGTATAATAAATGGGAGTTTATGTGATCTGACTAGTTATAAATGGTCGTCAGAAAATGTTTAAATGCTAAATGCTATAAGTGGAGTCGTAATTGTGGGATGTCATATTTGACAACTACTTGGTGTTGGATTATATATGGTTAAATGGGTATTGGTCATGTATATCGGTTTTACTTATGTAAGTCGAATTATGGATATTGGTGGATGGTGATGTTGGTATTATTTGTGGAGTTATATGAATTGACTAAATGGTAAGTATGGGAATACGTGATACATGTTAAATGTCAGAATCTTATAATAATTAGAATTGTGCTAGGGGTTATGAGAAGATCACCAGTTTTTAAATGTCAATATTTAAAGGACTTGTGTAATTCTTTTCGACTAATCCCTAGGGCTTACGAATATCAATGATTAACTATCACGAGTATAATTAATATACTTGAGTGATGTGATCATTAATATAGCGTAAGTAATAGTTAGTGCTAGGGGTTGTTCCCTAGGGCTTACGAACATCAATGATTGATTGTCACGCGTATCATTAAAATGCGTGAGAAATACGGTCATTGGTGTAGCGTAAGTAGTAGTGTTAATATAAATCATTATGTGCTAGGTGCCGCATGTCTGGGCGGGTACTTTTATTACTTGTTTACTTTTATGTTGCTGCAAGTTGAGGCAGCTTTATTTTAATAAAAACAGGGTTGAATTGTTGTTGAATTGCTTTGGAGGGGCTGTGCCCATAGTCCGATAAACGAATACTACATGCCGAAATTTTCTAAAAATCCCCTGCGTTTTAAAGTTATTTAAATTATTTGATTTAAAGATTTAAAGGCATATATGTGTATAAGTGTTTAAGTACATATGTGATGATTAATGAGGTGTGGATATATATATATTTATGTATGTATTGCTTTGTGAGTTATAAGTAATTAGTTATCGATTGGGTGTTTATGTACTAAATAGTACTTTACTATTATTTCAAGTATGATTAGGGATTCGATATAGAGCCAGTGCACATGTTGACGGTTTATTGAAGAAGATGCATGCGTGATCGAATAAAGACCGAGGTTAAGTAAGTAGCGAATCGACGCGTGGAAACGAGGCAAGTGTACTAACCCTCGCTTATCGTTCAAGCGAGATAAATATGCGTTTACTCAGTATAAGTATTCCCTTCAAATTTTTATTGCTTTTGTCATGTTCGTTCGGATTACTGTTAATCTCAATGTTCTATTGCCAGTATTATTCTTTCTCAAATGTTGATAGTAATATTCTGTTAAAGTTTTATTGCAGATATTGTATTCTTATTATTGTTTTAGTACAATGTTCTTAATGTTTATAGTTTCACTGAGATTGTTGATAGTAAATTAGTTTAATGGAATTGGAAATTTTTTTATAAAATGTGGACCAGCTTCATGGTCAGAGTAGTAAAGGCCAATGTCAATAAGTGCCTAGTGAGGGGATCCCAGAGTATTGTTTTTGGCTGGACTTTACGTGGCTGATCACCCGTAATGTCCAGAGTATGATTAAAACTCCAATTCTATTGAACATTGTTTTATGCAAGTATATTCTCATGATATAATGTTTAATTTAAAGTACATTTTTATTTCCCAGTATGATGGATATAAAGTATGATTTGAGTTAATAAGTACTATTAGTATAAAAGTGGAAAGTTATTTATATTAGTGTTTCAAACGGTGAAAACTAATTCACGGTTATTATTGTTGCTGCGGCATTCGTTGCGCAGTGACGATGAGAATCGAGAATGAATTGAGATCTTCTTATTTATTTAAACTCATGATTGTCAGGCCGGTTAGGCAGCTAGGTATGCAAACGCTTAGTTGACATGAATGAGATTTGAATAAGTGAGAATTTCTTGGAGTTTTGTTAAAGAGGTAGTTAAAGTATTTTGCAGTATTAAAAGTATTTAATCCAGTATTACGAACTTTCTCAGTTAAGAATCTGGTTTTCGATTATAGTATTGATTATAAATTGGTAAGCATTCATTAGCTCATATCTATTGTTCATTTTTTTTTTTTTTAGAAAATCCTTCTTGAATTACAGTTATTGCATTTAATTATTCAGTGCTATTATTTTAGAACTTGCTGAGCATTTCTTTCGCTCACCCTTGCTGTTTTTAAATCTAATATTTCAGTAAGCTAAGTGTTGGCGAGAAGTACTTGCGTAGTTCAGAATGAGGAAGAAGCAAGATGCTATTGATGAAGCTGGCGTGGGTCAGAGTAATTATTTCATATCAGGATTTGTTGTATGTATATTTAGTTTTAGTAGTTATAGTATGTATCTGATTAGTTGGCCTGGTATACTTCTATTCGAAGTTATACCAGTGATTTAGGTTTGTATAAAGTTTTGTTTATAGAGTTGTATTTAAGTTGGTTTTGGGTTTTCTTGTTTCTAGAACTGTAACCTAAGATCCTTAGTTGTGAGTTGGGGTTAAAGAACTTTCAGTAGAGCTTTTAATTGAGTTTTTATTTTTATTTCAGTTTTGTTTTGATTTCAGATTTTTAGTTTAGTATTCAGCAGGTTTATGTTGTATTTACGAATACATCATGCCCAATTTTTGTTAGAATTATTAAGTTTGTTAGCGTGACGCCCAAATCTACTGACCCCGGATTTGGGGGCGTTACACGTACACCAGAGGTTAGGCAAAATTCATGGCCTTTGCTTAATGATCTTCATAGATTATCTTTCCCTAAATCAGTGCTCTGTTTAGATTTTATATATTTCTCTCTTTGATCACTTTCTTTCTCAGAATTTGTTACGCGGGAACTTTAAGAGTTACTTTTATCTACCAGGGCACAGTGGTTTGCTTAAGTTTTTCATTTGTGTCTTGGCTGATCATGATTCTGTTAGGACCAGGTCTGACCTGATCTAAATAATAGAAACAAACTCTTGTATTGATAAACACACGCACACTTAAAACACAATATTTAGGTGGTATTCGAGAGACCACCCACTCTCCACACTCACACTCCACTCAATCTTATTTCTTGATGCCTTAAACATGCAGGCTACCCTTCTATATATAGTCTATAATCAACCCAATCCCTTCACTCAATCTTATTTCTTGATGCCTTATAGTCTACAATCAACCCAATCCCTGCTCCAAGATTGTAGCTGAAACTTTATTAAGCCCTAAAATCCTCCTTCCAAATCTGTAATGAAATGGAAAGTGAATTACTCAATAAATCTCTCCTATCCCACTAATTATTCCCAGAATAATTCCTTATTTCCAGATTTAGAAAATAATTATTGTTTCGTAAGTAAAATTAGTCGGGGACCTAACAGATTCATAGTTGTATCACTACATCTTGTTTCTTTTTGCTGATTTAAATTTTTCATTGTATCTTTGGGGTTCTATTCTTGTTTGTTTAAGTATGTTTGCTCTAACAAATAATTTTTTTTAATTAAATTGTTAAACTAAATTTACTATAATAGGTAGTAACATACCTATTCACTATCGTGTTTTATTCAAAATTACAGCTTGTTAGACTACAGAGTTGAGATATGGACGTTTTACAGTGGGTTATCTCAGGCTATTAAAGTTTATCCTTCCTTGTATTATTTAAATATTAGAGATATGTACGTTTCACAGTGGGTTATCTCAGGCTATTAAAGTTTATCCTTTTCCTTCCTTGTATTGTTTAAATATTACAGTCGGTGTGAATATATTACAGTTGGTGTGAATGGTTAAGAAATTGATCTGGTGTAAAGGATTTTGAGGGTTTGGTATGTACGTGCAAAAGGCATACTACCAAGGATGGTCTCTGGTTTGATTTTATTCTCAATTTTTTAGTATGTATATACATATTTTGTTTAGAAGTTATTTTTTACTTGTGGTGTTATCGAATATGATCAATTCATGTTTTGGCTTTTGCAAGACGTATGACGCCACGGGGGTGACAATGATAAAGACAGAGTCATGACTCTTTCGATGTGTGATGGTAAAGTTTTCTCAATTGCTTTCTTCCCTGTCACTGATCCCGATTACTTATATGTGTGATGGTATTTTTTTAGTGCCGTTGTTGATGAAGATTTTAGGTTTCCCTCAAGTATTTATGTCCGAAAGGTGGCTAAAAACTGGAACTTGTGCGGTAATGTTATTTTGATCTTTATATATCATGCCTATTGCAATTTTTCCGTGGATGCTATTCTGTTGGCGTCTTTTGGTGCAGATTTTTTTATTAAGATTCTAGGTTTCTCTCAAGTAGTTTTGTCCAAAAAGTGACTACTGAGGATTTGTGTGGTAATTTTATTTTGATCTACATTAACGTGCCTCATGTTTACTTGTGTTGGTTTTCAGTTGACACTTTTCTGTTGGTATTTTTGGTGGTAATAATGAAAATTCTAGGTTCCTCTCGAGGAACTTTTTTCCGGAAAGTGAGTAACGAGGACTTGTGAGGTCATATTTGGTTTCCTTTTGAGTAGGTATTTGTTGCTATTGTCGTATCAATCTGTTTCAGTGTTTTCTAATTTTGATCAGGTGTGTTTAAGATGATTATCTGTGTATTGAAAAAGATGACGAGAGAAGGATCTTTATCTGTGTGTTATGGGAAACTACAGCTTGTTAGACTTTGCAGTCGAGATATGGACATTCTACAGTAGGTATCTCAGTAATGTGTCTCTTTCCTGTATTAATTAATACAACAGTTTGCGTGAGTGGTTTAGAACTTGTGGCGTGAAGGATTTAAAGGGTTGGCTATATACAATCAGTGGGAGAACTACTGAGGATGGTTTCTGGGTTGATTTTATTTGTAATAGTTTGGTGAAGATGTAGAAACTAGAAGGATTTTTAAGGTTTGCTATGTACAACCAATGGGGAACTACTGAGGATGGTCTCTGGTTTGATGTTATTCTCAATTGCTTGCTAAAACTATAGAAACTTTGTTTAAAATTTGCATTTTACACATGACATTGGTGAATATGACGAATGCATGTATTTGGTTTTCATGCAAGGTGTAAAACATAACTGGGGTGACGATGACAAGTATCGACTCTTTCAGCGTGTGATGGTACATTTATCCTTTTCATTCTTGATTTTTTGATATTTTTTTTTTTATCCTTTTTCCTTATGGTATACCCTTTCTTCTTTGTGGTTCTGTTTCTTCTTTGTACCAAAAATTTATTTAGTTTCAGCACTACTGACCGTGGTATGCAAAAAATTGTCCCATCACACAGCTTTTTACCTAAAACTACTTTGTGGACTTCACTTTGTAATATGCATATTTATCTGGCTCATAGCAATTATGTACTAGTAACATACGCTGTGTAAACATGTTTGCAAGCTCCATAAATTTTGCGCAAGTCACGAGGTGCGCCTTTTTCGCAGCAACGATTTATAGTTGATTTTGCTAATTTCTTGTGGATATTTCCGAAAATTGCCTGATCTTAAGGCGTACACTAGAGGTCAGGCAAAATTCATGGCTTCTGCTTAATGGTCTTCGTGGATTATCAAGATAATCTTGGATGACGGGTACAATGATCATATGTTTTTTTAAATTTTTTGTAACATGTTATACATTTAGCTGTCATCTTTAATTTTGTTTGCAATTTTTTCATTTTTATACCCCACATCCTCTCCTCTCAAATCAAGGAGCAGCCTTCTATTTGTATCACATTTGTTGCTGGTGTCACCTTCATTTTCACTTATGTAAATTAGGCTGCCAAATGATTTATACGTATCGCCGCGCACAGACTTTGGGATGGAAGTAATGATTTATGTTTCTTCCGTCTCAATCTATTAGTTTCTTAGTATCTTTAATATAATTAAACTTGAAAGTTGTACGTTCTTTATACAATTTAGTTTACCCTCGAGTTTGTAATTTACTAATTAGCATGTTAAGTGTTTACACAAATTCGTATTCATATAGTATTAATTTATAGTGCATTTCGTTTGGAAAATGCTCGTGTTAAGCTCCAAGAGGCCTCTTTTCTTTGCTGTGTTTTTTGAGTTTATTTAGTGTACATATGTTGTATATGGAGAAATTAACATTCAAACTAGGCAGGCAGGCAGGCAGTTCATAGTTTGAAGCAGGCAGTTCATAGTTTGAAGTGTTCATAGTTCATCTAATCCTAGTGGCACGGGAACCTCCCCGTGAGGTTAAAAAAATGTGTAGTATAATACTCCCTCACACATATCGACTCCGTCAACTATGCTTGCACTCAGTTTCAAGAAGTCTCAAATACGCCTCCTTTACGGGTTCTACTAAAAAAAAAAAAACTTCTGTGTGTATTTCTCACAACATTGTTTTAAACAAATTTGGTTTAAGAATGCATGTGTGAATAAAGCATGCAAGTGATTTTAGAAATATTCAAATAAGTACGAGGAATTTAGATCAAATTAGTACTTTCTTTGATCCAAGTCATTTACGCATCCTTAGATCTTAAATAAAAAAATTACTTAATTTTTTTAACGATTCCTTTTCTGAATAAAAGCATCTTAAATAAATTTTTATTCAAAAAAAGAACCGTAAAAGAATGTTAAATAAAACTTCTTTTATTTAAGATTTATGAATGTGTGCGTGTGTTTGTGGTTAATGTCTTCCTAGCTGGAAAATGTCCTATGGTTTTGGGAGAGTATATTTATAGTGCTCCTCTCACACCTCTTGTCAAGCCCGGTGGTGGTATTCGTCCTATAGCTGTGGGTACTGTTTGGCGGCGTCTGGTTTCGAAGGTTGGTGCTGTTATGGTTGGTCAGTCGTTGGGAAGTTATTTTGATGGTCTTCAATATGGTGTTGGGGTTTCTGCAGGTGGTGAGGCTATTCTTCATGCTGTGAATCGGTTGATTGAAGATCGCGATACTGAGGTGGGACTTTCTATGTTGTTGGTGGATTTTCAAAATGCATTCAATTTAGTTGATCGAACGGTCATGTTACGTGAAGTTCGTCTTCGTTGTCCGGCTATTTCGCGTTGGGTTGAATTCTGCTACTCTAAGCCAGCCAGAGTATATTATGGGGAGCACACCTTATGGTCATCTCAAGGGGTGCAACAGGGTGATCCCCTTGGTCCTCTTCTTTTTGCTTTGGTTTTACAACCCCTGGTGTGTAAAATTAGAGACGTTTTTTATGTATGTCATCAGGCTTGGTATTTGGATGATGGTACTATTGTTGGTGACACCTTGGTGGTTGGGAAGGTTTTGTAGTTGATTTTGGAATAAGGGCCTCGTTTTGGGTTACATCTCAATGTTGAAAAATTGAAGTTTTTTGGCCTATAGGAGACCCTTGAAGCAGGCTTGTGGGTGTCTTTCCACCTAATATTGCTCGACCTTTGCATGGTGTTAAGTTGTTGGGTGGTCCTGCCAGTTCCAATTCCGTTTTCAGTGGTGAGCTTGTGATGCAGAGGGTGACCAAGACTATTGAGCTTATGGATAAGGTTGCTAAGCTTGATGATCCTCAGTGTGAGTTGTTGTTACTTAGGGCATGTACCGGAATTTCTAAACTCTATTTTACTCTGCGTACTTGTCCTCCCTGTATTTTTAATTTCTAAACAATTATTATTAATCACAAGTTTTAATTTTAGCTGTCATCTTTAATTTTGTTTGCAATTTTTTCATTTTAGCTGTCATCTTTAATTTTGTTTGCAATTTTTTCATTTTTATACCCCACATCCTCTCCTCTCAAATCAAGGAGCAGCCTTCTATTTGTATCACATTTGTTGCTGGTGTCACCTTCATTTTCACTTATGTAAATTAGGCTGCCAAATGATTTATACGTATCGCCGCGCACAGACTTTGGGATGGAAGTAATGATTTATGTTTCTTCCGTCTCAATCTATTAGTTTCTTAGTATCTTTAATATAATTAAACTTGAAAGTTGTACGTTCTTTATACAATTTAGTTTACCCTCGAGTTTGTAATTTACTAATTAGCATGTTAAGTGTTTACACAAATTCGTATTCATATAGTATTAATTTATAGTGCATTTCGTTTGGAAAATGCTCGTGTTAAGCTCCAAGAGGCCTCTTTGCTTTGCTGTGTTTTTTTGAGTTTATTTAGTGTACATATGTTGTATATGGAGAAATTAACATTCAAACTAGGCAGGCAGGCAGGCAGTTCATAGTTTGAAGCAGGCAGTTCATAGTTTGAAGTGTTCATAGTTCATCTAATCCTAGTGGCACGGGAACCTCCCCGTGAGGTTAAAAAAATGTGTAGTATAATACTCCCTCACACATATCGACTCCGTCAACTATGCTTGCACTCAGTTTCAAGAAGTCTCAAATACGCCTCCTTTACGGGTTCTACTAAAAAAAAAACTTCTGTGTGTATTTCTCACAACATTGTTTTAAACAAATTTGGTTTAAGAATGCATGTGTGAATAAAGCATGCAAGTGATTTTAGAAATATTCAAAAAAGTACGAGGAATTTAGATCAAATTAGTACTTTCTTTGATCCAAGTCATTTACACATCCTTGGTCTAAACGTGTATTGTCATTTACACATCCTTAGATCTTAAATAAAAAAATTACCTAATTTTCTTAACGATTCCTTTTCTGAATAAAAGTATCTTAAATAAATTTTTTCAAAAAAAGAACTGTAAAAGAATGTTAAATAAAACTTATTTTATTTAAGATTTATGAATGTGTATGTGTGTTTGTGGTTAATCTCTTCCTAGCTGGAAAATGTCCTATGGTTTTGGGAGAGTATATTTCTAGTACTCCTCTCACACCTCTTGTCAAGTCCGGTGGTGGTATTCGTCCTATAATTGTGGGTACTGTTTGGCGGCGTCTGGTTTCGAAGGTTGATGCTGTTATGGTTGGTCAGTCATTGGGAAATTATTTTGATGGTCTTCAATTTGGTGTTGGGGTTTCTGCAGGTGGTGAGGCTATTCTTCATGCTGTGAATCGGTTGATTGAAGATCGCGGTACTGAGGTGGGACTTTCTATGTTGGTAGATTTTCAAAATGCATTCAATTTAATTGATCGAGCGGTCATGTTACGTGAAGTTCGTCTTCGTTGTCCGGCTATTTCGCGTTGGGTTGAATTCTGCTACTCTAAGCCGTTCAGATTATATTATGGGGAGCACACCTTATGGTTGTCTCACGGGGTGCAACAGGGTGATTTCCTTGGTCCTCTTCTTTTTGCTTTGGTTTTACAACCCCTGGTGTGTAAAATTAGAGACGTTTTTGATGTATGTCTTCAGGCTTGGTATTTGGATGATGGTACTATTGTTGGTGACACCCTGGTGGTTGGGAAGGTTTTGCAGTTGATTATGGAAGAAGGGCCTCGTTTCGGGTTCCATCTCAATGTTGAAAAAACTGAAGTTTTCTGGCCTATAGAAGACCCTCGAAATAGGCTTGTGGGTGTCTTTCCACCTAATATTGCTCGACCTTTGCATGGTGTTAAGTTGTTGGGCGGTCCTGCCAGTTCCAATTCCGTTTTCAGTGGTGAGCTTGTGATGCAGAGGGTGACCAAGACTATTGAGCTTATGGATAAGGTTGCTAAGCTTGATGATCCTCAGTGTGAGTTGTTGTTACTTAGGGCATGTACCGGAATTTCTAAACTCTATTTTACTCTGCGTACTTGTCCTCCCTGTATTTTTGAGGTGGCTCAACGCACATTTGATGGGGCTCTTCGATCTTCCTTGGAGGGTATTGTTACTGCTTCGGGACCTAGGTTTGGTGATTGGCAGTGGCGGCTTGCCACCTTACCTTTTTCGTTTGGAGGGCTTGGTTTTTATTCTGCAGGTGATGTTCGTCATTAAGCTTTTCTTGCTTCTCGATTGCAGTCTGTTGGTTTGCAGACAAAGCTTCTACGGCATGCTGGTATTGTTGGTCTTGGGCGTGCTTTTGAGGATGCGTTGAGTCTTTTTAATAGAACTGTGGAGTCTGACATTTTGAGTAATTCTAGTGAGGTTGCTGCCCCTAAACTCATGAAGAAATTGGCAAATATATATTTCACAAAGGTTACTGCATCTGCAGAATCCACCTTTTCTTTATCTCCTCGACAATTGGCATTGTGGAAATCGCAGCAGGGAGATCATACCTCTGCATGGCTTCGGGCGGTCCCCATATCGGGCCTGGGACAGACGATGAATGCTAAGACTTACCGTTGTGTGTTGTGTTATTATCGGCACCATGTTCTGCTTGCTCCAGGGTTTTTGTGAGGGATATCTTCGGTGATCATGCGGTGTCTTGTGCTGGTATCGTGGGTATTAAATATCGACATAATGTTGTTCGTGACACCCTTGTTGATGTTTGTTATCGATCTGGGATTTCGGCAAGGAAAGAGGTTGATATTGGACTGTCTGGAGGGAACGACGGAGCTCTCCGACCTGCAGACGTGTTACTCTATTCTTGGGATCGGGGTCGTGATGTGTGTGTTGACTTGACAAGATCTTCTCCTTTGACACAAACTGGATTCTGGATTTGTTCCGGGACGGGTTGTGACTGATGCGGCTAATCGAAAGCGGATCAAGTACGAGGCACGTTGTCGGAAAATTGGATATGGTTTTCTTCCTTTCTCCTTTTCTTCTCTGGGGGGGAGCTGGATAAGGATGTTGTTGCGTTGCTGAAGCGGGTTCAAAAGTTTTCTACAACTCAAGATATTGGGGCTCGTGCTGCTGCTCATATCTTTACCAGGATGGGTTTTGCTATAACTAGAGGAGTGGGGGCCCAAATTGTATCTCGGCTTCCCACTAATTTTTTGTAAATTTATTGTAAATAATTCATTCCACATAAATAAGTTAGATACGGAGGTTGCAAGAGGAATTTCGACACATTACATGCGGCGCTCGAGAATCAATGGATAGTTTAGCTAATCGGAGCATCAAAATATAGGGGTAACCATAAATCTATAATTGCACTATTTTGATTAAGTTCTCCATATATTGGCTATTATATAGAGAAACAGATATTACTAGAATAAATAAAAAATAAAACTTAGGTTTTTTTTTTAAATAATTAGATGCAAGAAAATATTGGGCTAAATGTGATAGATTTCAATAGTTTATATTGGAGAGATTAATAGTCAAAGATTGTAAATTAGATATTGTATACTTAGTCATTGATGGTGTGCAATGTATATTAGCTGTAGATATCATTTAGTCAAAGAGATCCTACAATTATGGGATTTGATTAGATATGCTAGAATACACTTTCCCATATTCCACTATATATATGGGACCTTGTAACTCTGATCTAGTGAGATAAAGCAGAATATTTTCTTCTAATTTCTGCAATATGGTATCAAAGCCCTAAGGTTTTTTCTTGGGACTCCTTTTTTGCAGCCTTCATTGCTGTATATTACATAAACTTCACTGATTCATTGTTGCAGCCTTCATTGTTGTATTTCCTCCGCTAATCAGCCATTTTTCCTTATTTTCTAGCTTCTATTTCTACTTCTTGAACAACCTTTTTTGTTAGTCTTTCAACACCATGTCCGACTCCGAATCTTCTAAAATTAGCAATAAGGAAACAGCTGAAGAGATAAACTCTGTCCAGAAAATTGGAGAATTGCAAAATGTTCGAGCCTCTTACAGGTTCAATGGAAAAAACTATCTGAAGTGGTCTCAGTTTATCCGCACGTACCTCAAGGGCAAGGGACGACTAAGCCACCTAACTGGACCAACTCCAGAAAAGAGTAGTCCATCATTGATGTCTTGGGATGAAGAAGATTCCATGATTATGTCATGGCTATGGGATTCTATGAACCCAACAATCAGTGATACTTGTATGTTTCTGGCCACCGCAAAAGAAATAAGGGATTTTATGTGTCGCACTTATTCAAAGGATCGAGATGCAGCAAGTGTTTACGAAATAAAGATAAAGACAGCAGCTACTAAGCAGGGAAACAAAACAGTGACGGAATACGCCAATCTTTTACAAAATCTATGGCAGGAACTTGACCACTATCGTACATTTGAGATGAAGTGTGCTGAAGATGCTACGATTTTAAAAAAGTTCATTGAGAAGGATCGTGTTTATGATTTTTTGGCAGGTTTAAATTCTGAGTTTGATCAGGTTCGAGTGCAGATTATTGGTAAGGAAGAACTCCCTTCCTTGGAAGAGGCAATCTCTTTGATTAGGGCAGAAGAAAGTCGGAGAGAAATAATGCTTGAATCCCTTAATACTGAAGGATCTGCATTAGTGACAAAGGGTGAGCATCAAGAGAAAGGAACCGGTAAAATTCCTGGGAGAGAGAATCAGTGGAAAGAGAACAAAGATAACTTGTGGTGCACCTACTGTAAGAAGCCAAGACACACAAAAGATCATTGTTGGAAATTAAGTGGGAAACCTCCAAGTAATGAATGGGGAAACCGTCGAGGCCAACAGCGTTCTCAACAAGGGCAACAATGTTTTCAACAAAGAAACCCTTCACAAGCACTTGTTGCTGAAAAAGCAAATGAAGAAGAAAATGCAGACAAAGGTGGATTCAATAGTAATGAGATGGAGAAGCTAAAGAAGCTGTTGGGCTCTCTCGAAAATACTTCTGGAACATGTTCACTTGTTCTCTCAGGTATATCTATTCCTTCTGCATACCTAAATGCCTCAGACCAGTTATATACTAATTCTTGGATAATCGATTCTGGAGCTATCGATCATATGACTAATAACTCACAATTTTTCTACACTTATTCTCCATGTCCTAGTAATAGAAAATTTTTAGTGGCAAATGGCTCCCTAGAAACTATTGAAGGCATAGGTGACATCATTATTTCACCCTCTTTGACTTTAAAAGATGTTCTTCATGTACCCAAACTCTCAACTAATCTTTTGTCGGTGAAAAAGCTTACTCAAGATCTTCATTGTTATGCAACTTTTTCTCCCTCTGGTTGTGTATTTCAGGATCAGGGATCGAAGAGGAAGATTGGACTTGCTAAGGAAAGGAATGGCCTCTATTACTTGGATAATTTTATGAATATTATGAATAATTTGTCTGTGTCATTTCTGTGTTCTTCAAATAAAGAGACCATCTGGATTTACCATTTTCGCCTTGGTCATCCTTCCTTTAGAATCTTAAAAGTCATGTTTCCTCATTTATTCAAAGATTTAGACATTTCATCTTTCAGCTGTGAAGTTTGTGAACTAGCAAAACACTCACGTGTATCCTATCCTTTGATTAATAAAAGAAGCTCGAAACCATTTCATTTGATACATAGTGACATATGGGGACCATCTCGTACCTCAAATATCTCTGGTGCTCGTTGGTTTGTGACTTTGATTGATGATTGCACAAGGGTTACATGGCTTTACTTACTTAAAAATAAATCAGACATCAGCACTATCATTCCTAACTTCTTTTATATGATTCACAATCAATTTGGGGTTACTATAAAAATGTTTAGATCAGACAATGCAAAAGATTACTTCAACCAGACTTTGACTCCTTTCTTCCAAAAACATGGAGTTATCCATGATTCCTCGTGTGTTAACACACCCCAACAGAATGGGCTAGCTGAGCGAAAAAATGGTCATCTACTTACCGTTACTAGAGCTTTGCTTTTCCAGGGAAATGTTCCCAAATCGTATTGGGGGTGAAGCTGTTTTAACAGCAACTCACATGATTAATAGATTACCTTCTCGAGTTTTATCCAACAAAAGCCCTATGGATGTACTAAATAGTTTTTTCCAAGATTTTTGAAGTTCAAATGGTCTTACTCCTAGAGTTTTTGGTTGCATTGCTTTTGTTCATATTCATGCCCATCAAAGAGGGAAGTTAGATCCTAGAGCAAACAAATGTGTGTTTATTGGCTACTCATCTACCAAAAAAGGATACAAGTGTTACGATCTTCTTACACGAAAAACATACATCTCAGCTGATGCCACTTTCACTGAACAGAAGCCATATTTTACCAAGTCTTATCTTCAAGAGAAAAATATGATCTCACAAGAAGAAAGTATTTTTAATCTTGATCTTCCCTCTGATCTGCCTATAATCTCCAATCCAGCACCAGAGTTAGTCAAATCTCTAAATTCGAGTCCAAGTGCTTCAAAGTCAGCCCCGTCAAAAGATCCTAGTCAAACACTTCCAATTACACCAAATCAAGATTCTGATCTCATTGCTGAAAACATATCTTCCACAATGTCACCAATTATTCATAATAATCCTAGATTTTCACAGGTTTACTCAAGGAGGACTCTCCAGATCCGCAACAAGTTCATGAATCCAATTCGATCCCGTTCCCTGACAAACCTGATGAAGAAAGTGTGGTAAGAACTCAAACCAAAGTAAGTAATGATGATTCTGATCTACCTATTGCCATTAGGAAAAAACCAAGGGAATGTACTAAAAGACCTTTATATCCATTATCTCATTATGTCTCACTGACAAAGTTGTCATCAAACCATAAACAATTCATTAGCAGTCTTAACACCATTTCTGTTCCTAAAATTTTGTCTGAGGCATTATCAAAAGTAGAGTGGAGGAATGCTATGAGAGAGGAAATGACAGCATTGGAAAAAAACAAAACATGGGAGGTTGTGGAGAGACCAAAAGGAAAGAATGTAGTAGGTTGTAAATGGGTCTTTACACCTAAATATAATGCAGATGCTTCCCTCGAAAGGTATAAAGCAAGGTTGGTGGCTAAGGGATACACTCAAACATATGGAGTGGACTATCTTGAGACTTTTGCTCCTGTGGCAAAAATGAACACTGTTCGAATATTGTTGGCATTGGCTGCTCATTATGGTTGGCAACTTTCACAATATGATGTAAAAAATGCTTTCCTACATGGAGACTTAAATGAAGAGATATACATGGAAATCCCTCCAGGATTTGGAAAAGATGTAAAAAATAAAGTTTGCAGGTTGATAAAGGCATTATATGGGCTGAAACAGTCACCAAGAGCGTGGTTCGGAAGGTTTAGTAAAGTCATGAAAGCCTATGGATATCGACAAAGTCAAGGGGATCACACTCTTTTTATAAAACACTCGGATAAAGGGGGAGTAACTGCAGTGCTAGTATATGTGGATGATATCATAGTAACCGGGAATGATGATAAAGAAAGTCAAGAGCTTAAACAAAAGCTTATTATTGAGTTTGAGATAAAGGAATTGGGCAGGTTGAAATACTTCTTATGTATTGAAGTGGCACACTCTAAAAAAGGGATCTTTATATCATAACAGAAGTATGTAACTGATTTTTTGAAGGAAACAGGGAAGATTGCATGTAAACCAATATCTACACGAATTGATTCTAATCAGAAACTTGGAGAAGCCAAGGAAGAACCACATGTGAACAATAAAATGTACCAAAGGCTAGTTGGAAGACTCATCTATCTTGCACACACCAGACCAGATATTGCATATTCGGTAAGTCTAATCAGTCAATTCATGCATGATCCAAGAGAACCACATCTACAGGCTGCCTACAGAGTATTCCATTATTTGAAAGGGAATCCAGGAAAGGGAATCTTGTTCAAAAGAAGTCAGAATCTTGCACTTGAAGTCTACACTGATGCTGATTATGGAGGATCTATAGTGGATAGAAGATCAACAACAGGATATTGTACATTCCTTGGAGGCAATCTGATAACATGGAGAAGTAAAAACACAAAGTGTTGTAGCTAGATCTTCTGCTGAATCAGAATTCAGAGCAATTGCTCATGGTTTGTGTGAGATACTTTGGGTTAAAATAATACTGGATGACTTAAGAATCAAATGGGAAGAACCTATGAAGCTCTATTGTGATAATAAGTCAGCGATCAACATTGCTCATAATCCTATATATCATGATAGGACAAAACATATTGAGATAGATAGATATTTCATCAAGGAGAAGCTCGAGGAAGGATTAGTGTGTATGTCGTATGTTCCATCCAGAAGACAGCTTGCAGATGTTTTAACAAAAGGCCTAAACAGTCCTAGTTTTCACAACATTGTTTCCAAGCTGCGAATGGAAGATATCTATTCTCCAGCTTGAAGGGGAGTATTGGAGAGATTGATAGTCAAAGATTGTAAATTAGATACTGTATATTAGTCATTGATGGTGTGCAATGTATATTAGCTGTAGATATCATTTAGTCAAAGAGATCCTACAATTATGGGATTTGATTAGATATGCTAGAATAGACACTTTCCCATATTCCACTATATATATGGGACCTTGTAACTCTGATCTAGTAAGATAAAGCAGAATATTTTCTTCTAATTTCTGCAATAGTTTATAATAATTGTTTATAAAGATATTAAAATATACCATTCCAAACTAACCCAAATATACCTCAATATATTTGGGTCCACTTAGATTGGCCCGAATCTAATAGCAATTCCAACGGGTCATTCACTTAAGAAGGGCTGTCATAATGTCATTCAACACACGAAAAATCATAATAATATTTATTTTTTTATTTATGTTGCATTTAACATTCTTCAAATTCAATAGTTGACATCTAATTGTTAGGTGTCTAGCTGATCTATTATTATATCCAGTATATAATTGGTTTAAGGGGGTTTTGATAGGAATAATACAGTCATTTTAACATTTTAAGCTACACTCACTCAATAAAAATAAACGTAAACAATTATTGTTTACAATGTTTATAGTTGGAATTTCAAAAAACGAATTCTGGATTAAAATAATTTTATAGGATAAAATATAATCTACAAAAAAACAATAAAAAAATATAAAAGCTAAAAAATAAAATTCACAACAAACACTAATATAATTTAGAATAAACAAAAACAAACACAAAAACATATTAAAAACAAGTACAAACTTTTTTAACATTAAATGAAATAAAAAAACATGTGATGTTTGGAAATGACACGAAAATTAACAAATATAATTTAGAATAAATAAAAACAAACACAAAAACATATTAAGAACAAGTACAAACCTTTTTAACATTAAATGAAATAAAAAACATGTGATGTTTGGAAATGACACGAAAATTAACAAATTGTGATCTACAAAACAAACACTAATTTTAAAAGATATACTAAATTTAGAAAACTAAAATATACAAAAAAAACTCAAAAATAATGCAAATAGAACAAATAGAACTAAAACAAAAACATAAAAGAAGTACCCTTTTTCAAAAAAAAAAAAAGGAGTTGTATAAAATATTTTCACAAAAATATTTCAAAAATAAATAAATAAATATAATCAAAAATATCAAATTTCAAATAAATGAAACAAATTAATACCATATTTTTTTAAAAAAAAGGTTCAAAAACACCTAATAAAAAAAATTCACACATGTAAAAAAATAACAAATTATTTTAAATAATTCTTATATAAACATGTATGTTAAATACATGTAAAACAAACTCTAAAATATTCTTAGATTACCACGTATGTTATATAACAAAATAATAAAAAAATAGTAATACCAATAAGAAAATGGGAATCCTCTGGATACACTTCAAGAGGATTCCCATTTTCTCATATTTTTCAAATGATTTTTGACGAAACTCTAACGAAATGGGTTTGTCGCGTAATTACGTATTTTTTCGGCTATTCCGTACCAATAGAAACTTCTTGAATATTTTATTGTTGGTTTTCCCACATGTTTATTTGCTGGAAAGTATCTTGGAATATGCTTGGTATATGCTTTATGCCTTTTTGTATTTTAATAAGGCCTTGCTAGGTGGCATGTCCTTATTGGTTGTTTTTTGTCTAGTTTTACCTATAAATACTAACCCATTTTCACTCATTTTCTTCAAGCCATTTGAGTCAAAGAAATGCTGCTAAATACTCCCTAGATACACCCAATATCCCAGATTTCAAAAGCCACCGAAAGTATTTAGCAGACAATCTTTGTTCTTCATCTTTTGATCATATTTTAAGCTTGTTTTCACCATCATTTCTTGCTCATTTTCACACCAATCGACCACCACCTTCTAGGGAGCCCTTGCATGTTTTCATGCAGCCTAGTAAGTGTTCTTTCTTGAGTATTTGAGCCACCTTTAAACCTCCATTGAATACCTTTCATTTGGTGCTCATCTCGGCCCTTTTTGGTAGTGATTTCGGCTTCGATCCTAACTCGTATCTCTTGTAGCTTTCTCTTTATTTAGAGGAGCTTGAGTCTTTGTAAGGTCCAGAGCGACACTACGCCACAGATTGCTTATTACAACCCCAAAACTGTGTTAGCATAGACCCTGTTTAAAGTTGTCATAGGCCAAAATAGGGCTTTGGTAACACTTCAGCTGTGTTAGGTTCTTAGCAGTAACTATGGATATCTAAGGTAACATCAAAAACAACCTAAAATAACATAGCAAATGTGGTTACAAAAAACCTCTATAGCAACATCTTAAACACTCTATAGCAACATAGTTTGTGTGTTACAAAAGATGATACAAATTTGCACAGGGGCAAATGTGGGGCCCATATGTGGGACCCACATCTGGGTGGGACCCATATATGGGGCCCACATCTGGGTCCCACTTTTTGGGCCTGCATGTGGGACCCTCCTGTGCAATGCCTATTGTAACACCTAATATTACTTATTGTAACACATGTAGTGATAAAAAATAATAGCCTATTGCAACACACTTTGTACCTATTGTAACACCATAAGTGTAACAAAATAAATATGTACTACTTGAATTTCTCATCAAATAAATTAACAACCAATTCAAGTCCTAATTTCATTCACCAAAAACATAACTAGTACAATAACGAAAGTACTAATACTAATACAAAATAACTAGCTAGTATCATAAACATAAGTCTAGCACTCGTAGCTCTTTTTTAGCTTTGGATGTAGCTTGGAACTTCTTTTTTTTGCAGAAGGGGATGCCTTGTCATTTCTGTATGAACCAACCAACCTCTTAGACATTTTCACGGCTTCTATACTCTCTATGACTGAGCCAATTCGCTTCACCTGTCAGCAAAGAAGTGAAAGAAAAATAGAAAACAAACTTGTGTTTACAATCAAATCATTCTACTCTGAAGCAGGGGTTAATAAATTACCTTAAGTAGAAGAGCATTGCAAGTTTTTTCTTTGATTGCCTTCTCAAATCTCTAAACTATATGTTAATGGCGTAACTTGTCAGTTCTTCTGGTTTAAACCATTACAAAACAGACCCTAGTACAAACATTACAAAACAGACCTATAAAATTAGAAATACCTGCTCAAGCAACCTCAAATCTGTTGATGAAGGTAATAAGATTAATTACGATGATAGCAAAAGTATGTAAAAACAATCACATTCCTTGTTGGTCAATTCAGAATCAGATGCACTGATAAACCACAATTCTTCTGGTTTAAACCACAGTTTGATTTCATCTTGGGCAGTCTTGGGACCGTCGTTTCCATGGATTATATTTCTGCAAGTAAAATAAAACGAATACTGTAGTTTCCCCTGCAACAAAAAGTAACAAATCAACATTCTTATAATCATAATCAGTTTTAAAAAAAATATAATGCTTTGTAATTATATGATTCCACAAGTGTTTATGAAAATGTGAGTAATGCAGAGAAGGAAAAGATAATAACATACCACTACATTTTGAATCACACGAATTACACATTTACACACATTTACACACACGAACAAATAGTTTCAAATAAATATAGAGAGATACATAGAGAGACATAGACATGGGGAGAGAGATACAGAGGGAGAGGGACAAAGAGAGAGGGGGAGATACAGAGAGATATAGAGGGAGGGGGAGAAAGGAGAGAGATAGAGAGAGAGGGAAAGAGAGGTCAAACTAAGCAGAAAATACATAAAGTATACACAAATAGAAGCATATAAAGAGACATCTATACCTTCGATTAACCAAACACCTTCGAATCAAACTTCAATTAACAGCTCATACCCGAATCTTTGTAGATGAAGAGGTCGAATTGGGCTTTTTTTTAAGACGATTTTGGGGAGTGTGGCGGGGCGAGCTGCGAAATTGAAGACGTGATCTTGGTTTGAACAATAAGTGATAGAGAGGGAGTTGGGGTGGGCTGAGATGCGGTGGGTCGTGCAGAGGGATTTGTGGGGGTGTGGGTGTGGATTTGCAATCGAAAAATTAGGGATTTGAATAGATGAGTGTATGTTTGTGAAATTGGGGAAATAAGGCGGAGAGAGTTGTGTGAGAAGAGGGAAAAAATACTGAGTTAATTTTTGGTTTGGAGGGAAATTGTCCCACTCCTAACATTTTCACCTTGTAAAATGTGCCTTTTAATTTCTTTTAAATCTTAATATTACAATTCCTTTTAATTTGTTGATGTTAAGTTATAACAAAAGATTAGTTATTTTAGTTAAATTGTAAGCCATTATTTCCTATAATAAAATTTTTAATGATTTTAATCAAAATTAATTAGTTTTTCTATGTTATTCTATTTTAAAACCTATTAATTTTGAATTTGTTGAAAATATTTTAATTTTAAAAAATAATAATAATCGATTTATTTGATGGACTATTACGTTTTAAAATGATTATTTCAACGATTTTGTTAAAATTAATTATTTTTAAAGTCAAATAATTATTAAATCATTAATTTTAAATAAAATAAAAATTTTGTTCATGAATACTCTATGGTAACACATCTCATGGTGTTGCCCACTGTAACACCTTTTATAACTATAGTAACATACTTGTATGGATTTGGTAACACCAAAATCATAAGGTTGCGATAGCTCAAAAATTTCATAGCTATGGTGACATCCAAGATGGTAACACTCATGCCAAAAGGTTGCAATAGACCATCTATGGCGTAGTGCGATAAGCTAGTTATTTTGCTTGCAAATTATATTTTTGTTGTTATTACTGTTGGATCTATTCACTTATTTACTTGTGCTTAAGTTTTCTTCCATTTTATCACCAAATATACACTTGTTCTTGAATATTTTCGTGTAGTGTATATTGACAAATTGTAAAACCCTTAAAGAAGTATCTAGAAGTATTTCTTGACTTCTCTTTAAGTCCTTAATAACCTCTTGATGGTGAATTGGTTAAAAAGGCAAAGAAACTATCTTTTGATTCGTGCTTAAATCGCGTAAAACTTGTTTATACCGTAAGCGGATTTAAACTTGTTATAGCATTAAATCAAAAGAGAGATTCTCTTAGTATTGGTTTATTTAAGTCCTTTGAACCTTAATTGTGCTCAAATCTTTGTAAGGACTTGACAAGACTTTTTCGAATTTGTTTTTAAGGAAACAATTCGAACCATTTGACCTTAGCTTGAAAAATCTTTTCAACCAAATAAATTTGTGTATATATTTAGTTATCTTTTAGTGTTATGTGTGTGATTAGTTTAACGCATAATAGTGCGGCAAAAGCCAAATATATGGTGTGTGTTGCATTCACGATTTAATTGCTTGCACGTTTAATTTATTGTCTTGCATACCACTTGTGTGAAGTCCATTCGTGTGACTTATCCCTTGCCGTTATTTACTAATTTCTGCACTACGCAAATAGCTAACGTGTAATAGCGTTCATTTACGGTCCTCACACTTGTGAGTTGAAACATAATTTATCGTGTAATAGCATCTCCGTGGCTAGTACCATAGCATACTAGTTTCGCACGGCCTTATAATATATCTTTTATATATTGTGGTTGTATTGTGGCTTGCTATTGTATCCTTGCAGTGAGATGAAGTGAAGTAAGATGATCTTCGTTCCGAGACCCAAGTCTTGGACACGCACCGTGAGGAAAAAAAAAGACCCAATTAGATCTAAGACCCAAGATCGAAAGGGTAGCATCAAGGCTACAAAAGGGTACAAGACTTTGAGGAGGTAACGAGGAGTTACGCACCAAGACGAGTCAAGCAGTGGGTAGCTATTGCATTTTGAGAGATTAACGGGGAGTTAATTTCCAAGATAAATACATAGTGGTTTAGGAGTTGTAAAGGCTTCTCCGCCTACTATAAGGAGCATTTCTTTATAGTGGAGAAAATCTCGAATCCGGGAAGGAGCTCGGGGACTGGAGTAGGGGTGAGCGAATCCATTAGCGGTTGCACCATCACAAATCAGGATAAAATCTTGCATATCGTACTCTTTATCTTTCTCGCTTTCACTTTCCGCACTTTACTTTACTTATTTATAAGTAAGTAATTTCAAAAGGAGAAAGAATATTTAAAAATGTCAAGCTCGACTTTTAAAAAGGTGATAAGCTATTCCACCCCCCTTCTAGCTTATCTTGCCCACATTCAGGACCTATCAACATGTTCTACACATGAACTTTTTAGATCTCCGAATTCACATGTAAGACATAAACACGTTTAAATGTAGAACTTTCAATGTTCATGTGCGGAACTTATATAATTTAATAGAATTAAATACGTTTGGCATATGAACTAACACATTTGCACTACATGTTCTTCAGATGAACTTTCAATTTTAGTTCCTTAACATTTAAGGTTCAAGTGTTGTACGAGGAGAAGTAATATTGTGTATAAGAAGACACGTAGAGATACGTAGAAGAAACATACAATATTGTGTATTTTACAAACAAAAATTACAATAATTTGGTTTGTGATGTTCTACATTAATTGTCTCTGAATTTTTTTTAACCATAATTAGATATTGATCCAACTGTGATTAATGGATCTTCGGTTCTTTTTTAGGTAGTGGTTCTTATTTGAATCAAACCACGATAATAAATATTTTTATTTAGAGCCATAAACAAATCCAGCCGTTTATGAAAAAGTTTGAGTTTGATTTGACAAGGGTTCCATTTTTTAAAAATTCAAGATCGAACTTGAACTCAAAAATGTGTATGTTATGAAAATGAGCTCGAGTTGAGCAATTAACATGTGCGACTCGAACCCGTTGAAGATCGTTTGGTTCGAACTTGACCGGTTAAAACTCAAAAAAAAAAAATCTATTTTTGTAGTACTCCATTTTAAGTTTAAAATTGTTATCCAAAATATTTAATTCGTAAATTCTTATGGAATAATCGATTAAAATTTGAGTTAAAGTTTAGTCAAAACTCATAATTAGTTGGGTGAAATTAAATTTGATCCAATTTTTTTCATGTTATATTGACCTGTTCATGAGCTGTTCATGCATTAAGGGTTGAGTACTACCTGGTTTGTTTTTGTTCGATAAAAATTTGAATGCGATTCGGTTGGTTAACGAACTCGATCTTAAAAACATTTTTTGTGCGATGAAAAAACTTTTAGGAAAAACTCATTAAGGAAAAAAAATTTGCTCGACTCTTTAAGGAAAAAAAAAATAAAGCTTCCCTCATTTAGGTCAAAACTCCGCTCGGCTCGGTAATAGTCTTGCTTTTTGTGTAAGTTTTGAATTATTTTACTTAAAGTTGATAACTTTTCGTAAAATTTCTTGAATATTCTTTGTAATTACACTACTAACAAAATGCTAGTAGACATCGGTTTCTAGCCGATGTTTGTTTAATTTTTAGACCAATATTTTTGTTGGGGATGTTAAAAGTTCATCTCATAGATTTCCGTTTTTAATTTATTGATGTCTAGGAGGCTTAACTTCAATTAAAAAAATACAATTTTGATGTTTACATCTAATTTTTTTGCTTAATTTACATGAGCCTCGCTTGTATATTGTTCTGTTACTAGTACTTTATGCAATTAAACATATTGCACAGATAGTATCATTCGAAGTAATAATCATTATTCAGCATCAAAATGATGTCTAATGATTTGTGCAAATCAATATTATGTCTCGATTTTAATGATGGTTAATTTTGATGTGTAAGTTAATTTTGGACATCGCTTTTGTTTACAAATTCGTTATCTAAGTTGCGTTTAGATATAATTTTGTTTTGTACTAAACGTTATATAATTTTTTATAGAAATCATTTTTTTGTATTTTAACTAATGTTTATGGTATTGTCTTATATTGTTTTTTGATAAATACCTGTTTCTGATTGTTATTAAACATCAATTTTTTGCTACATTTCGGATATATGTGTGTTTGTTAGAAATCCATTTTTTTTAGGTTTTACATCTAAAACTGATATTTTTTATATTATTACAAATAGAAGAATTATAAAAAATAATGTCTAGAAAAACAATATAGCCATATGAGTAAATTGCAGTTTAATGGCCTACACTAAAATATTTTTGCAGATTGATGGATGTTATATAAAAATCAAAATCAGCAAGGTGATGACTGAACAAAATATTTTTAAGCACTGTATGGGCTTCCGTCTAAAAACTTGTAACGTCATTAGTTTTTAAGGGATATTTTTGTCACTTTAAACATAAAACTATGTAGAAAAAAGAATACAAAAATGAAAATTTACAAACAAAGCACCTGTACTCAACATCAGCAGAACCCATTTCTAGATATGTATGTATGGATCAACCCTAATAAGATTAGATTAGGGGTATGAGAATTGGGTACCTGGATTGCAAACATTAATTTTAGATTGCCCATATCCCATATCATTAACTTCAACCTCTAGACTATTATAGTAGATAAAGTTATAAATTCCTTCTATTTTGATGGAATAGATTTTGAATGGGGTGTGATTACTGGTGGTATCTATATATTGATCTATGAAATATATATATAATGTATGAGGATGTATAGCAATTTAGCTTGAATACAATATCTATTTTTCCATTTCTATGCCACCAAACATGTATGTATGCAATCGCTGGTATATTTGTTCTGAATTGGATGAAAGAAGACAACATGTAGATAAATACATATATACAATGTTAGTCACAGAGGCATGCCTGAATACATCTAATAACAAGCCTAAGTATGTGTAATGTTGTGCATTACCTACATGACCTCTTAACTGAGGGAACCTCTAGTTGTAGAGTTTCTATTTGTTCTGTACTTGTAGTAGGCATCAAATCCTAGTTGTGTAACTGTACTTATAAAGTCAAGAATAAAGCTTGAAAGAAGTTCCAAGGTTCATGCCTCAAGCAAGGAGATAAAGACTGCCAAATAATCACAGTTGGGATTTGAAGAAATGAAGAATTTGCCTAAGTACCAATTCGAGAAGTACATTTGTCTATTCGAGAAGTCTAGCATTCGAGAAGTCAGAGATTAGATATCTCAGAAGACACTATTCGATATCTCTGAATACACTGTTCGATATCTCATTCGATCTCAGAGATTCGATATGTCTATTACTCTATTCGAGAACTCATGGAGTCAACAAATCAAAGCATCATTCGAGTTCTCTAAGAGTCAACAAGTCAATGCTCTATTCGATATCTCAAGGACTAAAGAAGCTATTCGACATCTCAGGGATTCGATATGTCAAAATGCTCTATTCGATATCTCAAGGAGTCCCAGAGAAAAGAGCTATTCGAGAAGTGATTCGATATGTCAATATAACGCTATTCGAGAACTCAGAGTTATCGATTAAGTCAATTCGAGTTCTCGAATCAATCACTTAGCCACTTCTCGAATACATTCTTGGAGACAAAATACTGAATAATTGTACAAGTCAGAAACCTGCAACAAGCCAAGACGCTTTATTTGACTATGTATTATAAAGCACATTGGAAATCCTACAAAGAAGCTTGGAAGACAAAGGGACAAGGAGCTAAAGAAGTGGATCTGAACAGGCTTTGCAAAGTCAAATCTGTAGCCGTTTGGACTCTTACTCAAATGAGCGAGACATACTGGAAAGTAGTTTGTTTTACCTACCTTATTTGTAGTAAGTAGGTGTATCCATGTCTATAAGGATACAACCTCACTTCCTTAGCAGATAAGTTTTTCAAGATACATCACAAGAAATATCTCTCTAAGAAAAATGAAGCTGAGAATACTATCATTTGTATTCACAGATTGTAGCAAAATCTTTATCTAATAAAATATTAGATTAAAGTAATATTGTGTTGTGTTTGTCTTTGTTATCTGTACTTACATATCTCACACACTCAACACATATCCTGTTGCAAAGATTGAAGAACAAAGAAAAGTTCAAGAATCCATTCACCCCCCCCTCTGTATTCTTTTACTGTATTCAATACTCAACAAGTGGTATCAGAGCAGGCTGTTTAATCTAAACAGAAAACGATCATGAGTTCGAATACACCAAAGACTACAGGTACGGTGAAGGTCCCTAAGTTCGACAAAGAGAATTACAGCCTCTGGAAAATAAAAATGCTGTTGTTCATCAAAGCTGCCAATCCTCTCTACCCTGACATCCTCAAGAATGGTCCATTTGTACCACAACAAGAAATTGCTGAATCTACAGTGGGCACAATAGTCATTCCTAGATCATATGTTGCAAAAGAGCCATCCAAATGGACGGACTCAGAGAAGGAAAAGGTTGCCCTAGACAGTCATCTCATGTTACTGATCATAGACTCCATGGATATGTCGATGTTTGCCAACATAGCATCATGCACATCAGCCAAGGACATGTGGAACCACATCGAGGTGTTATGTGAAGGGACAGAGGAGGTAAGAGAGAATAGGAAACAGATACTGGTCACACAGTATGAGGCTTTCATGGCACAGTCCAAAGAAAGTATTACTGATATGTTTGGGAGATTTCACAAGCTGGTGACTGAGCTTCAAATGAATGGGAAGGTTTACAACACTAAGGAATTAAACATGAAGTTTCTACTATCTGCACCAAACCATATAGAGCAAAGGGTCATATCTCTAAGAGAAAGAGATTTGAACAAAGTCACATATGATGTGCTCTATGGGGTTTTAAAAACTCATGAGCTTGAGTTGCTTCAGAAGAGGGCTATCCAAGCCAACCAAGGCAGAATGATAAACATATCCTCTGCCTTGATTGTCAACAAATCCGTATGACTGCTGCTAATGAAGAGATTGCTAAACTGTCTACTAAGAATGAACTGTTGAACAAGAGAAATGAGGAACTAGAACTAACTGCTATGCAAGTAGAAAACCTTAAACAAGAAATCGAATATCTAAAGAATAAGGTTCTATGTGCTAGTCAAGTTGAGAAAGCTCTTAGGGATGAACTAGCTGAAAATGAATTTAAATTGAAAACATTCAAGAATTCCTCTAGTCTATTGCAGTCCTACCATGAGAAAAATCTAGTTAGACCTAAGGCTGCTATTGGACTTGATTATGACACTCTCAAACAGAGGAAAGGCTATGCAGTCATTGAAGATGACATTGTTGTTCAAGAGGAAGTGCCTCAGGTTTTGAAAAAGGCTGAGACCCCAATATTTAAAACACCAACACTTGAGATTGATGAGGATGCCTTACTCATTAAGTAAATGTTGGATGATGAAGATAAAGAACAATCAAATGAACAACAAGCATCCTCTAAGAGTGAGAATGTCAAAACCAAAGCCAAGGAGCCAGTAGGAGGTAGACCTAGACTTGAGAAATTTGCGAAGTTTGTTTCAGCTGGGAATAATGAGTTTGAGAAGAAAGTGGCTAAAAAGAAACAAAACAGGAATGGCAAATTCGGGATTAACAAGGACAACAATTATGCTTATGTGCCAAATGCCCCTAGGAAAGTTTGTCAAAATTGTTTTAGCACTAATCATTTAACTCATGCATGCAAGAAACCATCTGGTAGTGTTGCTAAACCATTCTATGATTGCTCTGTGCCTTTAAGACATAGAGACTCTCCTTTCTGTGATAAATTTGATTGTATGCCATGTAACATGAATGTAATGACTAGTTGCTTTAATTTGAGAAGACAATTCATGGAAGGTTGCATCAGTCACAATGTTCACACACACTACACAAGAACAAAGTCTTCAAGTCCTCCTAAAGTTAGGAAGGTGCCTCTGTCACCTAAGTCTAAGTACCCTGATTCCAAGACTTCTAACAGTGACAAGAAGACTAACATCAAGAAAATTGATAAGCATGTTGTTTATGATAAAACTGTTGCTAAGCCACATGGACCCAAACTTGTTTGGGTACCAAAGGAGAAGTAATTCCTTTGTGTTTGCAGGGCAAAAAAAGTGAAAGAAAGGTCATGTGGATTTTGGATATTGGATGCTCAAACCATATGACTGGTGATATGGCCCTGCTATCACAGTATGAGGAGAAGGCTGGCCCAATGGTTGCTTTTGGAGATGACAGCATTGGCAACACACTGGGATATGGCAAGTTGGAAATTGGAAATGTCATCATTGAAAATGTAGCACTGGTCAAGGGACTCAAGCACAATCTACTGAGTGTTGGTCAATTTACTGAAAGAGGCTTCAAAGTGAATTTTGACAAAGATGAATGTTTGATCACCCACAAGAAGACTGGTGACTTTGCTCTATCTGGAGTAAGGAAAGGAAGCCTGTTTGTAGCAAATATGAACTCTGCAAACAAGGACAAAATTTGTTGCTTTTACTCAAAAGCATCAAATGAAGATAGTTGGCTATGGCATAAGAAGCTATCACACTTGAACTTCAAAGGCATTAATTCTCTAGTCAAAAGGGAGTTAGTGAGAGGCATGCCCACACTTGAATTCTGTCAAGAAGGAGTGTGTGAGACTTGTCAAAAGGGAAAAATGAAAAGATCAAGCCACAAGTCAAAGACAGTGACATCAATAACCAAGCCCCTACAACTAATTCATATGGACTTGTTCGGGCCTGTCAATATTATGTCACTAGGAAGGAAAAAGTATGCTCTGGAGATGGTTGATGATTTCACAAGGTATACATGGGTAGAATTTCTGGCATCAACGGATGAGGCTCCACAAGTAATCATTGAGCATATAAAGAAAATTGACAAGGAAACAAAGACCAACAATGCAAGTGTGATTGCATTAAGAAGTGATAATGGAACAGAGTTCAGAAATGCCATGCTTGAAGCATTCTGCAAAGAAAATGGTATTTCTCAACAATTCTCAGCTCCAAGGACTCCACAACAAAATGGAGTTGTTGAGAGAAAGAATAGAACTCTGATTGAGGCTGCTAGAACAATGTTACTTGATGCAAAGATGCCTACATGTTTTTGGGCTGAGGCTGTGAGCACTGCATGCTATATCCAAAACAGAACCCTCATCAACAAAAACACTGGAAAGACACCTTACAACTTGATGACTGGAAAGAAGCCCACTCTAAAGTATGTTCATACTTTTGGAAACAAATGCTTTGTGTTAAAAGTCAACTCAGAATATGTTGGAAAGTTTGATGCAAAAGCATTTGAAGGAATTTTTCTTGGCTACTCTATGGAAAGAATTGCATACAAAGTTTATGTCATCACTCAAAAGAAAGTTATGGAAAGCACAGATGTGACATTTGATGACAGCAAACTACCTGGATTAGAAGAAGCCAATGATGAAGATAAAGATCCTTTGAAGTTTGACAATCTAGATGATTCTGATGAGGAGATTGAAACTGAATTTGAGCCCACAATCCAACAAACTCAAGTGAATGAAGAACCTGTGTCAACCAACAATGAAGAAACAAGCATCCAAGACACACCTGTGATTAGTGGAAACTTCACAGGGGGAGGAAATGTAAATGATCATGATCTGGATGATGAAGCAACATCAAGGCTGAGAAATCAATCTGAACATACAAGGAAATGGGATAGATCACATACTGCAGATCAGATAATTGGAGATCCAAATACAGGAGTGAGGACAAGGAGAGCAACTGTTCGCTATTTTCTCTACGCAAGTATACGCAGTCCAAAAGCAATATAGGGAAATAAGGATCGTTCCCACGAAGACTTGGTGTATTTAAGTAAATATGTTTATGCAACAACGTTCGGTTAATTATAGAAGCCTGAACAACGAAATGGTTGGTTTGTTCAAATCACAATTAATTAATGAAATAACGACTAAAAATTAATATGATAAAGATTTTATATATGAGATAAACATGGGATTCTAATTTCATTATTTATTTCATTTAGAATTGATGCCTTAATGTAAAGTGATTCTGATAATTATGAAAGCTAGCCGGGAACACGAAACTAATATAAGCGCCTTTCAGTCTTAACTTATATCAAACCATACAAACATCCACTTAAAAAGATAGAAGTTGCGTGGACACCATTTATGTCTAGACCCTATATGTCTATAAGATTTGAAAACATAACTGGTTTACGAATAAATTCCTTATTTTTGGCTACACAGGGCGATGTGATCCAAAACCCTACCACTAATCATAATTATATATGAAAATTACAAACCTGTGCTAACATGGCAAATTCTAAATTCTCAAATTCACTTTCGCATTCATTAAGAATTAATAATTTAGATGATAGCTACGCATCTAATAAATTAAGCACAACCACGTTAGGCAATCGGAAATTTGTATCATAACACAATTTATTAAGGCATCGAATTACTAAATTACGTAAATAAATCCATTAGAATCCCATGACGGCGATTAGTTCATAATTAAACGAATCGTCATCATGGGATTAATTGAAATAATAATAATAATAATAATAATAATAATAATAATAATAATAATAATAATAATAATAATAACAATAATAATAATAATAATACTAATAAAAACAATAATAAAACTAAATTAAAAATTACGATAAATTAAATATGAAAATTATAAGAGTTTAGAAACTAAAACCGAAATAATTTCCACTTGCAAGAAACGAGCACTCCGATAATTCCCTGTAAAATAAGAAATTAGAAAATAAAATCGAAATAGCTTCCACCGAAAGAGAAGAGCACTCCAAATAATTCCCGTAATTTCTTCAACCAAAATAACACTTATACTAAAATTTGCCAAAAATTAAAGTGTATAAAAACAAACTTAATATTACAAGAACTAGAGAGAATTACAAGAGAGAATGATGCTCTCCAATTTTTGTTGTGTGGAAATAAGACCAAGAACTAGGCCTATTTATAGGAAAATTTTAGCACACCAAATAATAAAAAAAATAAAAAGAAATAAAAAGAAAAAATTTTAAAAATACAACAGCACACCACATTAATAATCCAGCCGAAAGAACTCAATCATTCAGTAAACAATTGAACCTGCACTCAGCCGCCTTGACAACACGCCCACTCGCAGGACACAGCCGTGCGCGACACGCGCACCAAGCTGCGCATAAATCCTGGCGCGTGTCTCCCACGCGCGCGTTGGAGAGTAGGAAATCTGGCCGACAGTCTTGCAGAATTCTTCTTCTTATTAATTGTTTATGCCGACAGCAACACTTGATTTGCTTGTTTTATTTTTGTGCAATCATCACATGCACTGGCTTTTCTTAACACCTGCACAAAATTCGTTTCATTTTTTTTTTGTTTTTTTGTTTTTTTTGTTTTTGTTTTTAACTTATAATTTTTAATTAACAAATATTTAATTTAATTCAGAAATTATAAAAATAAATATCAAATATTATGAGATATTTATAATTATAATTTTCTAATTAAATAAAATATTTGCTAATATAAATGAATCATTAAGTCATGAGCTGCGGCAAATTGAGGGCCTAAAACCGGACTCATTTTCCTTAACGAAAAATATATCAATTCCAACCGGGATTCCAGATTTAAGAATATATCATTTAGAATTCCTTTATGATAATTCTTTTTCCTCGTAACCAGTTCACTTGATAAAATTGAGCCAGAAATCCACCGTTTTTAGCCTTTTATCGCCTAGATACCTGAATTTGCGAGTTCTGCACAACAAATAATTAAACAACAAAAACGAATTAAAAGACACAACATATTTAAGGATAAACCAACAATATAGGTCCATTTAGTGCATAATAAGTGGATATAAAATCCACTTATCACACCCCCAAACTTAAACTGATGCTTGTCCTCAAGCGAAAACAGACTCGACTACCTCTAAATGCATGAATGCAAACGATGCAAGGATCCCATAAGCAAAGCAATAACCAATTTAGCAGAGTGTCTCAGAGAATGTGATAACTCCAAATAGAGATCGACTAAATACCCGCATATTAACATGTACAAGTACAGAAACGTGCGTGTGTGCAATACTCATCAGAATTACTCTTAGCACTAGATCAAAACCATACATATTCTTCGTCATAACGATCACAAGTTTATAAATAGAATGGACGCTAGACACTTCATAACCTAGAAACACCTCTATCATCATTTGAGTTAGACAGGAATTCATGTTTTATTAACAACTATTACACAAAATACTATACACAACACACATGCTTAATTGACCGTGCAATGGATGAGACCCCAAAAGGCTTATACAATAATACCCATGTAGCGAGCGTTAGGTTAGTGGATCCCAGACCGGAAAAGTCTTAGGTCACTAGGCTTGAGTCCCCTAGAACTTAATTGCTCGAGTATTAAAGAGCTCATCCTGATCAATCTTGCAAACATACTCACAAACACTCTTTTTTTTTTATATGCAATCTGGAATGAGAATTCTCAATTCCAACCCTAGACTACTCATATAAATATGAGCTGGCTACTAGCCAATTGACACCTATCCATTATTAACAAATACACACAAACTAGCATGAACCCTGGTTTCCCCCAAACTTATATTTAGTGATTCTACGCTATCAAGGGAATAAAGAAAATTCAAATATAATCAGGTGATTAAATTTCAACAACCAAACAAGCATGACCTTAACCTAGTCCAAAAGTAACCGATGAGTTGTGTAAGATTGTGTTTCTGCAACATGCACGTCAATTCATAAGTATTTAAATCAGCCCTCTATTCATCATTAACACACTCAAATTCATCATTGACTACTAAACGGAATCACCAAGCGCTACGGGATCAAGGAAAATATGATATTCAACTAATCATGATTATGCAATTTTTTTTATTTTTTATTTTTTTTATGAATTATATGAAATTATACTAGCATGGTATATTATGAAACTATATGCATACTATGACTCAATTAATCAATTATCCTAAATCACCCCCAAAATTAAAATATTCAATGTCCTCATTGAAGGTAAAGATAAAGGATAAACGAGAACTCCCCTAACTGTTGGCATCGTCACCCTCCTCGGGTGGTGAATCAAGTGGTGGAAATGAGCTCCAAACTGAGGCAATGACCTGCACTTTCGACATAATACTAAACAAAATCACACCAAATCAAACCACACATAAAAACACCAAACCTATGGGTTGCCTTCCACGAAGCGCTTGTTTATTGTCGCTAGCTTGACGATTATACTGAGAATCATGTGGTGGCCAACTTGGTGGTATCAGCCTCACGGTTCACCGTGTCACCAAAATAGGGTTTCAATCTCTGCCCATTCACTTTGAACGATTGATCGGGTGATTTCTCAAAGATTTCCACCGCTCCGTGTGGAAACACAGTTTTGACAACAAATGGCCCTGACCATCTCGATTTGAGCTTCCCTGGAAACAATCGAAGACGAGAGTTATATAATAAGACCGACTGACCAGGAACGAATACCTTTTGAATAAGACGACGATCATGCCATCGTTTCACTTTCTCCTTATAGAGCTTATTGTTCTCATATGCCTGCAATCGAAACTCGTCCATCTCGTTGAGTTGCACCATCCTTTTCTCACCTGCGGCCTTAAGATCGAAATTTAGCTTCTTCAAAGCCCAATAAGCTTTGTGTTCCAATTCTGCCGGTAAATGGCAAGCTTTCCCATAGACAAGCTGATATGGCGACATGCCCAAGGGCGTTTTATATGTTGTACGATAAGCCCATGCGGCTTCATCGAAGTTCAAAGACCAGTCCTTTCTCGAAGGACTCACCACTTTTTCCAGAATGCGTTTAATCTCGCGATTAGATATCTCGGCTTGGCCATTGGTTTGTGGGTGGTATGCCGTAGCTACCCGGTGGTTGATGTTGTACCTTGCCATGAGATTAGTAA
This sequence comes from Saposhnikovia divaricata, assembly GCA_036435485.1. Classification (NCBI taxonomy): domain Eukaryota; kingdom Viridiplantae; phylum Streptophyta; class Magnoliopsida; order Apiales; family Apiaceae; genus Saposhnikovia; species Saposhnikovia divaricata. Next base: position 35,193,259 of record CM071599.1, read on the forward strand.
ACTTGCGATTGCAAAAGTGAGTACCTTCATCGCTTATGATTACTCGAGGAGTGCCGAATCTTGTGAAGATGTTCTTGTGAAGGAAGTTGAGCACGACATTGGCATTATTGGTCGGAAGTGCCTTGACTTCAACCCATTTGGAAAAATAATCAACGGCCAGCAAGATGTATTGGTTGCTACATGAGGAAATGAATGGTCCCATGAAATCGATGCCCCAAACATCGAAGATTTCCACTTCTAGCATTATATTGAGGGGCATCTCATCCCTCCTAGATATGTTACCAACATGCTGACAACGATCACACTTCAGCACAAACTGATGGGCATCCTTAAAAAGGGATGGCCAATAAAATCCCGCTAGAAGAATTCGAGTTGCGATCTTTTCACTTCCATAATGGCCACCATATGTCGTGGCGTGATAATCCCTTAGAATAGCCTCTGTTTCACTGTATGGCACACATCTCCTAATCACATGATCGGCTCCTTGTTTAAACAGATATGGTTCGTCCCAACGATACCATTTGACTTCATGCAAGAATTTCTTTCTTTGTGCAAAAGAGAGCTCGGGAGGAATCACTCGACTCACCATAAAGTTCACAATGTCTGCAAACCAAGTGTAATATATAGGAATTTTGCATATAATAATAATAATAATAATAATAATAATAATAATAATAATAATAATAATAATAATAATAATAATAATATTCAGCGCTACTCATCTTAGGATTAATTATATTAAATCTGTTTTGTCCTCAAATCTGTTCACTTGGTTTTAATTGTTTTGACTATCCTGATTTTGAAAAATATTTTGATTCGTTGACTTTGGAAAGTGATTTTTATATCTGTTTTGAAATATTTAAGTATCTGTTTATGCGACTTTCTCAAATTTTGCAAATTATATATTTGTTGGAAATGCTCAAATATCTGTTACTGTGATTTTAAAGATTTTGTGAAATATTTTATTTGAACCCTTAGCGATATAGGGTATACCGAGTTAACCAGCTGTAGGGGTACTACAACCATGTCATTGCGGCACCAGTGACATGACACTTCCGTGGCAGTGTGATTGGTCACGGCGTATCCTTCTGATAGCTCAGGTGGCGAGCTTTTGCGCATTTTGATATTTGTTTCAGGATACGTGGGTGCACCCAAAGTTTGATTTGATTTGTGATTTGATTTGGCGGTGACGTTGTATATTCCGTACACGTTATCCGATTTGTTGCACACATTAGGTACCCTATGATGTGTGTATTTGTATCTGTTTTGTTTATGATCTCGGTATGAAATATCATAACCCCTCGTTGCTTCAGCCATGTATATTTTTAAAATAAATGTTTATAACTGTCAAATATACATATCTGTTTTCCTGTTTTAAAAACTGTATTCCAAATCCGTACTGGGCGATTGGCTCATGCCGTATTCTTTTTCTGGCAGGTGCTTAGGGGGATCTGGGACTGTGTGATGGAGAGCTACCCTTATTCCATTGATTAGGACTTGTTAACTTCTAGCATTATTTAGACTTGAAGATTTATTTAGAAATTATTTTAGTGCTCTGTTGTAGGTTATGGATTTTAAGTAATATCTCCTCCCATTTTAGGAAGGGGGCGTTACACCAAGGCTCTTCTTCTTGTATCCCAAACAATTGTTCATCAGGAAAGGATTCATTAATGACGATTTTGTCTTGGGATGTCTTCCCAAGGTCTTCCAATCGTGAGAGATGGTCGGCTACTTGGTTTTTTGTCCCTTTTCTATCCTTGATTTCCACATCGAATTCTTGCAGCAGAAGAATCCATCGAATCAACCTAGGTTTGGAGTCCTTTTTAGAGAGCAGATATCTGATAGCCGCGTGATCAGTGTACACAGTCACCTTCGTGCCAAGCAAGTATGAACGGAATTTTTCAAAACCATAAACTATGGCTAACAGCTCCTTCTCAGTGGTATTGTATTTTAATTGAGCATCGCTGAGGGTTTTGCTTGCATAATAGATGACATGAAACATTTTATTTTTCTTTTGGCCAAGAACGGCCCCAACTGCGTAATCGCTAGCATCACACATCATAGCGAAAGGCTCACTCCAATCTGGAGCAATGATCACGGGTGCTGAAATCAATTTCTTCTTCAGAGTCTCGAAAGCTGTGAGACATTCTTCGTTAAATTTGAAATGAATATCTTTTTCCAGCAGCTAACACAAAGGTTTGGAAATTTTTGCGAAGTCCTTGATGAAACGCCTGTAGAAACCTGCGTGCCCAAGGAAACTGCGAATCCCTCGCACTGAATTAGGCGGAGGCAGCTTTTCGATAGCTTCTATCTTTGCTCTGTCCACTTCTAGACCCTTCCTTGACACCTTGTGCCCGAGAATAGTTCCTTCTTGTACCATAAAGTGGCACTTCTCCCAATTGAGCACTAGGTTAGTTTCCACGCATCTTTTCAACACCGAGCCAAGATTTTGCAAGCATTCATCAAAATATAGACCGAATACAGAGAAGTCATCCATGAAGACTTCTACGGTCTTGCCAATCATGTCTGAGAAGATGGCCATCATGCACCTTTGAAAAGTACCAGGTGCTCCACACAAGCCAAAAGAAACCCGCCGAAAGGCGAAAGTGCCGAACGGGCATGTAAATGTTGTTTTCTCCTGATCCTCAGGAGCAATGCAAATTTGATTATATCCAGAATACCCATCCAGGAGGCAGTAATAATCATGGCCGGCTAGTCTATCTAGCATCTGATCAATGAAAGGAAGGGGAAAATGATCCTTCCTTGTGGCTTTATTCAACTTTCGGTAGTCCATGCAGATTCGCCAACCGGTGACTGTGCGAGTAGAGATGAGTTCATTCTTTTCATTGGTAATCACAGTCATGCCTCCTTTCTTCGGCACACATTGCACTGGACTCACCCATGCACTGTCAGAAATGGGATAAATAATCCCTGCATCCAGCCACTTGATGATTTCTTTCTTCACTACCTCTTTCATAAGAGGATTTAGCCGCCTTTGATGCTCCATTGTTGGTTTACTACCTTCTTCCAATGGAATTTTATGTTGACAATAAGCTGGGCTGATGCCTTTGATATCCGCTAGGGTCCAACCAATGGCTGTTTTGAATTCCCTCAGGACTCTTAAAAGCTTGTCTTCCTCAGAGTCTGAAAGGTTAGCAGATATAATCACAGGTAAGGTAGATGATTCACCAAGAGAAGCATACTTTAAGTGATTAGGAAGTGGTTTGAGCTCTAGAGTTGGAGCTTCCTCGATAGATGGTTTCATTTGCTGATGCGGCCCCTTTAGTTCTGGCAGATCCAATGATTCAACTGGTCTTTGAACTTTTCTTTGCCACGGCAAAGCATCCAGATATTGCAATTGTTCATCTATGTCATCTTCATCTAATGAATACCTTCCACTAAGGGCCTTTTCCAAAGTGTCATTCATGAACATGTGATCCAACTTTTCTTGTACCGTAGACTTAATCAAGTCTACCTTCAGACACTGTTCTTCTTCTGTTGGAAACTTCATGGCTTTAAAAACGTTGAAAGTGACATTTTGATCATGCACCCTCATTGTAAGTTCCCCCTTTTGGACGTCAATCAATGTTTGTCCTGTCGCCAAGAATGGTCTACCAAGAATGATCGGAATCTTCTTGTCCTCTTCGAAATCAAGTATGACAAAATCAGCTGGAAAGATAAGTTTGTCTACTTTCACTAGGACATCTTCAACAACTCCCCGAGGATAAGTGATAGAGCGATCAGCTAACTGAAGTGACATGTTCGTCGGGGTTGGCTCAGGAAGGCCAAGTTGTAAGAAAACTGAGTATGGCATGAGGTTGATGCTTGCTCCTAAATCACATAAACATTTGTCAAAAGACAATTTCCCAATGGTGCATGGTATGGTGAAACTTCCAGGATCTTTTAGCTTAGGCGGTAACTTTTGTTGCAATACCGCACTACACTCCTCTGTCAGAGCAACAGTTTCTAAGTCCTCAAGTTTTACTTTTCTCGATAGAATGCCATTCATGAACTTGGCATATCTCGGCATTTGTTCCAGGGCTTCAGCAAATGGAATGTTGATATGTAATTTCTTAAATACTTCAAGAAATTTGCCAAACTGCTTGTCCAGTTTCTGTTTTTGCAAACGTCGAGGAAATGGCGGAGGTGGATAGACATGCTCTTCTGCTTCTTTCTGTGCAAGGACTGATTGTTTAGGAGGTGTAACACTTTCTTCTACCTCCGTGCTTGAAATTGGAGCCTTACCCTTGTCCTCGGTATCTCCCACGTTCACTGTTTCTTCATCGGGCAGAATTCTTTTTGCTCTTTCCAATTCAATGCCTTCTGTGACTTTCCCCGATCTTAAAGTGATGGCTTTAATGTGCTCTTGGTTGTCCTTTCTCCCTGGATTAGCTTCAGTATCACTGGGGAGTGTTCCTTGTGGTCGGCTCATCATGAAACTAGCGAGTTGTCCCAATTGAGTTTCCAGATTTTTAATAGATGCCGCTTGGCTTTTGGACGCCAACCTCAACTCCTCCAATTCTGCCTTTTCACTAGAAGATGATTGCCCAGAATTCCCATAGGATTGTTGTTGAAATCCTGGGGGTTGAAATTGTCGTGGGGCATATTGTTGCTGATATTGGTGCCCCTGCTGTTGCTGGAATCCAGATGGATTATATGGCCTAGCTCCAAACTGCTGATTTTGAAATTGTTGGTAGGGCTGATTTGATTGTTGCGCTCCTCCTTGATTATTGCTCCAACTGAAATTTGGATGATTTCGGTTGTTCGGATGGTAGGAATTTGGAGCTGGCTATTGCTGTCTTTGGAAATTGCTTACGAATTGAACCGACTCGTTTGAGATGGCACATTGGTTTGATTCATGTGCGCCCGCACACAACTCACAAACACTGGCAACTTGATGAAATCCTCGTGCTGTCAAAGAGTCTACTTTCAAGTTCAATGCCTCTAGCTGAGCTGCTAAGGAAGTGGCTGTGTCGACATTAAGAATTCCTGCTACCTTCTGTTGTGGCATCCTCTGAGTTGGATTTTGATATTCATTAGATGCCATCATCTCGATAAGATCGTAGGCCTCCTCATAACTTTTAGCCCATAATGCTCCCCCTGAAGCTGCATCTACCATTGGCCTTGATTGTATTCCTAGTCCATTATAGAAGCAATTTATGACCATCCAATTTGGCATGCCATGATGAGGGCATTGTCGAAGCATTTCCTTGTATCTTTCCCACGCTTCACATAAAGATTCACCAGACTGTTGAGAAAATTGCGTGATAGCATTCCTTATAGCTGCAGTCTTTGCCATGGGGAAGAATTTGCTAAGGAACTTTTGAGCTAGATCAGCCCAAGTGGTGATAGATCCCGGTGGCAGAGAGTGTAACCAACTTTTGGCCTTGTCTCTTAAGGAAAACGGGAAGAGTCTCAACTTCACAGCATCATCTGACACATTGTTGAATCTAAATGTGTCGCATATTTCTACGAAGTTCCTGATGTGTAAGTTAGGATCTTCCGTTGCAGTTCCTCCGTACTGTACTTGATTCTGCACCATCTGAATAGTGCTGGATTTAATTTCAAATGTAGGAGCCGCAATTGCTGGACGAATGATACTTGACTGAATGTCATCAATCTTCGGTTGTGAGTAGTCCATTAAAGCCCTTGCTGCTGCAGGTGCAACTACTTCGGCTTCTCCGTCCATCTTGTGAGTATTTTCTAGTTTAAGTACTTGTTTGGCCTTTAATGCTTTAGCACGTGTTAGCATAAAAATCCAAGTATCTGAACACAAATAATTACTTCAAAATATAAGATCAAATGTTCAAGTCAAACAAATTAACTTCTATTGTAGTAAAACACATAAACAAAATAACACCGAGTCCCCGGCAGCGGCGCCAAAAACTTTTTCGCTATTTTCTCTACGCAAGTATACGCAGTCCAAAAGCAATATAGGGAAATAAGGATCGTTCCCACGAAGACTTGGTGTATTTAAGTAAATATGTTTATTCAACAACGTTCGGTTAATTATAGAAGCCTGAACAACGAAATGGTTGGTTTGTTCAAATCAAAATTAATTAATGAAATAACGACTAAAAATTAATATGATAAAGATTTTATATATGAGATAAACATGGGATTCTAATTTCATTATTTATTTCATTTAGAATTGATGCCTTAATGTAAAGTGATTTTGATAATTATGAAAGCTAGCCGGGAACACGAAACTAATATAAGCGCCTTTCAGCCTTACCTTATATCAAACCATACAAACATCCACTTAAAAAGATAGAAGTTGCGTGGACACCATTTATGTCTAGACCCTATATGTCTATAAGATTTGAAAACATAACTGGTTTACGAATAAATTCCTTATTTTTGGCTACACAGGGCGATGTGATCCAAAACCCTACCACTAATCGTAATTATATATGAAAATTACGAACCTGTGCTAACATGGCAAATTCTAAATTCTCAAATCCACTTTCGCATTCATTAAGAATTAATAATTTAGATGATAGCTACGCATCTAATAAATTAAGCACAACCACGTTAGGCAATCGGAAATTTGTATCATAACACAATTTATTAAGGCATCGAATTACTAAATTACGTAAATAAATCCATTAGAATCCCATGACGGCGATTAGTTCATAATTAAACGAATCGTCATCATGGGATTAATTGAAATAATAATAATAATAATAATAATAATAATAATAATAATAATAATAATAATAATAATAATAATAATAATAACAATAATAATAACAATAATAATAATAATACTAATAACAACAATAATAAAACTAAATTAAAAATTACGATAAATTAAATATGAAAATTATAAGAGTTTAGAAACTAAAACCGAAATTAATTTCCACTTGCAAGAAACGAGCACTCCGATAATTCCCTGTAAAATAAGAAATTAGAAAATAAAACCGAAATAGCTTCCACCGAAAGAGAAGAGCACTCCAAATAATTCCCGTAATTTCTTCAACCAAAATAACACTTATACTAAAATTTGCCAAAAATTAAAGTGTATAAAAACAAACTTAATATTACAAGAACTAGAGAGAATTACAAGAGAGAATGATGCTCTCCAATTTTTGTTGTGTGGAAATAAGACCAAGAACTAGGCCTATTTATAGGAAAATTTTAGCACACCAAATAATAAAAAAAAATAAAAAGAAATAAAAAGAAAAAATTTTAAAAATACAACAGCACACCACATTAATAATCCAGCCGAAAGAACTCAATCATTCAGTAAACAATTGAACCTGCACTCAGCCGCCTTGACAACACGCCCACTCGCAGGACACAGCCGTGCGCGACACGCGCACCAAGCTGCGCATAAATCCTGGCGCGTGTCTCCCACGCGCGCGTGGGAGAGTAGGAAATCTGGCCGACAGTCTTGCAGAATTCTTCTCCTTATTAATTTTTTATGCCGACAGCAACACTTGATTTGCTTGTTTTATTTTTGTGCAATCATCACATGCACTGGCTTTTCTTAACACCTGCACAAAATTCGTTTCATTTTTTGTTTTTTGTTTTTTTTTGTTTTTGTTTTTAACTTATAATTTTTAATTAACAAATATTTAATTTAATTCAGAAATTATAAAAATAAATATCTAATATTATGAGATATTTATAATTATAATTTTCTAATTAAATAAAATATTTGCTAATATAAATGAATCATTAAGTCCTGAGCTGCGGCAAATTGAGGGCCTAAAACCGGACTCCTTTTCCTTAACGAAAAATATATCAATTCCAACCGGGATTCCAGATTTAAGAATATATCATTCAGAATTCCTTTATGATAATTCTTTTTCCTCGTAACCAGTTCACTTGATAAAATTGAGCCAGAAATCCACCGTTTTTAGCCTTTTATCGCCTAGATACCTGAATTTGCGAGTTCTGCACAACAAATAATTAAACAACAAAAACGAATTAAAAGACACAACATATTTAAGGATAAACCAACAATATAGGTCCATTTAGTGCATAATAAGTGGATATAAAATCCACTTATCAGCAACTCTAAATGAATGTCTCTATGGTTGCTTTCTATCCCAAGTTGAGCCTAATAAACTTGAAGATGCATTGTTGGATCCTGATTGGATAATTGCTATGCAAGAGGAGCTAAACCAATTTGAAAGAAGCAAAGTATGGGAACTTGTGCCTGCACCAAAGGATAGAACCATTGTTGGAACAAAATGGGTTCTAAGGAATAAGATGGATGAAAATGGTGTAGTCATAAGAAACAAAGCAAGGTTGGTTGCAAAAGGATACTCTCAACAGGAAGGCATTGACTATGATGAGACTTTTGCCCCTGTTGCTAGACTAGAGGCCATCAGAATTTTCTTGGCATTTGCTGCACATTCTAATTTCAAGGTTTATCAAATGGATGTCAAGAGTGCATTTCTGAATGGGGAGTTGGAAGAAGAAGTATATGTGCAACAGCCACCTGGCTTTGAGGATCCACAATTCCCTCACTTTGTCTACAGATTGCTTAATGCATTGTATGGACTTAATCAAGCTCCTAGGGCATGGTATGACACATTGTCACAATTTCTACTGGAGAATCAATTCACTAGAGGCACACTGGACAAGACACTGTTTTACAAGAAACATGGTGATGATATTATCTTAGTTCAAATCTATGTGGATGATATCATATTTGGCTCTACAAATGAGAAGCTGTGTGAGAAATTCTCTAAGCTCATGCAGAGTAGATATGAGATGAGTATGATGGGAGAATTAACATTCTTTCTTGGGCTGCAAGTGAGTCAAAGGAAGGATGGCATTTTTATAAGTCAAACCAAATACATCAAGGATCTATTGAAGAAATTTGACTTAGAAGAATGCTCACCTGCAAAGACACCCATGGCCACTGCCACCAAGTTAGATGAAGATGGTAAGGGCAAGAAGGTAGATATCTCAATCTAAAGAGGCATGGTTGGCTCTCTACTCTACCTCACTGCTAGTAGGCCAGACATCATGTTTGCAACATGCTTGTGTGCAAGGTTTCAATCAAATCCAAAGGAATCACATATGATAGCAATAAAGAGGATTTTCAGATATCTGAAGGGCACACCAAACTTGGGGTTATGGTATCCTAAGGACACAGGGTTCAATCTGGTTGGTTATTCTGATGTTGATTATGCTGGGTACAGAGTGGATAGAAAAAGCACCTCAGGTAGCTGCCAGTTTCTTGGACAAAGGTTAGTCTCTTGGTACAGCAAGAAACAACAATCTGTGTCAACTTCTACAGTTGAAGCTGAATACATAGCTGCTGGAAGTTGCTGTGCTCAAGTGCTTTGGATCAGAAACCAACTTAGAGATTATGGACTTGTGTTGGAAAGAATTCCAATCATGTGTGACAACACAAGTGCAATCTCTATAGTTTCCAATCCTGTCAATCATTCTAGGACAAAGCACATTGACATCAGATATCACTTCATAAGGGAGCATGCAACTAATGGAACCATTGAGTTACATTATGTTCCCACAGAGAAACAACTAGCTGACATATTCACTAAGCCATTAGATGAAGCCACCTTCACAAGGTTGGTTAGTGAGATTGGAATGCTGAATTCTTCAAATTCTGGCTAAGTGAATATATCAACTAGATTGTTGCAGCAGTAAATACTTACTTTATCAAATGCTCAATATTTTTGAAGTACGTATTGGCTGGATTATGATTTATAAATATTCCACAATGCTGCATATGTTGAAAATCATACATCTTTAACTTGAAATTTCTGTGAAATTTTGAGAGAATCACTATTTAATTTAATAGAATATTCTTCAGTGAATATTTCTGGTAAATTTTAAAAAAAAAAAGATAGTGACAATTGAATTTTATGAGTGAAAAGTATAGTTCGATAAGTCAGACTTCTCGAATGATTCATTGTTTTGTCATGGCTCGAGTTCTCGAATAGGCCTATCTAGAACCCTCCTGAGTTCTCGAATAGTGTCTTTTGGAGAAATCGAATAACACACTCTGAGTTCTCGAATAGAGTATTTTAGTTCTCTAATGATGGAGTTCTTGAATACTGTATTTGAGTTATCGAATCATTTGAAAAGGCTGATTTCTCGCTGACACTTAATCGCTTTTTGGATTTATATTCAAAATTTCATTTCGCTCATAAAAACATATTTTATTTAGCTTAGAATTATTTTCTGAGTTAAATAACTGCCAGCTGTGAGTTACCAACTGCTTGAGATATCGAATAAGCCTTTCTTGACTTATCGAATAGTTGTTTTATACTTCTCGAATGACTGTCTTGTCGATACAAAACTTAGATCTAATCGACAACTCAAGTTAGTCATATATATACAATTTCACAACTGTTCAACTCATTTCGTTCGATTTCTCAAGCATCTAAACTCTTAAAACCTCTGAAAACCCTAACTGCAAATTTCTTCTTCAACCTTAATTCTCTTCTCTTCTCTACCCAAATGGCAAACACTCAACTCACCATACCATCCCAAACCAATTTCATCGCAATTACCAGTGATGTGGAAGCACCAAATGCTAATTTCAAGTGCTTTGTTCGATGGTTGTCTGAATCTTACATCAAGGGTGCACTATCAGCCAACCCAACCCTGTACATAGACTTATTAGAACAATTCTGGAGGACAGCTACAGTGGAGGTCATCGCCCTTGAGAATGCTATCACCTCATATGTTGTCTACTGCAAGATTCAAGGCGTGGATATTACTATCACTACCGCAGACATGAATGAAGCCTTGGATTTGCAGCAAGAGGCATATGACTCCCTGGTCACAGATGCTGAGTTGGAAGAATTCTTTGAATTTATCAACTACTCAGAGGCTATTAAACTTGGAAAGCTGAATAGGAAGTACTTGAGAAAGGAATGGAGCTATGTTTTTGCTACACTCCTTCAGGTATTCACTGCTAGGAAATCGAGCTTTGATCAGATTAGTACACCTGTGCAGCAGCTTACCTATGCCTGGCTTATGGGAGAAAGATAGATGTTGGACATCTCATCATACAAGAGCTATATGGGAGACTTGGTAAGAACACAGCCAAGAGAGGTACTGAAATTTTCTTTCCCTGCTTTATTCAATCAGTACTTAATTTTAAAAATGCTTCATTGATTGAATTTCCTGGATTAGATAAAAGTAAAATAGGTTATCCTAGGTCCATGACCAAACTTATTTTTGGTAACTTGGAGACTAGGAATGATGTGGATGTAAGGCTTAAAATAACTCCCCACATGGAGGGTTTGTTTAGATCTTACCCCCACAACATGCCAATATTTGAGTCTAAGTCTCAGTTAGCACAGCCTAAGCAAGAAGAACACAATGCTAACCCAAGGCTTGCTAACCAACCCTCTCAGACAAACACTTTACCAAACATAGAGCCAACTGCATCATCCTCTCAAAAGGGTGATGTTAGTAAAAAGAAGAGAAAACAGGTTGCTTCTGAACCTCTAAAAATCTTAACTGAAGCAGCCTTGGCTGTAGAATTAGGCATAGCAAGTGAGGAAACTGAGTCACCTATCATTAGCCTAAATAAGAAGAAGAAATCTAAAACCACCTCTTCAGTCACCCAAATGGCTGAAGTTCTAAAATCAGGGGCACACGGCTCACTAGATGTATCCTCTCAACAGGGTGCATCTATAGAATCAAGCATTCTCCCCAATACACCTACTTGTACAGAGACAGCACATGGGAGTGATAAGGCTGGCACAACACTGAGTGGAGAGCACATCACAATTGAAACTCCCTCTATATCTCAAGGGGAGTTGCCAAAATCTAATCTACAACACACTTCTCTTCCAGAATCTACCACTCATATTTCTTTGGAGCCTGCAACTCAAGCAATTGAGGAGCAAGGCATTGATCATCAAGAATTCTTTTCTCTTGATGAGCCAATGGATTCAAGTGACTTGGTGCATGACACCTTGCTCACCACCCAGGTACCACATTTAGATGGTCAGGGAATGCATGCTGGGGCATCTCCTAATGATACCATCACAAACACAGAGGATTCACTAGTTTTAACTAGAGACTCTGTGCCTGTGTTAACTACTGTTGTAACTCATCCCACTTCTGTGGAGACAACAGTAGCAGAGTCTCTCCATCCGGTTACAGAAGTTGCATCTGTAACTGAGGAGTCTAGCTTGCCTAGCTCTAGCTCTCACTTTCTGTCCCAATGGCTGAAGCCTGTGCAACATGACAGTGCTTCAGGATCAGGGTCTGTTCCACCACAAATGACCATTGAAGCTCTCCAAAGCTATGTTATGGATCAGATTCCTGAGTTTGTAAAAATAGCCCAGAACCTTGTCACCTCCAACATCTCAAATCCAGATTATGAAGCCATCCTACTATGCAATAGGGATGATGTGGAGATGCAGAAGGCCAAGATTATTGATGATGCTGAGAGAGATGGCAATGTAGATGCCTGGATGCAAGGAAAGTATGATGTAACTCTCACTGAAGCACTTCAATATCTTATAGAGGAATACATCACTTCACTGGGTTCAAATGCAAAATCCCTGTCCCCTAGTGAAGTGTATGAAGCTGTCAATGATTCCTACAAGGGTTTCCTCAAGGCTGCACACTACCTTGGCAAGGGAGTCAAAACTGAAGTCAACAAGGTGTGTGACAAGACAGCCACTTCAGTAGAAGAAATAAAGAGGGCCTTTGATGCCAAATTTCCTCAACTAGATAGTGTGGTCAAAGATCTCAGACACTGCAACACCACCTGCACCAAGATGGATAATGGTCTAGCTCTACTTAAAGATACAGTCACAGGTCTAGGAAGCAAATTTCAAATTCTATCTGACCAGACTACAAAGGCCAATGCCATGCTTAGGACACTCTTTGCAAATCAATATGGAGACAAGCTGGTCACTGAGGTCCCTGTGCATGAGCTGTCTAGATTTGAAGTGCAGAGACTTAAAGAACAATCCCTGTCTGGCTTCAAATCTACTGCATTATTCAGTAAGGTAGATGCACTTGAAAAAGAGGTAGCTACTCTCACTCAGTCTAATGCTCATCTTACAAACAAGGTACAAACTCTGACTGAGCAGTTGAACATTCAAGCCACCACCACAGCTGATGTTCTTCTGCATCAACAATCAATGTTGTCTGCAATGATGAAGCACATGGGTCTCCCTCTACCTGAAGAATCTTCAACCCCAAAGGTCAATCCTACAGCCTCTGTGCCTGACAACAAGCCTAAGGGGGAGAAGAAGACATCAAGAAATTCAAATACAAAGGGGGAGAAACCACCAGCAGTAAAGGGCATCAAAATCATTGAAGGTGCTCATCAAAGAACTTCCAAATCTCTAATTCATGTGCCTGACAAAGGAAAAGACAAAGTTGATGAGCCTCCTACTTCTCTGCCAGTTGTCACTCTACCAACTGTGCACATCACTACTTCTAGTGGTCAAAAGCAATCTATTACAACCACAGTGGTTGCAGGGAGTATGTTATCTGACAAACCTCAAATCTCCATATCTAAGAGGTGCCAAGCCAGTAGAAGTGAAGGTAGTCACTGAGGCCAAGCTACAAGAAATTGCAAACTCAAATGTCTATCATGATGATGCATTCTTGGAGTTTCTGAAAGTCTCAAGAGAACAGGCTGGTGATGCTTTATCATATCGTGGGAGTTTGAAGAGTCAGATTGACTTTCTCACTATAGTACCAAGGAGAGTTGATGGCCTATGGCTCAAAGAGATAATGATGGTAGGAAAGAATAAGATATGGCACTTAACCATCAACACTCTACAGGGTCTAAAGCACTCAGAAGTGGATGTGTTCCTTGGAATGATTGAAAAGAAGGATGAAAACTGCAAGAGTCTCTTTGAAGAGTTAAGGGATGGTCAACCAGCAAGGCTTCCTGAAGTATTCACAAATCCTAGAACAATCATCTATCAGGCTGCAACAAGAATTGATGATATCAAGCAGCTGGTCATCCCTAAGCATTTAATTCCTCAGAACAAATCTCTCATTATTGCCATCATTGAGCAGCTGAACAAGAAGAAGGGTTTAAGAACAGCAGAAGTATTGGAAGCTATATCTTATCTCAGGTCATACATTTCAACTGGCATTGTACCTGAATCTACTAAGTTCAACCCTAGCAAGGATGGTGATCAAGACAAGGATGGAGACAAAAGTGATGGAAGGAGAAGACATCACAGGAGTGATAAGGGTGATGAAGATAAAAAGAAAAAGAAGGATGGTAGGGAGAAGAAGAATGATGATGACCAAGGTAAAGTCTCTGAGAGGAAGAGTGGAAGACAGCAAGCCTTAGGCATTGCTGACAGCAACCTCACCACATCACAAGACTCTAAGTCTAGGGTGAATACTGTTAGTAGTGACCTACCAAAATCTACATCTATGGCTTCTGCAACTGTCTTGCCACCTCAAGAAGAGAAGAAGATTCAAGTCAAGAAACCATATGTATATTTCAAAAAGCAAACTGCTAATGGAGTACTACAATGGTCCACAAACAAAGGTCACATGCTACTGCCAGGCAACCATGTTAAAAGGATCAAATTCAAACAAGCTGCAAGGAAACCAAAGCTATCCAAATCAAGGACTCTGACAATCTATCCAGGCTTAAAACTCCAACCACTAGATGAAGATTTTGATGAAGACCAACTGCAATTCTTACAAGCTCAAAGAATCTATCATGTTGCCATTGTTGATAACTGCCTTGAGATCAAATATACTGATGGAAGGGAGGAGAAATTCAAACAAGGAGGATGTCAACACTGGGGCAAGCTACATGACATAGAAAGAATCATTGCATTGTTGAGCTCAGAAGATAAAGTGGAAAGAGTATGGAAGTTGGAGTTAATTGATTTTGTGAAGATGAAGAGAGACCATGAGGAGAGAATCAGAAAAGAGTGTCTTGAGAAATGGCTAGTAAGGGAGAAAGAAATTGAGAGACTGGAGATTGAAGCAGAAAAGCTAAGGGCAAAGGGATTGTGTAGAGTTCAGTTTAACCCCTATGTGGTGAAGTAGGAGGAGAAATGGGGATCAGATCCACATCAGAATGAATCTACTCAACCACTATCCTACAAGCATTCTGAATTCAGTACTTGAAGATTTCAAAGACTCAATTTTGCTTGAAGAATTGGATGCTATGGCAGAAATAATAAAATCTATGGATGAGAATACAAGGAAGGAGAAAGAAAGAAGACAGAAAGCATATGATGATTTGCAAGCCAAAGCTATGGAAAGGGAAACAAATGACAATGGCTAGTACTTCATGAAAGGTAGAGTGTGTAAACTTGTAACACTATAACTAATGTAACTCAACTAAAGGAAAAGATACTTAACCAGAAGACAATCAAGAACAAGAAGTCACAAAGAAATCAACACTAAATGAAGACAAGGTAATTGATACAATTCAACATGTTAACTATGATCAAGTCAAGAAGAAATCATTGAGAGAAGTTCAAGTCAAAGTTGTTCATGCCTCAGTGATTTGAAAAGCCAAGAATCAAGATCATAACTATCAGTATCAATAAGAATAATTGATTTCAAGTGAACAAGAAGGAAAGCAAATATTGGAAAGCCACATTTCTAATTTGATATGGTAATTTATTCAAGAAGCAAAAACACTATCAAGACTAGTCAATTATGAACCAGACCAGTGCATCAAGTGTCAGGACATTGATAGCAAGTTTATGTCAGTAATAAAGATCCATGTTCAAGAGCTTGGTGAAGAATAAAGAAGACATGAAGATATCACAAGTTCAAGATGTGCATTGAAGTTTCAAGTTGAAGACCAGAATATTTTCTAAGTACTAAATATTCTAGATGACCAAGTAGAAGTTTCTAAGTAGAAGTTCTACTTAGAAATTCGAGATGGCTAAGTAGAAATTCTCAAGTAGAAGTTCTACTTAGAGTGCAGCTTCAACATGACACATGGCATCTTCTGATTGGCAGATTTCCAAGCTTTCAAGATAAGGCAAGATTTATGTGGACATCATTGGGCCACGTATATCTTAGTCTTTGAAGACTACAGGACATAGATTACATGTAGTATAAATAGAAGTACTTGTGTAATGTTTTAGTAAGTGAGCAATTCTTGAGAGAAACACTTGTAAAAGAGAGAGAGTGCATTCACAGAGCTTAGTATCATTCACTTCTCTCTGAACTTCTGTTATACTTTGTAATGAATGTTGTAGCAACCACTTCAAGTTATATATAAGACATATATTCCTTGAATCTGTTTGTTCGTTTATTGCATCGTATTTATTGCTTCTCATATTCGAAAAGTTGTATTCACCCCCCCTCTACAACACATTTGGACCTAACAATTGGTATCAGAGCTATATGTTTAACATGCAAAACATAGATCCTTGTGTTTAGTAGAAGAATCGTGAGTTTTCATCTTCTAGATCTACTTTTCATTTTCTCGAAAAGTGTGCTTTAATTCGTTGGTAGTGAAAACTCATCCGAAAAATTATTTAAATACTCCAGGTGTGATTATTTAGCTTGGGTGTATTTTAATTAATTTTTGTGAATTAATCTGGGTACTTTCATATTTGGTGTTCTTGAGTGTTCATCATCTGTTCTTATCAAAGAAGACAACCCAACAACTTTTTGATCTCCTTTTCAAACAGATAAATAGTAAAAGAATAAAAAGGTGTTTTTGGACTTTTTGATTTGCATTATTCACGGCCGAAAGTGAAACAAGACATACTCAGTACCTAGCACGTGGGTTAGGTGGGTTAGGTGAGTAAAGCATCAAAAGTCAAAAGGTGTTAAAGAGATAATATTGTTTATTCAATATTAAAGTAATCTGCAGAAAAATTATTCTAAGGACAAAAGTTCTACATAGAATTTCTACTTGAGATTTTCTACATAGAATTTCGACTTGGACAATTTCTACTTAGTGAAGTTCGACTTGAGCAAAATTTCTACTTAGAGAAATTTCGACTTAGGCAAAAGTTCTACATATAAATTCTACATAGCCTAGTCTTGGGTACTTAGAAACTTTTAGTGACCAGAATTGAAATGGCTCCTAAAAATGCATTCAAAATCCCAATGTTCAACCGAGATCACTATGAAGAATGGGTTTTCAGAATGAGACTCTATCTAGAGACTGTTAACCCTGAATATCTGGAAGTCCTTGACAAGGGTAAATTTGTTCCTATGGTGGTTATTCCTGCGCATACGGAAGGAGGGGTGGTTATAGCACCTCGGTCTGAGCCTAAGAAGGCCTCGGAGTTTTCAGATGCTGACAAGGAGCAAATAGCTTGTGATACTGCCGTACGACAAACCTTGATGGAATCTCTTGATCATGAAATGTTCAACATAGTCAAAGGTTTTACTACAGCAAAGAAGATTTGGGACAAGATAGAAGTTGTCATGGAAGGATCTGTAGAGGTTAGAAGTAACAAGACACTCATACTCAAGATGGAGTATGACACCTTCAGAATACGAAAAGGAGAAGGCATAACAGACGTCTATCTACGATTCAGTCAGTTGGTATTGGATTTGAATCTGAGAGGTGTAACTCTCCCCATGGTTGAGACTAATACGAGATATCTGAAGAACCAGCCAAAGAGCATTGAACATAGGGTCTACGCAATAAGAGAGACCAGAGATTTGCATACAACTTCTCTGGAAGAGTATTATGGAATATTAAATACCTATGAGCTGGAAACACTTCAAGATCAAGCATGGGACAATGATTCAAAAGGAAAAGAAACTGCATCAGGATTAGTTGCTGATGAGGAAGAGTCTAAGAAGGCAATGGTTGCAGCAAAGCCTAAATCATCACTTGCACCACATCAAGTTGATAATGATGACGAGTGCACATCTAACAGTGACTGTAACACCCCCAGATCCGGGGTCAGGAATCTGGTGGTTACGGTCTTACATCCATTCATAATACTTGACTTGAGTCCATAATAAATAAATCACATGCTGTGACCCCACAATAATTACCACTCACACACACAACAGTTATAGTCCCAGAGATGAAATTGAAATAAGTCTTACATTAAAGGGTTTACGAATAAAAGTTATTACAATCCCAAAAGGATAACATCATAGGTTTAAAAGTTTTGTCGTGGATTACATTAATTATACATATAGTTAAACAGGAAACAAAAGCTGTCTAACTATGCTACCTCAGCAATGGCGGCTAGCATCTCAGCGGGTAGTCCGGTGGGTCGGGTAACCTGCTTGCGCCGAGTGCGCCTGACGCGAGCCATCTGTCCTAGCTGTTGTTGTGACATAATATAAACAAAGCAAGGGTGAGCGAAAGCCCACCAACAAATATATAACCGAACGATAATTTAAAACAGTTCAAAGCTATCTTTTAAACCATATGCCATGCATTTACGGAAATGATGCCAGTATAATATGAACGATGAAGTTACAAGGTAACTTAAAGTATTTGTTTGAAGAAATATCTGCTACATCAAAGTAAGCGAGATATTATTATCGATAATAAGAAGAGGAACTTGCAAGAAAGGGTTGCAATTCCAGTTATGACTCTTCTCCAACTCTGCCAACAGTAATCATGTTGCAGGAAATAAATGAATTTGGATGATGAACCAATGATGGAGTATTCACCGCGCCCGCTGTTCCAATCTTGATGATCAGTCGAGATCGTACAGCTCAATTTAGATTTACTACCGGTAGAAGGAAGAACTGACGGCTTTACTTGTATACCGCCATGCTAGCTCTCCCCGGCCAACGGTTGGGCCAAGGGGATGGACCGGCGCTACTCGGCCTCTTACACGACTCCTAGTTCAAATAGAATTCATGATTCTGAATATAACGTTCGTCCCCCTTTCCCCAAGTATAATACTTGTTGATAAGACTCCACAAAGTAGTCGTATCTAGTTGGAAAGGAAAATTTACCAATAACTCCCAAGCTATCACTTGGTAACGGATATCAACTTGTTCCAGTAATCTTACCCCTCGAAAGATGAGAAGGTAAACAACGACTTAATAAGTCAACAGCACCCGAGTTGCGGGTGAAGGGAATACTTTATGACCGGGAAGTCGACAAGATAAATAACATTTTTCCAAGTAAGGTTCCCTTATTATTAAGAAGATAGACTCAAAGATGAATGATGTCTGGGAACCTTTCTTGATATAAGATTAATAATAATATGACTTCGAAATATTTTCTGTAATAATTGAAGAAGATAAACCTTATCGAGGTTATTCTAAGTATGGAATAAATATTCAGGGAATATTTATTGAATTAAAATATTTTACAGAATATTTGGGAATATGAAAGAATATCTTTAATCAGAGTATTTCTCAAAATAATCCCTGAAGAGATATCAGGGGAATATTTATTGAATAAATAAATATTTAAATGAATATTCAAAACAATATTCATTAATTAATAAGACCTGAAAAGAATATTTAAGGTAATAATCATAATTAATTAGGAAATTTAAATGAATATTCAAAAGTAATATTCATTGAATGAATAATATCCTAAATGAATATCAAGTAATATTCATTTAGTAATCCAAGCCTTAAGGAATATTCGAGATAATATTCGATAATTAAATCAAGCTTCAGATGAATATTAAAATAATATTCATCAAGTATTTAATATCTTAAATGAATATTCGAAAGTAATATTTATTTAATAAAATAATAATCTAAAAGAATATCCAAATGATATTCATCTAACAGTCTCATCTTTAGAAGAATATTCGAAATAATAGTCGATAATCAATTCGACTCTGAATGAATATTGAGAAGTATTATTCGTTGAATAGTTAAATTCAAATAATTATTTGAAGTAAGGATCGTTAAAATAATTAGTCTCGAACGAATATTCAAATAATATTCGTCGCCCAAATAATAGAAAATATTTACTTAAATATTTTCTCCCGAGGTAATCTCGATATATCAAGAAATATTGACTCCCGGTCTATATTTGATGAATAAAGATGTATACGCCCTTCTATGAGGGTCTTATATTAACCGGCTTATAACTGATGTATAACTATCTAGCTTATAAGCCAACAATAACATTCAGGGAACAAGTATATCAATTCAACTTGAAAGTAGGCATGCATGCAATGGCATATGTATATCAGCAATCATATATATATATTTATTCACTCACAACAACAGCCTAAAAGAAGGGAATTGAAACTTGCCTGGTAGTCGAGTACGGTAAGGGGTAGTGGTAGCGGGTCCCGGTTCAGCCTGGTGATCTATAAATAGCCAAGGCATTTGGGATTAATCACTTAACATATAAAAGTTAAGTTATACTTAAATCGAAACACGTTCTCGAGTTATCTCGTTATACCCCTATTAGTGGATTACTTATTATCACTGATCCGACCCGACATTCGTTCGTTAATACGACATGTCACTGCACTTATACTTGGGACATACTTGAGTCATACGAGTTCTAAGGTTGATCGTTACGAACCAATATTATACTCCGAGTTTTATCGCCCGTTTTCTAAGTGTTTTACCAAAGTTACAAAAGAGTCGTCTTTTAGGGGTTCGTTCGCGTTTAGCCTTTACTCGAACATTTTTAATAAATCGAAAAATGCTCTTTTTGACATACGGTTTTCTTTCACACCTTCCTTCTTACCCCTAGTATTTATTTACCAAGATTCGCCATGACGTTACATAGCTTACGAGGGTTCAATTTCAGTTACGAACTTTCGTTTACGGATTCGAACTACTTTTAGTAATTTAGTCATAAATCCTAAACCGTAAGTCCGTTTCACGTGATCTTTATATCAAAACGAAGCTTAGAGCATTACCTATCCTATCATGGCAGATAAGGTCTCTGGACAGTAGGGGTTCAACATGGAAAATGGCATACAAAACATGGTATTGTAAAATCGGGCATTATAACGGCTGTAAATCGAATATCTATCAATTTCGAATCTTCCCTTACACATAGCATCCAACCCAAACAACATATACATGACTTATATACATGAACTGAGGCCAAGCAATGCCTTTCCGTTCATCTAAACTATTTTTAACATTTATCAAAACTACATCATATACATGCTTATAATCATGCTAATATCACATCTTATACTAAAACCCATCAAGAGCATGCAAAATCTCAAGGTAAAGCCTAGGGTTTAAAGTTGTTATACCTTCCTTGGAGTATGATCTAGCCTCACTATGCTTGGTATGATCCTTAGAAGTGCTTAAGCTTGCTAAATCAACCAAAGAAATCAAGGAAAAACAAGATTAGTTCATGAAAACACTATTCACCCTCCTCTTAAATCATTTTTTTGAAAATGGAAAAAGAAGAGATTGAAGCTAGGATTTTGAGGAGATCATTTATATGAAATGTAAGTCTCACCATAAAAGTTTCAAGATCAACAAATGGTTGGAAGTTGGTTTTTGAATTTGGAATTTCCAAGAAGGCCGAATGCTTGTTTCTTGGGAGAGGAAGATGAGTTCTTGCTTGGTTGCTTGAAAAATAATGCATAAAGTGACTTGTTTTAGATAATATCTCATCCTTGTTACTTTAATAAAGTGGTGATGTATAGAATGATGTATTTGTGAGGACAAGTGTTGAAGATTGGGTGGTTTAAGGCTTAACCAAGTGATTTGATTTTCTAAGTACTAGTTGATCTCTAATGGTTCTAGTTTCTTGATTCTAGTTTGGTTAGTAGATATTTTATACATAGCACATGCATGCATCTTAGTCTCTGCTTGCTCTTTTGTCCGGTTATTGCTCGATTCGATTGATTGTTCGTGAGAATATTTCACGGATTTCTAATTAGGGTTTACCGGGAATCCTCTTTAATATTAATACTTTCATTCTCCATCTTTCATTCTAACTTTCCATTTTATACTCCTTTAATCCATTCGTTAATTACTTAAGGCTATCAGTGTCCAGGGAACTCTCGGAGAAAATAAAAGTGCTCTTTTTCTGAATCCGACAGCTTTTACATACACTTATTTTCCTCCTGGATCACTAATACGAACTCAGAAATCCGTTCCGAATACCGGGTATATCATTATTATAATAATATTCCAAATTCCACCAAAATCACTATTCATCACTTATTTTTATTTAATTCCTATAATTAGGAAAATGAGCCTGGTTCACTCTCGAGTGCTTCTTAACCTTTTTACGGAACCGCTGGACTTATAATAGGTATTGATTTGGATGACATAAGAGTAATCTTACTTGAAGTAATATACTTATATTCTTAGGAGATAGATCATTCTTATCTATGCCGTCAACCAAAAGTATTCTGCATGACATATAAGTAATTGAATTCAAATCCGTTCCATTTATTTAATAGATCTTCGTTACATCGCAGTCATAACCACTATTCATTCTTACATCATTAAATACATAAAAGTTTTAATTCCACCCAAAATCTGGGTTCTTACAGTCTCCCCTCCTTAAAAGGATTCCGTCCCGGAATCAGTTTGAAAACAAGTGGGGGTACTTTTCTTGCATTGCGCTTTCAAGTTCCCAGGTGGATTCTTCTACATTGTGGTTCTGCCACAAAACTCTGACTAGCTGAATGACCTTGTTCCGGAGCACTTGTTCTTTCCGGTCTATGATTTCCACAGGTTGCTCCACATAGGTCAGGTCTGGTTGCATGTCCACTTGCTCATACTCTACAATATGCTTAGCATCCGGATTATACTTCCTCAGCATCGAAACATGGAACACATTGTGCACCTGCTGTAGATTCGGGGGCAATGCGAGTTCATAAGCTAGTTCCGCAATTCGTCTCAAGATCTCAAATGGTCCAATGTATCTGGGACTCAGCTTTCCTTTCTTCCCAAATCTCATTAAACCTTTCCAAGGTGACACTTTCAAGAACACTAGGTCCCCTACCTCGTATTCCTTGCCTTTCCGAGCTAAGTCGGCATATTTCTTTTGTCGATCCTGGGCTGCTACCAACCGTCCTCTGATTAGATCTACTGCATCTTTAGTTCGTTGGACCACTTCGGGCCCGAGCATCTTCCGCTCTCCAACTTCATCCCAATACAAGGGAGATCGACATTTTCTTCCATAAAGGGCCTCATAAGGTGGCATCCCAATGCTTGAATGATAACTGTTATTATAGGAGAACTCAACCAATGGCAAGTGATCATCCCAACTCCCCTTGAAGTCTATCGCGCAGACTCTCAACATATCCTCTAGCGTTTGGATGGTCCTTTCACTTTGCCCATCTGTCTGGGGGTGGTAGGCTGTGCTCATGTTCAGCCGGGTCCCTACACATTCTTGAAAACTTCTCCAAAACCTGGAGTTAAATCTAGGATCCCGATCGGATACTATTGCGACTGGGACTCCATGTCGCGCCACTATCTCTTTTAGGTAGATGTCCACTAGTCTATCGACCGTGTACCTTTCGTTGATCGGGAGAAAGTGAGCCGATTTCGTCAGTCGATCTACAATTACCCATATGGTGTCATGATTAGCCTTGGTCCTGGGTAAACCTACTACGAAATCCATGGCTATATGTTCCCATTTCCATTCTGGAATCTCTAAGGGATGTAGAAGTCCGCTGGGTCTCTGGTGCTCTGCCTTCACTCGTTGGCAGGTCAAGCATCTGCTTACCCACTCTGCTACGTCCTTTTTCATATTGGGCCACCAGTAATACTCCTTCAAATCCCTATACATTTTAGTGCTACCGGGGTGCACTGAGTATCTTGAGTTGTGTGCCTCATTTAAAATCTCATCCTTGAGCTCCTGAACATTTGGGATCCATATCCTGTACGTGTACCTCATGATCCCTTCCTTGTCTCTTTCGCACTTAATTTCCTCCCCGGTCATTAGCTCTTCTGTGGAGTTCTTTTCTTCCTCCATCATCCGTTCCTGGCACAGTCTAATCTTTTCTAGCAATGGAGGTTGGATTCTAATTTCCATCAACTTTTCTTGGCCCTCTTCAGGTAACTTAACCTCGATTTCCAACTTCTCAAAATCCTTCACTAGCTCTTTCTCTGAAGTTATCATCTTGAGCTTCTCTTTCCGACTAAGGGCGTCAGCCACCACATTGGCTTTACCCGGGTGATATCGAATTTCACAGTCGTAATCCTTGATTAACTCTAACCACCTCCTCTGGCGCATGTTAAGCTCTTTCTGAGTGAAAATGTATTTGAGGCTCTTATGATCTGTGTAAATCTCGCATTTTTCCCCATACAGGTAGTGTCTCCAAATCTTTAAGGCGAAGACTATGGCTGCTAGTTCTAGATCATGCGTGGGATATCTGACTTCATAATCCTTCAATTGCCTAGACGCATATGCTATTACCTTGCCGTGCTGCATAAGCACGCATCCCAGTCCTTTATGCGAAGCATCACTGTAAATCACGAAATCTCCTTTTCCATCAGGTAATGCCAGCACTGGGGCTGTCACCAGCCTCTTCTTTAACTCTTGGAAACTCTTCTCGCATTTCTCAGTCCATTCAAATTTCTCGGTTTTACGGGTAAGTCGAGTTAATGGAGCTGCGAGTTTCGCAAAGTCTTGGACAAATCTCCTGTAATATCCGGCCAGTCCAATGAAACTCCTCACCTCGGTTGGAGTAGTTGGCCGTTCCCAGTTTGAAACTGCTTCTATCTTGGAGGGGTCAACCAACACTCCTTCTCTATTGATCACGTGCCCTAAGAATTGTACCTCATTTTTCCAAAACTCACACTTGGAGAACTTGGCATATAACTGCTCTTTCCTGAGTATTTCTAAGGTTATCCTTAAATGTTCAGCGTGTTCTGCCTCTGTCTTTGAGTAGATGAGAATATCATCAATGAAAACTATCACGAATTGGTCCAAATATTCCTTGAACACTCTATTCATTAGGTCCATGAAGGCTGCTGGGGCGTTGGTCAATCCAAATGACATAACTAAGAACTCATAATGTCCGTATCTGGTGCGGAATGCAGTCTTCGGGATATCTTCAGGTTTGATCTTCAGTTGGTGATATCCTGTTCTCAAATCAATCTTAGAGAAGTATTCAGCTCCTCTTAGCTGGTCAAACAAATCGTCTATCCTGGGCAATGGATACTTATTCTTTATGGTTAGCTTGTTCAATTCTCTGTAGTCGATGCATAACCTCATACTTCCATCCTTTTTCTTAACAAACAACACTGGTGCGCCCCAAGGCGACACACTGGGCCTTATCATGCCCTTATCCAACAATTCCTGTAATTGTTTAGCTAGTTCTTTCATTTCTACTGGGGCTAGTCGGTACGGGGCCTTCGAAACTGGCGCCGTCCCCGGGGCTAATTCGATGGCAAACTCAATTACCCTATCAGGTGGTAGTCCAGGAAGATCTTGTGGGAACACGTCCTCGAACTCATTAACTACCAGAATGTCCTGCAATCTTGGCACTTCCTTCTGAGTATCTATAACGTAGGCTAAATAAGCCTCGTTCCCTTTTCGTAACAATCTCTTGGTTTGCGCCATGGTCAGAATTTTCTGGGTCTGTCGCATCCCCTTAAACACTATTTCTTTCTTCCCTGGGGTTTTCAACTTAACCTTTTTCCCTTTCAAATTCTTCAGAGTACAGGGGTTCATCCTCTGCTCCATACTGGGAATCTTCTTGCTCATTATAGTCCTGATCTTGTTCTTCACTACTTCCACGGTTTTCCTCGTGTTGGTTGTGACTCTCTTGGTCAGTAGATTCGCGGGGGTTAGCCCTAGTGCCCATCCGTCTTGGAGGCATTTTACTGAAAATTTGGAAAATTATACGTTAGGTTCACTTACCGGTTTTAAAGGATTTTTCCTTGCACATTTCTTTACATGATTGGGTTTTAAAAATCCCACAGTTTTATATCTCATGGAAACTTAATCGAAAAATAATACATATGCTAATAAACTCGTGATCACTTCCCAACAAAATTGTAATGACTGAAATGGAAACAAATATATACCAGGTACCGAAAAGGTACAACATCCGAGTTACAACGATAGTTTAAAGTACAGCCATCCTAGCAACAACAACAAGTCAAAAGTGAAATATGTTGTCTATCTGTCTAGTCTGCAAAAAGGGAAAACAAGTACAAGAAAACCATCCCTACAAAAGCCGGCACTACTATGTCCGTACATGACTAGACAACTAGACCACTGCATCACTACATCTGAAATCAGCCGCCACGACGAAACATCCTCCGAACCCTCCCCATGGCGATGCGGAAAACCTCCTCAGCCGCTGCTCTGTCTACCCTACCATGCCCATCAGTAGGCAACTGTCGCACCCTCACCCGAGCCCTCAGCTCGATGCGGGTCACAGCCCTATACCCAACTCTGTCACTGATAGTCCTCCTGCCCTGCACCCTCATCCGGGCGGCTCTCTCTGCTGCTAACTCACTCCTAGACTCTGCCAACCTGGCATCTGCCACAGATAACTCTCTATAAAGCCCGTTCACAATCAAGTTGTGAACACATACTGGGACTCCTCCTATCGGGGCATGAGGTGGGGTGGATGGCTCAGCTGGAGCGGCAGTCTCTGTCTGCTGGGGCTCTGGGGTAAGCTCCTCAAACTCGTCGGGGTAGGGGCTCACAGGTAGTGGTGGTGGGGTAGGGGCTCTCTCAACAGGGAGGAGTGGCACAAAAAGTCCAGAACTCCCTACAGCACCAACTACTGGCTCATCTATATCTCCCTCAACACCCTCATCCACCGACACCACCTGATCCGTGGTCATGTCAGTGTCATCTCCCATAGTCCTGAACTCAGTCATAACCCAATAATCATCATCCTCAACCACTAACTCAGCATCCTGTCCTGTCTGGATCCCCTCCGGGTCCTCCTCCCCCTCAGTCTCAACAACATCTGTGTCAGCATCATCCTGGACCTCCTCAGGGTCCTCCTCCTCAGACTCGATCACATCAGTATCAGCCTCAACCTGGACCTCCTCAGCGTCCTCCTCCTCAGGCTCAGTATCCTCCTCCGGCAAGTGCTCATAGTATGGGTCCCTAGTCCGGAACATGTCCTCATCATGCTGTCTCGCAGCTGCCTCCTGGGCCGACAAGTCGCTCGCCTACACAAGACGAACTATGTTACTATCATGATACTTAAAAGTTCCCGTAAGGGTTTTAGGTGAACCTGGCAAGGGTTCTTATTATATTATTGAATTTATTATTATATAACGTCGTATCATCTCTTGGGATATATAACTCTCGCTCTGATACCATCTCTGTAACACCCCCAGATCCGGGGTCAGGAATCTGGTGGTTACGGTCTTACATCCATTCATAATACTTGACTTGAGTCCATAATAAATAAATCACATGCTGTGACCCCACAATAATTACCACTCACACACACAACAGTTATAGTCCCAGAGATGAAATTGAAATAAGTCTTACATTAAAGGGTTTACGAATAAAAGTTATTACAATCCCAAAAGGATAACATCATAGGTTTAAAAGTTTTGCCGTGGATTACATTAATTATACATATAGTTAAACAGGAAACAAAAGCTGTCTAACTATGCTACCTCAGCAATGGCGGCTAGCATCTCAGCGGGTAGTCCGGTGGGTCGGGTAACCTGCTTGCGCCGAGTGCGCCTGACGCGAGCCATCTGTCCTAGCTGTTGTTGTGACATAATATAAACAAAGCAAGGGTGAGCGAAAGCCCACCAACAAATATATAACCGAACGATAATTTAAAACAGTTCAAAGCTATCTTTTAAACCATATGCCATGCATTTACGGAAATGATGCCAGTATAATATGAACGATGAAGTTACAAGGTAACTTAAAGTATTTGTTTGAAGAAATATCTGCTACATCAAAGTAAGCGAGATATTATTATCGATAATAAGAAGAGGAACTTGCAAGAAAGGGTTGCAATTCCAGTTATGACTCTTCTCCAACTCTGCCAACAGTAATCATGTTGCAGGAAATAAATGAATTTGGATGATGAACCAATGATGGAGTATTCACCGCGCCCGCTGTTCCAATCTTGATGATCAGTCGAGATCGTACAGCTCAATTTAGATTTACTACCGGTAGAAGGAAGAACTGACGACTTTACTTGTATACCGCCATGCTAGCTCTCCCCGGCCAACGGTTGGGCCAAGGGGATGGACCGGCGCTACTCGGCCTCTTACACGACTCCTAGTTCAAATAGAATTCATGATTCTGAATATAACGTTCGTCCCCCTTTCCCCAAGTATAATACTTGTTGATAAGACTCCACAAAGTAGTCGTATCTAGTTGGAAAGGAAAATTTACCAATAACTCCCAAGCTATCACTTGGTAACGGATATCAACTTGTTCCAGTAATCTTACCCCTCGAAAGATGAGAAGGTAAACAACGACTTAATAAGTCAACAGCACCCGAGTTGCGGGTGAAGGGAATACTTTATGACCGGGAAGTCGACAAGATAAATAACATTTTTCCAAGTAAGGTTCCCTTATTATTAAGAAGATAGACTCAAAGATGAATGATGTCTGGGAACCTTTCTTGATATAAGATTAATAATAATATGACTTCGAAATATTTTCTGTAATAATTGAAGAAGATAAACCTTATCGAGGTTATTCTAAGTATGGAATAAATATTCAGGGAATATTTATTGAATTAAAATATTTTACAGAATATTTGGGAATATGAAAGAATATCTTTAATCAGAGTATTTCTCAAAATAATCCCTGAAGAGATATCAGGGGAATATTTATTGAATAAATAAATATTTAAATGAATATTCAAAACAATATTCATTAATTAATAAGACCTGAAAAGAATATTTAAGGTAATAATCATAATTAATTAGGAAATTTAAATGAATATTCAAAAGTAATATTCATTGAATGAATAATATCCTAAATGAATATCAAGTAATATTCATTTAGTAATCCAAGCCTTAAGGAATATTCGAGATAATATTCGATAATTAAATCAAGCTTCAGATGAATATTAAAATAATATTCATCAAGTATTTAATATCTTAAATGAATATTCGAAAGTAATATTTATTTAATAAAATAATAATCTAAAAGAATATCCAAATGATATTCATCTAACAGTCTCATCTTTAGAAGAATATTCGAAATAATAGTCGATAATCAATTCGACTCTGAATGAATATTGAGAAGTATTATTCGTTGAATAGTTAAATTCAAATAATTATTTGAAGTAAGGATCGTTAAAATAATTAGTCTCGAACGAATATTCAAATAATATTCGTCGCCCAAATAATAGAAAATATTTACTTAAATATTTTCTCCCGAGGTAATCTCGATATATCAAGAAATATTGACTCCCGGTCTATATTTGATGAATAAAGATGTATACGCCCTTCTATGAGGGTCTTATATTAACCGGCTTATAACTGATGTATAACTATCTAGCTTATAAGCCAACAATAACATTCAGGGAACAAGTATATCAATTCAACTTGAAAGTAGGCATGCATGCAATGGCATATGTATATCAGCAATCATATATATATATTTATTCACTCACAACAACAGCCTAAAAGAAGGGAATTGAAACTTGCCTGGTAGTCGAGTACGGTAAGGGGTAGTGGTAGCGGGTCCCGGTTCAGCCTGGTGATCTATAAATAGCCAAGGCATTTGGGATTAATCACTTAACATATAAAAGTTAAGTTATACTTAAATCGAAACACGTTCTCGAGTTATCTCGTTATACCCCTATTAGTGGATTACTTATTATCACTGATCCGACCCGACATTCGTTCGTTAATACGACATGTCACTGCACTTATACTTGGGACATACTTGAGTCATACGAGTTCTAAGGTTGATCGTTACGAACCAATATTATACTCCGAGTTTTATCGCCCGTTTTCTAAGTGTTTTACCAAAGTTACAAAAGAGTCGTCTTTTAGGGGTTCGTTCGCGTTTAGCCTTTACTCGAACATTTTTAATAAATCGAAAAATGCTCTTTTTGACATACGGTTTTCTTTCACACCTTCCTTCTTACCCCTAGTATTTATTTACCAAGATTCGCCATGACGTTACATAGCTTACGAGGGTTCAATTTCAGTTACGAACTTTCGTTTACGGATTCGAACTACTTTTAGTAATTTAGTCATAAATCCTAAACCGTAAGTCCGTTTCACGTGATCTTTATATCAAAACGAAGCTTAGAGCATTACCTATCCTATCATGGCAGATAAGGTCTCTGGACAGTAGGGGTTCAACATGGAAAATGGCATACAAAACATGGTATTGTAAAATCGGGCATTATAACGGCTGTAAATCGAATATCTATCAATTTCGAATCTTCCCTTACACATAGCATCCAACCCAAACAACATATACATGACTTATATACATGAACTGAGGCCAAGCAATGCCTTTCCGTTCATCTAAACTATTTTTAACATTTATCAAAACTACATCATATACATGCTTATAATCATGCTAATATCACATCTTATACTAAAACCCATCAAGAGCATGCAAAATCTCAAGGTAAAGCCTAGGGTTTAAAGTTGTTATACCTTCCTTGGAGTATGATCTAGCCTCACTATGCTTGGTATGATCCTTAGAAGTGCTTAAGCTTGCTAAATCAACCAAAGAAATCAAGGAAAAACAAGATTAGTTCATGAAAACACTATTCACCCTCCTCTTAAATCATTTTTTTGAAAATGGAAAAAGAAGAGATTGAAGCTAGGATTTTGAGGAGATCATTTATATGAAATGTAAGTCTCACCATAAAAGTTTCAAGATCAACAAATGGTTGGAAGTTGGTTTTTGAATTTGGAATTTCCAAGAAGGCCGAATGCTTGTTTCTTGGGAGAGGAAGATGAGTTCTTGCTTGGTTGCTTGAAAAATAATGCATAAAGTGACTTGTTTTAGATAATATCTCATCCTTGTCACTTTAATAAAGTGGTGATGTATAGAATGATGTATTTGTGAGGACAAGTGTTGAAGATTGGGTGGTTTAAGGCTTAACCAAGTGATTTGATTTTCTAAGTACTAGTTGATCTCTAATGGTTCTAGTTTCTTGATTCTAGTTTGGTTAGTAGATATTTTATACATAGCACATGCATGCATCTTAGTCTCTGCTTGCTCTTTTGTCCGGTTATTGCTCGATTCGATTGATTGTTCGTGAGAATATTTCACGGATTTCTAATTAGGGTTTACCGGGAATCCTCTTTAATATTAATACTTTCATTCTCCATCTTTCATTCTAACTTTCCATTTTATACTCCTTTAATCCATTCGTTAATTACTTAAGGCTATCAGTGTCCAGGGAACTCTCGGAGAAAATAAAAGTGCTCTTTTTCTGAATCCGACAGCTTTTACATACACTTATTTTCCTCCTGGATCACTAATACGAACTCAGAAATCCGTTCCGAATACCGGGTATATCATTATTATAATAATATTCCAAATTCCACCAAAATCACTATTCATCACTTATTTTTATTTAATTCCTATAATTAGGAAAATGAGCCTGGTTCACTCTCGAGTGCTTCTTAACCTTTTTACGGAACCGCTGGACTTATAATAGGTATTGATTTGGATGACATAAGAGTAATCTTACTTGAAGTAATATACTTATATTCTTAGGAGATAGATCATTCTTATCTATGCCGTCAACCAAAAGTATTCTGCATGACATATAAGTAATTGAATTCAAATCCGTTCCATTTATTTAATAGATCTTCGTTACATCGCAGTCATAACCACTATTCATTCTTACATCATTAAATACATAAAAGTTTTAATTCCACCCAAAATCTGGGTTCTTACAGTGACGATGACTACTACACCCAAGAAGAGCTGGACAACATGGACGATAGTGTCGTGGCATACATGGCAAGGAAGTTCAGCAACATGAGATTCAGAAAGAGCAACCGACCACAGAGAAACTCTTCATCTTTCTATCGGGCTGCTAAGGGTGGTGGTAGTTCATCAGGCTACCAAGGTAAAGGCAAGAATACCAGCTACAAATCTCCTTTGGATTTCAAAATGAAGTTCAAATGCTATAATTGTGGTGAAACTGGACATTTTGCCTCGGACTGCAAAAAGCCTAAACAGACTTATCCAAAAGAGACATATGAAGCCCTCAAAAGCAAGTATGAATCGCTGGTGAAGGAAAGACATGGAAAACGAGCTTTATTGGTGACAGAAGGAAGAGCTTGGGATGATTCAGATGAGGAAGATGTTACTCATGTAGCAAACTTTGCCCTCATGGCTGAGACATCAGAGGAACCAGAGGTACCAGTTCTGACTCTTAAAGTAGAAATGTCTATTGATGATTATAAGGAACATAACGGGGCTCTTAGTGAAGAGATCTATATGTTGTGCAAAATCCTAGACTCTTCTCAAAAGGAACAGAAAACACTTGTTGCCAAATGTAGAATGCTTGAGGCAAAAGTGGAAGAGTTAGAGGCTGCTTGCACTGTAGATACTTCCCTAAGAGACTTTATTAAATCTCTAGAACACAAGCTCGTCCTTAAGGAAGAAGTAGAAACATGTCTTAGGAACAATCTAGCTGAGTTAGAAACTAAATGCGAAGCTTACAAACTAGTTGCTAGTAAAGTGTATGTAGATAATGACACATTTAAGAAGATAACTGGAGTAAGTGTAAGACTTGATTATTCTGACCTTCCTAAGAAAGAAGGAAAGAGACCTATTGACCCTAGTTCCAGTGACCTTAAAAAGGAAACACCTAGCATTCTTAAATCAGCTGTCAAACCTATCTACAAACACCTTGTTCCTAGAATAGAAGATGAAGAGACTGAATTGATAGCTAGATATGAGATTGAGATGGAAGATCACCAGAAAGCACAACCTATAACTCCTATCAAACAAGTTAAAATCAATTTCCCTAGAGATGAATCTAGACTAGGATTAGGAGCTAAGGCTGTTAAACAACAAGGAAAGAAAGAAAAAGGCATAAAAGAGGTTAAGGCTGAACGAATAAAGAAAGCATGTTATCACTGTAAATCTACTGAACATCTTTCTTATGCATGTAAA
The DNA here is from genome assembly GCA_036435485.1 of Saposhnikovia divaricata. Taxonomy (NCBI): domain Eukaryota; kingdom Viridiplantae; phylum Streptophyta; class Magnoliopsida; order Apiales; family Apiaceae; genus Saposhnikovia; species Saposhnikovia divaricata. Next base: position 35,226,134 of record CM071599.1, read on the forward strand.
GCTAACATAAATGTTCCTGCTGCACATGCCATGCCTACCACACATACAATGAATAATCTGTATCAGAATCATGCACAGTGTGGTCAACCTAATTGTATGCCATGCACTTTTAACATCATGCAAACTTTTGTGCATTTAATGAATGCATCTAGCCAGTCATGCTCAAATACTGTTGCTAGTTCAAACATCAATAAAAAGCATGTGAGAGCCAAGACTGTCAGTCCTCCTAAAGTTAGGAGTGACAAACCTTCTCCTAAGACTGACAAATCTGTCAAGTCTGAGAAAGGAAAGGAGATAGTCAAAAGCTCTAGTAATGTTAAGAAAAGTGCATCTCCTATTGTTAAATCTGTTGATTCTCGATCTTATCGAAAAGTCGGGCCCAATCAAAGTTGGGTTCCGAAGAATGTCTAACCAATCTATCATTGCAGGGCGTTAAGCAGAATAGAAATAAAGTTATATGGGTGCTAGACAGTGGAGCATCGAGGCATATGACTGGAAACAAGTCCCTGCTTACAGAGTTGGTTATGAAGGCTGGCCCTTATGTTACCTTTGGAGATGACAGCATAGGTGTGACAAAGGGATATGGCAAACTGAAAACTCGCAATGTCATCATAGAAGATATTTCCTATGTTAAGGGACTAAAGCACAATCTGTTGAGTATCAGTCAATTCTGTGACAAAGGTTACGAAATTGTCTTCAACAAGAAAGGTGTATCAATCACTCACATCAAGGAAGGCTCACTGGCTTTGAGAGGAGTTCGAAAGGCAGATCTTTTTGTTGCAGACATGGATTCAGCTAATCAGAATGAGGTCACCTATTTCTACAGCAAAGCCTCGGATGATGAAAGCTGGTTATGGCACAAAAAGCTATCTCACTTAAACTTCAAAACGATGAACGCTCTCGCGAGGCGAGAATTGGTGAGAGATCTACCTCAAATGGAGTTCACTCCGAAAGGACTCTGTGAAGCTTGTGAAATGGGAAAGTCGAAGTGAGCATCGCATAAAAGCAAAGAAATTTCTAGTATTACTGAGCCTCTGCAACTTCTTCATATGGATTTGTTTGGCCCAGTGAATGTCCTATCTATGTCTAGGAAAAGATATGCATTGGTAATCGTGGATGACTTCTCCAAGTATACATGGGTATTGTTCGCAATGACGAAAGACGAAGTACCTTTCTTAATCATTGATCACATCACTCAAATTGAGAATGTTTCAACACTTACTGTGAAGACGATTAGATCAGACAATGGCACTGAATTCAAAAACGCAGTGCTGAATGACTTCTGTGTATCTAAAGGAATACGTCGTCAGTATTCAGCCCCGAGAACTCCACAGCAAAATGGAGTAGTTGAAAGGAAGAATAGAACTTTGGTTGAAGCAGCAAGAACTTTGTTGTATGATTCAAAACTTCCTTTGTACTGCTGGGCCGAAGCAGTGAGTACCGCTTGTTACACTCAAAATAGAACCTTGATTATAAAAGATAAAGAAAAGACACCATGTGAATTAATGAACAACAGAAGACCAACAATCAAATACTTTCATGTCTTCGGAGCAAAATGCTATGTGCTTATAGATAATGAAAATCTAGGCAAGTTTGCAGCAAAAGCTCGTGAAGGAATCTTTGTTGGTTACTCTACAGATGTGGTGGCAGCTTATAAAGTGTTCTTAGTGAATGATCGAAAAGTGACTGAAAGCTACAACGTCAGATTCGACGATACCAAACTCCCATCAATTTCTAGAGATTCTAGTGAACCTGAGTCCCTAAAATTTCAAAATCTGGACTTAGATGAACTTGAAGATGAACCTGAGTTAGTTGTCCCATTAAATGTTCCAAGTGTACGTGAAGAACCTGAGTCTAGTGAACAAACTAATTCTACAAGATCAGAAGAGACTTCTTCAGTACGAACCGGCAATAACTCAGGGGGAGTAAATAGCAGCTCAAGGACAACTGTTCAAGGCTCGAGACGAGTTGACAGTAGTTCTGTAGGAGCTGGCACTAACTCAGGGGGAGTTAGTGAGAATAATCAAAGTAGTCAGCACCATAACTCAGAAAGTCAAGCTGAATCATCAAGACAATTTCCAAGAGAACGGGTATGGAATAGAGATCATCCGTTTGAATTAATTATTGGTGATCCAGATGCTGGTGTGACTACTAGAAGAACTGCAAGAGCTGACCTGGCTAATATTTCCTTATATTCTGGGTTCTTATCCAAGCTTGAACCTAAAGAAATAGAAGAAGCTCTTGGTGATGCTGATTGGGTGATTGCAATGCAAGAGGAACTCAATCAGTTTGAAAGGTAGAAAGTTTGGAAACTGGTACCCCGACCAAAGAACATATCAGTAATTGGAGCTAGGTGGGTATTCAGAAATAAACTGGATGAAAACGGACTTGTAACACGAAACAAGGCTCGTTTGGTTGCAAAAGGTTATTCTCAGCGAGAAGGAATTGATTATGATGAAACCTATGCACCAGTTGCAAGACTTGAGGCAGTCAGGATGTTCTTGGCATTTGCAGCACATAAGAAATTCAAGGTTTTCCAGATGGATGTGAAAAGTGCCTTCCTGAACGGAGAGTTAGAAGAAGAAGTGTATCTGGAACAGCCGCCTGGCTTCGTTGATCCAGAACATGTAGATTTTGTGTATCTTCTCTTCAAATATGTCTATGGCCTCAAGCAATCCCCAAGGCGATGGTATGAAACCCTATCCTTATTCTTAATTGAAAATGGTTTTACTAGGGGAGTAATTGACAAAACATTGTTCTATAAAAATGTAAGAAATGACTTAATACTTGTTCAAGTCTATGTGGACGATATTATTTTTGGGTCATCAAATGAGCGCTTGTGCGAGAAATTTGCCAAGCTAATGCAGGAAAAATATGAGATGAGCATGATGGGAGAGCTGTCCTTCTTCCTTGGATTACAGATCAGTCAGAGAAAAGATGATATCTTTATCTGTCAATCCAAGTATATCAGAGATTTACTCAAAAAGTACAATCTAGAAGATGCATCAGCAGCTAAGACTCCCATGGCAACAGCCACGAAGTGTTAGTAGTATTTTTATGTGTGTTCGTTCGCAGGGAAGGACTGAATGTAATATCAAAGTTCAGGTTTCTTATCTCTTTACGTCTAGAAGTGTGTAAGAAGAATTTTTGGGTCTGTGTATTAACTAAATTAACATTAACTAAATCAACCAAGAACTAATTATAAGCACTAAGAATTAATTTTAAACTGAGATTCAAATATGTTGGAAAACAATCTAAGAACTGGGTTTCTTCACCTGGTCTCAATACATGCTCAATATTAATGTGATATCTGTGTTCCTACCTTGCTGAAAACAATTCTTCTAAAGTTATACTGTACCCTCCCAGGCTACAATATAGTGCTTACAGCTACACCCTAATTGTCACTCCCGTGATACAATCAAAGTATATCTATAAACTGTTAAATACCAAGTATATCCTATTAATCTCCCGATCTAATATTCAAATTATGTCTGTTAAATCATGTACTAAGATTGCAACTTCTCTCCCAAGCTTATTACAATCCCTAGAATACAATCAAAGGTTCATGACTCCCCTAATTGTGTTAAGATCTCATTAACAAATCAGCCAGGCAGAAAATCACATAATCAAGCATGCATGAATACCAAGGAATACTACCCAATCCTCAGATTAGAGAATTAGTTACGCATATTTAATAAAGAAAACGTAATAATAATGATAATGAATGAAAACATAATATTGAAGAAAGAATTGAAGATCGAAAGTACCTTGATACGATTTACAGCTATGAATTGTTAGCTATGAATTGTTATGATTTACAATGGTAGGATGTGTTTAAATAGGCTCTACAAATCTTGCCCAGCAAGATATTACCTTCTATTACAATTAGAATTCAATTCAGGTATTAAAAATTGCCCAAAATACAATTAGAACTAGAAAAGGGCAAAACAGTAATTTTTCTGCTTCCATCTATCTGCTGGTCGTGCTTCCTGGGCCCACCACACGCGGCCTGGTCGTGTGAAACCTATCCCATATTGTAGAAAATCTCTCAAGCTTCGCGTGGACTGTAAATGGGCTGAAAACGGACTTCTAGAACTCCAGATATGGCCCAAACAGTATAAGGTGCGCAGCCCTTCTAAAAAATCCGAATTTTAATTAATTAATTCTCCAAGAACGATAGAAGCATCAACTTTAATCAACATTCTCTTAAATCTGCACAACTAAGCAAAACACATCAAAACTACAACAACTTGAGTCCAAAACAATCAATTTAAGCCAAACGGAGGCATTCCCAGTGGATATAAAATCCACTTATCACGAAGCTTGATGAAGACAAATCAGGTAAACCAGTTGACATCACAAGCTATCGAGGTATGATTGGCTCACTCCTCTATTTAACTGCAAGTAGACCCGATATAATGTTCGCAACTTGTTTATGTGCAATGTTCCAAGCGGATCCTAGAGAATCACATCTCGTAGCCGTCAAGAGAATTTTTAGGTATCTCAAGGGCACACCAAATCTAGGGATTTGGTACCCAAGAGATACAGGTTTTAATTTAATTGGCTATTCGGATTCAGACTATGCAGGTTGCAGGATTGATAGGAAAAGAACATCTGGTGCTTGCCAATTTCTTGGCAGAAGATTGGTGTCCTGGCAAAGTAAAAAGCAACATACAGTATCTACTTCTACTGCTGAAGCTGAGTACATTGCTGCTGGAAGCTGTGTAGCTCAAATACTGTGGATGAGGAACCAATTGAAGGATTATGGCATGGAGCACAAGAAAATTCCAATTATGTGTGACAACACAAGTGCCATTGCCATAACCAACAATCCTGTAGATCACTCAAGAACCAAGCACATCGACATCAGGTATCATTTCATAAGAGAACATGTCGAGGAGGGGACTGTGGAGCTACATTTTGTGCCCACAATACAACAAATTGCAGATATTTTCACCAAACCTCTTGATGAAGTAACATTCACTAGATTGGTTGGTGAATTGGGAATGCTTAACAGAAGTTAGTAAAGCCTTCTATCTGTAAAATCCAGGTTTATGTTTGTATGTGCAAGCTACTCAATCATTATGTGCTTAGACTTTAAAATGCCTAATTAATGATTGTTATAGTTTGCATATAGTTTGTATAAATTCATTATGTTTTAAGTGTCTTTTATAGCAAAAATCTGTGAATTTATGCTTGTTAGATTGCATGATCATAGGGGGAGTTAAATTCATAATATTCTAAATTTTACATGATTTTTAGATGAATTTACCTATGATTTTCATGTAATTAGAGGCCTTAGAATTGAAAAAACTTCAAAATTTCGAGTTAGTTTCTATCTCGAAACTCATCTCGAAATTCGACTTGAATTTCCACTTAAGCTGTCAGAGTGAAGTTTTGAAAATTCTAAGTCTGGGAAAAATTTCGAGTTGTCTATCTCGAAATTCATCTCGAAATTCGACTTTGAGTTCGAGTTCGAGTTACCAGTGTGCCTAGTTCTATCTTCAAAATATTCGAGATAAAGTCTATCTCGAATTTTATCTCAAAGGTTGAGATGAGGTTTCCATTAAGGGAATATTTTGAAAAGAACTGAGAATAACTTCGAGTTAGTCTATCTCGAAACTCAACTCGAATTTCGACTTGATGTTCGAGATAGAGTTCTCAGTGTGTTCTCAGTTGCTTAAAGGGAATTTTTGAGTTACTCCTAACTCGAATCTTATCTCGAAGGTTGAGATTAGGTTTCCATTCAAGATTTTGGAAAGAATTGAGATTAACTTCGAGTTAGTCTCTATCTCGAAACTCAACTCGAATTTCGAGTTAATGTTAGAGATAGAGTTAAAATTCTAACTCGAAACGTATCTCGAATTTTCCTGTATTTCTTTTACTGGAAGGGAATTTTCCAAGTTTTCAAGTCAACCAAGTTCAAGATAAGATTTCCCTGTAGTCTTTGCTGTAAAATTTGTAAAGTGCTTATTTGTGCTTATTTGTTCGAGTTAACCTCTATCTCGAACTTCATCTCGAAGTTCGACTTGATGTTCGAGATAGAGATGTTCGAGATAGAGTTCGACTTAAGTATTCCCTGTATGGACTTAGTATTTTTCACTCTTTTTAACAGGGACATTTTTGTCATTTCACAATCATCTATATATACATCTCTAACTCGATGCATCATTCACTTTACCTAATTTCATTTTCACAGCAGCCGCTTCACAAAAACAGTGCGATTTCACAAATTACATACCTTTAATCCGTGTTTTTGTGATTAAACTCATACTAATCACGAATTACTGCCAATTTGTTGACTACTATTGTCTGTGTTATCCTTAATCGTTGTGGTTTTGTGTTTAGTGACCATTCATACACGCGCATATACATACACACGAACATAAGTTGTTTGTGTAACTGTTCATAAAACACGATTTCATATTCTCTATCTAAACACACACAATTTCACTGATATACACACGAATATTCATCTTCATTGAATATTCAGATTTCGTATTGGCTATTGATTGAATCCCGTAGTTTAATTTCTCAAAGGGACTTTTGTTGTTCTTGTTAAATTAAAAGGGATACAATCTTTAATTCGTAAATTACTTGTTTTTCAAAATTAAAAAAAAATTCACATCTTTTAAAGAAAAACATTTAATTAAAATGGCTCACCAATTTTCACTTGCTAAAAACAATTTTTATAATATTTCTACGGAAATTGGTGATCAACTCCCACGGTTTAAGTTTTGGGTACGATTTCTCAATTTGTACTCCAAGGCTAGCCATGCTTTTACTACTAAACCTACACTAGTACATGATGCTTTACAGCAATTATGGACTAGTGCGGTTACTTTTGGGAGCAAAACAACCCCCTACGGTTTCAGGTTTACCTTAGCGGGTCAGGAATATGAGGTGACTGAAGAAATTGTCAACAGGGTTCTGGGATTCCCAATCAAAGATGTTTATGATGCAGAACCTACAGCGGAACAACGCCTCACATTCTTTGAAGAAATAGGATGTTATCCTCCGACTGGCCGGATCACTGGAAACATCCAAAAACAATTCTTCCATGTGGAATGGAATTACTTTTTCGAGGCCATCACAAGATGTTTCCGGGCACGCGAAAAAGATTTTCATCAAATTCCAATTCCAATGCAAACCTTTGCAGTTGCCCTAGCAAGAGAACTGGATATAAATTATGGACGCATAGTTCTCTCTGAGATAGTGGCCGCAATGGGATCTCCTGCAAGCAGAGACCTCACCACAACTGATGTTGTCTGCTGGTTTCCTCGGTTCCTACAAATGCTGATTAATGATTTAATACCGAAGGATACTCTTGCTGTTAGACAGGGATTTGCCAGAAGCCCAACATCTGCATCGCTAGGGATGGGCACTAAGTCACTTTCAACCATTGCAAATCAGGATAAACATCAAGGTAAACCGATGTCAATTCCTGAAAATATTCAAATGTGGCTTACATATGATGCAGGAGTTACCAATTTGGAGGCATCATCACAAGTTTCATCACATGCTCAGAATCCATCTGTTCATGCTGAGGCATTTGATGAGATTCCTGATGAGCAAAGCGATGATGCACAAGGTAATCAATCAGGTAATCTCTCCCTGCATACTATTCATTCCTCCTCCTATGTATCTGATTCCGAGACCCAAGAGACTGCTAACCCGCAGGATCTATCCCAGGGTGAGAGCTATATTTCTGAGCCTGATACACATTCTTATTCTCTTTCACCCCTGTTAACGGAAGTCAGAAAGCCAGCACATATATATGTAGGAGATGATGAGGAGAGTGAACCCGAAGAGCAGCAACTTATTCGAAAGAAAGCCAAACTTTTTCATGCTGCTACTTCAAAAGTCCAGTCAAACCCTAATGTGTCACACGCAACCACTCCACCTCACGAGAGTGGTTCTCCCCTTAAACAATCTGCACATAGGGATTTTGGTCAGGATTATGTACCTTTTGAAGATCCTGTTGCTTCACAAGGACATGAAGTTTTAACAACTTCAGCCGTACCTTCACCGGTACGTACTGATGCTGCAAAGAGGATCGGTTCTAATGTCGTACAAGAACACTTTGCAGCCACTCAACCTGAGATTCCAACTCAGGACATAACAGAAATAGATCCCATAACTGCCAATTATATTGCTTATCCAATTTCTGCAGGTACTGCTTCATACTTTGGATCAATCATTGAAGACATACACGAGCGTGAGACAGGGAGTGTGTGTGAGAGGTTAGGGAGAGAGGGACCTTCATTTTTAAGGCCCGAAACCGAGCGCCAAATACCAACAGAACGAGTATTAGAGCGAGGTCACCTAAACCAAACACCGTCCCTTAATATTGAAAATCTTGATACACGTATGACTTCTATGGAAAATCAGATGAGGCAGTTCGGGCAGACGATGGGGTAGTTCGGGATTAACATTGGAAATAATCAACGGGCTCTAGACGACTACGCAGCAAGAATGGCAAGTCAAGCTACATCTTTTGATGCTTTGACAAATAAGGTCAATGACTTGGGCCATGCTGGTGGTGTCTTGGGAAGCACTCTCAATGAGAGGATGGGGGCAATGGAGTCTACAATGCATACAATGGCCGTGGAGATCAGTAGAATGATGTTCGCCGTCAGGAGTTTTGTGCCCCCGGAGTGTTTTGAGTCGCAACAACCTCCCCCCGATGCTGGTGCAGGTGGTGCAGGTGGTACTAGTGGAGCGGGAGCCTCTGGTTCTGGTTTTGGAGGTTCTTATGCAGCTGGTGGATCTGAAGACCAAGGTGGAGCTCAGGATAACTCACCTAAGGGGGAGAGTGGAAAGGAGACAAGACAGCAGGCAGTTCACATCGAAGAAATTGAAGAACCCGCTGATCTTGTCAAGGAAACAGAAATTGAGCCTGCTGTTGATGAAGAGGCTCTGAGGAGGAAAAAGGGTAAGGCAATGATGGTTGATGAACCATTCGTTGACCTGAGTCATCAGGAAACAGTACAGGAGGTACTTGACTCAGATTCTGATATGGAAGACGTACCTTTGGCACATGCTATAAAGAGATCTTTGAAGGAACAAGGTGGAGGTGCTGGGATGTCTTCCGGAATGCCTGAAGAAATTCCTGTTGATGAGGAAACCCTTAAAGCTCAACAGTTAGCCTTGGAACAAGCTCAGTTCCATAAAATGAAGATGATGCAAGAACGTGCTGCCTTCCTAGAAAAGAAAGTGGAGCTACAAGGGAAGCAGTATGTTCATGAGCTTGCAAGGCTAGCTGATCCCCAAGTTGATCTCGATAAGAGGAGGATAGGACAGAAGTGGGATGAAGCAAGGAAGATAATGATGGGACCCTGTGCGAAAGGAGTTCATAACAAGGAGGCAGATGATCTGTTCTACAACTTGAATTTGCAGAATCCAATGACTGGGGACTATATAAGTGCTTTGAAGAGATTAATTTCTAAAGTCAGGGTTGGATACAATGCAACACTTAAGGAGTGGCAGGTTATTTTGTCCTTGGTAGAAGGAGTCCCAACATCTTTCCTATATGTGGATGACCAATTCATAACGAGAAGATCTGCGTCAGAGTTGTTCTTGCTAGCGACAAAAATTCAATACTCTCAATCTGAGGAGCTAAGCATTCTGTATAGGGATCAGTTAATGCAGCTAGCAGAGGACAAGGGTCCAGAATTCTCAGCATATCCAAATTTTGTCCGGATGGTAGTTGACGAAAAGATGAAGAGGGTTAGCATGGAGGAAAATGATCTAATGGAGCTTTCAGTGGAATCTCTCAAAGTTGTCTGTAGACAAATGATGAGTAAGGGATTCGCTTCTGAGCTTAAAGAAAAATCCGTGAAGATCATTGAAAGAGTCATATTCAAGAAGAGCAATGAGGTGTGGAAGTGTGATATCATTGCTCCAAACCCTCTTGATAACGTGAAGATTGAGCCGGAGCTGATGGAGAAGAAATGGAATATTCTTCAAGCAATGAAGAATGTAGATGAAGCTCTGACTCTTCCTTCTGGAGCACTAGAACAAAGAGAGATAAGGGAGGCAATTGGTGTTCCAGGAAGTGATAGTGTATACTGGATACACGCTTATGCTGAATATACAGCTGATGCCTTAGTATTCATAGATGCAGACCAGAATCAAACATTCTTGCATATGAGTAGAAAATGGCTGCTACAGACTCACGATGCTGCATTTCTGGAGAGAGTATTACATGTATTCAAATGGGGCGAAGTGGAAGATATGTATGTGGAAGAAAAGCAGAGACTCGTGAGTTACCTGTCTGAGATAGTGGTGGAAAAGAAGTGGATGGAGCGAGATGCGGCCAGTGTCCACAATACTGACCGTGTCAAGGGCTACCCCAAGATGATCTATTGTCAGTTTAAAGCTGATAAATCTCACTGGAAACCTCAGCTCATAATGAAGAACTTTGAGGATATTCCAAAGATCAGGACTACTCAGGAGGTGGACAAACTCAGAAGGCTTTTCAAACATCCTTATCTAGAGCCCAAGAATCCTCTAGAAATGGAAGCTGTAAGTCTGTTGAATGCTAGGTGGAAGCAGCTTCGAGATCCAGTGTACAAGAAAGAACAGCAGCAGAAGGAGAAGCGCAGAAGGCAGAAAGAAGAGAAAGACCAAGCTGCTGAAGCTAGAAAGAGGAAACGGAATTAGGGTTAAAGGTCAGAGTGGTGTGAACTTGAAGTTGGAAAAACTTCATGTCTTTCGGTTGCTTTAACTCACTTGAGGAAAATTCACCTTAGAGTGAATCCAATAAGGTGATATAAGTTTGACTAAAAGGTATGAAATAATCCAGGTGATAGGAATCACTCAAATGATCTTTAATTCGAAGTTCGAATTCTGTTTCTAGTTTAAGTTCTTTGTATTGTTTTCAAGTAAATTTCAATTGTAAATTATTCAAGACTGTAATGTTAATTATCTTTTCTCGTCTCATTGTTTAGTTGAGTTATCCTTCATTAATTTGAATGTCATTGTTAGACAATCAAATTGGGGGAGATTGAAAGGCAGAGTGTGTAAACTTGTAACACTATAACTAATGTAACTCAACTAAAGGAAAAGATACTTAATCAGAAGACAATCAAGAACAAGAAGTCACAAAGAAATCAACACTAAATGAAGACAAGGTAATTGATACAATTCAACATGTTAACTATGATCAAGCCAAGAAGAAATCATTGAGAGAAGTTCAAGTCAAAGTTGTTCATGCCTCAGTGATTTGAAAAGCCAAGAATCAAGATCATAACTATCAGTATCAATAAGACTAATTGATTTCAAGTGAACAAGAAGGAAAGCAAATATTGGAAAGCCACATTTCTAATTGGATATGGTAATTTATTCAAGAAGCAAAAACACTATCAAGACTAGTCACTTATGAACCAGACCAGTGCATCAAGTGGCAGGACATTGATAGCAAGTTTATGTCAGTAATAAAGATCCATGTTCAAGAGCTTGGTGAAGAATAAAGAAGACATGAAGATATCACAAGTTCAAGATGTGCATTGAAGTTTCAAGTTGAAGACCAGAATATTTTCTAAGTACTAAATATTCTAGATGACCAAGTAGAAGTTTCTAAGTAGAAGTTCTACTTAGAAATTCGAGATGGCTAAGTAGAAATTCTCAAGTAGAAGTTCTACTTAGAGTGCAGCTTCAACATGACACATGGCATCTTCTGATTGGCAGATTTCGAAGCTTTCAAGATAAGGCAAGATTTATGTGGACATCATTGGGCCACGTATATCTTAGTCTTTGAAGACTACAGGACATAGATTACATGTAGTATAAATAGAAGTACTTGTGTAATGTTTTAGTAAGTGAGCAATTCTTGAGAGAAACACTTGTAAAAGAGAGAGAGTGTGTGTGTTCGCTATTTTCTCTACGCAAGTATACGCAGTCCAAAAGCAATATAGGGAAATAAGGATCGTTCCCACGAAGACTTGGTGTATTTAAGTAAATATGTTTATTCAACAACGTTCGGTTAATTATAGAAGCCTGAACAACGAAATGGTTGGTTTGATTAAATCACAATTAATTAATGAAAAATAATATGATAAAGATTATATGAGATAAACATGGGATTCTAATTTCATTATTTATTTCATTTAGAATTGATGCCTTAATTTAAAGTGATTCTGATAATTATGAAAGCTAGCCGGGAACACGAAACTAATATAAGCGCCTTTCAGCCTTAACTTATATCAAACCATACAAACATCCACTTAAAAAGATAGAAGTTGCGTGGACACCATTTATGTCTAGACCCTATATGTCTATAAGATTTGAAAACATAACTGGTTTACGAATAAATTCCTTATTTTTGGCTACACAGGGCGATGTGATCCAAAACCCTACCACGAATCGTAATTATATATGAAAATTACGAACCTGTGCTAACATGGCAAATTCTAAATTCTCAAATCCACTTTCGCATTCATTAAGAATTAATAATTTAGATGATAGCTACGCATCTAATAAATTAAGTACAACCACGTTAGGCAATCGGAAATTTTTATCATAACACAATTTATTAAGGCATCGAATTACTAAATTACGTAAATAAATCCATTAGAATCCCATGACGGCGATTAGTTCATAATCGAACGAATCGTCATCATGGAATTAAATGAAAACATAATAATAATAATAATAATAATAATAATAATAATAATAATAATAATAATAATAATAATAATAATAATAATAATAATAATAATAATAATAATAATAATAACAACAACAATAATAATAATAATAATAACAACAACAATAATAAAAACAAAACTAAATTAACAATTACGATAAATTAAATATGAAAATTACGAAAGTTAGAAGGTAGAACCGAAATCGCTTCCAATGAAAGAGAATAGCGCTCCAAATAATCCTCGTAATTTCTTCAACCGAAATAATACTAAAACTAAAATTTGCAAAACTTAAAGTGTTTAAAAATAAAACTTAAAATTACAAAGAGAAGAGAGAATACAAGAGAGAATTGTTGTTCTCCAAAATGTTGTGTGATTCTAAGCTTGAGACTACCCCTATTTATAGCAAAATTTTAGCACACCAACTAATAAAATAAAACTAAAAAGAAATAAAAAGAATTACAATAAACATAATTCAGCAGCCCACAAATAATAAAACCAGCCGAAAGCATCCATGATTAAAAGTCAGGTCACCAAACCCAACTGCACTCCTGTATGCTGCCTTCGACAACTTCACTCTCAGCTTCCCCGCGTGGACCACACGCGCGCAAAACACAAGGGCACTCCTGGCGCGTGGCTCCCACGCGCGTGAACAGCTGATGCTTCTTTTCTTTTATCTGGCCGACAGCTTTCTTCTCCTGTCTTATTTATTACTATTTCTTATGCTGACAGCCTTTCATGACCTGCTAGAAAAAAAACTGCACACAATTCCTTTGCCTTTTTTTCTTTTCTTTTTTTTTTCTTTTTTTTTGTTTTTTTTTTACACTTCATTTGATTATTTAACAAACCCACCAGACCAAACTTTTGCATTTTTCTTTTTTATATGCCGACCACACTACAAATGTTTTGACCACATTTTATTTTATTTTATTTTTTTTTATTTTTTTTCTTTTTCTTTTGCTAATTCAACTTTCATAATAAAATATATTTAATTAATAAATAATTAATTTAATTCCGAATTTATAAAAATAAATATCTAATATTATTAGATATTTATAAATATAATTTTCTAATTAAATAAAGTATTTATTAATAAATATCTAATATTATTAAACAACAAAAACTAATTAAAAGACACAACATATTTAAGGATAAACCATCAATATTGGTCCATTTAGCGCATAATAAGTGGATATAAAATCCACTTATCAGAGTGCATTCACAGAGCTTAGTATCATTCACTTCTCTCTGAACTTCTGTTATGCTTTGTAATGAATGTTGTAGCAACCACTTCAAGTTATATATAAGACATATATTCCTTGAATCTGTGTGTTCGTTTATTGCATCGTATTTATTGCTTCTCATATTCGAAAAGTTGTATTCACCCCCCCTCTACAACACATTTGGACCTAACACTTCATCATAGGCTGTAAGATTACTCTCCCTGTAGTTCTATCCACATTGCTAATCAAAATTCATACATGTACTATCAAGTTTTATCTTTATGTATGTTAGGCTTGTTATCAGACATGAAATTGTGACTAAGGGTCTTACTCATAATTTGGGGGAGATTGTTAGTCACAGAGGCATGCCTCAATACATCTAATAACAAGCCTAAGTATGTGTAATGCTATGCATTACCTACATGACCTCTTAACTGAGGGAACCTCTAGTTGTAGAGTTTCTATTTGTTCTGTACTTGTAGTAGGCATCAAATCCTAGTTGTGTAACTGTACTTATAAAGTCAAGAATAAAGCTTGAAAGCAGTTCCAAGGTTCATGCCTCAAGCAAGGAGATAAAGACTGCCAAATAATCACAGTTGGGATTTGAAGAAATGAAGAATTTGCCTAAGTACCAATTCGAGAAGTACATTTGTCTATTCGAGAAGTCTAGCATTCGAGAAGTCAGAGATTCGATATCTCAGAAGACACTATTCGATATCTCTGAATACACTGTTCGATATCTCATTCGATATCTCATAGATTCGATATGTCTATTACTCTATTCGAGAACTCATGGAGTCAACAAGTCAAAGCATCATTCGAGTTCTCTAAGAGTCAACAAGTCAATGCTCTATTCGATATCTCAAGGACTAAAGAAGCTATTCGACATCTCAGGGATTCGATATGTCAAAATGCTCTATTCGATATCTCAAGGAGTCCCAGAGAAAAGAGCTATTCGAGAAGTGATTCGATATGTCAATATAACGCTATTCGAGAACTCAGAGTTATCGATTAAGTCAATTCGAGTTCTCGAATCAATCACTTGTACAATTATTCAGTATTTTGTCTCCAAGAATGTATTCGAGAAGTGGCTAAGTGATTGACATATGAGAAGTGATTGTGTTGAGTGTGTGAGATATGAGAAGTGATTGGCTAAGTACCAATTCGAGAAGTACATTTGTCTATTCGAGAAGTCTAGCATTCGAGAAGTCAGAGATTCGATATCTCAGAAGACACTATTCGATATCTCTGAATACACTGTTCGATATCTCATTCGATATCTCATAGATTCGATATGTCTATTACTCTATTCGAGAACTCATGGAGTCAACAAGTCAAAGCATCATTCGAGTTCTCTAAGAGTCAACAAGTCAATGCTCTATTCGATATCTCAAGGACTAAAGAAGCTATTCGACATCTCAGGGATTCGATATGTCAAAATGCTCTATTCGATATCTCAAGGAGTCCCAGAGAAAAGAGCTATTCGAGAAGTGATTTGATATGTCAATATAACGCTATTCGAGAACTCAGGGTTATCGATTAAGTCAATTCGAGTTCTCGAATCAATCACTTGTACAATTATTCAGTATTTTGTCTCCAAGAATGTATTCGAGAAGTGGCTAAGTGATTGACATATGAACTCAGAGAAGTGGCTCGTCTCACCCATCTCTCTTTAACTCATTCATCTAATGGACCTCCAACACTCACCATAAATTTTGATTTGGTACCAGATTTGAGCAAAACCCCCAACACTGATTGAGCAAAGATTTGAGCAAATAACCGATTAAAGCTTCAATTAGAGGTATATTACCCATCATTCTCTGATTATATTGTATTATACATGTATATATATGTATGCATGTGAAATTTTTCGATTATATGTTGGATTAAAGCTGGTATTAAGTGTTAATTTGTAGATTTTGTGTTAATTAGTAGGATTTTTGCGTTTAATTTGAATGGATTTTGTGTTAATTTTGAAGCCCTTTTATGAATGGATTTGTAATTTTACACTGTATTATATATATGTTGTTTGTTGTACTCTATCTGTTGTACTCTGTTCTTGTACCTTATCTTAATTTTTTTTTGATTTTTTGTGTTTGTATTCCTTACATAAATTAATGTTGTCTTAACATTTATGTTACAATTTCACTTTGTCTTAATTTCACTTCTGTAGCTCCTGGCCCTAATACCTTTTATTTCTAATGTTAATGTTGTAAGTTTTTATCTTTGTCTCTGAAATATATATGAAATATGTGCCCTATTTTTTATCAAACATGTGCTCTGTCTCTGAATTCTAATGTACTGGTGAAATTTAAGTATCATAAGGTCGTTCATTTTTTTAAGTACAACAAGTTAATGTTGTAATGAGGTGTTGTGTTCCTTATTGATGTGCTGTGTTCTTTTTTCAAATAATTTATGTAGAAATGGATGTTGAAGGAGAGAAATGGATAGAGCTTCCTAAGTACAGTGATAAATATAGGAAGGGGGTGGAAGATTTTGTTACCAAAGCATTTTCTAAATATGCCATAGGAACAGAATTGAAGTGCCCCTGTAAAACATGTAGAAATCATTTCTGGAGTGATGCCAAGGGTATAAATGAGCATCTCGTTTATGCTGAATGGATTTACGAGGTCTCAACCCTTAAGATAGATAACATTGCTGATGAGATGGATGAGATGGATACTGATATAGGTTTGGGTTTAAGATCTGACTTCGAGGCGATGGTAAAAAATGCATTTGGAATTGGTAATTATGCTAGTGAACATGGAGTTAGAAAGGTCTTGAATGATGATGCTAGGAATTTTTATAGGCATGTTAAGGAGGGTGGGCAGCCTTTATATCCCGAGTCTAAAAAATTTACTCGATTAAGTTTCGTAGTTAGGCTTTACCAACTAAAGTGCATTCATGGATTTAGCGAGTCGGCATTTAGCGATTTACTTGGGTTAATAAAGGAGGTTTTTCCCAATGTAAATCTGCCATCAACTTTTAATGTGGCAAAGGGTATGATTAAAGAATTGGGGCTTGATTACCAAAAAATACATGCATGTCCAAATGACTGCATGCTATTTTGGGCTGAAAATGAGAGCTTGGAAATTTGCAAAAAGTGTGGAGCATCAAGGTGGAAAGAAGTTGAAGATAAGAATAAGTCTAATGTGAACTTAAATTTGTCGAATGTACCTAAAATCGCAGCAAAAGTGATGAGATATTTTCCTTTAAAGGCAAGGCTGTAAAGGATGTTCTTGACCTCTGATTTTTCTAACTCAATGACAAGGCATGCTTTAGCACGAAAGAAGGATGGCAAGTTGAGGCATCCGGCTGATGGCCAGGGTTGGAAGTCGATGGATACCAAATATCCGAAATTCGGGGCAGAAATGCGAAATGTTAGGTTAGGTTTAGCTGCCGACGGATTTAGTCCCTATCGCGCAATGAACATTTCTCATAGCACCTGGCTAGTTGTGCTAGTAAATTACAACCTTCCCCCTTGGTTAATCATGAAACAAGAAAATCTAATTCTTTCAACCTTAATCCCTGGCCCTGTTTATCCTGGTAACGAAATCGACGTTTATATGCAACCGTTAATTGGGGAGTTAAAAGAATTATGGGATGTTGGGATAGAAACTTATGATGCAAGGGTAGACAATACATTTAAGCTACATGCAAGTCTCTTATGGACGATAAGTGACTTTCCGGGATATGCACTTTTATCGGGTTGGGGCACGAAAGGTAAACTGGCCTGTCCGTCATGCCACTACGAGACCTCATCAACATATCTGAAACATAGTAAAAAGGTGGTCTATTTAAACCATAGAAAATTTCTTCCTCCTGACCACAAGTGGAGGTCTGATAGGCGGAGATTTAATGGAGATATGGAAATGCTAGGAGCTCCTGAAATGTTAACCGAAGAGGAGGTTGAGAAACTGTTGCATGGCTATGAGAACGACTTCAGGAAGCAACAAACGAAGCAGAGGTGTTCTTCATCAGATTGCCCTTGGAAGAAGAAGTCCATCTTTTTCGAACTACCATATTGGAGTAGTAATATGGTTAGGCATAACCTTGATGTTATGCATATTGAGAAGAACATTTGCGATAAAATTTTGGGGACTTTGTTAAATATCTGGGGCAAGACAAAAGATCATCTTAGTGCTCATCAAGATTTGGAAGAAATGGGGATTAGAAAAGTTCTTCATCCTGTCAAATGTGATGATAATAAACATGTTGAAATTAGAGCAGCTAGTTTTGATATGACCAAAAAAGAGAAAGAAATCTTTTGTTCAGTTCTGATGAATGCTAAGTTACCACATGGATCTGCCTCTAATATCAGCCAGTGTGTTCATATGAAGGAGCGGAAGATATCGGGTTACAAGAGTCATGATGCACATTTTATTCTTCAATTTCTGTTACAATATGTCGTGGTTAAAACTCTAAAAACGGAGGTAGCAATACCTTTGATGAGGTTGGCTGCATTTTTCAGGGGTATATGTGGAAAAGTCATTGAATTAGAAGATGTTGAGAAGTTGCAAAATGAAATAATCGAGATACTTTGTGAACTTGAAATGATCTTTCCACCTGCGTTTTTCGACATAATGGTTCACTTTGTAAGGAAATTGAATTCGATGGACCGGTGCACTTAAGGTGGATGTTTGGAATTGAAAGATATTTGTGCAAACTGAAATCTTATGTTCGAAATATGAGTAAACCAGAAGGGTGCATAGCAGAGGGTTACCTGGTAGAAGAATGTTTGACATTCTGTTCTCGATTTTTTGATGAGCAGTGTAAAGACAGAACTGATCCAAAGGACTGTAACAAAGATGCTGGATATCCTATTGGATCTCATAAATCTAAAGAAGGGAAGTCTATACATCTGAAAGAAAACATATGGACCAAGGCTCATCGTTACATATTATTCAATTGCGACAACGTGGAAGTTGAGAAGCTTAAAAAGTAAGTGCTTCTGTACACAAAAAATTTTGATACAAATTTTACAAAACTGTAAACCATCATAATTTTGTGCTGTTATGATTGCAGTGAACACCGTATGTTGGTTGAAAAAGATTCAAAGGTAAAGAGATATAAACGAGAAAGAACGCATATAACTGAATTTCACAAGTGGTTAAAAGAGGTGGTTCGAAACAAAAATGACATTTCAGTGGAATTGTCCGCCTTGGCAAGAGGGCCTCAACGTGCAGCTAAGCAATTTACGGGTTATGTTGTGAATGGATATAGATTTCATGTAACACCCTCACTTTACTATATCAGTATACCGGCTTTTTATAAGTAAATAAATATTTTACAGGGAAATTTCAGAAAATTTTGACATGATGTATTCATAAATATGACTAACCACCTGTCCAATTCAACAAAACTATTCCAATTGATCCAAATCTGCTCACCACATAATATTGACAAAATCATAAGGAAATATAAATTCTAACCAACCAAGACCGCTCACAGGTCACAGTATGAAACAACTACTAATTAACTATTACAACCCGAATCCGAATAAAATAATATACAATTTCTGTGAATAAATAAGGTCACCGTCTAACTAGATATTCAACCTTGACTAGTTCCCAACCACTAACCAATGAGAATCTGTAACCCGAACGTCTCCTCTCGCTGCCTATAGAGCAATACCAACTGGTCACTAGTTCCTCTGATCATCTTTAACAACTGGAGAAATAAACAGAAACAAGAGTGAGCCAACAATGCTCAGCAAGTGCAATAGTGATAGCAATTTTAAAATAAGTGTTGACAACTCTGATAAACAAAAGGAGTTTCATCTCATTATTTAAAAGAATCAGTGAGATCAAATTTTAGATTGCCACAAGAGCCAACAATTCACCATTTATAATGTGCAACAGAACTAGAACTGATAAAAGTTCTGATATCAAAATATTACTGAAACGGACTTCCAAAGAGTGAAGAACCAACATCTCAATCGCAGAATATAGATTAGAATTGGAATTTTTATTTTTTTTAAAAAAACATCAAAGTTAGGCTGCTGATCAGTCAGCACTAACCCCGGACAAACGCACACAGCAATGTCCTAGGACAAACGCGCACAGCAATGTCCTTAATTGGATCCATGGCACATATTGGCCTTAACTTCCGACCATAATAAGGTCCCACCCCGAAGGGTTTTACGCCCCAAGGGCCACATTTAAAAATATTTTCAATTCTAAATCATCCACACTAGGTGTCGGGACAATCGACAACCTTTGATCTCCAAACAACTGGAAACTCACGTCCAGAATAATAACTCAAGATTAAGAGTTAATAAGAAACAACAACTTCACTTGGTATCGACAAGTTCGATACACTACAGGGAGCAACGAACAATCAAGATTTTTAAAAGATATCGACAAGTTCGACACCAACTAGGGTGGGGAATATAAAGAATAACCATTCGAATAGGTATCGACAAGATAGATATGAGTATTGAGGAACATTGTCATTAACTTGATTAAAGAGTAAATCGACTTGGGCAACGATAAGAGATATAACTTGCAACCAGATTATCAACATATGAAATTCTACGCTAGAGCGAGGACATAGGCAAGTCCTACGCTTTTAAGAAAATTTTCAACACATTGCAAGGCTTAACTGACATAAACGATTAAAGTAGTTTAAACGATTATTTGTAAAATAATTACAGGATAGTTAGTCGTAAATCAGTTTGAAGGAAACATTTTCATAAAGGGGTCCACTGGAGAAATTATGTGAAAAATCAAGAATTTTATTAACAGGTATTCGTGGAAATTTTAAACTTGGATTCTCTCTATTTAGAACGTCTTTTAAACATTTTTGAAGAAAATAAAAGAAATAATATTCAGTGGAACCCTTTGAACCCAAATAAAAACTATTTAACCTCAAAGGAAATATTGATAAAATTTTAAAATACTAAATTATAAAAATAATATATAAAATTTTAATATTTGAATAATTTTAATTTTTTAATAATTTAAAATTTAAAATTTAAAATCTTTCTCCCTTAAAACCCACCCGAAACACCCACTCACCCCATTTGCCAAATGTCGTGACTTCAAGTCACGGTGCTAAGGTTTTTCCCAAAATGCTATATGAAGTTTTGTTTCCCCCCAACGCTAAATTATCTAGCGTTATAAAAAAAAAAAATTCTTCCTAAAACGCTATGCAATTTAGCATTTTTAAAATAAAATCAAAAATAAAAAATAAAAAACGCAACGAGTGACATTTGGGCCCAATGTTTTAAGTTATAATATTTTGGATCAATTAAAGTAATTATGATATTAGGGGCTTTATCTGGCGAAAAATGTTCTCTATTTTCAGTTAACAGGTTTATTGTATAAGACAAATGAAGCTCATCGCAAAAATTTCGAATTTCTAGTACTCATGAACTAAATACAATTTTAAAAATTTATAACACTAAAATAAATATTTGGCATAAAATTAATGACATACTTAATGAAAAAATATAAAATAAACTTTTAGTGTGGTATTTGGAAATTGTTTTTTAGCTATATTTACAATATATGATTTAGTAAAATATTTAAGAACATTTTTGTTTATATAATTTAATTTTAAAATATCATATAACATATTTTAGATAATATTTGTTTATATAATTTTTAAAAAAGGTAATAAATGAAAGTTAACATATTTTGAAACGTGGATTTATTATTTAAAATTTATAATGTCTTAGTTATGTAAACATGTAATAAAAATTGTGAAATATAATATAATCAATTTACTAAACATATAATTATTTTAAATTAAAAAAATTGAAAAGAATTGAATATCCTGACAACTATATTTAACATATCCTAAACTTGTAAAAATGCAAAATTAAGAATCGATAATAAATTAATAACTAGTCAAATAATGGTTTGACTTTGACCAAGCAAATCCCAAACCTTGTCCGCAAAGGATTACCAGTAGTATTAAATTTTCCACGACGCGTTTACAGCTGACCGCCTAGAATATTCCGCGTGATCTGTGCGTAGCCATCAAGCTAACCAACTGACCTTCTTTACCCTATATATACACATTCACCACACATCTTACTTTCATCTTTCCGATCTTAGCTTGTTTTTTTTTATCAGGTACGTTGATATCTCTCCCTCTCTCTCAGGTAAATCTCTCTCCCTCGATCTCTCTCTCCCGCTCTCAGTACCTCCTGAATTATTATCATCTCTCTCTTGATCATCCCTCTCCCTATCTCTCGATCCATTACAAGGATGCTGTATCTAATCAAGGAGGTTAATTCTAATAGGTTAACAACTTTTTCGCCGTTGATTTTTTTATGGAATCTGGTGAATATGTATGTATATATATGCCCTAATTAGGTGTTGTAGGATGTTATTGATTACATAAGTGAATATGATGATGAGCGCTTGTTTTTCCGGGAACTAGATGTATCTATATATACACAAAGATGATGATGAAGATAGTTCAGGACTTGTTGGAGATTCTAATGGTAGATCTATTTCGAATTAACTTTCTGCAAGTTTTCGATTGATGAAGATCGCAGGTTTCTCTCGAGTTATTTTGTTCGAAAATTGACTAATGAAGAGGGATTCTGCGGTATTATCTGATTCCGTTTTGAGTAGGTATTCATTAATATTATCGAATCAATCCGTTTGTTGTGTTAATTGCTGATTCTGATCATCTACGGTTCAGATCATTATTTGTCTGCATATAACATGGGAAGAGACAAGATAGGAGGACGAGTACGGTTGTGAACTACCTATTACCTGTCTGTGTTGTCTTTGTAGTTATGGACGGTTTATGGTGGGTCGGTTATTAACGTTTCTGTTTTCATGTGTCGGTCAAAATTAACAGTTGGTGTAATGTTTTGGGATTTGTGGTGCAAAGGATTTGAGGATTTGGTGTAGATGCAATCGGCTAACTGTTGAAGATGGTCTCTGGTTTGATACTATTCTCAATTTTTTGGTGAAGATTTAGAACTATAGTACTTTGGCATTATTGAATATGATGAATGATGAATGCATGTGTTTCGGCTTGTGTGCAAGATTTTTGACTTATTTGGGGTGATGACAAAGTTGCAGACGCAAGGTTGAATGCAAGATAACTGTCACATCACACAATTTGTTTTTCTAAATCTGGTGCCTTATGGTGATCATTTATTCCTGGCAATTAGTTTACATGAAATAGCTTTGTGGATTTTAACATGTAATATGCATAATGGCTTCTATGTGGCTATATACTTGTAAAAGTTGCTGTGTGAACATGTTTTCAATGAAAAATCTGTGTTCTATTACATAGATCACCCTGTTTACTATCTTGTGTCCCTTCTGTACATTTTTGCACTAGTTTACAATTGCATTTTTCAGAACAACAAGTAATATATGCCTTTGCTATTGATTGATGAATCCAGAAATCCCCTGATCTCGAGGCTTGCCCCAGCAGTCAGGCTGAACTAATGGTCTGTGCTTTAGTATGTCTTAGATTCTCTTCCTTGGATTAATTCTTTGTTTAGATTGTTTCTGTCTCCAAACCCCCTTTGGCCCTTTCTTTCTCAGAATTTGTTACCCGGGTCTCAAAGATAGAACTTCAAGAGGTGGTTGATTTATCCTTGTTTATTGCATCAGACTACCAGGGGGAGTGGTTTACTTCAGTTTTTCATTTTACTTCTAGCTGATTTATAACTATTTCTTAACATCTTGTGGTCTGTGTTGCATGTTATCTATTTCCATTTTGAAGTATTTCTCTTGGTGAAGGAAAAAAAAAACTAAATCGCAATATTTAATGTTTTTTCAAAAATATTGTGTAACTTATAAAGAAAGTGGATTTTTTTGTTTGAATAGGCAAGTGTTGGAAGAAATCTTCAGACTATCTTTCTTTGAATGAGATCTCAAGTGCGGGACTGTATATTTTTAAATAGTGACTTTAGTAAATAATCGAATAATGATTAAAAGTAAAGAATCCTCTTAAGTCATTTGTTTTGAATTATCTTCTTTTCACATTTTCTCCTTATACTTTATCTTCATTTAAAAATAATCTCATTCGATATTTGTCATTATGCAATCAGGATTCTCAAGTACTTTTCAATGTGAAAAACAAGTGAAAGAGATTATACTGTACGGGTACAATGATCATGAAATTTCTCAATTCTTTTTAACATGTAATATATACGGTTATTTTTAGTGTATTATGATTTTTGAGGAAAAGGTGCTCTGCTGGGAATCTCTTTAGGTAAATATAGGTAACTGAATTTTTCTCCATTATATTTCCTATGAGGTCTGGTGAAGATATAAATTTTCTGATCAGATGTTATAGGATGTTATCAATGACAAAGGTGAATCTGACCAGAGCATGCTTTGGCGGGGAATTAGATGTATAAATACACCAAGGTGATGATAAAGCAAACTAAAGACATCTATGACTTTGGATTGTATGTCAAACTTCATTATCCTGTTCTTTTAGAGGTTGGCTGCTGTTCAAATTCGTAATTTTAGCCCAACAGTGACATGGTGGACATAAGGACTTGGTACTGTTATGTTAATTAGTTTCTTCGGTGATTTAGATCATATATTTGTGTGAACTGTGAAATACAAGAGAAATAGACGAGACAAGAGGATGAGGGCGGTGTGTAATATTCAAAATCATGGTTAGTAGTTTGACTTTGACTTTCTAGTTAAGATGTGGACAATTATGGTGATTATCTCTGATTATCTCTGTTATGCGGAGTACTGATTTAGTATATGATTCAGAAATTTTTCGGTTTGGTGGTTTTTTGTGCATTTTTGTGGGTCAGGTCTATGTGAGAAAAAAAATAACTGGGCGATCATGACATTATTAAATCTCTAAATTCTTTTGAACTGTGTGATAAGTAAGGTAGTTTTGTAGTTGAGGAAATAGATGTGCTATGAAGGAATCTCTCTTGTTCAGTAAGGTAACGTTTCTTTACTCTGTTATGTTTTCTTATGGGAGATTGGGTGAAGCTGTAGAACTCTAATTAGATATTGTAGAATGTTACTAATGACAAGTGTGATCGCATGTGCTTGAGTTATCTCACTCCTCATTTTCGTCCCACTGTTCAACTCTCTGTTGGTAATAAGTTGTTTCTCTTCTATTTGTATATTCGGTGTCAACTGTTTATTCTTTTCTATATGATTCCTGTAATATAGGCCAGAAAGTGACAAATGAGGACAGGTATGGAAATGTTTGATTTGGCTTTATCAAGTGATATAATATTATCGGTGTTTGATTTCAGTCATGTCTTATAGGTTATTATCTGTATATAATATTATCGGTGTTTGATTTCAGTCATGTCTTATAGGTTATTATCTGTATAAACAAGAGATAGATGAGTCAAAAGGATGATTACGGTGGTATCCTATTCTCCTCATAGATGATTTATGAGTGTTGTGGATTATTATCTCTCATTTAAACATCAATATATATTTTTTGCGTTGAGAATTGTTAGAATCAAGGTGTGAAGGATTTAGAGGGTGTATTCTGTGCAGATCAGCGTACTGTCAAGGATGGTCTCAGGTTTGGTAAGTTACAAATTTTATTATAAATGTTTTGGTGAAGATGTAGAGGTTTTGAGTAAATGTAGATTTTGAGGGTGTTCTGTGCAGATGAGCGTACTGTTGAGGATGGTCCCAGGTTAAGTAAGCGATAAATTTTGTTCTAAATGTTTTGGTGAGGATATAGAGACTTTGACTAACTAGTGTCATTATTGAATTTGATTAGTACAACTCTTTTGATGTTTGGTTGTAATATTTTATTGTAAGAACTCCTCTTAACTGTTTTTTGTTGGGTTTCCCATCATTTTTCCCCGGATTCATTGTATGCCCCTAATTTCTTTGTGGTTTTGTTTCGTGAAAATTGGTTGAATCTGTTTTAGCTGGTTTTTTGTACAGAAGTTCAACTTCGTTTTTTCATTATCGATCATGGCAAACTAGAGGGGCGCAAGGTGATTGATTGTCCCATTAACTTTTGTCTTGCCGAGTCGGTACATGATGATTAGTTAATTTTGGTGATTTTTCCTAACAGTTGTTTTATTATTTTACGGAAGTGCTTGCATTCGCTGTACAACAATACAAGTTCATAAGGTGTGTCTTTCCCTTTAAAGATTTAAATATATTTTTGTTACTATACTAATAATTTCAGATTCACCTGAGCTTGAGATCCTTTCTGCTGCCAGAGGTCAGCTAACTTCATGGCTTGTGCTTAATGGTGATGCTAGACTCTTTCTCAAATTATTCGACTATGTACATAGGGGTGTAAATGAGCCGAGTCGAGCCGAACTCTAAAATGTTCATATATCGTTTGTTAAGAAATTATCGAACTCGAGCTCAAACTTGAATCGAGCCAAAAAATATGTTTGAGCTTGGTTCGTTAAGATAAAATGTTCGCGAACAGTTCACGAATAGCTCACGAACATGTCTCATGAGCTTACTCACGAACTTTTGCTTTCGAACAACTCATTAAGCTTGTTCACGAGCTTGTTCATGTAATTATGCTCATGAATAAATCTTAAACATTGTTCGCGAACTTATTCACGAGCTCACTTACGAACAACTCATAAGTTTATTTCCTTATTTTTGTATACAAAAATCTAATATTAAAAAAATCAAAAAGCCCAAAATTAAATAATTAAAATTTTGTCTCAACACTAGAAATAATAATAAATCATCAACCAATAAAATTCTCATATCTCCAATTCCAAAAAACAAACAAAGTTTGATTTAAAAATAAAGGGCAAAGAAACGTAATTGTTTGATATAAATAAACTTAAGTTATTAAAGCTTAATTATTTAAAAATCTGAAGCTTGCACCAGCTTTATAATAATCAAACATATATTATATATAGGAGATTATTTATCGAATTTGTGTATGAATGGCTAATGAACTCGTATACCGAGTATGTTAACAAGCTCAATTATCGAACTTATTCACGAACATGTTCATGAGCTATGTTCATGAGCCTGTTCACGAACTATGTTCACGAACTATGTTCACGAGCACATGTTCACGAGCACGTTAATCGAACTTGTTCGCGAGCTATCGAGTCGAACTTTACGGTGATCAAGTTCAGCTTGTTTATAAATCGATCCTTAAAATCATGTTCAAGATCGACTCGTTTGTGAATCGAACCAAACTCGAACCGAACTTTTTTCGAACCGAACATCGAGTTGTTCGTGAGTGTATCGATTCATTTACAGCCCTATATGTACACTGTAAATAGACCCGGCAATTTACCACACGACACGAAAATACGACACAAAACGATACGAAAATTTAGTGTTTGTGTTTGCATTTTGAGTACACGAACACGAAAGTACACTGTCGAGATTTTGTGTCGGTTTTGTGTTTACCCTTTAGGTACATGACACGACACGAAGTACATGAAATAAATAATATATATTTACATATTAATATTTGTATTAGATATGTTAATATTTATATTAGATATACTAATATTTATCTATATGATGGTACATAATTTTTTAAAATGTTGTATGTGAATATGATGGAAATATAAATATTTGATACATATTTGTAAAAATTTCACTGAAACTTTTATATTTATATATAATTTTTTTAATTTATATCTTTATTTAAAATTACACAAAAACACGACATGAAGGTGCACGAACGAATTGCCAGGTCTAACTATAATGATGCTTTTCAGCCTCTCTCTCTCTCTCTCCCCCTCCCTGCTGCCCCCTCCCTCTCATTTCACCTTCTCAGGAGGAACTTCTAAAATGGAACATTCAGAGGTCGGTACATCATTTTGGTACTCAGGGGAATTTTTCCTGATTGAAGAAACAGTTGTGCTTCTGAAAAATCTGTTTTAGTTCAGTAAGTTAGTGGTTCTATTCTTGATGAACTTTTCTTATGCATTCTGGTGAAGATACAGAAACTCTAATTAGATGTTGTAGGATGTTCTTGGTGGCATAACTTAGTAAGCGAATCGGACGAGAGTCTGTGCTTTGACGTGAACTAGAGGTATAAATATACTAAAGTGATGATAAAGCCTTCTCAGGACTTATTTGAGATTGTTGTAGTATAATTATTTTGGTCTACATCATAGCGCCTGATGTTAACTTTTGCTAGTTTTCGGTTGATGCTTTGCTATTTTTTGGTGTTGGTGAAGATTATAGGTTCCTCTCATAATTTTCTTGGAAGTGACTCTAATGAAAAGGACTTGTGCTGTAACATTTGTTCTCGTAAGGATTAGTTTCTGTTTGCTGATTGTGGCCACAAACATATTAGATTATAATCTGCGTATTACAAGACAGGACAACAAGCACGGTAGTAACATATGTGTGTATATTCTCTATGTGTGTATTATTCGGAATTACAGCTAGTTGGATTTTGTAGTTGGGAATAGATGTTTACGGTGGGTTATCTTGGGCTATTAACGTTCTTCCTGTATTATTGAATTTTACAGTTGGTGGGAATTGTTCAGAAATTCCTCAGCTGTGAAGGATTTTGAGGGTTTGAAATGTAAATGCAACGGGCATACTATAGAGGATGGTCTGGTTTGATTTATTCTCATTTGTTTGGTGAAGATTTAGAAATTTGCATAGAAGTTGTAGTATGTTACTTGTGGCATAATTGAATGTGATGAATTCATGTTTTGATTTGCATGCAAGATGTATGACACTAATGGGGTGACGGTGATAAAAACAAAAACATGACTCTTTTAAAGTGTAATGGTAGAGTAATCTCAATCTTCTATTAATCGTTGCCTTATTGATTTCATTGATTTTTTAAATCCTTTTTCATGTTCATGATATTTACCTTCTTCTTTGTAGTTCTGTTTCTTTTTGTTTAAACGCGTTTTGCTGTACAGGAAGTTAACTTTGTCAGCTTTATTAACCATGGTATGCAAGATTATGTTATACATTATATTTTTATGCTAAATTAAATTTTGTGTTATTGTTTAATTTACTTGAATATAGATCAACTTTAAAAGAAAATAATTAATAAATATTTACTAAGCAATGAATATTCTTAACTAAATAAGTGGCCTAAATTTACTGTAATAATAACTCTCCCTCTCCCTCTCCCCCTCTCCCTCTCCCTCTCCCTCTCCCTCTCCCTCCCCCTCCCCCTCCCCCTCTCTCTCTCCCTCTCTCTCTCTCTCTCTCTCTCTCTCTCTCTCTCTCTCTCTCTCTCTCTCTCTCTCAGGATTTGTTACCTGGGAACATCTAATATGAAACTTTGAGAGGTCGATACATCACTTTGGTACTTAAGGGAGTTATGTGGTTTACTTCGATTTTGTATTTTACTTCATGCTGAATACAGCTGTTTCCTGACATCTTATTTATGTGTTGCATGTTGTCTACTTCCAAATTTATTTTTAAAGGGTTAATTTTCTCATTGAAGGAATAGGTTTGATTCTGAGGATTCTCTCTTGTTTAGTAAGTTAAGGGTTGTTTTGTCAACAATTATTTTCTATCCAATCCAGTGAAGTAATAGAAACTCTCATCGGACGGTGTAGGATGCTCCTAGTGGCAGAACCAGTAAATGAATACGATGAGAGTCTGTGCTTTAGTGGAAATAGAGGCATAAATACACCAAGGTAATGATAAATTCAACTCATGATGACGTTGAGATTGTTATGGTAGACCCATTTTGCTCTTCACTGTCATGCCTGATGTTGACTTTCCGCTTGTTTTCGGTTGATGCTGTGTTTTTTTTTGTGATGCTGCTGAAGATTCAAGGTTCTGTAATTTTGTCCGGAAGTGATTGATGAAGACTTGTGCGGTAATATTTGATTTTGTTCTGGGCAGGTACTTGTTACTATAGCCAAAACACTCAGTTTATTGTGTATTTGGTTGATTATGATCACACACGTTTTAGATCATCATGTGTGTACAAGGGAAAGAAAACGAGGCAGGAGAATGACAAGGTCTTGTGCGGTCATATTTGGTTTGTTTTGAGTAGGTATTTGTTGCTATTGTTGTATCAATCTGTTTCAGTAAATATCAGGCATGTTTATCATTATATACTTATTAAAAGATTAAGAGACGAGACAGGAGGATGAGTATGGTAGTGACATACCTATTCTCTATCTGTGTATTTTTGAAAAATTACAGCTACTTAAGACATTACAAAATTGGACTATCACACAACTTTGTTCGGGATAAAACTCTGATGAGGTATGGTTACTACTTATTCTTGGTATCTATTCAACCTGAAACAACTTCTTGGGCTTTTCCATGTAGTTCGCATATATGGCTTATATACAATTATGTACTTGTAAACAGAACCACTGATGATGGTCTCTGGTTTGATTTTAGTCTCAATTTTATGTTTGAAAATTGGGTCTTGGGTTGTAAGATGTTCTTAGTGAGAGGCTGTGCTTTGGCGCGAACTAGAGGTATAAATACATCAAGGTAATGTTAAAGCCAACTCATGACTCCTTCGAGATTTATTCTTCATTATGGCGCCTGATCTTAACTATCTGCTAGTTTTCATTTGATGCTTCTCTATCTTTTGGTGGTGGTGGCAGTGATGAATATTCTTGGTCTCTCTAGTAATTTTGTCCGAAAGTGACTAATTAGGTGGACTTGTGTAATATTTGGTTTCGTTTTGGGTAGGTGTTCGTTACTGTTGTCGAGTCAAATCAGTTTTATTTTTGTTGTTTGTTGATTATGATCAGTAATTTTTTAGATTGTTTTGGGTAGGTGTTCATTACTGTTGTCGTGTCAATCAGTTTTATTTTTGTTGTTTGCTGATTATGATCAGTAATTTTTTAGATTGTTAACTGTGTATGCAAGAGAAAGAAACGAGACAGGTTGACGAGTATGGAAGTAACATACCTTTTCAGTTTCTGTGTTTTATTTGAAATTACAGCTCGTTGACTCTGTAGTTGAGATATGAACATTTTAAGGTGGGTTATCTCGAGCTATTAACGTTTATCCTTCCATGTATTATCTGAACTTACAGTTGGTGAATGGTTTAGAAATTGAACGGGTGTAAAGGATTTTGTGGGTTTGGTATGTACATGCAACGGGCATCTGCTGAGGATGGTCTCTGGTCAGAATTTATTCTCAATTGCTTAGTGAATATACATATTTTGTTTAGAAGGTTTTTTTTTCACTTGTGGCATTATCGAATATGATCAATGCATGTTTTGGCTGGTTGCAAGATATATGACACTACGAGGGTGACGATGATAAAGACAGTGTCATGACCATTTCAATGTTTGCTGGTAGAGTTATCTCAATCTTTATTGGTCGTTGCTTTTTTCTATATTTTTTAATCTTTTTTTTTTGTTCGTAATACACCCTTTCTTTTGTGGTTTTGTTTTTTGTTTGTTTGAAGTTTGAACATGTTGACTGTACAGAAATTTGGTTTTGTTTGAAGTTGAACAGGTTGGCTGTACAGAAATTTAACTTTGTTTCAACTTTATTGACCATGGTATGCATTACATTATGGTTTAGTTACTTAAATATACAATAATTCTTAAAGTATTTAGTTATTTACTTAGCTAACTAATAAATATGTTTAATTCAATTTTGGACTAAATTTACTATAATAATGGTCTTTTTAGTCTACCCTCTCCTTTCTCTTTGTCCCCAACTTGCCACTTTCTTCTCAGGATTTGTTACTTAAAAAACTTTTAACGTGAAAGTTTGAGAGGTTGATGCACCATTTTGGTAACAGCTTTTCCGAACATATTGTTTCTGTGTTGCATGTTGTCTACTTCCATATTTATGTTTAAGGTTTAATTTTCTCATTGAATTAGTAGATGTGCTTCTCCGAGTTCTCTTTAGTTCAGTAAGTTGAAGGTTCTTTTCTACACTCACACACCAACCTTGTCTTTCACAAGGTTCGAACCTCAACAGTCAACATCCGAAAGAGGGAGCATGTAAGATACCGTTTAGACCAATGACTCTTTTCTCTATTAATTTTGCATATGAAATCTGGGAAGTAATAGAAACTTTGATCAGACGGTGGTTCCTAGTGGTATAACTCAGTAAGTGAATCAGATGAGTCTGTGCTTTGGTGTCAATTAGAAGTATAAATACGCCAAGGTAATTGTAAAACCAACTCGTGACTCCTTCAAGATTGTTATGGTATACTTGTTTTGATCTTCCATTTGGTGCTTAATGTCGACTTTCTGCTAGTTTTACTTGTTTTGATCTTCCATTTAGTGCTTAATGTCAACTTTCTGCTAGTTTCTGGTTGATTCTTTGTCATTCTTTGGTGGTGGTGTTAATGAAGATTCTCGATTCCTCTCGTAATTCTGTCCGTCTAAAGGTGACGAATGATGAGGACTTGTGCGGTAGTCGCCAAATTAGAAGTATAAATACGCCAAGGTAATTGTAAAACCAACTCGTGACTCCTTCAAGATTGTTATGGTATACTTGTTTTGATCTTCCATTTGGTGCTTAATGTCAACTTTCTGCTAGTTTTACTTGTTTTGATCTTCCATTTGGTGCTTAATGTCAACTTTCTGCTAGTTTCTGGTTGATTCTTTGTCATTCTTTGGTGGTGGTGTTAATGAAGATTCTCGATTCCTCTCGTAATTCTGTCCGTCTAAAGGTGACGAATGATGAGGACTTGTGCGGTAGTGTCTGATTTTATTTTGGGAGGAATTACTATTTGAATCAATCGGTTTATTGTGTTATTTGCTGATTATGATATCACACACGTTTTAGATCATTATCCGTGTATTACAAGAGAAAGAAATAAGACAGGAGGAGGACGAGTATGATAGTAATGTACTGATTCTCTATTTGCGTGTTATTCAAAAGCACAGCTGGTCAGACTTTATATTTATATATGGACTTTTTCAGTAAGTTACCTCGGCCTGTCATCGTTTTCCCTTCCATCTATATTGAATATTTCAGTAAGATACCACCGGCATAATATCGAGGATGGTCTCTGGTTTGATTTTATACTCAATTGTTTGGGTGAACATTTAGAAAAGACTTTTTCAGTAAGTTACCTTGGCCTGTCATCGTTTTCCCTTCCATCTATTATTGAATATTGCAGTTGGTGTGAATGGTTCAAAAATTGATCAGGTTTGAAGGATATCGAGGGATTGGTATCTTCATACAACCGGCATAATATCGAGGATGGCCTCTGGTTTGATTTTATTCTCAATTGTTTGGGTGAACATTTAGAAACTGTGTATAGAAGTTGTAGTTTTTTACTTAGTGGCATGATTGAACATGGTGACACTAACGTTGATAAAGACAAAGTCATGACTCTTTCGACTTGTGAAGGTAGTAATCTGAATCTTTTATTAATCGTTGTGTTATTTATTTTTTAAAATCTTTTTTCGTGTTCATGATATACTTTCTTCTTTGTGGTTCTGTTTCTTGTTTGTTTAAACGTGTCTGCTGTAGTTTGTTTCAGCTTTATTGGCCATGTGGTGTGCAAGATTAAACTATGCATTATTTTTTATGCTCAATTAAATTATACATTATTGTTTAAATTACTTTATACAATAACTCTAAAAGAATATATTTAATAATTATTTATGAACTGACCAGAATATTTTTAATTAAAAAATAGTGGATTAAATTTACTATAATAAAGCCCTCTCTCTCTCTCTCTCTATATATATATATATATATATATATATATATAGGCAAGTGCTCAAATACAAACCACTTTTAAAATACAAACCTACAAACCAACACTAAATTAATTATATTTCATTTATTCTAAGGTTTCCGCCAAGGGTACCTTCACAAAAAATGCTTAAAATAATTGGCTCTATCCATAAAAAAAAAAAAAAAAACTTGTCGTGGAAATGCGAAGCATTAGACAGTACGGATGAGTTAGGTAGTCATGAGGGCCGAAGGCTCTCGACACACCCGTCAATCGTCTATTGCCTTTACCATTGATTGCCATTCCTTACAACTTTAGAATGATAAAGGCGCGAAGCGCCGTACAAGAAGGTGCGAAGCACCGTTAACCAGTGAAATCCACTGCCACGTCATCACGTGAACAGTGAATTTTTTATTTTATTTTTATTTTTTTTTGTTGGATAGAGCCAATTATTTTAAGTATTTTTTGTATTGGGGTACCCCTAGTTTGGTCATTAGATTAGCTTGAAATATTAGATTATGCTTGGTTTGTAGGTTTGTATTTTAAGAAGGTTTGTATTGGAGTAGCCATATATATATATATATATATATATATATATATATATATATCTTTTTCATTCTCAAAACACCCTCTCTATCTCGCTGACCTTAATTACAAATATGTGCACATCTTAGTTTCTAATCTGAGATTCCTCTTTCTTCTGTGCGAGTTGATGTATATGCATATAATTTTATACATAGATATCCTTTTTTAGATAATGGATTGTACTGGACAGGCATGATGATCTCTCTCTCTCTCTCTCTGGATGCTATTTTTATCTCTATCACAAGGAGGTTAATGGTCATTTTTCTCCGTTATCTTTTCTTATGAATTTAGGTAGAGATATGTATATTCTAACTAGATGTTGTGGGATGTTATTGATTACAGAAGTGAACATGATGATGAAAGCAATTGTTTTGGCAGTAACTTAATGTATTTATACACAAAGATGATGAAGTGAACATGATGATGAAAGCAATTGTTTTGGCAGTAACTTAATGTATTTATACACAAAGATGATGTTGAAGACAATTCGTGGCAACTTCAAGATTGTTATGGTACATTTATTTTGAGTTCTCAGTTCTCATGCCCAATGTTAACTTTGTGCTAGTTTTTGGTGATGGTGTTAAAGATTCTATGCTTCTCTGGAGTAATTTCGTCCAAAAAGTGTTAATGAGGAGGATTTGTGCAGTTAATCTTATTTTGATCTTCATTATCATGCCTGATGCAAGTTTTGGTTGATAATTTCTGTTGGTATATCTTGGGTGCTGTTTTTGATGAAGATTCTAGGTTTCCATCTAGTAATTATGTCCGGAAGGTGACTAGAAAGAAGACTTTGTGCGGTAGTGTTATTTTGATCTTCAGTATCATTCATGTTGCTAGTTTTCCATGGATGCTTTTCTATTGGTATTTTTTGGTGCTATTCTGATGAAGATTCTGGGTTTGTCTACTTTTGTCCGAAAAGTGACCACTCTTGAGGATTTGCGTGGTAATCTTTCTTGGTCTTCATTATCGTGCCTCATGTTTACTTCTGCTAGTTTTCGGTTTACACTTTTATGTTGGTAATGCGGACTTGTGTGGTCATATTTGGTTTCATTTTGAGAATGTATTTGTTACTATTGTTGTATCAATTAGTTTGTGTTTTCTGATTTTGATCAGGTACGTTTTAGATCATTATCTGCGTATTAAAAAGATAGAGACGAGACAAGGAGGACAAGTACAGTAGTGATGTATGTATTCTCTGTCTGTGTATTATCAAATGTTACAGGCCGCTAGACTTTGTAGTTGAGATATGGACGTTCTATATTAGGTTATCTCGGTAATGTTTCTCTTTTCTGTATTAGTGAATACAACAGTTTGCGTGAGTGTTTCAGAATATGTGGCCTGAAGGATTTTAAAGGTTTGCTATATACAATCAATGGGAGAACTATTGATGACGGTCTCTGGTTTGATTTCATTCTCAATTGTTTTGTGAAAATATAGAAACTATGTTTAAAATTTGTGTTATGACAATTGAATATGATGACTGCATGTATTTCGGCTTCTATGCAAGATGTGAAACTTTACTCAGGCGATAAAGATGAGGACAAGTCCTGACTCTTTCATAGTGTGATAGTAGAATTATCTCAATCGTTGTCAGTCAGTGTTTTTTTTGAACTTTTTTATCTTTTTCCGTGCTCATAATGTACCCTTTCTTCTTTGGGTTTCTGTTTCTTGTCTGTTTAAACTTGGTTTTGTACAAAAATTTTATTTGGTTTCAGCTCTACTCACCATGGTATGCATAACTGTCCCATGACACAACTTTTGTCTGGCTAAAGCTGGTGGGCGTATGGTTGTCACTTATTCTTGGTAACTAGTTTTCCTAAAACTACTTTGTGGGCTTTACCATGTGATATGCATGTATGGCTTATATGCGATTATGTACTTGTATCATATGCTGTATAAACATGTTTGCAAGCTCCATCAATTTTCAAAAGTCACGACGTGCGTATTTCTTGGAGCAACGATTTGAAGATTATTTTGCTAATTTCTGCTGATGTTTCTGAAAATCGCCTGACCTTAAGGTGTTTCCCCGATGTCAAGCAAAATTCATGGCTTGTGCATAATGACCTTTATAGATTATCTTTCCATAAATCAGTGCTCTGTTTTGATTATATATCTTTCTCTCCAAGACTACTTTCTTTCTAAGAATTTGTTGCGTGGGAACTTTAAGAAGATTGAATGTTCAGAGTCATTCATGTATTGATTCAGTTACATTATCCACAAGGGAGTGTTTTGCTTCATTTTTTCATTTGTGTCTTGAATGATCATAATTCGTAGCTGTATCACATCTTTTTTTTGTTTACTGTTTTAATTTTTTCATTCTTGTATCTTTGGGGTTCCATTCTTGTTTGTTTAAAAATTTCTACTCTCCAGAAATTTAACTCTGTCTCAGTTTCATTTACCATCGTTTGCAAGATGTAATTATACATTATTTACTGGGTACTTAAATATAGAATAGCACTACAAGAATATGATTATTTAATTAACTAATATATTCATTTTTTAATTAAATTGTTTAACAAAATTTACAATAATAGGTTAACATGCCTATTCACTATCTTTGTTTGTTTCGAAATTACAGCTTGTTAGACTATATACTTGAGATATGGACGTTTTACAGCGGGTCATCTCGGGCTATTAACTCTTATCCTTCCTTTTATTATTTAATATTACAGTTGGTGTGAATGCTTAAGAAATTGATCGGGTGTAAAGGATTTTGAGGTTTTGGTATGTAAATGCAAAAGGCCTACTACCGAAGATGGTCTCTGGTTTGATTTAATTCTCAACTGCTTACTATGTATATAAATATTTTGTTTAGAAGTTGTTTATTACTTCTGGCATTATTGAATATGATCAATGCATTGTTTTGCCCTATATGCAAGATAAATGACACTACGGGGGTGACGATGATGATGACAGATTCATGACTCTTTCAACGTGCAATGGTAGAGTTCTCACCCCCCCCCCCCCCCAAAATCTCTCTCATTGACCTCAATTACTCATATATGTGCACACATTAGTTTCTAATCATAGATTCCTCTTGCTTCTGTGCACGTTGATATATACGCTTGTAATGTTATATATGCACTTTCTATAGAGATATCCTTTTAAGATAATGGATTTTACTGTACAGGTATCATTATCATCAACTCTCTTTCTCCCTCTCTCCCCCTCTCCACATTATACTTGACGATACTATCTCTATCATAAGGAGGTTAATGGTTCTTTTTCTTCATTATTTTTTCTTATGAATTCAGGTGAAGATATGTATATTCTAACTAGATGTTGTGGGATGTTATTGGTTGACGATGAGAGCAACTATTTTGGCAAAGATGATGATGATGATGATGAAGACAATTCGTGGCTCCTTCAAGATTGTTATGGAAGACTTGTTTTGAGTTTAATTTTTGTGCTCTATGTTAACTATAGTGGTGGTGCTAAAAGATACAATGCCTCTTTGGAGTAAATTTGTTGGATAAGTGTTGAGGATTTGTGCGGTAATCTTATTTTGATCTTCATTATCGTGTTTGATGCTAGTTTTCGGTTGATAATTTCTGTTGGTATTTTTTTGGTGGTGTTGATGAAGATTCTAGGTTTCCCAAGAGTAAAATTATGTCCGGAAGGTGACTAGAAAGAAGAATTTGTGTGGTAATGTTGTTTTGATCTTCATTATCATGTGTATTGCTAGCTTTGGATGGATGCTATTCTATTGGTATCTTGTGGTGCTGTTTTTGATGAAGATTCTAGGTTTCTCTTAAGTAATTTTGTCCAAAAAGTGACTACCTGAGGATCTTTGAGGTAATTTTATTTTGATCTTCATTATCATGCCTCATGTTTACTTCTGCTAGTTTTCGGTTGACACTTTTCTGTCGGTATTTTTGGGTGGTGATGATGAAGATTCTAGGTTCCTCTCGAGTATTTTTTTTGGGAAGTGAGCAATGAGGACTTGTGTGATCATATTTGGTTTTGTTTTGAGTAGATATTTGTTACTATTGTCGTATCAATCAGTTTGAGTGTTTCCCGATTTTGATCATTAAAAAGATATAGACGAGACAAGGAGGACGAGTACAGTTGTGACGTATGTATTCTCTATCTGTGTATTATCAAATATTACAGCTCGTTAGACTTTGTAGGTGAGATATGGACGTTCTACAGTAGGTTATATAGGTAATGTGTCTCTTTCCTGTATTAGTTAATACAACAGTTTGCGTGAGTGTTTCAGAATTTGTGGCGTGAAGGATTTTAAAGGTTTGCTATATATAGTCAATGGGAGAACTAATGATGACGGTCTCTGGTTTGATTTCATTCTCAATAATTTCGTGAAGATATAGAAACTATGTTTAAAAGTTGTGTTTTACACATGACATCATTGAATATGACGACTGCTTGTATTTCGGCTTCTATGCAAGATGTAAAACTTAACTGGGGTGACGATGATAAAGACAACTCCTGATTCTTTCAAAATGCGATGGTAGATTTATTCCAATCGTTGTTAGTCATCGTTTTTTTTTGAATTTTTTCTATCTTTTCTCGTGCTCATGATGTTCCCTTTCTTCTTTGGGGTCCTGTTTCTTGTCTGTTTAAACATGGTTTAGTACGAAGGTTTTATTTGGTTTCAGCCCTACTAACCATGATATGCTTAACTGTCCCATCACACAACTTTTGTCTGGCTAAAGCTTGGTGGGCATATGGTTATTACTTATTCTTGGTAACTAGTTTACCTTAAACTACGTTGAGGGTTTTACCTTGATGTGCATGTCTGGCTTTGCACTATTAATATGCATATAGACCTTATGTGATTCTATATCTGTAACCGTTTTATTATTTTGCGACAGTGCTTGCATTCGCCGTACAACTATACAAGTTCATAAGGTGTGTCTTTCCCTCTAAAGATTTAAATACGTTTTTGGGCTGCCAGAGGTCAGCTAACTTCAGTGCTTGTGCTTAATGGTGATGCAGACTGTTTCTCAAATTTTTTGACTAAATACACTATAATGATGCTTTTTAGTCTCTCTCTCTCCCTCTCTCTCTCTCTCTCTCTAAGATTTAAATACGTTTTTGGGCTGCCAGAGGTCAGCTAACTTCAGTGCTTGTGCTTAATGGTGATGCAGACTCTTCCTCAAATTTTTCGACTAAATACACTACAATGATGCTTTTTACTCTCTCTCTCTCTCTCTCTCTCTCTCTCTCTCTCTCTCTCTCTCTCTCTCTCCCCCCCCCTCCCTCCGTCTCATTTCACTTTCTCAGGAGGAACTTCTAATATGGAACATTTAGAGGTCGGTACATCATTTTGGTACTGTCAGGGGAATTTTTTCTGATTGAAGAAACAATTGTGCTTCTGAAAAATCTGTTTAGTTTAGTAAGTTGTTGGCTCTGTTCTTGATTAACTTTTCTTATGCATCCTGGTAAAGATACAGAAGCTCTAATTAGATGTTGTAGGATTTTAGGATGTTCTTGGTGGCATAACTTAGTAAGCGAATCGGACGAGTCTGTGCTTTGACGTGAACTAGAGGTATAAACGTACTCAAGTGATGATAAAGCTCTCTCAGGACTTCTTTGAGATTGTTATAGTATAATTATTTTGGTCTACATTATAGCGCCTGATGTTATCTTTTTGCTAGTTTTCGGTTGATGCTTTGCTATTTTTTGGTCAAGATTATATTTTCTCGGAAGCGACACTTAATGAAAAGGACTTGTGCGGTAGTATTTGTTCTCGTTTTGCGTAGGTATACATTACTAACGTCGTAAGTATCAGTTTCTGTTTGCTGATTTAAGCCACAAACATATTAGATTATTATCTGCGTATTACGTGACAGGACAACAAGCACGGTAGTAACGTACCCATTCTGTATGTGTGTATTATTCGAAATTACAGCTAGTTAGATTTTGTAGTTGGGAATAGACGTTTACGATGGGTTATCTTGGGCTATTAACGTTCTTCTTGTATTATTGAATTTTACAGTTGGTGGGAATTGTTCAGAAATTCCTCAGCTATGATTGATTTTGAGGATGATACTATTGAGGATGGTCTGGTTTGATATATTCTCATTTGTTTGGTGAAGATTTAGAAATATGCATAGAAGTTGTAATATGTTACTTGTGGCATAATTGAATGAGATGAATTCACGTTTTGACTTGCATGCAAGATGTATGGCACTAATGGGGTGACGGTGATAAAGACGAAAACATGACTCTTTTGAAGTGTAATGGTAGAGTAATCTCAGTCTTTTATTAATTGTTGTTTTATTGATTTCATTGATTTCTTTTAATCTTTTTTCGTATTCATGATATATACCTTCTTTGTGGTTCTGTTTCTTTTTGAACGTGTTTTGCTGTACAGGAGGTTAACTTTGTCAGCTTTATTAACCATGGAATGCAAGATTATACTATACATTATTTTTTTATGCCAAATTAAATTTTTGTATTATTGTTTTATTTACTTGAATATACAACAATTTTAAAAGAAATAACTAATAATTATTTATTAACTAACCAATGACTATTCTTAATTAAAGAAGTGGACTAAATTTACTGTAATAATAATTCTCGCTCCCCCCCCCCCTCCCCCTCCCCCTCCCTCTCCCTCCTCTTCAACAAGGTAAATACATCAAGGTAATGCTAAATTCAACTCATGATGACGTCGAGATTGTTATGGTAGACCCATTTTGCTTTTCACTGTTGTGCCTGATGTTGACTTTCTGCTAGTTTTCGGTTGATGTTGTGTTACTTTTTTGTGATATTTCTGAAGATTCTAGGTTCCGTAATTTTGTCCGGAAGTGACTAATGAAGAGTTGTGCGGTAATATTTGATTTTGCTCTGGACAGGTATTCGTTACTATAGCCAAAACACTTAGTTTATTGTGTATTTTGGTTGATTATAATCACACACGTGTTAGATCATCATGTGTGTATTACAAGAGGAGGAAGACGAGACAGGAGAATGAGGTTTTCTGCGATCATATTTGGTTTGTTTTGAGTATGTATTTGTTACTATTCTTGATCAATCAGTTTCAGTACATGTCAGGTACGTTTATCATTACATGCGTACTAAAAGATTTTATGACGAGACAGGAGGATGAGTATGGTAGTGACATACGTATTCTCTGTCTGTATTTTTGAAAAATTACAGCTTCTTAGACATTGTATTTGAGATATGGACGTTTTACAGTATGTGATCTCGGTTATGTTTCTCTTTTTCTCTATCACTTGAAATAACAGTTGGCGTGAATGGTTCAGAAATTGCCGTGTGAACGGTTTCAGAGGTTTGCTCTGTACATGCAGTGTGAGAACTACTTTCGATGGTCTCTGGTTTGATTTTTTTCTCAATCGTTTGGTGAAGATCTAGAAACTATGTTTAGAAGATGCGTTTTACACATGACATCATTGAATATGACGAGTGCCTGTATTTTGGCTTTTATGCAAGATGTAAAACTTAATCGGCATGATGATGATAAAGACAAGTCCCGACTCTTTGAACGTGTGATGGTAGATTTATCTCAATCTTTGTTAGTCATTGCTTTTTTGAATTGTTTATCTTTTTTCGTGCTCATGGTATACCCTTTCTTTTTCGTGGTTCTATTTCTTGTCTGTAACATGTTTTTTGTTGACAAAAGTTTAATTTGGTTTTAAGGTCTAATGACCATGGTATGCAAAACTGAACTATCACACAAATTTGTCCTGGATAAAGCTCTGATGGGGTATGGTAACTACTTATTCTTGGTTATATACAATTATGTACTAGTAAACAGAACTATTGACCGTGGTATGCAAAACTTTCCCATCACACAACTTTTGTATATGGACACTATCTTTGTTTTTTTCGAAATTACAGCTTGTTAGACTTTATACTTGAGATAGCGGGTCATCTCGGGCTATTATCGTTTCTCCTTGTATTATTTAATGTTACAGTTGGTGTGAATGTTTAAGAAATTGATCCGCTGTAAAGGATTTTGAGGGTTTGGTATGTACATGCAAAAGGCCTACTACTGAAGATGGTCTCTGGTTTGATTTTATTCTCAATTGCTTACTATGTATATAAATATTTATGTTTAGAAATTATCGAATATGATCAATGCATGTTTTGCCTTGTATGCAAGATGTATGAGACTATGGGGGTTAGGATAATGAAGACAGATTCATGACTCTTTCAACGTGTGATGGTTGAGTTCTCTCTCCCCCTCCCCCATCTCTCTCAGTGACCTCAATTACTCATGTATGTGCACACATCAGTTTCTGTAGTTTCTGATTATAGATTTCACTATCTTCCGTGCAAGTTGATGATACGCTTATAATGTTATATATGCACTTTCTATAAAGATATCCTTTTAAGATAATGGATTATACTAGACAGGTATCATGATCAACTATCCCTCTATCTCCCTCTCTCCCCCTCCACATTATACTTGATGATACTATCTCTATCATAAGGAGGTTAATGGTTCTTTTTCTTCATTATTTTTCCTTATAAATTCAGGAGAAGATATGTATATTCTAACTAGATGTTGTGGAATGTTGTTCCTTTTAAGATAATGGATTATACTAGACAGGTATCATGATCATCAACTATCCCTCTATCTCCCTCTCTCCCCCTCCACATTATACTTGGCGATACTATCTCTATCATAAGGAGGTTAATGGTTCTTTTTCTTCATTATTTTTCCTTATAAATTCTGGAGAAAATATGTATATTCTAACTAGATGTTGAGGAATGTTGTTGATTACAAAAGTGAACATGATGATGATAGCAATTGTTTTGGCACAAAGATGATGATAGACAATTCGTGGCTCCTTCAAGATTGTTTTGGTAGACTTGTTTTGAGTTTAATTTTCGTGCTCTTTGTTAACTTTGTGCTAGTCTTTACATAAGTGAACTTTCTGTTGGGAGAATTTGTGCGGTAATCTT
The DNA here is from genome assembly GCA_036435485.1 of Saposhnikovia divaricata. Classification (NCBI taxonomy): domain Eukaryota; kingdom Viridiplantae; phylum Streptophyta; class Magnoliopsida; order Apiales; family Apiaceae; genus Saposhnikovia; species Saposhnikovia divaricata. The sequence continues at coordinate 35,269,020 of CM071599.1, forward strand.
ATTTTGTCTTCATTATCGTGCCTGACGCTAGTTTTCGGTTGATAATTTCTGTTGGTTTTTTTTTTGGTGCTGTTGTTGATGTAGATTCTAGGTTTCCCATGAGTAATTATGTCCGGAAGGTAACTAGAAAGAAGAATTTGTGCGGTAATATTGTTTTGATCTTCATTATCATGCGTATTGCTAGTTTTCGATGGATGCTATTCTATTGGTATCTTTTGGTGCTGTTTTTAATTAAGATTCTAGGTTTCTCTCTAGTAATTTTGTCCAAAAAGTGACTACCCTGAGGATTTGTGAGGTAATCTTATTTTGATCTTCATTATCATGCCTCATGTTTACTTCTGCTAGTTTTCGGTTGACACTTTTCTGTCGGTATTTTTTGGTGTTGATTATGAAGATTCTAGGTTCCTCTTGAGTATTTATCGGAAAGTGACCAATGAGGACTTGTGCGATCATATTTGGTTTCGTTTTGAGTAGGTATTTGTTACAATTGTTGTATCATTCAGTTTGAGTGTTTTCTGTTTTTGATCAGGTAGATCATTATCTGCTTACGAGAGAAGGACGACTACGATAGTGACGTACGTATTCTCTATCTGTGTATTATCACATATTACAGCTCATTAGACTTTGTAGTTGAGATATGGACGTTCGACAGTAGGTTATCTCAGGAATGTCTCTCTTTCCCGTATTACTTAATACAACAGTTTGCGTGAGTGTTTCAGAATTCGTGACATGAAGGATTTTAAAGGTTTTCAAACCGGACGGTACACAACTTTTGCTATATACAATCAATGGGAGAACTAATGATCACGGTCTCTGGTTTGATTTCATTCTCAATAATTTTTTAAAGATATAGAAACAATGTTTAAAAGTTGTATTTTACACTATGACATCATTGAATATGACGACTGCTTGTATTTCGGCTTCTATGCAAGATGTAAAACTTAACTGGGGTGATGATGATAAAGACAACTCCTGACTCTTTCAAAATGCGATGGTAGATTTATCTCAGTCGTCGTTAGTCATCATTTTTTTTTTGAATTTTTTTTTATCTTTTTTTGTGCTCATGATGTGTTGGGGTTCTATTTCTTATCTGTTTAAACATTGTTTTTGCACACAGGTTTTATTTGGTTTCAGCTGTACTTGCCGTGATATGCATAACTGTCCCATCACACAATTTTTGTCTGGCTAAAGCTGGTGGGCATGGTTATTACTTATTCTTGGTAACTAGTTTACCTAAAACTACGCTGTGGGCTTTACCATGTGATATACATGTATGGATTATATGCGATTTTGTACTTGTTACATGTGTAAAAATGTTTGCAAGCTCCATCAATTTTGCAAAAGTCACGACGTGCATATTTCTTGGAGCACCAACTCACAGATGATTTTGCTAATTTCTGCTGATGTTTCTGAAAATCTCCTGATCTGAAGGCGTATTCCAGAGGTCAGGCAAAATTCATGGCTTGTGCATTATGATCTTAATAGATTATCTGTGCTCTGTTTAGATTATATATCTTTGTCTCCAACACTACTTTCTTTCTCAGAATTTGTTACGCTGGAACTTTAAGATGGAATGTTCAGAGGTAATTATGTATTGATGCAGTTACATTATCTACCAAGGGAGTGGTTTGCTTCAGTTTTTCATTTGAGTATTGAATGATCATAATTCGTAGCTGTATCACAACATCTTGTTTTCGTTTACTGATTTAAAATTTTTATTGTTGTATCTTTGGGTTTCTATTCTTGTTTGTCTAAATATTTCCGCTCTTCAGAAATTTAACTCTTGTCTCAGCTTATTGACCATCATATGCAAGATTAAATTGTACATTATTATTAATTTGGGTACTTAAATATACAATAGTACTACAAGAATATGATTATTGTATTAACTTTCTTTTAATTTTTATACTTAAATTGTTAAACAAATTTACTATAATAGCTTAGTAACATGCCTATTCACTATCTGTGTTTTATTCGAAATTACAGCTTGTTAGATTATGTAGTTGAGATATGGACGTATTACAGCGGGTAATCTCGGGCTATTAACATTTCTCCTTGTATTATGTAATGTTACAATTGGTGTGAATGGTTAAGAAATTGATCGGGTGTAAAGGATTTTGAGGGTTTGGTATGTACATGCAAAAGGCCTACTATTGAGGATGGTCTCTGGTTTGATTTTATTCTCAACTGCATTGTATGTATATACATATTTTGTTTAGAAGTTGTTATTCCTTCTGGCATTTTCGAATATGATCAATGCATGTTTTGCCTTGCATGCAAGATGAATGACTCTGCGGGGGTGACGATGATAAAGACAGAGTCATAAACCTATCGAAGTGTGATGGTGGAATCCTGTCAATCTCTCTCTCTCTCTCTCTCTCTCTCTCTCTCTCTCTCTCTCTCTCCCGTCTCTGTCATAGTGTCATTGACCTCAATTACTTAAATATGTGCACACCTTAGTTTCTAATCTTAGATTTCTCTCCCCCCCCCCCGGTCTCACCTTAGTTTCTAATCTTAGATCTCTCTCTCTCTCTCTCTCTCTCTCTCTCTCTCTCTCTCTCTCTCTCTCTCCGTCTCTGTCATAGTGTCATTGACCTCAATTACTTAAATATGTGCACACCTTAGTTTCTAATCTTAGATTCCTCTTTCTTCGTGCAAGTTGATTTCTATGCTTCCATTCCTCTTTCTTCTGTGCAAGTTGATTTCTATGCTTCCAGTTATATATGTACTTTCTATGTAAATATCCTTTTTTAGATAATGGATTATACTGGACAGGTATCATGACCATCTCTCTCTCTCTCTCTCTCTCTCTCTCTCTCTCTCTCACACACACACACACACACACACACACATATTTACAGTAGCTAGGCTGAATGATTATACATGAGGATACTATCTCTATCATAAGGACGTTAATCGTTCTTTTTCTTCATTATTTTTTTAATGGATATAGGTGAAGATATGTATATTCTAATTAGATGTGGGATGTTATTGACTACATAAGTGAACATCATCATGAGAGCAATTGTTTTGGCAGGAACTAAATGTACTTGTACAGAATGATGGCGATGAGGACAATCCGTAGCTCCTTCAAATTTTATTGGTAGGCTTATTTTGGTTTATGTTTTCCTGTTGATATTTTTTTGATGGTGGTTTAAAGATTCAATGCTTCTTTGTAATTTTGTCCGAAAAGTGTTGATGAGGATTTGTGCGGTAATCTTATTTTGATCTTTATTATCGTGCCTGGAGCTAGTTTTCGGTTGATAATTTCTATTGGTATATTGTTGATGAAGATTCTAGGTTTCCCTTGAGTAAATATGTGCGGAAGGTGATCAAAAAGGAGAATTTGTGTGGTAATATTATTTTGATCTTCTTTGTCATGCCTATTGTAGTTTTCCGTGGATGGTATTCTATTGGTATCTTTTGGTGCTGTTTTTTATGAAGATTCTAGGTCTCTCTCAAGTAATTTTGTCCGAAAAGTGACTGCTGAGGATTTGTGTGGTAATCTTATCCTGATCTACATTATCGTGCCTCATGTTTATTTCTGCTAGTTTTTGGTTGACACTTCTCTGTTGGTATTTGTGGTGGTGTTAATGAAGATGCTAGGGTGTTAATGAAGATGCTAGGTTCTTCTCGTGTAACTTTTTCCTGGAAAGTGACTAATGAGGAGTTGTGCAGTCATGTTTGGTTTTGTTTTGAGTAGGTATTTGTTACTATTGTCGTATCAGTCAGTTTCACTGTTTTCTGATTTTGATCAGATACGTTTTAGGTCCTTATCTGCATATTAAAAAAGATAGAGATGAGATGAGGAAGAGTGTGGTAGTGACGTATGTATTCTCTTTCTGTGTGTTATGGGAAATTACAGCTCGTTAGACTTTGCAGTTGAATATGGACGTTCCACAGTAGGTATCTCGGTAATGTTTCTCTTTCCTGTATGAGTGGTTCAGAAATTGTGGCATGAAGGATTTTAATGGTTTGCTATGTACAATCAATGGAAGAACTACTGAGGATGGTCTCTGGTTTTATTTTGTTCTCAATTGTTTGGTGAAGATATAGAAACTATGTTTAAAAGTTGCGTTGTACACACGACATCATTGAATATGACGAATGCATGTATTTGGCTTTCTTGCAAGATGTAAAACTTAACTGGGTTGATGATGATAAAGACAAGTCCTGACTCTTTCAGCGTGTGATGGTAAACTTATCTCAATCTTTGTTAGTCGTTGCTTTTTTGATATATTTTTTTTTTTTATCTTTTTTCTTGTTTATGGTATGCCCTTTCTTCTTTGTGGTTCTGTTTCTTGTCTGTTTAAACAATGTCTTTTGTACAAAAATTTTACTTGGTTTCAGCTCTACTGACCGTGGTATGCAAAACTTTCCCATCACACAAATTTTGTCTGGCTAATGCTGGAGGGGTATGGTTATTAGTTATTACTTATTCTTGGTAACTAGTTTACCTAAAACTATTTTGTGGGCTTTACCATGTAATATGCATAAATGGCTGATAATGATTATGTACTTGTAACATTTGTCGTGTAAACATGTCTGTATGCTCCATAAATTTGCACAAGTCACAAGGTGCATCTTTCTCAGAGCAACGATTCAATGATGATTTTGCTAATTTCTGCTGCTGTTCCGAAAATTGCCTGGTCTTTAGGCGTACACTAGAGTAAAGATCAGGAAAAATTCATGGCTTGTGCTTAATGGTCTTCATAGATTATCAAAATAATCTAGGACAATGGGTACAATGATCTTAATTTTTTTTTTTTTTAATTATTTGCAACATGTTAAACATTTAGATGCTATCTTTAAGATATTATGAATATGAGGTTAATTTTGGTAGTGAGAAAAAGACGTGCTGCTGAGAATTATCTCTAGGTTATTAGGTTAATGTTATTTCTCCGTTATATTTCTTATGAGGTCTAGTGATGTAGGTGAATCTGTTGAGTGCATGCTTTGACGTGACCGCTGAGAATTATCTCTAGGTTATTAGGTTAATGTTATTTCTCCGTTATATTTCTTATGAGGTCTAGTGATGTAGGTGAATCTGTTGAGTGCATGCTTTGACGTGACCTAGATGTATAAATACACCTCAGGAATGATAAAACCAACTCATGACTCTTTGACATGCAATGGTATTTTCAAGCCTTTACTCATTAGCTTGCTGGCAGTATTCTTTTGTTTGATGCTCTTCTATGGGTATTTCAGAGTTTCCTGTTGGATCAATTTTCATGCGTTCCTCGTAAACTCATCCTAATAGTGACAGGCTATTAGGGGGGGACATCTGAGGTACTGACTGAAGTGATTTTATACAGGGACATGTTACTGTTATTGTATCAATCAAGTTAATTGGTGTTTGGTGATGTTGATCATATACGTTTTAGGTCATTGTCTATTAATACAAGAGAAGCAGATGACAGAAGAGAGCGATAGCGGTAATTGGTTTCTCTGTTATAATCCTTACTGGTTTGATGATTGATTCAGAAGTAAAATCCCCTTGTGCTTCAGGACCCCATAGCAACAACAAAGAATGTGCTAAATTATTAGCAGGAGTATAAACTGCGGGCAGTTAAGAAATTGCAGCCTTCCAAATAGGAACTGGCCAATCCATGGGTATACCATGAAGTTACAAAGGTTGTACCTGTGAACCAGCCTTCTAAAGCGAAATAGGCACAAGGAAAGAGCAATAGACCGGACCATCCTACAAAAACGAAACGGTTGTAATCCTTATTGGGTTTGATGAATGATTCGGAAATGAATTTGTATGTCTTTTTTGTTTATTTGATTTTGTGGATATAGGCCATTTACATGTGAGAAACAAAAGAAGCGGGCGAGAAATGCAGGCAAGGACGCAAGGTGTTTGACCAGATCTCCCTATATCTTTCTAATGCAAGTAAGAAATTAATTTTGTTGCTGAGGAAGCAGATGTGCTATCGAGGTTTTTTCTATTTCAGTTTGTCGACGCTTCTTTTCTACGTTATATTTTCCTATGAGATCTGGTGAAGCATTAGAAACTCTGATTAGGATATTATTAGTGACATGTGAATCTGGTGAGAGCATGTAATTCGGCGTGAACAAACCAGGGTGATGATAGGGACAACTCATGACTCCTTCGACATAGTGCGGTATAGTTACTTCAATCCTCATTAATCATCCCACTGTTTCACTTTGTGTCTGTTTTAGGTTAGTGCTCATTATTTGTATTCTCGTCATTGACTGTTTATTTAGATCTTATTTTACCTTTAATATAGGCGAGAAAGTGACAAATCAGGACAGGTATGATGATGTTTGATTTGGTTTCGTTACTGATGTCGTATCAAATATCAATCAGTTTATCGGTGTTGTTTTTGGGTTTTCATAGGCAATTATCTGTGTAAAAGTGACAAATCAGGACAGGTATGATGATGTTTGATTTGGTTTCGTTGCTGATGTCATATCAAATATCAATCAGTTTATCGGTGTTGTTTTTTGGATTTTCATAGGCAATTATCTGTGTAATCAAGAGAAAGATGAGACTAGATGGTCTGGTGGATTATTTCTTGTTTAAACATCAACATTCTTTTTCTGTGTTGAGAATTTGGTAGAAGTGAAGGTGTAAAGGATATTGCAAGTGGTTTGTGCAAATGAGCGTACTGTTGAGGATGGTCTCAGGTTTACTAAGTTATTACTTGTTCTAAATGTTTTAGTTTAAACGTAGTAAGTTTTACTTTTGTTATTATTGAGTATGATGAAACCATGTGTTTTGGCTTGTATGTGATGTACGACTATAACTGGAGGGAGAATATATAGACAAAGTCATGGCTCTTTCGTTGTATGAAGGTAGTCTTTTTTCTATGTTTATTACTTCGCTTACTGGTTTTTTTTTTTTTTTGAGTTTCCAATCATTAATCTTTGTTCGGGTTTATGCTACACCCTTGTTTGTGGTTTCGTTCCTTGATCATTGTGTAAATCTTTTTTAGCATCCTTGTCGTATAGAAGTTTAATTTTGTTTTAGCATATTATTGATCATGGCAATCAAGAGTGGTGCATGATAATTGTCCAATCACACAAGCTGTCTGAATTTGATGTTGCCATACGATGATTACTGTTGTGTCTACTTGAGATGGAACTTGTGGGCCTAAAGGATAATATGCATATATGACTGTGAGTCTATACCTGTAACACATGACTATGTAAATCATCTTTGCAATAAAATCTGGTGTTCTATCACATTCTGGCAGTGCTTGTGCTCCTAATTCACTATTTTGTGTCCCTTGTACATTTTGTGCAACTTCAGGTGAATCCTTCCCCTACCATAACTTTAAATATGGTGACTCCCTCCCTCCCTCCTTCCCTCTTGCTTTTCTAGCCTAGCCTTCGACAAGACAACACGTCATCTTGGTATGATCAGTACAATTAAATTAATGTAGATTTAGATATGCTATTATCTCTTCTGAGTTCTGATATCTATCTAATTTAGTTTGTCCTTTTAATATGTGAGAAACAAAAGAAAAGGATGATGCTACATGACAGGTACGAAGATCAGCAATTATTTCTAATATGTATATATACTTATTATATATGTATCTAATTTAGTTTGTCCTTGAGAAACAAAAGAAAAGGATGATGATACATGACAGGTACGAAGATCATCAATTATTTCTAATATTTATATGGGTCCCGGTCCAGTGCAAACGGTTGCTGGCCGTATGCTAACCCCACCGTACCGCGGAAACTTTCCGCGGTACGTGTACAGTACTGTTTTTGGTGTGAAAACAGGGGGGCATTTTCTGCGGTACGGGGCACGTACCGCGGAAACTTTCCGCGGTACGGTGAATTTTTTTTTTAAACCTCAGCCGTTGGATCAATGATCCAACGGCTGAGAAACCGTATGATAAGTAACAGTCACCTGCATACGTTTGCAGGTGACCATTTGCCTATTTATATATACTTATTATATATAAAGTATTTATAGTGAGGGTTACTTGTATGTTCATATTTGAGTTGGTTTTTGTATAGGGATTTCATTACTATATTAATCAGTTTATCAGTGATTTGGGAGAAAAGAGATGAGAAAGGAGGACGAGTACGGTAGCTTCGGTTTTGTAATTTACTTTGAAGTATTTATAGTGAGGGTTACTTGTATGTTCATATTTGAGTTGGTTTTTGTATAGGGATTTCATTACTATATTAATCAGTTTATCAGTGATTTGGGAGAAAAGAGATGAGAAAGGAGGACGAGCACGGTAGCTTCGGTTTTGTAATTTACTTTGAGCTAATTGTTGTAGTTACTCCACATCTTGTTACAGAGTTGCATGTTGTCTATTTCCACACTGAGGTGCTTAAGTTGGCAAATACAAATATGACGAACTTAAATGCCTTTCTCAGAACATCTATTTTCTAAATGATATTCTAGGTTCATGAACATATTTCTAGAATAGTCTTAATCGGCCTTCTTTACAATATAGAAGTGCAACTGTAAGTTAATACATTTATTTATGAAAATATTAAGCTTTGAATGTTGCACAATAAAGATTCAACTGTTTTTGTTCATGATCAGTTCAGCAAGTTATCGTTTTCTTTTTGTCCTACTATTTTTTGATTGGGGATCTGATAATAATACTCCGATTAGTTGTTGTAGGATGTTATAAGTGACATTACTGAATATGATGAGAGTATATGCATTTGTAGATGTCTAGATGTATAAATTCAGTGAGGTGATTTCAATCTTCAGTATTCTTCCCACTGTTAACTTTCTGCCAGTATTTGGTCAGTAGGTGTTTAATCTTCAGTATTCTTCCCACTGTTAACTTTCTGCCAGTATTTGGTCTGTAGGTGTTTTGGCGTGAACTAGATGTTAAATATGCCGAGGTGATGATAAGACAATCCATGACTCCTGCAACATATCAGTCTTCATTATTCTTGCCCACTGCTAACTTTCTGCAGTATTTGGTCAACACTCTTCTATCTGTATTTTTGGTGCTTGCCTGTTGATCTGGATTCTGTATAATTCCTGCATAGAGGAATGTACACTGATGTTTGATTTTGTGATTTGTTACTGTCATATCAATCTATTGGTGTTGTTATTCTTGTATGTTTTTCACTAGTATCTGCATAATACAAGAGAAAGAGAGATCCGGAAAAACTATTTTCCTTGTGTTTTTAACTATTCAGAATTGAGGTCAGTTTGATTTGTGGTTAAAATATATACATTGTATGGTGGATTCTCTCTGGGTTTTTTTTTCTTTTTTAGTTAAAACTATTAACAAATTGGTAGTGTTTGTACCGTCTTTGAGTAAACATACATGGAACTGAGATTGAGATTTCTTGGGTTTGGTATGTTTATTGATCTTTTCTATATTTTTTTCCCCTGATGGTATCTGGTGAAGATTTAGAAATTCTGATAATTAGGTTATGATTAAGCTAATTCATGACTCCTTCAGACATGTGATGAGAGTTAATTCAAACTTCATTATCCTGCCCAATGAACTTGCTAGGTACTACCAGTCTTTGGTTGATGCTCTTGTATTGGTATTTTTGGGTTTCCTGGTTAATCAAGAATGTGTTTCATGTAATTATGTCAATCTGAGATTCGAAGTACTTGAAATAAGATGAACTTAATGGTTTGATGATACTTTGAATATCGAAAGAACCACAACACCAACTTTTCAAATTTCAAGTGTAAAGTCGATTGTCTTCTCCTCTCCGTCGTCTTTCTCTTGTTCTTTGTGATCTGTTTGTGGTTCTTGTTCAACAAGACTGTGAAGGTGAAGTATACGTGTATATTACCCCTTTGACGAAGGGGTACAAAAGATACGCTTTTCATGTTTTAATTATGTTATACATCTTTATTTCAGATACCCTAGTTAAAATGCATGTTTCTGAAATGTATTTACAAAATGGTGTATTCCATCTGGTAATTATTTGACCCAGAATGACAAAAATTGACATTCTAGTCATGCTAAATTTTTTAGAAAAAAAATATTAAAATTGGCTATATCCCCGAATATGTATATAGAAGTGGTAACTTAGTTGAGGATCCTCTTTCCAATCAGTTTGTCGAAGATTATCTACTTGTTTTGTCAGTTTTGTATTTACTTGTTCTAAAAGCAAGTTTGTTCATGATTCGTCTGTATGCAACACTAGGGATTTGATCAAGTATTGTGGAACTTAAAATTAGGATATATGTTAGTTAAAGGCCAAAGAGACCGGGAGTGCAATGTTGTCTTTCACTTACTGATGAACAATGGTGCAATGCTGGCTAACAAATTGAAATGTATTGCTTGTAGGAGGTTACACTAGTGTGTTGTCATGGCTCTTTTCATATGTGATGGTAGAGACGTAGAGTTATTTCAATTTTTAATTACTCTGATTAATTACTTTTTTTTTTGAGTTTCTCATCATTTATCCTTTTTCGTGGTTTGGTTGCTCAAATCTTGTTGGAACTTGTCTGTACAGAAATTTAGTTCCATTTTAGTTAAGTTTTGGCATTATTGCCCATGGAGGGAAAGACTGATGCACTATCTGCCTGATCATACAACTTGAATCTGGTGTCGTCGTGATCAGTCAAAAGTGAAATGGAACTTCAAGAGGTCGCCAAGTACATCCCTTTTTTTTTTTTGCATTCACTAGCAGGGGAATTAATGTGGTTTGCTTCTGCTTTTCATCCTACTTAAAGCTGAATATGGCTGCTGTGTCTTCTGTTGTTTGTGTGTTGCATGTTGTCCAGCTGGGCCAGTGTTGCACGGATCGCGGGTCGATCCGGTGCGTGGTACGGATACGGGTACGTGGGATGTTAGCTTGCATGAATCGGGTACGACCAGTCGTGAATCGGGTACGCGGATCGATATAAGGATCCCTTTGAAACTTCTATTTTTACTAAACATTATATATATTAAAAAAAGAGTACATATTAAATTTTATTTTTATACTACAAATAATGATAATTCAGAATTATAATCATATTTTTTAAATATAAATATAAAATAAAATTTTGAAATTAAAATAAAAAAAATAATGAAACTCAGAAGTATTGTTTTAAATTATTAAAAAAAACAGTAATTAGATTATGCACACATTAATATTCACAGCTTAACTTTTTCTAAATACACAATGTAATCATCCGAGATTACATCCCCACGTCTTCTTTTTCCTTTTTCCCTTTCCCTTTCCCTTTTCCCCTTCCCTTTTCCCTTTCACTTTTTCTTCTTTTTCCTTTTTTCCCTTTTCCTTCAACTGCTTCTTCTTCAATTTTTTTCCCATCCTCCAAACTGCTTCTTCTTCATATCTTCTCTTTTTAAAGCTGCAGGCCAAAAGACGGAGGGTTCGCCTGAAATAGGGAACTGGTACGCGATCCGTAGCGTTTCGGGTCGAGGTCGACCCGTGTTCCGGTACGAGCGAACCAGTTCACGGATCCATGGGTCGACCCGCGAACCGTGCAACACTGAGCTAGGCACCTCCTTGTTGAAGTACTTGTATTGGCAAAAGGGGAGAGAAAAGAACTTGATGGGTTAATGCTATACTCTTAATCTCTATTTTAAGGTGATCATTCAAGTTCAGGGATTCAATTATTTGTTCTGATATTATCTGCTTCAAGTAGTAGTTTGTTTGAACAAGCTTCTTTTAGAATTTTCTATCACTTTTTTTTGTTCTAAAAATAATCATTTATCTTCACCTACAAAATCAAGTGTCCATGTTTTTTGTGACAACAAATGTACCAGCCCATTGCAGCTTGGTATCATATGTTACTGCCCTCCCCCCATTCTCTCTCTCTCTGATTCGTGTGCTTCTGTCTGGTCTTTCTATTGTTGTTTCTGGCCTAGTCAGTTCTGTAGGTTCTGCTTTTATTCAGATTTTCAGGTGCAAGGAAATTAGTCAGTTCTGTAGGTTCTGCTTTTATTCAGATTTTCAGGTGCAAGGAAATTACTGCAAAGCTGAAGCAGTACAATTGGTTCTTATCCTAGTTTGCAGCAGCTAAGTATGTGGAGATGTGATGCACCTATAACATGGCGTAGAACCCAGAAAGATTATTGGCTCCCAGGTCCGTGTTACATTTAGATAACTGATGTCATGTGTTCTCATGGGGTTGTCGGGTTATATTCCAAACTGATGTTTGTCACCTAACCTTTTACATAGCTGGAATTACAAAGTACTTAAATTCTGAATTTCTATCCTGGAAACATTGATATGTATTTTATATATTATATTTTTCATTTTTCTGTACTTGTATCACTCTGTAGTCTTTGTTGTCCATTAATCTTGGAGCTAGCTAATATTATGTTTGGTTGGAGTGAACTGCATGGGTGAGATGGAAAGGAATTCTTGTGTTTTGTATGCAAGTATCCCTTATTTTAATTCCCATCTCGATTTGTTTCATAAAAAGTCATTTTTCATCATTAAAAATTTGTATTCGTGTTTCTGACTTTCTTCTTTTGTACTTTTCTTTCCTTCACCTTTGATTTTATTTGCAATCTTTTCTTTTTAATTCTTCCGCATCCTCTTCTCTCAAATCACCAAGGAGCATCCTTCTATTTATATCACATTTATTACTGGTTGTCACGTACCGCTTATTTTGGGACCCGATTATACCATTTTTCGTTGCGGAACTTTCTAGAGTGCCCTAGAATATTGTAGTGACTACTTGATGTATGGGGAACACTCTAGAAGCCTCTTATACATACTTATAAAATATCTTAGATAGATATTTAAGTAGGAGATTCCAGAACCTTCCTTAATGGAAGAATACTTTAGTAGAAATCTAGAACCTTCCTTGGAGTAGTATAAATAGAGGAAGTCCTCTCCAAAATCATCCAAGAAGTTGTAAACACTCTCACTTGTAAACACTTGTGCTCTTGTTAATAAAAGCTCTCTTTTCTCTAAGTGTTCTTGTGAAGTTCACTTAGTAGGGAGAAAGGCTGACTTAGTAGATCTCAAGGGGAGACAAGCGCTAAGTGCCGACACGGTTGAACTAAGGGAGTTCTAAGTCCGTGACAACTTGGTATCAGAACTAAAGGTTGCGAAGGGCGTGACTTTGAAGGAAGGCAACAATGGGAAGTAAAGGAGATGAAACCATTACTGATGCTAGCAATGAGGTCGATCGAGGGAGGGAGGCCATTCCTCGCAATGACAAGGATAAGAGAACTCGTGCTTCAAGTAAGTCCCGTCAAAACTTTGATCTACTTGAAGAAAAAATTACTACTCTTGAAAAAACTATGAGTGAACTAATCCCACGCTTTGAGCAAATGACACATAATTTCGAAACTCTTGAGCATCGCCAAGTCCGACATCGAGGGGATAAAGAATGATGTCCTAGAGCTCCAAGATAAAGACAAGGCTAACGAAGAACGTTTGCATGCCGTGGAGACCAAAATAGAGGAGGCAATCAGGGAGCTCAAGGATCAACTTTCAAGGATCGAAGCCGGAATTGGTAATGGAGGGCTGGTGATTCGGGAGACCCCGAAGCTCGAGATTCCTAAGCCCAAGACGTTCGATGGAAAAAGGGATGTGAAGGAGGTTGAAAATTTCTTGTGGGATCTCGAACAATACTTTGATGTGATGAGAATTGTGGATGAGCAAGCTAAGGTACGCATTGCTACTTGTTATCTCTCTGATATTGCAACTTTATGGTGGCGTAGAAAACGGGCAGATATTGAGAAAGGCCTATGCACCATCGACACATATGGAGACTTCAAGAAAGAGCTTAAGCGCCAATTCTATCCAGAGAACGTGGTGTATGAGGCACGAAAGAAGCTAAGAGAGCTTCGTCATAAGGGTTCCATTCGTGAATATGTTAAGGAATTCACAACTCTCATGTTACAAATTCCAAGCATGACGAGTGAAGACTTACTTTTCTACTTCACGGATGGGCTTCAAAATTGGGCTAAACAAGAGTTGCAACGTCGAGAGATCAAGAATGTGGATGAAGCTATTGTAGTAGCCGAATCCCTGACAGAGTTCCAAAGGGGTGAATCTTCCAAGCATAAGCCATATGTTATGTCTACTAACCCCGCTAAAGGTGGGGGAGAAAGAGGCCCCAAAGAGTATAAAGACAAATGGGATTCTAGCAAGATATCCTCCAAACGGGAAGCCTAAGGATTGTCCAAAGCTTGGCTCGCTCTCAGTCATGGTGGAGCAACAAAAGTTGGGGGATCAAGCACCCGAGGTAGAACATATGGGTTCATTTCAGATTCTCAACGCTATTGAGGCCAGGCCAAAGCCAAAGCCACAAGGGAGCAAGGGGCTCATGTATGTGGAAGCCTTGGTGAATGGGAAGAAGGTCCAAGCGTTGGTGGACACGGGCGCTACCCACAACTTCATCACTATGGAGGAGGCCAAGAGGGTTGGCCTGCAAGTGGCTAAAGGTGAAGGGATGCTAAAGACGGTGAACACTACGGCCAAGCCTTTGGAGGGACTAGCTCGTGAAGTCGAGATAAGACTCGGCACTTGGAAGGGCCAAGTGAACTTTTCGGTGGTACCCATGGATGACTTCAAAATGGTGTTAGGCCTGGACTTCTTAAGGTGCGTAAATGCCATACCTATGCCTTACTATAACACTATGTGCATCATGGAAGCATGTTCTTCTTGCATGGTTCCAACAATAGAAGGCACCAAGGAGGTGAAAACTTTGTCAGCCATGCAACTTGAGAAGGGTCTCAAGAAAGGGGAAGAAACATACTTGGCGGTTGCCAAGAAGATAGATGGCACCGAGGGGGATGCCAATGAGGAGACTCCTCAAGCGATCAAGGAGGTATTGGAGGCAAACAAGGATGTAATGCCACCAGAGCTACCTAAGAAGTTACCACCAAGGAGGGAGGTGGATCATAAAATTGAGCTGGAGCCTGGCGCCAAGCCACCTTCCATGGCACCTTATCGGATGGCCCCTCCAGAATTGGAGGAACTTCGAAAACAATTGAAGTCTTTACTTGATGCGGGACAGATTCGGCCATCTAAAGCACCTTATGGAGCACCGGTCTTGTTTCAAAAGAAGGCGGACGGGTCCTTACGACTTTGCATAGACTATCGTGCTCTAAATAAGGTAACTATCAAAAACAAGTATCCTATTCCTTTAATAGCTGACTTGTTTGATAGGTTAGGGACCGCCAAGTACTTCACAAAGATGGATCTAAGGTCGGGCTACTATCAAGTAAGAATTGCCGAGGGAGACGAGCCAAAGACCGCTTGTGTGACAAGATATGGAGCTTATGAGTGGCTCGTGATGCCGTTTGGGCTAACCAATGCACCAGCCACATTTTGCACATTGATGAACGAGATCTTTCATCCTTACTTGGACAAGTTCGTGGTGGTGTACCTTGATGACATTGTCATCTATAGCAACACCTTAGAAGAACATGTTGAGCACTTGAAGACGATTTTCAAGCTCTTGAGGGAGAATGAGCTATATGTGAAGAGGGAGAAGTGCTCATTTGCTAAGAACGATGTGGAGTTCTTGGGCATGTTATCAAGGAGGGGACTCTACGGATGGATGATAAGAAGATTAGGGCTATCAAGGAATGGGAGCCGCCGACTAAGGTCACAGAGGTGAGATCTTTTCTCGGTCTTGTTAACTATTATAGACGGTTTATTAGGGCGGCACCACTCACGGACCTACTCAAGAAAGCCAAAATATGGGTGTGGTCCAAGACGTGCCAGGATAGCTTTGAAGACTTGAAGAGTGCAGTGACGGAGGAGCCGGTCCTAGCACTTCCTGATTGCACCAAGAAGTTCGAGGTGCATACTGATGCTTCAGATTTTACCATTGGAGGGGTCTTAATGCAAGAAGGGCACCCTATAGCTTACGAGAGTCGCAAGTTAAATGAGACGGAAAGGCGCTATACGGTGCAAGAGAAGGAGATGACAGTTGTAGTGTATTGCTTACGCACTTGGAGGCACTACTTGTTGGGGTCTCACTTCTCTATCAAGACGGACAATGTGGCCACTAGCTACTTCCAAACACAAAAGAAACTATCCCCCAAGCAAGCTAGGTGGCAAGATTTCTTGGCAGAATTTGACTTCACCATGGAGTACAAGCCGGGCAAGCCCAATGTTGTGGCAGATGCTTTGAGTAGGAAAGCCGAACTCGCTGCCATCACCCAAACCCGAAGTAATATGTTGGAGCGTATTAAAGAAGGAATGTCTTTAGACCCTATGGCAGCTCAACTCATGAACTTGGCTAAGGAGGGCAAGACGAAAAGGTTTTGGGTAGAGGACGACCTACTTTATGCCAAGGGGGCTAAAGTGTTTGTGCCTAAGTGGGGGAATCTGAGGAGGACTCTCATCAAGGAGTGTCATGATACTAAGTGGGCTGGCCACCCAGGGCAACGGAGGACTTATGCACTCCTTGAAGCTAATTATTTCTGGCCCCAAATGAAGGACGATGTGGAGGCCTATGTAAAGACTTGCCTTGTATGCCAACAAGACAAGGTGGAGAATAAGCAGCCAGCCGGACTCTTGGAGCCGCTCCCCATCCCTACTCGATCTTGGGAGAGCGTCTCACTAGATTTCATCTCGGCCTTGCCTAAGTCCGAGGGATGTGGATCAATTATGGTGGTGGTGGACCGATTTGCCGGACTCTTGGAACCGCTCCCCATCCCTACTCGATCTTGGGAGAGCGTCTCACTAGATTTCATCTCGGCCTTGCCTAAGTCCGAGGGATGTGGATCAATTATGGTGGTGGTGGACCGATTTTCGAAGTATGGGACTTTCATTGTAGCCACTACCGATTGCACAGCTGAGGAAGCAGCCCCGCTCTTCTTTAAGAATGTAGTCAAGTATTGGGGGCTGCCTAAAACCATTATTAGCGACCGAGACCCCCGTTTCACAGGCAAGCTATGGAGGGAACTCTTTAACTACTTGGGGTCCGAGTTGCACTTCTCTACAAGCTTTCACCCACAAACGGATGGGCAAACAGAAAGAGTGAATGCTTTACTAGAGTGCTACCTAAGGCACTTTGTGGGTGCCAATCAAAAAGATTGGGCCAAGTTACTAGATGTGGCTCAATTTTCATACAACTTGCAAAGGAGTGAGGCCA
Source organism: Saposhnikovia divaricata (assembly GCA_036435485.1). Classification (NCBI taxonomy): domain Eukaryota; kingdom Viridiplantae; phylum Streptophyta; class Magnoliopsida; order Apiales; family Apiaceae; genus Saposhnikovia; species Saposhnikovia divaricata. Next base: position 35,286,025 of record CM071599.1, read on the forward strand.
CGAACAAGAGCCCTTTCGAGCTCACATCGGGACAACAACCTCTGACGCCTCACTCTATTAGTTGCCAACCGGAGGGACGAAGTCCAGGAGCCTTGCACATGGCGAAGTCTTGGGAGGAACAAGCAGATATGGCACGTTCATTCTTAACCAAGGCTGCCAAGAGGATGAAGAAGTGGGTGGACACGAAGCGAAGGCTAAAGGAGTACCAAGTGGGAGACAAGGTTATGGTCAAGCTTCTACCCCAACAACACAAGGTTTTTCGGAAAGTGCATAAAGGGCTAATTCGCAGTACGAAGGACCATTCGAGGTGATTGGCAAAGTGGGGAAGGTATCCTATCGGTTAGACATACCCATGAAGATACATCCTGTTTTCCACGTGAGTATGCTCAAGCCTTATCATGAGGACGTGGAAGACCCGTCGAGGAGTACTTCTAAGCGAGCCCCACCGTTGATGACAACCTCCTTTGAACGAGAGGTTGAAGAGGTGCTAGCTGAACGAACGATGCGGCGAAGAGGAGTTCCACCAAGTACTCAATACTTGGTGAGATGGAAAGGATTGCCAGCAAGCGATGCTACGTGGGAGAATGATCAAGACTTGTGGTGTCGACAAGGACGTCTCCGGATTAGGTGGGGGAGAGTGTCACGTACCGCTTATTTTGGGACCCGATTATGCCATTTTTCGTTGCGGAACTTTCTAGAGTGCCCTAGAATATTGTAGTGGCTACTTTCTAGAGTGCCCTAGAATATTGTAGTGGCTACTTGATGTATGGGGAACACTCTAGAAGCCTCTTATACATACTTGTAAAATATCTTAGATAGATATTTAAGTAGGAGATTCTAGAACCTTCCTTAGTGGAAGAATACTTTAGTAGGAATCTAGAACCTTCCTTGGAGTAGTATAAATAGAGGAAGTCCTCTCATTTGGAGGATCATCCAAGAAGTTGTAAACACTCTCACTTGTAAACACTTGTGCTCTTGTTAATAAAAGCTCTCTTTTCTCTAAGTGTTCTTGTGAAGCTCACTTAGTAAGGAGAAAGGCTGACTTAGTAGATCTCAAGGGGAGACAATCGCTAAGTGCCGGCACGGTTGAACTAAGGGAGTTCTAAGTCCGTGACATGGTGCCACCTTCATTCTCGCAGATGTATGTTATCCTGCCAAATGTTTTGTGTCGAGCATATTCCCTTCGTTTCAAATTAGTAATCCATTTTCAAAAACAAATTTGTTTCGAAATAATTGTCTCACATCTACTTTCAAATTAGTTTTTTACTTAAATTTTCCGTATTATCCTTGAGTTTTAATTTTCAAGATTAGTTTTATGTACTTATTTTTTAACCATTACAATAAATATGAGTACATATGGATTTAATTTGGGCTTGTATATGTAAATTAACGATCTTGTAAGTTAACGGTAATAGGTAACAGTCTTGTAAGTAAATTAGTTATTTTATTGAAATCAAAATTTGAAGTGTATCAAATTAGTCATGTTGATTAGGGCTGAGTAAAAATCTGAAAAAATCCGAATCCGTTAAAACCGCTAAAAACCGATCCGCATAAAATCGATCCGAAACCGAAACCGAATTCGATTATGCGATTTCGGTTTCTTGTCAAATCCGATCCGAAAAAATTCGAATCTGATTCGATTAAAATAAATAAATAAATAAATTATATATATAATTAATAAATACACATATTTTTTGAAATATAATGATGAAATATGTGATAAGGATAAAAAGGGTTCGGTGGTATGGGAGTATTTTGGTAGGATTCCGGGTTGTCCACGTGGTCAAGAGAAAATGTGTAGAAAGAGAGAAGATAAGATGTGATGCGATGGTGTGCCTTGATGTTGATACTAGATGGAATTCAACTTACACCATGTTGGAGGTTGCGGTCAAATATGAGGGAGCTTTTTTAAGAATGATTATTGAAGATAATGACTATGAAGCATTCTTTAAGGTGAATGACCAAGAGGTTATGGGTGAAAATCCAAAGAAAAAGAAGAAATTTGTAGAAGGTGCTCCACTTCATAATGATTTTGGTAATGTCAATTGTTTCATAAAGTTCTTAGAAATCTTTTATGATGTTACACTAAAATTATCGGGTTCCAAATATTGCACTTCCAATGCCTTTTTTGTTGAGCTTATAAAGGTTCAAGAGGCCATTATGAGATTGTGTTCAAGTGAAGATATATTGAAGATATATTGTGTTCAATGTACAAGAAAAACCATATAAAGAAACATGCAGGTATAACAAATATGCATAAAATTTAAACCCAATTGTCCCATAAGTGAGCTTGTCAGGGCTAGAAGCACATAGTAGTATAGTACCAATTTGGTAACTATAAAGAAACATGTTATATTTAGAGAAAGATTTGATATACACTGATCAATATGACTATAATATCGGATGTTGTATTCAAATACTGGTGATTAGTAAGGTTTTTGTATCTGCTTCATTTATTTATTTTTTGGCATGGAGGTGTTGTTCAGAGTCATTCTCCGAAATAAGCCAGATAACAGAATTCGACATGGAAAGTAAAGGTCAAAATGTGTGAACAAATTAATAAATAATTAACTTCAACTGTTTAAATCTGTTGTTTCTGATTCTTTTAAACATTTCTGATCCTAGTTTGTGATCTTTATAATTTGATTTGTTTACATCTGTGATTTGATTTTAAAGAATTGCAGAATATCCAGAATATGTTTTAGAGATATTGGCTCTCACTTCTGACTAAATCTATTTCTTATGCTTGGTTTTTTTTTTTGTTTAATTCCCAACATGCTTCATTTGTCCTTTAAAGGAGCTACTGACCCCTTGTGATTACCCCTTGTTTAATTCATGTGGCTTACATATTGTTAGAATGTTAGTTACATTGAGAGGTCCATATGTTAATTTTATTGGAATCAGTCCCAAGTAACACTGGAAGCAATGAAAAAGGTCAACTTGTAATTATCTGAATAATTAGTTCTTGTAAAATGCAACATTATAATTAGTTCATCCAAGCACTACTCCCCCTGCCTCTTTTTCGTTGTTGTTAAGTATCAATGTGATGTCCAGACTTCATATATTTGTGATGTAAAGTTGTAAACTACCTAACTTAGTTCTTAATTTATTGCACAGATTAAAAGGCTCTGCTGTTCTGGACCTCCTAGCTATGCTCTGCTATCTATTCAATCTTCATCGTTGTTGTTCTGGCCATGCTCTGCTGCTCCTGCCAAATTATATTCGAAGATTATGTTGAATTTTCATTATTCAGGAATTATGTTAGACTTTCGCAATTTATTATAAAAACTTTGTATGCTATTTCGGAAAAAAATTCTTGTAATCTTATTCATTTTGTCATTTTTATTTGAGACGGGTTTAAAACCGAAACCGAATCGATTGCATCCGATCCAATAATTTCGAATCTGAAACCGAACCGCCGATTTCGGTTGTGGTTTCGGTTTTAAATTTTAAAATCCGAAGAGTTTCGGTTTCGGTTTTACCATAAATCCGATCCGTGCTCTCCCCTAATGTTGATACACATGACATAGAACGCTCAAAGATTAATGGATTTATGGTGGTTCAAGGGTTCTGAAAATCTTTTAAAACCAATCGCTCAAAATTTTTGGATCCAATCGAATGTGACCCCAATACCTTCACATATTAAGGATCAAACGTTGATATCCCTAAAAGCATTTGTAATGTTAATATTGGCTAAATTGATTGGTTATCATGAATTTTTAAAATTTTATCTATAAAAAGTTGTGCATGATTCAATAATATTATCTATAAATACTAATCATATATAATTATATTCAAGGAGAATATTGGTTCAACAAATATAACCAACAAAATCTAATTATCTAAACTTTTTGTTAAAGGAAATTGTGGGTTGGAATGTATAATTGTTACATATCTATCTATACTATACTATTATAAGCGGAATATGGTATATTTGATTGTCGGCTTGGTACACTTTTTTTGGAATCCTCAATAGCAACCGTTGGATTTTGAGATAGATTAATGAGAACCGTTGGATGTAATGCTAAAAGATTTTTTTTTATAATATATAAAATACTTTTATAGGTTCAAGGTTTCAAGGTTCGAATCCTGTTAACAACATATTATTATTAAACATTTATACTATCTTATAAACTACTCCTAGAAGTTCAAGGTTCGATTACCCTCAACAACAGATTTTAGTTAAAAAACTATATTATCTATTTTTACCATCTTATTATTAAACACTAGCGTTCTACCCGTGCTACGTACCGACAAATAATTTTTTTTTAATTAAATAATAAAATATATTATTTTTGTTGTTATTTAGAAAAAAGATAATTTCATAGAATGTAAATTAACTAAAGTATATAAAATTACGTATCCATTAGTCCATTCCAATTACATTAATATTAATATTATCAACCAATATACGTATCCATTAGGTCATTCCAATTGCATTAATATTAATATTATCAAACAATTACCAAAATATTTACCATCCCGTAGAAAAGTTCAAAATCTCTCTTTGTTGTTTTTTGTATTTTTTATTGAGAATATTTCTACCAAATTAATAAACTTTTTACCCATTTCTAGATTTTGTTCTTTTGGAAATTTGGAAAATTTAAATATTCAGTATCATGGATCCCTAAAGTATTTATTATATTAGTTCATTGAAAATATTTATATGGGTCGTGATCAATTTTTCGAATACATAATAAAAATTCATATAAACTAATTTCTCACAACCGCAATGAATCACTAGATTATCTCCAAAAAAAAGTTTATACTTTTCACCAATATGAGAAAGGATCTCTACTGTGTAGGATCCACGAAATGAATGTAGTTATGATAAAGGAAACTATCAACGAATCTAATTTGCTATGTGTTCGTTCAATATTATTTTTACAAATTATATATCATTTTATTAGTGAATTGATATACTATAGAAAATAAATATTATCAAACAATCAAAGAAATCCAACATGTTGCGCTGTTAGAGTAAGGCATGACTGTTAGAGTTTATGGTGATTGACCTTAGTTTAGAGTTTCTAGTATTGAGTTTATGGTGGTTGTCCTTAGTTCGTTTGTAATGACAACTTAAATGTGTATTTTCAGTTTGAGAGTTTGTATATTGGATTTTTTATTCTTTTCTATTAAAACAAGGTATATTAAATTTTAGTATTTTTTCGCCTATTTGTTTTTCTATTTGACTTACATGTTAAAACAAAATAATGTCTATAAAACTAAAATCAAGTGTGTAATATATAAACACGTAATTAGATTATTATTATATATGTGTCCTTGCAATTTCATTATCGCGGACAATGAATACATTTTTCCAACAAATATTAGAAGAAAGCGCTTACGTAACCCTGACAAATTGTTTGTGTTGTGTATATTCTTGTTTTGTATTTTGGGATCTTGCACAAAAACTACGCGAAATTAAATCATGTATCTGAAATTCGAACACAAAATAACACTAAACAACCCGAATTTTTTCTTGTACACAAAACGAAGTAAAATATGTGAATAGAAAAATATGGCAATTATATGAAATATTACTATGTATCCAAGTTATGTAAATATGTAACTATATAACTGAGAACAACATTAAGATGCTACCAAACAAAACTAAGAGTAGTATACACGGTGTAAAGTCTACCAAACAAAATGAACCCCTCCTTTTTTTTCTTCTTAATTTTGTCTTTTGTTAATAAGTATCTCATTTTGTGTAGAATCCTTCTACCAAGTTAGTAAATTTTTGTACCTATATTTAGGATTTGTCGATCTTGAAAAATAAATATTATGAAATTTTGTTCTTTTGGGAATTTGGTATATTTAAATATTCAGTATCGTAAATCCCTAGAATATTTATTATATTAGTTCATTGAAAATATTTGTATTGGTCGTGATCAATTTTTCGAATACATATTAAAAATGCAAATAGACTTATTTCTCACGACCGCAATGAATCATTAGATTGATCCAAAAAAGTTTTTATGTTTCAATGATATGAGAAAGGATCTCTATTGTACAGGATCCACGAAATGAATGTAATTATGACAAAGGAAACTCTCAACTTATCTAATTTGTTATGTGCTTGTTCAATATTATTTTTACAAATTATATATCCTTTTATTAGTGAATTGATAAACTATCGAAAAATAAATATTATCAACCAATCAAACAAATCCAATATTTCACGTTGTTAGGGTAAGGTATGATTGTTAAAATTTATGGTGATTGCCCTTAGTTTAGAGTTTATGGAGATTACTTTAATTTATTTGTAATGACAACTTAAAATATGTTTTTTGAGTTTGGAAGTTTGTATATTGGATTTTTTATTCTTTTCTATTAAAACACGTTATATTAAATTTTAGTATTTTTTACTCGTAAAATAAGACATTTGAAAATGAGTATCACCTATTTTTTTTAATTACTAACTTGTTAAAACAAAATAATATCTACAAAACTAAAATCAAGTGTGTAATATATAAACACGTAATCACATTATTACATATATATGTGTTCTTGTAATTTTATCATCGCGTTAAATATTCATTTTCTTTTAAATATGAATACATTTTCCCGACATATATTAGATGAAAGCACTTACATAGCCCTGACAAATCGTTTGTGTTGTGTATATTCATGCCGTGTATTTTGGGATCTTGCACGAAAACGACGTGAAATTAAATTGTGTACTCGAAATTCGAACATAAAATAACACTGAACTATCTAAATTTTTTCGTGTACACAAAACGAAATAAAATACATGAATAGAAAAAATATGGCAATTATATGAAATATTACTATGTATCCATGTTATGTAAGTATGTAATTATATAACCGAGAACAACATTAAGATGCTACAAAACAAAACTAAAAGTAGTATTCTCCCAAACAAATTGAACCCCTCCTTTTTTATTTTTTCTTAATTTTGTTTTTTGTTAGTAAGTATCTCATTTTGTGTAGAATCTTTCTAGCAAGTTAATAAATTTTTGTACCTATATTTTAGGATTTGTTGATATTAAAAAATAAATATTATCAATCAACCAAACAAATTCAATATATCTGCTCTTAGATTAGGATATGAGAATTGATACTATTATTTTAATTCAAAAATATAAAATTAAAAAAGACACCCTTTTATTAAAAATAATATATAATTTCATGTGTATCGACCTTTTCAGTTATCAGTATTAATGATTTTTATAGTATTGATAAAATTTTGTACCTTATGGTTTTAGATTGACAATTTGAAATATTGAAATATGATATAGTATAGATAAAATTTATTCATGTATTAGTATACATATTTTTAATAAAATAATCATAGTCTTTAAAATAAAATTGTCAAGTAACCAAGATAAGTAAATAGGGATGAAAATGATTTGATTATTTTGATTTTAGTGGTAATTTAGGAGTGTTTGTAATATATATTTATAATATTATGAAATCAGTTAATATTATATATTTGCATAATTTTGATTGAATTTAGTTTAAAATTGCAATTTGCTATAAATTTTTTTGACTTTAAAAAAATGTTATATATGAATATGTTAAATTGTAATAAAATAATTATTGTATTAAAAATTAAATTGTTAAGTAACCAAGATAATTAAATTAGAATGAGAATGATAAGACTCTTTTAATTTTAGTCGTAAATTTTGATTGGTTCTAATCTATATTTATGAAAATTAATATGTAATTTATAATAGTTTGATTTTGATCTATTGTAAATCAAAAAAGTGGTAAATTAGTTAATATTATAAAAATCAGTTAAATCTATACAATTATATTAAAGCCGAAAGATTGAAAGTTTGTCGGTTTGGTTATCCTAATTATTAAAATAAATAATGAGATAATATAATTAATGGTAATTAGCCATTGTCATTTTCACATTTACTTTTAGTTGAAGATATTACCTTTTATAAATACATCAATCGTACCATATCTTCAAAGCATTAATATTTTCTTTCTAATTAAAATACGTTACCATTTTATTTAAAACTAATCTTACAATAGCCATTGCCATTTTCACATTTACTTTTAGTTGAAGATATTACCTTTTATAAATACATCAATCGTACCATATCTTCAAAGCATTAATATTTTATTTCTAATTAAAATATGTTACCATTTTATTTAAAACTAATATTATAATCATTAATATATACCCAAAAATATCACGCCATATTTTCAATTATTAATAAAATATATTAAACATTCTCATACGTTGTTTATAACAATGAAACATTAGTATAATCCGTAAATATGAGTATGTTAAATTATATTAAATTAAAATTAAAAAATATTAAAATAATAATTATATAAAAACATAATTGTAATATTAAATAATATTTAATAAATACATAAAATATCGTATCTTTCAATCAATTTAAAAGATGTTTACTTTTAATTGAACATATTACCCTTTATACACACCTAAAATATCGTATCTTCAAATCATTAATATTTTCGTTCTTAATTAAAACACGTTACCTTTTAATTTAAAATATAATTTTGCAATCATAATCTTCCAATCATTAATATTTTTTTTCTAATTAAAACATGTTATCTTTTAATTTAAAACATAATCTTGCAATTATTAATATATACCCAAAAATATCACACCATATCTTTCAATCACTAATAAAATATATAATAGAAATCCGTATACAACGAATAATTACCGTTAAATTTTTAGCAAAAAAATTAGAACCGTTAGATCTGATGATTAAATATTTTTTATGATTAAGTTAATTTACAAAACATTCAAGATTCAAATTTCATGAATGACGTATTTAATTTAAAATTTTATAATATAAGCTTTAAAACATGCATATCATTAATTAAATTTATATATATTATTTAAATTAAAATTAAAATAATTATTAAAATAATAATTATATAAAAATATAATTGAAACATAAAATACATTTATTTCATATAAAAAACCGGTGCATCGCACGGGTTATAAGCTAGTATTATATATTTATACAATCCTGATTAATTTTAGTTTACAATAGTAATTTATTACAAATAATTTTGAAATTAAAAAATATGTTATGGATGTGTTAAATCAAGTAACTATTAAATTTAAATTAGAATTGTTAACTAACCAAGATTTGCATAATAGGAATGGAATGTTAAATAAGGATAACTTTTAAAAGAATATGTTTGATCTTTAATTTAGGAGTGGTCTCTGATTGGTCCTAAAATAATTCATAATTTTCGGATTGGTTAACTATATATTAAATATACATGGATAGACTCAGGTATTGTGAAAAAAGAAAGATATATAAAAAATATATTTAAATCAAAATTATGCAAAATATATATTTCATGGAAAAAGCGGAGGTGATTGATGATTTATTATTATTGAATAATGTTTTGATATAAGAAAAGTATAATTAATGAGGACAACGATGAATTAATTAATTGCTTTTTTAGATTGGTTTAGCACAGCGGGGGGAGGGGGTTGTTGGTCTTGATTGCGAGGATTGCATGGTATAATAATTAAATTATATCAATCGATTAATTATATACTAAAAATTGTATTGGTTAACTCATGGTTAACCTGTATGTGGTTAATACTTTGGTTAAAATTTAATAGATGGAGTTAAAGCATGAATATTATTGGTCTAAAATTTAGGAATGGCCTCTAAATGGTTCTAAAATAATTCCTCTTTTTTTATTAGTTAACTGCATACTGTGATAGACTCAGGTATTATAATAAAGGATTTATATTATACTAGCTTAAAACCCGTGCGATGCACGGATTTTTTTTAATATTGTATGATTTTTTTTCATTAATTTAAATTATTTTTTTAAAACATTAATTTTGGAGGTTTAAATTCTTTTATGAGATGATTTGATAATATATATATATATATATATATGGGTTTTGTTCCGCAACCACAGCTGGTTAGCAAAAAATGTCTGGCGACTACCACAATGTTTCATTGCGGTAGCCGCAATGATTCATTGCGGTAGTAACATTGCCTTAAAATACAAAAATATGTTTTGTAAGTAGTAGGACTCGAACCACTGACCTTTTATCAGTACAATGAAGTGCTCAACCAACACACCACTAAATCTTAACATACCTTATTACCAAAATTAAATTAATTATTCCTATATTTGTTTAATTTATTTTAGAAACTAGTTAGAAATGAGGGAAAATTCTAAAAAATGGAAAATTAATGAAAGTAGGATAACATTCATCACATAAATAGTGAGTATGATCACTTTGACAATAACATTAGATAGGATGGATCTTGACCTCCGTACGTTTGGGTCGTCGAGAAATATTTTTTAAAAAAACGAAATGCTAAACCTTGATGAAACCCTGTTTAGGGGTTCTAGTTAAAATACTAGTTGACTATCAAATTACCAAACCAAATAAATTTGTTTTTTTTTGAAATTTTAGCAATAACATTAGATGGGATGGATCTTGACATCCGTACGTTTGGGTCGTCGAGAAATATTCTTTAAAAAATCGAAACGCTAAACCCTGATGAAACCCTGTTTAGGGATCTAGAGTCAAATTACCAAACTAAATAAATTTGTTTTTTTTGAAATTTTGACAATAACATTAGATAGGGTGGATCTTGACCTCCGTACGTTTGGGTCGTCGAGAAATATATTTAAAAAAATCTTTCAGAAAAAAATAAATTTTTTTGGTTTGGTAATTTGATGGTCTTCACTTGTCAAAATCAGTTCTTCCATTACTACTACTACTACTATTTTTAGTTATTTTGTAGTGTTCGTAGTGAGTATGACAAAAACTTTCTTAACTTATAATTGAAGATATTTCAAATTTCAAATTAATTTATTATTATTTCACTTACATACTTTAATAATTAAATTGGGAAAAAAAATAAAAAAAAATTTATGCTACCGCAATGATTCATTGTGGTAGTCGTAAAATTTTGTTAAAAAACATTGTGGTAGCCTCTGCTACCGCAATGATTCATTGTGGTAGTCGTAAAATTTTGTTAAAAAACCAATTTCTCATCCAGCTTTAAATGGGGTAGTTGTCATTGGTGGTTGGGTAAATGCAAGCCATCAGTTTTAAACTACCGTTAAAAATTCTCATTCCCTGTTAGTCACAGAGGCATGCCTGAATACATCTAATAACAAGCCCAAGTGGTTCGTAATGCTATGCATTACCTACATGACCTCTTAACTGAGGGAACCTCTAGTTGTAGAGTTTCTACTTGTTTGTACTATGTAATAGGCATCAAATTCTATCTGTGTAACTGTACCTACTAAGTCAAGAATAAAGCTTGAAAGAAGTTCTAAGGTTCATGCCTCAAGCAAGGAAATGAAGACTGTCAAATAATCCCAGTTGGGATTTGAAGAATTGAAGAAATGAAGAAATTGCCTAAGTACTAATTCGAGAAGTACATTTGTTTATTCGAGAAGTCTAGCATTCGAGAAGTCTGGAGTTCGATATCTCAGAAGACACTATTCGATATCTCTCAATATGCTATTCGATATCTCAGGGATTCGATATGTCAAAATGCTCTATTCGATATCTCAAGGAGTCCCAGAGAAAAGAGCTATTCGAGAAGTGATTCGATATGTCAAGATAACACTATTCGAGAACTCAGAGTTATCGATCAAGTCAACTCCAGTTCTCGAATCACTCACTTAGTCACTTCTCGAATACATTCTTGAGGACAAAATACTGAAGAATTGTACAAGTCAGAAACCTACAACAAGCCAGGATACTTTATTTGACTCTGTCCTATAAAGCATGCTGGAAAGCCTACAAAGAAGCTTGGAGAGATAAGACAAGGGACAAGGAGCTGAAGAAGTGGATCTAAACAGGCTTTTCAAAGTCAAATCTGTAGCCGTTTGGACTCTTACTAAAATGAGATAGACAGACTGGAAAGTGTTTTTGTTTTTACCTACCTCATTTGTAGTAAGTGGGTGTATCCATGTCTATAAGGATACAGCCTCACTTCCTTAGCTGTCAAGGTGTTGAAGTTTCTCAAATACCCAGAAAATATCTCTCTGAGAAAAACGAAGCTGAGAATACTATCATTTGTATTCACAGATTGTAGCAAAATCTTAATCTAATAAGATATTAGATTAAAGTGATATTGTGTTGTGTTTGTCTTTAATTATCCGCATCTTCATATCTCACACACTCATCACTTATCTTGCTGCAAAGATTCAAGAACGAAGAAAAGTTCAAGAATCCATTCACCCCCCCTCTGTATTCTTTTACTGTATTCAATACTCAACAAGTGGTATCAGAGCAGGCTGTTTAATCTAAACAGAAAACGATCATGAGTTCGAATACACCAAAGACTACAGGTACGGTAAAGGTCCCTAAGTTCGACAAAGAGAATTACAACCTCTGGAAAATAAAAATGCTGTTGTTCATCAAAGCTGCCAATCCTCTCTACCCTGACATTCTCAAGAATGGTCCATTCATACCACAACAAGAAGTTGCTGAATCCACAGTGGGCGCAGTAGTCATTCCTAGATCATACGTTCCAAAAGAGCCATCCAAATGGACGGACTCAGAGAAGGAAAAGATTGCCCTAGACAGCCACCTCATGTTGTTAATCATAGACTCCATGGATATGTCGATGTTTGCCAACATAGCATCATGCAGATCAGCCAAGGACATGTGGAAAGATGGCACAGCCCAAGGAAAGTATCACTGATATGTTTGAAAGATTTCACAAGCTGGTGACTGAGCTCCAAATGAATGGGAAGGTTTACAGCACTAAGGAATTAAATATGAAGTTTCTACTATCGTCACCAAACCATCTAGAGCAAAGGGTCATATCCCTAAGAGAAAGAGATTTGAACAAAGTCACGTATGATGTGCTCTATGGGGTTTTAAAGACACACGAGCTTGAGTTGCTTCAAAAGAGGGCTATCCAAGCTAACCAAGGCAGAATGATGAACACATCCTGTGCCTTGATTGTCAACAAATCTATTCAAGACCTGGAAGCATCTGCAAGTCAGCTGAGAATAGAAGAGATAGTAGATGATGAAGAAACTGAGGAAGTAGTGACTGAACCTGCTGATGACAAGGAAGAAGATGAGTTCTACACTCTTGAAGAGCTGGATGGCATGGAAAATACATCATATGCTTTTATGGCTAGAAAATTCCCAAACATCAGATTCAAGAGGAATCAGCCCTTCAAGCCTAGACCTCAAAATCATTCATTCAACAAGAGCAAGGCACCTATGAAAACAAACAAGAACAGATTCAAAACCAGCTATGTGGATAGGTCATCTGTAAGATGTTACAGATGCAATGACCTAGGGCATTTTGCCAGTGAATGCAAGAAGCCTAAAAAGAAGGATAAGGAGTTTCTTGAGCTTGAAGCTAAGTATGAGGCCCTTCTAAAGAAGCAGACACCAGGTAAGGCTTACATAGCTGAAGGGAAGTGTTGGGATGATTCTGACAGTGATGGGGAAGAACAAGAATTCTGCAACTATGCCTTGATGGCCAATTCCAAGGAAGAACCATCTGCATCAGACTCACAGGTACCATCTCTCACTACCATAGACATGTCTGTTTCTGAATATAAATCTTTGGTTGAACAACTATCCGTTGAGATGTTTAACATTCATACTAGTATGACTGCTGCTATGAAGAGATTGCTAAACTGTCTACTAGGAATGAACTGTTAAATAAGAGAAATGAGGAACTAGAGCTAACTACTGTGCAAATAGAAAATCTTAAACAAGAGATTGAGTATCTAAAGAACAAAGTTCTATGTGCTAGTCAAGTTGAGAAAGCTCTTAGGGATGAATTAGCTGAAAATGAATTTAAGTTGAAAACATTTAAGAATTCCTCTAGTCTATTGCAGTCTTATCATGAGAAAAATCTAGCTAGACCTAAGGCTGCCATTGGACTTGATTATGACACTCTTAAACAGAGGAAAGGCTATGCAGTCATTGAAGATGACATTGTTGTTCAAGAGGAGGTGCCTCAGGTTTTGAAAAAGACTGAGAATCCAATATTTAAAACACCAACACTTGAGATTGATGAGGATGCCTTACTCATCAAGCAAATGTTGGAGGATGAAGATGAGGCACAATCAAATGAACAACAAGCATCCTCTGAGAGTAAGAATGTCAAAACCAAAGCCAAGGAGCCAGTAGGAGGTAGACCTAGACTTGAGAAATCTGTAAATTTTGTTTCAGCTGGAAATTATGAGACTAAGAAGAAAGTGACTAATAAGAGACCAAACAGGAATGGCAAATTAGGGATTAACAAAGATAACAACTATGCTTATGTGCCAAATGCCCCTAGGAAAGTTTGTCAAAACTGTTTTAGCTCTAATCATTTGACTCATGCTTGCAAGAAACCATCTGGTAGTGTTGCTAAACCATTCTATGATTGCTCTGTGCCTTTAAGACATAGAGACTCTCCTTTCTGTGATAAACTTGATTGTATGCCATGTAACATGAATGTGATGACTAGTTGTTTTAATTTGAGAAGACAATTCATGGAGGGCTGTATCAATCATAATGTTCACACACACTACACAAGGACAAAGTCTTCAAGTCCTCCTAAAGTTAGGAAGGTACCTCTGTCACCTGAGTCTAAGAACCCTGATTCTAAGACTCCCAACAGTGACAAGAAGACCAACATCAAGAAAACTGATAAGCATGCTGATTTTGATAAAACTGTCACTAAGTCACATGGACCCAAACTCGTTTGGGTACCAAAGGAGAAGTAATACTTTTGTGTTTGCAGGGCAAAGAAAGTAAAAAGAAGGTCATGTGGATTTTGGACAGTGGATGCTCAAATCATATGACTGGTGATATGGCCCTGCTATCACAGTATGAGGAAAAGGCTGGCCCAATGGTTGCTTTTGGAGATGACAGCATTGGCAACACACTGGGATATGGCAAGTTGGAAATTGGAAATGTCATCATTGAGAATGTAGCACTGGTCAAGGGGCTCAAGCATAATCTACTGAGTGTTGGTCAATTCACTGACAGAGGCTTCAAAGTGAACTTTGACAAAGATGAATGTTTGATCACCCACAAGAAGACTGGTGATTTTGCTCTGTCTGGAGTAAGGAAGGGAAGCCTGTTTGTAGCCAATATGGACTCTGCAAGCAAGGACACAATTTGTTGCTTCTACTCAAAGCATCAAATGAAGACAGTTGGCTGTGGCACAAGAAGCTATCACACCTGAACTTCAAAGCCATTAATTCCCTAGTCAAAAGGGAGTTAGTGAGAGGCATTCCCACACTTGAATTCTGTCAAGAAGGAGTGTGTGAGGCGTGTCAAAAGGGAAAAATGAAAAGATCAAGCCACAAGTCAAAAACAGTGACATCTATAACCAAGCCCCTGCAACTGATTCATATGGATTTGTTTGGGCCTGTCAATATTATGTCACTAGGAAGGAAGAAGTATGCTCTAGTGATGGTTGATGATTTTACAAGGTATACATGGGTAGAATTTCTGGCATCAAAGGATGAGGCTCCACAAGTAATCATTGAGCACATAAAGAAAGTTGACAAAGAAGCAAAGGCCATAAATGCAAGTGTGATTGCATTAAGAAGTGATAATGGGACAGAATTCAGAAATGCCATGCTTGGAGCATTCTGCAAAGAAAATGGTATTTCTCAACAATTCTCAGCTCCAAGGACCCCACAACAAAATGGAGTTGTTGAGAGAAAGAATAGGACTCTGATAGAGGCTGCTAGAACAATGCTACTTGATGCAAAGATGCCTACATGTTTTTGGGCTGAGGCTGTGAGCACTGCATGCTACATCCAAAACAGAACCCTCATCAACAAAAACACTGGAAAGACACCTTACAACTTGATGACTGGAAAGAAGCCTACTCTAAAGTATGTTCATACTTTTGGAAGCAAGTGCTTTGTGCTAAAAGATAATTCAGAATATGTTGGAAAGTTTGATGCAAAGGCATTTGAAGGAATCTTTCTTGGCTATTCTATGGAAAGAATTGCATACAAAGTTTATGTCATTTGTCAAAAGAAAGTTATGGAGAGCACAGATGTAACATTTGATGACAGCAAACTACCTGGATTAGAAGAAGCCAATGATGAAGATAAAGATCCCTTGAAGTTTGACAATCTAGATGATTCTGATGAGGAGATTGAAAGTGAATCTGAACTCATAATCCAACAAACTCAAGTGAATGAAGAACCTGTGTCAACCAACAATGAAGAAACAAGCATCCAAGATACACCTGTGAGGAGTGACAACTTCACAGGGGGAGGAAATGTAGATGATCATGATCTAAATGATGAAGCAACATCAAGGATGAGAAATCAATCTGAACATACAAGGAAATGGGATAGATCACACACTGCAGATCAGATAATTGGAAATCCAAATGCAGGAGTAAGGACAAGGAGAGCAACTATAAATGAATGTCTCTATGGCTGCTTTCTATCCCAAGTTGAGCCTAAGAAACTTGATGATGCATTGTTGGATCCTGACTGGATAATTGCTATGCAAGAGGAGCTAAATCAATTTGAAAGGAGCAAAGTATGGGAACTAGTGCCTGCACCAAAGGATAGAACCGTTGTTGGAACTAAATGGGTTCTAAGTAATAAGATGGATGAAAATGGTGTAGTCATAAGGAACAAAGCAAGGTTGGTTGCATAAGGATACTCTCAACAGGAAGGTATTGACTATGATGAGACCTTTGCCCCTGTTGCTAGACTAGAAGCCATCAGAATTTTCTTGGCATTTGCTGCACATTCTAATTTCAAGGTCTATCAAATGGATGTCAAGAGTGCATTCCTGAATGGGGAGTTGGAAGAAGAAGTATATGTGCAACAACCACCTGGCTTTGAGGATCCACAGTTTCCCCACTTTGTCTACAGATTACTTAAAGCATTGTATGGACTCAAGCAAGCTCCTAGGGCATGGTATGACACACTATCACAATTTCTACTGGAGAATCAATTCACTAGAGGCACACTGGACAAGACACTGTTCTACAAGAAACATGATGATGATATTATCCTAGTTCAAATCTATGTGGATGATATCATATTTGGCTCTACAAATGAGAAGCTGTGTGAAAAATTCTCTAAGCTCATGCAAAGCAGATATGAGATGAGTATGATGGGAGAATTAACATTCTTTCTTGGACTGCAAGTTAGTCAAAGGAAGGATGGCATTTTTATAAGTCAAACCAAATACATTAAAGATTTACTGAAGAAATTTGATTTGGAAGAATGTTCACCTGCAAAGACACCCATGGCCACTGCCACCAAGTTAGATGATGACGCTAAGGGCAAAAAGGTAGATATCTCAATCTACAGAGGCATGGTTGGTTCTCTACTCTACCTCACTGCTAGTAGGCCAGATATCATGTTTGCTACATGCTTATGTGCAAGGTTTCAATCAAACCCAAAGGAATCACACATGATAGCAATAAAAAGGATCTTCAAATATCTGAAAGGCACACCAAACTTGGGGTTATGGTATCCTAAGGACACAGGGTTCAATCTGGTTGGTTATTCTGATGCTGATTATGCTGGATGCAGAGTGGATAGGAAAAGCACATCAGGTAGCTGCCAGTTTCTTGGACAAAGGTTAGTCTCTTGGTACAGCAAGAAACAACAATCTGTGTCAACTTCCACAGCTGAAGCTGAATACATAGCTGCTGGAAGTTGCTGTGCTCAAGTGCTTTGGATTAGAAACCAACTTAGAGATTATGGACTTGTGTTGGAAAGAATTCCTATCATGTGTGACAACACAAGTGCAATCTCTATAGTTGCCAATCCTGTCAATCATTCTAGGACAAAGCACATTGACATCAGATATCATTTCATTAGAGAACATGCAACTAATGGAACCATTGAGTTGCATTATGTCTCTACAGAAAAACAACTAGCTGACATATTCACTAAGCCATTAGATGAAGCCACCTTCACTAGGCTGGTCAGTGAGATTGGAATGCTGAATTCTTCGAATTCTGGCTAAGTGAATATATCAACTAGATTGTTGCAGCAGTAAATACTTACTTTATCAAATGCCTAATATTTCTGAAGTAAGTATTGGCTGGAGTATGATGTATAAATATTCCAATGCTGCACATGTTGAAAATCATACATATGTAGCTTGAAATTTCTGTAAAAATTTTGAGTAAACCACTATTTAATTTGGTAGAATATTCGTCAATGAATATTTCTAGTAAATTTTAAAGGATAGTGGAAATTGAATTTTATGAGTGAAAAGTACAGTTCGATAAGTCAGACTTCTCGAATGGTTCATTGTTATGTCTTGGCTCGAGTTCTCGAATAGGCCTATCTAGAACCCTCTTGAGTTCTCGAATAGTGTCTTTTAGAGAAATCGAATAGCACACTTTGAGTTCTCGAATAGAGTATTTTAGTTCTCTAATGATAGAGTTCTCGAATACTGCATTTGAGTTATCGAATCATTTGAAAAGGCTGATTTTTCGCTGACACTTAATCGCTTTTTGGATTTATATTCAAACCTTCATTTCACTCATAAAAATATATTCTTAACTTTGAATTATTTTCTGAGTTAAATCACTGCCAGCTGTGAGTTAAAAACTGCCTGAGATATCGAATAAGCCTTTCTTGACTTCTCGAATAGTTGTTTCATACTTCTCGAATGACTTGTCGCTACAGAACACTTATCTATCGACAACTCAAGACATTCATATATATATATACAACTTCACAACTATTCAATTCATTTCGTTCGATTTCTCAAGCATCTCAACTCCTGAAACCTCTGAAAAACCCTAACTGCGAATTTCTTCTTCAATCCTAATTCTCTTTTCTTCTCTACCCAAATGGCAAACACTCAACTCACCATACCATCCCAAACTAATTTCATCGCAATCTCCAGTGATGTGGAAGCACCGAATGCCAATTTTAAGTGCTTTGTTCGGTGGTTGTCTGAATCATACATCAAGAGTGCGCTCTCAGCCAACCCAACTCTGTACATAGATCTATTGGAACAATTCTGGAGAACTGCTACTGTGGAGGTCATCGCTCTTGAGAATGCTATCACCTCTTATATTGTTCACTGCAAGATTCAAGGAGAGGATATCACTATCACCACTGCAGACATGAATCAAGCCTTGGATATGCAGCAAGAGACGTATGATGCTCTGGCCTCCAATGATGAGTTGGAAGAATTCTTTGACTTCATCAACTACTCTGATACTATCAAGCTGGGAAAGTTGAATAGGAAGTTCTTGAGGAAAGAATGGAGCTTTGTATTTGCTACACTCCTTCAAGTATTCACTGCACGGAAATCAAGCTTTGATCAGATTAGTACACCCGTGCAGCAGCTTGCCTATGCCTTGGCTCATGGGAGAAAGATAGATGTTGGACTTCTCATCCTACAGGAACTCTATGGGAGACTTGGTCAGACCACAGCCAAGAGAGGTAATGAAATTTTCTTTCCTCGCTTTATTCAATCAGTGCTTAACTTTAAAAATGCTTCTTTGATTGAATTGCCTGGAGTAGATAAGAGTAAAATAGGCTATCCTAAGTCCATGACCAAACTCATTTTTGGTAATTTGGAGACTAGGAATGATGTGGATGTAAGACTTAACATAACTCCCCACATGGAGGGTTTGTTTAGGTCTTACCCCCACAACATGCCAATATTTGATTCAAAATCACAGTTAGCACAGCCTAAGCAAGGAGAACAAAGTGCTAACCCAAGGCCTGCTAACCAACCCCCTCAGCCAAACACTCTATCCAGCAAAGAGCCAACTGCATCATCCTCTCAAAAGGGTGATGTTAGTAAAAAGAAGAGAAAACAGGCTGCTTCTGAACCTTTAGAAATCTTAACTGAAGCAGCCTTGGCTGTAGAACTAGGGTTAGAAAGTGAGAAACCTGAGTCACCTATCATAAGCCTAAAGAAGAAGAAGAAGTCTAAAACCACCTCTTCAGTCACTCAAATGGCTGAAGTTGTAAAATCAGGGGCACACAGCTCACTAGATGTATCCTCTCAACAGGATGCATCTATAGAATCAAGCATCCTCCCCAATGCACCTATCTGTAAAGAGTCAGCACAAGGGAGTGATAAGGCTGGCACAACACTGAGTGGAGAGCACATCATAACTGAAACTCCCTCTATTTCTCAGGGGGAGTTGCCAAAATCTTGTCTACAACACACTTCTCTTTCAGAATCTACCACTCATATTTCTTTGAAGCCTGCAACTCAAGCAATTGAGGAGCAAGGCATTGATCATCAAGAATTCTTTTCCTTTGATGAGCCAATGAATTCAAGTGACTTGGTGCATGACACCTTGCTCACCACCCAGGTACCACATTTGGATGGTCAGGGAATGCATGCTGGGGCATATCCTAATGACACCATCACAAACACAGAGGATTCACTAGTTCTTACTAGAGACTCTGTGCCTGTGTCAACTACTGTTGTAACTCATCCCACTTCTGTGGAGACAGCAGTAGTAGAGTCTGTTCATCCGGTTGCAGAAGTTGCATCTGTAACTGAGGAGCCTAGCAAGCCTAGCTCTAGCTCTAACTTCTTGTCTCAATGGCTGAAGCCTGTGCAACATGACATTGCTTCAGGATCAGGGTCTGTTCCACCACAATTGACGGTTGAAGCACTTCAAAGCTTAGTTGTGGATCAGATCCCTGAGTTCACAAAAATTGCTCAGCACCTTCTCACTGCAAACATGCCCAATCCAGACTATGAAGCTATTCTCCTATGTCACAAAGAGGATGTAGAGCTACAGAAGGAGAAGATCATAGATGAAACTGAGAGAGATGGGAATATCGATGCTTGGCTGCAAGGAACCAATTCAATCCCTCTCTCAGAAGGTCTTCAGTATCTCAGAGAAGAGTACATCACTTCACTAGGGTCCAATGCCAAATCTCTCAACCCTACTGATGTGTTTGAAGCAGTGAATGACAGCTATAAAGGCATTCTCAAGGCTGCACACTATCTTGGTAAAGGCTTAAAGACAGAAATTAATGAAGTGTGTTCAGCTACAACCAAGGAGGTGCATGAGATCAAGAGGACTTTTGATGCTAAATTCCCTCAATTGGAGACTGTTCTCAAGGACATTCGAACCTGCAATGCTACTTGCACCAGGATGGACAATGGTTTGGCTATTCTCAAGGATGCTGTCACAGGTCTGGGGCACAAATTTCAATCCTTATCAGATCAGACAACTGATGCCAATGCCATGCTCAGGACCCTCTTTGCAAATCAATATGGAGACAAGCTGGTCACTGAGGTTCCTGTGCATGAGATGTCAAGGTTCGAAGTGCAGAGACTGAAGGATCAATCCCTATCTGGTTTTAAGGCCAATGAACTCTTCATTAAAGTGGATACTCTTGAAAAGGAGGTAGTCTCTCTCCACAAGTCCAATGCTCATCTTACAGACACTGTGACAACTCTGACTGAGCAGTTGAACACTCAAGCCACCACCACAGCTGATGTTCTTCTGCATCAACAATCAATGTTGTCTGCAATGATGAAGCACATGGGTCTCCCTCTACCTGATGAATCTTCAACTCCAAAGGTGCCTCCTACAGCCCCTGTGTCTGTCAACAAGCCTAAGGGGGAGAAGAGGATATCAAAGAACTCAAATCCAAAGGGGGAGAGACCACTAGAAAAGGGCATCAAGATCACTGAGGGTGGCCATCAGAGAACTTTGAAATCTACTACTCATGTGCCTGGAAAAGGAAAGGACAAAGTTGATGAGCCTCCCACTTCTCTGCCAGTTGTCACTCTACCAACTGTGCACATCACTACTCCTGATGGTCAAAGGCAGTCTATCACAACCACAGTGGTTGCGGGGAGTATGCCATCTGACAAGCCTCGAATCTCAATATCTAAGAGTGCCAAGCCAGTAGAAGTGAAGGTGGTCACTGAGGCCAAGCTACAAGAAATTGCAAACTCAAATGTCTATCATGATGATGCATTCTTGGAGTTTCTGAAAGTCTCTAGAGAACAGGCTGGTGATGCTCTGCTATATCATGAGAGTTTGAAGAGTCAGATTGACTGTCTCACTGTAGTACCAAGGAGGCTTAATGATCTATGGCTCAAGGAGATATTGATGGTAGGAAAGAACAAGATATGGCACTTAACCATCAATACTCTACAGAGTCTAAAGCACTCAGAAGTGAATGTGCTCCTTGGACTAATTGAGAAGGGAAATGAGAACAACAAGAGTCTTCATGATGACTTGAGGAATGGTCAACCTTCAAGGCTACCTGAAGTTTTCACAGATCCTAGAACTATTATCTACCAGGCTGGAACAAGAATTGAAGATATCAAGCAGCTGGTCATTCCTAAGCATCTAACTCCTCAAAATAAAAATCTCATCATAGCCATCATTGAGAAACTGATCAAGAAGAAGGGATCAAGAACAGCAGAAGAATTAGAAGCTATATCTTATCTCAGGTCATATATTGCAACTGGCATTGTATCTGAGACTGCTAAGTTCAACCCAAGCAAAGATCAAGACAAGGATGAAGATAAAAGTGACGGAAGGGGAAGACATCACAGGAGTAATAAGGGTGATGAAGACAAGAAGAAGAAGAAGGATGATGAGAAGAGGAAGAATGATGATGATCAAGGTAAAGGCTCTGAGAGGAAAAGTGGAAGACAGCAAGCCTCAGGCATTGCTGACAGTAACCTCACCACAACGCAAGACTCTAAGTCTAGGGTGAATGCTGCCAGTAGTGACCTTTCAAAATTTGCATCTATGGCTTCTGCAACTGTCTTGCCACCTCAAGAAGAGAAGAAGATTCAAGTCAAGAAACCATCTGTATGTTTCAAAAAGCAAACTGCTAATGGAATACTACAATGGTCTACAAACAAAGGTCACATATTGCTGCCAAGTAATCATGTAAAAAGAATCAAGTTCAAGCAAGCTGCAAGGAAATCAAAGCCAACCATATCAAAAACCCTGACAATCTATCCAGGCCTAAAACTCCAACCACTAGATGAAGATTATGATGTAGACCAACTGCAATTTTTGCAAGCTCAAAGAATCTATCATGTTGCCATTGTTGATAATTGCCTTGAGATTAAATATTCTGATGGAAGGGAGGAGAAATTCAAACAAGGAGGATGTCAACACTGGGGCAAGCTATATGACATAGAGAGAATCATTGCACTGTTGAGCTCAGAAGATAAAGTGGAGAGAGTATGGAAGCTGGAGCTAATTGATTTTGTGAAAATGAAGAGAGATCATGAGGAAAAAGTCAGAAAAGGGTGTTTTGAGAAATGGCTGGCAAGAGAGAGAGAAATTGAGAGACTGGAAAGTGAAGCAGAAAAGCTGAGGAAAAAGGGTTTGTGTAGAGTTCAGTTCAACCCCTACATGGTAAAGTATAGGAGGAGAAATGGGAATCAAGTCAACATCAGAATGAATCTACTCAACCACTATCCTGCAAATATTCTGGAACCAGTACTTGAAGATTTCAAAGACTCAATTTTGCTTGAAGAATTGGATGCTATGGCAGAAATAATAAAAGCTATGGATGAGAATACAAGGAAGGAGAAAGAAAGAAGAGAGAAAGAATATGATGAATTTCAAGCCAAAGCTATGGAAAGGGAATCAAAAGACAATGGCTAGTTCTTCATCATAGGCTGTAAGATTACTCACTCTGTAGTTCTATCCAAATTGCTAATGGAAATTCATACCTGTACTGTCAAGTTTTATCTTTATGTATGTTAGGCTTGTTATCAGACATGAAATTGTGACTAAGGGTCTTACTCACAATTTGGGGGAGATTGTTAGTCACAGAGGCATGCCTGAATACATCTAATAACAAGCCCAAGTGGTTCGTAATGCTATGCATTACCTACATGACCTCTTAACTGAGGGAACCTCTAGTTGTAGAGTTTCTACTTGTTTGTACTATGTAATAGGCATCAAATTCTATCTGTGTAACTGTACCTTCTAAGTCAAGAATAAAGCTTGAAAGAAGTTCTAAGGTTCATGCCTCAAGCAAGGAAATGAAGACTGTCAAATAATCACAGTTTGGATTTGAAGAATTGAAGAAATGAAGAAATTGCCTAAGTACTAATTCGAGAAGTACATTTGTTTATTCGAGAAGTCTAGCATTCGAGAAGTCTGGAGTTCGATATCTCAGAAGACACTATTCGATATCTCTCAATATGCTATTCGATATCTCAGGGATTCGATATGTCAAAATGCTCTATTCGATATCTCAAGGAGTCCCAGAGAAAAGAGCTATTCGAGAAGTGATTCGATATGTCAAGATAACACTATTCGAGAACTCAGAGTTATCGATCAAGTCAACTCCAGTTCTCGAATCACTCACTTAGTCACTTCTCGAATACATTCTTGAGGACAAAATACTGAAGAATTGTACAAGTCAGAAACCTACAACAAGCCAGGATACTTTATTTGACTCTGTCCTATAAAGCATGCTGGAAAGCCTACAAAGAAGCTTGGAGAGATAAGACAAGGGACAAGGAGCTGAAGAAGTGGATCTAAACAGGCTTTTCAAAGTCAAATCTGTAGCCGTTTGGACTCTTACTAAAATGAGATAGACAGACTGGAAAGTGTTTTTGTTTTTACCTACCTCATTTGTAGTAAGTGGGTGTATCCATGTCTATAAGGATACAGCCTCACTTCCTTAGCTGTCAAGGTGTTGAAGTTTCTCAAATACCCAGAAAATATCTCTCTGAGAAAAATGAAGCTGAGAATACTATCATTTGTATTCACAGATTGTAGCAAAATCTTAATCTAATAAGATATTAGATTAAAGTGATATTGTGTTGTGTTTGTCTTTAATTATCCGCATCTTCATATCTCACACACTCATCACTTATCTTGCTGCAAAGATTCAAGAACGAAGAAAAGTTCAAGAATCCATTCACCCCCCCCCCCCTCTGTATTCTTTTACTGTATTCAATACTCAACATTCCCCATTTTTCACATTTATACACTTCCAAATAAAAAATTTAACTCTTCCCCATTTTTATAAACTTCTAAAAGTTTAGTGTTTGAAGGTTATTGTAGATCAAAAATTCAACAAAAAGGTTAGCTCTTCCCCATTTTTCACATATACATACACTTCCTAAAATCAAGGGTTTGTAGGTTCTTGAAGATCAAAAATTCAACAAAAAAAGGTTAGCTCTCTAATTATCATGGAATATTTATTTAGTTCTTCTTGTTCATCAAGTGATCATGATAATTTCGATTATGTTACACCCGTAAGAAAAAATCCGGTATTTCGAAAGTTATTTGTTGATGATAAAATTATAGATGTTGATGCTTATGATATGGATAAAGAAAAGATGAATGTGGATGATGTTGATGGAAGAAAGAATGATGTTCATATGGGTAAAAAGAAGGTGGAGATAGAAATTGATAGTGATAGTGATGATGATGAAGAAAATAATATTAGGAAGGGAAAAAATGATGTCGATGATGATATTAATATCGAAAACGAAAATATGGGATTTGCATTTTCGAATATTAATGATGTCGTGCCTTGTGTTGGTATGAATTTTAATACTTTAGACGATGCGGAAAAGTTTTATAGAGATTATGGTCGAAGTGTCGGGTTCAAAATAATAATCCGCGGTACTCATAGGTATCAACGAAGTAGAGAATCATCATCTCGTGTGTATATTTGTATAAAAGGTGGAAGAACGACACCATTGAATACGGAAGATCGTGGTAAAGGGAAACGTATTAGGGAGTCGATTCCACGAACGGATTGTCATGCTCGAATGTGTGTCGCTCATAATATTAAGACAAGTAAATGGAGAGTTACAAAGGTCATTTTGGAACACAATCATGATATGGTGGCACCGGAGAAGGTACAATTTTTTCAAAGATCACGCAACATAGATCCGCTCACCCGATCATTGATTGAGTTGTTTAATAAATCGGGGATCGAGACGAATAAAGTGATGAAATGTCTTAGTGAGACGTGTGGTGGTGTTGAGAATCTAGGTTTTTCTCATCAAGATGTACGTAATGTGATACGTGACATTCAGCGCCGAGTGTTTGATTCCGGTGATGCCGAGTGTGGATTGGTATTGCTACGAGAATTACAAGAGAATAATTTTGGTAATTTCTTCTATCGGGTGGATGTGGATGAAGAGAACCGTGTTAGGGGTTTGGTGTGGGTTGATCCTCGATGCTTGAATGCCTACAAGAATTTCGGTGATGTGGTTACGTTCGATTCAACTTATCGGACGAATAGATATTGCATGCCTTTCATACCTATTACGGGGGTAAATCACCACTACCAAAATATTTTGTTTGGGTTTGCACTAATGAGGGATGAGAAAGAGACATCTTATAAATGGGTTTTGAAAACATGGTTGGAAGCCGTTGACAACAAGGCACCAACTACAATCATTACCGATCAAGACATTGCTTTAGGAAATGCTATTGCGGATATTATGCCGGAAACAAAGCACATGTATTGTACATGGCATATAAGTAGTAAGTTCCCCGAGAAGTTATCTAGCTTATACACCAATTATCCGGAATTCAAAACGGATTTTAATGCATGTATGTACAAGTCGTTAACACCCACGGAATTCGAAGGTCGATGGGAGGAATTGGTCGAAAAGTACGATCTTGAGAATCATGACTGGCTAAATGAAATGTATGCTATTAGACGTCAATGGATTGGTGCTTACACGAAACAACACTTTGCCGCCGGTATGACCACAACCTCAAGAAGCGAGTCCATGAATTCTTTTTTTGATGAATATGTGCGAGCATCAACCGGTTTGAAAGAATTTATTGAGAACTCACAAAAAGCTTTGGAGTCACAATATCTTAGGGAAGTTAAAAATGACTACGAGACCGAGGAATGGGATAGGAAATTAATATTGCATTCACCCTTGGAAATAAATGCATCCGAGATTTACACGAAAGAAATGTTTAAGCGTTTCCAAAAGGAGCTTTTGAAAAGCACATCATACCAAGTGACGAGGGTTAGACAAGGTGAAACTTGTTTGTTTAAATTGTACTTGGTTGAGAAGTGTACGGTTCCGGAGAATCGCAGAAGAAGTTACCTTTTAACGGCTCACTTTGGCGGAAAGCTAGAATGTACTTGTAAGAATTTCGAACATTCCGGGATGATTTGTAAACACATGATCCGGTACCTAGACAAGAAGCAAAAACTCAAAATACCGGACCTCTACATCATGCCTAGGTGGACAATGGAGGGGAACAAAATTGCCGGACCTCTACCGTATACCCCTCCCGTCCTTGCCAATATTGGTGCATCACAATCGGCAAGGTATAGTGCATTATGCAAATCTTTTCAAAACTTGGGTGCTATAGGTAGTTGTTCCGTCCCACGATTCAATTACGTGATGAACGTGATTGAGAGAGAGAAACATATTGCGAAAAACAAATTTCCGGAAGAACAACGTAATGAGAAAAGGAATGAGTCATTTAACCAAGATGATTACCAACATGACCAAGATGATTACCAACATGATCCGATATTCGATCCTCCGATGTCACAAACTAAGGGACGAAAGAAATCGGGAAGGTATAAAAGTGGTGTTGAAACTTCGACTTCAAAGGCCAAGCCACGGAAGTGCGGAAAGTGTGGGGTAGAAGGAGCGAATCATGATAGAAGAAATTGTCCTATTCCTCCTTTTCAATGAATGTATTGATATTTGAATTAATTTTTCAATTTATTATGCGACATTGAATTTATAATATCAAATTGAATTTATTATGAAATACATTGTGATAAAAATTAAAAAAATTGTGATTTAACAAAAAAAAAATGAAAATTCAAAGTAAAAAAACAGAGGGAAAACAGGGGATCGAGACTGGAGCTTCTGCCTAAATTCTAACTATGCGGCAGCCATGCAAGTAGCAATGAAACATTGTGGCAGTGTCAAAATGGCCAGAAGTCTCAATAACTTTCCTTTGTTTTCAGCAATAGCTTCTGTCTGTTTTAAGGCAAAATTTTAACTACCACAATGTTTCATTGCGGCAGCCACGCGACAAGCAATGAAACATTGCGGCAGTGTCAAAATGGACAGAAGTCTCAGTAACTTTCCTCTGTTTTCCTCTGTTTTCAGCAAAATTTTAACTACCACAATGTTTCATTGTGGCAGCAAGAACTCTTACTCTGCCTATTGCGTGGGCCATCCCAATAATATCATCTAATAATTGAAAATATAGTAGTAACAAAAGGTTTTTAAATGGCCGACAACTTGTTAAGTACTAGTACATTGTAATGATTATTAACTCATAAATAATGAATTTAACTGTTTTTGTCAAAAATGATATGGAAAAAATATTAAAATCATTTTTCTTCTTCAATTTTTTTAAATCTTTCTATTAAAATTTATATTATTATTTTTGCATTTTAATTTTTTTATTCTTGCATTATTTTTTAAATTTCTATTTTTAACATTGTTTGTAATTTTAAAAAAGATATTAGTGGAGTACAAAAAAGGTTAAAATTAACTACTATTTTAAAATTGGTTATTTCTGTTAATTTTATCAAATTGGGTATTTTTGTTAATTTTATAAAAAAGATTCCTCTATTTCATTTAATATTACTATTTTTGCATTTTCAAAATACCTATTCAAATTTATTTTACTATTTTTGCATTTTAAAAATAATTTTATTTTTGCTCTTCCATTATTTTTAACATTGTTTTCAACTTTAAAAAAGATATTAAAAATATTAAAATAAAACATTTTTAACATTTTTACCTTTGTAAAAAGTAGAGGTGCCGCAATGCTTCATTGTGGTAGGTCTATTTGTTTTTTCCTGCTACCGCAATGCTTCATTGTGGTAGTCTTTTTGAAAATCAAACATTCTGCAGCTTTTTCCTGCTACTGCAATGCTTCATTGTGGTAGGTCTATTTGTTTTTTCCTGCTACCGCAATGCTTCATTGTGGTAGTCTTTTTGAAAATCAAATATTCTGTAGCTTTTTCCTGCTACCGCAATGCTTCATTGTGGTAGGTCTATTTGTTTTTTCCTGCTAACGCAATGCTTCATTGTGGTAGGCTTTTTGAAAATCAAACATTCTGCAGCTTTTTTCCCTGCCAAGATTGTTAAACACCTTTTGCATTTTTAAATTAAATTTAAATTGAAAAATATTAAAATCATTTGTCTTCCTCCATTTATTTTAAATTCATATTTTTACCGTGGTTTGCAATTTTAAAAAATATTTTCAAAATAAAAAAAAAATTGAAAAAAAGGGGACTTCCCAAGGGGTCACCCATCCTGAAATTGCTCCAGCTCAAGCACGTTTAACTTTGTAGTTTCGATGCATATCAACCCACTCGGCCAGGAATGCCACATCTGATAATTACCGAAACTTTAAACTTATAAATTGGAAAACACCCGTATTGCTTGTTTTTCCTCTCTTTTATATGTACTTCGAATTTTCATTTTTTTCTTAAATCACAATTTTATTTCTTAACAAATATTATTCACCTTTTCAATGTTTTCTTAACGAATATTATTCACCTTTTCAATGTTTTATTAACAAATATTAAATCAATTTTACATAATAAATTAAACATCACATATTACAAAAATTAAACACCTTTTGCATTTTTAAATTTAAAATGGAAAAATATTAAAATCATTTGTCTTCCTCCATTTATTTTAAATTCATATTTTTGACGCAATTTATTTCCATATATATATTTTATATTTCGATATTAAGAAAGTCTTTTTGAAAGACTTGAATGCGAGACGTTCAATTATCCCTTTTTTTTTGAGAACTTTTATAAAATCCTTTATACTTGTTCCTGAAGTAGAAAACGTTCCATCTGTTCCTGAATAGCTTCTTTCAAAAGGCCTTCTGCTTCCTCGGTGAATGTCTTGGTAGAAGATATTATTTCTTGAAAGTGCGGTTTATTTGTTTTTAGGTAAGTACGTAACTCAACAAGAAATTTCCTTACCTGTCCAATTTCTAATGAATCGAGATAACCATTTGTTCCGGTATAAATAGTCATTATCTGTTCTTCTACCGCAAGAGGGGCGGATTGGGTTTGTTTAAGCAATTCACGTAACCGTTGACCTCTTAAAAAATATTTTCAAAATAAAAAAAAATTGAAAAAAAGGGGACTTCCCAGGGGGTCACCCATCCTGAAATTTCTCCAGCTCAAGCATGTTTAACTTTGTAGTTTCGATGCATACAATTCTTTTTAAAGAAAGAAATAAAAAAGAACCAACTTGTAGAACACTAGCCTTGAGACACATGTATGAAAGCTACAAATCCCAAGAAAGAAACTTAAAGAGACAAACAGAGGTAAATACACTTACAAATGAAGCCCAAATCCTGCTATCCTGTAAATTCTTCGACGTGGCCAAGTCTCTGATCAAAGAGATAAGTTAAGAAAAGAATAAAATTAAGAATGCAATGTAACGATATTTTGGGGATGAGGAGGGGGAATTAGGGGTTTAGAGTGGTGGTGATTGAGTGAAATAGAGGTTAATTGACCTTCAATAGCGTCGATTGCGGTAGGGGCAAACTCTGTGTGTTTAGAGTGGTCGGGAATTAGGGATTTCTCTGTGTGTTTGTGTAGCCATTTGTTTGTAAAAAGAAGGGTATAACAGTAATTGTGAAAAATCATGTTTACAGCAATGTATCATTGCGGTAGCCGCTATGTATCATTGCGGGAGATGCTGCTACCGCAATGTTTCATTGCTGGAGCAATTAATCCCAGCCTTACATTTTACAATTTAACGACCCAGATATGTTGGATGGTTTTTACAATTAATCCAGCTGAGGTTGTGGAAGGGCACCCACACATATATATATATATATACTCCCTCTGTCCCTCTCATTTCTTTACAGTTACTATTTTGGGATGTCCCTCTCATTTCTTTACATTCCAAAAATAGTAAGTTTCTCCTACTATTACACCCACTATCTCATGTATTTAACAATAAAAAATACTATTACACCCACTACTTTCCTCCACTATCTCAAATCTATAATTAAATATTAATATATGCCACCACTTTACCCACTTTTCATCTAATTTTACTCATTTTTTACACATTTTCTTGGTCTCCGTGTCCATCCCTCATGTAAAGAACCATGAGGGACGGAGGGAGTATATATATATATATATATATATATATATATATATAAATTGAGGGATTTTAGTTAGAAAATATAGAAAAGATAGTAGGTTTTAGTTGAAAAAGGTATTCGGGTTAACTGCTACTAATTATAAAATTATTATTTATTTTCTTAAATAGAATGCCCGTGATATGATTGGAAAAAGATAGAATTTAGTTAGAAAAAATTAAAAAGATAACATGTTCTGGGTGAAAAAGGTAATTGATTAATTTATAGTCATTATAATTTAATTATGTTATTTTACTAAATACAATTACTCGTAATATTTTTTGGAAATGAAAAATTAATATTGTCCGTGATATTTCTATTAAAATAGGGATTTTAATTAGTAATATAAAAAAAATGATACTTTTTAGCTGAAAAAGGTAATCGGTCAATTATTGTTAACACAAAATCACGCAAGCGTACGTGGTCACAAGTAATATATGAATAAGTCGAGTTCATTCCCACAGGGATCTGGTTTAGGTTTTAATTCAGTCAATGTACCTATGCAACAATGTAAGGTTATTACTCACTGCTAAGAAAATTAACAAAATTGGGATTGATTAACTAAAATTAACTAAAAAGAAAATTAACAAACTAAGAATTACTTAACTAATGAGAATTGGAATCAAATTACTTCTACAAGAGTAAACATGGGATCCTAACTTCATTAAATACTTCGCTTAGATCTGACGCCTTTAATCACTATATGCAATGGTTATGATATCTGATTGGATAACACGAAACAAGTACACGCTACCTGTCAACATACGTGTACCAAACTAAACATACATCCACAAAAGAGATAGAAGATGAATAGACACCAATTATGCTTAGACCCTATATATCTATAGAATTTGTAAACATAACGGTTGAAGAACAAGTTATCCATAAAGATCACAAAGGGCAATATAAATATTTTCATCTCATACTACGAATCATGTTGATAAACAATCATGAACCTATGCTAGCATGGCAAGTTCTAAATCTCAAGATCCACTTTCACTTCACAAGAGATTAACAAATTAGATGTTTGCGACGCATCTTTCAATTAAGCATAACCATACAAGGATATCAGATATACATCACACACAGATCTTTAAAGCAATCAAGATACTAAAGTTCCATAAATAAATCAGTTAGAATCCCATGACAACGATTAGTTCATAATCGAACCTCTCGTCATCATGGGATCTGATGAAACCATGATAAAAACAAAGTATGAAAAGATACAAATAAACCTAAGTAATTGATATGTAATGGTGATACAAATTACAATGGTAGAATGTGTTTAAATAGGCTCTAGAAGTCTTGCCCAGCAAGGAAACTACCAAATCAGAATTAAAATAGAATACGTTTCCTAAACTGATTCTGTTTTTAAGGAAAATTCGTAGCTGACTTTTCTTCAATATTTCTGGGCCGTTCCAGTCGTAATTGGACCTCTGAACCACTTTAGAATGATAGGGAATCTCGTTATCTTCGCGTGGACAATAAGATCGTCCAAAATGGACTTGTAGAACTCAAGATATGGCCAAATAGTGAATAAGGGCAAAACTGTAATTTTTCAGCAACGCGCGCAGCCTGCTCCTCAGGCGCGCAGTCTGCACGAATTCCACTGCATTCCGCGCAGCCTGTGCCTGGTTTGGGGCAGCCTGCGCTTGGCTCTCCTTCGCGTCGTTTTTCAGCTCTAATTCCTTCGTTCTTGCTCCGTTTTCGTCCATTGTTTTTGCGTTAGATCACATTTTTTATTTCCCTCGACTTAGGAACCTTCATGAGAGTTTAAAGACAACTCCATTCTTCATTCTATTGCACAAATTTAACTCCAAAAATGACGGAAGCATCAAACATAATCGACATTCTTATAAACCTGCACAACTACACAAAACACATCAAAACTACAACAAACTTGAGTTCAAGACAATCAATTTAAACCGATATGGAACGCTCCAAGTGGATATAAAATCCACTTATCACACTCCCAAACTTAAACCGATGCTTGTCCTCAAGCATAAACAAATATATTATATACAACTAACTAGTACCACTTCCGTAGGTGATCACGGTTGCATTTGGCATATGCAACAAGCCCTTTAAACCCCTAGGTAGCCCTAGTGGACGAGTGAGGTCTCGTGAGGGCCTATAGTTAATGTACCCATAAAATCCATCTAACTAAACAATGCAATAACAATGCAATGCATGAATGCAACTAATATGAAAATGCAACGATCCCCTCGAACTAACCAAAACCAACTAGCAAGCAAATATCTCAAAGAGTGCAACTAAATCCAAATAGAGCTCGACTAAGTCCCCATATACTAACAATACATGAACAGAAACGTGCGTGTGTGCGATGCTCATCAGAAATACTCCCAAAACTAGATCAAAATCATACATATTCTTCGCCAAGATAATCACAAGTTTATAAATAGAATAGACTGTAGACACTTCATAACCTAGAAACACCTCCATCCTTATTCAAGTTAGCCAGGAATTCATGCTTTATTACTAACAACAACGACACATAATATACAAGCATGCTTATTTAACCGTGCAATGGATGAGACCCCAAAAGGATTATACAATAATACCCATGTAGCGAGCGTTGGGTTAGTGGATCCCAGACTATAAAAAGCCTTAGGTCACTTGGCACAAAGTCCCCGCGAACTTAATTGCTCGAGTATTAAAGAGCTCACCCTGGTTAATTTTGCATTTAACAATTTAAACATAACAACTTTTGTTTTGATACATGCAATCTGGAATGAGAATTCTCATCCAACCCTAGACTACTCATAAAGATATGAGTCGGCTACTAGCCATTTGACGCCTAGCCATTATTGATAATTATTTACAATTAAGCATGAAATCCCTGGTTTCCCCCAAACTTAGACTTTAGTGATCCTACGCCATCAAGGGAATAACGAAAATTCTAAATATAATCAAGTGATTAAATAAAAAACAACTAAACAAGCATGACCTCAACCTAGCCCAAAAGTAAACGATGAGACTGTGTAAAAATTGTGTTTCTGAAGCATGCAAGTCAATTTCATAAGAACTATAAATCAACCCTCTATTCATCATTACCACACTCAATTAGACATCGACCTACCAATCAGAATTAGCTCATTCTAAGGGACCATGAAATATGCATGCCATGCAAATGCAACTAAAATGGACTCACATGGTATAAAAACAAAATAACAGAATGTCATATATGAAACAAACATAATTAATACGAACATATATGCATGAATTACTACTATTATGCAAACATGATATCTATATGAACACAATGACTCACAATCACAAATAACTACATATAAACTACTTATCCCCCAAACCACCCCCAAACTTAAAAGATTTAATGTTCGCATTGAATGGAAGTAAATACAAGGGATAGCAGGAAACATACCTAAAAATACTGAAACACGTGGGTTGCCTCCCACGAACCGCTTTTGTTTACAGTCTTTAGCTAGACCTGGCAATGGCTTTTTCTCTTGAAAATTTCTACACCGTATCTCTATATGGCCATTTAATTATCTTTTCCGGGGCTACATCCTCGATGACAAGTTTCCGCCTTCTTTGCTCTTCAAAGGTGTCAGCAACAATGTTCTCTTCACTACATGACAAGTTAGCAACAATAATAATAGGCAAAGTAGATGATTGACCCAAATATACATACCTCAAGTGATCTAGTGGTTTAAGCTCGAGTTTGGAAACTTCTTCAACATGATGAGTTTCATTATTAACTACCAAAGACTGATCAAGAGTGGTAATGGACGGATTAGGAACGGAAGTGGGTGGTTCACCAACAGAAGTCTTATCAACAGACTTAGGATCAAAAGAACTCTCCTCAAGTTGAATTTCATGCTTAGAACAAATAGCATTCAATTCCTCTAACATCTCATTAGAAGTAAAATTCTTGTACAACTCTTGAAGTTCTTTATTGCTCTCGTACTCTAACAAAACATCTTCCTCAAGAAAAGACTCAATTGCACTATCCTCAAGATTTGACCATGAAACAACCTCATCAATCAGCACCTTAGAATCCCAGAGATTAGCCAAGCCTAGTTCCTCATCTTCCGTATCGGACTTTCCTTGTAAAGCAAATTCTACTGGATCCGACTTGCCAAAACACTCTTCTCCTCTGCCGAAAATTCCAAGAATTTCTTTGGATATGGATGAGGTGGGTAGATCTGATTGCTGTTTGTAGAATGCTCCGGAGAAACTTTTTCAACATGATTCGTATTCTTTTCCACTTCACCGTCCAACTGCTCAGCTACCAAATAAGATTTCTCAATTTCTGGCCCTGTAGATTTCTCAACCTGCTGAATATGAACTTCTTCGTTTTCCGTAGCTGCTGATTTCTGATCGTTTGTAGCCTTTCCAGATCTCAAGGTAACTGCTTTCACCTGCTCTTCGACTTCCCTCTTGCCTGGATTAGCCTCCGTATCGCTAGGAAGAGTCCCTTGTGGCCTACTCAACAGGGCATTAGTAATCTGCCCAATCTGATTTTCCAAGGTCTTAAACGATACAGCGTTGCTTTTAAACATCAACCTCAATTCTTCTAATTCAGATTTATCATAAGTGGAATATCCAAAACCAGCATATGACTGTTGTTGCTGAAAACCCGAAGGTTGAAATTGCCACGGGGCATACTGTTGCTGAAAATTCTGCCCTTGCTGCTGCTGAAAATTCTGGTGATTGTAAGGTTGTGCTCCATATTGTCGACCTTGAAACTGCTGATAAGGCTGTTGTGGTTGCAGCATGCCACCTTGATTGTTGCTCCAGCTCACTGATGCACTATAGATGGCACACTGATTCATCTCATGTGCGCCCACACATAGCTCACAAACACTAGCCACCTGTTGAACTCCATAGTAAGTTAGAAAATCCATCTTCAAATTCAATGCCTTCAACTGAGTTGCTATAGCTATAGCTGCACACGTACCTGAAACACCAACGAACTACACAAGGTAGGTTAGAAAAACAATCTGAGTCAGTGAACTCTAACGACCACTGATGACAAGCACATAAACTAAAAATAAAACACCGATGATCCCCGGCAGCGGCGCCAAAAACTTGTTAACACAAAATCACGCAAGCGTACGTGGTCACAAGTAATATATGAATAAGTCGAGTTCGTTCCCACAGGAATCTGTTTTAGGTTTTAATTCAGTCAATGTACCTATGCAACAATGTATGGTTATTACTCATTGCTAAGACAATTAACAAGATTGGGATTGATTAACTAAAATTAACTAAAAAGGAAATTAACAAACTAAGAATTACTTAACTAATGAGAATTGGAATCGAATTACTTCTACAAGAGTAAACATGGGATCCTAACTTCATTAAATACTTCGCTTAGATTTGACGCCTTTAATCACTATATGCAATGGTTATGATATCTGATCGGATAACACGAAACAAGTACACGCTACCTGTCAGCATACGTATACCAAACTAAACATACACCCACAAAAGAGATAGAAGATGAATAGACACCAATTATGCTTATACCCTATATATCTACAGAATTTGAAAACATAACGGTTGAAGAACAAGTTATCCATAAAGATCACATAGGGCAATATAAATATTTTCATCTCATACTACGAATCATGTTGATAAACAATCATGAACCTATGCTAGCATGACAAGTTCTAAATCTCAAGATCCACTTTCACTTCACAAGATATTAACAAATTAGATGTTCGCGACGCATCTATCAATTAAGCATAACCATACAAGGATATCAGATATACATCACACACAGATCTTTAAAGCAATCATGATACTAAAGCTCCATAAATAAATCCGTTAGAATCCCATGACAACGATTAGTTCATAATCGAACCTCTCGTCATCATGGGATCTGATGAAACCATGATAAAAACAAAGTATGAAAAGATACAAATAAACCTAAGTAATTGATATGTAATGGTGATACAAATTACAATGGTAGGATGTGTTTAAATATGCTCTAGAAGTCTTGCCCAGCAAGTTAACTACTAAATCAGAATTAAAATAGAATACATTTCCTAAACTGATTCTGTTTTTAAGGAAAATTCGTAGCTGACTTTTCTTCAATATTTATGGGCCGTTCCAGTCGTAATTGGACCTCTGAACCACTTTAGAATGATAGAGAATCTCGTTATTTTCGCGTGGACAGTAAGATCGTCCAAAACGGACTTGTAGAACTCAAGATATGGCCAAAACAGTGAATAAGGGCAAAATTGTAATTTTTCAGCAACGCACGCGCAGCCTGCGCCTCAGGCGCGCAGCCTGCACGAATTCCACTGCATTCCGCGCAGCCTGCGCCTGGTTTGGGGCAGCCTGCGCCTGGCTCTCCGTCGCGTCCTTTTTTAGCTCTAATTCCTTCGTTCTTGCTCCGTTTTCGCCCGTTCTTTTTGCGTTAGTTCACATTTTTTATTTCCCTCGACTTAGGAACCTTCATGAGAGTTTAAAGACAACTCCATTCTTCATTCCATTCCACAAATTTAACTCTAAAAATGACGGAAGCATCAACCATAATCGACATTCTTACAAACCTGCACAACTACACAAAATACATCAAAACTACAACAAACTTGAGTTCAAGACAATCAATTTAAGCCGATATAGAACGCTCCAAGTAGATATAAAATCCACTTATCAATTATTAATATTATTAGTTTATTGTATTAAATAGAACCGCTTGTGATATAATTGAAAAAATAGAGATTTTAGTTAGAGAAAATAGAAAGGTAACATGAAAATTAAAAAAGTGACATGATTTATGTGAAAAATGTAATTGATTAGTTTATAGTAATTATAATTTAATTATGTTACTTTACTAAATAAAATTGCTCATAGTGTTTTTAGAAACTGAGATATTAATGTTGTCCGTGATATTTCTAGAAAAAAAAGGGAATTTAATTTGGAAAAAATAGTAAATATGATACGTTTTAGCTGAAAAGGTAATCGGTTAATAATTAGTATTATGATATCATTATTTTATTTTTATTAAATAGAAACGCCCGTGATATAATTGGAAAAAGAGAGGTTTTAGTAAGAAAAAATAAAAAAGTTAATGTGTTTTGGCTGAAAAAGGTAATCGTTCATGATATAATTGGAAAAGGAGATATTTTAGTTAGAGAAAAGAGAAAAGGTAACGTGCCTGAAAAGGGTAATTGATTAGTTAATAGTAATTATAATATAATTACGCTATTTGATTAAACAAAATTATTCGTAGTGTTTTTAAAAAAGGAGAAATTTTAGTTAGATAGAATGTAAAAGATATTTTATTTTACCTGAAAAAGGAAATTATTTTGTTTTCGAAGAATAGAAAAGGTAATATGTTTAACCTAAAAAAGGAAATTGATTATTAAAGGAGAAATTTTAGTTAGAGAAAATATATAAGATATTATATTTTGTCTGAAAAAGGAAATTATTTAATTATTGAAAAACAGAAAAGATAATATGTTTAACCTGAAAAATACTAATGAATCACCATATATGCTGATGATTTTGAAGAGGTGCTTTAGTATGCTGATTTTGAAGAGGTGCTTCACTATGCTAATTTTTATACACTCTGGAATGGTTATTCGTGATCATTTGGGGACCTATGTTGCAAGGAAGAACTTGCAATTACCAGGCCTTGTGTTGGCTTTTGAAGCTGAGGTGAGGTGTTAACGAAGGTTGTAACTGAAACTAATTTTCTTCTAATGGTTCAAGCCATCAAGAGCAAGAAGGATAACCGATTGGAAGTAGGAATTGTGTTAGACAGTTGTTGTTTGTGCCTTCAATCATCTGAGTTTTCTATTGTTTTTGTTCGAAAGCAAGCAAATAAGGCGATCTATTAAATGGTTAGATTACCTTGTTTGTTAAATTGCTACAATGTGTTTACGTCTCCTCCTAGTCCATTGTTGGAGACTCTCTTGAATGAATAAAAGTCCGAAGTAATGAAAATTGCATTTTGTTTCAAAAAAAAAAACTAAGTTAAAAATTACTTATAAATAAATTGTTTGTATTTGTAATAGCTTACTATGACTTAAAAATAATTTATAAGTTTAATTAGGAAAGTACTGTACTTCAGTTACTTCTTTTCATTTTTTTAATTTGACTTAATAAAAATTAGTTTAATTCTTTTTAAGTTTAATTTTTAATACTGTATGTCTTTTTTTTTTCATTTTCATGCAGACATTACTATTAAATTTATTTAATTTGATAAAATTGATTTTACTTATAAATAATGAAAATAATTATGAGTAAAACAAGATAAGCTAAATAGAATTTAATATAACTAGTTTAGATCATGTGCTTATTTGATTTTCTATAGTTTTTTATTGAAATTTTAAGATATGGGTTTTTTAGGTTTAAGATTTTTTAAATTATATGATTTGACAATAACAATTATATATATATATATATATATATATATATATATAGTTTGTGATATTTTTAAAAAATGAGGGATTATAGTTTAGAAAATATAGAATAATGATACATTTTAACTGAAAAAGTTAATTAATTAGTTATTAGTGATTATAATATTATTAATTTTTTTTAATAAATAGAATTAATTAGTTATTAGCGATTATAATATTATTACTTTATTTTAATAAATAGAATTGTTTGTAATATTTTTGGAAAAGGAAAAGTTTTAGCTAGTAATAATAAAGAAACTAATATGTTTTAGATGAAAAATGTAATTGATTAGTTATTAGCAGTTATGATATTATTTTATTATTTTATTAAGTAAAATTGTCCATAATGTTTTAATAAAAGAAGAATTTTAGTTAGAGAAAATATATAAAATAATGTATTTTACCCGGAAAAAATATTAAATAATTACTAGTAAGTGTATCATTTTTATTTTATTATTTACTAAATCAAATGATCGAAAATCAAGTTGAAAAACAAAACTTGTAATATTTCATTTTAATATAATAATATTAATAAATAGATTTAACCTCTGTAAGTTAATAGTCTTGAGATCGGCTCTACTAATTTATCTAAACTACAGTTTTACCATGCTAAAATTATTTCAATATTAAAAATACCATATCGCTAATCAATTTATCGAGACTCTGCTTTAATCATTCCGTCATTTTTCTCTTTTAGATTAAAAACTAGTTGATAAAGCCGCGCTTCGCGGCGGCATTACAATTTTTATTTTTAAAAAAATTCAATACATTTACGTTATATTATAATATTAATATTAAATTTTAATAATTAAATAATCTTCTCTAATGAACCAATTTCTTGTTAAATACGATTCTGTCGATTGAGCCGCTCTCTCGTTAAAACCGAAATCCCAACTTTTTAACATATATTATAAAGACTTATATAATATTTTTTTTATCCATAAAATCGAACCGTAAAAATAAAAAAAATTATGACTACAGTATCAAATTCTAATAGCTAATACAATCTTTTCTAGCGAGCCCTCTTCCTGTTAAATACGTTTCGAGCCGCTCTTATTTGAAACCGAAATTCTAACTTCACTATATAAAGAGAGTAAATTCCAATTTTTATATTCTTTAAACTTTCTAATATTTATAGAGTTTTAAAAGTTGAAAATACATCTTATATTTTCTGTATATTATAGATAAACTTGTATAAAAAAGTTAAAATAAAGGATTTTTAGGAAAAAAGATGTATAATTTTAAAAAAATCGTATATAACGTCTCCACCGTCCTCGTATTCTACTTCCAATAAAACATTTTATTTTATGTATTATATATTTAAACACTTTTTATACGGTCTTATTTAATGAACCGCTTTCTTGTTAAACACGGTTATTACTATTGATCCGCTCTCTTGTTAAGACCAAAAACCTAACTTTTACATATATTACTTGTATGATAATGCTTATCCATAAAAATCAAATCCTAAAAATAAAATAAAATTTATAACATCAATATGGTATTTTAATAGCTAGTACAATCTTTTATAGTGAGCCGTCTTCCCGTTAAACATGTTTCGAGCCGCTCTCGTTTGGGATCGAAATTCCAACTTCATTATATATTATCGATGATACTTATCTTACATAACAATTTTTTTCCTTAAAATCAAAACCTAAAAAATAGAGTGAATTCCAATTTATACTTTCTCTAGACTTTCTAAAATTTTTGGAGTTTTAGAAAATGAAAACACATCTTATTTTCTCTTTATATTATAGATACTCCTGTATTTATTTAGGATTCTTGCATGAGATTGTTCTTTTATTATGTTAACACATCAATTCTTTTCTTTTTAAATATGGTGAATTATGTTAACACATCAATTCTTTTTTTTTTTTTTAAATACGGTGACTTTTTTTTATGACAATAGTATTGGATTTATGAATAAATTTTCCTAATATAAGTATAATTAACTTATATAAAAAATATATAATTTAAGAAGATCGTACTTTCTATAAAATATTTAATTATATTTCTGCTCTATATATTCAAACACCTATTCTACTTCTAGTAGAACGTTTATTTATATATTTTTTCGATAAATTCGAACTCTTATTCTTTATAAATTCGAACTTCTATTCTACTTCCAATAGAACTTTTAATCGTATGCCTTATAAATACTTATTATACTTACAACAGAACTTCTAATCATATGTCTTCCCTATAAATTCGAACTCTTCTCCTTTATAAATTCGAACACCTATTCTACTTCTAATATGTTAATTGATATTTTTGTATTTATTAGTGTTTAAAATTCTAAAATTCTAGAAAATTAGAAAAATAGATTGAGACGATCTTAGAGCGCCACCTAAACTCCCGCTATCCTCCTTTACATATATACTAGTCGATAAAGCCGCGCTTCGCGACGGCATTATAAAATTTTTAAAAATTATTTCAATATATATTTGTCTTATATTATATCATCAATATTAAATTTTAATAGTTAACACGATCCTCTCTATTAAGCCGCTCTCTCCTTAAATACGATTCTTTCTATAGCTCTTTAGTTAA
The DNA here is from genome assembly GCA_036435485.1 of Saposhnikovia divaricata. NCBI lineage: Eukaryota > Viridiplantae > Streptophyta > Magnoliopsida > Apiales > Apiaceae > Saposhnikovia > Saposhnikovia divaricata. Next base: position 35,328,031 of record CM071599.1, read on the forward strand.
AATCAAAACTCATTTTTAACATATATTATGAATATTTATATTATAATTTTAATCCATAAAAATCCGAAACTTAAAAATAAAATAAAATTTATATCCTCACACCTATTCTAGTCGACAAAACTGCGTTTTGCGACTGGCGTTATAAGTTTTTTTTAAAAAATTCAATACATAATTATCTTACATGATTTTAAAAATTAACACGATTCTCTCTAATAAGCCGCTCTCTCGTTAAACACGATTCTTCCTATGGAGCCGCTCTCTCGTTAAAACGAAACTCATTTTTAACATATATGATGAACATTTGTATTATAATTTTAATTCATAAAACTGAAACCTAAAAATAAAATAAACTTATACCATAATTATATATGATTGATACTCATCTTATACAATAACTTATTTTCTTAAAATTAAAACTTAGAATGAGAGTGAATTCAAATTTTTTACTTTTTCTAAAACTTTATAATATGTATGAAATTTCGAAAAATGAAAATACATCTTACATTCACTATATATTACAAAAACTCCTGTAATTATTTTCTTACCTAAAATTTAAACATATAAATAAAGTAAATTTAATATTTTATATTAAATTAATAATAAAATTAAAAAAGTTACTATAGTATAATTTTTAGAGGAACTGCATACCAAAAGAAAAATTTTATAGTTCCTACATGGTAATGTCCTTCTATAATGATAACATCGATTTATTTTTTCAATGTGAAAATTATTCGGCATAGGAATAATATTGAATTTATAGATATCTTTTTCAAATGCAAGTATAATGAACTTGTATAAAAAAAATTAGAATAAAGGATTTTAAGAAATAAGATTATCAAGTTTAGAAGATTGCCACCTCACACTACTTCAATTAGAACTTTTAATTATATGTGTTCTATTTTGAATAGAACTTTTAATTATATGACTCACAAATATACATTCCACTTTCAATAGAACTTTTTTTAATTAAATGTATTCCTTACAAATTTGAACTTTTTCTCCTTTATAAGTTCGAACACCTATACTATTTTCAATAGAACTTTTAATTATATGTCTTACTTAAAAATATTAACTATTCTCGTTAAAAATTCGAACACATACTTACTTCCAATAAAACATTTAATTATACGTCTAACCAATAAATTCGAACACCTATTCTACTTTTATTTTGTTAAAAAATATCATTAAATTTATTAGTATTTAAAAATTCTAAAATTCTAAGAAATTTAAAAAACAGATTGAGACGATCTTGAGGTGCCACCTAACCTTCACCAATGACCATAATATCATGATCACTTGAAAATCCCTTGAAACACATTATCATTAATTTTCTTCAAATACAAAAAGAATTCATACATCTACTGTTATTAATATTAGCATTGTACTATGTTTTAATATACAACCTAGTAGATCAATTTATATAGCTTAAGATACAAAGTTTTGTAGAACTAAAAGTTAGCACTCATAAATAATAGAATAGAAGATTGGAAAGTATGAAACTTGACGATGTATAAACGACTCATGGAGAAACTAAACAACTATGGGCTTATATAGCTTAAAAGTTAAAAACTTCCACCTTGGTGCATGCATCCGAGTAACATTCTTGAATGCATAATTTGATCATGTCAAGAGGGATTCAAGACGTAGTTCCCTGGTGCATGCTCTTCGCGGATGACATCGTGTTAGTGGCAGAGTCGAGGGAAGAGGTGAACGGGAAGTTGGAGCTTTGGAGATCTACTTTGGAGTCCCAAGGGTTGCGTTTGAGCCGATCAAAAACCGAATATCTCTGGTGTAACTTCAGTGAAGAGGCCTTAGAGGGAGGGGTGGAGGTCAAGATTGAAGACCAGACTGTCCCCCGTACGGATAAGTTTAAGTACTTGGGTTCGATCATCCAGAAGGATGGCGAGATTGACGATGATGTCTCACATCGTATCAAGGCTGGGTGGCTTAGGTGGAGGGCAGCGTCAGGGGTGATGTGTGACAAGAAAGTTCCTTTAAAGTTGAAAGGGAAATTCTACAGAGCGGCTATCCGGCCCGCGTTGCTTTATGGGTCGGAGTGCTGGGCGACTAAGAAGGCTCTAGAAAACAAGATGGAAGCGGCGGAAATGAGGATGTTGCGGTGGTCTTGCGGACGTACGTTGTTAGATAAAGTTCCGAACGCTGTGTTTAGGAGCGAGCTCGAGGTGGCGCCTTTATCAGCGAAATTAAGGGAAGGGAGGTTAAGATGGTTCGGCCACGTCCGCAGGAGGAGGGCTGAAGCCCCGGTGAGGAGGGTTGAAAACATCTCGGTCACTGGGGTGAGGAGGAGAGGCAGACCGAAGAGGTCGTGGGACGAGCAGCTCCGGATGGATCTGAAGGCCCTTAACCTAGATGCGACCATGACCGACGATAGGCTCTCTTGGAGACGGCACATCAGAGTGGTGGATTCTCTTCTAGGGAGCGGCTCAGTCGTTGAGAGCCTCAGAGCTGGGTTGTCCCGGTTATCTCTAGCTTAGGAGTCCGGCCGTCTCGCGCGCGGTCGCTGTTTTCAGCGTTCCCCTATTTTCTGGTCTTATAATGTTGTTTTAATATTGTTGTTTTTATGTCTTGCAGGGTTGTTCGGAGCGGAGGTATCATCTCACAACGGAGAGCAAACCCACGCAGGTATGTATATCCCATGTGTAGGACGCCATGGGCTCAGGTATCATTCAGATCTTTTCCATACCAAAACACTCTCTCTTTTTCTCGCACAAAGCCGAGGGTCTTCACGGAAACAGCCTCCCCATTCTAAAGGTGGGGGTATGGTCTGCGTACATCCTACCCTCCCCAGACCCTGCCCTGAGCGGGATATACTGGGTATGTTTGGTTTGGTTTGGTTTTACTTTAGAACACATACAAAGAAAAAACAAATTTGAAGAATATCTTGCACCGTAATTTAATATTTTTTCTCAAGTTCTTAGTACGTACTTCATCTAGTCATTGGATCTACGTGAGATAGGTGCTCTATCTTTTAATCTCTCGAATACCTAATCTTATATTATAATTTTATTATAATATATAAGAAATCTTGCACTTCGGTTTACTACACATGCAAACTGAGAACATATTACACCCAAAGAAATCTCATAAAAATGATGAAAAGATATTAAAAAAAAAGTACTACCTCCAATATTTTTCTATTCAAAAATATAGGTTTGATATTCTAATGGCGCAATCCTTCCATCCATCAACTTGATCTACCTGCATATTGATGACAAAGACAGTAAAAAAGTAATAAAATAAATAGAATTTAAGCAAACCAAAAATTTATATAGCTCGGATGCTTAATTATTAAAGGATGCTATTGACTTCTTTATAAATTGCCTTTGACTTCTTTATAAATTGTGATAGACTTTTATATAAATTCGAATTTTTATTCATTATAGATTCTAACACCTATTTTATTTTTAATATATTATATTTGAACTCTTTTTCACTATAAATACGAATACCTATTCTATTTCTAATATGTTAAAAGATTTTTTTTATTTATTAGAATTTAAAATTCTAAAATTTTAAAAAATTAGAAATAAAATTACATCACATCACTACATCGGTTACGATGTTTCTGTTAGCTGCATCCCATCACTAAGTCAAGAATAAAATTACTATTACTACTAATCTTTTTCTAGCAAATTATTTTCTTTTAATCTTAACGACTGCGCACATTGGAAGTTTCAAGCCATCTAATCATTTTTTTGAGTAAATTAGATTATGTTTTACACAAATTTTAAAAAAGTAAATTATAAAATAATGACTCTATTTCTAATATGTTAAAATATATATTTATATTTATTAGTATTTATTCGAATTCATATTCTACTTTCAATAGAACTTTTAATCATAAGCCTTATAATTAAATATCTATTCTACTTCTAATAGAACTTTTAATTATATGTCTTTCCTATAAATTCAAAATCTTCTCATCTATAAATTCGAACACATATTCTACTTTTAATACGTTAAAAGATATTTTTATATTTATTAGTATTTAATATTCTAAATTCTAAAAAAATTAGAAAAATAGATTGAGACGCTCTTAGAGCGCCACCTAAACGCCAGCGTATCCTCCTTTATATATATACTAGTTGACTAAGCCGCGCTTCGCGGCGGCCTTGTAATTTCTTTTTAAAAAAATTCAAAATATAAATTTTAGAAAGAAATTGAATAGAAAATATCTATAAATAAATCAATGAACACAATATTGTACAAATTTTAATATATATAGACAACTAAATAAAATGTATACTTAGTTTTGTGTCCATATTGTATCACGTTTTATTTGGCCGACACCCGTTGTAATGCCGCATTTCGCGGCTACCTTGTAAAATAAATTAATGAATACAATATTGTACAAATTTAAATATATATAGACAACTAAATAAATTATATACACTCTCTCCGTCCCTTTTGATTCTTAACATTTTTTTTTTGGAATTTCTGATACGCATTTTAAGGTGCATTTTAAGGATATCTCTATAACTTTTTTTTAAAATTTTCTTTTTCTGTATAAAAATTTAAAGTGTCAAGTTTTATTAGGCCGACACCCGTTACAATAAATACATATAGATAGAAAAATATATTTGATTGAATCAATTAAAAGAAAATATTAGAAAATTATGATGAATAACAATGAGAAAATAATAATGAAAAAGTAACATTTAACAATAAATAAGTAAGGAGAGAATATGTAAATTTGAATTTTTTCTTCTCTACAAATTCAAAAACCTTTTCTATTTCGAAGATTAATGTTAATGTTAAAAAATGAAGTTTAAATTCAAGAAAAATTAAATAAATCTTTACCTAATGATAGAATTTCTATCAAAAGCAAAGAATGATGAGATGAAATCTATAATTTTCCTTTGTCTAATGGTATAAACTATATACTTATTACATATAGATAAAAAAGTGTATTTGACTGGATTAATTAAAAAAATGCTTTGGAATTAATGGAATATTAAGATCAAGAATAATGAGAAGATAATAATGATAAATTAATAATTAACAGTAAATAAATAAAGGGGAAATGGTAAAAGTTTAAATCTTTTGTGACGGGTTCCTAAGTGCTTCTACTTTCCAAACAAAAGCAAAAATAACAAATCATAAGTTTAAAAATAAAACGAAGAAAGCAAATATTAAATCAATAAATTCAAACCTTAAAAAAAAAATCAACCTGAAAATCACTAAACGTAAATTGAATTATTCTTCCCTACAAATTCAAAAACATTTTCTATTTTGAAGATGTTTATCTTAATGTTATAAAGGAAGTTTTGACCTCTTTTCTAAAAAATTGGTTCTAAAAAAGGAAATTGTAATTTTAATATTTGAAACTGAGGAGTTATAAAAAAATAGAGAAATATAATTCGAGCGGTTCTAGAGCTCCAATCAAGAAGCAACCACAACTATTAATTTTTTAAAAACAAATAAACAAAAACAATATACGGGTAACCTACAATTTTTGCGTTTGCACATAACATGAATATGGCGAACTATATCAATTTATTAACCTTTAAGATTTGCTCACTTGCATATCATCTTTCTATCCAGCATAGTATCTTCCAAAAGATAATTTACTCGTACCTTCTCTAAAAAACAGTCATAAACATTAGCTACCTTTGTAATAAATGTTGACATGTTTTTTTAATAACCGATAGATGTTATCCAAAATATTATTAAAAATTGTGAACATAAATCTTCTTATACCATCATAAGATTTATATTGAAGAAATTTGTTTACCATCAAGGTTTCGGAACTATCATGAATTACCTGTGACAGAGCTATTTTCGTGGTGCAAGTGCTAGTGATGATCTTGATCGAGCCAAGTTACACGCTGCCCCTCCTTTGCAAGTCACTGAGTTTCTTAACCATAATATAAAACCATTTTGCGTCAAAAAATTGTAAGAAGAGTAAAAATTGTGGGGATTTGCGGAAGCATTATACACATTATTAATTAGATGCATGAGTAACATATATAACCAAGGCCATTATTCTATAGAGTACCTCCTTATATAGAGAATATGAGAGAATAAATCTAAACCATTTATTTCCATTTATTTTTTAGGGTCCCGCCAGGGGCACCTTCACAAAAAAGTCTTATAATTCTACCCTCTATCTATTTATAAAAAAGATTTACAAAAAAAAATTAAAAAAATTATTTTTTTTAAAAAAAATAATGTCATGGCAGCAGTTTTTTTAATTTTTTTTAAAAAAAATAATTTTTTTTTATAAATGGATAGAGGATAGAATTATAAGATTTTTTTTGTAAAAGGCCTTATATAAAGAACAATTTTAATGCATTTTAAATGATTCTCTCATATTTTTTATATAACAAATTCTCTCTAGAATGAGACTCTATATACCAATATGTAAATTTGTACCAATCTCCACAACTTTACAATAAAGAGTTCCCATTAAATACTACGATATATGGTGTATTTCTAGAACAAACAATAAACAAAAGTTATTGAACGATTTCGGAGCATTGGTTTCTCCTTTATATAATTTAAAGATATAAATTTTTTTTTCTATTTCGAATATGTAAATCTCATTATTTTTCCCCTAGAGATTCGAAATCCTTTTCTATTTCGAATATGTTAATCTTAATATTAAAAAAGGAAATTCTGATTTCTTTTCTAAAAAATAGGACCAAAAGAAAGAAATTTTATTTTATTTATTTAAAATAGAGGACCTCTAGAAAAATAGATAAATAGGATTCGAGCGATTCTGGAGCTCCTACGGGTTCTCCTTTATATATATAATAGATATATTGATATTGATTTAAGAATATATGATCATTGTCTGGGTTAAGCAAGTATCTTACAAAATATTAACAGGACAACCTAGTAGTAAAATTTAACTGTATAATTGACAACCTAGTTGCATGTGCTTCCTAGTCACTTTTATTTACCCACAACACCACGTCACCAACTAAGCGCGCTCTTCTTGATTTCAATTCAAAAAAATACATACACACAAAACAAACATCTATTTTTTGTATCTATATATCAATGCCAACCGCATCCCCTCTTTTTTCATCTCCTCACAAACCCTAATCCTCACAAATCTACACACCCCATATCTATACATACACAGATACATACAAATATATTGGTTTCTTGTCTACCCTCTTCTTGAAATCTAAAGTTGTTGACTTTAGTCACACAATTGTAGAGCTGAAAAGTATGTAAATTTTTCTTGAACTTTTATAAGAAATGGGTGACAATAATTACTGTAAGGGTGGTGTTTCAGATATGTCTTCTTTGATTCCCAGATCTGAATTAAAGGTGGGTTTTTGAATTTATAGTTAATTGTGATATAAGTAGACTTAATTTTTGATTTTTATTTTATAATTGGTTTGATTTGTGTGTTTTTATTGGATTTTTTTGGCTTGTTTTGCTAGTCTGTGGCTGGACAGAAAAGGGGTTTTGGAGATGTTGGAGAAAGATCGGAACTTGGGCATAATAAGAGAGTTAAAATGAGGGATCTTGAAAGTGTGATTAGATCAGAAGGTAAAGGTAATTCTCTTTCTGAATTTTATGCTTTTGTTTTGGTGGTATTTTTTGGGCCTTGTCGACATTGGGATTTCGGGTTCGGATTGTTTTCGTGTTTGTATACCTGTCAATTTTGTCTTGAAACTTAACCTTAATTCGATGAAATGAAAAATATAACCTTGCAGGATGAAATTTTAATAAACGGGTCATTTTCGGATTAAATGAATTGTTTCGTGTCAATTTTTGGAGTATTCTTGTTGATAATTGATGGCTTAACTCGTGTTTGAAGTCACACCTTCTGAATTTTTTTTGAGTATGGTAGTACTGAATTTTGTTAACAAGAGTGGTAAATCGAATCGATTTTTTCGGATTATGTAATTGATCCAGAGTATCCAACTTGGTCGTGAATGTCCCTTCAATTTTAAATAAGTGGACTTTGCTATAAAACGATACCACTAAACATACTTTTTCTGGTAAGTTTAACAAAATCGGTATTAGTCTTTGCGCTCTATTTGCCTAGAGTATGAAACATGTTGATACTTAAGACTTGCTATTGGATGCAACAGGGATTGACAACAGCCATTATACAAAATCTTGGATCAACAAGCACGCTACTGAGATTTCCTACGCCAAGGAAACTGTAGCCATAAATCCAGATGCTATTCAATCAGCAGAAATGAAGAAAGCCGCATCACAGCCAGTTGTTGGCTCTTCCTGCGTAGCACTTGATCTGAATGCCAAAGTTGATACGACCACCTATTTGGATAATGATAATACTCGACCATGTGCTGATGAAGCAAACAATCAGAATGCAAATTTTAAACTAAATGTTGACAAGTCAAGAGACTCTGGCTTTGATCTTAATGTTGAAGATGATTCAAGTTCTGCCAACCATGACCTTGATCTGATTGATGATTTGGAGTGTGGGAGTACGTGTGGTCCAATGGAAAAAAAAGATCCACTGAAAGTCTGGAAAGAGATGAAGCAAAATGGTTTCATGTCATCTTCTCATGGAGGTGTACCTATTCCAAAACCGCGTGGGCGAAAAAGCAAAGCTGATACACTCAAGAAAAAGATGGAGATTGCAAGGAAAGAACAGGTGGATAGGTTTGCAAAGGTTGCTGCTCCTAGTGGACTGCTCAATGGATTGAACCCCGGAATTATAAACCATGTTAGGAACAGCAAGCAGGTTCATTCTATAATAGAGGCTCTAGTGAGGTCTGAAAGAGGTGGCAACTTCAATACTGGAAACAAAGAAGAAAATGTCCATACAAAGTCAGAAAGAATAGGATCAGGTGAAGCAAGAGACAGCAGAAACCTGAACTTGTCAGGGATGAAAAGATATAATCTTTGTCACGAAGAAGATTTCCTATATAATGTATCAAGATTCAAACAAACAAGCGACTGCCCAATTAGTTCAGAAAACATACGAGGCATTAATGACTCAAGCATGGTATATAACTGCATTTCTTGTAAAACATTTTGTTTCTCATATTTCAAACTAAAGAGTCAGGATATACAACTTGCCCTACAGTTTTTCATCATCTGCAACTATGGCTTTGCAGAATATCAGCACTCTGTGTGATGAGGACTCAACAGACTTCTCAAGCGTTTCTTCTCTTTCTTTCAAAGGTCCGTGTATATCGATTTATTTTGATTTGTAATGTTATAACTGTTTACTAAAATTGTGTTGCCTGAGACTTGAATGAACATATTTAAAAGAACAGCAAATAAGATTTTCACATTTCAGAAATCAGAATTAGAATATATCTGATAATATAGAACTGTAAAGTGAAGATGTGAGTATCTCATAACAGAAAAAGTGTTTATGTGAAGCTGAGCTGCTGAGGCATTATGTAATCGAGTCCACAGCATTTCAAATGCAAGTTTTAAACTTTCAAGTCTATAGACTAGCCTGAGTATTAACTCAGGTCTATAGACCACCCTGAGTACGAAGTTCATCAGTAGTCTCCATAGGCTCCCCAACATAGTATAGCATGAGTTGACTTTGTCCATCATTGATATGTAAAGGTAAAATAAAGGCCATATTAAGATCCGCAACTTACCAATAATTAAATGAGAACATTAATTTTGGCCTTTCTTAACGAATAGCCTGTCATGATGTCACTAGAGATTGCTCAAGACATACCTTTTATAAAAGTTTAGAGATCCCTTTTCCTATATGTCTATTACATAAAATGAAGATCACCTTGTAAGCTAATCTAGTATCTGCATATTTACTATCCACAGCTGCTAATGTAGCCTCCCAGTGGTTGGAGCTTCTTCAACAAGACATTAAGGGACGCCTTGGAGGTATGTTAGCTTCAAACACTACTGTACTATTTTACGGGAAGACAACTATCATGCCAATCTGGTATTAAAATTTGCAAGTTCTTTATTATTGCAGCACTACGACGTAGTAAGAAAAGGGTTCGAGCTGTAATTCAGACGGAGCTGCCTCTTCTGATGTCTAGAGAGTTTTCTCATAACCAGGAGAACGATCCCTATGTTCCAAGAATGCCTGTCCCCAATTCATCAGCAGACATGCACAAAGCTAGATGGAATGCACTGTTCAGTCAGATGGAAAACACACTTTCTGAAGAAGAAAGACTACTGGTAAGTCCTTTAGAGGATTATTCTGTCCCAGTGTGTTTTAAGTACTATCTATTACAAAAGTCCTTATCAAAACAGTGTTAGGTTCACCAATAATTCATCAAACAGAGACATCAAAAAATGTATAATGAATACTAAAATTTATTACTTTTGTAGTACCGAGGATCATATAGTAGCTGTCACTTATAATGTACCAGTGAACTGAAGTATAATGACCGACTCTATTTTTGCAATTTTTATAAAATTTGTGGAATAGTAATTTCCTGCAATTAACAACTGTTGGTTCACTAGCTCCCTTTTCACTTCTTAGTTCTTATAAAAATTGGGGGAACCTAAATGTCATCCGATTTGGATTATTGTTCTCAGGAAAATTGGTTAAACCAAGTAAAGGAGATGCATTTGCAGTGTGACCGTGGTTTTTCCCAAAATACTGGAGCACCTGGTCTGCAGCAACAAGGGATATCAGAGACCGACCACAGGTAAATTTCATTACCCTTTGAGAGAACAACCTATTGCATTAATTGCATCAGAAAGCTTTAGTCGCTACAAGAAAATTGTGAAAAGCAATCTGCCCTCGTCTTTGCAAACAGCTATTGTTGCTGCTAAAGGGTGTCAGCTGTTTAGAATAACAAGGAAGAGAAAATATTTTGATGATTGGCAGATCTTGTTTTAAATTTTTAAGCTCTATTATATGCAGGGCTGTCTGGTCCTAGGCTTTGGCATATAAGACATGCCGCCTAGGGTCCCAAAATTCTAGAGTCCTTTGTAATTATTTTTTTTTTGCTAATTAAATTAGCAAACTTTACGTTACACATATCCAAACTTGGCACATAGATATTTTATTAGTTAGCCATTTTTTAGGAAAACAAATACATATTTTAGGGCCCCCAAATATATTCGACTATGGCCCTATTAACTTGGTGCCAGCCCTGATTATATGTCAGTTAGTCTCAAACGACTTAAACATTTTCACACCTACTGGAATTCAACTGCAGTATTACTTATCTTGTGAATGAGTTCACAAGCATACTCTTTCAATGATTTTGAGATATTTTTTGTTTGAATATACCTTCGAAAAGGTTGTCATTTGCTTAAGACGTCTAAGATTCTTTTACCAAATTGTGGTCAAAAGTAATATACCAAATCCATCATATATTAACCTTTGAGGAAACATTATTTTCACAAAATGATCAGAACAATGTTGTTTCGGCATCACTTCTCTTGTGAGTACAATTCTTTCTGGTGATATTGATTGTATTCTCAATACCTGATCATGTTTTGCAGAGAGAATCCAAAGGATTCGGAAAGAGTTCTAGCTGTGAGGGCTGCTGCGGCTGCATTTTATTCAACATGCAACTTTTCACAGTCGATGGGAAACTTGCCCTGCTTTTGAAAATATCAGCCACAACTCCAGATTTGTATCAAGTATCAACCTTCCTAATTATAGAATTTTAGATCCTGATTCAAGTACTTCATCATGGCATCTTAGCAAAGTCCAACCGCCATTCTGGTGAAGGCCTCATGAGGCTGTTGCTTCTCATCACTTGTAACATTACAAGTATAAGTTATGTTCTTCCTTTTCTTTCTTATAAGTTTTTTCAAGCAGTTCTTGTTTAGAGCAGAAATAATCGACTTTAAATAATCTGATTGTTGGATTAAAGATTGATGATACTTTTCTATCATCAGACATATCTTTCATCTAATTCATTGTTGTATACAATACCTTTATAGTTTCTTACGAAGGGATTAATTTGACTTGCATTTAAATAAATTTATGTTGGACTTGGATTATTTTTGAATATGAACCTATTTTGCACCTTTTACTTGAACGGTCACAAACAGGCAGAAAAGAGTGGGGCTGCCTCGCTTCTCAACAGAAGCACACAAATAGAGTGGGCCTGCCTCAATTGATTGTAGTGACGGCACTTATGTAATGATATTAATTTCTGTACCTGCAAACAATGTAGTTAAATTTGAAAGCAAAGAAGGTATTCTAGTAGTCGAGCCAAATTTCAACAGAATAGATCTGCATTTGGTGGAACTTCTATCCACCGTTGATGGCGTATTCCATTTTCTTGTAACTTTCAATAATTTTTACAATGCTTGTTGGCAAATTCATTGCACAATCCATCTCTAAATCTACTAATTTATAGTTTCCCTATTACATGACAACAATTCTACAATGTACAGGCTTATATCTCAAGGGGCACCACAGGGGTACATATAGACGCAGATCCTGATAGACAATGAAGGTGTAGTGCATCTTGCATGTATGCAGTAATAGACTATGTCTTCCTGCAACTCTAAAGCCAATTTGGTGTCGATATAGTTGACACTGGCTTAGCGGCATCATCTGGAACTTTTGCTAGTGAGCGATACTGCAATTTTACACTTTCTGCATTGTCCAATGTCTTGACTACATACCTGGAGTTGAAAAGCACAACTAAGTTCTAAAACAAATAATTTTCAATATAAACTGATTTGCATAACTCAATTATCATTAATATTATCATATCATTGTGACAGTCAAGAAGTGTTTATATAAACTAGGTCAACAACATTCCAACAATTTACCAGCAAGTCCGGAGGGCAGAGAAAATAACTTAAAACAGGACATGTTATTTGATTATAGAGAGAAGATAATTATTGTTTATGAAAAGTAACCGGAATAAGAATAAACATGCTAACCATCCATTCAAGCATTGAGTTGTCACAACAGCCTCACGTCCGACAAAGCGTTGTGGTGTCCGCTTGTTACCCTGATATTCCCTCCAAAATTAGTATATTCATCAAAAGTTGATCAGGCATCCTTAATATAGATAATGGTATAGAAATTTGCATAGGGACCTTTATGATAACTCTATCAGTCAGAGAAAATGGAAACTGAACCCCTTTGCCTCTTTGCTGATCCAAGAATGATACATCACCGTAGTTACTTTTATCCTGCATGAGAGCAGAAGAAACTAGCATCAGAATTAATTGTTCTTTTAATCAAAGATTTTTTTTTAAAAAAAAACACAGTGACAAGCAAGAAACAAGAAAGGAGATAGTAACACGCAAATACGTGCGTTTTGTGAGTTATCATCCAAATATGAAACCTATGTGCTAGAATGGAACAACTTTCTTCAGTGTTATCTTGGGCCTTTCAACTCAAAATTGTGCCCCCATATAAAAATTATAGTTGAAATTAAGATGTGATGATTTAGTAATATCACAAAGCCGCTGCTATTTTCTATGTCTGACAGATATGGACTCTTTTTGTGGTGAACACAAACTACTTCCAAAATCGCAAATCAGTCGCCTTCGTAAAATTGTAGTAAAAAAGAGATCGATGGGGATCTGCATCAGAGATATGAATGTGAGATGTCGATTTGACAATGCCTAGTCAAGTCGAAGGCGGAACTGACTAGTCAGCCTAGTCATTTATACGTCGAAAACTCATAAACATTAATTACATACATACATAACAAACTAATAAGTTGTTGTAAACTTATTATAATTGGTATTTTAACCAAGCAAATTACATGATGAAGTCAATCAATTGAACATTTTACTCAGACTTTCTTTCATTCATCTCTCCATCAATCTGTTTTCTATTGCGAACTGGCCTAACAGCAATAGGTACAAAATGTAAACAGCACCAAATGTTGGAACACTGTCCTTTAGGGTCAATTTAAAAGTACGTAATTTTTTTTGTAAATTGGGATAATTCATTCCAAGGCGAAGTGGACTAATCAACTTGGGTCGATCACCAACTTCCGATTTGGCCAACCTTTTTTTGATTCTCAAAAAATGATTGGAGGACTAGTTGACATGTGACAACTATGGTGATGTCTACAAGTATTGTTAAAGGGCAGTCACCAAACTGACAAAGCTGTTAGATATTAATAATCCACCCAACATGCAATATATTGACAGGATAAACTTCTAGCTGGTTATCTAGATGTACTCTCATTTATCCAAAACAAGAAAACCAAAAGGTTAGAGATAAAACTTCACTATTTCATATATATTTTGGGTTGAATTTTATCACAAACAGACAAAATTATAACTATACAAATCACGGATGAATGCAGGGACTGTGGTATAGACCTGTTCAAATTTCTCTTTTCTTCTTTTGGAAGCACGGTGGCACTGCATTTCTTCTTCCCGTCGGAATGCCTGGACAGCAGCTCGAAGAGCTGCACAAATAAAGAGTTATCAAGAGCAATAAAAAATAAGAAACAACAAACTCAATAAAGTGAATTAAATATATGGCTAGAAAGTTTTGGGAGGAATGAAGAAATATATACTCCACCATTTATTAGAGGTTTCAGATGAAAGAATGGACTGCAAAAGCATTCTGATTCATTTGATGTCTTTCAACATAATCTTTAAACTTGTTTAATTAAATGTTACATGACAAAATATCTACAAGATATAAATCACTGAAAGGCACGGGAAGATTTTAATGGAGTCCAAAAAGATCATATTGAATTTAAAAGAACTAAAAAAGCTTCAAGTTTTGCACTTAGGTGTAGGTATAGCAGTCATAAAAAAAAAGTAATTAATGGTCAAATACAGAAATTGTGCCAGCATGTATAGATAACTTTCCTATCAAAATAATATCTAATGGAGAAGACAGATATATCAACACCAGATGAACCATTGCAAGGCATGAAAAGAATTCAAAGGAGTTTTTCAAGTGCATACTACATTCTACAGAACTAAAATGCGTGGAATTCTGCCCACAAATGCAAAAGTAACAAGAAACGAAATATACTGCAACTGACCAAATTGATCCTATAAAATGACATTTAACTGCACTGTATGAGTGGCACACTGTACATATACCTACTTGAGAAAATAGACATTTCAACTTACAAAGATTGTTAGCCACAGAGTTCCCTGACACCGGCTGTGAGCAAGTGTAGCAAGCTTTCTGAATATAAAGGAACACACTCAGCACAGTTAAGAAATACTAAGATTGAATAATGAATACTATACAATATATAACTAGGCACAAAAAAGTCCTCATAATGAAGGAGTTCCTTAAAAAGAACACAATCCTTAACAAAATAATATTGAAGCATATATAACTGACATAGAAGCATGCATGACACATCAATATCTCAAAGAGGTTGTGTCAAAGCTTGATTTTGTTTTCATATGTTCATTTTAAGCATTATATGTTTTCATATAATTCCATAGAAGCATAATAAGCAGCATTCTCAATACAGAGGAAACTAAGCATGTATCCTGAAAGACCTAAAATCTTTGTCAATATATTGTTTCTACAAAATAATTTTCTGAAATTTATCATTCTGTTGAATAACTAAACCTCCACGTCATCTAACTAACACCAATATATTCCTGGAGAAATAGTAGGTACTGATTACTAATATTTGTTAGTGCAGAACCATGACTAGGACAATTATGTATACGTACAGAGGGAGAAAGACGAGGGAGGAAGGCAGCTATGTATATGTACAGCCTAACAAAACTGTATTCCGAGCAAGTTTTCATGCACTCAACAGCTCATGTCACAGGCACAACAGGTATGACTCTATTTTACACACAAGTAGATGCACAAATCAAATTGAGAAGATTGTTTTCTCGTGGTTCACCATTTTTATAACATGCTGCATTCCTCCACCACCAAACGAATGCCCACAAGGCAATATCATCGCATCATCCATAAGTGATCCTCTGCATGATATGAAAAAATTGCATAAACATGCAGTGTAAGTACAGTAACTCAGTTACAGAAAGTAGGTGTACCAAGAGTATCAACTATAACAGGAAGTACAAAAATTTGTATTGTCATGCCACAAACATTGACACAGAAGAAACTTTTGCTTGTACAAGGGGTGTATAAAGTATTTAGCTTAATAGCTACCACATTATTACCTCCATATATTGACTTTAGTATCTTGCACATAAAGAAAATACCAGTCTTTAAGCTAACGCTGACCAATTGACAGCATACACATAGCCTTTTCTATAAGTTGAATGTCTAATTAAAGTATTGCAAATTATTCTGTTTTCTTCTTTAAGTATTGCAATGTAAGGTACATTATGTACCTTACATTTTGCTAAATCAATCACATTGTATTGGCATTGGTTTAAGCTCCTTAAATATACAGCAATTAAGCTAACCTTACGGAATATGTAATAATTCCAAATTGATTAATCTAATATGATTAACGCTACAATGATCAAATTCCAAATATTTATCACTCTTAATGAGCTAGCAGTGCATAAATAAAAGTAAACAGAGTTGTATAGCTTGGAAAAATAAAAAAGACTATGTCCTCCACATAAAATTAAAAGCTAGTCGTAACAGAACTGATTTAAGATTAACCTGTTCCAATTTATACAAAATCCCAACCTTTTCAGTTTGACAATCCAAATGACATATATATGAAACAAAAAAACTGGACCCAGACTTACGTAAGAGGATCCGAAAGAACTTTTCTCAAAGACTCCCCGGAGTCAGCCGAGTATAAAACATCCTTCCTACCACTCAAACCGCAGCCATTTTCACCCAAGGAAACATCTTTCTGCCCCATAGAAGTTGACCCCTCTTGCACCTGCATGTGACGTTGCGAATAATACAAATCCTCATTCGTACCAGCAATTGTCACCAATTGATCACCACGATTCCCGAGCAAACTACCTCCAACATTGTTACAATTACCCATATCATTATCATTACTCTCATTCCCCGTAGCCAAAACATTCCTCTCCTTCACTAACAATCCCCTATTCGAACCTAATCAATAACCAACAAAAAGAAGCACATAAAAACCCTAAGCAATTATCACATTACCTCCAATAAAACAAATACAGCTTACTAACAATTATAACATACACATTATATATGTGCTATCTATCAAAAAAGAAATAACTATACTTGTACTTTTACTAGAATTAACTTCAAAACGAGAACTTAAAAACCGGTGACTTGTGCCTACTAATTTGCAGTCTCAGCTACACAAATCACCGGTTCTTATTTCCGAGTTATCGGTTCTCAATTTAAACTCAATTTTTATAAAATCAGAAATATAAACTACAGAAATTAACATAAAATTAAGTAAGTTACCAAAAGAAGAAGACAAATGAATAGACTTTCCATTTTTGGGCGTACTATTAATATCACTAGTCTCATTTAATTTAACTTCCTCATCATCCTCCACGTCATCATCATCGTCATCATTATCATCATCGTCGTCGTCGTCATCATCACCGTCCGATCCATTTCCATGATTAACATTCCAAGCATGAACCGGAGTAGCATAAACCGGGCGACTAAACTCAACCGGTGGCTGATAAAACCGGTGCGAATTATCAAAAAAACCGGAAGTGAGCTCGCGAGTTGTCTTGGGACCAGGATCGCCGGAGTTACTACGAGGGAAGGAAACGGCGGCATTTTGGAAGAGGAGGTGGTGAGGTTGGGTGAGTGAAACGACGCCGTTTTGAGGAGGTGGTGGTGTAGTTGAGGTAGGTAATAAAGTCATTTCTTTACTGCCGGCCATAGAAAGAAATTAAGGTTAAGTTAATTTACTAAGGGTAAAATTGGTGGGTGTGGATGTTCATTTGGTTAACAGGAGAGTGGGTGGTGGAGGAGGAAGATGAGTTAAACGACGTCGTGTTAGGGGGTATGTTATATTGACTTTTATAGTGTCGGTCAACGTACTTGTCTGTAGACAAAACATGATTTAAAGTGGTTGCGGTCTTGGGGATGAAACTCGTTTGATTTGGTTTGGTTTAAATTCATTCTTTTTTTTTTTTTATGAAATTTGTAAATGATTTGAGTCTGAATATATGTTTTTTTCTTTTTTAAAATGTTTCTTAAGAGATATAATGATTAACGAAATCAATTCTAACAGATTAGACAAAAATAAAATCGAACAAATTTTGTACAAGATGATCAACAAACATTTAATCAAATTGATATATTCATCCTTATACTTTTTATTTCATATCTATGAGAGTATTAGAGCATTTTCAATGATAATATGTATAATGATTGGTTAAAAAAAATTTAATTATAAAATAGTTGAATATTTACATAAGATTGGCAAGAAGAACTCCAATGTACATGATAATTGTTTTATTTTTGTTAAGAGGTTAGTTCGGTTCAATAGATATACTCAACGAAATATATATATATATATATGATTGCCTATAATTTTTGTTAAGAAAAATTATATACATTGAAATGTTATTTTTATACATATTATTAATAACATATACTCTCTTTGTCCCAAATTATGTGAATGTGTTTGACTTTCACGGAGATTAAGAAAAATTAGTAAAAAGGGGTAAAATTTGTTAAAAAGTGGATAAAGTGGTGGGAACTATCAATATTTAATAATGGATTTGAGATAGTGGAGGAAAGTAGTGGGTGTAATAGTGTTTATTTAATATAAAATAGAGTATAAAATGAAAAGGTAGTGAGTGTAATAGTAAAAAGTAATGTCCAAAAATAATAAGTATAATAGGTTCATTTTTTTTTAGATGTCCCCAAAAAAGTTCACATAAAATGGGACGAAAGGAGTACAATCTAGGATATTTTTCCTATCGGAAATGCTCTTAACCTCACATCGATTTTATAAGAATAGATATATAAAATCTAAAATTTGTACGGCAATAAAACCATCATGAATTAATTAAAATAGAACATAGTTTTTAACTAAAGTTCGGCTCATCTATACTATCTGTTAGGTCCCAAAGTATCGTAGAAGGGGGGGTTGAATACGATACTATAAAAATTAAAAATAATTCCGAGAATATATCTTTATTGATAATAAACTCGAAGGGGTGTTACAACTTCTAATCCAATGGATTAGCTTCAAAATTAGAACACTCCTAAGGATAGTTTAGGCACGAGGACCTTCTACCCGACACTGCCTGAAAGTGGGCTAAGCCGACTTTCCTACTAGACGGACTATCTAGCAGCTTACACAGAAAATATATGAGAGAGAAGAGAGAGTTGTGTGTTTAAGTGTATTTTGAAATGAAATACAACAAGTCAATTTATAGATTTTAGAAAGTTACTATGCAGCTAATATACGTAATTGATTACATATATTATCTGCCTAATTTTTCCACAGCCGCTGCTAACCTTTCAAATTCAAACTTCACCGAACTTTTCAATTTCAAAGTTTGATTTTTAATTCATGTGGGCCCCACATGTTTCTTACTTTATGAATAGTACTTTTGGGGACTATTCACATGAATAGTAACTTCGGTTACTATCCACCCGGTGTGAATAGTGATTCCGGCGAATAGTAATTCTTGTGTGAATAGTGATTCCGGTGTGAATAGTGATTCTGGTTACTATTCATTTTCCTCTTATTTTTGACATCCTTAAATATTCAGCTTCTGAAATGGAGGATATCAACACTGCTCTCAATCATACCTCTTTAACAGTTTTTCTGAGTTAGATACCTTGATTCCTTTGTGAAAATGTTGACGCCTAGTGCAACTGGTCTGGTTCACAGATGACTAACATTCACTCGTGGTCTTCGTATTATGTCTTTAAGAATACTGCCAAGAATTGTGCAACCATAAAAACTTTATCACTGGAATCTTTTGGCCCTTCAACTAAATCATCTGTACATCTTATTTTGTCACTGAGGCTTGATCATTTTAATGAACTTCTTTCAGCGACTTGATCCTTGTTGGTGCCTGTTCTTCAAATTTCACGATCCCTGTATAGAGTTTATTATTTATCTTTTATCCTAGTTGAGTTATATATGTCCTCTATTACATATTACATTTTTATGCTTTACAATCTCCCCCTATTTGATTGTCAGGGTTTGACAAACAAATTCCTAGAGGATAACTCAACTGATACAACAAAAAATAAAATACAAAGATAAATAATATAAAAGTACATTCTGGATCATATATACATTTTCCAGATTTCCAAGTGCAAGACAATTGTTCCTCTAGACTGAACATATCTTCAAGTTTTGCCTTGCTTTCTTTTTACATAGCACGAATACTTCCATTTAGCTTTTCCTTTCCCAAGATAAAGTTAATTCCGTGTCAACAACCTTTTCCTTGCCTTTATTACGCCTAGTAGCTTCTTGGTCATCCACCTTCTCCCCCTCAGTTGGGTTATCCTCCAAGATAGTAGGATGTGGAGTTGGTAATTTAGACGAAGCTGTCTTCACCAAGGAATTAATTGCATGACTAAACTGGGCTGCCATGGAACTTAATTGAACCTGGAATGCATCATGTTGAATAAGTTGCAAATTTTTGATTTCTGCAATGGACTTACAGATATTTGGCAACTCTTTCTCCAATTTTTGGACCCGTGTAAGGAGTCTGCTGTATTCCTTTCTGGTTACAGGTGCATGTGGTTGAGTAGGTTGCTCACTCGAATGTTCTGCAGGTGTTTCACTCAACACTCTATATTCACTCGGTTTAGTGGTTTGGGTGACACTTACATGTTCTGTTCGTGTTTCCCTCAAATCTCCTCCAGAGCTTCCACCGATATCTGTACCTGCAAATGAAATCATCCTAGCCCCTTTTTCAGAGGTCACGGATGGTGCAATGAAAGTTCGTGAGCTTCCATCCTCGCGTGAAGCGCGTTGCCGACCACTGGTAAATAGTGGTAAATCTCGAAAGAGATCCAGAGATTTTTCCTCTAGGAGGTTAAACCTGAATCGATTAAATGACACAAAACCCAAGTTTCCCTCGTATGTCTGTGAAGACACTTGGTTCATAAAAGAACCACCTACCGATGGATCTTTCCGTAAAATGGAAGATTCACCAGCAGTTATTGAGGTAGGTAATTCCACCTCGGATGCCTGTGAAGGCATTTGATCTTTAGAAAGATCATCAACCACTCTTATGTTCCGTGAAATGGAACTCAAGATAGTTGCTCCCGTCAATTCATCCTCATTTACATTTTCACTCATTTGACAAGGAAGAATTGTTTCCCTAACAGTTACAGTTACCTCAGGTTCATTTGGTTTACTTCGTTTAGAATGAGGTAGAGCTGCTGATGTAACAAACTCCTTATGTGGTGCTGCTGAGGCACTATCTCCCTCAAAAGTGTTGATGGTTGGTCGTTTAAGTGACAATTGAGGTGTAGGAGTTTGTTGTGTTTGTGTTTGCATTTGTAAAATGGGCTCTTCGACCTGTGTTAGAGTCGGTGGGATTTCCTGCTCTTTGTCGGGTAAGATGGCCACTGGGGGTTGTGGAAACTGTATTTCCTGTGACACAACAGGGAATACAAAGGTTGGAATAGCAGGGATTGAAATATTACCTTGTCGTATATCTGCCCTCACTGGTCTTGGTAACAACGGAAGTGGGACAGTCTTTAGATATTCAGTTAGGACTGTAGGCACATCCGTATAGTTCTTCTTGCTTATGTAATAAATTACATTCGTCTTCATGTAAGAACATTCCACCTTTCGACCATTTTCCGAGTGTACCCTGTCTTCATCATTCAAAAAATCATTTAATATTAGCTGTAGAAACCTTGAATATAGACATTTGACGTTTTGAGTCTGAACATCTCTTGTTCCCAAGTGTTTCATCTTTAAAATGATTTGACCAAGCACTATTTTTCCAAAATTATTCCTCAAATTATTGGCAACCGCATACCCTATTTTTTGAATAAATTCAGGTATCCGATCTAGATTTGTTCTATCTGAGGAAAAAACATGGCCAAGAATGTGAAAGAAGAAATTCCAGTACTGGGTTAGAAATGTTCTAGAGATATTACCAGTATTGAAATTGCCATCTTGGTACCTTATAAAACGAAAGAACATTTCAATCTGTTCAGGTGTAGGATCAGAAACGAGATTTTCCATAGGAAAATGAAGAATTCGATTAACATCTCGTTCAGTGACCCTAATCGACCTACCAAACAGTCGATATGTGAATGCACACCCGTCCTGTCCAGAAGTGTTAACCGCACTGCAATATAGTTCACGTAATGCATCATGGTTAAGCTGCACTGGTGTAACTAAAGCATAGCAAATTAATGAATGTTCATTCAGAAATTGTGCCCAAGCCCGAAATTGCTCATCGTAGATGGTTTCGATTTGCTGAATGGAAGTAGGATTAGCTTTAGCAATAACAAAACTTCCCTGCAATGCCATTTTCAAAACTTTGAGGAAAAACAAGGGTTAGTTTTTATAAAGGATGATGTATAAAGAAAGAATATGAAATCTGATATAAAAACCACCAGCTAGATTGACAAATCTTTCCGATCAAAGCTCGAAATATTCAGCAATTGTGTGTATATGCTCTGTATATCTGAAAAATGATGATGTTAAACACAAACAAAAACTCATCATTTATAAGGTTTCAAGGTTCAGTGGGTTAGGTGAAATAGTGACAGGTTTTGTTTAAAGAATTCAAACTCTCTACAACAAGTGGTAAATTGTCAACCATGTTAGGTAGCCACCTTTCATGAATTCAACAATGGAGGCTAACATCTTATCACCGAAACCTGTCAGCCGACCTATCAGCCTATACACATATACACATATTTAATACTTCTAATTATTATGGATTTAAATATAATCACGCAGTAAATTAAGAATTAATCCACAATAATAAACCTACAATTAAATAGACATAAAATTAACAAAATATCATTAATTGATATATGTCAATAAAATATTTATTTAATTATGCTACAGTGATATCTCCAGAATAATCCTGCAGATAATCAAATAAAACAAACAAAATCCAGAGAATGAAATTCACTGGCTGCAACAAATTGAACAGACATTTTAAAAGATCATGTGAAATTTAACATACCAAGCTCACTTACCAACCTTGAAAAGGTTGCTTCATCCAAAGCTTTAGTAAAAATGTCTGCCAACTGTTTTTCACTAGGAACAAAATGCAGTTCCACAGTGCCTTCCATCACATGCTCCCTGATGAAATGGTATCTGATGTCTATGTGCTTGGTTCTAGAATGCTGCACTGGATTCTGTGATATTGCAATTGCACTAGTGTTGTCACAGAAAATTGGGATCCTTTTAACTTTAACTCCATAGTCAAGTAGTTGATTTCTCATCCATAGAATCTGTGCACAACAACTCCCAGCTGCTATGTATTCAGCCTCTGCAGTTGAGGTAGATACCGAGTTCTGCTTTTTACTGAACCATGAGACCAGCTTGTTTCCCAAGAATTGACATGTTCCTGTGGTACTTTTTCTATCCATTTTACAACCTGCATAATCTGCATCTGAGTAACCAATTAGATCAAAACCAGAATCTCTAGGGTACCAAATGCCGAGTTTTGGTGTTCCCTTGAGATATCTGAAAATCCTTTTAATAGATACTAAGTGAGATTCCCTCGGATCAGCTTGAAATCTAGCACATAAACATGTAGCAAACATAATATCAGGTCTACTAGCTGTTAAGTATAAAAGAGATCCAACCATGCCCCTATAGCTTGTCATGTCCACCTTCTTTTCCTTAGTATTCAGTTCAAGCTTAGTGGCAGTGGCCATGGGTGTTTTTGCAGAAGAACAATCAGCTAAATCAAACCTTTTTAAAAGATCATAAATGTATTTTGTTTGACTTATAAAAATTCCCTCATTCACTTGTTTAACTTGTAAACCAAGAAAATAAGTTAATTCACCCATCATACTCATTTCATATTTACTTTGCATGAGTTTGGCAAACCTTTTGCAAAGTTTCTCATCTGTAGACCCAAATATTATATCATCTACATAAATTTGGACAAGTATCATAGAGCCATTGACATTTCTATAAAAGAGAGTTTTATCAATAGTGCCTCGAATGAAGTGATTCTCTATAAGAAACTGTGAGAGTGTGTCATACCAGGCTCTAGGTTCTTGCTTCAGGCCATAGAGTGCTTTGAGTAGAAAGAACACATATTCTGGAAAGTCTGGATCTTCAAAACCAAGCGGTTGACTAACATACACCTCCTCCTCCAGAATACCATTCAAAAATGCACTCTTGACATCCATTTGATAGACTTTGAAATTGGCATGCGCTGCATAGGCCAGGAAGATCCTTATTGCTTCTAACCTTGCTACTGGTGCAAAGGTTTCTTCAAAATCAATTCCTTCCTCTTGATAGTAGCCTTTAGCAACTAATCTAGCTTTATTCCTTGTGACTATGCCATTTTCATCCATCTTGTTCTTGAATACCCACTTAGTGCCAATCACTGATTTGTCTTTAGGTTTGGGTACAAGTTTCCATACTTCATTTCTCTCAAACTGGTTTAACTCTTCTTGCATTGCTAAAACCCAGTCTGGATCCAGAAGAGCTTGTTCAACTCTCTTAGGTTCTTCTTTGGATAGAAAACTACTGTATAAGCATTCTTCTTGACTTGCTCTTCTGGTTTGGACCTTTGCATTAGGATCTCCAACGATAAGCTCAAATGGATGATCCCTGGTCCATTTTCTCTGTGGTGGTAAGTTTGACCTTGATGAAGGGGCTTCATTTTCTCTGTGTTGATCATTGTGACTTATTGTTGAGTTTTGACTGTGAGAAACTCCCCCTGAGTGTATGGCCCTCGAGATTGATGGATTTCTTGCAGATTCATCAATAGATGCTTCTCTTTGATTTTCTACAGATGCTTCAATTTGATTTCCAACTGATGGTGTAATTTGCTCTTCAACAGGTGGTTCATTCTGCACTTCAACTGATAATCCTTGTCTGTTTCTCACACCATTTGATCTCCATTATTCATCATCATCTTCACTTTCTTCACCACTTCTCTCATTCTTGAATGAGAGAGACTCATGAAAACCTTCATCTACTAGACCAGATATTTTCTTGTCATCAAAGACAACATGTATGGACTCCATTACAATGTTTAGTCTTAGGTTGTAGACTCTGTAGGATTTTCCAGCTGAGTATCCAACAAAGATAGCTTCATCTGCTTTTGAATCAAATTTTCCAAGATGCTCACCATGATTTTTCAGTACAAAGCATTTGCATCCAAAGACATGCAGAAAGTTGATTGTTGGTTTCTTGCCTTTGAAAAGTTGATAAGGTGTCATGCCTTTTGCTTGATTGACCAAAGAAATATTCTGAGTGTAGCATGCAGTGTTTACAGCTTCTGCCCAGAAGTATGTTGGTAGCTTAGATTCTTCAAGCATTGTCCTTGCAGCTTCAATTAGAGTTCTGTTCTTTCTTTCCACTACACCATTCTGTTGAGGAGTTCTTGGTGCAGAGAATTCTTGGATAATTCCTTCTTCTTCACAAAACTCTCTTATTACAGAATTCTTGAACTCAGTTCCATTGTCACTTCTGATTCTCCTTACTTTGAGTAAAGGATTGTTGTTGACTATCCTGATGTGATTTAAAATGACTTCACCTGCTTCATCCTTAGAGTGCAGAAAGAATGTCCAAGAGAATTTTGAGAAATCATCAATAATCACAAGACAGTATTTCTTATTTGAAATTGACAACACATTGACTGGTCCAAAGAGATCCATATGAAGTAGTTGCAAGGGTTGATCAACTGATGACATTGACTTTGATTTGAAAGAGGCCTTCTTCTGCTTCCCTTTCTGGCATGCATCACACAATCCATCCTTGGAGTAATCCAATTTTGGAATACCTCTAACCAAATCCTTCTTTACCAACTCATTCATTGCTTTAAAACTCAAGTGTGACAGTCTTTTGTGCCAAAGCCAACCTTCATCTACACTTGCCTTGCTGAGAAGACATGTAGTCATGTTTGCATTTGTTGAATTGAAGTCAGCAATGTACACATTTCCTCTTCTATCTCCTGTCAACACTACCTTGTTGTCACTTTTCTTGAAAATGACACAAGCTTCAGATGTGAACCAGACGTTCTGGCCTTTATCACACAATTGACTGACACTTAGCAAGTTATGCTTAAGTCCATCAACCAGTGCTACTTCTTCAATGACAACATTCCCTTGTGAAATCAAGCCATATCCTCTAGTATATCCTTTGCTGTTGTCTCCAAAGGTAATGCTAGGGCCAGCTCTCTCCTCAAACTTAGTGAGCAGGGTAGAATCTCCAGTCATATGCCTAGAGCAGCCACTGTCCAGATACCAAAGATTCTTTCTGTTTCCCTGCACACATCAACACAAAATCAAGTTGATTTTGGTACCCAAGCTTTCTTGGGTCCTGTCTTGTTAGCCAATTTCTTATCCTTCAAACCCCTTTTAACCGAAGGTTTAGATTGAGTTAAATCAATTTTGACTTTTGGTTTGGGCCTTTGAGAGACAGAATTTAATACTTGCTCATATGTGTTATAGTTAATAGCATTATTAGGCATAGTCTGTGCAAACATGTTATTCATCATCCATGGCATCTGTGGCATATTGTAGTATGGATTATACATGAATGGCATGTTAGCATATTGACTAGATGCATGAGCAGAGGGAGCATACATATTTGGCATAACATTCACAGCAGGCATAGGCATAGGCATATAAGGCACATAAGCA
The DNA here is from genome assembly GCA_036435485.1 of Saposhnikovia divaricata. Taxonomy (NCBI): domain Eukaryota; kingdom Viridiplantae; phylum Streptophyta; class Magnoliopsida; order Apiales; family Apiaceae; genus Saposhnikovia; species Saposhnikovia divaricata. The sequence goes on from CM071599.1 coordinate 35,354,576, forward strand.
TTCTTAACAGATTTACAGTTGGTAGATAAATGATTAACACTTCCACACTTTACACATTTTTTCCTAGGAGCATTTTTATCAGGTGTGTAATTGTTGTGTTTGTTAATCCCTACCTTACCATTTCTATTCTTTTTCTTGTCCTTAACACCTGACTTAACATTTTCTAGCATGTCCTTCAATTGCTTGTGGGACAAGTTGCCTATGTTTATTTGTTCAACAGATTTGGTTTTGCTGCACTCTCCAACTACAAAGTTTTTGTTGACAGGTCCATATTGGTTATTTAATTTAGTTAAAGTTGCTTTGCTAACAGGCTTAGGTCTCAAAGAACATTCTTTTTCGACTAAATCACTATCTGAAGCAACTTCCCTATCAACATCTAACTTAGCTTCTGCTAATTTGTGAAAAGAATCAACTCCTTGTATACTGTACATTTCTTCAGTTTTAGCCTTTGATCCCTTCCACTTAGCAATTAAGTCTTGTTCCTCTTTTAACTTTTTTATTAAGCACTCTTCTCTTTTCAGAGCCTCAAGTAACTCATTCTTAGCATCCTGGCCATCTCTTTTCATTGTTTCAAAGTCAATTAGTTGAGTTTCTAACAGAGTATTCCTATCACCTATCTTAGCATTAAGATCTTTAATCTTTTTGTTCTCCTTGTTAAGTGATTTTAATGTGACATGCATGTTGTACAATTCATTAGACATTTCATCAACAATATTGGCACATTCATCTTTGGAAAGCTCAGTTAGATTTGTAGAGTATACCTGGTTGCTTGCTGAACTAGCCTCTTCATCAGTTTCGTTTGCCATGAGTGCAAGATTGACAAACTCTTCTTCTGCATCTGAGTCACCTCCAGCTGCCCAATCATCATCTCTTGATACGAATGCTCTCTCCTTTTGCTTGAGAAGGTCAAAGTATTTCTTTTTGTAATCGACAGTCTCAAACTGTTTCTTTTCATTCTCAGATTTGGATTTTCTGCATTCATTGGCAAAGTGGCCAGCAATTCCACAGTTATAGCATTTGAACTTTGATCTTTCAACCACATCCTTGTTTGGTTGATAGTTTTTCTTGAATTGCCCGGCTCCTGCTGAATTCTTCTTGAATCTTAGCTTCGAAAATCTTTTTGATAGAAATGCCAAATATTCATCTAGATCTTCAGCTTCATCCTCACTTAATGCATCAGGTTCTTCAATCATCTTGTTTTTACCTTGGCTAGTTGCAGCTCCACCTTCCCAAGTTCTTTGACTTGGTGTGGCTTCTTTATTCTTCATCTTCTCTCCATCTTGGTTTGTTGGAATATTGGCTACCAAAGCTATATTTCCACCTTTCTTCTGGCTTTTCTCAATTTCTTCATCTTGTTGCAACTCGAGCTCATAGGTCTTTAAAATTCCATACAGTCTCTCAAGTGTAAAATCTTTGTAGTCTTGAGAGTTTCTCAACGAGACTGTAACTGGCTTCCATTCCTTAGGAAGAGATCTCAGAAATTTTATGTTGGAGTCTTTGACTTCATATGTTCTCCCGTACAACTTCAGGCCATTCAGTAGTTTCTGAAATCTACTGAATATATCTGTTAAATTTTCTCCAGAATTATGATGGAAGTGTTCATACTGTTGTATGAGGAGTTGCATCTTGTTCTCTTTGACTTGTTCAGTTCCTTCACAGAGTGTTCGAATAGTGTCCCACACTTGCTTGGCAGTGGTGCAGTTGATGACATTGTCGAACATGTCTTGATCCATACCATTGAACAGTATATTCATGGTCTTTTTATCCTTCTGGACTTCCTCTTTGTCTCCATCTGTGAATTCTGCGGATAATTTGGGAATAGGCCTTCCAGCAACTCCAGTTCCTACTGCTTCTCCAACTACAGTGTTGGCCTTCATAGGAATATTAGGCCCTTTCTCTAAACAGTTTACATAACCTTCATCAATAGATAAGAGATGTAAATGCATCTTTACTTTCCAGTGAAAGTAATTATCTTTGTCAAGAACTGGTATTCTCACGCCTGAATCCTTCATTCCCATGGTGGTGATCTTTAGACTTCTTGTATGCTAGAAGCTTGCTCAGATACCAATTGTTAGGTCCTAAAGTATCGTAGAAGGGGGGGTTGAATACGATACTATAAAAATTAAAAATAATTCCGAGAATATATCTTTATTGATAATAAACTCGAAGGGGGTGTTACAACTTCTAATCCAATGGATTAGCTTCAAAATTAGAACACTCCTAAGGATAGTTTAGGCACGAGGACCTTCTACCCGACACTGCCTGAAAGTGGGTGTAACGCCCCCAAATCCGGGTCAGGAGATTTGGTCGTTACCTGAGAATCCTCAAAATAACATCGCCACTTTAATAAAACATTAATCCGTGTACTTGTCAAAAACTGAAATATAATCTCTGTGACCCAAACAATCCAAGATCTTTTAGGTTATAGTGCTAGAAACAAGAATCCAACTTCCATAAAATAGCAACTTTCAGCTTTACCACATTCTTTTAAATCAAACCTAAATCACTGGTATAACTTCGACGGGAAGTATACCAAGCCAACAATACATAATAATAATTATTAGAGTTTAACTATATTAAACAGACCTTACTCTGGATCAGGACATCCCGTGTCAAGTTTTCTTCAAGATAGCGTCTGCTTCTTCTCTCTTCGAATTGTACGAATATGTCTCGCCCAAACTACCTTACTGAAAAGTTAGGGTTTCGAAACAAACAAGTATGAGCGGAAGAAATGCTCAGCAAGTGTGTAGTGAAACAGGAGTAATATTAATATCATTGCTAATGAAAACATATAATATCTATCAAAACTCAAATCACAAGAGAAGTATTTCGAAACAAAAAATCTATCAACACTGAATGGATTAAAATAAAGTATGAAATGGGTATTCGGACATGATAGGTTCAGTGCTCTACTAGTGGGATCCCGACTACCTAAACAATTGGTTTAGTTGTACTCCTAACAAGAAAGCATCATTAAGGAAATAATAGTCTCAAAGGTTATCGACAGTTCGATACAGTAAATGGGGTATAAATTGAATAAACAAGAATGGCAATAAATGTCGACAAGATCGACAATAAATGGAATAATACCATAATAAGTATATTTAAAATAATCTCACTTGAACAAGAAGTGAAGGGAAAACACTTGCCTCGAATTCTCAACCATCATGAAACGTCACAGTAATACTGCTTTCATCTTCTATCTTACGGCGTCACAATCTTCTAATTTGAGAATTATTTGGTTCAACGCTCTTGCGGTTGCCACGAGTCTAATTCGCCGATACCGAGCTCGCGCGCCAATTCCAATATCAAACATAAGACAATACTTTAGTCTCTAGACGACAATTCTAATAGTTTCTATAAACGCTTATAAACTCAACTTGAACGTATTTACCATACTCACCAATTTCTCTGTTGGAAGAAGATAATCGAAGACGTCCCCTCTGAACATATATGTTTTCCCGTTGGAAAACGCCTCACAGAGAATTCAACAACCACCACCAATACCTCATCCATCTTCATCCTTTCTCATTTAACCCTCACTTATATCCGCCGACAATTCTCCATTTAAAAGGTCTCTAATTATCTCTAAGTATTCGCTAATCAATAAATTATTCAAATAGCACTTCTACTTTAAATTGGCACTTATGAACTCTCTGCAATTCTCTAAATTCACTCATTTAATACAATTAATCTCTATTTATTCTCCAAACAAAATAATTAAACAATCAATTCTTATTCAATTTAAATCCATAACTATTATTCTCACCTTAACCAAAAGTAATTTATCAGAAAATTTTTACTTTTAATTATCCTCCCAATCATAATTTGTTTTACTCATTTTTTTTTAATATTAATCCGACTTAGGCCTCTAAAATAATTGGCACATACAAATCTCAAAATTCACATAAAAGCTCTATTTTAATATAAAACCATTTTAGTGCAATAATAATATTATAAATCTCTATTTCATTACAGAAATAAAATAATCCAAGAACTCAATTTAATCTTGTAAATAAAATAATAATAATTTCGAATTTAGTCTCTAAAATAATCTGACTCGATCCGGGTTAATTAAAATAATCCGGAAATATTAGGTAACAATCTCCCACAATAAAGCCGTATTTATCTCTATTTATTCATAATTATTTCCTCTTTTATCAATGAAACAACATATCTCTAATTATGTCCAAAATATTCTTATTCAATTAATTAATAAATCAATCACTATTTTATTAATCAGTTCTCACAATTTAAACAATATTAAAATTTTATAACTCCCCTTTTTATTTATATAATTATTTATGTCACTGAATCATTAATTATTTTCAAATGATTGTTAACAACTAACTAATCAAAATACACTTCTCATTAACTTATATAAATTATCCACAATTCTTTAAAATCCCGTAATTTAATCAATATAAATCTCCCTTAAATCTCACAATATTTCTTTTTCACTAATTAGTTAATTACACCACTTTTAGGAAATTATCAATTACCAACTATTTTAAATAACGATCCAAATAAATAAATCCCGATTCGATCATTAATTTATCATTACGTTATTATTTTATTATAATTCGATGGCAACGACGGCGTGGACCCCACCGGCACCACCACTGTGGGCCCCACAACCCTCCCTGCGATCTGTCTCTCTCCCTTGCCTCTCTCCCTTTCTCTTACAATCTCTCTCTCGCCACCTCTCCCAATCTCTCTTCCTCAATCTCTCTCTCTCTCTCTCTCAAATCTCTCTCAATCTCCCTGCACTCTCAATCTCTGTCTCCCCAATTCTCTCCGTCGTCTCCCTCACCTCTCCCTCTTTCTCTTTTCTTCTCCACCACAACCTCTAAATCTCTTGTCCTCTGCCTCTCCTCTCTCTTCTATCTCGTCTCCGACAGCAACACCCAACCACACCACAATAACATCAATCATCATCGATCTTCCTACACCGCAATACACCCCCTGTCTCGTCCTCTCAATCCCACCAATTCCGATTACTCTCCCTTGAATTACAATAACCAACGACACCACATCAATCCCTCATCTCACTGTCTCTCAGTCGTTCTCTTTTTCTTCAACAACCATTTTCCCCTCCCCCTTAACCAATTCGAACACAGCCAAAACAGAACATCACCAATCGGAAAACCAAGGGGGAAATCGGAAAGAAAAAGGGGAAAAGAAACAAGGAAAAAAAAGTTTTTACAGAGAAAAACCAAAATACCTGTGTTTTGTTCGGTTCGCGTATATAACTGTAGTATAAGGTTGAAGTGTTTTTGTTAAAAAGAAATGGGAGAGGTAATTTGTAAGTGGTGTATGATTGTGTGAAAGAAAATAAACTTGATTTTCACTGGGATCATTCCAATGCAAATCTTGTCGAGTTTTTGTATAAAAAGAAATGAAGTAACCCGGTTTTGTCTCTGTTTTGTGTGTAAAAGAAATGGTCCAGTGTCTGTTTTTTTTTATACTAATAGGGTCGAGTGTTTTATTTTAAAACCAAAGAAAAGAGACAAAGATATGTAGGTGTCTAGCTGGTTTTATTTGACTCCGGGATTTAAGGCTGAAAACATGGTTTGTTTCCTGAATTGTCTGCTAAAAAAAATGATGTGCTCCTTAAAATCTGCAGGCTGTCTCATTGACTCCTCTTTCTGTAATATTTATCCATTTCTCCTCTGCTGGCCAATTAAAACGAAACTTTAATCTCGTTTTTAAAAATAACAATAATAATAATTTCGACCCAAAACTAAAATCCTATTTTCCTAAATTTCCTAATTTTAATAAATGCCAATTAAATTAAATAAAAATAATATAATATTTGATTACATATGATCAAATAAAATTTCAAAATTTTACAAAAACGCGCTAAATAAAAATATATTAGTGCATCACTCTTAAATAAAATTTAAAAATCGAGTAGAAAAATTATTCGAAAATGCACGGTTATTACAGTCTTCCCTCCTTATAGGATTCCGTCCTCGGAATCAAAATTACGCTCTAAACAAATCAGGATATTTATTCCGCATTTCGCTTTCTAATTCCCACGTGGCTTCCTTGACTTGGTGTTTTCTCCAAAGCACCTTCACCAAATTTACGTTCTTAGTTCTTAACTCTTGCACTTTGTGATCTAGGATCTGTACTGGCTGTTCTTCTTATGTCAAAACAGGATGTAATTCCACTAGTTCGTAGGTTAATATGTCTGTCTTTACTTCTTTCAATCACTGATAACTTTCAGGAATCATAATGGTTTATAACAAAACGAATCGTATATGCAACGCTCATCTTTAATTGAAGTATAATCGATCGTCAACTAAAATATGGTGCCAGCAAAACAAAGAAGAACAAAATGAAGGTTAAATCTCCTTAGACGATCTTACTCTCAACACGTGCCAGTAATCGTATTTCGCATCTTGTTTATATCCTTTTCATGCTCTCTATAATGCTCGTTAAATGGGTAAAATCGCAGAAGGAATCTTCTAGAAGGTACATGCGGATATCTAGGTGGCTTCTTACTAGCTAGTAGCTCCGGTTGCCCAATTAGCTCATGCAGCTCCGAATCAGCTGGTTCGTCCATAGCCAAATCTTCTGGATAAATCGAACTCCTACTCGCACGATAGGTCGGGATACCTAATAACATCACAATATCCGTCATCCGATATAAACTCTTCTTCTGCACGACCTAAGTTTATAGATACCCTACGTCGACGTCAACTTGTGATAATCTCTAAAGGTTCCTCAATGGACATTTTCAGCAGCGATAAGTTCTATCTAGTTAAGCCTAAACATTTTAATGCTAGAACGCCATCTCGACACATAATTGTATTTTCTTTAATTATTCGAAACTTTCTTAGTCATCACGCATCCGTTCACGTAAAACTTGATTATACAACCAAAGCTAAAACAACATTCTTCTTTCCTCTATTCGAAAGACTCATTGTCCTCACATTTCACTGTTGGAAACATTATAAAGATAAACAAGGGTGACCACATAGAATGTTTGGCAAGTCCACTATCCCAAATCTTACGATTATTATTATTATTTTTTTTTCTTTTGACGATAATGAAAGATAATGCTAAAACGGAAAAGAGACTCATAAAATTTTCAATCATGAAAGCCGTATCGGCAACTTCTCAAAATTTGTGAGAATAATAAAAACTTCTTTCAAAATCTCTGGTAACTCAAGGAATTTAACTCATCTCAACCACAAGATCATCAGAACGAACTTCTCAACAATTTCAAGAATTTTAAGAAAATCATCGATTTATTTGGTAGCTCAGAATTTAAGAAAAGATTACTGGTCTTCCACCTTTCGGTATCCCCCATGGTGCGATCAACTACCATGTCTCAAGGTACCGTCCTCCTGTGATACCCCACCCAACCTGATTAGGGCTATGATGTGGTACCACCAAAATTTTCTCTTGGCTAGCATAAAATGGGTTATCATTTTCAACCCTGGCAACATTAGTGCCAAAATAATTAGCCGCTTTCACGATACCCCACAATGCGATCAACCGCTGTGTCTCAAGTACCGCATACCCGTGATACCCCATAGCACGATCACTACTATGTCGCAAGTACCACTATATCGTTTTGCTAGCAAAAATTTGGTTGAAAAGTCAACCTGAAATATTTCTCTTTCGATACCACGAGTTTATTCCTCGTGTTGATCTGAAAGAAAACCCATGGGCCATCTCCCATGTTGACCAGTGGATTATAAGATTATTCCTCCGAATAAAAATTGATTGATTTGGATTCCTATTCGCTTCTGGCCAATCGCCAATCTAAACTTTGTATGAGACCGACCTGAACAATAGGTCGTCGTAATACTTTCAAAAGAAACTAATTTATCATATTGACACAAACAATATGTCAATTCCAGACAATAAAGTAACAACCTTGAACAAGAAAGGTTCACTGATTAGAATAAATCCTGTGGAATCGTCTTGAAATAATGAAAACGACTCGATTCAAAAAGAAACTTCCAATTACGCTAGAGTAGGAATTTTAGAGGGAATTCTGACGATAAGATGATCTTCTGTTCTCTATTCTGAATGTATCTACCCTGATTCGAACAATGAATCAATTTTGAATATTGAAACAAAATTCATCGGATATGAACAATAGATCCGATTGGAGTCAATAAAATTTAAACTACCTCGATGTATGAGCGTAGTTATAACTGAAATAATCTTTAAGGGTCATCTTGAACAAATAAGACGCCCTAGATTTCAATCTAAGTACGTTCTCTGAATTTATCAAGATTTTGGGAAAGCAACTGAATAATCTTCAATAATTTTAGTAAAGTAGACACTTCAAGAAGTTTAACTTGGTTATCAAGAGATAAATGTTACCTTTTTAATAAATGATCCGAACTATGAACCATTTCTCAATGTCAAAAAAAGTAGTCGAATTTGAGGGATAAATTCATCTGGTGGAAATAAATATTTATCTATCTCGAAACAATAAAACAAGACTCAACCGAATTAACTTAAAGAGTCGTCCCGATCAATGAGACCGACTAATATTTTTTTTTTTTAAATTCATTTTTCGCACACAAAAGGCTTTTGATGATTTAATACTTCAATAAATAAATCAACTCTAAAATTCTCATCACATCTTAATAATCAGCATTTTGCCAAGAATTTTCCGCAATAAACAGGAATCTTCGAAAATAATATTCTCAGAAAATCTCATAATTTCTTTAGGAGATAAGGGATACAATGAACTTGCCTCAGTCTTTGTGTTTGCTCAAACCCGTTTAAGGCTTACTCTCTGAAAATCCGTAGTAGACATCAACAGTCTCAAGGTGTTTTATCCAATTTAGCGCAAACGCCTTATGCGAACACTCAATTCTTAACCTACTAATTGGTACTATATCCCATAGTCCAACATGAACTCTATATGAGTTCAGACGTTCCTTACTTAGCTATACACACTCCTACTCACTCTCGTTCCTAGTTTACTATAACCCTGCTCTGATACCATTCTGTAACGCCCCCAAATCCGGGTCAGGAGATTTGGTCGTTACCTGAGAATCCTCAAAATAACATCGCCACTTTAATAAAACATTAATCCGTGTACTTGTCAAAAACTGAAATATAATCTCTGTGACCCAAACAATCCAAGATCTTTTAGGTTATAGTGCTAGAAACAAGAATCCAACTTCCATAAAATAGCAACTTTCAGCTTTACCACATTCTTTTAAATCAAACCTAAATCACTGGTATAACTTCGACGGGAAGTATACCAAGCCAACAATACATAATAATAATTATTAGAGTTTAACTATATTAAATAGACCTTACTCTGGATCAGGACATCCCGTGTCAAGTTTTCTTCAAGATAGCGTCTGCTTCTTCTCTCTTCGAATTGTACGAATATGTCTCGCCCAAACTACCTTACTGAAAAGTTAGGGTTTCGAAACAAACAAGTATGAGCGGAAGAAATGCTCAGCAAGTGTGTAGTGAAACAGGAGTAATATTAATATCATTGCTAATGAAAACATATAATATCTATCAAAACTCAAATCACAAGAGAAGTATTTCGAAACAAAAAATCTATCAACACTGAATGGATTAAAATAAAGTATGAAATGGGTATTCGGACATGATAGGTTCAGTGCTCTACTAGTGGGATCCCGACTACCTAAACAATTGGTTTAGTTGTACTCCTAACAAGAAAGCATCATTAAGGAAATAATAGTCTCAAAGGTTATCGACAGTTCGATACAGTAAATGGGGTATAAATTGAATAAACAAGAATGGCAATAAATGTCGACAAGATCGACAATAAATGGAATAATACCATAATAAGTATATTTAAAATAATCTCACTTGAACAAGAAGTGAAGGGAAAACACTTGCCTCGAATTCTCAACCATCATGAAACGTCACAGTAATACTGCTTTCATCTTCTATCTTACGGCGTCACAATCTTCTAATTTGAGCATTATTTGGTTCAACGCTCTTGCGGTTGCCACGAGTCTAATTCGCCGATACCGAGCTCGCGCGCCAATTCCAATATCAAACATAAGACAATACTTTAGTCTCTAGACGATAATTCTAATAGTTTCTATAAACGCTTATAAACTCAACTTGAACGTATTTACCATACTCACCAATTTCTCTGTTGGAAGAAGATAATCGAAGACGTCCCCTCTGAACATATATGTTTTCCCGTTGGAAAACGCCTCAGAGAGAATTCAACAACCACCACCAATACCTCATCCATCTTCATCCTTCCTCATTTAACCCTCACTTATATCCGCCGACAATTCTCCATTTAAAAGGTCTCTAATTATCTCTAAGTATTCGCTAATCAATAAATTATTCAAATAGCACTTCTACTTTAAATTGGAACTTATGAACTCTGTGCAATTCTCTAAATTCACTCATTTAATACGATTAATCTCTATTTATTCTCCAAACAAAATAATTAAACAATCAATTCTTATTCAATTTAAATCCATAACTATTATTCTCACTTTAACCAAAAGTAATTTATCAGAAAAATTTTACTTTTAATTATCCTCCCAATCATAATTTGTTTTACTCATTTTTTTTAATATTAATCCGACTTAGGCCTCTAAAATAATTGGCACATACAAATCTCAAAATTCACATAAAAGCTCTATTTTAATATAAAACCATTTTAGGGCAATAATAATATTATAAATCTCTATTTCATTACAGAAATAAAATAATCCAAGAACTCATTTTAATCTTGTAAATAAAATAATAATAATTTCGAATTTAGTCTCTAAAATAATCTGACTCGATCCGGGTTAATTAAAATAATCCGGAAATATTAGGTAACAATCTCCCACAATAAAGCCGTATTTATCTCTATTTATTCATAATTATTTCCTCTTTTATCAATGAAACAACATATCTCTAATTATGTCCAAAATATTCTTATTCAATTAATTAATAAATCAATCACTATTTTATTAATCAGTTCTCACAATTTAAACAATATTAAAATTTTATAACTCCCCTTTTTATTTATATAATTATTTATGTCATTGAATCATTAATTATTTTCAAATGATTGTTAACAACTAACTAATCAAAATACACTTCTCATTAACTTATATAAATTATCCACAATTCTTTAAAATCCCGTAATTTAATCAATATAAATCTCCCTTAAATCTCACAATATTTCTTTTTCACTAATTAGTTAATTACACCACTTTTAGGAAATTATCAATTACCAACTATTTTAAATAACGATCCAAATAAATAAATCCCGATTCGATCATTAATTTATCATTACGTTATTATTTTATTATAATTCGATGGCAACGACGGCGTGGACCCCACCGGCACCACCACCGTGGGCCCCACAACCCTCCCTGCGATCTGTCTCTCTCCCCTGCCTCTCTCCCTTTCTCTTACAATCTCTCTCTCGCCACCTCTCCCAATCTCTCTTCCTCAATCTCTCTCTCTCTCTCTCAAATCTCTCTCAATCTCCCTGCACTCTCAATCTCTGTCTCCCCAATTCTCTCCGTCGTCTCCCTCACCTCTCCCTCTTTCTCTTTTCTTCTCCACCTCAACCTCTAAATCTCTTGTCCTCTGCCTCTCCTCTCTCTTCTATCTCGTCTCCGACAGCAACACCCAACCACACCACAATAACATCAATCATCATCGATCTTCCTACACCGCAATACACCCCCTGTCTCGTCCTCTCAATCCCACCAATTCCGATTACTCTCCCTTGAATTACAATAACCAACGACACCACATCAATCCCTCATCTCACTGTCTCTCAGTCGTTCTCTTTTTCTTCAACAACCATTTTCCCCTCCCCCTTAACCAATTCGAACACAGCCAAAACAGAACATCACCAATCGGAAAACCAAGGGGGAAATCGGAAAGAAAAAGGGGAAAAGAAACAAGGAAAAAAAAAGTTTTTACAGAGAAAAACCAAAATACTTGTGTTTTGTTCGGTTCGTGTATATAACTGTAGTATAAGGTTGAAGTGTTTTTGTTAAAAAGAAATGGGAGAGGTAATTTGTAAGTGGTGTATGATTGTGTGAAAGAAAATAAACTTGATTTTCACTGGGATCATTCCAATGCAAATCTTGTCGAGTTTTTGTATAAAAAGAAATGAAGTAACCCGGTTTTGTCTCTGTTTTGTGTGTAAAAGAAATGGTCCAGTGTCTGTTTTTTTTTATACTAGTAGGGTCGAGTATTTTATTTTAAAACCAAAGAAAAGAGACAAAGATATGTAGGTGTCTAGCTGGTTTTATTTGACTCCGTGATTTAAGGCTGAAAACATGGTTTGTTTCCTGAATTGTCTGCTAAAAAAAAATGATGTGCTCCTTAAAATCTGCAGGCTGTCTCATTGACTCCTCTTTCTGTAATATTTATCCCATTTCTCCTCTGCTGGCCAATTAAAACGAAACTTTAATCTCGTTTTTAAAAATAACAATAATAATAATTTCGACCCAAAACTAAAATCCTATTTTCCTAAATTTCCTAATTTTAATAAATACCAATTAAATTAAATAAAAATAATATAATATTTGATTACATATGATCAAATAAAATTTCAAAATTTTACAAAAACGCGCTAAATAAAAATATATTAGTGCATCACTCTTAAATAAAATTTAAAAATCGAGTAGAAAAATTATTCGAAAATGCACGGTTATTACAGTGGGCTAAGCCGACTTTCCTACTAGACGGACTATCTAGCAGCTTACACAGAAAATATATGAGAGAGAAGAGAGAGTTGTGTGTTTAGGTGTATTTTGAAATGAAATACAACAGGCCTATTTATAGATTTTAGAAAGTTACTATGCAGCTAATATACGTAATTGATTACGTATATTATCTGCCTAATTTTTCCACAGCCGCTGCCAACCTTTCAAATTCAAACTTCACCGAACTTTTCAATTTCAAAGTTTGATTTTTAATTCATGTGGGCCCCACATATTTCTTACTTTATGAATAGTACTTTGGGGACTATTCACATGAATATTAACTTCGGTTACTATTCACCCGGTGTGAATATTGATTCCGGCGAATAGTAATTTCGGTGTGAATAGTGATTCCGGTGAATAGTGATTCTGGTTACTATTCATTTTCCTCTTATTTTTGACATCCTTAAATATTCAGCTTCTGAAATGGAGGATATCAACACTGCTCTCAATCATACCTCTTTTACAGTTTTTCTGAGTTAGATACCTTGATTCCTTTGTGAAAATGTTGACACCTACTGCAACTGGTCTGGTTCACAGATGACTAACATTCACTCGTGGTCTTCGTATCATGTCTTTAAGAATACTGCCAAGAATTGTGCAACCATAAAAACTTTATCACTGGAATCTTTTGGCCCTTCAACTGAATCATCCGTACATCTTATTTTGTCACTGAGGCTTGATCATTTTAATGAACTTCTTTCAGCGACTTGATCCTTGTTGGTGCCTGTTCTTCAAATTTCACGATCCCTGTATAGAGTTTATTATTTATCTTTTATCCTAGTTGAGTTATATATGTCCTCTATTACATATTACATTTTTATGCTTTACACTATCATATAAAAACTGAAACATTAAAAGTTTGGTTGGTCGGTATGGTATCAATTGATTTTACTTATTTACCCTTTCTTAATCATACATGTTATTTTACGTAATTATCCTTACTTAATTATTTATAGTTACTAATCTATACTATTATATAATAGTCCGTTGATTTACTTATTTACCTTACTTAATTAAATATAAAATTCATCCTACTAACTAATCAATTTCCTTTTTCAATTTAACATATTACCTTTTCTATTTTTCAATAACTAATTAATTTTCTTTTTCAAGTAAAATAAAATATCCTTTATATTTTATCTAACTAAAATTTCTCCTTTACTAATTAATTTTCATTTTCAAGTTAAACATATTACCTTTTCTATTTTTCAATAACTAAATAATTTTTTTCCCAGGTAAAATACAATAAACACCTTACCTTTTTTCTTTTCTCTAACTTTCTTTTTCTAATTATATCACGGGCAGTTCTATTTAATAAAAATAAAAATAATATTATAATCTATACTATTATATAAATTCTGAAACATTGAAAGTTTTGGTACCTGTTTTTTGGTACTGAGTGAATTTACTTATTTACCCTTCATTATAAAGAACATAAATATAACTAAAATAAATAATAACATAATATAATTAATGGTAATAAGTCGAGATAATACCTTTTATAAACACCTAAAAACATCAATCATATAATATCTTTCCATCATTAATATTTTCTTTCCAATTAAAACACGTTATAATTAATGATAATTAGACGATTAAGAGAATAAAATTAATGGTAATTAGTCGATTGCCTTTTTCACATTAATATAATAAAATTAATGGTAATTAGTCGATTGCCTTTTCACATTTACTTTTAGTTAAATATATTACCTTTTATAAAAACCTAAAAACATCAATCATATCATATCTTTCGATCATTAATATTTTCTTTCAATTAAAACACATTACCTTTTTAATTTAAAGCAAATCTAAATTAATGGTAATTAATCGATTACCTTTTTCACAATTACTTTTAGTTAAACATATTACCTTTTATAAACACCTAAAAACATCAACGTATCATATATTTCGATAATTAATATTTCCTTTATAATTAAAACACGTTACCCATTTAATTTACAACAAATCTTACAATCATTGATATATACCCGAAAATATCACATCATATTTCTCAATTATTAATAAAATATATTAAAAATTGTATACATCTATACTATTATATAATAGCCGAAACATTAAAAGTTTTGGTACCTGTTTTTTGGTACTTAGTGAATTTACTTATTTACCCTTCATTAAAAAGAAAAATATATTCGATATCTATACTATTAAAACACCTAAAATAAATAATAACATAATATAATTAATGGTAATTAGTTGATTGTCTTTTTCACATTAACTTTGAGTTGAAGATATTACCTTTCAAAAACAATCAAAAACATTTACTTTTAGTTGAAGATAATACATTTTAATTATAAATACCTAAAAACATCAATCATATCATATCATATCTTCCTATCATTAATATTTCCTTCCAAATTAAAATACGTTACTTTTTTGATTTAATACTAATCTTATCACACCTTATTTTTCAATTATTAATAAACTATATTAAAAATCCATATACGTTATTTATAATAAGGAAATATTAGTATAATTCGTAAACATGGGTATATTAAATTATATGAAATTAAATTAAAAATTTATTAAAAATAATGATTATATAAAAACATAATTGTAATATTAAATAAAATTCATAACATAATAAAAGAAGCACCGTATCAATAATCTATACTATTATATAATAGCTGAAACATATTTAATTTTAGTTGAAGATATTACCTTTTATAAACACCTAAAAACATCAATCGTATCATATTTTTCCATCATTAATATTTCTTTTCGCATTAAAACATGTTACCTTTTTGATTTAAAATTAATATTATCACACCATATTTTTCAATTATTAATAAAATATATTAAAAGTCCATATACATTATATTTAATAAGGAAACATTAGTATAATTCGTAAACATGAGTATATTAAATTATATTAATTAAAATTAAAAATTTATTAAAAATAATGATTATATAAAAACATAATTGTAATATTAAATAAAATTTATGACATAATAAAAGAAACACCATATCAATAATCTATACTATTATAGCTGAAACATTAAAATTTTGGTACGTGTTTTTTGGTATCTGTTTTTTGGTACTTCATGAATTTATTTATTTACCCTTCATTATAAAAGAATATATATATACGATATCTATAAGAACACCTAAAATAAATAATAACATAATATAATTAATGGTAATTAGTCGACTGTTTTTTTCACATTTACTTTTAGTCGAAGATATTACCTATTATAAACAGCTAAAAACATCAATCGTATCATATCTTCCTATTACTAATATTTTTTTCGAATTAAAACACGTCACTTTTTTGATTTAAAACTAATTTTATCACACCATATTTTTCAATTATTAATAAAATATATTAAAAATTCATATACGTTATTTATAATAAGGAAACGTTAGTATAATTCGTAAACATGAGTATATTAAATTATATTAACTGAAAATTAAAAAATTATTAAAAATAATATTATGTAAAAACATAATTGTAATATTAAATAAAATTTATATAACATAATAAAAGAAACACCATATCAATAAATTTTCTTTATTACATAATAAAATTTATTATAATTTTATAAATTTATATCTTCGAATCAATAATATTTTTTTTCTAATTTAAACGCGTTAACTTTTAATTTAAAACATAATCTTGCAATAATTAATATATATCCAAAAATATCACACCATATCTTCCAATCACTAACAAAATATAATAGAAATTCGTATACCACGAATAATGACCGTTAGATTTTTAGTAAAAAATCAGAACCTTTAGATCTAATAATTAGATATATTATATGATTAAATTAATTTACTAAAATTTCAAGGTTCGAATTCTACCAACGACATATTTATTTTAAAACTTTATAATATAAGTTTTAAACCATGCATATCATTAATTAAATTTATATTAACTAATTAAAATTAAAATAAAATATTTTAAATAATGATTATATAAAAATATAATTGTAACATAAAATAAAATTTATTATATATCAAAAGAAATCCGTGCATCGCACGGGTTATTAGCTAGTATTAATAATTAACCGATTACCTTTTCAACTAAAACATATCATCTTTCCTATTTTTCTAATTAAATTCCTTTTTTTCTATAAATATCACGGGCACCATTAATTTCTAATTTTCTAAAAACACCATGAGCAATTTTATTTAGTAAAATAACATAATTAAATTATAATTACTATAAACTAAACAATTACTTTATTCACCTAAATCATGTCACCATTTTAATTCACGTTACCTTTTCTATTTTTCTAATTAAATCTCTCTTTTTCTAATTATATCACGAGCGGTTATATTTAATACAATAAAATAATAATATTATAATACTAATAACCGATTACCTTTTTCAGCTAAAACGTAACATCTTTTTTATATTTTCTAACTAAAATCCCTTTTTTTCTAAAAATATCACGGATAACATTAATTTCTCCTTTTCTAAAAACATTACGAGCAATTTTATTTAGTAAAATAACATAAATAAATTATAATTACTATAAACTAATCAATTATCTTTTTCACCTAAAACATATTACCTTTTTAATTTTCTCTAACTAAGTCCTCTATTTTCCAATAATATCACGTGCATTCTATTTAATAAAATAAAATAATAAGTTTATAATTACTAATAATTAACCGATTACCTTTTTCAACTGAAACCTATCATGTTTTTAATATTTTCTAACTAAATTTCATGGATAATATTTATATAATTATTATCAAATCACCTTATTTAAAAATGTAAACCTCCAAAATTCATGTTTTAAAATAATTAATTGAAATTAATAAAAAAAATCATATAATATTAAAAAAATTCAAGTAATTCGTGCTTTACACGAATTACAAATTATTAAAACTTAACTTAATTTTGAATTCTACCACGGTGAACAAAACTCTAGATATAAAATTACCAAGAAAATATACATAAATCAGTATATATATATATATACTATTATATAACAGCCGAAATATTAAAAGTTTTAGTATCTATTTATTCGTATTTCTTAAATTTACTTATTTGCCCTTCATTAAAAAGAAAAATACATTTGATATCTATACTACTAAAACACCTAAAATAAATAATAACATAATATAATTAACTATCTATACTTCTACACTAATATATTAAAGCCAAAACATTGAAAGTTTTTGATTTTCGGTTTGGTTATCCTATTTATTAAAATAAAAATTTTATTTTCGGTGTGGTTATCCTATTCATTAAAATAAATAATAGCATAATATAATTAATGGTAATTAACTTATTGCTTTTTTCACATTTACTTTTAGTTTAATATATTGCCTTTTATAAACACTTAAAAAATCAATCGTATCATATCTTTTAATCATTAATATTTTCTTTCTAATTAAAACATTTTACCATTCTGATTTAAAACTAATCTTATAAAATCATTAATATATACCCGAAAATATCACACCATATTTTTTAATTATTAATAAAATATATTAAAAATTCCTATACATTGTTTATAATTGGGAAACATTAGTATAACCCGTAACCATGAGTATACTAAATTATATTAAATTAAAATTAAAAAAATAGTAAAAATAATGATTATATAAAAACATAATCGTAATATTAAATATAATTTATAACGTAATGAAAGAAATCTGTGCATCGCACGGGCATTGAAAGTTTGTCGGTTCGATTTTCAGCACGGTTATCCTAATTATTAAAATAAATAGTAAAATAATATAATTAGTCGATTGCCTTTTTTAATTAAAAGAGGTTTATTTTTAATTGATTGTTGATATTACCTTTTATAAACAACTAAAATATGTATCTTCTTTTTGTCAAAAAAATATTGTATCTTCCAATCAATAATATTTCTTTCCAAATAAAACACTTTAACTTTTATTTTAAAATATAATCTTACAATAATTAATATATATCAAAAAATATAATACTATATCGTCTAATCACTAACAAATATATTATAAATCTGTCTACAACGAATAATGACCGTTAGATTTTTAATAAAAAATCAGAACCGTTAGATCTGATGATTAGATATATTATATGTTTAAATTAATTCAATAAAATTTCAAGGTTCGAATTCTGTCAATGGCAATTTTTTTTAAAATTTTATAATATAAGTTTTAAACCACATAATTTTGCAATCATTAATGTATACCCAAAAATATTACACAATTTTATTGTTAGATTTTTAGTAATTAATAAGAACCGTTAGATGTAATTATAAGGTATATTTTATGATTAAAGTACTTTACTAAAAATTCAAGTTTCGAATCCCGTCAACGGCATATTTAACTTAAAATTCTATAATATAAATTTTAAATTATGCATATCATTAACTAAATTTATATTAAATAATATTAAAATAATTTTTACAAAATAATAATTATATTAAAACATAATTATAGCATAAAATAAAATTTATAACATATTAAAATAAACCCATGTATCGCACGGGTTATAAGCTAGTAATAGTAATTTATAAACGAGTCGTATCTCAAGTTTTAAGTACATACTCAAATAAAACACAGCTACATTTGATTACTAATGTGTTTTTATGTTACACAATACACCCTAAAATTAATATATTTCATAAAATATTTGAATTTTTGATAATTAATTATTATTTTATATTAATAATTAATAATTATATTATATTATAGTACAATATAATAAATTATTAAAAGTATAATAAATTATTATATTAATATAATATAATATATTAATTATTATATTAATTATTAATATAGCTACATTAATAAATTTCTGATAGTAGGGTAAAAGGTCACTTTCCCTATTGTACTATAGTGAAATTTCCGTCTACTGTACTATCGAAGGCATCACTGCACTTTCTTTTTTTTCCATTTACCCCACCGCCGTCAGTCAAAAATTCTCTCCGTCTGTTTGACTGTTAAATTCATGACTGGGATGCACTGTCAGCCTTCCACATACACGCCACATCAGCACAACCCTAATTTTTTATAAAAACTTTAAAAAGTCATTAAAACTTTAAAAAATTCATAAAAATTCATAAAAAATTATAAAAACTTTCAAAAAATCGTAAAAAAATTATAAAAAAGCAGGGGAATTGGGAGTGAAGGAAATGGACGGGGGAGAAGAAGGGTGACAGGCGGTGTGGGTGGTTTGCAGCGGTGGGATGGAGGCACTGTGGTGGTGCGATTTGGATGGAGGGTGGTTATGAGATTCAGGTGGAGGGATTGGTGCGAAGGAAGAGGCAGCAAAGTTGGGGATTGAGTGATAGTGAGAGTGGGAGGTGCGAGAGGAAAAGAAGAGGAGTGGAGGTGGAGTTGTTTGAGAAGGCGATGAAATGATACGGCTGAAAGAGGAGATGAGGTGTGGGTGGAGGTTGTGAGAGATAGGTGGAGGCGAATCGGAGGAACTGTTGTTGATAGGTGATCGGGAGATTGTAGGCGCGAGGTGAAATGGGTGGAGGTTGTTGGTCGAAGATGGAGGAAAAGGAGACGGGTGGAGGCGGAATTGGGTGAACGGTGAATGAAGAAGGTGGTTACGGGATGGTTGTATAAGCAGGAGAGGCGGAACAATGGTGATTAGTGGTTGCGAGGTGGTGTTGCTGCGGGATAAAAGGGGAGAAGGAAGTGAAGTACGGTGGAATTATGGACGAAATGGAAGGGACGGAGGTGCATGATTGATGTTGGTGAAAGGATGAGGTGTTGCTCGGTGAATATTGTTACAATATTGCTATGTGCATATATTTAATTGTATCTATAATATTGCTATTTATATATATATTTAATTTTCCCTACTGTACTACTGTACTATTGTATCTATAATATTGCTATGCTTTTTATACTTTTTATAATTTTTTTTACGATTTTTTATGAATTTATTTTTTTATA
The DNA here is from genome assembly GCA_036435485.1 of Saposhnikovia divaricata. Classification (NCBI taxonomy): domain Eukaryota; kingdom Viridiplantae; phylum Streptophyta; class Magnoliopsida; order Apiales; family Apiaceae; genus Saposhnikovia; species Saposhnikovia divaricata. The sequence goes on from CM071599.1 coordinate 35,375,161, forward strand.
ATTTTTTTATGATTTTTTTAAAGTTTTTATAATTTTTTATGAATTTTTATGAATTTTTTTAAAGTTTTTATAAAAAAAAAATAGGTTGTGCTGATGTGGCGTGTACGTGGCAGACTGACAATGCATCCCAGTCATAAATTTAACAGTCAAATAGACGGATAGAATTTTTGACTGACGGCACTAGGGTAAATGGAAAAAAAGGAAAGTGTAGTGATGTCTTCAATAGTACAGTAGGCAATACGGAAATTTCACTATAGTACAGTAGGGAAATTGACCTTTTATCATTATATTATATTGAATTATAACTATTTATCATGATAAGATACGATACTGAGAGAAATTTATTTATTTATTGGACAGTCTCCCATGAACATGATATGTAATCAGCAATCACTAAAATCGTGAACTTACTCGATAAGACTCGCAATAGTAAATTAAAATGTAAAATACAGGCGTGCTGCACAAAGTTTGCAGGTAGTTAAGTACTATAGGAAAAAAAATCCTCTACCTCGTTTTGAGAGTCGGCCGCCTTCATCCATCCTTCACTGTCCCATCCTTCCATCAAACCCACATCCATCCCACCCATCCTCTCATTCCGTTTCCTCCATTTCTGAATCTTAATTTCTATTTTTTTTTAGTTTTTCAATAAAATCGAGATCCAATCCTTTTTGGTGAGATCTTTTTGTCGTACCCATCTTTTTGGGTTGTTGATTGTTCCCAATTTTTTGGGATTTATGTTTTGTTGCATTTTTTATTTGTTGTCATGTTGCGTTAAGAATGATTTCTACGGTGTATTGGGAGATCTGGGAAACCCGCTTCGAATCTAGAATGGTGATGATTATCGCGAGAGCTCACCTTGCACAACAAAGGATTGTTCAATATATGGGGTATATGTATCCCCAACCTCAGTTGGTGTAACTGATGGGTATGAACACTGTTCTATCATCGGTTTTTTATGTGCACAGGTCAATCGTGATTTTACTATTTTCAGGGATGTTGGTGTCGACTAGATTGCTCGAGAAACTTTTGTAATCATTTTTATTATCAAAAATATTTATATTGTATATGTTAAGCAATCTGAAAACATAGCGGCTATTTGATTAGCTCATTTTTTGTTTCACAATCAGGTTGTAACTGACAGTTTGGGGGTTTGTCCCGACTGAGTTTTGGTTGATGCAAGTTAATAAAATTCTTTTGTTTGTCAAAAAAAAAAATTGCAGGTCAAGGTAGAGTGTGTTATGGGGCAAGAGCAGGCCGGCCCTGAAATATTAGAAATTTCAAGTGAATTAAATTTTTGTTCCCGAAATTGAAATAAAATCAAGTTTATATGATTGTTTTTTAATATTTCATATATATATAGGGTCCTACTCCACTACAAACCAAAATTAACTACAAACTACAAACTAAACACTAATTCAATATTTCATTCTAATCTAATGATCAAACTAGGGGTACCCCAATACAAAAAGTGTTTAAAATAATTGGCTCCATTCAGCAAAAAAAAAAAAAAATCACTGTTCACGTGATGACGTGGCAGTGGATTTCACTGGTTAACGGTGCTTCGCACCTTCTTGTACGGTGCTTCGCGCCTTTATCATTCTAAAGTTGTAAGGAATGACAATCAATGGTAAAGGCAATAGACGATTGACGGGTGTGTCGAGGGCCTGCGACCCTCATGACTACCTAACTCATCCGTTTACTGTCTTAAATGCTTCGCATTTCCACGGCAAGTTTTTTTTTTTTTTTTGGTGGATAGAGCCAATTATTTTAAGCATTTTTTGTGAAGGTACCCTTGGCGGGAACCTTAGAATAAATGAAAATAATTAATCTAGTGTTACTTTGTAGTTTGTATTTAAGGATTGGTTTGTATTTGAGCAAAAGCCTATATATATATATATATATATATATATTTGATTTTATTGTTATTTTTCGAAAAATTGGTGTCCTTAATCATTCTATTTTTTGGTGTTTTTATATATTTTATATAAATTTTGTTTTTTTTGTTAAAGTATGTTCCTAAAAATCTTAATTTGTCGAGTGCTTACATTCATTAACACAAACAATTTAATTTTAGGACCGACTATGAACAAGGATCATGTTTGGTGGTACAGCATGTAACTATTAAAGGTGATATAATAATACCAACATAAACATAATAATAATATCAATGCACCAAGTGGAAGACATAGACACCAAGTAGTGGAAGGCATGGAGCATCCAACATGGAGCATCATTTTGTACACCACGTTCTTTTCTTAGCACACCATACACACACTTTGCTTTTCTGCATTATCTTGTATAAACAAATCTGCACTACACTACATTTTGTTTAGTTCCGTTAGGGTCTGTTTTGTACCGTTAATAGCTCATTTGGAGTGTTGTATTTAAGGAGAGGTTATCCTCCATTTTATGTAAGGAATGAGATTATAATCTAGCTTTAACTTCTTCATGGTATCAGAGCATTAACACTCACAAAGAGCTAAGTTTATCTCATGGCCACTTCTACGGAAACCATTCTCACTATTCAAAATGTTCATCAATGTTCAAGCCTTGCTACTTTAAAATTGAGCAAGTCTAATCTATTACTATGGAAATCCCAGATTGTGCCACTGGTTAAAAGCCTTGGAGTGTTCAATCATCTTGCAGGTGTTGACATACCACTGCAAACAATAAAGGTGGCTGAGAAACTAGAAATTAATCCTGCTTACACAGTATGGACTAACAACGACGGTCTTCTTACTACATGGCTTATTGGCACCATCTCTGAAGAGGTGTTATTGGATCTTGAAGATGCATCATCAGCTCATAACATATGGCAATCCATCGAAAATATGATGCTGCCTCAATCAAAGGAGAAGGAAATACTTCTCACAGACTCACTCATGTCTTTGACTAAAGGGAGCATGACTCTTGAACAATATCTACGAACGTTCAAGGGACTATGTGACAATCTTACAGCGATTGGAAAGCCTCTGGATGAGACTATTAAAGTCTTCAATCTTGCAAGAGGACTAGGGCCACGCTACAAAGATTTCAGGATGGTAATGCTTTCTAAACCTCCATATCCCTCATATAATCAATTCATATTGTCTCTACAGAACCACGAACAAGCTATGATGCTAGAAGAAGCGAGCAACAATCCTCCTGAACAATACCAAGCCTTTTACAGTAGACGAGGTAGAGGTCTTGGTAGAGGAGGAAGGTTTAGCTCCAGTGGTAGAGGATTTGGTCCAGCTGCAAATCAGAATAGTTTTGGTTCTTCATCAAGGCAAAGTCATTTTAAATATTCTACTAATGACAGTCGATTCAAGCGAAAAGAAGAGGAAGGACATGGTGCACAAACCTCGAAGAAGGAAGAAAACTACAGTCCCTTACTCTGTCAGATTTGTGACAAAAGAGGCCACACGGCCATTAAGTGTTGGAGTAGATTCGATCACTCCATTCAACCGGAGGAGCAACTCAGAGAAGCACTAGCAGCTATGCATATGCATGAAGATATTGATCCCACTCTTTATGCTGATTCTGGAGCAACAAAACATGTCATGAACAATCCTAGTAAAGCTCATAAACTCGTACAATATAATGGTAACGATTCTTTATACGTTGGAAATGGTAATAGTCTAAAAATTTCTCACATTGGTGAAGGCACTGTACAAACACAATTTGGTAATCTTAAGTTGAAAGAGGTGCTAATTGTTCCTGAAATAAAGAAAAATCTATTGTCCGTTAGTCAATTAACAAAAGATAATACTTGTCAAATCACTTTCGATGCTAATGAGTTCTTTGTTAAGGATGTTCAGGGAAAGGTCATAGCTAAAGGATTCAAGAAGGGCAATTTATATGCTTTAGAAGAAGTCCAGAACATGGTCTTAATGGCAATGTCAAATAAAGCTACTTCAACAATTTGGCATCATCGATTAGGGCATGCTAGTTCTCACATTTTGCAGTTTTTGAATAACAAGGATTTCATTAATGTATCTAAATGGAATAAACAAGAAACCATTTGTCCCTTTTGTCAAATGGGAAAGAATTGTAAACTTCCGTTTAGTAACTCTACTATTTCAACAATGCATCCTTTAGAAAAACTTCACTGTGATTTATGGGGACCAGCTCCTATTGCTTCATGTCAGAATTTTAGATATTATGCTGTTGTTATTGATGATTTCACTCGATATACTTGGATCATTCCTCTCAAACACAAATCAGATTTTTATACACAATTTATCAAATTACAAAAACTGCTTGAAAATAGATTCGATAGAACAATAAAAATATTTCAGAGTGATGGAGGTGGAGAATTTACTTCAAATAGGTTTGAAACACACCTACAACAGTGTGGCATTCATCACCAGTTTTCTTGTCCTCACACCCCGGAGCAAAATGGCGTGGCCGAAAGGAAACATCACCATATAGTAGAGACAGGTTTAACACTTCTCTTTAGATCATACTTACCCATGAAATACTGGGTTGATGCTTTTCTAACTGCAGTTTTTATCATTAATCGTTTACCTACTAGCAAACTTCTTATGGACTCACCCTTTACTAAACTGTTTACCACTAACCCTCATTACGATATGCTGCGAAGTTTTGGATGCAGATGTTTCCCTCATTTACGCAAATATGCAAAGAATAAATTCTCGGCAAGAACATATCCATGTGTTTTTATTGGATACAGCCCTATGCATAAGGGATATAGATGCTTGGATCCTAAGACAAATAGAGTCTATATTTCAAGACATGTGGTCTTTGACGAACAAACGTTTCCGTTTGACAAAGCACCCATCAATGTTGAACAATATATTTCAGTCGAGACAGTTGTATATCAGGATCAAGAAGCTTGGTTGCATCAGAAAAGTCAACCCGCACCTCCCTTAGAATCTTCTATCGATGGACACACTGGAACAAGCATCTCTCCTGCACCAGCCACTTTCGACTACAGCAATGATTCGCCCACAAATGCACACGACGATAACACTAGCATCACTAATAGCTCAAATGAAACAAGTGATGATGATGGAAATGTTGATGATTTTGTTACTGACAACAGTCATAGTCATAGTCATAGTCACCTTGGTTCTGATGCTCATACTAATCCTGCTCAGGATACTGATCATCATCCAACAAATAACTATGATGATACTTCCATGTCACAGTTCACAGGCACAAACACCACTATTACTCAACCACAACACACCAGAACTGATGCCATTATTGGAAGCAACATGCTCACTCGAAGAAAATTGTCTCTCAACCCCGAACTTGATCCCATTTTGGCCCAAGAAACATCAAAAATCATGGAGAAGAAACAAGCCAGAAGCCAAGCCCTGGTTTGCAGCAAACAAACATCCAGTTCTGGTCTCAAAGGCAATCCCGAGTGCTCTTCTTTGAAAGAACCAACTTCTTGGAAAAAGGCTATTCTCAATGATACTTGGAAGCAAGCAATGTCAGAAGAAATTCTTGCTCTTCACACAAATCGTACATGGACCCTTGTTCCACGACCACCTTTCACCAATGTTGTTGGATCTCGATGGGTCTTCAAAACGAAACTCAAACCAGATGGTACTCTGGATAAATACAAGGCACGACTTGTTGCTCAAGGTTTTACACAAATTGAGGGACTAGATTACAACGAAACATTTAGTCCAGTTGTTCGTATGACAACCCTTCGAATTGTTCTAGCTGTCTCTGTCACACAACAATGGCCTATGCGACAACTCGACATGAAAAACGCTTTTCTGCATGGATCTTTGGATGAGGTTGTCTACATGGAACAACCTCCTGGTTTTAAAAGCCAACAACTCCCTCATTTTGTCTGCAGGCTTCGCAAGTCTATTTATGGTTTACGACAGGCATCTCGGGTTTGGTTTAATACACTATCACATTTTTTGCGTTGCCTAGGTTTCTCTTGTAGCAAGGCTGATTCCTCCCTCTTTGTTTTTCATTCCAATTCCATTACTATTATAGTTCTAGTGTAAGTTGACGACATTATTGTTACAGGAAACAATCAGATCGAAATTCAGCATATTATCGATGCCCTAGGGAAGGAATTTGCTATCAAAGATTTGGGCCAACTTCACTATTTCTTGGGAATGGAAGTACAGTATAATGCTACTGGTATAACCCTCTCCCAAACCAAATATGCCAGGGACTTAATCTGTAAAGCTGGCTTTCAGAACAGTTCTACTTTTGGTACTCCAATGGCAGCAAAAACTCAACAATCCGGTCAAGATCTCCAACCCTTTGATCCCACGACTTACCGAAGCCTTGCAGGAGCCTTGCTCTACCTCACTCATACTCGTCCTGATATAGTTCATGCTGTGCATAAGTGAAAGGTAGAGTGTGTAAACTTGTAACACTATAAGTAATGTAACTCAAACTAAAGGAAAAGATACTTAACCAGAAGACAATCAAGAACAAGAAGTCACAAGAAATCAACACTAAATGAAGACAAGGTAATTGATACAATTCAACATGTTAACTATGATCAATCGAAGAAGAAATCATTGAAAGAAGTTCAAGTCAAAGTTGTTCATGCCTCAGTGATTTGAAAAGCCAAAGATCAAGATCATAACTATCAGTATCAATAAGACCAATTGATTTCAAGTGAACAAGAAGGAAAGCAAATATTGGAAAGCCACATTTCTAATTGGATATGATAATTTATTCAAGAAGCAAAAACCCTATCAAGACTAGTCACTTATGAACCAGACCGTTGCATCAAGTGTCAGGACATTGATAGCAAGTTTATGTCAGTAATAAAGATCCATATTCAAGAACTTAGTGAAGAACAAAGAAGACATGAAGATATCACAAGTTCAAGATGTGCATTGAAGTTTCAAGTTGAAGACCAGAATATTTTCTAAGTACTAAATATTCTAGATGGCCAAGTAGAAGTTTCTAAGTAGAAGTTCTACTTAGAACTTCGAGATGGCTAAGTAGAAATTCTCAAGTAGAAGTTCTACTTAGAGTGCAGCTTCAACATGACACATGGCATCTTCTGATTGGCAGATTTCCAAGCTTTCAAGATAAGGCAAGATTTATGTGGACATCATTGGGCCACGTACATCTTAGTCTTTGAAGACTACATGACATAGATTACATGTAGTATAAATAGAAGTACTTGTGTAATGTTTTAGTTAGTGAGCAATTCTTGAGAAAAACACAAGAGAAAGAGAGAGAGTGTATTCACAGAGCTTAGTATCATTCACTTCTCTCTGAACTTCTGTTATACTTTGTAATGAATGTTGTAGCAACCCTTTCAAGTTATATATAAGACATATATTCCTTGAATCTGTGTGTTCATTTATTGCATCGTATTTATTGCTTCTCATATTCGAAAAGTTGTATTCACCCCCCCTCTACAACACATTTGGACCTAACAATTGGTATCAGAGCTATATGTTTAACATACAAAACATAGATCCTTGTGTTGAGTAGAAGAATCGTGAGTTTTTCATTTTCTAGATCTACTTTTCATTTTCTCGAAAAGTGAGCTTTAATTCGTTTGTGGTGAAAAACTCATCTGAAAAATTATTTAAATACTCCAGGTGTGATTATTTAGCTTGGATGTATTTTAATTAATTTTTGTGAATTAATCTGGGTACTTTCATATTTGGTGTTCTTGAGTGTTCATCATCTGTTCTTATTAAAGAAGACAACCCAACAACTTTTTTATCTCCTTTTCAAACAGAAAAATAGTAAAAGAATAAAAAGGTGTTTTTGGACTTTGTATTTTGCATTATTCACGGCCGAAAGTGAACAAGACATATTCATTGCCTAGCACGTGGGTTAGGTGTAAGAACCCCAAATTTTGGATATAATTAAAACTTTTTATTAAGTAATGATAAAATGAGGAACAATGATTCCGACAACAAGGTCACCAGCTCTAATGAATGGTGGTTTCAAAGAACAATGATTGTAATGAATGGATATTGCTTTGGACAATGATCCTGATGCATTGGTATATTGTCAGAATAGAGTAATTCGATGGTTGAGGACCTAGATAAGAATAATCTATTATCCAGGAAGGAGCTAATGGATCCTTGAAGGGAAATGAGTACGTGCATAGTATTTCCCGTACGTGCATAGTATTTCCCGTACGTGCATAGTGTTTCCTGTACGTGCATAGTATTTGGTGGATGAATAGTGATTTTGTAAGTTGGAAAAATTTTCACTCCACCCTATGTACGGGACGTGATATGGATGTTTCGAAGCCATATTAGTAATACGCGGAGGAAATAAGTGAATGTAGAGACGATCGGAATTCAGAAATTCCAAATTCTTTTCGGTATAAAATTTGACCGGACAGTGGATTAAATATTATTATAATCCAAGAATTGAGATATTAACTTTGAGGATTTGATATTTTGGGATGTTATTATATTTGATTTAAGAATGAAGGTAGGAAACCACTGAGGAGTGGTTATGGCTACAATGTAATAATTGATATTTGGAAAGAATGAATGGAATTCGACTTTATTATTTCTATGTCTTGAAGAATGCTAAAGGGTGACAACATAGGTAAGAATAGTCTATCTTCTAAGGGAATAAGATATGGCAAATTCAAGCAAGAGAATACTCTCATGTCATCCAGATCGATAGCGATTAATCCAGTAGTTCCGTAAAAAGGTTAAGGAACGATCGAAAGAGAATACGGACAATTATACAACCCTAAGAGAACAAGTAAAGAATACAGAATGAATAGTGTTTTGGTGGGAGTATATAATAATATGAGACGACACTATATAGAAGTATTCGGAACGGATTTCCGAGTTCATATTAGTGATCCAGGGGGAAAATAAGTGTATGTAAAAGCTGTCGGATTCTGAAAAACCGCACTTTTATTTTCTCCGAGAGTTCCCTGGACACTGATAGCCTTAAGTATTTAACGAATGGATTTAAGGAATATGGGATCGACACCTTTAATATGTTTGATTTCTTTCAAGTTGGGAGAAGTTGATATTATAATAATGATGGATTGGTTGACACCCAATGGAGCCCAATTGATTGTAAGGGAAAAAGTTATAATTAAGGGACGAAGTCAGATTCGGAGATTCATGAAAATAGTTCAGACTAAGAAATTATTGCGCCAGAGATGTGAAGCTTAATTAGCTCTTATAGTTGACGCTGAGAAAAAAAAAAGACATCAAGTATAAAGGAAATTATAGTGGTTTTGGGAGGCTGCACAAGGTTTTAATGAGCTACTAGCTATCGAATTTGAGGATATGAGAATGAATACCGAGTATTCAGAGTATAGTACTACATCTCCTATTAGCCCCAGTAGGAATAAAAGAATTAGCAACTCAGTTACAAGAATTGCTGGGCAAGAGTATGATAAAACTCAGTGTACCACCGTGGAGAGCCCCGGTGTTGTTATGAAAGAGAAAGATGTTAGCACAAGATTGTGCATCGAACATCGAGAGTTGAATGAGTTCACCATTGAGAATAGGTACCCCTTTGCAGATGATAGGTGATTGTTTGATCAGCTGAAGGACGCTGTGTATTTTTCCAAACTTATTTAAGAACTGGATATCACCAGTTGGAAGTTAAACCCGAGGATATACCCAAGATTGCGATTCATACTAGGTATAGACGCTCCGAGTTTTTAGTAATGTCAATTGGGGTTGACTAATGCACCCAAACTTTTATGGATTTAATAAATCGATTTAGAGTTAGCCGTGATAGTTTTTGCCCTAAATATATCGAGACATTATTTATATGAAGGAAAGTGAGAGATCTAACAGATCAAAAGAGGTTGAGGTATATATATTCACCCGAAAGAGCTAAACATGAGATAGAGAAAATGGCTAGAAGTGATACAGGATCATGATTGTGAGATACACTACCATCCAGGGAAGGCCAATATGGTGGCCGATGCCCTTAGTCAAAATGAGAAAGAGATGGATTCCGAATGTTCGGGAATTAAAGGATGAGATTTTACACGAGACCCATAGTCGAGATATTCTATGCACTAGGCGACACCAAGAAAAAAGGGTATAGAGATTCAAGAGAATGCTATCGGTGGCCAACCATGAAAAAGGAAGTTGGGATGACCACTTACCATAAATTGAGATTGCTTATAGCAGTAGTTACCATGCCGGTATAGGGTTACCACCTTACGAGGCCCGGTTTGAAAGGAATTGCCGCTCTCCCTTGTGTTGGGAGGAGGTGGGCGAGAGAAAGTATGCGGACCAAGCCCGCAAGGATAGAGATAAGGCTGCTATCGATAAGCTAAATTGCATATTGATGAATGACAAGCAAGTTATTTGATGTATTTATGCGCAAACAAGATAGAGAATATGAGGCTGGGGATTCGTGATGCTAAAAGTATCCTTGTGAAAAGAATTAATGAGATTTGGAAAGAAGGGGAAGTTGAGCCCGAGATTCATTGGGCCATTTGAGATTCTAAGACGCGTCACGAAGTATAACGCAGATGCCAACATATGATAGAGCGCGAGCAGATAGATGTACAACCTGATATGTCTTATGAAGAACAACCTGTGGAAATAACGGATAGAAAAGGGCAAGTGTTAAGGGACAAGGTTATGAAGCTAGTTACGAATTGTGGAAAAGAAAATCAAGAAGTGGAAGAATCCAACTGAAAGTTAAAGAGAACCAAGAGGGAGGAGTACCCCCCCAGCTTTTCCTAAACTGATTCCGAGGACGGAATCCTTTTAAGGAGGGGAGACTGTAATATCCCAGATTTTTGGTAGAATTAAAACTTTTCTTATTATGATTAAGTGCATTAGTGAATAAAGATTTCAACGAACCATGGTTGTGATGAATAGATATTTCTTTGGAGAATGATCCCGATACATATGCGTATTTTCAGAATAGAGTAATTCAATGATTGAGGACATAGATAAGAATAATCTATCATCCAGGAAATGAGCTAATGAACCCTAGGGGGGAGATGAGAAATGAGTTAGTGTGACAACCCTAATTTCTGGATTTGAGAGAAGTTTTCACTTTTTGATGAATAGTACTTTTCATACGTGAATAGTAATTTGTATGGATGAATAGTGATTTTGTAAGTTGGAAAACTTTTCATGCCACCCTATGTACGGGACGTTGTTTGGATGTTTCGAAGTCATATTAGGAATCCACGGAGGAAATAAGTGTATGTAAAGACGATCGGAATTCAGAAATTCCAATTTTAATTCTGGCGTAATATTTGACCGAGCGGTGAATTATATATCAGTATTATCAAGAAATGAGATATTAAATTTGAGAAATTGAGGATTTAATGTTTTGGAATTTTATTATATTTGATTTGAGGATTGGGAACGAAAACCACTGAGATAGTGAAATGAACGTTCTAGAAACCGCTGAAACTTTACAACGAGATTAAGCGATCAAGCGAACGAATTATGGATTAAGGATTGAGATTATGACAAGATTAAATATCCTATATAATCATCAAGAGAATTATATCAAGTGGATTTAAGGATTTAAACAAAGAAATTATCAAAAAACAAATGGTGAATTAAGTGATTTAAATCACTTAAAACATTTCTAAAATCAATCAAGCTTGCTTTGTACTCATCCAAACATCAAGGCTCTTGCCCCAAAGCAACCCACCAGCTGGCCCTTATCAAAATAAAAGATCAAAAGTGAGTGGACTTGGTCATTTAGCAAAAGAAAAGATCAAGAACAACCAATCTCTCCAAAACTGCCACCATGAACCAAACTCAAAGAAAAATTCTTATCTCAAGATATAGAGCTTCAAAAATCACCAAATTTTAACTATATCTCCCCCATAATATGTAGAACACACGCCTAAAGTTTGGTGGCAAACAAAGAAGTTTAGCCTAGTCAAATCTCCTCCCCAAGTTGAAGAACCGAACCTGCCTTGCCTTCACAGTTTCTGTCCAGCGGAAAGATTGGGCTCAAACCCCTAGCTAGGAAGCTTCAAATTTGATGATCTAGGACTCAAAATAAAGCTTATGAAGAGGACAAGATGTGGTAAAAATTTGAGAGCCAAACTATTATTTTTCAATTTTCTATGATTTTTACAAAAGTGATGATGAATAGTGTTTTAAGATTGTTTCATGTTTTGTTCATAGCTTTTAGGCTTTGTTGAAACTATCAAAGACCATACCAAGGTGTGAAAAGCTCTGCTAGTGTTCCTAGAGTGTCAAGGAAGGTAAAACCCTAACCCACCCTTTGAATTTTTATGAGTTTTTAGTATAGTTTTGATGATATGTAGAGATAAATGCATGTTAAGGAGTTTTATGATTGTTTGATGTGTAAAAGAGTTGGGTATTGGATTTGAATGTTACCACTGCCCTTAGAAGTGTAAAATAAATGTTGGTTGATGTTATGGATGTATGGTATGCCCGGTGTGGCTTGGTTATGTTGTGACAAATCGGTAATGTTCGATTTAGAGCCGTCGTAATGTCCAAATTTCTTGAACCATGTTGACAGTAGCTACCCGAGTCCTTAAGCATGTTTAAACTGCAACCACTGGCCATATTGGGTAGGTTTTGGAGTCTAGTTTATGTGGCCGCAAGAATCATGTCAAAAGAATTTACGGTTTGTGAGTAATGACCGTTTTAGTGAAAGTGGTTCAAGGGATTTTATCGCAGAAATGTAACTACTTTGACGCTAAGTTCGAGACCCTTAATAGTCGAATTAGAATGTGAAATTTGGTGATAAAATGTTAAAGACAGTTGGCAAGATGTGTGCGAAGGTTTCAAGTTATAAAGATTATTTTTCGATTTTATAAAAATGCGTTAACCGAGGTTGCGCAAGTGAAAACCACTAAGAATACGCCTTAGAAACCAATGTTGAAAATGGTTAAGTATAACTTGGATTCGAGGATTGATTTCGAGCCAAACTTATGACTTAAGTAATTGTCGACTAACATGGACTTACTATGAGCCTAAAGCGAGCTAGTAATGCCTTGGTTGTGTTTTGCTTGTGTCTTTAAGCGTTGATTTATAAGTGGATTATCCAAGGGATTAATCGTACGTTTTCTTTTACTTTGTCTAGATTGTCTGACATCGTCGCGAACTCCTATCACTTCTCGAACATCAGGCAAGTTTTCTAAACTTGTACTTTTAAAGTATTGATTATAATACTGCTTTTGCCATGTATAAAGTTGTACAATTTTGCGATATATCTTATTTCCTGTTGAAATAAAAAATTGACCTTTGGATTATATATGATCTTCTGAGTTAAGTATATATAAACTGGTATACCTTGTAGCTCTAGAGAGAAGAGCATATTCATGGTCTTCGACTCTAAACCGGGAGTCGGTATTTTGAGATATAGAGATAGTCGTGGAAACCCGGAGGTATTCCAGCGGCAGATTATTATTTATTTTGAGGAATGTTATTTATGAACATTAATTATATCTCCATAAAATATTAATTACTTGGAAACCATTCGAGGATTGTTATTTGAATATGATATCATTTGAGAAATTGTATTTGCTTACTATATCATTCAAGGAATGTTATTTAAATATTATCTCAGTCGAGAAATACTATTTGAATATTATTTCATTTGGGAAGCATTATTGAATATTTATTTATTCAGACAGGATTATTTTTGAATAATCATTTATTTGAGGAAATTTCTTCAATAAATATTTCCTTATTAATTATTAAATATCTTTTAGTGATTTAAAAATCATATTATTTGTTTAAAAAGCATTAGAGGTCTTTGAGAATTATATATTAAATATTCTTGACCTTCAATAATATTTTCGAGAATTATAGGGATTCCCCAATATTATTCCTGATCATTATCAGCTCACTTGAGCCATCTAAATGCTTTCGTACATATTGAGAATTGAAAATCCAGAGTTGGGAGCAAATCTTGTTTCCTTCCTTTGTTTGTAAAAGAGATATTATTCTAGGATTATAGCCCTACTACTAAGGGTTCCCATTTCATAAAAAGAGTAAAAGATTCAATCTTGATTTCATAAAGACTATTCGTCGCTCAACCTGAGTTTCTGGCTAAAGGCCAGTATGTACTTATGGGTTAGCTTCCCATTGTTCGGGAGTAACCAGTGATTGTGAAAGTCCGGCTAAAGGCCAATATGTGTTAATGGGTTAGCTTCCAATTGATTCTGGGAGTAACCAAAGGATCCGAGTGCGATCTTTGAACGGGCATTTGCCCGGGGAACTTGAATTTGGCCCAACTTGCGCCAGAATGATTGCGGATGGAGCTTTCATTCAGGATGATTGCGGACGGAGCTTTCATCCAGGGTAATTGCGGATGGAGCTTTTACCTGAGGGTAATTACGGATGGAGTTTTTATCCTTCTACTAGTAGAGAAGACCCGTGGTGGACCTGGAAGCGGCGACTGATCATCGTCGATCCACGTCTGGAATTATTGAAATCTCAATACAGAGTTCAAATGAAATTTCTCCTACATACGGAGTCAGTGTTCTCATCTGGCAGTATCTAGAACTGCTGAGTGTTATAGTATCCACAACTGCTGAGTGCTACATCACTGGAGCAGGGTTTCAACATCCAAATTTCTATCATATCCCGATAAGGGAAAATATTCGAGTTTTCAGTAAAGGATGCTTATCTTGATAAATTTGGTACGGCAAGTACGAATTTCACATATCTTTCGTATAAAGATAGTAAATGATATTTGAAAAACTATAATGGTACTGTTTTTGAATATATATTCCGATAAAAGAAATACTTTCGGTAAAAAGATATTTTGACAAATATTAACCTATACCCGCTTTATTCTGGGTTTAAGTTAAAGGCAGAATTATGCCATACTTTTATTACCTTGCTGAGCTATCGCTCACTCTTGCTATTGTTTTATATATATTATATAGCAGCGAAGCAGGATTCCAATGGGACGACATATACCCCGCAAGGCGTTTCCATAAACAATTTCTAGCGATGATCCCGAGAATAGTACGAACCAGTCGAATCAAGCTGCAGCATTTGGTATTCATCTTATGTATAGATATGGAGGGTATGAGAGGATTGTGAGCATCAGAAGGCTAAGTTGGTAATGTAACATTACTTAGAAGTTGTATCAGTGACAAATTCAAAAGACATTTGGGTATTGTAATAAAAATTATTTATTCCGCAGTTGTTATATTTTGTCATTTATGAGACTTTAACCTGTGTGTGTGTGTGTGAGATATATTGTGGGGTCACAAGCAGCTGAATTGTGTACATTACAAGTAATACAGGTAAGGCAAGGAGTAAATGGATCGTGACCACCCTAGATCCTTGACCCTGGGTCTGGGGGTGTTACAGAAATGGTATCAGAGCGTTAGGTTACAGTCCTTAGAAATGGTAGGAGACCGAGTCTTACAATACCCTTAAGAATGATGACAATAACTAGAGTTCAAATCAAGGTCGTAATCGGGTTAAAGGACATGACCCTGACTGTTTGAGATGAAGCCCGAGAGGGGACTTCTTCTGGGAAACCATACTTAGGACTTCATGGTAAGTCACCTCGATTCGTACGAGTTATAGATAGATGGGATTTTGAGATACCAGACCCCGAGGCCTTCGAGTAAGCATTTGATGATGCGCTCCTTGAGATGGACGGAGACCCGATAAAGGTAGATCCATAGGAGGATCTAGAGGAGGACCCCATGGTGGGTCAAGGAAAGAATCTTGTAGAGAACGTGCCGATTGATAAAAATGTGGTATGTTACTTGAAGTCTTATAATAAGACCGGACGAATGTTCAGAGGTCAAATAAGTAACGAGACGAGAGTTTAGAATCGTTTATGATTCATCAAGAGATATGACGAAGAAATGGAGTAGAGTCTCCAAAGCAGAAGAGGTAGAGGCAGTATAGCCAATACCGGTGGATTGATTCAACTTGAACGAGACCTGTTACTCGTAGTCTGTTGCAGTGCCTAGGGAGGCATCATACGTAAGAACTAAGACATTCGAACTTCGTGTATGATCAAGGGTACTTAGTTACCTTAACTAATAGAGGCACTACCTTATATATGGGGTTTAAATCCCCACGATCAGCGATTCCACCAAGGACGGTGTTACTACGGTACTGAGGAATTTTATTTCCTCGAGCAAAATTTTATATGTACGTACTACGCATAGTATTATTGTAACACGAGTGCGCTAAGACGAGATATATTTGAAAAACCAAGATGGACTAAGAAAGTCTGGGAAAGACTTAAATAAGAAGGATGTTATGACACAAGTGTTGAGCTTATATAGCACACGGGATTGATACGAGAAAAAGGAATGTTTGGTATGAAGACGGTTATAATAGTAATTGGGTTTAAGCATGTAGTTTTTTTTTAACGATCTTCCGGAGTACCGCCCATTCGACATGTGGAATTTGTCGTTACTATGGGCGACACTGGTATCGAAGTCTTCTTATAAAATGGAACGTTTGCTTGAGATGCTTGCGCCTAGTCGAGTAGAACTCCCTGCGATTGCAAATGTCGATGGTTGAATCCTTAGCGACTATTATGAGTCGGCAATGACATAAGTATCGAGCACCTTAGGGTGTGTATGAAGAAGAAAAAAATAGCTTTAGAATTGAACGATTATCCGTTAAAGGAGCCGACATAAAGGGAATCCGTGAAGACCTTGGCAAAACCTCCCCAATCTGTAATCTATATTGGCATCTTCTTAGAGAAAACTTCGATAAAAGATATACTCCTTCGAAGTTGTTTTATAACACTTGTGTTATACCATATTCAGTTTCAATTGTGCCAAAGGCTGCCACAATGCCTACTTTAAGGTTTTCGAAGCCCTGGTGAATGATGTTATTCAAGCTTTCACTTTTCAATAATGAATAATCCTATGGTGATACAACACCACTTGTTTGTTGAATACCAGTATCTTTCTGGCTATCCTTTTCTTTAAAAAAATCGCACCTTTGGAGCCTGTTCACTTTTAATCGTCCATTTGAGAATTATTTGTCCAAAGATGATAATTATTAACTCGACTTTGAATTTCTTTCCTACTTCTCAACTTTCACTGAGACGAACAACCCTATACTTATGGGGGCCACAAGGACTATCTATCTGGGTGATAGAAGTCTGACGGGACACCGTCACTTGTGAGTTGTGAAATACAAGAAGGCTAATTACCTTTAGTAATGTCTTAATTGAGACACACAACATTGAGTTTTTATGATCGTATTGATCTCTCAGTAAATTCTCTCATCTCAAATAAGGTTACCTTAAAACTCATAACCTTATAATCACCAATGTGTGACGTTTTCCTTGATATGGGAGCTATCTTTTCAAAGCTCCATGATTCTTGTTATCTTTATTTAATCCCAAGGGGAGGCAAACCAGGTCGAATAAGTCAAAATTCGGTGATAGGAATTAGATTTGTAACGAAATAGTCTATGGTAAGAAGGCTGGATCCACCTCGTCCCGCAGATAGCCCGTGATAGATGATGGACAACATGGTCCACTAGATTCAAATGGCCTTAGTAGTGCCAATTTGGTGGAACGACTAACTTCAACTTTCATGTTCCTTCTGGGACTGGTGGATAGGTAGTATTGACTATTCGGACGTATATGTATCAGGATGATGTGGCATGTTTCAGTTCGAAACTTTTGATTCCCCTCATATGGGACGTTTATATTTGTTTCCTTTCTAGTTGTTAAAATTCTAACTTTGTTTCAATTATTCCATTATTGCAACTATTTACGATTCTATTTGTTTTTATATTTATAGAATTGTTCTTCAGGTTTTGAAATCGATTTTCATAGTATTACCAGTGGGTAAATAGATTGATCAAATTTTCCTGATTCTGAAAATTCAACAAATCCTGATAAACCTTGTCTTTCTGATTATCAGAAAATGCCACCGAGAAGGATGGGAACGAGAGCTAACCCCGGCGATTCAGAAGGGCAGAGTCATGACCAGGAAGGGGAAAACCCAGAGGGGAACCCCATGGATCAGTTCATGCACCTATTGAGACAGAATTTGAATCAGCATCCTAAACCTCAACGACCTGATAATTCAAGCGCTAAGGCCTTTAGAGCTTTTAAGTCGCTAAAACCCCCAGAGTTTCATGGAACCGCTGACCCAGTAGAGGCCAGATCTTGGCTTAAAGAGATGGAGAAATCATTTGAGATACTGAGTATTGCAGAGAATCAGAAAACGGTATTCGCCGCCTACCTCCTGAAGGGAGAGGCGAATCACTGGTGGGAATCTAAGAAAAACCTAGAGGGAACTGGTGTTGTGACTTGGGAGAGATTCAGCTTGTTGTTTTTAGAGAAATATTTTCCGAAATATATAGAGACCCAGATGGAAGTAAAGTTTCTAGAACTGAAGCAAGGAAACATGACTGTGGCAGAGTATGAGGCCAAATTTTCCGAGTTGTCAAGGTTTGTTCCGGAGTTTGTGGACACAGAAGAGAAAAGAGCTCGTAGGTTTCAACTGGGGCTAAAACAGTGGATTCAGAATAAGGTGGCAATACTTGAATTGACCAACTACGCTACATTGGTGCAGAAGGCAACAATCGCAGAGGCAGGAAGTGATCAGAGTCTTAAAGAAAGAGAGGAAAAGAAGAGGAAAATGGGTAATCAGAAAGGGAATTCAGCAGGTGGGAATTTTCCGAGTAAGTTTAGCCGAAAGGTGGCATCTCAATCCAGTCAAAGCTGTGGGTCTAAGAGACCTGGAAGTAGGGGCGCAGGCCAGAGTGATCGACAAACTGGTGGGTCTCACCATAACCTATCTCGACCCCCACTGCCAGATTGTAATGAATGCGGAAGGAAACATCTAGGCATGTGTAACTCGCAAGGAGTAACATGTTTTAATTGTAGGCAGCTAGGGCACTATGCTAATACCTGTCAGGAACCCCGTGCCAAGACCAACCAAGACACTACCTGTTTCAAATGTGGAAAGCTTGGACACAAGGCTAAGGAATGTTTATCTGCTGGAACGGCTATACCAAGAGTTAATAGGGCTACCTCCAACAAGCAGCCCACTGCCAGAACCTTTGAATAGCGGGTACCCTCTTACTTAAACTCAGTTAATATTAACGTTTTATTTGATCCAGAACTGCTAAGTACCTTGCATCTCAAGATTTTGCATGATAATTAGACCTTAAGGCCGAGCCGCTAAGGGAATAATTACAAGTAGAAATAGGCAATCGAGAGATTTTCTTCCCATAAGCCTGGTACATACAGGTTGTGAACTAGAAATATGGGATCGACACCTTTAATATGTTTGATTTCTTTCAAGTTGGGAGAAGTTGATATTATAATAATGATGGATTGGTTGACACCCAATGGAGCCCAATTGATTGTAAGGGAAAAAAGTAATAATTAAGGGACGAAGTCAGATTCGGAGATTCATGAAAATAGTTCAGACTAAGAAATTATTGCGCCAGAGATGTGAAGCTTAATTAGCTCTTATAGTTGACGCTGAGAAAAAAAAAAAAGACATCAAGTATAAAGGAAATTATAGTGGTTTTGGGAGGCTGCACAAGGTTTTAATGAGCTACTAGCTATCGAATTTGAGGATATGAGAATGAATACCGAGTATTCAGAGTATAGTACTACATCTCCTATTAGCCCCAGTAGGAATAAAAGAATTAGCAACTCAGTTACAAGAATTGCTGGGCAAGAGTATGATAAAACTCAGTGTACCACCGTGGAGAGCCCCGGTGTTGTTATGAAAGAGAAAGATGTTAGCACAAGATTGTGCATCGAACATCGAGAGTTGAATGAGTTCACCATTGAGAATAGGTACCCCTTTGCAGATGATAGGTGATTGTTTGATCAGCTGAAGGACGCTGTGTATTTTTCCAAACTTATTTAAGAACTGGATATCACCAGTTGGAAGTTAAACCCGAGGATATACCCAAGATTGCGATTCATACTAGGTATAGACGCTCCGAGTTTTTAGTAATGTCAATTGGGGTTGACTAATGCACCCAAACTTTTATGGATTTAATAAATCGATTTAGAGTTAGCCGTGATAGTTTTTGCCCTAAATATATCGAGACATTATTTATATGAAGGAAAGTGAGAGATCTAACAGATCAAAAGAGGTTGAGGTATATATATTCACCCGAAAGAGCTAAACATGAGATAGAGAAAATGGCTAGAAGTGATACAGGATCATGATTGTGAGATACACTACCATCCAGGGAAGGCCAATATGGTGGCCGATGCCCTTAGTCAAAATGAGAAAGAGATGGATTCCGAATGTTCGGGAATTAAAGGATGAGATTTTACACGAGACCCATAGTCGAGATATTCTATGCACTAGGCGACACCAAGAAAAAAGGGTATAGAGATTCAAGAGAATGCTATCGGTGGCCAACCATGAAAAAGGAAGTTGGGATGACCACTTACCATAAATTGAGATTGCTTATAGCAGTAGTTACCATGCCGGTATAGGGTTACCACCTTACGAGGCCCGGTTTGAAAGGAATTGCCGCTCTCCCTTGTGTTGGGAGGAGGTGGGCGAGAGAAAGTATGCGGACCAAGCCCGCAAGGATAGAGATAAGGCTGCTATCGATAAGCTAAATTGCATATTGATGAATGACAAGCAAGTTATTTGATGTATTTATGCGCAAACAAGATAGAGAATATGAGGCTGGGGATTCGTGATGCTAAAAGTATCCTTGTGAAAAGAATTAATGAGATTTGGAAAGAAGGGGAAGTTGAGCCCGAGATTCATTGGGCCATTTGAGATTCTAAGACGCGTCACGAAGTATAACGCAGATGCCAACATATGATAGAGCGCGAGCAGATAGATGTACAACCTGATATGTCTTATGAAGAACAACCTGTGGAAATAACGGATAGAAAAGGGCAAGTGTTAAGGGACAAGGTTATGAAGCTAGTTACGAATTGTGGAAAAGAAAATCAAGAAGTGGAAGAATCCAACTGAAAGTTAAAGAGAACCAAGAGGGAGGAGTACCCCCCAGCTTTTCCTAAACTGATTCCGAGGACGGAATCCTTTTAAGGAGGGGAGACTGTAATATCCCAGATTTTTGGTAGAATTAAAACTTTTCTTATTATGATTAAGTGCATTAGTAAATAAAGATTTCAACGAACCATGGTTGTGATGAATAGATATTTCTTTGGAGAATGATCCCGATACATATGCGTATTTTCAGAATAGAGTAATTCAATGATTGAGGACATAGATAAGAATAATCTATCATCCAGGAAATGAGCTAATGAACCCTAGGGGGGAGATGAGAAATGAGTTAGTGTGACAACCCTAATTTCTGGATTTGAGAGAAGTTTTCACTTTTTGATGAATAGTACTTTTCATACGTGAATAGTAATTTGTATGGATGAATAGTGATTTTGTAAGTTGGAAAACTTTTCATGCCACCCTATGTACGGGACGTTGTTTGGATGTTTCGAAGTCATATTAGGAATCCACGGAGGAAATAAGTGTATGTAAAGACGATCGGAATTCAGAAATTCCAATTTTAATTCTGGCGTAATATTTGACCGAGCGGTGAATTATATATCAGTATTATCAAGAAATGAGATATTAAATTTGAGAAATTGAGGATTTAATGTTTTGGAATTTTATTATATTTGATTTGAGGATTGGGAACGAAAACCACTGAGATAGTGAAATGAACGTTCTAGAAACCGCTGAAACTTTACAACGAGATTAAGCGATCAAGCGAACGAATTATGGATTAAGGATTGAGATTATGACAAGATTAAATATCCTATATAATCATCAAGAGAATTATATCAAGTGGATTTAAGGATTTAAACAAAGAAATTATCAAAAAACAAATGGTGAATTAAGTGATTTAAATCACTTAAAACATTTCTAAAATCAATCAAGCTTGCTTTGTACTCATCCAAACATCAAGGCTCTTGCCCCAAAGCAACCCACCAGCTGGCCCTTATCAAAATAAAAGATCAAAAGTGAGTGGACTTGGTCATTTAGCAAAAGAAAAGATCAAGAACAACCAATCTCTCCAAAACTGCCACCATGAACCAAACTCAAAGAAAAATTCTTATCTCAAGATATAGAGCTTCAAAAATCACCAAATTTTAACCATAGCTCCCCCATAATATGTAGAACACACGCCTAAAGTTTGGTGGCAAACAAAGAAGTTTAGCCTAGTCAAATCTCCTCCCCAAGTTGAAGAACCGAACCTGCCTTGCCTTCACAGTTTCTGTCCAGCGGAAAGATTGGGCTCAAACCCCTAGCTAGGAAGCTTCAAATTTGATGATCTAGGACTCAAAATAAAGCTTATGAAGAGGACAAGATGTGGTAAAAATTTGAGAGCCAAACTATTATTTTTCAATTTTCTATGATTTTTACAAAAGTGATGATGAATAGTGTTTTAAGATTGTTTCATGTTTTGTTCATAGCTTTTAGGCTTTGTTGAAACTATCAAAGACCATACCAAGGTGTGAAAAGCTCTGCTAGTGTTCCTAGAGTGTCAAGGAAGGTAAAACCCTAACCCACCCTTTGAATTTTTATGAGTTTTTAGTATAGTTTTGATGATATGTAGAGATAAATGCATGTTAAGGAGTTTTATGATTGTTTGATGTGTAAAAGAGTTGGGTATTGGATTTGAATGTTACCACTGCCCTTAGAAGTGTAAAATAAATGTTGGTTGATGTTATGGATGTATGGTATGCCCGGTGTGGCTTGGTTATGTTGTGACAAATCGGTAATGTTCGATTTAGAGCCGTCGTAATGTCCAAATTTCTTGAACCATGTTGACAGTAGCTACCCGAGTCCTTAAGCATGTTTAAACTGCAACCACTGGCCATATTGGGTAGGTTTTGGAGTCTAGTTTATGTGGCCGCAAGAATCATGTCAAAAGAATTTACGGTTTGTGAGTAATGACCGTTTTAGTGAAAGTGGTTCAAGGGATTTTATCGCAGAAATGTAACTACTTTGACGCTAAGTTCGAGACCCTTAATAGTCGAATTAGAATGTGAAATTTGGTGATAAAATGTTAAAGACAGTTGGCAAGATGTGTGCGAAGGTTTCAAGTTATAAAGATTATTTTTCGATTTTATAAAAATGCGTTAACCGAGGTTGCGCAAGTGAAAACCACTAAGAATACGCCTTAGAAACCAATGTTGAAAATGGTTAAGTATAACTTGGATTCGAGGATTGATTTCGAGCCAAACTTATGACTTAAGTAATTGTCGACTAACATGGACTTACTATGAGCCTAAAGCGAGCTAGTAATGCCTTGGTTGTGTTTTGCTTGTGTCTTTAAGCGTTGATTTATAAGTGGATTATCCAAGGGATTAATCGTACGTTTTCTTTTACTTTGTCTAGATTGTCTGACATCGTCGCGAACTCCTATCACTTCTCGAACATCAGGCAAGTTTTCTAAACTTGTACTTTTAAAGTATTGATTATAATACTGCTTTTGCCATGTATAAAGTTGTACAATTTTGCGATATATCTTATTTCCTGTTGAAATAAAAAATTGACCTTTGGATTATATATGATCTTCTGAGTTAAGTATATATAAACTGGTATACCTTGTAGCTCTAGAGAGAAGAGCATATTCATGGTCTTCGACTCTAAACCGGGAGTCGGTATTTTGAGATATAGAGATAGTCGTGGAAACCCGGAGGTATTCCAGCGGCAGATTATTATTTATTTTGAGGAATGTTATTTATGAACATTAATTATATCTCCATAAAATATTAATTACTTGGAAACCATTCGAGGATTGTTATTTGAATATGATATCATTTGAGAAATTGTATTTGCTTACTATATCATTCAAGGAATGTTATTTAAATATTATCTCAGTCGAGAAATACTATTTGAATATTATTTCATTTGGGAAGCATTATTGAATATTTATTTATTCAGACAGGATTATTTTTGAATAATCATTTATTTGAGGAAATTTCTTCAATAAATATTTCCTTATTAATTATTAAATATCTTTTAGTGATTTAAAAATCATATTATTTGTTTAAAAAGCATTAGAGGTCTTTGAGAATTATATATTAAATATTCTTGACCTTCAATAATATTTTCGAGAATTATAG
Organism: Saposhnikovia divaricata; assembly: GCA_036435485.1. Lineage (NCBI taxonomy): Eukaryota > Viridiplantae > Streptophyta > Magnoliopsida > Apiales > Apiaceae > Saposhnikovia > Saposhnikovia divaricata. The sequence goes on from CM071599.1 coordinate 35,399,116, forward strand.
GGATTCCCCAATATTATTCCTGATCATTATCAGCTCACTTGAGCCATCTAAATGCTTTCGTACATATTGAGAATTGAAAATCCAGAGTTGGGAGCAAATCTTGTTTCCTTCCTTTGTTTGTAAAAGAGATATTATTCTAGGATTATAGCCCTACTACTAAGGGTTCCCATTTCATAAAAAGAGTAAAAGATTCAATCTTGATTTCATAAAGACTATTCGTCGCTCAACCTGAGTTTCTGGCTAAAGGCCAGTATGTACTTATGGGTTAGCTTCCCATTGTTCGGGAGTAACCAGTGATTGTGAAAGTCCGGCTAAAGGCCAATATGTGTTAATGGGTTAGCTTCCAATTGATTCTGGGAGTAACCAAAGGATCCGAGTGCGATCTTTGAACGGGCATTTGCCCGGGGAACTTGAATTTGGCCCAACTTGCGCCAGAATGATTGCGGATGGAGCTTTCATTCAGGATGATTGCGGACGGAGCTTTCATCCAGGGTAATTGCGGATGGAGCTTTTACCTGAGGGTAATTACGGATGGAGTTTTTATCCTTCTACTAGTAGAGAAGACCCGTGGTGGACCTGGAAGCGGCGACTGATCATCGTCGATCCACGTCTGGAATTATTGAAATCTCAATACAGAGTTCAAATGAAATTTCTCCTACATACGGAGTCAGTGTTCTCATCTGGCAGTATCTAGAACTGCTGAGTGTTATAGTATCCACAACTGCTGAGTGCTACATCACTGGAGCAGGGTTTCAACATCCAAATTTCTATCATATCCCGATAAGGGAAAATATTCGAGTTTTCAGTAAAGGATGCTTATCTTGATAAATTTGGTACGGCAAGTACGAATTTCACATATCTTTCGTATAAAGATAGTAAATGATATTTGAAAAACTATAATGGTACTGTTTTTGAATATATATTCCGATAAAAGAAATACTTTCGGTAAAAAGATATTTTGACAAATATTAACCTATACCCGCTTTATTCTGGGTTTAAGTTAAAGGCAGAATTATGCCATACTTTTATTACCTTGCTGAGCTATCGCTCACTCTTGCTATTGTTTTATATATATTATATAGCAGCGAAGCAGGATTCCAATGGGACGACATATACCCCGCAAGGCGTTTCCATAAACAATTTCTAGCGATGATCCCGAGAATAGTACGAACCAGTCGAATCAAGCTGCAGCATTTGGTATTCATCTTATGTATAGATATGGAGGGTATGAGAGGATTGTGAGCATCAGAAGGCTAAGTTGGTAATGTAACATTACTTAGAAGTTGTATCAGTGACAAATTCAAAAGACATTTGGGTATTGTAATAAAAATTATTTATTCCGCAGTTGTTATATTTTGTCATTTCTGAGACTTTAACCTGTGTGTGTGTGTGAGATATATTGTGGGGTCACAAGCAGCTGAATTGTGTACATTACAAGTAATACAGGTAAGGCAAGGAGTAAATGGATCGTGACCACCCTAGATCCTTGACCCTGGGTCTGGGGGTGTTACAATAATAATATGAGACGACACTATATAGAAGTATTCGGAACGGATTTCCGAGTTCATATTAGTGATCCAGGGGGAAAATAAGTGTATGTAAAAGCTGTCGGATTCTGAAAAACCGCACTTTTATTTTCTCCGAGAGTTCCCTGGACACTGATAGCCTTAAGTATTTAACGAATGGATTTAAGGAATATAAATTGGAAAGTTAGAATGAAAGATGGAGAATGAAAGTATTAAAATTAAAGAGGATTCCCGGTAAACCCTAATTAGAAATCCGTGAAATATTCCCACGAACGATCAATCGAAACGGGTAATAAACGGACAAAGAAACAAGCAGGGAATCAAGATACATGCATGTAGTGGTGGAAAATATCTAGCAAACCAAGTGATGACTCATGCAACTAGCATACTTAGCAAGGAAACTAGTACTTAGAAAGCAAACCATTTAGTTAGCTTATAACCATACAAAACACAACACTTGTCTTGCAAAAATACATCATCTAGTGCATCATCACTTTATAAAAGTAAAAAGAGATGAGATATTATCCAAGGCTCATCCACTTGATGCATAATTGAACAAAACAAACCAAGCAAAACACTACTCTCTCTCTTTTACTTCCATTCGAATTTTTCCTTAATTCCAAGGGGGAAATCCTACTTCCAACCATCATTTGATCTTGTAATTTTTATGGTGAGTCCTATATTTCATAAAACTAATCTCCTAGAAATTTCAAGCCCAAATTCCTTTGTTTCCATTTTCAAAAAAATCAACAAAGATGAGGGTGAATAGTGTTCTTATGAACTAACCTTTGATTTTTATGTTTCTTTTGATTGATCTAGCTAGCTTAAGGTCACATAAGGATATATCAAGGCTTGATAAGGATATATCACTCTCTAAGGAAGGTAACAAGCTCCAAAAACCCTTGGTACCATTTTGAGATTCTATGAGTTTTATGGATGATTTAGTGTTAGTATGCTATGTTATGCTTAGATCTATGTTATTAGTTGATTATGGTTGTTGGTTGGATTGTGATCCATGAGATGGTTGAGATGAGTTGTTGATAGACTAGTCATGATGATTATCATGCATTTGTGTGGTTGGATTGATCTTTGTTAGATCGAGATAAAGTGTAAAAACTTTGGAAAACGCGTAAACATAGCCGTTATAATGCCCGATTTTACAATATCATGTTTTGTATGCCATTTTTCACATCAAGACCCTACTGTCCAGAAACTTTTCTGCCATGTTAGGATAGCTTATGTTATAAGCTTCGTTTTGATATAAAGATCACGTGAAACGGACTTACGGTTTAGGAGTTACGGCCGGTTTACTAAAAGTATATCGAAACCGTAACCGAGAATTCGTAACTGAAATTGAACCCTCGTAAAATATGTAAAGTCATGACGAATCTTGGTAAATAAATACTAGAGGTAAAAAGGAAGGTGTGAAAGAAAACCGTATGTCAAAAGGATCGTTTTTCGATTTATTAAAAATATGCGAGTCGAGGTTAAACGCGAACGAACCCCTAAAAGACGACTCTATTATAACTTCGGTAAAACACTTAGAAAACGGGCGATAAAAACTCGGAGTATAATATTGGTTCGTAATGATCAACCTTAGAACTCATATGACTTAAGTATGTCCCAAGTATAAGTGCAGTGACATGTCGTATTAACGAACGAATGTCGGGTCGGATCAGTGATAATAAGTAATCCACTAAAAGGGGTATAACGAGATAACTCGAGAACGTGTTTCGATTTAAATATAACTTAACTTTTAATATGTTAAGTGATTAATCCCGAATGCCTTGGCTATTTATAGATCACCAAGCTGAACCGGGACCCGCTACCACTACCCCTTACCGTACTCGACAACCAGGCAAGTTTCAATTCCCTTCTTTAGGCTGTTGTTGTGATTGAATAAATATATATATGTTTTCTGATATACCTATGCCATAGCATGCATGCCTGCTTTCAAAGTTATATCACTATGCTTGTTCCTTGATTGTTATTGGCTTATAAATTAGATAGCTATCGTATCAGTTATAAGCCGGATTATTGTAAGACCCTCATAGAAGGGCGTATACATCTTATTCGTCATTATAGACCGGGAGTCAATATTTCTTGATATATCGAGGTTACCTCGAAGGAAAATATTTAAGTAAATATTTTTCATTATTCAGGCAACGAATATTATTTGAATATTCGTTCGGGATTATTTATTTAATGATCCTTACTTCAAATAATTATTTGAACGTAATCATTCGACGAATAATATTTGTCAATATTCATTCAGAGTCGAATTGATTATCGATTATTGTTTCGAATATTCTTCTAAAGATGAGAATACTAAATGAATATTATTTGGATATTCTTTTAGAATATTATTTTATTAAATAAATATTACTTTTGAATATTCATTTAAGATATTAAGTACTTGATGAATATTATCTTCAATATTCATCTGAAGCTTGATTTATTTATCGAATATTATATCGAATATTCCTTTAAAGCTTGGATTACTAAATGAATATTACTGGATATTCATTTAGAATATTATTCATTAAATGAATATTACTTTATCGATATTCATTTAAATTCCTAATTAATTATGAATATCATTTTGAATATTCATCCAGGGTTCTATTTAATCATCGAATATTATTTTAAATATTTTAAATATTCCTTTCAGGACTTATTAAGTAATGAATATTATTTTGAATATTCATTTGATTATTTAATTGTGCAATAAATATTCTCTCGATATTTCTTCAAGAATTATTTGGGAAATACTCTGATTAAAGATATTCTTTCATATTCCTAAATAATCTGTAAAATATTTTAATTCAATAAATATTCTCTGAATATTTATTCCATGCTTAGAATAACATCGATAAGGTTTATCTTCTTCGATTATTACAGAAAATATATCGGAGTCATATTATTATTAATCTTATATCAAGAAAGGTTCTCAGACATCATTCTTATTTGAGTCTATCTCCTTAATAATAAGGGAACCTTACTTGGAAGATGTTATTTATCTTGTCGACTTCCCGGTCATAAAGTATTCCCTTCACTCGCAACTCGGGTGCTATTGACTTATTAAGTCATTGCTTACCTTCTCATCTTTCGAGGGGTAAGATTACTGGAACAAGTTGATATCCGTTACCAAGTAATAGCTTGGGAGTTATTGGTAAATTTTCCTTTCCAACTAGATACGACTACTTTGTGGAGTCTTATCAACAAGTAATATACTTGGGGAAAGGGGGACGAACGTTACATTCAGAATTATGAATTCTATTTGAACTAGGAGTCGTGTAAGAGGCCGAGTAGCGCCGGTCCATCCCCTTTGGCCCAACCGTTGGCCGGGGAGAGCTAGTAAGGCGGTATACAAGTAAAGCCGTCAGTTCTTCCTTCTACCGGTAGTAAATCTAAATTGAGCTGTACGATCTCGACTGATCATCAAGATTGGAACAGCGGGCGCGGTGAATACTCCATCATTGGTTCATCATCCAAATTTATTTATTTCCTGCAACATGATTACTGTTGGCAGAGTTGGAAAAGGGTCATAACTGGAATTGCAACCTTTTCTTGCAAGTTCCTCTTCTTAATAACAATAAGAATATCTCGCTTACTTTGATGTAGCAGATATTTCTACAAACAAATACTTCAAGTTACCTTGTAACTTCATCGTTCATATTATACTGGCATCATTTCCGTAAATGCATGGCATATGGTTTGAAAGATACTTTTGAACTGTTATACCTTATCATTCAGTTATATATTATTGTTGGTGGGCTATTGCTCACCCTTGCTTTATTATTATATCACAACAACAGCTAGACCAGATGACTCGCACAAGGCGCACTCGACGCGGGCGAGGACGATGAGACTACCAGAGCTGAAGAAGAAGCTATTGGTAGGGTATATTTATTCTTTCAGTACCAAGAATATGGTCTAGTATGACTTATGTAAATGGATGGCAAAGTGTATGTATTTATATTGAAATTCTTTTGGATTGTAAGAACTCATAATGTGATTAATAAAAATTTGATTGTTACTCTGATTTCATCTCTGGGACTATAACGGGTGTGTTTTATATTGTTGTGTTGGGTTATAGAGACGTAATTTATTTTATGTTAAGGAAAGTTCAACTGTTGTGGACAGAATTGGAAACCGTAACCACCGGATCCCGGACCCCGGATCTGGGGGCGTTACAGAAATGGTATCAGAGCGTACGTTATAAACCCCAGAGATGAGGTGACGTTAAAACAATAAATTCAATAAGATAATAAGAACTCTTGCCAAGTTCATAGTCGGACTACTTAATGTAGTGATGACATATAAAACCCTTATGGGAACTCGTAAGTATAATGATAGTAACTTAGCTCGATATCGTATCGACGAGTAAGGCGACTGACCTTGAGGCATACGAGCAACAGCGCGACGATGCTTTATATGCTGAAGATCAACGGGTAATTCGATGGACTACCCTACTGGAGACCCGGAAGAGGTTCCAACAGATAAAGAAAATCCTGTTAGGATAAGGAGCTTACCCATGGGTAATGAGGGTCGCAGCCAGAATGACTGTGATGATTAAGATATGGTGCTCAGAAAAGTGAGTATAAAGAACCGAGATATTATTAAGAGATCTGAAGATGCATGTTGAATTCATAGCCGGACTACCAGATGTAGTACCAGCAAGAAAGAAGGATTGAAAGAATTACTTGAGATCTTATACGGAAATAGATGAGAATCCTTAGAGATTTTCATCTTAACAAAGAAAGAGCTAGAGGGATGTATGATTATCAAAGACATCGATTTAGGGCGAGGAGCAGAGTCCTTAGGAATAGTTGAGAAGGAGGCAGTAAGTGCCATATCATTTGATAAATGAATTAGTATGAATATGGTCAGTAATAATTCGCCATGAGAAGGCAGGTGTCGTAGGTTGTAAATTATGGAACCAAATTGAGGTTAATAAGGTGGTTTTATTAAGGGAAATGTTCATTTTATGAATGAATCAGTTAGAAAGTAAAGACATTGGGAAGTGATAGCATGATTGGATAAAGTTATATAAGGAAGTAGTAAGCAAGACAATGATCTCAGAACCTACCGGAAGATAAGACCAATGAGTCAAGATGAACTCGTAATGAGACTACTGCCAGAGACTGAGTATAGAGTTAATTCAGCTCAGTTAAATGATAAACCAGAAACGTTAGATGCATGTGATTCAGAGGAATATTAAATTCCTTCTTCTCTTTGAATGGATTATAGTAGTGCCTTAAGTTTATTCCGATGCGGAATTATAATAGATCAAGTAATACAATCAGCAATTAAAGAGAGAAATGTGAGAAAATCTTCCTGGAGCTAAAAGGTGAAATTGGTAATGACCAAGAGCTGGCATTGCTTAATGGAAAAAGGAGACTTTGTGCTTCCAACGACGCTTCGCATAAAGGGTTAGGTAGACCGACATTTGGTAGTATTGAATATCAGGACGTATAGGTATCAGGACGTTGTGGCAGGTTTCAGTTTGAAACTATTGATTCCCTTCTAAGGGATGGATATAATTGATTCCTCTCCAGTGGGTAAACTTCCAATCTGATGATGATTATTTCGTTAACTATGACTGCTTATGATTCCACCTGCTTGGAGGTTCATAGAACTATTCTTCAGGTTTCGAAACTGGTCTCCTTAATGTTACCAGTAGGTGGGTATATTGATCAAAATTTCCCTGAGTCTGGAAAGGAATTCGGTGAATTTTAGCAAACCTTGTCTTTATGATTATCAGAGAATGTCATGGAAGAGAGAAGAAACTGGAGCGAACCCTGTGATTTGGGTAAGGATGCTGTAAAATGGGTTAGTAAACGGACCCTGAGCATTACAATCGACGGTAGTGATAAAATGATGAAGTGAGATTGAACGAAAACAGGAAATGTAAGTAAGAAATTAGCCGGACGGAGAAACTCCGGGATTGACTTAAGTGAAAAGGCTGTTATGCCAGGAATGGTAAGCTTGCGTGGCATGCGGGATTGATAAGAATAGTTGAAAAGATAAAAATAGAGGAAAGGCGACCGGAGACGGCGCTGAGTAGCCGATTAAGACTTATATGAAGTAAAGTTTTGGAAAGGTAGAAAGGTATCAAAGAAGAAGACACTATGCCGGCAATTGCTAGAAAAGTAATGCTAATTAGCCAACCCTTAAAATCTTATATTTTTTTATTTTAGTGTGGCCAGTTGAGGCCAAGTCACAACGGACTATAAAGTGACTAGACCAGCAATGAAAAGACAAAGCAGGGTTGCTTATAAGTAAGCACCGACTGCAAGGGCTTCTGATATAAAGGAAATATTAATGAGATCGTAGGAATCTTCTACTAAACCCTTTGCAACCCATGTTTTGATGGGGAATTTACTAGACCTTTTGGGATGGGGTAACCCGTACTAAAGTGACTCATGTGTATATGGTTGTCCAAGATTACGAGTAAAATGGAAGTATAGTGACTTGAGATGTATGATGATTAGGGTATCATGAATACCATGAACATATTACGACTAAGGGAAGTAAACAACGAAGGTTTATGAAGAGAGTATGGAAATGGTCAGAGATGGATCAGTATGCTGTAGAAATTTTGTCTAAGGCAAGTACATTTGAGAAGAACGATAAGTACTAAGAGATTCACGTTGAACTCGACCAATATCTTCCAAAACATCCTTGCTACCATTACCAAGTTCTGTAAGAGAGCAGATAGGCATACGTTGCCTTTTGGAAGGCCAAATAGGCTGACAACTATTTGAATGAAGAGGGTGGCATTAAGCCACCGATTGATTATCAAATGAGAATGATTGAAAAGAGACCTTTATTAAGGATTCATGATCTGATTGCCAATTATAAGATGCAAGAATTCCTTGGCAGTTGAATTAAGGATAGGATATCCATAAATTAAGACAAACCCTGGGGAATGCACAAGGGGTGGCATTAACCCTAATAACGACATTATGACTTCAGATGATATGAGTTGGACTTGCTAAGGCAACAATGACCGGTAAGGATTATTAAAAAGAGTTCTGGAAAGAACATGGATAGAATTTTTACAGTATTGATCAATGACATTTTGATATACCCTGTACCCAGAAAATACAGGAGGAAGGATGAGGATGACCTATGAAACCTTACAAAGAAAAAGGTAATATTCCGAACTTCAAAATGGAAGTTTGGTAAGGAATGTATGACATAGTAACAATAATGCCAGATGAGGCATGTATGAAACCCTGAGGAAGTATGGATTGAACCTATAAAGGTTGAGATTATCCTAAGATAAGGAAGGAACTAAGAAAAGTAGTATCCTAAGTAGGATTGGGAATAAACGTGATAAAGTTCCCACGGGTAGGTGGAAGCAATGACTTATGGAAATGACTGATAGTTATTATTTTTTTTTTCTCCTTCAGCAGAGCTTAAGGGAGAATGCTTTAACCCAACAGTGATGGGAATGAGGTAGAAAAACTTGAACTGGAATGTACCCAGAAAACATGGGTTACAAGAAATCATTATCATCAAGAAAGGCCAATGAGGTGGCTGACAATCTAAGTATAAAGGAATAATTACAAATGTTCATACCGAAGAAACAGGATGATATTTGGAAGGACCTTGAAGGTCATATCGGAATGGAGGAATTTACATTCCTTCTGATGACTGTGCAAGAATTAACAGTAATAATAGTTTAAGTAAAGATTCGATTCCTGATGAAGTCTTAAACATATTACGTACCTTAGAAGGTCCCGTTTTGAGGCAAACCAGGACCATGGTACAAAAATGATGAAGTAAACCGTTAAGTTTCCAGTCCTTTATGGAAGATGCATAAGTGATAGTTTCATCAACCGGACCTAGCTACGATGCTTGAAACTCTTCTGCAATTCTATCTGCTTCACGTTATATCTACATCAAGTTTAGGAAGTGTTCCTTATGGATAAGGAATAATGATTACTTTGTCTCCCTAAGGGATTTGAAACCCGTAGGGTTAGCTATTAACGCACTACGTAAACAACAAGCGATGGTGATTCTTCTAAGAAAGGAGATGACAACGTAAAGATAGAGAAAGTGCTGCTATTGATAAGCTAAATGGCATGTTGATGAATGACAAGCAAGTTTGTGTCAGTGTACTTCTGCACAAACAAGATAGAGAATATGAGGTTGATAATTCGTGATGCTAAACGTATTCCCGTAGAAAGAATTAATGAGACTTGGAGGGAAGGGCGGTTGAGCCCAAGACTTATTGGGCCACTTGAGAGTTTAAAGTGTTCGGACGACGGTATTCGAGCCAGCCTTACCCCCAAAATTATAGCACGGTCATAATGGGTTTTCATGTGGCCAGGCTACGCCAGTAAAATGCAGATGTTCAACAGATGATAGGAGTACGAGCATGTAGATATACGACCTGGTCTGACTTACGAAAGACAACCTGTGGAAAATCACGGATAGAAAAGAACAAGTAATGAGAAACAAGGTTGGCAGAAGTAGATTATAGGAATCTAAGTTAAAGGGATCGGGCCAGATTCATTTCGGAAATTTTAAATTGGAATAACGTGATGATTATAGAATAAATGTGACGGAATACCGATAAAGAGGTACCAAGTGCAAAAAGGTGTCTCAATAAAGAGGTGAAGGTGAAAGTAAATAATATAAATGAGTAAGAATCAGCTAATAAGAAGGATGTGATTGATAAAGAAAAGGCTGGGGAAGCAACTATGGAATGAGAAGCAAGGAATGTTATGAATGGGTTTTCTAATGAATTCTCAGGATGACAACCTGATAGTGTCAATGTTATAGTTATGAAAAAGCTAGTAACATGATATGGGATGTCAGTAATAATGATGTCAAGTGAGAAATCTAAGATTTAACCTGAAAGGTTGAAGGATTTCCCGAATGTGAGTATCGCTAAGATTGAACAAGAGTATTTGTCCATAGAATAATGGACAAAGCAGCAAGATATGTTGACACATGAGATTGCGATCAAATAGTATTGGATATAATTATGATTAATTTCTTCTTTGAAAAACCTCTATAGTTCAGAGGTAAATTCTGAGTATGATATTCTTCAATCATGAAAGCTTTCTATAATCCTTTAGAACTCTTTTCTCTTCTTCTCTCTTATTCATCTTCTTTATGAATTGAGAAGAACAACCCTTTTAGGAGGGGAGGTACTGCTACGTGACTATCTGTCTATGTGATAGAAGTCTAAGTGGAATGCCATGACTTGTTTAATTGCTTGTCAAGTACTAAAGGCTGGCCCCCTTCTGTACTAACTATGCAATATAACAAATGTTCAATTGATCATAGTGATCTCTCAATCAATCTTTCCACTTCTCTATATTGATCGAGATTGCAAAGATTAAAGCAATCAGGAAATGCACAGTACGAGCGAGGTTACCTCCGAATTCGTAGGGTGATAGTGATACCAATGTTACTGCAGGTATCAATAAGGATAAGACTGAGTAAGAGTATAACCCGGACAGTGAGTTATACGAAAAGTAGCAACGTTGATGGAAAAAAAAAAAGGATACAGTATGGATTGTAGCACAAGAAGATGTGCTGAGGAAGGGTAGAACGACTAAGAATTGACCGGGAAGTTAAAAAGGGAACGACAGGCAAACAACTCTTTGCTTCCTACCTGATTCCTGGACGGAATCCTTTTAAGGAGGGGAGACTGTAAGAACCCCAAATTTTGGATATAATTAAAACTTTTTATTAAGTAATGATAAAATGAGGAACAATGATTCCGACAACAAGGTCACCAGCTCTAATGAATGGTGGTTTCAAAGAACAATGATTGTAATGAATGGATATTGCTTTGGACAATGATCCTGATGCATTGGTATATTGTCAGAATAGAGTAATTCGATGGTTGAGGACCTAGATAAGAATAATCTATTATCCAGGAAGGAGCTAATGGATCCTTGAAGGGAAATGAGTACGTGCATAGTATTTCCCGTACGTGCATAGTGTTTCCTGTACGTGCATAGTATTTGGTGGATGAATAGTGATTTTGTAAGTTGGAAAACTTTTCACTCCACCCTATGTACGGGACGTGATATGGATGTTTCGAAGCCATATTAGTAATACGCAGAGGAAATAAGTGAATGCAGAGACGATCGGAATTCAGAAATTCCAAATTCTTTTCGGTATAAAATTTGACCGGACAGTGGATTAAATATTATTATAATCCAAGAATTGAGATATTAACTTTGAGGATTTGATATTTTGGGATGTTATTATATTTGATTTAAGAATGAAGGTAGGAAACCACTGAGGAGTGGTTATGGCTACAATGTAATAATTGATATTTGGAAAGAATGAATGGAATTCGACTTTATTATTTCTATGTCTTGAAGAATGCTAAAGGGTGACAACATAGGTAAGAATAGTCTATCTTCTAAGGGAATAAGATATGGCAAATTCAAGCAAGAGAATACTCTCATGTCATCCAGATCGATAGCGATTAATCCAGTAGTTCCGTAAAAAGGTTAAGGAACGATCGAAAGAGAATACGGACAATTATACAACCCTAAGAGAACAAGTAAAGAATACAGAATGAATAGTGTTTTGGTGGGAGTATATAATAATATGAGACGACACTATATAGAAGTATTCGGAACGGATTTCCGAGTTCATATTAGTGATCCAGGGGGAAAATAAGTGTATGTAAAAGCTGTCGGATTCTGAAAAACCGCACTTTTATTTTCTCCGAGAGTTCCCTGGACACTGATAGCCTTAAGTATTTAACGAATGGATTTAAGGAATATAAATTGGAAAGTTAGAATGAAAGATGGAGAATGAAAGTATTAAAATTAAAGAGGATTCCCGGTAAACCCTAATTAGAAATCCGTGAAATATTCCCACGAACGATCAATCGAAACGGGTAATAAACGGACAAAGAAACAAGCAGGGAATCAAGATACATGCATGTAGTGGTGGAAAATATCTAGCAAACCAAGTGATGACTCATGCAACTAGCATACTTAGCAAGGAAACTAGTACTTAGAAAGCAAACCATTTAGTTAGCTTATAACCATACAAAACACAACACTTGTCTTGCAAAAATACATCATCTAGTGCATCATCACTTTATAAAAGTAAAAAGAGATGAGATATTATCCAAGGCTCATCCACTTGATGCATAATTGAACAAAACAAACCAAGCAAAACACTACTCTCTCTCTTTTACTTCCATTCGAATTTTTCCTTAATTCCAAGGGGGAAATCCCACTTCCAACCATCATTTGATCTTGTAATCTTTATGGTGAGTCCTATATTTCATAAAACTAATCTCCTAGAAATTTCAAGCCCAAATTCCTTTGTTTCCATTTTCAAAAAAATCAACAAAGATGAGGGTGAATAGTGTTCTTATGAACTAACCTTTGATTTTTATGTTTCTTTTGATTGATCTAGCAAGCTTAAGGTCACATAAGGATATATCAAGGCTTGATAAGGATATATCACTCTCTAAGGAAGGTAACAAGCTCCAAAAACCCTTGGTACCATTTTGAGATTCTATGAGTTTTATGGATGATTTAGTGTTAGTATGCTATGTTATGCTTAGATCTATGTTATTAGTTGATTATGGTTGTTGGTTGGATTGTGATCCATGAGATGGTTGAGATGAGTTGTTGATAGACTAGTCATGATGATTATCATGCATTTGTGTGGTTCGATTGATCTTTGTTAGATCGAGATAAAGTGTAAAAACTTTGGAAAACGCGTAAACATAGCCGTTATAATGCCCGATTTTACAATATCATGTTTTGTATGCCATTTTTCACATCAAGACCCTACTGTCCAGAAACTTTTCTGCCATGTTAGGATAGCTTATGTTATAAGCTTCGTTTTGATATAAAGATCACGTGAAACGGACTTACGGTTTAGGAGTTACGGCCGGTTTACTAAAAGTATATCGAAACCGTAACCGAGAATTCGTAACTGAAATTGAACCCTCGTAAAATATGTAAAGTCATGACGAATCTTGGTAAATAAATACTAGAGGTAAAAAGGAAGGTGTGAAAGAAAACCGTATGTCAAAAGGATCGTTTTTCGATTTATTAAAAATATGCGAGTCGAGGTTAAACGCGAACGAACCCCTAAAAGACGACTCTATTATAACTTCGGTAAAACACTTAGAAAACGGGCGATAAAAACTCGGAGTATAATATTGGTTCGTAATGATCAACCTTAGAACTCATATGACTTAAGTATGTCCCAAGTATAAGTGCAGTGACATGTCGTATTAACGAACGAATGTCGGGTCGGATCAGTGATAATAAGTAATCCACTAAAAGGGGTATAACGAGATAACTCGAGAACGTGTTTCGATTTAAATATAACTTAACTTTTAATATGTTAAGTGATTAATCCCGAATGCCTTGGCTATTTATAGATCACCAAGCTGAACCGGGACCCGCTACCACTACCCCTTACCGTACTCGACAACCAGGCAAGTTTCAATTCCCTTCTTTAGGCTGTTGTTGTGATTGAATAAATATATATATGTTTTCTGATATACCTATGCCATAGCATGCATGCCTGCTTTCAAAGTTATATCACTATGCTTGTTCCTTGATTGTTATTGGCTTATAAATTAGATAGCTATCGTATCAGTTATAAGCCGGATTATTGTAAGACCCTCATAGAAGGGCGTATACATCTTATTCGTCATTATAGACCGGGAGTCAATATTTCTTGATATATCGAGGTTACCTCGAAGGAAAATATTTAAGTAAATATTTTTCATTATTCAGGCAACGAATATTATTTGAATATTCGTTCGGGATTATTTATTTAATGATCCTTACTTCAAATAATTATTTGAACGTAATCATTCGACGAATAATATTTGTCAATATTCATTCAGAGTCGAATTGATTATCGATTATTGTTTCGAATATTCTTCTAAAGATGAGAATACTAAATGAATATTATTTGGATATTCTTTTAGAATATTATTTTATTAAATAAATATTACTTTTGAATATTCATTTAAGATATTAAGTACTTGATGAATATTATCTTCAATATTCATCTGAAGCTTGATTTATTTATCGAATATTATATCGAATATTCCTTTAAAGCTTGGATTACTAAATGAATATTACTGGATATTCATTTAGAATATTATTCATTAAATGAATATTACTTTATCGATATTCATTTAAATTCCTAATTAATTATGAATATCATTTTGAATATTCATCCAGGGTTCTATTTAATCATCGAATATTATTTTAAATATTTTAAATATTCCTTTCAGGACTTATTAAGTAATGAATATTATTTTGAATATTCATTTGATTATTTAATTGTGCAATAAATATTCTCTCGATATTTCTTCAAGAATTATTTGGGAAATACTCTGATTAAAGATATTCTTTCATATTCCTAAATAATCTGTAAAATATTTTAATTCAATAAATATTCTCTGAATATTTATTCCATGCTTAGAATAACATCGATAAGGTTTATCTTCTTCGATTATTACAGAAAATATATCGGAGTCATATTATTATTAATCTTATATCAAGAAAGGTTCTCAGACATCATTCTTATTTGAGTCTATCTCCTTAATAATAAGGGAACCTTACTTGGAAGATGTTATTTATCTTGTCGACTTCCCGGTCATAAAGTATTCCCTTCACTCGCAACTCGGGTGCTATTGACTTATTAAGTCATTGCTTACCTTCTCATCTTTCGAGGGGTAAGATTACTGGAACAAGTTGATATCCGTTACCAAGTAATAGCTTGGGAGTTATTGGTAAATTTTCCTTTCCAACTAGATACGACTACTTTGTGGAGTCTTATCAACAAGTAATATACTTGGGGAAAGGGGGACGAACGTTACATTCAGAATTATGAATTCTATTTGAACTAGGAGTCGTGTAAGAGGCCGAGTAGCGCCGGTCCATCCCCTTTGGCCCAACCGTTGGCCGGGGAGAGCTAGTAAGGCGGTATACAAGTAAAGCCGTCAGTTCTTCCTTCTACCGGTAGTAAATCTAAATTGAGCTGTACGATCTCGACTGATCATCAAGATTGGAACAGCGGGCGCGGTGAATACTCCATCATTGGTTCATCATCCAAATTTATTTATTTCCTGCAACATGATTACTGTTGGCAGAGTTGGAAAAGGGTCATAACTGGAATTGCAACCTTTTCTTGCAAGTTCCTCTTCTTAATAACAATAAGAATATCTCGCTTACTTTGATGTAGCAGATATTTCTACAAACAAATACTTCAAGTTACCTTGTAACTTCATCGTTCATATTATACTGGCATCATTTCCGTAAATGCATGGCATATGGTTTGAAAGATACTTTTGAACTGTTATACCTTATCATTCAGTTATATATTATTGTTGGTGGGCTATTGCTCACCCTTGCTTTATTATTATATCACAACAACAGCTAGACCAGATGACTCGCACAAGGCGCACTCGACGCGGGCGAGGACGATGAGACTACCAGAGCTGAAGAAGAAGCTATTGGTAGGGTATATTTATTCTTTCAGTACCAAGAATATGGTCTAGTATGACTTATGTAAATGGATGGCAAAGAGTATGTATTTATATTGAAATTCTTTTGGATTGTAAGAACTCATAATGTGATTAATAAAAATTTGATTGTTACTCTGATTTCATCTCTGGGACTATAACGGGTGTGTTTTATATTGTTGTGTTGGGTTATAGAGACGTAATTTATTTTATGTTAAGGAAAGTTCAACTGTTGTGGACAGAATTGGAAACCGTAACCACCGGATCCCGGACCCCGGATCTGGGGGCGTTACATTAGGTGGGTTAGGTGAGTAATGCATTCAAAGTCAAAAGGTGTTAAAGAGATAATATTGTTTATTCAATATTAAAGTAATCTGCAGAAAAATTATTCTAAGGCAAAATTTCTACATAGAATTTCTACTTGAGAATTTCTACATAGAATTTCGACTTGGACAATTTCTACTTGGTGATTTCGACTTGAGCAAAATTTCTACTTAGAGAAATTTTGACTTAGGTAAAAGTTCTACATAAATATTCTACATAGCCTAGTCTTGGGTACTTAGAAACTTTTAGTGACCAGAATTGAGATGGCTCCTAAAAATGCATTCAAGATCCCAATGTTCAACAAAGATCACTATGAAGAATGGGTTTTCAGAATGAGACTATATCTAGAGACTGTTAACCCTGAATATCTGGAAGTCCTTGACAAGGGTAAATTTGTCCCAATGGTAGTTATTCCTTCACATACGGAAGGAGGAGTGGTTATACCACCTCGGTCTGAGCCTAAAAAGGTCTCGGAGTTTTCGGATGCTGATAAGGAACAAATAGCTTGTGATACTGCCGTTCGACAAACCTTGATGGAATCTCTTGATCATGAAATGTTCAACATAGTCAAAGGTCTGACTACAGCGAAGAAGATTTAGGACAAGATAGAAGTTGTCATGGAAGGATCTGCAGAGGTCAGAAGCAACAAAACACTCATACTCAAGATGGAGTATGACACCTTTAGAATAAGGAAAGGAGAAGGCATAACAGATGTCTACCTACGATTCAGTAAGTTGGTATTGGATTTGAATCTGAGAGGTGTAACTCTCCCCATGGTTGAGACTAATACGAGATATCTGAGGAACCAGCCAAAAAGCATTGAACATAGGGTCTACGCAATAAGAGAAACCAGAGATTTGCATACAACTTCTCTGGAAGAATATTATGGAATATTAAAGACCTATGAGCTGGAAACTCTTCAAGATCAAGCATGGGACAATGATTCAAAGGGAAAAGAAAGTGCATTAGGATTAGTTGCTGATGAAGAAGAGTCTAAGAAGGCAATGGTTGCAGCAGAGCCTAAATCATCACTTGCACCACATCAAGTTGATAATGATGACGAGTGCGCATCTGACAGTGATGATGACTACTACACCCAAGAAGAGTGGACAACATGGACGATAGTGTCGTGGCATAAATGGCAAGGAAGTTCAGCAACATGAGATTTAGAAAGAGCAACCGACCATAGAGAAAATCTTCATCTTATTATCGGGCTGCTAAGGGTGGTGGTAGTTCGTCAGGCTACAAAGGAAAAGGCAAGAATACCAGCTACAAATCTCCCTTGGATTTCAAAATGAAGTTCAAATGCTATAATTGTGGTGAAGCTGGACACTTTGCCTCGGACTGCAAAAAGCCTAAACAGACTTATCCAAAAGAGACATTTGAAGCTCTCAAAAGCAACTATGAAGCACTGTTGAAGGAAAGACATGGAAAACGAGCTTTATTGGTGACAGAAGGAAGAGCTTGGGATGATTCAGATGAGGAAGATGTTACTCATGTAGCAAACTTTGCCCTCATGGCTGAGACATCAGAGGAACCAGAGGTACCAGTTCTGACTCTTAAAGTAGAAATGTCTATTGATGATTATAAAGAACAGAACGGGGCTCTTAGTGAAGAGATCTATATGTTGTGCAAAAGCCTAGACTCTTCTCAAAAGGAACAGAAAACACTTGTTGCCAAATGCAGAATGCTTGAGGCAAAAGTGGAAGAGTTAGAGGCTGCTTGCACTGTAGATACTTCTCTAAGAGACTTTATTAAATCTCTGGAACACAAGCTCGTCCTTAAGGAAGAAGTAGAAGCATGTCTTAGGATCAATCTAGCTGAGTTAGAAACAAAATGCGAAGCTTACAAACTAGCGGCTAGTAAAGTGTATGTAGATAATGACACATTTAAGAAAATAACTGGAGTAGGTATAGGACTTGATTATTCTGACCTTCCTAAGAAAGAAGGAAAGAGACCTATTGACCCTAGTTCCAGTGACCTTAAAAAGGAAACACCTAGTATTCTTAAATCGGCTGTCAAACCTATCTACAAACATCTTGTTCCTAGAATAGAAGAAGAAGAGACTGAATTGATAGCTAGATATGAGATTGAGATGGAAGATCGCCAGAAAGAACAACCTGTAACTCCTATCAAACAAGTTAAAATCAATTTCCCTAGAGATGAATCTAGACTGGGATTAGGAGCTAAGGCTGTTAAACAACAAGGAAAGAAAGAAAAAGGCATAAAAGAGGTTAAGGCTGAACGAATAAAGAAAGCATGTTATCATTGTAAATCTACTGAACATCTTTCTTATGCATGCAAAGCTAACATGAATGTTCCTGCTGCACATGCCATGCCTATCACACATACAATGAATAATCTGCATCAGAATCATGCACAGTGTGGTCAACCTAATTGTATGCCATGCACTTTTAACATCATGCAAACTTTTGTGCATTTAATGAATGCATCTAGCCAGTCATGATCAAATACTGTTGCTAGTTCAAATATCAAGAAAATGTATGGTAGAGCCAAGACTGTCAGTCCTCCTAAAGTTAGGAGTGACAAACCTTCTCCTAAAACTGACAAATCTGTCAAG
Source organism: Saposhnikovia divaricata (assembly GCA_036435485.1). NCBI lineage: Eukaryota > Viridiplantae > Streptophyta > Magnoliopsida > Apiales > Apiaceae > Saposhnikovia > Saposhnikovia divaricata. The sequence goes on from CM071599.1 coordinate 35,418,050, forward strand.
TCTGAGAAAGGAAAGGAGATAGTCGAAAGCTCTAGTAATGTGAAGAAAAGTGCATCTCCTGTTGTTAAATCTGTTGATTCTCGATCTTATCGAAAAGCCGGGCCCAATCAAAGTTGGGTTCCGAAGAATGTCTAACCAATCTGTCATTGCAGGGCATTAAGCAGAATAGAAATAAAGTTATATGGGTGCTAGACAGTGGAGCATCAAGGCATATGACTGGAAACAAGTCCCTGCTTACAGAGTTGGTTATGAAGGCTGGCCCTTATGTTACCTTTGGAGATGACAGCATAGGTGTGACTAAGGGATATGGCAAACTGAAAACTGGCAATGTCATCATTGAAGATATTTCCTATGTTGAGGGACTAAAGCACAATCTGTTGAGTATAAGTCAATTCTGTGACAAAGGTTACGAAATTGTCTTCAACAAGAAAGGTGTCTCAATCACTCACATCAAGGAAGGCTCACTAGCTTTGAGAGGAGTTCGAAAGGCAGATCTTTTTGTTGCAGATATGGATTCAGCAAATCAGGATGAGGTCACCTGTTTCTACAGCAAAGCCTCGGATGATGAAAGCTGGTTATGGCACAAAAAGCTATCTCACTTAAACTTCAAAACGATGAATGCTCTCGCGAGGCGAGAATTGGTGAGAGATCTACCTCAAATGGAGTTCGCTCCGAAAGGACTCTGTGAAGCTTGTGAAATGGGAAAGTCGAAGCGAGCATCGCATAAAAGCAAAGAAATTTCTAGTATTACTGAGCCTCTGCAACTTCTTCATATGGATTTGTTTGGCCCAGTGAATGTCCTATCTTTGTCTAGGAAAAGATATGCTTTAGTAATCGTGGATGACTTCTCCAAGTATACATGGGTATTGTTCGCAATGACGAAAGACGAAGTACCTTTCTTAATCATTGATCACATCACTCAAATTGAGAATGTTTCAACACTTACTGTGAAGACGATTAGATCAGACAATGGCACTGAATTCAAAAATGCAGTGCTGAATGACTTCTGTGTATCTAAGGGAATACGTCGTCAGTATTCAGCCCCGAGAACTCCACAGCAAAATGGAGTAGTTGAAAGGAAGAATAGAACTCTGGTTGAAGCAGCAAGAACTTTGTTGTATGATTCAAAATTTCCTTTGTATTTCTGGGCCGAAGCAGTGAGTACCGCTTGTTACACTCAAAATAGAACCTTGATCATAAAAGATAAAGAAAAGACACCATGTGAGCTAATGAACAACAGAAGACCAACAATCAAATACTTTCATGTCTTCGGAGCAAAATGCTATGTGCTTATAGATGATGAAAATCTAGTCAAGTTTGCAGCAAAAGCTCGTGAAGGAATCTTTGTTGGTTACTCTACAGACGTGGTGGCAGCTTATAGAGTGTTCTTGGTGAATGATCGAAAAGTGACTGAAAGTTACAACGTCAGATTCGACGATACCAAACTCTCATCAATTTCAAGAGATTCTAGTGAACCTGAGTCCCTAAAATTTCAGAATCTGGACTTAGAAGATCTTGAAAATGAACCTGAGTTGGTTGTTCCATTAAATGTTCCAAGCGTACATGAAGAACCTGAGTCTAGTGAACAAGCTAATTCTACAAGATCAGGAGAGACTTCTTCAGTACCAACCGGCAACAACTCAGGGGGAGTAAATAGCAGCTCAAGGACTACTGTTCAAGGCTCGAGTCGAGTTGACTCTAGTTCTGTAGGAGCTGGCACTAACTCAAGGGGAGTTAGTGAAAATAATCAAAGTAGTCAGCACCCCAACTCAGAAAGTCAAGCTGAATCATCTAGACAATTTCCAGGTGAACGGGTATGGAATAGAGACCATCCGTTTGAGTTAATTATTGGTGATCCAGATGCTGGTGTGACTACTAGAAGAACTGCAAGAGCTGACATGGCTAATATCTCCTTATATTCTGGGTTCTTATCCAAGCTTGAACCTAAAGAAATAGAAGAAGCTCTTGGCGATACTGATTGGGTGATTGCAATGCAAGAGGAACTCAATCAGTTTGAAAGGCAGAAAGTTTGGAAACTGGTACCCCGACCAAAGAACAAATCCGTAATTGGAGCTAGGTGGGTATTCAGAAATAAACTGGATGAAAACGGACTTGTAACACGAAACAAGGCTCGTTTGGTTGCAAAAGGTTATTCTCAGCGAGAAGGAATTGATTATGATGAAACCTATGCACCAGTTGCAAGACTTGAGGCAGTCAGGATGTTCTTGCCATTTGCAGCACATAAGAACTTTAAAGTTTTCCAGATGGACGTGAAAAGTGCCTTCCTGAACGGAGAGTTAGAAGAAGAAGTGTATCTGGAACAGCCGCCTGGCTTCGTTGATCCAGAACATGCAGATTTTGTGTATCTACTCTTCAAATCTGTCTATGGCCTCAGGCAATCCCCAAGGCGATGGTATGAAACCCTATCTCATATTCTTAATTGAAAATGGTTTTGTTAGGGGAGTAATTGATAAAACATTGTTCTATAAAGTTGTGAGAAATGACATAATACTTGTTCAAGTATATGTGGACGATATTATTTTTGGGTCATCAAATGAGCGCTTGTGCGAGAAATTTGCCAAGCTAATGCAGGAAAAATATGAGATGAGCATGATGGGAGAGCTGTCCTTCTTCCTTGGATTACAGATCAGTCAGAGAAAAGATGGTATCTTTATCTGTCAATCCAAGTACGTCAGAGATTTACTCAAGAAGTATAATCTAGAAGATGCATCAGCAGCTAAGACTCCCATGGCAACAGCCACGAAGCTTGATGAAGACAAATCAGGTAAATCAGTTGACATCACAAGCTATCGAGGTATGATTGGCTCACTCCTCTATTTAACTGCAAGTAGACCAGATATAATGTTCGCAACTTGTTTATGTGCAAGGTTCCAAGCGGATCCTAGAGAATCACATCTCGTAGCCGTCAAAAGAATTTTTAGGTATCTCAAGGGCACACCAAATCTAGGGATTTGGTACCCAAGAGATACAGGTTTTAATCTTATTGGCTATTCGGATTCAGACTATGCAGGTTGCAGGATTGATAGGAAAAGCACATCTGGTGCTTGCCAATTTCTTGGCAGAAGATTGGTGTCCTGGCAAAGTAAAAAGCAACATACAGTATCTACTTCTACTGCTGAAGCTGAGTACATTGCTGCTGGAAGCTGTGTAGCTCAAATACTGTGGATGAGGAACCAATTGAAGGATTATGGCATGGAGCACAAGAAAATTCCAATCATGTGTGACAACACAAGTGCCATTGCCATAACCAACAATCCTGTAGATCACTCAAGAACCAAGCATATTGACATCAGGTATCATTTCATAAGAGAACATGTCGAGGAGGGGACTGTGGAGCTACATTTTGTGCCCACAATGCAACAAATTGCAGATATATTCACCAAACCTCTTGATGAAGTAACATTCAATAGGTTGGTTGGTGAATTGGGAATGCTTAACACAAGTTAGTAAAGCCTTCTATCTGTAAAATCCATGTTTATGTTTGTATGTGCAAGCTAATCAATCATTATGTGCTTAGACTTTAAAATGCCTAATTAATGATTGTTATAGTTTGCATATAGTGTGATTTTGCATGAATTCATTGTGTTTTAAGTGTCTTTTATAGCACAAATCTGTGAATTTATGCTTGTTAGATTGCATGATCATAGGGGGAGTTAAATTCATAATATTCTAAATATTGCATGATTTTTAGATGAATTTACCTTTGATTTTCATGTAATTAGAGGCCTTAGAATTGAAAAACTTCAAAATTTCGAGTTAGGTTCTATCTCGAAACTCATCTAGAAATTCGACTTGAATTTCGACTTAAGCTGTCAGAGTGAAGTTTTTGAAAAATTCTAAGTCTGGGAAGAATTTCGAGTTGGCTATCTCGAAATTCATCTCGAAATTCGACTTAGAGTTCGAGTTCGAGTTACCAGTGTGCCTAGTTCTATCTTCAAAATATTCAAGATAAAGTCTATCTCGAATTTTATCTCAAAGGTTGAGATGAGGTTTCCATTAAGGGAATATTTTCAAAAGAACTGAGAATTAACTTCGAGTTAGTCTATCTCGAAACTTAACTCGAATTTCGACTTGATGTTCGAGATAGAGTTCTTAGTCTATCTCGAAACTCAACTCGAATTTCGACTTGGTGTTCGAGATAGAGTTCTCAGTTAAGCTAAAGGGAATCTTTCGAGTTACACTCCTAACTCGAAACATATCTTGAATTACCCTGTATTTTTTGCTTGAAGGGGGTATTTTGGAAAGAATGAGATTAACTTCGAGTTAGTCTATCTCGAAACTCAACTCGAATTTCGACTTGATGTTCGAGATAGAGTTCTTAGTCTATCTCGAAACTCAACTCGAATTTCGACTTGATGTTCGAGATAGACTTCTAACTCGAAAAGTATCTTGAATTTTCTTTTTTCCAAGTTTACTACAAATCAATAATGTTCAAGATAGTATTTCCCTATAGTTTCTGCTGTATAATTGGTTAAAGTGCTTATTTGTGCATGATTGTTCGAGTTAACCTCTATCTCGAACTTTATCTCGAAGTTCGACTTGATGTTCGAGATAGAGATGTTCGAGATAGAAAAGTTCGAGATAGAGTTCGACTTAGATGTCCCCTGTATGGACTTAGTACTTTTCACATTTTTTAACAGGGACATTTTTGTCATTTTACAATCTTCTATATATATACATCTTTAACCCGATGCCTAATTCACTTTACCTAATTCTAATTTTCACAGCAGCCTCTTCACAAAACAAGGCGATTTCATAACTTCATACCTTTAATCTGTGTTTTGTGATTAAACTCGTACTAATCACGAATTACTGCCAAATTTTTGACTGAGATTCACTGTGTTATCCTTAATCTTTGTGTGGGTGTGTTTTGTGTTCATCAATATACACGCGCATATACATACACACGAACATATAACTGTTTGTGTACTGTTCATAAAACGCAATTCCATATTCACCATTCATAAACACACACGATTTCACTGGTACACACGAATATTCATCTTCTTTGAATATTCAGATTTGGTCATTGGTTTTTGATTGTTAATCCCGTAGTTTAATTTTCTCTAAGGGACTTTTGTTCTTTTTGATAAATTAAAAGGGATACATCATTTAATTCGTAAATTATTTGTTTTTCAAAATTAAACAAAAATCACATCTTTTTAAAGAAAAACATTTAATCAAAATGGCTCACCAATTTTCCCTTGCTAAAAACAATTTTTATAATATTTCTACGGAAATTGGTGATCAACTCCCGCGGTTTAAGTTTTGGATACGATTTCTCAATTTGTATTCCAAAGCTAGCCATGCTTTTACTGCTAAACCTACACTAGTACATGATGCTTTACAGCAATTATGGACTAGTGCGGTTACTTTTGGGAGTAAATCAACCCCCTACGGTTTCAGGTTTACCTTAGCGGGTCAGGAATATGAGGTGACCGAACAAATTGTCAACAGAGTTCTGGGATTCCCAATTAAAGATGCCTATGATCCAGAACCTACTGCTGCAGAACGCCTCAGATTCTTTGAAGAAATTGGATGTTATCCTCCAAAAGGCCCAATCACAGGAAATATCCAAAAGCAATTCTTCCATGCGGAATGGAATTACTTTTTTGAGGCCATCACAAGATGTTTTCGGGCACGCGAAAAAGACTTTCATCAAATTCCAATTCCAATGCAAACCTTTGCAGTTGCCCTAGCAAGAGAACTGGATATAAACTATGGACGCATAGTTCTCTCTGAGATAGTGGCCTCAATGGGATCCCTTGCAAGCAGAGACCTCACTACAAATGATGTTGTCTGCTGGTTTCCTCGGTTTCTTCAAATGCTGATCAATGACTTAATACCGAAGGATGCTCTTGCTATTAGACAGGGATTTGCCAGAAGCCCCACATCTGAATCGCTAGGGATGGGCACTAAGTCACTTGCAACCATTGCTAATCAGGATAAACATCAAGGTAAACCAATGTCTACTCCTGAAAATATTCAAATGTGGCTTAGATATGATGCAGGAGTTACCAATTTGGAGGCATCATCACAAGTTTCATCACATGCTCAAAATCCATCTGTTCATGCTGAGGCATTTGATGAGATCCCTGATGAGGAAAGCGATGATGCACAAGGTAATCAATCAGGTAATCTCTCCCTGCATACTATTCATTCCTCCTCCTATGTTTCTGATTCCGCGACCCAAGAGACTGCTAACCCGCAGGATCTATCCCAGGGTAAGAGCCATATTTCTGACTCTGAGTCTGATACACATTCCTATTCTCTATCACCCCTGTTAACGGAAGTCAGAAAACCAGCACGTATATATATACAAGATGATGAGGAGAGTGAACCCGAAGAGCAGCAACTCATTCGCAAGAAAGCCAAACTTTTCCACGCTGCTACTTCACAACCACAGTCAAACCCTAGCGTGTCACACGCAACCACTCCACCTCACGCGAGTGGTTCACCCCTTGAACATTCTGCACATAGGGATTTTGATTTTGGTGAGGATGATGTGCCTCTTGAAGATACTGTTGCTTCAAGAGGACATGAAGTCTTAAGAACTTCAGCCGTACCTTCACCGGTACGTACTGATGCTGCAAAGAGGATCGGTTCTGATGTCGTACAAGGACACTTTGCAGCCTCTCAGCCTGAGATTCCAACTCAGGAACAAACAGAATTTGATCCCATAACTGTCAACAACATTTCTTATCAATTCTCTGCAGGTACTGCTTCACTATTTGGATCAATCATTGAAGACATACACGAGCGTGAGACAGGGAGTGTGTGTGAGAGGTTAGGGAGAGAGGGACCTTCATTTTCAAGGCCCGAAACCGAGCGTCAAATACCAACAGAACGAGTATTAGAGCGAGGTCACCTAAACCAAACACCGTCCCTTAACACTGAAAATTTTGATACTCGTATGACTTCAATGGAAAATCAGATGAGACAGTTCGGGCAGACAATGGGGCAGTTCGGGATCAATATTGGAAACAACCAAAGGGCTCTAGACGACTACGCAGCAAGAATGGCAAGTCAAGCTACAGCTTTTGATGATTTGACAAATAAGGTCAATGACTTGGGCCATGCTGGTGGTGTCTTGGGAAGCACTCTCAATGAGAGGATGGGGGCATTGGAGTCTACAATGCATACAATGGCTGTGGAAATCAGTAGATTGATGTTCGCAGTCAGGAGTTTTGTGCCCCCGGAGTGCTTCGAGTCGCAACAACCTCCCCCCGATGCTGGTGCAGGTGGTGCTAGTGGAGCGGGAGCCTCTGGTTCTGGTTTTGGAGGTTCCTATGCAGCTGGTGGATCTGAAGACCATGGTGGAGCTCAGGATAACTCACCTAAGGGGGAGAGTGGAAAGGAGACGAGACAGCAGGCAGTTCACCTCGAAGAAATTGAAGAACCCGTTGATCTTGTCAAGGAACCAGAAGTTGAGCCGTCTGTTGATGAAGAGGCTCTGAGGATGAGAAAGGGTAAGGCAGTAATGGTTGATGAACCATTTGTTGATCTGAGTCATCAGGAAACAGTACAGGAGGTACTTGACTCAGATTCTGACATGGAAGACGTACCGTTGGCACACGCTATAAAAAGATCTTTGAAGGAACAAGGTGGAGGTGCTGGGATGTCTTCCGGACTTCCTGAAGAATTTCCTGTTGACGAGGAAACCCTTAAAGCTCAACAGTTAGCCTTGGAACAAGCTCAGTTCCATAAAATGAAGATGATGCAAGAACATGCTGCGTTCCTAGAACAGAAGGTGGAGCTACAAGGGAAGCAGTATGAGTATGAGCTTGCAAGGCTAGCCAATCCTCAAGTTGATCTGGACAAACGAAGGATAGGGCAGAAATGGGATGAAGCAAGGAAGATAATGATGGGACCATGTGCAAAAGGAGTTCATAACAAGGATGCAGATGATCTGTTCTACAACTTAAATTTGCAGAATCCAATGACTGGGGACTATATAAATGCTTTGAAGAGATTAATTTCTAAAGTCAGGGTTGGATACAATGCAAATCTTAAGGAGTGGCAGGTTATCTTGTCTTTGGTAGAAGGAGTCCCAACATCTTTCCTATATGTGGATGACCAATTCATAATGAGAAGATCTGCGTCAGAGTTGTTCTTGCTAGCGACTAAAATTCAGTACTCTCAATCTGAGGAGCTAAGCATTCTGTACAGGGATCAGTTAATGTAGCTAGCAGAGGACAAGGGTCCAGAATTCTCAGCTTATCCAAATTTTATCCGGATGGTAGTTGATGGAAAGATGAAGAGGGTTAGCATGGAGGAAAATGATCTAATGGAGCTTTCAGTAGAATCTCTCAAAGCTGTCTGTAGACAAATGATGAGTAAGGGATTCGCTTCTGAGCTTAAAGATAAATCCGTGAAGATCATTGAAAGAGTTATATTCAAGAAGAGCAATGAGGTGTGGAAGTGTGATGTCATTGCTCCAAACCCTCTTGATGACGTGAAGATTGAGCCGGAGCTGATAGAGAAGAAATGGAATATTCTTCAAGCCATGAAGAATGTAGATGAAGCTCTGACTCTTCCTTCTGGAGCACTAGAACAAGGAGAAATAAGGGAGGCTATTGGTGTTCCAGGAAGTGAAAGTGTATACTGGATACATGCTTATGTTGAAGATACAGATGATGCCTTAGTATTCATAGATGCAGACCAGAATCAAACAATCTTGCATATGAGTAGACAATGGCTGCTACGGACTCAAGATGCTGCATTTCTGGAGAGAGTATTATATGTATTCAAATGGGGCGAAGTGGAAGATAAGTTTGTTGAAGAAAAGCAGAGACTCATGAGTTACCTGTCTGAAGTAGTGGTGGAAAAGAAGAGAATGGAGCGAGATGCGGCCAGTGTCCACAATACTGACCGTGTCAAGGGCTACCCCAAGATGATCTATTGTCAGTTCAAATCTGATAAATCTCACTGGAAACCTCAGCTCATCATGAAGAACTTCGAGGATATTCCAAAGATCAGAACTACTCAAGAGGTGGACAAACTCAGAAGGCTTTTCAAACATCCTTATCCAGAGCCCAAGAACCCTCTAGAAATGGAAGCTGTAAGTCTATTGAATGCTAGGTGGAAGCAGCTTAAAGATCCAGTATACAAGAAAGAAAAGCAGCAGCAGGAGAAGCTCAAAAGGCAGAAAGAAGAGAGAGACCAAGCTGCTGAAGCTAGAAAGAGGAAACGGAATTAGGGTTAAAGGTCAGAGTGGTGTGAACTTGAAGTTGGAAAAACTTCATGTCTTTCGGTTGCTTTAACTCACTTGAGGAAAATTCACCTTAGAGTGAATCCAATAAGGTGATACAAGTTTGACTAAAAGGTATGAAATAATCCAGGTGATAGGAATCACTCAAATGATCTTTAATTCGAAGTTCGAATTCTGTTTCTAGTTTAAGTTCTTTGTATTGTTTTCATGTAAATTTCAATTGTAAATTATTCAAGACTGTAATGTTAATTATCTTTTCTCGTCTCATTGTTTAGTTGAGTTATCCTTCATTAATTTGAATGTCATTGTTAGACAATCAAATTGGGGGAGATTGAAAGGCAGAGTGTGTAAACTTGTAACACTATAAGTAATGTAACTCAAACTAAAGGAAAAGATACTTAACCAGAAGACAATCAAGAACAAGAAGTCACAAGAAATCAACACTAAATGAAGACAAGGTAATTGATACAATTCAACATGTTAACTATGATCAATCGAAGAAGAAATCATTGAAAGAAGTTCAAGTCAAAGTTGTTCATGTCTCAGTGATTTGAAAAGCCAAAGATCAAGATCATAACTATCAGTATCAATAAGACCAATTGATTTCAAGTGAACAAGAAGGAAAGCAAATATTGGAAAGCCACATTTCTAATTGGATATGGTAATTTATTCAAGAAGCAAAAACCCTATCAAGACTAGTCACTTATGAACCAGACCGTTGCATCAAGTGTCAGGACATTGATAGCAAGTTTATGTCAGTAATAAAGATCCATATTCAAGAACTTAGTGAAGAACAAAGAAGACATGAAGATATCACAAGTTCAAGATGTGCATTGAAGTTTCAAGTTGAAGACCAGAATATTTTCTAAGTACTAAATATTCTAGATGGCCAAGTAGAAGTTTCTAAGTAGAAGTTCTACTTAGAACTTCGAGATGGCTAAGTAGAAATTCTCAAGTAGAAGTTCTACTTAGAGTGCAGCTTCAACATGACACATGGCATCTTTTGATTGGCAGATTTCCAAGCTTTCAAGATAAGGCAAGATTTATGTGGACATCATTGGGCCACGTACATCTTAGTCTTTGAAGACTACAGGACATAGATTACATGTAGTATAAATAGAAGTACTTGTGTAATGTTTTAGTTAGTGAGCAATTCTTGAGAAAAACACAAGAGAAAGAGAGAGAGTGTATTCACAGAGCTTAGTATCATTCACTTCTCTCTGAACTTCTGTTATACTTTGTAATGAATGTTGTAGCAACCCTTTCAAGTTATATATAAGACATATATTCCTTGAATCTGTGTGTTCATTTATTGCATCGTATTTATTGCTTCTCATATTCGAAAAGTTGTATTCACCCCCCCTCTACAACACATTTGGACCTAACAATAAGATTTGTCAGCATGTCCAACTCCCTACATATGGTGACTTTAAAGCCATCAAACGGATTCTTCGATATGTTAAAGGTACTCTTGATTTCGGAATCCATTTCTCCAAACAAAGCTCTCTTAAGCTATATGGTTTCTGTGATGCTGACTGGGCTGGGTGTCCTACAACTCGAAGAAGTACGAATGGTTACTGCATCTATCTTGGCAGCAATTGTATTTCTTGGGCGTCCAAACGACAACCAACTGTCTCCAGGTCTAGTGCAAAGGCAGAATATCGAGCCCTTGCAATTTCCACTGCTGAGCTTACTTGGATTTCTTTCCTGCTACGTGACCTTCATGTGGTGCTTCCCCAAGCTCCTCAATTATTTTCTGACAACATAAGTGCTCTCTACATGACCATCAATCCAGTCTTTCACTCTCACTCCAAGCACATTGAAATTGACTATCATTTTGTTCGCGAGAAAGTGGCATTAGGATCGTTAGTCACTCGTTTTGTTAGGTCCATCCAACAACTTGCTGATGTTCTAACAAAACCTCTCTCAAAAGATAACTTCAGACGTTTACGGAGCAAGCTTGGAGTTCGAAGCACTTCTACCTCCATCTTGAAGAAGGGTATTAAAGGTGATATAATAATACCAACATAAACATAATAATAATATCAATGCACCAAGTGGAAGACATAGACACCAAGTAGTGGAAGGCATGGAGCATCCAACATGGAGCATCATTTTGTATACCACGTTCTTTTCTTAGCACACCATACACACACTTTGCTTTTCTGCATTATCTTGTATAAACAAATCTGCACTACACTACATTTTGTTTAGTTCCGTTAGGGTCTGTTTTGTACCGTTAATAGCTCATTTGGAGTGTTGTATTTAAGGAGAGGTTATCCTCCATTTTATGTAAGGAATGAGATTATAATCTAGCTTTAACACACACTTTGCTTTTCAGCATTATCTTGTATAAACAAATCTGCACTACATTACATTTTGTTTAGTTCCGTTAGGGTCTGTTTTGTACCGTTAATAGCTCATTTGGAGTGTTGTATTTAAGGAGAGGTGATCCTCCATTTTATGTAAGGAATGAGATTATTATCTAGCTTTAACTTGTTCAGTAACATCATCCACTCCACCCCTCTTTTCTCGTTTCATGCCACAATTTAATTATGAACGAGTAGTTTTGGTTTCATGAGATAGGGCATCGTTTTCTTCAACACCTAAAAAATCATGATTTTTAATAGTTATATAATTTAAAATAATTATACAGAAAGAATTAACAATAAATTTTGGCATTTTAAAGATTATAATTTTTATGGAAACCAAAAATATAATATCCCAACCCTTATTACATTATTTAATGTCTTTTTGTACGCAATATTAAAAATATTTTGTTCAACTTTAAAATTGGAAAAAGAAAATAATTTACCAAGAAACAACAGAGGAAGCCCGCATGAACGAGGAGACTTTGATCTGTAGAGTCTTGCCAAAACTCTGATTCATATAACTCTCCTCTTGTGCCCTTGAATCTCTCTGCAACACCACCTTCTGATGATTTCCTATTCATAAAACACATATTATTTCGATTCTCATCACATATTTAGATTTTACACACACGTACATGATCATGTATCGTGGCCTAATTTTATTGAATCACCTCTTGTTACTAATCTCCATTTTCACTATAAAATCTGATGCTACATCTATCACTCACATTCTCCGTCAACTAGCTGCTGAATCACGTCCCTTACCCAACCCCCAATTACCCCTTCAGGTATGCCGTATGCCTACATCTATTTTATGAGATGTTCATGCATTTTTCGTGTTCGAATTTATATAGTGAAACTTGTATGTCGTAGAGTTTGTAGTTTAAGATCGTAAGTAGAATAACTTGACTATTTTGTAGTATCTGTTATAAAATATTATTACACTTTTTTTTTTATATGAACCGCTGTGTTAGATATCTCCTTCACCAAGCCCATCACCAGCTGCCCCTTCCCCAGCGTATCTGCCTAAAAACGAGCAACCTGTTAGCAAGCCTAAAACCGAGCAACCTGTTACCAATCCTAAGCCGAATAAAGAACCGGTTCTTACCAAGCCCGATAAAGAACCCGTTCTTACCAAGCCGAATAACGAACCAGTTGTCGCTGAGACATGTGACAAAATGTCCAAGAAATGTCACCTTAACATGCTCACTGCCTGCCTTGGTAAGAAATAAGCTGCTTTACTGTTTCTGGTACTGATATTGTTTTATCCTCTCTTTTTATTGCTAATTTGTTTCTTCTCCTTTGCTAACCCACAATTATTGTTCAATTAGCAGATTTGATCAATATGCATGTTTATCCATTCATATATGAACTTGATATTAGCACTATCTGTAGTGACTTTCTGTTGGATTCCATATTTAACAGAGCAATGCTACAAAACATTGTTTTTAGTTTATAATTGAAGGATATTGTAGCCTATCGACCAGTATGAGGCGTGGAAAGTTGGCAAAATTATTAGTTGCACAAGGTTTCGTGAGCTTTCCAGCAGATCAGTTAACCTGTATCCAGAATAAATAAGATGTAATCTTGAAATGCATTAAAATGTGCACGTACTTTCTTTGAACTTATACTTTTACATACTACAAGTAGATAGTCCACAAAAATAAATGCTGAGCTTTAGTTAAAATATGCGATAATTGAAGGACTTATATTACTTGTGTTGTAGACAAAATATGATATTACATATTGTGAAGTTAACTTGGTATGTGTGTAACACGAGCTTTTCTTCTTTCTTACTATCAACCTTTCATTTTTAACGCATTGTAGAGGGAGCATTCGGTTCATAAATTAATGGAAATCGAAATCTTTTTTCATGTTATTTGGTTGAAATGCGCATGATTGATGTATCACAGAAAAATTGTAGAAACAGAACTAAAATAAATAACTAAACTAACTTAACAGTTGTTAGATATGTAAATCAGTAGCTATTTCTGTTATCATCTAATCACCCTCTGACTTCCTGTTTAGACTTTGGCTCTTCCACAAGTCTTTTCAAGAAACCCATTTTTGCTTATTTGTCAAAAGCTATGGTGCTAACTGTCAATAAGTGGAAAAAAGTTTAAGAAAAAAGCTCTACCATTGCAATAGTTTAACCACTTCCTGCTTTTAAATTTGAAGATGGAAGCCTCAAGTAGTGGCTCTGGAATCTAGTTAATGAGATAAAGGCTGTTTGTCCTTACAGTACTCCAACAACAAAAGTTTAAGGTAATTTTAAACATATTGTGAAGTTAACTTGGTATGTGTGTAACACGAGCTTTTCTTCTTTCTTACTACTTCCTTTTTCTACAAGTTGTAGCAAGGGGAATATATTTGTGTTATACATCAAACATGATAATGATCAGGCTAAATTACTAGATGCTTAGAATCAACATGGATACTCATACAATTACAATCTCAAGCTTTCACTAGACCATCAAACCCTTACGTTTTTTGTAGCCAGCACTCTGACCCTCCGGAGTCCGGACGATCATTCTGACATGCTTGTTTCTGCCTCGGCAACAAGTCATTAATGCACAACCTATGGAACTATCGTAATTTTATGACAATATACAATTGAAGTACTTGTTCATGGCAGATCCGTGTTTAGATATGTTAAACATCCATTTTATGTATCTTTAGTGCTACAACAGGGAAACTAAAATGGTTGCTTTCTGTTCAGACGTTGAAGGATCTTTGCTTCTTGTCTTAAATGAAGCTGATATCTCTTTCAAAGTCAATGTTACAGTTCTTCCCGAGAATATCACCTACACGGGTATAGAGATACCAAGGCACCAAGCCAAGAAGGTTTAACTTTCTCATCTTCTTTTATATGTTAATGAGGAGCTCAAATACCGTTACTTTTTTTACTTGGAAAATAAAGTTAGCTAAATCTGTATTTTACATTAGCGAGGTCTGTGTAACTTACCCTATGCATACCCTGCTCTACGAGCGGTATACACTATGTATGTTTGGTTTTGTTTGGTCGATAGCAAGGATGGTGCTGACTCGTTTGAGTCACTTTGAGGAAATTGACTCCAGTTCTGATTTTGTTGTGTTCACTTTTTTTGTACCAGATTAATATCTCAGACAGCAGCATTAGAGGAAGTTCATCCATTGTGCTAGATGCTGGAAATGATAATTGCATAATTCACATGGAAGCTGTTGTACCTAAAGACAACGTCAAACCACAGTTTCCTACTCTTGAAACTTATTTAACTCCCATCAACAGAGCCTATGTACTATTTGCATCAGTTCTGTTTATTGGAGGGATGTTGAGCTGTTTCAAATCGTGGAAAGGAAGACATACTCGTGTTGATGGAATTCCATACCAGGAACTTGAAATGGGCCAATCAGACTTGGTTCCATCTGCAAATGTCGAAAATGCAGAAGTTTGGGATCAAAGGTGGGATGATGATTGGGATGAAGAGAAGTCCGTAAAGTCAGCTTCTGCAAATTCTGGCAGTAGAACAGGGAATGATAATATCTTCAGAGCTAGTTTAGATGGATGGAGAAGTGATTGGGATGATTAGGTAAGTGGTAGCTAGTTTACTTCCATTGTTTCGACGCATGAAGATAATAGGAAAAGGAAAAGTTGATAATAGAAGAGAATTACAGACACGGAGGCATGTAAGATTGACAAGTTGAGAACAAATCCTCAGTCGCTAAAAGACGATTTCTAAGTATTCAGATCAGTAAAAGGAATTTTGGTAGATGTACAATGATTTTATTTCAGATGTGAAGTTAACGAGACTGTATTTCTTGGTAAATTCCTTAATATTTTCCCTATTGAGTATTGCTAGGGCCTAGGCATTTTACACTGACTGTATTACTATATTAATTAGACAACAATATAGAAATCATAGAAGATAGTTGATCCGAATGTGTTAACTTGCCCCAGAAATTTTGGCCTGAAATATTATGTTGTGCAATGAAGCATGCTGCTAAAGCGGAAATATTGTGCACCGAATACCTTTTCTGTACACTGATGCAGTAATTTTTTCGTCGTTGATTACATTGTGTTAATACGTAAGATATTACGATATAGAATAAAGATTATAGGATGTCAAAGTAGCAAGAAACATCTTATTGTAAGAGCAAAACCAATGGTTATGCTAAAATAGGTGTGACTATTGCTATATTTTAGCATCAAAAAGTGATTTTTGGTGCTAAAATAGCACCATGTCCCCAATGCATTGTTTAAAATAGCACCATGTCCCCAATGCATTGTTTAAAATTTAACAATTTATTTCAAATTTAACTAACTTTCTCAACTATGAAGTCTCTCATCATGAGAGGAGTCTTGTCAAATGACATGAGTTTATAAGCTTTATTGGTATTCTTACGTAAAGAGTCTCTCGTAATATTTCGTTTTTTGTTTTGATCTCTCTATTTTGTTCTGTTATGGCGACATCCAAAAATATTATTCAAGCAATGAACAATATTTTAGTTGGAGGAGGAGGGTGGTATTGCTTTTGAAGAGATAGAAGGAAGGGAAGAGGATGATGTTTTACAAGGTCTAAACATTAAACTATGCTTGGTGGGAAGATTTATAAATGAAGGAGTGGTAGATTTCACAGCTATGAAGCATACATTGGCGTCAATCTGGAAACCTGGGAAAGGAGTCAGTGTTAAGGAAATAGATGTCAATCTATATGTTTTCCAGTTTTTATCATGAATTGGATATAAAAAGAGTTATAAGAGGAAGTCCGTGGACGTTTAATAGGAAGGCGCTGATCATCGCTCGGATGAATGAAGGAGATGTTCCTCGGGAGTAAGTCTTAATAAGTTGGATTTATGGGTCCAGATATATGATATGCAAACAGGACTAATGACAGAAAGAGTATTGAGGGAGGTTGGTAATTATGTGGGTGAATATGTTGAAGCCTGTCCAAAAAATTTCACTAGAGTGTGGCAAGATTATATGCGGATAAGAGTTACAGTCGACATCACAAAACCTCTGCAGAGACGTATGAAAAAAAGGAAGGCAGGAGGGGAATGGCTATGGATCACTTTCAAGTATGAAAATGTACCAACATTTTGTTTTATATGTGGAATAGTTGGGCATTCAGAGAGCTTCTGTAATAGTCTTTTTGATATACCAGAAGAAGAAATTGTTAGACCCTATGGACCGTGGATGAGAGCACCACTCCGGGAACAGAATAAGTTGGTGGGTTCAAGGTGGTTGCGTGAAGGGGATATGGACGATGATGATGATCAGAATACGGTGACTGTGAAAACAGGAGATGATAAACACAAGGAAAAACAGATCCCACAAATTCTGCAGATCAGGGATAACAGAGATAATCAAGGAGATACAATAATAACTGAAAGGGATATGGGCGCCAAAAATCTTTTTTCAAACAGAGGAGGTACATCAGCTGACGTAAGCAAATCAGATTCCATAAAAAAAGGGGTGATTATTGTGGATAATAAAAAAAGAAGGATAATATATGGGAATGAAATAAAAGGGTCGTGTGAAGATACAGAATTATTTGTGGGCCTAGAAGAGGAAAATATGGATGGGGTGGACCAAGAGATGAACAACAGTCTAGATAAAAGGGATGATCCAAAAAATGCAATGCTGGCGGGCTCTGGTACGGGAGTCTGCCAAGGGCCATGAGTACTTTAAGCTGGAATTGCCGCGGGCTTGGGACCCCGTGGGCTATTCAATTCCTAAAGGAGGTTACTCTCCAAAAGAAACCCGATATAGTTTTCTTGTGTGAGACATTGTGTAAGCAGGATACTGTGGAGAAAGTTAAGAACATGATCATATTTGAAGGAGCTATTTCTGTAGATGTACAGGGAAGAAGTGGAGGGGTTGCTTTACTCTAGAGAAAACAAGATGACGTGCAACTATTGTCGTATAGCAGAAATCATATAGATGTTGAAGTAGATATGAGGGGCTTGAGGAAGTTCAGACTAACTGGTATTTATGGGGAACCAGATCGTAGTAGAAGACCAGAAACATGGAGTTTAATAAAAGGTTTAAAGTCTAAGTTGACACTACCCTGGTGCTTATTGGGAGATATGAATAACATTGTTAAGCAGGAAGACAAACAAGGTGGACCTCCGTATCCATCATGGCTGATTCAAGGTTTTCAGGATATGTTAGATGAATTCGACTTGAAGGATCTCGACTTGACAGGGAACCCTTATACATGGGAAAGGGGTTATGGTACGGAGAATTGGGTGGAGATAAGATTGGATAGAGCTTTGATAACTAAGGAGTTTTTGAGTATATTTGCAGAGGTTAAATTGACGAATTTGGAAGTTAGTACTTCAGACCATTGCCCGATCTTTCTTGAGCCAGTTAGACTGGTATATCCAGCTGGGAATAAAATTTTCAGATTCGAAAACGCGTGGTTGCGTGAACCTACGTGTCGACAGATAGTTGAAGAAGTTTGGTCAAGATTTCAAGGTCGATCTCTACAAGAAAAGATAAGTGAATGTGCTGAGGTTCTAAAGGTTTGGGGAAGTGAAATTACGGGCAGCTTTAGAAAAAGAATCGACCAGTGTAAGAAGTCGATGAAGAGGACCAAAGGAAAGAGAGACAATGAAGCAGTGATGAAGTATAAAGAAGCTTCAGATATGCTGAACGAGGTTTACAATCAGCAAGAAGTTTTTTGGAGGCAAAGAAGTAAGCAATTATGGTTGAGAGAAGGGGATCAAAATAGCAAGTATTTTCACGCTGCTGCAAAAAATCGAAGGAGTGCAAATCAGATTAATTGCCTTACCAATGTGGAAGGTCAGGTCGTCAGTTGGGATTCAGGACTAGAGGTTTTGATGGTGGACTATTTCACGGATTTGTTTAACACATCTCAAGTGGAATGGAATGCATTGTTCGAAGAAGTAACGAACAGGATTAGTCAAGCTCAGAATGATATTATTCTTTCAAGGGTGGAAGCTAGTGAAGTAAAGAAAGCCTTATTTAGTATGCATCCTGACAAGTCTCCCGGCCCAGATGGTATGAGCCCGGGGTTTTATCAAAAATTCTGGGGAATAGTAGGGGAGGATATAGTGGAGATAGTGCGTAATTTTTTTACCAGTGGAGATTTGAGGGAAGGTATAGGAGATACAAATATTGCTTTGATCCCTAAGAAGAAGAATCCTTTGAATATGAGAGACTTACGGCCCATATCTTTATGCAATGTGATCTACAAAGTCATAACGAAGGTGCTGGCAAATAGATTGAAGCTTGTGCTCTCTGATTTGATTTCAGAAACTCAAAGTGCTTTTGTACCCGGGAGACTAATCACAGATAATATTATGGTTTCATATGAGGTGATGCACTACATGAAATGGAAAACTCAAGGCAAGACCGGGTGGATGGCTTTGAAATTAGACATGAGCAAGGCTTACGATAGAGTGGAATGGAATTTCTTGAGTGAGATGTTGAAACATATGGGATTTGTAGATCAGTCAATTCAGTTGTTTATGAATTGTGTTCGTTCAGCTAGATATCAGATATGTCATGCAGGAAGGAATTTTGGTTCTATAGTCCCTAAACGTGGAATAAGGCAAGGTGATCCAATTTCCTCTTACTTATTTCTGATCTGTATGGAGGGTCTTTCTGTCCTTATTAAGGAATATGAAAGAAGAAGGCTGATCAATGGCATTCAGGTGGCAAGGGGAGCTCCTAGGTTAATGTAAGAACCCTAATTTTTGATAATATTTCCTTTTATTTAATGTCTTGTGACATTGTCATTATGGAACCTTTCTAGTCATCCCTGTTGATTAATAGAATTGATTGTCTGAGAAACTGCGTTGTTGCATTTATTATGCAATATAAAAAGGAAGATTGTGAAGGCAGGAGTATTATTGTTAGTAATATTTACAAAACTTGGGATTTGAGAATGGTTAGAGTATTAAAGGTTTATTAAGAATTATGACGAGGAACTATGGACATTCGAGGAATTTACACTTAAGGAATTATAGGGGAAATCTCTACGCGACGAAATATTATTACGAGAGAATAATTAAGATACGATACGAATTAAAGATTTATTAATAAGCATTGGTGTAAGAATAATAATACAAGGAAAGAAATTACATGCAAGTGCCATGTAACTAGCTAGTTAGGAAAAGAAACTAGAAAGCATAAAGTAGAAGTGAATAGTGACATGTGTGATGGGTGTTGTAACCTAGGGGACAACAGGGCATGGGGAGACAACCTAGACCCTAGCTTGGCAACATGTGAACCACATCTAATCCCCACAATAATACATACCATACATATCATTTTATTCCTTTCAAAAACAAAACACAAACAAACACTCTCCCCCCCCTTTTTCAAGCTCTCGGCCGAACTACAAGAGGAGGAAGAGAGAGATTTTCTCTCCATCTTTTCCTCACCTACAACCTCAAGCAAAAAATCCTAGGGCTTCCTTGCATTATAATAGAGGTATGGTATCAATTTCATAGCATTTCATCCATTGATTCTTGAGATAAAAATTGTTGAAGGTTTAGAGGGGTGTTAACCAAAGTTGTTATCTTTTAGATCTTGAAGGATTAAGGTTTGTGAGGGCTCATCCAAGTGTTCTTAGTTGTTGTAAAGCTCACCCAAGGTCTTTAGCTACTCAAGAAGGTATACAAATCATAAACTCTTTTGGTTATGTATTGTTTATAAGATATGATAGTAGATCCATGAGTTTTAGAACTAATCTTGGATGTATATGTATTGGATAGCATGGATCTTGAGTTTTGATGTTGAGATTGTGACTTTTATGACTATGGTTAATATATATATCTCCATGAGTGTTATGAACCATGATCTAAGTGTATTAAGTGTTGATTATGTTATGGAAGTATGAAAAATGGTTGATCTAGGTAGTTTGAGCTTGCTGAGTTCTGTCCAGGAACTTTGATCTGTATTGTAGCACGATTTTGAACCCCCAAATGATGTCCCCTGATGTCCTACCTTATATTGTTGGAAAGATAATTGAATTTAGTTTCTGTAAATGTAAGGTTCATAGCTAGGTGATGTGTAGATTTTTAGTTATGGCCAGAGGAGTGAATTGTGTTTCTGGACTATGGACTGCATTAAGTGACCCCCTTGTGAACCTTGTTTAAACACCTTAAAATATATGTGGGATCATGGAAAAATTTGAGAATGTAGGGAATGCAGTGGTGAAGACCACCCAAAAGGAATTGGGTTAAAATATGAATTTTTGGATTTTATAAAAATGCTAGAGTAAAATTCCCGCAATGGAAAAAGTCGATTAGTGGAACATGATTGCAGGGTTAGTGGTTATGATTCGAACGTGGTAACTAAATTAAGTCGAGTAAGTGACGAGCGTAATCGAGTGATGACATGGACCTATAGTGGGGCTAGGGAGTCATAAGACGAAGTCGTTAAGTTAATTTCGTACCCCCTAAACCCCGTGATTAAAGAGATATTGTTAAGGCACTAACGAACGATTATTGCTTATGTATAGATCGTTCGAATCCGCACGCTCGACCACCCCAACCAAACCAAGGCAAGTTTACTTTTCAAAACATATCCCTATACAAGGATTTTCGCTGTTGTGTTTGTAGTTTTCAAATTATATCAAATGCTATGTTTATCGAAGTATTGATGCAATTGAGACTGAACAAGTACATGTATGATTTTACCCCTTGAACTTAGATTGAAATGTTTCCTTCGGACAACGACTCTAGCAATAGAGGTTGTAGCGGTCCGTATATACTATTGACCGGGGAGCGGTATATTATTATATCGTATCTATATTGCGAAAACCCGAAGGGTCATTCGGGTGGTATCGTATATTCAAATAACTATCGTTATATCTTCGTAAATACTCGAAACCCTATCTTGGATTAAAAGTTTGTTTTACCGAATAATTATTTTATTATTTATTAATATTAAATCTTAAAATATTAATTATTAATTACTGTTCATTATTTAAAGACAAAGTTAATCCAAGATACTTTTTAATATTTTCAAACTCGAACTCTTTCGAACTCAAAACATTTTCGAAAACCCCCGGTCAGATTCTGCTTCTTGTATGATTTCAAGAATCATCGATCGACTGATGTCGGACCTCAACTACTCTGTTTTCAATCAAAATCAAGTTTTAAAAGGAAAAGAAAAAGGGACTCTGGCAGGTGTGGGAACCGTTGACGAACGATTCCCGGGATGTGTAAGCGGCCGTGAGCCAGGCGGTCCATCACTTATTATTCCGGCCCAGGTGTTGCCGAAGGATGATTACGGATGTAGTTTTCATCGAGGGTGATTACGGATGTAGTTTTCACCCGAGGGATAGTTACGGATGTAGTTTCTATCCTTCTACCGGTAGAGAAGACCCGCGGATTATTGGACTTGGATGTGGCGACTGATCATCGTCAATCCTTGTCAGGTTTTTATGTTTTCTTCCAGTCCCATCCTCCACTTTGGAAAAATACTCAAACACTGCTTCTTGGGCCTAAGTGCCAAGTTGCTGATAGTGTGGTTTTTGATGAGAAAATATTTACATCGTGCAGTATCTAGAACTGCAAGATTTTCTATAAAGATTGGCACGTGTTAGTGCACTCTTGCAATTGTCTCAAAGAATGAAATGTTTTGTACGAGAAACCTTCTAAGCTAATGGAAGGAAAGAGGTTTGCAATGATGTATTCCTTGTACAGTATGTTAATCATAGAGTGTTTTGCCGAAAATGATATACTCCTATGTATATATTTTCAAACTTGAGACATATTGAAATGGGAACCTTATAAAGGGTTCATATGTTATTCTTAAAGCTCCTTAGTGAGCATAGATGTTTTATTCAAACTCGGACATATACATTGTCCAATTATGTTTTGAAATCTGAGATATATACCCATATAGTTGGGAATGTTTTCGAAATAAACCCCATTATTATTTTACAAAATGGTGAACTTGCTGAGCATTATGTAGCTCATTCTTGCTTTATAAAAACTTTTCAGAAAGAGAAGAATTTGGTCGGTTAACTCCGCGACAGCAGAAGAGGAGTAGAAGAATTACCCGGAGATGATTTAACTCCTGATAGATACTACAGAAGTAAGTCTGATAGGTTTCCAACTGTAATAGTAAGACTTGTCTTCAAGTGTAGTTGTATAAGTGGAATTGCGTAAGACTCTGATTTGTACAAATGAATTGTAATATTTAGTGGCACTTTTGATTATCGTTTCTGAGACTCTAACTTGATTGTGTGTAAGATTGAGGTATGAATGGATGTATTGTTGAGTTGTAAAGTTAATACAGGTATGATATGGTTAAATGGTGGCGTGACGACCTGAATCTTTGACCTCAGATTTGGGGGCGTCACAGAAATGGTATCAGAGCGATAAGTTACAGTACTCAGAAACGAGAGTGTTGAGAGTTAAGTCTAAGTAGGAGAATGACATACGAGATCGTAGTAAACTTATGATTGGACTACCGTAAGAAGTACTGGTAAGTAGAATGGACTGGAGTGTTACTGAAGGTATTATACTATGGTTGATAGAATCCCTAGAGACCTTCAGAATGATGAATAGAGGTTTGAGAGTCATACCTGACCCATCATAGGTAATGATATAGGAAGCAGAGCGAAATCTCAAGAGCAGCTGATGTAGAGGCGATATTGCCAATATGATCGGATGGCTAGGCTGGCATAAATTCTGTGGCCCATAGTCCTCCAGAGTTTAGGAGGCGGCATTTTAAAAATAAAGAAGTTTGGACTTCCCTACATAATTAAGGGTACTTAGTACTTGGAGTAATGAAACTCCTTTACTTTGGTTATAAGACCCGATTTTCGATAAGTAACGGGTTTACCTGAAGGTTGGTCACTATGTCGTTGTGGATTCCATCACCCTTGATGGCGAATTTTACACGTGTTATACAAGAATGTTATCATAAGACGAGCGTGCTAGATAATTCCACGCATGATTCGAACGCTGGAACATGGTAGTTCAACTTAGAGAACAAACAAGTAGAATTAACAAAGGGACTCGAGAGAAGTTGAATATGGTTGCAATGAGCGATACAGTGATCTCAGAGTCTACCAAAAGAAAAGACCAGCGGGTCTAGAGTGGGATCCTTTGATAGAGATGTTAGCAGGGACTACGTATATATGTATTGTAGACCTCAATATTTTTGGTATATGTTCACATACACACACCCGCCACTGAACCTATGGACTGCACTGAGATCCCTGAGAGATCTCTTTGATCTGTTCCCAGGGGGAACTGGCCACTTGCGATTCATGTCGGAAGGCATGAAGTAGGACCCTATGGACTTAGCAGGTGTCCCCGGAATGATGTGAAGCTTGGTCTTCAAGATAAAGCATGGAAATGACAGATATATTGGTGAAACCCTAACTCGATAAATGACTTTAAGATGATGATTGAGAGATGCACTAGTTGGTGTCTCGTATTACGAAGACGAAGAGATGGGGTTACCCTCATAGTGGTGATAATGAGATGCACGAATGATTATTAACTTATTTTGATAACTACCGGCTGGTGCACTACTTCATTTTAAACCGTTCACTAACCATGTTACCTCGATTATCTTATATCAGGTAACCCTCCTAGCTTTCTACTTCAAACTTTTGGATTAACAACCAGTGATATACTTTCTCTAAACCGGGACTCATCCAGGGTATCTTAATTGAGCCCGAGTATTCTATTTGAAGTTTATAATTATTTCTGCTCAGGACTATTTACACTCTCTTTCAATTATCCAAGGAATGTTCCACAAATATTTCCTTAATTAATCGACGAATACTACTTAACGAATATCAATATTTGATTGCTTCTTTCATACTTGCATTCTTCAGTTGAGCTCATAAATATTCAACAAATTACTGAGGACAGGGATGATCTAATGTCCAGACATCCCTCATGAATTCTTTTCTTCTATTCAAGATGAGATTGTACATCATACATTGAAATCATAGTAAGGATATCATTTTGATATTGGTATTCCGAATTTAATTCTATTGTCGGATCTGATAAAGCATGTGTACGGAGGCACCCTTGGGTGGACCGTTTCACTGATAAGTAATATTTGATGAGAGGTTATCGATTGTTCCGATACCTAGAACATTCTCTTCAGATTTTATAGTTTTCTTTTTTTCAAACTTAATAACTTCTTATTTTCATTCGTTGTCCGAGAAGCCTAAAGTTTCTTCAATGGCTACGATGTTGAAATTCCGTTCTATCCAATTGAAACTGGCTAGTCGTTATGTCAATATGAATGACTAGTTGATCGTTCCAACTACTCAAAATTGTAATGTTGTGAAGAACACCTAGCTAATTGTCCTAGCTGGTGGTGATGTCTCAAACAGGTGAACTAGCAAATTTTGTCTAGCTAGTCGCTAGTGTTTCTTGAAAAGGACTAGTTATTGTTTCAGTGGTCCAAATCCCAATTTAATTCATTCCGCAATGCATTTTGCATGTGGTAAAGTATGATGATGAAAGTTTGGACGAATAACTTGATTGAGACCTAGTGAGGTCGCCTACTCGACTTGAACTCTTACCCATCTTCGTATCAGACTTTATATCACTTGAATATTTTATTCTTTCATTTCATACAATGAGAATTCATTTGAAACCATTGATTACTTGAGTGACAAACTACTTCATTCTTTAATTGTCATGGAGTAGAATTGATTTCTATTGGCTGACCTTCATCAATGCGACTTTAGATTTTCTCTTATTATTCAGGAGGAAAAGTATCCACCCGATGTAAGAATTGTATAAAGACCGTCTTTATGACTTTTGTACCCAACAATCATTGCCCTTGTGCAACATTCGCTATGGTGTCATATTACAGAATTATCAGGACAGGAAGGAATAAACCTTGTTGTATTCTTTCTGTCCATCCTTACATCTCCAAAAAAATCGAGACTCCTAGTATTTGGAACCATCAACATTCTTGGAACATCCAATGTGGAATTCTTATTGAGATTATCTATTGGACCTTGTTATTTTGAAACCATTCCTTTCAAAGTGATTACTCTAAGGTGAACGGGAGGTACAATTGTGAACCGTTACACCAATATGAGATCAAAAACCAAATGTTGTAATTGTGCAGCCAGAGCGTTATGCCGAGTAATTATTGAAGTAGAGATAACATATCAGGGCATACCGCAAGACCTTTAAAATTTGGTGTGGGGAAAGTTATAAGAAATGATGAGGTGGTTGGGAGCACGCTCCTACCAACCGTTGTCATGATGTTATATTAATGAATTCTGGAGTTACCAAGCCTTTTCCTTATCCAAGAAATGCAAATCGATTGCGATGTAAAACATATCCTTGGAGGAAACGAACATGGAAGTGAGATGGACGAGAAAGGAAGAAATATCGTGGCAAGAATGTGAAGCTTTACTTAGCTTAAAGGGATTGATGCACATAGAGAGACATATAGTTTAACAGGCCCCTAATAGCAAATGGATGCATGGAGATATGCCAATGATCCTTCGAGATTACCACCTAATCAAGTTTATTGGGAATCGCAGCCGCATGCAGGCCTCAGGCTGATTGGCGCCAGTTGTGAAGGAGGACGAGCGTATGACATCTTACATATACCATCGAGAACTGATACCCTTATCGGAAATGGAGGAATTGTTGACTAGTTGAAATGAGTAGTTGTTTTTCAAAGATAAGGTTGAAGAGAAGGTTTTACCAACTCAAGATCGACCTCTGTACTGTGCCAAAGTTGGCATTTCACACTAATATAAACGTTATAAAATTGTGGTAGTATCGTTTGAATGGACTAATGAGTCAGAAGCCTTTATGGATTAATGAACAAAGTTTTGGGTTGAAATGAGATATTAGCAACAACCTCGTTGTTAGCTATACTTGATGGTAAAAAGAGGACTTTTAGAGTCACGATGATGCGTCTATCGAGAGTTTGAGAGGTGTGCTGATGCAGTAGAAAAAGGATGATAGCCTATACTTCTAAAACAACATAAAGGTTATGAGATAGCACTAACCGTGAGTCTGGGATTAGTCAAGATGGCGTTCACGCATAAAACTGAGACGTTAACCTTATGAGAAAAATGTGAAAATTTCTCCACAAGTGCCATAAGTATATCTTCATATTAGAACTAAACATAAGAAAGAGAAGGTGACGAAAGGGAGCGGGGAGTATAATGGAGAAATTTGTTATTTCCCAGGAAAGGCCGGTGTGGTGGCCGATACCTATAGAAGGAATTATTCGAAATTGGAATTCAGTCAGTATTGACCAAGAAAATAGAGTATATACAATAAAGAATAATGTTAGAGGAAAATGACTAAATTATGAGAAGGACAAAGATGTACAGAGAAGTAAGGGAATGATTGGTAAACTGAAATGAAGAATGGTATTGGCAAACTATTAAGTACGAACGCGACATGCCAAAAGCAGAATGATAGAGATCTGGTGGATTAATTCCGCCTGTAGACAATCTTGAACGTGGACAGAATTGTAATGAATTTCATAAGTAGGTCGCCGAAGACCGAGCCAAGAGACGGCCCTAGTTGAATTATAATTGTTGGACCAAGTGATTTATATACGAGAGACCTTCCCTTTAGAAGATCATCGATTTATATACGGAAGAGATGGCGGTACAATATAAAACTTCTGCAGTGATTACGTCAGGTAGAGACTTAAAGTTAAACTTCGAATATTGAAGGTGCTTTCAAGTATAATTAATAAAGAGATGGAGCGTATGTACTAATTTGGTCTGTGGTTGACGGACATGGAAGAAGAATCGTCCAGACGATCGAATTTATATTTAGTGTCGTGCCTTCGGCTTCACGGGGCAGTCGAGAATAAAAACTTATCCATGAAATGAATGTTGTTATCACGATCATCACCGTGCGAACGTAAGGACGTCTCCTGTAGAGCGTACTGCGAAAGAAGAAGATTTGCTTCTCTTGCGTTACGAAGAAGTCAATGAACGAGGGATATAGTAGCTGAACTGGTTCGACGTATACCGAAGACTATCCAATATCCATAGCAAGTGGTAACGACTGACGGGAGGCAACACATGCGTGCTAATCAAGCCAGGAAAAATGAATAATACCGTGCGTATTAACGTTGTCTCAGATTATAGAAACGACCACAAAGTATCCACGGCCAACGATGCAAGGACTCAACACGGATACTATGAACAAGGTAGGAGAGGATCGTGTAAGTAGTGGGATAGAAATTTTCAATCATAGAACAACCGATAAGGAATACAGGTCGAGGAGAGTATGCGTTGGGGAACAACATTAAGGCGTTGGTGAGACCAAGGGAGAGAACAATAGGGTTGAGGTGTCAACCTGAGAGTTGGAAAGGGTAAGGTTGGAATTGTATCCACAACTATTATCCTTAGGTTATTAAGATAGAATCCTTTTAAGGAGAGGAGACTGCATTAACCCTAACTTTCGGGAATATTCGAAACCTGGACGAATAGTAATTTTATGGGTGGATGAGAAATTTTTGCAATCACGATATGTACGAATTATTAAATGAAGATTTCTAATTGATATTACATCTTTACGGTACAGACGAGTGTATGTAAAAGTCATTAGCTTTTTATGAAACCCATTATTTCGAATGGTCAAATTTTATGAGATATCTAAGGAGATCGTGGTAAGGCATGGGGTTCCTGTGAGCATTGTATCTGGTAGAGACCCAAGATTCAACTCCAGATTCTAGAGAAGTTTTCAGGATTGTGTGGGGACCAAGTTAAACATGAGTACTGCACACCATCCCCAAACAGACGGACAGAGTGAGAGAACCATCCAGACCATCGAAGACATGTTGAGGGTATGTGCCATTGATTTTAAGGGAAGTTGGGATAACCACTTGCCGTTGATCGAGTTTTCCTACAACAACAGTTACCATGCGAGTATAGGCATGCCCCCATATGAAGCTTTATACGGACGAAGATGTCGGTCCCCCTTGTGTTGGGAAGAAGTTGGAGAGCGGAAGATTTTAGGGCCTGAACTGGTCCAACAGACAAGAGAAACTATCGAGCTCATAAGAGGAAGGCTGGTAGCGGCCCAAGACAGACAGAAGGAGTATGCGGACCAGACCCGCAAGGACAAAGAATATGAGGTAGGAGAGTTTGTGATGTTGAAGGTATCGCCGTGGAAAGGATTGATGAGATTTGGTAAGAAGGGAAAACTAAGCCCGAGATTTATTGGACCTTTTGAGATCTTGAAACGAGTTGGGAAGTTAGCCTATGAATTGGCTTTACCCCCGAGCTTACAGCAAGTACATAATGTGTTCCACGTGTCCATGCTACGACCATACCATACCGACTTCCGACATGTGATAGAACATGATCAAGTGGATCTGCAACCAGACTTAACATATGTAGAGCAACCCGTAGAAATCATGGATAGAAAAGAACAGGTACTGAGGATCAAGGTTGTCAAATTAGTGAGAGTTTTGTGGAGGAATCAGAATGTCGAAGAATCAACATGGGAACTAGAGAGCGCGATGCGTGAAAAGCACCCCCAACTGTTTCAACCCGATTCCGGGACGGAATCCTTTTAAGGAGGGGAGGCTGTAAGAACCCTAATTTTTGGTAATATTTCCTTTTATTTAATATCTCGTGACATTGTCATTATGGAACCTTTCTAGTCATCCCTGTTGATTAATAGAATTGATTGTCTGAGAAACTGCGTTGTTGCATTTATTATGTAATATAAAAAGGAAGATTGTGAAGGCAGGAGTATTATTGTTAATAATATTTACAAAACTTGGGATTTGAGAATGGTTAGAGTATTAAAGGATTATTAAGAATTATGACGAGGAACTATGGACATTCGAGGAATTTACACTTAAGGAATTATAGGGGAAATCTCTACGCGACGAAATATTATTACGAGAGAATAATTAAGATACGATACGAATTAAAGATTTATTAATAAGCATTGGTGTAAGAATAATAATACAAGGAAAGAAATTACATGCAAGTGCCGTGTAACTAGCTAGTTAGGAAAAGAAACTAGAAAGCATAAAGTAGAAGTGAATAGTGACATGTGTGATGGGTGTTGTAACCTAGGGGACAATAGGGCATGGGGAGACAACCTAGACCCTAGCTTGGCAACATGTGAACCACATCTAATCCCCACAATAATACATACCATACATATCATTTTATTCCTTTCAAAAACAAAACACAAACAAACACTCTCCCCCCACCCTTTTTGAAGCTCTCGGCCGAACTACAAGAGGAGGAAGAGAGAGATTTTCTCTCCATCTTTTCCTCACCTACAACCTCAAGCAAAAAATCCTAGGGCTTCCTTGCATTATAATAGAGGTATGGTATCAATTTCATAGCATTTCATCCATTGATTCTTGAGATAAAAATTGTTGAAGGTTTAGAGGGGTGTTAACCAAAGTTGTTATCTTTTAGATCTTGAAGGATTAAGGTTTGTGAGGGCTCATCCAAGTGTTCTTAGTTGTTGTAAAGCTCACCCAAGGTCTTTAGCTACTCAAGAAGGTATACAAATCATAAACTCTTTTGGTTATGTATTGTTTATAAGATATGATAGTAGATCCATGAGTTTTAGAACTAATCTTGGATGTATATGTATTGGATAGCATGGATCTTGAGTTTTGATGTTGAGATTGTGACTTTTATGACTATGGTTAATATATATATCTCCATGAGTGTTATGAACCATGATCTAAGTGTATTAAGTGTTGATTATGTTATGGAAGTATGAAAAATGGTTGATCTAGGTAGTTTGAGCTTGCTGAGTTCTGTCCAGGAACTTTGATCTGTATTGTAGCACGATTTTGAACCCCCAAATGAAGTCCCCTGATGTCCTACCTTATATTGTTGGAAAGATAATTGAATTTAGTTTCTGTAAATGTAAGGTTCATAGCTAGGTGATGTGTAGATTTTTAGTTATGGCCGGAGGAGTGAATTGTGTTTCTGGACTATGGACTGCATTAAGTGACCCCCTTGTGAACCTTGTTTAAACACCTTAAAATATATGTGGGATCATGGAAAAATTTGAGAATGTAGGGAATGCAGTGGTGAAGACCACCCAAAAGGAATTGGGTTAAAATATGAATTTTTGGATTTTATAAAAATGCTAGAGTAAAATTCGCGCAATGGAAAAAGTCGATTAGTGGAACATGATTGCAGGGTTAGTGGTTATGATTCGAACGTGGTAACTAAATTAAGTCGAGTAAGTGACGAGCGTAATCGAGTGATGACATGGACCTATAGTGGGGCTAGGGATTCATAAGACGAAGTCGTTAAGTTAATTTCGTATCCCCCTAAACCCCGTGATTAAAGAGATATTGTTAAGGCACTAACGAACGATTATTGCTTATGTATGGATCGTTCGAATCCGCACGCTCGACCACCCCAACCAAACCAAGGCAAGTTTACTTTTCAAAACTTATCCCTATACAAGGATTTTCGCTGTTGTGTTTGTAGTTTTCAAATTATATCAAATGCTATGTTTATCGAAGTATTGATGCAATTGAGACTGAACAAGTACATGTATGACTTTACCCCTTGAACTTAGATTGAAATGTTTCCTTCGGACAACGACTCTAGCAATAGAGGTCGTAGCGGTCCGTATATACTATTGACCGGGGAGCGGTATATTATTATATCGTATCTATATTGCGAAAACCCGAAGGGTCATTCGGGTGGTATCGTATATTCAAATAACTATCGTTATATCTTCGTAAATACTCGAAACCCTATCTTGGATTAAAAGTTTATTTTACCGAATAATTATTTTATTATTTATTAATATTAAATCTTAAAATATTAATTATTAATTACTGTTCATTATTTAAAGACAAAGTTAATCCAAGATACTTTTTAATACTTTCAAACTCGAACTCTTTCGAACTCAAAACATTTTCGAAAACCCCCGGTCAGGTTCTGCTTCTTGTATGATTTCAAGAATCATCGGTCGACTGATGTCGGACCTCAACTACTCTATTTTCAATCAAAATCAAGTTTTAAAAGGAAAAGAAAAAGGGACTCTGGCAGGTGTGGGAACCGTTGACGAACGATTCCCGGGATGTGTAAGCGGCCGTGAGCCAGGCGGTCCATCACTTATTATTCCGGCCCAGGTGTTGCCGAAGGATGATTACGGATGTAGTTTTCGTCGAGGGTGATTACGGATGTAGTTTTCACCCGAGGGATAGTTACGTATGTAGTTTCTATCCTCCTACCGGTAGAGAAGACCCGCGGATTATTGGACTTGGATGTGGCGACTGATCATCGTCAATCCTTGTCAGGTTTTTATGTTTTCTTCCAGTCCCATCCTCCACTTTGGAAAAATACTCAAACACTGCTTCTTGGGCCTAAGTGCCAAGTTGCTGATATTGTGGTTTTTGATGAGAAAATATTGACATCGTGCAGTATCTAGAACTGCAAGATTTTCTATAAAGATTGGCACGTGTTAGTGCACTCCTGCAATTGTCTCAAAGAATGAAATGTTTTGTACGAGAAACCTTCTAAGCTAATGGAAGGAAAGAGGTTTGCAATGATGTATTCCTTGTACAGTATGTTAATCATAGAGTGTTTTGCCAAAAATGATATACTCCTATGTATATATTTTCAAACTTGAGACATATTGAAATGGGAACCTTATAAAGGGTTCATATGTTATTCTTAAAGCTCCTTAGTGAGCATAGATGATTTATTAAAACTTGGACATATACATTGTCCAATTATGTTTTGAAATCTGAGATATATACCCATATAGTTGGGAATGTTTTCGAAATAAACCCCATTATTATTTTACAAAATGGTGAACTTGCTGAGCATTATGTAGCTCATTCTTGCTTTATAAAAACTTTTCAGAAAGAGAAGAATTTGGTCGGTTAACTCCGCGACAGCAGAAGAGGAGTAGAAGAATTACCCGGAGATGATTTAGCTCCTGATAGATACTACAGAAGTAAGTCTGATAGGTTTCCAACTGTAATAGTAAGACTTGTCTTCAAGTGTAGTTGTATAAGTGGAATTGCGTAAGACTCTGATTTGTACAAATGAATTGTAATATTTAGTGGCACTTTTGATTATCGTTTCTGAGACTCTAACTTGATTGTGTGTAAGATTGAGGTATGAATGGATGTATTGTTGAGTTGTAAAGTTAATACAGGTATGATATGGTTAAATGGTGGCGTGACGACCTGAATCTTTGACCTCAGATTTGGGGGCGTCACAGTTAACTCACATGTTTTTTGCCGATGATACTTATATTTACTGTAAGGTAAAAGAGAATGAGGCAGATCACATTATGGATTTATTGCAGATGTTTGAAATATCATCTGGTCAAAAAATTAACAAGGAAAAATCATCTGTCTTTTTCAGTCGAAACACTGATCAAGGAGTGAAAGAAGTAATCTGTTCTATGCTACAGTTTAGAGAAGCAGATGCAAACACAACCTATCTTGGTTTACCTAATATGATAGGGAGGAACAAATCGGTGGTCTTGGGTTTTTGAAGGATAGGATGAAGGAGAGAGTGCAAGGTTGGGATAAGAAGTGTCTGTTAAGGGGAGGGAAAGAATTAATGTTGAAGTCTGTTGCACAAGCCCTTCCAAACTACGCGATGAGCATGTTTTTTCTCCCACAACAACTGTGTGTAGACATGGAGAGGATCATGAATAAGTATTGGTGGAAGGGATCTAATGGTAATAAGGGTGTTCATTGGATGCAATGGGATAGGATGTGCACAAAGAAATCTGAAGGTGGTATAGGTTTTCGGAAACTCCAGGATTTCAACGTGGCTCTTCTGGGTAAACAAGGATGGAGATTGATTGTTAACACAGATAGTTTGGTGGCAAGAGTGTACAAAGCTAGATATTACCCTGGAAGGTCTTTCTTAACAGCCAAATTGGGAAGCAATCCGAGTTACATTTGGCATTCGATTATGGAAGCTCAGGTACTGTTGAAGCAAGGCGCTGTTCGTCGTGTTGGCAAAGGTACTTCAATTAACATAACTCAAGATCCATGGTTACCTGGAGGTGACCCTTTTGTTCAAACGGATCATGAAGTTATTAGGAATAAAAGTGTTGATATGCTGATGCTGCTAGGCCAGAATAGTTGGAATATTGATTTGATAACTGATATCTTTTCAGATAGAGATGTCCAATTAATCCTGTCAATTCCTTTGAGAAATGCAGATGCAGATAGTTGGTTTTGGAAATGGAATAAGCATGGACACTACTCAGTCAAGTCAGCATATGCAGCCATTCGAGAAGCAAAAACCAGCAACAATACAGATGATAACATTCTTTGGAAAAAAGTTTGGAATATGAAGATCCCTTTGAAGGTGAAACATTTTATTTGGAGAGCTATGAAGAATATTTTGCCTACGAAATATCAGTTATTATCCAGGAGAGTTTTAGTTGTTGATAAATGTCTGGTTTGCAATGAAGAGGTGGAGACAATTTATCACTCGTTGGTTTCGTGTCATTTTGCTCAAAGATGTTGGCAAGCTTCAAAGGTTAGAATCACGGAGGATGATCATTTAAGTTTTAGCAGTTGGATGACCACAATTTTAAAGAAGTGTAGCAGTAAGGAGATTCAGGAAGTAGTTATGCTCTGTTGGTCAATATGGAAGAACAGAATGAAGTGGTGTGGAATCAGCGTGAAGGAAAGGTTTCAGAAGTGTGCAGTTCAATAAGGATAATGCTTAACCAATGGAAGAACGCTCAAGATAAGTCGTTTGATATTTTTCTTGGTTTTATGAATCAGGAAGACGGCAAGGAGTGTTGGGAATATCCACAAGAAGGAACGGTTAAGATCAATGTTGATGCAGCATTATTTGAATCATCTAATTCATACTATTTGTCCATGGTAGCTCGAGATCATGAGGGTGCCTTAATCACTGCTAGTACAAGCTGCAGACCTGGTCGAGTAGCTCCAGATTTGGCCGAAGCTTTGAGTATTAAGAAGGCGTTGAGTTGGATTAAAACTCAAAACACATCCTCAGCAATAGTGAAGACAGATTGTTTACAAATGGTTCAGGCGATCAGATGCTCTACTATCCAGCTATCGTATCTTGGGAGAGTAATAGAGGATTGTAAGGTGTTACTTAGTGAGCTCAAAAATCATCATGTGACGTTGATATTTGTTAAACGTTCAGCGAACAAGGTGGCTCATTTCCTAGCGAGACACAATAGTTCGATTGTTGATCGTGTGTGGAATGCGGGTTGTGTTTACCCGGGACTCCACAATGTATTGAGAAATGATTTGATTTAATAAACTTCACATTTTTCGGCAAAAAAAAAACTAACTTTCTCAACTATCTTCACATTTATGCTTACAATTTTATCTAGTTCCCTCCGTTTTTCAAAAAAGACAGTGTGACAAATATAACACAATGTTATAAGTGGACATGCCCTAAGTAACAAGTCATACATAAAATGAATATACGATAAATATGATGACAGTTTTCTACAACATCTGTGATAATAGCCAAGTACACAAATTTGAAAATTGTTCAGTCCATAATCGATACAATTTATTCAGATTTACAAGTATGTGAAATTTCTCAAATGTAATTTGAGCAATCATACATATGTTTTATTCTTCTCTGAACTGAATTTCCATATAAGACTGTTGTGAGCTTATAGTGGTCAGTTCTTTTAATCAAGATCTGCGAATGAACAATACAGCCATACTGGATTTCATAGTAAGACAAACAGTTGAAAATTCATAGTGAGTAATCGATATACTCTTGTCAAATTTGAATAACTCATTCAAGTTCTATTGATCAACTAAGACAAGCAATTCTCAAAAGCAGTTGCAAATGTATCCTGAATAGTCATACTGAGTATTAATCAATGAAGCTCATTTGTCACTACTGTAATCTCATTGTTCATATATGTCACTCATATATCAAATTGTTCAATACATCGTATTCAAAGAATCTGAGAGTGTCATAGTTATAATTTGCATAGTACTTTCCATTTATAGATAAGACAGTTCATAGTACTAAGGCATATCGGAATTGAAGCAGTTCAGAGACAAATTATATAGGTACAGAGAGCAATTTTAGTCAATGAAGTTATAAGTACATTCAAAAAAGTTCCAAACTAATCAGTGTGGTTCACTGATTCATGAAGAACTACCTGCAGAAGTTTATTCTAACTTAAAGACACATTCTTTAAGTGAAGCAACAACAACAACTTCATACCAGAATCAAAATCAACCTTAACCATCAGATAGATTCAACGAACATGTTGCAAACACCAAAAAGCAACAGTTGAAGTCACAAGCAAGTAGTTAAATAGCAGAGTGAATCACAACAGGTTCAGCAGAAACAACACCAAGATCCTCACCAAGATCTGGTAAAGAAGCATATACTTTCTCCATTTCATCATCATTAGCAATAGCACACATTTCATCAACCAACTTAGTCCCAGTCTTTTTAGCAGATTCAACAACAACAACATTCTCAATCAATTTCTCTTTACCCTTATTGACTTTACCCTCTAGATTTTCAACTCTAGTTAGAAGCTCATTGTTTGACTCTTTAGAACATCAACTTCTAGACTAAGCTTATTAATTTCTTCCCTAAGAATAACATAGACATCAGTTTTAGGAGCAAGAGAGGGAATGACAACTTTATTAGGGTGACTGGTTTGACAGTTTTTAAGAGAGAGTTTGGGTTGAGTGAGACCATCAATAGCACAAAACTCCATCTTATTAAGATGTATCCTAGACAAATGCACATAATGGGTTTCAAAAATAGAAGTTAAGAGCAAACCATATGGCATGAAATCAGTGTTGAAAGCATTTATCATGTTTAGCACAAGCACATAACTGATATTGAAGTCTATGGTATTGTACACTATCTTAAACATGACTTTTAGATCAACAAAATCAAAGAAGTTATCATGTTTGGGTTTTGGCAAGACATTTTCCCTAAGAATGATGGCTAGCTGTTGAAACCTAGGAAGAAAGTGTCTAAAATGGACAACAAATTCTCTAACACAAAGACCATCAGGTACATCTTCTTCACAAAATAGACCAAGAAATAGTTCAAACTCACTTTGGTTAAAGACAAATGTTTCAAATATGTTGACACAAGGAAGGTCAGAAGCTTTATTTCCTAACCTAAGGGACTTTCTAAGCACATTATGATCAACATGTATGTTTTTACCATTCACAAAAGAACTCAAGTAGAAAACCCCATCAACTCTCTGATGCACTTCCAAGTTAGCATAATATTCAGCAATAAGATGAGTGTAGTAGTTTTGACCCCTATAAAACACATAGTTTTCCCACTTGACACTAGTAAACATGCTGTGGACATCACCATTAGGTTAAACAAAGACCATCATTTAGGTGCGAAGGTTCTTGTTTGATTTTCTTGTGGTAGTGTTCTTTAGAACTGTCTGGATGGCAATAAGGAGTGAAGGGAGCATAGAGAGAATGGTTAAAATTTCTCCTACTCATGGTTGGAAACAAAGGAAGGAGGGTGAGATTTTTGGCTTTTGGGTTAGGGTGTAATGGTGTAAATTCCATAAGATGATGGTGCAAGTGCAGTGAGTGTGTGCTTATGAATGCATGGATACATATATAAGCAAGTAGCACAGATAAGGATAAGTTTAAGCATGCACAAGTTTTCATGTAATCCTACTAGACCTGATGCAATTTGAAAATTCTATAGTGTTTCCATTTAATGAATTACAAAGCATGCATGGATAGATATGAGAATATAAGGGTGAATGCAATTGACAGAGGGCTACATGTCAGATGACATATATTGAGTGGCTCAATGCATGAAATGTTAAGTGTAAATCCGGATGCAAGTAAGCACAGGTGACAGACTCATGCAAGGTGTACCTCTATATATGTATACATATCATGACTCAAGTTTGTACCTTGAATAGTGTTTAGATGCTTGACAACTAAGTGGATATAAACATATATAAGTGACTGTCAGGCATGAGGACTAATGCAAGTAAGAGTCACTCACAAAATATCAGATACAATATATATGTATGAAGTATATGAAAAGAGCATGATAACTTTGACTTTTCAAAGATTGCACATAAGGGGACACATGGCTGACTCTATAAAAAGCTATCTCCTAAAGACAAATTTAGTATCCTTTAAAGTCCAAGTGAGGTCACTCTCATTTAATGCCAAGCTATAACTTTTAGTACTATAAGAATATATTAATGACACCACGCAATATATAAGACAAATGATTGATTGATAGAAACTCTGCACACCAGACCACAATCTTTCATTCATTTAAGGAGCACAGACCATGTATTGACTAAGTCTTACAAGATAAACAAGCATGTATTGCAAAGCAGGGCACATATACCACTTTACAGACCATAATATAAGATTAAACAATTAATAAGAATGCAATATATGAATCCTATTGCTTCTAAGTGGCCGTTTCACCCCAGTGTCCAGATACTGGGCCTCTCTAAAGGATTCCCAGCCAAGTCTTTGGGTGAGGGCAAGTGTGTGTGAGTGAATATAACTAAATGAATGCAATGCTGTAATGCTGGTTCACATAGTTAGAACAGTAGACTTACTTTAACCAACTCAATCCACATTGCAATGCCTCTGGTAAGCTA
This sequence comes from Saposhnikovia divaricata, assembly GCA_036435485.1. Taxonomy (NCBI): domain Eukaryota; kingdom Viridiplantae; phylum Streptophyta; class Magnoliopsida; order Apiales; family Apiaceae; genus Saposhnikovia; species Saposhnikovia divaricata. The sequence continues at coordinate 35,456,210 of CM071599.1, forward strand.
ACAGAGCTTTATCACTCATAAGTTCTCATGACAATTCATTTATCAAGTCAGGCACATGTAGATAGGTATAATATCACATCTTACATCTTATGCTAACAATTAATCACACAGTAACATTATCACTTGAACAAATAAACATCTCATTGATCATCACATCAATTTCTAATTAGCTTAATAATTATAGTTTAACTCAGGATATAGTGTCAAGCAACACAATTTGGACAGAGTGTCAACAAATAATTATATTAATATACTGCAGACTCAATTTCTTTTTCAGATAGGCAATTTTGATCTTTTAACAGAAACAGAGGCAAGATATACATATTAGGTTATTACATGTGTGCTAACTCACCAAGTTATCAAACAATACAATGTATCTTTTTAGTTTTAAGCTTCTAGAACAATATGTTAACCCAGTTGACCAAGTCAATCATCAAGCTAACACAGACTGGACTCAAGGCCTCAATACTTATCCAATACAGTCATATTAAAACACATAAACACTTTAATTTATCAAATAACATATTTTAATAATTTTATTATTTTACTCATATCACATATGTTCGAATCAAATCATGATACAGTGTTTTTCAAACATGAGATACAATAGATCTTTCAATTTATATAAGTAGTTAGTAATTTTTAGTTTGTTAATTTGTATCTTAGTTAATTATAGTTAGTAAAAAAACTTAATATTGTTAATTGTCTTAGCAGTGCATAATAACCATACATTGTTGCATAGGTACAAAACTGAATTGAAACCTAAGATCTCTGTGGGAACGAACTTGACTTCTATCTGTATTACTTGTGACCACGTACGCTTGCGTGATTTATTGTTAAAAAAAAATTAGCAATAGGTTCCGCACGCCGCAGCGCCAATTTGACGCCATAGCCTCCAACAAGTTCTGTCTAGGTGAGTAAATCACGAGCCTGTAGTGTGTTGTAATATAAAAAAAAAGTTTTGCAGGAGGAAGTCTCACGTGCCATGTCGCATACGGGCCACTAGATCGCACTCAACCTACTGTCCACAGCATGCTAGGTCAAGGCCAACCTACTATCCAGGTTTGTGTTGTTCGTGTTTATGTGTGTAACACATATTTAATTAAATAAATATTTATCTCCTAAATCAATTCCAACCCCTTTTCTAATTATTTTCTCCACCTAAAATCCTAATTCTAGTCCTATATTAATTCCAAATTATTCCCAATCCATCTCCTATTTCATATTTTTTTTCCAAATCTATATACCCATCTATATATACACCTATTTATACACACAAATCCTACCTCATTCCAATTAATTTCAAGGCTTCAAGATTCAAGTTTGGGGGATTTTTAATTGCAAGTTTCACCTCTCTGGTTCGTATTTGGGGTATATTTCTTCCTTTTATTTTGATATTACGAATTGTGTTCTTGCATTATTAGGGTTGTGTGTTCTTGATTATTTGGGGGTATTTGTGAATTCAAATTTTTTGTGGATTTTGGTGAATTTTGTGAGTTGGCTATTGATTCTTATGGCTCCTAAGCGTGGGAGAGGTGGTGCTAGTGTTGCAAATTTTTTATCTTAGACGGTGGAGGTTGAATTTAATTGGTTGTTGTTGAGGCCAATTGCTACAGAAAGGGGATTTTTGCCGAACAAGTTTATTGAGTTGCGATGGGGAAGGATATGTGTAAGGCGCCTTGTAGGTATGTTTTCTGCTATCCCTCGTAATTACTTCCATTCAATGCGGACATTGAATATTTTAAGTTTGGGGGTGGTTGAGGGTTTAGTAGTTGTTGTTGTATTATTTGTTCATGTAGGATTTCATGTTTTGCATATTAATAGTAGTAATTCATGCATATATGTTCGTATTAATTATGTTTGTTTCATATAGGACATTCTGTTTTTATTTTTCGTATACCATGTGAGTTCATATTAGTTGCATTTGCATAGCATGCATATTTCATGATCCCTTAAGACGAGCTAATTCTGATTGGTAGGTAGGTGTCTAATTGAGTGTGGTAATGATGAATAGAGGGTTGACTTATAGTTTTTATGAAATTGACTTATGTGTTTCGGAAACAAAACCAATTACACAGTCTCATTGGGTGCTTTTGGGCTAGGTTGAGGTTATGCTTGTTTGGTTGTTTTAGATTTAATCACTTGTTTATATTTAGAATTTTCGTTATTCCCTTGATAGCGTAGGAACACTTAAGTCTAAGTTTGGGGGAAAACAGGGATTTCATGCTTAGTTGTAAATATTTGTCAATAATGGCTAGATGTCAAATGGCTAGTAGCCGGCTCATATTTATATGAGTAGTCTAGGGTTGGAATTGAGAATTCTCATTCCAGATTGAACAGAAAAAAAAAGAAAAGAAAAAAGAAAAGAGAAAAAAAAAATCAAAAGTGTCAATTGTTTATATGCAAAATTAACCAGGGTGAGCTCTTTAATACTCGAGCAATTAAGTTCGCGGGGACTTTGTGCCTTGTGACCTAAGGCTTTTATAGTCTGGGATCCACTAACCCAACGCTCGCTACATGGGTATTATTGTATAAGCCTTTCGGGGTCTCATTCATTTCACGGTTAAATAAGCATGCTTGTATATATGTGTCGTAGTAGTTAGTAATAAAGCAAGAATTTCTGTCTACCTTGGATAAGGATGGAGGTGTTCCTAGGTTATGAAGTGTCTACAGTCTATTCTATTTATAAACTTGTGATTGTCTTGACGAAGAGCATGTATGATCTTTGACCTAGTTTTGGGAGTATTTCTGATGAGCATTGCACACACGCACGTTTCTGTTCATGTATTGTTAGTATACGGGAACTTGGTCGAGCTCTATTTGGATTTAGTTGCATTCTCTAAAATATTTGCTTGCTAGTTGGGTTTGGTTAGTTTGAAGGGGATCGTTGCATTTTTCATATTAGTTGCATTCATGCATTGCATTGCATTAGGTTAAATGGATTTTGTGGGTACATTCGCTATAGGCCCTCACGAGACCTTACTCGTCCACTGGGGCTGCCTAGGGGTTTAAAGGGCTCGTTGCATATGCCAAATACAACCGTGATCACCTACGGAAGTGGTACTAGTTAGTTAGTTAGTTAGTTAGTTGTAATTGTTTATGCTTGAGGACAAGCATCGGTTTAAGTTTTGGGGTGTGATAAGTGGATTTATATCCACTTGGATCGCTTAAATTCAGCTTAAATTGATTGTCTTGGACTCAAGTTTATTGTAGTTTTGATGTGTTTTGCTTAGTTGTGCAGATTTTCAAGAATATCGATTATGGTTGATGCTTCTATCGTGTTTCGAGAATTAATTGATTAAAATTCGGATTTTCCGAGGAGGTTTCGCAGTCTACACTGTTTTGGCCATATCTGGAGTTCTATAAGTCCGTTTGAGACCCGTAAGCTGTCCACGCGAAGCTTGGAAGATTTTCTACAACTTAGGACAGGAGCCGCGCGCGCAAGCTGCGTGTGGTGGGCGCAATCTGCGCGACAAGCAGACTGATGGGAGCAGAGAATTTACTGTTTTGCCCTTTTCAAGTTCTAATTGTATTTTGGGAAGTTTTTGGTACCTAAATTGAATTCTAATTGTAATAGAAGGCAATTTCTTGCTGGGCAAGACTTGGAGTGCCTATATAAACACATCCAACCCTTTGTAAATTAGAGAATTAGGAATTAGACAATTAGATATCTTGTACATAATATAGCTTAGATCTGCAAGGGAGAAAAGGGGAGAAAGATTCAACGCTTGTGACAAGCAACGGATCTAGATCTACTTCATCTTTTGTATCATAGATTTGTTTTCTTAACTCTTGTTTTATTAATATTATTACTTTCTTCCATATCTTGTTTGTTATCATGGTTTCACTTGATCCCATGATGACGAGAGGTTAAATTATGAACTAATCGTTGTCATGGGATTCTAACGGATTTATTTATGGAGCTTTAGTATCTTGATTGCTTTAAAGATTTGTGTGTGATGTATATTTGATATCCTCGTATGGTTATGCTTAATTGATAGATGCGTAGCTAACATCTAATCTGTTAATCTCTTGTGAAGTGAAAGTGGATCTTGAGATTTAGAACTTGTCATGCTAGCATAGGTTCATGATTGTTTATCAACATGATTCGTAGTATGAGATGAGAATACTTATATTGCCCTGTGTGATCTTTATGGATAACTTACTCCTCAACCGTTATGTTTTCAAATTCTATAGACATATAGGGTCTAAGCATAATTGGTGTCCATTCATCTTCTATCTCTTTTGTGGATGTATGTTTAGTTTGGTATACGTATACTGAGAGGTAGCGTGTACTTGTTTCGTGTTGTCCGATCAGATATCAAAACCATTGCATATAGTGATTAAAGGCGTCAGATCTAAGCGAAGTATTTAATGAAGTTAGGATTCCATGTTTTTCTCGCATATAAGTAGTTAGTAATTTTTAGTTTGTTAATTTGTATCTTAGTTAATTATAGTTAGTAAAAAAACTTAATATTGTTAATTGTCTTAGTAGTGCATAATAACCATACATTGTTGCATAGGTACAAAACTGAATTGAAACCTAAGATCTCTGTGGGAACGAACTTGACTTCTATCTGTATTACTTGTGACCACGTACGCTTGCGTGATTTAGTGTTAACAGTATCCCGGCTGTGTTTGGGCTTTTATTTAATGTATCGTACTCGTATCAATTAACGAATAAATACGTAACATATATCGTTAATTAAATACCCGAAAAATACAAAAATACCCAATAAATAATTCAAAAATTAAGGAGCACTTAGGAATATCATAAAATGGAATTCTGGAAGTTTTGGTCAATAATGGTCAATGTTGACTTAGTCAAATGTGGTCAAATGTGGACTCACTGTCTCGATTTCCGTGCCCGGACCAAAATTCTCAGAAAATTACGAAACTTTTACCATGCATAGAAAATAACATTTAAGTGACCCACCTAAAGTTTCAAGTCATTCTATCAAGTGAAAGTATTTTATTTGGATTTAATTCGATTAAATCAGGTTTCGGTTCCGAATAAAATACGATTTGTCTTTCCTTGAATTAGATACATCTTTTGACCAATGTTTTGAGTTGAATAAATACTTAGAGTATATTTCCTAATATATAAAATATATTTAGAGTGTAGGAAATATTTTTGAGTATTTAAAATAATTTTCTCCGAAAATGGAATAAATTTAAGAAGTGGGAGAAAAATTATTTTAAATATTTCTGGCACGAGATAAAAATGAGTATTAATATTCTACCACTGAATATTAATATTCTTGAGGATAAAAGTATTTTGAGTGCGAAGGCGGAATATTTTTGAATAAAAACTGATCGTTTTTAAATATAGCACGAGTTCTCTAAAGAATATTAATCCTCGAATATTCTTTATTCGAGCATGTCGTTTTATCAATTTTGCAACGGAGATCTAAAAAATATCAAACCTTGATATTTCTTGTTCGAACTTATTGCCTTGGTTTAGAGATATATTCCATAAAAAAATAATTTAATTTTTCGCAATAATGGAATATCTCTTATAATTAAAAATAGATATTGCAAGAATTGACTTTTGACTTTTGACGGAATCAATTAAATTAATGACCTAGTGGAGAGGATAACTAAGTGTAGTTAAATTTTATGTTTATATCGTACAAATACCAAAATAAATAATATATCGAAGATATCCTTTCAGAATGGATACGAAAGAAATCCTAATCAAGCCTAGTGAGAGGTTGTGAATAGGATAATGAAGTACTTGAAGTGTACATTGCACCAATAATTGGTTATGAGGTAGACGTGCCTGAATTTATTGATTGTTCTGGTGCAGTTTTCGAAGGTGATAAGATGATGAGAATTCAATTTCGGAAGACCTATTGATTTATGGTGGATCCGAAGTTGGAAAGTAATAAACATGAATGTGTTGTACGAAGTGAAAGTGACAATGTTTAATTAGAGATTGTGAATTTTTAACAGAAGCTATTTCTGTGAAAGTATTTGTCAAACATGTTAGTTTTAATTGGACTTAGAAATATTTGAGTCATTAAATATGAAATGTTATTCTAATGAATAGTGAATATTCATATTTGAATTATAGACTCTAGAATATGTGGGAGTCACAAAATGTATTTAGCAAATACGACAAGTGGGAGATGTTAGTTTTGTCTTATTTGCTGAATAAATATAATAGAATTAAATACAATTTATTCTATAGATATTGTATTTGTAACTTACATATTAAATATGCATTGATTGTCATTATTACGGGCAGTTAATGTTTTGGGTGGAGGAATATATAGACTTGCCTATATATTGTGGATCGATATCCAATAGAAAAAACACTCACGATAGAACAAGAAGAGATGTTGTTCAATATATTACCGGAACCCCCAAAATATTTCTTTCTCTTATTCATCTTTTACATATCTTAGACTGCAAAATGATATTTATATATATATATATACTTTGGATATAATATATATTGCACTTTAGGAAGAACACCTTATATAAAGAACAATAAAGAACACCATCATAATACTTTATTTTTCATGAAAATTGATTTGTTACGATAAGAATCACAAATTTAATCAAAAACAATTAAGCTTAACATATCGAATCTAACGTAGAATCTCATTTAAATTTAAAAATCAAATGTTAGATAGAATCCACTATGGAATCTTATATATATTTTTGTAACAATAAATAATGTGTAATCATGTTATATTTGATCTTAAATTTTTGTTAGATTCTATTTTTATTCATAAAAACCCATTATTGATGTGAAAATTAGAATCTAAATGCGATTTAATAGAAGATTATATGGTGTTCTTTATTGTTCTTTATATAAGGATGTTCTTCATGGAGCAATGACCTATATATATATATTGAAATAATTTTGTAATTAAAAATATGATGAACGATGAGATTTCGATTTATCTCATGTTATTTTTATAGTTAATTTGTTATATTACATACAAATTTTTGAACCAAATATTTTATAATTTGATTAGATTTCATAAAATTTCTAAATTATTAATTTAGTTTTCAATTGCGTGAAATGAACTTTATCAAATTGAACATTTGAGTATGATATAAATACTAATCTTAATAATATTATTCGTATATAAAATAGTCGTATGTAAACTCATTTGATTTTGTCGTAAAAATTTATCGTATATGTAAGACTATATTATGAGATAAATTACAAAATTTGTTAATATTAGGTAAAAGTCATCCTTATAGTTGTCTCAATCATTTTTTTTATACATATACTGATAGGTCCCGAATGTGGGCAAGATAAGCTAGAAGGGGGGAGGGGTTGAATAGCTTATCACCTTTTTAAAAGTTGAGCTTGGCGTTTTTGAAATTTTTTTCTCGTTTTAAAATTCTCACTTATATATAAGTAAAGTGAAGTGCGGAAAGTAAAAGCGAGAAAGATAAAGAGTACGACACGAAAGATTTTATCCTGGTTCGCGATGCTCGCAATCCCACCACAGATTCGAACACCCCTACTCCAGTCCCCGAGCTCCTCCCTGGACTCGAGATTTCTTCCACTATAAAGAAACACTCCTTATAGTAGGCGGAGAAGCCTTTACAACTCATAAACCACTATGTATTTATCTTGGAACTTAACTCCCCGTTAATTCCTCGAAATACAAAGCTAACCACTACTTGACTCGTCTTAGAGCGTAACTCCCCGTTACCTCCTCAAAGTCTCGTAGCAACCCTTGATCGTAGCCTTGATGCTATCCTTTCCGGTGTCAGGTTTTAAATCTTAGGTCTTGGGTCTTTCTTCTTCCTCACGGTACAAGAACACCTAACTCCCCGTTAGCGTGTCCAAGACTTGGGTCTCGGAACGAAGATCACCACACTTCACTTCACCTCACTGCAAGAATACAACAACAATCGACAATATAACCACAATATAAAAGATATATTAAGGGGCCAAGCAAAACTAGTATGTTACGGTACTAGCCACGTGGACGCTATTACGCGTTAAAATATTATTCAACTCACAAGTATGAGGACCGAACAAAAACAACTCACACATACGGAAATGTAACTCGCTTATGTATAGGATAAAACGAGGGCCGCTATTATGCGTTAAATTATTCACACACAACAAGAATGTAAAAGACAAGTAAATATATACAAATATATTCGGCCGAATAGATTTTACAAGATAAGGCCGAATGGTTCGAATTGTTTCGTTAAAAACAAATTCAAAAAATGTCTTGTTAAGTCCTTGTAAAGATTTGAACACAATTAAGATTCAATGGACTTAAAAACCAAGACTAGAAGAATCTCTCTTTTGATTAAAAGCTAGAAGTTTAAACCCACTTTCGGTATAAATAAGTTTTAAGCACGAATCAAAAGATAGCTTCTTTGCCTTTTTAACCACTTCACCACAAGAGGTTATTAAGGACTTAAAGAAGAGTCAAGAAATACTTCAAGATACTTCTCTAAGGTTCTTACAAGTTGTCAATATACACTACACGAAAATATTCAAGAACAAGTGTATATTTGGTGACAAAATGCAAGAAAACTTAAGCACAAGTATATAGATGATAGATCCAACAATAATAACAACAAATATATACTTTGCAAGAAAAATGAATAGCTTATCACTCTTGACCTGACAAAGGCTCAAGCTCCTCTTTAATTAAGAGAAAGCTACAAGAGATACGAGATAGGATCGAAGCTGAAATCACTACCAAAAAGGGCCGAGATGAGCACCAAATGAAAGGTATTCAAGGGAGGTGCAAAGGTGGCTCAAATACTCAAGAAAGAAAACTTACTAGGCTGCAAGAAAACGTGCAAGGGGTTGCCTAGAAGGTGGTGGCCGAATGGTGTGAAAATGAGCAAGAAATGATGCTGAAAACAAGCTTAAAACATGATAAAAAGATGAAGAACAAAGCTTGTTTGCTAAATACTTTTTGTGGCTTTTGAAATCTGAGATATATGGTATATCTAGGGAGTATTTAGCACCATTTCTTTGGCTCAAATGGCTTAGGGAAAATAGGTGGAAATGGGTTAGTATTTATAGGCAAAACTAGGCAAAAAGCAACCAATAAGGAGGTGCCACCTAGAAATGCTTTATTAAAATACAAAAAGGCATAAAGCATATGCCAAACATATTCTAAGATGCTTTCCAGCAAATAAACATGTGGGAAAACCAATAATAAAATATTCAAGAAGCTTCTATTGGTACGGAATAGCCGAAAAACATGTAACTACGTGACAAACCAATTTTGTTAGATTTTCTTCAAAAATAATTTTAAAAATATGAGAAAATGGGAATCCTCTTGAAATATGCCCAGAGGATTATGGTCAAAATTTCACCTTGAAATGAGTTGACCATGACTTTTAAGCGACCCATAAATCAATTACGTATCGATTTAAGAGGTCCCGGAAAAAAGTCATGCAAATCTCACGAAAAAAATTCTATTTTTTTTAATATTCTAGTGACATTCCCAAAGTTTAAAGTGAAAATAACATGTGGAGGTATTTTATTCAAAAATATTTCGATAAATGTCCTTACGCGACGGAATAAAATACATTAGCCGTTTATCGTAACTTATCGATATTTTGGCTAAAGTTTTGACTTGAAAACTATTCAAAAATAATAATCCTTATATAATAATGACTATGAAGTCCTCGGAATATTTATTTTGAATATTTTTAGAATTTTATCCATTTAAGTGAAAACAGAAAGGGGTTCCGGGATAAAAATCTATTTTTATGCTTTCGGCAAATCTTTTATAATGGCACTTTGAAAATATATCTTTGAAAAATATATCGAATATTGATAAAACATTTTGAAAAGAACACTGTTTTGAATAAAATACTCGATTTTTGGTTCGAAAAACCAGTGTTCTGGAAAATTTCAAAATTCGTGCCCTTTTGACTTTGCCTTTCAATGTATCATAACAATCTAGACTAGAATATATCATTGAGTTGATATACCTTATCCAAATCAATGATTGGTATGAGAAAACATTTTGTCAAGTTGACTCGTCACTTGAATATGTCACAATAAACCTAAGGGAGGAATTACTATGTTGTCTAGTAACTTTCTAAATCTAATTTAATTTTTGCTTTCGTAGTTGACAAATAGCCAAAACCTAAAGGAGAAAGGCTGACTCACAATCTTCAAAAAGACTATCTCACAATCTTCCCCTTTTTGGTATTTGTCAAAACTACTTACGAAAAATTAAATATGTGTGTGCCTATCTAAAAGTGTATTCATGGAAAACATTTTGTTCATTTAAATGCCTATTTAAACACCATCCCCTAAGATGATGAAAGACTCTTGTTCATTTTAAACAAGCAAGAATATAGGCATACATGCATATCACATAAGCACACAAACAAATAAGTTATCACACATAAGATAAGATAACAAGAGCGAGTAGATAACTTATAAAAGTTTTAGAGCACTTCCCTCTTTTATATCATAAAAATGATATAAGGATAACATGTATAATTCGAAAATTATACTACCTTCCCCTTGCTTAATGATCCACCTGATAAGAACACATGTTTTCGAAAAATTTTGATTTTGAAAATTTTAGAACTTGAAAACATTTTTGAAAAATTTTGCAAGGGTTCGACTGCTTGTAGTCGATAGGAAAACCTGCAAGAGTTGTTAGAATACACACATAATAATTCATTCACTTCCATTAAATACCACACACATATATGTAATTACTCTTCCCCTTTTTGATAAAAACCAAGAAGCGAGAAGAAAAATCACAAGGGAATGGGGAAAGGGATTTAAAAGTTCTAACAAGAAATCAAGCAAACCATAAGGGGGAGGGGGATTAACTAAGCTATTACAAACCAAAATCCACCAATCCACCTTATCTCTCCAAAATCAGTCTACTTCCCGAATCTTCACAAAGATTGACTGGTTTAATAATACAAACCAAGTAACAAACCTAGTCTATAAATTACATAGTTTAATCTCCCACCAATACAAAGAAATAGTACAATGCAGAGAGTTTAAACTAAGTAGACTAGCTCTTTAAGGATCTTCAGGCAATATATGACCAATACATCTAAATTTAGCAAACCTGCATGGGTTAGTACTCTACAAAACAGTGTCAATAAGTGTTAAAGTCAAACAATATAGATTAAAAAGACAAAGTTAAGGGTAGAATACAATACAGTGCTTTTACTTGGACAAATTTTGCAAGATAATTACCAAAGCTTCCATTTGTACCTGTTAAGCAATGTATAGTCCTAGTGCATGCAACTACAAGAACTAAAAGTGGCCAGTTCCCTCTGGGAATAGATCAAGGAAATCTCACAGGGATTTCCAGGCAGTCCATAAGTTCAGTGGCTTGTGTGTGGTTGGAATCCTAAGAGTGATGCAATTCTAATAAAACTGGCAAGATTAATTAGAAACTACAGAATTCCATACATAATGTCATCACATTACAACAAGCACTTCTAAATCCAACTCAAAAGAGAAAATTAGTTGGAGATAGAACTAAACAGCCAACAACCATACAAGGACAGTACAAGGTCAACAAAGCAGAGTACAACAAAAAGCTTGACAAACAAGCACTAACAAGTACATAGAAAGCATATAAATAGGCTAGGCTTAACAGGACACTAGCACACAACATCACAAAATAAAATGGGATTCAACAGCAAGCAAACCAAACACACCAAATCACAAACCAACTCACAAATGAGCTCACAACTAGCTCACAATCCTCACAAACAGTCCACAACTTAATCAACCTGATTAAAATGATCATTATTGATCACTGCATCCCTCTCAACAGCTTCCATCACCTCAGGTTCAACCTTAACAACTATCAACTTACCCTTTCCATCCTCAACACCAGTCATAGCCTCAGTTCCCACAGCTTCATCTACATCTATTACCTCATTAGGATCTGATTCCATAGGGATACCTAGAACAGTGATAGGGGCACTTGTAGGACCACTCATATTGATTTGAAGTTGAATCAATTGAGATAGAGTGTTCTCTAGCATTGTAACCCTAGCCATGGTAGAATTGAGAAAACCTTAAACCATTTCTACCTTAGCCACAGTCCTCTCATACTTGCCACTCAAGTCTTTGAAAGTATCCTTAAGCATTTCAAACTCAACAACTAAAGCCTCAAAATTGGTGTTAATTTTCTCAAATTCCATTATAGAAACAAAGGCAACAAAAGAACCAAGATAGGGTTACTAGGGGCTTGAGCAGGAATCTCAACATCAGGTGGCCTAAAGATATTCAAAGGCAACACAATCTTGATGTTGTCCTCAGAGATGGTGTTGGTCACATGAAAGAAAGGTGGAATGCTAATGTTGAACTTAAGATATTCAAAGAGTTTGGTCAACAACAATCCATAAGGGTTATAACCTAACTTAGAGGCAGAATACATCTTGGTTAGGATCATGTGAGGGATATTAAAGGCAATCCTGTTTGTAACAATCTTGTACATCAACTTCATTTCAAGAAAAGACACAAGCTTGTCACTGGTTGGAAAGATGTTAGCCCTAACAATTGCTGCTATGTCTTGATAAACAGGAGTGAAATGAGAAATTTTGAAACCCTTTTCATTAGAAAAGATGTTTAGTGGTACCACAATCCCACAAAAACAAGAAATGAACAATATGTATTCATTCATGTCAAAGATAAAGCTTTTTGAAAGATCTACATTAATAAGAGAAGCACATTTGGGATTGAGACCTAAGGCTTTGACAAGCGTTTCTTGATCAACTAAGACAGGTGAACCACCTACTACAATGGTTAGAAAAACCTCACCATTGACCCCTGGATTAAGAGATAGGTTGGCATAGAACTCAGCTACAAGGTTTGGAAGCACCCTCTTACTAGGATAACTAAGGAAAGTAATTAACTCAGCCTTAGAAAACATCTTATGAATTTCAGTGTGAGGGCTAAACTTACAAAGAGAACCAGTCTGTAGCTCGCTCTTAACAGACCTATGTTGAGCATTGGTTGACACAAACTGAGGAGGGTTAGGTTTGATCTTTTTCTATTTGTTTCTCTTCTGGAGATTGTGATTTGTGTTTATGTTGGTAGTGTTTGTGTTGTTTGTGTTGGAAGAGGAGAGTGGCCAAGGCATAGGCTATCAGGAAATAAAGGCAAAGTAGTAGTGACTGACTCATTAGCCCCCATATTGATTAACACCATTAAAGAAGCACAAGTGTGTTTATGTGTATAAAACAAGAAGTGTAAATGAAGAGAATGGAAATAAATGCACATCATACACTCTTAAATACACAAAAATGCACAGATCTTGGTGAAGATCAATAGTACAAACAGTGCCAGCATAGTACAAACAGTGCAGGAACAGTACAGCAGGGACAGTCAAGTACACTTAAATAAATCTGCAGGTCTGAAAAGTAATGCCGCACTACACAAAGGTTCAATCACATTTAACTAATCCATGCACAAAACTATAGATATACATGAGTATATACTCAAGTACCAGCTCTAGCATTAAATGCAAAGTGATGGTTAGCTAAATTGGGCAATACTTTTCACCAAAAGAATTGTTAAACAATTAGCATGCTTGCCAGCACATATCAATAGTACTAAATAGATACACAGGAGATATATATATATTATATATATATATATATATATATATATATATATATACTTACTCACACATATAAACCATATACATGTAATTATAAGTATAACAGATCCAAGTACAGAGATATGGCACAGATTACATAGAATTAGAAATCACAATATCTAGTTAAGAAACAAACTCACCAGACAATTACAATTCTGTATAATCACCTCTCATTCCAACAGAACTGAACTAACTATCTAACTAGATATGCAATCCAATTAGAAACAACAAGATATTATCTCAAGATATTTCATTCAAAAGCATAGATATATGCAAAGAGATAAGATCAAGCAAGGCATAGTGAATCTGGACACTACAAACCAGCACAAAGCTCTAAGTGACTAGGTTCACTCAAGGAAAGAATCCTAGGTAAAAGATTCAACACAGATGCACATAGAAAATATCATTAAGGACTGAAACAAATTCAATTAAATCCCCTTAGAATTCTATGTGATCAAGTAAGTTTTAGTTGTTGTTTTTCACCTAATAATTCTAAGTGATCAATCAGACACAAAGATCAATTAATTCTCATTTTAATACCACTTACACTCTAAGTGATCAAATAAGAACTAAGAAATTCACATTAGGTTTTAAAAAATTTAAAAATTATAAAAACCTTAATCTAAGTGATATAAGTCAGAGCCTAAGGAACATGCAACAAATTGCAAATAAATGACTCCATAAAAACAAACAAGGCATCCTCAAAGACACTACAAAGCAAGAACTAAGATCAACTAATACCTCAAGCAAAGATCACATAAATTGATAATTTTGCAAATTTAAAACCAAGTGCCACAGAAATTCTAAATTTATAAGCATAAGGTTTATTTGCAGCACAAACTCACATAGCACATAGCATAATGACCACACATTATACCTATTGCAATGTGACATAATTGAGAAATGAAACATAAATTCATTCCCAATAGTATCCATTGCAAAACACTAAAACAATGCTAAGACCAAGACAGAGGATGCAAAGCAATGACTCTAAGACTGCAAAATCATGATCACAACAGATTAAGCAATAAACAGTCTAAACACAATACTGATCAAAGCATAGTCTAATTCTAGACTCACAACAATAACTCAAAACTGACTGCACCAACTCAAGGTAACAATGCAAGTTATAGATAGCAAATGACTCACATAATAAGCAAACTCAAGCAAATCTCCACTGCATGGACAAACAAAATCACATATAGTACTAAAACTGAGAAACAGAGCACTATAACCAGAGATAAAAACAATGCCAGCATAATGACAACAATAATTCAAGAATTAAATCAATTAGAGATCATAATTATTATCATCAAAACTGCACATTCATCTCAAGTAATGCAGGGCTCACAAAATTTAGAGACAAGGCATTATAACAATACGAATTACTCTAAACACATCTCAATTAGCACTAAAATCACAAAATCCCTAATTAATCACACATAAATCAATGAAACGGTAAATTAGGGTTTCAAATTCGTGTACCTTAATTATGGAGTTTATACACATGATTATCCAGTACATAATTAAAATCAATCATACAAAGAAAGGCAGTGCAAACATCACCGAGTCCAAACCGAGTTGCGCCGAGTCATACCGAGTTGATCCGAGTTAGCACAAAAACACAAAAACAAACATCAAAATCGTTAGAATTGGTGAAATAAATAAATATTCATGCAATAGGAGGGCTGCCTGTTGGTAAGGCAAGAGCTTTACACAGTCAATCGAATAAATTTGAGATTAACAAAATTCTTTCCTAACCAAACAGGAGCTTTATTGAAATAACATTGGAATCACAACAAGAACACTCGATTATGATCAATATCGATGTAATAAGGGAGCTGCCTCCTAGTTAGGCAGGAGCTTCGATCGAATATTCAATCAAAATGCTCGAATACAACAAAAATCCTGTCTAACTATGAGGAGTTTATTACAATAACATTGGATCAAATACGAATCGTCATAATGATTCGTTGAAGGCTCTTTGTTAATCATCTATATCATTTTTCAATCGGAATGAAATCCGGGAAAGGAAATATGAAAATCGTGAATAGATTATATGTAATCGAGTGTGTAGAGCACGAAAATGAAATAGAAATCTCTGAAAACTCAAAGATATGGCCGGAATTTTGATTTTGGTGGCTAGGGTTTTGACGAAATGAAAAAGAGGGGAGAATGAGTGTGGCTTCGTGTACGCGTGTGTGTAATACACATTGTGTAAAAATTATTTGTATTAAATGAAGCCAACGGCTGAGATCTTCCCGTTTTTTGAATCAAGGGCTGAGATTAAATCCCTCATTTCTACATCATCATCCCAGTCAACTGATTTCACCAATAATATCGTGCCATGTGGACATTTAGACACACATCAACTGCACCCATGTATTTTATATGAATAAAATTCAATTTACATATACATGTAAATAAATCATATAAAATAGCAAATAAATTGCAAAAATTCTCCAAAAAATTTCTACACCACTAGAAACTTTTGAATATTAATTTAGGAGAATAAAATGCACCAAATTCCAAATTTCCAAAAATAAAAGGATTTTTAATTTAATGAAAATACTTTGGAATTTATAAAAATTAATTAAACCACATACTACTTTTGGCTTTAATTATTGCAGCTCACAACATTTTCGAAAAAATCTGAACGTTCAAGTCCTGCTTGAAAATCCGCTTAAACGATGCTCTAAGTTGTAAGATAATTAAAATAAAGTAATATATACTTTGAATAAAATTCAACAAATTAATTTGGGCACACCATCATTCCTTAATCAAAACGTAATTTAGAGAATCTTTCGGTGCTCAAAGGTTTCATGAAAATATCCGCGATATTAACTTCGGTATCGATATGAACCAATTTAATATCACCCTTATTAACATGATCACGTAGAAAATTATGTGGAATATCTATGTGTTTAGATCGAGAATGCAATACCGGATTTTTACTTAAATCAATTGCACTCGTGTTATCACACAAAATAGATACTACATCGAATTTGACAATATAGTCGGCTAATGTTTGCTTCATCCACAAAATCTGAGCACAACATTTTGCTACCGCTATATATTCAGCTTCAGTAGTGGATATAGAAACAGAATTTTGTTTCTTAGAAGAGCAAGAAACTAAACATCCATCAGGAAACTGACAGGCCATACCTACACATGATTAGTTAAACATATTGGTACCCTGATTCATTAAGGGTCCGTAGGTTAGTACATCATAGGGTAAATGAGTATTAGCATGAACAAATCTAGGCATAGGATAATCATTATCAACATGTAAATTTCTCGATGCTCGATTCCTATTAGAAATGTGATATGGATCCCTTCTAGGTACATATCCATCATTTCTAGGATAAGCATAATCATCATTTACATGATGATCATCGACATGATAAGCATTCATGTTATGTCTAGCATAAACATGATCATTCAAATCATAAGCATGATGATTTGATCTTGCATGATAGTTACTTACATTCCTAGGCATAGGAGCAACATGAAAGTTTCGGTTTTGACCATTCTTTTGACCATTAAAATTCCTTTTAGGAACACTCGGATGTCTAGTAGGATTAGAACTAGAACTTGCAACATTTTTCTTGTTCCTTTGCTGAAATTTAATCGATTCTTGATGGTAATGATGCTTTGGTTGATCTTGAGCAATCTTAACCGATTTATCTTTCTTTGGAGCAATTTTATTTTCTTCCCTTTTCTTAGGGTCAGCTCCTTTGGGAATCCACACATGCTTCCCCTTACTTACACCTTCTCTTGCTTTGTAATATAGACTATCATGATCATCTTTATTGCAATATGAACAAAGCTTTGGTGGTGCTTTAGGTAAAGTCTCTTGTGTGGGAGTAGGAATACTTGCTTCTCATCTAGGAGGATTTCTAGCATCATATCCCAAACCTTCTTTGTTGAAAGGCATCTTAGAGTTATATACCATATTTTCCAATATAGTACTACTCTTAGTGAATTGCTTAACTATAGCATCAAGATTATATTTATCTTGTAACAAGATATCAATCTTGTTGTTCAAAACATTTTCTTGATCCACAACTTGAGCCGTGAGCTTAGCATTCTCACTTTTGAGCCTTTGTTAGCCCGAGATTTTTGTCATACAAAGTATTCCTTTCGGAATTAGTCTTGATGTATTTTTGATTCAAATCTTCGTAACTACTTTTTAGTAGATTGATAAACTCACTAGATTCGGAGCTATTAAAGCTTGCATGATCTACTTGAAATAATTTCGAATTAAAATTATTACTAGTAGAAGCCGAATTTGAGTTTACATTTTCCACTACATTTGAGATTTCTGTTTGCACAGATTCATCGGAAAGGGCCATTAAGCAAAGATTGACAATTTCTTTGGAAGACTCCAGTGTTTCTTCATCTTCACTTAAATCCCATCCATTCTCCGCAACAAGAATTCTACCTTTAGACAACTTTGGACACTCACGTTTAAAGTGACTGGGTTATTAAATTCGAAGCACACATCTTGTGTTTCTTTGATGATTGGCTCTTTCAGTTTTTACGCATAGGTTGGACTATTATACGAATTATTATTTTGTTGTTCACCTTGACCTTTAGTATAACTCGTGGTCGGAAAATTATTGCTTTTGTAATTAGGCCTTCCTTTCGAATTAAATGCTCGATTTTGATTGTTCGATTTTAGGAAGCCTTTTCTGTACCGTTGAGCTTTACTTTGTAACACACGACGAAGTTATCTTGATAACAATGCAATTTCATGTTCATCAAGATCTTCCAACTCTTCGTTTCAATCGTCGTCGTTTTCATCTTCATCGATTAATATAGCTTTTAAAGCCATACTTTTTCGTTTGTCATCCGTTTTAGGGACAACTTTATCCGGAGTATTATCTTCTTCGTAAGCACGAAGATTCCCGAATAAACTATCGATGGAGTAGTCATTAAGACTATGCATTTATTTGATCGTGGTAACTTTAACTTTCCAACTTGGAGGCAAGGCTTTTAAAATCCTTCGATTTTTCATTTTTTCTCATTAGTCGTATAGACCTTACCAAGTTGAGAAATCTCATCGATTACACGAGTAAACCTTGTTTCCATATCGATGATAGTTTCACCTTCGAGGAGTTTGAAATTCTCGTACTCATGAATTAAGGTATCCATTCGAGATTCCTTAATATCTTTTGCACCCTCGTAAGTGATAACTAATTTGTTCCACATTTCTTGTGCCGACTTGCAATTATTAACACGTTTATATTCTTTTTTCGCAAGTGCACTAGTAAAAACCATTTCCGCTTTTGCGGCTATGTTCATCCTTATTTCTTCCTCGGGATTATATTCACTTACCTTTTTCTCGATAGATATATCATCTTCGGTTTTGGTAGGAATTACTACACCGTCTTCGATAGCCATCCAAACTTTGACACCTTGGGATCTAGCATAAATTCTAAATCTTGTTTTCCAAGTTGCAAAATTCGTACCATCGAATAGTGGAGGTCTCGAACTCGAAAAACCTTCGCCACAACCGATCGTATTTAAATACGCCATATTTAAGATCTACTTTCGGTTACGTTTTTTAACTTCACGACCGTTCAAAAAACAAGATTAAAAGTAAATGCTCTAATACCAATTGATAGGTCCCGAATGTGGGCAAGATAAGCTAGAAGGGGGGCGTTGAATAGCTTATCACCTTTTTAAAAGTTGAGCTTGGAGTTTTTGAAATTTCTTTCTCATTTTAAAATACTCACTTATAAATAAGTAAAGTGAAGTGCGAAAAGTAAAAGCGAGAAAGATAAGAGTACGACACTCAAGATTTTATACTGGTTCGTGATGCTCGTAATCCCAATATAGATTCGAACACCCCTATTCCAGTCCCCGAGCTCCTCCCCAGACTCGAGATTTCTTCCACTATAAAGAAACACTCCTTATAGTAGGCGGAGAAACCTTTACACCTTCTAAACCACTATGTATTTATCTTGGAACTTAACTCCCCGTTAATTCCTCAAAATACAAAGTTAACCACTACTTGACTCGTCTTAGAGAGTAACTCCCTGTTACCTCCTCAAAGTCTCGTAGCAACCCTTGAGTAGCCTTGATGCTACCCTTGCCGATCTTGGGTCTTGGGTCTTTCTTCTTCCTCACGGTGCAAGAACACCTAACTCCCCGTTAGCTTGTCCAAGACTTGGGTCTCGGAACGAAGATCACTTCCCTTCACTTCACCTCACTGCAAGGATACAACAACAAGCCACAATATAAAAGATATATTAAAAGGTCGTGCAAAACTAGTATGTTACGGTACTAGCCACGGGGACGCTATTACGCGTTAAAATATTATTCAACTCACAAGTGTGAGGACTGAACAAAAACAACTCACACGTACGGAAATATAACTCGCTTATCTATAGGATAAAACGAGGGCCGTTATTACGCATTAAATTATTCACACACAACAAGAATGTAAAATACAAGTAAATATATACAAATATATTCGGCCGAATAGATTTTACAAGATAAGGCCGAATGGTTAGAATTGTTTCGTTAAAAACAAATTCGAAAAATGTCTTGTTAAGTCCTTGCAAAGATTTGAACACAATTAAGATTCAGTGGACTTAAAAACCAAGATTAAAAGAATCTCTATTTTGATTAAAAGCTAGAACAAGTTTAAAGCCACTTTCAGTATAAACAAGTTTTATGCGATTTAAGCATGAATCTAAAGATAGCTTCTTTGCCTTTTTAACCACTTCACCACCAAAAGGTTATTAAGGACTTAAATAGAAGTCAAGAAATACTTCAAGATACTTCTCTAAGGGTCTTACAAGTTATCAATATACATCACACGAAAATATTCAAGAACAAGTGTATATTTGATGACAAAATGCAAAAAAGCTTAAGCACAAGTATATAGATGATAGATCCAACAATAATAACAACAAATATATACGTTGCAAGCAAAATAACTAGCTTATCACTCTTGAGTTTACAAAGGCTCAAGCTCCTCTTTAATTAAGAGAAAGCTACAAGAGATAGGAGCTAGGATCGAAGCCAAAATCACTACAAAAAAGGGCAGAGATGAGAACCAAATGAAAGGTATTCAAGGGAGGTTCAAAGGTGGCTCAAATACTCAAGAAAAAACACTTACTAGGCTGAAAGAAAACGTGCAAGGGGCTGCCTAGAAGGTGGTGGCCGAATCGTGTGAAAATGAGCAAGAAATGATGGCGAAAACAAGCTTAAAACATGATAAAAAGATGAAGAACAAAGCTTGTTTGCTAAATACTTTTTGTGACTTTTGAAATCTGAGATATATGGTATATCTAGGGAGTATTTAGCAGCATTTCTTTGGCTCAAATGGCTTAGGGAAAATGGGTTAGTATTTATAGGCAAAACTAGACAAAAAGCAATCAATAAGGAGGTGCCACCTAGCAATGCTTTATTAAAACACAAAAAGGCAAAAATCATATTCCAAGATGCTTTCCAGAAAATAAACATGTGGGAAAACCAATAATAAAATATTCAAGAAGCTTCTATTGGTACAGAATAGCCGAAAAACACGTAACTACGCGACAAACCCATTTTGTTAGATTTTCTTCCAAAATCATTTTAAAAATATGAGAAAATGGGAATCCTTTTGAAATATATCCAGAGGATTATGGTCAAAATTTCACCTTGAAATGAGTTGACCATCTATGACTTTTAAGCGACTGATAAATCAATTACGTATCGATTTAAGGGGTCCCAAAAAAAAGTCATTCAAATCCCACGAAAAAAATTCTAAAAAGCTTTTTAAATATTCTAGTGACATTCCCAAAGTTTCAAGTCAAAATAACATGTGGAGGTATTTTATTCAAAAATATTTCGATAAAATGTCCTTACGCGACGGAATAACATACATTAGCCGTTTATCGTAACTTGTCGATATTTTGGCTAAAGTTTTGACTTGAAAACTATTCAAAAATAATATTCCACAAATAATAATGACTATGAAGTCCTAGGAATATTTATTTTAATATTTTTAGAATTTTATTGTAATACCCCAATTTCGTTTTATCTGATTAATATAAATTTTTATAATTTTATGTGCTTATATTAATTTCGTAGCTATTTTTAATAAAAACTAGTTAACTTCGATTATATTTATTTTCATTGGTTGCTCGATAAATCGAACTCCCATAAGATTAGACTAGGATTGGTTGCTCGATAAATCGAACTCCCATAAAATTTGACTAGGGTATGGGCCGAGCAAATGCACCGAGGCCCATAAAATTTGACTAGGGGAAATGGGCCGAGCAGATGCTTTGAGGCCCAAAAAGGGGGAATGGGAGAAATTTTGAACTACCATTAAGCCGTAAAGGCCAAGTTACATTATGCAACTTAAAATCTTAACTTGACAAGTTAAGTGATTATATAAAACTTTGAGGAGCTTGGCTCTTTAGTTCTTTGGATGTGGGACTACATAGTAGTAGTAATAAACCCACATAAACTACATAGTTGTGTTATTTTCCATCTTATGTGAGCCTCTTTTTAAAAGAGAAATGAGATAAGTAGTCCTACATCTTTTCGATGTGGGATAATGTGAATTTAAGTTTTAGTAGATTTGCCATACTTGGTTTTCCACACTTCAACCACATGAAGTTTAAGATTAAATTCGTTTTGAGTTATCGTGCATTCAAAATTCTTAACTTTCAATTGTTTTGGGTCAGATTTAAGCCGCCTTTTCTTGCTGCCATGGGGTCGACCTATTGTAGTTTAAATTTACTTTAGGCCTCTCAAAGGAAGCCAAGGTGAATGTTATTAACCTTATTTGAGGATGCAAGTAGAAAACCAACTAGATTTATATAGGGCATGTGAGGGGTTCACTCCCAACCCATTTCGATGTGGGACAAGTTAAATAAATCTAAAGGTACTCATCTTACATTCAGATTTTCACTTACTTTCAAGGAGCAAGATTTTGAGTTGATGTAAGGTATGAACGGATCACACATATTGTCATAAGTTCCAAAGGATGCCAAGAAGGTAGCTTATAAACTTCCACCCTTTAGTTCCTCATACTTGTCTAACTTATAAAGAAGTTATAAACACGGTTACTATAAAAATCTCGATGTGGGAGATAGTTATAACAAACCCTTATGTACTTCAATGCTATAACCCTTTAATGGTTTAATGGGAGAAAACTTGAGTTTATTGCTTATCTTTGTCAATTAGATGACATGTGGGATGTGGGATTTTATAGTTCGAATTTTAAGATATTAAGCTCCTAAGCGAAGCAAATGAATGTGTTGAACCCCATTTTGCTTTAAAATGACAAACCTTTTAAGCTTATATATAAAACTTGGAAGAGGTTCCACATAAGAACTCCTCGATGTGGGACAAAAGAGTATGAAACCTATTTATCATTTACAAACCAAGTCAAGTTTAAATAGTGTGTGGGAGATTACTATGGCAGAAAACTCTCGATGTGGGATAACCAGCTACTACATGAGAACTAAAAATAGCCTAGTACCACATTGATAACTCAAGGGGAAATAAGAGAGTATATGTAGAAGACCTGAACCTTAATGTGTTGAGAAGGAAAATATGGGGAAGGAAGTCACTATTGCCTGCAAGTTACAAATTATGGATACTTTAAATGGGTGGCATATTTAGCAAGACATGGGTTACGTTTTATTACTTTTCCTTACTACTTTTTATACCACATCGATAACAAAAAGAGAGATGAGGGTGTACATATTGCAGAGCTTCACTTGGATGAAACAAAGCAATTTGATTGTGGACATGTTTAATCCAGGATTTAGTGTGGCCGAAGTTGGTTTTTGAGCAAAGCAGGTTTATTTATTTATTTTCAAGCTTTGAGGCTATACCACATCGAGTAGAAAGATGATTGTAGTTCTCTTTCCATATATAAATATGTAGTGGTGTCCTAAATTAGGAAAGTAGGAGTGAAAGCCACCTACAGTTGGTAAGTCCTCTTCGGACTTTTCTTTTTATTTAATTTTATTCACTTTAATTTAATTTAGTTTATTTGATTTAATTTAAGTTAGTTAATATTTATTTATTTTAGTAATTAGTAATATTAGAAATAATGTTTTAATAATGATAGTGTAAATGTTGGATAGTTTTTGGGAGACGAATGTGATAAGATTGAAAATTTTCGAGAAAGAGAAAGAAGCAAAGAGTAGAAGCGGTTTACTGTAAGTATATACTGTACTGATTTACTGTTGTGAATGATTAAATCGATTTTTGAAATATCGATGATTTGTTGATGAAAATTGAGTATTCTTACATTGATATTGTGAATTGATGATGATGCTTCCAAATCGGAGGTAAAGCTAAACCAATTGTTTAGCAGGCCGGGATCCCCACCAGTAGAACTTGTGAATCTATCATGTATTAATACTCATTTTCAAATTATGTGAAAAATTATTTGTTATGATGAACTCAGTTACTTGTTTTGTAAAATCTCAGTTAAATAGTATGATATATGCTTGCTGGGCTCTATGAGTTCACCCTTTTATGTCACTAACTTCCACAGGGAATAAAGTTGGAGGAGGTTCGGGAAAGGATAAGATGTTATAATCTTA
This sequence comes from Saposhnikovia divaricata, assembly GCA_036435485.1. Taxonomy (NCBI): domain Eukaryota; kingdom Viridiplantae; phylum Streptophyta; class Magnoliopsida; order Apiales; family Apiaceae; genus Saposhnikovia; species Saposhnikovia divaricata. The sequence continues at coordinate 35,480,385 of CM071599.1, forward strand.
ACTACTGAAGTTGGATAAGAAGTTTGTAGAATTCTAAGAAGAATACTTTTGTAGTAGGCCTATGTTGAAGTTGTTTAGAAGCGTGTAATATGTTGTAACCTTTTATCGTAAGACTTGATCATGTTGTAACTACTTTTGGTTATTATTTAAATTAAGGTTTGTGCAAGCATGCATTATGACGTTTGGTTTGTTTTTGCATCCCCGGGTCGGGTTTCTGAGGTCATCCCGGGATCGGGGCATCACAGGTGGTATTGTGACGCCCCCAGATCCGGGGTCGGAGATCTAGGCGCTCACGGTCCATTTTCCATTAATAACCTACCTATTCTTGCACATAATATATATAAAACAGCCATCGACCCCACAATAAACTCACACCACACACACACACATAGGTTAGAGCCTCAGAAACGTCACAACATTGATTAAGCAGAAATAAAAGTATCAGAGTTATTACAGACCGAATTAAATAGTATTTATGCTACCAGCGACACTTCGATATGAAGCGAAGTTGGCGGCTTGATAGTTTGTTACGATACATTGCCTTGCACAGGTCATACTGATAAATAAAACGAACTAACAAAAGCTGCCAACCAATCCGGCTAATGGGGCCTACCGGTGGAATCTCAACTGCTGGCTCGGGTCTAGTCACCTGCTTTCGAGCAGTCTATCTGGGTCTTGCCATTTCGCTTAGCTGTTGTGTTTGTAAATTTGAAAACAAGCAAGAGTGAGCAACTATAGCTCAGCAAGAAATATATGTATAAGGTAAGCAATATAACATTTCATATGATTGGCAGTTATTAAACTTGTTTGTATCAATCAGATATAAAATCACTTGTTATTGTTGATAAATTCCGAAGGTGCAACAATATGTGCCCTTGTTTTCAAATTAAACTTGCAGTTCTAGATACTGCATTGAGTCAACATCTTTCTCATCAAAATAGAACACTATCAGTAACTTGGCACAAAAGCCTAAGAAGCAGTGTCAAAGCATTTTTCCAAAATGGAGGAATGGGACTTTAAAGAAAACACAAAACCTGACAAGGATTGACGATGATCAGTCGCCACATCCAAGTCCAATAATCCGCGGGTCTTCTCTACCGGTAGAAGGATAGAAACTACATCCGTAACTATCCCCGGGTGAAAACTACATCCGTAATCACCCTCGATGGAAACTACATCCGTAATCATCCTTCGGCAACACCTGGGCCATAATAATAATTGATGGACCGCCTGGCTCACGGCCGCTTACACATCCCGGGAATCGTTCGTCAACGGTTCCCACACCTGCCAGAGTCCCTTTTTCTTTTTCTTTTGAAAACTTGATTTTGATTGAAAACAGAGTACTTGAGGTCCGACATCAGTCGACCGATGATTCTTGAAATCATACAAGAAGCAGAACCTGACCGGGGGTTTTCGAAAATGTTTTGAGTTCGAAAGAGTTCGAGTTTGAAAGTATTAAATGTATCTTGGATTGACTTCATCTTCAAAACAATGAACAATAATTAATAAATGATATTTTAAGATTTAATATTAATAATTAATAAAATAATTATTCGATAAAATAACTTTTAATCCAAGATAGGGTTTCGAGTATTTACGAAGATATAACAATAATTACTTGAGTATACGATACTCCCCGAATGACCCTTCGGGTTTTCGCAAACTAGTTACGATATAATAATATACCGCTCCCCGGTCAATAGTATATACGGACCGCTACGACCTCTATTGCTAGAGTCGTTGTCCGAGGAAAACATTTCAATCTAAGTTCAAGGGGTACAAACATATATGTACTTATACAATCTCAATTGCATCAATACTTCGATAAACATAACATTTGATATAATTGAAAACTACAAACACAACAGTGAAAGTCCTTGTATATGTATAAGTTTTGAAAAGTAAACTTGCCTTGGTTTGGTTGGGGTGGTCGAGCGTGCGGAGTGGAACGATCTATACATAAGCAATAACCGCTCGTTAGTACCATAACAATATCTCTTTAATTACGGGGTTTTAGGGGGTACGAAATTAACTTAATGACTTCGTCTTATGACACTCTAGCCCCACTATAGGTTCATGTCATCACTCGATTACACTCGCCACTTATTCGACTTAATTTAGTTACCACATTCGAATCATAACCATTACCCCTAGAATTATGCTCCACTAACGACTTTTTCCCTTGCGCGAAATTTACTCTATCATTTTTATAAAATTCAAAAATTCATATTTTAATCCAATTATTTTTGGGTAGTCTTTACCACTGCATTACCTAACTTCTAAAATTTTTCCATGATCCCACATATATTTTTAGGGGTTTAAACAAGGTTCACAAGGGGGTCACTTAGTGCAGTCCGGAATCCAGAAACACAATTTACTTCTCCGGCCATAAATTAAAATCTATACATCACCTAGCCATGAACCTTACATTTCCAGAAACTACATTCAAATATATTTTCAAAAATATATGGTAGGACCTCAGGGGACAGGATTTGGGGCTTCAAAACCATGTTACAAGACAGGTCAATGTTTCTGGAAAAACTCAGCAAACATGTATCACTTAGATCAACCAATTTTCTCAATTCCACAACACAACCAATACCTAATTCACTTAGGTCATGCTTTATAACATTCATGGAGATACATATACTATCCACAATCATAAAAATCACAATCACAACATCAAAACTCAAGATCCATGTCATCCATTACTTATACAACCAAGATTAACACCATAACACATGGATCTATCACCAAACATCATAAACACTACATGGCCAAAAGGGTTTATGATTTTTATACCTTCTTGAGCACCTAGGAGCCTTGGGTAAGCCTTACAAAACTCAAGAACACCTTGAATGATCTCCTACAACCCTTATAATCCAAGATCTAAAAGAAAAACTAAACATGGTTACTATTCACAATATCTATAACAATTTATAACTTGAAATTGAATGGATGAAAAGGCTTGAAACTCTTAGTATACCTTGCTTAGATGATGGAGAGGGCCTAGTATTTATGCCTTGATTTATGAGTGATGAGAAATGGAGGAGAATTTTTTTTTTCTTCTCCTTTAGTCTTGGCGAGAGCTTCTTCCAAGGGGGGGGAGAGCTTTTGGTTTTTGATTTTTGTTGTTTGTTTGAAATAATTGATAAAGTGATGGTTGGGTGATACATAATGTTGTATGTATAAGCAAGGTACTAACATAGGTATGGCCTCATGTACTACTTGTCTCCTCCTTGGTAAAAGCAATGTAACTAGTTACTATTCCTCTTCCATTTGGTTTAACTAGGTTGCTTCCTCCTAACTACTTGGTTGCATGGGACTTGCATGCAATACTACTCCTTGTATCATTATTCTTCCACCAATGCTTGTCACTTAAACTTTAATTCGTATCGTATCTTAATTAATCTCTCGTAATAATATTTTGTCGCGTAGAGATTTCCCCTATAATTCCTTAAGTACTTAATTGTGTAAATTCCTCGAATGACCATAATTCCTCGTCATAATCCTTAATAAATCTTTTAATACTCTAATCATTCTCAAATCCCAAGTTTTATAAATCTTACTAACGATAAGACTCTTGCCCTCACAATCTTCTCTTTTATCTTACAGAGTGAATGTAACAACATAATTTCTCAGACAATCAATTCCATTAAACAACAGGGATGACTAGAAAGGTTCCAAATTGACAATGCCACATGATATTAAATAAAAGAAAATATTGCAAAAATTAGGGTTCTTACAGCCTCCCCTCCTTAAAAGGATTCCGTCCCGGAATCAGGTTGAAAACAGTTGGGGGTGCTTTTCACGCATCGCGCTCTTTAGTTCCCATGTTGATTCTTCAACATTCTGGTTCCTCCACAAAACTCTCACTAGTTTGACAACCTTGTTCCTCCGCACCTGTTCTTTTCTATCCATGATTTCTACGGGTTGCTCCACATAGGTTAAGTCTGGCTGCAGATCCACTTGATCATGTTCTATCACATGTCAGAAGTCGGTATGGTAGGGTCGTAGCATGGACACATGGAATACATTATGTACTTGCTGCAAGCTCGGGGGTAAAGCCAATTCTTAGGCTAACTTTCCAACTCGTCTCAAGATCTCAAAAGGTCCAATAAATCTCGGGCTTAGCTTCCCCTTCTTACCAAATCTCATCAATCCCTTCCACGATGATACCTTCAACATCACAAACTCTCCTACCTTATATTCTTTGTCCTTGCGGGTCTGGTCCGCATACTTCTTCTGTCTGTCTTGGGCTGCTACTAGCCGTCCTCTTATGAGTTCGATAGTTTCTCTTGTCTGTTGGACCAGTTCATGTCCTAAAATCTTCCGCTCTCCAACCTCTTCCCAACACAAGGGAGACTGACATCTTCGTCCGTACAAAGCTTCATATGGGGGCATGCCTATACTCGCATGGTAACTGTTGTTGTAGGAAAATTCGATCAACGGCAGGTGGTCATCCCAACTTCCCTTGAAATCTATGGCACATACTCTCAACATGTCCTCGATGGTCTGGATGGTTCTCTCACTCTGTCCGTCTGTTTGGGGATGGTATGCAGTACTCATGTTTAACTTGGTCCCCATACAATCCTGAAAACTCCTCCAGAACCTGGAGTTGAATCTTGGGTCTCTATCTGATACAATGCTCACAGGAACCCCATGCCTAACCACAATCTCCTTTACGTAAATATCTGCCAGCTTGTCGACAGTGTATCTCTCGTTGATTGGAAGAAAATGTGCCGACTTGGTCAATCTATCGATGATTACCCAAATGGCATCATGATTAGTCTTGGTCCTTGGTAATCCGACCACAAAGTCCATCGCAATATGCTCCCACTTCCACTCGGGTATCTCTAAGGGTTGCAACAATCCACTGGGCCTCTGGTGTTCGGCCTTTACTCTTTGACATGTCAAGCATTTACTTACCCACTCTGCCACGTCCTTCTTCATATTTGGCCACAAATAGTATTCTCTCAAATCTCTATACATCTTAGCGCCTCCAGGGTGAATTGAGTACCTCGAACTATGAGCCTCTTGCAAAATATCGTCTTTTAATTCTTGAACATTCGGGATCCATATCCTAGATGCGTACCTCATAATTCCATTCCCGTCCTTCTCACACTTAATTTCCTCGCCAGTCAAAATTTTCTCCATCGAATTCTTTTCTTCTTCTATCTTCTTTTCCTGGCATAACTTAATCTTTTCCAATAGCGGTGGTTGGACTCTTATCTCCATTAAACTCTCTTGTCCAATTCCTGGTAACCTCACTTCAATCTCCAGTTTCTCAAGGTCCTTGATCAACTCGTCCACTGACGTTATCATCTTAAGTTTCTCCTTTCGGCTAAGTGCATCGGCCACCACATTGGCCTTCCCTGGGTGATAATGAATCTCACAATCATAATCTTTAATTAGCTCTAGCCATCTCCTCTGCCTCATGTTTAACTCTTTCTGAGTGAATATGTACTTTAAGCTCTTGTGATCCGTGTAGATTTCACACTTTTCTCCGTAAAGATAATGTCTCCAGATCTTCAAAGCAAAAACTATCGCTGCTAATTCCAAATCATGGGTGGGGTATCTTATCTCATATTCCTTAAGTTGTCTGGACGCATACGCAATCACCTTACCGTGCTGCATAAGCACACACCCTAAACCTTTATGGGATGCGTCGCTATAAATCACAAAATCTCCATTATCATCAGGTCGGGCTAGTACTGGTGCTGTCACCAACCTCTTTTTCAACTCTTGGAAGCTCTCTTCGCATTTTTCAGTCCACACAAACTTCTCGGTCTTGCGAGTTAGTCGGGTCAAAGGGGCTGCTATCTTTGCAAAGTCTTGGACAAATCTCCTATAGTAGCCAGCCAACCCTATAAAACTTCTCACCTCTTTCGGAGTGGTTAGTCTCTCCCAATTTGATACAGCCTCTATTTTGGCTGGGTCCACTAGAATGCCTTGTTCGCTAATCACATGCCCCAAAAACTGAACTTCCTTCAACCAAAATTCACACTTCGAGAACTTAGCGTACAACTTTTCTTCTCTCCCAATACAATCCTCAAGTGCTCTGCATGTTCCTCCTTCGTCTTGGAATAAATCAAGATGTCGTCGATGAAGACTATAACACACTTGTCTCCAAGTACTTCTTGAAGACTCGATTCATTAAATCCATGAAAGCTGCAGGGGCATTCGTTAACCCAAATGACATCACTAGGAACTCATAGTGTCCGTACCGGGTGCGAAAGGCCGTCTTTGGTATATCTTCTGGTTTAATCTTTAACTGGTGATACCCGGTCCTCAAATCAATTTTGGAAAAATAAACTGCGTCTTTCAATTGATCAAACAGGTCATCTATCCTGGGCAAGGGATACTTATTCTTTATAGTCACCTTGTTCAACTCTCTGTAGTCTATACATAACCTCATACTACCATCCTTCTTCTTCACGAATAACACCGGGGCTCCCCACGGTGACACACTAGGTCTTATCATCCCTTTATCCAACAACTCTTGTAACTGAGTGGCTAGCTCTTTCATCTCCACTGGGGCTAGCCGATATGGGGCTTTCGAAATTGGGGCCGTACCCGGAACTAAGTCTATAGCGAACTCGATGTCTCTATCAGGTGGTAGTCCTGGAAGATCATCTGGAAATACGTCTACGAACTCGTTAACGACAGGGATTTCCTGTAGGTTTGGTGCCTTTTTCTTGGTATTCTTCACATAGGCTAAATAGGCTTCGCATCCTTTACGTAACAGCTTCTTAGCTTGAATCATAGTCAGGAACTTTTGGTTTTGCCGTTTCCCACTAAACACTACTTCCTCGTCTCCTGGCAGTCTCAAACTTACTTTCTTCTTTACACAATCAATCTGGGCTCCGTGGGTTGTTAACCAATCCATACCTACTATTACGTCAAACTCTCCTAGTTTAAAAGATATTAAGTCTACCCGAAAATGTCGCCCTTCTATTTCTAGGTCGCAACCTGGACATACTTGGCTAACAAGAATAATTTCATGATTAGCTATCTCTATTTGCAGTCTGTCTTTCAACGGTTCAGTCTTAAGGCCTAACTGACATACAAAATCTAGAGATATGAAAGACTTGGTAGCTCCCGAATCAAATAAAACATTTGGCTTAACTGAGTTGAGTAGTAGAGTACCTGCAATCACATCCGTGTTCCTCACGGCATCCTGCACCGTCATGTTAAAAGTTCTTGCAGTAGGGGCCTTGTTAGAAGCAGTTCCACTCACTCTTGATGCAGCTGGTCCAGAGGACATACATTCCCTCATCCGGTGCCCTGGTTTCCCACACTTGAAGCAATTACCTCCGGCACTGGTGTTGTTACTAGTTCCTCGACAGGCGTTAGCATAATGTCCTGTCAGCCCGCACTTGAAGCACTTCACATCCTGTAGGTTACACACGCCCGGATGTTTCCTTCCACATTTATTACATTCTGGGGGTAGGGCTCGGGATGGGGTAGAGTAAGACGATCCCTGTGGTCGGCCGCTCTGGCCCACACTCCAACTTTCAGCTCTCTTGGTTCCAAAGTTTCCGCTGGGTTGGGACGTCGTCCCTCGCTTAAATTTGCTCAGAAAGCTCCCACCCGCAGAATTTCCCTTCCGACTATCAAACTTCCTCTTCTTTCCTTCCCTCTCCTTCTGCATCTGTTCACTCCCAGCCTCAATAATTGATGCTTTCTGTACCAGGGTGGCATAGTCTGTCAGCTCAAGAACCGCCACACGATTCTGAATCCATTGTTTTAGCCCTAATTGAAACCTTCGGGCCCTCTTTGCCTCAGAGTTCACATATTCCGGCACAAACCTCGACAACTCAGTAAATTTGGCCTCATACTCAGCCACCGTCATGTTACCTTGCTTCAGTTCCAAAAACTTCAGCTCCATTTGTGTCTCCATGAACCTAGGAAAGTACTTCTCCAAGAACAGCTCGCTAAACCTCTCCCAGGTCACCACACCTCTTCCTTCCAAATTCTTCTTAGCTTCCCACCAATAGTTCGCCTCACCCTTCAGAAGGTAAGTGGCGAAAACAGTCTTCTGCTCTTCAGCGACACCTAGTATCTCGAAAGATTTTTCCATTTCTTTCAGCCAGGCCCTTGCCTCAACCGGGTCGGCAGTTCCTTTAAATTCTGGGGGTTTCAGGGATTTGAAGTTCCGGAAAGCATTAGCATTAGCATTTTGGGGTGGTTGCTGAACCAGGGGACGGTCCAAATTCTGCCTAAGTAACTCCATGAACTGTTCCATAGGGCCTCCCCTAGGATGTTCTGCCTCTCGGGTGTCATCACCAGCTTCTTCTTCATACTCAGAGTCATCAAACAAGTTATGATCGTTGCCCTCACTCTCACTCAGGTTGACATTCTCCCCTTCACGGTTCTGGTGGCCTCCGGTCCCATAGTGGCTACCCTGGCCCTCAGAACTGATCGGGTGAGCTCGAGTGTTCATTCTTCTGGGTGGCATGATTCTGATAATAAAACAAGAAATGGGTTAGGGTTTTCCAATTACCTCACAGCGTTTGCACGGGTCAGGAACGTATCGTTCCTCCTCATAAGGGTGGAAGTGCAAAAGTTTTAATAACCCGATGCTGGAGATAAACGTCAAAACATTTTTGGGAAAATCTCTATGGGATGCGAAAACATTTGCAAGAGTTTTCAAAATTTCGAAACCTCAAAAATATATATATATATATATATATATATATATTTTATTTTTTTTTGAAAAATTTATTTTAAAAATTGTAGGAACATTTTTGGAAATTGTAGAGAACAATTTGAAATCGCATATCGTAAATTTGAAACAGCATGGTTGTATTTGGGGCTTGTAGCAATTGTATAATCACAGTTATATATCAAAACAGTAGAGCATGGCATCGGAAAGTAAAGCAGTTGAGACAATATCAAGGAAACTGAAACTAAATAAGTACGGTACAAGGGTTATCACAAAGTTTGGATGTTAAAGCCAAATACATAGTTCCGATGTCAAAGTCTAGCAAAAGTGGAACAATAACAAGTACATCATCTGAATAGTCAGGGCTACATCTGTACATACTATCCGAAGTCACATCTACATATCTGTAGGTCAGTCTACTCATCCACTGGTTAGAAAGGATACCACTGCACAAGTCAACTATCCCGCAAAATCGACACACTAATGTCATCTGAACCTAGGGGACTGAGCTATCAGTAACACATCACGGGGCCGCACCGCGGCGGAGCAAGGTCCTCACCCGGGCAAATGCACGACGCACAACACGCCTAGCATCCCTAGCCTGAATCACTCCGCCCCCGCGGATCCCTAATCCAAGAATCCTCTCGCGACTCCTCCTCTCAATCCTATGGAGTCGAGCCCTAGTCCTCCTAGCAACAGCGGTCCTCATCTCAGCCTGGATCCTCAAGCGCGCCTCGCGCTCCTCCACTAGTGCCCGCCTCGCCTCGTTAAGTCGGGCCTCTGCAGAAAGTAAGTCCCGGGTCAGGAACTGCACCACGTAAGCGTGCTCAGTACCCGACACTGGGGGTAGGTCCATCGGTGGGGGTGGTATGACAGGAACAGGAGCAGGTACAGTAGCAGGAGCAGCAGCAGGGGTAGGGTCAAGCTCCTCCTCGCCAGAAGTATAATCCTCGGAGTCACCGTCCGATGAAACAGGGCTCGATGACCGCGGAGAAGGTGGGGGTGACACAACATGACCCTCACCGGATCTCACACTCTCCTCATCAGTAGCTACAGGAGATGGGGTAACAGGCTCTGGCTCAGGCTCAGGCTCAAAGGGCTCCTCAACGGGATCCTCATCATCAGTATCTCCTATCAGCGTAATCCAGGGGCCAAGCTCAGAGTCAGCACCCATGTCCTCCTCAGGATCCTCGGTATCTCGCATCAGTGCCTCATCATGCTCTCTCTCGAAAGCCTCAGGGTCTGGTATCTCCTCCATCTACACAAGGGAAATAAGGAGGGTCACTAAACAAAAAAAGAAAGGTTTAGGAGTAGTTCCCTCACGGGCCTTAAAGTCAGGGCTATATCCGATAACCCGACTACAAACTCGATGAGAGTTCTAAGTATTATTAAGGTTGTTATTAGGGTTATTATTATTGTTATTATTATTAGGGTTGCTTTCTTAAATTACTATCGTTTCTGAGAACTGTAACCTCGCTCTGATACCATTTCTGTGACGCCCCCAGATCCAGGGTCGGAGATCTAGGCGCTCACGGTCCATTTTCCATTAATAACCTACCTGTTCTTGCACATAATATATATAAAACAGCCATCGACCCCACAATAAACTCACACCGCACACACACACACACACAGGTTAGAGCCTCAGAAACGTCACAACATTGATTAAGCAGAAATAAAAGTATCAGAGTTATTACAGACCGAATTAAATAGTATTTATGCTACCAGCGACACTTCGATATGAAGCGAAGTTGGCGGCTTGATAGTTTGTTACGATACACTGCCTTGCACAGGTCATACTGATAAATAAAACGAACTAACAAAAGCTGCCAACCAATCCGGTTAATGGGGCCTATCGGTGGAATCTCAACTGCTGGCTCGGGTCTAGTCACCTACTTTCGAGCAGTCTGTCTGGGTCTTGCCATTTCGCTTAGCTGTTGTGTTTGTAAATTTGAAAACAAGCAAGAGTGAGCAACTATAGCTCAGCAAGAAATATATGTATAAGGTAAGCAATATAACATTTCATATGATTGGCAGTTATTAAACTTGTTTGTATCAATCAGATATAAAATCACTTGTTATTGTTGATAAATTCCGAAGGTGCAACAATATGTGCCCTTGTTTTCAAATTAAACTTGCAGTTCTAGATACTGCATTGAGTCAACATCTTTCTCATCAAAATAGAACACTATCAGCAACTTGGCACAAAAGCCTAAGAAGCAGTGTCAAAGCATTTTTCCAAAATGGAGGAATGGGACTTTAAAGAAAACACAAAACCTGACAAGGATTGACGATGATCAGTCGCCACATCCAAGTCCAATAATCCGCGGGTCTTCTCTACCGGTAGAAGGATAGAAACTACATCCGTAACTATCCCCGGGTGAAAACTACATCCGTAATCACCCTCGATGAAAACTACATCCGTAATCATCCTTCGGCAACGCCTGGGCCGGAATAATAATTGATGGACCGCCTGGCTCACGGCCGCTTACACATCCCGGGAATCGTTCGTCAACGGTTCCCACACCTGCCAGAGTCCCTTTTTCTTTTTCTTTTGAAAACTTGATTTTGATTGAAAACAGAGTACTTGAGGTCCGACATCAGTCGACCGATGATTCTTGAAATCATACAAGAAGCAGAACCTGACCGGGGGTTTTCGAAAATGTTTTGAGTTCGAAAGAGTTCGAGTTTGAAAGTATTAAATGTATCTTGGATTGACTTCATCTTCAAAACAATGAACAATAATTAATAAATGATATTTTAAGATTTAATATTAATAATTAATAAAATAATTATTCGATAAAATAACTTTTAATCCAAGATAGGGTTTCGAGTATTTACGAAGATATAACAATAATTACTTGAGTATACGATACTCCCCGAATGACCCTTCGGGTTTTCGCAAACTAGTTACGATATAATAATATACCGCTCCCCGGTCAATAGTATATACGGACCGCTACGACCTCTATTGCTAGAGTCGTTGTCCGAGGAAAACATTTCAATCTAAGTTCAAGGGGTACAAACATATATGTACTTATACAATCTCAATTAAATCAATACTAACATTTGATATAATTGAAAACTACAAACACAACAGTGAAAGTCCTTGTATATGTATAAGTTTTGAAAAGTAAACTTGCCTTGGTTTGGTTGGGGTGGTCGAGCGTGCGGAGTGGTACGATCTATACATAAGCAATAACCGCTCGTTAGTACCTTAACAATATCTCTTTAATTACGGGGTTTTAGGGGGTACGAAATTAACTTAATGACTTCGTCTTATGACACTCTAGCCCCACTATAGGTTCATGTCATCACTCGATTACACTCGCCACTTATTCGACTTAATTTAGTTACCACATTCGAATCATAACCATTACCCCTAGAATTATGCTCCACTAACGACTTTTTCCCTTGCGCGAAATTTACTCAATCATTTTTATAAAATTCAAAAATTCATATTTTAATCCAATTCTTTTTGGGTAGTCTTTACCACTGCATTACCTAACTTCTCAAATTTTTCCATGATCCCACATATATTTTTAGGGGTTTAAACAAGGTTCACAAGGGGGTCACTTAGTGCAGTCCGGAATCCAGAAACACAATTTACTTCTCCGGCCATAAATTAAAATCTATACATCATCTAGCCATGAACCTTACATTTCCAGAAACTACATTCAAATATCTTTTCAAAAATATATGGTAGGACCTCAGGGGACAAGATTTGGGGCTTCAAAACCATGTTACAAGACAGGTCAATGTTTCTGGAAAAACTCAGCAAACATGTATCACTTAGATCAACCAATTTTCTCAATTCCACAACACAACCAATACCTAATTCACTTAGTTCATGCTTTATAACATTCATGGAGATACATATACTATCCACAATCATAAAAATCACAATCACAACATCAAAACTCAAGATCCATGTCATCCATTACTTATACAACCAAGATTAACACCATAACACATGGATCTATCACCAAACATCATAAACACTACATGGCCAAAAGGGTTTATGATTTTTATACCTTCTTGAGCACCTAGGAGCCTTGGGTAAGCCTTACAAAACTCAAGAACACCTTGAATGATCTCCTACAACCCTTATAATCCAAGATCTAAAAGAAAAACTAAACATGGTTACTATTCACAATATCTATAACAATTTATAACTTGAAATTGAATGGATGAAAAGGCTTGAAACTCTTAGTATACCTTGCTTAGATGATGGAGAGGGCCTAGTATTTATGCCTTGATTTATGAGTGATGAGAAATGGAGGAGAAAGAAATTGTTTTCTTCTCCTTTAGTCTTGGCCGAGAGCTTCTTCCAAGGGGGGGAGAGCTTTTGGTTTTTGATTTTTGTTGTTTGTTTGAAATAAATGATAAAGTGATGGTTGGGTGATACATAATGTTGTATGTATAAGCAAGGTACTAACATAGGTATGGCCTCATGTACTACTTGTCTCCTCCTTGGTAAAAGCAATGTAACTAGTTACTATTCCTCTTCCATTTGGTTTAACTAGGTTGCTTCCTCCTAACTACTTGGTTGCATGGGACTTGCATGCAATACTACTCCTTGTATCATTATTCTTCCACCAATGCTTGTCACTTAAACTTTAATTCGTATCGTATCTTAATTAATCTCTCGTAATAATATTTTGTCGCGTAGAGATTTCCCCTATAATTCCTTAAGTACTTTATTGTGTAAATTCCTCGAATGACCATAATTCCTCGTCATAATCCTTAATAAATCTTTTAATACTCTAATCATTCTCAAATCCCAAGTTTTATAAATCTTACTAACGATAAGACTCTTGCCCTCACAATCTTCTCTTTTATCTTACAGAGTGAATGTAACAACATAATTTCTCAAACAATCAATTCCATTAAACAACAGGGATGACTAGAAAGGTTCCAAATTGACAATGCCACATGATATTAAATAAAAGAAAATATTGCAAAAATTAGGGTTCTTACAGGTATCAGAGCTAAGGTTAGAAATAGGAGAGAACGTAGAAATTAGGATCCCGAAATAGAAACCTAGGGGTCTGAGAACATCTAAGATGCGTAAACATATTTTTGAACGTGAAGAGAATAGGATGTATTACGTGTGTAGCGTTTTATAATTGTTGTTGTGACATATATTCATGATGTGAATATAGAATGATGTGGGATTAATAGTATATGTTGAATTGTAGGTAAAGATGGTTAACGAGAATTTAGGTGGAAACGTGTAACACCCCCAGATCCGGGGTCAGGGATCTGGTGGTTACGGTCTTACATCCATTCATAATACTTGACTTGAGTCCACAATAAATAAATCACATGCTGTGACCCCACAATAATTACCACTCACACACACAACAGTTATAGTCCCAGAGATGAAATTGAAATAAGTCTTACATTAAAGGGTTTACGAATAAAAGTTATTACAATCCCAAAAGGATAACATCATAGGTTTAAAAGTTTTGCCGTTAATTACATTAATTATACATATAGTTAAACAGGAAACAAAAGCTGTCTAACTATGCTACCTCAGCAATGGCGGCTAGCATCTCAGCGGGTAGTCCGGTGGGTCGGGTAACCTGCTTGCGCCGAGTGCGCCTGACGCGAGCCATCTGTCCTAGCTGTTGTTGTGACATAATATAAACAAAGCAAGGGTGAGCGAAAGCCCACCAACAAATATATAACTGAACGATAATTTAAAACAGTTCAAAGCTATCTTTTAAACCATATGCCATGCATTTACGGAAATGATGCCAGTATGATATGAACGATGAAGTTACAAGGTAACTGAAAGTATTTGTTTGAAGAAATATCTGCTACATCAAAGTAAGCGAGATATTCTTATTATTATTAAGAAGAGGAACTTGCAAGAAAAGGTTGAAATTCCCGTTATGACACTTTTCCAACTCTGCCAACAGTAATCATGTTGCAGGAAATAAATAAATTTGGATGATGAACCAATGATGGAGTATTCACCGTGCCCGCTGTTCCAATCTTGATGATCAGTCGAGATCGTACAGCTCAATTTAGATTTACTACCGGTAGAAGGAAGAACTGACGGCTTTACTTGTATACCGCCTTACTAGCTCTCCCCGGCCAACGGTTGGGCCAAAGGGGATGGACCGGCGCTACTCGGCCTCTTACACGACTCCTAGTTCAAATAGAATTCATGATTCTGAATGTAACGTTCGTCCCCCTTTCCCCAAGTATAATACTTGTTGATAAGACTCCACAAAGTAGTCGTATCTAGTTGGAAAGGAAAATTTACCAATAACTTCCAAGCTATTACTTGGTAACGGATATCAACTTGTTCCAGTAATCTTACCCCTCGGAAGATGAGAAGGTAAGCAACGACTTAAAAAGTCAACAGCACCCGAGTTGCGGGTGAAGGGAATACTTTATGACCGGGAAGTCGACAAGATAAATAACATTTTCCAAGTAAGGTTCCCTCATTATTAAGGAGATAGACTCAAAGAATAATGATGTCTGAGAACCTTTCCTGATATAAGATTAATAATAATATGACTTCGAAATATTTTCTGTAATAATCGAAGAAGATAAACCTTATCGAGATTATTCTAAGTATGGAATAAATATTCAGAGAATATTTAATGAGTTAAAATATTTAAAGAATATTTGGGAATATGAAAGAATATCTTTAATCAGAGTATTTCTCAAAATAATCCCTGAAGAAATATCAGGAGAATATTTATTGAATAAATAAATATTTAAATGAATATTCAAAACAATATTCATTAATTAATAAGACCTGAAAAGAATATTTAAGGTAATATTCATAATTAATTAGGAATTTAAATGAATATTCAAAAGTAATATTCATTTAATGAATAATATCCTAAATGAATATCAAGTAATATTCATTTAGTAATCAAAGCCTTAAGGAATATTCGAGATAATATTCGATAATTAAATCAAGCTTCAGATGAATATTAAAATAATATTCATCAAGTATTTAATATCTTAAATGAATATTCAAAAGTAATATTTATTTAATAAAATAATATTCTAAAAGAATATCCAAATAACATTCATTTAATAGTCTCATCTTTAGAAGAATATTCGAAATAATAGTCGATAATCAATTCGACTCTGAATGAATATTGAGAAATATTATTCGTCGAATGATTACGTTCAAATAATTATTTGAAGTAAGGATCGTTAAAATAATTAGTCTCGAACGAATATTCAAATAATATTCGTCGCCCAAATAATAGAAAATATTTACTTAAATATTTTCCTCCGAGGTAATCTCGATATATCAAGGAATATTGACTCCCGGTCTATTTTTGATTAATAAGATGTATACGCCCTTCTATGAGGGTCTTACAATAACCGGCTTATAACTGATATATAACTATCTAGCTTATAAGCCAACAATAACATTCAGGGAACAAGTATATCAATTCAACTTGAAAGTAGGCATGCATGCAATGGCATATGTATATCAGCAATCATATATATATATTTATTCAATCACAACAACAGCCTAAAAGAAGGGAATTGAAACTTGCCTGGTAGTCGAGTACGGTAAGGGGTAGTGGTAGCGGGTCCCGGTTCAGCTTGGTGATCTATAAATAGCCAAGGCATTCGGGATTAATCACTTAACATATTAAAAGTTAAGTTATACTTAAATCGAAACACGTTCTCGAGTTATCTCGTTATACCCCTTTTAGTGGATTACTTATTATCACTGATCCGACCCGACATTCGTTCGTTAATACGACATGTCACTGCACTTATACTTGGGACATACTTAAGTCATATGAGTTCTAAGGTTGATCGTTATGAACCAATATTATACTCCGAGTTTTATCGCCCGTTTTCTAAGTGTTTTACCAAAGTTATAAAAGAGTCGTCTTTTAGGGGTTCGTTCGCGTTTAACCTTGACTCGAACATTTTTAATAAATCGAAAAATGCTCTTTTTGACATACGGTTTTCTTTCACACCTTCCTTCTTACCCCTAGTATTTATTTACCAAGATTCGCCATGACGTTACATAATTTACGAGGGTTCAATTTCAGTTACGAACTTTCGTTTACGGATTCGAACTACTTTTAGTAATTTGGTCATAAATCCTAAACCGTAAGTCCGTTTCACGTGATCTTTATATCAAAACGAAGCTTAGAACATTACCTATCCTATCATGGCAGATAAGGTCTCTGGACAGTAGGGGTTCGACATGGAAAATGGCATACAAAACATGGTATTGTAAAATCGGGCATTATAACGGCTGTAAATCGAATATCTACCAATTTCGAATCTTCCCATAAACATAGTATCCAACCCAAACAACATATACATGACTTATATACATGAACTGAGGCCAAGCAATGCCTTTCCGTTCATCTAGCTATTTACATCATTAATCCAAAATCCATACATAATCATGCTTATAACCTTAACATAACCATAACTAAGTTATAACTATCATAAACATGCTTAAATCTCAAACAAGGGTTAGGGTTTCAAGAGCTTTATACCTTCCTTAGATAGTGATATAGCCTTACTAAGCCTTGTATGGTCCTTAGGGGTGATTATGCTTGCTATATCAACCATGAAAAACCAAGAAAACAAAGTTAGTATATGATGAACACTATTCACCCTCCTCTTGTTTGATTTTTTTGAAAATGGAAATGGATGAGTTTGAAGCTAAGATTTTGAGGATATAAGTTTTATGAAATGTAAGACTCACCTTAATTATTTCAAGAACAAACAATGGTGGGAAGGTGGAGTTTGGATTTTGAATTAATGCTATGGCCGAATGGTTTCTTTGCAAGGGGGGGGGGGGAGAGAGTTGCTTGGTTCTTTTGATTTTTGTGTTTTAATCTCCTTCACTCTCATCCACTTACAACATAATATCTTTTAAAAGTCACTTTAATAAAGTGATGAGGTGTTGGATGATCAAATGGCAAGACATTTGTTGGTTTTATGGTGGTTAAAGCTTAACTAGGTAGTTACTTGCTAAGTACTTAGTTCTTCCTCTAAGGTGCTAGTTCCTTGCTTCTAGTTTAGTTACTAGATATTTATACTAGTAGCTTGCACAAGACTCTTGCTTCCTCTGCTTGTTTCTGTGTCCGGTTATTACCCGTTTCGATTGATCGTTCGTGAGAATATTTCACGGATTTCTAATTAGGGTTTACCGGGAATCCTCTTTAATATTAATACTTTCATTCTCCATCTTTCATTCTAACTTTCCATTTTATATTCCTTTAATCCATTCGTTAAATACTTAAGGCTATCAGTGTCCAGGGAACTCTCGGAGAAAATAAAAGTGCGGTTTTTCAGAATCCGACAGCTTTTACATACACTTATTTTCCCCCTGGATCACTAATACGAACTCGGAAATCTGTTCCGAATACTTCTATATAGTGTCGTCTCATATTATTATATACTCCCACCAAAACACTATTCATTCTGTATTCTTTACTTGTTCTCTTAGGGTTGTATAATTGTCCGTATTCTCTTTCGATCGTTCCTTAACCTTTTTACGGAACTACTGGATTAATCGTTATCGATCTGGATGACATGAGAGTATTCTCATGCTTGAAGTTGCCATATCTTATTCCCTTAGAAGATATATCATTCTTACCTATGTTGTCACCCTTTAGCATTCCTCAAGACATAAACATAATAAAGTCGAATTCCATTCATTCTTT
Source organism: Saposhnikovia divaricata (assembly GCA_036435485.1). NCBI lineage: Eukaryota > Viridiplantae > Streptophyta > Magnoliopsida > Apiales > Apiaceae > Saposhnikovia > Saposhnikovia divaricata. Next base: position 35,498,739 of record CM071599.1, read on the forward strand.
CCCAAATATCAATTATTACATTGTAGCCATATCCACTATTCATTCTTACATCATTAAATACATAAAAGTTTTAATTCCACCCAAAATCTGGGTTCTTACAGTCTCCCCTCCTTAAAAGGATTCCGTCCCGGAATCAGTTTGAAAACAAGTGGGGGTACTTCTCTTGCATTGCGCTTTCAAGTTCCCAGGTGGATTCTTCTACATTGTGGTTCTGCCACAAAACTCTGACTAGCTGAATGACCTTGTTTCGGAGCACTTGTTCTTTCCGGTCTATGATTTCCACAGGTTGCTCCACATAGGTCAGGTCTGGTTGCATGTCCACTTGCTCATACTCTACAATATGCTTAGCATCCGGATTAGGCTTTGCTGCAACCATTGCCTTCTTAGACTCTTCCTCATCAGCAACTAATCCTGATGCACTTTCTTTTCCCTTTGAATCATTGTCCCATGCTTGATCTTGAAGTGTTTCCAGCTCATAGGTCTTTAATATTCCATAATATTCTTCCAGAGAAGTTGTATGCAAATCTCTGGTTTCTCTTATTGCGTAGACCCTATGTTCAATGCTTTTTGGCTGGTTCCTCAGATATCTCGTATTAGTCTCAACCATGGGGAGAGTTACACCTCTCAGATTCAAGTCCAATACCAACTGACTGAATCGTAGGTAGACATCTGTTATGCCTTCTCCTTTCCTTATTCTAAAGGTGTCATACTCTATCTTGAGTATGAGTGTTTTGTTGCTTCTGACCTCTGCAGATACTTCCATGACAACTTCTATCTTGTCCCAAATCTTCTTCGCTGTAGTCAGACCTTTGACTATGTTGAACATTTCATGATCAAGAGATTTCATCAAGGTTTGTCGAACGGCAGTATCACAAGCTATTTGTTCCTTATCAGCATCCGAAAACTCCGAGACCTTTTTAGGCTCAGACCGAGGTGGTATAACCACTCCTCCTTCCGTATGTGAAGGAATAACTACCATTGGGACAAATTTACCCTTGTCAAGGACTTCCAGATATTCAGGGTTAACAGTCTCTAGATATAGTCTCATTCTGAAAACCCATTCTTCATAGTGATCTTTGTTGAACATTGGGATCTTGAATGCATTTTTAGGAGCCATCTCAATTCTGGTCACTAAAAGTTTCTAAGTACCCAAGACTAGGCTATGTAGAATATTTATGTAGAACTTTTGCCTAAGTCGAAATTTCTCTAAGTAGAAATTTTGCTCAAGTCGAAATCACCAAGTAGAAATTGTCCAAGTCGAAATTCTATGTAGAAATTCTCAAGTAGAAATTCTATGTAGAAATTCTCAAGTAGAAATTCTATGTAGAACTTTTGTCCTTAGAATAATTTTTCTGCAGATTACTTTAATATTGAATAAACAATATTATCTCTTTAACACCTTTTGACTTTGAATGCTTTACTCACCTAACCCACCTAACCCACATGCTAGGTACTGAGTATGTCTGTATGCTTTCGGCCGAATAAAGCAAATTAAAAAATCCAAAACCACCTTTTTTATTCTTTTACTTTTGAAAAGGAGATCAAAAAGTTGTTGGGTTGTCTTTTTTTATAAGAACAGATGATGAACACTCAAGAACACCAAATATGAACGAACCCAGATAAATTCACAAAAATTAGTTAAAATACACCAAAGCTAAATAATCACACCTGGAGTATTTAAATAATTTTTCAGATGAGTTTTCACTACCAACGAATTAAAACACACTTTTCGAGAAAATGAAAAGTAGATCTGAAAAATGAAAACTCACGATTCTCAACACAAGGATCTATGTTTTGTATGTTAAACATATAGCTCTGATACCAATTGTTAGGTCCAAATGTGTTGTAGAGGGGGGGTGAATACAACTTTTCGAATATGAGAAGCAATAAATACGATGCAATAAATGAACACACAGATTCAAGGAATATATGTCTTATATATAACTTGAAAGGGTTGCTACAACATTCATTACAAAGTATAACAGAAGTTGAGAGAGAAGTGAATGATACTAAGCTCTGTGAATGCACTCTCTTTTTCTCTTGTGTTTTTCTCTAGAATTGCTCACTAACTAAAACATTACACAAGTACTTCTATTTATACTACATGTAATCTATGTCCTGTAGTCTTCAAAGACTAAGATGTACGTGGCCCAATGATGTCCACATAAATCTTGCCTTATCTTGAAAGCTTGGAAATCTGCCAATCAGAAGATGCCATGTGTCATGTTGAAGCTGCACTCTAAGTAGAACTTCTACTTGAGAATTTCTACTTAGCCATCTCGAAGTTCTAAGTAGAACTTCTACTTAGAAACTTCTACTTGGCCATCTAGAATATTTAGTACTTAGAAAATATTCTGGTCTTCAACTTGAAACTTCAATGCACATCTTGAACTTGTGATATCTTCATGTCTTCTTTATTCTTCACCAAGCTCTTGAATATGGATCTTTATTACTGACATAAACTTGCTATCAATGTCCTGACACTTGATGCAACGGTCTGGTTCATAAGTGACTAGTCTTGATAGGGTTTTTGCTTCTTGAATAAATTACCATATCCAATTAGAAATGTGGCTTTCCAATATTTGCTTTCCTTCTTGTTCACTTGAAATCAATTGGTCTTATTGATACTGATAGTTATGATCTTGATTCTTGGCTTTCCAAATCACTGAGGCATGAACAACTTTGACTTGAACTTCTCTCAATGATTTCTTCTTGGATTGATCATAGTTAACATGTTGAATTGTATCAATTACCTTGTCTTCATTTGGTGTTGATTTCTTGTGACTTCTTGTTCTTGATTGTCTTCTGGTTAAGTATCTTTTCCTTTAGTTTGAGTTACATTAGTTATAGTGTTACAAGTTTACACACTCTGCCTTTCAGTATTCCACTAACGGCATTTAGGACTCGATATGGCCATTATGAGTTTGTAGTGATGCCATTTGGAGTAACGAACGCACCAGCAGTATTTATGGATTTGATGAATCGAGTGTTTAGGAATTATTTGGATAAATTTGTAATCGTATTCATTGATGATATTCTTATATACTCAAAGATCGAGAAGGAACATGAGGAACATTTGAGGATAGTATTACAAACCTTGAGGGAAGAAAAGTTGTATGCCAAGTTTTCAAAATGTGAGTTTTGGTTAAGGAGAGTAAGTTTTCTTGGTCATGTAGTTTCGGAGGAAGTAATTACAGTAGATCCTGCAAAGATTGAGGTGATTATGAATTAGGAAAGGCCAAAGACCGTGACGGAAATCCAAAGTTTCTTAGGTCTAGCTGGATATTATAGGAAGTTTGTTCAAGATTTCTCTAAGATAGCAGGGCCATTGACGAACCTTACAAGGAAAGACGTTAAGTTTGTTTGGACGGATGAGTGTGAACAAAGCTTTATTGAATTGAAGAAGAGATTAACGTCTGCTCCAGTACTTGGATTACCAGATGGAACCGAAGATTTTGTGATTTATAGTGATGCATCAAAGAAGGGTTTAGGGTGTATTTTAATGCAACGAAGGAAGGTAATTGCTTATGCATCTCTCCAGTTGAGGAATCATGAGAAGAACTACCCCACCCATGATTTAGAATTAGCAGCGGTAGTTTTTGCTCTTAAGATTTGGAGGCATTATTTGTACGGAGAAAAGTGTAAGATTTATACTGACCATCAAAGCTTGAAGTATATTTTCTCACAAAAGGATTTAAATATGAGACAGAGAAGGTGGTTAGAATTATTGAAGGATTATGATTGTAAGATTTTATATCATCCGGGTAAGGCAAATGTGGTGGCTGATGCGCTAAGTAGGAAGGAGGTTGGGACTTGTTCGAGTGTTATTGTAGAATCGACCAATCTTGAGGAGTTGGAGAGACTTGGTATTGAATTTGTTAAGCAGGGAAGGAATGAGGGCTTGCTAAATCAAATCGAGGTCAGACCGAATTTGTTAGAAAGAATAAAGGTAAGTCAGAGACAAGATGAATGCTTGAAGGAAATTTGGAATAGTTCTAATTCAGAACTAGGAAAGAAAGATTTTAGGAAAGGAAATGCTGACATAGTGAAGTTTCGTGATAGGATATTTGTACCATCTGATATGGAGATTAAGAAAGAAATTTTGTCTGACGCTCATTCGTCACCTTTTTCGGTACATCCTGGATCTACGAAGATGTATAAAGACTTGAGGCAACATTACTAGTGGCCTAAGATGAAAAGAGAGATTGCTGAATGGGTAGGAAGATGTTTAGTTTGTCAGCAAGTGAAGGCAGAACATCAAAGGCCTGGAGGATTGTTACAACCCCTACCTGTTCCCGAATGGAAATGGGAACATATCACAATAGATTTTGTACTAGGCTTGCCAAGAACGCAGAGAGGGAACGATGTTATCTGGGTTATTGTGGATAGACTAACAAAAAGTGCACATTTTCTGGCTATATCTGAAGCGTCACCATTGGAGAAGTTAGCGAAGTTATATATCCAAGAAATTGTTAGATTGCATGGAGTGCCTGTTTCGATTGTATCAGATAGAGATCCGAGATTTACATCAAGATTTTGGAATAGTTTTCAACAAGATATGGGCACTAAGTTAAATATGAGCACGGCATTTCACCCTCAAACAGATGGACAGTCAGAACGTACAATTCAGATTTTAGAAGACATGTTACGAGCTTGTTTACTAGATTTTAAAGGAAGTTGGGAGGAACATCTACCCTTAGTGGAATTTGCATATAATAACAGTCATCAAGCGACAATTGGAATGGACCCATATGAAGCTTTATACGGGCATCGATGTAGAACACCATTGTGTTGGGATGAAGTTGGTGAAAGAAGATTGTTAGGGCCAGAATTGATTCGTGTAACCACGAAAAAAGTTAAAGTGATACAGAGGAGAATTTTAGCGGCTCAAAGTAGGCAAAAGAGTTACGCAGATACAGATCGTCGTGATGTGACATTTAAGGAGGGAGATTTTGTGTTTCTTAAGATTTCACCATGGAAGGGTGTTATGAGATTCGGGAAGAAAGGAAAGTTGAGTCCCCGTTATATTGGACCATTCGAGATTCTTCGACGAGTTGGAGAGGTAGCGTATGAATTAGCATTGCCGCCAAATTTGAGTCGTATTCACAACGTTTTTCATGTGTCATACCTACGGAAGTATGTTACAGATCCATCCCATATTATAGAATATGAACCAATAGAACTCCAAGAAAATATGCAGTATGAAGAACTTCCTATCGAAATAGTAGATCGTCGTGAACAGGTTTTGAGAAATAAAGTGATACCCCTTGTGAAAGTAATTTGGCGAAATCATGCGATAGAAGAAGCAACTTGGGAACGTGAAGAAATGATGAGATCAAAATATCCTCAGTTATTTGATAAAACAGGTACGAGTTAATTTCTAAATTTCGAGGACGAAATTTCTTAAGGGGGGGAGGATGTAATACCCCAATTTCTTTTTATCTGATTAATATAAATTTTTATAATTTTATGTGCTTATATTAATTTCGTAGCTATTTTTAATAAAAACAAGTTAACTTCGATTATATTTATTTTCATTGGTTGCTCGATAAATCGAACTCCCATAAGATTAGACTAGGATTGGTTGCTCGATAAATCGAACTCCCATAAAATTTGACTAGGGTATGGGCCGAGCAAATGCATCGAGGCCCATAAAATTTGACTAGGGGAAATGGGACGAGCAGATGCTTTGAGGCCCAAAAAGGGGGAATGGGAGAAATTTTGAACTACCATTAAGCCGTAAAGGCCAAGTTACATTATGCAACTTAAAATCTTAACTTGACAAGTTAAATGATTATATAAAACTTTGAGGAGCTTGGCTCTTTAGTTCTTTGGATGTGGGACTACATAGTAGTAGTAATAAACCCACATAGACTACATAGTTGTGTTATTTTCCATCTTGTGTGAGCCTCTTTTTAAAAGAGAAATGAGATAAGTAGTCCTACATCTTTTCGATGTGGGATAATGTGAATTTAAGTTTTAGTAGATTTGCCATACTTGGTTTTCCACACTTCAACCACATGAAGTTTAAGATTAAATTCGTTTTGATTTATCGTGCATTCAAAATTCTTAACTTTCAATTGTTTTGGGTCAGATTTAAGCCGCCTTTTCTTGCTGCCATGGGGTCGACCTATTGTAGTTTAAATTTACTTTAGGCCTCTCAAAGGAAGCCAAGGTGAATGTTATTAACCTTATTTGAGGATGCAAGTAGAAAACCAACTAGATTTATATAGGGCATGTGAGGGGTTCACTCCCAACCCATTTCGATGTGGGACAAGTTAAATAAATCTAAAGGTACTCATCTTACATTCAGATTTTCAATTACTTTCAAGGAGCAAGATTTTGAGTTGATGTAAGTTATGAACGATCACACATATTGTAATAAGTTCCAAAGGATGCCAAGAAGGTAGCTTATAAACTTCCACCCTTTAGTCCCTCATACTTGTCTAACTTATAAAGAAGTTATAAACACGGTTACTATAAAAATCTCGATGTGGGAGATAGTTATAATAAACCCTTACGTACTTCAATGCTATAACCCTTTAATGGTTTAATGGGAGAAAACTTGAGTTTATTGCTTATCTTTGTCAATTAGATGACATGTGGGATGTGGGATTTTATAGTTCGAATTTTAAGATATTAAGCTCCTAAGCGAAGCCAATGAATGTGTTGAACCCCATTTTGCTTTAAAATGACAAACCTTTTAAGCTTATATATAAAACTTGGAAAAGGTTCCACATAAGAACTCCTCGATGTGGGACAAAAAAGTATGAAACCTATTTCTCATTTACAAACCAAGTCAAGTTTACATAGTGTGTGGGAGATTACTATGGTAGAAAACTCTCGATGTGGGATAACCAGCTACTACATGAGAACTAAAAATAGCCTAGTACCACATTGATAACTCAAGGGGAAATAAGAGAGTATATGTAGAAGAGCTGAACCTTAATGTGTTGAGAAGGAAAATATGGGGAAGGAAGTCACTATTGCCTGCAAGTTACAAATTATGGATACTTTAAATGGGTGGCATATTTAGCAAGACATGAGTTACGTTTTATTACTTTTCCTTACTACTTTTTATACCACATCGATAACAAAAAGAGAGATGAGGGTGTACATATTGCAGAGCTTCACTTGGATGAAACAAAGCAATTTGATTGTGGACATGTTTAATGCAGGATTTAGTGTGGCTGAAGTTGGTTTTTTAGCAAAGCAGGTTTATTTATTTATTTTCAAGCTTTGAGGCTATACCACATCGAGTAGAAAGATGATTTTAGTTCTCTTTCCATATATAAATATGTAGTGGTGTCCTAAATTAGGAAAGTAGGAGTGAAAGCCACCTACAGTTGGTAAGTCCTCTTCGGACTTTTCTTTTTATTTAATTTTATTCACTTTAATTTAATTTAGTTTATTTGATTTAATTTAAGTTAGTTAATATTTATTTATTTTAGTAATTAGTAATATTAGAAATAATGTGTTAATAATGATAGTGTAAATGTTGGATAGTTTTTGGGAGACGAATGTGATAAGATTGAAAAATTTCGAGAAAGGGAAAGAAGCAAAGAGTAGAAGCGGTTTACTGTAAGTATATACTGTACTGATTTACTGTTGTGAATGATTAAATTGATAGCCATCCAAATTTTGACACCTTGGGATCTAGCATAAATTCTAAATCTTGTTTTCCAAGTTGCAAAATTCGTACCATCGAATAGTGGAGGTCTCGAACTCGAAAAACCTTCGCCACAACCGATCGTATTTAAATACGCCATATTTAAGATCTACTTTCGGTTACGTTTTTGAACTTCACGACCGTTCAAATAACGAGATTAAAAGTAAATGCTCTAATACCAATTGATAGGTCCCGAATGTGGGCAAGATAAGCTAGAAGGGGGGGTTGAATAGCTTATCACCTTTTTAAAAGTTGAGCTTGGAGTTTTTGAAATTTCTTTCTCATTTTAAAATACTCACTTATAAATAAGTAAAGTGAAGTGCGAAAAGTAAAAGCGAGAAAGATAAGAGTACGACACTCAAGATTTTATACTGGTTCGTGAAGCTCGTAATCCCACTATAGATTCGAACACCGCTATTCCAGTCCCCGAGCTCCTCCCCAGACTCGAGATTTCTTCCACTATAAAGAAACACTCCTTATAGTAGGCGGAGAAGCCTTTACAACTTCTAAACCACTATGTATTTATCTTGGAACTTAACTCCCCGTTAATTCCTCAAAATACAAAGCTAACCACTACTTGACTCGTCTTAGAGAGTAACTCCCCGTTACCTCCTCAAAGTCTCGTAGCAACCCTTGAGTAGCCTTGATGCTACCCTTGCCGATCTTGGGTCTTGGGTCTTTCTTCTTCCTCACGGTGCAAGAACACCTAACTCCCCGTTAGCTTGTCCAAGACTTGGGTCTCGAAACGAAGATCACTTCCCTTCACTTCACCTCACTGCAAGGATACAACAACAAGCCACAATATAAAAGATATATTAAGGGGCCGTGCAAAACTAGTATGTTACGGTACTAGCCACGGGGACACTATTACGTGTTAAAATATTATTCAACTCACAAGTGTGAGGACTGAACAAAAACAACTCACACGTACGGAAATGTAACTCGCTTATCTATAGGATAAAACGAGGGCCGTTATTACGCGTTAAATTATTCACACACAACAAGAATGTAAAAGACAAGTAAATATATACAAATATATTCGGCCGAATAGATTTTACAAGATAAGGCCGAATGGTTAGAATTGTTTCGTTAAAAACAAATTCGAAAAATGTCTTGTTAAGTCCTTGCAAAGATTTGAACACAATTAAGATTCAGTGGACTTAAAAACCAAGATTAAAAGAATCTCTATTTTGATTAAAAGCTAGAACAAGTTTAAAGCCACTTTCAGTATAAACAAGTTTTATGCGATTTAAGCATGAATCTAAAGATAGCTTCTTTGCCTTTTTAACCACTTCACCACCAAAAGGTTATTAAGGACTTAAATAGAAGTCAAGAAATACTTCAAGATACTTCTCTAAGGGTCTTACAAGTTATCAATATACATCACACGAAAATATTCAAGAACAAGTGTATATTTGATGACAAAATGCAAAAAAGCTTAAGCACATGTATATAGATGATAGATCCAACAATAATAACAACAAATATATACGTTGCAAGAAAAATAACTAGCTTATCACTCTTGAGTTTACAAAGGCTCAAGCTCCTCTTTAATTAAGAGAAAGCTACAAGAGATAGGAGCTAGGATCGAAGCCAAAATCACTACCAAAAAGGGCAGAGATGAGAACCAAATGAAAGGTATTCAAGGGAGGTTCAAAGGTGGCTCAAATACTCAAGAAAAAACACTTACTAGGCTGAAAGAAAACGTGCAAGGGCTGCCTAGAAGGTGGTGGCCGAATCGTGTGAAAATGAGCAAGAAATGATGGCGAAAACAAGCTTAAAACATGATAAAAAGATGAAGAACAAAGCTTGTTTGCTAAATACTTTTTGTGACTTTTGAAATCTGAGATATATGGTATATCTAGGGAGTATTTAGCAGCATTTCTTTGGCTCAAATGGCTTACGGAAAATGGGTTAGTATTTATAGGCAAAACTAGACAAAAAGTAATCAATAATGAGGTGCCACCTAGCAATGCTTTATTAAAACACAAAAAGGCAAAAATCATATTCCAAGATGCTTTCCAGAAAATAAACATGTGGGAAAACCAATAATAAAATATTCAAGAAGCTTCTATTGGTACAGAATAGCCGAAAAACACGTAACTACGCGACAAACCCATTTTGTTAGATTTTCTTCCAAAATCATTTTAAAAATATGAGAAAATGGGAATCCTTTTGAAATATATCCAGAGGATTATGGTCAAAATTTCACCTTGAAATGAGTTGACCATCTATGACTTTTAAGCGACTGATAAATCAATTACGTATCGATTTAAGGGGTCCCAAAAAAAAGTCATGCAAATCTCACGAAAAAAATTCTAAAAAGCTTTTTAAATATTCTAGTGACATTCCTAAAATTTCAAGTCAAAATAACATGTGGAGGTATTTTATTCAAAAATATTTCGATAAAATGTCCTTACGCGACGGAATAACATACATTAGCCGTTTATCGTAACTTGTCGATATTTTGGCTAAAGTTTTGACTTGAAAACTATTCAAAAATAATATTCCACAAATAATAATGACTATGAAGTCCTCGGAATATTTATTTTTAATATTTTTAGAATTTTATTGTAATACCCCAATTTCGTTTTATCTGATTAATATAAATTTTTATAATTTTATGTGCCTATATTAATTTCGTAGCTATTTTTAATAAAAACTAGTTAACTTCGATTATATTTATTTTCATTGGTTGCTCGATAAATCGAACTCCCATAAGATTAGACTAGGATTGGTTGCTCGATAAATCGAACTCCCATAAAATTTGACTAGGGTATGGGCCGAGCAAATGCATCGAGGCCCATAAAATTTGATTAGGGGAAATGGGCCGAGCAGATGCTTTGAGGCCCAAAAAGGGGGAATGGGAGAAATTTTGAACTACCATTAAGCCGTAAAGGCCAAGTTACATTATGCAACTTAAAATCTTAACTTGACAAGTTAAGTGATTATATAAAACTTTGAGGAGCTTGGCTCTTTAGTTCTTTGGATGTGGGACTACATAGTAGTAGTAATAAACCCACATAAACTACATAGTTGTGTTATTTTCCATCTTGTGTGAGCCTCTTTTTAAAAGAGAAATGAGATAAGTAGTCCTACATCTTTTCGATGTGGGATAATGTGAATTTAAGTTTTAGTAGATTTTCCATACTTGGTTTTCCACACTTCAACCACATGAAGTTTAAGATTAAATTCGTTTTGATTTATCGTGCATTCAAAATTCTTAACTTTCAATTGTTTTGGGTCAGATTTAAGCCGCCTTTTCTTGCTGCCATGGGGTCGACCTATTGTAGTTTAAATTTACTTTAGGCCTCTCAAAGGAAGCCAAGGTGAATGTTATTAACCTTATTTGAGGATGCAAGTAGAAAACCAACTAGATTTATATAGGGCATGTGAGGGGTTCACTCCCAACCCATTTCGATGTGGGACAAGTTTAATAAATCTAAAGGTACTCATCTTACATTCAGATTTTCACTTACTTTCAAGGAGCAAGATTTTGAGTTGATGTAAGGTATGAACGGATCACACATATTGTCATAAGTTCCAAAGGATGCCAAGAAGGTAGCTTATAAACTTCCACCCTTTAGTCCCTCATACTTGTCTAACTTATAAAGAAGTTATAAACACGGTTACTATAAAAATCTCGATGTGGGAGATAGTTATAACAAACCCTTATGTACTTTAATGCTATAACCCTTTAATGGTTTAATGGGAGAAAACTTGAGTTTATTGATTATCTTTGTCAATTAGATGACATGTGCGATGTGGGATTTTGTAGTTTGAATTTTAAGATATATAGCTCCTAAGTGAAGCCAATGAATGTGTTGAACCCCATTTTGCTTTAAAATGACAAACCTGTTAAGCTTATATATAAAACTTGGAAGAGGTTCCACATAAGAACTCCTCGATGTGGGACAAAAGAGTATGAAACCTATTTCTCATTTACAAACCAAGTCAAGTTTACATAGTGTGTGGGAGATTACTATGGCAGAAAACTCTCGATGTAGGATAACCAGCTACTACATGAGAACTAAAAATAGCCTAGTACCACATTGATAACTCAAGGGGAAATAAGAGAGTATATGTAGAAGAGCTGAACCTTAATGTGTTGAGAAGGAAAATATGGGGAAGGAAGTCACTGTTGCCTGCAAGTTACAAATTATGGATACTTTAAATGGGTGGCATATTTAGCAAGACATGAGTTACGTTTTATTACTTTTCCTTACTACTTTTTATACCACATCGATAACAAAAAGAGAGATGGGGGTGTACATATTGCAGAGCTTCACTTGGATGAAACAAAGCAATTTGATTGTGGACATGTTTAATCCAGGATTTAGTGTGGCTGAAGTTGGTTTTTGAGCAAAGCAGGTTTATTTATTTATTTTCAAGCTTTGAGGCTATACCACATCGAGTAGAAAGATGATTGTAGTTCTCTTTCCATATATAAATATGTAGTGGTGTCCTAAATTAGGAAAGTAGGAGTGAAAGCCACCTACAGTTGGTAAGTCCTCTTCGGACTTTTCTTTTTATTTAATTTTATTCACTTTAATTTAATTTAGTTTATTTGATTTAATTTAAGTTAGTTAATATTTATTTATTTTAGTAATTAGTAATATTAGAAATAATGTGTTAATAATGATAGTGTAAATGTTGGATAGTTTTTGGGAGACGAATATGATAAGATTGAAAATTTTCGAGAAAGAGAAAGGAGCAAAGAGTAGAAGCGGTTTACTGTAAGTATATACTGTACCGATTTAGTGTTGTGAATGATTAAATCGATTTTTGAAATATCGATGATTTGTTGATGAAAATTGAGTATTCTTACATTGATATTGTGAATTGATGATGATGCTTCCAAATCGGAAGTAAAGCTAAACCAATTGTTTAGCAGGCCGGGATCCCCACCAGTAGAACTTGTGAATCTATCATGTATTAATACTCATTTTCAAATTATGTGAAAAATTATTTGTTATGATGAACTCAGTTACTTGTTTTTTAAAATCTCAGTTAAATAGTATGATATATGCTTGCTGGGCTCTATGAGCTCACCCTTTTATGTCACTAACTTTCACAGGGAATAAAGTTGGAGGAGGTTCGGGAAAGGATAAGATGTTATAATCTTAACTACTGAAGTTGGATAAGAAGTTTGTAGAATTCTAAGAAGAATACTTTTGTAGTAGGCCTATGTTGAAGTTGTTTAGAAGCGTGTAATATGTTGTAACCTTTTATCGTAAGACTTAATAATGTTGTAACTACTTTGTAAATATTTTAATCGATGAAAATATGATAAACGATCTAAATGCCCGTAAATGTATATGAAATTAAAAATTAAATTTTCTAGATTTTATCGTATATTGATCTAATTAATGTTATAACTCAATCATTATATATTATATTGATCAATTTATTATATTATATAAAAAATTCATGTGTATCATATTTTATAATCAAATTATAGTCTAATTGATCATTGTACATAATTTTTGTAATTTTATAATATTTGTGATTCAAAAGTTTTATATTTATAATTTAATTTTAATGTTAATTTTTCTTATATATATATATACACACACACACACATATATATACACACCCTTATACAAATAACAATAAATAACACAATAGAATCTTACATAAATTCGCATTTAGATTCTAATTTTTACATAAAAATTATGTTTTATGAATAAAAATAGAATCTAACAAAAAATTATGATCAAATATAACATGATTACACATAATTTTATTGTTACAAAAATACACATGAGATTCTATAGTGGATTCTATGTAATAATTAATTTTTAAATTTAGATGAGATTCTACGTTATATTCGATATGTTAAGTTTAATTGTTGTTAAAATTTTTGATTTTTATCGTAACAAATCAATTTTTATGAAAAATAAAGTGTTATGATGATGTTTTTTATTGTTCTTTATTTATTATTCTTTATATAGGGTGCTTTTTCTAGAGTGCAACTCATAGATTTAAAGAACACCTTATTTAAAGAATAATAAAGAACACCATCATAATATTTTATTTTTCATAAAAATTAATTTGTATAAACAATTAATTAAAATATTTTTTGTAATTTTATCTATACAACATTTTAGAGATAATATAAATCACATTTACTAAAAATAAAAATTAAAGAGGATGAAAAAAAAGATAATATGTGGTCAGTTCATTAGAACTACACAACAGCCCATTGGGCTTTCCAGTCAGAAAGGCCCACTTCTCCTCGCATTATTTTTTTTGACGAACAAGAAAATTTCATTAATAATGTACATTTTCGTATTTCAATATAAATATATTTTTTAGCTTACATGTTAAAAATAAAATATTGTTTATGTTAGATCTATCGTTTTTCATTTATTTATTTTAAGATGTAACAGTTCTTATTTATTTTGTCGTACTGAAAACCGACTACCGACTACCAAAGTTTTGGATAAATTCACTCTTACACTTATTATTAAAACTATATTTGGTTATTAATAAAACTATCTTCAAATAATAAGAAAGGTATTTTGATAATCAAAACGAAATATAAGTAGATTTTATAAATCGAACAAAATTTTCAACGTAAAAAATCGTCAATTTCTTCTCTCTTTTGTTTCTGCGTAGTTTTAACTTCTCTCCTTTGTTTCTGCGTAGTTTTAATTGGAAATAATTGTTAAACCATCACTAAATTAAAAATTATTTTGTTAATTTCATGCGAGCTGTAAAATCTTCAAAATCAAATTTTAAGAATTCGATAGAGCACAGATATTAAATTGAACATGTAAGATCTTATATATATCAATTTTTTAATAATAATTTTATATGTAAATTAATAACATATAAATATTAAAATAATTATTATAATTATATATATTAGAATAGGAGTCGTCCATTACACACGAGTTATAAACTAGTTATAATAAAGAAAGTATATCCTCAAAACACAACGTCTCGGTGGTTCGACAAATTTTAGAATACTATTAATATTTTGTCAATCATGGGCCATTGAAGATTCTCTAACCGAATATTTTGACCGCATAAAAACAGAAAAGGATTGGATCCCTATCCCCAATTGAAAACCCTAAACCCAGTGGGGGAGGGGGAGAGGCGGAATACACTCTGAATCGTCAAACCCAACCATTGTTTTTCACGTTACAGCCATGGGTAAATCAAGTCTACAAGGCGTTGTAGAAGATCTAAGTCAGTTGAGGGCCCAATTTGGGGAATTGCAGGGCACGGTTTATGAGTTGACACAGCAGATGCGATCTATTTTTGATTTGATGTCCAATCATTTTCACAGCTCTGGTACGCCTCCTACATCTGTGTCTCAATCTGATAACATAGTTCCTACTGATTTCCCAGGGCCTATTTCATTCAACACCACTCCATCACAATACCAAAATCCAAAATCCAAGGTGGAGGTGGAGGAGGAGGTTGAAGCTGACCAGACTATAATAAAAGAAACACTCCCCAGAAACAAAAAGAAAAATCAAAAGAAAACTTTGAAGAGACAACAAAAGGCCGCTTTAATAAAACCAGGTTGTTCCCATTTTTACATGTTCGCATTTGATCATTATCCTGTTCATTATGCTTTGTATCGGATGGATATTGCACATCTTAACAATAATCAACACTCCAGTGACAATGTTAAACCTTTGGTGCCTCTTCTTACTTTTGGTGGTAATCATCTTCCTCCAAATTGTACATTGGTACACCTTGGAGATCATCTTTACTTTGTTGGGGAAGCAGAATCCCATGTTTTTATGATTGCAAAACATGATATTAAGAACTTACATCCGGATGAAAACCGTCCCCCCTATGATCATTTGTTGAAGGTAGGTCCTCCCATGAAAGGTCCTAAAGTAAGCCCCCATGTTTTTGTTGCCAAGGGAAATCTCTATGTTTTCTCCCGGGGCCCCACGTATTCTGAAATGTATTGTCCTTCCACCGGTGAGTGGACAGTCTTGGAATCTAAACCTCACTGGATTGATGATCTTATATCGCATTTTGTTTTGGACGACAAGGTCTATTTTGGTGCAGAATGCGATACTTCTGTTGTAGAATATGTTTTATCATTCAATTTAACTGGTCGTCCTCCACACTGGAACATTGTGAGTACTTCCCCTCCAGCAGATGATCGTCGCCATGCTTTCAGATCCCCTGTTCTGCTAATTGGTGATATGCTTTTTGGGCGTGATTATGACCACCTTGTTGCTGCATCTCCGTTACTCCAGCTGTAACGGAGCTACAGAATCTACTTTTATGCGACCAACATTGGCTGCATCCCTTGATTTCTGGTTTCATCTCCGTCGTCGCTTCGACATTATTGACCGAAATCCAGATCTTTCCTCTGACTACTACACTGCTTTGCAAACCAAGAGTGGTCAAAATGTACTCTGTTGTATCACTTACGGCCCTTCTCATTCCGGTAATGCTGCCTATGCCCACTTCACATTTTGCAAGATACCTGGTGGATGGTGCCCTGAGCCCTTCAAGACAAAATATCAGTTATATGCAGTTTAGAAGGAACAATCAGGATGCATGTTACACAATCAGTTCAAATCAGAGTTCATGCATGAAAAACTATTCAAGATAAGCACTACCAAGTTCAGTACTTGCGGCCCTAAAATCACTTGTTTTTTCTAATAAGGTTATTATTCTCACTAGTTTTTTTTTTTTTGGAAAAATGCTTGGCGTTTGCCATTGCTAAATGTTTGTGATCTTGTTTCATCATCCTTCTATATTATGTTTAAAGACGCTTGCTCTACTTTGTCTGATGGATTGATTATATTAATAACTTTGATCCCGTTGCTTATAACTTTGATTCCGTTGCTTGCTTTCTGATGCCTTTGTGTAACTTTAATATGCCCGCTGTTATATTGAAGCTGTTTGTTAGAGTTAACGTGCCCTTGTGGAATGAATAGTCTAAATTGATTATTCGGTTTTTAACCGTAGTTAACTGAAAAACTGAACGGTTAACCGAATTTCCAATACTTTGTAATATTTCAATTAATATTAATAATATATTTTAGTTATTTACGCTACAGCAGGCAGTGATTTTACTGATTATACTGTTTGTATCTGGTATTTGTACTGTACTGGTTTAGTTATACTGATCTTGGCTCCAATTGAACACTTTCCTTTTTTTGATTACTCTCTATATCATTTTCGATTTAAATAGCTTCGTGTTCAATTTATCTACTTCCGGATTACGCTTTTTAATAGTGACCTAAGCAATGCAGTGTACCCCTGCAGGCTGCAGTCTGTGGGTTCACCACAAGACAAACCACAGTTTATTGTGTTTAATTAAACTAGAACTCTGCTTAGTTTAAATTAGGACAGGACTTGTTATATTTAGTTGTGTTTACTTGGTAATGCATGAGGAATGCCTAACTAGCTAGTAGTCTTAGTACTCACTGATCTGGAGTGCTACACTATGAGAAGTCATGAGGAATGCCTAACTAGCTAGTAGTCTTAGTACTCACTGATCTGGAGTGCTACACTATGAGAAGTCCTGGTAAATGAAGTGCTAGTTTAATTACACAGTTGGCATAGTCCTTATTTGCTGACAGGTATCCTATTTGTGATTGGGAACAAGCTAGTTTTTTTTTTTTGAAAGCCAAACCATTGTATTAAACAAGAGACATAATATCTTTTTGGACAAGAGACATAATTTCTCTCGGGCAGTGATTGTTCCATACTTGTTCTACTCCAAAGGGCATCATCCTAGCTAGATGGTGAGCCACTTCGTTACCTTCTCTTCTAACATGAGACCAGCTAACAGAATTGAAATCATTACAACGAAGGATAATGTCTTCCAGGACGGAATCGAAATCAGAGGAGTGTGTCTCCGCTTTTGATAGTCGGGAAATCAGAACCTGGGAGTCAGACTCTACAATGATGTTTCTGAACCCACATTGGTGACTAAGACGAATAACCATCAAGAGTGCTTTACCCTCAGCAATATCAACTGTCCACCAAGCTCGGACTCTTCTTGTTTCTGCGAAGATTACTTTACCATCGTTTTCCCTTGCCCCGACTCCCAGACCAATCCACCCTGTTTCCGAGCTTGAGGCATCAGAGTTTATCTTTATCACCCCCAATGGTGGAGCTACCCACTTCCTGTGACTGATTGTCCCTCTTTTAACTGGGGATTTGTAGACGTGCTCTGTATATTTCCCGAAATCTTCAATCAACCTATTTATACGAGCTATTAGGATGGTATTTGGAGTAGCTTTATTCTCAAAAACCTTCACGTTTCGTTCTGACCAGGCTGTCCAGGCTAGGAGCACTATTAGTTGCTTTCTTTTCAGATCAACTTTCTCAAGACTTGTAATTAGATCACACATAGAGAGTGATCCTGCATTTGAGATGAGGTTGCCACAACCACTGCCCTCCCATAATTCATTTTCTCGACCACACTTAAAGATGATGTGTGTTTCTGTTTCTTCGACATTTGTGCACCATGGGCAGCTTGCATCCTCTAATATATGCCTGGACTTTAGCAGAGCTTTGGTTGGCAGAGTACCTGTGCATAAGCGCCAAAGAAAATGGCGAACTCTTGGGGAAACTTCCATGTTCCAGATAACTATCCAAGCTCGATGGAGGGAATCTGAGTTATGCCCCTTCCCTAGTATAACGCCTTAGAAATTTCAGAATATTTAATTACTAAAAGTTATCTAGTTTATATTAAATATAAATTATGTGGTGTGTGAATTGGTTGAGGAAGTATTATATGGTGGAATAATATTTGGAGGTTTGGTTGATGTTTTATATATGTTATGTAAGCCCGACTGTTTTTAATTATATTTTTGGGATTTATTTTCTATTTAATTGCGTTATATTTACCTTCTGTGAATTTTATAAAATTCTCGGGATTAGCAGAAATCCTGAAATCTTTTTCATTATTGATTTTATTAGTTTATATGACTTTTAAAAATACTTGGTGAATTATTTTTGGGTTTCAAGGATTTTAAAATGATTTTACGAATTATTTTCCAGTTTAAGGATTTAATCTTGTAAAACTCATATTTAATTCGTTTTTAATCCTAAAAATATTTTAAAAATATGTGGGTGATCGTAATTTTACATTCTTTATTTCAAAATTTTAAAATTTAATGTCCTACCCATTTTTCTAATTGATGTCGATTTTAGGATAGATTTTATTCATTTTTTCAGAATTGTAAAATCCTTAAATTACTTTATTTCCCTTTTCCCCCAAATCCTTTTAAGTCCTAAATCCCTAATTGAGTTAGTCGCAGTCAAAGCTCTTCCATTTCTCGATTGTTCTGGCGAGTTCTCTCCAAAAATCTCTCGAAATCTCAATCTCTCTTCCTCGCACTCTCTCTCTCGAAGTCTCTCTCTCTCCGTGAGTTCCTTTCCCTCTTAGCGATCTCAACTGTCAATTAAACTCTCCCCTGCTGTTTAACTCGAATCGTGAGGTATGAGTGAGTGTTCTTGGCGACCTATGTACGAGATTAAATCTCTCCTTTCCTCCCGTGTTTTGTTGTTGATGTGTGTGTGTGTGTAAGTTATGGTGTGTGTAATGGGTCTGGGAGTGCAGATTTTCGTGTAAGCCATGTGTGTGTGTGTGTTCGTTGATGACCCGCGATTGGTGGGTGGTGTTAACTGATGCTAAGGCATATGCAGTGATGTATCTGTTCTTGTTGTTGTCGTTGTGATGTTGGTCAGTTCTTGTGCTGGCAAGCTCAGAGTGAGCGTGTGACATTGTTAGCTTTGGTTCCCCTGTTCCTGTGATGAATGCGCCGTCATCATTTTTGCATATACAACTTATATCTGTGATTATTGGTTCGGTGTGATTACTGAGTCGATATTGTTGCAGTTGGGTTGTGTTCTTGCGACTTGTTGTGCCTTATTTCACTGCCCTGTATACAGTCGACTGTTATTGTGGTTAATGAAAGCTATTACTGGCTTATTGTTTGTTCAGTTCCCCTGCATCTGTGCTTGTTAAATTCATACACGAATTGTTGTGTGGAGTCAAGCATTACTACCAGTCTATGTTATGATGTTATAATTCGACTATGGTGGTTGTTTTTTTTTTATTTGGATAATTTAATCAGTGCTATGATTACCCTTCTGTGAAATTACCTGTTAAATTGTCCGTAACTATGTTGTGCGGAATTTCGAGTTGGAAACCCTATTACGGGTACCCTCGGGATTTTGCCCCATCGACAGTGATGTTTAAAGTAAATTGAGTCGATGGAATATGGCGATGATGATTATTTTCTGAGCCAAAAATATTAATATTAAAAATTTATTATTTACTTAATAACTTGTAATTTAATATCAAATTGGTATTACTTACTTAAATTGTACTAGATTATGAATCAGTGAATTGGAAATGTGAATTGGGATTGGATGATAATTATGGATTCGATTGGTAATTGATAATTGTGTTGGTTGTGTCGGCTGTATCCCGACTGGCAGTCCCCCGTATAAAGGGGATGCCGTCAAAATTTTTCTAAAATATATTAAAATCATTTCTTAAAAATGAGTCTGTATAATTATACAATTTATACGAGTTGTGAGTCGGGCTTCATATTTTAAAATCTATGTAGTATGTGTTAATGTGACTATATGATTAAATAAACATAAATTAGGGGACTATTCGCAGAGGTAGACTAAGTGGATTGTTTACATTGATTAGTGAATATTGAGCAGGATTCTAAAATAGTGTTATATTGTGTGTAGATCCCGTGGATAAAGGGAAGGCTAAAGCTGAGGACGTAAAGACACTTCGGATTCTGTGATTGTCTAGTTAAGGCAAGTAAATTGCTTCAATTATCTTTTAAATGTGTTATGATTATAAAAACCTGATTCATATGCTTATTCAAATTACTCTTGCTGTAATTGTTCCGTTAATTTCCCGAATTTTCGAATACTTAATTGTTATACCCCAAATTGATTCTACTGAGTTGTTGATGCTATTAATGAATTGATTTACATCCATATTCCTTGCAAGTATATTATTCCACTTCTCTTTCAAGTAAACCACTTCACTTATATTTCCAGCGAATTATGACTATCATAACTTGATTCTTATGCATTTGATTTATCCTTGATATAACTGCTCTGATAATTTCCATTAATTTTGAATATTCAATTGTTATACCCCCAAGTTGATTATATCGTTTTCGTTGATCCTTTTAGTAGCTTGACTTAAATCAATACCCCTTTTTGCCATATCGAACTTGTCGATATTTAATTCAGAGATTACTTGACCTTATTCTACTTGGTGAGATTTGAGATGTTGACATGGAACGAAAGTGTCCAGGGTGTTTGGCAGTTGAGGTGGTCGATTGTTCCGACACCTGATGTTTAGTTAAGATTGGACTGTTGTTTTTTTTTTAAAAATGTGGACCGTAAGGGTCGGACCAGATTCGTGGTCAGAAATTATTAAGGCCAATGTGTGCCGTGGATCCATTAAGGACATTGCTGTGTGCGTTTGTCCGGGGTTAGTGCGTGACTGATCAGCAGCCTAACCTTATAATTGTTTTTATTTATAAAATGCATGATAGTCCAATCCTCTTCTATTTTATGACTCGGACAAAAGATGAACCTTCAGTTGAGCTTATATAATGTTGATTGTTAATTCTTGACAATCTTGCAGATATTTCAGTTGTTGATGTTTTAATTACATATATATATACTTGCTGAGCATTTTGGCTCACTTGCTTGCTAATTCTGTTTCCTCAGCTAAGCCTGAAGATGTCTAGAAGAAGTGGCCCGTCTGGTTGGGGTAGTCACCGAGGCAGTCAGAGGGTCGAGGTGGTTGGATGGGTAGTGAGCATATATCTTTGTTTATATTATGTCTGTATTTGTAGGCAGATTATCATATTTAATGGGTTGTATATTATTTGATTCAGTTCTGGGTTGTAATAGCTATTGGTAGTTGTTTCATACAGTGACCTGTGAGCGGTCTGGGTTGGTATGGTTTTATTTCCTTATGGTTTAGTATAACTTGTGCATGTGGACTGTTTTAGTTATACTTAGTTGTTTGAGTAGGTGGTTAGTTCGGTTTATGATTACATCATGCCGAAATTTCTAAAATTTCTTCTATATTAATGTTTAATTGAGTATAAAAGTTTATATTATTATTGTTGGCAAGTGAGGGTGTTACAAGTTGGTATCAGAGCCACAGGTCACAGTCACTGAAACAATTAGGTGGAGAGTCGGGGTAGAGTTATGAGAAAGGTTAGGATTGTTTCGTGAGAGATAGGAAGTCTAATTATATATATATATATATATATATATATATATATGTATATATATATGTATACTTCAGGCACCTGTTTCTGGTTCCGATTCAGACCCGGACGAGGATCCGGAAGGAGGGGCTTCTGTACCGCAGCAGATTTCCCCAGGGGCTATGCAGCCATTCGTAGGATCGCAGGGCTCGGTGAATGGGCCAGCATATCAGTACACTCCACAGCCTGTTCCATACCATGTGTACGAGCGAGTGGCCAGAGAGAGGGACTATCTCTTAGGGCAGATGGCAGAGTTGAGGGCCATGAGGGCTGGGGAGGAGGACCGGGCTAGAGACCGAGACAGAGCGGTAGCTGAGCTGGAGGATGTCCGGAGGCGAGTACGAGCTCTTAGACATGTTATCATTAGGCGGGGACGGATTAGATCCCGAGATGAGCCGGCGTTCGTGACACAGCAGGTGACTCTAGGTCTGGTGAGGGCCGAGCTGGAGAGCATTCTGGGATCAGCCTGGCGGGGAGAGTCGGATGACGATGATGACCAGTGATGATTAGGGTAGTATGATGATGTGGTATATAGAGGCATGTTATGGTAGTAGTAGTATGTCAGGATTTGCAGTGCAACCAGTTTTGTTGTATATATCTGTTGTACTGTGACTAGATGCTAGCAGTCTCCTCTTTTAGTATTATGTTGTACCCTTATCGAAGCGTTGTTTTTACGCTTGTATCAGATCTATCTATATATATCATTATCACTTTTGCAGAACTGTGTTAAATTTCCTTATACTGTCATTTACTTAAGCATCTTATTTACTGCTCGTTTCATATTTACTTTCAGCACCATTTCCTTCTAGCATTGTTTTTACTTTCGATACTATGTTTGACCTTAGCATTATGACTATTGTTTCTTTATGGTACCTACTGAACGTTTGTGAATACCTTGTGTAACCTTGGATTGATATCCTATTGCACCCTGTGAATCAGTTGTTGACCGGAATATTGGTTGGAGACCTTGAATTACTTTTCAGTAATATATGCATTGTTTGTTTAAGTTGGATCATTTTGAGCTATTATTTTCTGAATCTGAATTTAATATAATTGTTCATTGATTTCAGAAATATGCCTCCAAGAAAGAAGAAACAAAATACCCGAACCACCAATCAGGGTGAACAAGCTAATCCACCTCCTGTTGGTCAGATGGACCCTGCCTTAGCACAAATATTACAAACTCTTGTTCAGCAGACTGCTACTCTAGCACAGCAACAGCAGCAATTACAGCAGCAGTTGTTGGCTCAGCAGCAACAACAGCAGCAGCAACAACAGCAGCAGCAACAACAGCAACAACAGCAACAGCAACAGCAGCAGCAGCAGCAGCCACCTGTTCCTCCGGTGGTTACTTTTAAGTCTTTTCAAGCAGTTAAACCTCCTGAGTTTAAAGGAACAGCGGACCCGGTGGAGGCGAGATCTTGGTTAAAAGAGATGGAAAAAGCTATTGCACTGGTGGGGGTCCCAGCAGATAAACAAACCGAATATGTAAGTTATTTCGTGAAGAATGAAGCCACTTATTGGTGGGAGTCGGTGAAGATGTTGGAAGCTACTGAGGTGATTCCTTGGGAAAGGTTTACAGAGCTATTTTTGGAAAAGTATTTCCCCGACTATATGAAAGACCAGATGGAGATGAATTTTTTGGAGTTGAAACAGGGGAAAATGTCGGTGACAGAATATGAAACCAAGTTTACTGAACTAGCTAGGTTTGCTCCGGCCTATGTGGACACGGAGAGGAAGAAGGCTAAGAGGTTTCAACAAGGATTGAAACCATGGATTCGTACTAAACTAGCAGTTTTGGAGCTGGAGACTTATGCAGTGGTGGTGCAGAAGGCCATGATAGCTGAAGGAGAAAGCGAATTATACTTCAAGGAAAAAGAAGGAAAGAAAAGAAAGGTTGGGTCAATGGGGGAACGACAAGAGCAAGGCAGTTCTCAGAATGTGCCAAATAAAAAGCCAGGATTCCAGCCAGGAAAGTATGGGAACCCTAGGAAGCCGGGATCAGGGAATGAGGGCCAAGGAAATAGAATTCAAGATGCGAGTCAGCAGAAATTGGTTAGGCCACCCTTGGCAGAGTGCAAGACTTGTGGAAAAAGACATCCTGGAGTGTGTACAAAGTTGGAGGTGACGTGTTACAAATGTAATCAAAAAGGTCATTATGCTCGGGAATGCAAGGCAGGAATTGTGTGTCACCGTTGTGGGAAGCCAGGGCATATAATGAGAGACTGTAAAGTACCTGTAGTGAAACCTCCAGTTCTGGCTAATCCAATACTGCAAGCAATTGAAGCACCCCCAACAGCAAGTGTCAGACCAGTGGCAAGGACTTTCAACATGACTCTGAACGAAGCTATTAAGAATTCGGATGTGGTAGCAGGTACGCTCCCTGTAAATTCTGTTCAAGCTAAAGTGTTAATTGATTCCGGGGCTACGAAGTCCTTTATATCTAGAGAATTTGTTCAAAGGTTAAATTGTGAGATTTGCATGTTGCGTGAAGCTATGGTTATAGAAATAGCTAATTCAGAACGAATTCCGGTTACTCAAGTGTGTCCTCGTTGCAAGATTGATATTTCAAGGCATTGTTTTTACGCTAGTTTGATACCCTTTCAGTTAGGTGAATTTGATGTTATCTTAGGAATGGATTGGTTAACAGAGAATAATGCCCAAATTGATTGTAAGAATAAAAAGGTGATCCTTAAACCCTCCGATAATGTAGAAGTTACCTTTAGGGGTCAGAGGCAGACTAGGAGATTTTTATCGATCATTCAAACAAAGAGGCTGTTGAGGCAAGGATGCGAGGGCTATATGGCTTATGTCATGGATACCAAGCAAGAGGTACCTAAGATAGAGGAAATACCAGTGATGAATGAGTTTCTTGATGTTTTTCCGGATGAACTTCCCGGTTTACCTCCGGATAGAGAAATAGAATTTACCATCGATTTAGCCCCAGGAACTGAACCCGTGTCAAAGGCTCCCTATCGAATGGCACCTGTGGAGATGAAGGAATTGGCAGTTCAATTGCAAGATCTTCTGGAGAAAGGTATTATTAGGCCTAGTGTATCGCCGTGGGGAGCTCCGGTATTATTTGTAAAGAAGAAGGATGGAAGTATGAGATTGTGTATCGATTATCGGGAACTAAATAAGTTGACCATTAAGAATAAATACCCTTTGCCAAGAATTGACGATTTATTTGATCAATTAAAAGGAGCAACTTGTTTCTCAAAGATTGATTTGCGGTCAGGATATTTTCAATTAAAGATTAGACCGGAAGACGTTCCAAAAACAGCGTTTCGGACTAGATATGGGCACTACGAGTTCATGGTGATGGCCTTTGGGCTAACCAATGCACCAGCAGCGTTCATGGACCTAATGAATAGAGTCTTCAAGAAATATTTGGATAAGTTTGTGATTGTGTTTATAGATGATATTTTGATATACTCAAAGACCGAAGAAGATCATGCAGGACATTTAAGGATAGCTTTAGAAACGTTGAGGAAAGAGAAATTGTATGCGAAATTTTCCAAATGTGAGTTTTGGTTGAAAGAAGTGCAGTTTTTAGGGCATGTCATCAGCAGTGAAGGGATTAAGGTGGATCCTGCTAAAATTGAAGCCGTGATGAATTGGGACAGACCTAAAACACCCACAGAAGTTCGAAGTTTCTTAGGATTGGCGGGATATTATCGAAGATTTGTTCAAGACTTTGCGAAGATAGCCACCCCACTAACAAAGTTGACAAGGAAGAATGAAAAGTTTGTGTGGAATGAGAAGTGTGAAGAAAGTTTCCAGGAATTAAAGAAGAGATTGGTGACTGCACCTGTATTGACACTTCCAGATGAAAAAGGAAATTTTGTGATCTACAGTGATGCATCTCACAAAGGTTTGGGATGTGTACTAATGCAGCACGGTAAGGTAATTGCTTACGCTTCGAGACAATTGAAACCTCACGAGCAGAAATATCCTACTCATGACTTAGAATTAGCCGCGATTGTTTTCGCCTTGAAGATTTGGAGACATTATTTGTATAGGGAAACGTGTGAAATTTACACGGACCACAAGAGTTTAAAGTATATTTTCACCCAGAAGGAGTTAAATATGAGACAGAGAAGATGGTTAGAATTACTCAAGGATTATGATTGTACCATCAACTATCATCCTGGGAAGGCGAACGTGGTGGCGGACGCTTTAAGTAGGAAGGAGAAAATCAGTATGTTGACAATGCCTGAGGAATTATACAAAGAGTTTGAAAGATTGGAGATAGAGGTGTGTATGCCTGCAAGTAGTATAGATACGGTGTACACTATGACGTTTCAGCCAGAATTGTTAGAAAAGATTCGCAGATGCCAGGAGGAAGTCATGAGCGGAGATGTGAACAAGTTAACAGGTGAGGAAATATGCACTCAGGTAGATGACAAGGGGATATTGAGATTTTCTTCACGTATTGGATACCCAATGTGACAGAGTTGAAGAATGAGATTCTACAGGAAGCCCACAGCTCGAAATATTCGATTCATCCAGGAAGTACGAAAATGTATCGAGACTTGAAAAGAAACTTCTGGTGGCCGGATATGAAGAGAGATATTGCCGAATGGGTGAGTAAGTGTTTGACCTGTCAGAGAGTAAAAGTAGAACATCAAAGGCCAAGTGGGATGCTACAACCATTAGAGATTCCCGAGTGGAAATGGGAACATATTGCAATGGACTTTGTGGTTGGATTGCCAAGGACGAGAGCTAATCATGATGCTATATGGGTAATTGTTGATCGATTAACGAAATCTGCACACTTCCTTCCAATAAATGAGAGGTTTTCACAAGACAAATTAGTTCATCTATACATAAAAGAAATTGTGGTGCGACATGGAGTTCCAGTATCAATAGTCTCAGATCGAGATCCAAGATTTAATTCGAGATTCTGGAGGAGTTTTCAAGAATGTTTGGGCACCGAATTAAAAATGAGTACTGCATACCATCCTCAAACTGATGGACAGAGTGAAAGAACGATTCAAACAATTGAAGACATGCTCCGAGTTTATGCATTGGATTTTGCAGGAAGTTGGGATGAACATTTGCCTTTAGTGGAATTTTCATACAACAATAGCTTTCATGCTAGCATCGGTATGCCACCGTATGAAGCGTTATATGGACGAAAGTGTCGATCTCCAATATACTGGGAAGAAGTTGGCGAGCGAAAGATACTTGGACCTGAGTTAGTGCAGCAAACCAAGGAAGTAGTTCAACTTATTCAGAAACGGTTAGTGACAGCTCAGAACCGACAGAAGAAGTACGCTGATTTGGCCAGAAAGAATATAGAATTCGAAGAAGGAGAGCAAGTACTGTTGAAAGTATCTCCGTGGAAAGGGTTAGTAAGATTTGGCAAGAAGAGAAAATTAAGTCCAAGATTTGTTGGGCCTTTCGAGGTATTGAAGAAAGTCGGGAAAGTCGCCTACGAGTTAGCTTTACCGCCTCATATGCAACATATCCATAACGTGTTCCATGTATCCATGCTTAAGAAGTACCATCTGGATTCTAAACATGTCATTGAATATGAGCCGATAGAGATTCAGCCAGATTTATCTTATGTGGAGCAGCCTATTAAAATCTTGGATCGGAAAGAGAAGGTTTTGAGAAATAAGACAATTCCTATAGTGAGAGTTTTATGGAGAAACCCCAAGGTGGAAGAATCAACTTGGGAGTTGGAAAGCGATATGCTGGAAAAGTATCCTCAATTATTCTCTTAGGTGAGATTCTGGGGACAGAATCCTTTTAAGAGGGGAGGTTATAACGCCTTAGAAATTTCAGAATATTTAATTACTAAAAGTTATCTAGTTTATATTAAATATAAATTATGTGGTGTGTGAATTGGTTGAGGAAGTATTATATTGTGGAATAATATTTGGAGGTTTGGTTGATGTTTTATATATGTTATGTAAGCCCGACTGTTTTTAATTATATTTTTGGGATTTATTTTCTATTTAATTGCGTTATATTTACCTTCTGTGAATTTTATAAAATTCTCGGGATTAGCAGAAATCCTGAAATCTTTTTCATTATTGATTTTATTAGTTTATATGACTTTTAAAAATACTTGGTGAATTATTTTTGGGTTTCAAGGATTTTAAAATGATTTTACGAATTATTTTCCAATTTAAGGATTTAATCTTGTAAAACTCATATTTAATTCGTTTTTAATCCTAAAAATATTTTAAAAATATGTGGGTGATCGTAATTTTACATTCTTTATTTCAAAATTTTAAAATTTAATGTCCTACCCATTTTTCTAATTGATGTCGATTTTAGGATAGATTTTATTCATTTTTTTCAGAATTGTAAAATCCTTAAATTACTTTATTTCCCTTTTCCCCCAAATCCTTTTAAGTCCTAAATCCCTAATTGAGTTAGTCGCAGTCAAAGCTCTTCCATTTCTCGATTGTTCTGGCGAGTTCTCTCCAAAAATCTCTCGAAATCTCAATCTCTCTTCCTCACACTCTCTCTCTCGAAGTCTCTCTCTCTCCGTGAGTTCCTTTCCCTCTTAGCGATCTCAACTGTCAATTAAACTCTCCCCTGCTGTTTAACTCGAATCGTGAGGTATGAGTGAGTGTTCTTGGCGACCTATGTACGAGATTAAATCTCTCCTTTCCTCCCGTGTTTTGTTGTTGATGTGTGTGTGTGTAAGTTATGGTGTGTGTAATGGGTCTGGGAGTGCAGATTTTCGTGTAAGCCATGTGTGTGTGTGTGTTCGTTGATGACCCGCGATTGGTGGGTGGTGTTAACTGATGCTAAGGCATATGCAGTGATGTATCTGTTCTTGTTGTTGTCGTTGTGATGTTGGTCAGTTCTTGTGCTGGCAAGCTCAGAGTGAGCGTGTGACATTGTTAGCTTTGGTTCCCCTGTTCCTGTGATGAATACGCCGTCATCATTTTTGCATATACAACTTATATCTGTGATTATTGGTTCGGTGTGATTACTGAGTCGATATTTTTGCAGTTGGGTTGTGTTCTTGCGACTTGTTGTGCCTTATTTCACTGCCCTGTATACAGTCGACTGTTATTGTGGTTAATGAAAGCTATTACTGGCTTATTGTTTGTTCAGTTCCCCTGCATCTGTGCTTGTTAAATTCATACACGAATTGTTGTGTGGAGTCAAGCATTACTACCAGTCTATGTTATGATGTTATAATTCGACTATGGTGGTTGTTTTTTTTTTATTTGGATAATTTAATCAGTGCTATGATTACCCTTCTGTGAAATTACCTGTTAAATTGTCCGTAACTATGTTGTGCGGAATTTCGAGTTGGAAACCCTATTACGGGTACCCTCGGGATTTTGCCCCATCGACAGTGATGTTTAAAGTAAATTGAGTCGATGGAATATGGCGATGATGATTATTTTCTGAGCCAAAAATATTAATATTAAAAATTTATTATTTACTTAATAACTTGTAATTTAATATCAAATTGGTATTACTTACTTAAATTGTACTAGATTATGAATCAGTGAATTGGAAATGTGAATTGGGATTGGATGATAATTATGGATTCGATTGGTAATTGATAATTGTGTTGGTTGTGTCGGCTGTATCCCGACTGGCAGTCCCCCGTATAAAGGGGATGCCGTCAAAATTTTTCTAAAATATATTAAAATCATTTCTTAAAAATGAGTCTGTATAATTATACAATTTATACGAGTTGTGAGTCGGGCTTCATATTTTAAAATCTATGTAGTATGTGTTAATGTGACTATATGATTAAATAAACATAAATTAGGGGACTATTCGCAGGGGTAGACTAAGTGGATTGTTTACATTGATTAGTGAATATTGAGCAGGATTCTAAAATAGTGTTATATTGTGTGTAGATCCCGTGGATAAAGGGAAGGCTAAAGCTGAGGACGTAAAGACACTTCGGATTCTGTGATTGTCTAGTTAAGGCAAGTAAATTGCTTCAATTATCTTTTAAATGTGTTATGATTATAAAAACCTGATTCATATGCTTATTCAAATTACTCTTGCTATAATTGTTCCGTTAATTTCCCGAATTTTCGAATACTTAATTGTTATACCCCAAATTGATTCTACTGAGTTGTTGATGCTATTAATGAATTGATTTACATCCATATTCCTTGCAAGTATATTATTCCACTTCTCTTTCAAGTAAACCACTTCACTTATATTTCCAGCGAATTATGACTATCATAACTTGATTCTTATGCATTTGATTTATCCTTGATATAACTGCTCTGATAATTTCCATTAATTTTGAATATTCAATTGTTATACCCCCAAGTTGATTATATCGTTTTCGTTGATCCTTTTAGTAGCTTGACTTAAATCAATACCCCTTTTTGCCATATCGAACTTGTCGATATTTAATTCAGAGATTACTTGACCTTATTCTACTTGGTGAGATTTGAGATGTTGACATGGAACGAAAGTGTCCAGGGTGTTTGGCAGTTGAGGTGGTCGATTGTTCCGACACCTGATGTTTAGTTAGGATTGGACTGTTGTTTTTTTTAAAAATGTGGACCATAAGGGTCGGACCAGATTCGTGGTCAGAAATTATTAAGGCCAATGTGTGCCGTGGATCCATTAAGGACATTGCTGTGTGCGTTTGTCCGGGGTTAGTGCGTGACTGATCAGCAGCCTAACCTTATAATTGTTTTTATTTATAAAATGCATGATAGTCCAATCCTCTTCTATTTTATGACTCGGACAAAAGATGAACCTTCAGTTGAGCTTATATAATGTTGATTGTTAATTCTTGACAATCTTGCAGATATTTCAGTTGTTGATGTTTTAATTACATATATATATACTTGCTGAGCATTTTGGCTCACTTGCTTGCTAATTCTGTTTCCTCAGCTAAGCCTGAAGATGTCTAGAAGAAGTGGCCCGTCTGGTTGGGGTAGTCACCGAGGCAGTCAGAGGGTCGAGGTGGTTGGATGGGTAGTGAGCATATATCTTTGTTTATATTATGTCTGTATTTGTAGGCAGATTATCATATTTAATGGGTTGTATATTATTTGATTCAGTTCTGGGTTGTAATAGCTATTGGTAGTTGTTTCATACAGTGACCTGTGAGCGGTCTGGGTTGGTATGGTTTTATTTCCTTATGGTTTAGTATAACTTGTGCATGTGGACTGTTTTAGTTATACTTAGTTGTTTGAGCAGGTGGTTAGTTCGGTTTATGATTACATCATGCCGAAATTTCTAAAATTTCTTCTATATTAATGTTTAATTGAGTATAAAAGTTTATATTATTATTGTTGGCAAGTGAGGGTGTTACACCTAGCATATATGCTGACTTTTCCATCGTTAGAACAGGCCCAGCTAATGCGATCTTGTGGCGCTCTCTCACTCAGAGGAATAGATAAGATACATTTCTGGTCTCTCTCGTTGAAATTGTCAGTAATCATCTCAACGTTCCATTCTTTGCTATCTGCAGTTAGCAGGTCACTGACCGTAATAATAGCCCTGTTCTCCTCGCTGGTGATGAATCTGCCCGCTTCGTTACAAACCCAAGGATCTTTCCACACATTGACCTTAGTACCCTTCCCTATTCGCCAGATGATGCCTTCTTTTACTAAAGCTTTTACACTACACACACTCTTCCAAGAGTAGCTGCTCGAGTAACCCAGAGAAGCTTCGAGGAAGTTACAATTTGGGTAGTACTTTGCCTTCATGACCCTGCCCAAGAGCGAGTAGTCTTAGTACTCACTGATCTGGAGTGCTACACTATGAGAAGTCCTGGTAAATGAAGTGCTAGTTTAATTACACAGTTGGCATAGTCCATATTTGCTGACAGGTATCCTATTTGTGATTGGGAACAAGCTAGTTAGAGCAAGCCAATAGTTTACCTATTTGATGTCACTAAGGCAAGATTTATGGAATTTAGTAAAAAATGATGCTCTAACAATGTCCTACCCACTCTGACATTCACCTATTTTACCTATTTTTAGGTAATAAAAAATTCCTCTCTCTCTCTTCCACTTATTTTCACTCTTCTACTTTTTATACCTTTTTTTTTTCAAATTTATATTATTTTAATAATGAGGAATGAGTTTAGGGATTATTATTGTTGTTGAATTGTAAAATGATGTCCTAAATCACTATTACTCATTGTTTTATAATATTTATGGATAAAAGTAGTGATTATTATCAATTTATGAATATTATTTTAATTGTATTTCTTAATAGTATCATGTTGGGAAATCATTGATAAGTTGAAAGTTGTAAGTGTCCAAGATCTCCAATTAAAATAGATTTTTAATAAAAAAAATTATCATGTAACCAATATTTTCTTTTTATAAAAACTGAGAAATTGAAGAGGGTCTGGTTCATATTAATGGAATTCGTTAATGGTAATAAATACCTGATCCCATGTGATAATAGTGTTTGAAATAAAAATTTTATTCCCCTTATTTCGGTAAATCAAACTCTTGATTGTCAATTGAAATTCCATTTTATCCTTATTTCCATCTACTCCCATTTCCATCGTCATGCGTCCATACACTTTTTTAACATTATTTTACGATTAAAAAAACACTATTACTTAGTACTCCATTTGTTCCATAAAAATGACACGTTTTTGACCGATCAAAGTCAACATTGTCGACAAATTAAATTTAACTAGCGTAAAAGTCCGTGCAACGCACGGCCTTAATTTCAACTCACAATTTTTATGATATTTTTACAAACATTTATAACTTTGTTATAAAAGTTTAAGGAAAAGTTTTTATAAAAATTGTAGATATTTACAAAACACTACACCAAGTTTGAATTTAAGAATGCAAGTGGTTTAACGAAACTAAGCATAATACTATAAAAATGTTCTCTTCTACATCCACCTGTTACAAGTGCAAGTTTCTTATCAGAAACATTTCAAGCTCCTGAGATTCTACAAGAAAAGAGGCAGCTAGCTCTTGCAATCTATATGTAAGGGATGATATACATGACCTACATCACAAAGGAAAAAAAACGCATGCATTTTATTCATACTTGATAATCTGAAACCATATTATAAGATATAACACAATAAGATCCGAAACAAATTGTGCCAACAAAAAAAGTATTGTTATCTTGCAAAAAATCTACAAAATACATATCGAAATTCAGAATATATGTACACATAGTACAATAGGAATCTGGAAATGTATATACCTTGCATCACCTTCTTTACCGAATATCCGAGGCCTTGGTACATTGAATCAGTAACACCCTCATTGAGAATAGCTACAAAATTCAACCCAGAACAATACCTACCAAATTCAATCGGGCAGCTCTTAGTTTGAGGTGAAAAACTAAAGCATCCTTTTTAGGGAAAAAAATAAAGCATCTAAATTTTATGTACTTTCATATTTTTGGAGATTAAGTGTACCAATTTTCTCTACCCGAGAGAGATGGTATGATTCAGACAATATTATGTACTTGCAACCTGCAAAGCATTTCATCGAGCACGTCAATTACACCAAGCATAACAATCCAAGTCCAAGAAATATATATAAGCATTATTTGCCTAAATAAATCAAACATCCCAGCTTGATGCCTATCTCATTTGGTGTTAATTAATACCAATATAAAATTTATAGACCTGGTCAGGTATGAAATGTTTGGCATTGTATTTTACTTGGTCAAAAATTGGGCTTCCACTTGCCTGTAAAGATCCTACGTACATTAAAAAACAAAAATTAAGTTGTTTCAGTGAACTTTGTTGAAGTACTTAAATATCAACTAATAACGTGAAAAATATTTGTTGTTCACTTAACGACCAATTATAAGCTTCTTTAGTAGTGCACTCATCTTGAGATGTTGGGTTTGACATTTGAGAGTATTAGAATATGTCTATAATTATTAGCATGATTCTCTCCTATGTATGTAAATTAGCAACTGTAAATTAGCAGTTGTCTCTCCGTATGTATAGTCTGGAGGATGGTAATCTGTTAAGCTATTCTAGGTAACTACAGAGTGTAAGATGTGTATATAAACCTTTGGAATGAAATGAAAGGGTAAGGAAAACATTTTCAATATGGTATCAAAGCAATAAGATCCTATTTTTTTCCTCACACTTCCGCCACCTATCTTCTTCTTCCTTCTCCTATATCTCCCTCTGCTCCACCATGACAGGAAGCCAGTCTTCGGACATGCCCACATTCCACCCAGCCTTCTCCGTTTCCAATATCAAAAATCACATACCAATCACACTTGAAATGGAAAACGTACAGTACACATCTTGGGCCGAGTTGTTCGCTAATGCCGCCACTTCACTTGATGTTGCAGACCATATCACCCCTCCTAAGGACACCATTATCACCAAAGACGCTAAATGGATGCGTCTTGATGCGATAGTTAAACAGTGGATCTATAGCACCATTTCTCCGTTAGTGTAGGTGCCCTAGAGGCAATACATTGTTTCTTTGAATAAACCTTTATGTCATTTGATCATTCAATAAACGTATTTATTATGACTTTAATTACTGCGATATATTTGTTAGCATAATAAATGTCCTTAGAATCATGATACACATTATATAGTTTAAGTACATGACTTGAAATTGAGATTATATAATATATCATATTCTTAAAAAGTCCCTGGTCGAGTATTATTATTATAGGACAATAATAATACATAAATAGACTAGTATGTTGTTCGACAGATAACCACATCTCATTGGTTATAAGTATGGAGATACTAAAGTCAATACATAGGTACATGTAGGATTACATGGTACTGGACAGACCCACAGTGAGATTCTTCATGTTTAATAAAGTCATAAGAAAGACTCACAGTGATAATGGTGTAATGATCCTTTGACTTGAGATCATTATATTTCTATACGAGGATTAATATACTTTGACTACATTAAAAGTTACCTTTGACCGGGTGATGATAAAAGTGGACATCGGGTATATCATGAGTCGCATGAGAAATATGAATGATAGATAAAGGATTCAACCCTCCTATAATTAGGAGAGATATTATTGGCCTCTTGATTGAGTGAGACTATAAAATGCATGGTCGTGCTCAAATAATGATTTGTTTTTAATAGTCTACTCATGGATCAAGTAAATCCGGATTAAATGTTGAAGAGGATGACTAAATACATGCCTCGAGTTTAATCTATAATATATATGGTTAAAGGGATTATATTACATGGAAACATTAATCACGAAAGGTTTTATCAATTCAAGATTTAATTATTGTTTAATTGGGTAGCAATGATGTATTACTAGATACCGCTCATTGTTTATAATTTTATTGGAGAATAAAGTTATTGCAAATTAAATAATAGCCTATTGGGTCACACACATTGAGCACTTAAAGGAATAATTAATTTAAATTATGAATTTAAATTAATTGGTGATTATTTGAATTTTATTATGTTAATTAAGTGAGACTTAATTAATTGAGATAATATATAAATTCGAATTAGATACCATCCATTCCGCAGTCAAGTTCGTGAGTCGTTCTTGAAGGTGTTCGTGTAGATACCATAGAGGTGTTTTCCGAGAGGTAGACACAAGTCGTGAAAGCTAGGATCTCCGTTGAGTTCGTGAAAGTAAAGTTTTTTTAAAGGTATGATTCGTAATCTCCATAATCTGTCCATAATTATACATGGATCCTGGTTTGGGTTTCGAAAATTTATTGTTTTATTTACGTTTATCCGTTGCGTTTTATGCCTCGGAACCCAACATTCTCTTGATCTCCTTCACACCATTCTCAAACCCGGTGCCACCGCTCAAGAGGCATGGGAACGTCTCAAAGATATCTTTTAAGACAACAAAAACTCTAGGGTTGTCTACCTTGAACAACAATTTTCCCAGATTCACATGGATAATTTCCCCAACACATCGTCCTACTGTCAATCTTTAAAGATGTTGGCTAATCAATTAGCCAACATCGGAGCAGCTGTCTCTGAGGACCGTCTTATTCTTCGCCTCGTAACAGGCCTCTCAAGTGGTTATGACAGCCTCGCTACCATTATTCAACAGCTCGACCCTCTACCAACGTTCTACAAGGCCAGGTCTATGATTGCTCTTGAAGAAACTCGTCGCAACAAATCTTCAACAACTGATTCGGCTCTGCTTACTATAAACACCGACGGTCACGAGACATCTCAGACTCGACCATACAACAATACTTCAACCCGCTTCAATGGTAAAGGCAACGGTGGTAACAGTGAGGGCAAGACTTTTCGTGGTAAAGGTAATGGCAACAGAAAATCATATAATAATCGTTCTTCTGATGTCCCAAAACCTATCTCTATTTCGTAGTACAAACTGGTTGGGCACCTCACCCCTCTAGTCATGGTCCAGGAATACTAGGCCCTCGCCCTCAAGCTTTCCTGGCTCAAACCCAAACAGGTGGAATACCTCCTGGTACGTTCGTTCCTACCGACATCGCTACTGCAATGTAAACAATGACGCTTCAACAACCTGATGAGAATTGGTATATGGACACTGGAGCATCCTCTCATATGACGTCGAATTCAGGTAACCTATCCTCTTATTTTAATTTGAGTAATCATGGAAAAATTATTGTCGGAAATGGTTATGATATTCCCATTCTTGGTCTTGGAACAAAGCGTTTAACCCCACCCCTACCGCCACTTCTTCTTAAAAATGTCCTTCATGCCCCCTAGTTAATTAAAAATCTTGTGTCTGTTCGTAAATTCATCACCGATAACAATGTCTCTGTTGAATTTGATCGTTTTGGTTTTACTGTGAAGGACATGCAGACTGGAATGCCACTTATGAGACACAATAGTTCGGGAGATCTCTACCCATTACTCCACTCAACCAACATCGACTCTTCCACAACAAAAGCTCTCACCACTATTTCTGCTTCCACCTGGCATAATCGCTTGGGTCATCCTAGGCCGACTGTGATTAGTCTTCTCCGCAATAATAATTTTATCTCTTGTAATTCTGTTCCTAAACAATTCTGTCATTCATGTCAATTAGGCAAATATAATAAGTTGCCTTTCTCATTATCAAATAATAATACTCTTTATCCTTTTGATATTATGCATAGCGATTTGTGGACATCACCAATTGTCATTACTATGGGTCACCGTTTTTACGTGTTATTTCTTGATGATTTTTAAAATTTTTTGTGGACATTTCCAATTAAACACAAATATGATGTTTTTAATATCTTCACTACTTTTCACAATTTTCTTCAAACACAATTTAACAGACCCATTAAAAATCTTCAATACGACAATGGTCGCAAATATGACAACTCACAATTCCCTACTTATTTCAAAAATCACGGTTTGACCTTCCGTTTCTCCTATCCTCACACATCTCCCAAAAACGGAAAAGCTGAGCGTAAAATACGGACTATAAACAACATGGTCTGCACCTTGCTCCTTCAAGCACGTCTACCCCCCATGTGGCATTATGCTCTATCGATGGCCACCTATTTACACAACATCCTCCCTAGCAAATCGAATAGATTTGTCTCCCCCACGCCCTCACTTTATCTCCGTTATCCTGACTACACTTATATCAAAACTTTCGGGTGTTTATGTTATCCTCATCTCGCCCCTTCCACCATTCACAAATTGGACGCTCGCTCCACCCCTTGTGTGTTTCTTGGTTATCCGTCCAATCACCGTGGCCTTCTCTGTCTCGACATGTCCTCTCGTAAAATCATCACGGCTCGTCATATTACTAATAATGAAAACATTTTTCCCTTTGCTAGTAACACTCCTTCACCGGTGTCCTCATACTCCTTCCTCGATAGTGATCCCTCCCCCTATATGACCCACGCTATACACAATCAAACAACTGCCCTTGCAAGTCCTACTATATCTCCTCACTCCCCTCCTACTGCCTCCACGGCAACTCCAATACAAAGCACTCTTCCCTCCCCACCAACAGCCACCACGGTAACACCAATCAATACACCACCATCTCCCCCACCCGTAGTCAATAAACTACTTGCTCTTCCCTCACCACAAATGACCACTCGCGCAAGACATGGTATCTTTAAGCCTAAAGCTATTTTCGACCTCTCAATCACCACCAATATTTCACCCATACCTAAAAACCCAATCGCTGCGCTCCAAGATCCAAACTGGAAACACCAGGATAGATGAATTTGATGCTCTTCTTAAAAATAAGACATGGGTCCTGGTTCCTCGCTCCCCTAATACTAATTTAACACTTTGCATTTGGCTTTTCAAACATAAGTTTAAATTTAACGGTGATTTAGAGCGCCACAAAGCTCGTCTTGTTGTCGATGGTAGGTCTCAACAGGTGGGAATCGACTGTGGTGAGACCTTCAGTCCCGTAGTCAAACCAACTACCATTCGTATGTTGTTAAGCATTGCCGTCTCTAAGAACTGGGTCATTCATCAACTTGATGTTAAAAATGCATTTCTCCATGGGCACCTCTCTGAAATCGTATATGCAGCAGCCTCCTGGGTTCCGTGATCGACAGCATCCTGATTACGTCTCTCTTCTCAGAAAATCTATATATGGCTTAAGACAATCCCCGTGGGATTGGTATAAACGGTTTGATCAGTTCATCTCCACCATCGGGTTTGTCCATAGTACATGCGATAATTCTCTCTTCATCTACACAACTGGTGTCGAAACTGCCTACATTTTACTTTGCCATTATTCTCACTGCGTCATCTCCCGCCCTACGGGACACCATCATAGCTTTCCTTCGATCTGAATTCCCCATGACAGATCTCGGGCCCCTGAATTACTTCCTCGGTGTCTCTGCTATTCATCATTCAAATGGGTTGTTCCTCCATCAATCCAATTATATGCATCTGACATCATCGTTCGCGCCAAAATGGCCAATTGTAAACCAGCTCACACCCCAGTTGACACTAAAAATAAATTAAGTGTTGACTCTGGTGACAAATTCGATGATCCCACTCTGCACCGTTCTCTTGCCGACGCATTACAATACCTCACATTTACACAGCCAGACATCTCTTACGCAGTTCAGCAAGTGTGTCTTTATATGCATGACCCCCGCACCTCCCACCTATGCTGCTCTGAAAAGCATAATCCGTTACATTCAAGTTACAAAAGATCTTGGTCTCCATATATCTCCGTCGTCTGTCACCAGCCTTATTGCATACAGTGACGCTGATTGGGGAAGTTGCCCCGACACACGACGCTCTACATCTGGATACTGTGTCTATTTTGGTGAAAATCTTATATCATGGTCTGCTAAATGCCAAGCTACTCTATCACGCTCAAGCACGAAGGCCGAGTACCCCTACGTAGCTAATGTCGTGGGAGAGTCTTGCTGGCTACGAAACTTACTTCTTGAGCTACACTACCCCATCAAGAAAGCCACATTTGTGTATTGTGACAACGTGAGTGCTATATACCTCTCGGGAAATCCTGTCAATCATCAACGAACCAAACACATTGAGATGGACATACATTTCGTTCGTGAAAAAGTTGCTCTCGGTCAAGTTCGTGTTCTTCACGTGCCTTCACGATATCAATATGCTGATATTTTTACTAAAGGCCTACCAAAACCTTTAATTGATGACTTTCGTTCCAGTCTTAGCATTCGTTCTCCTCCCACTTCAACTAAGGGGGTGTATTAGAATTTGTCTATAGTTATTAGCATGATTCTCTCCTATGTATGTAAATTAGCAACTGGAAATTAGCAGCTGTCTCTCCGTATGTATAGTCTGGAGGATGGTAATCTGTTAAGCTATTCTAGGTAACTACAAAGTGTAAGATGTGTATACTGTGATTATTTGGCAGTCTTTATCTCCTTGCTTGAGGCATGAACCTTGGAACTTCTTTCAAGCATTATTCTTGACTTAATAAGTACAGTTACATAGCTAGAATCTGATGCCTATTACAAGTACAAAACAAGTAGAAACTCTACAACTAGAGGTTCCCCCAGTTAAGAGGTCATGTAAGTAATGCATAGCATTACAAATACTTAGGCTTGTTATTAGATGTATTCAGGCATGCCTCTGTGACTAACAATCTCCCCCAAATTGTGAGTAAGACCCTTAGTCACAATTTCATGTCTGATAACAAGCCTAACATACATAAAGATAAAACTTGACAGTACATGTATGAATTTTGATTAGCAATGTGGATAGAACTACAGGGTGAGTAATCTTACAGCCTATGATAAAGTACTAGCCATTGTCATTTGTTTCCCTTTCCATAGCTTTGGCTTGCAAATCATCATATGCTTTTTGTCTTCTTTCTTTCTCCTTCCTTGTATTCTCATCCATAGCTTTTATTATTTCTGCCATAGCATCCAATTCTTCAAGCAAAATTGAGTCTTTGAAATCTTCAAGTACTGGTTTCAGAATGTTTGCAGGATAATGGTTGAGTAGCTTCATTCTGATGTGGACCTGATCCCCATTTCTCCTCCTATACTTCACCACATAGGGGTTAAACTGAACTCTACACAATCCCTTTGCCCTTAGCTTTTCTGCTTCAATCTCCGGTCTCTCAATTTCTTTCTCCCTTGCTAGCCATTTCTCAAGACACTCTTTTCTGATTCTCTCCTCATGATCTCTCTTCATCTTCACAAAATCAATTAGCTCCAACTTCCATACTCTTTCCACTTTATCTTCTGAGCTCAACAATGCAATGATTCTTTCTATGTCATGTAGCTTGCCCCAGTGTTGACATCCTCCTTGTTTGAATTTCTCCTCCCTTCCATCAGTATATTTGATCTCAAGGCAGTTATCAACAATGGAAACATGGTAGATTCTTTGAGCTTGTAAGAATTGCAGTTGGTCTTCATCAAAATCTTCATCTAGTGGTTGGAGTTTTAAGCCTGGATAGATTGTCAAAGTCCTTGATTTGGATAGCTTTGGTTTCCTTGCAGCTTGTTTGAATTTGATCCTTTTTACATGGTTGCCTGGCAGTAGCATGTGACCTTTGTTTGTAGACCATTGTAGTATTACATTCGCAGTTTGCTTTTTGAAATATACAAATGGTTTCTTGCATTGAATCTTCTTCTCTTCTTGAGGTGGCAAGACAGTTGCAGAAGCCATAGATTTAGATTTTGGTAGGTCACTACTAACAGTATTCACCCTAGACTTAGAGTCTTGTGTTGTGGTGAGGTTACTGTTAGCAATGCCTATGGCTTGCTGTCTTCCACTTTTCCTCTCAGAGACTTTACCTTGATCATCATCATTTTTCTTATCCTTGTCATCCTTCTTCTTCTTTTTATCTTCATCACCCTTATCACTCCTGTGATGTCTTCTCCTTCCATCACTTCTGTCTCCATCCTTGTCTTGATTACCATCCTTGCTTGGGTTGAACTTAGCAGATTCAGGTACAATGC
Source organism: Saposhnikovia divaricata (assembly GCA_036435485.1). Lineage (NCBI taxonomy): Eukaryota > Viridiplantae > Streptophyta > Magnoliopsida > Apiales > Apiaceae > Saposhnikovia > Saposhnikovia divaricata. Next base: position 35,539,963 of record CM071599.1, read on the forward strand.
CAGTTGCAATGTATGACCTGAGATAAGATATAGCTTCCAATTCTTCTGCTGTTCTTAAACCCTTCTTCTTGTTCAGCTGCTCAATGATGGCAATAATGAGAGATTTGTTCTGAGGAGTTAGATGCTTAGGAATGACCAGCTGCTTGATATCATCAATTCTTGTTGCAGCCTGATAGATGATGGTTCTAGGATTTGTGAATACTTCAGGTAGCCTTGCTGGTTGACCATCCCTTAACTCATCATAGAGACTCTTGTTGTTCTCATTCCTTCTTTTAATTAGTGCAAGGAACACATCCACTTCTTAGTGCTTTAGACCCTGTAGAGTGTTGATGGTTAAGTGCCATATCTTATTCTTTCCTACCATCATTATCTCTTTGAGCCATAGGCCATTAACGCTCCTTGGTACTACAGTGAGATAGTCAATCTGACTCTTCAAACTCCTATGATATGATAAAGCATCACCATCCTGTTCTCTTGAGACTTTTAGAAACTCCAAGAATGCATCATCATGATAGACATTTGAGTTTGCAATTTCTTGTAGCTTGGCCTCAGTGACCACCTTCACTTCTACTGGCTTGGCACTCTTAGATATAGAGAATGGAGGTTTGTCAGATGGCATACTCCCTGGAACCACTGTGGTTATGATAGATTGCTTTTGACCACTGGGAGTAGTGATGTGCACAGTTGGTAGAGTGACAACTGGCAGAGAAGTAGGAGGCTCATCAACTTTGTCTTTTCCTTTTCCAGGCACATGAGTTAAAGATTTTGAAGCTCTTTGATGGCCACCCTCATTGAACTTGATGCCCTTTTCTAGTGGTCTCTCCCCCTTTGTTGGTTTCTCCCCCTTTGTATTTGACCTTGAAATCCTCTTCTCCCCCTTAGGCTTGTTGTCAGGCACAGAGGCTGTAGGAGTGACCTTTGGGGTTGAAGATTCTCCATCTTTCTTACTAACTTTCGAATTTATATTCCTTAAATCCCTTCGTTAAATTCTTAAGTCTTTCAGTGTCCAGGGAACTCTCGTAGAAAATAAAAGTGCAGTTTTTCAGAATCCGACAGCTTTTACATACACTTATTTTCCCCCTAGATCAATAATACAGACTCAGAATTTTGTTCCGGATACTTATATATCGCGTCGTCTAATAATATTCCTATGTCCACCAAAATCACTATTCATCCATTTTTCTTTACTCATCCTCTTAGGGTTGTACAATTGTCCCTGATCTCTTTCGATCGTTCCTTAACCTTTTTACGGGCCCACTGGACCAATAACAAATATCGATTTGGATGACATAAGAATAATCTTCTCCTTTAGAATGATCAAATCTCAATTCCCTAGGAGATAGATAATTCTTATCTAAAGTGTCAACCAATAGTATTCTTCATGGCATATAAACATTTGAATCCAAATTTATTCCTTTCATTCATTATCTCAATCGTTACATCGTAGTCGTAATCACTATTCACCATTACCTCAGTACATAATAAAAAGTTTTAATTATATCCAAAATTTGGGGTTCTTACACTTATCCAAGAGAGTCACACTTGATTGCTATCAAGAGAATCTTTAGATACTTGAAAGGCACTCCAAATGTAGGCCTTTGGTATCCTAAAGACACTGGATTTGATCTAGTTGGATATTCCGATTCAGACTATGCTGACTGCAAAATTGACAGAAAAAATACAACAGGCAGCTGTCAATTTCTTAGTGGAAGATTAGTGTCATGGTTTAGCAAGAAGCAGCATTCTGTAATCTGTATCTACCTCAACTGCAGAAGCTGAATACATTGCTGCTGGAAGTTGCTGTGCTCAAATTCTTTGGATGAAGAATCAACTTTTGGATTATGGTTTAGAGTTATCAAACATTCCTATCTACTGTGATAACACTAGTGCTATAGCCATCTCAGACATTCGAGTTCAACATTCCAGGACAAAGCACATTGATATAAGGCATCATTTCATAAGGGAACATGTTGAAAAGAGAACTGTGAAGCTGTTCTACATTCCTACGAAAAAGCAACTTGCATACATTTTCACCAAGCCATTGGATGAAGCAACCTTCAACAGGTTGGTAAGTGAATTGGGAATGCTATATCTGGTATGTTAACTTACTAGTTGTTACATTTTCAATTTGTTAAATTGCTGCTCGTGATAGTAGCTTTCAATGTTGCTGTCATGAGAAGTTACTGTCTTATGTGCTACTTGTTATTGACAGCATGTCTGCTATGACAATGCTAAATTGAAATTACATGCGTATTTTACCTTATGTAATGAGTAGTCACATGACCTTAACTTAAATTACACGCATGCCAGGGATGATTAGTCTTGTCATTTGAAATGACCGTGTTAATTGTCAGTCCTTTTATTTTAAAGTTAAATACTTTATTAAAAGGAAGCCTGTGGGAAACTGTAGCGTCTCCTAGTGCGCTATAAGTAAGACCGAGGCCAAACCGCTATTTTCTCATTACATACTTAAGAGTCGCTAGAGAATGAGCAAGAGGAAGGCTATAGAGATCCCTACTCTCGAGAACTCCAACGTCAAGGAGATGCCAAAGAAGAAAGAGGAGGTTGCTGCTGAGGATCCCTGGGATCCCTGGTTGGATAAGCTGCGGGCTTATTTGGACCAGCTGGGGATCTCCAAGGAGGAGGATGTGGGGAAGGTCGTCGAACAGCTGCTGAAGGAAGCTCTTTCTGAGCTTAATAAAAATTGATGTTTTTTAAGAACTTTTTATGTATTGTTTTTATATTTGTTTTAATGAAAAGTTCGTCGTTTCATCTTCTTCAGTGTTCTTGCTTGTCTCTTTACTTTATTCTCCTACCTTGGTTATCTGTTGGGTTAATGCATGTATGTATATGTGAATGTGTGTATGTGTGCCTGAAATGAGTATGCGCTTTAATCGATTAAAATGGTAATTGGTAATTTTAATTAAGTAATAGACAAAATTCACTTAAAACCCATGACGTTTGGTATTTTCGCACAACTTGCTGTCAATAAGGAAAGGTGCTGTCATGAGATTTTTTTTTTTATAAAAAAAAGATAATTGTCTACAAATTACTTAATGGTGACAGCATGTTCTCGCGCCAATGTTACTGTCAAGCGAAACATACTGTCACTTCCTCAAGATTACTAACGATTTGTTCCAGCGCACAGGTTACTGTCAAGAGTTAGTGGACCATTGAAGGAAGATCAAACCTATGGACTATTGTTATGGTGGCTTCAAATCCTTGACAGATTGTAAGAATATGAGGATTGAGGACAATCAACTCACTGGGAACCGCCCAAGATCGTATCTTGAAAATAAATGGTACTGTACAAACATATTGTACAGCTACAACTGTTTTTTTCCATCAACAAAATATTCGTTTTATACACGGAGAAGATTGAAAAGACTTTCACTACACAGTTTGCTCAAATTTGATAACAGATTATGTTATTTTATTTTATTTTTATAGTTGAACACACACCCATATTCCCAAGGAATTTGAATCCTTGATCTCTTTATTACGGGAGATGAGGGGTATCCCCTCCACCAATTGGTGGGGATCAAATTAGGTTACTTTTATGTTTCAAATCTAAGAAATAATATAGAATATTGGTGCATGTATCTAATTAAACATAAAATTTAATCAATCAAGATTTTCATGATTTTGATTCAGAGATGAAGGTTCTTATTAGATCGCATCTATGGTCTACAGCTCAAACAGGATTAGATTCAGATAGAGGTCACAACAAAGCGAGTACATATAAATATCCAGATGGATGCGGTGAAGAGGGTACTTGTAAATATATCATCTTCAATAAATCGCGTGATTATATCTCGAAGAATGGATTAATAAGTTATTGTTTCTGTTTACATTTGATTCGACTCGATTATATTTGTAGATGTCGTATGACTTATCAATAATAAATTAAATTTTATTAAAAAAAATATGCATGTAGCTCGATGGTCATAGTGGTGAATTTGAACTTATAAAAGATTGATTAGTTATGTTAAAGGAATGAAATAAAATGTGACATGTTGTGATATTATATATATATATATATATAATAATAATAATAATAATAATAATAGATAGATAATAGATTTGGGAATTGGGATAACTTTTTTTTAGAATACATACTCCCCCATTTTTCTTAATCAGCCCCTAGATCTACAACCTTCTTCTATCTCTTAAATCCTCCATCCTTCCATCATCCCACTTTCGGCCCTCCACCTTCGCATCTAACCCCCTCTTTCTTGTTTTTCATTCATTTTCATTCAATAAAACCATTTGAGTTTTCTCAGATCTGCATAGATCAGTAGCTTGAATCTTCAAATAAATATCATCCTTAGACTCTAAATCTCCGGCTTATCATCATACCAAAAGTTGGTGTCATTCCGAGGTTTTTGAATTTTTGGGTTTTTTCATCTCGCTTTTTGGCATGGTATCGCTCTGTGTGCGATTGTTAGTCGTTTTGTCGTTTGTTGTTTCGCTTTGTGCGATTTATCTCTATGTTGGTTCTTTTGAAAATGATTTACAGGATGTTTTTGGGGATCCGAAAAGCTCGCATCGGAACTGGAGTAGTGAAGATTATTGCAAAAGCTCACCTTTCACAACCAAAGATTGTTCATCCTATGTGGGCTTCCACTTTCGGCATGTCTATAGCTGGTATCTCGCATGTAGATAGCTAGGGTGCTGAGAGTAATGAACACTGGTCTAACAATGGTTTTTATCGTGCGAAGGTCAATTGTGATATTACTACTTGGATGTACTCGTTTGGATTGTTCGAGAATCTATTGTAATCATTTTTTATGTCAAGAATATGTTAAATATTCATCTTGTAAAACGATCTGAAAACAAAGCGGCTATTTGTTTAGTTCGTTTTTTATTTCACAATCAGGTTGTAGTTGACAGTTCGGGGATTTGTCGGGTTCAATTATTTTAATGAAGTTTTCTCCTTTTGTCAAGATAATAATAATAATAATATGACATCTATTAATTATATTTGATTTCACTAATTAAAATACTTTTTTTAAAAAATCTCAATAATTTTTCTATTTCAATTTCTCTCCCCTAAACTTAAAAATTTCCGAAAGTGATATCTAAACAAAACATATTATTCAACAAAATTCGCATATTCCAAAGTTTTCCCCCTAAACTTTAATTTTTCGAAATAGTGATAAAAAAGAAAAGAAAAGAAACTTAAGTAACCCATAAAAAATGTAAATATTTTGGTCAAATCAACAAATCAAATACATTTAATTCTGAAAGGTACTAATTTAAAAATACTAAAAACTCGAGACCCACCCTTACAAATACCCTCGCCCAACCAAACTCTAACTCGTATATAAAAAATAGAGACACACTTCACTGAATAAACCCTAGCCGCGACTCCTCCGAGATTGAAATCGGCGACTACTATCTCACAAATCTCCGTCAAAATGGTGAGAAATCTAATTTTTTGTCTACATCGATTAAATTAAGCTATGAAATTGAAGTATTGGATGTTAATTTTGATTATTTGACAGTCGCTGGTTGCAAATGAGGAATTTCAACACATTCTGCGTATTCAGAACACGAATGTTGATGGAAAGCAGAAGATTATGTTTGCGTTGACTTGGATTAAAGGTATTGGTCGTCGTTTCGCTAACATCGTTTGCAAGAAAGCTGATGTTGATATGAACAAGAGGTATTTTTTTTTTTTTTTAATATCTCATTTATTTTTGTGTGTTGTAATTTGTAGTTATATAAAATGATTTGTTGGTTTGGATATGTTGAAAGGTTTATTTAAACACTATGTGTATGTGTATGTTTTGTAAAAGGTAGATTGTGAAATAGGTGGATGTTTTAGTTTATGCGGTATGAAGCTCGTAAATGATATGTATTACGCAATTTGTAGTTAGGTTGTTAAAAAAATATATGATATATGAATGCTTTCAAGAGGTAGGTTGATGATCGATTAGTGTTTTTATGTGTTATAATGTGGTAGAATGTAGATTAGGTGGATTGTTTAATTTAGGCGGTGTTATTTTGCTGACCTGTTTTTTGTTGTATGCAATTTGTTGTGTTAAAAGTATGTGTTATGGATGATTTGGTGAGGTAGTTTCAAGTGTGTATCTCTGACTAATTAATCTTCCTCTTAGCTAGCTTGTATGATTTTGTATGTGATTTTTAATGTGTTGGGTCATTAGCAAATGGTGCTTTCAGTTTGTTTGTTTTGCTTCTGGTAGTGTTATGGATTTGTGTAGAACTGTGTCTTTACGTGAATAATACCCAAACTGATTTATTGTTGGTTGGTCTTTTACGTACTTATAAGAGAAAATATGTTACTAGATTTGTAGTTTATAAGGTCTTGTAGATTTGTAGTTTATAAGGTCATTACCATGCAGGCATGCACCTATGTAATGGTAAGGCTGTTGAATCTGAAAGTGCTCAATGATTTACAATTGAAACTAATCCTTTTATCTGGGCCGATATATATTTTGTGTACTACTTTGTAGGGTGATTCATACTTTCTTATTTTGGTGTTCCCTTTGCCTAAAGAAGTTGTCTTGCTGTCTTTGATGTGGGTGTTTGGATTCTCACATGTGTTTTAACCTGGTTATAGGATTTTACTGGAATTGCTTGTATTTCAATATAAGTTTTCTTTGCCCAAATTTTTAACCGTGATGCATATATTGTCCTACTTAGTACTATACTGTGTTAATTACTTTTTTTCCCCCTGAAACTTTTGTAAGTGCTGATTTATATATGTGTTTTCATTGTGGTATACATCTTGTAATATATTTATTTATTAAACCACTTGTAGGGCTGGTGAACTCTCATCTGCTGAAATTGACAGCTTGATGACTATTGTTGCAAATCCACGACAGTTTAAGATCCCAGACTGGTTCCTGAACAGGAAGAAGGATTACAAGGATGGAAAGTTCTCTCAGGTGACATCAAATGCACTGGACATGAAGTTAAGAGATGATCTTGAGCGCTTGAAGAAAATCAGGTTTGTGCCGTTACATTCTTGATATATGTGGCTACACCACGGTTCACCATATTCTGATTGTTACGTTTACATCGTTAAAGAACCACAAACATTTCTTGAACTCTGTGATTTAATTGTTGCAGGAACCATCGCGGTCTCCGTCACTATTGGGGTCTTCGAGTACGTGGACAACACACCAAGACTACTGGACGCAGGGGAAAGACTGTTGGAGTCTCCAAGAAGAGATAGATTTGCTTATTTTAGCTATGTTTTTAACCAGTTTTGTTGGATTGATCATTTGGAAACAAAGTTTAGACTAATGAGTGCACTCTTTATTTTGTAGCTGTACTGCTTTCTTGTCTCTAAGAATTAAATATATATGAGTTTAGACCATTTCATTTATCAATGTGTTTGTGTTTGATATTAATCCAAGCTTTAGTAGAAGCCTATATGTGTTGGCACTTGGTAAAATATGCATTATGCAGTATGTATGAGTATTTATTCGATGAAATTGTTATTGGTCTTGTTGTCTTTTTTATTAAGGTATGTCTTAAAGCGTTTGTTTTCTGTCCGCGTATTAGTTCAGAGACTTATATCTTTGGACAGTTTGTTATGGGTGCATAGTAGTCAGAGGTCTGTGGAAGGGGCAATTGGTTGTATGGTTTGCTAGATGATTTTTTCATGCTGTCAGATAAATTTGTAATGCGCCGAACAATTGCAAGCAATGCCATTGTCTTATATTGATAATTAGGCTTGTTATTTCGAGGTGCTCCGTATCATCGTTGAGTATAGTTGATTGTGATGTTTAGGGGTGTGCATCGGGTGGTTTGGGCGGTTTGGGACGGCCAAACCAACCAAACCATAAATTTCGGGTTTTTAATTTTTCAAACCATATCAAACCAAAAACCATATCATTCTAAAAAAACCAACCAAATTATAACGGTTTGGTTTGGTCGGTTTTGGTTTAAAACCGTTATTAAATATATATTTATACTTGATGTTATTTATTTTCTCCAACACTAAATACAAGATTCAATTTTATTTTAAAAGAGCCAACAAAATAAATGCACAAATAGTAGCACAAAATATCATCAAAAATAGTTATAAAATAAATTATACTCCTCAAATATTTTCATTAAATCATAAAATAAGTCTCAAAAGTCTTATATATAGCTTTCTGGTACTTTCTTCTTTTAACTGGTTTTTGACATGAAATAAAACAAGTTAACCACTATAAATCTAACTAAATACAAAACACACGTGCACACACGTAAGCATGGTTAAGGCATATAATATTATAGTCTATAAGTGTGTTGAAGATAGGTGTGCTAAAGAAATAATCACACGAAAAATACAATATATATATATATATATATATATAATATTTTTATAAGACTTGATGGTCGGGTTGGTTTAATCGGATGGGTAAACTAGTAAAACCAAACCCAAACCAAAATTTTCGATTTTTAAAAATATAAAACCATAACCAAACCAAACCGAAAAAAAACCTAAATTTTCGGTTTGGTCGGTTTGGTTTGGTCGGGTTGGTCGGTTTTTGGAAAACCATGCTCACCCCTAGTGATGTTCTCTACCCTTTAGTACATGTTTGGCCATGTGGTAAGAGTGGTTGTACACTTGTACCGGTTTTGGTAGGAGACTTGAGTTTGATCATTCAACAGTGTTTTGGCATTTTGGTTGATGAATTCAAGTACTGGTGTCTAGTACTGCTAGAAAATTTTCATACTGAGTTTACATGGAGCTCATCCAACTTGTCTTCTCTCAATTTTGGAAATTTTGAGGTTTTCTGCAATTGAAAAGCAACCATGTTATGAACAAGTTGAGTTATACTGTAATTGGATTGTTTAAGAGCGGCAAACTTTTGAGAATCTTGCTTTTAGAAAGGGGTTAAATATCTTGTTGGTCACTGAAGTCAGCCTAATGTATTAAGATGGTCACTGAACTCAAATTTGACTCAAACAGGTCACTTACTCGTATCAATTGTACACTCCGTTAAGTTGTCATAACGGAATCATGCTGACTGGTGAGTGACGTGGAAAATCATGTTGACGTGGAAAATCATGCTGACGTGGAAATTGTGGAAAAAAAATTGAAGACTCATTACGTATTTACTGTTGATTTTATATGTAAAACGTACTTTGGCAAAAATGTTTATACTGGATAATTTACTATAACAGGAATTAAACAGAGAGATAATTTAACAAAAAAATCATGTTATAGCAGCATAACATCTAATGTGTACAAAACATAAAACTGCTAACATAATTAACATAACATGATTTCCTGGAGACTATTAGTCTGCTAATAATACTATAAGTCTGCTAAAGTCTGCTAATAATACTTAGTCTGCTAATGATTTCCTGGAGCTGTCTTCAACTCAGATGCTTGAGATGATGTATTCTTAGTCCTCCATGGTGTACAAGCTTTTCTCTTTGGCTTGTATGTCCTTTTTGGCTTATCTGTTGTTGCAGGCCTCGTTGGTGCAGTTGTTTTCGACTTCCCCTTTTCTTTACTGGATTCCACATGAGAAGTTGGATCTGGACACTTGTTCTTTCTGTGTCCAGTACCACCACATACACTGCAATGCATGATTCTTGCTGAGGTGAGCCTTAGAATTTCCGAAGCTTGTTGTATTGGTTGGCTGACTCTAATCCTGTTACCTCCCTCCCATTCTTCCCGTCTTCGAAGCTTTTTTGGACGACCTCTCAATTTCTTAGGAATATCAGGTGGCAACAACGGATCAGTGGTATGAAATTCCCAAAACTCCTCTCCTTTTATGGCCTCCAAAGGTTGACTATAAGACTGCAAGTACCTATCTCTTTTAAAAAAATCAGAAACAAAGTTCATTGGTTGTTGCCTGCTATCATGTATGGCTGCTATAGCATGTGGACAAGGTATTCCGGTTAATTGGAATACTCGACAATCACATGTTTTGTTAACCAAGTCCACTGTAACAACCCTCACACCTTGTTTAACCTGGACAAGAACAGTCAATACTTATATAACAGTCAAAACTAATACTTATATAACAGTCAATTCAATCATACTTACAGCATAACTCCTAGCTCCATCCCATGTGGCATTCCAATTCCTCGCTTCAGTCACATAAAAATCAAGTTTCTTTTTAATGTTTGGACAAAGAATCTGATCACTGCTAAGCATTGCTTCCCTTTTTTTTTTTAATTCTAGTCATGAGCTTAAATGTAATCTCTTGTATCATTGTCAAAACTGGCATATACCTGGCATATGAACAGAAATGAGCTTAAAGTAAATGAATAGTATTGCTGGACAAGAACAGAGAATGCACAAATGTACCTCTCGGTTATGATCCATGCGTTGAAGCATTCAGACATGTTATTTTCAACATTATCCGCTTTTGATTAACAAGACTAGAGCAGTCATCCTCACTTGATTCAGTTTCAGTCGAGTAATCAGGATCATTATCACTATCACCACAGTAATCAACCAATTGCTCCTTATCACTTTTTTCATTTTCAGTATCAATCGTTTCAGAAGCAAAATCAAAATAATGGTCTACATAGAGATCTATCCTACCATAGGGCTTTGACACATGAACTACCTCTCTAACAGACTCATCATCATACATAATCGTCATCCCATCAGTAAAAGTGTGACCATTTGTTTTAAAATAAACAAGAGACGAAGAATCGTATCCAAACTCCTTACCAAAATCATCCAAATCACGAAAGGAGAACACATCCGTGTCAAGGTTGATCATATCCACCTTCCCGCCTCTATAACTCGGTTTCAAACAGTCCAAACCATGATGATGTACGTAAACATCTATCCTTGTTGACATCCTGTAAAATCGAAAAAACTCGGTTACAATCGTTATATATAACACACAATCGATATATACATATACGATCAATTAAAGTGTTCATTCATACCTTACTAACCGAGAGATGCAATCGAATAGCTTCGAAATGAATCGCCACTTTTGGATTTCAGACTTAGGGTTCCAGTTCCCCCAATTCAATTACAGCGATACGATACTAAATGTCTTATTTAGAAAAGACAAGGTTTAGTTTTTAATACTCTAATTAGCTTTTACTAATTTAAACCAAGGTTTAGTTTAACTTAAGTTAAGTAATTATAGTTACACAAACGTCTGTTAGCCACGTAGATGCCATGTCATCAAATCCGTCAAAAAAATTAAGACAACTTAACGGAGTGTACAATTGATACGAGTAAGTGACCTGTTTGAGTCAAATTTGAGTTCAGTGACCATCTTGATACATTAGGCTGACTTCAGTGACCAACAAGATATTTAACCCTTTTAGAAAGTCAGAAAATGTTGCTACAAGGTTGAAGAAGCAAATTTTGCCGAACGGAAACCTCCTCTCGTTTTTAAATTTATTATCGTTTTTTAAATTTATTAAAAAGAATGTATATGTATGCATAAACAGACAAACTTTTACTCATTGAGGCATTTCGGGTAAATGAATTTTTTTGTATAGAAGGGTTTTGTTTCTATGAAGTTGGGTCGAGTTCGATCAAATTTGGAGTCGAACTCTTGGTGCTGGCAGACAACTGAGCATGATAACTTTTGAGTGGAACGCTCGTTTCTGTTTTGTGTCACACACATGATAACTGTACACGCTTTCTGTTTTCTGTTTTTTGACGTTATCATATATATTAATATATGTGTAACTGGAGACGAGGAATCATATATTTGAAAGGAGTACTTTCTGGTCATTTGCCCTTTTCAGTTGCTAACTTCTCTTTCTCAAATAAATTTCTCTCAAATAAATTTCTTAGAACATTATTTTTAAACAAGAGATTTAATTGTATAAGATGCATTAATTTTATGTACATTGACAACTCTAAACATAAAAAAGGTTAAAAACTCATTTACAAGATGATTAGTGTTATGCCATAATTTTGGCATGTCTAATAATCTCTCAAATTTCTAATATTTATTAATTATTAATTCAGATTAATAATTATTACTTAACCGTCAAGTTTTATCCTCTCTCTGAAATGAGGAAAGAATCAATCTCAATCATTCAATAACGGAAAATATTTCCAAGCGATATTTCTTCAAATCAGGAAGATATCACAACGACAAGATTAAATCAAATAAAATCAGTAATCACCCAAATTAACGAAGTTTATCCCTAAAGTCTCTAAGGGATAGACACAAATCAATTGCACAGAAATACGTGGGCTTGATCCAATATAAATTGGTATGTAGGCATCTTGACAGAATATATGACACCTGCCAAGTCCAACTCCCCCTTTTTTCATAAACCCTAATCCCCTAAAACAGTCACATTCATACAATTCACTCTATTATTCCAGCAACCCTCCGATTTCGTGTTGTTACGAAATTTCTCCAGCAACATTTGGCGTTAGAAGGAGGGGTAAATTTTCGTTTGTGGAGGATAAACGAATATCACTTTTAATTGGGTTTTGGATTTTTTAGTACACAAAAATTTTGGATAGAGCCACGGTTATTTGTGGTGGTTTTTGTTCGGAATAAAAAATTCACATCACACGGAGGTCGTTAACAGCAACGAGAAGCAACAACACTTGTTCGTGTCAATAAAAAAGGAAGCAATTGATTAATTTCGACGTAGGCAAAGCAGAAGAACGAAAAAGAAAAAAGGCACAGGAAAGGTTCGTGGGACCATGGTGGCAAAACAAATAAATAAAAGGCCAACAAACTTAAGCAACAGCGGTTGTTAGAAAAAAAAAAAAAAAAGCAACACATAGCACAATCATACTGAGTCAGGCGAGTGTGGAAAAGAAATAAAAAAAAAGAGGACCAAAGCAGATGGTGGAGCACCACGGGAATTGAAAAAGAAAAGGAAAAGAAGCTGACAACAAGAAGAAACGCAGCAATGACATGTGATTCAAAAATTTAATTGACTCGACTTCAATATCTAAAGATAAGTTCTCGATCTAATCTTTTTATTTACTTGCAAATACCAAATATTATGCCATGCATGCATATATTGGATTTATGTTTTTTTAATATTTTTCAGAAAAATATTTATTATTTAAAATTCGTGCGAGCAATATATTTTTATGCTTGTAAAATTATTGCGATCTGGAAAATATTGTACGAGATATTTATTCTACTGAATTGTGGATATTTACATATTGATGAATTGCGGATTTATTTTAAAATCCCGTACGAGCTGCATATTTTGAAGAAAAAATATATATGCGAGACGCATAATTCTGAAAAAGATTTCCTACAAAAAAAGAGCATTATTTTTGAAGAAAATAAATATCGCGACACTCTTAAAAGAGCATATTTATTATTGCATATGGATTTGTAAAATATTTTTCATATATTGTCGCGATAGTACATATATGTCAAAAATATTTACAAACTTGCGAACTAAATTGTCAAGTAGGGTAGCCTGGACAAGTTATAAATCTCGCAATGCTACACGCTTGAGTAAAGTGCAGCACCCTCTGGATTATTGAAGGCCCATGACCAGATCTTGAGCTCAAGGTCGCATGGGTGGGAAGGCATCCCTATGCATAATATTTTTAAGAATTCTTAGCACAGCTAGCCCAACAAGGGACGTGCGAGGTTCGCCAGGAAACCTCAAGGCACAGTCAGCCAAAGAAGGGACTAGTGCGAGATTCGCCAGTATTACATCTCTCACTGAAGACTCCGCTAGACACATCCTTATATGGTTGCATCAGACACTTGAAAAGCGTGTATGCCAATTCGGGATATATACAAGCGCCAAGGTCCTAACTAGACAACAAGGATCGCAAAGGATTTCAAAAATATTATTTATGCTCGCACATTTGAAAACCTTGGCAATTATATATCTTATAGTGGTCATCGCATGCTATCACACTTGCATCCGCATACGCCTAACGAGCACAGTGGTGCTCTAAGTGTTTTTCTAATCATCTATTTTCAGTTTTTTCAGCTACTCAAGAAATTTGGAAGCTTGAAGAAATCTTAGTTCTCCACTGAAGAACTGGGGGCTAGTTGTTATGTCATAATTTTGGCATGTCTAATAATCTCCCAAATTTCTAATATTTATTAATTATTAATTCAGATTAATAATTATTACTTAACCGCCAAGTTTTATCCTCTCTCTGAAAAGAGGAAAGAATCAATCTCAATCAATCAATAACGGAATATATCTCCAAACGATATTCTTCAAATCAGGAAGTGTTAGGCCGAATACACACTTATAATCAACTAAGTATGAGAGAATAACAATAAGTTCTTTAAAAGCTTCAAAAACTGTTTGAAATTAACTTCTCTCTCAGTGATGTAAATTATCACAGAGAGCTGCTTAGGTTACAATGAATAATATGATATTACACGATCGATACCCTTCTAGGGTTAACCTAACTGTATTTATAAAGTATACAGCTGCTATACAATCGATAATTGATACTCCTATAAATTAGCTATACAATTGATATCAATTACAATTGCTACTCGTCTCCTTAGTCAACTGAATCTCTTTGACAGCTATCCAATCTTCAAAGATATTGCTTCCATAATAAATCTTCAATCACTTGTTGATCAGTAGACGCTGCCTTCAGACAGAGTTTACCAAACTCTGTCGAGCTTCCAACTGTCAGAGTTTACACTAAACTCTGACTGCTTCCAGCTAAACTCTGATAATTCACTGTAACACTTAAACACTGATTAAAACACATCAATTATATTTAACAATCTCCCTCAACTTGTTCATTAGCAAAAATGCACAAGTTAATAACAGTAATTGATGATGTCAAAACAAATAGACAAATACAGTGTTTATACAAATTCAGAGTTTAAGCTTTTACTTAACAAAATCTATAGAAAATAAGAAAATCCTTACAGACTTTAATCTCTAATCTCTTCAAGATCTGGTGTAGCTCTGAGATAATCTATGAGTAATCTTCTTTCTGCATTCTTAAGCTCAATCTCCATAGCTTCTTTAATCTCTTTTAGCTGAGGATCACTCTCATCTGTCTGATAGATAGCAGATCTAAGATCATAGATTTTGTTTCTTCTCATCTCATTTCCCAGTCTGATAAATTTGACTTCTTCTGACTGTGAATTGAAGTCAAGTACTGTGATTCCCAAATCAGTCTTTAATTTCGCAGTACCCTTCTTCATTTCAATAAGATTTCCATTCCAATCTCTGTACTTAGGAACATATCTGCTATTATACTTCATTCCTCTGATCGCCAAATTCTGGAGCATCTTCTTTCTGAGCACATTTGCAACTGATTGAGTCCTTTGACTATTCACCTTGAAAAGATATAGAACATATTTTAATTCTTCCCAATATTTCAATCCAATATCATTCTCACCAATTCTAAATACTGTCCCATCAGCCATGAAGTACAAGAGAAAGTCTTTCTTTAAACTCTTCTGATAAACTAACTGTACTGATTCCAGTCTGTCCAAACTCTCTTGAGTGACACCACGACCTGGAACAGCCAGTGAAGAAGGATTTCTAGGACCAGTATATTGCCTTTTGTCCTTGTGTGAGCCTAGACCACCCTTATTGTTTCCAACCTTGCCAGACAAGGCTCTTCCATCAGAAAAATCCATAGAAACTTCAGATAATAGATTTGGATCATGAAGTGTTCCTTTCCCAAAAACTGATTGCAACTGAGAAGATAAAGGTCTAGACACAACTTGTGTAGCAATAGAGGTTGTGTTTTCTTTCTTCTGTACAACTTCTGTAGAAACAGAGGTTGTAACTTTCTTCTGTGAACTTTCTCCTTCAATGCCGTTCAGCTTGAGTTTAGCTTCTGCTGCTATTGTTTCCTTTGATAACTGAGATTTTTGACTAACATCAGCACTTTCCTTGATCACAATGCCTTTAAGAACAGGCCTAGGAGCTTTTCCTTTCTTTAACTTACCAGACTTTAAAGCCTTGAGATGTTCTTCTTGTAAACTCTTTTCTTCAGCTTTAATGTCCTCAATTGTAACTCCTTCCTCATTCTCTTCAATAAACAACTTAGCAGCCAATTCTTCATCAGTCTGTGGATTAGAAGATAATAGCAAACTCTTGGTCTTTGAAGTACCTTTAGTATCAATGTTTATCCCAACAAACTATGATTTAGAGGACTTGCTAGTTTTCAGAGTTTGAAATTCTTCAGTTTTGCCCTTTCCTTTACTACTTGCTCCTCCATCTCCAGCATTATTCTTTCTGATCAGAGTTTGAGATTTCTTGCATTTGTCTTTAGCAACTCTCTCCCCCTTTTTGACATCATCAGGCATAAGAATAGATGTGATTAACTCCAAGGAGGTAGAAATAGAATCAATCTTTAAGGACATATCATTCTGATTTTGTTCAACTTTGCTCAGCCTGTGAGACAAAGTTTCTTGATTCTGAGTAAGATAGTGAAATTTATTCTTGTTGTCAAGTTTAAGCATATCAGCTCCTCTAACAACATCACCTCGAACATTAGAGATTGCCTTTTGACACAGATCAAACCTCTAGTTGAGAGTCTTCACTTGTACAACTGTAGCCTTGAGACAAGATAGAATCTCTGGATTTGTAATTGTTCTGGAGGTTTTCTTGACAAATTCAGCTGCTCTTGCAGCAGGAAAGATACAAGTGTCCTTGTACCAGTCATTTGAAAATTGTTCAAGGTGTTCTTCTTCAGCATCTGCTTGATTTGAAGGACCAGCAAAATCCTTAACCTTAGCATCAGTCTGGACTGGTAAACTCTGAGAAGTGCTTGACTCAGTATTCCCTTCAGTTTCATCTCCAACCTCAGCTTCAACATGATGAGTGGATGGAGGAATTGGAATAGATGCATCAACAGTGTCAACAACATCCTCTGCAACAGTTTCAGTAGTAGAGTCAACAATAGGCTGTACAACATCCTCTGCAGATTGCACAATAGTCTCAGAGTTTATCTCCTTAGGTGGTTGATCAATTTCCTCACTCTGTTCAATAGATTGATGAGCATAAGAGATTAACTCAGTGTGGGAAGCTACTGTTTCTTCATGTACCAAGGTGGTTTGATTGACTGCATCAGTGGCCTCAGAGAATACAGCAGATGAAGAGATTGGAATTTCCATGTTCTCAGAGAATGGGAACAATGGTTCAAGAATGTCATCCATTTGAGCATCAGCATTTCCATCTCTTTCTACCTCAACAGCAGGTATTTCCTTAGAAATATCCTCTGGAGCTTCAATGATTAAATCAGGTGTATGTGATTTTGTCCATTTCCTAGCTGTAAGTAAATGACTTCTATCAATAGTTGATCCTCCCCCTTGATCAATGTTTTCCTGATTATCTTGATGCTCTTCTTCATTCGCTGAGGCTCCCCCTGAATTTGATCTCTCAGAGTTTGAACTGTCAGAATTTGGACTTTCAGAGTTTGAGTCATCAGAGTTTGAGTTTGATCCAGAATTTTCAGTTGACTCACTATCAGAATTTGAGTCATCACTATGATCATGCTCCCCCTCAACTGGTTCTCCTCTTTGTTCAGACTGTACTATTTCTTCTGTGTGTACCAGCAGAGGTTCAGAGTTTGCAGCAACAGAGTTTGTTGGACTAGTGTCATCAGAGTTTATTTCATCAGAGATTATATCTTCATTTTCGAAATGCAATTGATCATGTTCATCAACATCTTCAAGTCCAGTGATTTTTCTGTCATCGAATGACACATGAATAGATTCCATAACCACCCTTGTTCTCAGATTGTAAACTCTGAATGCCTTGGTTGACACTGGATAGCCAACAAAAATTCCTTCATCTGCTTTCAACTCAAATTTGGTCAACTGTTCAGGATGAGTTTTTAGCACAAAGCATTTGCACCCAAAAATATGAAAATATTTCAGGTTTGGCTTCTTTTCCCTCACCATCTCATATGGTGTTTTTCCATGCTTGTTGATCAGTGTTGCATTTTGAGTAAAACAAGCAGTTTGAACTGCTTCTACCCAGAAATAGGTTGGCAATTTTGCTTCATCAAGCATAGTTCTTGCAGCTTCTATCAAGGTTCTGTTCTTCCTCTCAACTACACCATTTTGCTGTGGTGTACCAGGTGCTGAAAATTCTTGCTTAACTCCTCTGTTCTTGCAGAATTCTTCCATTGTTGTATTTCTGAATTCAGTTCCATTATCACTTCTGATTATTTTGACTTTGTGTTTTGATCCTTTGTCCAGTAGCTTTACATGCTCCATCAGTGTTAGTGAAGTTTCATCCTTCTTTGCTAGAAAATACACCCAAGTGTATCTGGTATATTCATCAACAATAACTAGAGCATATTTCTTTCTTCCAATTGACAAGACATTTACTGGTCCAAAAAGATCAACATGTAACAGATGATATGGATCAACAATTGAAGATTCAGACTTGCTCTTGAAAGTGGTCTTCCTCTGTTTGGCCTTTTGACATGAATCACACAGACCATCGACATTTAGTAAAGACTTTGGAAGTCCTCTAACAAGATCCTTTCTTATCAGCTCATTGATGTTGTTCAGATTCAAATGAGAAAGTTTCTTATGCCACTTCCAACTCTCCTCATTGGACATTCTTGTTGACAGGCATATTGTTTTTCCATCAGAGTTTGTCAACAAGCTTGCTTCATAGATATTGTTGCGCCTTTGTCCAACTAAAACAACTTTCCCTGTGGTTTTGCTGATAACCTCACAGTATTCAGGTTGAAAATCTACATGAAAACCTCTGTCACAGATTTGACTCACAGATAGCAGATCATGCTTGAGTCCTGGAACCAGAGCTACATTTGTGATGATGACACTTCCAAGATTAATATTGCCATATCCCAGAGTATGTCCTATGTTGCCATCTCCATAGGAAACTTTTGGGCCAGCCTTCTCCACATACTCTGATAGCAGGGCTTTATTTCCAGTCATGTGTCCTGAACATCCACTGTCCACTACTAGGATGCTTTCCCTGATGCCCTGCAATCACAAACAATTGCTGAGGATTAGTTTTAAGGATCTAGACTTGCTTGGATCCTTTGGCTTTCTTAATTCTGTTAGCTTTAGAAGCGGAATTTTCATTATCAGAGTTTAAGCTAACTTTATCAGAGTTTACACTTGCAGAATTAACTCTAACCCATTTCAGATTAGGTTTCAGTTCATAGTAATTATGATAAATAGCATGATAATTTCTGCAAGTATACATAGAATGCCAAGTGCTTCCACAGTGTTTGCATAAAGTCTGTGATTTAGTTCTAACATTATCTTTCTTTACTTTAGACTTGGAAGGTAAAGAATTAATGTCTTTGTTCTTCCTGCAAAAACTAGCAAGATGGTTAGTACTACCACAGTTATGACATGTCTTTCTTGGAGCTAAAGTAGCAAGCATTGGATAGTTGCCTTGAGTAATGCCTACTTTACCATTTCTGTTCTTTTTAGACACTTTCTGTTTCTTAACAGATTTTAACTCCTTAAGCTTATGCTTAAGTTGTTTATCTGTCATTAAACCAATATTAACCTGTTTAACATTAGTTTTTACTGGTTCATTCTTAACAGCTTCTTTTCCACCTTCAAATCTAGGTTCATTTATTCCATTAACAAATGTTCCAAATTTCTTAGGTGGAAGAGGTGGTCTAATCTTAACTGTATTCTGAAATCTAAGTTCATCTTTCTCAGAATAACCTAGACCTACAGTGTCAGATTGAAAAACTTCTTGAGTGTCTTTTCCTGAGTGAGTCCAAGTTTTAATAATGTGATTTGCCTTTTCCAACTCAGATTCTAGTTGTTTATACTGACTTAACAACTATTGTTCAAGATAGACAACATCATCTCTCTCCTTTTGAACTTGCTGCATCTTAACAAGTTTCTCTTCTACAACCTTATTTCTCTCTTTGAGTTCAGAATTCTCAGTTTTGATTCTCTCATTCTCTAAAGTCTGATCCCTATAACTGATATGCAAGGACTTAAGATAAATTCTTAATTTAGTTATATCATCAATGTTATAAGCATAGGTAGTTAGAGGTACCTTGTTTTCAGAATCTACAGCTTCATCAACAGTAGTAGCCATGAGAGCATAGTTTACATCCTCATCTGAGTCAGAGGTATCTGCCAAATCTCTGCCTTTAGTGAAGAGTGCCTTTTCAGTTTTACCCTTCTTGCACTCAGGAGCATAATGACCCATCTCCTTACACTTGTAGCATTGAATCTCAGACTTGTCTCTTTTCCCAGATTTGGTATCCTTTCTCTCAGATGTTCTGAAATTCTTCTTGTCAAACTTTGAATCATTCTTGGAGAATTTCTTTCCTTTCTTGAAGTTCTTGAAACCCATATTCTTGAAAATCTTTACCATCAAAGCAGCCATTTCCATCATTTCCTCATCATCTTCAGAATGAGATGATTCATCTGCATTTGAGTCAACATCAGAGTTTGATGACTCACTTTCAGAATGAATGACCAAGGCTTTTCCTTTTGCCTTCTTCCTGAATGCTTCCTTCTTTGAGGATCTTTCTTCAACTATTAGAGCAACAGATTTTGACTTTCTACCTGATCTTCTGCTTCTCTGTTCCATTTCTAGTTCATGAGTTTTGAGCAGCCCATAGTTCTCATCAATATCAGTATCAGCCAGATCATAATTGTCTCTAATAGTGGTTGTTTTGACATCCCACTTTTCAGGTAGAGAAAGAAGAAACTTGAGATTTGAATCTTCTAGATCATATTCTTTATTAACCAGTGACAGATCACTTTGTTAGACATAACATTATCCAAAGAACTATGAAGGAGATGTCTAACCTTTGCATCCTTTCGAATGGATGAAATATCCTCAGGAGTTAAATCTTTCTTCTCCTTTGGAATAGGTTTAGCTTCCTGTCCAGCAACAACAACAGATAATTTTGTAGGCTTATGAGGGCCTTCATAAATTCTGTCAAGATATTCTGGATCTGTAGCTTCCAGAAACATAGCCATTTTCACCTTCCAGGTTGAGTATTCTGCTAGCTTAAGAATAGGAACCCTGATTGTTTCATATCGACTCACAGTTGCAGGTTGAGCCTTCTCAGCACTAGAGCCTGATGTAGGAGGAGGAATTTCTGCCATTGATTATAGTTGTGTGTGTATGGATCTTAAACTGTATTAAATTAACAGATCAAGCTCTGATACCAATTGTTAGGCCGAATACACACTTATAATCAACTAAGTATGAGAGAATAACAATAAGTTCTTTAAAAGCTTCAAAAACTGTTTGAAATAACTTCTCTCTCAGTGATGTAAATTATCACAGAGAGCTGCTTAGGTTACAATGAATAATATGATATTACACGATCGATACCCTTCTAGGGTTAACCTAACTGTATTTATAAAGTATACAACTGCTATACAATCGATAATTGATACTCCTATAAATTAGCTATACAATTGATATCAATTACAATTGCTACTCGTCTCCTTAGTCAACTCAATCTCTTTGACAGCTATCCAATCTTCAAAGATATTGCTTCCATAATAAATCTTCAATCACTTGTTGATCAGTAGACGCTGTCTCCAAACAGAGTTTAACAAACTCTGTCGAGCTTCCAACTGTCAGAGTTTACACTAAACTCTGACTGCTTCCAGCTAAACTCTGATAATTCACTGTAACACTTAAACACTGATTAAAACACATCAATTATATTTAACAGGAAGATATCACAACGACAAGATTAAATCATATAAAATCAGTAATCACCCAGATTAACGAAGTTTATCCCTAAAGTCTCTAAGGGATAGACACAAATCAATTGCACAGAACTACGTGGGCTTGATCCAATATAAATTGGTACGTAGGCATCTTGGCAGAAGATATGACCGATACATGAGACAAATCGAGACACCTGCCAAGTCCAGCCCCCTCTTTTTTCATAAACCCTAATCCCCTAAAACAGTCATATTCATACAATTCACTCTATTATTCAAGCAATCCTCCGATTTCGTGTTGTTACGAAATTCCTCCAACAACAATTAGTAAACTCATGTAATCATTTACACCTAATAAACTCCTTAGTGCACGAGTTTATGCATGACTATGTAGCTATAAAAACCTTGGAAAAACAAAATGTTTGAGATGTGTGACAATTTGGCTATTTGATAATATTTGTTGTTGTGAAGAAGAGCATTGGAAATAATAAGATGAATGGAGATTAAGCACAGAGTTCTTATGAATCTATTTTGTTCATGTAGATGCTAAATGGCATAGTCGAGAAGATATAAAGAGAGCATTGACTTTTGCTGAGTATGAGAAGGCACAGAAGACTGCAGTCTGCAGCAATGAAAGTGAATCAAATGTGCAAGGGAGTTGAGAGAAGCCAGTGTCTCTCGGCAGACTTTAATGTGGAAAGTGGAGAGCTAGCTCCCATGTTTGTCCCTAGACCATATGCAATTGCTCATCACCTCATCTCTTCGTGGGCCAATGGAGCCGAAGAAAATAGTGTTGAAGCACAAACAAAACAGCTCACTTCTTCCATGTCAAATTTGTAGCGGAGACCATAAGGCTTGTCAAATCTTGTTTAAATTTATAAGAATGACATCCTTTTCAAACAAGAACAAGTAAATTAACCTTTAAGCTATGTATGTTACAGTTTTTTCAATATGTTTGTTTTTAAAATATACGAGTGAGAGTGATGGTTCCGATCATCCACGATCGGTTTGGTCATAGGGAGGGGAATGAACCTTGCCTCCATCCTCCATGTAACTTTTTTTGAATGACTAGATTATAGCCCGTGCTACGCACACGACCATTTCAAAAAATCATTTTATTAAAATTATAAATATAAAAAATTATTGGTTAATTAAATAATTAAAAAATTGTAAATTTCTAATTATAATTGTGAAGGAAAAAATATCAATGAAATAAAATATTATCTTTTTATTATTATAACAAATACATTTAAAGGTTATTTCAATTCATATATATTGTATGATGATATGCATTAAAGAACTTACTTGAATTAAAAGATTAATTCATATTTTTATTAATGAACTTACCATAAACAATATAATTGACATTAATGATATTTAAATTGATATAAAGATTTTCCATAATTAAGAATGGGTTAAATAAATATATGGATCTTTACAAACATAAATATGGATACCAAACCTGAAAAATGGATAGTCCATGAGTCAAAATATAGTTAAATTTTTTAACCAAACCTAAATATGGATCCCGAAGTTGAGGAAATGGTTATCCAACAATTTATAATATAAATATAAATATAGATTACCCGAGTTCCGGTTACTTGTAAGATGCATATCATGTTTGTGTACTAGTTTTGATATAATACAGATGTTTCAGTTAAAATTCTAGTTTGAGTAAACATTGTGTTAGGATTTAGGAACATTTAAACTGAAAAATATGTAATCGCCAACTCCTTTTAAGCGCAAACCAAGCCATCACTACTAGGGTGAAGGCCCTAAATAATCAAAAATAAATACTGTTTGCCAAAAATACTGATTTCCAAATATTTGGCCCTAAATACTGACGGGATACGTTATTTCGTGCTCCGTATTGCACGGATACGTTATTTCGTGTTCCGTATTACTTATGATACGTTATTCCGTGTTTCGTATTACATAAATACGTTATTTCGTGTTCCGTGATATAAACAGATACGGTACACCGTGTTCCGTGATATAAACAGATACGTCTTTCTTCAGTGCATCTGCATTTGTGTTTAATTTGTGCCACTGCGGGGCCGACTTCCAACAAGCTGATCTCCAGTTCTCTATTCCCCCTTTCTTTGTTGAAGTATTGAGCCAGCTCAATTTCTAACCATCCATCTTTTCTGGTCCTTGGATACTGACGATCAACATTTAGAGGCGAAGCAACTTGAGGCCTTGGGTGGCTGGCTATGAAGCTATGAAACAAACCCATTCGCCTAGGTCTGTTGATAGTTTCGCGCTGCACTCCACCTTCCAGGTCCACACAAACATTGCGCTTAATGCTTTCTTCGCCAATTATGCCAACCGAAATTTCTAGCAGAAGGTCTTCAAACCCATATATTGTTCTTGTTCTCAATCTCCGGACTCTGTTACAGTTATAACGAAACTCGAAACTGTATTCTCTGTCATAAAAGCTGATAAGTGCATATTTTTGCATATTTTTATTACCTATTTATTGCTTGAACTCGTATTTTAATAATTTATTTTGTTGCACTTCAGGAAATTCACAAATAAATAAAGAAATGACAAAATAAAGAAATAAAGAGCAAGGAAGGGAAAAAGAGGAAGAAAAAGGACCAAAAATGAAAGAAGGAAAAGAATTAGGAGCTTGGAACAAAAGGAATATTTCAAGACAAGTGGAAGGTGGAGATCATCCCAACACATTAGAGAAGTGTATGGCCAAGATCAACTCTTCAAAGCTTAAGGGGGAAGGAAACAAATAGATGGCTAGGATTCCACCACCACACACCACAAATGTATGGTGGGGATTTACCCAACACCCCCCTTAACCCTAATTCCTATCCTATAAATACCCCCTCACCCCCCTTGTATTTAGTAACTTAGATTTTAGGGTAGATTTAATTTCTTGTATTTCTTTTCTTAGTTTCAAATCTTGTAAACACTCTTATTATAATTAATGCAATTTTTATTTTCTTTACTTCTTGTCTTGCTCTTTCATTATTGTTGCCTTGTTTCGTTATTTTCGTAAATCCCGTTGCTAATCACTTGGGGTTGAAAGTAACGAAATTTAATTTCTTGCTTTTAGTTTTAATTCGTAATTTTGCCCCTTTAAATCTCAATTTTATTGTGGGCCATTTAAATTCTAAATCATCGTTTTAGTTTAATTTTAATTTCTTAGTTAAATTTTCTTTATAGTTGTTCAAAAAAAAATATTGCAAAATTTTTAATTCGTATTTTCTGTGTTTTCTTTGTGTTAATTCGAAGGTTTACTTCTTTGCCATGTTTACTTTTTATTCATAGTTTAAATCTTCACCTCCCCTATTTTTTTAGTCAGTTTTTTTTCCCTTGTTCTTGTTTTAATCACAGATGTTCTCACTCCTTTTGTTTTTCTTCATCATCTGCTTCGTTCTTCAACATCAACCCCAGCATCTCTCTCTCTCTCTCTCTCTCTCTCTCTCTCTCTCTCTCTCTCTCCCCCCTCTTTCAAATTATACACGTAACACCCTTGTTTTTTGTTCTATTTTGTTTCGAATTGCATGTTGTCGATTTTGGGTTCTGATTTAGTCGCTGAATTCGTTTTGATTTTCTGAATTTTCACTACTTCGTTTATTTTTATTTATGAATTGTAATGGGTTGTTTTTGATTATCTAAGTTCTGCTTTCGAATGATGGTTGTTTCCTGTGATGTTGAGTCGAGTGGTTTAAAAATTGGCTGAACTGAGTTTTGTTAAAGAGTCGACTGCATTTGTCTGAGTTTTAAGACGATTTCCTGCACTGTTTTGCTGTCGAGCCTGCTGTTAGGATCAGTGGTCCAGTGGTTTTCTTTTCTTGATTGTATTGTTTGAAAAACAAACAGTTATTTGATTGTGTATTTGTGTTAATCGAATGGAGTTTATTTGTTTCTTTGTTTGCAAAGACACTTTGATGTTTCGTTTTGTATTCTACGAATTCTCGTGTAATGTTTAGTTCAAGTCTAAGTCTGAATATGCTGCTAAGTCTAAGTCTGAATTTTTTGTTTGCTTGATTCGTGATTTTTCCAAGTCGTGTATTGTGTTTGCCTGTTTGATTTGCTGCAAAATTCAGTTCTGAAGACCTGTTTTGTTTGTCACTATGTCGAGCAGGCTGCGTAGTCTGCGACCCTATTTGTCATTGTTCTGAGTATCGAGTTCCTTCGCTGTGTTACTGCGTTTTGATGCATTTTTCCGAGTCCTGTGTTCGTTATTTGAGATTGGTGTTGTACTGAGTCGAATAGTCTTGCGTCTGCATTTAGTGTCAAGCTAAATCATTGTTTAATTTCAGAATTTTAGTTTAATCATTGGGTTCACGAGTCTATTTTAGTTTCGCTGCGTGTCTTTTGGTCAATTAAGTTTTGTTCTTGTGCTTGTTTGAATCGCAAATGTTCTTTTGGACTGTAAATTTTGTAAATAAAATCAAGGTTTAATTCGAATCAAGAAATTTGTAGATTAATTTAATTTTTTTCTCTCTTTTTCTAATAATTAGTTTAAAATTAAAATAAATTCAAAATTTTCCTTTAGAAGTAGATTAATTTTATTTTTGGTAATTAAATAGTATAAAATCAAAATTTCCAAAACCAACTTGCTCTAGTCCGATTAAATTAATTATTAAGGCGAAAATATTAGTCTCTACGGAACGAATCATAAATTTTACAACGAAACGAATTGTGCGCTTGCGATTCGAATGCTCATATTTCTAGCACAACAAGTTTTTGGCGCCGCTGCCGGGGATTAATTATTTTTCGCGCCTTAATTTTTAATTTTTCGAGTTAGTTTTATTTCTTGTCTTATTTTTATTTCATTCTTTTTAGGAAATTGTGAGATTTTGGAACTCTTCTCAAGAAGCGTGGAAAATTGGAATTCATGGAAAGCTTGCTTCGGTAACTGTATCTCACTCTTTTCGCCATTTTATATTTAGAAAATAACAAAAATCACAAAAAATTAAAAATCAAAAAAATTAGTTGTAAATACATAATTGTTGCATCATGCATTTAATCACTTAGGACACATCATCTAGATTTTTATTTTCTTATTTTTAATTTTTCGTACCCTATAAATTGTGGTGATCACTGGAGGACCCCAAGGTACGTTAAATTCTTTCTTTTCTTTAGTTAGAACACGTAGTTTAAAGCCTCCATAAATGTTTATAGTTTTTTATACCTCTTTGTTTGTTGCATCATTTTGCAAATAAATCTTAAGGGCAAAACCTCTCAAAAGATAAGGGAAGGGATTTCATCACTCTTTCCTTATCCCAAAAACAATTTAATCCCTCATTTTGCATACCTAGCCTTTAATAAAATTAATTAGACGTTTGCCCCTCAGAATTTCGTGCTCATTTAGGAAGGTGCTTAAGAAACGAAGTAATCTTTAATTATTCCGACTTTTTGGTGTCTAGGAAAGCGTAAGCTGACCTGGCCAATTAAGGTTTTGGTGTCTAGGCTGGTGTTTAGCCACTTGGCAATGCTTGAACCTACCTGGCCAAGCCGGTTCGAATAATTATTGATTTACCTAGTTTTTGGTAGCCCTTAAAGTTAGGAGTAAGGTCTAGTTCAATTTTTTTTAGGAAACCCTAGATAAAGGATTTTTCTTTTGATTTTTCACTTTTTTTGTGTTTATTTTATCGCACTTATTTGCTACGTGTTTCCTTACATGGTTTATGCGATCTACTTGGCGTAGGGATACTTCTGCTAGACTAGTAAGATCATTCGAGATTTCTTCCTCATCTGATTCCGAGTCTTTAGATAATTCCGAACCAGTAGTAAACATGGCCATGTCTCTTAAGGACCGTTGCTACCCCACCCGTTCCGCTCAACCTTCGTGCATCACTCTTCCTCCCGTAAATGGTAATAATTTCGAGATCAAAGCTCACCATATTAGCATGTTACCTAAGTTTACCGGGAGTGATGGTGAGGATCCGTATATTTTCCTTCATGAATTCGAGGAGGTTTGTGCTCTACAAAAACTCCAACAATTGACCGAAGACTCCATTAGGCTTAGACTTATCAACTTCGCCTTAAAAGAAAATGCCAAAAAATGGTTGTATAGTCTACCCGTTAATTCGATTTCCACGTGGGAGGGATTTGTGATAATTTTTCTTAAAAAATATTTTCCAAACCATAAGACTACAAGGATTACAAGTGAAATAAATCAATTTCATCAAAAGGAAAATGAGTCTTTTTGGAAATATTTTGATCGTTTTAAAAATCTCTTATCACAATGCCCCCACCACGGAATAGAAAAATGGAGACTTTGCAAGATTGTTTACGAGGCCCTAGATAGTCCAACAACAACGTTGTTAAAGTCTATGTGCCAAGGAAAATTCATGAAGAAAAATGAAGATGAAGGGTGGGAGTTTTTCGAGGAATTAGCCGAGAAGACTATGTTGTGGGAGTCTACTAGGGAACCTCACAAGTCCAACGAGTCATCTAGTTCTTCTAGGGGTCTACATTCAACTGGAAACAATATTGCAACCGATGCCAAGCTAGCCACCCTTACTAGGAGACTCGAAGCTTTAGAAACTCATAGTAGTCCCCCACCTATGTCTATGTACCCAAATTTTAATTCTTCGAACTTTGAGTCTCAACCTTGTCCCGACTTTGAGCAAGTGAACGCAATGTTTCAACCTAGACCTCGGAATGACCCGTTTGCACCGACTTACAATCCCGAGTGGAAGAACCACCCGAATTTCTCGTGGAACCAAGGCCAAAATTTCCAATCTCCACCATCTTTTCAAAAGCCGAACTATCCAAACCAAGTTCCTTTTTCAAACATGACTCAAAATCACATTCCTTATCAAAATCAAGCACCCGCCCACCCACCCGGCTTTCATGAGTCGGATAAGAGAATTAATTCCTTGGAAAAGACTCTCGATGCGCTTCTAAAATCAACAACTAATTTGGCTCAATCTCAACAAATCTTCATGCAAACCATGACTCAAGATAGGCAAATTTTAAATGCTAGTACTCAAGCCATATCTAAGTTAGAGGTTCAAGTGAGCCAATTAGCCAACGCCATTTATGAACGAGAGAAGAATAAACTTCCAAGTCAAACTGAGGTAAACCCTAAATTTCCTATCAATCAAAGACCTCCTCACAATGTGAACGCTGTCATTTCCTTAAGGTCCGGTAAGCAAGTAGAAAATCATGTCGGTGACAAGTCTTCCGAAGAAGACGAATCAAATTCTGAACCAAACGCTAATCTTGAACCCGAGAGTTCTAAGGAACAAGGATCAACGAGTGGGACTAAACCCGTCCCCGAAGAACCTAATGAACGAGTCTTTAAGCCAAAAGCTCCTTACCCTCAACGACTCATTTCTCCTAAACAGACAGCCCAAATGGACAAGATCTTAGAAGTTTTTAAGCAAGTCAAATCAACATTCCTCTTTTAGACGCGATTCAACAAATTCCTTCGTATGCGAAATGTCTAAAAGATATGTGCACACATAAGCGAACTACTCACGTCCCTAAGAAAGCCTTCTTGACGTCCCAAGTGAGCTCAATTCTTTCGAACCAAATTCCCGTGAAATATAAGGACCCCGGTTGTCCTACAATTTCATGTGTCATAGGTAATACCTTTGTGGACAAGGCATTACTCGACTTAGGCGCTAGTGTGAACTTGCTTCCATTTTCGGTCTATCAAGCCCTAGGTTTAGGAGAGCTCCAAAGAACTAATGTTACACTTCAATTAGCTGATCGTTCTGTCAACGTTCCTAAGGGGATTATTGAAGACGTGCTAATTAAAGTAGGTGACTTTTTCTTTCCCGTTGATTTTGTCGTCCTAGAAACCGAACCGGTCAAGAACCCTAAAAATCAGATTCCTATCATTCTAGGAAGGCCATTTCTAGCCACCTCCAATGCTTTGATTAATTGTAGAAATGGATTAATGAAACTAACATTTGGGAACATGACCGTTGACCTCAATATTTTTCAAATAGGGAAACAACCCGATGATTTCTATGATCAATCTATGGATGTCAATTTAATTGATGATATAGTTGATCAAGAATTCATCAACCCTAATGATGCTCTTGATTTTTGTTTAAAACACTTTGGTCAAAATTGGGATGATTCTGAATATACAAATGAGGTCAATGCAATGTTAGATTCCACCATTCCTACAAATAACCAAGCATGTGAACCACCTCCTTTGCCACTTTTCGAAGCTAGTGAACCCGTTGAGTCAAAGCCGCTCGATTTAGAACTCAAACCTCTTCCCGACTCTCTTAAGTACGCCTTTTTAGGTCCTAACGAGTCTTTTCCCGTTATAATTGCCTCTAATTTGACCAAGTCACAAGAGGATGAGCTTGTAAGTGTGCTTAGAAAACATAAGGAAGCCATAGGTTGGAGTATCTCGGATATTAAAGGAATTAGTCCGGCCATTGTCCAACATAGGATTCATTTAGTTGATGATGCTAAACCAGTTCGTGAGCCACAAAGGCGGTTGAACCCTACCATGATGGAAGTTGTTAGGAAGGAAATTCTTAAGTGTCTAGATAATGGAATCATTTATCCCATTTCTGATAGCTCTTGGGTTAGCCCGATTCAGGTAGTACCTAAAAAGTCGGGTATTACCGTGGTGACTAACGAGAACAATGAGCAAGTTCCTACTCGTGTCCAATCCGGTTGGAGGGTATGCATATACTATAGGAAACTCAACGATGCCACTAGAAAAGACCACTTTCCTTTGCCATTCATAGATCAAATGTTAGAAAGGTTAGCGGGTCATGCCTACTATTGCTTTCTAGATGGTTATTCCGGTTATTTTCAAATTCCTATAGCTCCCGAAGACCAAGAGAAAACCACTTTCACATGTCCCTTTTGGAACCTTTGCTTATCGTCGCTTAGCTTTCGGTCTAACCACTGCCCCGGCCACCTTCCAAAGGTGCATGATGAGCATCTTTTCTGACATGGTAGGTGAATTCCTAGAGATTTTCATAGATGACTTCTCCATATTTGGTTCGTCTTTTCATCAATGCCTAAACCATCTTGAGTTAGTCTTAAAGAGATGTAAAGAAACCAACCTCGTTCTTAATTGGGAAAAATATCATTTCATGGTTAAAGAAGGAATCGTTCTTGGTCATAGAATTTCTGAAAAGGGGATCGAAGTAGATAAATCCAAAGTTGACCTCATTGCCAATCTACCCCCACCAACATCGGTCAAAGGAATTATTTTCTTTTTAGGACATGCGGGTTTTTATAGGCGTTTCATTAAAGATTTTAGCAAAAAGGTTAGACCCTTGACCACCCTTTTTGGTAAAGATGTCAAATTCGAGTTCACTAAAGATTGTTTACAATCTTTTGAACACCTTAAGAAAGAGTTGACCTCAGCCCCGATTATCAAGTCCCCCGATTGGAGTCAACGTTTCGAGTTAATGTGTGATGCATCTGATTACGCATTAGGGGCGGTATTAGGACAACAAATCAATAAGATACCTCATGTCATATACTACGCTAGTAAGACCTTAAATGATGCACAACTCAATTATTCAACCACCGAGAAGGAGCTTCTAGCCGTAGTTTTTGCCCTCGAGAAGTTTAGGTCGTATCTTATTGGTTCGAAAATCATTGTTTACACCGATCATTCCGCCCTTCGATATCTCTTCTCTAAGAAAGACTCTAAGGCCCGATTGATTAGGTGGATCTTGTTGCTCCAAGAGTTTGACCTAGAAATTATGGATAAGAAGGGGTCCGAAAATGTCGTTGCCGATCACCTTTCTCGATTAGTAGTGGAGTCCACCACTGACTCGCCTTTGAATGAATCTTTTCCCGACGAACATCTCTTTTCTATCTCTACTCCTCCTTGGTTCGCCGACATTGTCAATTACCTTGCAACCGGCGAAATCCCCTCTCATTGGACCACACAAGATAAATCGAAATTTTTCTCTCAAGTCAAACACTTCTTTTGGGACGACCCATATCTCTTTAAATATTGCCCCAACCAAATCATTCGGAGGTACGTCCCAAACCATGAGTTTTGAAGTATCCTTTCCTTTTGTCATGATCAAGCTTGTGGAGGTCATTTTAGTGCTAAGAAAACAGCAGCTAAAATCCTCCAAAGCGGTTTTTATTGGCCCAGTTTGTTCAAGGATGCTGCAGAATTCTGTGCCGCTTGTAGTAGGTGTCAACACTTAGGAAAGATCACTAGGAGAAACATGATGCCAATGAGTCCCATCTTAATTATTGAGATTTTTGATGTGTGGGGCATAGATTTTATGGGTCCCTTTCCTAGCTCTTTTGGCAACCTCTACATTCTTGTAACGGTTGATTATGTGTCTAAATGGGTAGAAGCCATACCGACTAAGTCCAATGATAACAAGGTCGTTCTTAAATTCTGAAAAGAAAATATCTTTTCTCGATTTGGCACACCTAGGGCTATCATTAGTGACCAAGGTACGCACTTTAAGAATCGTCAATTTGAGTCCCTTTTGAAGAAGTACTCAATTACTCATAGGCTGGCTACCCTTTATCATCCTCAAACTAGTGGTCAAGTTGAAGTCTCGAATAGGCAAATTAAGCAAATTTTAGAAAAGACTGTCAACTCGAATAGGAAGGATTGGTCCATCAAACTGATAGATGCCTTATGGGCCTATCGGACCGCTTTTAAGACTATTTTGGGAATGTCCCCTTACAGAATTATGTTTGGCAAAGCCTGTCACTTGCCCGTTGAACTAGAGCATAGGGCCTTGTGGGCCATAAGAGATTTGAACTTTGACTTACCAACCGCCGGCAGTCATAGGAAATTGCAATTGTCAGAACTAGAGGAATTAAGAAATGAGGCCTATGAAAATGCTAAAATTTATAAAGAAAGAACAAAACTTTTTCATGATAAATCCATTTTGAGAAAATCTTTTTCTCCGGGTCAAAAAGTTCTTTTATACAATTTTAGGCTTCATTTATTCCCCGGGAAATTGAGATCTAGGTGGGAAGGTCCTTACATTGTTAGGACCGTTTTTCCTCACGGTGCTGTTGAAGTTGAAAATCCTAAAAATGGTGATGTATTTAAAGTTAATGGACAAAGACTCAAACCATTTTTAGAGCTGCCATTTGATCCCGAGGATGAGGTCACCCACCTCATCGATCCGTGATTCATGTATGTTTCTTTCAGTAGGTAAACTCTCTCCTTCATCCCTTGTCAGGTATTATCTCCTCATTCTCCTTTACTCATTTCTCTTGCATTTTCATACATTGAGGACAATGCATGATCTAGGTATGGGGGAGGGTTTTTAGTGTAAATATAAAAATCAGAAAATCCAAAAAAAATTAAAAAATGAAAAAAAATCACAAAAAGAGTTCTTTTCGTATTCCAGTCTTGTTAATTGATTGCTAGTTGCTTGTTGCACCCTTGCATGCTATGATAATCTTATGATCCATTAGCTTTTGTTTGAGAAGTGATTTGCTAAAGTTCTTGTTCACACACTTACACTAGCAAGGTGAAGCTAGTAGACTTATTTGAATTGTGCATGAAATTAGAAGGTAATGATTAGGTGTAAGATGATTTGGTCTTCATGCTTTGACTACAAGTAGGTGCATTGAGGATACCATTTCTTGAGATTGATTATGTTTTACTACACCAAGTGAGATTTTGAGCCTATATGAATATCTTTTGCATTTATATTCTTTTGCTTGAGTGTCCACTTGTCATTTGCATTGCTATCACTTGCTTGAGTTCTTTCTTGAAACACATGACATTGATTGATGATAAAATGATAAGGCACTTAGGAATAACCTATATTTCCAAATTATCCACACCATTCTTATATGATCAATTAGTTAACCCTTTGAGCCTAATCATTTTCTTTCGGTGACACACCACATTACTCACCTAAGACCTTTTTCTTGTTTAGCCTTACGTATTCTTGATCCCATTTTGTCAAAGGCTAGTAGGAACTTGAGGGAGCAATAAGGTGTGTGAAATAGGGTTTACTTTTGTTCATAACTTTTGAGAAAATATTTGTTGTTACCTTGATAGTCGGTTTTCAAAATTAAATCTAAAGGAGGATTATTGTTACATTTATCATATGCCTTTAAAAAAAATTGAAAAAAATGAAAAAAAAAAAGAAAAAAAAAGAAAAGAAAAAAAAGGAAAAAAATGAAAAAAAAAATTATACACGAGAGCATACTTATGTTTCTGTAATCCTCCTTCATTATGACTATTCAAGGCTTTTTGTTGAAAATAATATAAATTGTGTGGGGGGTGTTGTGTATGATATTCATGATGACTACTAGCTTTTGACACTTCACCTTATTTTGGCCTTTCTTGACATACCTTGTCCCTAGCCCCATTACAACCCTAATAAAGACCTTTTGATTGTCATTATTAATGTATGTTGTGATTTAAGTTGGGATGATACCAAGTGTCAAGCATGCTTTTGATTTTGTTGGAATTGAGTGATACACTTACCCTTGTTCTTGAGTGAATATTCTTTTGTGAGTGAAAGGTGAGGTATTGCTTATTTGTTTTTTGCATAAGAGATCTCAAGTTTTGACTCTGAGGTGTGCCCTTGTAGACTTAGCATGGTTACGAATAATTTTTGCACTTGACATGAACTTATAATCACTCTTGCATGGTTCTTTAAGTAGACTATGTGAATCCTTGCACTTTCCACACCAAGACTTTGCAACTTTATTTTGATTTTTAAGTTCATGTATCATGAGAGGACATGTATGTGTGGTGTGCATTGCCATGTAATCTTTTATTCAAGCTAGATGGATTTTGTGGGTACATTCACTATAGGCCCTCACGAGAGACCTCCCTCGTCCACTAGGGCTGCCTAGGGGTTTAAAGGGCTTGTTGCATATGCCAAATGCAACCGTCACACCTACGAAAAGGAGTATAGGACTTTTTATCTAGATTTTC
The DNA here is from genome assembly GCA_036435485.1 of Saposhnikovia divaricata. Classification (NCBI taxonomy): domain Eukaryota; kingdom Viridiplantae; phylum Streptophyta; class Magnoliopsida; order Apiales; family Apiaceae; genus Saposhnikovia; species Saposhnikovia divaricata. The sequence goes on from CM071599.1 coordinate 35,574,367, forward strand.
TTTTTTATTTTTACTCGAGGATGAGCAAAAGATAGGTATGGGGGCATTTGATAAGTGAATATTTTTATTACCTATTTATTGCTTGAACTCGTATTTTAATAATTTATTTTGTTGCATTTCAGGAAATTCGTAAATAAATAAAGAAATGACAAAATAAAGAAATAAAGAGCAAGGAAGGGAAAAAGAGGAAGAAAAAGGACCAAAAATGAAAGAAGGAAAAGAATTAGGAGCTTGGAGCAAAAGGAATATTTCAAGACAAGTGGAAGGTGGAGATCATCCCAACACATTAGAGAAGTGTATGGCCAAGATCAACTCTTCAAAGCTTAAGGGGGAAGGAAACAAATAGATGGCTAGGATTTCACCACCACACACCACAAATGTATGGTGGGGATTTACCCAACACCCCCCTTAACCCTAATTCCTATCCTATAAATACCCCCTCACCCCCCTTGTATTTAGTAACTTAGATTTTAGGGTAGATTTAATTTCTTGTATTTCTTTTCTTAGTTTCAAATCTTGTAAACACTTTTATTATAATTAATGCAATTTTTATTTTCTTTACTTCTTGTCTTGCTCTTTCATTATTGTTGCCTTGTTTCGTTATTTTCGTAAATCCCGTTGCTAATCACTTGGGGTTGAAAGTAACGAAATTTAATTTCTTGCTTTTAGTTTTAATTCTTAATTTTGCCCCTTTAAATCTCAATTTTATTGTGGGCCATTTAAATTCCAAATCATCGTTTTAGTTTAATTTTAATTTCTTAGTTAAATTTTCTTTATAGTTGTTCAAAAAAAAATATTGCAAAATTTTTAATTCGTATTTTCTGTGTTTTCTTTGTGTTAATTCGAAGGTTTACTTCTTTGCCATGTTTACTTTTTATTCACAGTTTAAATCTTCACCTCCCCTGTTTTTTTAGTCAGTTTTTTCCCTTGTTCTTGTTTTAATCTCAGATGTTCTCACTCCTTTTCTTTTTCTTCATCATCTACTTCGTTCTTCAACATCAACCCCAGCATCTCTCTCTCTCTCTCTCTCTCTCTCTCTCTCTCTCTCTCTCTCCCCTCCTTCAAATTATACACGCAACACCCTTGTTTTTTTGTTCTATTTTTTCCGAATTGCCTGTTGTCGATTTCGGGTTCTGATTTAGTCGCTGAATTCGTTTTGATTTTCTGAATTTTCACTACTTCGTTTATTTTTATTTATGAATTGTGATGCGTTGTTTTTGATTATCTAAGTTCTGCTTTCGAATGATGGTTATTTCCTGTGATGTTGAGTCGAGTGGTTTAACGATTGGCTGAATTGAGTTTTGTTAAAGAGTCGACTGCATTTGTCTGAGTTTTAAGACGATTTTCTGCACTGTTTTGCTGTCGAGCCTGCTGTTAGGATCAGTGGTCCAGTGGTTTTCTTTTCTTGATTGTATTGTTTGAAAAACAAACAGTTATTTGATTGTGTATTTTTGTTAATCGAATGGAGTTTATTTGTTTCTTTGTTTGCAAAGACACTTTGATGTTTCGTTTTGTATTTTGCGAATTCTCGTGTAATGTTTAGTTCAAGTCTAAGTCTGAATATGCTGCTAAGTCTAAGTCTGAATTTTTTGTTTGCTTGATTCATGATTTTGCCAAGTCGTGTATTGTGATTGCCTGTTTGATTTGCTGCAAAATTCAGTTCTGAAGACCTGCTTTGTTTTTCACTATGTTGAGCAGGCTGCGTAGTCTGCGACCCTATTTGTCATTATTCTGAGTATCGAGTTCCTTCGTTGTGTTACTGCGTTTTGATGCATTTTTCCGAGTCCTGTGTTCGTTATTTGAGATTGGTGTTGTACTGAGTCGAATAGTCTTGCGTCTGCATTTAGTGTCAAGCTAAATCATTGTTTAATTTCAGAATTTTAGTTTAATTATTGGGTTCACGAGTCTATTTTAGTTTCGCTGCGTGTCTTTTGGTCAATTAAGTTTTGTTCTTGTGCTTGTTTGAATCGCAAATGTTCTTTTGGACTGTAAATTTTGTAAATAAAATCAAGGTTTAATTCGAATCAAGAAATTTGTAGATTAATTTAATTTTTTTTCTCTTTTTCTAATAATTAGTTTAAAATTAAAATAAATTCAAAATTTTCCTTTAGAAGTAGATTAATTTTATTTTTGGTAATTAAATAGTATAAAATCAAAATTTCCAAAACAAACTTGCTCTAGTCTGATTAAATTAATTATTAAGGAATGCGAAAATATTAGTCTCTGCGGAACGAATCATAAATTTTACAACGAAACGAATTGTGCGCTTGCGATTCGAATGCTTATATTTCTAGCACAACAAAAGAGAAAGATGTTGATATACCCATGAGGAGAAATGGAGAATGAAGGTAAAGAACAACAAGAAGCAGAGGAGAAACAAGAAAGGTAGTAGGAGCTTAACTGACCTCGAATTTGAGGAGCTAAAGGGTTTATTGAGTTGGGGTTTGTGTTTATTGAAGAAGATGAGGATTCCACGGATCTCAAACCAACAAACACTGATCAACTCAATGACCTTACAAAATCTTGATTCCGGATCGGATGTCCACCTCTAGTACCTCGGAGTGTAACCCCACACAATAGTGAGTTCGTCTCCTTCTCATAGGAAGATACGTAGCACGGTACTCCGTGTTGAAGGAAGATACGGAGGACGATGCTCCGTATTAAGTCAGTAAAAAGGGCCATAATTCCGTTTTTCAGTATTTTGGGCCACTAAGTCTCAAAAATGATTATTTTGGTAATTTTCTATCCCTACTATAACTACCCAGCAAATTTCGTAATTACAAATGTTTATTTAATATTAATTGTTGATTATGTGAATATTTTGAAAAGGTGGAATATGTGTGATATCATGTTTATATATTGATTTATATGTGCAGTGTAAATTCGTGTATTTTTATTTGTATTTTTGATGATTAAAATCTATTTAAATCATGTATTATTGATCTTTTGAGAATTTTATATAATCATCGGAGTTATTAAAAATTATGAAATCTTTTGTAATATTATCTTTGTATAATTATTTAGTTTTTAAAATTATTGGGATAATTATTTTGGATGTTTTGATATTTTAAAATGATTTTAAGAGTTTTGTGGCATTTAAAGGATCAAAACTTGCAAAATTCATATTTAATTCATTTTAATCCTAAAAATATTTTAAAAATATGGGGAAGTTTAAAATTTCAAAAAATTTATTTTATACTTTTTAACATTATTTTTCTACTAATTTCCTATCTAATTTTGATTTTAAAATGATTTAAATGAGATTTTTTAATTGATTTTCAGCTTGTGTGAAATTACAAGACTGCCCCTGCCTCTATAAACATTACAGCAGCCTATGCAAAGGAGATGCTGTCGAAATTTCGTTAGAACAATATATGATCCTTAAAGTTATTGCAATAAGACAATATTCTATATTCTATATGCGCATTGTAAATCCTAATTGCCATGTGACAACATGTGCTATGTGTTCACTTGATATATTTGGTTATATTAAAAGTATTTTATAAGTATAAACTTATGTGTTATATGTGTTATAGTTGTAAAGCGCAATAGGTCTCATTTGGGTAGAATAGAGTTAGACGATTAAGAATACTAGTGTACTAAAGTAGTACTTTACCTTTATATAGGTACCATTAAGAGACCGGTTAAGAGCCAATGCACGTGTACATGAAAATTTTGAGAAGGAAGATAATTATCGAAATTGATGAGTGTTCTTGTAACACCCCATATTTTTGTTTAGAAATAACGACTAATGCTTTGTGATTTTTTTTTTGTAACGCTGTGAATTTTATAAAAACATTTTTTCTGTTTTAATATTTTTTTTATTACTAAAGACAAGAAACTTGATTTATCATGTAACTAATGATTTATTTATAATGTATTAAAGGCCTTCTAATTATTAGGATTATAAAACCTGCATAATCTCATTTCACCTCTATGCGACTTTCTATTTGTAATTTGTAAATTTTTTTATTTTCAAAATATACATGATTTGGAGTGATTGGAGTTACTAAACCAAATTGTTATTGTGTTAATTGCTATTAATTAGCTTCATCAGTTACATGTGACCATATGATTATCTTAGTTACATGTGACCATATGATTATCTTTGTTTATATAATAAGAAGATAGAATGGTAAGAGCAAAAAAAGAAACGCGAAAAAAAGGTTAGGATTCCTTCTTGTTCTTATGTAATTTTATTTTGTCAAAGATGCTTTAGATTATTTACGTACATGACTTCTTCTATATTCTTTATTGATTTATTGAGAAAGATTATACATGTTTTGCCAACATGCTAACATGATAAAGGAAGCAGGTTTTGCTGTCCATATTTTAAGTTCAAGATATTTTCGTTGCAAGTAGTATAAAAGGTGGGTTTATATATGTTGCCATGTTTATCAAATTTTATGTTAGTCTGTGACGCCCTCCCGAACTAGGATCTAGATCGGGGAGTCACTAACACATTAGATACAAACACCCTAAAATAAATAAATATAAATTAAGCATGCTGACTGAAAGGCAGAGTGTGTAAACTTGTAACACTATAATTAATGTAACTCATCTAAAGGAAAAGATACTTAACCAGAAGACAATCAAGAACAAGAAGTCACAAAGAAATCAACACTAAATGAAGACAAGGTAATTGATACAATTCAACATGTTAACTATGATCAAGCCAAGAAGAAATCATTGAGAGAAGTTCAAGTCAAAGTTGTTCATGCCTCAGTGATTTGAAAAGCCAAGAATCAAGATCATAACTATCAGTATCAATAAGACTAATTGATTTCAAGTGAACAAGAAGGAAAGCAAATATTGGAAAGCCACATTACTAATTGGATATGGTAATTTATTCAAGAAGCAAAAACACTATCAAGACTAGTCACTTATGAACCAGACCAGTGCATCAAGTGTCAGGACATTGATAGCAAGTTTATGTCAGTAATAAAGATCCATGTTCAAGAGCTTGGTGAAGAATAAAGAAGACATGAAGATATCACAAGTTCAAGATGTGCATTGAAGTTTCAAGTTGAAGACCAGAATATTTTCTAAGTACTAAATATTCTAGATGACCAAGTAGAATATTTCTAAGTAGAAGTTCTACTTAGAAATTCGAGATGGCTAAGTAGAAATTCTCAAGCAGAAGTTCTACTTAGAGTGCAGCTTCAACATGACACATGGCATCTTCTGATTGGCAGATTTCCAAGCTTTAAAGATAAGGCAAGATTTATGTGGACATCATTGGGCCACGTATATCTTAGTCTTTGAAGACTACAGGACATAGATTACATGTAGTATAAATAGAAGTACTTGTGTAATGTTTTAGAGTGAGCAATTCTTGAGAGAAACACATGTAAAAGAGAGAGAGAGCTATTCACAGAGCTTAGTATCATTCACTTCTCTCTGAACTTCTGTTATACTTTGTAATGAATGTTGTAGCAACCACTTCAAGTTATATATAAGACATATATTCCTTGAATCTGTGTGTTCGTTTATTGCATCGTATTTATTGCTTCTCATATTTGAAAAGTTGTATTCACCCCCCCCTCTACAACACATTTGGACCTAACAATTGGTATCAGAGCTATATGTTTAACATACAAAATATAGATCCTTGTGTTTAGTAGAAGAATCGTGAGTTTTCATTTTCTAGATCTACTTTTCATTTTCTCGAAAAGTGAGCTTTAATTCGTTTGTAGTGAAAACTCATCCGAAAAATTATTTAAATACTCCAGGTGTGATTATTTAGCTTGGGTGTATTTTAATTAATTTTTGTGAATTAATCTGGGTACTTTGATATTTGGTGTTCTTGAGTGTTCATCATTTGTTCTTATCAAAGAAGACGACCCAACAACTTTTTGATCTCCTTTTCAAACAGATAAATAAGTAAAAGACTAAAAAGGTGTTTTTGGATTTTTGATTTGCATTATTCACAGCCGAAAGTATATCAAAACATACTCAGTACCTAGCACGTGGGTTAGGTTGGTTAGCTGAGTAAAGCATCAAAAGTCAAAAAGGTGTTAAAGAGATAATATTGTTTATTCAATATTAAAGTGATCTGCAGCAAAATTATTCTAAGGACAAAAGTTCTACATAGAATTTCTACTTGAGATTTTCTACATAGAATTTCGACTTTGATAACTTCTACTTGGTGAAGTTCGACTTGAGCAAAAATTTCTACTTAGAGAAATTTCGACTTAGGCAAAAGTTCTACATAGAATTTCTACTTGAGATTTTCTACATAGAATTTCGACTTGGATAACTTCTACTTGGTGAAGTTCGACTTGAGCAAAAATTTCTACTTAGAGAAATTTCGACTTAGGCAGAAGTTCTACATATATATTCTACATAGCCTAGTCTTGGGTACTTAGAAACTTTTAGTGACCAGAATTGAAATGGCTCCTAAAAATACATTCAAGATCCCAATGTTCAACCGAGATCACTATGAAGAATGGGTTTTCAGAATGAGACTCTATTTAGAGACTGTTAACCCTGAATATCTGGAAGTCCTTGACAAGGGTAAATTTGTTCCAATGGTGGTTATTCCTGCGCATACGGAAGGAGGGGTGGTTATAGCACCTCGGTCTGAGCCTAAAAAGGCCTCGGAGTTTTCAGATGCTAACAAGGAGCAAATAGCTTATGATACTGCCGTACGACAAACCTTGATGGAATCTCTTGATCACGAAATGTTCAACATAGTCAAAGGTCTGACTACAGCAAAGAAGATTTGGGACAAGATAGAAGTTGTCATGGAAGGATCTGCAGAGGTTAGAAGTAACAAGACACTCATACTCAAGATGGAGTATGACACCTTTAGAATACGAAAAGGAGAAGGCATAACAGATGTCTATCTACGATTCAGTCAGTTGGTATTGGATTTGAATCTGAGAGGTGTAACTCTCCCCATGGTTGAGACTAATACGAGATATCTGAGGAACCAGCCAAGGAGCATTGAACATAGGGTCTACGCAATAAGAGAAACCATAGATTTGCATACAACTTCTCTGGAAGAATATTATGGAATATTAAAGACCTATGAGCTGGAAACACTTCAAGATCAAGCATGGGACAATGATTCAAAAGGAAAAGAAACTGCATCTGGATTAGTTACTGATGAGGAAGAGTCTAAGAAGGCAATGGTTGCAGAAAAGACTAAATCATCACATGCACCACATCAAGTTGATAATGATGACGAGTGCACATCTAACAGTGATGATGACTACTACACCCAAGAAGAGCTGGACAACATGGACGATAGTGTCGTGGCATACATGGCAAGGAAGTTCAGCAACATGAGATTCAGAAAGAGCAACCGACCACAGAGAAATTCTTCATCTTACTATCGGGCTGCTAGGGGTGGTGGTAGTTCATCAGGCTACAAAGGAAAAGGCAAGAATACCAGCTACAAATCTCCTTTGGATTTCAAAATGAAGTTCAAATGCTATAACTGTGGTGAAGCTGGATATTTTGCTACCGACTGCAAAAAGCCTAAACAGATTTACCCAAAAGAGACATATGAAGCCCTCAAAAGCAAGTATGAATCGCTGGTGAAGGAAAGACATGGAAAAAGAGCATTGTTAGTGACAGAAGGAAGAGCTTGGGATGATTCAGATGAGGAAGATGTTACTCATGTAGCAAACTTTGCCCTCATGGCTGAGACATCAGAGGAACCAGAGGTACCAGTTCTGAACCTTAAAGTAGAAATGTCCATTGATGATTATAAGGAACAGAACGGGGCTCTTTGTGAAGAGATCTATATGTTGTGCAAAAGCCTAGACTCTTCTCAAAAGGAACAGAAAACACTTGTTGCCAAAAGCAGAATGCTTGAGGCAAAAGTGGAAGAGTTAGAGGCTGCTTGCACTGTAGATACTTCCCTAAGAGACTTTATTAAATCTCTGGAACACAAGCTCATCCTTAAGGAAGAAGTAGAAGCATGTCTTAGGGACAAACTAGCTGAGTTAGAAACTAAATGCGAATCTTACAAACTATCTGCTAGTAAAGTGTATGTAGATAATGACACATTTAAGAAGATAACTGGAGTAGGTATAGGACTTGATTATTCTGACCTTCCTAAGAAAGAAGGAAAGAGACCTATCGACACTAGTTCCAGTGACCTTAAAAAGGAAATTCCCATCCCTCTTAAATCAGCTGTCAAACCTATCTACAAACATCTTGTTCCTAGAATAGAAGAAGAAGAGACTGAATTAATAGCTAGATATGAGATTGAGATGGAAGATCGCCAGAAAGCACAACCTATAACTCCTATCAAACAAGTTAAAATCAATTTCCCTAGAGATCAATCTAGACCAGGATTAGGAGCTAAGGCTGTTAAACAACCAGGAAAGAAAGAAAAAGGCACAAAAGAGGTTAAGGCTGAACGAATAAAGAAAGCATGTTATCACTGTAAATCTACTGAACATCTTTCTTATGCATGTAAAGCTAACATAAATGTTCCTGCTGCACATGCCATGCCTACCACACATACAATGAATAATTTGCATCAGAATCATGCACAATGTGGTCAACCTAATTGTATGCCATGCAATTTTAACGTCTTGCAAACTTTTGTGAAATTAATGAATGCATCTAGCCAGTCATGCTCAAATACTGCTGCTAGTTCAAACATCAAAAAGAAGCATGTGAGAGCCAAGACTGTCAATCCTCCTAAAGTTAGGAGTGACAAACCTTTTCCTAAGACTGACAAATCTGTCAAGTCTGAGAAAGGAAAGGAGAAAGTCGAAAGCTCTAGTAATGTTAAGAAAAGTGCATCTCCTGTTGTTAAAACTGTTGATTCTCGATCTTATCGAAAAGCTGGGCCAAATCAAAGTTGGGTTCCGAAGAATGTCTAACCAATCTGTCATTGCAGGGCGTTAAGCAGAATAGAAATAAAGTTATATGGGTGCTAGACAGTGGAGCATCGAGGCATATGACTGGAAACAAGTCCCTGCTTACAGAGTTGGTTATGAAGGCTGACCCTTATGTTACCTTTGGAGATGACAGCATAGGTGTGACAAAGGGATATGGCAAACTGAAGACTGGTAATGTCATCATTGAAGATATTTCCTATGTTGAGGGACTGAAGCACAATCTGTTAAGTATCAGTCAATTCTGTGACAAAGGTTACGAAATTGTCTTCAAAAAGAAAGGTGTATCAATCACTCACATCAAGGAAGGCTTATTAGCTTTGAGAGGAGTTCGAAAGGCAGATCTTTTTGTTGCAGACATGGATTCAGCAAATCAGAATGAGGTCACCTGTTTCTACAGCAAAGCCTCGGATGATGAAAGCTGGTTATGGCACAAAAAGCTATCTCACTTAAACTTCAAAACGATGAATGCTCTCGCGAGGCGAGAATTGGTGAGAGATCTACCTCAAATGGAGTTCGCTCCGAAAGGACTCTGTGAAGCTTGTGAAATGGGAAAGTCGAAGCGAGCATCGCATAAAAGCAAAGAAATTTCTAGTATTACTGAGCCTCTGCAACTTCTTCATATGGATTTGTTTGGCCCAGTGAATGTCCTATCTTTGTCTAGGAAAAGATATGCATTGGTAATCGTGGATGACTTCTCCAAGTATACATGGGTATTGTTCGCAATGACGAAAGACGAAGTACCTTTCTTAATCATTGATCACATCACTCAAATTGAGAATGTTTCAACACTTACTGTGAAGACGATTAGATCAGACAATGGCACTGAATTCAAAAACGCAGTGCTGAATGACTTCTGTGTATCTAAGGGAATACGTCGTCAGTATTCAGCCCCGAGAACTCCACAGCAAAATGGAGTAGTTGAAAGGAAGAATAGAACTTCGGTTGAAGCAGCAAGAACTTTGTTGTATGATTCGAAACTTCCTCTGTACTTCTGGGTCGAAGCAGTGAGTACCGCTTGTTACACTCAAAATAGAACCTTGATCATAAAAGATAAAGAAAAGACACCATGTGAATTAATGAACAACAGAAGACCAACAATCAAATACTTTCATGTCTTTGGAGCAAAATGCTATGTACTTATAGATGATGAAAATCAAGGCAAGTTTGTAGCAAAAGCTCGTGAAGGAATCTTTGTTGGTTACTCCACAGATGTGGTGGTAGCTTATAGGGTGTTCTTAGTGAATGATCGAAAAGTGACTGAAAGCTACAACGTCAGATTCGACGATACCAAACTCCCATCAATTTCTAGAGATTCTAGTGAACCTGAGTCCCTAAAATTTCAGAATCTGGACTTAGATGAACTTGAAGATGAACTTGAGTTAGTTGTCCCATTAAATGTTCCAAGTGTACGTGAAGAACCTGAGTCTAGTGAACAATCTAATTCTACAAGATCAGAGGAGACTTCTTCAGTACGAACCGGAAATAACTCAGAGGGAGTAAATAGCAGCTCAAGGACAACTGTTCAAGGCTCGAGACGAGTTAACAGTAGTTCTGTAGGAGCTGGCACTAACTCAGGGGGAGTTAGTGAGAATAATCAAAGTAGTCAGCACCACAACTCAGAAAGTCAAGCTGAATCATCAAGACAATTTCCAGGAGAACGGGTATGGAATAGAGATCATCCGTTTGAGTTAATTATTAGTGATTCAGATGCTGGTGTGACTACTAGAAGAACTGCAAGAGCTGACCTGGCTAATATTTCCTTATATTCTGGGTTCTTATCCAAGCTTGAACCTAAAGAAATAGAAGAAGCTCTTGGTGATGCTGATTGGGTGATTGCAATGCAAGAGGAACTCAATCAGTTCGAAAGGCAAAAAGTTTGGAAACTGGTACCCCGACCAAAGAACATATCAGTAATTGGAGCTAGGTGGGTATTCAGAAATAAACTGGATGAAAACGGACTTGTAACACGAAACAAGGTTCGTTTGGTTGCAAAAGGTTATTCTCAGCGAGAAGGAATTGATTATGATGAAACCTATGCACCGGTTGCAAGACTTGAGGCAGTCAGGATGTTCTTGGCATTTGCAGCACATAAGAACTTCAAGGTTTTCCAGATGGATGTGAAAAGTGCCTTCCGGAACGGAGAGTTAGAAGAAGAAGTATATCTGGAACAGTCGCCTGGCTTCATTGATCCAGAACATGTAGATTTTGTGTATCTTCTCTTCAAATCTGTCTATGGCCTCAAGCAATCCCCAAGGCGATGGTATGAAACCCTATCCTTATTCTTAATTGAAAATGGTTTTGTTAGGGGAGTAATTGATAAAACATTGTTCTATAAAAATGTAAGAAATGACTTAATACTTGTTCAAGTCTATGTGGACGATATTATTTTTGGGTCATCTAATGAGCGCTTGTGCGAGAAATTTGCTAAGCTAATGCAGGAAAAATATGAGATGAGCATGATGGGAGAGCTGTCCTTCTTCCTTGGATTACAGATCAGTCAGAGAAAAGATGGTATCTTTATCTGTCAATCCAAGTACGTCAGAGATTTACTCAAGAAGTACAATCTAGAAGATGCATCAGCAGCTAAGACTCCCATGGCAACAACCACGAAGCTTGATGAAGACAAATCAGGTAAACCAGTTGACATCACAAGCTATCGAGGTATGATTGGCTCACTCCTCTATTTAACTGCAAGTAGACCCGATATAATGTTCGCAACTTGTTTATGTGCAAGGTTCCAAGCGGATCCTATAGAATCACATCTCGTAGCCGTCAAGAGAATTTTTAGGTATCTCAAGGGCACACCAAATCTAGGGATTTGGTACCCAAGAGATATAGGTTTTAATTCGGATTCAGACTATGCAGGTTGCAGGATTGATAGGAAAAGCACATCTGGTGCTTGTCAATTTCTTGGCAGAAGATTGGTGTCCTGGCAAAGTAAAAAACAACATACAGTATCTACTTCTACTGCTGAAGCTGAGTACATTGCTGCTGGAAGCTGTGTAGCTCAAATAATGTGGATGAGGAACCAATTGAAGGATTATGGCATGGAGCACAAGAAAATTCCAATTATGTGTGACAACACAAGTGCCATTGCCATAACCAACAATCCTGTAGATCACTCAAGAACCGAGCACATCGACATCCGGTATCACTTCATAAGAGAACATGTCGAGGAGGGGACTGTGGAGCTACATTTTGTGCCCACAATGCAACAAATTGCAGATATATTCACCAAACCTCTTGATGAAGTAACATTCAATAGATTGGTTGGTGAATTCGGAATGCTTAACACAAGTTAGTAAAGCCTCCTATCTGTAAAATCCAGATTTATGTTTGTTTGTGCAAGCTACTTAATAATTATGTGCTTAGACTTTAAAATGCCTAATTAATGATTGTTATAGTTTGCATATAGTGTCATTTTGCATAAATTCATTGTGTTTTAAGTGTCTTTTATAGCACATATCTGTGAATTTATGCTTGTTAGATTGCATGATCATAGGGGGAGTTAAATTCATAATATTCTAAATTTTACATGATTTTTAGATGAATTTACCTATGATTTTCATGTAATTAGAGGCCTTAGAATTTAATATCTTCAAAATTTCGAGTTAGTTTCTATCTCGAAACTCATCTAGAATTCGACTTGAATTTTGACTTAAGCTGTCAGAGTGAAGTTTTGAAAATTCTAAGTCTGGGAAGAATTTCGAGTTGTCTATCTCGAAATACATCTCGAAATTCGACTTTGAGTTCGAGTTACCAGTGTGCCTAGTTCTATCTTCAAAATATTCGAGATAAATTCTATCTCGAATTTTATCTCAAAGGTTGAGATGAGGTTTCCATTAAGGGAATATTTTGAAAGGAACTGAGAATAACTTCGAGTTAGTTTATCTCGAAACTCAACTCGAATTTCGACTTGATGTTCGAGATAGAGTTCTCAGTTGCTTAAGGGGAATTTTTCGAGTTAAACTCCTAACTCGAAACGTATCTTGAATTACCCTGTAGTTTTTGCTTCAAGGGGATATTTTGGAAAGAATTGAGATTAACTTCGAGTTAGTCTCTATCTCGAAACTCAACTCGAATTTCGACTTGATGTTCGAGATAGAGTTAAACTTCTAACTCGAAACGTATCTCGAATTTCCCTATTTCTTTTAATGGAGGGGAATTTTCCAAGTTTACTACCAACCAATCAAGTTCGAGATAGGATTTCCCTGTAGTCGTTGCTGTAAAATTGGTCTAAGTGCTTATTTGTTCGAGTTAACATATATCTCGAACTTCATCTCGAAGTTCGACTTGATGTTCGAGATAGAGTTCGACTTAAGTCTTCCCTGTATGTACTTGGTGTTTTTCACTCTTTTTAACAGGGACATTTTTGTCATTTCACAATCATCTATATATACATCTCTAACTCGATGCATCATTCACTTTACCTAATTTCATTTTTACAGCAGCCGCTTCACAAAAACAAGGCGATTTCACAAATTACATACCACTAATCCTTGTTTTTGTGATTAAACTCATACTAATCACGAATTACTGCCAATTTTTAGTCTACTATTGTCTGTGTTATCATTAATCTTTGTGTTGGTGTGTTTTGTAACCACTCATATACACGCGCATATACATACACACAAACATCAAGTGTGTGTGTAACTGTTCAAAACACGATTTCCATATTCTTCATCCATATACACACACGATTTCACTGGTATACACACGAATATTCATCTTCTTTGAATATTCAGATTTAGTAATTGGCAACTGTTCATATCCCGTAGTTTAACTTTTCAGATTGTTTTTGGTATTCTCGAAAAATTAAAAGGGATAAAACTGTTAATTCGTAAATTACTTGTTTTTCAAATTAAAAAATTTCACATCTCTTAAAGAAAAAAAAAACATTTAATTAAAATGGCTCACCAATTTTCACTTGCTAAAAACAATTTTTATAATATTTCTACGGAAATTGGTGATCAACTCCCGCGGTTTAAGTTTTGGGTACGATTTCTTAATTTGTACTCCAAGGCTAGCCATGCTTTTACTGCTAAACCTACACTAGAACATGATGCTTTACAGCAATTATGGACTAGTGCGGTTACTTTTGGGAGCAAAACAACCCCCTACGGTTTCAGGTTTACCTTAGCGGGTCAAGAATATGAGGTGACTGAAGAAATTGTCAACAGGGTTCTGGATTCCTGATTAAAGATGCTTATGATCCAGAACCTACAGCGGAACAACGCCTCACATTCTTTGAAGAAATAGGATGTTATCCTCCGACTGGCCGGATCACTGGAAACATCCAAAAACAATTCTTCCATGTGGAATGGAATTACTTTTTCGAGGCCATCACAAGATGTTTTCGGCCACGCGAAAAAGATTTTCATCAAATTCCAATTCCAATGCAAACCTTTGCAGTTGCCCTAGCAAGAGAACTGGATATAAATTATGGACGCATAGTTCTCTCTGAGATAGTGGCCACAATGGGATCTCCTACAAGCAGAGACCTCACTACAACTGATGTTGTCTGCTGGTTTCCTCGGTTCCTACAAATGCTGATTAATGATTTAATACCGAAGGATGCTCTTGCTGTTAGACAGGGATTTGCCAGAAGCCTAACATCTGCACCGCTAGGGATGGGCACTAAGTCACTTTCAACCATTGCTAATCTGGATAAACATCAAGGTAAATCGATGTCAATTCCTGAAAATATTCAATTGTGGCTTACATATGATGCAGGAGTTACCAATTTGGAGGAATCATCGCAAGTTTCATCATATGCTCAGAATCCGTCTACTCATGCTGAGGCATTTGATGGGATTCCTGATGAGCAAAGCGATGAGGCACAAGGTAATGAATCAGGTAATCTCTCCCTGCATACTATTCATTCCTCCTCCTATGTATCTGATTCCGAGACCCAAGAGATTGCTAACCCGCAAGATCTATCCCAGGGTGAGAGCTATATTTCTGAGCCTGATACACATTCTTATTCTCTTTCACCCCTGTTAACGGAAGTCAGAAAGCCAGCACATGTATATGTAGGAGATGATGAGGATAGTGACCCCGAAGTGCAGCATCTTATTCGAAAGAAAGCCAAAAATTTTCATGCTGCTACTTCAAAAGTCCAGTCAAACCCTAGTGTGTCACACGCAACCACTCCACCTCACGAGAGTGGTTCTCCCCTTAAACAATCTGCACATAGGGATTTTGGTGAGGATTATGTACCTTTTGAAGATCCTGTTGCTTCAAAAGGACATGAAGTTTTAACAACTTCAGCCGTACCTTCACCGGTACGTACTGATGCTGCAAAGAGGATCGGTTCTGATGTCGTACAAGAACACTTTGCAGCCCCTCATCCTGAGATTCCAACTCAGGACATAACAGAAATAGATCCCATAACTGCCAATTATATTGCTTATCCAATTTCTGCAGGTACTACTTCATACTTTGGATCAATCATTGAAGACATACACGAGCGTGAGACAGGGAGTGTGTGTGAGAGGTTAGGGAGAGAGGGGCCTTCATTTTTAAGGCCCGAAACCGAGCGCCAAATACTAACAGAACGAGTATTAGAGCGAGGTCACCTAAACCAAACACCGTCCTTTAATATTGAAAATCTTGATACACGTATGACTTCTATGGAAAATCAGATGAGGCAGTTCGGGCAGACGATGGGGCAGTTCGGGATTAACATTGGAAACAATCAAAGGGCTCTTGATGACTACGCAGCACGAATGGCAAGTCAAGCTACAGCTTTTGATGCTTTGACAAACAAGGTCAATGACTTGGGCCATGCTGGTGGTGTCTTGGGAAGCACTCTGAATGAAAGGATGGGGGCAATGGAGTCTACATTGCATACAATGGCTGTGGAGATCAGTAGAATGATGTTCGCAGTCAGGAGTTTTGTGCCCCCGGAGTGTTTCGAGTCGCAACAACCTCCCCCCGATGCTGGTGCAGGTGGTGCTAGTGGAGCGGGAGCCTCCGGTTCTGGTTTTGGAGGTTCTTATGTTGCTGGTGGATTTGACGACCAAGGTGGTGTTCAGGATAACTCACCTAAGGGGGAGAGTGGTAAGGAGACGAGACAGCAGGCAGTTCATATCGAAGAAATTGAAGAACATGCTGATCTTGTCAAGGAAATAGAAATTGAGCCGTCTGTTGATGAAGAGGCTCTGAGGAGGAGAATGGGTAAGGCAATGATGGTTGATGAGCCATTCGTTGACCTGAGTCACCAGGAAACAGTACAGGAGGTACTTGACTCAGATTCTGATATGGAAGACGTACCTTTGGCACATGCTATAAAGAGATCTTTGAAGGAACAAGGTGGAGGTGCTGGGATGTCTTCCGGAATGCCTGAAGAAATTCCTGTTGATGAGGAAACCCTTAAAGCTCAACAGTTAGCCTGGAACAAGCTCAGTTCCATAAAATGAAGATGATGCAAGAACATGCTGCGTTCCTAGAAAAGAAAGTGGAGCTCCAAGGGAAGCAGTATGATCATGAGCTTGCAAGGCTAGCTGATCCTCAAGTTGATCTCGACAAGAGAAGGATAGGAGAGAAGTGGGATGATGCAAGGAAGATATTGATGGGATCCTGTGCAAAAGGAGTTCATAACAAGGAGGCAGATGATCTGTTCTACAACTTGAATTTGCAGAATCCAATGACTGTGGACTATATAAGTGCTTTGAAGAGATTAATTTCTAAAGTCAGGGTTGGATACAATGCAACACTTAAGGAGTGGCAGGTTATTTTGTCTTTGGTAGAAGGAGTCCCAACATCTTTCCTTTATGTGGATGACCAATTCATAACGAGAAGATCTGCGTCAGAGTTGTTCTTGCTAGCAACAAAAATTCAATACTCTCAATCTGAGGAGCTAAGCATTCTGTATAGGGATCAGTTAATGCAGCTAGCAGAGGACAAGGGTCCAGAATTCTCAGCATATCCAAATTTTATCCGGATGGTAGTTGACGGGAAGATGAAGAGGGTTAGCATGGAGGAAAATGATTTAATGGAGCTTTCAGTGGAATCTCTCAAAGCTGTCTGTAGACAAATGATGAGTAAGGGATTCGCTTCTGAGCTTAAAGAAAAATCCGTGAAGATCATTGAAAGAGTCATATTCAAGAAGAGCAATGAGGTGTGGAAGTGTGATATCATTGCTCCAAACCCTCTAGATAACGTGAAGATTGAGCCGGAGCTGATGGAGAAGAAATGGAATATTCTTCAAGCAATGAAGAATGTAGATGAAGCTCTGACTATTCCTTCTGGAGCACTGGAACAAGGAGAGATAAGGGAGGCAATTGGTGTTCCAGGAAGTGATAGTGTATACTGGATACACGCTTATGTTGAAGATACAGCTGATGCCTTAGTATTCATAGATGCAGACCAGAATCAAACAATCTTGCATATGAGTAGAAAATGGCTGCTACAGACTCAAGATGCTGCATTTCTGGAGAGAGTATTACATGTATTCAAATGGGGCGAAGTGGAAGATAAGTATGTGGAAGAAAAGCAGAGACTCATGAGTTACCTGTCTGAAGTAGTGGTGGAAAAGAAGCGGATGGAGCGAGATGCGGCTAGTGTCCACAATACTAACCGTGTCAAGGGCTACCCCAAGATGATCTATTGTCAGTTTAAAGCTGATAAAACACATTGGAAATCTCAGCTCATAATGCAGAACTTTGAGGACATTCCAAAGATCAGGACTACTCAGGAGGTGGACAAACTCAGAAGGCTTTTCAAACATCCTTATCCAGAGCCCAAGAATCCTCTAGAAATGGAAGCTGTAAGTCTGTTGAATGCTAGGTGGAAGAAGCTTCACGATCCAGTGTACAAGAAAGAACAACAACAGAAGGAGAAGCGCAGAAGGCAGAAAGAAGAGAAAGACCCAGCTGTTGAAGCTAGAAAGAGGAAACGGAATTAGGGTTAAAGGTCAGAGTGGTGTGAACTTGAAGTTGGAAAAACTTCATGTCTTTCGGTTGCTTTAACTCACTTGAGGAAAATTCACCTTAGAGTGAATCCAATAAGGTGATATAAGTTTGACTAAAAGGTATGAAATAATCCAGGTGATAGGAATCACTCAAATGATCATTAATTCGAAATTCGAATTCTGTTTCTAGTTTAAGTTCTTTGTATTGTTTTCAAGTAAATTTCAATTGTAAATTATTCAAGACTGTAATGTTAATTATCTTTTCTCGTCTCATTGTTTAGTTGAGTTATCCTTCATTAATTTGAATGTCATTGTTAGACAGTCAAATAGGGGGAGATTGAAAGGCAGAGTATGTAAACTTGTAACACTATAACTAATGTAACTCATCTAAAGGAAAAGATACTTAACCAGAAGACAATCAAGAACAAGAAGTCACAAAGAAATCAACACTAAATGAAGACAAGGTAATTGATACAATTCAACATGTTAACTATGATCAAGCCAAGAAGAAATCATTGAGAGAAGTTCAAGTCAAAGTTGTTCATGCCTCAGTGATTTGAAAAGCCAAGAATCAAGATCATAACTATCAGTATCAATAAGACTAATTGATTTCAAGTGAACAAGAAGGAAAGCAAATATTGGAAAGCCACATTACTAATTGGATATGGTAATTTATTCAAGAAGCAAAAACACTATCAAGACTAGTCACTTATGAACCAGACCAGTGCATCAAGTGTCAGGACATTGATAGCAAGTTTATGTCAGTAATAAAGATCCATGTTCAAGAGCTTGGTGAAGAATAAAGAAGACATGAAGATATCACAAGTTCAAGATGTGCATTGAAGTTTCAAGTTGAAGACCAGAATATTTTCTAAGTACTAAATATTCTAGATGACCAAGTAGAATATTTCTAAGTAGAAGTTCTACTTAGAAATTCGAGATGGCTAAGTAGAAATTCTCAAGCAGAAGTTCTACTTAGAGTGCAGCTTCAACATGACACATGGCATCTTCTGATTGGCAAATTTCCAAGCTTTCAAGATAAGGCAAGATTTATGTGGACATCATTGGGCCACGTATATCTTAGTCTTTGAAGACTACAGGACATAGATTACATGTAGTATAAATAGAATTACTTGTGTAATGTTTTAGAGTGAGCAATTCTTGAGAGAAACACATGTAAAAGAGAGAGAGAGTGTGTATTCACAGAGCTTAGTATCATTCACTTCTCTCTGAACTTCTGTTATACTTTGTAATGAATGTTGTAGCAACCACTTCAAGTTATATATAAGACATATATTCCTTGAATCTGTGTGTTCGTTTATTGCATCATATTTATTGCTTCTCATATTTGAAAAGTTGTATTCACCCCCCGTCTACAACACATTTGGACCTAACACTGACTGACCTCAACTCTACTCACCTGGATCTTTCACAGGTAATGGTATGAAACAAGCAAGCCAACGTCTAACTATTAATATTACAAATCTAAATTCAATTTATTATTATTACAACCCATGAATTCTAATTCTTACATCAACTAGTTCTCACAACTAACTTAGAAACCAACTATGAAAATCTCCTCACTGATCTGTTATTGCATCTACCTCGGGAGCTATCTCAAAAGATACCATTTCAGGTTCGCGGTAGGTGCGCTTCCTCGAAGTTTGAATGGTACGAACCATGATTCTTAAGCTACTGTCAAAAGGGTTAGATAAAAATAATAATGAGCCAACGCTCAGCAAGTAACTAAAGTACTCAACTGGAAAACAATAATATCAAGATATAAAAATGGATGACAGTAGATCAAGAGATAGCATATGAGTACTGGAACTGAAAAGTAAAACTGGTACTTAAATATAACAGGTGATCAACTGATAATAGAATCTCAATGGATAGCAGAGCATGTGTAAAGCAATTGACATTTCCAATGGTAAGCCAATTTCATTTCACAGTATATAAAATTTATCATTCACTTTAAGAAAACTGATTGGAGGTTTTACTTCACACAGACAATACGGGTGATCAGCCCATAAAGTCCCCATAACGGACACAAAGTCCCTCTGGACATTAATCCTCTAATTAGGATAGCTTGGGTTCCCAAGAGGCAACACATTGGCCTATAAGGGTGTTGGACTAGAGAGACCAGTACTATACCATAATATATACAAACAGGCGGAACCGGTATTACCCGTTCGCTCACGCCTCTCCAATCGTCAGGAATCCGTAGAAACCATTTTTGACGGAGTTTCTAACATTTTATAAATCATATTCTGAAAACATTTAAGATTTAGAAAACCCTTTTTAAATTTGGAAAACACTTGAGTACTTAAATCCTTTCAAAAACCTTTACTCCGAAGCACCTTCAACTCATTGATAACAAATCAGCCCAGTCTAAGTAACTTCAAAGTATTTTAAGAAAATAACTCATTTTGATTTGCAATGAAAAAAGTCAAAGGGTTTGAATAAGTTTTCTGACATCAAAACAAGTCTGAATCAAGAAGATATAGACTCTAATGTAATCAGGGCTTTGATCAGGATACAAGGAAAGAAACTCAAGTCAAAGGTCAAAGATGTGAATTAGGACTAGTTTAAAAGTAACTGATCAAGTTATAGGGTTTAAGAACAATAATACTGGTAATCAAGTTTTTAAGACAGTGTTTAGGTCACAATGAATCTTTTATAAGTTTTATGGTCAACATAGGTTAAACGGGTCACGGACATACGTTAACTGGGATAATGGTTTATCTGTGAGTCAATTAGGTTTAACTCTGGAAAGCTGTATGGCATATATGGTCAAGAAGAAATTAGAAAGAATTAATCTGTTTTAGGGTAGTTTGCAGTTATACAGTAAATTGACAATAGACACCGAGTTTCATGCAAAGGTAATAGTACAAGAATATGAATAACAGGATAGATGTACATGGATCAACAGGCTATAAACAGTTTCAAGAATATGAATTTCAAGAAGAGACAGAGTTACTTGCCTCCAGTAGAATGCAACAGCTAATAGCTCAGTCAATGATACTCAACCTTAGCTTTTCCTTTATTGCTAGGGCATATGTCCTTCGTATCTACATAAACCATAATCACTACTTTAGAATACTATACCTCTTAACCGTCTAATCCTATTCTATCCAAACGATACTTATAACGTGTTAATACTTGACATATATCATACATACCTTTTATATTTATCAGATCGTCTTATAATCAGATAATCACTTAGACACATAACACATAAAACATGCAAATCAGATATGTCATATAAACACTTAACATATAAAGTTAATTTGATTTATAAACAATTTATCTTATACTACTACACATTTTATAATTTATAATTTCCACGAAAATCGGGCAGCATCTCCTTTATAAAATAGACTATCCCGTCGGAAAACATCCGACTCAAATTCACAACCAAATAATCCGATGGATTTAAAATCCACCTACAAGCCCAAGCATACTAATATAATCTCTATTTATCAATAACAAATCCAATTAATACAAATAAGTCATAACTATCGATAATTAACAAGTTAGCTCATTCCCGAATAAAATTACTAAAATCATATAATTTGTAATAAACCGAATAATTCATATACACATGCATATATTCGAATTTAACTTATAACAAATTCTGCAAAATTACACATGCTTGCATATATTTATATTACTCGAAAATTCAGAATATAATTACAAGGAAATTTACTTCGAAAATTAATTTATCATATCAAATCATTTCATAATAATATCGAATCAATAACAAGCATTTAACGATATATATATATATATATATCGAATTTAAATTGCATCAATTCGAAAATTCACATAATCAAACAGATAATCAATATTCATCAATCAAAATGAAGTTAATAATATTAATTAGGCTCGGAATGACATCACCGCCTCTCCCACCGACTCACCGGAGTTCACCGCCGATGGTGGCAGTGTTCGGGGGTGCCCAAACGATCGGGTTTCCTTCCCAAACTCAACCTACAACTGTTTAAACACAAAATTCGAATCATAACACGACTGGGAATCAAGAATTACGAGTTAACAGTCTCGAATCAACGAAAAACCAAAGTGGGTTTTTCAGATTTTCATCACGAAAGTAACATGCAATTACAGAAATGGAGATAGGGCTGAAAACTGAACAAGATTCCGGTCTCAAGTTGTTAAACGGAGCAATGATGGTGAGGTAGTAAAGGAGAGAGAGACTACCGAGTAGAGAGAGAGACGTGAGGAGTGATACCAGCAAGAAACAATAAATTGAGGTGAAAGAAGAAGAAGACCCCTGGCGGTGGTGATGTAAATATCACAGGGGCAAAACCATCTTTATACAATTGCTATTTACTTATGCTGAAAAACTAAGTTTTATTCAATGTAAATTCGAAATAAAATTAAGGAATGGGGAGAAAATAAAAATAAAAGTTTTAAAATAAAGTTTATGAAATTAGGAATATATATCCCCATATTTTTAAAATAATTTCAGGGTCAAAAATGAATTTGTTAGTCACAGAGGCATGCATGTGCTCACCTAATAACAAGCCTAATTGTTTGTAATGCTTTGCATTATTTACATGACCCCTTTACTGGGGGAACCTCCAGTTGTAGAGTTTCTACTTGTTTTAGTACCTGTAATAGGCACCAAAACTCTATCTGTGTAACTGTATAAATTAATCATGTAATAATGCTTGAAAGAAGATCCAGAGATCATGCCTCAAGCTTGAAGAATAAGGCTGTCAAATAAACAAAGTTGGAATTTTGAAGATTGAAGATTTGCCTAAGTACTAATTCGATGAGTATTTTTGTCTGTTCGATAAGTCTAGCTTTCAAGAAGTCAGGGATTCGATATCTCAAAAGACATTGTTCGATATCTCAAAGAAGTCTACAAGTCAAAGAATCATTCGAGTTCTTAGGGAGTCAACAAGTCAAAGTTACATTCGATATCTCAAGGACTTAAGAAACTATTCGACATCTCCAGGATTCGATAAGTAAATTGCACTATTCGACAACTCAAGGACTCCTGAAGAAGTAGTCAGTTCGAGAAGTAGTTCGATATCTCAAGGACTCAGTATTCGAGAACTCAGAGTTATCTATTAAGTCAATTCTCGAATCAATCACTTAATTACTTCTCGAATGGATTTTCAGAGACAAATTACTGGAAATTGTACAAGTCAGAAACCTGCAACAAGCCAGTACAATTACACGACCACCATAACTGTAAGTGTATGTGGAAAGCCTACAAGGAAGCTTGGAAAGATATTTCAGAGACAGCTGCTAAAGTGGTGGTACTGAACAGGCTAAGAAGATGGTCAAATTGCATGTCGTTCAGACCCTTTCTCAAAAAAGGATAGACACCTTAGAAAGTAATTTTTGTTTGTTCTGCCATTTGTAGAAAGTGAGTTGTACCCATGTTCTATAAGTGTACAACCTCACCACTATTAGATAGGAGAGAAATGAATTAAGAGAGTAATTTATATACTCAAGATATATCTCTCTAAGAAAAAGAAGCTGAGAATACTAACTTCTGTATTCACAGTTTGTAGCAAATCTTGATCTAATAAAATATTAGATTAAAGTGAGTGTTGTGTTCGTGGGTTTCTTATTTTCCGCATTCATCTTCTGATAAACACATCACACACTGAGCTACAAAAACATCAAACAAACGTTCTTTAGATTCATATTCTAAGAAATGTTTGAAAATACATTCACCCCTCTCTGTATTTTCTTGTGTGTATTTCATACTCAACAAGTGGTATCAGAGCAGGCTGTTAATCAAAACAGGAAAAGATCATTATGAATACACCCAAGACAACAGGAACGGTGAAAGTCCCTAAGTTTGATAAGGATAACTACAACCTCTGGAAAATCGAGATGATGTTGTTCATCAAAGCTGCTAACCCTCTATATCCTGAGATTCTCAAGAATGGTCCATATGTTCCACAACAAGAGATTGCTAAGTCAACTGTTGGAACCATAACCATCCCAAGATCTTATGTTGCTAAAGATCCATCCAAATGGACAGATACAGAGAAGGAGAAGGTTGCCCTTGACAGTCATCTAATGCTGTTAATCATAGATTCAATTGAGATATCAATGTTTGCTAATATTGCCTCTTGCACAAAAGCAAAAGAGATGTGGGATCACATTGGAATTCTATGTGAAGGGACAGATGAGGTTAGAGAAAACAAGAAATAGATACTGGTCACACAGTATGAGGCATTCATGGCATAGCCCAAGGAAAGTATTACTGACATGTTTGAGAAATTTTACAAGTTGGTGACTGAGCTACAGATGAATGGAAAAGTCTACATCACCAAGGAGCTGAATATGAAATTTCTACTCTCTTCACCCAACCACCTGGAGCAAAGGGTCATTTCTCTAAGGGAAAGAGATTTGAACAGAGTTACATATGATGTGCTTTATGGTGTGTTAAAGACTCATGAGCTGGAGCTGCTGCAGAAGAGGGCTATCTAAGCCAACCAAGGAAAAATGATCAACACATCACGTGCCTTGATTATAAATAAATCTATACAAGATCTTGAAGCCTCTACAAGCTAGCTGAGAATTGAAGAGATGGTGAATGAGGAACCAGGAGTGGAGCTGCCTGAGGCTGTTGCTGAGGAACAGGAAGAAGAAGATGAGTTCTACACTCTTGAGGAGCTAGATGACATGGAAAACACATCATATGCTTTCATGGCCAGAAAATTCACAAATATCATATTCAAGAGAAAGAAACCCTTCAAACCTAGATCTCAGAACCATTCATTCAACAAGGGCAAAACACCTTTGAAGCCAAACAAAAATAAACTCAAAACTGGCTATATGGATAGGTCATCTGTGAGATGTTATAGATGCAATGACCTAGGGCATTTTGCCAGTGAATGCAAAAAGCCTAAAAAGATGGATAAAGAGTTTCTAGAGCTTGAAGCTAAATATGAGGCCCTTCAGAAAGCAAATACCAGGCAAGGCCTACATAGCTGAAGGGAAGTGTTGGGATGACACTGACAGTGATGGAGAAGAGTAAGAGTTTTGCAACTCTGCCTTGATGGCCAATTCCAAGGACGAGACATCTTCATCAGACTCTCAGGTACCCTCTCTCACTACCATAGACATGTTTGTTTCTGAATATAAAGATTTGATTGAACAACTATCTGTTGAGATGTTTAATATTCATACTAGTATGACTGCTGCTAATGAAGAAATTATGAAACTGTCTGCTAGAAATGAAGTGTTAAACAAAAAGAATGAGGAACTAGAGCTAACTGCTATGCAAGTAGAAAACCTTAAGATGGACGTTGAATATCTAAAGAATAAGGTTATATGTGCTAGTCAGATTGAAAAGGCTCTTAGGGATGAATTAGCTGAAAATGAGTTTAAACTGAAGACCTTTAAGAACTCATCTAGCCTATTACAATCCTATCATGAGAAACATCAAGAGAGTGCTAAGACTGCCATTGGTTTTGACTATGACACTCTCAAGAAGAGGAAAGGCTATGCTATCATTGAAGATGATGAGGTTGTTCGTGAGAAAGTGCCTCGGGTTTTGAAAAGTGTTGAGACACTTATCTTTAAACAATCAACACTTGAAATTGATGAGGAAGCCTTACTCATTAAACAAATGTTGGTTGATGAGGATGAAGCACAATCAAGTGAACAACCAGCATCCTCTGAGAGTAAGAGTGCCAAATTGAAAACCAAGAAGCAAGTTGGAGTTAAAACCAAACCTGGAAAATTTGTTAAGTTTGAACCAGCTAAGAAGAATGAATCTGTAAAGAATGTGGCTAAGAAGAAACAAAACGTAAATGGCAAACTATGGATTACCAAAGATAACAATTATGCTTATGTGCCAAATTCCCCTAGGAAAACATGTCAAAACTGTTTTAGTACTAATCATTTAACTCATGCTTGTAAGAAACCTGTTGGTAGTGTGCCTAAACCTTTCTATCATTGCTCTGTGCCTTTAAGACATAGAGATTCTCCATTTTGTGATAAATTTGACTGAATGCCATGCAATATGAATGTTATGACTAGCTGTTTCTATTTAAGAAGGCAATTCATTGATGGTTGTATAAGTCAAAATTCACACACACACACACACTACACAAGGTCAAAGTCTTTAAGTCCTCCTAAGGCTAGGAAGGTATCACTGTCACCTAAGTCTGAGAACTCAAGTTCTAAGACTCCTAGTTGTGATAAGAAGACTAGCCCTAAGAAAGTTGATAATCATGCTGTTTATGATAAAACTGTTTCTAAGCTGGGTGGACCCAAACTCATTTGGGTACCAAAGAAGAAGTGATACACTTGTGTTTGCAGGGCAAAGAAAAGGAAAAGAAAGTCATGTGGATTGTGGACAGTGGATGCTCAAATAATATGACTGGTGATATGGCCCTGCCATCACAGTATGAAGAGAAGGCTGGCCCTATGGTTACTTTTGGAGATGACAGCATTGGTAACACATTGGGATATGGCAAACTGAAAGTTGGTAATGTCATCATTGAAGATGTAGCACTGGTTAAAGGACTCAAGCATAATCTACTGAGTGTTGGTCAGTTTACTGACAGGGGTTTCAAAGTTGATTTTGACAAAGATGAATGTTTGATTACTTAGAAGAAGACTGGTGAACTTGCTCTAAATGGAGTCAGGAAAGGAAGCCTATTTGTAACCAATATGGACTCTGCAAACAAGGACAAAATTTGTTGCTTTTACACAAAGGCATCAAATGAAGATTGTTGGCCGTGGCATAAGAAGTTATCACACGTGAACTTCAAGGCCGTTAACTATTTGGTCAAAAGAGAGTTAGTGAGAGGCATGCTGTTGTGCTAAAAATATAAACATTCGAATCGCAAGCGCACAATTCGTTTCATTGTAAAATTTAATGATTCGTTCCACAGGGACTATTTTATTTTCGCAATCTTAATTTTTAATTTAATCGAATTAGAACAAGTTTGATTTTTCGAGAATTTTTGATTTTATACTAATTAATTACTAAATGAAAATCTATTTAACTAATTAAAATTGAATTATTCTAAAACTTAATTAAAAAATAAAAAGTGTAAATTCGAATTAAATCTAAATTCTAAATTATTCTAGAATTAAATTAATCTAAAAAATTTCTAAATCTTAACTAACAATAAATTTTATTTGTTATTAAACAAAATTTTTTTGAAGCTTAAATTAGGAACAACTCAGATATTACAATCGGCATTCAGCAAAACAATAATCTGAAGAAAAAAAATTAATAAAAAAAACACATACAAAACTAAAGACTCTACTTAATAATCAAACAAAAACAGTTCGCAAACACTCAATGATACAACTCAACCAAGACTCATTTACGGGGAAAAAAAAGAACTAAACATACTAACCACAATTCAAACATAAAAAAATAGAACACTGCAAACACTCGACATAATCCTGGACTCGACACGAAACTCATTACTGCACTCAGCCGAGTTAACTCAGCTCAGAAACGAAACAACAAAACTAAGTTTACACAGCAACGATTCAACTCAAACAAATTCTTTTTTTTAAACGATTCAACTCAAATGATTCAACGAAAACTCGGTAAACTCAGCATCAACACTCAAAATAGCAACCAACAAACTCAGTTACCCACGTAACCAATAAAACCTCAGTTAATTCAGAACCAACAACGAAACTAAGAAAGCTAGTAAACTCGACAAACCCAACCAAAACTACAAACGCGGAAAACAGTAACCCGGAGACAAAAACTCAGTAAACAACAAATTTACAATTCAACGATCTGGTCTTAGCCAAAAATAGAAACAAAAAAACTCTAGAGATTGTGGTTATGGGTTTTGTATACAGAGAAGAAGAGGTGAGTTTTGTGATTAATGAAAATGAGGGGAATAAGGAGAAGCTGGGGATTGAAAGAAAAAAAAATTGTGTTGTGCTGTGTTAACAAAGAACGGAAAGAAAGGGGGAAAAAGAAAAGAGGTTGTAAATTTTCAGTTTGTTTGAAAGAAATGATGCTGGGTTTTGTAAAAAACAGGGGCTGCGTGTTAAGCTATGAATAAAATTAAAACAGTAAGGTTCGAATTAAATGAATTAAAAACGAATAAAACGTAGTGAAAATTTAAACCTAACTTTTTTTGTGTGATTTTTTTTAAATAAGAACGAAATTAGAGAGATGAACTAGGAAATTAAAATTAAAATTACACTAAAACGATGATTTGGAATTTAATGGCCCACAATAAAATGGAAATTTAAAGGGGCAAAATTAACATTTATAACTAAGAACAAGAAATTAAAAAAATCGTTACTTTCAACCCATAGTGGTTAGTTTTTCGCTACTTTGTCCACTACATGCATTTATGAAAATAACGAAACAAGGCAACAATATCGAAAGAGCAAGACAAAAAATTAAAGGAAATGAAATTGCATTAAAATAAAAAGAGTGTTTAAAAGATTTAAAACTAAAAAAATACAAGAAATTAAATCTACCCTAAAATCTAAGTTAGTAAATACAAGGGGGGTAAGGGGGTAATTATAGGATAGGAATTAGGGTTAAGGGGGGTGTTGGGTAAATCCCCACCATACATTTGGGTTGTGTGGCGGTGAAATCCTAGCCATCTATTTGTTTCCTTCCCCCTTAAGCTTTGAAGAGTTGATCTTGGCCATACACTTATGTAGTGTATTGGGATGATCTCCACCTTCCACTTGTCTTGAAATATTCCTTTTGCTCCAAGCTCCTAATTCTTTTCCTTCTTTCATTTTTGGTCTTTTTTCTTCCTCTTTTTCCCTTCCTTGCACTTTATTTCTTTATTTTGCCATTTCTTTATTTATTTACGAATTTCCTGAAATGCAACAAAATAATTTATTAAAATACGAGTTCAAGCAATAAATAGGTAATAAAAATATGCAAAAATATGCACTTATCAAATGCCCCCATACCTATCTTTTGCTCGTCCTCGAGTAAAATAAAAACAAAATGAAAATCTAGATGCAAAGTCCTATACTCCTTTTCGTAGGTGTGACGGTTGCATTTGGCATATGCAACAAGCCCTTTAAACCCCTAGGCAGCCCTAGTGGACGAGTGAGGTCTCGTGAGGGCCTATAGTGAATGTACCCACAAAATCCATCTAGTTTTTATAAAAGATCACATGGCAATGCACACCACACATACATGTCCTCTCATGATACATCAACTTAAGAATCAAAATAAAGTTGCAAAGTCTTGGTGTGGAAAGTGCAAGGATTCACATAGTCTACTCAAAGAACCATGCAAGATTGTTCACAAGTTCATGACAAGTGCAAAAATTATTGGTAATCATGCTAAGTCTACAAGAGCACACCTCAAAGTCAAAACTTGAGATCTCTTATGCAAAAAAACAGATAAGCAATACCTCACCTTTCACTCACAAAAGAATATTCACTCAAGAACAAGGGTAAGTGTATCACTAAATTCCAACAAAATCAAATGCATGCTTGACACTTGGTATCATCCCAACTTAAATCACAACATACATTAATAATGACAATTAAAAGGTCTTTATTAGGGTTGTAATGGGGCTAGGGACAAGGTATGTCAAGAAAGGCCAAAATAAGGTGAAGTGTCAAAAGCTAGTAGTCACCATGAATATCATGCAAAACACCAAACTTCCTCCCCACACTATTTATTTTCATTTTTTCAACAAAAAGACTTGACTAGTCGAATGAAGGAGGATTACAAAAAACATAAGTATACTTTCATATGTATATTTTTTTCATTTTTTCTTCTTTTTTTTTCATTTTTTTTTCTTTTCTTTTTTTCTAATTTTTTTTTTCTATTTTTAAGGAAAATGATAATTTTAACAATAATCCTCCTTTATATTTAATTTTGAAAATCGACTATCAAGGTAACAACAAATATTTCCTCAAAAGTTATGAACAAAAGTAAACCCTATTTCACACACCTTATTGCTCCCTCAAGTTCCTACTAGCCTTTGACAAAATGGGATCAAGAATACGTAAGGCTAAACAAGAAAAAGGTCTTAGGCGAGTAATGTGGTGTGTCACCGAAAGAATAAGATGAAGCTCAAAGTGTAATAACCCTAATTTTTGTACTATTGTAGAAAAGACCCGGATAAATAGTAATCCCGGTATGTAAGAAAAACAAATCATATCCATGATTATGAAATGGAAATTTGAGAATTTTAATTCCACATGAAGATTATATAAGTAAAATAAGTGTATGCAAAAGCCGTCAGAATTCGAAAAATCATACTTTGCTAAGATTTATATTTTTACGAGAAATAAATAAATATGAAAACGATGACGAGGCCAAGAGATTTAAATTTGGAAATTCTGTATGGTCGACATATTAAGGTGGAAGGATTGGAATATTGAGAATAAATTGAGAATTTCTACATAAAGAATATTTCAAGGATTAATTAAGGTTGACATGGAAATTAAGGAAATAAATTGGAGAATGAATAAGGTGGCAAGCTTCCATGCATAATCCATGAAAAACACTTGCAAGACTAGTCAAAGGGACAACCAAACCAAGTGAGGTCTCATCTAGTTACAAACCAACGAACTAGTTACAAACATGGTTCATAATTCATGGAAAAAGGACACCACATATTCAAAAAGTGAAATAGTGACTTTTGTGTTGGCTGATATATCAGACCTATATACGCCCCATGCATATCATTATATCACATTTTACAAGTCAAGCAAAGAGCAAATCTCCTCCCCCCTCAAGAACAACCATTCGGCCCTTTCTAGGCCAATAAGTAATTCAAAAATCAAACCCCCATTTACACTTCCTCTAAAATCTCAAGATAATTTCCAAGGCTTCCTTAAGGTAAGAAAGAGGTAAGGTAATTTTCCCTTGATTTAATTCCAAAGTTTGCTAGGTGAAAAAAATTGGAGAAGAGGATGATGATTAGTAACATTCTTGAGTTTTCTTGTTTAGATCTTTGAGTTTTAACTTCCTAGAGACCAACCAAGGCCAAACCAAGGTCCACCAAGCTTGTTCAAGGTTCTTAACACTCCAAGAAAGGTATAAAATATCTCAACCACCTTAAGTTTTGAGTTTTAAGATTTATATGGAATTTGGATGAAAGTTTGTGCATGTTTAAGTGATTCTTGAAGTTATAAACTCTATAATGTTATGAAAATCTTGGATTTTGATAAAGTAATGATACCACTGATTTTTGTAACCTTTGAGGATTTTAAAATGACATTGAGGTTGTGTGGTTGTCTAATGTCTTGGATGTATATTTGGAGTGTACAAAAATTGGTAAGATTCGATTTATAGCCGTTATAATGTCAAAATTTTGTTAGACCATATTGCAGAATCACCCGAGTTATATAAGTGTTGTTTTTGGACAAAATTGCTTGAAAACTTGTAGATCTGATTTTGTAGAGTATTTGAGAATTTGAATCGCATAAAACGGATTTACGGTGTAAGAGTTATGCTCGATTTAGTAAATCGGTTTAAATGAACGAATCTGGTAGAACCACTGACTTTGCAGTGATGAACGGACCACTTAAAATTCGAGTTAAATTATGAAAACCCTTGTGAAGTTAGATTTTACAGTGAGGAAGACATCCCAAAAAGAATTGAGTTAAAAAGTGAACTTTTCGATTTAATAAAAATCAAAGAGTAGAAGCTGCGCAAGAAAATTTCCAGCAGAGAAGAACATTTCTAGGGCCTTAATTGAGGACCTTGTAAAAGTTCATTAGTTATGAAAAATTGATAGATAATACAAGGTACAATAAGGAAGGCCTGGGAAAAAGAATTTCATAAAAAGGTTTATTTTTCGATTTTATAAAAATGTTCGAATCAAGGGTGCGTGAACGAAAATAACTTTTAGGGGACAAACGAATAAAACCTAACGGATTCGAAACACGACCCGAATAAGAATGATAATTTTAATTCAGTCAAGGAACGCTACCATAAGCATATAAGTGTAACATGGACACTAGGAACTCCATGAGGAAATTAGTTTCGTTAAATAATCCTAGGTTAAACGGTTCGAATACGAAACTAACCCTACAATTTCCTTGATTGATTGTAGATCGTTACCCTAGCACGTGCGTACTTTCCCCACAGATTCAGTCAGGCAAGTTTGCTATATCCAAACTTTTAGTATGTTTAAAAACTGTTGTTGTTGTGATATAAATGCATGCACTGTTTTACATATATCTTGTGAGAAAATTTATATATGCATGCATGATTTTCTGTAAAGTACTTGTAAAGTTTTCTGCATATATAAACCCCCAACGACGTATGCGTATATATATGATGATGATTAAGGTTCGGGTAGAGCGTAAGTACTTTTGATATGAATCGGGAGTCGGAGTATTTTGTGTAAAACCCGGTAACCCCGGAGGCGTATATTTTCGATAATCGGGTAAAGTCCGATAATTTAAATTTTACGAGTATCGGAATTATTATGTTTTGAAATTCTTTAATAAATATTATTTGTAATATTTATTAAAATAAATGAATATTAATTTAAATATTCATTTAAAGTTTATTTATTTAATTATTTAATTAATGATTAATTATTCATTTATTAATTAATTAATTATTATTTATTTATTTATTATTTAAAAATAATTTAAATATTCCAAAAATTATTTAAAAATTATTTAAAACCTATCTGGCCTATTTAAAAATTATTTATGGCCTTTAAAAATTATTGTATATATTTTCCAGCCTTCAGAAAAATATTTAAAATAGCAGGGGTTCTCAAATATTTTTATAATCACCTATACTTCGTAGAAACCACCCCAATGGCTTGCGAACTTATCAAAACTTGAGAACCCAAAGCTTTGGGAGTACAAAAAAATGTTTTCTCCCTTCGCTACAAACTAAAGTGTGATTAACGCAGTGACCCTGCCACATCAAGGGGGGTTAGGTTTTAAAACTTCTTAAGAAAACTCCGTATAACTCCCAAGCTACTTTGAAAAGAATTCCCCGAGTAGAGAAAATCGATTGACAACAATCAACTTGTGGGATGAATGTACTTCCATGTTTTCTTTCGGAAGTGATGATTTAAAAAGGTTTCAAAGCTGGTTTATTGAATCTGGGACTAGTGGATGTTTGGGTGGGAAGCGACTTACGAGTCGCAGGCCCATCCGGAAGTGCATATACCGAAGTGTAAGAGCTGGCAGGTCGCCTGTCCATTAAGGTATATGCACTGGATGAAGAAACTTGCAGGTAGGCAAGTCAATTATAAGACCCATAGATGGTCGGGCCACGGCCTCTGTAGTAGGTACGTCACCCGTCTACTAGTAGCGAAGTGTTGATTGTACGGTACAATGGCTGATCACCTTGTACCGGGGTGTTTCGGAATAGTCCCTTCTTTCCAATTGGAATTGTGCTGCAACGTTGTGTTGGAAGCCCACGCGCTCCACCACCGATGGTGTTGTCAGTGTTGAACTCATCCTGAAAAGATTTTGAAAACCAGAATGTTCTTGATTAAAAATGACTCAGGGAACATTTCAATTATCTACAAATGAAAGTACATGGCATTATCTCGTTTTCTATAAAAATAAAGTATCTTTACAGTACTACTAATATTATCTTGTTGAGCAATTATGCTCACACTTGTTTTCTTTATATATCACAAACAATAACAGGCAAGCATGGCAAGGACCCGTCTGACCGCCAGGAAGCGCGTGGGAAACGCGCAGATGTTTCGTAGGTTGTTCGGACCCCGACTGCCCCTGCCTCAGGTGAGAAGACTTAGTATGATAGGTTGCCAACTTAGACTGGTTAGGTTTTTGTACAAGTATGACTTGTGTAAACTTTTGAAAACCAGAAAACTATCATGTTCCCACTATCACCTCAGGTAGTAGTTTTTGATGGATTATCAACCCCTTTCTAAGACGAAACATTTGGTTTGTAATAACTTTTAACTTTCGTTTGTACCGGTACCTTAAGTAATGTCTTGCTTTCGCTCTGAGCTTATATCCCGT
Source organism: Saposhnikovia divaricata (assembly GCA_036435485.1). Taxonomy (NCBI): domain Eukaryota; kingdom Viridiplantae; phylum Streptophyta; class Magnoliopsida; order Apiales; family Apiaceae; genus Saposhnikovia; species Saposhnikovia divaricata. Next base: position 35,608,087 of record CM071599.1, read on the forward strand.
GATGGATGTTATTTATTTAGGGGTCACTGCCAATGTAGAATATTAATTAGTAAAATGGTTAATAATCAGGGATGGTAATTGATAAAATTGGAATTTAGATTGACATAACAACCTGGATCGTTGACCCCAGATCTAGGGGTGTTACACAAAGGGTTAACTAATTGATCACATAAGTGTGGTGTGGATATTTTTGGAAATATAGGTTATTCCTAAATGCCTTTATCATTTTATCATCAATCAATGTCATGCGTTCCAAGAGAGAATTCAAACAAGTGCTAGCAATGCAAATGACAAGTGGACACTCAAGCAAAAGAATATAAATGCAAAAGATGTGCATATAGGCTCAAAATCTCACTTGGTGTAGTAAAACATAATCAATCTCAAGAAATGGTATCCTCAATGCACCTACTTGTACTCAAAGCATGAAGACCAAATCATCTTACACCTAATCTTGTCCTTCTAATTTCATGCACAATTCAAATAAGTCTACTAGCTTCACCTTGCTAGTGTAAGTGTGTGAACAAGAACTTTAGCAAATTGTGACGCCCCTAGATCCGGGGTCAAGGATCCAGGTCATCACGGTCCAATTTCCATTCAATATCAACATCTCTTGAGTCTTTTTTTTTATATTTAATAATTAAGCAATTGACCCCACACTAATACACACACACACACACCAGTCATATGCTCATAGAACAACATTCACAATATTAAAAGTTTAAAGTTAACAGTTATTACAAACCCAGAATTCTACTAAGTACATTGTTGAATAATACTTCTACAGGAAGCATTTCAACAACCAAAAGTTTATTACAAACTTACACCCTTAATTTACATAAGTCTACTAAGCCCCTTTCGCTTGTCACTACCTCGGGGATGGTCGCCAGCACTCGCTCAAAAGGTCGCCTTTCCCTTACCCTCTTGCGGGGTGTAGTGCGTAGTATCGGCATGGGACCTAGCTGCTATATACATAAGTAGCAAGAGTGAGCTATAATAGCTCAGCAAGATAATATTGTAACCTAGAATTTAGAATGTGAACAGGTATACATATGTGTATATGCATATATAATAGCATAAAACAATTAAAGTCCTTAAGGAAGAATAAAGCTCTTATTTAATAATACATCATCCACTTATTATTATAAGAAAGAAATCTAAAATAATATAATATCAGTTTTTCTTCATCTGTAACCATAATTTCATCATCTCATATCATTATTCTGTTTTCAGTATAGCAATCTGAAACCATTGTCTACACTTTCTTTTCAAAAACATTGGGGATATCTGTTGTCGCCTGATACGTTAGGACGATGATCAGTCGCCTAATCGTACCTGCTCTCTTTTTACTACCGGTAGAGGGAATGAAGATCATCCCTGGAGGAAGGCCACCTGCTAACATCCTCCCATGGCATCTTCGTGCCGTAACAAAAATAATAAATGTTGGACTGTGTCGCACACAGCCCTGACACAGCCACTTACGCAAGTCTGTTGCAATCCCCCTTTTTATCACATCATTATTCCCTTTTTAAAATATCATTCCACATATCCATTTTCTCGCTTTCATTTCCACATATCATTCACTCATATCATTTCCATTCTCGCACATTACTTCTATAAAATATATATAACATAATGCTTTGATTATGATCCAGACATCTCTTTCATATTCAGGAATCAAATACGAAATATTCCGTCTATTTTAAGAGTAATGCATGATAATCAATTAATATTTATTAAACCACTAATACTCAAAAAGAATATTTTTAATATAGTATTATAAACCATATAACCCTAGATAACAACTGATACCATTCTTTTATTTACTTTAGATAACAACTGATACCATTCTCTTTCACCTCTCTTTACCATAAAGCATATTCGCTCCATTCATAATCATATCCACATTCATATTCCATAATTTATCCATTTCTCTTTAATTCCAATATCAGGGAAATAATTCTTAGCAATATAGCAAACATAGAATAACATATATATTCCATGAAATCATTTACTTTGAAAATAAAATAGTTTTCCAAGGTAAGGATAGAAGAAATCTTGCCTCGGTTTCGGGATCCTGACAGTATGGCTCGTCCCTCTTCCGGAATTTCTATAAACACAAAAGGACTGTCGTTAGAACCACATCTCTTACTCACTACACTCTTGTATAACATTACCTTTGAAACTTTAATATATGTTTAACGTATTACTATTACCCCAAAGGTTCAAGGACTTAACCATTTAAAACCTTAATCGAAGTTTCAGGGGTTTTCACCATTTCCCCTAACGATCACACTTAACTGTAAAAATTCTCAGAAAATATGGATTTCGAATTTTACCACAAGGTCAACTGGTAACAACTTTTTGACTACCTTACTACCCTATTCCAAAGTTTCATAATTTTTAAAAATGTTTAAGTATGGTAGTTATAGCCTCAAAGTTGGTACAACTACGGTTTCTCGACTCTCGAACGTCTTTCACTAAAACTGACTTTTCTCCTAAACCGTTCATCAGATTTTGACGCACCTTATATCGAAACGATCTATGAACTAAGATCTATCTCATCATGGTCAATTGGGAACCTAGACAGTAGGGTACCGTACGGATGCAGGGGGTCCAAAACAGGGCAAATCACCTCCTAACGAAAATCGGGCATTATAACGGCTATAATTTCGTACTTTCCAAAATCCAACTCCTCCAAATCAATTATCGAACACAATAATCATCACCTACACCATGTGGTCTTCATTACCAGCCATGGTTACAATCCCAAACACTTCCATATTCAACTTTAATCACTTATAAACACATGGAACATTATAATCTTAACACTTACACCACTTAATCACTAAACCAACAATATCCATCATAAATATAAAAGAGCAAGCATGATTATACCTTCTTGAAGCTTTGATAACCCTTAACAATCCTTGATATATTCTTAATCAACCTTATACTAGCTTGAATCAACTAAAAGAACCATGAAAATCAAGTTAGTTTCTTGAAAATTACTATTCATTACTATTCACCTTCACTTCTATGATTTTATTACCTTGCTAAATGATGATGGTTGGCCTTGAAACTTTGTAAATGATCCTTCCTAACCTCCCAGAATCCCCATGAATTTCCTCTTGATTTGTTATTGAAGAGAGCTAGGGTTTTGGTTTTTATTTTTTTTTTCTTCCTATTTTTCTCTATTTGGCCGAATGGAATTATGGAATGGGGGAGAGAGATTTTTGTGTTTACTTGCTCCTATCTTGGCTTAATCTTGATTAGTCTAGTGTCTTGTGGAAGCTTGGAAGATATTTGTGATTAAAAGCCATGCTAAAGTACTAATTTACCCTTAAAACTAGTTAGTGGAAAGTGATGTCATTTTGATGACCCAATAAATCCCATTTTGATTTTCTAAGTATAATGTTACTAATCTTGGATAATAATAATGTGGTATGTATCCTTGCTATATTACTAATCTTGGTTGCTTGGTCTCCATACTCGTCTACTTGTGATTCGTTTCGAATGTACCTCATTATCTCTGTGATTTTCGAAATCATTTACGAATCCAATTTCCTTTGGTATTCTCTTAACTTAATAATCCCTTGGTTTAATCTAAATTCACTAATCCCTCAATATATAATTCTTATAAGGTTTCTATGCTCCCTAATATAAAAAAGAAGCTTATTCGAAATCAAAATCCTAAAAATCCATATTCAGGAATTTCTGGAATCTATCGTCATTTCGAGTCACTTATTTTCAATGTACAACACTAATATGGTTTCTGTTTATTCATTTTCCATCTTCAACATAGAGTACCTACATACCATTTCCCTAAATCCTCAAATTTTACTATTCATGTGATCACTGTAGCATTGCTAAAGTTAGGGTTATTACACAAATCCTTCTCAAACAAAAGCTAATGGATCATAAGATTATCATAGCATGCAAGGGTGCATCAAGCAACTAGCAATCAATTAACAAGACTAGAATACGAAATGAACTCTTTTGTGATTTTTTAATTTTTTTAATTTTTTTGGATTTTTTCAATTTTAATATATACACTAAAAAACCTTCCCCCATACCTAAATCATGCATTGTCCTCAATGTATGCAAATGCAAGAGAAATGAGAAAGAAGAAAGGTGAGGAAATACCTGATAAGGGATGACGGAGACTGAAAACTACTAGAAATTATGAAAGAAAACAACTCTCACACACACAACTCCTCCCCCATACCTACATTCTACTATGGGAGGTACAAAACAAATATTTACTAACCAATACCTGCTCTCGGAAAAACTATTTTTGTTATACAACCAACATATTTCAGAAACTCACCCACGAAAATAGCATAGACAACTCGAACGATTCGATTAGGCGCAAGAATAAAACTCATATTCCTAACTTCATCCATAGACCACGAGGATGCTTCTTTTTGTTGTTTAAGCAAATTAATTACGATAAGATGTTGGTCATGAATATCGTGAGTTTCGATGAAAGATGGAGCACGAGTGGAAAATGAAGAAATAGAAACAGGTGGGGGTGGCTCTTCGAAAAATGTTTTACCAACAGAATTAGGATCACAAGAACTATCCTTTTGTTGGGTTTCCCATTTGGAACAAATATTCTTCATCTCTCCAAACATCTCTTCCGAGGTCAAATCCTTAAAAGATTCGTGAAGCTCTCGATTGGTCTCGTAATGCAATTGAAAATCTTGTTTAAGAAGAGACTCAATCTCATGATCATCCAAATTTGACCTTGAAACAACCTCCTTAACTAGTTTAGCTCCTATTGGTTGAGTATGAAGTTCTTTGGGTTTTTCAGGAAGAGGTTTGGAAGATGAAAGGAAAAGTTCACTAGAAAAAGATGATGGTTGTCTAGGTGAAGCCACAAACTCAGAATCATCGGGATTCTTCGTTTGACCTAGAGAAAGAATGATGTCAGCATTAGAATCTTCTCCGTGTGAATCACCACCGAAAGGAGAAATGATATCACCGAAAGGAGTGTCAACTTGAACATTAGACCTAGGAGAAATGATATCATCGAAAGTATCGATAGGTCTTTGAGTGATAAGAAATTTAGGGTTGACCTCGGGTGGATTCGGTGTGGTTATCGTCTCACGCTCGCACATGGTGGCTAATTGATTCACTTGAAATTCTAACTTAGATAAGGCTTGAACATTACAGTTCAAAATTTGCCTATAAGAAGTTATGGTTCGCATGAAGTTTGCTTGAGAAATAAATAAAGCCTCGATACTCTTTTCTAAGGTGTCAAGTTTCCTACTCGAATCATGAAATCCGGGTGGGTGGGCGGGTGTTTGAATTGAACTCGAATAAGGAACTTGACTCGGAATTGGATAAGAGTTCGGTTCTTGAAAATGTGGAGGCGGAGTTTGATAGCTATGACCTTGGTTCCATGAGAGATCGGGATAATCTCTCCAACCGGAATTAGAAGACGATGTAAAGTGGTCATTTCGAGAGGTTGGTTGAAACATGGCGTTGACTTGTTGAGAGTCGGGGCCATGTTGAAAATCGAGACTCGGAGAGTTGAAATTTGGGTCCCAAGACGTGTGTGATGGGCCACTAAGGGTTTCTAAGGCTTCGAGTCGTTTAGTAAGAGCATCTAATTCAGAGTCGATTGCAATATCGTTTTCACTATAATGCAAATCACTAAAAGTACTAGACGACTCATTACTTACACTAGGTTCCCTAGTTGACTCACACCACATCGTATTATCCGCTAACTCCTCGTCAAAATCCCAACCTTTGTAATAACGCTCCCTAAATGCTACGGACATGGTAAAGATTGATCATGGATAAAACCACGTAGCACGTAAGTGCGAAAATGAAACACACAAAATAAATGGTGAAAAATCAAAAGAAAAATCTAACCTAGGTTCCCTAAATAAAATAACTTGACATTGCTCATAACGTTAAGACACAATAAAAATTCCGTAAATTAAGAATTATTCAGACCGATTCGGCCAGATTAGAGCAGGCATTGCCAAGAGGCCAAACTCGTCACTTAGACACCGAATCTTAACAACCAGGCGAACCTTAGACACTGAAGGTCGTGAATAAGTCTTAATTACGTTTATTTTTAGGCACCTTTCTAATTGAGCGCGAAATCCTAGGGGCAAATGTCTAATTAATTTTATTAAAAGGCTAGGGAATGCAAAATGTTGAAAATTAATTGTTGTGGGCCAAGGAAAGAGTGATTAAATCCCTTCCCCCATGTTGCAAGAGGATTTGCCTTTAAGATTTATTTACAAATGAATGCAATAAACAACGAGATATAAAAAACTATAAACATTTATGGATGCTTTAAACTATGTGTTCTAAACTAAAGAAAAGAAGTATTTAACGTACCTTGGTCCGCCAGCGATCACCACAATTTAAGGTACGAAAAAATAAAAAAATAAGAAAATAAAAATCTAGATGATGTGCCCTAAGTGATTAAATGCATGATGCAACAACTATGTATTTACCAACAATTTTTTTTTTGATTTTTTTCAATTTTTAATTTTTTTTGTGATTTTTAAATTTTTTATTTTTTTTGTGATTTTCTAAAAAATAAAAAGGCGAAAAGAGAGAAATATGGGCTACCGAAGCGTGCTTCCAAAAATTCCACTTTTGTTCCAGGCTTCAAGAGAGATCCCCGAAATTTCCAACTTTCCTAAAAAAATGAGAGTAAAATAAGACAAGTAAAAACTAATCCGAAAAATTAGAAATCAAGGCGCGAAAATTAATTAGTCCCCTGCAGCGGCGCCAAAAACTTGTTGCGCTAAAAATATAGACATTCGAATCGCAAGCGCACAATTCGTTTCATTGTAAAATTTAATGATTCGTTCCACATGGACCATTTTATTTTCGCAATCTTAATTTTTAATTTAATCGAATTAGAATAAGTTTGATTTTTCGAGAATTTTTGATTTTATACTAATTAATTACTAAATGAAAATCTATTTAACTAATTAAAATTGAATAATTCTAAAACTTAATTAAAAAATAAAAAGTGTAAATTCGAATTAAATCTAAATTCTAAATTATTCTAGAATTAAATTAATCTAAAAAATTTCTAAATCTTAATTAACACTAAATTTTATTTGTTATTAAACAAAATTTTTTTGAAGCTTAAATTAGGAACAACTCATATATTACAATCGGCATTCAGCAAAACAATAATCTGAAAAAAAAATTAAAAAAAATAATAAAGTAGCAAGATGGTTAGTGCTACCACAGTTATGACATGTCTTTCTTAGAGCTAAAGTAGCAAGCATTGGATAATTACCTTGAGTGATGCCTACTTTACCATTTCTGTTCTTTCTAGACACTTTTTGTTTCTTAACAGATTTTAACTCCTTAAGCTTATGCTTGAGTTGTTTATCTGTCATTAAACCAATATTAACCTGTTTAACACTAGTTATTACTGGTTCTTTCTTAACAGCTTCTTTTCCACATTCAAACCTAGGTTCACTTATTCCATTAACAAATGTTCCAAATTTCTTAGGTGGAAGAGGTGGTCTAATCTTGACTGTATTCTGAAACCTAAGTTCATCTTCCTCAGAATAACCTAGACCTACAGTGTCAGATTGAAAAACTTCTTGAGTGTCTTTTCCAGAGTGAGTCCAAGTTTTAATAATGTGATTTGCCTTCTCCAATTCAGATTCTAGTTGTTTATACTTACTTAACAACTCTTGTTCAAGATAGACAGCATCATCTCTCTCCTTTTGAACTTGCTGCATGTTAGCAAGTTTCTCTTCTACAACCTTATTTCTCTCTTTGAGTTCAGAATTCTCAGTTTTGATTCTCTCATTCTCTAAAGTCTGATCCCTATAACTGATATGGTAAGCCTTAAGATATATTCTTAATTCAGTTATATCATCAGTATTATAAGCATAGGTATTTAGAGGTACCTTGTTTTCAGAATCTTCAGCTTCATCAACATTAGTAGCCATGTGAGCATAGTTCACATCCTCATCTGAGTCAGAGGTGTCTGCCCAATCTTTACCTTTAGTGAAGAGTGCCTTCTCAGTTTTACCCTTCTTGCACTCATGAGCATAGTGATCCATCTCCTTACACTTGTAGCATCGAATCTCAGACTTGTCTCTCTTCCCAGATTTGGTATCCTTACTCTCAGATTTGCTGAAATTCTTCCTGTCAATCTTTGAATCATTCTTGGAGAATCTCTTTCCTTTCTTGAAGTTCTTGAATTCCATCTTCTTGAAGGTCTTTACCATCAAAGCATCCATTTGCATCATTTCTTCATCATCTTCAGAATCAGATGATCCATCTTTGTTTGAGTCAACATCAGAGTTTGATGACTCACTTTCAGAATGAATGACCAAAGCTTTTCCTTTTGCTTTCTTCCTTGATGCTTCCTTCTTTGAGGGTCTTTCTTCAACTCTTAGAGCAACAGACTTTGACTTTCTGCCTGATCTTCTGCTTCTCTGTTCCATTTCCAGTTCATGAGTCTTGAGCAACCCATAGATCTCATCAATATCAGTATCAGCCAGATCATAGTTGTCTCTAATAGTGGTTGTCTTAACATCCCACTTTTCAGGTAGAGAAAGAAGAAACTTGAGATTTGAATCTTCTAGATCATATTCTTTATTAACCAGTGACAGATCATTAAGTAGCTTACAGAATCTGTCAAAGGTTTCTGTCATTGATTCTTCAGATTTAGCCTCAAAGTGTTCATACTCCTGTGTGAGTATGTTCCTTCTATTCTTCTTTGTTAGATCATATTCTTTTCCTTTTACAATTGATCACTTTGTTAGACATAACATTATCCAATGAACTATGAAGCAGATGTCTAACCTTTGCATCCTTAGCAATGGATGAAATGTCCTCAGGAGTCAAATCTTTCTTCTCCTTTGGAATAGATTTAGCTTCCTGTCCAGCAGTAACAACAGATAATTTTGTAGGCTTATGAGGGCCTTCATAAATTCTGTCAAGATATTCTGGATCTGTAGCCTCTCGAAACATAGCCATTTTCACCTTCCAGGTTGAGTATTCTGCTGGATTGAGAATAGGAACCCTGATTGTCTCATATCGGCTCACAGTTGCAGGTTGAGCCTTCTCACCACTAGAGCCTGCGTGTGGATCTTAAACTGTATTAAATTAACAGATTAAGCTCTGATACCAATTGTTAGGCCGAATACACAATTATAATCAACTAAGTATGAGAGAATAACAATAAGTTCTTAAAAAACTTTAAAAAACCGTTTGGAATTAACTCCTCTCTCAGTGATGTAAAATATCACAAAGAGCTGCTTAGGTTACAATGAAAAGATATTGTGTTACACGATCGATACCCCTCTAGGGTTAACCTAACTGTATTTATAAAGATATACAGCTACGTACAATCGATAATTGATACTCCTATAAATTAGCTATTCAAATATTATCAATTGTGATTTCTACACGTCTTTCTAGTCAGCACGACTTCCTTTGACAGCTATCCAATCTTCAAAGATATCGCTTCCATAATTATCTACAATAATTCTGTTACTGACCAGCAAACGCTTCTGTTCAACAGAGTTTAGCTGCTTCCTCTTGTCAGCGTATAGCAAACTCTGTCGAGCTTCCAACTGTAAGAGTTTAACTAAACTCTGACTGCTTCCAGTTTCAAGTTAAACTCTGTTTTTCCCTGTAAAACTTAAACACTGATATTAACCATATCAATTATATATAACATTATAAAGCATAGGTATCCAACTCCTTAACCCTAACTGAAAAGGGAAGGTAAAACAAAGCAAGAGTGAGCCAAAAATGCTCAGCAAATGCAAATAGTGATACAATATCAACAACAGTAATAAGTTTTGATAAGTCAAGAAGAATTATCTTATGCTTCGAAAAGTATCAACTAAGTCAAATATTTTTATTACCACGAGGGACCAACATTGCATCACTAGAGTGGGGTGTATCAATAATTAGAACTGATAAAAGTTCTGATAGCAAGACCTAATTGAAATAAACCTCAAGGGAATCGGGTATCAAAACAACCCAACTTCAACATATAGATTAGAATTGGAATTTTTATATATTTTAAAAAAACAGTTGGTTAGGCTGCTGATCAGTCACGCACTAATCCCAGACAAGCGCACACAGCAATGTCCTTAATTTGATCCATGACACACATTGGCCTTAACTTCCGACCATAATATGGTCCCACCCCGAAGGGTTTTACGCCCCAAGGGCCATTTTTAAAAACATTTCCAATTCTATATTGGTAGGCCGAATACACACTAATAATCAACTAAGTATGAGAGAATAACAATAAGTTCTTTAAAAGCTTTAAAAACTGTTTGAATTAACTTCTCTCTCAATGATGTAAATTATCACAGAGAGCTGCTTAGGTTACAATGAAAGATATTGTATTACACGATTGATTACCCTTCTAGGGTTAACCTAACTGTATTTATATAATATACATCTGCTATACAATCGATAATTGATACTCTTATAAATTAGCTATACAATTGTTATCAATTACGATTGCTACACGCCTCCTTAGTCAACTCAATCTCTTTGACAGCTATCCAATCTGCAAAGATATTGCTTCCATAATTATCTTCAATAATTCTTCAAACACTGTTGACAAGTAGACGCTTCCTCCAGACAAAGTTTAACAAACTCTGTCGAGCTTCCATTGTCAGCGTGTAGCAAACTCTGTTCAGCTTCTAACTGTCAGAGTTTAACTAAACTCTGACTGCTTCCTGTTTAAACTCTGTTTTTCCCTGCAAAACTTAAACACTGATATTAACCATATCAATTATATTTAACAATCTCCCCCAACTTGTTCATTAGTAAAAATGCACAAGTTAACAATAATTGATGATGTCAAAACAATTTCATACAAACAAAGTGTATATTAAAATAAGCAGAGTTTAAACTTGACTTAACAAAAATCTACAGATAACAAGAAAATTCTTACAGACTTTAATCTCTAATCTCCTCAAGATCTGGTGTTGTTCTGAGATAATCTATAAGCAATCTTCTCTCTGCATTTTCAAGCTCAATCTTCATAGCTTCCTTAATTTCTCTTAACTGAGGATCACTCTCATCTGTCTGATAGATAGCAGATCTAAGATCATAGATTTTGTTTCTCCTCATCTCATTTCCCAGCCTAATAAATTTGACTTCCTCTGACTGTGAATTGAAGTCAAGTACTGTGATTCCCAAATCAGTTTTTAATTTTGCAGTACCCTTCTTCATTTCAATAAGATTTCCATTCCAGTCTCTGTACTTAGGAACATATCTGCTATTGCACTTCATCCCTCTGATTACCAAATTCTGGAGCATTTTTTGTCTGAGCACATTTGCAACTGATTGAGTCCTTTGACTATTCACCTTGAAAAGATATAAAACATATTCTAATTCTTCTCAATATTTCAAGCCAATATCATTCTCACCAATTCTAAATACTGTCCCATCAGCCATGAAGTACAAGAGAAAATCCTTCTTTAAACTTTTCTGATAAACCAACTGTACTGATTCCAGTCTGTCCAAACTCTCTTGAGTGACACCACGACCTGGAACAGCCAGTGAAGAAGGATCTCTGGGACCAGTATATTGCCTTTTGTCTTTGTGTGAGCCTAGACCACCCTTATTGTTTCCAACCTTACCAGACAAAGCTCTTCCATCAGAAAAATCCATAGAATCTCCAGATAATAGATTTGGATCATGAAGTGTTCCTTTACCAAAAACTGATTGCAACTGAGAAGATAAAGGTCTAGGCACAACTTGTGTAGCAACAAAGGTTGTGTTTTCTTTCTTCTGTACAACTTGTGTAGAAACAGAGGTTGTATCTTTCTTCTTTGAAACTTCTCCTTCAATGCCTTTCAGCTTGAGTTTAGCTTCTGCTTCTGTTGATTTCTTTGATAAATGTGATCTTTGACCAGCATCAACATTTTCCTTGATCACAATGCCTTTAAGAACAGGCCTAGGAGCTTTTCCTTTCTTTAACTTTCCAGACTTTAAAGCTTTGAGATGTTCTTCTTGTAAACTCTTTTCTTCAGCTTTAATATCTTCAATTGTAGCTCCTTCCTCATTTTCTTCAATAAACAACTTAGCAGTCAACTCCTCATCAGTCTGTGGATTAGAAGATAATAGCAAACTCTTGGTCTTTGAAGTACCTTGAGTATCAGTGTGTATCCCAGCAAACTGTGATTTAGAAGACTTGCTAGATTTCAGAGTTTGAAGTTCTTCAGTTTTGCCATGCCTTTATTACTTGCTCCTCCATCTCCAGCATTATCCTTTCTGATCAGAGTTTGAGATTGCTTGCATTTGTCTTTAGCAACTCTCTCCCCCTTTTTGACATCATCAGGAATCAAGATAGAAGTGATCAGCTCCAAGGAGTTAGCAATGGAATCAATCTTCCCAGACAATACATTCTGATTTTGTTCGACTTGACCCAGCCTCTGAAACAGAGTTTCTTGAGCTTTAGAAATGGTCTTAAACTTTGTCTGATTATCCCTCTGCATAGTCATATCTCTAGCAACAACATCAGCTCTCAATTCATTAATAGCTTTTTGAGACTCATCAAATCTTGCATTCAGAGTTTTGACTTGAACAATGGTTGCTTGCAGACTTGAGATAATATCAGGATTTGAGATCTTCGTGGAAGATTGATGAACAAATTTAGCTGCTCTTTCAACAGGAAAAATACAGTCTGACTTATACCAATCCCTTGAATTCTTGGCAAAGTGCTCAGCTTCAATGTCATGTTGATCTGAAGGTTTAGAAAAAGGTGTGTGCTTAGCATCAGTTTGAACAGGTATACTCTGAGAAGAGTTTGACTCTGCACTTGCTTCATCTTCAACATCAACAGTTGTATTTTCAACTTAATTAGTATGCACTGCAACATTCTCTTCAACAATCTTTGCAGTTTCAGTAACATTCACTGCTATTTCAGCAACAATCTCTACAGTTGTGTCTCTAGACTCAACAGACTTTGGAACTTCAACTTGTTCAACCTCTTCACCTTGTTCAAGAACCTGGTGAGCATCAGAGAATAACTCAGTGTATGATGCCACTGTTTCATCAAGTACTACAGTTGGCTGATCAGCTGCACCAGTTTCTTCAGAATCTGCAATGATAGGTGAAAGAGGAACAGTAATGTGATCAGAGAATGGTATAAATGTTTCAACAAAATCATCCGTAGCAGTAAAACCTTCTCTGTTGTCCTCATCCATTTGTACATTGGTAGGTGTTTTGGCAGCTTCTTCTGCAGTATATGTCTCAACAGTAGGTATATCCTTGGAAATCACCTCTGGAGCTTCACAATTAACATCTTCATCAGATTCATCAAGAATTAATCTCCTTCTCTTAGCTGGAGGATTCACTTCTGCTCTTTCTTCTGCTGAAACAGAATCATCAGGTATAGAAGGAGATTTAGGTTTGTTAGCCCGTTCCTTATACTTCTTTGGCTTAGAAGCTTCAGCCATCCTCTGTTTTCTTGATGGCCTTATAGCCTTGCTTTTATTTGGTTTCTTAGGTTTTGATTGTGGTTGAGGCTGAGGGTGTGATGAAGATTGTGGCTGTGGAGATGTAGTTTTAGTGATTGGCTCAGTGTTTATAGTTTGAGGTGGGTCAGTGTTTGTGGTTTGAGGTGGTGACTGTGGAGGTTCAATGATTGGTTCGTTTTGTGGTTCTTGTTGTTCTTGTGGTTGGTTGAGGAAGTTTCTGAGGGCAAGAGGATAGATAAACGCTGGTATTTGCTTTTTGTTAGCATCCTTATTTGTCAAATCAGAAAACATTCTCTTATGACATTGGAAAGGTTGTATAACATCCTCATCAGCAATTGTTAAATTTGGTAAACAAGCAGAGAATAAACATTGACAGAAACGTGAGAAATAAACAGTTGTACTAGACTCTGCAAGTTTTTCACCTAAATTCATAAGTACAAGACGACCAAAATCAAAATTACTCCCATTAAGAAGAGAATACCCGATTTGAAGACTTTCACCAGGAATTGCATCCCAGTTGGTGACCTTCTTGCCAAATGCACGAGTAATGCAATCAAAGAAGAAGCTCCACTCCTTCCTGAGCCCTGGCCTTTTGACATCCCCAATCTTATCCAAAGAACCAGAAAACCGTATTTGTGGTAAAATTTCTTTTAATTGACCCACAACAGCCACAGAGTATGAAGTGTGAGTGTCAAAATCCAAAACCTAACGAACAGTTGCAGGAGTTATGACAAACTCTTGATCTTCATAGGTAAACACAATTGATGGAGTCCCATTCTCTCCACCATCATCATAAACCGAGTTTTTCCAGAAGATTGAGATTTGTGTGGTTGAGAGTGTCTCTGGTTGAACAAGAGCCTTACCAATTTCAGAGTCTCTTAAGAAGTTTTGAATCAGATGAAATGATGCTGGGGCTTTAGCAGTGTCTAGAATTGCAGCATAATTGTTGGTAACAAAAGTTAATCCCTGAGCCACAAAGTTCTTGGTTGCCATTAGAACAGTATAAGACAGAAGAGAGTATATGGAAAAGTGTTTGTGAAAATGCTTAAGTGAAAGTAACAGAGAAATTGTGTGTGATGTTGTGTGTTTGTGGTTGTAAAGATGAAAAAGTGAATAATGAAATGATTTTGATTAGAACTGTAATTGAAAAACAAAACCCAATCGTTTTAGACATTAAACACGCAACCAATTTCTTGTTAAGTGTGTGAGTGGGACACGTGTCACGTAAATAGTGGAACGGTTATTTACATGCGCAGTAATAATGCCTATTATTACTGCTGTCCTCTCTCCTATTTCCAATAAGCTTTAACTGTATGACACAATTAAACAACTGGCAAATATTACATGCAAATGTCAAAAACTCTTTGTGTACTCCAAGTATATATTATGTCTGAAATAAAATATTACCTTAGAGTACTCAACAAAATCCATCAGTGTTTATCAATTCTCCAACTTAATTACTGTTATCCTTTCAAACACTGCACAGTTGTGAATATACGGGTGTGTAGAGCAGAGTTTACAAGATCAGTATTTAGAGCATCTAGTATTTCATAAATAAATCAGTAAGCACTGGATGCACAAACTCTCATAGTAAATACTGAATATATGATGAATGCTAAACTCTGTAGTAAACAGTTTATATATAGTAATAATTAACCTATAACCCCCATTTTTTTTTACTTTCTCCAGTAATCAGAGGTTGAAACTAGTCACCAAAAATCCTATAATTTTAGCCCTTATCAATTTGATAAGTTCTTGGGTCTTCCTAGCTTTCGACTAGTCACCAAAAATTAGAGAATTTTAGCCCTTACTATGTACCAGTAAGTTCCTGGATCGTCCTATTTACAAACATGATCTCAAAGGAGTTCTAAGAATCTATATAGTTTAGCTTTGGGGTTGTTCTAATAACAGAATCTATTTTAACAATGTATAACTAACAGAGTTTAGAGCTCATCAAAATCAGAAATTATTTATGAGAGGCAATGCACACAGTATTTACAGACTCAGAGTTTAGGATAAATAAAGTAAGAGATGCTATAAATATAGAACAGTATCATGCTGTGTTAACTTTCTGCACAGTTTAAGATTAGATCACAGATAACTTAGAAAGATTCATGACTAATTGCTGAGAATAATGTTTCATACATGTATCTTCATCGGTGTTTATGTTCAGAAAGAAACATTATCAGAGTTTCTCAGAGTTTATTCAACAGTGAACAGTGTATGACTTAAAAGCATGCTATCAGAGTTTAACATTCATTGAGCAGAGTTTGCATAACAGAGATTAACATACCACAGAAATATGAGCAACACAGTACATAAGTAGAGTTTTGAGTCTAACCAATATCTCTAGTCAAAACTAGAGACCATTCCTAGTTCATTTACCAGCCTTGTAAATACGGCTTCACTCAATGGCTTGGTGAAGATATCTGCAAGCTGTTGTTCTGTAGACACAAAATGAAGCTCAATGTTCCCTTCTTCTACATGTTCTCTGATAAAATGGTACCTTATGCTGATGTGCTTGGTCATTGAATGTTGTACTGGATTACCTGTCATAGCAATAGCACTTTGATTATCACAGTAAATAGGTATTTTACTGTACCTCAATCCATAATCCAGTAATTGATTCTTCATCCACAGAATCTGTGCACAACAGCTACCAGCAGCAATATACTCTGCTTCAGCTGTAGATGTAGAGATTGATTTCTGTTTCTTGCTGTACCAAGAAACAATTCTATCACCAAGAAATTGACAACTTCCACTAGTACTTTTTTAGTCTATCTTACAGCCTGCAAAGTCTGCATTAGAGTAACCAAGAAGCTGGAAGTCTGATTCTCTTGGATACCACAAACCTAAAGTTATGGTTCCCTTAAGATATTTGAAGATTCCCTTCACAGCTGTTAGATGTGGTTCTCTTGGATCTGCCTGAAATCTTGCATACATGATGTCAGGTCTGCTAGCTGTTAGATAAAGAAGTGACCCAATCATTCCTCTATAGTTTGTCATATCCACTGGTGAACCTGTGTCTCTATCCAACTTTGTTGCTGTTGCCATGGGAGTTGTTGCAGATGAGCAGTCAAGCTTGCCAAATTTCTTTAGAAGATTTTTGGTATATTTTACTTGATTGATAAAAATTCCATCATTTGTTTGCTTCACCTGTAGCCCTAGAAAATAACTGAGCTCTCCCATCATGCTCATTTGATACCTAGACTGCATGAGCTTGGTAAACTTCTTACAGAGTTTATAATTAGTAATTCCAAAGATTATGTCATCTACATATATTTGAACTAATAACAGATCACTACCAAGATTGAAATAGAACAAGGTTTTATCAATTGTACCTCTGTGGAACCCACTTTCTAAAAGAAATTGAGCCAGAGTTTCATACCATGCTCTTGGTGCCTGTTTAAGTCCATAGAGTGCCTTGTCAAGCCTGTAGACATAATCTGGATACTTGGGATCTACAAATCCTGGTGGTTGTTCAACAAACACTTCTTCTTCAAGTTTTCCATTCAGAAAAGTACTCTTTACATCCATCTGAAAAACCTTAAATTTCTTGTGAGAAGCATATGCTAGAAAGATTCTTATTGCCTCCAATCTTGCAACTGGAGCAAAAGTTTCATCATAGTCTATTCCTTCTTGCTGTGAATAGCCTTTGGCCACAAGTCTGGCCTTGTTTTTTGTAACAACCCCATCACTGTCAGTTTTGTTTCTAAAAACCCATCTAGTACCAACAACAGATCTATTCTTTGGTCTAGGTACAAGGGTCCATACTTCATTTCTCTCAAATTCATTTAACTCCTCCTGCATTGCTGTTATCCAGTCAGCATCTTGAAGAGCTTCTTCCACTTTCTTTGGTTCAGATTTGGACAGAAATGCATGGAACAAACATTCATTTGTTGTAGCACTTCTTGTCCTAACTTTTGCATCTGGATCTCCAATGATTAAATCAGGTGTATGTGATTTTGTCCATTTCCTAGCTGTAGGTAAATGACTTCTATCAATAGTTGATCCTCCCCCTTGATCAATGTTCTCCTGATTATCTTGATGCCTTTCTTCATTCTCTGAGGCTCCCCCTGAATTTGATCTCTCAGAGTTTGAACTGTCAGAATTTGGACTTTCAGAGTTTGAGTCATCAGAGTTTGAGTTTGGTCCAGAATTTTCAGTTGACTCACTATCAGAATTTGAGTCATCACTATGATCATGCTCCCCCTCAACTGGTTCTCCTCTTTGTTCAGACTATACTATTTCTTCTGTGTGTACCAGTAGAGGTTCAGAGTTTGCAGCAACAGAGTTTGTTGGACTAGTGTCATCAGAGTTTATTTCATCAGAGATTAGATCTTCATTTTCGAAATGCAATTGATCATGTTCATCAACATCTTCAGTCCAGTGATTTTTCTGTCATCAAATGACACATGAATAGATTCCATAATCACCCGTGTTCTCAGATTGTAAACTCTGAATGCCTTGGTTGACACTGGATAGCCAACAAAAATTCCTTCATCTGCTTTCAACTCAAATTTGGTCAACTGTTCAGGATGAGTTTTCAACACAAAGCATTTGCACCCAAAAATATGAAAATATTTCAGGTTTGGCTTCTTTTCCCTCACCATTTCATATGGTGTTTTTCCATGCTTGTTGATCAGTGTTGCATTTTGAGTAAAACAAGCAGTTTGAACAGCTTCTGCCGAGAAATAGGTTGGCAATTTTGCTTCATCAAGCATAGTTCTGGCAGCTTCTATCAAGGTTCTGTTCTTCCTCTCAACTACACCATTTTGCTGTGGTGTACCAGGTGCACACTTATAATCAACTAAGTATGAGAGAATAACAATAAGTTTTTTAAAAGCTTTAAAAACTGTTTGAAATTAACTTCTCTCTCAGTGATGTAAATTATCACAGAGAGCTGCTTAGGTTACAATGAATGATATTGTATTACACGATCGATACCTTTCTAGGGTTAACCTAACTGTATTTATAAGATATACAGCTGCATACAATCGATAATTGATACTCCTATAAATTAGCTATACAATTGTTATCAATTATGATTGCTACACGTCTCCTTAGTCAACTCAATCTCTTTGACACCTATCCAATCTTCAAAGATATTGCTTCCATAATAAATCTTCAATCACTGTTGACCAGTAGACGCTTCCTCCAGACAGAGTCTAACAAACTCTGTCGAGCTTCCAATGTCAGCGTATAGCAAACTCTGTTCAGCTTCTAACTGTCAGAGTTTAACTAAACATTGACTGCTTCCTGCTTAAACTCTGTTTTTCCCTGTAAAACTTAAACACCGATATTAACCATATCAATTATATTTAACATTATATAATATACAGCTGCTATACAATCGATAATTGATACTCCTATAAATTAGCTATACAATTGTTATCAATTACGATTGCTACACGTCTCCTTAGTCAACTCAATCTCTTTGACAGCTATCCAATCTTCAAAGATATTGCTTCCATAATTATCTTCAATAATTCTTCAAACACTGTTGACAAGTAGACGCTTCCTCCAGACAAAGTTTAACAAACTCTGTCGAGCTTCCATTGTCAGCGTATAGCAAACTCTGTTCAGCTTCTAACTGTCAGAGTTTAACTAAACTCTGACTGCTTCCTGTTTAAACTCTGTTTTCCCTGAAAAACTTAAACACTAATATTAACCATATCAATTATATTTAACATATATCAAACGCACTAGGTGTCGGGACAATCGACAACCTTTGCCAACCAAACAACTGGAAAACTCACGTTCTAGAATGACTCCTCATAATCCAAGAATCAGTGGAGGATTCAATATCAACAAGTGTCGGCAAGTTCGACACAACAATTGGATAATAATTAAATAGCAACAAAATCAACTGGTATCGACAAGTTCGACACAACAGGGTGTAGACGAGTTCGACAAGACAAATAGAATAATAAATTGAAGACGACAATCTCATAAAGAATCAATAGGTTCAATATAAGCAATGGGGGTGATATCATCATTAAAGGAAACTTTAACGAGAAGCGAAAGTAAATACTGGCAATTTGATTAACAACAACTGAGACTACAAGATAAAGGATATAGTCAAGTGCTAACATCTAATAGAATTTTCTAACATATTTTAAGTTGCACCAACATAAGTGAAATAAGCGGTTTAAAACGAACATGTATAGGATAATCTCGGAATTGTTAATTTGTATATCAATTCGAAGAAGCCACCCCTTAACGAGGGTCTATCGGGTGAAATATGTTAAAATTAGAAATTATTCTAACAGACTTTTATAGGAATTTAAACAACAATTTCATAAGTAGTTCAAGCAATCTGAATTTCAATACAGAGTTCAAGTCACTTGGAACAAAAGGAAGGGGTATAGACACAAGCAGAATGATTTGAAAGAATATCGTATAATTAATAGAAACAATTTCACATCACTTGAATGATAAGTGAAGGGTAGTATACTTGCCTCAATACACAGGGTTTCCATTTCCAATACTTTAACTTCTCATCACTTTATATCCGTCTCTACCCCTTTATACATTGACCTTTCTTCGATCATACCTCCATCTTTTCTCTGTCACTTGTCAGTACTGATAAGTATCTCCTTCCTTTACATATGCGCTGCGCTGGCTCTTAACTGGCCTCCTATGCGTACCTATATACAGGTAAATTACTACTTCAGTATGCTTTAAACCTTAATTGTCTAACTCTGTTCTACCCCGAGCGCGTCCTATAACGCTTTACAACTTAACAAATATAGGAAATACTGGTCATACTCCTAAAATAGAACATTATAACCATATAAACCACATAGGCACTTAGCACGTAATATCAACTTCAAATTAACCTACGATTTATAATCACTGTTTGAATACAAATAATTAGTGACTAGCTTGCTATACACCATGCATTTAATCCCATAACATATATCCCACGATAACATATTGATAAATGCATATTTTTGCATATTTTTATTACCTATTTATTGCTTGAACTCGTATTTTAATAAATTATTTTGTTGCATTTCAGGAAATTCGTAAATAAGTAAAGAAATGGCAAAATAAAGAAATAAAGAGCAAAGAAGGGAAAAAGAGGAAGAAAAAGGACCAAAAATGAAAGAAGGAAAAGAATTAGGAGCTTGGAGCAAAAAGAATATTTCAAGACAAGTTGAAGGTGGAGATCATCCCAACACATTACATAAGTGTATGGCCAAGATCAACTCTTCAAAGCTTAAGGGGGAAGGAAACAAATAGATGGCTAGGATTTCACCACCACACACCACAAATGTATGGTGGGGATTTACCCAACACCCCCCTTAACCCTAATTCCTATCCTATATATACCCCCTCACCCCCCTTGTATTTAGGAACATAGATTTTAGGGTAGCTTTAATTTCTTATTTTTTATCTTAGTTTCAAATCTTTTAAACACTTTTTATTTTAATGCAATTTCATTTCCTTTAATTTCTTGTCTTGCTCTTTCATTATTGTTGTCTTGCTTTCGTTATTTTCTTAAATCCAATTAGTGGACAAAGTAGCGAAATGCTATCCACATGGGGTTGAAAGTAACGAAATTTTAATTTCTTGCTCTTAGTTTTAATTCGTAATTTAAGTCCCTTTAAAAATCTCAATTTTATTGTGGGCCATTTAATTCCAAATCCTTGTTTTAATTTCAATTTAACTTTTTATTTCGTAATTTAAATTTGTGACATGCTCTAGTTTCTATAAATCAATACAGTGTAGCTGATTAAATTTTTTTTTGTTTCTTCGTTCTGTTGTGGGTGTTTGACTTGTAAAAATGATTCGCCTAGGATCAGTTCGACTTGATAGTGTTTCTCGCCTCCAATATTACATGCTTCCATTTTCTTGTTTTGTGTTTTAATATAATAGTTCGTAATACGTATTTTTTATTTTTTTTTCTTTTCATTTTTAGGTTGTAGCTTCTGGTTAATCAGTAAATTACTTTGTTCTGTCAATATTTTATCATGCCGTGTTAATGCCATTATTCAAGTCTTTGTTTTCGTTGTTGCTGGTTTCTGATTTTACTTGTTAATTCTGGAGCCATGTTCATTTTAGGCCCAAAAGCAATTCAATACATCACCTGGCCCATTTCATTTATTTGGCCCAACTTCCTTTTTCACCACCCAAATGCCTTTAATATTACATGATTTGATTGAGTAGTTTTTAACCAGCATAAATATCTAGTTATCCAAATATTAATTACTAGTTTCCTCTTATTGTTACTAGTATTAATTGTAGTCATTAATTACTATTTTGATTTTAATTCTAGTACTAGTACTTGTTAGCCTTACTGTTTTGCTACGACTTAAATATTTGGTTTTCTAACCCAAATCCAATTTAGAATCCAAGTTAGTGTCTGGCCCGCATGTATTATAAGTCCATTTCCTTGTGTTGGCGTATGCAAGCTTATTTAGTTTCCTTTGTGTTTGTCACGTTCTTGTAGTACAAAAAGTTGTCCCGCTTGTTTACTTAATTTCTGAATTTCTTTTAAATTTTATGTTTCAATAATTCTCGAAATTTTCTTTTCTTTTAATTGTTATTTAGATTATTCCAAACCCACTTCAAAAAATTCAATTGTTCTAGTTCACCTAAATTAAGAATTTAGGATTGCGAAAATGTTAGTCTCCGTGGATCGATACCTAAAATAATTCAACGATTGAGTCATACGCTTGCGATTCTAATTGTAAATTATTTTACACAACACATATACCATCTCTTTTTTTTTTTTGAAATTTGTCAAAAAGACTAGTACAAAATACTTTAGAAATACTAACCCATTACTGATTTTAATAATACTAAATCAATAAGGTTACTTAAATAATACTAAATCAATAAGGTTACTTAAGCATCTAGCAAGGATGTTATAACCAAAGCATGCAATATATATTTGTAAACCACTATTAATCGGTTTACCTAATTTAAATTAGATTAACACAATAATTTTCCGACACTAAAACAATCATGTACACTTATCAAGTAAAATGCAAGTAAATATTCCACATTAGCAATCACAACCCACAATCATATTTGGTACCACCAATCACTCTCGACTACATTCTCTGAAATCTACCTTCTGTCTCCCCTCTTTTCTTCTTCTCACTGCACCTACTCTTTACATGTAACCCTCAATTCCATAACCTTATTCTGTGCCAACAATATTTTACCACACTACCTGCACTTCACCTCCCATGTTCCTCACATTCCATACCATTCGATCAAACCTTTTTCCCTAACAATTTCACTCCTCTGCTTCAGCCTTAACTCTTACAACAAACACATACACCTCCCTATATACTCCATCTTCTTATTTCCTTTACCTCTCCCACATTACATCCCATATAAACATACTACCCCATCCATAATAAACACACACCCTGTCAGTCTGTCACCTACACGGTTATACTACTTACATACATACGGCTTTTTTTTTGACCTGTAACTAATTCTTAGATAATCAAAACCCACTTTTAATACTCTGAAACTTATGAAACCACATATCAATTCAACAGGAACACCACCGAACACCATTTTATTCTGGCAACATATCCAACTCCGACCAATCCTTAATTTTACACAAAATTTAACATGAACATAGACCTTGATCTCAGCTGCAGACAATCAATTAAAATTGAAACCCATCACAAATCAAGAACCCATCCTTTGGTTTTTGATTAAATTGAGCCACACCGGATTTAATTCATACACGCAGGTAATATACAAGCTCAACCATCACTACAGCAGAAACAATAAGACTGAAAATCGCCTTACATCAGGAGAGATGGAGGCGATTCGTACAAGACCCACCAGGAATCTCACACACACCCCTCGACAACAACACTCTTGTAACCCATTTCGACCAACCCCTGTTTCGACCAACTGTTTTGGGTCGTACACACATACACCCACGTCGTTGCACACAAGCACACACATCGTTGTACTATCTACACACAAGAGGCAAACGAGTTACAACCACACCCACATTGCCACACAACCGGCCATAGAAAGACACACATACACACACTACACTACATAGAAGAACACGCAGCACCGCTGAGAACACACACACGGCTATGGCCACACAAATTGAGGCCACCCAAGAACACAGAACAGACGCAGGCCACGGACACAACACCGGGGAGAAGGGCCTTACCCATTGAGCTCGGATTGTAGAACCGAAGAGAATTAAAACGGGGCAAACCAGAGGGAGGGATAAGAGAAATTGAGAGGGTGAGGGAGAGTTTTAACGAGAGATTGTAATGGGAGGGGTTTGAGTTCGATAGATTAATCGGAGAGAGAAAGAATTAGAGAGGGAGAGAGTGGATTCTAGAGAGGTCGAGAGAGTGTTTTAGAGAGAACAGTGCTGAGATTTTTATCGAGAGATTGATTTGGGATATCGGGAAATAAGAAGGAAGGATGTAGAAATTTTATAAAAAATATTATGTTTAAAACAATTCAAATTCGCTTTGAAAAATAAAAAGTAAATGGGTAATATTTGAGAAAAATCATAAAATTATTTTTAAAATGTAGAAAATTAAATTATCTATCTCTCCATATTTTTAAAATATTTTTAGAATCAAAATTGAATTAAATATGAATTTTACAAGTTTTGATCCTTTAAATGAAATAAAACTCTTAAAATCATTTTAAAATACTTAAACATCCAAAATAATTCTTCCACTAATTTTTAAAACTAGATAATATAATAAAGATAATATCATGAGAGATTTCGTGATTTTTAACAACTCCGATGATTTATAAAAATCCTAGAAAATCAATAATGCATAATTTATATACATTTAAATCCTAAAATTTTAAATAAAAAAAAACACAGACTTACACGGCACACACAATTCATCATATACACACATGGACACAGTATCACATATATTGACCTTCTCACAAATAATCACATCATATAACTCAAATTTAATATTAAATAATAAATTTTAAATACGAAATTTTCTAGATCGTTATAGTAGAAGTGGCCAAGGTCCCAGAAGCAAACCAATCTCAACCCCAACCACCTCCTCAAGAATATGAATTTCAAGTGCCTGACGTTGGTAGACATTCTTCTCAAGTTGAACCATCAGAATTCAAAGATGTTCTTTCTCATGAGGTATGTCAAAAAGCTGCCAATTCAAAATTGTATCATGACATAGCCTTCTTGAAGCATCTACAGAATTTGAGGAAAAGAAGTAAATTCCACTACTTTGATTATATCAAGCTCCTGGTCCAAGACATATTTTTGGTCACTGTAGAGAGAAGGCAAGTTGTTCAAAACAATCTTTATGCCCTCATCACCACTGAAGATAGAGAAGTCCTAGTCCACACTGCCAAATTTCTCTTTCACATCCACATTGAAGCCATACAAGTTCTATCTTGCTCTGAAGTTGCAACTTTCATCAAGAAGATAGAATCAAATGGGTCAGAGGACAACATCAAACTCCATGAAAATCTTACAAGCTGTATGAAGTCTCAATTACCTCAGGTAATTCCTCAGCCTCTCTACATTCTATATGAAGGAGCTACAGGCATTTTCTCCTTCAGATTTGGTCACCACCTCAGTCCGAACAACATGTCTACAATCAAGTATTTGGCTAGTGTCTTACATTCAAGAAGAAGAAAGTCAGAAACTGAGAAGTCAGCACTGGATATTCAGATTAAGTTCATTAATTCACAGTCAAATGTTCAACCTGATTGTAGAGGAGACAAGTCAGGAAGGAGAGATGGAGATGATCAAGATCAGGGTGGCAGCAAGGATAGATCTCAAAGGAGAAATAAGGATAATGAAAAAAAGAGGAAGAGAAGTGGTAAATGAGAGAAAGGTGATGATGACAAAGGAAGTGAGAAAGTGTATGAGAAAAAGGGTGGAAGACAGCAAGCCTAAAGCATTACTAGAAGTATTCCCACCACAACATAAGGCTCTATGTCTATGGTGGATGCAGTTAGTGATGACTTAACAAAATCTGTACCCATGGCTTCTGAAACTGTCAAGCCATCTCTGACAAAGGAATCCCAACTCAAGAACCACTTGTATATCTCCACAAGCAAACTGCTAATGGTGTACTACAATGGTCCAACCATAAAGGCTACAAATTCCTCTCCTGTAAGGAGATGAAAAAGACAAGATTCAAGCATGCAGCCAGAAAGGCAAGAAAGTGAAGACATCCTCATCCCAGGCACTCACAATTAATCCGGGATAAGATTTGCCACCTCTTGATGAAGATTATTATGAAGATCAACTGGCATTTCTAAGAGCTCAAAGAATCTATCATGTAGCAATTGTGGATGACTGCTTGGAGTTCAAATATTTAGATGGTAGAGAGATGAAGTTCAAACAAGGAATGTGTCAACACTGGGGCAAACTATATGACATTGAAAGAATAATTGCATTACTGAATAGTGAAGACAAAGTGGAGAAGGTTTGGAAGCTGGAACTCATAGATTTCGTAAAAATAAAGAGAGATCATGAAGAGGAAGTGAGAAGGAAGTGCATGGAGAAATGGAGGAAAAGAGAGGAGGAGATTGATGTACTTGAAGCCAAAGCAGAAGAGTTAAGGGCTAAAGGGTTGTGCAGAGTCCAGTTCAATCCCTATGTTATGAAGTATAGGAGGAGAAATGGAGATAAAGTAAATATCAGGATGAACCTGGTCAATCATTACCCTGCAAACTTGCTGAATCAAGTACTTGAATATTATAAGGATTCAATTCTGCTTGAAGAACTTGATGCTATGGCAGCCATCATAAAAGCTATGGATGGAAATGCAAGGAAGGATGAATAAAGGAAAAAGAAGGAATATGATGATCTACAAGCCAAAGCTCAGTGGATGAAATCAAGGGAAAATGGCTAGTATTTCTTCATAGTCTGTAAGAATACTCTCTTTGTAATTCTATCCATACTGTCAATCATTTCATACCTGTACTGTTCAAATTTTTATCTTTATGTATGTTTGGCTTGTTATCAGACATGAAATTGTGACTAAGGGTCTTACTCACAATTTGGGGGAGATTGTTAGCCACAGAGGCAGGCCTGTACTCACCTAATAACAAGCCTAATTGTTTGTAATGCTTTGCATTACTTACATGACCCCTTTACTGGGGGAACCTCTAGTTGTAGAGTTTCTACTTGTTTTAATACCTGTAATAGGCACCAAAACTCTATCCGTGTAACTGTATAAATTAGTCATGTAATAATTCTTGAAAGAAGATCCAGAGATCATGCCTTAAGCTTGAAGAACAAGGCTGTCAAAATAAACACAGTTGGAATTTTGAAGATTGAACATTTGCCTAAGTACTAATTCGATGAGTATTTTTGTCTGTTCGAGAAGTCTAGCTTTCGAGAAGTCAGGGATTCGATATCTCAAAAGATACTGTTTGATATCTCAAAGAAGTATACAAGTCAAAGAATCATTCGAGTTCTCAAGGAGTCAACAAGTCAAAGTTACATTCGATATCTCAAGGACTTAAGAAGCTATTCGACATCTACTGGATTCGATAAGTAAATTGCACTATTCGACAACTCAAGGACTCCTGAAGAAATAGTCAATTCGAGAAGTAGTTCGATATCTCAAGGACTCAGTATTCGAGAACTTAGAGTTATCTATTAAGTCAATTCTCGAATCAATCACTTAATTACTTCTCGAATGGATTTTCAGAGAAAAATTACTGGAAATTGTACAAGTCAAAACCTGCAACAAGCCAGTACAATTACAGGACCACCATAACTGTAAGTGTACGTGGAAAGCCTATAAGAAAGCTTGGAGATATATTCAAAGACAGCTGCTAAAGTGGTAGTACTGAACAGGCTAAGAAGATGGTCAAATTGCATGCCGTTCAGACCCTTTCTCAAAAAAGGATAGACACCTTAGAAAGTAATTTTTGTTTGTTCTGTCATTTGTAAAAAGTGAGCTGTACACATGTTCTATAAGTGTACAACCTCACCACTATTAGATAGGAGAGAAAAGAATTAAGAGAGTAATTTATATACTCAAGATATATCTCTCTAAGAAAAAGAAGCTGAGAATACTAACTTCGGTATACACAGTTTGTAGCAAATATTGATCTAATAAAATATTAGATTAAAGTGAGTGTTGTGTTCGTGTGTTTCTTATTTTCCGCATTCATCTTCTGATAAACATAATCACACACGAGCTACAAAAACATCAAACAAACGTTCTTTAGATTCATATTCTAAGAAAAGTTTGAAAATACATTCACCCCCCCTGTATTTTCTTGTGTGTGTATTTCATACTCAACAAAATTTTATATGAATTTTCGAAATAAAGAACCTTTAAAAGAATTAAAACTTTTTAAATCATTTTAAAATACTAAAACACACAATTAATTACTCACATCAATTTTTAAAAACTAATTAATATGACAAAGATGATAATGCAAAAGATTTCATGATTTTAAACAACTCCAATGTTTTTATAAGATTTTTTGAAAGATTAAAAATGCATGTTTAAAATAGTTTTAATGCACCAAAATGCAAATAAAATTCTACGAACACATACGACACATACCAATCATCAATCATATAAACATGGTTTCACACATAACTTGACTTCACAAGATATACATATCACATAATTCACATTTATCAATTAAGTAAACACTTATAAAATCGCGAAAAATTCTAGGTCGTTATATAGTCTATGATTTTCTCTAGTACAACCACGATCTGATCTTTTTACTGGAATCTTGATTGAATTAGATTCGTGTGTCCAAATATGATAGACTTTGTGTAGGTTGTCAACATGATGGGTTTATATTTGTGTCTTTTAATCACTTAGATTAATAACAAAATATATTATTTTCCATAAAAGAGTTGTGTAATATCTACCATAATATGTAATTTTTATTTTTATTCTTTGTTTTGTGTAGATATATATTTTATTATGAATTTTAGTGAGATGATTCCATTTGTTTTATCAAATATATTATCAGTGGTGTTTAGTTTATTAATTGTTTGCGAGTTAAAATTCCTTTTTATTCTTCTATAAACTAATATATTTGGGTCTCAATAATCTGAGGGATATTCTATTCATAAAATTGAGATAATTGAAAATGCTTGATTATTAGGACTATATGGTGGTGTTTTATAGAAATTGGGCTAGGTATTTATTTATGTGCATATATGTTTATAAGTTTGGTGTGGGCTATAGTTGTTAATTGAAAACTATGTTAACATTTGATGTACTCTAATAAGATCCTGCCTTATGCTAATTTACCAACTTTATGCAAACACACATGTCTCATAATTATACTAATGTCTCACATGACATGTATATGGCTGTATTGTACTCGTTATTGGTGTCCATATATATTAGCAGCTTGATTTTATTAGTTAAAATATTAAGGCATTATATTAGTTTATCAGAAAATCAGGTGAATGATCCATTGTCTTTTATCTTGTTAAAATTTATACATTAAGTATTCAAGTCCTTATTTCGGTGTTAAGTGGTTGTAGCAATACAAAGGTTACTATCCGAACTTTCTAGTTGAATTTTTAATTGTATTTATATGTTGAAAATACTGAAATTTAATTTAATTTTGTTTCTCTCTATTTTAGTATTATTCCGGATTTATTTTAAAATAAGGACTTTGGAACCCCAGTTTAGTTTATGATCTGAGCCCGTTAGTATCTGCGCGTCACCGGTTTATATTGACTTCTGAACATCTGGATCGTGTCACCGGTTTATAGTGACCTTAGATTAAGCTGTGGGTTATAAAGTTGGTTTTATTGAATTTTACTGTCTCGTTTATGATTCATTGTTTGACACTGAAACTTTCTGTTAGCTCTACTTTTGAAATCATATTTAATTTCATAAGATATATCGATCTTTTTCTTATATTATATAGTGTACTTGACCACTAGTTTGTTTAAGGACAGTGTCTTGCTGGGCTTTTGTAGCTCACTATTTTAAAAACTTTTCAGGATGTGGAGTTCGTAAAAGTTGTTTGGATTTGAGAGTTGGTTCGTTGGATGATCTTTATGTTTTTATTTTATAATTAAAAACTCGTGGGAGTTGCGCCTCTGTTTATTTGAACTATGCTTTATTTATGATATTCCGACTTTTGTCTTAAGATATTTGATTTAAAATTGTTGGTTTTGAGACTTTTATCCTGAATTAGTGTGACATCCCTATCCTAGCACATATATTATATTCGTATAAATAGAATTATTTATCTATTTTTCACTATTATTTATTTTCTCATTATTTATTATTTAATGAGAATGGAGAATATGTATTAAGATTTACGTCAGGATATACTCTAAGGAGTGAAGTTATTTATTTTTAGGAAAATTTCTCGATACGACTCATAGAACATAAGATTTGTTACCGTATTATTAATGTACATTATTAACGAGTACGAGAAATCAAACTTTCCACTTTTACATTATTATTGGCCGAATATTTTCAGGAAAAAGAAGTGGAAATTAGTTGCTTAATTTCTTGATTTATTAAGGAAGCTATTAGATTAAAAGAAATGGGAAATAGACTTTAAAAATCAAGTCAAAGCTTTCTAAAGAAGCTAACACCAAACTTATCATCTACTTTTTTTTTGCATCACTTTGGTCAAATGATGCAAGGAATAAATGGAGGAGAGAAAATTCATTTTTCTTGGCTTTGTTCTTAATTCAAGTTGCTTGTAAATTCATAAACACTTTACTTAATCATTACCCCTTTAACTACTAGTAATCTCTTCCATTCCAAACCACCAAAACACTTGTTAATCAATGGATTAGGGTTTCAAGAAGGGGCTGATTTTTGATGAAAATTGGGGAAAATATGCTAGGATTGGATTGGTAGAGCTTGCCATGGATTTAGAGGTATACTTTCTTTTAATCATTCTTTTACATTAGTAATAATAGATTTAGATGATATTATGTTAATAATATGAGGAGTATGAGCTTATATTGATTGTGTTGTTGTTGATAAAGGTTTTGATTATGTGAGGAGGAAGATATAAGGTAGATTGGGGGTTATGATTTTGGTTAAATTTTACGGACGCCGGAAGGCTGTCCGAGGGACTGATTGTGAACAGTAATTCGGGGGGCTGGGTTCTCAGTTTTTGTTAACATTTTTACATGGTAACGTTCTACTCGGAGTCTAGTTTACGTAGCCGCAAACGGTGAGTTGATTGGATTAACGAGCTAGGAGTTATGACCGTTTTAGTATAGGTTGTATATAGCCTACGAATTTGGTAAACACTGAACTTTGGAAAAATGTTTCACCTAGTTATACTCTTTAATTCGAACTGAAAATTTTATATAAGGTCTATAAATGATTAAGGAAGAATATTGGAGACTTTGGTGATTTATAAACCATTTTTGGATTTATTAAAAATGTTAGAGTGAATGGTGCGCAGTAGAAGATGATTTCCAGTTTTCCTGAGACTAGCCTGTTTTGGAAGATATGTTGGGCTGGTACATGGCTATGTCTAGGTAGTGGTTTTGCTGGGTCTATAACCTAATTTGAGTCTAGTTTACACCCTCGAAAGAATCGAGTCGTTTCATTTAGCGAGTAAGGAGTTATGGTCATTTAAGTGCAATAAGCGCATAAGGTGCAAATTGTTTAAACATGGAACTTTGGGGAATTGTTTCACCTAGCTAACAACCTTAATTTGAATCAAAATTGTGAGGGTTTACAAAACAATGAATATAGAGGATCTCAGTGGTCGATTCGTGTTAAAATAATAATTCTACGATTTATAGGGAATTTTAGAGTATGGCTGTGTCGGTAAGGAAATGCCCTGTTTTGGACCTTGTCGTGGCAGAATTTTGTGTCAACTTTGAGAGAACATTTGACCTAGCTATACTAATCTTTTTAATCTGAAAATTTGAGGGTAGAAAGGTCTTATGTTAGATATTGAAATGGAGAAGGTTTCGTGCGAATATGTTAAGTTTTGGAGTTATGAAAAATGTCGGAACGTAGGGGTTTAATAAGGATTTCTTAAGAAAATCATTACAAGTAGATGTTTTGGGGCTTAAATAACTTGGTTAAAAAAACCTTTGACAAGATAGTTTTATGAATAGATAAAGTAGGCCCGAGAAGGTGAAGTGTTGGGCAAAAAAATAGTATATAGATATGAAACTAGATTTAACCAAGTGCACCCATAAGTGTAATAAAGATTAGTTCTTATGTGTTTATAGAGTACCCGAAACATGGAAGGAGCGTGGATAGAATATCACCAAGAATCATTAAAAGAAGTGGAAAGGGCAAGGTGTACATTTTTCAAAGCTTTGCTTTATATATGCATACACTATAATAACTTGTGATATTTATGGGATTAAAAGATATAACTAAGAAATGCTCAAGACTTGAATATATATATATATGTGTGTGTGTGTGTGTGTGTGTGTGTGTCTGTTACAAGAAAGAATTACATGATTTATCAGAATATGTGGGTTTATATGATACGCGATTATTGTGATGTGTTTTGATAGACGTAGTTGTTACGTGGACTTTAAATGATTTCATGAGAATCTTATTTGGAAATTATATGGTTACTTGAATCCATATGTTACTAAAATGGATTAAGTTGATTATTTGGGATTATATGCTATACGGTTATATGATTATGTGATGAAAGTATATACACGATGACTATATTTTAGTGAAATGAAGTATCACGTGGCTATAAATGTGATAAGTGTTATTTGAATGAGTTATTTGAAATGTACATATACTTGATATATGAGAAAGGTGAATACATGATCACTGTGATGTATGAGCAATGTGAATACATGATGACAGTATCATTGACATGAAAAGGGTTATTATTTGATCGATGTGGATTACATGAAAGGAAAATGTCAACGTGAATAAGTACATGGAAGGAAAAAATGAAATAGGATATATGATGTGCATATTATTTCATTTGAGTCCCACTAAATAAAGGCGTTGTGACTGCCAATACTTTTGTATCAGCAATGTGATTAAATGGTCTAGCTAGCCATCAACGTGAATAGGAAAGTCCTCTGGACTATAAAGCAACGTGAATAGGAAAGTCCTCTGGACTATAAAGCAACGTGAATAGAAAAGTCCTTTGGACTATAAAGCAACGTGAATATAAAAAGAGCCCTTGAGGCCAAGAGATCCCGGGAGATACTAAAGTCAAGTTGGTCAGTCACAACAAAGTAAAGAAACAAGGTGAAAGAAAAGTGAGTTTCATGCATATGTTACATACATTCATAGTAAATGATTACTTGGATTTATTGAATGATGACTTGGAATTAATTACGTGACTACGTGTTGACAAGGTGCACTAACATGTTCTTTGAAAATATATGGTGATATTATGAATTTCTCCTATACGTGCTGGTTGTATATGATTTCTTGAATAATAATGAAATGATTATCTGAAATTAATTTATGTGAGAATAAGTCGACTACGTGTTCAAATATATGATTGGATGATATGTACTCATTATATATATATATATATATATATATATGATTAGCCTACGGGGTTCAATGTGAAGGGCTTAACTAATTATCACAAATATACAGATGACCGTGGAGTCCATAGGTGACTTCCGGGTTATATACGGAAAATATTCTGATCTTATATATAAAATTGTTTGTAATAATAAATGTGTGGATTAGAATCGTTGAACTGATAACAGGGATAAGACTACGGAAAGATACAGGGAGAGTTGGGTAAATAAAGAGAGAATGAATTACATGTACATGTAATGACACTACGAGTTGTTACGAGTTAACAGGTATATACAAATATCTTTATAAAATGCGAAATACTGGATTGTCGGTTTAGAAATATGTAAATTTTACCATAGTAAATTATATGATGATATATGTTCACTGAGTTGCGACTCATTAAAATCGCCCATATTTTTCAGGTTAAGTTGCATGGTCGGCCAGCTGGATCTCCAGAGTCCCTCCTCCTCATTATTTACATATATAAATATGCTAAGTTTTTATTTCCGCTATTAAGATTAAATGTTGAGTTATCGTGTTGAGTTGTATTGTATAGTTGTTCACCTAATCGGTTAGGACAGGTTGAACTTGTGGTTGTTTTTCTCTTAAAGTTGGAATTGTTGTTTGGTTGTTAAATGGAATTTGGTTTGGTTTGAATTATAGGTGAGTAATCCGATTTACGAATACTTCATGCCAAAATTTTCTAAAATTCCCCTATATCAAAGTCTATTTTATCTAATTAATTCCAATAGTTGAGAGCATGTTTTAACTGCTAAGTGTTACGTGTAAAGTTTTCAGCTTCCGCATTACAAAATTATTTTAGAGAATTAATGTATATTCTTTTTAAAAAGTATATTTTCAATATCGGGAAGTCCGGGTGTGACAATTAGTGTATTTTTAGTTCTGTTTTAATATCTCGAAAAGTCGGGATGTTATAGTTTTGGTCATCTGGTGTAGAGGTTGACAAGTGATAAAGGAAAGACGAAAGTATGACTGAATAAAGGCCAATGTATAAAGAGGTATAGATTGATGTAAAGTGAGTAAAGAATCGAGATGTTGGAATTGGAAACTCCGTGTATTGAGGCAAGCTATACTATCCCTCACTTATTGTTCAAGTGATGTAAATTCTCCTGTGTTATTTATATGTTCTTTCAAATTATTTCTTGCAAACATCGATACCTTTCACTTTTACTTGAATGATGTGAACCTGATTCTATTAATTATAAGGTGTTTCTTTCAAATTGTTTTGCTAGGACCTACACTCACTACTTTTATTTCAAGTGACATTTTCATTCAACTAGCATTCAAATGTTATTCTCAAATTGTTTTACAATTGTTCATTCTCTCCACCTATCGTTCAGGTATTCTTTTAAAAATTATTTTATAAATGTTCTTTCTCTTCACTAATATTCTAATACTCGGTATTTTACTGGATTCCTCAGTCGCGTACTATTTTATACTCTTCAAAAATATTTAATTGATATTTTTAAACAAGAGGAAATCCAAAATTTGAATAACTCATAAAAATCTTTTAGTATGATTCCTGAATACAATTTATGATATTCCCTCAATTAATATTCTTTGAGGAATGTTTTTC
Source organism: Saposhnikovia divaricata (assembly GCA_036435485.1). NCBI lineage: Eukaryota > Viridiplantae > Streptophyta > Magnoliopsida > Apiales > Apiaceae > Saposhnikovia > Saposhnikovia divaricata. Next base: position 35,642,607 of record CM071599.1, read on the forward strand.
TTCAAATTGTTGTAAACTAATTCGAGGTTTATATTGTGGTTGAAGCATGTGTTGCTCAGTAACGGTTAAAACCGAGAATGATCTTCTTAATTATTCTGAATATTTTGTTTCTTGTCTTTTGGCGAAAAAGTTAGTTGGAGAACGTTTGGAGCTATAACAGCTCAGTTAGCATTGTAACAGAGATTCATTCAATTTTTAATCAAGAACATATTTTTTGAAATCTCTCATCTCCTTTCGCTCTCTCTCTCTCTCTCTCTCTCTCTCTCTCTCTCTCTCTCTCTCTCTCTCTCTCTCTATCTTTAATCTCTCTCTCTCTCTCTATCTTTTATCTTTATCTATCAATATCTCTGGTTTATGTTGTTAATATAGATGTTAATAAAGATGATATATGAATCATCTTTATCACTGTGTCTCTCTCTGTAGCTATATTCTTTCGCACTCATGGATACATCGTCTCCTCACCCACGACCAAAACCAAAAACGAGGAGAAGATTAATGTATAAAGTCGAAGGAAGGCGACTTTCTTTTAGCGACGCTGACAATGATGATGATCAAGTACGCGTGGTTCCATACACACTACTAGGAAGATCAGAGGAAGTAAAATTACTACTCGGCTCTCTTAATTGATTCCAACAACTTTGGAATGAACAGCAAAAGAGAATGATGAGTACCCTTGTTGCTCAAAAAAAAAAAAGAACGGGACAATAAGATACGTATTTTAATGTCCATGAGATGATCACTGCATTTCGGGTGATTTTTCTGTTTAGTATGTTTACTGGAATAAGGTATACGTGTATATTAAGGATTTAGTGCTTTATTAGATGGTTACGTATTATAGAACTGTTTAGTGTTTTTATGATTGTGTGTATTAAATATTGTGGATTTTGATTTTTTATGATTGTATGTGCTTATCTGGTGTTTAATTGGTTTAAATTTGGATTCACTGTTATTTCAGGGCCGATTTGTGTTCAAAATTAGGGCTTCTTTGATTTGAGTTTGGGCTTGGATTTGGGGTTCAAAACTAGGGGCTTTTGGATTTCGATTTGGGGTTCAAAAGTAGGGGCTTTTCGATTTAAAGCAGGGTTAGCTTTATAGGTATTATTCTCTTTCTTTTACGATTTTGTTAAATTCACCTATTCTTTTCATGTGTAATTATGGGCATTGAATAATTCCCCTCCTGGAATTCCTGCAGGATTTTTAGGTCGAGTGAAATTGAAGTATTTTGTTTAGGGGGGAAATAAATTTATTTGGTTTGGTAATTTAACGGTCAACTAGTACTTTGACTGGAACCCCTAAACAGGGTTTCGTCAGGGTTTAGTGTTTCGATTTTTAAAAAATTATTTCTCGACGACCCAACCGTACGGAGGTCATGGTCCATAATTTTTAATGTTATTGCCAAAATTTCAGAAAAGATAAATTTATTTGGTTTGGTAATTTAACGGTCAACGAGTACTTTGACTGGTACCCCTAAGCAGGGTTTCGTCAAGATTTAGTATTTCGATTTTTTAAAAAATATTTCTCGACGGCCCAACCATACGGAGGTCAAGATCCATTCTTTCAAATGTTATTGCCAAAATTTTAGAAAAAAAATAAATTTATTTGGTTTGGTAGTTTAACGGTCAACTAGTACTTTGACTGAAACCCCTAAACAGGGTTTCGTCAGGGTTTAGTGTTTCAATTTATTTTAAAATATTTTTCGACGACCCAACCATACGGAGGTCAAGATCCATCCTTTTAATGTTATTGTCAAAATTTCAGAAAAAATAAATTTGTTTGATTTTTCCTCATTTTTAACTAGTTTGTAAAATAAATTAAAAAATTAAATAAAAATAGAAAAAAGGCCAAGTTTTGAACATAAATTCTTACACTCCAACATTGTCATACTCACTATTTTGTGATGAATGTTACCCAACTTTCACTAATTTTCCATTTTTTTGATTTTTTCCCCATTTTTAATTAGTTTCTAAAATAAATTAAAAAATTAAATAAAAATAGAAAAAAACCAAAATTTGAACACCCAAATTGTTATACTCACTATTTTTGTGAAGAAAATTACCCTACTTTCACTAATTATATATTTTTTTGATTTTCCACCATTTTATAGTTCCTAGAGAAAGACCCTAGTTCTATTTGCCCTAGAGAAAGACCCTTTATCTGATGTATCTGGTTCCAAGTTAATGAAATTTTTGGCCATTCGAGAAAAATAAAAAATATATAAATTAGTGAAAATACAAAACTAATTACCCTTAATTAAACTCACCTTAAAATATTTGAATGAACAAAAAAGAAGCTGCTGTGAAGAACAAAATAGTGTGTTGGATGATTTTTTAACTTTTGAAAATTTTGGTGAAGAAGCTAGTGAAGAACAAAGTGAAGCTGTATTAAATTTCATGATTAATATTACCAACGGAATGGTAACGGATCTATCTACTCTTACAACGGATTAGTAACGGAATACATCTAACCGATGTTAAATGGTAACCGATTGGTAACGGAACAGAAATTGCAAATTCCGTTGCTATGGGGTTAGTGCTCCATTACTAAACTGTTATTATGTCATTAGTATTCCGTTGGCAAAAGTTCGTTGGTAAACCATTAGCATTTTCATTGGTATTATTTGGAGGGGCACTATTTTACCAACGGATATTTTCGTTGGTAAATATCTGTTAGTGATCCGTTAGGGACCTGTTGGCATATTTTTGGTTTTTCAAACTTTTTAGATCCATTAGCAATCCATTGGTAATTACCAACAGATTGATTTCCGTTGGTAAATTCCATTGGTATAACTGGGAATTCTTGTAGTGATAAGAGGCACCCCAAGATATTTCACCGGCAAAGTACCCACATGGAACCCCATAATCTCATTGATATAGACACTTTACAAAAGAATACACTGCTTTTGTTATCATTGGGCCACAATCCCGAGACCTCTCCAAATTCATCTAAAGAATCTTTTAAAATCTGAACAGACCTTGTGTCACCTTGCGAAACCAAAAACAAATTGTCCGCAAAACACAAATGAGTAATCTCCAATTTTTCACATTTAGGATGGTATTTAAAACCTCTGCCTTCACTAACATGACGCTTGATAATGGCAGACAGAATTTGCATAACAAGTGTAAACAAATAAGGAGATATCGGGTCCCCTTGTCTCAGTCCCTTTTTTCCCGGAAAATACCCATGCAACTCACCGTTGAGCTCACCATTCAGACACAATGAATAGGAAGTAGTAGTAACACATTCTCGAACCCACCCAATAAAAATCTATGGGAACCCATATAATTCCAAAGCATCCAGCAAAAATTTCCAGCACACACTATCGTACGCTTTCTTAATATCCACCTTAAAAGCACACCGAGGCTTCCCAGTACTCTTATGATAATTTATGAACAACTCTTGCATCAAAAGAATATTATCACTAATACGCCGACCAGGAATGAAAGCATTCTAAGTACCATCAACTAAATCATCTACACACATGAAAGGCATATGATGTAGCCTATTTGTATTTCGAGGATACAACTAAACTTGAACAAGATTGTAATAGTAAATAGTATATAGACTGTCACAAGGAATCTCAGATTGTATTATCTGTCAGAAGAAAAAGATCAAGGTCAATCTACAGACTTGAGGAATTACTACATTGAAAGAAGTTCATACATCTGATCAAGCCTCAGTGAAGTATTCGTTAAAGAAGTGGATTCATTTAAAGTGACAGAGATTTCAACAGTGACAGAGACAATACAGAAGAATTAATAGAGAGAGAAGAAAAAGAAAAGAAAAGGAACCAAATTTTAAAGTCAATATCTGAAGAACAATAATTGCGGTTAGTCACTCATGAACCAGACAGTACATCGAGTGTCAACATTAAACAGTGGTTGTTTATCATTAACTTCAGTGGTTCAAGCTGTCAAGACTGGTATGCTAAGAAAAGAAAGGAACCAATTCATAGAGTCAAAAATAAAGAAAAACCATTAGAGTTAGTCGCTCATGAACCAGACCGTGCATTGAGCGTCAACGAAAATTCGGTGGTAATTCTTTATTACTTTCAGTGGTTCAAGAAAAAGATTTGAGCTGTCAAAAGATTTATATTAATTCTCTTTTAATTAATATAATTATGTAATTGATTTAATTTAATAGATTAATTCATTCCAAATTAATTTATTTATTAAATTAATTATCATGTTAATTAATTTTGAATTAATATATTAATCTATTAGATTTAATTAATTAGTTTATTAATTAATTAACATTATTCATTTAAATGATTAATTGATTAATCAAGTTAATTAAATTAAATACAATAGATAAAGAAAAGAAAAATCAAAAGAAAAGAAAAAGAAACAAAAGAAATAAAAAAAAGTGCAAGTCACTTGTTTTTAGTCGACAAGAATAAAAAGAGAAGACAGTAAAGTAGCATGCAAAGTCACCAAGTCTGTCTGTCACATGCATGCGGGAATTCTTGTCGGGAAGCTACAGGACGCGCGTGTCTTACACGCGCCAGAATCAAAGAAGCAAATGCCGCGCGTGCCTTGCACTCTTGCTCCCTGCGACTGGGCTTCGTCTGTCAGCATAATTCAGAATTTCTTTTGTTCAAATTCAATCAGTACAGCTGAGTTTTTTATTAGGTCATACCGAGATTAATTAAGTCATACCGAAAATCTCTATGACTTAATTTAAGTCATACCTACAGAATTGTTTTAATTTCAGTCATACTGCCTAAGTTAATTAAGTCATACCGACACATTTTAAGTCATATCGAGCCATGTGCAAGTCATATTGGTTTATTTCTAAGTCATATCAATGAGATTTGTGTCAGTTTATGTCATACCGAAGGTTCAATATGACCAGCTAAGTCATACTACATCAAATGGAATTAGAAGAGGCAGGAGGATATAAAACAACACAGGCGACAAAGCAGCTCACAACTTAATATCAGAAAAATCCCAGCAGCTCAATTTTCACTCCCAAGCTCAAGAACAAATTAATTTCTGTAAAATCAAGTTCATCTCTCTTGTAATATTTTATCCGGTGGAACTTGTTTATTTATTGTTCTTGTACTACTAGCGAATTAAGTTTCCTAGTTCTAATCTTAATTTTTATTAACTAAATTAGAAAAGTTCATGTCGAATTTTCTAAATTAGTTTTTATCAACTTGATTAATTTCTGTACTGAAATTGTAACACCCATCAAGTTAATATATTGTTATATTCAACTTGAAATTTGTTTCAATTTATTCTGCTCAAATTTGTTTAAAATAAAATATTATTTGAAGAACAAATTTCGATAAATTGGTATAGATTGTATTCAACCCCCCCTTCTACTATCTTATTGGACCTAACAATTGTTATCAGAGCCTATTGATTGATACACAAATCAAGATCTTATTTTTATTCAGTCAAAAATCCATTTCGAATTTTTAACTCACTTAAAAATTCATCATGACTTCAAAAATTGGAACTGTTAAGATACCCATATTTGACAAGGAGAATTATGAACTATGGAAAAAGAAAATAATCCTTTTTCTACAAGTGGCCAATCCTAAATATTTAGGAATAATGAAAACCGGGCCAATAGTTCCTATGATTACTGAAGAGGAAATAATCGTGGAAGGAGTTGTTGTAGTTCCCGCAAGGACATATCCAAAGGACATTAGTGTTTATACAAATGATGACAAAGTAGATATTGCCCTTGACAAAGTATTCTTTCTATAGTTATCCACGAAGAAATGAGAAATGAGGACAGTGCAAATGGCACAGTCGTTGTTAAGGATAAATCTGTTAAGAACGCTAATCCAAAGAATGTTTCATCCAAGAAAGATGTCACAGTCTTTGTTAAGGCTAAATCTGTTGAGCACACTAATTCAGAAAATGTTTCATCCAAGAAAGATGTACCTAAAGTGCCAGTCAAGGTTGTTGAAACAACTAGTTCTTCTAAGACTGGATTAGGTGGTAATAAGTTGAAGCAGAACAATAACATGTCTAACATGAGTAACATGCCTATCATTGATTCTAATCATAAAGCATGTGGTGTTGTCAATTGTATGTCTTGTGCTTTTAATGTGATGTCTGCTTACTTTAATGATAATCATGCATGTGATAATAAGACTACTCCTCGACAAAATATGAACAGGAATAATGTTAGATCAAAGACTGCTAGTCCTCCTCATGTTAGGAGAGAGACATTTGTACCAAAGCCTAAACAAAGTTTTACTAAGGCTGTTTACAAGGTCAAATGTCCAGTCAGTGAAACAAATGTTATTGCTGCTAAAAAGACATGGATACCCAAGATGAAATCAAAGATTGTCAAAGCTCTTTATAGGGTTAAATGTCCAGTCCCCTTGAAAAATGTTGTTTTGCCTGACAAAGGCCAATACTTCAAGTATTCCGGACCCAATCAAATTTGGGTCCCAAAAAGGGTTTAACTGTTTTGGCATTGTAGGGTGTGTAACAGGTATATCGTGTTATATGGATTCTGGACAGTGGATGTTCAAGGCATATGACCGAAGATAGAGCCCTGCTATCAAGAGTGGTGACGGTATCTGGCCAAGTGGTTTATCCCTTGGAGACAACAGCAAGGGTATGACCTTGGGTCAAGGCTATTCAATAGCTAAGGAATGTTGTCAGTAATAAAGCATCTTTTACAAGATGAAGAGCCTACTGTTCGAGGATTAAGGAAAGAGAACTTATCTGTAGCTGACATGGAATCTCAGTCAAAGGTGAAGTCAACAAGGTCAAATCTAAATCTTCATCATACAAGAGTTCAGCTATGACATAAGGAGCTCTCTCACCTGAATGTCATATCAAGAGATTCTTTCCTGGAAATCGAATCAGTAAAGGAGACTACCTTATCTGGAATTAAAGTAAAATAAAATTATGAGGCATGTCATAAAGGGAAGTCAAAGAAGCATCACACAGAAGTTCTACATCAAAGAAAAATATACTTTAGTGATGATGACTTCTCTTAACAAACAAGTTGTTGTTCAGACAATCTGAAGACAAGACACCACTGATGGTGATTGATCACATCTAGAATAGTGTCAAGAAGCAAAACTGACTATGACAACTTGGAGACCAGATTACAGGACCTATCAATTAGCGTTCTAGATGATTTCTGCACCTTCAAGAGTATTAATGCTGAAGCGGTCAATAGTTTGCTACTGACATGATCGAACCCTGATCAGTAAGAAATATAGGAAGACCCCACAAGTATGTAGGAAATTGTTTTGCAATGATAAATGAAAGTGAGCATCCTAGTAATCAGCTAATGCTCAAGAGGTTAATTTCCTTGGATACTCAGTGGAGTCAACAGCCTATAGGGTGATTGTTATTAATCAACAGAAGGTGATTGAAAGTCTTAGTGATGTTCAATAACCTCTAGCTCCCAGCTGTCAATGGTGATGGTGATTCAGATCCAAGCAATGTCAAACATGGAGAATCTTCATGTAAACCCAGCAGCAGCTTAGGGGGAGCAAAAGAAGGATCATCTAGTCAACTCAACACCACACTGAAAGTCAAAGGACACTATGAGAACATGTCTGCCAAGACAAACAGTGTTGACTCAATTAATTCTTTGTCCTAGTTCTTAGTGTTTCTAATGGTGGAACTAAAAGACTAGCAGAGCTTCAAGTACCAATGATTATTTCTTTAGTTTTATTTTAGAAGAAACTAAGAAAGCTTCAAAAGCTCTGGAAGATCCAGATTGAGTGATTGCAATGCAAGGTGATCTCAATCAGTATAAAAGGCAGATTGAAGGGAAGCTGGTATCCAGACCAAACAACAGGCTGTATTTGGTATAAGGATAACCAGAAGTTTAACTGGATGTCAAGGCATTGTTATGAGGGACAAGGCCAAACTGGATGCTAGGTTACAATTTGATCAAACAGTATATTTGATAAGAAGCACCAGTGACAAGACTTGAGGATATCAGGCACCTGCTGCACATTCAAGATTATAATGGACATCTAGACCTACTGAATCTGGATGCTAGAGGAATGTGAACAAGTGCACTCCTGGTTGGTGAGATAATTGAAGATCTCTACAGGTTAGCATAAACTGGTATCATCACTCAAGCAAGCATGGAAGACATGGTATGACACCCTAACTATAATTTAATATTTGGTATCAATCTTTAACAGTTGGTATCTTTTAATAATTGGTGTCATATTTATAGAACTCTCTACATCTTTAGGCACAAACATAAATGTTATATATGTGCAATGATATCTTTATTATATTATATGTTGGTCAAGATATTTGCTGTTTTGATGTTGGTAAAGTTGCAATTCTTTTGATTTACTTCAGTAAGTCAAAAGAATGATGACAATAAAAATAAGTAAAGGATCTTTTGTTTCTATTCAGAAGATTCTAGACCTGTCAAGACTACATGCCAACACCTCACTATAGCTGGCTTTTGACCTGTTAGTTTGGATCTAACAAGTTGGTAATCAAAAATCTTAAGATGGACCCAAATCTGAGGAAATGGTACTCTAGAGATATTTGACCCAACAAGTTCAGGATCTACTAATTAGGACCTAATCAGGCTATAGAGGAATTATCAGCTCATTATCTTATTCAATTGTTAATAGATCACTTACACACATATTTTATTCTCAATATGAAAATGTGCAAGGCTCCAAGTGGAACCTAGAGAATCTATTCTTGTAGTTATTACACTTGATTTTCAGATTTCTTAAGTTGGACCCAAATCTACGAAGATGATACCCTAGAGACATCAGTTCTGACATGTTTTGCTACATAGAGACAGATCAAATGAGTTGTACGAAAGCAGGAGAACACAAGGAATCAATTTCATCTCCAACAACTCTGTGGAACACTCAAGGACTAAGCAACTTGCATAAGGTATCAATTCTTTTGAGAGAACATGTCGTTAGTTAAGAATAACTTGCAGACACGTTTGCTGAATCACTTGATGAAATTAATTTTTCAAGACTGGTTTGTGAACTTGGGATTTTATTAATGCTATATGATTGTAAATCCCATCTGTTAAGTAATTCTTGAATAAGTTCACAAGTATTCAATTGTCCGTATTGAAAGGACATGTGAACTTATTTACATCCAGACCTCACACTGAAAATTATTTGTTGAATGATTGCCATGTGTATAATTGCAATATATTTTAGTGGTGATTATTTAAGGATAATTTAAATACTTAAATGCTAAAATCTAACTCATAGAGATTTAGTATTTAATTATTTAATTATTTATTTTGATTTATATGGGTTACGGACTTGAAGCAATTCAATTTAGTATTTGCTCTGTACCTTATATTTATTAAAATAAATAAACAACATAACTAATTTGGACCTAATCTGTATTGGTCTTCAATTAGTTGTGAGATGTTAATTCTAGTGAATTTTATCAATGCTCCATTTTCAGAAATTCACTATAATTAATATCATGGTTCTAACAATTGGTTGTATTGAAGTTTTGACTTATATCAGTTAATGATATTTAGTTAGAATTCTATTTACTAACTAATTGTGAGATGTATTGGTATGTGTGAAATTACTTAGAACTCATCTAAGTAATCATTGTTATATCTTTTACAATTCACTCATATTATTATACATGGTGTGAAAATTATCTAAGTAGAACTATGGATATTGTAATATCTAAAGTTACCATAGTTCAATTACTTTGAATAATTTTTATGCTTATTTGCAAGATTCTAATCACTTTGATAATAAATTTTATATACTATGGATCAAGGTGTATTGGACTTAGAAAATTATTTCTAAGATTGTAGACAAGACAGTCTTGGTAATCAAGTTTTATTTTTAGAACAAAGATTGTTTACCAACAAACAGTTGTTAGGAGTTAACAATTGTTGTTATCGAGGAGTTGTCTTGAAGTCATAAGTTTAAAATGTTAATGATGATAACTATCCAAGTGATAGTGGTAGAAACAATTTTGTTATTAGCAATACCAATGTCACTGGAAAATAATCATCAAGTCATTCTCGCAACAACTCGAGGGAAGTAAACAAAGGATTCACTAGTCAAACACAACATCACAATGAAGAACAAGGTGATTCATCAAGATCCAACTTTCTCAGACAGTGTGTTTGGAATAGAGCTGATCATTGGTGATCCAGATGTTGTAGTAAGAACAAAAAGGGCCTCTCAGAATCAAGGTATAAAATCTAAGGAATCTGAGAAAGCAATTGTGAATCTGGAACAACAAGAAACGTGGAAATTGGTGCCAAGGTTTGAGCGCTAAGTAACTGGTATGACATTCTTTTCGAATTCTATCTTGTCATCTTTCTAAAAAGAATTGTCATAATCGTTCTAATGTTTTAATCCATGTTTCTTTATTTTAGAATAATAATTTTCTCTAAAAATATTTTTCTCTAATTCTCTAGTTAGAATTTTTGAGGAAGCTATTTTTATTAAAAATTTCATTATTTTAAAATAGCTGCCATATTTATGATAGTTTATTAAATCATATTTTCTCTCTAAATAATGTTCTAGTAGAAAGTTGTTTTGTCAGAAAATATATGGATTTGCTAACCTATTATAAATATTCTTGTATATACTTAATGTGTTTGTACATGTATTGTAATTTTTTTTTAAATGTTAATCTTATTTAACATGTTTTGTAGTGTTTGTCTTTTTATTTTAGTCGTATGTTCGTTTATAGTTTAAGTTCTGTAAATTATTAATTTATGTATAGTTTTATTATTTTTATGTTAATTCAAATTTTTCTTCTTTGTTTAGTTCTATTTGAATTTTCTTTTCTTTTTAGTTTTTATTTAATATTATTATTATGTATATTATTTCTTATTTTTGAATATTATTTTTCATGTGTATATAAATAGTTTGTATAGTTTTACAGTTTAGTCACTATACTTTCAAAACTAACAAATAGGTCACTGTATTTGGTTCTTTTGTTGTTCTTCTTAACATACACAAAACCCGCAGTTTAAGTATAAATTTTTGTTTTGTGATTGCTGTTAACAGATCTTCGTGTTAAGGACTTAACAATTGACCAATGTTGGTATCAAATTGGTATGTGTCTATACAATTGGTTAGGAACTAATATTTGATTTTCAGGATCTAACAATTGGAAGACAAGACCTATCAAGTGCTAACAATTTCTAATAGTTGTTATCTATCATGCAGGACCTAAAACATGATAAAATAGTTTTGTTTTTATTGGTTTAAACATTAACATACATTGATTCGATTAATATTTATTAATTGGATTTTTGCCTATGTTTTTGTTTAGTAAAACCAGCTCAGGATCTTTATCTTCCTAAATTCAAAATCTCTTTCTACAGCTGTGATTGCTTACATTGTAAACCTTTTGAAATCACAACTGTACATCATTTCTCTTAAGATAAATTCAATATTTTCTCAGAAAACTTTTCATTGTTAAAAATGCATTCTATCTCTATGTTGCTCATATTCTGTGATGCAGGTTCATCTACATGAAATTTTGTATTCTCACATGTCTAGTCATAAGGTTGTAAACCCAACAACTTTTGTCCCAGACTACAGTCAAACTCAAACACATTCTATTTTACCCCCTAAATGGTAGTAACCTATCAGACTAGAGGTCACTAGGGAGTAACTGCACTTGATGCAGCAAACAAGGATGTGTGGGATATTCAGTTGGAGAGTCACTACCTTATACACTAACCAAAATATTTCATATGCACAAAGTGAGATTGCACACACTAAGGATGAATTGACGGAAACCTGTAATCCAACCATTTTAGGGTTAGGATTATAAGTTAAAGGTTCTTTAATGAACTAAGAGTCTTCACAGACCTCGAGAGAAGGTATTGATCTCAAATGCAAAATTCATCAAGATCATTATCTAACTCCCCAGATGGAACATATCTGGATCCTGCGTGTAACGGATCCGACATAGGTGCGGATCGGCAACTTGTAGACTATGATTCAGATTTACCTGATGAGTTTAACAAGGTGATGTCTTCACAGACATTAGAAGGGAACCTTGATCTCAATGCTAAATTTATAGATCATTGTTTACTTTCTCAGAATTCAAATCTGAAAACCCTAAAAAGGGAAATTAGCAACTTTTAGATTATGACTCATATTCGTCTGACGAGTCCAACGAGGATTTGGGATTTGCGAACTCCCATTGCAGCACCACTGACCTCTCTAGAAGGGGCTATGGTGATTTTTCCTTGCAGGTACACTAACGGATGTTGGAGCTATGGGTGATATGAGTGAAACAATAATGAGTAAGAGTGTAAACACAGAGAGAAGTGAGACACTCAACACAAATGAGTGGAGAGAAGAGTGAAACACTTGTGAGGTACACTAAACACTATCACACACTCACAGTGAGGAAGAAAATGAAACTTTCTTTCTAACAAAGCTTTATCAATTGATGTCAATGTACTCTAACGATTGGTATAAATTAGTAACAATTTGGTATCAACTACTTTGTCAATTAGTTGAATGGAGGATTCCTCAACTAAGGGGGAGAGATATATTGAAAAAGATATATTCAAGCTTAAAGCTTACCTTAGTAGGATATACTCAACTAAGGGGGATAAGTATTGGGGTACAAGTAAAAGAAGAGTGAGTTAGAAAGGGGGAGCAGTAAAGATTGTGCTTAGGATGAGAAGCAAGTCTATTTACTAAAGGGGAGCCTTAGATGAAGAAGCAAAAGAACTTTCATTTGTTATGAAAGTGGAGATATAAGGAGAATTACATCACAATACTATTCTATTAGTCTTTCAATGTACTATGTATAAAGGCTAAGTGAAATAGTAGTAAATTCACCAGAAGTTATAGAAATGGTATTGATTCACCATTGTCTATATAGTAGGAACAGCTGTTTTTCTTTAGTGAGAAAAGCTGTGTCAGAAATGGGAAGTGTTTGTAATTCAAGAACTGCTGATAATCACCAAGGTAAGATGTAAAGGATTATCACGAAGAGATATGAAGAATCAGAAATGAAGATGAGTTATCTATTGAAGATCAGTTCAGTGCTATAGGAAAAATCATCTATCATTTCATCAACTGAAGATTCTGGAATTGCTAAATCTAAACCAGAGAAGTTTTTTATTATTTACTTAATTCTTAAAAGTTTTATCTTTTTCTTGTTTAAGTGAGGTAGTTGAGTTATCCTCTAGGTATTTGCTTGTTATTGTCTAACAAACAAATAGGGGGAGATTGAAAGGCATATGATGTAGCCTATTTGTATTTCGAGGATGCAACTCAACTTGAACAAGATTGTAATAGTAAATAGTATATAGACTGTCACAAGGAATCTCAGATTGTATTATCTGTCAGAAGAAAAAGATCAAGGTCAATCTACAGACTTGACGAATTACTACATTGAAAGAAGTTCAGACATCTGATCAAGCCTCAGTGAAGTATTCGTTAAAGAAGTGGATTCATTTAAAGTGACAGAGATTTCAATAGTGACAGAGACAGTACAGAAGAATTAATAGAGAAAGAAGAAAAAGAAAAGAAAATGAACCAAATTTTAAAGTCAATATATGAAGAACAGTCATTGCGGTTAGTCACTCATGAACCAGACAGTACATCGAGTGTCAACATTAAACAGTGGTTGTTTATCATTAACTTCAGTGGTTCAAGCTGTCAAGACTGGTATGCTAAGAAAAGAAAGGAACCAATTCATAGAGTCAAAAATAAAGAAAAGCCATTGGAGTTAGTCGCTCATGAACCAGACCGTGCATTGAGCGTCAACGAAAATTCGGTGGTAATTCTTTATTACTTTCAATGGTTCAAGAAAAAGATTTGAGTTGTCAAAAGATTTATATTAATTCTCTTTTAATTAATATAATTATGTAATTGATTTAATTTAATAAATTAATTCATTCCGAATTAATTTATTTATTAAATTAATTATCATGTTAATTAATTTTGAATTAATATATTAATCTATTAGATTTAATTAATTAGTTTATTAGTTAATTAATCATTATTCATTTAAATGATAAATTGATTAATCAAGTTAATTAAATTAAATACAATCGATAAAGAAAAGAAAAATCAAAAGAAAAGAAAAAGAAACAAAAGAAATAAAAAAAAGTGCAAGTCACTTGTTTTTAGTCGACAAGAATAAAAAGAGAAGACAGTAAAGTAGCATGCAAAGTCACCAAGTCTGTCTGTCACATGCATGCGGGAATTCTCGTCGGGAAGCTCCAGGACGCACCAGGACGCGCGTTGAAAGGCATATGATGTAGCCTATTTGTATTTCGAGGATACAACTCAACTTAAACAAGATTGTAATAGTAAATAGTATACAGACTGTCACAAGGAATCTCAGATTGTATTATCTGTCAGAAGAAAAAGATCAAGGTCAATCAACAGACTTGAAGAATTACTACATTGAAAGAAGTTCAGACATTTGATCAAGCCTCAGTGAAGTATTCGTTAAAGAAGTGGATTCATTTAAAGTGATAGAGATTTCGACAATGACAGAGACAGTACGAAGAATTAATAGAGAGAGAAGAAAAAGAAAAGGAACCAGATTTTAAAGTCAATATATGAAGAACAGTCATTGCGGTTAGTCACTCATGAACCAGACAGTACATCGAGTGTCAACATTAAACAGTGGTTGTTTATCATTAACTTCAGTGGTTCAAGCTGTCAAGATTGGTATGTTGAGAGAAGAAATAAACCACAGCTTAGAGTCAAAAATAAAGAAAAGTCGTTGGAGTTAGTCGCTCATGAACTAGACCGTGCATCGAGTGTCAACAAAAATTCGGTGGTAATTCTTTATTACTTTCAGTGGTTCAAGCTATCATGACTGGTATGGGAAGAAATCATTGTGCAAGCAACAGAGGTATTAAATTAATTAACCACAATGGTTTTGCAATCAAGACTGGCTAAGGAATAATCTTTGTGGAGGATTAGATTTATCAAAACATGGAAGATCACAAGGGTTATGCTATCAAGGAGGTATATTAATTTTATCTTAATTAATTAAGTCATTTGAATTATTTATTTGATAAATTAATTCTATCCGAATTAATTTATTCAGTAAATTATTAAAAGATTAATTTAGTTAGAATTAATATAATTATGCTGTCAAGGAGATATATTAATTTTCTCTTAATTAATTAAGTCATTTGATTTATTTATTTGATAAATTAATTCTATTGGAATTAATTTATTCAATAAATTAATTAAAAAATTAATTAAGTTGGAATTAATATAATTATAAAAAGACTTCATATTAATTGTCTTTTAATTAAATTAAATTAGCTGGCTAATTTATTTTATAAATTAATTCAATCAGAATTAATTTATTCTTTAAATTAATCAATTAATTAATTAAATCAGAATTAATATGAAAAAGAAATAGTTATTTAAATGATTTTTATAAATCATTTGATTAATTATAATCTGAAAAATATGATAATATAACTATCAAATGATAGTTATACCGATAGTCATATTTAGTTCAAAGTGTGACAGTCATATTTAGTTCAAAGTGTGACAGTCATATTTAGTTCAAAGTGTGACAGTCATATTCAGTTCAAAAGAAGACAGTCATATTCAGTTCAAAAGAAGACAGTCATATTCAGTTTAAAAGAAGACAGTCATATTCAGTTCAAAAGGTGACAGTCATATTCAGTTCAAACTGGATAGTCATATTTCATTCAAGAGGACAGGCTGGATAGTTATACCGATAGTTATATTGGACTGGATAGTTATACCGAAAGTTATATTGGACTGGATAGTCATACCTAAAGTTATATTTAAAGAGACAGTCATATTACATTCATTCGATAGTCATACCGAATGTCATATTAGTGTTAACTGATTGTTATATCAGTTAAAACAAAGCAATATGACTATGGCTGTGTTATATAAGGCAGCAGAATGCAGAAGGAAAAAAATCAGTCGATCATAACAGAAGAAAAACACACAGCGGCCTCCATCTTTCTCTCTCAAGCTCAAGAACACACCAAGAACAAATTAATTTCTGAAAAATCAAGTTCATCTCCTTTGTAATATCTTATCCGGTGGAACTTGATTATTTATGATTCTTGTACTACTAGCGAATTAAGTTTCCTAGTTCTAATCTTGATTTTTATTAACTAAATTAGAAAAGTTCATGTCGAATTTTCTAAATTAGTTTTTATCAACTTGATTAATTTCTGTACTGAAATTGTAACACCCATCAAGTTAATATATTGTTATATTCAACTTGAAATTTATTTCAATTTATTCCGCTCAAATTTGTTTAAAATAAAATATTATTTGAAGAACAAATTTCGATAAATTGGTATAGATTGTATTCAACCCCCCCCTTCTACAATCTTATCGGACCTAACACGCGTGTCTTACACGCGCCAGAATCAAAGAAGCAAATGCCGAGCGTGCCTTGCACTCTTGCTCCCTGCGACTGGGCTTCGTCTGTCAGCATAATTCAGAATTTCTTTTGTTCAAATTCAATCAGTACAGCTGAGTTTTTTATTAGGTCATACCGAGATTAATTAAGTCATACCGAAAATCTCTATGACTTAATTTAAATCATACCTACAGAGTTGTTTTAATTTAAGTCATACTGCCTAAGTTAATTAAGTCATACCGACACATTTTAAGTCATACCGAGCCATGTGCAAGTCATATTGGTTTATTTCTAAGTCATATCAAGGAGATTTGTGTCAGTTTATGTCATACTGAAGGTTCAATATGACCAGCTAAGTCATACTACATCAAATGAAATTAGAAGAGGCAGGAGGATATAAAACAACACAGGCGACAAAGCAGCTCACAACTTAATATCAGAAAAATCCCAGCAGCTCAATTTTCACTCCCAAGCTCAAGAACAAATTAATTTCTGTAAAATCAAGTTCATCTCTCTTGTAATATTTTATCCGGTGGAACTTGTTTATTTATTGTTCTTGTACTACTAGCGAATTAAGTTTCCTAGTTCTAATCTTGATTTTCATTAACTAAATTAGAAAAGTTCATTTCGAATTTTCTAAATTAGTTTTTATCAACTTGATTAATTTCTGTACTGAAATTGTAACACCAGTCAAGTTAATATATTGTTATATTCAACTTGAAATTTGTTTCAATTTATTCCGCTCAAATTTGTTTAAAATAAAATATTATTTGAAGAACAAATTTCGATAAATTGGTATAGATTGTATTCAACCCCCCCCCTTCTACAATCTTATTGGACCTAACAACACACCTTCAACCTATTAGCAATAATTTTAGAAATGCGCTTGTACAAGACATTACACAAAGCTATAGGTCTATAACAATAATACTACTATGTTAACCATAGTTAGTTAACAATTCTAATTTAAATTTAATAGGTACATGATTTAACACATCCATATATTACAAATTAAGTTCAATTAATTAGTAAGTCCATATTAAAATTAAGGATATTTATAAAAAATAATACTTTTTATAAGTTTTTACGATTTTCCTATTTTTAAAAAATATTTGTAAAAATACTTTTTCAAAAAACATTTTGCAAAAATACCAACTTATTTACAAAAATACGTTCTACAACCAGTTGCGCTTATTTGCATTTGGCAACAGTTGCATTTGGTTGATTTGGTTGCAGACCATATTTTTGCAAATAAGTTGGTATTCAAATTATATTTTTTTAAAAAAAAATATTTTTGCAAAAAAAATCTGAACTTGGATATTTATGGAAAAAACACATAAAATTAATATTAAATTATATTTACTAATAGTTAAATACACAGTTTACAACTATCTTTCAAAATCATAACCATCCACTTTTTCATTATTAGCTTTTTAAATATCTGTCCTTAATTTTAATTTAAGATTTATGTTAGTAGTATTTTTGTAGTTCGTTCTCAGGGAAGGACTAATATGTAGAATCAAGTTCAAGTATTTTATCTCTCACAATTTAGAAGTGTAGAAGAATGTTTGGTTTGTTTTTAAACTAATTATCAATTGAGAATAAAATATATGAGGAAAATAATCCAAGAACTGGGGTTCTTCACTTGGTTTCAATGCACATTCAATATCTATGTGACTTCTACGTTCTTACTCTGCTGAAAACAATTCTTCTAAGGTTATAATGTTCCCTTCCAAGATACACTATAATGTCTACAACTACACCTTAATTGTCACTTCCGTGATACAATCAAAGTACAATCATAAACTATTACGCACCAAGAATTATAAGTCTCACAACTCTCCTATTAATCTTCCAATCAAATATTCGAGTTATGTCTGTTAAATCGTGTACTAAAATTGCAACTCATCTTCCAAGTTATCACAATTCCTAAAATCCAATCAAAGGTTCATGACTCCCCTAATTGTAGTAAGCCCTCAATAACAGATCAGCAAAGCAAGAAAATCACAGATAATTAAACATACATGAATACCAAGGAATACTACCCAATCCTCAGATTAGAGATTTAGTTACACATAATTAAGGAAGAAAACAAAACACACGAATTAATAGAAGAACTCATAATTATAAGAATATAGAAAAAACCTTTAATCTTTGATCTTCAAGGAAAATAAGAGTTCTCCAGAAAAATCCCTAAAAGCTGCGTGTTACAATGATATGATATGTATATCTTTGTGATGATACGATTTTACAATGATATAATGTGTTTTTATAGGCCCTAGAAGTTTTATACAACAAGGAAATACCAAAAATACCAAATAGAGTCAAAACAGGAAAGTTATGGAGGGTTTTTAGTGAAATTTTCGTCATGGACAGCGGCCATGCTAGGCTGCGGCCTAGGTAGCTAGGCTGCGGCCTAGCTCCAAATCTGTTGGAAATTTTTCAGCATGCTATTTCCTTCGTTTTTTCTTCGTTTTGCCTCCGTTTCCTTTCGTTCTTTTTCTCAAAGCTTCCATACTTCAATTCCTTGCCTTGGAACCTTCATGGTGGCTCACAACAAGACTCCATTGTTCATTCTTAAGCTCGAATTCATCTCCAGAATTGACAGGAATTGCAACCTTATTCAACATTCTTGCAACCCATAATTTATTCATTTCTTCTCGTAAATTCACCAAATCAATTTCTCGAACTCAAAATCACATAAATCACTGAATAATGCTCGATTTCTTTCAACTTTGCAATTATCTATTTCCTGCAATAAACTCCAATAAAACTCATTAAATCGACACGATTATTCGCAAAAGCACCGTAAATGTGGGAATAAAATCCTGTAAAATATATATAAAATATATTCTATCAAATATCCCCACACTTGGCACTTTACGCGTCCTCGTGCAAACTAAAATAATAATTACACTACTAACTAACTAGTACCACTTCCGTAGGTGATCACAGTTGCATTTGACATATGCAACAAGTCCTTTAAACCCCTAGGTAGCCCTAGTGGACGAGTAAGGTCTCGTGAGGGTTTATAGTGAATATACCCACAAAATTCATCTAGCTCATGCAAAAGACCACATATCAACACAACACCACACACACAAAGTCCTCTAATGCCATATCAACTTAAGAATCAAAATGAATACGCAATGCCTTGGTGTCTAAAGTGTAAGTATCCACATAGCATACTCAAATCACATGAATAAAATCATAGAATTCCATGTCAAGTGCAAAAATCGTTGGTAAATATGCTAAGCATACAAAAGCACATCATCAAGACACAACCTGGGATCTCCTATGCAAAAGCAACAACTCACCGTTCACTCACAAAAGGTATTCACTCCAAACAAGGGGGTAAGTGTAACACTCAACTCCAACAATATCATAAGCATGCTTTACAAGTGGTATCAATCTAACCCTCAACACAACATACACCATCAATGACAATCAAAAGGTCTTTTATTAGGGCTGTAATGTGGGCTAGGGACAAGGTATGTCAAGTAAAGCCAAAGAAGGTTAAGTTAAAAGCTAGTACTCAACAATAAAATTAACAACTCCCATACTTTCATCCCCACACTTGAACTTTTATTTATATAGAACTTGACTAGCCGAATCAAAGTAGGATCACAAAAGATAAGAATGCTCTCATATTTATTATATTTTTTTTCTCTTTTTCTGAATTTTTTTTTTCAGAGAGAGCTAATAGAAAGCAATAACAATGATCCATTGATATTTTACAAATTTTGACTAACAAGCACACAACCCAACTCAATATTCCCCCTAAGGTATGATCATCAATATCCCCCTTCATGCACACCTTATTACTCCCTTAAGAACAATACTAGCCTTTGACAATTGGGTTCAAAATTAATATAAGGCCAATACAATAAAAAGGATAATGGCAAGTAACGTGGTATGTCACCGAAAGAATAGGATTAGGCTCAAAAGGGTGAACTAATGGATCATGTATAAATGGTTTGGTAATATGGGAAATATAAGGTTAACCTATTGCCTTTATCATGTTGTCATCAATTAATGTCATGCGTCTCAAGAAAGACCTTAAACACGTGCTAGCACTACAAATAACAAGTGGACACTCAAGCAAACGAAAAAATCATGCAAAAGATATGCATATTGGCTCAAAACTCACTTGGTGTGTAAAAGCACAATCAATCCCAAATAGAAGTCTCTCTAATGTACCTACTTGTACTCAAAGCATATAGACCAAATTATCTTGCACATATTCATGTCATTCTAGTCCCTTACCACATTCAATAAGTCTACCAGCTTCAACTTGCTAGTGTAAGTGTGTGCACAAGAACATCACATATCACTTCTCAATCAAAAGAATCCATAAACACAAGATTTCTAACAGCATGCATGGGTGCATTAAAACACGTAAACTTCACAAAGCTAGAATTATTTTTGGTCTTTTCAATTTTTTTTAATTTGTTTGGATTTTTCATTTTTTAAAGCATATACATATAAATACAACACATGAGACCACATCCCGACACTTAAATGGGTCAATGTCCTCAATGACACACTACTATAGAAAAGTATGAAAGAAATACTCACAATACATGGGTTGCCTCCCACGAAGCGTTCATTGTCGAGCTGCACAATATCATCCACTATGTCAACAGTAAAACAAGTTGCTCCAAAAGGAGGCATCTTCATTGCTTTATTCAGATCAAATTCCACTTTGTCCTCGCCAACATTCAATGTCAATTTTCCAGCTTTAACATCGATTGTAGTGCCAGCAGTAGCCAAGAATGGCCTTCCCAAGATAATGGGTATCTCGACATTTTCATCCATCTCTAACACCACAAAATCACAAGGTATGACAAATTTATCCACTTTAACAGCCACATCTTCAATAACCCCCAATGGATACTTAACAGCACGATCCGCCAACTGAAGTGAAATCTGTGTCTTTTTAAGTTCTCCAAGACCAAGCCTTTTGCAGATTGAATATGGCATCAAACTCACACTTGCCCCTAAGTCACACAAGGCTTTCATGTTTTCCATCTTCCCAATAGTGCAAGGCAAAGAGAAGCTTCCCGGATCTTTCAATTTCTGAGAAATAGCCTTCTGGATGACTACACTGCATTCTGCATTAAGAGTAATAGTTTCTGCATCTTCAAGTTTCCTCTTCTTTGTCAACATCTCCTTAAGAAATTTAGCATAAAGTGGCATTTGATTCAAAGCTTCAGCCAACGGAATATTAACATGCAACTGCCGGAACATAGTCAAAAACTTCTCGTACTACTTCTCTAACTGCCTGTTGTGAAGTCTCTGTGGAAATGAAATAGGAGGAACATAAGGTGGTGGAGGAACATACGGCTTTTCTGATTCTTCTTCCTTCTTCTTCTCATCTTCTTTTTCTGACGTGTCTGCAGCAATCTCTACTGGCTTATCCTCTTTCTCAGCATCACTCTCTTTAGGCTTAAGAACCTCAACCTCGGGCAACTCTTTTCCGCTCCTCAAAGTAATTGCTTTGCATTGCTCTTTACCAGTCTAGTCGGGTTGACTAGGAAGAGACCCTTGCTCACGAACACCCATCTTTGAGGCAATCTGTCCAATCTGTGTTTCTAGCATCTTTTGAGATGATGCCATCTGATCTATTCTTGATTCCATATTAGCCAATGCCCCAGAAGTCCCTTGCATAATCTTATTTAGTGCAACCTCCCACTCAGCTGGTTCTTTCTTTGGTGGAGGTTGATACTGCTGCTGTGCTTGATATGGCGGTCGTGACTGAAAGCCAGGAGGTTGATTCTGCCTTGGAAATGCATAGGAAGGATTAGCTGCATGATTATTTATGTAAGAAAGATTGTTGTTTGGCCTTTGATTCGGATTGTAGTAAGAATTATTCTGCATAGGCCAAGGCTGTCTTCCTTGAATAAAAGATGCTTCTTCTGGAAATTGTTGCACATAAGAGTTCTGACCAGCACCATAATCATGATACCCTTCCATAGGTGAAGAAATAGCATTCACATTTACCTTTTGTTCTCGCACCTCCTGAGTTAGAGTATCCAACTTTTGAGCCAGCATGTTGATCATCTCAGATTCTTGTACTGCTTTTGCTGAGCTCGTCCCACTAGGTGCCCATGAATAATTATTAGATGCTAATTCCTCAAGGAGTGCTTTAGCCTGTGAAGTTGGTGCCTTCTTGAAATTTCCACCAGCAGCCACATCCAAACTCAAACGAATATCTGCATTCATGGCCCCATAAAAAGTACTAATGATCTGCCAATCTTCTAAGCCATGATGTGGACACTTCCTCAATAGTGCCTTGAATCTCTCTCATGCCTGATATAGACCTTCACCCGGTTGTGCTTTAAAACTCATAATCATAGTCCTCAACTGTTGCGTCTTGTCAGAAGGATAGTATTTGGAAAAAAATGCAGTAGAAAGACTCTCCCATGTAGCAACCGTAGTGTTTGGAAGTTGCTGAAACCATTCCAAAGCTCTTCCCTTAATAGAGTAGGGAAACATATGGAGACGAATCTGATCACTCGTAACACCAGTGATTCTGAATGAGCCACACATCTGCACAAAACGCTCTAGATGTCTGTGTGGGTCTTCTAATTCAATGTCTCCTTCAAAAGCTTGATTGCTAATCATCTGAATTAAGCTCGGATTAATATGGAACTGAGCTGCACCAATCTATGGAGTTTTGTACATGCAATTGGCTGGATTCGGTGTCTCATGGTCCCAAATAGAAGACTGATCAACATTAACAGCTTGATTCTCCACATCTCCCATCTTAGCTTTCTCTTTTCTGATCTTTCTCAAAGTACGTTCAATTTCAGGGTCAAATTCCAATTTTCTAGCGCACGAAGAATGTCGCATACACCTGAAAATCACCAACAAAACAACTTGTGGAACCAATTAAAATCTAAACAATAAGAAACAATTAACCTAAACTCAACTATACTGCCTTCCCCGGCAGCGGCGCCAATTTGTTAGTAGTATTTTTGTAGTTCGTTCTCAGGGAAGGACTAATATGTAGAATCAAGTTCAAGTATTTTATCTCTCACAATTTAGAAGTGTAGAAGAATGTTTGGTTTCTTTTTAAACTAATTAAACTAATTATCAATTGAGAATAAAATATATGAGGAAAATAATCCAAGAACTGGGGTTCTTCACTTGGTTTCAATGCACATTCAATATCTATGTGACTTCTACGTTCTTACTCTGCTGAAAATAATTCTTCTAAGGTTATAATGTTCCCTTCCAAGATACACTATAATGTCTACAACTACACCTTAATTGTCACTTCCGTGATACAATCAAAGTACAATCATAAACTCATACGCACCAAGAATTATAAGTCTCACAACTCTCCTATTAATCTTCCAATCAAATATTCGAGTTATGTCTGTTAAATCGTGTACTAAAATTGCAACTCCTCTTCCAAGTTATCACAATTCCTAAAATCCAATCAAAGGTTCATGACTCCCCTAATTGTAGTAAGCCCTCAATAACAGATCAGGAAAGCAAGAAAATCACTGATAATTAAACAGACATGAATACCAAGGAATACTACCCAATCCTCAGATTAGAGATTTAGTTACACATAATTAAGGAAGA
Source organism: Saposhnikovia divaricata (assembly GCA_036435485.1). Lineage (NCBI taxonomy): Eukaryota > Viridiplantae > Streptophyta > Magnoliopsida > Apiales > Apiaceae > Saposhnikovia > Saposhnikovia divaricata. The sequence goes on from CM071599.1 coordinate 35,666,534, forward strand.
AAACAAAACACACGAATTAATAGAAGAACTCATAATTATAAGAATATAGAAAAAACCTTTAATCTTTGATCGTCAAGGAAAATAAGAGTTCTCCAGAAAAATCCCTAAAAGCTGCGTGTTACAATGATATGATATGTATATCTTTGTGATGATATGATTTTACAATGATATAATGTGTTTTTATAGGCCCTAGAAGTTTTATACAACAAGGAAATACCAAAAATACCAAATAGAGTCAAAACAGGAAAGTTATGGAGGGTTTTTAGTGAAATTTTCGTCATGGACAGCGGCCATGCTAGGCTGCGGCCTAGCTCCAAATCTGTTGGAAATTTTTCAGCATGCTATTTCCTTCGTTTTTTCTTCGTTTTGCCTCCGTTTCCTTTCGTTCTTTTTCTCAAAGCTTCCATACTTCAATTCCTTGCCTTGGAACCTTCATGGTGGCTCACAACAAGACTCCATTGTTCATTCTTAAGCTCGAATTCATCTCCAGAATTGACAGGAATTGCAACCTTATTCAACATTCTTGCAACCCATAATTTATTCATTTCTTCTCGTAAATTCACCAAATCAATTTCTCGAACTCCAAATCACATAAATCACTGAATAATGCTCGATTTCTTTCAACTTTGCAATTATTTATTTCCTGCAATAAACTCCAATAAAACTCATTAAATCGACATGATTATTCGCAAAAGCACCGTAAATGTGGGAATAAAATCCTATAAAATATATTCTATCAATTTACCATTAATTAAATGAAATCTAGGAATGTAAAGACAATTACTTAGTAAGTTAACATTAAATTTAATATTAAATTAGGTGTATAGTTAGTTAAATATATATAAATTTGATGTGATACATGTGCAAATAAAATATTGATTTTATAGATATATTTAATTATTTTATTATTTCAAAATTTATAAATATTATATTTTTTTTATGTTCTATATTTTTCTCCTCTTCTAGCCTTTTTCACCTCCATCTTTTACAAGCTAATCAAATTGATGTATATGAAATATATGCATGAATTTGACAAATTAAAATAAGCTAAAACTATATCATTGTAAATTTTGTTTATGGCCTGTTGTGAGACTAGCATAGACAAATCTACTACAAAAAATCAGTCTCTCCACTGTTTCGAGATTATACCACACCCGGAGAGTATCTTTATTCCTTCATCAACTAAGTATGACTACCGTAGTTGTATATCTACGAAGTGTTTGTATTTGACAATTTAAATTATTAGACTAGGAAAAGTTAATGTTCGTGAATGATGCTATTTTTTTAAGAACTACTTCAATACAATGAAACTTCCATTTTACTTGACTTTACATTGAATTTTCATTTGTCATGGATTTAAATGCTTCTAAATTTATGACTTAAGATTTATTATATCATATAATTTCACCATTGCGCGGGGAAAAAAATATAAACAAGCTTTTGAGACTTTTCTTGAATTCAAACGAGACTTTTTTTAGAAATTAACAAAGGAAAAACTAAACAACAAGTTACTAGAGTTAATTTTTGAGCAGTGCAGAAAAGCAACACCAAAAAGAAAATTATAATCTAAAAAGGATATAATTAAAAAAGTTTTTATTAGAATTGAATTTTCAAAAAAAATATAATATAAAAATTATATAATTAAAAAAAGATACAACTGAATTTTAGTTATTTTCTAATAATATTAAAAAAAAATTCATATTTACTATTTGGGCTCTATCTTAAGATCTAGAAATCAGATTTGGATAATTTTGTGGCCCACGCGAAGCTCAAAAAATTATCTTTAATTTATTGATGATTTAACAATTATTATCAAAATGGAAACACTCAGAATTTCAAGAGAAAAAATATAATTATAAATTTTTATATTAATCCTTTTCAGTGTAGATGACCTAAATTGATAATCCTATTCAATGTAGAAAACCAAATTATATGATTTAGATCATTGACATACATTTTTCGTATTTCAATATAAATACACTTTTTAGTTTACATGTTAAAAATGAAATATTTCTAATGTTAGATCCATCGTTTTTTATCTATTTATTTTATGATCAAATGATTCTTATTTATTTTGTCGTATTGAAGACCAGACTACCGACTACCAAAGTTTTGGACAAAATCACTCTTACACTTATTATTAAAACTATAATTGGTTGTTAGTAGAACTATCTTCAAATAATAAGAAGTGTATTTTGATAATCAAAACGAAATATAAGTAGATTTCATAAATCGAACAAAATTTTTAATGTAAAAATTCGTCAATTTATTCTGTCCTTTGTTTCTGCGTAGTTTTAATTGGAAAATAATTGTTAAACCATCACTAAATTAAAGATTGTTTTGTTAATTTCATGTGGGCTGTAAAATCGTCTAAATCAAATTTAAGAATTCAAGATAGAGCACAAATATTAAATTAAATGTGTAAAATTTTATATATATATATATATATATATATATATATATATGTATATATCAATTTTTAACAACAATTTATTATATAAATTAAAAACATATAAATATTAAAAAAATTAATATAATTATAAATATTAGAAACGAAACCGTGCATACACGGGTTACAAGCTAGTATCTAAAAGTTCAGGAAGAAATTGAATGAGGTGACAGAAAGATTGCCTAGATATAAAAGATTATATATTAATTGTAAAACAATATAACAAATTAGTGATGTAATAAAATTAATTATACTTGAAATTTTGTAAAAAGTTTAAAAAGAAGTAATTTTAAATTTCTACCACATTATTATTTTTTACTAATAAATAGGCTTTTCTCCTAATAAATATAGCCAAATTTATAAAAATAAAAAATCATAAATTTTTTTAATGAAAATAGTTTTTAGTAAAAAATAAATAATGTAAAATTTTAAGTAGAGTTAACGGATAAAGGAGAATTGTGAGATTAACGCCTAGCGTATTCCCACTGCTACCTACACTAGTGATTCATTTATTTATATCCACCACCGCCATCATCTCTCTCTAATCTCTCTCTCTCTCTCTCTCTCTCTCTCTCTCTCTCTCTCTCTCTCGCTCAGTTTCTATCGCGCTCTCTCAGTTTCTCGCGCTCTCTCTATGTGTTCTCTGTCTTTCTCTCTCTCTCTCTCTCTCTCTCTCTCTCTCTCTCTCTCTCTCTCTCTCTCTCTCTCTCTTTTTCTTTCTTTCTCGCGTGCTCTCTCTCTCTCTTTCTCTCTCGCGTGCTCATGGATACATCGTCTCCTCACCCACGACGACCAAAAACGAGGAGAAGATTAATGCATAAAGTCCAAGGAAGGCGACTTTCTTTTAGTGACACTGATGACGATCAAGTACGTCCATACACACTTTCCCAAGTAAAATTACAACAACAGAGAATGAAACAGAAACATCAAGAGAGAATGAAGAAGAGTAGCCCTGCTGCTCAAAAAAAAATGGGACAAAAAAATACGAATTTTAATGTCGATGAGATGATGTGTTTTATTAGATGGCTGTTTAGTGTTTCTACGATTGTGTATTAACTCTTGTGGATTTTTATTTCTTATGATTGTGTGTGCTTCATTTGGTGTGTTTGTTGTTATAAGTATATCTAAATTGCATATATTCCGAGTTGCTTTGTGTTAGCTCGCATAATGCTCTATAGTCTGTAATTGTGGGTTGTTTTTAACTTTTGATATCAAGTTAGTCTTTTGATACAAATTGTGATATTTTTTTTTAATTGGGTTCTTTTCGATACGCTGAAAACACTACGAATCAGAGTCTTCTTTTGCTTCAAATCGATTTGATTGCTCTTCGATTTTGGCCTTCTTTGAATTAGGGATCCTTGGGTTCAAGTTGGTTACAATTATTTTGTTTAATTCAAACTTCCTGTTTATTTTGCTTTAATTTAGATGCTCTATTATTTTCGGGCCGATTTGTGTTCAAAATTAGGGCTTCTTTGATTGGAGTTTGGGTTTGGATTTGGGGTTCAAAAGTAGGGGCTTTTGGATTTGGATTTGGGGTTCAAAAGTAGGGGCTTTTGGATTTAAAGCAGGGCTTCGCTTTGTAGGTATTATTCTCTTTCTTTTACGATTTTGTTAAATTGACCTATTCTTCTCATGTGTAATTCTGGGCTTTGAATAATTTCCCTCCTGGAAATTCCTGCTGGATTTTTAGGTAGGTCAACGTCTTTTGTGTTTCATAATCGGAAAATGGTGAATATTAGTTGGGGAGTGAAATTATGACTAAGTTGTTATTTTACTCCGTTGAGGGATTATTATTTTTGGTTTGGATGTTAAATTGTGAAAGCTCTATATGGTTGTGTAGCTTTATCAGAAAGAGGGAAAAGGCTCCGTTTGAGAGGTTTTTTGGTAATTGTTGTTCACGCATGTATATAGAGCATGTATACAATATACATTCAAAATTGTCTTTCACTATATTGTGCGCTTTGTTTGTTATTTTGAGTTGCCTTGCCTACTTTTCAATGACCCGTTAGAAATTTCAATGTCTACTTTTCTACCGTTATCACAAACGGCATTATGACTAAGAATTAATTTTAAGCAACAACAAAGAAGAAGAACAATTGTATACAATAATAATTGGGTGGTGGTCGACATATATCTATATCCCAAATTGGATTTCAACCATTGGGTTGTACATGGAAACTGGATTTCAATCGTTGGATTGTATATGGGAAACTGAGCCGATTTTTTTACAGTGGCTTACAAGATTTTTGGTCTCTACTCAAAATTTTAACAGATTAAAATTTTAGTTTTGTTTTATATGATTTTTATTTTTAGTTATGTATATATGGATCATGTTTACAAGCCTACTTACCATATGTATCGGTAGTAGTACTAGTAGAAAGAGTAATATGCATCGGTAATTATTCGTTCTCATTCAACAAGGATTTGAATTAATATTTTTGAATATTTTGCTCAAATTCAACTCGAATTCGGTGGTTATAAACGTTTCTCTTTGTTTCAGTTCAACTCGATTGACTGCCTATTTTTGTATATTTCAATTCGAATTCGTCCATAATAATTTTAAAAGAAATAGAATATTTGAATTATTGTTTACAAAAAATGAAATGCGCTCTTTTGTAGAATAATACTTTAATATAGATTTTTGTGTAATATATGTTGTGTACATTACTTACGAATTTTAATTAAATATCAATAGGAAATACATATTCTAATACCCTGAAATTATTTGAACCACTCAATATGAAAATGATTGAATATCAAAGTGATGGAATTCAACTAGATATTCGTGAATTATAAAATATGATTCAAATTCGTTCATTTTCTAAATTATATCCCTTCTATATTATATAAAATAAAATTCAAATTCGTTCTTTCTTTAAGTTAGAAAGCTAGTTATCTCATCAACTGCCTAACTAGCAAGATGATTATGAGAATAGTGGTTATGATATGAGACCTCACATTTATGCAAAGGATTCCATGATCCGTTAGAAATTTGAATGTCTATTTTTTTACCGTGCATAATGCATAGATAATCGTTAACTCAAAAGTAATGGTCTACGTGCTTTTCTTGTATATCGTAGACCCCCAAGCTATATATATGACATGTCCCACGTGCTCGTCTTTAAAGATGTGTAATCACACAATTGTATCAAATTTAAAATATAATAAAATCTCATTAAATTAATACTTGATAAGTTAATAATCATTATTACTTAATCATTAATTTTAAAATTTTAAATTATTTTTATAATAATAAAAAATTTTGCTTATTTTTATTAAAGTTAAATTACATTTTTTGTAAATAAATAATTATTACATTTAGTGGTTTATGGCTTCGACTTTAGGCATATGATCTACTAAGTGCACCTTTTTTAAAATTATTAATACTTTAGCAAAGACTGTTGCTGCTAAACAACAATAAATTGGACCTTTGGGCCGAGCATGGAACCAGGGAGAAAATTTCGGCTAAGCTATGCAGGGATCAAAAGGAATGGGAACATTCTGATGTGAATATTGCCAGTTTTAACCAAGATTATCCCATTTTCTTTTCCCAGATATTTAGCAGCGTTGATATAAACTAGTACATTCTGTGAAGAAGATGATGAAATGAACGAAAGAAAAACAGAGAATAATTGTTTGTTTGTTATTCATTTCTTCTTGGTTAAGATACAATAGTTCTGTTCTATTTATACATACAACTTGTATAGAATCTGCACAGCTGTCACTAACTGATTTGCTAACTAACTCTTAATTTTATAGGCTAACAATAGCTTCCTTTTTATTGGTTGTTTATGGCCCAATGCCATATTTGTTGTTGCTGTGTTTGTTGTATCCTTTATATCATCAGCCCCCCCACAAATTGGAGACGAAGCAAGAGGAATGAGTCCCAATTTGGATGCACAAGTCCAATGAAGTACCTTACCAAGTCCTTTAGTAAAAACATCTGCGGCATTCTGTAGAGTAGGAATTTGATGTACTGAAATCAGTCCCATGCATCTTAATCTTTTCACGTATGAAATGACAGTCAAGCTCGATATGTTTAGTGCGAGCATGGTAGACGGGATTAGCAGTGAGGTCAACCGCAGCTTTATTATCACAATACAAGGAAACAGGTGTCTGAAATTTTACATGTAACTCTGTCAAGATATTAAGAAACCAAATGATTTCACAAGAAGCATCAGCAAGGGCTCGATATTCTGCCTCTGCAGAGCTTCGAGAAGTGACCTGTTGCTTCTTTGAACGCCAAGAAAGAGCTACATTGCCTAACAACAAGCAATAAGCTCCGACAGATTTTCTATCAGTGGCATCTCCTGCCCAGTCACTGTCACTAAACATATGCAATTGAAGTGAATTGTTGGCTGGAAAGAATAACCCATGACTGGAAGTCCATTTAAGATATCTGAGAACACGTGTTAATGCTTGCATATGCTTGACCCGTGGAGAATGTAGATATTGACTCAACATTTGCACAGAAAAGGTGATATCTGGCCTACAAGAATTCAAGTATAGCAACTTACCTACCAATGCACGATAGGCAGAAGGATTTTGTAGTAATTCTCCAGACATGCTATTGTCAAACAATTTTAAATTGGGATCAATAGGGACTGAAAGTGGTTTACAATCAACCAAGTTTGCAGAAGCAAGTAGATCTTGAATAAATTTCTGTTGAGTCACAAAAATTCCATCTGGAGTTCTGGAAATCTCGAGCCCAAGATAATACTTGATATTACCTAGATTTTTGATTCCAAATTTGACATCCAACAATGCCTTCAAAACATCAATAGCTGCTTGATTATTCCCAGAAAGTAAGATATCATCAACATAAACAATGATAACAACAAATATCCCATTAAGATTGTACGTAAACATAGAATGATCCGTCTGAGATTGATGATATCCTGCTTCTAAGAGACATGTAGTCAACTTCTCAAACCAACATCTAGATGCTTGACACAGACCATAAATCGATATAACCAGTTTGCAAACTAAGTTAGAAGAAACAGAATCTCTGATATATCCCAAAGGAAGTGACATGTAAACTTCTTCTTGAAGTTCTCCATGGAGAAAAGCATTATTTACATCTAATTGTTCAAGAATCCAACCTTTAGCTGCAGCCACTACAAAAAGAGTCCTAATAGTTACCATTTTTGCAACAGGTGCAAAAGTATCATGGTAATCAATACCGGCAGACTGTGTGAAACCCTTTGCCACTAACCTGGCCTTGTATCATTCTATTGTACCATCAGGATTATATTTCACCTTATATACCCATTTACAGCCAACTGCTTTCTTGTCTGGTGGTAAAGGGACTAAAATCCATGTGTTATTCTGTTCTAATGCACTTAACTCCCTCTGCATTACCTCAATCCATTTTGGATGAGTAGCAGCTTGAAAATAATGTTGAGGTTCTACAATTACTTGAGTTGAAACTACATTGGCCACAGTTCCTTTAGTAGTAATTGGCACAGTAACATGATAATCCTTCCACCAGGTTGGTCTGTTTGAGGATCTATGTGAATGTCGAATAGGAAGTTTCTGAACAACTAAAGAATTGTCAGATAAAGAAGTATTCTCAGGTGAAACAGAATGATCAGGTTGAACAATGTTTGGAAGAGAAGAAGAATCAGCGATTATAGTTGAATGTTCAAGTGAAGTAGGTGAACATTGAGAAGAATGAGTAGAAAGAGTACTAGGTAAAACATCAGTACTAAAAGAACCAGGTGTATTCTGAGAAATAGGATTTATAAAAGGTGAATTTCTATTTGACTGGAGCCACATGACTAAATGAGAGTTATCAACCCTATCATTAGGCACAAGTGAACCAGAAATAGAATGATAAGGAAAGGTTGTTTCAGTAAACACAACATGTCTACTTACAAAAACAGCATGTGTGGTGAGATTTAACAATTTATACCCTTTTTGACCTACAGGATATCCAAGAAACACACACCTGATAGCTCGAGCATCAAACTTATCTGAATTGTGAACTGATGCATAAGCCAAACACCCAAAAGCCCTTAACTGAGTATAGTCAGGAACTGTGTGGTGAAGTAATTCATAAGGAGTTTTATACTGTAAAACAGGAGTTGGTAACCTATTGATAAGATATGTTGCAGTGAGAACACAATCCCCCCAATACTTTATAGGCAAACCAGATTGAAAACGTAATGCCCTAGCCATTTCTAATAAATGTCTGTGCTTACGTTCAACTCTAGAATTCTGTTGAGGGGTATATGGACAGGAAGACTGATGAACAATTCCTAAAGACCCCAAAAGATCAGTGAAATTAATACTGAAAAATTCACCACCATTATCAGTTCGAATAGTCTTGACTGACAACTTAAAATGATTCACAGTATAGGTAAAAAACCGTTTCATAATGTTGTAAACACTTTGCTTAGTAGACATAAGAAACACCCAAACAGCTCGAGTATGATCATCAACTACTGTTAAAAAATACTTGGCACCAGTACAAGTAGAAATATGATAAGGTCCCCATATATCTATATGGAGTAATTCAAAAGCAATAGTAGCATAAGAAGTACTATGCTTAGGAAAAGCAAGTTTACATTGTTTAGAAAGAGGACATACAGGACAATTATTATTACAAACTGAAGTCTTACATTCAAGACTGGAAATGTGTTTCATTACAATATCAGATGGATGTCCTAATCTAAGATGCCAAAGCTTAGAATTAGAAACATCTGAAAAGCCATGAGCAAGTGAAACAGAAGGATAAGATGAAGTCAAAGTATGAGAAGAAATGTGAACATCATTTGGTGAAGTAAGTAGATACAACCCAGCATGATGCTCACCAGTAGCTAGAACTCTCTGTTGAGTCTGGCCCTGAAAAATACATTGAGTTGGAGTGAAATATACAAGACAATTACTATCTTGTAAAAATTTCGATACTGACAGAAGATTGCAATGGAAATCTGGTGCAAACATCACATTGTTTAAGGTAATGAAAGAGTTGATATAAACTGTTCCAGATTGAAAAATAGAAACAATCTGTTTATTAGGTAAAGTGACTTGAAAAGGAGTTGTCAAAAACACTAAAGAACTGAATAAGTGTTTATTAGAACAAATATGATTAGAAGCCCCTGAATCAATAATCCATGATGTGCCCAACAACTGAGGTATACAAGTATTAAGGCAATAAGCCATACCTGCCATGGGTGAAATCTGAGAATGAATCTGATCTTCAGGTGAAGATAAGTTTCCTTTCTTGTTCATCATGAGAATCATCATTTGATTCATATGAGAAATCTGACTTTGCAATTGTTCCATAGAAACACCAGAATTATGACTGGCAGATACTTGTTGTTGTCCAGAATTCATATCTTTTCCTTGCAAATTAGCAGCAATGGTAAGATCAACATGATTAGCACTACCAGTTTGTGGAATAGGTCGAAATCCATGAGATTGAGACTGTGACTGAGTTTGCTTAAATTTCCCTTTCTTCTTATCTGGATAGCCAATTAGTTTATAGCAAAATTCCTTAATGTGACCTTCCTTGTTACAATAGGTGCACTTCAAAGTAGACTTAGATCCCTGATAATTGTTGCCTGATGACTTTGTACCAGTAAAAACAGAATCATTTCGAGTTGATACTTCTTTGACATTGCCAAGAAAAGAAACAGATAGATGACTTCCTTGCTTTTGTTTCTCATCTTTTTTGACTAATGAAAATGCTTGAGAAATTGATGGTAGAGGTGTCATCATCAATATCTGACCCCTAGCCACTGCATAGCTATCACTTAATCCCATCAAGAACTGTAACAACTTCTTTCGTTGTTCCCTTTCTTCTTGAAGCTTATGTGAACCACAAGTACATCCACACTTACAAGCTATGACAGTCTCTATTGCAGCGTATTCGTCCCATAGATTCTTCAATTTGTGATAATAAATCTCAACGGACTTATCACCTTGTTCAAGAGCATGAATCTCCTTTAACACTTGATAAACTCTGTGTCCATTCACGCTTGAAAACTGATCATGAAGTTCATTCCACATCTCATGAGCAGAGGTTACAAAATCCATTCCATTACTGATTTCATCAGAAACAGTGTTCATAATCCAACTGATAACCATATCATTAACTCTATCCCATTATGCTCTCAGAAGTGAATCTTCATCTGGACGTGCATACGTACCATCGACTATACAGATCTTGTTCTTAGCCGATAACGCAATAGTTATAGACCTCTTCCATGGACCAAAATTATCCGTACCAGTTAACTTCTTAGAAATAAGAACTAGTCCTGGATGATCTATGTTTTGTAGATACAGAGGGTGTAAATTTGACTCAATCGACAACTCATCACGATTATCATCAAGTTGTGACTTAGCAGATCTACTACTTTCTCCTGTGTTTTCATTAACATTCTCTTCTGTGTTATTGAACAACACATTTGCATAAGATCGAGGTGTTTTCCCCAAATGTCCAGCCATAAGTGCTCAGATTGATTACAAACAATGATTCGATATCTAATCGCAAAATACTAGTAATCGATTCACAAAACTATCAATCTAAACAGTTTTGAATCAAAACGATACGATCAAATCGTTAAAATGAGTTCGTATAATGAACAACTCAATCAAAACCCTAGAAAAATGCGGAATACAAAGAAATCTGCAAGATTAACCTGTAGATTTGTATGAAGGATCGTTGAAAGTATGAAGAATGTGCTTGTGAATTGATGTTCAAGCTTGAATCTACACCTTCAGTAAGCTCTGATACCATATAAACTAGTACATTCTGTGAAGAAGATGATGAAATGAACGAAAGAAAAACAGAGAATAATTGTTTGTTTGTTATTCATTTCTTCTTGGTTAAGATACAATAGTTCTGTTCTATTTATACATACAACTTGTATAGAATCTGCACAGCTGTCACTAACTGATTTGCTAACTAACTCTTAATTTTATAGGCTAACAATAGCTTCCTTTTTATTGGTTGTTTATGGCCCAATGCCATATTTGTTGTTGTTGTGTTTGTTGTATCCTTTATATCATCAGTTGATATTCAAATTAAGGTACTCTAAGAGCTTCGAGGTTGTTTTCTTATTAAATTTTAAGGTGTTAAAACTGTTACTTCGAAGATGAACTTGAAGAATGCAGTGATTTTTTTCCGTCTGGTGTTCATGAGAGGACTGCCAACTTTTTTGCAATCTATAATTTTGATAGTGATTCAAAATTTGGAACGGGTAATAACAATTCGATAGTTTGTTGGCTTTTGAGAATTTGAACTCAGCGATCAATTGATAAAAAAAAATACACTCCAACAATTTTTTGTAGACTTTAAGATATTACAATATCAATTGTGAAATCAAACGACATGCGTATGTGTAGTTGTTGTAGTACTTGATGAGAGCGGATCTATTTAGCTGTATTCTCAAAATCTAACACTTAAATGGTCGATGGTTCTATTGCATGAAACTCATTGCACCCTAACACAAACGAACAGAAAAATCTTTTCCAACACCCTTTACTTTTACCCTCTTTCTTATTTTTCGACCCCTTCTGATCGGCAGATTCAGCTCTGTTTCTCTCTATAACTTTGCCACTCTTATGCAAAACATTGGCATTTAGGACCGGTGTTGCTGCAATAAATTGCCACTTTCGAGATCTAGGCTTTACTGTCGAAAGATTCTTATGCACTTTATAAACTTCTGGTGCACGTTTATTTGCACTACTTCTCGGTCTTCTAGCTCGTATCAGTACTCTTCTCTCTGATAGCGCATCACTTGTGCTAGTTCTTGAACTACTGCTGGAACTGCTACTCCTCTGGCTCGAGCTACAACTATTACTCCGGCACGACGAGAAAACTCAGAGCCATCTTTGCTGCTTCCCCAGCTTGTTGATCGGGACGCAAGGTTCAAATATTTTGAAGATGAACAAGGGAAATCATGTGGAACAAGCCGGCCAATTGAAAACAAATGATCAGCTGGGAAATCCGGTGATGCGCCTGGTTCCATTACACTACAAAATTTAAACCCCAGGTCTTGATCATCTTGAGAAATCACCATTTCTGGGAGAGAAAAATCTTCAGAAGACATGTTTTGGTCTCTAAATTGTGCCACAAATTGCAAGGTAGGTTCTTTAGAAGGGATGATCACATGTATTTATACAAGTCAAATATGTTAATAGTGGCATGGACAATGCGGCAAGTGGGCTGGCTTTTATGCAAAAGAAAAATCTTAGGACAAACTTTGTGTGTTTTAAAACATCTTAGTACTTCTAATTTGCCAAATTAAATCTTACTTTAGTACAACAAGATCTTGAAATTGTAGTAATAACTTGTGGTTTTGGGCCTTTTGGCTATGTTTGTGGAGTATCTAATCAATCCAAACTTTTGATACAAAAACTTATATTAGTTCAGTGTGCAGCTCACTTTATCAAACTGTATTCCTAGAATCCAACACGTCCAAGTACTTTGTTTTCTGTATTCACATAAATAGTAGCCTGATCAGGTAGCAGTCACATCTATAATAATTTAGTTCTCATAATATATTATTTGATTTGAGGCATGATTTTCTAGTGTGATTGTAGAAATACACTGTATATTTGCAACTCCACTAAGCAAAAAGGAGCTGCGATTAGATGAATTTTGTAAGTTATTTATAAAAAAGTTGTTCAAGATACAATAGATTCAGTGATACTTGCATCAAGATCAAAGTATCATTATCGGGAAAAAAAAAGTCATATGCAATGTTGGAGGAACCATTCCCCTTTTCAATAATAATAATAATAAGTTATTTACGTCTATTTTTGTAAATCTATTCTATTCTATATCTAATATATTATAGGGTTTTCCTGAACAATTTAATTCTTTTGAACCATTTTACCCACATTTCTACTCTATCTTGGATTATTTTGGTCTGTGTCAAAGCTCTTGAGACAATGGCAGAAAACATGACTGCCCATTTATTCTATAGCGGGAATTGGACAAGAGAAGTTATATGATTATTTCTCAAGATCATACATGTACAACCAAATTGTAAAGTAAACAAGAAGAAAATTAATACTATTTCCGTCCCAAATCCTTTGTCTTTGACTTTTTTATGATCAAATTGATCGAATTTTGACCAACATTTATGTATTATTCTTTAATAATTTACAAAATCTGAAAAATACGTCTTCAACTAGATTAAATGTACTTTCTAATGATATAAATTTTATTATAATATTTTTTTATCAAAAAGATTTGGAGTACTTACCAAATACCTTCACTACAACAAATCTGACGTTTTTTTACGACCAACTTTTGACAGATTAGGCTGGAAGGGTGTTCTTTTGACAACAAGTAATTTTTTAACGATAACGTAAACACGAATGTGGAGATATGTCAAAAGATATACTCATATTTAATAATAAATTAGTCTCTTTTATTGTGTGATCATGTAGCTTCAATATTAAGCCGATAATAGAAATAAATAATAATAAGACTATTTTATTATCATTTATATGAATTATTCTAATTCATTGAATATAATTAATTAATTAATTAATTATTTTTATTCTACATCGTGATACTTCTCAGCATATCGCGACTATCTGGATAATATAAATTCACTGCTTAGCTATATTTGATGAGCTTTCTAGATTTGGTATATCTGCTAAATTCTATTTTGTAATGTGTTAGATTATGGCTTGTAATTAATTGTGGATAATTTATGCAATCGGGCAAGATTTTTTTGATCTCATTATTAAATGCTGCTGGTTTGTATACTCTGGATATAGTTGTAAGCATGGTAAGAAAGAGGAGAACTGGAATTTCGGGTGGATGCGAGAACTCGGAGCCTCAGGATTCTAGTGCAGGACGGGGAGCACCCCCAGCTGCCTCCACAGCAGCAGCAAGGACAGGTTGCACCGGTTCCCGTGTTATTGTTAAGGCTAACCATTTGTTTGCTGAGCTGCCTGATAAGGATTTACACCAATATGATGTTAGTTCTCTTGACTGTTATTGCAATTTGAATACTGTTGATTTGGTTATGAGCATGTTAATATTATTGAATCACCTCTTGCTACAAATCTCCATTTAAACTATAAAATCTAATGCTACATCTATCACTCATATTCTCCGTCAACTAGCTGCTAAATCACGTCCCATGCCTAACCCCCAGTTACCCTTTCAGGTATGCCGTATGCCTACATCTATTTTATGAAATGTTCATGTATTTTTCGTGATCGAATTTATATAGTGAAACTTGTATGTCGTAGAGTTTGTAGTTTAAGATCGTAAGTAGAATAACTTAACTATTTTGTAGTATCTGTTATTAAATTTTATTACACTATTTTTTATATGAATTGCTGTGTTGGATATCTCCTTCACCTAGCCCATCACCAGCTGCCCCTTCCCCAGCGTATCTGCCTAAAAACGAGCAACCTGTTAGCAAAGCCTAAAACAGAGCAACCTGTTACCAAGCCTAGTTCTGTGCCAGCTGTTACCAAGCCGAATAAAGAACCCGTTATTACCAAGCCCGATAAAGAACCCGTTCTTACCAAGCTGAATTACGAACCAGTTGGTGCTGAGACATGTGACAAAATGTCCAAGAAATGTCACCCTAACATGCTCACTGCCTGCCTTGGTAAGAAATAAGCTTCTTTACTGTTTCTGGTACTGATATTGTTTTTTCTCTCTTTTAATTGCTAATTTGTTTTTTCTCCTTTGCTAACCCTCAATTATTGTTCAATTAGCAGATTTGATCAATACGCAAGTTTATCCATTCATATATGAACTTAATATTAGCACTATCTGTAGTGACTTTCTGTTAGATTCAACCACATATTCATATATGTAACAGAGCAATACCAAAAAACATTATTTTTAGTTTATAATTGAAGGAATTGTAACCGCTCGACGAGTATGAGGCGTGGAAAGTTGGCAAAATTATTAGTTGCACAAGGTTTTGTGAGCTTTCCTGAAGATCAGTTAATCTCTATTCAGAATAAATAAGAAGTAATCTTGAAGTGCATCTAAATGTGCATGTACTTTCGTTAAACTAATATTTTAACATACTACAAGTAGATTGTTGGAACCAAATTTCGTCAAGGACGTGGTGCCCATATTAAGATTTGTTGATGGGTTTTTTTATAGAGATATAAGAAGATCTCGGTAAAGTGTATGGCTTTAATGGTGTGTTTAGACTTTGAGAGAGCAGCGTTGGTCTGTATTTTGTTATCCCCTCTCAAGATGCCTACGTACCCTTATATAGGGATCAAGTCTACGTAGTTCTTTAGGTATAGGAATCATCAATTATTAGAGTTTCAACGCAGCACTTCTCCTAATCTTTAGGAACAAGTCTTCTACTGATGTTTAGTCATCATACGTATCATTCTTCTACCATTAGTAGGATGCTTGTAGAACAAGATACGTATTTCTCCGTCGTGCTGAGTTTACTCATATTGATACGTTATATATGAAGAGTGATGCATGTATATAGCCCAATTGTTATTGGACTTTAGGCCCAATAAGTGATGCTTCGTAAGCATCACTTTAGTATTCATCCGAATAGTGATCGGATTTTATCATATCTTGGGCCTTAAAACGCATCACTTTATTCTGGATTAACACATTGAACTAAAGTGTACTTAATTTCTGTTTCAAGACCTCTATTATGATTAATGGCCTAACACATTAGGTGTTATACCTCTAATACCAACATAGATTGTGCAAAAAAAAATGCTGAGCTTTAGTTAAAATATGTGATTATTGAAGGACTTTATTACTTCTAGCAAGGGGAAGATATTTGTGTTATAAATTGAACATGATAATGATCAGGGTAAATTACTAGATGCTTAAAATCAACAGGAATACTTATACAATTTCAAGCTTTCACTAGACCATCAAATCCTAGCGTTTTCTGTTGGCTAATAATATGCAGAGAGAAGAAACTCGTTCTCTAGAATTTCTGATATATCATTCAGTAATGGTTTGATACAATTTATAGGATTACATGATAACATATTCACAGAACGAGTACAACTCAACTGAACTCTTAATTATCTTGGAATATGTAAAGCAAATTCATAGTACATATTCATGTATCAGATTCATGTACAGAACTTAAATGGACTTTCTAGAAGAATCTAGCTTATATTCCAACAGCCTCCCTTAAGCTAGATTGCTGTAACACCGAGTTTGGCCTTCAAGTCTTTGAATACCTCTGCCTTTAGAGGCTTTGTAAAAATATCTGAAGCTTGTTCTTGACTTCTGCAATACTTAACTACAATTTCTCCATTCTTGATCAAATCATGAATGAAATGATATTTGATTCGAATGTGTTTGCTTTTACCATGAAAAACTGGATCTTTAATAAGGGCAATTGCAGAACTATTGTCACAATAAATCTCTGGACAATCTTTAAAACTTTTCTTAAGTTCTTGCAACACCCATTTCATCCAAAGAGCTTGACAACCAGCAAGAGCCAATGATATATACTCTGCCTCCACTGTTGAAAGAGCCACAACAACTTGTTTTTTTGACATCCAAGATATAGCACCAGATCCGACAAAAAATACATTACCTGATGTGCTCTTACTGACATCATGGTCTCCTACCCAATCGTTAT
Organism: Saposhnikovia divaricata; assembly: GCA_036435485.1. Taxonomy (NCBI): domain Eukaryota; kingdom Viridiplantae; phylum Streptophyta; class Magnoliopsida; order Apiales; family Apiaceae; genus Saposhnikovia; species Saposhnikovia divaricata. The sequence continues at coordinate 35,683,559 of CM071599.1, forward strand.
CGCAAAATCCGATAAGTTTAGGATTGCTTACTTTCTGATAAAAAAATTCCTTCTGAAAGTGTCCCATGAATATATCTTAATATTCTTTTTCTAGCTTCCCAGTGAGATTTCTTTGGACATTCCATGAATATGCTAAGCAGACTGACCCCATAAGCAATGTCCGGTCGAGTTTTAGTTAAATACATTAAATTCCCAACAAGGCTCCTGAAAAGTGTTGGATCAATAAGTTCAGAGTTGTCATCTTTACATAATTTTACACCAACTGCAACAAGGGTATGGACAGAATTTGCATTTTGCATTCTGAACCTCTTCAACAATTCTTTAGCATACTTCTGTTGAGAGATGAAAATTCCAGCATTGCTTTGTTTTATCTCCATTCCAAGAAAGAATGTAAAAGTCCCAAATCTGTCATCTTGAATTCTTGCTTCATATTTTTTTTAAAGTCATCAATATCCTTAGCATTACTTCCGGTGATGATTAAATCATCTACGTATAAAGTAATGATAATAATATCACCATTTGGTCCTTCTCTGACATAGAGAGTGTGTTCAAATAGACATTTCTGAAAACCATTCTTTAGGAAATAACTATCAATTCGCGCATACCAAGCCCGTGGAGCTTGCTTTAATCCATAAAGAGCTCGTTTTAGTAAAAAAAAAAAACTTTATCTTCAGCTCCCTTTTTGATGAAACCTAGTGGTCGATCAATGTACACTTCTTCTTTCAGGACTCTGTTTAGAAACGCGGACTTTACGTCCATTTGGTATATACTCAAATTATTTTGAGCAGCAAGTGCAAGTACTAAACGAATGGTTTCAAGACGGGCAACAGGAGCAAAAACTTCTTGATAATCAACACCGGCTTTCTGTTTGTAACCTTTAACAACTAAACAAGCTTTGTGCTTTTCAATTTCTCCATCTGTGTTGCGTTTAGTTTTGTACACCCATTTGACTCCGATTGATTTCTTACCGCTGGGTAAGTCAACCAAATCCCAGGTTTCATTTCTTTCAATTGCATCGATTTCTTGCTTCATGGCTATCCTCCATTTTTCTTCATTAGCAGCATCTTCAAAAGTAATAGGATCATCATCTGTAAATAAAGCAAAGTCCATGAAGTCTTCCTCCAACATTCGTCTAGTTTGGCCATAGAGTTCACTTATACTTTTTGTCTTCCGAGGAGGTGAGCTTGAACTTGAACTTTCGGAAGAGGAAGATTATGGTGGCAGTGGTGATGATGGTGGCAGTGGAGTAATCACTTCTTCAAGTGGCTCCAACAAATCAAGATCAAAAGTAGTTGAGATTTCTTTCTCATCTTTCCATACCCATGCCTCTTCTTCATTAAATATTACATCCCGGCTAATAACAATCTTTTTATTAACTGGATTATATAATTTATATGCCTTTGAATTCTCACTATATCCTATAAATATGCATTTTTCAGATTTAAAATCGAGCTTACCTCGCCTTTCAGAGGGTATGTGAGAATAACATATGCTGCCAAAAATTCTGAAATGCGAAACATAGGGTTTTTCACCACTCCAAGCTTCTTCCGGGGTCATTCCTTTCGGGCTTTTTGTAGAAGCACGATTTATGATATAGCAGGTTGATGCAACAGCTTCTGCCCAGAACTGTGGAGTAAATTTTTTGTTTTAAGCATGCTGCGTACTAGCTCCATAATAATCCTATTTTTCTGTTCTGCAACCCCATTCTGTTGGGGACTAGAACGAACAGTCAATTGGTGAAAAATTCCATTTTGTTTCAGATAATCTCCAAACTCAGTAGCCTTATATTCGCCTCCATGGTCAGATCTTAGTGCTTTCAATGAATATCCACTTTGCTTTTCAGCTAAAGCTTTAAAATCTTTAAAAATACCAAATACTTCTGATTTTTCTTTTAGAAAATATATCCATAATTTTCTGGTGTAATCATCAATAATATTTATTACCTCCAAGAGAAGTTACTCGCATCAGACCGCATAAATCAGAATGGATCAGCTCTAGTGGCTTATTTCCTCTTCTAGCTTTTCCACTCGGAAAAGGATCACGATGGTGGTTTCCAAATACACAACATTCACAGACTTGATCTTGCTTATTTATATTAGGAATACCTCTGACCCTATGCTCCTTGCACATCTTTGTCAAAGTGCTAAAACTCAAATGGTTGTACTTGAGATACCACAACCATGATTTATCTTGAACAACTGAAGCAAAACAAGGAAGAGGCTGATCCAGAAGTCTCAATGGAAACATTTTATTTTCAGTCATTTGAACTCTTGCAATGAGCACATTATTTTTGCCTCTTATTTCACATGCATCTTGTTTGAAAGATACTTTATGTCCTTTTTTCAAAAGTTGTCTGTTAGGAATATGTTGTACTTGATGATAACTTCACAATCAATCAAATTGTATAAGTATTGTAGCTGTCAACGGATGAGGATTTATAACTCTATCCGTTGACAGGTAGCTCATCAACGGATGAGGTTTTGTAGTATACTGCAGTATCTCTATGTTATCAATTGATAGTATTTTTATCCATAGTCATGTTGACCATCAATGGATAGGCAGAATAGGGTAGCTAACTGTAAATAAGCTCTACTATGTAATTCTGTTTAAATGAAACTATATCAACGGATGAAGACAAAACTCTATCAACGGATACAACTCAAATCTACAATATCAACGGATGATCGTGTACAATGTCAACGGATAATCATTAACACTTACTTCTATGCTAAGCTGGGGATTAGCAGTTGATAAAGACAGGTTTGACTGACAGATCACATGGGTTGATAGTAGATACAAAAAGCAGTATGACAGCCATACTTTGGAAACACAGAAGAAAGAAGCATTCCGTTTACACTATGAATACAAGAAAGGTGCAGGGGACATGTCTGTTCACAAGGACAACCTTTCGTCTACATGTGTATTTGGAGTGAAGTAGCAAGTCAACTTGAATTAGATTAGTATTATCTTATTCCTATAGTACTTGTAAACTTGGGTTTTATAAAAGCAAGTGGGGCAACTCTTTAGAAGCTAAGAAAATAGATACATTTGCTTAGGGTTTTCTTGAATATCCTTAGAAAGCAAAGAGTTGTAAAACAGCAGCTGTGTACATTTGTATCACAGAGTTTTCTTCAAATAAAAACTTCATGTGGTGCAGTTAACCACCTGATTTTATATGTGTTTGTGCATTAATCGTTATACAGCAATTATCTAAGTATAGATTTCTGGAGTTCTTATCAGAAATTTATAAATATCAAGAATTGTATTCAACCCCCCTTCTACAATTATACAAGTGTGTAATCTGGGAATAACAATTGGTATCAGAGCAAGCTTCTATCATATTTGAAATTTAAAGATCAACACACTTCCAACATGTCTAAGAAGGATTATGGAGTAAAGATACCAGTTCTTGATAGAGAGAATTACTTTCACTGGAAAGTAAAAATGCGTCTACATCTCGTGTCCATTGATGAGGGTTTTGTGGATTGCATTGACAAGGGTCCTCATGTTCCAATGAAGACTGCAACAAGAGTTGGCCTTGCTGAAGATGCGCCTGACACTCTCATTCCCAAACCTGTTTCTGAATGGAGTCTTGAAGATATGGTAGAAGTCCAAAAAGACAAAAAGACCATGAATATATTGTTCAATGGTCTAGAAACAGACATGGTTGACAATGTTATTAGCTGTACTACCTCCAAGGAAGTATGGGACACTGTTCAAACTCTTTTGAAGGAACAGAACAGGTGAGGGAAAACAAGATGCAACTACTAATCCAACAGTATGAACACTTCCATTTCAAGAGTGGAGAAACATTGAATGATACATTTAGTAGATTTCAAAAGCTACTAAATGGCTTGAAACTGTATGGAAGAATCTATCAAGTTAAAGATTCTAATCTTAAATTTCTGAGATCACTGCCCAAAGAATGGAAGCCAATGACTGTTTCTCTAAGAAACACTCAAGAGTACAAGACATTTACTCTTGAAAGGCTCTATGGAACTTTAAAGACATATGAGCTGGAAATGTAGCAGGATGAAGAGATTGAGAAGTCCCAAAAGAAAAGTGGGTCAGTTGCACTTGTTGCCAACTTGGAGAAGAATGAGGAAAGGACAGAAGCTGCTTGTTCTACACCAAACAGGGATGTTTGTAAGGATAGAGCAGAATCAAGTAGGAGCAAGGAAAAGGTGTCTGAAGAATTGAATGTCCTTCAGCAGGATGAATTGGATGAGATAGATGAGCACTTAGCCTTTCTATCTAGGAGATTCTCTAAGCTGAAATTCAAGAGAAACTCTGGGGTGGCCAAGCCATTTAACAAGGATTATTCCACAAGCAACTTTGTGGATAAATCCAAAATTAAATGCTACAATTGTGGAATTGCTAGTCACATGATAAGTGAATGCAGGAAGCCTAGATCTGTGAATAAGGGAAAGCCAACTGAAGCTGTTGACTACAAGAAGAAATATTTTGATCTTCTCAGGCAGAAAGGAAAGGCATTCATGACCCAAGAGTATGACTGGGCTGCTGATGGAAATCATTCTGATGATGATGTTGAGTATGTCAACCTTGCATTGATGGCTGATTTTGGAGAGCAGGAAGCAAGTTCAGCTAGCAATCAGGTATTTTCTACTAATCTCTCTGAGCTCACCAAAGAGGAATGCAATAGTGTTATAGACGAAATGTCTACTGAACTATATCACTTGAGTGTTACTCTTAAATCACTTACTAAAGAGAACAATAGGATTAAAGAGACTAATCTATTTTTAAGTGATAGAAATACTACTCTAGAAGCTCAATTTCTAGAATTTGAGAAAATGAGAGTTGATTGCAATAATGCTAAAAGTGAACTTGAAGCTGTGTTAAAAAGAGAACTGATTTTAAGAGACCAGCTTGAAAAAGAACAAGGGATAATTGCTAAATTTCAAAGCTGTAGGAATATTTCACAAAACATAATAGAAGTCCGGGGAATAGAATCGTTTGTGAAGGAGAACTGGACTCAAAAGAAAAAGGAGCTAGAACCTTGCCTTGAGAATCTAGAGACTATTTGTGAATCAACGGATAGTGATCATCCATTGATAGATGAACCATCAACGGATGAGAGGTATCCGTCGACTAACAAAAAGTTTGTTAGTAAGAAGGAACTCAAGAAACTGGATAATAAGTATGGTCCAGTCAACAAGAACTTTGTTACTGGTGAGTCTAGCCAAACCAAATCTAGTGGGAAGGCTAAGGCAGGTGACTTACACAACAAAAAGGCTGTTGGTAAATCAGATAATGAAAAGGTAGAAATTAAGGGTAAAAAGAAAAAGAACAGAAATGGTAAGATAGACATCAACAAGAAAAACAATTATTCTCCTCAAAAGTTTGCCCCTAGGAAAACTTGTAGTAATTGTAATAGTGTCAATCACCTATCTTCTAATTGCAAGATTGTTAACAAGGCTCCTGTTCATGTACCTCAAACTATACCATGTATGCCTGCAATGCCTGTTATGCCTGGTTTGTATCAAAATGCTAGCTTTTCTAATCCATATGTGAACATGCCATATGTGTCCAATCCTTATTTTCAATCTGTGAATATGCCACAAATGTCATGGAACATTCCTAGCATGAATAATATGTATGCCAATTTTCCACAAATGCATGCATCAAATATTCATGCAAATAAGCATTTGTCAAACCCCATCAATCAGGCATCTACATCTAAGGTGAAGAATGCCAAGATTGTAAAGTCAAAGGCTAACAAGAAAGGACCCAAGGAAGCTTGGGTACCAAAATCAACTTGATTTGCTTTTGGATGTGTGCAGGGAAACAGGAGGAATCTATGGTACCTAGACAGTGGATGCTCTAGGCACATGACGGGAGATTCAACCCTGGTCACAGAGTTCAAGGAAGGAGCTGGCCCTAGAATTACCTTTGGAGATGACAGCAAAGGATATACTAAGGGATATGGCCTGATTTCAAAAGACAATGTCATCATTGAAGAAGTGGCCTTAGTTGAAGGTTTGAAGCACAATTTGCTGAGTGTCAGTCAGATTTGTGATAAAGACTATGAAGTAAGGTTCACAAAAGAAGCCTGTGTTGTTTCTACCAAGGAAGACAACAATGTGGTATTGACAGGCTTTAGAAGAGGAAATGTTTACATAGCTGACTTCAATTCAGCATGCTCTGAATCCATTACTTGTCTCTTCAGCAAAGCAAGTAAGGATGAGAGTTGGCCATGGCATAAGAAGCTGTCACATTTGAATTTTAAAGTTGTGAATGACTTGGTAAGAAAGGATCTTGCTAGAGGAATCCCTCAATTGGAATTTATCAAAGATGGACTGTGTGATGCCTGCCAATTAGGGAAACAAAAGAAATCATGCTTCAAGAGCAAGACAGAGTCATCCATTGTTAAGCCACTTCAACTGCTGCATATGGAATTATTTGGTCCAGTTAATGTCATGTCTATTTCAAAGAAGAAATACTGTCTGGTGATTGTAGATGATTTTTCTAAGTTTACATAGACCTTTTTCCTGCACTCCAAGGATTGTGCAAGTGAAATCATCATCAATCACCTCAGAATACTAAATAATGGTTCTGAAGACAAAGTACAAAGAATCAGGAGTGACAATGGTACTGAATTCAAAAATTCCACAATGAAGACTTTCTGTGAAGAAAATGGAATTGTCCATGAATTTTCTGCTGCTAGAACACCTCAAAAAAATGGGGTTGTTGAAAGGAAAAACAGAACTCTCATTGAAGCAGCTAGAACAATGTTAAGTGAATCAAGATTACCAACATATTTCTGGGCTGAGGCTGTCAACACTGAATGCTTTACTCAGAATATTTCCTTGGTCAATCAAGCTAGAGGAATGACTCCTTATCAGTTGTTAACCAACAAGAAACCAACTTTAGCTTTCCTTCATGTCTTTGGATGTAAGTGTTTTGTACTAAGGAATCATGGAGATAACTTGGGAAAATTTGAAGCAAAGGCAGATGAAGTTATTTTTGTTGGATATGCAGCAGGGAAAGCCTATAAAGTCTACAATCTAAGAACCAACATTGTTATGGAATCTGTACATGTTGTGTTTGATGATCAAAAGATTCTAGGTCTAAATGATGGAGGCTCTCATGAAAAGTTGGAATTTGAGAATGAAGGTGAAGGAAGAATGTACTATGATGATGATGATGAGGAAGATGAAGATCATGGCCACAGAGATCCACCAAGAGTTGATGTACCAACTAGAAGTGATGCTCACACTGGAAATGAAGCATCCGTTGACAGTAATTCCGGATCATCCGTTGACAATATTAGAGATGCATCCGTTGACAGAAATTCTCAAGCATCCGTCGACAGGCAAATTGATGCATCCGTTGACAGTCAACTTCATAATTCTGCAAGGACAACAAACTCAGGGGGAGTTTCTCAGGGTCAAAATTCAATGCTAAATCAACATGATCATGCTCATGAAAATGAAGCAACCTCATCAAGATCAAACCTTCCACCTGCAAGAAAATGGACTAGAGATCATCCATTTGAGTTAATCATTGGTGAATCAAATTCAAGAGTCCAAACTAGGAGGGCCACTCAAGCAGAATGCCTATACAGTAGCTTCATATCTCAAGAGGAACCTATGAAAGTGGAAGATGCCCTTCTAGATCCAGGTTGGGTCTTAGCAATGCAAGAAGAGCTAAACCAATTCGAAAGAAATAAAGTATGGAAGCTTGTGCCCAAACCTGATGATAGAAGTGTCATGGGTACTAAATGGGTTCTCAAGAACAAGACAGATGAAAATGGCATAATTGTGAGGAATAAAGCTAGATTAGTGGCAAAGGGTTATTCTTAAGAAGAAGGGATAGATTTTGATGAAACTTTTGCTCCAGTGGCAAGACTTGAGGCAATCAGAATCTTCCTAGCCTATGCAGCACATGCCAATTTCAAGGTCTATCAGATGGATGTCAAAAGTGCTTTTCTAAATGGGGAACTGGAAGAAGAGGTCTATGTCCATCAACCTCCTGGCTTTGAGGATCCAGAATTTCCAGAATATGTATATCTTCTCATGAAAGCACTTTATGGTTTGAAGCAAGCACCAAGAGCCTGGTATGACACTTTATCTCAATTTCTTTTAGAGAATCACTTCACTAGAGGTACAGTAGATAAAACGTTATTTCATAGGAATATCAATGGCTCTTCAATACTTGTTCAAATCTATGTAGATGATATTATTTTTGGGTCTACAGATGAGAAACTTTGCAAAAGGTTTGCCAAACTTATGCAAAGTAGGTATGAAATGAGCATGATGGGTGAATTAACTTACTTTCTTGGCCTACAAGTAAAGCAAGTTAATGAGGGCATTTTCATAAGTCAAACAAAATATATTTATGACCTTTTAAAGAAATTTGACTTAATGGATTGTACCTCTGCAAAAACACCTATGGCCACTGCAACTAAGCTTGAGTTAAATACTAAGGAAAAGTCTGTGGACATCTCAAGCTATAGAGGCATGGTAGGTTCACTTCTATACCTAACAGCTAGTAGACCTGATATAATGTTTTCTACTTTTCTTTGTGCTAGATTTCAAGCTGACCCTAGAGAGTCTCACTTGATAGCTATTAAGAGAGTTTCAGGTATCTCAAGGGAACACCAAACCTTGGCATTTGGTATCCAAGAGAATCTGGTTTTGATCTAACTGGCTACTCAGATGCAGATTATGCAGGTTGCAGAATTGATAGAAAAAGTACTACAGGCTCCTGTCAATTTCTAGGAAATAGGCTTGCTTCATGGTTCAGTAAGAAACAGAACTCAGTCTCCACTTCTACAGCTGAAGCTGAGTACATTGATGCTGGAAGTTGTTGTGCACAGATTCTATGGATGAAAAATCAACTTATTGACTATGGTCTAAAAGTTGAGAAGATTCCAGTTTTCTGTGACAACACAAGTGCTATTGCCATCACAGGGAATCCAGTGCAACATTCGAGAACCAAGTATATTTACATCAAATACCACTTCATTAGAGAACATGTGATGAATGGTACAGTAGAAATGCACTTTGTGCCAAGTGAAATGCAGCTTGCAGATATCTTCACCAAGCCCCTTGATGAATCCACATTCACAAGATTGGTAGGTGAACTAGGTATGCTTAATTTGTCATAATTCCTGGTGATATTTGATCTTACTCCATTGTAGCTAGAAATATGTTTTGATTTACTTGAGAATTAAAAACTCTCAGAAAAATTTTCTGCAGAAATTTTGTCCAAGGCAAAATTATCTTATCAACGGATATCCTTTTATCCGTTGGTAGTATAAACACATTCCTAGATTTTCATATATCAACGGATAATAGGTCATCCACATCATCGATGAATAAACTGTCTTTCAACCGTTCATTTCATATCCGTTGATATACATATTTTCTTTTAAATATAACCGTTGGTAAACGTGTATATATATAGGCATGGATATATTTATTTTCTTTTATTAACTGACAGTTACTTTTGACCAATGGATAATTACTTTTAATTATTTCATTTTCAACTCTTGAAAAATATAAAAGGCTGTCTTGTGCTCTCACATCTCACTTTTATCGACTTTCAAGATTCTCTTAAGTAAACTGCATCTTCTTCACTAAAACTCTCTACAACAAAAGTTCAAACACTTCAATGGCGCCTATTGTTAAGATGATGTCTTCCACTGGGATCACCTATGAGAAGAACAACTTCGCGGCCTATGTTGATACAGTGAATGCCCCAGAAGCTTATCACACCTTGATGAATTTTGTGAAGAAATGCAAATTGTCGTATGCTATGACTGCCACCACTCCTCTAATCCACGAGGTAATTGAAGAGGTGTGGACATCTGCTGAGTACAACGGCACAGACGGTACAATTGCTTTTTCCTTAAAGGGTAAAAACTATGTAGTTAATTCTGATGTGATAACTGCTTGTTTAAAATTGCCTGAGAATAACTGTCTGAAAGTACTCAGTGATGCTGAAATTGTTACCATGCTTAATTCCATAAATTATGCCCTTAGTACTGAGAATTTATGGAAAATTGTTAGGAAAAGAATGGTTAAAGAATGGAGTTATTTTTGTGATGCCTTCATTAAAATTTCAGGCAAAATTAGTAATTTTGATGTTGTTACCCATTCCATGCTAGTTATGATGTATATGCTTCTGAATGATAAATTCTATAACTTTGGCACACTAGTCATGTATGAGATAGCAGCAAAATTAGGTAAAAAGGAAACTAGGAGCAAGAATATCTATTTTTCTAGATTTTTTATGCTCTTAGCACTGCATGTATCTGAGAATAAGCTATCCATTGCTAACCCGGATAGCAAGTTCACATGTTTTGTTCAGGAGAAGAGAGTCCTAAGTGATTTAATTTGAATGAACTCCAATGCAGGAGTACAATTGGTATATCTACCAATTGTTCAGGTAACTATTTCTAACCTTGAAACTCCTATCTCTAACCCCCAAATTTCTTTGCCTTCCACTGTCACAATGGATTCTGTAGTAGTGACCAAACAGGCTCCTACCCAAGTGACTAAAACAAAAGTTTCCAAACCAAAATCTAAAAGACAAACCTCAGGTGCTTCTCAAAAAGCACCTGTTGCAAAAACTACCACAACTCTTGAGGGGAGTGTGAAGGAGGTAGTGAGTGGTGAGGGACAGGGTGCAAGTCCTAAGGATAAGGTAGGTGAGGAGAGTGCACCAAATAGCCAAGCCCAAGTTACATCCTCTCAACAGGGTGTGACTACTAGTTCCACAGAAACTCTGCACAAAAGGGTAAGGGACACTAGCCCTATCTCAAAAACCTATGAAAGAAGAGTAAAATCTAAAACCATAGGGGAATCACAGGGTGCACACACAGTACAGCAAACTGTACCTTCTCAAATTCAGTTTGATGTTACTTCAATAAATGTGGAGTCACAGCCCCTTGATTTTAACCTTCAAATCGATACACATTACAATCCACCATCACCAACTCCATCTCTGGATGTGGATATGATATCTACATCAATTCCTGATTCTCCATCTTTAATATTCTTGGAGAAGCCCCACTCTGCAATTGGTGGTCATCATCTTCTAGATGATTTGTTGGGCCATCAATCTTCCATTTCTGAATTCATAACAAAATCTATGGCCTCATCTTTAAAATCAATCTCCACAGATTCAGTGTTGGTTTTCACTTCAACGGATACTATCTTTCCTTCATCAACGGATATCCTTCATCCGTTGACAAGTGTTTCTCCATCAACGGATGCGCCTATGTCTAGCCATCCGTTGACAGCTATAACTACTCCATCAACGGATATCCCTTATCCGTTGATAACTCACTCTACCACTGCTATATCTGACATTCCTGTGTTAAGTGTGGAGGAGTTCTCAGTAGTTGAAACACTTTTAGGATTGAGGGAAGGGAGTGAGAGGTTGCCTTGTGAGCAGGCAACAGGAGAGGTAATTACTGAAAGGCTGACCATTTCTTCAGGTAGGGCAAAAGGAGAGCAAGAGAGTTCCACCTTAGTAGGTGATAAGTGGATTTTATATCCACTTGTAGCATTCTAATTCGGCTTAAATTGATTGCTTTGTTCTCAAGATTGTTGTATTTTTGATATGTTTTGTTTAATTGTGCAGGGTTGAAGAAATATCGATTAAAGGTGTAGTTTCCGTCGTTTTTGGAGCGTTTTGTGGAGTTCATTGATGATATGGAATGAAGAATGGTGGCTAATATCAACTCCTAAGAAGTATACAAGTCATTAAGAATGAAAGACGGAAGCTTATGCAAAAGGAACGGGAAGAAAAGGTGAAAAAAGCAAAGAAAAATCAGTTTTCGCAGAACGGGACCAAGCCGGGAGCTCCCAGCCGTGTTTATGCAGATTGCACCGGCGCTTCAGGCGCCCAACCGGCGCTCCTGCGCTGCGGGTGTGCGGGTGAAAAATCAGCCAGAATCTGATTTTGTTTTGGCCATATCTTGAGTTCTAGAAGTCCGTTTTGGATGATCTTACTGTCCACGCGAAGATAACGAGATTCTCTATCATTCTAAAGTAGTCCAGAGGTCCAATTATAGCTGGAACGTTCCAGAATTACTGAAGAAAAGACAGCTGCGAATTTTCCTTTAATACAGAATCAGTTTAGGAAACGTACTTCTATTATAATTCTGATTTGGTATTTCTTGCTGGGCAAGATGTCTAGAGCCTATATAAACACATCCAACCCTTGTAAATTGTATCATTAACACAATTAGACAATTAGATATCTTCTACATAATATAGCTTATATCTGCAAGGGAGAAAAGGAGAGAAGGATTCAACGCTCGTGACAAGCAACGGATCTAAATCTACTTTATCTTTTGTATCATAGATTTGTTTTCTCAACTCTTGTTTTATTAATATTATTACTTTCTTTCATATCTTGTCTTCTATCATGGTTTCATCAGATCCCATGATGACGAGCGGTTCGATATGAGCTAATCGTTGTCATGGGATTCTAACAGATTTATCTATGTAGCTTAGTAGTTTGATTGCTTTAAATATTTATGTGTGGTGAATTCTTGATATCCTCGTATGGTTGTGTTTCATGTGTTTTGATGAGTCATGAACATCTAATTTGTTAATCTCTTGCGAAACGAGAGTGGATCTTGAGATTTAGAACTTGTCATGCTAGCATAGGATAGGTTGATATTATTATCATGATTTGTGGTATACATAGAGATATGATGCTACCCTATGTGATCTATATGGATAACTTATGCTTAAACCTTTATGTTTTCAAATTCTATAGAGATATAGGGTCTAAACATAATTGGTGTCTACCCATCTTCTATCTCTTTTGTGGATGCATGCGTAGTTTGGTATTAGTATACCGAGAGGTAGCTTTTACTTGTTTCGTGTTATCCGATCAGATATCAAAACCATCGTATGTATTGATTAAATGCATCAACTCTAAGTGAAGTAGATGATGAAGTTAGGATTCCATGTTTTCTCGCATATAAGTAATTCAATTTTAATTCTCATTAGTTAGTAATTTTTAGTTTGTTAATTTGTATCCTAGTTAATTATAGTTAGTAAAAACTTAATATTGTTAATTGTCTTAGCAGTGCATAATAACCATACATTGTTGCATAGGTACAAAACTGAATTGAAACCTAAGATCTCTGTGGGAACGAACTTGATTTCTATCTGTATTACTTGTGACCACGTACGCTTGCGTGTTTTGTGTTAACAGTAGGTGAAGGTGAGGGTGTGAGAGGTGTGAGCCAGGGGAGCTCCTGATGCAAAAAAAGAGAGATGAGAGGAGAGAAGGGACTATAGGAGAAATAAGGCCGGAAGATCCAGCCATTGCAAGTGAGTTAATGGAGGTTAATGAAGCTTCTAAAGAGATGGAATTTCAACAAGAATATCAGTAAATCATTGACTCCATCTCTTTGGATCCTGAAACCTTTACTCATCCTGTTTCTGCCTATCAAGTCATGGCACAACAGGGCAATGTGGAGGCAGAGGAGGCAATGCACCTAGTGCACACCTCACAATCTCTACAAAGAGCAAAGGAAGCTTTGACAGCTCTGCCTTCAGAAGCTGAAAGTGAAGAGTTTGGCGATGATGACAGTGATAACACAAAAGATGATGAAGAAGTCAATGTAGAGGATACTCCAGAATGGCTATTTTCTACTGCCACTGTGGCTGGTGACTTCAATGTAGAGATTTTGAAGCAATATCAATCTGCTAGGGCTGAGCACCAGAATGCAGATCCACAGAGGAAGGCTGTCCTTCAGCAAATAATGGCCTCCCTGAAACTTCACAAGATGCAAATGGTTATTCAAAGAACACAACAGGAGGAGGTCCAAACTGCAATCAGAGAAATGAAAGTAGAACTAGATGCCAGGATTCAGGCACTAGCCCCTACTACCACTCAGAAGGTGCTGACTAGCAAACTTCTAAAAGAAGAGCCTGGCCAAATCTGTTCAGCATCTTTCCTCCAGAGTGGATAGTATGGAATTTCAAATGTAGACAATCATTACCAACCAAGAAAAACAGACTGAGCTACTGGAAAGGCTACTTGCAGCCTCTCCTCCTGCCCTTGATGCTAACAAAAAGGGGGAGAAAAAGGTAGAAGAGGTTGCAGCTACTTCTAGTCAATTTCAAGCTTCCAGTAGTAAGATAGCACAAATTGAGGGGGAGCAACAGCCAACTATAGTGGTCAATCCAATAGAATTTTCTATAGAGGCTTCCCCTGTGAAGAAACAAAAGGCTTTGCCTGTGATTCATAACTTATCAGAAATCTCAGATGGTGAGAGGCAAGCCAGAATTGAAGAATTAGAGAATATCAACAAGGAGGCAAATGAAAGAATAATGAGGACAGAGAGGATGATCAATGAATCAATTGCATCAGCTTTTTCTCTACTCAATCTTCTGCTCCAACAATATCAACTACAATTCTGAAGGTGCTCACTCTAGAGATTGTGGCTCCTACATTTTATGATGCTGAACCTTCCTTTGTCAAAGAATTTGAACCCTGCATAAAAACCAGAGCTTACTCTCCACCTAAAGCAAATGGGAAGAACAACTTACAATTGGACTTTCCATTTCCCAAGGATGATGAAGGGAAGCTAATGGGAAAGCAAATTAAGGAGTTCAAGGAAAATGCCAATAGGAGTGTAAGAGAATGGATGGCTGTAATCTTAAGGAATGAAAAAGTCTTAAATATATCCAACAGCCATCCTAGATTTGTTGAAGCAAAAAGAGAGGAGACCTCCAGACTTCTAAGAGAAGCTCATCCAAGTGAAGAAAATCAATATGAAAACTCAGATGAGAAGCAAGCCAGGCTGGCTCAGGAGTTATTGGATGAGGTAGAGGATGAAATGAGGGAACCTGAGGAAGTCCCCAAATCCAAACCCAAAAGGAGAGTGAAAACAAAGGCAAAGTGACCTGTCTCTCCAGAAAATATAAGTAAGGAAACTATTGGCTCATCAAAATCTATTTCTACACAAGTATTCAACCCAGATGTGAATTTCCATGGTGACCCTATAATACCTAAAGAGGAACCAATGAATCTTGACTCCATTGAGGTTCCTTCATTCTTGCTGAAGCCTCAACAGAAGCCTAAATAGAAGAAAAGGATATCAAGGAAGCAACCTTCAAAGGAACCAATTGAAGTTGCTAGGGTGCCTGCTATTGTCAAGCAGCCAATCTTGGAAAACAAGGATGATTTTATCTAAGTAGATATTGAAGAATACTCTGGCATGAATCTTTATCTGGATGAATTGTCAGAAGTAGAGGAATTGACAAATACAAGAATTTGCCTGAGAGATTGGTCTTTGTATACAAGGGAGGAAAGGAAAGGACATGGCCACTACAGAGGGTTCTTGGAGAAAATTATCTGACCTTAACCAAGGTGTTCTCTGCAATTAAGAGATACACAGGGTTCTCCAAGATAGCAAAAGGGGAGATACTGGACAGAATAGAACAGATAAGGAGAGAATGGACCTCACCATCAAGTTTACCAAAGAAGATGAAGATCCCATACAATGGACAAAAAATCCACATTGAACCCTTCTGGATGTTGGAGTTCAGGGATGAAGATGGTAACAGGAGAGTCTTCAGGTTAGAAGACCAAATATCAAAGGCTAGTTCTCAATACCTGAGATGGTTACAACAAAAGCTAAATCCAAAAGTTGTTGAAGAAGACGCCTTCTATAGGCAACTCCAAATGCAGATTGAGTCCAACTCTGCCAAAGAAGGAAAATCAAGGGTGATGCCAACCAGAGAGAAGAAACAGTATTAATCTGCTCAGTCTAGAGGATCACTTCTCTGTAAATTTCTCAAACTTTATGTTTTTAATTTTAGTAGCTTAATACAATTTGTGCATTGTTCTATATATATCTTTAGGAATGTTTTGTTATCATCAAGGTCCTGAATTTATGCTTTATTGCCATCAAGTATAAATTGGGGGAGATTGTTAGGAATATGTTGTACTTGATGATAACTTCACAATCAGTCAAATTGTATAAGTATTGTAGCTGTCAACGGATGAGGATTTATAACTCTATCCGTTGACAGGTAGCTCATCAACGGATGAGGTTTTGTAGCATACCGCAGTATCTCTATGTTATCAATTGATAGTATTTTTATCCATAGTCATGTTGACCATCAATGGATAGGCAGAATAGGGTAGCCAATTGTAAATAAGTTATGCTATGTAATTCTGTTTAAGTGAAACTGTATCAACGGATGAAGACAGAACTCTATCAACGGATACAACTCAAATCTACAATATCAACGGATACAGCTCAACGGATGATCGTGTACAATGTCAACGGATAATCATTAACACTTACTTCTATGCTAAGCTGGGGATTAGCAGTTGATAAAGATAGGTTTGACTAACAGATCACATGGGTTGATAGTAGATACAAAAAGCAGTATGGCAGGCATACTTTGGAAACACAGAAGAAAGAAGCATTCCGTTTACACTATGAATACAAGAAAGGTGCATGGGACATGTCTGTTCACAAGAACAACCTTTCGGCTACATGTGTATTTGGAGTGAAGTAGCAAGTCAACTTGAATTAGATTAGTATTATCTTATTCCTGTAGTACTTGTAAACATGGGTTTTATATAACCAAGTGTAGCAACTCTTTAGAAGCTAAGAAAACAGATACATTTGCTTAGGGTTTTCTTGAATATCTTAGAAAGCAAAGAGTTGTAAAACGGAAGCTGTGTACATTTGTATCACATAGTTTTCTTCAAATAAAAGCTTCAGGTGGTGCATTTAACCACCTGATTTTATATGTGTTTGTGCATTAATCGTTATAC
This sequence comes from Saposhnikovia divaricata, assembly GCA_036435485.1. Classification (NCBI taxonomy): domain Eukaryota; kingdom Viridiplantae; phylum Streptophyta; class Magnoliopsida; order Apiales; family Apiaceae; genus Saposhnikovia; species Saposhnikovia divaricata. The sequence goes on from CM071599.1 coordinate 35,700,350, forward strand.
ACCAATTATCTAAGTATAGATTTCTAGAGTTCTTATCAGAAATTTATAAATATCAAGAATTGTATTCAACCCCCCCTTCTACAATTATACAAGTGTGTAATCTGGGAATAACATTGTCCCACACTCAACAAGTTATTCTTCAAGCCGAGAACATAATACACACCAGAAATACGCTTCATACCTTTTTTGGTTTGAATGGATATGTCACCACTTCCTTTTACAGGATGTCTCTTGTCATCTCCTGTTTTCACTTTGCGCTGAAAAGATTCATTAAATGTAATAAAGCTACTGCGATTCCCAGTCATATGGTTGCTGCAACCACTATCGATGTACCATATCTTATCAGGAGTATCTTCTTGAACATCACAAGCAAGAAGAACAGATTCTTCATCCAACTTTTCAGAATTTTCGTGTAAGAAATTAGACTCCTGATTTTCATCTCTAAGCTTCTTGTAGCAATCTTTCTTGACATGGCCAAATTTATGGCAGTAGTGACATTGTACCTGCTGATGAGTGATGTTCTGTCCTCTTCCAAATTGTCCCGTACGACCTCTGCCTCTTCCACGATCATAATATCCCTTATTTTTATCATTTGGGTTGGCAAGATAATTCTCAATTTAGCCTCTTCCTCGTCCCCTTCCATGGCTGCCTCTTCTTCCACCTCGACCTTAAAAGTACCTCCACGCCTTGATTCTTGTATTTTAAAAGCTTGTTCAGAAGTTGGAGATTCATATTGTTTAATCCTTAGTTCATTAAATTGCAAAGAGCCTAAAAGAGATTCAAGTGAAAGTTCACTCATGTCTTTTGACTCTTCAATTGCGACAACTATGTGCTCATATTTTTTAGTCATACTCCGAAGGATTTTTTCCACTATCCATTATCCTTTAGTTCCTCTCCATTAATCCTTAGTTGATTGGAAATAGAAACAACTATGTTAAAATATTCTTCAACAGTTTCTGATTCTTGCATCCGAAGTGAGTCAAATTCGCCTCTTAAAGCTTGCAACCTAACCATCTTCACCTTATCTTCGCCTTTGTATGTCGTATTGAGAATGGTCCAGGCTTATTTTGATGTTGCTGCTGTAAAGATTCTTTCAAAGATAGCTTCATCAACTGCTTGATATATGAAAAAGAGTGCCTTCTTGCGATTTTCCTTCAAAGCTGTAAGTTGTTGTTGATTGAGTGCAGTTTGATCAGCTGGTTCATCGTAACCATTTTTAATGATTTCCCAAAGATCTTGAGAACCAAATAACGCTTTCATCATGAAATTCCATTGACTGTAATTCTTTCCATTTAGACGAGAAAGTTAGGGTTGTATTCCGTTGCTGCTAGTGGCCATTTTAGACCAAACAAATTAAAAATTTCTGGACTGGTTTTTTTTAAGGATTGTTGGGCTGTTTTGAGGGCTGTTTCTGGCTGATTTTTATGGACTAGTTATGGCTAGCTCTGATACCACTTTGTTGGCTAATAATATGCAGAGAGAAGAAACTTGTTCTTTGGAATTTTTGATATATCATTCAGTAATGGTTTGATACAATTTATAGGATTACATGATAACATATTCACTGAACGAGTACAACTCAACTGAACTCTTAATTATCTTGGAATATGTAAAGCAAATTCATAGTACAGATTCATGTATGAGATGCATCATATTCATGTACAGAACTTGAATAGACTTTCTAGAAGAATCTAGCTTATATTCCAACATTTTCTGTAGGCAGCACTCTCACATTCCAGACGATCATTCTGACATGCTTGTTTTTGCGTCGGCAACAAGTCATTAATGCACAACCTATGGAACTATAGTAATTTTATGACAATATACAATTGAAGTACTTGTTCATGGCATATCCTTCTTTAGATATATTAAACATCCATTTTATGTATCTTTAGTGCTACAACAGGGAAACTAAAATGGTTTCTTTCTGTTCAGATGTTGAAGGATCTTTGCTTCTTGTCCTAAATGAAGCTGATATCTCTTTCAAAGTCAATGTTACAGTTCTTCCCTAGAATATCACCTACATGGGTATAGAGATACCAAGGCACCAAGCCAAGAAGGTTTAACTTTCTCATCTCTTTTATATGTTAATGAGGAGCTCAAATACCGTTACTTTTTTTACTTGGAAAATAAAGTTAGCTAAATTTGTATTATACATTAGCAAGGTCTGTGTAACTTACCCTCCGCATACCCTGCTCTACGAGCGGTATATGTTGGATATAAATTAACTATAACAACAATGAGGCAGTGATATATATATTAACAAGAACATGCAATTAACCAAATAACGAAACAAAACACGAAGGCATAAACAAGAGTATAATCAGAGACTGTAATTAACAAGAAAAATAAGAAATACTTATCTCTCACAGTAGCTTTTCAAAAACAACAAGAGAGAAGAACAGCTGAGTCACCAAGCCCTTCAAGAAGACTTGGCTGTTCTTGAAGAGATTATTGACCCACTTACGTTGTTATTGGGTTGCAGCAATATCACTCCCAGGATAAAACAGCACAGATCAATGGGTTCACAAATACTCCAATGATCAACAGCTACCAGCACCTCAATTCGCCTGAGAATTATGTATATAATTTGTATGTGTTGAGAGAGAACAGAGAAAAAAGAAGACAGATAGGGTTTCTATCCTTAGGACGTATCGTACTTCGTTCTCCATAAAAGGAAAGTAAATATTCTGATTTAATTTCATTAACTGCATCATCAGGATTTATTTCAGTTACAGAAGCATCAGGATTTGACCACCGTCAGGATCAGGATTCGGTACTCATCAGGATCTGATGTCAGTCAGGATCAGGATTCGGTACTCATCAGGATCTGATGTCCGTCAGGATTTGGCCCATCAGTATTTGATGTCTGACCAGGTCCATCAGGATTTAATCCAAGTACTGATTCAGTCCATCAGGATTTATCCAAATCAATATTCCAGGTAATAAAATTCCTGGCCCAGGTCGGCTCGCGTACGCGAGACGCCGAGACATTCATCCAAATCGTCATTCGACCCGACCCGAGTCGTGTCGTGGCGGGCGGCGGCGCGCGTGTGTGCGCGAGGCTCACACTACAACCATGCACACCCACATGCCTTAGTAGTTATACACTACACTTGCACATGGAGCTATATAAAGCCACCAAACTTTCATTACCAATGCTATGTGGGATACAAGTTATTTCAACTAAATAACCCACATAACTCATTTCAAACATCCTTCTTTCAACTCAATTTATTTATGGATTTCACTAAGAAAATGTCTTAAATCCAAACATGAAAGTTTAAGTTCTCATTACGAGGAACAACCTCCACTTGTTAGTTTCCGGAAATTACATCAAGAACATATTATAAATATGACTCAAACTTTCCATTTTCTAACAGTATACACTATGTATGTTTGGTTTTGTTTGGTTGATAGCAAGGATGGTGCTGACTCGTTTGAGTCACTTTGAGGAAATTGACTCCAGTTCTGATTTTGTTGTGTTCTCTTTTTTTGTACCAGATTAATATCTCAGACAGCAGCATTAGAGGAAGTTCATCCATTGTGCTAGATGCTGGAAATGAGAATTGCATAATTCACATGGAAGCTGTTGTACCTAAAGACAACATCGATCCACAGCTTCCTACTCTTGAAACTTATTTAACTCCCATCAACGGAGCCTATGTACTATTTGCATCAGTTCTGTTTATTGGAGGGACGTTGACCTGTTTCAAATCGTGGAAAGGAAGACATACTCGTGTTGACGGAATTCCATACCAGGAACTTGAAATGGGCCAGTCAGACTTGGTTCCATCTGCAAATGTCAAAAATGCAGAAGGCTGGGATCAAAGCTGGGATGATGATTGGGATGAAGAGAAGGCCGTAAAGTCAGCTTCTGGTAATTCTGGTAGACATAGTATGGAGAATGGTAGTATCTCCAGAGCTAGTTCAGATGGATGGCGAAATGAATGGGATGATTAGGTAAGTGGTAGCTAGTTTACTTCCATTGTTTCGACGCATGAAGATAATAGGAAAAGGAAAAGTTGATAATAGAAGAGAATTACAGACACACAGGCATGTAAGATTAACAAGTTGAGAACAAATCCTCAATCGCTAAAGGACGATTTCTATGTATTCAGATCAGTAGAAGGAATTCTGGTAGATGCATAGTTATTAACTCGTCATATCTCTCCATTTCGGTCGTGGACCGAGATATAGATATTTTGTCGATATTTCGATATTGCTGCCAGAGCGAGATGACGATTTAATAACTATGGGTAGATGTACAACAATTTTGTTTCGATTATGAAGTTAATGAGACTGTATTTCTTGGTAAAATCCTTAATGTTTTCCCTATTGAGGATTGCTAGGGCCTTGGCATTTTACACTGACTGTGTCACTATATTAATTAGACAACAATATAGAAATCATAGAAGATAGTTGATCCGAATGTGTCAACTTGCCCCAGAAATTCTGGCCTGAAATTATAATGAAGCATGCTGCTAAAGCGGAAATATTGTGCACCGAGTACCTTTTTTTGTACGCGATGCAGTAATTTTTTCGTCGTTGATTACATTGTGTTAATACTACGATAGAGAATAGAGATTATAGGATGTCAAGTAGCGAGAATCCTGTTGTAGCAAAAAGCAAATTCACAGGAAATGACAACTTGTAAGTAACAAGTGGAGGATCAAACCTATGGACTATATTGTTATGGTGGCTTCAAATCCTTGACAGATTGTACCGCAAGGAGTGTGAATATGAGGATAATCAACTCACTGGGAACCGCCCAAGATCGTATCTAGAAAATTAATGGTGCTGTACAAACATATTGTACAGCTACAGCTGTTTTTTCCCATCAACAAAATATTCGTTTTATACATGGAGAAGATTGAAAAGACTTTCACTATACAGTATGCTCATATTTGATCACAGATTATGTTTACTTTTATGCTCCAATTCTGAGAAAGTCACGAGGCGCGTTCTACATATCATCTCGAGGCAATATTTGTCAATGTGCTTGTGTTAATTTACTCTTTCGAAATTTATTTTTATCTTACTTTAAAACCATGACTATTATATTATAAAGGTTAGATTTTGTTATCGAATACTAAGTTTATTATATTTAAATATACACAACTGGGCCAGGAGACATGTTAGAAAAGGCAGACAAATAGTTAAAAGTACAGCCTCATGTGAAGAGATCCAACAGTATTCAGTTTGCTCAAATTTGGTCACAGAGTATGTTAGTGATTTACTTTTATGTTCGAAATCTAAAAAAGTTACGAGGCGCGTTCTACATATCATCTGGACTCCAGGCAATATTTGTCGGTGTGCTTGTGTTAATTTAGTGCCTGTTTGGTTCACCATATTTTAAGAACTTATGAACTTTTTTTCGGGTAAAAATTTTATATTTTAAAAATTTTCTTTTATACAAGTATTTAATGTATCTTTGAGATTCAATAATTTGTAAAAATAAGTTGGAAAATAAGTTGTAAAGTTAGGAATCTTTAACTTTATCTTAAAATAAATTGACTTATTCTAAAAAAAAAGTTCCACCAAACACCCTCTTAGAGCATCTCCAATGGGCTTCCCTATTTTGGGCCCCTAAAATATTGTAAAATAATGATTCCCTAAAATATAGGGAACTAAAAAGCTATTTTACTCGAATGGTAATCCCTATATTGGTTCCCTATATTTTCAATAGTAGTATTTAATTAATATTTTGAAATTTGAAATATAATTTTAATTGGAAACCATTTTATTAAATCAAGCTCAAAATTAGGGATATGAATAAAAATACTTCTCTCCCAAAAATGTGTCTATTAATTTTATATAATTGTTTAAATTTCAGCTTTCATTACTTTTTTAATTCATTCAAAATATTAAGTATAAGTTAAAAAATATTAGAATTTTACAACAATTTAGGTAATTTGAAAATAAAAATAAAAAATCAAATTTGAAAAAAAGAAAACAAAACAAAAGCATTGGACAACATGAATATACAGACACTAAAACACAGCAGCACAGACTGCAAACAAAAAGATAAACGGGGCAAAGAAAAATAAAAGTGGGAGAGAAAGCGGGAGAGAGGGGAATGAGAGGGAATGGAGGGCGGCAGATGACATGGCCAATATAGGGGCTCAATATTGGTTACCAAAATATGGGGTTGAAGTTTCTCTCACCTAAAAAAATTTAGGGGATGAGGAGCCCCATTGGAGTGAATAATTTAGAGAAGAACCCCTACATGCTTCCTACATGGCAGATTATAGGTAAGGATTGTGATGCATTGGAGATGCTCTTACTCATTCGAAATTTGTTTTCATCTTACTTTAAAATCATGATTATTATGTGATAAATGCTAGATTCTATATCGTTCCCAAAACGGTTTATAAATACTGACTTAATTATATATATAATAGTTACTTGTAAAAAAGTTGTAAGACTTTACACTCATTTTTAAAAAAGTGCTCAAATTTTAAATTTTGTAAAATGGTGATCATACTTGCCTTTTTCTTTTAAAAAAGGCTGAAGGCGATTTTCAGTTTTTTTGACAGAGCTAAAATGGAAAAATATATTATTTTACTAAAAAAAGCTAGAGACCCAAAAAATTGTCCAAAAAATTTCCAAATTAATACATGCCACCATATGATTGGTTATATTCGTAATAGTAATAATAATGTCCCCCAATGTATGCACATAAATCAGACTAATCAAATCTTAATAACTCATATTTTTGAATTTTTTTGTGAATTGATGTGCATACATGGGGGGCATTATTTTTATTACGAATATAACCAATCACTAGCTTATAACCCGTGCGATGCACGGATTTCTGTTGATATGTAATAAATTTTATTTTATATTACAATTATATTTTTATATAATCATTAGTTATAATATTTTATTTTAATTTTAATAATTTAATAAAAATTTAATTAATGATATGCATGATTTAAAAATTATATTATAAAATTTTAAAATAAATATGTCGTTGATGGAATTCGAACTTAGAAATTTTAGTAAATTAATTTAATCATAATATATATATATATATATATATATATATATATATATAATCATTAGATCTAACGATTCTGATTTTTTATTAAAAATCTAACGGTCATTATTCATAGTATACGAATTTCTATTATATTTTGTTAGTGATTAGAAGATATGGTTTGATATTTTTGGGCATATATTAATTATTGCAAGATTATTTTTGGGTAATGTGTTTTAATTCTAATGTAATAAATTTTATTTTATGTTACAATTATATTTTTATATAATCATTATTTATAATATTTTATTTTAATTTTAGTAATTTAATAAAAAAATCATTAGATCTAACGATTCTGATTTTTTACTAAAAATCTAACGGTCATCATTCGTAGTATACGGATTTCTATTATATTTTGTTAGTGATTAGAAGATATGGTTTGATTTTTTTGGGCATATATTAATTATTGCAAGATTATTTTTGGGTAACGTGTTTTAATTCGAAATGAATTATTAATGATTGGAAGATATAATACGATTGATGTTTGTAGGTGTTTATAAAAGGCAATATCTTCAACTAAAAGTAAATGTGAAACGACAATCGACTAATTACCATTAATTATATTATGTTATTATTTTTTAGGTGTTTTTTTTTTTTGAGAAAGAAGATGCAATTTTATTAATAACCAAGATCTGCTGTCAAAATAGCAGCTAGTTCAGTAGGGACAGACCCCCCACTTAGACTACGACCTGAATAAGAACAAGCTGATCTTGCTAACCAATTGGCAGCTTTGTTCGCAGATCGTTTAACAAATACAATAGAAACATTGTTTAGAGAAGCTAACATACGTCTACAATCCGAGATAATCAACCCAAACGGGGAGCTCATATGCACAGATTGACAAATAGCGTTAACAACTACCTGACAATCTGATTCAATTACCACTGCAGGTGTGCATTTATCCTTGACCCAGCTGAGTACCTCCTTCACACCAACGGCCTCTGCCATACTCGGAGCAACAGTCCCCATCATCACTCTAGCACTAGCCTCAATAATATTACCACTGTGATCTCGCACAATCCAACTAATACCAAAGCTATTATTCCCACTAACGACAGATGCATCCACATTGACCTTCATCGTATTAATCATTGGTAGTGTCCAGTGCTCCACAGAAGAAGAACCTTCTGTCACAATTTCCTCAGATTGAGCACTTCTCCATTGATGTAGGTACGCAATAGCAGACATAATCACACCATTAGCTACTGAATTTTTGCTTTGCCAGACTACTCCATTTCGTCCACGCCAGAGAGACCAACAAATCATGGCAACTTGACATACTTTATCCCTACTGAATTTATTCAGAACAAACAGAAACCAACTATAGAAATCTGAAGCCTGACTCCCCATGATTGCAGCATCAAATCTCTGCCAGCATAATGTCGCAAAGGGGCATTCCACCAGGATATGGAAAATAGATTCCTCACTTCCCCTACAAACTTGGCATTCTAACTGAACATCCACACGTTTCTGTCTTAACTGAGTCATCGTGGGAAGAATACCTGTGCATGCTTGCCATAATAAATGTTTCACAGTAACAGGGATTTTAAGGTTCCATAATGAACGCCAGAAGCCAAAGTTATTAGGCTCATTCCACCTTCCATTCAATCTCTGCAAATAATTGTAGGCACTTTTAACACTGTACTCACCTGAAGCCTCCAAATTCCAGTACCATTTGTCAGGACCTGCTTCATCATTAAGAATGATACTCCGAACCAATTGCCTATCTCGATCATTTAAAATGTCATCCAGGATTTCCCCATCCCACACTCTCTCCCCTGTCTGCATCAATTGATTAACAGTAGCTCCTATTAGACTTGGATGGACAGACATAATGTATCGATTGTCCACATGAGGGAGCCAAGGTTGATTTAATATTTTCACCGAAGAACCATCTACAATTCTCCTTAATCAACGACTGAGCCTCCAAGATAGACCTCCAAACAAAGCTAGGATTATTTCCTAAAGTCGCTGAAAGAAACGATCCATTAGGATAATATTTTGCTTTAAAAACTTTGTTGACCAGATTAGAACCATTAGCCATTAACCGCCAAGCTTGCTTGCCTAACATAGCAAGATTAAAGTCTCTCAAACATCGAAACCCCATGCCTCCTTTATCTTTATGAATAATCAGTTTGTCCCAGGCCAACCAATGAATACTCTTTCTTTGTGATCCCGACGACTGCCACCAGTACTTGCACATTATTTGCTCCATGTCTTGACAAAGTTTCATAGGAAGAAAGACATTCATTGCGTAACTAGGTAGAGTCTGAGCCACAGATTTAATAAGAACCTCCTTTCCTGCTTTTGCCATCCATCTCCCACTCCAACTTTCCACCCTGCTTCTCATTTTGTCTTTTAAAAAACCCAGTACAGCTGATTTGTTACGCCCCATTGTGCTTGGTAGACCAAGATATTTACTATGTTCATTAGCAGGTTGCATTCCCAGAATCTCCTCCACTTTACCCCTCTCAGACACAGCAGTATTTGTACTATAAAAGATCGAAGATTTACTGGTATTAACCTTTTGCCCCGAAGTACTTTCAAAAACTGATAACAGGTCTTTAATTTTCCTGGCTTCCATCTCATTAGCTCGACAATAGAGATACGAGTCATCCGCGAATAGCATATGGGAGATACTCGGAGCTCCTCTAGCAATTTTACACCCATGAATCCACCGTTTTGCCACATACTTCTTGATTAAACAAGATAAGCCCTCAGCACACATGATGAAAAGGTAGGGGGACAAAGGATCCCCTTGCCTAATACCACGCGTAGGATTGACAAGACCAAAGCTACAACCACCATGATTGATTCTATATCTAACTGAAGATAGACAACCCATTACCAGCTCAATCCATCTACTTTGAAACCCCATTTTCTCCATAACTGCTCCAAGAAAACCCCATTCAATGCGGTCATACGCCTTACTCATGTCTAGCTTTAAAGCCATATACCCATCTCGTCCCTGCTTTTTCCTTTTTAAATAATGAAGCACTTCAAAAGATATCAAGATATTATCTGTGATTAGACGTCCAGGGATAAAAGCACTTTGAATTTCAGAGATGATCTTATCTAAGAAACCTTTCACCCGATTAGCTATAACCTTAGTTATGACCTTACAAAGAACATTATACAGAGCTATCGGCCTAAGATCCCCCATAACTGTAGGATTTTTCTTTTTCGGAATGAGCACTAAATTTGTATCATTTAAATTATCTGGCATCGTACCTGAAGAGAAGAAATCCCGAACTAGCTGTAACACATCCCTCCCTACAACATTCCAGTACTTTTGGTAGAACGCAGGCGTCATCCCATCAGGTCCCGGCGATTTATCTGGGTTCATCTGGAAAAGAGCCCTCCTCACTTCCTCCCTAGTAACTTCCTTTAGAAGCTCCAAGTTGTCATTTTCACTAATGACTGGCTGAATACACTCTACTACCTCTTGCCACTGGACTTCAGTTGATGAGAAAATTTCTGAGAAATAATCTAACATTACACCTTCAAGCCCCTGGTCCCAGTCAACCCAATCTCCTCTATCATTCCTCAATTTACGAATCATATTATTCTTATGTCGAGCACTGGCACTGGCATGGAAAAATTTTGTATTTTTGTTCCCAGATTTAAGCCAAAGTTGTTTCGACCTCTGTCGCCAATAAGTTTCTCGTTGATCTAAGATATCAGCTAACCTCTGCTTCGCCTCCTTAAATCTACTACATGAGACCTCATCTCTGCAACCTTGAAGATGCTTAATCGTTCGTCTTGTCTGAGCTATTCTTTCTTTGAAATTACCAGTAACACTTGGTCCCCATTGAGACAAACGTTCACCACATCTAAGAATTTTTTCCTGAATAGACTGGCCAGCATTCAAATCCCACACTTCCTTGACAATCTGAGCGCACATTGGGTCACTCGTCCAAGCATTTTCGAAGCGAAACACTTTCCTCCCTCTTTGAAATCCTTGAACACCCGGGTCCAACAAAATTGGGCAATGATCTGATGTAACAAAATCCAAATTAAAAAGTTTAGCTCCTTGAAATGTATACATCCACCTCGAATCAACAAAAGCTCGATCAAGCCTAACTTCCACCCAATTATCAGTTCCCCGACCTCGCTCCCATGTATATTGATGCCCAAGTAAATCAATTTCAAATAACTCACAATCAGATATAGCACTTTGAAAACCCTCAACTAACCAGTTCGGATACAAAAGCCCCCCCCCCTTTTATCTGCCTGAGAGATAACATTGTTGAAATCTCCCACCAAACACCAAGGTAAACTCACCCTATCCTTTAACCTTCTCATCAAATTCCATGTATTCTCTCGAAGACTTCTATTAGGTTCCCCATAAACCCCTGTCAACCTCCATTCAACCATACCTGCAACTCGAGTTATGACATCTATATGATTATGAGAATAACCAATAATCTCAGCTTCGTCTTCCTCCTTCCATAGCATCGCTAAACCCCCTCCACGCCCTTGCCCCGTAACTGAGAAAGAGCCTCCATAGCCTAAACTTCTTTTTAAACTTTGAACTTTATTATCAATACACAGCGTTTCACAAAGGAAAATGAAATTAGGTCGCTTTTGAGAAACAATCTCTTTAAGGAACTGAAAAACCCGTGGGTTCCCAAGCCCATGGCAGTTCCAGCTCAGACAACTCATGACTGTAGGCGAACCCCGACATCGAGGCCCGCCTTTTGCAAGTTTTTTGGAACATCATTTTCCGTCTGGGTCATTTCAGTATCAGTATTCTCAGTTGGCCCTGTCATTTTTATTTGGGTTATCCTCCTACGTTTATTTGGATCCACTATTGTAAGCCCATCCTCCTCTCTCTCATCATTTTCACTATCCATCAGGCCCACTTCCTTTCCCTCCCTCCCATTTAAATTATTACTACTTCCCCCGCTTTTTAAACAACTTTGTTTTGACTCAATCAGTCTTATCCCAGAATTTTCTCCCTTTTGATTTAACTCCATAACTTCCATATCCTTTCGACCAATTTTTCCGGGGATTACAGGTAACAACCCTACTGTCATCCCTTGATTGTCGCTTTGCCTTGACACCTCACCTCCTTCCCCGTCAATCTCATCACCGGAACGTAGCCATTTTGCTCCGATCGGTTTAACTTGTTTCCTAAGTGGAGCCTTCATCCATATCCCATATGGCTTGACAATCTTCTCTGAAGGCGTATTGAACAACTTAGCACAGAATTTTTCAGAATGTCCAAGCAGACCACATATGAAGCAAAACGTAGGAACATTTTCATATTTAAAGTTTATCCATATCCAATCTGCATCCGTCTTCTTCAACTTCATCTTTCTTTTTAGCGGCTTGTTTAGATCAATGGAGACTCGAATACGCATATACTCTCTCCACACCCCCTTGAAATTCTTGTCATCAGATTCCACGAAATTCCCAATATAATTCCCAACTCCCTGAAGGACTTTCTCAGTCATATAACCTGGACTAAGATCATAGATTTGAACCCACAAATCCAATGAATTTAGAGCTACTGCACGCGGATTCTCACCCTTCTTCAACCTTGCTAGTATTAACGCTTTACGATTAAAGGACCATGGGCTACCTGCCAATACTCTTGAGATATCAATTTCATGATAAAACTGAAACAGGAATCTATTGACATCTAGCTCCTTCATGTAGACACCTTTTCCCGGTCTCCAAAGAGATGCCAATGTGTGTTGCATTGCCAAGAAATCGACTGCTCCATCCGTAATAAACCTTCCCACAAGACACCATCTATCATCAAACGCCACTTCGTTACTGGACTCCTCACAAACCAATTCTCCTTCATCCTCATCGTCCAGGGTGATGTTTGCCAAATCATCAATGATGTTGTTAGTCGACGCCATTGATAGAAATGTAATCAAAAAGACTAAAACTTACTACGAACTTTTAAACAGCACACACCATGTCAAAAGACAAGACACAATTCATAAGCATTTGTATACTAATTAGAACAAGTAAACTATTTTTCATTTTTTTTAGGTGTTTTAATAGTATAGGTATTATACATATTGATACGATTGATCTTTTTAGGTGTTTATAAAAGGCAATATCTTCAACTAAAAGTAAATGTGAAAAAGGCAATCGACTAATTACCATTAATTATATTATGTTATTATTTATTTTAGGTGTTATATTTTTCTTGAAAATTATGGTGTGATATTTTCGGGTATATATTAATGATTATAAGATTTGTTTTAAATTAAAAAAGTAATTTGTTTTAATTCGAAAAGAAATATTAATATTCGGAAGATATGATACGATTAATGTTTTGAGGTGTTTATAAAAGGTAATATCTTCAACTAAAAGTACATGTGAAAAAGGCAATCGACTAATTACCCTTAATTATATTATATTATTTTTTTAGGTGTATTTATTTTTCTTAAAATGAAGTGTAAATAAGTAAATTCACTAATTACCAAAAAATTGGTACCAAAACTTTTAATGTTTCGCCTTTTATATAATAGTTTAGATATGGTGACACATATTAATTTAGGGATTTTTTTTGTACAATTTTGGGGTCTCTAGCATTTTTTCCCATTTTACCCCTTCCAAAAAATTGAAAATCGTCTCAAGCCACTTTTTTGAAAGGAAAAGGCAAATTTGACCACCATTTTGCAAAATTTAAAGTCCGATCATTTTTATGAAAATGTGTGTAAAATCTGACCACTTTTTTACAATTAACTCTTATATATATAATAAACACAACTGGGCCTGGAGACATGTTAGAAAGGAAAGACAAATAGTTGAAAGTAAATCCTGATGTGAAGAGATCCAATCGAAAGGTAAGGTTGAATCATAAGAAATTGACAAGACAACAGTTACAGCCTCATGATGCACGTGAAACACATTAGTTGGAATACAAATTTTTTTGTACTATTCACGATGGATATAGGACTGGGCCCGTAGTTAAGTTTACTAAATTATGAACAGATATCTAGCCCTATTGTCCATTCTACAACCCTACTTGAGGCCTACCAAATTGATTGCACCAAAAAAGACATAAAAACCCGTATACATGAATTTAGTAAAAAAAGGAAAAACTACAAATAATGTGGGTTGTTTACTTGTTTGTCAATTTTAACATTTTTCAAACATAATTTACTGAAATTAAAATAATTTTTTGATCATTTAAAATTCATGTCAATGTCAAATAGTTATTTCAAATATTAAATACCCATTTTTATTCGATTAAGCCTAATCGAGTTGAATCCATTAGTTTCGATTTTCACGATCATGGTATCATCTGGTAATGTAGCAAGTCCTTTCCTCTTTTTTTTTTTTTGCTTAAGGGATAACATGTCGTTTATATTGGAATTATTTTAAACAAATATTCATATGTGATAGGATCATCAATGATTTGGATTTTGTTATGATCTTCGTAGTATAACAATTATCTTAATTGATATTATTAAATCAAATGCATATGAATTTTTGTGCTAATTGTACACCGACTAGAAAACGCTTCTTGGTCTCTTTGTTTTTCTTCGTTTTTTTTAAGAATGTTGAGAATTCGAATTTTTAATTTGGGTTTGTATAGTGTGTGTCCAAGGATACATGCTAAGAATTCGTATTTGATGAGTTGGAAAATTTTGATTGGTGGAGATTTTTGTACGTGTAGGAAAGATTCATCATTATTAATGAAATTTCTACCAATCAAATTTTAACAACTGAGCATGAATTCTTAGCACACTAAAAAGATCGCAAACAAAAATTGAAGTTCAATGTGTTCGGAGAACCTGTGACATCTTTAGTGTTGTAAAAAGCGTAAATCGGACCTAAGCGGTGGAAGAACCTTCTAGCGGTTAAACGGACGCTTAAACGGTTTTAAAAGCGGATCATTAATCGGATTATAAATAAATATATATTTATATAAATAAATACAATTCTAATTTCTTTTTAAAAAAAGATAACATTTACATATGACATATTATCAAACGTAACATAAGATTTAGAAACGTAACATTTAGAAATATCAAATTATAAATTAATCACATACAATATTAGTTATAATGGACATAAAAAATACAAAAAAAAAAAATTTAAAAAAAAAATCCGCTTTTGACCCGATTTTGACCCAATTTTGACCCGCTTTTTACCCGCTTTTAATCCGATTAAGCCGCCTAAACCTTTTAAACGTTTAACAACCCGATTCCGTCCAAAGCGAAGCGCTTTTGTGCCGATAGCGGCCGCTTAAAGCGCTTTTTAGAACACTAGACATCTTAAACCACTTGTAAATTCATTGCTCCTTACCTGTCAAAAAAATTCATTGCTCCTTATAAAAGAATGTGGGATAGCATATTTTATTGTAATAAAGTCTAGCCATTTTGTACCCTGATGGTGTGTTTGATTGGAGGTCTGTTCCAATCAAAGTTAAAAATTGTATTCTGAAGGAGTTATCGGAGTAATGAAAACTGCATTTTGTCAAAAAAAGAAAAGTCTAGCCATTTTGTTGGATTTGACATCTTTCTTGGTTGAAACATGTAATAAATCAAACTAAAATTACGATAAATTCACAATACTCCTCAAAATTTTTATTTTACGAAAATTGATACGTAGATTTCTTAAAATGTATTGCATTCCATAATCCATATCAAGAAGGGATCCAAATCATAGTGTAAATACAGAGGATCTATTTATAATAATCACATCATTTATAATTCCTAGGATTATAATACTTTAAACTATCATATTCTATGTTTGTTTTGAAGTATTAAATATAGGATTAGACTATAATGTTTTAAAAACTGTAGTCCTTTAAAATTTCTAATTCTATATTTGTTTTAGGAGGGATTATAATGAAAGAATTATAATTGGATTAAATAATACCTTCTCCAACCAAGTATTGGAGAGGATTATAATCTTATCCTTTATCTCACCCATTATCCCACCCAAACAAACATGAGATTGTTATTTTAAAGTACTAGGGTCATGTTTGTTTGGAGGGATTATAATCCCGGGATGATAATCCTACTATAATAATCCCATCATTTATAATCATTCAGATTATAATCCTTTAAATTATCTTATTCCATTTTTGTTTTGAAGTTTTAAGTCTAGGATTGGACTATAATCCTTTAAAAAAATTTAATCCTTTATATTATCCTATCTCATGTTTGTTTTGAAGGATAACCTATGAATTGGACTATAGTCCTTTAAAATTTATAATCCTATGTTTGTTTTAGGAAGGATTATAGTGAAAGGACTATAATCCTTTAAAAAAATGACTTGTAGGATGAGAGTAAATAATACCTACTCAAACCAAGTATTAGAGATGATTATACTTGTTATAGGGAGAATATTGTATAACAATATTTTGGAGGTTTGCTGGATTATCGGAGCAAAATACGGATATTTTGCTAATAAAAGAAGAACAAAGGATTAGGGTTTGTGTGTTTAGATGTGGCCGAGCTTGATAGGTGTTTGCAGGTAAACTGTTTCTCATCCGTATCAAGGTGCCTACGTACCCTATTTATAGGGATAAAGCCTGACGTAGTTCTTGGGAAACAAGTTACCTAGGCGGGCTAGGGTTTTAAGAGATAAGCCAAAGTCCAAGCCCACTTGTTTAGGGCTGACGTGGCAATGAGTCATCAACCCTATCCATGATCCATGATCCAGCTGTAGAAGCCCATGGTCTCGAATGGATAGATTTGGAATGAAAGATCCATCAGGGCCCTTGCATGCGACCTTGAGAGGCCTGGCCACGCGAAGCGATCCCTGTGCCTAGCTACTCATGCGACCTTAGGTCTGGCCATGAGCCTTCCAGAGAAGAGGAGATAATGATCTCGCTGTAAGTTATAGATGTGATGCAAAAGCGAAGCGATCCCCTGGCAGGCATCGCCAGCGAGGCGCTGTATAGCGAGGTGCTCCTGTAATAGAGGTATTATTGCCAAGGCATGTTGGGCTAATTCCAATAGTGGGCTTTAGTGACCCAATCTTCATCTTCTAGGCCCATCATAGATTACGAACCATCAATTTAGCTAATTAAATCAATTTAGCCATTATGCCAGATTTGGGCATAACAACTACCCCCCGAGTCCATATTGCCATTGGAGATGCGATGTGGACTCAAAAAATACGAGTTGTCACCGCGAAGCGAGCCCAAGAATAGATATAACCGTTGGAGTAGTTGCGACCCCAAGAATTTGAAAGGTTTTTTGACAGCTGTTGTGTCTCGAGATGTGTGTCCAACGGACGAGATTTCAACACGTGTCCCATGTCTTTCTCTCTCCTGATGGCTATATATACCCCTGTCACTATCATTACCTTTTTTCATTCTCACAAACACATTGTCGAAGTGCTGTCAGTTTGCTCCCAGATCAAACGCAAGGAATTTTCAAGCGATCCCAAATTTCTTCCGATTTCCTCAACCTTCTTCAAGAAAAAGTAAGTCTTTTCTCTCTTCTTGCATTTAAATTATTGTTCTTCATTGTAATTGCATGATTAGATAGCTTTAATTGTATGCGATGCGATCCCTTTTGATAGCGATCTCGTAATGCTAATTTGAACATGCGATCCCATCTTCGCTGCGATAGAAAATGCGATTTCTCCTATAGGAACATAGATGCAATCCCTTCCCGAGGCCTAAATGCGATACCCTAGGAACACATAGAGCCTTTCTGTTTATTTATTCCTTTCTCATCCTTCATTTGTTTTCTGTAAGAGCACACACTTAATCATTTCACCCTTTTCAGATGTCACAAGACGATAGTTCAAGGACACCTTCTCCAATGCCTCATATACAAATCAGCGATGCTGCAGCAGCCAACATCGCGAGAGCTGCGAGCACCAGCAAAAGTTAGTTAAAGTTATACTTCGACCCTCTATGGTCTAACGAAGAATATACCCGAGAAGTGCCTCTAATTTCGTGGAGAACAAAGCACCCCTCAAGCTCGCGGGATCAATCTCTGGATGTACTTCCAGCTGAGAACGAGCCTCACACCAATATGACCGACATCGAACATGACCTCGAAACTTTGACAAAGAAAGGGGATGAACTTAGCGCTAAGGCAGCGGAAATTTTCTCCAGAATGCCTCCATCTCGAACCATGTCGCCCATTCACATAAGTGATTCTCCAACAGATTCATTAGGCGATGCCTATTATGACATCGAGGGAGGTGCTGATAACGAAGCCAACTCTGACGATGATGACTACGAGGAGCCTTCCTCAGATGATGGTGGCCTTGACGAAGTGGCCAGAGTCGTAAATTTCAGAGACTATGATTACGTTCCCGAAGCCTCACCCGGTCCTTATGTCCCTACCCCTCAACCAGAGCTGGAAGGAGTTATTTATGTTGATGGGCCTAACCCCAGGGACATCGAGCCTGGTTCAAAGGTTAAGCCAGGTAAAACTCGCGTACTTGCATGTCGCGATATGTCTTCAACACTGATCGTAAAGACTATCACAGAGGGTGTCAAGAGGTTCCGTCCTGAAGGCAAGATCATTCTGCCCAAGAAGAAAATGTGATGCTATCGCTTTAACCACGACGAAAATGGAGGCAGAGTGCCCAGAATGGTCCTAACGGTCCCTCTAATGAAGATATGTGTCTCTTCTCCTCTCCATCCATTCATTAGGGACATCTGTGAGACATACTATCTAGCTCCCATCCAAATCAGCACCAATGGCTATCGATCCATGATTGCCTTGTACATAATTTACCACAAGCTTGGATATCCACCCTTAGATGCGAAGACAATGGGCTACTTCCTTCAGCTGAAGCGATGTGGAGCCAAGGATTTTGGCTACGTCTACTTCTCGGTGTGGCCAGAATTCAACAAGAAAAGCCTCCTCCCAGGCGGGATAAGTAATGCGGGCTCGTGGAAGGAGCCTTTCTTCTATGTACACGAGGTCCCTCGAGTGAAAACAAGCTTCAACTACCTCCCCGGTAAGCTATCGAGGCAGTAATCCTTTATCGTACTTTTTGCCTTTTATTCTCAAACTGACAACTCCTTTGGCATCGCAGTCGCTCCAGTTCGCACCGTCTTAAGAAGTGTTGACAAATAGCGAGCCGACGATGTATTAACGAAATCCACCGCGGAGGAAAGAAACATTAGGACTCTTCTTTCTATAGAGAACCTAATAGAATACGGATTCCTCAAAGAAGGGATAGACGCTTCCCCTGAGGCGGGGCCTTCTCATGCGAGGCGAGCCTCGAAGAAAAGAAAGACAAGAGAAGAGGCCTCGTCTTCTCATGTCACAATAACGAACGAAGAGGGTACTTATAGGATAATACCGAAACATGCATCGCATTCCTTTTTACTCCATATGCATAACTGTTTTACTTTATGTTGTATTATTTGAACTGCTTGTAACTTGTCCTTCATTTTTCTACAGATATGTCTCCTTGCGGCGGAAAAAGTCAGCATCCCCCATTTCTACAAAGCAGCAAGAGAGGGGCGTCCTCAAAGGCGACCTCCGGCTCGAAGGTTCCTCCTCCTCCTCCCATTAAGCCACTTGTGGCCAAGCCTGTCAACGATCCTCCACCCCGGCCAAATGTTGCTGGGGATCAAACTCAAAATTCTCCCGATCAAAGCCCTTTGAAACGGCCGAGGAAAGATGGGCAACCTGACGGATCGTCTCAGCCAACCTCACGAACCGTAAATGCTACTACAGCCCAGCATCTCTTTGCCTCGCTGGGGAGTAAGTATACTGAGGAAGCTGAGGCATCCGGCTGGTGGAAGGCACCCCCCGAGGAAAATGCCAACGCTTTGACTAAGTGCCTAGCCGAAGCGTTCATCCGACAGGCTGCACATACTAAAAACTACTTTCTGCTGGACAAAAAGAACAAGGTTCTTGAATTCCAAAAAGTAGAAGACAAACGATCCCTCCAGGCCGAGTTCAAGAAGCAGTTGTCTACTGAAACCGCCTCGCTTCGTACCGACCTCAAGAATGTCAAGAAAGAAAGAAATGACTTTGAAAAAGCATTTCTAGAGCTGCAGAAATCCAACGAGGAAGCTGCTAAAAAGAGTGCTGATGAGAACGCGAAGCTGACAAGCGACCTGAATGCTGTTAAGGCTGAATTCGCCACTGCTCAGGACATATTTCTGGCCCAGGGTCAAGTCTCCTTCATGAAGGGGTTCATCAGAACGATCCCTGATTTTGATTGGGATCGACTTGGGCCAGGTAATGCTGATTATGCCGAAACACTCAAAAAGGAGATCGCTGAAGAAGATGCTGCGGAGGCGAGGCTGGAGGAAGAAGAGAGGCTGGCAGAAGAAACGAGGCTGTTGAAGGAGGCCTCTGCTGCCAATCAAGATCCACCTGCTTTCTAATCCTTTTTTTATATATATTTGATGAAGTCCTTTGAACTCGGGATGCGGGCACCCTTAGAATGCTTCGCAATTTGTAATATTGTTTTGTTTAACTCTGATCACCCTTTAACTCTGGTAACTGCATTGGGATCGCATGACGACCCTTTATTTATGGATTGGCATCACTTCTACTTTTCCATCCAATGTTGTCTCGTTATTTTTGCATATAACATATTTGCACAAGTAATTTAGCTTCGCTTCCTTAGTACTTTGACTTCGAAATTATATCTTTATTTCATCTTTGCATGTTGAATTGTCTTGAATAGTGCTAGATTTGCATGCCTTTGCTTAGATTCCTTAGATTGTTGTAGCAGTAACTTCAAATGCGATCCTTGCATCGTTGAGATGGCTTGGACCTTAGTATGTTAATGTTAACAAACAAGCAAGTAAAATTTGAATGCACAATAAAAAGTAATTCATAAAGAAATTGAACTTTTATATTGATAAACGGGGAGAAGCCCAAACAAGTTGACAAGTGGGGCGAGGCCCAATAAATGATAAGTGGGGCGAGGCCCAATAGTTGATACGTGGGGCGAGGCCCAATAGTTGATACGTGGGGCGAGGCCCAAAAAGTGGTAAGTGGGGCGAGGCCAAGTGTCATTACATCATAAAGGGAGGGTGTCTATATGATCACTACCCCCCAGTATTTTGTATGAATTTATTCATGCGAAATAGATAGAAACTACCAGGAGCGATGCCTTCACTGATAGTATTTGCGTAAGTGTTCCGCATTCCAAGCTCGCGGAATAACTTTATCCTTCATGTCTGTGAGGTAGTAAGTTCCCTCTGAGAGAGCAGCATAGATTTTGTAAGGCCCTTCCCAATTAGCACCAAAGACTCCATGACCCGGGACCTTAGTGTTATGCATGACTCTCCTAAGCACGAGGTCGCCTGTCTTTAAAGAACTTACTTTGACCTTCCCATTATAGTACCTCGCTGTCCTTTGTTGGTAATTCTTCAGGCCAATTGCCTTTGCTCTCCTCCAACTTAGCCTTCAAAGTATGTTTGATGATTTTGTTGATGGCCTCAGTTTGGCCATTTGTCTGGGGGTGACTCACAGCTGAAAAACTCTTTTTGATCCCCAAGTTCTCACATAATTCTTTCATGTCCTTGCTGTCAAACTGCTTTCCGTTATCTGATATGAGCTGATAAGGAATCCCATAGCGACACACAATTGCCCTGTACACGAAGTCCTTGAGTTTCTTTGCGGTAATAGTGGCAAGTGGCTCAGCCTCGGCCCACTTGGTGAAATAATCAACAGCCACAACTGCGTACTTGACACCTCCTTTGGCTTTGGGCAGCTCCCCAATTAGATCAATGCCCCACATAGCAAAGGGCCATGGGCTCGTTAGCGAGGTGAGGTGAGAGACAGGAGCGCTGCTGTAGTTAGCGATCCTTTGGCAATTATCACACTTCCTTGCGAACTCAAACGCATCTCTTTTCAAAGTAGGCCAGTAGTACCCTTGGCGAAGAATCTTTTGGGCCAGAGAACTACCCCCCGAGTGATTGCCACATATCCCCTCATGAACCTCCCGGAGAATGTAATTGCATTCTTCTCCATCTACACACCTTAGGAGCGGGATGTTGAACCCTCTTCGATACAGGACTTCGTCATAGATGACATAGCGAGCAGCCTGATATTTGATTTTTCTTGCTTCTTTTTTGTCTTGAGGCAGGGCTCCATTTTTCACATACTCCCATATAGGGGTCATCCAGGTCGACCCTGGGGTCGCTATCTCCATAACAAACTCCTCTGGTACACTGGGCTTTGTCTGGATTTCCAGTGGGATAATTCCAAGTAGGGTGGCCTCGCGACGCGACCCCAGTTTTGCCAGTGCATCTGCTCCCTGATTCTTCTCTCTTCTAATATGAACCACCTTGACATTGTTAAATTTTTTCATCAAACTCTGTGCACATCGCAGATATAGCTCAATCTGCTCACCTCTAGCTTGCCAACCACTCCAGAGTTGATATGTTACCAGCATGGAATCGCTGTAAGCTGTGAGGTTCTCTACCTTCATTTCCAGTGCCAGTTTGAAACCAATAATGAGGGCTTCGTATTCTGCTGCATTATTGGTGGCTTCGAAAGCGAAGTGTACTGCACTTTGTATCTTGCGACCCTCTGGAGTTACCAACTCGATGTCGGCCCCAGATCCTTCCTTGTTAGATGCCCCATCTACGTATAGTTCCCACCACGAGGCCGAATTTTCTTTTTTGTCCTCGCTAACTATAATTTCTGGAGCTGCTATGATGGCCCAATCATCTCCCTCAGATTGGGGAGGGAACTCCAAGATAAAATCCGCAAGTGCCTGTCCTTTTATAGGGCCGCGAGGCTTAAATTCGATGTCAAACTGACTAAGCTCCACTGTCCATTGTAACAATCTCCTTGAAGACTCTGGCTTGTGCATTACCTGTCTCAGTGGGTAGGCAGTGCGGACCTCAATGCTGTGAGCCTGAAAATAGGGCCTTAACTTCCGCGAGGCTAAGACCAGGGCATAGGCTAGCTTCTCCATGTTTGTATATCGGGTCTCAGCATCTAACATCCTTTTACTGACATAGTAGACTGGATATTGAACTTTCCCTCCTCGCGAACCAATACTGCACTGACCGCGTGTTCAGACACAGCGAGATAGACAATGAGGACCTCGCCTTTAAGGTGCTTTGAGAGAAGTGGTGGCGAGCCCAGGTGTTCCTTTATCTTCTGAAAGGCCTCCTCGCATTCCAGTGTCCATTCGAAGTTTTTTCCCACCTTTTTAATGGCATTAAAGAACTCATGGCACTTATCTGATGATTTGGAAACGAACCGATTGAGAGCTGCGATCCTCCCTGTCAGACTCTGTACTTCTTTCACACTTCTTGGGGATCGCATGTCCATTAGAGCCTTTATTTTTGCAGGGTTCGCTTCAATTCCTCGGTGGTTGACAATGAATCCCAAAAACTTTCCAGATTCGACCCCAAAGACACACTTCTGGGGGTTAAGCTTCATTCTGTACTTCCTTAGTATATCAAACATCTCTGCGAGGTGAGAGATGTGATCCACAGCTTCCTTAGACTTGACCAACATGTCATCTACATAGACTTCCATTGTCTTGCCAATTTGTTTCTCGAACATCATATTAACGAGCCTCTGGTAGGTAGCCCCAGCATTAAGAAGACCAAAGGGCATCCCTATGTAGCAATAGAGACCTCTATCTGTGATGAACGAGGTGTGCTCTTGATCAGGGCCATACATGGGTATCTGATTGTACCCAGAGTAAGCATCCATGAAAGAAAGGAGTGCATGTCCCGTTGTTGCATCCACTAGCTGGTCGATCCTTGGTAGCGAAAAACTATCTTTGGGACAATGTTTGTTGAGGTCGGTAAAGTCCACACATGTCCTCCACTTTCCATTTGGCTTCTTCACGAGGACAGGGTTCGCGAGCCAGTCAGGGTAGAATGATTCCCTAATGAGCCCTACCTCGAGGAGTCTGTCCACTTCTGCCTTTAGAGCCTCAGCTCGTTCTCCACTTATGGGTCGCCTCTTCTGTCTGACCCCCTTCTTGCTTGGATCCAAGTTTAGCTTATGGCACATTACATTAGGATCGATCCCAACCATATCTTCATGTGACCAGGCGAACACGTCAAGGTTTGCCTTTAGAAAAGTAACCAGCCTTTCTCTCAAATCAGGATTGAGTTGCTACCCTATTTTCAACACTTTTGAAGGGTCCTGCACATCAACAAGAATAGGAATTGTGTCTTCAGCTACCCCGGCTTGCTCCACATGTTCTGGGATGCGAGGATCAAGATCCAGATTATACTCGCGAGCCTGACTTGATTCTGCCTCGCAGGGGTTGGCATCCGCGTGCCAATACTCCTTAACAACAGTTGTAGTCTGTGTAATTCCATTTGGAAGTTCCGTCAATGTGGATGTTTCTTTGCGAACCCATTTTCCCTTTCGGGCTCGCACGGCGGCCTGCTCCGGGCTCTCCTCGCTGTCACTATCTGTAGCTTCTTCCACGATCCCTTCCTGGAGAACCATAACTGGCTGCGAGGTTCCCATCATCAAAGCCCCTGGTACTGGCTCTACTTGAATTCCCAAGTTATCAAAGTAATCGGCTGGGAGCTCCTCAATCGAGATCATGTTACAGTCTGTTGGGGGTACAAAAGTTGTCTTGCGAGACCTACTTTCCTCCTCGCACTCCATCTTGTCTGTCATAGAATTACTCCCTTTTTCTGCTGACCTGAGGGCCCTGTTGTAGCATTCACGAGACTCATGTTGTGCCCCCCTAATGCACCCGACTCCATTTGGGGTAGGGAACTTCATAGAGAGATGGTAAATAGAAGTAACCACCCTCATTTCTTTGAGTATCGGCCTCCCCACGATAGCATTATAGGCTGAAGGTTGATCAACCACCATAAAGTCTGCAATTTGGGTGGTAATACAGGTCTCGTCCCCTAAAGTGACAGGGAGCCTTACGAGGCCCTTGACATTGACTGACGCTCCAGTAAAACCATAAAGATGCCCCACGGTAGGGATAAGGTCCTTATCCACGAACCCCATTTTCTGATAGACCTCGTAGGTTAGGACATTCACTGCGCTTCCATTGTCCACAAGGACCCTGTGGACATTCTGCGATCCAATGCGAACTCGGACAACGAGGGCGTCCGAATGAGGATGGTGGACCCACTTCGCATCTTCCTCAGTGAACATGATATTTGTATCTTCCCCCTTAAAGAGCTTTGGGGGTCGCTCCTACAAGTGATGGATGTTGGTGAGGGGTCGCTCCTTAGCTTCGTGTTAGCACAAAATCACGCAAGCGCACGTGTTCACAAGTAATATAGAATGAAGTAGAGTTCGTTCCCACAGAGATTGTATAATTTAGTTCTTGTACCTAAGTATCAATGTATGATTATCGTTCAATGCTAAGACAATGGACAAATTAGTTTTGATTATCTAAAATTAACTAATAAGAATTAATTAACAACTAAATTAATTAACTAAGTGATTTCAAATTACTTATGAGATGGAAAACATGGGATCCTAACTTCAATACAAACTTCCTTTAGAGATCATGCCCTTTTATCAACACATGTGGTGGTTACGATAACTAATCAGATAACACGAAATAAGTATACGTTACCTTTCAGTACACGCACACCAATCTACACAATATCCACAAAAGATAGAAATCATGCAGGCACCAATTATGCTTAGACCCTATATGTCTATAGAATTTGAAAACATAATGGTTGAAGATCAAGTATCCATAAGATTACATAAGGTAGTATGAGACGGTTAGAAACACACCACAAACATGAACAACATTCATGGACTTATGCTAGCATGGCAAGTTCTAAATCAAAAGATTCACTGTCGCTTCACTTAAGATTAACAAGATAGATGTTAGCTACGCATCTATATGAATTAAATACAACCATGCAAGGATATCGCAAATTCACCACACATATATCAAGTTAGGCAATCAACATCTAAATTCCATAAGTAAATCCGTTAGGACCCCATGACGGCGATTAGTTCATAATCGAACCGTTCGTCATCATGGGGTTTGATGAAAACATGATAAAGATGAAGAGAATAATGATGAATAAATCAATGATACCAAAGTTATAGAACAAAGTCGAATAATGATCAAGCATCCAAAAGATACGCCTAGTAAGAATACAAGAAAACTATGTCTAGATCTTCTTGTTGTCACGATCCTCGCCTTGGCTTCTCAATCTCGTGCTAAAAAGTGTGTATGTATGTGAAGTAATCTGATCTCTGGTGTCTGGGTGTGTGTGTAAATCTGACCTCCCAGCATGTGTATTTATAGCTCAATATTGCCTCTTCTCCAAACAATTGCCATTCTTGAGTAGGAATCGAATTTGACAAATTCCATCTTTAAATATGATATAGATTGCAAATTCCTTTGTCAACTAAAGCTTCTGGACTATTCCCACCGTTCAAGAATATTTCCATGTCAAATAGGAGAAGAAAACGGCAACATTCCTCTTTAAAATCAGAATTAGAACAGTTTCTGGCGGCCCAGTTTTCCCTTGGCGCGGTCGCGCTCTTCTCCTTTGCTTTTACAGCGCGGTCGCGCTCTACCAAATCTGTCAACCCTGCCTAGCGCGGTCGCGCTCTCCTCCAATGTAAACATAGCGCGGTCGCGCTCCTCTAATGTTGTCTCTGCAGAAATTGAGTTAGAAGCTAATTCTTCGCGCGCCGTTTTTACACCACAACCACTTCTGTTCCAAAAGTTACAAAACACCATAAATACCTGCAAAAACTTAATTCCTGCACAAACTCCACAAAACACGTTAAACCACACAAATACTCGAGAATTAAGCGATCAATTCAAGCCAAAATAGAACGATCAAAATGGATAAAAATCCACTTATCACACCCCCAAACTTGAACCGATGCTTGTCCTCAAGCATAAACAGATATAAATATATACAACTAACTAGTACCACTTCCGTAGGTGATCACGGTTGCATTTGGCATATGCAACAAGCCCTTTAAACCCCTAGGCAGCCCTAGTGGACGAGTAAGGTCTCGTGAGGGCCTATAGTGAATGTACCCACAAAATCCAACTGACACAAACGACACAAACAATGCAATGCATGAATGCAACTAAATATGAATGCAAAGGATCCCCTCAAACTAACCAACACCACTTAGCAAGCAAATATCTCAATGAATGCAATCAATCCAAACAGAGCTCGACTAAATTCTGGTATACTAACAATACATGATCAGAACGTGCGTGTGTGCAATGCTCGACAGATATACTCCCAAACCGGATCAAAATCATACATATTCTTTTCCAAGACAATCACAGGTTTATAAATAGAATGAACGTTAAACTCAAGATCACTTCAGATACACCTCCATACTCCTCTAAAGTAGACAGAAATTCATGCTTTATTATGACTCAAACACAATATGTACACAACACACATGCTTATTTGATCGTGCAATGGATGAGACCCCTAAAGGCTTATACAATAATACCCATGTAGCGAGCATTGGGTTAGTGGATCCCAGACTATAAAAAGCCTTAGGTCACTAGGCACAAAGTCCCCAAGAACTTAATTGCTCGAGTATTAAAGAGCTCACCCTGACCAATTCTGCATACTCATACTCTCACAACACTCTTTTTTTTTTAATTTTTTCCTTCTTTTTTTCTATTTTCGCTTGTTTTTTTCTTCTTCTTTTTTTTTCTTTTTTTTTTCACATGGAATCTGGAATGAGAATTCTCAATTCCAACCCTAGACTACTCATAAACATGAGCCGGCTACTAGCCATTTGACGCCTAGCCAACAAATACAAACACATTAACATGAAATTTCTGTTTTCCCCCAAACTTATATTTTGGTGTTCCTTAATCATCAAGAGAATAAAGCAAATTCTATCGATAAACAAGTGATTAAATCCTAAATCCAAACAAGCATGACTCAACCTAACCCAAGAGCAAACGACGAGACTGTGTAAAAATTTTGTTCATGAAACATGCACGTCAATTTCATCAAAATTTAAAATCAGCCCTCTGTTCATCCTTTTCACACCCACATCAACATCTACCTACCTTATGGCATCAGCTTATTCTAAGGGAAACATGAAAAATGCATGCAATGCAACTATATGAACTCACATACAAAACTCGACACACATGCAAACAGAATGCTCTATATGACAGGTATCATGCATGAAACTAAACGACACATACAAATATGATGCAATATGAATTCCTACATGCCACAAATATATCACAACAATATATCACAACAACTACTAATTCCCAAATCCACCCCCAAACTTGAAATTTCCAATGCCCTCATTGGAAGCAAATAAGGGAAAAGTAGAACATACCTACTGATCACCTGGACCACCCTCCTGAAGAGGAGAATCCGGTGGAGGATAGACTCCATGTGCCCCAAAAACAGGCCAATCCACCTGCACTCCACTGGCAGAAAAAGCAGTGCCCAGCGCCTGAGTCAACTCCTGTGCAAAACGGCTCTGAGAATCATACATAGCATCCATGCGACGCATCAGCCGTCTGTACTGAGAGGCAACAGGAATATCCTCGGGAACCTGAGGTGGCGGAACAGCACCAGCAATCTGGTAACCCAAACCCCTAGGATGTGGAACGCCGCCCGGCCACTCCACCATCCTCGCAATAGTCCCAGAATCAATAGGACCACTCGGCAACTGAATCGGCTCGTCCTCAGCCCATCTCACTCCAACCGCCATACACAAACTAGTAACCACAGAACCATATGGAATCCCCCCTGTGGTACTCGCTCTCAAAAACCTCAAGATATTTTGGCTAATCATATAACCAATGTCAATATAAAAACCATTCAGAATCGCCCACAGAAAAATACCTCTCTCCACATTAACCTCGTGCTGATGTGTGGTAGGCAACAAGTTAGCACAGATAAACAAATTCCATGCTCTAGCATACCTGTTCAACGCAGAAGTAGGGAAATGCAAGTGCTCATTACTCCCTGGCTTCATCTTCCACACAGTACCTGGCACACACAACCTAGTCACAATAGCATCCAAGTCTACCTCTGTCCTGGACTTAAAAGTCCAATCCTCAGCACCTGCAGGTCTGGCAGGCAAAGCAAGCAAACGGCTGATGGCAGGCGGTGTGTAGTCCACTATCAAACCCCTAACCACTGAATAACCATTCCGTTCAGCCTTCGCATTCGCATAGAACTCGCGAACAATAGACAACGGAATATCCATAGCCAACTCACAAATAGGCTCCCAACCTCGCGACTGAATCATCGCCACCAGATCTCCATCCGACGGACCAGCTAAAAACATCATATCCTTGATTACTGTCTTTGACATCAACCTGTTATACTCCGCCCGGGCCTCCACGGAAACAAACTTTTCCCCGGGGCCCTCCGAACTAGAATCGGAATCAGATGAATGATGTCCACTAGAACCACCAGCAAAACGGGTCCTTTTCGGGGCCATTACACAATCTCCAACAAGCAGAAAATATACACAAATAGCAACCCACAGCAACCTAACAACAATTATTCCAAAATACGCAACTACAATTCCGAATAATCAAGAATAATCAAGAAATTACCCAAAACGAATCTGTAGGAGAAGTAGCACTGCGTAATAAGCCTCCAATCGATGAATGAACACGAATTCCAAAGCTCCAAAATCGTGGTTTAGGGTTAAGTGTATTTATGTATATGTATGTATATGAGAGATGTGTGTATAAGAGAGATTATATAATGACTGAGTACAAACGAATTTGGGGAATTATAGAGTGATTAGGACTGGTTTTGGGCTGAGATTATGGTTTCCAACTCGAATTTTGGGCTCAAAATCTGCTCCGGTAATTATTTCTGCACCTCCAGAATCGAACTAACGCGGTCGCGCTCTGTTTGTACTGCTAGACAGCGCGGTCGCGCTGTCCCAATATTTTTATTTTTATTTTATATTTTTTTTAAAGATAATAATACAAAGAATATACAACAATAATGATATCCAATCACATGGGTTGCCTCCCACGAAGCGCTCGTTTAACGTCATTAGCTTGACTTGCTGCTCGGTCGTTACGTTTCTGCCAAATCCACGGAATCTGTTTCACGAACCACTGGATCACCTGTAAAATAATGTTTCAACCGCTGACCATTTACCTTGAACGCCAAATCAGGTGACTTTTCAAAAATCTCAACGGCTCCATGCGGAAATACGGTTTTAACAGTGAACGGCCCTGACCACCTTGACTTAAGCTTCCCAGGAAAAAGTTTGAGGCGCGAATTAAACAACAAAACCAACTGACCAGGCACAAAGACCTTAGGAATCAACTTCTTATCATGCCACCTCTTCACCTTCTCCTTGTAAATCTTGTGGTTCTCGTAATCCTGAGATCGAAACTCCTCTAACTCATTCAACTGCAATAACCGTTTCTCACCAGCTGCTCTAATATCAAGATTCAACTTCTTAATCGCCCAAAAAGCTTTATGTTCCAACTCCACTGGTAGATGACATGCTTTTCCAAAAACTAACTGATACGGAGACATTCCCAAAGGTGTTTTGTAAGCTGTTCTATAGGCCCAAACAGCTTCATCTAACTTCAAGGACCAATCCTTCCTCGACGGATTCACCACCTTTTCTAGAATTCTCTTGATTTCACGATTAGAAACCTCCGCTTGACCGTTTGTTTGGGGATGATATGCTGTAGCAACACGATGTGTCACCCTATACTTCGCCAACAATGCAGTGAATTGACGATTACAAAAGTGAGTCCCCTCATCACTAATAATAGCTCGCGGAGTTCCAAAACGCGTAAAGACCTGTTTATGAAGAAAGTTCAGCACCACCTTAGCATCATTGGTTGGTAAGGCCTTCACCTCAACCCACTTAGAGACGTAGTCCACAGCTAGCAAGATGTACTGATTATTACAAGACGAAACAAAGGGTCCCATGAAATCAATACCCCATACATCAAAGATCTCTACCTCAAGGAGCATATTAAGAGGCATCTCATTCCTCCTAGAAATATTACCAACTTTCTGACAATGATCACACCTCAAAACAAACTGATGAGCATCCTTAAAAACTGTAGGCCAAAAGAAACCTGCCTGACGAACACGATCTGATGTCTTCTCTCCACCATAATGACCTCCATAAACAGTGGAATGGCAATCTCGCAACACACTTTCAGTCTCGCTATAAGGAATGCAACGTCGAATAATCTGATCAGCACCCTGTTTGAACAAATACGGCTCGTCCCATCGGTACCACTTCACATCATGTAAGAACTTCTTCCTTTGAGCATAAGATAAATCCGGAGGGATGATGTCACTGACAAGATAGTTCACAAAATCTGCAAACCATGGTTCTTCCACTTGTACCCCTAAAAGCTGCTCATCCGGAAAAAATTCATTAATCAGAGATTTAGCCTGTGAATTTTTACCATGGTCTTCCAACCTCGAAAGATGATCTGCCACCTGGTTTTCAGTTCCTTTTCTGTCTTTAATCTCCACATCAAATTCCTGGAGCAATAAGACCCATCGAATCAACCTAGGCTTCGAATCCTTCTTTGTCATCAAGTATCTGATAGCCGCATGATCTGTGTAGACAATGACTTTCGTGCCAAGTAAATAGGCTCGAAACTTCTCAAATGCATAAAAAACAGCCAAGAGCTCTTTTTCCGTGGTGGTGTAGTTCAACTGTGCGTCATTAAGGGTTTTACTAGCATAGTAAACCACATGAAATATTTTCTCCTTTCTCTGATCAAGAACAGCACCAACGGCATAGTCACTAGCATCACACATTAGCTCAAATGGCTCACTCCAATCTGGTGCAGTAATAACAGGTGTGGTAGTCAACTTCTTCTTCAAAAGCTCGAAAGCATCAAGACAAGCTTCATCAAAATTGAAATGCACATCTTTCTCCAACAGATTGCACAAGGGTTTAGAGATCTTCGAAAAATCCTTTATGAACCGACGATCGAAACCCGCATGACCAAGAAAGCTGCGAATGCCTCTAACAGAGATAGGAGGAGGAAGCTTCTCAATAGTGTCAATTTTTGCTTTGTCCACCTCGAGTCCTTTGCTAGAAACCTTGTGCCCAAGAATGATTCCTTCTTGCACCATAAAGTGACATTTTTCCCAATTCAGCAACAGATTAGTCTCCACACATATCTTCAAAACCAGACCAAGATTATGCAAGCACTCGTCATATGAAGAACCAAACACTGAGAAATCATCCATGAAAACTTCCACATTGATACCAATCATGTCTGAAAAGATAGCCATCATACACCTCTGAAAAGTGGCTGGAGCGCCACACAGTCCGAACGGAACTCGTCTGAATGCAAAGGTGCCAAATGGACATGTGAATGTAGTCTTCTCTTGATCCTCAGGTGCAATGCAAATCTGATTATATCCGGAATATCCGTCAAGAAGACAATAGTACTCGTGGCCTGCCAACCTGTTTAACATCTGATCAACAAACGACAGAGGAAAGTGGTCTTTTCTCGTGGCTTTGTTCAACTTGCGATAGTCCATGCAAACTCTTCATCCTGTAACGGTACGTGTAGGGATGAGCTCATTCTTCTCATTAGCAACAACTGTCATACCCCCCCTTCTTCGGCACACACTGTACTGGACTCACCCAAGAACTGTCTGAAATAGGGTAGATAATACCAGCATCAAGCCACTTCAAGATCTCCTTCTTCACCACTTCCTTCATAATAGGATTGAGACGACGCTGATGCTCCACGGTAGGCTTGCAATTCTCCTCTAGCAGAATTTTGTGCATGCAATACGAAGGACTGATTCCTTTGATGTCTGCTATAGTCCATCCAATAGCTGTCTTAAACTGTCTCAATATCCTCAAGAGCTTCTCCTCTTCACTATCTATCAAGTTAGCGGCAATGATAACAGGCAAAGTAGATGCTTCACCCAAAAAGGCATACCTCAAGTGCTCTGGTAGCTGTTTAAGCTCAAGTGTAGGAGCTTCCTTAATAGATGGTTTGAGACGACTCTGTGACTTTTTAAGCTCCTCCAGCCCAAGTGACTCAACTGGCACTTCAAAACTCTTTCTCCACGGAATTGCCCTTAACTGCTGAATTTGCTCTTCTCTTTCTTCATCTTCAACTACAGAATCTCCTAGCAAAGCTCTCTCTAATGGATCAGCCAACAGTAACTGATCAAAGTTCAACTTCACTGACGACTCCACCAAGTCCACCTGACAACATTCCTCATCATCTGAAGGTAGCTTTATTGCATTGAAAACATTGAAGGTAACATCCTGGTCTTGCACCCGCATCGTGAGCTCCCCCTTCTGAACATCAATCAAGGTACGGCCCGTAGCTAGAAAAGGCCGTCCTAAGATGATAGGAATCTTCTTATCTTCTTCAAAGTCAAGAATCACAAAATCTGCTGGAAAGATGAGTTTATCAACCTTGACCAAAACATCCTCAACGATACCCCTCGGGTATGTAATAGAACGATCAGCTAGCTGTAGAGAGATGTTGGTAGGTTTAGGATCTGGAAGACCAAGCTGCATGAAAACTGACAACGGCATGAGATTGATACTAGCACCCAAATCACACAAACACTTGCTGAAAGATAACTTCCCAATGGTGCACGGAATAGTGAAACTGCCTGGATCCTTTAGCTTCGGTGGTAACTTTTGCTGTAAAATGGCACTACACTCTTCTGTTAATGCTACTGTATCCAATTCTTCAAGTTTCAACTTCTTTGAGAGAATACCCTTCATAAACCTTGCATAGCTCGGCATCTGCTCTAATGCTTCAGCAAAAGGGATATTGATTTGAAGCTTTTTGAATACCTCCAGAAACTTGCCAAACTGTCTGTCATTCTTCTGCTTCTTCAATCTGCCTGGATATGGAGGAGGAGGAAAGATTTTCACGTTCTCTGTAGACTGCTTTGTAGAAACTTCCTTAGCAGAATTTTTAGGATTCTCCACCTCGCTAACCAACTGCTCAGCTACTCTATCAGTCTGGACTTGTTCCTTATCTGCAGTAGGTGCCACATGTTGCTCTTGAACTTCTTCTTCTTCTTCAATGGCTGAATTCTGATTACCAGTCACCTTACCCGATCTCAACGTAACTGATTTGACATGCTCTTTGGTTTCCCTCTTGCCTGGATTGGCTTCAGTGTCACTTGGAAGAACTCCAGATGGTCTGTTCAATAGAGCACTAGCAAGCTGCCCGATCTGACTTTCCATGATCTTCATAGATGCCCCCTGACTTTTTACTATCATCCTCAACTCCTCAAGTTCAGCTTTTTCATTAGAAGATTGACCAGCATTCCCCTGAGATTGTTGCTGGAAACCTGGAGGCTGAAACTGTTGTCTGGGCTGGTACTGCTACTGAAATCCTTGATTGAATTGCCTAGCTCCGAATTGCTGTTGCTGCTGATTACCACCTTGATTGTTACTCCAGCTAAAATTTGGATGGTTGCGGTTATTCGGGTGATAGGTGGCTGGAACTGGCTATTGTGGCCTCTGGAAGTTACTCACAAATTGTGTTGATTCAGAAGATATGGCACATTGAGTTGTATCATGTGCGCC
Source organism: Saposhnikovia divaricata (assembly GCA_036435485.1). NCBI lineage: Eukaryota > Viridiplantae > Streptophyta > Magnoliopsida > Apiales > Apiaceae > Saposhnikovia > Saposhnikovia divaricata. The sequence continues at coordinate 35,734,796 of CM071599.1, forward strand.
CGCACATAACTCACAAACACTAGCTACCTGCTGAACTCCCATGTTAGCCAAAGAATCGACCTTCATTGACAAGGCCTTCAACTGAGCTGCAATGGCTGTAGCTGTATCAATTTCAAGAACACCTGCTACCTTGCCTTGAGATAACCTCCCTGTAGGATTCTGATATTCATTAGCAGCCATCATCTCGATCAATTCATAAGCTTCTTCATAACTCTTGGCCCACAAAGCTCCACCTGATGCTGCATCTAGCATGGGTCTCGACTGTGCACCCAAACCATTATAAAAACAATTGATTATCATCCAATCAGGCATCCCATGATGTGGACACTTCCTTAGCATCTCCTTATATCTCTCCCAAGCCTCACATAGAGATTCTCCAGACTGCTGTGAAAACTGAGTGATAGCATTCCTAATAGCTGCTGTCTTCGCCATGGGAAAAAATTTGGTGAGAAATTTCTGTGCAAGATCTTCCCATGTAGTGATAGAACCTGCTGGTAAAGAGTGTAACCAACTCTTCGCCTTGTCCCTCAGAGAGAATGGAAATAGCCTTAACTTAACAGCATCCTCAGACACCCCGTTAGTTTTGAAGGTATCACAGATCTCTATGAAATCCCGAATATGCATGTTGGGATCTTCGGTAGGAGCACCCCCAAACTGAACTGAGTTCTGGACCATCTGTATAGTGCTAGGCTTGATCTCGAAGGTATTGGCTGCGATTGCTGGTCTGACAATACTCGATGCAATGTCATTGATCTTTGGCTGCGAGAAATCCTTAAGAGCCTTAGTTGCTGCTGCTGGTTCTCCCATATCTTCTACAACTTGAATCACTGGAGCTTCTGTTTCTGTTTCTTCTTTATTTTTCAACTTCTCCTTATTCGCTTGAGAACGCGTTCGCATACACGCTCAAGTACCTGAAAACACAAAACAACACAAAAACTATTAGTAACCGATCTGAGTCAATGAACTTTAACGACCACTGATGTCAAGCACATAAACTATAATAAATCCCCGGCAGCGGCGCCAAAAACTTGTTAGCACAAAATCACGCAAGCGCACGTGTTCACAAGTAATATAGAATGAAGTAGAGTTCGTTCCCACAGAGATTGTATAATTTAGTTCTTGTACCTAAGCATCAATGTATGATTATCGTTCAATGCTAAGACAATGGACAAATTGGTTTTGATTATCTAAAATTAACTAATAAGAATTAATTAATAACTAAATTAATTAACTAAGTGATTTCAAATTACTTATGAGATGGAAAACATGGGATCCTAACTTCAATACAAACTTCCTTTAGAGATCATGCCCTTTTATCAACACATGTGGTGGTTACGATAACTAATCAGATAACACGAAATAAGTATACGTTACCTTTCAGTACACGCACACCAATCTACACAATATCCACAAAAGATAGAAATCATGCAGGCACCAATTATGCTTAGACCCTATATGTCTATAGAATTTGAAAACATAATGGTTGAAGATCAAGTATCCATAAGATTACATAAGGTAGTATGAGACGGTTAGAAACACACCACAAACATGAACAACATTCATGGACTTATGCTAGCATGGCAAGTTCTAAATCAAAAGATTCACTGTCGCTTCACTTAAGATTAACAAGATAGATGTTAGCTACGCATCTATATGAATTAAATACAACCATGCAAGGATAACGCAAATTCACCACACATATATCAAGTTAGGCAATCAACATCTAAATTCCATAAGTAAATCCGTTAGGACTCCATGACGGCGATTAGTTCATAATCGAACCGTTCGTCATCATGGGGTTTGATGAAAACATGATAAAGATGAAGAGAATAATGATGAATAAATCAATGATAACAAAGTTATAGAACAAAGTCGAATAATGATCAAGCATCCAAAAGATACGCCTAGTAAGAATACAAGAAAACTATGTCTAGATCTTCTTGTTGTCACGATCCTCGCCTTGGCTTCTCAATCTCGTGCTAAAAAGTGTGTATGTATGTGAAGTAATCTGATCTCTGGTGTCTGGGTGTGTGTGTAAATCTGACCTCCCAGCATGTGTATTTATAGCTCAATATTTCCTCTTCTCCAAACAATTGCCATTCTTGAGTAGGAATCGAATTTGACAAATTCCATCTTTAAATATGATATAGATTGCAAATTCCTTTGTCAACTAAAGCTTCTCGACTATTCCCACCGTTCAAGAATATTTCCATGTCAAATAGGAGAAGAAAACGGCAACATTCCTCTTTAAAATCAGAATTAGAACAGTTTCTAGCGGCCCAGTTTTCCCTTGGCGCGGTCGCGCTCTTCTCCTTTGCTTTTACAGCGCGGTCGCGCTCTACCAAATCCGTCAACCCTGCCTAGCGCGGTCGCGCTCTCCTCTAATGTAAACATAGCGTGGTCGCGCTCCTCTAATGCTGTCTCTGCAGAAATTGAGTTAGAAGATAATTCTTCGCGCGCCGTTTTTACACCACTACCACTTCTGTTCCAAAAGTTACAAAACACCATAAATACCTGCAAAAACTTAATTCCTGCACAAACTCCACAAAACACGTTAAACCACACAAATACTCGAGAATTAAGCGATCAATTCAAGCCAAAATAGAACGATCCAAATGGATAAAAATCCACTTATCACTTCGCGGGCATATCTTTCTCTAGCCCTATTGCTATCCCCCCGATGTGGGGTCCCCCAATTATTACGTGGATACTTCCGCCTCGCGTTTCCCTTTCATTAATGACTGGATTCTGTTCAGGTGGGGGGCTTGATTATACCCAAGGCCAGACTTGGGATTATGCTTCTTCACCTCGCGAACTGCCCACTCAGTTAACTTTCCTTCACGAATTAACTGGTCCACTTGCTGTTTGAGCTCTTGGCAGGTCGTTGTATCATGCCCTGTTTGTTCATGGAAGGCACAATACTTGCTAGTGTTTGCGGTCCCCTTCGGACCCATCGGTGTAGGCTTCCTGAATACCCCCTTGTTTTCATTGACTGCATAAATGTGATCAATTGGGGCGACCAGAGGAATATACTTGTCTTCATCCCTCGCAGGGCGAGCTCTCAGTGGGGATCGCCTCAAAGGATCGTGGTCTCTCCTTTTTGGGCTGGGGCTTCGACTTCGATCCCGTCTTCGCCTTGGACTTCTGGAGTCCTTTCTTTTTACCCCCCTGTTCCTACTCCAACTGCTACTCCTTTCATTATTCTTCTTCAAATCTGCGAGTGACTTCTCAACACGCTTGAAAGGCTCATCGACCTTGTGCAATTCAGAAAGAGTGCTAGGGGTTTGTTCTTGTAACTTCTTCCAGAATTCAGTACCTTCCCTCACTCCAGCGATGAGGAAATTTTTCACAGCTTCGTCATTTGCACCTCGTACGCGAGGCACCTCATCATTGAACCTCTTGAAGTAATCATGAAGGGTTTCACCTTCCTTCTGTTTTATGTTTGCCAAGGTGGACACAGGGGGTGCGTAGAGCATCGAGGACTGGAACTGTTTGATGAAGATGTCCACGAATTGTTCCCAAGAATCGATGACAATCAATGCCCCTAGCTTCGAAAATCACTGCTGAGCACTTTCCCTCAGCGAGGCCGCAAATAGCCTACACCTCGCTAGTAATGAGACCTGATAAACATCCATCTCATTATTGAATCGAATCACAAACTCTGCTGGATCGGTATCGCCATTATAGGTCATATCATGTTGATGGCCTCGAAACACTGCAGGAAGCGGAGCAGTTCGAATTTCATGAGTAAAGGGCGATGAAGAGCCCATAGTGCTAAAGATCCCTTTCTCATTGTTCATCGCGTCCAGGGCCTTTTTCAACTCCTCCAGCTTATAGTCTCCTACCTTGACCTCCTTGTCACCCTCCTTTTTACCTCCAGTACTTCCATGATGTGACTGGGTCTTTTTTGGGACACTGGACTCCTCCTGGTCATTCCTGCTATCCTTCTTTCTACGATCCTTTTCAAGATATTGAGATCGTTCTTGGTCTCGATGAGACGGGGGTCTATCATCGCGACGATGGGACCGCTCACGCTCTCTACGGGGAGAGGGGGGTCTGTCATCACGACGATATGACCGCTCGCGATCTCGAGGAGACAATGGTCGATGTGTGCCCCTGCGTCTGTTCTTAGATTCTTCATGTCGAGGCGCATTAACCTTTTCCAATTTTAGACGAAGGTCATGTTCAGTTAGCTTCTTTCCGAGACGGTCAAAAACACTGATCGATCTCCCCTCAGATGAGGCGACCTTGTCATGCGATCCCCCTTTCTTTTCGAGCGAGTCCTCCTCCTCATTCCAGTCAGGGTTGGTTTGATCTGTTAGGACATCCTCGAAGTCATCAATGAGTTTCTTAGTCGGGAGTTTGCTTCCTTCCCCTGGTGTCCTACCGCCTGTCCTTGCATTCCTCTTCGATCCTCTAGAACTATAGCGCTTCTCCACTTTTGCGACCCTTTCATGTACAGCGGTCACTTGCTCGCCGAGGCCTTTTAGAAAGGACATGACCTCGCTGGTCAACGCCACCCTCTGTACTGGGGGGGGTGTGTTCCTCCTTATAGCCAGTCTTAGAGTTGTCCTTGGACACCTCGTCCTCTGAGGGGTCCCTCGTCAGGGGATCGTCCTTGTTAACTTTATGCGATCCCGGGGTCTCTCCATCGTTCTTCTTTTTGTGTGATTTAGTCATCGCTTCTCCCAATTCAATGACTTGCCCCCTCCTTCTAGCGCCAAATGTTATAGGGAGAATATTGTATAACAATATTTTGGAGGTTTGCTGGATTATCGGAGCAAAATACGGATATTTTGCTAATAAAAGAAGAACAAAGGATTAGGGTTTGTGTGTTTAGATGTGGCTGAGCTTGATAGGTGTTTGCAGGTAAACTGTTTCTCATCCGTATCAAGGTGCCTACGTACCCTATTTATAGGGATCAAGCCTGACGTAGTTCTTGGGCAACAAGTTACCTAGGCGGGCTAGGGTTTTAAGAGATAAGCCAAAGTCCAAGCCCACTTGTTTAGGGCTGACGTGGCAATGAGTCATCAACCCTATCCATGATCCATGATCCAGCTGTAGAAGCCCATGGTCTCGAATGGATAGATTTGGAATGAAAGATCCATCAAGGCCCTTGCATGCGACCTTGAGAGGCCTGGCCACGTGAAGCGATCCCTGTGCCTAGCTACTCATGCGACCTTAGGTCTGGCCATGAGCCTTCCAGAGAAGAGGAGATAATGATCTCGCTGTAAGTTATAGATGTGATGCAAAAGCGAAGCGATCCCCTGGCAAGCATCGCCAGCGAGGCGCTGTATAGCGAGGTGCTCCTGTAATAGAGGTATTATTGCCAAGGCATGTTGGGCTGATTCCAATAGTGGGCTTTAGTGACCCAATCTTCATCTTCTAGGCCCATCATAGATTACGAACCATCAATTTAGCTAATTAAATCAATTTAGCCATTATGTCAGATTTGGGCATAACAATACTCATATCCCTTATCCCATCCAAACAAACATGGGATTGTTATTTTTAAGGATTATAATCCTTAATCTAATACTAAGTAAATTTTTAAAAACAAACATGGGATTAAAATTTTTAATGGATTATAGTCCTATCCCCTACTTAATCGCATGAAACAAACATGGCCTATAATCCTTAATCTAATCCCAAGTAAATTTTTAAAAATAATTAAATTTTTTTATGAATTATAATCCTATCCCATACTCTTTTTTTTTTAACATAATCTTATCCCCTACTCAATCATATGAAACAAACATGACCCAAGTGAACAATATAACAATTACCAAGAATACCAAAAACAATACTCCCTCCATCTATCAAAACTATTTTCGTTTGAAATGTCGGGACTGTTCATAACATGAGACAAATTACTAATTTACGTCTAATCTATAAGATCAAATATAGTCATGAATGATCTTGTTGGATTCGTATTTATGAGTAATTTAATACAATGAAGTTTTTATATTTAAACCTAATACAAAATTAAAGATATTAACGATCAAAAGTGTACGTTGGCAAGCGTGTCCAGGAAAAATGAGAAAAGTTTTTTGGGATATAGGAAGTACTACTACTAACAATAAATATAGAAAAGAGTATAGGAAGAGATCTGTTCTGAACAGGATTTATTGGGTTTGTTTGGTTTGGTTTGGTTTTAATATAGGAAGAGATCTGAAGAATCTGGTTGGACATAAGCCAGATACTGGTATGTTCTGTAAACAGTTGAGAATAAGATACATACATACATAATTAGTAAAAAAAAAAAAAATACATACATACATAACTGTTATAATAATATTATATTTATACAGAGAGAGACTGAGAGACAGAGAGGGAGAGAGGAGAGAGGAGAGAGGAGAGAGAGATGAGCAGGAGAGATATGGGTAGCAAAAACTGAGTGCATCAGATCGTCAGAAGTACCCAAAAGGATCACGAAATATCTGTGACAACCCTCTTTTATCCTTCCTTCCTATATATATAAATATTCACCATCTGCTCTTAATCTTTATTCTTCCTACATTTTGTACCTATCTACATTTATATAAACAAACACACATTCTTATCATATTTTTTATTGGGGTTTGGGAGAGATGGATGTTTCAGCTTCATTCTCTGTATCCAATGATGTTAATGGGAGTGAACAAGAACCCCATGTCTTAGCTGTTGATGATAGTCTTGTTGATCGTAAAATCGTTGAGAAACTCCTCAAAACCTTCTCTTGCAAAGGTACTCTATAAACCCTTTTCATTTCATTTTCTTCTTTTCTGATTTTACACATTCATTGGTTTTGTTAGTTTTTCTATAATGACTTTGTATGTGTTGTTTCTTGAAAATGCTCTTTGCCTTTACTTTTGATTTTTGAAGAAGGGTTGTCATTATTAGTATTTTTGGGTTACTTTTGATTTTTGAAGCAGAGTTGTCATTGTAAGTATTTTTGGATTTGACCCTCAATGTTGTATGCTTTAGGATTTGTTGATAGCCAAGTGTCGAAACTCCTCTTCTTTTCCGTGATCAATGTCATGGGTTCAATCGTTCCCCTTTATTGTGTACTTAACTAAACTAGTTTATCGAAAAAATATTTAATGTCCTAGAATTAAAGAGTTATTGAGTTAGGGTCTCTCACAAGCCTTGTTGATGTTTTCATCTGATTATTCTGAGTTTGTTGATGCTTTTTAAATTCGAGTTTTATGAGTTGGGGAAAACCCTTCTGATGTCTCTATCTGATTATTCTGACTTTGTTGTTTTTTAATCCAGTTCCAAAAGTTTTGGAAAACCCTTTTGCTATTACTGGAACTAAGTGTTACAATATGAGTTAATGAAGTTGTAGTGCTAGTACATTCATAATGGACACACAAAAACACAGATATAATATTCACTTTATTTTTTTGTATGAAGGTATTGTGCCTAATACGGAATAATGTGTGTTGGCAGTTAACACTGATCATCTACATTGATTATGTGATTCAACTGATTAGTAAGTTGTATTGTGGTTCAGTGACTACTGCAGAAAGTGGTATGAGGGCACTAGAGTATTTGGGCTTAAGAGATGATCAAGAGAACACTTTGAATAGCAATGTAAGTGAGATATTTTTTTACAGACTCCATTCAATTATAATTATGAATATTTGATTTGTTTGTCACCAGTAACTTTAGTGAAATGGTAGTCTGTTTCTTGACTACTTGATGTAGAATAGTAGATGTCACATTATCCTTAGAATCGCGTAAACCAAAATTGCATTGTTCTGAAAATGTTTCCTACTGGTTATTAATTCAAATTGATGCAGGGTTCAAAGGTGAACATGATTATTACAGATTACTGTATGCCCGGAATGACTGGATATGAGCTACTGAAGAAAGTTAAGGTAGTTATGAGTGGAAGAGATTTTCTTTCTGATCACTAGACACTTCACTATTGCACTTTAGAGCAATCAGAATTTAAGTTTTTCTTTAGAGATTAATATACTATTGGATGATTTTGGTGGTTAATATAATTCCAAAAGCAGGAATCATCAACGTTGAGGGAAGTTCCAGTTGTGATAATGTCATCCGAGAACATTCCAACTCGAATCAACAAGTAATATTCGTAAACGATACATACATATTTATTCATCATATTTACTAGTAGTGTTCTAACTTCTAAAGTACCTATGTGAAAACAGGTGCTTGGAAGAAGGAGCTGAGATGTTCATGCTCAAGCCCCTTAAGCAATCTGACATGAAGAAATTAAGGGGACAGCTGATGAAATGTTGAATCTGATCACATCCTTTTGAGAATTAGACAAGATGATTTTGAAATTATTATATATTACAAGTAAAGTGGGGAATAGTCAAATGGTGATACTGACAATTTGTTTTGGAGGTTTAAGCTGTTCTTGAGATTGTAGATCCTTGTAGTCTGCAGAACAGGGTAAATGAGGAAAGCAACCTTGCAGCATTTTTTTTTTTTTTTTTGTCTTATAAAATGACTGCTTTATTCTCATTTTGCTCTTGTCAATGAAATTTTGAATATTTACTTAGATTCATTCTTGTGTTTTCAGTTCCACTAAATTCATCATACTGATAAACAGAGCATCAAGAGCAGAAGTAGTGAAGACCATTGTATTCATTTAGCAAAAGATTCTACAAGTTTAAAACAAAATTATTACATTTTTCTACACAAATCTTTCATTACACACCAACAATTATTACTAGGGGAGAGCACGGATCGGATCGGATCGGGTTTATGGTAAAACCGAAACCGAAACCGAAACTCTTCGGATTTTAAAATCTAAAACCGAAACCGCAACCGAAACCGACGGTTCGGTTTCGGATTCAAAATTGTCGGATCGGTTGCAATCGGTTCGGTTTCGGTTTTAAAACCGCCTCAAATAAAAATGATAAAATCGACATACCTTACTTAAAAAAAGTACGTAGAATTTAAAATTACATCCATGAAGACTACATTGGACCACCAGCAGTACTTATAAAAATGTGAATTACTACATTGGACCATTACTTCTAGTCTGCTACTGATGTTATAATAGTACTTAGTGTAAGCAAAGGGAATTGAAGGAAAGAGTCTCCTCAAAACATCGATGCATTATAATGGTGCGCCGTAAAAATAGCAGCATTATGGCCATGTGATGCAAGTTCTACAGCAGCGTCAACAATTAACCTTTCAGCTCCATGTCATGCACCACACTAGCCAACTAAAGTCGTACGTGAGGCGCAACAAGACAAGCAAGGGTAAAATAGTCATTCCAGAAGGCAAGGACAAAGGAGTCAATTCAGAATGAAGGAGGGATAAAGAGGAAAAGGGGGATGCAATTAGGGTATCGATGAAGTGAGAATTAGATAAGAGAATTGGGAGAGAAGCTGGGCCTCTCGAATTGCCTAGCGAGCTTGTAATTCGTATCGTACTTGTGTTCTGGAATTGTGCTGGAGTTGTAATCAAACATTCTAAGTTATTATCATTTATATTACCCCGTATTTTACTTCGTTACTTGATTGAGTCGAGATTATTCAACTAGGGTTTGTTGAGCGTCGAGTAAATTCATTACAAGTGGTATCAGAGCATCGATCGATGGCGCCCACTCAACCAACACAACCCACTGTGAGTCAGAGGGTGGAGGAATTAGAAGACGCAGTGGGAAATATGGAAGCGAAGGTTACGGATCTGGTGTCGAAGGCGATTGAAAAGGTTATGGTAGTGATGGAAGGGCGAGTGTCGAGAGCAAGGGAACAACAAGAAGGGATGATTTATGCCATGAAAAAGGACCAGGACAAGTTTCAGGAGGAGTTGAGGTCGACGTTGACCGCTTTTCAGTCCATCCATATGACCCCTGCGGAGCCTGTCAATGGGGTCGAGCCTAACGGGGAGTCGTCGGTCAGAGGGGGTTTGTATACACCAAAAGGGGGAACCTCTGGGGCAGTATTTGGGAGCTCTGGAGTGGAGAGAAGTCAGTTTGGAGGAGGAAACTTTGGGGGAAATCACTCTCACGGAGCTCAGGGTAATTGGCGGTATCGTAAGTTGGATATGCCGTTGTTTGATGGAACTGACCCAGATGGGTGGGTGCTTCGGGTTGAAAGGTATTTCGATTTTTACAAGCTGACTGAACAGGAGAGGTTAGATTCGGTGGTGGTGGCACTCGAAGGCGATGCCCTTAAATGGTATCAATGGGAAAATAATAGACGTCCCATTCGAAGGTGGGGTGATTTAAAGAGCTTTGTGCTGCGACAGTTCCGTTCAGTGGGTGGAGGTTCTTTATATGAGCAATGGCTGTCGACTACTCAAACGACCACGGTGGCGGAATACCAAAGGAGATTTATCGAAACTGCTGCCCCACTGGATAAGTTACCAGAGGAGATTTTGTTGGGGCAATTTTTAACGGGGCTCAAAGAAGAGATTAAGGTGGAGGTAAGGATTTTAAATCCCATCAGTTTAGAACAGGCTATGGAGTTTGCAGTGCGAATTGAGGAGAAGCATCGAGCAATGGGGGTGAAGAAAAATGGGTGGAGTGCGATAAAAACGGGCACATACAGTTACTCCTCAAAGGGGCCAGCTCAATCTACAGTAACTTCCTATGCTTCGCAATACAGCCCACCGTCAGTAAGAAGTTGGGTGTCTGGAGGAGGGGAGTCACAATTGCCTAAACAGCCCAGTGTAACATCAAGCAAGAACAACGGGGAAATGCGGCGATTGACAGAGAAAGAGTTGCAAGAGAAAAGGGCAAAGGGGCTATGTTTCCGATGTGATGAGAAATGGAATATGGGACATAGGTGTAAACGGAGGGAGCTTAGTGTCTTGTTGATGGAGGATGAAGAAGAAGACAGTTCGGAGGGCAATGGAAGTGAACCACCACCGTCACCAACCGAAGAGGTGTCAAATGAGGTACACGTACATCCTGAGGTTTCTTTGAATTCTGTGGTAGGTTTGTCAAATCCACGAACTATGAAATTGAGAGGAATGATTGCTGAACATGAAGTCGTAGTACTAATTGATCCGGGCGCCACTCATAACTTCGTTTCGTTAGATAAAGTGGCTGCCCTACAGCTACCTGTCACCGAATCGGGAGGTTTCGGAGTTTCGTTGGGTAACGGTGAAGCCATTAGAGGTAATGGGGTGTGTGAGAACGTTGTCTTGCAGCTGGATGGGGGTATAGTAATACAGGAAGATTTCTTACCATTGCAGTTAGGGACAACCGATGTGATATTGGGCATACAGTGGTTGGAAAAATTGGGGGCTGTAGTTACCAATTGGAAAACACAAATTATGCAGTTTAATGTGGGAGAAAACACGGTTACTTTGGTTGGGGACCCTTCTCTGGTGCGTGCTCAGATTTCGCTTAAGGCAATGATTCGTACTATTAGAAGGGAGAAGCAGGGATTTTGGGTCGAGGCAAAGCAATTGGAGAACACTCCACCTGAATCAGTTGAACAGGTAACTCCCGAAATACCTCTGTTTTTATCCAATGTGGTGCATCAACATAAGAATGTATTTGCTGAGCCTAAGGGACTACCCCCAAGTCGAGGACACGAACACGCGATTTGCCTAAAAGAAGGGAGCAATCCTGTTAGTGTCCGTCCCTATAGATACCCACAATTTCAGAAAGATGAAATAGAACGGCTGATCCAAGAAATGCTAAGTGCTGGGATTATCAAACCTTCCACAAGCTCATTCTCGAGTCCCGTGCTACTTGTCCGTAAGAAAGATGGGTCGTGGCGATTCTGCGTCGACTACCGAGCTTTGAACAAAGAGACTGTCCCCGATAAATATCCCATACCCATCATAGACGAGCTTCTAGATGAGCTACATGGGTCGAAGTTCTTTTCGAAGCTTGATTTAAAAGCGGGATATCATCAGATTTTAGTCCGTCCCGAAGATACCCACAAAACTGCTTTCCGAACCCACGATGGACACTACGAGTTTCTCGTAATGCCATTCGGCCTTATGAATGCTCCGTCGACGTTTCAATCATTAATGAATGACATTTTCAGACCCTACTTGCGCCGATTTGTCCTCGTCTTTTTTGACGACATTCTTATATATAGCAAGACTGAAGCAGAACACAGGGACCATTTACATCAAGTACTGAGTACCTTGGAGCAGCACAGCCTGGTTGTCAATCAAAAAAAGTGTGTGTTTGGTCAAGGTCGAGTAGCCTACTTGGGCCATGTTATATCCAGTCGAGGAGTAGCAGCGGATGAGGATAAAATTCGGGTAATTCTTGACTGGACAGTGCCAAAGAATCTAAGGGAACTAAGGGGGTTCCTAGGTTTGACAGGGTATTACCGGAAATATGTTGCAGGGTATGCACAGATCGCACGACCCCTCACTGACCAGTTGCGTAAAGACAGGTTTGGGTGGAACACAGAGGCTACTACCGCATTTAACCAGTTGAAACAAGCCATGGCATCTCCACCTGTTTTGGCTATGCCCGACTTCACACAGTTGTTCGTAATTGAAACGGATGCTTCGGGCTATGGTCTAGGTGCCGTTTTGATGCAACTTGATCGGCCCATTGCTTTCTACAGTAAACTATTGGGTCCCAAGACACAACAAAAATCCATATATGAAAAGGAACTCATGGCAATCTGTTTTGCAGTGCAGAAATGGCGGTGTTATCTGCTCGGTAGACATTTTGTAGTGCGAACTGATCAACAGTCACTGCGTTATGTCTTACAACAAAGAGAAGTCGGAAGTGAATACCAGAGGTGGATGAGTAAATTGATGGGATATTCCTTCGAAATCCACTATAAACCAGGAAAAGCCAACCTTGTAGCGGATGCCCTGTCTCGTAAAACCGTTCAGGGAACAGAACTGGGGTCGATGGTTTCTTATTCGACAGTCGATTGGAACGAATTGAATCAGGAGGTGCAAGAGGACCCATTTCTAAGCCAGATTGTGAAGGAGATAAAATCAAAAACCAAGGAACATGTGGGGTTTGAGTTAGTGAATGACCAATTATTGTACAAAGGCAGGTGGGTGATTTCTAGAGATTCGAAGTTCAAAACCCAGCTACTACATACTTATCACGGGACACCTGTTGGAGGACATGGAGGGGATGTGAAAACATATCTGAGGCTAGCTTCTGAATGGCATTGGGTGGGAATGAGGAAAGATGTGGCGGAGTTTGTTCGATTGTGTGACATTTGCCAGCAACAAAAATTATCTCAACAGTCCCCTGCAGGTCTGTTACAACCCTTACCAGTGCCAACTAGAATATGGGATGATATATCGATGGATTTCATCGAGGGCCTGCCGAGTTCGAAGGGAGTTGACACCATCTTGGTCATTGTCGATAGATTCTCGAAATATGCACATTTCATAGGGCTGAAACACCCGTTTACTGCAGTAAAGGTGGCAGAAATATTCGTGAATGAGATAGTACGATTGCATGGATTTCCAGTGTCTATAGTGTCTGATCGCGACAAGCTATTTGTCAGTCAATTTTGGCGTGAATTGTTTAAATTGCAAGGGACTACACTGAAGCATAGCACAGCGTACCATCCGCAAACGGATGGCCAAACTGAGATTGTCAACAAAACTCTAGAGACTTACTTACGGTGCTTTGTTGGGGGACACCCACGAATGTGGGCAAGGTGGCTACCATGGGCAGAGTACTCGTACAATACATCTACACACCTATCTTCCAAATATACACCCTTCAAGATAGTGTATGGGAGAGATCCTCCTTCTCTTACTCGACTTGGTCACAATCAAACACCAGTGAATAGCCTGGAAGAAATCTTACTGGAGCGTGACGCCATATTGGATGACTTACGCTTTCATTTGCTGCGTGCCCAACAGAGAATGAAAGCGAATGCTGACCTTAAACGAAGAGAGGAGTGCTTCGTCGAGGGGGAGAAGGTATTTCTTCGCTTACAGCCATACAGACAAAGCTCATTAGCACGACGACAGTATGAGAAACTGGCTGCCAGGTTTTATGGGCCGTTTGAAATAGTGGCAAAGGTGGGCCAAGTAGCATATAAATTGCAGTTACCAGAGGACTGCAGGCTGCACCCGGTATTTCACGTGTCTCAACTTAAAAGAGCTGTGGGAAATTTGCCAACTGATCCTGTAATACCATCCCATATAAACTCTGATTTGGAACTGGTGGTGCAACCTGAAGCTTTACTGGAAGTCAGAAGAAAAGGGATTGAAGGTTCAGAAGTGTTGGAGGTGCTGTTGAAATGGAAAGGCCTGCCGGACTATGAAGCTACTTGGGAGGACTTGGACAACATCAAGCTGCATTTTCCGGATTTTCACCTTGAGGACAAGGTGCTTGTTTGGGAACGGGGTAATGTCATGCACCACACTAGCCAACTAAAGTCGTACGTGAGGCGCAACAAGACAAGCAAGGGTAAAATAGTCATTCCAGAAGGCAAGGACAAAGGAGTCAATTCAGAATGAAGGAGGGATAAAGAGGAAAAGGGGGATGCAATTAGGGTATCGATGAAGTGAGAATTAGATAAGAGAATTGGGAGAGAAGCTGGGCCTCTCGAATTGCCTAGCGAGCTTGTAATTCGTATCGTACTTGTGTTCTGGAATTGTGCTGGAGTTGTAATCAAACATTCTAAGTTATTATCATTTATATTACCCCGTATTTTACTTCGTTACTTGATTGAGTCGAGATTATTCAACTAGGGTTTGTTGAGCGTCGAGTAAATTCATTACACTCCACCTACTCATCATGTCAAAGTTAGCAACAGATTTAGCTTTAAACAGCATGACACAAATACAGCAATCTAAAGGTGAAAATTCAAGAACTATACTAAAGTCAGTGGTTAGGCCAAAGCAAGAGAAAGAATTACCTTTATTGAAGTATGGAAGGAAAATATCCCTTACAGCTTCCCTGCAACAACACAAGTACCCAGTTAGAGTTCTTTTTTATACTCCAGTAACAGGAGAAGGGTAGGGAAGCAAGGACTCACACAGTCACACAGATTATGCTCCACAACTGAAACATACTTGTACATTCTATATATAAACACCACAGATATTATGGACACTTGTCATTAATAGAACTTTTCACAGTGTCTAATAATCCTTCCTAGATCTTGAAGATTTACCAGAAAGGTACAAAAGCTTCTTTAGAAATTTTCAAGCTGAAGCCATGAGGGTATCCAGATCAAGTAAGCGCATTTTATCAGCTTTCACAGCGAAAAATAAAATAACTGAAATTGAAAGTTTTTATACACACAAGTTTTTATCAAAATGAAATTGAACAAGACATTAATAAAGGTGAAACCGTGAAAGTGCAGAAGCTATACCAAATCTGCCTTTTAAAAGACCAAACAATCAGATTGTCAGTTCAAACTACACAACAATCAAATATAATAATTCATTGCAAAACATGTCCTAAATCTCTCACAAATATCATCTTTGCAAAATAGAACAGTTTTAAAAAACCATTATTATCATGGACTCATTGGAGAGTTATAAAATCAAGGGCCTGACAGGTTATGCTATTAAAGCCCAGGGGTCTGATAATGAACACTGCATGTTCATCAATTCTGATAGGCACTGTCTTTGCATTAAATATAGCAATCATATACACTCTGTGGAAAAACCTGAGTACTACAGAATTTATTCTATGGTAGAAGATAATAGAGAAAGAACACACAAGCTAGAACAATATTAATGAATTTTCAGGCCCAGAGAAAGTCACCTCTAGTCTCTAGTCATCGTCAAGGTCCAGCACCTCAAACGAATTTCCAACCACTTTGACTTCATCTAAAAATAATAAACATACATAAATTGAATCAGAAACACTGTGATTCCAGAATTCGGAACAGAACCAACATATACACTTTATTTATCAGATTGCACAGCAGAACAGAACAAAATTCAGAAATCAGGACATAACAGAACATAAATAGCAGCAGCACAGAATACAGAACAACTAATAAATACATAACAGAATTGAATAGCAGAATCTGATAGTTTATATTACAGCAGTGAA
Organism: Saposhnikovia divaricata; assembly: GCA_036435485.1. Taxonomy (NCBI): domain Eukaryota; kingdom Viridiplantae; phylum Streptophyta; class Magnoliopsida; order Apiales; family Apiaceae; genus Saposhnikovia; species Saposhnikovia divaricata. The sequence continues at coordinate 35,750,739 of CM071599.1, forward strand.
CAACAAATTGAATAGCAGAAAAGAGCAGATTGTAAAAGGATGTTGAAAACTATAGAAAAAGTACCATTTTCTAATTTCTCAAGTTGTAGATACTCCGTTGGTTCCCCTCTTAGATCAATGACAGTCTCAGAACTTCTTAGCCAATCTTGGCTACAAACTAATGCTTCAGCTGTCTTTGGTGAAAGGGAACTTCGATGGCACACCATCGCATCACATTTTATCTTCTCTCTTTCTACACATTTTCTAAATTTTTCAAGTCTTGCCGGTGAAGACCTAACATATCTACATGCATTTCGAATTCTAGCAATTGATTCGTGTTGTTCTTTCAAACCATCCTTGACCACTAGATTTAATATGTGAGCACAACAACGCATATGTAGAAATTTATTTTCACATATAGCCTCCGGTCCTCTAAGAAATTTCTTCAAATGTGAGATTGCTTTATCATTTGAAGATGCATTATCTAATGTGATGGTGAATACACGATCTATCCCCCATTGTGCAAATAAATTAAGTAGCATCTTTCCAATTGCAACCCCTTTATGGCTTCCAATTTGAGGAAAATTTAGAATCTTTTTGCAAATTTTCCAATCATCATTAATCCAATGAGCCGTAAGGCACATATAATTAATGTTTTGTACCGATGTCCAAGTATCCGTTGTAAAGGATACTCTTTGAAAGGCCAAACTCTTTTTCAATTTTACTAACTCTTCTCCATATATTTTGAGACAATCCCTTGCAACGGTCCATCTACTTGGCATCTTAAATCTTGGTTCCGCTTCATTCAATAACTCACGAAACCCTTCGTGTTCTACAATTCTAAAGGGTTGATTGTCTTTGATACACATTAGGGCAACTTTTTTCCTTAACCTCTCTTGATTAAAGGTGTGAGGTTTAAGGGTGTGAAGTTTATCTTCCTTTGATATTACTTCAAATCGCAATGTCTTTTGCAATTTATCAAGATTGGTACGAAGTGGTGATTTAGGGCACACATTTTTTAAATGATTCAACATTGCGGATGTACCATTTCGTGAATTACAACCCATTATTACACTACATAACTTACATTTAGCTTTCTCTTGGCCACGTGGACAACCCGGAATCCTACCAAAATAATCCCATACCACTGAACCTTTTTTATCCTTATCACAAATTTCATCATCTTCTTTATCATCACATTTAACTTCATGTTCTAAGTTCACATGTATCTACAAATGGAAAAATAATTTTGCAATTTAAAGAACTAATAAAATTTAGAAGAAAGCAAAGAACATGAAATTCAAGTAACTTAAAACTGAGATTACATAAAGTCATACACAATTTAAACCAACTAAATTGAAATTAGTAGATTACCACTTGAGGTTGAGATTCAATTGCTTCTTTTTCGAAAGTATCATGTTTAGAAACTTGATTATCAGATGGTCCGTCCTCCATTGCAAGCCTTCAATTGAGAGTCTAGTATGAGTCCGCCAATTTGGGGATTAGGTTTCGGCGTCTTCGCTTGAGCTTGTTACTCACAGACCACAGTCACTCGTCTCGTATAGTCGTGTATTGCTCTGGTGTCTACTGTCTACTGTCTAGTGGTTTGTGATTCTGTAATACAATTACAAATATATTGGGCTATTGGCCTTTGGCCCATCAGCAACAGCAATCTACACTAGTACAGCCCAACTGACAACTGCATTACTTTTATTTTCAAAATTTATATGTATTATGAATAATCACTAATCAGCGTAAAAATGTTTTTAAAAAATATTGTTATAAATATATAAAATATTTATTTATTTATTTTAAATTTTCGGATCGGATTCGGGTTTTTTCGGATCGGATCCGACAAGAAACCGAAACCGCATAATCGGATTCGGTTTCGGTTTTTAATTTTTCGGTTTCGGTTTCGGATCGGTTTTATACGGATCGGTTTTTAGCGGATTCGGATTCGGATTCGGATTTTTTCGGATTTTTGCTCAGCCCTAATTATTACTATTAACCTATATAAATCAACACATAGGGTTTCTTTTTTTCTTCGGTGTTCTAAAAATCGGTCGCCGATTAATCGATGCCTAGGCGGTGCAAAAACGCCTAATTTTATGAAAATCTGCCAAAAAACATTTTTTCCAAAATTCGGCGATTAATTGGATTTAGGCGGATTTTGGCGGTTTAGGCGGGATTAATTGGGATTAATGGAAATTAATCGAGATTAATCGGTCAAAATAAGCATAAATTTGTAAAAATGTACTAATTTTTTTAAATAAAAATATAACTTATACATGAAAGGTAAATTCATTAATCATGTTTGATAATAAAGGAAGATTTTTATATTTTTTAATTGTACAAAAAATATTTTTCAAAATTAAAATTTAATTATATAAAAAATTTATTTAAATACATCCGATTAATGTACGACTCACCGTCTAGACCCCCTAGCAATTCTTAGAACCTTACTTTTCTTAGAAAATAAAACAATATTTTTTTTGACAAAAGAAAATACAACTATTATACAGCATTTTTTTCCTCAAAAAATAAATTTAAAAAAAAAAGGCATTTGGAAAAGAGATGAGAAACTGAGAATAAAAAGGTGAGAAAAAATGAGAATACATAAATGAAAAACCAAAAAAAGAAAAAAGAAAAGGGGAGTAGCTTGGGTAACGGATAGAATTTATCTCCCTATCTACATGTCATCGTCGGCGCCGCCGCCGGCGCCATTTCCGACGACTAACCCACCACGCTTATTCACATACCCAATTTCTCACTCTTTTCAACCACCCCATAAGAACATCTTCAGACCTATACATACACTTCATTCTGTCTCTAACTCTCACTCTCCCATTGACACCACAAACAATAACAATGTAATAAATTCTACTAGTACAATAAGTATAGCTTTAAAACAAGAAGTTGAAGAAGATTCTAGAAGGGGTAGTAAAGAGCAGCGTAGAGTGGTGAAAATTGCATGGGAGAAGCTTGTTAGATGGTCTCGTTCTTTGCGCTCCAAAGCTAAAACTGATGTTCTTGAACGTACTAATAAGGTTGCCTATTCATTTCTTTTACATTTTTTCGATAAAATTTTGATTTTTTTTTCCTAGTATTGAATATGTTGGTGTTTATTCTATTCAATTGCTTATGTGTTACGGAGCGGTGAGAACAGTTTTAGCGTGGGAACGCGTGAGATAATTATTCCCGAATGCGAGCCTATATGTGCATAAATTTGCATATGTATTTTGATAAATGTATAGTTCACAAAATGAGAGTATAATATTTTTCCTATTATGACTATCATTGTAAGTTTGTAACCCTCTTGTTAAGTGGTGACAAGCTAAAGTGAAGTACCAAATTTATGCACTTATGAAGAAAAAGTAAAATGTTTCACTTGTGAGTTTTTATTTGTGAAAGCTGATGGATTTGTTTGGATTTCTTTTGGCCTTTATTGTGTTGTATAGAGCTTAATGGGATCCTAGCGGAAAGTGAATTAATTTGATTCGCAAAGCTAATGTGTGGATTAATTGTTGGGGAAGCTACTTTAGTTCTTAGTGTAGCCTATACAAGAAACTGGTAGGAAAATGGTTTTATCATGGTTTAAGAGTTACATATGTTTTCAGGGGGGAATATTTAGTAAATTCCACAATATTAAAAAAGGAAGACCGAATTACCACAATGCAGGAGGACCCAAAGTACTACATAATATATGCACATAGAAAATGTGTAAAAGGTAAAAAGGGGAAAAAACCACACCGCATTGCGCCCAGCCATATCTGCCATACAGAATTGAAACGTATCCAGAAGATTTGGAACAGACCCCATGCCACTAGCCAGGGTCCAAAATCTAAAGAGATACACATCATAGACATGCAGATCCTTGTTGTTTTTGGATAAATATATAGAATTGTGGTATTCTAGCCAAACATTCTTCAAATTACAGTATTTTGGTCAAAAGTTTTTCAAATTGTGGTATTTTGGGTCAACAATGTTCTAGTCTTTTTGTTGTTTCCTTACAAAAATAATATACAAATGCTGTTTAGATATAAATCACACTGGCACTGATAATGAGCTATTAGTTAATGTAAGCCAAAGGGATGAAATGCATTTTGGTAATTATTACCATCTTGAGATGTAGTATTATTGGTATCAGGATCAACTCGTGGACTCTGAGTCAGTTTTTTACACAATCCCTTCATATTTAATTTATAATTTCCTAATATTATTAAACTTAACTTGCAAGCTTTTGATTATTTTACTGTTTACATACTGTTCCTCATTGATCCTTTTATGGAGTATCACACAGTTATCAATAGACTACTGATGTGGTGAACCAAATTTCCTCTTTTATATATTGTTATGTAGTTAATTCCACTGAACTATCATGGTTGGGGCAGCAGCAGGAGAAAAATAAACATATGATCTATCTGTTTTCTTGCTTACCCCGTCATAGCAGAGTTCTTGGAGATAGATACATGACTTCATTATTTATTTTATGTATTAGTTAATGCATGAAGAATTAAGTTTTTTGTTCCTGTTCTTTAGGTGGTAGTGTTGGGAGGTGGATCATTTGGAACAGCAATGGCCGCACATGTTGCTGATCGAAAATTTCAAATGGAAGTTAATATGCTTGTGCGAGATCCAAAAATAAGTCAATCCATTAATGAGAAACACCTTAATTGGTAAGCTCTTACTTCCTCTCACCTGTTTGAACTTCTTTTTGTCCCATACCTGATTATCTACAACGCCATCTTGTCTTCTGCCTGTTTCACTTCCTAGTCCACTTCTCAATCAAACCTTAAGTTTGTTTGTTTCTGAATTATTTTCCATTTATTTTTCAAAACGTTCCACTTCCCTGCTTGTTGTATACAATCATTGACTGGATTCAATATTTTAATTTTCTGTATTTTCAGCAAGTATTTTCCTGAATACAAGCTCCCAGAAAATGTCATTGCAACAACTGATGCCAAAACTGCTCTTCTTGGTGCGGACTTTTGCCTACATGCTGTACCAGTTCAGGTCTTTCAGTTTCCTGTATCTGTACTATTGTTTTTTTTTTCCCAATTCTTCCCTTCATTTGTTAGTTACTACTTTTCGGTTTGTTACATAGATCTTTGTCGTAGGTTTATCGAGCTGGTTTTCTTATTTGACTTTATCGAATCCATTTAAAATGATCCCTTACAGGCTACATACTCACACAGTCGTGCTTGCGCGTGCACACAGACACAAATACATTCATATACTTGTAAAGGAAATTTATTTAGCCTTCTTAGACAGCAGCCCTTCTTATTACAGAAAATTTTCGAGTTCTATAAGAAAAAACTTCCATATTGTATGAAGGTAAATATGCGGAAAAATATGAGCAAGGAAAATACATGGAAGCGATATCTGATCTCAACTTGAAAAAAAAATACTGGGCATTCATACTTTATCAAGTAAAAATTCATGTTCTATAATACGCTTTGACATGAGCACACGAATCATAGTTGATTGTTTATATCATAAAAATTAAGTATTGTCATGGCTCGTACATTGTGAAACATTAAGATATTCTTAGGTAAGGACAAAATTAGAAAGTTAAAGAAGTATTAAGGCTGGAGCCCCCGGAATGAATTTAATAGCATTAACATGTACTTTCTCGCGGATTGTTTAAAGTCAAAACACGTACTAATTGAAACTTGTATATTGATACATCTATAGGGTCAGGTTTAGATGAGAAACAGAGAATGGTGAGAACTATATTTTCTGCACTCGAACACAATGCGCAAAACAGTACATATCATCACAGAAAAAGTGCAGAACATTTGGCTCCAGTTTTCTCATTTGAGCCAGACCTTGTATATATATCTTTGGGAAAAATTGAAACTGTATTGTTTTGATTCTGGAATGAATTTTATGGCATCCCTTTTACTTCATTTCCTCGTTATCTTGTGGACGGTTTATATATGTTATAATGCTGCAGTTCAGCTCATCATTCCTAGAGGGTGTAGCCGATTATGTAGATCCTGGCCTGCCTTTCATATCGCTCAGCAAAGGTTTAGAGCTGAATACGTTTAGGGTTATGTCCCAAATAATACCACAAGCATTGAAAAATCCACGTCAGCCCTACATTGTTCTCTCAGGGCCTTCATTTGCATCAGAATTGATGAATAAATTACCTACAGGTGAACACCCTTTTTAAACAGACCATGTAATATTTCTTTCCTGTATTTAGTTCAAAACTCACTTCATGATAATTTAGCTATGGTGGTAGCATCGAAGGACAAGAAATTGGCAAATGAAGTTCAGCAACTCCTGGCTTCTAAAAACCTGAGAATCAGCACGTCAAGGTAAATATTTTCATTATTCATGTGTATGATTTCGGTATACACCCCAGTTGTATCTCTATTTTTTGTCTTCCCTACATTCCAACAGCAATTCTATCCTAGAATTAAGACTTGATGATAATTCAGTGCAGTATATATAGCTTAGTATTGGCATCCTCGGCTTTTAACCCCAGATGGTACAGTGATGTTACAGGGGTGGAAATTGCAGGTGCCCTAAAAAATGTTCTTGCAATAGCAGCCGGAATTGTTGAAGGAATGAATCTTGGTAATAATTCTATGGCTGCTCTTGTAGCACAAGGCTGTTCTGAGATACGCTGGTTGGCAACCAAGGTATGTGAACTATCTTATGCATCACCCTCTACTAGATAATGCATGCAATAGTCACTAGCACCCAAATAGACAAAGCAAACATGAAGTGGGCACAGTTGTAGCTTTATTTTTATCCGAGTTGTATGCTAATAGAGAGGCTCAAAAATACACATAATGCTTCAAGACCCAACTTTAGTTAATCTGCTTGTAAGTTCTTTGTGTCTAGGTGATTGTGGTAGACATAAGTCAAAAAGCCTAGTTTAGAGTAGTAATGATAGGTTATGCACACTGTAGGGTCATTATGTTCTCCATCACTTACTCTACATTGGGTTACATGGAGTTTTAGCAATATTGGGCCCTACTTAAAGATGAGGTTTAAGCTTATCCGTAATGGCTAATCTGATCCAACATGAGTCTGCTGCTGTTATCTTTTGGTTCGGAAGCTTTATTTTAAACCATTTGTTCTGGCATTATGTTTTTTGACATTATAATGTATGCTTCTATCGTTTCTGGTGAAGATGGGAGCAAAGTCAACAACAATTACTGGTTTATCAGGCACCGGAGACATTATGCTTACATGTTTTGTAAACCTTTCAAGGAATAAAACAGTTGGAGTTCGTCTTGGATCAGGGGAAAGGCTGGACGATATACTTAGCAGCATGAATCAGGTTTATGGAACTCTCAGTATTGCCTCGTAAAGCTTGTAGTAGCTTACATGGGTACTTAATAGAAATAATTCTTTAGGTGGCCGAAGGTGTATCAACAGCAGGAGCTGTGATTGCACTCGCACAGAAATATAATGTCAAGATGCCTGTCCTGACTGCAGTTGCTCGGATAATTGATAATGAGTTGACCCCTCAGAAAGCTGTTCTTGAGTTGATGAATCTACCTCAGGTAATCCATCAAAGTATATAATTACTTCTTTGATGTTTAATTTGTGATCTTATCGTTCAGTGGAGTAACAAGTGTATTTATTTATATATTTTAGGTTGAAGAAGTTTGAAATTTTGGTAAATGAGGAAAAATAGCTATAACCATAAGCAACTAAGATGGCTATGAAACTGCAGATACAGACAATTCAGTGGGCACCTGCAGTTCACTTCACAACGGTATCTTATAATTTATTCATTATACTTTTCCATTTTACCTTTTTTATTTTGTCATTTGTAATCATTGTAGTTGTCTTTGTTTACAACATTTCATACAATGTTGATAGGAATATTACATGACCAGGAAATCCAAGTGAGTAAAATACATGTTCACTAGTTCAATGCCTTTTCTCTCTCTTCATGTTATCTTGTTTTGTGAACCAAACTTGCCTAGTCTCTGAAGTAGGGTTACTCAACATATGTGATTATATATACATGAACTCCTGTTGCAACTTGCAAGACCCATTGCTGCAGATACTAGTGACTTGAAAGCGAAACCGAGTCCATGTCTCTTATTGATGATTTTCCTTCACACATTATTATTATTATTCAAATTCTAGAAATATATTTTATTTTGAAAAACTTGGTAGTACTTGCTAAAAACAAAAGTTTTGAAATCCATTAAATGTGGTACACACACAGACACACACAAATGGCGCATGTCTAAAGAATGAAGACCTTGGACTTGTCATGTATGATTTCTGGCTCCTTTGCTGCGCCTTGGATAAATGCAAATATATATATACCAAGTGCAGCAACTGAGATGCAGATGTATAACAGTAGCCTAAGTGGTACCAACTAGTAGCGAATGTGGCATGACCAGTAGTTCTGGTGCAAAATCCTCCTTCGCCCCCACCCCCGCCCCTCACCCCAAACAAAATAAAAAAGAAAAATTCAAAAATTAAGCAGCACTACCAGCCTGTGGAGATGTTATGATCAACTTAGTGGTAGCAGCAGCTCAAATAAGAACCTCTTTTTTTTCCTTGTGGAGAAATGATGCAACATGCTAGCAAAGCTAACTGCCGATTAACAGAAAACATTATTAACCAAATCCATATGCCTTACATTTCTTTCTGTGTAACACGAGTTTGACATTGTTGTGCCCAACAGAACGTGTGAGATAACTACTCCGGAAAAAGTGTTGAGAAAAAAGAACTGATAGATCTTAGATATATGTATATGATTCTAACTCGAAGGTTAAACATATTCATATTTGGTATTAATTCAAAGAATTAGGTTGAAAGTTAGGGTAACTGTATTTTTGTGCAGAAACAAAATTAAAAAATAACTTTGCCCATGAATTATCAGACTCAAATAGACAAGGTACTTCGTACTACCATGTACTGAGTATGAGAATTTATAGCATTCTGAGGCACTGAGCAGAGAAATTATTTTCAATACTGTACCTAACTAGATAAACAGACAATATATGGGTGGCTCATAAATGAGAAATTTATTAGTGAAAGTGGCACACTGGTTAGTCGTTCCCTGTTTTGGCCTTTTCTGTCTACCTATTTGTATATTGTCATTAGAAATGGATCATTGATGATTTTATCTTATATGTAACATGGTAGTTTGTGCTGTTGTTTTCCGTTTTTTATATCCTACAAAACATGAATATTAACTCTTTTCAGTACCTGTAACTGAGGGTAAAAACTGAAAATACAGATCAGGGATAAGAAAGACTCTGTGAAAACAGACTAAGATTCTCAATTTAATGACCTTTCTACTGAAGCAGGTAATAGTATTATTACATATAAGAGTAATGCTACACTAGTAAATAATCTAATCCCTTGCTACAAGCCAGCTTGGAGCTCCTCAGAGCTCAAGATTTGATCACAATGGAAATCCCAGTTATCGAATTGAAGAGACCTAATCAAACTCATATCCATATTGACGTCCAGTCCATAAGGATTTGGGGATCCACAGAGATATCCACCACTGGTATCCTTGAGATTATTTGTTCCTGTGTCCGAAGACAGAAACATAGGCGGCTTGTCAGATAATTTCAAACCCATGACATCGTCTTGCCATGATATTTCAGAATCCAATAGGGGATCGTTGAACAATTGCTCATCACCTGACTCTTCCTTGTGTTCATTCTGTGACAATTTCGGTTTGATATTGTGTAAACTACAAGAGTTTAACAGAGAGTCGGGTTCTGATAACGTTTGTGCAGCTTTCACAATATCTGTTGATTTTTTGCATGTATGTTGACCAAAGTATGTAATGTTGAACATTCGGTTGTCATCTTCGAGTTGTTGAACTTGTTTAAGAGCTTTGCAACCTTGTTCATGCTTATATGTGCACCTGAAGTAGCACCTACATATAATAAATCAAAATTAGCTAGAATTCAAGAACATAACTTGAGATTAAGTCCTGCTTATATCTGTAGATTTACAAAGTACTTCAAGTTAGAATCCAAGATTTACATCTGCTTAACCAAGGGCCTAAAGGGAAAGCATAATAGTGTATTTTCTACATGCTGCCTTAGGCTTTACACGAGCGGCAGGGGAGAGGCTCTGTTACTACGTACTAATACTAATCCTAATTTCGATCCCTAGTTGAAGTCTATGCTCAATTAAATCTTTGCCTCTGACAATTTCTTCGTACCAAAAAATAAAGTCGTAGCAAATGCACAAGACTCTCAGGAAAATCCGGTCGAATGTACACAGACTTACCTTATTAATACTCTTTCATTAAATTGATTAATTTTTTTAATGAAAATTAAATCTTCATAGAATTGCCAAAAAGTATATAATGGTACCTGGGATATTTGGAGTTGAGTATCCCCTTCTGTCCATATTTCCTCCATGAATAGCCGTCCTCCAATTTGGAAGAAACGCTCCTCCTTGAGTCTAAAGTTTTCCTACAAGACACAAGAACAACATTAAATCTACAATCATTTCATAAACAAGGATCACATACATGTAACACACAAACATAAGTCAGAAATTAAGATTCTAACCTTCTTTTATAACAACCTCTCCGGCCCTTGAGCGTTGATCTATTAACACTTTCACCGGAATCTTGCGAATTCAAATGACCCGAAGAACCTGAACCGAAATCATCCCCATGGATCGTAACACAAGAATTAAGCACAGAAAGACTTCGACTAAAAGATGTACAAATCTTCATCGCAAGTTCTTGAACATCATGATCCAAAGAGTTGTTTTTACCAATTAACAACAAATCTTGAAGTTGAGTAGCAATGTCACGACCTTGAACTAGCTCTTTAATCACCCTCTTTCTTTTAGTACCCCATGAATATTCTGCTGAAGTTGCAGCCATGTATGTGAACTATTAGATAAACCTGCACTAGCAAGATTATAATATGGAGTTTAGAGTGTGTGTTGTGTGTATTTAAAGAAATGAGAAGAGAAAAAGGGGAGGGTGATGGTGATGGTGTGGTGTGGGGAGATAAGAGGAAATTGTGTGGCAATTTTAAAGGAAGTTCGTGAGAAGCAAGTTAGAAATTTTGGCCCATAGAAAATTATTATCAAGGTAAGCGACAAGTCTGACGTATTTACATGACGAGGGGCATGACAATAGCATAGGAGTATATTTTTACTACTTTGACAATTCTATGCTACTTTAATTTTCAATTTTGGTAATCACTACATGCATTATTTGTAAATTGAATTTGGATTAAAACCTACTCAAATGATCATTTTAAGTGGGAAAGGAGTAACTACAACAATTGACGCACTTCCAATAAGTTCCAAAAATATCTTACCTCATGCTAGTTTTTTTTTTTTTGAAACAAAACGTACTTGCATTACTTTAACCTTCCTCAGAAGCAATATTACAAATGATAAAATTTGGAGCAGTAAATAACCACTCCTGAAGATCTGACATAAAATACGTAGCTTTTGCTAACAAGTGTGCTACCGTATTCGCAGACCTAGGGACAAATGTCACTAACACTTCATCAAAATGTTTAAGAATATCTGTATAATCATTAACAATCGTATGAAAATAAGATTGACCACCCGTTCCATTAACAGCTTCCACCAAAACCTTAGCATCACTTTAGAAGATACACTTACTTTGTCTCCAATTCTTTGTCCACAATAAAGCTTCCCTTAAGCCTATTGCCTCAACTTCCCTTGACTGTAGACAACCCTGCACCACCTGACTTCTGGCTCACATAAAACGGCCACACTCATCTCGGATAACACACCCCACTCCCATCTGCCCAGTTCTTAACATACAAGCAGCATCTACATTTATCTTAACCCACCCTTCAGGGGGTTTACGCCATGTTCGATTACTCCCTTGGTTCTGAGCTATTCGTTTCTGCATATCTTCCCTTGCACGGTTCCATTCTCCTAACATGTTAACCATCCTGGCCTTAACTCCAAAACTTGAGGTGTTTATACGATTCCAAACCCAGCCATTCCTCATGTACCACAGATTCCAACACATCAATCCAACTAAACCACTTTGCTGCTGCCCACCATTCTGAAATACTTGTTTTAAGATTGTCATAACATTATCCCCTGGTGAAGCAGTTACCAGTTCTGCAAGACCAACTTTTTCCCACATATCCCTAGCAAAGCAACACTGAAAAAGAATATGCATATCATCCTCCTCAGCCATTTGACACCACGAACACACTGTACTAACCTCGACATGTTTCCCAGCCAAAGCAACAGTTGTAGATAGCACACCTCTGCAAGTGCGCCATAGAAAATTTATGACCTTTCCTGGTAGTTTTAGACCCCATAGATTTTTCCAGAACAACTTCTCTGGACACTCTCGCTCACCTCGAATATGTCTATAGCATGATTTAACTGAAAACTCCCCTTTCTCATCAAAGAGCCAGAACCAAGAATCATTTTTGCTAATCCTTGGAATTGGAATCTTCTTTATCAGCTCACAGTCTCGACCATTACAAATATCCTGCAGTAATTCTTCATCCCATGATCTTTTGCTCTCATCCATCAAATTCTCAGCCGTTATGTCCTGCAACTCTTCAGGCATATCAGTTGTGAGGTATCCATTCAAAGGGCAAGGTAGTCATGGCACCTTCCAGATTTTTGTATCTCTTCCATCCCCAATACGACATCTGCAACCTTGTTTTATCACATCTTGAGCCTCCATTAAACTCCGCCATACGTAGCTAGGATTGTTCCCAAACTTTGCATCCAGAAAATTTGAGTTGGGAAAATAACGAGCACGGAGTAAACTTGTGATTAATGGATTTGCATTATTTATCACACGCCAAGCCTGCTTTGCTAACATCGCCACGTTAAATTCCTTTAACCTCTTGAAACCCAGACCACCATCCTCTTTAATCGTACAAAGTCTCTCCCAAGATATCCATTTGATCACTCTACCCGAATTTTCACCCCCCACCAAAACGTATTCATGCTCTTCTCAATTCTGTCACACACCTCCAGAGGGATCAACAACATATTCATCCAAAAATTAGGAACCACTTGAGCTGCCGTCTTTAGTAAGGTCACTTTACCCGCCTTAGATAAAGTCTGATTTTGCCAAAGCTGTAGCTTTTGATTTATCTTTTCAAACAGAAAAAAAAGTTGCAATTTTCCTCCTTCCCACATACATGGGCATCCCCAAATACTTGCCCAGATTCTGAACTTCCCTTACTCCCAACTGCTGACACACCTCCCTTCTATCCCTTACAATAGTATTATGATGACTTTGTATAATTAATCATTTGTCCTGATATACTCTCATATCTATATATATATATATATATATATATACGGAGATATTAGATCACCTTGTCGTACCCCCCGGGATGGAATAACCTCTCCAAAAACATTGCCACTCCCATTACTCGTGCAATCCACAAATCAGTGAATCCAAATTTTATCATCATATTCCGAATGAACTCCCATTCCAACCTATCATAAGCTTTGGAGATATGTATTTTAAACCCTGCCATTCCCTTGGTTCCCTGAGACAATCTTCTCATATAGTGATTAACTTCAAAAGCTATCAATGCATTATCATTAAGCAATCTTCCCTCTATAAAGGCACTCTGTTTATCCGAAATCAACGATTTCAAACAAGGGTTTAACCTATTTGCCATGACTTTAGATAGTATTCGGACTAACACATTGCATAACGAAATTGGTCGTAGATCAGTCATTGCTTGAGGTTCTTTAACCTTTGGAATTAAACACACTAACGTTTGATTTATTCCACTTGGAAGCTCTCCCGTATTCAGAAAATGCTGGCAGAACTGTACCACATCTATCCCAACTATAGGCCAATAAGTTTGAAAAAATGCCGGATTTAAGCCATCTTGCCCAGGTGACTTATCCGGGTACATGGAAAACACTGCACTTCTAACCTCCTCATAAGTAACCTTAGCCACTAATTCTGCATTCTCATCTTCTGTCACCTGATTTACCGTTTCTCGATCTGATAACTTTCCATTAAAACCTGAAGTCTGGAACACTTCTGCATAATACTTCGTAACTACTCCTTGAATCTCCTCCTCTGTTTCCTTCCATTCACCCTCTGCATCCTTAATACGTTTAAAATCATTATTCTTTTTCCTAGCTGATGCAAACCGATGATAAAATTTCGTATTTTGATCCCCATTCCGCAGCCATATTTGCTTTGCACGTTGCTTTCAATACACCTCCTTTTTTTCCAGTAAATTCAGATACTCCCATCTCACCGCATTATATGTTTGAATCCCTGGAACATCTCGACGAGCTCTGAATTTCCTCAGTTTCTTTCGACACTCCATAAGCTGTTGATTAAACTCTTGGCTGAGACCCCCTCCACATTCTTCGAGTCTCAGAGCACAGTAACTCATTTTCTCTAAGATTGTTTTCCCTGCATTATGATCCTAGCTGTCCTTTACTAAATTAAAACAATCCTTTTCTTTTATCCATATATTCTCAAACTGAAACCGCTTACGCCTTGGCACATAAACTTGTTTATTTAGCTGCAAGTATAAAGGTAAGTGGTCTGAAGTAGCTACTTCAAGAACCCTAACTTCAGTTAAAGGAAACAAATTTCTCCACTGCTATGTTGCTAATCCCCTGTCAAGACACTCCTGCACCCAGTTAGCCTTTCCCCTCGATTTTTCCCAAATAAATTTCTCACCCACAAAACCTAAATACACTAACTCACAATCCCTTATTGCTTCCTCAAAACCATTCAAACAACTACGAGGATGGTCTCGACCTCCTCTCTTCTCATCTACAAACATTAAATCATTAAAATCTCCGATTATGCACCACGGGAGGTCTGATTTGCCCAGCCAAATTACGTATAATATTCCATGACTCATACCTCCTTCCTCTCTCTGGGCATCCATAAAAACCAGTATATCGCCAACGCCCAACCTGATCATTCTCTATCTCAAAATCAATAAAATTCTTACTATCTGCTAGTTTTTATAAAGCAAACAATTCCAAACTTTTAGCCAATTTGATAAAACTAGCTTATAACTTGTATAAAATATGGATTATTTTAAAATATTCAAATATTATGTTCATCCAATTATTTTATAATATGATTGTTGACCAAAAGAGTATGGATCGTTGGATATTAAAATAGATGGATGTGATTCGTTAGATTTAATATCAAAAAGTTTATTTGATTGATAGTATGATTATATTCAAATAATAAAAAGTAATTTAATAATTTAAACCAAATATAAGTAGGTATTCTGAATTCAATAGAATTAGATCTAATATTAGAAAGTAAGTTAATTTGATTGATAGTAGAATTATATTCGAATGCGAAAAAGTATATTTTAATAATCTAAATCATATATAAGTAGATTTTCTAAATTGAATAGAATTCTCAATGTAAAAATTCGCAACTTTCTCTTCTTTTCATTTTTCGAGTAGTTTCAGTTGGTGAATTTTGCGTGATTTGTAAAATTGTCTAAATCTAATTTCTAGAATTCAAGATTGAGCAAAAATAGTAAATTGACCGTGCAAAATCTAATAAATAATACTCCCTCCGTCCCATAAAAAATGTCTTAGTTTTTTTCAAGTTTCTGGCACGCATTTCTACGCATATAAAAAACATAGTTGTAAGTATCATTTTTTCATATTTTTTGTTTTGTATAAAAGTTTGAACATCCTATTTTTATATAGACCAAAAAAATGAGAAAATAATATCTACAAAAGTGTTTTTTATATGCGTGGAAATGCGTGCCAAAGACTTGAAAAAAACTAAGACATTTTTTATGGGACGGAGGGAGTAACTTTTTATATACTCATACTCAAATTTGATTACTTTCAGAATTTTGTTTGATAATATAATTTATATAATTATAAATATTAAAAAGGAGCCGTACATTACACAGTTATAAGTTAGTTTTATAAAATGACATCAACGCTAAATCTAATCTAATTTAATATTAATATATATTATTATCAGGATTCGAACCTGAAATCATGTATAAAATAATTTTAATATTAACTCTTACGTTTAGCAGCAACCTGATTTGAAAAATCTAACAATTTTGATTGAAAGGAATAAGGGTGAAGGCCATATCTACCCACAATTTAAATAGATGTAACCAAAATACCCACCGCCAATTCAGTTGGCCCTAAATACCCAGCACATACGCCTCTTGCAGAGGCGTAGCTTGCAGAGGCGTAGCTTCAGACACGCCAACCCAATCAGCGTATCAAAAGGATACGCCTACTGCATTGAAATTTCTCTCGCATACGCCTTACCATCCAGAGCATCTCTTGATACGCATGTTCAAAGAGCGTATCCTACATCAGAGATGACGTAAGATACGCCGTTTGAACATGCGTATCGGAAGATGCGCATGTTCAAACAGCGTATCGTACGTCACTTCGTCGTTTCCACAGCAGGCCGCCGAAGACGATTCCGGCTCATTTTTTGTTCATCTCCGTTCGTCCATATCACAAAGTTTTGAACCACATAACATATGTCGTTAGAACCGCAATTGAATGCTCTACACGAACATACCAGTTTTATTGCATTTTGTTTGCCAGATTCGATTCGCCCAAAATGGCGATTTCATCAAGTCTAACATTCCGACGACCTCTTTCACGCCCCTACGGGGCCGGAGGTGATAAACGGAGAATGGGAGGAGTACAGGCAGGAGCTTGTGATCAATTGGTATTCATTTTGGGGGTGGAGGAGTCTCGTATCGACGATACCAGTCGAGATCGAAAAGTCGCCGGCAGAATGAGCTCTAGAGATGGCCTGAAAAATGCACGCTTTCTGACGTGAACAGTACTCCGGATGCGTCTTCCCAAACGACGCATCCCGTGGGCAGTTTGGTCAGTGTTTTCGCATCTGGACATTTTGGGCAGTGGGTAGGGAAAAAATGGTTATTTTGGGCATTCTTCCAAGGAATAACGCATAATGAGATGTACATTAAATTATAAATTATACTCCATTTTACTTTTTTTTTGAATCGGACTCCATTTTACTTATTATAGTTTTGCATTGATTAGCACCTAGTACATGGATCTTTTTTAAATTTTTATAATTATATTGATTCATTACTTTTTCTTAATATACATTTATATTTTTTAAATTTTCAAATATCATTAATATTTTGAATTCTAACAATATAAATGTTTAATATCCTAATGATATAGTTTTGAACTTTTTAAGAAATAATTTTTCTATTAAAATATTTAACAATCATTCATATAAAAATTAATTAAACTTGTGCTAAAATAAATCAAAAGTTACTATATTTATTAGATTTTAGAAGCTCATTTTGCTTTTGGGGCTTAATCTTAAGTTCTAAAAATCATATTTGAATAATTTTATAGCCCTCATAAAGCTTATAATGTAATTTTTAATTTAGTGATGCTTTAGTTATTATTGTCCAACTGGTACTATAAATCAATGAATGAAAAAATTAATAATCTTTATATTAATAATGCGATTCAATTCAGGAAATTCACTTATTTGGTTTAAATTTTAAAATACACTTTTTAATATTTAAATATAATTTTACTAACAACGAAATATACTTTTTAAATTAAGTCCAACAATTCTTATTTATCAATATTAAAATATAAACACAGTACTTATCTTTTTGATGGTATGACCAAAATTCGGAAAACAAATCCTTACATTTATTATATACAAAAATATAATAAGATAGAATGATATGAGATAATGGTATAAACATGTAATGTTTGTATTTTGAAAGAAATTTGTATATGTAATTATCAAAATTTAATTTTGCAATTCTTTTAATACTTATCATTAACTAAATCTAGCTTTGTTGGAAATTAGTTTTAAAAATATAAATGAAAATTTTATATCTTATTGACAGAACTCAAATTCCAATAATTTCTTAAATTTTTCTATAATGAATACTTCACGAATATTTTTGGATGTCTAATGAAGTCACTACATCAGAATATCATATACTCTTGCATTGTATTTGTTTTAGGATATTTAAACAAGGGTGGATGTCCAAAATACCTTTCTGTGGAAGGAAGGAGTCCAAAATACCCATTCCTATTTCGTCCCATAGTGAACTTTGTCTCGTAGTTGACTGGATAATTAACATAATTATCTATTGGGCTTACCTTTTGTAAAAACAAAAGGCATGACACATATTGCTAGCTTCAGGTTCGTAACTTCCTAAGCCAATAAAACTACCGATATGGTTTTTTAAACTGTCAATTTCTTGACTGTTTCTAATGTAGAACATACCATGCTGTTCATTCATCATTTCTAAACTGATATAGAATTCTCTAAGTCGATCTAGTATGTTGTTATTGATATCTAGACATGCTAGATCTCTTATTCTGGTGAAGAAATCTTCATCATTAAGCCTAATGGTTTCACCATTAACGACTAAGCTCCAGAGGAACATTACTGACCTACGATTATTGCTAATCATAATCAAAGTTGCTAGATATATATAAAAGAGTATATATAAATTTGTTTAGAACAGGGTTAAGAGTTTTACCAGACTTTCTTCAATGATCTATATCTGCATGGAATTATTGATCTTTAAAAATTCCTTTTCTTCTCTAAATCTTCGGGTTACTATCTCTGGTCTTCAATCCTATGAGTGGTGTTTCCCTAATGGCCTCCTGCCTAGCAGTACTCCCTGTGCTCTAAAGCGGACTCCAGAATAACTCAAGACATAACCAAGATTTGCAAAAGAAAAAAGACTTTTTATTGATTCATATAATTATACAGATATAGACTCATTATGAGCCTGTTTACACTCGTAACCCCGTAGGGTTTTTACTCACACATTATGAACTCTTTGAATGCTTAGTGTACAGTGCGTGTACTCTGCTAAGTTCACGATGATCTTTACTGAAATGGAACTCATCCTTTTATAGACTAAGGAATGAGGATCTATACAAAGATTCTTACGTAACTGCATGTGTAAGTTGTATATTGTTACTGCCTTTTGAAGAGATAAGATTCCTCTTATCATGTCTTCTCCTGTGCTTACTTTTGAAGATATAAGATTCCTCATATCCTGTCTTTTTCTCTGGATGAAAGTAGATTCCTCTACTTTAATCTTCCACCTTTGCTTTTCTAGCTGCTTTAGACAGCTTGTCTTCTTCTTCCTTAGTGGCGGGGCTACAATGTTGACAATCAAACTGGATGCCAAACTTTCTTATCTACTTCTGCTTTCTTTTGCAAAAGTGATCTTTATGGGAACCAACATCATCTTTGTGTAATAGCTGCCTTCTGAAAGCTACAATTTTGCTGTAGTCTTCTTCAGTTAGTCCCTTGTATGAGTAAGACGTCATTAAAGAATAACATGTTGCAAGGTTAACCTTTAATTTATCTTCTGGTTTAATGCTGAATAACTTATTGATTAAAACCAATAATTTTTGCTCAGCGAGCTCTCTTAAATCTTTCTTTTCCAAGGTAGACTCCATGGCTTGACTTGGAAAGTAGATTTTTTCCTTTGCTATACCAACCTGGACATAATGAGTTGGTTGATTTGCTGGACAGTCATATTCTTCTTCATCTTCCCAACAGATAATTGTACTGGTAGTTTTGATGAAGATGTCGACTTCTTGGCCTTTAAGACAATTTGCTTTGTATGCCTTAACTGTTTTTATAAATTCCTTAGGGAATCTAGAGATTTCCAAGAGATTACTAGCAGTAGGATAAACTTGTGCTAATAATCCGTATTGATATGCCTCGTATACCATGTTTGGATCGGCATTTGGATAGAAGTTGAAGTAGCTGACATTCTTCATATCTGTGGTGAAGAAATGTTCATCAACAATCTTGTGTTCTGTGGCTGACCTGTCATACTGACTAAGATAATTGTACCTTGAATATGTGATTTCAATGGTGTCCTCATCTTCATTCAGATGTTTCAACAATGCTTGTTGAACCTTCGGAATTGTTCCTAGCACTGTTTTGCTTGAAAATTCCTTCTTTTGAATAACTGCATCTGCATAAGTTGGTTGTAATGCTTCTGCGTGACTTATCAGTTCAAGTGGTGGCTTGGACTGTTGAGTAGTATAAATGTTTGAAGCAACTCTTATTTCTGAGAAAGATTTATACTTCTTGTGCTTGACATTGGAGAAACCTTTAACAGCTTTCTCTGCAATCTCCCATGTGGTGTATATTCCTGTATTAGGACCGTTAAACACAACATAGTAGGCTTTAGGGCCTTTATATCCGTAAAGGACTGCTAAAGTTTGACCTTTAGTCTTTTTAGGGATTTGAATTCCCCCGTTAGGTCTCAAACTTAAGTCTGAGGGTTTAACTAACGTTGTGGAGGTTTGTACCTCATTTTGAATTTTTGGCAAATTCACAGCCTTCAACGGATTTGTCGAATCTTTACCTGGAGCCGTTTGCTCAGGATTACTCACTTCTTGACTCATTTCTGAGGAAGATGAAGTAATTACCTTTTGAGACGAAGTTGAAACTTCGTGTTGGATTTTTGCCAAATCCACAGGCATCAACGGAGTTGAAATACCTTTAACGGTAGCCGTTTGCTCCGGGCTAGTCTAAGATTCATTCTTTGAAGAAGAAGGTTCAGAGATAACCTTTTGTTGTTCGGGAAGAGAGTACTTCCTTACCAATGCTATTTTTTCTCGAAGGATTGAAAGTCTAGTTTCCAATGATTCGTATTCTTTTAGCAAAATCATTTGTTTTGCCAATAATTTTTCTATGGAAAATTCCATATCTTTTATCTAAAAGAAAGAGATTTATATAGAGCAAAGCTCTTTGATCTAAGCAAAAGATCTTTGGTGTAGAGAGGATGTTTGGTGTTTGGTGTGATTTCCAAATGCTGAATTCCTCTTCTATTTATAGGCCTGAAATACCTTGGATGCCTGCAATAGGATGTGACATAAACTTGTAGAGTTTTATTTTCCATACCTTTTACTTTTGCTGATATTCCCTTGTTAAGAAGTCGTCAAGACAATTCTTAACTCCATCAAGGTGTTCAACCTCGAAGCTATATCTGGAAAACCATTGCTGCCATCGCACGAGTCTTCCTTGTTTATTATCTCCTTCAATCTTTATTTTAATGAAATAAGTAAAATTCTTATTATCAGTCCTGACAATAAATTCAACAGGGGTTAAATAAATAGATAATTTTGTAATAGCTCTTTTGACCGCCAAGTATTCTTTCTCATTAGAATGATATCTTGTTTCTGCGTCTTTAAAGCTTCCTGATGCATATCTGCATATTAATTCTTGTTCATCATAATTTATGGCTTTGAGAACTCCACCCCAATGTTTATCGGATGCGTCGGTTTCTACAATTAACTTGTCTCCTGGCTCTGGATGATAGGGCTTAGGGAAACTTACCAACTGCTTCTTAATTTTCTTAATGTAAGAAGTGTCAGATTCTGTCCATTTCCATGGAATTCCCTTCTTGAGCTTAGCCTGCAAAGGAGATCTTATAGCTGCAAGCTTAGGAATGTAATCAGATGCATAAGTTAATATACCTAAAAACCTTTGCAACTGTTTTCTGTCTTCTATCTGATCTGGAAACTTATGAATATGTTCCAAAATATGACTCCAAAATATGACTTTGAGGACAGTGAGTTCCTTGATCAATTTCTAAACCTAAGAAATTAATCTTTGTTTTGAAGAGCTGCGCCTTTTTCTTGGATAGGATTATGCCAAGACTCTCGCATTTCTTCAGTACTGCTGCCAAATGTATAAGATGTTCTTTTTCATTGTTAGAAAATATAAGAATATCATCTACATAAATACAACAGAATTTTTCAAAGGACCTAAATGCATTCTACATATGTCTTTGAAATATTGATGGAGCTTGTTTGAAACCAAATGGTAACACTCTGCACTGGTAATGTCCTTGAGGACATGTAAATACTGTCAATAACTGTGATTCTTCATCTAACAGTACCTGCCAGAATCCTGATTTACAGTCTAATGAACTAAACATTTTCTTACCTCTTATAAGGGTTAGCAAACTATCCTTATTGGGTAGATTATGACCAACACCTATAGTAAGATCGTTCATCCTTTTATAGTTGACAACCATTCTTCTCTTACCTCGTCGTCGCTCAGCTTCATTTTCTACTAGGAATGCTGGTGACATGTGGGCTAATTTACTGGGGATGATTACCTTCATCTCGAGTAATTCTTTAATTTGCACTGCAAATTCTTTAACATCTTGAGGACTATACTTCATGGGTCTTACCCTGCAAATATCCTTAGGATTGTTGAGCTTTATTGATGCTTTCATCCAATGCTTGGTCTTCTTAGGATCCAACGGATTGTCTGAGCATACCTTGTCTAAGAGTGTCTCAATCTTAGATTTCCTGTCAATATCTTGACATAGATTTGTTAGTGCAAAATTCATTTCTCGATATTTATTTAACTTATCTCTCCCCCTCTCTAAAAGTTGGATTTTGTGCTGGGAAATGTTAACAGGTGTGAGGGGTTTTGTTTTTGAATTCTTTTTCTTTGATTCCAAAAACGTAGGAAAACCTACTCGATTTGCCTGAATGACTTTCTTAACCCATACCGGTTCACCTTTGAGTGTGTAAATAATCCTTTTATCATCAACTTGTATAAAAGGTTTGTAGGCTAGACAAAAACTAATACCTAAAAGAAAGTATATACCTGATTCTTGTTGATAAACAGTAGGAATATGAAATATTTCTTCTGCTATCATAATATCAAGGTCTTTACATACCTTATCAATCACAATGGTTTTACCATTAATGATTTTTACCTCAATAGGTCTTTCGGCATTCACCCAGTGTTTTGGTGGAATGGCGTGTTTACTTGCTATGCATAGGCTCGCATTTGTATCAACATAACAATGCAATTCGATCTTTTTATATCCAGTAAAATTAAGTGTACCTTTTATATAGATCGATGATGGATTAGTAATGTTTGGCATTACTAATTCTTCATATGAATCTTAAGTCGCTTTCGTCTGTTGATTCATCTTCTGACTCTTCGGACGATGGTCCAGGGTCAATCTATTCTATGATGAAGATGTTTTCTTTTTCATCATATATATCTTCTACTGGTTCATAACCAATGTAGTAGATTTCTTCTAATACCTTGATTTTGTCAGGATATTTCTTTCTGTTAGGGCATTCATTTGCATAATGTCCCTCTTCGTTGCAGACCCAATACCTGCAATTTTTCTTTCCTTTCGGACAAAGTTTCTGTTTGTTAGTAGAAAAGTTTTTCTTTCTAACATATTTTCCTGGTTTAAAAGTTTTCTTTTTCTTTTTAAACCGATATTTGGAAGATGTATTCTTTTTCGAATACTTCTTCTTCTTATAATTTGGATTGCATCCGAAATTATAATTTTCTTTGTTAAGCTTTTCACAACATTTTTTAACAAAAGCTTTCAGTTGTTTTTTTGTTTTTGCATCATCACAATATCTAGTGAGTTCACCTTTCACAATTTTCTGTACAAAAGCCAAACTATGTTTTGTCAGGTCGGATCTTTCCTACAAAAACTTAGTCATTGCTTTTTCACCTATCAAGGGTATCTTACGTATGTATTCTTCTACATAAACGTGATATCCTATTTGATCTCCTATATTGACCAAATGCTTTTCATATTCACAAAAGAATGTGTCAATAAGGCATATATCGCATTCTGCTCATAGCTAACTTAGCATTTTGTTTGATTTTATCTTTTTCCTGTTCTTTAGAATAAACATAATCTATTCCTAAAAACATGGTATAGATAGCATCTACAATTTTATTAAAGGCTTCTATGGGTTCATCATCGAAGAAATTCCAAACGACGTCTTTAATAAACCTGTTAACAACTCCTGTTGTTTTATGGTCTACTAATAATAATACTGTGTCTGTATCATCATAAGCTTTTGGATTAGTCTGTATCATCAATGTAATTTCATTTTCCCATATATCAATTAATGCCTTTCTACCTGATGCACAATCAATATGTAAGACATTTGAACCAAAAGGACTTTGACTCATTTTAAACTCAGCAGTAGGTGGATAGAAGTCACATTTGTTTCTTACTGGCGTTTTCTTTGTTCCTGAAGTTGATGCAAATGGGTTTTCGTTGGCATGTGCTTCATGTTCTTATTTATACATTTTGAATGTTTGTTTTTGTTGTTGAACAAATTCTTCGTCTGTTGTATCTTCTGTTTGCTGAGAATCTGATTCTGGTGAACTAAATTCTTCAATGACATTCAAATAATTAGTAGAATTAAATCCAAATAATGATTGTAACTCTAAATTATTTGCTACTTGTTGATTAGCTAGATCGTCGTCTTCTAATTCTAGTAATTCCATTGCTTTAGCAAATTGTTTTTCTTGTTGGTCATCTTGAATTTCTGATTCAAGTACTTCCCAAAAGAATGTCTTGCATATAGTTCATATTTTCTTATTAGGAATAGAACCAAATGGCCAAGTCATACTATTCGGATTCTTACCTGCTCCGAGTTCTTCGTTTCCTACATCATGGTTAGGATAACTGTATCGATAAAAGCCTTTACCTTTATCTTTGTTACCTTGTTCTGATGTGAGAACAATCTGTTTTTCTTCTGAGGTTTTTGGTTGTTTACCAATTACTTCAGAAGTTTCCTTTTTGCTTTGATAATCTTGAATTGTTGTCTTCAACTCTGTGATTATCTTTGCAGCAGCAGCTTCAATGTTGCCTTTAACATCATTATCTGCATTTTTCTTAAGCAAAGCTAAAATTTCTGTTAACTGTGGCTTAACATTGTTATTGAAATCCTCAATTAACTCTTTAAGGCTCATTTTAAATGATACTAGCAAATTTATTTGATAGATCATCTATTCTTTGGGACATGCTTTTAAGGAGCATATCGTTTCCTTCCGCTAAGGGTTCTCTAATAGCTAGATTTCCTCTAGCTCTGAAACTTCTTCTAGGTTTATCCTGTAAAGAAGGTTTGTTTCTAGCAATATTAATTGCCCAAGTATGGTCTGTTAGAGATAATTCTGCAAATTGTTTATCTTCTACTGAACCTACTTCAGAGAATACGTCATCTAATTCGATGTATTCCTTTTTCTTATAGTCAATACTATGATGACTATTCGTTAAAGCATAAGCAAATAAATAAGTGATGCTAAATACTTTATCACCTTTTTGCATCAAATCTTTTCTTTCAAAATCATGAATAAAAGATAAAATTTGATCAAATCTTTCAGTATCAAAACTA
This sequence comes from Saposhnikovia divaricata, assembly GCA_036435485.1. NCBI lineage: Eukaryota > Viridiplantae > Streptophyta > Magnoliopsida > Apiales > Apiaceae > Saposhnikovia > Saposhnikovia divaricata. The sequence continues at coordinate 35,775,882 of CM071599.1, forward strand.
ACTGCGTATTTGGGATATACTGTAAACAAGAATTTTTGGTATGCTAAATTACCTCTAGCAGCACCTAAAATACTGTCATTTCTTGGTATAATTCGATTATCCAGTAAAGCCATTTATATTGGAGAATCTATACCTTCAGGAAATTCAGATTTTATCAAAATCTTAACAGCTCCTAAATGAACCATAGAGATTGTTGATCTCGTCTTTGAATCCATTTTCTGTAATTGTCTATTAATATATTCTTTAGTGATTAAAGGTAAATACATTTCCAGTGGTATCTATTATATCTACATGCATTTCTTTCGTAAATACATAATAAAAGATATTATTTTTTCTTTTTAATCGATCCAACCAAGGAACATTAAAAATATTTTCTTTCTTTAAATCAAGCTTTGTGTTCCTGATTTTAGAAATTAAATCGTGTTTTACTAGAAAACTAGCTTGAAAGCCTTTTTCTGATTCTGAAAACTCGATTTCTAAATTATCAGAAGTTTCCTCCTCAGGGATCTGATTTTTCTCTTTTAAAAGGTTCATTTTAAAAGATTATTAACTAGGCTCTGATACAAAGTTTTAATGCGCGGAAAACGGAGATTTTTATTCGAAATTCATACTGAATTTCTGGGATAAAAATTGGAGCTGCGGCATAGATTATGGCACAACAATTAGAAGAAAGCTAGTTAAAAGCTTAATAATGGCTACGAAGGGGACCAGGTAGCTTGGTTTGTCTTTTTTAAAATGAAAAAGTAGTGTCTATGCATGAGTCATTTGCGTAATCAATGCACAAAAATGGCAACTTCTATTACAAATAGATAGTAAAGGCAACTTCTTTTATGTGGAAGGCATTTTCGTTATTATCTCTTTAAACAATCCGTTTGAGTCATTTAGTGTTTTAAGGACTCTCTACCATCACTTGTGTAGTTAAAATTTGATATGAAAACCAAGTTCAAAATTACGAAACATGTGTATAAATAACAAATGTAATAGAAATCAATCATTTAACCTACTCTTTCTTTTCTCTCTACAAGCCGCCGCTCCTCTTTTTTTCTTTTACAGCCACCGGGGCTTCCACCGGATCTCCACCAGTGGAAAGCCCCAAAATCTTCCATTTTTCTTTGTTTTTTCTTCCTTCTTTCAATAAAGTTTTGTATTCTCGGATCTAAGGTTTCAAAACCTTTTCCGATTTGGCCTTCAATTTATTAGATCTCAATTCCACGGAGCTCCGGATTTCTCGTTCTTCCAGGTGATCTTGGTCTCGTAAGTGGTCCGAGTTATCTTGTTCTGGTGGGTTTGTTCCCAGATCTACGGATTGCTAAGGTTCTAGTTTGGTTTTAGTGTGTAACTTTATTTTGTAATCTCATTTTTAAAATTGTAAGATTGGTTTGTTTTTTGTCGTCTCACCGTTTGTGTGAGTTTTGTTATTGTCTCACACATTTTGTGTGAGTTTGATATTGTCTCACCGATTGTGTGAGTGTGAGTTTGGTGCTTGATTTTATGATCTTGGATTGTACGGATATGGATAAACACTTTGATGAAGTGTTAGTGTATTACACACTTAGGTCTGCGAATATTGTAGCTTATAGCTTAGCGAGGGCGAAATATTCTATATCAGGTCTTACGGAGTGGAATGTTTCTGCTCCGGATTTTATCGTCTGTATGCTTGATTCTGAGAAATTTTAATGCAAGTACGATTTTATCAAAAAATAAAAAAACCAATGTAATAGAGGGAAAAGGTAAATACTTCCTTTTTGCAGACCAAAATTAACACCTTAATTGAGATATAAATACTTTTTTGAAATTGGTTTCAAGATCTTTGATAATAGTAGTATGTTAATAGGGGTGTTTGGGGAAACTTATTTTCAGAATAAGTCAATTTATTTTAAGATAAAGTTAGAGATTTCTAACTGTTTTTTGAAAAAACTTAACTTTTTTTTTTTGTAACTTATACAATCTTAAACATACATTAAATACTTGTATAATTTTTTTTACAAAATATGAAATTTTTATCCGAAAATAAGTCCATAAGGACTTATTTAAGTTTTCCCAACCAGGCCCAATATTGAACTCAGAGCATCTCTAACCTTAGTTAAAAAATTCGTCACTCCAATAGTAGTTAAAAATCAACATGACTTTCCAAAAATAAAATTTATACAGTAAAAAATTAGTCACTCCAATGGACAAAATCTTTGTCTATAATTATAGATAATCTCTTGATGTATATAGATAATTTTTTTATGTTGACTATATGTGACGAACCTTTCTAGATAGTGAATTGCCACATCACTTATTTCTATATTAAAATAATATATTACATTAATAACAACTTGAAATATTAATAACATACCATTTTTAAAATAACACATGTTTTACAGGTTCAACAAATTTTATATAATCAATATTTTATGTAATTTATCCAATCATTTTTAACCAATACCATTAGAGATGCTCTTACGCTTGTTATAATTAGCTTATAATTAGATAAATTGTAATGCCCCGAAATCCGGGGTCAGTAGATTTGGGCGTCACGCTAACAAACTCAATAATTCTAATAAAAATTGGTCATGATGTATTCGTAAATACAACATAAACCTGCTGAATACTAAACTAAAAATCTGAAATCAAAATAAAACTGAAATAAAAATAAAAACTCCATCAAAAGTTCTTTGACCCCAATTCCCAACTAAGGATCTTAGGTTACAGTTCTAGAAACAAGAAAACCCAAAACCAACTTAAATACAACTCTATATACAAAACTTTATACAGACTTAAATCACTGGTATAACTTCGAATAGAAGTATACCAGGCCAACTAATCAAATACATACTATAACTACTAAAACTATATATGCATACAACAAATCAAACTTTAAATCTATATACCCTGATCCACGTCAGCTTCATAACAGCATCCTCTTTCTTCTTTCCACTTTCTGAACTGCACAAGCTAAGCCTCGCCAACTAGATTACTGAAAAGTTAGATTTTAAAAACAACAAGTGTGAGCCAACGAATGCTCAGCAAGTTATATATATATAGAACTGAACTGGATGAAATAAGAATGCAATAATTGCAATTCAAGAAATAGGAACAATAAATATGAGCGAGGGAATGCTCACCAATTTATAACCAATACTATAATTGAAATCTGAATTCTTAACTTTAACAGAAGATTAATATCATTTGAAACATTTATAACTCGAAAACAGAATTTAATAACTGAGAAGGTTTGTCATACTAGATTCAATACTTTTAATACTTGCAAAATACTTTAACTATCGCTTTAACAAAATCTCCAAGAAATTCTCAGTTACTCAAATTTCATTCATGTCACTAAGCGTTTGCACACCTAGCTGCCTAACCGGCCTGATAATCATGAGTTTGAATAAATAAGAAGATCTCAATTCATTCTCGGTCCTTACTATCACTGCGCAACAAATGCCACAGCGACCATAATAACCGTGAATTAGTTTTCACCGTTAAAAACACTAGTATAATAACTTTCCATTTTTATACTAACAGTATTTATTAGCTCAAATCATAACTTTATAACCAACATACTTGGAAATGAAAATGTACTTTAACTTAAACATTCTATCATAAGAATATACTTGCATAAAAACAACATTTAATAGAATTGGAGTTTTCATCAGACTCTGGACATTACGGGTGATCAGCCACGTAAAGTCCAGCTAAAACAATACTCTGGGATTGAAGATTAGGCACTTATTGACATTGGCCTTTACTACTCTGACCACGAAGCTGGTCCACATTTTTATAAAATTCTTCCAATTCCATTAAACTACTTTACTAAAAATTAATCTCAGGGAAACCATATACATTAAGAACATTATACTCAAACAAGGAATAAGAATGCAATACTAGCAAAAACTTTAACAGAATATTACTAACAATACTTAAGAAAGAATAATGCTGGCAATAAAACTGAAATTCTACTTTCCACATGATATATAAATAAAATACATCCTTATCAATAATTTGAAGGAGAGGATACTAGCAATACGAATTTGAAGGGAATACTTATATTGAATAGAAACATATTTATCTCGCTTGAACGATAAGCGAGGGTTAGTACACTTGCCTCGATTCCAATGCGCCGATTCGCTACTTATTATACTTTGGTCCGTACTCGATCCCGCATTCATTTCCTTCAATCCTCTCGTCAACAAGCTCGCTGGGTCCATATCGAATCCCTAATTATACTCGAAATAATAGTAAAGTACTATTTAGTACATAAACCACCCAATTGATAACTAATTACTTACAACTCACAAAGCAATACATACATAAATATATATATCCACACCTCATTAATCATCACATATGTACCTAATCACTCATACACATACATGCCTTTAAATCTTTAAATCAAATAATTTAAAAAACTTTAAATACAGGGGATTTTTAGAAAATTTCGGCATGAAGTATTCGTTTATCGGACTATCGGCACAGCCCGTCAAATACAATTCAACCCTGTTTTTGCAAAAATAAAGCTGCCTCAACTTGCAACAACATAAAAGTAAACAATTAAGAAAAGTACCCGCCCAGACATGCGTGAAGGGCATATGACACAGCCTATTTGTAGTTCGAGGATTCGACTCAACTTAAATTAGATTGTAATAAGTAATTAATGCTAACTGTCTCAGGAATCTCACAAAGTACTATATGCCAGAAGAAAGAAGAAAGTCAATCTATAGTTTTGATGTTTTACACTGGAAGAAGAGTCAGTTTACTGATCATGCCCCAGTTCAGCATTGAAGAAATTGGATTCGTTTAAAGTGACAGAGATTTCCGTGGAGACAGCATCAGTACAGGAGTTATTAAAGAGTGCTAAGAAAGTATGTGGATCACAACTGAGAGTCAAATTGAAGAATAGATATTGGAGTTAGTCGTTCATGAACCAGACAGTACATCGAACGTCAACAATTATCCAGTGGAAGTTTCTCAAAGTTTACAGTGATTCACAAGGAGTAAGTCAATTATTAATTAACTATATTATTAATTTAATTAAACAAATTAATTCAATTCGAATTAATTTATTTAATTAATTAATTAAGTTAATTAATCTCTGATTTATTCAATCAGTAATAATATATGGATTATACTATTTCGGAGAATTTTGGTTATACTATTTCTGAATTTCAGTTGAACTATTTCTAGAAATTCAGTTATACTATTTCTGAAATAAGTGGTATACTATTTCTGGAATAATATAGATAATATTACTGCATTAGTAATAGTATACTATACTATCCCCGAATTTATACTATTCCCGAAGTTATATTATTTCTGGAATTAATAGTATATTATTTCTGAAGTATTATAGATATTATTACTGATCAAGTAATAATATACTATACTATTACCGAAATATTTAAACTATACTATTTCTACCAGTTATATTATGACCGAAATATTATACTATTACCGAAGTTTTAAGTAAACTATTTCTAGGTAAATGTATATTATTTCTAAGTAAATCCATACTATTTTAAGGGAATGAGTTCTACTATCCCTAGGCTGCTATACTATCACCGTGCCAGTTATACTATCAGCGTGGCATCTATACTATCACCGTGTCAATGTGTAGCAGTTCAACAGAAGCAATTGTTGTGTTTTTGTATAAAAACAAACACATGGACAGAAGCAACAGACAGGAAAAAACAAGAAGAAAAAAAGAGAACCAAGAACATAAAACACTCTCATCTTCTACACACAAGTGCTCAAGCTTTAATTCACACAATAAATTCAGTTCAAGCCTATTGTAATATCTGATCCACTGGAACTTGTTTATTGATTACTCTTGTACTACTAGCGAATTAAGTTTCCTAGTTTATATCTTGATATCTTGATTTTAATTAGCAAAATTAGAAAAGTTCATGTCGAATTTTCTAATTAGTTATTAATCTCTTGGTATTAATTTGTAACACCCGTCAAGTTAATATATTGATATATTCAACTTGAATTCTGTGTTATATTATTCCGCACAAAATTTGTTTAAGATAAATTTTATTCAAAGAACAAATTTCGAGAAAATTACTAAGATTGTATTCAACCCCCCCTTCTACAATCTTATTGGACCTAACAATTGGTATCAGAGCCATTTGATTGATATACAAATCAAGATCCTATTTTTACTCAATCAAAAATCAACCTCGAATTTTTAACTCTCTTAAAAATTCATCATGTCAACCAAAGGCAATGTTAAACTTGATGAAGATGGTACAGTGATGAGAAATAAAGCAAGACTGGTAGCAAAAGCTTACTCACAATCTGAAGGCATCGACTATGATGAGACCTATGCTCCAGTGGCTAGACTTGAGGCCATAAGAATATTCTTGGCATTCGCTGCATTCTCAAACTTTAAAGTTTATCAAATGGATGTCAAGAGTGCTTTCTTAAATGGCAAGCTAGATGAAGAGGTCTATGTAGAACAGCCCCCTGGCTTTGAAGATCCAGATCTAATTGACTATGTCAACTTCCTTTTCAAAGCTGTCTATGGTCTTAAGCAAGCACCAAGGAAATGGTATGACACTCTCTCTGAATTTTTACTTGAAAATGATTTTGTTAGAGGTGTCATAGACAAAACTCTCTTCACTAAGAAACATAAGAATGATACTATATTAGTCCAAGTCTATGTGGATGATATAATATTTGGGTCTACTAATGATCTTTTGTGCAAGAAATTTGCTAAGTTAATGCAGGGTAAATTTGAAATGAGCATGATGGGTGAGCTGAAGTTCTTTCTTGGATTGCAAATCAGTCAAAGGACAGATGGAATATTTATCTGTCAATCCAAGTATGTCAAAGAGCTCCTGAAGAAGTATCAAATGGAGGACTCTTCTTCAGCAAGAACACCATCATCTACAGCTGTTAAGTTTGGAGCATGTGAAAATTCTGCCAAGGTAGATATCACAAGCTACAGAGGTATGATAGGCTCATTACTTTACCTTACTGCAAGTAGACCTGATATTATGCATGCTACATGCTTGTGTGCAAGGTTCCAAGCGGATCCTAGAGATGTGCATCTCATTGCTGTAAAACGAATCTTGAGATATCTTAAGGGTACTCCTAATTTGGGAATTTGGTACCCTAAAGATTCTGGTTTTAATCTTGTTGGATATACAGATTCAGATTATGCAGGAAGTGTTGTAGATAGAAAAAGCACTTCTGGGAGTTGTCAATTCCTAGGTGGCAGGTTGGTTTCTTGGTACAGTAAGAAACAGCAGACAGTTTCCAACTCTACAGCCGAAGCTGAATACATAGCTGCTGGAAGCTGTTGCGCTCAGATCTTGTGGATCAGAAATCAGCTACGGGATTATGGATTTGTACTTGACAAGATTCCTATCTTGTGTGACAATACAAGTGCCATAGCAATCTCCAACAATCTTGTGCAGCACACAAGAACAAAGCACATTGACATCAGGTATCATTTTATTTGAGAGCATGTCATGAATGGTACTGTGGAGTTACATTTTGTTCCCACGGAAGAACAAACAGCAGATATTTTTACTAAGTCTCTTGACGAATCCACATTCACCAGAATTGTTGGTGAATTGGGTATGTTAAATAGTCCTAGTAATTAATCTGGTTAATATCTGAGGTCTGTTCTTTAATAATTTAACAAGTGATTAATTTGTGAATATTTGTTGTTTAAAATCACCTGTGTAATTATTTTATCATTAATTAATTCCACTTGCTTATTTTCGAACACTTGTCAATCATGTTAATATTTTATTTGGTCAATTATGAAATTAGAAATAATATAATTATGTGAATATTTTAATTTTATTTGTTTTGTAGTGTTTGTCCTTTTGTTATTATTGTTTGATTTCGTAAAAGGGCTAACCTATGTTGATTTTTGTTTTGTAAATTTGTTGTAAATTATTATGTTATTAAGTTTTTTTTTTGTTTGTTCTGTAAATTACTGAGTATATAACTTGTACATAACTTGCTTAAGATAATCTGGTAAATCTGTTAATGTATTTTTCAGTAATAATATAGATTATTAGCAATAATTGTTATATCTGTAAATAGTTGTTAATTCTATAAATAGTTTAGAATCTTAGAAATAGTATAGAATTTCTTATTAATAATACAGTGTTCGGTCATAGTATAAGTGTCTATAAATTATATATAATTATTGTTAGTAATAATATAACGATCTGTAATAATAGAGTTAATCTTAGAAATAATATAAGTGTTCGGTAATAGTCTAAGGCACTAGAAATAGTATAGATTTAATCTTAGAAATAGTATAGGCCGCGGCAATAGTATAGGGCTGCCGGTGATAGTATACACAGTAGAGTATATATGGTCTATACTATCTCTAAGTCATACTATCTCTAATCTATACTATCTCTCGTGTTTAGTCACAGAGAACTTGATACACGATATACACGATACACACACATCGGGTGTCGAATTGCTGCCGGATTTTCGACTCAAAATCTCAACCAAATCACAAACTAAGAACATCCATTGATTACTTGCATCAAAAACTCTGTTTTAACCGTTCAAAATCACGATTTGGTCGAGTTCTTGGTGATTTTATTTTTCGAAAATTGAAAATTTCGATCTGTTTTTCCAAGAGATTGGGTTCGATTTTCAGAAAACTAAAAATACCTGGTTGTTTGTGATTGTCTCTAGATCATATACTGAGATTTTGAGAATTTTTCAAGGACTTTCTTATTTTTCGAATTTTTAATTTATTATTAATTCGAATTAATTAAGTTTAATTGAATTTTGTGCTAAAAATTAAAAATTTCAAAAGCTTAAAATCTGTATTAAAATGGCTATTGAATTCGAACTAGTTAAGCACAACATGGTTGGTTTTTATGATCCGGAAGAATGTATGGTTGACAGATTCAAGCCCTGGATTCGTTTCTTGAATGAACAACCAATCGTCAGTAGTGCTTTATCTCTTGACGCTCCAATGAAATTGGAACCTCTACGACTGATGTGTTCTACAGCTATTATATCTGCAGCAACCAATGCCTTTACATTCACGGTTGGGAACTCACAGTACAGAGTCAATGAATCAGTACTCAAGACAGTGTTGAATCTTCCTACTGCTGATTTTGTTGATAATCCGTCCAACACTGAATTGACTCAGTTTTTCATTGATATTAATTATCAGGGACAGTTGAAATTGAGCAACTTGCCGAAAAATGGTTTGGTAGCTGAATGGTACTTGTTGTTTGATACTTTAATTCGAGTGTTTGCTAACTGTGCTAACACTTCTTTTTCAAATATTCCTTCTCTGATTCAGTATATTGGTTATTCGGTTGTCCACAATCGAAGAATTGATATAGGTAAAATTCTTTGGAAGAACATGTTCAGAAGAATAGTAAATGCTAAAAAGAATTTTAGACAGGGTGAAAAGGTGTTAATCTATTATCCTAGATTTTTCACTCTTATTTTTAATCACTTGGTTTCTGAGGAGTTACAGAATACATTTGTTGATGAGGAAGCTCAAGATTCAAAGTCTTTTCATAAGAAATTTCATACAAGAGCTACCTCACAACAGAATGACTACAACAACGTACCAGTGCTTGTTACTCAGTACATGTCCACATTCATACATCTTCCAATTATTCCTGGACCTGTACTTGAGCAACTAGAACCAATCATAGAACAACAAGCACTTGCTGTTGTGCATCCAGAACAAAATGCACCTGCTCTTGAACAAGCTGAGCCGGAATTTCAATCACAAGAGGCTCATGTCACTTCATCTGCTGACCAGGTATTACATTTTGATCCCTTAACTACTTCTATCTCTCAATCTTCTTCTGAAACCCAAGTGGTTATTAGGACTGACCAAGGGATTGTAGAACCACAATCTCTATCCCAGGTCAAAGAGCCAAACACAAGGTCAAAAACAGATAAAGTTTATCAAGTCAGAAAGAAGAAATCACAGCTTAAAAGAACTGAAAGAAGTAGTGAAGAAGTGAGTGAACCCACAGCTCTGCCTCTACTAAAGAAGAGTAGAAATGAACCCGAGGCAACTGTAAGCTCATCCATACCCTCCCAAAAGGATATGGACTTTGAAATGGCAAATGAACAGCTTTTGGAACCATTCTCTCAACAGGATGAGTCCATTGAATTTCGCCAGTCGGCCATGGCATCCTGTAATGTGTCAAGCACAACCCCACTATTATTACTAACAATGGGAGAACATGTAGAACTGGATGAAAATAGGGACACATTGAGAGGAGAGCACTTAGGAACTGAAACAGTGCCTACCATAGTCACGGTAGAGGAGCCTTCACAGGCTAATGAGGGAAATCTTGACTCTCCGCCAAAATTAATAGAGTCATCATCTCCCCTCCCAGGAGGAACATTCTTGGCTCCCTCAAGGGATTTTCCACTCGCAGTTTCAACTGGAGAAAGTGGAAGGCAACTCAGTCTTTCTGTCACTGAAGCAATTCAGACTTCAATTCCAACTGACATGACAGAAATGACTGTGGATAGGGATTTGCGAACTCCCATTGCACCACCACTGACCTTCCAAGAGGAGGCTAGGGTGATTTTACCTGCAGGTACACTTTCTGGAGCAGCTAAGGAAATAGTGAGGAGTGATGTGAGGATCACCACTAAATTGAGTGAAACACATGCACCTCAGATGAGTGAAACTCAGAGTGATAATCAGGTGAGTGCACACACTGACACATACACTCGTTCATTGGAAGAAAAGATTAAAGCTCTAGAAAAGGAACTTGAGGCAACTAAAGCTGAAGCGAATTTACTTCGAGCACAAGTGGATGGACCGTCTTCTTCATCTACCTCTGTCAACAGTCAGCTTATGGGAGTGAAACATGACATTCAAATAATGAAGACTGCATTTAACACCAAGATCAATACTCTTGAACTCTCTCAACAACAGATAATCTCTGACTCCTCGGACATAACAGTTACTCAAGACAGAATTATTACGGCTCTTTCAAATAAGGTTGAAGACATTCAAACAGAAGTACATGAAAATTAGTTATCTACTGAAAGTCGTCTTAATCGGATTGAAAGCCAAAGTGCACATCAAAGTCAAGGGCTAAAACACTTATACAACATGACTAGCCGCACTATCATCCCCACAACAGAAGAGGTAGAATTCTTTCAAGGAAAAGGTGGAGATGGTGATGAGCAAGACCCTGAAGATGGTGCATTTGATAAATCTGTAGAGGATTCCTCAACTAAGGGGGAGAAGTCAACAGGGGGAGCTGGTACTAAAGGGAGAGACAAAGACAAATCAACAGGGGGAGAATTTGATAAAGGTGACAAGGGAAAGAAAGCTGCTCAATCAGCACCGAAGGATGACACTGTAGAAGGTTATTACTACTCAGGTGAACCTGATAACCTTGATGTTTTTGCTGATTTAGACTTTTCAGATAAAGGTAAAGCATTTGGAGAACCAGATCTCAATTTCTGGGATGAGGATGAAGAAGTTGTAGTTCCTGATCCTGCTGAACTCCAAAGAATGAATTTTTAAGCCAATCAAGAACTTGAACAAAATGAAGCTAATCTGACAATGAGAGAAGAAAGACTCAGAAAAACAATGGAACAGATGGCTCATAATGAAAGGCTTCAAAAGGCTGAACAGGAAGCACTTCAACAGCAACATTCTCAAAAGCTTCAAGCAAGAAAGATGTACATTAAGTACAAGAGTGGTGATAAGTGGGAGCGTGCTCAAAGAATCATAGATTCACCACAAATTTCTGGCTGTGATGATCGTCGGTTAGGTGATATGTTTCAAAGGTTTAAAGAGAAGAACCCTTTCCAAGACGATTATCTAAGAGCTTTGAAGTCTGAAATTTTAAGCATAATTTGTGCAAGTGATCAGATGGAAGAGTTACTAATCTTTGTTCATTGTCATAAGCTTGGAACTCAAAAGGTATCTCTTCAGTTCTTCTATGATAGATCACTTTCAGAACTTTAGGTAATGAGACCAAAAGTCAGAACTTCTTATGAACTTGGTGTACTACTTCATGAAAAATTCCTAGATTTCGCTGAAAAAGCAGGTCCTGAAGTAATTAGTAATCCTCCTCAAGTTAAAATTCTTATAGGAGATGTCATTCACACTGTTAATCTTCAGACCAAGGAACTCCGTGAACATCATGCCAGACACTTGGTGTATGTTGAATATGCTCTACGAAATCATGGTTTTGCAACTACATTGAAAAGTGAAGCTACAGATCATATTAAGTCTTATGCTCAAGACAACATGAAGAAGTACAAGTTTTATCAAGGTGAGTTAAGAAAGAAGCTGGGAATACCTCTTGAAAAACCACTAGTTGGAACACCTCTAGTTCATCCAGTGTCATCATCTAGAAGAGAATTAATTACTGATGCAGAATTGCACAAGATGCTTCCAGACTTGGATGAACCTGAAGAAGGAGAGATAAGGAGAGAAGACAGACCGAAGTGAAGAATCGCTCTACATGTTATATCTTTAGAGCTTAGATAGAACAAGATAGGTTAATATGAAATATGATCAGTCTAGAGGATCATCTATCTTGTATTTATCTTTTATGTTTGAATCTGGAAATGTTAAATATAAACCAGAACCATTTTCATTATTTACTTTGCAATTACAGTTTTACCTTTTACTAGTTTAAGTTGAGTTAGTTGAGTTATCCTCTAGGAATTTGCTTGTTAATTTTTAACAAACAAATAGGGGGAGATTGAAAGGCATATGACACAGCCTATTTGTAGTTCGAGGATTCGACTCAACTTAAATTAGATTGTAATAAGTAATTAATGCTCACTGTCTCAGGAATCTCACAAAGTACTATATGCCAGAAGAAAGAAGAAAGTCAATCTATAGTTTTGATGTTTTACACTGGAAGAAGAGTCAATTTACTGATCATGCCCCAGTTCAACATTGAAGAAATTGGATTCGTTTAAAGTGACAGAGATTTCCGTGGAGACAGCATCAGTACAGGAGTTATTAAAGAGTGCTAAGAAAGTATGTGGATCACAACTGAGAGTCAAATTGAAGAACAGATATTGGAGTTAGTCGTTCATGAACCAGACAGTACATCGAACGTCAACAATTATCCAGTGGAAGTTTCTCAAAGTTTACAGTGATTCACAAGGAGTAAGTCAATTATTAATTAACTATATTATTAATTTAATTAAACAAATTAATTCAATTCGAATTAATTTATTTAATTAATTAATTAAGTTAATTAATCTCTGATTTATTCAATCAGTAATAATATATGGATTATACTATTTCGGAGAATTTTGGTTATACTATTTCTGAATTTCAGTTGAACTATTTCTAGAAATTCAGTTATACTATTTCTGAAATAAGTGGTATACTATTTCTGGAATAATATAGATACTATTACTGCATTAGTAATAGTATACTATACTATCCCCGAATTTATACTATTCCCGAAGTTATATTATTTCTGGAATTAATAGTATATTATTTCTGAAGTATTATAGATATTATTACTGATCAAGTAATAATATACTATACTATTACCGAAATATTTAAACTATACTATTTCTACCAGTTATATTATGACCGAAATATTATACTATTACCGAAGTTTTAAGTAAACTATTTCTAGGTAAATGTATATTATTTCTAAGTAAATCCATACTATTTTAAGGGAATGAGTTCTACTATCCCTAGGCTGCTATACTATCACCGTGCCAGTTATACTATCAGCGTGGCATCTATACTATCACCGTGTCAATGTGTAGCAGTTCAACAGAAGCAATTGTTGTGTTTTTGTATAAAAACAAACACATGGACAGAAGCAACAGACAGGAAAAAACAAGAAGAAAAAAAGAGAACCAAGAACATAAAACACTCTCATCTTCTACACACAAGTGCTCAAGCTTTAATTCACATAATAAATTCAGTTCAAGCCTATTGTAATATCTGATCCACTGGAACTTGTTTATTGATTACTCTTGTACTACTAGCGAATTAAGTTTCCTAGTTTATATCTTGATATCTTGATTTTAATTAGCAAAATTATAAAAGTTCATGTCGAATTTTCTAATTAGTTATTAATCTCTTGGTATTAATTTGTAACACCCGTCAAGTTAATATATTGATATATTCAACTTGAATTCTGTGTTATATTATTCCGCACAAAATTTGTTTAAGATAAATTTTATTCAAAGAACAAATTTCGAGAAAATTACTAAGATTGTATTCAACCCCCCCTTCTACAATCTTATTGGACCTAACAATGCGGCACCTAGCACATTTAAGGAAAGTAAACTAAGTTTATCCACATTTAAGCCAACACCACGTAGTTGACAAATATGACTTCGAACAATTACTACGACTCGACTTATACCATTTAGCGCATAGACATTTTCAGTTTAGCCAACTCTTATAACTATACCTTATATGACAATAACAATTAGCATTTAGCAAATAACAATTACAATCGAAAATTAACAATTACCAATTAGCAGTTAACATTTAACAATTAGCCATTACTAACCTGAACATTTAATCGAACTCACAATTAATACCAACATCACCATTAGAAATTAACAATTAACATATTGTTAACACTAAAACACGCAAACGTACGTGGTCACAAGTAATATATGAATAAGTCGAGTTCGTTCCCACAGAGATCTGGTTTTGGTTTTAATTCAGTTATTGTACCTATGCAACAATGTATGGTTATCCTTCACTGCTAAGACAAATAACAAATATGGGTTTTGATTAACTAAAATTAACTAAGAAACAAATTAACAACTAATAATTAATTAACTAACGAGAATTGGAATCGAATAACTTATGCAATAGAAGACATGGAATCCTAACTTCATTAAATACTTCGCTTAGATCTGACGCCTTTAATCACTATATGCAATGGTTATGATATCTGATCGGATAACACGAAAAAAGTACACGCTACCTGTCAGCATACGTATACCAAACTAAACATACATCCACAAAAGAGATAGAAGATGAATAGACACCAATTATGCTTAGACCCTATATGTCTATAGAATTTGAAAACATAACGGTTGAAGAACAAGTTATCCATAAAGATCACACAGGGCAATATAAGTATTTTCATCTCATACTACGAATCATGTTGATAAACAATCATGAACCTATGCTAGCATGACAAGTTCTAAATCTCAAGATCCACTTTCACTTCACAAGAGATTAACAAATTAGATGTTCATGACGCATCTATCAATTAAGCATAACCATACAAGGATATCAAATATACATCACACACAGATCTTTAAGCAATCAAGATACTAAGTTCCATAAATAAATCCGTTAGAATCCCATGACAACGATTAGTTCATAATCGAACCGCTCGTCATCATGGGATCTAATGAAACCATGATAGAAGACAAGATATGAAAGAAAGTAATAATATTAATAAAACAAAGAGTTGAGAAAACAAATCTATGATACAAAAGATGAAGTAGATCTAGATCCGTTGCTTGTCACGAGCGTTTAATCTTGCTCCCCTTTTCTCCCTTGCAATTCTAAGCTATATTATGTACAAGATATCTAATTGTCTAATTCTTATTTACAAGGGGTTGGATGTGTTTATATAGGCACTCCAAGTCTTGCCCAGCAAGAAATTACCTTCTATTACAATTAGAATTCGATTAAGGTACTAAAAACTGCCCAAAATATAATTAGAACTTGAAAAGGGCAAAACAGTAAATTCCTGCTCCCATCAGTCTGCTTGTCGCGCAACCTTCGCCCACCACATGCAACTTGCGCGCGCGAATCCTGTCCTAGGTTGTAGAAAATCTTCCAGGCTTCGCGTGAGCTGTAAGATCGTTGAAAACGGACTTCTAGAACTCCAGATATGGCCAAAACAGTGTAGACTGCGCAACCTTCCCGGAAAATCCGAATTTTAATCAATTAATCCTCCAAACACGATAGAAGCATCACCCATAATCGACATTCTTGTAATTCTGCACAACTAAGCAAAACACATCAAATCTACAACAACTTGAGTCCAAGACAATCAATTTAAGCCAATATGGACGCTCCAAGTGGATATAAAATCCACTTATCACATATCACTATCATTAAACTCGAATATTAACGAGACCACAATTAACCCAACAATTATAATTAACAATTATGCTCTCCGAATTAAATCACGGAGATTAAAACTGTATATTTGCAATCAATCCAAATAATTATAATTAATCACCAATAATCATTAAAACATATTCTCAACTCTAAATAAATCTCACAATTATACTTAACCACCACGATACTAAATAACTATATTCTCCGAATTAATTCACTAACACAATAATCTCTCACTTTAAAACAATTCAAATTACAACAATATTCTCGAAATTCAAATATATTCTAATTACGAGAATTAACATATTAAACTAGCAATTTTAACTAATTAAATTACAACAATACATAATTAAATCTAAAATTGACAATTAAATAATTACATCAAAAATGAATATAAATAAATAAATAAAATAAAATATTGTACCTTTTCGATTAGTCCGAAAATCAACCACCGGAGCCTCCCTTTCTTTTTCTCGATCCAATCTCTCTGCCTCTCTCTCTCTCTCTCTCTCTCTCTCTCTCTCTCTCTCTCTCTCTCTCTCTCCCTCTCTCTCTCTTTTTCCTTCACTGCCATTGCTGCCCACACCACCGCGACCCACTCTCTCTCTCTCTCTCTCTCTCTCTCTCTCTCTCTCTCTCTCTCTCTCTCCTTCACTGCCATTGCTGCCCACACCACCGCGACCCACCACCACTACCACGGTGGTCCTCCGGCGCCTCCTCTGCCCAACCTTCCTTTCTCCCCCCGCGCGCACAGTGCAGTCCCCTTACCCCTCTCCCACGATTTCTTCATCTATATACACCTATACATACATATATACACATATATATATGTATCAATTTCAAATTTCCCCCAACTCTCCTCTTTCTCTCTTTTTTTCTCCCCCCGTCGAGAACTCTCTGGAAGGTGCGTTTGTTTCCTCTAAATGGGCTTGGCCCATTACTTACATATTCTGCCATACTTATATCCGGCACAATTAAAACACTTATTCGCTTTTAAAGTTAATAAACGACTCTTATAAATCGAAATCGAATAAAATATTCGGAAAATTTAAACTCTTCATTTTTAAAATAAAGAATATGAAATTACGAGCACACACATATTTTCGAAATATTTTTCGGATCAAAAATGAATTAAATATAAATTTTACAAGTTTTGATCCTTTAAGTACAATAAAATCCTTAAAATCATTTTAAAATACTCAACCACCCAAATTAATCCACCCAACAATTTTAAAAACTCAATAAATATATAAAGATAATTTTACAAAAGATTTCATGATTTTTAAGCCCTCTGATAATTAAATAAAGATTTTTGAAGATCAATAATACTTGATTTAAATATTTTTAAATAACTAAAAATACCAATAAAATACTGGGGCACACATTGGCACACATAACTCAATATATACTCATATAAACTCAATACTAAATATCGTTTAATTCCACAACGATATTCTCAAATCTAATTCCATCCTTTAAATACTAATTAACATAATTAAATAATAATAATAAATCCTAAAATAATCTGGTATCTTACACAACTTATCAACATATAAATTATAAATTGGTTTAAAAAATTGAATTAACAAACACCCTCATAAATTTTTACGAATTTATAAATTATAAGCCGACTTAAATTTGGTTTGCTGAACAGGCCCATAATAATGAGATAGCATATAGGTCTCGTTTGACAAATTTTAACTCGAACTTATAAGTTACTTATTTCGGAAAAAAAGTTGTATTTACATACATTTTTTAAGAGAAAAATTTGTATGAGAAATTTACTATTCGTTATCTTGCAAAATAAGTTACTTATTTCAGAAAAAAGTATATATTTACGTACTTTTTTCCAGAATAAGTAACTTATTTCTGAGAAATAACATTTCCCAAACGGGAAAATAATATAATTTGAACAATATGTTTATCCCGTGATGATATAGAGGGGGTGTTTGGGGGAACTTTTTTCCATAATAAGTCAACTTATTTTAAGACAAAGTTAGAGATTTCTAACTTTTTTCTGAAAAAAGTTAACTTTTTTTTTTGCAACTTATAGAATCTCAAACATACATTAAATACTTGTATAAAAAAATTATCAAAATATGAAATTTTTACCCGAAAATAAGTCCATAAGAGCATCTCCAACGGTAATAGCTAAAATCATTAGCTATATAATGATTATCTAAAAGTTTGCTGAACTGTAAGATGTTTTACTCCAATGGTATTAGCTATAAAGAATAGCTATATTTTAAAAATAGTATTTTATTATTATTTTAATAATAATATATATATAAGTAAATAAGATCGATGATGTGTCACGATATAAGTGGTGATAATGAATTATAGATATTATCTATATATTATAGATGTCCTTCAAATATAAAGGATGTCAAGATGATTATCTAAAAATTTACCTAAGAGGAAGTATGGTTGGAGAAGAAAAAATATATTTATTATCTAAAAATTATACTATGTCATCAATTTTAACTAACAGATGTGTAGCATTGAAGATGCTCTAAGGATTATGACTTCAATTTTATTCACAAAATCAAAAGTAAAAAGTAGACGCTCATGTTAGTTATTCGTTAAACTTGTAATTTAACAGGAAGAAGAATTGATCGTAAACCGTATTAGTGTGACGAAGGGAATGACAATAGCATATAATAATGTTATAATTCGTATTAGTGTGACGAAGGGAATGACAATAGCATATAATAATGTTATAATTCTACTTTAACATGGAATACCTTTTGTCCAGACAATGAGTACACTACAAATTCGTCAACAAACTTTGAATTTAGTTCAAATTAAGTGGATTCATGGTTCGTAAGTGGGAAAGAAAACTTCGCAAAAAAGTGACATACACCCATCAATTTAATTGAGTTATAGTTATAATTTATAAAAAAATATGTTTCGAGATATTTTCTCGTTACGATGGTAAAGGTAGATTACGAGCCTCTTCTAGTTAACATGGGAGTTCTCGCAAATAATTCTACCATGTTACTAATTTGATTTCTAGTAGATGTTGAACCAAGTCTGTCGATTATATATAAAACACCATGTAATTAGCTTATGGTATTGTACTTTAATTCCTTATTATTCTTCTTCTTCATCATCTTTGTTTATTACTACAATCTAGTAGTATAAACACCAACAATGGAAAAGCAAGAGTTTCCATACAACTTTAATGTAATGAGCAAGTACTATTCAACTTCCCAAATATTTGATTTGATTGAACAATTGATGGTGTTTGCTGCTTCAGAATTTCCCGACGAATTTGATTCAAGACGAGATCGTTTTGCTCAAATTTTGTCTACTAAATACTCGCAGTCGCAGCTTAATATTACTAGGTACCTACTCGCATCCTGATATTATAAATTTATTTTTTCAGAATAAGTCGACTTATTTTAAGTTGAATGTTAAGATTCCTAACTTTCCAACTTATTTTTGCAACTTATTGAATCTCAAACATATATTAAATACTTGTATTAAAAATTTTTATCAAAATTTAAATTTTTACCCGAAAATAAGTCCACAAGTCCTTAAGAAAAGCTGAAGCAAACAAGCACAATGTGTCAAATTATTTGTTAAAAAATCTACCCAAATTTGTTCTACTGGCCACTTGTGTACTTTGAAGCATTTACTTTTACTTGGTAATTAGTAGATTTTACTGTCAAAAATGTTGGAGGAAATTTGGATTACATGTTCTAAGATATTGCATTACATGTATTTACAGGAAGTACCTTCATGATAAGGAATCTATGGCTGAATCTATGGCTGAGAAAGTAAGCGACGAAAAAGTGTTCTGCCTCTATGGTCTTGATCCCAGGCATCACGGTTGTCTTGCTGTGATTGCGACTGTATCTACGACAACATATACACCAAATGCAGAGCTGGTAAATTATGTACATCGCTTCCAGTCTCTTCCTGACAAATCCATCTGTTCACTTGAATTACCATTAGTATTTGAAGGAACAACATTGGTTTCTGTGGGTCATGAGTTCTACTGTATCGGCGGGGGCATCGATACGTTTGAAACTTGCAATAAGGTCAAAAATTTTGAACCAGGCAAAATAGTACATACACTTAAACATTGCCATAATATGATACAACCAAGAGCATTTTCTGCTGTAGTTTTTCTTGACAAGAAAATATTTGTCTTTGGAGGACTCGAACTCAGCAGAAACAATTCCACCCCATGGGCCGAGTTCCTAGACATAAATAAACCTAAAACACAGCAAAAATGGAAGGCACTGGAGGAACCCATGTTCCATCCTTGTCGTTTATATGGATGTACCAAGCTATTTGCTATTCCTTATGACACTCAAACTATCCTGATTGGTTGTGGACATGACATTGAGAATGCTCTTCTTTATAATGTGGCTGACGGGTCTTGGTCGAAATACAATTTTTCCCCTGAAATCAGGTTATGGAGTCATATGGATCCTATTGCCGTCGTCGGTGATAAGACTATGTATTGGATTCACGGCACGTGCTTGGTTGCTTATGAACTGGACAAACATGTTCATTATTTTGCTAACATGACAGACTCCGTGTTGCCTGCAAACTTCTTTCGGAACAGGTGTCGTCCTATTTTGGTGCATTTGAAAGACAAACTATTTGGTATCTTCAGGATCTACTTCAATGATCTTAAACAATGTACGGTAGTAGAGTGCATCAAAGTTCAAGTTAGTAAGGGCCATCAAGGAAATCTGGAACTTAAGGTCGTGGGCTACCAGTCCTATCGGTGCGATACTTTGTACAACTTGCGTGGTGCCCTATCCATATAAAGAAACGTTCTTCCTTACTGCATTACTTTTAATTACTTCAATCTATTGCATCTGTTTCTTTCTGTTAGGACTTGCACAGTTAATTTTTAATAAAGCTCTTTCAAATATTTAAACACCCCATCTCCAGTAAAATTTACAGACTTGACCATTTATGAATAAAAGAGTGACTAATCCGTTAGACTGAGTACAGAATCGCGCAAGTTGCTATACCTGCTGAGTGCTGCCTAATAAGAACTAATTTCCCAGATTCGAATGGCATAAAGTGCTTGAATGCTTTTCAGGTAGAAGGGTGTAATTCATTGTAGTATAGGTAGATCAGTAGGTAGGTAATGTCAACAGATAAGTTCATTAATCAGATAATTTGCAAAAAGAGTAAAAAGTGAACTTAACAATAACATCTCAAATTAGTATCAAGTAACTTAGTTGAGGGAAAACACGTTCACTACAAGAGGTGGAGACTAAGGCATGTCGCATGTAATTTATCATGAACTAAAAAAATTACTTGACAATTGAACATGTGTTTTATTTTTATGTTTTTGAGGGAAACAAATCATTTTCATTAAATCTAATCAATCTCAGCCACAGTACACAGACTTTAGAATGAAGTCCAGCCATACATAATCTGTATCATAATATCTCTCTTTCATCTAGCAACAGTATTACCAGCTCTTTTAAACATATGTTTTATATAACAAATAAGATAAGACAATTCAAATGTGAGAGAAATTATGAGCGAGTTTAGCTACAAATCAAGAAATTGTTCCTTTTTTTTAGAATTTAAGTAAAATGTTTTGTTCTATTTCCAAAAATAGAGTATAAAGTGAAAAAATGGAGAATATGAAAATATAAATAATAATAATTTTTAAATCCACTATTTTGATGTTCTTCATAAAATAAAATTACACTTACTTTCGGTGGTATTCTTGCTTTGATCTTATTTTTCTTTTAAAAAATTCACCCTTGTGTGAGGTGTGCTTTCTGTACTCATTTTTTGGGTTGTTTGTTGTATCTTCTCGTGAGAGTTTAATATGTTTTGAGTTATTTTGTGTTGGTTGTTTCGTTGAGAATGATTAATATGGTGTATTGGGGGATCTGAAAAGCTCACATCGAAATGGTGTAGAATGAAATGATGGTAAAAATAGCAAAAGTTCACCTTTCACAAAAGAAGATTGTTCATATTATGGGGGCATCTGTATCTCCGATCTCAGTTAATGCAACTAAAATATTTGAAATTGGACTACATCTAGATTTAATTGTGTGAAGTCAATTGTGATCCTACTGTTTTTCGAAAGACATCGAAATTTGGTGTTGGCAGAATTGCTCGGGAGATCGTTAAATTCATTTTTAGCTTCAAGAATATTTGTATTCCGTTTATTAAGCGATTCGAAAATTAAACGGTTAATTATTTAGCTAGTTTATTTGTTTTTCAACCTAATTGCATAGCTGGTTGAGAATTTGTTCCGATTAAAGTTCTTTCAGGTTAATAAAATTTACTTTAAATTTGTAAAAAAAAAACACAAATATGAAAAATCACATTTTTCAACAATCTTCCTTAATTTAAAACAAGCATTTTATGGTGAGAAATGAGAATTGATGGTCAAGACTCAAGCCCAAAACAGTCAAACGTTTCGACCCATTAAATTAACCCGACCCATGGCACAAAGCCACCGGTTACATTATTTCATTTCATCCCCAATCCAAATCATAAAACATCATTTCTAGGGTTTGGTTTGAATAAAATTACAAGCAAAGCAAAACAAAAATGTACGGTGTATCACCAGCGAAATCCAGGCTCTTAAAGCTAGTTCAACGCAATGATATTCAATCCGCCGCTATTTGGGGCACCGCTGCTCTCGCTGGCGGTATTTATCTCGTTCAGGTCTCTCTCTCTCTCTCTCTCTCTCTCTCTCTCTCTCTCTCTCTCTCTCTCTCTCTCTCTCTCTCTCTCTCTCTCTCTCTCTCTCCCTCCCTCATTCCCGCTCTCTCGCTCTCTCCCCCTCTCTCTGTCTCTCCCTCCTTATATATGTATATTACATCTGTCTATAATTTTAATTTATGTCAAACTATTTTTTTGTTGTTATTTACCGTGTTGTGGCTAAATCATTATTTGTGAGATGATTAATTTAAGCAGTTGAAATGATTGGGTTTGAATGTGATATTTGTAAGCGAAAGTTATCTTTTTGTGTATGATTAATTATATAGAGATTACGTAAAGGCAATCTTCGGTTCTGGCGGATGGTGGTTTTTTGCTGTTTAATTTCGATAATGCTCCTATAAATGTTTCGCTGAGAGGATGGATTATATATTTTTGTAAGTGAATTTAGAGATTCCAAATTTTAGAGTAGTTCGAGGAGGAGGACTTGAGACAACTCGGATCAAATGTTAAGGAGTTGTATTTATGGTGTGTAATGCTAATAGGCTAAAAGAAATGCTGTATGGGTTTTATATTGTCGAATAATGTCTGATGGTAAAAACAAGTAGGTCGGAAGTTTATCGTTGAGCCTAATGTTGCTCTTTCTCAAAATTATAAACATAGAAGACCAACACTTGAGAATTTAATCTGTAAGTATTACTTCCGTAGACTCGGGCATCATGTCATATGTATTTCCCTTCCTGCTGGCTTTTCCCCGTGACTCCTTAGGTTCTCTCCATTTGGAGAATTGATTAAGTTGTCAGGTCAGAATTCTATATGAAAACCTTGAATCCTTTCTTCTTAGTTTGCTGAATTGTGGCTAGAGGAAATTGAAAAACATTCTTCATATCGTTTACGTAAACAACTGCAGACCAGAATACACGAATGTGCTAGGTAGGTAAATGACTCATGGCAGTCAGATGAATATGGATTCAGAAGTTTTGATCAAAGTTACACATCAATGTGGGTTTGATCTTTCTACTCGTTCTCTGGCTTCCCTCTGACTTAAGCAGGAGTGCTCCACTGATTTACATTAGGATTTTAAAATGATGAGAAGCCATAGCCTATAGATTGGATATAGTCTATAGATTTTATAGCGTATGATCTTTCAATTTCAATTGTCACTTTTTGGTGCCGAAATATAGCAATGGCTAGCCATTTTAGCATTCGCATTGGACTTGCTGTTACAGGGTAATAGCAAAATTGAATTCAATTGGGTTTTTATTTTGGTCTTCCTGAGGCTTAGACAAAGCCTGACATTTGTGCTTGGGCAGTTTATCATTTTCTTCCTTTATTTTTGATGTGTTGTTCCCAAATTAACTCACAGTTCTTTTCCTGACCTACAGCCTTTCGATTGGATCAAGAAGACACTTTTTGAGAAAGCAGAGCCAGAAGGAAATTGAAGATGTGTAGTTCTAAGTGCCTACAAAATATCCATGTATAAAAGTATAACATTTTGAATTCAAGTAATGTGGTGTTTATTCACTGAATTGATGGACAAATTTGGTGGTTGTTTTGGTTAATGTAGGCAATGTCAAGTACCAGGTTATGGACCTTGCTGCTCATATTAAATAATAATCAATGGGCTAAATTTTGATTATCATATATGTTGTGTTGCTAATGTTATTGTTTTAGTTACCTTTGTCTTCTTGCACTTTACTCTTGTAAGATCAGTCTGTTGGAATAGATAGATGGACCCAAATTTTGTTTCCAAGAAATATGTGTTTAAGGTTAAAAACAATTAAATCTCAATTGTGATTGTCTTAAAGTTGATCTTAGTTTACTCAATTTTATTGAAATGAATATGTAGAGACCAATATTACACCCTGCATCAATTACGTTCTGAGCCATAGACATGTTACTACAGCACAGTGGGAGCCTAGAGTGGTTCGGAACCGGGCTAAGAGGATGTGTACGAGTCATGTAACTAAATGGGTGACTAACAAATAGTAGTGATATCTTTGATGAACCAGTGTCAAATTGTAGGGTACATTTTCAAGTCTCAAAATGAACAGTTTTGTCGCAATTTTCTTTCTTGATTTTCGTAGGAGCCTAGAGTAGGTGGTATGAATCTGGGGTTAAAGAATGTGTATGCAGAACACATCAGAAATATTGAATTACAAGAAAGAGGTTAAAGGGGGGGGGGGGGAACCTCTCTTTATTCATCGATCTTTTCACATCTCTCTGCTAAGAGGTGCATCGTATTCATAGGAATCGGCAAACCTTTCTTTTCATTCGGGTCATTGTCTTCTTGGCCTTTTTACATCCCTCTATTAAGAGATGCATCATGTTGATAGGGATTGTTAAATCTAAAAAAAAACCTACAGGTTGTACTCCTAATTATTTTTTATTAATTATCATCAGTTATTTCCTGGTTAAAAATAAAAAATCACCCAATATGTCGGGACTTGTGAAATTCCAAGTGAACATATAAGCTTTTAAAGAAACACCGGCCCAAATGACAAAATAGAAGCAGCCTAATAACTGAGTGAGCCCAGCCCAATCATACTGCACGAGACGTGCGGATAAAGGTATAAAAAGGAGTACTTGTTAGTTTTGCAAAGTCATTTCCATATCTAAGAAAATAAAAACAGCATTCCTAGGTTTGCATTGCATGTGTTCCGTGTGATGGAGACCGAGCGTGAGCTCATTAGGCTCTTTGAAGCCGTGAAAAGAGCAGCTGATGATGCCGTGGCCGATGGAGATCTCGAGTTTTCGCCTGCAGAAAAGCGTTGTCTTGATGGATTGAAACAGCTTGAGAAGTTTCCTGTCGATTATCATCTCCTTGTATCCACTCAGGTGTGTGAAAATTAATATACATTTTGATTATGTGTACCATTTATGTCTTCCTACCGTCCAATCTACTGTAAATGTGTATTTATCGTAATTTAATTTAATTGCCTAGTTTCACTCTTCTGTTTCAAATCTTTTGTTTTAATTTTGATTAGGATTTGAAACATTTTGATTTCTTTATGTTATAAACATCTCATCAATCATGTAAGATCTTAGCTGAATTAGCATCAATTCATTTTCGGATTTGATTTAGAAGAGTTCGACATTGGTGTCATTCATTTGTATATGTATGACATAAAGAGAGGAGAAAAGATATTGAATCTGGCTTAGATGACTAGTTGTATTGGATGTGTGTGAAAGATCAGGGAGAGCCATGTACAGAAGATTTCCAAGAATATTAGATACCGAAAAAAAAACTTAAAAAAGAATATTATGTACTGATTCCATAGAAAAGAAAAGATAATAGTCACAACACTAGTCTCAGAACTTCTAGGTGATTTCATCCAATACTCTACAAGTTAAGAAATTATTTATACCATTACATATATCAGATAAAAACAATTCCAATTCAGATATATACCGTTGCCAGATAGAAATACCGTTAGTGATGATAACATTCTTATGTGATGGCTACTAATTTTAAAATTAACAGATAGAAAAAATTCAAAGAAGATAAGAACGAGCCCGATAACTCCCTACATAACTTGAAATCTGGTTACACTTGATATAGGATATATGAGTATTATTATAACATAGGGTAAGAAAGGCACTCCGGATTTGGCAAATATTTCTTTATCCGAGGCTAGTGAATCTCGTATGCCCTCTTTTGGTATTTAGTGGTCTGGTTATAAATTTTGACATCTCACTCCCATTACAACATGAAATGTTCCACTATATATGGATTTTACTATTTGGGAACATCTTATATAATTAAATACTGAAATAAACTTGTCTCAGGTTGGAAAGCGTCTCAGACATCTGACGAAGCATCCTAGGAAGAAGATTCAGGAGTTGGCTTCTATCTTGCTTGGATTATGGAAGAACATTATAGTTGAACAAGCAATAACTGATAAGAAAAATGGGAACTCGGATAAAAAAGATTCTGTGAAGAGTGTAGAGACCTCAGAGTCAATTAAGGTTCAAAAAGGAAATTCTGTGAAGGTTGGGGAGTTTTGCAAAGGTGAGACTGTAAAGCTCCAGAGGAGTAATTCTAGCACAACCCGGAAACTGGAGAATGTTGTTGATTCTGAAACTTCCTCATCTGCAAAAAGGGCCAAAGGTGTTGATGGTGTCAAGTTGAAGAATAATTCTGATGTCGAATCCATAAGGGTTGAAGAGAAAGTAAAGAAAGAAGTAAGTGGTACCAGTGATGTGAGAAAACCTGCAACTAATGGGGTTGCTACCCCAAAGATGTCTTCTGTTGTTCTCTGTAAGGATCCCTTGCGTGACAAAATTCGGGAACTTTTATCAGAAGCTTTATTGAAAGTCTGCGGTGAAATTAGTGACGATCTAAGGGAAGAAGCGGATGAAGTAGACCCTTACAGACTTGCTGTTTCGTTGGAGTGTGCATTGCATGAGAATTGGGGAAAATCTAATGGACGACAGAAGATCAAGTACAGATCAATCGTATTCAATTTAAAGGATCCGCATAATCCAGATTTTAGGAGAAAAGTTCTTCTTGGACATATCAAGCCAGAGCAAGTTGTCAACATGACTCCTGAAGAAATGGCAAGCGACGACAGGCAACGCCAGAACCAAGAAATCAAAGAAAAAGCCTTGTTCGATTGTGAGCGTGGAGCAAAGCGACAGGCCAGTACTAATCAATTCAAGTGTAATCGGTGTGGGAAAAATGAGTGCACTTATTACCAGATGCAGACCCGGAGTGCTGATGAACCTATGACTACATATGTAACATGTATAAACTGTGATAACCACTGGAAGTTCTGTTAAGATTTTCCAGGAGCTCGCAGCAATCAATAAATTACTGCCATGAGGTCTGAAGTTGTCTGCTTGCCTTTCAACGTAAGTCTGAATTTTAGTACTCTTTAGGAAAAAGTAGAGCAGTTTACTTTAGGCCTATGTTGACAGAGCTAATTTGTTGTTAAGAGCATGTTCATTATTTCCTTCTTTTTTAATCACATTTTCTGGTCTGGTCTCTTAATAATAAGAATAGAATTTTTTACTCCACTTCCAGTTTCATTGTTTTACTACTTGTCCTGCGCAGTTGTTTGTTCTTAGCGATTTCATGCTTTTCCCCAACTTATGCTTTTACTACTTGGATTATACAGTCTCTTAATATATGTCATGTCATATGAATTTTGGTTACGCAAACCCTGTCTTTCCTTAAATCTGTCTGCTGAAACATATGCAGACACAGAGAAGTACTGAACATTCGCCTTCTCCAAGCATATCACAGATGCTACACATGCAGCATATGATGAGTCCATGATCAATTGTTTTTTTGTCGCCTACAACGATGTACCATGTTGAACGGAGATTGCTGGTGATTAAACAGCAGGATTCAAATGTATATTTACAAGAATTACATGTGCTTCCAATAGACCAAGGTCATGCAATCCATGCTGAACTAAAACCATTTATCAGTAGCACCTCAACTGACTTGATTTCTGACCGAAACTATCTTTTGCAGAGCTTATTTTTCCTATAAAATGCCTCGCGAGTTATGACATGTGATCTCCTGAAGAATAATCATCTGCAATCTGTTATCTATTATCTATTATCTATTATCTATGCTTTATTATAATAGCCGAAATATTGAAAGATTTGGACCTATCTTTTGGTACTTCGTGTTTTTACTTAATTATCCGAGAAAATGTCCAAAATGGTACAAAATTGGTATTGAATGCCCAAATTGGCACTCTATGAAAAGTTGGCCCTCCACTAGCACTTTCTTAATGTTATATACATGTTTTCATTTTTTTATGAAATAACATTTTCATTCTTTTAGAACCCGTCACCAACGCAATACTTTAAACATTAAAATATTATTATTTAATTATTAAAATTTTATTTTTATTTTTTTAATTAAATTTTAAATTTTATCTATATTCCCTTAAGGGTAACAGTTAATTTTTGGGGTTCAATAATTCCATTTTGGGTTTTAGAAATATTGAGAATGACGAATAAACCGTATACGGACTTAGGGTTTAGGGTTGTTTACAACCCTAAATCCTAGACTCTAAACTCTAACTTATCCTGATTTTTTAAAAATCGGGTTGGTCCCCAATTTTTTAAAAATCAGGCCGTCGGACTCGTTAAATTTTATCTGTATTCCCTTAGGGGTTCAACAGTTAACCTTTGGGGTTCAACAATTCCATTTTGGGTTTTAAAAATATTCTGAATGACGAATTAAAAAAATACAATTTGAAATGGCTATTTGATTATAAGTTTTTTAATAGCGTTTGCAAATATATATTTAGTAAAAATAAAAGATAAAACAATTTGTTAACAACAATTAAAGTAATGCTTTAAAAAATATCAAATTTTCGTTTGCTGAAAACGCAAGTAATGGGGTTATTACTGAAAACGCATTTGAAAGATGCGTTTTATGTCAAAAACATATTTTGTAATTGCGCTTTGGCTCTGAAACGCATGTTCTAAATGCGTTTCCCATGTAATGAATGTTGCAGATGCGTTTTGCCCTAACGCAGCTCATAGATTCGTGATCTTTGTGCCATTCGAGGGCCAGCTTTTCAGTGAATACTATTTTGGACATTTTTTGTTAAAATTGTGCCAAAATGGGCCAAAACCCTAATTATCCCTATTTATGTATTAATATATTTTTTACTAAATATCCTTACTTATATCTCTATTTTTATCTTTTTATTTATTATAATACCTGAGTCTACCCATGTATAGTTAAGATATAGTTAGTCAATCAAAAAATTATGAATTATTTCAGGATCAATAAGAGGCCACTCTTAAATTAAAGACCAATCATATTCTTTTAAAAGTTTTCTTTATTTAACATGTCCTTTCTACTATGTTAACCATAGTTATTTAACAATTCTAATTTAAATTTAATTGTTACCTGATTTAACCCATCCATATATTAAAATTTATTAATTAGTAAGTCCTTATTAAAATTAAGGATATTATAAAAAATAATACTTTTTATAAGTTTTTCTTAAGATTTTACTATTTTTAAAAAATATTTGTAAAAATACTTTTTTCAAAAAACATTTTGAAAAAATACCAACTTATTTACAAAAATACGTTTTGCAACGAGTTGCGCTTATTTGCATTTGGTAGCGCAACAGGTTGCATATGTGGTTGCAAACAGTTGCATTTGGTTGAAGACCATATTTTTGCAAATAAGTTGGTATTCAAATTATATTTAAAAAAAAATTTGCAAAAAAAAATCTGAACTTGGATATTTATGAAAAAAACCTTAAAATTAATATTAAATTATATTTACTAATAGTGAAATAAACACTTTATAACTATCTTTCAAAATCATAACCATCCATTTTTTCATTATTAACTTTTTAAATATCTGTCCTTAAATTTAATTTATGATTTACCATTAATTAAATGAAATCTAGGAATGTAAAGACAATTGCTTAGTAAGTTCGCATTAAATTTAATATTAAATTAGATGTACAGTTAGTTAAATATATATTAATTTGGTGTGATACATGTGTAAATAAAATATTGATTTTAGAGATATATTCAATTATTTTATTATTTCAAAATTTATAAATATTATATTTTTTTTATGTTCCATATTTTTCTCCGCTTCTAGCCATTTTCACCTCCATCTTTTACAAGCAAATCAAATTGATGTATATGAAATATATGCGTGAATTTGACAAATTAAAATAAGCTGAAACTATATCATTGTAAATTTTATTTATGGTCTGTTGTGAGAGTAACATAGACAAATCTACTACAAAAAATCAGTCTCTCCACTATTTCGAAATTATACCACACCCCGGAGAGCATCTTTATTCCTTCATCAAACTAAGTATGACTACCGTAGTTATATATCTACGAAGTGTTTGTATTTGGCAATTTAAATTATTAGACTAGGAAAAGTTAATGTTCGTGAATGATGCTATTTTTTTTAAGAACTACTTCAATACAATGAAACTTCCATTTTACTTGACTTTATATTAAATTTTCATATGTCATGGATTTAAATGCTTCTAAACTTATGACTTAAAATTTATTATATCATATAATTTCTCCGTTGCGTTATAAACAAGCTTCTAATACTTTTCTTGAATTCAAACGAGACTTTTTTCTGAAATTAACAAAGGAAAAACTGAACAACAAACCAAGTTACTAGAGGTAATTTTTGTGCAGTGCAGTTAGAAAAGCAACACCAAAAACAAAATTATAATATAAAAAGGATATAATTAAAAAAGTTTGTATTAGAATTGAGTTTTCAAAAAAAAAAATATAATATGAAAATTATATAATTAAAAAAGGATATAATTGAATTTTATTTATTTTTTTAATAATATTAAAAAAATTTCATATTTACTATTTGGGCTCTATCTTAAGATATAGAAATCAGATTTGGATAATTTTATGTCTCACGCGAAGCTCAAAAAATTATCTTTAATTTATTGATGATTTAACAATTATTATTGAAATGGAAACACTCAGAATATCAAGAGAAAATATAATTACGAATTTTTATATTAATCCTTTTCAGTGTAGAAGACTTACATTGATAATGCTATTCAATGTAGAAAACCAAATTATATGATTTAAATCAGTGACATACATTTTTCGTATTTCAATATAAATACACTTTTTAGTTTACATGTTAAAAAATGAAATATTTCTTATGCTAGATCCATCGTTTTTTATCTATTTATTTTATGATCTAATGATTTTTATTTATTTTGTCGTATTGAAGACCAGACTACCGACTACCAAAGTTTTGGACAAAATCACTCTTACACTTATTATTAAAACTATATTTGGTTGTTAGTAGAACTATCTTCAAATAATAAGAAGTGTATTTTGATAATCAAAACGAAATATAAGTAGATTGTATAAATCGAACAGAATTTTTAATGTAAAAAATCGTCAATTTATTCTGTCTTTTGTTTCTGCGTAGTTTTAATTGGAAAATAATTGTTAAACCATCACTAAATTTAAGATTATTTTGTTAATTTCATGTGGGCCGTAAAATCTTCCAAATCAAATTTAAGAATTCAAGATAGAGCACAAATATTAAATTAAACGTGTAAAATCTTATATATATATATATATGTATATATATATATATTTTTTTTAACAACAATTTATTATGTAAATTAATAACATATAAATATTAAAAAAATTAATATAGTTATAAATATTAGAAACGGAACCGTACGTACACGGGTTATAAGCTAGTATCTAAAAGTTTAGGAAGAAATTGAATGAGATGACAGCCTAGATATAAAAGATTAGATATTAATTGTAAAACAATGTAACAAATTAGTGATGTAATAAAATCAATTATACTTGAAATTTTGTAAAGAGTATAAAATGAAGTAATTCTAAATTTCTACCATATTATTATTTTTTACTAAAAAATAGACTTTTCTCCTAATAAATATAGCCAAATTTATAAAAATAAAAAATCATAATTCTTTTAATGAAAATAGTTTTTAGTAAAAAATAAATAATGTAAAATTTTAAGTAGAGTTAACGGAGAAAGGAGAATTGCGAGTTTTTAGGTAGCGTATTCTCACTGCTACCTACACTAGAGATTCATTTATTTATATCCACCACCGCCATCATCTCTTTTTAATCTCTCTCTCTCTCAGTTTCTCTCGCTCTCTCTCTCTTTCTTTCTTTCTCGCTTGCTCTCTCGACGACAAAAAACGACAAGGAAGGCGACTTTCGTTTAGCGACGATGATGATGATCAAGTACGTCCATACACAATTTCCCAAGTAAAATTACAACAACAGAGAATGAAACAAAAACGAGAGAATGAAGAAGAGTAGCCCTGCTGCTCAAAAAAAAATATGGTACAAAAAAATACGCATTTTAATGTCGATGAGATGATGTGTTTTATTAGATGGCTGTTTAGTGTTTCTATGATTGTGTGTATTAACTCTTGTGGATTTTGATTTCTTATGATTGTATGTGCTTCATTTGGTGTGTTTGTTGCTATAAGTATATCTAAATTGCATATATTTCGAGTTGCTTTGTGTTAGCTCGCAGAATGCTCTATAGTCTGTAATTGTGGGTTGATTTTAACTTTTGATATCAAGTTAGTCATTTGATACAAATCGTGATGTTTGTTTTTAATTGGGTTCTTTTTGATACGCTGAAAACACTACAAATCAGAGTCTTCTTTTGCTTCAAATCGATTTGATTGCTCTTCGATTTTGGCCTTCTTTGAATTAGGGTTCCTTGGGTTTGGGTTCAAGTTGGTTTCAATTCTTATGCTTAATTCAAACTTCCTATTTAATTGGTTTTAATTTGGATTCTCTGTTTGGCCGATTTGTGTTCAAAATTAGGGCTTCTTTGATTTCAGTTTTGTGCCGATTTGTGTTCAAAATTAGGGCTTCTTTGATTTGAGTTTTGGCTTGGATTTGGGGTTCAAAAGTAGGGGCTTTTGGATTTAAAGCAGGGATTCGCTTTGTAGGAATTATTCTCTTTCTTTTACGATTTTGTTAAATTCACCTATTCTTTTCATGTGTAATTCAGGGCTTTGAATAATTCCCCACCTGAAAATTCCTGCTGGATTATTAGGTCAACGTCTTTTGTGTTTCGTAATCTGAAAATGGTGAATATTAGTTGGGGAGTGAAATTGTGACTAAGTTGTTATTTTACTCCATGGAGGGATTATTATTTTTGGTTTGGATGCTAAATTGTGAAAGCTCTGTATGCTTGTGTAGCTTTATCAGAAAGAGGGAAAAGGCTCTGTTTGAGAGGTTTTTTTGTAATTTTATATTTGTTGAGCTTACTAGATTTGGTATATGTATATCTGCTAAATTATATTTTGTAATGTGTTAGATTATGGCTTGTAATTAATTGTGGATAATTTATGCAATCGGGCAAGATTTTTTTTGATCTCATTATTAAATGAGGTTTTTTGGTAATTGTATATTTGTTGAGCTTACTAGATTTGGTATATCTGCTAAATTATATTTTGCAATGTGTTAGATTATGGCTTGTAATTAATTGTGGATAATTTATGCAATCGGGCAAGATTTTTTTTGATCTCATTATTAAATGCTGCTGGTTTGTATACTCTGGATATAGTTGTAAGCATGGTAAGAAAGAGGAGAACTGGAATTTTGGGTGGAGGCGAGAGCTCGGAGCCTCAGGATTCTAGTGCAGGACGGGGTGCACCCCAGCTGCCTCCACAGCAGCAGCAAGGACAGGCTGCACCGGTTCCCGTGTTATTGTTAAGGCTAACCATTTGTTTGCCGAGCTGCCTGATAAGGATTTACACCAATATGATGTAAGTTCTCTTGACTGTTATTGCAATTTGAATACCGTTGATTTGATTATGAGCATGTTATAGTCTATTAAAGAAAATAAAACTGATCCAGTTGGAAGCATGCTTGTTTATTATTTTTTAGATTTCATAATGTAAGTCAAATATCACATACATAGTAGTCAAATGAGTATATGTAGTTTTAAGATCAATTTATACATATGTGACAAATACTTTTCAATCTGTTAATTATAGCTTTTTACTATGTACTACCTCAGATACTGAGATCTCAGACTACCTAATCCAGCACATGTTCAAGCACTTCCTGAGCGCTGCTATGCTCTTACAGTGAGACATCCTCTTATGGTTGTTGCCACAGCAGATAGAAATCTTATAGTTTATAACTTGCAAAATCCTCAGGTATATATTCTCTTTGAGCATTGTAATTTAACTTTTCAAAACTATAATCTCAATGTCTATCTCGAATAACTTTACATGCATAAACTACTTAATCATCATGCAACAGACTGAGTTTAAGAGAATAAGTTTGCCTCTGAAGTACCAGACAAGGTGTGTTGCTGCCTTTCCAGATCAGCAAGGTTTTTTGGTATGTTTTTACTTTCATCATATCTTCTATCTTTTTCTATTAGAATTTCACTATTTGGCCTTATATATTTTATATATGCACAGGTTGGCTCAATTGAAGGGAGAATTGGTGTCCATCATCTTGATGAATCACAACAAAGTAAAAACTTCACTTTTAAATGTCATAGGGAAGGGAATGATATCTTCTCAGTCAACGCTCTGAATTTTCATCCTGTAAGATTCTGACTTCGTTCTTTGGATACTTTAATCATTGTCCGGCTAGCATTAATGTGATAGCTGTATCGTACTGTTTACATTGAATGCTGTATTCCATCTTGCATGGCTGTAAACCTTCTGTTCACAATGTATTATGTACTAAAGAATATGAAAGCTAGGCCACTGGAACAATTTACTGTAAAAAATTACAGCCACTGGGGCCTCTTGTGGTAGAGGGTATTTTCTTCTCTTCTTTTTAAAAAGAAAATAGTATTTATTCTCTTAGTGTCATGCGATTTTGGAGGAGGGGTTCGTGTTAAGTATCCTGCTTAAAGCATGTGGTTTAATTCGATGTGAAGCAAAGAACCTTACAGGGCTTGACTTAGTTCAGATCTTTGTATCGGATTCACATCAGGAAAACGTAGTCAAGTTCTATCATCTGTTGTATATTTTTATTTGCAATGATAATTCTTGGGTTTGTTAAACCAGTGAAGAGGATTATAGATGTGCATTCCTTAGGTTTTTTAAATTAAAATGTAGGCATATATATATTTTGTCTAGCAAACTTTTTGTGCTCTTATATTCATGTTTATAGTTATATTTATACTTTACTGAGAATCTGATATTCTTCTGTCTTAGGTACATCAAACATTCGCAACTGCTGGGTCTGATGGTACTTTTAACTTTTGGGATAAAGATAGCAAACAGAGGCTTAAGGTATCACTGGACTGATTGTTCTTAAAGATTTATAAGATTTTTTTTTTTTTTTGTAGTTTACTGTATATAGAAAAGTGATTCTTGTTTGTTAGATTAGTTTCTTTACTTGTAGTATTCAGTGCGTGTAGTTAGCTTACATTTCTGGGATTGTATGTAATATTGTTGCAGCAATATGAGTATATGACATGGTTCTGATTGAGCTTTAAGATTATGTTCAAATGAACCGTACAACTTGAGCATTTACCTCGCAAGTAGTTTTGATGTTAGTAGTGATTTCTGTGTATTTTACATTATTACTGTAGGATCAGAAGTTTTTATAATTAGAGTGCAGATCAGAACTTTGTGCATGTTGGTCAAGTCTTTTACTTAGCATTACATTATCTATTAGAGGAGTCTGTTTCTTTGGAGCTCTATGATGCCCGTGCATATGCACGATTTTAAAAATAATTGAAAAAGTTAAAAAAAATATGAGTTACTTAGTGATGGTCGTAGAGGAAGTTATATTTGGAAAAATATTCAAAAAAAAAAAAAAGAAAGTAAAGTGTGAATATTAATTGAAATTTGAATTACTTACTTTTAAAGAAAATATAATTTAAATGACTAAAAATTTTATTCATTATAATTAATTTTCATTTACATTAGTTTTATTTTTCGACATTGTAATAAAAATAAATTCAATTGATTAGGTTTTAATTTTTGGGTTAGGCAAAAAAATTTATTCTCATACATCACAATTTCTTTTTTAGATTATGTTTAGTTACATTTTATATTTTTAGAATGAAATTTTATGTTCTCTTCGATTTACTTTATAAATATAGTATAAGTGGAAATATAAAAAATAAAATAATATTTTAATATATATAATCAAAACATTTCAAGTTATGCTAAAATAATACTTTTAAAGTATAATACTTTAATTATTCGCGTAATCTGTTATATCGAAATGAGCAGTAATTAATTAATGGTAATCATCGAAAATTATGTTTGCAAATATTTCTAGATGCAAAATCATTGATATTAGTATTAACTTCATTCAATCAATATATATTTCTTACAAAATTATATTACACATCCGAAGTTAAAATATTTGTAAACTCAAAAATCTCAATTGGAAATATAATATCATCATCTTAATAAATTTACAATACTAACAATGTCCTCCCTGCCTCACTCAAGTAATGAATCTCTTCACTAATAAATATCATCTTTATACCAGTTATTTTGATTAGATTCTAAATTCAAAATATTCGAAAATAGAATGCTCTCCATATATTATGTTATAAAGGAAATAAATTTTAGAAGTAATCTACATAAACAAAAATATTGATTATTTATATATAAAGATGTTATTTAAATATATGATTCAAATAGTCATGGCAAAAAAATTATCGTAAGCTGAAAGTTGTAGATGAAATACAAATTTAATGAGAATTAAATTTTATTCAGCTTGCACTATTATTTATAAATAATATGACAGAAATTAAAAAAAATTTATTTTAATATTTGAGAAAAGTGTGACTAATATGAGACGAAACAAATATTAACTTAAATGTAAACATAAATAATGGATGATAAGAAAAAAAGAATGAGATACTTAAGAGGTAAAATAAGAATTGAGAAAAAAAGTGATAAAATAATAAATGAATGGAGAGGAGAAAGAGAATGAGGGAGGGAAAAAATGGCTAATAAACTAATATTTGTGTGTAAAGTGAGAGGAGAGAGAAGAGTAGAAAAATGAATATTTAGGAAAGTAGGAGGAGAGAGAAGAGGGAAATTTTGGAGGGAAAAATGGAGGAAAAGTTTTTATTTTAGTATAGGATATAGATGAAATGCGATTTCTGATAGATACTACCTTTATTCTTTTTACCTTCCGATGTGTATCTCCTACCCTAAACTATCTACGTCCTCTCAATCCAATCTGGCATTTCCCTCTCATCATGTCCTGCTTCTTGACTTTTCTTTGTGTGAAAGATCAGGGTAGTGTTGTTAAAGGCGCGCTTAATTGCGCGATTAATGGCGCTTCGCGCTTAGGCGCAAGATGTGCGATTCAAAAATATGCGATTTAGCGCGATTTTGAAATCGTCCAAAAAGCGCTGATAAAGCGCGCTTAATCGCTAAAAGCGCAAAAAGCGCTTTATAAGGTTAAAAGACAGAAATACCTTTAAAAAGGGTATAAGGGGAAAAAAAACCTATCAGGGTTTTACACAACATAGCCGCCCTCTACATCTTTACATCTCTCTAACAGTTCTATCTACATAGCCTCCATCTACAAGTGCTTTTGAATTTGAGGGGCCGGAAATTGAATTTGATGACACTGAAGCTTTTGAATTAGTGAACCTTGTAGATTAGTGCTTTCATAACTAACATTTTTATCATGTTGCATATGCTCTTTGTTATGTTAGAATCATAAGATTATATATATTATTAGTTTCTAGTTAAATCTGTGATAAATTTTTTTTTGACCAAAAAGCGCGCGATTAATGGCACTTCGCGAGTCGCGCTTCAAATTTGGGTCCTGCGCTTTTTTATAATTTGCGCCTTAAACAACACTGGATCAGGGAGAGCCATGTACAGAAGATTTCCAAGAATATTAGATATCGAAAAAAATATTAAAAAAGATACCCCCTGGTCCTAGGCTAAGCCTGGTCAGGGGTTCGAATCCACCGCGGAGCAAATGAAAACTCCGGATTTACGCGGAGGGCCTGGGTGGTGGAGCTCAGCTAGTCCTCATCTGGGATTAGTCGCTCACAATTGTGAGTCGGATACCCAGATAAATTCAAAAAAATATTAAAAAAGAATATTATGTACTGATTCCATAGAAAGAAAAGATACGAGAGTTACAACGCTAATCTCAGAACTTCTAGGTAATTTCATCCAATACTCTATAAGTTAAGAAATTATTTATACCATTACATACATCAGATTAAAACAATTCCAATTCAGATATATACCGTGGCCAGATAGGAATACAGTTGGTGGTGCTACTAATTTCAAAATTAACAGATAGAAAAAATTCAAAAAAGATAAAAACGAGCCCGATAACTCCCTACATAACTTAAAATCTGGTTACATTTGATATAGAATATATGAGTATTATTATAACATAAGGTAAGAAAGGCACTCCGAATTTGGCAAATATTTCTTTATCCGATGCAAGTAAATGAAGATACTAAGAAGGTAAATCGTATGCCCTCTTTTGGTATTTAGTTGTCTGGTTATAAATCTTCACATCTCACTCCCATTACAACATGAAATGTCCACTATATATGGATTTTACTATTTGTGAGAACCTCTTATATAATTAAATACTAAAATAAACTTGTATCAGGTTGGAAAACGTCTCAGACATCTGACGAAGCATCCTAGGAAGAAGATTCAGGAGTTGGCTTCCATCTTGCTTGGATTATGGAAGAACATTATAGTTGAACTTGAACAAGCAATAACTGATAAGAATAATGGGAACTCGGATAAAATAGATTCCGTAAAGAGTGTAGAGACCTCAGAGTCAATTAAGGTTCAAAATGGAAATTCTGTGAAGGTTGGGGAGTTTTGCAAAGGTGAGACTGTAAAGCTCGAGAGGAGTAATTCTAGCACAACCCGGAAATTGGAGAATGTTGTTGATTCTGAAACTTCCTCATCTGCAAAAAGGGCCAAGGTGTTGATGGTGTCAAGTTGAAGAATAATTCTGATGTCGAATCCATAAGGGTTGAAGAGAAAGTAAAGAAAGAAGAAAGTAGTACCAGTGATGTGAGAAAACCTGCAACTAATGGGGTTGCTACCCCGAAGATGTCTTCTGTTGTTCTCTGTAAGGATCCCTTGCGTGACAAAATTCGGGAACTTTTATCAGAAGCTTTATTGAAAGTCTGCGGTGAAATTAGTGAGGATCTAAGGGAAGAAGCGGATGAAGTAGACCCTTACAGACTTGCTGTTTCGTTGGAGTGTGCATTGCATGAGAATTGGGGAAAATCTAATGGACGACAGAAGATCAAGTACAGATCAATCGTATTCAATTTAAAGGATCCGCATAATCCAGATTTTAGGAGAAAAGTTCTTCTTGGACATATCAAGCCAGAGCAAGTTGTCAACATGGCTCCTGAAGAAATGGCAAGCGACGACAGGCAACGCCAGAACCAAGAAATCAAAGAAAAAGCCTTGTTCGATTGTGAGCGTGGAGCAAAGCGACAGGCCAGTACTAATCAATTCAAGTGTAATCGGTGTGGGAAAAATGAGTGCACTTATTACCAGATGCAGACCCGGAGTGTTGATGAACCTACATATGTAACATGGTATAAACTGTGATAACCACTGGAAGTTCTGTTAAGATTTTCCAGGAGCTCGCAGCAATCAATAAATTACTGCCATGAGGTCTGAAGTTGTCTGCTTGCCTTTCAACGTAAGTCTAAATTTTTAAATTTTATCTATATTCATTATGGTTCAACAGTTAACTTTTGGGGTTCAATAATTCCATTTTGGGTTTTGGAAATATTCAGAATGACGAATAAATCGTATACAGACTTATGGTTTAGGGTTGTTTACAACCCTAAATCCTACACTCTAAACCCTAACTTATCCTGATTTTTAAAAAATCGGGGTTTGCTCCCGATTTTTTAAAAATCAGGCCGTCGGACAGTTAACCTTTGG
This sequence comes from Saposhnikovia divaricata, assembly GCA_036435485.1. NCBI lineage: Eukaryota > Viridiplantae > Streptophyta > Magnoliopsida > Apiales > Apiaceae > Saposhnikovia > Saposhnikovia divaricata. The sequence goes on from CM071599.1 coordinate 35,816,016, forward strand.
GGTTCAACAATTCCATTTTCGATTTTAAAAATATTCTGAATGACGAATTAAAAAAAATACAATTTGAAATGGCTATTTGATTATAAGTTTTTTTAATAACGTTTGCAAATATATATTTAGTAAAAATAAATGATAAAACAATTTGTTAACACCAATTAAAGTAATGCTTTAAAAAAAAAATCAAATTTGCGTTTGCTGAACGCAAGTAATGGGGTTTTTACTGAAAACGCATTTGAAAGATGCGTTTTATGTCAAAAACGCATTTTGTAATTGCGCTTTAGCTCTGAAACGAATGTTCTAAATGCGTTTCCCACCTGTAACGCATGTTGCAGATGCGTTTTGCCCTAACACAGCTCATAGATGCGTGATCTTTGTGCCATTCGCGCTTTTCAGAGAGTACTATTTTGAACATTTTTTCGTTAAAATTGTGCCAAAATGGGCCAAAACTCTAATTATCCCTACTTATGTATTAATATATTTTTAACTATATACCCTTACTTATATCTCTCTTTTTATATTTTTATTTATTATAATACCTAAGTCTACCCATGTATAGTTAAGATATAGTTAGCCAATCAAAAAATTGTGAATTATTTTAGGACCAATCAGAGGCCACTCTTAAATTAAAGACCAATCATATTCTTTTAAAAGTTTTCTTTATTTAACATTTCCTTCCTACCATGTTAACCATAGTTAGTTAACAATTCTAATTTAAAGTTAATATTTACTTGATTTAACACATCCATATATTACAAATTAAGTTCAATTAATTAGTAAGTCTATATTAAAATTAAGGATATTTATCAAAAATAATACTTTTATAAGTTTTTTTACGATTTTCCTATTTTTAAAAAATATTTGTAAAAATACTTTTTCCAGAAAATATTTTGCAAAAATATCAACTTATTTACAAAAATACGTTCTGCAACCAGTTGCGCTTATTTGCATTTGGCAGCGCAGCAGGTTGCATATGTAGTTACAAACAGTTGCATTTGGTTGATTTGGTTGCAGACCATATTTTTGCAAATAAGTTGGTATTCAAATTATATTTTTTAAAAAAATATTTGTGGAAAAAAAATCTGAACTAGGATATTTATGAAAAAACCCTAAAATTAATATTAAATTATATTTACTAATAGTTAAATAAACACTTTATAGCTATCTTTCAAAATCATAACCATCCATTTTTTCATTATTAACTTTTTAAATATCTGTCCTTAAATTTAATTTATGATTTACCATTAATTAAATGAAATATAGGAATGTAAAGACAATTACTAAGTAAGTTCGCATTAAATTGAATATTAAATTAGATGTATAGTTATTTAAATATATATAAATTTGATGTGATACATGTGTGAATAAAATATTGATTTTAGAGATATATTTAATTATTTTATTATTTCAAAATTTATAAATATTATATTTTTTTATGTTCCATATTTTTCTCCGCTTCTAGCCTTTTTCACCTCCATCTTTTACAAGCTAATCAAATTGATGTATATGAAATATATGCGTGAATTTGACAAATTAAAATAAACTGAAACTATATCATTGTAAATTTTGTTTATGGCCTGTTGTGAGACTAACATAGACAAATCTCTTATTAGAGCATCTCCAACCACGGAAATCCCTTAGCTAAAAGTGTGTCAAACATGCCTTAAATAAAAATTATAGATATTGTGTAAAAAAAATCATCTCCAACGGGACATTACTGTTATCTAAAATTCTAGATAATCCTCTAAAATCCTATTATATTGGCTATATTTGTCGAATCTCTAGAGACCTGTAGTAAAACTCCACATCATCAATATTACCATATTAAAATAATACATTCTATTTTTAACAAATTGAAATAATTATAACTTGCTATTTTTAAAATATGACTAATCATTATAGCCAACTCCATTGGAGTACAACACCTTACATATTCAATAAATTTTACATAATCCCTATTTTATATCATTTTAGCTAACCACTTTAGGCAATGACGTTGGAGATGCTCTTATAATACCTGAGTCTACCACACCATCCAGTTTACCAATCAGATTTGAAGAATTATTTTAGGAGCAATCAGAGGTCATTCCTAAATTTTAGACCAATCATATTATATTAAAAGTTTTCCTTATTTACTATTCTCATCCTATTATACTAACCATGGTTAGTTAAAAATTCTAAATTAAATATATATTGTAACGACTTGATTTAACATATCCGTATATTACAAATTTTTTAATGTCAAAAATATTTATAATAAATTAATATTTAAAATTAAAATCAATTAGGAATATAAAAATATATAATATTATTATTAAATATTTCGAATTAATTTTCATAATAAAATATAAGAGCCAATTAGAATTTACTACTAAAATCAAATTAATTATAAAATTCAATCACAAATATATTATCATATACTAGCACATCTGTTCTTTGCGTATGTATAGAGCCATTTTTCAAAATTTAGTATTTATTAATTGTTTTTAATACAAATATATTATTTTAATGCATGGGTCTATTTTATCTATATTATAAAATATAATATTTTAATATCTCAAACTCTCGATCTACAATCATAAGGTGCAATCAAATTTGAATAAATCTACTCTTATTCAATTAAATATTTTAAAAATTAAAAAATATTTACTACATTATTCTAAATACCTTCAAAATTTAAGTTATATAAACTTTTAAATTAATCAATTATAAAAAAAAGTTAAATCCGACCAATTAAAATATTAAAAAATGAATTTTAAACCAATTATCTTTAACATTTTACTTATCGGTATTTTTTAGTTATGCAAGAATTAATTGGACAAATAAATTGACTTGACGATATATTTGAATTTTTCAAGATACTGAATAGACTCCCAAATAGTATTAGACATTATTTGGTGCATAAATTATCAATCCAAAACAAAAATTCATTACAGAGTCAATAAAAATAATGTTAGTAAATATTTTCATAACAAATTGGTCAACTCAGCGTAAAAATTCTAATAAATTACTATTTTTTTGATATTTCATAGCAAATTGGTCAACTCAGCGCAAAAATTCTAATAAATCACTATTTTTTTGATATTTCATAGCAAATTGGTCAACTAAGCGCAAAAATTCTAATAAATCACTATTTTTTTGATAGATAATTAATTTATCAACAAAAGGGCATATGGCATCTACACAGATAATCATTCAAATATTCTTCTAAATCACTATTTTTTATAGGTAAACAATTTATCAATAAAATATCATATGCAAAAATAATCAAGATTGGACAAACACATATTAAAATAGATGATATCAAGGTAACAAGGTTTCCTTAATTCAAACTACAATCGTTGATCAGATCTTAAATTATGATACATCACTTGCTTATATCATTGAAATATATAGTCTTTCTCTGGCGAAATAATCCAACAATTTATTCTAATCGTGAGGGAATACATATGTGATTTGTAAGAACGTATTCGAATAACTGATCGTAACTGCGATTCTATACAATCCAAATCCCTGAACCAATATAACAAAATCCTGTATATCTAAAATTCTGGATGCTAAAATAAAGGAACCTACTCTCAAAAGAGAAAGAACAAAACCCAGTATATGGATAGACAAAATCCACTAACGGGATACTAGACTCTCAATAAATAGATATATTTATTGAAAAATAAAGTAAAATCAAGGAAAAGAAACGGGAGTTATCATTCACAAGGAGAAAGTACAAAATCCAATATGTCAGTAGATAAAATCCACTAACGTGGTACTAGAGTCTCAATAAAGAGAGACATTTATTGAAAAACTAAGCAAAATCAAGGAAAACAATAAAAATGGGCTTATCATCAACCAAACGCAGATGTCAACCCCTAAATTTTAGTTTAGTATTTTTTAGGATAGGAGGAGAGAGAGAAACAGATATAACAATCATTTAAAAATCAATATTAATGATAACTAGATAGGTCGATACATATAAAATTATATATTGTTTCTAATAAAATGTGCCCATTTTAATTTTGTATTCTTGAATTCAAGTAATAGTATTCAATTCTCATATCCTAATAATATATCGAATTTTCTTGGCTGATTAATATTATTTATTTTTAATATCAACAAAACCTTAAATATAGGTAAAAAATTTAATAACTTGGTAGATAAATTCTAATCAAACAGAGATATTTATTAACAATAAACAAAATAAAAAAAAGGGCTTCATTTTTATGTACTCTACTCTTAGTTTTATTTTGTAGCATTTCAATGTTGTTTTCAATTATATAATAACATACTTAGATAACTTGGGCAGAGAGTTACATTACATGTAAGTGTCATATTTTTTCTTTTCGTGAATTATTTTCGTTTCGTGTACAAAAAAAATTATTGCGTAGTTTAGTATCATTTTGTGTTCGAAATTTAGGTACACAAAATAATTTCATGTAATTTTCATGCAAGACCCCAAAGACACATGACATGAATGTACATAACACAAACGATTTTTCAGATGTACCTAAGCACTTTCTTTTAATATTTATCGAAAAAATATACTCACTTTTAAATGAAAATGAATTTCATGTTTTTTAACCCGATAATTAAATTACAAGGACACATATATAATAATGTGATTATGTGTTTATATATTATTTCAAATGTCTTATTTTACGCGTTTGGATGACAACGGGTCGGGATTGATCTGAATTTTGTAAAATTCAAACCCACATTCAAATATTTTTGGATTTTAAAAATAAATCCAAATCCAAAACTCAATATCCAAAACCAAATTCGTCGGATTTTGTATTAGATTTGGTTTTTTTGGGTATCCAAAATTAGTAATAATGTAGTTAAAATTAAAATAATTGTTACACGCAAACAATATAAATTATATTTATACAAAAATTAAAAATTAAAATGATTAACTTAAGTAGTCAAATATAACATATTATACGAATTAATATACTAAGTAAAATTTAAAATATGATAAAAAAATAATTCTTTTTATACACGGAAATGGAAAATTTATGTAAAGTAAAGAAAATTACATTTTAAATATATCAATAAAATTTGAGATTGAGAAATAGAAGTTCTAATTACTAAATTAGTATTGACTATTTCTTATGGAATATTTGAAAATAAATAAATAAAATTATATGTCTTACATCTAAAATATTACATAAAATAAATTGAAATTATAATATTATATTATTTATGTATCGGGTTTCGATAGTGGATCGGGTTTCGGATTTCGGATAGGATATTGGTTCGGTAACTTAAATCCAACTGCAAATCGAAACTATTACGGGTTTAACATTTATATCCAAACCTAAATCCAAAAATTCGTGTTCGGTATATCCAAAATTTTGGGGTTCGTACCATCAGATCGAATTAATTTTCCTTCCTTATTTATGGGTAAAATACAACTAATATTTAATATACCATATTCTGATAGAAAAGAATAAAAAATTCAACTCCCAAACTAAATTTACACATTTTAAGTTGTCATTAAACACAAGCTAATGGCAATCACCATAAATTCTAATAGACATATCTTAGTCAAAAAAGGGGATATATTGGATTTGATTGGTTAATTAATAATGTTTATTTTTCTACAGTAAATCATTTCACTAATAAAAGAACATAAAATTCGTAAAAATGGTATAGAACAAATACATAGGAAACTAGATTAGATGAAATTTTTTTTATCATAATTATGTTCGTTTAATGGATCTTGCACAGTAGTGATCCTTTCCCATATCGTTGAAACATGCAACATTTTTTTGAGAGACAATCTTATGATTTATAACGGTCGTTAGAAATAAGTATTTATGAATTTTTAATATCTATTCGAAAAATTGATCGTGACCCATGCAAATATTTTGAATATTAATATAATAAACATTATAAAAACTCATTGTGCTGCACATTTATATATACCAAATTTTCAAAATAACAAATCTTAAAATATAGATAAAACACTTATGAACTTGGTTGAAAGATTCTAAAAAATGAGAGAAATCAAATGAAAAATAAAATTAAGAAAATCGTTTAATGGATCTTGCACAGTAGTGATCCTTTCTCATATCGCTGAAACATGCAACATTTTTTTGAGAGACAATCTAATGATTTATAACGATCGTTAGAAATAAGTATTTATGAATTTTTAATATCTATTCGAAAATTTGATCGCGACCCATGCAAATATTTTGAATATTAATATAATAAAAATTATAGAAACCCATTGAACTACACATTTAAATATACCAAATTTTCAAACTAACAAAACTTAAAATATGGATAAAAAACTTATGAACTTGGTTGAAAGATTCTAAAAAATGAGAGAAATCAAATGAAAAATAAAATTAAGAAAAAACAATAAAGAGTGGCTCAGAATGTTTGAGCAGGGATTTGAATGTTTTGATAATTATTTGATAAAATTGATATTAATATAATTGGTATAAATTGAAGATAATTTTATACTTAAATTTTAATGAAATTATATTTTTTTATAAATAATGATGAAAATAATATGTTTATATTAATTAATTAATAAATTTTATCATTTGGTGTGTAACACGGATAGAACGCTAACCAATCAAAATATGAAAACTCAACTTTTGGTATTTTTCTTGGAAATTTTTTTGGGACCTCTAGAATTACTCCCAAAAATTGCTCATTTCCTATTTTATTTGTATTTATAGAATGAAGAATATGTATTAGATTTATTTTTCTATTAATAATTATGTTTTTATTGTTCTCCACGCTTGATCCTCAAACCATGATTATATTGAACCGAACTTTCTGTAAAAATAATATAGAATGTCATTAAATTACCTGGGAAAAAAATAAAAGGGAATAGGAAAATTGATATGTATCTCAAGTAAATTTTATCATATATCAAATAAATGTGTTTTCACATTAATCTCTTTTTTTATATACACAATTTTTCAAAATCTTTTAACATGTGTCTATACAGTCACACATAATTTGAGGAAAGTTACTTCATATGCATATCGGGTTCGTTACTCTCAAAACAAAATATAACAAAATAATTTATTTTTTGATACACTATATATTTTTGTAACTATTTCAAAATTTTATAATTGTTCTTTCGGTGCGTAGCACGGGTAAAATGCTAGTCAACTACAAAAAATCAGTCTCTCCACTATTTCGAGATTATACCACACCCCGGAGAGCATCTTTATTCCTTCATCAAACTAAGTATGACTACCGTTTGCTTCAAAAAAAAAGTATGACTACCGTAATTGTATATCTACGAAGTGTTTGTATTTGGCATTTTAAATTATTAGACTAGGAAAAGTAAATGTTCGTGAATGATGCTATTTTTTTTAAGAACTACTTCAATACAATGAAACTTCCATTTTACTTGACTTTACATTGAATTTTCATTTGTCATGGATTTAAATGCTTCTAAACTTATGCCTTAAGATTTATTATATCATATAATTTCTCCATTGCGTGGGGAAAAAAATATAAACAAGCTTTTGAGACTTTTCTTGAATTCAAACGAGACTTTTTTCTGAAATTAACAAAGGAAAAATTGAACAACAAACCAAGTTACTAGAGGTAATTTTATGCAGTGCATTCAGAAAAGCAACACCAAAAAGAAAATTATAATCTAAAGAGGATATAAATAAAAAAAGTTTGTATTAGAATTGAATTTTCAAAAAAAAATTATAATATGAAAATTATATAATTAAAAAATGATAAAATTGAATTTTATTTATTTTTTTAATAATATTAAAAGAAAGTTCATATTTACTATTTGAGCTCTATCTTAAGATCTAGAAATCAGATTTGGATAATTTTATGGCCCACGTGGAGCTCAAAAATTTATCTTCAATTTATTGATGATTTAACAATTATTATCGAAATTGAAACACTCAGAATATCAAGAGAAAATATTAATATAAATTTTTATATTAATCCTTTTCAGTGTAGATGACCTACATTGATAATCCTATTCAATGTAGAAAACCAAATTATATGATTTAGATCATTGACATATACTTTTCGTATTTCAATATAAATACACTTTTTAGTTTACATGTTAAAAAATGTGCTGAATACAGAGGGGGGTTGAATATATTTTCAAACTTTTCTTCGAATAAGAATCTTAAGAACGTTTGTTTGAAGGTGTGAATCTATGTTCTTGTTTATGTAGCTAAGAGTGTGTTTTTGTTTTAACAAAATATATTCGTGCGGAAATAAAACTCAAGACACAAGCACTCACTTTAATCTAATGTTGTATTAGATCAAGATTTTTGCTACAACCTGTGAATACAGAAATTAGTATTCTCAGCTTCGTTTTCTCAGAGAGATGTTATCTGTGATAGTGTATGAAAAACTTTTTTTTTCTTTTCGCTAGAGAAGTGAGGTTATACACTTATAGAACATGTGTACAACCTACTTACTACTAATGTAGTGACAGACAAAATTGCTTTCTAATTTGTCTATCTCTTTTCAAGTAAACATCCAAGCAACATGTAATTTGACTTTTCTTTAACCTGCTCAGATCCACTTCTTTAGCAGCTTGTCTCCTGTAACAACTCTTTAAGCTTCTTGTAGACTTTCTAAAAGCACTTTACAGTACTGTGGTCCTGAAAGTGTTTTTGGCTTGTTGCAGACTTCTGACTTGTACAGCTTTAGTATTTTGTCTTCGAGAGTCCATTAGAGAAGTGACCAAGTGGTTGATTCGAAAACTGAAGTTGTTTACACGGATAGCTCTGAGTTCTCGAACAACACGTTTCTTGACATATCGAACCACTTCTCGAATGAATCATTTCTTCAGAAATCCTTGACTTATCGAATGAGATCTTGCTTGTGGAAACCTTGAGATGTCGAATATAGATATGTCAAATCTCTGACTTATCGAAAACCTGCTTTCTCGAACAGACAAAGGTACTTCTCGAATTAGTACTTAGGCAGATCTTCAATCTCCAAAATCCAACTGTGCTTATTTCTTCAGCCTTGTTCTTCAAACTTTAGGCATGATCTCTAGATCTTCTTTCAAGCAGTATTTCATGACTAAATATATACAGTTACACAGCTAGAGTTTTGTTGCCTATTACAAGTACTAAATACCAGTAGAAAATCTTAAACTAAAAGGTTCCCAACAAAGGGTTATGTAGGTAACGCAAAAGCATTACAAACACTTAAGCTTGTTATTAGCTGTATACAGGCATGCCTCTGTGACTAACAATCTCCCCCAAATTGTGAGTATGATCCTTAGTCACAATTTCATGTCTGATAACAAACCTACCATACATAAAGATATAACTTGAACAATACAGGTATGAAATTGATTGACAACATGGATATAATTACAAAGAGAGTATTCTTACAAACTATGAAGAAATACTAGCCATTTTCTCTTGATTTCATCCCCACAGCTTTGGCTTGTAGATCATCATATTCCTTCTTTTTCCTTTCTTCATCCTTCCTTGCATTCTCATCCATAGCTTGTATGATGGCTGCCATAGCATCAAGTTCTTCAAGCAGAATTGAATCCTTAAAGTCTTCAAGTACCGAAATCAACAGTTCTGCAGGGTAATGGTTGACCAGGTTCATTTTCATATTAACATTATCTCAATTTCTCCTCCTATACTTCACAACATAGGGATTGAACTAAACTCTGCACAACCCTTTAGCCCTTAACTCTTCTGCTTTAGCTTCAAGTGCATCAAGTTCCTCCTCTCTCTTTCTCCATTTCTCCATACACCCCATTCTTATTTTGTCCTCATGATCTCTCTTCATCTTCACAAAGTCTATAAGTTCCAGCTTCCAAACCTTCTCCACTTTATCTTCAATGTTCAGCAATGCAATTATCCTTTCAATCTCATATAGTTTGCCCCAGTGTTGACACATCCCTTGTTTGAATTTCACCTGTTTACCATCTAAATATTTAAACTCCAAGTAGTCATCCACAATTGCCATATGACAGATTCTTTGAGCTCGTAGAAATGCCAATTAATCTTCATCATAATCTTCATCAAGAGGTGACAAGTCTAATCCTAGTACAATCGTGATGGCTTGGGATGCATGTGTCTTCACTTTCTTTGTCTTTCTCGCCTTAGTCTTGAATTTCAGCTTTTGCACCTTGTCATTATAGAGGAGTTTGTAGCCTTTATCTTTAGACCATTGTAGTACATCATTAGCAGTTTGCTAATGGAGACATACAAAAGGTTTCTTTAGTTTAGGCTCCTTTGTCAGAGATGGCAAGATAGTTTCAGAAGCCATGGGTATAGATTTTGTTAAGTCATCACTAACTGCATCCATCCTAGACATAGAGCCTTCTGTTATGGTGGGAATACTGCTAGTGATGCTTAAGGCTTGCTGTCTTCCACTCTTTCTCTCATACACTTTCTCACTTCCTTTGTCGTCATCACCTTTCTTTCCTTTACCACTTCTCTTCCTCTTTTCTTTATCATCCTTATTGCTCCTTTGAGATCTATCCTTGCTACCACTCTGATCTTGATCATCTCCATCTCTCCTTCCTGACTTGTCTCCTCTATAATCAAGTTGAACATTTGATTGTGAGTTGATAAACTTAATCAGAATGTCCAGAGCTGACTTCTCAGATTCTGACTTTCCTCTTCTTGATTGTAAGGCACTAGCCAAATACTTGATTGTAGACATGTTGCTTGATTTGAGGTGGTGACCAAATCTGAAGGAGACAATGGCTGCTTCATATAGAATGCAGTGGGGCTGAGGAATTACCTGAGGTAATTGAGACTTCATATAGTCTGTAAGAATCTCATGGAGTTTGATGTTGTCAGCTGACCCATTTGATTCTATCTTCTTGATGAATGTTGCAACTTCAGAGCAAGATAGAACTTGTATGGCTTCAATGTGGATGTGAAAGAGAAATTTGGCAGTGTGGACTAGGACTTCTCTATCTTCAGTGGTGATGAGAGCATCAGGATTGTTTTGAACAACTTGCCTTCTCTCTATAGTGACCAGAAATATGTCTTGTACAAGGAGCTTGAGATAGTCAAAGTAGTGGAAGTTGCTTCTTTTCCTCAAATTCTGTAGATGCTTCAAGAAGGCTATGTCATGATACAGTTTTGAATTGGCAGCTTCTTGACACACCTTATGAGAGAGAACATCCTTGAATTCCGATGGCTCAGCTTGAGGACAGTGTTTAGTAATGTCAGGCACTAGAAAGTCAAAGTCTTGAGAAGATGGTTGGGGTTGAGGTTGATTTTATTTTGGTGACTTGGCTACTCCTGCTACAGCTAATTTCTTTAGCTTGGCCTCTTCATCTGTAGCCACAGCTACTTTTTTCAACTTCAACTCACCCTCCTTGAGTCCTTGATTTTATTTCACAGATTTCCTGACTTTGAAATCAGAGATTTTGAGACCTAGATCACTCTTCTTCCCCTTAGATTTTGAGTCCACTAGCTTCTCCTTTTTATCTGTGTGCTTCTCCCCCTTAGGCTTGTTCTCAGACACATGTGCCTTTGATGGGGCCATTAGATTTGAAGTAGAAGCTAATGGAGCATCTGTAGGTTGAGGAATGCTCATGTGTCTCATCATTGCAGAAAGCATCTGTTGTTGATTAAGGAGAACCTCAGCAGTCGTAGTTGCTTGAGTACCCAACTTTTCATTTAGCAGTGCCACAGAGTCCTTAAGCTCAGCATTGTATTTCTTGAGGAAGCTCACTTCTGTTTCCAAATTGTCCACTTTAGATAATAAGTATGCAGCCTTGAAACCAGATAGTGATTGCTCCTTGAGCCTTTCTACCTCATGCTTCTTCATGTCATGCACAGGGACATCTGTGACTGCCTTATCTCGATATTGATTAGCAAAGAGGACTCTGATTTGTGCATTGGCATCATTTGTTTGAGAAGAGAGATTCTGCACTTGAGCTATAAGATTTCTGACAGCATCTTGGACCATGGGAAGGCGATTATCCAAGTTAGTGCATGTGGCTCTGCATTCTTTGACATTTTTGAAGACAGTCTCCAGAGATGGGAATTTTAAGGAGAACTCAGTCTTGACCTCACTCACTACCTTTGCTGTGGCTTTGCACACTTCATCTATTTCTGTTTTAACTGTTTTGCCAAGGTAATGAGCAGTCTTCAAGCTTCCCTTGTATGCATCATTTATAGCTTCATACACTTCAGCAGGGGTTAGAGATTTGGCATTTGACCCTAGTGAAGTAATGTATTCTTCCCTTAGAAACTGGAGAGCTTCTGTCAAAGTTACACTTCCTGTCCCTTGCAACCAAGCATCCACATTACCATCCCTTTCAGCTTCATCTACTATTTTCTCCCATTGAGTCTTCACATCATCTCTTTGACATAGCAGAATGGCTTCATAGTCTGGATTTAGAAGGTTGGATGTGATAAGGTTTTGAGCTATTTTTACAAACTCAGGAATCTGATCCACATGAAGACTTTGTAGAGCTTCAACTGTCAATTATTGTGAAACAGACCCTGATCCTGAAGCACTGTCATGTTGCACAGGCTTCAGCCATTGTGACAGAAAGTCAGAGCTAGAACTAGGCAAGCTAGACTCCTCAGTTACAGATGCAACTTCTACAACCAGATGGAATGACTTTACTACTGTTGTCTCTACAGTAGTGGGATGAGTTACAACAGTAGATGACACAGGCACAGAGTCTCTAGTGAAAATTAGTGAATCCTCTGTGTTTTTGTTGGTATCATCAGGATGTGCCCCAGCATGCACTCCCTCACCAGCTAAATGTGGACTCTGGGTGGTGAACAGGGTGTCATGCACCAAGTCACTTGAATCCATTGGCTCACCAAGAGAAGAAAATTCTTGGTGATCAATGCCTTGCTCCTCAATTAGTTGAGTAGGCTGCAAAGAAATATTAGTTGTAGATTCTGGAAGAGAAGTGTCTTGTAGAATTGATTTTGGCAACTCCCCCTGAGAAATAGGTGGAGTTTCAGTTGTGATGTGCTCTCCACTCAGTGTTATGCCAGCCTCATTACTCCCATGTGCTGACTCTTTACAGGATTGTGCATTGGGGAGAATGTTTGATCTTATAGATGCACCCTGTTGAGAAGGCACATCTGTAACGCCCCGACTTCCCTATACTGAAAATATACTTTTTATAACAAAATACTCAAATATTGGAATTTATTTGTTAAAATTAAACTTTGATACATGGGAATTTTAAAAAAATTCGACATGATGTATTCGTAATTCGAACTATCCACCTGTAATTCAGACTAACCCAAATTTCATCCAATTACTAAACAACAATTCCAAAAACCAATACAAGTTCAACCTGTCAACAAAATAATAAAACATAATATAACAACCCACTACTAACCCGGATCTCTAATAGGTAGTGGTATGAAACAAGCAACTACTAACTAAGTTATTAAGTTACAATACTAATCCTTAATCAAAAGTTACATACACTATCACAATATAAATACAACCAACTGGCACTATTACTACAAGTCTTGACTGCTAATCCAAAAGTCCAACCTTCTACCTGCAAAGCTAGTCAGTCTACAGTCCACCACAACCTCTTCTCCAAATATATAGCTTCTAAGTAGTATCCTCTTCTTTAACTGAAAAAGGGTTAGAAATAGTAGCAAGAAGTGAGCCAAATGCTCAGCAAGTGACAATATAGGCATAAGAATTCACAACTGAAATCTGGGTAAAATAATATAAGGCTCACTTTTTAAACTTATCTGAATATGACAATTTGTATTCCATTTCATAAGTAAAGAGGAAGAGCAGTCATTTCTCTTTTTTTAGAGCAATTCCATTTATAAAACATTTAAATTTGATTGGAGGTTTTCACGACAACGAACAATACGGGTGATCAGCCACGTAAAGTCCCCCTTCCTTTGAAATTGGGTTCTCAATTAGGCAACACATTGGCCTTTAAAAGGTGCTGGACTGGTCCCACCAGAACTACAACATAAAAATAAAACATGCTGGACCAGCGTCACTCGGCCTCTTACGCGGCTCCAATCTGAAGGAATCTGTGGAAAACATTTTAATGGAATTCCCCCACAATAAACCTTTAAAATCATTTAAACATTTCACTTTTCGGTCCTTAAACTCACTGATAACAGATCAGCCCAGCTTAAGGAATTTTAAAACATTTTTAAAATAAATAAGCCATTTTGATTTGCATTTATAAAAGAATAACGGTTAGGGAAGCATTTAAATATGATTGCAACAGGTACACAAGGCAGGGAATTCAAGTATGATTTAAAAGTATTTTCGAATAGGGTTTTGTCAAGCAAATAATCATATAAGGAGGTGATGTGAAAGAAATATTTAGTTAACTCTGGTGGGTTCCACAAAAAAGGATTTAAATCAAATAAAAAGGTCACGAGCTAATGATTAATAAAGTAAATGTTAGGGTTTTAGAAATTAAGGTTCCAGGGAATTATAAGTAGGATTTTATTTGGGTAATTTAGGAATTAAGTGAAAAGAAAAGGTTTATGACAGAGCAAGGCATGAATTATAATTTAAGGTTTATAGTTTGACAAGAATTTGAGTGATTTAGTGAGACAGTAGGGTTCTGGAGTTTAAACAATTATTCATGGCATCAACAATAAGGTACGAGGGTTTAAACAATTAATTCATAAAAATAAATAACAAGGTACAAGAGGTAATCAACAATTTATAAGGAATAAATAGCAAGGTACAAGAATTTAATCACAATTCGTAAGCAGTTCATGAATTCTGAACTTCAACATAAGGTTCGAGTCACTTGCCTTAACAAGGTGCTTTCACACTAGTCACTCAGCTAAAAAACCCTCAGCCTTTACCTTTCCTTTATCCCTTATGTCTACGTCCTTCGAACCTACACATATAAAAACACTATTTCAGAATTCTATTCAATATTCGACGTTCCTCTTCGAACGTCTAATCTTAATCTACCCTTGTGATAATACCCTAAATTTATTTACTTAAATCATATAACATTAATCTCTGACTACTGACATAAATAAATAAATATATAATTAGAGCTGACAAACATTTAACAATTAATCACGTAAACAAAATGTAATCCAATACCACTTCGTACTAATAATACATACATATATACTTATACTCGAGAAAAATAAAATTTAAGATTTTTAGAAAATTTTGACGGCATCCCCTTTATACGGGTGACTGCTAGTTGGAACATAACCGACACAACCAATAATAATACTTACAATTAAAAATCCATATCAAGTACCCACCAATTCAAACCATCACAATTCCATTCCGATCAATTCATTGCATACTAAATAAAATTGTACACATCCGATATACAACTCAGATACTACAATACAAAATTACAATTAAAAATTATCACGAAATTTTAAAAATTAGATTGGCTCACGTAATCATCATCGCCAATTTCCCTCGACTCAAATAAAATCATTGTCGAGGGGGCAAAATTCCGAGGGTACCCTAATTTTGGTTTCCAACTCGAAACTCCGCACATTATTCGAACCATAATCAAAATAAATCACAGATTGGTTCAACAGAGTACTGAATAACATTGATAATATTAGAAGCACACATAATTAAACCAACAAAGTCATATCAAAAATTCGAATTAACAACATTAATTTCCCAGACCACATCACTACGAAACCTAAACATCGCATACACCACTCACACAGTACCATAGCTTGTATAGCAGTGTTAGGTCCAATATTTTTGTAGAAGGGGGGTTGAATACAAACAGTAATGTTTAATCGAAATTTGTCCGGATAAATTTAATTTATATTTTGACAAATTTGAGCGGAATTAAATCAAACAATATTCAAGTTGAATATAAAATTATATTAACTTGAGGGGTTTGTTACAAATACAGTACAGAAATTATATCTAGTTAATAAAAACAAATTAGAAAATTCGACATGAATTTTTCTAGATTTCTTAATAAAAATCAAGATATAGATTAGAGTAAAAACTCGCTAATAGTACAAGAGTATCAAGTAAACAAGTTCTATCGGATCAGATATTAAAAATAAGATGAACCTGATTTTCTATGAATTTTTCTGCTCCTACAGGTTGTGTTCTTGATGAGAGAGAAGAGAGAATATTGCCTCTCTTTTTTTGAATGTAATATTCTTGTCTGTCTGTCTTGTGTCGCCTGTGTCTTCATATATATTGTCTACTGCCTCTTTTTCTTCAATTATAACTGTCAAGACAATAGGCAATATAATCTGTTCTTCTAAGACAATCAATTTTGTACTGCCAAGATAATGGGCAATACAATCGGCAAGACAATTAGGTTCTTCCAAGACAATCGGCAAGACAATTAAATTCTGAGATATTTGTCTTGCTTTTTCAATAATTACCATTCTGTCTGAAGCTTTCTCTTTTTGATCATTATCAAGACAATCTGATTTGAACTGTCAAGACAATCGTCAAAACAATCAAATCAGATTTTTATTCTCCTTTTTTAAAGCTGTTTGAGAATAATCATTACCAAGACAATCAGAGATTGTCTTGCTTTACTGATTTCTTCTTCAAGACAATCGGCAAGACAATCAGAGATTGTCTTGCTAGTTCATTTTTTTCAGTTTTAAATTAAACTGATTAATAAATAATCATTTTAATTTAAACTTACTTAAATAATAATTATTCATATTTAATTAATTTAATAATTAATTTAATTAATGAATTAATTCTTGATGAATTAATTTATTAATTAAATTGACTACTTGATTTAAATTAATTAAAGAAGAATAATTATATATCCTTGAATTGTCTTAATTCTTTTCTGAATCACTGAAAGTAATAAAGGAATACCGCTGAATATTTTGTTGACGTTCCATGCACGGTCTGGTTCATGAACGACTAACTTCAATGACTGTCCTTTAATTTTCACATTAAAAATGTGATTCATTTTTCTTCTCATCTCTTTCTCCTTCTTGTACTCCATTGTATTCTGTCTGAACCTGTCACTCTAGAAATCTCTGTCTTTGAAATAAATCCACTTCTTTGATGCTATACTGAGGCTTGATCAGCAATCTGAGCTTCTTCCAGTGTAAAACATCAAAACTATAGATTGACTTTAGGGTTTTTCTTCTGAGATTCCTGTGACAGTTAAAGTTATTTACTTATTACAATCTAAGATTAAGTTGAGTTGAGTCCTCGAACTACAAATAGGCAGTGTCATATGCCTTTCAATCTCCCCCTATTTGTTTGTTAGAAAATAACAAGCAAATACCTAGAGGATTACTCAACTAACTCAACTTAACTTAGTAAAAGATAAAACTTTAAATACAAAGTAAATAAAAGAAAGGTTCTGGTTTATATTTAACATTGTCCAGATTCAAACATAAAAGATAAATACAAGATAGATGATCCTCTAGACTGATCATATAATACAATTTTATATCTTGTCCTATCTAAGCCCTAAAGATATTACATGTAGAGCTGGTCTTCACGTAGAAGTATCTACCTCCCTTATCTCTCCAGATCCAACTTCATCTTCTTGTTCTAGAAATCTTCTGATATTCTCTGTGTCAAATCGTTCTTGATCATCCAAGGTTTTGATCAAATCTTTGTCAAGTACACGTTCATAATATGACACAAGGCCTTTAGGTTTCTTAGGCAAAATTCCAAGGTTGCCCCATAGCCGATTCCGAAGAATGTAATATTTCTTTTCAAAGCCAGTTAAAGCATATGATCGGATAATGTCAGCAACAAAGATACTTTCTTTATCTTCGAATCCTGTAGTCCTTAGCATATGTTCTAACCAGACCAGATGAGATGCAGTATATAATTTCATCGACTTAGAATCAAGGAAGCAAGAATGTAGTGTATTACCCTTGAGAAACTTAACATGATGTGGAGTTTGAATAACTTGTGGACTATTCCTTTGAGCAAACTCTAAAAGTCTTTCATGAAGTAAAATATTCAGTTCAGAAAACCTTTTTACCTTTAGAGACATAATCCACAGTTCAATCAAGCTTCTCTGTTGAAAGATTTGAAGTGACACATAGAGAGAACCCATTGTACGAGAGTCAATCTGAATTATCAGCTGATCTGCACATCTGTCAAACCCAGCTACTATCCTCGAGATTTCCAGCATCAATGCATCCATATATTGCAAGTAATTTGGATTGGTCTCTTGAAACTGTTGAAGTAGTTGGAGAAAACGTTCATCATCATTAGCAGTGTTTTGAATAGAATCAAAAATTTCTCTTGCTTTCTCCAACTTTGGACCAATCTTCAACTGAATATCTCTTTTCCTTTCTTGTACACTGATTGCATGTAGTTTTTGTTTCTCTGCATCTTCAGCTTGCTTCAGCTTCAATCTTTTATCCACTACCTCTCTGGTCTTCTCAAGCTTAGCTTGTCTCTGCATCTTAGGTGGTCCTCACATCACTCAACACTAGCTCCTTTTCTTGAGCTGTACCTACAATAGAAATCACCCTAGCCTCTTCTGGAGAGGTCAGTGGTGGTGCAATGGGAGTTCGCAATTCCCAATCCTCAGTCATCTCTATTAATTCATTTGGATTTGATAACTGAATTTCTTCAGTGATAGGATGACAAAGTTGCCCTTCACTTTATCCAGATAAATCTGCGAGTGAAGAATCCCTTGAGGGAGCCAGGAATGTTCTTCCTGGGAGGGGGTATGATGACTCTATTATAAATGGCAAGAAGTCAAGATTTCCCTCTGAAGCCTGTGAAGGCTCTTCTACCGTAACAATGGTAGGCACTGTCTCAGTAACAATCCTATCGTGCACTCCTTGCTCAGTATCCTTAACAACATCGGATTCTAAGGTAATGTTTTCCCCCATTGTGAGTAATAGAGGTGTGCTTGACTCTGTACAAGGTGCCACGGCCCTTTGGTGAATTTCAATAATTTCATCCTGTTGAGAGGATGAAATTAGTAACAGTTCATCGGCCATTTCAATGTCCAAGTCCTTTTGGGAGGAAATGGATGGGCTAACAGATGCCTCAAGTAGTAGGTTTCTTCTCTTCTTTGGTGGAGGCAGAGCTGTGGGATCACTCACATTATCACTTCTTCTAACAGCCTTTTTAGCTAACTGTTTGGTTCTGGATTTAGGTTTAGAGATTTGAGTAGACACAGTGTTTGGCTCTAAGACCTGGGATAGAGGCTGTGGTTCTACAACCTCTTGGTCTGACCTATCAGCCACTTGGGCTCCAGAAACAGTTTGAGAGATAGAAGGCAATACCTGCTCCGTTAATGCAGTAGCTGTACCTGAAGGAATGGATTGTTCCATTTAAGGTTGAAGTTCCGGGACAGGTACATTTTCAGGTTCAGGTTCAGGTGCATTTACAAGTCGAGGAATGACAGGTAAATCTATGAAGGTAGACAAGTATGGTGTAACATACACTGGCACATTTGGTAATTTTCTATGTGTGTCAAGGCTAGTGAATATTTTTCTTGGTTTGCCTGCCTGATACCATAGGGTTGTCATTCCTAAAGATTGCTTGTTGACCAACAGGAACAAGATGATTAAATATCAAAGTTAAGAATCTAGGATAATAACATAAAACTTTATTACCCGCATCAAAATCCCTTCTGGCCTTAACAATTCTACCAACAATAGTATTCCAAAGTAAATTACCAATATTGATTCTACGGTTGTTAGCAACAGCATAACCAATAGTTTGTAACATAGAGGTAAGTAAATGAAAATTACCTCTGGCTGTATTAGCAAATACCTTGGAGATCGTGTCGAAAAATGCATCCCATTGTTGAACCAGGTTCTTTTTGCTCAAATTGTTCATATCAATTACTCCACGATAATTAATATCACTGAAAAATTGATATAGTTGTTCACTGGTTGGAAAAGGATCAAAATTATCCACCGGAAGGCCCAATACAGTAGTAAGGGTTGATTCAGTCACAATGTGGTGTGTTCCATCAAAGTCAAAAGAAAATGAGGTCAAATCTTCAGACACCACGGCTTCTGTGCAAATCAATCTCAATGGTCCAATTTTAATTGGGGCTTCCATCGAAATAGCAGTTCGGATAATTGAATCATCATTTAGAAACCGTATCCAAGGCTTAAATCGATCATAGGGACAATCGTTCGGATTAAAATACCCAACCAAATTATGCTTCATTATCTCAAAATTATCAGCCATTTTTTTAGCACAAAAACACACTTCAATTTTGGGAAGGTTAAAACAATTCGAAAATTTTCAGAATTATTAATTAATTAAAATTAATTAAAAATTCGAATTAATTCAAAGTTGTCAGAAAACTCCCAAAAATTAGTATGATGGTCTTCTAAACACTGGGAGTCTCAGTCTATTTTTAGATTTCAAAGAAAAAATTTAAAACTCTCAAAACAGTGAAAATCCGATTGAAATTTTTGAAAAAATTGATTTTCAAAAACTTAACGAAATTCGTAGATATTCGGTTCAATAGAAAGGAAATTGAACGATCTAATCGAATCCGTTCTTAGTTTTCAGTTTCGTTGAATAAAATTGAGCAGAGTTTTGATGTAAAAGTTGTGTGTATTGTATGTATATGTCGACTCTGTGTCAATACACGAGAGAGAGAGAGAATTGTCTTGGCTGTTCTGTTTTTTTTTTGTTTAAGTATAAATTTAACACTACAAGACAATCGGTTGATTGTCTTGCCGATTGTCTTGGTAGTTCAAAAACTATCAAGACAATCTTTTATTAGACTGATAAACTAAAAAAAACGTAAATAATTTTTTTTTTAATACTGAAATGATTCTCCAAGACAATTAGGAGATTTTCTTGCCGATTGTCTTGGTAGTTCAAAAACTATCAAGACAATCGTTTCTTGAACTAATTAACAGAACAAAACAAAACAAAACGAAACAAAACAAAAAACAAAACAAAAATTGAAAAACATTTTATTATTTACAAAATAACCTGCCAAGACAATCTGTGGATTGTCTTGGCGATTGTCTTGATACTAAAATGACACTGACAAGACAATCTATTGGTCTCTACACTAGCAAATATATATATTTTTTAAAAAATCTGGTAAAATTGAAAAACAAAAATTAATTAATACTAAACATAATCTGCTAATTTTGAAAAATAAAAAATACAACTACCAAGACAATTGAAGGATTGTCTTGACTATTGTCTTGACATAATACATATACTAATAACATACAAATTTATGTACAGAATTAATCCAACTAACATACACTCTCATTTATTACTAAAATTACTATAAATAAATATTTAGCAAACACATGGATTAATCTTTTTACGACAACAAATATAAATAACAAAAGGACAAACACTACAAACCATTTAATGAAATATTAAATATATTTACAAGAACATTTATAACAAATTAATAAATCTAAATATTTTCTAATAAATAACTTTCTAATAGAAAATTATTTAAAGAGAGAATATGATTCATTAAAATATCACAAATATTTCAAAACACAAGAAGTAATAAAGAAGTTATTATAAACATGTTGACAAAGATTTTTAGCAATCACAAGCAATAAAAAGTTGATAAAATAATTATGCAAGTGATTAAAATTTAAAAATAATAACAAAATCACTTGCAAATTATTAAAGAATAAACTTAAGATATTAACAAGCTTAATTACTGGGACTGTTCAACATACCCAATTCACCAACAATTTTGGTGAATGTGGATTCGTCAAGAGACTTAGTAAAAATATCCGTTGTTTGTTCTTCTGTGGGTACAAATAACAATTCCACAGTACCATTCATGACATGCTCTCTTATAAAATGATACCTGATGTCTATGTGCTTGGTCCTCGAATGCTGCACAGGATTGTTGGAGATTGCTATGGCACTTGTATTATCACACAAAATTGGAATTTTTGTTAATAAAAAACCATAGTCTTTCAGCTGATTCCTAATCCACAAGATTTGTGCACAACAGCTTCCAGCAGCTATGTATTCAGCTTCAGCTGTTGAGTTGGAAACTGTTTGTTGTTTCTTGCTGTACCAGGAAACTAGCCTGCCACCTAGGAATTGACAACTCCCAGAGGTGCTTTTTCTATCTACAACACTTCCTGCATAATCTGAATCTGTGTATCCAACAAGATTAAAACCAGATTCTTTAGGGTACCAGATACCTAGATTAGGTGTAACCTTAAGATATCTTAAGATTCGTTTTACAGCAATGAGATGAACATCTCTAGGATCCGCTTGGAACCTTGCACACAAGCATGTAGCATACATAATATCTGGTCTACTTGCAATAAGGTAAAGTAATGAGCCTATCATACCTCTGTAACTTGTGACATCTACCTTGGCAGAATTTTCACAAGCTCCAAACTTGACAGCTGTAGATGATGGTGTCTTAGCTGAAGATGAGTCCTCCATTTGATATTTCTTGAGGAGCTCTTTGATATACTTGGATTGACAGATAAATATTCCATCTGTCCTTTGACTTATTTGCAATCCAAGAAAGAATTTCAGTTCTCCCATCATGCTCATTTCAAATTTATCCTGCATTAACTTAGCAAATTTCTTGCACAAAAGATCATTAGTAGACCCAAATATTATATCGTCCACATAGACTTGGACTAGTATTGTATCATTTTTATGTTTCTTAGTGAAGTGAGTTTTGTCTATGACACCTCTAACAAAGCCATTTTCAAGTAAAAATTCAGAAAGGGTGTCATACCATTTTCTTGGTGCTTGCTTGAGGCCATAGATAGCCTTGAAAAGGAAGTAGACATAGTCCAAAAGATCTGGATCTTCAAAGCCAGGGGGCTGTTCTACATAGACCTCTTCATCCAGCTTACCATTTAGAAAAGCACTCTTTACATCCATTTGATAAACATTAAAGTTTGAGAATGCTGCGAATGCCAAGAATATTCTAATGGCCTCGAGTCTTGCCACTGGAGCATAGGTTTCATCATAGTCAATGCCTTCAGCTTGTGAATAACCCTTTGCTACCAGTCTTGCTTTATTTCTTGTGATTGTGCCATCTTCATCAAGTTTGTTTCTGAATACCCATCTAGTGCCAACCACTGTTCTATTTGAAGGTCTGGGTACCAGCTTCCATACTTCTTGTTATTTAAATTGATTGAGTTCATCTTGCATAGCAATCACCCAATCAGGATCAGAAAGAGCTTCTTCAGTTTTCTTAGTTCCATTTGAGATAGAAACCCTGAATAATTGCATTAATTGTGATAAGCTCTTCTAGTCTTTACTCCAACATCTGGATCACCAATAATTAACTCAAAAGGATGAGTTCTATTCCAAACAGTTTGTCTGGGTAGATTAGTTCTTGGTGATTCCCCTTGATTTGTATTGTGTTGTTGAGTATGACTTGTTGATCCTTCACTAACTCCCCCTGAGTTGTTGCCAGGATGATTAGATGAGTGTTCAGAAGTATGAGTGGTGTTTTCAATATTATCATTATTTTCACCACCATTATTCTGATTGAACTCATCATTGACACTGTTGTCATTAGCATCAGCAAAAACATCAGGTGGACTATCATCATCTGAATCTAGATCTGTCATATCTTCAAAAGATAGCTTTTCAGATGAATCTTCATTTTGGATACTAGGGAGTTTAGTGTCATCAAATGTTACATTGACACTTTCCATCATCTTCTGATGTTCAATCAAATACACCTTATAAGCTCTTCTTTCATAACCAACAAAAATTGCTTCATGTGCTTTGGCTTCAAATTTTCCACCTTGATCGTCTCCTTCTTTAAGTACAAAGCATTTTGCTCCAAATACATGAAAGTATTTGAGTGTTGGTTTCTTTTCATTCATGGCTTCATAGGGTGTTTTCATCAAGTCTTTGTTGATAAGAGTTCGATTCTGAGTATAGCAAGCAGTGTTGACAGCTTCAGCCCAAAAATACAATGGAAGCCTTGATTCACTTAACATAGTACGTGCAGCTTCAATCAAGGTTCTATTCTTTCTTTCAACTACCCCATTTTGCTGAGGAGTTCTTGGAGCTGAGTATTGTCTGGTTATACCTTTTTCAGTACAAAAGTCATTCAGAACTGCATTCTTGAATTCAGTTCCATTGTCTGACCTTATAGCCCTCACTGGATACTTGGAATCCAACTCAATTAACTTGATGTGATCAATCACCAGTTGTGGAGTCTCATATTTAGAATTCAGGAATAAAACCCATGTGTACTTTGAAAAATCATCAACAATCACAAGAGCATATCTTTTCTTTGACATAGACATCATATTCACTGGACCAAATAGATCCATGTGAAGTAACTGTAAAGGATCAGTTATTGAAGATATATCAGTGCTCCTGTGAGTTGCCCTTTTTAGTTTTCCTTTTTGACAGGCATCACATAGTCCTTCCTGTGTGAATTCCATAGGAGGTAAACCTCTCACCATTTCCCTCTTAACCAAATAATTCATTGTTTTGAAATTCAGGTGAGAAAGTTTCTTGTGCCATAGCCAGCTTTCATCTGTGGATGCTTTAGAATAGAAGCAATTGATTTCTTCAGTGCTTCTAGTGTTCATGTTGGCTACATACAAGTTTCCTTTTCTGACTCCCGTCAGAGATGGTTGTTCACTTCTTTTGTGTGAAATCAGACAATTCTTTTTGTTAAAGTAGACTTCAAATCCCTTGTCACAGAATTTACTGATGCTGAGCAAATTATGCTCAAGTCCTTTTACAAAGGACACTTCTTCAATGATAACATTTCCAGCTTCAAGTCTGCCATATCCATCAGTTCTACCTTTGCTGTTATCTCCAAAGGTAACTACTGGCCCGACCTTCTCCACCACATTTGTCAGCAGGGTTCTGTCTCCAGTCATATGCCTTGAACATCCACTATCAAGATCCAGGTTACTCGTTCAACTTGTTCAATACCCTGCAATGACAAATGAATTAAACCTTCTTCGGGACCCAAATTTGATTGGGTCCTGTGGATTTAAAGTATTGACCTTTATCAGGCAAAACAACATTTTTAATTTTAACCTCTTTAGTCAATAAACATTTAACCTTATAAACAGATTTGAAAATCTTTTGTTTTATTGGGTATCCATGTCTCTTTAGCAGCAATAACACTTGTGTCATTGACTGGACATTTGACCTGGTAAACATTCTTGGTAACCCTTTGTTTAGTCTTAGGTACAAATGTCTCTCTCCTAACTTGAGGAGGAAAAGCAGTCTTTGATCGAACATTATTGTTCCTGTTCATATGCTGTCGAGGAGCAGTCTGTTTATCACATGCATAACTACCATTAAAATAAGCACGCATACTGTTAAAAGCACAAGACATACAATTGATAACACCACATGCTTTATGATTAGAATCAATGATAGGCATGGTATTCATGTTAGACATGTTATTTTTCTGCTTCAATTTATTACCACCTAATCCAGTATTAGAAGAACTAGCTGTTTCAACAACCTTGACTGGCACTTTAGGTACATCTTTTTTGGATGAAACATTCGTTGGATTAGTGTCCTCAACAGATTTAGCCTTAACAAAGACTGTGACATCTTTCTTGGATGAAACATTCTTTGGATTAGCGTTCTTAACAAATTTATCCTTAACAAAGATTGTGCCATTTGCACTATCCTCATTTTTCATTTCTTCCTGGATAACCATAGAAAGAATATCTGGTGGTCCAGCATCAGATTGTTTAAACAGAGGTTCTTTAACATTCTTGAGCACATGTGGTATTCCCCTTTCTTTAGCACTAACAGGGTTAGGAGAATTTATGCCCAATGATCCAACAGCTTCATTGTAACCATACCCTATACCTGTTGTTCGTTCTACAACTTGATTGTTAAAAAACTCTTTGGAAACTTTAACAGAATTATAAAAAGCCCTGACCTGTGTTTCAAGTTCAGTAATTCTAGCCATTTGTTTGCCTACAACTTCTAGAATAGCTTTCTCCTTTTTATGAAGCATTGTTATTTCATCTTTTTGTTGATCTTGATTAATATGCACCTTTTTCAATTCTGACACTTCATTTCCAAGTTTAGTGCTTAGCAGATCTAGTCTATTATATCCAGTTTGTGCATTATCTAAGGAATTATATAGACTACGAATCAATTCAGTGTCAGTAACAATTACCGGTTTGTTATGATGATCAGATGCTTCATCATTTGCCACCAACGCAAGATTTCCATATTCTTCATCTTCGCTATCCGTGTCATCCCAACTCTTACCAGCCGCAACATAGGCTTTTCCAGGCTTCTTCTTCTCAGCAGCAAAATCTCTTCTTTGAGTTTGCTTGGGTTTCTGATATTCAGTGGCAAAGTGCCCCAATTCATTACAGTTGAAGCAACGAATCTTGCTTCTGTCAACAGATCCAGTTTTGTATCCTCCCCTGTTACTAGAGGAGGAAGAGCCTCCTCTTTGGAATATGTTATTTGACTTAAACCTGTACTTTGGATTTTTTCTGAATCTAAAGTTGCCAAATTGCCTTACCATCAATGCCAGTGATTCATCTTCCAGTTGATCTAGCTCTTCCAATGAGTAAAAGTCTCCACCATCCTGAGTAGGTGGTGTCTGACCAAGTTCTACTTCAGTCTTTTCCTTGTCTGAGCTATAAGGTAGAACAACTTTAGCTTCCACTTCCTTAGGTGCCTCAACTACAAGAGCTGTAGATGAACTTGGCACTCTTCCTTTACCAGAGACCTCCCACTGCTGTACTTGTTCCAGTTCATAGGTTTTCAGAACACCAAATAATCTTTCAAGAGCAACCGTTATCCTATGTTCAAGATGAGTGGGCATCGTCAACAAAAACTTCATATTAATCTCCTTCTGTGTATATTGCTTGCCATGAACTTGCAAGTTGTTGATTATTTTGTTATACCTTTCAAACACTTCCTGAATGCCTTCATTAGGGCCAGCTCTAAAGTGTTCATACTCAGAGGTTAAAATCTGAAGTCTGTTTTCCCTGACTTCATCAGTTCCTTCATTGATAGTCTCAATAGTTTCCCACATGTGTTTTGCAGTTTTACAATTCATCACATGACTGTACATCACAGCATCCAGGGAATCTATTAGGATAAGTCTCAAATTCTTATCTAGTCCTGCGTCCTCTTTTTCATCAGGAGTAAAAGAAGCAGCAGGCTTTGGAAAATATGATGCAGGTGTTACAACAATTCCTCCAACAATAGATTCAGATACATATTCTTCTGGAATTATAGGTCCGTTCTGTAGAACACCCAAATATTTAGAGTTTGCGACATCAAGAAACAACTCCATTTTATTTTTCCACATTGCATAATTGTCCTTGTTAAACATGGGAATCTTAACAATGCTTTTTGACGACATGATGAATTTTTAAGTGAGTTAAAAATTCGAGATAGATTTTTGACGGAATAAAATTAGGATCTTGATTTGTGTATCAATCAATAGGCTCTGATACCAATTGTTAGGTCCAATATGTTTGTAGAAGGGGGGGTTGAATACAAACAGTACTGTTTAATCGAAATTTGTCCGGATAAATTTAATTTATATTTTGACAAATATGAGCGGAATTAAATGAAAAAAAATTCAAGTTGAATATAAAATTATATTAACTTGAGGGGTTTGTTACAAATACAGTACAGAAATTATATCTAGTTAATAAAAACAAATTAGAAAATTCGACATGAATTTTTCTAGATTTGTTAATAAAAATCAAGATATAGATTATGAGTAAAAACTCGCTAATAGTACAAGAGTATCAAGTAAACAAGTTCTATCGGATCAGATATTAAAAATAAGATGAACTTGATTTTCTATGAATTTTTCTGCTCCTGCAGGTTGTGTTCTTGATGAGAGAGAAGAGAGAAAATTGCCTTTTTTTTTAATGTAATATTCTTGTCTGTCTGTCTTGTGTCGCCCGTGTCTTCATATATATTTTCTACCGCCTCTTTTTCTTCAATTATAACTGTCAAGACAATAGGCAATACAATCTGTTCTTCTAAGACAATCAATTTTGTACTGCCAAGACAATAGGCAATACAATCGGCAAGACAATTAGGTTCTTCCAAGACAATCGGCAAGACAATTAAATTCTGAGATATTTGTCTTGCTTTTTCAATAATTATCATTCTGTCTGAAGCTTTCCCTTTTTGATCATTATCAAGACAATCTGATTTGAACTGTCAAGACAATCGTCAAGACAATCAAATCAGATTTTTATTCTCCTTTTTTAAAGCTGTTTGAGAATAATCATTACCAAGACAATCGGCAAGACAATCAGAGATTGTCTTGCTTTACTGATTTCTTCTTCAAGACAATCGGCAAGACAATCAGAGATTGTCTTGCTAGTTCATTTTTTTCAGTTTTAAAATAAACTGATTAATAAATAATCATTTTAATTTAAACTTACTTAAATAATAATTATTCATATTTAATTAATTTAATAATTAATTTAATTAATGGATTAATTCTTGATGAATTAATTTATTAATTAAATTGACTACTTGATTTAAATTAATTAAAGAAGAATAATTATATATCCTTGAATTGTCTTAATTCTTTTCTGAATCACTGAAAGTAATAAAGGAATACCACTGAATATTTTGTTGACGTTCTATGCACGGTCTGGTTCATGAACGACTAACTTCAATGACTGTCCTTTAATTTTCACATTAAAAATGTGATTCATTTTTCTTCTCATCTCTTTCTCCTTCTTGTACTCCACTGTATTCTGTCTGAACCTGTCACTCTAGAAATCTCTGTCTTTGAAATAAATCCACTTCTTTGATGCTATACTGAGGCTTGATCAGCAATCTGAGCTTCTTCCAGTGTAAAACATCAAAACTATAGATTGACTTTAGGGTTTTTCTTCTGACAGATAGTATCTTCTGAGATTCCTGTGACAGTTAAAGTTATTTACTTATTACAATCTAAGATTAAGTTGAGTTGAGTCCTCGAACTACAAATAGGCAGTGTCATATGCCTTTCAAGCAGTAATCAAACCCAACAGTAATCATCAACTCACACACGGCTTATACATACTCACGCAGTCAACACAATTCCTACGCGCACACACACAATTTCACACACTGTCCACCATAAACACACACACACGAACAGAAATTGAACCCGTAAGTAGTAAGCACAACCCACAATAACATACAGGGGAGAGGAAAACTAGTAGTACAATCGAGCTTCAATCCCACTCACACCATAACACACACGCACGCGATACACACACACCCACTTGCGATTACACACGACTGTAATCACAGACTTGACCACCCAAACGCAGCAACACAGAGGGGGAAAAAAGTGGGTTTTACCAGCAAAATGAATGAATTAAACTGAGAAAGATTGAGAGGAAAGTACGGGAGAGAGAGAGAGGAGAGAGTAGAGAGATTTCTTGAGAAGGATCTAGAGAGGTTGAGAGACTAAAAAAAATGAACCCCCGCTGCTAATGAAAGGGAAATTAGGGATTTTAGATTATAAAAGATTTGGGGGAAATGGTTTAGTAATTTAAAAACTGATTTTGTTTCTAATTCAAACAAATTAAAATTCAACTGGTAAAATAACAATTAAATATATAGTAATTGAGAAAAATTACAAAATTATTTTTAAAATGTAGAGAATAAAATTAGCTACCTCCTCATATTTTCAAAATATTTTTTAGGATAAAAAATGAATTAAATATGGATTTTACAAAATTAAATCAATAAAACACAAATCAATTCATAAAATCATTTTAAAATCTTTAAAAATCAAAATAAATCCATCTAATATTTTTAAAACTCAAATATACTAATAAAGTTAATAATGCAAAAGATTTCGTAATTTTTACTAATCCCGATGATTTTATAAATTTCTTAGAAGATAAATAATACATGAATTAAATAAGATTTAATTCTCAAAAATAAAAATAAAAAAACGTAGATTTATCTGACACCTATAAATCATCAAATAAACTCACAAATAGGATATCACACATATTTCACTTTCTCAACAATATTCACGTCACATAATTCACATTTAATATTAAATAAATAATTATAAATACCAAAAAATTTTAAGGCGTTATATCCTTCCCCCCTGAAAAGGATTCTGTCCCCAGAATCTATCTTAAGAAAACGTAATGACGGTATTACTCAACCATTTCCCTTTCAAATTTCCAAGTCATTTCTTTCATTCTAAAATTTCTTTATATCATTTCACATATCGACAGCCTCATCCTGTAGGCCTTCGAATTTCAAACATAAACTCAAAACTTTTGTTTGCATATCTCGTTAATTCTAAATACCTATCACTCGCTCGTAACGATTCCTTTCTACCGAAAATCGGACATGACCTATTCATATAATGGACTATACCTGTACACAACGCCTCAAGTACTAAAACAACACTTGCCTTGGCTTACAGAAACCATATAAGTGAAGAAATCTGCCTTGACTTGACTTGAAGTAAACGGGTAAATAATTAAATCTTTAAAATGAACACGCGACTAAAACAATTGATACCACTTCCACGCTCCTACTCATAATTCAGGTTGCTCCAGATAAAACTTTGAGAAATAGAATATCAAGAAATCCCCCAATCATTCTTACTCCCCTTTCAACGTACAATGTTACTCGAGGAGGAAATAATTGGGAAACTTCTATCCATCCTCAATCCCATTGTTGTATTGAGTAACCTTTTTCAAAACTAATAATCATTTACTGATAGCTGAATAAATAAATTAAAGTACACGTCTATCACTCATTTCCTTGAATTATTCCATTCTCCACGGTCAATTCCTTCACTTTTTGATTCAATCAACTCATCAAATTTTCATTCAACGTAACTTACACCACTCAAAATTTCATTGTCTCCATCCTTACTACTCTCAATCATTGGTAACTTTTAGAAGACATAAGGGTTTATAACAAAAGGGATCAATAGAATAGACAGGTATTAACATGTATTAGTACAAGTTGAGTTTTTGTTTGATGAGAATTTTATAAAAGGATTTAACTGAGAGATCAATATGATCACCGAACTATTTTCAGGTTGCATTTGTCACTTAGGTCAACCGCCATAGTACAAAAGGTGGCCAGCCTTCAGTACTTTCATGACAAACACAATCAGTGGTGTCCTACCAGACTTCTATCACATAGATAAGATGTCCCTGAATCCCCTACATACATAGGGTTGTTCATCCCAGTTTGAATAAAGAAGGTTAAGTATTCAGAGAGAAACAATAAGATTTCAAAAGTTTAGATATATATAATGTTGAATAAGGAATAGCAAATATTCGAGGAAAATAGAAAGAGTTCAAGGGTTTCAATAATTTATATGCATCATGTTGAATCAAGTGATCCCCTGGAAAATAGAGGTATCTCTGAAAAGTAGGAATGTATTTAAATGAATCTGAAAAAAATTCATCATCAATTGAATTATAATTGATTATCAAAGGTGATGGGGTATTATCAAAAAAAATAAGAAGAAATAGAAATACTTGGTTGCTCCAGAATCAATTTAAAACTTTAACCTCTACTAAATTCACAGGAAGCGTACCTATGACAACATCAGCTTCCTGAACTGCATCCTGCATCGACATGCTGAAGGTTCTGGCTCTAGGTGGAGAGATTTGGGTCTGGGCTGGAGGCCCAGCTATCCTCAAAGTATTTGCCGATGGGGGTTCGGCTATTCTCAAAACATTTACTGATTGAACCGGTTCCTTACAATCCTTTGCAAAATGACCAAGTTTCCCGCAATTAAAACATTTTACCCCTGGTTTTAAAGTCGGACAATCTCCCGCATAATGTCCCTTCTTATTGCACTTAAAGCACGTAACACTTAGTCTGCGACAAATTCCCGAGTGTTTCTTCCCACAAGTTGTACATTCAGGTAAGGGTGGTCTGATTGCAAGCTGCTGATTGGTATTCTGAAAACGTGTGCCTTGACCACCATTTCCATTCTTTATCTTCTGAAAACCTCTGTTCCTATCAAATCGACCCTCATTCCTTGGGTTTTGACTTCCTTCGGTACTTTCTATCTTTCTTTTCTTTCCCGCTCTCTCCTTCTGATACAATTCGCTTTCACCTTCAACAATCATAGCTTTCTCCACCACCATTGCGTAATTCTCTAACTGAAATACTACCACCTTACTACGTATCCATGGCTTTAGACCTTGTTGAAATCTCTTGGTCTTCATTGCTTCAGTATTGACATATTCAAGAACGAACCTTGCTAACTCGGTGAATTTTGCCTCATATTCCGCCACACTCATATTCTCCTACTTTAACTCTAGAAACTGAATCTCCAACTGATCTTGTATATACCTTGGAAGATACTTCTCGAGAAATAGCTCTGTGAATCTCTGCCATGTGATCACTCCTTCACCTTCCAGCAACTTCGTTGACTCCCACCAATAGTTTGCTTCAGCTTTCAAGTAATAGCTAGCATATTCCGTCTTCTGATCTTCTCCTACCCTTACCAACGCAAAAGCTTTCTCCATCTCATTTAGCCATCCCCTAGCTTCTATTAGGTTAACAGTACCTTTAAACTCTGGAGGGTGCATAGCTTGAAAAGCTTTAAATGTCACAATTGGTTGAGCGGGTCGTTGTTGAGCTAATGCGGTTGTTTGTTGTTGAAGGAGTTGAAGGATTTGAGTCATAGTCGGGTCAATTGGATTTTGATTGCCAGTGTTCTGGTTTTCGGGATTTGCAGTATGTGTTTTCTTCTTTGGAGGCATGATTCTGATAAGAAAACAAGGAACTTATTAAACAACAGGCTAAGATATACAAAAATTAAGGCTTTCAAATCCTAAATTTGAGTTGTCTGTGATCACAAGAGTTACAACGGTGTAAAGAAACAGGGAAGCATAGGTATTATCTTGAACAAGAAATTTTAACAGGAAATATTTAGACAACTCAGAAATATGATGAAAGATGCGTAAATAGCAAGAATATAAAGATCATGGTACCAACAAGGTTAATAATATAACACCACGTTTTAGAGTTCAAGGTACACTGTTAACAATCCAACTACTAAAAGGATAAATGCTGAAAATAATTCCTATCATCAACAACATATAAGAACGTCTCTGCGTGGACTGGTATAAATACTGGTAAAGCGCAATAAATCGGATAGTGTCGCTCACTAACTCCTCGGGTCTTACTCTAGGTCGAACTCAAGTAATTACGCATCGAGAAATGGGTGAGTCTACAGAAACATCCACCACCTATGATAACGATATAGCGCAAAAGAAAGTACTAAAGCGTGATAAAAGAATATCCTAAACCTATCACCTACTATCCTAATGATAACCTACACCTATCGCTCCTATCCTATGTCTATAAAAGTTCTAATCATATCCTACACCTATCCTATACCTAATCCTGACTTGTTTTAGTGACCAAAACCTGACAGCTCTGATACCAACCTGTAACGCCCCGACTTCCCTATACTGAAATTATACTTTTTATAACAAAATACTCAATTACTGGAATTTATTTGTTAAAATTAAACTTTGATACAGGGGAATTTAAAAAAAATTCGACATGATGTATTAGTAATTCGAACTATCCACCTGTAATTCAAACCAACCCAAATTTCATCCAATTACCAAACAACAATTCCAAAAACCAATACAAGTTCAACCTGTCAACAAAATAATAAAACATAATATAGCAACCCACTACTAACCCGGATCTCTAACAGGTAGTGGTATGAAACAAGCAACTACTAACTAAGTTATTACGTTACAATACTAATCCTTAATCAAAAGTTACATACACTATCACAATATAAATACAACCAACTGGCACTATTACTACAAGTCTTGAATGCTAATCCAAAAGTCCAACCTTCTACCTGCAAAGCTAGTCAGTCTACAGTCCACCAAAACCTCTTCTTCAAATATATAGCTTCTAAGTAGTATCCTCTTCTTTAACTGAAAAAGGGTTAGGAACAATAGCAAGAAGTGAGCCAAATGCTCAGCAAGTGACAATATAGGCATAAGAATTCACAACTGAAATCTGGGTACAATAATATAAGGCTCACTTTTTAAACTTATCCGAATATGACAGTTTGTATTCCATTTCATAAGTAAAGAGCGAGAGCAGTCATTTCTCTTTTTTTAGAGCAATTCCATTTATAAAACATTTAAATTTGATTGGAGGTTTTTCACGACAACGAACAGTACGGGTGATCAGCCACGTAAAGTCCCCCTTCCTTTGAAATTGGGTTCCCAATTAGGCAACACATTGGCCTTTAAAAGGTGCTGGACTGGTCCCACTAGAACTACAGCACAAAAATAGAACATGCTGGACCGGCGTCACTCGTCCTCTTATGCGGCTCCAATCTGAAGGAATCCGTGGAAAACATTTTAACGGAATTCCCCCACAATAAAACCTTTAAAATCATTTAAACATTTCACTTTTCGGTCCTTAAACTCACTGATAACAGATCAGCCCAGCTTAAGGAATTTTAAAACATTTTTTAAAAAAATAAGCCATTTTGATTTGCATTTATAAAAGAATAACGGTCAGGGAAACATTTAAATATGATTGCAACAGGTACACAAGGCAGGGAATTAAAGTATGATTTAAAAGTATTTTTGAATAGGGTTTTGTCAAGCAAATAATCATATAAGGAGGTGATGTGAAAGAAATATTTAGTTAACTCTGGTGGGTTCCAGAAAAAAGGATTTAAATCAAATAAAAAGGTCACGAGCTAATGATTAATAAAGTAAATGTTAGGATTTTAGAAATTAAGGTTCCAGGGAATTATAAGTAGGATTTTATTTGGGTAATTTAGGAATTAAGTGAAAAGAAAAGGTTTATGACAGAGCAAGGCATGAATTATAATATAAGGTTTATAGTTTGACAAGAATTTGAGTGATTTAGTAAGACAGTAGGGTTCAGGAGTTTAAACAATTATTCATGGCATGAACAACAAGGTACGAGGGTTTAAATAATTAATTCATAAAAATAAATAACAGGGTACAAGAGGTAAGCAACAATTTTTAAGGAATAAACAGCATGGTACAGGAATTTAATCATAACTCGTAAGCAGTTCATGAATTCTGAAATTCAACATAAGGTTCGAGTCACTTGCCTTAACAAGGTGCTTTCACACTAGTCACTTAGATAAAAAAACCCTCAGCCTTTACCTTTCCTTTATCCCTTATGTCTACGTCCTTCGAACCTACACATATAAAAACACTATTTCAGAATTCTTGTTTGCACTAAATCACGCAAGCGTACGTGGTCACAAGTAATATAATTCAAGTTCGTTCCACAGAGATCTGGTTAAGTTTCTATTCAGTTAATGCACCTATTCAACAATGTATGGTTTTAATTCACTGCTAAGACAATTAAAAAATTGGGGTTTTTATTTATCTAAATTAAACTAAGATGCAAATTATTAAACTAAGAATTAATTAACTAAAGTGAATTAAACTGATTTACTTATATGAGAATAAACATGGGATCCTAACTTCATTAAATACTTCGCTTAGATCTGACGCCTTTAATCACTATATGCAATGGTTATGATATCTGATCGGATAACACGAAACAAGTACACGCTACCTGTCAGCATACGTATACCAAACGACTCATACATCCACAAAAGAGATAGAAGATGAATAGACACCAATTATGCTTAGACCCTATATGTCTATAGAACTTGAAAACATAACGGTTGAAGAGCAAGTTATCCATAAAGATCACACAGGGCAACATAATATAGAATAGACGGTAAACACTTCATAACCTAGGAACACCTCCATCATCCTTCGAGTTAGACAGAAATTCATGCTTTGTTACTAAACTACAGCACATAATACTATACACAACAACGCATGCTTATTTAACCGTGCAATGGATGAGACCCCAAAAGGCTTATACAATAATACCCATGTAGCGAGCGTTAGGTTAGTGGATCCCAGACTGTAAAAGCCTTAGGTCACTAGGCACAAAGTCCCTAGAACTTAATTGCTCGAGTATTAAAGAGCTCACCCTGGTTAATTCTGCAATTAAACACTCACATAACATTTTTTTTCTTTTTTTTCTTTTTTTTAAATGACTTTTCACACACTAATTTGGAATGAGTGCGTTTCGCTCCATCTCATCCAACCCTAGACTACTCATAATTATGAGCCGGCTACTAGCCATTTGACACCTAGCCAACAACTAGCATGAAATCCCTAGTTTCCCCCAAACTTAGACTTTAGTGTTCTACGCCATCAAGGGAATAATGAAAATTCTAAATATAAACAAGTGATTAAATCTCAAACAACCAAACAAGCATGACCTCAACCTAGCCCAAAAGCAAACGATGAGATTGTGTAAAGATTTTGTTTCCGAAGCATGCAAGTCAATTTCTAGGAACTATAAATCAACCGTCTATTTATCATTACCACACTCAAATCAACATCGACCTACCAACGGAAATAGCTCATCCTAACGGATCATGAGATATGCAAGCTATGCAAATGCAATTAGAATGAACTCACATGGTAAAACAAAAAAACAGAATGTCCTACATGAAACAAACATAAATAACACGAACAAACATGCGTACATGAAGAAAACATAAATAACACGAACAAACATGCATGAATTACACTACGCATGCAAAATATGATATCTATATGGACACAATGACACAGTACTACATACTACTACATACCTAACACATGGGTTGCCTCCCACGAAGCGCTTGTTTAGAGTCAATTAGCTTGACTACGTCCAAGCCTCCATTAAGGATGATAATACTTGGCCTGGTCATCTCTTCGTGAGACTTCATCGTCATCACGGCGACACACTTTCTGCCCCTTCTCCTCGCTTGGCCTATTCGTATAACAACTATGTCCTATTCCAATGCCTTCATCGGTTGACCCAAAATCTGTCAATTTGTAGAACAACACACATTCGTGGGCTTCCCTTGAATATAATGGAGGAGGGTAAATGTAAGTTGCTGAAGCCTTTGGTTCCTCAAAGAGAACTTCCTCCATTGGCTCTAATGCGCTACCTCCATCTTTATACTCTGAGACAAGTAGAAGACCTGCATCTTTCCCATGGTCATCAGCCTCTTGGTACGCACATACCAATTCTTGAAATTTGTGTAGCTCACCAGTGTCTGTCCCAAATAGTGCCCTTTCCAAATCATCCACCATACTAGCATGATCAAATTCCTCACATGGCTTGTGAACGCTCACCTCACCTTGGAATTTGTATTCCTCAATTATGCATGCAGTACCTTGCTCCAAGTCACCGTTATTTCCTGGAATTGCCTTTAGTATGAATTGCTATTTCTCTTGTTCCAAGGCATTCAAAACTTGAGCAGCTAGTGTCTCCAAAGATTTGTTAGACTCCTCATTACTCTTTGCAAGCATCCTAATCTCCTCTATAACATCAACCTTATCTGACTGAAAAATAGGAGTAGGTTGCTGATGTTGAAACTCTTCACTACCAAAGAAATATGACATATTTGGAACATCTTGCTGGTACTGTTGAGGATTGTATTGAAAATATGGTTATTCCTCATAAGTGACATATGGATCAACTCCTTCATAGTAACAATATTGTGAGGTCTCATGAACGCCCAAACATTGCTCACATTGCTGAGGCATGGATGTCCTCGAATATGCCCACCATGGCAACTCCTCGCCTGCCATTTTCAAACACTCAAGTACCTGAAACACACCGAACTAAACAAGGTAGGTAAGTAACTAATCCGAGTCAGTGAACTTTAACGACCATTGATGACAAACACATAAACTAAAAATAAAACGCCGATGATCCCCGGTAGCGGCGCCAAAAACTTGTTTGCACTAAATCACGCAAGCGTACGTGGTCACAAGTAATATAATTCAAGTTCGTTCCACAGAGATCTGGTTAAGTTTCTATTCAGTTAATGCACCTATTCAACAATGTATGGTTTTAATTCACTGCTAAGACAATTAACAAATTGGGGTTTTTATTTATCTAAATTAAACTAAGATGAAAATTATTAAACTAAGAATTAATTAACTAAATTGAATTAAACTGATTTACCTATATGAGAATAAACATGGGATCCTAACTTCATTAAATACTTCACTTAGATCTGACGCCTTTAATCACTATATGCAATGGTTATGATATCTGATCGGATAACACGAAACAAGTACACGCTACCTGTCAGCATATGTATACCAAACTACTCATACATCCACAAAAGAGATAGAAGATAAATAGACACCAATTATGCTTAGACCCTATATGTCTATAGAATTTGAAAACATAACGGTTGAAGAGCAAGTTATCCATAAAGATCACACAGGGCAATATAATATATTTCTATTTATGCTACAAATCATGTTGATAAACAATCATGGACCTTTGCTAGCATGGCAAGTTCTAAATCTCAAGATCCACTTTCACTTCACAAGAGATTAACAGATTAGATGTTAGCTACGCATCTATCACTTAAGCACAATCATACGAGGATATCAAGAATTCATCACACACGGATCTTTAAAGCATCAATATACTAAAGCTCCATAAATAAATCCGTTAGAATCCTATGACAACGATTAGTTCATAATTGAACCGTTCGTCATCATGGGATTTGATGAAAACATGATATTAAACAAGATATGAAAGAAAGAAGTAATAGTATTAATAAAGCAAAGAGTTAAGAAAACAAATCTAGAATCCAGAATTCGTCTAAGAAAAGAATACAAAAGATGAAGTAGATCGAGATCCGTTGCTTGTCACGAGCGTTGAATCCTTCTCCCCTTTTCTCCCTTGCAATTCTAAGTTATGATATGTAATTCTAAGTAATAATATGAATTACAATGATGGGATGTGTTTATATAGGCCCTAGAAGTCTTATCCAACAAGAAATACCCAAAACTACAACTTAGATTTGAAACAGGAAAGGTTTTAGAGTTTTTAGGAGACAAAATCGAATTTTCAGCAATTCCGCCAGGCCATGGCCTGGACTCTGCGCCATGTCCCGAAGTAAAATCTGCCCAGGCCCGCCATTGCCTAGACTCTGCGCCATGTCCCGGCTCTGCAACTGCCCGACATGATTTCTTCACTATTTCTTCATTTTTCTGCCGCTTTCTCTTGCTCTTTCTTCGACTAATGTCATCCTCATTCCTAGAACTCCAAACCTCCCCAAGATTGGTACGAGAAACTTCATTTCTTCACTTCATACTCTTGAAATCCACTCCGCATCACGAAATCTCCAACTTTAACCAACGATTCATAACCCTGCACATCTCAACGAAACATATCAAAAATACAACATTCTTGAGGTCAAGACATCAATTTAAGTCGAATTAGAATGCTCCAAGTGGATATAAAATTCACTTATCAATCAACTTTCTTTATATGCTCAATGATTACTTGTGGAATCTCATCCTTTGATGCTAGAAATTCCACCCATATATACCTTGCAAACTCATGCATACTTCTTTTTTGCTAGTGACATAATGTTGACAGGCCCAAACAAGTCCATATGAATTAGTTGCAGGGGCTTGATTATTGATGTCACTGTCTTTGACTTGTGGCTTAACCTTTTCATTTTTCCTTTTTGACAAGCTTCACACATTCCTTCTTGACAGAATTCAAGTGTGGGCATGCCTCTCACTAACTCTCTTTTGACTAAAGAGTTAATGGCTTTAAAGTTCAGGTGTGATAACTTTTTATGCCACAGCCAACAATCTTCATTTGATGCCTTTGAGTAAAAGCAACAAATTTTATCCTTGCTTGCAGAATCCATATTGGCTACAAAAAGGCTTCCTTTCCTTACTCCAGATAGAGCAAGTTCACCAGTCTTCTTGTGAGTGATCAAACATTCATCCTTGTCAAAATCCACTTTGAAACCCCTGTCAGTAAACTGACCAACACTTAGTAGATTATGCTTGAGCCCTCTGACCAGTGCTATATCTTCAATGATGATATTACCAACTT
Organism: Saposhnikovia divaricata; assembly: GCA_036435485.1. Lineage (NCBI taxonomy): Eukaryota > Viridiplantae > Streptophyta > Magnoliopsida > Apiales > Apiaceae > Saposhnikovia > Saposhnikovia divaricata. The sequence goes on from CM071599.1 coordinate 35,855,799, forward strand.
TCAGTTTGTCATATCCAAACGTGTTACCAATGCTGTCATCTCCAAAAGTAACCATAGGGCCAGCCTTTTCTTCATACCGTGATAGTAGGGCCATATCACCAGTCATGTGGTTTGAGCATCCACTGTCCAACATCCAAATGACTTTCTGTTCTTTCTCTTTGCCCTACAAACATAAATGTATTACTTCTTCTTTGGTACCCAAACAAGTTTGGGTCCACCAGGCTTAGAAACATTTTTATCATAAGCAACATGCTTATCAACTTTCTTAGGGCTAGTCTTCTTATCACAACTAGGAGTCTTAGAACTTGAGTTCTCAGACTTATGTGACAGAGGTACCTTCCTAGCTTTAGGAGGACTTGAAGACTTTGACCTTGTGTAGTGTGTGTGAAAATCGTGACTGATACAACCATCAATGAATTGCCTTCTCAAATTGAAACAGCTAGTCATAACATTCATGTTGCATGGCATACAGCCAAATTTATCACAGAAAGGAGAATGTCTATGTCTTAAAGGCACAGAGCAATCATAGAAAGGTTTAGGCACACTACCTACAGGTTTCTTACAAGCATGAGTTAAATGATTAGTACTGAAACAGTTTTGACATGTTTTCCTAGGGGCATTAGGCACATAAGCATAATTGGTATCCTTGTTAATCCATAGTTTGCCATTTCTATTTTTTTTTCTTTTTAGCCACATTCTTCACAGATTCATTCTTTCTAACTGGTTCAAACTTAACAGATTTCTCAGTTTTAGGTCCAACTTCAACAGGCTTCTTGGTTTTTAATTTGACATTCTCACTCTTAGAGGGTGTTGGTTGTTTACTAGATTGTGCTTCATCCTCATCATTCAACATTTGCTTGATAAGCAGGGCTTCCTCATCAATTTCAAGTGTTGATTCCCTAAAAATAGGTGTCTTAGCATTTTTCAAAACATGAGGCACATTCTCATGAACAACCTTGTCATTTTCAATGACAGCACAACCTTTCCTCTTACTGAGAGTGTCATAATCAAAACCAATAGCAGCCTTTGCATTCTCTTTATATTTCTCATGATATGACTGCAACAGACTAAAGGAGTTCTTAAAGGTTTTCAGTTTGAATTCATTCTCAGCTAATTCATCTCTAAGAGCCTTTTCAAGATGACTAGCATATGAAACCTTATTCTCTAGATATTCTATGTCTTTCTTAAGGTTTTGTACTTGCATGGCAGCTAGCTCTAATTCCTCATTTCTTTTGTTTAATACTTCATTCTTATTAGAGAGTTTTACAATCTCTTCATTAGCAGCAGTCATACTAGTATAAATATTAAACATTTCAACATATAGTTGTTCAATCATATCCTTGTATTCAGAAACAGACATGTCTATGGTAGTGAGATATGGTACCTGAGAGTCTGATGGAGATGTCTCTTCCTTGGAATTGGCCATCAAGGCATAGTTGCAGAATTCTTGCTCCTCTCCATCACTGTCAGTATCATCCCAACACTTCCCTTCAGCTATGTAGGCCATGCCTGGTGTTTGCTTTCTGAGAAGGGCCTCATATTTAGCTTCAAGCTGTAAAAACTCTTTATTCTTTTTTTTAGGCTTCTTACATTCACTAGCAAAATGCCCCAGGTCATTGAATCTATAGCATCTCACAGATGACCTATCCACATAGCCAGTTTTGAATTTACTCTTGTTTGGCTTCACAGGTGCTTCTTGTTGAATGAATGATTCTGAGGTCTAGGTTTGAAGGGTTGCTTTCTCTTGAATCTGATATTAGGAAATTTTCTGGCCATGGAAGCATATGATGTGTTTTCCATGCCATCTAGCTCCTTAAGAGTGTTAAACTCATCTTCTTCTTCCTGTTCCTCAGCAATAATCTCAGGCAGCTCCACTACTGGTTCTTCATCCACTATTTCTTCAATCCTCAGTTGGCTTGTAGAGGCTTCAAGGTCCTGTATAGATTTGTTTACAATTAAGGCACATGATGTGTTGATCATTTTGCCTTGGTTTGCTTGAATAGCCCTTTTCTGCAACAGCTCAAGCTCATGAGTCTTTAACACACCATAGAGCACATCATATGTGACTTTGTTCAAATCTCTTTCCCTTAGAGAAATGACCCTCTGCTCTAGGTGGTTTGGTGAGGAGAGTAGAAACTTCATGTTAAGCTCCTTGGTACTGTAGACTTTTCCATTCATCTGTAGCTCAGTAACCAACTTGTGAAATCTCTCAAACATATTAGTAATGCTTTCTTTGGGCTGTGCCATGAAAGCTTCATACTGTGTGACCAGTATCTGTTTCCTGTTTTCATTGACTTCCTCTGTCCCCTCACAGAGAACCTCAATATGATCCCACATCTCTTTAGCAGTAGTACAAGAGGCAAAGTTTGCAAACATTAACATATCAATTGAGTCTATGATCAACAGCATGAGACGACTATCAAGGGAAACCTTTTCCTTTTCTGTATTTGTCCATTTGGATGGGACTTTGGCCATGTATGATCTTGGGATGGTTACTGTTCCAACAGTCTTCTCAGTAATCTCTTGTTATGGAACAAAGGGACCATTCTTGAGAATCTCAGGATACAGGGGGTTTGAGGCTTTAATGAACAACATCATCTTTATTTTCCAGAGGTTGAAATTATCTTTGTCAAACTTAGGGACCTTCATCATTCCTGTTGTCTTTAGTGTATTCATGATCTTTTCTGTTTTGAACAACAACCTGCTCCGATACCACTTGTTGAGTATGGAATACACACACAAGAAAATACAGATGGGGGTGAATGTATTTTCAAACTTTTCTTTAAATAAGAATCTTAAGAACGTTTGTTTGAATGTGTGAATCTATGTTCTTGTTTATGTAGCTGAGTGTATGTTTGTGTTTAACAAAATATATTCGTGTGAAAATAAAACTCAAGACACAAGCACTCACTTTAATCTAATGTTGTATTAGATCAAGATTTTTGCTACAACCTGTGAATACATAAATTAGTATTCTCAGCTTCGTTTTCTCAGAGAGATGTTATCTATGATAGTGTATGTAAAACTTTTTTTTTCTTTTTGCTAGAGAAGTGAGGTTATACACTTGTAGAACATGTGTACAACCTACTTACTACTAATGTAGTGACAGACAAAATTGCTTTCTAACTTGTCTATCCCTTTTCGAGTAAACATCCAAGCAACATGTAATTTGACTTTTCTTTAACATGCTCAGATCCACTTCTTTAGCAGCTTGTCTCCTGTAACAACTCTCTAAGCTTCTTGTAGACTTTCCAAAAGCACTTTACAGTATTGTGGTCCTGAAAGTGTTTTTGGCTTTTTGCAGACTTCTGACTTGTACAACTTTAGTATTTTGTCTCCGAGAGTCCATTAGAGAAGTGACCAAGTGTAATAACCTAGATTTTTGTACAACTGTAAAAGACTTGGATGAATAGTACTTTTGCTATTTAAGAAAAACATTTCCCACCCACTTATGAGTATTGGAAAAATTAAGGATTTGAATTCATATTGTGATTATATAAGTGAAATGAGTGTATGCAAAGACTGTCAGAATTCGAAAAATCCTACTTCATTAATAATTTACGTTCCTCGAGAAATCAATAAATACGAAAGTAATGACAAGGCCAAGGAAATATGAAATTTGGAAACTCTATATTATAAGTGTATTAAAACGAGAAGTTGGAATATTGGGAGCCACTTGTAAGGATTTTCCTACCAAGAACATTTTAAGAATTAATCTAGTATTGCATGGAAAATTAAGGAATAAAATTGGAAAATGACCAAGGTGCCAAGACCCATGCAAATTCCATGCAATTACATGCAAGGTGGTAAGTCAAGCTAGCAACTAAGTCAAAAAGCAAGGCAACTAATAGTTAGTAGATTAGTTAGAAACTAACCAACTAGTTAGTAACATAGTTGCATGAATTATGGATCACCTTGCAACTAAAGGCTAACCTAGGCTTTGAAAATAGGTTACTAGCTACTAGACTTTTACAAATACAAATATACATCATATAATTGTATGCTAGCATAAAGCAAAGTAAGAAAAAAAAACCATCTCCCTCCTTTCTCTCCATTCGGCCGAGCAAGACAAGCAAGGGGAGAAGAAAAATTTTCCATGGCTTCCACTACTTCATAAATCACAAAATTTAAACCCTAGCTTCTACCTAGTATTATTAAGGTATGTTTTAAATCCCAAAATTTTTCTTGAGGTCTAGCATGGTGAAAAATTTAATCAAAGTTCATAGATGAATAGTGACTCAAGGTGAGTTTTTGTTTAGATCTTGGAAATCAAAGCTTTTAAAGACTAACCAAGGCATTCTTAAGGATTATTAAGCTTTGTGAAGGTTACTCAAGCTTCAAGAAGGTAAAAACCTCTCACCCATACTTTAAGTTCTTTGAGTTTTAAGAGTTTTTGAAATGGATTGTATGTATGAGGTGATTAAGTGGTTTTTGGTGGAGAAAGAGTTATATTTTTGTAAAAATCTTGGATGGTGATAAAATAATTTTACCAATGGTTTTAGAGACTCTTGATGATGATAAAATGATGTTGGTGTTGTATGATGATCTTGAATGAATATTTGGGTTGTATGAGAATTGGTAATATTCGATTTATAGCCGTTATAATGCCAAAATTTCGTTGGATCTTTTATGCAGAAACATCCGAACAAAAGAAGTGTTATTTTTGGATAAAATTTCTTAGAAACTTGTAGGTCTGGTCTTGTAGTGTGTTTGAGAATTTGAATCGCATTAAAACGATTTACGGTTCAGGAGTTATGCTTATTTTAGTAAAACCGGTTAAAACGAATGAATCACGACGAACAACTGGATTTGCAGTGTTAAACGGACCCCTTAAAATTGGAGAAAAATTATGAAGATTTTGGTGTAGCTAACCCTTACAGTATAGAAGACGAACCAAAAAGAATCAAGTAAAAATATGAATTTTTCGATTTTATAAAAATTATTAAGTCAGAACTGCAAAGTAAAACTTACTGCAGAGAAGGGTCTTCTTTAGAGCTTTGGTTGAGGCCCTTGTAAATGGTCTTAAATTATGAAATTTGGATGGTTGTCTCCCGGTGTAGTAAGGAAGAAAGGGGAAAATGAATTTTGTAAAAAGGATTATTTTTTGATTTTATAAAAATGTCGAACCAAAGTCGCGCGAATGAAAAACACCTTTAGGGGACGAACGTTAAAAAACTTAACACGATTAAAATCAAAAGAAATTGAAACTCGACTCGAATGAATTTGGTAACCTTATTCGGTAAAGGAACGTCATCAAAGTATATAGGTTCAACCTGGACGATGAGAGTTCTCTACGGGAATTAGTTCGTTATATGAATATCGGCTAATTAATTCGTTTAAAAAGCTGACCCAAGCGTTTTCTTGTTCATTATAGATCGTCACCCTAGAGTCCGAGATTCCACTCCCCCGACTCCGTCAGGCAAGTTTTCTAAAACCGAGCTTTAAGTATTTTTAAATACTGTTGTTGTTGTGATATGAAAGCATGAACTGTTTTACATATTATGCGAGCAATGTTACAAATGCATGTATGATTTTCCCTAAGTACTTGTGAAGCTAAACTAAGTTTATATATATATATATATATATATATATATATATATATATATATATATATATATATATGAGTATGAATCCAGTGGTATATATGTATATATGGTTATATTCGAGGCTCGGGTGGAGCGTAAGTACTTTTGGATACGAATCGGGAATCAGAGATATTTTCTGTAAAAAAAACCAGGTAATCCCGGAGACTTTTATTTTCTATGATCGAAAAGATTCCGATGATTTAAAATTTAAGAACATCGGGATTAAATTGCTTTGTTATTTAATAAATATTATTTGAGTATTTATTAATTAAATGAATATTAATCTCAATATTCATTTAAATTTAATTATTTAATAATTAGTAAATATTATTTAAAAATGATTTAAATATCCTGAATATTATTTAAAAATTATTTGGCCTATTTAAAAATTTATTATGGCCTTTAAAAATTATTTTAAATATTTTCTAGCATTGAGAAAAATATTTAAAAATAGCAGGAGTTCTCAAATATTATTTATAATTATATATACTTCATAAACATCAGCCCAAAGACTTGCGAACTCATCAAAACTTGGGAACCCAACGTTTTTGGAGCAATTAAAAATGTTTTCTACCTTCGCTACAAACTAAAGCGTAATCACTGCATTAGCCCTACCTAAAAAAGGAGGGTGAGGTTTTAAAAATCCCTAAGAAAACTCCGAATAACTCCCAAACAAAGTTTGAAAAGAATTCCCTGAGTAAAGAAAATTAGTTGACGAAGATCAACTCGTGAGATGAACTTGCTTCCTCATTTTCTTCCGGAAGTAAAGGTTTAAAAAGGTTTCGTTCCAAAGCTGGTTTAAAACGACTCTGGGGACTGGAGGGTGTTAAGGTGTAAGAGGCCCGTAGGTAGGCGAGTCCATCAAGATATATGTACAAGTATAAGAGGCTTGCAGGTAGGCACGTCCATCATAAGACCCGAATGCGGTCAGGGCCACGACCGCCGTAAGAGGCTTGCAGGTATGCATTTATTTTATTTATTTGAGGAGTGTAATTTATTTGTGCGCTAATTTGGGTTAATTCCGTTAATAATTTTAGAAGTCTAGTATACTTTGTGTATTTCCACTTTACTCAACACATTACTTGCAATACTTTAATTCAAAATTTAGAGTAAACGACAAGTACACAAATGCATTTTAGACAAAGTGTAACAAATACATCTTACTACTTAAATTATTAACGGAATTAATTCAAATTAACGTAATACAACAAAGTATAATAAAATACAAATATTGATGATTTTAAATTAAATTATTATAAATAAAAACTTAAGTAAAATACGAATACATAAAATGTCATCTACTCTTTCGATATGTATTGTAGTTTTAAAATGTAAAGATAAAACTAGCAGCTCCCAAGTCAATGTCTAATATTACAATTCAAACTATTGACTAATATTATCCACAAATAAATATTAGTAGTATTTATAATTTATCTTTTTTTCTTTTCCCGAAATTGATTGGTTTTGTATTTAATTGGGCGCATGAATATTAACGGCAAGTAAATGAAGCCACGCGTCCTTAATTAATTCACTGATTTTCCGTGTATATTTTGGCTCTGTTTGGGATTGCTGTTAAAAATTGCTGTGCTGCTGGAAAAAGTGCTGTTAAAATAAGTGCTGTTGCGAAAATCAGATAACTGTTTGGTAATATTTTTGATATATGCATGGTTTGCATATTAATTTTTAAAAAATAATGTTTTTGGTGAGATTTGATGTTAATATCAGTAACTGCTTCTTATAAAAGCTGAAAAGCAGCTTTTTTCAAAAGCATGGAGGATCATGCTTTCTCTAAAAGCAGCTTTTCAATCAAAAGCACTTTTAAAAAAAGGTGCTTTTAAAATTTACCAAACAGTATTTTACGTGCTTTTCAGAAATAAGCTGCTGTTGCTTTCAGTAAAAGCAATCCCAAACGGGAAATATCACTCTCCTCTTGGTCAAGCATAAGTTGGGAGATTTTGAACGCTCTGCTTCAAAGAGATTTTGAACACTCTGCTTCAAAGTATCAATTCAATTGAATATCTGTACCTGTGTGTATATATAAAATCTGTATATGGCGGTGGTGGTTTCAGCTTTCAGAGGCGCATCACACATCCGCTTTCCTCGTTTTCACCATCCTCAGGTCTCTCTCTCTCTCTCTCTCTCTCTCTCTCTCTCTCTCTCTCTCTCTCTCTCTCTCTCCCTCTCCCTCTCCCTCTCCCTCTCCCTCTCCCTCTCCCTCTCCCTCCCTCTCTCTCTCTCTCTCTCTCTCTCTCTCTCTCTCTCTCTCTCTCTCTCCCTCTCTCCCACCCCCCTTCTCTCTCTCTGAAAAGAATAAAACATGAATGCACAATATGTTGTTGTATGTCATTGTATGTCAAATTATCGATTTTAATATCTACTACACATGACTTTGAGAATTAAAATTTATTTGGTAAGAATTGATATTATTGCAGTTTCCTGCCCCAACAACATGTGTTAGATCACGGAAATTAAGACGTGGATCCAAAGGGTTTACTCTTTTTGCACGGTATTCCCAGTCACAAGATCTCTTCACTTCTCGGCTTCAAGGTGTGTTTTATGCTGTGATTTGCGTTCGTTATGGATATCTCATAACTGGATGTTAGGCACTTTATTTGGAATACTGGAAAACGTCATTACACTTTGTTAAAGAATTATTAAAAGGTTGTAATGAAGATGTTGAACACAGTAAGAAATGTTACCTTGATAGTGGAAAAAGAAAGCATCGTACAACTCTGTTATATTTCATCTTTGAAGTACTTTTGACAGCAATTCAAGCATAGCATGTACTTTTAATCAGTAATTACATTCTGTCTTAGGATTGCATTTTTTACCTAAATTTTTTCATTTCCTTGCAGATAGTTTAGAGAACTTGCCAAAACTTGTTGAGGACATTGTTCAGACGTCCATAAACACAGGTCCACGTGGCGCGATAAGACTGGCTCAAGGTATTCAAGCAGTTGTTGGAGTAGGTAGCGAGTGGCTGACTGATGTTTCAAAGGCAACCACGGTAAGTGATTTTTGAAATGTCAGATGTAATTTTAGATACACGTTTCATTAATAGAGGGAATCTCATATAATCATATGTTTTATGACATTCTTCAGTGGGTTGAGGTTCTCTATACTGCTTTATTTTGTGTGAGAATGTTTTCTTTTTGTTTTCCTTGTGAGCCAGCTCATGGTAAGTGCTTAGTTTACTCCCCAAGCCTTGTCATGTGAGCAACATAATGTGATTGCTTTCAGCGTACATTGAACTCGCACGCCTTGTTCAAAACTGATAGTTTTTTGTGGTTATATACTAGGTAATGTTGGCTCAACAAATATGATAAAGATTCCAAGTTCTGAGAATAGATTACTTGTCAGGTACTGTAACAAGAGCTAATACTGTTCTTTTTTAATGCAGTCAACCAATTCATCTGCTGGATTACCAACTCAGTTGCAGCTAGGATTGCTGTCCCCACTTTATTTAAGAAAATTGTTTGAACGTTTGGGTGCTACATATATCAAGTTGGGTCAGGTGAATTTAAATAATAGCTTTCCTTGTACATTTTGTTATGATGGAAAAGCAATTACCTAATTTCGTTAGACTATAATATAAATTTATACCTATGTTTGTATTTGTCACTTTAGCCAGTTAATCTACAACCGATAGTTAGGCCATATGTTATACCTTGATATGTGTCATTCGTTTGCTACCCATGGTGGCATGGTATATGTTTCTGCTTGTTTCGATGTATTAGCATTTCTTTTTGTAATTTGCACATTGCAGTTCATAGCATCAGCCCCGACATTGTTTCCGCCAGAATATGTAGAGGAGTTTCAGTACTGTTTTGACAGAACTCCTGCAGTTCCTTTTGAGGAGATTCAGAAAATTTTGCACGAAGAGTTTCGTGGGGCAGTAGATAGTGTATTTGAGTATGTGGATCCAACACCTATTGCTTCAGCTTCAATAGCACAGGTTGGTAACCATCTTTCTCGAACTTCATAAAATTTTCAAATCAATGGAAAAGTTGGAAAGTAGGCAACAGATTCATTTCTGATATAATATTCAGGTTCATGGTGCAAGGCTCAGAGGCTCTCGAGAGGATGTTGTGATAAAGGTCTTGAAACCAGGAATAGAAGATACTTTAGTGGCAGACTTGAACTTTGTGTACATTGTTGCTCGCATTCTAGAATTCTTGAATCCTGAGCTAAGTCGTACATCACTGGTACGCTGTATTTTAATCTCAAAATGTTTGGAATAATTTGCTTGCTTTTCCTGCTTTGGGTATGTTGAGGAAATATCCGTTACAAGTAACAAAAACAATTGAACTAGCATCAAAGAATATCACTTATAAAAAGATCTAAGGAACGGATTTCATTGGCTAAATATGAAAATCACGGTGTTTTATATATTTATTTTTAATGACAATTAGACTCATAAGTATTCGGAATTAAGAAAACCAATAATTACAAATCAAATTGCATTCAAAAGTCACAAAAATAACTTTGTATAAGTGTCACCAACTAAATCAATTCTCAAAAATCTTATGGATCCTAACTATACGAACTCTCACCCCTACTTGTGTGGCTTGTATGAAATTGCTCACATAGATATGATATTGGAGATAATCAATGAAACAAATACATCATAATTAAGCACATACACCATTGAAACTCATTTATTTCAGCAAACAACATCCGCCCTTAGATAGGGGCTCTAGCCAAGTATCATCAAAACAATCATAATATAAATCAAAGAACTCATACTGGAGACGAACTTGACCTTTATTTCATATAAACTATAAGAAAGAGAAGAAGTAAAAAATTTATACACTAAACTAAGCTACAAGAGATGTCTAGAGGTAAGAGGTAAGAGGTGTCTATACAATGAGCCTAGAGGGTCTATTTATACTAAACAATTACAATGGAGCATTATTTAAAAAGATTTCTTATTTATTTACAATGATCTTCGTGAGCATGTGCTTGCTTAGCATTCCCATCTTAGCTTAATTCACCACGATCTTCTTGACTCATCACGACGTGTCATGAATCTTGATTGTAATGCATATATTCTCTTTTTAATAAGATTATCATGGAAATCTTCACAAAATCTGTACAATCAAAATAAAGGCAAACCAAGCATAAAATGGGAAAAATAATGTACTAATTTATTAAAATAATAACTAATAATGTACACTTAAAATGTGTTTTCAGGGTGTCAGCAGTTAATTTTAGCCCAAAAATTTGCTCAGCTATTTTGCGTTCAGATTTTGTTTTTTTCAAACGCCCCTAATCACTAGATTAGGAAAATTATTGTTGAAGTAAAATGGTACTTTGTATCTGCAGTTTTATTTCAGCATGCTTGAATCTTTATATCATGATACCAAAGATTGGCCCGGCTTCAGTCAAGTTACAACTTAGCATATTTGCATAAAATCTAAGATCTACTAAATAATTTTTTTTACGAGTAATGGTTTCTGTAGAGTCCATTAACTTGGCTATGTATTCTTTATTATCATTTCATGTTCAGTAATATGTGTAGTACCCCTAGTAATGGTTTTTGTAGAGTCCGTTAAGTTGGCCATGTTTTTTTGAGTCCCTTGTCATTTCATGTTCACTTGTTCAGTAATATGTGTAGGGCCCTGGTCCTGACAATTCAGTAATATGTGTAGGGTCTTGGTCCCTGACAATCTGACAATCTGTGTGTGACCCATTGGATTGACAATCCAAGAGCCCAAATTATAACATTTTTTTGAATCACTCCTCAGTAAAAAACCACTGATAGTATACTCTCTATGTTACTTTTCCGCATAGACAGTAAAATTACAAAACTGCCAAAACTGTCTCCTCGGGAAAAAACCAAGGATAGGACAGTTACCAAAATTGAACTATCATAAGCTGAATTTGGAAACATTTGTTCTTCAAAAGTGTTTGGTAAAATTGAGCTTATTGTAAGTAGAGGATTTGACTTCACTGTTGTGTTGGATTCAGAGGGGTTGTTGAGGGCATGAACTTGGGTTGTTTTGCATCGATCTTTGAGCTTAAGACTAATCATCATGGTGTTTGATGAGATTTACAAGTTTGGATTTAGGATATGGGGTAGTGCTAGTAGTTCTTGATTTAAACACATCTTGATCAATTGAAATAGACATGGAAAAATAAGATTATTGATAGGATATTTGCAACAATCACTACAGCTTTGCTAGATGGTAATAAGGGATTCACCAAAAAGTGGTGAACAAATTTGTGGATGCTGAATCGCCTCTCTGTATGTTCGATGTCGGGGAAGAAAGAAAATATCAATTTAAATTTTTTTGGTGTATCCTTGGTTTTTTCCCGAGGAGATAATGATGGCACTTTTGTAATTTCACTGTCCCTGCATAAAAAAGCCAAGGAGGATACACTATCCGCGATTTATCGAGGAGTAATTCAATACAATTTTTTTATAATCTGGGCCCCGTTAGATAGTCGATTCAATGGCTTACAAACAGAATGAAAGGTTAAATGGTCCCTGACAAATGACAATCGACCAGGACCTGTATGTGAGTTCCGCATTATCTGTAATTATCGAGTTTTTGTATCTATACACTTAAGGTTGATAGCCATCCTTTCTTGTAATTTTATCAGTTTCGTATTGAAATTCCTTGATTATATACATTTTCAATGTGTGAAATATCAAAATTTATCTCATCTCGAGACTGTATTGTTTTCCTCCGCACACACTTTGGGATTTGAAGTTTCTTTTAATATAATACATTCTTATAGTAGGTTGCTATTGTCAAAGATATAAGAGAGTCAATGCTAGAAGAAGTGGACTTCACAAAGGAGGCTGCAAATATAGATTCCTTCAGGAGATATTTAGAATCCATGGGACTCACAAGACAGGCCACAGCTCCGAAAGTCTATCAGCAATGTAGCACCAAAAGAGTACTGACGATGGAGAGGCTATATGGGGTTCCTCTAACTGACTTAGATTCAATAAGGTCTCTAGTTGCAAGTCCCGAAAGCAGTCTTGTCACAGCCCTAAATGTGTGGTAGGATTTAGTTGTAATCACAGTTCCTTACCTAGTGAATTGTAATTTTTTCGTTTATGCTCTCAAATATGAAATGTTTCTGCAGGTTTGGTAGTTTGCTTGCTTGTGAGTCATTCCATGCAGACGTGCATGCTGGAAATTTATGGCTGTTGCGTGATGGGCGTATTGGATTTTTGGACTTTGGTTTGCATCTATAGCTTGGTTGAACTTCAATATTTGGTTCTGCTATATCTTAATTGTTTAATGTTTAATTTATGTGTTTTATTGGTTACTTTTTTGGATGCCAATTTACATTATGAGCTTTGTATAACTTGTACAGTTTTTTGTTCGTGATTAATTCCTTTAGATATAGTTCTGTTTTTGTTGTTAATTTTTGTTAACCACATGCCACGTTGTTCTACACGCAACACAAACATATGCACACACTTTATAACCATGTTTATTCTATTGTTTCAATGACTATACAGTCTATAACCAGGAAACTACTGCAAGACGGTTTTAAATGTGATTCTGTTCCATTGTGGTTTCAAGTTAAATAGGGTTTTAATGTTGAGATGAAGTATATACTTGAAGCGAAGTTATGCGTTTAGTTTCTTTCTTCTATACTGTATATTTTATGTTTTTATTTATTCTTGAATGTGTGTAAGATTACGTGTAAGTAGCTCAACTGGTACATTACATACATTGGTATGGCTCAAAACATGAACTTATATTTTTCTATTTAACAGGTATTGTGGGGCGCATATCACCTAATACATGGAATGCTATGGAAGTGTTTTTGGCATCTCTAGCAAGTGAAGAGTACGAATCAATGGCATCTGCCTTGGTAGAAATGGGCGCGACAAGCAAAGTTGTGGATTCAAATGCTTTTGCTAAAGATTTAGAGAAGATTTTCTCATCAATAAAGGTCAGTAACCTGTTTTGGCATTTTTTAAGTTTTTCTTGTAACAATTATTGAATGATAGAATAGTGCAATAGATTGCAAGTCAATTGGTATTCCGTTTAACATAACATCTAAATTATATTTCCTCTGAAAGAAAGAACTTAATCAGTTATAAATATGTGTTTAGTACTGTTTACTTTATTTTAGACTTCATGATGGGTTGCCAGTATAAAATAATTTCTCTCATCAAACATTTATAAGTTAAAACAAAACCTATATTTCGAAGTAGAGGAAAATTTGGTCTGATTAATAACTTTTCTTATCTTGGATATAGGATTTGGACACAGAAATTATTGTAGCAACAGCGAGGGGGCCAAATTCAAATGCAACTGCTGTCTCTGCCAATCTAGTTGTCGATGAAAGACAGATGAATGCACTATTTCTTGATGTGGTAAAGTAATCCCGTCTTCAATCTTTACATACATTGTAAAGTATAACTGCATTTGCTTATGAGGTTTCCGAGAACTGATTCCTGCTCTCGCTGTTCTGTTTTTTTTCTTTTGCGTTTAATGTGGGAGCTAGTAGTTGCTCGGAAAGAGGATGTATTGTTCTATAGCATGCAAATTAATTAACAAAAAATAATTTATAGAAAAAGTTATTGACAAAATTGTGGGGTTTTACGTTTGTTATATTTGAATGCTACCTATTAACGATTTTGATGGGTACTTTGTTATATTTGAATGCTACCTATTAACGATTTTGATGGGCACTTTCTTTCTACATTTTAATTTACTAAGTATGTAAACGAATTGTTTAAAAATAACACCACTTTCAAGTTTAAGTAGTTGTCAACTGAGTTCAAAAAGTGAAGATGGGATTCTTCTTTGGGTTCTAAAATGTACTATCTGTAATGTACGAGGGACGTAGATATCGATTCCAGGTCCGTTGCAACAAATTGCCATTTTTAAAGAGCTCTTGTATATTCATCCTGATCAAACTGGTCAATAATTTAATGCCTTTCTCTTGATTGATCAGATTCGTGTAAGCGAGTCATATGGGCTGAAATTTCCCCGCGAGTTTGCACTTCTGATGAAACAGCTTCTCTACTTCGATCGCTACACCCGTCTATTAGCTCCCAACATGAACATGCTTCGGGATGAAAGAATTTCCATCGTCTCAAATAGTAGCAGGAACAAAAACATATATCAGTGATCCATTCTGTTGGTGATTTTTTGTTTGTTTATTTGTAGATTCTATTCAAATTTTCTTTCACCAAGTATGTATATATAGTAAATAGTAACGATAGACTCAATGCACTGGAAATATTTCTTAGCAACACGTATACCATCCGGTTAATGATTAATGTATAAATTTTGATATTGTGACAATGTCTCGATCTCATGTGTCTCTTATTCTCTACATCTAATAACAGTGTCTGGTCTGGTTATATTCTAGCCGAAAAGGATTGTGTAGGTTACAGCATCCGGGGAAAATGGACTCTTGCAAATTGGAGGCAAACTTGTAAGCTTCTTTTTGATGAAAATTGTAACGAATACATATTTTCTTTCAAGACCGAAGGTTCGTTTTTACTTTTTATTGAAGGAGGATCGGGAGTTTGTAATTAATATTTGGAGCTTCTCCGTCGAAGCAGTTTGGCATGATGAAGTTATAATGATAGCCAAGTTTCATACTAAAAGCAAGTTAGTATGCAAAACAGATCCACTCCTATAACAATTGACTAGTTATCTCCGTAACCAGGAAAACGACGACGGACAAAGGACACAAGTATTATATACCAATCTGTATTCACATTTTAAGATACTTTCGAATTTTTTGGTAAACAAATCCAGTCTTTCTCCTATAATGCAACATGTATTATATAACAATCAAAGAATCGGCAATTTAATCATCATTGCCCTCAAAGTCCATAATTTCTTAGCCGGTCACTGGAATACAAGGCGCCGTATGGAAGAATATCCCATAAGCTTATGTAGGGCAGATCCAGGAAGTGGCGACTCTACCTCACTTTCAGAACAAGAGTTCTCAGAGTCTGGCATTATGGATCTTGCAGATTTAAAGCTTTCCACTGAACTCCTGTTCTTATAAACAGACTTTCTTGTACTCTTTGATTTAGTACTCTCTTTTGGGGCCATAGAAGAGCTAGCGGATGAATATTTTTTCGAGGTGACAGAGAAATTGTCTCCTGTGGAGTGACTTCTACTGAATGATTGGGAATTATCAGCACTTGTCTCTGGTTCAGCAATTGGACGATCATTTTCCCTATATGCTGATGCCAGGTTACTCTTCTTAATTAGACTAGTATTCTCAGCAATCTCACTTGGTGGAGGATTTCTAGGAATAAGATCATACCGAACCACGTGAATTTTGTTTTCCAAAGAGAATTTTAACACCTCTGAACAAGCACCACATTTTAATTGGTGGCATCTCCTTTTAAATAGGAAGGACTCTGCAGGTAGCTGCAGCATTTCGGAACAATAATAACAAGCAACAATAGGAGCTCCACCTGTAATGGGTTGGAAATGTCGCTTTGCTATGTGATGAATTCTTTCTTCCTTGTGCCTGTTATCCCATTGATTATCTGACTTCATATCTTGGCTCCTTAAGGAGAAGTCAGATGATGCATAATGGTGACGGCTTGAAGAAGCAGAATGATGGGGTCTGCTGGTCTGTCTGGCATTAGTCATAGGATGTTCTTCACCGTAGTAGATGGCATGTGAAGGTAGCTGTGCTGAGTGATGCTGCTCTTGGCTGTAACAGCGGAAACATGAGCAATCAACTCGGTGCATGTAGTGTGTTGGGTCCTCTGGCACAACCATCTGTGAAAATTTTCTATACTTCAGCCAAGTTATATCTCGTCTGTACTTCTCATGATAATTGCGAGAAGCAAGATCACTATAATTTCTCCTATTCTCAGCAAAGTGATGCTCTTTCCCCTTGGAAGGTATGGTTAAAATACTTTCATGTGGCTTCCCTTCAGATATTTGAGTTCTCTTGAGTTGATCTTGCAATTCATAGACCATTCTCAGCAGTTCCAGTCTGTGTAGTTCAAGGGGGTTATCAGGCAGTGCAGAAAAATCTTTTTGCCTATAATTTGAAGAGCTGCTGCTTTCTTGGCCAGCTTGAGAACTATACGTGGAAAATAATTGTCTGGAATGGTAGTCATCTGTCTCATTCCTCATCGTATATCTGACTGGAGATCTGTATCTTGCACGTTGAAGAAGCTCATCTTGATGCCACCTACTTACTTTTGTGGTAGAATGTTTCTTCCCGTGTGAAGATGATCTGGAATTCATTAGCTGACGCTGCAGCTCATTACTAGTCACATGATTCATTGTAAATTTACTCTTTTCTGGCAATACTTTGGTACTGTTGGGGTCCACATCCTTTAAAGTTCTCTTTAATAGTTGAAGGCGCCTATCGGGCACTTCATTGTCAGTTTCATTGCTAGATGTACTATCATCATAAGCATAGTAGCTTCTGGATGTTGAAGATCTAAGTGTAACACCCAAGTCACCTTTAGCCAAATGAGACGTGCTTCCCAAAGTATCCTCTGAGCTTACATGCCGAAAACCGGGGACCATACTACTCTCAACTTGCTGCATTTTTCGGTGAGGAGACAGGAGATTATCTGATGAGATGCCTTCACTCGAGAAACTCTTAGGAGTGAAGATTTGATCATTAATCGCAGTATCCAATAAAGGTTCTGCATTTGTGCTTGTTAATACTGAAAGATTTTCCGTATCCTCATCTAGTTCCTCTACTTGTGAAGGATGTTCATCTGTACCTGTAATACATGCGAAAGACAAATACAGACCGTTATAAAAAATTGTTCTATTAGAACATGAGTCTCAAGCAAGCAACTTTATATTCTTTTTTACCTTCATTATCATTTCTTGTTGATGAGTATCCACTTCCAGCCACTTGTTTAGGTGATGACACCAATGATTTGCCACTCTCGTACATATGATATCCTGATAAACTTGAGTCATTCTCAAGATGACTAAGCTTTGGTGAAGACAAGACTTCGATCGGAATGCTTACATCTCCTGACTTCTCATTATCACCAGATTCATAATTGGCCTCTGTGCCAGATTGGTTGAAGGAAATTTCACATTTATCTGCTTCTGAAGGCTTTATGCTTTCAAGTGACTGGTTTGCAATCCACTCCCTCCCTCCATCTGCACTATTTTTACCTCCAGCATGGACTTTTTCTAAATCTTCATTATCAGTGGAAGAATTTTCAGAAGTATTTTGTAGTTCATTCTCAAATTCTTTTTTGCTTCTAGCACAGTTATCTTCTGATGAGCCTGGACTTTCAGTCTCTATTCCCGCTGAAGATTTTTCAGTAGCATTCTCTAAGTCGTTTTCAGATACTTCTTTTTCTCCTTCACAGATACACTCTGATGATGAGTGCCGACTTTGAGTCTCTATTTCTAATGATGACAAAAATGTATCACCCTCATGATCGTGTACTCGTGGTACCAATGAATTGTTCTCGTGCTGGTTGAGCTCAGAGAATGACAATATTTCATCTGAGGCACTATATTTAGAATCCTTGTCTTGATCTGCTGTGTCATATTGGTATAATGGTAGTTTACCTTCCTCCTCTCCGGTATGTGCTCTGGCTTCTGTTGATGAGCCTTCAATCTCATGACAACTGATTGCATCTGAACCACAGAGCTGACTAGACTTATTTATCTCACCAAGCGACTCTATCCTGTCATCTGTAGTACTATCAACCCTCTTGGGATATTTTTCTGTACATGATTCTTCTGTAATAGGATTTTCAGAAGTATTCTCGACTTCATTCTTCTGTAAAATATCATTCAAGGCATTATTTGTAGAATCCTTATCTTGATCCGCTGCGTCATATTGGTATAGAGGCAATTTGCCTTCTTCTTCTCCGGTATGTGCTCTGGATTCTGTTGCTAAGCCTTCAATCTCATGACAACTGATTGCATCTGAACCATTGAGCTGACTAGACTTATTTATCTCACCAAGCGACTCTATCCTGTCATCTGTAGTACTATCAACCCCCCTGGGAAATTTGTCTGTACATGATTCTTCTGTAATAGGATTTTCAGAAGTGTTATCGACTTCATTCTTCTGAAATATTTCATTTGAGGCACTTTTTTCAGATTCCTTATCTTGATCCGCTGCACCATATTTGCATGAAGGCAATTTACCTTCCTCGTCTTCGGTACATTCTCTGGCTTCTGTTGATGAGACTTCAATCTCATGATCACTAGTGATTGCATCTGAACTATTGAGCTGACTAGACTTGTCTATCCCACCAATCGACTCTATCCTGTCATCTGTAGTCCTATCAACCCTCTTGGGAAATTTGTCTATACATGATTCCTCTGTAATAAGATTTGCAGAGGTATTCTCG
The DNA here is from genome assembly GCA_036435485.1 of Saposhnikovia divaricata. NCBI lineage: Eukaryota > Viridiplantae > Streptophyta > Magnoliopsida > Apiales > Apiaceae > Saposhnikovia > Saposhnikovia divaricata. The sequence goes on from CM071599.1 coordinate 35,874,693, forward strand.
ACTTTATTCTTCTGAAATATCTCATTTGAGGCACTAATTTCAGAATTCTTATCTTGATTCGCTGCGCCACATTCGTATGGAGGCAATTTACCTTCCTCTTCTTCGGTCCGTGTTCTGGCTTCTGTTGATGAGCCTTCAATCTCATGATCACAAGTGATGTCATCTGAACCATTGGGCTGACTCGAAATACTTATTTCACCAAGTGGCTCTATCCTTTCATCTGTAGTACTATCAACCCCCATAGGAAAGTTGTCTAAACATGATTCTTCTGCAATAGGATTTTGAGAAGTATTCTGGACTTCATTCATATGCTTAGGATCTGCTTCGTGTGCTTGTGATTCTGTGCCTTGAAGGACCTTTCTCCGCTTCTTAGCTGTACAAGTGACACGATGTTAATAGCATTACTGAAACTTGAACTGCAGCACGTTTAATGTATACGATTACGACAAAGGAAGCATAACACTAGGCTTGACAGAACTGTTCAATCAAAATTAGCAGAAAAAATTAAAACTGTCGCGAAAGAGTGTTCCTGATTCAATATCATGAACTCTTCGATATAATATCAGATATACATCCGAGGTTCAAAAAAACTAGTTAGGAAAAACCGATTCAAAATTGAATTCCCTTGTGTAGATCATGGCAACATTTAATCCAATTACTTTTGTAATCTAGTAATCATTTGTTATGACATTGTCAGACTATTAATCCACTTAACAATTTGAGATAATGCGTAACAGGAAAATTTTGTTGGCATAAATAAAAGATTTCATTACCTTGCAGTATAGCACCACATCCTCCACATTTGTAAATGGGAACTTCAACCAGCTCAGGAAGAACATGCCTGCATTTCGGACATCTAACCAGTCGAACATTAGAATTTGCCTGACTGGTCATATCGTGCAAAGCCGGCCACTTTATAAGCTAAAACTGCGTAAAGATCTGCAACGATCTTGCATCCACCATAAAAGAGTTATTCTCTGTTCTGCACTAGTTTGAAAGTAGATTAATTAAGAAATCAGAAAGTACCTTACGAAACATACCAACAAGAAGACCATTTTTACATAATATCAATGCTGGACTAATTCTAATTGAATTTTATTCTTAAAATGAAAAAAAAAAAATTGCACCTAGAAAACATTAACATAAAATAAAATGATAAGTTTGGGAATTTACATTGCTACTTATAACATGCAACAATATAACACTAAACCAGAAAAAATGTTGGTTTCGAAGGAAGTATACAATGCATAAGGATGGCTGTAAATAACGAACTCAGAATTTTCAAGAATCGAAACGGACTGACCACGATATCATGATATACTGGAGGTCTAATTCGTATAGTAATCCCTACCAAGCTTCAAAAGTGAAATGCTTATTACAGGATTGAAACTTGAAATTTGCTACTAGCCTAAGTTAACCCACATGAAAATTAAGGGTATCATACATGATTATATACAGTTTCAAGCACAAGAATGAAATTACTGAGGGCTATTCCAGAGAAGCCAAGATATTAAGAATGGTAAGGTGAACATTCTGAATTTTTACTTTCTCAGCACGATGTTATTCCTTAATGATGAATAATCAATACGATAAGTTATGTCATAACAAATCGCAATATTATCCCTGTGAATAATAAATACGATAAGATATGCTGCAACAATTATTCATGTAGAACATATACACTACACAAACAATAATAAGATTGACGACATAGTTATGTCTATGCATATTGAGATGATATGCAAGCATGTTGTAAATAGTAGCACAAGTAGTATATATGAACTGAAAGAAGGTAAGAAGAAGAGATATATACTTTAATAAAATGGATTGGATCTTGGTGAAGCTTCTTGTGATTGCTTGTAGTGTATTTTTTATGAACATAACCTGTGACTGGAAATTCCAAACAAGTTGAGGTAGTTGGAGATGTGTTGGTAGCTTAGATAAGAGGGGGGAAGGAAGACTCAAAGTTTTTATCAAGTCAAGTTAGTTGACTTTTGGAATGAAATGTCACCCACAATTTAAAATGAACGAGTAAATTGCCAGATAGCTCATTATTTGGGTTTAAAAGTTGACTGTAAAGCGTCTTGGAGTTCACGTCTAGTGAAGATCACTATGACCAACTTGAGAATATACGGTACACACAATTAAGTTGATATTTACACGAAAAAATGATCATACTCGATATGTTTGGTTTGGTTAATGATCAAGGTTAATGATCAAGGCAATGATTCAATTCATCTGTGAGCTGTCATGTATAGGTGAAATTACATTATATTGTGTTTGGTTTACATATGTTAGTTAATTTTGTTTTGCATTGGTTGCCTAATCGGTTTCATATGGTAAAGATTTGAAATCAAATATAAATTACTTGAAGATAAATGAATATTGCACTTAAATATGAGTTAAGGAAAAGTATGTATTCATGACATTGGATTAAATTTATATTTTGTATAATGTATGCATGTTTATAAAGAAATACTAGTAAATATAAATATTAAATTTTTTTTTTTGCAAATTTAGTTAATATATATTTAATTATATTTTATAAAACAGGACACGAGAAACAGAAATGAGGATTAGAAATAATTTTTTTTACAAGAAATGACATGTTTAATACTTTCTATGTTTGAAAATAATTGATCTTTAATTTTTTGGCACACACTTCAAAAAATCTTGATTATATAATAAAAAAATAATTGCTTAAATTAAAATTTCTATTTAGTATTTATTTTAATTTTGTAGTTATTTTCTTTCATTTAATAAAAAATAAATAGTAAATTAATTTTTTAAAATCTAAATAAATTCTGAAATACTATAATTCATAACGTTTCATTTCGTTATAGCAACAATAAAATGTGCAACAATTTTAGTGATTGAAATGATATATTGGTGAATAAAATGGTATATGGTCTCACTTGAGTGACAACTTGAATTTTAATCCCTATGTTTGCAGAATGTGCAATCCGGTTTTTGAAGTTTTTTTCAAACCATGGAATGAAAGTCTGAATTACCAGTGACTTAATTAAGGTTAGGATTCAGTTGCGAAATGTGCCATGCATGCACTTATTGGTGGTCGATGAAAGGTATTTGTATGTTAGCTAGTGCTTTGGGTACATCTTGAATGTTTGATTCTAGGACATTAAAGAATCTGGGCGCACTTACCCCACTCCAGTGAATGATGTTACTGTTTGTGTGAAGATGTCAGTTTTGAGTTGGAGATCTTCTTCCCTTGTTGCTAGTTTGGATGGGTCTTCTTAATCCATGGCTAGAGTTCAGGTCCTGTATTTAATTGACTTTAAAACTTGTGAAGTTTGTCACTAAACTTCTAATGATACAATGGATTGTCAACTTACACATGGAGATGGAAAGGAAAACATATAATTTCTATCAGGAAATGTAAGTTAACATTACTGCTCGAATTATGGGGGTTGATAAATCGATGATTAAACATGCCAGATGTAGACCAAGGAAGTATTAGTAGTCCAGGAACAAGTGATCATAGAAGGGGAAGGAACAATTTTACCTAGGGGTGTTCGCGGTGCAATTTTTTCCTCAAACCGCAAATCAAATTGCATTGAACAAATGTTCAAACCGCGACCGCACCACGTAAAATTAAAACCACATAAACCGCACCACGAAAAATGCGGACGATGCGGTGTGGTTTGAGATTTATGCTTTCTGGCCTGGTTGAACCGAATTTAAAGTTATTTGTCTTAAGCCCGTGAGTTAGCAAATAAGCATAGTTAGCTTAAAAATATCTGTCAAATGAATTCTACCTTGTACGTCTGATGAAAGGTTTGTCAAACCGGAATTTTTACAGATGAATCTTGAGTAAGACCACAAAGTCAAAATAGGTGGGTCTTAGGAGGTTAAAATATTTTTGCAAAAGCAACAGAATGAAATGTGCTGATTCTGAAGCTAAAATGTGTAAAATCTGAATCAAAACAATAGTAGTAATATAAAAAAGTTGAGCAAAAAAAAAATAGCAAAACATATATAGCAATAAGTACCTTATGCTAAGGAAGGAGGAAGTGAGTGTGCTGACCCAAAAATTACACATAGTAATAAATGGTCCAGGGTAAAAAAAATCATATATATGTATATATTTATAAATATACTATTACTGTTATATAATATGTGGTGCGGTGCGGTTTGAACCGCATCACGCAGTTTGGCTAAAATGCAAACCACGACCACACCACGAAAAATTTAAACCACGCGGGACGGTGCGGTGTGGTGCGGAGCGGGCGGTTTGTGCGGTTTAATGAACATCCCTAATTTTGCCTCAGATGGAAGTAGGAGAAGGATGTAGTTGTTTTTAATTTCGATTATGTACTTTAGAGTGAGGAAACAAGGATGTTTTTTTTACGGAAGATTTTATTAACATTTAAACATCGAAATCCAGCCGAAACAAACTCCCGAACTGTCAACTATAACCTGATTGTGAAACAAAAAATGAGCTAAATAAATAATCGTTTTGGTTTCAGATCGCTTAACACATAAAATATTCAAATTCTTTAAACTAAAAAGTATTATAATGACTGTGACGCCCCTGGATCCGGGGTCATGGATCCGGGCCGTCAAGGTCCAATTTCCATTCATTAACAACATTTCCTGGATTTTTTTTTTTTTTTTTTTTTATAATTAATACAAATTAAACCTTTCATAAATGACCCCACACTAATATCATCACACACCAGTCATATGCTCAGAGAACAACATCCACAATATTAAAAGTTTAGAGTTAAAGGAGTTATTACAAACCAGGATCATACTTAAATACATTGTTGAATAATACTTCGACATGAAGCATTTCAACAATCAAAAGTTTAATACACCAGCTTACACACTTAATGTACATAATCTACCAGAACCCGCTTGCCTACACGCTACCTCCGGGATGGGTGCCAGCGTTCTCTCAGAAGGTCGCCTTTCCTTTACCCTCTTGCGTGGTGTAGTGCGGAGTATCGGCATGCCTAGCTGTTGTATAAAATAAATAGCAAGAATGAGCTAAAATAGCTCAACAAGATAACTTCTATCTACTACCATAAAAGGGAAAATAAACTTTTACATATATATATAAAAATGGGAAAATTCATCATAGTCATTAAGAAAAGAAATAATTCTTATCTATCAAATGCACTATCCATTCCTCTTCGTACGAAAAGTAATATGTAGTATTATAATATTAGTTTCTCTTCTTAAATAATATAATAATCCATACTTCGTTTCCGTATAATTTTCCAAAAATAATATTCCATTTGAATAAGATCTCGCAATAATATCCTTCTGTTTCTTGTATACGACAACCATATATAAATAATATAAAATCAGTTTCTCTTCATTCCATATAAATAATTCCATCACCTTATCTCATTTTCTTGGTTTCAGCATATAACTCTGAAAACCATTGTCAACCCTTTCTTTTCAAAAACATTGGGGATATCTGCTGTCGCCTGATACGTTAGGACGATGATCAGTCGCCTAATCGTATCTGCTCTCTTTTTAAAATATCATTCCACATTTCCATTTTCTCACTTTCATTTTTCACATAACATTTTCTCATATCATTTCCATTCTCGCACATTACTTCTATAAAATATATATATCTATCATAAGGCTTTAATTATGATTCAGACCTCTCTTTCAAATTCAGAAATCAAATATACTTTTATATTCGTAAGATATTCCATCTATTTTAAGAGTAATGCATGTTACTCAAGTAATGTTTATTAAACCGCTGATACTCAAAAAGAACATTTTTAATATAATATTATAACCATATAACCCTCGATAACAACTGATACCATTCTCTCTTATTCTCATAATCATAAGGCATGTTCAATTCATGCATAATCATCTTATACATATCCATCTCATACTCTTATTCATATTCATATACATCTTATACTCATATCCATATTCATATACATCTTCGTATATCTTTCTTTTCAATATTAATACTCAAGGAAGACAATTTCTTCCCAATATAGTAATAATAGCATCACATATATATTTCACAAAATCAAGTTTCTTTGTGAAGATAAGTAGTTTTACAAATAGGGATAGAAGAAATCTTGCCTTGGTTTCTGTATCCTGATAGTATGGCTGGTCCCTCCTCCGAAATTTCTATAAACACAAAAGGACCGTCATTAGAATACCACATCTCTTACTCACTACCCTCTTTTATAACAAAACCCTTTACACTTCAACATATGTTTAACGTATTATTATTACCCCAAAGGGTCAAGGACTTAACCATTTACAAGCTCAATCGAAGTTTCAGTGGTTTTTCACCATTTCTCCTAACGACCACACTTAACTGTAAAAATCCCCATAAATTATAGATTTCGACTTTTACTACAAGGTCAACTGGTAATGTCTCTTTGACTACCCTACCATATTATCCCAAAGTTTCATAATTTTTAAAAATGCCTAAGTAGGTTGATCATAGCCTCAAAGTTGATACAATTACGGTTTCTCGGTTTTCGAACACCTTTCACTAAAACTGACTTTTCTCCTAAACCGTTCATCAGATTTTAACGCACCTTATATCGAAACGATCTATGAACTAAGCTCTATCATTTCATGGTCAATTAGTAACCTAGGCAGTGAGGTACCGTATGAATACAGGGGTCACAAAACAGGGCAGATTTCGTTCTAACGAAAATCGGACATTATAACGGCTATATTTTCGTACTTTCCAAAATCAAACTCCTCCAAATCAATCATCCACCTTATACACCATCACCTACACCATGTGGTCATCTTACCAACCATGGTTACAAGCACATACTCCTTCCAAAATCAACTTTAATCACTTACAAACACTTATAACATCATAATCATAACATTTATACCACTTAATCACTAAACACAACTATATCCATCATAAACATAAAAGAGCAAGCATGATTATACCTTCTTGAAGCTTTGATAACCCTTAAAAATCCTTGATAAACCTTGGGCACACCTTTAACAACCTTAGTATAGCTTGTATTAACTAAAGAAACCATAAAACAAAGTTAAAAATTCGAAGTTACTGTTTACTCAGCTGAAAGAATCGCAAAAACGAAGGTCTTACCTACGTTTTCTGGAGGAGGCGTCTAAATGAAAGTTGTAGAGCATCTCATGGGCTTTCCAAAAAGCTAAAGAACACGAAATTTGGCTGAGAAACGAAGGAGTTATGCTCATTTTACTGGACTGCTGTATGGTTTACCCGAAAATGAAGAAGATGGGAGATTTTGGTGTTGGTTTTTGATCTTATCTTGCTAAATTCTTGATAATTCTAGAGTTTAGTAGAAGCTTGAAGAGTTTTGTGGATAAAAATATGTGAAAGTACTAATTTGCCCTTAATCAAGGTTAGTGGAAAATGATGTCATACTAATGATGTCATTGTTGGATGATCATGTGATTTCTTTGTTCTTGATTTCCTAATTAGTGATTTAATGGTCTTTGTAATTATTAATATGGTATACATCCTTGGTATAACACTAATCTTGGTTGCTTAATCTCCATATCCGTCTAATTGTGGTTCGTTTCGAATGTACCTCATTATCTCAGTGGTTTTGAAATCATTTAACAATCCAAATTCCATTGGTATTCTCTTAACTTAATAATCCCTTGGTTAAATCTAAATTCACTAATTCCTCAATATATAATTCTTATAATGTTTCCATGCTCCTCAATATCCAATAGAAGTTCTTTGGAAGTCTAAATCCTCAAAAATCCATCTTTAGGAATTTCTGAAATCCTTCGTCATTTCGAGTCTCTTATTTTCAATGTACAACACTAGTATGGTTTCTGTTTATTCCTTTTCCTTTTCCATTATGGAGTACTTATATACCCTTTCTCTAAATCCTCGAAATTTACTATTCATGTGATCACTGTAGCTTGGCTAAAGTTAGGGTTATTACATCCTTCCCTCCTTAAAAGGATTCCGTCCCGGAATCACGTCAGAAATGTCCATAGATATCTTTTCATCTACACCTTATAACTTCTACACCACTTTCTCCATCCTTTTTCCTTCATAATATCTCTATCTTGTTTGCGCAAAAATACACCAACATAAACTTGCTTGTCATTCATCAACATGCCATTTAGCTTATCAATAGCAGTGCTTTCACTATCTTTATCTTGCAATTTCCTCTTGTTATAGTCATTCTACGTTAGTTAATCTCTCATTCCTCCTTTAGCTAAGGGTATCGGCCACCACATTGGCCTCCCCTGAATGGTAGTGTATCTCACTTATGGTTTATCCCTATTTTGATCTCTATCATGACATAAAATATACATATTTCGCTCTTATTATATCTTGTCTCTGTAAAATCTTCCAGAAATCCGGTTAGAATAAGATTCTTTGAAACAATTGTAAGAAAATATTACCTATAATATATATTTCCTGTTCGTATTTAAATAAGTCTTTGGTTTACCCTCAAAATACTATCATTCTCCTTTTCATAGAATTTCTAACCCCCAACAGATACTGATTTTCCTTATCTAGATTATCAACCTACCTATACCATTCATTGACCACATTGATTCCTAACCAAACATTTACACTAAAAATTTAAATACTAGAAAAATGTTCACCTTCATCTGTATCCGGCTTTCTCAATGCCTCTCCTAAAGTCATATTGTACACCCTGGCAGTAGGTTTATTTGAAACAATCATACTTTGTCCCGGCGCAGGTGACCCACCGGAACGGCAATCTCTAGCAAAGTGTCCTAGTTTCCCACATTGATAACACTTGATATCAATCTTGTCAGTTGATTTGCACTGGTTAATATAGTGTCCTTTCTGTCCGCACTTAAAACAAGTTATTCTTAACACTCTACACACTCCTATATGCTTTCTACCACACGTATTGCACTCTGGTAAGGGTGGTCTTGATTGGTTTGACTTTCCACCCTGATTCACAGTCTCACTAACAGCCTTATTATTTCCTGACTTTCCTACAAACTGAGATTTTTGTCCCTTATCAACCTTGTTAAAGTAACTTCCTTCGCTTGAACCTCCTTTCTGACCCTCACATCTCCTTTTCTTACTTTCTCGCCCTATCTGATTTTGTTCGTTATGAGCATTTTCATTCTGTCTATTTCGACTTCCTTCATCTCTTTCATTTTCCTTTGCATTTGCTCTCATTATTACGCTTAGGCGGCATGATTCTGTATATAGCAATATTCTTCATTAATTACCCAAATTTAGGGTATAATAAACATCATTTCTATATACACAGTCTCATATACACAATTATATCACTAGTTAATTCATTTATATACCATAATATTCTCAATTCAACTTTAGCAAATAAGCGTATCACCTTTAGTACAATAACCTTTTCATTTAAGTCAATCACCTTATATACATCAATATCCTTGAATCTCAACATTTAATATCAAAATACAATAGAATTTAGACAGAATACACAAACTTCATTAATTATCCCCACTTCCTTTGTTTATCCTTATTCTAATTCTATCCTCAAAATACACCTTACTCTCAATAGTAAATCTCAATTATGCCTTAAAATTCCTCATATTCTTTTGTCTCACTAATCCTCAGTTATACCCTTTTTCTTCTCACGAAATTCCTTCCTCTTTTATAGCGAAACGTTTCTAGCTCTAATCATCTCTTATTGAAATTTCCCTTGAAATCTCGAGTTTCCTCGTATAATCACGTATATATACTCTAAACATTGCTTCCCTTATCCCATCCATTACTGAAACCTTCTATATTCGAAACAATTGATAGAATTCAAGAGACCTTAAATTTAAACGAACCCAGATATAAGCAAGGGTCCCACAACAATTTATAACATTAAGAGTTTTAAATAACCTTTATTCGAAACAAAAGAATATTTGAGAAATCAATATGATGGAAGAACCCGTACGTCACACAAGTGAGGGCGTCCCCTCCGACTTTCTATCACACAGACAGATTGTCCCCGTGTATACATATAGGGCTATTCCTCTTAGTTGGAATAAGAAGTATAAAGAAAATTTTAAATCACGATGATAAATACCACCTTTCAAAAATAATATTAGAGGAATATTTTGACTAAGATAGATCGAATAGAATTTTGAAATACATTCCAGAGGTACCAGAAAATTTTGAAAAGATACCGACCCTTAATGAATAAGAGGTGCCAGATCACAACTGGATTTACCCACAGTAGAGGAAAATTTGAAACTCGATAACATAATTTAGCAGGGATTTAGAAAATTTAAGAATAGGTACCGTTAATAGCCTCCGCCCAATTTAAAATCCCAAGTAATGGAAGGTTTTCCTCAAATACCATATATATCTAAGTCTGCGTACTCTCCAAAATTTCTTAAATTTGGCACTTATCCTTTAGCCTTAAACTATCGTCTTATATTCCCCGTTATCGTCATTTACCTAGTCTTGACTTGGCTCGATACTTTCTGCCTTTATCCATAATAGAACACAACCCTCTAATCGATATACTTACGTAATATTGATCGTCTTAGCCTGACACTACTCCGGTATCAAGGACCCTTCAAATTATACTTCTAAATTGTATATTCTAACATACCACACATACTCACACTATTTTCTAACGTACACTTCCTGTTACATCAAATATTCCCTTCTCTCATATCAGTCCCATGTGCTACATAAACTTGACACTTTTGGCATAATAACCTTTATTAGCAATAATCTATAAAATCATATTCACTACTTAGAATAAACGCTTCGTTCGATAAACCCCCCCTTGAACTTGATGGAAGTTCACAATTTTATATCATAACTAATACATTTATTATTATCACTCTTGTTCCTGAGCATTATGACTCTAAGCTCTAATACCAACTGTGACGCCCCTGGATCCGGGGTCATGGATCCGGGCCGTCAAGGTCCAATTTCCATTCATTAACAACATTTCCTGGATTTTTTTTTTTTTTTTTTTTTTTAATTAATACAAATTAAACCTTTCATAAATGACCCCACACTAATATCATCACACACCAGTCATATGCTCAGAGAACAACATCCACAATATTAAAAGTTTAGAGTTAAAGGAGTTATTACAAACCAGGATCATACTTAAATACATTGTTGAATAATACTTCGACATGAAGCATTTCAACAATCAAAAGTTTAATACACCAGCTTACACACTTAATGTACATAATCTACCAGAACCCGCTTGCCTACACGCTACCTCCGGGATGGGTGCCAGCGTTCTCTCAGAAGGTCGCCTTTCCTTTACCCTCTTGCGTGGTGTAGTGCGGAGTATCGGCATGCCTAGCTGTTGTATAAAATAAATAGCAAGAATGAGCTAAAATAGCTCAACAAGATAACTTCTATCTACTACCATAAAAGGGAAAATAAACTTTTACATATATATATAAAAATGGGAAAATTCATCATAGTCATTAAGAAAAGAAATAATTCTTATCTATCAAATGCACCATCCATTCCTCTTCGTACGAAAAGTAATATGTAGTATTATAATATTAGTTTCTCTTCTTAAATAATATAATAATCCATACTTCGTTTCCGTATAATTTTCCAAAAATAATATTCCATTTGAATAAGATCTCGCAATAATATCCTTCTGTTTCTTGTATACGACAACCATATATAAATAATATAAAATCAGTTTCTCTTCATTCCATATAAATAATTCCATCACCTTATCTCATTTTCTTGGTTTCAGCATATAACTCTGAAAACCATTGTCAACCCTTTCTTTTCAAAAACATTGGGGATATCTGCTGTCGCCTGATACGTTAGGACGATGATCAGTCGCCTAATCGTATCTGCTCTCTTTTTAAAATATCATTCCACATTTCCATTTTCTCACTTTCATTTTTCACATAACATTTTCTCATATCATTTCCATTCTCGCACATTACTTCTATAAAATATATATATCTATCATAAGGCTTTAATTATGATTCAGACCTCTCTTTCAAATTCAGAAATCAAATATACTTTTATATTCGTAAGATATTCCATCTATTTTAAGAGTAATGCATGTTACTCAAGTAATGTTTATTAAACCGCTGATACTCAAAAAGAACATTTTTAATATAATATTATAACCATATAACCCTCGATAACAACTGATACCATTCTCTCTTATTCTCATAATCATAAGGCATGTTCAATTCATGCATATCATCTTATACATATCCATCTCATACTCTTATTCATATTCATATACATCTTATACTCATATCCATATTCATATACATCTTCGTATATCTTTCTTTTCAATATTAATACTCAAGGAAGACAATTTCTTCCCAATATAGTAATAATAGCATCACATATATATTTCACAAAATCAAGTTTCTTTGTGAAGATAAGTAGTTTTACAAATAGGGATAGAAGAAATCTTGCCTTGGTTTCTGTATCCTGATAGTATGGCTGGTCCCTCCTCCGAAATTTCTATAAACACAAAAGGACCGTCATTAGAATACCACATCTCTTACTCACTACCCTCTTTTATAACAAAACCCTTTACACTTCAACATATGTTTAACGTATTATTATTACCCCAAAGGGTCAAGGACTTAACCATTTACAAGCTCAATCGAAGTTTCAGTGGTTTTTCACCATTTCTCCTAACGACCACACTTAACTGTAAAAATCCCCATAAATTATAGATTTCGACTTTTACTACAAGGTCAACTGGTAATGTCTCTTTGACTACCCTACCATATTATCCCAAAGTTTCATAATTTTTAAAAATGTCTAAGTAGGTTGATCATAGCCTCAAAGTTGATACAATTACGGTTTCTCGGTTTTCGAACACCTTTCACTAAAACTGACTTTTCTCCTAAACCGTTCATCAGATTTTAACGCACCTTATATCGAAACGATCTATGAACTAAGCTCTATCATTTCATGGTCAATTAGTAACCTAGGCAGTGAGGTACCGTATGAATACAGGGGTCACAAAACAGGGCAGATTTCGTTCTAACGAAAATCGGACATTATAACGGCTATATTTTCGTACTTTCCAAAATCAAACTCCTCCAAATCAATCATCCACCTTATACACCATCACCTACACCATGTGGTCATCTTACCAACCATGGTTACAAGCACATACTCCTTCCAAAATCAACTTTAATCACTTACAAACACTTATAACATCATAATCATAACATTTATACCACTTAATCACTAAACACAACTATATCCATCATAAACATAAAAGAGCAAGCATGATTATACCTTCTTGAAGCTTTGATAACCCTTAAAAATCCTTGATAAACCTTGGGCACACCTTTAACAACCTTAGTATAGCTTGTATTAACTAAAGAAACCATAAAACAAAGTTAAAAATTCGAAGTTACTGTTTACTCAGCTGAAAGAATCGCAAAAACGAAGGTCTTACCTACGTTTTCTGGAGGAGGCGTCTAAATGAAAGTTGTAGAGCATCTCATGGGCTTTCCAAAAAGCTAAAGAACACGAAATTTGGCTGAGAAACGAAGGAGTTATGCTCATTTTACTGGACTGCTGTATGGTTTACCCGAAAATGAAGAAGATGGGAGATTTTGGTGTTGGTTTTTGATCTTATCTTGCTAAATTCTTGATAATTCTAGAGTTTAGTAGAAGCTTGAAGAGTTTTGTGGATAAAAATATGTGAAAGTACTAATTTGCCCTTAATCAAGGTTAGTGGAAAATGATGTCATACTAATGATGTCATTGTTGGATGATCATGTGATTTCTTTGTTCTTGATTTCCTAATTAGTGATTTAATGGTCTTTGTAATTATTAATATGGTATACATCCTTGGTATAACACTAATCTTGGTTGCTTAATCTCCATATCCGTCTAATTGTGGTTCGTTTCGAATGTACCTCATTATCTCAGTGGTTTTGAAATCATTTAACAATCCAAATTCCATTGGTATTCTCTTAACTTAATAATCCCTTGGTTAAATCTAAATTCACTAATTCCTCAATATATAATTCTTATAATGTTTCCATGCTCCTCAATATCCAATAGAAGTTCTTTGGAAGTCTAAATCCTCAAAAATCCATCTTTAGGAATTTCTGAAATCCTTCGTCATTTCGAGTCTCTTATTTTCAATGTACAACACTAGTATGGTTTCTGTTTATTCCTTTTCCTTTTCCATTATGGAGTACTTATATACCCTTTCTCTAAATCCTCGAAATTTACTATTCATGTGATCACTGTAGCTTGGCTAAAGTTAGGGTTATTACAATGACACCTCAAGCAATCCAACCTACATCAATTGTGAAACTAGTACCATCGCAATTGACCTTAACATAAGCACCATCTGTAACCCAATGTTCAGATCTATCAGTTAAATCAACTGATATTGGAGTAACAAATGCCCCCAAAATATGAACAATTTTTTGTTGTGAAAGGTGAGCTCTTGCGATATCTACCACCATCCCAAATTCGATGCGAGCTGATAAGTGGATTTTATATCCACTTGGAACATTCCATATCGGCTTAAATTGGTGTACTTGGACTCAAGTTTGTGGTATTTTTGATGTATTTTGCTTAAATGTGCAGGTTTTCAAGAATGTCGATTAGGGATGAATTTTCCGTTATTTGGAGTTGATTTATGATATGGAATGAAGAACGGCGTCTTAATATCAACTACCAAGAGGGTTATGATTCAAGGAATTGAAGACGGTAAGTTCGTACAAGAAGAACGGAAGAAAACGGCTCAAAAACGAAGAAAATGGAGGAAAATCAGTTTCGGCAGGAAGTTTACGCGCCTGGAGCGCGTAAACGTGCGCCTGGAGTGCGTGAAACAGCTGAAGCGTGCGCCTGGAGCGCGTAGCATGCGCCTGGGGTGAGTAGGTCCGACAGAAAATCCTGAAAATGTCCGTTTTGACCCTATTTCGAATTCTAGTTGTATTTTTGGTACCCAAACCTATTTCTAATTGTATTGTAGGTTGTTTTTCTTGCTGGGCAAGATATCTAGGCCTATAAAAATACATCTCAGCCTTGTAAATTGGGGGGTTGTTTTTATTATTGTATCAAAGCTTAGATCTGCAAGGGAGAAAAGGAGAGAAGGATTCAACGCTCGTGACAAGCAACGGATCTAGATCTACTTCATCTTTTGTGTTATTCTGGATTCTAGATTTGTTTTCTCAACTCTTAGTTTTAATAATATTATTGCTTCTTTCTTCCATATCATGTTTATTATCATGTTTTCATCAAATCCCATGACGATGAACGGTTCAATTATGAGCTAATCGTTGTCATGGGATTCTAACGGATTTATTTATGGAACTTAGTATCTTGATGCTTTAAAGATCTGTGTATGGTGTGTAATTGATATCCTCGTATGGTTAATCTTAATGCTTTTAGATGCGTAACTAACATCTAAATTGAATTGTTAATCTCTTGTGAAGTGAAAGTGGATCTTGAGATTTAGAACTTGCCATGCTAGCATAGGTTCATAATTGTTTATCAATATGATTCGTAGTATGAGATGAAAATACTTATATTGCCCTGTGTGATCTTTATGGATAACTTGTTCTTCAACCGTTATGTTTTCAAATTCTATAGACATATAGGGTCTAAGCATAATTGGTGTCTATTCATCTTCCTTCTCTTTTGTGGATGTATGTATAGTTTGGTATACGTATGCTGGCAGGTAGCGTGTACTTGTTTCGTGTTATCCGATCAGATATCATAACCATTGCATATAGTAATTAAAGGCGTCATATCTAATGGAAGTATTTAATGACAGTTAGGATCCCATGTTTATTCTCTTATAAGTAATTCGATTTCAATTCTCATTAGTTAATTTAATTCTTAGTTTAATATTTGCTTTTAGTTTAATTTAGTTAATTAAAACCCCAATTTGTGATTTGTCTTAGCAGTGAGTTGTAACCATACATTGTTGAATAGGTGCATTAATTGAATAGAAACTTAACCAGATCTCAGTGGAACGAACTTTAATTGTATTACTTGTGACCACGTGCACTTGCGTGATTTTGTGTTAACACGAGCCTTACGGATAATATCATATAAATCCTTCCCAGAAAAACTACCGAAATTCATAACAAGACAGATAAAAACATCAAAACATAACATATTAACATCCCAAAAAGATGGGCACGACTAACAACCTTGATAACAATGTATTCAACAAGATCTCAACCAAAAAGAATTAGATCTCGATTTTATTAAAAAAATTGGTAAATAGAAGAGAGGATGGGAGAACGAAGGGACTTAATCGATGAAGGGGAATGAACTATGGAAGGGGGAGAAGTGGCGGCTAAAACCCTAACTATGGGAGTCGACTCGGCAGAGGCAAAAATTTTTTTGTTCAAGGATGTTTAAATACTAAGAATCCTTATTTTATAATATTTATAAGGAACCAACTAAGACGCTGTTGAACTGAACTTACCAACTTCCATATATGAGTTCTTAACTTAAAATTTAGGGAATGTGACACGAAATAGTGCTCCAACAATGTTCTAGTAGTTCTCTAAAACATTAGGTTTCACTAGTCATTCCCTACTTTTGGGAAATCAGTAGTCGTCCCTAACTTCATTTCCATCAATAAAATAATTATTTCCCACCATTTTACCAATAATTGTCTTTATCTCATTCCCTAGTTACTTTCAAATTTAATATAATAATAATAATAATAATAATAATAATAATAATTATTATTATTATTATTATTATTATTATTATTATTATTATTATTATTATTATTATTATTATTATTATTATTATAGTAAGGAATGAATATAAAAATTATTGTTAAAGTTGGTATATAAAACAATGCCCCTAAAACACTAGAAATCCTTATTTTATAATCTATACTAATACTAATATATAATAAGCAAACTAGGGTATAATTGTTGATAGTTTGGTTGTTTTGTCAACCATTTAAAAGTGTAGTGACCGTTAGATATTTGGTAAAGAGATGATAACCGTTAGATCTAATAATAAGAAATGTTCTATATTTAAATCTCTCTCCTAAAGATTTAAGTTTCGAATCCCGTCAAAAACAAATTTACATTAAGATTTTTATATTATTAGTTCTAAACAATACATATCATTTATTAAATAACTATTATTATTACTGATAATTTTATTAATTAATATTACAATGTTAAATTATATCCATAATAAATTATTATACTCTATTTTGTTTAATCATATAATTTTTAATATATTTAAAGGTAATCCGTGCTTTGCACGAGCTATAAGCTAGTATTTATAGGGAACCAAGTTATTGTTGGATTTGCTCTTAGCTAGAGACCTTGTTGTGCATACCAACTCCAACAAATTCCTATATTCAATCCTTTTCATTATAATAATAATAAATTTGAAACTAATTAGGAAATGATATAAAGACAACTAGTGAGAAAATGGAGGAAAATAATTTTTTATTGATGAAAATAAAATTAGGTATGACTAGTTGTTTCCCAAAAATAGGAAATGGATAAGAATTCTTAGTGATTTAAAGAATCATTAAAATATTATTAGAGCTTCATTTTAATATCAAATTTCCTAAATTATAAAGTAAAAACCTAAATAGGAAAGATGTTTAACTTGCTCTTAGAAATTTATTTCCTTAGTAAACTTAACTTGACAATGATGATTATAGAGAGTTGAAGTTTTTTTTTGATTGATATGTTTCATTTTATTTATAAATCGGATGGTTACTTTATACTATTTAGCTTGATTTTAATAATCAAATAAATATACTAACAATCGAAAAAATTACCAAAATAATCATTTTTGAGACTTAGTGGCCCAAAATACTGAAAAACGAAATTATGGCCCTATTTACTTACCTAACACGTTGAATCGTGTTCCGTATCTAAGGACTATCACGTTGAATCGTGTTCCGTATTAAGGGCTATCACGCTGATTGGTGTTACGTATTATAAATAGATAAAAGATGAATTCGGTATCATCAGCACAAGTCCTTTCCAAAAGACAAGTCTCCGACGTCGTGACACCACTGCTACTCGTAACGTTGTTGTTTCCACCGTCGTAGTGGCGGCGCTTGTGTCCTCCCAAAGCTTGTCCACTGGGAAAACACCTGTGGCAAATCGAACACTCGTGCGTCCTTCCACCAGTAGTTGTGGCGGTGGTGGCGGAATTGGTGTCGAAAGTTGTGGTGGCGTTGAGTTTGCCGTGACTGGCTTTGTGTCCGCCAAGTGCTTGGTAGGATGCAAAGGCCTTGTTACACACCATGCAGGTGTAAACTGTGTTTGTTTCGGGTTCGGGTGAACAAGTAAGTGATTTTGATTTTGCGGGAAATATGGTTTTATCTCCGTCATGAGCTAGCATAACGAGACAAAGAGCTAAGTACTCGTCGTCTTGTGTGTACGAAGAGTGGTGATCGTCTTGTGAGCTTGCTTGGTGATTGCTACGACAGCGTTTCGAGCGCTTGCCTTTAGTCCACAAGTGGTATCTCCGTCTTCATTGATGACGGCCCCGCAGGGTCACAAATCAAATCGATGGTTGTAAATGCTACCAAAACGAGAAAACTAGAGTCATTGTAAATGCCTGGTTGATTGGAAACTCCCTGGTGAAATCAAGAATGAAGAACTGGACTTCACAGATACGTTTGGCGTGACATGTTGTGATACAGAACACCAGACTCCGTATCAAGCACTGATACTGAACACCAGACTCCGTATCAACCTAATGCTGCACACCAGACTGCGTTTCTAAGGTAATACTGAACACCAGACTCCGTATCAACCTAATACGGAGGACGAAACTCCGTATCCCGTCGGTATTTAGGGCCAACTTTTTCAGAATTAGTATTTTGGACCAATTAATCCCAAAAATGATTATTTTGGGCCTTCACCCCTAACAATCTGGGTGAGGTTGTATATATAAACTATAAAGTACTACTAAAAACATTTAGCAAAAAAAAAAAAAGTACTACTATAAACTATAGACCGAGAGGGAAGGTGTAAAATATGCATAGGCAATTAGTAAAGCAACTTGAATGGAGTTTGCTCCAACTCCTATAAACTGTCTCACAGCCTATCTCATTGGAGTTACACTTACTCCCACTCCTAGGACTCTGTAAGTCTATAGGAATCTGGAATCATTGGTGGCACAATTTCCGATGCATTGTACTGGTCACTTTCATTGGTGTTACTGGATTCTTTTTTCTTGGAAAAGAACTGCTCAGATCACTTTATCCGACAACATTTCTAATTATCTATGCTCACCACTTGTACACGTTGCCCTCTTTCTCTCTTCCGTACTTCTATGCCACACATTTGTTCAAGCACACAACGTTGGTAATTCTCATGTTTTCCGACTATCTAAATTTACATGCTCCATCCCTTCAATTCAAATTAGTAATTCACATTCAAAAAAATATATGTATATTAAAAAAATTAAACATTAATAATTTAATTTCATATATATACATATTTATTATAATGATTAGAAAAATAAGTATATATTTTGACAAAAAAAGAAAAATAAAAATAAGTACATAAAATCAATCTTGAAAATTAAAATTCAAGAGTAATAAGGAAAATTTAATTAAAAATTATCTTAAAATTTGAAGTGAGACAAATATTTTGAAACAAATTTTTTTTTTGAAATGGAAGGAGTAACATTTAACATTTGCTTGAAATTTTTAAATCGATAATGTAATGGAAAATATAAACTTCGTCTCAGTTTATTTGTCTTATTTAATATTTTTTGATTAAATTAACCTAATTTTGGTTGAAAATTTCGTGTATTACATAATCAAAATATTTGTAAAAGTTATATTATTAGAAAGTATATTTAGTCTACTTTAATATTTATTTTTAAGTTTTTCAAATTTATGATTTTTTTAATTTATAGTTAAAATTCAATCAAAAAATTCGAAACAAACAAATAATTTGAGACGAAATGAGTATTTCAATATATAAAAAAAATTTAAGTAAGCAATCATTATAAAATCATAAGATATAATAATATCTTATGCTAAAACAAATATTACTAAAACAAATAATATTCAACAAGAATTCATCAACATTCTACTTCTTTTCTTATTTTCGTGAGATGTTTATAATTAAGTGGGAAAATGAGGAAAAAGGTCCAAAATACCTAATTTTTAATAAAATATGTAAAATATTTAAATTCAATAAATATAATTATAAAAAATTATTTGATATTTAACTCATAGTGGAGTATTATCGTCCGATGCTCTTTTATGGATTATGTCCGATACTCCAGTAAAGTATCTGATACTTCATTGTAAATATAATATCGGATCAAAATGCATAATTTGGTTATGTTTCTGAAAATGGATTTTTTGGATAAATAAACATAGAAGATGAGGTCTTTTGATCATTTTGT
Source organism: Saposhnikovia divaricata (assembly GCA_036435485.1). NCBI lineage: Eukaryota > Viridiplantae > Streptophyta > Magnoliopsida > Apiales > Apiaceae > Saposhnikovia > Saposhnikovia divaricata. The sequence goes on from CM071599.1 coordinate 35,895,010, forward strand.
CATGAAGGGTAATTATATTAATTATAACAAATATAATTGTGTATTTAAGGTTAGATGATTGAAACATATGTAAATTTGAATAAATTTCATGTTTTTATTTAAAATTATGCATTAAACCTCCAATTTTATTTTATTATTATAAATTACTTTTTAATTCAAAATAATATATTAATCTCTTGCTGGTCACGCAGATAATATTTTGGAAGAATTAGTGTACATGTTAGTAATGTCAGTGACAACAAAATGCAGTTCAAGAACAAGAAGTTAGCAACACTGCTGTCACTGCAGAGGAAGAATGAAATAATTCATGGATGAATATTTTTCAGAGGAATGAATTTATTACATCAACCTTGTCTTTACCTTAATTTCTTTACCTAAATCTTACTCCCTTTATTTTTTTTATTTAACGTTTTTTTCTTCACACATCTCAAATTATTTTGATCTTATAGTTAATAATTTATTTTTGACTTTTTTCTGAATAAAAATATAAGACTTATACTAAAATTCACAAAATAATTTTTTAAAAGAATTACTTTAATTATATGATTAAAGCGTTTTGAATTACATGAAGAAAAATCAGACGATAAATATAAAAAAAAAATTATTACTCACGAGATGGCATGAGCTTGCTCGGAAGCTAATGTTGGTGAATCAGGAATAACTAGCGTAACGGGTACTAAAATAATTTTTCGCTTGAAAATGTATATAGATTAAGATAATTTATAAATAAAAATACAATAAATAATACATATTTACTTTTCTTGCTGAATTATTAATTTAGTGTTTAAAATAGCTTTAAATCAACTTTATCAAAGTGAATATTTGAGTATAATATTAGTAAAATTATCCATAATAAATAACACAAGGTATGTAATTCATGTGATTTTAACGTAAACAGAAACATATTGCAAAATCTTTTAACATTATATAAAAGTTATCTTTGTGGTTTATGTATATACATACAAATTTATACACTTTTAAATTCAAATAATTTGTTTTTAGTCTAATGCTATTATACAATACGAATTTTTTTTAAAAAAATTAGGTAGTTTGAAAAAAAATTATATTATAATTTTGAATTATTTTTTTAACTCTACTTGAGTTTTTTTCAAATATTTAAATTGAAATAAAATATGATTAAACGATCTTAATGACTTGTACATCCGTATCCATATGAAATCTGAGATCAACTTTTTTGGTTATATCTATATCTATACTATTATATTAAAGCCGAAACATTGAAAGTTTTGGTTTTCGGTTTGGTTGTAATAACCCTAACTTCAGTAATGCTACAGTGGTCACATGAATAGTAAATTTCGAGGATTTAGAGAAATGATATATAGGTACCCTATAGTGGAAACATAAAATGAATAAACAGAAACCATATTAGTGTTGTACAATGGAAATAAGTGACTCGAAATGACGTTAGATTTCAGAAATTCCTGAAGCATGGATTTTGAGGATTTTGATTTCGAATAAGCTTCTATTGGATATTAAGGAGCATGGAAATATTATAAGAATTATATATTGAGGAATTAGTGAATTTAGATTTAACCTAAGGATTATTAAGTTAAGAGAATACCAAAGGAAATTGGATTGTTAAATGGTTTCAAAACCACTGAGATAATGAAGTATATTCGAACCGAATCACAATTAGACGAGTATGGAGATTAAGCAACCAAGATTAGTAATATAACAAGGACACATACCACATTTTTACTTACCAAGATTACTAACATAATAATTAGAAAAACAAGAAAAGAGATTATGAGGTCATTAGAGTGATGTCACTTTCCATTAACACCATTTTAAGGGTAAATTAGTACTTTTGCATGGTTTAACCACAAATATCTTTACAAGCTTCTACAAGACACTAGAATTAGCAAGATTAAGCCAAGTTAAGATCAAAACAAAACACAAAAACCTCTCCCCCAACCTCTTTACTCCATTCGGCCCTTTTGAAGAAAAAAGGAGAAAAGAAAAAAAAATAAAATCCAAAACCCTACTTCTCTTCAAGATTAAACCAAGAGAAAAATCATGGAGCATCTTGGAGGATAGAACAAGACTAGCACAAAGTTTCATAGCCATCTACCATCATTTAGCAAGGTAATAAAATCATAGAAATTGAAGATGAATAGTGGTGAATAGTGTTTTTCAAGTTTTAATCTTTGTTTTAATGGTTCCTTTAGTTAATCCAAGCTAATTCAAGGTTGTTCAAGGTGTGTCCAAGGATTATTAAGGATTATTAAGTGTTCTTCAAGCTTCAAAGAGGTATAACAACCCTTGCCCTTTTGTATTTATGGTAGATATTGAAGTGATTAGTAGTTAAGTGTTGTTAATGTAAAGTTTATAATGAGTATGTGTTATAAGTGGTTTGTTTTGATGTGAAAATTGTGTGTTGTGGACTTGTAACCATGGCTGGTGAAGAATACCACATGGTGTAGGTGATGATTATGGTGTTTGATAATTGATTTGGAGGAGTTGGATTTATGGAAAGTAGGAAAATATAGCCGTTATAATGTCCGATTTTCGTTAGGACGAAATCTGCCCTGTTTTGTGACCCCTGCATCCGTACGGTACCCTACTGTCCAGGTTCCTATTTAACTATGAAATGATAGAGCTTAGTTCATAGATCGTTTTGATATAAGGTGCGTTAAAATCTGATGAACGGTTTAGGAGAAAAGTCAGTTTTAGTGAAAGCGGTTCAGAAATCGAGAAACCGTAAATGTATCAAACTTGAGGTTACAATTACCATACTTTAACATTGTTAAAAGTCACGAAATTTTGGGATAGTGTAGTAGGGTGGTCAGAGGACCCTTGACAGTTGACCTTACATTAAAATTCGAAATCCATATTTTCTAAGAATTTTTACAGTTAAGTGTGGTCGTTAAGGAAAATGGTGAAAACCCCTGAAACTTCGATTTAGGTTATAAATGGTTAAGTTCTTGAGCCTTTGGGATAATAATAATACGTTAAACATATATTAAAGTTTCAAAAGGTAATGTTATGCAAGAGTGTAGTGAGTAAGAGATGTGGTTCTAACGACGGTCCTTTTGTGTTTATAGAAACTCCGGAAGAGGGACGAGCCATACCGTCAGGATATCGAAACCGAGGCAAGATTTCTTCTATCCCTATTTGTAAAACTACTTATCCTCACAAAGAAACTTGATTTTGTGAAATATATATGTGATGCTATTATTACTATATTGTGAAGAAATTGTCTTCCTTGAGTATTAATATTGAAAAGAAAGATATACGAAGATGTATATGAATATGGATATGAGTATAAGATGCATATGAATATGAATGAGAGTATGAGATGGATATGTATAGAGATGATTATGCATGGATTGAACATGCCTTATGATTAAGAGAATAAGAGAGAATGGTATCAGTTGTTATCGAGGGTTATATGGTTATAATATTATCTTAAAAATGTTCTTATTGAGTATCAGTGGTTTAATAAACATTATTTGATTAACATGCATTACTCTTAAAATAGATGGAATATTTTACGAATATAAAAGTATATTTGATTTCTGAATTTGAAAGAGAGGTCTGAATCATAATCAAAGCCTTATGATATATATATATTTTATAGAAGTAATGTGCGAGAATGGAAATGATATGAGAGAATGATATTTTAAAAAGAGAATAATGAAGTGATAAAGAGGGGGATTGCAACAGACTTGCGTAAGTGGCTGTGTCAGGGCTGTGTGCGACACAGTCCAGCATTTATTATCTTTATTACGGCACGAAGATGCCAAGGGAGGATGTTAGCAGGTGGCCTTCCTCCAGGGATGATTTTCATTCCTTCTACCGGTAGTAAAAAGAGAGCAGATACGATTAGGCGACTGATCATCGTCCTAACGTATCAGGCGACAGCAGATATCCCCAAAGTTTTGAAAAGAAAGTGTAGACAATGGTTTTCAGATTGCTATACTGAAAACAGAACAATGATATGAGATGATGGAATGATAGTTACAGATGAAGAAAAACTGATATTATATTATTGTAGATTTCAATACTGAAACCAGAATAATGATATGAGATGATGGTATTATGGTGGCAGATGAAGAAAAACTGATATTATATTAATATAGATTTCTTTCTTATAATAGTGAGTGGATGATGTATTATTAAATAAGAGCTTTACTCTTCCTTAAGGATTTTAATTGTTTCTTGTTATTACATATGCATATACATAAATGTATACTTGTTCACATTTTAAATTTTAGTTACAGTATAATCTTGCTGAGCTATTATAGCTCACTCTTGCTACTTATGTATATAGCAGCTAGGTCCCATGCCGATACTACGTACCACACCCCGCAAGAGGGTAAGGGAAAGGCGACCTTTTGAGCGAGTGCTGGCGACCATCCCCGAGGTAGTGACAAGCGGAGGGGCTTAGTATACTTATGTAAATTAAGTGTGTAAGTTGTAATAAACTTTAGTTGTTGAAGTGCTTCCTGTAGAAGCTTTGTTCAACAATGTACTTAGTAAATTCTGGGCTTGTAATAACTGTTAACTTTAAAACTTTTAAATATTGTGATTGTTGTTCTATGAGCATATGACTGGTGTGTGTGTGTATTAGTGTGGGGTCAACTGCTTATTTATTTAATTATTTATTTAAAAAAAAAAAAATTACAGAGATATTAATATTGATCGGAAATTGGACTTTGACGGCCCGGATCCTTGACCCCGGATCCCGGGGCGTCACAGATGGTATCAGAGCTAAGAGTCATAATGCTCAAGAACAAAAGTGATAATAATAAATGTATCAGTTATAATATAAATTGTGAACTTCCATCAAGTTCAGGGGTGGTATATCGCAGGTAGTATTTACTTTAAGCATATATTATAATTTATTAGACTGTTACTAATAGAATTTTATGTTTTATTATAGGGAGCGGAGATGGGTGAGCCGAGTCAGGACCCCCAGTGGCTAGGGAGGTCAGAGCAGGAGCTATTAGATCTTCAGCTGGCCGGGGTAGAGGTCCCCGAGTATGCAGTTGAGGACCTCAGGGAGAGACGCCGGGCGGCGGCTAGAGAGCGATTAGAGAGAGAGGAGGCAGAGGAGCAGAGACGGAGAGATGCTGTGGCCCTAGTGCCATATATGGGTAGACCTTCTACAGGATCTGACGAGGCAGGTCCTTCCAGAGTGAGATCGGAGATCCCTGAGGAGGAGAGGCCACTGCGTAAGAGGCCTAGGTTGTCAGTTATACCTGAGGAGCCGATTGAGTGGAGGGATATTCAGATGGTTCCCACTCCTGTCCGACCCATCCCAGTGCCGTCACCAGTTCCATCCCCTCTACCTAGTCCTGACCCTATAGATGATCCTTTTGAGCAGTTTACCCCTCCAGGGCATTTTGGTTTCTTTGAGGAGGAGGAGGATCCTTCAGAGGATGCTGAGACAGAGTCGGTTCCTCCATCCCCACCCTTTGCACCTCCACCACCTCCACCTGTGGATGCACCTCCCCTAGCTGTACCCCCTCAGGAGGCACCCTTACCGGCGGGTGACTCACTTTCAGCTACCTTACTGACCGAGTACTTTGCCCTTCAGGGACAGTTGGAGGAGTCCCGCAGGACTATAGACACCCTTCTACAGAGGTTAGAGAGAGGGAGAGGAGGGGTTATCCCGGATGGGATGTCTCTGGGGATGATCAGTATTGAGCTACGAGCATTAGGAGATATTAGGAGGTTGTTGGGTGATAGAGGAGACCCGGCATGGAGGGCCCAGATAGTTGATACGGTTACTACCATGGTAGTCCAGATACGGGATGTTGTCAGAGCAGGGGTGTGAGCCGGGATAGTAGTTCGTCACTAATCAGACTAGTCATCCTGTTGATGTCATTTTGGGGATTAGTTTAGTGGTCCACTGTTTTAATCCCAGTCTGATTAGGGGGCAGTTAGTAATACTTTTGGTGATATCGGATTAGTATGTACGGCTATGTTTTGGGTTTCGAACCTTGTATTAGATGATGTATATTATTAGCAGTAAAAGATGTTGTACCCAAATTGTAAAATATTTATGTACAGTAATGAAGTTTGTGCATTTCTATTTAAATTTTTGCTGCATATTTTTTTTATATAATATAATAAATGTTGAGACTCAGAAATATTGATGTATAAAAGGTGATTGACTTAATGAAAAGGCTATCGTGTTAAGGGCGATACAACTACCTACTAAAGTTATGGTATAATTAGATGTAAATCGCGTGATAAAGATATTGTGACGTGCAAATGAGCTAATTAATGATATAATTGTGTATATAGAAATGATGTATGTAGTAACCCAAATTCGGGTAATTAATAAGGACTATTGTTATGTACAGAACTATGCCGCCTAGACGTGACAGTAGAGCGAATGCAAGGGAAAATGAGAGAGACGAAAGAAGTCGAAATATCGAAGGTACTAGACTGAACGAAAATGCTCATAATGAAGAAAATCATGAAGAAGGAGAAGAGGAATCAACTGGCCAACAAAGGAATCCGGGAGGTGATCCCTTTGCCCAATTCATGGACTTATTAAGGCAGAATTTAACAAATCCACAGAATCCTCAACCACCACCTGTTCTCCCCAATCAGGCAGCTAGTTCCTTTCGTGCCTTTAAATCATTAAAGCCCCCAGAATTCGAGGGAACCACTAACCCAGTAGTAGCTAGGGCATGGCTAAAAGAAATGGAGAAAGCTTTCGAAATACTGAGGATAGAGGAAGATCAGAAAACAGTTTTTGCAGCCTATCTCCTAAAGGGAGAGGCAAATTACTGGTGGGAAGCTAGGAAGAACCTAGAGGAAGCGGGAGTGATAACCTGGGAGCGTTTCACTAGGGTGTTCCTAGAAAAGTATTCTCCTAGGTATTTAGAAAACCAAATGGAATTAAAGTTTCTGGAGTTAAAACAGGATAACCTAACAGTGGCAGAGTATGAAAATAAATTTACAGAACTGTCGAGGTTTGTTCCCGAGTTTGTGCGTACTGAAGAACAACGTGCAAAAAGGTTTCAACAAGGGTTAAAACCCTGGTTACGAACGAGAGTGGCCCCATTTGAGTTAACTGATTATGCTGCAGTGGTTCAAAAGGCATCAATTATAGAGGCCGAGAGTGAGCAGGCTCAAATAGGTCGAGAGAATAAGAAAAGAAGATTTGAGGGCCCAAAAGGAGGTTCAAGTGAGGGAAGCTACTTTAACAAGGGAGGTAAAGGACAAAAATCTCAATTTGTGGGAAAGTCGGGGGGTAACAAGACTACTAGTGAGACGGTGAGTCAGGGTGGAAAATCTTCGGGAACATTTCAGTCCAATCAATCACGACCACCATTACCAGATTGTGAGACGTGTGGTAAGAAGCATATAGGAGTCTGTAGAGTGCTGGGAGTAACTTGTTTTAAGTGTGGACAAAAAGGACACTACTTTAACCAGTGCCCATCAACTGATGCAAACCCTAAAAGAGATGTTAAGTGTTACCAGTGTGGGAAACTAGGACACTTTGCTAGAGATTGCCGTTCAGGTGGGTCATACGCGTCAGGACAGAGTGGGGCTGCTTCAAATAGGCCTACTGCTAGAGTGTACAACATGACCTTAGGGGAAGCGTTGACGAAACCAGATGCGGATACAGGTACTTGCTTTTTCGATTTAAATTTTGTGTGTAAGTCTTTGGTTAAGGATCGACTTAATAAATTAATGGAATAAATAAGTTAATAAAATAGATAAGGAAAATCAGTATCTGTTAAGGGCTAGGAAACGTTATGAAAAGAAAAGTAGGAGTGTTTTGGGAAAACACAAGCTCGTTGAGACGAACAGGAAATATATATTATAGGTAGTATTTTCTTACAATTGTTTTAAAGAATATTATTAGAGCTTATTTTCTGGAAGATTTTACAGAGAGGAGCTATAGGAATATGGAGGAATTAATATTTATGTCATGATAGAGATCAGAAGATGGTCAAACCATAAGTGAGATACACTACCATTCAGAAAAGGTCAATGTAGTGGCGGATATCTTCGTCAAAAGAGGAAGGAGAGACGAGATAACCTGGAATGACTTGAAACAGGAGGAGATTTGTGAGGAAAAGACAGTAAAAGGACTGCTATTGATAAACTAAATGGCATGTTGATGAATGACAAGGAAGTTATGTTAGTATATTTCTGCGCAAACAAGATAGATATATTATAGAAGGAAAAAGGATAAAGGAAGTAGTGTGGAAGTTAGAAGATGTGAATGAGAAAGATACTTATGGACATTTCCAACATGATTCCGGGACGGAATCCTTTTAAGGGGGGAAGGATGTAATAACCCTAACTTCAGTAATGCTACAGTGGTCACATGAATAGTAAATTTCGAGGATTTAGAGAAATGGTATATAGGTACCCTATAGTGGAAACATAAAATGAATAAACAGAAACCATATTAGTGTTGTACAATGGAAATAAGTGACTCGAAATGACGTTAGATTTCAGAAATTCCTGAAGCATGGATTTTGAGGATTTTGATTTCGAATAAGCTTCTATTGGATATTAAGGAGCATGGAAATATTATAAGAATTATATATTGAGGAATTAGTGAATTTAGATTTAACCTAAGGATTATTAAGTTAAGAGAATACCAAAGGAAATTGGATTGTTAAATGGTTTCAAAACCACTGAGATAATGAAGTATATTCGAACCGAATCACAATTAGACGAGTATGGAGATTAAGCAACCAAGATTAGTAATATAACAAGGACACATACCACATTTTTACTTACCAAGATTACTAACATAATAATTAGAAAAACAAGAAAAGAGATTATGAGGTCATTAGAGTGATGTCACTTTCCATTTACACCATTTTAAGGGTAAATTAGTACTTTTGCATGGTTTAACCACAAATATCTTTACAAGCTTCTACAAGACACTAGAATTAGCAAGATTAAGCCAAGTTAAGATCAAAACAAAACACAAAAACCTCTCCCCCAACCTCTTTACTCCATTCGGCCCTTTTGAAGAAAAAAGGAGAAAAGAAAAAAAAATAAAATCCAAAACCCTACTTCTCTTCAAGATTAAACCAAGAGAAAAATCATGGAGCATCTTGGAGGATAGAACAAGACTAGCACAAAGTTTCATAGCCATCTACCATCATTTAGCAAGGTAATAAAATCATAGAAATTGAAGATGAATAGTGGTGAATAGTGTTTTTCAAGTTTTAATCTTTGTTTTAATGGTTCCTTTAGTTAATCCAAGCTAATTCAAGGTTGTTCAAGGTGTGTCCAAGGATTATTAAGGATTATTAAGTGTTCTTCAAGCTTCAAAGAGGTATAACAACCCTTGCCCTTTTGTATTTATGGTAGATATTGAAGTGATTAGTAGTTAAGTGTTGTTAATGTAAAGTTTATAATGAGTATGTGTTATAAGTGGTTTGTTTTGATGTGAAAATTGTGTGTTGTGGACTTGTAACCATGGCTGGTGAAGAATACCACATGGTGTAGGTGATGATTATGGTGTTTGATAATTGATTTGGAGGAGTTGGATTTATGGAAAGTAGGAAAATATAGCCGTTATAATGTCCGATTTTCGTTAGGACGAAATCTGCCCTGTTTTGTGACCCCTGCATCCGTACGGTACCCTACTGTCCAGGTTCCTATTTAACTATGAAATGATAGAGCTTAGTTCATAGATCGTTTTGATATAAGGTGCGTTAAAATCTGATGAACGGTTTAGGAGAAAAGTCAGTTTTAGTGAAAGCGGTTCAGAAATCGAGAAACCGTAAATGTATCAAACTTGAGGTTACAATTACCATACTTTAACATTGTTAAAAGTCACGAAATTTTGGGATAGTGTAGTAGGGTGGTCAGAGGACCCTTGACAGTTGACCTTACATTAAAATTCGAAATCCATATTTTCTAAGAATTTTTACAGTTAAGTGTGGTCGTTAAGGAAAATGGTGAAAACCCCTGAAACTTCGATTTAGGTTATAAATGGTTAAGTTCTTGAGCCTTTGGGATAATAATAATACGTTAAACATATATTAAAGTTTCAAAAGGTAATGTTATGCAAGAGTGTAGTGAGTAAGAGATGTGGTTCTAACGACGGTCCTTTTGTGTTTATAGAAACTCCGGAAGAGGGACGAGCCAGACCGTCAGGATATCGAAACCGAGGCAAGATTTCTTCTATCCCTATTTGTAAAACTACTTATCCTCACAAAGAAACTTGATTTTGTGAAATATATATGTGATGCTATTATTACTATATTGTGAAGAAATTGTCTTCCTTGAGTATTAATATTGAAAAGAAAGATATACGAAGATGTATATGAATATGGATATGAGTATAAGATGCATATGAATATGAATGAGAGTATGAGATGGATATGTATAGAGATGATTATGCATGGATTGAACATGCCTTATGATTAAGAGAATAAGAGAGAATGGTATCAGTTGTTATCGAGGGTTATATGGTTATAATATTATCTTAAAAATGTTCTTATTGAGTATCAGTGGTTTAATAAACATTATTTGATTAACATGCATTACTCTTAAAATAGATGGAATATTTTACGAATATAAAAGTATATTTGATTTCTGAATTTGAAAGAGAGGTCTGAATCATAATCAAAGCCTTATGATATATATATATTTTATAGAAGTAATGTGCGAGAATGGAAATGATATGAGAGAATGATATTTTAAAAAGAGAATAATGAAGTGATAAAGAGGGGGATTGCAACAGACTTGCGTAAGTGGCTGTGTCAGGGCTGTGTGCGACACAGTCCAGCATTTATTATCTTTATTACGGCACGAAGATGCCAAGGGAGGATGTTAGCAGGTGGCCTTCCTCCAGGGATGATTTTCATTCCTTCTACCGGTAGTAAAAAGAGAGCAGATACGATTAGGCGACTGATCATCGTCCTAACGTATCAGGCGACAGCAGATATCCCCAAAGTTTTGAAAAGAAAGTGTAGACAATGGTTTTCAAATTGCTATACTGAAAACAGAACAATGATATGAGATGATGGAATGATAGTTACAGATGAAGAAAAACTGATATTATATTATTGTAGATTTCAATACTGAAACCAGAATAATGATATGAGATGATGGTATTATGGTGGCAGATGAAGAAAATCTGATATTATATTAATATAGATTTCTTTCTTATAATAGTGAGTGGATGATGTATTATTAAATAAGAGCTTTACTCTTCCTTAAGGATTTTAATTGTTTCCTGTTATTACATATGCATATACATAAATGTATACTTGTTCACATTTTAAATTTTAGTTACAGTATAATCTTGCTGAGCTATTATAGCTCACTCTTGCTACTTATGTATATAGCAGCTAGGTCCCATGCCGATACTACGTACCACACCCCGCAAGAGGGTAAGGGAAAGGCGACCTTTTGAGCGAGTGCTGGCGACCATCCCCGAGGTAGTGACAAGCGGAGGGGCTTAGTATACTTATGTAAATTAAGTGTGTAAGTTGTAATAAACTTTAGTTGTTGAAGTGCTTCCTGTAGAAGCTTTGTTCAACAATGTACTTAGTAAATTCTGGGCTTGTAATAACTGTTAACTTTAAAACTTTTAAATATTGTGATTGTTGTTCTATGAGCATATGACTGGTGTGTGTGTGTATTAGTGTGGGGTCAACTGCTTATTTATTTAATTATTTATTTAAAAAAAAAGATTATAGAGATATTAATATTGATCGGAAATTGGACTTTGACGGCCCGGATCCTTGACCCCGGATCCCGGGGCGTCACATTGGTTATCCTATTTATTTTGATTTTCGGTTTGGTTAATTTAATTTTTAATTAATTTTTAATATAAAATAAATAAATTTTAATCCGTTATTGGCTATAGTCCTAAAGACACAATAGTATTTTATATTTGCACCATTACTAATACAGCTAAACTTAAAACCTCAGTTGTGCCTTCACGAACACTGCGCACAAAACTCTATTCTTCTAAACCTAATTTACACCATCTTCATCAATTCAATCTCCGTTGTGCCTTCACGAACACTGCGCACAAAACTCTATTCTTCTAAACCTAATTTACACCATCTTTATCAATTCAATACACAAGTTTCTTCGGGTTTTCTCTTCTTTTGCAACACCATATATATCATTAAAGTGTAAATATAATGATTGTATTATGTTTTTGTATTATTTCCATCTATTTATTAAAATAAATAATAATATAATATAATTAATGGTAAGTAACTGATTGCCTTTTTCACATTTACTTTTAGTTGAATATATTGCCTTTTATATACAAATAAAAAATCAATCGTATCATATCTTTAATCACTAATATTTCTTTCTAATTAAAACATGTTACCATTTTGATTTAAAACTAATCTTATAATCATTAATATATACCCGAAAATATCACATCATATTTTTTAATTATTAATAAAATATATTAAAAATCTGTATACATTGTTTATAATAGGGAAATATTAGTATAATCCGTAAACATGAGTATATTAAATTATATTACATTAAAATTAAAAAAATATAAAAAATAATGATTATATCAAAACATAATTGTAATATTAAATAAAATTTATAACATAATAAAAGAAACCTGTGCATCGCACGGGCATTGAAAGTTTGTCGGTTCAATTTTCAGCACGGTCATCCCAATTATTAAAATAAATAATAAAATATTATAATTAGTGATAATTAGCCGATTTATTTTTTTAAATTAAAAGCGGTTTACTTTTAATTGATTGATGATATTACCTTTTATAAACACCTAAAATATCGTATCTTCCAATCAATAATATTTCTTTCTAAATAAACACGTTAACTTTTATTTTAATATATAATCTTACAAAAATTAATATATACCCAAAAATATAACATTATATCGTCTAATCACTAATAAAATATAATAAAAATCTTTATACAACGAATAATGATCGTTATATTTTTATTAAAAAATCATAACCGTTAGATCTAATGATTAGATATATTATGTGTTTAAATTAATTTACTAAAATTTCAAAGTTCGAATTCTATCAATGACATTTTTTTTAAAAAATTTTATAATATAAATTTTAAACCACATAATTCTGCAATCATTAATGTATATCCAAAAATATTACACCATTTTGCTATTAAATTTTTAATAATTAATAATAACGGTTAGATATAATTATAAGGTATATTTTATGATTACATTACTTTTATAAAAATTCAAGTTTCAAAACCCGTCAACGACATATTTAACTTAAAATTCTAATATAAATTTTAAATCATACATATCATTAACTAAATTTATATTAAAATAATTTTTACAAAATAATGATTATATAAAAACATAATTATAGCATAAAATAAAATTTATAACATATTAAAAGAAACCCGTGCATTGCACGGGTTATAAGCTAGTTCTATAGTAATATAAGTACTAGCTTATAACCCGTGCCATGCACGGATTTCTTTTGATATGTAATAAATTTTATTTTATGTTACAATTATATTTTTATATAATAAATTTTTTCAATAATTTATTTAAATTTTAATTTAAATAATTTAATATAAATTTAATTGGTGATATGCACGGTTTAAAACTTATATTATAAAATTTTGAAATAAATATGTCATTGAAGGAATTGGAATATTGAAATTTTAGTAAATTAATTTAATCATATAACATATCTAACAGTTCTGATTTTTTACTAAAAATCTAAATGTCATTATTCGTTCTATTATATTTCATTAGTGATTAGAAGATAGGGTGTGATATTTTTGGGTATTTATTAATTATTTCAAGATTATATTTTAAAGATTGGAAGATACGATATTTTGGGTGTTCATAAAAGGTAATATCATCAATTAAAAGTAAATATTTTTTAATTAAAAAGGCAATCGGCTAATTATCATTATAGGAGTACTATTTTTTTATTATTTATTTTAATAATTAGGATGATCGTGTCGAGAATCGAAACGACAAACTTTCAATGCCAGTGCGATGCACGGGTTTGTTTTATTATGTTATAAATTTTATTTAATATTTTAATTATTTTTTTATAATCACTATTTTTAATAATTTTTTAAATTTTAATTTATTATAATTTTATATACTCATGTTTACGGATTATACAAATATTTCCTTATTATAAACAACGTATATCGATTTTTTTATATATTTTATTAATAATCGAAAAATATGGTGTGATATTTTCGGGTATATATTAATGATTGTAGGATTAGCTTTAAATCAAAAATGTAACGAATATTAATTAAAAAGGAAATATTAATTATTGGAAAACATGATACGATTAATGTTTTTAAGTGTTTATAAAAGTTAATATTTTCAACTATAAGTAAATGTGAAAAAGGAAATCGAGTAATTACTATTAATTATATTAAGTTATTATTTATTTTAATAATCAGGATAACCAATCCGAAAACCAAATCGACAAACTTTTAATATTTCGGCTTTAATATAATAGTATAGATAAATATGTTACAATTCTACTACTATATATTTTATTGATGGATTTATTTTATTATACGAAAATTCATATAACCATACTTTATAGTCGAGTTATAATCTAATCGGTCATTTTTTATAATTGTAGCATTTTTGTAAAATTTATGACTCAAAATTCCTATCTTCTTTTATTCAATATTGAAAATGAGTTAAATTATGTTTCATATATATATATATATATATATATATATATATATATATATATATATATATATATATATTACATAGATTTTTTTTTAGAGTTCTCATCTTTTTAACATAAATTCAATTATTTTTCGTATTTTTTTTTAATTATTCATGTTTTAACACCAATTATATATTTAAATTGCTGAAAGTCTAAATAGTAGATCAACTAAAAATCTCTAATATGATCGCATATTTAAAATTTTATATATCTAAAAAATATGTGATGCAATTATTAATTACTTTTGATTTGATAAATAAGATTTACATATTTTTTGAAACCATCTTTTATTTTCTATTTTAATAATGTAATATCTACTTGGAGACGAATATAAATAAATACATTTTTTCCCCGAACTCGGTTATATTTTGTATAATCTAAAATTTTATCTTAAAATTTTATTTTTAATTTCAATCATTTAAAATGGCAAAAGAGAATCGTAGAATATATTCAATAGATTAAAAAAAATTCATAATTATATTCTTAGCCATATTCTAAAAATAATAAAAACCAATATATTATTTAATCAAAATAAAAATAAAATAAATGTGACAAAAGGTGAAGACCTGGTTTATCTAAAGATTTTTAAAACATATTCAAAACTAAGTACATGAGTCTAAGAATGGAAGGTGGGATTGATCCTCAAGGGTATATCTAATTTTTAAATAAATTTTAAAAGTGTGATATTTTTGTTATTTTTCAACAAATAAAGGTAAAACATTAATTTCTCAATCATTAAAATGGTATTTTTTGCCTTTGTGTTGAAAAGTGTAAATAGTAGGTCAATCCCAAATCTTTAATATGACTCACATATTTAAAATTTTATATGTCTAAAGCTTATGTAATGCAATTATTAATTATGTTTGATTTTATAAATAAGATTTACCTATTTCATAAAATCGTATTTTATTTTTTATTTTAATATTTAATATATATTTGGAGTCAAATGTAAATAAATACATTTTTTTCCCGAACTCGGTTATATTTTTTTATAATCTAAAATTTCATTTGAAAGTTTTATTTTTAATTTCAATCATTTATAATAGCAAAAGAGAATCATAGCACATACTCAATAGATTAAAATATGTTTTGTTATTATATTCTTAACAATATTATAAAAATAACAAAAATCAATATGTTATTTAGTTAAAATAAAAATATAAAAACTAAGTCAAATGAGAAGACGTGGCTTATGTAATAAGATTTTTAAAACATACTTAGAATTGAATTGAGTGTAGCATAATGGTTATGACATGAGTTTGAGAGTGAAAGGTCGTGAATCCTCCAAGGTAACATAATTATATTTATTTTTACATAAATTTTGAAAGGGTGTTGTTTTTGTTATTTTTCAACAAATAAAGGTAAAACAGTAATTTCACAAACATTAAAATGACATTTTTTTATCCTTGTATTGAAATATAATATATAATAATAGATAGTGGGAACTTGGGAGTATAAATAAAGGCGAGGCGACTACAAAATTAAATAGGACAACCAATTTACCACCTACATTAGTGAATAAATATTCAACTTTGTAATGCCTTCAATCTGTCATGATATCATTATATAACTAAATGCAATTTTAAATTTGAATGCATTTATTTCATCAAACTTGTAGTTACGACTTTCTCTACCAGAATGTATATATTCAGAGTCTACTATTAGGACAAAATTGGATAACCAGTTTACCACCTACACAGTGGTCCTATTATAAAGATCAGATAGGATAAATCAAGATTGAAGTGTCGTCTTGACGTGAATGTATAAACAATAGAAATACTATTTCTTTTTTGTTTTCACAAATAAGAGGAAACATCTAGCAATAAAACAGCATGTATAGTCAGAAATTGAGTATCTCACGTATATAAGAAAAATGAGAGGATATTGTCGGCCTGCAATTTTTTTATTAACACAAGTTTCGAATACTAAATAAACAAGTAACTGTCACGACCCGACAATTATTAGTTAAAAATCAATTTTGAAGTTTATAAGCCACCAATTAATCTCATTTTTCTACCATAGATATAGTTCTTGTTGGCCTTTTGCTTTGGATTGTTCAATATGTCAGTATATCCGTTCCTATTATGAGCTGTCCATTTGAAAATTATGAAGTATGGTATGTCCGTTTGTAGATTTCTAACGTCCGACTTTGTGTACAATACTCCCGTATTAACATGACGAGAGTCTTACTTTAATTTTATAAAGGGACTGTTTTCACCCAAAAAAACCATAAATTACTACGATAAATTTCTGTTTCACAGAGACACGGACACTACGTATGTTTCAAGTTACAACTACCAACCTAAGATAAGTGCATAAACTGTAACGCCCTTGACTATTCCCTGCCCACCAAGTGACCCCCTCCAAGATTGGAATATTTTTATAATTGTGTACCTTTACACGCTCGCAGGCATTTATGTTTTTTTCGCATATATAAATCAACCATCTCTACTTCTCTAGTACGTAATATAAGATAGTAACATAGAAAGAGAGTGATTACGAAGAAGGCATAGAAGAGATGAAAGCAGATATAGCAGGAATGCAGCCTCACTTTGTGCTGATACATGGACTAAGTGGAGGAGGATGGTGCTGGTACAAGATCAGAAGTCTCATGGAAAATTCCGGTTACAAGGTCTCTTGTATTGACCTCAAAAGTGCTGGTATCGATCAATCCGATGCTAACAAGATTCTTTCTTTTGAAGAATACAACAAGCCCCTCATGGACTTCATGTCTGCCTTGCCGGAAAATGATCAGGTTATTCAGATTATAAACCATCCACTCTTTACTAATAAATTACGAAATTGTAGCAAGTTTACCTATCTAATAATAAAAATGATCACTCAGGTAATACTAGTAGGCCACAGCGCTGGAGGGCTGAGTGTTACCGCAGCAACTCATAAATTTGCAAACAAAATTAGTCTTGCTGTTTATGTTGGAGCTACCATGCTCCAAGAAGGCCTCACGACTCCCCAAGACCTTAAAGATGTGAGTTTTTTTTTTTTCTTCAGTTACATCCAAATTAGAATCACTTGTTGAAACTATTGGAGACTGAAGTTTCAGAAATGGCTGACCTCATATCAATTTTAAGCCCTTCAAATACACTTCTTTCTGGTAATATTAATTAATATAATAGTGTTTGGTAAATGGATATTAGAAATAACGAGTAAAGGGGGTCATGTGGGGAAAGGACACAAGTATTCCTCACATGGGTACGGGTCATCCCTGTTCAAGAGTTTGTATCGATAACTCTCTTATTGCTCTTACTTTGAATAATAAAGTGCGTATAAATGACTCTATTCGAACCCTACTTCCGGATGAAAATTAGTAATATGATCTGGTTTATATAAACCTTTGTAGATGATAAAGATAAAATAGAATAGAACTAACAAGAAAAATGATTCTAAATGAAATATGGTGGAATCTTTGTATGAATTATTACTTTTCATAGTCAACCATACCAGCTGGTTACCCATTTATTCTGCCTCCCCTGGTTTGCTTCATATATTCATCTTCTGTTGTTCCTATATTCTATTATCTTCTATCTAAATTTAGTCTTTTTTACACGTCTAGACTTCCTATTATCTATAATGTCTTAATCTCCACTAACTCACCACATGCCTATTATCTAAGACGGATTAATCTCCACTTACCCACCAGAGGCCATTCTTTGCTAATTTTATTTCTTGAAACTATATAAATCGTCTCTAAACTTAACCAAGTCCTATACAATTCGAGACTCATTATGACAAATATTGAAGGACAGTGAATCTAGTACACAATAATAATCCACTTAGAATATGCCTCTTGTCTGTAAACTTATTAAACACTTTCTTTGACTTCTACAGCTCTAGAAAAAAGATCACAGAGGTACCTTGAGATGGTAGTGAGGTTCACTCAAGCTTTGTAGTGGACTTAATTTTCTGATTACCATATATATATAATAAACCAAAGATAAGGTCAACTAGAAATACGCACTTGACTCTTGGGTGGAGATTCCATGATAATATATATTGCTCATCTCTTTTTTTTCTCCTTCCGTAAAGCTGATTCGAGGAGGAACATATACATGTCTACTGGCTAATCTACTTGGCAAACTTGTTATTTATCTTAAATTAACTGGAATGGTGGATAAGTACACTGTACATATGGCACTTCATTTATATTATAAAAAGATACAAGTATATATAAATTTATTCACATTCTAAACAGGGAGTACCAGATTTATCAGATTTCGGTGATGCATATGACTTTGAGTTCAGGCTGGGGCAAGATCAACCTCCTACCAGTGCTGTGGTGAAGAAAGATTTACAACGCAAAATCATTTATCATACGAGCCCAAATGAGGTAACTAAAACAAATTAATAAGATATATATGCTAATAAAGGTATATATATATATATATTTTTCTGACAATATAAGCAACTGTAAACATGTAATCAACATTAAGAAATGCATGCATGAATCAAGACGTATATCAGGTTTCATGAGAATTGATATTGGTAATTGGTACTCAGGACTCGACATTGGCTGCAATGCTATTAAAACCAGCGCCAATTCAAGCAATACTGTCTGCTAAATTTAAAGAGGAAGATGAGAATGTGAGTAATAACGTACCTCGCATATACATCAGAACAACTGACGACAGAGTGATTAAACCAGAACAACAAGATGCGATGATCAAGAGATGGCCGCCATCAGAGGTATATGAATTGGAGAGTGATCACAGCCCTTTTTTCTCCACCCCATTTTTGCTATTTGGTTTGCTAATCAAGGCTGCAACATCTCTTGCTGCTTTGTAATTATATTACCCCCCCCCCCCCCCTCCTCTAGTTACTACATGAGAGTTATCTCCATTGAATTCATAAATAGTTATGCATTCTTAGATCATTGAATGAACTGATCTATGTATCTCCTTTATTTCAATTCTTAAAAATCATTTTACCCTCAATCAATCAATATATAATTTTAATATTTTTGTGACAATCTCCCAAATTACGCATCTTGTTTGCAAGCCAATTAAAGAAAGTTAAAACAACAAAACTATAGCATTTAATATTATCTGGTGTAAGAACACACTGATAATATCGTAAAATGTACATTTTTAAAAAGAATTAGACTCTTGGGAAATTATCAACATTAGCTTGAGGGCCAGAAGCATGTTGATTTATGAAGTTTAAAAACACATTGACTAACTCTTCAAAAAAAAAAAAAAAACTATCAGATGCATAGATTTTATTGCCATTTCAAAGCATTTAATCAATTAATCTACAACTTGATTCCACAATATACTCCCCTTCGCCTGGAAATGAGTGTCCTGTTCCCTTAATTTGTTGAAGTTAAAGCTTTTTCCTCATTTCCAAACAGTGGTAAGTATATCTATTTTCATGATAGTTACATTGATTAAATACAGAATTATGTCAACTTGGTCTGAGAATTGGCAACACTTGCTACCTTCCTTTGGAGCTCTTCCTTGTTTGCCCCCACAAGTTTATCAACTTCTCGTCCATTTTTCAGGAAGAAAAAAGTAGGGGTGGCTTTGATATCCCAAGATGTACTAAACTCCTGCAATGGAGCGTAATACCAGATCATAAACGGCAATATTCTGCTTAAATGAAGTTGTGTGGAGGTAGAAAAATTCACAAATCTCATATATCGAATTAATATTTCAGTATGTATTACTCCAAGCAGAGTTCAACTGCACTTATTCTCAAGGGAAAAAAGTGAAGTACTAGCAGGTCAGTAATAACACTTACAGCTAGTCCGTCAACGTCCACTGTTAAGAACATTAAAGAGGGATACTTGTCGGAAAGTTCTGCAAAATCTGGTGATATTGCTTTACAAGGACCACACCATGATGCACAAAAACTTACCACCATCTATTATTCAGTCAAAAGAAAAACAAAATTGTGAGCCCTATAGAATTTATAGCAAAAACCTTGAATTATTATAGCTACTACTGATCACATTGATAGAATAGTAGACAATACTTTTCTTATGTTGTTCCTAATTCACAGTAGACAACATATATTCAGTATAGAGAATTTGAATACTAATAACTTACCCAAGAATATTTATAAAGCAAAAAGAGAAAACTCGATTTTACTTACTATCTTATTATCCATTTTTGCTTCTGATAACTTTTCTTCCCATTGATTGATGGTAGTTATGGCCGTAACACTTTGTCCACCAAGCCTTTGCGTAGGAACCTTTTGAACACCTTTTTTAAACGTCTATCAAGACGGACAAATGGAAGAATACATGACATTATGATCATGACCAGAAAGTGTACTTGATAATTAGGTACTGGTATTAACAAAATAAGGAAGGCCAAAGGTCAAAAGTGAGGCATTATTACTTACATCTGTTTGTTGCAATTAGGATATAGATTTGTATACTGTACACATTAGTGCCCTAATATAATCTAAATGCATACAAGAAATTTTAAGGTCAAAACCTTAAAATGTATGTTATGTTTCTGATAAAGAAATAACTAGACAACATAAACTTGGCTTTGCCACAATGTAAGCTATGCTACTGCAATAAAATGATAGGGAAATGAGGATATACAAGCATCAGCTAGAAAGTGTACACAACTGATGCAAAGCCAAAGTAAAGAAGAAAATGCACAGGAGAAATTAAACTTCAATAAACAAAACTCAAGAATGGATCTTCCCTAGGTTGAGGATATCCTGAAATATGAAAATATCCCTAGCTGCTATAAGATGGTTAGAGGTTTCAAGCCAAAAAAAATATGATCACATGCTGTTTGAATCGTCCACTTTCCTAGTTGCTCTGTTTATATTATTCTATAGATGGTCTAGAGGACATCGTTCTACTTTGAGCAAGTTATCCACACAAGAGACTGCAGGTTATTCCAGCTCTGATATGGTTAAATCATTTAAACAGGAGGCTGCAGATTATCATGATCAGGCTGTGGTTCTAGCAACTAGTGCAATAGAGAATGCTGATGGTAATTAAGAAGAGCATCAGATGAAGGCATGACTTGAGTCCACAGAACAAGGCAGGAGTGATGCTGGATAACTTTGAGAAACACCGATTCATTAAATAAAAATAATATAAGATAAAACTTGGGTGGATGAACCATAGAACACCTACTATCCAACCACAGAAGGGAGAATTATGATGGATCACAACCCATGAAGAGACTTAAATCAATATTCAACGATATTTTAAATAATCAAGTCTAAGATAATATGTGGGGGATTACATTAGAGAATTAAACCCCAGTATTAAACTAAGGCCCTTTCAATTTGGCTTATTATAAATAACGTATTACACAAATAAACTTCAAATCCGACATATAAAACAAATTGATAAATACATTTATTCATCTCTACACTGATAAATAGCATCAATATAACTATTACATTTCCGTTCTCCATCATGGAGCTCAAGCACAAAAAAGATCTTGTCCTTTTGCACATTATTTCCTTAGTTTCTTAATCTGTATGAACTATGATTTGTAACTAAGCTCTTTGAGCATGAATTTGGATAGCTTTGTTGTCATACTCTTCCTCAATGTTTACATGGAGTCTGGGCTTTGCCCTTCTATAAAATATTACTTGAACTAACTAATATAAAATAAAATAAGGGATCAAAACCATCTCATAATGTAATTTTCAAAATTACAAATTACCTTGGTTAAGCAACCTCCCATGGAGTATAGATAATTGTACCCTGGTAATTGAATACAGCAGTGAGCCAGTGACCTAAAGGTAAAAAACAATTTTAGAGGATATGCAAACTAATCACTACAAGTATAAACATGCCACTTTTCTTGGAGTATATGTACAATCAGCACAAACTTTATTATATAGGAGTAAGCGGGAATTGAAGGTTTCGTTTTAGTGCAACATCCATAATTCATACAGAGCAATGGAGAGGCATTCTTATGCTTACATTTATAATAACTATACTGAACCAAATCAATCCTAATATACCATGTAATTCTCACTCTAAGCGGGTTTCAGATATACGCAGATTTTATCCCTACTTTTACAAATGTAGAGGCTATTCTATTTCCGTGAAGACACCATGCTTTTAAGTCATTACCCTTATTTATAGATAACTTTTCGTCGTGATTAAGCATATCGTTACAACTCACAAAATACTTTTTTCGTTAACATGCCACCCGAAACTAACCAAAAACCTGATCAAGGAAATTAAAAACCAAAAATGCATAATATGCCATCAACATTTGTGTGATCACTACTGAGTTAATTTCAATTTTAACCGTATGTTACATGTATAATCCAAAGAACACAAGCCAATAAAATGCCCTTAAAAACAAGTGATCATTCAAATTACATATGTACTACTATCAAAATTGTACAAAGGTTCGAATAATGAATCAATGAGTTTAAATTACACATTATAAGCGTTATTAAATTATGGAAATGAAACCCTAATTATCAAAATTAATTCGCTCTTTTTAATAAAAATGTGTAACTTTTTACCGTGCATTATCATTGTGTGTTTGGGATTAAAACCCTAGAAAAATAAAGGAGAGAAATTACCCTTGCAGTAAATAATTTGTGTTGGATTCGAGGACTGCCCAGTAAAAAAAAATGACGATCAAAAGGGCGAACAAAGGAAGAGCTTCCTGGAAATTTGATTAGGCAGGGAAAATTAACCTAACCGCGAGGCCAACTTAACTAACTTTTCAAAATTACTGCGTCATCTCAATGTACGGTTTTGGCCATTTGTACTTTGGATTTTTTTATTTTATTTTATAGGATGTCAATTCACCGATAAAAGTCCACGTGGTGCCTCAAAAAATAAGGGCCTTTTTGATAAATATATAGGTAAAAGCAAATTTTTGCAAATTTACTTTTGTCAAGAATAATTATTTGCAATTTTATTACACTAATTTTCTAAATTACATAAATACTACAAATTAGGGTTCCCCCTCCTCCCTCCTCCCTCCTCCCTCCTCCTTCCTTTTGCACGGCTCCCGTCGCCAGCCTTGTACTTTTTTTTTAAGCTGGGATGCTATTTTGGTGGATTTGGGTTGCAAGACCCCGCAGGGGCATATTTAATTGAATGTAACCACATTGAACTGAATGCTAGCCTTGTACTTTTTTTTAAGGTGGGGTGCTATTTTGGTGGATTTGGGTTGCAAGGCCCCGCAGGGGCATATTTAACTGAATGCAACCACATGCAACTAAATTTCAGATTTCAAGTTCCATTTTTCAATTGTTATTTTCGACCACTTTTTTGGTCTATATCTATACTCTATATTAATGTGCAAAACCCTGTTTTAATGGTACACAATAGTACCAAAGTACCAAAATATCAAATTTGGTTATCACTTAACTCGGGGTTCGATTCCTTCCAATTACATAATTATACAAGATTTATTATTTAATTTAAAATCATTAATTTCACCCCGTGTTCGATTTCCTATAACCACATAAATAAATAGCGTTTATTTGTTATATACTTTTATCATTTAATTCTCTATAAGTTTAAATTTTAATAATATTTATTAATTATATTTATTTATTTATTGTTATCACTAAATTCGGGGTTCGATTCCTGATTTCTTACAACTAAATAGTTATAAAGATTTATTTACTTTAGTTTTTTAACTTTATCTTGGATTCAATTCTCTATAACTACATAATTAAATAATGTATTAATATTAATATTTTAATCTCGACTCGTGTTCTATCTATGCTCGTGCTTCGCACGGGTTATCCGCTAGTGTTATATATATATATATATATATATATATATATATATATATATATATATATATATATATATATATAGTCCAGAAAGAGGTCGAAAATGACAACTGAAAAATGGAACTTGAAATCAGCAACTAAATGCAACCACATGCAACTTTTTTTTTAAGGTGGGTTGATTTTGGGTTCCAAGGCCTAGCAGGGGCATATTCAACTGAATGCAACCACATGCAACTAAATTTCTGATTTCAAGTTTCATTTTTCAGTTGTCATTTTCGACCTCCTTTTTGAACTATATATATATATATATATATATATATATATATATATATATATAGTCCAAAAAAGAGGTCGAAAATGACAATTGAAAAATGGAACTTGAAATCAGCAACTGAATGCAACCACATGCAACTAAATTTCTGATTTCAAGTTCCATTTTCCAGTTGTCATTTTCGACCTCTTTTATATATATATATATATATAATCCAAAAAAGAGAACGAAAATGACAACTGAAAAGTGGAACTTGAAATCAGTAACTGAATGCAACCACATGCAACTAAATTTGCAACTACATCCAACTGAATGTAATTTTTGTTTTTCAGTTGCATTCAGTTGAATATGCCCCTGCGGAGCCTTGCAACCCAAATCCACCAAAATTACCCCACCGATTTTTCTTTAAAAAAAAGTTGAATGTGGTTGCGTTTAGTTGAATGTCGTTGCATTCAGTTGAATATTGCCCCTGGCGGGGCCTTGAAACCCAAATCCACCAATTCAGTTGCATGTGGTTGAATATTGCCCCTGGCGGGGCCTTGAAACCCAAATCCACTAATTCAGTTGCATGTGGTTGCATTCAATTGAATATTGTCCCTGGAGAGGCCTTGAAACCCAAATCCACCAATTCAGTTGCATGTGGCTGCATTAAGTTGCATTAAGTTGAATATTACCCCTTGCAACCCAAATCCAACATATCATCCCACCTTAAAAAAAAAAGTCAATGAACAGGTTACTGTTCATCCGAATTATTTTTTTTTAAAAAAAAAAGAAAAAAAGGGTTGGAAAAAGAAAGATAGTATTTTTGCAATTAAGAAACTTGAGATAGTAAATATGCAATGAATTAAAGAAGATGGTATTTTTACAAAAAGGAATTTGAAACCTAGTATTTTTGGTAAATTCTCAAAAATAATTGTAATTATACATTAAAATTAATGATCGATTTTATAAAAATAATGGCATACTAACGATAATTATAGTGGTCAATCACATTTGATTTTCGTTTTTGTAGACTAAATTGTAATTATGCATTAAAATTAAAGTAATGTTAAAATACTAAACTGACTATCAAAAATTGTTACAAATAATGTGTGGTTTAATGCATTGTTACAAATAGTGGGATTGGAGTTGGTTTAATGATCACGTTACATATTCTGTACTACATTATTATGTTTTAGATAAAAACCATGTTTAACTATGCATTGCACTTACGTACTTGCTTGAGACTCTCCCTCCCTTCTAACTCTAGCCTCTTTTAAAAAGGTTTGAGGGGGTTTTCATCGATGGAAAGCCCCAATTTCTTTTCGGTTTTCCTACTTTCATATCTTGTTTTCTTCAATAAATCTTCCAATTTATTTGGGTTTCAATATATTCCCAATTTATTTGGGTTGTGTTAATCTCTCCTTGTGAGAATTGGATTTTTTGTTCTGATTGTGTTTAGTATTTTCCTTGGCCGAGGTTATAGATCGGCAAGATTTTTGCTTCTTGATTATGAACGGGGGTCTTGATTTAGTGATGAGATTTTGTATGGGATTGCAGTTCTGGTCGATAGCTCAGACAATAGCTCCATCGCGACATGATGAAGAGGGTACCAGTAATTCAACGAGGATGTATGAAGTGAGTACTTGTATTATTTTTTTTTGGCGGAAAAAAAACAATCAGTTCAATAACACTTTAAATCACACAACATTAAATGATAAAAGTCTGGACGGGCATCCCCAAATTTCCAGATACGCTCAGCTAGTGAACTAGTATTTCTCGCTATATAGTGAACAACCATGTTCGCAGAATGTTTGATAAAACTTAAGGTGATATTACGATCCTTTAGTGCAGTTAAAAGAGATTTGCAGTAATTAACTACTCTCCCCAGGTAAGACAGATTTGTTGAAGAAGATCTTATAGCCTGAACCAGGGATAGACAATCTGTTTCTTTGGCCACATTCGAACTATCTTTCATTTTTACCCAGCTTAGTGCTTCCCGGATGCCTAGAGCCTCAGCCATGAACGGGTCCATTTCACCCTGCTTGCAAGTCGATGATGCTTCTATTAACTCTCCTTGATCATCGCGGACAATGAAAGAGAAGCTGTATCGATTTGATTCTTCAAAAATTGCAGCGTCAGTATTAATCTTAATCATTCCTTGTTGTGGTCGCTTCCAATGCTCAGAGCCATCTGCCTGGGTCATGAACCCAAGAAAATTGTCAAATGAACGATCCTGAGCCTTCTTCCATTGATTAAGACAGAGAAATGCCGAATCTACAACCTCCAAAGCCTCCTTTCCTTTTTGCTTCCATACTATCTCATTTCTGTTGTTCCATAAAGACCATGCCAACATAATCACTTTTGATAGCTGTTCTAGCGATTTCTTTTCTTTTACCTCTTCCATCCACTGTATAAGATTGTCCCTGTTTGTAATATTTGCTACTAGCTCTGATCGAATCCAGCATACTTGAGCGAAATGACAAGATACCAGAGTGTGCATAATTGTTTCCTGCTCAAGATTGCATACTGGGCACAAGGGGTTCACATTTACATGTTTAATGAGTAGTTGTTCTTTAGTAGGAAGGCATTCTGAAACTGCTCGCCATACAAATATTTTTACTTTATGGGGGATTTTCAAATTCCACATGTTTCCCCAAAAACCTGAGTTGCTGCTGCTAGTATACTGATTCCCCTCCTGCAATAAATTGTAAGCACTTTTGACAGAGTAGAACCCCATCTTCTCCTTGTTCCAATACCAAGTGTCTGTATCGTTTTGCCGTATAGGAATTGACATAATTAGATTGACGTCTCTGTCTTCAAAAATGTCTCTAAATAAATCTATATCCCATTCGGTGTGATCAGGTGTCATCAGAGATACCACTTGTTGACCCTCCAGTGCTGGATGATTTGTCTGAACATATGGATTAGCATCATTTGGCAGCCATGGGTCATTCTTTATACTTGTTGAAATGCCATTTCCCACCCTCCTAACTGCGCCTTGTTTTAGCAGCACCTGAGATTCAAGAATACTGCGCCATATGTAGCTGGGACTGTTGCCAATTTTTGCCGTTAAGAACGTCTCATTCGGGTAATAGCGAGCTTTAAACACCTTGCTTGCTAGAGAATTTTGATTAGATAATAGGCGCCATCCTTGTTTACCCAGTAAAGCCACATTAAAGTCATGTAATTTCCGAAAACCTATGCCTCCTTGAGATTTCTTTATGCTCATTCGATCCCAACTTCTCCATCTAATTCCTGACTCTGAATTAGAAGAGGTCTGCCACCAGAATTTTGAAAGGATTTTCTCCATGTCTGAACATGTTTGCTTGGGTAATAAAAACATACTCATGGCGTAATTAGGCATTGATTACGCTGTCGTTTTAATGAGAATTTATTTACCCCCTTTGGACATAACTTTCTTACTCCATCCTGCCACTCTGTCTCGAACACGTTCCTTGAGATAGCCAAAAACTGCATTCTTGTTTCTACTCAGAGTATTAGGCAATCCTAGATACAATGAGTTATTACCAGCTTCTTGAAAATGTAAAATGTCACAAATCTCCTTCTTTACATTCCCATCAATATTTCGACTAAAGAAAATAGAAGACTTAGCTACGTTGATTTGTTGCCCAGAAGCTCTCTCAAACGTATTAAGTAGATTCACAACTTGATTAGCATCCTCTTCTCTAGCCTTACAAAAGATGTAGCTATCATCCGCGAAAAACGTGTGAGAAATAATTGGTGCTCCTCTAGCTACTTGAATACCCTTCAACAACTTTCTTCTCTCAAAATTGTTTATTAAAGCCGTGAAATCTTCCATGCAAATTAAAAAGAGGTATGAAGAAAGGGGGTCACCTTGACGAATGCCCCTCTCTGGCACAATCCTTCCAAACTCCCTACCTGTGTGGCAAATTTGATATTTTGCAGAAGAGATACATTCCAAAAACATGTTAACCAATTTTCTTTCGAAGCCCAATTTTATTAACATGGCTTCTAGAAAACCCCATTCCACACGATCGTATGCTTTGCTCATGTCTAATTTCAGGGCCATCCAACCGTTTTTTCCTCCCTGGGACGAAGCATTACTTCAAAAGCAATCATTATATTGTCCGTAATAAGCCTCCCTGGGACGAAGGCACTCTGTGTTTCTGAAATAATGTTGTTAAGCACCTTCTTCATTCTATTTGCTAAAATCTTTGACACCACCTTGTAAGTTACATTGCAGAGAGAAATGGGACGAAGATCTGTCATACTGCTGGGACTTTGCTTCTTAGGAATCAACATAATGTTCGTTTCTGTGATGTTATTCTCAAAAGTGGAGGTGTCAAAAAACTGTTTTACCACATTGATTATATCTTCTCCCACAATATTCCAAAACTTCTGGTAAAATCCTGGACTCATCCCGTCAGGTCCAGGAGAATTGTCAGGATGCATACTGAAGAGTGCATTCTTGACTTCGTTTGGATCAACTGGAGCTAACAGTGCCCTATTTTGTGAATCTGAGATTTTTCCTTCGATACAATCCGTAATGTCCCTCCATTCTATGTTTGAGGCCTTGAAGAGATCATTAAAATATTGCACCATCATATCTTTGATACCAGAGTTCCAATCAATCATCTGGCCTTCACTATCCATCAAAAAATCTATATGATTTGCTTTTCTGCGGGCTTTAGCTGCTGTATGGAAGAATCCGCTGTTACTATCTCCTTCACGTAGCCACAGTTGCTTTGATCTTTGCGCCAGAAAATTTCTTGTTGATTATAAGCTTCCGTGAGCTTGTGAGCCTCCTCTTGGTAAACCTTGATTGATGACTGATCCCTTCTATTCTTGAGCCTGCTCATCACCTTCTTACTGTGATTAATTCGCTCTCTAAAGCAACCAGTGATTTCTTTCCCCCAACTAGTGAGAGTTTCAGCACACATTACAGTTTTATGTTGTAATGTCTTGTCTTGATTCTTCATCCAAGTATCTTGAACTATCTGCTGGCACATGGGTTCTCTAAGCCAAGCGTTTTCAAATTTGAATCGTTTTGCTGAGAACTCGTAGCTTTCGATGATAGGTTCCATTAAAATTGGACTGTGATCGCTCGTTGAAATTTCAAGATTGGTTAATGTTGCCTCTGAATAATGGTGAAAGAAGAGATTTGAAACTAAAGCTCTGTCCAACTGAACTTCTATCCAGTTGTTCGTTCCCTTTCCTCTATCCCATGTAAACTTGTATCCCACCAGGTCCATGTCGAATAAGTCACAATCTTCCAAGACCTTTTGAAAACCCTGCAAAAGCCATCGAGGATACGGGCGACCTCCTTGTTTATCCTCTTGATGAATAATGTTGTTCATATCTCCTATCAAACACCAGGGAAGATTACTACGAGAATGCAGAGAGTAAATTAGGTTCCAAGTCTCTTGCCTTCTAGTTCGATCGGGCTCACCGTATAAGCCTGTTAGTCTGAATTTTGCCACCCTGCTATATCGACTTCTATATCTATGTGTTTTTTACTGAAAGACAACACCTTGGCCTCAATATTGTTTCTCCAAAACATTACTAATCCCCCGCTATGGCCCTGGGAGTCTACTGCTAAAGCACCATCAAAATTCAAGTACATTCTAACCTTCTCTACAGTATCCTGCTTGAATAAAGTTTCACAAAGAAAAACAAACCTGGGATTCTTTTGGATTACGCACTCCTTTAGGAATTGAATAGCCCATGGGGTGGTCCCAAGCCCACGACAATTCCAGCTGAAGACACTCATTGTGGTAGGCGAACCCCTGTCGAAGAGCTCGCCTTTGGTCCGTTTTTTGAGTGTAAAGTCATATGTTGAGTGATGTTACTGTCTTGGTCCATACCAACATCTGGGTCCTCTTGTATGAATTTCGTTGACTCCATTTCCTGGTGTTGCTTTTCATTTGTTTGCATATATTCCATTTCACTATTGTCTCCACCAAATACGCTTTCATTCCTTTTTCTTTTTGACTCAGTAATTATATTGTCTTCATTAGATTTCTTATTTCCTTCAATATAATTCTACCGCTCTTTTTGAACATAATTCTCCCGCGTATGTTGCACCCTCGAATCTCGTGGCCTGATGATCATGTCTCCAACCTCCCCATCAATCACACGGGTCCTACCTTCAATTTCCATGAAACTCGCGTCTCCCTGCTGTTCGCCATTGTTGACTGGTGCTTCCTCTTGATGTTTCTGGTTACCCCATGTGCCTTCTCCCCCTCCCGTATTTCGAATCCATCTTGATCCAACATTTGGTTTTGCACCCCTAGACTGTGACTTTAGCCAAGTACCGTACGGCTTGTCTATCTGTTTATCTGGGTTTGCATACATGATTGCACAGTTTCTTTCAGAATGACCTATAAGCCCGCAGACAAAACAGAACGTACCAAGTTTCTCGTACTTAAAGTTTATCCAACTGTTAGCTTCGCAAGCACGCAAGTATACGTGGTCACAAAATAGCAAGTGGTAAATAAAAGTTCGTTCCTCAGGGACAAGATGTACTGTGAATTTATTGCCTATGCAACAGAGTATGATTACTTTTTACTGCCTGACGATTTACCAAATTCAAGTTTTTATTACTCTAAAATTATCAACTAAGTAAGAAATATCGAAAAGTGAATTAACAAGAAATTATCTATAGCAAGAGAGACATGGGATTCCAATTTCATCGACAATTTCACTAACGGCTGACTCAATATATCGACTCGGGTGATAAATTCAATAATTAATCAGACAACACGATGATAATACGAGCTACCTTTCGATAAACTCGCATCAAACCCCTTAATTTCTACAACAGATAGAATTTAAGACGACACCAAATTATATTCAGATTATATATGTCTATACAATCTGGAAATACAATTGATTTAAGCTTAAGTTATCAATACGATTACACGGGACAAAGTGAGATGGGTTAAATCACATTGCAAATCAAGATTAAATAATTAAATCAAGAACCCACGCTAATTTGGCGATATCTAAATCCTAGAATCCGCTTTCGCAATCAACTAGGATTAATTAAATAAGATGGTCGCGAATCATCTTTAGATTAATTCAACCAAATTAGATTATCTAAATTTAATCACCCAAAATCAATTATGAATCAAGCCCGAAAGTTATATTATCGAATCTATTGGAACCCCATGAAAAGAAATTAGTTCATAATAGAATTAATAACTAACATAGAATTGAAAGAAAACATGATTCTAAAATTAAACATGCAAATAAATGATGAGATGAAAATAAATAAAGAAGTAAGAACAAGAGTAAGAAAATAAAACCCAATTGAAGACGAGAAAATCCGGGAATTGAAATTAAACTGAAAATTTTATTCTTGGCTGCTACCTCAAGAACCCTAGAATTGTTATTCGATCCCCCCACCTGTTGATAATCTATCCTCACCCCTTTAACAAGTCTGAAAATAAAACAAATAAAATCTCCTTGACAGCACAAATACAAACAGGCCCAAAAGAAATCGACCCGGAATTACAGCCAAAATGTTCAAAATAATATTAAGAGAATACTCGAGAGAAAAAAAAAAACCGGAGTTGAACGCGCCTTAGCTCATCGAAACTGCGCTAAGGCTCTCAGCATTCCCTGGACAACTGCGCGCTGAGACCCTTGCATAGCGCCTCAGCCCCTTGAAAATGCGCAACAGCGCCTCAACCCCTTTGGAGACTCCGCATCCTGCTCGCGCTAAGGCGCCTCACAAAGAGCCGCAGCACCTCACCTTCCCTGGACTTCCTGTGCGCCCCTACCATACCAGCCATCCTCTCGCGCTATAGCGCCTTACTCTAGTGCCTCCGCGCCTCGACTCCTCTGCTCTCCACTGCAAAACACATGAGAATGCCACTCCTAGCTTCCTAGAATGCTTCTAAAATTCTTGCTTTCAACTGCAGTTAAATTTACCACCATCATGACACCAATTAAATTCATTTAAACACCAAAATGCCTCATACATGCAACCTAAAAAAAATTACATAAAAACGTACCAAAAATCCACGAAACTCGAGAACGCACTAACGATAAAAGTCCAAAAATGGAGGAAAATTAGTGGATATAAAATCCACTTAACAAACCCCCAAACTTAAACCGTTGCTTGTCCTCGAGCAATGCAAAACAACCCTAACATAATGCATGAATGCAACGAATAACTAAATGTCATGATAATGCAAACGTGTCCTAATGCAACGATCCCAAACACGAGTTACCGAACCCAACTCACAAACCAACGCCTCAAATTATATAACAACGCCAAACAGAGCTCGACTAAGCCCCCGTATACTAACAATACGTGCGCAGGAACGTGGTGTGTGCAATTCTCACTAGAAATACTCTCGACACTAGATCAACGACATAACCAATTCTTCGCCACGATAATCACATGTTTATAAATAGAATGGACTTTAGACACTCCATGACTCAAAGACACCGCCATCATCATTCAAGGTAGACAAGGACTCATGCTAGACTATACAAATCAACACAAACACAAAAACACACATGCTCATTGACCGTGCAATGGGTGAGACCCCTAAAGGCTTATACAATAGCACCCTTGTAGCGAGCGTTAGGTTAGTGGATCCCAGACCAAAAAAGTCTTAGGTCACTAGGCATAAAATCCCCTCGAACTTACTTGCTCGAGTACTAAAGAGCTCACCCTAGCCAATCAGCATACACACACTCTCACAGTCACTCATTTTTTATTCTTACAACTCTTTTCCGTTTTTTTTTTTTTTTTTCCTTTTTCTTACTCTTTTTTTTTTTTTTTTTTTTTTTTTTTTTTCTTTCACTCTTTTTTCTTGCTTTTTTTTTTTTTTTTTTTCACACATGGGTGCACTATCTCACCCTCCTAGACTACTCATATCAAATATGAGCCGGCTACTAGCCATTTGACGCCTAGCCATTATTACACTACGACACGACACTATACTTAGCATGAAATCCCTGTTTTCCCCCAAACTTATACTTAAGTGCTCCTACGCCATCAAGGGAATAACGAACATTCTAGGTATAAATAAGTGATTAAATCCTAACAACCAAACCAGGTATGACTCGATCTAGCCTAGAGCAAACAGTGAGACCGTGAAAAGATTGTGTTCCCAACACACGCAAGTCAATTTCATAGGTACTTAAATCAACCCTCTATTCACTGTCATCACACTCAAATTAGCATCGATCTAGCAAGCCAGAAACAGATACTCATGTGGAATCATGTGATATGCATGAATAAGCATGAACAAAATGATTATACAACCTAAATAATCTATATGGCATGGCATCCTAAATGCAAACTACATGACATGGCACACTAAATGCAACTGCTATGAACTAACATGAATATATACTAAATGCAATGCATGACTCTAGCACCCTAAAATCACCCCCAAACTTATTAAGTTCAATGTCCTCATTGAAGGTAAATAAAAGGGTACAAGAGATACTCCTCTACTCATCGGCATCATCACCCTCTTCGGGTGGTGTGTCAGGTGGTGGATAGACGTGGTGAGCGCCAAAGGTGGGCCATGTGACCTGGAATCCCTGCTGGCGATACACTCCGTCCAACGACTGCGTCAAATCCGTGGCAAATCTGTTTATCATATCATGTGTGGTATCATAACGCCTCAACAAGCGTCTGTACTGAGCATCGCTAAAGACCACTGTACCCTGACTCGTCTGGCCCGAATGTGCACGAGAAGGCCCTGCTCCGTCTGTCTGTCGCCTCACTCTCGCCACCGGTGGCGGAATACCACCTCCTTCAGCAACATCAATATACCCAAGGCCCCTAGGATGAGGAGTGCCGCCCGGCCACTCCGCCAACCGCTGAATAGCATGGTGATCAATCGCACCCTTCGGCCTATGCAGCGTCTCATCAGCACTCCAGATAACACCCACATGAACACACAACTCGGCAATAAGAACCGCATGTGGGATTCCAGCCGTAGTGCTACCACCCAAGAATTTCAAGATATTCTTATGAACCAGATATCCGAGATCAATATACTGCCCTGTCAAAATACCCCACAAAATGATAGCCCGATCAACCGTAACAGAACTGAGGTGCGTGGTGGGCATTATACGGGCACACATGAATAAGAACCAAGCCCGAGCATACCTAGTCAATGCCGATGCAGGAAATTTACTCTTCTGGTTAGTACCGGCCTTGCACTGCCAAACCGTGCCCGGTGTACACATCCCCGCTATAATGGCATCTAAATCCACATCATCTCGAGTCTTTAGTACCCACTCTTCAGCACCGCTAGGCTTCTTCGGCTGAGACAGAATGCGACGGATATACCTCGGCGTATAATCCACCCTTTGGCCCCTCACCCAAGTGGTTCCATTTTTATCTTGCTTGGCATTGGCATAGAACTCCCTTACTATGCTCAATGGGACCGCCACGGGTGGCGCACAAAACGCCGACCAACCATGCTCCTTAACCATAACCCCTAATTCGCCATCCTCGGTCGAAGGAATGAAAGCTCTTTCCTTAACGACACCTTTTGTCAACAAATCCTCAAATTCGTCTCGAGCCTTCTTAGACACAAATTTGTGAGCATCATAATCCACCGGAACCTCCTCCTCCGAACTACTACTACTCACAACCCTTACCCTTTTTGGAGCCATCAACTCTTTTTTAGCACAAATAATTCAACAATCCCACAATTTCAACAAGATACTAACAATACCCAAAATACTTCTCCACACACAATATCGCAAATCCAACAATACCCAACAATTCAATATCACCAATATTCACTAAATTAATGAACAAAGCAACTTCCCCCAAAATCCACCACCATAAAAATTTCCACAAATTTGCAAGAACACAAATCGTAATTAAAGAAGAGAGAAGAGAAAATACCCAATACGATTCGAGAGGTGAACTTGCAAGTAGACTCCACCAAATTTGAACCTTGAGCCTTCAAATTGGAATTTATGTTGAAGAGAATTTGAATGGGGGTTTGGAATATGTATGTATAGGTGTAAGTATAGATGGGTGGAAAGAGATTCTAACTTAGGGTATGAGATGAGATGGGTGTTAATTAGAATTTGATAAGGGAATGGATTTAGGGTTTTTAGGAGGTGAGAAGGGAGTGACATAAACTTGGGGAGAGAATATAAGATGAAGTGGAGATAATATTTGAGTTTGGGTTTTTTTTTTTTTTTTTTTTTTTTTTTTTTTTTTTTTGTTTTAGAACGGTCGAGAGGAACAAAGGCAGTGTGGGGAGAGGGCTGTAGCACAGGACACACGCGCTGAGGCGCTGTAATGTCCCTGGGCGCAGAATTCTGTTTTTGCTCTTTTTTTTTTTTTTTTTTTTTTTTTTTTTTTTTTTTTTTTTTTTTTGAAGAAAACCAACACACTAGAAAACCAACTTACTCATACCAATTACATGGGTTGCCTCCCACGAAGCGCTTCTTTAACGTCACTAGCTTGACTTGAAGCTTCGATTTAAGTAGAACCAAGAACCACCGTTCTTTTCTCGCGATCCACCATTCCACCAAAATAATGTTTCAATCTCTGACCATTGACCTTAAAAGCTTGGTCAGGTGACTTCTCGAAAATCTCTACTGCACCATGCGGGTATACCGTTTTAATGGTGAAAGGCCCTGACCACCTTGATTTGAGCTTTCCCGGAAATAGCTTGAGCCGGGAATTAAAAAGAAGCACCAATTGGCCTGGTTCAAAGGTTTTGGGCACCAATTTCCTGTCGTGCCACCTCTTTACTTTTTCCTTGTACAACTTTGAGTTTTCATAAGCTTGGAGACGGAACTCATCAAGTTCATTCAGTTGTAGCATCCTCTTTTCACCAGCAGCTGACATATCCAGATTCAACTTTTTCAATGCCCAATACGCCTTATGTTCAAGTTCTGCGGGCAGGTGACAAGCTTTTCCATAGACCAGCTGAAACGGAGACATTCCCAAAGGAGTTTTATAGGCAGTCCTGTAAGCCCACACAGCTTCGTCCAATTTCGTGGACCAATCCTTCCTCGAAGGATTCACTACCTTCTCTAAAATTCGCTTGATTTCCCGATTCGAGACTTCGGCTTGACCATTAGTCTGAGGATGATAGGCTGTTGCAACGCGGTGAGATACTCGGTATTTGGCAAGTAAAGCCGTGAACTGGCGGTTGCAAAAGTGAGTGCCTTCATCACTGATTATAGCACGAGGGGTCCCAAAACGAGTGAAGATCTGTTTCTGAAGAAAGTTAAGCACGACCTTAGCATCGTTCGTTGGTAGGGCCTTCACCTCAACCCATTTGGATACATAATCCACTGCCAACAGAATGTACTGATTATTGAACGACGATACAAAAGGTCCCATGAAGTCAATACCCCACACGTCAAAGAT
This sequence comes from Saposhnikovia divaricata, assembly GCA_036435485.1. Taxonomy (NCBI): domain Eukaryota; kingdom Viridiplantae; phylum Streptophyta; class Magnoliopsida; order Apiales; family Apiaceae; genus Saposhnikovia; species Saposhnikovia divaricata. Next base: position 35,932,001 of record CM071599.1, read on the forward strand.
CTCCACCTCAAGCATGTTATTCAACGGCATCTCATTCCTTCTCGAAATATTGCCAACTCTTTGGCACCGATCACATCGCAGCACGAACTGATGTGCATCCTTAAATAGAGTAGGCCAGAAGAATCCTGCCTGAAGCACACGAGCAGCAGTTTTATCACCACCATAATGACCACCGTAGATGGTGTCATGGCAATCTCGTAGAATCCCCTCCGTTTCACTATAAGGAATACACCGTCTGAGAAGTTGATCCGGCCCTTGCTTGAAAAGATAAGGCTCATCCCAACGGTACCACTTGACGTCATGGAGGAATTTCTTTTTCTGAGCATAAGAAAACTCAGCTGGGATGATGTTGCTCACCAGATAGTTCACAAAATCAGCAAACCACGGTACTTCCCCTTGCACCTGAAACAGCTGCTCATCCGGAAAGTGCTCATTTATGAGAGTCTCATCCTTACTACCTCCTTCACCCTGCTCCAACCTTGAGAGATGATCAGCTACCTGATTTTCCGTTCCCTTCCTGTCCTTGATTTCAAGCTCGAACTCCTGAAGTAGAAGTACCCAACGAATCAGTCGGGGTTTAGCATCCTTTTTAGCTAGTAGGAATCTGATAGCTGCATGATCTGTGTAGACCGTGACCTTTGCACCCAGTAAGTAAGATCTGAACTTCTCGAATCCATAAACAACTGCAAGAAGCTCTTTTTCAGTGGTGGTGTAATTCAGTTGGGCATCATTGAGGGTCTTACTAGCATAGTAGACCACATGAAAAACATTACTCTTCCTTTGCCCTAACACCACGCCCACGGCGAAATCGCTAGCGTCACACATCATCTCGAACGGCTCATTCCAGTTAGGGGCTGTGATAACTGGAGTAGTGGTCAGCTTCTTTTTCAAGTGCTCGAATGCCTCCAAACATTCCTCGGTGAATTTGAAAGGAGTGTCCTTCTCTAATAAGCTGCAGAGTGGCTTTGTGATTTTAGAGAAGTCCTTGATGAAACGCCTATAGAAACCGGCGTGTCCCAGAAAGCTGCGAACTCCTTTGACTGAGATAGGCGGAGGGAGTTTCTCAATTGTTTCCAGCTTAGCCTTGTCCACTTCTAAGCCCTTTCTAGACACCTTGTGACCTAGAATAATGCCTTCTTGTACCATGAAGTGGCACTTCTCCCAGTTGAGCACTAGATTCGTTTCCACACATCGCTTCAATACCATACTCAGATTGTGTAAACACTCGTCATAAGACGACCCAAAGACAGAGAAGTCATCCATGAACACCTCCACATTAATGCCAATCATATCCGAAAAGATGGCCATCATGCATCTCTGGAACGTAGCTGGAGCACCACAAAGTCCGAAGGAAACACGTCGGAACGCAAAAGTCCCAAATGGACATGTGAAGGTAGTCTTCTCTTGATCTTCAGGAGCTATGGCAATCTGATTGTAGCCTGAATACCCATCTAGCAAGCAATAGTACTCGTGACCAGCTAGTCTGTCCAGCATCTGGTCAATGAAGGGTAGAGGGAAGTGATCCTTCCTGGTGGCCTTGTTCAACTTTCTGTAGTCCATACAAACTCTCCAACCTGTGACTGTCCGCGTTGGAATGAGTTCATTCTTTTCGTTGGTCACCACTGTCATACCCCCTTTCTTTGGTACGCACTGAACGGGGCTCACCCACGAACTATCCGAGATTGGATAGATGATGCCTGCGTCCAGCCACTTTAGAATCTCCTTCTTGACAACCTCTTTCATGATGGGATTTAGCCTCCTCTGATGTTCGACTGAAGGTTTGCACCCTTCCTCCATTGGAATTTTGTGCATACAGTAAGAGGGGCTGATGCCCTTGATGTCTGCAATCGTCCACCCTATCGCTGACTTGAACTCTCTCAAAATCCGCAAAAGTTTCTCTTCCTCGCTACCTGACAGGTTAGATGCAATAATCACAGGTAATGTAGATGCATCACCAAGAAAAGCATACCTTAGATGGTCCGGCAGTGGCTTGAGTTCAAGTTCAGGAGCTTCCTCAATAGATGGCTTAAGGCGGATTTGTGATTTCTGAAGCTCAGCTAAACCCAGTGATGTGGGTGGAGCAATGATTCTTCTCTGATAAGGGCTAGCATTCAACATTTGCATACATTCAGCATCCTCTTCATCTTCAGAGTCAGCATCCCCCTGTAATGTGCTGACTAAAGCATCCGTTTTCAACATCTGATTCATCTCCTTGTGTTGCAGCGACTTGACCACATCAAGTCTGAAGCAGTCTTCCTCTTCAGTAGGCAATTGCATGGCTTTAAACACATTGAACGTGATGTTTTGATCATGCACTCTCATAGTCAATTCCCCTTTTTGAACATCAATTAACGTTTTGCCCGTGGCCAAGAATGGCCTTCCCAAGATAATGGGGATGTTCTTGTCCTCCTCGAAATCCAAGATGACAAAGTCAGCCGGAAAGATGAGTTTATCTACCCTGACTAGAACGTCTTCTACTATTCCACGAGGATATGTAACCGACCTGTCCGCAAGCTGCAATGAAATATTTGTTGGCTTAGGGTCTGGAAGTCCAAGTGTTAAGAAGACTGAGAGAGGCATCAGATTGATGCTTGCACCAAGATCACACAAGCATCGGTTGAAAGACACGTTCCCAATAGTGCAGGGAATGGTGAAGCTCCCTGGATCTTTAAGCTTTGGAGGAAGTTTCTGCTGCAGAATCGCGCTACATTCCTCCGTCAGTGCAACTGTCTCATAATCAGCCAGCTTTAATTTCTTTGAGAGAATCCCCTTCATAAATTTGGCGTAGCTAGGCATTTGTTCCAAGGCTTCAGCAAATGGTATGTTGATATGTAGCTTTTTAAACACCTCCAGAAACTTACCAAATTGCTGATCCTTCTTCTCCTTCTGAATTCGCTGAGGAAAAGGTGGAGGCGGATAGACTGGAGGCTTAACCTCTGAAGGGGCCGACTCCTTAATTGGTTGCTTTTCCTTGTCCTCAACATCCTCTAGCTCTGCTTGTTTTGAAGTCTGCTCAAAATCTGAACCCCCTGTAACCTTTCCTGATCGCAGAGTGATAGACTGTACCTGCTCCTTACCCTCTCTCTTTCCTGGATTCGGCTCTGTGTTGCTAGGCAGAGTTCCCTGCTGCCTATTAAGTAGGGCATTAGCAAGCTGACCAATCTGATTTTCCAAAGTCTTAAGCGAAGAAGCTTGACTCTGGAGTGAAACTGCTTGGCTCTTGACCATGGCTCTCAACTCCTCAAGTTCAGATTTCTCATTATTCTGCTGCTGAAATCCTGGAGGTTGATACTGCTGCCTCGGCGCATATTGCTGCTGACTCCCTGAAGGGTTGAACTGTCTACCCCCAAACTGCTGGTTGGGAGGTGGAAAAGATTGCTGCTGTGCGATGTTCTGATTGTTACCCCAGCTGAAATTGGGGTGGTTCCTGTTATTCGGATGATAAGTGTTGGGCACTGGCTGCTGCGGCCTTTGGAAGTTGCTCACAAATTGTGCCGACTCAGTGGATATGGCACATTGACGAGTATCATGGCTACCAGCACATAGCTCGCAGATGCTAGCAACCTGTTGCATCCCAAGATTAGCCAATGAATCAACTTTCAAATTAAGAGCCTCCAACTGAGCTGAAAGTGCAGTAGCTGTGTCAACTTGAAGGACTCCTGCCACTTTGTTCTGCTGCAATCTCTGGGAAGGATTCTGATACTCATTTGCAGCCATCATTTCAATCAACTCGTAGGCTTCCTCGTAGCTCTTAGCCCACAATGCTCCTCCAGAAGCTGCATCGACCATAGGCCTAGATTGGCCTCCCAGACCATTGTAAAAGCAGTTTATGATCATCCAGTCTGGCATACCATGATGGGGGCATTTCCTAAGCATCTCCTTGTAACGCTCCCAAGCTTCACATAGAGATTCCCCCTGAGTCTGAGTGAACTGAGTGTTGGCATTCCGTATGGCTGCAGTCTTAGCCATAGGAAAGAATTTGGAGAGAAACTTCTGTGCAAGCTCTTCCCACGTAGTGATTGAACCAGCTGGTAAAGAATGTAACCAGCCCTTGGCTTTGTCCCTCAAAGAGAAAGGAAAGAGTCTCAGCTTCACAGCATCATCAGAAACACCATTGAATTTGAAGGTGTCACAGATTTCAATAAAATTCCGGATGTGCATATTAGGGTCCTCAGTAGCACCACCCCCAAATTGCACTGTGTTTTGCACCATCTGGATAGTGCCCGGCTTGATCTCGAACGTATTCGCAGCAATGGCAGGCCTGATGATACTTGACTGAATATCATTAATTCTAGGCTGCGAATAGTCCATGAGAGCCCTTGGAACGTCCTGTGGATTAGGGTCTCCCATAGCAACAGAGTGTTCAACTACAACCTCAACCTCAAGTTCAACTTCTTCTTCTTGTTTTCTTTCTTGTTCCGCCTTGGTTTGAGATCGTGTTCGCATGCACGATTAGTACCTGAAACACAAATAGGCAAGGCGACACAAGTTGGATAAGTAATCACAAATCAAGTCAGTAATCTATAACGACCACTGATGAAAAGCATATAAATACACTAACACCGCGTCCCCGGCAGCGGCGCCAAAAACTTGTTAGCTTCGCAAGCACGCAAGTATACGTGGTCACAAAATAGCAAGTGGTAAATAAAAGTTCGTTCCTCAGGGACAAGATGTACTGTGAATTTATTGCCTATGCAACAGAGTATGATTACTTTTTACTGCCTGACGATTTACCAAATTCAAGTTTTTATTACTCTAAAATTATCAACTAAGTAAGAAATATCGAAAAGTGAATTAACAAGAAATTATCTATAGCAAGAGAGACATGGGATTCCAATTTCATCGACAATTTCACTAACGGCTGACTCAATATATCGACTCGGGTGATAAATTCAATAATTAATCAGACAACACGATGATAATACGAGCTACCTTTCGATAAACTCGCATCAAACCCCTTAATTTCTACAACAGATAGAATTTAAGACGACACCAAATTATATTCAGATTATATATGTCTATACAATCTGGAAATACAATTGATTTAAGCTTAAGTTATCAATACGATTACACGGGACAAAGTGAGATGGGTTAAATCACATTGCAAATCAAGATTAAATAATTAAATCAAGAACCCACGCTAATTTGGCGATATCTAAATCCTAGAATCCGCTTTCGCAATCAACTAGGATTAATTAAATAAGATGGTCGCGAATCATCTTTAGATTAATTCAACCAAATTAGATTATCTAAATTTAATCACCCAAAATCAATTATGAATCAAGCCCGAAAGTTATATTATCGAATCTATTGGAACCCCATGAAAAGAAATTAGTTCATAATAGAATTAATAACTAACATAGAATTGAAAGAAAACATGATTCTAAAATTAAACATGCAAATAAATGATGAGATGAAAATAAATAAAGAAGTAAGAACAAGAGTAAGAAAATAAAACCCAATTGAAGACGAGAAAATCCGGGAATTGAAATTAAACTGAAAATTTTATTCTTGGCTGCTACCTCAAGAACCCTAGAATTGTTATTCGATCCCCCCACCTGTTGATAATCTATCCTCACCCCTTTAACAAGTCTGAAAATAAAACAAATAAAATCTCCTTGACAGCACAAATACAAACAGGCCCAAAAGAAATCGACCCGGAATTACAGCCAAAATGTTCAAAATAATATTAAGAGAATACTCGAGAGAAAAAAAAAAACCGGAGTTGAACGCGCCTTAGCTCATCGAAACTGCGCTAAGGCTCTCAGCATTCCCTGGACAACTGCGCGCTGAGACCCTTGCATAGCGCCTCAGCCCCTTGAAAATGCGCAACAGCGCCTCAACCCCTTTGGAGACTCCGCATCCTGCTCGCGCTAAGGCGCCTCACAAAGAGCCGCAGCACCTCACCTTCCCTGGACTTCCTGTGCGCCCCTACCATACCAGCCATCCTCTCGCGCTATAGCGCCTTACTCTAGTGCCTCCGCGCCTCGACTCCTCTGCTCTCCACTGCAAAACACATGAGAATGCCACTCCTAGCTTCCTAGAATGCTTCTAAAATTCTTGCTTTCAACTGCAGTTAAATTTACCACCATCATGACACCAATTAAATTCATTTAAACACCAAAATGCCTCATACATGCAACCTAAAAAAAATTACATAAAAACGTACCAAAAATCCACGAAACTCGAGAACGCACTAACGATAAAAGTCCAAAAATGGAGGAAAATTAGTGGATATAAAATCCACTTAACACCAACTGCTCGAATTGCCTTCCCGTTTTACATTCATTCTTCGTTTTAGGGGCTTGTTGATATTCATTGTTACTCGAATTCTGACGTATGGCTTCCATCCTCCTTCGTACGTTCCTGGTTCTGATTTAATATACCTACCCAATGATGTACCTATGCTCTTTAAGATGTTCTCGGAGATGAAACCTCTTGGTATGTCATGTATTTGTACCCATATTTCCATATCTTGTAACTGAGCTGAACATGGATCTTCTCCCATTGGAACTTGGTGTAACACCAGCATCGACTGTTCAAAGGACCAAGGACCTCCATCCAGGACATTTTGCATATCCAGTTTGTGAAAAAATATGAATGAGTACTTCATACCTCCCATGTCATGGAATTCCATTCCTTCTCTTGGCCTCCACAATGAGTGAGGAACTTCCCCACCAACATGTACGTTGGCTTCTGTTCTTCTACCTCCTTGTTTGTTAGTACTATTTCTTCTTCCTCCTCGTCTTCAATTACGAGCTTTGCGTACATGCCCTCCAACGTTGCTTCAGAACTTGCCATAATAATAATAGTAATGAAAGTAAACTGGTGGTGATTGGGATATAAGATTATTTGATGGAAGAGGTTGTCACATGGACATATTGAAAAACTGTCATAAAAACGGAGAGAAAACTGTCATAACGACAGAGAAGGTTCTTCACGTTCAGTAGCTCTGGATTTCTAATTAGTCTCGCCTAGTGAGTACTTGTATTTGTATATACATTATCTTCAAAATATCGTTAAACTGTCTCTTCATGAGAACAGGCGATTACAATTTACTATTTGTTCGACTCGATCGTTGGTGTAGATACCGTACGGCTTTTTATTATTGAATTAACATTTTGTTCTTAAAAAAAAAAAAAAAACTGTGCATTGCACTTGGTCTAAGGAAGAAGAACCATATACACACATGCAACACATTTAAAACTCCAACTACTGTTTCTCTGAAAAGAAAAAATAATCAGTTATTAAAATAGATAAATACAATATCTTGATTTACCTACTAAAATATTAGGTAAAAATGCAAGCCTACATTCAACAATCTTGATGGAAAGTCATTGCAGCAGCACTATTGATATTCAGTTTTCTAAACAAACTAAAGTTTGAAATAACAAAGAACACTAAACCAATCATGGGGTTGGGGTCTGCACATTCGAATTCTTCGAATTGTTGTCATCAGAAGAGGGACGATTCTCCGAGTCACATTGTCGAATTTCCTCAATCATTTTCACTACTTCATCCATGCTGAGTCGCGTATCTGGCATTTTTGCTACACATGCTAGTGCAATTTGAAGCATCTGCACTAACTCTTCTTCAATGTTTTGGTACTTCATCAGCTCAACGTCAAAAACTTCGGCTGTCCATTCTTCACGAACAACAGAACGGACCCATCTAGGTAAATCAACTACTTCATCATTACCATGCCCCGAGATTTGTATTGGAGATTTGCCTGTGAGCATTTCAAGTAGGAGTACACCAAAACTGTACACATCAGATTTCTGAGTGGCTTTCCTGGTTTCAATCACCTCTGGAGCTCGATAACCTGGACCCCTATGTTTGGAAGGTATATTATTCATCAAAGGAGCTAGTCCAGCATCGGATACACAGCCATCAAGATCTCTATTGAGAAGAACATTGGATGACTTAATGTTGCCGTGAGTAAATCTGACACTGCTCTCTGCATGTATGTGTGCAATTCCTCTAGCAGCTCCTAGCGCAATCTTCAGTCTGGTATCCCAGTCAAGTGAAGTCCTTCCTGTACCTCTATTACCTAACATCAAGTATTGTAAATTTATTCTGCAATGTTCCGAGACAAATGATATCTGATGTACGAGTTAAAACATTGCTAAACTGATTTTTCTACATCATGGGATATAACTGAGACTTCTAAACCAACATATCATGTGCACATTCCACATCCTAAGCATAACAGAGAGATGCATATGCTAAGGTAACATACAGGACATGTCACTTCTATGTATGCTTATCAGTTGAAGTAGGACTGTTACACCTTATCATATGACTTGATTCTTACAAGTCATGATGTGCCTATCACCTCCATCGATTAACATATTTTTTTAACCTAAAGTTCTACAAGATTCTCATACTCTGCTCAAACATGTTTGATACTATTATATATTTACTAGTTTCTCATATGCTAATTTAACTTACCTACTGTCCTGGTATGGCTTGTTGCAAGCATGTAGATAAACAAACTTATAAGAACAAAACTATGTGAGAGCTTGAGTAGAAGAATGCATACCATGTAGGCATACCGACAAGCTGCTAGCTGGCATGTATTCATAAACTAAAAGCTTCTCATCTTTGGAATAGTAATAAGCACATAGTGGCACAATATTAGGATGCCGACTGATCTTCCCCAGAATCTCCATGTGCTGTTCAAACTCTTTCTTTGCCACACCAACTTCTCTTAATCTTTTCACCACCACAGTTGTTCCTTCATCCATAACAGCTTTATAGGCTGTTCCATAGCTTCCTTTTCCAAGAACTTCAGCTGATGCTCGTAACAAATCCTCCAGATCGAAGGAATAGGTGCTTCCTTCAAAAAAGAACAATTTATTCTTTTCAGATGCTTGAATACCACTTCCAAAGTACTCCTCAGACTTTTCATTTTTTCCGTTGTTTGTAACCTTTGCTTTAGACACACTGCTCTCCTCACTCTTTTTCTTCTTCTTCAAGAAGCATAGCAAGATCATAAGAAGCAAAAATATTATCAAAACTGCCCCTACCACAATGGCAACAATACTTCCTAAACCAAACTTCTTGAAGTGCCTAGAACCATGATGTTTGGTTACCACTGGTGAAGATGGTAAGGAGGAATCAGCAGGTGAAGGGGAAGGGGAAAGAGCAGAGCAATTACTTAAAGGAGGGCCACAAAGAAGAGAGTTTCCCGTGAATGAAGAAGATGGAAACTTTTTCAGAACTTTCGGAATTGTACCATTTAGCATGTTATGACTCACATTCAAAAGCTTAAGCCTTGTATTGTTGAGACTGGGAATAGCTCCAGAGAATAAATTGTATTGCAAGTCCAACAAGGTAAGTTTCGATAAACTTCCAAGTGTGGATGGTATATTTCCAGAAAAAGAGTTGAAGGAGAGATCCATTGCAGTAATGTGGGAAGACAAAGATAGAGGAACATGACCAGTGAAGTTATTATGTTGAAGGTAGAGAGCTTGCAATGAAGGGATAGATAGGATATCTGAAGGAAGATTACCGATCAGATAGTTAGATCGTAGGCTAAGAACCTGTAAAGCATCAAGCTTTCCGATACTTTTGGCTGGTATGGATCCATAAAGCCCAACACCTGGAAGATGGACAGCAATCACTCTTGTTCCATTTTTATTACATTGGATACCAACCCAATAAGTGCATACCGGAACAGAAACATTCCAGTTTAGTTTGCGTTGATGAGGTATAGCAGCAGCGAAGTCGAGCAGAGCTTGTCTGTCAGAGCTCAAATCAGAATCAATCACCTGAAGATTGTGGACTACATACAAAAGAGTTACGACAACTCCTAAAAGCTGGATCTTCATCTTGAAGTGCCGAAATATGCATCAACTCAAGTACTCGAATTTAGTGCTTTCACCTGGTTCAGCAAGAAGCATGAATTAAAGTGAGCTGGTTGTGGATCTAGAGGAAACAGCAACTATAGCCATAATAAGTGGAATGTAACACTATAATTTAAATTTCGTTTTTAAGAAATTATATGCACTGGAATGAGTAGCTGTAGTCCATGATGTTGCTTTAGTAGGCATCAACTTTTGCAATATAATAAGAAACAGATCTACAATTAGTTGTATAATTGGATATGTAATTTGAAGAAGCTTATTAAAAGCATGAAACAGTAATCGATGAGTAAATTAAAAAGAAAAGTAACAGATAACTACTAAAGAAGCCTTGTATGTTAAGCAAACCATTGTATAAATTATGACCATCAGTGCACAGTTTCTTAAGTCTAAACCTTCTTCTAGTACCGACAATAAGCTCTACAGTTGTGTGGAAGAAATCATGCTGAAAGTAGAGAAACTGGAGATTGAAGCCAATATAGCTGAAATGTAAACGCTAAAATACTGAAATTTTGTATGTGCATGCAATACAATGTTCCTACAAAAGAAAAAAAAAACTAAAAAAATAAAGCAAGACTTATTACTCTAGTTACTATCCTTAATTCGTTATGCAATTCATAAAATTTTAATTTTCACCTTGCTTAAACTGAAAAGAGAGCAGCAACTTCCCAAGCTAAATCACTTAACCACAAATTTCAGCTAGTTGAGTGTAGAGTGAATACTCAAGTATGAAGTGATTTTGCCAGTTTCAGCCTGTGCTTTTAAATTGCTTCTGAAGTCACTGTTGCTATCCCTATTACTCTCGCAGTATCTTTCTTCTTTACTTTGTGATATTTATGAAAAGCATAGCTTTGTTTTCTACCTCACTAAGTAAATAGAGAGTCTGTATCTCTTCGTAAAATAAAAGAACTAAAACAATAATTGCATGATAAAACTTAAATAAACACAGAAAATGGCTCCCCGGCCGTTGAGATCTCTAGCGTGCATGTAAATTGTAGAATCAACAACATGATGGTGACAATATAATTAACAGCCTTATCAAAGTTATAGTATTGTCGCATAAAATCTCAACTCCCTTAAGGCTCATGCTTCTCACCTAATTCACCTAATTGTTGCAATCTCTATAGTGATTCACCTACTTTTATCTTCAACAATCATATTAATTCGAAAAAACAAGTAATCAACCTTCTTAATATAACTTCTTTAATACTAATTAGTTAGGAGTTAGTAACATAATTTACAGGACAGGGGCACTAAGCACAGGGCAAAAGACTTTTGCTAAACAGGAATGTGAGAACAGATCCCACTTCTGACAAGATTTAAATCAGGGGGTTGCACAGAATTATTCACATCAATCATGGTAACTTTAGAAGATTTAAAGGACAATCATGTTCCTCCACACCTTAATATTGAATACTTCGTTTTTATTGTGGTAGTAAAGTAAAAGGTTTAAAGTTGGAGATGCTCTTGCTATCCCCTTTTCCATAGTGGAAAAGCATATATGACTTTAGCTTTTGATAAATTAGAATATATACATAGATGATATCTTGTACTAATAAATTTGTAAAAATAGGTAGAAACAAGTTTGGTAGACAGTCTACAAAGTAAAGATTCTTAAAAAAGATAAGCGATAACAGAGAATCCAAAAATAAAGGATTTATGTAAAGAAAAAGCAGGAGCTCACTTTCTACTTTGTTCTGCAGAGCAGCATGAGTGAAGGTATTCTATGCTATCGACAAGGAACGTGATGTAACCTCTGAATCTTCAAGTATGTATAGACAAAACTCAAATTCTGAATCCATTCCGGAAATCTATTCGTAGAATAGCCAAAATTAATTATCAATATCGTACCCCAAAAAATTATAAGTTACAAGATGAGAGTATATATAGGCTAAATAAATAACCTTCTCTTGATTGGAATCCAAAAAAAAAACCAAGATCAATTAGGAATTTACCTACAATATGAACCTAACTAGGAAACCATCAAAATCCTATTTTAACTTGAAATATAAAATAATATGTGTAAATTTGCGTACATCTAACGTCATTGGTGTGAGAATCTTGTACATTGGGTACGACAAGTTTAATAATATAGCGAAAGTTCACTCGAAAGTTCCTTAAAACTTGCTAGATTGCTTTACATTGAATCAAAGGGAAAGCGAAACCATCCTCCACTCCCTATTCCATTGTCCGAGTGTAAAGGCCCTATGGAATCAGTCTAAGTGCAAATCAGCAGCTGAGATTGGCAATGCAGCAAATTTCCTTGAGGTTCTAGAGTGCTGGATGAAAAATCTAAATTCTGAACAACGGGAATGGTGTTACTTCATGATGTGGTCGTTATGGTGGCGAAGGAATCAGTTGGTCTTTCAAAATGTCCAACAGCCCGACATCTACTTCCTGAGAAATGTGTCCAGAATTGTATCGGAGTATGGTGAATACAACAAAAAAATCAATGGAGATAGGAGCTCTCCCCCGAAGCCAGTTATCAGCAAAATCTGGAAACCACCCCCAACTGGTATCATGAAAATAAATGTCGACGCCTCTACTGCATCAGATGGCTGGATAGGATTGAGTGCAATAGCTCGAAACAATGCAGGATCAGTGTCATTTGCAGCGGTTAGAAGGATTAGAGCTCGTTGGAGCCCGTTGGTTGCAGAATCCCGAGCTGCTTTGTTTGGCCTGAAGAAGGCTAAGGAGTTTGGTTTATCCCATGTTATCCTTGAATCAGACTGCCAGAACTTGATCGACAAAGTCAAGAGTAATAATCATGCTAACATGGAAATTGATTTCATATTGCAAGATATCAACAGGTTGGGTTCCAATTTTATTTGGCTGGAATGGTCTCAAGTGTATCGCGATGGAAATAGAGCCGCTCATTCCCTAGCTAGGATTGTTCCTTTTGGCATAGAGCAATGCTGGACTCTGAGAGCTCCGGTAGATATTAATCAGTATGTACTTTCAGATTGTATGTCTGCTTCTTCTTCTTTTTAATGAAAGTGTTCTTGGCTCTCAAAAAAAAAAACTACCTGTCGAACTGTTTAAAAAGATGGGTGGTATTTTAGTATACTCATTCTGGACTTGATCCAAAAAGAAGATTCAGAACTACTAACAAGACCAAAATCGATAGAAATGAAACAAACTTACATATCTAGTAAAATGAACACTTAGATAAGGTCGAAGTATAAGTTTTTGTATTCATATGTACACAGGTTTCAGAAAGCATAGATTTTTCATTTTAGCTTATTATATATCATGTCTTCAATTGCAGGTCTGAAAATGAAGTTGATTCCACTGAGCTGTGGCGATAAAATTGAAATTCTATGAAGTGGAGCGTCAAAGCTATGTAATGACTAATGAGAAACAGGGGAGATGTGCAAATAGACAGAGTCACAACTCACAGTCTTGCACACATTAAGGACAAAAAGCTTGCATGGCCAAGACAACAGAGAACATAGTGGTAGAAGCAAGCGAAGGGAATCACGGTGGCGCGACGCGGGGCGAGGTGGAAGAGGTTAGTCAAGCCAATGCACATCTTTGTTCCAAGTTGAAAAAACAAGAAGAACCTCAACGAGTCATTTGTCACTGTAATAGTATTTGTTTCTTAAGCCATAGATACTAACTATAATTGTGCATGTATCAGTACATGCTGTACTGCTGTAGTAATGTGTAAAATGTTTATGACTACAAAAACAATCTAAATACTCTCCAGCTAGCTTTTTTTGTTTTTTATTTTGTCAAGTCTCTCCTCCAGCTAGCTTGATAACACTTTGAAGACCAAGACCAGAATTGGAAACTTGTGGGGCCCACTAAATTTTGAGAAAAAATACAAATAATATAGTACTCCCGTTGGTTAAATTAGAAAATATATTAAACTGATGGGCCCGGCCAGGAAATCCTACACTAATGTGCTTTTGTAACTCTGTTTTTGCAGATGACTGTAATTTTGCAGTAATAGATTGGTCTGTGTGAGTGTGGGTATAATGAAAAAAATGTTGAATTCGAATTAAATTCTAGAGTATATTTTAAGAGACACAAATTTTATGCTTAATCTTGTAAAGATTATCTACACTAGATAATTTGTAGATTGCAATCAAAATCTTAAATGGACACACTGCATATTTACATATACTACTAACACACACTACTATTATAGACTGAAAAAACAGAGAGAGAGAGAGAGAGAGAGAGAGAGAGAGAGACTCACTACTCGTCACAAGAAGGTGGTGCCATATAATCTTCAAGAACTTCCAACAGCTTTAGAATTCACCTGCCAAAAACAAGAAATTTCAGTTATTATACATATACATAAACATATGAACATTAATGAAGAGAGAAATTTAGAGGGTACGTGATGATCGAGTTGAGAAAGAAAGTATAAGGAAGAAGAGAGAATTAAAGCAAAACGTTTGGATTTATTTTATATAGAGGGAGGATGATCAACAGAGCCGTTACCAGTTACCACTACTAACATGCATACATGATACAACACTACAGTAGTTTGTCCAAAATAACTTCCCTGTACCACACTTTGTTTGTGCTAATGTTGCCAGCTTTAATAACGTATATACGTTTTATGACAGATTATTTTTGTTTTAGTCAATAAAACAGGACCCTTTTAATTTTTACAATTAATTACCAACCTTAAACAACAAACGTCACAACGTTAACCGTCTACTTATATTTTCACCAATATTTATTACCCTCTTATTTCTCACGGTCCGTTTCCAATACTTGTAGAATGATACTTCGTACTGAACAATATCTTCAGAGTATTTATAGATTAAATAAATATCCACGTGTTAAATCGAGAAATTATTTTACGACCAATCAAAACTAATTCCTAAAATTTAGACATTTCCTTATTTACAATCTCACTCTACTTCTTTAACCATGATTAATTAACACTTTCAATTTAAATACCATAATGATTTTATTAAACATATCCAGAAATACCTATTTTTTAAATCAAAAAATATTTACTAGAAAATCACAATTTTAAATTGAAATCAATCACGATATACCACTATATGTTTTAAATAAAATTTCATAATTAATTATTCATTAATCAATCACTCTTTTAATATAAATCCAGTCACAATCATATTATCATACATTATAAATTGATTTTTATAATATATATTGTACAATTATAATCGATATTAAATAATTATAATCTAGCTTAACTAAAAATCTGAAAAAATCGGATTTGAAATCAGATTTTAAATAACTTGGATAAAATCCATACCTTCAAATTTTTTATAAGCTCAAAAATATATTTATTCATAATTTGTTAATAAAATTAATTAATAAATGCATATAAGCCAATACTACAAAATCAGATTTATAAAATCCATATCTTCAAAAACTCGAATTTTGAAAGGTTCAAATATATATTTATTCACAATTTGTTAATAAAATAATTAATAAATTCATATAAACGAGCACTACATATACTTTAATTATTCTAATTATTAAATATACGGTATAAGAACATCTCCAACCATGGAAACCCCGTAGCTAAAAGTGTGTCAAACATGCCTTAAATAAAAATTATAGATATTGTGTAAAAAAAAAATCATCTCCAACGGGACATTACTGTTATCTAAAATTTTAGATAATCCTCTAAAATCCTATCATATTGGCTATATTTGTCGAACCTCTAGAGACCTGTAGTAAAACTCCACATCATCAATATTACCATATTAAAATAATACATTCTATTTTTAGCAATTTGAAATAATAATAACTTGTTATTTTTAAAATATGACTAATCATTATAGTCAATTCCATTGGAGTATAACACCTTACGGATTCAATAAATTTTACATAATCACTATTTTATATCATTTTAGCCAACCGATTTAGCCAATACCATTGGAGATGCTCTAAGAGTATTATTATTGGTTGGTGAATAAATTACCAATCAAAAAATTAAAATTATTTTAGAGACAATCAGAATTTACTTCTAAACTTTAAATCAATCAATCATATACAAAATTTTTATTATTTACCATGCTTATTCTAATTTACTAATCGCAGTTAAATTAAATTTAAATATAAAATATCTTGATTTAATAACTTCGCATATCACATGGTTTTTAATTTTAAAAAATTTCTACTAACCGTAAATATTATTTTCTATAAATCCACATATCAATATATTACATATGGTTATATATCTTTTAGTTATGAATTGTTTTTGAACATCCTTTATTATAATAAAGATACCCGAATCTAACATGTATTAGTTAACCAATCACAAAACTGTGAATTATGTTAACATCAATCAGAATTTATTAGATTTAAATCAATTAAATTTAATGTAACATGTTTATCTATTGGATCAAGATTCTACGTTTCAGCCAATACTAAACTCAAATCAAGTTACACTCAATAACAATTAATTTTTATTTTTTCATATCTATTAACTAAACATAATAAATACTAATTTTTATTTTAACGGTTAACTAATAAATAATTTATATAAAATAAAATTCTTACAAACTAAAAAATATAATTATTATATCAATTTAAACATTACAGGAAATCTAAGCCGCTTATTCCTTATTCTCCATCACACTTAGCCAACTTTGATAAACCAAGTGTATGCATCGATTCTTCTCATGGCTAAATCATATCAATTTCGATTAAGGTACTACTTTATATCTTTTTATTATATGGCATTCTATACTTAGACCAAATATCTTTTTATTTCAGTTGTATATATGTATTATATGTGTGGTGTTTTAATTGTCCAATAAATTCACAGAAAAACGTTTCTGACAAAAAAAAAATGATTTAGGTTATCATCATCCCCAGTCCGGATTCTTTCTGAGTTACTTCTCATTAGAATATTCGGTAGCAAACTTCAATAATTCAGCGACTTACTAAATTGTAGGCTTTAATCCTTATCACATTACACTGATTTGTTTACATTATTAGGTGTGCATATATATAAATATTTTTTTACAGTGTTGGGTTGTCAATGTTATTCAGTGATTACTTAACAATTTTATTCTAAATACAATAATTATTTAATTTAAAAATTTATACATTAATACATTAATCTATTATATTTATAATAGATATTTTGATATCTCAAACTTTCAATTCAAAATCATAAGGTACAATTAAAATCATGAATTAAAAAATATAAACAATATAAAACTATTTACCACACTATTCTAAATAAACATTCAAAATTTAAGTTATGTAAAGTATTAAATAATTCAGTCATAAAAAAAGTTAATCAACCAATTAAAATGTTAGAATGAATTTTAGACCAATCATCTTTTAACATTTTAATTACGAAATTTTTTAACTATGCAATAATTAATGGGAAAAAAATTGGCCTGACAATATATTTGAATTATTCAAAATATTAAATATACTCTTAAATAGTAATTTACATTATTTGATGTATAAATTATCAATCAAAAAATAAAAAATATTACAGAGTCAATGAAAATATTGTTAGTGAATATTTCCATAATAAATTGGTCAATTTTGCACAAATTTTGTTATAAATCACTATTTATTTATTAATAATTAATTTATCGATAAAAGGACATATGTCATACACAAAAATAATCAAACCTGCAAAAATTATCAATAAAAGGACATACAACATCTACAAAAACAATTAAAATTAAACAAACACATAGTAATTATATCACTAATTTCTTTTATCCAATCATTGAACAGATCTTCAATTATGGTACATCTCTAGCTTATGTCACTAAATTATACGGTCTTTTCGACGAGATAATCTAACAATTTGTTATAAACGTGAGAAATATGTTTATCTGATTTGTCATAACGTATTCAAACAACCGACTAGAATTTATTAAAAGGAGTTAGTACAAAATATAATATTTTGGTAGTTAAAATCCACCGATGGGCAACGAGGTACTAGACTCTCAATGATTTTTTTATTGAAAAATCAATATAAATTTTTTTAAAAAAAACTTTAAAAACTGATATCAGCTCTTAAACTTTAGTTTAGCATGTTTTGGGAAAGGTGGAGAGAGAGAGCAGCAGCTACGGATTTTGTTATAAAAATTATTAATAATGATAAATAAAAAGATTGATACACTTAAAATTATATATTGTTTTTAATAAAAGGGTGCCTTTTTGAATTTTGTATTCTTGAATTAAAGTAATATATAGTATCAATTCCCATATCTTAACCTAAGAGCATATATATAATTTTCTTGGTTGGTTGACTATATTTTTTATATCAACAAAGCATAAAAATGATTAAGAAAACTAAATAACTTGGTAGAAAGATTCTACACAAAGAGAGATATTTGTTAACGAGAAATAAGAAAAAATAAGAAGGACGGTTTCATTTTGTTTGGGAGACTTTACACCATACATGCTACTCTTAGTTTAGTTTTGTAACATATCAATGTTGTTCTGAGACATATAATTATATATTTACATAACTTGGATACATAGTAATATTTCATATAATTGTTATATTTTTTCTATTCGCGTATTTTATTTCATTTCGTGTATACAAAAGAATTTGTGTAATTTAGTGTCATTTTGTGTTCTATTTTCGGGTACACGATTAAATATCATGTCATTTTCGTTCAAGACCCTAAAGTACATGACATGAATGTACAAAACGATTTGACAGGTCTACATAAACTATTTATTCTTAGAGTATCCTGGGCCTGAGGATATCCTCAGGTAACAATCCTGAGCTTAAGACATAATACACTACAAGTTAGGGATATTATTGTAAATACAGAAGGGTAACTACTATTATTACAAAAATGTCACTCACATTTATATTAGAAATCAATATAAATTCAGGTAAGTGCCCTGAGGTCAACCTCAGGGCCATTTTTCTATTCTACTTATATATGTAGGAAAAATATACTCACTTTTAAAGGAAAATGAATTTCATGTTATTTAATCCAAAATCTGAATTACAAGGACACATATATAACAATGTGATTATGTGTTGTTAGTCACAGAGGCATGCCTGAATACATCTAATAACAAGCCTAAGTATGTGTAATGCTATGCATTACCTACATGACCTCTTAACTGAGGGAACCTCTAGTTGTAGAGTTTCTACTTGTTTGTACTATGTAATAGGCATCAAATTCTATCTGTGTAACTGTACCTACTAAGTCAAGAATAAAGCTTGAAAGAAGTTCTAAGGTTCATGCCTCAAGCAAGGAAATGAAGACTGTCAAATAATCACAGTTGGGATTTGAAGAATTGAAGAAATGAAGAAATTGCCTAAGTACTAATTCGAGAAGTACATTTGTCTATTCGAGAAGTCTAGCATTCGAGAAGTCTGGAGTTCGATATCTCAGAAGACACTATTCGATATCTCTCAATATGCTATTCGATATCTCAGGGATTCGATATGTCAAAATGCTCTATTCGATATCTCAGGGATTCGATATGTCAAAATGCTCTATTCGATATCTCAGGGATTCGATATGTCAAAATGCTCTATTCGATATCTCAAGGAGTCCCAGAGAAAAGAGCTATTCGAGAAGTGATTCGATATGTCAAGATAACACTATTCGAGAACTCAGAGTTATCGATCAAGTCAACTCCAGTTCTCGAATCACTCACTTAGTCACTTCTCGAATACATTCTTGAGGACAAAATACTGAAGAATTGTACAAGTCAGAAACCTGCAACAAGCCAGGATACTTTATTTGACTCTGTCCTATAAAGCATGCTGGAAAGCCTACAAAGAAGCTTGGAGAGATAAGACAAGGGACAAGGAGCTGAAGAAGTGGATCTAAACAGGCTTTTCAAAGTCAAATCTGTAGCCGTTTGGACTCTTACTAAAATGAGATAGACAGACTGGAAAGTGCTTTTGTTTTACCTACCTCATTTGTAGTAAGTGGGTGTATCCATGTCTATAAGGATACAGCCTCACTTCCTTAGCTGTTAAGGTTTTGAAGTTTCTCAAAAATATCCAGAAAATATCTCTCTGAGAAAAACGAAGCTGAGAATACTATCATTTGTATTCACAGATTGTAGCAAAATCTTTATCTAATAAAATATTAGATTAAAGTGATATTGTGTTGTGTTTGTCTTTAATTATCCGCATCTTCATATCTCACACACTCATCACTTATCTTGTTACAAAGATTCAAGAACGAAGAAAAATTCAAGAATCCATTCACCCCCCCTCTGTATTCTTTTACTGTATTCAATACTCAACAAGTGGTATCAGAGCAGGCTGTTTAATCTAAACAGAAAACGATCATGAGTTCGAATACACCAAAGACTACAGGTACGGTAAAGGTCCCTAAGTTCGACAAAGAGAATTACAACCTCTGGAAAATAAAAATGCTGTTGTTCATCAAAGCTGCCAATCCTCTCTACCCTGACATTCTCAAGAATGGTCCATTCATACCACAACAAGAAGTTGCTGAATCCACAGTGGGCGCAGTAGTCATTCCTAGATCATACGTTCCAAAAGAGCCATCCAAATGGACGGACTCAGAGAAGGAAAAGATTGCCCTAGACAGCCACCTCATGTTGTTAATCATAGACTCCTTGGATATGTCGATGTTTGCCAACGTAGCATCATGCAGATCAGCCAAGGACATGTGGAATCACATCGAGGTGTTATGTGAAGGGACAGAGGAGGTAAGAGAAAATAAGAAACAGATACTGGTCACACAGTATGAGGCGTTCATGGCACAGCCCAAGGAAAGTATCACTGATATGTTTGAAAGATTTCACAAGCTGGTGACTGAGCTCCAAATGAATGGGAAGGTTTACAGCACTAAGGAATTAAATATGAAGTTTCTACTATCGTCACCAAACCATCTAGAGCAAAGGGTCATATCCCTAAGAGAAAGAGATTTGAACAAAGTCACGTATGATGTGCTCTATGGGGTTTTAAAGACACACGAGCTTGAGTTGCTTCAAAAGAGGGCTATCCAAGCTAACCAAGGCAGAATGATAAACACATCCTGTGCCTTGATTGTCAACAAATCTATTCAAGACCTGGAAGCATCTGCAAGTCAGCTGAGAATAGAAGAGATAGTAGATGATGAAGAAACTGAGGAAGTAGTGACTGAACCTGCTGATGACAAGGAAGAAGATGAGTTCTACACTCTTGAAGAGCTGGATGGCATGGAAAATACATCATATGCTTTTATGGCTAGAAAATTCCCAAACATCAGATTCAAGAGGAATCAGCCCTTCAAGCCTAGACCTCAAAATCATTCATTCAACAAGAGCAAGGCATCTATGAAAACAAACAAGAACAGATTCAAAACCAGCTATGTGGATAGGTCATCTGTAAGATGTTACAGATGCAATGACCTAGGGCATTTTGCCAGTGAATGCAAGAAGCCTAAAAAGAAGGATAAGGAGTTTCTTGAGCTTGAAGCTAAGTATGAGGCCCTTCTAAAGAAGCAGACACCAGGTAAGGCTTACATAGCTGAAGGGAAGTGTTGGGATGATTCTGACAGTGATGGGGAAGAACAAGAATTCTGCAACTATGCCTTGATGGCCAATTCCAAGGAAGAACCATCTGCATCAGACTCACAGGTACCATCTCTCACTACCATAGACATGTCTATTTCTGAATATAAATCTTTGGTTGAACAACTATCCGTTGAGATGTTTAACATTCATACTAGTATGACTGCTGCTAATGAAGAGATTGCTAAACTGTCTACTAGGAATGAACTGTTAAATAAGAGAAATGAGGAACTAGAGCTAACTACTGTGCAAATAGAAAATCTTAAACAAGAGATTGAGTATCTAAAGAACAAAGTTCTATGTGCTAGTCAAGTTGAGAAAGCTCTTAGGGATGAATTAGCTGAAAATGAATTTAAGTTGAAAACATTTAAGAATTCCTCTAGTCTATTGCAGTCTTATCATGAGAAAAATCTAGCTAGACCTAAGGCTGCCATTGGACTTGATTATGACACTCTTAAACAGAGGAAAGGCTATGCAGTCATTGAAGATGACATTGTTGTTCAAGAGGAGGTGCCTCAGGTTTTGAAAAAGACTGAGAATCCAATATTTAAAACACCAACACTTGAGATTGATGAGGATGCCTTACTCATCAAGCAAATGTTGGAGGATGAAGATGAGGCACAATCAAATGAACAACAAGCATCCTCTGAGAGTAAGAATGTCAAAACCAAAGCCAAGGAGCCAGTAGGAGGTAGACCTAGACTTGAGAAATCTGTAAATTTTGTTTCAGCTGGAAATTATGAGACTAAGAAGAAAGTGACTAATAAGAGACCAAACAGGAATGGCAAATTAGGGATTAACAAAGATAACAACTATGCTTATATGCCAAATGCCCCTAGGAAAGTTTGTCAAAACTGTTTTAGCTCTAATCATTTGACTCATGCTTGCAAGAAACCATCTGGTAGTGTTGCTAAACCATTCTATGATTGCTCTGTGCCTTTAAGACATAGAGACTCTCCTTTCTGTGATAAACTTGATTGTATGCCATGTAACATGAATGTGATGACTAGTTGTTTTAATTTGAGAAGACAATTCATGGAGGGCTGTATCAATCATAATGTTCACACACACTACACAAGGACAAAGTCTTCAAGTCCTCCTAAAGTTAGGAAGGTACCTCTGTCACCTAAGTCTAAGAACCCTGATTCTAAGACTCCCAACAGTGACAAGAAGACCAACATCAAGAAAACTGATAAGCATGCTGATTTTGATAAAACTGTCACTAAGTCACATGGACCCAAACTCGTTTGGGTACCAAAGGAGAAGTAATACTTTTGTGTTTGCAGGGCAAAGAAAGTAAAAAGAAGGTCATGTGGATTTTGGACAGTGGATGCTCAAATCATATGACTGGTGATATGGCTCTGCTATCACAGTATGAGGAAAAGGCTGGCCCAATGGTTGCTTTTGGAAGATGACAGCATTGGCAACACACTGGGATATGGCAAGTTGGAAATTGGAAATGTCATCATTGAGAATGTAGCACTGGTCAAGGGGCTCAAGCATAATCTACTGAGTGTTGGTCAATTCACTGACAGAGGCTTCAAGGTGAACTTTGACAAAGATGAATGTTTGATCACCCACAAGAAGACTGGTGATTTTGCTCTGTCTGGAGTAAGGAAGGGAAGCCTGTTTGTAGCCAATATGGACTCTGCAAGCAAGGACACAATTTGTTGCTTCTACTCAAAAGCATCAAATGAAGACAGTTGGCTGTGGCACAAGAAGCTATCACACCTGAACTTCAAAGCCATTAATTCCCTAGTCAAAAGGGAGTTAGTGAGAGGCATGCCCACACTTGAATTCTGTCAAGAAGGAGTGTGTGAGGCGTGTCAAAAGGGAAAAATGAAAAGATCAAGCCACAAGTCAAAAACAGTGACATCTATAACCAAGCCCCTGCAACTGATTCATATGGATTTGTTTGGGCCTGTCAATATTATGTCACTAGGAAGGAAGAAGTATGCTCTAGTGATGGTTGATGATTTTACAAGGTATACATGGGTAGAATTTCTGGCATCAAAGGATGAGGCTCCACAAGTAATCATTGAGCACATAAAGAAAGTTGACAAAGAAGCAAAGGCCATAAATGCAAGTGTGATTGCATTAAGAAGTGATAATGGGACAGAATTCAGAAATGCCATGCTTGGAGCATTCTGCAAAGAAAATGGTATTTCTCAACAATTCTCAGCTCCAAGGACTCCACAACAAAATGGAGTTGTTGAGAGAAAGAATAGGACTCTGATAGAGGCTGCTAGAACAATGCTACTTGATGCAAAGATGCCTACATGTTTTTGGGCTGAGGCTGTGAGCACTGCATGCTACATCCAAAACAGAACCCTCATCAACAAAAACACTGGAAAGACACCTTACAACTTGATGACTGGAAAGAAGCCTACTCTAAAGTATGTTCATACTTTTGGAAGCAAGTGCTTTGTGCTAAAAGATAATTCAGAATATGTTGGAAAGTTTGATGCAAAGGCATTTGAAGGAATCTTTCTTGGCTATTCTATGGAAAGAATTGCATACAAAGTTTATGTCATTTGTCAAAAGAAAGTAATGGAGAGCACAGATGTAACATTTGATGACAGCAAACTACCTGGATTAGAAGAAGCCAATGATGAAGATAAAGATCCCTTGAAGTTTGACAATCTAGATGATTCTGATGAGGAGATTGAAAGTGAATCTGAACTCATAATCCAACAAACTCAAGTGAATGAAGAACCTGTGTCAACCAACAATGAAGAAACAAGCATCCAAGATACACCTGTGAGGAGTGACAACTTCACAGGGGGAGGAAATGTAGATGATCATGATCTAAATGATGAAGCAACATCAAGGATGAGAAATCAATCTGAACATACAAGGAAATGGGATAGATCACACACTGCAGATCAGATAATTGGAAATCCAAATGCAGGAGTAAGGACAAGGAGAGCAACTATAAATGAATGTCTCTATGGCTGCTTTCTATCCCAAGTTGAGCCTAAGAAACTTGATGATGCATTGTTGGATCCTGACTGGATAATTGCTATGCAAGAGGAGCTAAATCAATTTGAAAGGAGCAAAGTATGGGAACTAGTGCCTGCACCAAAGGATAGAACCGTTGTTGGAACTAAATGGGTTCTAAGGAATAAGATGGATGAAAATGGTGTAGTCATAAGGAACAAAGCAAGGTTGGTTGCAAAAGGATACTCTCAACAGGAAGGTATTGACTATGATGAGACCTTTGCCCCTGTTGCTAGACTAGAAGCCATCAGAATTTTCTTGGCATTTGCTGCACATTCTAATTTCAAGGTCTATCAAATGGATGTCAAGAGTGCATTCCTGAATGGGGAGTTGGAAGAAGAAGTATATGTGCAACAACCACCTGGCTTTGAGGATCCACAGTTTCCCCACTTTGTCTACAGATTACTTAAAGCATTGTATGGACTCAAGCAAGCTCCTAGGGCATGGTATGACACACTATCACAATTTCTACTGGAGAATCAATTCACTAGAGGCACACTGGACAAGACACTGTTCTACAAGAAACATGATGATGATATTATCCTAGTTCAAATCTATGTGGATGATATCATATTTGGCTCTACAAATGAGAAGCTGTGTGAAAAATTCTCTAAGCTCATGCAAAGCAGATATGAGATGAGTATGATGGGAGAATTAACATTCTTTCTTGGACTGCAAGTTAGTCAAAGGAAGGATGGCATTTTTATAAGTCAAACCAAATACATTAAAGATTTACTGAAGAAATTTGATTTGGAAGAATGCTCACCTGCGAAGACACCCATGGCCACTGCCACCAAGTTAGATGATGATGCTAAGGGCAAAAAGGTAGATATCTCAATCTACAGAGGCATGGTTGGTTCTCTACTCTACCTCACTGCTAGTAGGCCAGATATCATGTTTGCTACATGCTTATGTGCAAGGTTTCAATCAAACCCAAAGGAATCACACATGATAGCAATAAAAAGGATCTTCAAATATCTGAAAGGCACACCAAACTTGGGGTTATGGTATCCTAAGGACACAGGGTTCAATCTGGTTGGTTATTCTGATGCTGATTATGCTGGATGCAGAGTGGATAGGAAAAGCACATCAGGTAGCTGCCAGTTTCTTGGATAAAGGTTAGTCTCTTGGTACAGCAAGAAGCAACAATCTGTGTCAACTTCCACAGCTGAAGCTGAATACATAGCTGCTGGAAGTTGCTGTGCTCAAGTGCTTTGGATTAGAAACCAACTTAGAGATTATGGACTTGTGTTGGAAAGAATTCCTATCATGTGTGACAACACAAGTGCAATCTCTATAGTTGCCAATCCTGTCAATCATTCTAGGACAAAGCACATTGACATCAGATATCACTTCATAAGGGAGCATGCAACTAATGGAACCATTGAGTTACATTATGTTTCTACAGAAAAACAACTAGCTGACATATTCACTAAGCCATTAGATGAAGCCACCTTCACTAGGCTGGTCAGTGAGATTGGAATGCTGAATTCTTCGAATTCTGGCTAAGTGAATATATCAACTAGATTGTTGCAGCAGTAAATACTTACTTTATCAAATGCCCAATATTTCTGAAGTAAGTATTGGCTGGAGTTTGATGTATAAATATTCCAATGCTGCACATGTTGAAAATCATACATATGTAGCTTGAAATTTCTGTAAAAATTTTGAGTAAACCACTATTTAATTTGGTAGAATATTCGTCAATGAATATTTCTAGTAAATTTTAAAGGATAGTGGAAATTGAATTTTATGAGTGAAAAGTACAGTTCGATAAGTCAGACTTCTCGAATGGTTCATTGTTATGTCTTGGCTCGAGTTCTCGAATAGGCCTATCTAGAACCCTCTTGAGTTCTCGAATAGTGTCTTTTAGAGAAATCGAATAGCACACTTTGAGTTCTCGAATAGAGTATTTTAGTTCTCTAATGATAGAGTTCTCGAATACTGCATTTGAGTTATCGAATCATTTGAAAAGGCTGATTTTTCGCTGACACTTAATCGCTTTTTGGATTTATATTCAAACCTTCATTTCACTCATAAAAATATATTCTTAACTTTGAATTATTTTCTGAGTTAAATCACTGCCAGCTGTGAGTTAAAAACTGCCTGAGATATCGAATAAGCCTTTCTTGACTTCTCGAATAGTTGTTTCATACTTCTCGAATGACTTGTCGCTACAGAACACTTATCTATCGACAACTCAAGACATTCATATATACATATACAACTTCACAACTATTCAATTCATTTCGTTCGATTTCTCAAGCATCTCAACTCCTGAAACCTCTGAAAAACCCTAACTGCGAATTTCTTCTTCAATCCTAATTCTCTTTTCTTCTCTACCCAAATGGCAAACACTCAACTCACCATACCATCCCAAACTAATTTCATCGCAATCTCCAGTGATGTGGAAGCACCGAATGCCAATTTCAAGTGCTTTGTTCGGTGGTTGTCTGAATCATACATCAAGAGTGCGCTCTCAGCCAACCCAACTCTGTACATAGATCTATTGGAACAATTCTGGAGGACTGCTACTGTGGAGGTCATCGCTCTTGAGAATGCTATCACCTCTTATATTGTTCACTGCAAGATTCAAGGAGAGGATATCACTATCACCACTGCAGACATGAATCAAGCCTTGGATATGCAGCAAGAGACGTATGATGCTCTGGCCTCCAATGATGAGTTGGAAGAATTCTTTGACTTCATCAACTACTCTGATACTATCAAGCTGGGAAAGTTGAATAGGAAGTTCTTGAGGAAAGAATGGAGCTTTGTATTTGCTACACTCCTTCAAGTATTCACTGCACGGAAATCAAGCTTTGATCAGATTAGTACGCCCGTGCAACAGCTTGCCTATGCCTTGGCTCATGGGAGAAAGATAGATGTTGGACTTCTCATCCTACAGGAACTCTATGGGAGACTTGGTCAGACCACAGCCAAGAGAGGTAATGAAATTTTCTTTCCTCGCTTTATTCAATCAGTGCTTAACTTTAAAAATGCTTCTTTGATTGAATTGCCTGGAGTAGATAAGAGTAAAATAGGCTATCCTAGGTCCATGACCAAACTCATTTTTGGTAATTTGGAGACTAGGAATGATGTGGATGTAAGACTTAACATAACTCCCCACATGGAGGGTTTGTTTAGGTCTTACCCCCACAACATGCCAATATTTGATTCAAAATCACAGTTAGCACAGCCTAAGCAAGGAGAACAAAGTGCTAACCCAAGGCCTGCTAACCAACCCCCTCAGCCAAACACTCTATCCAGCAAAGAGCCAACTGCATCATCCTCTCAAAAGGGTGATGTTAGTAAAAAGAAGAGAAAACATGCTGCTTCTGAACCTTTAGAAATCTTAACTGAAGCAGCCTTGGCTGTAGAACTAGGGTTAGAAAGTGAGAAACCTGAGTTACCTATCATAAGCCTAAAGAAGAAGAAGAAGTCTAAAACCACCTCTTCAGTCACTCAAATGGCTGAAGTTGTAAAATCAGGGGCACACAGCTCACTAGATGTATCCTCTCAACAGGATGCATCTATAGAATCAAGCATCCTCCCCAATGCACCTATCTGTAAAGAGTCAGCACAAGGGAGTGATAAGGCTGGCATAACACTGAGTGGAGAGCACATCATAACTGAAACTCCCTCTATTTCTCAGGGGGAGTTGCCAAAATCTTGTCTACAACACTCTTCTCTTTCAGAATCTACCACTCATATTTCTTTGAAGCCTGCAACTCAAGCAATTGAGGAGCAAGGCATTGATCATCAAGAATTCTTTTCCTTTGATGAGCCAATGAATTCAAGTGACTTGGTGCATGACACTTTGCTCACCACCCAGGTACCACATTTGGATGGTCAGGGAATGCATGCTGGGGCATATCCTAATGACACCATCACAAACACAGAGGATTCACTAGTTCTTACTAGAGACTCTGTGCCTGTGTCAACTACTGTTGTAACTCATCCCACTTCTGTGGAGACAGCAGTAGTAGAGTCTGTTCATCCGGTTGCAGAAGTTGCATCTGTAACTGAGGAGCCTAGCAAGCCTAGCTCTAGCTCTAACTTTTTGTCTCAATGGCTGAAGCCTGTGCAACATGACAGTGCTTCAGGATCAGGGTCTGTTCCACCACAATTGACGGTTGAAGCACTTCAAAGCTTAGTTGTGGATCAGATCCCTGAGTTCACAAAAATTGCTCAGCACCTTCTCACTGCAAACATGCCCAATCCAGACTATAAAGCTATTCTCCTATGTCACAAAGAGGATGTAGAGCTACAGAAGGAGAAGATCATAGATGAAACTGAGAGAGATGGGAATATCGATGCTTGGCTGCAAGGAACCAATTCAATCCCTCTCTCAGAAGGTCTTCAGTATCTCAGAGAAGAGTACATCACTTCACTAGGGTCCAATGCCAAATCTCTCAACCCTACTGATGTGTTTGAAGCAGTGAATGACAGCTATAAAGGCATTCTCAAGGCTGCACACTATCTTGGTAAAGGCTTAAAGACAGAAATTAATGAAGTGTGTTCAGCTACAACCAAGGAGGTGCATGAGATCAAGAGGACTTTTGATGCTAAATTCCCTCAATTGGAGACTGTTCTCAAGGACATTCGAACCTGCAATGCTACTTGCACCAGGATGGACAATGGTTTGGCTATTCTCAAGGATGCTGTCACAGGTCTGGGGCACAAATTTCAATCCTTATCAGATCAGACAACTGATGCCAATGCCATGCTCAGGACCCTCTTTGCAAATCAATATGGAGACAAGCTGGTCACTGAGGTTCCTGTGCATGAGATGTCAAGGTTCGAAGTGCAGAGACTGAAGGATCAATCCCTATCTGGTTTTAAGGCCAATGAACTCTTCATTAAAGTGGATACTCTTGAAAAGGAGGTAGTCTCTCTCCACAAGTCCAATGCTCATCTTACAGACACTGTGACAACTCTGACTGAGCAGTTGAACACTCAAGCCACCACCACAGCTGATGTTCTTCTGCATCAACAATCAATGTTGTCTGCAATGATGAAGCACATGGGTCTCCCTCTACCTGATGAATCTTCAACTCCAAAGGTGCCTCCTACAGTCCCTGTGTCTGTCAACAAGCCTAAGGGGGAGAAGAGGATATCAAAGAACTCAAATCCAAAGGGGGAGAGACCACTAGAAAAGGGCATCAAGATCACTGAGGGTGGCCATCAGAGAACTTTGAAATCTACTACTCATGTGCCTGGAAAAGGAAAGGACAAAGTTGATGAGCCTCCCACTTCTCTGCCAGTTGTCACTCTACCAACTGTGCACATCACTACTCCTGATGGTCAAAGGCAGTCTATCACAACCACAGTGGTTGCGGGGAGTATGCCATCTGACAAGCCTCGAATCTCAATATCTAAGAGTGCCAAGCCAGTAGAAGTGAAGGTGGTCACTGAGGCCAAGCTACAAGAAATTGCAAACTCAAATGTCTATCATGATGATGCATTCTTGGAGTTTCTGAAAGTCTCTAGAGAACAGGCTGGTGATGCTCTGCTATATCATGAGAGTTTGAAGAGTCAGATTGACTGTCTCACTGTAGTACCAAGGAGGCTTAATAATCTATGGCTCAAGGAGATATTGATGGTAGGAAAGAACAAGATATGGCACTTAACCATCAATACTCTACAGAGTCTAAAGCACTCAGAAGTGAATGTGCTCCTTGGACTAATTGAGAAGGGAAATGAGAACAACAAGAGTCTTCATGATGAATTGAGGAATGGTCAACCTTCAAGGCTACCTGAAGTTTTCACAGATCCTAGAACTATTATCTACCAGGCTGGAACAAGAATTGAAGATATCAAGCAGCTGGTCATTCCTAAGCATCTAACTCCTCAAAATAAAAATCTCATCATAGCCATCATTGAGAAACTGATCAAGAAGAAGGGATCAAGAACAGCAGAAGAATTAGAAGCTATATCTTATCTCAGGTCATATATTGCAACTGGCATTGTATCTGAGATTGCTAAGTTCAACCCAAGCAAAGATCAAGACAAGGATGAAGATAAAAGTGACGAAAGGAGAAGACATCACAGGAGTAATAAGGGTGATGAAGACAAGAAGAAGAAGAAGGATGATGAGAAGAGGAAGAATGATGATGATCAAGGTAAAGGCTCTGAGAGGAAAAGTGGAAGACAGCAAGCCTCAGGCATTGCTGACAGTAACCTCACCACAACACAAGACTCTAAGTCTAGGGTGAATGCTGCCAGTAGTGACCTTTCAAAATTTGCATCTATGGCTTCTGCAACTGTCTTGCCACCTCAAGAAGAGAAGAAGATTCAGGTCAAGAAACCATCTGTATGTTTCAAAAAGCAAACTGCTAATGGAATACTACAATGGTCTACAAACAAAGGTCACATACTGCTGCCAAGTAATCATGTAAAAAGAATCAAGTTCAAGCAAGCTGCAAGGAAATCAAAGCCAACCACATCAAAAACCCTGACAATCTATCCAGGCCTAAAACTCCAACCACTAGATGAAGATTATGATGTAGACCAACTGCAATTTTTGCAAGCTCAAAGAATCTATCATGTTGCCATTGTTGATAATTGCCTTGAGATTAAATATTCTGATGGAAGGGAGGAGAAATTCAAACAAGGAGGATGTCAACACTGGGGCAAGCTATATGACATAGAGAGAATCATTGCACTGTTGAGCTCAGAAGATAAAGTGGAGAGAGTATGGAAACTGGAGCTAATTGATTTTGTGAAAATGAAGAGAGATCATGAAGAAAAAGTCAGAAAAGAGTGTTTTGAGAAATGGCTGGCAAGGGAGAGAGAAATTGAGAGACTGGAAAGTGAAGCAGAAAAGCTGAGGAAAAAGGGTTTGTGTAGAGTTCAGTTCAACCCCTACATGGTAAAGTATAGGAGGAGGAATGGAAATCAAGTCAACATCAGAATGAATCTACTCAACCACTATCCTGCAAATATTCTGGAACCAGTACTTGAAGATTTCAAAGACTCAATTTTGCTTGAAGAATTGGATGCTATGGCAGAAATAATAAAAGCTATGGATGAGAATACAAGGAAGGAGAAAGAAAGAAGAGAGAAAGAATATGATGAATTTCAAGCCAAAGCTATGGAAAGGGAATCAAAAGACAATGGCTAGTTCTTCATCATAGGCTGTAAGATTACTCACTCTGTAGTTCTATCCAAATTGCTAATGGAAATTCATACCTGTACTGTCAAGTTTTATCTTTATGTATGATAGGCTTGTTATCAGACATGAAATTGTGACTAAGGGTCTTACTCACAATTTGGGGGAGATTGTTAGTCACAGAGGCATGCCTGAATACATCTAATAACAAGCCTAAGTATGTGTAATGCTATGCATTACCTACATGACCTCTTAACTGAGGGAACCTCTAGTTGTAGAGTTTCTACTTGTTTGTACTATGTAATAGGCATCAAATTCTGTCTGTGTAACTGTACCTACTAAGTCAAGAATAAAGCTTGAAAGAAGTTCTAAGGTTCATGCCTCAAGCAAGGAAATGAAGACTGTCAAATAATCACAGTTGGGATTTGAAGAATTGAAGAAATGAAGAAATTGCCTAAGTACTAATTCGAGAAGTACATTTGTCTATTCGAGAAGTCTAGCATTCGAGAAGTCTGGAGTTCGATATCTCAGAAGACACTATTCGATATCTCTCAATATGCTATTCGATATCTCAGGGATTCGATATGTCAAAATGCTCTATTCGATATCTCAGGGATTCGATATGTCAAAATGCTCTATTCGATATCTCAGGGATTCGATATGTCAAAATGCTCTATTCGATATCTCAAGGAGTCCCAGAGAAAAGAGCTATTCGAGAAGTGATTCGATATGTCAAGATAACACTATTCGAGAACTCAGAGTTATCGATCAAGTCAACTCCAGTTCTCGAATCACTCACTTAGTCACTTCTCGAATACATTCTTGAGGACAAAATACTGAAGAATTGTACAAGTCAGAAACCTGCAACAAGCCAGGATACTTTATTTGACTCTGTCCTATAAAGCATGCTGGAAAGCCTACAAAGAAGCTTGGAGAGATAAGACAAGGGACAAGGAGCTGAAGAAGTGGATCTAAACAGGCTTTTCAAAGTCAAATCTGTAGCCGTTTGGACTCTTACTAAAATGAGATAGACAGACTGGAAAGTGCTTTTGTTTTACCTACCTCATTTGTAGTAAGTGGGTGTATCCATGTCTATAAGGATACAGCCTCACTTCCTTAGCTGTTAAGGTTTTGAAGTTTCTCAAAAATATCCAGAAAATATCTCTCTGAGAAAAACGAAGCTGAGAATACTATCATTTGTATTCACAGATTGTAGCAAAATCTTTATCTAATAAAATATTAGATTAAAGTGATATTGTGTTGTGTTTGTCTTTAATTATCCGCATCTTCATATCTCACACACTCATCACTTATCTTGTTACAAAGATTCAAGAACGAAGAAAAATTCAAGAATCCATTCACCCCCCCCCCCTCTGTATTCTTTTACTGTATTCAATACTCAACATGTGTTTATATATTACATACTTGATTTCTATTTTATGGACACTAGCTTATTTTCACAAGTTGGTCAAATTAAAAAAAGATAGGTGATACTCATTTTCATATGTCTTATTTTAAGAATAAAAGAAAACTAAAATTTATTATTTCATGTTTTACTAGAAAAGAATAAAAAAAATAAAATACAAACTTCCAAACTGAAAATGCAAATAAGCTAAGGGCAATAACCATAAATTCTAACAATTATATGTTACTCCAAGAGCGCGATATATTGAATTTGTTTGGTTAGTTCATAAAAAAAAATTTATAGTAAATCAATTCATTAATAAAAGGACATATAATTTGTAAAAATGATACACCCTCCGTCCCACTAATATTGGCCACATCCTTTTCGACACACATTTTTAGGTGCAAATAAATTATAATTCCATAATTTTTTTTAATTTTTTTTCTTCTGAATAAAAATTTAGATCTTAAATTTTTATTCAGTTCATTTCATATATCTTGCATAGTAGATATCCTTTCTCATATCGCTGAAACATGCAACCTTTTTTTGATAGATAGTCTAATGATTTATTGTAGTCGTGAGGATTAAGTTTTTACAAATTTTTAATATGTAATCGAAAAATTAACCACGACCATACAAATATTTTCAATAAATTAATATAATAAATATTTTAAGGATTCGATATTTAATAAATATACTGAATTCTTAGAATATGGGTGAAAAATTTGTTAACATGATACGTAGAAATATTCTCTAACAAAGAAAGAAATAAAATGAAAGTTAAATTTTAAAAAGAAACAATAAAGAGGGATTTTGAACTTTTCAATGGGGTTGTATTTGTTTTGATGATTGGTTCATAATATTAATATTAATTCAATTGGTATGAATTCACGGATAACTAATTTCATACTTAGGTTAATTAACATTCCAATAAAATTATATATTTTTCTAAATAAAAT
The DNA here is from genome assembly GCA_036435485.1 of Saposhnikovia divaricata. Taxonomy (NCBI): domain Eukaryota; kingdom Viridiplantae; phylum Streptophyta; class Magnoliopsida; order Apiales; family Apiaceae; genus Saposhnikovia; species Saposhnikovia divaricata. The sequence goes on from CM071599.1 coordinate 35,965,826, forward strand.
TTAAAATAATATATTTATATTAATTTATTAATACATTATATCACGAGTAGAACGCTAGTTATTATTCAAACCTAATACAGATAATAATCTAAAAGGAGTTCAAAATCAATTATGAATTTAGCTATTGTCTAAATCTAATTTAAAAATCCATCAAAATATTAATCCAAATTGAAAAATAAAATACTAAGTGCTTAAAATAAAAAAAGTTCATAAACTAATAAGCCAAATATCTAATTTTTCAATAAAATCCATAAGGCCATAACAGTTAAATTTAATATAAATAAATCAAATAACTAGAGCCCATAATAATAAACTAAACAATTAGAGCCCACACAATTAGTATACTAGCTTTATTACAACGGATGTTTTATAAATAATAGCTTATAACCCGTTCAACGCACGGTTTTTTTTTTTTTAATATTTATAATTATATTAAATTTTTTAAATTTTATATGTTATTAATTCACATATCAAATTGTTATTAAAAATTTGATATATATATATATATATATGTATATATATATATATATATATAAGATTTTACACGTTCGATTTAATATTTGTATTATATCTTGAATTCTTAAAATTTGATTTGGACAACCCACGTGAAATTAACAAAATAATATTTAATTTAGTGATGGTTTAATAATTTTTTTTTTAATTAAATCTATGCAGAAACAGAGAAGAGAAACAATTGACGATTTTTTACGTTGAAAATTCTATATGATTTATGAATTCTACTTATAATTCGTTTTGATTATCAAAATACCCTTGTAATTATTTGAAGATAGTTCTACTAATAATCAAACACAATTTTAATAATAAGTGTAAGAGATATTTTTTCCAAAACTTTGATAATCGGTAATTTGGTCCTCCGTACAACAAAGATCTTAAAATAAATAGATGAAAATCGTTGGAACTAACATAAAAAAATATTTTAAATTTTAATATGCTATAAACTAAAAAGGTATTTATATTGTAATACGAAAATGTATAAGTCAATGATTTAAATCATATATAATTAGGTTTTCTACATTGAATAGCATTATCAATTTAGGACTTATACATAGAATAGGATTAATGTAAAAATTCGTAATTACATTTTTTCTTGAGATTCTGAGTATTTCCATTTGAATAATAATTATTAAATTTTCAATAAATTAAAGATAATTTATGAGGTTCGCATGGATTTTAAAATCATCCAAATCTGATTTCTAGATTTTAAGATAAAGCCCAAATAGTAAATATGAATTTTTTTAAATACCAATCAAAAATAAATAAAATTCAATTCTAATACAACCTTTTTAATTATATCTTTTTCAGATTATAATTTTCTTTTTAACATTCAATTTTAATACAACCTTTTTTAGTTACATCCTTTTCATATTATAATTTTCTTTTTAAAATTTACTTCTAATGCAACCTTTTCTAATTATATATTTTTTAGATTATAATTTTCTTTTTAATGTGATCTAATCTTGTTCGTCTATTTTTAATCAAACGGATCATATGAATTTGGTAGTATAGTGACCAGACCAGACCAAAATTTTGGATAAGATCCCTCTTATACTTATTATATATAAGGATCTAATAGCTTATAACCCGTGCGTTGCACGGCTCCTTTTTTAATATTCATAATTATATAATTTTTTTTTAATTTTATATGTTATTAATGTACATGTTAAATTGTTGTTAAAAAGTTGATATATATAAGATTTTACACATTCGATTTAATATTTGTACTCTATCTTGAATTCTTAAAATTTGATTTGGACGATTTTAGAGCCCATATGAAATTAACAAAATAATCTTTCATTTATTGATGGTTTAACAATTATTTTCCAATTAAACCTACGCAAAAATTGACGATTTTTTACGTTGAAAATTCTATTTTATTTATGAATTCTATTTATAATTCGTTTTGATTATCAAAATATCCCTGTAATTATTTGAAGATAGTTCTACTAACAACCAAATACAATTTTAATAATAAGTTTAAGAGAAATTTTGTCCAAAATTTTGATAATTGGTAGTCTAGTCCTCCGTACGACAAAGATCTTAAAATAAATAGATGAAAATTGTTCGATCTAGCATAAACAATGTTTTATATTTTAATATGTTATAACCTAAAAAGTATATTAATATTGAAATAAGAAAATGTATATGTCAATAATTTAAATCATTTATAATTATGTTTTCTACATTGAATAGCATTATCAATATAGGATTTCTATATGGAATAGCATTAATGTAAAAATTCGTAATTATATTTTTTCTTGAGATTCTGAGTGTTTATATTTGAATAATAATTATTAAAACATCACTAAATTAAAGATAATTTTATGAGGTTCGCGTAGATTGTAAAATCATCCAAATCTGATTTTTAGATCTCAAGATAGTGCCCAAATAATAAATATGAATTTTTTTAATACTAATAAAAAATAAATAAAATTCAATCCTAGTACAACCTTTTTTAATTATATCCTTTTCAGATTATAATTTTATTTTTAAAATTTAATTATAATACAACCTTCTTTTAATTATATTCTTTTTAGATTATAATTTTCTTTTTAAAATTCACTTCTAATACAACCTTTTCTAATTGTATCCTTTTTAGATTATAATTTTTTTATTAACGTGATCTAATCTTGATCGTCTATTTTTAATCCAACTGATCATATGATTTTGGTAGTATAGTGACCAGACCAAAAATTTGGATAAGATCCCTCTTATGCTTATTATATATAAGATTATATTTGTTTATGAGTTCATTTTATATTAAATTGAATATTTTTTATTTCTTTGTGATGCAAAAAATTTAAAATATATTTTATTAACATTAATATTGATTATTTTAGTTGTTATTTCATTTTTTTTAATGAAATTTCATATATTTTTAATTTTTAAAATTTTTAAAATTTATATTTCTATATTTCCCTCAGTAACTTGATTTTACCATGTAAATAATTTCTAAATTTTTTGAAAATTGTAAAATAATATCTTCAAATCACATTCATCATTTTTACAACTGGATGTACAATTTAACAATTTTTTTTAATTTTTTTAATAGTATCCACATTTTTTGTCAAAATATTTAATTCTATTTAGAAAATATAACTACTAAAAATATTTCTAAAACGATATTATTATCCTAACAACCAAATTACAATATCTCCTTATATATATATATATATATATATATATAATATTAACTTTCTAATTCACAATATATATATATATATATATATATATATATATATATATATATATATATATATATACTATTATATAAAAGCCGAAACATTAAAAGTTTGGTCGGTCGGTACTTGTTGAATTTACTTATTTATCCTTAGTCAATTACAGATAAAATTCATCCTACTTGTTAGGAATATGTTGTACTTGATGATAACTTCACAATCAATCAAATTGTATAAGATTTTGTAGCTGTCAACGGATGAGGATTTATAACTCTATCCGTTGACAGGTAGCTCATCAACGGATGAGGTTTTGTAGCATACTGCAGTATCTCTATGTTATCAGTTGATAGTGTTTTTATTCACAGTCATGTTGACCATCAATGGATAGGCAGAATAGGGTAGCCAATTGTAAATAAGCTATGCTATGTAATTCTGTCTAAGTGAAAGTGTATCAATAGATGAAGACAGAACTCTATCAACGGATACAACTCAAATCTACAATATCAACGGATACAGCTCAATATATCATCAACGGATGTCAGTATACAATATCAACGGATAATCATTGACACTTACTTCTATGCTAAGCTGGGGATTAGCAGTTGATAAAGACAGGTTTGACTGACAGATCACATGGGTTGATAGTAGATACAAAAAGCAGTATGGCAGCCATATTTTGGAAACACAGAAGAAAGAAGCATTCCGTTTACACTATGAATACAAGAAAGGTGCAGGAGACATGTCTGTTCACAAGGACAACCTTTCGGCTACATGTGTATTTGGAGTGTAGTAGCAAGTCAACTTGAATTAGATTAATATTATCTTATTCCTGTAGTACTTGTAAACTTGGGATTTATAACCAAGTGGAGCAACTCTTTAGAAGATAAGAAAACTGATACATTTGCTTAGGTTTTTATTGAATATCCTTAGAAAGAAAAGAGTTGTAAAAGAGAAGCTGTGTACATTTGTATCAAAGAGTTTTCTTCGAATAAAAGCTTCAGGTGGTGCATTTAACCACCTGATTTTTATGTGTTTGTCCATTAATCTTTTTACAGCAATTATCTAAGTATAGATTTCTGGAGTTCTTTTCAGAAATTTATAAATACCAATAATTGTATTCAACCCCGCCCCTTCTACAATTATACAAGTGTGTAATCTGGGAATAACAATTGGAATCAGAGCAAGCTTCTAACATATTTGAAGTTTAAAGATCAACACACTTCCAACATATCTAAGAAGGATTATGGAGTAAAGATACCAGTTCTGGATAGAGAGAATTACTTTCACTGGAAAGTAAAAATGCGTCTACATCTCTTGTCTATTGATGAGGGTTTTGTGGATTGCATTGACAAGGGTCCTCATGTTCAAATGAAAACTGCAACAAGAGTTGGCCTACTGAAGATGTGCCTGACACTCTCATTCCCAAACCTGTTTCTGAATGGAGTCTTGAAGATATTGCAGAAGTCCACAAAGACAAAAAGACCATGAATATACTGTTCAATGGTCTAGAAACAGACATGGGTGACAATGTTATTAACTGTACTACCTCCAAGGAAGTATGGGACACTGTTCAAACCCTTTGTGAAGGAACAGAACAGGTGAGGGAAAACAAGATGCAACTACTAATCCAACAGTATGAACATTTCCATTTTAAGAGTGGAGAAACATTGAATGATACATTTAGTAGATTTCAAAAGCTACTAAATGGTTTGAAACTGTATGGAAGAATCTATCAAGTTAAAGATTCTAATCTCAAATTTCTGAGATCACTGCCCAAGGAATGGAATCCAATGACTGTTTCTCTAAGAAACACTCAAGAGTACAAGACATTTACTCTTGAAAGGCTCTATGGAACTTTAAAGACATGTGAGCTTGAAATGGAGCAGGATGAAGAGATTAAGAAGTCCCAAAAGAAAAGTGGGTCGGTTGCACTTGTTGCCAACTAGGAGCAGAAGGAGGAAAGGATAGAAGCTGCTTATTCTACACCAAACAAGGAGGTTTGTAAAGGTAGAGCAGAATCAAGCAGGAGTAAGGAAAAGGTGTCTGAGGAATTGAATGTCCTTCAGCATGATGAATTGGATGAGATAGATGAACACTTAGCTTTTCTGTCTAGGAGATTCTCTAAGCTGAAATTCAAGAGAAACTCTGGGGTGGCCAAGCCATTTAACAAGGATTTTTCCACAAGAAACTATGTGGATAAATCCAAAATTAAATGCTACAATTGTGGAATTGCTGTTCACATGATAAGTGAATGCAGGAAGCCTAGATCTGAGAACAAGGGAAAGCCAACTGAGACTGTTGACTACAAGAAGAAATATTTTGATCTTCTCAGGCAGAAAGGAAAGGCATTCTTGACCCAAGAGTATGATTGGGCTGCTGATGACAATCATTCTGATGATGATGTTGAGTTTGTCAACCTTGCATTGATGGCTGATTCTGGAGAGCAGGAAGCAAGTTCAGCTAGCAATCAGGTATTTTCTACTAATCTCTCTGAGCTCACCAAAGAGGAATGCAATAGTGTTATAGATGAAATGTCTACTGAACTATATCACTTGAGTGTTACTCTTAAATCACTTACTAAAGAGAACAATAGGATTAAAGAGACTAATCTGTTTTTAAGTGATAGAAATGCTGCTCTAGAAGCTCAATTTCTAGAATTTGAGAAAATGAGAGTTGATTGCAATAATGCTAAAAGTGAACTTGAAGCTGTGTTAAAAAGGGAACTGATTTTAAAAGACCAGCTTGAAAAGGAACAAGTGATAATTGCTAAATTTCAAAGTTGTAGTGTTAAATATAATTGATATGGTTAATATCAGTGTTTAAGTTTTGCAGGGAAAAACAGAGTTTAAACAGGAAGCAGTCAGAGTTTAGTTAAACTATGACAGATAGAAGCTGAACAAAGTTTGTTATACGCTTACTGTTGGAAGCTCGACAGAGTTTGTTAAACTCTGTCTGGAGGAAGCGTCTACTTGTCAACAGTGTTTGAAGAATTATTGAAGATAATTATGGAAGCAATATCTTTGAAGATTGGATAGCTGTCAAAGAGATTGAGTTGACTAAGGAGACGAGTAGCAATCGTAATTGATATCAATTGTATAGCTAATTTATTGGAGTATCAATTATCGATTGTATAGCAGCTGTATATTTTATAAATACAGTTAGGTTAACCCTAGAAGGGTATCGATCGTGTAATACAATATCTTTCATTGTAACCTAAGCAGCTCTCTGTGATAATTTACATCACTGAGAGAGAAGTTAATTCAAACAGTTTTTAAAGTTTTTAAAAGAACTTATTGTTATTCTCTCATACTTAGTTGATTATAAGTGTGTATTCGGCCTAACAATTGGTATCAGAGCTTGATCTATTAATTTAATACAATTTAAGATCCACACACACACACAACTATAATCAATGGCAGAAATTCCTCCTCCTACATCAGGCTCTAGTGCTGAGAAGGCTCAACCTGCAACTGTGAGTCGATATGAAACAATCAGGGTTCCTATTCTTAAGCCAGCAGAATACTCAACCTGGAAGGTGAAAATGGCTATGTTTCTGGAAGCTACAGATCCAGAATATCTTGACAGAATTTATGAAGGCCCTCATAAGCCTACAAAATTATCTGTTGTTGCTGCTGGACAGGAAGCTAAATCTATTCCAAAGGAGAAGAAAGATTTGACTCCTGAGGATATTTCATCCATTCGAAAGGATGCAAAGGTTAGACATCTCCTTCATAGTTCTTTGGATAATGTTATGTCTAACAAAGTGATCAATTGTAAAACTGCAAAAGAGATTTGGGATGCTCTAGAGGTTAGATGTCAGGGAACTGCTGTAATTAAGAAGAATAGAAGGAACATACTCACACAGGAGTATGAAAACTTTGAGGCTAAATCTGAAGAATCAATGACAGAAACCTTTGACAGATTCTGTAAGCTACTTAATGATCTATCACTGGTTAATAAAGAATATGATCTAGAAGATTCAAATCTCAAGTTTCTTCTTTCTCTACCTGAAAAGTGGGATGTCAAAACAACCACTATTAGAGACAACTATGATCTGGCTGATACTGATATTGATGATATCTATGGGCTGCTCAAAACTCATGAACTAGAAATGGAACAAAGAAGCAGAAGATCAGGTAGAAAGTCAAAATCTATTGCTCTAAGAGTTGAAGAAAAACCCTCAAAGAAGGAAGCATTCAGGAAGAAGGCAAAAGGAAAAGCCTTGGTCATTCATTCTGAAAGTGAGGTAGCATAGATAGTCAGCTTTTGGTTTTCCAGTCTAATTATATGTATCAATAACTTTAATCAACGGCAAAACTACTAAACTTATGCTTTATTCGTTTTGAGTTGTAATAACTTTTAATCATGGATTCTAGTAGCAAAGACTTATTTCAATTTCATCTCTGGGACTATAACTGTGTGTATGTGAGTTGATATATTGTGGGGTCACAGCATGCTATATATTTATTGTGGACTCAAGTCAAGTGTTATCTATGGAAAATGAGACCGTAACGACCCGATCCCTGACCCCGGATCTGGGGGTGTTACAGAAATGGTATCAGAGCGAGAGTTATAAATCCCAAGAGATGATACGACGTTATAATAATAAATTCACTAAGATAATAAGAACTCTTGCCAAGTTCACTAAAACCCTTATGGGAACTTTTTCAGTATCATGATAGTAATATAGTTCGTCTTGTGTAGGAGAGCGACATGGCTGCCTAGGAGGCATCTAAGAGACAGCGTGATGAGGGCATGTTCCGGACTAGAGACCCAGATTGTGAGCACTTGCCGGATGAGTATGCTGAGGTTAGAGAGTTTGAGGAGGAGGACCCTGAGGAGGAGGTCCAGGCTGAGGAGGATACTGATGTTGTGGATTCTGAGGAGGAGGACCCTGAGGAGGTCCCGGCTGATGCAGGTACAGATGTTATTGAGTCTGAGAGGAGGAGGACCCGGAGGAGGTCCAGGCAGGTGAGAGTACTGAGATAGTTGCTGAGGATGTTGCTGAGGAGGATCTTGAGGAGAGCCAGGCTGAGGATGATTATTGGGTTGTATCTGAGATTAGGACTATGGAGGAGGACACTGATATGACCACTGAGCAAGTCATGGATGCTGTTGTTGGACAGACTGTAGATGAGGGTACAGAGGGAGATGTTGATGAGCCAGCTGCTGACCCTATTGGGAGTTCGGGACTTCACTTACCCCCACTCCCCACTGAGAGGGCCCCTTCACCACCACCCCTACCTTTGAGTCCATATCCACATGGGTTTGAGGAGCTGACACCAGAGCCGCAGCAGACAAAGATCATTCCCCCAGCAGACCCAGCCCCTCCACCCCATGCCCCGATTGAGGGGATCCCAGCATGTTTACACCATTATGTTGTGGGTAGACTTTCTACAGAGGTGGCCGTAGCTGAGGCCCGATTGGCAGAGTCCCACAGAGAGCTATCAGCGGAGAGAGAGGCCCGGCTGAGGCACCAGGGCAGGAGGCGTACCAGGGCCAGAACGATGATTAGGGAGGTGACCCGCATAGAGCTGAGGGCTAGAGTGAGGGTGCGACAGCTACCCAGTGATGGACATGATATGATATCCAGGGCGGACGCAGAGGAGATTTTCCGTGTTGCTATGAGGAGGGTTCGGATGATGTTTCACCATCGTGGCTGAGATTGGGGTTAGTGATATAGTAGTCTAGTTGTCTAGTCTTGTACGGACATAGTAGTGCCGATTTTTGGTAGGGACAGTCAGTGTATGTAGTTTTCCCTGATGCAGACTAGACAGATAGACAACAGATCTCACTTTTGACTTGTTGTTGCTAGGATGGTTGTACTTTACTTATCAGTTGTTGTAACCGGATGTTGTACCGTTTGGTACCTTGTATATATTTATTTCCCTTTCAGTCATTTCAGTTTCATTACGACACGATCATTCGTTGTTATATTATATCTGCACGTACTACTTTCGAATAAAATGCCATGAGATATAGAACTGTGGGATCTTACATCCAAATATGTAACAAATTTTGCAAGGAGGAATCCGTTAAAACAGGTAAACAAGCCTAACGAATAATTTTCCACATTTTCAGTAAAATGCCTCCAAGAAGAATGGGAACTAGGGCTAATCCCCGTGAGTCTATCGGCCAAGAGAGCCACAATCAACACGAAGAAAACCCTAAGTATGACGAAGAAAAAGACGAGGATTATAATGAGCAAGAAGACTCCCAGTACGGAGCAGAGGATGAACCCATGTATTCTCAGGACTTCGAAGAAGAAGTAGAAGAAGGGGAAGATGAGGTAGAACAGGAAGGGGAAAATCAGGGCGGAAACCCCATGGGACAATTTATGGATCTGCTTAGGCAGAATCTGAACCAACATCCCCAACCACCCCAAGGAAACAACACTACTGTGGCCAATTCTTTCAGGGCCTTCAAGTCCCTTAAGCCCCCAAAGTTCCACGGATCGACTGACCCGGTAGAGGCCAGAGCCTGGATTAAAGAAATGGAAAAGTCCTTCGAAATTCTGAGCATCGAAGAGGCACAAAAGACTGTCTTTGCCACCTACCTTCTGAAGGGAGAGGCTAATTACTGGTGGGAAGCCAAAAAGAATATGGAAGCTGATGCTATTGTAACCTGGGAGAGGTTCAAGCAATTGTTCTTAGAAAAGTACTTCCCAAGGTACATGAAGACCCAGATGGAGCTTAAGTTTCTAGAGCTAAAGCAGAATAACTTGTCGGTGGCTGACTATGAAACCAAATTCACTGAACTGTCAAGATTTGTACCGGAGTTTGTGGACACAGAGGAAAAGAAGGCTAACAGGTTTCAACAAGGGTTGAAACAGTGGATTCAGAACAGAGTGGCAGTTTTAGAGATTACTGATTATGCAACCTTGGTACAGAAGGCAACCATTGTGGAAGCTGGAAGTGACCAGATGCAGAGGGAAAGAGAGAAAGGGGGAATAAAGAGAAAGCAGGTCAGCATGGGCAGAGGTTCCGTAGGAGGAAAACCCCCGAGTAAGTTTAACCGAGGAACAGTTTCCCTACCTGGGAGGAACATAGGGTTTAAACCATCTGTGAGTGCAAGTGTGAGCCAGGGCGGCAAGCCAGCAGGAGTTCCCCGTTCCAACCTCTCCAGACCTTCATTACCATTATGTGCAACCTGTGGGAGGAGGCATTCTGGAGTGTGCACCCAGAGAATGGTAACTTGCTTCAAATGTGGACGAGTGGGTCACTATTCCCACAATTGCCCCACGGTTACCCCTGTTTCCAGCAGAGGCGCAACTTGTTTCCAATGCGGACGGCAAGGGCACATGAGGAAGGATTGCCCGATGAACAAGCCAGCAGCCTCAGGGGCAAGCAAAGCTGCTTCCAATAGGCCACCAACTGCTAGGACTTTTAATATGACTGTGCAAGATGCTGTGAAAGACACGGATGTGATAGCAGGTACCTTTTCTCTCAACTCAGTTAGTGCAAATGTCTTATTTGATTCTGGAGCAACTAAGTCTTTTATATCTAGAGATTTTGCCCATAAACTGCAACTTAAGACGCAACCACTAAAGAATTCCTTGCAAGTAGAGATAGCTAATCAAGAAGTAGTTCCAGTTAATCAGATTCACCCTGACTGCAAACTAGAAATAAGTGGACAATCTTTCCATGTTGATTTGGTTCCCTTTAAGTTAGGGGAGTTTGATGTCATTTTAGGAATGGACTGGTTATCTCGCCATAACGCACAGATAGACTGTAAAGGAAAGAAGGTTAGGTTTAAAACCCCAGGAAAGAAGGAATTAGTATTTAAAGGGATACGACAGACCCAACATATTCTGACCATGGCACAAGCCAAGAGATTGCTACGAAAAGGGAACGAGGCTTATTTAGCTTACGTTATAGACACCTAGAAGGAAGCACCTAGTTTATAAGATATCCCAGTAGTGAATGAATTTGAAGATGTGTTTCCATCAGACATTCCAGGATTACCACCTGATAGGGTAATCGAGTTTGCTATTGAGTTAGCCCCTGGAACGGCGCCAGTTTCAAAGGCCCCGTACCGATTAGCCCCGGTAGAGATGAAAGAGCTAGCTAAACAATTGCAGGAATTGTTGGATAGGGGCATGATAAGGCCCAGTGTGTCGCCTTGGGGCGCACCAGTGCTGTTTGTCAAAAAGAAGGACGGGAGTATGAGGCTATGCATAGACTACCGAGAGTTGAACAAGCTCACCATAAAGAACAAGTACCCATTACCCAGGATAGATGACTTGTTTGACCAGCTAAGAGGTGCTGAATATTTCTCTAAGATTGACCTGAGAACCGGATATCACCAATTGAAGATCAAAACCGAAGATATCCCAAAGACTGCATTCCGTACCAGATATGGACATTACGAGTTCTTGGTGATGTCCTTTGGATTGACCAATGCTCCCGCAGCTTTTATGGATCTGATGAATAGAGTATTCAAGGAATATTTGGACCAGTTTGTTATAGTTTTCATTGACGATATCTTGATCTACTCAAAGACAGAGGCAAAACACGTTGAACACTTAAGGATAGCCTTGGAAATACTCAGGAAAGAGCGACTGTACGCCAAATTTTCGAAATGTGAATTTTGGAAAAACGAGGTGCAATTCTTAGGGCATGTGATAAATAGGGAAGGAGTGTTGGTTGACCCCTCCAAAATAGAGGCAGTGTCAAACTGGAACGACCAACCACCCCAACGGAAGTAAGAAGTTTCATTGGGTTGGCCGGATATTACAGAGGATTCGTTCAAGATTTTGCCAAGATAGCTGCTCCGTTAACTCGACTCACCCGTAAACTGAGAAATTTGAATGGACTGAGAAATGCGAGAAGAGTTTTCAAGAACTGAAGAGAAGATTGGTAACGGCCCCAGTGTTGGCATTGCCAGATGGAAAAGGGGATTTCGTGATCTACAGTGATGCTTCACATAAAGGGTTAGGGTGCGTGCTCATGCAGCACGGTAAAGTAATTGCATATGCATTAAGGCAGTTAAAGGAATATAAGATTCGATACCCCACCCATGATCTGGAATTAGCAGCCATAGTTTTTGCTCTAAAGATTTGGAGGCATTACTTGTATGGGGAGAAGTGCGAGATTTTTACTGATCATAAGAGCCTCAAGTACATTTTTACCCAAAAGGAGCTGAATATGCGCCAGAGAAGATGGCTGGAGTTAATTAAGGATTATGATTGCGAAATTCGATATCACCCGGGTAAAGCCAATGTGGTGGTTGACGCCCTTAGTAGGAAAGAGAAGCTTAAGATGATTACTTCAGAAGAGGAGTTGATAAAAGACTTCGAGAAGCTCGAAATCGAAGTCACAATACCAAGTGAGGGTCAAGAGAAATTAATGGAAATTCGAATCCAGCCCCCGTTGTTGGAAAAGATCAGGCTGTGCCAGGAACAAATGATGAAAGAAGAGGAGAACTCGACAGAGGAGATAATGACTGGGGAGGAAATCAAGTGTGAAAAAGACAAAGAAGGAATCATGAGGTATGCATGGAGGATATGGGTCCCAAATGTGCAGGAATTAAAGGATGAAATTTTACATGAGGCACAGAACTCAAGATACTCAGTGCACCCAGGTAGTACCAAAATGTATAGAGATTTGAAGGAGTATTATTGGTGGCCCAACATGAAGAAGGATGTGACAGAGTGGGTAGGCAGATGCTTGACCTGCCAGCGAGTAAAAGTCGAGCACCAGAGACCTAGTGGACTCCTACACCCTTTGGAGATCCCTGAATGGAAATGGGAGCACTTAGCCATGGATTTCGTAGTTGGGTTACCAAGGACCAAAGCTAACCATGACGCTATATGGGTAATTGTAGACCGGCTAACGAAGTCAGCTCACTTTCTTCCGATTAATGAAAGATATACGGTCGACAGGCTAGTAGATATCTACTTGAAAGTGATAGTGGCGCGACATGGAGTCCAAGTCGCCATAGTATCTGATCGAGACCCCAGATTCAACTCCAGATTTTGGAGGAGCTTTCAGGAATGTGTAGGAACCCGGCTGAATATGAGCACGGCCTATCACCCTCAGACAGACGGGCAAAGTGAGAGGACTATCCAAACCCTAGAAGACATGTTGAGAGTCTGTGCTATAGACTTCAAAGGAAGTTGGGATGACCATTTACCCCTAATTGAGTTCTCTTATAACAACAGCTTTCATTCAAGCATAGGAATGCCGCCTTATGAGGCCCTTTATGGAAGGAAATGCCGATCACCCTTATATTGGGATGAAGTTGGAGAGCGAAAGATGCTCGGGCCTGAAATAGTCCAAAGAACTAAAGATGCAGTGGATCTAATCAGAGGACGGCTGGTAGCAGCCCAAGATCGACAAAAGAATTATGCCGACTTAGCACGGAAAGGAAAGGAATATGAAGTAGGAGATCTGGTGTTCTTGAAGGTATCTCCTTGGAAAGGTTTGATGCGATTTGGAAAGAAGGGAAAGCTAAGTCCTAGATACATTGGACCCTTTGAAATCTTGAGACGTATCGGAGAACTAGTTTATGAACTTGCATTACCCCCGAATCTGCAGCAAGTGCACAATGTGTTCCATGTCTCAATGCTGAGGAAGTATAATCCGGATGCCAAACACATAGTGGAATATGAACACGTGGACATGCAACCAGACCTGACCTATGTTGAGCAGCCTGTGGAAATTATAGACCGGAAAGAACAAGTGCTCCGGAACAAGGTCGTCAAACTTGTCAGAGTCTTATGGCAGAACCACAACGTAGAAGAATCAACCTGGGAGCTAGAAAGTGCAATGCAAGAAAAGTATCCCCATTTTTTTCAGACTGATTCCGGGATGGAATCCTTTTAAGGAGGGGAGACTGTAAGAACCCAGATTTTTGATAGAATTAAAACTTTTATTATGTAATGATGTAAGAATGAATATTGGTTACGGCTACAATGTAACAGTGTTCAGATAAATGCAAATAGAACGGAATTGGATTCAAATGTTTATATGCCATGAAGAATGCTATTGGTTGACAGCATAGATAAGAATAATCTATCTCCTAGGAAATAAGAATTTGTAATTCCAAATAGGAGAGATATTCTTATGTCATCCAAATCAATATCCGTTATTAGTCCAGTGAATCCGTAAAAGGGTTAAGGAACGCTCGAAAGAGGACAAGGACATTTTTAATAATTATAAGGAATAAAAATGGAATAAAGGATGAATAGTGTTTTTGGTGAAAATGAGAATATTATTAGACGACGCTATACAGGTGTATTCAGAGCGAATTTCGGAGTTCATATTCATGATCCAGGGGTAAAAAGAGTGTATGTAAACGATGTCGGATTCTGAAAAATAGCACTTTTATTTTCTCCGAGAATTCCCTGGACACTGAATGACCTAAGGATTTATTAAGAGGATTTAAGAAATTTAAGTGCAAGAATTATAAAGGAGGATTAAATATATTAGTTATAATTATTAAGAAAGTTTCCGGTAAAACCCTAACTAGAAATCCTTGAGACATTCCTACGAACGATTAATGAATTGAGCAATAAACGAACAAAAGGATGCATCCAAGCTTGCATGACACACAATTCAAGTGAGTGGAATATGACATCATCACCTTTATTAAAGGTAACTAGGATACTTAGCAATCCAACCAAGCAATTAGCAAACTAACTACATGGTTAGCCTTAAATCAACCAATGGACAACACTTGGCATGCAAAATACATCATCCATGACATCACCACTTTAATAAAGTAACCAAGGGAGAGATATAGCTGGCCATATTTCACCTTATGCATTCTTATCAAAACAACAAAGCAAAACAACATTTTCTCTCCATTTCTTCCATAAAATTCTGCCTATTCTTAGCTAATTGGAAGTCCAACTTCCAACCATCACTTGTTCTTCAAATTTTTATGGTAAGTACTACATATCATGGTGATGATCTCCTAGAAATTTCAGCTTCAAATTCATCTTTTTCCATTTTCAAATAAATCATCAAAGTGCTGATGAATAGTAACTTTTAAGAACTAATCTCGATTTCTTGAATTCTTATGGTGGATCTAGCAACTCTAAGGCCACACAAGGATATATCAAGGCTTAGTGAGGCTCTAGGACACTCCAAGGAAGGTAATCATCACTTGAAACCCTAGGTCTTACTTTGAGATTTGTTAAGTTCTTAATGGATTTAGTGTAAGTGATGTAGTAGTATGATTATAAGCATGATTATGAAGTTTGTTAGTGGATCTAAACATGATTGTGATATGTTGGTCAAGATGATGTTCTTGGACAGTAGGAGATGTATAATATGTGTATAACTTGTATTGATGCCCGATGTGGCTTGGTATTGACGACATAATTTTCGGAACGTTCGATATATAGCCGTTATAATGACGAAATTTCGTTAACACTTAAAATCCGTTTTTGACAGTAAGATTGAACCTCTGATCTTGATGAATAATTAACCCAACCTTATAGATCTCGAGCCATAGATCATTTTGGAAAAAGAATCGAAACATTCTGACTTACGGTTTAGGAGTTATGACCGAATTACTAAAAGTGGTTCGAAACCGTAATCGAAAGTTCGTAATTAAAATTGGATTCCCTTAACGTACTTAATTCAGTTGCGAATCGAGGTAATTAAATACTAGGGATAAAAAGGAAGGTGTGAGAAGAAACCTCATGTGAAATGGATCATTTTCCGATTTTATAAAAATGTTCGAATCGAGGTTAAGTACGAACGAACTCCTAAAACGGACACTCGATTATAACTTTAAGAAAACCACTTAGAAAATACTCGAAGCATGATTCTTCGACCTTAGAACTTATACGACTTAAGTATACACCAAGTGTAAGCATAATGACATGTCGTAGTAGCGAACAAATATCGAATCGTATCGGTGATAAAAAGAGTTACAATAAAAGGGGTATAACGAGATAACTTGAAATCGTGTTTCGATTTAAGTTAAGTATATACTTAGCTTTTTAAAATGTGTAAGTGGTTAATCTCGGATACTTTGATTATTTATAGATCGCCGAGCAGATCCCGGACACGCTACCCCTACTCTACCACCAGGCAAGTTTTCGAACCTTTCTTTTTTAATGCTGTTGTTGTGAATATATATATATGTATGTTTTCAGTATACATATGCCATAGCATGCATGCCTATTCTCGAATTATTTTGAAATGCTTGTTCCCTAATGAGTGCTGACTTATATGCTAGATAGAGAACATATCAGTTATAAGTCGATTATTGCTAAAGCCCTTAGTGAAGGGCATATGAATCTTATTCGTTGCATATAGACCGGAAGTCAGTATTTCTTGATATATTATGATTATTTCGGAGGAAAATATTTAAGTAAATATTTTCTTTCCTTATTTGGTTGACGATTATTATTTTGAATATTCGTCTACGATTATTTAATTAAAGAGCATCGATACAAATAATCATTTGAACTATATTTATACAATGAATATTATTGTTCAATATTCATTTTAAGCCGATCCGATTATCGAATATTATGACGAATATTCATTTGATAATTATTTCTTCGATAAATATTATTAATTTAAAATATTCATTATTCATTCAATGAATATTATTTCCAATATTCATTTGGAGTCTACTCTTTGTCGAATATTCCCTTGAAATATATTCATTATTTATTTATTGAATATTACTTCAAATATTCATCTGTTCATTACCTAAATATTATTTCGAATATTCATTCGAGTTCTATTTATTCGATAAATATTATTAAGTTAAATACTCAAGAATTGCTTAATGAATATTATTTATGAATTTTTATTTGAAGATCACTCTGATTATTATTAAATTTATATCTTCAATATTTTTGACTTAATAAATATTCTTTGAATATTTATTTAATCCTTCTAACTCGTTTAAGAACGGCTCACTTCATTCAAATATTATTTTAAATCCCCGAATATTATATAAAATTTTCCGGAGTCATATTATTAATATTATACTATCAAGAAAGGTTCTCAAAGATCCTATTCTTTTCACTCAGATCTATCCTTCAATTAATAAGGGAACCTTACTTGAGAAATGTTATTTATCTTGTCGACTTCCCGGTCATAAATTCTTCGAAACAATTCTTTTCACACGCAACTTGATTGATTGTCTATCAATTGAATCTTTATGTTACCTCCTCATTGTTCAAGGGGTAAGGTCATTGGAATAAGTGATATCTGTTAACAAGCAATAGCTTGGAATATATCGGTGAATTTTCCTTTCCAACTAGATACGGCTACTTTGTGGAGTCTTATCAACAAGTAGTATACTTGGGGAAAGGGGAACGAACTTTATGATTCAGAGTCGTGGAAGTTATTTGAACTAGGAGCCGCGTAAGTGGCCGAGTGGCGCCGGTCCAACAATGGCCCAACCGTTGGCCGGGGGGTTCCAGAGGGCGGTTGATAAGTAAATTCGTCGGTACTTCCTTCTACATGTAGAGAACAGACTGTGGGGAGCATAACAAGCGACTGATCATCGTAAATGTTGTGTCTCCTGGCGCGTCAATGCTCCCGTAATGAGTTCATCTTCCAAAGTGGAAATTTTCTGCAACATCACCACTGTTGGCAGGGTGAAGAAGTGTTCGAAACTGGAATTGCATATTTTTCCTGCAATTTCCCTTTTGCGAAATATGAGATTATCTTGCCTATCTTTGTCATAACAAATATTTCCACAGATTGCATATGTTGAGTTACCTTGTAACTTCATCGTATATTTTATACTGGCATCATGTTCACTAATGCATGGCATATGGTTTCAAAGATATTTGAACTGCGATACACATATATCATCACTGTTCTATTATATATTGTTGGTGGGCTATTGCTCACCCTTGCTTATTTATTATGTCACAACAACAGCTAGGACACATGGCTCGCGTAAGGCGCACTCGGCGCAAGCAGGTTACCCCACCCACAGGGCTCCCCGCTGACATCATCGCTGCCATTGCTGAGGTAGCATAGATAGTCAGCTTTTGGTTTACCAGTCTAATTATATGTATCAATAACTTTAATCAACGGCAAAAATACTAAACTTATGCTTTATTCGTTTTGAGTTGTAATAACTTTTAATCATGGATTCTAGTAGCAAAGACTTATTTTAATTTCATCTCTGGGACTATAACTGTGTGTATGTGAGTTGATATATTGTGGGGTCACAGCATGCTATATATTTATTGTGGACTCAAGTCAAGTGTTATCTATGGAAAATGAGACCGTAGCGACCCGATCCCTGACCCCGAATCTGGGGGTGTTACACCCATGCTTATAACATTGATGATATAACTGAATAAAGAATATATCTTATGTCCTTGCATATCAGTTATAGGGATCAGACTTTAGAGAATGAGAGAATCAAAACTGAGAATTCTGAACTCAAAGAGAGAAATAAGGTTGTAGAAGAGAAACTTGTTAAGATGCAGCAAGTTCAAAAGGAGAGAGATGATGCTGTCTATCTTGAACAAGAGTTATTAAGTCAGTATAAACAACTAGAATCTGAGTTGGAAAAGGCAAATCACATTATTAAAACTTTGACTCACTCAGGAAAAGACACTCAAGAAATTTTTCAATCTGACACTGTAGGTCTAGGTTATTCTGAGAAAGATGAACTTAGATTTCAGAATACAGTTAAGATTAGACCACCTCTTCCACCTAAGAAATTTGGAACATTTGTTAATGGATTAAATGAACCTAGATTTGAAGGTGGAAAAGAAGCTGTTAAGAAAGAACCAATAAAAACTAATGTTAAACAGGTTAATATTGGTTTAATGACAGATAAACAACTTAAGCATAAGCTTAAGGAGTTAAAATCTGTTAAGAAACAGAAAGTGTCTAGAAAGAACAGAAATGGTAAAGTAGGCATTACTCAAGGCAACTATCCAATGCTTGCTACTTTAGCTCCAAGAAAGACATGTCATAACTGTGGTAGTACTAACCATCTTGCTAGTTTTTGCAGGAAGAACAAAGACATTAATTCTTTACCTTCCATGTCTGAAGTAAGGAAAGATAATGTTAGAACTAAACCACAGACTTTATGCAAACACTGTGGGAGCACTTGGCATTCTATTTATACTTGCAGAAATTATCATGCTATTTATCATAATCACTATGAACTGAAACCTAATCTGAAATGGGTTAGAGTTAATTCTGCAAGTGTAAACTCTGATAAAGGTAGCTTAAACTCTGATAATGAAAATTCCGCTGCTAAAGCTAACAGAATTAAGAAAGCCAAAGGATCCAAGCAAGTCTGGATCCTTAAATCTAATCCTCAGTAATTGTTTGTGATTGCAGGGCATCAGGGAAAGCATCCTAGTAGTTTACAGTGGATGTTCAGGACACATGACTGGAAATAAAGCCCTGCTATCAGAGTATATGGAGAAGGCTGGCCCAAAAGTTTCCTATGTAGATGGCAACATAGGACATACTCTGGGATATGGCAATATTAATCTTGGAAGTGTCATCATCACAAATTTAGCTCTGGTTCCAGGACTCAAGCATGATCTGCTATATGTGAGTCAAATCTGTGACAGAGGTTTTCATTTAGACTTTCAACCTGAATACTGTGAGGTTATCAGCAAAACCACATGGAAAGTTGTTTTAGTTGGACAAAGACATAACAATATCTATGAAGCAAGCTTGTTGACAAACTCTGATGGAAAAACAATGTGCCTGTCAACAAGAATGTCAAATGAAGAGAGTTGGAATTGGCATAAGAAACTTTCTCATTTGAATCTGAACAACATCAATGAGCTGATAAGAAAGGATCTTGTTAGAGGACTTCCAAAGTCTTTACTAAATGTTGATGGTCTGTGTGATTCATGTCAAAAGGCCAAACAGAGGAAGACCTCTTTCAAGAGCAAGTCTGAATCTTCAATTGTTGATCCATATCATCTGTTACATGTTGATCTTTTTGGACCAGTAAATGTCTTGTCAATTGGAAGAAAGAAATATGCTCTAGTTATTGTTGATGAATATACCATATACACTTGGGTGTATTTTCTAGCAAAGAAGGATGAAACTGCATTAACACTGATGGAGCATGTAAAGCTACTGGACAAAGGATCAAAACACAAAGTCAAAATAATTGTAACACCCCCAGATCCGGGGTCCGGGATCCGGTGGTTACGGTTTCCAATTCTGTCCACAACACTTGAACTTTCCTTAACATAAAATAAATTACGTCTCTATAACCCAACACAATAATATAAAACACACCCGTTATAGTCCCAGAGATGAAATCAGAGTAACACTCAAATTTTTATTAATCACATTATGAGTTCTTACAATCCAAAAGAATTTCAATATAAATACATACTCTTTGCCATCCATTTACATAAGGCATACTAGACCATATTCTTGGTACTGAAAGAATAAATATACCCTACCAATAGCTTCTCCTTCAGCTCTGGTAGTCTCATCGTCCTCGCCCGCGTCGAGTGCGCCTTGTGCGAGTCATCTGGTCTAGCTGTTGTTGTGATATAATAATAAAGCAAGGGTGAGCAATAGCCCACCAACAATAATATATGACTGAACGATAATGTATAACAGTTCAAAAGTATCTTTCAAACCATATGCCATGCCTTTACGGAAATGATGCCAGTATAATTTGTTTGTAGAAATATCTGCTACATCAAAGTAAGCGAGATATTCTTATTGTTATTAAGAAGAGGAACTTGCAAGAAAAGGTTGCAATTCCAGTTATGACCCTTTTCCAACTCTGCCAACAGTAATCATGTTGTAGGAAATAAATAAATTTGGATGATGAACCAATGATGGAGTATTCACCGCGCCCGCTGTTCCAATCTTGATGATCAGTCGAGATCGTACAGCTCAATTTAGATTTACTACCGGTAGAAGGAAGAACTGACGGCTTTACTTGTGTACCGCCTTACTTGTAAGAACCCCAAATTTTGGATATAATTAAAACTTTTTATTAAGTAATGATAAAATGAGGAACAATGATTGTAATGAATGGATATTACTTTGGACAATGATCTTGATGCATTGGTATATTGTCAGAATAGAGTAATTCGATGGTTGAGGACCTAGATAAGAATAATCTACCATCCAGGAAGGAGCTAATGGATCCTTGAAGGGAAATGAGTACGTGCATAGTGTTTCCCGTACGTGCATAGTATTTCCCGTACGTGCATAGTATTTCCCGTACGTGCATAGTGTTTCCTGTACGTGCATAGTGATTTTGTGGATGTATAGTGATTTTTGAGGTTTAAGAAATTTTTCATGCCACCTATGTACGAGACATGGTATGGATATTTCGAAGTCATATTAGTAATCTACAAGGTAAATAAGTGTATGTAAACGCGATCGGAATTCAGAAATTCCAAACTTTATTTTTATGGAAAATTGGATCGAGCAGTGAAGAGCATGTCAATGCGAACAAGAAAAGAGAATTATTATATCAAGGATTTTATTTTTATTAAATACGATTTAAGGATTTAGAACAAAAACCTTCGAGTTAGAAAAACGAGCGTTCTAGAAATCGCTAGAATTTTTAAAACGAGATTAAGCGATCAAACAAACGCTTAATGAGCTTTAAAATACAACACAACACAGATATATTACATGCAAGATCAGCTCATGCAAGTCATAAGAGGATTAAGTGTGAAACAAATCAAGAACAAGTGGATTCATGAGGTGTTTGATCAAGAACAAGCCAACAATGCACCTTGTTACTCTTTTTCTTTCTAACCACAAATCTTTGGCACATGGATTGAGGGGTGACAAGGCTGGTTACATCTGATCCTTGGCAAGGGAAATATCATAGAAACATATCATTTATCAATTGAAACAAAGTGGGAGAGAAAAGCCAAGCAACTCCATCTCTCTCCATTTTCTTCAAACTGCCCAGCAAGAACCACCATGAAATAAAAATTCATATCTCCACTTCTACCCATTCATAGATCACCAAATTTTAACCATAGCTTCCTCAATATATGTAGAGTATTCGTTCAAAATTTCATAATTTTTGAAGATCGTTTGGATAGGTAAATAAATTCAAGAAAATCACCCTGTTTTTCCCCTCAAGAAACAAGACTTCGAATTTTTGGAATTTTTAGATTTCCAAACCAAGCTTCCACTCCTTGTTTGATCATCAAATTTTTATGGTGAGTCCTATATTTCATAAAAGCAATCTCCTAAAAATTTCAAGTCCAAACTCCTTTGTTTCCATTTTCAAAAAAATCATGAAAGAGGAGGATGAATAGTGTTTCATGAACTAATCTTTGATTTTTTTTGTTTTCATGGTTGATCTTAGCTACCCTAAGGCTATCCAAGGACTATAACAAGCTTTGTAAGGCTAGTACATACTCTCAAGAAGGTATAACACTCTTGAAACCCTAGATCAACTTTAAGTTTATGGATGTTTTTGATGAGCTAAGCTTGGTTATGATGTTAGCATGATTATAAGCATAATTAGTAAGTGATTTAGTTGAGCAAGAAAGCATGTTAATTATTGTGGTAAACTTGTATGATCTGGACTTGATGATGTTCATAATCATGTGATAAGTTGTGCGGATGCCCGGTGTGGCTTGGTTGGATTGTTATAATTTTTGGAACGTTCGATATATAGCCGTCGTAATGCCGAAATTTCGTTAACCTTAAGAAAAACAACTTGGACAGTAGATGTAACTCACTGCCTAGCTTTGAAATCTGCCATGATAGGATAGGTAATGTTCTAAGCTTCGTTTTGATATAAAGATCACGTGAAACGGACTTACGGTTTAGGATTTATGACCAAATTACTAAAAGTAGTTCGAATCCGTAAACGAAAGTTCATAACTGTAATTGAACCCTCGTAAACTATGTAACGTCATGGTGAATCTTGGTAAATAAATACTAGAGGTAAAAAGGAAGGCGTGAAAGAAAACCGTATGTCAAAAGGATCATTTTTCGATTTATTAAAAATGTTCGAGTCGAGGTTAAACGCGAACGAACCCCTAAAAGACGACTCTTTTATAACTTCGGTAAAACACTTAGAAAACGGGCGATAAAACTCGGAGTATAATATTGGTTCGTAACGATCAACCTTAGAACTCATATGACTTAAGTAGGTCCCAAGTATAAATGCAGTGACATGTCGTATTAACGAACGAATGTCGGGTCGGATCAGTGATAATAAGTAATCCACTAAAGGGGTATAACGAGATAACTCGAGAACGTGTTTCGAATTAAGTATAACTTAACTTTTAATATGTTAAGTGATTAATCCCGAGTGCCTTGGCTATTTATAGATCACCAAGCTGAACCGGGACCCGCTACCACTACCCCTTACCGTACTCGACTACCAGGCAAGTTTCAATTCCCTTCTTTTAGGCTGTTGTTGTGATTGAATAAATATATATATATGATTGCTGATATACATATGTCATTGCATGCATGCCTACTTTCAAGTTGAATTGATATACTTGTTCCCTGAATGTTATTGTTGGCTTATAAGCTAGATAGTTGTACATCAGTTATAAGCCGGTTATTGTAAGACCCTCATAGAAGGGCGTATACATCTTATTCATCAAAAATAGACCGGGAGTCAATATTCCTTGATATATCGAGATTACCTTGGAGGAAAATATTTAAGTAAATATTTTCCATTATTCAGGCGACGAATATTATTTGAATATTCGTTCGAGATTATTTATTTAATGATCCTTACTTCAAATAATTATTTGAACGTAATCATTCGACGAATAATATTTGTCAATATTCATTCAGAGTCGAATTGATTATCGAATATTATTTCGAATATTCTTCTAAAGATGAGACAACTAAATGAATATTATTTGGATATTCTTTTAGAATATTATTTTATTAAATAAATATTACTTTTGAATATTCATTTAAGATATTAAATACTTGATGAATATTATTTTAATATTCATCTGAAGCTTGATTTAATTATCGAATATTATCTCGAATATTCCTTAAAGCTTGGATTACTAAATGAATATTACTTGATATTCATTTAGAATATTATTCATTAAATGAATATTACTTTATCAATATTCATTTAAATTCCTAATTAATTATGAATATTATTTTGAATATTCATCAGGGTTCTATTTAATCACCGAATATTATTTTAAATATTTTAAATATTCCTTTCAGGACTTATTAAGTAATGAATATTACTTTGAATATTCATTTGATTATTTAATTATGCAATAAATATTCTCCTGATATTTCTTCAGGGATTATTTTGAGAAATACTCTGATTAAAGATGTTCTTTCATATTCCCAAATACTCCTTAAATATTTTAACTCAATAAATATTCTCTGAATATTTATTCCATACTTAGAATAACCTCGATAAGGTTTATCTTCTTCGATTATTACAGAAAATATTTCGGAGTCATATTATTATTAATCTTATATCAAGAAAGGTTCTCAGACATCATTCTTCTTTGAGTCTATCCCCTTAATAATAAGGGAACCTTACTTGGAAAATGTTATTTATCTTGTCGACTTCCCGGTCATAAAGTATTCCCTTCACCCGCAACTCGGGTGCTGTTGACTTATTAAGTCGTTGCTTACCTTCTCATCTTTCGAGGGGTAAGATTACTGGAACAAGTTGATATCCGTTACCAAGTAATAGCTTGGGAGTTATTGGTAAATTTTCCTTTCCAACTAGATACGACTACTTTGTGGAGTCTTATCAACAAGTATTATACTTGGAGAAAGGGGGACGAACGTTATATTCAGAATCATGAATTCTATTTGAACTAGGAGTCGTGTAAGAGGCCGAGTAGCGCCGGTCCATCCCCTTGGCCCAACCGTTGGCCGGGGAGAGCTAGCAAGGCGGTATACAAGTAAAGCCGTCAGTTCTTCCTTCTACCGGTAGTAAATCTAAATTGAGCTGTACGATCTCGACTGATCATCAAGATTGGAACAGCGGGCGCGGTGAATACTCCATCATTGGTTCATCATCCAAATTCATTTATTTCCTGCAACATGATTACTGTTGGCAGAGTTGGAAAAGAGTCATAACTGGAATTGCAACCTTTTTCTTGCAAGTTCCTCTTCTTAATAACAATAAGAATATCTCGCTTACTTTGATGTAGCAGATATTTCTTCAAACAAATACTTTAAGTTACCTTGTAACTTCATCGTTCATATTATACTGGCATCATTTCCGTAAATGCATGGCATATGGTTTGAAAGATACTTTTAAACTGTTATACATTATTGTTCAGTTATATATTATTGTTGGTGGGCTATTGCTCACCCTTGCTTTATTATTATATCACAACAACAGTTAGACCAGATGACTCGCACAAGGCGCACTCGACGCGGGCGAGGACGATGAGACTACCAGAGCTGAAGAAGAAGCTATTGGTAGGGTATATTTATTCTTTCAGTACCAAGAATATGGTCTAGTATGACTTATGTAAATGGATGGCAAAGAGTATGTATTATATTGAAATTCTTTTGGATTGTAAGAACTCATAATGTGATTAATAAAAATTTGATTGTTACTCTGATTTCATCTCTGGGACTATAACGGGTGTGTTTTATATTGTTGTGTTGGGTTATAGAGACGTAATTTATTTTATGATTAAGGAAAGTTCAATTGTTGTGGACAGAATTGGAAACCGTAACCACCGGATCCCGGACCCCGGATCTGGGGGTGTTACAGAAGTGGTATCAGAGCGTACGTTATAAACCCCAGAGATGAGGCGACGTTAAAACAATAAATTCACTAAGATAATAAGAACTCTTGCCAAGTTCATAGTCAGACTACATAATGTAGTGATGACATATAAAACCCTTGGGGGAACTCTTAAGTATAATGATAGTAACTTAGCTCGATATCGTATCGACGAGTAAGGCGACTGACCTTGAGGCATACGAGCAACAGCGCGATGATGCTTTATATGCTGAAGATCAGCGGATAAATCGATAGAGTACCCTGCTGGAGACCCAGAAGAGGTTCCAGAAGATAAGGACAGCCTTGTTAGGATAAGGAGCTTACCCATGGGTAATGAGGGTCGCAGCCAGAATGACTGTGATGATTAAGATATGGTGCTCAGAAAAGTGAGTATAAAGAACCAAAATATTATTAAGAGATCTGAAGATGCATGTTGAATTCATAGCCGGACTACCAGATGTAGTACCAGCAAGAAAGAAGGATTGGAAGAATTACTTGAGATCTTATACGGAAGAAGATGAGAATCCTTAGAGACTTTCATCTTAACAAAGAAAGAGCTAGAGGAATGTATGATTATCAAAGACATCGATTTAGGGCGAGGAGCAGAGTCCCTAGGAATAGTTGAGAAGGAGGCAGTAAGCGCCATATCATTTGATAAATGAATAAGTATGAATATGGTCAGTAATAATTCGCCATGAGAAGGCAGATATCATAGGTTGTAATTTATGGAACCAAATTGAGGTTGATGAAATTGTTTTATTCAGGAAAATGTTCATTTTATGAATGAATCATTTAGAGAGTAAAGACATTGGGAAGTGACAGCATGATTGGGTAAAATTATATAGGGAAGTAGTAAGCAAGGCAATGATCTCAGAACTTACCGGAAGATAAGACCAGTGAGTCAAGATGAACTCGTAATGAGACTACTGCCAGAGACTGAGTATAGAGTTAATTCAACTCAGTTAAATGATGAACCAGAAACGTTAGATGCATGTGATTCAGGGGAATATTAAATTCCTTCTTCTCTTTGAATGGATTATAGTAGTTACCTTAAGTTTACTCCGACACGGAATTATAATAGATCAAGTAATACGATCAGCAGTTAAAGAGAAAAATGTGAGAAAATCTTCCTGGAGCTAAAAGATGAAATTGGTAAGGACCAAGAGTTGGCATTGCTTAATGGAAAAATGAGACTTTGTGCTTCCAACGACGCTTCGCATAAAGGATTATGATGTATGCTTGCGCAGCACGACAAAGTACTTGCGAATGCATTCGAACAGCACGGTCCACCAGATCGGATGGCCTTAGTAGTGCCAATTTTGTGGGACAACCAACTCCGACGATAATGTTTCTTCTGAGACTAGTAGTCAGGTAGACTGTCATTTGGTAATATTGAATATCAGGACGTATGGGTATCAGGACGTATAGGCATCAGGACGTTGCGACAAGTTTCAGTTTAAAACTGTTGATTCCCTTCTAAGGGATATATATAATTGGTTCCTCTCCAGGGGTTAAATTTCCAAGCCGATGACGATTATTTCGTTAATTATGACTGCTTACGGTTCTACCTACTAGGAGGTTCATAGAACTATTCTTCAGGTTTCGAAACTGGTCTCCTTAGTGTTACCAGTCGATGGATAGATTGACCAAAATTTCCCTAATTCTGGGAAGAATTTCAACGAATTTTGGCAAACCTTGTCTTTCTAATTATCACAGAACATCATGGAAGAGAGTAGAAACTTGGGCGAACCCCGTGAATTGGGTAAAGTAACCGCTATATGGGTTGGTGGACAGACCCTGGTTATCGCGATTGATTGTAGAAATACAATGATGAAGTGAGATTGGACGAAAATAGGAAATGTAAGTAAGAAACCAGCCGGACTGAGAAACTTCGGGATTGACTTAAGTGAAAAGGCTGTTATGCCAGGAATGGTAAGCTTGCGTGGCACGTGGGAGTGATAAGAATAGTTGAAAGGATAAAAATAGAGGAAAGGTTACCGGAGACGGCGCTGAGTAGCCGATTAAGACTTATATGAAGTAAAGTTTTGGAAAGGTAGAAAGGTATCAAAGAAGAAGGCACTATGCCAGCAATTGCTAGAAAAGTAATGCTATTAGCCAACCCCTAAAATCATATATTTTTATTTTAGTGTGGCCAGTTGAGGCCAAGTCACAAAGGACTATCAAGTGACTAGACCAGCAATGAAAGGACAAAGCAGGGTTGCTTCTAAGTAAGCACCGACTGCAAGGGCTTCTGATATGACGGAAATATTAATGAGATTGTAGGAATCTTCTACTGAACCTTTTGCAACCCATGTTTGGATTGGGAATTTACTAGACTTTTGGAATGGGGTCACCCGTACTAAAGTGATTCATGTGTATATGATCGTCCAAGATTACGAAAAAAAAAAAAATGGAAGTATAATGACTTGAGATGTATGATGTTAGGGTATCATGAATACCATGAATATATTATGACTGAGGAAAGTAAACAACGAAGGTTTATGAAGAGAGTATAGAAATGGTCAGATATGGATCAGTATGCTGTAGAAATTTCATCTAAGGCAATTACCTTTGAGAAGAACGATAAGTACTAAGAGATTCACGTTGAACTCGACTCGACCAATATCTTCCAAAACATCCTTGCTACCAGTACCAAGTTCTGTAAGAGAGCAGATAGACATACGTTGTATTTGGGAAGGTCAAATAGGCTGACAACTATCTGAAAGAAGAGGTTAGCATTAAGCCACCGATCGATTATCAAATGAGAATGATTGGAAAGAGACCCTTATTAAGGATACATGATTTGATTGCCAAGTATAAAATGCAAGAATTCCTTGGCAGTTGAATTAAGGATAGGATATCCATAAAGTAAGGCAAACCCTGGGGAATGCACAAGGGATGGCACTAACCCTAATAAAGACATTGTGAATTCAGATGATATGAGTTAGATTTGCTAAGGCAACAATGACCTGTAAAGATTATTAAAAAGAGTTCTGGAAAGAACAGAGATAGAATTATTAGAGTATTGATCAATGACGTTTTGATATACCCTGTACCTAGAAAATACAGGAGGAATGATGAGGACGACCTAAGAAACCTTACAAGGAAAAGC
Source organism: Saposhnikovia divaricata (assembly GCA_036435485.1). Lineage (NCBI taxonomy): Eukaryota > Viridiplantae > Streptophyta > Magnoliopsida > Apiales > Apiaceae > Saposhnikovia > Saposhnikovia divaricata. The sequence continues at coordinate 35,994,797 of CM071599.1, forward strand.
TAATATTCTGAGTTTCCAACTAGAAGTTTGGAAGAGAATGTAAGACACAATAACAATATACCAGATGATGAATGTATGAAACCCTGAGGGAGTATGGATTGAACCTATAAAGGTTGAGATTATCCTAAGATAAGGAAGGAACTAAGAAAAGAAGTATCCTAAGTAGGATTGGGAATAAACGTGATAAAGTTCCCACGGGTAGGTGGAAGCAATGACTTATGGAAAAAGACCAATAGATATATTGTTCTCCTTCAGTAGAGCTTAAGGGAGAATGCTTTCACCCAACAATGATGAGAATGAGGTAGAAAAAAAAAAAAAAAAATTTGAATTGAAATGTATCCAGAGAACAAGGATTACCAGAAATTATTATTATCAGGAAAGGCCAATGAGGTGGCCGACAGTCTAAGTATAAAGGAATAATTACAAATGTTCATAACGAAGAAACAGAATGATATCTGGAAGGACCTTGAAGGTCATATCAGAATGAAGGAATTTACATTCCTTCTGATGACTGTGCAAGAATTGATGGTAATAATAGTTTAAGTAAAGATTCGATTCCTGATGGAGTCTTAAGCATATTACGTACCTTAGAAGGTCCCGTTTTGAGGCAAACCAGGACCATGATCCAAAATTGACAAAGTAAACCGTTGAGTTTCCAGTCTTTTATGGAAGCTGCATGAGTGACAGTTTCATGAACCTGACATAGCTGCGATGCTTGAAACTCTTCTGCAATTTTATCTACTTCATGTAATATCTACATCAAGTTCAGGAAGTGTTCCTTATGGATAAGGAATAGTGATTACTTTGTCTCCCTAAAGGATTGAAACCCGTATGGTTAGCTATTAAGGCACTACGTAAGCAACAATCGATGGTGATTCTTCTAAAAAGTAGATGACAACGTAAAGATAAAGAAAGTGCTGCTATTGATAAGCTAAATGGCATGTTGACGAATGACAAGCAAGTTTATGTTAGTGTACTTCTGCGCAAACAAGATAGAGAATATGAGGTTGATGATTCATGATGTTAAAGATATTCCCATGGAAAGAATTAATGAGACTTGGAGGGAAGGACGGTTGAGCCCGAGACTTATTGGGCCACCTGAGAGTTTAAAGTGTTCGGACGGCGGTATTCGAGCCAGCCTTACCCCAAAACTTATAGCACGGTCATAACGGGTTTTCATGTGGCCAGGCTACGCCAGTAAAATGCAGATGTTCAACAGATGATAGGAGTACGAGCATGTAGATATACGACCTGGTCTGACTTACGAAAGACAACCTGTGGAAAACCACGGATAGAAAAGAACAAGTGATGAGAAACAAGGTTGGCAGAAGTAGATTATATGAATCTAAGTTAAAGGAATCGGGCCAGATTTATTTCGGAAAGTTTAAATTGAAATAACGTGATGATTATAGAATAAATGAGACGGAATACCGATAAGGAGGTACCAAGTGCAAAAAGGTGTCTCAATAAAGAGGTGAAGGTGAAAGTAAATAATAGAAATGAGTAAGAATCAGCTAATAAGAAGGATGTGATTGATAAAGAAAAGGCTGGGGAAGCAACTATGGAATGAGAAGCAAGGAATGTTATGAATGGGTTTTCTAATGAATTCTCAGGATGACAACCTGATAGTGTCAATACTATAGTTATGAAAAAGCTAGTAACATGATATGGGATGTCAGTAATAATGATGCCAAGTGAGAAATCTAAGATTTAACCTGAAAGGTTGAAGGATTTCCCGAATGTGAGTATCGCTAAGATTGAACAAGAGTATTTGTCCATAGATTAATGGACAAAGCAGCAAGATATGTTGGCACGTGAGATTGCGATCAAATAGTATTGGATATAATTATGATTAATTTCTTCTTTGATAAACCTCTATAGTTCAGAGGTAAATTCTGAGTATGATATTCTACAATCATGAAAGCTTTCTATAATCCTTTGGAACTCTTTCCTCTTCTTCTCTCTTATTCATCTTCTTTATGAATTGAGAAGAACAACCTTTTTAGGAGGGGAGGTACTGCTACGTGACTATCTGTCTATGTGATAGAAGTCTAAGTGGAATACCATGACTTGTTTAATTGCTTGTCAAGTACTAAAGGCTGGCCCCCTTCTGTACTAACTATGCAATATAACAAATGTTCAATTGATCATAAGTGATCTCTCAATAAATCTTTCCACTTATCTATATTGATCGAGATTGCGAAGATTAAAGCAATCAGGAAATGCACAGTACGAGCGAGGTTACCTCCGAATTCGTAGGGTGATAGTGATACCAATGTTACTGCAGGTATCAATAAGGATAAGACTGATTAAGAGTATAACCCGGATAGTGAGTTGAACGAAAAGTAGCAACGTTGATGAAAAAAGGATACAGTATGGATTGTAGCACTAGAAGATGTGCTGAGGAAGGGTAGAACGACTAAGAATTGACCGGGAAGCCAAAAAGTGAACGACAGGCAAACGACTCTTTGCATCCTACCTGATTCCGGGACGGAATCCTTTTAAGGAGGGGAGACTGTAAGAACCCCAAATTTTGGATATAATTAAAACTTTTTATTAAGTAATCATAAAATGAGGAACAATGATTGTAATGAATGGATATTACTTTGGACAATGATCTTGATGCATTGGTATATTGTCAGAATAGAGTAATTCGATGGTTGAGGACCTAGATAAGAATAATCTACCATCCAGGAAGGAGCTAATGGATCCTTGAAGGGAAATGAGTACGTGCATAGTGTTTCCCGTACGTGCATAGTATTTCCCGTACGTGCATAGTATTTCCCGTACGTGCATAGTGTTTCCTGTACGTGCATAGTGATTTTGTGGATGTATAGTGATTTTTGAGGTTTAAGAAATTTTTCATGCCACCTATGTACGAGACATGGTATGGATATTTCGAAGTCATATTAGTAATCTACAAGGTAAATAAGTGTATGTAAACGCGATCGGAATTCAGAAATTCCAAACTTTATTTTTATGGAAAATTGGATCGAGCAGTGAAGAGCATGTCAATGCGAACAAGAAAAGAGAATTATTATATCAAGGATTTTATTTTTATTAAATACGATTTAAGGATTTAGAACAAAAACCTTCGAGTTAGAAAAACGAGCGTTCTAGAAATCGCTAGAATTTTTAAAACGAGATTAAGCGATCAAACAAACGCTTAATGAGCTTTAAAATACAACACAACACAGATATATTACATGAAAGATCAGCTCATGCAAGTCATAAGAGGATTAAGTGTGAAACAAATCAAGAACAAGTGGATTCATGAGGTGTTTGATCAAGAACAAGCCAACAATGCACCTTGTTACTCTTTTTCTTTCTAACCACAAATCTTTGGCACATGGATTGAGGGGTGACAAGGCTGGTTACATCTGATCCTTGGCAAGGGAAATATCATAGAAACATATCATTTATCAATTGAAACAAAGTGGGAGAGAAAAGCCAAGCAACTCCATCTCTCTCCATTTTCTTCAAACTGCCCAGCAAGAACCACCATGAAATAAAAATTCATATCTCCACTTCTACCCATTCATAGATCACCAAATTTTAACCATAGCTTCCTCAATATATGTAGAGTATTCGTTCAAAATTTCATAATTTTTGAAGATCGTTTGGATAGGTAAATAAATTCAAGAAAATCACCCTGTTTTTCCCCTCAAGAAACAAGACTTCGAATTTTTGGAATTTTTAGATTTCCAAACCAAGCTTCCACTCCTTGTTTGATCATCAAATTTTTATGGTGAGTCCTATATTTCATAAAAGCAATCTCCTAAAAATTTCAAGTCCAAACTCCTTTGTTTCCATTTTCAAAAAAATCATGAAAGAGGAGGATGAATAGTGTTTCATGAACTAATCTTTGATTTTTTTTGTTTTCATGGTTGATCTTAGCTACCCTAAGGCTATCCAAGGACTATAACAAGCTTTGTAAGGCTAGTACATACTCTCAAGAAGGTATAACACTCTTGAAACCCTAGATCAACTTTAAGTTTATGGATGTTTTTGATGAGCTAAGCTTGGTTATGATGTTAGCATGATTATAAGCATAATTAGTAAGTGATTTAGTTGAGCAAGAAAGCATGTTAATTATTGTGGTAAACTTGTATGATCTGGACTTGATGATGTTCATAATCATGTGATAAGTTGTGCGGATGCCCGGTGTGGCTTGGTTGGATTGTTATAATTTTTGGAACGTTCGATATATAGCCGTCGTAATGCCGAAATTTCGTTAACCTTAAGAAAAAAAACTTGGACAGTAGATGTAACTCACTGCCTAGCTTTGAAATCTGCCATGATAGGATAGGTAATGTTCTAAGCTTCGTTTTGATATAAAGATCACGTGAAACGGACTTACGGTTTAGGATTTATGACCAAATTACTAAAAGTAGTTCGAATCCGTAAACGAAAGTTCATAACTGTAATTGAACCCTCGTAAACTATGTAACGTCATGGTGAATCTTGGTAAATAAATACTAGAGGTAAAAAGGAAGGCGTGAAAGAAAACCGTATGTCAAAAGGATCATTTTTCGATTTATTAAAAATGTTCGAGTCGAGGTTAAACGCGAACGAACCCCTAAAAGACGACTCTTTTATAACTTCGGTAAAACACTTAGAAAACGGGCGATAAAACTCGGAGTATAATATTGGTTCGTAACGATCAACCTTAGAACTCATATGACTTAAGTAGGTCCCAAGTATAAATGCAGTGACATGTCGTATTAACGAACGAATGTCGGGTCGGATCAGTGATAATAAGTAATCCACTAAAGGGGTATAACGAGATAACTCGAGAACGTGTTTCGAATTAAGTATAACTTAACTTTTAATATGTTAAGTGATTAATCCCGAGTGCCTTGGCTATTTATAGATCACCAAGCTGAACCGGGACCCGCTACCACTACCCCTTACCGTACTCGACTACCAGGCAAGTTTCAATTCCCTTCTTTTAGGCTGTTGTTGTGATTGAATAAATATATATATATGATTGCTGATATACATATGCCATTGCATGCATGCCTACTTTCAAGTTGAATTGATATACTTGTTCCCTGAATGTTATTGTTGGCTTATAAGCTAGATAGTTATACATCAGTTATAAGCCGGTTATTGTAAGACCCTCATAGAAGGGCGTATACATCTTATTCATCAAAAATAGACCGGGAGTCAATATTCCTTGATATATCGAGATTACCTTGGAGGAAAATATTTAAGTAAATATTTTCCATTATTCAGGCGACGAATATTATTTGAATATTCGTTCGAGATTATTTATTTAATGATCCTTACTTCAAATAATTATTTGAACGTAATCATTCGACGAATAATATTTGTCAATATTCATTCAGAGTCGAATTGATTATCGAATATTATTTCGAATATTCTTCTAAAGATGAGACTACTAAATGAATATTATTTGGATATTCTTTTAGAATATTATTTTATTAAATAAATATTACTTTTGAATATTCATTTAAGATATTAAATACTTGATGAATATTATTTTAATATTCATCTGAAGCTTGATTTAATTATCGAATATTATCTCGAATATTCCTTAAAGCTTGGATTACTAAATGAATATTACTTGATATTCATTTAGAATATTATTCATTAAATGAATATTACTTTATCAATATTCATTTAAATTCCTAATTAATTATGAATATTATTTTGAATATTCATCAGGGTTCTATTTAATCACCGAATATTATTTTAAATATTTTAAATATTCCTTTCAGGACTTATTAAGTAATGAATATTACTTTGAATATTCATTTGATTATTTAATTATGCAATAAATATTCTCCTGATATTTCTTCAGGGATTATTTTGAGAAATACTCTGATTAAAGATATTCTTTCATATTCCCAAATACTCCTTAAATATTTTAACTCAATAAATATTCTCTGAATATTTATTCCATACTTAGAATAACCTCGATAAGGTTTATCTTCTTCGATTATTACAGAAAATATTTCGGAGTCATATTATTATTAATCTTATATCAAGAAAGGTTCTCAGACATCATTCTTCTTTGAGTCTATCCCCTTAATAATAAGGGAACCTTACTTGGAAAATGTTATTTATCTTGTCGACTTCCCGGTCATAAAGTATTCCCTTCACCCGCAACTCGGGTGCTGTTGACTTATTAAGTCGTTGCTTACCTTCTCATCTTTCGAGGGGTAAGATTACTGGAACAAGTTGATATCCGTTACCAAGTAATAGCTTGGGAGTTATTGGTAAATTTTCCTTTCCAACTAGATACGACTACTTTGTGGAGTCTTATCAACAAGTATTATACTTGGGGAAAGGGGGACGAACGTTATATTCAGAATCATGAATTCTATTTGAACTAGGAGTCGTGTAAGAGGCCGAGTAGCGCCGGTCCATCCCCTTGGCCCAACCGTTGGCCGGGGAGAGCTAGCAAGGCGGTATACAAGTAAAGCCGTCAGTTCTTCCTTCTACCGGTAGTAAATCTAAATTGAGCTGTACGATCTCGACTGATCATCAAGATTGGAACAGCGGGCGCGGTGAATACTCCATCATTGGTTCATCATCCAAATTCATTTATTTCCTGCAACATGATTACTGTTGGCAGAGTTGGAAAAGAGTCATAACTGGAATTGCAACCTTTTTCTTGCAAGTTCCTCTTCTTAATAACAATAAGAATATCTCGCTTACTTTGATGTAGCAGATATTTCTTCAAACAAATACTTTAAGTTACCTTGTAACTTCATCGTTCATATTATACTGGCATCATTTCCGTAAATGCATGGCATATGGTTTGAAAGATACTTTTAAACTGTTATACATTATTGTTCAGTTATATATTATTGTTGGTGGGCTATTGCTCACCCTTGCTTTATTATTATATCACAACAACAGTTAGACCAGATGACTCGCACAAGGCGCACTCGACGCGGGCGAGGACGATGAGACTACCAGAGCTGAAGAAGAAGCTATTGGTAGGGTATATTTATTCTTTCAGTACCAAGAATATGGTCTAGTATGACTTATGTAAATGGATGGCAAAGAGTATGTATTATATTGAAATTCTTTTGGATTGTAAGAACTCATAATGTGATTAATAAAAATTTGATTGTTACTCTGATTTCATCTCTGGGACTATAACGGGTGTGTTTTATATTGTTGTGTTGGGTTATAGAGACGTAATTTATTTTATGATTAAGGAAAGTTCAATTGTTGTGGACAGAATTGGAAACCGTAACCACCGGATCCCGGACCCCGGATCTGGGGGTGTTACATTACTAGCTCTCCCCGGCCAACGGTTGGGCCAAAGGGGATGGACCGGCGCTACTCGGCCTCTTACACGACTCCTAGTTCAAATAGAATTCATGATTCTGAATGTAACGTTCGTCCCCCTTTCCCCAAGTATAATACTTGTTGATAAGACTCCACAAAGTAGTCGTATCTAGTTGGAAAGGAAAATTTACCAATAACTCCCAAGCTATTACTTGGTAACGGATATCAACTTGTTCCAGTAATCTTACCCCTCGAAAGATGAGAAGGTAAGCAACGACTTAATAAGTCAACAGCACCCGAGTTGCGAGTGAAGGGAATACTTTATGACCGGGAAGTCGACAAGATAAATAACATTTTTCCAAGTAAGGTTCCCTTATTATTAAGAAGATAGACTCAAAGATGAATGATGTCTGGGAACCTTTCTTGATATAAGATTAATAATAATATGACTTTGAAATATTTTCTATAATAATCGAAGAAGATAAACCTTATCGAGGTTATTCTAAGTATGGAATAAATATTCAGAGAATATTTATTGAATTAAAATATTTTACAGAATATTTGGGAATATGAAAGAATATCTTTAATCAGAGTATTTCTCAAAATAATCCCTGAAGAGATATCAGGGGAATATTTATTGAATAAATAAATATTTAAATGAATATTCAAAACAATATTCATTAATTAATAAGACCTGAAAAGAATATTTAAGGTAATAATCATAATTAATTAGGAAATTTAAATGAATATTCAAAAGTAATATTAATTGAATGAATAATATCTTAAATGAATATCAAGTAATATTCATTTAGTAATCCAAGCCTTAAGGAATATTCGAGATAATATTCGATAATTAAATCAAGCATCAGATGAATATTAAAATAATATTCATCAAGTATTTAATATCTTAAATGAATATTCGAAAGTAATATTTATTTAATAAAATAATAATCTAAAAGAATATCCAAATAATATTCATCTAACAGTCTCATCTTTAGAAGAATATTCGAAATAATAGTCGATAATCAATTCGACTCTGAATGAATATTGAGAAGTATTATTCGTTGAATAGTTAAATTCAAATAATTATTTGAAGTAAGGATCGTTAAAATAATTAGTCTCGAACGAATATTCAAATAATATTCGTCGCCCAAATAATAGAAAATATTTACTTAAATATTTTCCTCCGAGGTAATCTCGATATATCAAGGAATATTGACTCCCGGTCTATTTTTGATTAATAAGATGTATACGCCCTTCTATGAGGGTCTTACAATAATCGGCTTATAACTGATATATAACTATCTAGCTTATAAGCCAACAATAACATTCAGGGAACAAGTATATCACTTCAACTTGAAAGTAGGCATGCATGCAATGGCATATGTATATCAGCATATATATATATATTTATTCAATCACAACAACAGCCTAAAAGAAGGGAATTGAAACTTGCCTGGTAGTCGAGTACGGTAAGGGGTAGTGGTAGCGGGTCCCGGTTCAGCTTGGTGATCTATAAATAGCCAAGGCATTCGGGATTAATCACTTAACATATTAAAAGTTAAGTTATACTTAATTCGAAACACGTTCTCGAGTTATCTCGTTATACCCCTTTTTGTGGATTACTTTTATCACTGATCCGACCCGACATTCGTTCGTTAATACGACATGTCATTGCATTTATACTTGGGACATACTTAAGTCATATGAGTTCTAAAGTCGATCGTTACGAGCCAATACTATACTCCGAGTTTTATCGTCCGTTTTCTAAGTGTTTTACCGAAGTTATAAAAGAGTCGTCTTTTAGGGGTTCGTTCGCGTTTAACCTCGACTCGAACATTTTTAATAAATCGAAAGATGATCTTTTTGACATACGGTTTTCTTTCACGCCTTCCTTTTTACCTCTAGTATTTATTTACCAAGATTCGCCATGACGTTACATAGTTTACGAGGGTTCAATTACAGTTACGAACTTTCGTTTACGGATTCGAACTACTTTTAGTAATTTGGTCATAAATCCTAAACCGTAAGTCCGTTTCATGCGATCTTTATATCAAAACGAAGCTTGAAACATAATCTATCCTACCATGGCAGAAAATGAAGCTGTATAGTGAGTTATAGCTACTGTGATGCTCGGTGTTTAATAGTCTAACGAAAATTCGGCATTACGACGGCTATAAATCGAACGTTCTAAAATTCATAACAATCAATCCAAGCCACACCGGGCATACTATACATGGTTTTCATCTTAACCAGTCCAAGAAGGTTTCAATTAACCATCATAATCATCAAAACTCTTAAATCATCACCACTAACTACATAATCATGCTTTTATGCATATAACAACACCATAATCTTAACTAATCTAAAACCATCAAGAACATATATAAAACTCAAAGTAAGATCTTGGGTTCTTAAGAATTATACCTTCCTTGGAGAGTGTACAAGCTATAATAACCCTTATATAGTCCTTGTATGGCTTTAACAAAGCTTAAATCATCCAAAGAAACCAAGAAATCAAAGTTAGTTTCTTGAAAACACTATTCACCCTCATCTTTGAGGATTTATTTGAAAATGGAAAACATGGAGTTTGAAGCTAAGATTTCTAGGAGATCATTTTTATGAAATATAGGACTCACCATAAAAATTTGGAGATCAAACAATGGTTGGAAGGTGGATTTTGAAATCTTAAAACTCCAAAATTCGAAGTGCCTTGGTTTTGGGGGAAAAACAGTGAACTTCTCGAATTTATTTACCCATCCAAACGATCTTCAAAAATTATGAAATTAAATCCCCAACTTCACCTTGATGTGTAGAAGCTCCATGAATGTTTTCATGATTTTTAGATGAGTAGATCTAGGTGAAAAAAAATGGCAAAGACCCCTGCCCTGGAAAATGCAACTGCTGGAAAAATGGGGGAGAGGTGGTATTTGCTTCTTTTTCTCTCTTTTCCTCTTGCTTGGCTAGTTGTCAAATGATATTTGTGATATGTATAAGTGGGTATAGCTGCTAATACTCCTCTTAATACAAGTGTCAAAGGTTTATGGTGTGTTAGAAAAATTGATGATGTGAAGCCTTGTTGTTTTCTTCTTGTCCATCCACCTCATTACTTCCTTTTTCATTTCTTTTCTTCATTTCATTTCCACCAAATATTCTTATATATAACCCCAGCTGATCAAGTAGGGTTTTTTTTTCTCGTTACGTATTTAATCCGTAATTTCTTTCGCGTTTGCTTGATCGCTTAATCTTGTTATAAAGTTCTAGCGATTTCTAGAACACTTGTTATTCTAACTCAAAGGTTTTCATTCTAAATCCTTAAATCATACTTAATAAATAAAATCCTTGAATCCTTAACATTATAATACTCTTGTCTTGATCGTATTGATAGGCTCTTTACGGTTCGGTCAAATATTGTACCGAAAAAGAATTTGGAATTTCTGAATTCCGATCGTCTCTGCATTCACTTATTTCCTCCGCGTATTACTAATATGACTTCGAAACATCCATAACACGTCCCGTACATAGGGTGGCGTGAAAAGTTTTCCAACTTACAAAGTCACTATTCATCCACCAAATTACTATGCACGTACAGGAAACACTATGCACGTACGGGAAATACTATGCACGTACGGGAAATACTATGCACGTATGGGAAATACTATGCACGTATTCATTTCTCTTCAAGGATCCATTAGCTCCTTCCTGGATGGTAGATTATTCTTATCTAGGTCCTCAACCATCGAATTACTCTATTCTGACAATATACCAATGCATCAGGATCATTGTCCAAAGCAATATCCATTCATTACAATCATTGTTCTTTGAAACCACCATTCATTAGAGCTGGTGACCTTGTTGTTGGAATCATTGTTCCTCATTTTATCATTACTTAATAAAAGTTTTAATTATATCCAAAATTTGGGGTTCTTACAGTCTCCCCTCCTTAAAAGGATTCCGTCCCGGAATCAGGTAGGAAGCAAAGAGTCGTTTGCCTGTCGTTCACTCTTTAGCTTCCCGGTCAATTCTTATTCGTTCTACCCTTCCTCAGCACATCTTCTAGTGCTACAATTCATACTTTATCCTTTTTCCATCAACGTTGCTACTTTTCGTACAACTCACTATCCGGGTTATACTTTTACTCAGTCTTATCCTTATTGATACCTGCAGTAACATTGGTATCACTATCACCCTACGATTCGGAGGTAACCTCGCTCGTACTGTGCATTTCCTGATCGCTTTAATCTTCGCAATCTAGATCAATATAGAGAAGTGGAAAGATTTGTTGAGAGATCACTATGATCAATTGAACATTTGTTATATTGCATAGTTAGTACAGAAGGGGGCCAGCCTTTAGTACTTGACAAGCAATTAAACAAGTCATAGCATTCCACTTAGACTTCTATCACATAGACAGATAGTCACGTAGCAGTACCTCCCCTCCTAAAAGGGTTGTTCTTTTCAATTCATAAAGAAGATGAATAAGAGAGAAGAAGAGAAAAGAGTTCTAAAGGATTATAGAAAGCTTTCATGATTGTAGAATATCATACTCAGAATTTACCTCTGAACTATAAAGGTTTATCAAAGAAGAAATTAATCATAATTATATCCAACACTATTTGATCGCAATCTCACGTGTCAACATATCTTGCTGCTTTGTCCATTATTCTATGGACAAATACTCTTGTTCAATCTTAGCGATACTCACATTCGGGAAATCCTTCAACCTTTCAGGTTAAATCTTAGATTTCTCTCTTGACATCATTATTACTGACATCCCATATCATGTTACTAGCTTTTTCATAACTATAATATTGACACTATCCGGTTGTCATCCTGAGAATTCATTAGAAAACCCATTCATAACATTCCTTGCTTCTCATTCCATAGTTGCTTTCCCAGTCTTTTCTTTATCAATCACATCCTTCTTATTATTTGATTCTTATTTACTTCGGTTATTTACTTTCACCTTCATCTCTTTATTGAGACATCTTTTGCACTTGGCACCTCTTTATCGGTATTCCGTCACATTATTCTATAATCATCACGTTATTTCAATTTAAACTTTCCGAAATGAATCTGGCCCGATTCCTTTAACTTAGATTCATATAATCTACTTCTGCCAACCTTGTTTCTCATTACTTGTTCTTTTCTATCCATGGTTTTCCACAGGTTGTCTTTCGTAAGTCAGACCAGGTCGTATATCTACATTCTTGTACTCCTATCATCTGTTGAACATTTGCATTTTACTGGCGTAGCCTGGCCACATGAAAACCCGTTATGACCGTGCTATAATTTTGGGGGTAAGGCTGGCTCGAATACCACCGTCCGAACATTTTAAACTCTCAGGTGGCCCAATAAGTCTCGGGCCCAACCGCCCTTCCCTCCAAGTCTCATTAATTCTTTCTACGGGAATACGTTTAGCATCACGAATTATCAACCTCATAATCTCTATCTTGTTTGTGCAGAAGTACACTAACACAAACTTGCTTGTCATTCATCAACATGCCATTTAGCTAATCAATGGCAGCACTGTCTTTATCTTTACATTGTCATCTACTTTCTTAGAAGAATCACCATCGCTTGTTGTTTACGTAGTGCATTAATAGCTAACCCTACGGGTTTCAAATCCCTTAGGGAGACAAAGTAATCATTATTCCTTATCCATAAGGAACACTTCCTGAACTTGATGTAGATATAACATGAAGCAGATAGAATTGTAGAAGAGTTTCAAGCATCGCAGCTAGGTCCGGTTGATGAAACTATCACTTATGCATCTTCCATAAAAGACTGGAAACTTAACGGTTTACTTCATCAATTTTTGTACCATGGTCCTGGTTTGCCTCAAAACGGGACCTTCTAAGGTACGTAATATGCTTAAGACTCCATCAGGAATCGAATCTTTACTTAAACTATTATTACCTTCGATTCTTGCACAATCATCAAAAGGAATGTAACTTCCTCCACTCCAATATGACCTTCAAGGTCTTTCCAAATATCATTTTGTTTCTTCGGTATGAACATTTATAATTATTCCTTTATACTTAAACTGTCGGCCACCTCATTGGCCTTTCCTGATAATAATAATTTCTGGTAATCCTTGTTCCTTGGATATATTCCAATTCAAACATTTCTACCTCATTCCCATCATTTTTGGGTGAAAGCATTCTCCCTTAAGCTCTGCTGATGAAGAAAAATATATTTAACAGTCTTTCTCCATAAGTCATTGCTTCCACCTACTCGTGGGAACTTTATCACGTTTATTCCCCATCCTACTTAGGATACTTCTCTTCTTAGTTCTTTCCTTATCTTAGGATAATCTCAACCTTTATAGGTTCAATCCATACTTCCTCATGGTCTCATACATGCCTCATCTGGCATTACTGTTACTATGTCATACATTCCTTACCAAACTTCCATTTTGAAGTTCGGAATATTACCTTTTTCCTTGTAAGGTTTCATAGGTCATCCTCATCCTTCCTCCTGTATTTTCTGGGTACAGGGTATATCAAAATGTCATTGATCAATACTCTAATAATTCTATCTATGTTCTTTCCAGAACTCTTTTTTTTTTTTTTTCTAATAATCCTTACCGGTCATTGTTGCCTTAGCAAGTCCAGCTCATATCATCTGAATTCATAATGTCGTTATTAGGGTTAATGCCATCCCTTGTGCATTCCCGAGGGTTTGTCTTAATTTATGGATATCCTATCCTTAATTCAACTGCCAAGGAATTCTTGCATCCTATATTTGGCAATCAGATCATGTATCCCAAATAAGGGTGTCTTTTCAATCATTCTCATTTGATAATCGATTGGTAACTTAATGCCACCCTCTTCTTTCAGATAGTTATCAACCTATTGGGCCTTCCAAAAGGCAATGTATGCCTATCTGCTCTCTTACAGAACTTGGTAATGGTAGCAAGGATGTTTTGGAAGATATTGGTCGAGTTCAACGTGAATCTTTTAGTACTCATCGTTCTTCTCAAAGGTACTTGCCTTAGACAAAATTTCTACAGCATACTGATCGATCTCTGACCATTTCTATACTCTCTTCATAAACCTTCGTTGTTTACTTTCCTTAGTCATAATATATTCATGGTATTCATGACACCCTAACATCATACATCTCAAGTCATTATACTTCCATTTTACTCGTAATCTTGGACAACCATATACACATGAGTCACTTTAGTACGGGTTACCCCATCCCAAAAAGGTCTAGTAAATTCCCCATCAAAACATGGGTTGTAAAGGGTTTAGTAGAAGACTCCTACAATCTCATTAATATTTCCTTTATATCAGAAGCCCTTGCAGTCGGTGCTTACTTAGAAGCAACCCTGCTTTGTCTTTTCATTGCTGGTCTAGTCACTTTATAGTCCGTTGTGACTTGGCCTCATCTGGCCACACTAAAATAAAAATATATGATTTTAGGGGTTGGCTAATAGCATTACTTTTCTAGCAATTACCGGCATTGTGCCTTCTTCTTTGATACCTTTCTACCTTTCCAAAACTTTACTCCATATAAGTCTTAATCGACTACTCGGCACCGTCTCCGGTCACCTTTCCTCCACTTTTATCTTTTCAACTATTCTTATCAATCCTGCGTGCCACACAAGCTTACCATTCCTGGCACAACAGCCTTTTCATTTAAGTCAATCCTGGAATTTCTCAGTCCGGCTAGTTTCTTACTTACATTTCCTATTTTCGTCCAATCTCACTTCATCATTTTATCACTACCGTCGATTGTAATGCTCAGGGTCCGTTTACTAACCCATTTTACAGCATCCTTACCCAAATCACAGGGTTTGCTCAAATTTTTACTCTCTTCCATGACATTCTCTGATAATTAGAAAGACAAGGTTTGCCAAAATTCACCGAATTCCTTTCCAGACTCAGGGAAATTTTGATCAATCTACCCATCGACTGGTAACACTAAGGAGACCAGTTCCGAAACCTGAAGAATAGTTCTATGAACCTCCTAGTAGGTAGAACCGTAAGCAGTCATAATTAACGAAATAATCGTCATCGGGTTGGAAATTTAACCCCTGGAGAGGAACCAATTATATCCATCCCTTAGAAGGGAATCAATAATTTCAAACTGAAACCTGTCACAACGTCCTGATATTCAATACTACCAAATGTCGGTCTACCTAACCCTTTATGCGAAGCGTCATTGGAAGCACAAAGTCTCCTTTTTCCATTAAGCAATGCCAGCTCTTGGTCATTACCAATTTCACCTTTTAGCTCCAGGAAGATTTTCTCACATTTTTCTCTTTAACTGCTGATCGTATTACTTGATCTATTATAATTCCGTGTCGGAGTAAACTTAAGGTAACTACTATAATCCATTCAAAGAGAAGAAGGAATTTAATATTCCTCTGAATCACATGCATCTAACGTTTCTGGTTCATCATTTAACTGAGTTGAATTAACTCTATACTCAGTCTCTGGCAGTAGTCTCATTACGAGTTCATCTTGACTCACTGGTCTTATCTTCCGGTAGGTTCTGAGATCATTGTCTTGCTTACTACTTCCTTATATAACTTTTACCCAATCATTCTATTACTTCCCAATGTCTTTACTTTCTAAATGATTCATTCATAAAATGAACATTTTCCTTAATAAAACCACCTTATTAACCTCAATTTGGTTCCATAATTTACAACCTACGACACCTGCCTTCTCATGGCGAATTATTACTGACCATATTCATACTAATTCATTTATCAAATGATATGGCACTTACTGCCTCCTTCTCAACTATTCCTAGGGACTCTGCTCCTCGCCCTATATTGATGTCTTTAATAATCATACACCCCTCTAGCTCTTTCTTTGTTAAGATGAAAATCTCTAAGGATTCTCATCTATTTCCGTATAAGATCTCAAGTAATTCTTCCAATCCTTCTTTCTTGCTGGTACTACGTCTGGTAGTCCGGCTATGAATTCAACATGCATCTTCAGATCTCTTAATAATATATCAGTTCTTTATACTCACTTTTCTGAGCACCATATCTTAATCATCACAGTCATTCTGGCTGCGACCCTCATTACCCATGGGTAAGCTCCTCATCCTAACAGGATTTTCCTTATCTGCTGGAACCTCTTCCGGGTCTCCAGTAGGGTACTCCATCGAATTACCCGCTGATCTTCAGCATATAAAGCATCATCGCGCTGTTGCTCGTATGCCTCAAGGTCAGTCACCTTACTCGTCGATACGATATCGAGCTAAGTTACTATCATTATACTTACGAGTTCCCATAAGGGTTTTATATGTCATCACTACATTAAGTAGTCCGACTATGAACTTGGCAAGAGTTCTTATTATCTTATTGAATTTATTGTTTTAACGTCACCTCATCTCTGGGGTTTATAACGTACGCTCTGATACCACTTCTGTAACACCCCCAGATCCGGGGTCCGGGATCCGGTGGTTACGGTTTCCAATTCTGTCCACAACACTTGAACTTTCCTTAACATAAAATAAATTACGTCTCTATAACCCAACACAATAATATAAAACACACCCGTTATAGTCCCAGAGATGAAATCAGAGTAACACTCAAATTTTTATTAATCACATTATGAGTTCTTACAATCCAAAAGAATTTCAATATAAATACATACTCTTTGCCATCCATTTACATAAGGCATACTAGACCATATTCTTGGTACTGAAAGAATAAATATACCCTACCAATAGCTTCTCCTTCAGCTCTGGTAGTCTCATCGTCCTCGCCCGCGTCGAGTGCGCCTTGTGCGAGTCATCTGGTCTAGCTGTTGTTGTGATATAATAATAAAGCAAGGGTGAGCAATAGCCCACCAACAATAATATATGACTGGACGATAATGTATAACAGTTCAAAAGTATCTTTCAAACCATATGCCATGCCTTTACGGAAATGATGCCAGTATAATATGAACGATGAAGTTACAAGGTAACTTAAAGTATTTGTTTGTAGAAATATCTGCTACATCAAAGTAAGCGAGATATTCTTATTGTTATTAAGAAGAGGAACTTGCAAGAAAAGGTTGCAATTCCAGTTATGACCCTTTTCCAACTCTGCCAGCAGTAATCATGTTGCAGGAAATAAATAAATTTGGATGATGAACCAATGATGGAGTATTCACCGCGCCCGCTGTTCCAATCTTGATGATCAGTCGAGATCGTACAGCTCAATTTAGATTTACTACCGGTAGAAGGAAGAACTGACGGCTTTACTTGTGTACCGCCTTACTAGCTCTCCCCGGCCAACGGTTGGGCCAAAGGGGATGGACCGGCGCTACTCGGCCTCTTACACGACTCCTAGTTCAAATAGAATTCATGATTCTGAATGTAACGTTCGTCCCCCTTTCCCCAAGTATAATACTTGTTGATAAGACTCCACAAAGTAGTCGTATCTAGTTGGAAAGGAAAATTTACCAATAACTCCCAAGCTATTACTTGGTAACGGATATCAACTTGTTCCAGTAATCTTACCCCTCGAAAGATGAGAAGGTAAGCAACGACTTAATAAGTCAACAGCACCCGAGTTGCGAGTGAAGGGAATACTTTATGACCGGGAAGTCGACAAGATAAATAACATTTTTCCAAGTAAGGTTCCCTTATTATTAAGAAGATAGACTCAAAGATGAATGATGTCTGGGAACCTTTCTTGATATAAGATTAATAATAATATGACTTTGAAATATTTTCTGTAATAATCGAAGAAGATAAACCTTATCGAGGTTATTCTAAGTATGGAATAAATATTCAGAGAATATTTATTGAATTAAAATATTTTACAGAATATTTGGGAATATGAAAGAATATCTTTAATCAGAGTATTTCTCAAAATAATCCCTGAAGAGATATCAGGGGAATATTTATTGAATAAATAAATATTTAAATGAATATTCAAAACAATATTCATTAATTAATAAGACCTGAAAAGAATATTTAAGGTAATAATCATAATTAATTAGGAAATTTAAATGAATATTCAAAAGTAATATTAATTGAATGAATAATATCTTAAATGAATATCAAGTAATATTCATTTAGTAATCCAAGCCTTAAGGAATATTCGAGATAATATTCGATAATTAAATCAAGCTTCAGATGAATATTAAAATAATATTCATCAAGTATTTAATATCTTAAATGAATATTCGAAAGTAATATTTATTTAATAAAATAATAATCTAAAAGAATATCCAAATAATATTCATCTAACAGTCTCATCTTTAGAAGAATATTCGAAATAATAGTCGATAATCAATTCGACTCTGAATGAATATTGAGAAGTCTTATTCGTTGAATAGTTAAATTCAAATAATTATTTGAAGTGAGGATCGTTAAAATAATTAGTCTCGAACGAATATTCAAATAATATTCGTCGCCCAAATAATAGAAAATATTTACTTAAATATTTTCCTCCGAGGTAATCTCGATATATCAAGGAATATTGACTCCCGGTCTATTTTTGATTAATAAGATGTATACGCCCTTCTATGAGGGTCTTACAATAATCGGCTTATAACTGATATATAACTATCTAGCTTATAAGCCAACAATAACATTCAGGGAACAAGTATATCACTTCAACTTGAAAGTAGGCATGCATGCAATGGCATATGTATATCAGCATATATATATATATATTTATTCAATCACAACAACAGCCTAAAAGAAGGGAATTGAAACTTGCCTGGTAGTCGAGTACGGTAAGGGGTAGTGGTAGCGGGTCCCGGTTCAGCTTGGTGATCTATAAATAGCCAAGGCATTCGGGATTAATCACTTAACATATTAAAAGTTAAGTTATACTTAATTCGAAACACGTTCTCGAGTTATCTCGTTATACCCCTTTTTGTGGATTACTTTTATCACTGATCCGACCCGACATTCGTTCGTTAATACGACATGTCATTGCATTTATACTTGGGACATACTTAAGTCATATGAGTTCTAAAGTCGATCGTTACGAGCCAATACTATACTCCGAGTTTTATCGTCCGTTTTCTAAGTGTTTTACCGAAGTTATAAAAGAGTCGTCTTTTAGGGGTTCGTTCGCGTTTAACCTCGACTCGAACATTTTTAATAAATCGAAAGATGATCTTTTTGACATACGGTTTTCTTTCACGCCTTCCTTTTTACCTCTAGTATTTATTTACCAAGATTCGCCATGACGTTACATAGTTTACGAGGGTTTAATTACAGTTACGAACTTTCGTTTACGGATTCGAACTACTTTTAGTAATTTGGTCATAAATCCTAAACCGTAAGTCCGTTTCATGCGATCTTTATATCAAAACGAAGCTTGAAACATAATCTATCCTATCATGGCAGAAAATGAAGCTGTACAGTGAGTTATAGCTACTGTGATGCTCGGTGTTTAATAGTCTAACGAAAATTCGGCATTACGACGGCTATAAATCGAACGTTCTAAAATTCATAACAATCAATCCAAGCCACACCGGGCATACTATACATGGTTTTCATCTTAACCAGTCCAAGAAGGTTTCAATTAACCATCATAATCATCAAAACTCTTAAATCATCACTACTAACTACATAATCATGCTTTTATGCATATAACAACACCATAATCTTAACTAATCTAAAACCATCAAGAACATATATAAAACTCAAAGTAAGATCTTGGGTTCTTAAGAATTATACCTTCCTTGGAGAGTGTACAAGCTATAATAACCCTTATATAGTCCTTGTATGGCTTTAACAAAGCTTAAATCATCCAAAGAAACCAAGAAATCAAAGTTAGTTTCTTGAAAACACTATTCACCCTCATCTTTGAGGATTTATTTGAAAATGGAAAACATGGAGTTTGAAGCTAAGATTTCTAGGAGATCATTTTTATGAAATATAGGACTCACCATAAAAATTTGGAGATCAAACAATGGTTGGAAGGTGGATTTTGAAATCTTAAAACTCCAAAATTCGAAGTGCCTTGGTTTTGGGGGAAAAACAGTGAACTTCTCGAATTTATTTACCCATCCAAACGATCTTCAAAAATTATGAAATTAAATCCCCAACTTCACCTTGATGTGTAGAAGCTCCATGAATATTTTCATGATTTTTAGATGAGTAGATCTAGGTGAAAAAAAATGGCAAAGACCCCTGCCCTGGAAAATGCAACTGCTGGAAAAATGGGGGAGAGGTGGTATTTGCTTCTTTTTCTCTCTTTTCCTCTTGCTTGGCTAGTTGTCAAATGATATTTGTGATATGTATAAGTGGGTATAGCTGCTAATACTCCTCTTAATACAAGTGTCAAAGGTTTATGGTGTGTTAGAAAAATTGATGATGTGAAGCCTTGTTGTTTTCTTCTTGTCCATCCACCTCATTACTTCCTTTTTCATTTCTTTTCTTCATTTCATTTCCACCAAATATTCTTATATATAACCCCAGCTGATCAAGTAGGGTTTTTTTTTCTCGTTACGTATTTAATCCGTAATTTCTTTCGCGTTTGCTTGATCGCTTAATCTTGTTATAAAGTTCTAGCGATTTCTAGAACACTTGTTATTCTAACTCAAAGGTTTTCATTCTAAATCCTCAAATCATACTTAATAAATAAAATCCTTGAATCCTTAACATTATAATACTCTTGTCTTGATCGTATTGATAGGCTCTTTACGGTTCGGTCAAATATTGTACCGAAAAAGAATTTGGAATTTCTGAATTCCGATCGTCTCTGCATTCACTTATTTCCTCCGCGTATTACTAATATGACTTCGAAACATCCATAACACGTCCCGTACATAGGGTGGCGTGAAAAGTTTTCCAACTTACAAAGTCACTATTCATCCACCAAATTACTATGCACGTACAGGAAATACTATGCACGTACGGGAAATACTATGCACGTACGGGAAATACTATGCACGTATGGGAAATACTATGCACGTATTCATTTCTCTTCAAGGATCCATTAGCTCCTTCCTGGATGGTAGATTATTCTTATCTAGGTCCTCAACCATCGAATTACTCTATTCTGACAATATACCAATGCATCAGGATCATTGTCCAAAGCAATATCCATTCATTACAATCATTGTTCTTTGAAACCACCATTCATTAGAGCTGGTGACCTTGTTGTTGGAATCATTGTTCCTCATTTTATCATTACTTAATAAAAGTTTTAATTATATCCAAAATTTGGGGTTCTTACAATAATCAGAAGTGATAATGGAACTGAATTCAGAAATACAACAATGGAAGAATTCTGCAAGAACAGAGGAGTGAAGCAAGAATTTTCTGCACCTGGTACACCACAGCAAAATGGTGTAGTTGAGAGGAAGAACAGAACCTTGATAGAAGCTGCCAGAACTATGCTTGATGAAGCAAAATTGCTAACCTATTTCTGGGCAGAAGCAGTTCAAACTGCTTGTTTTACTCAAAATGCAACACTGATCAACAAGCATGGAAAAACACCATATGAGATGGTGAGGGAAAAGAAGCCAAACCTGAAATATTTTCATATTTTTGGGTGCAAATGCTTTGTGCTGAAAACTCATCCTGAACAGTTGACCAAATTTGAGTTGAAAGCAGATGAAGGAATTTTTGTTGGCTATCCAGTGTCAACCAAGGCATTCAGAGTTTATAATCTGAGAACAAGGGTGATTATGGAATCTATTCATGTGTCATTTGATGACAGGAAAATCACTGGACTTGAAGATGTTGATGAACATGATCAATTGCATTTCGAAAATGAAGATCTAATATCTGATGAAATAAACTCTGATGACACTAGTCCAACAAACTCTGTTGCTGCAAACTCTGAACCTCTACTGGTACACAAAGAAGAAATAGTACAGCCTGAACAAAGAGGAGAACCAGTTGAGGGGGAGCATGATCATAGTGATGACTCAAATTCTGATAGTGAGTCAACTGAAAATTCTGAATCAAATTCAAACTCTGATAACTCAAACTCTGAAAATCCAAATTCTAACAGTTCAAACTCTGAGAGATCAAATTCAGGGGGAGCCTCAGAGAATGAAGAAAGGCATCAAGATAATCAGGAGAACATTGATCAAGGGGGAGGATCAACTGTTGACAGAAGTCATTTACCTACAGCTAAGAAATGGACAAAATCACATACACCTGATTTAATTATTGGAGATCCAGATGCAAAAGTTAGGACAAGAAGTGCTACAACAAATGAATGTCTGTTCCATGCATTTCTATCCAAATCTGAACCAAAGAAACTGGAAGAAGCTCTTCAAGATGCTGATTGGATAACAGCAATGCAGGAGGAGTTCAATGAATTTGAGAGAAATGAAGTATGGACTCTTGTTCCTAGACCAAAGAATAGATCTGTTGTTGGTACTAGATGGGTTTTCAGAAACAAAACTGACAGTGATGGGGTTGTTACAAGAAACAAATCCAGACTTGTGGCCAAATGCTATTCACAGCAAGAAGGAATAGACTATGATGAAACTTTTGCTCCAGTTGCAAGATTGGAGGCAATAAGAATCTTTCTAGCATATGCTTCTCACAAGAAATTCAAGGTTTTTCAGATGGATGTGAAGAGTGCTTTTCTGAATGGAAAACTTGAAGAAGAAGTGTTTGTTGAACAACCACCAGGATTTGTAGATCCCAAGTATCCAGATTATGTCTACAGGCTTGACAAGGCACTCTATGGACTTAAACAGGCACCAAGAGCATGGTATGAAACTCTGGCTCAATTTCTTTTAGAAAGTGGGTTCCACAGAGGTACAATTGATAAAACCTTGTTCTATTTCAATCTTGGTAGTGATCTGTTATTAGTTCAAATATATGTAGACATAATCTTTGGATCTACTAATGATAAACTCTGTAAGAAGTTTGCCAAGCTCATGCAGTCTAGGTATCAAATGAGCATGATGGGAGAGCTCAGTTATTTTCTAGGGCTACATGTGAAGCAAACAGATGATGGAATTTTTATCAATCAAGCAAAATATACCAGAAATCTTCTAAAGAAATTTGGCATGCTTGACTGCTCATCTGCAACAACTCCTATGGCAACGGCAACAAAGTTGGATAAAGACACAGGTTCACCAGTGGATATGACAAACTATAGAGGAATGATTGGGTCACTTCTTTATCTAACAGCTAGCAGACCTGACATCATGTATGCAACATGTCTTTGTGCAAGATTTCAGGTAGATCCAAGAGAACCACATCTAACAGCTGTGAAGAGAATCTTCAAATATCTTAAGGGAACCATAACTTTAGGCTTGTGGTATCCAAGAGAATCAGACTTCCAACTTCTTGGTTACTCTGATGCAGACTTTGCAGGCTGTAAGATAGACAGAAAAAGTACTAGTGGAAGTTGTCAATTTCTTGGTGATAGAATTGTTTCTTGGTACAGCAAGAAACAGAAATCAATCTCTACATCTACAGCTGAAGCAGAGTATATTGCTGCTGGTAGCTGTTATGCACAGATTCTGTGGATGAAGAATCAATTACTGGATTATGGATTAAGGTACAGTAAAATACCTATTTACTGTGATAATCAAAGTGCTATTGCTATGACAGGTAATCCAGTACAGCATTCAATGACCAAACACATCAGCATAAGGTACCATTTTATCAGAGAACATGAAGAAGAAGGGAACATTGAGCTTCATTTTGTGTCTACAGAACAACAGCTTGCAGATATCTTCACCAAGCCATTGAGTGAAGCCGTATTTACAAGGCTGGTAAATGAACTAGGAATGGTCTCTAGTTTTGACTAGAGATATTGGTTAGACTCAAAACTCTACTTATGTACTGTGTTGCTCATATTTCTGTGGTATGTTAATCTCTGATATGCAAACTCTGCTCAATGAATGTTAAACTCTGGTAGCATGCTTTTAAGTCATACACTGTTAACTGTTGAATAAACTCTGAGAAACTCTGATAATGTTTCTTTCTGAACATAAACACCGATGAAGATACATGTATGAAACATTATTCTCATTAATTAGTCATGAATCTTTCTAAGTTATCTGTGATCTAATCTTAAACTGTGCAGAAAGTTAACACAGCATGATACTGTTCTATATTTATAGCATCTCTTACTTTATTTATCCTAAACTCTGAGTCTGTAAATACTGTGTGCAATGCCTCTCATAAATAATTTTTGATGTTGATGAGCTCTAAACTCTGTTCGTTTCTGATGTTAAATTTGATTCTGTTATTAGAATAACCCCAAAGCTAAACTATATAGATTTTTAGAACTCCTTTGAGATCATGTTTGTAACTAGGACGATCCAGGAACTTACTGGTACATAGTAAAGGTTAAAATTCTCTAATTTTTGGTGACTAGTCGAAAGCTAGGAAGATCCAAGAACTTATCAAATTGATAAGGGCTAAAATTATAGGACTTTTGGTGACTAGTCTCAACCTCTGATTACTGGAGAAAGTAAAAAAAAAAAATTTGGGGGTTATAGGTTAATTATTACTGTATATAAACTATTTACTACAGAGTTTAGCATTCATCATATATTCAGTGTTTACTATGAGAGTTTGTGCATCCAGTGCTTACTGATTTATTTTATGGATTTTATGAAATACTAGATGCTCTAAATACTGATCTAGTACACTCTGCTCTACACACACGTATATTCACAACTGTGCAGTGTTTGAAAGGATAACAGTAATTAAGTTGGAGAATTGATAAACATTGTTGGATTTTGTTGAGTACTCTAAGGTAATATTTTATTTTAGATAGAACATATACTTGAAGTACACAAAGAGTTTTTGACATTTGCATGCAATATGTGCTAGTTGTTAATTATGTCAAACAGTTAAAGCTTATTGGAAATAGGAGAGAGAACAGCAGTAATAATAGGTATTATTACTGCGCGTGTAAATAACTGTTCCACTGTTTATGTGACACGTGTCCCACTCACACACTTAACAAGAAATTGGTTGCGTGTTTAATGTCTAAAACGATTGGGTTTTGATTTTCAATTACAGATTAATCAAAATCATTTCATTATTCACTTTTTCATCTTTACAACCACAAACACACAACATCACACACAATTTCTCAGTTACTTTCACTTAAGCATTTTCACAAACACTTTTCCATATACTCTCTTCTGTCTTATACTGTTCTAATGGCAACCAAGAACTTTGTGGCTCAGGGATTAACTTTTGTTACCAACAATTATGCTGCAATTCTAGACACTGCTAAAGCCCCAACATCATTTCATCTGATTCAAAACTTCTTAAGAGACTCTGAAATTGGTAAGGCTCTTGTCCAACCAGAGACACTCTCGGCCACACAAATCTCAATCTTCTGGAAAAACTCGGTTTATGATGATGGTGGAGAGAATGGGACTCCATCAATTGTGTTTACCTATGAAGATCAAGAGTTTGTCATAACTCCTGCAACTGTTCGTGAGGTTTTGGATTTTGACACTCACACTTCATACTCTGTGGCTGGTGTGGGTCAATTAAAAGAAATGTTACAACAAATAAGGTTTTCTGCTTCTTTGGATAAGATTGGGGATGTCAAAAGGCCAGGGCTCAGGAAGGAGTGGATCTTCTTCTTTGATTGCATTACTCGCGCATTTGGCAAGAAGGTCACCAACTGGGATGCAATTCCTGGTGAAAGTCTTCAAATCGGGTATTCTCTTCTTAATTGGAGTAACTTTGATTTTGGTCATCTTGTACTTATGAATTTAGGTGAAAAACTTGCAGAGTCTAGTACAACTGTTTATTTCTCACGTTTCTATCAATCTTTATTCTCTGCTTGTTTACCAAATTTGACAATTGCTGATGAGGATGTTATACAACCTTTCCAATGTCATAAGAGAATGTTTTCTGATTTGACAAATAAGGATGCTAACAAAGAGCAAATACCAGAGTTTATCTATCCTCTTGCCCTCAGAAACTTCTTCAACCAACCACAAGAACAACAAGAACCACAAAATGAACCAATCATTGAACCTCCACAGTCACCACCTCAACCCACAAACACTGACCCACCTCAAACCATAAATACTGAGCCAATCACTAAAACTACATCACCACAACCACAATCTTCATCACACCCTCAACCTCAACCACAATAAAATCCTAAGAAGCCAAAGAAAAGCAAGGCTATAAGGCCATCAAGAAAACAGAGGATGGCTGAAGCTTCTAAGCCAAAAAAGTATAAGGAACGGGCTAACAAACCTAAATCTCCTTCTATACCTGATGATTCTGTCTCAGCAGAAGAGAGAGAAGAAGTGAATCCTCCAGCTAAGAGAAGGAGATTAATTATTGATGAATCTGATGAAGATGTTAATGTTGAAGCTCCAGAGGATATTTCTAAGGAAATACCTACTGTTGAGGTAGAAAGAGATGGAAATGCTGATGCTCAAATGGATGAAATTCTTGAACCATTGTTCCCATTCTCTGAGAACATGGAAATTCCAATCTCTTCACCTGCTGTATTCTCTGAGGCCACTGATGCAGTCAATCAAACCACCTTGGTACATGAAGAAACAGTGGCTTCTCATACTGAGTTAATCTCTGATGCTCATCAATCTATTGAACAGGGTGAGGAAATTGATCAACCACCTAATGAGATAAACTCTGAGCCTATTGTCCAATCTGTAGAGGATGTTGTACAGCCTATTGTTGAACCTACTGCTGAAACTGTTGCAGAGGATGTTGTTGAAACTGTTGATGCATCTATTCCAATTCCTGAATCCACTCATCATGTTGAAGCTGAGGTTGGAGATGAAACTGAAGGGAATACTGAGTCAAGCTCTTCTCAGAGTTTACCAGTCCAGACTGATGCTATGGTTAAGGATTTTGCTGGTCCTTCAAATCAAGCAGATGCTGAAGAAGAACACCTTGAACAATTTTCAAATGACTGGTACAAGGACACTTGTATCTTTCCTGCTGCAAGAGCAGCTGAATTTGTCAAGAGAACCTCCAGAACAATTACAAATCCAGAGATTCTATCTTGTCTCAAGGCTACAGTTGTACAAGTGAAGACTCTCAACTCAAGGTTTGATCTGTGTCAAAAGGCAATCTCTGATGTTCGAGGTGATGTTGTTAGAGGAGCTGATATGATTAAACTTGACAACAAGAATAAATTTCACTATCTTACTCAGAATCAAGAAACTTTGTCTCACAGGCTGAGCAAAGTTGAAGAAAATCAGAATGATATGTCCTTAAAGATTGATTCTATTTCTACCTCCTTGGAATTAATCACATCTATTCTTATGCCTGATGATGTCAAAAAGGGGGAGAGAGTTGCTAAAGACAAATGCAAGCAATCTCAAACTCTGATCAGAAAGGATAATGCTGGAGATGGAGGAGCAAGTAATAAAGGAAGGGGCAAAACTGAAGAACTTCAAACTCTGAAAACTAGCAAGTCCTCTAAATCACAGTTTGCTGGGATAAACACTGATACTCAAGGTACTTCAAAGACCAAGAGTTTGCTATTATCTTCTAATCCACAGACTGATGAAGAGTTGGCTGCTAAGTTGTTTATTGAAGAAAATGAGGAAGGAGTTACAATTGAAGACATTAAAGCTGAAGAAAAGAGTTTACAAGAAGAACATCTCAAGGCTTTAAAGTCTGGAAAGTTAAAGAAAGGAAAAGCTCCTAGGCCTGTTCTTAAAGGCGTTGTGATCAAGGAAAGTGCTGATGTTAGTCAAAGATCACAGTTATCAAAGAAATCAATGGCAGCAGAAGCTAAACTCAAGCTGAAAGGCATTGAAGGAGAAATTTCACAGAAGAAAGTTACAACCTCTGTTTCTACACAAGTTGTACAGAAGAAAGAAAACACAAGCTCTATTGCTACACAAGTTATGTCTAGACCTTTATCTTCTCAGTTGCAATCAGTTTTTGGAAAAGGAACACTTCATGATCCAAATCTATTATCTGGAGTTTCTATGGATTTTTCTGATGGAAGAGCCTTGTCTGGTAAGGTTGGAAACAATAAGGGTGGTCTAGGCTCACACAAAGACAAAAGGCAATATACTGGTCATAGAGATCCTTCTTCACTGGCTGTTCCAGGTCGTGGTGTCACTCAAGAGAGTTTGGACAGACTGGAATTAGTACAGTTAGTTTATCAGAAGAGTTTAAACAAGGATTTTCTCATGTACTTCATGGCTGATGGGATAGTATTTAGAATTGGTGAGAATGATATTGGCTTGAAATATTGGAAAGAATTAATATGTTCTATATCTTTTCAAGGACTCAATCAGTTGCAAATGTGCTCAGACAGAAAATGCTCCAGAATTTGGCAATCAGAGGGATGAAGTGCAATAGCAGATATGTTCCTAAGTACAGAGATTGGAATGGAAATCTTATTGAAATGAAGAAGGGTACTGCAAAATTAAAGACTGATTTGGGAATCATAGTACTTGACTTCAATTCACAGTCAGAAGAAGTCAAATTTATTAGGCTGGGAAATGAGATGAGGAGAAACAAAATCTATGATCTTAGATCTGCTATCTATCAGACGGATGAGAGTGATCCTCAGTTAAGAGAGATTAAAGAAGTATGAAGATTGAGCTTGAAAATGCAGAGAGAAGATATCTCAGAACAACGCCAGATCTTGAGGAGATTAGAGATTAAAGTCTGTAAGAATTTTCTTGTTATCTGTAGACTTTTGTTAAGTCAAGTTTAAACTCTGCTTATTTTAATAAACACTGTGTTTGTATGAAATTGTTTTGACATCATCAATTATTGTTAACTTGTGCATTTTTACTAATGAACAAGTTGGGGGATGTAAGAACCCAGATTTTCGGTAGAATTAAAACTTTTCTTATTAAGAATAGGTATATACGTGAATAGTGTTTGTCATGCGTGAATAGTAATTTATGGATGAATAGTGATTTTGAGGAGCAAGAAAATTTTCACGCCACCCTATGTACAAGACATGGTATTGATATTTCGAAGTCATATTAGTGATTCTCGGAGCAAATAAGTGTATATAAAGACGATCGGAATTCAGAAATTCTAATTTGTATTCTGGTGTAATATTTGACCGGGAAGTGAATTATATATTACTATATTCAAGAAATGAGATATTAATTTTGAGGAATTAAGGATTTAATTATGTCACGATTTTATTATATTTGATTCGAGAATTTAGAACCAAAACCCCTGAGATAGTGAAACGAACGTTCTAGAAACCGCTGAGACTTTATAACGAGATTAAGCGATCAAGCGAGCGAATCATGAATTGAGAATAGTAAATATTAGAAGTCCAAGGAAGGATATATTATGAGAGGAAAATGGAATTGAGAATAAAATCCTAGAGTTAAAGGAAATGAGAACAATTGAGAAACCGCGAGAATTTTTTTCTGAGATAAGGAGAAAATACAAAGAAAATTGGACACAACGATTGTTTGAGGTATTGGGCCACACTATTACAATGAAGTGAAACATATAAGTTGTAACATATTGATTTAGTAAATATACAAGAAGGGAAGCCCCTTGGTGCAAATAAGAAAAGGAAGGAAGGACTTGGAAACAATATGTATAAAGCAAGGGACTTGCTTGCAATTATGGATGGATAAAGGTAATCCAAATGAACCAATGAGGAGATGACACCACATGGCAAGAAGATAAGATGCATCCAAGTGAAAATATCAAGCATTATTGATCACTTTATCACTTTAATCAAACAAAACAAACACCAAATACTCCATTCTGCCCAGCAGGAAAGGATCTCACTAAAACGGGCCTAGAGACTTCATTACTCAATGAAATTTTTTGTTCTTTATATGGTTAGAAATCTGTTAAGACGCTCTATAACTTTCATTCAGGATCCTCGACCAGGAAACGAGTGAAAGGGCTTCGTTTTGGCTGATCTTTGGGGCGTGTTTTTCCAGTCAGGAAACCCACTTCCATGTTCTTGATTTCTTTGGTGAGATTGAAGATGGTGAGCATAGAGTAAGGCTTCCCCAAGGTTAACCAAGCTTGTTTGAGATTGTAAGAACATCAAGAAGGTATAAAAACCCTAACCCCTCTTGGCCATGTAGTATTTGTGATGTTTAATGTTAGATCCATGGTTATTAGTGTGAATCTTGGACATATAAGTTATGGATGATGTAGATCTTGAGTTTAAATGTTGTGGTTGTGATTTTTAAGCTTGTGGTTAGTGTATTTAACTCCATGTATGTTATAAAGTATGATCTTGGTGGATTAGATGATGGTTGTGATGTGTATATAAGATTCTTGGTTGGTTAAGTGGTATAAGCATGCTGAGTATTTTTCCAGGAACTTGTACTATCTTGTAGGAGGGTTTTGAACCCCTAAATCTTGTCCCCTGAAGTCCTAATATATATTGTTGGAAAGGTATTTGAATGTAGTGTCCAGAAATATAAGGTTCATGACTAGGTGATGTATAGATTTTGAGTTATGGCCTGAGAAGTGAAATGTGTTTCTGGAATCCGGACTGCACTAAATGGTCCCCTTGTGAACCATTTTTAAACTCCTAAAAATTTATGTAGGATCATGGAAAAATTAGAGAAGCTAGTAAATGTAGTGATGAAGGCTACCTAAAAAGAATTGGATTAAAATATGTATTTTTCAATTTTATAAAAATGTTGGAGTAAAATCCGCGCAAGTGAAAAACCACTTAGGAGATTAGTTTAAAGTAGTTTTAAGAGTATTCACTTGAGTTTCGAGTTTGAGGAATAGATTTGAGTCGAATGGGTAAAGAATGTGATAATGTGATAACATGGTCATATAGGAGGGTTAGTGGGTCAAATGGTGGAGTCGCTAAGATGGCCTTGTATTCTTTAAAACATTATGATTAAGTGGTGTTGCTAAGATACTAACGAGCGAATATTGGATATTTATAGATTGTCGCTCCACTCCACGAGCCCAACCACCCCAACCTTCCCAAGGCAAGTTTTCCAACCCTAAGCATTTATTTTCAAGATATTATGTTCCTGATTCTACCTATGCAAGTTTACTTTTCAAAACTTACATATACAAGGACTTTCACTGTTGTGTTTGTAGTTTTCAATCATATCAAATGTTTATGTTTATCGAAGTATTGATGAAATTGAGATGTATAAGCACGTATATGTTTGCACCTCTTGAACTTAGATTGAAATGTTTTCTTCGGACAACGACTCTAGCAATAGAGGTCGTAGCGGTCCGTATATACTATTGACCGGGGAGCGGTATATTATTATATCGTAATTAAATTGCGAAAACCCGAAGGGTCATTCGGGGAGTATCGTATACTCAAGTAATTATTTTTATATCTTCGTAAATACTCAAAATACCTATCTTGGATTAAAAGCTTATGTAATTAAATAATTATTTTATTAATTATTAATATTAAATCTTAAAATATCATTTATTAATTATTGTTCATTATTTTAAAGACAAAGCTAATCCAAGATACCTTTTGCACTTTCAAACTCGAACTCTTTCGAACTCAAAACATTTTCGAAAACCCCCGGTCAGGTTTTGCTTCTTGTACGATTTCAAGAATTATCGGTCGACCGATGTCGGACCTCAACTACTCAGTTTTCATTCAAAACAAAGTTTTTAAAAGAAAAAGAAAAAGGGACTCTGGCAGGTGTGGGAACCGTTGACGAACGATTCCCGGGATGTATAAGCGGCCGTGAGCCAGGCGGTCCATCAATTATTATTCCGGCCCAGGTGTTGCCGAAGGATGATTACGAATGTAGTTTTCATCGAGGGTGATTACGGATGTAGTTTTCACCCGAGGATAGTTACGGATGTAGTTTCTATCCTTCTACCGGTAGAGAAGACCCGCGGATTATTGGACTTGGATGTGGCGACTGATCATCGTCAATCCCTGTCAGGTTTTTATGTTTTCTTCCAGTCCCATCCTCCACTTTGGAAAAATTCTCAAACACTGCTTATTGGGCCTAAGTGCCAAGTTGCCGATAGTGTGGCTTTTGATAAGAAAAATATTGACATCGTGCAGTATCTAGAACTGCAAGATTTTCTATAAAGATTGGCACGTGTTAGTGCACTACTGCAATTATTTCAAAGAATGAAATGCTTTTGAATGAGAAACCTTCTAAGCTAATATAAGGAAAGAGGTTTGCAATGATGTATTCCCTGTACAGTATGTTAACCGTAGAGTGTTTTGCCAAAAATGATATACTCATATGTATATACTTTAAAACTTGAGATATGTTGAAATGGGAACCTTATAAAGGGTTCATATGTTATTCTTAAAGCTCCTTAGTGAGTATAAATGTTTTATTCAAACTCGGACATACATATTGTCCAATTATGTTTTGAAATCTGAGATATATGCCTATACAGTTGGGAATGTTTTCAAAATAAACCACATTATTATTTTTCAAAATGGTGAACTTGCTGAGCATTATGTAGCTCATTCTTGCTTTATAAAAACTTTTCAGAAAGAGAAGAATTTGATCGGTTAACTCCGCACCAGCAGAAGAGGAGTAGAAGATTTACCCCTGAGATGATTTAGTTCCTGATAAATACTACAGAGTAAGTCTGATAGGTTTTCAACTGTAATAGTAAGACTTGTCTTCAAGTGTAGTTGTATAAATGGAAGTGCGCAAGATTCTAGATTGTACAGATGAATTGTAATATTTAGTGTTACTTTTGATTATCGTTTCTGAGGCTCTAACTTGTTTGTGTGTAAGATTGAGGTCTGGATGGATGTATTGTTGAGTGGTAAAGTTAATACAGGTATGATATGGTTGGATGGTGACGTGACGACCTGAATCTCTGACCTTGGATTTGGGGGCGTTACAGAAATGGTATCAGAGCGATAAGTTACAGTACTCAGAAACGAAAGTGTTGAGAGTTAAGTCTAAGTAGGAGAATGACATAATAGATCGTAGTAAACTTATTATTGGACTACCGAAAGAGGTACCGATGAGTAGAATGGACTGGAGTGTTTACTGGAGGTATTATACTAGGGTCGATAGAATCCTTAGAGACCTTCAGAATGATGAATAGAGGTTTGAGAGTCGTACATGACCTATCATTGGTAATGATACAGGAAGCAGAGCGAAATCTCAAGAGCAGCTGAGGTAGAGGCGATATTGCCAATATGATCGGATGACTAGGCTGGCATAAATTTTATGGCCCATAGTCCTCCAGAGTTTAGGAGGCGGCATTTTAAGAATCAAGAAGTTTAGACTTCCCTACATAATTAAGGGTACTTAGTACTTGGAATAATGAAAGTCTTTTACTGTGGCTATAAGATCTGATTTTCGATAAGTAACGGGTTTACCTGAAAGGTGGTTACTATGCCGTTGTGGATTTCATTACCCTTGATGGCAAATTTTACATATGTTGTACGAGAATGTTATCATAAGACGAGTGTGCTAGATAATTCCATGCATGATTCGGATGCTAGAGCACGGTAGTTCAACTTAGAGAACAAACAAGTTGAATTAACAAAGGGACTCAAGTAAAGTTGAATATGGTTGCAACGAGCGATACAGTGATCTCAAAGTCTACCAAAAGAAAAGACCAGTGGGTCTAGAGTGGGTTCCTTTGATAGAGATGTTATCAGGGACTATGTATATATGTATTGTAGACCTCAATATTTTTGGTATATGTTCACATGCACACACCCGCCACTGAACCTATGGACCGCACTGAGATCCCTGAGAGATCTCTTTGATATGTTCCCAGGGGGGACTGGCCACTTGTGATTCATGTCGAAAAGCATAAAGTAGGACCCTATGGACTTAGCAGGTGTCCCCGGAATGATGTGAAGCTTGGTCTTCAAGATAAAGAACGGAAATGACAGATATATTGTGAAACCCTAACTCGATAAATGACTTTAAGATGATGATTGAGAGACACACTAGTTGTCTTGTATTACGAAGACGAAGAGATGGAGTTACCCTCATAATGGTGATAATGAGATGCACGAATGATTATTAACTTATTTTGGTAACTACCGGCTGGTGCACTACTTCATTTTAAACTTTTCACTAACCATGTTACCTCGATTAGTTTATATCAGGTAACCCTTCTAGCTTTCTACTTCAAACTTGTGGAACAACAACCAGTGATATACTTTCCCTAAAGCAGGACTTATCCGAAGTAATTTTATTCGATCCATGAACATTCTATTCAAAAATTTATGATGATCTTGTTCGGCTCAGGCCTATTTACACTTTCTTTCAATTATCCAAGGAAGGTTCAACAAATATTTCCTTAATTAATCGATGAATATTACTTAACGAATATTGATATTTGATTGCTTCTTTCATACTTGCACTCTTCAGTTGAGCTCATAAATATCTAACAAATTACTGAGGACATGGATGATCTAATGTCCAGACATCCTTCATGAATTCTTTTCTTCTATTCAAGATGAGATTGTACATCGTACATTGAAATCATAGTAAGGATATCATTTTGATATTGGTATTCTGAATTTAATCCTATTGTAGGATCTGATAAAGCATGTGTACAGAGGCACCCTTGGGTGGACCATTTCACTGGTAAGTAATATTTGATGAGAGGTTATCGATTGTTCCGATACCTAGAACATTCTCTTCAGATTTTATAGTTTTCTTTTTCAAACTTAATAACTTCTTATTTCCATTCGTTGTCCGAGTAGCCTAAAGTTTCTTCAATGGCTACGATGTTGAAATTCCGTTCTAGCCAATTGAAACTGGCTAGTCGATATGTCAATATGAATGACTAGTTGATTGTTCTAACTAGTCAAAATTGTAATGTTGTGAAGAACACCTAGCTAATTGTCCTAGCTAGTGGTGATGTCTCAAACAGGTGAACTAGCAAATTTTGTCTATCTAGTTGCTAGTGTTTCTTGAAAAGGACTAGTTATTGTTCCACTGGTCCAACTCCCAATTTAATTCATTCCGCAATGCATTTTTGCATGTGGTAAAGTATGATGATGAAGGTTTTGACGAATAACTTGATTGAGACCTAGTGAGGTCGCCCACTCGACTTGAACTCTTACCCATCTTCGTATCAGACTTTATATCACTTGAATATTTTATTCTTTCATTCATACAATGAGAATTCATTTGAAACCATTGATTACTTGAATGACAAACTACTTCATTCTTTAATTGTCATGGAGTAGAATTGCTTTCTATTGGCTGACCTTCATCAATGCGACTTTAGATTTCCTCTTATTATTTAGGAGGAAAAGTATCCACCCGATGTAAGAACTGTATAAAGACCGTCTTTATGACTTTTGTATCCAACAATCATTTCCCTCGTGCAACATTCTCTATGATATCATATTACAGAATTATCAGGACCTGAAGGAATAAACCTTGTTGTACTCTTTCGGTCCATCCTTACATCTCCAAAAATCGAGACTCCTAGTATTTGGAACCATCAACATTCTTGGAACATCCAATGTGGAATTTTTATTGAAATTATCTATTGGACCTTGTTATTTTGAAACCATTCCTTTCAAAGTGATTACTCTAAAGTGAACGAGAGGTACAATTATGAACCGTTACACCAATATGAGATCAAAAACCAAATGTTGTAATTGTGCAGCCAGAGCGTTATGCCGAGTAATTATTAAAGTAGAAATAACATGTCGGGGCATACCACAAGACCTTTAATATTAGTGTGAGGAAAGTTATAAGAAATGATGAGGTGGTTGGGAGTACGCTCCTACCAACCGTTGTCAGGATGTTATATTAATGAATTCTGGAGTTACCAAGCCTTTCCCTGATCCAAGAAATGAAAATCGATTGCAATGTAAAACATATCCTTAGAGGAAACTAACATGGAAGTGAGATAGACAAGAAAGGAAGAAGTATCGTGGCAAGAATGTGAAGCTTTACTTAGCTTAAAGGGATTAATGCACATAGAGAGACATAAAGTTTAACAGGCCCCTAATAGCAAATGGATGCATGGATATATCCCAATGATCCTTCGAGATTACCACCTAATCAATTTTATTGGGAATCGCAGCAGCATGCAGGCCTCAGACTGATTGGCGCCAGTTGTGAAAGAGGACGAGCGTATGACATCTTACATATGCCATCGAGAATCGATACCCCTAACTGGAGATGTAGGAATTGTTGACCAGTTAAAACGCGTAGTTGTTTTTCAAGGATAAGGTTGAAAGGCGGGTTTCACCAACTCAAGATCGACCTCTGTACTGTGCCAAAGTTGGCATGTCACCCTAATATAAATGTTATAAAATTATGGTAGTATCATTTAAGTGGACTAGCGAGTCAGAAGCCTTTATGGATTAATGAACAAAGTTTTGGAATGAAATGAGATATTAGTAACAACCTCGTTGTTAGCTAAACAACATAAAGGTTACGGGATAAGATATACTAACCGTGAGTCGGTGATTAGTCATGATAGCGTTCACGCATAAAACTAAGACGTTAACTTTATGAGAAAAGTGTGAAAGTTTTCCACAAGTGCTATAAGTACATCTTCATATTAGAAATAAACATAAGAAAGAGAAGGTGACGAAAGGGAGCAGGGAGTATAATGGAGAAATTTGTTATTTCCCAGGAAAGGCCAGTGTGGTGGCCGATACCTATAGAAGGGATTATTCAAAATTGGAATTCAGCCAGTATTGACCAAGAAAATAGAGTATATACAATAAAGAATAATGTTAGAGGAAAATGACTAAATTATGGGGAAGGACAAAGATGTACAGAGAATTAATAGAATGTTTGGCAAACGGATATGAAGAATTGTATTGGCAAGCTATTAAGTACAAACGCGACATGTCAAAAGCAAAATGATAGAGATCTAATGGATTAATTCCGCCCGTAGAAAATCTTGAATGTGGACAAAATTATAATGAATTTAATGAGTAGTTCGCCGAAGACCGAGCCAAGAGATGGCCCTAGTTGATTTATAATTACTGGACCAAGTGATTTACCTACGAGAGACTTTCCATTTAGAAGATTTTCGATTTATATACGGAAGAGATGGTGGTGCAATATAAAACTTCTGCAGTGATTACGTTAGATAGAGACTTAAGGTTAAACTTCAAATATTGAAGGTGCTTTCAAGTATATTTAACAAAGAGATTGAGCGTATGTACTAATTTGATCTGTGGCTGACGGACAGGGAAGAAGAATTATCCAGACGATCAAATTTATATTTAGTGTCGTGCCATAGATTTCACGGGGTAGTCGAGAATAAAAACTTATCCATGAAATAAATGTTGTTATCACGATCGTCACCATGAGAACGTAAGGACGTCTCTTGCAAAGCATACTGTGAAAGAAGAAGTTTCGCTTTTCTTGCGTTACGAAGAAGTCAATGAACGAGGGATATAGTAGCCGAACTGGTTCGACGTATACCGAAGACTATACAGTATCCATAGCAAGTGGTAATGGCTGACGGGATGAAACACAAGCGTGCTAATCAAGCCAAGGAATATGAGGAATACAGTGCGTATTGACGTTGTCTCAGATTATAAAACACGACCACAAAGTATTCACGGGCCAACGATACAAGGACTCAACACAGATACTATGAACAAGGTAGAAGAGGAACGCATAAGTAGTGGGATAGAAACTTTCATTCATAGAACAACCGATAAGGAATACAGGTCGAGGAGAGCATGCGTTGAGAAACTACATTAAAGCGTTGGTGAGACCAAGGTGAGAGAACAATAGGGTTGAAGTGTCAACCTGAGAGTTGGAAAGGGTTAGGTTGGAATTGTATCCACAACTATTATCCTTAGGTTCTTAATATAGAATCCTTTTAAGGAGAGGAGACTGCAATAACCCTAAATTTCGTGAATATTCGAAACCTGGATGAAAATTAATTTTATGGGTGGATGAGAAATTTTTGCAATCACGATATGTACGAATTATTAAATGAATATTTAGAATTGATATTACGCCTTTACGGTGCAGACGAGTGTATGTAAAAGTCATTAGTTTTTACGAAACCCATTATTTCGAATGGTCAAATTTTATGAGATATCAAAGGGGTATGAGGTGGGAGACTTCGTGATGCTAAAGGTATCCCCCTGAAAAGGATTGATGCGGTTTGGTAAGAAAGGGAAGCTAAGTCTGAGGTTTATTGGACCTTTTTAGATTTTGAGGCGTATTGGGAAGTTAGCCTACGAGTTAGCCTTGCCCCAAGCTTGCAGCAAATTCATAATGTGTTTCATATGTCTATGTTACGACCCTACCACACCGACTATCGGCATGTGATAGAGTACGACCAAGTGGACCTACAACCAGACTTGACCTATGTGGAGCAACCCGTGGAAATCATGGATAGAAAAGAACAAGTGCTGAGGAACAAGGTTTTCAAACTAATAAGGAATTGTGAGAAAATCAAGATGTGGAAGAATCCACCTGGAAGCTAAAAGAGTGAAACGAAGAAGGAGTAACCCCAGTGATTCCTAAACTGATTCCGGGACGGAATCCTTTTAAGGAGGGGAGACTGTAAGAACCCAGATTTTCGGTAGAATTAAAACTTTTCTTATTAAGAATAAGTATATACGTGAATAGTGTTTGTCATGCGTGAATAGTAATTTATGGATGAATAGTGATTTTAAGGACCAAGAAAATTTTCACGCCACCCTATGTACAAGACATGGTATGGATATTTCGAAGTCATATTAGTGATTCACGGAGCAAATAAGTGTATATAAAGACGATCGGAATTCAGAAATTCCAATTTGTATTCTGGTGTAATATTTGACCGGGAAGTGA
Source organism: Saposhnikovia divaricata (assembly GCA_036435485.1). NCBI lineage: Eukaryota > Viridiplantae > Streptophyta > Magnoliopsida > Apiales > Apiaceae > Saposhnikovia > Saposhnikovia divaricata. The sequence continues at coordinate 36,033,664 of CM071599.1, forward strand.
ATTATATATTATTATATTCAAGAAATGAGATATTAATTTTGAGGAATTAAAGATTTAATTATGTCAGGATTTTATTATATTTGATTCGAGAATTTAGAACCAAAACCCCTGAGATAGTGAAACGAACGTTCTAGAAACCGCTGAGACTTTATAACGAGATTAAGCGATCAAGCGAGCGAATCATGAATTGAGAATAGTAAATATTAGAAGTCCAAGGAAGGATATATTATGAGAGGAAAATGGAATTGAGAATAAAATCATAGAGTTAAAGGAAATGAGAACAATTGAGAAAAAGCGAGAATTTTTTTCTGAGATAAAGAGAAAATACAAAGAAAATTGGACACAACGATTGTTTGAGGTATTGGGCCACACTATTACAATGAAGTGCAACATATAAGTTGTAACATATTGATTTAGTAAATATACAAGAAGGGAAGCCCCTTGGTGCAAATAAGAAAAGGAAGGAAGGACTTGGAAACAATATGTATAAAGCAAGGGACTTGCTTGCAATTATGGATGGATAAAGGTAATCCAAATGAACCAATGAGGAGATGACACCACATGGAAAGATGATAAGATGAATCCAAGTGAAAATATCAAGCATTATTGATCACTTTATCACTTTAATCAAACAAAACAAACACCAAATACTCCATTCTGCCCAGCAGGAAAGGAACTCACTAAAACGGGCCTAGAGACTTCATTACTCAATGAAATTTTTTGTTCTTTGTATGGTTAGAAAGCTGTTAAGACGCTCTACAACTTTCATTCAGGAGCCTCGACCAGGAAACGAGTGAAAGGGCTTCGTTTTGGCTGATCTTTGGGGCGTGTTTTTCCAGTCAGGAAACCCACTTCCATGTTCTTGATTTCTTTGGTGAAATTGAAGATGGTGAGCATAGAGTAAGGCTTCCCCAAGGTTAACCAAGCTTGTTTGAGATTGTAAGAACATCAAGAAGGTATAAAAACCCTAACCCCTCTTGGCCATGTAGTATTTGTGATGTTTAATGTTAGATCCATGGTTATTAGTGTGAATCTTGGACATATAAGTTATAGATGATGTAGATCTTGAGTTTAAATGTTGTGGTTATGATTTTTAAGCTTGTGGTTAGTGTATGTAACTCCATGTATGTTATAAAGTATGATCTTGGTGGATTAGATGATGGTTGTGATGTGTATATAAGATTCTTGGTTGGTTAAGTGGTATAAGCATGCTGAGTATTTTTCCTGGAACTTGTACTGTCTTGTAGGAGGGTTTTGAACCCCTAAATCTTGTCCCCTGAAGTCCTAATATATATTGTTGGAAAGGTATTTGAATGTAGTTTCCAGAAATATAAGGTTCATGACTAGGTGATGTATAGATTTTGAGTTATGGCCTGAGAAGTAAAATGTGTTTCTGGAATCCGGACTGCACTAAATGGTCCCCTTGTGAACCTTGTTTAAACCCCTAAAAATTTATGTAGGATCATGGAAAAATTAGAGAAGCTAGTAAATGCAGTGATGAAGGCTACCTAAAAAGAATTGGATTAAAAAATGTATTTTTCAATTTTATAGAAATGTTGGAGTAAAATCCGCGCAAGTGAAAAACCACTTAGGAGATTAGTTTAAAGTAGTTTTAAGAGTATTCACTTGAGTTACGAGTTTGAGGAATAGATTTGAGTCGAATGGGTAAAGAATGTGATAATGTGATGACATGGTCATATAGGAGGGTTAGTGGGTCAAATGGTGGAGTCGCTAAGATGGCCTTGTATTCTTTAAAACATTATGATTAAGTGGTGTTGCTAAGATACTAACGAGCGAATATTTGATATTTATAGATCGTCGCTCCACTCCACGAGCCCAACCACCCCAACCTTCCCAAGGCAAGTTTTCCAACCCTAAGCATTTATTTTCAAGATATTATGTTCCTGATTCTACCTATGCAAGTTTACTTTTCAAAACTTACATATACAAGGACTTTCACTGTTGTGTTTGTAGTTTTCAATCATATCAAATGTTTATGTTTATCGAAGTATTGATGAAATTGAGATGTATAAGCACGTATATGTTTGCACCCCTTGAACTTAGATTGAAATATTTTCTTCGGACAACGACTCTAGCAATAGAGGTCGTAGCGGTCCGTATATACTATTGACCGGGGAGCGGTATATTATTATATCGTAATTAAATTGCGAAAACCCGAAGGGTCATTCGGGGAGTATCGTATACTCAAGTAATTATTTTTATATCTTCGTAAATACTCAAAATACCTATCTTGGATTAAAAGCTTATGTAATTAAATAATTATTTTATTAATTATTAATATTAAATCTTAAAATATCATTTATTAATTATTGTTCATTATTTTAAAGACAAAGCTAATCCAAGATACCTTTTGCACTTTCAAACTCGAACTCTTTCGAACTCAAAACATTTTCGAAAACCCCCGGTCAGGTTTTGCTTCTTGTACGATTTCTAGAATTATCGGTCGACTGATGTCGGACCTCAACTACTCAGTTTTCATTCAAAACAAAGTTTTTAAAAGAAAAAGAAAAAGGGACTCTGGCAGGTGTGGGAACCGTTGACGAACGATTCCCGGGATGTGTAAGCGGCCGTGAGCCAGGAGGTCCATCAATTATTATTCCGGCCCAGGTGTTGCCGAAGGATGATTACGAATGTAGTTTTCATCGAGGGTGATTACGGATGTAGTTTTCACCCGAGGATAGTTACGGATGTAGTTTCTATCCTTCTACCGGTAGAGAAGACCCGCGTATTATTGGACTTGGATGTGGCGACTGATCATCGTCAATCCCTGTCAGGTTTTTATGTTTTCTTCCAGTCCCATCCTCCACTTTGGAAAAATTCTCAAACACTGCTTCTTGGGCCTAAGTGCCAAGTTGCCGATAGTGTGGCTTTTGATAAGAAAAATATTGACATCGTGCAGTATCTAGAACTGCAAGATTTTCTATAAAGATTGGCACGTGTTAGTGCACTACTGCAATTATTTCAAAGAATGAAATGCTTTTGAATGAGAAACCTTCTAAGCTAATAGAAGGAAAGAGGTTTGCAATGATGTATTCCCTGTACAGTATGTTAACCGTAGAGTGTTTTGCCAAAAATGATATACTCATATGTATATACTTTAAAACTTGAGATATGTTGAAATGGGAACCTTATAAAGGGTTCATATGTTATTCTTAAAGCTCCTTAGTGAGTATAAATGTTTTATTCAAACTCGGACATACATATTGTCCAATTATGTTTTGAAATCTGAGATATATGCCCATACAGTTGGGAATGTTTTCAAAATAAACCACATTATTATTTTTCAAAATGGTGAACTTGCTGAGCATTATGTAGCTCATTCTTGCTTTATAAAAACTTTTCAGGAAGAGAAGAATTTGACCGGTTAACTCCGCACCAGCAGAAGAGGAGTAGAAGATTTACCCCTGAGATGATTTAGTTCCTGATAAATACTACAGAATAAGTCTGATAGGTTTTCAACTGTAATAGTAAGACTTGTCTTCAAGTGTAGTTGTATAAATGGAAGTGCGCAAGATTCTAGATTGTACAGATGAATTGTAATATTTAGTGTTACTTTTGATTATCGTTTATGAGGCTCTAACAGAGTTTAAACAGGAAGCAGTCAGAGTTTAGTTAAACTATGACAGATAGAAGCTGAACAGAGTTTGTTATACGCTGACTGTTGGAAGCTCGACAGAGTTTGTTAAACTCTGTCTGGAGGAAGCGTCTACTTGTCAACAGTGTTTGAAGAATTATTGAAGATAATTATGGAAGCAATATCTTTGAAGATTGGATAGATGTCAAAGAGATTGAGTTGACTAAGGAGACGAGTAGCAATCGTAATTGATATCAATTGTATAGGTAATTTATAGGAGTATCAAATATCGATTGTATAGCAGCTGTATATTTTATAAATCTAGTTAGGTTAACCCTAGAAGGGTATCGATCGTGTAATACAATATCTTTCATTGTAACCTAAGCAGCTCTCTGTGATAATTTATATCACTGAGAGAGAAGTTAATTCAAACAGTTTTTAAAGTTTTTAAAAGAACTTAATGTTATTCTCTCATACTTAGTTGATTATAAGTGTGTATTTGGCCTAACATGTAGGAATATTTCTCAAAACATAATAAAAGTCCAGGGAATAGAATCGTTTGTGAAGGATACCTGGACTCAAAAGAAAAAGGAGCTAGAACCTAGCTTTGAGGATCTAGAGACTATTTATGAATCAACGGATAGTGATCATCCGTTGACAGATGAACCATCAACGGATGAGAGGTATCCGTCGACTAACAAAAAGTTTGTTAGTAAGAAGGAACTCAAGAAACTGGATATCAAGTATGGTCCAGTCAACAAGAACTTTGTTATTGGTGAGAGTAGCCAAACCAAATCTAGTGGGAAGGCTAAGGCAGGTGATTTACATAACAAAAAGGCTGTTGGTAAATCAGATAATGTAAAGGTAGAAATTGAGGGTAAAAAGAAAAAGAACAGAAATGGTAAGATAGGCATCAACAAGAAAAACAATTATTCTCCTGACAAGTTTGCCCCTAGGAAAACTTGTAGTAATTCTAATAGTGTCAATCACCTATCTTCTAACTGCAAGATTGTTAACAAGGCTCCTGTTCATGTACCTCAAACAATACCATGTATGCATGTAATGCCTGGTTTGTATCAAAATGCTAGTTTTTCAAATCCATATGTGAACATGCCATATATGCAAAGTCAAAGGCTAACCAGAAAGGACCCAAGGAAGCTTGGGTACCAAAATCAACTTGGTTTGTTTTTGGAATGTGTGCAGGGAAACAGAAGGAATCTATGGTACCTAGACAGTGGATGCTCTAGGCACATGACAGGAGATTCAACCCTGCTCACAGAGTTCAAGGAAGGAGCTGGCCCTAGAATTACCTTTGGAGATGATTGTGTAACATTCGTAATATTTAGATACAGATATATAGGTAATATAAGAAGTTATAGTAATAATATATTCCAGTTTGATGCATTTCCATCGTTAATTAGAAATTATGTGTAATATAAATCGTTATGTGTTAATTATTTAATTGTACGTATTATTAAAATTATTGTAGATATATTTCTTAAAAAAAAATGTATATATATATGATTCGATTACTATTTTAATACAAGATTATTATTTTTTTTAAAATAAACGAACGTTACGTGCTAGTGTGTTTTATTCATTTCTTAAATTTTTGAGTTAAAAAGTATCGTATTTTGAAATTCTTTTAAACGACACGAAAGTTACGTTATGGATATATTTTTCTATTTTATAAATAAATTTTACGAAACAAATATATAAATTACGGGTATTAATTTTAAAAAGTATAAATAGCTAAAGTTGATTCGTTAATTAGTAACCAAGGTACGTTTTTTTTAGCAATTATTTCTTAATTCTCTCTAAACACACACACTAACACACGCACACACACACACACATACACACACTGTCAAATTTTTTTTGAAATTTGAATTCTCAATCCTCAATCAAACTTGCATGCAATGATAGGATTATGTTTGTTATGATTCTGTGATCATTTTAAGCTATTAAACAGCAAAATCAGAGATCGAATCACTGTTTTCCCCAAAAACCCTTTTTTTGAAAATTTGATCGATTTTCTGATTTAAAGGTTTTTGATTGATTTGAATGTTAGATTCATGCTCAGGAGTTAATTTAGAGTCGATATGTGTATTTGAATGTTAGAAACAATCGCAAAATGGATCGCCGGAAAATTTCTGTCGGATTTTGTAAATTTTATTTCCTGCGAGTTCTTGGGTATTTTATGATTCTGAATTGCTGGTTAGGTTGATTGTAAGTTATAGTTTGTTATATAATTTTTCCAGATTTTTCTGTGGAGTTTTAATTTTCGTCGTAAAATTTGTTTTCACCGGAAAACTTGTTTGGAACGTTTTTGATAGAAACTGAGCTTGCCATTGTGTTTAAATCGTGAATCAGAGTCGAAATAGATTTTCTGGGATTTTTCTGGGCTACGTAAGTGTTGCCGGAAAACTGGCCGCCGGCGGCGGCGGATGGCGGCCGGCGCCGGAAACCGCCATTTGCCGGCGAGAAGCATTCTTCGTGTTCTTGGGAGGAAGACGATGAACAGTAGTCAGTTTGATCTTCTTCCCCAGGTGGGGAAGAAGATGAATAGTGTTTTTAGATTTTTTTTTCTAAAAATCAGAAAAATAATTTATTTAATTATTTAATTATAATTCGAATTATTTAATTATTTAAATAATTAATATTATTATTTAGTTATTCAAAAAAACTATTTTATTATTTATTTATTATTTATTATTTAATTCGAAAAATATTTATTTAAATAATAATTTAATTAAATTTAATTTCAAAAATAATTGTTAATTATTTATTTATTTAAAGTAAATATTTTACTTTACTTTAAATAAAATTTGCGAAAATTATTTATATTATTTAAGTTAGTTAAGTTTTGTTTAAATAGGAATTTATTTTATTTATTGATTAATTTAAATGAAATTAATTAGAATTTGAATTAAAATTCAGATTTTAATCATTTTATTTATCTTAAGTAAAATTTAAAATTTATTTATAATTAGATAAAAATTTACTTTAACTTAAATTAAAATTTCATAATTTATGAATAATTATTTATAGTATTTTAAATTAGGAGATTAATCCTAAAAAAAAATCTAAATTTTAGTTAAAATGGGATAAAAATTTATTTACGGCCCTAATAAAATTCAAAAATTTTCTTAAAAGTTATTCTATCAATTAGACACGTATTATAGTACATTGATAATATTTGTTAATTATTTTTATTAAAGACATTTATAAATGTCGAACCAATTATTATTTTTCGAGTCAAATAACTGTTTATAGTTGAGTTAAATTGTTTTAACTGATACCTGCTATGTGTTATTATGATTAAATCGAGTCAATTAAATTTGTATAACATTATATGCTATGTGTTAGGATAATTTTTTTTTTTTTAATATGTCAACTTTATTGACCTAAACGTTATATTCTTTATTGATAGGATCTAGTAGACGCGAAGGGTAGCTAGCTTTGGATCTCCCTGAGTTACACGTCTAGATTCTACTCTTAAGGCAAGTTTCCCTATCCATACTCCTTTATTCAGAATATGTCTTTACTTTAAATTTTAAGCAGAATGTTTTATTTAAAAACTCATAATTTTACAAAAACTTGTTAAGTAATTCAATGGATTTTACTACTTCCAATTTCTGTTAAAGCATGTGAAATTTATTATTGAGCATATGTATAACCTGTTTAAAAGATTATATTGATTTGGTGGTATTACTACCCAATTATTTTGAAATGTTGTTCCTACGATATATGTTAGGAATGAAATTATAGAGATGCTTATCCCTTGATCTCTAGACAAAATGTTTTATTTTAATATGTGAATATGTTTAGCGTAAGAGGCCGGTTGCAGGTCCAGCTTTTATTTGAGATGTACCAATGCCAATCAGTGTCATCTTAAGGCCAATAACAATAAGTGCCATCAGGATCCATATATTTTATAGCCTGTACATCATGTGTGCAGGGTTTTTGGGTTAAGCAGGACTGATCATCAGCTTAACTCTTGCAACTGTTGATATTCCACATATTACTTAAGGGAAAAATTTAAGTTTTGGCAGGAAATATTGTTGCTTTAATAAAAGATACTGTTACAAAAATTTAACTCTGTTGCTATGGATATATCATTTCTTTTACAGGAAGTGGTGTATTTATAGTGTTAAATATTTTCATATACTTGCTGAGCGTCTTCGCTCACTCTTGCAAAACTACTTTACTTTTCAGATGGCTCGTACTTACCAAACCACCCGTAAGCAGACTTCAGGAGGGTATAGATACCATGTGTTTCCCATCCAGGTGTGCCGTACTTTTAGTTGTTAAGTTATGTAATAACTAGTTGAAGAATTTAAATCCGAATTCACGTTGTAATATCATCTAGACATTTGGTTATCAGGAATCTTCTTCTCGAAGATGTACTGATAGCGTAAGATATTGTAATAACTTTTGTTTAAGTAGTATTGTTTTGATGCCATGAACTGTTGAAGGTCCTACCTTGTGGGGTCATGTTAGTCTTTGTTTAGTATTTTATTATTTTAGTGGCACCGGGTTTCCGGGGCGTCACAGATAGCAAAGGATATACTAAAGGATATGGCCTGATTTCAAAAGACAATGTCATCATTGAAGAAGTGGCTTTAGTTGAAGGTTTGAAGCACAATTTGCTGAGTGTCAGTCAGATTTGTGACAAAGACTATGAAGTAAAGTTCACAAAAGAAGCCTGTGTTGTTTCTGCCAAAGAAGACAACAATGTGGTATTGACAGGTTTTAGAAAAGGAAATGTTTACATAGCTGACTTCAATTCAGCATGCTTAGAATCCATTACTTTCTCTTCAGCAAAGCAAGTAAGGATGAGAGTTGGCTATGGCATAAGAAGCTGTCACATTTGAATTTTAAAGTTATGAATGATTTGGTAAGAAAGGATCTTGCTAGAGGAATCCCTCAATTGGAATTTATCAGAGATGGACTGTGTGATGCCTGCCAATTAGGGAAACAAAAGAAATCATCCTTCAAGAGCAAGACAGAGTCATCCATTGTTAAGCCTCTTCAATTGCTGCATATGGACTTATTTGGTCCAGTAAATGTCATGTCTATTTCTAAGAAGAAATACTGTCTGGTGATTGTAGATGATTTTTCTAAGTTTACATGGACCTTCTTCCTGCACTCCAAGGATTGTGCAAGTGAAATCATCATCAATCACCTCAGAATACTAAACAATGGTTCTGAAGACAGAGTTCAAAGAATCAGGAGTGACAATGGTACTGAATTCAAGAATTCCACAATGAAGAATTTCTGTGAAGAAAATGGAATTGTCCATGAGTTTTCTGCTGCCAGAACACCTCAACAAAATGGGGTTGTTGAAAGGAAAAACAGAACTCTCATTGAAGCGGCTAGAACAATGTTAAGTGAATCAAGGTTACCAACATATTTCTGGGCTGAAGCTGTCAACACTGCATGCTTTACTCAGAATATTTCCTTGGTCAACCAAGCTAGAGGAATGACTCCTTATCAGTTGTTAACCAACAAGAAACCAACTTTAGTTTTCCTTCATGTCTTTAGATGTAAGTGTTTTGTGCTAAGGAATCATGGAGATAACTTGGGCAAATTTGAAGCAAAGGCAGATGAAGCTATTTTTGTTGGATATGCTGCAGGGAAAGCCTACAAAGTCTACAATCTAAGAACCAACATTGTTATGGAATCTGTACATGTTGTGTTTGATGATCAAAAGATTTTAGGTCTAAATGATGGAGGCTCCCATGAAAAGTTGGAATTTGATATTGAAGGTGAAGGAAGAATGTACTATGATGATGATGAGGAAGATGAAGATCATGACCACAGAGATCCACCAAGAGTTGTTGTACCAACTAGAAGTGATGCTTACACTGGAAATGAAGCATCCGTTGACAGTCAGTCTGAAGCATCCGTTGACAATATTAGAGATGCATCCGTTGACAGAGATTCTCAAGCATCCATCGACAGGCAAAATGATGCATCCGTTGACAGTCAACTTCATAATTCAGCAAGGACAAAAAACTCAGGGGGAGTTTCTCAGGGTCAAAATTCAATAATCAACATGATCATGCTCATGAAAATGAAGCAACCTCATCAAGATCAAACCTTCCACCTGCAAGAAAATGGACTAGAGATCATCCATTTGAGTTAATCATTGGTGAATCAAATTCTAGAGTCCAAACTAGAAGGGCCACTCAAGCAGAATGTCTATACAGTAGCTTCCTGTCTGAAGAGGAACCTAAGAAAGTGGAAGATGCCCTTCTAGATCCAGATTGGGTCTTAGCAATGCAAGAAGAGCTAAACCAATTTGAAAGAAATAAAGTATGGAAGCTTGTGCCCAAACCTGATGATAGAAGTGTCATAGGTACTAAATGGGTTACCAAGAATAAGACAAATGAAAATGGCATAATTGTGAGGAATAAAGCTAGATTAGTGGCAAAGGGCTATTCTCAAGAAGAAGGGATAGATTTTGATGAAACTTTTGCTCCAGTGGCAAGACTTGAGGCAATAAAAATCTTCCTAGCCTATGCAGCACATGCCAATTTCAAGGTCTATCAGATGGATGTCAAAAGTGCCTTTCTAAATGGGGAACTAGAAGAAGAGGTCTATGTCCATCAACCTCCTGGCTTTGAAGATCCAGAATTTCCAGAATATGTATATCTTCTCATGAAAGCACTTTATGGTTTGAAGCAAGCACCAAGAGCCTGGTATGACACTTTATCTCAATTTCTTTTGGAGAATCACTTCACTAGAGGTACAGTAGATAAAACCTTATTTCATAGGAATATCAATGGCTCTTCAATACTTGTTCAAATCTATGTAGATGATATTATTTTTGGGTCTACAGATGAGAAGCTTTGCAAAAGGTTTGCCAAACTTATGCAAAGTAGGTATGAAATGAGCATGATGGGTGAATTAACTTACTTTCTTGGCCTACAAGTAAAGCAAGTTAATGAGGGCATTTTCATAAGTCAAACAAAATATATTTATGATCTTTTAAATAAATTTGACTTAATGGATTGTACCTCTGCAAAAACACCTATGGCCACTGCAACTAAGCTTGAGTTGAATACTAAGGAAAAGTCTGTGGACATCTCAAGCTATAGAGGCATGGTAGGTTCACTTCTATACCTAACAGCTAGTAGACCTGATATAATGTTTTCTACTTGTCTTTGTGCTAGATTTCAAGCTGACCCTAGAGAGTCTCACTTGATAGCTATTAAGAGAATTTTCAGGTATCTCAAGGGAACACCAAACCTTGGCATTTGGTACCCAAGAGAATCTGGTTTTGATCTAACTGGCTATTCAGATGCAGATTATGCAGGTTGCAGAGTTGATAGGAAAAGTACTACAGGTTACTGTCAATTTCTAGGAAACAGGCTTGTTTCATGGTTCAGTAAGAAACAGAACTCAGTCTCCACTTCTACAGCTGAAGCTGAGTACATTGCTGCTGGAAGTTGTTGTGCACAGATTCTATGGATGAGAAATCAACTTATTGACTATGGTCTAAAAGTTGAGAAGATTCCAATTTTTTGTGACAACACAAGTGCTATTACCATCACAGGGAATCCAGTGCAACATTCGAGAACCAAGCATATTGACATCAAATACCACTTCATTAGAGAACATGTGATGAATGGTACAGTAGAAATGCACTTTATGCCAAGTGAAATGCAGCTTGCAGATATCTTCACCAAGCCTCTTGATGAATCCACATTCACAAGATTGGTAGGTGAACTAGGTATGCTTAACTTGTCATAATTCCTAGTGATATTTGTTTTGAATTAAAAACTCTCAGAAAAATTTTCTTCAAAAATTTTGTCCAAGGCAAAATTATCTTATCAACGGATATCCTTTTACCCGTTGATAGCATAAACACATTCCTAGATTTTTGTATATCAACGGATAACAGGTTATCCACGTCATCGACGAATAAACTGTTTCTCAACCGTTCATTTCATATCTGTTGATATACATATTTTCTTTTAAATATAACCGTTGGTAAACGTGTATCTATATAGGAATGGTTATATTTATTTTCTTTTATTATTTGACAGTTACTTTTGACCAATGGGTAATTACTTCTAATTATTTCATTTTCAATTCTTGAAAAGTATAAAAGGCCGTCTTGTGCTCTCACATCTCACTTTTATCGACTTTCAAGATTCTCTTAAGTAAACTGCATCTTCTTCACAAAAACTCACTGCAACAAAAGTTCAAACACTTCAATGGTGCCTATTGTTAAGATGATGTCTTCCACTGGGTTCACCTATGAGAAGAGCAACTTCGCGGCCTATGTCGATACAGTGAATGCCCCAGAAGCTTATCACACTATGATGAATTTTGTGAAGAACTGTAAACTTTTGTATGCTATGATTGCCACCACTCCTCTAATCCACGAGGTAATTGAAGAGGTGTGGGCATCAGCTGAGTTCAATGGCACAGACAGTACAATTGCTTTTTCCTTAAAGGGTAAAAACTATGTAGTTAACTCTGATGTGATAACTGCTTGTTTAAAATTGCCTGAGAATAACTGTCTGAAAGTACCCAGTGATGCTGAAATAGTTGCCATGCTTAATTCCATAAATTATGCCCTTAGTACTGATAATTTAGGGAAAATTGTTAGGAAAGGGATGGTTAATGAATGGAGTTATATTGTGATGCCTTCATTAAAACTTTTTCAGGCAAAATTAGTAATTTTGATGCTGTTACCCATTCCATGCTATTTATGTTATGTATGCTTCTGACTGATAAATTCTATAACTTTGGCACACTAGTCATGTATGAGATAGCAGCAAAATTAGGTAAAAAGGAAACTAGGAGCAAGAATATCTATTTTGCTAGATTTTTGATGCTCTTAGCACTGCATGTATCTGAGAATGAGCTATCCATTACTAACCCGGATAGCAAGTTCACATGTTTTGTTCAGGAAAAGAGAGTCTTAAGTGATTTAATTCGAATGAACTCCAATGCAGGAGTACAATTGGTATATCCACCAATTGTTCAAGTAACTATTTATAACCTTGAAAATCCTATCTCTAACCCCCAAATTTCTTTGCCTTCCACAGTCACAATGGAGTCTGTAGTAGTGACCAAACAGGCTCCTACCCAAGTGACTAAAACAAAAGTTTCCAAACCAATCTAAGAGACAAACCTCAGGTGCTTCTCAAAAAGCACCTGTTGCAAAAACTACCACAACTCTTGAGGGGAGTGTGAAGGAGGTAGTGAGTGGTGAGGGACAGGGTGCAAGCCCTAAGAATAAGGCAGGTGAGGAAAGTGCACCAAATAGCCAAGCCCAAGTTACATCCTCTCAACAGGGTGTGATTACTAGTTCCACAGCAACTCTGCACAAAAGGGTAAGGGACACTAGACCTCTCTCAAAAATCTATGAAAGAAGAGTAAAATCTAAAACCATAGGGGAATCACAGGGTGCACACATAGTACAGCAAACTGTACCTTCTCAAATTCAGTTTGATGTGACTTCAATAAATTTGGAGTCACAGCCCCTTGATCTTAATCTTCAAATCGGTACACATACAATCCACCATCACCAACTCCATCTCTGGATGTGGATATGATATCTACATCAATTCCTGATTCTCCATCTTTAAGATCCTTGGAGAAGCCCCACTCTGCAATTGGTGGTCATCATCTTTTAGATGATTTGTTGGGCCATCAATCTTCCATTCCTGAATTCACAACAACATCTGTGGCCTCATCTTTAAAATCAATCTCCACAGATTCAGTGTTTGTTTTCACTTCAACGGATACTATCATTCCTTCATCAACGGATATCCTTCATCCGTTGACAAGTGTTTCTCCATCAATGGATGCGCCTATGTCTAGCCATCCGTTGACAGCTATAACTACTCCATCAACGGATATCCTTTATCCGTTGATAACTCACTCTACCACTGCTATATCTGACATTCCTGTGTCAAGTGTGGAGGAGTTCTCAGTAGTTGAAACACTTTTAGGATTGAGGGAAGGGAGTGAGAGGCTGCCTTGTGAGCAGGCAAAAGGAGAGGCAAATAATGAGAGGCTGACCATTTCTTCAGGTCAGGCAAAAGGAGATCAAGAGAGTTCCACCTTAGTAGGTGAAGGTGAGGGTGTGAGAGGTGTGAGCCAGGGGGATCCCCTGATGCAAGAAAAGAGAGATGAGTGGAGAGAAGGGATTACAGGAGAAATAATGCAGGAAGATCCAGCCATTGCAAGTGAGTTAATGGAGGTTAATGAAGCTTCTAAAGAGATGGAATTTCGACAAGAATATCAGTCAATCATTGACTCCATCTCTTTGGATCCTGAAACCTTTACTCATCCTGTTTCTACCTATCAAGTCATGGCACAATAGGGCAATGTGGAGGCAGAGGAGGCAATGCACCGAGTGCACACCTCACAATCTCTACAAAGAGCAAAGGAAGCTTTGACAACTCTACCTTCAGATGCTGAAAGTGAAGAGTTTGGCAGTGATGACAGTGACAGCACAACAAATGATGAAGAATTCAATGTGGCAGATACTCCAGAATGGCTATTTTCTACTGCCACTGTGGCTGGTGACTTCAATGTGGAGATTATGAAGCAATATCAATCTGCTAGGGCTGAGCACCAAAATGCAGATCCACAGAGGAAGGCTGTCCTTCAGCAAATAATGGACTCCCTAAAACTTCACAAGATGCACATGGTTATTCAAAGAACACAACAGGAGGAGGTCCAAACTGCAATCAGAGAAATGAAAGTGGAACTAGATGCCAGGATTGAGGTACTAGCCCCTACTACCACTCAGAAGGTGCTGACTAGCAAACTATTGAAGGAAGATAGCCTGGCCAAATCTGTTCAGCATCTCTCCTCCAGAGTGGATAGTATGGAATCTCAAATGCAGACACTCATTGCCAAACAGACTGAGCTACTGGAAAGGCTACTTGCTGCCTCACCTCTAGCCCTTGATGCTAACAAAAAGGGGGAGAAAAAGGTAGAAGAGGTAGCAGCTACCTCTAGTCAAATTCAAGCTTCCAGTAGCAAGATAGCACAAATTGAGGGGGAGCAACAGCCAATTATAGTGGTCAATCCAACAGAGTTTACTATAGAGGCTTCCCCTGTGAAGAAACAAAAGGCTTTGCTTGTGATTCCTGACTTATCCAAAATCTCAGATGGTGAGAGGCAAGCCAGAATTAAAGAATTAGAGAAGATCAACAAGGAGGCAAATGAAAGAATGATGAGAACAGAAAGGATGATCAATGAATCAATTGTATCAACTCTGTTCTCTACTCAATCCTCAGCTCCAACAATATTAACTACAATTCTGAAGGTGCTCACTCCAGAGATTGTGGCTCCTACATTCTATGATGCTGAACCATCTTATGTCAAAGAATTTGAACCATACATAAAAAGCAGAGCCTACTCTCCACCAAAGGCAAATGGGAAGAACAAGTTACAATTGGACTTTCCATTTCCCAAGGATGATGATGAGAAGCTAATGGGAAAGACAATCAAAGAGTTCAAGGAAAAGACAAATAAGAGTGTAAAAAGCAGAGCCTACTCTCCACCAAAGGAAAATGGGAAGAACAAGTTACAATTGGACTTTCCATTTCCCAAGGATGATGATGAGAAGCTAATGGGAAAGACAATCAAAGAGTTCAAGGAAAAGACAAATAAGAGTGTAAGAGATTGGATGGCTGTAATAATAAGGAATGGGAAAGTGTTAAATATATCCAACAGCCATCCTAGATTTGTTGAAGCAAAAAGAGAGGAGACCTCCAAACTTCTAAGGGAAGCTCATCCAAGTGAAAAAATCAATATGAAAACTCAGATGAGAAACAAGCCAGGCTGGCTCAGGAGTTAATGGATGAGGTAGAGGATGAAATGAGGGAACCTGAGGAAGTCCCCAAATCCAAACCTAAAAGGAGAGTGAAATCAAAGGCAAGGAGGCCTGTCTCTCCAGAAATTGAAAGAAAGAAAGCAGTTTGCTCATCACAACCTATTTCTGCACAAGTATTCAACCCAGCTGTGAATTTCCATGGTGACCCTATAATACCTAAAGAGGAACCAATGAATCTTGACTCCATTGAGGTTCCTTCATTCTTGCTGAAGCCTCAACAGAAGCCTAAACCGAAGAAAAGGATACCAAGGAAGCAACCTTCAAAGGAACAATTCAATTTGCTAGGGTACCTGCTATTGTCAAGCAGCCAATCTTGGAAAACAAGGATGATTTTATCTATCAGGCAGATATTGAAGAATACTCTGGCATGAATCTGTATCTGGATGAATTGTCAGAAGTAAGAGGAATTGACAAATATAAACATTTGCCTGAGAGATTGGTCTTTGTATACAAGGGAGGAAAGGAAATGACATGGCCACTACAGAGGGTTCTTGGAGAAAATTATCTGACTTTAACCAAGGTGTTCTCAGCAATTAAGAGATACACATGGTTCTCCAAGATAGCAAAAGGGGAGATACTGGACAGAATAGAACAGATAAGGAGAGAATGGAACTCACCATCAAGTCTACCAAGGAAGATGAAGATCCCATACAATGGACAGAAAATCCACCTTCAACCCTTCTGGATGATGGAGTTCAGGGATGAAGATGGTAACAGGAGATTCTTCAGGTTAGAAGATCAACTATCAAAGGCTAGTTCTCAATACCTGAGATGGTTACAACAAAAGCTAAATCCAAAAGTTGATGAAGAAGATGCCTTTTATAGGCAACTCCAAATGCAGATTGAGTCCAACTCTACCAAAGAAGGAAAATCAAGGGTGATGCCAACAAGAGAGAAGAAACAGTTTTAATCTGCTCAGTCTAGAGGAGCACTTCTCTGTAAATTTCTCAAACTTTCTGTTTTTAATTTTTATAGCTTAATACAATTTTTGCATTGTTCTATATATATATATATATATATATATATATATATATATATATATATATATTAGGAATTTATGCTTTATTGCCATCAAGTATAAATTGGGGGAGATTGTTAGGAATATGTTGTACTTGATGATAACTTCACAATCAATCAAATTGTATAAGGTTTGGTAGCTGTCAACGGATGAGGATTTATAACTCTATCCGTTGACAGGTAGCTCATCAACGGATGAGGTTTTGTAGCATACTACAGTATCTCTATGTTATCAGTTGATAGTGTTTTTATCCATAGTCATGTTGACCATCAATGGATAGGCAGAATAGGGTAGCCAATTGTAAATAAGCTATGCTATGTAATTCTGTCTAAGTGAAAGTGTATCAACGGATGAAGACAGAACTCTATCAATGGATACAACTCAAATCTACAATATCAACGGATACAGCACAATATATCATCAACGGATGTCAGTATACAATATAAACGGATAATCATTGACACTTACTTCTATGCTAAGCTGGGGATTAGCAGTTGATAAAGACAGGTTTGACTGACAGATCACATGGGTTGATAGTTGATACAAAAATCAGTATGGCAGCCATACTTTGGAAACACAGAAGAAAGAAGCATTCCGTTTACACTATGAATACAAGAAAGGTGCAGGAGACATGTCTGTTCACAAGGACAACCTTTCGGCTACATGTGTATTTGGAGTGTAGTAGCAAGTCAACTTGAATTAGATTAATATTATCTTATTCCTGTAGTACTTGTAAACTTGGGATTTATAACCAAGTGGAGCAACTCTTTAGAAGATAAGAAAACAGATACAATTGCTTAGGTTTTTATTGAATATCCTTAGAAAGAAAAGAGTTGTAAAACAAAAGCTGTGTACATTTGTATCACAGAGTTTTCTTCGAATAAAAGTTTCAGGTGGTGCATTTAACCACCTGATTTTTATGTGTTTGTGCATTAATCTTTTTACAGCAATTATTTAAGTATAGATTTCTGGAGTTCTTATCAGAAATTTATAAATATCAAGAATTGTATTCAACCCCCCCTTCTACAATTATACAAGTGTGTAATCTGGGAATAACACTACTAAATAATCAATTTCCTTTTTCAGGTTAAACATATTATCCTTTCTATTTTTCAATAAATAAATAATTTCTTTTTCCAGGCAAAATACAATATTTTTTTTATTTTATCTAACTAAAATTCGCCTTTGTAACACCCCCAGATCCGGGGTCAGGGATCTGGTGGTTACGGTCTTACATCCATTCATAATACTTGACTTGAGTCCACAATAAATAAATCACATGCTGTGACCCCACAATAATATCCACTCACACACACAACAGTTATAGTCCCAGAGATGAAATTGAAACAAGTCCATAATATCAGAGTTTACGAATAAAAGTTATTACAAGCCAAATGATATGATTAAAGGTTTTGCCGTTGATTAACGTTAATGTTACATATAAATAGACTGATAAACAAAAGCTGCCTATCTATGCTACCTCAGCAATGGCAGCAAGGACATCAGCGGGTAGTCCTCAAACGGCGGTAACCTGCTTGCGCCGAGTGCGCCTGGCGCGGGCCATCTGTCCTAGCTCTTGTTGTGACATAATATAAACAAAGCAAGGGTGAGCGAAAGCCCACCAACAATAATATAACTGAACAGTGATACATATATACAGTAGTTCAAGATATCCTTTGAAATCATATGCCATGCCTTAATGAAGTTATTGCCAGTATAATATAAAGGATGAAGTTACCAGGAAACTCAAAGTATTTGTTTGTAGAAATATCTGCTATATCAAAAGTAAGCGAGATATTCTCATTGCCATTAAAAGAGGAACTTGCATGAAAAGATTTCAATTCCAGTTATGAACACTTTTACAGCTCTGCCAACAGTAATCATGTTGAAGGAAATAAATAAGTTTGGATGATGAACCAATGATGGAGTATTCACCGCCCCCGCTGTTCCAATCTTGATGATCAGTCGAGATCGTACAGCTCAAATTAGATTTACTACCGGTAGAAGGAAGAACTGACGACTTTACTTGTATACCGCCTTACTAGCTCTCCCCGGCCAACGGTTGGGCCAAAGGGGATGGACCGGCGCTACTCGGCCTCTTACACGACTCCTAGTTCAAATAGAATTCATGATTCTGAATGAAACGTTCGTCCCCCTTTCCCCAAGTATAATACTTGTTGATAAGACTCCACAAAGTAGTCGTATCTAGTTGGAAAGGAAAATTCACCAATAACTTCCAAGCTATTGCTTGGTAACGAATATCAACTTGTTCTAACCATCTTACCCCTCGAAAGATGAGAAGGTAAACAACGACTTAATAAGTCAATAGCACCCGAGTTGCGAGTGAAGAGAATACTTTATGACCGGGAAGTCGACAAGATAAATATCATTTTCCAAGTAAGGTTCCCTTATTATTAGGGAGATAGACTCAAAGAAGAATGATGTCTGAGAACCTTTCTTGATATAGGATTAATAATAATATGACTTCGAAATATTTTCCGTAATAATCTAAGAAGATAAACCTTATTGAGGTTATTCTAAGTAGGGAATAAATATTCAGAGAATATTTATTGAACTAAAAATATTTAAAGAATATTTAGGAATATGAAAGAATATCTTTAATCAGAGTATTTCTCAAAATAATCCTTGAAGAAATATCAGGAGAATATTTATTGAATAAATAAATATTTAAACGAATATTCAAAATAATATTCATTAATTAATAATGAATTTAAATGAATATTCAAAAAGTAATATTCATTTAATGAATAATATTCTAAATGAATATCAAGTAATATTCATTTAGTAATCCAAGCTTTAAAGGAATATTCGAGATAATATTCGATAAATAAATCAAGCTCCAGATGAATATTAGAATAATATTCATCAAGTAATTAATATCTTAAATGAATATTCAAAAGTAATATTCATTTAATAAAATAATATTCTAAATGGATATTCAAATAATATTCATTTAGTAGTCCAATCTTTAGAAGAATATTCGGAATAATAATCGATAATCTATTCGACTTTGAGTGAATATTGAAAAATATTATTCGTCGAATAGTTACGTTCAAATAATTATTTGAAGTAAGGATCGTTAACTAAATAATCTCGAACGAATATTCAAATAATATTCGTCGCCCGAATAATGGAAAATATTTACTTAGATATTTTCTTTCGAGGTAATCTCGATATGTCAAGAAATATTGACTCCCGGTCTATATTTGATGAATAAGATGTATACACCCTTCTCTGAGGGTCTTACAATAACCGGCTTATAATTGATACGATAGCTATCTAATTTATAAGCCAATAACAATCAGGGAACAAGCATAATGATATAACTTGAAAGTAGGCATGCATGCTATGGCATATTATAACAGAAAACATACATATATATTCAATCACAACAACAGCCTAAAAGAAGGGGATTGAAACTTGCCTTGTAGTCGAGTATGGTAAGGGGTAGTGGTAGCGGGTCCCGGGTCAGCTTGGTGATCTATAAATAGCCAAGACATTCGGTATTAATCTCTTAAAACTTTAAAGGTTAAGTTATACTTAAATCGAAACACGTTCTCGAGTTATCTCGTTATACCCCTGTTAGTGTATTTCTTTTATCATCGATCCGACCCGACATTCGTTCGTTAATACGACATGTCACTGTACTTATACTTGGCATATACTTAAGTCATATAAGTTCGAAAGTCGATCGTTACGAACCAATATTATACTCAGAGTTTTATCGCTCGTTTTCTAAGTGTTTTAACGAAGTTATAACGAGTCGTCTTTTAGGGGTTCGTTCGCGTTTAATCTCGATTCGAATATTTTTAATAAATCGAAAAACGATCCTTTTGACATACGGCTTTCTCTCACGCCTTCCTTTTTACCTCTAGTATTTATTTACCAAGATTCGTCATGACTTTACGTATTTTATCGGGGTTCAATTTTAAGTACGAATACTTGTTTACGGCTCCGAACCACTTTTATGAATTTTATCGTAACTCCTAAACCGTAAGTCCGTTTCACCTGATCTTTATATCAAAACGAAGCTTATAACATAAGCTATCCTAACATGGCAGAAAAGTTTCTGGACAGTAGGGCCTTGATGTGAAAAATGGCATACAAAACATGATATTGTAAAATCGGGCATTATAACGGCTATGTTTACGCGTTTTCCAAAGTTTTTACACTTTATCTCGATCTAACAAAGATCAATCCAACCACACAAACACATGATAATCATCATGACTAGTCTATCAACAACTCATCTTAACCATTACATGGTTCATAAACCAAATCATAATCATAACAACTACTAACATGGATCTAAACTTATAATAACATACTAATCACTAAATCATCCATAAATCTCATAAGATCTTAAAATAACACCAAGGGTTTTCAAGTATTATACCTTCCTTGGTGTGTCTAGGAGTCTAAAAAGCCTTGATCTAGTCCTTGGATCACCTTAATATAGCTTAGAGCAACAAAGAAAACCAAGAAAACAAAGTTAGTTTCTAAGGATTACTATTCATCATCACTTTTGTAAAAATCATAGAAAATAGAAAAATAAGAGTTTGTCTCTCAAATTTTTACCACATCTTGGCCTCTTCATAAGCTTTGTTTTGAGTCCTAGATCATCAGATTTGAAGCTTCCTAGCTAGGGTTTTGAGCCCCCTTTCTCCTCTGGACAGAAACTGTCAAGCACAGATCAGTTTGGCTTCTTCAACTTTGAGCATGGATTTGACTAGGCTATACTACTTTGTTGGACATGAAATTTTGAGCGAGTATTACCCATAGAGTGGAGAGGCTATGGTTAAAATTTGGTGATTTTATCATGGATAGAAATGGAGATATGAATTTGTCTTTGGAGAGTGTTTCTGCTGGACAGTTTGAGAGAATGAGAGGAATGGAGTTTGTTTTGCTTGCTTTGATCTCATCCTTGTCCAAAATGCATTATTGATGATAATATCTAGCATAAAGCTACTTTATTAAAGTGCTTTGCTCATATATGATGCAATCCAAGGGACAAGTGTTGTGATTTTGTGGTGGAAAGGTGTCATGCAAGCTAACTATGTGATTTGGTTTCTAAAGATGCTAGTTACTTTGTAACTACTTAGTTACTTGATCTTATCTATTTGCACATGCATGTATCTTGGCTCTCTGCTTGTCTCTTTGTCCGGTTATCACTTAATTTGATTGATCGTTCGGAGGAATAACTCATTCGTTTCTAGTTAGGGTTTTACCGGAAACCGTCTTAATATTTATACTATCATCCTCCATTCTCTTTAATAATTCTTGAACCTATTTTCCTTAAATCCCTTCAATAATTCCTTAAGTCTTTCAGTGTCCAGGGAAATCTCGGGGAAGATAAAAGTGCTATTTTTCAGAATCCGACAGCTTTTACATATACTCTTTTTTCCCCCTGGATCACTAATACGAACTCAAAATTTCGTTCCGGGTACTTCTATATAGCGTCGTCTAATAATATTCCTACGTCCACCAAAATCACTATTCATCACTTATTCTTTACTTATTCTTTTAGGGTTATATAAATGTCCCGGTTCTCTTTCAATCGTTCCTTAACCCTTTTACGGAACCACTGGACTGATAACAGATCTCGATTTGGATGACATAAGAATAACCTTCCCCCTTGGAATGATCAAATTTTAATTTCCTAGGAGATAGATAATTCTTATCTAGATTGTCAACCAATAGCATTCTTCATGACATATAAGCATTTGAATCGAAATCTACTCCTTTCATTCATTATCTCAATCGTTACATCGTAATCACTATTCACCATTACCTCAGTACATAATAAAAAGTTTTTAATTATATCCAAAATTTGGGGTTCTTACAGTCTCCCCTCCTTAAAAGGATTCCGTCCCGGAATCAGGTAGGAAGCAAAGAGTCGTTTGTCTGTCGTTTACTTTTTAGCTTCCCGGTCAATTCTTAGTCGTTCTACCCTTTGTCAGCACATCTTCTAGTGCTACAATCCATACTTTATCCTTTTTCCATCAACTTTGCTACTTTTCGTACAACACACTATCCGGGTTATGATCTTACTCAGTCTTATCCTTATTGATACCTGCAGTGACATTGGTATCACTATCCCACTGCGAATTTGGAGGTAACCTCGCTCGCACTGTGCATTTCCTGATCGCTTTAATCTTCGCAATCTCGATTAATATAGAGAAGTGGAAAGATTTATTGAGAGATCACTATGATCAATTGAACATTTGTTATATTGCATAGCTAGTACAGAAGGGGGCCAGCCTTTAGTACTTGACAAGCAATTAAACAAGTTATGGTATTCCACTTAGACTTCTATCACATAGACAGATAGTCACGTAACAGTACCTCCCCTCCTTAAAGGGTTGTTCTTCTCAATTCATAAAGAAAATGAATAAGAGAGAAGAAAAGAAAAGAATTCTAAAGGATTATAGAAAGTTTTCATGATTGTAAAATTTCATACTCAGAATTTACCTCTGAACTATAGAGGTTCATTAAGGAAGAAATTAATCATAATTATATCCAATACTATTTGATCGTAACCTCACGTGTCAACATATCTTGCTGCTTTGTCCACTATTCTCTGGACCTGTACCCTGGTTCCACCTTAGCAACACTTACTTTTGAAAAATCTTTGAACCTTTCAGGTTAAATCTTAGTTTCTCGCTTGACACCATTGTTACTGACATTCCATGTCACGCTACTAGCTTTTTCATATCTATAATACTAACACTATCAGGTTGTCATCCCGAGAATTCATCGGAAAACCCATTTATTAATCCATTCCTAACATTCCTTGCTTCATATTTCGTAGTTGCTTTCCCCGTCTTTTCTTTATCAATCACATCCTTCTTATTATCTGATTCTTATTTACTTTAGTTATTTACTTCCACCTTCATCTCTTTATTGAGACATCTTTTGCACTTGGCACCTCCTTATTGGTATCCCGTCACATTTACTCTATAATCATCACATTATTTCAAATTTAAAACTTCTGAAATGAATCTGGCCGCTTTCTTTAGCTTAGATCCAATATAATCTACTTCTGTCAACTTGTTTCTCATCACTTATTCTTTTCTACCCGCGGTTTTTCACAGGTTGTCTTTCGTAAGTCAGACCAGGTCGTACACCTACCTGCTCGCACTCTTATCATCTGTTGAGCATCTGCATTTTACTGGTGTAGCTTTGCCACATGAAACACGTTACTACCATGCTATAAGCTTTGGGGGTAAAATTGGCTCGAATGCCACCTTCTGAACACTTTTAAACTCTCAGGTGGCCTAATAAGTCTCGGGCTCAACTGCCCTTCTCTCTAAGTCTCATTAATTCTTTCCACGGGAATACATTTAGCATCATGAATCATCTACCTCATATTCTCTATCTTGTTTGCGCAGAAGTACACTAGCACAAACTTGCTTGTCATTCATCAACATGCCACTTAGCTCATTAATAGCAGCACTTTCTTTATCTTTACGTTGTCATCTACTTTCTTAGAAGAATCACCATCGATTGTTGTTTACGTAATGCGTTAATAGCTAACCTTACGGGTTACAAATCCTTTAGGGAGACAAAGTAATCACTATTCCTTATCCCTAAGGAACACTTCCTGAACTTAATGTAGATATTACATGAAGTAGATAAAATTGCAGAAGAGTTTCAAGCATCGCAGCTAGGTCCGGTTGATGAAACTATCACTCATGCAGCTTCCATAAAAGACTGGAAACTTAACGGTTTACTTCGTCAATTTTGTATCATGGTCCTGGTTTGCCTCAAAACGGGACCTTCTAGGGTACGTCATATGCTTAAGACTCCATCAGGAATCGAATCTTTACTTAAACTATTATTACCTTCGATTCTTGCACAATCATCAAAAGGAATGTAAATTCCTCCACTCCGATATGACCTTCAAGGTCTTTCCAAATATCATTTTGTTTCTTCGGTATGAACATTTGTAATTATTCCTTTATACTTAGACTGTCGGCCACCTCATTGGCCTTTCCTGATAATAATAATTCCTTGTAATCCATGTTTTCTGGATACATTCCAACTCAAATTTTTCTACCTCATTCCCATCACTGTTGGGTGAAGCATTCTCCCTTAAGCTCTGCTGAAGGAGAAAATATATCTATTAGTCTTCTTCTTTTTTCCCATAAGTCATTGCTTCCACCTACCCATGGGAACTTTATCACGTTTATTCCCACTCCTACTTAGGATACTTCTTTTCTTAGTTCTTTCCTTATCTTAGGATAATCTCAACCTTTATAGGTTCAATCCATACTTTCTCAGGGTTTCATACATGCATCATCTGGTATATTGCTACTGTGTCTTACATTCTCTTCCAAACTTCTAGTTGGAAACTCAGAATATTAACTTTTTCTTGTAAGGTTTCTTAGGTCGTCCTCATCATTCCTCCTGTATTTTCTAGGTACAGGGTATATCAAAACGTCATTGATCAATACTCTAATAATTCTATCTATGTTCTTTCCAGAACTCTTTTTAATAATCCTTACCGGTCATTGTTGCCTTAGCAAGTCCAAATCATATCATTTGAATTCATAATGTCGTTATTAGGGTTAATGCCATCCCTTGTGCATTCCCTAGGGTTTGTCTTAATTTATGGATATCTTATCCTTAATTCAACTTCCAAGGAATTCTTGCCTCCTGTACTTGGCAATCAAATCATGTATCCTTAATAATGGTCTCTTCTCAATCATTCTCATTTGATAATCGATCGGTGGCTTAATGCTAACCTCTTCTTTCAGATAGTTGTCAGCTTATTTGACCTTCCAAAAGACAACGTATGTCTATCTGCTCTCTTACAGAACTTGGTACTGGTAGCAAGGATGTTCTGGGAGATATTGGTCGAGTCGAGTTCAACGTGAATCTCTTAGTACTTATCGTTCTTCTCAAAGGTAATTGCCTTAGACAAAATTTCTACAGCATACTGATCCATCTCTGACCATTTCTATACTCTCTTCATAAACCTTCGTTGTTTACTTTCCTTAGTCATAATATATTCATGGTATTTATGATACCCTAACACCATACATCTCAAGTCATTATACTTCCATTTTTTTTCGTAATCTTGGACGATCATATACACATGAATCACTTTAGTACGGGTGACCCCATTCCAAAAGTCTAGTAAATTCCCAATCCAAACATGGGTTGCAAAGGGTTCAGTAGAAGATTCCTACAATCTCATTAATATTTCCGTCATATCAGAAGCCCTTGCAGTCGGTGCTTACTTAGAAGCAACCCAGCTTTGTCCTTTCATTGCTGGTCTAGTCACTTGATAGTCCTTTGTGACTTGGCCTCAACTGGCCACACTAAAATAAAAATATATGATTTTAGGGGTTGGCTAATAGCATTACTTTTCTAGCAATTGCTGGCATAGTGCCTTCTTCTTTGATACCTTTCTACCTTTCCAAAACTTTACTTTCAACTATTCTTATCACTCCCACGTGCCACGCAAGCTTACCATTCCTGGCATAACAGCCTTTTCACTTACGTCAATCCCGGAGTTTCTCAATCCGGCTGGTTTCTTACTTACATTTCCTGTTTTCGTCCAATCTCACTTCATCATTGTATTTCTACAATCAATCGCGATAACCAGGGTCTGTCCACCAACCCATATAGCGGTTAATTTACCCAATTCACGGGGTTCGCCCCAGTTTCTACTCTCTTCCATGATGTTCTGTGATAATCAGAAAGACAAGGTTTGCCAAAATTCGTTGAAATTCTTCCCAGAATTAGGGAAATTTTGGTCAATCTATCCATCGACTGGTAACACTAAGGAGACCAGTTTCGAAACCTGAAGAATAGTTCTATGAACCTCCTAGTAGGTAGAACCATAAGCAGTTATAATTAACGAAATAATCGTCATCGGGTTGGAAATTTAACCCCTGGAGAGGAACCAATTATATATATCCCTTAGAAGGGAATCAACAGTTTTAAACTGAAACTTTTCGCAACGTCCTGATGCCTATATGTCCTGATACCCATACGTCCTGATATTCAATATTACCAAATGTCAGTCTACCTGACTACTAGTCTCAGAAGGAACATTACCGTCGGAGTTGGTTGTCCCACAAAATTGGCACTACTAAGGCCATCCGATCTGGTGGACCGTGCTGTTCGAATGCATTCGCAAGTACTTTGTCGTGCTGCGCAAGCATACATCATAATCCTTTATGCGAAGCGTCGTTGGAAGCACAAAGTCTCCTTTTTCCATTAAGCAAGGCCAACTCTTGGTCATTACCAATTTCATCTTTTAGCTCCAGGAAGATTTTCTCATATTTTTCTCTTTAACTGCTGATCGTATTACTGGATCCATTATAATTCCGCATCGGAGTAAACTTAAGGTAACTACTATAATCCATTCAAAGAAAGAAAGAATTTAATATTCCTCTGAGTCACATGCATCTAACGTTTCTGGTTCATCATTTCACTGAGTTAAATTAACCCTATACTTAGTCTCTGACAATAGTCACATTACGAGTTCATCTTGACTCACTGGTCTTATCTTCCGGTAGGTTCTGAGATCATTGTCTTGCTTACTACTTCCTTATATAACTTTATCCAATCATGCTGTCACTTCCCAATGTTTTCACTTTCTAACTGATTCATTCATAAAATGGACATTTTCCGGAATAAAACAACTTCATCAACCTCAATTTGGTTCCATAAATTACAACCTATGACATCTGCCTTCTCATGGCGAATTATTACTGACAATATTCATACTTATTCTTTTATCAAATGATATGGCACTTACTGCCTTCTCAACTATTCCTAGGGACTCTGCTCCTTCTAGCACTCTTTTCGTTAATATGAAAGTCTCTAATGATTCTCATCTATTCCCGTATAAGATCTCAAGTAATTCTTCCAATCCGTCTTACTTGCTGGTACTACCTCCAGTAGTCCAGCCACGAATCCAACATGAATCTTCAGTTCTCTTGCTAATAGCTTAGTTCTTTATGCCCACTTTTCTAAGATCTATACCTTAATCATCTCAGTCTTTCTGGCTACAGCCCTCATTCCTCGAGGGTAAGCTCCTTATCCTAACAAGATTTTCCTTATCTGCTGGAACCTCTTCCGGGTCTCCAATAGGGTACTCTATTGAATTTACCCGCTCATCTTCAGCATATAATAAAGCATCATCGTGCTACTGCTCGTATGCCTCAAGGTCTGTTGCCTTACTTGTCGATGCGATATCGAGCTAAGTTACTATCATGATACTTAAGAGTTCCCATAAGGGTTTTATACGTCATCACTACCTTAAGTAGTCCGACTATGAACTTGGCAAGAGTTCTTATTATCTTAGTGAATTTATTGTTTTAACGTCGCCTCATCTTTGGGGTTTATAACGTATGCTCTGATACCACTTCTGTAACACCCCTAGATCCGGGGTCAGGGATCTGGTGGTTACGGTCTTACATCCATTCATAATACTTGACTTGAGTCCAAAATAAATAAATCACATGCTGTGACCCCACAATAATATCCACTCACACACACAACAGTTATAGTCCAAGAGATGAAATTGAAACAAGTCCATAATATCAGAGTTTACGAATAAAAGTTATTACAAGCCAAATGATATGTTTAAAGGTTTTGCCGTTGATTAACGTTAATGTTACATATAAATAGACTGATAAACAAAAGCTGCCTATCTATGCTACCTCAGCAATGGCAGCAAGGACATCAGCGGGTAGTCCTCGAACGGCGGTAACCTGCTTGCGCCGAGTGCGCCTGGCGCGGGCAATCTGTCCTAGCTGTTGTTGTGACATAATATGAACAAAGCAAGGGTGAGCGAAAGCCCACCAACAATAATATAACTGAACAGTGATACATATATACAGTAGTTCAAGATATCCTTTGAAATCATATGCCATGCCTTAATGAAGTTATTGCCAGTATAATATAAAGGATGAAGTTACCAGGTAACTCAAAGTATTTGTTTGTAGAAATATCTGCTATATCAAAAGTAAGCGAGATATTCTCATTGCCATTAAAAGAGGAACTTGCATGAAAAGATTTCAATTCCAGTTATGAACACTTTTCCAGCTCTGCCAACAGTAATCATGTTGCAGGAAATAAATAAGTTTGGATGATGAACCAATGATGGAGTATTCACCACGCCCGCTGTTCCAATCTTGATAATCAGTCGAGATCGTACAGCTCAAATTAGATTTACTACCGGTAGAAGGAAGAACTGATGGCTTTACTTGTATACCGCCTTACTAGCTCTCCCCGGCCAACGGTTGGGCCAAAGGGGATGGACCGGCGCTACTCGGTGTAACACCCCCAGATCCGGGGTCAGGGATCTGGTGGTTACGATCTTACATCCATACATAATACTTGACTTGAGTCCACAATAAATAAATCACATACTGTGACCCCACAATAATATCCACTCACACGTATAACAGTTATAGTCCCAGAGATGAAATTGAAATAAGTCTTACATTAAAGGGTTACGAATAAAAGTTATTACAATCCCAAAAGGATAACATCATAAGTTTAACAGTTTTGCCGTTGATTACCTTAATTATACATATAGTTAAACAGGAAACAAAAGCTGTCTAACTAAGCTACCTCAGCAATGGCGGCTAGCATCTCAGCGGGGAGTCCGGTGGGTCGGGTAACCTGCTTGCGCCGAGTGCGCCTGACGCGAGCCATCTGTCCTAGCTGTTGTTGTGACATAATGTGAACAAAGCAAGGGTGAGCGAAAGCCCACCAACAATAATATATAACTGAACGATAATATATAACAGTTCAAAAGTATCTTTCAAACCATATGCCATGCATTTACGGAAATGATGCCAGTATAATATGAACGATGAAGTTACAAGGTAACTTAAAGTATTTGTTTGTAGAAATATCTGCTACATCAAAAGTAAGCGAGATATTCTCATTGTTATTAAGAAGAGGAACTTGCATGAAAAGGTTGCAATTCTAGTTATGAACACTTTTCCAGCTCTGCCAACAGTAATCATGTTGCAGGAAATAAATAAGTTTGGATGATGAACCAATGATGGAGTATTCACCGCGCCCGCTGTTAAAATCTTGATGATCAGTCGAGATCGTACAGCTCAATTTAGATTTACTACTGGTAGAAGGAAGAACTGACGGCTTTACTTGTCTACCGCCTTACTAGCTCTCCCCGGCCAATGGTTGGGCCAAAGGGGATGGACCGGCGCTACTCGGCCTCTTACACGACTCCTAGTTCAAATAGAATTCATGATTCTGAATGTAACGTTCGTCCCCCTTTCCCCAAGTATAATACTTGTTGATAAGACTCTACAAGGTAGTCGTATCTAGTTGGAAAGGAAAATTCACCAATAACTTCCAAGCTGTGGCTTGGTATCGAATATCAACTTGTTCCAACAATCTTACCCCTCGAAAGATGAGAAGGTAACCAACGACTTAATAAGTCAACAGCACCCGAGTTGCGAGTGAAGAGAATACTCTATGACCGGGAAGTCGACAAGATAAATAACATTTTCCAAGTAAGGTTCCCTTATTATTAGAGAGGTAGACTCAAAGAAGAATGATGTCTGAGAACCTTTCTTGATATAAGATTAATAATAATATGACTCCGAGATATTTTCTGTAATAATCGAAGAAGATAAACCTTATTGAGGTTATTCTAAATATGGAATAAATATTCAGAGAATATTTATTGAATTAAAAATATTTAAAGAATATTTAGGATTATGAAAGAATATCTTTAATCAGAGTATTATTCAAAATAATCCCTGAAGAAATATCAGGAGAATATTTATTGAATAAATAAATATTTAAATGAATATTCAAAATAATATTCATTACTTAATAGGACCTGAAAGGAATATTGAAGACAATATTCATAATTAATTAGGAATTTAAATGAATATTCAAAAAGTAATATTCATTTAATGAATAATATTCTAAATGAATATCAAGTAATATTCATTTAGTAATCCAAGCCCTAAAGGAATATTCGAGATAATATTCGATAAATAAATCAGGCTTCAGATGAATATTTAAAATAATATTCATCAAGTAATTAATATCTTAAATGAATTTTCTAAAGTAATATTTATTTAATAAAATAATATTCTAAATGAATATCCAAATAATATTCATTTAGTAGTCTCATCTTTAGAAGAATATTCGAAATAATAATCGATAAATAATTCGACTCTGAATGAATATAAAAAAATAATTATTCGTCGAATAGTTACGTTCAAATAATTATTTGAAGTAAGGATCGTTAAATAAATAATCTGGAACGAATGTTCAAATAATATTCGTCGCCCAAATAATAGAAAATATTCACTTAAATATTTTCATCCGAGGTAGTCTCGATATGTCAAGAAATATTGACTCCCGGTCTATATTTGATGAATAAGATGCATACACCCTTCTCTGAGGGTCTTACAATAACCGACTTATAATTGATACGATAGCTATCTAATTTATAAGCCAATAACAATCAGGGAACAAGCATAATGATATAACTTGAAAGTAGGCATGCATGCTATGGCATATGTATAACAGAAAACATATATATATATATATATATATATATATATATATATATATATATATATATATATATTCAATCACAACAACAGCCTAAAAGAAGGGAATTGAAACTTGCCAGGTAGTCGAGTACGGTAAGGGGTAGTGGTAGCGGGTCCCGGTTCAGCTTGGTGATCTATAAATAGCCAAGGCATTCGGGATTAATCACTTAACATATTAAAAGTTAAGTTATACTTAAATCGAAACACGTTCTCGAGTTATCTCGTTATATCCCTTTTAGCGGATTCCTTTTTATCACTGATCCGACCCGACATTCGTTCGTTAATACGACATGTCACTGTACTTATACTTGGGACATACTTAAGTCATACGAGTTCTAAGGTCGATCTTTACGAACCAATATTATACTCCGAGTTTTATCGCCCGTTTTCTAAGTGTTTTACGAAGTTATAAAAGAGTCGTCTTTTATGGGTTCGTTCGCGTTTAACCTCGACTCGAACATTTTTCATAAATCGAAAAATGACCCTTTTGACATACGGTTTTCTTTCACACCTTCCTTTTTACCTCTAGTATTTATTTACCAAGATTCGCCATGACGTTACATAGTTTACGAGGGTTCAATTTCAGTTACGAACTTTCGTTTACGGATTCGAACTACTTTTAGTAATTTGGTCATAAATCCTAAACCGTAAGTCTGTTTCACGTGATCTTTATATCAAAACTAAGCTTAGAACATTACCTATCCTATCATGGCAGATAAAGTCTCTGGATAGTAGGGTTTTGACATGGAAAACGGCATACAAAACATGGTATTGTAAAATCGGACATTATAACGGCTATAATACGAACGTTCCAAAAATCACAATCAACAACCCAAGCCACACCGGGCATCTAAACAACTTATACACATATTAAGCACCTCAACAAGTCCAGAAGCCACTGATCTTAGTATAAAAATCATCATGTTAATCAAATCACTAAATCACTAACTAAACATGCTTATAACATGAACATAATCATAACTAAGCTAGATCCATCAAGAACATGCTTAAAACTCAAAGTAGATCTAGGGTTTTCAAGTCTTATACCTTCCTTGTAGTATGTACTAGCCTCACAAAGCTTGGTATTGCCCTTGGATAGCCTTAACTTAGCTAGGATCAACCATGAAAAGAAGAAAAACAAGGATTAGTTCTTGAAAACACTATTCATCATCACCTTTGATGATTTATTTGAAAATGAAAGAAAGTGAATTTGAGGCTGTAATTTCTAGGGGATCTAAGTTATGATATGTAGTACTTACCCTAAAAATTTGAAGATCAAACAATGGTGGGAACCTCCTTTTCAAGCTCCTTGGCCGAAAGTTTGAAGAAAAGAAAGGAATGGAGAGTGTTTGCTTGGTTTCTTGCTTTTCCTTGGTCAATTATGCATAAAGTGAATTTGGATAGATAATATTTCATCCTAGTTGTGTTAGTGGAGTGTGATGTCATGGATGAGGCAATTTGGAGAGACAAGTGTTATGTTTTGGATGGTGGAAGGCTAAGTATTGGTTGGTTTTTCTAAGTACTACTTCCATCTCCAAGTATGCTAGTTACTTTAAGCCACTTGGTTGCTAGATATTTATTCTAGTAGCTTACACAAGACTCTTGCTTCCTCTGCTTGTTTCTGTGTCTGGTTATTGCCCGTTTCGATTGATCGTTCGTAGGAATATTTCCCGGATTTCTAATTAGGGTTTACCGGGAATCCTTTTTAATAATAATACTATCATTCTCCATCTTTCATTCTAACTTTCCAATTTATATTCCTTAAATCCATTCGTTAAATACTTAAGGCTATCAGTGTCCAGGGAACTCTCGGAGAAAATAAAAGTGCGGTTTTTCAGAATCCGACAGCTTTTACATACACTTATTTTCCCCCTAGATCACTAATACGAACTCGGAAATCCGTTCCGAATACTTCTATATAGTGTCGTCTCATATCATTCTATACTCCCACCAAAACACTATTCATTCTTTATTCTTTACTTATTCTCTTAGGGTTGTACAATTGTCCGTATTCTCTTTCGATCGTTCCTTAACCTTTTTACGGAACTACTGGATTAATCGTTACCGATCTGGATGACATGAGAATATTCTCCTGCTTGAAATTGCCATATCTTATTCCCTTAGAAGATAGATTATTCTTACCTATGTTGTCACCCTTTAGCATTCTTCAAGACATAGAAATAATAAAGTCGAATTATATTCATTCTTTCCAAATATCAATTATTACATTGTAGCCATAACCACTATTCGTTCTTACATCATTAAATACATAAAAGTTTTAATTCCACCCAAAATCTAGGTTCTTACACTCGGCCTCTTACACGACTCCTAGTTCAAATAGAATTCATGATTCTGAATGTAACGTTCGTCCCCCTTTCCCCAAGTATAATACTTGTTGATAAGACTCCACAAAGTAGTCGTATCTAGTTGGAAAGGAAAATTCACCAATAACTTCCAAGCTATTGCTTGGTAACGAATATCAACTTGTTCCAACCATCTTACCCCTCGAAAGATGAGAAGGTAAACAACGACTTAATAAGTCAATAGCACCCGAGTTACGAGTGAAGAGAATACTTTATGACCGGGAAGTCGACAAGATAAATATCATTTTCCAAGTAAGGTTCCCTTATTATTAGGGAGATAGACTCAAAGAAGAATGATGTCTGAGAACCTTTCTTGATATAGGATTAATAATAATATGACTTCGAAATATTTTCCGTAATAATCGAAGAAGATAAACCTTATTGAGGTTATTCTAAGTAGGGAATAAATATTCAGAGAATATTTATTGAACTAAAAATATTTAAAGAATATTTAGGAATATGAAAGAATATCTTTAATCAGAGTATTTCTCAAAATAATCCTTGAAGAAATATCAGGAGAATATTTATTGAATAAATAAATATTTAATCGAATATTCAAAATAATATTCATTAATTAATAAGGAATTTAAATGAATATTCAAAAAGTAATATTCATTTAATGAATAATATTCTAAATGAATATCAAGTAATATTCATTTAGTAATTCAAGCTTTAAAGGAATATTCGAGATAATATTCGATAAATAAATCAAGCTTCAGATGAATATTAGAATAATATTCATCAAGTAATTAATATCTTAAATGAATATTCAAAAGTAATATTCATTTAATAAAATAATATTCTAAATGGATATTCAAATAATATTCATTTAGTAGTCCAATCTTTAGAAGAATATTCGGAATAAAAATCGATAATCTATTCGACTTTGAGTGAATATTGAAAAATATTATTCGTCGAATAGTTACGTTCAAATAATTATTTGAAGTAAGGATCGTTAACTAAATAATCTCGAACGAATATTCAAATAATATTCGTCGCCCGAATAATGGAAAATATTTACTTAGATATTTTCTTTCGAGGTAATCTCGATATGTCAAGAAATATTGACTCCCGGTCTATATTTGATGAATAAGATCTATACACCCTTCTCTGGGGGTCTTACAATAACCGGCTTATAATTGATACGATAGCTATCTAATTTATAAGCCAATAACAATCAGGGAACAAGCATAATGATATAACTTGAAAGTAGGCATGCATGCTATGGCATATTATAACAGAAAACATACATATATATTCAATCACAACAACAGCCTAAAAGAAGGGGATTGAAACTTGCCTGGTAGTCGAGTGTGGTAAGGGGTAGTGGTAGCGGGTCCCGGGTCAGCTTGGTGATCTATAAATAGCCAATACATTCGGGATTAATCTCTTAAAACTTTAAAGGTTAAGTTATAGTTAAATCGAAACACGTTCTCGAGTTATCTCGTTATACCCCTGTTAGTGTATTTCTTTTATCATCGATCCGACCCGACATTCGTTCGTTAATACGACATGTCACTGTACTTATACTTGGCATACTTAAGTCATATAAGTCCGAAAGTCGATCGTTACGAACCAATATTATACTCAGAGTTTTATCGCTCGTTTTCTAAGTGTTTTAACGAAGTTATAAACGAGTCGTCTTTTAGGGGTTCGTTCGCGTTTAATCTTGATTCGAATATTTTTAATAAATCGAAAAACGATCCTTTTGACATACGGCTTTCTCTCACGCCTTCCTTTTTACCTCTAGTATTTATTTACCAAGATTCGTCATGACTTTACATATTTTATCGGTGTTCAATTTTAAGTACGAATACTTGTTTACAGCTCCGAACCACTTTTATGAATTTTATCGTAACTCCTTAACCGTAAGTCCGTTTCACGTGATCTTTATATCAAAACGAAGCTTATAACATAATCTATCATAACATGGCATAAAAGTTTCTGTACAGTAGGGCCTTGATGTGAAAAATGGCATAAAAAACATGATATTGTAAAATCGGGCATTATAACGGCTATGTTTACGCGTTTTCCAAAGTTTTTACACTTTATCTCGATCTAACAAAGATCAATCCAACCACACAAACATATGATAATCATCATGACTAGTCTATCAACAACTCATCTTAACCATTACATGGTTCATAAACCAAATCATAATCATAACAACTACTAACATGGATCTAAACTTATAATAACATACTAATCACTAAATCATCCATAAATCTCATAAGATCTTAAAATACCACCAAGGGTTTTCAAGTATTATACCTTCCTTGGTGTGTCTAGGAGTCGAACAAGCCTTGATCTAGTCCTTGGATCACCTTAATATAGCTTAGAGCAACAAAGAAAACCAAGAAAACAAAGTTAGTTTCTAAGGATTACTATTCATCATCACTTTTGTAAAAATCATAGAAAATAGAAAAATAAGAGTTTGTCTCTCAAATTTTTACCACATCTTGGCCTCTTCATAAGCTTTGTTTTGAGTCCTAGATCATCAGATTTGAAGCTTCCTAGCTAGGGTGTTGAGCCCCCTTTCTCCTCTGGACAGAAACTGTCAAGCACGGATCAGTTTGGCTTCTTCAACTTTGAGCATGGATTTGACTAGGCTATACTACTTTGTTGGACATGAAATTTTGAGCGAATATTACCCATAGAGTGTAGAGGCTATGGTTAAAATTTGGCGATTTTATCATGGATAGAAATGGAGATATGAATTTGTCTTTGGAGAGTGTTTCTGCTGGACAGTTTGAGAGAATGAGAGGAATGGAGTTTGTTTTGCTTGCTTTGATCCCATCCTTGTCCAAAATGCATTATTGATGATAATATCTGGCATAAATCTACTTTATTAAAGTGCTTTGCTCATATATGATGCAATCCAAGGGACAAGTGTTGTGATTTTGTGGTGGAAAGGTGTCATGCAAGCTAACTAAGTGATTTGGTTTCTAAAGATGCTAGTTACTTTGTAACTACTTAGTTACTTGATCTTATCTATTTGCACATGAATGTATCTTGGCTCTCTGCTTGTCTCTTTGTCCGGTTATTACTTAATTTGATTGATCGTTCGGAGGAATAACTCATTCGTTTCTAGTTAGGGTTTTATCGGAAACCGTCTTAATATTTATACTATCATCCTCCATTCTCTTTAATAATTCTTGAACCTATTTTCCTTAAATCCCTTCAATAATTCCTTAAGTCTTTCAGTGTCCAGGGAAATCTCGGGGAAAATAAAAGTGCTATTTTTCAGAATCCGACAGCTTTTACATACACTCTTTTTCCCCCTGGATCACTAATACGAACTCAGAATTTCGTTCCGGGTACTTCTATATAGCGTCGTCTAATAATATTCCTACGTCCACCAAAATCACTATTCATCACTTATTCTTTACTTATTCTTTTAGGGTTATATAAATGTCCCGGTTCTCTTTCAATCGTTCCTTAACCCTTTTACGGAACCACTGGACTGATAACAGATCTCGATTTGGATGACATAAGAATAACCTTTCCCCTTGGAATGATCAAATTAATTTCCTAGGAGATAGATAATTCTTATCTAGATTGTCAACCAATAGCATTCTTCATGACATATAAGCATTTGAATCCAAATCTACTCCTTTCATTCATTATCTCAATCGTTACATCGTAATCGTAATCACTATTCACCATTACCTCAGTACATAATAAAAAGTTTTTAATTATATCCAAAATTTGGGGTTCTTACAGCCTTTATTAATCAATTTTCCTTTTCAGGTTAAACATATTATCTTTTCTATTCTTCAAAAACTAAATAATTACCTTTTTCAAGTAAAATACAATATCTTTTACATTTTTTCTAACTAAAATTTCTCCTTTTTTAAAAATACTACGAGCAATTTTGTTTAATAAAATAACATAATTATATTATAATTATTATTAACTAATCAATTACGCCAAAACACTATACCTTTTCTCTTTTATCTAATTAAAATCTCTATTTTTTCAATTATATCATGGACTGTTACCTTTTTCAGCCAAAACACGTTACCTTTATTTTTACTAAAACCTCTTTTTTCCATTTATATAACGGGCGTTTCTATTTAATAAAAATAATAATATTATAATACTAATAATTAACCGATTAACTTTTCAGCTAAAACGTATCATCTTTTCCAATTTTTTCTAATTAAGTTCCCATTTTTTTCTAGAAATATCACGATAATCATTAATTTCCTATTTTCTAAAAACACTATGAGCAATTTTACTTAGTAAAATAACATGTTAGTCACAGAGGCATGCCTGAATACATCTAATAACAAGCCTAAGTATGTGTAATGCTATGCATTACCTACATGACCTCTTAATTGAGGGAACCTCTAGTTGTAGAGTTTCTATTTGTTCTGTACTTGTAATAGGCATCAAATCCTAGTTGTGTAATTGTACTTATAAAGTCAAGAATAATGCTTGAAAGAAGTTCCAAGGTTCATGCCTTAAGCAAGGAGATAAAGACTGCCAAATAATCATAGTTGGGATTTGAAGAAATGAAGAATTTGCCTAAGTACCAATTCGAGAAGTACATTTGTCTATTCGAGAAATCTAGCATTCGAGAAGTCAGGGATTCGATAACTCAGAAGAACTATTCGATATCTCTGAATACACTGTTCGACATCTCATTCGATATCTCAGAGATTTGATATGTCTATTACTCTGTTCGAGAACTCATGGAGTCAACAAGTCAAAGCATCATTCGAGTTCTCTAAGAGTCAACAAGTCAATGCTCTATTCGATATCTCAAGGACTAAAGAAGCTATTCGACATCTCAAGGATTCGATATGTGAAAATGCTCTATTCGATATCTCAAGAAGTCCCAGAGAAAAGAGCTATTCGAGAAGTGATTCGATATGTCAATATAACACTATTCGAGAACTCAGAGTTATCGACTAAGTCAATTCGAGTTCTCGAATCAATCACTTAGCCACTTCTCGAATACATTCTTGGAGACAAAATACTGAAGAATTGTACAAGTCAGAAACCTGCAACAAGCCAAGACGCTTTATTTGACTATGTACTATAAAGCACATTGGAAAGCCTACAAAGAAGCTTGGAGAGATAAGACAAAGGGACAAGGAGCTAAAGAAGTGGATCTGAACAGGCTTTGCAAAGTCAAATCTGTAGCCGTTTGGACTCTTACTCAAATGAGATAGACAGACTGGAAAGTAGTTTGTTTACCTACCTTATTTGTAGTAAGTAGGTGTATCCATGTCTATAAGGATACAACCTCACTTCCTTAGCAGATAAGTTTTTAGAGATAAGTTTTTCAGATACATCACAAGAAATATCTCTCTAAGAAAAACGAAGCTGAGAATACTATCATTTGTATTCATAGATTGTATCAAAATCTTTATCTAATAAATTATTAGATTAAAGTAATATTGTGTTGTGTTTGTCTTTGTTATCCGCACTTACATATCTCACACACTCAACACATATCTTGCTACAAAGATTCAAGAACGAAGAAAAGTTCAAGAATCCATTCACCCCTCCTCTGTATTCTTTTACTGTATTCAATACTCAACAAGTGGTATCAGAGCAGGCTGTTTAATCTAAACAGAAAATGATCATGAGTTCGAATACACCAAAGACTACAGGTACGGTGAAGGTCCCTAAGTTCGACAAAGAGAATTACAACCTCTGGAAAATAAAAATGTTGTTGTTATCAAAGCTGCCAATCCTCTCTACCCTGACATCCTCAAGAATGGTCCATTTGTACCACAACAAGAAATTGCTGAATCTACAGTGGGCACAATAGTCATTCCTAGATCATATGTTGCAAAAGAGCCATCCAAATGGACGGACTCAGAGAAGGAAAACGTTGCCCTAGACAGTCATCTCATGTTGCTGATCATAGACTCCATGGATATGTCGATGTTTGCCAACATAGCCTCATGCACATCAGCCAAGGACATGTGGAACCACATCGAGGTGTTATGTGAAGGGACAGAGGAGGTAAGAGAGAATAAGAAACAGATACTGGTCACACAGTATGAGGCTTTCATGGCACAGTCCAAAGAAAGTATTACTGATATGTTTGAGAGATTTCACAAGCTGGTGACTGAGCTTCAAATGAATGGGAAGGTTTACAGCACTAAGGAATTAAACATGAAGTTTCTACTATCTGCACCAAACCATCTAGAGCAAAGGGTCATATCTCTAAGAGAAAGAGATTTGAACAAAGTCACATATGATGTGCTCTATGGGGTTTTAAAGACTCATGAGCTTGAGCTGCTTCAGAAGAGGGCTATCCAAGCC
This sequence comes from Saposhnikovia divaricata, assembly GCA_036435485.1. NCBI lineage: Eukaryota > Viridiplantae > Streptophyta > Magnoliopsida > Apiales > Apiaceae > Saposhnikovia > Saposhnikovia divaricata. Next base: position 36,073,391 of record CM071599.1, read on the forward strand.
AACCAAGGCAGAATGATAAACACATCCTGTGCCTTGATTGTCAACAAATCTGTTCAAGACCTGGAAGCATCTACAAGTCAGCTGAGAATAGAAAAGATAGTAGATGATGAAGAACTGAAGAAGAAGTGACTGAACCTGTTGATGAAAAGGAAGAAGATGAGTTCTACACTCTTGAAGAGTTGGATGCCATGGAAAACACTTTATATGCTTTTATGGCTAGAAAATTCCCAAACATCAGATTTAAGAGGAATCAACCCTTCAAGCCTAGATCTCAAAATCATTCATTCAACAAGAGCAAGGCACCTGTGAAAGCAAACAAAAATAGATTCAAAACCAGCTATGTGGATAGGTCATTTGTGAGATGTTATAGATGCAATGACCTAGGGCATTTTGCCAGTGAATGCAAGAAGCCTAAAAAGAAGGATAAGGAGTTTCTTGAGCTTGAAGCTAAGTATGAGGATCTGCTAAAGAAGCATACACCAGGTAAGGCCTACATAGCTGAAGGGAAGTGTTGGGATGATTCTGATAGTGATGGAGAAGAACAAGAATTCTGCAACTATGCCTTGATGGCCAACTCCAAGGAAGAACCATCTGAATCAGACTCTCAGGTACCATCCCTCACTACCATAGACATGTCTGTTTCTGAATACAAATCAATGGTTGAACAACTATCTGTTGAGATGTTTAATATTCATACTAGTATGACTGCTGCTAATGAAGAAATTGCTAAACTGTCTACTAAGAATGAACTGTTGAACAAAAGAAATGAGGAACTAGAACTAACTGCTATGCAAGTAGAAAACCTTAAACAAGAAATCGAATATCTAAAGAATAAGGTTCTATGTATTAGTCAAGTTGAGAAAGCTCTTAGGGATGAACTAGCTGAAAATGAATTTAAATTGAAAACATTCAAGAATTCCTCTAGTCTATTGCAGTCCTACCATGAGAAAAATCTATCTAGACCTAAGGCTGCCATTGGACTTGATTATGACACTCTCAAACAGAGGAAAGGCTATGCAGTCATTGAAAATGACATTGTTGTTCAAGAGGAAGTGCCTCAGGTTTTGAAAAAGACTGAGAACCTAATATTTAAAACACCAACACTTGAGATTGATGAGGATGCCTTACTCATTAAGCAAATGTTGGATGATGAAGATAAGGCACACTCAAATGAACAACAAGCATCCTCTAAGAGTGAGAATGTCAAAACCAAAGCTAAGGAGCCAGTAGGAGGTAGACCTAGACCTGAGAAATTTGTGAAGTTTGTTTCAGCTGGGAATAATGAGTTTGAGAAGAAAGTGGCTAAAAAGAAACAAAATAGGAATGGGAAATTAGGGATTAACAAGGACAACAATTATGCTTATGTGCCAAATGCCCCTAGGAAAGTTTATCAAAATTGTTTTAGCACTAATCATTTAACTCAAGCATGCAAGAAACCATCTGGTAGTGTTGCTAAACCATTCTATGATTGCTCTGTGCCTTTAAGACATAGAGACTCTCCTTTCTGTGATAAATTTGATTGTATGCCATGTAACATGAATGTAATGACTAGTTGTTTTAATTTGAGAAGACAATTCATGGAAGGTTGCATCAGTCACAATGTTCACACACATTACATAAGAACAAAGTCTTCAAGTCCTCCTAAAGTTAGGAAGGTACCTCTGTCACCTAAGTCTAAGAACCCTGATTCTAAGACTTCTAACAGTGACAAGAAGATTAACATCAAGAAAATTGATAAGCATGCTGTTTATTATAAAACTGTTGCTAACCCACATGGACCCAAACTTGTTTGGGTACCAAAGGAGAAGTAATACCTTTGTGTTTGCAGGGCAAAGAAAGTGAAAGGAAGGTCATGTGGATTTTGGACAGTGGATGCTCAAACCATATGACTGGTGATATGGCCCTGCTATCACAGTATGAGGAGAAAGCTGGCCCAATGGTTGCTTTTGGAGATGACAGCATTGGCAACACACTGGGATATGGCAAGTTGGAAATTGGAAATGTCATCATTGAAAATGTAGCACTGGTCAAGGGGCTCAAGCACAATCTACTGAATGTTGGTCAATTTACAGACAGAGGCTTCAAAGTGAATTTTGACAAAGATGAATGTTTGATCACCCATAAGAAGACTGGTGACTTTGCTCTATCTGGAGTAAGGAAAGGAAGCCTGTTTTTAGCCAATATGAACTCTGCAAACAAGGACAAAATTTGTTGCTTTTACTCAAAAGCATCAAATGAAGATAGTTGGCTGTGGCACAAGAAGCTATCACACTTGAACTTCAAAGGCATTAATTCTCTAGTCAAAAGGGAGTTAGTGAGAGGCATGCCCACACTTGAATTCTATCAAGAAGGAGTGTGTGAGGCTTGTCAAAAGGGAAAAATGAAAAGATCAAGCCACAAATCAAAGACAGTGACATCAATAACCAAGCCCCTACAACTAATTCATATGGAGTTGTTTGGGCCTGTTAATATTATGTCACTAGGTAGGAAAAAGTATGCTCTGGTGATGGTTGATGATTTCACAAGGTATACATGGGTAGAATTTCTGGCATCAAAGGATGAGGCTCCACAAGTAATCATTGAGCATATAAAGAAAATTGACAAGGAAGCAAAGGCCAACAATGCAAGTGTGATTGCATTAAGAAGTGATAATGGAACAGAGTTCAAAAATGCCATGCTTGAAGCATTCTGCAAAGAGAATGGTATTTCTCAACAATTCTCAGCTCCAAGGACTCCACAACAAAATGGAGTTGTTGAGAGAAAGAATAGAACTCTGATTGAGGCTGCTAGAACAATGTTACTTGATGCAAAGATGCCTACATGTTTTTGGGCTGAGGCTGTGAGCACTGCATGTTATATCCAAAACAGAACCCTCATCAACAAAAATACTGGAAAGACACCTTACAACCTAATGACTGGAAAGAAGCCCACTCTAAAGTATGTTCATACTTTTGGAAGCAAATGCTTTATGTTAAAAGACAATTCAGAATATGTTGGAAAGTTTGATGCAAAAGCATTTGAAGGAATTTTTCTTGGCTACTCGATGGAAAGAATTGCATATAAACTTTATGTCATCAATCAAAAGAAAGTTATGGAAAGCACAGATGTGACATTTGATGACAGCAAACTACCTGGATTAGAAGAAGCCAATGATGAAGATAAAGATCCTTTGAAGTTTGACAATCTAGAAGATTCTGATGAGGAGATTGAAACTGAATTTGAGCCCACAATCCAACAAACTCAAGTGAATGAAGAACCTGTGTCAATCAACAATGAATAAACAAGCATCCAAGACACACCTGTGATTAGTGGCAACTTCACAGGGGGAGGAAATGTAAATGATCATGATCTGGATGATGAAGCAACATCAAGGATGAGAAATCAATCTGAACATACAAGGAAATGGGATAGATCACATACTGCAGATCAGATAATTGGAGATCCAAATACAGGAGTGAGGACAAGGAGAGCAACTCTAAATGAATGTCTCTATGGTTGCTTTCTATCCCAAGTTGAGCCTAAGAAACTTGATGATGCATTGTTGGATCCTGATTGGATAATTGCTATGCAAGAGGAGCTAAATCAATTTGAAAGAAGCAAAGTATGGGAACTTGTGCCTGCACCAAAGGATAGAACCATTGTTGCAACAAAATGGGTTTTAAGGAATAAGATGGATGAAAATGGTGTAGTCATAAGAAACAAAGCAAGGTTGGTTGCAAAAGGATACTCTCAACAGGAAGGCATTGACTATGATGAGACTTTTGCCCCTGTTGCTAGACTTGAGGCCATCAGAATTTTCTTGGCATTTGCTGCACATTCTAATTTCAAGGTTTATCAAATGGATGTCAAGAGTGCATTTCTGAATGGGGAGTTGGAACAAGAAGTATATGTGCAACAGCCACCTGGCTTTGAGGATCCACAATTCCCTCACTTTGTCTACAGATTGCTTAAAGCATTGTATGGACTTAAGCAAGCTCCTAGGGCATGGTATGACACATTATCACAATTTCTATTGGAGAATCAATTCACTAGAGGCACACTGGATAAGACACTATTTTACAAGAAACATGGTGATGATATTATCTTAGTTCAAATCTATGTGGATGATATCATATTTGGCTCTACAAATGAGAAGCTGTGTGAGAAATTCTCTAAGCTCATGCAGAGCAGATATGAGATGGGTATGATGGGAGAATTAACATTCTTTCTTGGGCTGCAAGTTAGTCAAAGGAAGGATGACATTTTTATAAGTCAAACCAAGTACATCAAGGATCTATTGAAGAAATTTGACTTGGAAGAATGCTCACCTGAAAAGACACCCATGGCCACTACCACCAAGTTAGATGAAGATGTTAAGGGCAAGAAGGTAGATATTTCAATCTACAAGGCATGGTTGGTTCTCTACTCTACCTCACTGCTAGTAGGCCAGACATCATGTTTGCAACATGCTTGTGTGCAAGGTTTCAATCAAATCCAAAGGAATCACATATGATAGCAATAAAGAGGATTTTCAAATATCTGAAGGGCACACCAAACTTGGGGTTATGGTATCCTAAGGACACAGGGTTCAATCTGGTTGGTTATTCTGATGCTGATTATGCTGGATGCAGAGTGGATAGGAAAAGCACCCCAGGTAGCTGCCAGTTTCTTGGACAAAGGTTAGTCTCTTGGTACAGCAAGAAACAACAATCTGTGTCAACTTCCACAGCTGAAGCTGAGTACATAGCTGCTGGAAGTTGCTGTGCTCAAGTGATTTGGATCAGAAACCAACTTAGAGATTATGGACTTGTGTTGGAAAGAATTCCAATCATGTGTGACAACACAAGTGCAATCTCTATAGTTTCCAATCCTGTCAATCATTCTAGGACAAAGCACATTGACATCAGATATCACTTCATAAGGGAGCATGCAACTAATGGAACCATTGAGTTACATTATGTTCCCACAGAAAAACAACTAGCTGACATATTCACTAAGCCATTGGATGAAGCCACCTTCACAAGGTTGGTTAGTGAGATTGGAATGTTGAATTCTTCAAATTCTGGCTAAGTGAATATATCAACTAGATTGTTGCAGCAGTAAATACTTACTTTATCAAATGCTCAATATTTTTGAAGTAAGTATTGGCTGGAGTATGATTTATAAATATTACACAATGCTGCATATGTTGAAAATCATACATCTTTAGCTTGAAATTACTGTGAAATTTTGAGAGAATCACTATTTAATTTGGTAGAATATTCTTCAGTGAATTTTTTGGTAAATTTTAAAAGATAGTGAAAATTGAATTTTATGAGTGAAAAGTATAGTTCGATAAGTCAGACTTCTCGAATGGTTCATTGTTTTGTCATGACTCGAGTTCTCGAATAGGCCTATCTAGAACCCTCTTGAGTTCTCGAATAGTGTCTTTAGGAGAAATCGAATAGCACACTCTGAGTTCTCGAATAGAGTACTTTAGTTCTCTAGTGATGGAGTTCTCGAATACTGTATTTGAGTTATCGAATCATTTGAAAAGGCTGATTTTTCGCTAACACTTAATCGTTTTTTGGATTTATATTCAAAATTTCATTTCGCTCATAAAAACATATTTTATTTAGCTTAGAATTATTTTCTGAGTTAAATAACGGCCATCTGTGAGTTACAAACTGCTTGAGATATCGAATAAGCCTTTCTTGACTTATAGAATAGTTGTTTTGTACTTCTCGAATGACTGACTTGTCGATACAAAACTTATATCTAATCGACAACTCAAGTCACTCACATATATACAATTCCACAACTGTTCAAATCATTTCATTCGATTTCTCAGGCAGCTAAAGTTCCAAAACCTCTGTAAACCCTAACGTCAAAAGTTAAATTTCTTCTTCAACCTTCATTCTCTTCTCATCTCTCTGTGTAACAATGGCAAATACCCAACTCCCAATTCCTACCCACACCAATTTCATAGCAATAACCAACGATGTTGAAGCACCCAATGCAAACTTTAAGTGCTTCGTTCGATGGATGGCTGAATCATACATCAAGGATGCACTCTCAGCCAACCCAACTCTGTATCTAGACTTACTAGAACAGTTTTGGAGAACTGCTACTGTGGAGGTCGTGGCCCTAGAGAATGCAATAACTTCATACGTAATCTATTGCAAGATTCAGGACAAGGAAATCACCATCACTACTGAAGACATGAATCAAGCACTGGGGTTACAACAAGGAGTGTATGACAGTCAAGCTACTGATCAGGAATTGGAAGATTTCTTTGATTTTATCAACTACTCAGATAGAATCAAGCTTGGAAATTTTAATAGGAAGTACTTGAGGAAAGAATGGAGCTATGTCTTTGCCACTCTTCTTCAAGTCTTCACAGCAAGGAAGTCCAGCTTTGATCAAATCAGCACACCTGTTCAATAAATAGGATATGCTCTAGCATATGGGAGAAAGATTGATGTTGGTTTGATTATAATGCAAGAATTGTATGGGAGACTTGGTAAGAACTCAGCCAAGAGAGGTAATGAAATTTTCTTCCCTCGCTTTATTCAATCTGTACTTAATTTCATAGATGCTAAATTGATTGAATTGCCTGGGTTGGACAAAAATAGAATAGGCTATCCGAAATCCATGACCAAACTCATTTTTGGTAGCTTGGAGACTAGGAATGATGTGGATGTAAGACTCAAAATAACTCCCCTTATGGAGAGTTTATTTAGGACTTACCCTCACAACATGCCAATATGTGCCTCAAAATCTGAGTTAGCTAGGCCCAAGCAAGTAGAGCAAAATGCTAACCCAGGGCCTGCTAACCAACCCTCTCAGCCAAACACTTTACCAAACACAGAGCCAACTGCATCATCCTCTCAAAAGGGTGATGTTAGTAAAAAGAAGAGAAAACAGGTTGCTTCTGAACCTCTAAAAATCTTAACTGAAGCAGCCTTGGCTGTAGAATTAGGCATAGAAAGTGAGGAACCTGAGTCACCCTTACTAAGGCCAAAGAAGAAGAAGAAGAAGTCTAAAACCACCTCTTCAGTCACCCAAATGGCTGAAGTTGTAAAATCAGGGGCAAACAGCTCACTAGATGTATCCTCTCAACAGGGTGCATCTTTAGAATCAAGCAGCCTCCCCAATGCACCTATTTGTACAGAGTCAGCACATGGGAGTGATAAGGCTGGCACAAGCAATTGAGGAGCAAGGCATTGATCATCAAGAATTCTTTTCTCTTGATGAGCCAATGGATTCAAGTGACTTGGTGCATCACACCTTGCTCACCACCCAGGTACCACATTTAGATGGTCAGGGAATGCATGCTGGGGAATCTCCTAATGACACCATCACAAACACAAAGGATTCACTAGTTTTAACTAGAGACTCTATGCCTGTGTCACTTACTGTTGTAACTCATCCCACTCCTGTGCAGACAACAGTAGTCGAGTCTTTCCATCCGGTTACAGAAGTTGCATCTGTAACTGAGGAGTCTAGCTTGCCTAGCTCTAGCTCTGACTTTCTGTCACAATGGTTGAAGCCTGTGCAACATGACAGTGCTTCAGGATCAGGATCTGTTCCACCACAATTGACGGTTGAAGCACTTCAAAGCTTAGTTGTGGATCAAATTCCTGAGTTTGTAAAGATAGCCCAGAACTTGGTCACCTCCAATGTGCCAAATCCAGATTATGAAGCAATATTGCTCTGCCATAGAGATGATGTGGAGATGCAGAAAACAAAGATACTTGATGATGCTGAGAGAGATGGCAATGTAGATGCCTGGATGCAAGGAACTTATGATATCACTCTCAATGAAGCCTTACAGTATCTGAGGGAGGAGTACATCACTTCACTAGGCTCCAATGCTAAATCCTTAACTCCTAGTGAAGTGTATGAAGCCATCAATGACTCATACAAGGGATTTCTCAAGGCTGCACACTACCTGGGTAAAGGTGTCAAATCAGAAATCAACAAGGTAAGTGATGCAATAGACAAGTCTGTGGGAGAGATAAAGAGGACTTTTGATTCCAAATTCCCTCAATTGGAAACTGTAGTCAAGGATATTCTAGCCTGTAAGTCTACCTGCACCAAAATGGACAATGGTTTAGCCATTCTCAAAGATGCTGTCATAGGACTAGGGCATAAATTCCAAAATCTTACTGATCATATAACTGAGGCCAATGCCATGCTTAGGACACTCTTTGCAAATCAATATGGAGACAAGCTAGTCACTGAGGTCCCTGTGCATGAGATGTCTAGGTTTGAAGTGCAGAGACTTAAAGAACAATCCCTGTCTGGCTTCAAATCCACTGCATTGTTCAGCAAGGTAGATGCACTTGAAAAGGAGGTAGCTACTCTCACTCAGTCTAATGCTCATCTTACAGACAAGGTACAAACTCTGACTGAGCACTTGAACACTCAAGCCACCACCACAGCTGATGTTCTTCTGCATCAACAATCAATGTTGTCTGCAATGATGAAGCACACGGGTCTCCCTCTACCTGAAGAATCTTCAACCCCAAAGGTCACTCCTACCGCCTCTGTGCCTGACAACAAGCCTAAGGGGGAGAAGAGGACATCAAGAAACTCAAATACAAAGGGGGAGAAACCACAAGTAAAGGGCATCAAAATCATTGAAGGTGGTCATCAAAGAACTTCAAAATCTTTATCTCATGTGCCTGGCAAAGGAAAAGACAAAGTTGATGAGCCTCCTACTTCTCTGCCAGTTGTCACTCTACCAACTATGCACATCACTACTTCCAGTGGTCAAAAGCAATCTATCACAACCACAGTGGTTGCAGGGAGTATGCCATCTGACAAACCTCCACTCTCCATATCTAAGAGTGCCAAGCCTGTAGAAATGAAGGTGGTCACTGAGGCCAAGCTACATGAACTTGCAAACTCAAATTTCTTTCATGATGATGCATTCTTGGAGTTTCTGAAAGTCTCAAGAGAACAGGCTGGTGACACTCAATTGTATCTAAGGAGCTTGAAGGATCAGATCGATTACTTCACTGTGATACCTAGAAAAGTTGATAGCTCATGGCTCAAGGAAGTAATGATGGTAGCAAAATCCAGAATCTGGCATCTAACCTACAAAACTCTATAAGCCTTAAAACATTCAGAGATATATGCGCTGATTGAGCTCATACAGAAGAGGAATGTAAATGAAAACAATAAGAGTCTGTATGATGACTTGAGGAATGGCCAACCTTCAAGGCTGCTAGAAGTGATTAAGAAGCCATGGACAATCATCTATCAGTCTGGCACTAGAGTTGAAGAGATTAAACAATTGGTCATTCCCAATGATCTCACTTCTCGAAATCATAGACTCATTATTGCCATCATTGATCTACTGCAAAAGAAGAAGGGGACAAGTACTGCTGAAGAGATAGAGACACTGCACATTATCAGATCATACATTGCAACTGGTGTAATTCCAGAAATGGCTAAGCCAAGGAGGAATAAGGATGATGAAGATGAAGACAAGAGTGATGGGAGGAAAAGTCATCACAGGACTGATAAGGGGGATGAGGATAAGAAGAAGAAGAAAGACAGCAAGGATAAGAAGGATGATGACCAAGGCAAAGTCTATGAGAGAAAGAATGGAAAACAGCAAGCCTTAGGCATTGCTAGCAGTAATCTCACCACAACACAAGACTCTAAGTCTAGGGTGAATACTGTTAGTAGTGACCTACCAAAATCTACATCTATGGCTTCTGCAACTGTTTTGCCACCTCAAGAAGAGAAGATTATTCAAGTCAAGAAACCATCTGTATATTTCAAAAAGCAAACTGCTAATGGAATACTACAATGGTCTACAAACAAAGGTCACATGCTACTGCCAGGCAACCATGTAAAAAGGATCAAATTCAAACAAGCTGCAAGGAAACCAAAGCTATCCAAATCAAGGACTCTGACAATCTATCCAGGCTTAAAACTCCAACCACTAGATGAAGATTTTGATGAAGACCAACTGCAATTCTTACAAGCTCAAAGAATCTACCATGTTGCCATTGTTGATAACTGCCTTGAGATCAAATATACTGATGGAAGGGAGGAGAAATTCAAACAAGGAGGATGTTAACACTAGGGCAAGCTACATGACATAGAAAGAATCATTGCATTGTTGAGTTCAGAAGATAAAGTGGAAAGAGTATGGAAGCTGGAGCTAATTGATTTTGTGAAGATGAAGAGAGATCATGAGGAGAGAATCAGAAAAGAGTGTCTTGAGAAATGGCTAGCAAGGGAGAAATAAATTGAGAGACTGGAGATTAAAGCAGAAAAGCTAAGGGCAAAGGGATTGTGTAGAGTTCAGTTTAATCCCTATGTGGTGAAGTATAGGAGGAGAAATGGGGATCAGGTACACATCAGAATGAACCTACTCAACCACTATCCTGCAAACATTCTGAAGCCAGTACTTGAAGATTTCAAAGACTCAATTTTGCTTGAAGAATTGGATGTTATGGCAGAAACAATAAAAGCTATGGATGAGAATACAAGGAAGGAGAAAGAAAGAAGACAGAAAGAATATGATGATTTGCAAGCGAAAGCTATGGAAAGGGAAATAAATGACAATGGCTAGTACTTCATCATAGGCTGTAAGATTACTCACCCTGTAGTTCTATCCACATTTCTAATCAAAATTCATACATGTACTGTCAAGTTTTATCTTTATGTATGTTAGGCTTGTTATCAGACATGAAATTGTGACTAAGGGTCTTACTCACAATTTGGGGGAGATTGTTAGTCACAGAGGCATGCCTGAATACATCTAATAACAAGCCTAAGTATGTGTAATGCTATGCATTACCCACATGACCTCTTAACTGAGGGAACCTCTAGTTGTAGAGTTTCTATTTGTTCTGTACTTGTAATAGGCATCAAATCCTAGTTGTGTAACTGTACTTATAAAGTCAAGAATAATGCTTGAAAGAAGTTCCAAGGTTCATGCCTCAAGCAAGGAGATAAAGACTGCCAAATAATCACAGTTGGGATTTGAAGAAATGAAGAATTTGCCTAAGTACCAATTTGAGAAGTACATTTGTCTATTCGAGAAGTCTAGCATTCGAGAAGTCAGGGGTTCGATATCTCAGAAGACACTATTCGATATCTCTGAATACACTGTTCGATATCTCATTCGATATCTCAGAGATTCGATATGTCTATTACTCTGTTCGAGAACTCATGGAGTCAACAAGTCAAAGCATCATTCGAGTTCTCTAAGAGTCAACAAGTCAATGCTCTATTCGATATCTCAAGGACTAAAGAAGCTATTCGACATCTCAGGGATTCGATATGTCAAAATGCTCTATTCGATATCTCAAGGAGTCCCAGAGAAAAGAGCTATTCAAGAAGTAATTCGATATGTCAATATAACACTATTCGAGAACTCAGAGTTATCGATTAAGTCAATTCGAGTTCTCTAATCAATCACTTAGCCACTTCTCGAATACATTCTTCGAGACAAAATACTGAAGAATTGTACAAGTCAGAAACCTACAACAAGCCAAGACGCTTTATTTGCCTATGTACTATAAAGCACATTGGAAAGCCTACAAAGAAGCTTGAAGAGATAAGACAAAGGGACAAGGAGCTAAAGAAGTGGATCTGAACAGGCTTTGCAAAGTCAAATCTGTAGCCGTTTGGACTCTTACTCAAATGAGATAGACAGACTGGAAATTAGTTTGTTTACCTACCTTATTTGTAGTAAGTAGGTGTATTCATGTCTATAAGGATACAGCCTCACTTCCTTAGCAGATAAGTTTTTAGAGATAAGTTTTTCATATACATCACAAGAAATATCTCTCTAAGAAAAACGAAGCTGAGAATACTATCATTTGTATTCATAGATTGTATCAAAATCTTTATCTAATAAAATATTAGATTAAAGTAATATTATGTTGTGTTTGTCTTTGTTATCCGCACTTACATATCTCACACACTCAACACATATCTTGCTACAAAGATTCAAGAACGAAGAAAAGTTCAAGAATCCATTCACCCCCCCTCTGTATTCTTTTACTGTATTCAATACTCAACATAACATAATTAATTTATAATTATTGTTATAGGGAGAATATTGTATAACAATATTTTGGAGGTTTGCTGGATTATCGGAGCAAAATACGGATATTTTGCTAATAAAAGAAGAACAGGGGATTAGGGTTTGTGTGTTTAGATGTGGCTGAGCTTGATAGGTATTTTCAGGTAAACTGTTTCTCATCTGTATCAAGGTGCCTACGTACCCTATTTATAGGGATCAAGCCTGACGTAGTTCTTGGGCAACAAGTTACCTAGGCGGGCTAGGGTTTTAGGAGATAAACCAAAGTCCAAGCCCACTCGTTTAGGGCTGACATGGCAGTGAATCATCAACCCTATCCGTGAGCCATGGCCCAGTTGTGGAAGCCCATAATCTTGAACGGATAGAATTGGACAATAGAGGATCAATCAGGACCTAGCATGCGACCTCGTAGGATCTGGCCATGCGAAGCGATCCCTTATGTCCAACTACTCATGCGACCTTGGGTCTGGCCATGAGCCTTTCAATAAAGAATTAGAGATAGCGATCCAGCAGATGTGTTGGTATCGCGAGGCGATCCCAAGGAGGGAGTACCAGCGAAGCGGTCCCTTAGACCGGATCATGAGCGAGGTGGCCCTGTAGTTGTGCCGGGCTGATTCCAATGGTGAACTTTAGTGGCCCAATTGTCATCCTTTAGGCCCATAGTCAATTATGAACCATTAATTTAGTAAATTAAATCCTAATAATTATCATGCCAGATTTGGGCATAACAACTACCCCCCGAGTCCATGTTGCCATTAGAGATGCGATGTGGACTCAAGTATCAACCAGGTGACGCCGTAATGCGAGGCCATGGCTCGCTACTGACATGAATATGACCGTTGGAATGGTCGCGACCCCAAGAATTTGAAGAGGTTTGACAGCTGTGGTGTCTCGAGATGCGTGTTCAACGGTTGAGATGATGACACGTGTGCTGTATCTTTCTCTCTCCTGATGACTATATATACTCCCGTCGCAATCATTTCCTTCTTTATCTTCACAAACACATTACCGAAGTGCTACCAGTTTGCTCCCGGATCAAACGCAAGAATATTTCAAGCTTTAATACCAGCGACCTCAACTTTCTTCAGATTTCTTCAATCTTCTTCAAGAAAAAGTAAGTCTTCATTCCTTTGTTACATTTAAATTGCTGTTCTTCATCATAATTGCATGATTAGATAATTTTAATTGTATGCGATGCGATCCATTTTAACTGCGATCCCATATCATCTATTTTAATGTGCGATCCCGTCCTCGTTACAATAATTATGCGATCCCTCCTTTAGGAATATAGATGCGATCCCTCCTTTAGAAATATGAACCTTCCATTATTTCCTACAAGCGAAACGAAAACACATAGAGCCCTTCTGTCTATTTATTCTTTTCTCCCTTCATTTGCTTTCTGTAAGAGCACACACTTAATCATTTCACTTCTTTTCAGATGTCTCAAGATGACAGTTCAAGGACACCTTCCCCGATGCCCAACGTTCAAATAATCGAAGCGGCTGCTGCTAACATCGCAAGAGCAGCGAGTACTAGCGAGAGCTCATTTAAGTTATACTTCGACTCGCAGTGGTCAAATGAAGAGTATACCAGAGAAGTGCCCTTAGATAAGTGGCGATACAAATGTCCTGCTAGCTCACGAGACCAATCTTTAGATGTACTTCCAGCCCAGAACGAGCCCCACACCGAGATGATCGACATCGAACATGACATTGAAATGTTGACAAAGAAAGGAGATGCATTTAGCTCTCAAGCAACAAAAATTCTCGCTAGAATACCCCCATCTCAAACCATGTCGCCCATTCATATAAGCGATTCTCCAATAGATTCATTAGGCGATGCATATTATGATATTGAGGGAGGCGCCGACAACGAAGCCAACTCTGGTGATGATGACTACGAAGAGCCTTCCTCAGATGATGGTGGCCTCGATGAAGTGGCCAGAGTCGTAAACTTCAAAGATTATGACTATGTTCCTGAGGCTTCGCCCAATCCTTACGTCCCTACCCCTCAACCAGAGCTAGAGGGAGTTATATATGTTGGTGGGCCTAACCCTAAGGATATTGAGCCCGATTCGAAGATTAAGCCAGGCAAACCTCGCATGTCTTCAACCTTGGTTGTGAAGACTATCACAGAGGAGGTTGAGAGATTCCGACCTGAAGGCAAGATCATTCTGCCAAAGAAGAAAATGCGATGCTATCGCTTTAATCACGAAGAGAATGGAGGCAGGGTGCCCAGAATGGTTCTAACGGTCCCTCTGATGAAGATAGGCGTCTCTTCTCCTCTCCACCCATTCATCAAGGATGTCTGTGAGATATATTTTCTAGCCCCCATCCAGATTACCACCAACGGCTATCGATCCATGATTGCCCTGTACATACTCTACCACAAGCTTCGATATCCGCCCCTGGACGCGAAGACAATGGGCTACTTCCTGCAGCTGAAACGATGTGGGGCCAAGGACTTTGGCTACGTCTATTTTTCCGTGTGGCCAGAATTTAATAAGAAAATCCATATCCCTGGCGGAATAAGTAATACGGGCTCGTGGAAGGAGCCCTTCTTCTATGTCCACGAGGTTCCCCGAGTTAAAATGAGCTTCAACTACCTTCCTGGTAAGCTATCGAGGTTGTAACCCTTTGTCTTACTCTTTGTTCTTTGTTCATAAACTAACAACTCCTTTGGTATCGCAGTCGGTCCAGTTCGCACCATCTTAAGGGGTGATGAAAAACAGCGAGCCAATGATGTATTAATAAAATCCACTACAGAAGAGAGAAACATTAGGACTCTTCTTTCTCTAAATAACCTAGTAGAATGCGGATTCCTCAAGGAGGGAATAGGTGCCTCTCCTGAAGCGGGGCCTTCTAACACGAGGCGTGCCTCGAAGAAAAGAAAATTGCCAGAAGAGGCCTCGTCTTCTCATGTCGTGATAACAGATGTAGAGGGTACTCTTATACAGCGATATGACCCCTCATTTTTTACATATTGCATCGCATTTCCTTTTCCCTCCATATAAATAACTGTCTTTCAATTTTGTATCTTAATTATCTTACTTTATGCCATATCTTTTAAACTGTTTGTAACTTGTCTTTTATTTCTCTACAGATATGTCTGCTCGCAGTGGAAGAGGTCAAGCTCCCCCGTTTCTTCAAAGTGGCAAGAAAGGGGTGACCTCGAAAGCGGTCCCTGTTTTAAAAGTTCTCCCTCCAACAGCTCCCAAACCAGTCAACGATCCCTCATCTCAAACAAATCCGGCCGGGGATCAAGCTCAAAATTCTCCTGAAGCGAGCCCTCTGAAGCGGGCCAAGATGGATGGGTATCCTGGTGGGCCTCCTCAGCCATCTTCCCGTACCGTGAATGCCACTGCGACCCAGCATCTCTTCGCTTCGCTGGGGAGCAATTATACCGAAGAGGCTGAGGCGTCCAACTGGTGGAAAGCTACTCCCGAGGAGAATGCTAATGCTTTAACCAAGTGTTTAGCTGAGGCATTCATCCTTTAGGCTGCGCATACAAAAAACTTCTTCCAATTAGATAAAAAGAACAAGGTTCTTGAGTTCCAGAAGGTGGAAGATAAGCGATCCCTGGAAGCTGAGTTTAAAAAGAAACTTTCTCATGAGACTACCACGATTCGCACTGACTTGAAGACCGCTCGCAGGGAGAGGAACGAGTTTGAAAAGTCCCTCAAGGAACTGCAGAAGTCCAGCGAGGAGGAGCTGAAGAAGAAGGACGAAGAGATCGCAAAGCTCCAAGCCGATCTAACTTCTGCGCAGGCCTCGCTGTCATCTGCTGAAGAGAAATTCCTCGCCCAAGGCCAAGTCAATTTCATGAAGGGATTCATCCGTGCGATCCCTGACTTTGACTGGGACCGGCTTGGGCCTGGAAATGCTGAATATGCTGAGATCCTAAAACAGGAGATCGCAGAAGAGGATGCCGAGGAGGCGAGACCAAATATGAACACCAAATATGAAAGTACCCAGATTAATTCACAAAAATTAATTAAAATACATCCAAGCTAAATAATCACACCTGGAGTATTTAAATAATTTTTTCAGATGAGTTTTTCACCACAAACGAATTAAAGCTCACTTTTTGAGAAAATGAAAAGTAGATCTAGAAAATGAAAAACTCACGATTCTTCAACTCAACACAAGGATCTATGTTTTGTATGTTAAACATATAGCTCTGATACAAATTGTTAGGTCCAAATGTGTTGTAGAGGGGGGGTGAATACAACTTTTCGAATATGAGAAGCAATAAATACGATGCAATAAATGAACACACAGATTCAAGGAATATATGTCTTATATATAACTTGAAATGGTTGCTACAACATTCATTACAAAGTATAACAGAAGTTCAGAGAGAAGTGAATGATACTAAGCTCTGTGAATGCACTCTCTCTTTTTCTCTTGTGTTTTTCTCAAGAATTGCTCACTAACTAAAAACATTACACAAGTACTTCTATTTATACTACATGTAATCTATGTCCTGTAGACTTCAAAGACTAAGATGTACGTGGCCCAATGATGTCCACATAAATCTTGCCTTAACTTGAAAGCTTGGAAATCTGCCAATCAGAAGATGCCATGTGTCATGTTGAAGCTGCATTCTAAGTAGAACTTCTACTTGAGAATTTCTACTTAGCCATCTCGAATTTCTAAGTAGAACTTCTACTTAGAAACTTCTACTTGGTCATCTAGAATATTTAGTACTTAGAAAATATTCTGGTCTTCAACTTGAAACTTCAATGCACATCTTGAACTTGTGATATCTTCATGTCTTCTTTGTTCTTCACTAAGCTCTTGAATATGGATCTTTATTACTGACATAAACTTGCTATCAATGTCCTGACACTTGATGCAACGGTCTGGTTCATAAGTGACTAGTCTTGATAGGGTTTTTGCTTCTTGAATAAGTTACCATATCCAATTAGAAATGTGGCTTTCCAATATTTGCTTTCCTTCTTGTTCACTTGAAATCAATTGGTCTTATTGATACAGATAGTTATGATCTTGATTCTTGGCTTTCCAAATCACTGAGGCATGAACAACTTTGACTTGAACTTCTCTCAATGATTTCTTCTTGGATTGATCATAGTTAACATGTTGAATTGTATCAATTACCTTGTCTTCATTTAGTGTTGATTTCTTGTGACTTCTTGTTCTTGATTGTCTTCTGGTTAAGTATCTTTTCCTTTAGTTTGAGTTACATTAGTTATAGTGTTACAAGTTTACACACTCTGCCTTTCACCAAGGAGGCCACCGATGCTAATCAGAACCCACCTGCCTCATAAATTTATTCCATAATTTGCTGTAACTCTAAACTGGGGATGCGGGCACCCCTTGAATGCCTCGCAAGTGTAATATTAATTTTTCTAACTTCATTTATTTCCCAAGAATTTTGGGATCGCAATGCGATCCATTTATTTTTCCGCATAAATGTCAAGAATCCCCTTTTTTTTGCTTATCATTAATCTTCAAGTAATCTGACCTCGCAGTCCCAAGTCCCTACATTACAAATGCTTTAGCTCTAGCTTTTTCCCTTGTTTTTTGAGATGTTGAGATATACAATAGTATTAGCTTCGTAATTACTTCATCCTTCAAAATGTTGAGATGTAATCTGTGTTCGCAGATGCGAAGTGCCTTGAATAGTTTTAGATTTGTATTCCTTTTGCTTAGACTCGTTGTAGATAATAACAGTTATGAACTGTTACTTTGAGATAGTTTCAAGTGCGATCCCAGCGTCGTTGAGATGGCTTGGACCTTAAAGTGTAAATGCTAACAGACAAGCAAATTTATTTTGAATGCAAAATAAAACGTAATTCGTAAAGCAAACGAACTCATATAATGAAAAAAGTAGGGGCGATGCCCAAAGTTTTATTGATAGGGGCGTGGCCCAAATTTGACAAGTAGGGGCAAGGCCCTAAAATTAATTATGGGGCGAGGCCCAAAAGTTGACAAGTGGGGCGTGGCCCAAAAAATCATTACATCATAAAGGGGAGGTGTCTAAGAAGTAGTAGAGAGAGGCTACCAGGGGCGAGGCCCTCATTGATAGTATTTTCTCAAATGCTCCGCATTCCAAGCTCGCGGAATAACTTTGTCTTTCATATCCGTGAGATAATAGGTTCCTTCCGAAAGAGTAGCATAGATCTTGTAAGGTCCTTCCCAGTTAGCACCAAAAACTCCATGACCTGGAACCTTAGTGTTAGGCATGACCATTCTAAGCACTAGGTCGTCTGTTTGTAAAGATCGTGCTTTGACTTTCCCATTATAGTACCTAGCTGTCCTTTATTGGTAGGCCGCGCGGCGTAGCTGGGCCTCGCTTTTCGTTTCCTCTATCATGTCCAGATAGAGTCTGTGATTGACCTCGTTTTCATCGGGATCATAGTGTTCCCTTCTGAACGACCCCGAGCCTACTTCCACCGGAACCATGGCCTCGCAACCATAGGTCAAAGAAAAGGGGGTCTCCCCAGTAGTGGTTCGTGGGGTCGTGTTGTATGACCACAAGACCCTAGGTAACTCCTCAGGCTAATTGCCTTTGCTCTCTTCCAGTTTAGCTTTCAAAGTGTGCTTTATAATTTTCTTTATGGCCTCGGTTTGGCCATTCGTCTGAGGATGGCTCACAGCTGAGAAACTCTTTTTTATCCCCAGATTTTCACAGAATTCTTTCATTTCCTTACTGTCAAATTGCTTTCCATTATCCGAAATGAGTTGATATGGGATCCCATAGCGACACACACTTGGGGTTTCCATTATCCGAAATGAGTTGATATGGGATCCCATAGCTCCGGCTCAATCTTCACGTCATCAAGAGGGTTTGGAGCAATGACATCACACTTCCACACCTCATTGCTCTTCTTGAATATGACTCTTTCAATGATCTTCACGGATTTATCTTTAAGCTCAGAAGCGAATCCCTTACTCATCATTTGTCTACAGACAGCTTTGAGAGATTCCACTGAAAGCTCCATTAGATCATTTTCCTCCATGCTAACCCTCTTCATCTTTCCGTCAACTACCATCCGGACAAAATTTGGATATGCTGAGAATTCTGGACCCTTGTCCTCTGCTAGCTGCATTAACTGATCCCTGTACAGAATGCTTAGCTCCTCAGATTGAGAGTATTGAATTTTAGTCGCTAGCAAGAACAACTCTGACGCAGATCTTCTCATTATGAATTGGTCATCCACATATAGGAAAGATATTGGGACTCCTTCTACCAAAGACAAGATAACCTGCCACTCCTTAAGATTTGCATTGTATCCAACCCTGACTTTAGAAGTTAATCTCTTCAAAGCATTTATATAGTCCCCAGTCATTGGATTCTGCAAATTCAAGTTGTAGAACAGATCATCTGCATCCTTGCTATGAACTCCTTTCGCACAGGGTCCCATCATTATCTTCCTTGCTTCATCCGATTTCTGCCCTATCCTTCGTTTGTCCAGATCAACTTGAGGATCAGCTAGCCTTGCAAGCTCATGATCATACTGCTTCCCTTGTAGCTCCACCTTCTTTTCTAGGAACGCAGCATGTTCTTGCATCATCTTCATTTTATGGAACTGAGCTTGTTCCAAGGCTAACTGTTGAGCTTTAAGGGTTTCCTCATCAACAGGAAATTCTTCAGGCATTCCGGAAGACATCCCAGCACCTCCACCTTGTTCCTTCAAAGATCTTTTTATAGCATGTGCCAACGGTACATCTTCCACGTCAGAATCTGAGTCAAGTACCTCCTGTACTGTTTCCTGATGACTCAGGTCAACAAATGGTTCATCAACCATTACTGCCTTACCCTTTCTCATCCTCAAAGCCTCTTCATCAACAGACGGCTCAACTTCTGGTTCCTTGACAAGATCAGCGGGTTCTTCAATTTCTTCGATGTGAACTGCCTGCTGTCTCGTCTCCTTTCCACTCTCCCCCTTAGGTGAGTTATCCTGAGCTCCACCTTGGTAATCAGATCCACCAGCTGCATAAGAACCTCCAAAACCAGAACCAGAGGCTCCCGCTCCACTAGCACCACCTGCACCAGCATCGGAGGGAGGTTGTTGCAACTCGAAACACTCCGGGGGCACAAAACTCCTGACTGCGAACATCATTCTACTGATCTCCACAGCCATTGTATGCATTGTAGACTCCAATGCCCCCATCCTCTCATTGAGAGTGCTTCCCAAGACACCACCAGCATGGCCCAAGTCATTGACCTTATTTGTCAAATCATCAAAAGCTGTAGCTTGACTTGCCATTCTTGCTGCGTAGTCGTCTAGAGCCCTTTGGTTGTTTCCAATGTTCATCCCAAACTGCCCCATCGTCTGTCCGAACTGCCTCATCTGATTTTCCATAGAAGTCATACGCGTATCAAGATTTTCAGTGTTAAGGGACGGTGTTTGGTTTAGGTGACCTCGCTCTAATACTCGTTCTGTTGGTATTTGGCGCTCGGTTTCGGGCCTTGAAAATGAAGGTCCCTCTCTCCCTAACATCTCACACACACTCCCTGTCTCACGCTCGTGTATGTCTTCAATTATTGATCCGAAATATGAAGCAGTACCTGCAGAAATTTGATAAGCAAAATAATTGGCAGTTATGGGATCTATGTCTGTTATATCCTGAGTTGGAATCTCAGGCTGAGCGGCTGCAAAGTGTTCTTGTACGACATTAGAACCGATCCTCTTTGCAGCATCAGTACGTACCGATGAAGGTACGGCTGAAGTTGTTAAAACTCCATGTCCTTTTGAAGCAACAGGATCATCAAAAGGTACAAAACTGTCATCAAAATCCCTATGTGTAGAGTGTTTAAAGGGAGAACCACTCTCGTGAGGTGGAGTGGTTGCGTGTGACACACTAGGGTTTGACTGTGGTTGCGAAGTAGCAGCGTGGAAAAGTTTGGCTTTCTTTCGAATAAGTTGCTGCTCTTCGGGTTCATTCTCCTCATCATTTTCTACATATACACGTGCTGGCTTTCTGACTTCCGTTAACAAGGGTGAAAGAGAATAAGAATGTGTATTGGACTCAGAAATGTAGCTCTCACCCTGGGATAGATCCTGCGGGTTAGCAGTCTCTTAGGTCACGGAATCAGATACATAGGAGGAGGAATGAATAGTATGCAGGGAGAGATTACCTGATTGATTACCTTGTGCATCATCGCTTTCCTCATCAGGAATCTCATCAAATGCCTCAGCATGAACAGATGGATTTTGAGCATGTGATGAAACTTGTGATGATGCCTCCAAATTGGTAACTCCTGCATCATATCTAAGCCACATTTGTATATTTTCAGGAATTGACATCGGTTTACCTTGATGTTTATCCTGATTAGCAATGGTTGAAAGTGACTTAGTGCCCATCCCTAGCGATGCAGATGTTGGGCTTCCGGCAAATCTCTGTCTAACAGCAAGAGCATCCTTCGGTATTAAGTCATTAATGAGCATTTGAAGGAACCGAGGAAACCAGCAGACAACATCAGCTGTAGTGAGGTCTCTGATTGCAAGAGATCCCATTGAGGCCACTATCTCAGAGAGAACTATGCGTCCATAATTTATATCCAGTTCTCTTGCTAGGGCAACTGCAAAGGTTTGCATTGGAATTGGAATTTGATGAAAGTCTTTTTCGCGTGCCCGAAAACATCTTTTGATGGCCTCGAAAAAGTAATTCCATTCCACATGGAAGAATTGCTTTTGGATATTTCCTGTGATTGGGCCTTTCGGAGGATAACATCCAATTTCTTCAAAGAATGTGAGGCGTTCTGCAGCTGTAGGTTCTGGATCATAAGCATCTTTGATTGGGAATCCCAGAACTCTGTTGACAATCTCTTCAGTCACCTCATATTCCTGACCCGCTAAGGTAAACCTGAAACCGAAAGGGGTTGATTTGCTCCCAAAAGTAACCGCACTAGTCCATAATTGCTGTAAAGCATCATGTACTAGTGTAGGTTTAGCAGTAAGAGCATGGCTAGCTTTGGAGTACAAATTGAGAAATCGTATCCAAAACTTAAACCGCGGGAGTTGATCACCAATTTCCGTAGAAATATTATAAAAATTGTTTTTAGCAAGTGAAAATTGGTGAGCCATTTTGATTAAATGTTTTTCTTTAAAAGATGTGAATTTTTTTTATTTTTTTTTAATTGAGAAAAACAAATAATGTACGAATTAATCAGTTTTATCCCTTTTAATTTTTCGAGAATATCAAAAGACAATCTGAAAATTTAAACTACGGGATATGAACAGTTGCCAATTACTAAATCTGAATATTCAAAGAGGATGAATATTTGTGTGTTTATCAGTGAAATCGTGTGTGTGTGTATGGAGAATACGAAATCGTGCTTTGTGAACAGTTACACAAGCAATATATGTTCGTGTGTATGTATATGCGCGTGTATATGCGGTTACAAAACACAGTATCACAATTATTAATGATAACACAGTGAATATCAGTCAAAAGTTTGGCAGTAATTCGTGATTAGTATGAGTTTAATCACAAAAACACGGGTTAATAGTATGAAGTCTGTGAAATCGCACTGTTTTTGTGAAACGGCTGCTGTGAAAATGAAATTAGGTAAAGTGAATTAGGCATCGAGTTAGAGATGTATATATAGATGAATGTGAAATGACAAAAATGTCCCTGTTAAAAAGAGTAAAAATTACCAAGTCCATACAGGGAACACCTAAGTCGAACTCTATCTCGAACATTTCTATCTCGAACATCTCTATCTCGAACATCAAGTCGAACTTCGAGATAAAGTTCGAGATAGAAGTTAACTCGAACAATTAAGCACAAATGAACACTTTAACCAATTTTACAGCAGAAACTATAGGGAAATCCTATCTCGAACATTATTGATTTGTAGTAAACTTGGAAAATTCCCCTCTTAAGAAAAACAGGGAAATTCAAGATACTTTTCGAGTTAGAAGTCTATCTCGAACATCAAGTCGAAATTCGAGTTGAGTTTCGAGATAGACTAAGAACTCTATCTCGAACATCAAGTCGAAATTCGAGTTGAGTTTCGAGATAGACTAACTCGAAGTTAATCTCATTCTTTCCAAAATACCCCCTTGAACCAAAAAGTACAGGGTAATTCAAGATATGTTTCGAGTTAGGAGTGTAACTCGAAAAATTCCTTTTAGCTTAACTGAGAACTCTATCTCGAACATCAAGTCGAAATTCGAGTTGAGTTTCGAGATAGACTAACTCGAAGTTAATTCTCAGTTCTTTTCAAAATATTCCCTTAATGGAAACCTCATCTCAACCTTTGAGATAAAATTCGAGATAGACTTTATCTCGAATATTTTGAAGATAGAACTAGGCACACTGGTAACTCGAACTCGAACTCTAAGTCGAATTTCGAGATAGCCAACTCGAAATTCTTCCCAGACAGAATTTTTCAAAAACTTCACTCTGACAGCTTAAGTCGAAATTCAAGTCGAATTTCTAGATGAGTTTCGAGATAGAACCTAACTCGAAATTTTGAAGTTTTTTAATTCTAAGGCCTATAATTACATGAAACTCATAGGTAAATTCATCTAAAAATCATGCAATATTTAGAATATTATGAATTTAACTCCCCCTATGATCATGCAATCTAACAAGCATAAATTCACAGATTTGTGCTATAAAAGACACTTAAAACACAAGGAATTTATGCAAAAACACACTATATGCAACCTATAACAATCATTAATTAGGCATTTTAAAGTCTAAGCACATAATGATTGAGTAGCTTGCACATACAAACATAAACATGGATTTTACAGATAGAAGGCTTTACTAACTTGTGTTCAGCATTCCCAATTCACCAACCAATCTATTGAATGTTACTTCATCAAGAGGTTTGGTGAATATATCTGCAATTTGTTGCATTGTGGGCACAAAATGTAGCTCCACAGTCCCCTCCTCGACATGTTCTCTTATGAAATGATACCTGATGTCGATGTGCTTGGTTCTTGAGTGATCTACAGGATTGTTGGTTATGGCAATGGCACTTGTGTTGTCACACATGATTGGAATTTTCTTGTGCTCCATGCCATAATCCTTCAATTGGTTCCTCATCCACAGTATTTGAGCTACACAGCTTCCAGCAGCAATGTACTCAGCTTCAGCAGTAGAAGTAGATACTGTATGTTGCTTTTTACTTTGCCAGGACACCAATCTTCTGCCAAGAAATTGGCAAGCACCAGATGTGCTTTTCCTATCAATCCTGCAACCTGCATAGTCTGAATCCGAATAGCCAATTAAATTAAAACCTGTATCTCTTGGGTACCAAATCCCTAGATTTGGTGTGCCCTTGAGATACCTAAAAATTCTTTTGACGGCTACGAGATGTGATTCTCTAGGATCCGCTTGGAACCTTGCACATAAACAAGTTGCGAAAATTATATCGGGTCTACTTGCAGTTAAATAGAGGAGTGAGCCAATCATACCTCGATAGCTTGTGATGTCAACTGATTTACCTGATTTGTCTTCATCAAGCTTCGTGGCTGTTGCCATGGGAGTCTTAGCTGCTGATGCATCTTCTAGATTATACTTCTTGAGTAAATCTCTGACGTACTTGGATTGACAGATAAAGATACCATCTTTTCTCTGACTGATCTGTAATCCAAGGAAGAAGGACAGCTCTCCCATCATGCTCATCTCATATTTTTCCTGCATTAGCTTGGCAAATTTCTCGCACAAGCGCTCATTTGATGACCCAAAAATAATATCGTCCACATATACTTGAACAAGTATTAAGTCATTTCTCACAACTTTATAGAACAATGTTTTATCAATTACTCCCCTAACAAAACCATTTTCAATTAAGAATAGGGATAGGGTTTCATACCATCGTCTTGGGGATTTCTTGAGGCCATAGACAGATTTGAAGAGTAGATACACAAAATCTGCATGTTCTGGATCAACGAAGCCAGGCGGCTGTTCCAGATACACTTCTTCTTCTAACTCTCCGTTCAGGAAGGCACTTTTCACGTCCATCTGGAAAACCTTGAAGTTCTTATGTGCTGCAAATGCCAAGAACATCCTGACTGCCTCAAGTCTTGCAACTGGTGCATAGGTTTCATCATAATCAATTCCTTCTCGCTGAGAATAACCTTTTGCAACCAAACGAGCCTTGTTTCGTGTTACAAGTCAGTTTTCATCCAGTTTATTTCTGAATACCCACCTAGCTCCAATTACGGATATGTTCTTTGGTCGGGGTACCAGTTTCCAAACTTTCTACCTTTCAAACTGATTGAGTTCCTCTTGCATTGCAATCACCCAATCAGCATCACCAAGAGCTTCTTCTATTTCTTTAGGTTCAAGCTTGGATAAGAACCCAGAATATAAGGAGATATTAGCCATGTCAGCTCTTGCAGTTCTTCTAGTAGTCACACCAGCATCTGGATCACCAATAATTAACTCAAACGGATGGTCTCTATTCCATACTCGTTCACCTGGAAATTGTCTTGATGATTCAGCTTGACTTTCTGAGTTGGGGTGCTGACCACTTTGATTATATTCACTAACTCCCCCTGAGTTAGTGCCAGCTCCTACAGAACTAGAGTCAACTCGACTCGAGCCTTGAACAGTAGTCCTTGAGCTGCTATTTACTCCCCCTGAGTTGTTGCCGGTTCGTACTGAAGAAGTCTCTCCTGATCTTGTAGAATTAGCTTGTTCACTAGACTCAGGTTCTTCATGTACACTTGGAACATTTAATGGAACAACCAACTCAGGTTCATCTTCAAGATCTTCTAAGTCCAGATTCTGAAATTTTAGGGACTCAGGTTCACTAGAATCTCTTGAAATTGATGAGAGTTTGGTATCGTCGAATCTGACGTTGTAACTTTCAGTCACTTTTTGATCATTCACCACGAACACTCTATAAGCTGCCACCACATCTGTAGAGTAACCAACAAAGATTCCTTCACGAGCTTTTGCTGCAAACTTGCCTAGATTTTCATCATCTATGAGCACATAGCATTTTGCTCCGAAGACATGAAAGTATTTGATTGTTGGTCTTCTGTTGTTCATTAGCTCACATGGTGTCTTTTCTTTATCTTTTATGATCAAGGTTCTATTTTGAGTGTAACAAGCGGTACTCACTGCTTCGGCCCAGAAATACAAAGGAAGTTTTGAATCATACAACAAAGTTCTTGCTGCTTCAACCAAAGTTCTATTCTTCCTTTCAACTACTCCATTTTGCTGTGGAGTTCTCGGGGCTGAATACTGACGACGTATTCCTTTAGATACACAGAAGTCATTCAGCACTGCGTTTTTGAATTCAGTGCCATTGTCTGATCTAATCGTCTTCACAGTAAGTGTTGAAACATTATCAATTTGAGTGATATGATCAATGATTAAGAAAGGTACTTCGTCTTTTCGTCATTGCGAACAATACCCATGTATACTTGGAGAAGTCATCCACGATTACCAAAGCATATCTTTTCCTAGACAAAGATAGGACATTCACTGGGCCAAACAAATCCATATGAAGAAGTTGCAGAGGCTCAGTAATACTAGAAATTTCTTTGCTTTTATGCGATGCTCGCTTCGACTTTCCCATTTCACAAGCTTCACAGAGTCCTTTCGGAGCGAACTCCATTTGAGGTAGATCTCTCACCAATTCTCACCTCGCGAGAGCATTCATCGTTTTGAAGTTTAAGTGAGATAGCTTTTTGTGCCATAACCAGCTTTCATCATCCGAGGCTTTGCTGTAGAAACAGGTGACCTCATTCTGATTTGTTGAATCCATATCTGCAACAAAAAGATCTGCCTTTCGAACTCCTCTCAAAGCTAGTGAGCCTTCCTTGATGTGAGTGATTGATACACCTTTCTTGTTGAATACAATTTCGTAACCTTTGTCACAGAATTGACTGATACTAAACAGATTGTGCTTCAGTCCCTCAACATAGGAAATATCTTCAATGATGACATTACCAGTCTTCAGTTTGCCATATCCCTTAGTCACACCTATGCTGTCATCGCCAAAGGTAACATAAGGGCCAGCCTTCATAACCAACTCTGTAAGCAGGGACTTGTTTCCAGTCATATGCCTCGATGCTCCACTGTCTAGCACTCATATGACTTTATTTCTATTCTGCTTAATGCCCTGCAATGACAGATTGGTTAGACATTCTTCGGAACCCAACTTTGATTGGGCCCGGCTTTTCGATAAGATCGAGAATCAACAGATTTAACAACAGGAGATGCACTTTTCTTCACATTACTAGAGCTTTCGACTATCTCCTTTCCTTTCTCAGACTTGACAGATTTGTCAGTCTTAGGAGAAGGTTTGTCACTCCTAACTCTAGGAGGACTGACAGTCTTGGCTCTCCCATACTTTTTCTTGATGTTTGAACTAGCAACAGTATTTGAGCATGACTGGCTAGATCCATTCATTAAATGCACAAAAGTTTGCATGATATTAAAAGTGCATGGCATACAATTAGGTTGACCACACTGTGCATGATTCTGATGCAGATTATTCATTGTATGTGTGATAGGCATGGCATGTGCAGCAGGAACATTCATGTTAGCTTTGCATGCATAAGAAAGATGTTCAGTAGATTTACAATGATAACATGCTTTCTTTATTCGTTCAGCCTTAACCTCTTTTATGCCTTTCTCTCTCTTTCCTTGTTGTTTAACAGCCTTAGCTCCTAATCCCAGTCTAGATTCATCTCTAGGGAAATTGATTTTCACTTGTTTAATAGGAGTTATAGGTTGTTCTTTCTGACGATCTTCCATCTCAATCTCATATCTAGCTATCAATTCAGTCTCTTCTTCTTCTATTCTAGGAACAAGATGTTTGTAGATAGGTTTGACAGCCGATTTAAGAATTCTAGGTGTTTCCTTTTTACGGTCACTGGAACTAGGGTCAATAGGTCTCTTTCCTTCTTTCTTAGGAAGGTCAGAATAATCAAGTCCTACACCTACTCCAGTTATCCTCTTAAATGTGTCATTATCTACATACACTTTACTAGCAGCTAGTTTGTAAGCTTCGCATTTAGTTTCTAACTCAGCTAGATTGTTCCTAAGACATGCTTCTACTTCTTCCTTAAGGACGAGCTTGTGTTCCAGAGATTTAATAAAGTCTCTTAGGGAAGTATCTACAGTGCAAGCAGCCTCTAGCTCTTCCACTTTTGCCTCAAGCATTCTGCATTTGGCAACAAGTGTTTTCTATTCCTTTTGAGAAGAGTCTAGGCTTTTGCACAACATATAGATTTCTTCACTAAGAGCCCCGTTCTGTTCCTTATAATCATCAATAGACATTTCTACTTTAAGAGTCAGAACTGGTACCTCTGGTTCCTCTGATGTCTCAGCCATGAGGGCAAAGTTTGCTACATGAGTAACATCTTCCTCATCTGAATCATCCCAAGCTCTTCCTTCTGTCACCAATAAAGCTCGTTTTCCATGTCTTTCCTTCACCAGTGCTTCATACTTGCTTTTGAGGGCTTCATATGTCTCTTTTGGATAAGTCTGTTTAGGCTTTTTGCAGTCCGAGGCAAAATGTCCAGCTTCACCACAATTATAGCATTTGAACTTCATTTTGAAATCCAATGGAGATTTGTAGCTGGTATTCTTGCCTTTACCTTGGTAGCCTGACGAACTACCACCACCCCTAGCAGCCCGATAATAAGATGAAGAATTTCTCTGTGGTCGGTTGCTCTTTCTGAATCTCATGTTGCTGAACTTCCTTGCCATGTATGCCACGACACTATCGTCCATGTTGTCCAGCTCTTCTTGGGTGTAGTAGTCATCATCACTGTCAGATGCGCACTCATCATCATTATCAACTTGGTGTGGTGCAAGTGATGATTTAGGCTTTACTGCAACCATTGCCTTCTTAGACTCTTCCTCATCAGCAACTAATCCTGATGCACTTTCTTTTCCCTTTGAATCATTGTCCCATGCTTGATCTTGAAGTGTTTCCAGCTCATAGGTCTTTAATATTCCATAATATTCTTCCAGAGAAGTTGTATGAAAATCTCTGGTTTCTCTTATTGCGTAGACCCTATGTTCAATGCTTTTTGGCTGGTTCCTCAGATATCTCGTATTAGTCTCAACCATGGGGAGAGTTACACCTCTCAGATTCAAATCCAATACCAACTGACTGAATCGTAGGTAGACATCTGTTATGCCTTCTCCTTTCCTTATTCTAAAGGTGTCATACTCCATCTTGAGTATGAGTGTCTTGTTGCTTCTGACCTCTGCAGATCCTTCCATGACAACTTCTATCTTGTCCCAAATCTTCTTCGTTGTAGTCAGACCTTTGACTATATTAAACATTTCATGATCAAGAGATTCCATCAAGGTTTGTCGTACGGCAGTATCACAAGCTATTTGTTCCTTGTCAGCATCCGAAAACTCCGAGACCTTTTTAGGCTCAGACCGAGGTGGTATAACCACTCCTCCTTCCGTATGTGAAGGAATAACCACCATTGGGACAAATTTACCCTTATCAAGGACTTCCAGATATTCAGGGTTAACAGTCTCTAGATAGAGTCTCATTCTGAAAACCCATTCTTCATAGTGATCTCGGTTGAACATTGGGATCTTGAATGCATTTTTAGGAGCCATTTCAATTCTGGTCACTAAAAGTTTCTAAGTACCCAAGACTAGGCTATGTAGAATATTTATGTAGAACTTTTGCCTAAGTCGAAATTTCTCTAAGTAGAAATTTTGCTCAAGTAGAAATTGTCCAAGTCGAAATTCTATGTAGAAATTCTCAAGTAGAAATTCTATGTAGAACTTTTGTCCTTAGAATAATTTTTCTGCAGATTACTTTAATATTGAATAAACAATATTATCTCTTTAACACCTTTTGACTTTGAATGCTTTACTCACCTAACCCACCTAACCCATGTGCTAGGTAATGAATATGTCTTGTTCACTTTCGGCCGTGAATAATGCAAATCACAAAGTCCAAAAACACCTTTTTATTCTTTTACTATTTTTCTGTTTGAAAAGGAGATCAAAAAGTTGTTGGGTTGTCTTCTTTGATAAGAACAGATGATGAACACTCAAGAACACCAAATATGAAAGTACCCAGATTAATTCACAAAAAATTAATTAAAATACATCCAAGCTAAATAATCACACCTGGAGTATTTAAATAATTTTTTCAGATGAGTTTTTCACCACAAACGAATTAAAGCTCACTTTTTGAGAAAATGAAAAGTAGATCTAGAAAATGAAAAACTCACGATTCTTCTACTCAACACAAGGATCTATGTTTTGTATGTTAAACATATAGCTCTGATACCAATTGTTAGGTCCAAATGTGTTGTAGAGGGGGGGTGAATACAACTTTTCGAATATGAGAAGCAATAAATACGATGCAATAAATGAACACACAGATTCAAGGAATATATGTCTTATATATAACTTGAAATGGTTGCTACAACATTCATTACAAAGTATAACAGAAGTTCAGAGAGAAGTGAATGATACTAAGCTCTGTGAATGCACTCTCTCTTTTTCTCTTGTGTTTTTCTCAAGAATTGCTCACTAACTAAAAACATTACACAAGTACTTCTATTTATACTACATGTAATCTATGTCCTGTAGACTTCAAAGACTAAGATGTACGTGGCCCAATGATGTCCACATAAATCTTGCCTTAACTTGAAAGCTTGGAAATCTGCCAATCAGAAGATGCCATGTGTCATGTTGAAGCTGCATTCTAAGTAGAACTTCTACTTGAGAATTTCTACTTAGCCATCTCGAATTTCTAAGTAGAACTTCTACTTAGAAACTTCTACTTGGTCATCTAGAATATTTAGTACTTAGAAAATATTCTGGTCTTCAACTTGAAACTTCAATGCACATCTTGAACTTGTGATATCTTCATGTCTTCTTTGTTCTTCACTAAGCTCTTGAATATGGATCTTTATTACTGACATAAACTTGCTATCAATGTCCTGACACTTGATGCAACGGTCTGGTTCATAAGTGACTAGTCTTGATAGGGTTTTTGCTTCTTGAATAAGTTACCATATCCAATTAGAAATGTGGCTTTCCAATATTTGCTTTCCTTCTTGTTCACTTGAAATCAATTGGTGTTATTGATACAGATAGTTATGATCTTGATTCTTGGCTTTCCAAATCACTGAGGCATGAACAACTTTGACTTGAACTTCTCTCAATGATTTCTTCTTGGATTGATCATAGTTAACATGTTGAATTGTATCAATTACCTTGTCTTCATTTAGTGTTGATTTCTTGTGACTTCTTGTTCTTGATTGTCTTCTGGTTAAGTATCTTTTCCTTTAGTTTGAGTTACATTAGTTATAGTGTTACAAGTTTACACACTCTGCCTTTCACCAAGGAGGCCACCGATGCTAATCAGAACCCACCTGCCTCATAAATTTATTCCATAATTTGCTGTAACTCTGAACTGGGGATGCGGGCACCCCTTGAATGCCTCGCAAGTGTAATATTAATTTTTCTAACTTCATTTGTTTCCCAAGAATTTTGGGATCGCAATGCGATCCATTTATTTTTCCGCATAAATGTCAAGAATCCCCTTTTTTTTGCTTATCATTAATCTTCAAGTAATCTGACCTCGCAGTCCCCAGTCCCTACATTACAGTTGCTTTAGCTATAGCTTTTTCCCTTGTTTTTTGAGATGTTGAGATATGCAATAGTATTATCTTCGTAATTACTTCATCCTTTAAAATGTTGAGATGTAATCTGTGTTCGCAGATGCGAAGTGCCTTGAATAGTTTTAGATTTGTATTCCTTTTGCTTAGACTCGTTGTAGATAATAACAGTTATGAACTGTTACTTTGAGATAGTTTCAAGTGCGATCCCAGCGTCGTTGAGATGGCTTGGACCTTAAAGTGTAAATGCTAACAGACAAGCAAATTTATTTTGAATGCAAAATAAAACGTAATTCGTAAAGCAAACGAACTCATATAATGAAAAAAGTAGGGGCGATGCCCAAAGTTTTATTGATAGGGGCGTGGCCCAAATTTGACAAGTAGGGGCAAGGCCCTAAAATGAATTATGGGGCGAGGCCCAAAAGTTGACAAGTGGGGCGTGGCCCAAAAAATCATTACATCATAAAGGGGAGGTGTCTAAGTAGTAGTAGAGAGAGGCTACCAGGGGCGAGGCCCTCATTGATAGTATTTTCTCAAATGCTCCGCATTCCAGGCTCGCGGAATAACTTTGTCTTTCATATCCGTGAGATAATAGGTTCCTTCCGAAGGAGTAGCATAGATCTTGTAAGGTCCTTCCCAGTTAGCACCAAAAACTCCATGACCTGGAACCTTAGTGTTAGGCATGACCATTCTAAGCACTAGGTCACCTGTTTGTAAAGATCGTGCTTTGACTTTCCCATTATAGTACCTAGCTGTCCTTTATTGGTAGGCCGCGCGGCGTAGCTGGGCCTCGCTTTTCGTTTCCTCTATCATATCCAGATAGAGTCTGTGATTGACCTCGTTTTCATCGGGATCATAGTGTTCCCTTCTGAACGACCCCGAGCCTACTTCCACCGGAACCATGGCCTCGCAACCATAGGTCAAAGAAAAGGGGGTCTCCCCAGTATTGGTTCGTGGGGTCGTGTTGTATGACCACAAGACCCTAGGTAACTCCTCAGGCTAATTGCCTTTGCACTCTTCCAGTTTAGCTTTCAAAGTGTGCTTTATAATTTTCTTTATGGCCTCGGTTTGGCCATTCGTCTGAGGATGGCTCACAGCTGAGAAACTCTTTTTTATCCCCAGATTTTCACAGAATTCTTTCATTTCCTTGCTGTCAAATTGCTTTCCATTATCCGAAATGAGTTGATATGGGATCCCATAGCGACACACAATTGCCCTGTAAACGAAGTCCTTGAGTTTCCTTGCAGTGATAGTAGCAAGTGGCTCGGCCTCTGCCCACTTGGTGAAATAGTCAACAGCCACTACTGCATATTTAAGTCCCCCTTTCCCCTTTGGCCATGGCCTCGTTAGCGAGGTAAGCTGAGAGACAGGGACGTTGTTGAAGTTAGCATTTTCTTGAAAACTCAAATGCATCCCTTTTCAGCGTAGGCCAATAATACCCTTGGCGAAGAATTTTCTGAGCCAGCGAACTACCCCCTGTGTGATTGCCGCATATCCCTTCATGGACTTCTCTGAGAATGTAATTACACTCTTCCCCATCTACACACCTCAGGAGTGGGATGTTAAACCCTCTTCGATACAAGACTTCATCATAAATGACATAGCTAGCCGCTTGATATTTAATCTTCCTCGCTTCCTTCTTGTCTTGAGGCAAAGCTCCATTTTTCACATATTCCCATATTGGGGTCATCCAAGTCAATTCTAGGGTCGCTACCTCCATAATGAACTCCTCCAGTACACTGGGCTTTATCTGGATTTCCAATGGGATAATTCCAAGTAATGTAGCCTCGCGACGCGACCCCAATTTTGCCAGTGCATCTGCTCCTTGATTCTTTTCTCTTCTAATATGAACCACCTTGACATTGTTAAACTTTTTTATCAACCTCTGTGCACATCGCAGATATAGCTCAATCTGCTCTCCTCTAGCTTGCCACCCACACCAGAGTTGA
Organism: Saposhnikovia divaricata; assembly: GCA_036435485.1. Taxonomy (NCBI): domain Eukaryota; kingdom Viridiplantae; phylum Streptophyta; class Magnoliopsida; order Apiales; family Apiaceae; genus Saposhnikovia; species Saposhnikovia divaricata. The sequence goes on from CM071599.1 coordinate 36,106,935, forward strand.
TATGTTACCAGTATGGAATCGCTGTAAGCTGTGAGGTTTTCCACCTTCATTTCCAGTGCCAGTTTGAGACCAATAATTAGGGCTTCGTACTCTGCTGCATTATTGGTGGCTTCGAAAGCGAAGTGTACTGCACTTTGTATCTTACGACCCTCTCGAGTTACCAACTCGATGCCAGCCCCGGCTCCTTCCTTGTTAGATGCCCCATCTACGTATAGCTCCCACCACGAGGCCGAATTTTCTTTTTTGTCCTCGCTAACTGTTTTTTCTGGTGCTGCTATGATAGCCCAGTCATCTCCCTTGGATTGGGGAGGAAACTCCAAGATAAAATCCGCAAGTGCCTGTCCTTTTATAGGGCCGCGAGGCTTAAACTCGATGTCGAACTGACTAAGATATTATCCATTTTAACAATCTCCCTGAAGACTCTGGCTTGTGCATTACGAACCTCAATGCTATGAGCCTGAAAATAGGGCCTTAACTTCCGCGAGGCCAAGACCAGGGCATAGGGCAAGGAACACAACCAAAGAACAGATCCCGTCAGTTGGGATGGGTTTGACATAGCCATCACATAGCAATGATGTTTCCTATTGGTCTTTTCGATCATTCAACTCATTAGTAGTAATGAGTTGTAAATCATGTTCATCATGAGTCCAATGTTTAATACCTTTTGTTGCGCTATGGATGCTATTGTCATTATGGTTCGGAGTACTCAGTGCCTTGACAAATTGCTCAAGTAATCGATTCATGGATGATTCATCCGCAGCTGGAAGATGCACCAAATCCGAACCATTATATTTCATTTTCACTTGAGCTAAAAACTACCATAAAAAAATAAGATTAATTAGTTTCGGCAGGAATCAATAAATGGCTAGAACATATACGTGTGTTTTAGTGTGTGCGTGGAAAAAGGAAACAAAACAAAAAAGTAATATATATAGGCAAACACGTCAATAGAATAATAGATAGATAGATTGACTTTAATATTGAAAGTTCAGTGAAGTAGTACCTCGGCGTTGGATTTGATCTTGCACAATGAAAATGTGCAAAAAATCTGCATTTGGGACAAAAGTAGAGCCAATGGAACTGATTCAGCTTTTCATTGCAGAGTCTACAATACTGATCAAATTTCTGATAGACTTGTGGAAGAGAATATGAGAGGGTAAGAGGGTGTTGAGGGTGAAATTTAATTTTGAAAGAGGCAGGAGCATCAGCACAACTCTTGTGCATCCAAAATGGACATTTGGTGCATATGTAAGACAAGTCTTTGATATTATCATCCACTTTGCAAGCATGACATTCGAACGAGGCCAAGTGCTGGACGAAGGTTAACTTGTGATGACTGTGAGCTGGATGGTCGAATTTGCGGTCCTCTTAAGGACTGAAGTTGGAATATGGCACATTTGATACAGACGTTGAATTCCTGACTGCGACTGCAATAGATGAACCAATCCCATCGCTTGTTGCAGATGTTACAAGTAAGATGTTACAAGAAGGCTTTAAGGAAAGAAAAGATACCGTAATAATTTCTTGAATGTAGTACTTATGCTTTTCTCAAAGAATTAAAAAAAAAAGGTGCAAGTATAATTCAGGAAAGAAGCAATCTAGTAGTACGATGATTCGATAGAATCGATCGAAGAACAAGAGTGAAAGTACATTCTTGACTAATCAAAGCTGGCAATGTGAGGCCAGTTGAATCATAGATGTTATCCTGCATATGCATTGTGAAGGTTCTTCATGTTTATATCTACTGATCATTGCAGACAAAAGGAACCTTAACAGCCTGCACTTAATTGTCAATGGCTGTGATTCGTATTTAAAGATCACGCTCATCAGCAATTAGCCAGTAGATATGAAGTTTAATATGAAGTTTCACAATTAAAATAATGACACCCACGAGTACCATGCTGCATAACCAGAGGCAAAGGGAGGACAGGATCCATTATCATTTCAGTCATATTTTATACATTTCTTAGGGAAGAAACCTAATTAATGTAGCCTGCAGATCAAAACATTTAGAATCTTTACACCGTTTAATCTTCATATTTGAATCAGTTGTTTAGGCTAACTAGCTAAGATGACCTATTCAAGCAATTCATTCACATCCATGTGCAAGCACGCTGTTATAGATTCATTACAAAATTTATATCTGATAATATCAAATCTATCTACACAGAATTAAAACTAGAGAATATCCAAAGATTTTTCTTTCCGTTTTTCGAAATTGTTCATCTTGGAGATACGAGCAAGAACAACGAAAGCAATGGTATTTAATAAGTCTGGATAAGGTATTCAATCATTCTCAGCATATTTTTTCACTTCAATTGTAATATATCTATACATGTACTCTAATTCTTGTACAAATTAATAGAATCCCATTCAGTTTAAAATTAAAATTAATATATTTTAAGTTTAAAATGTAAAGGATGCTATATGAGCCTAATCATTCAGTTCACTAGAAACTAATATTGGTTAATCACATTGAGAATAGAGACTCTAGTCTTTATCAAAGATCTGAAGAGACACTCTAAATCCTCCTCGTAGCATTGCATGTTCTTGTCAAGTGCCATCAAATAAGTCTGTTCACTAACTTCGTGTACACGTTTGGATTGTGTTGACTTGAAAACCAATGACCACCGGTTTTGCTTTGATGTTTCCTTTGCTGGAAAGACTGATGAGAAAAGAGACTCAAAAATTGTTATACTGACTTCTTCAACTTCTCTTAGGAGACTCACAGTAGAAGTCTCCTTGCATTTCTTATTTTGAGACTTCTTAAAACCAGCAAGGCTCTTGAAAACCATTTTGTTGACTTTTTTCATGTAGATCATGTGTATTTCAACTTTGCTTGATACATCAGCTTCTCTTCTTCGAAGAGATGACTCAAGATCTTGCACAGATGCTCTCATTTGTGAGAAAACATCTTTAGTTAAGTTGCACAAATCCAACAGCCTAATAGATGCACCAAGAACTTCTTCAGACTCGCTAGAATGCATCACTGGCAATTGAAGAAAGTCATCCATGCATGTATACAAGTCTTTAAGGCCACTGAGTTTGTTGCATAGTGATGAAGTGGATGTAGCATCTGATGACCTTATTCTGCACAAATGCTCCTCTACATCCGTGGCCGAAGGATGAGGTCTGGAGGGTAAACTGGTTGAACGAGAATGGCTCATGTTTATCTTTTATGTTCGGAGTAAAGAGCTTTCAGTTATTTAGTGAAAAAAGATAGAGAAGAACTCAATAAGATGTTACAGCTCAAAGATTGGTTTGATCTAACCTTTGCCTTGAGCACCTTTTATATAAAGCAGAGGAGACAAAAGGAATCATGCTGGCATGAATGCATTGGCCTTTCATGTGCTGAACACAAAAGCTTGCTATAATACAGGATGTGTTTGTATTTTTATATATTCGAGCACGACAATATTAAAGTCATTCAGATGCAGACACTTCAATCATAATATAGATTGTAATTTTAAATGATCAACCACGAGTGTATTGCTAAAGTCTTCCAGACATGGACAGCTCATTTTGCCTTTATATGTCACAAGAACATTGAATAGATGCTATGGAAAATGTGCATATTTCACTGGTAGCTTGGTGATATGGTGGTTGCAGACAAAAGGAACCTTGGCAGCCTGCACTTGATTATCAATGGCTGTGATTCGTATTTAATAATCACGCTCATCAGCAATTAGCCAGTATATATCAAGTTTCACAATTAAAAACGACACCCACAAGTACCATGCTGCATAACCAGAGGCATAGGGAGGACAGGATTTCATCCAATATCATTTCAATCATATTTAATACATTTCTTAAAGGATAAACCGAACTAATGTAGCCTGTAGAACAAAACATTTAGAATCTTTACACCCTTTTTTCTTCATTTTGAATCAGTTTTTTAGGCTAACTAGCTAAGATGACCAATTTAAGCAATTTATTAACATCCATGTGCAAGCACTCTAATCTTGGAAATTTGCTGGCCTGTTGTTAAATTATTTTTCTCCTATGGTGATATCTGCAATGGGTTCATCTAGTAGAGCAAAAGTGGCTGATTTTATGGTTGATGGTCAGTGGATGTGGCCTAGTGTCATTCTAGAAAAAGTCACAGATTTTAATGGCGAGGGTCCAGTTACTGAAGAAAATTCTGAAAATATGGTTGTGTGGCATTGGAGAAATGGTACTGATAATTCTTTTAAAACTAGCTTGGTTTGGACGGATTTTAGAATAGAGAGGCCTCATGTGGATTGGTGTAATCTGGTGTGGTTTTGTGACTGCATCCCAAAGCACGCTTTCATTCTTTGGTTGGCTATTCATTATAAATTAATGATTCAGGACAGGATGCAGGCATGGCAATCCGATGGAGGGCTTAGCTGTGCGTTTTGCCATTCACAACAGATTCAGTGGATCATCTATTCTTTTATTGTCAGTATAGGTGGATGGCGGCATTTATTAATTTTCGGGGGAAAAGATTCTGTATTTTACATTTTATTGATGGGAGGAATTAATTTCTAAAGCTGTTGTGTGGCAAGGAAAATCCATCGGTGCTATGGTTAATAAGTTGATATTGGGTGCTCTAATTTATTTCTTATGGCAAGAAAGGAATTGGTCCAATTGGAGAATTTTTCAGAATTCGACGCGATCTCCTGTTCAACTGAATTGAAGATAATAGGGTTGAATCTTCGGAATAATAGTCGAGTTCGCGAGGTGTTAAAAGTGTGGAGAGTTTCAACGAGCTACCTTCAATCCAAATGAAGTGTGTTTTTGGTATGATGTGGGGTGCAAAGTTAGGGTCCACGAACTTGGTTTTTTTGTTAGTAAATTCAGAAGATTGTATTCTTCACAAGAAGTGGATTTCTGACTTGAACTTGGTATTCTTGTATTGGTATTGTGGTTTTATGTTGAGTATTCTACAGAAATGGGGAGTCTATAGTGATATAAGTTGTCTGGCTAGTCCTGGTAGGGCACTGAAGTTTATTTATATCACAGTATGGGTGGTCAGTTTGTGCGTTTTATCGTGCTGGTATGGGACCTGATTTTTCCATGTATCAGCAGAATTTTATCTCGTTTATTGTTGAGAGCTGGTTTATAGGGGATCCTAGTACTGTACCTTGGTGCAGCATATTCCTAATCTTGACTGGGGAGCAGGTTCTTCGTGTCATTAGGTTGTACAAGAGTCTAGGTAGTAGTGTTTTGTTTACAGAACAAAACACTAATACCTAATCATTAGGTTTTTCTGGGATGTCATACCGCGTTTTTGGTATGTAATTGGTCGAAATGATCGTTGTTTCAAGCTGGGTTCAATTGGCGGATATCTTTGCACATTCTTTTACCAGCTCTGCATGCTTACTGCGATGCATGGTGTGATATGGGTTAACCTGCCTGATAAAGTTTTTGTTGAACAGTACTGGAGCTTCTTCTGGGGAAGGTGGATTGAGTTTTATTCTCCAGAAAATTTGCTATTCGATTTAAGTGTAAATCTGGGAGTATACAGAAAATTCTGCAGATTGCATAGGAATATTGAAGAATCTAGATCTTATCACCTTCAATCAGGTGCCATTAGAATCATAAGAGAAGAAGAAAGCTTAGATGTATGTACTCTGTGTATATTACTATGAAATGTTTGTTACAAGTTTTCTAGAGAGTTAACTCTGAGTCTCCTATCTGATATATATACAAGCCACTAATGAATTGACAGCTCAGCACAATATAACTAACTTTGCTGCCTAAACTAACATTTACAATATTTACAAAATAATACTAATACCCCCCCTTCAAGCTGGACTTCAAGGTGGATCAAATTGAAGGCCAAGCTTGAGACAGAATTCACGATGATGAACAGCAGTTAAGGGTTTAGTAAAAACATCAGCAAGCTGTAGAAAAGTACGAATACGGTAGATTTTGAGAAAGCCTGAAGTAACATAATCTCTCACGAAATGACAATCAATTTTGAGATGTTTTGTCCGTTCTTGAAATATAGGATTTTCAGCAATATGTTTGGCAGCTGTATTATCACAGTAAAGATTAATAGGAGTAGGAATATGAATCTTAAAATCCTGCAACAACCCTTCAAGCCAAATCAATTCACTTGTCGTGTAACTCATGCTTCTGTATTCGGCTTCAGCAGTACTTTTGGACACAGTCTTTTGTTTCTTAGTTTTCCAAGATACTAAGGAGGAACCAAGAAAAATACCATATCCAGATAAAGATCGAGCAGTGAAAGGACAGTTACCCCAGTCAGCATCACAGTATGCAGATAACTCGAGAGAAATATTAGCAGCATAAAACAAACCAATGTTCAAAGTCCCTTTTAAGTATTTTAAAACATGAAGTGCTGCATCTAAATGAGTTTGAGCAGGAGATGATAAAAACTGAGATAATTGCTGCACAGAATAGGAGATATCAGGCCTAGTTAAATTCAAATATAACAATTTTCCAACCAATCTTCTATAAACCTCAGGATCTGGTAGCTTTGATGTATCAGAAAGACTCATTTGCAAACCTTTAGAGAAAGGAGATGAAACATAGATGCAATTTTCCATATGAGTCTCCTTAAGTAAATCTAGAATGTATTTTCTTTGATTAAGTCGAATACCAGAAGAATCTCTAGTAACCTCAACACCAAGGAAATATTTCAAATTCCCAAGATCTTTGATAGTAAACTCCTTGTGCAAATCAGACTTGATAGATTGAATTTCATCCAAGTTGTTTCCAGTCAATAGTAAATCATCTACATAACACACTATAGCAGTAAAAGAAGAACCAGATTGTTTAGTGAACAGTGAATAATCCTGAGAAGACTGAACATAACCCATCTTAAGCAAAAATTGAGTTAACTCCTTATTCCATTGTCTGGAGGCTTGTCTCAGACCATAAATGGAACGTTTTAACTTGCAGACCATACCAGGAGAAGCTTTAAGATAACCAGGAGGAGGATGCATATAGATATCTTCATCAATAAAACCATGAAGAAAGGCATTATTGATGTCTAATTGCTGAAGATGCCAATTATGTGCAGCAACTAAAGCAATTAAACACCTAATAGTAGTAAATTTAGCAACAGGGCTGAAAGTGTGTTTATAATCCTTTCCTTTAATTTGCTTATCTCCTCTGGCAACTAACCTTGCCTTACACCTTTCTACAGACCCATCTGTAAGGAACTTAGTTTTGAAAACCCATTTAGAATCTATAACATGAGCACCTGGAGGTGGAATGACCAATTCCCATGTATCATTATCCTCAAGAGCCTGAAGCTCTTTTTGCATAGCATCCACCCATTTAGGGTCCTTCTGAGCTTGAGAATAAGAAGTAGGCTCAGAAGTATTAAGAACAGTATTAAGACTTACCAAGTAAGATGTATCCATATGGGATAAAGTAGGCTCAGAAAACACATTAAAAACTTGACTGTGAACTGAAGCCTTAGGTTTAGAAGATAAAAGGAAATCATCAAATTTCTTTGTAATTTGTTTCATTCTTGAAGATTGTCTAATAGGAATAGAAGAAATAGGAATAGAAGGAGAAGAAGAAGAATTATCATCATGAACAGGAAGAGAAGAATTCTCAGATACTTTAGAAGAAGAATGAGAATTAGTATTAGGTAAAATTGGAACAAAACCAAATGAATCATCATCAGAAATTACAGGATTAACTATAGGCAAAGATGTAGATTTTGAAGATGAAGAAACAGAAATTCTGAAAGGAAAACAATCCTCTTTAAAAATCACATCCCTGCTAAGAAAAATCTGATGATTGTCAAGATCATAAAGTTATATCCTTTTTTAGCATAAGGATAGCCTAGAAGAATAGATTTTCTTGCTCTTGGTGCCAGTTTATCAGAAGATTTAACAGCAGCAAAACAAAGACATCCTATAACCCTCAAATTATCATAAGAAGCAGGTTTCTCCATAAGAATTTCATATGGAATTTTCCAGTCTAAAACTGAACTAGGCATAAGATTGATCAAATAAGTAGCTGCCAAAATGCAATCTCCCCAAAACTTGATAGGCAGATTAGCATGAATTCTAAGAGCCCTAGCAGTATCCAACAAATGTCTATGCTTACGTTCAACCCTACCATTCTGTTGTGGATTACCAGGAATGTTCTTTTGATGCACAATTCCTCTTGATGCAAATAAAATTGCACAACTAGATTGTACTATCTCAGTACCATTATCAGACCTAATAAACTTCACAGGTTTGTGGAAATGATTGTCTATATAAACTAGAAAGGTTTGAATAATACCATAAACCTGATCCTTGGTATGAAGCAAATGTGTCCATGTCACTCTAGAAAAATCATCCAAAATGGTTAAAAAATATCTACCACCAGTCAAATTAGGGGTCTGATATGGTCCCCACAAATCAATATGCAAAAGATGAAAAGATGCAGGAGCTCTAGATAATGATTCATGAAAAGGAAGTTTATGATGTTTAGCAAGCAAACAAGATTCACAATAGAAGTCAGAAACAGATTTATTACAAAGTAAAGAATCTGGCAAATGTTTAAGTTTGCCTACAGAAGCATGCCCAAGTCTGGCATGAACGGTATGCATTGAAGAAAGAACATGACTATTCAAACATTTTGGAAAAGACATATTACAAGTAGAAAAAATTCTGTAAAGGCCATCTGATCTTCTTCCAACTGCTTGAATAGCATTAGTTGAAAGGTCCTGAAAAACACAGGAATCCTTGTCAAATTTAGCAAGTAAATTGTTTTGTTCTAACAATTTACCTACTGATAAAAGATTGTGTTTAAAATCTAGAACATAAAGAACATTAATCAATTGTATCTGAGGTGTCAAATGCAATGTACCAGTATGATAAACTAATTTGAAAGTACCATCTGGTAATGCAATTTGAACAGGAAAAGACAAAACATGAATGTTGTCAAACAATGTGGAATCAAAAATCATATGATCACTAGCTCCTGTATCAATTATCCATGAATATTGATTTGCATTAGATTTAACTGTATGAGCAGAAACAATACCTGCAAAGTTTACAGAACTGGTATCATTTTCAGAAATAGTCAACCCAGCATTTTGTTGCATCATCTTCATAACCTCTTTGTACACAGCAGAGATCATTTGAGTGTCCATTGTTGGCATATTCTGAGTAACAGAAGGAGAAGAAACATCCAAAGGAGAAGATCAAAGAATTCCAGAATTATCAGAAACATTAGCTGCAAACTTATGAGTAGAAGACTGTTGTTTCCCTTTCAGATTAAGATACCAATCTGGAACACCAACTAGCTTAAAACATTGGTCTACAGAATGTCCCTTTCTTTTACAATGCTCACAGACCAAATCCATCTTATTTTGATAAGACCCTTTCCTGACATCCTTCTTTTGATATCCTGTCTTAGAAGAACTAGAATGTTTGTTGCTATACAAAGCACTAATCTCAACAGTCTTATTTACAGGCACATCCAGGTTTTGTTGTTTCTCAACTTGCTGCAGAATATGATATGCCTTTAAAACACTTGGAAGAGGTTCCATGCTTAGCAAGTTTGTCTTGACATTATCATAACTTTTATTTAGTCCACAAATGAATTGAATCAATTTCTTGGTTTCTGCAGCCTCAAGAACTTTCTTCAGTAACTGACAAGTACATGTAGTAAGAGCACCACAACTACAATTAAAATGACCTTCAAGAACTTGAAGTTTGTCCCAAACACTTTTCAGTTTACCATAATACTCAGCAATACTCAAATTATTTTGCTCAATCTTATTCAGACTAGTATGCAATTCATACAGCAAGGGTGCATTTGATTTACCAAACCTGTCTGTAACATCTTTCCACAGATCCCTAGCAGAAGAAGCAAAAATAAAACTATCCGAAATTACCTGTTCCATAGAAGCAGTGAGCCAGGACATTACCATATAGTCATTCCGTATCCATTTGTTGAAATCCTCAGAAGATTCAGCAGGCATTAGTAAAGATCCATCAATGAAACCAAGCTTATTCTTAGCTCCTAACGCCATCTTAACACCTCGACTCCAATTTATATAATTGTTTCCATTAAGCAGAATATTACCGAGTTGTTGTCTTGGATTATCACCAGAAGATAAGAAATACGGATCGTTGTAATTGATTGCAGAATTATGAGTATTAGACACTAACAAATGATTTTGATTTTCAGCCATATCAACTAAGAACACAAACAGGTTCTAAAAATCACGATCAAACTCAAATTCAACAAGAAACAACACGAATTATACAAGAAATATGATGAATGATTTCACAATCATTATCGTAATGAAAGTTCAAGAAAGTGTATAGAAGTAGATCTTAATCAAGTAAGAAACTGAATTGAAAAGATCGTAATCGAGTAATTCACGAAGAAATGATCGAAAAGAACAAAAAACACCTGTAATTTGAGAGATTCAGGCGCAATCGAAACAACGATGACAAAAATTGATCGGAAATGATCAACGAAATAACATCTGATCACCGGAGATGAAGGATCGTACACAACCTGGCTTTGATACCATGAAGAATCTAGATCTTATCACCTTCAATCAGGTGATATTAGAATCATAAGAGAAGAAGAAAGCTTAGATGTATGTACTCTGTGTATATTACTATGAAATGTTTGTTACAAGTTTTCTAGAGAGTTAACTCTGAGTCTCCTATCTGATATATATACAAGCCACTAATGAATTGACAGCTCAGCACAATATAACTAACTTTGCCGCCTAAACTAATATTTACAATATTTACAAAATAATACTAATAAATATAAATATGAAGCGTGGTTATGGGTGCGGTGTTTGGGCTTATATTTTCAGAATTTTTCGAGATCAAGTTGGACGGGGTTATTACCGCATTTTCAGCTGCTCTGATGACCTGCTGTGGGAGATGTTTTCTTTGCAGAAGCGATGTGGTGTGGGGTAGAATATAGCTTGGTTTGCTGGTGTTTTCGATTGAAGGATGGTGGTGCTTGCTGTATTGGAATAAGAGATAGTTTGCTGCATTTTCAGAGTCGCAAGTTAGTAGTGAATCCTAATCTAATGGTCATTGGCTGAAATATTGAAAATCCTCAATCGGGTCTATTATTATATAAGGCATTTTACTATTTTGCACGTAAAATTTATTATTTTTAAAATTTTCTTTTTCCAAATGAAAATGAGTATTAATATTTTAATTCGAAAAAAGAAAATTTTAAAAACAATAATTCTTACTATAGGATCGAAACACCTAAAATTACGTATGGAAAAATCAAATGCCTTATATAATGGACCGAAAAAGTATATCACAAAGTTTGAATTTCGCTTTCTCTTTTGTAATTTATATGAGACTTATTTAGATCAAAATTAAAAAAAAAATATTTAAGTTACATAATTATGAGGTAAACGGGCAACAAGCTGCGCCGCAAGACAAAAAAACAAAATAATATTTTTTTAAATTTTCATCATATTTATTTTGCAGGAATTGTTTCAAAAATACCCAAATTGTAATTTTCTTTTTAAAAAATACGGTTACAATATTCACAACCCGGATTGCAACCTCATTTGCAACCCATTTACGATTTAAATTATTTTCAAAAAATTAGGTATTTTTGTAGATATTCGTATTTTACATTATTTTCAAAAATATTTCTAGAACCCGTAAAGTTGAAAAATAAATTTTAAAATAAATTTTAAAAATTAATGTTTTTACAATCCTCTATATTTTATAATATCACACTTGAAAAAAAAAATAGCCAGGACAAAAATATGATACACACAATAATCATTTTATTTCTTCTTGCATCAATACAATCATGAAAATATTCCAAAAAAATAAAATACAATCATTAAATTATAAATAAAAATACATATAGCATATCTGTAAGCAATTTGATTCCGATTACAATGGCGGCACTCAACTGTTCATCCCCTTCACCCCCACCTCTACTCCCCTCTTTCAAAAACTCCCCTTCTAATTCCCTCTTATTTACAATCCCTGCCACTCGCCGCCGGAATTTCCCTTCTTTCCGGCTAAAAAACAGCCTTGCCGTCGAATATCCGGCAGCTTCCGGCACCAACAACGGCGGAGATTCACCCAAGATTCTGTTACAAGTTAAAGACTTAACTGCAGTTATAGCTCAATCTGAACAGCCCATTTTGAAAGGAGTCAATCTTTCTATTTATGAAGGAGAGGTATAAAGTTTCGATCTTTATATGTTTTGTGTGAATTTGGTTTGTTTTGAGTATTTAACTGAGTTATTTTTCAAGAATTTTAATTGGGTTTGTTGTTTATGGTGTTATTTGTGGGATTTGATGTTAAAGGTTTGTATGGATAGGTTCATGCTGTGATGGGGAAGAATGGTTCTGGGAAGAGTACTTTTGCCAAGGTTGGTTCTTTTTCTTTTTTCGGTTGGTGATCATTTTCTTCGTTTACGAGTAGGTTGAAATTCAATTCACTCTTGTTTGGTTGTAGAAGTAGGTTCAGATGAGATTGCATTTGCGAGAGTTTACTTAGATTGCCTTATATGTAAGATTATAGTATACTTGTGTGTGTATGAAACCCGCATTTGCGAGAGTTTCTTGTAAAAATATTGGTGTTGCTCTTGTTAAGTTTTTGTTAAGCACCAAAACACCATATTTTATTGACGGCATTTTTTATTGTCCGACACTGTCAAATCTGTAGATTAAATTGTAAGTTTCCTCATCTCTAATTTCATGAATGGTGTATAAGTCTTTGCAGAACTAAACCCACACACGCAGAAATTATTAGATAAAACCTCCTATTTTTCTTCTTATAAGAGTAGTATAGTTACTATGAAATTATAATGTAACGGTGTTTACGTATTGATATTACTCATATGATGTAGGTTCTCGTTGGCCATAAAGATTATGAAGTTACTGGAGGCAGCATTGTTTTTAAAGGACAGAACTTGCTTGACATGGAACCAGAGGACAGATCAATTGCTGGGCTTTTTATGAGTTTTCAATCCCCAGTTGAAATTCCAGGAGTCAGTAATATTGATTTTCTCTTAATGGCATATAATGCCCGTAGAAGAAAGCTGGGGTTGCCAGAGTTTAGTCCTATTGAGGTGCATGTTTTTTAACTCCGGATTTTATGTTCTTGATAATTGTATAAGATCAGTATAATATTTCGTTCCTATGCTCTTATATTGGTACCATAATAAAAGATCTATCATGAGAATGAAACAGAATGTAGACATGGAATGGGAACTGATGATGTGCATTTGCAGTTATTTATGTTATTGCTATTTAAATTGTATACTTAATCTTCTCTCAAAGGTTTAATGTGGCCGAGCAATGGAAACTACTGATTTATTTTTGAGTACATTTTTATCCTCAAAAGAACAAGCAAGGGTTTTGATTTTGGTTGAGTGATATACTGATAATATTTATTCTTGCAGTTCTACGCCTACATCATGCCAAAGCTTGAAGTTGTGAACATAAAGCCTGATTTCTTGAACAGAAATGTAAATGAAGGATTTAGTGGTGGTGAAAAGAAGCGCAACGAGATTCTACAACTTGCGGTATGTATATAGCATACTGAAAAGTAGTATTTTTTGTATGAACTTAGACAACAACCTTTGCTGATTTGCCGACAGAATGTAAATAGTTATATAAAGCTCTCATTTCTGTGTATGGGATTTAGTCTTAGATTATAATATGATGTACTTGAATAAAATTAAGCTGTTTATATTATATTAGGTAAATTGATTTGGAGATATCAGTAAGTTGGCAGCCATATTGCGAGATGAAAGCAGCCGCCGTCTAATCCAGCTAGATATGAAACCCAGTATTTAATCTTATTTTCCTTCATTTTGTAACAAGATTCAGGGAGAGCTTGTCTTGGTTAATCAAAAAGACATACACTAATGTAGCTTGGATAACTTTGCTTTCTCGTCTTCCTTTATTGTAGAAAGGAAAACTAGCCTTTCAGCATGTGGACATTTAGCTATATCTGGATAAGGTGCATATAGTCCACTTGTTCTGTATTAGTAATCATGAGCACTCAGTAACTTCTTACTGGTTTAAAGAAATTGTAGAAATCTACCCCGATAAACGGAAGTATTTCATTGTGCATTGTTTCATTTTTGTCATGTTTATCTGCTCTACTCTACTTTTTTTTTTCCTCTCTTTATTTGAGAACTGAGACTCCCCCTGTAGTGGCTGTATGTACTATGATAAACTTTTATTAAGAAACAAAATGTCCTTGCAAGTGCATCATAAGCTTTCTTTCACGACTCAGCAAGGTCGGCCGTTTTACTGGTTTAAGGGAAATTCAAATTATACAACTCTAGATTCTAGAATGAGCAAGGTCACGTACTTCATTGGTTATTATTTCTGAAATTCTGTTTCGTCATGTTTATCTGCCCTTCCTTTTCCGTTGTCAATTTTTTTTTTTTTGAGAGCCGAGACTTTCCCCATCGCTGTGCGTCTGTGCCTCTGTGGTGTCTTTGCATAATAAACATTTGCTAATAAGAAAGTAAATACATCCCCCTTGTTCTGCACAAAAAGCTGTTAGATAACGTCCTTGCAAGTGTGTCAAAAGCTTTCTTTCTGTGACTGACTTTACCTTATTTTGATTACAGGTTCTGGGTGCTGAATTGTCCATTTTAGATGAGATCGATTCTGGTTTAGATGTTGATGCACTTCGTGATGTATCAAAGGCCGTAAATGGACTCCTCACCCCGCAAAAATCTGTTTTGATGATCACCCACTACCTTCGGCTTCTGGAATATATAAAACCCAACTATATCCATATCATGGTAAGCAAGTCCGATAAATTTCTCTACTGTTTGGTTAGAAATTGAAATGAGGTTTACGTTGATATTTTTCCTGCCACCTAAATCATGAGGAAACTACAATTCGGTTACTTTTGGTCGATGCGATAGGAGTTTCTCATCTCAAGCCTTACTCTGCCATTGATCTGTACTAGGCATTGAATTGGTACACTAGACTTGGCTTAGAAGGCAATAATATAACTTGTATGCAATACACGTGATTGTATGCATTTATGTGTAGGCATACTTTTGTTTATAATTTAGGATAAAATATCAGGATCTTGCATGAAAAGTATAACATCTTCAGGTTTGAGACTCAAATATTGTCTTTGAGATTATGCCTTCTGCTTTGCATCCTCGTCTCCTGTGAAAATGCCTCGTACTTAAATAAAGTAAATAAGAAAATTCCTCCCTGTTGTAGCAATTAAACATAGACAACTGTTATTACCAAAATGTTTCAAAGTTCATTGTTTCTCAGACTTAGTTGAGGGTGTAAGTGATGAACTAACTTGTTTAATTGTCTTTGTTGCCTTTACAAGCAAGTCGGAATTGCATTGCTTGTTCAGAATGGAGACATAATTCAGGTCTTTTTGGTTGTAATTGTGGGTTTACTTATTGACAATCTTCTTGTGTTTTAGGAGGATGGAAAAATCATTAAGACAGGAGATATATCTATAGCGAAGCTTCTTGAGAAAGAAGGGTACAAAGCAGTTTCTGCAACATGATGCAGGTATAATAGGTGTACTATTCCCTCCCTCCCTCCATAGTAGCTGATTGACTGACATGCATCATCGTAAATTTCAGGCAAATTTTGGCACTTTTGTTTTTACTACATACGAGCATGTAGCATAGCACAGAATGGAATTTGTTAGAAGGCAGCGTCTGCGGAACCATTTCACTGGTGTCTAATTATATACCATTCAGTACCTTGTAATGTAATCTTATACAAATGTAGTTGTACAACAAACCAAATTCAGTATAACATCTGGAGCAAGCTGCAAGCATACTTTCAAGCTCACAGAATGTACAAGCCTGCTCTTTTGTTGAATTTAGTTTTTCTCTTCAAGACATGCCACATGTAACAATAAACAACCCATAATATTTTTGTTGAATGTTTAGATTTCTTTACATGTAAGAATATGTCTTTTAAACATATTTAATACATATATGAAGGTGAAATAAAACTTCTTTATTCTGTAATTTAAAGTGCTTTAGATATCTTTGGAATTGGATAATTCAAAAAGTGGAAAAACAATCTTTGTTAATTGCTTGGAAGAGAAGAAATGAGGAGATTTTAAAGCATTTAAAATTAAAATATTTGTGGGAAATGGAAGGTAGGAAAGATCAAATTTGTCACCCTCATTTTTTCAACGCTGAATAAAAAGATAGATGTTGGTTGAAGTTACAAGTAAGATGAGTTTGATTTATTCTCTAGTATAATACTCTTACTCTGTATTAAGAATTCTAATAATTATTCTTTGGTCTTCTTTAGTTTTATTTTATATTGATAAAAGATAGTCATAGTAGTTCGTTAATCATGAGATAAAATTTGTGAGCCCGGATCCTCTGTCTCCTAGGGCTCATTTTAAGAAAAAATATTTTTATTTCCAATTTTCTTAAAATCCCCGGTGAAGTGCCAAAATGACACAAAAATCTGATTAAAATGCCCAAAATAGCACTCCCTGAAAACACTACCCTCCACTGGCACTTACATCACGCATATAGCACATGCATTAGGGGGTAACGCATTTCATACATGCGTTACCAGTGTTTTTCTTATCTCCCCAGCTGAATCTATCACTAGTAACGCATTACAAACATGCGTTATGGTGGTAACGCAAGTGCGTGATGCGTTATGGGGGTAACGCATCACGCACTTACGTTACCACCATAACTCATGTTTGTAATGCGTATTTAGTGTTAAATCAGTTAGGGGTTGAGAAAATAACACTGGTAACGCATGTATGAAATGCGTGACAGTGTAACGCAGTTCAAAGTTGCGTTATGTATGTGCCCCTGCGGGGCCTCCTTTCCAGAAAGTGTTATTTTGGACATTTGACCTAAATTTTGTGCCATTTTGGGCATTTTCTCCTCAAAATTTGTTAGGTTATTTAAGTTGAGAATGAGGATCCTCACTCAAAATTTGTTAGGTTGTTTAAGTTCAAACACTAATTATAGATTGTTAATCGTACTATCGGCTGTTCGTGATAAAACAAATTATAATCTTTCATCTTTGGTTAACAAAAAAAATTATTCATCTTCACAAATTCATTACCTATTCAATTAAAGTATAGTTTTTAAATTAATATGTTTGACCTTGTAATCTTTGCGATTTTATTTCGTAATACTCCACACTTTTTTTTTTAATTTATTTCTGTCAATTCAATTACTAGCATATTCCAAAACTTCACATCAAATGAGCATAAATAAAGAATTAAAAATAATGTGTAAAATATTTTGCATTCTAATAGTACATAATCTTTAGCAAAAATTTTAGCCAAACTCATTACATTGGCTTAGTGAAATTTCACATCATCTCTTGTCACACTAAAATAAGAGAGTAGGGAACCTAAGATAATCTTAGGTAAGTTCCCTTATATATATATATATATATATATATATATATATATATATATATGTGGAGTTGCACTCCATGGCAAACACCTTATATAACAAACAATAAAGAACACCTCATATCTCATAGATCCATTGCCCCTGGCGGGGCCACCCAATACAAAAAGTTCTTATTTTTTTAGGCTCCATCCATCTAGCAAAAAAAAAAAAAAAAAAAAAAATTTTTGAAATTTACTGTTCACGTGATGACGTCATGATGACGTCATCACGTAAACAGTAATTTTTTTTTTTGCAGACTTGATAGAGGGTAAAAAAATAATAACTTTTTGTATTGGGTGCCCCTGGCGGGGCCAAAGGATCTAATAGATCTAAGGTGTTCTTTGTTGTTTATTATATAAGAGTGTTCTGTATGGAGCAAAGGCCTATATGTTTGTGTGTGTGTGTGTGTGTGTGTGTGTGTGTGAAACTCCATGATTTTGATGATCATACATAGGAAGCAAGCTGGGTATTTGTCTGGATTAATATTGTTTTGCAGGTTCATTATTCATATCAATTAATAGCAAAACACAGGGCATCTCAGCTAGCTGCAGAGCATCTCAGCTAGCTTACAGAGCTTCTCAGCAAGCTGGCAGTCTGCCCAGAATGTGAAAGGAAAGTTCGACTATATAGATTTCAATTAGACTTTATATATATATATATATATATATATATATATATATATATATATATATATATATATATATATATTAAAACACTCTTCTTTACAAAAGTCTTTCTAAATAACAACTTTCCTTAGTAAAGGAATCTTTTGAATTCTTTAATGCCCCACTAAAAACAACCCATGTGCTCTTTTCAAGCATGCTCTCTTTAATAATAAAAGCTTACATGTTTCTATATTTCCACCACCTGTTGTCTTGTAGAAAAGCTTACAAAGAAAACATATACTCATTATCAAACTCATTGTTTTCTTCATTCTTTTCTAACGGATTTCTTCAAAACACATTCTCATCACTCTTCACTAGTTTTATTCTTCTACATGAGAATCATTATATCTTCAGATTAATGTATATCAAACCTGCAGGTGAACGTTAGTATTGCAATTAATTTGAACAAAGCCAAACGTGAGAAGTGATCTTCAAGATCGTTGCAAGATTGTTCATAATTTGTAGCTCCTGTACTTCACTATAAAGGCTTGCATATTTCTCCTCTGAAGAAAATAAGCACCTTCAAGCTATATTCAAGAATACAAGAAACAACTCTGCACATCATTTCAAAAGAGCTCCTGTACTATATTATATACATCGAGTTTTTTTATAGAGTTCATACCCTTGAGTTGTAATTATTTTTATCCATTGTATTGTTCAACTTGTAAAGTTGGTAGTTGCTGAATTGTTGAGCTTGTGGAACAAGGGTTCAAGGAGCATTAGGCTAGAGAAGTGTATACTTGGTTTAAGTATAGAACTTAGAGAGCTGTGTTCAGGAAACAAGGGGTTCCAGCTAGCTGCAGTCAGTAACTGGGTGATAAGGGAGATATATTATTGAGTCTTGTAATTGGATTTTCTTGTGATCAATAATATATTCTCTTACTAAGTTGGTAAGGGACTAGGACGTAGACCATAGACGATTAGGGGTCGAACCTAACTAAAATTCTTGGTGTTCTTTACTTACTGCACTTTTGTCTTTCTGCATTGCATATCACAGCTAGCTGCCTATTCATTAATCTGTCTCATTTGGTTAACCCAGTTAGCTGCCTATCGTACCCAGCTAACTGCCAGTATATATATTTTTAGGCAGAATAATTTTATTTGATCATTGTTAGCCATAACACCTATTCACCCCCCCTCTAGGTGTATTTTCACTTGGTATCAAAGCTTTGGTATACTAATATTTCTGTAACAGGAAAAGTATCGATCAAATGGCTGACAATTATCTTGAAGCAAGGTCGGATTATAAAGCACCTCTTCTCACTGGCTCGGAGAACTACAATTGGTGGAAATGCAGAATGGAGACTTATTTGTCCAAGAAACCTCTGGTTCTAAGAGTTGTGCAGAAAGGAAACTACGAATTCCTAAACGACAAAAATGAACCAAAAGATGTTGATGATCTTACCCTCGATGAGATTATCAAATGTGGTTATAATGGAGAAGCAAGAAACTCCATTATGAATGCACTAGATCAATCTGAATATGACAAAGTATCTTCTCTAAAAACAGCAAAAGAAATGTGGGATGCTTTGGAATCATATCATGAAGGTTCGAAAACTTTGAGAAAAGTTAAACTTAGCAAATTAATGAATGACTTTTGAAATTTCAAGCTCAAGAATGGTGAAACTATTAAAGAAAGCCAAGCAAGGTTTCAAGTCACTATCAACACTCTAAAGAGACTTGGAAAGACCATACCTCAAGACGAAATCAACATGAAAGTTCTAAGTGCAGTTCCATTTATATTCGAAGCTAAAGTCACTGCATTGGAATCTAGTCCCTCCATTGATTCTATGGATCACTTGGCCGTGTTTGCTGAGTTGGAGCAGTTTGAAAGCAAAATCATTAATAGCAAGATGGAATCAGTCAAGGCTCCAGTTGAAAAGATGAAGAATTTACCTTTACATTCCAGTAGCAGCAAGCTGGATTCAGAATCAGAATCAGATTCGGAAGAATTGGCTCTTTTATCCAGAAAAATCAAGAAAATGCTTGACATGAGGAACAAGCTAAAGAAGGAGAAAAGTAGAGCTTCTGGAACAAAGAAAGATGTCAAAGAGGAAGAATGTTTTGAATGTGGCAAGAAAGGTCATTACAAAAGAGACTGCTACAAGCTGAAAAATTAGCAGAAGCAGCTAGCTGCCTCTAAAGACAAAAAGAAAGCAAAGGCACTTTTGACATGGAGTGATAATGAAGATTCAGATTCTGATAATGAATCAAGTGATGAAATGGTGAACCTAGCTCTTGTTGGTCTTGATGATGAGAATGATGCTCAAGGAATTTTTCAAGATGGCCTTGTAGATAGTGATGTCTCGGATTCGAATGACAACAATAGTGAGATAAATTATTTTTCTGATATATATTCTCATTCTTCAATGTTAGATGAATTAACCATGAAGGATCATAGTAATTTATCTAATGAGATACTCGAAGAGTTGAAAGATAAGAATGCTAAACTCAAAAAGAAGAATTTTCAACTTAAGAAGATCATAATTGAGTTAATGGATGAGAAGACTCCTGCTAAAAACCATGCTCAAAATCTTACTGATCTTAAGGTTGAGATATCCCATCTTGAAGGGATAAACAAAGTGCTTGTCAAAAGAAATGATACACTTATGAAGGAAATAGAGGCTCAAGATGCATGTTTAGAAGCATTTAGTCCAAGGGAATCATGCTCAGTGGAAATATCTCAACAAGCTGAAAGAATCAAAGAATTGGGAACTGAAGTCAAGAATCTCCAGAAAGGAATGGGAAAATTTGTTCAAGGAGAAGATACACTCAAGTCTATGATGAAATATGCAAAGGTTCCAACTAAAAGAGAAGGGGTTGGATCGGCTTCAACATCAGGACTAAAGTATGATGGCAAACATGGAATTCCTTATGACTATGCCATGCCATGGAGAATCTGCCATAAATGTGGAAATAAAGGTCATTTGGCAAATCATTGCAAAGTTCAGAATGCCAACCCAGCTAGCTGGAACAGACAGATAGGTCACAGGCAGCTAGCTGACAGAACAGCTGGAACAAGAAATATAGCTTCTAAAGTGATCCAAATGTGGATCAAGAAATCTGATTTAAATGTTCTATATGTTCTATCAACTAACCATTATGGACCCAAGCAAGTATGGGTACCAAAATGTTGAGTTGGCTCCTTATTTGTTTTGTAGGTATGTCTTGTTGTCAAAGTGAGATCTAAACAATGGATTTTGGATAGTGGATGCACAAGACATATGAGTGGTGATAAATCTCAATTTCTTACTCTCAGTAAGAAAAAGGGTGGAAGTGTCACCATTGGTGATAGCAAATCACTCCAGATTCTTGGGAAAGGGAAGATTGGTAATAGTGTCATTTCTATTGATAAAGTACAATATGTTCAAGGTCTTAAATATAATTTTCTTAGTGTAAGTCAGTTGTATGATGATGGACATTCTGTTCTTTTTGATAAAGAAAAGTGTACTATTAATGTTGGCACTAACAAAGTCCCCGTAGTTGCTAGGAGGGAATGAAATATATATATTTTGGACTTTGAAATGCAGGATTCATCTTGTTGTCTAGCTGCAGTTGATACTAATCCAGAAATTTGGCATAGAAGGCTTGGACATGCTCATATGGACTTACTAAGCAAGCTGTCTTCAAAGAAGCTAGTTAGAGGATTTCCAAAATTGAAGTATGTCAAAATGGAAACTTGTTCGGCTTGCCAATTAGGCAAACAAATCAGGACTCCACATAAATCTAAGAATATGGTATCAACTTCTAAACCTTTAGAGCTTCTTCATTTAGATTTATTTGGTTCGGAAGCATATAAAAGCATTGGAGGAAAACAATATGCATTTGTTATTGTAGATGATTATTCTAGATATACATGGGTATTGTTTCTTCGTACTAAAGATTATGCTTTCAGTGAATTTGAGAAGCTAATTAAGTTACTTGAGAACAAGTTTAAGATAAAACTTGTAAGTATAAAGAGTGATCGAGGTGGTGAATTCCAAAAGGACTTTATTTCATATTGTGAAGATAGAGGCATTTCACATGAACTCTCTGCTCCAAGAACCCCACAACAAAATGGAGTTGTGGAAAGAAAGAACATGTCATTGCAAGAAACAGCTAGAACATTGCTGCAAGAGAGCAAGCTGCCAAGAAGTTTCTGGGCAGAAGCAGTCAACACAGCTAGCTATGTTCTTAACAGAGTACTAATCAGGCCTATTCTCAACAAGACTCCATATGAATTACTGAAGAATAAGAAGCCAAACATAGGCTACTTCAAAGTCTTTGGATCTAGGTGCTTTGTACTCAAATCCATTGATAGAGATGGTAAATTTGATACCAAATCATATGAAGCAATATTTTTGGGATATTCTTTAACAAGTCGTGCATATAGAGTTTATAATATTTCTAAACATATTGTTGAAGAGTCAATTGATGTTTCATTTCAAGAATCTAATGTTGATCTATCAAGAGATGAGGAAGATATTGCAGGTTCAGATGATGCCAGCGAGCTGCCAAGGTCAAATACAACAACTCAGCTAGCTGCAAATGAAGCAGATTCAGAAAATGCAGCAACCCAGCGAGCTGCAGAAGAAACTGAATCAAGTTCAGCCAATGATAACCAAGCTGAATTATCTCCTCCAGTAGATGAAACATGTGATAAGATGTCAAAACTCACCTTGGAAGATTCTAGAGGTTAGAGATCACAAGAAAAGATGCCAATTTATAATGGGGATGAATCCCCTCCACCATCTAAGAGAATTAGAGCAAATGAAGAAGTTATGGCCCATCATCATTTTTCAAAGTCAACAAGGACAATAAAGAACCATCCTCCAGAGTTGATTATTGGGGATAAATCAGAAGGCATCAAGACAAGGAGAAGTCAAGCTAACTTTTGTGCATTTGCTGCCTTCCTAGCTCAAGAGGAACCAAAGAATGTCAATGAAGCACTAAAAGATGAGAATTGGATCATGGCAATGCAAGAAGAACTTAATCAATTTGAAAGATGTGATGTTTGGGAACTTGTAGAGCCACCTAAAGATGCTTCAATCATTGGTACTAAATGGGTTTTCAAAAACAAAGTTGATGAAGTAGGTACTGTTACTAGAAACAAAGCAAGGCTTGTTGCACAAGGATATAATCAACAAGAAGGAATCGATTTTGATGAAACTTATGCCCCGGTTGCAAGGCTAGAATCAATAAGGATGTTACTATCATTTGCATGCTTCAAAAAGTTCAAGTTACATCAAATGGATGTGAAAAGTGCATTTCTTAATGGCTACTTGAAAGAAGAAGTATATGTCAAGCAACCTCCTGGATTTGAGAGTGATCAATTTCCTAATTATGTTTTCAAGTTAAAGAAGGCACTATTTGGATTACGACAAGCTCCTAGATCTTGGTATGAAAGGCTAAGTAAGTTTTTGATAAAGAATGGATTCATTCGAGGTAAAATCGATTCTACTTTGTTTACTAAACTTACTGGTAATGATATTCTAGTTGTGCAAATATATGTAGCTGATATTATATTTGGATCAACTAATGATAATATATGCAAGTGGTTTTCTAAGTGTATGCATAGTGAGTTTGACATGAGTATGATGGGTGAGCTCAACTACTTTTTGGGGCTCCAAATCAAGCAAACTCAAGATGGAATATATGTACATCAGTCCAAGTACATCAAGAACTTGCTAAAGAAGTTTGGATATGAGAATATCAAGGCAAAATCTACACCTATGAGTTCTGCCAGCAAGCTGGTTACAGATGAACGAGGTAAAGATGTAGATGTTCGAAAGTATAGAGGTATGATTGGTAGTTTATTATATCTTACAGCCTCTAGACCTGATATTATGTATAGTGTATGTGTTTGTTCTAGGTTTCAAGCTCAACCTAAAGAGTCTCACTTGAATGCTATTAAAAGAATTTTTAAATATTTAAGTGGAACTACTACTCTTGGATTATTTTATCCCATCACAAATGCATTTGATCTTGTTGGGTATAGTGATGCAGATTATGCAGGTTGTCAAACTGATCGAAAGAGTACAAGTGGTGTTTGTGCATTTCTAGGACAGAGTTTAGTATCTTGGCAAAGCAAGAAGCAAACTTCTGTTGCATTATCCACAGCTGAAGGGGAATGTTTAGCAGCTGGAAGTTGTTGCTCTCAAATGCTATGGATGATTCAAATACTACGAGATTTTGGAATTAAATGTGGCAAAGTCCCCATTTATTGTGATAATACAAGCACTATCAACATATCAAAGAATCCAGTGAATCACTCAAGAACAAAGCATATCGACGTTCGACATCATTTCTTCAGAGACAATGTTGCAAAAGGAAAAATTGAGCTAATCTTTGTAAGTACAGAGTACCAACTAGCTGACATCTTCACAAAGCCATTAGCCGAGGAGCGTTTCACTGTGCTGCGTCGCGAATTAGGCATGTGTAATGTCTAGCCAGCTAGCTGCCATGGGAGATTGGAACACTTTCATGTCTAGCCAGCTAGCTGCTATGGAAGTTTGGTACACTCTCATATGATATTATTTCTCATTCAGATTTAATATTGATTATTGTGTAAAATCTAGTCCACTTACTTGTTTTATTTGCTAAATGTTGTTTTACTTTTTAAGTGGTTGATTTAATTCATTTTATTTGACTAATAATTTAGGTCTTCTAAGGTATATATAAATATAAATCATGATATTGTATGGTGAGATTATGATTAGATCTCTTTTGAGTCATTTTATTCGGGAATAAGTTTTATTAAGTTTTATCCTAAAAATCATTTTTCCCCTTAATTAATAAAAGAGGGTTACTTAGTGTATCTCACTCTAACTCTTTAGTTATCATCAAATTCCGCCCCAAATAGAAATTAGGGTTTCTCGCCGCATTCATTCGATACATACATATTCTCTCAATCTCTCTGTCTGGTAATATCAATCAATGGGGAAAACTCGAGCTTCCAAGAAAACTCCAGTTACCGGCTCCAAATCTCTGAAAGGAAACAAGAGGCTAATCGATGAAGACGATGATTTGATTCTCGCTTCAATTCAAGTGGATAGTGGGGATGAAATGTCTGAGGTTCAACGATCAGGGGTTCGAGAAGGACTGTCTGCTAAGCGATTCAACTATGGGATTAACTTCTCTTCCGATGAACTCGAAGGACGATTTAAGGAATTTGATTTGGGATCGCGCAAGATAGTGTTTGGTCGCCCGTTGTCAGGTAACTAGTACATTAAGTGTGGTGCATATGATTATTTCAAGAAATTAGGGTTTGAATCCTTTTTGAAAGATTTGCCTCGAGTTTGCTATCCATCTCTAGTGTATGAGTTTTATGCAAATCTTATAATTGTCAAACCTATGGTGTTCTCTTCATTTGTTAGAGGTCAGAAAATCATGTTAACTTCTAATGTGATAAATGATATTCTTGGAATTGAGAATTCCTCGTCTGTGTCTATAACTACCAAGAAAGGACCAACTGCTATAGAAGGCTTTTCTGAGTTAGAGCAATTAAGGGTTCTTAGGAATATGTCTGGTCTACTGCAGTATGTTGCTCCTACTACTTCTATAGTTACTCCAATGGCTCATCTTCTTTTTAAGATCTATATTGATAATATTAATCCAAGGGCTGGGAGTCGTTCGAATTTTGTTGGGCAAGATGTTACTGTTGTTGCCATGTTGCTGTCTAGTAAGCCATTTAATTTGGCTAGTTTAATCTTGAAAAACATGATGGATGTGTTCGAGCCTCACACATCTGCTAGTCTTCCATATGGTCTGTTTTTAACTCAAGTCTTTGAATGGTATGGGATCAAGTTGAGTGAGGAAGAGTCTGAAGCTGCTAAAGAATTTTTAGATGCTAAGAGTTTGCAACAATCTCACTTGAAGATTGAATCAAATGGCTCCTTGGTTCGTGTGGAACCTCCTCCACCTGTTACTCCTCTCGCCTCTCCACCAGCTCATTTGGGTAGTTCTAATGTCTCTGATGTTGGTCATTCTGAAGACATGAAGGAAATTCGAGATGCTCTTAAGTTTTTGACCACTAAGGTCAATGATATGGCTAATGAAATGTCATTCCTTCGTGAGGAAATTACTGGTTCTCGTACTCCGGTTTCGACTAGGACTGGTGCTCACTCAGCCAATGCTTCTATTCTTCATGACCTTGCCAACATTGCTGCTGGAGCTATGCCTAAGGAAACCACTGCTGAGCCGGATGTGGATGAAGTCTTTCAGGTTGCTGCACAGACTGATGATCCCAAGGAGAATGATGATGTGAATGAATCCTAAGTTTTCTCTTTTTAATGATTAAGGGGGAGAAGCATTTTAGGATTATGTGTTTAAGTATTTATGTTTAAGTATTTCTGAACTATGGTACTTGGTTTATGTGGTTTGTTTAAGTTATTTGAACTTGGTTGCTATGTGTTGAATTCTGGTACTTGGATGGATTATGCACTTGGTTTAATTTAATTTGAACTACATGTGGTTCTATGATTTTGTTATTTTGCTTACTATTCATACGATTGCTAAATTTAGGGGGAGGTTTATATTTCTCCTAAAATTGGTGTATAATCATCAAAAAGGGGGAGATTGAAACTCCATGATTTTGATGATCATACATAGGAAGCAAGCTGGGTATTTGTCTGGATTAATATTGTTTTGCAGGTTCATTATTCATATCAATTAATAGAAAAACACAGGGCATCTTAGCTAGCTGGCAGAGCATCTTAGCTAGCTGAGATGGCAGTCTGCCCAGAATGTGAAAGGGAAGTTCGGCTATATAGATTTCAATTAGACTTCATAAATAAGAGTGGCCTGAATATATTCATGATATGATATATATATATATATATATATATATATATATATATATATATAGGCTTTTGCTCAAATACAAACCAATCCTTAAATACAAACTACAAACTAACACTAGATTAATTATATTTCATTTATTCTAAGGTTCCCGCCAAGGGTACCTTCACAAAAAATGCATAAAATAATTGGCTCTATCCACCCAAAAAAAAAAAACTTGCCGTGGAAATGCGAAGCATTTAAGACAGTAAACGGATGAGTTAGGTAGTCATGAGGGCCGCAGGCCCTCGACACACCCGTCAATCGTCTATTGCCTTTACCATTGATTGTCATTCCTTACAACTTTAGAATGATAAAGGCGCGAAGCGCCGTACAAGAAGGTGCGAAGCACCGTTAACCGGTGAAATCTACTGCCACGTCATCACGTGAACAATGATTTTTTTTTTTTTTTTGCTGAATGGAGCCAATTATTTTAAACACTTTTTGTATTGGGGTACCCCTAGTTTGATCATTAGATTAGCATAAAATATTGAATTAGTGTTTAGTTTGTAGTTAATTTTAGTTTATAGTAGAGTAGGACCCTATATATATATATACATATTGATATGGGCTAAAAGTGAGCCCTAAAGACACCTTTAATGTGGTATTAATTATACCCGGAATGGTCCAAACGTGGGGCCCACCAGATGGGCCCAAACCCTATTTATAATATTAATTTCGTAGTTAATATTAAGGGTAGTAAACAGCTCAGCAAGTAAGAGTTGGATAAGGATAATATCCCCTTCAGACTTATCCTATAAGGCATCCAATTCTATATGGAAACTGATTCCTATAAGGAATAGATCTAGAACCTTCCTCAAAGACTTGTCTACCAACTCTCAAAATCCTACCATAATTCTAAGGCTTCTCAGCCTATATAAAGGGTCAGACCCCCCCACCTCAGAACTACGTTTTTTGGCTTGATCTTTGATATTCATCAAAGTACGTAGGCATCTTGTGAAGGCAGAATCAGCCACGAGCACAAGAGCAGCCATTAAAGCACGAAGCTCACACACCCTTACATTAAATACATAAACCCTAGCCGCAATACTAGTAGCCTAGTTTTTTCTCCACAACATTTGGCGCCGTCTGTGGGACGACAACATCAACCATGGTTCAAACACAAAGGACAACATCAACCGAGGCCGTGCCCCTTAACTCTGCTCCACCAGCCACTTCAGATTCGCTCATCGTCACTGAGGAAGGACAAATACTCCCATCAACAGGGACGGTCATTCAACCTCTGCCCACTCAGCCCCCAGGGACGACTCCCCATGTAGAGGGGACTAACTCAGTGATTGTCCATCAAGGCCAAGAAACTAACCCTCTCCAGATGGTGGTTTCTCCTCTTGGTAACGTTGATCGCACGGGGGTACAGATCCATACTACGGATCTCCCTTTGAACACCAACCCTATGTATGGGCTGCCTAACTATCCCCCTCGACGAAGGGAACCTGGACCGAGCGGACACGCCTTACAGATCCGGGATCGAGAATATGATGACTACTCGGGTCCCTATACTGATGATTCATCATCATCTGAGGATGATGATCGAGATGAAGCCCCGAGGAGGCGACGTGCTAGCAAGGAACCTCTAAGGAGAACACGAAGAATCCATGATGGACCTCCACAAACGATTGAGGAGAGGATTAAGGCTCATGAGGCTGAGATCCAAAGGCTGAAGGATGATATAGCAAGGGAACATGCAAGACAGAGTCTGACTCAACCCCCTCCAATCTCAGGAAGGATTCCCGTTATAGATTTGGAGAGGTCCTCAAGAAGACAGAAGAGGGCTGATGTCCCAACAAGAGAAGCTATGAGGGTGGAAACCCCCAGGAGTAACCCCAAGGATCTGATGCCACTTGGGGACCCTGACGATCCCACACCTCCGTTTACTGAGGAGGTGATGAATGCCCACATCTCAAGGAAGTTTAAGATGCCAACTATTAAGGCCTATGATGGAACGGGCGATC
Source organism: Saposhnikovia divaricata (assembly GCA_036435485.1). NCBI lineage: Eukaryota > Viridiplantae > Streptophyta > Magnoliopsida > Apiales > Apiaceae > Saposhnikovia > Saposhnikovia divaricata. Next base: position 36,135,745 of record CM071599.1, read on the forward strand.
CCGCAAATCATGTCAGAACATTCTCAAACGCACTACTACTGCAGCCTGCTAGTGATGCCTTAAAGTGTAGGGCGTTCCCTCAAACTCTGTCAGGCATGGCTCAAAGATGGTATAGCCGTCTACCTGCAAACTCGATTGGCTCTTTTAAGGAGTTGAGCGCTGCCTTCATCAGCCAATTCATCAGTGGGAGAATTCATGAGAAAAGTTCTGCATCCCTTATGTATGTGGTGCAGGGAAAGAATGAGAACTTAAGGGATTATCTCAAGCGATTTACCAAGGAGACGTTGAATATCACCGATCTGGAAAATAAGGTGGCCATGGTAGCCCTGGAACACGGAACCACTGACCTCTTCTTCAAAAGGTCTTTGGCAAAACACCCTCCTGAGAACATGGTCGAGCTCCAGAGAAGAGCCGATAAATATATCAAGGCTGAGGACATCATTAAGAAGGAAACCACAGGAGGTAATGGCAAGGGCTCTAATGATTAAAAGAAAAGAAAGTCAGAACAAGAGTACGACGCTAGGGACAAGTATCCCCGGACTGGCAAGGACTCCGATTCATCACCCAAGAAGGGTTTTGGGCCAAGGTTTTCTGATTATGCAAGGTTGAACGCTCCTAGGAGCCAAATTCTGTTGGACATTGAGAAGGATAAGGACTTTCGCTGGCCTAAACCGCTCAGGGGTGATCCCGAAAAGAGAAACAAAGATCTGTATTGTAGATTCCATAAGGATGTGGGGCATGACACAGATGACTGCAGACAGTTAAAGGATGAAATTGAGTTTTTAATCCGGAAGGGAAAATTAAACAAGTTTACCAAGGGTGAAGACCGTGGAACCCAGAAAAGGGATTATGATAGAAGAGACAATGATAGGAGGGATAACGATCGCAATCGTAACCCGCAGCCTCGAGGGCCAGTAATCAATATGATTTGGGGAGGACCAACAGCGGCCGGCACTACCCGAAATTCTCGAAAGGCTTATGCTAGAGAAGTGATGCACATCACAGGAGAAGCCCCGAAGCGTGCTAAGACTGAGGCAGTGATTGGTTTTGATGATTCGGATCTTGAAGGGGTGAAATTCCCCCATGACGACCCGTTGGTCATAACTCCAGTAATTGGAAACTCGGAAGTGAAGCGAGTCCTGATAGACAATGGAGCTTCCGTCGATATCTTGTTTCATGATGCTTTTATGAGGATGGGGTATACTGACTCTCAACTAACCCCGACTAACATGCCGATCTACGGATTTAATGGAGTTGAGTCCAAGGTTGAAGGGACCATTCAGCTGCCCATGACAATAGGGCAAGAACCTAAGGAGGCCACCCAGATGCTGAACTTTCTGGTAATTAAGGCTGCCTCAACATACAATGCAATCTTAGGGAGGACCGGACTTCATGCATTCAAGGCTGTTGCCTCTACTTATCACATGAAGGTCAAATTTCCAACCAGGAATGGTGTTGGGGAACAAAAAGGAGATCAGAAAATGGCCAGGAGTTGCTATGTGGCTGCTTTGAGAGCTGACGGAATCGGGGGGCAGGTACTCCCGATTGAAGACATGGATGTCCGTGGTGATGATGAACACCGAGGAAAGCCAGCAGAGGACTTAATACCTATCCCTCTGGAGCTAGGCGACCCTGAGAAGGTGACTTATATTGGAGCCTCTTTGAAAGAACCCCTGAAGGGCAAATTGATAGAGTTCTTACAAAGGAATAGTGACGTTTTTGCTTGGACAGCAGCTGACATGCCAGGGATTGATCCTCAACTTATAACTCATAGATTGAATGTCGACCCTAATCGGAAGATAGTACAGCAGAAGAAGAGAAATTTTGCTCCGGAAAGGCAAGAGGCCATTAAGCAAGAAGTGGATAAGCTCTTGGAGGCTGGTTTTATTGAGGAAATTCAGTTTCCCGAATGGTTAGCAAACCCTGTGATGGTCAAGAAAGCGAATGGAAAGTGGAGGATGTGTATAGACTTCACTGACCTGAATGATGCATGCCCAAAGGATTGTTTCCCTCTGCCAAGAACAGATATGTTGATAGATGCCACAGCTGGACATGAGATGCTGAGCTTCATGGATGGATTCAGCGGCTATAATCAGATTAAGATGCACAAGGATGACATCCCTAAGGTATCCTTCATAACCGACTTTGGTGTTTTCTGCTATCTTGTTATGGCGTTTGGCTTAAAGAATGCGGGAGCTACTTACCAACGATTGGTGAATAAGATATTTGCCCATCTGATTGGAAAAACCATGGAGGTTTATGTCGATGATATGCTGGTTAAAAGCTTGGTCAAGGCAGACCATATCAAGCACCTCAGAGAGGCATTCGAAGTGCTGAGGCACCACAAGATGATGTTGAACCCAGCCAAGTGTGCCTTTGGCGTTGGATGAGGCAAATTTTTAGGACTGATGGTTTCTAAACGAGGCATAGAGGCCAACCCCGACAAGATCAAGGCGATCTTAGACATGGAACCCCCGCGCTCTATAAGAGATGTGCAGAAGTTGACAGGCCGGGTAGCGGCTTTAGGAAGATTCATCTCCAAGTCTGGTGACAAGTGCTTGCCTTTCTTTCAAGCATTGAAGAAAGTGAAAAATTTTGAGTGGACCCCTGAGAGCCAAGAGACCTTTGAGCAGTTGAAGAAATACATGGTTGAAGCCCCGTTATTGACCAAACCAAGTCCTGGAGAGACTCTTTGTCTATACCTGGCGGTATCTGAACAAGCCCTGAGTGCTGTCCTTATTCGAGAAGAGGAGAAAGTCCAGAAACCTATCTACTATGTAAGCAAAGTGTTGCATGGGGCTGAGTTGAATTACTCACCCATAGAAAAGTTTGCTTTGGCATTAGTAACTGCCTCAAGGAAATTGCGACCTTACTTCCAGGCACATAAGATTCAAGTTCTGACGAACCAACAGTTGAGGAACATATTGCATAGCCCTAAGGCCAGTGGAAGGCTAATTAAATGGGCGATTGAGTTAGGAGAATTCGATATCACATACAAGCCTCGGACAGCCATCAAGGCTCAGGCATTGGCTGACTTCGTGGTTGAATGTACTATTAACAACCAAGAAGTCGGGGGGCAAGAGATAATGACTACCCCTGGGCAAGAGAAAAAAGAAGAGGAACTTACACCTGATCTAAAGGAATATTGGGTGCTCTATTTTGATGGAGCATAAAAAACAAAATCTAGTGGTGCAGGTTTGGTTTTGCAAAGCCCCGATGGGTTCACAGTTGAGTATGCTTTAAAGTTGGATTTTCCTACTACTAACAATGAGGCGGAGTATGAGGCATTAATAGCTGGCTTAGGTTTAGCTAGAATCATGAGGGTCAGAAACCTCAAAGTTTGTGGAGATTCACGACTTGTGATATCCCAAGTAAATGGTGAATTCGAAGCTAAGGATGAGACTATGGCGAAATACCTGAGAGTGGTGAAGGCTGTTATGTCTCAGTTTGAGGAGTGTCACGTTGAACACATCCCGAGAGAAGAAAATGTTAAGGCCGATGCCCTGTCTAAGTTTGCTTCTTCTGAAATAGAAAATTATGCTGGGAGTGTCTACTTTCAGGTCTTGAAGGCCCCGACCGTTAACGCAAAGTTAGTGGCACCAATTGATATAGGAGGCTCTTGGATAGATCCTATCAAGGCACACCTGGAAGCCGGTTGGCTCCCAGACAATGCCATGGAGGCACGAAAACTCTCAGTAAGAGCGTTGAGATATACTTTGATTGAGGGTATTCTGTACAAAAGGTCGTTTTTCATCCCGTACTTGAAGTGTCTAAGGCCTCTAGAGGCAAGGGAAGCATTGGAGGAAGTTCATGAAGGGATCTGTGGGCAACACTTGGGGGGCAGAGCCCTAGCTCACAAGATAATTCGTTTAGGGTTTTATTGGCCGGAGATGTTGGCTGATGCACAAAACTATGTCAAGAGATGTGAGAGATGCCAGAAGCATGCCCCAATTGTGAGGCAACCGCCTGAGATGTTGACCTCGATTAACTCTCCCATTCCATTTGCAACGTGGGGGATGGATATACTTGGACCCTTTCCCATGGCTTCAGCACAGAGGAAATTCCTGATAGTGGCCATTGATTACTTCACTAAGTGGATTGAGGCTAAACCCCTGGCCAAGATAACCACCAAACAAGTTTCCCAGTTCTTTTGGGAGAACATCATTTGCAGATACGGAATCCCACGAATCCTTGTGACAGACAATGGGACACAGTTCAATAATGAGGAGTTTAAGAAGTATTGTGAAGAGAATGCGATTGAGCTCCGTTTTACCTCAGTGGCACATCCACAAGCCAATGGGCAAGCTGAGGTAGCAAATCGAATTATCCTTGATGGACTAAAGAAGAGGGTCGAGCGCTCTAGGAACACTTGGGTAGATGAGCTGCTGCCCATACTTTGGGCGTATCGCACCACTTGTAAGGTAACAACTGGAGCAACCCCGTTTTTGCTGGCTTATGGAGCCGAGGCTGTTGTGCCTTTGGAGATCATGCAAGCATCACCTCGAATCAAGGCATATGAGCCAGAAACTAATGAAGAAGGGATGAGACTGGCCCTGGATTTAATTAACGAAGTTAGAGATGAAGCTAATGCTAGGAATGCTGAGTATCAGAAGAGAGCCTCTTTTCATTACAACCAGAGAGTTAAAGAAAGATTTTTTCGACAGGGCGACATGGTTCTGAGGAAGATTGAAGCCTCAGGAGTTGGCCAAAAAGGAAAGTTAGCACCAAACTGGGAAGGACCGTATCTAGTCAGAAAGGTGTTAGGACGAGGATCTTACAAGTTAGAAACCTTGGATGGGGTTGAGGTGCCCCGAACTTGGCATGCTGTGAACCTCAAAGTTTATTATGTTTAAGTTCTTTTGACAAAGGCTTGAACTTTTATCTATTTATTAGGAATAAGGTTCGAATGAAACCATTATAGAGCATGTTGCTCCCAGTAGTTGATAGAGTATCTGTGTAAGGGTTGAACCCATTTTATTGATGTCCTTTGACAGCATAATGGAATTTATTCTGTTTTCTCTATTGGTTATCGTTCCTTGCTAAAACAAACGAAAGACGAATGTTGGACCGACTTGTAAGTTTAGTACCAGCCAGGAGGCCAAGTGCTCAAAAATTCTAAAGTATTAACAAACTATGAGCAAAAGCAAGAAAAATGAACGGAAACAAACTGCATAAATAGTTAAGTTAAAAAAATTACAAGGGCCCGAAGGCTATTAAGTCAAACGGTGGAAACCCAGAGTTTAGAAAGGCAAAAGATAAATAAATGAAGCCTAAGGGGCCTTAGGGGCCTCCTTAGCAGGAGAAGCATCCTCAGAGCTAGTCTCAGTAGTAGACCCCTCGTCGGCAGAGTTAGCAGCACCAGGCTGAGCTAGAGGAGGCTCGGGATCCAAAGCTGGAGTAGTGGCAGTAGCATGCTCCTTAACCAAAGCATCATCCTCCCCGAACAGCTCTTCACTGGAACCAGGCTCCTGTGTCAAGGCACTTGGAAGGTGAGGGCTAGGAAAAGCAGAAGGCAAGAATAACCCTGGATGCTGCCTCAGAACTGCTTCAAGGGCTTTGGTCCACCCATCAGAAAACTGACTAGGAAAGAGCATCTCATCATGCTGATCCATGAGAGTCTTGTACTCATCTGAATCCAGATATTCATCAATATGCTTCTCCTTGTCATCTCTCAGGGCAACCAGCTCCGCATGCATCCTGACCATCTCTTCATCTTTCTTCTTTATTTGCTCTTCCAGACGGTTAATATGGAGAGTCTTCTTCTGAGACTCAGACTCAAAAGCTTTGGACTTCTCCTTCCAAGCTTTGGCTTTATGAACCAAGCTTTGGAAATGGACGTTAGCCTGCATGAAAGGTTAGCATTGAAATCAAGTAGTGAATCTAAGCCATTAAGGTTTTAAAAGATAAAAGTTCGAGACTCACCACAGCGATAGCCTGAGCACCGAGTGCCTCTGATTCACCAATACCTCCACTAAGGACCATGTCCTTATAGTCAGGGGTGGTGATTGAGTTTAAAGACCAATCCATGGAGTGCTTGGTAGAGCCCACCACAGAATCCTGCTTCCTGAAGCCCCAGGGAGGCCTGAAAACCGTCGATTGGACGTTAACCTGGGAGCTCCCCTCCAATCCAGCTATGTCACCATATCTCAACTCTCCTTTCTGAACCTTGTGGGGGCGTAGAAAAGGAGGCTCCGTGTTTTTCCCTCGAGGGTCAGCAGCCCTCTTAGCTCGAACCATCCTGGAAGTTTCTTCATCAGGAGAGGGTGCAGCCTCCACAATCAATTTCGCAACTGCAAGAACAACCAAAAAGAGAGTTGGAATAAATTTAGTAATAAAAAGTAAATGGCAAAGACTAGTAAGAAAATTACCCCGTTCAGAAACTCTGGAAAGGCCTACTCCCCTTAGAGATTCCTCATTTAAAAGACTTAGGCAGGTAATAGAACTACCGTCTGCCTCGGTCAGAGTATTATAAGCGGCATGTTCCTCGGTACTAAGGACGATTCCCTTAGCACTTCCATCTGAGACTCTCGAGAATGTCTGCCTAAAGAGAGTGCCCCAATCACCTCCATCCCATTCTAAGTATGCGAACTCATTTTTCCAGCCCGTATTATTATCAGGGATTGACTTGCCATTAAAAATTGGGGGAACTCTAGGACGGAGCTTAACATATACCCAGCCAGGGTTCGTGGCAGGACTATTGTAAAATTGAAAATTTTGCGAAAAAGCGCAACAGATAAAGGGAGTTGTTGTCGAAGACACAAAACCATAAAACATAATATAATTCTCCACGCGTTTGGCGGGAGTTGACATGGACTAATTTGAACGTCAGCTAAAAGTCTAGGAATGAATTCATGAAACGGAAAACGAAGGCCAGCCACTATACTCTCCCTATAAACGCACAAAGAATTGGGTTTCCAGTGACAAGGTCTGTCACCTGGCTCAGCTGGGACAAGTTTATAAGGTGATTTAATTTTTAAAAAGTTTGTTATATCTAGTGATTTCATCAACATCGTGATACGAGCTACAGCAGTCATATGCATCTAGTTCTGACAAAGAAGGATAATCATCTCCACGTTGATTTAACATATCTACTAGAGATGAGTAAGAAGAGCGAATGGTGATTGTACCTTTGGAGGAGGCAGAATTCATTTTTGCAAGGCGGGACTTAGCTTTGTCCTCCATTGATGCTCCTGGGAAAAGGTTCGAAGCTCCTATGAAACCCAGAAAGTATGAAGATTTGAAGAAATCTTCAAAGAAAACCCAGAAACTATGAAGGTAAGAAGGTATCTTCAAGAAAAAAACCCAGAAACCGCCGTGAGGGGGAGGAGCTCGATGAAAACTTTCGCCGGAAATCGCCTTGAAATAGAGAGAACTATAGAGAGAATTTCTAGTGAAGTGTTTGAGTAGAAGTGAGAATGAGAAAGTGAACTCTCCACTCTCACTCTTATATACAACTTTTTAGCCGGTTAAAATTCCTCCAAACGGTCAGAAAACCTACAGTAACAGGTCAGAAAAGCCCATGAAACCGGCCAAAATTAAGGCCCAATTCTAGGACATTCTTAGGAAAATATCTTTGAAAAATATCTTAGATATTTTGAAAAAATATCTTAGATATTTTGAAAAAATCATAGATATTTTTGAAAAATATCATAGACAACAGATCCTGGATTTGGATTCAAATAGCCCGGACGGGCCCAATAACAACTATGAGGTTAAGCCCATTTTGAAAAGAAAGGTATCAGGCCCCATAAGAATAGGCCCAAAGCCAAAGTGGCCCTTATTTCGACCAGAATCCTGGTCGAAACGACCAAGAATCCTGGTCGAAAAACCCTTCGACCAAAGCGTTGGAAACGCCCTTATTTCGACCAGAATCCTGGTCGAAACGACCAAGAATCCTGGTCGAAAAACCTTTCGACCAAAGCGTTGGAAACGCCCTTATTTCGACCAGAATCCTGGTCGAAACGACCAAGAATCCTGGTCGAAAAACCATTCGACCAAAGCGTTGGAAACGCCCTTATTTCGACCAGAATCCTGGTCGAAACGACCAAGAATCCTGGTCGAAAAACCTTTTGACCAAAACCATCTTGAGGCCCTTATTTCGACCAGAATCCTGTTCGAAACGACCAGGAATCCTGGTCGAAAAACCCTTCGACCAGAGCAAAATTGGACCCTTATTTCGACCAAGATTCTGGTCGAAACGACCAAGAATCCTGGTCGAAAATCTCTTCGATCAGGAAGCTAAAGAAGGCCTTATTTCGACCAGAATCCTGGTCGAATTCCTGGTCGAATTTCTGATCGAAAATACTCAGTCCTGGTCGAAATTTGCTATAAAAATCGATTTTTTGACAGCAAATCTTCACAGACATGGAATTTTGATACCTGTGGGTACCATAACAGGATAAATATGGAAATACGAGGAATTTCATAGATAATTCCTTGAAGAGAAAGACTCTGTAACTAAAGTTATGGAAATTGCTTAGCCTCGAACAAGGCATATCGTCGTAAACGTGTCGGTCGCTCCACACTTTGCATCAAGACGACATTTGTGAAACACTAGTGTACAAAGCCCTGACCCAAGTCTCATGAAAGGCAGTTAAAACTTCAAGGAAAACCTGATCAGTTTTCCTAGAAGTTGGGGGGCAAATGATATGGGCTAAAAGTGAGCCCTAAAGACACCTTTAATGTGGTATTAATTATACCCGGAATGGTCCAAACGTGGGGCCCACCAGATGGGCCCAAACCCTATTTATAATATTAATTTCGTAGTTAATATTAAGGGTAGTAAACAGCTCAGCAAGTAAGAGTTGGATAAGGATAATATCCCCTTCAGACTTATCCTATAAGGCATCCAATTCTATATGGAAACTGATTCCTATAAGGAATAGATCTAGAACCTTCCTCAAAGACTTGTCTACCAACTCTCAAAATCCTACCATAATTCTAAGGCTTCTCAGCCTATATAAAGGGTCAGACCCCCCACCTCAGAACTACGTTTTTTGGCTTGATCTTTGATATTCATCAAAGTACGTAGGCATCTTGTGAAGGCAGAATCAGCCACGAGCACAAGAGCAGCCATTAAAGCACGAAGCTCACACACCCTTACATTAAATACATAAACCCTAGCCGCAATACTAGTAGCCTAGTTTTTTCTCCACAACACACACATATATCTCTATATATATATATATATATATATATATATATATATATATATATATATATATATATATATATATATATTAAAACACTCTTCTTTACAAAAGTCTTTCTAAATAACAACTTTCCTTAGTAAAGGAATCTTTTGAATTCTTTAATGCCCCACTAAAAACAACCCATGTGCTCTTTTCAAGCATGCTCTCTTTAATAATAAAAGCTTACATGTTTCTATATTTCCACCACCTGTTGTCTTGTAGAAAAGCTTACAAAGAAAACATATACTCATTATCAAACTCATTGTTTTCTTCATTCTTTTCTAACGGATTTCTTCAAAACACATTCTCATCACTCTTCACTAGTTTTATTCTTCTACATGAGAATCATTATATCTTCAGATTAATGTATATCAAACCTGCAGGTGAACGTTAGTATTGCAATTAATTTGAACAAAGCCAAACGTGAGAAGTGATCTTCAAGATCGTTGCAAGATTGTTCATAATTTGTAGCTCCTGTACTTCACTATAAAGGCTTGCATATTTCTCCTCTTAAGAAAATAAGCACCTTCAAGCTATATTCAAGAATACAAGAAACAACTCTGCACATCATTTCAAAAGAGCTCCTGTACTATATTATATACATCGAGTTTTTTTATAGAGTTCATACCCTTGAGTTGTAATTATTTTTATCCATTGTATTGTTCAACTTGTAAAGTTGGTAGTTGCTGAATTGTTGAGCTTGTGGAACAAGGGTTCAAGGAGCATTAGGCTAGAGAAGTGTATACTTGGTTTAAGTATAGAACTTAGAGAGCTGTGTTCAGGAAACAAGGGGTTCCAGCTAGCTGCAGTCACTAACTGGGTGATAAGGGAGATATATTATTGAGTCTTGTAATTGGATTTTCTTGTGATCAATAATATATTCTCTAACCAAGTTGGTAAGGGACTAGGACGTAGACCATAGACGATTAGGGGTCGAAACTAGCTAAAATTCTTGGTGTTCTTTACTTACTGCACTTTTGTCTTTCTGCATTGCATATCACAGCTAGCTGCCTATTCATTAATCTGTCTCATTTGGTTAACCCAGTTAGCTGCCTATCGTACCAAGCTAACTGCCAGTATATATATTTTTAGGCAGAATAATTTTATTTGATCATTGTTAGCCATAACACCTATTCACCCCGTCTAGGTGTATTTTCAGTATATATATATATATATATATATATATATATATATTATACGTAAATATGTGGGGGCAATTTTGTAAAATCAAGATTTGTTTAAAATTTTATTAATTAGCCCTGCCAGCCCAATAAATTTTAAAAGATTTTATTTATATCTCAGGAAAGTTATTTGAGATATATCTCGGGTTCATTTTTCTCCTAAAATACTATTATCTATATATAATAACTTAATATAATAATAACATATCAACTTTAAAATGGGACAAATCATTATAGCCAATCCCATAAGAGCACAACACCTTACCGATTCACCAAATTTTATATAATCAATATTTCATATTATTTGTTTAAAACCAGTGCGAGATACGGATTTTCTTCATTAGTATACGAGTTTTTGTAATTAAATATAAAAAGGAAATATATTAGTTATTAAAGGTAACAAATTTTACATGAAAAATGAATTGATTTGCTATTAGTAAATATAAAGAAAAGATGATGTGTTTTAGCTGAAAAACTACTCGATTAATTATTAGTAATTAAAAATAAAAAGAAAATTGATTGGTTATTAACGGTACTAAGTTTTACATGAAAAAATATACTGATTAGTTATTAATAAATATAAATAATTAGATAAGTATAAATAGGTAATACTATAAATTATTATGTAAGGGGTAATTAAGTTTTGTTTTAATAAAATAATTTTTTTAAGGCATGAATTTTGTAGGTTTAAGTGACATGATTTGATAATAATTACATATATATTGTCCGTGATATTTCTGAAAAATAAGGGATTTTAGTTAGAAAATGTAGAAAAGATTATGCGTTTTAGCTAAAAAAAATTGTACTCAATTAATTTTTAGAAATAAAATATTAAAAAGAAATTGATTAATTATTAAAGCTAACATGTTTTACATGAAAAAAATGTTTAGTTATTAATAAATATAAATAATTAAGTAAGGAAAAATCAGTAATAAGATAAATTATTAAATAAGAATAATTAAGTATTAACTATAAAATATTAAATAGGGATAATTAGATAAGAATACTAAATATTTTATCGATCGATCAAATTTTTAATGTTTCAATTATCATAATATAATATAAATTTTTATTATAATATAATATAAATTTTAGCCAAATATTTTAACCAACATCTTTGTGATAACTTTTTTCATTATGTTCTTTACTATTTGATCGTACAATTATATCTATTTTTTTAAAATGTAAGCAATTAAGCTTAAAGTGTTAAAATCACGGTTATTCAAAAAGTGTCCAACTATCAACAATGTTGTACAAAAACCAATATTTTCTTCAAAAAACAAGTGCAACATGATATATAATACTCCATCGAACGTGCTAGAATATTTCAGTATTTCACTACTACTTTTCTCCCGCGTAGACCGACACCTAAATAAACATTAAAAATACGTTCCTCCAATTCAAAGCAAAGACCCCAAAATCCCTCATAAACAAACGCGTCCAAATCAATTAAAACACCCAAACACGCCCTTAATATCTCTCTCTCTCTCTCTCTCTCTCTCTCCTCTGACTTCTTCTCTCCTCCCCTCTCTCTCTCTCTCTCTCTCTCTCGCCTCCTAAACCATGGAAGAAGAACAAACCCCATTACAATCCTCACCTATACACACACACATACATACACCACAACAAGACCCACAAATGCAAGAAACTAATAACACTAATTCAAGAACTTCAAGAACAAGATACTCATCACTTGTCTCAACATTTCAATTCTTACAAGCCCCACTCTCCTCTTTAGTCTCTCATTACTTTCCTATTCCTCAAAACCCTAACCCTAATTTCACTTTCTCAAATCAAAGTCATGTTAATAACGATAATGCCACTGAGGTTTCTATTCAAATTATGGCTGATCAGGGTGATGATCATGATGATAATCATGGCGGGGTTGATGAATTAGGGGTTAATGAGTTGTCGAGAAACGCGGGTGTGGGAGAGATTGGGGCAGGTGATGAGGGAGATGAGGATCAGTCTTTGGTTAGAGGGTCTAGTGGAGTTCAGCAGAATGTAGGTTCTGGTGGGGATGATTCGGGTTCGTCGTCGTTGTATGAGCACCGGTATGATTTGCAGCAGGCTGCGAGGTTGATTGAAAGGGTTATTCCGTTTTCGTTTCTGTTGTTGCTTGTCTTTATTCGTCAGCATTTGCAAGGTATCATCTAGGCTTTTATGATGCTAGTTCTTGAATTTATAATTCTTTTTTAGCTACTTTAGTGAAGTATGTTAGAAATTTTGTTACATAATATGTTTAAATTTTGTTGATCATGAATGAAGAATGATTGCTTGGTGTAGTCAGTTTACTGTTGAATTCTGCTTTTATGATGTACATAACCCCTTTTGCCTTGGGATTTATAGAATGCAAATAGTGATCTACTTGGTTTATTAATCTTATGTGTAAGTTTAACCATATTAGTTTGAGAGCTGGAAAGAATATATTGGCATCACGAATGGTTGATAATGTGAAGATGTTTTTGGTTGTTTAATAGCTAGTTTAATAGCTAGTCAAACGTTAGCTGTTGTCTAAGTACGTATATAACTATTAAAGTATAAATTGCAAAGACATGTATACCTAACTGAGCTTTAGAACTAGACGAAATTGGGGGCGGGGGATGTGCAACAACAGATTTTACAATTGACCGTCCTTATGGGATCAGAAGTGAGAACGTGGACACCTTGAAGCAATGTGGTTCCAGTGTACAAGGTTTTATTGGGTGGACCTGGGGGTTATAGTTCAGTGGGGACATTAATACAAATATATTAAAAACTGAATTAAAGGGAGAAAAAATAGTGCTAATGTAATTTTATTTTTCTTAAATTCTTTGGTTTCTACTTAATTTTCTGATTTATATTAATAAAATATGGATGTCATTCTTCAATGTATTATATTACATGTATGAGTTAATTTGAATAAATATACCTTCGATTTATTAGTATAAATTAGAAAAGAAAGAATGTAATACATGTATAAATTAGTTATTATTTTTTACTCTTATTCTGTTGATTATGGCATCTTCAATGATTGCACATGTGTATTTTAGATGATCTCTGCAAATAAGTTCTTAGTTTACATTCCTGCATTATTCTTCAGATTCCAATTACAATAATTGTTATTTTTTTCGTGAATATCTAGGATTCTTTGTCACAATTTACGTAACTGCTTTCATGTTCAAGTCAAATGATATTCTTAAGAAGCAGACAGTTTTAAAGGTGAGACTAATCTTTCTTATACTAATGCGGTTGTATTAATACGAAACTCTTATTTCATTACCACTTTACTCTCTTTCCTCTGCAAGTAATAATGATGAAAGAGATACATATCTGCGCTTCTAGGCTTGATGATTACTCTTTTCTCTCTTTTTTTGAGCAGGGGGAAAGGAAATTGTCAGTTCTGGTTGGGTATTGCATAGTTTTTGTGCTCCACGTAATTGGATATTTATGGTGGTACTGGAATGAGGATATATTGAACCCATTAATCATGGTTCCTCCAAAAGCAATACCACCATTTTGGCATGCTATTTTCGCTGTTCTAGTCAATGGTATGAACTACTATTTTCATTTCACGGTTATATTTGTAAAAAATACAATCGAGTGTGATATTTATAAGATACAGTTGTATCTTTGTGGATTGCTTATGACATTTGCATGCATGTTTTTGTTATGGAAGATCGAAAGAGAATGAAGGGACTCGTCAAATACAATCTATTAAAAAAATATAAATTGTGTAGAATATCTATGAAGTAGGTGCACCAATTAACTCCTCATCGATTACTGAAATGTTCTGGCAATAATTTGTTCCAGCTCGGTCTTACATTTCAGTTGACCTTATATTTTTAGTTAGTCATGTACTAGTGCAATATAAAATGATGTAGCCTCACGTTTTCCCAAACGAATTTCGTCACATAAATCTTTGTTAGACACAGTAGCTACTTCTTTGATTGTTTGCTTTGTTGTTTCTTTGGTTAGCTATTGTATAATTTCTATTTGTTGATTGTAACACGTTACATACCGTTTTTCTTTATGTTTTGAAACTTATAACTCTCCAGATACTATGGTGCGGGTGGCAGCTATGGCTTTTAAATTGATTTTGCTAATGTATTACAGAAATGGAAGGGCTCATGATTTTCGTAGACAGGTATGTGTGTTAATGCCCTATTTAAGCTAAGTATACACACAAGAATATACATTATAATTTCAGAATTATAATTTCAGAATGTGACAAAACTTTATTTATTTATTTCTTTCCCGGCTTTCAGGGTCAACTGCTGTCTCTGGTCGAATACACATTGCTGTTGTATCGCACATTGTTACCAACACCTGTTTGGTACCGATTCTTTTTGAACAAAGATTATGGAAGTCTCTTTTCGTCACTGACAACGGGGTTATACTTAACTTTTAAGCTCACATCAGTTGTTGAAAAGGTTATTTTCCAAATAGTCTTACTATACCTAGCTATCTGGCTCATTTTTTCCATCTTCTTATATTAAGTGATACTTTGGCTATGATTATGATTCTAACTACTCTTTTTCTTAGGTCCGATTTTTCTTCTCTGCCTTAAAAGCATTATCACGAAAGGAAATGCATTATGGATCTTATGCCACACTGGAGCAGGTATTAAGTTGCTCGTGTGATTTTCCAGAAGTTCTTTAGCGAACTCTTGGAATTCCTGGATAGCGTGATTATGGATAACAAACACCAATATAATTTCGTTGTCAAAGGCTAGCACATTTTAAGTCTTCACTGCTGTTTCTTTCTTTCGCGTCCATGCCAAGTGTTTTTAATTTTAATTTTAATATATCATTCTCATGAAAACTAGAGATTCACAATAAAAATTTTATCAGTAAGTATGAATTGATGGTTATGTAAGATGACGGTATCTTTGGATGACTGAGTTGATCATATGCTTATCGTTTAACAAGGAGTAGATGCGTCATAGCCTTTTCTAAGGTTTAATTATGAGTATTGACCTCTTAAGTTACTTGTATCAAGATAATTGACTGCTTAGAGATTACATTTTGCACATTGCAGGCTCACTATTTTTCTAAGTGTTAGCTTGTCGATTACTTTTTACAGGTAAACGATGCAGGAGACTTGTGTGCTATTTGCCAGGAAAAGTTGCATGTTCCAGTTCTGTTGCGTTGCAAACACGTCTTTTGCGAAGACTGTGTTTCTGAATGGTTAGTTTCTTGCATCATTTCCTCCTTTTTGGATCTAATCTAGTGTTATATGCATAGGAGTTGGTTCAAATAATAACAAAAGTTAGCCTACAAAAGTATATTGAGTTTATCTTCATGTCACATTATCAATCTTATATTTAATCTTTATTGAAATTTATTTTTCTTTTTGCTAAATTCGTAAATACGTATATTTTTATTTGCTAAATTAAATTTGTATAATAATATGCAGTTATCAATCAATTTTTACTTCAAGATTTTTGTAGTAAATCTTATTCGTATTCACAGTGAGTCTTATAGTTCTATGTAGCGAATCTTGTAGGTTTGAAGAATTTGTAGTTTAATATGGTTCGTAGTGGAATTTGAGCATAAATACATATGAACACACAAAATTTGTAATAAATAATAATATATGCATGTACACACTTTTCTCATTGATTCGTCCCATATGCCATCAAGCTAATACTTTATCAAGATGTTGATTTGACTTTATTATAGAATCTCATTTTTCTCTCTAGAAACTTATGTAATTGAACTTCCTTTATGCAAAGTTTGTACTTTAAATAACAAAGCTATACAGGCTGAGCACGATAAGTGTTCCCAACCAGTTTACTGTAGTAGATGCTATAGTAGCGCTGAATAAATTTTGCATCGCTTAATTGTAATAGTCCATTTTATGATACAAAGATAATGTGAAAATCCATGATTTCTGAAGTTATATTACACCTATATCTGATTTATTACCTGCTGATGCCGAACCATAAATGTTTCTTCCAACAAAATTGTTAAATCTGGCTTTATAATACCAACCTATTAGTACTGCACTATTAGGTGGACTTCACAAATCTCTTTGAGTTAATGGTGATGCACTTTGTCACTCTTAATTACCTTACTAGAACAAATTGACATAGCTTAGATAAACATGTTCTGCTGAGACAACTAACTCATTGAGAAAACTAATTCGTTGGCACTTCTGAAATTTACAGGTTTGAGAGAGAAAGAACTTGTCCCTTATGCAGGGCATTGGTTCGACCAGCTGATCTGAAGTCATATGGCGATGGTTCTACTAGTTTGTTTGTCCAGTTATATTAGAAATTTTGTTTTACCCCACATTATGCATTTTCTTTGTGGTCCTGGACCCTCTCTCTGCTTTTTTCTGTGTTGCTCTGAAAGAATCAGCATAGCCAATAAGAGAAATGGGTTGACGAGGTCGTAGATACAACAAAGGGTGATATAGAAATTCCAGATGAAAGGAACCTGACTGATGTACATATGTCTGGAAACCTGATGATTAAATAATTCTAGTCTATATAGCATATACATGTTTATAAAATGAATAGAACCATTTTTTTAGTAAACTTATTGATGTTTCACTCCTGGTTGGTTCAAAAGTGAATTTTTATTATAAACAGTGATTCAATGAGAAATTCTTTTGGCATGATTGGGTTTAAGTGCTAGTGTGGGTGATAGGAAAAGAGTGCAGGAGGAGAATTTCTTCCACTCAATTGATAATGATTTGAGACAAGGCAATGGATGAGGAGGGTTGCCAGTTTTTCGGAGTCCAGAGAGTGTCCTTTGACGTTGATAACTCGTCGCAACACCCTTGGATAATTAATTAGATTTTCGGTGACTGTCCACCATAGTTGTGCGTAGGGTCTGCACTGGTCACTCAGCCGCCCCTGTCTGATTTCACTTTTAAGATTTTCTTCTTAAAGTTACCAACGTAGATATGGCCATGATATACGCCTACTGTGGTTAGAAAGTACTGTATTGCTATTACATGTAGCCATTGGGATTGCATGACCTTGCCAACCTGGACCTTGGGGGCCTGTCTGGCTTAGTAGGCGAACGCATACCACAGAACAGAGAGATGGAAAACGCTACTTCCCTCTACACAGCTAGCTATGGTACCGCAATACTATAGTATGTACTGTGGTTTCTAAATTTTTGATGCTTTTTATTTTACAGGAAGTATCAGAATTCAAAAAGTTAAAAGGGAAATATCATTCCAACTCCACCTGTGCTGGATAGGCAAGCGTAAATTTTGAAGCAAAGCATCGAATATTTAAATAATCTTGGGTTATGACTTATTAGTAAAGAAAAACCATCTATAGTAACTAATATTATAAAAACATGCTAATAACATATGTGAAAATAAGCTTAAAACAAGTACAAAACTTGTGAAATGATGCCAGTAATTGGTTAACAAATTACAGAAGGGTAATGATTTTTATTCACTCAACTATTTATATTTTAAGAAACTTACTATTAAATTATGAATTTTATTTTTCAGGTCACTAACATTACATTAAAATTTAACTATTATTATCCATATTATTTTGCTGACGTGTTTAGTTGACATGGTGTATGACCAGGCCTGGGCCCAGGCCCAGACAGAGGGCGTTCAGATCACCCGTTCTGGACCCAAAAATTTTGAGGCCCAAAATTTTTAAAACCCATATAATACTGTTAGTATACATCGGTCCACGCTATACAAAAAAAATCAGTCTCTTAGGGGTCATTTGTTAAATCTGAACGACATTTTCAGGACGATTAAAATTCTGAATGAATGAATAATCTGAATGCTGAATGAGTGATATTATTTGTTTAGCTCAACTATAATTTATCTGAATGACAAAATTTAAATTTTTTGAAATTAATGTCGTTAAATTTGAATTAAAAATTACCATTATTTATTCCAATAATGCACATGATTTGAATAATTTTTATTTTGAATATTTAGGCTTGCATGAGTATTTGTTCTAATAAATTTTGAGATGAGTGAGAATCCAACCCAGATTTCAGATGAGAAGAGAAATAAACTCTAATCATATAAAAAAAATCCACCTACTGAACTCTCAACTCTAGATTGTGTTGAACATTTTTTTTATTAATATTTCATCTTTATTTAGCTTATGATTAATTTTTATTAATTATTTTATACTAAATTTTTAAATATGTATAATCAATTTTACTCCAATCGTTAAGCTTATTTTAGCATTGAATGATCTATGAAAATAAATTTATTATTAATAATAAATATATATGTAAAATGGTAATATAAAATAATTTTATAATAATAATAATAATAATAAAACTAGCATATATTATTAAATAGTGTAGGAGGGGTTTTTTTGACGTGTGTATGAGAGTAGTAGGTAAAAAAAGATACTGCAAAAGCAAAGCTCCATCAAGATGGATGGTTCAGCTGATTTATTTATGATGTATCGTCCAGAGAAAAAAAGGAATCGTCCAGGTACTTAAAATATTTATCAAACAATCTAGGCTTTGGAAAAACCACTCATCCAGTTCAAAGAGTATCGTTCAGTAGTAAACAAATGAGGCCTTAATCTTATTATCCTCCCTCTTTGTCTTAGTGATACATTATCTCAACTAATTAGCTGCTTCTTTGAAGTTTGAATTTGATTCACGCCACCACCCCACTCTCCATTCACTCGTTCAGAATCACAACTCAGGTAACTAACATCCAATATCTTCTTTTTTTCTTGTACACAAATATACATAATATTAGGGTTTTTAAAGAATTGATTATATTTGTATTTATATACTATTTAATTAATTTGAAATATATGGTGATTTGTAGTTTATTTTAAGGTTAGTTTTTAATTTTCTATCTAAGAGTATTTGTGTTTCTTACTTTAGTTGAGATTATGTGTGCTTTTTACTTTTTAAGTATGTTTTTTGTCTCTCGTTAATTTCATTAATATTTTAATAATTTTTCTGTTTTTGTTGTTCGTAATAGGTTCTTAATTTATTAGTAATTGAATTATTGATTAAATTTTAGTACTAATTTAGTCATTTTATTTAAGTTGACTAAATTTTTAATTTTTTATTATTGCAACTGTTACGTTGTTAAATTTAGTATGTAAAAAAAATAAGGGCCTTTTCTTCGATTTCGCCTCTAGGCCCCCATACGGCATGGAACGGCCCTGGCCCCATATAGTATCTCTACATAATTATATATATTCAGAATGTTATTAGGGGAAAATAAAAACTAGAGTTTAATTTTCTATCATTTAATCATCTTAAATCAATGACTTCTAACATTTCATACTCTTCATTTCGTTCTCAAGTTAAGCCGATCCAAGTACCGATACACACACAAATACACACACACACACATATATATAGAGAGAGTTAAGTTTTATGCAGACCAACATTTGAGTGAAGATCGTGGAGAGCATATACATTATGTACTAAAGATATGGCAACATATATATTTGCAAAAAATGTTCAATGAACATTATTATTTCATTCAAAATCTTAAAAATCATATATAATTTGCAAGCAGAACATGTTTTGGAAAAAAATACGTTATGCAATATTTTGTTTGCAGAGCATACATGATTTTTAAGATTTTTAATGAAATATGCATGCAAAACATGTTGGTTTAATCTTGAGTTGTTTTATTTACTTTGTTTTGTTTTAAATAAATAAAGTAGTCGTCAGTTAGTTTGTTTTGATGCATTAGTAGTTGAGTCAATGTAGGAGTCATCAAGTTGGTTTCTATCTAGTTAGTTGAGTGAGTATAGGGCGAGATAATCTCTGTTCCTACTTTGGTGTTTTCAGTTGTTTTGTTTCGTCTATATGTATTCGAGTTATTGAATAAAATCAGCAATGCTTTGGCTGGCAAAACCTCTTGTTTCTCAGTTTACTCTTTGCAGTATAGTATATTTACATATGTACTAACTACATTTGGTATCAGAGCATACACGGAGATTCTCAGTGAAGGGCGAAGAAGCATTCAAATGGATATCAACAAGGTCAAGGCAGGGGGTTCAATAGGTCTAAGCTATCCTATTCTGACCAAGAATAACTATACCACTTGGGCATTGAAAATGAAGGTTTACATGCAAGCACAAAGGGTTTGGACAGCGATAGAACAGGTGGATCCAAAGGTGATTGTTGAAGAAAAGGTGGATAAAGTAGCCTTGGCTATGCTGTACCAAGGACTACCTGAGGATATGATACTCTCGATTGCGGAGAAAGGAACAGCCAAGGAGGCTTGGACAGCACTGAAGACGATGTGCCAAGGAGCAGATCGTGCAAAAACAGCCAAAGCTCAAACACTGAGGTCAGAGTTTGAGGCTTTGGTAATGAAAGACAATGAGCAGATAGATGATTTCTACCTAAAGATAAATGGGCTCGTTACCAACATACGAGCTTTAGGTGAAACCATGTCAGAATCCTATGTGGTAAAGAAACTACTTCGTGTAGTGCCAAACAAGTTTCTACAAATTGCCTCGACCTTGGAGCAATTTGGTGATTTGGAGAAGTTAACATTAGAGGAGGTAGTGGGATCATTGAAAACTCACGAAGAAAGATTGAATGGAAGTAGTAAGAAGGAATCAAATGAAGGACAGTTAATGTTGACGGAGGAAGAATGGCAAAAACGTGAAGGGAGTGACAGTAAACTACTGCTTACTCGTGAAGAATGGCAAAAATGATCAAGAAGGAGAACCCCAGATGGATCATCATCAGGTTTTAGAGCTCGAGGAGGGAGAGATAAGAGCACATTGAGATGCTATAATTGTTCAGCGTATGGTCATTTTGCTACAGATTGTAAAAAACCAAGGCGTAACAGAGAACCAAAGGAGGAAGTAAACATGGCAAAAGTCGAAGATGATGAACCTGCTCTGCTTCTTGCAAATGTGAAGGTGATGCCTCAAAAGGTACATATGAATGAAAAGCAAGTCCTTCATTCAAAATTGTCAAAGGTACAAAGTGAGTCTAATGTATGGTATTTAGACAATGGAGCCAGTAGTCACATGACTGGTTTCAAATCAAAGTTTATGGAATTAGATTAACATATACGTGGCTCTGTAAGCTTTGGAGATGGATCTACTCTTCGAATTGAGGGTAAGGGAACTGTGGTCTTTGAGTGCAAGAATGGAGAAACACGCACCCTGGAGGATGTGTATTATATCCCAACTCTGAGTTAATGGTGATGCACTTTGTCACTCTTAATTACCTTCCTAGAACAAATTGACATAGCTTAGATAAACATGTTCTGCTGAGACAACTAACTCATTGAGAAAACTAATTCGTTGGCACTTCTGAAATTTACAGGTTTGAGAGAGAAAGAACTTGTCCCTTATGCAGGGCATTGGTTCGACCAGCTGATCTGAAGTCATATGGCGATGGTTCTACTAGTTTGTTTGTCCAGTTATATTAAATTTTGTTTTACCCCACATTATGCATTTTCTTTGTGGTCCTGGACCCTCTCTCTGCTTTTTTCTGTGTTGCTCTAAAAGAATCAGCATAGCCAATAAGAGAAATGGGTTGACGAGGTCGTATATACAACAAATGGTGATATAGAAATTCCAGATGAAAGGAACCTGCCTGATGTACATGTCTGGAAACCTGATGATTAAGCATATACATGTTTATAAAATGAATAGAACAATTTTTTTTAGTAAACTTATTGATGTTTCACTCTTGGTTGGTTCAAAAGTGAATTTTTATTATAAACAGTGATTCAATGAGAAATTCTTTTGGCACGATTGGGTTTAAGTGCTAGTGTGGCTGATAGGAAAAGAGGGCAGGAGGAGAAATTCTTCCACTCAATTGATGATGATTTGAGAGAAGGCAATGGATGAGGAGGGTTGCCATTTTTTCGGAGTCCAGAGAGTGTCGTTTGACGTTGATAACTCGTCGCAACACCCTTGGATAATTAATTACATTTTCGGTGACTGTCCACCATAGCTGTGCGTAGGGTCTGCACTGGTCACTCAGCCGCCCCTGTCTGATTCACTTTTAAGATTTTCTTCTTAAAGTTTACCAACGTAGCAGATATGGCCATGATATACGCCTACTGTGGTTAGAAAGTACTGTATTGCTATTACATGTAGCCATTGGGATTGCATGACCTTGCCAACTTGGACCTTGGGGGCCTGGCTGGCTTAGTAGGCGAGCGCATACCACAGAACAGAGAGATGGAAAATGCTAATTCCCTTTACGCAGCCAGTGTTCTAAAAATTGGCCTAGGCGGCCGATTAATCGCCGCCTAGGCGCTAGGCGGCCATAAAATGCCTAAATTCTACAAAAATCGGTCATTCGTCGTTTTTTTTGATTAGGCAACGCCTAGGCGAGATTAGGCGGGATTAGGCGGTTTAACTAGTTAGGCGGGAATAATCGATTAGGCGGCGATTAATCGGCCCTAGGCGGTATTAAGCGGCGATTAATCGGTCAAATTTTAAAAAAACAGTCAAATTAAGAATAAAACTTTAAAAATATTAATTTTTTTAAATAAAAAATATACTTTACACATGAAAGGTTAAATTCACTCATCTTATCTAATAATAAAATGAAGATATTTATTTTTTTACTTATATAAAATATATTTTTAAATATTAAAATTAAATTATATAAAAAATAATATTTTAATACATCTGATTAGTGTTCCGATTAATCATTCCGATTAATCGTCGCCTAGCCGATTAATCGGTAGAAGGTAGGCTCACTGCCTAGACCCGCCTAGCAATTTCGATTTTTAGAACATTGTACACAGCTAGCTATGGTACCGTAATACTAATGTGGTTTCTAAATTTTTGATGCTTTTTATTTTACAGTAAGTATCAGAATTGAAAATGTTAAAAGGGAAATATCATTCCAACTCCACCTGTGCAAGATAGGCAAGCGTAAATTTTGAAGCAAAGCATCGAATATTTAAATAATCTTGGGTTATGACTTATTAGTAAAGAAAAACCATATAACTAATATTATAAAAACATACTAATAACATATGTGAAAATAAAGTTAAAACAAATACAAAACTTGTGAAATGATGCCAGTAATTGGTTAACAAATTACAAAAGGGTAATGATTTTTATTCACTCAACTATTTATATTTGAAGAAACTTACTATTAAATTATGGATTTTATTTTTCAGGTCACTAACATTACATTTAAATTTAACTATTATTATCCATTAAGTTATCAATATATTCTTAATGAACACTAGTGAAGGGTCCATCAAATTTACATAGAAAAGGGCATTAAGGTAAATTTCTTTTTGAAAATCAACCAATTTAATCCCATTTAAGAATCATTTTTTAATATTTTAGTTACCCATAATACTAATAAAAATTGATATTTTGTCTAATTTGGTTTGCACGCTATTCACAAACTTTCCAAAATTGTTGTGATTTGAATTATATATCATCTCATGCCTAGCTGTAATAACACACCTTTATGACAAACTTTCCCAAAATAAATTCTAATTGTTATTTTGTTCCCCTAATTACTCTCATCATTAATAAACTTTCCAAAATGGTTTGTGTGATCTCTTCCACAGTCTTGGTTTTTTTTTCAGAATTCAAAATTGGATTTCTTTATTATTACTACCGCCGAAGAATCAAGTTCTTTTCTTCTCATGGTGCATAATTGATAACACTTAATTCATTGTAATGAAACGCAAACAGACGTCGGCTTCAGAGACGGATGTTGAAAGAGGTATGATGTATTTCTTTCATGAATGAGTTCTGTTGTTTATTGTTGTTGATTGTTTTCCCATCATGATTCCACAAGTTTGGTGCTAATTTTTTGTTTAGGTCGACGGTTCATTTAGGAGCTGTTAAGATTTTGTTAAAATCTGAATTTCAGGAAGGAATTGATTCACCTATTAAAATGGCTTTAATAGATAACAGAATCAAGGATCGTAGAGATTGTATTTTAGGTGCTGCTAGAGGAAATTTAGCATACCAAAAATTCATGTTCTCAGTCTACCCTAAGTTTGGACTTAGCCTAGACACAAGAAATTTAGATTCGGTTTTATCATTCGTACATCAGTTTGAACGAGAAAACCTAATGGATGCCGGAGATAAAGTCTTTAGCATATCATAACCAGGTTGCGGATAAATTGAGTTGACAGTTTAAACAATTAAACTTGCCAATTATATAAGTAATTATTTGATAAATTACTTTACTTTTTGTTTTTACAAAAACAAAAGGCATTACAAGCATCGCTAGCTTCATCAATAAAGCTACCAATATGGTTTTTTAAACCGTCAATTTCTTGACTGTTCCAAATATAGAACCTACCATGTTGTTCTTTCATCGTTTCTAGACTGACGTAGAATTCTCTAAGTCGATCTATTCTATTGTTATTGATATCTAGACATGCTAGATCTCTTATCCTAGTGAAGAAGTCTTCATCACTAAGTCTAATGGTTTCGCCATTAATGGTTAAGCTCCAAGGGAACATTACTGACCTTCGATTATTGCTAATCATGATCAAATTTAAATATATAAAAAGATTTATATAAGTTTATTTAAAACAGGGTTTTGAGTTTTACCAGGCCTTTCAAATGATCTGTATCTTTTCAGTGATTATCTGATCTCTAAAACTTCGATTCTTCTTTTAAATCTTCTGGCTTTTTATTCTTTGTCTTCAATCCTTCGAGCGGCGTTTCCCTAACGGCCACCTGCCTCAGCGGTACTCCCTGTGCTCCAAGCGGACTCCAGAATAACAAGAATATAACCAAGATTTATAAAAAGAAAAGACTTTTTATTGATTAAGATAATATGTACAAATATAGACTCATTATGAGCCTGTTTACACTCGTAACCCCGTAGGGTTTTTACTCACACATTATTATGAGGACTCTTGATTTTGCATACAGAGTAGTTTGTATGAAAATTTTCGATGTCCCAAACTGAAATGGAACTCTTCCTTTTATAGATCAAGGAAAGAGGATCTGTACAAATATTCTTACGTCACTGCATGCGCAAGATGTATATTATTGTTCTACTTTATTAAAGTAGATTCCTTTTAAAGCAGATGCCTTCTTCTTTTGACTTTTTGACAAAGTTAAAGTAGATGCTTCTCCTTTTGATAAAGCTAAAGTAGATGCTTTTACCCAAGGTAAATGCTTTTCCTCTTTTGCTTTTGATAAAGCAGATTCCTTCCGCTTTAATTCTCCTCCACAGCTTTTCCTTTATCCTTGCTGGTGGTGGGGTCATTCTGGCAGTATTGATAGAGATATCTCTCGTCGGTACCTGTCCTTTTAATTATTCGTGCACTAGCTTTACAAAATTCCGCGTAGTGGCAATCAAATATTAGCTGGCTTTTAGTCATGCGCCTCTTGCATGCTTCTAAAGTTGCTTTATCTTCTTGGCTCATTGTGGTGTGAGTCATTGAAGTCATGATGCAATTTGAAGACGAATAATTAATCTTCACCTTGTCATTTTCCTTTATGCAGAGAATCTTTTCTAGAATAGCTGCATACTTGTGGATGGCTACTTGCTTCAAATCTTTCTTTTCCAGAGTGACTGGTTTTGATTCGCTTGGAGCGTAGCTTCTTTCCTTGACAATTCCTAGCTGAACATAATGAAATGGTTTAGCCAGACTGTCATTATAGTCTTCATCCCAGAACGGTAGTGTTGATTGAACCTTGATGAAAATTTCTTTCGCTGGATTCTGAACACACTTTGTCCTGAATTGTTTGACTGCTTCTCTGAAAGCCTTTGGAAAACTGCCAATTTCTAACAGATTGTTGGATGGGTAAATTAGACTAACTAACCCATTGACATAAGCTTCATAAATTAACTCAGGATCTGAGTTAGGATAAAAGTTGAAATAGCTTATGTTGGTTTTATCCGTGGTGAAAAACTTATGTTTCACGAATTCATGCTCCGTAGCACTTCTTCCAAGTTCATAGAAGTTGCTGAAACTGTCGTAGATTGTTTCTCCACTATCGTCTTCAAAATCTATGATTAGATTTTCCGACTTAACTTTTCCCAACACCTTTTGTGAAGTTGCTATTTTTTTCAGAGCTTGTTTGAAGGTTGGCTTCAAAGCTTCTGTAGAATTGATAAGACACAGCGGTGGCTTCATCATTTCTTTAGTGTAGAGATCAGCGGATACTCTTGCTTCTTGGAAATCTTTGAACTTCTTGTGAGAAACTCCTGAGATTCCTGTGACTGCCAAGCTTGCAATTGCCCAGTTGTTGTAGATTCCTGGATTGGGACCATTGTAAACAACATAGTAATTTTTGCTGGTAGTACTGATCGGTATTACAAAAGATTGCTCTTTTGATTTCTGTGGGAGTTGAATTCCCCCATTGGGTCTCAGATTTAAATCTGAAGATTCTCCCAATGTTTCGGAGGTCTGAACCTCAGTTTTGCTTTTTACCAAAGCATCAGGTTTCAACGGATTTGTTGTATCTTTACCAGGAGCCGTTTGCTCTGGATTAGTCTGTACTTCACTTATTGCTAAGGAAGGTGTACAAATAACCTTTTGTTGCAAGGAATAATCCTTGGTTTGGATTTTTGCCAAATCCACAGGCGTTAACGGATTTTATGTGCCTTTACCGGTAGCCGTTTGCTCCGGACTAGTTTCAGATCTGTTCATTGATGAAGAAGGTTCTGAAATTACCTTTTGATGTTCGGGAAGGGAATACTTCCTTACATATTCCAGTTCTGCACGAACTAGTTGTAATTCTTCTTGAACAAGTTTGAATTTCTTCAAGAGGATAGCTTCTTTTAGCTCTAGTTGTTCTATGGAAGTGTCCATAGTTTTTCTCAAAGAAAGAGATTATGTATAGAGCAAACAAGGCTCTTTGATCTGTTAAAAGATCGTTGGTATAGAGAGGTGTTATTTTTGTTTGGTGTGATTTTCTTCTCCAAATCCTCTCGTATTTATAGCCAGAATTCAGGCTTTGGATTCCTGCAAAAGTAAAGATAACAAGAAATGTCATGTCATAAACTTTACACCTGTCTTTGCTGGAATTCTCTTGTTAAAAAATCTGCTAAGCAGTTTTTAACTCCTTCGATATGTTGAACATCGAAACTGTAGCGGGATAGCCATTGTTGCCATCTCACCAATCTTCCTTGCTTATTATCTCCCTGTAACTTAATATGAAGAAAATAAGAGAAATTTCTATTATCAGTTCTAACCAGAAATCTAACCGGAGTGAGATAAATAGAAAATTTGTTAATTACTCTAATGACAGCTAAGTATTCCTTTTCATTGGAATGATAATTTTTCTCAGCGTCCTTAAAGCTTCCTGAAGCGTATCTGCATATTAATTCTTTCTCAGAATTAACGGCTTTGAGCACTCCTCCCCAATATTCTCCTGAGGCGTCTGTCTCAATGATAAGCTTGTCATCCGGTTCTGGATGATAGAGTTTTGGAAAACTCTTTAGATTCTTCTTGACTTTGACCATGTAGCTGGTGTCTGAATCTTTCCATTCCCAAGGAACATCTTTCTTGAGCTTCGCCTGCAAAGGAGCACGTATAGCTGCAAGTTTGGGAATATAATCAGAAGCATAAGTTAATATACCTAAAAACCTTTGCAACTATTTTTTGTCTTCAATTTTATCCGGGAACTTATGAATATGTTCTAGGATGTGCGACTGAGGACAATGAGTTCCTTGATCAATTTCTAGTCCTAAGAAATTAATCTTTGTCTTGAAGAGCTGAGCTTTCTTCTTTGACAATATAATACCAAGTTGTTGGCATTTCTTTAACACTGCTGCTAAATGTCTGAGATGATCCTATTCATTATCACTAAAAATAAGAATATCATCTACATATACACAACAGAATTTTTCAAAAGACCTGAATGCATTTTGCATATGTCTTTGGAATATAGAGGGCGCTTGTTTGAATCCAAAAGGTAGCACCTTCCACTGATAATGTCCTTGAGGACATGTAAATGCTGTCAATAGCTGTGATTCTTCGTCTACCAATACCTGCCAAAAACCAGATTTACAGTCTAGTGAACTAAACATTTTCTTACCTCGAATAAGGGTGAGTAATTCATCCTTGTTAGGTAAATTATGGCTGTCTCCTATGGTGGCATCATAACCGCCTTGTAGTTGACTACCATTCTCTTTTTGCCTCTTCTCCTTTCTGCTTCGTTCTCTACCAGAAATGCTGGAGATATGTGAGGTGATTTGCTGGGTATGATGATATTCATATCCAGTAGTTCCTGAATTTTTTTGCCAAATTCTTCTCGATCTTGTGGACTGTACTTCATAGGTTTGACCTTGATTACCGTCTTTGGATCTCTGAGCTTGATGCTTCCTTTCATCCATTGCTTAGTCTTTTTAGGATCTAAGGGATTTTCAGAGCATAAAGAATCTAATAATCTCTCGATTATAGATTTCTTTTCTATGTCTAGAATCAAATTTTTACGAATAAAATTCAATTCTTTAAATTTTTCTAAACTCTCCTTCCCCCTTTTTAAAAGTTGAATTTTATTAGGGCTGATGTTTATAGCTTCTGGCTGACGAGTCTTAGACTTTTTCTTCATTGATTCAAGGAAGTCTTTAACTCCAAATTTTTTAGCTATAATCAATTTTTTGACATATACTTTTTCACCTGAAAGAGTTAAAATAATATGATCCAGGTGTTGAGTAAATGGTCCATATAAGTTTAGAAAGTTATTGCCTAGAATAAGGTCTACACCTGATTCCTGCTGATAGATTGTAGGAATATGAAATATTTCTCCTGCAATCATTATATCAAGGTTTTTACATACCTTTGTAATAGTAATGGAACTATTATCTGCTATACTTACCTATATAGGCTTTTCTGCATTAACCCAATGTTCTTCTGGGATAACGTATTTACTTGCTAAGCACAGACTTGCACCTGTATCAACATAGCAATGTAATTCTATCTTTTTATATCCTGCAAAATTCAAGATACCAGGGATATAAATAGAATTAGGATTGGTGATATTAGATATCGCCAGATCTTTTACTTCTTCAGTCTGAATCTGATGAAGTATATTCATTAGTCTCTAACTCCTCTGGTCCGGGATCTAATTCTTCTTCTAAGATATACACTTCCTGTATATCTTCGTAAGGTTCTTCGATAGGAATATATCCTAGTGAATATACCTGTTCAAGCATGCGGGCTTTACTCTCATGCTTCTGCCTGTTCGGGCACTCGTTTGCATAGTGTCCTTCTTCATTGCAAATCCAACACCTGCATTTTTTCTTGCCTTTTGGGAAAAACTTTTGTTTATCGTTAGAAAATTTCTTTGAAGATTTTTTCTTAACATATTTTCCTGATTTGAAGGGCTTCTTTTTCCTAACAAATCGATATTTTTTTGTATATTTCTTATACGATTTTTTCCTGTGGAAACTTCTAGATGTTTTATTACATCCATACTCAAATGGTTGTTCTACCACTTTTTCACAGCATTTCTTACCAAATAATTTTAGCTGTTTTTGTTTTTTAGTTTAGTCACAAATCTTACTGATTTTTCTTTAACTATTCTATGAGCATAGCCCAAACTATTTTCAGCAGCTCCTGTTGCTTCAAGATTAAAACGTTCCAGAGCTTTCTCACCTACTAGAGGTATTTTAAGAAGATAATCTCTGATAAACTTCTTATAATCTGCTAGCTCAACTAATTGATATAAGTATTTCTCATAATCATTATAAAATCGATCAAGAAAACATATATCGCAGAGTTGCATTTTAGTAAGCATGGATTTTGCCTTACTAACTATCTTAGCCAATTCTTGAATTTTATTGGTCTGAAGATCTATTCCTAGGAACAATGTATAGATTGCATCCATGACATTTTCATAGGCAGTTACGGGATTCATTACTGGAACCCATGTGGTGTTTTTAATCATGCTATTAACAACACCTGAAGTCTTATGTTCCATCAATAACAAGACTGTTCCTTGATCATCATAAGCTTCGCTATTAGTCTGTATTATTAGACTAATTTCTTGAGACCATTTATCAATGAGCTCTTTTCTATTGGTTTTTCCGTCAATATTTAAAATATTACTACCATAGATGTTAGTAACATTTTTAGAATCCGGAATAGAATAAGAAGGATAAAAATTACCTTTCCTCTTTCTATTACCTGAGGTTTTGCCTTCATGCTCTTCCTCCTTTTTGACTCCAGAGTGTTCTCCTTGTTCTGGAGAAGTTTGTTTGTCCATTCTGAAGTTTTCTGGAAAAACTTCTTCTTCTGATTTTTCAGCTTGAAGTGATTCTTCCGAACCTTCCCAAGGGTCTGATCCCTCTTCGTCAGTACTGAAAGATTCAATAATGTTTAGAGTTTCATGAGAATTAAAACCGAATAAAGATTTTAGCTCACTGCTTGACTCTATTTCTTGGTTGGCGATAGAGTCATCCTCTATTTCCATTAACCTGATTGCTTGTTCCAATTGACCGTAGTTGTCATCTGTAACCTGCAATTCTTCATCTTCTAGATTATTCCAGAAGAATTCTTCTACCATTTGCATGTAATTCATGATGATTCTTTATCAAATGACCAGGTTAAGCTTCCTGAGTTCTTTCCAGAACCCATTTCTTCGTTACCAACGTTGAAGTTAGGATAACTGTATTTCAAGGGTTTCTTGAATTTTTCATCTGCTAAGACGATTTCTCTGTTTGATGTACCTGTCTTAAGAACATCAAGAATTTCTTTATTGCAAGGACAATCATGAATAACTAATTTTATTTCATTGATAATCTTTGCTGCTGCCGCTTCAATGTTATCGGCCTTCTGCTGATTTTTAAGCAACTCTAGAATTTCTTCTAATTGTGGCTTAATAATCTTAGTGAAATCTTCTTGTAATTCCTTAAGACTCATCCTAGAATTTTCTTAAGGTATTCCTCGATTTCTATGAGTTTAGAAGTAAAGTCTAATACTTCTTTTCTCGAGATAGGTATGTCATGCTTATTGTTACTAAGCTTTTCTACCTGTTCTGTAAGCTTTTTAATCTCTTCGTTATTTTTAACTAAAAGATTCATAGCTTTGTTATTAATCTCATTTACGAGATTTTTAATATCTTCTAGCCTGCTACTACTGCTAGATCCACTTCCCCATTCTGAAAATATGTGGTTCCATATTTGCCAAAAAGGCTCGAAGCTTTTGAGAATTTTTCGCTTGGATCCTTACTAAGCCCAAAATAGGATGGCATTTTATAAACTCCTAGCAAAATTCTTCCTGTAATCTGATTAAGATTGTTAGTAGATGCAATTATTGTAGTAATTCTTGCACTACCAGGGTGACTACTGAAGGTATAATTCTTCAGCTCTTGTCCCTCTACTTCGCTTAATCTTTTGAGATTAAGAACTTTTCCTTTCTTGTAAATATGTGGGTGTACAGGTAAGGAAGTAGTCATTTAACTGATACGTTCAAGCTTTCGACCTAAACTATCAATTCTGGTTGAGACATTCCTTAAAAGGTTGTCTGTTGAGGATTCTCCTATAACTAGGTTTTTCCCCTTAAAGATCATTCTGGGTTTTTCTCCTAAATGAGGTTTATTCCTAGCAATATCTATTGCCCATGAATTTTCTAAAGGACTAATTTCTGAAAATTGCTTCTCTTCAACAGATCCTATATCTGAGAATATATCTTCTAATTCAATATATTCGGATTTTTTGTAATCTATACTGTGATGACTGTTGGTCAAGGCATAGGCTACAACATATGATATGCTAAAGACTTTATCTCCGGCATCCATTAGGTTTTCTCGTTCAAACTGATGTACGAATGATAAAACCGAATCTAAATTTCTTGTGTCTAGGCTAAGTCCAAACTTAGGGTAGACTGAGAACATGAATTTTTGGTATGCTAAATTTCCTCTAGCAGCACCTAAAATACAATCTCTACGATCCTTGATTTTGTTATCTATTAAAGCCATTTTAATAGGTGAATCAATTCCTTCCTGAAATTCAGATTTTAACAAAATCTTAACATCTCCTAAATGAACCGTGCTGATTGTTGATCTAATTTTAGAAGGGATCTTTAAAAGGTTTTTCCTAATTTCTTCTCTATTAATTAGTGATAGGAAAACAGAACCTTTTGTATCTTTTATGTCTACATGCATTTCTTTTGTGCTGACAAAATAAAAGATATTGTTTTTTCTATTCAGAATATTTAAACCAAATGAATTTGGGATTCTAAATATTTTTTCTTTCTTTAGATCAAGTTTCAAATTCTTGATTTTTGAAAGTGTTTCTTGTTTTACCAAAAAACTTCCTTGAAAACCTTTTTCGTTTTCGGAAAACTCGATTTCAAAATCTTGATTATCATCAGAAGTCTGAGGATCATCAATCTCTTTTTCTTTTAAAAGATTCATTTTAAAAGATTATTCCTAGGCTCTGATACCAGGTTGCGGATAAATTGAGTTGACAGTTTAAACAATTAAACTTGCCAATTATATAAGTAATTATTTGATAAATTACTTTAAAAACAAAAACTAAAGTAATTTATCAAATAATTACTTATATAATTGGCAAGTTTAATTGTTTAAACTGTCAACTCAATTTATCCGCAACCTGGTATCAAATAATTACTTATATAATTGGCAAGTTTAATTGTTTAAACTGTCAACTCAATTTAGTAATTTATCAAATAATTACTTATATAATTGGCAAGTTTAATTGTTTAAACTGTCAACTCAATTTATCCGCAACCTGGTATCAGACCATAGCTTTATTGATGAAGCTAGCGATGCTTGTCATGCCTTTTGTTTTTGTAAAAACAAAAAGTAAAGTAATTTATCAAATAATTACTTATATAATTGGCAAGTTTAATTGTTTAAACTGTCAACTCAATTTATCCGCAACCAAAGTAATTTGTCAAATAATTACTTATATAATTGGCAAGTTTAATTGTTTAAACTGTCAACTCAATTTATCCGCAACCTGCTCTCAGGTTGCGGATAAATTGAGTTGACAGTTTAAACAATTAAACTTGCCAATTATATAAGTAATTATTTGATAAATTACTTTACTTTTTGTTTTTACAAAAACAAAAGGCATGACAAGATCTCTGAGCTTGATGCTTCCTTTCATCCATTGCTTAGTCTTTTTAGGATCTAAGGGATTTTCAGAGCATACTGAATCTAATAATCTCTCGATTATAGATTTCTTTTCTATGTCTAGAATCAAATTTTTACGAATAAAATTCAATTCTTTAAATTTTTCTAAACTCTCCTTCCCCCTTTTTAAAAGTTGAATTTTATTAGGGCTGATGTTTATAGCTTCTGGCTGACGAGTCTTAGACTTTTTCTTCATTGATTCAAGGTAGACTCATTATGAGCCTGTTTACACTCGTAACCCCGTAGGGTTTTTACTCACACATTATTATGAGGACTCTTGATTTTGCATACAGAGTAGTTTGTATGAAAATTTTCGATGTCCCAAACTGAAATGGAACTCTTCCTTTTATAGATCAAGGAAAGAGGATCTGTACAAATATTCTTACGTCACTGCATGCGCAAGATGTATATTATTGTTCTACTTTATTAAAGTAGATTCCTTTTAAAGCATATGCCTTCTTCTTTTGACTTTTTGACAAAGTTAAAGTAGATGCTTCTCCTTTTGATAAAGCTAGATGCTTTTACCCAAGGTAAATGCTTTTCCTCTTTTGCTTTATCTGTTTATAAATTTAGATTAATGGATTACAAAGATAAATATAGTAACAAAAAATTTAAATTAATTAATAAGAAATAAATTTTGTCAATCAAGATCTTAATCTTAATTAAATCAAAGAGAGTATAAAAGTATCACATAATATCTTATATCTCCTGTAAATCAAATCCCTAATTAACATATACGAGTAATTGTTTTTTATTTATGTTACAAAGAATGATAAATCAGCTACTCCATTATATAATTAGTTAGTTCATACTATAAAAAAAATTAGTAACAAACGCACACACTACATTATATAACCAGAGATATCATCTTAAAAGCCTACATGGTTTAAAGCTCTTAACCTACATTATTATTTATTTCTTCACCTGAAGGTTAAGTGTGTTGTGTTTACATAATGCTTTCAGTATCGAATATTTCTAAATTGTCCTCTATTTATTGGACGATTTGTCTTACACTTTTGAGATGATATTATGCAATGTTCTTCCATTTCTAATATATTGATGTATCAATACTTTTTTTTACAGATGAACCTGAACATGCATGACCATCTTGACACACTAGATGATTCTAAGATAGGGTGGGTACTGAAGGTTCGTGTTACAAGAATGTGGGATACGTTATCCAATACAGGTGCTGTAATCAGACACAACTTGATGCTTTTAGATTGTCTGGTAATACTTAAGACCATTTACGTTTTGTTTTTTTGTTTGTATTTTAAACTTAATTATTTATATCAAAAAATTACATGTTTCCGTAAAATAATTTATTTGTAAGCAGAACACGCATATGCATGCAATGGTGACTCCTGCTCTTTGGATTAATTATCATAATGCTATTTTGGAAGGAGGCTTATATGAGATTACCAATGTCCGTGTTCGCGAAGCTATTGGTTATTATCGTCCTGTTAGTACCGCTAAGTGCATCACTTTTGTTCCCTCTACTATTATCGCTCCTTATTTTCATGATGACCATATCATTCCTGACCACAAATTTGAGTTAAAATCTCTTGAAGATTTATTTGAGAATGTTCGTGCATATGAACCTTATCAGAAACCTATCTATTCTACAGGTGATTTTAATTTCATCCTACAATGTTTTCTTAAGTCCATTGTTTAGCCTATTTATTTTTTTCATTTATTCTAGATGTCATGGGAGTCATGGAACACCTAGAACCACCACGGACAATTCAGACACATTTTGGTGCAAGACAAGTTGTGCAATTCAGAATAAATAATGGAAGGTAGTTGAAATTTAAATGAATGCAATTCCTACAACTATTGTTCATTACTCTTCTTTTAACTTATTCCTTCTTCTATACCAAATAATTGAGTTTATATATTCAAATGAATCATGTACTTCATTTTATGTCTTTTTAACAGGGTGTCGCACAAAGTTTCTTTCTGGGGACCGCTAAATGCGAATACAGAACCTTTGTACATGGATCATGTGGAGAGACCAGTGATTGTAACATTGACAAGTGTCAAAATTTCAGCCTATAAAGGTATTCATATTAGCTGCAATATACTAGGTTTGCCTTACGTATGCTATATTTGTTGCTAAATGTTCATAGTTATCATGTACCAGGCGGAGTTCAAGTTTCAAGCTTGCCTTCTTCGAGGATTTTTATTAACCTGCCGAACAATGATGTTTACATGCTGAGGAATATGTTGGTCGAAGAAGGATATCAGCCTCCCTTTAATGGTCCTTGAAACATTACCAACATGTTTCCATATAGTTGTGATGTTGAGATATGAATGTTATGTACTATACAGATTTGGTTTTTATTAGTCATTTTTACATTTAAAGTTTTTCGAATAAGGTTTTAATAAATGTGTAGTATCATCTCAACAGACTTATGTTTTAAGTATTTCGGTGATGTATGGACTTTTAGTATTATCTTACTTATATTTAAATTGAATGAAATTCTGCTAAATTTGCCTATTTTCATATAGTGTTTTGTAATTGAGTCTGTGGCTTTTGACGTTTAAATATTTAAATTTTTATGACATGTTAAAAGTTTTCTTTCAGTTCATGATATTGAATAATCAAATTATATATACATGGCAACAATGACAAAGACGATTGAATGTTTATTCTATTTGCATAATCAGATTACCTTATATCCACTTAACTCATTTAATTATCTGGCAAAGGTGATAACAATTTTATGCAAAGCATGATTTCTGATCATACCAATAATCACTAAAGAAATTAAATATTAGGAATGACACTTTGCAATGAGAGGTAGAATAAGATAGACATTAACAATTCATCATGTCCTGTTGCTTTTGTTTTACTAGCCATACATTGAACATAATGCTTTATTTTCCAACATTGTAAAGAGACCATTATCAAATAAACTAACAGACATGCTACATGTTCCAGTGAACAATTCTGATGAACAAAGTAGATCATAATCTATAAACTATATATTACGACTGAAATCATTGAGTAGAACTCTAATTTTTCCCCTGTTCTCCACCATTATGTATGCCTACATAGTTAGGTTACTTATCTTTTGCTTCCAAGCATCTCCAAATTTTTGAAATGTGCTTATCATTTCGTCCATCTTTTCTTTAAAATCTTTAGAGTGACTGCTTAGGGAAGTAGATGAATCAGTAAGAAACTTTCTCATATTTGTTGTGTATCCTATTGGAAGTTCCATTTTCTGCTCTGATGATTCTACATCTGTTGATTTCTTCCCGTCCATCAAGATATCAATGACCTCCCTTATAGAATTTATAGGACGTGATAAAATATTAATACAAAGCCATGTTAAAAATTAAGAGAAAGGTTATTTATTTGAAACTTATAAAGAAATAAGATAAAGGATTTGATTACCCATATTTTTCTTCCAGTCCAACAGCACGAGCAAAAAGATCAGATTGTCGTACTTCCATTGTTTTGAACATCTCACCGAAAAATTCATTTGCTTCTGCAAGATTGTTGTTAAAATCCTCAGAAGTAACATTCAGGATTTGCAAATCATGCACGACTCTATCCTTGATTGTAGACCATCTCTTTCTTTTGGCACTTCTTGAACTCATTGTTTATATCTTAGAGAATTTGGTTGCAACACATAAATAAATTATGAAAAATGAATATCTCACACAACTATTTATTAGCTCTGGGTGGTTATTTAGAGCAGTTGTTAATTCATGTAGAGCAGTTGTCAAGTGAATGTAATTTTAAAAATAAATAACTTCCAGTTTGTTAGAGATTTATATTTTATTTTATAATCATTTTATTTTAAATAGTTTTCTCATTTATTCCATTTAGCTGAATTTAGTTCATTTGATTCAGTTGATTAGTTGATTGATTAAGTTGATTAGTTACATAGTTGATTTAGTTGACTTTGTTTGATTTAATTGGTGATGCACAACATCAATCCAAATATTTTTTTTAATTAATGATAGATTTATAAATGAAACATTTATGTGCAATCATTCAATAAAATATAAAAATATAAA
This sequence comes from Saposhnikovia divaricata, assembly GCA_036435485.1. Taxonomy (NCBI): domain Eukaryota; kingdom Viridiplantae; phylum Streptophyta; class Magnoliopsida; order Apiales; family Apiaceae; genus Saposhnikovia; species Saposhnikovia divaricata. Next base: position 36,173,142 of record CM071599.1, read on the forward strand.
TTTAAGATCATTATTATTAAGTCAAAATTATGTTGCAATTTAAAGATTATTCAATCAAAAATCAATTTAAGATCCTTATTATTAAGTCAAAATTAAGTTTCCATTTAAAGATTTTAATCATTCTTATTAACTGACATGAGCATTCACATATCGATACATAGAAACATAAATGAAATTTTGCATAAAAAACATACTATTAAAATAACAGATTAAAACAATTTGGTTACAATATAATCAATTAAGGATTACATAATCAGATTTTGTGATTTTAATTTTAATGATATAAGTTTGATTACTTGATATTGATATTATGACATGCAAATTATTTGTATATGATTTATTAAAGTTGTTACATTCAGATCATTGAGACAAGTATACCATATAGGTTTACGCATTATAAGTATCCTTGCTTCTTGAATCCTGATTCCTGACCTGCTCAAACTTTTTAGTTTTACTATCTATTGCATTTTAATTATTTTCACGGTAAGTAGAACTCATACTATCGATCTCAGTTCAAAATGTTTAATTTTCACATATGAGATTATATATTATATATGTTACTGATATGTTTTTTGTATTGTTATTGCTGTAGTTCAAGCCAAATATGCAAGGAATTATGTTTGACCGTATTCAGAGTCTTGAGAAATCAAGAACGAATTGGAGGCTGAAGGTTAGATTGACTAGAATGTGGCCTACTACATCGGCAGAAACTCAAACTATGAAAGGATATAATCTTATCCTCTTGGACGATGATGTAAGTCACATTGCCTCTATTATTCTAAAGTTATATCCATTTCTCTGTTATGAAATATTTGCATGTTTGATATAAAATATAGTTAACTTGGTTTTTCTTATTATTGTTGTAGAACTCACATGTCCATGCTTATGTCTATCCTGATAATTGGCAAAATATTGGGAAGGGCATTATTGAAGGAAATGTCTACATTATTGAAAACTTTCAAGTTAGGGACACAATCGGAAGGCTCAAACCTGTCTCTACTAATTTTTGTATTCGTTTGTTAAATGATACTAATATTCAATCAGTGGAAAATGATGCATTGATTCGTATTCACAAGTTTGAGTTGATAAATTTAGGAGATTTTTTTCAAGAGTGCAACAAGTATGCCACTGATGAGAATCCTGAATTTTCAATAGGTTTGTTTGTCAGTTTTCCAAAAATTTTTAAATAATTATACAACCAGGTAATATGATTTTTGTTAATTGACAAACATTCTATGTTATACATTACAGACGTGATTGGTGTTATTGAAAAGTTTGAGAGAGCTAAGCCAATTACAACCAAATTTGGCCAACGGGAAATCGTGCGCTTTAAAATAAATGATGGAAGGTTTGTAATTTTTGTTCTAAACATACTTAAATAATTATATATGTTTTTATTGTATTCTTTTAGAGTGTACTGACGTGTGATTTCTATTATCTTTCTTTTCAGCATGTCTCACAAAGTTAGCGTTTGGGGTGATTTGGCTAGAACTGTAAATGAGGACTACGAAAAGCAAGTGGACAAACGTGTTATAGCCATCATCACAAGCACTAAGCTAACTTTATTCAGAAGTATGTTTTGTACATTTGTATTTTATCCCGTTACAATGTAAATTATATGTTATTCAATTAGTCTCTTCTCTTGCAATGTATGACACAGATGAAGTACAGATTTCTACATTGCCCTCTTCTAAGATATATTTGAATTTAGACATTGATCCTGTTAATGAGTTGCGAGAAAGGTACAGAATGTCTCCAATGACCCTTAAATTGTCATGTAGTTTCTTAAAAAAATGATAGACATAAACTTTTTGATATGACTAATAATGGTAGACATAAACTTTTTGATATAACTAATAATGGTTCTACTGCTTTAATTTTGTTGGTTTACATATGTCGACTAATTTGTACCAGTACTAACAGGTTAGACGAAGAAGGATACAAATCAGAAGAAGGGTCTTGCGAAATAATAGGCGTCTTGCAAAATGAGTCTTCTATACCGAAAGTCTCACTGAAAGAATTGAATGAGAATACTGCTGCCTATTTTGCAAAGGTGTCCTTTGGTGAAGAATTTTTTTATAATGCATTACCATAATCTTGCATACATGCTTTATATTAAATTTCGATTGTAAATTCCATGGCTGTCCAATATTTATAATATTGTTAGTCTTAGTAACAACTCTGTTTTTAGAAATTTGTAGTTGTCACTTTCAAAATAAGCAAGCTTGAAGATGAAGAAAATTGGTGGTACAATAGCTGCAATAAATGCCATGATGAGGTGGAGAAGATTGAGAAGAAGTTTAAAACTTTTTAATTTGATCCTTTCATTGTTTGTGTAAAGTTTTTGTTTGGTTACCATATGACCCTACTATTCATTTATGTTAATGCAATGTATACTAACTGCATTTCATTAATTTAAATATAGGAGCCTTGATCGTTGGTGATGAGCTTAGTTTGGTGTTGCTGAGATTGAGAGCAAGTGTATTTGTGAATTGCACCAAAGCAATTTGGCAATATACTCCTGTTTAGAATAATTAAAACAAGCAATGAGCAATTGTTTGTTTTCAGCCATGTTCTTTTGCTATTTATCTTAATTTACTCTGTTTTTGAACTCAATGGATTGAATGATATTTTGCATTCACGTTTGTAATGATTTTGGAACTCCTTTTAATCTATATTTGGTTTTTTAATAGTCCATAATTTTCATTTAACATATAGCAATATTATCAAATGTAAAAGCACATCTTTGCACAATGGCATATTAGTGGCAAAAATTAAAAACAGCTTCATAGGAAAGTCTATTGATATCTCAAATATATAGCACAAATGGCTTAATTCATATCAAAACATACCAAATTAAAATATTTCAGAAACTTAATAAGTTTACTAATTCCACCACTGACATACTTAATAATTGTTATAGTTCTGAAGACTACTCCTTAAATCGTACCAAAAACCAAGGTTTGTTAACCTAACGTACGTAATGACTAAAGTAAAAGATCAGTTAACTTATTTTGTAACATCAAAGATAATTCCTTCTGCTCCCTCAATCTTATTAAATATCAGGATTTGTCTCTTTCTTAACTCATTATCCTTGGCAAATTTCTTCCATCCAGCAGAGACTCTAGCTCTCCCATTATTCACTGCCAAACCAATGCTCCATGATCTATTTTCTATCCTCAACAGAACCCTTTCACCTGCTATCCAATCTCGATTTTCAGGAGCTATATTCCTTGGAATGTTCTGTAATAAACCAGCAAATAACTGAGAATAATAATCTTATAATAAAACTGTCAAATAAATCAGAATGGCACTTTGACATACCACTCCTTGGGTCCTATTATGGACATGGCACTTTGACAGAGCTGTAGAAAAAGAATGGAGATCGTTGTTGATTCCTACATCAACTACAACATTATCATTAATAGGAGCTTCGACCTCTGGTACTTCTTCCTCCACACTATCTTCAGATTCAAATTCTACGTTAAAAACGAAAACAATATAAAATCAGAATGTAAATTGTTTTGGTTTAATTTGTTCATCGTAAAGTTGTAGTACCATCATCTGATGGCCAATCAATATGCCAGAACCAAACATGTTGAGAAGTATCCGTTAATCCTAAAGGACGAGTTAAGTAGTCAATCTCCATTCCATCAACTCCATAAACTCTTGCAGTGATAATGTTTGTGTCCTCTTCCATGGTGAAAAAAATGGTTTCTTTTTGTCGGATATCGAACATGTCCGTAATTTTCTTCATCCTTTAAGACAGCCCTCCCGCTAATTATAGAAAACTGATGATTTCACATGCACCACAAACTTCCATCACATTGATTTGATTCAGTTTCTCTGAGTAGTTTTCTTTCACCAATTTTGGTACAATCTGATAATTCAAAGACATATGTATGCTTAATTAATATGCTAAATATTTTATATATCGAACTGATCCAAAGCAATATTACAGACACTATAATATATGTAAATCAATATATTAAAATCCATCTTTTTACAATTAGTTCATCATCCAAAGAAACAGGTGACACAACTTTGTAGAATGATCTAGGGAAAATCATAGATCCTGTTTCAAATATCATTTCCAACAGTGAATCACTTAGTATTTAGCTTTAAATACAGTCAACAATTAAACTACATTATGTTGTATCCTATTATAGGACAAAATTAATCTATTAAAGACAATGATTTCTAACCTTCACAATGATCAAGTACGTACTCATCGCCTTTGAAGATGCAAACATTCAAAAGTTGATCATCATTTGTAAATTTATACAAAATCAACGAATCCCCAGCAGCAAGCTCAGTTTCTTTTGCAAACTCCAGCCATCCCTTCTGAAACAAACATCTTCCAACTCTCCATTCTACATTGATTTCTCATGTCCTTTTAAGAAATCTAAGATTGACCTTACTTCCATGCTCCCAGTTTTTGTAAAAGCTTTCCAGACTTGGATTCAAGATCTGTTTTGAATGTTCAAAGTACATGACATGTGTTATATATGTTCACATAACATTTGGTAAAATGCAATATTTGTGTATGTTATGGAAACTCACCAGGATTTTCCTATTTGGATCAATGTCCATTGACATGATATCTATCTGAACATAGTGTGGATCAAGTATAAATCCATTGAACGTCCGTAGGATTTTCGATTTGCATCCATGCTGAAAAATACAAAATATGATATGAATTATGCTTAATTAGGTAATTTGGTGTGTATGAACCTCTTACATATTAGTTAAACATTTGTATATTAAATTTACATAATTTGATTCTAGATAACAAGAATTCTTACTTTTATTCAATTATTATAAGAACAGAGGATAAGTAACATCAGGGTATACAAAATTTAGTTAATCAAATTTAGTGATTAACACTTACAATATGAAGCAAAAGCATATAATGGTATTCCTAATGGATAAAAAAGTACTTAATCAGATATAAGATCACTATGTGCATATTTCTTCATGGTTACGAACTATCGCAAGACTTTACTAAGAATCCTAAATCACAAGACAGAAAGAACATTCACAAATTGCAAATTTCGATTATAAATATAAGTAACATTATTCATCAATTAAAAAGTTTAATCCTCAACATCGATTACATAAACCAAAAGTCTGATTGAACATGCATCACTGTCAAAGATGGATTCAATCATAAACATATACGTATCTATAATACAATTTATAAATCAATTATAGAACATCAATGTTAGATGCAGAACCTGTATATTAGATGTGTAATCATTAATTATAATGGTTAATAGTTGAATCCGTAGTTCTCCGTGGATCAATGTTAGAATAAACCTCCATTGTTGATCCGAGATTGAAGTCTTCTCTACAGTCCAAGCCTGATCGATCTTGAATCGGGGCAAAGTTGAAGACAGTTGCATGCAAGAGAGAGTTTTGTGCATTGGGATGTAGTTATACAATTAATTGTAATATTAATTGTAATATAGAATACTGTGTAATTCTTAAAAACCTTTAAATTAAATTTACACACTAATCTAGGTATAACATGTCATAATTAGATTTATGTACAAATTATAAAAATTATAATTTAAACAAATGTATCAATTGATATATGTAATTATTATTTTTTTGCAAGTATTATAAATTTTTATTTTTAATTCTGTACTAAAATGTTATTCGGTCGAATAATAAATTTTTATATTACATTATCTATTAAAACCTTTTTAATTTATTTTATTTAATATATATAAAAAATCAATAGATATATATGATCTGCCAAGTCTGTATGCTACAAATGAAGCACCTCTCTATGGATTAGGTAATTTCAAATTATAATATTTTTAGGGTATTGTTTTATATGATGATATGCATTAATGAACTTACCATAATTAAAAGAACTATTCAAATTATTATGCATGAGCTTACCATAAATATTATAAATTCATTACTCCTATTTCTTTCTAAAACTTATTTCTCAATAATTTAATTTTAAGCTGATTGGAATGTTGCTCCAATAATTAAAATAATATTCATGCAATAATATGTAAAATTATTGTGATGATTTCGAGTAACAATCAAACAATCATATTAAGTGAAAAATTGTAAATCCAAGATATTAACATTACATTTTTACTTTTTGATTTATTTAATTCAAAACTTAATTAAATTAATTAATTATACAATTAATACAATACATTAAATATTAAAAAAAGAGATGAAAAGTTATTTTATTTTTTAGTACTTAACACAAAAAAATTAATAAGTTTGGATTAGTTTTATATTAACCTTATTTCTTCATAGTTTAAATTTTCCTTTCCTAATAATAACAATTTTCAATATTAAAAAAATGATCTGCAATATAATTAAATAACGTCATATAAAATTTTAAAATTTACAATTTTAGCCAATTTTAGCACATCTCCCTCCACCCGTTATAACCACGGTTTACTTTGAAGCCATAACTTTGATTATTTTTTCATAATTCAATCCACTAAATTTGGCTAAATAAGTGATTTTGTTAGAGATTAGTTTTATCATAGTTGATAACCTAATAAATTGTAACCATTTTTCAATTAACGGTGTTGTGAACCAAAATCATTATTTTTTTAAGGGAAAAGGATCTATTAATAATAAGTCATACGGCATCTACAAAGATAATCAAACATTAACGAACACATAATAAAGATCAAATCAAATATTTCTTTGTTAAAACTACTATCGTCGAGTAAATCTTGCATTATGGAGCATCCCTCGCTCATGTCACTGAGATTTACAGCTTTCGTAGAGAGACAATCTAACGATTTGATGTAGTTGTGAAGAACATGCATACCTTGATCTGTCATACCGTATTCGAAACATCGACCATAACTGCATACCAAAATCATTATTTTATATGTACATATATTATAAAATGTAATGATGGTCTTAGCACGTGTAGCGCGGGCATAGGTCCCTAGTTGTTAGAATGAGCGATCAGCATGTATTATTTTGCTGACGTGTCTAGTTGACATGGTGTATGACCAGGCCCGAGCCCAGAGGGAGGGCATCCAGATCACCCGTCCTCGGCCCAAAAATTTTGGGGGCCCATAATTTTTAAAACCCATATAAAACTGCTAGTATACATCGGTCTAGCTATAAACAAAAATCCAGTCCCTTAATCTTATTATCCTCCCTCTTTGTCTTTTTTTTTGCCAAGAAAGAAATAACTTTCATTACTTCAAAATGTTCATCAATACATTAATGAACTCTAGATGAGCATTACTCATCGTCCAGATACGATCAGCTAAAGAACTACAATAACTCGCTACAAAGAGAGCTAAGTGGTTCGCAGACCGTTTAAAAAGTAAAAAACAGTACAACACCAAGAAACGACAAAAGGAATATTCATAATATCGAGGCATATGAACAAAAGAGCCCATAAACTTCAGAAAATACCGCATCTACATTGATCTGGATCCTGACTTCCATTAAATTGATCTCACGCTCTTCTTGAGCGATATCCATAGATCCAAGATAAGCTTTATAGACATAATAACTCCCTCTGAAATGGAATCTCAATTAATCCACCCGCAAGCCTCTACAAAATGAGCCTTCATCGAACCAAAATGCCATACTGGAAGATGAACAAAACAAGACACATGCCAAAAGGCAAGACACATGCTAAAATGCAAGACATTCAAACTGAAAATAAAACAACTAAAAAGACATATCGACGAAGATCTAAGAACCAAATTGGAAAATCCGAATGGATTCTTCAAAGGTTTCAGAAATCAAGCTCGATTTATTTGAAAAACTGAAAAACGGAAGAAAACTTAATCGACTCTCATCGGAAATAACTCCAGCAAATATGTGAAGAAGAGGAGGGCAGAAGAAAAGAAGAAGGGGAAGAGGGCTGCGGAGGGGAAAGAAAGGGGAAAGGGGAAGGGGGTGGCGGAGGGCAAACAAAGGAGGGTTAGGTTTTAGAGCTCCTCCCTCTTTGTCTTAGTGATACATTATCTCATCTTTGAAGTTTGAATTTGATCCCCGCCACTCTCCATTCACTCGTTGAGAATCACAACTCAGGTAACTAACATCCAATATCTTCTTTTTTTTCTTGTACACAAATATACATAATATTAAGGTTTTTAAAGAATTGATTATATTTGTATTTATATACTATTTAATTAATTTGAAATATATGGTGATTCGTAGTTTATTTTAAGGTTAGTTGTATTTGTGTTTCTTTTTTTAGTTGAGATTAGCATTAAAATTCGTGAGAGGCACGGGTCTGCTACTTAAATTGTATTTTTTAATCAAATTATTTAGGATCAATATTGGTTGAAATATGTGATTGTTTTTCATAGAGTTTTCTTGTTAGTGGCATATGTGATTATCGTGTACTTACTTAAATATGGTCAAGTTTGTACTTTAGAAACTAATATGAGTAATACTGACAGCAATCATGTCAGTTTTTAATTTTGTTGTGGGTCATAGAATATAATTTCAGTGTTATGTGGGTGTTGTCTAATTAAGATGATTTTTCAGAGCACCTACAATCCTAAACATTCTTCAAAAATGATGCATCCATTTAGCTGATCTCCAATAATATTCAAGGTAAAAACTAAATACTCTTCAAGATGTTACATTCTGAGAATGTAGGTTTCAGTCCTGATTCTAATAAAAAATCTTCGTAAATCTTCTAAAATGCTTATCAGGTCTTGTGATTACTTCTTAAAACCATATTTCTAACTGTTTTATTTGTTTTCATTTAATTTCTTGCCTTTGTTTCTCTTCCATGTCCATTTGACTTTCATTGTGTCACCTCCATAATTAAAATAACATATATAATATACGATCCTTTCTTTCTACATTATGTCATATTTTAAATTAAACATTAGTAAATTTTTATGTAAAAGGTAATGTGTTATTTATAGGATTCGTTTTTCTAAAGCCAAATATTTTTACGACCCGAATAGTTTGACTAATAAATTATTGTATGTTGTGTAGTAATATACAATTTTCATTTTACGTTAACACCTCAATATTTCTTGCTCTAATATATTGTTAGATAATATCCATTATATTAATTATAAGGTCGTTTTATAGCCCAATTGTGTATTTTACGTAATTCTTTAATTGATAAATGATAAAAGAGTTCAAAACTCGTTTAAAATCCAGTAATATTTAATTAATAATATTTCATCAATATCACACACATACAAATTGTGTATATGATTAAAAATACATGTGAATGTGTGGCATAATGGTATGAAGATGCACAATTTAACTCGGTGTTCCAAGTTCAATTAGAATTGAAAATAATACTTCTATATATAAATAGGAACTTAGGTGTAAATTAATGCTTTTAAATCATGAATAAAAAACTTTAGTTATTGACTTGGTCTTGTATTTAATACTTTTCATAAAAATACAATATGCATTTCATTTTTTTCTTTATATAAAACCAAATATTGCCCCGCTTTTGCGGTACCCATAGAGATATCATGTGTATTATTGAAAACACGTATAGATGAGTGCTTAGGTTGTTTAAGATAATAACACGTATATGGTAATTTTTATTATTATTATGTTGATTGTTAATGTTATTACAATTTTATAATATAATCAAATCATATATTATGTACCAATAATTAATATTTTGATATAATATATTATAGTCCAAATCAATAAATGTAAAAGTAAAATCAGGACAAATCATAAAAATACAATATGCATTTCATTTTTTTCATTATATAAAACCAAATATTGCCCCGCTTGTGCGGTACACATAGAGATATCATGTGTATTATTGAAAACATGTATAGATGAGTGCTTAGGTTGTTTAAAAGAATAACAGGTATATAATAATTTATTATTATTATTATTATGTTGATTGTTATTGTTATTACAATTTTATAATATAATCAAATCATGTATTATGTACCAATAATTAATATTTTGATATAATATATTATAGTCCAAATCAATAAATGTAAAAGTAAAATCAGGACAAATCATAAAAATACAATATGCATTTCATTTTTTTCATTATATAAAACCAAATATTGTCCCGCTTGTGCGGTACACATATAGATATCATGTGTATTATTGAAAACACGTATAGATGAGTGCTTAGGTTGTTTAAGAGAATAACAGGTATATAATAATTTATTATTATTATTATTATTATTATGTTGATTGTTATTGTTATTACAATTTTATAATATAATCAAATCATATATTATGTACCAATAATTAATATTTTGATATAATATATTATAGTCCAAATCAATAAATGTAAAAGTAAAATCAGGACAAATCATAAAAATACAATATGCATTTTATTTTTTTCATTATATAAAACCAAATATTGCCCCGCTTGTGCGGTACCAATAGAGATATCATGTGTATTATTGAAAACACGTATAGATGAGTGCTTAGGTTGTTTAAGAGAATAACAGGTATATAATAATTTTTTATTATTATTATTATTATTATTATGTTGATTGTTATTGTTATTACAATTTTATAATATAATCAAATCATGTATTATGTACCAATAATTAATATTTTGATATAATATATTATAGTCCAAATCAATTAATGTAAAAGTAAAATCAGGACAAAAAATTATTAGTGTGTCGCACTAATTAAAATATTCACACACACATTCATCTATATTGTGTTTGATTTAAAACACATGTGATTGAGTGGTGTAGTGGTAAAAGGATGCATGAATTAACTTGGAGACCTAAGTTCAATTCCCACCAACCACATTTTTTTTCAAAAAATTGAGATGAGGGGCAAACTAGACTTTTCATGTACATTAAAAAGTCTCACCATTTTTTTCTTGTATTGGCCTATTATATATATAATAGATAGATTGTGTGTGATTATAATTTTTAAGTATGTTTTTTGTCTCTTGTTAATTTCATTAATACTTTAATAGTTTTTCTGTTTTTGTTGTGTGTAATAGGTTCTTAATTTATTTGTAACTGAATTATTGATTAAATTTTAGTACTTATTTGGTCATTTTATTGAAGTTGACTAAATTTTTAGTTTATTATTATTGCAATTGTTACATTGTTAAATTTAGTATATAAAAAAAAATAAGGGCCTTTTTTTCGATTTCGCCCCTAGGCCCCCATATGGTATGGAACGGCCCTAGCCCCCATACAGTATTTCTATATAATTATATATATTCAGAATGTTATTAGGGGAAAATAAAAACTAGAGTTTAATTTTCTATCATTTAATCATCTTAAATCAATGACTTCTAACATTTCATACTCTTCATTTCGTTCTCAAGTTAAGTCCAAGTACCAATTTGGAAATATCTTATATACACACACACACACACACACACACATATTTTATATGATTAAATTATTTTACTAAAGATTGATGTTCGAATTCCGCCAACGACATATTTAATTTAAAATTTCATAATATAAGTTTTAAACCATACATATAATTAATTAAATTTATATAAATTATATAAATTAAAGTTATAATAATTATTAAAAATAATTATTATATAAAAATGTAATTATATCATAAAATAAAATTTATTATATATCAAAAGAATTTCGTGAATTGCACAGATTATAAGTTAGTAAGTATTGTAAGCTAGTATATGTATTAAAATGGGAGAAATTGACACTTTGTACCCATTATCTTTGTCACTTTTGTCAAAATGGTCCTATATTTTAAATTGTGGCAGTTTGCATCCCTGATCTTATAATTTTGCTTCGATTTGCACTTTTTCGTAAACTACTATCTAATTGTGACGTTAACTTTAGATTAGGAAGGGATATTAGAGTAATTAGACTTTTAATTATAATCCCCCCATTTTATCCAATTAAAATTATTTTATAACTTTAATTATAACTTTTATCTAATTGGGGATTGAGGGATTGTTGCAGGCGGCGGAGTTGGATGAGATGGGGCGGAGATGGCGCGGTGAAGGAAATGGGTGGGGGTGAACTGTTGTGGTGTTTGATGAAGAGAGAGGGGGACACAGCGGAAGGAGAAGATTTGAAGGCGAGGTGGGTTGTGGATGGAAGTTGTTGACGAAGGCAGTATGGGCGGTTGATTATGGCTACGATTTGATGGAAATGTTTGGTGGTGGCGAGGTGTGGAATACGGGGAACTTGAGGTGTGGTTGGAGGTGGACGAACGGGGCAGGAGAAATAGAGGTGAACGGAGGAGGCTACAAGATGAGGAAGAATTGAAAGGGAGAAAGAGACAAGGTGGATTGTTGGTTGTTGCAGAAGAGGAAGCAAAAAGGGGGAAGCATAGTTTGGGCTGGATTGGTTGAACGGAGATGCTGCAAGCGGCGGAATGGAGGAGGTGTGGGCTGGGCCGAGAAGAGAAGGGAGTGTTTGCACTAATCACGCAAGCATACGTGGTAACAAGTAATATAGGCATAAGTCAAGTTCGTTCCCACAGAGATCTGGTTTAAGTTTTAAATCAGTTAATGCACCTTTGCAACAATGTATGATTTTTACTCACTGCTAAGACAATTAACAAGATTGGGTTTTGATTAACAAAAATTAACTAACAAGCAATTGAACAAACTAAGAGTTACTTAACTAATGAGATTTAAAATCAAATTATTTATATGAGAATAAACATGGGATCCTAACTTCATTAAATACTTCGCTTAGATCTGACGCCTTTAATAAATGCATGTGATGGTTATGATATCTGATCGGACAACACGAAACAAGTATAGGCTACTTCTCAGTATACGAATACCAAACTACTCATACATCCACAAAAGAGATATAAGTTGAATAAACACCAATTATGCTTATACCCTATATCTCTATAGAATTTGAAAACGTAAAGGTTGAAGAACAAGTTATCCAAGAAGATCACATAGGGCAGCATAAGTTATCTCTAATTACGCTACAAATCATGATGTCAAACATACATCAACCTATCTTATGCTAGCATGGCAAGTTGTAAATCTCAAGATCCACTCCCGTTTCGCAAGAGATTAACAATTCAATTTAGATGTTAGCTACGCATCTAAAAGCATTAAGATTAATCATACAAGGATATCAAGAATTCATCACACACAAATCTTTAAAGCAATCAAACTACTAAACTACATAGATAAATCCGTTAGAATCCCATGACAACGATTAGTTCATAGTCGAACCGATCATCATCATGGGATCAAGTGAAAACATGATAATGGAACAAGATCGGAATAATGTTAAACTAGAGTAAGAGTTAAGAAAAAGAAATCCTAAGAACATCCAAGAGTTTCGCCTTAATAGAAGAATACAAAAGAAAAGTAGATCTTAGAATTCCGTTGCTTGTCACGTGCGTTGGAATCCTTTCGTGATTGTGTTTCTTCATCTCTTGTCTCTCTCTAAGTGTTATATGAGATAATACCCCCGTTTAAGGATATATGTGGTGTTTATATAGGCCTCTAGTGACTTTTCCTCTAAGAAACCGACCAAAAACACAATTCAAGCGCAGCTGCCTTTGATTCAGGCGCAACTGCGCCCCTTCAATAGCCATGCCACGCGCAACTGCGCTCTAGGGAGGCGCAGCTGCGCTCCACACTTCTGCCGGGACACAATTTTTGCTGATTTCTTCATTTTTTCTCCAATTGTCTTCGTTTCTTTTGCGTGGATTGCCGTTCTTCTATCTCATGACTCATGAACCTCCCGAGTACCAAAGTACATATCCACATTCTTCAGTCCAAGCATCCACTTTCACGTCCAAGATCGAAGGAAATCACATATCTTAGCTGACCTAGTTACACCTGCACAACTAAACGATACACATAAAAAATACAACATTCTTGAGGTCAAGACATCAATTTAAGTCGAAATGAAGCGTTCCAAGTGGATATGAAATCCACTTATCACATCCCCAAACTTAAACCGATGCTTGTCCCCAAGCATAAACAAACATAACTATATACAACTAACTAGTACCACTTCCGTAGGTGATCACGGTTGCATTTGGCATATGCAACAAGTCCTTTAAACCCCTAGGTAGCCCTAGTGGACGAGTGAGGGCCTATAGGGAATGTACCCACAAAATCCATCTAACTAACATCACATAAACAATGCAATGCATGAATGCAACTAATATGAAAATGCATCGATCCCCTTTAGACTAACCAAACCAACTAGCAAGCAAATATCTCAAAGAATGCAACTAAATCCAAATAGAGCTCGACTAAGTCCCCGTATACTAACAATATATGAACATAAACGTGCGTGTGTGCAATACTCGTCAGATATACTCCTAATACTAGATCAAAAATCATACCTATTCTTCGCCAAGACAATCACAGGTTTATAAATAGAATAGACGGTAAACACTTCATAACCTAGGAACACCTCCATCATCCTTCGAGTTAGACAAAAATTCATGCTTTATTACTAAATTACAACGCATAATACTATACACAACAACGCATGCTTATTTAACCGTGAAATGGATGAGACCCCAAAAGGCTTATACAATAATACCCATGTAGCGAGTGTTATGTTAGTGGATCCCAGACTATAAAAGTCTTAGGTCACTAGGCACAAAGTCTCCGCGAACTTAATAGCTCGAGTATTAAAGAGTTCACCCTGGTTAATTATGCATTTAAACTATTTACATGACTCTTTTTTTTTCTTTTTTTTTCTATTCCTTTTTTTTATATGCAATATGGAGTGAGAATTCTCATCTCCAACCCTAGACTACTCATATGACTATGAGCTGGCTACTAGCCATTTGACGCTTAGCCATTATTGACATCTATTAACAATTAGAATGAAATCCCTGTTTTCCCCCAAACTTAGACTTTAGTGTTTTACGCCATCAAGGGAATAACGAAAATTCTAATTATAATCAAGTGATTAAATCTAAAACAACCAAACAAGCATAATCTCAACCTAGCCCAAAAGCAACCTAATGAGACTGTGAAAATAATTTGTTTCTGTAACATGCAAGTCAATTTCGCAGAAACTATAAATCAACCCTCTACTCATCATTACCACACTCAATAAGACATCTACCTACCAATCAGAATTAGCTCATCCTAAAGGATCATGAAATATGCATGCCATGCAAATGCAACTAACATGAACTCACATGGTAAAACAAAACAAAACTAACAGAATGTCCTATATGAAACAACACATGCAATAATACGAACAAAACATGAATGAACTACACTAGACATGCAAAATATGATAACTATATGAACACAATGACACACAAATAACTACTACACACTACTTATCCCCAAACCACCCCCAAACATAAAATATTCAATGTCCCCATTGAATGGAAGGTAATACAAGGGATAGTAGGAAACATACCTAATTGTCAGAAGAATCACCCTCACCGGGTGACTCATGTGGTGGATAAACAGAATGAGCTCCAAAAACTGGCCAAAGAAAACTCGCACCTTGAATCCCCCAAACTTGAATTAGAGAGTCCTTGAAAGCTTGTATGGGGTCAAAAGATTTGAAGTAGAGATAAGGCTGTTCCTCACTGTTCATCATTTTCTTTCTTTTTTTTTTTATTTTAACAACGAAAAACTACCGAAACACGTGGGTTGCCTCCCACGAAACGCTGTCGTTGACGTCATTTAGCCGGATGTTGCTTCCTCACTTCTTGGCGGTTTCAAGAGAATAACCGAACCATCCTCAATAGAAAGACCATCCATACAAACGTTGACATCTCGATTGCTTACTCCCAACACAACTTTTCATTCACTCTTCACCTTGATTTTTCCACCCGTCGACTTTTTCGCCTTCTTTTTCTTCCTCACACCTCTAGGGTGTTTATCCCTCTCAGCCGATTGAACAGAACACTCTTCTACCTCATCATCAACTATCCACCTTCTTAACACATTATCCTGACCCTCTTCAAAAATCACTAACTCATCATTCAAAAGGACTTACCCCAAATACTTTGGAAGTTTTCCGAGCTTTACATTCGAGAGATCTTGTATGGAAGGTTTATCAGCATCACTTTCCTCGAGCATCTTAACTGACTCAGAATTCTTCGAAAAATTTGGAACACTAGGCACTGCATCCAATTTTAAATCACCTTTTTCTTGTTGGGAAGACAATGCAAGGGATTCCAAAGAAAAGCACACTTCTGGATCATCTGAAATCTTCGTAGGAGCAAACACATTAAAGGTTGCCTTATCATCTTGCACCCGCATAGTTAGCTCCCCTTTCCGAACATCAATCAAAGCTTGACCGGTAGCTAAAAATGGCCTTCCCAAGATGATGGGAATCTTCTTATCTTCCTCAAAATCTAGAATGACAAAATTAGCAGGAAAGATAAACTCATCCACCTTTACCAAGACATCCTCCACTATACCTCTAGGATATGTAATCGACCGATCAGCTAGCTGTAAGGAGATATTCGTTGGTTTTGGATCAGGTAGACCAAGTTGCATGAAGACAGACAACGGCATGAGATTGATACTAGCTCCCAAGTCACACAAACACTTGTCAAATGATAAGTTACCAATAGTGCATGGGATGGTGAAACTTCCCGGATCTTTAAGTTTAGGAGGCAACTTTTGCTGCAGAACAGCATTTCAGTCTTCCGTTAAAGCAACGGTCACTAATTCATCGATCTTCAACTTCCTTGATAAAATCCCCTTCATGAACTTAGTATAGCTCGACATTTTTTCTAAAGCTTCTTCAAAAGGAATATTAATGGACAATTTCTTGAAAACCTACAAAAATTTCTAAAATTGCTTTTCTTGACTTTTCTTTAAACGTCGAGGATACGGAGGAGGCAGATATATCTGATTGCTTTTTGTAGACTGCTCCGGAGTAGACTTTTCAGCGGACTTCTTGCTCTTTTCCACTTCACCATCTAGCTGATCAGCCACCAAGTATGATTTTTCATTTTTTGGCCCTCCAGATTTTTTAACCTACTGATTATGAACTTCTTCATCTTCTTTAGCTGCTGATTTCTGCTCGGTTGTAACCTTTCCGGATCTCAAAGTAACTGCTTTCACCTGCTCGTGGACTTCCCTCTTGCCTGGATTAGCCTCTGTATCACTAAGAAGAGTTCCTTGCGGCCTATTCAACAACGCATTAGCAATCTGCCCAATCTGATTTTCCAAGATCTTGATTGAAACCACTTGGCTCTTGCACATCAACCTCAATTCTTCCAATTCAGTTTTTTCATTAGAAGATTGCCCCGCACTTGCATGAGGCTGGTGCTGAAATCCTGGAGGTTGGAACTGTTGCTTTGGAGCATGCTGCTGCTGATAACCAGAAGGATTGTACGGCTTAGCTCCATACTGCTGACCCTGAAATTGCTTATAAGGTTGCTGAGGTTGCTGCAAGCCACCTTGATTGTTGTTCCAGCTGAAATTAGGATGATAAGTGTTATTTGGATGATAAGTGGCAGGAGCTGGTTGCTGTGGCCTCTGAAAATTGATAACAAACTACGCCGACTCACTTGATATGGAAAATTGCCTCGTCTCATGTTCGCCCGCACATAGCTCACAAACACTAGCCACCTGCTGAACTCCATAGTTAGTCAGAGAATCCACCTTCATAGTCAAAGCCTTCAACTGAGCTGCTATGGCTGTAGCTGCATCCACTTCCAGAATTCCTTCTACTTTGCCTTGTGATAGTCTCTGTGTAGGATTCTGATATTCATTAGCAGCCATCGTCTCAATAAGCTCATAAGCCTCCTCATAGCTTTTTGCCCACAAAGCTCCGCCTGAAGCTGCATCTAGCATAGGTCTCGTCTGTGCTCCCAACCCATTGTAAAAAGAATTTATCACCATCCAGTCTGGCATACCATGATGTGGACACTTCCTAAGTATCTCCTTGTAGAGCTCCCAATATTAACACAAAGATTCACCCGACTGCTGTGCAAACTGAGTAAAAGCATTCCTGATTGCTGGAGTCTTAGCCATGGGAAAGAATTTAGTGAGGAATTTCTGAGTAAGATCCTTCCATGTCATAATAGAACCAGTTGGTAAAGAGTGTAACCAGCTCTTAACCTTATCCCTAAGAGAGAATGGGAAAAGCTTAAATTTCCCAGCATCTTCCGACACACCGTTGAATCGAAAAGTCTCACAGATCTCTATGAAGTTGCGAATATGCATGTTGGGATCTTCCGTAGGAGCACCCCCAAACTGAACAGAGTTTTGTACCATCTAAATGGTTTGACAATGCTAGATTGGATGTCATTGATTTTAGGATGAGAATAGTCCTTCAAAGCCTTAGTTTCTGCTGCTGCTATTCGATCACCAATCTCTACTATCGTTTCAAGTTCCTCTTCGCTCTTATCTGTGGCTAAATCAACGTCGCCCAGTTTAGGAGTCTGCGAACGTGTTTGCATACACGCTCAAGTACCTGAAACACCAAGAAACAACCAACTCTATAAGAAAACAATCCGAGTCAATGAACTATAACGACCACTGATGACAAGCACATAAACTAAAATTAAAACATCGATGATCCCCGGCAGCGGCGCCAAAAACTTGTTTGCACTAATCACGCAAGCGTACGTG
Organism: Saposhnikovia divaricata; assembly: GCA_036435485.1. NCBI lineage: Eukaryota > Viridiplantae > Streptophyta > Magnoliopsida > Apiales > Apiaceae > Saposhnikovia > Saposhnikovia divaricata. The sequence goes on from CM071599.1 coordinate 36,191,629, forward strand.
GTCACAAGTAATATAGATATAAGTCAAGTTCATTCCCACAGAGATCTGGTTTTAGTTTTAAATCAGTTAATGCACCTATGCAACAATGTATGGTTTTTACTCACTGCTAAGACAATTAACAAGATTGGGTTTTGATTAACTAACATTAACTAACAAGCAATTGAACAAACTAAGAGTTACTTAACTAATGAGATTTAAAATCAAATTACTTATATGAGAATAAACATGAGATCCTAACTTCATTAAATACTTCGCTTAGATCTTACGCCTTTGATCAATGCATGTGATGGTTATGATATCTGATCGGACAACACGAAACAAGTATAGGGTACTTCTCAGTATACGAATACCAAACTACTCATACATCCACAAAAGAGATAGAAGATGAATAGACACCAATTATGCTTAGACCCTATATCTCTATAGAATTTGAAAACATAAAGGTTGAAGAACAAGTTATCCAAGAAGATCACATAGGGCAGCATAAGTTATCTCTAATTACGCTACAAATCATGATGTCAAACATACATCAACCTATCTTATGCTAGCATGGCAAGTTGTAAATCTCAAGATCCACTCCCGTTTCGCAAGAGATTAACAATTCAATTTAGATGTTAGCTACGCATCTAAAAGCATTAAGATTAATCATACAAGGATATCAAGAATTCATCACACACAAATCTTTAAAGCAATCAAACTACTAAACTACATAGATAAATCCGTTAGAATCCCATGACAACGATTAGTTCATAGTCGAACCGATCATCATCATGGGATCAAGTGAAAACATGATAATGGAACAAGATCGGAATAATGTTAAACTAGAGTAAGAGTTAAGAAAAAGAAATCCTAAGAACATCCAAGAGTTTCGCCTTAATAGAAGAATACAAAAGAAAAGTAGATCTTAGAATTCCGTTGCTTGTCACGTGCGTTGGAATCCTTTCGTGATTGTGTTTCTTCATCTCTTGTCTCTCTCTAAGTGTTATATGAGATAATACCCCCGTTTACAAGTACAAAACTTGTGAAATGATGCCAGTAATTGGTTAACAAATTACAGAAGGGTAATGATTTTTATTCACTCAACTATTTATATTTTAAGAAACTTACTATTAAATTATGAATTTTATTTTTCAGGTCACTAACATTACATTAAAATTTAACTATTATTATCCATATTATTTTGCTGACGTGTTTAGTTGACATGGTGTATGACCAGGCCTGGGCCCAGGCCCAGACAGAGGGCGTTCAGATCACCCGTTCTGGACCCAAAAATTTTGAGGCCCAAAATTTTTAAAACCCATATAATACTGTTAGTATACATCGGTCCACGCTATACAAAAAAAATCAGTCTCTTAGGGGTCATTTGTTAAATCTGAACGACATTTTCAGGACGATTAAAATTCTGAATGAATGAATAATCTGAATGCTGAATGAGTGATATTATTTGTTTAGCTCAACTATAATTTATCTGAATGACAAAATTTAAATTTTTTGAAATTAATGTCGTTAAATTTGAATTAAAAATTACCATTATTTATTCCAATAATGCACATGATTTGAATAATTTTTATTTTGAATATTTAGGCTTGCATGAGTATTTGTTCTAATAAATTTTGAGATGAGTGAGAATCCAACCCAGATTTCAGATGAGAAGAGAAATAAACTCTAATCATATAAAAAAAATCCACCTACTGAACTCTCAACTCTAGATTGTGTTGAACATTTTTTTTATTAATATTTCATCTTTATTTAGCTTATGATTAATTTTTATTAATTATTTTATACTAAATTTTTAAATATGTATAATCAATTTTACTCCAATCGTTAAGCTTATTTTAGCATTGAATGATCTATGAAAATAAATTTATTATTAATAATAAATATATATGTAAAATGGTAATATAAAATAATTTTATAATAATAATAATAATAATAAAACTAGCATATATTATTAAATAGTGTAGGAGGGGTTTTTTTGACGTGTGTATGAGAGTAGTAGGTAAAAAAAGATACTGCAAAAGCAAAGCTCCATCAAGATGGATGGTTCAGCTGATTTATTTATGATGTATCGTCCAGAGAAAAAAAGGAATCGTCCAGGTACTTAAAATATTTATCAAACAATCTAGGCTTTGGAAAAACCACTCATCCAGTTCAAAGAGTATCGTTCAGTAGTAAACAAATGAGGCCTTAATCTTATTATCCTCCCTCTTTGTCTTAGTGATACATTATCTCAACTAATTAGCTGCTTCTTTGAAGTTTGAATTTGATTCACGCCACCACCCCACTCTCCATTCACTCGTTCAGAATCACAACTCAGGTAACTAACATCCAATATCTTCTTTTTTTCTTGTACACAAATATACATAATATTAGGGTTTTTAAAGAATTGATTATATTTGTATTTATATACTATTTAATTAATTTGAAATATATGGTGATTTGTAGTTTATTTTAAGGTTAGTTTTTAATTTTCTATCTAAGAGTATTTGTGTTTCTTACTTTAGTTGAGATTATGTGTGCTTTTTACTTTTTAAGTATGTTTTTTGTCTCTCGTTAATTTCATTAATATTTTAATAATTTTTCTGTTTTTGTTGTTCGTAATAGGTTCTTAATTTATTAGTAATTGAATTATTGATTAAATTTTAGTACTAATTTAGTCATTTTATTTAAGTTGACTAAATTTTTAATTTTTTATTATTGCAACTGTTACGTTGTTAAATTTAGTATGTAAAAAAAATAAGGGCCTTTTCTTCGATTTCGCCTCTAGGCCCCCATACGGCATGGAACGGCCCTGGCCCCATATAGTATCTCTACATAATTATATATATTCAGAATGTTATTAGGGGAAAATAAAAACTAGAGTTTAATTTTCTATCATTTAATCATCTTAAATCAATGACTTCTAACATTTCATACTCTTCATTTCGTTCTCAAGTTAAGCCGATCCAAGTACCGATACACACACAAATACACACACACACACACATATATATAGAGAGAGTTAAGTTTTATGCAGACCAACATTTGAGTGAAGATCGTGGAGAGCATATACATTATGTACTAAAGATATGGCAACATATATATTTGCAAAAAATGTTCAATGAACATTATTATTTCATTCAAAATCTTAAAAATCATATATAATTTGCAAGCAGAACATGTTTTGGAAAAAAATACGTTATGCAATATTTTGTTTGCAGAGCATACATGATTTTTAAGATTTTTAATGAAATATGCATGCAAAACATGTTGGTTTAATCTTGAGTTGTTTTATTTACTTTGTTTTGTTTTAAATAAATAAAGTAGTCGTCAGTTAGTTTGTTTTGATGCATTAGTAGTTGAGTCAATGTAGGAGTCATCAAGTTGGTTTCTATCTAGTTAGTTGAGTGAGTATAGGGCGAGATAATCTCTGTTCCTACTTTGGTGTTTTCAGTTGTTTTGTTTCGTCTATATGTATTCGAGTTATTGAATAAAATCAGCAATGCTTTGGCTGGCAAAACCTCTTGTTTCTCAGTTTACTCTTTGCAGTATAGTATATTTACATATGTACTAACTACATTTGGTATCAGAGCATACACGGAGATTCTCAGTGAAGGGCGAAGAAGCATTCAAATGGATATCAACAAGGTCAAGGCAGGGGGTTCAATAGGTCTAAGCTATCCTATTCTGACCAAGAATAACTATACCACTTGGGCATTGAAAATGAAGGTTTACATGCAAGCACAAAGGGTTTGGACAGCGATAGAACAGGTGGATCCAAAGGTGATTGTTGAAGAAAAGGTGGATAAAGTAGCCTTGGCTATGCTGTACCAAGGACTACCTGAGGATATGATACTCTCGATTGCGGAGAAAGGAACAGCCAAGGAGGCTTGGACAGCACTGAAGACGATGTGCCAAGGAGCAGATCGTGCAAAAACAGCCAAAGCTCAAACACTGAGGTCAGAGTTTGAGGCTTTGGTAATGAAAGACAATGAGCAGATAGATGATTTCTACCTAAAGATAAATGGGCTCGTTACCAACATACGAGCTTTAGGTGAAACCATGTCAGAATCCTATGTGGTAAAGAAACTACTTCGTGTAGTGCCAAACAAGTTTCTACAAATTGCCTCGACCTTGGAGCAATTTGGTGATTTGGAGAAGTTAACATTAGAGGAGGTAGTGGGATCATTGAAAACTCACGAAGAAAGATTGAATGGAAGTAGTAAGAAGGAATCAAATGAAGGACAGTTAATGTTGACGGAGGAAGAATGGCAAAAACGTGAAGGGAGTGACAGTAAACTACTGCTTACTCGTGAAGAATGGCAAAAATGATCAAGAAGGAGAACCCCAGATGGATCATCATCAGGTTTTAGAGCTCGAGGAGGGAGAGATAAGAGCACATTGAGATGCTATAATTGTTCAGCGTATGGTCATTTTGCTACAGATTGTAAAAAACCAAGGCGTAACAGAGAACCAAAGGAGGAAGTAAACATGGCAAAAGTCGAAGATGATGAACCTGCTCTGCTTCTTGCAAATGTGAAGGTGATGCCTCAAAAGGTACATATGAATGAAAAGCAAGTCCTTCATTCAAAATTGTCAAAGGTACAAAGTGAGTCTAATGTATGGTATTTAGACAATGGAGCCAGTAGTCACATGACTGGTTTCAAATCAAAGTTTATGGAATTAGATTAACATATACGTGGCTCTGTAAGCTTTGGAGATGGATCTACTCTTCGAATTGAGGGTAAGGGAACTGTGGTCTTTGAGTGCAAGAATGGAGAAACACGCACCCTGGAGGATGTGTATTATATCCCAACTCTGAGTTAATGGTGATGCACTTTGTCACTCTTAATTACCTTCCTAGAACAAATTGACATAGCTTAGATAAACATGTTCTGCTGAGACAACTAACTCATTGAGAAAACTAATTCGTTGGCACTTCTGAAATTTACAGGTTTGAGAGAGAAAGAACTTGTCCCTTATGCAGGGCATTGGTTCGACCAGCTGATCTGAAGTCATATGGCGATGGTTCTACTAGTTTGTTTGTCCAGTTATATTAAATTTTGTTTTACCCCACATTATGCATTTTCTTTGTGGTCCTGGACCCTCTCTCTGCTTTTTTCTGTGTTGCTCTAAAAGAATCAGCATAGCCAATAAGAGAAATGGGTTGACGAGGTCGTATATACAACAAATGGTGATATAGAAATTCCAGATGAAAGGAACCTGCCTGATGTACATGTCTGGAAACCTGATGATTAAGCATATACATGTTTATAAAATGAATAGAACAATTTTTTTTAGTAAACTTATTGATGTTTCACTCTTGGTTGGTTCAAAAGTGAATTTTTATTATAAACAGTGATTCAATGAGAAATTCTTTTGGCACGATTGGGTTTAAGTGCTAGTGTGGCTGATAGGAAAAGAGGGCAGGAGGAGAAATTCTTCCACTCAATTGATGATGATTTGAGAGAAGGCAATGGATGAGGAGGGTTGCCATTTTTTCGGAGTCCAGAGAGTGTCGTTTGACGTTGATAACTCGTCGCAACACCCTTGGATAATTAATTACATTTTCGGTGACTGTCCACCATAGCTGTGCGTAGGGTCTGCACTGGTCACTCAGCCGCCCCTGTCTGATTCACTTTTAAGATTTTCTTCTTAAAGTTTACCAACGTAGCAGATATGGCCATGATATACGCCTACTGTGGTTAGAAAGTACTGTATTGCTATTACATGTAGCCATTGGGATTGCATGACCTTGCCAACTTGGACCTTGGGGGCCTGGCTGGCTTAGTAGGCGAGCGCATACCACAGAACAGAGAGATGGAAAATGCTAATTCCCTTTACGCAGCCAGTGTTCTAAAAATTGGCCTAGGCGGCCGATTAATCGCCGCCTAGGCGCTAGGCGGCCATAAAATGCCTAAATTCTACAAAAATCGGTCATTCGTCGTTTTTTTTGATTAGGCAACGCCTAGGCGAGATTAGGCGGGATTAGGCGGTTTAACTAGTTAGGCGGGAATAATCGATTAGGCGGCGATTAATCGGCCCTAGGCGGTATTAAGCGGCGATTAATCGGTCAAATTTTAAAAAAACAGTCAAATTAAGAATAAAACTTTAAAAATATTAATTTTTTTAAATAAAAAATATACTTTACACATGAAAGGTTAAATTCACTCATCTTATCTAATAATAAAATGAAGATATTTATTTTTTTACTTATATAAAATATATTTTTAAATATTAAAATTAAATTATATAAAAAATAATATTTTAATACATCTGATTAGTGTTCCGATTAATCATTCCGATTAATCGTCGCCTAGCCGATTAATCGCTAGAAGGTAGGCTCACTGCCTAGACCCGCCTAGCAATTTCGATTTTTAGAACATTGTACACAGCTAGCTATGGTACCGTAATACTAATGTGGTTTCTAAATTTTTGATGCTTTTTATTTTACAGTAAGTATCAGAATTGAAAATGTTAAAAGGGAAATATCATTCCAACTCCACCTGTGCAAGATAGGCAAGCGTAAATTTTGAAGCAAAGCATCGAATATTTAAATAATCTTGGGTTATGACTTATTAGTAAAGAAAAACCATATAACTAATATTATAAAAACATACTAATAACATATGTGAAAATAAAGTTAAAACAAATACAAAACTTGTGAAATGATGCCAGTAATTGGTTAACAAATTACAAAAGGGTAATGATTTTTATTCACTCAACTATTTATATTTGAAGAAACTTACTATTAAATTATGGATTTTATTTTTCAGGTCACTAACATTACATTTAAATTTAACTATTATTATCCATTAAGTTATCAATATATTCTTAATGAACACTAGTGAAGGGTCCATCAAATTTACATAGAAAAGGGCATTAAGGTAAATTTCTTTTTGAAAATCAACCAATTTAATCCCATTTAAGAATCATTTTTTAATATTTTAGTTACCCATAATACTAATAAAAATTGATATTTTGTCTAATTTGGTTTGCACGCTATTCACAAACTTTCCAAAATTGTTGTGATTTGAATTATATATCATCTCATGCCTAGCTGTAATAACACACCTTTATGACAAACTTTCCCAAAATAAATTCTAATTGTTATTTTGTTCCCCTAATTACTCTCATCATTAATAAACTTTCCAAAATGGTTTGTGTGATCTCTTCCACAGTCTTGGTTTTTTTTTCAGAATTCAAAATTGGATTTCTTTATTATTACTACCGCCGAAGAATCAAGTTCTTTTCTTCTCATGGTGCATAATTGATAACACTTAATTCATTGTAATGAAACGCAAACAGACGTCGGCTTCAGAGACGGATGTTGAAAGAGGTATGATGTATTTCTTTCATGAATGAGTTCTGTTGTTTATTGTTGTTGATTGTTTTCCCATCATGATTCCACAAGTTTGGTGCTAATTTTTTGTTTAGGTCGACGGTTCATTTAGGAGCTGTTAAGATTTTGTTAAAATCTGAATTTCAGGAAGGAATTGATTCACCTATTAAAATGGCTTTAATAGATAACAGAATCAAGGATCGTAGAGATTGTATTTTAGGTGCTGCTAGAGGAAATTTAGCATACCAAAAATTCATGTTCTCAGTCTACCCTAAGTTTGGACTTAGCCTAGACACAAGAAATTTAGATTCGGTTTTATCATTCGTACATCAGTTTGAACGAGAAAACCTAATGGATGCCGGAGATAAAGTCTTTAGCATATCATAACCAGGTTGCGGATAAATTGAGTTGACAGTTTAAACAATTAAACTTGCCAATTATATAAGTAATTATTTGATAAATTACTTTACTTTTTGTTTTTACAAAAACAAAAGGCATTACAAGCATCGCTAGCTTCATCAATAAAGCTACCAATATGGTTTTTTAAACCGTCAATTTCTTGACTGTTCCAAATATAGAACCTACCATGTTGTTCTTTCATCGTTTCTAGACTGACGTAGAATTCTCTAAGTCGATCTATTCTATTGTTATTGATATCTAGACATGCTAGATCTCTTATCCTAGTGAAGAAGTCTTCATCACTAAGTCTAATGGTTTCGCCATTAATGGTTAAGCTCCAAGGGAACATTACTGACCTTCGATTATTGCTAATCATGATCAAATTTAAATATATAAAAAGATTTATATAAGTTTATTTAAAACAGGGTTTTGAGTTTTACCAGGCCTTTCAAATGATCTATATCTTTTCAGTGATTATCTGATCTCTAAAACTTCGATTCTTCTTTTAAATCTTCTGGCTTTTTATTCTTTGTCTTCAATCCTTCGAGCGGCGTTTCCCTAACGGCCACCTGCCTCAGCGGTACTCCCTGTGCTCCAAGCGGATTCCAGAATAACAAGAATATAACCAAGATTTATAAAAAGAAAAGACTTTTTATTGATTAAGATAATATGTACAAATATAGACTCATTATGAGCCTGTTTACACTCGTAACCCCGTAGGGTTTTTACTCACACATTATTATGAGGACTCTTGATTTTGCATACAGAGTAGTTTGTATGAAAATTTTCGATGTCCCAAACTGAAATGGAACTCTTCCTTTTATAGATCAAGGAAAGAGGATCTGTACAAATATTCTTACGTCACTGCATGCGCAAGATGTATATTATTGTTCTACTTTATTAAAGTAGATTCCTTTTAAAGCAGATGCCTTCTTCTTTTGACTTTTTGACAAAGTTAAAGTAGATGCTTCTCCTTTTGATAAAGCTAAAGTAGATGCTTTTACCCAAGGTAAATGCTTTTCCTCTTTTGCTTTTGATAAAGCAGATTCCTTCCGCTTTAATTCTCCTCCACAGCTTTTCCTTTATCCTTGCTGGTGGTGGGGTCATTCTGGCAGTATTGATAGAGATATCTCTCGTCGGTACCTGTCCTTTTAATTATTCGTGCACTAGCTTTACAAAATTCCGCGTAGTGGCAATCAAATATTAGCTGGCTTTTAGTCATGCGCCTCTTGCATGCTTCTAAAGTTGCTTTATCTTCTTGGCTCATTGTGGTGTGAGTCATTGAAGTCATGATGCAATTTGAAGACGAATAATTAATCTTCACCTTGTCATTTTCCTTTATGCAGAGAATCTTTTCTAGAATAGCTGCATACTTGTGGATGGCTACTTGCTTCAAATCTTTCTTTTCCAGAGTGACTGGTTTTGATTCGCTTGGAGCGTAGCTTCTTTCCTTGACAATTCCTAGCTGAACATAATGAAATGGTTTAGCCAGACTGTCATTATAGTCTTCATCCCAGAACGGTAGTGTTGATTGAACCTTGATGAAAATTTCTTTCGCTGGATTCTGAACACACTTTGTCCTGAATTGTTTGACTGCTTCTCTGAAAGCCTTTGGAAAACTGCCAATTTCTAACAGATTGTTGGATGGGTAAATTAGACTAACTAACCCATTGACATAAGCTTCATAAATTAACTCAGGATCTGAGTTAGGATAAAAGTTGAAATAGCTTATGTTGGTTTTATCCGTGGTGAAAAACTTATGTTTCACGAATTCATGCTCCGTAGCACTTCTTCCAAGTTCATAGAAGTTGCTGAAACTGTCGTAGATTGTTTCTCCACTATCGTCTTCAAAATCTATGATTAGATTTTCCGACTTAACTTTTCCCAACACCTTTTGTGAAGTTGCTGTTTTTTTCAGAGCTTGTTTGAAGGTTGGCTTCAAAGCTTCTGTAGAATTGATAAGACACAGCGGTGGCTTCATCATTTCTTTAGTGTAGAGATCAGCGGATACTCTTGCTTCTTGGAAATCTTTGAACTTCTTGTGAGAAACTCCTGAGATTCCTGTGACTGCCAAGCTTGCAATTGCCCAGTTGTTGTAGATTCCTGGATTGGGACCATTGTAAACAACATAGTAATTTTTGCTGGTAGTACTGATCGGTATTACAAAAGATTGCTCTTTTGATTTCTGTGGGAGTTGAATTCCCCCATTGGGTCTCAGATTTAAATCTGAAGATTCTCCCAATGTTTCGGAGGTCTGAACCTCAGTTTTGCTTTTTACCAAAGCATCAGGTTTCAACGGATTTGTTGTATCTTTACCAGGAGCCGTTTGCTCTGGATTAGTCTGTACTTCACTTATTGCTAAGGAAGGTGTACAAATAACCTTTTGTTGCAAGGAATAATCCTTGGTTTGGATTTTTGCCAAATCCACAGGCGTTAACGGATTTTATGTGCCTTTACCGGTAGCCGTTTGCTCCGGACTAGTTTCAGATCTGTTCATTGATGAAGAAGGTTCTGAAATTACCTTTTGATGTTCGGGAAGGGAATACTTCCTTACATATTCCAGTTCTGCACGAACTAGTTGTAATTCTTCTTGAACAAGTTTGAATTTCTTCAAGAGGATAGCTTCTTTTAGCTCTAGTTGTTCTATGGAAGTGTCCATAGTTTTTCTCAAAGAAAGAGATTATGTATAGAGCAAACAAGGCTCTTTGATCTGTTAAAAGATCGTTGGTATAGAGAGGTGTTATTTTTGTTTGGTGTGATTTTCTTCTCCAAATCCTCTCGTATTTATAGCCAGAATTCAGGCTTTGGATTCCTGCAAAAGTAAAGTTAACAAGAAATGTCATGTCATAAACTTTACACCTGTCTTTGCTGGAATTCTCTTGTTAAAAAATCTGCTAAGCAGTTTTTAACTCCTTCGATATGTTGAACATCGAAACTGTAGCGGGATAGCCATTGTTGCCATCTCACCAATCTTCCTTGCTTATTATCTCCCTGTAACTTAATATGAAGAAAATAAGAGAAATTTCTATTATCAGTTCTAACCAGAAATCTAACCGGAGTGAGATAAATAGAAAATTTGTTAATTACTCTAATGACAGCTAAGTATTCCTTTTCATTGGAATGATAATTTTTCTCAGCGTCCTTAAAGCTTCCTGAAGCGTATCTGCATATTAATTCTTTCTCAGAATTAACGGCTTTGAGCACTCCTCCCCAATATTCTCCTGAGGCGTCTGTCTCAATGATAAGCTTGTCATCCGGTTCTGGATGATAGAGTTTTGGAAAACTCTTTAGATTCTTCTTGACTTTGACCATGTAGCTGGTGTCTGAATCTTTCCATTCCCAAGGAACATCTTTCTTGAGCTTCGCCTGCAAAGGAGCACGTATAGCTGCAAGTTTGGGAATATAATCAGAAGCATAAGTTAATATACCTAAAAACCTTTGCAACTATTTTTTGTCTTCAATTTTATCCGGGAACTTATGAATATGTTCTAGGATGTGCGACTGAGGACAATGAGTTCCTTGATCAATTTCTAGTCCTAAGAAATTAATCTTTGTCTTGAAGAGCTGAGCTTTCTTCTTTGACAATATAATACCAAGTTGTTGGCATTTCTTTAACACTGCTGCTAAATGTCTGAGATGATCCTATTCATTATCACTAAAAATAAGAATATCATCTACATATACACAACAGAATTTTTCAAAAGACCTGAATGCATTTTGCATATGTCTTTGGAATATAGAGGGCGCTTGTTTGAATCCAAAAGGTAGCACCTTCCACTGATAATGTCCTTGAGGACATGTAAATGCTGTCAATAGCTGTGATTCTTCGTCTACCAATACCTGCCAAAAACCAGATTTACAGTCTAGTGAACTAAACATTTTCTTACCTCGAATAAGGGTGAGTAATTCATCCTTGTTAGGTAAATTATGGCTGTCTCCTATGGTGGCATCATAACCGCCTTGTAGTTGACTACCATTCTCTTTTTGCCTCTTCTCCTTTCTGCTTCGTTCTCTACCAGAAATGCTGGAGATATGTGAGGTGATTTGCTGGGTATGATGATATTCATATCCAGTAGTTCCTGAATTTTTTTGCCAAATTCTTCTCGATCTTGTGGACTGTACTTCATAGGTTTGACCTTGATTACCGTCTTTGGATCTCTGAGCTTGATGCTTCCTTTCATCCATTGCTTAGTCTTTTTAGGATCTAAGGGATTTTCAGAGCATAAAGAATCTAATAATCTCTCGATTATAGATTTCTTTTCTATGTCTAGAATCAAATTTTTACGAATAAAATTCAATTCTTTAAATTTTTCTAAACTCTCCTTCCCCCTTTTTAAAAGTTGAATTTTATTAGGGCTGATGTTTATAGCTTCTGGCTGACGAGTCTTAGACTTTTTCTTCATTGATTCAAGGAAGTCTTTAACTCCAAATTTTTTAGCTATAATCAATTTTTTGACATATACTTTTTCACCTGAAAGAGTTAAAATAATATGATCCAGGTGTTGAGTAAATGGTCCATATAAGTTTAGAAAGTTATTGCCTAGAATAAGGTCTACACCTGATTCCTGCTGATAGATTGTAGGAATATGAAATATTTCTCCTGCAATCATTATATCAAGGTTTTTACATACCTTTGTAATAGTAATGGAACTATTATCTGCTATACTTACCTATATAGGCTTTTCTGCATTAACCCAATGTTCTTCTGGGATAACGTATTTACTTGCTAAGCACAGACTTGCACCTGTATCAACATAGCAATGTAATTCTATCTTTTTATATCCTGCAAAATTCAAGATACCAGGGATATAAATAGAATTAGGATTGGTGATATTAGATATCGCCAGATCTTTTACTTCTTCAGTCTGAATCTGATGAAGTATATTCATTAGTCTCTAACTCCTCTGGTCCGGGATCTAATTCTTCTTCTAAGATATACACTTCCTGTATATCTTCGTAAGGTTCTTCGATAGGAATATATCCTAGTGAATATACCTGTTCAAGCATGCGGGCTTTACTCTCATGCTTCTGCCTGTTCGGGCACTCGTTTGCATAGTGTCCTTCTTCATTGCAAATCCAACACCTGCATTTTTTCTTGCCTTTTGGGAAAAACTTTTGTTTATCGTTAGAAAATTTCTTTGAAGATTTTTTCTTAACATATTTTCCTGATTTGAAGGGCTTCTTTTTCCTAACAAATCGATATTTTTTTGTATATTTCTTATAGGATTTTTTCCTGTGGAAACTTCTAGATGTTTTATTACATCCATACTCAAATGGTTGTTCTACCACTTTTTCACAGCATTTCTTACCAAATAATTTTAGCTGTTTTTGTTTTTTAGTTTAGTCACAAATCTTACTGATTTTTCTTTAACTATTCTATGAGCATAGCCCAAACTATTTTCAGCAGCTCCTGTTGCTTCAAGATTAAAACGTTCCAGAGCTTTCTCACCTACTAGAGGTATTTTAAGAAGATAATCTCTGATAAACTTCTTATAATCTGCTAGCTCAACTAATTGATATAAGTATTTCTCATAATCATTATAAAATCGATCAAGAAAACATATATCGCAGAGTTGCATTTTAGTAAGCATGGATTTTGCCTTACTAACTATCTTAGCCAATTCTTGAATTTTATTGGTCTGAAGATCAATTCCTAGGAACAATGTATAGATTGCATCCATGACATTTTCATAGGCAGTTACGGGATTCATTACTGGAACCCATGTGGTGTTTTTAATCATGCTATTAACAACACCTGAAGTCTTATGTTCCATCAATAACAAGACTGTTCCTTGATCATCATAAGTTTCGCTATTAGTCTGTATTATTAGACTAATTTCTTGAGACCATTTATCAATGAGCTCTTTTCTATTGGTTTTTCCGTCAATATTTAAAATATTACTACCATAGATGTTAGTAACATTTTTAGAATCCGGAATAGAATAAGAAGGATAAAAATTACCTTTCCTCTTTCTATTACCTGAGGTTTTGCCTTCATGCTCTTCCTCCTTTTTGACTCCAGAGTGTTCTCCTTGTTCTGGAGAAGTTTGTTTGTCCATTCTGAAGTTTTCTGGAAAAACTTCTTCTTCTGATTTTTCAGCTTGAAGTGATTCTTCCGAACCTTCCCAAGGGTCTGATCCCTCTTCGTCAGTACTGAAAGATTCAATAATGTTTAGAGTTTCATGAGAATTAAAACCGAATAAAGATTTTAGCTCACTGCTTGACTCTATTTCTTGGTTGGCGATAGAGTCATCCTCTATTTCCATTAACCTGATTGCTTGTTCCAATTGACCGTAGTTGTCATCTGTAACCTGCAATTCTTCATCTTCTAGATTATTCCAGAAGAATTCTTCTACCATTTGCATGTAATTCATGATGATTCTTTATCAAATGACCAGGTTAAGCTTCCTGAGTTCTTTCCAGAACCCATTTCTTCGTTACCAACGTTGAAGTTAGGATAACTGTATTTCAAGGGTTTCTTGAATTTTTCATCTGCTAAGACGATTTCTCTGTTTGATGTACCTGTCTTAAGAACATCAAGAATTTCTTTATTGCAAGGACAATCATGAATAACTAATTTTATTTCATTGATAATCTTTGCTGCTGCCGCTTCAATGTTATCGGCCTTCTGCTGATTTTTAAGCAACTCTAGAATTTCTTCTAATTGTGGCTTAATAATCTTAGTGAAATCTTCTTGTAATTCCTTAAGACTCATCCTAGAATTTTCTTAAGGTATTCCTCGATTTCTATGAGTTTAGAAGTAAAGTCTAATACTTCTTTTCTCGAGATAGGTATGTCATGCTTATTGTTACTAAGCTTTTCTACCTGTTCTGTAAGCTTTTTAATCTCTTCGTTATTTTTAACTAAAAGATTCATAGCTTTGTTATTAATCTCATTTACGAGATTTTTAATATCTTCTAGCCTGCTACTACTGCTAGATCCACTTCCCCATTCTGAAAATATGTGGTTCCATATTTGCCAAAAAGGCTCGAAGCTTTTGAGAATTTTTCGCTTGGATCCTTACTAAGCCCAAAATAGGATGGCATTTTATAAACTCCTAGCAAAATTCTTCCTGTAATCTGATTAAGATTGTTAGTAGATGCAATTATTGTAGTAATTCTTGCACTACCAGGGTGACTACTGAAGGTATAATTCTTCAGCTCTTGTCCCTCTACTTCGCTTAATCTTTTGAGATTAAGAACTTTTCCTTTCTTGTAAATATGTGGGTGTACAGGTAAGGAAGTAGTCATTTAACTGATACGTTCAAGCTTTCGACCTAAACTATCAATTCTGGTTGAGACATTCCTTAAAAGGTTGTCTGTTGAGGATTCTCCTATAACTAGGTTTTTCCCCTTAAAGATCATTCTGGGTTTTTCTCCTAAATGAGGTTTATTCCTAGCAATATCTATTGCCCATGAATTTTCTAAAGGACTAATTTCTGAAAATTGCTTCTCTTCAACAGATCCTATATCTGAGAATATATCTTCTAATTCAATATATTCGGATTTTTTGTAATCTATACTGTGATGACTGTTGGTCAAGGCATAGGCTACAACATATGATATGCTAAAGACTTTATCTCCGGCATCCATTAGGTTTTCTCGTTCAAACTGATGTACGAATGATAAAACCGAATCTAAATTTCTTGTGTCTAGGCTAAGTCCAAACTTAGGGTAGACTGAGAACATGAATTTTTGGTATGCTAAATTTCCTCTAGCAGCACCTAAAATACAATCTCTACGATCCTTGATTTTGTTATCTATTAAAGCCATTTTAATAGGTGAATCAATTCCTTCCTGAAATTCAGATTTTAACAAAATCTTAACATCTCCTAAATGAACCGTGCTGATTGTTGATCTAATTTTAGAAGGGATCTTTAAAAGGTTTTTCCTAATTTCTTCTCTATTAATGAGTGATAGGAAAACAGAACCTTTTGTATCTTTTATGTCTACATGCATTTCTTTTGTGCTGACAAAATAAAAGATATTGTTTTTTCTATTCAGAATATTTAAACCAAATGAATTTGGGATTCTAAATATTTTTTCTTTCTTTAGATCAAGTTTCAAATTCTTGATTTTTGAAAGTGTTTCTTGTTTTACCAAAAAACTTCCTTGAAAACCTTTTTCGTTTTCGGAAAACTCGATTTCAAAATCTTGATTATCATCAGAAGTCTGAGGATCATCAATCTCTTTTTCTTTTAAAAGATTCATTTTAAAAGATTATTCCTAGGCTCTGATACCAGGTTGCGGATAAATTGAGTTGACAGTTTAAACAATTAAACTTGCCAATTATATAAGTAATTATTTGATAAATTACTTTAAAAACAAAAACTAAAGTAATTTATCAAATAATTACTTATATAATTGGCAAGTTTAATTGTTTAAACTGTCAACTCAATTTATCCGCAACCTGGTATCAAATAATTACTTATATAATTGGCAAGTTTAATTGTTTAAACTGTCAACTCAATTTAGTAATTTATCAAATAATTACTTATATAATTGGCAAGTTTAATTGTTTAAACTGTCAACTCAATTTATCCGCAACCTGGTATCAGACCATAGCTTTATTGATGAAGCTAGCGATGCTTGTCATGCCTTTTGTTTTTGTAAAAACAAAAAGTAAAGTAATTTATCAAATAATTACTTATATAATTGGCAAGTTTAATTGTTTAAACTGTCAACTCAATTTATCCGCAACCAAAGTAATTTGTCAAATAATTACTTATATAATTGGCAAGTTTAATTGTTTAAACTGTCAACTCAATTTATCCGCAACCTGCTCTCAGGTTGCGGATAAATTGAGTTGACAGTTTAAACAATTAAACTTGCCAATTATATAAGTAATTATTTGATAAATTACTTTACTTTTTGTTTTTACAAAAACAAAAGGCATGACAAGATCTCTGAGCTTGATGCTTCCTTTCATCCATTGCTTAGTCTTTTTAGGATCTAAGGGATTTTCAGAGCATACTGAATCTAATAATCTCTCGATTATAGATTTCTTTTCTATGTCTAGAATCAAATTTTTACGAATAAAATTCAATTCTTTAAATTTTTCTAAACTCTCCTTCCCCCTTTTTAAAAGTTGAATTTTATTAGGGCTGATGTTTATAGCTTCTGGCTGACGAGTCTTAGACTTTTTCTTCATTGATTCAAGGTAGACTCATTATGAGCCTGTTTACACTCGTAACCCCGTAGGGTTTTTACTCACACATTATTATGAGGACTCTTGATTTTGCATACAGAGTAGTTTGTATGAAAATTTTCGATGTCCCAAACTGAAATGGAACTCTTCCTTTTATAGATCAAGGAAAGAGGATCTGTACAAATATTCTTACGTCACTGCATGCGCAAGATGTATATTATTGTTCTACTTTATTAAAGTAGATTCCTTTTAAAGCATATGCCTTCTTCTTTTGACTTTTTGACAAAGTTAAAGTAGATGCTTCTCCTTTTGATAAAGCTAGATGCTTTTACCCAAGGTAAATGCTTTTCCTCTTTTGCTTTATCTGTTTATAAATTTAGATTAATGGATTACAAAGATAAATATAGTAACAAAAAATTTAAATTAATTAATAAGAAATAAATTTTGTCAATCAAGATCTTAATCTTAATTAAATCAAAGAGAGTATAAAAGTATCACATAATATCTTATATCTCCTGTAAATCAAATCCCTAATTAACATATACGAGTAATTGTTTTTTATTTATGTTACAAAGAATGATAAATCAGCTACTCCATTATATAATTAGTTAGTTCATACTATAAAAAAAATTAGTAACAAACGCACACACTACATTATATAACCAGAGATATCATCTTAAAAGCCTACATGGTTTAAAGCTCTTAACCTACATTATTATTTATTTCTTCACCTGAAGGTTAAGTGTGTTGTGTTTACATAATGCTTTCAGTATCGAATATTTCTAAATTGTCCTCTATTTATTGGACGATTTGTCTTACACTTTTGAGATGATATTATGCAATGTTCTTCCATTTCTAATATATTGATGTATCAATACTTTTTTTTACAGATGAACCTGAACATGCATGACCATCTTGACACACTAGATGATTCTAAGATAGGGTGGGTACTGAAGGTTCGTGTTACAAGAATGTGGGATACGTTATCCAATACAGGTGCTGTAATCAGACACAACTTGATGCTTTTAGATTGTCTGGTAATACTTAAGACCATTTACGTTTTGTTTTTTTGTTTGTATTTTAAACTTAATTATTTATATCAAAAAATTACATGTTTCCGTAAAATAATTTATTTGTAAGCAGAACACGCATATGCATGCAATGGTGACTCCTGCTCTTTGGATTAATTATCATAATGCTATTTTGGAAGGAGGCTTATATGAGATTACCAATGTCCGTGTTCGCGAAGCTATTGGTTATTATCGTCCTGTTAGTACCGCTAAGTGCATCACTTTTGTTCCCTCTACTATTATCGCTCCTTATTTTCATGATGACCATATCATTCCTGACCACAAATTTGAGTTAAAATCTCTTGAAGATTTATTTGAGAATGTTCGTGCATATGAACCTTATCAGAAACCTATCTATTCTACAGGTGATTTTAATTTCATCCTACAATGTTTTCTTAAGTCCATTGTTTAGCCTATTTATTTTTTTCATTTATTCTAGATGTCATGGGAGTCATGGAACACCTAGAACCACCACGGACAATTCAGACACATTTTGGTGCAAGACAAGTTGTGCAATTCAGAATAAATAATGGAAGGTAGTTGAAATTTAAATGA
Organism: Saposhnikovia divaricata; assembly: GCA_036435485.1. Lineage (NCBI taxonomy): Eukaryota > Viridiplantae > Streptophyta > Magnoliopsida > Apiales > Apiaceae > Saposhnikovia > Saposhnikovia divaricata. Next base: position 36,210,121 of record CM071599.1, read on the forward strand.
ATGCAATTCCTACAACTATTGTTCATTACTCTTCTTTTAACTTATTCCTTCTTCTATACCAAATAATTGAGTTTATATATTCAAATGAATCATGTACTTCATTTTATGTCTTTTTAACAGGGTGTCGCACAAAGTTTCTTTCTGGGGACCGCTAAATGCGAATACAGAACCTTTGTACATGGATCATGTGGAGAGACCAGTGATTGTAACATTGACAAGTGTCAAAATTTCAGCCTATAAAGGTATTCATATTAGCTGCAATATACTAGGTTTGCCTTACGTATGCTATATTTGTTGCTAAATGTTCATAGTTATCATGTACCAGGCGGAGTTCAAGTTTCAAGCTTGCCTTCTTCGAGGATTTTTATTAACCTGCCGAACAATGATGTTTACATGCTGAGGAATATGTTGGTCGAAGAAGGATATCAGCCTCCCTTTAATGGTCCTTGAAACATTACCAACATGTTTCCATATAGTTGTGATGTTGAGATATGAATGTTATGTACTATACAGATTTGGTTTTTATTAGTCATTTTTACATTTAAAGTTTTTCGAATAAGGTTTTAATAAATGTGTAGTATCATCTCAACAGACTTATGTTTTAAGTATTTCGGTGATGTATGGACTTTTAGTATTATCTTACTTATATTTAAATTGAATGAAATTCTGCTAAATTTGCCTATTTTCATATAGTGTTTTGTAATTGAGTCTGTGGCTTTTGACGTTTAAATATTTAAATTTTTATGACATGTTAAAAGTTTTCTTTCAGTTCATGATATTGAATAATCAAATTATATATACATGGCAACAATGACAAAGACGATTGAATGTTTATTCTATTTGCATAATCAGATTACCTTATATCCACTTAACTCATTTAATTATCTGGCAAAGGTGATAACAATTTTATGCAAAGCATGATTTCTGATCATACCAATAATCACTAAAGAAATTAAATATTAGGAATGACACTTTGCAATGAGAGGTAGAATAAGATAGACATTAACAATTCATCATGTCCTGTTGCTTTTGTTTTACTAGCCATACATTGAACATAATGCTTTATTTTCCAACATTGTAAAGAGACCATTATCAAATAAACTAACAGACATGCTACATGTTCCAGTGAACAATTCTGATGAACAAAGTAGATCATAATCTATAAACTATATATTACGACTGAAATCATTGAGTAGAACTCTAATTTTTCCCCTGTTCTCCACCATTATGTATGCCTACATAGTTAGGTTACTTATCTTTTGCTTCCAAGCATCTCCAAATTTTTGAAATGTGCTTATCATTTCGTCCATCTTTTCTTTAAAATCTTTAGAGTGACTGCTTAGGGAAGTAGATGAATCAGTAAGAAACTTTCTCATATTTGTTGTGTATCCTATTGGAAGTTCCATTTTCTGCTCTGATGATTCTACATCTGTTGATTTCTTCCCGTCCATCAAGATATCAATGACCTCCCTTATAGAATTTATAGGACGTGATAAAATATTAATACAAAGCCATGTTAAAAATTAAGAGAAAGGTTATTTATTTGAAACTTATAAAGAAATAAGATAAAGGATTTGATTACCCATATTTTTCTTCCAGTCCAACAGCACGAGCAAAAAGATCAGATTGTCGTACTTCCATTGTTTTGAACATCTCACCGAAAAATTCATTTGCTTCTGCAAGATTGTTGTTAAAATCCTCAGAAGTAACATTCAGGATTTGCAAATCATGCACGACTCTATCCTTGATTGTAGACCATCTCTTTCTTTTGGCACTTCTTGAACTCATTGTTTATATCTTAGAGAATTTGGTTGCAACACATAAATAAATTATGAAAAATGAATATCTCACACAACTATTTATTAGCTCTGGGTGGTTATTTAGAGCAGTTGTTAATTCATGTAGAGCAGTTGTCAAGTGAATGTAATTTTAAAAATAAATAACTTCCAGTTTGTTAGAGATTTATATTTTATTTTATAATCATTTTATTTTAAATAGTTTTCTCATTTATTCCATTTAGCTGAATTTAGTTCATTTGATTCAGTTGATTAGTTGATTGATTAAGTTGATTAGTTACATAGTTGATTTAGTTGACTTTGTTTGATTTAATTGGTGATGCACAACATCAATCCAAATATTTTTTTTAATTAATGATAGATTTATAAATGAAACATTTATGTGCAATCATTCAATAAAATATAAAAATATAAATTTAAGATCATTATTATTAAGTCAAAATTATGTTGCAATTTAAAGATTATTCAATCAAAAATCAATTTAAGATCCTTATTATTAAGTCAAAATTAAGTTTCCATTTAAAGATTTTAATCATTCTTATTAACTGACATGAGCATTCACATATCGATACATAGAAACATAAATGAAATTTTGCATAAAAAACATACTATTAAAATAACAGATTAAAACAATTTGGTTACAATATAATCAATTAAGGATTACATAATCAGATTTTGTGATTTTAATTTTAATGATATAAGTTTGATTACTTGATATTGATATTATGACATGCAAATTATTTGTATATGATTTATTAAAGTTGTTACATTCAGATCATTGAGACAAGTATACCATATAGGTTTACGCATTATAAGTATCCTTGCTTCTTGAATCCTGATTCCTGACCTGCTCAAACTTTTTAGTTTTACTATCTATTGCATTTTAATTATTTTCACGGTAAGTAGAACTCATACTATCGATCTCAGTTCAAAATGTTTAATTTTCACATATGAGATTATATATTATATATGTTACTGATATGTTTTTTGTATTGTTATTGCTGTAGTTCAAGCCAAATATGCAAGGAATTATGTTTGACCGTATTCAGAGTCTTGAGAAATCAAGAACGAATTGGAGGCTGAAGGTTAGATTGACTAGAATGTGGCCTACTACATCGGCAGAAACTCAAACTATGAAAGGATATAATCTTATCCTGTTGGACGATGATGTAAGTCACATTGCCTCTATTATTCTAAAGTTATATCCATTTCTCTGTTATGAAATATTTGCATGTTTGATATAAAATATAGTTAACTTGGTTTTTCTTATTATTGTTGTAGAACTCACATGTCCATGCTTATGTCTATCCTGATAATTGGCAAAATATTGGGAAGGGCATTATTGAAGGAAATGTCTACATTATTGAAAACTTTCAAGTTAGGGACACAATCGGAAGGCTCAAACCTGTCTCTACTAATTTTTGTATTCGTTTGTTAAATGATACTAATATTCAATCAGTGGAAAATGATGCATTGATTCGTATTCACAAGTTTGAGTTGATAAATTTAGGAGATTTTTTTCAAGAGTGCAACAAGTATGCCACTGATGAGAATCCTGAATTTTCAATAGGTTTGTTTGTCAGTTTTCCAAAAATTTTTAAATAATTATACAACCAGGTAATATGATTTTTGTTAATTGACAAACATTCTATGTTATACATTACAGACGTGATTGGTGTTATTGAAAAGTTTGAGAGAGCTAAGCCAATTACAACCAAATTTGGCCAACGGGAAATCGTGCGCTTTAAAATAAATGATGGAAGGTTTGTAATTTTTGTTCTAAACATACTTAAATAATTATATATGTTTTTATTGTATTCTTTTAGAGTGTACTGACGTGTGATTTCTATTATCTTTCTTTTCAGCATGTCTCACAAAGTTAGCGTTTGGGGTGATTTGGCTAGAACTGTAAATGAGGACTACGAAAAGCAAGTGGACAAACGTGTTATAGCCATCATCACAAGCACTAAGCTAACTTTATTCAGAAGTATGTTTTGTACATTTGTATTTTATCCCGTTACAATGTAAATTATATGTTATTCAATTAGTCTCTTCTCTTGCAATGTATGACACAGATGAAGTACAGATTTCTACATTGCCCTCTTCTAAGATATATTTGAATTTAGACATTGATCCTGTTAATGAGTTGCGAGAAAGGTACAGAATGTCTCCAATGACCCTTAAATTGTCATGTAGTTTCTTAAAAAAATGATAGACATAAACTTTTTGATATGACTAATAATGGTAGACATAAACTTTTTGATATAACTAATAATGGTTCTACTGCTTTAATTTTGTTGGTTTACATATGTCGACTAATTTGTACCAGTAGTAACAGGTTAGACGAAGAAGGATACAAATCAGAAGAAGGGTCTTGCGAAATAATAGGCGTCTTGCAAAATGAGTCTTCTATACCGAAAGTCTCACTGAAAGAATTGAATGAGAATACTGCTGCCTATTTTGCAAAGGTGTCCTTTGGTGAAGAATTTTTTTATAATGCATTACCATAATCTTGCATACATGCTTTATATTAAATTTCGATTGTAAATTCCATGGCTGTCCAATATTTATAATATTGTTAGTCTTAGTAACAACTCTGTTTTTAGAAATTTGTAGTTGTCACTTTCAAAATAAGCAAGCTTGAAGATGAAGAAAATTGGTGGTACAATAGCTGCAATAAATGCCATGATGAGGTGGAGAAGATTGAGAAGAAGTTTAAAACTTTTTAATTTGATCCTTTCATTGTTTGTGTAAAGTTTTTGTTTGGTTACCATATGACCCTACTATTCATTTATGTTAATGCAATGTATACTAACTGCTTTTCATTAATTTAAATATAGGAGCCTTGATCGTTGGTGATGAGCTTAGTTTGGTGTTGCTGAGATTGAGAGCAAGTGTATTTGTGAATTGCACCAAAGCAATTTGGCAATATACTCCTGTTTAGAATAATTAAAACAAGCAATGAGCAATTGTTTGTTTTCAGCCATGTTCTTTTGCTATTTATCTTAATTTACTCTGTTTTTGAACTCAATGGATTGAATGATATTTTGCATTCACGTTTGTAATGATTTTGGAACTCCTTTTAATCTATATTTGGTTTTTTAATAGTCCATAATTTTCATTTAACATATAGCAATATTATCAAATGTAAAAGCACATCTTTGCACAATGGCATATTAGTGGCAAAAATTAAAAACAGCTTCATAGGAAAGTCTATTGATATCTCAAATATATAGCACAAATGGCTTAATTCATATCAAAACATACCAAATTAAAATATTTCAGAAACTTAATAAGTTTACTAATTCCACCACTGACATACTTAATAATTGTTATAGTTCTGAAGACTACTCCTTAAATCGTACCAAAAACCAAGGTTTGTTAACCTAACGTACGTAATGACTAAAGTAAAAGATCAGTTAACTTATTTTGTAACATCAAAGATAATTCCTTCTGCTCCCTCAATCTTATTAAATATCAGGATTTGTCTCTTTCTTAACTCATTATCCTTGGCAAATTTCTTCCATCCAGCAGAGACTCTAGCTCTCCCATTATTCACTGCCAAACCAATGCTCCATGATCTATTTTCTATCCTCAACAGAACCCTTTCACCTGCTATCCAATCTCGATTTTCAGGAGCTATATTCCTTGGAATGTTCTGTAATAAACCAGCAAATAACTGAGAATAATAATCTTATAATAAAACTGTCAAATAAATCAGAATGGCACTTTGACATACCACTCCTTGGGTCCTATTATGGACATGGCACTTTGACAGAGCTGTAGAAAAAGAATGGAGATCGTTGTTGATTCCTACATCAACTACAACATTATCATTAATAGGAGCTTCGACCTCTGGTACTTCTTCCTCCACACTATCTTCAGATTCAAATTCTACGTTAAAAACGAAAACAATATAAAATCAGAATGTAAATTGTTTTGGTTTAATTTGTTCATCGTAAAGTTGTAGTACCATCATCTGATGGCCAATCAATATGCCAGAACCAAACATGTTGAGAAGTATCCGTTAATCCTAAAGGACGAGTTAAGTAGTCAATCTCCATTCCATCAACTCCATAAACTCTTGCAGTGATAATGTTTGTGTCCTCTTCCATGGTGAAAAAAATGGTTTCTTTTTGTCGGATATCGAACATGTCCGTAATTTTCTTCATCCTTTAAGACAGCCCTCCCGCTGATTATAGAAAACTGATGATTTCACATGCACCACAAACTTCCATCACATTGATTTGATTCAGTTTCTCTGAGTAGTTTTCTTTCACCAATTTTGGTACAATCTGATAATTCAAAGACATATGTATGCTTAATTAATATGCTAAATATTTTATATATCGAACTGATCCAAAGCAATATTACAGACACTATAATATATGTAAATCAATATATTAAAATCCATCTTTTTACAATTAGTTCATCATCCAAAGAAACAGGTGACACAACTTTGTAGAATGATCTAGGGAAAATCATAGATCCTGTTTCAAATATCATTTCCAACAGTGAATCACTTAGTATTTAGCTTTAAATACAGTCAACAATTAAACTACATTATGTTGTATCCTATTATAGGACAAAATTAATCTATTAAAGACAATGATTTCTAACCTTCACAATGATCAAGTACGTACTCATCGCCTTTGAAGATGCAAACATTCAAAAGTTGATCATCATTTGTAAATTTATACAAAATCAACGAATCCCCAGCAGCAAGCTCAGTTTCTTTTGCAAACTCCAGCCATCCCTTCTGAAACAAACATCTTCCAACTCTCCATTCTACATTGATTTCTCATGTCCTTTTAAGAAATCTAAGATTGACCTTACTTCCATGCTCCCAGTTTTTGTAAAAGCTTTCCAGACTTGGATTCAAGATCTGTTTTGAATGTTCAAAGTACATGACATGTGTTATATATGTTCACATAACATTTGGTAAAATGCAATATTTGTGTATGTTATGGAAACTCACCAGGATTTTCCTATTTGGATCAATGTCCATTGACATGATATCTATCTGAACATAGTGTGGATCAAGTATAAATCCATTGAACGTCCGTAGGATTTTCGATTTGCATCCATGCTGAAAAATACAAAATATGATATGAATTATGCTTAATTAGGTAATTTGGTGTGTATGAACCTCTTACATATTAGTTAAACATTTGTATATTAAATTTACATAATTTGATTCTAGATAACAAGAATTCTTACTTTTATTCAATTATTATAAGAACAGAGGATAAGTAACATCAGGGTATACAAAATTTAGTTAATCAAATTTAGTGATTAACACTTACAATATGAAGCAAAAGCATATAATGGTATTCCTAATGGATAAAAAAGTACTTAATCAGATATAAGATCACTATGTGCATATTTCTTCATGGTTACGAACTATCGCAAGACTTTACTAAGAATCCTAAATCACAAGACAGAAAGCACATTCACAAATTGCAAATTTCGATTATAAATATAAGTAACATTATTCATCAATTAAAAAGTTTAATCCTCAACATCGATTACATAAACCAAAAGTCTGATTGAACATGCATCACTGTCAAAGATGGATTCAATCATAAACATATACGTATCTATAATACAATTTATAAATCAATTATAGAACATCAATGTTAGATGCAGAACCTGTATATTAGATGTGTAATCATTAATTATAATGGTTAATAGTTGAATCCGTAGTTCTCCGTGGATCAATGTTAGAATAAACCTCCATTGTTGATCCGAGATTGAAGTCTTCTCTACAGTCCAAGCCTGATCGATCTTGAATCGGGGCAAAGTTGAAGACAGTTGCATGCAAGAGAGAGTTTTGTGCATTGGGATGTAGTTATACAATTAATTGTAATATTAATTGTAATATAGAATACTGTGTAATTCTTAAAAACCTTTAAATTAAATTTACACACTAATCTAGGTATAACATGTCATAATTAGATTTATGTACAAATTATAAAAATTATAATTTAAACAAATGTATCAATTGATATATGTAATTATTATTTTTTTGCAAGTATTATAAATTTTTATTTTTAATTCTGTACTAAAATGTTATTCGGTCGAATAATAAATTTTTATATTACATTATCTATTAAAACCTTTTTAATTTATTTTATTTAATATATATAAAAAATCAATAGATATATATGATCTGCCAAGTCTGTATGCTACAAATGAAGCACCTCTCTATGGATTAGGTAATTTCAAATTATAATATTTTTAGGGTATTGTTTTATATGATGATATGCATTAATGAACTTACCATAATTAAAAGAACTATTCAAATTATTATGCATGAGCTTACCATAAATATTATAAATTCATTACTCCTATTTCTTTCTAAAACTTATTTCTCAATAATTTAATTTTAAGCTGATTGGAATGTTGCTCCAATAATTAAAATAATATTCATGCAATAATATGTAAAATTATTGTGATGATTTCGAGTAACAATCAAACAATCATATTAAGTGAAAAATTGTAAATCCAAGATATTAACATTACATTTTTACTTTTTGATTTATTTAATTCAAAACTTAATTAAATTAATTAATTATACAATTAATACAATACATTAAATATTAAAAAAAGAGATGAAAAGTTATTTTATTTTTTAGTACTTAACACAAAAAAATTAATAAGTTTGGATTAGTTTTATATTAACCTTATTTCTTCATAGTTTAAATTTTCCTTTCCTAATAATAACAATTTTCAATATTAAAAAAATGATCTGCAATATAATTAAATAACGTCATATAAAATTTTAAAATTTACAATTTTAGCCAATTTTAGCACATCTCCCTCCACCCGTTATAACCACGGTTTACTTTGAAGCCATAACTTTGATTATTTTTTCATAATTCAATCCACTAAATTTGGCTAAATAAGTGATTTTGTTAGAGATTAGTTTTATCATAGTTGATAACCTAATAAATTGTAACCATTTTTCAATTAACGGTGTTGTGAACCAAAATCATTATTTTTTTAAGGGAAAAGGATCTATTAATAATAAGTCATACGGCATCTACAAAGATAATCAAACATTAACGAACACATAATAAAGATCAAATCAAATATTTCTTTGTTAAAACTACTATCGTCGAGTAAATCTTGCATTATGGAGCATCCCTCGCTCATGTCACTGAGATTTACAGCTTTCGTAGAGAGACAATCTAACGATTTGATGTAGTTGTGAAGAACATGCATACCTTGATCTGTCATACCGTATTCGAAACATCGACCATAACTGCATACCAAAATCATTATTTTATATGTACATATATTATAAAATGTAATGATGGTCTTAGCACGTGTAGCGCGGGCATAGGTCCCTAGTTGTTAGAATGAGCGATCAGCATGTATTATTTTGCTGACGTGTCTAGTTGACATGGTGTATGACCAGGCCCGAGCCCAGAGGGAGGGCATCCAGATCACCCGTCCTCGGCCCAAAAATTTTGGGGGCCCATAATTTTTAAAACCCATATAAAACTGCTAGTATACATCGGTCTAGCTATAAACAAAAATCCAGTCCCTTAATCTTATTATCCTCCCTCTTTGTCTTTTTTTTTGCCAAGAAAGAAATAACTTTCATTACTTCAAAATGTTCATCAATACATTAATGAACTCTAGATGAGCATTACTCATCGTCCAGATACGATCAGCTAAAGAACTACAATAACTCGCTACAAAGAGAGCTAAGTGGTTCGCAGACCGTTTAAAAAGTAAAAAACAGTACAACACCAAGAAACGACAAAAGGAATATTCATAATATCGAGGCATATGAACAAAAGAGCCCATAAACTTCAGAAAATACCGCATCTACATTGATCTGGATCCTGACTTCCGTTAAATTGATCTCACGCTCTTCTTGAGCGATATCCATAGATCCAAGATAAGCTTTATAGACATAATAACTCCCTCTGAAATGGAATCTCAATTAATCCACCCGCAAGCCTCTACAAAATGAGCCTTCATCGAACCAAAATGCCATACTGGAAGATGAACAAAACAAGACACATGCCAAAAGGCAAGACACATGCTAAAATGCAAGACATTCAAACTGAAAATAAAACAACTAAAAAGACATATCGACGAAGATCTAAGAACCAAATTGGAAAATCCGAATGGATTCTTCAAAGGTTTCAGAAATCAAGCTCGATTTATTTGAAAAACTGAAAAACGGAAGAAAACTTAATCGACTCTCATCGGAAATAACTCCAGCAAATATGTGAAGAAGAGGAGGGCAGAAGAAAAGAAGAAGGGGAAGAGGGCTGCGGAGGGGAAAGAAAGGGGAAAGGGGAAGGGGGTGGCGGAGGGCAAACAAAGGAGGGTTAGGTTTTAGAGCTCCTCCCTCTTTGTCTTAGTGATACATTATCTCATCTTTGAAGTTTGAATTTGATCCCCGCCACTCTCCATTCACTCGTTGAGAATCACAACTCAGGTAACTAACATCCAATATCTTCTTTTTTTTCTTGTACACAAATATACATAATATTAAGGTTTTTAAAGAATTGATTATATTTGTATTTATATACTATTTAATTAATTTGAAATATATGGTGATTCGTAGTTTATTTTAAGGTTAGTTGTATTTGTGTTTCTTTTTTTAGTTGAGATTAGCATTAAAATTCGTGAGAGGCACGGGTCTGCTACTTAAATTGTATTTTTTAATCAAATTATTTAGGATCAATATTGGTTGAAATATGTGATTGTTTTTCATAGAGTTTTCTTGTTAGTGGCATATGTGATTATCGTGTACTTACTTAAATATGGTCAAGTTTGTACTTTAGAAACTAATATGAGTAATACTGACAGCAATCATGTCAGTTTTTAATTTTGTTGTGGGTCATAGAATATAATTTCAGTGTTATGTGGGTGTTGTCTAATTAAGATGATTTTTCAGAGCACCTACAATCCTAAACATTCTTCAAAAATGATGCATCCATTTAGCTGATCTCCAATAATATTCAAGGTAAAAACTAAATACTCTTCAAGATGTTACATTCTGAGAATGTAGGTTTCAGTCCTGATTCTAATAAAAAATCTTCGTAAATCTTCTAAAATGCTTATCAGGTCTTGTGATTACTTCTTAAAACCATATTTCTAACTGTTTTATTTGTTTTCATTTAATTTCTTGCCTTTGTTTCTCTTCCATGTCCATTTGACTTTCATTGTGTCACCTCCATAATTAAAATAACATATATAATATACGATCCTTTCTTTCTACATTATGTCATATTTTAAATTAAACATTAGTAAATTTTTATGTAAAAGGTAATGTGTTATTTATAGGATTCGTTTTTCTAAAGCCAAATATTTTTACGACCCGAATAGTTTGACTAATAAATTATTGTATGTTGTGTAGTAATATACAATTTTCATTTTACGTTAACACCTCAATATTTCTTGCTCTAATATATTGTTAGATAATATCCATTATATTAATTATAAGGTCGTTTTATAGCCCAATTGTGTATTTTACGTAATTCTTTAATTGATAAATGATAAAAGAGTTCAAAACTCATTTAAAATCCAGTAATATTTAATTAATAATATTTCATCAATATCACACACATACAAATTGTGTATATGATTAAAAATACATGTGAATGTGTGGCATAATGGTATGAAGATGCACAATTTAACTCGGTGTTCCAAGTTCAATTAGAATTGAAAATAATACTTCTATATATAAATAGGAACTTAGGTGTAAATTAATGCTTTTAAATCATGAATAAAAAACTTTAGTTATTGACTTGGTCTTGTATTTAATACTTTTCATAAAAATACAATATGCATTTCATTTTTTTCTTTATATAAAACCAAATATTGCCCCGCTTTTGCGGTACCCATAGAGATATCATGTGTATTATTGAAAACACGTATAGATGAGTGCTTAGGTTGTTTAAGATAATAACACGTATATGGTAATTTTTATTATTATTATGTTGATTGTTAATGTTATTACAATTTTATAATATAATCAAATCATATATTATGTACCAATAATTAATATTTTGATATAATATATTATAGTCCAAATCAATAAATGTAAAAGTAAAATCAGGACAAATCATAAAAATACAATATGCATTTCATTTTTTTTCATTATATAAAACCAAATATTGCCCCGCTTGTGCGGTACACATAGAGATATCATGTGTATTATTGAAAACATGTATAGATGAGTGCTTAGGTTGTTTAAAAGAATAACAGGTATATAATAATTTATTATTATTATTATTATGTTGATTGTTATTGTTATTACAATTTTATAATATAATCAAATCATGTATTATGTACCAATAATTAATATTTTGATATAATATATTATAGTCCAAATCAATAAATGTAAAAGTAAAATCAGGACAAATCATAAAAATACAATATGCATTTCATTTTTTTCATTATATAAAACCAAATATTGCCCCGCTTGTGCGGTACACATATAGATATCATGTGTATTATTGAAAACACGTATAGATGAGTGCTTAGGTTGTTTAAGAGAATAACAGGTATATAATAATTTATTATTATTATTATTATTATTATGTTGATTGTTATTGTTATTACAATTTTATAATATAATCAAATCATATATTATGTACCAATAATTAATATTTTGATATAATATATTATAGTCCAAATCAATAAATGTAAAAGTAAAATCAGGACAAATCATAAAAATACAATATGCATTTTATTTTTTTCATTATATAAAACCAAATATTGCCCCGCTTGTGCGGTACCAATAGAGATATCATGTGTATTATTGAAAACACGTATAGATGAGTGCTTAGGTTGTTTAAGAGAATAACAGGTATATAATAATTTTTTTTTTATTATTATTATTATTATTATGTTGATTGTTATTGTTATTACAATTTTATAATATAATCAAATCATGTATTATGTACCAATAATTAATATTTTGATATAATATATTATAGTCCAAATCAATTAATGTAAAAGTAAAATCAGGACAAAAAATTATTAGTGTGTCGCACTAATTAAAATATTCACACACACATTCATCTATATTGTGTTTGATTTAAAACACATGTGATTGAGTGGTGTAGTGGTAAAAGGATGCATGAATTAACTTGGAGACCTAAGTTCAATTCCCACCAACCACATTTTTTTTCAAAAAATTGAGATGAGGGGCAAACTAGACTTTTCATGTACATTAAAAAGTCTCACCATTTTTTTCTTGTATTGGCCTATTATATATATAATAGATAGATTGTGTGTGATTATAATTTTTAAGTATGTTTTTTGTCTCTTGTTAATTTCATTAATACTTTAATAGTTTTTCTGTTTTTGTTGTGTGTAATAGGTTCTTAATTTATTTGTAACTGAATTATTGATTAAATTTTAGTACTTATTTGGTCATTTTATTGAAGTTGACTAAATTTTTAGTTTATTATTATTGCAATTGTTACATTGTTAAATTTAGTATATAAAAAAAAATAAGGGCCTTTTTTTCGATTTCGCCCCTAGGCCCCCATATGGTATGGAACGGCCCTAGCCCCCATACAGTATTTCTATATAATTATATATATTCAGAATGTTATTAGGGGAAAATAAAAACTAGAGTTTAATTTTCTATCATTTAATCATCTTAAATCAATGACTTCTAACATTTCATACTCTTCATTTCGTTCTCAAGTTAAGTCCAAGTACCAATTTGGAAATATCTTATATACACACACACACACACACACACACATATTTTATATGATTAAATTATTTTACTAAAGATTGATGTTCGAATTCCGCCAACGACATATTTAATTTAAAATTTCATAATATAAGTTTTAAACCATACATATAATTAATTAAATTTATATAAATTATATAAATTAAAGTTATAATAATTATTAAAAATAATTATTATATAAAAATGTAATTATATCATAAAATAAAATTTATTATATATCAAAAGAATTTCGTGAATTGCACAGATTATAAGTTAGTAAGTATTGTAAGCTAGTATATGTATTAAAATGGGAGAAATTGACACTTTGTACCCATTATCTTTGTCACTTTTGTCAAAATGGTCCTATATTTTAAATTGTGGCAGTTTGCATCCCTGATCTTATAATTTTGCTTCGATTTGCACTTTTTCGTAAACTACTATCTAATTGTGACGTTAACTTTAGATTAGGAAGGGATATTAGAGTAATTAGACTTTTAATTATAATCCCCCCATTTTATCCAATTAAAATTATTTTATAACTTTAATTATAACTTTTATCTAATTGGGGATTGAGGGATTGTTGCAGGCGGCGGAGTTGGATGAGATGGGGCGGAGATGGCGCGGTGAAGGAAATGGGTGGGGGTGAACTGTTGTGGTGTTTGATGAAGAGAGAGGGGGACACAGCGGAAGGAGAAGATTTGAAGGCGAGGTGGGTTGTGGATGGAAGTTGTTGACGAAGGCAGTATGGGCGGTTGATTATGGCTACGATTTGATGGAAATGTTTGGTGGTGGCGAGGTGTGGAATACGGGGAACTTGAGGTGTGGTTGGAGGTGGACGAACGGGGCAGGAGAAATAGAGGTGAACGGAGGAGGCTACAAGATGAGGAAGAATTGAAAGGGAGAAAGAGACAAGGTGGATTGTTGGTTGTTGCAGAAGAGGAAGCAAAAAGGGGGAAGCATAGTTTGGGCTGGATTGGTTGAACGGAGATGCTGCAAGCGGCGGAATGGAGGAGGTGTGGGCTGGGCCGAGAAGAGAAGGGAGTGTTTGCACTAATCACGCAAGCATACGTGGTAACAAGTAATATAGGCATAAGTCAAGTTCGTTCCCACAGAGATCTGGTTTAAGTTTTAAATCAGTTAATGCACCTTTGCAACAATGTATGATTTTTACTCACTGCTAAGACAATTAACAAGATTGGGTTTTGATTAACAAAAATTAACTAACAAGCAATTGAACAAACTAAGAGTTACTTAACTAATGAGATTTAAAATCAAATTATTTATATGAGAATAAACATGGGATCCTAACTTCATTAAATACTTCGCTTAGATCTGACGCCTTTAATCAATGCATGTGATGGTTATGATATCTGATCGGACAACACGAAACAAGTATAGGCTACTTCTCAGTATACGAATACCAAACTACTCATACATCCACAAAAGAGATATAAGTTGAATAAACACCAATTATGCTTATACCCTATATCTCTATAGAATTTGAAAACGTAAAGGTTGAAGAACAAGTTATCCAAGAAGATCACATAGGGCAGCATAAGTTATCTCTAATTACGCTACAAATCATGATGTCAAACATACATCAACCTATCTTATGCTAGCATGGCAAGTTGTAAATCTCAAGATCCACTCCCGTTTCGCAAGAGATTAACAATTCAATTTAGATGTTAGCTACGCATCTAAAAGCATTAAGATTAATCATACAAGGATATCAAGAATTCATCACACACAAATCTTTAAAGCAATCAAACTACTAAACTACATAGATAAATCCGTTAGAATCCCATGACAACGATTGGTTCATAGTCGAACCGATCATCATCATGGGATCAAGTGAAAACATGATAATGGAACAAGATCGGAATAATGTTAAACTAGAGTAAGAGTTAAGAAAAAGAAATCCTAAGAACATCCAAGAGTTTCGCCTTAATAGAAGAATACAAAAGAAAAGTAGATCTTAGAATTCCGTTGCTTGTCACGTGCGTTGGAATCCTTTCGTGATTGTGTTTCTTCATCTCTTGTCTCTCTCTAAGTGTTATATGAGATAATACCCCCGTTTAAGGATATATGTGGTGTTTATATAGGCCTCTAGTGACTTTTCCTCTAAGAAACCGACCAAAAACACAATTCAAGCGCAGCTGCCTTTGATTCAGGCGCAACTGCGCCCCTTCAATAGCCATGCCACGCGCAACTGCGCTCTAGGGAGGCGCAGCTGCGCTCCACACTTCTGCCGGGACACAATTTTTGCTGATTTCTTCATTTTTTCTCCAATTGTCTTCGTTTCTTTTGCGTGGATTGCCGTTCTTCTATCTCATGACTCATGAACCTCCCGAGTACCAAAGTACATATCCACATTCTTCAGTCCAAGCATCCACTTTCACGTCCAAGATCGAAGGAAATCACATATCTTAGCTGACCTAGTTACACCTGCACAACTAAACGATACACATAAAAAATACAACATTCTTGAGGTCAAGACATCAATTTAAGTCGAAATGAAGCGTTCCAAGTGGATATGAAATCCACTTATCACATCCCCAAACTTAAACCGATGCTTGTCCCCAAGCATAAACAAACATAACTATATACAACTAACTAGTACCACTTCCGTAGGTGATCACGGTTGCATTTGGCATATGCAACAAGTCCTTTAAACCCCTAGGTAGCCCTAGTGGACGAGTGAGGGCCTATAGCGAATGTACCCACAAAATCCATCTAACTAACATCACATAAACAATGCAATGCATGAATGCAACTAATATGAAAATGCATCGATCCCCTTTAGACTAACCAAACCAACTAGCAAGCAAATATCTCAAAGAATGCAACTAAATCCAAATAGAGCTCGACTAAGTCCCCGTATACTAACAATATATGAACATAAACGTGCGTGTGTGCAATACTCGTCAGATATACTCCTAATACTAGATCAAAAATCATACCTATTCTTCGCCAAGACAATCACAGGTTTATAAATAGAATAGACGGTAAACACTTCATAACCTAGGAACACCTCCATCATCCTTCGAGTTAGACAAAAATTCATGCTTTATTACTAAATTACAACGCATAATACTATACACAACAACGCATGCTTATTTAACCGTGAAATGGATGAGACCCCAAAAGGCTTATACAATAATACCCATGTAGCGAGTGTTATGTTAGTGGATCCCAGACTATAAAAGTCTTAGGTCACTAGGCACAAAGTCTCCGCGAACTTAATAGCTCGAGTATTAAAGAGTTCACCCTGGTTAATTATGCATTTAAACTATTTACATGACTCTTTTTTTTTCTTTTTTTTTTCTATTCCTTTTTTTTATATGCAATATGGAGTGAGAATTCTCATCTCCAACCCTAGACTACTCATATGACTATGAGCTGGCTACTAGCCATTTGACGCTTAGCCATTATTGACATCTATTAACAATTAGAATGAAATCCCTGTTTTCCCCCAAACTTAGACTTTAGTGTTTTACGCCATCAAGGGAATAACGAAAATTCTAATTATAATCAAGTGATTAAATCTAAAACAACCAAACAAGCATAATCTCAACCTAGCCCAAAAGCAACCTAATGAGACTGTGAAAATAATTTGTTTCTGTAACATGCAAGTCAATTTCGCAGAAACTATAAATCAACCCTCTACTCATCATTACCACACTCAATAAGACATCTACCTACCAATCAGAATTAGCTCATCCTAAAGGATCATGAAATATGCATGCCATGCAAATGCAACTAACATGAACTCACATGGTAAAACAAAACAAAACTAACAGAATGTCCTATATGAAACAACACATGCAATAATACGAACAAAACATGAATGAACTACACTAGACATGCAAAATATGATAACTATATGAACACAATGACACACAAATAACTACTACACACTACTTATCCCCAAACCACCCCCAAACATAAAATATTCAATGTCCCCATTGAATGGAAGGTAATACAAGGGATAGTAGGAAACATACCTAATTGTCAGAAGAATCACCCTCACCGGGTGACTCATGTGGTGGATAAACAGAATGAGCTCCAAAAACTGGCCAAAGAAAACTCGCACCTTGAATCCCCCAAACTTGAATTAGAGAGTCCTTGAAAGCTTGTATGGGGTCAAAAGATTTGAAGTAGAGATAAGGCTGTTCCTCACTGTTCATCATTTTCTTTCTTT
The DNA here is from genome assembly GCA_036435485.1 of Saposhnikovia divaricata. NCBI lineage: Eukaryota > Viridiplantae > Streptophyta > Magnoliopsida > Apiales > Apiaceae > Saposhnikovia > Saposhnikovia divaricata. Next base: position 36,227,837 of record CM071599.1, read on the forward strand.
TTTTTTTATTTTAACAACGAAAAACTACCGAAACACGTGGGTTGCCTTCCACGAAACGCTGTCGTTGACGTCATTTAGCCGGATGTTGCTTCCTCACTTCTTGGCGGTTTCAAGAGAATAACCGAACCATCCTCAATAGAAAGACCATCCATACAAACGTTGACATCTCGATTGCTTACTCCCAACACAACTTTTCATTCACTCTTCACCTTGATTTTTCCACCCGTCGACTTTTTCGCCTTCTTTTTCTTCCTCACACCTCTAGGGTGTTTATCCCTCTCAGCCGATTGAACAGAACACTCTTCTACCTCATCATCAACTATCCACCTTCTTAACACATTATCCTGACCCTCTTCAAAAATCACTAACTCATCATTCAAAAGGACTTACCCCAAATACTTTGGAAGTTTTCCGAGCTTTACATTCGAGAGATCTTGTATGGAAGGTTTATCAGCATCACTTTCCTCGAGCATCTTAACTGACTCAGAATTCTTCGAAAAATTTGGAACACTAGGCACTGCATCCAATTTTAAATCACCTTTTTCTTGTTGGGAAGACAATGCAAGGGATTCCAAAGAAAAGCACACTTCTGGATCATCTGAAATCTTCGTAGGAGCAAACACATTAAAGGTTGCCTTATCATCTTGCACCCGCATAGTTAGCTCCCCTTTCCGAACATCAATCAAAGCTTGACCGGTAGCTAAAAATGGCCTTCCCAAGATGATGGGAATCTTCTTATCTTCCTCAAAATCTAGAATGACAAAATTAGCAGGAAAGATAAACTCATCCACCTTTACCAAGACATCCTCCACTATACCTCTAGGATATGTAATCGACCGATCAGCTAGCTGTAAGGAGATATTCGTTGGTTTTGGATCAGGTAGACCAAGTTGCATGAAGACAGACAACGGCATGAGATTGATACTAGCTCCCAAGTCACACAAACACTTGTCAAATGATAAGTTACCAATAGTGCATGGGATGGTGAAACTTCCCGGATCTTTAAGTTTAGGAGGCAACTTTTGCTGCAGAACAGCATTTCAGTCTTCCGTTAAAGCAACGGTCACTAATTCATCGATCTTCAACTTCCTTGATAAAATCCCCTTCATGAACTTAGTATAGCTCGACATTTTTTCTAAAGCTTCTTCAAAAGGAATATTAATGGACAATTTCTTGAAAACCTACAAAAATTTCTAAAATTGCTTTTCTTGACTTTTCTTTAAACGTCGAGGATACGGAGGAGGCAGATATATCTGATTGCTTTTTGTAGACTGCTCCGGAGTAGACTTTTCAGCGGACTTCTTGCTCTTTTCCACTTCACCATCTAGCTGATCAGCCACCAAGTATGATTTTTCATTTTTTGGCCCTCCAGATTTTTTAACCTACTGATTATGAACTTCTTCATCTTCTTTAGCTGCTGATTTCTGCTCGGTTGTAACCTTTCCGGATCTCAAAGTAACTGCTTTCACCTGCTCGTGGACTTCCCTCTTGCCTGGATTAGCCTCTGTATCACTAAGAAGAGTTCCTTGCGGCCTATTCAACAACGCATTAGCAATCTGCCCAATCTGATTTTCCAAGATCTTGATTGAAACCACTTGGCTCTTGCACATCAACCTCAATTCTTCCAATTCAGTTTTTTCATTAGAAGATTGCCCCGCACTTGCATGAGGCTGGTGCTGAAATCCTGGAGGTTGGAACTGTTGCTTTGGAGCATGCTGCTGCTGATAACCAGAAGGATTGTACGGCTTAGCTCCATACTGCTGACCCTGAAATTGCTTATAAGGTTGCTGAGGTTGCTGCAAGCCACCTTGATTGTTGTTCCAGCTGAAATTAGGATGATAAGTGTTATTTGGATGATAAGTGGCAGGAGCTGGTTGCTGTGGCCTTTGAAAATTGATAACAAACTACGCCGACTCACTTGATATGGAAAATTGCCTCGTCTCATGTTCGCCCGCACATAGCTCACAAACACTAGCCACCTGCTGAACTCCATAGTTAGTCAGAGAATCCACCTTCATAGTCAAAGCCTTCAACTGAGCTGCTATGGCTGTAGCTGCATCCACTTCCAGAATTCCTTCTACTTTGCCTTGTGATAGTCTCTGTGTAGGATTCTGATATTCATTAGCAGCCATCGTCTCAATAAGCTCATAAGCCTCCTCATAGCTTTTTGCCCACAAAGCTCCGCCTGAAGCTGCATCTAGCATAGGTCTCGTCTGTGCTCCCAACCCATTGTAAAAAGAATTTATCACCATCCAGTCTGGCATACCATGATGTGGACACTTCCTAAGTATCTCCTTGTAGAGCTCCCAATATTAACACAAAGATTCACCCGACTGCTGTGCAAACTGAGTAAAAGCATTCCTGATTGCTGGAGTCTTAGCCATGGGAAAGAATTTAGTGAGGAATTTCTGAGTAAGATCCTTCCATGTCATAATAGAACCAGTTGGTAAAGAGTGTAACCAGCTCTTAACCTTATCCCTAAGAGAGAATGGGAAAAGCTTAAATTTCCCAGCATCTTCCGACACACCGTTGAATCGAAAAGTCTCACAGATCTCTATGAAGTTGCGAATATGCATGTTGGGATCTTCCGTAGGAGCACCCCCAAACTGAACAGAGTTTTGTACCATCTAAATGGTTTGACAATGCTAGATTGGATGTCATTGATTTTAGGATGAGAATAGTCCTTCAAAGCCTTAGTTTCTGCTGCTGCTATTCGATCACCAATCTCTACTATCGTTTCAAGTTCCTCTTCGCTCTTATCTGTGGCTAAATCAACGTCGTCCAGTTTAGGAGTCTGCGAACGTGTTTGCATACACGCTCAAGTACCTGAAACACCAAGAAACAACCAACTCTATAAGAAAACAATCCGAGTCAATGAACTATAACGACCACTGATGACAAGCACATAAACTAAAATTAAAACATCGATGATCCCCGGCAGCGGCGCCAAAAACTTGTTTGCACTAATCACGCAAGCGTACGTGGTCACAAGTAATATAGATATAAGTCAAGTTCATTCCCACAGAGATCTGGTTTTAGTTTTAAATCAGTTAATGCACCTATGCAACAATGTATGGTTTTTACTCACTGCTAAGACAATTAACAAGATTGGGTTTTGATTAACTAACATTAACTAACAAGCAATTGAACAAACTAAGAGTTACTTAACTAATGAGATTTAAAATCAAATTACTTATATGAGAATAAACATGAGATCCTAACTTCATTAAATACTTCGCTTAGATCTTACGCCTTTGATCAATGCATGTGATGGTTATGATATCTGATCGGACAACACGAAACAAGTATAGGGTACTTCTCAGTATACGAATACCAAACTACTCATACATCCACAAAAGAGATAGAAGATGAATAGACACCAATTATGCTTAGACCCTATATCTCTATAGAATTTGAAAACATAAAGGTTGAAGAACAAGTTATCCAAGAAGATCACATAGGGCAGCATAAGTTATCTCTAATTACGCTACAAATCATGATGTCAAACATACATCAACCTATCCTATGCTAGCATGGCAAGTTCTAAATCTCAAGATCCACTCCCGTTTCACAAGAGATTAACAATTCAATTTAGATGTTAGCTATGCATCTAAAAGCATTAAGATTAACCATACAAGGATATCAAGAATTCATCACACTCAAATCTTTAAAGCAATCAAACTACTAAACTACATAGATAAATCCGTTAAAATCCCATGATAACGATTAGTTCAGAATTGAACCGTTCATCATCGTGGGATCAAGTGAAAACATGATAATGGAACAAGATCTGAATAATGTTAAACTATAGTAAGAGTTAAGAAAAACAAATAGAACATCCAAGAGTTTTGCCTTAATAGAAGAATACAAAAGAAAAGTAGATCTTAGAACTCCGTTGCTTGTCACGTGCGTTGGAATCCTTTCTTGATTGTGTTTCTTTGTCTCTTGGCTCTCTCTAAGTGTTATATGAGATAATACCCCTGTTTAAGGATGATATATGGTGTTTATATAGGCCTCTAGTGACTTTTCCTCCAAGAAACTGACCAAAAACACAATTCTAGGCCAAATAGGACTTTTTCACCGTTTTCAAGCGCAGCTGCCTTTGATTCAGGCACAACTGCGCCCCTTCAACAGCCATGCCACGCGCAACTGCACTCTAGGGAGGCGCAGCTGCGCTCCACACTTTTGCCGGGACACAATTCTTACTGATTTCTTCATTTTTTCTCCAATTGTCTTCGTTTCTTTTGCATGGATTGCCGTTCTTCTATCTCATGACTCATGAACCTCCAGAGTATCAAAGTACACATCCACATTCTTCATTCCAAGCATCCACTTTCAGGACCAAGATCGAAGGAAATCACATATCTTAGCTGACCTAGTTACACCTGCACAACTAAACGAAACACATCAAAAATACAACATTCTTGAGGTCAAGACATCAATTTAAGTCGAAATGAAGCATTCCAAGTGGATATGAAATCCACTTATCAGGGTGGGGACTGGTGGTTTGTGGGGGTGGTGACTGAAGGAGACACGGCGGCGGTTGACAGATGGGAGGTGCGGTGAGATGTGGCGGTGGAAACAGAGGTGGTGCCGGCGGACGGAGCCAAGTGCTTCGCTAATTATATTAATTTCAATTATAACTTTTAATTATTTAAAAATTAGTATTCCAAGTTTACCCTTGCCTAATCTAACGTTAACGTCAAAATTAGATGGTAGTTTACGAAAAATATGCAAATCGAAGCGAAATTATAAGATTAAGGATGCAAAGTGTCACCTTTTAAAGTATAAGACTATTTTGAAAAAAGTGACAAAGATAATGGGTGTAAAGTGTCAATTTCTATTAAAAAGGAGAAAGAACATACAAGATTAGAAAATTGGCCGGTAACAAAAAGGTACATATCCACAACTACTCCACCCCATTTTCAAGCCGAAACAATTAAATCCAGAGGCCTTTAGGGCAGACCATGCGCACCAGGATACCTTGTGGTCTCTGGATACCTTATCACTGCGCACCACATTGGGCAACTAACGCACTAGTTCGGCTCTGGCTGGACTCTAAACAGTTCAGACATGAGGCCATATACAACCAACGAATAGTGATAAAGAAGTAAGGATCTGCCTGATGTTCAGACATGAGGCCATATACAATTGTTAGAATTATGTTTTGATATTTTAAATTTTGAATTATTTAAATAATTGGTTAGGTTGACCATATCTTTATGAGTAGTTTAGTTTAAATTTAAATTGTAGTAGGGTTTTTAGCTGATAAGATGTTTCTGTTAGAATGGGCTCTATATAAGCCCATCCATTCCATCATTAATAAAATAAGTCTATTCACTTATATTTACTTTCTTCTGCTTTATTCATGATGCTGATACACCTACACCCATAAAACTAAAAACCAACAAATGGTATTAGAGCTCTCTTCTTAATGGACCTGTGAAATAACCTATATCCATAATCCATAACCATGACCATAAAATCACATGACATGATTGAGAAGTCATACTCTCAGTCATACATAACCATAACCATAAACACAAAATCAGAATATGCCATGGCTGTGAAACCATACACAAAAATCATAACCAAAAAAATCACAACAAAAATTAGAGCACAAAATCGCATTCATGAAAGGCAAATGGGAAAAATTATGATCTATGAAGAGTACAAAAAGATGATGTTGCAGGAGCTGGCAAAAAAGGGCTACCATCCAACACAAAGATGATGATATTTTTGTTTTAATGGCTATTTAAAATATCAAATCAAGGAGGAGTGTTAGAATTATGTTTTGATATTTTAAATTTTGAATTATTTAAATAATTGGTTATGTTGACCATATCTCTAGAAGTAGTTTAGTTTAAATTTAAATTTTAGTAGGGTTTTTAGTTGATAAGATGTTTCTGTTAGAATGGGCTATATATAAGCCCATCCATTCCATCATTAATAAAATAAGTCTATTCACTTATATTTTCTTTCTTCTGCTTTATTCATGATGCTGATACACCTACACCCATAAAACTAAAAACCAACAGCAACCAACGAATAGTGATAAAGAAGTAAGGATCTGCCTGATGTACATAAGTCTAGGAGACGGGAGACCTGATGATTAATTAATTCTTGACTCCGACTGAAACAACTAAGAGTCCAAAGAAAGGGATGACCAACATTGGTATTCCTTCTCGAGCTTCTATTTCTTCCGTTAAAGAAGATCTTTTTTATGGTTATGTCGGCGATGATAGGTGCTCCATTCGTTGAACCTTGGGGATAACCATTAGCATTGAGGTCCTCTCCTGGCGACGACGGGACATACTACCACCTATTGATAGATCAGGATTCCTTCGAGAGCCTAGCCAGAGAGCTAAGTTTCTCAGCACTTGAAGCCAGGGACGGAACTAGAAATATAATCAAGAGGGAGCGACATTTATATAGAAGAAATTTTTTAATTCATACATAATAAAGATACTTAATAAATAACATGGTTAATGTTTAATACAATCCTCAAATACAATTATTAATTAACATGCGAGAGTTGACAACGCCGATAACAATAAAAAGATAACTAAAACAATAAAACAAAAAGCAGCATCCTTCAACACACTATATTCCAACCACGGACGTCCCTCAAACCAAGCATCTCTAAAAGTTCTATTATCTCCCCCCATTTGTTTTTTAGGAAAAACATGCCCAATTGGTTGGCAAGGTCCATTTAAGATATATCCTCGTCGAATATTATCTCTAATTTTGATATCAAAACTTTCAATCGGTTTGCGACGTCCCGGATCACTCACTATATCATTCGAATTAAATTCAACATTATCAACAATCGGATTTAAATTTGGATCCGGAGAAGCCACACTACTTGTAGTTGTCGAACCAACACTAGTTTTTGGTATTTTAGCAAAATAACGATCCATAGCAATTCTACAAAAATTAAAAATACTCATCTAAAACTTGAATAAACAACAAAATAATATATATGAAAGACTTTAAAATTTAAATCAATTTAGAGTTTAAATAAGTGATACCTTGAAAAGATTAACTATGGAAGAGCTATGGCCTATGGAGAGCAGAGGGAGCCAGAGTCCAGGGAGCAGGGAGACAGAGCTGACTAGCCGAGAAGAAGAACATAGAAGAAGAGGCGTATTCGTTGGTTTTACTAATTTAGGGTAATTGTTTTCTTTGTAAGTTGTAAGACTTCAGTTAAAAAAAGACAGGCCCATTGGCCCAATAACCCAATTCAATAATTAAGTTAAAAAAAAAGAGGCCCAAACATTGTATACCTGTATTGTATGTATTCTTAATTCCTCATTCATCTTCTTCCTGCCTATATTGCTATATATATAATATATATACTTGCGCCTATTCTCAGAATCAAGGGGGAGCAATTTTAACTGATATCCGATGAAGGGGTGCGCGACCGCACCCCCTGCCACCAGCTGGTTCCGTCCTTGCTTGAAGCTTCTGATCGCCGCTTTGCCACCGGACTTTGTGCCGTTAGAGTGAGTACGCTTGACTAATACAAAATCAAGGCTCTAACACTGTGCTCCCAAGTTTTTTATTAAAGAAGAGAACAAAAAAACTTCTTTAGCATGCTCCTTAGTTTTTTTTGTATAACATGAGAGAAAATTTTGAAAATGTGACATGGAGGGAAATATTTTAAAAATATATGTGAGAGCTTCTTTCCTAATCATCCCATTTTTGGGAAGAAACTTTTGGAGAGAAGTTTTTGAAAATTTTTTCTCTCTCTCTCAATCAATTCTTTTCACTTCTCAAAAAACTCGGGAGCACAACTTTGAAAGAAAAATTTGAAAATTTCTCTTCCGTTCTCTTCTCCTCTCTGAAATTCAACTCGGCAGCACAGTCTAAGCTCCGCTCCTTTGACTGATTGTTCGCATCGGATCTCAGGTTCTCTATTGCACTCCTAAATAGGGTTCTTTTCACCTTTCCCTCACTAAAGTGAAAACATGTTTATAAGATGAAATAATATACTATATATTAAATGCTTTTGGCACGATTGAGTTCAAGCGTTATTGTTTTTAAGATATAATATAAGATCCTGATAATAAACCTCAATAACTTAACAAGTGTAAATGATGAAAAACGACTGCAGGAGGGAGAACTTATTCCACCCGGTTGATTGTAAGTTGAGAGATGGCAATGCAATACTACAGCATGTTCTTTTAAAAGTATCACAATTCTAAAAAGATGTCGAAAGTGTTAGGCAAATTCTGCGCATATATCGTCTTCATTTGCGTAGACTATAGACTAATGCATTGGATGATCAAAAACCTCAGGTTCTGACTTATTATTACATCAGCTTATCAAAGAAAAAACCGTAGTCTTACTTTTCAAGTCAGGCGAAGAAGCATAAAGTAACTTGGCAAAAACAAAAAAGAAGCTGAATTAAACTATTATAATCTGAAATCTAGTCCACACCTGTATTTTAACATATAAATTTGTAGCATATCAAATAGTGCTGGAAATCGTTTTTGGCAGCCAGCAACACTGTCTGAGACTAGTGTGCATCCAGTGTAGACTAAAGCTTAGAGTGGACAATTTGCAGATCATCGAAAACAATCATCACCTTTCCAATAGCATTTCTCTCCCTTAAAGCCACAAAACCAAGGTTGATCTGCTAACAATAAGTAAATATAAATCAGTTACACTTCATAATCTGACATAAAATAAAATCGTTACAGGTAAGGACTGTCACGGTCCCAGTGGCTGGTGGATAGCTTGCCAGAACAGAATTCCAAATAAGAATGATAAAATCATGAAACTTGTCAAAGCTTTTGGATACAATCATAGCATGCTACTTGTGACAAGCAAAGGAGACAAGTCACACAATAGAGCAAGACTGTTGAGCTCCATCTCGTTCAAACTTATTGTTCTCCAGAAAACCAAGTATCAGTTCAGCAAGATTAAAGGTAGACGACTTTTATTTGATATTACAATTAGTAATACTCCATGTTTTTCGAGAAGATAATCGGGATGCCATTTGCATCTAAAATGTACAAAGCATTTGCCTTCATAGGTTCTTTCTAATCCACTATAAAAGTCCATAGTTCGAAAATGTTACCAAACCAAAAGTTCGAGTACAACTCATGTTTATTTAGGTGGTTATATTCTGTGTAGACGGTGCTCATATCTCCATGATTTTCTTAATCAAGCATGATTTTCTGGATCAATGAAGCTTGATTCAATATGTTTTCCCAAATAACATAACTTGAGTATAGGGCTATCAAACGGATATTTCGGATGCGGATCTGCTAGTATCCGTATCCGAATCCGAAAATTTGAATCCGTATCCGAATCCGTATCTGGATTCGAAAATATTTTTGAAAAAAATATCCGAATCCGAATCCGACGGACCGAATCCGTTTTCCAATTAGATTATTTTAATTTAAATTCAGTTTTTAATTCAAAAAAATAAAAAAATAAAAAAAAAATAGATTTTTAACTTGTCTAAACCTAAAAAAAATTATAATTTACTTGTACATGTTTTATTTTTTTATTTAAAAAAATAATTTAATATAACTTCTTATATATTTTTGTTATTCTTAAAATATTGAATTTATATGATATTTATATAAATTTATACTTATCTTATGTTTACAAATATATTTATCTAATATAAATAAATTATTTGATGAATAAAGAACATAATAAATTTTAAATTATATGAATCTAAATATAAATATAAAATTTATTATATATATGTATAATTTCGGATTCGGATATTATCGGATACGTATGTGCCTATATCCATATCCGTATCCGAAATTGTCGGATCCGAATACGGATAATATCCGATTTATTTCGAACATGAATACAGATATTTCGAACGTATATCGGATTTTTCGAATTTTTTTGAGAGTCCTGCTTGAGTAATGATTTGGTCCATTGTAATGTTCTATAGAAACTACAACAGTGTTGTGTAAAATTTATAATCCAAGGAGAATGACTAACTCAACAGAATCTCGCAAAAAATAGAAGGAAAAAACTTAAAATCATAACCTCTGACAGGCGGTAAACATGAGAAATGTGAACAGTTAGTAAGCCCTCCGCTAACCAGGACAAAAGTTCCTTCACAGAATCTTCTTGCGCACCTGGGCGGACTACATCATTATAATTTCCCCAATAGAACCCATGAATTGTCCAATTCTGAAAGCAGCAAATATTAAAAGAAATGATCACACAGGTAGTAAGGAGAGACCAACATACATGACTGGCAAATCTTAATGTTTGTGGATGTGATTCAAAATAAGACCAGAATGTGTACCAAGTGGTGAAAACTGAAATTTGTATGCTCTAGGTGGGAGTTTAGTTCGTCATATTAGCAGGATTTAGGTGATAATTATTAAATCAACCAGACCATAACATAATTATGGGACCAAAAATATATTTTAATAGTGTTGGATCTGTGGATTCGGGCTCAGGTACTAACATTCTTAAACAGTAGCCAAAAGGCCAGGAGAAATCCAACCAGTCAGCAACTAATTGACAATTACTACATAAATGTCTTTGGCAGAACTTGTAGCAATTATCATTTAATTCGCATATTACTAAAAGGGAAAATTAAATAATAGATCCCTGAACTATTCGTGTTTTATTGTCTAGGTCCCTGAACAAAAGATTCTGTATTTTATGTCTTTGAACTATTTCTTTTTTTGAACTATTTCTATGATCAAGACAACCAACTTTGAAACCATTCCTAAAAATACACTGGACGGAATTGTGCAATATTCTTGAGTAGTACCTTAACTAGGGCAATATTTGCAGGTATAATAGGAATTTCGCCGCTTGCAAATCCAATGATTAAGATTTGTGCTCCCCAATTCAAGAGCCTCAAAGATTCTTTAGTCAACTTGCCTCCGACTGGATCGTACAAAATATCAACCCCTTTAAGGTTTCTTGACTTCAAGAACTCCTTGATACTTTCAGTCACATTCCCTTTGTTCAAGTCCACTACATGATCAGCACCAATTGATTTCAATAGGTGCACCTTTTCAATTCCCCTATTTTTTTTAGAAAAAAATTGCTACATTTCTTCAGTTCATTGGTCCCAGTAAAGGGTATTGCAAATGCATAAAAGCTTCATGAGTAGAAGTAGCTAACCCAGTACCTAGCAACTGCAATGACAGTGGCACCACGAATCTTTCCAATTTGCACAGCTGCGAGGCCAACTCCTCCTGCTGCTCCGAGAACAAGCAATACCTACAACAGTGTAATCAGCAGACATAAATAACAATAATCTAACATTTATTTTGATCACTACAAGAATTCCTGGATTTAACAACGGAAAGTGCCAACGGAAATATGTCCGTTAGTGATTGCTAACGGATTCACAATGAAATACAAGTTAATTGAAAAGGCAACCCTCTAACAACGAATATTCAACGAATTGCTAACAAACATCATTTCCGTTGGGATTCTGTTGGGAAAAGTGTTCCAAAAAGTGGGCACTAAACCTACCGCCCAATTCAGTGAGGAAAAATTGGGCGCTAAATACATTGGTAGAATGCCGCCCAATTCTAATTACGAAATGCCAATGGACTACCAACGGAATGGTCAAATTCTTTCCGTTACTAAACTGTTGGTAGTATTAGATCGGTCATTATCTATTCCGTTAGAAATCTGTTACAATTAAAAATATTTCCGTTACAAAACTATTACTAGTCCATTGGTTGGGATAAAAATGTTCCGAAAAATTGGGTGCTAAAACTGCAGTCCAATTAAGTGAGGAAAAATTGAGTGCCAAAATTATTGATCGAATTCCGCCCATTTCTAACTACGAAATGCCAATGGATTACCAACAGAATGGTCATATTATTTCCGTTACTAATCTGTTGGTAGTATTAGATTAGTCATTATGTATTCCGTTGCTAATTTGTTACAATTAAAAATATTTTCGTTACTAAACCATTACTAGTCTGTTGGTTGGGATAAAAATGTTCAAAAAATTGGGCGCTAAAATTGCCACCCAATTAATTGAGGAAAAATGGGCGCTAAAAAAATTGATAGAATGCCGCCCATTTATAACTACGAAATGCCAATGGACTGCCAACGGAAGGGTCATATTTTTTCCGTTACTACTCTGTTGGTAGTATTAGATTATATATTCCGTTACTAATCTGTTACTAGTCCGTTGTAGTTTAACTGTTACAATTAATATCACACCCACCTTCATTTATTCCACAACTTTACTAACTACTAATTACTTTCCATTACTTTGGACGAAACAGACACTCATTTTCTCTACAACCAGCAAGTTCCAACGCAGTGCTTAAAAAAAAAACTAGCAAGTTCCAAAATTCAAGCTATACAACTCACCTATTAAGGTAATTAATCTTACTATCCCCTATTTATAGTTTTTGTTTTGAGTACAATTTTTAATTGTAATTATAAAAGTTATTTTTTATGATATATATGTGTTGATTTTTTTGGATCTTATTTTTTGTCTTGTGATTGTATTGTCTAAATCTTATAGATAATTAACTTCGCCCATGTCATATTCGAACTATGCAATGTTTATATTCTTAGTGCAAGGAATTTTTTGTTAGAAGTCCACATGCCCAACTTGTTTATAAATTGGTTATTTGTTTGATCCAACTTACTGTACAACTTATGTGGTGAAACTCAAATGTCTAACCTCTCTCCTATGATTAAATAACTAATTTATCCTTGTGAAATCTGTACTAGTGAGTAGTGATGCGCGACTAATTGATCGAAAATGGGTTTGTTATTTTCATAATTAGATCGAAAAGGATAATGGAATTATTTATATATAAATTATATGATTAAATATATTTATATTTTGCTCATGTTAGTTAGTCCAATTATAGGTGTATACAATTTTTTTTTTGTGAATGTTTTATTTTTTGTAGGTAACAAAAAAAATTCAATATGAATAGCGATCGAGCTTGGATGTATCAAAGAAAAGATAGTAGAGGATACTTAAATCCAATTTTTCTTAAGGGGTTGGAAAATTTTATGCAATATGTTATATCTCAGCCTTCATCCTTGAATGGGACAAACATTCAATGTCCATGTTCGAAGTGTCGGAATCATGGTGGATTTTGGAATGCAGAGACAGTAAAATTGCACCTAATGAAGAATGGGTTCGTAAGTGATTATTATGTATGGAATCGACATGGAGAGCCATATACTGTTGGACAAAGTTGTGGACAATCCTCCACACATAACTCCGATATCCCGGACAACCTAATGTACAACATGGTGATGGATGCTGCTGGTCCAAGTTTTAATCCGGAGATGCCTAATGCAGAAACACAAAAGCTGTATGATACTTTAAAATTATCTGAGAGAGAGTTATATGAAGGTTGTGAAACTTCTCAGTTGTCTGCCATGGCTCAGATGTTGAGTTTGAAATCGGACCATCATTGGTCAGAGGCATGTTATGATCAGACATCTCAATTCTTCAAAGGCATCTTGCCTCAAGATAATGCATTTCTTGACAGCTTTTATAGTACGAAGAAGTATATGGAAGAATTGGGGCTTCCTTCCGAGCAAATTGATTGTTGTGTCAACGGATGTATGTTATATTGGGGGGAAGACATCAACTTGGAGGAATGTAAGTTTTGTTCACAGGGAAGATACAAAGTAAGAATTGGAAGATCCAGAAAGGAGAAAAGAAAGTGCCTGTTAAAAGGATGATCTATTTTCCATTGACACCAAGATTGCAAAGATTGTATGCTTCACCGACTACTGCAGCCCATATGAGATGGCATGCCGAACATTATCAAGAAGAAGATGTGATGCGTCATTGTTCAGATTCAGAGGAGTGGAAACAATTTGATAGAGCACACCCTTCATTTTCCTCAGAGATAAGAAATGTTAGACTCGGACTTTCGGCTGATGGGTTTCAACCATTTGGTGAAACGGGAAGACAATATTCTTCTTGGCCAATTGTAGTGACTCCATATAATTTACCCCCGTGGATGTGTTCAAAAGAACAGTACTTGTTTTTGTCTGTACTTGTGCCTGGGCCAAAAAATCCAAAACAGAAGATAGATGTTTTCCTCCAGCCGTTAATTGCTGAGTTGAAAATGTTGTGGGAAGATGGGGTGGTGACCTGGGATAATTCTTTGAAACAAAATTTTCGTATGCGAGCTGCGTTGATGTGGACTATCAGTGATTTTCCTGCTTATTCAATGTTGTCTGGATGGAAAACTGCCGGTCATTTAGCTTGTCCTCATTGTGCTCATGATCATGATGCTTATAATCTTTCACATGGTGGAAAGACTACATGGTTTGATAATCATCGAAAGTTCTTACCTGCCAATCATCCATTTCGAAAGAATAAAAATTGGTTTACTAAGGGAAAGACAGTGACTGAATCTGCCCCACCAGTGCGAACAGGTGAAGATGTATTTCAAGAAATTGAGTCACTTGGTTTGATGAAAGTTACTGAACTAGGAAGTAATGAGCACAATGCTAGAATCATCAAAGCTTAGAATTGTGGATGGAAAAAAAGAAGTATCTTTTGGGATTTACCATATTGGAGGTCATTATCAATTAGACATAATCTTGACGTTATGCATATTGAGAAAAATGTCTTTGAAAATATCTTCAACACTATCATGGCCATTGAAGGAAAAACCAAAGATAATTCTAAGGCAAGAGATGATGTTGCAATGATTTGCCGGAGACCCGAGTTAGCAAAAGATGAGTCAACAGGAAAGTATCCGAAAGCATGTTACAGCTTAGACAAAAAGCAAAAGGAAAAAGTGTGTGCATGGTTGAAAGATCTGAAGTTTCCAGATGGATATGTGTCAAATTTGGGACGTTGCATCAACATGAAGAAATACAAATTATTTGGAATGAAAAGCCATGATTGTCACGTGTTTATGCAACGACTTCTTCCTATTTCTTTTAGGGAATTTCTTCCGAATAATGTTTGGGAGGTTGTGACAGAATTAAGCCTTTTTTTTAGAGATCTCACTTCAGCTACTTTGAAGATAAGTGATATGCGTAGACTTGAAGAACAAATTCTTGTTATACGTTGCAAGTTAGAGCGCATATTTCCACCAGCATTATTCGACTCCATGGAACATCTTTTAGTGCACTTGCCATATATGAAGCACGCATTGCAGGTCCTGTACAGTATCGTTGGATGTATCCTTTCGAAAGGTTTTTACGTCACTTGAAGAATAATGTGAAAAATAAAGCTCGAGTTGAAGGATCAATATGCAATGCTTTTTTGGTTGAAGAAGCTTCCACTTTTTGCTCACACTACTTTAGGCAACATGTTCAGACAAAACATAGAAAAGTTCCTAGGAATGATTCTAGTGGTGGTGGACAGAGTTTTGAGGTAAATATTTCTATATTTTCTCATCCTGGACGTTCACATGGTAGTGTCAGTACTCGCTATCTTGATGATCGAGAATATAAGGCAGCTCACAACTATATCTTGTTCAACTGTCCAGAGGTTGCACCATACACCGAGTAGGTTCATTTTTTCATAATCACATACTTATTTGTCCCATTAATGAATAAAAGTCATGTTAACTAATTAATTATCTTTTCATGTAATTAGGATTTTCATAAATCAACTTCGGGAGTATAATCAACACATTACTAATGTTGAAGTTGATCAGTGCTTGGAAAGTGATTTTGCTCCGTGGTTTAAACAATATGTAAGATGATTGACACTTTTATAATTACTATTAGATTACTACTAACTGCTTATTATTTTGCATTATAATAATTACTACTAATAATTTCAGGCTCAAGATCCATCACTGGTTCCAAATGAACATATTCGGGATATTTCTTTTGGGCCTCTTCGTTTGGTTAAGTCAGTACCGATTTACTATGTGAATGGATACAAATTCCATACTCGAGAATATGGAGCTGATATGACAACATTCAACAGTGGAGTATGTATCAAGGGATCGAATTATTGTGAGACATCTAATGATTACTTTGGAATAATTGAAGAGATTTTAATTGTTGAGTATCCTCGTTCGCCAATCAAAAAAACAGTTTTGTTTAAGTGTGAATGGTTCGATCCTACACTTAATGTTGGAACAAGAATTCATCCACGCTATAACATAGTTGAGGTCAATAAAAGAAAGGGATTGAGAGTGTACAAGCCATTTGTCCTAGCAATGCTGGCCATGCAAGTTTACTTTTGTACTTATCCGAGTCTTAAACGAGATAAAGTTGATTGGCTAGTTGTATGCAAAGTAAAGGCTCGGCCACTTGTTGAACTTCCTCCAACCTCGATATCACATAAAGAACCGTTCCAAGATGATATTCCTACACATCTAAATGATATTAGTACTAATGATATTCCCACACATTTAGATGATGAAAATGGAGTTGAAGTGGATTTAGATGATGATGATGATGATGATGATGATGGATCTCCCGAAGAAGAAATTGACTATGAATCCGAAGAAGAAATTGACTATGAATCAGAAGATAGTAGTAATCGTGAAGATGAATATAATGATTCTTCCGAGTAATTTTATATAGCTATGAGGTATGTAAAATGTATTTTAGTAAATAATTTATTATTAATATATATTATAATATTATAATTGTAAGATGTATAATATTTTACAATATTATAAATATAAGTGTGTTTTTTGAAATATTATTATAATTATTTATAAGTTATTTCTTTGTGTTACAATTAAATTATCGGATTCTATTTTCTTATTATTTTACTGGAAAATATAAATAGAAATACAAGAAGCGGGCTGGGTCAAAGACACAAACTAGGGTTCTCTCTCTCAAGCGGCGGTGAATTGATCTTCAAATCAAGCGGCGACGAAGTTATTCTATGAAGATGAAGAAGCTAGCATCTATTATAAATGTATGTATATGTATTTCCCCTCTTCTTCTCTGTGTATTCATGTGTTCTTCACTCCCCCTTTTGTATTTTAGGGGTTTGTGTTGCAATTGATTTATCTTGTGAATTAGAAACTTGTCTGGGTACTTTTGGTCTTTAGCTTCAATTATGAATTGTCTAAAGATCAAAGCTTCACTTTAGCTTCACTTGTCTGGGTACCGTGCTGAATTGTTGATAGATTGTCTGGGTACTTTTGTTACTTATTTTGCTTCTAGGTGTCGCATCTCTTAAGCAGACCATCCCCATTTTGAGTATTGGTTGCAAATTATATGGAGTGTCTAATGTTAGTACAACAGTGATGTTTTACCCAGGATGTGGGTGCTATTCTAAGGAACCAAAGACATGATACAAATTAGTTTCCAAAACATATGTGAGTGTTATTTTAATTCTGTTAAATATTTTTTATTAAGTACATTATATGTTGTCATTGGGTTAGAGTTCTATTGATTCTCCTCTGTCTTTCTTATAATGTAAGGTTTCTTGTTTTAATGATATTATGGTATCATAAGATATAGTATCCATAAGATATAGTATCCCTAAGATATTAGGTTTGATGTATATCTGATTCCAAGCCAGTCTTATTCTGAATAATCTGAACTTTGAATGAATAAGTGTTTGGAACACTTTTCACTTATAATGCAGAAAAAAATAAAATTAATATCATTCAGAAACTTTAGTAATTTTTTTACCAAACGGTATTATTGATTCAAAATTCAGATTATTATTTCTTACGTGAACTACGTGCGTCTCTGTTTTTGATGGTGGATCAATAATCGACATTTAGCTTCTTAAGTCATCGTAAAATTGAGGTTTGGTCCAAGTCATAGTCGTAGGAAAAGTTAAAAAGAAATCTTATGTTACCAGCTACTAAGAGCACTCCTAAAGCAGAGAAGGCCTATGCTGAAACTGTTACCGCACTAAATGATGTTCTTGCAAAGCTTGTGTTGTGGAATAAAAACGAGGGTTTATAAATTGCGGCTAGGGTTTGTATGTATTTAATACAAAGGATGGTGAGCTTCGAGCTTTAATGGCTGTTCTTGCGTTCGAGACTAAACGGTCCTCACAAGATGCCTACGTATCTCTGTATTGCTAGAGAATCAAGCCAACGTAGTTCTGAGAATGAGGGGTCAGGCCCTTTATATAGGCTGAGAAGCCTTAGAATTAAGGTAGGAGTTGGAGACTTAATAGATAAGTTACCTCCTTGAGGAAAGTTCTAGACTCCTTCCTTGTAGGAGTCTGTTGCCATATCGAATTGGATGCCTTGGAGACTAAGTCTTGTAGAGATAATGTCCTTATCTGACACTTATTGCTGAGCTGTTTATTACCCCTAATATTAATTACGAAATTAATATTAAAAATAGGACTTTGGACCCTGTTGGTGGGCCCCACGTTCGGACCATACCGGGTCTAATTAATGCAACACTAAATGTGTCTTTAGGGCTTATTTTTAGCCCATATCATTTGCCCCCCAACTTCTAGGAAAACTGATCAGGTTTTCCTTGAAGTTTTAACGGTCCTTTCCAAGACTCGGGTCAGGGTTCATCTTTATACACTAGTGTTTCACGAGTATTGTCTTTATGTAAAGCGTGGAGCGACCGACGCGTTTACGACAATGTTAATTCGATGCTAATCGGCACTAATCAGCCTTAACGACATTTAAACAATGTTTAAATGACGTTGAACGGCATAAAACGGCACTAAACGGTACTAACTAGCCTTAAATGACACTTAAACAACGTTTAATGACGCCAACCGGCATTAAACGACACTGAACGGTGCTTATCGACACTAACGGTGCTAATCGGCACTTAATCGGTGCTTATCGGCACTAACGGTGCTATCGGCACTTAATCGGTGCTATTGGCACTAACAAGCCTTGAACGACACTTAAACAATGTTAAGCGATTCTAAACGGCGCTAAACGGTGCTAAACGGCACTAGCGGGGGTCCGGGGGCGGCAGCCCCCGGGCGGGGTCCAAGGGGCGGCAGCCCCTGGCGGGGTCCAAGGGGCAGAGCCCCTGGCTGGGGTCGAGCTTGGAAATTTTTTATTTCCAAGGGCTAGTACTATTCAGAAATTATCATTTCGACTCAAATTTCTGAATTTTAATTATAAATTTCGATCAGAAAACTTCACATTTTTCGACGGTACTAATGGCACTAAACAGCGCTTAAACAGTGCTAATATGAATTAAACAATGCTTAAACAGCGCTTAATCGGCACTAATCGGTGCTTAGTTTTCACTTCCCTTAATTACCAAATCAGAAAAACAAATAACAAAAAATGAAATTTTGCGAACCCAACTCGAACATCGCTGTCGGTCGGCCGGGCAAAAACCCATACCGACCATCACTCCCGGTCGGCTGGAGGGTGTTACAAGGGGCCGGTCGGCCGGAGCCCCGGTCGGCTGGTTTTTTTTTTTTTTTTTTTTTTGAAACGAAGGCAGAAAACCCGTATCGATGACCGAACTCGGTCGGCTGGAAGGTTCACCGGAGGGGCGGTCGGCTGAGGAGCCGGTCGGCTGGACCGAGCCCGTACCGAGATCTGATTCCAGTCGGCTGGAGCATGTCCGGGGAGGCCGGTCGGCCGGTGACCCGGTCGGCTGAAATTTTTTATTTTTTATTTTTTATTTTTTTTATGTCGAACCCATACCAACCGGTGACGTCGGTCGGCCGACGTGTGCACGGAAGGCCAGTCGGCTGGGACACCGGTCGGCCGGTTCAATATCTATGCTGGCGGTCGACGTCGGTCGGCTGGAGGGCTTCCCGGAGGGCCGGTCGGCCGAGACTTCGGTCAGCTACAAAATTTTTTTTCGTACCAACCATCGACATGAAACCGACTTAGTCACTATTAGGGATTTCCAATTTTTGCATACCGGCTTCAACCATCGATATGGAATCAATGTTTGGCCATTCATGGCTAGAGTTACTTACTTTCGCATATCGATATCGATCATCGATATGGAATCAATGTTTGGCCATTCATGGCTAGAGTTACTTACTTTCGCATATCGATATCGATCATCGATATGGAATCAATGTTGGCCATTCATGGCTAGAGTTACTTACTTTCGCATACCGAAATCGATCATCGATATGGAATCAATATTGGCCATTCATGGCTAAAGTTACTTACTTTCGCATACCGATATCGATCATCGATATGGAATCAATATTGGCCATTCATGGCTAGAGTTACTTACTTTCGCATATCGATATCGATCATCGATATGGAATCAATGTTGGCCATTCATGGCTAGAGTTACTTACTTTCGCATACCGAAATCGATCATCGATATGGAATCAATATTGGCCATTCATGGCTAAAGTTACTTACTTTCGCATACCGATATCGATCATCGATATGGAATCAATATTGGCCATTCATGGCTAGAGTTACTTACTTTCACATACCGATATCGATCATCGATATGGAATCAATATTGGCCATTCATGGCTAAAATTACTTACTTTCGCATATCGATATCGATCATCGATATGGAATCAATGTTGGCCATTCATGGCTAGAGTTACCTATTTTCGCATATCGATATCGATCATCGATATGGAATCAATGTTGGCCATTCATGGCTAGAGTTACTTATTTTCGCATACCGATATCGATCATCGATATGGGATCGACTTTCGACATCGAAACGATGTCGGGACTCTCGACATCGAAACGAAGACCGGTCGGCTGAAGATTCCCGGGTGCCCCGATCGGTGGCCTCCGGTTTGCTGAGCCCCGGTTTTTAAACCTCAACGTCAGTATTCTAAGTCGATGACCAAACAGACATCCTTCAATTCAAATTGGCTTTCGTGACCTTCTGGGCCTTAACTCGCTTGTTGAATCCTTGGTTTTAAACCTTGAATCCGTTCATGGTTGTTGGTTATCATCAACCCTTAACTCTTATTCTAAGATGTAAAAATGATGAAGTCCCTTAGTTCTTGCCCCTTGCTACATATGGTGGAAGTCTTGCTTCTCGGTTGATCGTTCAAGAAGTTCCCTTGCCACTCAACACTTGACTTCAAGTCCGGTGTGTCTTGGCTGGTTGTTAACCTTCTTTTCTTGATTCTAGGTTTCCAACCTTCTTCTTATGCTCACAAGACCTTGCTTTGGTTTATATTCGATTGAAGGCTCTTGATTCAAGTCCTTAAACTTCAAATGACAAATTTGATTGGAGGCAGACAGCCTTTTTGGCCATCAAGGCTAAAATTTTGTGTCGGGATTTGAGATTCAAGATTTTAAGTAAGGAATGACAAAGGACCTCTCATCTCAACACTCTCACTAACTGTTTCTGTGCCTTCAAGGCATCATCAGGGAGCCAACTAGTCTCAAGAAGAACTCGAAGAGGGTCTATCCTTCAGCTTACATCAACTGGTTCTACCAATTTTGATTCGATGGTGGGGTCTTCAGGACCTGGAAGCAAAAGCTCTCTGCATAATTCTTTATCTCAGAAGAGCCATACTTAGATTGGGCTTCGGCCTTAATGTTCTTTTCTCTCTTGGGATATACTCAACATGGCATTTATCGAGCGGGGCTATCACGGCTTTCACAATCCTCAAGTATTTGGCCATATTCTTTTCTCTATCCTCAAACTCTCCATTGACTTGTGAGACTACCAGCTTTGAGTCTCCACAGACTTTCAAGTTCTTGACCCTCAGGGCTCTTATCAGTCCAAGGTTGGCTATCAGAGCTTCATACTCCTTCTCGTTTTAGGTTGTTGGGAAGTCCAACTTCAAGGCATACTCGAGTGTGAACCCATCGAGGCTTTGCAGAACTTAACCCGCACCACTGGTTTTTGTTTTTGATGCCCCATGAAAATAGAGCTTTTTGTTTTTGATGCCCCATAAAAATAGAGCATCCAATATTCCTTCTTCTCTTCCAGGGGTTTTCCACCTTGCTGACCTTCCTGGCCTATTACCTCCTGCCCCCCGACTTCTTGGTTGTCAATGGTATATTCAACCACGAAGTCGGCTAGAGGCTGGGTTTTTATGGTCGTCCTATGCTTGTACTTAACATCAAATTTTCCTAGTTTGATTGCCCACTTGATGAGGTGTTCCATCAGGGCTTCAACGTTTGTCTTTATCCAGGGTCCTTCAAGGACTTAAACTCTTATCTGCTGTAACCTAACTCTACCCTTCGGGGTATGCATTTGTTTGTTTTCATTCGTGTATTCTTTTATTTTCGGTACTTGGTCATCTTTGACTCACACATCAGGTGCTTGGCACATAAATAAAATCACAATCAATGAATGGAAAACAAACTTGCATTAATAACTTGAAATGGGTTCAACCCTTACATAGAGTACTACTGTCCTACTCGGAGCAACATGCTCTGCAATGGTTTTAATGAACCTTATTTCTACTTCTACTATAAAAATATGAAGCTAAGTCCTACTAGGATAACTTAAGTCCAATCGGGGTTTTGCAAGACTAGGCCTGCACCACTTAATTTTGTTTTTGATGCTCCATTAAAATAGAGCACCCACCACTCCTTCTGGTCTCCTCATTCTTATTCTGCAGTTCACTTCCTGCTCGGGGTACTACCTCCTGCCCCCCAACTTCTTGGTTGCCGATGGTGCACTCAACCACAAAGTCAGTTAACGCCTTAGCCTCAATGGCTGTCTGAGGCTTCTGTGTGATGTCCTCTGCTGACCTTTCTTTGTGTTCCTTACCACTGTGGACATTCATGTCTTCAATCGGAAGGACCTGCCCCCCGACTCCGTCAGGCCTTAACGAGGCTACATAACAGCTTCGTGCCATCTTCTGATCACCTTTATGTTCTCCAACACCATTCCTGGTAGGGAACTTGATCTTCACATGATAGGTTGAGGCAACAGCCTTGAATGCATGAAGTCCAGTCCTTCCAAGGATAGCGTTGTACGTTGAATCCGCCTTGATTACCAGGAAGTTCAACATCTGAGTGGCCTCCTTGGGCTCTTGCCCGATAGTTACAGGCAGCTGAATAGTCCCTTCAACTTTGGATTTTACTCCATTAAATCCGTATATAGGCATGTTATTGGGGGTCAACTGAGAATCAGTGTATCCCATCTTCACAAACGCATCATGAAACAGAATGTCAACGGAAGCTCCATTGTCTATCAAGACTCGCTTCACCTCCGAGTTTCCAATCACAGGAGTTATAACCAACGGGTCATCATGGGGGAACTTCACCCCTTCCAAGTCTAAGTCATCAAAGCTAATCGCTACCTCAGTTTTTGCACGCTTCGGGGCCTCTCCCACGATGTGCAACACCTCTCGAGCATAAGCCTTTCGAGAGTTCCTAGTTGTCCCGGCCGTAGTCGGGCCTCCTGAGATCATGTTGATTACTGGCCCTCGGGGCTGTGGGTTGCGATCTTGATCGTCATCCCTTCTATTATAGTCTCTTCTCTGATTAGCACGGTCTTCACCCTTAGTGAAGTGCCTCAGCTTCCCTCTACGGATCAAAAACTCAATCTCATCTTTGAGTTGCTTACAATCGTCAGTGTCATGCCCCACGTCTCTATGGAATCTGCAATACTGATTCTGGTTTCTCTTTGCGGGATCACCCCTGAGTGGCTTCGGCCATCTGAAATCCTTATCATTCTCAATGTCCAACAAGATTCGACTCCTAGGAGTATTCAACCTTGTATACTCAGTGAACCTTGACCCTTGGTTCTTCTTAGGGGCAGAGTCGGAGTCCTCGCTAGTTCGGGGATACTTGTCCCTAGCATCATACTCTTGATCATCATAGTCTTGGTCTTGCTTTCGCTTCTTGGAGTCATTGTTACCTCCTCCTCCACCTACGGTAGTTTCTTTCTTCAAGCTATCCTCAGCTTTAATGTACTTATCAGCCCTTCGTTGGAGCTCAGCCATGTTCTCAGGGGGATGCTTTGCCAATGATCTCTTGAAGAAGAGGTCAGTGGTTCCGTGCTCCAGGGCTACCATTGCCACCTTATTTTCCAAATCAGTGATATTCAGGGTCTCCTTAGTGAATCGCTTGAGGTAATCCCTCAGATTTTCATTCTTTCCTTGCACCACATACATAAGAGATGCGGAGCTCTTCTCATGCACCCTTCCGCTAATGAATTGGCTAACGAAGGCGGCACTCAACTCCTTAAAAGAACCAATAGAGTTCGCAGGCAATCGGCTATACCATCTCTGAGCCATTCCCGACAAGGTTTGGGGGAACGCTCTGCACTTTAAGGCATCACTTGCAGGCTACAGCAGCAGTGCGTTCGAGAATGTCCTGACGTGATTTGCGGGATCACCCGTTCCATCATAAGCTTTAATTGTCGGCATCTTAAACTTCCTAGAAATATGAGCATTCATCACCTCCTCGGTGAACGGGGGTGTTGGATCATCAGGATCTCCGAGAGGCATCAGATCTTTGGGGTTTCCCTTGGGAATTTCCATCCTTGTGGTTGTTCTTCCGAATGAGGCATCAGCCCTTCTTTGTCTCCTTGAAGACCTCTCCAAATCAATGATGGGAATCCTTCCTGCAGTTGGAGGAGGCTGAGTTTGATTTAGCCTAGCTTGTCCTCTTGCCATATCTTCCTTCAATTTTAAGATCTCGGCCTCATAAGCCTTGATCCTTTCAGCAGTTGTCAAAGATTGTCCATCACAGATGTCTTGAGTCCTCCTTCGAGGTTCTCTACTAGCACGTCGCCTCCTCGGGGCTTCATCACGGTCATCATCCTCATCGTCGGAGGAGGTTTCATCAGTATAAGGACCCGAATAATCGTGATACTCTCGATCTCGGATCTGCAAAGCGTGACCACTTGGGCCTGTCCCTTGGATAGGAGGATAATTAGGCAACCCGTATGTCGGGTTAGTACTCACGGGGAGATCTGTAGTGTGGATCTGGACCCCATGCGATGGGTTGTTCGGATCAATCAGAGGAGAGACCACCATCTGAAGAGGATTGGTTTCTCGTCTTGTACGGGTAATCGGAGATAATGTACTCTCAACGTGGGGGATCGCCCCTGATTGTTGAGAAACTTGAGATTGGGTGATCGCCCCTGATGCTGGCGGAGCTTGTTGGGCAATCGCCCCTGATGCTGGGGGAGCCTGTTGAATGATCGTCCCTGATGCTGGGGGAGTCTGCTCGGTGAGAGGTGGGGCAGAGCTAATTGGCACGGCCTCAATCACAACTGGTGTTGTTCTTCGTGTTTGAACCATGGTTGATGTTGTCTTCCCACAGACGGCGCCAAATGTTGTGGAATAAAAATGAGGGTTTATAAATTGCGGCTAGGGTTTGTATGTATTTAATACAAAGGATGGTGAGCTTCGAGCTTTAATGGCTGTTCTTGCGTTCGAGACTAAACGGTCCTCACAAGATGCCTACGTATCTCTGTATTGCTAGAGAATCAAGCCAACGTAGTTCTGAGAATGAGGGGTCAGGCCCTTTATATAGGCTGAGAAGCCTTAGAATTAAGGTAGGAGTTGGAGACTTAATAGATAAGTTACCTCCTTGAGGAAAGTTCTAGACTCCTTCCTTGTAGGAGTCTGTTGCCATATCGAATTGGATGCCTTGGAGACTAAGTCTTGTAGAGATAATGTCCTTATCTGACACTTATTGCTGAGCTGTTTATTACCCCTAATATTAATTACGAAATTAATATTAAAAATAGGACTTTGGACCCTGTTGGTGGGCCCCACGTTCGGACCATACCGGGTCTAATTAATGCAACACTAAATGTGTCTTTAGGGCTTATTTTTAGCCCATATCAGCTTGGTTAGAAAACCTTCATGTATCATCTTAAAAGATTTATGTGTTAATTGATCAAAGCATTCTTTGTTAAGGTTTCAGGAGGATAAAACGGAAGATCATTAACATGTGTTGTTTTTGGAAAATGTGAAATAAAAAAGACTCCAATCTCTCTGTCCGGTAGTACCCATATTGTTATTTCCAAGTCGGTGTTACTTCCTAGATATAAAAAATTATCTAACTGGAAATGGCTGAGACAGATGTTCAAGGGGTGAGTTAATTGTTTGGAACAGAAGTCGAGATGATAGATACAAATTTCAAAGACCCTGTTGGAAATGATCACCCTCCATCCCTGATTCCATTTATTTTACTACCACAAATTAAGTAGTAGATGGAGTAGAAATTACTTCTGCTTTCTTCACTTATTGAAACTCTGATAACAACGTACTGCATAACTGCATGATTTTTTAGTTTTGTCTTTTCAAATGGTGCCTCACTAAATACAAGTAATTGTGCATCACCTTATTCCATATCCAGGATTTATATGGAATAAATGTGACTTCCGTATTCTGTTAAATGCATGGACACTGATAAGTGATAACCCACACCTGTAATTCACTTGTCCTTTTTATTTGTCACGTTTTCTTTTCCTACAGTTGTTTTGGTATCTGTTTCTTTGCTTTATTCCAGTTGTTACTTTTTGGCCGCTAACTTTTGTTGTATTTAGGAAAAATTTGAAAGACTTTGTGAGGAGCAGGTGAAAGCTGGGCTACCTGTTGATAAAAATGCTTTGTTTCTCGAGGCAGCGGGTGGATTTGACAAGAAAAAGAGGGTGTATGGATTAGGTTCATCACAAGAGCTCTTTTATAAGCCAGAGGCTGTTCCTTGCGGTTCATCGTTTGCAAATTTGGAAAATCACAAGCTACGTGAAGAATTAAAAGCGGTGAAGGATAAGGTGAACACTTTGGAGAATCAAATAGCCAAAATTCTTGAGATTAATTCTTTCCGTGTTCAGTCCTCTACCACTGATGACGATGGTGATGAGTAACAGTTTACTTTGTTGATGGTGAATTTAGCATGTTTATGACTTTGTTGTTGGGTTAAAGACTCTATTGTAATTCTTTATCCCCATTTTGTTGATAGTAGAATGAATGATGTCTAAGGGGATATTAGAATGAATGATGGTATGAGATTTTTATTTTGTAATGACAGCTTAAGCTTCTTAATGAATGGCTAGTTTATTTTGGAATTTTGTTACTATTTGAAAAATTGATTTCTGTTGGCAAAATGGTATTAAATTTAATAACGGAAATTTATGTTACCAAATTTAACATAATCCGTTACTAGGTTGTTGCTAGAATTACCAACGGAAATAATCCGTTACTAGGTTGTTGCTAGAATTACCAACGGAATATTGCTATTCCGTTGGTAAAATTAATAACGGAAAGAATTCGGTTGGCAAGCCCTTTCCCAACGATGTTTGTACCAACCCTTCTCTTTGGTTGGCATTCCGTTGGTAAATTGTCGACTAGAATTACCAACGGAATATTCTGTTGGCAAGGTGTTTTTTTTTTGGTATCTTTAAAATCTGTTATTAGTTTATTGCTATTCCGTTGGTAAAATTAATAACGGAAATATTTCGGTTGGCAAGCCCCTTCCCAACGACGTTTGTACCAACCCTTCGACTTCCTTGCTTTGCCAACGGAATTTTCTGTTGTTAAAACTGAAAATTCTTGTAGTGGATTACTCCTTTTAAGCGGAGAAAAATAATTGCTAGGTAATATTACTAACAATATTCAAATGATGTACTCAGCAAATATCAGTAGCGATAATCAGTAAATTTCAATATCAAATAATCAAGATTTATTTTATTATTTAGCAAAAAAAAAGAAAGATTTGATTTTATTACTCATATGAAGCAGGACTGGGCGGACTAAATACCTGACCGGAATGTAATTGAGCTCGATGAATCAAGGAAGAATATGATGTTCCACATGCAAGGGGTAGTGCAGCAGCTTCAACCAAATCGCACGCATCAGGTACTCGATGCCTACAATATGTTGCACTGTTAGACCAGTGATCTACTTAAGACCACACAAATGATATTAATCCATTAATATTTACATGGTACTCTTTTCTTCAAAAACTACAAGTACTCTCTCGGCTTTCAAGCAAAACAGGAATTACCAAATGTTGTTTTAACGGGAAAAAAACGATTTTTTAAGGTCAGGGAAAGTGATGTCAGACGACTGGCCTGAAGAGTGGAATGTTCTAATATTGCAACTATCGACTTACAGTTTAGTCTGGTCAACTACTATGAACTGAGCAAAAGAATCAACATCTGTGACGCCACACACACGATCACCTACTTTGAATTTAGTAACATCCACTCCAACTGACTCAACGACACCGGAGTAATCAGAGCCAAGCACAAATGGTAATGGTGCTTTTTCTTGATACTTGCCCTCAACTTTCAGCATAGTAGCAAAGTTGAGTGTGTTGGCTCCAACTCGAACTCGAACTGAAGTTGGTGAGCTCAATGCAGGGATAGGGTAAGACTTTGAGATGGTGAGCGGTGAGTCGGGTGATGAGTCTGGAGGGATTGTTGGGTCACCAAGATTTCTACATACTAAAGCTTCCATTAACTCAAACAGAAGAGAAAGAGAATAAAAGAGAGTGGTTTAGTGCAAGGATTGAATCTGTCAGGCTCTGTATCTTGTATAGAGTTTAACCCAAACTAATGTATACTGCTTAACATGTCCAGGTTCACTTTAGACTTAAGTAGGTATCATAAAAAATATGCAAGTCCAGTCAACTTGAATGAAATTTTCTATCCAAAAAAAAAATGTGGAATAAATTAATACTGTATTCATTAAGGCAAATATGTATTAAAGTACTTGACTTCAAATTTTAACTTAACATGAATTATTTTTATAATTTAT
Organism: Saposhnikovia divaricata; assembly: GCA_036435485.1. Classification (NCBI taxonomy): domain Eukaryota; kingdom Viridiplantae; phylum Streptophyta; class Magnoliopsida; order Apiales; family Apiaceae; genus Saposhnikovia; species Saposhnikovia divaricata. Next base: position 36,256,356 of record CM071599.1, read on the forward strand.
TTTCAAAATTTCGGAATGAACGATAATAAAATCTAAAATTCCGATGATAAAAATAAATTCTACCATTTAAATTCCGTATGACTGGATTTTACTTTTTTTTTTAATAATTTGACTGGATTTTACTTGTGTTGCACAGTGCGGAGGGGACCCAGAATCGAATCTTACAAGGTGGCGAGACGAGAAGCAAAAAAGGCAGTGGCGAAAGCTAAAGAGGACGCGTATGTTAGGCTGTACGAGCGCTTAGAAACCAAGGAAGGAGCGAATGCCATCTTTAAACTAGCTAAAGCTAGGGAGAGAGGGAGGCGCGACCTGGGTTCTGTTAAGTTTGTTAAAGATGATTCAGGCCAAGTGTTATTGAATGAAGATGCTATTAAGGACAGGTGGAGTTCGTATTTCCATAATCTTTTCAACGAGGCTAGGAGGAATGGTGCCGGTGTGGAACAAGAGGTCTCTCTTTTGCCTGTGACTTCCTCCGTTCCCGAGGAGCGCATCAGCAAGGAGGAAGTCAAGGTTGCCTTGCAAAAGATGGCTAGAGGAAAAGCGGCTGGTCCGGATCTTATCCCAATTGAGGTTTGGCTTTGTCTTGGTGAGGTTGGCGTCCATTGGCTAGCTGATCTGTTCAATGTTCTTCTCTTAGGTGCTAAGTTGCCAGATGAATGGAGGCGTAGTGTTGTGGTCCCTTTTTTCAAGAATAAAGGCGATGCTCAAAGTTGTAGTAATTACCGGGGTATTAAATTACTCAGTCATACTATGAAACTTTGGGAGAGAGTGGTTGATAGTCGGATTAGAAGAGTAGTTGATATCTCAGAGAATCAATTTGGATTTATGCCTGGGAGATCAACGATCGAGGCCATTCATCTCGTTAGACGCCTTATGGAGAAGTTCAGGGATCGTCGCAAAGACCTCCATATGGTGTTCATTGATCTGGAGAAGGCTTATGATAGCATCCCCCGTGAAGCTATTTGGAAGAGCCTTGAGGAGAGGGGAGTGTCGTCGGCGTTCGTTAGGGTGATTCAAGACATGTACTCTCAAGCTAGTTCTTGCGTTCGGACCCCAGTGGGGGACTCCCGTTTCTTCCCTGTTGAGATGGGACTTCATCAGGGGTCGGCCCTGAGCCCTTTTCTATTCGCCCATATCCTTGATGTCATGACGCGGGGGATTCAAGATGCTGTCCCTTGGTGCATGCTCTTCGCGGATGATATCGTGCTAGTGGCGGAATCGAGGAGGGAGGTGAACGACAAGTTGGAGCTTTGGAGATCTACTTTGGAGTCCCAAGGGTTGCGTTTGAGCCGTTCTAAAACCGAGTACCTCTGGTGTAACTTCAGTGGTGAGTCCAACGAAGAAGGGGTGGAGGTTAGGATTGAAGACCAGAGCGTCCCGCAGACGGATAAATTCAAGTATTTGGGTTCGATCATCCAGAAGGAAGGTGAGATTGAAGCCGATGTTACGCATCGTATCAAGGCTGGGTGGCTTAGGTGGAGGGCAGCGTCAGGGGTTATGTGCGATAAGAAAGTCCCTTTAAGGTTGAAAGGGAAATTCTACAGAGCGGCTATCCGTCCTGCGATGCTTTATGGTTCTGAGTGTTGGGCGGAGAAAAAGGCTCTCGTAAACAAGTTGGAAGGGGCTGAAATGAGGTTGTTGCGGTGGTCGTGTGGGCGCACGTTGTTGGACAGAATCCCGAACTCGGTGTTTAGGAGCGAACTCGAAGTGGCGCCTTTTTCTGCGAAAGTTAGGGAAGGAAGGTTGAGATGGTTCGGCCACGTTCGAAGGAAGTTGGCTGAAGCCCCAGTTAGGAGGGTCGAGAGTCTGGCGGTTGTTCGGGCGAGGAGGAGAGGCAGACCGAGGAGGTCGTGGGAAGAGCAGATCAGGATGGATTTGAAGGCCTTAGACTTAAATGAGACCATGCTTGCGGATATGTGTTCTTGGAGGCGGCGTATCAGAGTGGTGGATTCCCTGTTAGGTTGTGGCTCTATTGTCGAGAGCCTCAGAGTTGGTTTGTCTCGGTTAGCGATTTTTTAGTAGTTCGGCTTTAGCATTCTCACTTCTAGTTTTTAGTGTCTTCTATTTTCTTTATGCAGTTGCAGGGAGCTTGGCGCGGTGTTATCTCTGTGCGGGACTTGCCGTGTAGTTGGAGTGCATCAAGCTAGGAGTCTCATCATCCCCCGCAGGTAGGTAAGCCCCATGTGGAGAACGCCATGGGCCTCAGGTATATCTTTGCCCATTTCCGTTTCATTTCAGTTGTTTTTACCACACTCTTTATTTGTTGTGCACTCAGCCGAGGGTCTTCACGGAAACAGCCTCCCCGCTCTAAAAGTGGGGGTATGGTCTGCGTACAATCTACCCTCCCCAGACCCTGCTCTGAGCGGGATATACTGGGTATGTTTGGTTTGGTTTGGTTTGGTTTTACCTTTTAACTCACAACAATGTATTTGAATGCTAGATACCCTAAATTGATACTAAAAAATTGCTTTCGAATTATATGGTATAGATGATATGTCAGATTAAAAAATTTTGATTGGACAAGTTGGTATGAATGCAGATGGATCGATTTTATTATAACCAATTAAAATAAGATGCTTGGCATTTGGAAATTATTTTGAAAACTAGTTTGGGATTAGGCCTGTCAACGGGTCGGATTCGGATCGGATCACCCTAAATCTATATCCGAATTCGTTAAGATTTTTCGGGATCAGATCGGATCAGGTGTCGAATATTTTTTAGGTCAATCCATATCCGATTCTTTCGGATTTCGGGTTATCGGATCGGACCTCCGATCCATCTAATAAATTTTAAAAATCTAATGTTTTACTATATTTTTTAAATTTAAAAAATAGTATTTTAAATTTTTTTGACAAAATTAAAATTAAAATTATGACATATAAATTGGCAAATCCAAATTTATATTTTAAAATAATATTATTTATATAAAATTTATATATTATAAATGTTATATATATATATTTAATATATATTACAGAGGAAAATGTTCCTACAGTTAATATATTATATATTACATAAATATATAAAATAAATAATAAATATAATATATTCGAATCGGATCGTTATCGGATCGAATTATACAAAATTCATATCCGTTCGTTATCGGATGAGATCCTTATCGGATCGGATCATAAACGGATCGAATTGCTTTTGAATGGATCCATACCCATTAATTTAATTACGAATCGGGTGGGATATCTAATCCATTAATAGACCTATTTGGGATACCTAACCTTCCTTACATTATTGAGGCCACGTATCAATACTTTGTATCATTGTCTGAATTCTCCGAGTTATTTTATCATTGTCCGATTTTCTAGGTGATTAGGATGAAAGCTTGCATGAAATGCTAAAATACTAATTATCCGTTGCATCCCCATCCACCATATTTGATTTTGTTGGAGGGTCTGAATAAGAATAACCCACCATATTTGACTTAATTATGTGAGAAAATAAAACATACATGTTTGGTGTGCTTCAGTCGAGCAGAGTCTAAACCGTGCAAGTAAGGGGGTGTAAGAGAAATTATTTTTTAAAATAAATCAATTTATTTTAAGATAAAGTTAAAAATTCTTAACTTTTTTTAAAAAAAATTAATCTTTTTTATAATTTATGAAATATCAAAGAAATACTAAATACTTGTATAAAAAAAAATTATCAAAATATGAAATTTTTAACGAAACTTTGCTTCTATTATATAAGAGAAAAGTGTGATGGAATGGTGATAAAGTGATCATTACTTTTATAGGTATTGTTCCTGCCAAAGCCTGAAGGCTATTGCTATAATTATAAGCCTCTTACACCTTTCACTTTCATTACTTCTCACATAATTCACTGTGATTTGAAAATGAGTTTTTTCTGCCAAACACCTCTCAACTTCATGTTAATATGATATTGTCTGTTTTGATCTGTGAACAAGTCCACATGGATTTGTTCCTGGGTTCTTCTCAGAAAGTCTCATGCTACGGAATTAATTGATCGCTAATATTCGAGATAAATTTTCTTTATCTCATTGATCTAGGAATTGGGTTGAACACCCATGTTGGTTCTTAGGGAAAGGTCAATGGACAGGTACCTCATACAGATACAACTCAAAAAATCGCTTCTTAATATAGTGCATCAGACATATCTGAAGCTACTGCAAAGTGACAACGGAATCATTTTCAAAACTGACGCCACGCCCATCCATTACAAACTACGATCTGCGCATGTTATTACATTCACGGAATGAAAAATAAAAGACACAAGGAAACACATCTACCAGATTATAGATGGTAATTGTAATGTACACTATTAGTTATTATTTTACAATCTTATGAATAAAATCAAATACCTCTCTCTCAGAATGGAAGATCACTTGATACGTTCAAACTAGCACTCGGCAGATCATACCCTGATATAAAATCATCTCCAAATATCACTGCACCAGCTGCTAATGCTCCAGCGCCCAGCCCCAGCCCCAGTCCCAAACCAGGTAGACTGTTACGTCCAGGGGCTGCTCCAGATGATGGCATGTTTATGTAACTCGGAGGCAAATTTTGCATTCTTGGATTAAATGTCGATATATAACCAACATTGGATGGCGGAGGTGGTGGTGGAGGAGGATTTCGTGGAGGTTGATAACTAGGTCCTGCGGAAGGTGGTGGTCTTGGAGTTAGCTGCGGTTTATAGCTAGGTCCTGCTGATGACTGGTAGCTTGGACCTGCAGCAGAAGAATTGGAATAGTTTGTAGAAAGTGGCATTGAGTGCATATAGGGCAAACTTTCATGTGAATCATTCTCTGCTTGTTGGGACGGCGGGGCTAAGGCCAACTTTGGTGGGTAAGCTTGTCCTGGTTCATATGCATTAGCCATGTTATTCCCATTTCTACGATCATGGAGTTTGAATCCTTCCCCATTACCTGAAAGAGATGAGCATATATAGCCTCTAAGCACACATCAAGTCCTGTACTAATGCTTTTGCTAGAAAGAGAAGAGAATAATTCTACAAACAAAACAAAAACAAAAAATCATAAAAAGCATCATAGATCTAGGTGGTGATTGGATAACATACCTAGGGAAAAATCTGATTCTTCCTCTTTTTCCGAAATTCGAATAGAGACATCAACAAACCCTTGAGGTTTGTCGGAATTTCTTTTCCGCAACTGAAAGCTCCCTACTTCGTCAACTGGCTTTGAAACCTCTGAATTCTTTGAGTACTTGTCTAGAAATTCTTTCAAAACAATAATTGCTGTTCCCTGGAGCCTTTCTCTAAGGAAGATCGGTTCTCGGCTGTAGACTTCGACATGGAGAGCTAGGTCATCAAAACTGGACTCCGAGCTATCAACTAATATAGAAAACTTAGTCTTCCAAACTGGATTCGCATTCCCGGATGCATCAATCTTTGTGCAGTATTTATTATCTGGATCAGTCCATCCAACAGCAAACCATTGGAGCTTCCAAAGAGCTGAAGTACGCCTCAGCCCCCTTGCAGAAATCAAGCAGATTTCAACCCAGATTTTTCCCATTAACAGAAAGTTTAGGTGTTGAAAACAACAAGCCAAACTTTTTTGTGTTTCAATAAAGTTGATTAGAGATAAAAGATAAAGTGAAGATGCTTTGCATAATTTAGAACGCTACTTTACTTTGATGCCAGAGTACTGTGTTATACATATTATTGGACTTATCTTTATCTAATTTCTCATCCATGACTCATAAAGGGGGACAAGAATCTAAGTGAGTCAAAAGTTTACAGTACCAAGACATGGTTGAAACGTCCACTAGATGATGAACAATTACAAGGACAGGCCATGATTTTTCTGTTTCCTTTCTTTTATTTATCCCACTCTACTCCCTTCTTCAATCCATCAAATATTTTCTGCATTATATTGTTAAAAAGAGAACACCAAATTTTAATGGACTTTTTATAGTATTAAAGTTTCAGAAGATCCCTTTATAAGCTCAGACGAATCAATGTGCCATCTATTAACAAGTTTATGTCACAACTGAAAGGGTTCTCGATCTGGTGGAACTAAGAGTAATTTTCTACCAGCGCAGTGAACCATCTGACTGGCCTGAGAAGTAGAACTGGTTCTGGTATACATCATTGTGGTGGAACCCATTATGTCATCGCCTAGTCCACATGCCTTAAAGAATGGCCTGAGAAAATTATTCAAGAAAAACAAAATTAGGATGAAAGTTTCTCATGGCCACTGCACAGAAATGAAATAAGCTGATTTATGAGACGAAGCCCTCTATAAACATTATATGAGCCATTACTATATACTATACCATGCTTATTTGATGACTACATATCTAATAATTAATAAGAAGAAGAGCGAAAGTTAATATAGACTAAGCTTCTTAAGGCAGAATCAGATGATGCACTAGATCTTAAATGATTGTAGTAGCTGTTACAGTTTACCAATACAAACTGTACAAATTTATGATATGCTTTTACTCAGTGTTGTTACTATGCTGAATCAGAATTAAACAGGTTCCCATTAGATCTGAATTTAAGGTTTTCAATTGTATAACTGTTTCATTCAAATGAATCCTTTAGTGGAATAGAGGGAGTATCAACTTTGTTTATGCCTTCAAAAATTTAAGAAACATATATATATCACTAGAAACTGTTTATATGCATTCCAAATTTTTGAAAATGAAGTAGCATTATGACAGAAAATATGGAGTACAATAACAGTCATTAGACATTGTCTGATCAGTTAAGAAGATACCTCTCTTCTTCAGAGCAGAGGGCAGCAATATCATATATGCCTCTGTTAGTAAGTGATCTGCCAATGGACATGAAATGTTAGATACTTAAGTCATGGACAAGAACCTACAAAATCATAAGAAAAAGCGACCACGACAGGTATGAAATACTAAACTACCAGTAGATGAGTAGATCACCACTACAAAGTAATACAAACTAAATGTCCATTAGCCAAATACGATTCAAATGATTAGACAACAATATCATACAGTACCTAAAAGTAGATTAAGAACAAAAATATGCCGAAATGACGACAATAATTTACAATGGAAACAACATTTTCATCAAACTCTCTGTAGCATAATAAAAAAACTATGAAGCAAATGATCTGGATAGAATTTTAAATTTTATATTAAAATGAAATTCCAACAAACCTTACTATCTTCTGAAGAATCCTTCTACCAATTCCTCTACGTTGCAAAGTTGGAATAACCTAATAACCAAAAATTAAAATAAAAAGTGAAAATACATAACTATATTTATATGAAACAGATGATAATGTTATGCTTCAATTTCTTCGGAAAGACCGAAGATTAAAGGAGAAAATGCCCAAAATGGCACAATTTTAGGGTTGAATGTCCAAAATAGCACTCCCTGAAAAGGGAGCCCTCCACTAGCACATTGTTGACGCCCATGTAGAATGCGTTAAGGGAGACGCATGTTATAGTTGCGTTTGTTTGGTTTTTTTTTTTTTTCTATTAAAAAAAAAACTGAAAACAAAACGGCAACAGAAAATGCGTCTACTAGAAACTCATATTGTACTTGCGTTGCTGCATCCAAAACGCAACTTTACAATGCGTTACTGGCCAAAAACGAAGCCCAAACATGCGTTTTCACGCATAACGCATTTCTAAAATGCGTTACGCTTAACGCAGTTCGTAGATGCGTGAGCAAAGTGCTAGTGCGGGGACTGTTTTCCAGAATGTGCTATTTTGGACATTTCTCCTTCAAAATGTGCCATTTTGGCACTTCACCCAGATTAAAGAACCTGAAACTAGGGGTGTGAATGAGTCAAATAATTCGTGAGTTCGAGATGCAAAATAGTTGAACTGGACTCAGCTCAAGCTTGAGAAGTTAGAGTAATTTATTGAGCCAAGCTCGAGTTCAAATTATTAAATTTGGGAAAATCATGACCCTAAACAAGATTTTATTTTACATTACCTATTAAATTACAAGACACAAAAATAATTAATTTCACCTCTTTAATCAAGTCGTCTGGAGTGAAATTTAATAAAATTAACCTCAACCCAACTCGAACATAATATCTAATATCTTTAATTTGAACCAATCAGAGCTTATCGAAACTGAGCATAAATTCAAGGACCACTCAAACACTAAAAACAAAAATCAGTTTAGATCTTTTACCATAACATCATAGATAGAAGCAGTAAGACCAAAATCCGAAACAGCCCGTCCAAACCCAATCAACCGTCCATTCGCAGCCGACAAAGGCATCATTCTCCGTAACCAATCTCCACCACCTTCCAGACCTTCATTTTCCTCCTCTGATAACTCAACCTCTGGTCTGGTAAAAACAGAAACTACAACAGTACTGTTGTCAAGAGCCATGCTGAGCTTCTTAACCTCAACTGGCTCTACTCGATTATCGATATCTCGAACTGGGAAACGGTGAGGTGAATGGTTGCATTCCCTGTAAAGATCTCTCAAGTGAAAAGGGTCGATATCTGATGGATTGGTAGATATGAAAATTGGCAGTGGTGGTTGTTTGGTTGTTTTTCTTTTGTAGTTGCTTAGTTTCGCAGTAAAAATGGAGGGAAAGTAACTACCATGAATAACTGACATTTTTATCTAACTGTGTGTTTTCAGTGTGTGTACTCTCTGCCACAAATTATAAAGTGTTTGTTCTTGTTCTTGTTCTTGTTTTGTAGATATGATTAGGATTATATGTACATTTGGTCTTTGTATGACTTGGGTCTCTGGGCAAAGACAGATGTCAAGGACTCAAGGTGCACCCAAAGTGCATTGGTCCGAATTTAAAAATTTTGTATTTTGATGGAGAATACGAGACTTATTTAAGGCCATAAAACCGGGCTGGCCCATTTGTAGTAGTTGGACTTTTGAATTGGTTTGGATTTTTCTTAATTGAAGTTTTGTGCAATAACAAGGGACTTTTTTGTTTACACTGATTTGTACTTTTGTAGTGTGTATTTGTAAGGTCATTTGTTGCAGAGAGAACTTTCTTATAAAAAGTCTGGAAAGAATCATTTATTCTAATGTAGAATTTTATCAATAATTTTAAAATAAAAAATATAAAATTTGATTCTAATATAGAGTATCAATGACATATATATACTTTCGTTGTACACCATATTTTTTTACAATTTTTTTTGGGATGTACCTCTCAATTCTTTAAATTACAAAACATACCCAAAATAGTAAAGTTTTATAACATAAAAAGTAATTACCTCCACTAAACTCACTTTATTACATAAAGTAATGATAGCTCCCACCACCTTACTCACTTTTCATATTTTTATCTACTACTTTACATTTTTTCTTAATCTCCGTGCCCAACTCATTTGTAAACAAATGAGAGGGACGGAGGGAGTAAGTTTTATAAAAAAATTTAACATGTAAAACTTGAACAAAAAACTTAATTTTGAATTTGATTTTACTGTAATCATTTTGCATAAATTTGATTCTATGGTAGAATCGCTTTGGATTAATTCATTAATTTTCAATGATTTTTCAAAAAAGAAGTTGTGTAATTTCATTTTTAATTTTTTAATTAAAATAAAGTAAATATATGTATTTTAAAATGGTTCTCTCTTGAACTCTTTATAACGTGATTCTCTGTAGAATGCGTATATTATATATTTTATTTTTTATACCTTCAATTCATTAAGATAGTTAGTTTTATTACTTGGTTACTTATATATTTCGGCGTTATACATTTTGTGTGTGTTGTGTATTATTTGGTTAGTCCATATTTTAATTTTATAGTTAGTTTATCAAGAGCCGACCTATTTTATGGATAAAGTTGGAGGAAAGTTAGAGATGGAATCGTTTAATGTGAGAAATAATTAATTATATCATATACCAGACAATGGTGAAAGATTAATTCATGGACTATCTGTATGAACGGAAACTCGAGCAAGATATTTTTGAGCAAGATAAATGCAATTTTTGGGAGAAACACTAGTACAAAACTAGTTTTACGTCGGTAAAAAATGTTGTATATGTCGGCTAAAGAGTGACATATGGAGGGACGACATATAAAATAAGTGTGACGTATATTGCTTAATATCCATTGATGTCAAACCGATGTATAGGACAAAAAGCCCGGCGTATATTGTTCATAAAACCCGACGTATAAAATTCTTCTAACCGATGTAATGAGATAAAGTCGATGTATATTTTTCGTTCTTTTACGTTAGTTTCCAAAGCAATCGACGTATAATCTGTATGTTATACGTCGTCTTTTGCCTTGAATCGATGTATATATCTATCATATATATGTCGCCTTTTTATTTGGAAAACTGACATATATCATTAAAAAAAATGGAAATGTCCTTCCTGTTTTTTTTATATTCCAAAAAATTCAGTTAAATATACAAACAAGAATTAAACCTCATGTAATTACAAATTTCTCATACACAAAGATTGATCAAATAAAATAATATCATTGCCAAATTCAAAAAAGCATCCACAATGTGAATTCTTGATCTAACCGTACAGTATTTCAACACATCATCCACATTATGCTATCATAATTCTAAACCAAAAATAAAATCCATTCTGAAAGTCCTGCAACTACGATAGATGATAGTACTTCCTTAGGAGCGCACATGTCATCTTGATATCATAATTACCAAACTAAAAATAATTTTCATTTTAGAATTGCTTGAAGCCGAAATCCTGATGATCATTACTCCGTCCTTATAAATAGCTAGCACTGTTGCACAATTTGGGTGTTCGAAGTTGTTAGCACAAAATATAAATTAAATACATTCACGTGAACATATTTTTTGAAGAAGGAAAAGTTTTTTGAACTTAAAAGTCATGGTACCTGATCACATATATCCAACAGTAAAAAAATCTGCATAAAGATCGCGAATTTCTTTGATTTTTTGTTTTGTGTATCTTTTTCCAAGACCCTACGTCAAAAGAAATGTTGACTATATATGCAAATAATATTTATGTCTAATATCTGTAATAGTACTAATTTATTTTTTCAGTACCTCTATCCACTTAGTTTTAGGATCTTTACGAGATAACATGATTCTGTCATAAATGTACCTCATCATTAAATAACCGCACTCGGTACTTCCTTTTTGTTGAGAACACTACAAAATGAATTCGAGACTGAAATAAGTAATATATAATACCTGAATAATTTCATGGAACCAAAGTAAGTTATTTTGATTATTTCTCTTACTACCATATTTGGTATATACTTTGAAAGCCTTGCAAAATAATTAATTATAACATTTAATACATAAAGAAGGTTTGAACTAATTACAAAAGAAGATTAATTTTTTATTGTAATTTCAAGATTTAATTTTTTTCATAACACTACTACAAATTTAAGCTTAGAAAACGCCACTTACATAGCGTTTTTGACATACGCTATCTATGATGGCTGCTTATATAACGTTTTTTTGAAAAACGTTATGCAAGATATTAAAAAGAAAATTAAAAATAAATGGAAAATGAAATAAAATAATTAGTATAGCGTTTTCCTGTTGAACGCTATATAAGGTGGAGAAAAGATACCGTTTAGATAAACGTTATGGGAGAAAACATATTTTAAGTAATTAATAATTTTTTTTAATTTTTTTGACTGATTTAAAACGTTTTGTGAAACGGTATAAAAGTTCTACTTTTAATCAAACAAATAACACCCATGATTAAGTAGCAGCGCGGGACTTGGATTAATTAGTAGCGCGGGACTTCTTCTATCTAATTCTCTCAGCATCTGAATTATCTCAATTAACATCTCATCTGATTCTTCTAATCTGGTTATAATCGGGTCAAGGGAGAGAAGGCGATTGAAGAGAAGGCGATTGGAGTCTTCATCTAATCAATTGTAAGTATTTTATTTTAGGGTTCTTACCGGGCTTCAAATTATGAGGGATTTTGGGGGGGTTTTTAATGGGTCTCTTTGTCTCTCTTCCTCTCACTCTCTCTCCCCCTCTCCCTCTCTCCCCCCTCTCTCTCCCACACCTCTCCCACAGACATGTATGTAAATTGGTTTAAATATGTGGACATTGAATTTGGGGTTTATATGTAGCTCTTGAAATCTACCCTGTTGTTATTTATTTATATAATCTAACTAGTTTCCATTCATATTATTGGCGGTAACTCATTGTTTTTATTTCTTGTTTTTTTGAATAATTGGTTAAGGTTGTATGATCAATTTCTTGTTATGTTTAGTATCAATTGATGACAATTCGTCTTGTTTTTGAACCTGTTCTATTTGCACATGACTTAATTCTGTTTTCGTGTTAGTGTTGTTTTTTATTGCACCTGTTCTTTATTGATTGAAGTTTCTGTACTTAAAAGGTATTGCTGCAATGGTTGCTTTAAAAATACTTTGTGTGTTCTTGCAATGATTGAATGTATGTCACTGCCTCCATAATGACAATCTATTACATTAAAATGCTAAAAATATCGAAACCCTTTCCTTCAAGGTCGTCCATAAGTACCTTCCAGTAGAAGCAGGAAAAGACTATGATTTGTATTTAGATGTTCATGTAAAACCAGTATAACCAATAACTAATGTGGAACATCAAAACCCATTACAATGTTATCACCAGTGTACAATCTGCTACCAGATGTTTCATTCATACCTTATTCCCTTTGTTTGAGATGAGATAATCACGTTTTGGCGAACCCAGGAGTGCTCAGAGAAAGCCCATTTGCAGTTGCATAAGATTCAGATTTTAGAAATTCTAACCTTTCATCGCTAAAGCCTAAAAGGATAGCCCAGACCTCCATATTTATGGAATAAATCAGAGCTGTAACTTTGCAAAACCGTTCCAGTTGAATCAATGACAAAGGAGGAATAATCCCGTCGCTGTGTTTTGATACCAAACATACTACTTGCCAGACATTCTCTGGAATTAATATCTTGGAATGGGATGGCAGTCCATTGCATGCGTGAAAAAATTTAAATATATTCAAACTTCTCTAAGACATTAATTTCATGTAGGTATATATAAGAACAAGACCACCAACCAGATTGGTAACCAACCTGACTAACTGAATAGGTGCTCGTAGGAATCCTGTGGGCAGTGTTGAAATAGGAGTCTGGGAAGATATTATTTATCTGCATTAGATAAATAATTGTTGCATCTTAATACAATAATTGTTGCATCTTAATACATGTTGAGTTCATTGTGATACAATGATATAATCTGAAAAGCAGTAGGAAACAAACAGAGATAAATCTACTCTAGTCTGACATGAATTCCCAGTTACAAAAAGCTTCTGATATTCAATTTATATCTATTAATTCTTGGATTCAGAGTATATCATTCATAAACTTCCAAAAATGACAATGTTACAGTGCCCCAAGCAAGCTTCGAATGATGGAATTTTTTGTGGATATTATGTTGGATGCTTTATTGAGGATCTATTGTGCAGCGGTGAAACAAAAATCAATGTTGATGTAAGTGAATTTTTTTTGTTTATAAATTGCTCTGTTACTACAAGTATATTAATTCAAAATCTAATTAAATTTCTAATTGTGTTGCTGGACAGTTTACCTATTCCCCGAAATTGAAGTCCTATCCACCTGATAAAATGATCCGCTTCCAGAGTAATTGGGCAGGTTACCTGTACAATCGATTTCTTAAGGAGATGCTGTTGAGGAACTAGGAAGTAATTTTATGTCAATATTTTAGTGTGTAATCCAGCGTTTTAACTGAGAGTTGGAATCCAAACTCGTAATGAAGTAATTTTTGTACGCTACCAAGTGATCTATTAAAGATTTGTATCACTTGTTAATGTTTGGGATTTTATTTTTATTTTAATGCAGAAATTTGATTTGCTTGTTCTGTTGGAATTTGGAATGATTATTTTTTTTTTGTATTGGTGAAATGCTTTATCATTAGGAATAAAATACAGGTTTAAAAATGACAAAAATATTAATTGATTTTTTTTAAAAAAATTATATTGGATTACATAGCGTTTGGCAAAAAGCTATCCAAGAGAAACAATTACACCAACAAATAGAATAGATAGCGTTTAAAAAGGTGCTATTTTAGAAACGCACTTAGACAGCGCATACTTATATAGCGCTCTATAAAGTGCTATTGGAGTGAAGAGCTAATATAGCGTTCGACAAACGCTATAAAAGAGTGCACAAAGAAAGCGCTTATGTAAGCGCTATAAAAATGAGATTAACTAACATAGCGCTGGCTTACATAGCGTTTAAAAACGCTATGTAAGCTAAAAAATGAATGCTATATAAGCTGAAATTTGTAGTAGTGTAAAGTACGCTTCCTAGGGAGTCTTGACGTGAATGTCCCATTTTTGCATTGGTGGATCAAAAACGTACACATCCACTGCTTACTTCAAATTAACAATTAATAAACCAAATTAGATTAAAACATCATCAAAAAATACCAAATTATGTATTAATTAGGATACTCTTAATGACAGTCCTAACAATCACGGTTAAGGCTTAATGCATCGACTAACATCATTTTTTCAATATTAATAATGTTATTACCTATTATTATTACAAGAATTCGTACTGCTTTCAACTTTGAATTTGTTAATATTAAAAGCTTATTTGTGTATTTTCATATTTATCTGCTAAGTACTCGGTGCAAAATTCACTAGTCTTTTCAATAAAATATCCTACAATTATGCTACCTTCCGGCCGATACCGATTCCTTACACATATGCTTTCATGATATCCAAGAATCTCTCGAAAGGATACATTTATCGCAAATGTAATGGACCACATAGTTTAATCTTTCTCACCACATGAATGACTAAATGTACAATCACTACAAGAAACAGGCCTATCAGCGACCAATATTATCAGCGACCGCAATTTCCGTCGCAGATAATGAGTATCAGCGACCGGAAGAAATTCCGTCGCTAACGTGTCATAGCGACTGCAGTCGGTCGTTAATCGGTCGCAAAATAAATCCCGCCCAAAAAAAATGGCACGAAAAAATGGCGCGTTGTTTTTTAGCAACCAATTTTCATCAGCGACCGCTATCAGCGACCCCCATCAATGACCGAGGGAAAATTCGTCGCTAAAGCGTCCATCAGCTACCGCGTCGGTCGCTGATAGCGGTCGCTGATACCCACAATAAAAATTAAAATTGATTAGTTCTCCAACTAAATTAATTTTTTATTTTTTGAAAATTTGGGGATATCATTACATTATATATATCTTGACATACGTATGGTTGGAACGTCAAAAAATATTTTTTTAAAAATAGATACAATAATATGTGACAAAGCACCAGTTACGAGTATAATTGAGATTAGTAGTGATATACTAAGATCTCCAACCAAATTAATATTTTATTTTTCGAAAATTTGGGGATATCATTACATTATATATATCATGACATACGTATGGTTGGAATATCAAAAAAATATTTTTTTAAAAATAGATACAATAATATGTGACAAAGCACCAGTTACGAGTATAATTGAGATTAGTAGTGATATACTAAGATCTTTAACCAAATTAATTTTTTATTTTTTGAAAATTTGGGGATATCATTACATTATATATATCTTGACATACGTATGGTTGGAACGTCAAAAAATATTTTTTTAAAAATAGATACAATAATATGTGACAAAGCACCAGTTACGAGTATAATTGAGATTAGTAGTGATATACTAAGATCTCCAACCAAATTAATTTTTTATTTTTTGAAATTTGGGGATATCATTACATTATATATATCTTGACATACGTATGGTTGGAACGTCAAAAAATATTTTTTAAAAAATAGATAAAATAATATGGGACAAAGCACAAGTTACGAGTGTAATTGAGATTAGTAGTGATATACTAAGATCTTTAACCAAATTAATTTTTTATTTTTTGAAAATTTGGGGATATCATTACATTATATATATCTTGACATACGTATGGTTGGAACGTCAAAAAATATTTTTTTAAAAAATCGATAAAATAATATGGGACAAAACACCAGTTACGAGTATAATTGAGATTAGTGTATACTAAGATCTCCAACCAAACGAGTATAACTTTTTTTTCGGAGTCGAATTTAGAGCCGAAAAGCCCGTAAGTTAAAAAATCAAACGGTTAACTAAACTTCAACGAAAATTGACCAAATTTAGAGGGAACTTTTTTTTTAATATTTCAAAGTTCTGGAAAAAAATTCATAATTTTTAGAGCATTTTTGATTCTATGGGTATTTATTTAATATATTAAGTTGTTTCTTTTTTATTGGTGAAATGAAAAAATAAAAACAATCTGTTAATGACATGTGGCAAGATGCTATTGGTTGAATACTTATCACAAGGATTGCCAACTCTTGGCAATTTATAGCCTTTGATTAAAATTAAAGAAGCAACATCCAACGGTCCACATTTAACAACATAAAAAAAATAATACACTAAAAGTCAAAAAACACACACTAACCTAGATTAATTAGTTTAGAACATAGATTAATAATTTTAAAAAAAATTCTTTTAGAAATTAATTAGTAAAATACAAAATCCTTCAAAAATCATTTGTTCTAATTCGATTAAATTGAAAATTAAGGATCGCGAAATAAAAATTATTCCCTGTGGATCGAATCATAAATACTAAAACGATGATCGTGCGCTTGCGATATTTAATTGTCATATTTTCGGCACATCATATTATTTTTGTTTTTTTTGTAAATATTTGAGATCGTCGGAAATAATTATAGTTGGCCGGAATCGAGCCTTTAATAAATTTGTTCGAAATTTTGGTTTGGTTTATGCATAGTCGAGATGTTATGGTGTGTATATATTTTTTTCGGAATTTTCTGTTGGGTTTTGGATTCGTCGGATTTTGAATCCGGTACCGGAATCTGGGAATTATTAGGCCTGTTCTTCCTGGTCGGTGCAGCAGCAGACGCTGCTGTTTTTTAAAAAAAATATAATTTTACATCAGCGACCGCTATTAGCGACCGAATGCAGTAGCTGATAAACTGACGCATAAAATAATACTTTATGCATCAGCCGAAGCTAAAACAGACGCATAAAGTATTATCGACCGCGTTCGGTTGCGGATAGCGGTCGCTAAGCATTAGCTACCGCATCGGTCGTTGATAAGGGTCGCTACACATTAGCTACCGACTCCGGTCGCTGATAGCGGTCGCTGAAACCCCGGTCGCCAAAAGTGATCGCAGAAGAGCCTTTTAGCGACCAGTTCTTATGCGACCGCTATCAGCGACTGGAATCGGTCGCTGATAGCCATCAGCGACCGGATACGGTCGCTGATAGTCGGTCGCTGATGGACGTTTTTCTTGTAGTGAATAATGTCAAAGAGTGCAACTGTAAAATACATTTCAAATTCGCAAAGTGTGACTATATATCATTTTGTAATTATGATATATTATGTGCATTAGATCAACATAAACATAGAACATACAAGGTAAATAAAGACATATACATCGATTTCTTGGTAAAAACCGATGTTATATATCATCTCAGACATCGGTTTCTTGGTAACATCGATGTTGTATGTTCTAATAGACATCAGTTCTTTTAAAAAATTTGATGCAATAGCCCATCATGTACATCGATTATTTTAGAAAAAGTGATGTGAATTATAGTGAGACACATCAGTTTTGTTTTAATAAATGATGTATCTTGTTGAGGTTTTAGCATGTAGTGATCGTTTATATGCACCCCAAAACTAAAATCAAACCAAAATGCTAAAATACAAAAAACCAAGTACTTGCCATTTACCAACATGCCAATGTTTACAATAACCATAATTGGTACCAAAATTCTACATGTCCAACTATTTGCACTCTTTACATTGACAAATATTTACATAGAACAATAGATGGAGATTTTCTTTTATCTTTCCTTCATCAATCCTACCTGCAGGATGTTAGAGGAGATCAGGCTGTTGGCGATCTGCAGATCTCTAGGCTTCAGGGGAACTCACACCTGCAGGCTGTTGGCTTTCGCTGTCCTCCGGATATACCTCGAATCATGTTATCACCTACCAATGTATCAGCACGGCTATCAAGTCCCAAAATCTGCACTCAGATTGAAGGATCAAGTTAATGCACTCATATGTTACTTACTGAGTCACACCCCGTCCGTATTGCAATTTCCAGCAGCAACAACAACATTTACTTACAGAAATCAGAGCAATACTGCTCTTGGTGCATCATATATATATCAACTAAACACAGAAGATAACAGAAAACCAAATCTAGAAGTAATAATTTCCATCTCAATATTGGAGAATGTAATGATGAGGCATATCAAAGACATATTGGAGATATGTCTTTGTCATTTAGCCATGCATGACGCAACCCAATGCCAAATTGTAATGTATGCCTTAAGTTCTGATCAGCGACCTGAGAAAGAATCATTTGTAATGCTTCTTCTGCCATGCTGAGGAACTGCCTTGGGTGCTTATCTGAAGCTGCAAACTATCATAAGGCATAATTAATCACTTAATTGTGATATTGTATCGTAAAATTAGAAAACACACCTGAATGAGATCGAGAGCAGTATGCCTTGTTTGACGGCGAGATGACAAAAATATTAGAACCGATTTTGTTGGTGAATGAGTACTAATAGCTGCATATGTAGGTTTATTCATGTTGTTCATCCTTGGACAGTAAAACTTTCTAGGATATCCCTGTTTAAAAAATAATAATTCTATTGGCAAATAGATAATATAAGTAACATATATATGATACAGGAATGTGCTTAATATTGATGTACTAATATTAATTCAGGCCTCAATTGACCACAACAATAACCAGAAATATTATAAATACAAACTGGAGCAAAATCAATTCTAACCAAGGAATCAATTCACATCCATCCAACTGACAAGCTTGTATGGATAGCCGCACAAAATTAGCAATTCAAGTTTTAAAAGATAAGTACAAGGGGACAAGTTTCTTTAAGAATGCAGATTGCTAGATGCACTCCAGAACTTCACAAATGAAAAAGTATGCAGCCACAAAAGACAGTTGGCACAAGCCAAAAACTTTTCATGGCCAGGATCCCATCAAAAGATGAAATATATGGTATGGGAAAACTAATGTGTCATTTAATTACAGGTGAAGGAGATAATGACGAGTCATCCTTGTAATGCGACGAATCACATATCTATACAGTAATATGTTTATTAAACAGATCACAAACATGTGTATAAGCATATACAAAACCTAGAAAACTACATCCCTACACTTAACTTTATCCAACA
This sequence comes from Saposhnikovia divaricata, assembly GCA_036435485.1. Lineage (NCBI taxonomy): Eukaryota > Viridiplantae > Streptophyta > Magnoliopsida > Apiales > Apiaceae > Saposhnikovia > Saposhnikovia divaricata. Next base: position 36,275,509 of record CM071599.1, read on the forward strand.
TTCTCTACAACTAGCTTTAATTTTACATTACTTGGCATTTGGTGGCACCACTTAATAAAATTGAGCAACCCCTTACCAACATATCCATGAACTGCAGTCAGTGTAAACAATAATTGAGTAGATTCATAGCTGTGGCTTGGCCGAGTAGATCCATCAACAACAAACAACTTTTTTAAGGGAAATTTGAGGAAGCAAGTTTTTCAATCTTCAACCTAAGCTCTCCAGACACAAACATATACAAACGAAACAGAAAACAAGAATTACACACAAGTAATACAAACAAAAACACAAAAGCTAAAAAATACAAACAAAAATCTACAAGAAAAACAAGTAATTAACACAAAACTTATTAATTGAAGATGACCCAAGCAAAAAGAGCAACGAATCTGCAAAAAAATGTTCAATTAAAATTAAATCGAGCTTAATTCGAACTATTAATTGGAAAATGGCTTAAGAGTCGAGCTTCCTCTTCTCTTAAATTCGAGCTTCTTCTTCTCTATTTCGATTTAGAGAAATCGTAATAAGCTGAGTTAATTACAGAAAAATGCGGGTGAGAGAGACAGAGAGAGGGGGTCGAGTAGTGATGAGTGTGTGAGAGAGAGAGAGAGAGAGAGAGAGAAGAGAGAGAGAGAGAGAGAGAGAGAGAGAGAGAGAGAGAGAGAGAGAGCGAGATGAGTGAGAGAGAGATGAGAGTCGGCTGTGATTTGTGAGAAGTGAGATAGAAGACAAAGTAAATTAGGGGAAATGTTACCAAGGCGGGATACTCAAAATTTTCCAAGGGGGAAATGTTTTAAGAGAAATGGGGGGAAAATGACCAGCACGTGTTTTTTTATTTTGAGAAAAAACATTTAGACATCGGTTATTTTAGCAACCGATGTCTAGAAATCTGTTTAACATCGCTTTTAAAAAAATCGATGTCAAAAACCTTTTTAACATCGGTGGTTTTTCAAACCGATGTTAAAGGGGCGATGTCTAATCCAGTTTTTCTAGTAGTGCAACTCGACATTGGTCCTAAATAAATTAGTTGAAGCAAACCCCACTCTGAATATTAATATTGGTGAAATCTGTGCGACGATTTCCAGTGACACAGTAGGTGATGCTACTCCTATGACCGGTGGACCTAGCTCTTAGACTTCCATTGCTTTGGATAGTACCATTTTGTTAAAAATGAATATGCTATCTTCTAGTACTTGTCTGTTTTAGTTTATGTATAAAACTGCTGGTGGATTTGATGTAGTTGCTGGTGGATTTGATGTAGTTGCTGGTTGATTTTAATTGTTGTTGGTTTGGATTTGATGTAGTTGCTTTTGGATTTGAATTGTTGTTGGTTTGTTTTATGGGAATTCAATATTCTGCTGGTGCATTTTTATTTTGTTACATTTACGGTGTTACTATAGGTAAAATGTGTGTTGCAATATGTAATATTAGGTGTTGCAGTAGGTAATATTAGATGTTGCAGTAGGTAATATTATGTGTTACAATAGGCCTTGCAAATTGAGCAGGTGGGCCCCACAGTAGGCCCAAAAAGTGGGCCCCACCCAGAAGTGGGTCCCACATGTGGGTCCCACTTATGGGCCCCACAATTGCCCATGTGCAAATTTGTATCATCTTTTGTAACACACAAACTATGTTGCTATAGAGTGTTTAAGATGTTGCTATAAAGGTTTTTTGTAACCACATTTGCTATGTTACCTTAGGCTGTTTTTTGATGTTACCTTATATATCTGTAGTTACTGCTGAGAACCTAACACAACTGAAGTGTTACCATAGCCCTATTTTTGCCTATGGCAACTTCAAACAGGGGTCTATGCTAACACAGTTTTGGGGTTGCAATAAGCAACTTATGGCGTAGTGAAACCAATGTTGAAAATGGTTTAGTTTAACTTGAATTCGAGGATTGATTTCGAACCAAACTTATGAATTAAGTAATTGTCGACTAACATGGACTTAGTATGGGTCTAGTATGAGCAAATAGTGCTTTGGTTGTGTTTCGCTTACGTGTTTAAGCATTGAGTTATAAGTGGATTATCCAGGGGATTAATCGTATTTTTTCTTTTACCTTGTCTAGATTTTCCGACATTGTCGCGAACCCCTATCACTTCTCGAGCATCAGGCAAGTTTTCTAAATCTATACTTTGAAGTATTGATTATAAAACTGCTTTTTGCCATGTATAAAGTTGTACAGTTTTGTGATATATCTTATTTCCTCTTGAAATAGAATTTGACCTTTGGTTTATATATGATCTTCTGAGTTAAGTAATTATGAACCGGTATACCTTGTAGCTCTAGAGATAAGAGCATATTCATTGTTTTCGACTCTAAACCGGGAGTCGGTATTTTGAGATGTAGAGATAGTCGTGGAAATCCGGTGGGATTACAGCGGCAGATTATTATTTATTTTGAGGAATGTTATTTATAAACATTAATTATATTTCCATAAAGTATTAATTACTTGGAAACCCTTCGAGGACTATTATTTGAATATGATATCATTCAAGGAATGACATTTGCTTACTATATCTTTTAAGGAATGTTATTTAAGTATTATCTCAGTCGAGAAATACTATTTGAATATTATTTATGTTATATATGCTAATGGAAGGCATAACTGCTTTCGAGATTATATATTGTGATACTTGAACAATGATTTGATTATTGGCTTATACGCTAGATACGAGATATTAGTTATAAGCCGAGTTTCGCAAAGGCCTTTAATATAGGGCGTATGATTCAAATTCTTTAATATAGACCCGGAGTCGATATTTCCATATTTCTTGAAATTATTTTCCGATAAAAATATTGAATAAATATTATTCATTTATTATTTATTAAATGAATATTATTTTGAATATTCATTCAAGGATTATTTATTTAATGAATATTATTTTAAATATTCATTTAAAGGTTTATTTATTTAATGAATATTAGTTTATATATTCTCTCGAGGATTAATTATGAGCAATTATTTTGACTAAAAATAATATTTGAATATCTATGATTCAATAAATATTATTTGAATATTTATTAATTACTTTTAAATTGGTTTTAAAAATGGTTTATATTATTTAATTTTATCTTTGACCTTCAATAAATATGAGGAGTATTTATGAGCCTCATAATGATTGTTTTATCAAGGGGAGGTTCCGAAAACTCTGTTTTTCATTTAAATCTATCTTTTAAGAAGATTTAAATGCTCGCTCAAACTTCCAAAATATGGGGAACCTTACTTGAGGGACTGTTATTTATTATGGTTGACTGTCCGGTCATAAACTTTTGAAAGTACTATTTTCATTCGCAACTTTGGTTGCTATACATCAAAATGAGTCTTTGTTACTTCCTCAACACTCGAGGAGTAAGATTGATGGAACAAGTTGATATCCATTAACAAGAAACAGCTTAGGAGATATTGGTGAATTTTCCTTTCCAATTAGATACGACTACTTTGTGGAGTCCTATCAACAAGTATTATACTTGGGGAAAGGAGGACGAACTTTACGTTTCAGAGTCATGGATTCTATTCGAACTAGGAGTCGTATAAGAGGCCGAGTAGCGCCGGTCCAACCCAAGGCCCAACCGTTGGCCAGGGAGTTACTAGATGGCGGTAGACAAGTAAATCTGTCAGTTATTCCTTCTACCGGTAGTAAAACCATATCTGTGTTGTACAATCTGCGACTGATCATCATAGGTTTGGGTAACTGGCGCGGTGAATACTCCAGTATTAGTTCATCATCCAAATTTTGATATTTCTTGCAACACGTATCGAAGAGACTTCTGATCAGGTTGGCTTAGGTTTGAAAAGTCCTCAAAACTGACGTTACAATGAATCACCTTGTAACTTCATCTTTTATCTTATATTTTACGACTCTGTTGATACCTTACATAACATGAGTTGTGATAAGGAGGTTGTTGATATTGAATCACGTTATAACTTCAACTTTTAAGTTATATGTTGATATTCTGCTTTATTTAATATAACAGATATTTTACGGAAAGGTTATATTGAATTACCTTATAACTTCATCTTATATATTATACTAGAACTTTGTTCATAGTATGAATAATAAAAGTTTGCAAAGATATTATGGTAATGATATTTGAAGTACTATGATAGTACTGATTTTGAATATATTCCATTAAGGGAATAGTTTCAGTACTATTCAAAATCAGGATGTCAATCTTGATAGGATACAGTTAAATTTGTTCACATGATCAGCAACAAAATCACGTTCATTTAATTTTGTGGCAAACAACAAACGACACAAATATACCTTATTCGAAGCAGATGGCTTCTCATACATACTTGATAACACCTTGATCAATCCATGAGTTACCATTTCCTTGACAATATTGTAAGCAACATTCTTCGTCAAAGTCAATATGACAACACCTATAGCCTGCCTATCCAATAGCTTCCATTCTTTCTCATCCATTGAATCTGGCTTCTTCTCTTCCAGTGGTTCGTGTAGTTTTTTTTGATACAAATAATCTTCAATATGCATCTTTCAAAATAAAAAATCTCTGCCAACGAATTTCTCGATCTTTACTTTCCCTTCTTCTGCCATCCCTCTTACTCGCCTAAAAACCTAGGCTCTGATACCAACTGTTGGGTAGGAAACAACTAAAGCAAAACCCAAAGCTAATAAACAAGAACAAGAAAATAAATGATAATTACACAAGACAAAGATTTACGTGGTTCGGAAATTTCTACTCAACAAGTCTCATAATTGTGTTGTGTTAAGGTTTATAATTACAATAGAATATATGTAACCGAAGAAACTGGGTCTAATAAATGAGCCTTTGCTGAAAATCCCGCAATCAAGGCCTTGAGCCTGAAGTCAAGCCCTTGACAAACTCTGCTTTTCGGGTAAAGGCCACGAGGTTGCCGCTCAAGCCCTTGAGGATCTTGCTTGTTCACGTCAACGCCTTGAGCTCAAGTTGACATATACTCTACAATTTTAACATTTGGCTATTTCATGATTTTTGTAAATATTCTAATAAGTAGTCTTAATTGCAAGCGTGCCACTGAGCCATTAAGGTGCTATCATATCTTGACCGCCAGATTTAATTCACATGAATGGATGAGATTTGTTCTCAGATTTTATCTTTAAGGATGTTCTCTCATTAATCTTGACCTAGTAGTATAGATAGATACCGTAAGTCTAAATATAATTTATTAATTATACATGTTTTATAAAGTTTAACATATAATATAATATATCTATATCATTATATTAAAGTCAAAACATTGAAACTTTTGTCTATTTAGTTTTCGATACGGTTAACCTTTTTAATAAATAAGAAAATAATATAATTAGTGGTAAGTTACCCATTATCTTTTTAAATTAAAATATGTTATTTTAATTAAAGAATATTACCTTTTTAAACACCTAAAATATCAGTTGTATTATATCTTTCGATCATTAAATTCAAATACGTTAGTTTTAATATAAAAGATATTAGCATTTTATAAACACCTAAAAATATCAATTGTACTATATTTTCCCGTCTTTTTTTTTGCTAATTCAGACAATTTATTTTTTATTTAAAACATGATCTTGCAATCATTAAAAAATACTCAAAAATATCACATCATATTTTTCAATCAGTATATAATAAAATATATTAAAATCCCATATATGTTTATAATAAGGAAACATAGGATAACTGTTTGTATTTTGATTCAACAGTTCAACCATACAACGAATAATGATCACTAGATTTTTTGTAAATAAAAAATGTAAGATTTAATGATAAGGTTTATTATATAAATAAATTACTTTACTAAAGATTCGGATTTGGAATCCTGTCAACAACATATATAATTTAAAACTTTATAACATAAATTTTAAAAAATGGATGTTATTAATTAAATTCATATTAAATTATAATTAAAATAACTATTGAAAATAATGATTATATAAAAGTATAATTGTAACATAAATAAAATTTATAACATATCAAAACAATTTGTGTATTGCACGGGTTATAATCTAGTATGTATAATATGACGAGGGACGGATTTAAATGGGGCATGAGGTGGTCATTGATATAATATATTCCATTGATATAATAATTTATTATATATATTTTAGATGATATTTATTATCATATTTAGTGTTTTGCACTGATTAGTATATTTATTTAAAAGATTATATTGTTTTATTGTAAGAAATAAAGAATTTATAATTAAGTGGGAAGGAATTGGAACCAAAATAGCTTATTTGGAGCTAAAATAGATGAAAATTTGGAATTAGTGGGTTACATGGGCGGCCTACGGCCTTAAGTTCTAGAAGTAGAATTTTGATCATCTCACAATTCAAGTGAAATTTAGAGAATTACCTTTAATTATGAGGTGGCCCAAAGAGTTGAGTCCTACTAGAATAGCCCAAAAACAGGAGACAACTATCATCTACGAATTTTAATTAAAGAAATCCTATTCGGTTATGAAATCCTACTCGTAATTTATTTAGAGTATTAAAATAATTTTATATTAAAGACATATCAGATACTTACTTATTATGGGAGATTATACTATAGATTAGTTAGGGTTTATATAGAAAGGAATAAAGAGAAAGATTATGGATTTCATTCCTTGGACATGATTGATAATTACAATTTTTTCTATCTAAATTTTTTCTTAACACTTATTAGTTTAATTACGATTCTTTGTTTTATGAGCTCTTTTAATTGTCTAATTATTAGAGAGTAATCGTTTCTAGGGCATTGAAGGGGAAGCCATGTTTGCACTCTAAACTTGGCATGATTTTCATAGTAGTTTGATTTATCATGGCTAATTTTAATTGATTATGTTTTGATGTTTGATTAATGTACTCAGCTGATATCATTAATTAATCATATGCAAATAATAGATCAAGAGATTTTACTCACCAGAGGCACACATACGATTAGCTGAATTGAATTTGAGTGCGAGAGCATTATTTGATTCTGAGAGCGTTAATACACGAGAGAGATTAACATTGCTTTAATTACCTAACCGATCGAATTAATAATATTGATTAATTGTGTAAGCATGATGTTATTACTTGAGAGAGAATGACAAATTCTAGTTGTGTGACCACTTTAGTTGCTTTAACTTAAAAGCCAATTATTTTGCAAGCATGATGGACCTATTTGCCCTAGGTTTTAAATTCAGTTGCCTAGTTATAGTTATTAGTTATTTAAATCCTCAAATAATAATTTGTCTTTGAAACAATTTATGATACTTGAATTAGAATCGATAGAACCTGTCTCCTTGTGGACACAACCCATTTGCCACTCTATACTAGAAATAGACAATGTGCACTTGTGATTATATAAATAAACACTTCAAGTTTTTGGCGTTGCTACCGTGGAGATGACTAGTTTCTGTTGATTTTTATTTAGTTGTTTAGATTGTTTCCGTTGTCTCTTTTAAACTTTTGTTCCAATTGAGGCAGATTTTACTACATTTTTCTGACTTTGTTCAGTGTTTTCAGGTTATTATGGATGAAGTTGATACTTTAGCACTCTTCACTTCAATGTTGGAGGCACGTACTCAAGAAATTGGCTCCCTAATCAGCGTAGAGCCCACTATACGTCCAATGAGTATTAATGAGATGTCACAAGTGGCCCCTAAAACTTACAACTTATGTCTAATTTGTGGTGTTCGGGGTCAATATGGTTATAAATGCTCTTACAATATCTATAATTCTCAGAATGCTTAGTGGGGACAAATGAATTCTTTTGAAGAAGGATATGGGTACAATCACTACTCTACTACTTGTGATCAAGAATGGATGGATAAATCTACTTTCTCATATGTGGACAATAGGGATGGGCATCGGGTCACTTCGGGGGCGGGGAGTGCTATCCCTGCTGTGACGCCCCCAAATTCGGGGTCAGGATTTGGTGCCACAAACCATTACAATCAAATTTATATAACTTGATTATACCATGACCCCTCACTGAGGATCGATCTCAGGTTATGGTATGAAACATAAATCTAAATTATAACAATTATTACAACCACTATACCTTCTTATCTGTAGCGCAGTAGCGCCCATGCTGACTTTGAAATCTATTCTTTATAGAAAGCCTCATCGCTCTCATTCAAATTGTAATACTTAGGTAGCCATTCCTTAACCCTAACTGAAAGGGAAGGTTGTAACAACCCGAAATTTTCAAAATGAAATTATTATTATTTTGCGTCGACCGATAGAATTGATGAGAGAAAAGAATAGTTAAATATTATTTTATAATATTTATTCAATTGTGGAGCATTCATGTGGTTAAATGTTGTTTGTGTATGATTAAGTGGAAAAATGGGGTTGTTTTAAATTTTGTGAATAAGTCAATGTGACTTAACTGCCTAAGTGATTATGTGAGTTATCTGAATTAAATAGACATGTATATGTGACTTATATGCATAGTCGGTATGATTAATTATGCTTATATGGATTTTATTGCATTTAAATGCTAGTTTAAAGCACTGTGTAATTTTTTCTAAAATTCTTGGAGCATAAAAAAATCATGAAATCTTTTTCATAATGTTTCTACATGATTTAGAGACTTTTTAAAAATGCAAGTTTATTTTATTCTGGCTCCAATAATTTTTAGTGATTTTTAAAGTCTTATCATCTTTTAAGATGGTAAATTTTGTAAATTCTTTAATAAAATAATTACAAGTCATAAAAATATATTTTTGATACGTATGTGTTCCTTATTTTATACTCTGGATTATAAAAATAAGATTCTGATTTATTTTGGGCTTTATGGATTTTTTTAAATGATTTTACCTAGGACATTTCTTTTTAAAAGACTATTTCTTGTAAAATTCATATCTTTTTATTTATAAGTCCCAATTTTTTTTTTAAAAAATATGTGTGTAATCCTTGTTAGATGAATATTTAGTTGAAAGAATATAATATCAAAATTTTTACAAAAAACCATTTAATTTTGGTTAAATAGCAATTAGATAAATATTTTAATTAGAAAGTGGGGTGATAACATTAAAAAAAATGTTTTTGTAAGTGTTAATACTCTTTCTCCCCTTTTCTTCTTCTCATTTCCACCGAGACACTTCTCTCTGTTCTCTCTCATTTCGTGAGTCTCTCCCTCTCTCCCATAAGTTTCCTCTCCCCCATTCTTTTCTTCAAAAATTTGATTAATTTCTCAAGTTTTATTCAATTTGTGAGTGGTACTTGAGGTTATAATGGTTAATTGATATTGGGGTGAGTTTATTTGAAGTTGTAGTGATGGGTGTGTGTATATATGTTTGTTTTTGTATATGTATAGTTTGGGTGTGTTCAAAAACTTACATGCAAGTAGAGATATGTGTGTAATTGATGTTGTTAGTGGATGGGTTGCAAGAAAAATCGAGTTTTGAGGCGTGTTTGATTGGGGTGCCGTGTTTGAGGCCACCACCGAACCATCACCACCATAGGAGATGATCTCCATGAGATCCGGTGGGTTGGATTCTTGTATTTAAATACCTATTTGTGTTAGTTGTGATACTAATTAGTGAATTTTTCTAAGAACTTTACATGCATGTCATTTTCGAAAATAGGGTTTTTAGTTTTAAACTTGTAAATCATAAATTTGTTATGGGTTAGTGTTATGATGATCTTGTTAATGATTTTTGTGAAGAGAATTAAATTGCAGGTCAATTTTGAGTTAAGTTTGTAATTTTTCAGATTTGTAAGTTGAGGTTCAAGGGGGTTTTGAATGTTGTTTTGATTAAGTATAAATAGGTGAACTATGTTGAATATATGCATGTTCTTGGGGGTATGTAATTGATGTTAATTAGAAGCTTATTTGTAAATTGCTAATTGATATAAGTGTGTGTGTGCCGAATATATGTGTGTGTATTGGATGGGTGTTGTTTGATAATTGCTAAGCTAAAAGATGGGAGTTAAGGAGATAGTTACTTGATTTGCTAAGTTTCGGTAGTAGTCTGATGCATTGTAAAAATGTTATAAAATTGAAAAATGATCAGATGGTGTTCACGATAGAGTCATTAGAAAGATATTTCAATTATCTACAAGTTCCGTTTTATGTTTTTTCTGAAATTCCACTCCGAAGTATGAGTTTTCTGCACTTTAGTAAATCGGACAGAATTGCTTGAGCATTGAGAGTCATGTTTTCAAAAATTCATAGTAAATTGATTATACATTCAAATTTTCTGAGCAATAACATTCTGGAAAGCACTTTTCAAAACCTACATTTCTCATTTATATTTCATTTCCAAATTCTGTGATCTTAGTATGTTAAACTTAGAAATACTAGAGTAAATGGGTTCTGATTCTGTTCTAACAGTTCACTTTTTAATTGTTTCAGAATTTATTACTTATCCGTTTTTAACGAGGCTTACCATTCTGGAAAGGTCTCGGGATTTCCTTCGAGTTTCATGTTCTGTACTTTTTAATTTAAGGTCATCTTGATAGTGTAAATTGGATGTCTTTCCAGGCTGGTCATAACAGATTGTTAAGGATAATGGTCATTTTGGTGTATTATGAATTGTGGTTGTAAGTATGGTTGTAAGTAATGTCGAATAACTATAATAGTAAGTTGAATGATTAATTATGTTGTAATTATGTGACTTGGTTGTTGTTTGTGTCGGTTAAATTCCGATTGGTAACGCGATAATACAAAGGAGATGCCGCCGAAATTTATAAAAATATAAATAACTTCTCTTATGTTTAAACCGGCACATCTCTTGTCTATAGTCGTTATTATCAATCGGAAATATTAATTGAGTTATGTGTTATGTGATTAGAAGGTCGCATGCATGTTAGATATACGAATAAATGATTATATATTTACATAATTATGTGTTAACGACTACAAGGATAATTGCTGTTGAATTTGAGTTTGATTTATGATTTAAGATTTGTCAGGCATAGACCCTAGACGTTATAAAGTTATTAAGTGTATATTGATTGGTTGATTTAGTGATTGTGGTAAGGTGTTGAATACACCGGGAAGTGTTTTATAGAAATTTTTGTGATTAAGTTAAACGTGTTAGAATGTGCGTACTAGCGTCGGTAGACCGTATGTTTATTCTGAAGACTGAAGTACCATCTTATGTTAACTGTAGAAACAGCGTGCGAGTTCGATCTCGGTGAACCAGACTAGTGGCAACCGCAAGTGCGTCGAATCAGGGAAGGATCAAATTAGAGGATTGGACACGCGGGACAAACGAAGGATTGTTTTCTTTAAATCGTCAAGCGTACTTATTAGCTAGGACCTAAGGCAAGTCTACTAACCGTACTCTTTCGTTCAGAGTATGCATGCTTTTAAAATATTAAGTTTTCTTAAAAATGAGAATTCTACAAATGCTTTATTTAATCTCGTAAATTCGCGAGAAATCGCTCAAGTCATTTAACCAGTTTTATAATTGCTTTCAACTTATCTCAAGCATGTGATTTTATCCATTGTGTTATAAAAGTTTACAATTGCTCTTTACCCCTACAAGAACTGTTTTACATTTCTTTCATGATTATGATACGCTTTAATATCTGTTGGGAATGTGAATCCCTTTCATTTGAATATCTTATCATATTGGAACGCCCTTTTTGACCGAGGCGCCGGTCCCCCTGTTATATTTATATTAAGGCCTGTGTGTGCCTAAGGATCCTTTCATATTTGAGAACTCGTATTGGATATACGGGTTCGGTGCTCTGTCGTGGGCTGATCACCCAGCTTAGCTCGTAGCGTCTTATCATAGTTCCAATCTTTGATGGTTATTCCTTCTGAAAAATCATATTTATATTATTGAGAATCAAATGTCGAATCTTTTATTGAATTGTTCTAAATTAATTCGAGATTCAGATTGTCGCTGGGGCATTTGTTGCACAATGACGGTTAAAAATCGAGAATGAATTGAGATTTTCTTATTTATTCATGAACTCATTATTGTCAGGCCAGTTTGGTAGCTAAGTATGTAAGTGCTTAGTCGACAGGAGTGAGATTATGAATAATTAAGAATTTCTTGTATGTTGTCTCTTAGTAGCTGAAGCATCTGTCGCTCAGTTATTCAAAGTTTCTATCGAAAGTCGCTATAAAAATTGTTGAGATGAATATCAAAATCTTTTTATTAAGCTGTCGAGGTGAATTTCTAATTGAATACTGTAAACCTCTTTCATGTTTAGAAAATCTTCGTTATAAATATTTCAAATGATATCATCCACAAGTTGGATTTTTAAAACCTTCAAAGTTTTTCTAAAAGTATTTTAGTATACTCTATTATATACTTGCTGAGCGCTTCTTTCGCTCATTCTTGCTTTTGTTTTAAATCTTGTTTTACAGAGATAGATAGTTGATGCGGTTGATTTAGTTTAGCTCGGAGCAGGGCAAGTCATGGATCGAGTTGGTGTTTGGCTCAAAGCAATTTTGTCTTTTGAATTAGTCTACTAGATATTTAGTTAGACTGGTATGGTATTCATATTCTTATGTTATATTATTTGTTGTATTGGAATATTGTGGTCGTTGTATACCTTATATCAAGGTGATACCAACATCATAAGATTGTAATAAGAGTTGTAAGTTAATAAAAGAAGTTATTATTATTATTATTATTATTATTATTATTATTATTATTATTATTATTATTATTATTATTATTATTATTATTATTATTATTAATGTTTTTGGATTTCTTGTTTTCTAGCATATAACCTGAAAAGATTTTTGGTAGTTTGGGGTCGGATGTCATGTTTTAGATTAAATATTGGCAGGTGATTGTTTGATTATTAAGGTTTTCCGCAGTAGCGACCCATATCCTTGACCCCAGATTTGGGGGCGTTACAAAGGTAAAACAAAACAAGAGTGAGCAAACAATGCTCAGCAAGTTAATTATATAGTGAAATAACAATACCTCAATAATTCATTGATGAACAATATCAATGATCAAATTGAACTCAAGGGAGTAATTCAATTTTCATCATAGGATTAAACTTTCCATTTTCTTCAAATCATCTTTCATAAAAGCATTTCTTTTCCTCAAAACAATTTTATCATCAAAACTTTATTTTTCATAAAACCTTAAATAAAACAGTTAAGTTGATTGGAGTTTTTCCACAACTACGGACAATACGGGTGATCAGCCACGTAAAGTCCCCATACCGGACACGAAGTCCCTCTGGAAATAAAATTGGGTTCCCAATTAGGCAACACATTGGCCTTTAAAGATGCTGGACTGGTCCCACCAGAACTATAGCACAAAATAAAACATGCCGGATTGGTATCGCCCGACCTCTTACGCCTCCAATCTGATGGAATCTGTATAAAACATTTTGACGGAATCCTCCACAATAAAATCTTTAAAACCTTTAAAACATTTCACTTTTAAGTCCTTTATACTCACCGATAACAGATCAGCCCAGTATAAGGAATTTTAAAAAAACATCTTTAAATAATTAAACCTTTTTAATGAGCCATTATAACAGATTATGAATTTGGGAAGCAATTGATATAAGGAATCGTTAACAACAAAGTAATAAGATTTAACTAAACATGACAAGGTTCAGCAAGATAGATTCATATGTCGACAAGGAACATGAATCAATTAAATAATGAAGCAATTATTAAGATTCTTGAAATTGAAAATCAATTATAAAGAAATCAAAGAATAAAGAAAATTCAAAGTTCAACAAAAGATTTAAGATATTGCACTAGCTATAATCGCTCATTTCAAAGATTATCAATTAATGAAATTCGATCCATTGTAAAACTTGAACTAGCATTGTGGATTTGAAAAGTCTAAAATGAAGATTTAAGAAATTCTCAATTAATCAAAGCTTCACCCTTGTCGGCTAAGCACTCATAGGCTTTAGCTGCCAGAACCGACATGATAATAATGAGTTTGAATAATTAAGAAGATCTCAATTCATTCTTGGTTTTAACCGTTACTGAGCAACACATGCCTCAACAACAGTATATACCTCGAATTAGTTTACAACAATTTGAAGAAAACGTTCTTTGAAAAATAATAAAGACAAGGAATATTGAGAAGAAATGATTTTTAAAAGAAATCAACACCTGAACCATAGGTGAGGAAAATAAACAATGATAGAATAATTTGATAACGGATGTTTGGAAATCAATAAAAGACGAATGTCACTGAAAATAAAATGAAAGGTATAAGCACTAGCAAAATGATTTTAAAGGAATATCGTATAATTAATAGAACAGGTTCACATTATTCATAACAATTATGAAGAGTATAATTATGAGTTCTGAAAGATTGAAAAATCATGAAAAATTATATAACTATATATGGAAATTTTTTTTAAAAAAAATTAAAAATTCATAAAATCCAAAAATATTTTAGAAAATTAAAAAATTAATTCCTCGGTCTCAAAATGTGTTAACAAGAATAAATACACATCTTATCGGCTTATTTTGCATGATTATTTGATATAAAATAATTCTGAAAATCATTTGATACTTGATGATTTCTTGTTTGTGCTTGCGAACATTATAAAGCTTGATATGTTTCTTTGTCAATTTTAGTGAGTACTGAAGCATGAAAGCATCTTCAATGGTTGGCACCCTTCAAAGGATGCCAACTTTTCCGCATAATCAAAAATAATACTTTATGCTCTTCCAAAAAAAGTTCAATGGTTCCCACTCCTAGATGCCAACTTCCCAAAAAAATGTTTACTATCAATATATTGGAGAGATAATATTTTATTTATCATTGGGTACACAAATGAATTATTGTCACCCCAAGTTGGCACCCATGGCCACTTCACTTGGCACCCCAATGGAATCCCAACAAATCAATAGAGTGCTACAAGGGTGTTATGCCATGTCATTCCACATGGCATTAGTACCTCTCTTCGCACTCTTCATTGGTGATGCTCTAACTACCAACTAAGAAAATGCAATTTTTGGATGTGAGCATCATTTGCCTGTTTGTGTGCGCATTCGTGTATACATGTTTTTCATTTTTCGGGATACTACCTATATGAGTGTTACTTTTCATGTGTAACAAACTCTTTAAACTTTAAATAATAAACTTCCATCGTTGTGCTTAGTTATCATATTTGTCTCTTTAAATAATAAACTACGATCGTTATGCTTAGTTATGATACTTGTTTTTTTTCCCTAATTAAAGTTAAGCTCTTGTGTAGATATTGTTTAAATTTTACCTCTTTGTCCCGCCTGACGGTTATTGAAATGAGCCTTTTAGTAAGAAATTATACGATTATGCTTAGTGAAATGTATGGTCTTAGTGTTGCTATTAGGATATTATAGAATTTAATCCTCAATTGTAGTCAGAAGCTTTCCACGGGAGTTCCACACATCTGCTATTCCGCCATCCCTGAATGTCAGGAACAACTAGCTCCCATAAAGAAAATGGAATGCTAATGGGTCACAATTTAGTTCCACTGACCTCGATTAGCTCAGAGGTTCGAACTTGTACATCCCAATTTTCAACTTTTAGAAGGGAAAAAAGAAGAGGGCATTTTATGATAAAGGAAATAAACAAATATATCAAGAATTTGTAAATTCTCATTCTTCTACTTGACAAGCAACTTCTCATTGAACAGTTCAATAAAATCCACCTTTCGATTGTGACGAAGGAAATGACTGAACAATTTAAGAATAGATCCTTCCTCTATAGAAAGAATCCTAAGAAGAACATGATTGCTGACGTTGATATAAATGAACATTAATCCGGGCTGTTTCGGTGTACACTCAATTATTTCCTAAAATTGTTTCCCAATACGAGGTGGCAAGTCTTGATTAAAAATGCAACCATTCAATATACGAAAATACACCCACACTTAGAATTTTTTTTGAATAAATTTTGGAATATTTATCATTTTACAAGAACAATGATGTTTGCAACTTTATATTTGAATTGATTCGATATAATCTACGTTTTAGCTTTTGATTTAATTCAATATTTTCAAGATTTGTTAACTAGTTTGGGATCGGGAAAATTCAAAATGCTTTATATTAAATGAATCCAACTAATGCATTCTGCCTTTATGCCTTTATAAAATCGATGTGACTTTTAGAAGATTCTCACAGATTATCATGCATCTTGATTTTCGTAATATGGTAAAAAAGTCTTGTATGACATGAACAGTTTCACTAAAAATTGACTCATCATACATAACTCTAATTCATAAAAAGAGCCAATAAATGTTGATTGTGGATTATCATCTCTTTAGTTCTTGCTCCGTAAAAATACTTCCTAAAATGATAACTAATGCTCATTAGTAGCATCAACACTTTAGTTTAGTCAATTGCTCATTAAAAATAATTCTCAAGATGATAACTAATAGAGTTTGAACAAAAATTAGTATCATCATCTCGGAGTAACAATTAGCGTTAATAAAAGGACAACATATATATATATATATATATATATATATATAAGTATCTTAATAGTGAAAATTTTCAAAAATTTGGTTATTGAACATAAGTCAAATTTTAATATTAGGGGGGACACGTGTCCCACCGTTCCCCTCAGTAGATTCGCCCCTGGTTATACTAGTTTTTTTAGGTTATAAGAAATATTGCAGAAGGGACAAAAGATCTCACCTCTTATTTCTCAAATTTAAGTAATAAATTTGCATCATTATGCTTAGTTGTCATATTTGTTTTTTTTTCTAATAAGTTCCACTACAAGAAAATCGCAATCAGACAACACTCATCAGACAACGCTCGGACGAAAAAGCATTGTTTGGAATTAAGAGACAACGGTTTTTTTGTAACTTCAGAAAAGTATTGTGTCATCCAGGTACCCTACAACGGGTTAAAAATGTTGTAGTAAATTGATTCAGACAATGGCTTTTGCAATGTTGTGTTGTAAAGATTAGTAAGGTTGCACAACTGTTTTTACGAACATTGTCTGATCTCTTTTGAGACAACGTTCATAAACCGCTGCATGATTCACACAATGGTTTAAGTAAGCGTTGTCTACAAATCTATCAGACAATGGTCTTATTGTTAAAATAAGACAACGGTCTGTGCATTGTGTTGTATGTGTTTGTTTTATACATTTGTTTGTTTGTTGGAAACCGATGTCTGATTTAGTGCAAAAAAAAAATTTAACAGGAAGTGAGCAAACCTGCCAAACTATGGCCAAATCAAACCATCAAGTATAGCAAACCAAGCAGCCATGAAGATCATCAAACAAACCAACCATAAATTATAGCAAACCAAAGTTATCATCTGTTACAACATTTTGAAATTTAAAGTACACAAATTAATTAACATCATCATGAAAGTTGAATTAATTCATCAACATCTCGCATGTAACTAGGCATGTCCTCATCGATTAAATTAACATCCGGTAAGTTGGGCACAAAACAGTCATTCTCAAGTTCTACTTCGACGGATCCCTCATTTTCATCATCGTTGTCTTCATGGTACTTTCGTTCTCGGGTAATTTCAACACCACGGACCATAATTTATCAAGAGGGTCGTCGATGTAACAAACTTGTTTAACGTGCTTTGCTAACACAAAAGGATCATTCAAAAAACCTAACCTATTCAAATTAACCAATGTATATCCCAAGTCATCCACCTTTATCCCCTTGTTCATATCTACCCACTTGCAACGAAAAATAGGGACCCTAAAATTGTTATAGTCCAACTCCCATATACTGGTTATAACTCCATAAAATGTATGTAAAGTGTGCTCAATGTTTTGATCCTTACCCTGCACAACCATTGTATCGGCTTCTACACACACACCGCTGCATTGAACTTGACGTGTATCATCACGATCCTTGGTACTAAATGTAACCCCATCAATTTTATAGCCGCTGAATGTAGGAACATCCTTGTTGGGCTCACCTGCAATCCATCGTATCTCCTGTGACACCTCTTTGTCATCAAGCAAATCTGAAGTGATCTTCCAAAAAAAAACATACATGTTGTAAAATGATTTATAATAGCTAAGGAGTAGTTAAAGCCTACAAAAGTAGTATTAAACACACATAATACCTTTTCTTTAAACCATCTTGGGAATGTCTCATTTTGCTTGTTCTTTAGCCACATTTCATCATTTTCATGTTCCGGATACTTGGTCATTAAAAATGCCATCTGTTCACTGCATCCAAAAATAGTGCAGAAAATAATTGCATGCAGAAAATGATGGACATTAAAAAAAAGAGTAATTTCATTCATGACTTACTCAAAATATGGCCTAACAACTGTGGTATTTTGTAGAACATATAAATGTGCGAAGTGCAAATCAGTGTTGCTCGGGGTAATAATCATCGCACCAGATAATGGCCTACAAATCCCGTCCTGCCTATGCCTACCATTTTTTGGTACTCCAATAGTTGCTTCATCATAATTCACCAAACACTCAATGGCCTCTTCTGCAATGTAGGTCTCGGTGATGCAACCTTCTGCACGAGCCCGATTTCCTACATATCCCTTGAATGTCTTCATATATCTCTCAAAAGGATACATCCATCTAAGAAAAATTGGTCCGCAAAGCTCAACTTCTCGTACAAGATGCACGGAGAGATGAAACATTAAATCAAACAGGCTATCTTCAACTCTGCAGCAGTTACTTTTATAGAGATTGTGAATCTATATTGGTAGTCCCAGGCTCCTTTGTATCGAAATTGGACAAAAAAAGAGATTGCCTTTTTATGTGATGATGCTATCTTCAACTCTCCCCTTTTAATTAAATTCACACCCACTTTCTCTTGTTTTTTTTTATTAATATTACAGATAGAAGTAGTTCTCCACCATGCTGATGTAATTGAGATCCTAGCATGTAATAAGCAGAGCACTAATCTTATCAAGAAACACACAAACAAAGACAGTGCATAGTGAAGACAGCAAAGGTGAACAACGATATCAAACAAACAAAGACAATTTAAGTAGAACACCAACAATCTATTCATACGTTTGTAAATAAACCTAAGAGATGGCTTATGCAGGCTTGTAGTCTTCACAAAATTGAAGATTGAAAATGAGGGGAATTGAAATTGAAATTGGGGGGAATTGAAATTGAAAATTTCAGAGAGTTGGGAGGGATAAAAAGGGGGGATTGAAATTGAAAATTAGCCGGGAGGGATGGAATGAAATGGGAGGGATTGGAAATTTTGAGAAAGGCGGCTAGAACAATATGTTTAGCTTTGTCTTCGTTCGGACAAAGATATGGATGTGCATTTAACTTACATCAATAAATTGGTTTTATTTGATTTGGTACATTTTATTTGATTTTGAAAAATTGGATAAAATTAATATTTATGGTAATAAACCCTCACAAGAATGATTTATTTTTCTAACTTTTTGTACACCTCACTAAAATTGCTATATAACATCATCCGTACGGTTGGATCGTCAAAAAAAATTTTAAAAAAATATTATCCGAACATTATAATAGTTTGACCAAGTAGTACTTTGATAGTTGACCAATAAAATTGCATACAAGAATGATTCGTTTTTTTCTAATTTTTCGTACACATCACTAAAATCACTATATAACATCATCCGTACGGTTGGATCGTTGGGAAAAAAATTTAAAAAAATGGATCATGTTCAATCGGTACGACACTAGTTCGAAGTAGCAGGACATTTGGCGGGTTTAGATGATAAACACTCACAAGAATGATTTATTTTTCTAACTTTTTGTACACTTCAATAAAATTGGTATATAACATCATCCGTACGGTTGGATCGTCAAAAAAAATTTTAAAAAAATATTATCCGAACTTTATAATAGTTTGACCAAGTAGTACTTTGATAGTTGACCATTAAAATTGCATACAAGAATGATTCGGTTTTTTCTAATTTTTCGTACACATCACTAAAATCACTATCTAACATCATCCGTATGGTTGGATCGTTAGGAAAAAAATTTAAAAAAATGGATCATGTTCAATCGGTACGACACTAGTTCGAAGTAGTAGGACATTTGGCGGGTTTAGATGATAAACACTCCCAAGAATGATTTATTTTTCTAACTTTTTGTACACTTCACTAAAATTGGTATATAACATCATCCGTTTGGTTGGATCGTCCAAAAAAAATTTTAAAAAAATATTATCCGAACATTATAATAGTTTGACCAAGTAGTACTTTGATAGTTGACCATTAAAATTGCATACAAGAATGATTCGTTTTTTTTTCTAATTTTTCGTACACATCACTAAAATCACTATATAACATAGATCATGTTTTCCCGTACGGTTGGATCATCCAAATTTTTTTCTAAAAGAAAATCATGTTTAACCGTTGATAAATTTTCTTTACATTAATTTTTAATAACATAACCCAATTTTATTTCCCCCCTTAAACTTAAACTCCAATTTTCCCTTCCCCCGTCCTATTTCCCCCTTTTATTTCATTACAATCCCTAATTTCTCAATTAAGTCAAAGCACTCATCTCTCTCACTCCACCATACTCTCTCCACGCATCTCACTCCACCATACTCTCTCTCAACTCCCTCTCTCTCTGTCTCTCTCGGTACTCTCTTGGTAAGATCTATCTCCCTCTCTCTTTCTATAAGTCTCTATATATACGTCTCTCTCTCTATCAGTCTCTCTCCCTTCACTATCTCTCTCTCAGTCTTTCCCCCTTCCATCTCTCTCTTTTAGTTTGGTGAATATCTTTGTTGTGTACATTGACTATATACATGCATATAGTTATGTAGTAGTTAATTGATTTTTTTTTATATGATATGCCCAGATTTTGGTCTCAACAATTGGTTTTTTTAAAATGTTTTTTAAGATCTGCTATGGGGTTGCATGTTTTTCTTTTGAACACATTGAATTTATACATGGTCTGATTTGTGTTGTGTACAGCTGCTATACGCATATAGTTATGTATAAGTTAATTGAATTTTTTTGTATGACATACCCTGGTTTGATATGATATGCCCTGTTTTTGGTCTCAACAATGGTTTGATATGATATGCCCTGTTTTTGGTCTCAACAAATGGTTTAATTCTTTTTTTAAATGTTTTTTAAGATCTGCTATGGGGTTTTTTAATATGTTTATGATTTGGGGGTTTTTAATATGTTTATGATTTGGGGGTTTTTAATATGTTTATGATTTGGGGGTTTTTTTGAACACATTGAATTTGTACATGGTCTGATTTGTATTATTTATGGTATGCAGAAATAGCCATGTCACCTTCAAAGAAAACAAAATTAGCTTCGGAGAAGAAATCTTCTCAAAATAAAAAATCTGCTCTGAATCCAGTTGCCACAAAGCTTTTGAACGCTTTAAAAAAAACAAGGCAGTGAAGACCGTATCGATGAAGAAAAAGACAGTGTCATGCCCTCAGAACTCTTCCCCTCAATCTGTAAAGAAGAAGGCTATTTCTTCGAACTTGAAGAACAAAATATCAAAGAAGAGGAAACGAGCAGATGAACCGGTGATTACTAAACAAGAAGGGCTTAAGCTTTTAAAACGCGGACCTATAACAATGCATAGGATTGTTAGGCGCAAGATGCTAGGCATGAAGTACACAGTGTCTTTCAATTCAAAAGGAGAGCCTTATGGTTCAGCAGCCGGGGAGATGCAAAGCTATATTGGGGTTCTCGCTAGAACTAAAGCCCCAATATGGTATGATTCGTGGAAGAAAGTTCCGAAGGAAAGGAAAAACAAGATTTTTGATTGTGTGCAGGTAATATTTTGAATTCATATTAAATTATGACCAAGTATAAAGTTAATACACATGTGCTCCCTCTAACTTAACTACTTCGATATACATGTTTATATATGTAGATGGCATTTGATATACCGCCAACAGCAAAGAAGATTGTGTTAAAATCGGCTTGTAAGAAGTGAAGGGAGTTCAAAAGCCGTTAATCAACCGATTATGTCTTTGCACATTGTGACCAGCCTGAGTTGCTAGAGTTTCCACCAGCTGATTACTCTTTTATCGAAAAGGCGCACTGGGACATGTTTGTTGCTAGTCGTCTAACTAATGAATATTTGGAGATCCATGGCAAGCAAACAAAGAGAGGGGAGTTGAATATATATATCCCCATTGCATTTCTCGCAAGGGTTATGCTAACCTCGAACAAGAAATGGTTAGTGATCATGACAAATATTGCCAATATATTTTTCTTTGGAATTTGTATGATTATGGATTAATGTTAATTCCTCAAACATGTTTATACATGCAGTCTCAAGGTGATCCTGATATAGAGATTGATCGATCAGACAGTTGGATCCGTGTACGACAAGATAAAGATGGAAATTTTATGTCGTACGAAATTAAGAACATTGCAAACGAAATTGTAAGTTTTTCATTTCTGTTGCAATAAAGATTGTTCACTTGCACCGATATCAGTCATTTATACATGCTAACTTCTACAATTTATGTTCATTTTTAGGGGATCCTGAAAAAAAAGTAAGTGATGGGGAATTTACCGAGGAAGGCACTGACGATGTCTTGACCAAGGCGCTCGGTAAACCTGAGCATCGCGGACGAGTGCGAGGCCAAGGGGCTTATGTCAAGCAATCTATCTATTTCGATCTTCCCAGGCCGAAGAGGAAAGGCAAGTCCATTGATGAAAAGGTACAAGAAGGTATCCAAAAGTTTATGGCCGAAGAGACTGATAGAATAATTCGAGAGCGGGATGCTCTTTGGTCTACAAAATTCGAGACAGAGATGGCAAAGCTGAAAGCTGGTTTGTGTGGAAACAAAATTGATACTACTGATGGAAGTCCAAATATTGGATCACAAAAAGGAAGTTGTTCCAAGGGAGGGCATGGTATGGATTTGGGTGTGGAAGGGGTGAAAAAGAAGCTAGATCTGGCCGATAATAAATTACCTTTTGTTGAAGAGGAGAAGCATGCTGAAGAGAAGATCCAACCTGGTGAGAAGAAAGATGTTGAAGATAAGAATCAAGAGGTTGTGGAGGTTGAAGATAAGAATCAAGAGGTTGTGGAGGTTGATGATAGGCAGGTGGCTGTTCCGAATGTGTCTAAGGGAGCTGATAATACTGTCAAGGGTTATTCGGAGTGGGAATTGACAATTGGCTCCCCGACAAATGTTGTTGCTTACGCAACAGTTGATACAGTAAGTAAGGTTCTTCATGGAAAACCATTGGCAAAAGAATATGCACGAGTGTCTATTACTCGTGTCATCCAAGGAACTGTTCAGATTCCCTTCCCAATTGAAGATGAAATCACGACTGTGGAGCAAGCTTTCGGAACATATATTGCTTGGCCGAGAAATCTTATACTCGGAGTGGAGACAAGCAAAGCTCCCGTGCAAGGATCTCCAAAGGTTATAACCTTATATGTAAAGGATTAAAGCATAGTTTTTATTTTCGTTTACTTAATGGATCTACTTATTTTACTACTTCGGTTTACATTCTAAGTTGACTTTTACTAATCTTTCCTTTTCAGGAAGCCAAGAAGATGGTTGCAAAAAAGTTTAAGAAACTGAATGACTGTGTCCTGGAACCAGAGTTTGTGGTTGATATGGGCCCTGATTACCCCCCGAGTTTGAAGCGCATGTGGATTTGGGCAAAAGAGGCACTAGCTGGTGGTCGCACATTGACTTTCCAGTTAAGCCAAGAAGCGTTTCTATCAACTACTAAGCAGGCTATTTTTTTATCGGATGTTGATCCCGGCTTGATAGGTGCTCTTGGTTGCGGTAGTCCAGCAGATAGGTCACGTGCGCTTTCTCTAAGATTCAATAATGCGATAACCGGGCAAAATTTTCTATTGCCATATAACCATGTGTGAGTTCTTGTTTCATTTGATTTGTTGAGCTTTAGTATTGTTTGTGAAAATGAATGCTGATATTGCATCTCCTTAAATTACGCTCTAATATATCAATGTGCCTCATTTATTTTTATATGAATGCTAATAGTTTATTTATAATATTATAACGGCCAAAACTAATTTAGTCTATATATTATTTACTAGGAACCATTGGGCGCTGACTGTCGTGAATCCAGAAGCACAAATTGTATACCACATGGACCCGTTGAAACGAAGAATTGCCGGTGAAGAATGGATAGAAGTGGTTGACAAGTGAGTACCAGATCTATAATTTGTTTAATTTAGAATCACTTTAATTTTTATTCATATTATTTTGTCACAGTAGCATCAAACTGTACAAGCAAAATGGAAAGAGGTATCTAAAGAAGAAAGTAACCTGGGAGAATTTGGCGGTAATTTTTTTGTTTTTGGCAGAGTTATAAGTTCTGGTCAGTTTTTTGTGCTATCTAAAGCAGTGTAAATGTAATATTTTTAAATATATTTTCAGGGTGTTCCACTCCAGAATGGGAGCAAGGATTGTGGGTTGTTTGTGATGCGCTATATGAAGGAAATATCTTTTGACAAGGAGCTGAAGTTTACTTCAATAGTAAAAATTTCAATTTGTTTATTTTTTTTATCTAAGATATGTGACATGCACTAACACTGCTCTATTTTTCAGTGGCTTCGAAGGGGTAACATGCAGGGTTATGGCGTAAAGAAACTCAATGAAATCAAGATTGAGTGGGCAAAGTACTTCATGAAGAACCATGCTCAGTAGGTTGCTGCTCGTTAGGTGACTCCGTATTTAAGGTTGAACAACTGTTAACTTTTGGGATTTTAGTGTACAAATATATGGGTATGGCGCTTATATTTAAACTTAAGTTATCTTCAAGTCCATCTGTTTTTGATGGAGATGTTCATCTCAAAATACATTGATGTTAGTCTAATTTCTGGATGTACTTATTTCGGTTGGTTAGATGGCTTGGTGAATGGTTGTAATGATGAATATTTGGTATGGAGTAGTTTGTGTTGATGGTTGTGGCCATTTTATGTAATGGTCAAATTTTAGTTGGTATGGATGATATATGATGAATTTTAGTTGGTATGAATGTTGTGGCCATCTCGCTTATTTTCCTTGTAGTTAAACCATTGTCTAACATGTTTTAAGCCAAACATTTCAGCTACGTGGACAACAGGTTTTAACATAGAAACTATTGTCTAACAACGAGAGACACAAAAAAGGACAACATGCTTTAAATATGAACCCGATGTACCAAACTAACTCAGACAACATGAATGAACAAAAAAACATTGACTAAACTTAGTACATGCACATCCTCACTGGCATAAAAACCATTGTGTAAATTAAACTAAAACAAGCATCTGGTTGTCTAAAAACACTTTTGCATTTTGTTTATAACAACACTTTTGAAGCTACAAAATATTGTACAAAAACAATTCAGACAACGATTGTATCACATGTATATGTTGTGCACATTCGAATCTAACAACACTTTCGAAGCTACAAAACAGTTGTGCACATTCGAATCTAACAACACTTTTGAAGCTACAAAACATTGAACAAAAAACATGAAGACAACGAATTCTATCACATGTGAATGTTGTGTAAATGTTGGCTTTGCGTGCCTCTATTTCACCAAAACAGTTGTGCACATTAAAATCTAACAACATTCATAATAAACAAAAACTTTGTAATATCACCATTTCCACAACGCTTTATACCATAACCGTTGTGGTTTCTAGGTGTGCTACAACGTTTTTGGAGCCTGGTGTGTTGTTGTTCCAAATATCAGACAGCAATAGACAACTATATTCCAGGGCATCAGACAACGGGCAATAACCATTGTATATTTCAGTTTTCCTTGTAGTGTTCTCGTATTCCTGTAGGTCATTGAAATGAGCGTTGTAGTAAAAACCCTATTAGATCCTGCTTAGTGACATGTATGGACTTAGTGTTGCTATCACTATGCCATACATAGTGATCTTCAAATAAAAGCACGAGCTCCCAATGGGAGTTCTTCACAGTTGTTGTTCGGTCATCAATGAATGAGAGGAATTATTAGCTCTTATAAGAAAATGGAATGTTGATAGGGTCATAAATTTAGTTCTACTGATCTCGATTAGCTCAGAGGTTCAAATGTGTACATCAAAATTTCCAGCTTTGAGAAGGGGAAAAAAGAAGAGGGTACATTAAGATAAAAGAAATAAATGCATACATCAAGAATTTGTATATTCTCATTCTCCTCCTTGAAAAATAGATTTTCGTTGAACTGTATAACGAAAACCACCTTTTTTTTGCAATGAAGGGGATGATTGAATGATTAAAAAACTAATCCATCATCTATTGAAAGAATCTAAAGAGGGACATGACTGTCGACTTAGGTATAGATAAACTACAATAATTATTGTTCTGGAGAAACTATGTAGTTTGTTAGTTGAATCACATAGCTCGATCAAACTAAGTTCAAATTGAATCTGTAAAGTGATAGATAACTAACTACTAATTAACTATATACTTATTGTAGGAAATAATGAAACATGATCAGAGAAATAATGAGGTTGTTGCAAGTTACTAAAGCCAGCACCACTATCTTGAGCAAAATCATCCACCATAGAAGCTGGCACATTGAGGTTGAACCCCATAAGTAATATTCTCTTGCCACCCACCTGAGTACTAGTTTCTTTACCTGATGGTCTCACTGCTAATTGTGCTTGAGGATGAGGTTGACTTGTGCTTCAATTTGGGCTTAGCAGCTCAAGAAGTCCAATAACTTCTCTTATGACCCTCAAGCGCCTGACCAGATGCAAATATCTTGTTGTAGACACTACATTGGAGTACAATACTATTGATATGATCCGCTTCGAGCTCCCACCAATCTCATCGATGTTGTTTCTGTTTATGCCACACCCTTCACCTCATCGGTACCCTATTGACTTGATCATGACTTGAATTGAGCTGTTACTGGCAGTGGCTCTGATCAAACTTCTAATGAGGTGGTGTAGAAGCATTGACAGACTTTTTAGAACCATCATCACTGATTGTTGTGACGTTAAACATGCTATGGTTGGACCTATGGCCACACAAAGCTTGGTGACTAGAGAAGGTCTTGTTACAAATGCTGCATTTACATTTATCAGTAGATGTATATCGATGCTGATGCAGCCTTTAATGAACTACCTACACCTAATGGCTTCCCTTGATACAATCCCATCTTCATCTTCATCTTCTTATCCTTGTTTTTATCACTATTTACCAATACCATCTTCTTCCCATGATTTCCTTTATCATTAATCCCATCAAATTTTCTGTGACCACCAGTGCTTCCAAGCACTAATTCAGTGTTCATGCCATCAGATTGATCCTCAAAATATATGATTTTTGTAAAATGATTGTAAGGAGAATTATCTCATAACAGGAACATAACCATCAAGCTTACTAAGACTTCCGTTCATTTCCCCACTAACCTACTCATCAAAAGCATTAGCCACAATTTCTTAAGGGGATCACTGAATTTGTGGGGAGTGGAAGGGAAGTCTTGGCAAGGTTGATGGTTATGATCTTGTTCATGTAATGAGAATGATGGGAATTGAGGAAGGTGGGTCCAGTGATCATGTGATGATAAAGGATTCTACTATTGGTTCTTTTGGATAGGAGGGTGATGTCGCTGATGATCATGTTATGGAATATCATCATGTTGAGGATCAATCTGATGGCATGAACCCTAAATTAGTGCTTGAAAACATTGGTGGTCACAGAAAATTTGATAGAATTAGAGACAATGATAATCATGGAAAGAAGATGGTAATGGGGAATAATGATAATAACAAGGATAAAAAGATGGAGATGGAGATGGGATTGAATCTAGAGAAGCCATCAGGTGTAAGTAGTTCAATTCTGGTCACGGTAAGGCTTCGATAACTATAGATAAATGCAAATGCAACACTTATGACAAGGCCTTCCCTAGTTACTAAGATTAGGGTGTCCGTAGGACCAAACATAACAAGTTGAAGGTCACATATAATAATGATTATAGTTGTACTAAAAAGTCTGTCATTGGTTTTGCACCACCTCATTAGAAGTTTGATGGTAGATCCACCACCACCAGCAGCTCAATACAAGTTATGATCAAGTCAACACGGTACCGATTAGTGAAAAGTGTGGCACAAAAAAAAATAGCATTGATGAGGCTGGTAGGAGCTTGAATCCGGATCATATCACCACCACTGTAACCAACACAATGTCTGCAATAAAATATTTGCATTTAGTCAGGCACTTGGGTGTCACAAGAGAATCCATTGGACTGTTCCAGCTACTAAGGCACAAACTAAAGCACAAGCTCAACCTCAACCTCAAGCACAATTGGCAGGAGACCATTAGGTGAAGAAGCTAGTATTCAGGCAGGTGGCAAGAGAATTGGACATAAGGGGTTCGACCTCAATGTGCGAGCTTCCATGGTGGATGATGCAGCTCAAAATGGTGGTGTTTGCTGGTAGTTAACTTGCAACAACCTCAACATTTCTTTATTTCCTAAAATAACTATATAGTTAATTAGTAGTTTGTTAGCTAAGCTTTAGTTTTAGCTAAGTCTGATCCAGCTATGTGATTTAACTAGCAAACTACAAAGTTTATCTAGACTATTAATCGTAGTTAGGATTAGTTGTTAGGTAGTTCTATGGCGGATTGTTCGATCGGATCATTGGTATTGTACTCCTTCTGATAGAAAAATACATCAGCAATCACTGCTAAGTAATCATAAAAGATTTAAGAACATCAATACTCATACAAATTATATGAATAGAACCCAGCAGATTTTCCAGATTTCATACGAGGAACATGAAATAATTAATATCCTAGGTAGTCGATAAATAAAGTCGCTAAGTTATTAATAATGCCCACAAAATTTCCGGTCCACCAATTAATTCTTACAAATACTTCTTCACAATTGACAAAGAATTTTTACAATGCTAGTGAAAAATAAGTCACATATGTAGAGCCGTCACCTCGATCATCACCGTCAACAGCAGAAACAAGGGGAATTACTCTTTGCGGATAAAGCACTTGAAATAAACTACTCGGTTTAAATAAATACTTACCCGCGAAAAATATTAACATTATTCAGCATTGAAGGTTATTTTTAAGTTCATCAAAAAAATAATGATAATCTTTAACATGATATGCACAAAATTTTTATAGTTTCATTCCTCTTAAAGAGCCACACATCACTTCTCTCAAGTATCATATAATCAAAATTTGACAAATACATACACCAAATCACAAAAAGAAAACTGGTAACAAATCTTTCTCAACCATAATATAACAGACCCAAAACTTAAAAATTTATCACACAAAAGAAAAATTAAATATACACGTATACATATACAACTTATTGATGTCCCATAAAAAAACTTACACACACAGACGATAGAAAATATTAACCGAGTGGATTTGTGAAATGAAGCAAACCTGCAAGAAATTGTTCCTGAATCTCTCTCGGGCATCACTTAAACTAAAACACCAATCACGTTTTGATCCGATCTCTAGTCTCTGTAGCATCTTAATAGAATTCAACAACCCTTCATCAGTCCCAACCGATTACTTGTTGCTAAGCTCATTTCTAGCCCTTGGACTTGTTTCTTCAATTCTTCTTATTGATTCGAATGAGTACAAACAACAAAGGCGCTTCTTTGTTTTTATTAGCATGGGCCGGCAGAAGAGGGGTAACGTTCAAATATATAGTATGTTTGTGCTTAGAAAAAAAATATATAGAGTGTTGGTGTTGGTATTTTTGTGTTTTTTTTGGAAAAGAAAATATAGTACCCACATATAGAAATCTTACAAATCTTCATTTTTTAAATATAAATTAACTTTTTATCTCTACTCATGGAATTGCATTATCCTTAATTCTTAATTACACATATAAGCCATTATTCCATGAATAAAAATGTTATTGAAAGAACAATTAAGAATTCTTATAAAATCTTGCATAAAATTAAATTTAGATTCTAATTCTCACCACAAAAAAGTTATTTATGAATGAAAATAGAAATTTAACAAAAAAAAGGATCAAAAATATCATGATTACTAATAATTTCATTGTTAAAAATATGTATTTAAGATTCTATACTTGATTCATGATTATATGCTATATTTGAATTTTAGAATTTAGATGAAATTCTAACAAATCAATTTTTATAAATAATTATTGTTATGTTAGGTGTTCTTTATTAAGTGCTACCCTTCTCTTAAGATATATATGATGAGAAGTAAAAATTGATAATTACAAATAATAGAGAGTATTACTCAAAGACCAATAGTGACAATTTTTTATTTTATAAAGGACCAAATAACTATCATGGGATTTTTTTTATTTTTAATAAGCTATAATTACATTGTTTTAGATATTTGTTAACTTAATTTGATACAATTTGAGTTTTTACTTGAATTTATTTCAATTTATTAGATAATTACTAAATTTTTGAGAGAAAAATGTATTTAGAATAACTACTATGTCATTATAATATAAATGATATTTAGTATAAAAAAAATCTATGATCCCAATTACAACAATGTCTAGTATTTCATCCTACAATAATGTCTTGACCTGCACTAGAAAATAGCCTTGATCATTAAAACTTATGTGTTGACATTTTTACTACAACACAGTAGTACTTGTGTTCTATATTATGTGTTTCTTTTATAATATTTTATCTTATCATGTGTTTCTTTTATTTAGTCAAACATACTTTTATTTACTTTGATTTTTTTCCTTATTCCCATTTGTAGATGTCAGTTACTCTTGTGTATTTTGTTGCCTTTTTAAAGTCTAATAACTCTCCTGCGGTTACTTGTTTTTTTTTTGGTGCATCATCTTGTATATAATGGCAAACAGGTTTTGATGTGAAGAGAGGACAAATGCTCTTTCTTTGTAAAAAAATATTATAAGGCTTCCATTGTTATTGCACTCAATATTCACTTTCTTTTTCTATATTTTATATTCTATATTTTTCGTTATGAGATCATCCATCAATCTCTATTATTGCCATTCATGAAATTATTTTATATATTCAAAATTTTTATTCGGTTTACAAAAACAAAGAGGGTTGTTATTATATTATTTTGAATAAGAATTTGAGCACCGGAAAATCGACATTCCTTCTTCCTTACATTCGTGCACGGAGGAGGATAAACCAAAAGGGGGTGTTGTACCGCTAAGGAGTTGCAATTTCAAACCTTGCACCAGAAGGCAATCTTTCTTAGGGTAGCTTTTTTTACGTGTCTCACCTAAACGAATATATATCCTTATATTTAATATTACATTCATTATTATTGTTCTTTTTGTGATTGGGATTTTTCACACTACAACAAAACCGCTTAAAACCGATCGCACAAAACCGACCGTAATGAAACGCGGCACAGTAAAACCGACTGAGTGTGCGATGGTTGGTTTTAACGGAAAGGCACCCAAAAACGACATCATGCTGCTGATGTGGTAAACTTAAAACCGACCACCTATTCGCGGTCGGTTTTAATGCTGACATGGCAACGAGAAATGAAAATGAAGAATTTTTTAGAACAAATATTTGTGATCGCATCGTCGAAACCGACACAGTTTCTTGTTAAGGGAACATAACCGACCGATAGATCGGTCAGTTTTATTTTTTGACTTAAAATATTCTTTTTTAAAGTTTTATTTTTTCTTTTAACACTCTTATTTCTTACAAACAAAGTAAAAAAAAAAAAAGAAAAGTAGCTAGAGAAGGAAAGTAAAGTAGCTAGAGGAGAATTGAAGTTGAAGAATTTGAAGCTACAACATATAATGTAAGTGATTATATATATGTGTTCATATATATATATTTGTTCATATAATTCATATATATATGTGTTCATATAAATCATATATATGTGTTCATTTAATTCATGTATATGTGTTTATATATAATTCTTTTATGTAGATGGAAAACATTGATCGAAGTTGGATAAGTAATCAATTACAAAGTGATAAAATTTCTTTGACTCCGGAATATAGAAATGGTGTGGAATTTTTTTAAAATTTGCAAGTGAAAAAGGAATGGAAGATGATAGGATGAAGTGTCCTTGTAAGCGTTGTAAGAATTTAAATTGGTTACCATTGGATGAAGTTAGATTTCATTTGCTCTCTAAAGGGATGCTTGAGGGTTATACCATGTGGACATCGCACGGTGAAGTTGTGAAAAGAAAAGAGAGTCGAAAATCACATCATCATAGTCATCGGGAACCTCCAAGGATAGACCAACCAGTAGATTTGAATGCGATGTTACATGATTTTGCCGGTGCACATTATGAATTTTATGACACCTCGGGTATGGGTACTTGTAATGTAGAAGAAGCTCCAAATGATAGTGCTAAGAAATTGTATGAGGTGATTGTTGAAAATGGAGCCCCTATTTATCCGGGCAATACAAAGTATACAAGATTAAGCTTGACCGCAAAATTGTTAGAATTCAAAAACTATTCAAATTGTAGTAATAAAGCTTTTGATAGTTTGCTTGAACTTTTTGCGGATGTGTTGCCAAAGAAACACACATTGCCCCGAACTAATTATGAAATGAAAAAGATTATGAAGGGTTTGAGGGTTGAATATGAAAAAATTGATTTATGCGAGAATGATTGCATGTTATTTTATGGAGATGACAAGGATGAAATTGTATGTGATATATGTGGATAAGATCGTTATCGGGATGTTTCGAGGAAAGATGGTAAAAAAATACCAAAAAAAATCTTAAGACATTTCTCTTTGATTCCTCGGCTACAACGTTTGTACATGTCGGCGCAAACATCCGATCATATGAGATTTTACAAGAATCGTGATGTGAAAGAGGGGGAAATTAGTCATCCCGCGGACGAAGATGAATGGAAAAATTTTGACCGTCGCTATCCATCATTTGCTAAAGAGATTAGAATATAAGGCTTGGCTTAGCGACCGATGGTTTCAATCCATTTGGTCCTACCGGAAAGAAAATATATAGTTTCTGGCCCGTGGTGGTTGTTGTCTATAATCTTCCTCCTTCAATGTGTATGAAAAAGCCTTATATGTTTATGACCGATATTATTCTAGGTCCGAATAGCATTGGTAAAGATATTAACGTTTGTCTAAGGCCTCTCATTGATGAATTGAAGATATTGTGGAATAACGGAGTGGAAACATTTGACCAATCTTCAAAGCAAAATTTTACAGTGCGAGCGACTCTTATGTGGACTATTAGTGACTTTACCGCTATGAGTATGATAAGTGGGTGGTCGGGTAAAGGGAAAATGGGATGTCAAGTGTGTGGTGGAAGTGTGCAAGGGTTCCAATTAAAACATTCTGGAAAATGTATTTTTCATGGCACGAACCGAATATTCCTTGAACCAAATGATCCATTGCGTGAAAAAAGTAATTTGTTTGATAGTGCGGAAAAAAGATTGTTTCATGGTCGTTTTCCCGGGAAGGATGTAAAGGAGTTGCTTGACGGTTTAATTTTTCCACCACCCGGAAAGACTAATGCCAAAGTAAGAATTGCCGGTTATGGGGAAGAGCATCATTGGACTCATGTTCCAATTTTTTATGAACTCCCTTATTGGTCATCACATACTTTACGACATTCAATTGATATCATGCATACGGAAAAAAATGTGTTTTAAAACATATTTTTTACTATTGGTAATGGGGCAAAGTCAAAGTATCACAAGAAAGCAAGGGCGGATTGCTAACACTTTGGTGTGTTGCCTCATTTATGGATTGATGAAAATGGCAAAATGTCAAAAGACATAACCGACCGTCTTCATCACATAATCGACCACTGTAATATATAACCGACCATAGTCTTGAAAATTTAGTCAAAAAAATAAATAAAAATAAGGAAAAATATCATAAATTTAACTTAAAATTTATTCGCATCCGAGTATTCTTGCTAACTATTTCTGTGACGAATATTACCTAATTTTCTAATAATTTTATTTTTTTCCTCATTTTTAAGTAGTTTGTAAAAGAAATTAATAAATTAAATAAAATAGAAAAAATGCAAAAATTTGGATAAAAATTCATACACAACCAGGTAGTTATAATCAATGTGAAAACTACAAAACAACTAAAAATAGTAGTAGTAATGGAAGAACTTAATTTGGCATGAAAGAAAGAAACGTGTCCAATAACTAGTACTTTGACTAATACCCTAAACATGGTTTCGTCCCTGATAAGTGTTTCAAATTTTTTAAAAATATTTCTCGACGATCAAACCATCACTACAAGAAAAACGGGCTTTTCCTACCGTCAAATCGGTAGGAAAAGGCCCAAAATCGGTAGGAAATGTGGCATTTCCTACCGTCCCCCTCCGGTAGGAAATGCTTAAGTGGGAAATGACTTTGGTAGGAAATGATACTGACCTGGTCAACGTGGGGCCCACAAAATGACGTGGCGTGCCACATGGCATGGACCCACATGCCAACTTGGACGATGAAGTGGCAACACGTCAGATGCCATGTCATATGACACGTGGGCGGGCCCGCACATGTCACCAGCCACGTCAGCTGCTGACATGGAAATTGTGGAAACTAAACAGTTATTTCCTACCGTCTCCTTCTGCACCCATCGGTAGGAATTGTTCCAGGAGGATTGTAAGATAGCATTTCCTACCGCTCATTTCCTACCATCTTTTTGTGAAGGTGGTAAGAAATGTTTGTTTTTAGTTTACCCTGTTCCGCAAATAGTACCAATCATACAAACGAAAAAACCAACGAATAATTCAAATATACTTAAACATCTACAAACCAATTCACTCGCAAAATCAAACCATTCATCATTACATACTTAAACATCCACCTCAACACACCAATAAACATTTCCACCTTATCACACCAATAAACATTTCCACCTTATCACACCAATAATTCAAATATACCACAAACCAAAAAGATCCGAAGATCATCACAACGCAAAATATCCAACCAAAATTAAGCAAGTTCTACACAAACCATAATTAAAACCAAACCAAACAAACCATAATCAACCAAGTACTAAATTACCACAAACCATACGGTTAATCCATTTCAGAGGCATGAGCATCCTAGCCACTAGCCACGCTATCTCCATCTTCACCAATGTCTTCTTCGACAATTTCTTCACTGCCATTTGCCATTGCAGTCAGCATCGTTGTCTTTTCACCACCATTGCAGTCAACATCGTTGTCTTGATCACTTTCATCCGTGTAGTCGGATTCATCCAAAGTAGCCTCGCTACCTCCCTCCTCAGCAACAGCCTACAGTTGAAGTAAAAAGAGTTAATAGAGTTGCATGACAGTCCATGAATAAATGAATGCTTACATTGGAAAAATGTTTATAAAATGAAACTACCGTTTTATATTTTTCGAACATGTCAGTAACAATTTCCTTCACAACATGCACAACTTCCTGGGAAATTAATTGCGAGAACTGACTTCTAGCAGCTGGATCGCCAAGACTCAAAGCCGCCTCAGTTAGGCTCTCAATTTTCTCGTCATTGAGATCTCTCTGGTAAGATTCTGGATTGGTTTTCAAATAATCCAGCACCCCGGAGACCACCTTCATAAAAGTGTCATTCGGCATCTTATGCCCAGCAGCAGAGCTAGAGGAGCCTTCGAGCGATGAGCATGGATTTTTCGCAATACGCTTCTGGTGGTTGTTTGCCAAGTCTGCCAAGAGTTTTCTAGCCGGAACACGGGGATAACCAATCAGCTTACCCTTTTTTGGCTTGCTCAGCCCTGGTGCCGTGGCCTGCAGCCACCAGTCAAAGGGCTCCAAACTCTCATCAAGTTGGGTCTGATCAACCCCTTTATCATTCAAGATCGACGCATACCGAGTCTGAAACATATCACACCGTGTTATATGTTATTATATACAACATGCTCTGAAGACATATGGATGATGTGCTTAAATTAAAAGTGCAAATATATTTATAATCGACATTCTTACAGCGATTTCCATGGCAGCATCAGTGGTGTACTGTTTCGGGTTTCCGTTCTCGTCAAGTTCTGTACCAGCTCGAGTATGAGTTCGGTCCCAAAGTTGAAGACGCGTTGGCATCTTTCCAGCTTTCTCCACCTTCATTATCTGCAAAAAAAAATTAAGCAAGAGTAGATTAGTGGTCGAAGATTGACAAAACATAAAAATCAAATACTAGTTAAACGATCAAAAGAATTATGAGAAATTAATTAAAGGACCACCTCAGCAACTTCTTGGAAAGGTCTTGAACCTGAGCTATTCAAATTGGTCACTTTATTCCTATTCTCAATCCCCACTTTCGATCTTTCTTGATGCTCTTCTGATCTCCAAAACTCTATCAATCCTTTCCAAAATTCAATATCATAGTAGGATGGACAGAGCTCCAAGAAAGACTTTCCGGTTGTCCTTGCCTTCTCATGAACTCTCTTTTTTTCTTCATACAATGTCCGCTTGCAAACTGCCTGGATGTATTCGATTACAATAGCTTTGGATTGTGACCGGCTTTGACCCTTCAAGTGCTTAAAATACATCTGCAATAAACATAATTATGCGTCAAATAATGATTCAAGTTTACCATAAAGAGTCATCACGGGAAAATACGTAAAATAATTAAGTTTGTGTATATGACATACCTTAAAGTTTTCCCAAACCTTTTCTGGGAAATCAGGATGCTTGTCCTCTAAATCTGTCCATGTATAGGACCCCGCTGGCCAAAATGCACGTATGGCACCCAAAATTGTCTTCTTCGCACAATTATTCTTTATACTACATATGTATTATAATTAAGCACAATCATTAGTATCATGATTGACAGACTCGAACAAAGGTAAAGAACTAAAGGTAAGTTCTCGTAATAAATGCATTTTTTATGAGTTTAAAAAATTTGTCCCAACGAATCTATGCTATTATTCTATATTTCTATGCTTAATTATAACTGTCATAAAATTAAATTAATGTCACTAGTAACAATTTAAGAGTATATATAATGATTGCATATTGCTAATAAATGAAATAACTTACATCCCATTTGAAATGTCTATGCGAGTCGGATGGGTTGGAAAAGCAGCGGCAAACAATCCTTGAGAGTTAGATCTTGGCTTTGGGCCCCTCCACTTGATCACTTCCGTCCTTATCATACCACCATAACTTTCCTTAAAAGCTTGAATCTGTTGCCTCCTTGTCATGATTTTCTTCCCCTTACCCTTACGCTTGTCAATCTTTTTCCTCGAAGCCAAACTGACTTTGGCCTTGGCTTTTCCCTTGTCCTGTGTCATCTCTGAAAGTTTCTTCGTCTTGCTCTGTTTGTTCAAAACACTTGGGCCCATGTCCTGTTTTTCTGAAATTGTCTTCCCGTTGTCCTTAACACTGCCCTTTTGCAGTGCATTGTTACCCTTAGTTCTTGCCATGATAACTATGATCACAATCACATAAAAAAATTGTCAATACACTAGAGCAGTAGTATCAATGCGAGGATCATAGAGCAGATTACAAAGAATATAGTAGATATAGAATGAACCAATAAGTAACAATTATGTAGTAAAGGATAAAGGGACTTGCCACAGTACTGCAACATTACTGATATACAAGTAACAATTTTATCAAGTCATAATTAACAATTACTGATATAGAACGAACCAATAAGTACTAATTAGATACGAGAATGCAATAAACTGGTTAGTAGAGATTTAAGGTGGTCTGTTTAATGGGGGATATTATTTAGAAGTAGTTGGGTTTGGTAAGGTTGAAATGCTAGAGTTGATCCTACTTTTAGAGTTTGATCAACCAAATGTGACAAAGATGAGTTTGAAGCTTCTTGCATGTAGCTACCCCTGCTGCTTTGTCCCTGGAGAAGCATTCCATTTTTTTTCTCCTGTCCTTAACCCAGTCCTTGTCGGTGTCCACAAGGGTACCAGGGGTGGTGGATTTAAGGGGATGAATGTGGCTGCTCCAAATCATTTCTACTACTTTCCCTTTGCATGAAGATCGAAAATGACATCTTTGGCCTTATTTTCCTGCAAATCATACCAAATGAACCACTTCAGTACCCTTGTTTCATGATCTTCGCAAACAAGATATTAATGTAATATTACATGAATCATACCAAATAGCTTTGTTTCATGACTTCTATCCAAGTTAAAAATTGAATTATAAACGTATGCCCAGCAATTCATTACGTGTAGTTGGATTTCCTGTTTCTTTTTTTATTCCTGGTTGAAATTAGTTATTCATATTGCAACTCGTGTACTGATCACGACAGATGTTTGGGCGAGGGGTCTGGATGTTCAACAGGCAAGTCCTACGTAGTACTTATTTGTTTGAAGGCCTTGGGCTCTTTATAATTTATATTTAAAATGAAAAGAGGTTACTTCTGTTGGGCTATGTTACATGGCTTCTTCTGTTCTTCACTTTGCACTTCTCAGTATTGCAATCACAATTAATAGATATTTTAAGTTCAAATATTAACTAGTTATCCAACTAAAAGCTATCACAGGCTGCACTAAAAGCTACCATAGGTTGCCCCTTTATTAGGGGATGAAGATGATAAATCTTTCAACATAAGGGATTAGTAGCCATGCCATTTATCTGAAGAGCTGGACTCCATTTGTCTTTTAGAATATCAAGACATATTCTTCCAAGCTGTATCCAGAGACCAATTCAATAAAAAGCAAGAAACATGAGGTCGAACCTGTTTCAAGATATGCATATAATAAGTACACTGATCTTGCATCAACAAACATACACCTTATAGTCAAGGCAACATGTCATTCAAAATTAATATCACATCAACTGTCACTGATTCCTAATAATTCCTGGGAAAAATGAAGTACAACAGTTAATCTGACACTAAACTATATGTTCCTCGTGTAGTAGTCCAATCAAGTGAATGCATTTACTTGCGTACAACATATGTTAACAACAAATTAAATAAACTTTGCATAGCACACAAGATAAAAGAGCAGAAGGAAGGCACCAAACAAGACAAATTAATATTGAACTAGAACTTGTGAGCTATTTAAAGAACCTAACAAGTAATTACTAGGCATTCTTATCCTATTTGACAAGATGGCTAATCACTTACTGTTCTAACTTGTATCTCCCATTGGCAAGAGTTGCAATTAGCAGTTTTTGTACGTAGCCTTTTATCAGTGAATACAATAATCTCAGCGAATACAGTAATCTCATAATTTAATCTAACTTCTAACACATGGTTTCTCAGGAAGAAACTGGTATTCATGAAGAGCCCTCGCAGAAGCCTGTACACAGACAATCGGCCACTTATCATACAGTTTTCAGGATGCTATTAGATACTAATCTTTACTACTGGAGAAAAGATGCCATTGACATTCTATTTCCATACTAGCAGATTGCATTGTAACACATTAGAGCAAAACATGAATACTGACTCTGACATGCATCTTACTGTATGAGACACTGAGACTAAATAACAAATTTGGTCAATCAAGGAAGAAAGCCTATTTAGCCCTCATTTTGATATTGTATCTGTTTTCCCATGTCCAATTCCAAATAGCTTTGAAAAATTAAAAAAACATATAAGATGTGGAAGTAAAGTAGTGAAACAGTTCTTGGATAAAACTCGATAGGATGGAAATATTTTCAGCGAACTTCTCACAAGGAAAAACACTTGAGCATTAGGTAATTACACGAGGCTTTCCTAGACAGAGAAAGCAAAAGGGAATTATTAAAAATACATAATTGGAGAACAAATCGAAATAGATAAGGTGAGAGAAGTTAAAAAGATTGATCAAATGTGCGAGAAACCACTACAAAAAAGTAAGAGAGGAGATTAATAAATCCAAGATCTGAGTGAAAGTATTAACTTCGTTACAAAGCACTTTTTCCTTGCTTCCACAATTTAAGAAAGTAAAAAATTAAAAAGTTAAAAACAAATACACCTGTATAAAAATAACTAGATTCCACACAACAGAGGATTTTCTGGCAAGGTAAATATATTGGATCATCCTTGGAACACCTCTTACTTTTCTCATCAGTGGTCCTATCCAGTTTAGTAAATTTATATAACTTTACAAGACTTGTGGAAACTACAACCAAATCGCATGAGGGTGCGATATCTAAGATCCACAACCAATCAAATCTAGTACAATAAACTTCCTATCTGAATAAACCAACATTTAAGACACTCGGAAACAAAATGATTACTATGATTCTTCAGCTAAATTTTGCTTAGAAATACAAGTACTGCAAATAAA
This sequence comes from Saposhnikovia divaricata, assembly GCA_036435485.1. Lineage (NCBI taxonomy): Eukaryota > Viridiplantae > Streptophyta > Magnoliopsida > Apiales > Apiaceae > Saposhnikovia > Saposhnikovia divaricata. The sequence goes on from CM071599.1 coordinate 36,315,446, forward strand.
CAGAAACTACGTCTCATGCAGTTCTACAGTAAAATGTCATACACAAGTAGGCATTTCTGTTGAGCAATTATAGGTATTATTTATAACTAACAAAAAGAAAATCTTCGAACCTTAATTGGCTTGGCATTCGGGCGATCATATAGCTTGACCTCATAATGCCGTCCAGCTGATTTCTGCTGCCCAGATGTCACTGTTGCAACATGTGACACTATTAGGTATCACTGGTAACATAACTAAACATTTATACCCACGTTGATAAGAATGAGAGTTTAGAAGCCTTTATAAGCCTAGTGCTACTATCAATGCATATTTCTGAGTCTTAAATTGATCACTTTATCATCTATCTGTAACTTTCTCATCCATATATTATTTGTAAGAAATGTGAAGTAATCTAAAAAAGATACAAAGAAATTCTTTCAAAAAAAAAAACAGATACGAAGAAATATTACATGTACACGTGGTCCAATTTCAAGAACTTAAATACAAAATTTTCACAAAGAAAAGGTACTCTATAGAAGCCTGTTGCTTTCTTATTGATCTGTAGTGATATAAATAGTTTGTCTCCAGAAATGCATCTTCCAAATGCAAGGCAAATTGGCAAAATAAGATCGATGATACTGATGACGACATCCCGAGTACGTAGCCTTTTATTAGCGAATATAATCATCGCATAAATTAATGTGAAGAATTCACCATTATACAACATAATTACCGTATGAGATCATTTTAAATTCCTTTGATACCTTTGTAATAAATGATTGTACTATTTACACCATCTGACAGCAGCCAAAAATATATTTAGATACTTCTGATATAATACAAGTCTTATAATATTAAATGTAGCAGATAAAAGGTTTGTATACTTCTGCCGGGTTCTTTTCTAATGTACAACATCTCAAAATCTATGAAAATGGCATGTTACACCCTTTGTTCTTTTGCGATTTTGTTCAAAAACTTCAAAGAAGCTCATATTGTGAGACAAAACAATTAGGTAATAAGTCCTACAGTGATCCCATTTTAGACGAGATTCTTACAATGTTTCCAAGGAAAGCAGACAGACTAATAATAGTAAAAGTCACAGGGAGAACAAACTAGAGGAAGGACATGTTAAACAGACACCACGTGCATGTAGTAGTTTAGAATATAAATAGTTAGGATATGTACCAGGAAGTTCCCAGGGCTCGCATCTGTTGAGATCAACTTCAGCAATGTCCACACCACAGAAAGTGCCATTGTAGACCTTGGAAGCCAAGTAGAAAGTTATGAGCTCTTCATCTGTTGGGTGAAACCTAAACCCTGGAGGCATTCCTTGCTCATTCATCTCATTTCCATCCAATAATGCTGCTTTTCCAGGTGTACAAAGATATGATTGTTGGCTTCTTGGGATGCGTAATTCCATGCTTCAAAGATCTGGGAGACGTATATTAAATCAAAGTCATCGAATTCATCTCCACATTTAGACTGGACACTGGAAAAATCAGGGTTCTCTGTTTCTTCCTCCAGTTCAACTGATCAGCACACCTTGAGTGGCACCAACTCCTGTACCAACCATCACAGCTGTTGGAGCTGCCAAGCCAAGAGCACATGGACAGGCTATGACCATGACAGAAATGCCAAACTGAAGCGCAAGCTGGAAGCTATCCATGTCGGACGGAATCCAAGATTTTGGATAGCTGTTATATTTGCCAACTAAAAACCAAGCAAGCCAAGTGCAAACAGAGAGAGCTATAACCTGCAGAAATATTAAGTTGTTTACAAGATCATGAAAACCGAATTCAAGGGTAAGTTGTAGTATTTTATATTCATTGTATAAAGCATCATTAAGTTTACCATAGGCAAAAAAATGTGGAGATGCGATCAGCAAATTTCTGTACTGGAGCTTTAGCCATTTGCGCTGACTCAACAAGTCTAACGATTTGTGCAAGAGCACTCTCTGAACCTACATGTGTTGCCTTAATATGTAGAACTCCATTCTCATTCACAGTGCCTCTAATCACTGTATCACCCTGCCTCTTGGCCACTGGACGAGCTTCTCCTGTAATCATGCTCTCATTTACGTGGCTTTGTCCCCAGATGACAGTACCATCTGAAGCTACTTTTGCACCCGGAGGATCTTAATCACGTCATCCCTTTGGATCATTCGGCTGTCTATTTCTTCCTCATTTATTACATTTCCTTCATTGTCGAAGGTTAAAAGTGTTGCAGTATGAAGGGGAAATATATGTGTAAGGAGAGGGTGAGATAAGGGAAAGAGATTTGAGGCCATAAAGGCTGTGACATAGCAGTTTATAACTTCATAGCAGTAAAAATTAGGATGGGGCTTCCTAATGTTTGTGATTTGATATATATAAATGTTTGTGATTCAATATATATACAGAGATTATACAAAATCATAATCCTAACTTCCTACAATTTCATTATCAATAGCAGTAAAGTAACAAGAAACAAGAAACAATCAGAGATATAAACATATTGAAAAACACAATCAATCAGAGATATAAACATACAAACACAAATACACACAACAAAAAACAACAAAATAAAAACAAGGAGATGAATCGATGAAAAATCAAGGGTTTACCAAGGATCGGAAAGAAGAGTAGATGAATCGGCTTGATACTGCGATGAAAAAGGAGAGGCGATGAATGATCAGCAGAGTGTAAAGCAGAGAGTGAGAGAAGTAAAAAGGAAAAGGTATGTGCAAAGTGATTGAATTAACTTTCGGTGCATTTTTTTTGATATTTTTTGTGAAATTTGGGCGCCATTTTACGAAAAGAAAAGAAAAACAGAGACAAGAATCGAACACCCATCTCCAGCCACATTTGTATCACTTCATACCATTATGCTAAGGTGTTTCTTGTGTTTTATATTTACTCTTAAATTTATAACCACAACACATTATTTTTCACTTTTTCATTAAAAAGTCTTTACAAATGAACTTTAAAAATCACATTTTTTTGTAAATGTCACTAATTCATAGTGATCATGAAATCCTCAAATTTGGATCATGAAATATTTTTTTTAATGAATTAATACAAATTATTGTTAAAATATGGGTTTTTCCTTATAAAATCGCGTCAAATGAATTTTAAAAATCTCAATTTTTTTCACACATGACTAATTTGCAGTGATAATGAGATTCGTACGGTTAAATCGTTCAAAAAAGTTTTTTATTATTATTATATTTTCTTTTAACAAAAAACGCAAATAAAATTGAAAAGAACAAAAACTAAATTAATCTAAAAATTCTAAGTTTGAATTGAATTTTTTTTTTAGTAGAAGTATGCGCTACTTCTTTTAAGTAGAAGTATGCATTACTTCTTCTTCTTTTTTTTTTGAGTTAAAATTTATTATTCTATTTCTAAACTAATTATTTAAAAATTATTAATATAAATAAATTTTTAAGTCCTAAGCTGCGGTCTATTGAGGGCCTGAAACCAGACTCCTTTTGCTTAACAAAAATTATATTAATTCCAACCGGGATTCCCTCTTTGTATACATGACTAATTTGCAGTGATATTGAATAGTTTTTTATTGCGCGTAGTTACAAAACAAAATGATGTACTTATAAATTATTTTTTTTAAAAAAAATAATTATCCACCATAACAACTTAGCTTCCACAACTAATTAGGGTTGTAGTTTAGGGGTTAATTTAGGGGTTCATTTACAAAAAATTAGTGATTTTTAAAGTTCATTTGTAAAGACTTTTTAATGGAAAAGTGAGAAATAATGTGTTGTGGTTATATAATTTAAGAGTAAAATAAAACACAAGAAACACCTTGGCATAGTGGTTTGAAGTGATAAAAATGGGGTTGGAGATGGGGGTTCGATTCCCAGTAGGCTCATTTTTCATTTTAAGCCATTTCCTACCGATTAGAAAAGGATATGTAAGGTAGGCTTTCCTACCGCCACTAGCCATTTCCTACCGCGTTTCGATGAAGGCGGTAGGAATTACTGGGTTTTAACATATTATTTTTTTCACTTAGTTTATCCATATCTAGATTAAAAAATTTTGCTAGAAGCATTGCAATTAAATGTTTTGTAATGCAATATCTATTACATAACAATTATTAGCATCACAATAACCAAATTCATAACAATTATTAGCATCACAATATCTATTACATAATTTTTCTTCATCTTCTTCTTCTTCTTCATCTTCTTCTTCTTCTTCTTCTTCTTCTTCTTCTTCTTCTTCTTCTTCTTCTTCTTCTTCTTCTTCTTCTTCTTCTTCTTCTTCTTCTTCTTCTTCTTCTTCTTCTTCTTCTTCATCTTCTTCTTCTTAAACAGTCATTATCATCAAAATACACCAGAGATATATCCAAATCATCATTTGATGCAAGTAGTTAGGATACCATTGTCGGATTTCCATGTAGTAAAACACAACGATAACAATGATAAGTATAAAAAAATTCGAAATCCAAAACCATGGATCCATGTATAAGGGGGATGATTTACAGAAAGAGAATATGTAACCTTAACCCTAGCCACTCTTCTTTCTCTTCAGCAGCTCTTCTTTCTAAAAACCTTAACCCTAAAAAGTACATCTTAATGTATTTATAGGGAGAGGTAGAGATGGCCGGTAGGAAATGGTTGTGTGCGGTAGGAATTACTGGGTTTCGAATGGTAGGAAATGTCTCTTTGCAGTAGGAAATAGTGGGTTTTAACATATTGTTTTTTCACTTAGTTTATCCATATCTAGATTAAAAAATTTTGCTAGGAAAGACATTTGAATAAATTTTCCAACCAAAAACAGAAAATAACATTTACTTAAGATTTAAAGCAATGCAATTAAATTTTTTATAATACAATATCTATTACAATATAAACTAATCAATATCTTCATAACCATCGGTCTCGTCATCTTCCTCTTCATCATTTTCTTCACCTTCCCCTTCTTCTTCTTCTTCTTCTTCTTCTTCTTCTTCTTCTTCTTCTTCTTCTTCTTCTTCTTCTTCTTCTTCTTCTTCTTCTTCTTCTTCTTCTTCTTCTTCTTCCTCTTCATCATTTGAATCTCTTACAATTTGAATTGGGTCGTATTGTGCAAAATCAATAAAAAATGATGAGGAAGATGCATTTGATACATTCTCTTGAAATGCATCGTCATTTGGTTCATTAGTAGTTTCATCAATCGGACGATTTTTACAATTAATCACGGTATAAATATTACTCCGAGGATTCATTACACTAGGCGCATAGTACACTTGAATCGCTTGGCTTGCCAAAACAAAAACCTCGTTGGACCTCAATCTTGATTTGATATCCACGGTCACAACTCGATTTTGATCAACTCGAACACCGTTTCCAAAACTATCAAACCAACGACATTTGAACAAATATACAAAATTCCCACCCCCATATACAAGTTTTATTATGTCTTCTAATTGACCATAATAATTAGTAAGTGCATCATTTTGAGAAGTACCTTTGACAAGAACACCATCATTAATTTGAAACTTATATCCATTGATCGTGCAACTACGAAATGAGAAGATATTACGAATAGGTCCATCAATCAAATTCTTGAAGAGCAAACGTTTGGCATCATCATTCTCAATCTAATAAATCATGAGAATATATCAAAATACATATATAATATTATTGACTATATCAAACACAAATATTAAAATTGCTCCAAAATATACCTTTTGACGAAACCAATGTTTAAATTCGGATTTCTGAAGTGATTCTAATTGCTCACTTGACATGCCCGGAAAAGTTTCACGTACATGGGCATCATATTCCCTGAAATAAATAAATATAAACTAGAGTGGTATATCATATCACAAATTTACATAAGGAGTAAAGTTCACATACCAAATATATGATTGAACTTCCGGCATGTTTAAAAGGACGTAATATTCGGCAATCTTCAACTCATTATCTTTCAAGTACCCAATGACTTGTTTCTTACTCGTTTTGATAGGATATCTAAAAACTTCTAAAATAGACTCCTCTCGTTCATCAATCACAATTTCATTACGACGCACGACATTATGAACCGTCTCTACGGTTGAACGAAAGTAGATTGAGAAAAAATTGACCATCTCTTCTTCGACGTATTTCTCCGCAATTGAACCTTCCACTCGTCCCTTTTGTTTTACTTTATCTTTCATGAATTTCAACAACCTCTCAAAAGGATACATCCATCGATAGTACACCGGTCGTCCAAGTCTACATTCTTCAATCAAGTGTAAAAGCAAGTGCTCCATAATATCAAAAAAACTAGCCGGGAATATAGTCTCAAGCACACACATTGTCCTGATTATGGATTTTTCTAAAGAATCCAAATCGTTGCGTAGTAAAACCGATGAGCAAAGATCACGGAAAAAATTTGAAAGGGCCGCGAGAGCATCCATAATATAAGATGGCAAAAACTCACGAAACGCAATAGGCATTAGTTTTTGCATGAAAATGTGACAATCATGTGATTTGAAACCCGTGATTCTTAAAGTATCCCATTTTATGCAACGAGCTATGTTTGAAGCACATCCGTCCGGAAGTTTTAGTGATGAAATCCAATTGCAGAAAAGCCGAAGTTGAGGCCTAGTAAGTGTGTATGGTGCTTTCGGTTTCACTCCATTTTCATCGAGCCACAATTCGGGCCTTATCCCTAGGAGCTTGCAATCTTTTCTACCATTTGAGTGATCTTTACTCTTCTTCCTATCATCCACAACTGTGTAAAAAATATTTTCAAACACATTTTTTTCTGTATGCATGACATCAATACAATGTCTTAACTTATGAGATGACCAATATGGTAATTCCCAAAACATAGAAAAGTGAGTCCAATGGTGTTGTTCCCCGTACCCACTAGGCATTGTTATCCTAAAAGCTTTTCCCGGGGGGAGAATTCTAGTTGTAATATGGAAGACAACAAAGACTCGCCCGTAGACCGACCTTTGAACACTTTTTTCTCTACCGTGGGAAACTTCACACTTTTCTTCCGCAAAGGGTCATTTTCTTCCAAAAAGGTACGGTATGTACCATAGAAACAACATTTTTTAGAATGTTTGAGTTGGAAACCTTTTACATCTCCCACACAAACATTACAACCCATCTTTCCTTTTGTTGACCATCCACTAAGCATACCTAAAGCGGGAAAATCACTAATTGTCCATAATAGTGCCGCTTTAATATTGAAATTTTACTTTAGCGATTGATCATAGGTTTCAACTCCACTTTGCCACAAAATAAATAATTCATCCATGAGTGGCCTTAAAAATACATTGAGATTTTTTCTTGGAGAGTTAGGACCCGGAATTAGAAGAGTCATGTACATGAAGGGTCTTTTCATACACATAGAAGGAGGAAGGTTATATACAACCACTACAACCGGCCATACCGTATACACATTATTTCCAGAATTTCCAAATGGATTGAAACCATCACTTGACAATCTGAGTCGAACATTACGAAACTCCTTAGCAAACGATGGGTATTTTAAGTCAAAGTTTTTCCATTCATCTCCATCCGCGGGGTGACTTAGTTCACCATCTTTTACTTCCCTATTCTTGTACCACGTCATATATTTGGCCGTACGATCCGACATAAATAACCGTTGTAGACGAGGAATAAGTGGAAAGTGTCTTAGAACCTTTCTAGGTATGTTATTCCCATTTTTTCCCCTTGCATCTTTATAACGACTCGTATTGCAAATGTCACACACAATTTTCTTTGAGTCGTTACCGTAAAATAACATACAATCATTATCACACACATCAATCTTGTCATAACCCAACTTCAATTTCTTCACCATCTTCTTTATATCATAATGGGTATTTGGTAGTGTATGATTTTTGGGAAGTACATCACCAATGATTTCAAGCAACAAGTTGAATGCTTTCTCGCTACACTTGGATACATCTTTGAAATGTAACAATCTCGTACTAAAGGTGAGTCTTGTGTAGTCTTTGTTTCCAGGATAAATGGGAGCTCCACAAGTATTAACATCGGTAAAAAATGTTGAAGTATCACTATTTGGGGGTTGTTGGACATTTTGAGTACTAGTACCCGCTGTATCATTGAAACTATAATAATCTTGCCCAGCGGCATCTCGTAACATCCCATCCAAATCAATCGGCGGTTCTACATTAATTGGTGTGGTTCGACGACGACGGCGTGGTGGTTGGGATTCCGTTCTTGGTTCACTCTCACCGTGAAAAGTCCATACGATATAATGTGGTAAAAATCCATCGGCATACAAATGAAATGTAACATCATCTATAGTTTGCCACTTTGAAGTTTTACATTTAACACAAGGACATTTGGTCTTACCCCCAATCAACCCAAACTTAGTTGCAACATCTATAAACTCGGCAGCACCATTCTTGTATTCCGTTGTCAATGTAATACGATCATTTTGTAAACGACGTCTAATCCATTCACGATTACTTCCGGTTGACATCTACAATGTTATAAACACACATTTCATTACATTTCTTTAAACTCTCTCTTTAACACAATGTCTTCACCATAAATATTTAACATTTCCACATAAACATTTGTATTTAACATTCATAAAATGTATTTGTATTTAACATTTATACACAAATCATTCAAGCATAAATTTGTATTTAACATTTATACACAAATATTTTAAGCATAAATAATATTTGAATTATCCAACATTTCAAATATATAAACATTGAATTTAACAAGTCAAGTTAAAAACTTGAAAATGTATACTTACAACTTCTTCTTCTTCTTCTTCTTCTTCTTCTTCTTCTTCTACAACTTTTTTCAAGCATAAATAATATTTGAATTATCCAACATTTCAAATATATAAACATTGAATTTAACAAGTCAAGTTAAAAACTTGAAAATATATACTTACAACTTCTTCTTCTTCTTCTTCTTCTTCTTCTACAACTTTTTTCCTCAACCAACCACAAACAAAAGTAAAAATGTAGATAAGATTTTAATTTTCGTCACAGCTCATTTCCTACCGAAAATCGGTAGGAAATGTCCACCGTTTTCGGTAGGAAATGTCCACCGACCCGTCAACCAATCAGAAGCCGCCAAGTAAACATTTGCTGGTGAATACTAGAGACATTTCCTACCGATTTCGCGCGGTAGAAAATGATAAACGTAAAACAACACTGCCACATGTCACTTGGGGCCCATTCGACTCATTTCCTACTAACTTCGGTAGGAAATACTTCGGCATTTCCTACCGACTAGTGGTCCGGTAGGAAATAGCTGTTTGACTCGAAAATCGGTAGGAATTGGTCGGTAGGAAATGCGTCGGTAGGAAATAAACGGTGGGAAAAGCCCGTTTTTCTTGTAGTGCATACACATGTCAAGATCCATCATTTTCAATGTCATTTCCAAAATTTCAGAAAAATATAAATTTATTTGATATAGTAATTTAACGGTCAAATAGTATCCCTAAACAGAGTTTCGTCACGATTTAGGGTTTCGACTTTTATAAACATATTTCTCTACGATCAAACCGGACGGATGTCAAGATCCATTCTTTTTAATGTTATTGCCAAAATTTCAGAAAAATATACATTTATTTGATTTGGTAATTTAACGGTCAACTAGTACCCCTAAACAGAGTTTCGTCACGGTTTAGGGTTTCGATTTATTTAAAAATATTTCTCTACGATCAAACCGGACGGATGTCAAGATCCATCATTTTTAATGTTATTGGCAAAATTTCAGAAAAATATACATTTATTTGATTTGGTAATTTAACGGTCAACTAGTACTTTAATCGGTCAATATGTTAAAAAATGATCAAATTAAACATAAAATTGAAAAAATATAATTCTTTTATAACAAAATATAATTTACCCACGAAAGGGTAAATTCACTTATCATGTTTGATAATAAAATGAAGATATTTGTATTTTTACTTGTATAAAAAATATTTATACATTTATAAGTAAAATAAATTCACTTCTATTTTTCTAGGGTTGGGAAAAACCGACCATGTTAGTGGTCGGTTATGTGTTTGGGTGGAAAATGAAAATTTTTTGGGTGGAAAATAATTTTTTTGGGAAAAATTAAAAACCCCGCCCTTGACAACATGATGTCGTTTTGGGTGTTGCACACTGTCCAACAATATAACCGAAACTGGGTATAAATAAAAAAAACCTCCTCACATTCTCACTTTTTACAACACCTACACAAATACAATTACTCCTCTCTCAATTATCCTGCGCCGACGACACAAGCCCTTGACACCGTTCTTCTTCATCAATGGCTCACCGTTCTTTATACACTAAATCAATGGCTCGACGTGCTTCTTCGTCTTCTTGCTTTGAAGTAAGTTTTCTTCATCAATTTCTTCTTCGTATATATTTGTAATTACTTCTAATGGCTTTGTAAGTTCAACTTCGTGTATATATACTTTGTTCTTCCCCTTTGGGCATTTTATATTGAGTATAAAATGCTTCCCTTTTGTTCTTGTAATTTGATTTTTAATTTGTGTCAATTCATGTATATACACTTCATGATTTTTAATTCGTGTATATATTGGGTACTTTGCATGCAAGTGTTCGTCGGTTTTGTGATTTCTTGCTTTTAGTTGTTCGATTTGATTTTGATATGAATATAAACTTCTCCTTTGTTTATATTTTTGCTCAATTTTGATGTGATTGTTAATTTTCAATTTGCTCAAGTTTTTTTATTAATTAATTAATTTTGCTCAATTTGCTCAAGTTTGTTATTCTTGTAATTAATTATATTTGTAATTAATTATGACAAAAATGAATAGAGATGCAAAAGTATTTCCCCTGTTATTTTAGTTGAATTGCAAAATTGAATGTTTAAATTTATTTTGGAATTGGATTTTGTATAAGTGCATTATTGGTTTTTGTATAACTATTGTTATTGGTTTTTTTGCATGCACATACCGGTCGGTAATTATGATATTAACATGTGCTATATATATATATATATGTACATTATTAGGGGCTCTTTGGTTTGTTAATGACCATCATATTGTTGGGCATGGTTATTTGCATGGTGGCAAAGAACAAAGGGAAAGGGAAGGGGAGTAATAAGAACAATGGAAAGGGAAAGAGTGCTTCTAGTGCTAGTGACAAGGGGAAAGGAAAAGCTAAGGGAAAGGGCAAGGAGAAGAGGCCAAGTAAGAGAAAAACAAGAGGGTTGAGAGTACTTTGGCATTGCATGATGAGCCAACGGACTCGGAGACCAATTCAGACACGATAGCTAACACGACACCTATACAAGTGGGCCGAGTAAGGAGACCACGGTCACATTCAATTGGAGTTTATGGAGCTAAAAAACCACTTAGACCAATATGTATCACTACACCAAATATGGCCTATTGCAACACCAAATCTATTTGTGTTGCACAAAGTGTTACAATAAACACAAAACTTGGCAGTCTATTGCAATATTTTATGAAATGTTGCAAGAAATACAGAAAGTGTTGCAAGCAAAATGAGCATTTTGAAATTTTATAGCAATTGCAATACTTTAGAAAAAGCGTTACAATACACAATCCAATTTTGCAACACTTTGGTCAACTTGACCGAAATTATAAGCGGGAGTTCAATTTTTTTCAGTGTGTACGCGTGGGCTTTTGCAAAAAAAAATTGGTGGCAAAATTTTTATTACACAAAAGTAATGTTTTATTACACAAAAACATTAATCATTACTCCCTCTCTCCGATCTCACACTCTCTTCTCTCTGAAATCTCACCGTCTCTCTCGAGCTCGTCTCTCTCATCGACCTCGCCTCTCTCATCGACCTCACCTCTCTCGACCATCTCTCCCTCTCTCATCTCTCCCACTCATCTCTTTCACTAATCTCACACCTCTGTCAAATCCCCAATTCAAACCGTAAACCCCCAAAACCTCAAATCAATTAGATCGAGAAAAGTTGGAGAAGATTCAATTAGACCTTTAATTCAAGGTAAATTACCAATATTTTGCGATTATGTTACATTATACATGGATATATGTGTATGCATGTCAAATATTTGGATTATATGTTTAATTTTATATGTTCGTGATTTTTGTTCGATTAAAACTAGTATTATATGTTGATTGTTTGTTCAATTTGTGTATGTGAGCTAGTTTGTTAATTTTTGGTAATTTTTTACAGTCCATATAAAATACAGAGTACTTTATACTAGATAATGCTTATTGAATACAAAGTATGCTTATAATCTTTGGTTTTATAAGCTTGGTTTAATGGCAGTACTAATTTTATATTGTCGAGAATTGTCCACTCACCCTCTGTCGTTTAGATAATGTATTGTGTTTTTTGTTTGAAAACATTTATGTAGAAAATGGATCTTGAAGGAGAGAAATGGATATCACTTCCAAAATATAGTGATAAATATAGGAAGGGGGTGGAAGATTTTGTTACGAACGCATTCGCCAGATATGCCGTAGGCAATGAGTTGATGTGCCCCTGTAAAATATGTAGTAACGTATTCTGGAGTGGTGCCAAGGGTATAATTGAGCATCTCATATGCAATGGCCCTTGTGTCCATTCCGCTAAATGGATTTACGAGGTGTCAAACCTTAAGATAGACAGCGTTGTAGATGAGATGGATACTGATATAGGTATGGGTTTAGGATACGATGCATATGGGGGTAATGATGCTACTGAATATGGAGGTAGAAAGGGAATGAATGATGATGCAAGGAATTTTTTTATGAAAGTTAAGGAGGGTGGGCAGCCTTTATATCCCGAGTGTAAAAATTTCACTCAACTAAGTTTCATAGTTAGGCTTTACCAACTAAAGTGCATCCATGGGTTTAGCGAGTCGGCATTTAGCGATTGCTTGGATTGATAAAGGAGGTTTTTCCCAATGTAAATCTCCCGTCATCTTTTAATGTAGCCAAGGGTATGATTAAAGAATTAGGTTTAGATTACCAAAAGATACATGCTTGTCCAAATGACTGCATGTTATTTTGGGCTGAAAATGAGGGCCTGCATACTTGTAAAAAGTGTAGAACCTCAAGATGGAAAGTAGTTGAAGATAAGAATAAGACTAATACAAACGCAAATTTGTCGAACAAAACTAAATTCCCAGCAAAAGTGATGAGATATTTTCCTTTAAAGCCAAGGCTGCAAAGAATGTTCCTGACTTCTGATTTCTCGAAGTCAATGACCTGGCATGCTTTAGCACGAAAGAAGGATGGTAAGTTGAGGCTTCCGGCTGATGGGCAGGGTTGGAAGTCAATGGATACAAAGTATCCTGAATTTGCGGGAGAAATCAGAAATGTTAGATTAGGTTTAGCTGCGGACGGATTCAATCCTTATCGATCAATGAATATTTCTCACAGCACCTGGCCAGTTGTGTTAGTAAATTACAATCTGCCCCCTGGTTAATCAAGAAACATGAAAACCTACTTCTTTCAACTTTAGTCCCTGGCCCTATTTATCCTGGTAACGAAATTGACGTGTAGGCCTGAGCATTCGGTCGGTTCGGTCCAGAACCGGACCGAACCGAAATAACCGAAAACCGAATAAGGACTTTTTTTGGAACCGGACCGAACCGAAATATGGACATGGACCGAACCCGAACCGAACCGAACCGAAATATTTCGGTTCGGTCCCAACAGGACCGAAATTTTAAAAACCTGTTTTCTGCACTTTTTCTTTAAGCTGTTAATTATAACTTATTAAAGCAAGCACAATAAACAAACACAGGTTTCCAAGTCTCATTCCAAATTTAACATACTACATAACGAAAACAGTAGTCATTTTACTTAAACAAGCCAATAAGGTAGTAGTAGACAATCATAAGAATCATAGAAATTAACATCTGTTGATAAAAACTTAATTTAACAAACAGGAATAAGCAATCCAGATTTGAACAGCCTCCTGAATATACTACTGAATACACTACATCTGTTGACTGCTTGATTGATGAGGAGCGCATAGGGTTGTTCATAGATAGCTTGATAAGCTCACCAACTTCCTCCGTCATGGTAGTAGAAAATAACATTGTCTGTCTCCGTTTAGGACATTATCTAATATGCATATAAACTTCAAAGTTAGAATAATGAATGGGCCTATATTTATGTTACATAAAGAGCAGCATTCTGCACTTTTATACCATATCTTTAGGCGATAATAGAAAACTTATACGTGCCTGGTGCCTTCTCTTAGAAAAAACTAATAAGATTCTCCAACACATTCATGATACCTACTCCAACAAACAAACATGACCTCAAACGGATACAACCCATTCATAATATTTACCCACTCCATGGTACTTTTTGGTCATCCATTAATAAGTAAAAAGGGACCTAGCAAACAAATCTCATGGCATCGTAGCTCAAACTAAAACCGAGTGGGAATTTAAACTGAAAGCATATACAAAAATCACAAGACATGATCACAAGACATCTCTTGAATACACTACATCTACTGAATACACTATAAACACTATTAATAGACACTTTCCAGTAATTGAGTCTAATTGCAACATAGTAAATACTCTATAGAAATAGAAGACAAAAAGGCCAAAAGAGACCACAATCTGATATAGCAAGAAAGCCATGGAACAGAAAGATATAACTCTGTATTGTAATAGCCACTTGGGGTGCAGATTTTTCTAACATGGTAGCCATAAATCACAAGACATGATCCTAAATTGATCATTTACAATCCTATATCAATCCAAGGGAGACAGAATTCAAACTGAAAGCAGAGGCACGATAACTTGACAAAGGCAATCTAGATAACAAATACAAAAGTACAAAACCTATTAACGAATTCAGAAAAACTTTAAAATAGAATCTAACAAACAATTTAACTTAATTAGAAGAAGAATCTGAGAATATTACCTTAATGAGAAGAAGAATATGAGGAGTGAGCGACCGGGCTGCGAGGGGTGACCGGGCGGCGAGGGTTTTCAATTTAGGTCTCGTGGTCGTGGCGAGGGTTTTCAATCATACGTTTTAGTCGTGTATTATTTGTGTATCTAGAGTTAGACAGATTGTTAAACTTAGACATATTATTTGTATATATATAATATAAAATGTAAATATATATATGTTTATAATTCGGTTTATTCGGTCCAGAACCAAATTATTTGGAAAAAAACCGAACCGAACCGAATTATATTTCGGTCCAAACCGAAAAACCGAAAAAACCAAAATTTTAGAAAATTTGGAACCGAACCGATCCGAATTAACATATTTCGGTTCGGTTTTTCGGTTTCGGATCGATTTTGCTCAGCCCTATCGAGGACCACCTCTAAGAAGGGCGACTTTACTGGGGATTTGCCATTTTTTCTCTTGTTACGCGGAGATTGTTCGAACGATTAATCCTCTGAGAGGTCAGTCAAAGCTACAAACCCATTATCAGTTGCAAGTGGCAAAGCATCATGTGCTTCATGGTTATCAGTCATTTGAGCGATTCCATATCCGTCATCAGTCCTTGGTGTACCTGTTGGGAGCCTGTCAAACTCTTCCAATTCATTCCCATTTACTAATTCATTTTCAATTTTGTTTAAAATGTGATCCTCATCCATAACCACCTCACATCCACAGAAATCGCCAATTACATATGGCACCATTTCCATGTTTTTAAGATACTCTCCCTTTGAGACAGGGGTTTCAGCAGATTCCATATTTGAAGTGGAGGCGAACGTTCCATTACCATTTGGACGAGGTTGAGTCGTTCTCGGTTTCTTACTGGCTATTTCAGGATTATGAATGCAACGAGCAAGGGAATGACCAAAACATTTGCAAAGGCTACATGAGTAAGGGAGTTGAGGATATTGAACTTCAATTTTTTCTTTCTCTTCTACACCTTCCACATTTAAAACATTTACCCAAACAAAATCCGGTCTAGGTGATGAATAAGCCAATTCTACTTGAACATTACCATATTTCAGAAGTTCAAATTTTGACGTGGCAGTATCAAACTTAAGAGGTCTGCCCACAGCCTTAGCTATCGAGGATAAGCTCTCTTTTGACCAGAGCGAGTAGGGGACATCTACTAGACGAATCCAACATGGGACCTTGTCCACCACATTCCGTTTGAATTTGGAACCCTCCATCCACTGCATCAAATACAAAGTCTTACCACCCATTTGTACCGTGTTCATGTTCAAAGCAATATTCCTCTCTTCCAACGTACTAAAACAGAATGTGTAGTACCCTTTGGAGCTGTAGTAAACACCAGTTAGACCCTTGTTATGCCAAAGTTTATGGGCTTGTTCACGAACAAACTTGAAGGCAATGTTTCCCCCAATGAAGTGTCCAATTATGCTATTTTCCCATTGTTTCTGGGCCCGAACCAAATAGTCCTTGGAGAAGCTAACAGAGGCAGACCCATCATCATTGTAGGTGATAGAGGCAGCCTCTCCATTATCATTAATAGAAGGTGTTGGTTCTAGAACATTGTTTTTAACAAGTGAACTCCACGTAACCGTTTTATTCACAGGATTGGAAGTGTACAACGTTTTACCAAGGCATCCATTATTAACATTTAAATCATGTAATTGCTCTAAAGTATTGGGGACAGGAGGTTGAGATACATTACTAGTAGGAGCTGAAGTTACTTCCGGTGGTGAATTCACTTTCCCTGTTTCGCCTTGAGATCCTAAAGACGAGACCTCAGCTATAGGACCAGTTGCAGGCTGAATCGAACCATCATTTAAAATAAGATTAATTTGGTCTCGCATACGAGCCTGCATTTCCAGGGGTAGAGGTTCACCCATGACTTCATTAGTGTGGATCGATTCATTATCAGCTTCAAAGAATGGCTGATAGTTAATAGCAGGACCACCGTAGTTAAGACCAACGAAATCCGCAAACTCTTCCGAGTTCATGGAACCTGAGTTTTCCGAGTTCCTAGAGCCCATCGGATAAACCAGATCTGGATTACAATTAGAATGTATTTGAAGAGAAAAGAGAGAGGATGAAGAAGATGTGGAGCGTGAAGAGCGTAAGAGGAAGTAAGGCGATGGAGATGGTGGTCAACGGTGAATGCTTACGTTGGGATCAAGAGAGAGAGAAGACATGGGAGGCTTTGTTTTTCAGGGCAGCTAGCTATGGAATTTTGTAAGGTAACCTCAAAATATAGTAGACCTTTTTTATGATCTCTAGTCTTTTTATTGTCTGTAGGATTATATATATATATATATATATAGTAAGAGTAATTAATAGATCCGTAGTATGTCACTAATAATTTTAACTAATTTTATCAGACAAAATATGATATTCCCGAGGAAAGAAGAACCTATACTTTGCGCACTATTGGTGCTTTGTGGAGGCTGCACAAGAGCCGGATTAAGAAAGACCATTATCTCACATTTGATAATGATGAAGACAAGCTAAAAAATAGGCCCTCTATCATTTTGAACGAAGAATTCAAGGCGCTTTTCAAGTATTTGGCGGATGAAGACGTTAAGGTATATCAATCCATTAGCTAGTACTTTTTCACAATTTTATTTTCAAAATTTTTGCAAGTTATTTTATATTATGTGCACTTTATTTAATGGTCAGGATCTAGCTAAGAAAAATGCGGACAATCGTAAGTTGATTGTAGAAACGCACACTGCTGGTCGTAAAAGTTTTGCGCAGATTGGAGAGACGATCGTAAGTTGTCCAACTTTTATTTAAAAGATGCTTTCATTTTCTAATGTGTTTATGAAATTACCACTTCTATACTTGCTTTAATTTCCTAATTATGTCATTCTCTACATAATTTTGGCAGAAAGCAGAAAAGAATATCGAACTTGAAAAGCTAGCTCCGAAAGACGATATTTATGACAAAACTCGTAAATGGAAGCCAGGACGCGAATACAAGGTAAGATGCAAGTATTTCATTTTTTATTCATTTTCATCTGTTCAATTTTTTCCTTTAAAGGTAGTCTTTCTTTTCAGTTTTAATGTCTTTGTATTTTTGTTTAATCATGCTTTTTCGTAGACTGCAACTGTTGTTGAAGCTGGCAGTGGGGGGGAACAAGTCAAAAAACCAAAACATGGACCAAATTGGCTTTTAGGAAGATCTGGAAAATGCAGAAAAATGATGATAGCTCAGCAGCTAAAACTTTGTACTTCCAGTAGTGTTGATATTGATGATCTGAAAAAGTCTTTAAGGGAGGAAATCATGGCTGAAATGCAGGAGATGGTGGATAGATAGGTGTGTGAGAAAATGTCAAAGGTAGTAGAAAAATTGGGAGAAATCAATCCAGATTTCAAGTACCTTGATGTCGAAGAGTTATGTCTTGCATCTGGTGAAGAAAGTGAGGACGCCGGTGATCAGGAGCAGGAGCAGGAGGACAATGATCGCGATGATGACATTGCTCACGAGGCCGACGACGAAAATGATGTTTGATGATCAGTAATTAAGTATTGTTTTCTATATGCGTTCTTTTGGTAGTATGTTAATTGGTACCTTAACTATATAGACTACGCGTTAATGTTTAATGTAGACTTTTGGTGTAAGTCGACTTGTGTTTCGACTTTAGACTTAAGCAGATATTGTCCTAAAAGCTGACTATGTTTGGCCTTAATTGACATGTGTTTTGTTGGACATTAAAGAAATATCATTTCTGGTTCGATATATGCTTTGACGCATGGTATATTGAAATTTCAAACAGGAAATTGCAATGTGAACAAAAAAAAGTGTTGCAAATAAGTGTTGCCAATAAAATTTAAAAGTATTACAATAGTCGTAAAAATGTTGCATATAAATGTTGCTAAAAAATCTAAAAGTATTGCAAAAGGTATGAAAATGTTGCAGAAAATTGTTGCAAAAATATCAAAAAGTATTGCAAAAGGTACAAAAATGTTGCAGAAAATTGTTGCAAATAAAACCAAAAGTATTGCAAAATGCATCAAAATGTTGCATAAAAATGTTGCAATAAACTCACTTTGTAACATTTTAAGTCAATTAATGTTGCAAAAAGGTGTTGCATCAGTCTATTGTAACATTTTAAAAATGTTGCTAAAACATGCAAAAGTGTTACAAAAAACAAAAACAAACTCTTGTTGTAATACTTTCAAAAGTTTTGCAATAAGTTCAAAAAGTGTTGCTACAGAAGGCATAGGCAACGCCGGCAAATGCAACGCCGAGTTTTAGCAAAAGCGTTACATAAACTTCTATTGTAACACTTTTGGGGCCTATTAATACACTTTTTTGGTGTTGCAATAGGCCATATTTGGTGTAGTGTATCAATAGCTCTCAAGGACAGTAAGTCTATATTTATTTTAATAAAGAGTTGTGATTCATTTTCTATATGATCATATCTGCTCTGTTTTAACAATGTTATTGAGTCAAGCATTTATATTTCTCAACAATTTGAAGATGTTAATTAGTTTAGGGCATATCACACTTAAAGCAATCTTTTAGTGACATCGATGTTAATTGCATATCGAAATGTTAATTGGTATATCTCGTTTATGATATCCCCTATGTAGTATCAAAATGTTAATTAATTGCATTTGTTAATCCTTTTAAAATGCAATATTTAGTATCGAAGATGATGTGGCAAAGAAGACTTTGCTTGCTATGGTTCGGGAAAAGTGGCCCATGGGTTATTACACTTTTAGTGACATTGATCGCGCTTTTCCAAAATGGTTATCGGAAATTGTTAAGGAGTTTAAAGTAAGTAAAAAACAAATACTTTTTTATTATGTTTCTTATAATGAATCTGGCCACATATATACTTTTGCTGATGAAATTGATTATATATTTAATCTTATTTTTTAGGAATATTACAAGCATGAGAAGGGACAAAGCCGTTCGAAAGCAACAAAAATCATTGAGGATCATATAAAGCTTACCATCAAAAGGACTATGAATGAGCTAAAGAGCAGTGTCGAGAGGAAACATAGGGAAAGTGGGATTCCAAAGATATCTTTAAAGCCTTCCTATTGGTCCCTTGTGTTTTGGAAGAATGTGTTGAATTATTGGGAGACGAATGAAGGGCACTTGCATAGGGCAATGGTTGGAGCTGCCAATCGCAGTTTGGTAGAAAGGTTACAGTGCTCGGTCTTTCAATTCGGTAAGATTGGTAAGAAAAGGTTATTTGTGATTGCTAATCTTAATCTATTTTCTTTCTTGGAAGGAAATGAAAAAGAAAGAAAAGAAGAGTCCGATGAAACTTGCGGTATGGGACAAATGTCATACTAAAGTTGGCTCTGATCCCGCAAATCCGGTGTATACTACTCCGGCTGCCATGCGCATTGCGGTAATCTTGTCTTATGGTGCTATTCATCTTAGTGTGTAATCTTTATGTGATTTTGTTCATCTTATTGTGTAATATTATCTTTATGTTTAATTTTTACTAATTAAACTTATAACATGTGTAGGAATGATATGCCACTATTCTTCACCGTATGCCTATGGAAGTGACTCAAACGGGAGAGAGAGACGAGCCTTGGGATTGGTGGATGGAAGCAACCGGGGTCCCCGAAGGTGAAAAACCTAAGAAGAATTATGTTATCGGGTTCCTGGATGTTCGAGCTTCCGATCTTATTCCAACTCAACACACTACCGAGATTCCCGATAATGTTTATCTCTCAATTGTGAGAAATGTGCTCACGGAGGTCCGTGCCAATCCTCATCAATTTTCTGGTCCGTTGTCCAATGAAGAGGTAACTAAATTTGCACGCACGGCTCTTGACGCCTCTGATCCATCCGCCGACCCTAGTCAAATGGTTAAATGGAATAATCTTATTGGCGGTGAGATTGTACACATTGTCAGCACCTTGATTTAGGACATCCTCCAAAAAACTGAAGCTCGTATTCAAGCGGTAATCTACACTTTTTATTTATATCCATTGATTTTATGTGTATGTATTAGTCTGGGTAATAGGCTGCGATATAGATATTTGATTGTGGCCTTAATTGTGGTTATAATATTTAATTACTCATTTTGTTAATTAATTTAATGGTACAATTATTTTGTCTAGCATTTGTGTTCAAGGCCTTAGTACTATATTTGAGTTAGATTGATTTAGTATGATCGATATTCTATATAAATGAGTTTGTGTCGTTTAATTAGCTAGTATTATTATTATTTTATTAATTTTCTTAGCATTTTCAAATAAATTTATTTTGTTCTCTTAGCGGACATGATATTATAATATATTATTTTATCCATTGTTTTTAATTGCTTTTAAATGTGTTATTGGTCTTTAATTGCTTTTTAATTGCTTTTAATTGTTTTATATGTGTGCATAGGAAAAGGATCGAGTTGAGGAGGAAGAAAATGATTATACCGAAGTGGATGAGGAATCAGACATTGAGGTCGGCGAAGATGAGAACGGCGGCAATAGTCATGAGGAGGATGGATCTGACAGCTCTTCTGTTTATTTGTCGGATAAGTAGTAATTTGTTGGATAACTAGAATTTTTTTTTATTTGGCTATTTAACTTAATTTGTTTTTAATTGTTAACATAGTTAGAGTATTTTTATTTCAGTTTAACTGATTTAATAAATTGATGTTTTAAGTGATACTAATTTTATTGTGTTATAGCTAGTTTGCTATACTGGGCTTAATTCTCGGTGGCCGATCACTATAGAGAACATATACTTTCCACTCATAATTGTTATATATTGGTTGCTGCAGTTAAAATTATTGATTTTTCTTTTCTACCACTTGCTCATTTATTTATTTATTTTTGTCATCATGAATAGAAGTAAGAATGAGAATGTAGTAAGATTAAATAATAACATACATGTTATAAATTTAACTATGCATTCTAATGATTGGTGGCTAGATTGGGGAGCTAGTGTACATGTTGTTCGCATAGATCTTGGTTTTCTAATTATCAAGTATTAAATGGTGAAAATGTTATTCTTGGTGATAATACTTACTAAAACCCCTGTGTTTGGTATAAAAATAGAGTTAACATCCGGAAAATTCTTGAATTTACAAAATGTGTTGTATATGCCTTTAATTGGAAGAAATCTTATTAGTGGGTCTACACTTGTTGCTCTTGCTTATAAAATTGTTTTAGAGGCTAATAAATTTGTTATTTCTAAAATTGATGTCTTTATTGGTAAAGGTTTTACTAGTGAAGGTTTATTTAAATTGAATGTGACTTCTCATGTTGTTAATAGTGATATATCTTCTACTATTTTAAATATTGAAAATTCTGATTTGTGGCATGAAAGACTTGGACATGTTGATTATGGTGCTATAAGTAGAATGGCTAATAGTGGTTTATTACCAAATTGAAATTGAATTCTGTGTCTAAATGTGAAATTTGTGCTCAAGCAAAACCTATTTATAAAGCTGAAGTAGAAAAACAGAGAGGAGCAGAAATTAAAATTCTTAGGTCTGATCGTGTACTTTAATGAATATGGTAAACTTTATGCTTGTTAATTCTGGTGCTCGTGAAAATTTTTGGGGTGAGGCTTTATTAACCTCATGTTATATTTTGAATCGTGTACCTCAAAAGACTAGTAAAATTACTCCTTATCAAGTTTGGAAACGTAGAGCTCCAAATCTCGAGTACTTAAGAGTTTGGGGTTGTTTAGTTAAAGTTAGTATTCCTGGTCCTAAAAAGAGAAAATTAGGATCTCAAACCGTTGATGCTATTTTTGTTGGTTATATCCCTGATAGTGTTACTAATAGGTTTCTCTTGATTCATTCTGATATTAGTGAAATTTCTACTAATACTATTATTGAAGCTAGAGATGCAACTTAATTTGATAATGTGTTTACTTATAAGACTAGAATATCTGGAATAGCTGATAATACCTCTCGCTCTTTACATGATGTAGCTTCTATGTCTAATTCTTCAGATGAACCTAGAAGGAGTAAAAGAGTTAGAATTGAAAAAGACTTTGGTGATGATTTTCTTGTTTATTTACTTGAAGGTGATCCTTTATCTTATTGTGATGCCATGTCTTCTTCCGATGCTCCTTTTTGGAAAGAAGCAATAAATAGTGAACTTCAATCTATAATGGAAAACAAGACTTCGTATTTAACTGATTTACCTCAAAGCTATAAGACGGTAGGTTCTAGATGGATTTTTAAAAAGAAACCGATACCTTATGGATCCATTGATAAATACAAGGCTAGATTAGTTGCTAAAGGGTTTTCACAAAGGAAAGGAATTGATTATTTTGACACTTATGCACCTGTAGATAGAATTTCTACTATTCGTACTTTTCGAAGGATTTATTGTTAAAGGGCAAGAGCATAAAGTTTGTCGATTAGTTAAGTCTATATATGGTTTAAAACAAGCCCCAAAAGATTTGTATGAAAAATTTGATAGTGTGATCACTAAAGATGGATTTGTTGCTAATGAGTTTGATAGATGCTTGCATTCAAAGGTGATTGGGAATGAATTCTTTTATTATGTGTATATGTTGATGATATTTTGATTTTTAGTAAGTCTTTGCCTAATATCGTAGATGTTAAAAATTATCTTGCTCAAATGTTTGATGTTAAAGATTTGGGAGAAGCAAATGTTATTTTAGGGATGCAAATATATAGAAGTGATAAAGGTATTCATTTATCTTTGAGTCATTTGATTGAGAATATGCTTAAAAAGTATAATCATTTTGATTGCAAACCTGTGTCAACTCCATATTCCCCTAATATACCTTTTAAAAAGAATATAGGACAACCTGTTTCTCAATTAAAATATTCTCAGATGATTGGTTCCCTTCTTTATATTGCTAAATGAACTAGGCTAGATATTTCTTATGCTGTTGGTAGGCTTAGTAAGTATACTAGTAATCCTAGTAAAGAACATTGGCATGCTTTGGAAAAAGTTATTAAATATTTAAGAGGCTGTATAAATTATTCTCTTGTGTATTCTAGTTACCCATATATTTTAGAAGGATATTCTGATGCTAATTGGGTTTCTGATTTTTGTTATATAAAGTCTACTTCAGGTTATATTTTTATGTTAGGTGGAGCAGCTGTCTCATGGGGTTCCACTGAGTAAACTATTATTGCTAGAAGTACAGCTGAAGTTGAACTTATAGCACTCGATAATGCTTGCTTTGAAGATGAATGGCTTCGAAATCTCTTACTTGATTTAACATTTCTACACAATAATATTCCACCTGTTTCACTACATTGTGATTCTAAAAATGTTCTTGATATGTTGGAGCAGAAAAATATCAAAGATAAAATGAACAGACATTTGCAGATGCGGTACAAGTCAGTCAAGCATTTGATGAAGACAAAATATGTTACTATGAATTTTGTGAGATCTGAAATGAACTTGTCCAATCCTTTGACGAAAGGATTATCTAAGAATAAAGTCCTAGATTCATCGGGGGGAATGGGGCTAAACCCATAATGTAGTCACTGACAGTAGCAACCCTTTTTCTTTTGAAGGTCAGAGGGTATTGACAAGCTGGACTAGTGAGCTGCGTGAGAGCCTTCTTTTTAAGTTTTACTCCTTTAAAAGTTGTACATAGATACATTCTTCTACCTCCATTCCTATGATGATGAAGTGCTCATATAGTGAACGGTAAGGTTGAGTATTTACACTCTTAATAAGTCTTAAGGCATGAATTGTGAGATACTTTGCCGTTCACTAATACCTTTGAGGACTTACCTACGTGCCGTTCACTCTTTTACATCTCAACTCTAGAAACTCTCATGAGTCGGTCTTTTGCGCATGGACTTTATAGCACAAACCCGGACGATTGAATTTTCTATATTGCGTGTGCTTTCGTTGATACGTGGTCAAACAGAGCCCAGTTCAAGGCTTTAGTCCACTAAGGTTCTTTCAGGTTGAGATGATTGTCACTAGATACAAGTTCAAAGCCGGAAGCTACTTGTGCTGAGTATGTGATATTGTGTGCTCATTAGTTTATGTTATTTCCTTTATTATAATTTATTTATATTATTTTAATAAACAATTTATTTTTTAGGGCCGATTGTTCGATATTATGTTTGATATCTATATTAAAAAATTAATTTTTTATAATATTTTATCTTATCATGTGTTTCTTTTATTTAGTCAAAGATACTTTTATTTACTTTGATTTTTTCCTTATTCCCATTTGTAGATGTCAGTTACTCTTTGTGTATTTTATTGCCTTTTTAAAGTCTAATAATTCTCCTGCCCTTACTTGTTTTTTTTTGGTGCATCATCTTGTATATAATGGCAAACAGGTTTTGATGCGAAGAGAGGACATATGCTCTTTCTTTGTAAAAAAATATTACAAGGCTTCCATTGTTATTGCACTCAATATTCACTTTCTTTCTCCATATTTTATATTCTATATTTTTCGTTCAGAGATCGACCATCAATCTCTATTTTCGCCATTCATCAAATTATTTTATATATTCATATTTTTATTCTGTTTACGAAAACAAAGAGGGTTGTTATTATATTATTTTGAATAAGAATTTGAGCACAGGAAAATCAACGTTCCTTCTTCCTTACGTTCGTGCACGGAGGAGGATAAACCGAAAGGGGATGTTGTATCGCTAAGGAGAAGGGCAATCTTCCTTAGGGCAGCGTTTTTTAACGTGCCTCACCTAAACGAATATATATCCTTCTATTTAATATTACATTCATTATTATTGTTCTTTTTGTGATTCGAATTTTTCAATTGTTTGTCAACTAAATTGTATCTGGATGCTAATATTTGATTTGCAGGTGTCAGTCTTGGTGATTGTCAAGTTAGTTTTTGTTATTAATAAATTTAGTTAGAGTACTTGTCTTTTCCTACATGTGTAAAGATAATTTTATTGTTGTGTAGTATATATTACTTGAATAAATTGAGGTGTATTTTTTGCATTTTATAATTTATTAGTTATCATTTTCTGGAAATTTCTTATTAGAGAATAAAAGTAGTTATTTTACTAACAACTAGCTCTATTAGAAAAGCTCTGAATATATGCTGCATACACACACACACATAAATATGTGGCTTTGTTTTGCATCTAACACCGGCGGCTGCAAGAAAAACCAACAAGGGCGAGATGTTGCCCTTGTTCATATTTGAAGTGTTTTTTTAATCAAATCTATTTCCATGAATTCTTTCTCTTGGAAAGGAATATTAATCTAGATATTCATTTATTAAACTTCTTAGTAATGGCTACGAGGTTATGGATTTTAATTATTGACGGTGTTGTACCAGTTTTTTAGGTTATAAATATAGCTACATCATAAGCTACAAAAGAAGGCCATGACTGAAGCCATGGAGTAAATCAAAGCAAGTTAGGAAAAATATACAACTCACCAACATATATAACGTTACTCAGCAGGCTATTTCAAGTGAATATACAGTTGTAAAGAGTTTGATGTATAGCCGGTTGGTTGTTGACATACAGAATTGGTGATCCTGGGACTTATATCTCATTTACAAACTGTGATAACAACTAGTATTGTCAAAGCATGCATCCCTAGCATCCCAATCAAGCTTAGAAAGATGTTGCATGTTTTCATTACATGTCAACACTACAATGAGAAAACAGACGTCTGCGATATTTGATTACAGAAAAAATGAAGGCAGAGGTGATGATGGCATCGAGGTTTGGCATGCAGCCGTGGATGAATATGAGGATTATATTTTTCCTTGTCTTTAATGCACGCAATGAGAGTCCTTAATTAGACCAAACACGGAGCAATCCATTTGCGCTACCAGTATATAACTCATTGAGATGTTGTTCATGAAATAGAGCATTGACATTTTTCATTCACTACAAGAAAAAAGGCCAAAACCAACCAAGCAAAACTTACCAAAAAAATTTGGTCGGAAATGAGTGACTATTTCCGACCATTCACAAAATTGGTCGGAAATGGTGTGTGTGGGGCCCAAAATTTGTACACGTAAGCATCAAATCCGACCAAACTTTGGTCGGAAAGCAAATCCTACCAAATTTGGTCGGTTTTGATCAAACTTTGGTCGGTTTTGCCATCATCACCTCTCACGTATTTTAAATTAATAAACAATTTCTGAAAGTCAGGACTATTTCCGACCAAGTTTTGTCAGAAACCAAAACCTACCAAAATTGGTAGGTTTTGGTTGCGTTTTGACCACTAAAAGACCCCACCTTCCACGTCATAATCCCTTGTCATCAGTAAGTTTTCTTGAAAAAAGTTGAATTTCCCACTAACATCAAAACCTAAGTAAGTTTCCGCCAAAGAATTCGTGAAAAAGTTGAATTTCCCGCTCACTTCAAAACCGACCAATATTGGTCGGAATTGATCAGCTGATTTCCGGTAAAAAATTCATGAAAATTTGAATTTCCCGCTCACTTCAAAACCGACCAATATTGGTCGGAATTGATCAGCCGATTTTCGCCAAAAATTTCATGAAAAAATTGAATTTCCCGCTCACATCAAAACCTACCAATATTGGTAGGTTTTGATCAGTAAATAAAATAAAAAAATATAATAATATCGAGATATATGAATAAATAATAAGTTTATTTTGAAATATTTTTATTTTTGTGTGAGAAAGCATAGAAAAAAATTTGGATGAAAAATAAATTGTAAAACATCAAAATCGTTTAGAAAACGAAAAAGTGTTAGTGATCGAAGTTTGAGTTAGGATTTTTAATTATGATTTAGGGATAGTTTAGGGTTAGACATTTTGAATTAAAAAAATATTTCGAAAAAATATTTGATTTGGTAATTTGACGGTTTTGACTACAACCCCTAAACACGGTTTCGTCCGGGTTTCGTGTTTCGAAATTTTAAAATTTATTTCTCGACGGTCCAACCGTACGGATGTGAAGATACATCCTTTTCAATGGTATTGCAAAAATTTCGGGGAAAAAAATTTATTTGATTGGTTAATTTGACGGTCAACTAGTACTTTGACTATAGCCCCCAAACACGGTTTCGTCCAGGTTTCGTGTTTCGAATTTTTAGAAATTATTTCTTGACGGTCCAACCATACGGATGTCAAGATCCATCCTTTTTCATGGTACTGCCAAAATTTCAAAAAAATTTTTATTTGATTTGGTAATTTGACGGTCAACTAGTAGTTTGACTATAACCCCTAAACAGGGTTTCGTCCGGGTTTCGATTTTTTTAAAAACAATTCTCGACGACCCAACCTTACGGAGGTGAAGATCCATCCTTTCTAATTTTATTGCCAAAATTTCAAAATAAAAATTATTTGATTTGGTAATTTAACGGTTAAACTAGTAGTTTGACTATAACCCCTAAACAGGGTTTCGTCCGGGTTTTGTGTTTCGTTTTTTTAAATAATATTTCTCGATGACCCACCCTTACAGAGGTGAAGATCCATCCTTTCTAATATTATAGCCAAAATTATAAAAATAAAAAAATTATTTGATTTGATCATTTAACGATCAGCTAGTAGTTTGACTATAACCCCTAAACAAGGTTTCGTCCGGATTTCGTGTTTTGACTTTTTAAAATATATTTCTCAATGATCCATACACACCCAACTAGTCATACTCACTATTTGTGATGATTGTTACCCTACTTTTACTAATTTTCTATATTTTTGGATTTTCTCCCATTTTAACTAAGTTTGTAAAATAAATTAAAAAATTAAATAAAAACAGAAAAAATGTCAAATTTTGAACTAAAATTCATACACACCCAAGTAGTCATACTCACTACTTGTGTGATAAATTGTTACCCAACAAGTCTTTTAATTTTCTATTTTTTGGATTTTCTCCCATTTTTAACTAGTTTGTAAAATAAATTAAAAAATTAAATAAAAATAGAGAAAATGCCAAATTTTGAACTAAAATTCATACACCCAAGTAGTCATACTCACTATTTGTGTGATGATTGTTACCCAACAAGTCTTGTAATATTCTAATTGTTTTTATTTTCTCCCACTTTTAACTAGTTTGTAAAATAAATTAAAAAATTAAGTGAAAACAGAAAAAATGCCAAATTTTGAACTAAAATTCATACACACCCAAGTAGTCATACTCACTATTTGTGTGATGATTGTTACCCAACAAGTCTTGTAATATTCTATTTTTTTATTTTCTCCCATTTTTAACTAGTTTATAAAATATATTAAAAAATTAAATAAAAATAGAAAAAATGCCAAATTTTGAACTAAAATTCATACACACCCAAATAGTCACTCACTATTTGCGTGATGATTGTTACCCAACAAGTCTTGTAATTTTCTATTTTTTTTTTGATTTTCTCCCATTTTTAACTAGTTTGTAAAATTAAATAAAACATTAAATAAAAATAGAAAAAATGCCAATTTTTGAATGAAAATTCATACACACCCAAGGACTCATATTTACTATTTGTGTGATCGAATCCATACACCCCCCCTTTTTTCTTGTCAATTTCCGCCAAAAATTTCGTGAAAAACTTGAATATACCGCGCACATCAAAACCTACCAATATTGGTCGCTTCTGATCATTAAATAGATAGGGTATATCAGATAATTTTCCCCACCAACCACTTTACGCACTCATTCTTTACTCTTTACTCTCATTTTCACAACTATCTTTTCTTCTCCTACCCTACCAATATCTTCATACCCTACCTTCAATCAATCACACTCTTCAATCAATCCTCAGTTTTAGTAAGTCTTTCATCACACTCTTCAATTACTCCTTTGTTTCTGTAAATATGTGCTTTAAAACCCCTATTTTGATTCGTTTCAATATGAATATTTGTTTATATCATCATATGTATGCATATTTTATGTATGGGTAGTATCAATTTAATGTATATGCCTCGATTTTATGTAATATGTTGTGTATATGCATCGATTTTATGTTAATTATTGATTTTCTTTGTTTAAGAACTTGATTTTCTAGGTTAAATAGTGTTTTTGTGGCTAAAGATTGGATTTTTATTGTAAAGATTGAGTCTTTCTGTTCAAGAACATTGATTTTCTGGGTGAAATTTTGTTTATGTGGTTAAAGAATAATTATTTTTTGTTCTAGAAGATTGATTTTTTGGTGTTTGAACTGTAGGGGCATCCAATTGATTGGGTGAGTACACATAGGTATCACCATCAGTTTGTGATTCTGAAAGGGATCCTCATAGTCCCTTTGAAGGGTTTTGGTATAGTCACTTTAGTTAGTTCTTTGATAACAAGACTATTGCTGAAAGGGTATGACTCAGTTTTATGTATGTTTGTTTAGTATAAGGAAGTGTTTGATGTTAATATCTGACGTTTGTGATGGTATTTTTGCTGTGTGGAGGACCAACCAATGCATCACACTTAGAGAAACAACCATTCTATAAGTTTCTCGAAAAAACATATGCATTTCATCCGGTTGCGTTTGGGGTTCTGTTGTATGCATTGGGAATGGTAAAATCCATCTTTTTCTTTTCCCTCTATTTTTGCTTTGAAAGCCTGATATTTTTTGTGTTTTTTATTAATCTATTCTTTTTCTTGGAATTTGTGTGTATATTTATATATAGTTCATCTTCAAATGAAAGACACAATTTATATGTTTCAAATGAAAGACATGATAAAAATGAAAACTAACTCATTGCGACAATACATTATACATAATCTAATGGTTTAAGTGATTCTTACTAATAGACTGCTGAGGATTTTTACCACCGTAAGTCTGTGAGGGGTGATTCTATTCTCTTAGACATTTTGTATCTGGTTTCGGTGAACTTGACTTTTTATATGTACTATCCATTTCATTTAGATGCCAATGAATTTGTTATTTAATATTTCTTAATTAACACCATCTCAAACCATTCATCTGTAACATTGAGGGTCAATCTGAGAGGCATGTCTGGTGCTTCATCGATTTCTGATTAGCTTCGACTGGGGATTGGCTTCGGCTGGCCCGCTCGTTGCTTGGGATGATTCGAATGATTCCATCAAACCCTATCAAGACAGCCGAAATCAGCATGTAGAGTGGTTGATCAGGCGCCCCGAGGCAGCCCCAAGTGCCCCCAACAGCCGCAGCTGCTGACCCCGACGCCCAGTAGGAGGGGGGAGTGACCCCTCCCTATATATGACATTTATGCTTTTTCCCAAGTGATAACAGTTTGGACAAAGGTGTTCGTACACTCACAATGGCCTTTTTTGGAGTTCCACTCATTTGTTTTGCATGTTCTTATAACCAAATGAAAGCTTGTAAAATCTAGTTTTCCAAATAATATTTTCTGATTTTTCCAGATTTTTTTATATTTTATTTATATTTTATAAATTTTTTTCTTGAATTAATCTAGGAGGTGCTTTGAGGGACCAAAACTAATTTGTTTTGGATGATTCCACTTGGAAATGATAGCTTATGAAGATTAGGATTTTTCATGATTTTTTCAGAATTTTTTACTTTCGAAAAATGTATTTTTTAGTAGACCAAACAACTTGAACAAGTGACCTTGCAAGTATTTGTAGTTGCCGTGGCCCATATATTATCATGTGGATCATTGTGCTATTTCTCCAACACCACACATCCAGGAAATTTCTCAAAACCCCGAAGATCAAATGTTTTAATTTAATTTCATAAAAAAAAATGCAACCATAATGTGTGCTCAAGATACCATCCGTTACTTCTTGACAAATTTTATCAATCACTGTAAAAATTATTACCCGTTTACTCGTCACCGGTAAAGTTTCAAAATAATTAAATTATGTCATCTTACTATGAATGACTAGATGAATAGGAACAACATGAAGTCTCATTTCATGAAGCTAAGCCTAAACGTATGCATTGAGCTATATATAAATATATGTTTGGCATTGTTTTTTCTGACTGAACTTGCATGTCAAATTTTGGGCTAGTGTAGGGAGTAAGGAAAGTATTGGTGTATCATATTACATGGTTAGTGAAATCAACTTTCCATGTATTAGGAAAGCAAGCATGGAACACTGGTGATCTGTCTAGAAACAATTGGTACACAATATTTATATTACTCGTATAGTTGTTCATTTAAATTTTACTGAATAGTGATAAATGTTGTTGTTCGAATGTAATCCAGGTGCGTAGAAGTGCTTGCATTCGGAGAGGGTTGACGTAACAATCACCATGCCTTTGAATATTTAGCACAACATGGACTTGAATGGTGGCAAATTGATGTGACATGTTATGTTGTGAGGTTTCTTCAAGCAATCAGCTTGACCACAAAAGAAAAGAGTAGGTTTTGCAACCATGAAGGCTCTGGTAGTGAGGACTAATAACCCTTGCTATTACTTTGTTTGAACTTTTATACTTAAGTATTTTAAATCGTAGTTTAATGTTGAAACTTTTTTTGGTTGTGGACTGGGTATATTTTGAAGTGTAGATATAGTGTTTGGGGCAAATGATGCGTTGGTCATTTATTTGGTGGTTGATAGATGATATTGAACATGTCGTAGAACTAGTACTACTTTTGTTAGGTATTTGATATGTTTGTCAGATATGTAATGATCTAGTACTACTTTTACGAATTTGATTACATGTTTTTATATATGATTTGATGTTTTTGTCGAATATGTAATGTCTTTATTGTATTAGTACAGGTTTAGATTGATTTTAATGATTTTGGATGGTGAATGTGGTCGGAAATAGATGCATTTGGTAGGAAATAGATGGTAGGAAATGGACAGCATTGGTAGGAATTGATTGGTAGGGAATACCAATTTACATGGCTTCTGTTATAAAAACTACCAAATTGACATGCCTTCTTCATCATCCCAAAAACTGAGATCTGGTTCATCAAATTCTTCACCAATATCAGGAAACTGTAAGTCAGCAAACAGATCAATATCAGGTTCACCTGTATAGTAAAAACCTTCTACAGCATCATCATCTTCCTGTTCTGCTGCTTGATAAGTTGTCTTCTTCTTCCCTTCACTCCTATCTTCAATTTTCTCTTTACTTGCACTTCCTCCCCCTCTAGATTTCTCCCCCTTAGTTGAGGAATCCTCTATAGTTTTGTGACTTGTACCAGCTCCAGGGTCACTTTCATCACTACCTCCAAAGAATTTCTTCTCTTCTGCTGTAAGTGAGTGAGTTCTGCTAATGATATTATATAAGTGTCTCAACCCCTTTGCTTGATAATCACTTTGCTTTTGAATCTGACTGAGACGATGTTCAGTGGTTAAGTGATTCTCATTTATGTTATTCTGAAGATCTTCAATCTGATTAGACATAGAAGATATAATAAGATCTTGAGCCACTGTGACATCTCCAGAGTCTTCGATTGCTTGTTGTTGAGAGAGTTTAAGTGCATTGATTTTGTTGTTGAAGATAGTTCTCATGTTATCCATATCAAACCTCAAGTTTTTATTGTCTTCTTCAGCTTTGGCAAGACTTTCTTTCATTTTATTGAGTTATGTTATGAGAGATAAAGTGTATGTGTCATTGTGTGCACTCACCTCAATCGTTCTATGAGTATCACTCACCTCACGTGCTAGTGTTTCACTCAGATTTGAAGTAATTCTCACATCACTCCTCTCATACTCCTGAGCTGCATCCATTGTACCTGCACTAGAGATCATCCTAGCCTCCTCTTGGAAGGTCAGTGATGGTGCAATGGGAGTTCGCAAATCCCGATCAACCTGTGAAGGTTCTTCTGCC
Source organism: Saposhnikovia divaricata (assembly GCA_036435485.1). Taxonomy (NCBI): domain Eukaryota; kingdom Viridiplantae; phylum Streptophyta; class Magnoliopsida; order Apiales; family Apiaceae; genus Saposhnikovia; species Saposhnikovia divaricata. Next base: position 36,348,830 of record CM071599.1, read on the forward strand.
GTAACAATGGCAGGCACTGTAACTTGCTCCTCTTGCATAACAATGTTTTCAGCTTCATGTGAGAAAATATCTTCCCCCATTGTGAGTAACAGGGGTGAGCTTGAAGGAATGAATGGGTTTATGATTGCCTTTGACATGGTTTTACCTTTCTTTTGTGATGGAAAATCCGTTTCACTCAAGATATCACTACTAGGGATAGCTCTTTTAAATGACAATTTCTTTCTACGATAGTGTTTGGAGAATTTAGGATCAGTGTTTGGTGCATTGACCTGGGATAAAGGTTGTGGATCTACAATCCCTTGGTCACTTCTCACAATTATTTGACTATCAGAAAGATATTGAGATTGGAAAGTAGGTGAGTCAAATACCTGATCATTGACATGTACATCATCTTCATTCTGAGTGGGTTGATCCACTGGAAGTTGATGTTCAAGAGCATTCAAGGGTTCAGAATCAGGTTGAGGTACTGGAACTTGTTCTGCTTCAGGCTATGGAGCTTGTTGAATTAAAGGTATCTCAGCATCTGGCTGTGGCATGACATTTGGCAAATTTATGTATGTAGACATATATGGTGTTATGACTATAGGAACATGCAACAAGACCTTAGAAGTATCCAGCCTAGTGTAGAACTTCTTGTTTGGTTTACCAGACCATTGAATTCGATCATTTGGAAACGGAGCAGGTTGATCCTTAGGCATAAGATGATTAAAAATTAGTTTCAAAAACCGAGGATAATGACACTTAACCAGTTTACCTTTTCCAAAGTTCTTTGTAGCCTTCTTCAATCGATTTAGCAGAATAGGCCATATCAAGCTGCCAAAATTGATTCTCCTATTGTGAGCAATTGAGAAACTAATTGACTGTAACATACCTGTGATGACAGTATTGTTACTCTTTGTAGAATTAGCAAACACCTTTGCTATGATCTCGAAGAAGATATTCCATTCTTGAACAAGATTGCTTTTGAGTGGTCGTTTAAGATTCAGTTGACCATGATAGTTGAGATTTGTGAAAAATTGAGTCAACTCATCATTTGAAGGCACTTCAGCAAATTGTTCAGTAGGAAGCCTCAGAGTAGCATTGAAGACAGATTCATCCACTGTATATGTCTTGTCATTAAAGTCGAATGAAAATGATCTTTCATCTGAGACAGCTGTAGTACACATTAGTTTGAGTGGACCATATTTCATGGGAACATTTGCAGTTATAGAATGGCTACAAATATTTTGTTCGTTTACAAATTTTATCCAGGACTTGAATCGATCCACTAGGCAATCCTCGGGATTAAAATATCCAATTTAATTGTGATTCACAAGCTCAAAATTATTATAAGCACCAGCCATTCCAAATCAGGGATTAAAATTAATAAATCTGCAAAATTCAACAATTTAACCCAATTAAATTACAAAATTCGAATTAATAAATAAATAAAAATTCGAAAAATCAAAATCTTCATCAAAAATTCTGAAAAATTTAGGCAATGATCTTGATATCAATACAAACACATGTATATTTTTAGATTTTGAAAAATCACAATCATTCCTCTTAAAATTCAAATCGAAAATCCGAAAGTTTCAAACTCTAAGTTTCTAAATTAAAGAAAAACAAATTAATTTACACTACAAATATAAAACCTAATAAAAATTATAAAAACGATCTTATGTAGTCCCTTTTATGAAATCAAACATTAATAACAAAAGGACAAACACTACAAATCAAATAAAATCAAATCAAATAACATTATTTACATAATTATTTCTGATGAATTAATAAATCTATAAATTTTCTAATAAAATAATTTCCATATAGAAAATTATTCAAAAAGAAACTATGATTTATTTAAACAACAAAAATAATTAAACTAAATTTAAAACAATAACATTTTCAAGAAAAATAGATTTCTCATAAATTACAGGTCGTAAAATTCGAGAAAAATATTTTTAAAGAAAATGAATTAATCAAAAAATACACGAAGTAATTAAAAATATGTACAGAAGATAATAACAATTATTTAAGATGAAACAAGCAAGAGTATAAGTTGATAAAATAATTATACAAGTGATTTAATAACAAATATTAACACATCAATCACTTGTAAATTATTAAAGATCAAACCTCAGATATTAACCAGTTTAATTACTAGGACTATTTAACATACCCAATTCACCAACAATTCTGGTAAATGTGGATTCGTCAAGAGACTTAGTAAAAATATCTGCTGTTTGTTCTTCCGTAGGTACAAAAAATAACTCCACGGTACCATTCATAACATGCTCTCGAATAAAATGATACCTGATGTCAATATGCTTTGTTCTTGTGTGCTGCACAGGATTGTTAGAGATTGCTATGGCACTTGTATTATCACATAAAATTGGAATTTTATCAAGCACAAAGCCATAGTCTCTCAGCTGATTCCTGATCCACAAAATCTGTGCGCAACAGCTTCCAGCAGCTATATATTCAGCTTCAGCCGTTGAGTTGGAAACTGTTTATTGTTTCTTGCTGTACCAGGAAACTAGACTACCACCTAGGAATTGACAACTCCCAGATGTGCTTTTTCTATCCACAACACTTCCTGCATAGTCAGAATCTGTATATCCAACAAGATTAAAACCAGAATCTTTAGGGTACCAGATACCTAGGTTAGGCGTACCCTTAAGATATCTCAGAATTCGTTTAACAGCAATGAGATGAACATCTCTAGGATCCGATTGGAACCTTGAACACAAACACGTAGCATGCATAATATCAGGTCTACTCGCAGTAAGATAAAGTAATGAGCCTATCATACCTCTGTAGTTTGTGATATCTACCTTGGCAGAATTTTCACATGCTCCAAATTTGACAGCTGTGGATGATGGTGTCTTTGCTGAAGAAGAGTCCTCCATTTGATACTTCTTGAGAAGCTCTTTGACATACTTGGATTGACAGATAAATATTCCATCTGTCCTTTGACTTATTTGCAATCCAAGAAAGAACTTCAGCTCACCCATCATGCCCATTTCAAATCTACCCTGCATTAACTTCACAAATTTCTTGCACAAAAGATCATTAGTAGACCCGAATATTATATCATCCACATAGACTTGGACTATAATTGTATCATTCTTATGTTTCTTTGTGAAGAGAGTTTTGTCTTTGACACCCCTAGCAAAATCATTTTCAAGTAAAAATTCAGAGAGAGTGTCATACCATTTCCTTGGTGCTTGCTTAAGACCATAGACAGCCTTGAAAAGGAAGTATACATAGTCAATTAAATTTGGATCTTCAAAGCCAAGGGGCTGTTCTACATAAACCTCTTCATCTAGCTTGCCATTCAAGAAAGCACTCTTGACATCCATTTGACAAACTTTAAATTTTGAAAATGCTGCGAATGCCAGGAATATTCTTATGGCCTCAAGTCTAGCCACTGGAGCATAGGTCTCATCATAGTCAATGCCTTCAGATTGGGAGTAACCCTTTGCTACCAGTCTTGCTTTATTTCTCGTCACTGTGCCATCTTCATCAAGTTTGTTTCTGAATACCCACCTTGTGCCAACTACTGGTCTGTCTGTAGGTCTGGGTACCAGCTTCCAAACTTCTTGTTATTTAAATTGATTGAGTTCATCTTGCATAGCAATCACCCAATCAGGATCAGAAAGAGCTTCTTCAGTTTTCTTAGGTTCCATTTCAGATAGAAACCCTGAATAATTGCATTGATTCTGAAAAGCTCTTCTAGTCTTTACACCAACAACTGGATCACCAATAATTAGCTCAAAAGGATGAGCTCTATTCCAAACAGTCTGTCTGGGAAGATTAGATCTTGATGATTCGCCTTGATCTTCATTGTGATGTTGTGTGTGACCAGTTGACCCTTCATTTTCTCCCCCTGAGTTGTTGCCAGGTTGACTAGATGATGATTGATTATTAGAGTCAGGGGAATTTTGACTACTATCATTGATTTCATCACCATTACCCTGATCATCATTGTTGTCATTAGCATCAGCAAAAATCTCAGGTGCATTGTCATCATCTGAATCTGTATCTGTCATGTCATCGAAAGATAGCTTCTCAGATGGATTCTCAGTTTGGATACTAGGGAGTTTAGTGTCATCGAATGTTACATTGACACTTTCTATCATCTTCTGTTCATCAATCATATACACCCTGTATGCTCTCATTGAATAACCAATAAAAATTGCTTCAAATGCTTTGGTATCGAATTTACCACCTTGATCATCACCTTCTTTAAGCACAAAGCACTTTGCCCCAAATACATGAAAGTATTTGAGTGAAGGTTTCTTATCAGCCATAATTTCATAGGGTGTCTTCATTTGATCTTTATTGATTAGAGTTCGATTCTGGGTATAGCACGCAGTATTGATGGCTTCATCCCAAAAGTACAATGGAAGCCTTGATTCACTTAGCATAGTACGTGTAGCTTCAATCAAGGTTCTATTCTTTCTTTCCACTACCCCATTTTGCTGAGGAGTTCTTGGAGCTGAATATTGTCTGGTTATACCCTTCTCAGTGCAAAAGTCATTTAGAACTGCATTCTTGAATTCAGTTCCATTGTCTGATCTTATAGCTCTCACTGGATACGTAGAATCTTGCTCAATTAATTTAATGTGATCAATCACCAGTTGTGGAGTCTCATCTTTAGAATTCAAAAACAGAACCCATGTGTATTTTGAAAAATCATCAACAATCACTAGAGCATATCTCTTCCTTGACATAGACATCACATTAACTGGACCAAACAAATCCATATGAAGTAATTGTAATGGTTCAGTTATTGAAGATGTATCAGTGCTCCTGTGACTTGCCCTTTTTAGCTTGCCTTTTTGACATGCATCACACAGTCCTTCTTGAGTGAATTCCATTGAAGGCAAACCTCTCACCAATTCTCTTTTAACCAGAGAATTCATTGTCTTAAAATTAAGATGAGAAAGTTTCTTGTGCCATAGCCAACTCTCATCATTAGATGCTTTAGTGTAGAAGCAAGTGACTTCTTCAGTGCTTCCTGAGTTCATATTGGCTACGTACAGATTGCCTTTTCTAACTCCTATCAGTTGTGGCTTTTCATGTCTCTTGTGTGAAATTAGACAATTCTTCTTGTTGAAATGAACTTCATAACCTTTATCACAGAATTGACTGACACTGAGCAAATTGTGGTCAAGTCCTTTCACAAAAGAAACTTCATCAATGATAACATTTCCAACTTCAAGTCTGCCATATCCATCAGTTCTACCTTTGCTGTTATCTCCAAAGGTAACTACTGGGCCGGCCTTCTCCACCACATTTGTCAGCAGGGTTCTATCTCCAGTCATATGCCTTGAACATCCACTGTCCAAGATCCAGGTTACTCGATCAACCTGTTCAATACCCTGCAATGACAAATGAGTTAAACCTTCTTCGGGACCCAAATTTGATTGGGTCCTGCGTATTTAAACTATTGACCTTTATCAGGCAAAACAACATTTTTAATTTTAACCTCTTTAGTCAATAAACATTTAACCTTATAAACAGATTTGAAAATCTTTTGTTTAATCTTGGTTATCCATGTTTCTCTCGCAACAGTAACACTTGTGTCATTGACTGGACATTTGACCTGGTAGACATTCTTGGTAATCTTTTGTTTAGTCTTAGGTGCAAATGTCTCTCTCCTAACTTGAGGAGGAAAAGCAGTCTTAGATCGAACATTATTGTTCATGTTCATGTGCTGTCGAGGAGCATTCTGTTTAACACATGCATAATTACCATTAAAATAAGCACGCATACTGTTAAAAGCACAAGACATACAATTGATAATACCACATGCTTTATGATTAGAATCAATAGTAGACATGGTATTTTTCTGTTTTAACTTATTACTACCTAATCCAGTCTTAGAAGAACTAGCTGATTCAACAACTTTGACTGGTACTTTAGGTACATCTTTCTTGGATGAAACATTTGTTGTGTTAACGTCCTCAACTGATTTAGCCTTAACAAATACTGTGACATTTTTCTTGGATGACACATTTTTTGTATTAGAGTTCTAAACAGTTTTATCCTTAACACATTTATCCTTAACAAGAACTGTGCCATTTGCACTATCCTCATTTCTCATTTCTTCTTGTATAACCATAGAAAGAATATCTGGTGGGCCAGCATCAGATTTTGTAAACATTGGTTTTTCAACATTCTTGAGAATATGTGGTATACCTCTTTCTTTAGCTGAGATAGAATTAGGAGAATGATTACTCAAAGAACCAACAGCTTGACTGTAATCAAATCCTATTCCTACAGTTCGTTCTACTGCTTGTTTGTTGAAGAAATCTTTAGAAACTTTAACAGTATTATAACAAGCTCTAACCTGTGTTTCAAGTTCTCTAATCTTGGTTTCTTGTTCAGCAATCCTATCAACTTGTTTTACCATGTATTCTCCTAGACCCTTTTCTCTGTAGTTAAGTCGAGCTATTTCTTCTATATTCTTATCTTGATTAACCTGCACCTTTTTTAAATCTAACATTTCATTTTCAAGGTTAGTGTTAACAGGACTTATTCTCTCGTACCCTCTTTGTGCATTATTCAAGGAACTACGTAAACTATCAATTAACTCAGCATCAGTAAGAATTACCGGTGTGGTATAATAAGTTGAAGATTCAGCATTTGCCACCAGCGCAAAGTTTCCATATTCTTCATCTTCGTTATCTGTGTCATCCCAGCTTTTACCAGCAGCTACATAAGCTCTTCCACTCTTCTTCTTTTCAGAAGCATAATCTTTCTTCTGTGCTTGCTTGGGTTTCTGACACTCAGTAGCAAAATGTCCCAACTCATTACAATTGAAACAACGGATTTTGCTTCTGTCAACAGTTCCAGTTTTATAACCTCCCCTGTTACTAGGGGATGAAGAACCTCCTCTCTGAAATCTGTTATTTGACTTAAACCTGAACTTTGGATTTCTTCTGAATCTAAAGTTACTGAATTGTCTCACCATCATTGCCATAGATTCATCTTCCAATTGATCCAGCTCTTCAAGTGAGTAAAATTCTCCACTATCCTGAGTAGCTGGTGTTTGGCCAAGTTCTACTTCAGTTTGTTCCTTGTTGAAGCTGTTAGATTGAACAACTTTAGTTTCCACTTCCTTAGGAACCTCAACCACTAGAGCTGTAGAAGAATTTGCCATTCTGCCTTTGCCATAGAATTCCTTTTGCTGTACTTGTTCTAATTCATATGTTTTTAGAACACCAAACAGCCTTTCAAGAGCAACCTGAGTTAGATCTCTAGATTCTCTGATGGCAGTGATTCTATGCTCCAAGTGAGTAGGCATAGTTAGTAAAAACTTCATGTTGATCTCCTTCTGAGTATATTGTTTGCCATGAACTTGCAAGTTGTTGATTATCTTGTTATACCTTTCGAACACTTCCTGAATGCCTTCATTAGGGCCAGCTCTAAAGTGTTCATATTCAGAAGTCAGAATTTGAAGTCTATTTTCCTTGACTTCATCAGTCCCTTCATTAATGATCTCAATAGTTTCCCAGATGTGCTTAGTAGTTTTACAATTCCTCACATGGCTATACATTACAGCATCTAGGGAATCCAATAGAATGAGTCTCAAATTTTTATCCAATCCAGCTTCCTCCTTATCTTCAGAGGTATAGTTCTTAGGGTCCTTTGGATAGGATTTGGCAGGTACTGTTACAGTTCCATTTACAACTGTTTCAGTATCATGTTGCATGGGAGTTACTGGTCCATTTTTCAAAACCCACAAAAATCTTGGGTTTGCTACATCAAGAAATAACTCCATTTTGTTTTTCCACATGTCATAGTTATCTTTATTAAAGATAGGAATTTTAACATTGCCTTTGGCTGACATGATGAATTTTTAAGAGAGTTAAAAATTCGAGCTTGATTTTTGATTGAGTAAAAATAGGATCTTGATTTGTGTATCAATCAATAGGCTCTGATACCAATTGTTAGGTCCGATAAGATTGTAGAAGGGGGGGTTGAATACAATCTATACCATTTTCTCAAAATTTATTCGTTAAACAATTACAATTTTCACTTAAACGAATATTTTGTGCGGAATAATATAACACAAATTTCAAGTTGAATATAACAATATATTAACTTGATGGGTGTTACAAAATCAGTCCAAATGATTATCAAGTAATTAATAACTAATTAGAAAATTCAACATGAATTTTGCTAATTTAGTTAATAAAATCAAGATATCAATTTGTGAACTAGGAAACTTAATTCGCTAGTAGTACAAGAATCACAAGTAAACAAGTTCCAATGGATAGGATATTACAACTTAGATGAACTTGAATTTACAGAATTAAATTTGTAGGTGTTCTTGAGCTTGAGAGAGAGAGAGAGAATGGCTGCTGTGTGGATTTCTTGTGTTGAGCTCGACTGATTTTTAATCTTCTGCATTCTGCTTCCTTAAATACACAGCCATAGTCATATTACTTAGTTTAAACTGATATGACAATCATTTTACATTAATATGACAATCGGTATGACTATCAATTGAATGTAATATGACTGTCCAGTTTAAATATGACTTTCGGTATAACAATCCAGCTCAATATGACATTCGGTATAACTCTCCATGTCAATATAACATTCGGTATAACTCTTCATTTGAATGAAATATGACTATCTCCTTTGAACTGTATATGACTATCTCCTTTGAACTGAATATGACTATCTCTTCTATAAACTGAATATGACTATTGGTATAACTATCAGTTTGATAGTTATATCATCATATTTTTCAGTTTATAATTAATTAAATGACTTATTAAAAATCATTTACCTAATTATTCCTTTTTCATATTAATTCTTATTTAATTAATCTAATAATCACTTTAACAAATATATTAATTCTGATAGAATTAATTTATTTATTAACTTAATTACTTGACTTAATCAATTAAAATAGAATTAATATAAATTCTTTAATAGTCAATACTCCGCTGAAAACCACGTAATTATGATAAGGAACATACACTGGAATGATGTTGACGCTCGATGTACTGTCTGGTTCATGAACGACTAACTCCAATCTCTGTTCTTCATCGTGACTTTAACACTGTGGTCTTTTTATACTCTTCACTCTCATCAATCATTCAGTACTGAAATTGTTTCTTGTCACTAATAGAAATCTCTGTCTTCTTAAATGAATCCACTTGTTTCAATGCTACCTTGAGGCCTGATCAGATATCTGAATCTTCTTCCAATGTAAAACATCAAAACTATAGATTGACTTGTTCATTTTTCTTCTGACGGTTATCATCTTTTGAGATTCCTGTGACAGTTGATATTATTTACTTATTACAATCTAGTTTAATTGGATTAGGATCCTCGAACTACAAATAGTCTGAGTCATATGCCTTTCAATCTCCCCCTATTTGTTTGTTATACAATAATAAGCAAATACCTAGAGGATTCTTCAACTAATCCCAATTAAACAAGTAAAAGAAAACACTTTAAATGCTAAGTAAATAATGTAAAAGTTCTGGTTCATATTAACATTATCCAGATTCAAACAGAAAAGATAAATACAAGATAGATGATCCTCTAGACTGATTATATAAGACAATTATCCCATCTTGTTCTATCAAAGCTCTAATGATATAACTTGTAGAGCTAATCTTCATTTACCACCTTCTTCCTCGTTGATTTCTCCTTCTTCTTGTTCATCCATATCAGGTAGATTCTTGATCAATTCAGAGTCAACAAGTAATTCCCTTCTAGATGACACATCTGTAGGATAAACTAGTGGTATTCCAAGTTTCTTTCTCAACTCACCTTGATACTGCTTGTACTTCTTCATGTTGGTCTGGGCATAGGATCGAATATGATTTGCAGCTTCAATCTTTTCTTGTGATGCAAAACCATGATTTCGAAGAGCATATTCAACATATACCAAATGTCTAGCAAGGTGTGTATACAATTCTTCTGTCTGAAGATTAACAGTATGAATAACTTCTCCCTTAAGAATTTTAACTTGTGGAGGGTCATTTATAACTTCAGGACCAGCTCTTTCAGCAAACTCTTGAAATTTTTCATGAAGCAGTATGCCTAGTTCAGGAGATGTTCTTACTTTTGGTCTCAACACCCAAAGCTCTGACAGAGATTTATCATAAACGAACTGAAGCGATACTTTGTGAGATCCGAGCTTATGGCATTCAACAAAGATTAGTAGCTCACCATTCTTAGGATCAGATGCAGTGGTTATTCTCACAATTTCTGTCTTTAAAGCTTTCAAATACATATCATGTATAGGGTTCTTCTTTTTAAAGCTTTCAAAAATAGCAATCATCCGACGATCATCATAGTCAGAAGTTTGTGGTGAGTCAATTACCTTTTGAGCACGTTCCCACTTATCACCATTTTTGTACTTGATGTACATCTTCCTAGCTTCCAGCTTTTGAGCATGTTGCTTTTGAAGTGCTTCCTGTTCAGCCTTTTGAAGTCTTTCATTATGAGCTAACTGTTCGAGTGTCTTCTTGAGTCTTTCTTCTCACATAGACAGATTAGCTTCATTCTGTTCAAGTTCTTTATTTGCTTCAAAATTCATTCGTTGTGTTTCAATAGAATCAGGGATTATTTGCTCTTCATCATCCCAAAAACTGAGATCTGGTTCATCAAATTCTTCACCAATATCAGGAAACTGTAAGTCAGCAAATAGTCATTGACTAAAGTCAAAAATGACGTGGATTGGTCCCACTTGACACGTGGATGACACGTCAATATTTGGGGTCCATTTTTAGATGACGCGGCATGTGACGTGTCTTGGTCCCACCCCACGTGGCAGCCCATGTGGAGAGCCACATGGGCAGCCACATGGCATGTGCGGGCCTTTTAGAAAAAAGCCAGCAATTCTGACCAATAGGCATTTCCGACTGGAGCAATTCCTACCATTCGAGTTGGTCGGTTTTGACGGCATTTTCGACCAAAAAAGGGCCAAAACCGACCAATCGCGTGGTCGGTTTTGGCCTTTTTTTTGTAGTGATTTTTTTGAACTGTGCTTTTGATTTTAGTACCTTAAATCGCCTTTCTTAGGTTGCACCATCTGCCACTGCACTTGCATTCCATGAGCAAATACGTGTTACCAGAAGCATTGATCTTGCCAAGGCATTTAACGTTCATGATCTTATTGAACATATGACATTTCCGTATATAAGATATTTGATAATAACATTGTGAGAGGGGCTTAGAGGTTTTCTAATCCAGATTTGTAGGTAGGAACCACCACTAATGTCAATTATATATAGTACTAGTGTACCGAAAACATACATCCATTTATTCATCTCTGAAACTAATTGTAAGATAAATCAAGGCATGAAACATTTCCTACAATTTTCTTCATAAAAGCATCTCCAATGGTTGGCACCCTTCAAAAATAATATTTTTATGTTCTTCTAAAAAAAGTTCAATGGTTCGCACTCCTAGATGCCAACTTCCAAAAAAATTGTTTACTATGAATATATTGGAGAGATAATATTTTATATACCATTGGGTACACAAATGAATTATTGTCGCCCCATGTTGGCACCCATGGTCACTTCACTTGGCACCCCAATGGAATCCCAACAAATCAATAGAGTGCTAACAAGGGTGTCATGGCACGTCATGCCACATGGCATTAGTACCCCTATTCGCAATCGTAATCGGTGATGCTCTAACTACCAATTAAGATAGTGCAATTTTTGGATGTGAGCATCATTTGCCTATTTTTGTGCGCATTCGTGTATACATGTTTATCATTTTTCGGGATACTACCTCTGTGAGTGTTACTTTTCATATGTAACAACTCTTTAAACTTTAAATAATAAACTTCAATTGTTGTGCTTCGTTCTCATATTTGTCTCTTTAAATAATAAACTATGATCGTTATGTTTAGTTCTCATACTTGTTTTTTTCCCTGTGTAGATATTGTTTAAATTTTACCTCTTTGTCCCGCCTGACGGTCATTGGAATGAGCCTTGTAGTAAGAAAATATACGATTATGCTTAGTGAAATGTACGGTCTTACTGTTGCTATTAGGATGTTATAGAATTTGATCCTCAATTGTAGTCAGGAGCTTCGCACGGGAGTTCCACACATCTGCTAATCCTTCATCACTGAACGTCAGGAACAACTAGCTCCCATAAAGAAAATGGAATGTTGAAGGGTCACAATTTAGTTCCACTGACCTCGATTAGCTCAGAGGTTCGAACTTGTACATCCCATTTTTCAACTTTTAGAAGGGAAAAAAGAAGAGGGCATTTTATGATAAAGGAAATAAACACATACATCAAGAATTTGTAAATTCTCATTCTTCTACTTGAAAAGCAACTTCTCATTGAACAGTTCAATAAAATCCACCTTTCTATTGTGACGAAGGGAATGACTGAACGATTTAAGAACAGATCCTTCCTCTATTGAAAGAATCCTAAGAAGAACATGTCCTAAGAAGAACATGATTGCTGACATTGATATAAATGAACATTAATCCTGGGCCGTTTCGGTGTACACTCAATTATTTCCTAAAATTGTTTCCCAATACGAGGTGGGAAGTTTTGATTAAAAGTGCAACCATTCAGTATACGAAAATACGCCCGCACTTAGAATTTTTTTTGAATAAATTTTGGAATATTTAACATTTTACAAGAACAATGATGTTTGAAGCATTATATTTGAATTGATTCGATATAATCTACGTTTTAGCTTTGGATTTAATTCAATATTTTCAAGATTTGTTAACTAGTTTGGGATCGGGAAAATTCAAATTGCTTTATATTAAATGAATCTCACGGATTATCATTATTTTCGTAATATGGTAAAAAAGTCTTGTATGACATGAACAGTTTCACTAGAAATTGACTCGTCATACATAACTCTAATTCATAAAAAGAGCCAATAAATGTTGATTGTGGATTATCATCTCTTTAGTTCTTGCTCGGTAAAAATACTTCCTAAAATGATAACTAATGCTCATTAGCAGCATCAACACTTTAGTTTAGTCAATTGCTCATTAAAAATAATTCTCAAGATGATAGCTAATAGACTTTGAACAAAAATTAGTATCATCATCTCGGAGCAACAATTACCGTTAATAATAGGACAACATATATATATATATATATATATATATATATATATATATATATATATATGTATATATATATATATATGTATATATGTATATATATGTATATATATGTATATATGTATATATATGTATATATATATATGTTATATAGTATCTTAATAGTGAAAATTTTCAAAAATTTGATTAGTGAAGAATAGTCAAATTTTAATATTAGGGGGGACACGTGTCCCACCGTTCCTCTCAGTAGATTCGCCCCTGGTTGTACTAATTTTTTTAGGTTATAATAAATATTTGAGAAGGGACAAAAGATCTAACCTCTTATTTATCAAATTTAATTAATAAATTGCCATCATTATGCTTAATTGTCATATTTGTTTTTTTTAATAAGTTCTTGTATAGATAGTGTATAGATCTTACCTCTTTGTCTCGCCTGTAGGTCATTGAAATGAGCCACGTAGTAAAATCCTATAAGATCATGCTTAGTGACATGTATGGAGTTAGTGTTGCTATCACTATGCCATACATAGTGATCTTCAAATAAAAGCACGAGCTCCCAATGGAAGTTCCTCACAGTTGTTGTTCGGTCATTAATGAATGAGAGGAATTATTAGCTCTTATAAGAAAATGGAATGTTGATAGGGTCAGCTCAGAGGTTCGAATGTGTACATCAAAATTTCCAACTTTAAGAAAGGAAAAAAGAAGAGGGTATATTATGATAAAAGAAATAAATGCATACATCAAGAATTTGTATATTCTCATTCTCCTCCTTGAAAAGTTGATTTTCATTGAACTGTATAATGAAAACCACCTTTTTTTGGAAATGAAGGGGATGATTGAAGGATTAAAAAACTAATCCATCATCTATTGAAAGAATCTTAAGAGGGACACGATGGTCGACTTGGGTATAGATAAACTACAATAATGATTATTCTGGAGAAACGATGTAGTTTTCTAGTTGAATCAAAAAGCTCGAAACTACTAATTTACTATATACTTATTGTAGAAAATAATGAAACAAGATCAGAGAAGCTGGCACACTGAGGTTGAACCCCATAAGTAATATTCTCTTGCCACCCACCTGAGTACTAGCTTTTTTACCTGATGGTCTCACTGCCAATTGTGCTTGAGGTTGACTTGTGCTTCAATTTGGGTTTAGCAGCTCGAGAAATCCAATAGCTTCTATTATGACCCTCAAGCGCCTGGCCAGATTCAAATATCTTGTTGTAGACATTACATTTGAGTAAAATACTATTGATATGATCTGCTTCGAGCTCCCACCAATATCATCGATGTTGTTTCTGTTTATGCCACACCCTTTACCTCATCGGTAACCTATTGACTTGATCATGACTTGAATTGAGCTGTTGCTAGCAGTGGCTCTGATCAAACTTCTAATAAGGTGGTGTAGAAGCATTGACAAACTTTTGAGTAGAACCATCATCATTGATTGTTGTGACCTTAAACATGCTATGGTTGGACCTATGGCCACCCAAAGATTGGTGACTAGAGAAGGTCTTGTTACAAATGCTGCATTTACATTTATCAGTAGTTGTATATCGAAGCTGATGCGACCTGAACTGAACTACCTACACCTAATGGTTTCCTTTGATACAATCCCATCTTCATCTTCATCTTTTTATCCTTGTTTTTATCACTATTTACCAATACCATCTTCTTCCCATGATTTTCCTTATCATTTAGCCCATTAAATTTTCTGTGACCACCAGTGCTTCCAAGCACTAACTCAGTGTTCATGCCATCAGATTGATCCTCAAAATATATGATTTTTCGTAACATGATCGTAAGCAAAAATACCATCATGTCCAACAAAAACAATATTAGAAACCTTCATCATCACATAATCACTGGACCCACCTTCCACAATTCATATCGTTCTCATAACAGGAACATGATCAAAACCATCAAGCTTACTAAGACTTCCTTTCATTTCCCAACTAACCTACTCATCAAAAGCATTAGCCACAAATTCTTAAGGGGATCACTGAATTTGTGGAATTTGTAGCTAGTGATTTTGATGGGCGGGTTAGTAGGGAGTGGAAGGGAAGTCTTGGCAAGGTTGATGGTTATGATCTTGTTCATGTAATGAGAATGATGGGAATTAAGGAAGATGGGTCCTGTGATCATGTGATGATGAAGGATTCTACTATTGGTTCTTTTGGATAGGAGCGTAATGTCGCTGATGATCATGTTACGGAATATCATCATTTCTTTTGGATAGGAGGGTAATGTCGCAGATGATCATGTTACGGAATATCATCATGGTGAGGATCAATCTAACGGCATGAACACTAACTTAGTGCTTGAAAACATTGGTGGTCACATAAAATTTGATGGAATTAGAGACAAAGATATTCATGGGAAAAAGATGGTAATGGGGAATAATGATAATAACAAGGATAAAAAGATGAAGATGGAGATGGGATTGAATGTAGAAAAGCCATCAGGTGTAAGTAGTTCAATTCTGGTCACGGTAAGGATTCGATAACTAAAGATAAATGCAAATGCAACACTTGTGACAAGACCTTCCCTAGTCAATAAGCTTTGGGTGGCCATAGGACCAACCATAACAAGTTGAAGGTCACATTTAATAATGATGATAGTTGTACTAAAAAGTCTGTCATTGGTTCTGCATCACCTCATTAGAAGGTTGATTATAGAGCCACCACCAGCAGCAGCTCAATACAGGTAATGATCAAGTCAACAGGGTACCGATTAGTGAAAAGTGTGGCACAAAAAGAAACAACATTGATGAGGATGGTGGGAGCTAGATCCGGATCATATCACCACCATTGTAACCAATGCAGTGTCTGTAATAAAATATTTGCATTTAGTCAGGCACTTGGGTGTCACAAGAGAATCCATTGGACTGCTCCAGCTACTAAGGCAAAAACTGAAGCACATGCTCAACCTCAACCTGAAGTACAATTGGCAGTGAGACCATTAGGTGAAGAAGCTAGTATTCAGGCGGGTGGCAAGAGAATTGGACTTAAGGGGTTCGACCTCAATGTCCAAGCTTCCATGGTGGATGATGTAGCTCAAAATGGTGGTGTTGGCTGGTAGTCAACTTGCAACAACCTCAATATTTCTTTATTTCCTACAATAACTATATAGTTAATTAGTAGTTTGTTAGCTAAGCTTTACTTTTAGCTAAGTCTGATCCGGCTATGTGATTTAACTAGCAAACTACAGAGTTTATCTAGACTATTAATCATAGTTAGGATTAGTTGTTAGGTAGTTCTATGGCGGATTGTCCGATCGGATCATTGGTATTATACTCCTTCCGATAGAAAAATACATCAGCAATCACCGTTAAGTAATAAGAAAAGATTTAAGAACATCAATACTCATACAAATTATATGAATAGAACCCAGCAGATGTGCCAGATTTCACACGAGGATCACGAAATAATTTATATCCTTGGTAGTCGATAAATAAAGTCGCTAACTTATTAATAATGCCCACAAAATTGCCGATCCACCAATTAATTCTTACAAATACTTCTTCACAATTGATAATGAATTTCTACAATGCTAGTGAAAAATAAGTCACATATGTAGAGCGGTCACCTCGATTATCACTGTCAACAGCATAAACATGTGGAATTACTCTTTGCGGATAAAGCACATGAAATAAACCACTCGGTTTAAATAAATACTTACCCGCGAAAAATATTAACATTGTTCCTGCTTTGAAGGATATTTTTAAGTTCATAAAAAAAATAATGATAATCATTAACATGATATGCACAAAATTTTATAGTTTCATTCCTCTTAAAGAGCCACACAGCACTTCTCTCAAGTATCATATAAACAAAATTTGACAAATACATACACCAAATCACAAAAAAAATACTCAGTAACAAATCTATCTCAACCATAATATAACAGACGCAAAATTTAAAAATTTATCACACAAAAAAAAAATTTAAATATACACATATACATATACAACGTATTCATGTTCCATAAAAAAACTTACACACACAGACATATAAAGATAGATAAGAAAATATTAACCGGGTGGATTTGTGAAATGAAGCAAACCTGCAAGAAACTGTTCCTGAATCTCTCACGGGCAGCACTTAAACTAAAACACCAATCACGTTTTGATCCGATCTCTAGTCTCTGTAGCATCTTAATAGAATTCAACAACCCTTCATCAGTCCCAACCGATTGCTTGTTGCTAAGCTCATTTCTAGCCCTTGGACTTGTTTCTTCAATTCTTCTTCTTGATTGGAATGAGTACAAACAACAAAGGCGCTTCTTTGTTTTTATTAGCATGGGCCGGTCGTAGAGGGCTTTAAGTACATAACGTTCAAATATATAGTATGTTTGTGCTTAGCAAAAAAAAAAATATACAGAGTGTTGGTGTTAGTATTTTTGTGTTTTTTTTGGAAAAGAAAATATAGTAGCCACATATAGAAATCTTACATATCTTCATTTTTTTAAATATAAATTAACTTTTTATCTCTACTCATGGAATTGCATTATCCTTAATAATTAATTATACATATAAGTCATTATTTCATGAATAAAAATGTTATAGAAAGAACAATTAAGAATTTTTATAAAATCTTGCATAAAATTAAATTTAGATTCTAATTCTCACCTCAAAAAGTTATTTATGAATGAAAATAAAATTTAACAAAAAAAAATTGGATCAAAGATATCATGATTACAAATAATTTCATTGTTAAAAATATGTATTTAAGATTATATACTTGATTCTACGTTATGTTCAGATTATATACATGATTATATGCTATATTTGAATTTTAAAATTTAGATGAAATTCTAACAAATCAATTTTTATAAATAATTACTGTTATGTTTGGTGTCCTTTATTAACTGCTTCCCTTCTGTTGTGGAATAAAAACTAGGTTGAAATTATTGCGGCTAGGATTTGTATATTTAATGCAAGGGTTCGTGAGCTTCGTGCTTTAATGGCTGCTTCTGCGTTCGAGACTTAAATGGTCCTCACAGAATGCCTACGTATCTCTGTAAATTAGAGAATCAAGCCAATAAAACGTAGTTCTGAGAATGAGGGGTCAGGCCCTTTATATAGGCTGAGAAGCCTTAGAATTATGGTAGGATTTGGAGACTTGATGGGCAAGTCTTTGAGGAATGTTCTAGATCTATTCCTTGTAGGAATCAGTTTCCATATCGAATTGGATGCCTTATTGGATAAGTTTGAAAGGGATATTATCCTTATCCAACTCTTATTTGCTGAGCTGTTTATTTCCCTTAATATTAATTACGAAATTAATATTATATTTAGGGTTTTGGGCCCAGCTGGTGGGCCCCACGTTTGGACTATTCTCGGCTTAATTAATGCCACATTAAATGTGTCTTTAGGGCTTATTTTCAGCCCATATCATTTGCCCCCCAACTTCTTAGGAAAACTGATCAGGTTTTCGTAGAAGTTATATTTGCCTTAATCGAGACTCGGGGTCGTTTTTATCCCTTACCTGGGACTTCTTAATTTTCCTACCCTTATATGGGAGTTTTGGTTTACACTAGTGTTTCACGAGTATCGTCTTGCTTGTAAAGTGTGGAGCGACCTACACATTTACGACGATTTGCCTTATTCGAGGCTTTAATTTGTGCTTGCTTTTAGCAATTTCGGCACTTTCATAGAGTTTTTATGCATTATTAGCATATATTATTGCTCAATTTGTCAAGAAAATATTTCTATAATTTTCCTCGTATTTTTCTGTACTTTTCCTAATATTTTAGGAATTTTTATGTACCAACAGGTATTTTTAATTTTTTAAAGTATTAACTTTTAAAAAAGTCACCTTGGCAAGAAATGTCTCCTGGGCGTGGGTACCCCCGCCAAGGAGACACCCTCCTTAGGCACGCCTAGGGGGTTTGGTCTCCTGGGCGTGGGTGACCTTTGTCCCTGGAAATGCTTCCTGGGCGTGGGTACCCCCGCCAAGGAGACACCCTCCTTAGGCACGCCTAGGGGGTTTGGTCTCCTGGGCGTGGGTATAGCCCTCTTTAAAGAAAATCGAGCTGGGCGTGGGTACCCCCGCCAAGGAGACACCTTCCTTAGGCACGCCTAGGAGGTTTGGTCTCCTGGGCGTGGGTATACCCTTCTTTAGAGAAAATCAAGCTAGGCGTGGGTACCCCCGCCAAGGAGACACCTTCCTTAGGCACGCCTAGGAGGTTTGGTCTCCTGGGCGTGGGTATACCCTTCTTTAGAGAAAATCAAGCTAGGCGTGGGTACCCCCGCCAAGGAGACACTTTCCTTAGGCACGCCTAGGAGGTTTGGTCTCCTGGGCGTGGGTATACCCTTCTTTAGAGAAAATCAAGCTAGGCGTGGGTACCCCCGCCAAGGAGACACCTTCCTTAGGCACGCCTAGGAGGTTTGGTCTCCTGGGCGTGGGTATAGCCTTTTAATTGGGCTTCCTGCCTTTATATTCTAACGGGATTTTATCCTATTTTCTAAAAATGTTGTAGAACATTCTAGAATTATTTCAAAATTTGAATTTCATGGGCTTCCCGCCTATTCAAAGGCCCAGTCACCTGTTAGCAGCCCATTTACTGGATATAACCGGTTGAATGACCAACCATGAACTCTATAAAAGAGTAGTGTGCATCCCTCATTTCTCATTTCACTATTCAGCAAAAACTATCATTCCCTTATCACAAATATTTTTCAAAAAAGCTCTGCTAGGGTTCTGTCGTGAGGCGATTTCCGACGTTTTTACTCCGCCCTACTTTCCAGTTTCCGTTTAAAGATCGTTGAATCTTCATCTTCTTCAACCTGTTTTTTCAACTTTTCTGGGTTTCAAGCCTTCAAGGGAAGCATACCAATGGAGGATTCTAGCTCTTCAGGCCAGTCACAGCTCGCTAACACTTCCACCACCGCTCCACGGCTTTCAAGGGGTAAGAACCCTAAAACATCTCTTGTCCATGCCAGTGTTTTTTCCCTTAGGGATCTTTTAAATGAATTTGGTCAAGCTTTTCCAAACATGCTTCATTTAGATGCTTATGAACATAAATCGAAATATAAACAACATAGGGTAGACATTTTAGCCCAACTTTTTCATATCAATGGGCCTTATAGGGCCGTTGCTCCGGCCTCAAACGAAAGGGCTTGTCACCCAAAGCCTGGGGCCATTAGGATTTATAAAGAAACTTTTTATGCTGGTTTTTGCCTACCTCCTCCTCCTTTCGTTTACCGTCTTTTGGCCGAAGCCCGGGTTTGTCCAACCCAACTTATGCCAAATGCATGGCGTTTTATCTATTGTTTTTTGGTCCAATGTAGGAAACATGGGCTTGAGCCCAGTATCTCTGTTTTTCGATATCTATTCAAATTTGTCAATTCTTCTGATAACTCGGGCTGGGTCAAAATCCAACACCGTTCCTTGGCCCGTTCTTGTTTTGTTTCGGATTCCGCTCCTGATTCCCTTCCTAATTGGAAAAGGGAATGGTTTTATATCTTTTTGGATGGGGACGACTGGGACAACTATTTTCGGCCCAACTTCTGCAGAGCCGTTGATGGGCCTGTTAGGAGTTTAAAATTGGGCGTGGAAGAAGAGGCCGCCATAAATTTGTTAACATCGGATAATTTGCATCAATGTGCAAATTTGATTTCTGAAGATTCGTTGCAGGCCCATGGGCTAAGCGATTTGGGCCCTGAGGGTAATTCTCACCTCTTGCTTTGTTAACATTTTATGTTAGATATAATTATCTAACTTTCTTGTAATCATTTTGCAGCCAAAACTGCCCTGGGAGCGATTTTTAGGCAGAGGGAGACTGCTGCCACAGCTAGGGTGGTAACAGAGAACCCTAGGGCCAAAAGGGCCAGGACAGATGAGGCTACTCCCGCGGTGGAGCGTGTTCCTTGTTTTCTTCAAGAAAAACCAGTTCCTATTGAGGAAGACCTCACTCCCTTTACAGTGGGATGGGGTTTATGCAATAGGGACACAGCTGTAGGTGACTCCAGGGCTGCAGCTGAGTGGTCCAGGAGCGTGGTTACTCCACGGGACAGGGTCCACATTGTGGAGTCCTCTGATGACTTGCAGATTGAGCTTCTCGGGGCTCAAGCTGTTGCTTCGGTAATTTCTTATTCAACTTCTTTAATTTAATTGCATTTACTTTTCCCTTATTTACTTGTTTCCTTTGCAGATGAACGCCTACCTTCAGGCCGCTGTTCATAACCTGAAGGAGGTGCGTGCTGAAAAGACCATTGCTGAGAGGGATAGGGACAGATACTTTGATTCCTCCGAGGCAAACTTTGCTCGTTTCAGGGAGGTGGAGAAGGAGCTGGATGCTGAGAAAGAGAAGAACAGGAAGCTTCAGCTGGAGGTGCAGCAGAACAGGGAACACATTATTGCTGACTACAAGGCTTCTAAGGACTTTCAAGATGTCCTGAATGCTGAGTATGATGCAAACTTTCCTGGCACCTTCAAGGAGTGTTGGGAAGGGATCATCGAGGAGCTGAGTGGGAAGATCGAGGGGGTATCCCTGGAGAAGTTCCCGGTACCTGCTATCCCTGGATTGACAGATACCCTGGAGATCGCTACAGAGACAGCAGTGGATGGGGACTCTCAGCCCACTCAGGATCCACCTTCTTCTCCTGGGGTAGAGACAGCAGATCCTTCTTCCACTCAGGGAGATGTAGTTATTGAGGATTTAGATGAGTAGATGGCCCTGCGTGGCTTATTTCTGTTTATCTTTATTTATTCTGAACTTTTGCCCTTCGGGGCTTATGACTTAACTCTATTTATGCAGTAGTTCCTTTTGTTTCCATGTTCTTATTTTTTGCTTATTGCTCGTTAAACTTTAGAATTTCTCAAGTACTTGGCCTCCTGGCTGGTACTAAACTCATAAGTTAGTTCAACGTTTGCCTTTCGTGTTTATTTTAACAAAGAGAAGTAACTCATAAAGAAAACAATATAAATTCCATTATGCTGTCAATGGATATCAATAGAATGGGTTCAACCCTTACATAAATACTCTATCTTCTACTGGGAGCAACATGCTCTAAAATGGTTTCATTCGAACCTTATTCCTAATAAATAGATAAAAGTCCAAGCCTTTGTCAAAAGAACTTAGATATAATAAACTTTGAGGTTCACAGCATGCCAAGTTCGGGGCACCTCAACCCCGTCCAAGGTTTCTAACTTGTAGGATCCTTGCCCTAACACCTTTCTGATTAGGTATGGTCCTTCCCAGTTTGGTGCTAACTTTCCTTTCTGGCCAACTCCTGAGGCTTCAATCTTCCTTAAAACCATGTCACCTTGTCGAAAGAATCTTTCCTTAACTCTCTGGTTGTAGTGAAAAGATGCCCTCTTCTGATATTCAGCATTCTTCGCATTAGCTCCATCTCTAACCTCATCAATTAAGTCAAGGGCGAGTCTCATTCCTTCGTCGTTAGTTTCTGGCTCATATGCCTCAACTCGAGGTGATGCTTGCATGATCTCTAAAGGCACAACTGCCTCGGCTCCGTAAGCCAGCAAAAATGGGGTTGCTCCAGTCGTTACCTTACAAGTGGTACGATATGCCCAAAGTATGGGCAACAACTCATCTACCCATGTATTCCTAGAGCGTTCGACCCTCTTTTTCAGTCCATCAAGGATAATTCGATTAGCTACCTCAGCTTGCCCATTGGCCTGAGGGTGTGCCACCGAGGTAAAACGGAGCTCAATTGCATTCTCTTCACAATACTTCTTAAACTCCTCATTATTGAATTGTGTCCCATTGTCTGTCACAAGGATTCGTGGGATTCCGTATCTGCAGATGATGTTCTCCCAAAAGAACTGGGAAACTTGCTTGGTGGTTATCTTGGCCAGGGGTTTAGCCTCAATCCACTTAGTGAAATAATCAATTGCTACTATTAGGAATTTCCTCTGTGCTGAAGCCATGGGAAAGGGTCCAAGTATATCCATCCCCCACATTGCAAATGGAATGGGAGAGTTAATCGAGGTCAACATCTCAGGCGGTTGCCTCACAATTGGGGCATGCTTCTGGCATCTCTCACATCTCTTAACATAGTTTTGTGCATCAGCCAACATCTCCGGCCAATAAAACCCTAAACGAATTATCTTGTGAGCTAGGGCTCTGCCCCCCAAGTGTTGCCCACAGATCCCTTCATGAACTTCTTCCAATGCTTCTTTTGCCTCTTGAGGCCTTAAACATTTCAAGTAGGGAATGACAAACGACCTCTTATACAAGATGCCTTCGATCAAAGTGTATCTCAGTGCTCTTACTGAAAGTTTTCGTGCCTCCAAGGCATTGTCTGGGAGCCATCCGGTCTCAAGGTGTGCCTTGATAGGGTCTATCCAAGAGCCTCCTATATCGATTGGTGCCAATAACTTTGAATTAACGGTCGGGGCCTTCAAGACCTGAAAATAGACACTCCCAGCATAATTCTCTATCTCGGAAGAAGCAAATTTAGATAGGGCATCGGCCTTAATGTTTTCCTCTCTTGGAATGTGCTCAACATAGCACTCCTCAAACTGGGACATAACAGCCTTTACTACTCTCAAGTATTTTGCCATAGTCTCATCCTTGGCCTCGAATTCACCATTTACTTGTGCTACCACAAGCCTTGAATCTCCACAAACTTTGAGATTCTTGACCCTCATAATTCTGGCCAAGCCCAAACCAGCTATCAATGCCTCATATTCCGCCTCGTTGTTGGTAGTAGGGAAATCCAACTTTAAAGCGTACTCCACTATGAACCCATCGGGGCTTTGCAAAACCAAACCTGCACCACTAGATTTTGTTTTTGATGCTCCATCAAAATAGAGCACCCAATATTCCTTTAGATCAGGTGTAAGTTCCTCTTCTTTATCCTCTTGCCCAGGGGTAGCCATTATCTCTTGCCCCCCGACTTCTTGGTTGTTAATAGTACATTCGACCACGAAGTCAGCTAATGCCTGAGCTTTGATAGCTGTCCGAGGCTTGTATGTGATGTCAAACTCTCCTAACTCAAACTCTCCTAAAAAGATTGATCCTGACTCCCGTACGGTTTGATCGTCGAAATTCTTTTCAAAATAATCGAATCAAGAATCGGGAACGAGAACTAGTTTAGTGGTTAAAGTCAAATTACTAGTTGACCGTTAAATTACCCAACCAAAAAAATATATTATTTTTTAAAAAAATTGGAATAACATTTAAAAAGATTGATCTTGACTTCCGTACGGTTAGATCGTCGAAATTCTATTTCAAAATGATCGAATCAAGAATCGGGAACGAAAACTAGTTTAGGGATTAAAGTCAAATTACTAGTTGACCGTTTAATTACAAAATCAAATAAATTTTTAAAATTTTTAAAATTTTAGTATATGATTTAATAAGATTGATCTTGACTCCCGTATGGTTCATCGTCGAAATTCTATTTCAAAATGATCGAATCAAGAATCGGGAACGAAAACTAGTTTAGAGATTAAAGTCAAATTACTAGTTGACCGTTTAATTACATAATCAAATAAATTTTTAAAATTTTTAAACTTTTAGTATATGATTTAAAAAGATTGATCTTGACTTCCGTACGGTTCGATCATCGAAATTCTATTTCAAAATGATCGAATCAAGAATCGGGAAAGAAAACTAGTTTAGGGATTAAAGTCAAATTACTAGTTGACCGTTTAATTACATAATCAAATAAAATTTTAAAATTTTAGTATATGATTTAAAAAGATTGATTTTGACTCCCGTATGGTTCATCGTCGAAATTCAATTTCAAAATAATGGAATCAAGAATCGGGAACGAAAACTAATTTAGAGGTTAAAGTCAAATAACTAGTTGACCTTTAAATTAACTAATCAAATAAATTTATTATTTTTTTAAAATTTTGGAATAACATTTAAAAAGATTGATATTGACTCCCGTACGGCTCGATCGTCGAAACTCTATTTCAAAATAATCGAATCAAGAATCCGGAACGAAAACTAGTTTAGTGGTTAAAGTCGAATTACTAGTTGACCGTTAAATTACACAACCAAATTTTTTTATTATTTTTTAAAAATTTTGGAATAACATTTAAAAAGATTGATCTTGACTTCCGTACAGTTCGATCGTCGAAATTCTATTTCAAAATGATCGAATCAAGAATCGTGAACGAAAACTGGTTTAGTGGTTAAAGTCAAATTACTTGTTGACCGTTAAATTAGCTAATCAAATAAATTTATTATTTTTTTAAAATTTTGTAATAACATTTAAAAATATTGATCTTGACTCCAGTATGGTTCGATCGTCGAAATTCTACTTCAAAATATTCGAATCAAGAATCGGGAACGAAAACTAGTTTAGGGATTAAAGTCAAATTACTAGTTGACCGTTGAATTAGCTAATCAAATAAATTTATTATTTTTTAAAATTTTGGAATAACATTAAAAAAGATTGATCTTGACTCCCGTACGGTTCGATCGTCGAAATTCTATTTCAAAATAATCAAATCAAGAATCGAGAACGAAAACTAGTTTAGGGGTTAAAGTCAAAGTACTAGTTGACCGTTAAATTACCTAATCAAATAAATTTATTATTTTTTTTAAAATTTTGGAATATCATTGAAAAAGATTGATCTTGACTCCGTACGGTTCGATCGTTGAAATTTTATTTCAAAATAATCGAATCAAGAATCCGAAACGAAAGCTAGTTTAGGGGTTAAAGTAAAAAATAAAATAAAATTAGTGAATCTAGTGTGACATGCATCACAAAAATAGTGAGTATTAATATTTGCGTTTTTATGTATTTTAATTCGAATTTTATCTTTTTTCCTATTTTTTATTTAAATTTTTAATGTAATTCACAAATTTTTATTTTTATTTAGTAGATAAAATTTTAATTTTTTGCACAGCTCATTTCCTACCGCTCATCGGTAGGAAATGTCCACCGACACGTCAACCAATCAGAAGCCGCCAAGTAGACATTTGCTGGTGAATAGGTAAGGCATTTCCTACCGCCTACACGCGGTAGGAAATGCTACACATAAAGCTACACTGCCACATGGCACTTGGGGCACACAACACTCATTTCCAACCGTAGTGAGACGGTAGGAAATGGTATGAGTGAAACGACGTCGTTTCATTGCGGTCGGACATTGACGTGGCCTTGCGGGTCCCACTCGATTCATTTCCTACTAACTTCGGTAGGAAATGTGGAGGCATTTCCCTAATTAAAGTTAAGCTCTTGTGTAGATATTGTTTAAATTTTACCTCTTTGTCCCACGTAACGGTCATTGGAATGAGCCTTGTTATGCTTAGTGAAATGTACGGTCTTAGTGTTGCTATTAGGATGTTATAGAATTTGATCCTCAATTGTAGCCAGGAGCTTCCCATGGGAGTTCCACACATCTGCTATTCCGTCGTCCCTGAATGTCAGGAACAACTAGCTCAAATAAAGAAAATGGAATGCTGAAGGGGTCAAAATTTAGTTCCACCGACCTCGATTAGCTCAGAGGTTCGAACTTGTACATCCCAATTTTCGACATTTAGAAGGGAAAAAAGAAGAGGGCATTTTATGATAAAGGAAATAAACACATACATCAAGAATTTGTAAATTTTCATTCTTCTACTTGACAAGCAACTTCTCATTGAACAGTTCAATAAAATCCACCTTTCTATTGTGACAAAGGTAATGACTCAACGATTTAAGAACAGATCCTTCCTCTATTGAAAGAATCCTAAGAAGAACATGTCCTAAGAAGAACATGATTGCCGACGTTCATATAAATGAACATTAATCCTGGGCCGTTTCGGTGTACACTCAATTATTTCCTAAAATTATTTCCAAATACGAGGTGACAAGTTTTGATTAAAAATGCAACCATTCAATATACGAAAATACACACGCACTTAGAATTTTTTTTGAATAAATTTTGGAATATTTAGGATTTTACAAGAACAATGATGTTTGCAGCTTTATATTTGAATTGATTCGTTATTTAATTCAATAATTTCAAGATTTGTTTACTAGTTTGGGAAAATTCAAAAAACTTTATATTAAATGAATCCAACTAATACATTGTGCCCTTACACCTTTATAAAATCGATGCGACTTTTAGAAGAATCTCACGGATTATCATGCATCTTGATTTTCGTAATATGGTAAAAACGTCTTGTATGACATGAACAGTTTCACTAAAAATTGACTCATCATACATAACTCTAATTCATAAAAAGAACCAATAAATGTTGATTGTGGATTATCATCTCTTTTGTTCTTACTCGGTAAAAATACTTCCTAAAATGATAACTAATGCTCATTAGTAGCATCAACACTTTAGTTTAGTCAATTGCTCATTAAAAATAATTCTCAAGATGATAGCTAATAGACTTTGAACAAAAATTAGTATCATAATCTCGGAGTAACAATTAGCGTTAATAATAGGACAACATATATATATATATATATATATATATATATATATATATATATATATATATATATATATATATATATATATATATATATATATATATATATTATAGTATATTAATAGTGAAAATTTTCAAAAATTTGATTAGTGAAAATAAGTCAAATTTTAATATTGGGGGGACACGTGTCCCACCGTTTCCCTCAGTAGATTCGCCCCTGGTTCGTGAGCTTCGTGCTTTAATGGCTGCTTCTGCGTTCGAGACTTAAATGGTCCTCACAGAATGCCTACGTATCTCTGTAAATTAGAGAATCAAGCCAATAAAACGTAGTTCTGAGAATGAGGGGTCAGGCCCTTTATATAGGCTGAGAAGCCTTAGAATTATGGTAGGATTTGGAGACTTGATGGGCAAGTCTTTGAGGAATGTTCTAGATCTATTCCTTGTAGGAATCAGTTTCCATATCGAATTGGATGCCTTATTGGATAAGTTTGAAAGGGATATTATCCTTATCCAACTCTTATTTGCTGAGCTGTTTATTTCCCTTAATATTAATTACGAAATTAATATTATATTTAGGGTTTTGGGCCCAGCTGGTGGGCCCCACGTTTGGACTATTCTCGGCTTAATTAATGCCACATTAAATGTGTCTTTAGGGCTTATTTTCAGCCCATATCACCTTCTCTTTACATTTATATGATGAGAAGTAAAAATTGAAAATTACAAATAATAGAGAGTATTACTCAAAGACCAATAGTGAAAATTTTTTATTTTATAAAGGAAAAAATAACTATCATGGGATTTTTTTTTGCTAGGTTGATAGCAAGCAGGATTTTTCCTTCTTTCAAAGACCTTTGGCCCTCTAGAAACTAGACTCCAGGCTAGAATATTATCTATAACCCGCCTAGTTCTCTTTTATACCTCTGATACAAAGTACCAAAGAAATTACCTTTGGGGAGATCTCTAATAAGCCTTTTAACGTCTTTGCTCATGAACGAGAGCCCTTCGAGCATCCGTCTGCGCACCACCCAAAAAGCAGCCCTTTGCCTATATCATCATCGCAAGAGAACTTTAGCTAGACATAGTGTGATTTGATCTCTTTTGATAACCCAGAGAGACCCAAGAACTGGGAATCATGGGATTTTTTTTATTTTTAATAAGCTATAATTACATTGTTTTAGATATTTGTTAACTTAATTTGATACAATTTGAGTTTTTACTTGAATTTATTTCAATTTATTAAATAATTACTAACTTTTTGAGAGAAAAATGTATTTAGAATAACTACTATGTCATTATAATATAAATGATATTTAGTTTAAAAAAATCTATGATCTCAATTACAACAATGTCTAGTATTTCAGCCGACAACAATTGACGTGCACTAAAAAATATCCTTGATCATTAAAACTTATGTGTTGACATTTTTACTACAACACAGGAGTACTAGCTTTATTAGAAAAGCTCTAAATACATGCTGCATACACACACATAAATATGTAGCTTTGTTTTGCAGCTAAAACCGGCGGCTGCAAGAAAAACCAACAAGGGCTAGATGTTGCCCTTGTACATATTTGAAGTGTTTTTTTTATCAAATCTATTTCCATGAATTCTTTCTCTTGGAAAGGAATATTAATCTAGATATTCATTTATTAAACTTCTAAATAATGGTTACGAGGTCATGGATTTTAATTATTGACGGTGTTGTACCAGTTTTTTAGGTTATAAATATAGCTACATCAAAAGCTACAAAAGAAGGCCATGACTGAAGCCTTGGAGTAAATCAAAGCAAGTTAGGAAAAATATACAACTCACCAACATATATAACATTACTCAGCAGGCTGTTTCAAGTGAATATGCAGTTGTAAAGAGTTTGATGTATGGCCGGTTGGTTGTGGACATACAGAATTGGTGATCCTGGGACTTATTTCTCATTTACAAACTGTGATGAC
Organism: Saposhnikovia divaricata; assembly: GCA_036435485.1. Taxonomy (NCBI): domain Eukaryota; kingdom Viridiplantae; phylum Streptophyta; class Magnoliopsida; order Apiales; family Apiaceae; genus Saposhnikovia; species Saposhnikovia divaricata. The sequence continues at coordinate 36,378,206 of CM071599.1, forward strand.
AACTAGTACACTACAAGAAAAATGACCTTTTCCTACCGTCAAATCGGTAGGAAAAGGCCCAAAATCGGTAGGAAATGCTGCATTTCCTACCGGCCCCGTGCGGTAGGAAATGCTTAAGTGGGAAATGACTTTGGTAGGAAATGATATTGACCGGGTCAACGTGGGTCCCACATAATGATGTGGCATGCCACATGGCGGGGACCCACATGCCAACTTGGACGATGATGTGGCGACATGTCAGATGCCATGTCATATGACACGTGGGTGGGCCCCGCACACGTCATCAGCCACGTGAGCTGCTGACGTGGAAATTGTAGCAAGTGCAGAGCCATTTCCTACCGACCACTTTTGCACACTTCGGTAGGAATTGTTCTAGACACCTTGTAAAATTGCATTTCCCCGGCCATTTCCTACCGCTATTTATTATTTCCTACCGTTCTTATGAATGCGGTAGGAAATGTTTTGAAGACGGTAGGAAATACTAGGTTTCGAATTGTAATAACGGTGGGAAATGGCTTGAAGGCACTACGCCATAAAAGGCCTACGGCAACACCAAAAAAGTGTTGGCGTAGGACCGAAATATGTTGCTGTAGGGCCAAAAAACCCCTAAGGCAACATTTTGCTGATGTTGCCATTTTTGCCGTTGCCTTTGGGGGTCAATGGCAACATTCTTATTTCTATGGCAACATCAGTTTTAATGTTGGCATATACATCTTTTAGCAACATTACTAGTAGTCTTTAGTAACATAATATTATGTTGCCTTTGCGTAATATTTTTTTTAAAAATAGTGGGTCCCACCAGTGGACCCCCACTTTTGGGACCACATTGGGGACCACTTTTGGGACCCACTGTTGGGCTCACTTTTGGGACCCATTGTGGGGCCCGCTTTAATGGCAACACAAATTTTAGCCTATGGCAACATTTTCTAGCAACATTTCTTCACATTAATTTTCATTTTTGCCAACACTTATAGCATCAATGGCAACACTTTTCTATATCCAGCAAAACATCATAAATAAGAAAATATGCATCCCTAGATAACCAAATACCACAACCATAATTATCCATACCAGATTTAATACATAATAGCTGGTGCCATAGTACATACCAGATTCATTACATAACATCTGGTGCCATAAGTACATAAACTACAATCTTACTAAGTACATAAGACTAACATAAAAACAACAAAAAAAGATGGTCTAAAACATAAACATATGCTATGACTAAATTAAGAGCTTGTGCCACTAGTCATTGGAGAACCATCTTCATTGTCACTCGAGATAGTGCGGCAGCAAGTCCACCGACTATTGCTATGCTTATTGCTCGATCTGTGAAACAGATTAATAAGAATGTATGTTATAAACCCAAATGCACACTAGAATAAGAATCATAAAAATGTCAATAGAAGCATTAATTAAAGTCTAATGACTCAAGTATAGCTCAAAATATAATGATCAAACCTGTTAACTGGCCAAACCAACAAATAGATCTGCAATGAAGTTATCCTCTGTTTCACCACTACGATGAATTACCATCACGCCCCACCCAGCAGCTTTCGAATCAAGAGCAGCTTGAATTGATTCAGTTACTGTGCCTATCTGATTAACCTGCAATTTTTTTATGTTTGAGGATGAGGCTATGGTACAACTGCAACATAAGCATTACAATCTCATAAATATAGAGGTAGTAAGGCTATCATGTACTAACAAGTAAAAAAAACTATTTTTGTAGAACAGATTAGAAACACTCAGCAAGAAACTCTGGTGTTACTATTTTTGACAAAATCAGTATGGGGGAAAAAAAATTGTAACCCATGTAAGCTTGTTTTCAGTAAGAACTAATATAATATAATAATATGTGATTGATGTAATTTCATTTTATTTTAAAAAAATTTGACTAATATAATAAATAATATTTTTAATATGTAGTTGATGAGATTCGAACCATAGACTTCTATATAGAATAGCTTTTAATCATATATATGACGGTTGGATTGGAACTATAGACTTATGTATAGAATAACTTTTAATCGTATATACGACGGTTATGATTAATTTGACTTGAAAGATCTAAAGGTTGTGGTTAAAAAGGATACCCAAAATAGTGTGTAAACCAACCTACAAATTATACCCCATTTTGCTTAATTTTAAGTTTATTAATATTTTTAAAATTAATATAATAAATATTTATTTTACGACTTCTATATAAAACAAATTTTAATATTATATCTAACGGTTCTAATTAATTTGACTTGAAAGATCTAATAGTGGTTAAAAAGGATAACATATGTTGTGTGAACCAAACAACAAATTATACCCCGTTTTATCTTATTATAACTTATTTAAGATAAAATTTGTTTACTATTTTTTTATATTTAAAGTCAGTTAATATTAAAAGCTATCCAAAAAGGAAGGTGTTAACCAAACTACAAATTATCCTATGTATTGCTTATTATAGTTTAGCATAGATTAGAGGAGTTCTTTGTGTGTGTGCATGTAAGCTTACAAAAGGAAACAAATTAAGTAAAATGTGAATTACATTAATTTCACTATTTGAATTGCAAAATGTGAATGAGACGACTATTTGTCATAATAGTCACAGATGCTGTTTATAAAATGCATAAATCAATAGATAATAAAGTAAATGACATGAGAGTGAAAGTAGCATACCAAACAAATGCCATCAGCTAGATTCTGTAATTTCTCTGCAACAATAGAACTCATATTTGGACTGGCATGTAGAGATTTGTTAGCGCAGTAACTGACAAGTTCCAGGAGTTCCATACTAGGATTCTGGTTCCCCGCCTGATAAGAGCAACAGTGTCATAAGTAATCACACTGCTTCATGATTTTGACAAAAGTATAACAAGCAAAGAAAATAATACAAATGAATACTTATTATAAAAGGGTACTCCCTAGTCCCTCAATCCTGTTCCATGTGAGCCCCGTGAATTTCCACGAATATTTAAGTGCAACACAGCTTATCTATATAGGATTCTCATGCCCAAAATTGGATCAAGTCGAAGTTAACATCATTACCTTGCATGCACTGGCCACAGAATCCAGCACACATGCTAAAATGTCAACTACTGAGGACTGGTTGTTTTGCTGTGAAAACAGGGAGTAACATATCCTGAGTGCAAACTGCAAATGAAACTGTTTAGTAACTAAATACAATGAACGTCCTCCAAGATATAAATTGTAAGCATAGGAAATAGTTGACCTTGAGAAACTGATCCTTGGATGATGACTTTGCAAAGTCATTAAATGTTGCCAAGCAAAAAGTGCACGCCAATTTGTCATCAAAATGTTTTAGGTCGTCAACCAAAAGAGAAGCACATTTACTCATATATGACACATTTTGTCATATATTTTTGTAGAACAGATTAGAAACACTCAGCAAGAAACTGATTTTGTCAAAAATAGTAACACCAGAGTTGCACCATTTTGTCAAATGCTGACTAGTCCAACTCAAAACCAGTAACACCAGCCCGAAGACCTTCCACAATAGCATCAGTTTCATGCTTTAAAAGATTCCTTATTGAAGCCCATGTGTTTATTGCACCAGATTCAAGAAGCAATTGTACTGGCTCAGACAGAGCGATATCAAGCTTTTTCTGCAAAGTGAAGGAGTATGCTAAACTTTCACAAGACATTGTTACCTTTCAAGAGAACATTATTCTAGGAATTGCGAACCACCAGACAATTATCACATTTTTTGGTTTGTACATACTAAAATAGAAGATGATTAGCAAAAAATAAAAATATAAAATACTGATAGGAGAACTGACCTGCCATATCAACAACAAAACAGAAAACAAGATTCATATTTTTCTAAAGAGGATTTCTTAATAGCCTAACAATTGACAGACCAGAATCCAACTCAAATATCTCAAATATCTCAAAACTTGTTATAATTAAACCATTCTAGTTCTATCTAATTGAAAATAAACACAAATCCTTAAATTGAACCCAATTGAAACTCCAAATTGACTTTACCCGATTGAAGCCCCAAATTGATCCGATCTGATTGAAGTCCATCCAAGAAAGCTAAAATCGGAGTAGTTTTTATTATGTATAGATTATGCGTATAAAGAGGGAGAAGAGAGATGGAAAGAGCAAGAGGGAGAGAGAGCTAACCGAGAGAGAAGGGGGAGAAATAAGAGTGAAAAAAAATATTAAAGAGAGATAAAGGGCTTAAGATTAAGGGCGCGCTGTTTTGTGAAATATTTAGAGAGAGCGGGCTTTTTGCCGCTTACTCTATTTTTGATTTGTTTAGTGTGTATAAGTAATATTTTTTATGTTTTTATTTAATATGTCTTTCATTAAATTTTAATAAATATGTTAAATTCTATTGTAACTTTTATAAATAATTATATATGTTTTGATAGTTTCAATTTGCAAATGATAATAAAAACATTATAATTTTACATTTATATATATATTTATCAATTAAATATAACAAAATATAAAAATAAATTATGATTAAAATTTAATCAATTTTTTAAGTCTTTGTCCAAAAATACAATTAAGTAAGAACACGTAAGTGTATATTTATGTTGGTAAATTTTTAAAAAAACAATTGATTAATCTGAAAATTAATATTAAACTTTTTACATAATTTGAAATAATATATTAAAATATTTTTAATGATAAACAAAAATATTTTTATTTTAATGAAATATTAAAATATATTTAGAAAAAAGTTTTTTTTTTTACTTTTTTTAATAATATTTAATTAACATGAAAATAAAATAATTCACCTTAAACTGTTTTAACATTTTTAATGAAATAATCACTTTTACAGGAATATTCTTGATTTTTATAAAAATTGCTTGATTATTTTTATTCAAATAAATTAATTTTCATGTGAAAAGAGGTTAAAAATTTTAACAAGTCAAAAAATGAACTGGGTGGGCGATTTTTTTGCCGCTCTCCAATTTCCCCAATTTTCAAGGAAATAACATTTTGCCTTTTGATTTTTTATTTATTTAGAAAAATAATATATTTTTATGAAATATTCAATTCCTATTACATAATTTGAAATAATATGATCAAATATTTTTAATCATATAGAAAAATATTTTTATTTAAATGAAATATTAAAATATATTTTAAAAAATTATTTTAAAATTTTTTTTACTAATATTTAATAAATATAAAAATAAAATTATTCATCTTAAAATGGTTTAACAGTTTAATTTATTGAAATATTCACTTTTACTGAAATATTCTTGATTATTTTTAGAAAAAAAATATTTTAAAAATTTTGTTTAATAATATTTAATAAATATAAAAATAAAATTACACATCTTAAAAAGTTTTAACATGTTCAGTGAAATATTCACTCTCTTATGGAATATTCTAGATTTTTATAAAAATAATTTTATTATTTTTATTAAAAAAGTAATTTCCATGTGAAAAAAGGTTAAAATTTTTATTCATAGTAGAAAATATACAATTTTGTTCATTGTAAAATCATGGCAACACAATTTCAGACCTACGGCAACACACAAACATTTTTATTCTATGCCAACATATTTTTTCTATCTAAGGCAACATAAAAATGATAATGTTGTATTAGCAAAAAACATGCATGGCAAAGGCAACATATCCAAAGGCAACATAGGCTCTAGATGTGTTCATAGGCCTTTTATGGTGTAGTGAGGCGGTAGGAAATACTGGGCAAATTTTTTAAAAATAAATGTTCTTCATTGATTCAAAAGCATACACATTGCATAACAAAATCAATATCTAATTCACAAGCATACAATCAAAACCAAAAATCAAACATCTATCATAAATCATAATCCGCCTTCATCACCATAAAATTAACAAATTAAAGTTACATCTACAAATTATTTGTACAAATGTACTAAAATACAACCATTACAAGAAAGCAAAATAAAAATTTAAAAACCTAAACTAATCACTCTTGAAGTGGTCATCATAATTGTCTTTGTCATTGCCTTCTACATCGCCTTCATCCGAATAGATCTCTTTAGCCTTCTTCTGAAAAGTTCTTCTAATTTGTATCAAGTCCTAACAATTTACATAAAAAATGGAACAAAAAATTATACATATATACATACACAAATGAAAGATAATGAGCTCAAATAGCAAACAAAATGAAAGTTTGAACTAATCAAATTGAAGAATACTATATGTAATTCAAACATACAAATATTATTCAAATTGAACTAACACAAACACACACATATTATATGTAAATCAAATGGATATATAAAAGAGGGTAAAGATTTGTACCTAAATAATGGTGATGAAGAAGAAAATCGAGATGAAAAAAAATGAAAAGAGTTGATAAGAATGGTAAAAGATGGAGAGGTGGAGAAGAGAGTTGAAGTGAAGGGGAATGAAGAAAGTTATTGTTTTATAAATCTGAATTACACATTTCCTACCGCACTTCTATATTTTCTACCAATTTGCGGTAGGAAATGACTTTGGGCGCCATTTTGAATTTTGATTTGGGCGCTCATTTCGAATTTTTGGTTTAGGCGGTCATTTTAAATTTTTCGTGAATTATCATTTCCTACCGACTTGCGGTAGGAAATGACTCTGGGCGCCATTTTGAATTTTGATTTGGGCATTTTGAATTTTTTGTGAATTATCATTTCCTACCGCATGATACCATTTCCTACCGTAAACCGGTAGGAAATGGGAAAAAAAATGAAAAATGAGACAGCGGGATTCGAACCCACATCTCCAGCGAAATTTGTACTACCTCCAACCATTATGCTAAAGTGTTTCTTGTGTTTTAATTTTACTCTAAAATTATATTACCACAATACCTTGTTTATCACTTTTTCTTTAAAAAGTCCTTACAAATGAACTTTAAAAATCACAATTTTTTGCAAATGTCACTAATTCACAGTGATCTTAAAATTCTCATGGTTGGATCGTTAAAAAATAGAACTAGAAAAATGGATTAGTACAAATTATTGTTAAAATAGGGGTTTTTCCTTATAAAATCACGTCAAATGAATTTTAAAAATCACAATTTTTTTCACACATGACTAATTTGCAGTGATAATGAGATTCGTATGGTTAAATCGTTCAAAAAAAATTTTCTCAAAAAATAAAGTCCAACCCTAGTAACCCTAAATATAACCCCTAAACTACAACCATAAGTTGTGGAAGCTAAGTTGTTAAAGATGGTGAATAATTTTTAAAAAAAAAAATTTATTTGTAAGTGCATAATTTTGTTTTGGAACTACGCGCACTAATATACAACGAGTTTAACAAAATAAATAAAAAAGGTTGAAATTATTTTGTAATAAATAAGGGTTAAAGTCAAATTAATAGTTGACCGTTAAATTAATTAATCAAATAAATTTATTAAATTTTAAATATTCTGGAATAAGATTTAAAAATATTGATTTTGACTCCCATCTGATTCGATTGTCGAAATTCTATTTCAAAATTATAGAATCATGAATCGGGAACGAAAACTAATTTAGGGGTTAAAATCAAATTACTAGGTGACCTTTAAATTACTTAATCAAATAAATTTATTATTTTTCTTAAAACTTTGGAATAAAATTTAAAAAGATTGATCCTGACTCCCGTACGGTTTGATCGTCGAAATTCTTTTCAAAATAATCGAATCAAGAATCGGGAACGAGAACTAGTTTAGTGGTTAAAGTCAAATTACTAGTTGACCGTTAAATTACCCAACCAAAAAAATATATTATTTTTTAAAAAAATTGGAATAACATTTAAAAAGATTGATCTTGACTTCCGTACGGTTAGATCGTCGAAATTCTATTTCAAAATGATCGAATCAAGAATCGGGAACGAAAACTAGTTTAGGGATTAAAGTCAAATTACTAGTTGACCGTTTAATTACAAAATCAAATAAATTTTTAAAATTTTTAAAATTTTAGTATATGATTTAATAAGATTGATCTTGACTCCCGTATGGTTCATCGTCGAAATTCTATTTCAAAATGATCGAATCAAGAATCGGGAACGAAAACTAGTTTAGAGATTAAAGTCAAATTACTAGTTGACCGTTTAATTACATAATCAAATAAATTTTTAAAATTTTTAAACTTTTAGTATATGATTTAAAAAGATTGATCTTGACTTCCGTACGGTTCGATCATCGAAATTCTATTTCAAAATGATTGAATCAAGAATCGGGAAAGAAAACTAGTTTAGGGATTAAAGTCAAATTACTAGTTGACCGTTTAATTACATAATCAAGTAAAATTTTAAAATTTTAGTATATGATTTAAAAAGATTGATTTTGACTCCCGTATGGTTCATCGTCGAAATTCAATTTCAAAATAATGGAATCAAGAATCGGGAACGAAAACTAATTTAGAGGTTAAAGTCAAATAACTAGTTGACCTTTAAATTAACTAATCAAATAAATTTATTATTTTTTTAAAATTTTGGAATAACATTTAAAAAGATTGATATTGACTCCCGTACGGCTCGATCGTCGAAACTCTATTTCAAAATAATCGAATCAAGAATCCGGAACGAAAACTAGTTTAGTGGTTAAAGTCGAATTACTAGTTGACCGTTAAATTACACAACCAAATTTTTTTATTATTTTTTAAAAATTTTGGAATAACATTTAAAAAGATTGATCTTGACTTCCGTACAGTTCGATCGTCGAAATTCTATTTCAAAATGATCGAATCAAGAATCGTGAACGAAAACTGGTTTAGTGGTTAAAGTCAAATTACTTGTTGACCGTTAAATTAGCTAATCAAATAAATTTATTATTTTTTTAAAATTTTGTAATAACATTTAAAAATATTGATCTTGACTCCAGTATGGTTCGATCGTCGAAATTCTACTTCAAAATATTCGAATCAAGAATCGGGAACGAAAACTAGTTTAGGGATTAAAGTCAAATTACTAGTTGACCGTTGAATTAGCTAATCAAATAAATTTATTATTTTTTAAAATTTTGGAATAACATTAAAAAAGATTGATCTTGACTCCCGTACGGTTCGATCGTCGAAATTCTATTTCAAAATAATCAAATCAAGAATCGAGAACGAAAACTAGTTTAGGGGTTAAAGTCAAAGTACTAGTTGACCGTTAAATTACCTAATCAAATAAATTTATTATTTTTTTTAAAATTTTGGAATATCATTGAAAAAGATTGATCTTGACTCCGTACGGTTCGATCGTTGAAATTTTATTTCAAAATAATCGAATCAAGAATCCGAAACGAAAGCTAGTTTAGGGGTTAAAGTAAAAAATAAAATAAAATTAGTGAATCTAGTGTGACATGCATCACAAAAATAGTGAGTATTAATATTTGCGTTTTTATGTATTTTAATTCGAATTTTATCTTTTTTCCTATTTTTTATTTAAATTTTTAATGTAATTCACAAATTTTTATTTTTATTTAGTAGATAAAATTTTAATTTTTTGCACAGCTCATTTCCTACCGCTCATCGGTAGGAAATGTCCACCGACACGTCAACCAATCAGAAGCCGCCAAGTAGACATTTGCTGGTGAATAGGTAAGGCATTTCCTACCGCCTACACGCGGTAGGAAATGCTACACATAAAGCTACACTGCCACATGGCACTTGGGGCACACAACACTCATTTCCAACCGTAGTGAGACGGTAGGAAATGGTATGAGTGAAACGACGTCGTTTCATTGCGGTCGGACATTGACGTGGCCTTGCGGGTCCCACTCGACTCATTTCCTACTAACTTCGGTAGGAAATGTGGAGGCATTTCCTACCGGCTATGGGTCCGGTAGGAAATAATCGTTTGACTTGAAAAACGGTAGGAAATGGTCGGTAGGAAATGCGTCGGTAGGAAATAAACGGTAGGAAAAGGCCGTTTTTCTTGTAGTGGTATTGTCAAAGCATGCATCCCTATCATCCCAATCAAGCTTAGAAAGATGTTGCATGTTTTCATTACATGTCAACACTACAATGAGAAAACAGACGTCTGTGATATTTGATTACAGAAAAAATGAAGGCAGAGGTGATGATGGCATCGAGGTTTGGCTTGCAGCCGTGGATGAATATGAGGAATATATCTTTCCTTGTCTTTAATGCACGCAATGAGAGTCCTGTAGTTAGACCAAACACGGAGGAATCCATTTACGCTACCAGTATATAACTCATTAATATGTTGTTCATTAAATAGAGCAGTGTCATTTTTCATTTTTTTGAACTGTGCTTTTTATTTTAGTACCTCAGATCGCCTTTCTTAGGTTGCACCATCTGCCACTGCACTTGCATTCTTTGAGCAAATACGTGTTACGAGAAGCATTGATCTTGCCAAGGCATTTACCGTTCAAGATCTTGCTGATATTTATTGAACCAGCTGCATTAAAACATATGACATTGCCGTATATAAGATATATGATAATAACATTGTGAGAGGGGCTCAGAGGTTTTCTAATCCAGATTTGTAGGTAGGAACCACCACTAATGTCAATTATATATAGTACTAGTGTACCAAAAACATACATCCATTTATTCATCTCCGAAACTAAATGTAAGATAAATTAAGGCATGAAACATGTCCTACAATTTGCTTCATAAAAGCATCTCCAATGGGTGGCACCCTTCAAAAATAATATTTTTATGTTCTTCTAAAAAAAGTTCAATGGTTCGCACTCCTAGATGCCAAATTCCCAAAAAATTGTTTACTATTAATATATTGGAGAGATAATATTTTATATACCATTGGGTACACAAATGAAATATTGTCACCCCATGTTGGCACCCATATGACCACTTCACTTGGCACCCCAATGGAATCCCAACAAATTAATAGAGTGCTAACAAGGGTGTCATGCCACATGGCATTAGTACCCCTCTTCGCACTCTTCATTGGTGATGCTCTAACTACCAATTAAGAAATTGCAATTTTGGATGTGGGCATCATTTGCCTATTTGTGTGCGCATTCTTGTATACATGTTTTTCATTTTTCGGGATACTACCTATGTGAGTGTTACTTTTCATGTGTAACAAACTCTTTAAAATTTAAATGATAAACTTCCATCGTTGTGCTTAGTTCTCATATTTGTCTATATAAATAATAAACTATGATCGTTATGCTTAGTTCTCATACTTGTTTTTTTCCCTAATTAAAGTTAAGCTCTTGTGTAGATATTGTTTAAATTTTACCTCTTTGTCCCACGTAACGGTCATTGGAATGAGCCTTGTTATGCTTAGTGAAATGTACGGTCTTAGTGTTGCTATTAGGATGTTATAGAATTTGATCCTCAATTGTAGCCAGGAGCTTCCCATGGGAGTTCCACACATCTGCTATTCCGTCGTCCCTGAATGTCAGGAACAACTAGCTCAAATAAAGAAAATGGAATGCTGAAGGGGTCAAAATTTAGTTCCACCGACCTCGATTAGCTCAGAGGTTCGAACTTGTACATCCCAATTTTCGACATTTAGAAGGGAAAAAAGAAGAGGGCATTTTATGATAAAGGAAATAAACACATACATCAAGAATTTGTAAATTTTCATTCTTCTACTTGACAAGCAACTTCTCATTGAACAGTTCAATAAAATCCACCTTTCTATTGTGACAAAGGTAATGACTCAACGATTTAAGAACAGATCCTTCCTCTATTGAAAGAATCCTAAGAAGAACATGTCCTAAGAAGAACATGATTGCCGACGTTCATATAAATGAACATTAATCCTGGGCCGTTTCGGTGTACACTCAATTATTTCCTAAAATTATTTCCAAATACGAGGTGACAAGTTTTGATTAAAAATGCAACCATTCAATATACGAAAATACACACGCACTTAGAATTTTTTTTGAATAAATTTTGGAATATTTAGGATTTTACAAGAACAATGATGTTTGCAGCTTTATATTTGAATTGATTCGTTATTTAATTCAATAATTTCAAGATTTGTTAACTAGTTTGGGAAAATTCAAAAAACTTTATATTAAATGAATCCAACTAATACATTGTGCCCTTACACCTTTATAAAATCGATGCGACTTTTAGAAGAATCTCACGGATTATCATGCATCTTGATTTTCGTAATATGGTAAAAACGTCTTGTATGACATGAACAGTTTCACTAAAAATTGACTCATCATACATAACTCTAATTCATAAAAAGAACCAATAAATGTTGATTGTGGATTATCATCTCTTTTGTTCTTACTCGGTAAAAATACTTCCTAAAATGATAACTAATGCTCATTAGTAGCATCAACACTTTAGTTTAGTCAATTGCTCATTAAAAATAATTCTCAAGATGATAGCTAATAGACTTTGAACAAAAATTAGTATCATAATCTCGGAGTAACAATTAGCGTTAATAATAGGACAACATATATATATATATATATATATATATATATATATATATATATATATATATTATAGTATATTAATAGTGAAAATTTTCAAAAATTTGATTAGTGAAAATAAGTCAAATTTTAATATTGGGGGGACACGTGTCCCACCGTTTCCCTCAGTAGATTCGCCCCTGGTTGTACTAGTTTTTTTAGGTTATAATAAATATTGCAGAAAGGACGAAAGATCTTACCACTTATTTCTCAAATTTAAATAATAAATTGCCATCATTATGCTTAGTTGTCATATTTGTTTTTTTTTTGCTAACAAATTCTCGTATTGATATTTTATAGATCTTACCTCTTTGTCCTGTAGGTCATTGAAATGAGCCTTGTAGTAAAAAAACCTATAAGATCCTGCTTAGTGACATGTATAGAGTTAGTGTTGCTATCACTATGCCATACATAGTGATCTGCAAATAAAAGCACGAGCTCCAAATGGTTGTTCCTCACAGTTGTTGTTCGGTCATCAATGAATGAGAGGAATTATTAGCTCTTATAAGAAAATGGAATGTTGACAGGGTCATAAATTTAGTTCTACTAATCTCTATTAGCTCAGAGGTTCGAATCTGTATATCAAAATTTCCAACTTTGAGAAGACGAAAAAAGAAGAGGGTATATTATAATAAAAGAAATAAATGCATACATAAAAAATTTGTATATTCTCGTTCTCCTCCTTGAAAAGTAGATTTTCATTGAACTGTATAATGAAAACCACCTTTTTTTGCAATGAAGGGGATGATTGAAGGATTAAAAAACTAATCCATCATCTATTGAAAGAATCCTAAGAGGGACACGATGGTCGACTTGGGTATAGATAAACTACAATAATTATCATTCTGGAGAAACTATGTAGTTTGCTAGTTGAATCACAAAGCTCGATCAAACTAAGCTCAAATTGAATTTGTAAAGTGATAGATAACTAACTACTAATTTACTTTATACTTATTTTAGGAAATAATGAAACATGATCAGAGAAATAATGAGGTTATTGCAAGTTAACTAAAGTCAGCACCACTATCTTGAGCAACATCATGCACCATAGAAGCTGGCACATTGAGGTTGAACCCCATAAGTAATATTCTCATGCCACCCACCTGAGTACTAGCTCAATTTTGATGGTCTCATTGCCAATTGTGCTTGAGGTTGAGGTTGACTTGTGCTTCAATTTGGGCTTAGCAGCTCGAGAAGTCCAATAGCTTCTCTTATGACCCTCAAGCGCCTGACCAGATGCAAATATCTTGTTGTAGACACTACATTGAAGTACAATACTATTGATATGATCCGCTTCGAGCTCCCACAAAACTCATCGATGTTGTTTTTGTTTAAGCCACACCCTTTACCTTATCGGTACCCTATTGACTTGATCATGACTTGAATTGGTTTGTTGTTGGCAGTGGCTCTGATCAAACTTCTAATGAGGTGGTGTAGAAGCATTGACAGACTTTTTAGTAGAACCATCATCGTTGATTGTTTTGACCATGAACATGTTATGGTTGGACCTATGGCCACCCAAAGCTTGGTAATTAGAGAAGGTCTTGTTACAAATGCTGCTTTTGCATTTAACAGTAGCTGTATATCGAAGCTGATGCGACCTGAACTGAACTACCTACACCTAATGGCTTCCCTTGATACAATCCATCTTCATCTTCATCTTCTTATCCTTGTTTTTATCACTATTTACCAATACCATCTTCTTCCCATGATTTTCCTTATTATTAATCACATCAAATTTTTTGTGACCACCAGTGCTTCCAAGCACTAATTCAGTGTTCATGCCATCAGATTGATCCTCAAAATATATGATTTTCCTTAACATGATCGTAAGCAGAATTACCCTCATGTCCAACAAAACCAATATTAGAAACCTTCATCATCACATAATCATTGGACCCACCTTCCACAATTCCAATCGTTCTCATAACAGGAACTTGATCATAACCATCAAGCTTACTAAGCTTTCCTTTCATTTCCTCACTAACCTGCTCATCAAAAGCATTAACCACAAATTATTAAGGGGATCACTGAATTTTGGAATTTGTAGCTAGTGATTTTGATGGGCGGGTTAGTGGGGAGTGGAAGTGAAGTCTTGGCAAGGTTGATGGTTATGATCTTGTTCCTGTAATGAGAATGATGGGAATTGAGGAAGGTGGGTCTAGTGATCATGTGATGATGAATGATTCTACAATTGGTTCTTTTGGATAGGAGGGTAATGTCGCTCATGATCATGTTAGGGAATATCATCATGTTGAGGATCAATCTGATGGCATGAACACTAACTTAGTGCCTGAAAACATTGATGGCCACAGAAAATTTGATGGAATTAAAGACAAGGATAATCATGGGAAGAAGATGGTAATGGGAAATAATGATAATAACAAGGATAAAAAGATGATGGAGATGGGATTGAATCTAGAGAAGCCATCAGGTGTAAATAGTTCAATTCTGGTCGCGGTAAGGTTCGATAACTATAGATAAATGCAACACTTGTGACAAGACCTTCCCTAGTCACTAAGCTTTGGGTGGCCATAGGACCAACCATAGCAAGTTGAAAGTCACATTTAATAATGATGATAGTTGTACTAAAAAGTCTGTCATTGGTTCTACACCACCTCATTAGAAGTTTGATTGTAGAGCCACCACCAGCAGCAGCTCAATACAAGTCATGATCAAGTCAACAGGGTACCGATTAGTGAAAAGTGTGGCACAAAAAGAAATAGCATTGCTGAGGATGGTGCGAGCTTGAATCCGGATCATATCACCACCACTGTAACCAATGCAGTGTCTGCAATAAAATATTTGCATTTAGTCAGGCACTTGGGTATCAAAATAGAAGCCATTGCACTGCTCCATCTACTAAGGCACAAACTGAAGCACAAGCTCAACCTCAACCTCAAGCAGAATTGGAAGTGAGACCATTAGGTGAAGAAGCTAGTATTCAGGCGGGTGGCAAGAGAATTGGACTTAAGGGGTTCGACCTCAATGTGCGAGCTTCCATGGTGGATGATGTAGCTCAAAATGGTGGTGTTGGCTGGGAGTCAACTTGCAACAACCTCAATATTTCTTTATTTCCTCCAATAACTATGTAGTTAATTAGTAGTTTGTTAGCTAAGCTTTAGTTTTAGCTAAGTCTGATCCAACTATGTGATTTAACTAGCAAACTGCAGAGTTTATCTAGACTATTAATCATAGTTAGGATTAGTTTTTAGGTAGTTCTATGGCGGATTGTCCGATCGGATCATTGGTATTATACTCGTTCCGATAGAAAAATACATCAGCAATCACAGCTAAGTAATCATAAAAGATTTAAGAACATCAATACTCATACAAATTATATGAATAGAATCCGGCAGATGTGCCAGATTTCACACGAGGGATATGAAATAATTTATATCTTAGGTAGTCGATAAATAAAGTCGCTAACTTATTAATAATGCCCAAAAAAATTCCGCTCCACCAATTAATTCTTACAAATACTTCTTCACAATTGACAAAGAATTTCTACAATGCTAGTGAAAAATAAGTCAGGTATGTAGAGTCGTCACCTCGATCATCACCGTCAACCGCATAAACATGGGGAATAACTCTTTGCGGATAAAGCACTTGAAATAAACCACTCGGTTTAAATAAATACTTACCCCCGAAAAATGTTATCATTGTTCTGCATTGAAGGATATTTTTAAGTTCATCAAAAAAATAATGATAATCATTAACATGATATGCACAAAATTATTATAGTTTCATTCCTCTTAAAGAGCCACACAGCACTTCTCTCAAGTATCGTATAATCAAAATTTAACAAATACATACACCAAATCACAAAAAAAAAAAACTTGTAACAAATCTATCGCAACCATAGTAAAACAGACCCAAAACTTAAAAATTTATCACACAAAAGAAAAATTAAATATACACATATACATATACAACCTATTGATGTTCAATAAAAAAAATTATACACACAGACATATAAAGATAGATATATAAGAAAATATTAACCGGGTGGATTTGTGAAATGAAGCAAACCTGCAAGAAATTGTTCCTGAATCTCTCACGGGCATCACTCAAACTTCTAGAAAATATAGTAGCAATCACTAAAAACCTGCAAGAAATTCAACAACCCTTCCTCAGTCCCAACCGATTGCTTGTTGCTATGCTCATTTCTAGCCCTTGGACTTGTTTCTGCAATTCTTCTTCTTGATTGGAATGAGTACAAACAACAAAGGCGCTTCTTTGTTTTTATTAGCATGGGCTGGCAGAAGAGGGGTTTAAGTACATAACGTTCAAATATATAGTATGTTTGTGCTTAGCAAAAAGGAATATATAGAATGTTGGTGTTGGTATTTTTGTGTTTTTTCTTGGAAAAGAAAATATAGTAGCCACATATAGAAATCTTACATATCTTCATTTTTTTAAATATAAATTAACTTTTTATCTCTACACATGGAATTGCTTTATCCATAATTATTAATTATACATATAAGTCATTATTCAATGAATAAAAATGTTATAGATAGAAGAATAAAGATTTTTATAAATCTTGCATAAAATTAAATTTAGATTCTAAATCTCACCTCAAAAAAGTTATTTATGAATGAAAATAGAAATTTAACAAAAAAAAATAGGATCAAAGATATCATGATTACAAATAATTTCATTGCTAAAAATATGTATTTAATATTATACTTGATTCTACGTTATGTATATCAGATTATATACATGATTATATGCTATATTTGAATTTTAAAATTTAGATGAAATTCTAACAAATCAATTTTTATAAATAATTATTGTTATGTTCGGTGTTCATAAATAAAGTGCTACCCTTCTCTTTACATATATATGATGAGAAGTAAAAATTGAAAATTACAAATAAGAGAGTATTACTCAAAGATCAATAGTGACAATTTTTTATTTTATAAAGGAACAAATAACTATTATTGGATTTTTTTATTTTTAATAAGCTATAAGTACATTGTTTTAGATATTTGTTAACTTAATTTGATACAATTTGAGTTTTTACTTGAATTTATTTCAATTTATTAGATAATTACTAACTTTTTGAGAGAAAATGTATTTAGAATAACTACAATATTGAACTTTAGACAGGATTATAAGTGACGAACGAAATCCGTCACAAGTAGACTATTTGTGACGAATTTAGGCTTAAAATTTCGTCACTATTAGCAGATTTTCTTATAGTGAATGTCATTATAATATAAATGATATTTAGTTTAAAAAAAATCTATGATCTCAAATACAACAATGTCTTGTATTTCAGCCGACAACAATGAGTGGACCTGCACTAGAAACTAGCCTTGATCATTAAAACTTATGTGTTGACATTTTTACTACAACACAGGAGTAAAAACACACACATAAATATGTAGCTTTGTTTTCCAGCTAACACAGGCGGCTGCAAGAAAAACCAACAAGGGCTAGATGTTGCCCTTCTACATATTTGAAGTGTTTTTTTTATCAAATCTATTTCCATGAATTCTTTCTCTTGGAAAGTAATATTAATCTAGATATTCATTTATTAAACTTCTAAATAATGGTTACGAGATTATGGATTTTAATTATTGACGGTGTTGAACCACTTTTTTAGGTTATAATATAAATATAGCTACATCATAAGCTACAAAAGAAGGCCATGACTGAAGCCTTGGAGTAAATCAAAGCATGTTAGGAAAAATATAAAACTCACCAACATATATAACGTTACTCAGCAGGCTGTTTCAATGTTAAAATTAAAAAACATAACATTCAATGTTAAAATTAAAAAACATAACATAATCATAACATCTAGAACAATAAAAATGAAGAAGAAAAGCTGAAGCTGATATGTACAAGCCAGAGTACTCTAAGGACTAATTGTATTTTGCTTCTGGCTTAATCATACACCGAATGAAAATGATTACAATAAATAGAAAATACTGCTAGCTAGAATTAAGCAAGACTCCTACAATCAAGCTTCTCATAGAAAACTACTTCCTAATGTAGTATTTTACTATAATATTTTACTTACTAACTAAAAATATTTGATGTTAAGGAGAGGGTTTTGAGTTATGAACAAGCAATTGTTTTTGTGTGCTTTTTTCATGGAATTTCATCCACTATTTATAGGCTTTCGTAGCCCCATATCCACCCCTTAAACACGTAACCCCCCTTAAATATTACCATAATAACTATGAGATATGTAACTCCAACAAATATTAATTTTGTACCCCCACATTTAATTATTCTTGTAACTCCCATAACTAATGTTTATAACCCCCAATTTATTTTACACAATAAATCAATCACATTATTCTTATAATCAATAAATATATTTGTAACTGCATTCAATTAATACATTTTATTTACTTTTTATATTTATGAAATAAAAGTCAATTTACAACATCTCCCACTTGACTTATATGATAAATATCTATTTAGCTCCCACTTTTCTCATGTACCAAAAATATTATTTGAGTTCAGGTTCCTCTCACCAATTTAGAGCACATCACAAGCGACAACATGTATCCTTGCATCTTGTCACTTAATATACATCAAATTTTCAGGACTTTGATTCACATCAATGCCTTAATCGTTTTCCTATAACAATAGGATTGGTACATCCCATACCAAAACAACTAGGGATTACAATCTCTACAAACAACTTACGTGCCTTTTAATAGTTTTAACTTCTTGGTTGCAACCTTAAAATTTTTAACATTCTTGTAGGCAATAATTTAATTATTTTCTTACAACATCTCAAATTTACATGTCACATTCACGCATGCACATGTAACATCACCCAAAAACCCAAAAACAATTAATCAAGAAATCCATATATATGTTTATTCCACTCCAAAATTAAATTCAAACATGAAACATCTCATGGACTCATATATGCCCATTATTGACACACTTAATTTAAGAAAATACTCAAAACAACACATGACCGGCCCAGACTTGCCCATTACTCATAAACTATAGTAACAAATTCAATGTTTAAATAACTCATGTGCGGGCTCATACTTGCCCATAGCATACACCTTTTTATCCTTTCCGATTGAAACTCGATTATTATAAAAAACACACTTGTAATCCATTACTATATTGCCCCTTCAGGAGTAAACATCACATCATCCATCTCAAAAGTGTTCTACTAAATGCCAACTTATTTTTTTTCAACATGACTTTATTTCCCACTAATAATATATCAACCACATATAATCATCATATAATAACAACTCCCACTTCTCAAAATGTTGACATGATTTTAAAATTTTCCTCATAAAAAATCCATTTTCTCTCGTAAAATCTTTCACAACTGTGCATAACTCATATTTAAAAATAGACTCACGGCCCCCATATTTCCTATTCGAAAATTCATTTATAATCGACTTATTTTCTATGCATAAGTCGATCAACTCCCACATTTACTTTTATTCAATAAACTCATTTCATCTCTCATAACCTCCTTTCATGAATCAGATTATTACTACATTCATGTCTATGTCTATCGATGATACTTCGTTATCAATACATAATAATCACTCACCTATTCTGGTGGAACATTCAATCTCTTGTTCTTAACCACATCCAATGATCAGTACAAAAATTTCACTCCAAATTATTATTCATTCAAATTTAAATTTACACGTATCTCACTTCGTGAGAAATTTCATTCAAAAAAAAAAACTCTTCCCCATTTACAAACTAACTTCATATTATCCATATGAGCCAAGAAATCATTATTCATAATATAAGCTAAAATTGAAAATTGAAACAAACAAATATTTAAATTTGTTATAACAACACCTCATTATCTTTACTAATTTTAGTTCCATCGTTATATAATTGCATTCTCAACCGGTAAATTTTGTTGTATCCTTCTCTATCTTTGAGGTTTACAAACTCAATAAATCAATTTTTTCATCTTTGCACTGTGACAGATTATATCAAAATAAAATCCACGACCCATTTAAATTTGCAATCGTATTTTACATTGCATTGCGTTCCATTACAGACATGATCATTATTCCGAGCATTGAAAAAATTCCTTTTAATAAAATACCATCTATTTCAATGGTCATTCACAAATGATCTTGCAATAACCTCCTTTTTCTTCTAACCCCATATAATGGGTGCCAATCAATTTTTCAATTTATCCTATTCTCGATTGCAAACAAATCTTAAACATTAATAACTAAAATGGGACACCAAATAAAGTGAGTCATGGGAACAAGAACAATATTATAACAAAAAAAAATCCCAAAAAAATATAAACCAACGAAACTATGTTTATGACTTAATACGCTGACAAAACCAAAATTGCAAAACTAACATGAAACATGTAAATCATGTAAACAGAAAAACAACTAAAGCCAAGGTCACTTAAACAAAATTGAATCTAATAGACACTACAAGAAATTTGGCCAATTATGACGGCAAACTTGTGACGGATTGCATTTTCCCGCCTAACTTACGATGGAATACCAAATCTGTCGTAAATTTTGCGCCAAATTTACGACGAAAATAAATTACGTCACAAGTTAATTATTTTATTAATAAAATTTTGCTGACTAAGTCAACTCGGGAAAGTGGGGACATGGTAAAGATGACTTTACAACGGAAATTCCGTCGTAAACGACATTGTGACGGAAAATCCGTCGCAAGTTTGATTTCTGGAAATAAAAGTAAATTAATTATAACTAAATTTAATTGTAAAATGAATTACTTTTTCTAATGTAAACTTACGACGGAAAAATGTGTCGTAATTCTGGGTTACTTATGACGGATTAAGAAGATCGTCGTAATTCTAGGTTAATTATGACGAAATTTCCGTCATAAGTTCCCTAGAATTACGACGATCTTCTTAATCCGTCGTAAAGTTCCTCAACATTTTTTCTTATTATGTATACATCAACCACATAGATTAATTTTTTATTTTTTGAAACTTTGGAAATATCATTTAATTAGATATGTCTTGACATCCGTACGGTTGGATCATCGAGAAATATTTTTTTTAAAATGGAAACAATAATATGGGACGAAGCACTAGTTACTAGTACTAGTCGGACTCGTAGTGATTTACTAATAACTCCAACCAAATTAATTTTTTATTTTTTGAAACTTTGGGAATATCATTTAATTAGATATGTTTTGACATCCATATGGTTGGATCATCGATAAATATTTTTTAAAAAAATAGAAAAAATAATATGGGACGAAGTACTAGTTGACCACTAATTTCAGTATCCAAAGTGAATTTTATTTTTAAATTTTGGAAATATCACTAAATTAGATATGTATTGACATCTTTAGATCGTCGATAAATATTATTCAAAAAATAGAAACAACAATTTGGGACAAAGTACTAGTTAGTAGAACTAGTCAAATAAAAAGTTGACTACTAATTTCACATCCAAATTAATTTTTTATTTTTTCAAATTTTGCAAATATTACTAAATTATATATATATATATATATATATATATATATATATATATATATATATATATATATATATATATATATATATATATATATATATATTATCTATTATTTTAAAATAGATTAGATGTACGTTTTAATGATATAATTTTCTTAAATTTTCTAATATACTACGTGTGTATTTTAGTAATGTTCAACTTGGATTTAAATGATATTTTTAAACTTATATTAAAAATTTATAAAAGTGGTCTACTATATTTTAATAAATTTCTATTATATTTTTTTTAAATATTATTTTTGAATGTTACAATTACTTATATTTTTATTTTAAATACGTGCTTATTATAAAATATTAGAATGCCACTATTAAATAATTATTATTTGTTTCAATTTTTATTGTTATTTATTTGCATTATATCGAATACATATTAAAAATTTATTTGAATATTTATTGAATACTTTAAGCATTTTATTTTTAATTTACAAGATATAAATATTTGATAAATAATACACATATTTGTATATATTTTTGCTGATTTGTAATTCAGGCACACTTGGCCTGCTACAATTTGCTGAGAGGAGATGGTTTGGATTGATGACATGTAAAACATAACCGATCTGAGCCGTTCATGCAACTAGGGATTAAATCCTAACCGTTAAATATCTATAACCCCTTTTCTACACTCCTTATCACAACACTCGGCCGCCCCTACCCCATATCCCCTTATCTCTTTCATCTAGCAAGCAGCTCTCTCTCTCTAGTCTCTCTCTCATTACACAACTCTCACCCATCCCCTCTTCTTTTCGTTTACAAACACAACTCTCTCTCCCCTTCGAAAATCCCCCTCCCCTGTTTCAGTTTTTAATTCCCCTGAATTCTGTTCTTGATATTTTAAATCTAGCTGTGAGCCGAGCTGTATTTTCTGGGTAGCTGCCTTGCGTTTGTTTTAAGTCTGATGGTTTGGTGTAATTTGAAGTGAACTTGGCCCTTTTTGGTGATCTTTTGTTTTATGATTTACGATTTGAGCTTCTTAGTTTATGTAGTATTTGAGTACGGGGAAGGGGAGTGAGGATTCGAGGAACCCTGATTAGAATCATAAATTTGTAATAATGATGATGATTCTTATTATGATTATGGGTTGTTATAATTGATATGATCCAACCCTTTTGGGTGATCTTTGATTTAATGATCTACTTTTTATAGTTTGTTTCTTTTTGTTTGGTTTGATATTTGTGATCTTTTGACTTATGTGGTAAGGCTTCGATTTAGAATTGACGGTGAAAGGTGGATGTTTTATGATTTGCAAACTGAACATAAAATGATTTACCGAGTTAGGTTGTTTCGAAATAAGTTGAGAAGTAGTTGGTGTAGTATTAGATTCATTATTGTTCATTCGTTTTAAAGTATGTTTATGGTTAGAATTGTAAGTTTATGATGATGATTACTTGTTAAGGTCAATTTTTTGTAACGGTTTTTGGGTGTTCTGATCTGCTCTTCAGGTTTATTACTTGTAATTTATGTTTGGACCCTCATGTTTTCTCGTTTTATTTATGAGGTTTTTTTTAATATTAGAGATGGGAGGGGATACAGAGGTTTTGGTACCGGTTTCTGGAATTTCCAGATTCCGGTGCTTTTTTTTTTTTAAATGTGTGGACTTAACTTACGACAGAATTTGAGTCGTCATTTCTTGCATTTTTGTTGGCAAATAAATCTATTAATTTTTATTTAAATGAAATAGAAACAAAGTTTATTTATGACGGTTATTTTCGTCGGAAGTTCATATATTATTTTATTGTAGAAAGTGGGTCCCATTTTGGAACTTATGACGAAAATTTGAACTTGTGACGAAATTTGAACTTGTGACGAAAATCCAAACTTAAGACTCGAGCAAAAACGACGATTTTTTTCCGTCGTAATTGGTATCAATTGTGACGATTTCAGTGTTAAATTTCCGTCATAAATGGTCTTTTTTCTTGTAGTGAGACTCATGCTGTCAAAACAAATAATAGGCTAACATATATAGGCAAGATATAAGATTAGGCATGCTTATTCACAAAATACAAAGTGGAACAAATATAAGGCAAATGAATAAACAATATATCGATATGAAATTGCACTGGTGGAGCCCGGAGAAAGAAAACTTTGATGGATCCTTATAGCTCTGATACCAATGTAGTATTTTACTATAATATTGTACTTACTAACTAAAAATATTTGATGTTAAGGAGAGGGTTCCGATGTGAGCTATGAACAAGAATTTGTTTTTGTCTGCTTTTTTCATGGAATTTCATCCACTATTTATAGGCTTTCTTAGCCCCATCTCCACCCTTTAAACATGTAACTGCCCCTTACATATTTCACCATAATAACTATGAGATATGTAACTCCCACAAATATTAATTTTGTAACCCCCACATTTAATTAATCTATTAACTCCCACAACTAATGTTTGTAAACCCCAATCTATTTTACACAATAAATCAATCACATTTTTCTTATAATCAATACATATATTTGTAACTGCATTCAATTAATACTTTTTATTTCCTTTTTATATTTATCAAATAAAAGTCAATTTACAACACCTAAAATCTCTCAACTGATTGAGATCTCGTGCCAATGTGCAAAGATACATTGTTAAAATTATTCAAACATAACTGAACTTCTTTCCTGATTTTCCTCCATGTTTTCCTACTGTTAATCTACAAGTTTAGATTAATTTTCCAACAATCTCCCCCTTAATCTAAACTTGTCTCGTGCAATCCTTCCAGCCCTTATTGCTTTTAAACTAAGCCCGTATGGCTATTAAACTTCTCTTCTCGGCACTTTAACTTGTTTTCCCGTCTAGCACTTTTCGTGTTTGCCCATCTGGCATGTTCACCTCCATTCGATTTCATCGGAAAATAGAGAACACGACTTCTCCCCCTGTGACTCCCTCAACTTCGTCATCAAAAACACAAGATCTACCTTGCTAAACAGGAATCCCATAGCAGCCCCTTAACACCTACATGCATGCACACACACACACACAACCATGACTCGAATCCAGAGATCATTGCATTCCAAATAACAATATCTCTCTCCGATATTCCATCAAACAACTTCCGTGTCCCTGCCTCCACAAGTGTTCCATCTCGTTCTGCATGGCTTTCTACCACTCTATCTCATTTTCTGCCTTCAGTAACTTCTCCGCCATCGCTTCGTCTTTCTCGGCAGGCCCATACTGCACATGCATCCCATACTACAGATGCAGTTTTGCCACCATCCTTCTACAACGCCTACCTGAAACTACCTCCTTCCAGCCCGTCGTCTGAACTCACCATCAGACACTCACTTATTTTCCGCCTTCACCAACGCTTGGCGGCGGAACAACAAGACCCGCTCTGATACCATGTTAAAATTAAAAAACATAACATAATCTTAACAACTAGAACAATAAAAATGAAGAAGAGAAGCTGAAGCTGATATGTACAAACTAGAGTAATATAAGGACTACATTGTATTATGCTTCGGGATTAATCATACACTGAATGAAAATGATTACAATAAATAGAAAATACTGCTAGCTAGAATTAAGCAAAGACTCCTACAATCAAGCTGCTGATAGAAAACTACTTCCTAAAATCTCTCAACTTATTGAGATCTGGTGCCAACGTGTAAAGATACACTGTTAAAATTATTCAAACATAACTGAACTTGTTTCCTGATTTTCCTCCACGTTTCCTCCATGTCTTCCTCCTGTTAATCAACAAGTTTAGATTAATTTTCCAACATTTAAGTGAATATGCAGTTGTAAAGAGGTAGATGTATGGCCGGTTTGTTGTTGACATACAAAATTGGTGATCCTGGGACTTATATCTCATTTACAAACTGTGATAACAACTAGTATTGTCAAAGCATACATCCCTAGCATCCCAATCAAGCTTAGAAAGAAGTTGCATGTTTTTATTACATGTCAACACTACTTTGAGAAAATAGACGTCTATGATATTTGATTACAGAAGAAATGAAGGCAGAGGTGATGATGGCATCGAGGTTTGGCATGCAACCGTGGATGAATATGAGGACTATATTTTTCCTTGTCTTTAATGCACGCAGTGAGAGTCCTTTAGTTAGACCAAACAAGGAGCTATCCATTAGCGCTACCAATATATAATTCATTGAGATGTTGTTCATGAAATAGAGCAGTGACATTTTTCATATTTTTGAACTGCTTTTGATTTTAGTACCTCAGATCGCCTTTCTTAGGTTGCACCATCTGCCACTTCACTTGCATTCCTTGAGCAAATACGTGTTACCAGAAGCCACTACTAGAAAAACTGGATTAGACATCGCCCCTTTAACATCGGTTTAAAAAACCACCGTTGTTAAAAAGGTTTTTGACATCGGTTTTTTTAAAAGCGATGTTAAGCTGTTTCTCAGACATCAGTAGATAAAATAACCGATGTCTTTTATGATTTTTTAAAAAATAAAAAACAAGCGGCTGATACATTTCCCCCCATTTCTAATAAAACGTTTCCCCCTTAGATTATTTCCCCCCATTTCTAATAAAACATTTCCCCCTTAAAACATTTCACTTCCCCGCCTCTGAACTTTCCCCTAAATCCTGCTCTCAACTTTCCTTTCTCTTGACCTAGCCGAATCTCTTTCGACCCTCATCGCTCTCTCTCTCTCTCTCACACTCATCTCTCTCTTTCATCTCTCTCTCTCTCACTCTCTCTCTCTCTCACTCTCTCGAATCTTAAAACCCTAACTCTGAAATCTCTCAATTTGGAACATTCAATTTGTGCCCAAATACGTTGATTATCTCCAATTACTAGCTGTGTTTTCTTGCAATTAGTAAGTATTTTTCAACTTCATTTTAAAGTTTCAGTTTTTGAGTGTTAATTTATCTTTTTTTAACAGATTGAGGTGGTTTAATTTAGTGTCTCTCTCTTCTTGTGGATTGATTATAAATAACTAGTTACATATACATGTATGTTATCGTTGTTTGTATTCTTTTGTTAGTGTTAATATTTCGATATATGAATGTTCGAATTTGTTTCTCAATGTTTGTATTTCTCTGCTTGTTATTCTCAATTTTATAGTTTGTATTATTAATAGGACTTTTAGTAGTGATATGGTTTGTAAAATATTAGTTATGTGTTTATGGGTTTGAAAAATGACCTTATTCATATATAGTCCAATTGTCGTTGAGTCATGAACTACAACTTTGTGTGTTCTGTGTTTTCTTTGTTAAGTGGGTTAAAAAATAAAAAGGAAATATGAAAACTTTGTGACCTTACAAGCACACTGATCACTAAAAGCCAACATATATGAAAACGTGTTCTAATAACTATATATATATACATGTTTTTTTCTTATTTTTTCTAAAACAACAAAGCAATATTTATTTGTATATGCTTGTTTTTGAGTGTATTCCTCTGTTCTTATTTTTACTTTACTTGTGTTTATATTCCTCTGATCATTTTTTTTATATCTATATGTCCTGTGTTTGTGTTTGCTATTGTATAAATAAGAAAGAACTAGTTAATAAGTGAATAATGGTATGTTTACACTTGATATATTTGTTAGTTTGCTAGGTATTGCAGTATTCTTAGTTGTAGCATTTAATATTATGTATAACATGGATCTGCTATCTTTTATTTGAGTAACAATATTGAACTGGTCGTTGTTCGACCTGTAGACTTTTTACAAGTAAGTCGGGAGGGAATACTGAACAATACCACTTGTAATTGACTTGCCATAATGTTTAGTGTGACACATTTAATTGGTCTGCAAGGCCCTGGACCGAGGTGCTGCCTTGTTGAAAGTAGACAAAGTAGTTAGTGGACATAATGCAGATGATATTGCAGAAACCGTTATCCTTAGTATATTACGAGGTGACATTTCCAGGTAATATATCATATGGAGTTTGGTTGCTCTGTCTTCCTTTTTTTTAATTATGTCAAATTGTTGACTTGGTTTATGCCCTGTATAATGTAGGCTGAGCAGGTGTACATCTATAACTACGGGTGAAGATGGACCAATTCCTAGATGCAAGCAAGATGATGCCCCTGATCCTTATGTTGTGGACTAAGTCTCTTGTTGCATACTTTTAAATTTTCATTCAATGTTACAACATTGACTCTATTTTTTTCCCCGTTTTAATTCACACACGTGGAACAATGTGTAAATTTAGGATAAAGATCGTGCGGTACTTGCTTCGCATTCTTCTCCTGGCATATTAATAGAAGGTGAATCGAGGGAAAGTCTGTGCTGCCTAACGTGTTGTATATGTTGATGCATTTTATTAAATTGGTGTTATTCTTCCTATTGTATTTTAGGAAAGCTATATCGCGAAGGTGAAAAAACTGGTAAGATTCCGGTAAGTATCTATTGTTCTTAGCTCAACACATCCACAAAATTATGGTATATATGTTTTATTAAATTCTAACTCCTCTAGTAGATATGTGTTAAAATATGATATGTGCATCCTATGAAATTTTAACTGCTTTAGTATGGATGATATATGAATTGTCTGAACTAATTACAATCTCAGTTCTAACTGCTCTAGTATGTATAAGATATCAACTATATGAAATAAATACAATCGTAGTTGCATTTAAATAGACTCTCTTGCATGAAAAAAGGGAAAAGGATAAAGCAACAAGTTTATTTATCAGAAGGAGTGTAGAAATAATTAGTATGTTCCTCTGTCTCGTTTGCATGTTTGGAGCTGTTAACTCACATTTCAGACCACTATATATACCTAAATACCAAAGCATCTCTCCAAGTTCCCCTGAACTGTACATGACAAAGTGCGCAATGAAACTTATAAGGCCGCCATTTTTCAGCATCAGGATAACTACATTAAAGACAAGGTAAGGTATTTTCTTGGCTAAATAAAGTAAGGCATTTTACTGCTTTAGTTTTCAAAATATCTCTGTAACAATGTTGTAGACAAGAATGCTTTTTCTATATCCTTGGTTTATTAATAACAACTTTGATGAGACTCGAATTGTGTGCTCTAGTATTCTACCAGAAATTAAGTACCAATTCCTACTGGCCGATGATCAATGTACCTTATTAGCCTACATTCTTTTCTTATAGGTCCTGCCATCAATAGTTTTTGTGAAGGCAAACAATGGAGAGCCCTCCGAGAGTCTTAAGTTTCAACGGCTTGCTTGTACGGACCTCTCCGAAAAATTAAAACAGAAGAAAATGAAGGCCCTTATACGTTAGATATGTATGAAATTGTCGAATAATTGGTTTGCTTGTCGAAGTACATGCTGTTGGTTTGTAAGCTAGTTAATTATGATAGCTGGACATATTATTTTGGTTATGTTGATGTAAAGATTGGATGTTTTGTGTTTGGTAAATAACAAGTGCTTGTAACTGTTTTCGTATTTTATTATTTTGGTTTGATTTCAGTTTTTTTGGTGCATATAAAAATATTGTATACTAAAACCTGAACAAGAGACATCAGTTTTTAAAAAATAAACCAATGTCCAAGAAAATCTAATACATCAAATATTTCAAAAAAATTGATGTAATATGTTAAACATTACAATGAAAATGGACAGAAACCGATGTCTGTTAGAACATATAACATCGGTTTTTACCAGTAAATCGATGTATATGTCTTCCCAGAGACATCGTAAATATGTTAGAAACTGATGTCTAAACCCATCATAGACATCGGCTAAAAACCGATGTCTGAGTTTATGACCTTTCTCTACACTCACATAGACATCGGTCAGATTTCTTTTTTACAATGGCCAGAAACCAATGTCTAATCCACTTTTTCTAGTAGTGAGCATTGATCTTGCCAAGGCATTTACCGTTCAAGATCTTGCTGATATTTATTGAACGAGGTGCATTAAAACATATGACATTGTTGTATATAAGTTATATGATAATAGCATAGTGAGAGGGGCTTAGAAGTTTTCTAATCCAGATTTGGAGGTAGGAACCACCACTAATGTCAATTATAGTACTAGTGTAACAAAAACATATATCCATTTATTCATCTCCGCAACTAATTCTAAGATAAATTAAGGCATGAAACATTTCCTACAATTTGCTTCCTAAAAGCATCTCCAATGGTTGGCACCCTTCAAAAATAATATTTTTATGTTCTTCTAAAAAAACGTTCAATGGTTCGCACTACTAGATGCCAACTTCCCAAAAAATTGTTTACTATGAATATATTGGAGAGATATTATTTTATATACCATTGGGTACACAAATGAATTATTGTCACCCCAAGTTGGCACCCATATGACCACTTCACTTGGCACCCCAGTGGAATCCCAACAAATCAATAGTGCTAACAAGGGTGTCATGCCACGTCATGCCACATGGCATTAGTACCCCTCTTCGCACTCTTCATTGGTGATGCTCTAACTACCAATTAAGAAAGTGCAATTTTTGGATGTGAGCATCATTTGCCTGTGTGTGTGCGCATTCGTCTATACATGTTTTTCATTTTTCGGTATAATACCTATGTGAGTGTTACTTTTCATGTGTAACAAACTCTTTAAACTTTAAATAATAAACTTCCATCGTTGTGTTTAGTTA
This sequence comes from Saposhnikovia divaricata, assembly GCA_036435485.1. Lineage (NCBI taxonomy): Eukaryota > Viridiplantae > Streptophyta > Magnoliopsida > Apiales > Apiaceae > Saposhnikovia > Saposhnikovia divaricata. The sequence goes on from CM071599.1 coordinate 36,408,562, forward strand.
TCATATTTGTCACTTTAAATAATAAACTGTGATCGTTATGCTTAGTTCTCATACTTGTTTTTTTTCCCTAATTAAAGTTAAGCTCTTATTTAGATATTGTTTAAATTTTACCTCTTTGTCCAGCCTGACGGTCATTGGAATGAGCCTTGTAGTAAGAAATTATACGATTATGCTTAGTGAAATGTACGGTCTTAGTGTTGCTATTAGGATATTATAGAATTTGATCCTCAATTGTAGTCAAGAGCTTCCCACGGGAGTTCCACACATTTGCTATTCCGTCATCCCTGAATGTCAGGAACAACTAGCACCCATAAAGAAAATGGAATGCTGAAGGGGTCACAATATAGTCCCACTGACCTCGATTAGCTCAGAGGTTCGAACTTGTACATCCCAATTTTCATCTTTTCGAAGGGAAAAGAAGAGGGCATTTCATGATAATGGAAATAAACACATACATCAAGAATTTGTAAATTCTCATTCTTCTACTTGACAAGAAACTTCTCATTGAACAGTTCAATAAAATCCACCTTTCTATTGTGAGAAAGGGAATGACTGAATGATTTAAGAACAGATCCTTCCTCTATTGAAAGAATCCTAAGAAGAACATGTGCTAAGAAGAACATGATTGCCGACGTTGATATAAATGAACATTAATCATGGGCTATTTCGGTGTACACTCAATTATTTCCAAAAATTGTTTCCCAATACGAGGTGGCAAGTTTTGATTAAAAATGCAATCATTCAATATACGAAAATACGCCCGCACTTAGAATTTTTTTTGAATAAATTTTGGAATATTTATCATTTTACAAGAACAATGATGTTTTTAGCTTTATATTTGAATTGATTCGATATAATCTGCGTTTTAGCTTTGGATTTAATTCAATATTCACTACACCATATATGGCCTTTTCTAACACCCAAAATAAGTGTTAAAAATGCTGAAAAATGTTACCATAAGATATAAGGCAACACTTTGGTGAATTTGGAAGGTGTTGGGAATTTGAATGTGGCCTTAGAGGTTAAGCCAACACATTTTGTCAAAACTAAGGCAACATCAACATCATGTTGCCTTAGGCACTTATGCCAACATTTTGTGCAAAATAGTAACACTATTTTCGGTGTTGGCATAAAATTTATGGCAACATTATCTACTCAACACCAACACCCTTGCGATGTTGCCGTATAGCCTATTCCAACATCTTTGTCCCTCTATAGCAATACCAGTTGATATAAATTTTTTAAAAATTTATATTTTAATCAACTTTTTGGATTTTGTTTTACTTCTGATATTCTTCAAATTTTCAAAAATATAATAAAAAATTAACGCAAATCAAGGTAAACTAAAATATAATTTGAATAAATCACATTTATCAACTTTTATAAAACTAAAATATATCATTAATTCAGTTACAAAAAATTACTAATTACACAAGTCAAATCATTATACAATTAAATCATTATACAATGTGACATTCATCCACTATCATAAGGTTCAAGTCACCTCTCCATGACAATATTCTCAAGTCTAGACTTAATTCAACTCCTATTTCCATTAGAATAAGAATGCACTGTCAACCAGTATCTTAAAGTTCCTTTCTTGCAGTGTGATGCTGCAGCAAGCTGAATAATAATGCTTCTGAGAATTGATCGAGGATAAGGAGATGTGATCTTAGCCTTTGCCGCTGATCTGAGGATACGATCAAGGTGGACATCCAGCTCGTAAAGGTGCCTGCCATAAAATATATACAAAATGTAATGCACATTATGCACCAGATTTGGCAATTAATCTAAACAAAGTGGAAAAGAAATGCGGTTCTGGATCGCAAATCTACATCCAAGCTCAGCAATGGGCATATACGAATCAGGGAGATTTCTTTTACAGATTCGAGTTACCATTCATGATTTTTGCAGAATATGATAACCTCATAACATTTTAGTGAAGATAGAAGTATATATTGATTCAAGAATAACGGGGCCATGACTGGGAACATATTAAAGTTATTGCTGGTCAATAGCAAGGAACAATCTGTAAATTTACTACAATATCAGTCAACTCCTTGTATTCTAGTTCAGTGGTAATGAAAAATTATTATAATAGGATTGAAGATAATTTGTGTTTGATCATGCTTACCCATCGAGCTATCAAAGACACCATGGCCTCTATGAACCATATGATTATCAATCGGGATGACCATCATGGCTGGATCTACAATAATTCCTCCATAGATGCTAGAATACATAGCTGGTTATGGCTTCTTAACTGAATCCCAATTCTGATGCATATTTTCCGGCAACTAGATAATGCATTAGAAGTAAGGTTACCGTTTAGTAACAAATCACAAATGATGAATTAAGTTCCTATACTGTACTTACAACTTAATATAATTAATTATATAAAAATTAGTTTGAACAGGGTGTCTTTGAGCCAAACAACTGCAGCCCGCTGAATGAGTAGTAATAATTGATGATGATGTCATTTCATCTCCTGAGCTAGAATATACAATTGTGGGAGTTCCCACAATCTCCTCAGTACATTTCTCTTTTTTCTAGTATAACTCTATTCTCTCGACAATTTTCCTCTTTCTTCTATGTATTTCTCTAAACTTTAACTACTGAATTATTGACTCTAACAGAAGCTCGGTTATAGTATTTGCCCATGTGGCCATATCTAGACAAATTAGGTCATTACCTGACTACCTGATGTGAAGAGCTCAGAGCATATGGCATCAACAGGGATTGCCTGGCAGCTGTCCAGGTTTCACTATGTCCCGCAATTCATATGTAAAAACTTATGGCTACTAGATCAGCCATTACAAATCCATTCGAAAAATGTTTATTCTGAGAGTTCTGTTGGGACAATAAAATTACATTTTGACTTCCCAACTATTAGTAGCATAAGCATACAAATAAAATAAAAGAGAGAGACGAAGGGAGGAGAGAGAGAGAGGGGGAGAGATATACAAAAAGAGAGAGACGAAAGGAGGAGAGAGAGAGAGAGAGAGAGAGAGAGAGGGAGAAACACAGAGAGACAGAGAGGGGAAAGAGAGGTCAAACCAAGCTAAAAATACACAAATCGAAGCATACAAATAGAGATTTATTTTTACCTCAAATTGATATCAAATACCTTCAAACACAAACCATGCTTCGATTAACTCTAATTGAATTCTTTAACCAAACTTTGATTAACCTAGCACAAACCCTACACTATAAGAAAAACACGCTTTTCCTACCGTCAAATCGGTAGGAAAAGGCCCAAAATCAGTAGGAAATGTGGTATTTCCTACCGGCCTCCTTCGGTAGGAAATGCTTAAGTAGGAATGACTTTGGTAGGAAATGATACTGACCTGATCAACGTCGGGCCCACATGATGACGTGGTATGCCACATGGCGAGGACCCACATGCCAACTTGGACGATGACGTGGCAACACGTCAGATGCCATGTAATATGACACGTGGGCGGGCCCCGCACACGTCACCAGCCACGTCAACTACCGACGTGGAAATTGTGGAAAATGAACAGCCTTTTCCTACCGACTCCTTTTGCACCCATCGGTAGCAATTGTTCCAGGAGCATTGTAAAATAGCATTTCCTACCGCTCATTTCCAACCACTCAATTCCTACTGCCATTTATCATTTCCTACCGTGCGTTTTGAATGCGGTAGGAAAAAACATAAAAACGGTAGGAAATACTGGGTTTTGTATGGTAAGGTCGGTAGGAAATGGGTTAGGTCGGTAGGAATTACTGGGTTTTTTTTATAAAAAAAAAAAAAATTGGTCTTGTTGATTTTCTTTTACAACAAAATGCTTAAATCATAATGAAAACTACAAATCAATATCTAGATCATAAGTACCACAGAAAAAATGCATTCATCATACATAGAAATTCAAACATTTATCATATAACCATAAACAATCATTCTTTCTTATCACAATAATAACATTCAAAACTTAAAAATTGTTCTAAAATAACTAGAAGAAATCAAGAACATTTTATACAAACTTAATTAACCATTGTCTTCAACATCATTGTCCTTACACTACGCCATAGATGGCATGCAGCAACGCTTTTTTTGGGTGTTGCAATGAAAAACGTTACAGCAGCTCTAAACTTGGTGGCCAGCAGCAACGCTTTTTCTTTGTGTTGATGTATACAAAACATGGTGTTGCCGTAGCTATAAGAAACGTAGCAAGTTGCAACACTTGTGAAGTGTTGCCGTTAATATGATTTAAACACAATCTTTTTAACAAAAATTGAAATAAATAATTATTGTGAACTAAAATTAATTAATTTAAAAAACAAATAATTTAAATTTTCAAAATTTGTTATTAGAGTCAATATTGGCATTTTTATAAAATATAAAAAAATTGAAGGAAAAAAATATGACATTTTTTATAATTTGAAATAGACCAAATTATTAAAAAAAATGTAACATTTTTTTTTCAAAAATTTAATTTTATTGAAAATGAATAAAGTTTGTGAAATAATGTTAAATTTGATATTAAAAAATTTGTATGCATTGTTGAACTAAAATATAACATTTTTATAAAAATAACACATCTTCTTATAAATTTAATTAAATTAAAGAAATTTTCAAATAAAAAATTAACAAAATAAAAAAAAATAAAAAAATAAAAAAATTGTGGATCTTGTGTTGAGTTGTGGGCTTGTGGCGCCGTCCAAAAAATTCTAATATTAGAAGCGCGGAAATTTTGCCGCCTGTTACAACAGACTCTCACTCACAATTCACAAACACAAACAAAACACTCACTCACACTCGCTCACAAACAAAAACAAAACACTCACTCACACTCTAATTAGGGCTTCTAACAAAAATACCGCCCCTCACACTCACTCTCTATCTCACCGCTCACGCTCATCGCTCTCTACCGCCGCTGATTCAATTAGGATTTCGATCTGGGATCGAATTGAATTGGGTATTTTCTCTGATTTGATTGTTATATTAAAGTATGACTGTTGTATCTCTCTCCCTCTCTTTCTATGTCCCTCCTTCTCTCTCCCTAAATTTGATTTAGGGGTTTCGATATGTTTGTTTCAATTTGATTCTCTGATTTGACTTGAGAATGACTTGTGTGAAACCATGTGCAGAGGATTCATTGTCAAAGTCTGAAATCAACATAGATGTTTTAAAAGATGTATGAATGATTTTCGTGTTTGCGTTTGTGTTGAGTTCGTTCTCTGCTTTCTACTCTCTCTCTCTGTTTTACACTAAATAATTACTCTACCTTTCGTGTTATATGTGTTGTGTTATTTATGTTTTTGTCTATCGAGTTTGTATTATACATGTTTTGCATTTTTGTTGAGTAACTTCATCATGTAATCTAATAAATTTCTCAGATATATATTAAGAAGGATCTCAAATGGAATTGGACTGCAGTAGTGCTGTTTTTATGTGATATTTAATGTTATAATTAAGCATTCCAGAAAGGAGAGCATGACTCTTTGCTTGATAAAATATTCTTCTCCGAATTTGAAATTGAAGGTACTACAAATTCAACAAATTCTTTTGAGTAACTGCATTTGGGTTTTTTTTTACGATATGATTGAGTATGGCATAAATAATTTTAGGGTCAAATAAATTTGAGTAGGTTTACTCATTGGACAATTATAAGTTTTTGTTCTTGGAAGCATCTTTCTTGGTCAATTGAGTCTGTCTAAAGTGAATGACCTTTTTGTTGGATTTTTGGGCATTGTAAACTCTCCAGTTTTTAATTTCTATAGCATTGTGCTTATATGCTTTTAAATATGTTCAGGAAGATAGTGGAAGATGTGCCTCGAGGTGTGCATATTAATTATCTGAAAGCAGAGCGAAGCTTGCACAGATGGGCCCTGGAAGATCTCCAGAAAATTCATTCTGCTAAGGATCAAGCCGTCGAAGAAGGAGGGGGAGTTGAAATGCATGTCCTTGAAGATGCTGGCCATTGGGAAAATGTGGTATTTATGGTGCCAATTGCGAGGAGTGGATTATAAGCATGGAGGTAGTTTCCTCTTTGAATCCTATATTAAAATTTAATAATTTTTTTCCTGCCCATGAAATCATTGTAGTTTTATTTTTTTTAAATCTAATTAATAGTATGCATAGCAGCTAATTCTTCACTGAAAATAATGCAGGCATGCAATGCTCATGGGCTCTATTGTGTACCATTGTATGACACCTTAGGTAAATATTCTTCTCTTCAGTTTCATTACATAACCATGAATTCAGTTTCTCTCTTGTATTTTCAATTTGGTAGCACAATTCTGCAATAAATAGGCTGAGAAACATAGTTATGTGACAGGCTTAATAAGTTAAGTCATGTCTAATCCGTAGATATAGTTTCATTTAAATTGTTTGGCACTACATATTATTACGAAGTATCAAGTACTAGTTTTGTTGCATACTGTGTAGCTTTGTTCTGATCTGAAATTCATTTTAAGTAAGTTTCTGGATTCATCGTCCGACTCCTTCTGTAAAGTTATGTTGGTGAACTACACCCTTTTAAAATAAGTATTTATTTTTTCAAAACTCATATATATGAGGGATGCAATATGCAAATTATACAGATTATTCAGGCACATTTTTTATAACCTATTCCCTAACCTGTATCGATCTTATAAGAATTTATAGTAAAATGCGCTTATGATTATAATCATTATGATTCTTTTGAAACATGCCGGATATGTGCATAATTTTTCAGGTTAAAAGTCAAGTTGAAGCATCTTGCAGATCAGTATGCTCTTACTGAACAACAATTTACACAGAAGGAAAGTCCCTTGTTAGGGTTCAAAATTCCACACATCTGCTTTTAGGTCTTTGTTTCATTCTCTTAGTCTGGCGCTTGACTGTGCAGTTGAAGCCAAAATCACTGGAACTCTAGATTGCTCATATAAAAGTTCAGCAGCATGAAGGAAAATTGGTACATGAACAATCTCATATTAAATTGTATACTGTAGTGGATTTTATTAATTTATGTAGGTGTTGTATACTATTTTGTAGATAGCAGTGTGCTGCCGAAATCAAAGTAGTAGCACTAGTCATTTAAAGCTAGAATATCATTATTCTGGCCATATATTCATTTGTAAATTAAATCATGTATACACCAATGGTACTGAATCACTATTCATTTCATTCAGCCCTAAGCAAAGCTACAGCACAGTAGAGAGAAGCGAGATTAGTCCACGGTCATGAATCCTCGAAAGCACCTGAAGCACCTCTCTTGGAGGAGCAGGTACTATTTTCACCCAGATTTCTTATGTTATTTCTTTCCTGAGTTGAACTCAAGTATGTAGAAACGGAACTCTACATTAGAATTTATTTGTTATTTAAAGTTAGATTAATTTTATAGCTGTTTTAAATAGAAATTTGATTTTCACTAATTTTGTCTATGCTGCTTCAATGTGCAGGTATATGCAAGATCGTTTCACCTTTAAATGCAAATATTCTTGCTGGTGTAGATTTGATTAAAGAGAAAGCAGGTTTCAAGTTTACGGCCACCAGAGTGCAGACACCACCAGAGAGGGAACTAGAGTAGCATATATCTGTGTTGATAACCTAGGTGCTTTTGTCCCTTGAATATATTCTCTTTATATAATAGTTTGCCAAATTGCTTATAATAGTTTGCCAAACTGCATAGAATTTGTGAGAAGTAATGGATTGTAATTTTATTTTTTTTGGGTTAAGGGTTATGAAGCCCATTAACTTGTATTGATGAATTGTGGTATTGGTGTAATAAAACAAGTTTTTAATTTTTGGGAAATGCATATATACAAATTGTTCCTCTTAATTTTTTATTATAAATTGTAGGTATTATATATTGCTATCCTCAATTGCTCAAAATTTGTTTATGTGGGGCCCACTTAAAAATTCATGGGTGGGACCCACAATTTTCAGAATGTTGACGTCTACTGCAACACTAGTTTAGTGTTGCTATACATTATGTTTAACGTTGCTATAGAAGTTTCTGGTAACAAAAGTAGTAGCGTTGCCGTAGTGAACAAAAGCATTGCCGCAGACCCCTACGGCAGCTGTGCCAAATGCAACGCTGAAAAAGCGTTGCCGTTTCGTTTTTTTGCTCTACACCAACGTTTTTTTGGCTTGCTGCAACATTTTGAAAACGTTGCTGCAGGCCATCTATGGCGTAGTGTTATCTTCATCATTCTAGCAACATTTATCTTTGTCCACCATCATTGTCTTTATACCAATTTCCTTGGCCACTTTGTCTTTACCTTCATCCACTTTGTCTTTGCCTTCATCCATGAATTTATAATAGCCTTGTTATCCTCATCAAGTACCTACAATTAACATAACAAGCAATAATAAGTAAGTAGTACAAGGATGTGAAAAAATCAAACAACAAAATATAAATGAAAGAGATAATTTGTACCTAATAATGAAGATGTGAAAAATGAAAGAGATGATATTGAAACTATAAATTTTCAGTGGTATAAGATGAGAGGAGGAGAAGAGAGTTGAAGTTAAATGGAATGAAGAAAGTGTTTGTTTTATAAATCTGAATTTCAAATTTCCTACCGCACTTTCTATATTTCCTACCAATTTGCGGTAGGAAATGACTTTGGGCAGCATTTTGAATTTTGATTTGGGCGGTCATTTCGAATTTTCGGTTTAGGCGGTCATTTTGAATTTTTCGTGAATTACCATTTCCTACCGACTTGCGGTAGGTTATAAGTTTGGGCTCCAATTTTGAAAATTTGGGTTTAGGCGCCATTTTTAAATTTTTGTGAAATTTTGAATTCCCACCAATATCTTTTACATTTCCTACCAATTTGCGGTAGGAAATGACTTTGGGTGCCATTTTGAATTTTGATTTGGATGCTCATTTCAAAATTTTCGTTTAGGCGCTCATTTTAAATTTTTCGTGAATTATCACTTCCTAATGACTTACGGTAGGTTATAAGTTTTGTCTCCAATTTTGAAAATTACCTAACAAAAATAAATTTGTTATTTTCTTAAAATTTTGGAATAACATTTAAAAAGATTGATCTTGACTCCCGTAATTGAATAAAGAATCAGAAACGAAAACTAGTTTAGGGGTTAAAGTCAAATTACTAGTTGACCGTTAAATTACCTAATCAAATAAATTTATTATTTTTTTAAAATTTTGGAATAACATTTAAAAAGATTGATCTTGACTCCCATGAGGTTCGATTATCGAAATTCTATTTCAAAATAACCGAATCAAGAATCGGGAACGAAAACTAGTTTAGGGGTTACAGTCAAATTACAAGTTGACCGTTAAATTACCTAATCAAATAAATTTATTATTTTTTCATAATTTTGGAATAACATTTGAAACGATGATCTTGACTCTCGTATGGTTCAATCGTCAAAATTCTATTTTAAAATAATCAAATCAAGAATCGGGAACGAAAACTAGTTTGGGGGTTAAAGTCAAAGTACTAGTTGATCGTTAAATTACCTAATCAAATAAATTTATTATTTTTTTAAAATTTTATAATAACACTTAAAAAGATTGATCTTGAATCCCGTATGGTTCGATCGTCAAAATTTTATTTAAAAATAATTGAATCAAGAATCGGGAACGAAAACTAGTTTAAGGGTTAAAGTCATAGTACTAGTTGACCGTTAAATTACCTAATCAAATAAATTTATTATTTTTTTAAAATTTTGGAATAACATTTAAAAAGATTGATTTTGACTCCTGTATGGTTCGATCGTCGAAATTCTATTTAAAATAATCGAATCAAAAATCTGGAACGGAAACTAGTTTGGGGGTTAAAGTCAAAGTACTAGTTGACCGTTAAATTACCTAATCAAATAAATTTATTATTTTTTTAAAATTTTTGAATAACATTTAAAAAGATTGATCTTGACTCCGGTACGGTTCGATCGTCGAAATTCTATATCAAAATAATCCAATCAAGAATCGGGAACGAAAACTAGTTTGGGGGTTAAAGTCAAAGTACTAGTTGACCGTTAAATTACCTAATAAAATAAATTTATTATTTTTTTAAAATTTTGGAATAACATTTAAAAAGATTGATCTTGACTCCCGTACGGTTCGATCGTCGAAATTCTATTTCAAAATAATCGAATCAAGAATCGGGAACGAAAACTAGTTTGGGGGTTAAAGTCAAAGTACTAGTTGACCGTTAAATTACCTAATGAAATAAATTTATTATTTTTTTAAAAAATTTGGAATAACATTTAAAAAGATTGATCTTGACTCCCGTACGGTTCAATCGTCGAAATTCTATTTAAAAATAATCGAATCAAGAATCGGGAACGAAAACTAGTTTATGGGTTAAAGTCAATGTACTAGTTGACCGTTAAATTACCTAATCAAATAAATTTATTATTTTTTTTTAAATTTTGGAATAACATTTAAAAAGATTGATCTTGACTCCCGTACAGTTCGATCGTCGAAATTCTATTTCAAAATAATCAAATCAAGAATCGGGAACGAAAACTAGTTTAGGGGTTAAAGTCAAAGTACTAGTTGACCGTTAAATTACCTAATCAAATAAATTTATTATTTTTTTAAAATTTTGGAATAACATTTAAAAAGATTGATCTTGACTCCCGTACGGTTCAATCGTCGAAATTCTAATTCAAAATAATCGAATCAAGAATCGGGAACGAAAACTAGTTTAGGGGTTAGAGTCAAATTACTAGTTGACCGTTAAATTACCTAATCAAATAAATTTATTATTTTTTTTAAATTTTGGTATGACATTTAAAAAGATTTATCTTGATTCTTGTATGGTTTGATCGTGAAAATTCTATTTCATAATAATCGAATCAAGAACGGGAACAAAAACTATTTTAGGGATTAAAGTCAAAAATAAAATAAAATTAGTGAACCTAGTGTAACATGCATCACAAAAACAGTGAGTATTAATATTTATGTTTTTTTTATTTTAATTTGAATTTTATCTTTTTTCTATTATTATTGATATTTTTAATGTAATTCACAAACTAGTTAAAAATAGGGTGAAATATCACAAAAATAGAAAATTAGTGAATTTAGTGAATTTAATTATAATTTTTTCTTATTTTTTCAATTTTTAATTAATTTAACAAACATACGAATGCAATAATACACGGTGGCTTATTTCCTACCGCTTATCGGTATGAAATGTCTACTTGGCACGTCATCCAATCAGAATCCGCCAAGCTGTCATTAGATGTTGAATGGGCGAGGCATTTCCTACCGTTTAGACGCGGTAGGAAATGCTACATGGCACTTGGGACCCACCACATTCATTTCCTACCGATATCGGTAGGAAATGAGTCACTCATTTCCTCCCGTTTTTAGGCGGTAGGAAATGATATGGCTGAAACGACGTCGTTTCATTGTGGACAGACTTTGGCGTGGCGATGTGGGTCCCGTAACAGTAATTTCCTACCAAATTCGGTAGGAAATGGCGACTCATTTCCTACCGGCCAGGGGTCCGGTAGGAATTGGCAGTTTGACTTGAAAATCGGTAGGAATTGGTCGGTAGGAAATAATTCGGTGGGAAATAATCGGTAGGAAAAGCTCATTTTTCTTGTAGTGCTAATTGAATTCTTGAACCAAATTTCGATACCCAGCTCGAATCATCTTTGAACCCTAATTCCTAATTGAATTAGTGAGAGAGCGAGTGAGAGAAGAAAAGTAATAGAAATGCGAAAGAAGTGAGAGATGGAAGCGGAGAGAGATGAGAGTGTGAGCGGAGATAGAGAGATGAGAGTGAGATGTTTTCATTGTTTTATTTTGTTTTAATTCCTGAGCGGGCTGTTTAACTTAGAGTGAATATTTGCGCGGGCTTTTTATTTCAGTAATAGCGGGTTTCTTCCCCCTTTTTTTAACATTTTTTCAGGTATCTAAGGCAAAACCCGTTCATGTGTTGGCATTGAGGACCAAAATTGCAACTAAGGCAACATGAACGGAAACATTCGATTATGATGTTGGCTAATATTAAATTTATTCGATATTTAGCATTTAAGGCAACATTTAACGTGGCAACATCGGTTTTCAGTGTTGTGATAGACCATATATGGTGTTGTGATTTTCAAGATTTGTTAACAAGTTTGGGATTAGGAAAATTCAAAAAGCTTTATATTAAATGAATCCAACGAATGCATTGTGCCCTTATGCCTTTATAAAATGGATGTGACTTTTAGAAGAATCTCACGTATTATCATGCATCTTGATTTTCGTAATATGGTAAAAAAGTCTTGTAAGAAATGTACAGTTTCACTAAAAATTGACTCATCATACATAACTCTAATTCATAAAAAGAGGCAACAAATGTTGATTATGGATTATCATCTCTTTTGTTCTTACTCGGTAAAAATACTTCCTAAAATGATAACTAATGCTAATTAGTAGCATTGTTTTTTTTTGCTAATAAGTTCTCGTATTGATATTGTATAGATCTTACCTCTTTGTCCCGCCTGTAGGTCATTGATATGAGCCCTGTAGTAAAAAACCTATAAGATCCTGCTTAGTGACTTGTATGGAGTTAGTGTTGCTATCACTATGCCGTACATAGTGATCTTCAAATAAAAGCACGAGCTCTCAATGGGAGTTCCTCACAGTTGTTGTTCGGTCATCAATGAATGAGAGGATTATTAGCTCTTATAAGAAAATGGAATGTTGACAGGGTCATAAATTTAGTTCTACTGATCTCGATTAGCTCAGAGGTTCGCATGTGTACATCAAAATTTCTAACTTTGAGAAGGGGAAAAAAGAAGAGGGTATATTATGATAAAAGAAATAAATGCATACATCAGGAATTTGTATATTCTCATTCTCCTCCTCGAAAAGTATATTTTCATTGAACTGTATAATGAAAACCACCTTTTTTTTCAATGAAGGGGATGATTGAAGGATTAAAAAACTAATCCATCATCTATTGAAAGAATCATAAGCGGGACACGACTGTCGACTTGGGTATAGATAAACTACAATAATTACTATTCTGGAGAAACTATGTAGTTTGCTAGTTGAATCACATAGCTCGATCAAACTAAGCTCAAATTGAATCTGTAAAGTCATAGATAACTAACTACTAATTCACTATATATACTTATTGTAGGAAATAATGAAACATGACCAGAGAAATAATGAGGTTATTGCAAGTTAACTAAAGCCAGCACCACTATCTTGAGCAACATCATCCACCATAGAAGCTCGCACATTGAGGTTGAACCCCATAAGTAATATTCTCTTGCCACCCACCTGAGTACTAGCTTCTTTATTTGATGGTCTCACTGCCAATTGTGCTTGAGGTTGAGGTTGACTTGTGCTTCAATTTGGGCTTAGCAGCTCGAGAAGTCCAATAGCTTCTCTTATGACCCTCTAGCTCCTGACCAGATGCAAATATCATGTTGTAGACACTACATTGGAGTACAATACTATTGATATGATCCGCTTCGAGCTTCCACCAATCTCATCGATGTTGTTTCTATTTATGCCACACCCTTCACCTCATCGGTACCCTATTGAAATGATCATTACTTGAATTGAGTTGTTGCTAGCAGTGGCTCTGACCAAACTTCTAATGAGGTGGTGCACAAGCATTGACAGACTTTTTAGTAGAACCATCATCATTGATTGTTGTGACCTTAAACATGTTATGGTTGGACCTATGGCCACCTAAAGATTGCTGACTAAAGAAAGTCTAGTTACAAATGCTGAATTTGCATTTATCAGTAGCTGTATATCGAAGCTGATGCGGCCCGAACTGAACTACCTACAACTAATGGCTTCCCTTGATACAATCACATCTTCATGTTCTTATCCTTGTTTTTATCAATATTTACAAATACCATCTTCTTCCCATGATTTTCCTTATCATTTATCCCATCAAATTTTTTGTGACCACCAGTGCTTCCTAGCACTAATTCAGTGTTCAAGCCATCAGATTGATCCTCAAAATATATGATTTTTCGTAACATAATCGTAAGCATAATTACCCTCCTGTCCAACAAAACCAATATTAAAAACCCTCATAATCACATAATCACTAGACCCACCTTCCACAATTCCTATTGTTCTCATGACAGGAACCTGATCAAAACCATCAAGATTACTAAGACTTCCTTTCATTTCCCCACTAACCTGCTCATCAAAAGCATTAGCCACAAATTCTTAAGGGGATCACTGATAGGCGGGTTAGTGGGGAGTGGGAGGGAAGTCTTGGCAAGGTTGACGGTTATGATCTTGTTCCTGTAATGAGAATGATGGGAATTAAGGAAAATGGGTCCAGTGATCATGTGATGATAAAGGATTCTACAATTGGTTCTTTTGGATAGGTGGGTAATGTCGTTGATGATCATGTTATGGAATATCATCATGGTGAGGATCAATCTGATGGCATGAACACTAACTTAGTGCTTGAAAACATTAGTGGTCACAGAATATTTGATGGAATTAGAGACAAGGATAGTCATGGGACAAAGATGGTAATGGGGAATAAGGATAATAACAAGGATAAAAAGATAAAGATGGGATTGAATCTGGAGAAGCCATCGGGTGTAAGTAGTTCAATTCTGGTCACGATAAGGATTCGATAACTAAAGATACATGCAAATACAACACTTGTGACAAGACCTTCCCTAGTCACTAAGCTTTGGGTGGCCATAGGACCAACCATAACAAGTTGAAGGTCACATTTAATAATGATGATAGTTGTACTAAAAAGTTTGTCATTGGTTCTGCACCACCTCATTAGAAGGTTTATTGTAGAGCCACCACCAGCAGCAGCTCAATACAAGTCATGATCAAGTCAACAGGGTACCGATTATTGAAAAGTGTGGCACAAAAAAAAACAGCATTGATGAGGATGGTGGGAGCTTGAATCTAGATCATATCACCAACATTGTAACCAACGCAGTGTCTGTAATAAAATATTTGCATTTAGTCAGGCACTTGGGTGTCACAAGAGAATCCATTGGACTACTCCAGCTACTAAGGCACAAACTGAAGCACATGCTCAACCTCAACCTGAAGTACAATTGGCAGTGAGACCATTAGGTGAAGAAGCTAGTATTCAGGCGGTCGACAAGAGAATTGGACTAAAGGGGTTCGACCTCAATGTGCGAGCTTCCATGGTGGATGATGGAGCTCAAAATGGTGGTGTTGGCTGGTAGTCAACTTGCAACAACCTCAATATTTCTTTATTTCCTACAATAACTATAGTTAATTAGTAGTTTGGTAGCTAAGCTTTAGTTTTAGCTAAGTCTGATCCAGCTATGTGATTTAACTAGCAAACTACAGAGTTTATCTAGAGTATTAATCGTAGTTTGGATTACTTGTTAGGTAGTTCTATGGCGGATTGTCCGATCGGATCATTGGTATTATACTACTTCCGATAGAAAAATACATCAGCAATCACCGCTCAGTAATCATAAAAGATTTAAGAACATCAATACTCATACAAATTATATGAATAGAACCCAGCAGATGTGCCAGATTTCACACGAGGAACACGAAATAATTTATATCCTGGGTAGTCGATAAATAGAGTCACTAACTTATTAATTATGCCCACAAAATTGCCGATCCACCAATTAATTCTTACAAATACTTCTTCACAATTGACAAAGAATTTCTACAATGCTAGTGAAAAATAAGTCACATGGAGCCGTCACCTCGATCATCACTGTCAACCGCATAAACATGTGGAATTACTCTTTGCGATAAAACACTTGAAATAAACCACTCGGTTTAAATAAGTACTTACGGGCGAAAAATATTAACATTGTTCCTGCATTGAAGGATTTTTTTAAGTTCATCAAAAAAATAATGATAATCATTAACATGATATGCACAAAATTTTATAATTTCATTCCTCTTAAAGAGCCACACAGCACTTCTCTCAAGTATCATATAGTCAAAATTTGACAAATACATACACCAAATCACAAAAAAAACTCGTAACAAATCTATCTCAACCATAATATAACAGACCCAAAACTTAAAAATTTATCAAACAGAAGAAAAATTAAATATACACATATACATATACAACATATTGATGTTCCATAAAAAAACTTACACACACACATATAAAGATAGATAAGAAAATATTAACCTGGTGGATTTGTGAAATGAAGCAAACCTGCAAGAAACTGTTCCTGAATCTCTCACCGGCTTCACTTAAACTAAAACACCAATCACGTTTTGATCCGATCTCTAGTCTCTGTAGCATCTTAACAGAATTCAACAACCCTTCATCAGTCCCAACCGATTGCTTGTTGCTAAACTCATTTCTAGCCCTTGGACTTGTTTCTTCAATTCTTCTTCTTGATTGGAATGAGGACAAACAACAAAGGCGCTTCTTTGTTTTTATTAGCATGGGCTGGTCGTAGAGGGGTTTAAGTACATAACGTTCAAATATATAGTATGTTTTGTGCTTAGCAAAAAAAAAATATACAGAGTGTTGGTATTGGTATTTTTGTGTTTTTTTTGGAAAAGAAAATATAGTAGCCACATATAGAAATCTTACATATCTTCATTTTTTTAAATATAAATTAACTTTTTATCCCTACTCATGGAATTGCATTATCCTTAATTATTAATTATACATATAAGTCATTATTCCAAGAATAAAAATGTTATAGAAAGAACAATTAAGAATTTTTATAAAATCCTGCATAAAATTAAATGTAGATTCTAATTCTCACCTCATCAAAGTTATTTATGATTGAAAATAGAAATTTAACAAAAAAAAATAGGATCAAAGATATCATGATTACAAATAATTTCATTGTTAAAAATATGTATTTAAGATTCTATACTTGATTCCAGGTTACGTATATCAGATTATATTCATGATTATATGCTAGATTTGAATTTTAAAATTTAGATGAAATTCTAACAAATCAATTTTTATAAATAATTACTGTTATGTTTTTGGTGTTCTTTATTAATTCTATCATGGGATTTTTTTATTTTTAATAAGCTATAATTACATTGTTTTAGATATTTGTTAACTTAATTTGATACAATTTGAGTTTTTACTTGAATTTATTTCAATTTATTAGATAATTACTACCTTTTTAAGAGAAAAATGTATTTAGAATAACTACTATGTCATTATAATATAAATGATATTTAGTTTAAAAAAAAATCTATGATCTCAATTACAACAATGTCTAGTATTTCAGCCGACAACAATGTCTGGACGTGCACTAGAAAATAGCCTTGATCATTAAAACTTATGTGTTGACATTTTTACTACAACACAGGAGTACTAGCTTTATTAGAAAAGCTCTAAATACATGCTGCATACACACACATAAATATGTAGCTTTGTTTTGCAGCTAAAACCGGCGGCTGCAAGAAAAACCAACAAGGGCTAGATGTTGCCCTTGTACATATTTGAAGTGTTTTTTTTATCAAATCTATTTCCATGAATTCTTTCTCTTGGAAAGGAATATTAATCTAGATATTCATTTATTAAACTTCTAAGTAATGGTTACGAGGTTATGGATTTTAATTATTGACGGTGTTGTACCAGTTTTTTAGGTTATAAATATAGCTACATCATAAGCTACAAAAGAAGGCCATGACTGAATCGTTGGAGTAAATCAAAGCAAGTTAGGAAAAATATACAACTCACCAACATATATAACGTTACTCAGCACGCTGTTTCAAGTGAATATGCAGTTGTAAAGAGTTTGATGTATGGCCGGTTGGTTGTTGACATGCATAATTGGTGATCCTGGGACTTATATTTCCTTGTCTTTAATGCACGCAATGAGAGTCCTTTAGTTAGACCAAACACGGAGCAATCCATTTGCGCTACCAGTATATAACTCATTAATATGTTGTTCATGAAATAGAGCAGTGACATTTTTCATTTTTTTGACCTGTGCTTTTGATTTTAGTACCTCAGATCGCCATTCTTAGGTTGCACCATCTGCCACTGCACTTGCAGTCTTTGAGCAAATAGGTGTTACGACAAGCATTGATCTTGCCAAGGCATTTTCTGTTCAAGATCTTGCAGATAGTTATTGAACCAGCTGCATTGACACATATGACATTGCCGTATATAAGATATATGATAATAACATTGTGAGAGGGGCTTAGACGTTTTCTAATCCAGATTGGGAGGTAGGAACCACCACTAATGTCAATTATATGTAGTACTAGTGTAACAAAAACATACATCCATTTATTCATCTCCGCAACTAATTGTAAGATAAATTAAGGCATGAAACATGTCCTACAATTTGCTTCGTAAAAGCATCTCCAATGGTTGGCACCCTTCAAAAATAATATTTTTATGTTCTTCTAAAAAATAGTTCATTGGTTCGCACTCCTAGATTCCAAATTCCCAAAAAATTGTTTACTATGAATATATTGGAGAGATAATATTTTATATACCATTGCGTACAGAAATGAATTATTGTCACCCCAAGTTGGCACCCATGACCACTTCACTTGGCACCCCAATGGAATCCCAACAAGTCAATAGAGTGCTAACAAGGGTGTCATGCCACATGGCATTAGTACCCCTCTTCGCACTCTTCATTGGTGATGCTCTAACTACCAATTAAGAAAGTGCAATTTTTGGATGTGAGCATCATTTGCCTGTTTATGTGTGCATTCTTGTATACATGTTTTTCATTTTTCGGGATACTACCTATGTGAGTGTTACTTTTCATGTGTAACAAATTCTTTAAACTTTAAATGATAAACTTCCATCGTTGTGCTTAGTTCTCATATTTGTCCCTTTAAATAATAAACTATGATTGTTATGATTAGTTCTCATACTTGTTTGTTTCCCTAATTAAAGTTAAGCTCTTGTGTAGATATTGTTTAAATTTTACCTCTTTGTGAATGAGCCTAGTAGTAAGAAATTATACGATTATGCTTAGTGAAATGTACGGTCTTAGTGTTGCTATTAGGATATTATAGAATTTGATCATCAATTGTAGTCAGGAGCTTCCAACAGGAGTTCCACATATCTGCTATTCTGTCATCGCTGAATGTCAGGAACAACTAGCTCAAATAAAGAAAATGGAATGCTGAAGGGGTCAGAATTTAGTTTCACCGACCTCGATTAGCTCAGAGGTTCGAACTTGTACATCCCAATTTTCAACATTTAGAAGGGAAAAAAGAAGAGGGCATTTTATGATAAAGGGAATAAACACATACATCAAGAATTTGTAAATTATCATTCTTCTACTTGACAAGCAACTTCTCATTGAACAGTTCAATAAAATCCACCTTTCTATTGTGACGAAGGGAATGATTGAACGATTTAAGAACAGATCCTTCCTCTATTGAAAGTATCCTAAGAAGAACATGTCCTAAGAAGAACATGATTGCCGACATTGATATAAATGAACATTAATCCTGGGCTGTTTCGGTGTACACTCAATTATTTCCTAAAATTGTTTCCCAATACGAGTTGGCAAGTTTTTGATTAAAAATGCAACCATTAAATATACGAAAATACGCCCGCACTTAGAATTTTTTTTGAATAAATTTTGGAATATTTAGCATTTCACAAGAACAATGATGTTTGAAGCTTTATATTTGAATTGATTCGATATAATCTGCATTTTAGCTTTGGATTTAATTAAATATTTTCAAGATTTGTTAACTACTTTGGGATTGGGAAAATTCAAAATGCTTTATATTAAATGAATCCAAGTAATGCATTGTGCCCTTATGCCTTTATAAAATCGATGTGACTTTTAGAAGAATCTCAATGATTATCATGCATCTTGATTTTCATAATATGGTAAAAAAGTCTTGTATGACATGAACAGTTTCACTAAAAATTGACTCATCATACATAACTCTAATTCATAAAAAGAGCCAATAAATGTTGATTGTGGATTATCATCTCTTTTGTTCTTACTAGGTAAAAATGCTTCCTAAAATGATAACTAACGCTCATTAGTAGCATCAACGCTTTAGTTTAGTCAATTGCTCATTAAAAATAATTCTCAAGATGATAGCTAATAGACTTTGAACAAAAATTAGTATTATCATCTCGGAGTAACAATTAGCGTTAATAATAGGACAACATATATATATATATATATATATATATTATGTAGTATCTTAATAGTGAAAATTTTCAAAAATTTGATTAGTGAACAGAAGTCATGTTTTAATATTGGGGGACACGTGTCCCACATTCCCCTCAGTAGATTTGCCCCTGGTTGTACTAATTTTTTACGTTATAATAAATATTGCAGAAGGGACAAAAGATCTTACCTCGTATTTCTCAAATTTATATAATAAATTGCCATCATTATGCTTAGTTGTCATATTTGTTTTTTTTGCTAATAATTTCTCGTATTGATATTGTATAGATCTTACCTCTTTGTCCCGCCTGTAGGTAATTGATATGAGCCTTGCAGTAAAAACCCTATAAAATCCTACTTAGTGACATGTATGGAGTTAGTGTTGCTATCACAATGCCATACATAGTGATCTGCAAATAAAAGCACGAGCTCCCAATGGGAGTTCCTCACAGTTGTTGTTCGGTCATCAATGAATGAGACGAATTATTAGCTTTTATAAGAAAATGTAATGTTGACAGGGTCATAAATTTAGTTCTACTGATCTCGATTAGCTCAGAGGTTCGAATGTGTACATCAAAATTTCCAACTTTGAGAAGGAGAAAAAAGAAGAGGGTTTATTATGATAAAAGAAATAAATGCATACATCAAGAATTGTATATTCTCATTCTCCTCCTTGAAAAGTAGATTTTCATTGAACTGTATAATGAAAACCACCTTTTTTTGCGTTGAAGGGGATGATTGAAGGATTAAAAAACTAATCCATCATCTATTGAAAGAATCTTAAGAGGGACACGATGGTGGACTTGGGTATAGATAAACTACAATAATTATTATTCTGGAGAAACTATGTAGTTTGCTAGTTGAATCACAAAGCTCGATCAAACTAAGCTCAAATTGAATCTGTAAAGTGATAGATAACTAACTACTAGTTTACTATATACTTATTGTAGGAAATAATGAAACATGATCAGAGAAATAATGAGGTTATTGCAAGTTAACTAAAGCCAGTACCACTATCTTGAGCAACATCATCCACCATAGAAGCTGGCACATTGAGGTTGAACCCCATACGCAATATTCTCTTGCCACCTACCTGAGTACTAGCTTCTTTACCTGATGGTCTCACTGCAAATTATGCTTGAGGTTGAGGTTGACTTGTGCTTCAATTTGGGTTTAGCAGCTCGAGAAGTCCAATAGCTTCTCTTATGACCCTCAAGCGCCTGACCAAATGCAAATATCTTGTTGTAGACACTACATTGGAGTACAATACTATTGATATGCTCCGCTTCGAGCTCCAACCAATCTCATCGATGTTGGTTTTGTTTATGCCACACCCTTCACCTCATCAATACCCTATTGACTTGATCATGACTTGAATTGAGCTGTTGCTGGCAGTGGCTCTCATCAAACTTCTAATGAGGTGATGTAGAAGCATTGACAGACTTTTTAGTAGAACCATCATCATTGATTGTTGTGACCTTAAACATGCTATGGTTGGACCTATGGCCACCCAAAGCTTGGTGACTAGAGAAGGTCTTGTTACAAATGCTGCATTTGCATTTATCAATAACTGTATATCGAAGCTGATGCGACCTGAACTGAACTACCTACACCTAATGGCTTCCTTTGATACAATCCCATCTTCATCTTCATCTTCTTATCCTTGTTTTTATCCCTATTTACCAATACCATCTTCTTCCCATGATTTTCCTTATCATTAATCCCATCAAATTTTTTGTGACCACCAGTGCTTCCAAGCACTAATTCAGTGTTCATGCCTGCAGATTGATCCTCAAAATATATGATTTTTCGTAACATGATCGTAAGCAGAATTACCCTCCTATCCAACAAAACAAATATTAGAAACCTTCATCATCACATAATCACTGGACCCAGCTTCCACAATTCCTATCATTCTCATAATAGGAACATGATCATAACCATCAAGCTTACTAAGACTTCCTTTCATTTCCCCACTAACTTGCTCATCAAAAGCATTAGCCACAAATTCTTAAGGGGATCACTGAATTTTTGGTATTTGTAGCTAGTAATTTTGATGGGCGGGTTAGTAGGGAGTGGAAGGGAAGTCTTGGCAAGGTTGATGGTTATGATCTTGTTCCTGTAATGAGAATGATGGGAATTGAGGAAGGTGGGTCTAGTGATCATGTGATGATGAAGGATTCTACTATTGGTTCTTTTGGATAGGAGGGTAATGTCGCTCATGATCATGTTAGGGAATATAATCATGGTGAGGATCTGATGGCATGAACACTAACTTAGTGCTTGAAAACATTGGTGGTCACAGAAAATTTGATGGAATTAGAGACAAGGATAATCATGGGAAGAAGATGGTAATAGGAAATAATGATAATAACAAGGATAAAAAGATGAAGATGGAGATGGGATTGAATCTAGAGAAGCCATCAGGTGTAAGTAGTTCAATTCTGGTCGCGGTAAGGCTTCGATAACTATAGATAAATGCAACACTTGTGACAAGACCTTCCCAAGTCATTAAGCTTTGGGTGGCCATAGGACCAACCATAGCAAGTTGAAAGTCACATTTAATAATGAAGATAGTTGTACTAAAAAGTCTGTTATTGGTTCTGCACCAGCTCATTAGAAGTTTGATTGTAGAGCCACCACCAGCAGCAGCTAAATACAAGTCATGATCAAGTCAACAGGGTACCGATTAGTGAAAAGTGTGGCACAAAAAGAAATAGCATTGCTGAGGATGGTGGGAGCTTGAATCCGGATCATATCACCACCACTGTAACCAATGCAATGTCTGCAATAAAATATTTGTATTTAATCAAGCACTTGGGTGTCACAAGAGAATCCATTGGACTGCTCCAGCTACTAAGGCACAAACTGAAGCACAAGCTCAACCTCAACCTCAAGCACAATTGGCAGTGAGACCATTAGGTGAAGAAGCTAGTATTCAGTCGGGTGGCAAGAGAATTGGACTTAAGGGGTTCGACCTCAATGTGCGAGCTTCCATGGTGGATGATGTAGCTCAAAATGGTAGTGTCTGGTAGTCAACTTGCAACAACCTCAATATTTTTTTATTACCTGCAATAACTATATAGTTAATTAGTAGTTTTTTAGCTAAGCTTTAGTTTTATCTAAGTCTGATCCAACTATTCCATTTAACTAGCAAACTACAGAGTTTATCTAGACTATTAATCATAGTTAGGATTAGTTGTTAGGTAGTTCTATCGCGGATTGTCCAATCGGATCATTGGTATTATACTCCTTCAGGTAGAAAAATACATCAGCAATCACCGCTAAGTAATCATAAAAGATTTAAGAACATCAATACTCATACAAATTATGTGAATAGAACCCAAAAGATGTGCCTGATTTCACACGAGGAACATGAAATAATTTATATCCTAGGTAGTCGATAAATAAAGTCGCTAACTTATTAATAATGCGCACAAAATTTCCGATCCACCAATTAATTCTTACAAATACTTCTTCATAATTGACAAAGAATTTCTACAATGCTAGTGAAAAATAAGTCACGTCTAGTGAAAAATAAGTCACGTATGTATAGTCGTCACCTCGATTATCACCGTCAACCGCATAAACATGGGGAATTACTCTTTGCGGATAAAGCACTTGAAATAAACCACTCTGTTTAAATAAATACTTACCCGTGAAAAATATTATCATTATTCATCATTGAAGGATATTTTTAAGTTCATCAAAAAAATAATGATAATCATTAACATGATATGCACAAAATTATTATAGTTTCATTCCTCTTAAAGAGCCACACAACACTTCTCTCAAGTATCATATAATCAAAATTTGACAAATACATACACCAAATCACAAAAAAAAAAAAACTGGTAACAAATCTATCTCAACCATAATAAAACAGACCCAAAACTTAAAAATTTATCACACAAAAGAAAAATTAAATATACACATATACATAGACAACGTATTGATGTTCCATAAAAAAACTTACACACACAGACATATAAAGATAGATAAGAAAATATTAACCGGGTGGATTTTTGAAATGAAGCAAACCTGCAAGAAATTGTTCCTGAATCTCTCTCGGGCACCACTTAAACTAAAACAACAATCACTTTTTGATCCCATCTCTATTCTCTGTAGCATCTTAATAGAATTCAACAACCCTTCATCAGTCCCAACCGATTGCTTGTTGCTAAGCTCATTTCTAGTCCGTGGACTTGTTTCTTCAATTCTTCTTCTTGATTGGAATGAGTACAAACAAAGGCGCTTCTTTGTTTTTATTAGCATGGGCTGGCAGAAGAGGGGTTTAAGTACATAACGTTCAAATATAATATAGTATGTTTGTGCTTAGCAAAAAACAATATACAGTGTTGGATTAATAATCTAATATAATTACTTATTTGCTTTGTTTTAGTTTAAATAAAACGTGCTTGTATTGCTTACAAGGCATGGTAGTTAGCAGATTGGTGGAGCAAAATTAGTAGTTAGTTTCCTGATTTCATGGTTTGTTATAGTTGATAGATTAGTATAAGTATCACATGTATTCTTTTCTTTCAATTTTATCAAGTACGTAGGTTATCCATACAAAGTGTTTGTCTTCTATATCTCTGCATTGTTCTTGTTTGGCTTTAATCTTTTACTTCATACAGAGTGTTGGTGTTGGTATTTTTGTGTTTTTTTTAAAACAAATATAGTAGCCACATATGGAAATCTGACATATCTTCATTTTTTTAAATATAAATTAACTTTTTATCTCTACTCATGGAATTGCATTATCCTTAATTATTAATTATACATATAAATCATTATTCCATGAATAAATTTTATAAAATCTTGCATAAAATTAAATTTAGATTCTAATTCTCACCTCAAAAAAGTTATTTATGAATGAAAATAGAAATTTAACAAAAAAAAATAGGATCAAAGATATCATGATTACAAATAATTTCATTGTTAAAAATATGTATTTAAGATTCTATACTTGATTCTACGTTTTGTATATCAGATTATATACATGATTATATGCTATATTTGAATTTTAAAATTTAGATGAAATTTACTTGAATTTATTTCAATTTATTAGATAATTACTAACTTTTTGAGAGAGAAAATGTATTTAGAATAACTACTATGTCATTATAATATAAATGACATTTAGTTTAAAAATAATCTATGATCTCAATTACAACAATGTCTAGTATTTACTACAACACAAAACTTATGTGTTGACATTTTTACTACAACACAGGAGTACTAGCTCTATTAGAAAAGCTCTGAATACATGCTGCATACACACATAAATGTGTACCTTTGTTTTGCAGCTAACACCGGCGGCTGCAAGAAAAACCAACAAGGGCTAGATGTTGCCCTTGTACATATTTGAAGTGTTTTTTTTATCAAATCTATTTCCATGAATTCTTTCTCTTGGAAAGGAATATTAATCAAGATATTCATTTATTAAACTTCTAAATAATGGTTACGTGGTTAAGGATTTTAATTATTGACGGTGTTGTACCAGTTTTTTAGATTATAAATATAGCTACATCATAAGCTACAAAAGAAGGCCATGACTGAAGCCTTGGAGTAAATCAAATCAAGTTAGGAAAAATATACAACTCACCAACATATATAACGTTACTCAGCACGCTGTTTCAAGTGAATATGCAGTTGTAAAGAGTTTGATGTATGGCCGGTTGGTTGTTGACATACATAATTGGTGATCCTGGGACTTATATCTCATTTACAAACTGTGATAACAACTAGTATTGTCAAAGCATGCATCCCTAGCATCCCAATCAAGCTTAGAAAGATGTTGCATGCTTTCATTACATGTCAACACTACAATGAGAAAACAGACGTCTGTGATATTTGATTACAGAAAAAATGAAGGCAGAGGTGATGATGGCATCGAGGTTTGGCATGCAGCCGTGGATGAATATGAGGACTATATTTTTCCTTGTCTTTAATGCACGCAATGAGAGTCCTTTAGTTAGACCAAACACGGAGCAATCCATTTGCGCTACCAGTATATAACACATTGAGATGTTGTTCATTAAATAGAGCAGTGACATTTTTCATTTTTTTGAACTGTGCTTTTGATTTTAGTACCTCAGATCGCCTTTCTTAGGTTGCACCATCTGCCACTGCACTTGCATTCCTTGAGCAAATACGTGTTACCAGAAGCATTGATCTTGCCAAGGCATTTACCGTTCAAGATCTTGCTGATATTTATTGAACGAGCTGCATTAAAACATACGACATTGCCGTATATAAGATATATGATAATTACATTGTGAGAGGGGCTTAGAGGTTTTCTAATCCAGATTTGGAGGTAGGAACCACCACTAAAGTCAATAATTATATATAGTACTGGTGTAACAAAAACATACCTCCATTTATTCATCTCAGCAACTAATTGTAAGATAAATTAAGGCATGAAACATGTCCTACAATTTGCTTCCTAAAAGCATCTCCAATGGTTGACACCCTTCAAAAATAATATTTTTATGTTCTTCTAAAAAAAAAGTTCAATGGTTCGCACTTCTAGATACCAACTTCCCAAAAAATTGTTTACTATGAATATATTGGAGAGATAATATTTTATATACCATTGGGTACACAAATGAATTATTGTCACCCCAAGTTGGCACCCATGGCCACTTCTCTTGGCACCCCAATGGAATCCCAACAAATCAATAGAGTGCTAACAAGGGTGTCATGCCACGTCATGCCACATGGCATTAGTACTCCTCTTCGCACTCTTCAATGGTGATGCTCTAACTACCAATTAAGAAAGTGCAATTTTTGGATGTGAGCATCATTTGCCTATTTGTGTGCGCATTCGTGTATACATGTTTTTCATTTTTCGGGATACTACCTATGTGAGTGTTTCTTTTCATGTGTAACAAACTCTTTAAACATTAAATAATAAACTTCCATTGTTGTGCTTAGTTCTCATATTTGTCTCTTTAAATAATAAACTATGATCGTTATGCTTAGTTCTCATACTTGTTTTTTTTCCCTAATTAAAGTTAAGCTCTTGTGTAGATATTGTTTAAATTTACCTCTTTGTCCCCCCTGACGGTCAATGGAATGAACCTTGTAGTAAGAAATTATACGATTATGCTTAGTGAAATGTACGGTCTTAGTGTTGCTATTAGAATATTATAGAATTTGATCCTCAATTGTAGTCCACGGGAGTTCCACACATCTACTATTCCGTCGTCCCTGAATGTCAGGAACAACTAGCTCCCATAAAGAAAATGGAATGCTGAAGGGGTCACAATTTAGTTCCACTGACCTCGATTAGCTCAGAGATTCGAACTTGTACATCCCAATTTTTAACTTTTAAAAGGGAAAAAAGAAGAGGGCACTTTATGATAAAGGAAATAAACACATACATCAAGAATTTGTAAATTCTCATTCTTCTACTTGACAAGCAACTTCTCATTGAACAGTTCAATAAAATCCACCTTTCTATTGTGACGAAGGGAATGACTGACCGATTTAAGAACAGATCCTTCCTCTATTGAAAGAATCCTAAGAAGAACATGATTGCTGACATTGATATAAATGAACATTAATCCTAGGCTGTTTCGGTGTACAGTCAATTATTTCCTATAATTGTTTCCCAATACGAGGTGGCAAGTTTTGATTAAAAATGCAACCATTCAACATACGAAAATACGCCCGCACTTAGAACTTTTTTTGAATAAATTTTGGAATATTTAGCATTTTACAAGAACAATGATGTTTGCAGCTTTATATTTGAATTGATTTGATATAATCTGCATTTTAGTTTTGGATTTAATTAGATTTGTTAACTAGTTTGGGATCCGGAAAATTCAAAATTCTTTATATTAAATGAATCCAACTAATGCATTGTGCCCTTATGCCTTTATAAAATCGATGTGACTTTTAGAAGAATCTCACGTATTATTCATGCATCTTGATTTTCGTAATATGGTAAAAAAAGTCTTGTATGACATGAACAATTTCACTAAAAATTGACTCTTCATACTTAACTCTAATTCATAAAAAGAGCCAATAAATGTTGATTTTGGATTATCATCTCTTTAGTTCTTACTCGGTAAATTTATTTCCTAAAGTGATAACTAATGCTCGTTAGTAGCATTAACACTTTAGTTTAGTCAATTGCTCATTAAAAATAATTCTCAAGATGATAGCTAATAGACTTTGAACAACAATTAGTATCACCATCTCGGAGTAACAATTAGCATTAATAATAGGACAACATATATATATAATTATTATAAATAATTATTGTTATGTCTAGTGTTCTTTATTAAGTGCTACCCTTCTCTTTACATATATATGATGAGAAGTAACAATTGAAAATTACAAATAATAGAGAATATTAGTGAAAGACCAATAGTGATAATTATTTATTTTATAAAGGAACAAATAACTATCATTGGATTTTTTTTATTTTTAATAAGCTAAAATTACATTGTTTTAGATATTTGTTAACTTAATTTGATTCAATTTGAGTTTTTACTTGAATTTATTTCAATTTATTAGATAATTACTAACTTTTTGAGAGAAAAATGTATTTAGAATAATTACTATGTCATTATAATATAAATGATAATTAGTTTTAATAAAATCTATGATCTTAAATACAACAATGTCTAGTATTTCAGGAGACAACAATGTGTGGACCTGCACTAGAAAATATCCTTGATCATTAAAACTTATGTGTTGACATTTTTACTACAACACAGGAGTAAAAACACACACATATATATGTAGCTTTGTTTTCCAGCTAACACAGGCGGCTGCAAGAAAAACCAACAAGGGCTAGATGTTGCCCTTCTACATATTTGAAGTGTTTTTTTTATCAAATCTATTTCCATGAATTCTTTCTCTTGGAAAGTAATATTAATCTAGATATTCATTTATTAAACTTCTAAATAATGGTTACGAGGTTATGGATTTTAATTATTGACGGTGTTATACCTGTTTTTTAGGTTATAAATATAGCTACATCATAAGCTACGAAAGAAGGCCATGACTGAATCCTTGGAGTAAATCAAAGCAAGTTAGGAAAAATATACAACTCACCAACATATATAACCTTACTCAGCAAGCTGTTTCAATGTTAAAATTAAAAAAACATAACATAATCATAACAACTAGAACAATAAAAATGAAGTAGAAAAGCTGAAGCTGATATGTACAAGGAGTATATTATGCTTATGGTTTAATCATACACTGAATGAAAATGATTACAATAAATAGAAAATTCTGCTAGCTAGAATTAAGCAAAGACTCCTACAATCAAGCTGCTGATAGAAAACTACTTCCTAAAATCTCTCAACTGATTGAGATCTCGTGCCAACGTGTAAAGATACACTGTTAAAATTATTCAAGCATAACTAAACTTGTTTCTTGATTTTCCTCCATGTTTTCCTCCCTGTTTTCCTCCTGTTAATCTACAAGTTTAGATTAATTTTCCAACAATCTCCCCCTTAATCTAAACTTGTCTCGTGCAATCCTTCCAGCGTTTATGGCTTTTAAACTGAGCCCGTATGGCTTTTGAACTGAGCCCGTATGGCTATTAAACTTCTCTTCCCGTCTGTCACTTCAACTTGTTTGCCTGTCTGGCACTTTTCGCGTTTGCCCATCTGGCATGTTCACCTCCATTTGATTTCACCAAAAAATAGAGAACATGACTTCTCCCCCTATGACTCCGGAGACTTCGTCATCAAAAACACAAGATCTACCTTCCTAGACAGGAATCCCATAGCAGCCCCTTAACACCTACATGCATGCACACACACACACATAACTATGACTCGAATCCAGAGATCATTGAATTCCAAGCAACAATATCTCTCTCAGACATTCCATCAAAAAACTTTCGTGTCCCTACCTCCACAAGTGTTCCATCTCGTTCTCCATGGCTTTCTGCCACTCTATCTCGTTTTCTGCCTTCAGTAAGCTTTTCCGCCATCGCCTCGTCTTTCTCGGCAGCCCCATAACTACACATGCATCCCATACTACACATGCAGCTTTGCCACCATCCTTCTGCAACGCCTACCTGAAACTACCTCCTTCCAGCCTGTCGTCTGAACTCACCATCAGACAGTC
The DNA here is from genome assembly GCA_036435485.1 of Saposhnikovia divaricata. Lineage (NCBI taxonomy): Eukaryota > Viridiplantae > Streptophyta > Magnoliopsida > Apiales > Apiaceae > Saposhnikovia > Saposhnikovia divaricata. The sequence goes on from CM071599.1 coordinate 36,438,683, forward strand.
ACTTATTCTGCGCCTTCACCAACGCTTGGCGGCGGAACAACAAGACCCGCTTTGATACCATGTTAAAATTAAAAAACATAACATAATCGTTTCAACTAGAACAATAAAAATGAAAAAGAAAAGCTGAAGCTAATATGTACAAGCCAGAGTAATCTAAGGACTATATTGTATTATGCTTCTGGCTTAATCATACACTTAATGAAAATGATTACAATAAATAGAAAATACTGCTATCTAGAATTAAGCAAAGACTCCTACAATCAAGCTATTGATAGAAAACTACTTCCTAAAATCTCTCAACTAATTGAGATCTGGTGCCGACGTGTAAAGATACACTATTAAAATTATTCAAACATAAATGAACTTGTTTCCTGATTTTACTCCACATTTTCCTCCATGTTTTCCTCCTGTTAATCTACAAGTTTAGATTAATTTTCCAACATTCAAGTGCATATGCAGTTGTAAAGAGTTTGATGTATGGCCGGTTTGTTGTTGACATACAGAATAGGTGATCCTTCGACTTATATCTCATTTACAAACTGTGATAACAACTAGTATTGTCAAAGCATGCATCCCTAGCATCCCAATCAAGCTTAGAAAGATGTTGCATGCTTTCATTACATGTCAACACTACAATGAGAAAACAGACGTCTGTGATATTTGATTACAGGAAAAATGAAGTGAGAGGTGATGATGGCATCGAGGTTTAGCATGCAGCCGTGGATGAATATGAGGACTATATTTTTCCTTGCCTTTAATGCATGCAATGAGAGTCCTTTTGTTAGACCAAACACGGAGCAATCCATTTTCGCTACCAGTATATAACTCATTGAGATGTTGTTCATGAAATAGAGCAGTGACCTTTTTCATTTTTTTGAACTGCTTTTGATTTTAGTACCTCAGATCGCCTTTCTTAGGTTGCACCATCTGCCACTACACTTGCATTCCTTGAGTAAATACGTGTTACCAGAAGATTTGATCTTGCCAAGGCATTTACCGTTCAAGATCTTGCTGATATTTATTGAACGAGTTGCATTAAAACATATGACATTGCCGTATGTAAGATATACGATAATAACATTGTGAGAGGGGCTTAGAGGTTTTCTAATCCAGATTTGGAGGTAGGAACCACCAGTAATGTCAATTATAGTACTAGTGTAATAAAAACATACATCCATTTATTCATCTCCGCAACTAATTGTAAGATAAATTAAGGCATGAAAAATGTCCTACAATTTGCTTCCTAAAAGCATCTCCAATGGTTGGCACCGTTCAAAAATAATATTTTTATGTTCTTCTAAAAAAAAGTTCAATGGTTCGCACTCCTATATGCCAACTTCCCAAAAAATTGTTTACTATGAATATATTGGAGAGATAATATTTTATATACCACTAGGTACACAAATGAATTATTGTAACCCCAAGTTGGCACCCATGCCCACTGCACTTGGCACCCCAATGGAATCCCAACAAATCAATAGAGTGCTAACAAGGGTGTCATGCCACGTCATGCCACATGGCATTAGTACCCCTCTTCGCACTCTTCATTAACTACCAATTAAGAAAGTGCAATTTTTGGATGTGAACATCATTTGCTTGTTTGTGTGCGCATTCGTGTATACATGTTTTTCATTTTTCGGGATACTTCCTATGTGAGTGTTACTTTTCATGTGTAACAAACTCTTTAAACTTTAAATAATAAACTTCCATTGTTGTGCTTAGTTCTCATATTTGTCTCTTTAAATAATAAACTATGATTGTTATGCTTAGTTCTCATACTTGTTTTTTTCCCTAATTAAAGTTAAGCTCTTTTGTAGATATTGTTTAAATTTTACTTCTTTGTCCCGCCTGACGGTCATTGGAATGAGCCTTGTAGTAAGAAATTATACGATTATGCTTAGTGAAATTACGATTAAGTACTTCTCATTGAACGATTCAATAAAATCCACCTTTCTATTGTGACAAAGGGAATGACTGAACGATTTAAGAACAGATCCTTCCTCAATTGAAAGAATCCTAAGAAGAACATGTGCTAAGAAGAACATGATTTCCGATGTTGATATAAATGAACATTAATCCTGGGCTATTTCGGTGTAACAATTAATTATTTCCTTAAATTGTTTCCTAATACGAGGTGGCAAGTTTTGATTAAAAATGCAACCATTCAATGTAAATGAATAAATTTTGGAATATTAAGCATTTTAATTACAAGAACAATGATGTTTGCAGCTTTATATTTGAATTGATTCGATATAATCTGTGTTTTAGCTTTGGATTTAATTCAATATTTTCTAGATTTGTTAACTAGTTTGGGATCGGGAAAATTCAAAAAGCTTTATATTAAATGAATCCAACTAATGCATTATGCCCTTATGCCTTTATAAAATCGATGTGACTTTCATAAGAATCTCACGGATTATCATGCATCTTGATTTTCATAATATGGTAAAAAAGTCTTGTATGACATGAACAGTTTCACTAAAAATTGACTCATCATACATAACTCTAATTCATAAAAAGAGCCAATAAATGTTGATTGTGGATTATCATCTCTTTAGTTCTTGCTCGGTAAAAATACTTCCTAAAATGACAACTAATGCTCATTAGTAGCATCAAAACTTTACTTTAGTCAGTTTCAAAATAGTTTCACTTAGGGAAAAAGGATCCAATGCTTTTCTCTCTAAGATCCCATCGGAAAAGTTTTCTCACCTCACTTTGACCACCTCTCCTTAGCATTTTCCATCGCACATTTGACACGCTCTATCTTTTCTCTACCCTCTCATTCTCCTCTTTTCATCTATACCACTTTTAGCTCAGATCTGTGATCTCTGATGGGCTCTAGGAACTCTGAAAATTCAGGGTCCATGAACTCGGAGGAGTTTGTTGCTTTTGTTGGTCAGAACTATGGTATCACTGCTACTACCTATCACGCACAGCTGCAAGCAAATGAAGTTATGGGAGAGCCTTTATCCCCTGAAACACAAGCTAGGATGAGAGCACAAATCAACTTCATTATTAATGAGGGGTCTGTCCAGCCGCAAACTGGACCTTCAGCTGAGATCTCTTCAAAGGGTTCACATGGAAGCTTAGAAAATAAAGCTCATTCGCCACATGAAGTTAGCTCTTTGCCAGGACACCTCATCGCTGGTAATGCTTCTCACCCTCCCTATCTTAATGCTTTAGAGCAGTTACAAAATATAGATGTTACTGAACCTTCTAGGATGCCAAATGGGGAAACAGTTAATGTGGGGGAAAAAACTGTCAGTTGGAGTAAGGTTGTTTCAAAAAATGTTATCGAACCAACCCCATGTGCACAAGATACAACTGAGGCTGCAATTACATATAATGATGATGGAACGGCTTCAGTCAATTTCTCGAAAGAATACTTGGTTCGAGCCCAAAAGCAGTGGGAAACTAGTATTATTGGGCATTTTATTGGGGGAAATTTTTCATTTAAATTTGTAAAAGAGCAGGCCCACAAGATGTGGCAAAATAAGGGCTTAACTGGGGTATTTTACAGCTCGAAAGGATACTACACTTTCCGTTTTGACAGCTTGGCGGCAAGAAATGATGCTTTAAATTTAAGCACGGTCCAAATGGGTGGAAGGACTCTTTATTTGTTGCCATGGATGGAAGGCTCAAAATTTAAAAGGAATGTAGTTGACAAAGTTCCATGTTGGATACGCTTGGTTGATGTCCCCTACTCACTGTGGTCGAAAGATAGTCTATCAGCAATTGCAAAGGTGGTAGGTAAACCACTCAAGTTCGACACTGCCACATCTAGGTTCGAACCTCTCAAATATGCTAATGTTCAAGTCGATTTGGCATATACTTCCCCTAGACCGGATTTTGTTTGGGTTAATGTTTTAAATGTAGAAGGAGTAGAGGAGCAAGAAAAGATAGAAATTCAATACCCTCAACTTCCATATTCATGTAGCCTTTGCAAATGTTTTGGCCACTCTCTTGCTCGATGTGTTAATAACCCGGAAAGAGTCCACAAAAAAGCTAGAACTCAGCCAACTTCTTCGGCCCCTGCATCAACTTCAAACACAAACGAATTTCAAACCTCACTCAAGGAGGAGCACCTAAGGAATATGGAAATGGTTCCGTACGTTGTTGGAGAATTCTGTGGCTGCAAAGTTGTGATGGATGACGATGAAATTTTAAGAGAAATTGAAAATGCTAATGACTTGGAGGAATTTGATACTCTCCCACCAGTTTCAACAAACCATTATGATGAACATGAAAAGCTGCAATCAGATGAAAATCTAATGCTCACTGACGCAGTTCCAATTGCTGTGGAAAATGGGTTTGCAGCTTTGTCAAATCTTTCAGAGGAACCAGATTTAACAATATCGCCAAGAAGGAAACGCATAAACGGAAAATCTCCTGTCAAAAATAATCTCCTGGAGGTTGTTCTTAACATTCCAAAACCGCATAATGAAAATGGTGTGGATGCGACTGGTTTCACTAAGGTTTCCTACAGGAAAAGCTCTAGGCTGGCAGGATTGGGAACTCCCCCTAAACAGTTATGATGAATTTCTCAATTTGGAATGTCCGAGGTCTCAATAAAGACCCACATCAGAGGGAGGTCAAAAATTTTCTTTCAGTAAATAAGGTTTCGTTAATGGGATTAGTGGAAACTAAAGTTCGAATGGAAAACTCTATTTCTATTTCTAGAAGCATTAACAAGAATTGGAATTGGATCTTCAATTATGAGGCTCATGACTACGGACGTGTTTGGGTAGGGTGGGATCCAAAAATCTGGACAGTTCGCACTCATGTCAAATCGGCTCAACAGATAACTTGTTTCGTCACTTTCTTGGAAACAAATCTTACTTTCTGTGTCACCTTTGTTTACGCTTTTAATAAGCCTCATCAACGTGTCTCTTTGTGGCAGGAAATTGAAAACTTAAGTCACAATATTACTATGCCATGGTGTGTAAATGGAGATTTTAACTCAACTCTGTCTCTGAACGAGTCTAAGGGAGGTCGCGATTACTGGACTACGGCAATGCAAGAATTCTTAGACTGTGTTAACAATTCAGGACTAGCCAACATAAGAACGGTGGGTTCTCTGTACACCTGGAATAACAAGCAGACTATGATAATTCATAAGCGTCTTGATCGTATGCTCGGAAATAAAGACTGGTTCACCACTCTCTCGGAAGCTTTTGTAGTGGTTAAAAACAAAGGCATTATGGACCACTGTCCTTTACTTTGCTCTCTTACAACTCAACGGGAGAAAACAAAGAAGGCATTCCAATTCAATAATTTCCTAACAGAGGTGGAGGGGTTTCAGGAATCAGTTCAAAAGGCTTGGTCTTCTCCGTGGTATGGCGACCCTATGGCTATTTTAAGTCAGAAATTGAAAGAAGTGCAACGAGCTATTATTGCACTGAATCACTCTCATGGTAATGTGCAAAATAACGTCTCTAAAAAACGGATTGCCCTAACAGAGGTCCAGGATTTGCTCAGTTCTGATTGTGATAATATGGCTCTTCTTCAGCTGGAAAATCAGGCCATTGCTGCGCTTCAAAAGGCTCTAGTCGAGGAGGAGCAGTTGCTTCATCAAAAATCTAGAATTAAATGGTTAACAGTGGGAGATGGTAACAATAAATTCTTCTTCAATCAAACGAAGTCAAATTGGAACACGAATAAAATCGTGGCGCTGGAAAATGATGCGGGGGTTATTGTTTCAGGGCACAAAAGTATATCAAAAGTGGCCACGGAATACTTCTCAAAAACTTTGGGAGCTTCTGAGCAGCTTCGTGAAAGCACGCTGGATGATATTCAATGCCCGCGCATCTCTCCAAATCAATCTAGTTCGTTGGAGGCTCCAGTAACAGATGCTATCATCCTGAATACTCTTAAAACCATGGGGAAAAATAAGGCGCCAGGCCCAGACGGTTTCACTGTCGAATTCTTCTTATCTACATGGAACATTGTTGGACCTGATTTCTGCAAGGCTATTAAGCATTTCTTTGCTTCTTCTTCCTTACACAGATCAGCGAATGCCACTACCATTGCTCTTGTTCCTAAGGTAAAAAACCCTACCTCAATGAAAGACTTTAGACCTATTTCCCTATGCACTATTCAGTACAAATGCATTGCGAAAATTCTTGCTACTCGTATCAAGCTAGTCATGCCGAGTATAATAAGTGTTTCGCAGTCCGCTTTTGTTCCGGGCCGTACTATTTCGGATAATATTTTGATGGCTCAAGAATTGTTCAGAGGTTACCAACGGGCTAGTGGGGCGCCAAAATTTGCTTTAAAATTGGACCTCCATAAGGCTTTTGACTCGATTTCTTGGGATTTTATCACTAAGGCTCTTAAATTGCATAATTTCCCGGATTCTTTCATAGCATGGATTTACATGTGCATTTCAACCGCAAACTACTCTGTTAAGATTAATGGGTCTATGACTGGCTCGTTTGATGGCAAGAAGGGTATTCGTCAAGGGGATACTATCTCTCCTTACTTGTTCTCCATAGCTATGAACGTTCTGTCAACTTTGCTAGCTGAAGTGCCTGATAACTTTACCTATCATTGGCAGTGTAAGGAACTAAAGCTTACTCACCTATTCTATGCGGATGACGTGTTGCTTTTCTCTAGAGGTGATAACCATTCCGTATCGCACCTTATGCAGTGCATGTCAAATTTTTCGGAAGTCAGTGGTCTACGCCCAAACATGACAAAGAGCACGGTTTTTTTGGGCAACTGTTCTGGCTCATTAACAAACTGGTTTGATTCGAATTTTGCTATACCTCATGGTGCTCTTCCTGTTAAATTCTTGGGGGTTCCTTTACTATCTTCTAGACTATGCCATAATGACTGCATTCCTCTTCTCGACAGAATTTCTTCAAAGATCTCTTGCTGGACAAATCTGTTTCTCTCTTTAGCGGGTCGTGTTCAGTTGATTCGTTCTGTGTTATTTGCGATTCAAGCTTTCTGGACAAAAAATTTTATTCTGCCGGTCTCAGTTCATAGTCGGATTAAATCTATCCTCACTAGTTTCCTGTGGAAAGGAAATGCTCACTCCAAGGGTGGAGCCAAAGTGAGTTGGGATAGGGTTTGCAGTCCTTTGCAGGAGGGGGGTTTGGGTCTCAAAAAAACGGAGGATTGGAATAAATCTCAAATGATTCTTCATCTTTGTAAGATTGTGTTGAAGAAGTCGTCTCTCTGGTATTCATGGGTTAACAACACAGCCTTAAAGGGTAAGCAGTTCTGGACGATGCCCATGCCGGTAGACTGCTCCTGGATTCTCAGAAATGTCCTTAAACTTCGAACAGTGGCTTGCACTTTCCTATCATTTAACTTGGGAAACGGTCTCGACACTTCGCTTTGGTTTGATCCCTGGTGGGATTCTCACTGTCTAGCAAATTCTGAAAAAGACCGTATCATTGCGCATTCTGGTCTGGGCCATGGGGCGTTGGTGCATTGCATTATCCAAACCGGACACTGGACTTTGCCTACCCCCCATTCCCGTTTTCGCCATGTTGATCCTGGCCTGGTCTATTGGATCCGAAACTTCACGTTTCCAGCTTTTAACCTTCAGAAAAATGATGTAATCCATTGGGACGGTATTCCGTTGAAAAAGCTGAAAACAGGTGATATTTGGAATTCTATACGGGTTCCAAAGGCCCAGGTTTCTTGGTCTACTCTTATCTGGCATAAACTCAAAATTCAAAGATTCGCTCACATGGAATGGCTTCTTTGCTTGGGTCGACTTCCAACCTCTCACAGACTTATCTCCTTCGGTCTGGATGTCCAACCAAACTGCTTACTATGCGTAGGAGGTCTGGAGAATGACACCCACCTGTTCGTCACTTGCACCTACGGCAGTTTCATCCTCTCTAAATTGGCTGGTATTTTAAGGGTTGATGTTGATAGGGAGTCTTGGCAGGAGCTTATCTCTACCTGGGGGTTGCACACGGATGCGGTTCACAGACTGGTTCTCTTGTTAGCAGCGCAGATCTTTGCTCACCACCTTTGGAGGGAGCGGAATGCCCGTCTGCACAACAAAGGAATCCTCAACCCTTCGCAGCTTTTAGCTTCTATCATGTCAACCATGAAGACAAAGCTTAGGCATTCTACGTGGTTCCAAAAACATGCAGACCTAGGTCACTACAGATGGATCTCCATTTGATTCAGTTTTCTTCCTTTAGCTGTTAGCCGGATGTTTTCTTTCGTAGCTTTTGTTGTAATCATAGGGTGAATCCCTGTTTTAATACATATATATTTTTAGCAAAAAAAAAAAAAAACTTTACTTTAGTCAATTGCTCATTAAAAATAATTCTCAAGATGATAGCTAATAGACTTTGAAAAACAATTAGTATCATCATCTCGAAGTAACAATTAGCATTAATAATAGGACACCACACACACACACACACACACATATATATATATATATATATATATATATATATATATTATATAGTATTTTAATAGTGAAAATTTTCAAAAATTTGATTAGTGAACAGAAGTCAAATTTTAATATTAGGGGGGACACGTGTCCCACCGTTCCCCTCAGTAGATTCGCCCCTGGTTGTACTAGTTTTTTTAGGTTATAATAAATATTGCAGAATGGACAAAAGATCTTACATCTTATTTCTCAAATTTAAGTAATAAATTGCCATCATTATGCTTAGTTGTCATATTTGTTTTTTTTTGCTAACAAGTTCTCATATTGATATTGTATAGATCTTACCTCTTTGTCCCGCCTGTAGGTCATTGAAATGAGCCTTGTAGTAAAAAACCTATAAGATCCTGCTTAGTGACATGTATGGAGTTAGTGTTGCTATCATTATGCCATACATAGTGATCTTCAAAAAAAAGCACGAGCTCCCAATGGGAGTTCCTCACAATTGTTGTTCGGTCATCAATGAATGAGAGGAATTATTAGCTCTTATAAGAAAATGGAATGTTGATAGGGTCAATACTGATCTCGATTAGCTCAGAGGTTCGAATTTGTACATCAAAATTTCCAACTTTGAGAAGGGGAATAAAGAAGAGGGTATATTATGATAAATAAATAAATGCATACATCAAGAATTTGTATATTCTCATTCTCCTCCTTGAAAAGTAGATTTTCATTGAACTTTATAATGAAAACCACTTTTTTCTGCAATGAAGGGGATGATTGAAGGATTAAAAAACTAATCCATCATCTATTGAAAGAATCTTAAGAGGGACACGATGGTCGACTTGGGTATAGATAAACTACAATAATTATTATTCTGGATAACTATGTAGTTTGCTAGTTGAATCAAAAAGCAAACTAAAGCCATCACCACTATCTTGAGCAACATCATCCACCATAGAAGCTAGCACATTGAGGTTGAACCCCAAAAGTAATATTATCTTGCCACCCACCTGAGTACTAGCTTCTTTACCTGATGGTCTCACTGCCAGTTGTGCTTGAGGTTGAGGTTGACTTGTGCTTCAATTTGGGCTTAGCAGCTCGAGAAGTCCAATAGCTTCTCTTATGACCCTCAAGAGCATGACCAGATGCAAATATCTTGTTGTAGACACTACAATGGAGTACAATACTCTTGATATGATCCGCTTCGAGCTCCCACCAATCTCATCGATGTTGTTTCATCGGTACCCTATTGACTTGATCATGACTTGAATTGAGATGTTGCTGGCAGTGGCTCTGATTAAACTTCTAATGAGGTGGTGTAGAAGCATTGACAGACTTTTTAGTAGAACCATCATCATTGATTGTTGTGACCTTAAACATGCTATGGTTGGACCTATGGCCACCCAAAGCTTGGTGACTAGAGAAGGTCTTGTTACAAATGCTGCATTTCCATTTATTAGTAGGTGTATATCGAAGTTGATTTGGCCTGAAGTAAACTGCCTACACCTAATGGCTTCCCTTGATACAATCTCATTTTCATTTTCATCTTCTTATCCTTGTTTTTATCACTATTTACCAGTACCATCTTCTTCCCATTATTTCCCTTATCATTAATCCCATCAAATTTTATGTGACCACCAGTGCTTCCAAGCACTAATTCATTGTTCATGCCATCAGATTGATCCACAAAATATATGATTTTTCGTAACATGATCGTAAGCAGAATTACCCTCCTGTCCAACAAAACCAATATTAGAAACCTTCATCATCACATAATCACTGGACCCACCTTTCACAATTCCTATCGTTCTCATAACAAAAACATGATCATAACCATCAAGCTTACTAAGACTTCCTTTCATTTCCCCATTAACCTGCTCATCAAAAGCATTAGCCATAAATTCTTAAGGGGATCACTGAATTTGAGGAATTTGTAGCTAGTGATTTTGATGGGCGGGTTAGTGGGGAGTGGAAGGGAAGTCTTTGCAAAGTTGATGGTTATGATCTTGTTCCTGTAATGAGAATGATGGGAATTGAGGAAGGTGGGTCCAGTGATCATGTGATAATGAAGGATTCTACTATTTGTTCTTTTGGATAGGAGGGTATTGTCGCTGATGATCATGTTACGAAATATCATCAGGTTGAGGATCAATCTGATGGCATGAACACTAACTTAGTGCTTGAAAACATTGGTGGTCACAGAAAATTTGATGGAACTAGAGACAAGGATAATCTTGGGAAGAAGATGGTAATGGGGAATAATTATAATAACAAGGATAAAAAGATGAAGATAGAGATGGGATTGAATCTAGAGAACCATCAGGTGTAAGTAGTTCAATTCTGTTCGCGGTAATGCTTCGATAACTATAGATAAATGCAAATGCAACACTTGTGACAAGACCCTCCCTAGTCACTAAGCTTTGGGTGGCCATAGGACCAACCATAGCAAGTTCAAAGTCACATCTAATAATGATGATAGTTGTACTAAAAAGTCCGTCATTGGTTCTGCACCACCTCAATAGAAGTTTTATTGTAGAGCCACCACCAACAGCATCTCAATACAAGTCATGATCAAGTCAACAAGGTTCCGATTAGTGAAAAGTGTGGCACAAAAAGAAACAGCATTGATGAGGGTGGTGGGAGCTTGAATCCGGATCATATCACCAACACTGTAACCAACGGAGTGTCTGCAATAAAATATTTGCATTTAGTCAGGCACTTGGGTGTCACAAGAGAATCCATTGGACAGCTCCAGCTACTCAGGCACAAACTGAAGCACAAGCTCAACCTCAAGCACAATTGGCAGTGAGACCATTAGGTGAAGAAGCTAGTATTCAGGCGGGTGGCAAGAGAATTGGACTTTAGGGGTTCGACCTCAATGTGCGAGCTTCCATGGTGGATGATGCAACTCAAAATGGTGGTGTTGGCTGGTAGTCAACTTGCAACAACCTCAATATTTCTTTATTTCCTACAATAAATATATAATTAATTAGTAGTTGTTAGCTAAGCTTTAGTTTTAGCTAAGTCTGATCCAGCTATGTGATTTAACTAGCATACTACAGAGTTTATTTTTACTATTAATCGTAGTTAGGATTAGTTGTTAGGTAGTTCTATGGCGGATTGTCCAATCGGATCATTGGTATTATACTCCTTCCGAAAGAAAAATACATCAGCAATCACCGTTAAGTAATCATAAAAGATTTAAGAACATCAATACTCATATAAATTATATGAATAGAACCCAGCAGATGTGCCAGATTTCACACGAGGAACATGAAAAAATTTATATCCTGGGTAGTCAATAAATAAAGTCGCTAACTTAGTAATTATGCCCACAAAATTGCCGATACACCAATTAATTCTTAAAAATACTTCTTCATAATTGACAAAGAATTTCTACAATGCCAGTGAAAAATAAGTCACATATGTAGAGGGTCACCTCGATCATCACCGTCAACGGCATAAACATGTGGAATTACTCTTTGCGGATAAAACACTTGAAATAAACCACTCGGTTTAAATAAATACTTACCGGCGAAAAATATTAACATTGTTCCTATTTTTAAATTCATCAAAAAAATAATGATAATCATTAACATGATATGCACAAAATTTTTATAGTTTCATTCCTCTTAAAGAGCCACACAGCACTTCTCTCGACTATCATATAATCAAAATTTGACAAATACATACACCAAATCACAAAAAAAAAAAAAAAAAAAAAACTCAGTAACAAATCTATCTCAACCATAATATAACATACCTAAAATTTAAAAATTTATCACACAAAAGAAAAATTAAATATACACATATAAATATACAAGGTATTGATGTTCCATAAAAAAACTTACACACACAAACATATAATAGATAAGAAAATATTAACCGGATGGATTTGTGGAATGAAGCAAACCTGCAAGAAATTGTTCCTGAATCTCTCACGGGCATCACTTAAACTAAAACACCAATCACGTTTTGATCCGATCTCTTGTCTCTGTCGCATCTTAATAGAATTCAACAACCCTTCATCTGTCCCAACCGATTGCTTGTTGCTAAGCTCATTTCTAGCGCTTGGACTTGTTTCTTCAATTCTTCTTCTTGATTGGAATGAGTACAAACAACAAAGGCGCTTCTTTGTTTTTATTAGCATGGGCTGGCAGAAGAGGGGTTTAAGTACATAACGTTCAAATATATCAAAGTGGCCACTCTGTTCGTCAAAAACTATCACTTAACCCATAGTTCTCAGGATCTCATTTAAACCACTAAACTAAGAAAATATATCATTTGCCTCTGCGTTCACAAAAATAATACAATTTATGGTGGTCTAAGTAATATACAGGGGCAAATGATATGTTTTTTGAGAACGGTGGGTTAAGTGATAGTTTTTGAGGAACGGCCACTTTGATATAAAACCCTTCAAATATATACTATGTTTGTGCTTAGCAAAAAAATAATATACAGAGTGTTGGTGTTGGTATTTTTGTGTTTTTTTTTGGAAAAGAAAATATAGTAGCCACATATAGAAATCTTACATATCTTCATTTTTTTAATATAAATTAACTTTTTATCTCTACTCATGGAATAGCATTATCCTTAATTATTAATTATACATAAAAGTCATTATTCCACGAATAAAAATGTTATAGAAAGAACAATTAAGAATTTTTATAAAATCTTGCATAAAATTAAATTTTAATTTTAATTCTCACCTCAAAAAAGTTATTTATCAATGAAAATAGAAATTTAACAAAAAAAAAAAAATAGGATCAAAGATATCATGATTACACATAATTTCATTGTTAAAAATATGTATTTAAGATTCTATACTTCATTCTACGTTATGTATATCAGATTATATACATGATTATATGCTATATTTGAATTTTAAAATTTAAATGAAATTCTGACAAATCACTTTTTATACATAATTATTGTTATGTTCGGTGTTCTTTATTAAGTGCTACCCTTCTCTTTACATATATATGATGAGAAGTAAAAATTGGCAATTACAAATAATAGAGAGTATTACTCAAAGACCAATAGTGACAATTTTTTATTTTATAAATGACCAAATAACTATCATGGGATTTTTTTATTTTTAATAAGATATAATTACATTGTTTTAGATATTTGTTAACTTAATTTGATACAATTTGAGTTTTTACTTGAATTTATTTCAATTTATTAAATAATTACTTACTTTTTGAGAGAAAAATGTATTTAGAATAACTACTATGTCATTATAATATAAATGATATTTAGTTTTAAAAAAATCTATGATCTCAATTACAACAATGTCTAGTATTTCAGTCGAAAACAATGTCTTGACCGCACTAGAAAATAGCCTTGATCATTAAAACTTATGTGTTGACATTTTTACTACAACCCAGGAGTACTAGTGTTCTATATTATGTTTAATATCTATATTAAAAAATTAATTTTTATAATATTTTATCTTATCATGTGTTTCTTTTATTTATTCAAAGATACTTTTATTTACTTTGATTTTTTCCTTATTCCCATTTGTAGATGTCAGTTACTCTTGTGTATTTTATTGCCTTTTTAAAGTCTAATAACTCTCTATTGGCAAAAAGGTTTTGATGTGAAGAGAGGACAGATGCTCTTTCTTTGTAAAAAAATATTATAAGGCTTCCATTGTTATTGCACTCAATATTCACTTTCTTTTTCCATATTTTATATTCTATATTTTTCGTTCTGAGATCATCCATCAATCTCTATTTTCGCCATTCATCAAATTATTTTATATATTCATATTTTTATTCGGTTTACGAAAACAAAGAGGGTTGTTATTATATTATTTTGAATAAGAATTTGAGCACCGGAAAATCGACGTTCCTTCTTCCTTACATTCGTGCACGAGGAGGATAAACCGAAAGGGGTGCTGTACCGCTAAGGAGTTGCAATTTCAAACCTTGCACGAGAAGGGCAATCTTCCTTAGGACAGCGTTTTTTACGTGTCTCATCTAAACGCATATATATCCTTCTATTTAATATTACATTCATTGTCTGTCAACTAAATTGTATCCGGTTGCTAATATTTGATTTGCAAGTGTTAGTATTGGTGATTGTCAAGTTAGTTTTTGTTATTAATAAATTTAGTTAGAATACTTCACTACAAGGAATTTCGATTCAGACAACGGATTTTATCCGTAGTCTGATACTGACAAACCCCGTTGTCTATCGGAGTGTCGTCTGTTACATGCCTCAAACAACGGTTCAAAAATTTGTTGTGTGTTAGAGCGAGGGACAACGACTTCATCTCTAAACGTCGTTATCTGATAGCCAGAAACAACAACAGTCAATTTAGAAACCGTTGTTGTTTGGGATGCTACACAATAGTTTTAATTGAATACACACTTGTCTGAAAAGAAATCACACAATAGTTTTAATTGAATGCACACTTGTCTGAAAGGAAATCACACAATAGTTTTAACTGAATCCACACTTGTCTGAAAGGAAATCACACAATAGTTTTAATTCAATACACACTTGTCTAAAAGGAAATCACACAACATTATTTTATAATTTTTCCATTGTTGTTAGGATGCTACACAATAGTTTTAATTCAATACATACTTGTTTGAAAGGAAAACACACAACATTCTTGTATAATTAATCCATTGTTGTTTGGGACTCTACACAATGGTTTGTTTAATTTAAACCGTTGTAAGAAATACAGTGCACAATGGTTTACGTTTAACAAGCATTGTTTGTTTGGATGATAAACAACATTATAATATGATATTGTCTAAGACATGACATTGTCTAATATGGTTTTTAACAAGTAAAACATTAAAGATGCCCTCGTTGGCTAATCACATTTTAGACAATGGTTTATTTACGTAAACAATAAGCAATTGGACAATTCAATCGACAAGCAAAAAATGCACAAACCAACCAATATTTCACCATTACCACCAGGTTAATATTTCACCATTACCACCAGGTTCAAAACAATATTCACCAACAAACCAACTAATATTAATAAAAACATCCACAAACATTGGCCACCATTTCTAACTACTAACATATTTTGGGATGACATATCCACAAAAAAGAGATAACATTTTAAATCAGGTTCATGTTAAATCGGTTCCTGCAATTACCCCACAGAAACTCCCAAAAGTACTTTAATATGTTCACCCAAAAATAACCAAATTGACCAACTTATATTTTCTGAGCAAGCACCCAACTAGCGTGGTGCTTCATGAAGAACTTTGCCCAATCAGTCTTGATTTCAACGATATCACTGGTGCTATAAGCCAGGTTGCCCCTCCGTGCCCACAGGAAAAAGAAACAATGCTAGTGTAAGTTTTCCGATGAATGTCACATTACAATACAGAAAACAAAAAACAAATGAATCCAGGTTGTACTGATTTTCCAACCTTATATGATTGAATAATGTATTGATTATCTTCACCAAATAAGGAAATTGCAATTTGGACCTTATTCGAAAAATTTAATTCCTTATCTTCACATATTTCTTTCATAAAGCGCATCACAAACAAACAACAGTTTGTGGCCCCGTCCTGGAGAGGAACGCCCTGAAAAATATTTTAAAAAAATATTACATGTCTACACTTAGAGAAAACAGATAAATTATTAAATACATTAATGAAAATTATTATACCGCCATATTCTCCCAAGTAATTTTCTTCTTGGAAATCTTTTTCGCTTTATCCTTGTAGAGTTTGATGCCACTACAACAAAACAATATAAATCAAGTCAACATTTTTCCTTATCAATTGTTAAACCGATTCAAAATCAAAATAAATTTTCTAGTGATACTAACTTGTCAACCACTTCTAACCATTCATCACTACCAAGTCGGCACTTCAACGGGTCCATGTGGTAAACTACATGAGCTTCTGGATTCACAACAGTCAACGCCCAATGGTTCCTAGAAAAGCATGCATTAACACATCATAGATATACTATAAATTAGTTTCCAAGGGTATAATGGCAGAAGTGAATTATAATTAGCACTTATAAACACGTAAATTATATCTCTAATGTAATTTCATGTTACACTTACATCCAAAAGAAAGATAATAACAATTATAGGATTTTGATGATGTAGAGGAAGAACAAATAAAAATAAAGTACTCACACATGGTTATAAGGCAACGAAAAATATTGGCCTGGCTTAGCATTTTGGAATCTGATAGAAAGTGCACGAGACCTCTGTGCTAAATTACCACAACCGATGGAGCTTATTCTGCCTGGATCAACGAACGCTACCATGTCGTTCATCTTGTGCTTTTTCAAATATTCCTCTAATAAACTGTATACAAAAATAAACACTCATCAACACAAATTCTTAATTTCATTCAAGAAACTATTGATAAAGTCAACAAAAGTTACGAAACTTTAGAAGTTGGACACTTACTGAATATAAAAACAAATAGTGGAGCCTGATATTTAACCTCCAAAGCACAAAGCATGCACATCTGATAAAAACAGAACCTGTTTTGGGGTTGATCCAAAAGCTTCTTCGCTTAGCTTAAAAGAGTATGAAACACCATCCCTCAACGCTTCATTTGCCCAGACCCACAAACGCATCAATCTAGGGGGTAATCTGCACCCATGTTAACCGCATACTCTACATTTCGATTAGATAAACAATCTGTAATAAACTTGTACTTGTTCTTCTTTGCATGAATATTCTTGGCCTCCTGAAAAGGAAAAATTTAAGAAAAGGGCAAAGAAAGATCTAAAATACAATATCTAAGTTTTATTCTTTACATCCAAGATAGAATGATCCATTAAGTAAAGAAGAATAAAAAGCATGGTTTTATTCTTTACATCTAAAATACAATATCTAATTGTACAAATTTTATTAACAATATTGTAATATATTCTGAATTTAAGGGATTAAACAGAATTTAACCTTCGAAGTGGGATTCACTTGAACACTGCTTGTATTCACTTCCAGTATTAGATCTCTTGGCCATGCAATATATGTTCCAAGAGCTTGTTCCACAGTCATGATTTCATCGTCGATTTGGAAAGGAATCTCAACAACTCCTTGGATTACACGAGTAATTGAAACTCGTGTATTCTCTTTCGACGGTGGTTTTCCATGAAGAACATCACTAACTGCATCAATTGTTGCATAAGCAACAACATTTGTCCGGGACCCAATTGCCAATTCCCACTCCAAACAACCACCAACTGTTAATACCGGAGTTATCACTTGATCAGTTTCCGCTTGTACTTGATCAGCTTCCTTACACACATTCTCCACCTCAGTTTTCTTCTCATCTTGTTTCTCTTCTTCCAACAATCTTTATCAACCAGATCCAGTTTCTTCTTTAGACCTTTAGCAAATCCATGTCCTCATGAGAAGATCCATCCTTGCAACAACTTGGTTGCTATGAACCCAAATTTGGACTAGAATATGTCCCTATATTCTTTACACAAAAAGTTGCTTTCAACTTCTCTATCTCTTGAGCCCAATAAGCATCTCGCTCATTAATAATCCGGGAAGTCTCTTCTGACATAAACTGTTGAATACCCTCTTGGATCTTATCTTTGATTGTCTTGGCCTTCTTCTTCCTCGGAAGATCAAAGTACACGAATGGTTTAACACGAGTCCCCTGGCCGCGTACTCGTCCTGGGTGTTCAGGTTTACCGAGCATCATGGTCAAAACATCATCACTGCCTTCCTCTGTTACTTCTCCATTAGCAACTCTCTGTTTCATCGTCTCCTAAATTACGAAAAAAAAGGAAGTAGTTCAATAGTAACTCAGATTTTGTTGGTCAAGAATTTTAATTATAACACAAATGAATAACTTACAATATTCGAAGCAATAATTTTGAGTTCTTCTATCAAAAGTTCCCCATCTTTATCCTTCCGTGCCTCCAACCATGTAGTTGATCGATCTATCTCCAAATCAGGTTCCTCTTTAGACTTTGACAGTAAAGATTTACTAATACGATCAGCAATCAGCTTTTCTTCAAGGTTAGCATAGCCCTTGCGAGATATTCGGTGAGGATATTGATTTTCTAGCCTTCTCCATTTCTGTTCGGCATGGATTTCCTTTATAAAAAGAACACCAAAAGCTTAGCAACAAAGATGAATTTTTGTTATCTGAAAATTTTGTAAACAACCAAGGTGAAAAACTCACAAGGAATTCAGGTGTTAAACGGGAAGCAACGAACATGTCCCAGTGCGCCTTCTCGGTAAAGGAGTAGTCAGTTGGAGGAGACTCTAGAAAATTAAGATGTTCACGATATGGAAGCACATATTTGTTTGTTAGTTTGGACTTCAACTCCCTCCACTTCTGGTTCGCTAATTGCAACACCATCTTTCTAGCTGACGCTGGAACATCAATTGCCATCTACATACATAAAAAGTATTAACTTAGGTTGTAGGAAGCATATTTGTATTACCTTAGTAGGTAGTCATTATTAATACAAATAAAAATTATTAGTTACCTGCACACAATCCTAAATCTTAGTTTTCCTTTCTTTTGGAACTTTTTTCCATGTATCATACCAAATTGGGGGTTTAGTTCTTGCAAGAACCCCAATATATGATTGCATCTCCGATGCTGCTTTACCATACGCTTCACCCTTTGCATTGAAATCCACTGGCAGCTTGAGGCCCAAAATCTTACATCTAACAATCCTCTGCATTGTAACAGCTCCGCATTTTAAAAGCTTAAGTCCATCTTTAGGCAGCGGTTCATCCACTTGTGTCCTCTTCTTTGACAATTTCTTTTTTAGGTTGGTAGAAATAGCCTTCCTTTTGACATATTGAGGGGAAGAATTTTCAGAGTGTGGTTTAGCCTTTTACAGGGTCTTTATAGCCTTCCTCTTTACAGATTGAGGGGAAGAATTTTCAGAGTGTGCTTTGGTCTTTTTTAAAGCCTTCATAATGTGCAAGGTTGTGGCTTCAAAATTTGGTTTTCTTGAATACTTCTTAGGTATTCTGCAAAACACAAAGATTAGATTAGGTAACCATTTCTTCATACTAACCAAATCAGAAGATTTAAACATAGTACACACACAACATATGTGAATTAGATATACTAAATATATATGTGAATCAGAAAATTTAAACATAGTACACAAAAAATGACATGCACATATATCCTAAAGAATCCCACCTAACGGATATTACACAAAATATAAGAAAATGACATGCACAAACATACTCAAATAATCAACCCCGGAAACATACTCAAATAATCAACCCCACAAACATACTCAAATAATCAACCCCACAAAATACATATAGATTTTATTTAACATATGTGAAAATTGCTCAAAATAAAACATAGCATATCATCAAAATACCATTAAAATAACAACCCCACAAATAAATTCCAAATCGATAATAATAAATTGAGAGTAATAGAGATTGAGAGTAAAAGAGATTTATAGAAATTCCAAATTGGTAATAATAAATTGATAGTAATAGAGATTGAGTAATACCTCATGAGAATATCACAGTTATGGAGAGAGAATTTAGGGCGAGAGAAAAGGGGGGAAATGAGATAGAGTGAGAGAGTGAAAAGGGGGAAATGATATCGAGTGAAAATGGGGGCGACAGAGTTGTATAATTTAGGGTTGGATATGAGTTTGTCGGCCCAATTTGACCAGGCCATGCACATGGATCACCAACGGCCCAATGATATGTTGTGTTCTAAGACGTACCGGCCCACATATCAAAAATCAAAATCAAAATCAAAACCTAAAAAATGAATTGATTTGAATTGAATATATATAAATAAAAGTTAAAAGTAAATAAATCCCAACACATACATATTCCCTGTGTATATTTACTAAAATACTAGGGTTTGATTGGGGGTGTAAAAATGGCGGTGGAGATCTTGTAGGTCACTAGTATATTGACTGGTTTCGGTAACTAGTGCTATGTCCCAAATTTCTGTTCTATTTTTTAAAAAATATTTCTTGATGATTCAAGTGTACGAATGTCAATATATATCTAATATATTGATATTCCCAAAGTTTCAAAAAAAAATTAACTTGGTCGGAGATCTAAGTAGATCATTACTATTCTGATTTGTACCAGTAACTAGTGCTTTGTCCCGAATTTCTGTTCTATTTTTTAAAAAATATTTCTTGACGATTCAAGTGTACGAATGTCAATATATATCTAATATATTTATATTCCCAAAGTTTCAAAAAAAAAAAGAAATTTGGTCAGAGATCTAAGTTGATCACTACTATTCTGATTTGTACTAGTAACTATCGCTTTGTCACGGATTTCTGTTTCTATTTTTTTAACAACATTTCTCGACAATCCAACCGTACGGATGTCAATATATATTTAATATATTGATATTCCCAAATTTTCAAAAAAAAATAATAATTTGGTCGGAGATCTAAGTAGATCACTACTATTCTAATTTGTACTAGTAACTAGCGCTTTGTCATGGATTTTTGGTTCTATTTTTCTAAAAACATTTCTCGACAATCCAACCGTACGGATGTCAATATATATCTAATATATTGATATTCAAAAATTTCAAAAAAAAATTAATTTGGTCAGTAAAATTTAATATTTATTAAACAAATTGGTTTTTCTAGCGAAGTGGTTATTTGTAAAATACCGTTTTCTCAAGTGATGCCAGATAAAGGTTTTGGACAAATAACCGTTGTCTGGTCTCTAACAACATTTTTTACATAAATAACGTTGTAGTATTATTATTACAACAACGGTTTCCAATATGTTTTTTGAACAAATTTATTACACCTTTATGTTACAACGGTTATTTGGAAAATATGGTTGTCGTTAGTTGTATCAGATAACGTTTTAAATAAATAAACCGTTGTCTGATAACGGACAACGATTTTTAAAGAAACACCATTGTAATATTAAGCTTACGACAACGGTTTCTCATAATAATATCGTTGTCTGACACTAGTTTTTTTTTTTAAACAATTATATTTGAGACTTTTATTATTAATAAAATACATAAAATCGAGGTAATTACATATACATAAAATATTCATATCTTTATTATTAACAATTATATTTTGAAATATTACATAAAATTATTTCTATACCTATTATTCATATCTTTGTCTGAACAATGAATACTTTTCAGACACGTGTATACCGACTTTGTCTCAACCAAGCCACCGCTCGAACATATACACATATACACAGTTCAAATCGACAAAATATTACCAAATCGAGGTTAACTTAGTCCAAATCGAGGTCCAAATCGAGGTTAAAGAGGTCCAAATCGAGGTTAACTCAGTCCAAATCGAGGTTAACTCAGTCCAAATCGAGCTCACCAAACCTAAGACATTCGATTTCAAGAACAGGTAAATAAGTTTTTTCCTCTAATTTCTATAAGCAAGTCCTGCAATAAGTAATAACTGATATTTATTAATTGTTAGTTCAAATCGACAAAATGTGATTTATGTGTTTGAAGCTTGTGTTGTTGGTAGATCTTTGATTTCGAAAGAAATGGAGTTAATAAGTAAGGAATCTTTGATTTCAATAACTCTCAAGTGTTACAGACTTACTACTCTATATTATAGGTATAGGAATCTTGTACTTTTATGTGGGAGCAGTAGCACTTGGATATAGTTAAATGTATGATAGGAAAAGACCCATAAATAGGAATCTGTGATTAAAAAGTTTGACTGTCTGGGAATGCGCAAGAGAAAATGTGATCAAAATATCAGTGCCCCGCGTATTCTGCAACTCACATGGGCCGCTTCATATTAGTCTGATATTTCACCGGTTAGGCCCCTTTTTTTATTTGGCTTTTTGTTTGATGTTCGTTTTAGATGAATGAATGAGCATAAGGTTTCATAAATATGCATGATTCCACAGTTAGCAGGTTAGGATCTAAGCCTATGACAAATAGGATTTTGAGTATGAACATAAATGACACAAGAAAACCATTTCCGCTCCATCCTTAACCTAGTATTCTGATTGATGCCTCTTTTATTCATAAAGAAGTTGAGGGTTTGAACCTCTCTAGAGGCGGATGGTGTGAGTATCTAATTTATTACTTAATTATTTGCTGATTTGACATAGTAATAGGCAGAGCCTCAGAAATGTCTGATTGCTATTTTTCTGAAATTCTACAATTTTTTGGGAGTATGCTTCGGGAAGGCAACACTATTCCTTCTTCCTTCAGTGAAGCCAATAAAACCTTGTGCGCTTATTGAATGGAATATGAAAATATACACGTGTGTCTGAATGATTGTCTCATATACCGTGGTGAGAGAGATGAAGATGAGGCACATTGCCGCATTTGTCAGGCCTCTAGATGGAAGTTGAACAAAAAAAGAGATGAATTGGAAGGGGTTCCCGCCAAGGTTTTATGGTATTTTCTGTTAATACCATGTTTGAAGAATTTATTAAATTCGCCTTAAATAGCCAAGGACTTGACTTGGCATTACACAGAAAAAATAAAAGATGGTAAAATGAGACATCCGGCAGATTCACAAACATGGAAGGATGTCGACGCGAAGTGGTCTAAGTTCTCTTCAGATCCTAGAAACCTTCGGTTTACTCTATCCTCCGATGGATTCAATCCTTTCTACGGTACAAGTATTGAATTCTTATGTTGGCCAGTTTTGATGTCAATTTACAATCTTCCACCGTTGCTTTGTATGAAGAGGAAATATATTATGCTATGTTTGATTATATCTGGACCAACTCAACCTGGAAATGATATTGACGTGTTCCTTCAGCCACTTATAGAAGATCTACAAAAGTTGTGGCATGGGAAACAAGTGTATGATGCATATAAGCAGGAGTCCTTTTTGTTAAGAGGCATTTTATTGTGGATAATTAGCGATTATCCTGCCTATGGTAACTTGTCGGGCAACATTATCAAAGGGTATAATGGGTGTGCTATCTGTGTTGATAAAACAAATGCTACAAGGCTGGTTAATTACCGTAAGATAGTCATCATGAGGCATCGTAGGTGGTTACCCCGCAATCATCCTTATCGAAAGAAATTAGATTTTCATAACACCATGGAGAAGGAATCTGCCCCTGTTCCGTTAATTGGAGAGGAGGTGCTTCAAAGAGTACAACATCTCAAGGGCCATGCCTTTGGTAAGACATAACCTCAACCTCGATTCAAGAAAGGTGAAGTCAGACCTGTTTGGAAGAAGATATCTATATTCTTTGAGCTCGAATATTGGAAGTTTTTTCCAGTTGGGCATATTCTCGATGTGATGCACATCGAGAAAAATGTATGTGAAGCTTTACTTGGAACATTGCTTAATATACCAAAGAAGACAAAAGACCGGGAATCTGTCCGTCTTGACATGGCTGCAATGGGAATAAGAACAGAGCAAAGGCCTAAAACACCTGGAAAAAAAAAAGAGAAGTTACCATTAGCATCTTGGAATTTAAGTCCTTGTATTTAGTGCACGCAATGAGAGTCCTTTAGTTAAACCAAACACAGAGCAATCCATTTGCGCTACCAGTATATAACTCATTAATATGTTGTTCATGAAATAGAGCAGTGACATTTTTCATTTTTTTGACCTGTGCTTTTGATTTTAGTACCTCAGATCGCCATTCTTAGGTTGCACCATCTGCCACTGCACTTGCATTCTTTGAGCAAATAGGTGTTACCAGAAAAATTGATCTTTCCAAGGCATTTACTGTTCAAGATCTTGCAGATAGTTATTGAACCAGCTGCATTAAAACATATGACATTGCCGTATATAAGATATATGATAATAACATTGTGAGAGGGGCTTAGACGTTTTCTAATCCAGATTTGGAGGTAGGAACCACCACTAATGTCAATTATATGTAGTACTAGTGTAACAAAAACATACATCCATTTATTCATCTCCGCAACTAATTGTAAGATAAATTAAGGCATGAAACATGTCCTACAATTTGCTTCCTAAAAGCATCTCCAATGGTTGGCACACTTCAAAAATAATATTTTTATGTTCTTCTAAAAAATAGTTCATTGGTTCGCACTCCTAGATTCCAAATTCCTAAAAAATTGTTTACTATGATTATATTGGAGAGATAATATTTTATATACCATTGCGTACACAAATGAATTATTGTCACCCAAGTTGGCACCCATGACCACTTCACTTGGCACCCCAATGGAATCCCAACAAATCAATAGAGTGCTAACAAGGGTGTCATGCCACGTCATGCCACATGGCATTAGTACCCCTCTTCACACTCTTCATTGGTGATGCTCTAACTACCAATTAAGAAAGTGCAATTTTTGGATGTGAGCATCATTTGCCTGTTTGTGTGTGCATTCTTGTATACATGTTTTTCATTTTTCCGGATACTACCTATGTGAGTGTTACTTTTCATGTGTAACAAACTCTTTAAACTTTAAATGATAAACTTCCATCGTTGTGCTTAGTTCTCATATTTGTCCCTTTAAATAATAAACTATGATTGTTATGCTTAGTTCTCATACTTGTTTGTTTCCTTAATTAAAGTTAAGCTCTTGCGTAGATATTGTTTAAATTTTACCTCTTTGTCCCGCCTAACGGTCATTGGAATGGGCCTAGTAGTAAGAAATTATACGATTATGCTTAGTGAAATGTACGGTCTTAGTGTTGCTATTAGGATATTATAGAATTTGATCATCAATTGTAGTCAGGAGCTTCCCACAGGAGTTCCACATATCTGCTATTCTGTCATCCCTGAATGTCAAGAACAACTAGCTCAAATAAAGAAAATGGAATGCTAAAGGGGTCAGAATTTAGTTTCACCGACCTCGATTAGCTCAGAGGTTCGAACTTGTACATCCCAATTTTCAACATTTAGAAGGGAAAAAAGAAGAGGGCATTTTATGATAAAGGAAATAAACACATACATCAAGAATTTGTAAATTATCATTCTTCTACTTGACAAGCAACTTCTCATTGAACAGTTCAATAAAATCCACCTTTCATTCAAATATCTGCCCTACATTCATTCGTGAAGGTACTCCTAATGGGTTGAAGACCATATCAACAGGTCTTCCATCTTGCAAATAAGGCATATTTTGTCTAGGCAAAATTTTTGAAATGATACCCTTATTTCCATGTCTTCCAGCTACTTTATCGCCTACCTTAATTTCACGTTTCTGTGAAATATATACACGAATCGTTTCTGGATTATAACTAGAACCTCCCCCTTTTATTGTGAGGAAGGGAATGATTGAACGATTTAAGAAAAGATCCTTCCTCTATTGAAAGTATCCTAAGAAGAACATGTCCTAAGAAGAACATGATTGACGACATTGATATAAATGAACATTAATCCTGGGTTGTTTCGGTGTACACTCAATTATTTCGTAAAATTGTTTCATAATATGAGGTGGCAAGTTTTTGATTAAAAATGCAACCATTCAATATACGAAAATACGCCCGCACTTAGAATTTTTTTTGAATAAATTTTGGAATATTTAACATTTCACAAGAACAATGATGTTTGAAGCTTTATATTTGAATTGATTCGATATAATCTGCATTTTAGCTTTGGATTTAATTCAATATTTTCAAGATTTGTTAGCTACTTTGGGATTGGGAAAATTCAAAATGCTTTATATTAAATGAATCCAAGTAATGCATTGTGCCCTTATGCCTTTATAAAATCGATGTGACTTTTAGAAGAATCTCACGGATTATCATGCATCTTTTGTATGACATGAACAGTTTCACTAAAAATTGACTCATCATACATAACTCTAATTCATAAAAAGAGCAAATAAATGTTGATTGTGGATTATCATCTCTTTTGTTCTTACTCGGTAAAAATGCTTCCTAAAATGATATCTAATGCTCATTAGTAGCATCAACGCTTTATTTTAGTCAATTGCTCATTAAAAATAATTCTCAAGATGATAGCTAATAGACTTTGAACAAAAATTAGTATCATCATCTCGGAGTAACAATTAGCGTTAATAATAGGACAACATATATATATATATATATATATATATATATATATATATATATATATATATGTATATATATATATATTTATATATTTATTTATTTATTTATTTATTTACTTATTTTTTTATATTATGTAGTATCTTAATAGTGAAAATTTTCAAAAATATGATTAGTGAACAGAAGTCATGTTTTAATATTGGGGGACACGTGTCCCACATTCCCCTCAGTAGATTTGCCCCTGGTTGTACTAGTTTTTTTAGGTTATAATAAATATTGCAGAAGGGACAAAAGATCCTACCTCTTATTTCTCAAATTTATATAATAAATTTCCATCATTATGCTTAGTTGTCATATTTGTTTTTTTTGCTAATAAGTTCTCGTATTGATATTGTATAGATCTTACCTCTTTGTCCCTGTAGGTCATTAATATGAGCCTTGCAGTAAAAAACCTACAAGATCCTACTTAGTGACATGTATGGAGTTAGTGTTGCTATCACTATGCCATACATAGTGATCTTCAAATAAAAGCACGAGCTCCCAATGGGAGTTCCTCACAGTTGTTGTTCGGTCATCAATGAATGAGAGGAATTATTAGCTTTTATAAGAAAATGGAATGTTGACAGGGTCATAAATTTAGTTCTACTGATCTCGATTAGCTCAGAGATTCGAATGTGTACATCAAAATTTCCAACTTTGAGAAGGTGAAAAAAGAAGAGGGTATATTATGATAAAAGAAATAAATGCATACATCAAGAATTGTATATTCTCATTCTCCTCCTTGAAAAGTAGATTTTCATTGAACTGTATAATGAAAACCACCTTTTTTTTGCATTGAAGGGGATGATTGAATGATTAAAAAACTAATCCATCATCTATTGAAAGAATCTTAAGAGGGACACGATGGTCGACTTCGGTATAGATAAACTACAATAATTATTATTCTGGAGAAACTATGTAGTTTGCTAGTTGAATCACAAAGCTCGGTCAAACTAAGCTCAAATTGAATCTGTAAAGTG
The DNA here is from genome assembly GCA_036435485.1 of Saposhnikovia divaricata. Classification (NCBI taxonomy): domain Eukaryota; kingdom Viridiplantae; phylum Streptophyta; class Magnoliopsida; order Apiales; family Apiaceae; genus Saposhnikovia; species Saposhnikovia divaricata. Next base: position 36,465,971 of record CM071599.1, read on the forward strand.
ATAGATAACTAACTACTAGTTTACTATATACTTATTGTAGGAAATAATGAAACATGATCAGAGAAATAATGAGGTTATTGCAAGTTAACTAAAGCCAGTACCACTATCTTGAGCAACATCATCCACCATAGAAGCTGGCACATTGAGGTTGAACCCCATAAGTAATATTCTCTTGCCACCTACCTGAGTACTAGCTTCTTTACCTGATGGTCTCACTGCAAATTATGCTTGAGGTTGAGGTTGACTTGTGCTTCAATTTGGGCTTAGCAGCTCGAGAAGTCTAATAGCTTCTCTTATGACCCTCAAGCGCCTGACCAAATGCAAATATCTTGTTGTAGACACTACATTGGAGTACAATACTATTGATATGATCCGCTTCGAGCTCCCACCAATCTCATCAATGTTGTTTTTGTTTATGCCACACTCTTCACCTCATCGGTACACCTATTGACTTGATCATGACTTGAATTGAGCTGTTGCTGGCAGTGGCTCTGATCAAACTTCTAATGAGGTGGTGTAGAAGCATTGATAGACTTTTTAGTAGAACCATCATCTTTGATTGTTGTGACCTTAAACATGCTATGGTTGGACATTTCGCCACCCAAAGCTTGGTGACTAGAGAAGATCTTGTTACAAATGCTGCATTTGCTTTTATTAGTAGCTGTATATCGAAGCTGATGCGACCTGAACTAAACTACCTATACCTAATGGCTTCCCTTGATACAATCCCATCTTCATCTTCATCTTCTTATCCTTGTTTTTATCACTATTTTCCAATACCATCTTATTCCCATGATTTTCCTTATCATTAATCCCATCAAATTTTTTGTGACCACCAGTGCTTCCAAGCACTAATTCAGTGTTCATGCCATCAGATTGATCCTCAAAATATATGATTTTTCATAACATGATCGTAAGCAGAATTACCCTCCTGTCCAACAAAAACAATATTAGAAACCTTCATCATCAAATAACAAGGATAAAAAGATGAAGATGGAGATGGGATTGAATCTAGAGAAGCCATCAGGTGTAAGTAGTTCAATTCTGGTCGCGGTAAGGCTTCGATAACTATAGATAAATGCAACACTTGTGACAAGACCTTCCCAAGTCACTAAGCTTTGGGTGGCCATAGGACCAACCATAGCAAGTTGAAAGTCACATTTAATAATGACGATAGTTGTACTAAAAAGTCTGTCATTGGTTCTGCACCACCTCATTAGAAGTTTGATTGTAGAGCCACCACCAGCAGCAGCTCAATACAAGTCATGATCAAGTCAACAGGGTACCGATTAGTGAAAAGTGTGGCACAACAAGAAATAGCATTGCTGAGGATGGTTGAAGCTTGTATCCGGATCATATCACCACCACTATAACCAATGCAATGTCTGTAATAAAATATTTGCATTTAATCAGGCACTTGGGTGTCACAAGAGAATCCATTGGACTGCTCCAGCTACTAAAGCACAAACTGAAGCACAAGCTCAACCTCAACCTCAAGCACAATTGGCAGTGAGACCATTAGGTGAAGAAGCTAGTATTCAGTCGGGTGGCAAGAGAATTGGACTTAAGGGGTTCGACCTCAATGTGCGAGCTTCCATGGTGGATGATGTAGCTCAAAATGGTAGTGTCTGGTAGTCAACTTGCAACAACCTCAATATTTTTTTATTCCCTACAATAACTATATAGTTAATTAGTAGTTTGTTAGCTAAGCTTTAGTTTTATCTAAGCCTGATCCAACTATTTGATTTAACTAGCAAACTACAGAGTTTATCTAGACTATTAATCATAGTTAGGATTAGTTGTTAGGTAGTTCTATCGCGGATTGTCCGATCGGATCATTGGTATTATACTCCTTCAGGTAGAAAAATACATCAGCAATCACCGCTAAGTAATCATAAAAGATTTAAGAACATCAATACTCATACAAATTATGTGAATAGAACCCAAAAGATGTGCCTGATTTCACACAAGGAACAAGAAATAATTTATATCCTAGGTAGTCGATAAATAAAGTCGCTAACTTATTAATAATTCCCACAAAATTTCCGATCCACCAATTAATTCTTACAAATACTTCTTCATAATTGACAAAGAATTTCTACAATGCTAGTGCAAAATAAGTCACGTCTAGTGAAAAATAAGTCACGTATGTATAGTCGTCACCTCGATCATCACCGTCAACCGCATAAACATGGGGAATTACTCTTTGCGGATAAAGCACTTGAAATAAACCACTCGGTTTAAATAAATACTTACCCGTGAAAAATATTATCATTATTCAGCATTGAAGGATATTTTTAAGTTCATCAAAAAAATAATGATAATCATTAACATGATATGCACGAAATTATTATAGTTTCATTCCTCTTAAAGAGCCACAAAACACTTCTCTCAAGTATCATATAATCAAAATTTGACAGATACATACACCAAATCACAAAAAAAAAACTGGTAACAAATCTATCTCAACCATAATTAAATAGACCCAAAACTTAAAAATTTATCACACATAAGAAAAATTAAATATACACATATACATAGTCAACATATTGATGTTCCATAAAAAAACATACACACACAGACATATAAAGATAGATAAGAAAATATTAACCGGGTGGATTTGTGAAATGAAGCAAACCTGTAAGGAATTGTTCCTGAATCTCTCACGGGCATCACTTAAACTAAAACAACAATCACGTTTTGATCCGATCTCTAGTCTCTGTATCATCTTAATAGAATTCAACAACCCTTCATCAGTCCCAACCGATTGCTTGATGCTAAGCTCATTTCTAGCCCGTGGACTTGTTTCTTCAATTCTTCTTCTTGATTGGATGAGTACAAACAACAAAGGCGCTTCTTTGTTTTTATTAGCATGGGCTGGCAGAAGAGGGGTTTAAGTACATAACGTTCAAATATAATATAGTATATTTGTTCTTAGCAAAAAAAAAATATACAGTGTTGGATTAATAATCTAACATAATTATTTATTTGCTTTGTTTTAGTTTAAATAAAACGTGCTTGTATTGCTTACAAGGCATGGTAAGACTTGGTCATGGTAGTTAGCAGATTGGTGGAGCAAAATTAGTAGTTAGTTTCCTGATTTCATGGTTTGTTATAGTTGATAGATTAGTATAAGTATCACATGTATTCTTTTCTTTCAACTTTATCAAGTACGTAGGTTATCCATACAAAGTGTTTGTCTTCTATATCTCTGCATTGTTCTTTTTTGGCTTTAATCTTTTACTTTATTTGGTATCAGAGCAATACACGTATACATTCACCAACCCAACAACGATGGACACCACCAAGGGTAAAGAGGGTTCTTTTGGTCTGAGCTATCCTATGTTGACAAAGATTAATTACACGGCGTGGGCTATGAAGATGCAGGTCTTTATGCAAGCCCATGGTGTCTGGGAGGCTATAGAACCCAAGGATCCGAAGGCGGCCACTGATGATAAGGTGGACAAACGGGCTGGCCATCATCTATCAAGGGATCGGGGAGGATTTGTTGTTATTAATTGCAGATAAAAGGACCTCGAAAGAGGCATGGGAAGCAATCAAAACGGTCCATCTGGGCGCTGACAAGGTGAAGAAAGCACGTGCCCAGACTCTTAAAGCAGAGTTTGAATCAATTCGCATGAAGGAAACAGATATTTTAGATGACTTTTGTATGAGGTTGAACAGTCTAGTGACAAATATTCGGGCTCTAGGCGAGACAGTTGAGGAAGCGTACGTGGTCAAAAAGTTGCTAAGAGCCGTGCCTGCCAAGTTCTTGCAAATTGCATCAGCAATTGAACAATTTGGTAACCTGGAAACCATGTCGGTTGAGGAGATAGTTGGATCTCTCAAGGCATATAAAGAGAGGCTCAAAGGTCAAGGCCAAGAGGATAACAATGGTGGACAACTCCTGTTGACTGAAGAAAAATGGTCAAAACGGGAAGGAAGTGAGAAAAAGCTCCTGCTCACACGAGAGGAATGGATCAAGAAGACGACTAGAGGAGGGGATACTGGTGGATATGATAGTCGTAGCAAGGACAATCGTGGGTTCAGAGGTGATCGAAGCAAAGTGCGATGTTACAATTGCCAAAACCAGGGTCATTACGCTAGAGAATGTCGAAAACCAAAGCGAGATCAGAGGGGTGAAGCAAACTTAACTCAGATTAATGATGATGAGCCCGCTCTGTTGGTGGCAGAGCATGACACAAATATAACGGATGTGAGGATGATGCTACACAACTCTGGTACAGACAAGGCAACGACCAACATAGGGAAGGAAATTGAAATTAAAATTGAGGAAAACACCTGGTATTTAGATAACGGTGCCAGCAATCATATGACTGGACACCGTGAGAAATTCACAAAACTCGATGAAAAAGTTGTTGGTCAAGTCAAGTTTGGAGATGGTTCTGTTGTGCATATAAGAGGAAGGGGGTCCATAAAGCTACTATGTAAGAATGGCGAGGAAAGGGAACTCAAAAATGTGTTTTACATCCCCACCCTTAAAAGAAATATAAATAGTTTAGGGCAACTGTCCGAGGAGGGCAACAAGGTCATTCTTGAAGGGGATCAACTGTGGGTCTATGACACATGTGGAAAGCTACTTATGCGAGTTCGGAGATCATCAAATAGGTTGTATAAAATAAATATTCAGGAGAACAGGGGAACATGCTTGTTAACTAAAGCAGAAGAAAGAAGTAGACTATGGCATCTGCGGTTGGGACATGTCAATTATCAGGAAATGCAAGAAATGTCAAAGCATAGCATGGTGAACGGAATGCCTGTACTATCTCAATCAAAGGGGCTGTGCAACGGATGTCTCCTGTCGAAGCAAACTCGTAAGTCATTTCCTACTCAGTCCAATTATTCTGCAAAAACTCCTTTAGCATTGATACATGGGGATCTATGTGGTCCCATCTCCCCTCCCACACCTGCTGGAAATAAATATTTCATGTTGTTGGTCGATGATTTTTCACGTAACATGTGGGTCTATATGCTGAAGTCTAAAGATGAGGCATTAAACGTTTTAAAGCCTTGGTTGAGAAAGATGGAAAACCAGGAATACAAGTTCTCAGAACTGACCGTGGTGGCGAGTTTTGCTCACACGAATTTACAAAGTTCTGTGAAGAAGCAGGGATCCTTCGACACTTTACCGCACCATATTCACCTCAACAAAACGGTGTCGTTGAACGTCGTAACAGAATAGTGGTAGCAATGGGCAGGAGTATGTTGAAAGAAATGAAGGTTCCTTCTGTCATGTGGGGTGAAGCAATTCGACATGCCGTATATGTTTTAAACAGATTACCCACACGAAGTCTGACTGGAATGACTCCGTACGAGGCTTGGATTAGAAAGAAACCTTTTGTGGACTACTTAAGAGTTTTTGGATGTGTTGCTCATATGAGGATACCCAGTGCACACGTCACGAAACTAGATGACAGAAGCAAGAAAGTGGTTCATTTCGGGAGAGAACCTGGAACTAAGGCCTATCGACTCTATGATCCAATCACTGGAAAGACTCATGTAAGTCGTGATGTTATCTTTGATGAATCACAAGGATGGCTGTGGGAGACAACAAATTTTGAAGATCACTGTGCTGCAGGTTCGTTTGAATTGGCTGGTTTCGAATTGAATGTGCAAAATGAAGAGGACATTGTGCATAATGAAGATGATATGGAGGATGATAATGTGTCTACACCACAGTCACAGAGACTCTCCGTTTATAGTTCAAGTTCAAGTCCAGCCACTCCTGAAACAGTAACTCATAGTGGAGAAACAGCAGAAGACGAGTCTGCTGCGTCTGACAATTCAAGTGCTAGTACAAGCAGTGAGATAAAGCATTTCAGGAGACTCAGTGACATTTATAATAACATAGAAGTAATCGAGTTAGCTGACGAAATGCTTTTGTTGGGAATAGATGATCCAGTAACATATGAACAAGTAGCGAGAGACAATGTGTGGAAGGAGGCAATGCATAGTGAGATCGAAGCAATAGAAAAAAATAAAACATGGGTTTTGACTGACTTGCCGAGGGTGATACAAAACCCGTCTTGTAGCAAAGGGATATGTTCAGAAATACGGGATTGATTATGAGGAGGTATTTGCCCCGGTCACAAGAATGAAAACTGTTCGTTTACAACTCGCTCTAGCTGCAAAGAATGATTGGGAGGTGCATCACCTCGATGTTAAATCAGCTTTCTTGAATGGTGAATTGGAGGAGGAAGTATACGTGTCCCAACCTAAGGGGTATGTAAAGGCTGGTCAAGAGACTAAGGTGTATAAACTGATCAAAGCTTTATACGGACTACGTCAAGCCCCTAGAGCCTGGTACGCACAATTGAATAAGTGTTTGCTACGTTTGGGCTTTGTCAAATGTCCATACGAGCATGCAGTTTACACTAGGAGGGAAGGTTCTGAGTCCTTAATACTTGGAGTATACGTTGATGACCTTTTGATGACTGGCACCAACGTTTCAAACATCGTGAAGTTTAAGACACAGATGGCCAGAGAATTCGACATGACTGATTTAGGCACCTTGTCATACTACCTCGGTTTGGAAGTCGAACAAAGAAAGGGATCGATTGAGTTGAAGCAAGTTGCTTATGCAAAAAAGGTTCTCGAGAAAACAGGTATGAGAGATTGTAATCTAGTCAAATACCCCATGGAACATAAAATCCAGTTAACTAAAGACGAGGGTGGAGAACCAGTTGATCCAACGCAGTTCAAGTCGATGATAGGAGGTCTTCGTTACTTAGCACACACTAGACCTGACATTGCATATGCCGTTGGAGTGGTCAGCAGGTACATGGAACGCCCGACCACACTTCACTTGAATGCAGCAAAGAGAATACTTCGTCATGTGAAGGGGACGATAAACTATGGTCTAATTTGCACAAAGGGGCGAGGGAACTATTTGTTAGTAGGGTTTTCAGACAGCGACTTAGCTGGAAGTGTTGAGGATCGAAGGAGCACAGGTGGAATGGCCTTTTACCTGGATGAGAGCTTGATTAAATGGATTTCTCAGAAGCAACGCTGTGTTGCTCTATCGTCTTGTGAAGCCGAGTTCATGGCAGCCACTGCTGCAGCATGCCAAGCGATATGGTTGCAAAGAGTTCTGAATCAAATCTCTGATGTGAAAATTGGACCTGTTACCGTGTACATTGATAATAGGTCTACGGTCGATCTAGCTAAAAATCCCGTGTTCCATGGCAGAAGCAAACACATAGATGTCCGGTACCATTTCATTAGAGAGTGCGTGGAAAAGGGACTGATAGTAATCAAGCACATTAACACAGAAGAACAACGCGCCGACATTCTAACAAAATCTTTGTCTGCAGTAAAGTTTGAGAAGATGAGAAAGTTTCTGGGTGTTGAAGAAACTGCTGGAAGTTGATCAATTTAATTATGTTGGATTAGGGGGGAATATGTGTTGGGTTTCAACCCAATAATAGTATGGGTTTTGGTGATCCAAAACATATATGGATTGGGTAATAATTATATGTTTAGATAATTATTATAGATGGTATATTTAGATACCAAGTATGATAAGGATTGTAATTGGAAACCAAGTATGAAAAGGATATCTTGGTGGCTAAGTTTGTGATCGCTATATATACATAGTCATATCGTATTTGTCTGTGGGGAGGTGAAAGCTTAAGAGATGTAGTCTTAAGTATTGTTTGGGGATGCTTGAGCATTGTTGGCTCAAGTATCGGGATTGGGACACCGTTAAGGTGTTATTGTTTTGATGTATTATTGATTATTGTTAAGATTAATAATACAAGTTTGGGACGTGGTGTTTCCACGTCAAGTATTTGTGTGTTCTTATTTTGTGATTTGGTAGATCTTGTCAACTTATCGATTGGTTATGTGTGTGCTCTGTTTTGGTGATTGTGAATCTCGGATTGTGTAAGTCCCTTAACCTAACAAGTGGTATCAAGAGCCAAGGTTCGGGTTCGTGATGGATGAGGTTGAGGGAAAGTTTGAGGTTCAATTGGTATGACAGAGTACAATGAAGGATTTGTTGACAAGGAGATTGTTACTAAAGCGGGTAGAGACAAAGTTACGTGCGGTATGGATTATTCGGTTGGCCTTGCACCGTGGATCAATCCTGTGCGGACTCGAGATGGAAGAACATGGAAGAAGATGGAAGAGGTCATCGCAATTGTTTCAATGGCTTGATCAACCAGGTGAACTGTTTGGATGATACTACGGATTTTCTTCAGGAGACCGAAGGATTGTGAAAGCAAGAATCGGGTGACTCAACATGTGGAAGAGCACTCGTGGTGGTTGATGCACGTGATTTTGTAGATGGATACATCGTTATGGTGAAGAACGATGGTTTGGATGGTTTGGAGGGTCACTATACGGGTTTTGGCGACACTCAAGATTGGAGGAGCAAGATGAGGAGATTCTTGTTCGGGGGGAGGCGTTGGCAGATGGACGTCAATGGCTTTGATGGTTACCGTTCAATCCGATGTGGGTATTGGGTTGAAGGGGAGGATTGTTTGGTTTCAACCCAATAATAGTATGGGTTTTGGTGATCCAAAACATATATGGATTGGGTAATAATTATATGTTTAGATAATTATTATAGATGGTATATTTAGATACCAAGTATGATAAGGATTGTAATTGGAAACCAAGTATGAAAAGGATATCTTGGTGGCTAAGTTTGTGATCGCTATATATACATAGTCATATCGTATTTGTCTGTGGGGAGGTGAAAGCTTAAGAGATGTAGTCTTAAGTATTGTTTGGGGATGCTTGAGCATTGTTGGCTCAAGTATCGGGATTGGGACACCGTTAAGGTGTTATTGTTTTGATGTATTATTGATTATTGTTAAGATTAATAATACAAGTTTGGGACGTGGTGTTTCCACGTCAAGTATTTGTGTGTTCTTATTTTGTGATTTGGTAGATCTTGTCAACTTATCGATTGGTTATGTGTGTGCTCTGTTTTGGTGATTGTGAATCTCGGATTGTGTAAGTCCCTTAACCTAACAATATGTTGGATTAATAATCTAACATAATTATTTATTTGCTTTGTTTTAGTTTAAATAAAACGTGCTTGTATTGCTTACAGGGCATGGTAAGACTTGGTCATGGTAGTTAGCAGCAAAATTAGTAGTTTCCTGATTTCATGGTTTGTTATAGTTGCTAGATTAGTATAAGTATCACATGTATTCTTTTCTTTCAAGTTTATCAAGTACGTAGGTTATCCATACAAAGTGTTTGTCTTCTATATCTCTGCATTGTTCTTGTTTGGCTTTAATCTTTTACTTCATACACAGTGTTGGTGTTGGTATTTTTATGTTTTTTTTGAAAACAAATATAGAAGCCACATATGGAAATCTTACATATCTTCATTTTTTTAAATATAAATTAACTTTTTATCTCTACTCATGGAATTGCATTATCCTTAATTATTAATTATTAATTAATTATTAATTATCCTTTATTAAATATAAATTTTATAAAATCTTGCATAAAATTAAATTTTCATTCTAATTCTCACCTCAAAAAAGTTATTTATGAATGAAAATAGAAATTTAACAAAAAAAAAAAATAGGATCAAAGATATCATGATTACAAATAATTTCATTGTTAAAAATATGTATTTAAGATTCTATACTTGATTCTACGTTATGTATATCAGATTATATACATGATTATATGCTATATTTGAATTTTAAAATTTAGATGAAATTTACTTGAATTTATTTCAATTTATTAGATAATTACTAACTTTTTGAGAGAGAAAATGTATTTAGAATGACTACTATGTCATCATAATATAAATGACATTTAGTTTAAAAATAATCTATGATCTCAATTACAACAATGTCTAGTATTTCAGCAGACAACAATGTCTGGACCTGCACTAGAAAATAGCCTTGATCATTAAAACTTTTGTGTTGACATTTTTACTACAACACAGGAGTACTAGCTCTATTAGAAAAGCTCTGAATACATGCTGCATACACACACATAAATGTGTACCTTTGTTTTGCAGCTAACACCGGCGGCTGCAAGAAAAACCAACAATGGCTAGATGTTGCCCTTGTACATATTTGAAGTGTTTTTTTTTATCAAATCTATTTCCATGAATTCTTTCTCTTGGAAAGGAATATTAATCTTGATATTCATTTATTAAACTTCTAAATAATGGTTACTAGGTTATGGATTTTAATTATTGACGGTGTTGTACCAGTTTTTTAGGTTATAAATATCGCTACATCATAAGCTACAAAAGAAGGCCATGACTGAAGCCTTGGAGTAAATCAAAGCAAGTTAGGAAAAATATACAACTCACCAACATATATAACGTTACTCAGCACGCTGTTTCAAGTGAATATGCAGTTGTAAAGAGTTTGATGTATGGCCGGTTGGTTGTTGACATACATAATTCGTGATCCTGGGACTTATATCTCATTTACAAACTGTGATAACAACTAGTATTGTCAAAGCATGCATCCCTAGCATCCCAATCAAGCTTAGAACGATGTTGCATGCTTTCATTACATGTCAACACTACAATGAGAAAACAGACGTCTGTGATATTTGATTACAGAAAAAATGAAGGCAGAGGTGATGATGGCATCGAGGTTTGGCATGCAGCCGTGGATGAATATGAGGACTATATTTTTCCTTGTCTTTAATGCACGCAATGAGAGTCCTTTAGTTAGACCAAACACGGAGCAATCCATTTGCGCTACCAGTATATAACACATTGAGATGTTGTTCATGAAATAGAGCAGTGACATTTTTCATTTTTTTGAACTGTGCTTTTGATTTTAGTACCTCAGATCGCCTTTCTTAGGTTGCACCATCTGCCACTGCACTTGCATTCCTTGAGCAAATACGTGTTACCAGAAGCATTGATCTTGCCAAGGCATTTACCGTTCAAGATCTTGCTGATATTTATTGAACGAGCTGCATTAAAACATATGACATTGCCGTATATAAGATATATGATAATTACATTGTGAGAGGGGCTTAGAGGTTTTCTAATCCAGATTTGGAGGTAGGAACCACCACTAAAGTCAATAATTATATATAGTACTGGTGTAACAAAAACATACATCCATTTATTCATCTCAGCAACTAATTGTAAGATAAATTAAGGAATGAAACATGTCCAACAATTTGCTTCCTAAAAGCATCTCCAATGGTTGACACCCTTCAAAAATAATATTTTTATGTTCTTCTAAAAAAAAGTTCAATGGTTCGCACTCCTAGATGCCAACTTCCCAAAAAATTGTTTACTATGAATATATTGGAGAGATAATATTTTATATACCATTGGGTACACAAATGAATTATTGTCACCCCAAGTTGGCACCCATGGCCACTTCTCTTGGCATCCCAATGGAATCCCAACAAATCCATAGAGTGCTAACAAGGGTGTCATGCCACGTCATGCCACATGGCATTAGTACCCCTCTTCGCACTCTTCATTGGTGATGCTCTAACTACCAATTAAGAAAGTGAAATTTTTGGATGTGAGCATCATTTGCCTGTTTGTGTGCGCATTCGTGTATACATGTTTTTCATTTTTCGGGATACTACCTATGTGAGTGTTACTTTTCATGTGTAACAAACTCTTTAAACATTAAATAATAAACTTCCATTGTTGTGCTTAGTTCTCATATTTGTCTCTTTAAATAATAAACTATGATCGTTATGCTTAGTTCTCATACTTGTTTTTTTTCCCTAATTAAAATTAAGCTCTTGTGTAGATATTGTTTAAATTTACCTCTTTGTCCCGCCTGACGGTCAATGGAATGAACCTTGTAGTAAGAAATTATACGATTATGCTTAGTGAAATGTACGGTCTTAGTGTTGCCATTAGGATATTATAGAATTTGATCCTCAATTGTAGTCAGGAGCTTCCCACGGGAGTTCGACACATCTGCTATTCCGTCGTCCCTGAATGTCAGGAACAACTAGCTCCCATAAAGAAAATGGAATGATGAAGGGGTCACAATTTAGTTCCACTGACCTCGATTAGCTCAGAGGTTCGAACTTGTACATCCCAATTTTTAACTTTTAGAAGGGAAAAAAGAAGAGGGCATTTTATGATAAAGGAAATAAACACATACATCAAGAATTTGTAAATTCTCATTCTTCTACTTGACAAGCAACTTCTCATTGAACAGTTCAATAAAATCCACCTTTCTATTGTGACGAAGGGAATGACTGACCGATTTAAGAACAGATCCTTCCTCTATTAAAAGAATTCTAAGAAGAACATGATTGACGACATTGATATAAATGAACATTAATCCTGGGCTGTTTCGGTGTACACTCAATTATTTCCTAAAATTGTTTCCCAATACGAGGTGGCAAGTTTTGATTAAAAATGCAACCATTCAATATACGAAAATACGCCCGCACTTAAAAAAATTTTTGAATAAATTTTGGAATATTTAGCATTTTACAACAATGATGTTTGCAGCTTTATATTTGAATTGATTTGATATAATCTGCGTTTTAGCTTTGGATTTAATTCAATATTTTCAAGATTTGTTAACTAGTTTGGGATCTGGAAAATTCAAAATTCTTTATATTAAATGAATCCAACTAATGAATTGTGCCCTTATGCCTTTATAAAATCGATGTGACTTTTAGAAGAATCACACGGATTATTCATGCATCTTCATTTTCGTAATATGGTAAAAAAAGTCTTGTATGACATGAACAGTTTCACTAAAAATTGACTCTTCATACTTAACTATAATTCATAAAAAGAGCCAATAAATGTTGATTGTGGATTATCATCTCTTCAGTTCTTACTCGGTAAAAATATTTCCTAAAATGATAACTAATGCTCATTAGTAGAATCAACACTTTAGTTTAGTCAATTTCTCATTAAAAATAATTCTCAAGATGATAGCTAATAGACTTTGAACAACAATTAGTATCATCATCTCGGAGTAACAATTAGCATCTATATATATATATATTATATATATATATATATATATATATATATATATATATATATTATAGTATCTTAATAGTGAAAATTTTCAAAAATTTGATTAGTGAACAGAAGTCAAATTTTAATATTAGGGGGGACACGTGTCCTACCGTTCCCCTCAGTAGATTTGCCCCTAGTTGTACTAGTTTTTTGTTTTTTTAGGTTATAATAAATATTGCAGAAGGGACAAAAGATCTTACCTCTTATTTCTCAAATTTAAATAATAAATTGCCATTATTATGCTTAGTTGTCATATTTGTTTTTTTTTTTTTTTGCTAATAAGTTCTCGTATTGATATTGTATAGATCTTACCTCTTTGTCCCGCCTGTAGGTCATTGAAATGAGCCTTGTAGTAAAAAACCTATAAGATCCTGCTTAGTGACATGTATGGAGTTAATGTTGCTATCACTATGCCATACATAGTGATCTTCAAATAAAAGCACGAGCTCCCAATGGGAGTTCCTCACAGTTGTTGTTCGGTAGGTCATAAATTTAGTTCTACTGATCTCGATTAGCTCAGAGGTTCGAATGTGTACATAAAAATTTTCACCTCTGATAAGCCAAAAAAAAAAAAAGAAGAGGGTATATTATGATAAAAGAAATAAATGCATACATCAAGATATTGTATATTCTCATTCTCCTCCTTGAAAAGTAGATTTTCATTGAACTGTATAATGAAAACCACCTTTTTTTGAAAAGAAGGGGATGATTGAAGGATTAAAAAACTAATTTATCATCTATTGAAAGAATCTTAAGAGGGACACGATGGTCGACTTGGGTACAGATAAACTACAATAATTATTATTATTCTGAAGAAACTATGTAGTTTGCTAGTTTAATCACAAAGCTCGATCAAACTAAGCTCAAATTGAATCTGTAAAGTGACAGATAACTAACTACTAATTTACTATATACTTATTGTAGGAAATAATGAAACATGATCAGAGAAATAATGAGGTTATTGCAAGTTAACTAAAGCCAGCACCACTATCTTGAGCAACATCATCCACCATAAAAGCTGGCACATTGAGGTTGAACCCCATAAGTAATATTCTCTTGCCACCCACCTGAGTACTAGCTTCTTTACCTGATGGTCTCACTACCAATTGTGCTTGAGGTTGAGGTTGGCTTGTTTTTCAATTTGGGCTTAGCAGCTCGAGAAGTCCAATATCTTCTCTTATAACCCTCAAGCGCCTGACTAGATGCAAATATCTTGTTGTAGACACTACATTGGAGTACAATACTATTGATATGATCCGCTTCGAGCTCCCACCAATCTCATCGATGTTGTTTTTGTTTATACCACACCCTTCACCTCATCGGTACCCTATTGACTTGATCATGACTTGAATTGAGCTGTTGCTGGCAGTGGCTCTGATCAAACTTCTAATGAGGTGATGTAGAAGCATTGACAGACTTTTTAGTAGAACATCATCATTGATTGTTGTGACCTTAAACATGCTATGGTTGGACCTATGGCCACCCAAAGCTTGGTGACTAGAGAAGGTCTTGTTACAAATGCTGCATTTGCATTTAACAGTAGCTGTATATCGAAGCTGATGCGACCTGAACTGAACTACCTACACCTAATCGCTTCCTTTAATACAATCCCATCTTCATCTTCATCTTCTTATCCTTGTTTTTATCCCTCTTTACCAATACCATCTTCTTCCCATGATTTTCCTTATCATTAATCCCATCAAATTTTTTGTGACCACCGGTGCTTCCAAGCACTAATTCAGTGTTCATGCCTGCAGATTGATCCTAAAAATATATGATTTTTCGTAACATGATCGTAAGCAGAATTACCCTCCTATCAAACAAAACAAATATTAGAAACCTTCATCATCACATAATCACTGGACCCAGCTTCCACAATTCCTATCATTCTCATAATAGGAACATGATCATAACCATCAAGCTTACTAAGACTTCCTTTCATTTCCCCACTAACCTGCTCATCAAAAGCATTAGCCACAAATTCTTAAGGGGATCACTGAATTTTTGGAATTTGTAGCTAGTGATTTTGATGGGCGGGTTAGTGGGGAGTGGAAGGGAAGTCTTGGCAAGGTTGATGGTTATGATCTTGTTCCTTTAATGAGAATGATGGGAATTGGGGAAGGTGGGTCCAGTGATCATGTGATGATGAAGGATTCTACTATTGGTTCTTCTGGATAGGAGGGTAATGTCGCTGATGATCATGTTACGGAATATCATCATGTTGATGATCAATCTGATGGCATGAAGACTAACTTAGTGCTTGAAAACATTGGTGGTCACAGAAACTTTGATGGAATTAGAGACAAGGATAATCATGGGAAGAAGATGGTAATGGGGAATAATGATAATAACAAGGATAAAAAGATGAAGATGGAGATGGGATTGAATCTAGAGAAGCCATCAGGTGTAAGTAGTTCAATTCTAGTCGCGATAAGGCTTCGATAACTATAGATAAATACAAATGCAACACTTGTGACAAGACCTTCCCTAGTCACTAAGCTTCGGGTGGCCATAGGACCAACCATTGCAAATTGAAAGTCACATTTAATAATGATGATAGTTGTACTAAAAAGTCTGTCATTGGTTCTGCACCACCTCATTAGAAGTTTGATTGTAGAGCCACCACCAGCAGCTGCTCAATACAAGTCATGATCAAGTCAATAGGGTACCGATTAGTGAAAAGTGTGGCATAAAAAGAATCAGCATTGATGAGGATGGTGGGAGCTTGAATCCGGATCATATCACCACCACTGTAACCAACGCAGTGTCTGCAATAAAATATTTGCATTTAGTCAGGCACTTGGGTGTCACAAGAGAATCCATTGGACTGCTCCAGCTACTAAAGCACAAACTGAAGCACAAGCTCAACCTCAACCTCAGGCACAATTGGCAGTGAGACCATTAGGTGAAGAAGCTAGTATTCAGACGGGTGGCAAGATAATCGGATTTAAGGGGTTTGACCTCAATGTGCGAGCTTCCATGGTGGATGATGCAGCTCAAAATGGCGGTGTTGGCTGGTAGTCAACTTGCAACAACCTCAATATTTCTTTATTTCCTACAATAACTATATAGTTAATTAATAGTTTGTTAGCTAAGCTTTAGTTTTAGCTAAGTCTGATCCTGCAATGTGATTTAACTAGAAAACTACAGAGTTTATCTAGACTATTAATCGTAGTTAGGATCAGTTGTTAGGTAGTTCTATGGCGGATTGTCCGATCATATCATTGGTATTATACTCCTTCCGATAAAAAAATACATCAGCAATCACCGCTAAGTAATCATAAAAGATTTAAGAACATCAATACTCATACAAATTATATGAATAGAACCCAGCAGATGTGCCAGATTTCACATGAGGAACATGAAATAATTTATATCCTGGGTAGTCGATAAATAAAGTCGCTAACTTATTAATAATGCCCTCAAAATTTCAGATCCACCAATTAATTCTTACAAATACTTCTTCACAATTGACAAAGAATTTCTACAATGCTAGTGAAAAATAAGTCAAATATGTAGAGCCGTCACCTCGATCATCACCGTCAACCGCATAAACATGGGGAATTACTCTTTGCGGATAAAGCACTTGAAATTAACCACTCGGTTTAAATAAATACTTACCCGCGAAAAATATTAACATTGTTCAGCATTGAAGGATATTTTTAAGTTCATCAAAAAAATAATGATAATCATTAACATGAAAGGCACAAAATCTTTATAGTTTCATTCCTCTTAAACAGCCACACACCACTTCTCTCAAGTATCATATTATCAAAACTTGACAAATACATACATCAAATCACAAAAAAAAAAAAAAAAAAAAAAAAAAAAAACTTGTAACAAATCTATCTCAACCATAATATAACAGACCCAAAACTTAAAAATTTATCACACAAAAGAAAATTTAAATATACACATATACATATACAACGTATTGATGTTCCATAAAAAAACTTTCACACACATACATATAAAGATAGATAAGAAAATATTAACCGGGTGGATTTGTGAAATGAAGCAAACCTGCAAGAAATTGTTCCTGAATCTCTCACGGGCATCACTTAAACTAAAACACCAATCACGTTTTGATCCGATCTCTAGTCTCTGTAGCATCTTAACAGAATTCAACAACCCTTCATCAGTCCCAACCGATTGCTTGTTGCTAAGCTCATTTCTAGCCCGTGGACTTGTTTCTTCAATTCTTCTTCTTGATTGGAATGAGTACAAACAACAAAGGCGCTTCTTTGTTTTTATTAGCATGGGCTGGCAGAAGAGGGGTTTAAGCACATAACGTTCAAATATATAGTATGTTTGTGCTTAGCAAAAAATAATATACAGAGTGTTGGTGTTGGTTTTTCTGTGTTTTTTTTGGAAAACAAATATAGTACCCACATATAGAAATCTTACATATCTTCATTTTTTAAATATAAGTTAACTTTTTATCTCTACTCATGGAATTGCATTATCCTTAATTATTAATTATTAATTAATTATTAATTATCCTTTATTAAATATAAATTTTATAAAATCTTGCATAAAATTAAATTTAGATTCTAATTCTCACCTCAAAAAAGTTATTTATGAATGAAAATAGAAATTTAACAAAAAAAAATAGGATCAAAGATATCATGATTACAAATAATTTCATTGTTAAAAATATGTATTTAAGATTCTATACTTGATTCTACGTCATGTATATCAGATTATATACATGATTATATGCTATATTTGAATTTTAAAATTTAGATGAAATTTACTTGAATTTATTTCAATTTATTAGATAATTACTAACTTTTTGAGAGAGAAAATGTATTTAGAATAACTACTATGTCATCATAATATAAATGACATTTAGTTTAAAAATAATCTATGATCTCAATTACAACAATGTCTAGTATTTCAGCAGACAACAATGTCTGGACCTGCACTAGAAAATAGCCTTGATCATTAAAACTTTTGTGTTGACATTTTTACTACAACACAGGAGTACTAGCTCTATTAGAAAAGCTCTGAATACATGCTGCATACACACACATAAATGTGTACCTTTGTTTTGCAGCTAACACCGGCTGCTGCAAGAAAAACCAACAATGGCTAGATGTTGCCCTTGTACATATTTGAAGTGTTTTTTTTTATCAAATCTATTTCCATGAATTCTTTCTCTTGGAAAGGAATATTAATCTAGATATTCATTTATTAAACTTCTAAATAATGGTTACTAGGTTATGGATTTTAATTATTGACGGTGTTGTACCAGTTTTTTAGGTTATAAATATCGCTACATCATAAGCTACAAAAGAAGGCCATGACTGAAGCCTTGGAGTAAATCAAAGCAAGTTAGGAAAAATATACAACTCACCAACATATATAACGTTACTCAGCACGCTGTTTCAAGTGAATATGCAGTTGTAAAGAGTTTGATGTATGGCCGGTTGGTTGTTGACATACATAATTCGTGATCCTGGGACTTATATCTCATTTACAAACTGTGATAACAACTAGTATTGTCAAAGCATGCATCCCTAGCATCCCAATCAAGCTTAGAAAGATGTTGCATGCTTTCATTACATGTCAACACTACAATGAGAAAACAGACGTCTGTGATATTTGATTACAGAAAAAATGAAGGCAGAGGTGATGATGGCATCGAGGTTTGGCATGCAGCCGTGGATGAATATGAGGACTATATTTTTCCTTGTCTTTAATGCACGCAATGAGAGTCCTTTAGTTAGACCAAAAACGGAGCAATCCATTTGCGCTACCAGTATATAACACATTGAGATGTTGTTCATGAAATAGAGCAGTGACATTTTTCATTTTTTTGAACTGTGGTTTTGATTTTAGTACCTCAGATCGCCTTTCTTAGGTTGCACCATCTGCCACTGCACTTGCATTCCTTGAGCAAATACGTGTTACCAGAAGCATTGATCTTGCCAAGGCATTTACCGTTCAAGATCTCACTACAAGAAAAACTGAAACAGACAACACTTATCAGACAACGGTCGGCAGTAAAAGCATTGTTTGAAATTTTCACACAACGGTTTTTTTTTTTTGCAAAATCTGTCTGTTGTCTGAAAGAACTTCCACAACGGTTTCTAAAACCATTGTCTATTAGAAAGAGTAAAGCAGAGGCTTTACACAACGGAATTATAAAACCGTTGTCTGAAGAAAGGTCAGACAAGTGTTTCATAAACCGTTGTTAAAAACAGACAAGTGTTTTTTTTTTTTGTTACTTAAATGGATGTCACACAACAGTTTGAATAAACACTTGTCTGATTCTAACAACGGTTTACAAAACCATTGTCTGAAGAAACTTCAGACAATGGTTTTGTAAACCGTTGTTAGAATCAGACAAGTGTTTTACTTGTATGTGGACTATACTTAATTCACACAACAGTTTCTGCATACCGTTGTCCAATTGAAATCTTAGAGACAATGGTTTTTGGCTGTTAAATATGTTGCTGTCACACAATTGTTTAGCTTACATAAACCGTTGTCTGATAGTTAAAAAAATTAAAAAATAATAATATAAAGAAGTAAACCCCCTGCCAAAGTTTCAAAGGCAAAACCAATCAATACCGCATACATTAACACTAATTCACAAGAACATTTTGTAGTTTGCAATTTCAAAGGCAAAACCAAACAACCATATAGCAGCCAACCATTCAAAGTACATAAATAAAATTACATCAAGAAAGTAAAATTTGTTCATCAACATCTCGCATGTAACTATTTTTTAAAATTTTTATTTCGACGATCCAACAGTACGAATGATGTTATATACTGATTTTAGTGATGTGTACAAAAAAATAGAAAAAAACGAATAATTCTTGTATGATATTTTAATGGTCAACTATCAAAGTACTTCTTGGTCAAACTAGTATAATTCTCGAATAATATTTTTTTTAATTTTTTTTGGACGATCCAATCGTACAGATGGTGTTATATACTGATTTTACTGATGTGTACAAAAAATTAGAAAAAACAAATCATTCTTGTACGTGTTTGTAATATAAATCTGCTAAAAGTACTACTCCCTCTAACTTGTGTTGTACCGATTGAACATGATCTATTTTTTTAAATTTTTTTTTCGATGATCCAACCATACGAATGCTGTAATATACTGATTTTAGTGATGTGTACAAAAAATTAGAAAAAAACAAATCATTTTTGTGTGATATTTTAATGGTCAACTATCAAAGTACTCCGTGGTCAAATTAGTATAATTTTTGAATAATATTTTTTTTTAATTTTTTTTGGACGATCCAACCATACGGATGATGTTATATACTAATTTTATTGAAGTGTTCAAAAAAAAAAAAAATCATTCTTGTACGTGTTTATAATATAAATCCGCCAAAAGTACTACTTCGTTTAACGTACCGACTGAACATGATCAATTTTTAAAAAAAAAAAAAATTCGACGATCCAAGTGTACAAATGATGTTATATACTGATTTACGTGATGTGCACAAAAAATTATGAATTTTCAAGTTTATCTTATATGAGTTTATAATAAAAATATTCAAAATTGAATAATTATTTGCTTTTAGAACTAATTAATATTTAAAAAATTTGTTTTGAGTTTTGAGGAACCAAAAAATTGATTTTTATTAAAATTTCGAATCTACCAAATTAACAAATAATTAGATTTTTATAAATATTAAATATTTTTTATATAATTTTATTCCCTCCCAAATTATTAATCAAGCCAAAATTTATTTCATGTATTCTTATTTCCCCCTTAACTAATCATTCATTTCCCCTCTATTTTCGGCCTAAAAAATATTACAACATATTTCCCCCCATTCTCCTGCATATCCAATATTTCATTTCCCCCTTCTCCAAAATTTTCATTTCCCCTTCCCCCTCCCCAAAATTTTCATTTCCCCCTTTGCTCTCAGTGTCCAAACACGTACTACATAAAACACAGATCCACAATCAATCCTCTAAAATCAAATCTCTATCTCTCTCTCTCCCTCTCTCAAGAATCTTAGATTTTTCGAGGAATTTTTATGGTTGTGAGGAGTTTATTTTAGAATTGGGGTGGGATTAAGGGGGTTGGTGTAGAGATTACTGGGGTTCATTTTTTTGCTCTGACTTTCACTTTCACTCTCTCACAAGATTCAATTAGATCTCGTTAGGGTTCAATTACTTAGATTTCAAACTACAACTCAACTGATTTAAGGGGTCGAGACTTTGGTCTTCGGTGGATGTTTTGGTTCTTCAAATTAGGGTTTTGGTTCTTCATTTTGAGTTCAATTACTTGCATATCTTCACTTGAATTTCATCTAATCAAACTCTATTGTTGATTTCAGGCAATGAAAGTGTAGATGTTGTTGTCATTGATGAGGAGTCAGTGGGTTCTGTAAGTTCAATTTGTCGGGGAGGAAAGTTACTTCATGGAGATGGTGCACTGGATGAATACCTTGCAGAGACCAAGTTACAACAAACGGTACACATTTCATTTCATATCTCCATATCTAGTACCTTTAGGTGCATGGGCTTTTGTGGTTCTGCCTAAGTGTATAATATTATGATATAGGATGTGTATGTTAGCCTATGGAGGACTTGTTTATATGCTTGTTTTACTTGTTGTGCATTCTAGGTTTCTTGGGGGAAGAAAGCGCTTCTGGTTGGAGGGAAAACTATTCCAGCAAGTGACCGAATTTCAGGTTGCATATCTGTTTATCTATCATTGAACCCTGCTACTTGTTCTGTATATTCTATTTTTAAATACAATCTTAAAATAAGCCATCTTGGTTTTTGCATAGTGTGGGCATTTGACACAAGACAGAATGCTGGTCACTTATGGAGGCCAAGGGAGATATTCCGGTATACTTCTTATTTTGACCCAATAATTCCTTGTATGTATGTCTTACATAGAGGGTTGAGTGTGACTATGGTCACAAAATCTCTAAGATATCTATTTTGTATGAATGAACATTTTGTAGTATTCTGTGATTATATCTAGGTAGGGGTGCATAGACTCTAGTTTTGTATCTTAACTGATTTCTTTCTTTCTATTATTTTTTGCACAAATCTTTTAAGAAAGAAATGGTAACCTATAATCTAAGATTCTTGTTAGTTTCTTTATCCTGCAACCCTGTCATTTACATAAGGTAAAGTGATTGACTCAATATTCTTGTCTTTTATCCTAATTCTAAGGTGACATCTCCTATTTGCATGTTGCTATCATTATTTTAGGCTGATAGTCATGTTAATCAAGGCAATGACTCCGAGAACTCTATGTTTCCCTGGTTTTAAATCAAATAGTAATCCCACACGTCAAGCAGTGATCTTGATCTTATAAAAAATAATCGCTTCTAAATCTTATGGCAGCAATCTTATGATATTATAGCCAACAGAGAAAGTATTAGTGAACTTATTGTGTCCCATGTTACTAATCAAAGCTTTCTCTGCAGGTTGCTCGCAGTGGTCACACTGTAGTTAGGGCTAGCTCCGTTCTGCTTCTTTTTGGCGGTGAAGATGCTAAACGCAGGAAACTAAATGACCTACATATGTTTGATTTAAAGTCTTTGACGTGGCTTCCACTCCAAAGCAAGTAAGTTGCTATGAGTCCTAGCTTTTACTTCTCTGTAGATTCCGCGATGGATAAACTTTATCAGCCTTTGACTAATTATTTTGGTACTCGCATGACATTAAGAGGGACTGTACCATCTCCAAGATCCAACCATGTGGCAGCTCTTCACGAAGATAAAACGCTTCTAATTTTTGGTGGAGCAACAAAGTCTAGAACCTTGAATGATCTGTACTCACTTGACTTTGAGACGGTTTGTGAAATTCAGTTACTATACTTTCTGAGTCACATGGCAATAATTGTATAATCCTGATACATTAACCTGTTTCTCCATAGATGATTTGGTCAAGAATGAAAAAACGAGCTTTCCATCCATCACCCAGAGCTGGTTGTTGTGGAGTCCTGTTTGGAACAAAATGGTATATTGCTGGTGGTGGCAGCCGGAAAAAACGTATAGTTTGCAGTTTATCTCTGTTACTTTTTGTGTCACACAATATAGAAATTTTAAAACCAACGAATGAGCAAGTGTGTAATGCCGTTATATTAGACCTGATTGATTTCTGATAGTTTCCAAATATATTGTCTAATAAAGATTCTTTTGTTAATTTTTTTTCTTATAGGGCATGCGGAGACTCTAGTATATGATGTCCTGAAGCAGGAATTTTATGTTGCTGTTGCTTCACCGCAATCTTCTATCACCAGCAACAAGGTGAAATTTCATTTTTTTATTAATTTTCTGGTCCTTTTCCTTTGGCTATCCTTATTACAGTTACCACTTTAAGTGCTTTTTCTTTTCTCTTCATTAATTTATTATCTATATCCCAATCATCAAATATTTAATCATGTTAGTATCAGGTGACTGGGTAGATCTTTCTTTTATGGAATGTTGGCATTCTTGAATTTTATCAAAAAATTGTTAGTTCTGCAGCCGTATTTGATTACTTCGTGTCTGCTGGACGCATATGGCAACAATACCAAAAGTCTACTACAAGGCTTTTTGCTATAATACCTTTTCCTATTTTTTCAGTTAGGTCCCAGCTGAATTTGTTCTCCAGCATCCAACCAATGGGAACCCCCCAACTCTATTAATTTTTGGTTTTACGTGGTACATTTAAATTGTCTTTTTGCTGCTTTTGGTTAATTATGTTGAACTTACTAGTTCAAGGGGCTACATTAAAAATAGTTGTCACTACTAAATGGTAATGTAATGACTATCATAGTTAAAACATTAAATATATGAGCGCTTCTGATCTCCAGCATATTTCTTACTCTTTAATTTTGTCATCTTTTGTGTTCTTCTTTTCTATGTTGAAATCTGGTGATAATATAGTTTAATCTTTCAGTGGCTACGGAGGGGCAGCTTATCCTATGGAGTCGATGATCTCAATGAAATCAGGAACGATTGGGCAAAGTACTTCATGAAGCAAGAGACTTCTTAGGTTCTTTGCACATTTAGTAACCACGCACCGCAAATTTTCTGATGCACATGTATTTTGGGAGTCTATTTAACTTAATTAGTTCGTGAATTTTACTTGGTTGGATGTGTTGGTTGTAATGGTTTATTGAATACGATGGAATGGCTGTTTGTTTTGGTTTTAGTTTGGCTTCTTTATATTGTCAGTTTGGTTTCTTTATATTTCCAGTTTGGTTTTTTAATTTTGTTATATAAAACCATTGTCTGTTGTTATTTTAGGTAATTGGACTATAATGAAAACTGTTGTCAAGCATTGTACTAGGCAATGTGTTGAATTTTCTATGAAACCATTGTCTATTAAGCTAGGTAACAACTTCTTGTTAAAAAAAATCGTTGTCCAAATACATTACTTCAATACAAGCATATGAAACCATTGTGGTAAAGACATCAGACAACAAATACTTGATTTCAAACCACTGTCCATGTAGATTTTTTATAAGCAATATACTAATAAAAACCGTTGTTGTTTTAAAAATAATTCAACGTATTTTATGCTAAACCATTGTCGTAAACACTTCAGACAACAGTTCTAGTTAATAAACAATTGTTGATTTATTTGTCAGACAATGGTTTCTACAACAGCCGTTGTTGTTCACGCGTTTTAGACAACGTTTTCTAAGACCAAAACCGTTGTCTGTAGGGAATCAGACAACGAACGCGTCCGTTGTTTGAGCTGCGTAACAGACCGCATCTCAATAGACAACGGTTTTCTAGGACATCAGACAACGGGCAAAAAGCCGTGTCTGATTCAATTATCCTTGTAGTGTCTTGCTGATATTTATTGAACGAGCTGCATTAAAACATATGACATTGCCGTATATAAGATATATGATAATTACATTGTGAGAGGGGCTTAGAGGTTTTCTAATCCAGATTTGGAGGTAGGAACCACCACTAAAGTCAATAATTATATATAGTACTGGTGTAACAAAAACATACATCCATTTATTCATCTCAGCAACTAATTGTAAGATAAATTAAGGAATGAAACATGTCCAACAATTTGCTTCCTAAAAGCATCTCCAATGGTTGACACCCTTCAAAAATAATATTTTTATGTTCTTCTAAAAAAAAGTTCAATGGTTCGCACTCCTAGATGCCAACTTCCCAAAAAATTGTTTACTATGAATATATTGGAGAGATAATATTTTATATACCATTGGGTACACAAATGAATTATTGTCACCCCAAGTTGGCACCCATGGCCACTTCTCTTGGCACCCCAATGGAATCCCAACAAATCCATAGAGTGCTAACAAGGGTGTCATGCCACGTCATGCCACGTGGCATTAGTACCCCTCTTCGCACTCTTCATTGGTGATGCTCTAACTACCAATTAAGAAAGTGAAATTTTTGGATGTGAGCATCATTTGCCTGTTTGTGTGCGCATTCATGTATACATGTTTTTCATTTTTCGGGATACTACCTATGTGAGTGTTACTTTTCATGTGTAACAAACTCTTTAAACATTAAATAATAAACTTCCATTGTTGTGCTTAGTTCTCATATTTGTCTCTTTAAATAATAAACTATGATCGTTATTCTTAGTTCTCATACTTGTTTTTTTTCCCTAATTAAAATTAAGCTCTTGTGTAGATATTGTTTAAATTTACCTCTTTGTCCCGCCTGACGGTCAATGGAATGAACCTTGTAGTAAGAAATTATACGATTATGTTTAGTGAAATGTACGGTCTTAGTGTTGCCATTAGGATATTATAGAATTTGATCCTCAATTGTAGTCAGGAGCTTCCCACGGGAGTTCGACACATCTGCTATTCCGTCGTCCCTGAATGTCAGGAACAACTAGCTCCCATAAAGAAAATGGAATGCTGAAGGGGTCACAATTTAGTTCCACTGACCTCGATTAGCTCAGAGGTTCGAACTTGTACATCCCAATTTTTAACTTTTAGAAGGGAAAAAAGAAGAGGGCATTTTATGATAAAGGAAATAAACACATACATCAAGAATTTGTAAATTCTCATTCTTCTACTTGACAAGCAACTTCTCATTGAACAGTTCAATAAAATCCACCTTTCTATTGTGACGAAGGGAATGACTGACCGATTTAAGAACAGATCCTTCCTCTATTAAAAGAATTCTAAGAAGAACATGATTGACGACATTGATATAAATGAACATTAATCCTGGGCTGTTTCGGTGTACACTCAATTATTTCCTAAAATTGTTTCCTAATACGAGGTGGCAAGTTTTGATTAAAAATGCAACCATTCAATATACGAAAATACGCCCGCACTTAAAAAAAATTTTGAATAAATTTTGGAATATTTAGCATTTTACAACAATGATGTTTGCAGCTTTATATTTGAATTGATTTGATATAATCTGCGTTTTAGCTTTGGATTTAATTCAATATTTTCAAGATTTGTTAACTAGTTTGGGATCGGGAAAATTAAAAATTCTTTATATTAAATGAATCCAACTAATGAATTGTGCCCTTATGCCTTTATAAAATCGATGTGACTTTTAGAAGAATCACACGGATTATTCATGCATCTTCATTTTCGTAATATGGTAAAAAAAGTCTTGTATGACATGAACAGTTTCACTAAAAATTGACTCTTCATACTTAACTATAATTCATAAAAAGAGCCAATAAATGTTGATTGTGGATTATCATCTCTTCAGTTCTTACTCGGTAAAAATATTTCCTAAAATGATAACTAATGCTCATTAGTAGAATCAACACTTTAGTTTAGTCAATTTCTCATTAAAAATAATTCTCAAGATGATAGCTAATAGACTTTGAACAACAATTAGTATCATCATCTCGGAGTAACAATTAGCATTAATAATAGGAGAACATATATATATATATTATAGTATCTTAATAGTGAAAATTTTCAAAAATTTGATTAGTGAACAGAAGTCAAATTTTAATATTAGGGGGGACACGTGTCCTACCGTTCCCCTCAGTAGATTTGCCCCTAGTTGTACTAGTTTTTTGTTTTTTTAGGTTATAATAAATATTGCAGAAGGGACAAAAGATCTTACCTCTTATTTCTCAAATTTAAATAATAAATTGCCATTATTATGCTTAGTTGTCATATTTGTTTTTTTTTTTTTTTTGCTAATAAGTTCTCGTATTGATATTGTATAGATCTTACCTCTTTGTCCCGCCTGTAGGTCATTGAAATGAGCCTTGTAGTAAAAAACCTATAAGATCCTGCTTAGTGACATGTATGGAGTTAATGTTGCTATCACTATGCCATACATAGTGATCTTCAAATAAAAGCACGAGCTCCCAATGGGAGTTCCTCACAATTGTTGTTCGGTAGGTCATAAATTTAGTTCTACTGATCTCGATTAGCTCAGAGGTTCGAATGTGTACATAAAAATTTTCACCTCTGATAAGCCAAAAAAAAAAAAGAAGAGGGTATATTATGATAAAAGAAATAAATGCATACATCAAGATATTGTATATTCTCATTCTCCTCCTTGAAAAGTAGATTTTCATTGAACTGTATAATGAAAACCACCTTTTTTTGAAAAGAAGGGGATGAATGAAGGATTAAAAAACTAATTTATCATCTATTGAAAGAATCTTAAGAGGGACACGATGGTCGACTTGGGTACAGATAAACTACAATAATTATTATTATTCTGAAGAAACTATGTAGTTTGCTAGTTTAATCACAAAGCTCGATCAAACTAAGCTCAAATTGAATCTGTAAAGTGATAGATAACTAACTACTAATTTACTATATACTTATTGTAGGAAATAATGAAACATGATCAGAGAAATAATGAGGTTATTGCAAGTTAACTAAAGCCAGCACCACTATCTTGAGCAACATCATCAACCATAAAAGCTGGCACATTGAGGTTGAACCCCATAAGTAATATTCTCTTGCCACCCACCTGAGTACTAGCTTCTTTACCTGATGGTCTCACTGCCAATTGTGCTTGAGGTTGAGGTTGGCTTGTTTTTCAATTTGGGCTTAGCAGCTCGAGAAGTCCAATATCTTCTCTTATAACCCTCAAGCGCCTGACTAGATGCAAATATCTTGTTGTAGACACTACATTGGAGTACAATACTATTGATATGATCCGCTTCGAGCTCCCACCAATCTCATCGATGTTGTTTTTGTTTATGCCACACCCTTCACCTCATCGGTACCCTATTGACTTGATCATGACTTGAATTGAGCTGTTGCTGGCAGTGGCTCTGATCAAACTTCTAATGAGGTGATGTAGAAGCATTGACAGACTTTTTAGTAGAACATCATCATTGATTGTTGTGACCTTAAACATGCTATGGTTGGACCTATGGCCACCCAAAGCTTGGTGACTAGAGAAGGTCTTGTTACAAATGCTGCATTTGCATTTAACAGTAGTTGTATATCGAAGCTGATGCGACCTGAACTGAACTACCTACACCTAATGGCTTCCTTTAATACAATCCCATCTTCATCTTCATCTTCTTATCCTTGTTTTTATCCCTATTTACCAATACCATCTTCTTCCCATGATTTTCCTTATCATTAATCCCATCAAATTTTTTGTGACCACCGGTGCTTCCAAGCACTAATTCAGTGTTCATGCCTGCAGATTGATCCTCAAAATATATGATTTTTCGTAACATGATCGTAAGCAGAATTACCCTCCTATCAAACAAAACAAATATTAGAAACCTTCATCATCACATAATCATTGGACCCAGCTTCCACAATTCCTATCATTCTCATAATAGGAACATGATCATAACCATCAAGCTTACTAAGACTTCCTTTCATTTCCCCACTAACCTGCTCATCAAAAGCATTAGCCACAAATTCTTAAGGGGATCACTGAATTTTTGGAATTTGTAGCTAGTGATTTTGATGGGCGGGTTAGTGGGCAGTGGAAGGGAAGTCTTGGCAAGGTTGATGGTTATGATCTTGTTCCTTTAATGAGAATGATGGGAATTGGGGAAGGTGGGTCCAGTGATCATGTGATGATGAAGGATTCTACTATTGGTTCTTCTGGATAGGAGGGTAATGTCGCTGATGATCATGTTACCGAATATCATCATGTTGATGATCAATCTGATGGCATGAAGACTAACTTAGTGCTTGAAAACATTGGTGGTCACAGAAACTTTGATGGAATTAGAGACAAGGATAATCATGGGAAGAAGATGGTAATGGGGAATAATGATAATAACAAGGATAAAAAGATGAAGATGGAGATGGGATTGAATCTAGAGAAGCCATCAGGTGTAAGTAGTTCAATTCTAGTCGCGATAAGGCTTCGATAACTATAGATAAATACAAATGCAACACTTGTGACAAGACCTTCCCTAGTCACTAAGCTTTGGGTGGCCATAGGACCAACCATTGCAAATTGAAAGTCACATTTAATAATGATGATAGTTGTACTAAAAAGTCTGTCATTGGTTCTGCACCACCTCATTAGAAGTTTGATTGTAGAGCCACCACCAGCAGCTGCTCAATACAAGTCATGATCAAGTCAATAGGGTACCGATTAGTGAAAAGTGTGGCATAAAAAGAATCAGCATTGATGAGGATGGTGGGAGCTTGAATCCGGATCATATCACCACCACTGTAACCAACGCAGTGTCTGCAATAAAATATTTGCATTTAGTCAGGCACTTGGGTGTCACAAGAGAATCCATTGGACTGCTCCAGCTACTAAAGCACAAACTGAAGCACAAGCTCAACCTCAACCTCAGGCACAATTGGCAGTGAGACCATTAGGTGAAGAAGCTAGTATTCAGACGGGTGGCAAGATAATCGGATTTAAGGGGTTTGACCTCAATGTGCGAGCTTCCATGGTGGATGATGCAGCTCAAAATGGCGGTGTTGGCTGGTAGTCAACTTGCAACAACCTCAATATTTCTTTATTTCCTACAATAACTATATAGTTAATTAATAGTTTGTTAGCTAAGCTTTAGTTTTAGCTAAGTCTGATCCTGCAATGTGATTTAACTAGAAAACTACAGAGTTTATCTAGACTATTAATCGTAGTTAGGATCAGTTGTTAGGTAGTTCTATGGCGGATTGTCCGATCATATCATTGGTATTATACTCCTTCCGATAAAAAAATACATCAGCAATCACCGCTAAGTAATCATAAAAGATTTAAGAACATCAATACTCATACAAATTATATGAATAGAACCCAGCAGATGTGCCAGATTTCACATGAGGAACATGAAATAATTTATATCCTGGGTAGTCGATAAATAAAGTCGCTAACTTATTAATAATGCCCTCAAAATTTCAGATCCACCAATTAATTCTTACAAATACTTCTTCACAATTGACAAAGAATTTCTACAATGCTAGTGAAAAATAAGTCAAATATGTAGAGCCGTCACCTCGATCATCACCGTCAACCGCATAAACATGGGGAATTACTCTTTGCGGATAAAGCACTTGAAATTAACCACTCGGTTTAAATAAATACTTACCCGCGAAAAATATTAACATTGTTCAGCATTGAAGGATATTTTTAAGTTCATCAAAAAAATAATGATAATCATTAACATGAAAGGCACAAAATCTTTATAGTTTCATTCCTCTTAAACAGCCACACACCACTTCTCTCAAGTATCATATTATCAAAACTTGACAAATACATACATCAAATCACAAAAAAAAAAAAAAAAAAACTTGTAACAAATCTATCTCAACCATAATATAACAGACCCAAAACTTAAAAATTTATCACACAAAAGAAAATTTAAATATACACATATACATATACAACGTATTGATGTTCCATAAAAAACCTTTCACACACATACATATAAAGATAGATAAGAAAATATTAACCGGGTGGATTTGTGAAATGAAGCAAACCTGCAAGAAATTGTTCCTGAATCTCTCACTTAAACTAAAACACCAATCACGTTTTGATCCGATCTCTAGTCTCTGTAGCATCTTAACAGAATTCAACAACCCTTCATCAGTCCCAACCGATTGCTTGTTGCTAAGCTCATTTCTAGCCCGTGGACTTGTTTCTTCAATTCTTCTTCTTGATTGGAATGAGTACAAACAACAAAGGCGCTTCTTTGTTTTTATTAGCATGGGCTGGCAGAAGAGGGGTTTAAGCACATAACGTTCAAATATATAGTATGTTTGTGCTTAGCAAAAAATAATATACAGAGTGTTGGTGTTGGTTTTTCTGTGTTTTTTTTGGAAAACAAATATAGTACCCACATATAGAAATCTTACATATCTTCATTTTTTAAATATAAGTTAACTTTTTATCTCTACTCATGGAATTGCATTATCCTTAATTATTAATTATTAATTAATTATTAATTATCCTTTATTAAATATAAATTTTATAAAATCTTGCATAAAATTAAATTTAGATTCTAATTCTCACCTCAAAAAAGTTATTTATGAATGAAAATAGAAATTTAACAAAAAAAAAATAGGATCAAAGATATCATGATTACAAATAATTTCATTGTTAAAAATATGTATTTAAGATTCTATACTTGATTCTACGTCATGTATATCAGATTATATACATGATTATATGCTATATTTGAATTTTAAAATTTAGATGAAATTTACTTGAATTTATTTCAATTTATTAGATAATTACTAACTTTTTGAGAGAGAAAATGTATTTAGAATAACTACTATGTCATCATAATATAAATGACATTTAGTTTAAAAATAATCTATGATCTCAATTACAACAATGTCTAGTATTTCAGCAGACAACAATGTCTGGACCTGCACTAGAAAATAGCCTTGATCATTAAAACTTTTGTGTTGACATTTTTACTACAACACAGGAGTACTAGCTCTATTAGAAAAGCTCTGAATACATGCTGCATACACACACATAAATGTGTACCTTTGTTTTGCAGCTAACACCGGCGGCTGCAAGAAAACCCAACAAGGGCTAGATGTTGCCCTTGTACATATTTGAAGTGTTTTTTTTATCAAATCTATTTCCATGAATTCTTTCTCTTGGAAAGGAATATTAATCAAGATATTCATTTATTAAACTTCTAAATAATGGTTACGTGGTTAAGGATTTTAATTATTGACGGTGCTGTACCAGTTTTTTAGGTTATAAATATAGCAACATCATAAGCTACAAAAGAAGGCCATGACTGAAGCCTTGGAGTAAATCAAAGCAAGTTAGGAAAAATATACAACTCACCAACATATATAACGTTACTCAGCACGCTGTTTCAAGTGAATATGCAGTTGTAAAGATTTGATGTATGGCCCGTTGGTTTTTGACATACATAATTGGTGATCCTGGGACTTATATCTCATTTACAAACTGTGATAACAACTAGTATTGTCAAAGCATGCATCCCTAGCATCCCAATCAAGCTTAGAAAGATGTTGCATACTTTCATTACATGTCAACACTACAATGAGAAAACAGACGTCTGTGATATTTGATTACAGAAAAAATGAAGGCAGAGGTGATGATGGCATCGAGGTTTGGCATGCAGCCGTGGATGAATCTGAGGACTATATTTTTCCTTGTCTTTAATGCACGCACTTTAGTTAGACCAAACACGGAGCAATCCATTTTCGCTACCAGTATATAACACATTGAGATGTTGTTTATGAAATAGAGCAGTGACATTTTTCATTTTTTTTGAACTGTGCTTTTGATTTTAGTACCTCAGATCGCCTTTCTTAGGTTGCACCATCTGCCACTGCACTTGCATTCCTTGAGCAAATACGTGTTACCAGAAGCATTGATCTTGCCAAGGCATTTACCGTTCAAGATCTTGCTGATATTTATTGAACGAGCTGCATTAAAACATATGACATTGCCGTATATAAGATATATGATAATTACATTGTGAGAGGGGCTTAGAGGTTTTCTAATCCAGATTTGGAGGTAGGAACCACCACTAAAGTCAATAATTATATATAGTACTGGTGTAACAAAAACATACATCCATTTATTCATCTCAGCAACTAATTGTAAGATAAATTAAGGCATGAAACATGTCCTACAATTTGCTTCCTAAAAGCATCTCCAATGGTTGACACCCTTCAAAAATAATATTTTTATGTTCTTCTAAAAAAAAGTTCAATGGTTCGCACTCCTAGATGCCAACTTCCCAAAAAATTGTTTACTATGAATATATTGGAGAGATAATATTTTATATGCCATTGGGTACACAAATGAATTATTGTCACCCCAAGTTGGCACCCATGGCCACTTCTCTTGGCACCCCAATGGAATCCCAACAAATCAATAGAGTGCTAACAAGGGTGTCATGCCACGTCATGCCACATGGCATTAGTACCCCTCTTCGCACTCTTCATTGGTGATGCTATAACTACCAATTAAGAAAGTGCAATTTTTGGATGTGAGCATCATTTGCCTGTTTGTGTGCGCATTCGTGTATACATGTTTTTCATTTTTCGGGATACTACCTATGTGAGTGTTACTTTTAATGTGTAACAAACTCTTTAATCATTAAATAATAAACTTCCATTGTTGTGCTTAGTTCTCATATTTGTATCTTTAAATAATAAACTATGATCGTTATGCTTAGTTCTCATACTTGTTTTTTTTCCCTAATTAAAGTTAAGCTCTTGTGTAGATATTGTTTAAATTTACCTCTTTGTCCCGCCTGACGGTCAATGGAATGAACCTTGTAGTAAGAAATTATACGATTATGCTTAGTGAAATGTACGGTCTTAGTGTTGCTATTAGGATATTATATAATTTGATCCTCAATTGTAGTAAGGAGCTTCCTACGGGAGTTCGACACATCTGCTATTCCGTCGTCCCTGAATGTCAGGAACAACTAGCTCCCATAAAGAAAATGGAATGCTGAAGGGGTCACAATTTAGTTCCACTGACCTCGATTAGCTCAGAGGTTTGAACTTGTACATCCAAATTTTTAACTTTTAGAAGGGAAAAAAGAAGAGGGCATTTTATGATAAAGGAAATAAACACATACATCAAGAATTTGTAAATTCTCATTCTTCTACTTGACAAGCAACTTCTCATTGAACAATTCAAAAAAATCCACCTTTCTATTGTGACGAAGGGAATGACTGACCGATTTAAGAACAGATCCTTCCTCTATTGAAAGAATCCTAAGAAGAACATGATTGACGACATTGATATAAATGAACATTAATCTTGGGCTGTTTCGGTGTACACTCAATTATTTCCTAAAATTGTTTCCCAATACGAGGTGCCAAGTTTTGATTAAAAATGCAACCATTCAATATACGAAAATACGCCCGCACTTAGAATTTTTTTTTTAATAAATTTTGGAATATTTAGCATTTTACAACAATGATGTTTGCAGCTTTATATTTGAATTGATTTGATATAATCTGCGTTTTAGCTTTGGATTTAATTCAATATTTTCAAGATTTGTTAACTAGTTTGGGATCGGGAAAATTCAAAATTCTTTATATTAAATGAATCCAACTAATGCATTGTGCCCTTATGCCTTTATAAAATCGATGTGACTTTTAGAAGAATCACACTGATTATTCATGCATCTTCATTTTCGTAATATGGTAAAAAAAGTCTTGTATGACATGAACAGTTTCACTAAAAATTGACTCTTCATACTTAACTATAATTCATAAAAAGAGCCAATAAATGTTGATTGTGGATTATCATCTTTTTAGTTCTTACTCGGAAAAAATATTTCCTAAAATGATAACTAATGCTCATTAGTAGCATCAACACTTTAGTTTAGTCAATTTCTCATTAAAAATAATTCTCAAGATGATAGCTAATAGACTTTAAACAACAAGTAGTATCATCATCTCGGAGTAACAATTAGCATTAATAATAGGAGAACATATATATATATATATATATATATATATATATATATATATATATATATATATATATATATATATATATATATATTATAGTATCTTAATAGTGAAAATTTTCAAAAATTTGATTAGTGAACAGAAGTCAAATTTTAATATTAGGGGGGACACGTGTCCCACCGTTCCCCTCAGTAGATTCGCCCCTAGTTGTACTAGTTTTTTGTTTTTTTAGGTTATAATAAATATTGCAGAAGGGACAAAAGATCTTACCTCTTATTTCTCAAATTTAAATAATAAATATGCCATTATTATGCTTAGTTGTCATATTTGTTTTTTTTTTTTTTGCTAATAAGTTCTCCCGCATGTAGGTCATTGAAATGAGCCTTGTAGTAAAAAACCTATAAGATCCTGCTTAGTGACATGTATGGAGTTAGTGTTGCTATCACTATGCCATACATAGTGATCTTCAAATAAAACCAAGAGGGTATATTATGATAAAAGAAATAAATGCATACATCAAGATATTGTATATTCTCATTCTCCTCCTTGAAAAGTAGATTTTCATTGAACTGTATAATGAAAACCACCTTTTTTTGAAAAGAAGGGGATGATTGAAGGATTAAAAAACTAATTTATCATCTATTGAAAGAATCTTAAGAGGGACACGATGGTCGACTTGGGTACAGATAAACTACAATAATTATTATTCTGAAGAAACTATGTAGTTTGCTAGTTTAATCACAAAGCTCGATCAAACTAAGCTCAAATTGAATCTGTAAAGTGATAGATAACTAACTACTAATTTACTATATACTTATTGTAGGAAATAATGAAACATGATCAGAGAAATAATGAGGTTATTGCAAGTTAACTAAAGCCAGCACCACTATCTTGAGCAACATCATCCACCATAGAAGCTGGCACATTGAGGTTGAACCCCATAAGTAATATTCTCTTGCCACCCACCTGAGTACTAGCTTCT
Organism: Saposhnikovia divaricata; assembly: GCA_036435485.1. NCBI lineage: Eukaryota > Viridiplantae > Streptophyta > Magnoliopsida > Apiales > Apiaceae > Saposhnikovia > Saposhnikovia divaricata. The sequence continues at coordinate 36,501,725 of CM071599.1, forward strand.
TTACCTGATGGTCTCCCTGCCAATTGTGCTTGAGGTTGAGGTTGGCTTGTTTTTCAATTTGGGCTTAGCAGCTCGAGAAGTCCAATATCTTCTATTATGACCCTCAAGAGCCTGACCAGATGCAAATATCTTGTTGTAGACACTACATTGGAGTACAATACTATTGATATGATCCGCTTCGAGCTCCCACCAATCTCATCGATGTTGTTTCTATTTATGCCACACCCTTCACCTCATCGGTACCCTATTGACTTGATCATGACTTGAATTGAGCTGTTGCTGGCAGTGGCTCTGATTAAACTTCTAATGAGGTGGTGTAGAAGCATTGACAGACTTTTTAGTAGAACCATCATCATTGATTGTTGTGACCTTAAACATGCTATGGTTGGACCTATGGCCACCCAAAGCTTGGTGACTAGAGAAGGTCTTGTTACAAATGCTGCATTTGCATTTATCAGTAGGTGTATATCGAAGCTGATGTGGCCTGAACTGAACTACCTACACCTAATGGCTTCCTTTAATACAATCTCATCTTCATCTTCATCTTCTTATCCTTGTTTTTATCCCTATTTACCAATACCATCTTCTTCCCATGATTTCCCTTATCATTAATCCCATCAAATTTTATGTGACCACCAGTGCTTCCAAGCACTAATTCATTGTTCATGCCATCAGATTGATCCACAAAATATATGATTTTTCGTAACATGATCGTAAGAAGAATTACCCTCCTGTCCAACAAAACCAATATTAGAAACCTTCATCATCACATAATCACTGGACCCACCTTTCACAATTCCTATCGTTCTCATAACAGGAACATGATCATAACCATCAAGCTTACTAAGACTTCCTTTCATTTCCCCATTAACCTGCTCATCAAAAGCATTACCCACAAATTCTTAAGGGGATCACTGAATTTGAGGAATTTGTAGCTAGTGATTTTTATGGGCGGGTTAGTGGGGAGTGGAAGGGAAGTCTTGGCAAGGTTGATGGTTATGATCTTGTTCCTTTAATGAGAATGATGGGAATTGAGGAAGGTGGGTCCAGTGATCATGTGATGATGAAGGATTCTACTATTAGTTCTTCTTGATAGGAGGGTAATGTCGCTGATGATCATGTTACGGAATATCATCATGTTGATGATCAATCTGATGGCATGAAGACTAACGTAGCGCTTGAAAACATTGGTGGTCACAGAAAATTTGATGGAATTAGAGACAAGCATAATCATGGGAAGAAGATGGTAATGGGGAATAATGATAATAACAAGGATAAAAAGATGAAGATAGAGATGGGATTGAATCTAGAGAACCATCAGGTGTAAGTAGTTCAATTCTGTTCGCGATAAGGCTTCGATAACTATAGATAATTGCAAATGCAACACTTGTGACAAGACCTTCCCTAGTCACTAAGCTTTGGGTGGCCATAGGACCAACCATAGCAAGTTCAAAATCACATTTAATAATGATGATAGTTGTACTAAAAAGTCTGTCATTGGTTCTGCACCACCTCAATAGAAGTTTGATTGTAGAGCCACCACCAACAGCATCTCAATACAAGTCATGATCAAGTCAACAGGGTTCCGATTAGTGAAAAGTGTGGCACAAAAAGAAACAGCATTGATGAGGGTGGTGGGAGCTTGAATCCAGATCATATCACCACCACTGTAACTAACACAGTGTCTGCAATAAAATACTTGCATTTAGTCAGGCAAGCTCAACCTCAAGCACAATTGGCAGTGAGACCATTAGGTGAAGAAGCTAGTATTCAGGCGGGTGGCAAGAGAATTGGACTTAAGGGGTTCGACCTCAATGTGCGAGCTTCCACGGTGGATGATGCAGGTCAAAATGGTGGTGTTGGCTGGTAGTCAACTTGCAACAACCTCAATATTTCTTTATTTCCTACAATAACTATATAATTAATTATTAGTTTTTTTAGCTAAGCTTTAGTTTTAGCTAAGTCTAATCCAGCTATGTGATTTAACTAGCATACTACAGAGTTTATCTTGACTATTAATCGTAGTTAGGATTAGTTGTTAGGTAGTTCTATGGCGGATTGTCCAATCGGATCATTGGTATTATACTCCTTCCGATAGAAAAATACATCAGCAATCACCGTTAAGTAATCATAAAAGATTTAAGAACATCAATACTCATATAAATTATATGAATATAACCTAGCAGATGTGCAAGATTTCACACGAGGAACATGAAAAAATTTATATCCTGGGTAGTCAATAAATAAAGTCGCTAACTTAGTAATAATGCCCACAAAATTGCCGATCCACCAATTAATTCTTACAAATACTTCTTCATAATTGACAAAGATTTTCTACAATGCTAGTGAAAAATAAGTCACATATGTAGAGGGTGCTAACTTAGTAATAATGCCCACAAAATTGCCGATCCACCAATTAATTCTTACAAATACTTCTTCATAATTGACAAAGATTTTCTACAATGCTAGTGAAAAATAAGTCACATATGTAGAGGGTCACCTCGATCATCACTGTCAACCGCATAAACATGTGGAATTACTCTTTGTGGATAAAGCACTTGAAATAAACCACTCGGTTTAAATAAATACTTACCCGCGAAAAATATTAACATTGTTCCTATTTTTAAATTCATCAAAAAAATAATGATAATCATTAACATGATATGCACAAAATTTTTATAGTTTCATTCCTCTTAAAGAGCCACACAGCACTTCTCTCAACTATCATATAATCAAAATTTGACATACATACACCAAATCACAAAAAAAAACTCGTAACAAATCTATCTCAACCATAATATAACAGACCTAAAATTTAAAAATTTATCACACAAAAGAAAAATTAAGTATACACATATAAATATACAAGGTATTGATGTTCCATAAAAAAACTTACACACACAAACATATAATAGATAAGAAAATATTAACCGGGTGGATTTTTGAAATGAAGCAAACCTGCAAGAAATTGTTCCTGAATCTCTCGCGGGCATCACTTAAACTAAAACACCAATCACGTTTTGATCCGATCTCTTGTCTCTGTCGCATCTTAATAGAATTCAACAACCCTTCATCTGTCCCAACCGATTGCTTGTTGCTAAGCTCATTTCTAGCGCTTGGACTTGTTTCTTCAATTCTTCTTCTTGATTGGAATGAATACAAACAACAAAGGCGCTTCTTTGTTTTTATTAGCATGGGCTGGCAGAAGAGGGGTTTAAGTACATAACGTTCAAATATATCAAAGTGGCGTTCGTCAAAAACTATCACTTAACTCATCGTTCTCATGGGGGTCTCATTTAAACCACTAAACTAAGAAAATATATCATTTGCCCCCCTGCGTTCACAAAAATAATACAATTTATGGTGGTCTAAGTGATATACAAGGGGGCAAATCATATGTTTTCTTACTTTAGTGGTTTAAATGAGACCCCGATGAGAACGGTGGATTAAGTGATAGTTTTTGAAGAACGGAGTGGCCACTTTCATATAAAACCCTTCAAATATATACTATGTTTGTGCTTAGCAAAAAAATAATATACATAGTGTTGGTGTTGGTATTTTTGTGTTTTTTTTTTTTGGAAAAGAAAATATAGTAGCCACATATAGAAATCTTACATATCTTCATTTTTTTTAATATAAATTAACTTTTTATCTCTACTCATGGAATTGCATTATCCTTAATTATTAATTATACATAAAAGTCATTATTCCACGAATAAAAATGTTATAGAAAGAACAATTAAGAATTTTTATAAAATCTTGCATAAAATTAAATTTTAATCACCTCAAAAAAGTTATTTATCAATGAAAATAGAAATTTAACAAAAAAAAAATAGGATCAAAGATATCATGATTACAAATAATTTCATTGTTAAAAATATGTATTTAAGATTCTATACTTCATTCTACGTTATGTATATCAGATTATATACATGATTATATGCTATATTTGAATTTTAAAATTTAGATGAAATTCTGATAAATCACTTTTTATAAATAATTATTGTTATGTTCGGTGTTCTTTATTAAGTGCTACCCTTGTCTTTACATATATATGATGAGAAGCAAAAATTGATAATTACAAATAATAGAGAGTATTACTCAAAGACCAATAGTGACAATTTTTTATTTTATAAATGACCAAATAACTATCATGGGATTTTTTTTATTTTTAATAAGCTATAATTACATTGTTTTAGATATTTGTTAACTTAATTTGATACAACTTGAGTTTTTACTTGAATTTATTTCAATTTATTAAATAATTACTTACTTTTTGAGAGAAAAATGTATTTAGAATAACTACTATGTCATTATAATATAAATGATATTTAGTTTTAAAAAAATCTATGATCTCAATTACAACAATGTCTAGTATTTCAGTCGACAACAATGTCTTGACCGCACTAGAAAACAGCCTTGATCACTAAAACTTATGTGTTGACATTTTTACTACAACCCAGGAGTACAAGTGTTCTATTATGTTTAATATCTATATTAAAAAATTAATTTTAATAATATTTTATCTTATCATGTGTTTCTTTTATTTAGTCAAAGATACTTTTATTTACTTTGATTTTTTCCTTATTCCCATTTGTAAATGTCAGTTACTCTTGTGTATTTTATTGCATTTTTAAAGTCTAATAACTCTCTATTGGCGAAAAGGTTTTGATGTGAAGAGAGGACAGATGCTCTTTCTTTGTAAAAAAAAATATTATAAGGCTTCCATTGTTATTGCACTCAATATTCACTTTCTTTTTCCATATTTTATATTCTATATTTTTCGTTCTGAGATCATCCATAAATCTCTATTTTCGCCATTCATCAAATTATTTTATATATTCATATTTTTATTCGGTTTACGAAAACAAACAGGGTTGTTATTATATTATTTTGAATAAGAATAATACCATTGGTAGTGTGCAATAACAATGGTAGTGTGCAAATCTAGGAATGTAAAGGCGATGCCAGACTTGATCATACCATTGCACATCCGCACATTTGAATCGAATAGCATCCCAGATGTGCCAAGTTTTTAATTTCGTGATTTGCATGCCATTCCAGGTAATAATATCGATTTGGTTAAGGTCAAAAGCAGGAGATGTGAAAGAAGACAGCAATCTCGAGAGCTTCACTACAAGGAATTTCGATTCAGACAACGGATTTTATCCGCAGTCTGATACTGACAAACCCCGTTGTCTATCGGAGTGTCGTCTGTTACATGCCTCAGACAACGGTTCGAAAACTGTTGTGTGTTAGAGCGAGGGACAACGACTTCATCTCTAGACGTCGTTGTCAGCTGATAGCCAGAAACAACAACAGTCGATTTAGAAATCGTTGTTGTTTGGGATGCTACACAATAGTTTTAATTGAATACACACTTGTCTGAAAGGAAATCACACAATAGTTTTAATTGAATGCACACTTGTCTGAAAGGAAATCACACAATAGTTTTAACTGAATCCACACTTGCCTGAAAGGAAATCACACAATAGTTTTAATTCAATACACACTTGTCTAAAAGGAAATCACACAACATTATTTTATAATTTTTCCATTGTTGTTAGGATGCTACACAATAGTTTTAATTCAATACATACTTGTTTGAAAGGAAAACACACAACATTCTTGTATAATTAATCCATTGTTGTTTGGGACTCTACACAATGGTTTGTTTAATTTAAACCGTTGTAAGAAATACAGTGCACAATGGTTTACGTTTAACAAGCATTGTTTGTTTGGATGATAAACAACATTATAATATGATATTGTCTAAGACATGACATTGTCTGATATGGTTTTTAACAAGTAAAACATTAAAGATGCCCTCGTTGGCTAATCACATTTTAGACAACGGTTTATTTACATAAACAATAAGCAATTGGACAATTCAATCGACAAGCAAAAAATGCACAAACCAACCAATATTTCACCATTACCACCACGTTAATATTTCACCATTACCACCAGGTTCAAAACAATATTCACCAACAAACCAACTAATATTAATAAAAATATCCACAAACATTGGCCACCATTTCTAACTACTAACATATTTTGGGATGAACATATCCACAAAAAAGAGATAACATTTTAAATCAGGTTCATGTTAAATCGGTTCCTGCAATTACCCCACAGAAACTCCCAAAAGTACTTTAATATGTTCACCCAAAAATAACCAAAATGACCAACTTATATTTTCTGAGCAAGCACCTAACTAGCGTGGTGCTTCATGAAGAACTTTGCCCAATCAGTCTTGATTTCAACGATATCACTGGTGCTATAAGCCAGGTTGCCCCTCCGTGCCCACTGGAAAAAGAAACAATGCTAGTTTAAATTTTCCGATGAATGTCACATTACAATACAGAAAACAAAAAACAAATGAAGCCAGGTTGTACTAATTTTCCAATCTTATATGATTGAATAATGTATTGATTATCTTCACCAAATAAGGAAATTGCAATTTGGACCTTATTCGAAAAATTTAATTCCTTATCTTCACATATTTCTTTCATAAAGCGCATCACAAACAAACCACAGTCTGTGGCCCCGTCCTGGAGAGGAACACCCTGAAAAATATTTTTAAAAAATATTACATGTCTACACTTAGAGAAAACAGATAAATTATTAAATACATTAATGAAAATTATTATACCGCCATATTCTCCCAAGTAATTTTCTTCTTGGAAATCTTTTTCGATTTATCCTTGTAGAGTTTGATGCCACTACAACAAAACAATATAAATCAAGTCGACATTTTTCCTTATCAATTTTTAAACCGATTCAAAATCAAAATAAAGTTTCTAGTGATACTAACTTGTCAACCACTTCTAACCATTCATCACTACCAAGTCGGCGCTTCAACGGGTCCATGTGGTAAACTACATGAGCTTCTGGATTCACAACAGTCAACGCCCAATGGTTCCTAGAAAATCATGCATTAACACATCATAGATATACTATAAATTAGTTTCCAAGGGTATAATGGCAGAAGTGAATTATAATTAGCACTTATAAACGCGTAAATTATATCTCTAATGTAATTTCATGTTACACTTACATCCAAAAGAAAGATAATAAAAATTATAGGATTTTAATGATGTAGAGGAAGAACAAATAAAAATAAAGTACTCACACATGGTTATAAGGCAACAAAAAATATTGGCCTGGCTTAGCATTTTGGAATCTGATAGAAAGTGCACGAGACCTCTGTGCTGAATTACCACAACCGATGGTGCTTATTCTGCCTGGATCAACGAACGCTACCATGTCGTTCATCTTGTGCTTTTTCAAATATTCCTCTAATAAACTGTATACAAAAATAAACACTCATCAACACGAATTCTTAATTTCATTCAAGAAACTATTGATAAAGTCAACAAAAGTTACGAAACTTTAGAAGTTGGACACTTACTGAATATAAAAACAAATAGTGGAGCCTGATATTTCACATCCAAAGCACAAAGCATGCACATCTGATAAAAACAGAACCTGTTTTGGGGTTGATCCAAAAGCTTCTTCGCTTAGCTTAAAAGAGTATGAAACACTATCCCTCAACGCTTCATTTGCCCACACCCACAAACGCTTCAACCTAGGGGGTAATCTGCACCCATGTTAACCGCATACTTTACATTTCGATTAGATAAACAATCTGTAATAAACTTGTACTTGTTCTTCTTTGCAGGAATATTCTTGGCCTCCTGAAAAGGAAAAATTTAAGAAAAAGGCAAAGAAAGATCTAAAATACGATATCTAAGTTTTATTCTTTACATCCAAGATAGAATGATCCATTAAGTAAAGAAGAATAAAAAGCATGGTTTTATTCTTTACATCTAAAATACAATATCTAATTGTACAAATTTTATTAACAATATTGTAATATATTCTGAATTTAAGGGATTAAACAGAATTTAACCTCCGAAGTGGGATTCACTTGAACACTGCTTGTATTCACTTCCAGTATTAGATCTCTTGGTCATGCAATATATGTTCCAAGAGCTTGTTCCACGGTCATGATTTCATCGTCGATTTGGAAAGGAATCTCAAAGGAATCTCGCGTATTCTCTTTCGACGGTGGTTTTCCATGAAGAACATCACTAACTGTATCAATTGTTGCATAAGCAACAAAATTTGTCCGGGACCCAATTGCCAATTCCCACTCCAAACAACCACCAACTGTTAATACCGGAGTTATCACTTGATCAGCTTCCGCTTGCACTTGATCAGCTTCCTTACACACATTCTCCACCTCAGTTTTCTTCTAATCTTGTTTCTCTTCTTCCAACAAATCTTTATCAACCAGATCCAGTTTCTTCTTTAGACCTTTAGCAAATCCATCTCCTCATTAGAAGGTCCATCCTTGCAACAACTTGCTTGCTATGAACCCAAATTTGGACTAGAATATGTCCCTATATTCTTTACACAAAAAGTTGCTTTCAACTTCTCTATCTCTTGAGCCCAATAAGCATCTCGCTCATTAATAATCTGAGAAGTCTCTTCTGACATAAACTGTTGAATACCCTCTTGGATCTTATCTTTGATTGTCTTGGCCTTCTTCTTCCTCGGAAGATCAAAGTACATGGATGGTTTAACACGAGTCCCCTGGCCGCGTACTCATCCTGGGTGTTCAGGTTTACCGAGCACCATGGTCAAAACATCATCAGCGCCTTCCTCTGTTACTTCTCCATTAGCAACTCTCTGTTTCATCGTCTCCTAAATTACGAACAGAAAAAGGAAGTAGTTCAATAGTAACTCAGATTTTGTTGGTCAAGAATTTTAATTATAACACAAATGAATAACTTACAATATTCGAAGCAATAATTTTGAGTTCTTCTGTCAAAAGTTCCCCATCTTTATCCTTCCGTGCCTCCAACCATGTAGTTGATCGATCTATCTCCAAATCAGGTTCCTCTTTAGACTCTGACAGTAAAGATTTACTAATACGATCAGCAATCAGCTTTTCTTCAAGGTTAGCATAGCCCTTGCGAGATATTCGGTGAGGATATTGATTTTCTAGCCTTCTCCTTTTCTGTTCGGCATGGATTTCCTTTATAAAAAGAACACCAAAAGCTTAGCAACAAAGATGAATTTTTGCTATCTGAAAATTTTGTAAACAACCAAGGTGAAAAACTCACAAGGAATTCAGGTGTTAAACGGGAAGCAACGAACATATCCCAGTGCGCCTTCTCGATAAAGGAGTAGTGAGTTGGAGGAGACTCTAGAAAATTAAGTTGTTCACGATATGGAAGCACATATTTGTTTGTTAGTTTGGACTTAAACTCCCTCCACTTCTGGTTCGCTAATTGCAACACCATCTTTCTAGCTGACGCTGGAACATCAATTGCCATCTACATACATAAAAAGTATTAACTTAGGTTGTAGGAAGCATATTTGTAATACCTTAGTAGGTAGTTATTATTAATACAAATAAAAATTATTAGTTACCTGCACACAATCCCAAATCTTAGTTTTCCTTTCTTTTGGAACTTTTTTCCATGTATCATACCAAATTGGGGGTTTAGTTCTTGCAAGAACCCCAATATATGATTGCATCTCCAATGCTGCTTTACCATACGCTTCACCCTTTGCATTGAAATCCACTGGCAGCTTGAGGCCCAAAATCTTACATCTAACAATCCTCTGCATTGTAACAGCTCCGCATTTTAAAAGCTTAAGTCCATCTTTAGGCAGCGGTTCATCCACTTGTTTCCTCTTCTTTGACAATTTCTTTTTTAGGTTGGTAGAAATAGCCTTCCTCTTTACAGATTGAGGGGAAGAATTTTCAGAGTGTGGTTTAGCCTCTTACAAGGTCTTTATAGCCTTCCTCTTCACAGATTGAGGGGAAGAATTTTCAGAGTGTGCTTTGGTCTTTTTTAAAGCCTTCATAATGTGCAAGGCTGTGGCTTCAGAATTTGGTTTTCTTGAATACTTCTTAGGTATTCTGCAAAACACAAAGATTAGATTAGGTAACCAGTTCTTCATACTAACCAAATCAGAAGATTTAAACATAGTACACACACAACATATGTGAATTAGACTAAATATATATGTGAATCAGAAAATTTAAACATAGTACACAAAAAATGACATACACATATATACTAAAGAATCCCACCTAACAGATATTACACAAAATATAAGAAAATGACATGCACAAACATATTCAAATAATTAACCCCACAAACATACTCAAATAATCAACCCCGGAAACATACTCAAATAATCAACCCCACAAACATACTCAAATAATCAACCCCACAAAATACATATATATTTTATTTAACATATGTGAAAATTGCTCAAAATAAAACATAGCATATCATCAAAATACCATTAAAATAACAACCCCACAAATAAATTCCAAATCGATAATAATAAATTGAGAGTAATAGAGATTGAGAGTAAAAGAGATTTATAGAAATTCCAAATTGGTAATAATAAATTGAGAGTAATAGAGATTGAGTAATACCTCATGAGAGTATCACAGTTATGGAGAGAGAATTTAGGGCGAGAGAAAAGGGGGGAAATGATATAGAGTGGGAGAGTGAAAAGGGGGAAATGATATCGAGTGAAAAGGGGGGCCACAGAGTTGTATAATTTAGGGTTGGATATGAGTTTGTCGGCCCAATTTGACCAGGCCATGCACATGGATCACCAACGGCCCAATGATATGTTGTGTTCTAAGATGTACCGGCCCACATATCAAAAATCAAAATCAAAATTAAAACCTAGAAAATGAATTGATTTGAATTGAATATATATAAATAAAAGTTAAAAGTAAATAAATCCCAACACATACATATTCCCTGTGTATATTTACTAAAATACTAGGGTTTGATTGGGGGTGTAAAAATGGCGGTGGAGATCTTGTAGGTCACTAGTATATTGACTGGTTTCGGTAACTAGTGCTATGTCCCGAATTTCTGTTCTATTTTTTAAAAAATATTTCTTGATGAGTCAAGTGTACGAATGTCAATATATATCTAATATATTGATATTTCCAAAGTTTCAAAAAAAAAAAATAACTTGGTCGGAGATCTAAGTAGATCATTACTATTCTGATTTGTACCAGTAACTAGTGCTTTGTCCCGAATTTCTGTTCTATTTTTTAAAAAATATTTCTTGACGATTCAAGTGTACGAATGTCAATATATATCTAATATATTTATATTCCCAAAGTTTCAAAAAAAAAAAAAGAAATTTGGTCAGAGATCTAAGTTGATCACTACTATTATGATTTGTACTAGTAACTATCGCTTTGTCACGGATTTCTGTTTCTAATTTTTTAAAAAAATTTCTCGACAATCCAACCGTACGGATGTCAATATATATTTAATATATTGATATTCCCAAATTTTCAAAAAAAAATAATAATTTGGTCGGAGATCTAAGTAAATCACTACTATTCTAATTTGTACTAGTAACTAGCGCTTTGTCATGGATATTTGGTTCTATTTTTCTAAAAACATTTCTCGACAATCCAACCGTACGGATGTCAATATATATCTAATATATTGAAATTCAAAAATTTCAAAAAAAAAAAATTAATTTGGTCAGTAAAATTTAATATTTATTAAACAAATTGGTTTTTCTAGCGAAGTGGTTATTTGTAAAATACCGTTTTCTCAAGTGATGCTAGATAACGGTTTTGGATAAATAACCGTTGTCTGGTCTCTAACAACATTTTTGACATAAATAACGTTGTAGTATTATTATTACAACAACGGTTTCCAATAATAATACCGTTGTCTGATGCTAGGTATGCTTTTTGAACAAATTTATTACACCTTTATGTTACAACGGTTATTTGGAAAATATGGTTGTCGTTAGTTGTATCAGATAACGTTTTAAATAAATAAACCGTTGTCTGATAACGGACAACGATTTTTAAAGAAACACCGTTGTAATATTAAGCTTGCGACAACGGTTTCTCATAATAATATCGTTGTCTGACACTAGTTTTTTTTTTAAACAATTATATTTGAGACTTTTATTCTTAATAAAATACATAAAATCGAGGTAATTACATATACATAAAATATTCATATCTTTATTATTAACAATTATATTTTGAAATATTACATAAAATTATTTCTATATCTATTATTCATATCTTTTTCTGAACAATGAATACCTTTCAGACACGTGTATATCGACTTTGTCTCGACCAAGCCACCGCTCGAACATATACACATATACACAGTTCAATCGACAAAATAATACCAAATCGAGGTTAACTTAGTCCAAATCGAGGTTAAAGAGGTCCAAATCGAGGTTAACTCAGTCCAAATCGAGGTTAACTCAGTCCAAATCGAGCTCACCAAACCTAAGACATTCGATTTCAAGAACAGGTAAATAAGTTTTTTCCTCTAATTTCTATAAGCAAGTCCTGCAATAAGTAATAACTGATATATATTAATTGTTAGTTCAAATCGACAAAATGTGATTTAAGTGTTTGAAGCTTGTGTTGTTGGTAGATCTTTGATTTCGAAAGAAATGGAGTTAATAAGTAAGGAATCTTTGATTTCAATAACTCTCAAGTGTTACAGACTTACTACTCTATATTATAGGTATAGGAATCTTGTATTTTTATGTGGGAGCAGTAGCACTTGGATATAGTTAAATGTATGATAGGAAAAGACCCATAAATAGGAATCTGTGATTAAAAAGTTTGATTGTCTGGGAATGCACAAGAGAAAATGTGATCAAAATATCAGTGCCCCGCGTATTCTGCAACTCACATGGGCCGCTTCATACTAGTGTGATATTTCACCGTTTAGGCCCTTTTTTTTATTTGGCTTTTGGTTTGATGTTCGTTTTAGATGAATGAAGGAGCATAAGCTTTCATAAATATGCATGATTCCACAGTTAGCAGGTTAGGATCTAAGCCTATGACAAATAGGATTTTGAGTATGAACATAAATGACACAAGAAAACCATTTCCGCTCCATCCTTAACCTAGTATTCTGATTGATGCCTCTTTTATTCATAAAGAGGTTGAGGGTTTGAACCTCTCTAGAGGCGGATGGTGTGAGTATCTAATTTTTTACTTAATTATTTGCTGATTTGACATAGTAATAGGCAGAGCCTTAGAAATGTCTGATTGCTGTTTTTCTGAAATTCAACAATTTTTTGGAAGTATGCTTCCGGAAGGCAACACTATTCCTTCTTCCTTCAGTGAAGCCAATAAAACCTTGTGCGCTTATGGAATGGAATATGAAAATATACACGTGTGTCTGAATGATTGTCTCATATACCGTGGTGAGAGAGATGAAGATGTGGCACATTGCCGCATTTGTCAGGCCTCTAGATGGAAGTTGAACAAAAAAGGAGATGAATTGGAAGGGGTTCCCGCCAAGGTTCTATGGTATTTTCCGTTAATACCATGTTTGAAGAATTTATTAAATTCGCCTCAAATAGCCAAGGACTTGACTTGGCATTACACAGAAAGAATAAAAGATGGTAAAATGAGACATCCGACAGATTCACAAACATGGAAGGATGTCGACGCGAAGTGGCCTGTGTTCTCTTCAGATCCTAGAAACCTTCGGTTTGCTCTATCCTCCGATGGATTCAATCCTTTCTACGGTACAAGTATTGAATTCTTATGTTGGCCAGTTTTGATGTCAATTTACAATCTTCCACCGTGGCTTTGTATGAAGAGGAAATATATTATGCTATGTTTGATTATATCTGGACCAACTCAACCTGGCAATGATATTGACGTGTTCCTTTAGCCACTTATAGAAGATCTACAAAAGGTGTTGCATGGGAAACAAGTGTATGATGCATATAAGCAGGAGTCCTTTTTGTTAAGAGGCATTTTATTGTGGATAATTAGCGATTATCCTGCCTATGGTAACTTGTCGGGAAACATTATCAAAGGGTATAACGGGTGTGTTATCTGTGTTGATAAAACAAATGCTACCAGGCTGGTTAATTACCGTAAGATAGTCATCATGAGGCATCGTAGGTGGTTACCCCGCAATCATCCTTATCGAAAGAAATTAGATTTTGATAACACCATGGAGAAGGAATCTGCCCCTGTTTCGTTAATTGGAGAGGAGGTGCTTCAAAGAGTACAACATCTCAAGGGCCATGTCTTTGGTAAGACAACCTCAACCTCGATTCAAGAAAGGTGAAGTCAGACCTGTTTGGAAGAAGATATCTATATTCTTTGAGCTCGAATATTGGAAGTTTTTTCCAGTTAGGCATATTCTCGATGTGATGCACACCGAGAAAAATGTATGTGAAGCTTTACTTGGAACATTGCTTAATATACCAAAGAAGACAAAAGATCGGGAATCTGTCTGTCTTGACATGGCTGCAATGGGAATAAGAACAGAGCAAAGGCCTAAAACACCTGGAAAAAAAAAAGAGAAGTTACCATTAGCATCTTGGAATTTAAGTCATGCTGAAAAAAAGTTGTTTGCTTATCCTTTCTTGGAATGAAGTTGCCTTATGGTTTTTGTTCTAACATTAAGAGTCTAGTATCGATGGAAACTCTTCGACTCACGGGAATGAAATCTCATGACTGCCATATGATTTTGCATCACTTGCTTCCAATTGCAATTCGGTCATCACTGCAAAAACAGGTCAGGAACACTGTTATTAGGTTTTGTCTCTTCTTCAAGCCAATTTGCAGTAAAGTTATTGAGGTCGATAAGTTGGAGAAATTGCAATCTCAGTTGGTGGAAACTTTATGCAACCTTGAAAAATACTTCCCACCTTTCTTGTTCGATGTAATGATTCATCTCTCGATTCATCTTGTGCGAGAAGTGAAGCTTTGCGGGCCAATTTTCCTTAGATGGATGTATCCTTTTGAGAGATATCTGAAGACATTCAAGGGATACTTAAGGAACCGGGCTCGTGCAGAAGGTTGCATTGCTGAGGCCTATATTGCAGAAGAGGCCGTAGAATGTTTGGTGAATTTTGAAATACGGACTGTTGGGGTACCGAAAAATGGTAGACATATGAAAGATGCAATATGCAGGCAATTATCTAGTGCAACGATTATAACCCCGAGCAACACTGATTTGCACGCAGCGCATTTGTGTCTTCTACAAAATACTACTGCTGTTAGGCCCTACTTTGAGTAAGTTACTTTATAATATTGTTTTCATTAAGTCATCATTTTCTGCTTTTCACCTGCAAAATTGCTTAAATATTCATTATTTATATAGTGTCTTTTAATTGCATTCAGTGAACATATGTCATTTTTTATGACAAAATATCCAGAACATGAAAATGATACACGTCAAGTTCAATGCGTCAATTTCAATGCAGTGGTGTGTGTGTGTAGATGCCGATAAAATGGTTGTGCAAGGTAAGGATAACAACACTGAACATAATTCACAGACATTTTACTGGGTTATTTTAAGTATATGGGAGTTCGACTATGAAAGGCATATGATGTAGTCTATTTGTATTTTGAGGATACAACTCAACTTAAACAAGATTGTAATAGTAAATAGTATATAGACTGTCACAAGGAATCTCAGATTGTATTATCTGTCAGAAGAAAAAGATCAAGGTCAATCTACAGACTTGAAGAATTACTACATTGAAAGAAGTTCAGACATCTGATCAAGCCTCACTGAAGTATTCGTTAAAGAAGTGGATTCATTTAAAGTGACAGAGATTTCGACAGTGACAGAGACAGTACAGAAGAATTAATAGAGAGAGGAGAAAAGAAAAGGAACCAGATTTTAAAGTCAATATATGAAGAACAGTCATTGCGGTTAGTCACTCATGAACCAGACCGTGCATCGAGCGTCAACGAAAATTCGGTGGTAATTCTTTATTACTTTCAGTGGTTCAAGAAAAAGATTTGAGCTGTCAAAAGATTTATATTAATTCTCTTTTAATTAATATAATTATGTAATTGATTTAATTTAATAAATTAATTCATTCTGAATTAATTTATTTATTAAATTAATTATCATGTTAATTAATTTTGAATTAATGTATTAATCTAAATTGATTTAATTATTTAATTAATTAATCATTATTTACTTAAATGATTAATTGATTAAATTTAATTAAGTCAAAAGAAACAAAACAAATAAAAAAAAAGAGGAAGAAAAGTGGTCGACAAAAGAAAAAAAAAGAAAGATAGTAAAGAAAACATGCATACAAGAAAGAAAAACAAAAAGAAACGGTACTAAAGAAACAGACAAGGCTGAGTTGCATGGTTTTAAAAAGAAGACAAAGCACATGCTGTTGTCGAGAGCAATTTCACGCGACTTTACAGCGCGTGAAGGCACGCGCCTGGAAAAGAACAGCAACAGTCCGCGCGTGTTACTCACATTCCGTTCCCGCGACTTTATTTTAAACTGACAGTCATATATATTTTGGTTACACAGAATATCAACAAATCATTACAGCCCAGTGGGTTATTTTTATTGTTAAAAAGGACAATCTCAATTGTCTTACCGATTGTCTTGCTTGATTGTCTTGCCTATTGTATTGCCTATTGTCTTGGCAGTACAAATTGATTATCTTGGTGGTTTTGGATTGTCTTACCGATTGTTTTGGCAGTACAAAACTGATTGTCTTGGAAGAGCATATTGTATTGCCGATTGTCTTGGCAGTACAAATGAAAAAGAAAAGAGGCAGAAGAGTATATAATTCAAGACAGATGGCCAGATCAAAAAGAAAAAAAGAACATAACATACACAGAAACAAACCCAGCTTCATTCTCTCTCATTGAAGAACACCACAACAAGAGAAATAAATTTGTATAAATTCAATTTCATCTTATTTTTAATATCTGATCCGATAGAACTTGTTTACTTGATACTCTTGTACTATTAACGAGTTTTTACTCCTAATTTATATCTCGATTTTTATTAACAAATCTAGAAAAATTCATGTCGAATTTTCTATTTTGTTTTTATTAACTAGATATAATTTTTGTACTGTATTTGTAACAAACCCCTCAAGTTAATATAATTTTATATTCAACTTGAATTTTGTTTCATTTAATTCCGCTCAAATTTGTCAAAATATAAATTAAATTTATCCGGACAAATTTCGATTAAACAGTACGTTTGTATTCAATCCCCCCTTCTACAAACATATTGGACCTAACAGACTATAATAGCTTTAGGGTCCCTATTTTTCGTTGTAAGTGGGTAATTATGAACAAAGGGATTAAGGTTGATGAGTTGGGATATACATTGGTTAATTTGAATAGGTTGCGGTTTTTGAATGATCCATTTATTTTGGCGAAACATGTTAAACAAGTTTGTTACATCGACGACCCTCTTGAAAAATTATGGTCTGTGGTGTTGAAATTTCCCGAAAAAAATACTACGAAGATAGCGAAGATGAGAATGAGGGATATGTCGAAGTAGAGCTTGAGAATGAGTTCTTTGTGCCCAATTTACCATATGTTGATTTACTTGATGAGGACATGACTAGCTACATGCAAGATGATCTAGCGGAACTAATTCAAGTCTCATAATGTAATTTGATTTGTGTTTCTTGTAAAGGCTTTTGCCTATTCGTGATTTTTGTTTCTTTGATTTTCATGAAGTTTGTAAGTACTTTAAAGGCTTTTGCCTATTCTATGATTTGTGTTTGGTATGTTGGATTTATGTCCAGGATTGGCTACTTCTGTGTATTTTTTTTTTAATTTGTACAGTGATTCAGACAACGGTTTTTACCCCAAAACAATTGTCTGATGCATGCTAAAATAAACACAACACTAGCACAATACCGTTGTCTGAAGTCTATTCAAACAATATTATTTTGTAAACCGTTGTCTGAGCCAACTCGTTTGCACAACACAATTAAAAAAACACTTGTCTATTCAAATCAGACAAACAACGGTAACTGAAACATTGTCTGAAGTCTTTTCAGACAACAGCATAAAAAACACTTGTCTGATTCAGTATGTTAGACAACAGAATTAAATTGTCAAAACCCCGCTGAAGGGTGGATCAGACGATGGTTTTAAAAAAAAAAACTTGTCTGTTGATTTCGAACAACACTTTTTTCACTTTACGTTGTCTGATAAGTGTTGTCTGATGCTGTTTTTTTTGTAGTGCTTGTCTTTTCCTACACGTGTTAAAGATAATTTTATTGTTGTGTAGTATTACTTGAATAAATTGAGGTGTATTTTTTGCATTTTATAATTTATTAGTTATCATTTTCTGGAAATTTCTTTTTATAAAAGAAAAGTAGTTCTTTTTACTAACAATCTAAGGAAGATTAATTATATACATTAATTTTCTTGTTACTTTGTTTAATTTTGTGTTGGATAAATTTTTTAAATGAATTGTATATCACATTTTTTTAACATAATTTAAGTTAGGTGGTAGGTGGTTGCCTCCTGTGTAACCTGCTGGTTGGAGATCTTTTTTGGGACAACTTGGTTGTTTTATGTACTTCTTTATTAAAAAAAACTAGAAACTTGTTTTTTTTATTTGGCTATTTAACTTAATTTGTTTTTATCTGTTAACATAGTCAGAGTATTTTTATTTACTTTTATTATTTGAATACCAGAGTCTCTGCAAACTGATTTAATAAATTTTGCTCTACTGGGCTTAATTCTCGGTGGCCGATCACTATAGAGAACATATACTTTCCTGTCATAATTGTTATATATTGGTTGCTGCAGTTAAAATTATTGATTTGTCTTTTCTACCACTTGCTCATTTATTTATTTATTTATTTTTGTCATCATGAATAGAAGTAAGAATGAGAATGTAGTAAGATTAGATAATATCATACATGTTACAAATTTAACTATGCATTCTAATGATTGGTGGCTAGATTGGGGAGCTAGTGTACATGTTTGTTCGGATAGATCTTGGTTTTCTAATTATCAAGTATTAAATGGTGAAAATGTTATTCTTGGTGATAATACTAAAACCCCTGTGTTTGGTAAAGGCAGAATAAAATTAGAATTAACGTCCGGAAAATTCTTGAATTTACAAAATGTGTTGCATGTGCCTTTAATTAGAAGAAATCTTATTAGTGGGTCTACACTTGTTGCTCTTGGTTATAAAATTGTTTTAGAGGCTAATAAATTTGTTATTTCTAAAAGTGATGTCTTTATTGGTAAAGGTTTTGTTAGTGAAGGTTTATTTAAATTGAATGTGACTTCTCATGTTGTTAATAGTGATATATCTCCTACTGTTTTAAATATTGAAAATTCTGATTTGTGGCATGAGAGACTTGGACATGTTAATTATGGTGCTATAACTAGAATGGCTAATAGTGGTTTATTACCAAATATGAAATTGAATTCTGTGTCTAAATGTGAAATTTGTGCTCAAGCGAAACCTGTTAAAAAATCCTTAATGTATTTAGAGATTCATCATTGCTTGAGTTAATTCATAGTGATGTATGTGTAGTTGATAAAACTCCTACTAGAGGTGGTAGGAAATATTTTGTGACTTTAATAGATGATTATTCTAAATTTTGTTATGTGTATTTGCTTAGAACAAAAGATGAGGTGTTTAATTGTTTTAAAACTTATAAAGCTGAAGTAGAAAAAAAGAGAGGAGCAGAAATTAAAATTCTTAGGTCTGATAGAGGTGGCAAATATATTTCTAATGAGATGGCTTCATATTGTCAGGAACATGGCATTATTCATGAATTTTCGCCTCCTTACTTTCCACAGTCCAATGGAGTTGCGGAAAAGAAAAATCGTACTTTAATGAATATGGTAAACTCTATGCTTGTTAATTCTAGTGCTCCTAAAAATATTTGGGGTGAGGATTTATTAACCACATGTTATATTTTGAATCGTGTACCTCAAAAGACTAGTAAAATTACTCCTTATCAATTTTGGAAACGTAGAGCTCCAAATCTCGAGTACTTAAGAGTTTGGGGTTGTTTAGCTAAAGTTAGTATTCTTGGTCGTAAAAAGAGAAAATTAGGATCTCAAACTGTTGATGCTATTTTTGTTGGTTATATCCCTGATAGTGTTACTAATAGGTTTCTTGTGATTCGTTCCGATATTAGTGAAATTTTTGCTAATAATATTATTGAAGCTAGAGATGCAACTTACTTTTAGAATGTGTTTCCTTATAAGACTAGAATATCTGGAATAGCTAATAATACCTCTCGCTCTTTACATGATGTAGCTTCTACGTCTAATTCTTTAGATGAACCTGGAAGGAGTAAAAAAGTTAGAATTGAAAAAGACTTTGGTGATGATTTTCTTGTTTATTTACTTTAAGGTGAGTCTTTATCTTATTATGATGCCATGTCTTCTTTCGATGCTCCTTTTTCGAAAGAAGCAATAAATAGTGAACTTCAATCTATAATGGAAAACAATACTTGGTATTTAACTGATTTACCTCAAGGCTGTAAGACGGTAGGTTCTAGATGGACTTTTAAAAAGAAACTGAAACTTGATGGATCCATTGATAAATACAAGGCTAGATTAGTTGCTAAAGGGTTTTCAGAAAAGAAAGGAATTGATTATTTTGACACTTATGCACCTGTAGCTAGAATCTCTACAATTCGTACTTTGTTAGCTTTATCTTCTATTTATAATTTGCATATTCACCAAATGGATGTTAAAACTGCATTTTTAAATTGTGAACTAGAAGAAGAGATATATATGGAGCAACCCGAAGGATTTATTGTTAAAGGGCAAGAGCATAAATTTTATAGATTAGTTAAGTCTATATATGGTTTAAAAGAAGCCCCAAAAGATTGGTATGAAAAATTTGATAGTGTGATCACTAAAGATGGATTTGTTGCTAATGAGTTTGATAGATGCTTGTATTCAAAGGTGATTGGGAATGAATTTGTTTTATTATGTGTATATGTTGGTGATATTTTGATTTTTAGTAAGTCTTTGCCTAATATCGTAGATGTTAAAAATTATCTTGCTCAAATGTTTGATGTTAAAGATTTAAGAGAAGCAAATGTTATTTTAGGGATGCAAATATATAGAAGTGATAAAGGTATTCATTTATCTTTGAGTCATTTGATTGAGAATATGCTTAAAAAGTATAATTATTTTGATTGCAAACCTGTGTCAACTCCATATTCCACTAATATCACAGATGATTGGTTCCCTTCTTTATATTGCTAATAGAACTAGGCTAGATATTTCTTATGCTTTTGGTAGGCTTAGTAGATATACTAGTAATCCTAGTAAAGAACATTGGCATGCTTTGGAAAGAATTTTTAAATATTTAAGAGGTTCTATAAATTATTCTCTTGTGTATTCTAGTTACCCACATATTTTAGAAGGATATTTTGTTGCTAATAGGGTTTCTGATTTTAGTAACATAAAGTCTACTTCACGTTATATTTTTATGTTAGGTGGAGCAGCTGTCTCATGGGGTTCCACTAGGCAAATTATTATTGCTAGAAGTACAGCTGAAGCTGAATTTATAGCACTCAATACTACTTGCATTGAAGCTTAATGGCTTCGGAATCTCTTACTTGATTTAACATTTCTGCACAATAATATTCCACCTGTTTTAATACATTGTGATTCTAAAACTGTTCTGATATGTTTGAGCAGAAAAATATCAATGATAAAATGAACAGACATCTGCTGATGTGGTACAAGTCAGTCAAGCATTTGATGAAGACAAGATATGTTACTAAGAATTTTGTGAGATCTGAAATGAACTTGTCTTGTCTGATCCTTTGACGAAAGATTATCTAGGAATAAAGTCCTAGATTCATCGGGGGGAATGGGGCTAAACCCATAATGTAGTCACTCACAGTAGCAACCCTTCTTCTTTTGAAGGTCAGAGGGTATTAACAAGCTGGACTGGTGAGCTGCGTGAGAGCCTTCATTTTATGGAGTTTTACTCCTTTAGAAGTTGTACATAGATACATTCTTCTACCTCCATTCCTATGATGATGAAGTGCTGATATAATGAACGGTAAGGTTGAGTATTTACATTCTTAATAAGTCTTAAGGCAGAAATTGCGAGGTACTTTGCCGTTCACTAGTACCTTTGAGGACTTACCTACGTGAGAGTAGTTGTGTGGCCGCAACTGTGAGACTTGGGTTAATCTCTAGAAACTCTCATGAGTCAGTCTTTTGCGCATGGCCTTTATAGCGCAAACCCGGATGATTGAATTTTCTATATTGCGTGTGCTTTCGTTGATACTTGGTCAAAAAGGACCCAGTTCAAGGCTTTAGTCCACTAAGGTTCTTTCAAGTTGAGATGATTGTCACTAAGTACAAGTTCAAAGCCAGAAGCTACTTGTGCTGAGTATGTGATATTGTGTGCTCATTAGTTTGTGTTATTTCCTTTATTATAATTTATTTATTTTATTTTAATAAAAAAATTATTTTTTTGGGCCGATTGTTCGATATTATGTTTAATATCTATATTAAAAAATTAATTTTTTATAATATTTTATCTTATCATGTGTTTCTTTTATTTAGTCAAAGATACTTTTATTTACTTTGATTTTTTCCTTATTCCCATTTGTAGATGTCATTTACTCTTGTGTATTTTATTTCCTTTTTAAAGTCTAATAACTCTCTTGCCGTTACTTGTTTTTTTTTTTGGTGCATCATCTTGTATATAATGGCAAACAGGTTTTGATGTGAAGAGAGGACAGATGCTCTTTCTTTGTAAAAAAATATTATAAGGCTTCCATTGTTATTGCACTCAATATTCATTTTCTTTCTCCATATTTTATATTCTATATTTTTCGTTCTGAGATCATCCATCAATCTCTATTTTCGCCATTCATCAAATTATTTTATATATTCATATTTTTATTAGGTTAACAAAAACAAAGAGGGTTGTTATTATATTGTTTTGAATAAGAATTTGAGCACAGGAAAATCGACGTTCCTTCTTCCTTACGTTCGTGCACGGAGGTGGATAAACCGAAAGGGGGGGTGTTGTACCGCTAAGGAGTTGCAATTTCAAACCTTGCACGAGAAATGCAATCTTCCTTAGGGCAGCATTTTTTACGTGCCTCACCTAAACAATATATATCCTTCTATTTAATATTACATTCATTATTATTGATCTTTTTGTGATTCGAATTTTTCAATTGTCTGTCAACTAAATTGTATCTGTTGCTAATATTTGATTTGCAGGTGTTAGTCTTGGTGATTGTCAAGTTAGTTTTTGTTATTAATAAATTTAGTTAGAGTACTTGTCTTTTCCTACATGTGTTAAAGATAATTTTATTGTTGTGTAGTATTACTTGAATAAATTGAGGTGTATTTTTTGCATTTTATAATTTTTTAGTTATCATTTTCTGGAAATTTCTTATTATAAAAGAAAAGTATTTTTTTTTTACTAACAACTAGCTCTATTAGAAAAGTTCTGAGTACATGTTGCATACACACACATAAATATGTAGCTTTGTTTTGCAGCTAACACCGGCGGCTGCAAGAAAAACCAACTAGGGCTAGATGTTGCCCTTGTACATATTTGAAGTTTTTTTTACCAAATCTATTTCATGAATTCTTTCTCTTGGAAAGGAATATTAATCTAGATATTCATTTATTAAACTTCTAAATAATGGTTACGAGGTTATGGATTTTAATTATTGACGGTGTTGTACCCTTTTAGGTTATAAATATAGCTACATCATAAGCTACAAAAGAAGGCCATGACCAGTGGCGAATCTAACAAAAATAATTCACCCAGCGGAATTGTTCTACATGAACAGAATTTTTTTCCAACATACAAATTAC
Organism: Saposhnikovia divaricata; assembly: GCA_036435485.1. Lineage (NCBI taxonomy): Eukaryota > Viridiplantae > Streptophyta > Magnoliopsida > Apiales > Apiaceae > Saposhnikovia > Saposhnikovia divaricata. The sequence goes on from CM071599.1 coordinate 36,525,381, forward strand.
AAGCAAACAAATAGTACCTTATCTAAATTGAGCTCTACGATCTCCGGTAGACTCGAAGTGATCAATCACATCCTCCGAATCAACACCATCAACATATTCTTTTTCAATGTGAAGCATCATACAACCCGAAAGATATCCGTCTTCCATCTTGTTTCTAAGCCGAGTTTTTATGATTTTCATCGCCGAAAATGCACGTTCAGTAGTGGCAGTGGAAACAGGTAGTGTCAAGACCAAACGAATCAATATATCAACTAAGGGAAAAAGCTTGGCTAAACCTGTTTCAACTAACTGTCTACACAGTTGTGCAAGAGAAGATAAATCTTGAAATTTTTTTTGAGAAACTACTTGACATCTATAATGTTCTAATTGTAATCTTAAAGCTCGTACCTCTGATGTATCAAAATCTCCTGGATAGAACTTCTCTGCAAGTTCACAAATCTTGTCGATGTCAAACTTTTTAAACCGATCTTTAGGATCCAATGCAGAACTCAAAACAAGTAGTTCTATACTTTGCTCCGTAAATCTGTCATTTAGCTCTGTCATTTGAACATCAATAATCACATTTAACATGCTAAAATGATAATGATGTTCATTTGTAATAAAATCATGTTGTTGACAACCACGACCAGTCCCCATTGAGTAAGCTGCATCCATTTTAGGCATTTCAAGACCATGATCTTCTCCAAATTTATAGACATTTAGCAAAAAACTATCCCAACCATGATCTCTCAATTCTTGAAGAAGTGTCTTTGTACTTGAAACCAAATTCATAGCATTAACAATATCCTGTGATTGTCTTTGTAATGCTTGAGAAAGTAAATCAGTTATACCCATGATTTTGTTCTCCAGTAGTCTAGTGGCGCTAGTTTCTTGTTCTGTCATCTGTTCACTCTGTGTTTAGTTTAGGACAAATTATAAACTAAAAACATTATAACCTCTTTTTTTTTTTTACCCAGCGGTAATTTTTTTTTTTCCTTTTACCTAAAAATTTTTACCCAGCTGAAGCTGGGCCCGCTTACTTAAGGATTCGCCCCTGGCCATGACTGAAGCCATATGGAGTAAATCAAAGCAAGTTAGTAAAAATATACAACTCACCAACATATATAACGTTACTCAGCACGCTGTTTCAAGTGAATATGCAGTTGTAAAGAGTTTGATGTATGGCCGGTTGGTTGTTGACATACATAATTGGTGATCCTGGGACTTATATCTCATTTACAAACTGTGATAACAACTAGTATTGTCAAAGCATGCATCCCTGGCATCCCAATCAAGCTTAGAAAGATGTTGCAAGTTTTCATTACATGTCAACACTACAATGAGAAAATAGACGTCTGCGATATTTGATTACAGAAAAAATGAAGGCAGAGGTGATGATGGCATCGAGGTTTGGCATGCAACCGTGGATGAATATGAGGACTATATTTTTCCTTGTCTTTATTGCACGCAATGAGAGTCCTTTAGTTAGACCAAACACGGAGCAATCCATTTGCGCTACTAGTATATAACTCATTGAGATGTTGTTCATGAAATAGTGCAGTGACATTTTTCATTCACTACAAGAAAAAAGGCCAAAACCGACCAAGCAAAACTTACCAAAAAAAATTGGTCGGAAATGAGTGACCATTTCCGACCATTTACAAAATTGGTCGGAAATGGTATGTGGGGCCCAAAATTTGTACACGTAAGCATCAAATCCGACCAAACTTTGGTCGGAAAGCAAATCCTACCAAATTTGGTCGGTTTTGATCAAACTTTGGTCAATTTGCCCGCAAAGTGGCCCCACCTTCCATATCATCACCTCTCACGTATTTTAAATTAATAAACAATTTGTGATAGTCAGGGTCATTTCCGACCAAGTTTGGTCGGAAACCAAAACCTACCAACCGTGGTAGGTTTTAGTTGCAGTTTGACCACTAAAAGACCCCATCTTCCACGTCATAATCCCATGTCATCAGTAAGTTTCCGCAAAAAAATTTGTGAAAAAAGTTGAATTTCCCGCTCACATCAAAACCTACCAAAATTGGTAGGAATTGATCAGTAAGTTTCGGCCAAAAATTTCATGAAAAAGTTGAATTTCCCGCTCACTTCAAACCGACCAATATTGGTCGGAATTGATCAGCAGATTTCCGCCAAAAAAATCGTGAAAATTTGAATTTCCCGCTCACTTCAAAACCGAACAATATTGGTCGGAATTGATCAGCAGATTTCCGCCAAAAATTTCGCGAAAAAATTGAATTTCCCGCTCACATCAAAACCTACCAATATTGGTAGGTTTTGATCAGTAAATAAAATAAATATAATATAATAATATCGAGATATATGAATAAATTATAAGTTTATTCTGAAATATTTTTATTTTTGTGTGAGGAAGCATAGAAAAAAATTGGATGAAAAATAAATTGTAAAAAATCAAAATCGTTTAGAAAACGAAAGAGTGTTAGTGATCGAAGTTTGAGTTAGGATTTTTAATTATGATTTAGGGATAGTTTAGGGTTAGACATTTTGAATTAAAAAAAATTATTTTTGACGATCCAGTCGTGTGGATGTCAAGAGCCATCCAATTTAATGGTATTGCCAACATTTCGAAAAAAAATATTTGATTTGGAAATTTGATAGTTTTGACTACAACCCCTAAACAAGGTTTCGTCGGGGTTTCGTGTTTCGAATTTTTAAAAATTATTTCTCGACGGTCCAACCATATGGATATCAAGATCCATCCTTTTTAATGGTATTGCCAAAATTTCGGGAAAAAAAAAATTTAATTTGATTGGGTAATTTGACGGTCAACTAGTACTTTGACTATAATCCCTAAACATGGTTTCGTCCTGGTTTCGTGTTTCGAATTTTTAAAAATTATTTCTTGACGGTCCAACCATACGGATGTCAAGATCCATCCTTTTTAATGGTACTGCCAAAATTTCAAAAAAAAAATATTTGATTTGGTAATTTGACGGCCAACTAGTAATTTGACTATAGCCCCTAAATAGGGTTTCCTCCGGGTTTCGTGTTTCGATTTTTTTAAAAAAATTCTCGACGACCTAACCTTACGGAGGTGAAGATCCATCCTTTCTAATGTTACTGCCAAAATTTCAAAAAAAAAATATTTTATGTGGTAATTTAACGGTCAACTAGTGGTTTGACTTTAACCCCTAAACAGGATTTCGTCCAGGTTTCGTGTTTCAATTTTTTTAAAAATATTTCTTGACGATCCAACCTTACGGATGTCAAGATCCATCCTTTTTAATGGTATTGCCAACATTTCGAAAAATAAATTATTCGATTTGGTAATTTGACGGTCAAATAGTAGTTTGACTACAACCCCTAAACACGGTTTCGTCCGGGTTTCGTGTTTCGAATTTTTAAAAATTATTTCTCGATGGTCCAACCATACGGATGTCAAGATCCATCCTTTTTAATAGTATTGCCAAAATTTCGGGAAAAAAATTTATTTGATTGGGTAATTTGACGGTCAACTAGTACTTTGACTATAACCCCTAAACAAGGCTTCGTCCGGGTTTCGTGTTTTGAATTTTTAAAAATTATTTCTCGACGGTCCAACCATACAGATGTCAAGATCCATCCTTTTTAATGGTACTACCAAAATTTCAAAAAAAAATTATTTGATTTGGTAATTTGCGATCAACTAGTAGTTTGAGTATAACCCCTAAATAGGGTTTCGTCCGGGTTTTGTGTTTCAATTTTTTAAAATATATTTCTTGACGACCAAACCTTATGGAGTTGAAGATCCATACTTTCTAATTTTATTGCCAAAAGTTCAAATAAAATTATTTGATTTGGTAATTTAACGGTTAAACTAGTAGTTTGACTATAACCCCTAAACAGGGTTTCGTCCGGGTTTCGTGTTTCTATTTTTTAAATACAATTTCTCGATGACCCACCCTTACGGAGGTGAAGATCCATCATTTCTAATGTTATTACCAAAATTTCAAAAATAAAAAAATTATTTGATTTGATCATCTAACGGTCAGATAGTAGTTTGACTACAACCCCTAAACACGGTTTCATCCGAGTTTCGTGTTTTGATTTTTTAAAATATATTTCTCAATGATCCATACACACCCAAGTAGTAATACTCACTATTTGTGATGATTGTTACCCTGCTTTTACTAATTTTCTAAATTTTTGGATTTTCTCCCATTTTTAACTAACTTTGTAAAATGAATTAAAATATTAAATAAAAATAGAAAAAATGCCAAATTTTGAACTAAAATTTATACACACCTAATTAGTCATACTCACTATTTGTGTGATGATTGTTACCCAACAAGTATTGTAATTTTCTATTTTTTGGATTTTCTCCCATTTTTAACTAGTTTGTAAAATAAATTAAAAAATTAAATTAAAATATAAAAAATGCCAAATTTTGAACTAAAATTCATACACCCAAGTAGTCATACTCACTATTTGTGTGATGACTGTTACCCAACAAGTCTTGTAATATTCTAATTGTTTTTATTTTCTCCCATTTTTAACTAGTTTGTAAAATAAATTAAAAAATTAAATAAAAATAGAAAAAATGCCAAATTTTGAACTAAAATTAATACACACCCAAGTAGTCATACTCACTATTTGTGTGATGATTGTTACCCAACAAGTCTTGTAATATTCTATTTTTTTATTTTCTCCCATTTTTAACTAGTTTGTAAAATAAATTTAAAAATTAAATAAAAATAGAAAAAATGCCAAATTTTGAACTAAAATTCATACACACCCAAGTAGTCATACTCACTATTTGTGTGATGATTGTTACCCAACAAGTCTTGTAATTTTCTACTTTGTTTGATTTTCTCCCATTTTTAAATAGTTTGTAAAATAAAATAAAAAATTAAATAAAAATAGAAAAAATGCCAATTTTTGAACTAAAATTCATACAAGGAGTCATATTTACTATTTTTGTGATCAAATCCGTACAACACCTTTTTCTTGTCAATTTTCGCCAAAAAATTCGCGAAAAACTTGAATATACCGCGCACATCAAAACCTACCAATATTGGTAGGTTTTGATCATTAAATAGAAAAATAAAAAAACAAAATTAGGGTATATCAAATAATTTTCCCCACCAACCACTTTACGCACTCATTCTTTACTCTTCACTCTCATTTTCGCCACATTCTTTTCTTCTCCTACCCTACCAAGATCTTCATACCCTACCTTCAATCAATCACACTCTTCAATCAATCCTTCGTTTTAGTAAGTCTTTCATCACACTCTTCAATTACTCCTTCGTTTTTGTAAATATGTGCTTTAAAACCCTTGTTTTGATTCGTTTTAGTATGAATATCTGTTTATATCATAATATGTATGCATATTTTATGTATGGGTAGCATCAATTTAATGTATATGCCTCGATTTTATGTAATATGTTGTGTATATGCATCGATTTTATGGTAAATATTGATTTTCTTTGTTTAAGAACTTGATTTTCTGGGTTAAATAGTGTTTTTGTGGCTAAAGATTGGATTATTGATATATATATATATATATATATATATATATATATATATATATATATATATATATTAAATCTGTGCAAAACTAGTATGTTACGGTACTAGCCACGGGGACGCTATTACGCGTTAAAATAATTTATTCGTTATTAGTTAAAGTCGAGCTCTTCACGACACCAATCGGAAAAACTACGTACTTTAGTGGTGTGTGCAAGTGGTGATTATTTATATATATATATATATATATATATATATAAGTATATATTCAGCTCACAAGTGTGAGGACCAAGAAAAAAAATTCAACTCGCAAGTGCGGGGACCAAGAAATAAAAATTCAACTCGCAAGTGCGAGGACCAAAGAAAAATATTCAATTCGCAAGTGCGAGGACCAAATAAAATATTCAACTCGCAAGTGCGAGGACCAATAAAATATATTCAAGACAATAAAATAAACGTGTAACAATATATATATTCGTGAATGCAAGCACACAACAATTAATCTACACACAACACAACTCACACGTACAGAAAAGTAGCTCGCTTATCTATAGGATAAAACGAGGGCCGCTATTATGCGTTAAATTAGTGCGTAAAATATATAAACACGTAAGAGCACACAAACAAGCAAGCAAGAAAGAAGGTATACAAATATTTACATAAAATATTCGACTGAATATGTTAACCGAAATGGCCGAATAAAAGGAATTTGTTTTAAAACAAATTCACACTAGTACAAAAAGTGCTTTTTGCGTCACCCCTATAGCGTCGGTTCTTTAGAGAACCGACACTTATACTCATTTTAGGCGTCGGGTACCATCTTAACCGACACATAAAGGCATTATTGCAGGACTTTATGCGTCGATTTTCTATTTAACCGACACTTATGAAGCTTTTATGCGTCGGACATTAATAAAACCGATGCTTAAAATTAGTATAAGTGTCAGGTGTTAAAACACCGACGCTAAAGGTAATAGTTTATGTGTCGGTCATTAAAACGCCGACGCTTAAAGTAATAGTTTAAGTGTCGGGTGTTGAAAAGCCTATTCTTAAAATAGCAATTTAAGTGTCGGTTGTTAAAAGGCCGACACTGTAAGTAGCAATATGAATTACTATAAATATATTAAAAAACAAAAAAGAATCCTAAATAACTACTAAAGTATCACCGATACTAGAATACAATCCAATAATACACACTTCAATTCAATAATAGACTTTTCTCTCCGCTCATGACCTACTCGATCTCTCCCTAGCTGCTCTATACATGAACTGCTCTCTCCCTCACTGTTGTGAAGTCAGTTCTCAAATCGGTGTTCAAATCGGTGTTCTCTCTGTGTAAGTGTTCTCCCAGGCTTCATCTCTCTCTGTCTCCGGCTATTCTCTCTCACAATAATCATTCTCTCTCGCAATAGGTATTCTCTCTCTGTCTTCGATTTGATGTTTAGGTTCTATTCATCTATTCTTCTCTCCGCCTTTGGATTTGGGTTTCAATTTGATTTTGTTTCACTACAAATTCGGAACTCATCTTTAAAAGGTTGGGTTCGATTTGGATTTTTAATTTTAGGGGTTTAATTTCAAAAAAATAAAACATGTTAACTTCAATGTTAAACATCATTATTTGGACAAAATTGGGTTTTGAATTAATTTTTTCTTCAAAATAATTTGGGGTGTTAACTTTGTAAATTCATAAATTTATGTTTACAACCCCACTTCGTGTCTGTGTGTATATATATTATATAGACACAGACCCATATACATATAATCTACTCTTTGTTGTTTGTGTATTTGATTCTCTAAAAATGGTGACTGCAAATCAAGAAATGGCTGTGTATTGCTTTAATACTCTGCCTGCTCACTACAATGATGAACCTGTTCCTCCATCTGCTTTTGTCGAGGGTCATTTGTATTTTTTCTATCCTTCTTTTCCCTTTTCTTCTTTATGTTTATTTTGTGTGTGTGTAATTTAAGCATGCATTCTAGTGTAGAATAAAGATTTGAATTTTTGTTCTAGTGTGTGGGGGTTTTTCATCTTGTGATTTATATTTTTGGATGATATTGTGAATTTGGACCATAAATTGCTTGTCTAATTGTGGTTTTGATTGGTGTGTCAATTTGAATTGTGTTTGCTTTGCAAGAAGTTTTTGTGTTTCTTTTGTTGTTTCGATGAGTTTGTATTAACTTGTGAGTTTGTCAAATCTTAAAGAATACAATGTATAAGCAAAAAAAAAAAACAATCTATGTAGACAAATCCAAAACTGTCTTAATAATGTGTTAGTATGAAACAAAAAAAAATTGTACCATAGCCGGCCTATGTAGGATTGCTTGTGTTTATGTGAGTGTATTGGCAAGGCTTTTGACATGTCTTATGTGGCTTTGGTATATACACTATACTTACAGGGGTTTTGTCTTTGATTTGGTGGAATGAAATCATAGCCATTCACTTCTCAACATTATTAGCTTTACATTTGACTTGCTGCAACTACATGAAGATTTTGTAAAATGGAAAGAAAATATTACCTCTGTAATTATAAATTATTATCTACCTCTCAGGGAAAGAAGACACTATAAAATCCAATGCCATGATAGAGTTAGTCTAATTAGTTTCAAAAGTGACCTTCTGAATCAACCTTAACTTCTGATATGAGACATAAATTTCAAATTAATCCTTTTTACTATTTGCATATCATCTGATTGAATGGTGTAATCAATCAGATCTCTAACTACTTGTGTTTCTTATCTACACAAGCCATCGAAATTTCGTACTTTCTGAGAAATAATGTATACTTCTACACTTTTTACTAGTTTTTAGATTGTCAAATAAGACAGCCTCTGAATCCTATGTGGTTCCTGATACCTTCCAATTTAAATAATGTTAAGTATTGTTATTTATTTTTACTATTGTCAAGTTCACCGTAATAGCCTTGTGATTCTTGTAGGAGATCTGGTTCCCACTTAGGGGGACCTGCGCCAATAATCGCTCTACGTCCACAATTTCGCCAGGACCCTTAGAAATGGGAGATCTGGTTCCCACTTAGAAATGAAATATGTATTACATTTCGGCTACAATTGTACACAGTGAATTTGATCTAATTTTGAGGTCTACATGTTAATATTTAATATAAATCTCTTATAAAGCCTTTGTTATGGTTTATTTTTTAGTTGGTGCTTGTTTTAGGTTTGATTCTTTCTGTTGGTTAAGGTTATATTAAAAGCATAAAAAAATATTTTTTTTTGTACTAGTGACAGATGGTGTTAAGAAACTATATTAAGGTAATTGATAACATATTACATTTTCTGTGTCAATACTTGCTAATTGTGGATGCCACTATTTTTTCTAAAGTTTGCATATGTTAACAAACAGCAGCAGCAAAGAGGTTTGAAGGGCACATGGTTGAGACAGATGAATTTGTGTCAAGCAACTCATAAGGTTTTCTTATGGATTATTTTACAAGTTCAACAGCATATTTGAAGATGACGAAGATTTGCATAGACTTGAGCAATGAAATACAGGCAGATATTAAGATTCACAATGAGCATGTACTATACCAAGGTCCACTTACAGTTGTGTCATTGGCTTTATTAAGAGTATGCAGATCACATTGACTACCCATGACAAACTGAGTTTTCTACGTATATCTTTGGGCCTTTTAGGTATGCACAAAGTGATTGATAATCTTATATTCATGGCCTAGTGTTTATGAATGGCGTTCTGACCCTACTTTTTTTCTTCTTATTTAGTCTAAAGCCCCATGTAAATGAACTTCTGATAGCAACTGCTGATTTTGAAAGAAACCTTGAGTTGTGGAAAATCAGGTGTGTTAACAAAACATCATCTAATATCCTCTTAATTTTCATTTTTTGATAATGCTCTCAGACACGCAAGTAAACCAGAAAGTTGGGCACTTGTAATTTGGTCTTGGATCCCTAATACTTTTTTAACTACTATTCTTTCTTCCTAAAATAGAGGTGTATTCTTTAGTCCGGTGCCTGGTGGTGTTGATTTGAGGAATTTGTACCACAACTACATAATGGTGTGGGTACAAGATATGCAACTTAACTTTCTTGATTATTGTAAGGCAGAAAAGGTAGGTCTTTTGAGCAATATATGCAGTCAAGCTGAAGCAACATATATCCAAGTATCGTTCTGGTAAGCTCTAACAATTGTGAAGCTTGTTGCCAATGTAAGCTCTAACATCAATTTAAATCATATTTCCCATGTTATCATGAGGCATGGGAAGTTGGATGGATGTTGTGTTATCTTGAGGCATGGTCTCAGTAGTCTTTCTATGATATGTGTAGTTCTCTAAGTCGAAGCCCTCAAGGCATTAACAGAATTGGTGAATTTCCTATAAAAGCCCGGAAAGTATAAAATAACACCTCTATTTTCATTAATGTGTTTTTTTGCTCTTTGCCCTTTGCTTATTGCAAATAGTGTTTTGCAGTTAGTCAAAAGAAATAGAATTGCAGAACTGATTTAATAGTTATTCTGGAGCAGAGCTTACGAGTTATGATCATAAATTGTAAACTGTAATATCCTGTAGTTGGTCATGATTAGGGTAGCAGGGATTTGATAATGCACCTGTGTGCAGCGCGTCTTAGTCCTGTAAACTCTATCAATAAGAACTGTTTGCATTTTAATATAGGTGCAGGATAACCAGAGCACGCATCTACAAAAGATTGTGGAAGAGACAAAGGAAGCAGATGGAGAGGCTGAAATACGCGAAAGGATGCACATGTTGATTTCTCAAGTTATCGACTCCATTCCTAACTTGCACGATGTCTTTACCAGTCCAACATTTATTGTAACCAAGGCTCACAAAAAACTCAAGACAAAATAGTTTGTAATATTCTTGGTGTGACTAAATTGATGTAGAGAATGATTATGTAATATTTTTTATTATTAATAAGATTGAATGTGGTCACTTTTTGAAGTTTGAGATTAGTTCTTTAGATGATAAATCTCATGTTTGTTGGTTGGGTATAATTGTAATTGTAATATACTATATGGTATTTGTTGGTAGGTTACTGAAATTGCAATTTTAATTTTTTTTTTAAAATTGACTTTAAGCGTCGGTTCTTGAAAAACCCGACACTTATAATTTGATTTTATGCATCGGTTTTTGAAGCAACCGACGCCAATAGTAGGACCTATAGCGTCAGTTATTTAAGCAACCGATGCCAATAGTAGGACCATAAGTGTCGGTTCTTAAGTAACTGATGCCAAAAGTAAGACAATATGCGTCGGTGTTTAAAGAACCGACGCTATTAGCAGATGATATACATCGGTTCTTTAAAAAAACCGACGCTATTAGTAGCTGATATGCGTCGCATATTTAACCGACGCTATAAGCATAGACCTATAGCGTCGCCTACATGTACTACACCCAATAACCGACGCCTAATGCCTATTTTGACTGACGCTAAAAGTCAATTCTGTACTAGTGTCAAGTGGTCTTGCTCTTTTAATTCCTTTAAAATATTTTTTGAGCTCAAGATGAAGAATAAGGACTTGGTTGAGCAAAGACAATGGAGCTAATACTTTTGGTTATTTAAAGAATCAAGTTGATATGGGCTAAAAATAAGCCCTAAAGACACATTTAATGTGGCATTAATTAGACCCAATATGGTCCAAGCGTGGGGCCCACCAGATAAGGTCTGAAACCCTATTTATGATATTAATTTCGTAATTAATATCAAGGGTAATAAACAGCTCATCAATTAAGAGTCAAATAAGGATATTACTCCTTCCTGACTTATCCTCCAAGGCACATACTTCGACATGGAAACTGATTCCTATAACGAAGGAGTCTAGAACCTTCCTCAAGGCGGTGACTTGCCCACCAAGTCACCTTATTCTACTACGATTCTAGGGCTTCTCAGCCTATATAAAAGGCCTGACCCCTCATTCGCAGAACTACGTCTTGGCTTGATTCTCAATAACGAGATACGTAGGCACTCTGTGAGGACCGATCAGTCTCGAACACGGAAACAGCCATTAAAGCTTAAAGCTCACCAACCCCTTAGCATTAAATACACACAAACCCTAGCCGCAATTCGATAACCCGATTTTTATTCCACAACATTTGGCGCCGTCTGTGGGAAGACAACATCAACCATGGTTCAAACACGAAGAACAACATCAACCTCGACTGAGGCCATACCCCTTAGCTCTGCTCCACCTGCCACCTCTGATCCGCTTATCACTACTGAAGAAGGACAATTACCCCCATCAACAGGGGCGATCATTCAACCTCTGGCCTCTCAACCCCCAGGGACGATTCCCCATGTTGAGGGAACTCTACCCGTGGTTGTCCATCAAAACCAAGAAGCTAACCCTCTTCAGATGGTGGTTTCTCCTCTTGGTAACGTTGATCGTACGCTACCCCCGAGGATACAGATCCACAATACGGATCTCCCCTTGAATACCAACCCGATGTATGGGCTGCCTAATTATCCCCCTCGACAAAGGGAACCTGGACCAAGCGGTCATGCCTTACAGATCCGAGATCGAGAGTACGATGACTACTCCGGCCTCTATACTGATGATTCGACATCTGAGGATGACGATGATGATCGCGACAAAGCCCCAAGGAGGCGATGTGCTAGTAGAGAACCTCGAAGGAGGGCCCAAAGAATCCATGATGGACCTCCACAAACGGCTGAGGAAAGGATTAAGGCTCATGAGCTGAGATCCAAAGGTTGAAGGATGATATTGCTAGGGAGCAAGCAAGGCAAAGTCTGATTCGACCTCCTCCAATTACAGGGAGGATTCTCATTATAAATCTAGAGAGGCCTTCAAGGAGACAGAGAAGGGCCGATACCCCAACTGAAAAATTGACAAGGGTGGAGACCCCCAAAAGCAACCCAAGGATCTGATGCCACTTGGGGATCCTGATGATCCCAAACCTCCGTTTACTGAGGAGGTGATGAATGCCCGCATCTCAAAGAAGTTCAAGATGCCAACAATTAATGCTTATGATGGAACGATCGACCCCGCAAACCATGTCAGGACATTCTCAAACGCACTGCTGCTGCAGCCTGCGAGTGATGCCTTAAAGTGTATGGCGTTCCCTCAAACCCTATCGGGCATGTCTCAAAGGTGGTATAGTCGCCTACCTGCAAACTCGATTGGCTCTTTTAAGGAGTTGAGCGCTGCCTTTGTCAGCCAGTTCATTAGTGGGAGAGTTCATGAAAAAAGTTCTACATCTCTCATGTATGTGGTGTAGGGGAAGAATGAGAATTTGAGGGATTATCTCAAGCGATTCACCAAGGAGACGTTGAATATCAATGATCTGGAAAATAAGGTGGCCATGGTAGCCCTGGAACACGGAACCACTTATCTCTTCTTTAAAAGGTCTTTGGCAAAACATCCTCTTGAAAACATGGCCGAGCTCCAACGAAGGGCCGACAAGTATATCAAGGCTGAGGACAGCATGAAGAAGGAAGCCGCAGGAGGCAATGGCAAGGGTTCCAACGACTCAAAGAAATGAAAGCAAGAGCAAGAGTACGACGCTAGGGACAAGTATCCCCGGACTAGCAAGGACTCCGAGTCACCACCAAAGAAGGGTTTGGGACCGAGATTTTCTGATTATGCAAGGCTGAACGCTCCTAGGAATCAGATCTTGTTAGATATTGAGAAGGATAAAGACTTTCGATGGCCGAAGCCACATAGGGGTGATCCCGCAAAGAGAAACAAGGAGCAGCTGGACATGAGATGTTGAGCTTCATGGACGGCTTCAGTGGCTACAATCAGATTAAGATGCACAAGGATGACATCCCAAAGGTATCTTTCATAACTGACTTTGGTGTTTTCTGCTATCTTGTTATGGCTTTTGGTCTAAAGAATGCAGGCGCTACTTATCAACAATTAGTGAATAAGATATTCGCTCATCTGATTGGAAAAACCATGGAGGTCTATGTTGATGACATGTTAATCAAGAGCCTATTCAAGGTATACCACATTAAGCACCTCAGAGAGGCATTCGAAGTGCTGAAGCACCACAAGATGATGTTGAATCCAGCCAAGTGTGCTTTTAGTATTGGATCTGGAAAATTTTTGGGTTTGATGGTTTCAAAGAGAGGCATAGAGGCCAACCCTGACAAGATCAAGGCGATTTTAGATATGGAACCGCCGCGCTCTATAAGAGATGTGCAGAAGTTGACGGGCCGAGTAGCAGCTTTAGGAAGATTCATCTCCAAATCTGGTGATAAATGCTTGCCTTTCTTTCAAGCATTGAAGAAGGTGAAAAATTTTGAGTGGACACCTGAAAGCCAAGAGGCCTTTGAACAACTGAAGAAGTACATGGCTGAAGCCCCGTTGCTGGCCAAACCTAGTCCTAGAGAGACTCTTTATCTATACCTGGCGGTATCTGAGCAAGCGTTGAGCGCCGTTCTCATTCGAGAAGAGAAAAAGGTCCAGAAACCTATCTATTATGTGAGCAAGGTGTTGCACTGGGCTGAGTTGAATTACTCTCCCATTGAGAAGTTTTCCTTGGCATTGATAACAGCCTCGAGGAAGCTACGACCGTACTTCCAGGCACATAAGATTGAAGTCCTGACGGACCAACAGTTGAGGAACATATTGCATAGCCCGAAGGCTAGTGGAAGGCTAATCAAGTGGGCGATTGAACTTGGAGAATTTGACATCACGTATAAAACTCGAACAGCCATTAAGGCTCAGGCATTGGCTGACTTCGTGGTTGAATGCACCATTAACAACCAAGAAGTCAGGGGGCTGGAGATGGTAACTACCCCTGGGAAACAGGATAAAGATGAGGAGCTTGTGCCTGATCTGAAGGAGTATTGGGTGCTCTATTTTGATGGAGCATCAAAAACAAAATCTACTGGTGCATGTGTGGTTTTACAAAGCCCCGATGGGTTCATGGTGGAGTATGCTTTGAAGTTGGACTTCCCAACGACCAACAATGAAGCTGAATATGAAGCTTTGTTAGCTGGGTTAGCCCTAGCTAGAATCATGAGGGTCAAGAATCTCAAAGTTTGTGGGGATTCAAGACTAGTGGTATCGCAAGTAAATGGTGAATTTGAATCCAAGGATGAAACTATGGCAAAATATTTGAGAGTTGCGAAAGCTGTTATGACTCAGTTTGATGAGTGCTATGTGGAGCACATTCCGAGAGAAAAGAACGTTAAGGCCGATGCCCTGTCTAAGTTCGCTTCTTCGGAAATAGAGAATCATGCGGGAAGTGTTTACTTCCAGGTCTTGAAGGCCCCAACCATCAACTCGAAATTTGTGGCATCGATCGATGTAGGTGGTTGCTGGATAGATCCTATCAAAGCCCACCTGGAGACCGGATGGCTCCCTGATAATGCCTTGGAGGCACGGAAGCTGTCGGTAAGAGCATTGAGATATGCCTTGATTGAAGGCATCCTTTATAAAAGGTCTTTTGTCATCCCATACTTGAAGTGTTTAAGGCCCCAAGAGGCAAGGGAAGCTTTTGAAGAAGTTCATGAAGGTATCTGTGGGCAGCACTTGGGGGGCAGAGCCCTAGCTCACAAAATAACTCGTTTGGGATTCTACTGGCCAGAGATGTTGGCCGATGCACAGAGCTATGTCAAGCGGTGCGATAGGTGCCAGAAGCATGCTCCGATTGTAAGGCAACCGCCTGAGATGTTAACGTCAGTTAGCTCCCCTATTCCATTCGCAATGTGGGGAATGGATATACTTGGTCCTTTCCCCGTAGCTTCAGCACAAAGGAAGTTTCTAATGGTTGCCATCGACTACTTCACTAAGTGGATTGAGGCTAAGCCTTTGGCCAAAATAACCACCAAGCAAGTTTCCCAGTTCTTTTGGGAGAACATCATTTGTAGATATGGGATCCCTCAAGTCCTTGTGACGGATAATGGGACACAGTTTAACAATGAAGAGTTTTAGAAGTACTGCAAGGAAAATTCCATTGAGCTTCGTTTTACTTCAGTAGCACACCCGCAAGTAAATGGACAGGCAGAGGTCGCCAATCGAATCATCCTTGATGGACTAAAGAAGAGGGTCGAACGTTCTAGGAACATTTGGGTGGACGAGCTACTGCCTATACTATGGGCGTATCGCACCACTTGTAAAGTGACAACTAGAGCAAGCCCGTTCTTGTTGGCTTACGGGGCCGAGGCAGTTGTGCCCCTTGAGATTATGCATGCATCACCTTGAGTTGAAGAATATGAACCAGAAGTTATTGAAGAAGGCATGAGACTCGCCCTTGACTTAATTGATGAGGTTAGGGATGAAGCAAATGCCAGGAATGCAGAGCATCAGAAGAAAGCGTCTTTCTACTATAATTTAAGGGTTAAGGAGATGTTCTTTCGACAAGGTGACTTGGTTCTAAGGAAAATAGAAGCTTCTGGAGTTGGACAGAAAGGAAAGCTAGCCCCTAACTGGGAAGGGCCGTATCGAGTCAAGAAGACACTAGGACGAGGATCCTACAAGTTGGAGACATTAGATGGGAACGAAGTGCCACGTACTTGGCATGTTTTGAACCTGAAGATTTATTATGTTTGAGCTATCCTTGTAAGGATTCAGCTTTCTATCTATTTTTTAGGAGAAGTAGAAATAAGGTTCGATGAAACCATTCTAGGGCCTAGTGCCCCGAGTAGGACAGTAGTATTACATATGTAAGGGTTGAACCCACTTCGATTTATTAATGCAAGTTTGTTTTCCATTCTATGATTTTGATTATGTACCAAGTACCTGTTGAGTGTAAGTTTAGAAAAACTAAGTACCGGAAATAATTGAACATATGAATGAGGAAAGCAAATGCATAAATAAAGTTCCTCGAAGGGCTAAGGTTTAAATTACAGACCACGAATAAAAGTTAAGTCCCGAAAGACCTTGATTGAAAACTGACAAGATAAAGCCACATATGGCTGTAAAGCCATGCAAGGCCCTTGATCAAAGACATCTACTCCTCGAAGGACTCCTCTACCACTTCTTGCTCTCCTCTCTCCTCCTCTTCGTCTTCCTCTTCTTCATTTCCCTCCTCTTTGGAGCCCTCATCATCATCTTCGGCTTCTGTCTCCATAGGCTGCGCCACTCCCCTCTTCACCACGTCCCCTTCTTCGTCTGAAGTCTCAGTCGAGGAGTTGGGTCTAGCCCGAAGTTATTTTCCAGGAAAAGATTGCCTCACGGTCGCCTCCCTCTCCGACATGGCCTTTTTCCCAGCTGAACGTGAAGAGGTCGAACCGGAGCTAACAACATTGGCCGCCTTCCTCAAGCCAGAACCAGAAGGACGGCGACTACCCCCGGAGCCCAATGCATGATCCTCGTGACTTCCGCTAGCAGCATCCCAATTAGGGCAAGGGAAGTCTGCTGGATTCACCACCGAAGGATACTTGTGGCTAACAACGCCAACAGCATTGTTCCATCCAACTGACATGTTAAAGGGCCGCATCTCATCATCATGATCATCTATAAACTTGGTAAAAGCTTCCGACCTATGGTAGGCATCAATCACCTTGTCAGCATCGGAGGATTTCTTCTTGGCAAGTGAGTGAAGTTTCTTTTGATAAGACAGACTACTTGCCTCAGCTCGAACAACCCTGGAGTTTAGGTCTTGAACTTGTTCTTTGAACCGTGCTTGCTCATTCAGCAGTTCCGCATTGCTATCCCTATAGGCTCGGCCTTGATGGGTGGCGGATTGAAGATAAGCATTTGCCTGTAATAAAGAAATTGGTAAGGCACTTAACAAAAAACTGGGTAAACAAGAACATCGAATGCATAATTTGGTACCTGATAAAGAGCCTGAGCTCCAAGGCACTCAGGTTCGTCAATCTTATCCCCCGCAGTAACTGTTAGGAGATCAGGAGCAGTGATAGAGAGCTTGGACCAGGCCAAGGCTAAGGTAGAACTTCCCAAGATAGAGTCTTGCTCACAAATACCCCAATCAAGAGTGAAGGGGACTCTAGCACCTTCAGTGGCATTCCGGGACCTCTTCCCCCCTTGGGAACATCCCTCCAAGAACGTAGGAACCTTTCGACCAGTAGGATTCAGTTGCTCTTCCGCTTTCTTTATAATTCGTCTGGTAACATTTGGCTGATTCTCGGGACGACTGTCCAACTCCTTAGCAGCGGAAACAAAAAAAGAAGGAGATATCGGAATAAGAACAAACATAGTTCTTGATAAAGCAATGAAGAAAAATTACCCTCAAAAGAAAGAATGCTTAAGCCGGTTTTGATAAGTCTCTTCTCTGTCAGAATAGTTTTGTAATGGGTGCGACCATCATCAGTAAGCAATCTATCTCTGTCTAGCAATTCTTGATGGTTGAGATCACACACGAAGTGCGAACTATCCTCCACATATCCAAACCTCTTAACGAAAAACTGACCCCAGTCACTGCCTTGCCATTCCAAAACAACAAACTCTCTATCCCAGAAATGATGGGAGCTAGGAAAAGAGAAAGAGTTTACTATATGAGGAAGATTACTTTGAAGTTGGAAGTTAATCCATCATGGCTTAGAATCAGAAGAGTTTTTCACTGAGAAGATGCTCCTAAACATTGTCGTGCTCAAAGGGATCTCCAATTCCCAGCATCTCAACATGAAAATAATGAGGAACCTCCATGAATTGGGGTACAGCTGGCAAAGATGAACTTGGAGCTCCGCTAAGAACCTGATAATGAATGGATGGACGGGGAACCTCAACCCCGCTTCTAAGGCACCTTTGTAAATGCAGATCCTTTCGGGATGCCAATTGCAAGTTCTATCTCCAAGGCTTAGAAGGCAAACTTTAATCACACTTGGAAAACAGTACGTGCTTTTAATCATCTCTACATCCTTTCTTTTTAACTTGCAAGGGCTATGAAAGGCATCTAAATCTGAACTATTGGGAAACGACTCTCCCATAGGTTTAACAAATCTAATGTAGACTCGAATTGACGCTCAATATATTTAGGAGGCATGAGTTTTAGTTTACCTTTCATGGTTCTTGCCATGCTCCTCTTCCTGAAGGATTCCTCCATGGAGATTTGGGGGGCAGATGCATGCTCGTCGGCCATATTGAACTCGAAGCTTGAACTCGAAGCTTGAACTTTAAGCTTGAACTTGAAAGCTTAAAAACTAGAGAGCTAAAGAGCTTGAAGACTTAAGAAAAGTTTGAGAAATGAAGAAGTGAAAAAAAATGAAAGATACTCCCCTCCTTTTATAAGAAAAGGATGACCTGCTACCTCAGGTTAAAATACAGCCCGGTTCGCGTTTACAGGTCAAGTATCAATTATATATGAAAAAAGAACAAAAACTATCTGATATGGATGGAAAAAAAAATCATTGTAACTCGTGAAATTATGAAAAAGAAACGGAGAATTTAAATGAATATCCGGACCAGAACAGTCAGTTGGATTTCGAAAGCTAAGCATGCTTAAGAAGGCTCAATCAGGAAATTAGTCCTAAATGCGGGATTAGTGATACTAATCGGGGTTTAATTAAAACCTTATGTAAAAGTCATGAATGGCCAAGTTGATTTGAAAGTTGATGTTTGAATATTGATGTCGAGGTTCAATATCGATGATCAAGGTCGATACTCAAGGTTGAAAATCAAGTTTACTGACCGGAAACCGGCCGACCAAGGCAAGAAAACACCCCAACCGACCGACAACATGCCGACCGAGGCACCTTCGGAAGCCCTAGCCGACCGGAGATCGGCCGACCGAGGCATACGGGATACCCTGGCCGACCACAATGCAGCCGACTGAGGCACCCAAGGCGCTACGGTCGACTGAAGAGTGGCCGACTGGCTCCTGGCCGACCGGCTTACCGGGAACCTCTCAGCCGATCGCGCTGATCGTCGAGTTGGAGTTTTGCTTCGACCAACAAAAAAAAAATTGGCCGACCGGGTCTCGGCCGACCTGCTCACCGGGGACGTCTCGGCCGACTGACGTCGATCGTCAGCACGTGTTTTCAAAATTTCAGCCGACTAATATTGATGTTCAGTACGGGTTCTAGAGCTGATATTTGACTTTAAACCTGATGAACCGAACGCAAAAACCAGTGACCAAATTTTAGAAATTCGAGCCGAAACGATAAATTCTGAATATTCTGAATAACTCGACCCCAGCCAGGGGCTCTGCCGCCCTCGGACCCCGCCCGGGGGCTGCCGCCCTCGGACCCCCCGCTAGCACCGTTTAGTGCCGATTAGCACCGTTTAGCGTCGATTTGCACCATTTAGTGCCATTATGTGCCGTTTAATGTCAATAAACATCGTTTAAACGTCGTTTAAGGCTGATTAGCGCAGTTTAGTGCCGTTTAACACCGTTTAGTTTCGTTTCATATCGTCGTAAATGCATCGGTCACTCCACGCTTTACATCAAGATGGTATTCGTGAAAATGCTAATGTATAACAGTAAACCCTAACCCGAGTCCCGTAAAAGGCCGTTAAAACTTCAAGGAAAACCTTATCAGTTTTCCTAGAAGTTGGGGGGCAAATGATATGGGCTAAAAATAAGCCCTAAAGACACATGTAATGTGGCATTAATTAGACCCAATATAGTCCAAGCGTGGGGCCCACCAGATAAGGTCCAAAACCCTATTTATGATTTTAATTTCGTAATTAATATCAAGGGTAATAAATAACTCATCAATTAAGAGTCAAATAAGGATATTACTCCTTCCTGACTTAGCCTCCAAGGCACATACTTCGACATGGAAACTGATTCCTATAAGGAAGGAGTCTAGAACCTTCCTCAAGGCGGTGACTTGCCCACCAAGTCACCTAATTCTACTACGATTCTAGGGCTTCTCAGCCTATATAAAAGGTGTGACCCCTCATTCGCAGAACTACGTCTTGGCTTGATTCTCAATAACGAGATACGTAGGCACTCTGTGAGGACCGATCAGTCTCGAACACGGAAACAACCATTAAAGCTTAAAGCTCACCAACCCCTTAGCATTAAATACATACAAACCCTAGATGCAATTCGATAACCCGATTTTTATTCCACAACAAAAGTTTATACCACTTAAGGTAAAACTAGATTATAATTTTTAGACCAAACCAAAAGATAGCTAAATGGCCTTTCACACCCAAAATAGGTTTTTCAAAGGACTTGGGGGAAGCTTAGGATAATCTTTTAAGTGCTTCCAAGAACTTACAAATTGCCAAAATACACACTAAACGAATCAACTTTGAGACAAGTGTATCTAAGAGCGAAATGCAAGATTAAGTGAATATAAGTTAATATATGCAAAAATCAGCCAAGCAAGCACAATATATCAACTATATATTCGGTTATATATATATATATATATATATATATATATATATATATATAAAAAATGAAACCAACTTATAACCCTTGAGATCTAAATAGAAAACAAGAGAAAAAAAGCTAGTTTTGAAGCTTTAACACACAAAAACACTCGCCGGAAAAGTCGTTGGAATTTGGCCGGAATTTAAGGTTCAAGGGGGACTTTTCTTGGGTTCAAAAGGTCACTTACAAGCTGCCTAAACAAGGCTTGGAAGGTGGAAAAACGTGGGTGACCAAAGGTGTGTGAAGGAGAGCAAGATTTAAGAAGAAAAACAAGCCAAAATGATGAAATATCAAGGTTTAAAAATGGCTAAACCCAAAGCTACGTTTTTGGCTCTTTAAGTGCAGTAGGGAGAGTGTTTGGGAAGTGTTTTCTTCAGCATGTAATTGGCTCTCAAAGCTTGGAAAAGAAGTGGGGGGTAAGGGCTTATTTATAGCCAAAAAATAAGCATTTTAGCAGTATTTTTAAATGATTTATGGCACATGTTGAAAAGGCAAGTGGGAGGAATATTCCTTGAGGTATCCCATCTGTATAACAATTCAAATTTGCATGGAAAAGAGTGCCCATGCATTTATATTATTTTACGAATCAATAAAAACGTAAAATGCGCGTACCGACGAGCCGAAATGGGTTAAATCATAATAAATTGAAAACTCATTCAAAAATTACGAAATTTTGAGAATCCCCTAGAAATGTGCCCAGAGGACTATGGTCAAAATTTCACCTTGAAATGAGTTGACCTTCTATGACTTTTAAGCGACCATTAAATCAATTACGTATCGATTTAAGGGGTCCCAAAAAAAGTCATCCAAAATTTAGGAAACTTATTCTACAATGTCCTATGGAGAAACTATGGACATATCCAAGGTTTCAAGTCAAAAAGATATGTGGAAGTATTTTTACGAATTTTTCGAATGTAAAAATGGCCTTCCGGAGCGACCGAAAAATTCTTTTTTCTTTACCGACAACTTAGACAAAAGTTTTGACTTGAAAAATATTCAAACATAATATTCCTTATGATATAATGACTATAAGGTCCAAGGAGTATTTAAGTTTGAATTTAAAAGATTTTATCCGGATAAATAAGGAATTACGGGTATTTTGGAATAAAATCTCTTTTTGGTCTTTTGGCATGGTTTTTGGCAAGGCAATTTAGTTGTAAATTTTTGACAAATATATCAAGAATATTTGAGAGTTAAACATTTAAGAATAACATGCTTTTGAGTAATTTGGGTAATTTTGGTTCGTAAAGCAGTGTTTGAAAATTCTCGATATTCGTGCCTTTTGCCGATGCCTAAGTCTTTTGACATAAATAACCTAGAATATAAAATACCATCAACTTGATATTTCCATTCTAAGTCAATGTCTAAAATGTGTCGGAAAACATTTTTGGTTAGATTTGACCACTTTGACTTGATACCGAAAAATGTCATCTCCGGGGGAGGATTCTAAGTGGAATCCTAAATCTAATTTAATTTTACTTTTTATTTTGACAAATTCCAAAACCTAAAGTGCGAAAGCAATGACTCTGTCAACTCTGACTGATAATGCTCCTCTATAAAATGTTGTGAAGATGTCTACTATTCTTTCTAAAGGTCTTCAAACTGAAATTGCTTCTGTTAAGGATTTTCATGCGCATACTCGAGCTGAGTTACTGAACAAGTTTGAATTATCTGCTACTAGTTCTCAGGTTCGGATTCTGACAAAAGAGGTTGAGAAAACTAATAAGAGACTTGATTCTCTTGAAAGTAAAGTTGACAACATTGAAGCCTCTCTCCAACTTATTCTATCTTTATTGACTGATCCTGATGTCAAAAAGGGGGAGAAGTTAGTCAAAACAAAATGCACACCTGATCTAGTTGTAAGAAAGGATGATGATACTTCTGGAAATGATGGTAGTGCTCAGACTCATGGAGCTGAAACCTCTGATGCTGCATTGGTAACAAGGAAAAGTAAATCTAAAACTCAAACAAGGCAGTTAACTCATGTTTCTAGATCTGGAAAGAAGACAGTAAGGACAATGGTACAATCTCAAGTCATGACAGAAGAACAGTTTCTGACACCTAGTCAAGGTCAGTTGTTAACAATTCCTGAGGATGATGTGTATATTGATGATGAAAATAAAGAAGTTGCTAAAACTTTCTTTTATGAACTTGATACTGACACTGGTGAGGTTCTTCATTTGTTTCATAAAGATAAAAGAGTTGAACTAGCAAATGCAAAGTCAGCTCTTTCTGTGCTAGCTGAAGAAGACTTTCCTAATCTGTCAAAAGAAGAAATTCTAATTGAACAGAAAAAGCTTGTGGATAGTTTTAAGAAGACTCGTACTGCAAGTAGAGGAAGAGGCAGAGGGAGAGGCAGGAAACCTATTCAAAAGAAGGCTAGTGGAGTAAGGATAGAGGAGATACCTGCTGATATTTCTGTTGTTCCAATTAATTCCACATTCTGTGCAGGCTACTATACATGATGATCAACAAGAAGAGGAAAATCAATTGACATTAAGGAAGAGTAAAATGGCTGTGAAAGCACAGAATGTTGTTGTTGAAACAGTTCAAACTGTTATTCCTGAAGCTGATATCTTGAAGGAAAGGTTCAGAAGATTTGAAATAGAGAAGGAGATCAGAGAAAAAGCAAGGGATGCTGAAATTAAAGCAACCAAGGACTATGAAAAGAGTATAAAAGAGTCTAACAAGAGACTGTGGTATGATATCACAAGACAAATCAAAAAGAAAGGTGATAAGTGGCAGAAGATCAATGATTGGAATTATAATGGACCAGCTGTTTTCAACCTGGTGGATCAATGCCAGAACTTTCTCTAATTGATGAAGTTGAGTCTAAAAATCTTCCACCACTTTGGTCTAGAATGCAATCTACTTTAAAGGCACTGGAATATAAAACCAGAGGAGGTACTGGTTTTGGTAAAGCTCAAATTATTTCTACTGCACAGACAGATCAACATGCTCTAGTTGACAATATTGGTGAGGAATTAACTGCTGCTCATCTGTGGAAACTTAAAGTTGTTGCTATTATTGCTGATTGTCATGCCAGTGCCAAGAAGGTGGAGAAATTGCTGTACTTCATGAAAAACAAGATTGTCAAGAAATTAACTATTGATGAGTTGTTATGCAAATCTACAAAGGAACTGAAATATGTTCTTTATCTGCTCAAGGGTAAAAGAATCAAAGTTAAAGAGATTGAAGTCTACAAGAACTGGTATAGTATGATTCTCAGAACTATCAGACAGAGAGTTCTGGATGGAGGAACAAGGTATGATGGTAACTATACTCCTATGTACTTAAATTCTAGAGGCAAAGAAACTAAAATGCAGAGAGGCACTGCCTTTAATGAAGAATACTTTGGTATGGAACAATTGTCTCTTAATCTTGATGGGAAGGAGTTTGCATATATATTGTTGGGAGAATTAGATTTACCTAGAAGCTCAATACAGAATCTCAGGGCATCTATTTATCAGATTAATGAAGAAGTTGAAGAACTCAAGAATCTGAAGAAGAAACTGGTTTAAATTCTCGAAAGCAAGGAAGAAGAGTTGCTGTCAGATTTCTTGAAGATGAATCTTTTCTATCAAAGAATTTCTGAAACTGTTCCTGATGAGTTCTAGAAGATATTTTGTTTTGAGTTTTTGACATCACTGAATCAAGGAATATGTGCTTTATTTTACAAAGTACAAATTGGGGAGATTGTTAGATGTTGATTCAAGTGATATCAGGATCTGGACTGCTGATCAGATAATGATGCTGATGTCATAAGTAGTACAACGTCAATATTAGAGTTGTTATCAGTATTGGAAGCTGATCAGGATTACATGAAGATTTATATTAGTCCAGAGATCAAGGAAGATTGATTTATCGACTCCTATTTTATAGGATCGTAGCTATCAGTTAAGATATGCATTGTAAACAGTTGTTAATTGATTTAACATATCTTGTAATTGATAGGGTAGCTGTGTGATGTATATAAACACAGTTTAGGTTTTACATGTTATTAATCGCTTACACGAGATATCTTGTAACCTAGCAGCTCTCAAGAACATCAGAATTTCTTGATAGAGTTTGTAACAGTTTTATATCAGAGTTAATAAAGCTGTTATTTATTCATACTTGTGTTATCATTTCAATCCCTCTTCTATAGTTGTTCATTACTGGGTAACATATAATTTCTGACTTGATGCAAGTATGGGTAACGCTCTGACAAATCAGATGAATCAAGATAACAGTTAAAAGACATATATGTTCAAAAGCTCAAGTTGCCTTCATTAATCAATCCAACAAAACACTAGACTACACAAGTAAAAAAACAACCTGATCTCAAAATACTAAATAGTGCAATGATATCAAAAAATAAATACTTAAAATTAGTCCCCGGCAGTGGCGTCAGAAACTTGTTATCGATTTTACAATCACTAACGCAAGTGCATGTATCGACCAGGTAGTATATAAAAATCGTTTCCACGAGAACCAAATTAATTTGTTAAATACCAATAACTATCGTTCGTTCAATTCAAGTTAAATTATATTTGATAAAAAATGTATTAAAAACTACTCCTAAAATATAAAACTATATTAATCAGCTGAAGAATATAACAAGAATAACAACATCTAAGCCTTTAATTAACTTGCTCTTGAGTTTAACAAGTATCTTTTATCATCTATATTTCATGTTCTAATTGTTATTCTAGGGTACAAATATATTCAAAAGGACCTCCCGAATCTCAAGTGAATCTAACTCGCAAGATTAAATCTCATATTCCTATATAAAATTTAAATTTGTGAGCAGCATTAACACATAGCCCTAGATCGACTACTTGCTGTGATTAGATATATTCATATCCTAAACACAAATTAACACCATTATTAATCACAAGTTATACTGATTTGATATAATTTAGGATATCTCTTCCAAGCATCACCTAAATTACTAAATCAATCTCAAAGTTAATTACTCTTTGAGAAGCATTACAAACAAAACAATAAAAACAATCATAATGAACATAAAATAGAGAATTGAAAAGAACATTTATTTATAAACTGAAGAATCCATTAAAGCCCTAACTGGAATAAGAATTAGTTTAGCATCTTAAAAGAACAAAACATCAAAGGAGTTGAGAAGATAAAAGAAAGATAAAACTCATTGATGTCGCTTCAGTCTTCAATCTCTAAAGTGGTTTATTCTTCTTTGAGTGTCTCTTCTTCTCTCAAGAATGATTTTCTCTTTTCTAAACTACGTGTCTATAATGTCTAATTGCTATCTCTACAACTGATATAGTTATTATATGTACAATTGTTTTTAATGATTTAATAGAATTACAAGAAAAGTCATAAATTAAAAATAATTTTAAGATAAGAAATTTGAAGCCTACTATTCCTGGACGTTTCTGGGCAGTTGAGAGCAGATTAAAATTCTGAGCCATGATAAAAATATTGGCTTTCTTCCGAGCTTTCGAATGACTGCTTACGGGCCTCAAACAGACTTGTAGAACTCCCGATAGACCCCAAATAGTGAAAGTTCTGAAAACTATCCAAAAATTTGATTTTTCAATGATTTAACTCCAAAAATCCAATGCCAGCTCCAATCCATTATTTTCTTGATTCCTATAATAAAATATTTAAACACATTAAATGAAATCGAATTTAATGCAAAAATAACAAAAAATATAAGGATAAACTAATAACAAATAACGAACTCAGCTCTTTCCCGATCTCCAAGCACCGAGAGGAATGAAAAAAATGCTCTGTTCTCTCTCCAAAAAACTCATTGATGTCGCTTCAGTCTTCAATCTCTAAAGATAAAGGAAAGATAAAAGGAAATATAAAACTCATTGATGTCGCTTCAGTCTTCAATCTCTAAAGTGGTTTATTCTTCTTCGAGTGTCTCTTCTTCTCTCAAGAATGATTTTCTCTTTTCTAAACTACGTGTCTCTAATGTCTAACTGCTATCTCTACAACTGATATAGTTATTATATGTACAATTGTTTTTAATGATTTAATAGAAATACAAGAAAAGTCATAAATTAAAAATAATTTTAAGATAAGAAATTTGAAGCCTACTATTCCTGGACGTTTCTGGGCAGTTGAGAGCAGATTAAAATTCTGAGCCATGATAAAAATATTGGCTTTCTTCCGAGCTTTCGAATGACTGCTTACGGGCCTCAAACAGACTTGTAGAACTCCCGATAGACCCCAAATAGTGAAAGTTCTGAAAACTATCCAAAAATTTGAATTTTCAATGATTTAACTCCAAAAATCCAATGTCAGCTCCAATCCATTATTTTCTTGATTCCTATAATAAAATATTTAAACACATTAAATGAAATCGAATTTAATGCAAAAATAACAAAAAATATAAGGATAAACTAATACTCCCTCCGTCCCATCTAATTGTTTACACTTTTTTGAAGCTTTCTGGCACGCATTTTAAGGTAGATTTTAAAGATAGTTCCATAACTTATTTTTGAAATTTTCTTTTTGTGTATAAAAATAGGATTGTTCTATTTTTATACAAAAAAAAAAGAAACTTTCAAAAATAAGTTATGGAACTATCCTAAAATCCACCTTAAAATGCGTGTCGACACCCTATTTTGAAATGATAACAAATGGACGGGACGGAGGAGTAACAAATAACGAACTCAGCTCTTTCCCGATCTCCAAGCACCAAGAGGAATGAAAAAAATGCTCTGTTCTCTCTCCAAAAAACTTAACCAAACCAAACACTTTTTTCAACCCTTTTATTTTTTATCCACCGGAAACCACCATACATATCATCGTTGACCACCCTTCTCACCGCAATCCTTTACTTCTCTTGCCATCCTTTCTACATTTCCTTCATCACCTTACTCTCTTCTTTCAGATCTGATCGTATTTAATCCCGATCTCTGTTCTTTTCGAGCTCTTTCGATGGGCTCTCGAAACTCGGAACACTCTGGTTCCATGGATTCTGAAGAATTCTCAGCTTTTATAGGACACAACTATGCTCTGCCTGCTCACTTGCAACAATAACAGCTACATTTTGACAATGAATCATTCAATACGATAGAAGTAATGGGGGAACCTTTACCTCCTGAAGCTTAGGCACGTATGAGAGAGTAAATAAATCTAATTCTAAATGATGGATCTGTTCAGCATGCTACCGGACCTGAAGCTGAAAACTCTAGCCGAGGGTCACAAAGCTCTCCTCCGGAGGTAGCTAATACTACTCAAGTGAAGAACGATTTTACTATCAAGAATTCAGGAGGAGGGGAAGCAACCAAAACTCAAGAAGCTCAACATACAAAAGTAATTACTTGGAGCAACATTGTTGCAAAGAATGTTATTAATAGTGAACCTACTGTTGGAGAAGCTAACATTAGTTACAATGAGGATGATTCAGCTACGGTTCGCTTTTCAGATGCATTCTTTGAAAAAGCGAAGAAGCAATGGGAGACTAGTATTATTGGGTACTTTATAGGGGGGTCGTTTGCCTTTAAGTATGTTCGAGAACAAACACAGAGATTCTGGAAAAACAGGGGTTTGACAGGTGTTTATTATAATTCTAAGGGCTATTATACTTTTAGATTTAGTACACTAGAGGAAAAGCATAGAGCCTTGAGTCTAAATACTATTCAGATGGGAGGGAAAACAATGTTCCTTAAACCATGGATTGAAGGCAATCAATTTAAGCGCAACATAATTGATAAGGTCCCGTGTTGATACGTCTAGTTGATGTCCCAGACATCAACTAGATATTATTGGTTCTGGAGCATGGATTTTACCAAGACCTAACAGAAGACTTCATCACATCAGCACGGTTCTAGAGGATTGGTTGGCTAACTTTAATCCTCCCTATTTTGATCTTTCTAAGCCGGATGTTTTTATTTGGGATGATCGACCTATCTCCAGGGTTAAAATCAGACACATATAGGACTCTATCCGCCACAAAACGCAAACTGTTTCTTGGCATAAAGGTGTTTGGCACAAAGGTGTTTGGCATAAAGGTGTTTGGCACAGTCTTGCTATACCCAGGTATTCTCACCATCTTTGGTTAGTCTGTCATGGGCATCTCAACACCATGCATCGCCTTGCGTCTTTTGGCTTAGATGTTCTTGATTGTTGTTATTTGTGTGTTGGAGGGCATGAGTCCCTTGATCATCTATTCCTGCACTGCACATACAGCAACCATGTCTTAGATCAACTGGGAACTTTGCTTGGTCTTTCTCACCAAGCAACCACATGGCTCGACTTGCTTCATTCATGGCTTAATATTCAGAATCCTATTACTCGTCATGTGGCTCTTCTTACTCTCCAGGTCTATGCTTATCATCTATGGAGGGAACGAAACTCTAGAGTTCATAACAAAAGTATGCTTCATCCAGCAAAGATGTTCACAGGGATTATCACGGACATTAAGACTCGTTTATCAACTCCTTCTTGGTTTCTTAAGCGCTAATGTACAAATTCTTTCAGTAGTTGGCTAGATCTTTGATCTCTTTAGCTGTTTGCTTTTGATGTCCGGTTAACATTCTTGTTAGATTGTTTTCTTTGCCACCTCTATGGTTTGTCATAGAGCATGGGTTAATCCTTTTTGTCTTTAATATACGCAGTTTAGCAAAAAAAAAAAAAAACAAATAACTTGTTAAATAGCCAATTATATTTTTCAACTAAAGCACGTTACTTTTTATATTTTCTCTAACTAAATTCTCTTATTTTCCAATTATATCACGAACTGTTCTATTTAATACAATATATCATTTCAAAAGTTTAGCCTACAAAATTCATGGCTTAAAAAATTTATTTCAAATTTTAAAAAAAAATCATATAATATTAAAAAACAATATGCACATGGCAAAGGTTTTAAGTTAATATTAATATTCTTAAAGACGAAACATTAAAAGTTTGGTCGGTCGATATGGTACTTATTTTTTGGTATTTCGTAACTTAATTACCCTTACTCACGTTAATCTTTACTTAATTTCTTTTACCTTGGTACATATTTAATTTGTACTTATGGGCTTTCTATTTTATAACACAAAATAATAATAATATTATTATTATTACTATAATATCTTTTTCGGGTAAAACACATTAACTTTTCTATATTTTTTAACTAAAATCTTTTGTTTTAAAAAGTATCATTGGTCGTTCGATTTAATGGAAAAAATAATAATATTGTAATTACTAATAACTAATTAATTAATTTTTAGCTAAAACGTAATAGTTTTTTATATTTTCTAATAACAATCTCTCGTTTTCTAAAAATATCACGTGCAACATATATTTAATTTTTATAATTCAATTATCATTTAAAAATTTATACTTACAAAATTGAAATCTTAAAATTTTTAATGACAGATTAAATAAAAAATATACAATATTAAAAAAAATTAATGCATTTATATCCAATTAGAAAAGTTACTTGCTATTTTAAAAAAAATAGAATTACTTGCGCACATAATTTGTTACTTGTAATTTTGTGTTAAAAAATATTTTAAAAGACAACCTAACATTTTAAAGAAGGGAATGAAAATTTGGAGAAACATTTTGTAAAAATTTGGTGCGAAAAAAGGAGGGAGCAGTGAAAATTGAAATCATCACAATCAAAAAATCAATAACAGTTCAAATCCGGATTTCAAATAAATCCTAATCGGACCCCAAACACATTCCCCCTTCACACACACCATACATACATATATATGTATGTGATCGAAGCATACATAATCCGATTGTGAGAGAGCGAGTTCATCTATCACTGTTCCTGATTATACATACATATATAAACCCTAATTTCACCCCCAATTTAACACACACAACACAAGCCCTATTTGTGTAATTAGGGTTTATCAGTTAGGCGTCTAATTGGTTTCAAAATCATGTCTTTACAACAGTACAATGCTTGATTTTATGCTAATTTGATAATTTGTTGTTCAATTAGTGTGAATTTTTAGGTTTTTTTTAGGATTTGAAATTGGGGGTTTGTGAAATGGACGGGAGGAGAATTACGGCGACTCGGCGACCGTGTTGTGGGCGGAGAGTGGTGGCGAAGAAGCGGCCACGGAGCGGTGTGGATGGGTTTGTTAATAGTGTTAAGAAGTTACAGAGAAGGGAGATCTGCTCGAAACGCGATCGGAGTTTTAGTATGAGTAATGCGCAGGAGAGGTTTCGGAATATTCATTTGCAGGTTCACTCATTTTTACGGTGAAACTGATTATATTTATGTTTATTTGTTTGTGTTTGATTTTAATTGTATGTGATTAATTTTTAGCATTTGTGTGATTTTGAGCTGGATTATAATCGTGGTTATGAAATTGTAAGCTGTTATGTTGATATTTGTGTTGATGGGAATGATGGAAGATTTCCATTTCTTAGTAATTGGGGGTATGTGCAGTTTGTTTAAAGCTTTGGATATTGATTTTTTTTGCCTTACCGTAGCTTAAAGATACACTTAGGATGTTAGGCTGTTGCTCTAATTTTGGAGAGATAAGTATGTAGGAAGTTATTCATATACTGTTCTCAATGTATCTACGGGAATTTGTTTATGAATTTTTGGTGGATGCTTTTCCAAAAATTGATTCCTGGAAAATTGTGATTAGTGGGTTTTTTGGATTAAATGTTTCAGTATGATTTTTGGCAGGCTTAGGTGCTGATTTTCAAGTCCAGATTACTTGACTTTTGCTTAATGTTGTTTAAAAAATTGTGGTATACAGCATGAAGAACTTCTGAAACGTTTATTGAACTGTGAATTATAAGCATAAGCAGTCATCTGTTCATCTGTCTCACTAGACATGTAGATACTTTCTTCTTGTATATTCATGTTCCTTATTTAGCATTCAACATCTGCTTGCATCTACCCATGAATTAATGAGCACTGCTGATTTGGTATGTAATTTAGTTTTAAGGTTACTTAACGATGACGAAATGTTTTTGAATGGTAAAAATATATTTATTTTTTCATCAGGAGGAATATGATACCCATGATCCAAAGGGGCATTCTTCTATGGTGCTACCGTTTCTAAAGAAGCGGTCAAAAGTTATTGAGATAGTTTCTGCGCAGGATATTGTCTTTGCTCTAGTGCAGTCTGGTGTTTGTGCTGCCTTTAGCCGAGGTAATGATTTAATTAGATTATCATTAGATACAAGTTAGAGATATCCCTGACATGAAAAAGGTAAATGCAACATTTAAATTGTTGAATGCAGACACCAACGAAAGGATATGCTTTATGAATGTCAGTCCTGATGAAGTTATTCGAAGCTTGTTCTACAATAAAAACAATGATTCCCTCATCACAGTTTCAGTTTATGCATCAGACAACTTCAGCTCCTTGAAATGCAGAACCACACGGATTGAGTGCGTGAAATTTTTATTCTGATTTGCTACTTGTGTTTTCTGAGGTTATGTTTTTTCTTTACTCACATGCGTCATTTATGATTTAGATACATTCGCCGTGGCAAGCCAGATGCTGGCTTCCCTCTTTTTGAGTCTGAGTCATTGAAATGGCCTGGCTTTGTCGAGTTTGATGACGTGAATGGGAAGGTACTCACTTATTCGGCACAAGATAGGTAAGCTTACCAATTTCTCTGCATACCTATATATATATATATATATATATATATATATATATATATATATATATATATATATATTATGATTGTAATTTAAGGGAACTGTAGTTTGCAAAATATGCTCTTCGATATCACGAAATTTAATTGTTGATTTTCCTGTTTTCAGCATCTACAAGGTCTTTGACCTGAAAAACTATACAATGCTGTACTCCATCTCCGATAAAAATGTACAAGAAATCAAGATAAGGTGAGTTTTTACTACATAACTGTCATTACAACAAATTAACAATGTACTTAAAACTTGAAAGTATGACTAGAAGTTTGTTTATTAATATTGGTCTTCTATTTGTTTTGGCTTAGTGTCTTGTCATATGTTGTTCCAGTCTTAGAGAGCTTGTGCTATACATCTGACTAACTTCTAAGATATTGAATGTTTCTTCCCATCCAATTGTAATTTGGAAATCGGATTACTGGATTAGATAATTTAATTACATTTTCTATACCCAATTTAGTACAATGAACCGTAGGTGGACATCTTAATTTATTGTTTTAGAAATAAATGTAATGCGCACATATCTGGATTATTGAGCATAAAGGTAGAGATTGAAAGTAAACATCTATGAAAATAATAAAATTTGTAATAAAGGGGCTGACTCAAAAATTGTGTCTTAAGTTTGTTATCTTTTTATGTAGTTGCTACCTGTATAATCTCGATTTTGTAAGATCATTTTTGCATCAACCTGCAAATTTTAACATATCTTGTGATCAACAGCCCAGGAATAATGTTGCTGATATTTACAAAAGCCAGTGGTCATGTTCCTCTTAAGATTCTTTCAATAGAGGATGGAGCTGTTCTTAAATCTTTTAACCATCTCCTTCATCGCAATAAAAAGGTGGATTTTATTGAACAGTTTAATGAAAAGCTCCTCGTCAAGCAGGAGAATGAAAACCTACAGATTCTGGATGTATGTATCTCTTTGTGTATTCTAAAAGCTGCTCCTATGTTATTTGCTTCTAAATGCTGCAATTATATTGTGCAGGTTCGGAATTCCGAGCTAACTGAAGTCAGCAGAACTGAATTTATGACTCCGTCAGCATTCATCTTTTTATATGAAAACCAATTATTCCTGACATTCAGGAACCGAACAGTGGCCGTGTGGAACTTCCGAGGAGAGCTTGTGACTTCCTTCGAGGATCACCTTTTGTGGCATCCTGATTGCAACACTAACAACATATATATCACGAGTGACCAGGATCTTATTATATCGTATTGCAAGGCTGATTCTGAAGACCAACTGCTAGAAGGAAATGGTAAATTGTTGGACAAACTAATTTATATTTGCAGCTTTATAGATACTTCATTGTTGATGCTAGCTAACATGAGAGTGGCGGGCGGAACTTTATTGTACTTTAACACTTCAGTGATTATAGAGACTATAATTAGAATGTGCTTGGTGTATAGTTGTGTTTATTATTTTCTACCCATGATGTTCCCACTTCACATTCAAATGGATGCCTTGTCAATGTAACCAAGGACCAAAATGTGCAAAATTATTGCTTGGTATTAGAAAATGGCACTGGGTTAACACCTTTTCTGGCACCCTGTGCATAGACTGTATAGACTTTAGGCATTAGGCATTGATCCAATCAGACAATTCTTTTAGTTTATGGTGTTAATGCAACTGTGTTATGCCCTTGCATAAATCTCTGACATTCCATTTGTTCGTGCAGCTGGTTCGATAAACATCAGCAATATCCTGACGGGGAAATGCCTAGCGAAGATAAAAGCCACCAACAGTCTTCCACCCAAGGAATGCAATTGCAGTAGCAGGTGTAGTGGAGCAAGATGCAGCTCAAGTAAGCGAATCCAAGCTTCTAGGATGAGAAACACCGTTGCAGATGCATTAGAAGACATCACAGCTCTCTTCTATGATGAAGAACGTAATGAAATATATACTGGTAACCGGATTGGCATGGTCCACGTTTGGTCCAACTAAAGGTTCTCGTTTGGTCCAACTAAAGGTGCTCGCTTGTGCTCTTTGTGCTTCGTATGATGACTTCAACTGGTCGAATTCACCCCACAAGCCCAGAATGAGGGTGACTAGGAAAATGTT
Organism: Saposhnikovia divaricata; assembly: GCA_036435485.1. Classification (NCBI taxonomy): domain Eukaryota; kingdom Viridiplantae; phylum Streptophyta; class Magnoliopsida; order Apiales; family Apiaceae; genus Saposhnikovia; species Saposhnikovia divaricata. Next base: position 36,559,759 of record CM071599.1, read on the forward strand.
GTGCTTAAAGTAAATTTAAGGTTGTTTTGTGTCTAAGTTTTCCATGCCCTTGTAGTTAATGTTTGCCCCTTCTTTAATATGCTCCCCTCTATTAGGGGAGTTGTTGCTGTGTTTTTCTTTATTATCAGGGCATATATGGTGTTTTGTAACTTGAGATGTTGAAATAACATACTTGTAGAAGTTTTTTATGAAAATGTGTAGCCTATATAGTTGGAGCTCCAATGTGACATTTGCATGCAGGCTGTACTTGCACTCATAGTTAGAGCCGGCCATTCGTGCGGTCCGGGCCGGGCTTTACCCGGGCTTGGCACGCTAAAAAGCAACACTGAACCAGCACGGGGAGTTAAACGGGCCGTGCCGGGCCCGAATCACAAAATGGAAGCCCGGGACCGGATTCATGGGTATGTGCGGGCCGTGTCGGTTATTTGTTGGACCATGCTTTGTTTTCTACTTCACTACTTGACAGTTGACTTCTGTAATTGTGTTTTGTGATTATGTAAATGTAATATTTGTGTTCTGCTAGTGTGTGTTGCTGCGCTGTCCGCCTGTTTGTATAAATGATACCACTTAACTAGTTTTTTTTTTTTTTTTTATAGTACCACTATGCTAATAGATTTTGAAAATTAATTTTTAAATGTAGTTAAAAGAGGATGCTACCTCATATAAATTTTATTAATTAAAAATATTTTACAAATGATTTGAGAGGACTCCTCTTTAAAAAAACGGAACAAACCGCATTAACATACAATAATACAATACAAATGATAGGTAGAGATAGAGAGAGATTGTGTAGAAAAATGGTGGAGATTGGGGTGATTATTTATAGGGGTGGTAAGGAAAGTAACCGTTGGGGAAAAGGGGGAAAAAAGGGGAAAACGGTAACCTGCAACTCCAACAGGAAGAAGAAATGTAGCTGGCGACTGGAAGAAACGCGCGGTGCGGGCCGTGCCGGGTCGTCCGGTTCAGCCGGTTCGTCCGGTTTGCGGGCCGGGCCGGTTCTCGGTTCTCGATTTACAGCTTCTAAACCCGTGTTCGGACCGGGTGTTTTACCGGGTTCGTGCCGGTTCAACTCGGGCCGAATTAAAACGGTTAAAAAGCCGGGCCGGTCCCGAACGGACCGGTCCGAACCGCACTAATGACCGGCTCTACTCGTTCGGGACCGGCCCGAACCGCACTAATGACCGGCTCTACTCATAGTCTCATGTGGTAATATGGGATGGACCATTGTTTTCTGCTTTAACGAGACTCCAACTTCTTCCATGCACTACCATATCTTAATAAAATAAAATAAAAAACATTTCCATGCTAAGAAATGTGGTTTGCTTACTTACATTTTATATAAACTTTTAGATTTTGTTTTGTCCAATAGATAATAAAATGATTTGTTAAATTGATTGTGTAATACGGCTATAATAAGGAATCTTGCAACATTTTGATCAGAACATCGTACATTCCTGGATGTACTGTTGGATGAAAGCTGATGAAATAATCCATTTTATATTTTCAGCGAGTGCATGTGCATCAGTGACTTGCCAACTGTTGGAGGGTTAAGGGAAGGAGCAGTTCTGTCGCTGCTTGCAAATTTTTTTATAGATATCATAAAAAATTCCTCGTTTAGAGGATTTGATTTGTTGCAATGTACACTTCCAACGTACAAGTAACTGGTTGTTCAGCGAAGACAAGTAAATACAAGTGTGGCTGTTTCAGTTAGACCTGGGTCAAATTTACTGATCTTGTCATGTAAATCTGTTGTATCATATATAGTCAATAAACTAAACTTGTTGCTTTATCTTTGAAGAAATTGTAAAATAATTTATAATCTCAAGCAAAGAAGTGACCTTCAACCAAGATCAAACCAAGTCTGTCCATTAATAAACGTATACAGCTATTTTTCCTAGTGATAACCATTTCAAATAGAATAATTTCATGCCCTAATTACAGTTTCACATTTAATTATTTGAACTGGAATATTGGGGACCTGGCTGAGGGAATCATTTTCATACCGCATATGCAACTGCACAGTTTCGCATGCACTTCCTGTTGTGAAACGACTATAAAAATTATTTGGTAACAAAGCCACTTGAGTTGATAAGTATAAGATAAAAAAATTAACTCCATACAGAAAACAAGCATGCTATTTACTATACCACACTATTTAACACTCCAGAAATGGTCACCTGCAAGAGCAAAGTATCAAAAAAAAAAAAAAATCTAAATACTTCATAATCCAACTGTGTTATTGTGCAGTTAGCTTGATGGCTTCTCTCTTGAGATATTCTAGTTGCGGGAGGATGATACTGGCATGAGACCCATAATACTGGGAGAATATTGTGCCAACTTGTTCTATTGTATCAATGGTAGCAGAATCACCCAAGGATAGCTGAATAGATGCTAGCTTTACCAGTTCATTTCCAATGACAATATGGTTCGAACCATAAAGCTTTTCAAGAATCTGCAAATTTTAGAGAACCACAAATTGCACTGTAAGCTGTATATAAATCCTAATCCAAAACTGCAAACAAAAAGCTAACTCTCAAGTCTGTATGTTCTCAGATATTTTTACGCTATGTTTTTTTTCAATGATTAAGGCTCGGGGATAGAAGACTTTGCTCTAATTTTACACATGGGGTTATTTCTGAATTCATTAAAGTAGCGAATAATAATCCATGAGATTAGTCAATGGATTAAGCTTGAGACAAAATAGTCCCTTATTGTGAGTAATTATGTATTACATGTATTTTATATATATAAATACGAGAAATGAAAAAGGAAAAATAAGGTAGAAACAAAAAAAATCTAGTATTTCAGTAAATTTCAATTTATAAGCATTACAATTATTGCTGATCGGATAATATACAAAAGCATAAAACAAATGTGAAATCTAAATTGTGTGACTATTGCATAAAATTGTCATATACTTTCATACACAACTTATAGATTAATATATAAAATTTTGTTTTCTCCAACACCTCATGCACGGAATCATTTTGAACTTTCATTATTAAGTTTTCCTCTGATAAACAAAACTACTTATGTGCACAATTCACACGTTCTAAGTAATCATACAATATTTACTATTCATTCAATTTAAATTATATGCTACCATACATTTTTATTCTTCATGTACTTTGGAAGTAGTTAAACAAAATTTAACATTTACAAGGTAGTTAGATCTTTGAAGTGACATAAAGACAGGTGTATATTTAAAGAGAGAAGCTGAATATTACTGGTTTGACCCAATGCAAGTAAAAATCAGGGGTGAAGATCTTCTTCAACATTGCAACATTAAACAAATAACCACTTATAGTATCATGTTTAGTAATTGGGTCTCGAAACTTGACACGTTTACTAAAAATCTAATGATCATTATCCATTGTATAGTTGAACGTTGAATCAAAATACAAACAATTATACTCATGTCTACCTATTATTAACATATATACACCAAAAAACAAACACCAAAACTTTCAATATTTTGGCTTTATTATAATAGTTTGGATATATACGGGTTTTAAATATATTTTATAATGACTGGAAGATATGGTAAGATACGAATTTTGTAGGTTTAAAATTTCTATATGATATGATTTAATTATAATAATTATATATATGGTGCCCGTGATATTTTCAGAAAATATCAAGGTAGAAACATATCATCACCTGAAATTTATCATTCCTGGACTACACTAGGTTTGTTATTTTACAGGTCACTTAAGTGCACTGAACAAGGAGAGGAAATTACACTTGTCTAGTCAAAGGAAAAACTAATCGCACTATATTCCCACCGAGAAAGAATTTCCAGATAATGATCATAAAAGAATTTCCAGATAATGATCATAATTGACGGGACCCATCAGTACCTTTCTATGCTACTCTGTGCCATGTTACTCAACACAATTTTATTTCCCTGGTTTCACAGATTAATTACATTCACTTTTTTTTCAGGTTTTTAGATCCACATTTTTTTCTTACCGCACCCAGTTGAAAAATTATTTATGCTTATAATGAAAAGTGGTGCTCAAGTAGTGGGACAAACGTGTAGTTTACAAGTTAATAAAGTTAGGAAGTAACTAAATATTAAATCTGGTTATCACTTCGAATGGGCATAGTTTAAAAGTAGAGAACTTAAGTAGCCAACTCAAAAAAAGTAGGTCTGATTTGGGGAAGGGAGGATGTTACTTATTTTACATCATATATGCATCTCTTACTGTTGGCACTTGGCACATAATGAAAAAGTTCAACTAAAACTATCTAGGATATCACCAAAATACATTTCTTCTATAATTTAAATAAAACTGCACTTGTGAGCAAAATTGTAAGATACACCATGTTGAAGAACAAGTGAACTCGTTGAGAAAGAGATACATGATGTGACGAAACAAATCTAGTTGAACCTAGGTTTTTCTTTCTTTTTTTTTTGCTAATTTAGGTTTTTCTTTTTAATGATATGATCTTAGGCATTACATCTAACTTTGATCTCAGGCACTACAGCTAAATGTTCATTTTTTATGTGGAATCAGGAGTGAAAATATGATGTACATCATCACAGATTTACAGTTGTGAGCTCTAATTGAAGTTTTAACTGCTAGGATGCAGATATCATGTACACAACCTTGGGATGGAACAACACTATTAGAGATACAAATGCAAGACTTAAGTGCTTGTAATATAGATGATTGTTCCAGTATGTAGTAGCAACTACATATTTTTTAATAAATATACCTGCATAGAAGCTTTGCTATGGCTCTTTGCATGGTGCAATTCTCCAACCAAACAAAAGGCTTGTGCCAGAGTATCTTCCAGCTGTAATATAATTCCACAAATTTCAGTTACTCCAATACATATTGTCAGATACAGACTCGGCCACTAAAAGGAGGTAGGGTAAAGGTTAATAATATAAGATCACCCACTACTGGGGTAAACATTAAAATTATAAGAAATGCCAGTTACTAATGGATATATATAATTATATATACTGTCAGACACAGACATGGGCAACATAGAGAGGTTGGTAGGAGATGAATAATATAAGTTCACTAACCATTGAAAATGATTATAATGTTTAATCTCATACACTAAAACCAATAAATTAATAGCAACAACACTTACCTGTGCAATCTTCTTGTTGTATGCATGCAATTTAGATCTCATAAGATCAAGAGACCTTAAAGAATATGAAAGGGTATCAGCCGATACTTGGTTGAAAACTATTGCATCCTTCAATCTGCAAAGTATTAAATATGAGGAACCATTCTATGAGAAGCTAAAAAATTTGCACTACAGCATTTGAAAGGATGATAAAAATATATCGACCAAGGTCCGGAAGTATTGTTATTTCATACAAGAAAGCTATCCAGAGTTTGGCAGCTAGTTTAGGGTACTGTTCTATGCCAAGAGAGTACGATTCGGGTGAGAGGGCAAAGCCAATCGACTGGACTTACCAGGCCATGCGTTTTGACTCTCACAAGCTAAGGATTTCTGTCAAGTATTGCTGGTTGGGTAGGACTAACTACTGTAGTTGGTTTCGTGCAGAGCCTTTGAGGCTCATGCAACAATACTAGGTTTGATGAAGAGACCAATAGGTTTAAAAGCTTTGTCAAGGGAGTTTACCATTAATAGCTTGAGTTTGGGCACGTGTAAGTAAATTGGTTTAAAGTTTGTGGGAACGAGACCAACAAGAGTCGATTATTATCTACATACACATAGTGATTCCTCATCTAATCAAACTCTTAGTTATAAGATACAGGACTACAATATAAAACATTTATTTTGCAACATAACTAGATGACATACCTTTTGCTATTTTGGGAAGCTTCGTTTAGCGTTTCAGCTGACTGTTCAAGATTAACATGAAAACCACAACTCAAACAAACTCCAGGTTCTAAATGATGGACAGAGTCAGTCTGCTCAAACACACATGGAGCCACTCTTTTGATCTCCTCATATTCAAGCTTCCTAATCTTAGAAGTGCCATTAAATCAGAACACTGGAAGAGGATAAGTTAACTTTTTTTAGAAAGCATATCTGGATACACAGAAAGCACTCCTGGACACGGCCCTTTGAAAAAGTTGACTAGAGAAAATTTTTTTTTTTTTTTTAAAAACTTTGTTAATAGGCCTCATTCTCTGTAGAAGCCCAATAACATATATATATATATATATATATATATATATATATATATATATATACACACACACACACACACACACACACACACACACATTTCTATTTCCAAAAAAACACTATATTCCGTGCCAAACTTGGGGATCATACCAACCATCATTGAGGTGCACATGTACAAACGAGAAGTGCATCTGTGTTTTGTTTAATGAAAACAAATGATAAAATAATTTCCTATGGTCTTAAGAAATAAATTTTATAGATAACTATAGTCTACAATGGTTATTAGTTGAAAAATTAAACGTGATCAACCCTTCTTAGAAATAAACCGGAATGCATTTCTCACAGAATCATCCACTACTAAGAACGTTAATTACCTGCATATGAGGGTCGGAACTGCAAGTTGTGTGGATATCTAGGCACTGGCTGCCCATCTGTTTCTCATACAAAAGATGTCTATCAAGAACTACCCCAAAACAATTTGGTTTAGTGCACCGAAAAGCATTTAGAACGAGGTCTGGCAAATTTATTCTTGTGCAAGAACTGCACTGGCAACTAAATAGGTATTGTTGTTTAAGAAGCTGTTGGCGGTCCTTGCGATCCCACTGCCCAACCTGCAAACACAGTTTTATGCTGATGAGCACAGATGCATGCTTTTATTACTCATGTTCTAATAATCTATGCAATCCTACTCATGTTTTGTTATTCATGTGTACACAAACTAATCTTCAATAACATTCTTTAAATGCTACCAAGTTAAAGGTTGTTGAATTTAATTTCAATGTGAATAATTGAAAAATATATTGAAATTCAAGTTGTAATTATACATAATATCAAAACTTTGTGGGATTGTAATGTAAGTATTGTTTTTAAAAAGGCTGTCTAAATTCATTCTGTAACAGTCCATTTATTGGAGGGAGCCCTTGGGAAAGGCCTTGTAATCAGCTTCCATTTTATTCACCCCCATGACTGTTGCTTTAGATTTAACTAGCTTCTTGGCCCATGCAAGGCATAAGCATGTATTAGATATGAATAAGTTATTGATTCTTCATGAAATATATGATGCATTTGCATGTCAAAGTTGCGATAAATATACCTATATTATCACCTTTCTTAAAAATTTGCTTCTTATAGTGTAGCACAAACATGCCTATACGACTTGCTCAGGTTATGCACCATTCACGACTTAATTAAAAACCAATTTCATCGCAGATTATTTAACCCTATCATGACTTGTATAGTAGTAGTGAGATAATAGTTTTGTTTGTATTGGTTGTATTCCGATTGGGAATGTGATATGAGCGAGGAAATGCTGCCGAAATTTCTAAAGATATTAAACCTTTCAAAACATTATCGGCACGTTTCATTGTTAAGATATCATGTTATCAATTGGAGTACATTGTGTGCTAATTGTTATGTGTTAAATGATAGTAAATAGGTAATACTAATAATCGAGTTATAGTATAGTATAGATTATAGTAAATAAATAATTCAATGCTATTTTTCATGTGTAAGTATGTATATAATATGTTATACTTTGGTATAATAGGGTCTAATATAGTATAATGGATATGTATACAGGTCCTAGCACTAGCAGAGCAGCAAAGGAGTCTTTAGTAGAGAAGTCAGTAAGGAAGCCAGGGAGTCGATTGTGAAGTACTGCTTAAGGCAAGTGATACCTTCAACATTCTTATTGAATATCAATTACATAATACCTCTGCTAAAACCTTTTGAATCGATTTAAATTCTCACTTCAATTACTACCTATTGATCTTATCATTTGAATTGTACCTTGAATTCGTTGAACTAGTTATCAGCTATTCCTTAAATTGACTTTGGAAATTATTCTTGAACTCGAAACTTGTTTGATAATTCTTCAATAAAGATTGAACTTCTTAAAATTTGGGATTATTGTTTTTAGACCGGGACGCCGGTCTGTACAAATGGTTATATGCCATGGCCAATGTCAATAAGTGCCAAGGATCCGAAATAAAGGAGTCACACGTACAGGTGTGATATCCGGAGCTAATGCGTGGGCCGATCGCCTGGCTTAGCTCGTAGCGTTGAGTTAAAATCCCGAAATCTTGTTTATTGAATCGAAACTGTTATTGACAATGGAAACCCTTGTGATAGTATCTTGTAACTTTATTGTTGCCTCATCAGATTAGTGAGCTGGATTCATTTGTTGATTTTACATGGGAACCCTGTTTCTTATCACTACTTAACCTGATTGTCACATCATGAACTGAAACTTATTCTTGTTTATATTTGCACTTGTTGAGCATTTGGCTCATTATCTTGCTATCTAACCTTTTACAGCTAGATTAGAAGATGGCTCAAACCAGCCAAACCGCGCGTAAGAGAACAGGTGGTGTTGCTAGAGTTTATAGAGAGCAGTTTGTGAGACAGGTAGGGTGTCATCATCAGGACAAGTCACCCTAGTTTAGTTTTGATGTAATCTTTTGGTTTATACAAATGGTCTGTAATAGTAAGTAAAATAGATATTTTTTTCATACTTGAACCTGATGGCATCCTAGGTTTGTGAGATTTGCTTGTATATTTTGCTAATGATTATCAGTTTTAATATGTAATATTGTAATTATTATTATAGGTAGTTTGGGGTGTTACAGGGATGGTGTGTCAAACGTGATAGTTCCGCACATTTTTGGACATAGCCACGAAACGTCTTAAAGAAAGCACGATCCATGACTCATCCCAGAAAATCCGGTAAACACGTTTTAATTTTTGATTTTAATAGTTTTAAATTGTTTTTTGCTAAAAGTATTTTTGTGGAAAATCTTGTTTATTTCTAATATTTTCACAAGAAAAAAACTCAAAATTTTGAGGACGATACAGTATAATCATTGACTATCTAGTCATATTCACTCTGTTCTGTCTCAGGTAAAAGCATTTATGGAAAAGAGAACCATGGGATGAATCATCTCTTTCACATTAACTATCATTTAAGTACATATGTACAGTTGTACCTGGGGTCCATAGGATAGCTCAAGTGGGTATCCTGCTGCCACATACTCAGTTGATCGTACATACAGAGTACGTGATAGAAAATATGCATGGATGTTTGGCTGACAAGAATGATTAAACAAACTACCAGCTGAATAAATCGCCTGACCCACTTTAACCTGTGCACACAACGTGAACAGAGATTAGGGTGGGAACATATATAACTTGATTGAGTCTTGAAGAGTACAAAGCAACATAACTTTGAACAAACAAGGGATTATATATACACTGTTTCATTAACTTCTAGTTCAGTAAACAGAACACGAACTTCTAGTTTAGTAAATAGCATAGAGTTCTTGAATCTACTTTGTTATGTTTGTGTTTGCATCAAATATAAACAGTGGCTCTTCCAATTATGAGAGTAAAACAATATCTTTCTCACTACATCAAAATATTAATTACCCTGTGTTTGCGCCTACAACAAATCGACATCAGCACTAGTATAATTTCAGATTTATAAGATATTCCATCAGATCAACTTCAGCCTAAGATATGGGTGTATTATTGAAATTCAAATATCATATTGCTCAAGATCAGTAGTACACGATATTAGCAATAAATGTAATACTTATATCAGCAAGCAGAAATGTTTTCAGAACCTATTTTTAGATCAACCATGTGCATAAAATGTGTACACACAGTAAGGTGTGTGCATGCGACATGCATAGTGGGCATGACATTAATAGAAGACAAAGTTAACATGAAGACATCGTAATCACATAATGGGAATGTCGTTTCTCGCTCAAACCTGTTCAACTGTACTAGTTAAAGCATTTCCAGCTAAAGATGATATTGTCGAGGGAACCACCGATTCCTTTTCATCCAAAGAGTTCAGACGGACAATTGCAATAGAATTAACTTTGATTTGACATAGGAGTATAATACACTGCATATACGAAATCAAAAGGAAGGTCATTGCATACGAGAGGTGCTGAATACAACAGTGACTATCTAAAAAGTTGAATCCGTCAGCTAATTCAGAACTGATAACTATTGAACACAATAAATAACTAACAAGTAACAATTTTCTGTTCTTTCTCTCTCCAAAAGACAGACTAAAAATTTTGAGTAACCAACAGAACATAACAAACACCATGCATATATTTTTAATCTGGCGTGCATCTAAACGGTAACAAACTCTAAGCCTGATAACAAAGGTCCGCCAGACGTTAGATGACATAATAACAGCCTAGTGGATTATATTTTCTGCAACTTTTTTCTTCTCTAAGAAGATGACCAACTTTGGCAAAGCACTACACAAACTCCCTACTTACAAGACCATCGGTAGGGCAAATCTAACCTTACACAAATCAGTATAGGAGAAGCGAGTATTACCAAAAGCTCTCCACACATATCAATATCAGCATTTTTTTTGGAGAAGTTTCATTTTCTGTTCTTCCTTACCTCAAGTCTCTTTAAAACATTATGGATTAGATGTTTAATGCAGCTCTTAAAATTTTTTACTAATCTTGTGGTTGCCTTGCAATCCACAATCCTTCCAAAAAGAAGTATCAAGAATTATTAAAGCAAACCGAAAATAAGTTGTTGGCTATAGAAAGAAATTTAAAGAAGGATGAGAGATGGCTTAACCTGTGATAAAGTAGCCCCGTCAATGAGAAGTTCAGATCTACAGTGATGCTGAAGACAGTACAACAAAATGATGGAATGGATGTGCAGATACAACTTAACATCTGAAGGATAGTCTCCAAAACTGTGACAAAGCTCCTACAACAAACATGAAGGCTAAATGTCTGAGCTCAGTTCCCCTTCCATCAGGTAATAAGAAATGACTTGAACAACCAAAGAGACATATAGTTGCATTTTCTTTTATTACCTATTTATATTGTAAAAATAAAACAAAGGGGAGGGGTTGGGGGGGGAAGGAGGGGGGGGGGGAGGCGGAATGAACAACAAGGTCCAGACAAATACAGAACAAGAAAAAATTAATAATTGTACTGTACCAAATTTTCCACCATGCAAGTAGAGCCACCGGAATGTCTTGACTGCTTCACTAATTTCATTAAAATTCGGCCAGCCAATATTATCTCAGATGGAAGCACTACAGGCCAATTGACTCCTCCACACTCGTGTCTATGTTCTGAATTCTGCTCAGTACAAAAACCTGACGAAGTAATGTCTGCAATATATTTCTCAAGATCATCAGAGAGACTTATATGATTATGGCGACTCTTTGAAGCACTTCCAGCTTTTTGTCCTGAAGCCTGTGCTTGGCACTGATGAGAGCAGTATAAAGGTATAGTACATGATGAACAAGGGACTGTATCCACTGGTAGTTTATTGAAGCAAAAATGACAATGAGTATCCCTACAGTGCTTTAATATGACCTGCAAACCGATAAATGTGGAATACAATTACATCTGATCCAGTGTAAATATTTGGCATAGTGCTAAGGATTTTGAATCATTAGGACAGAAGCGTGCTGACAGAATTCTTGCTCCAAAGCAAGATACATAAGAGAATAAGCTTTAAGAAATCTCTGAAGAGACTGATATAAATTCATGAGACCAAGTTATGACAACAATGTCACTAGTAGGTCTGTTGTGTCCACATCGGTGAAGAATTGGTGCAAAAGAAAACATGACTCGTGAGCAAGCCACAGTGGTCTAGCCCATCGGCCATTACACTACTACTTATGAGAGATCCAGATAATATACTCTCCCCCTCCCCCAGGATCACTGAAGAAATAAGGAACCCCTTTCATCATACAAGACATGCTGCAATGAACTGTTGTTGCAGCCCATGTAACTCCATCCAGTGCAAGAAGTTCCCACAAACATTAGGAGAGGTGGATCAACAATGGCACAATCATCTATCCTCTGACTCAATAGTCTCATTCAGGTAGCTATGTATAGCTTTTATGAACTACTTTGTAAGTGAAAGAGATCATAAGAACTCAACTTTTTTAAGAGTCGCATACAAAGAGAGGAGAAGAGTCTGCGAAATTTTGTGGACCATTTAGCTAATGAGGCATTAAACATTCTAAACTTCATTAAAAGGTGGCTATGGTAGCCTTGCAACAAGGCATAGTTGACAGTTTAGTTTGGAGGTCATTAGCCAAGATCCCCCCATGAGAGCCAGCTGACGAGTACACTCAAGCTGAGAAATGTTCAAAGAGGGGCAGATTCCTCTAAGAAAGATAGAAGAACTTTTTGGACTCTTCTACCAAAGTTTTAAAATCCTAGTTGCAAAAATCTAGTTTAAAGAGACCTCACCCTTCTTTAAGGTATGCAGTAAATGCTCTTTGTATTATACGATTTAGAGATCTCACATGCGCACTTTTTCCCACGCCCATGTCTCTACAAGCCTATTCCTCCTATTGAACTTTTGCAAGTATATCTCTAATGATGAGTCGAGGAGAAGCAATTAATGCAATAAAAGATAGTCACTATTAATTCAAGTATCAAATTAGATGCATGTTCCATTTTTATCCACAACACCGAGTCACCGATCAACACCTACCGAGTAAATCTATGAAGATCAAGAGCAAGGGTTGCGAGTTTTTTTTCATAATTTATGTATATTAACTAGCAAAATGTTATATAAGCTACATTGTCTCTTGTCGATTATCCTCCAGAGGGAAGAAAAGAAATAAACGGGCCACAATGATGGTACTTTTTTTCACTCACACAGAAAAGGGTTTAAGTACTTGATTAACTTGACATGTCTTCAATACAGGCACCAAGCCTAGAACAAAACACATTCAACCATTATGCTATTTTACTATTTTTTTGTGCAAGATTATTTGTTGGTAGTACACAGAACAACTTTGGATCTTACCGCAGCATATGGCTCCTCAATATGAAGCAAAGAAGATGGTGGTATGTCTGCCACAGAAATCATACCCCTTCCTTTAGCTGGAGTAGAAACGCATTTCATTTGTGTATGTGTCATCTCATCTGTGTCACAGAAGACTTGTATCATTTAGAAGTCCAGGACAACTACCACTAACCATTTAAAAGTAAGGATTATATCAAATACTAAAGATTAACAGCATGCCAATCCTTACAGTCAACGAGAATAAGTCACTTCAATTCTATGGTGCTTAACACACCCACACCCACACACAAAAATGATAGTCCTTTCATCCCCCCTACCCCCCATCCCTCCCCCACTCTCCTATTACATAATATTGAGTAACTGTCAATCACTCCGCAATGCTCATGGTAGAATGATTCTACAATGCAACTAAACTTCTAGAACACAAGAAATGTGTTAAAATACATTAGTACAATGTCACCTAATTTAAGATAGAGATGAAAATGATGGCGAGAATATAGTAGTTTAAAATTTGCAGAGTGAGTTTTGCAATATAAAAAGTTAAACGGATTTCTTAAAGGAAAAAACGAAATACGTCGACATCATGTATTCTATGCTATGAAAACCTAACGCTTTGGTTCACACCATTGATTCAATATTCCACTCTTTCCATGAATGATGAGACCTTAGTTTGTAATATATGTTTATCTTTCTTGTTGTATCAAATTTGGGTCATTCCAACTCACAAAACTTGATCCGTTTAGCACTTCATTGACATGTGATCGATATGAACTTAAATCCAATAGGTTTTTTTTTCTTTCTTTTTTTTTTGGCTTATTAGAAGAGGTCACAGAAATAATCATCCTAATGGAAAGTAATATCCAGTAGTATTGACATTTTAATGTTTTATAAGTATCTACCATGCCACACTTAAGGAAATCGAAGCCAACAAAAAACATTGCTCATGTGACTTCATATAGTTGTCGAACAAGACACAAAAGAAGAAGAGGAAAGAAATAGAACATGTGCATTTTATACCAGCGGAAATGAAGTTCTTATCACTAGCACAATCCAGCAAACCGTTTCTCTCCTCCTTTCTGTCCCTGTATAGCTTCAGTTCACTTTCAATCTTTCTTTTTTCAACCAGGGCCAGTTCCATGTTCATGGCAACAATTAAATCTCGAACTGCATCTTCATAGTTACCTAATGAAGCATTCGCTTTACCTCTTCTGTACCATGCCTGGAACAAATATGTATACATGCTGTATATAACCTCTGATCTGGTGTCTAAGTAACTCAAGTTAACAAACGAAATGATTCTCAATTAAAACCAGACATACTTTATGTCCGCACTAATCAGTGTCTTAAACGCAAAATGAGTAGCTCATGAAGAGGCCTTGGTTTTCGCATATTAAAATTGAAACATTTTATAATGGAGTTATGCTCTCCATATATAAATATATAAATATGAATTTCTTTTCGGAATAAGTAACTTATAAGCTACTTCACATATTTGCCAAACAGGCACATTATTGGAGGTAACAAAGAGGTATTATCATTTATGCTTTTGTAGGTAACTTACATTTGTAAGGCAAGATGACTTTTTTTTCAAAACCAAAAAAATAACTACATTTTAAATATACTTTTTGCGAAAGTGTATAATGAAATAAAGATATATCAATAGAAAGCGTACACAGCAGACAAGATATAATAATATTAAAAGAAAAGAGATTGGCTTTAATCACCTTTGTGTAATGTGGAGAAATCACAAGAGCCCGACTGCAATCTCGTAAACACTCTACCATAAGACCCACTCTCTTTAAAAACAAAAACACACAATTCAATTAATAATCCAGCGCACTATCGTATTCCCCAGAATGCACATTAGAAATGATATGATACTGAGCCATGCAATTAGCATTAACATCAATGCAACCATGGACTCCACATTCTAAACAAAAGATTTAACTCACATGTAATACTGTGGCACGGTTAAGATATAAAGTCGAAACAAGGTTCCTCCCCATGACATCAGCATCACTTGGCGCATCACGCAGCGCCTGTAATGGTGCAACAATATACTAATGACTAAGTGAAATTAGCAGTAGACAATCATCTATGCCCCTAATCAGCTATAAATGACATCAAAACATTGTCCACCACACAAAAACTACCACGGGGATGCAATAACCACAATCATGAGATAATAATACAGTAGCAGTCATAACAAATTTAAACTGTAATTACTGAATTTTAGCACTAACAATTAGAGTACTATATGTAATTCCGTAACAATTACGAGTAAGACTAATCCAATAAAACTAATTTGAATCTCTTTACGTTTTAACAAGTCCTAAATCCACATTACTAATCTATAGTAAATTGTAATCCTAAACAAACAAAAAAAATGAAACTAGCAAGTAACGAAAATGCATGCCTTGGAGTAAAAACGGAGCGCATTGGCATAATCTTCTTTAGCGAAGCACTCGTTTCCGTTGTGCTTGGACTCCAAAGCAGCCTCCTTATTCTTCCCACACAATGCCCTATCTGTGTCCACCAAATCTCTAACAATCTAATTATTGATTAAAAAAACATCAGTAAGCAATAGCACTAGATAAACAATATGTGTGTGAGTGTATACGAATATGTTTGTGTAAATAGTTATGTACATCATTAGTCATTAGATGTACGAGAGAGAGAGAGAGAGAGAGAGAGAGAGAGAGAGAGAGAGAGAGAGCTTACTTGGTGGAATTGGGGAAGTTGGCGAAAGAATTGAAGAAGAGAGGAGCAAGTAGAAGGAAGAGTAGAGAGAGAGAGAGAGAGAGAGAGAGAGAGAGAGAGAGAGAGAGAGAGAGAGAGAGAGAGAGAGAGAGAGCTTACTTGGTGGAATTGGGGAAGTTGGCGAAAGAATTGAAGAAGAGAGGAGCAAGTAGAAGGAAGAGTAGAGAGTGTAGTTTCTGAAATCAGGCGTTTTAGACCGGAAGGAATAGCTGATTTTAGCTCCTCCATCTTCTAGGGGTTTAGAGAACACTGACTGCGACTGTCACTGAAAGTCTGAAACTAAACAGAATAGACCTCTCTTTTACCCAAGATTTTAAAATTTTGTGTTGATGAAATTGGAATTCTCGTCTAATTTAGATGGATTTCTCATTTCTTGTTGGAAAAATGAACATTCTGAGTTGAATTCGTTACGGTTGGTATTTGATTTCCAACTAATTTATCGAGGTTTGATTCGTTAAGTATGTTTGTAACTCAGATCAGTTTCGGGTTAAATGTAAAATTGGTTACTGTGAAATGAAGCCTTATATTAATTCGTTCATCAATTTTTTAAAAAATATCATTTGAATTACTAAAATTATAATAAATATCAAATGAATATCTTTAAAATGTATTGAAAAATTAAAATAATTTTTCATTGAGTTTTACACATGTTTCTTGAATGATTCCACAATCAAACGAAAAGTTAAAAATTCTAGTATTTCTGATAATATATTTTAATTTCTAAAAACTCATTTATTATTTATTTTAAATATTATTGTCATTTTCCTTCTTTTAATTAAAATAAATAGTACAAACTTTTTAAATTCTAAATATATTATCAAAAATATTAGAATTTATAAGCTTTCATTTTATTACAGTAGCATTTGAGAAAAATGTGGAAAACTCGATGAAAAATTAATTTTACTTCCCGAGTACATATATAGAGGTATTTATTTGATATTTATTATGACTTTAATGATTCAAATGATATCCCTGAAAAATCGGTGAACGGATTGATATATGGCTTCCATTTCAGTGACCACTTTGATACTTAACCCTATCTGTTTCAAGTAAATTTGATTATAGCAATGCAGTCGCGAAAAATAAAAGGATTAAATGGCATTTTGGTCACTTAATTGATTGGAAATTGTTGAGTATTGAATACGGTAAATGAATACAGAGGGGGGTGAATGAATTCTTGAACTTTTCTTTGTTCTTGAATCATTGCAGCAAAATATGTGTTGAATGTGTGAGATATGTAAGTACAGATAACAAAGACAAACACAACACAATATCACTTTAATCTAATATTTTATTAGATAAAGATTTTGCTACAATCTGTGAATACAAATGGTAGTATTCTCAGCTTCGTTTTTCATAGAGAGATATTTCTTGAGATGTATCTTGAAAAACTTATCACTCACAGCTAAGGAAGTGAGGCTGTATCCTTGTAGACATGGATACACCTACTTACTACAAATAAGGTAGGTAAACAAAATACTTTCCAGTCTGTCTATCTTATTTGAGTAAGAGTCCAAACGGCTACAGATTTGACTTTGCAAAGCCTGTTCAGATCCACTTTTTTAGCTCCTTGTCCCTTTGTCTTATCTCTCCAAGCTTCTTTGTAGGCTTTCCAATATGCTTTATAGTACATAGTCAAATAAAGCGTCTTGGCTTGTTGTAGTTTTCTGACTTGTACAATTCTTCAGTATTTTGTCTCCAAGAATGTATTCGAGAAGTGGCTAAGTGATTGATTCGAGAACTCGAATTGACTTAATCGATAACTCTGAGTTCTCGAATAGTGTTATATTGACATATCGAATCACTTCTCGAATAGCTCTTTTCTCTGGGACTCCTTGAGATATCGAATAGAGGATTTTGACATATCGAATCCCTGAGATGTCGAATAGCTTCTTTAGTCCTTGAGATATCGAATAGATCATTGACTTGTTGACTCTTAGAGAACTCGAATGATGCTTTGACTTGTTGACTCCATGAGTTCTCGAATAGAGTACTAGACATATCGAATCTCTGAGATATCGAATGAGATATCGAACAGAGTATTCAGAGATATCGAATAGTGTCTTCTGAGATATCGAATCTCTGACTTCTCGAATGCTAGACTTCTCGAATAGACAAATGTACTTCTCGAATTGGTACTTAGGCAAATTCTTCATTTCTTCAAATCCCAACTGTGATTATTTGGCAGTCTTTATCTCCTTGCTTGAGGCATGAACCTTGGAACTTCTTTCAAGCATTATTCTTGACTTTATAATTACAGTAACACAACTAGAATTTGATGCCTATTACAAGTACAGAACAAATAGAAACTCTACAACTAGAGGTTCCCTCAGTTAAGAGGTCATGTAGGTAATGCATAGCATTACACACACTTAGGCTTGTTATTAGATGTATTCAGGCATGCCTCTGTGACTAACAATCTCCCCCAAATTGTGAGTAAGACCCTTAGTCACAATTTCATGTCTGATAACAAGCCTAACATACATAAAGCTAAAACTTGACAGTACATGTATGAATTTTGATTAGCAATGTGGATAGAAATACAGGGTGAGTAATCTTACAGCCTATGATGAAGTACTAGCCATTGTCATTTGTTTCCCTTTCCATAGCTTTGGCTTGCAAATCATCATATGCTTTCTGTCTTCTTTCTTTCTCCTTCCTTGTATTCTCATCCATAGCTTTTATTATTTCTGCCATAGCATCCAATTCTTCAAGCAAAATTGAGTCTTTGAAATCTTCAAGTACTGAATTCAGAATGCTTGTAGGATAGTGGTTGAGTAGATTCATTCTGATGTGGATCTGATTCCCATTTCTCCTCCTATACTTCACCACATAGGGGTTAAACTGAACTCTACACAATCCCTTTGCCCTTAGCTTTTCTGCTTCAATCTCCAGTCTCTCAATTTCTTTCTCCCTTGCTAGCCATTTCTCAAGACACTCTTTTCTGATTTTCTCCTTATGATCTCTCTTCATCTTCACAAAATCAATTAGCTCCAGCTTCCATACTCTTTCCGCTTTATCTTCTGAGCTCAACAATGCAATAATTCTTTCTATGTCATGTAGTTTGCCCCAGTGTTGACATCCTCCTTGTTTGAATTTCTCCTCCCTTTCATTAGTATATTTGATCTCAAGGCAGTTATCAACAATGGCAACATGATAGATTCTTTGAGCTTGTAAGAATTGCAGTTGGTCTTCATCAAAATCTTCATCTAGTGGTTGGAGTTTTAAGCCTGGATAGATTGTCAGAGTCCTTGACTTGGATAGCTTTGGTTTCCTTGCAGCTTGTTTGAATTTGATCCTTTTGACATGGTTGCCTGGCAGTAGCATGTGACCTTTGTTTGTGGACCATTGTAGTATTCCATTAGCAGTATGCTTTTTGAAATGTACAGATGGTTTCTTGACTTGAATCTTCTTCTCTTCTTGAGGTGGTAAAACAGTTGCAGAAGCCATGGGATTAGATTTTGGTAGGTCATTACTAACAGCATTCACCCTACACTTAGAGTCTTGTGTTGTGGTGAGATTACTGCTAGCAATGCCTAAGGCTTGCTGTTTTCCATTCTTCCTCTCATAGACTTTGCCTTGGGCATCATCCTTCTTATCCTTGCTGTCTTTGTTCTTCTTCTTGTCCTCATCCCCCTTATCACTCCTGTGATGACTTCTCCTCCCATCACTCTTGTCTTCATCTTCATCATCCTTATTCCTCCTTGGCTTGGCCATTACTGGAATTACACCAGTTGCAATGTATGATCTGAGAATGTGCAGTGCCTCTATCTCTTCAGCAGTACTTGTCCCCTTCTTCTTTTGCAGTAGATCAATGATGGCAATAATGAGTCTGTGATTTCGAGAAGTGAGATCATTGGGAATGACCAATTGTTTAATCTCTTCAATTTTGGTGCCAGACTGATAGATGATGGTCCATGGCTTCTTAATCACTTCTGGCAGTCTTGAAGGTTGGCCATTCCTCAAGTCATCATACAGACTCTTATTGTTTTCATTTACATTCCTCTTCTCTATGAGCTCTATCAGTGCATCTATCTCTGAATGTTTCAAGGCGTGTAGAGTTTTGTAGGTTAGATGCCAGATTCTGGATTTTGCTACCATCATTACTTCCTTGAGCCATGAGCTATTAACTTTTCTAGGTACCACAGTGAAGTAATCGATCTGATCCTTTAAGCTCCTTAGATACAATTTAGTGTCACCAGCCTGTTCTCTTGAGACTTTCAGAAACTCCAAGAATGCATCATCATGATAAACATTTGAGTTTGCAATTTCTGGTAGCTTGGCCTTAGTGACCACCTTCACTTCTACAGGCTTGGCACTTTTAGATATGGAGAGTGAAGGTTTATCAGATGGCATACTCCCTGCAACCACTGTGGTTGTGATAGTTTGCTTTTGACCACTGGAAGTAGTGATGTGCACAGTTGGTAGAGTGACAACTGGCAGAGAAGTAGGAGGCTCATCAATTTTGTCTTTTCCTTTGCCAGGCACATGAATTAGAGATTTTGAAGTTCTTTGATGAGCACCTTCAGTGATCTTAATGCCCTTTACTGGTGGTTTCTCCCCCTTTGTATTTGAGTTCCTTGATGTCCTCTTCTCCCCCTTAGGCTTGTTGTCAGGCACAAAGGCTGTAGTATTGACCTTTGGGGTTGATGATTCTTCAGGTAGAGGGAGACCCATGTGCTTCATCATTGCAGACAACATTGATTGTTGATGCAGAAGAACATCAGCTGTGGTGGTGGCTTGAGTGTTCAACTGCTCAGTTAGAGTTTGTACCTTGTCTGTAAGATGAGCATTGGACTGAGTGAGAGTAGCTACTTCCTTTTCAAGTGCATCTACCTTACTGAATAATGCATTAGATTTGAAGCCAGACAGGGATTGTTCTTTAAGTCTCTGCACTTCAAATCTAGGCAGCTCATGCACAGAAACCTCAGTTACCAGCTTGTCTCCATATTGATTTGCAAAGAGTGTCCTAAACATGGCATTGGCATCTGTAGTCTGAACAGATAGAATTTAAAATTTGCTTCCTAGACCTGTGACTGTATCTTTAAGGAGAGCTAGACTATTATCCATCTTGGTGCAGGTGGTGTTGCAGTGTCTGATATCTTTGACCACACTGTCTAGTTGAGGAAATTTTGCATCAAAGGCCCTCTTGATCTCTTCTACTGAAGTGGCTGTCTTGTCACTCACCTTGTTGACTTCAGTTTTGACTCCCTTGCCAAGATAGTGTGCAGCCTTGAGAAAACCCTTGTAGGAATCATTTACAGCTTCAAACACTTCACTAGGGGACAGGGATTTTGCATTTGAACCCAGTGAAGTGATGTATTCCTCTCTAAGATATTGAAGTGCTTCACTGAGAGTTACATCATACTTTCCTTGCATCTAGGCATCTACATTGCCATCTCTCTCAGCATCATCAATAATCTTGGCCTTCTGCATCTCCACATCATCCCTATGGCATAGTAGGATGGCTTCATAATCTGGATTTGAGATGTTGGAGGTGACAAGGTTCTGGGCTATTTTTACAAACTCAGGAATCTGATCCACAACATAGCTTTGGAGAGCTTCAATGGACATTTGTGGTGGAACAGACCCTGATCCTGAAGCACTGTCATGTTGCACAGGCTTCAGCCATTGGGACAGAAAGTGAGAGCTAGAGCTAGGAAAGCTAGACTCCTTAGTTACAGATGCAACTTCTGTAACCGGATGGAAAGACTCTGCTACTGTTGTCTCCACAGGAGTGGGATGGGTTACAATAGTAGTTGACACAGGCACAGAGTCTCTAGTTAAAACTAGTGAATCCTCTTTGTTTGTGATGGTGTCATTAGGAGATGCCCCAGCATGCATTGGGGAGAATGCTTGATGCAACTCCCCCTGAGAGATAGAGGGAGTTTCAATTGTGATGTGCTCTCCACTCAGTGTTGTGCCAGCCTTATCACTCCCATGTGCTGACTCTGTACAAGTAGGTGCATTGGGGAGAATGCTTGATTCTATAGATGCACCCTATTGAGAGGATACACCTAGTGAGCTGTTTGCCCCTGATTTTACAACTTCAGCCATTTGGGTGACTGAAGAGGTGGTTTTAGACTTCTTCTTCTTCTTTGGCCTTAGTAAGGGTGACTCAGGTTCCTCACTTGCTATGCCTAATTCTACAGCCAAGGCTGCTTCAGTTAAGATTTTTAGAGGTTCAGAAGCAACCTATTTTCTCTTCTTTTTACTAGCATCATCCTTTTGAGAGGATGATGCAGTTGTCTCTGTGTTTGGTAAAGTGTTTGGCTGAGAGGGTTGGTTAACAGGCCCTGGGTTAGCATTTTGCTCTACTTGCTTGGGCCTAGCTAACTCAGATTTTGAGGCACATATTGGCATGTTGTGGGGGTAAGTCCTAAATAAACTCTCCATAAGGGGAGTTATTTTGAGCCTTACATCCACATCATTCCTAGTCTCCAAGCTACCAAAAATGAGTTTGGTCATGGATTTCGGATAGCCTATTCTATTTTTATCTAGCCCAGGCAATTCAATCAATTTAACATCTATGAAATTAAGTACAGATTAAATAGAGCGAGGGAAGAAAATTTCATTACCTCTCTTGGCTGAGTTCTTACCAAGTCTCCCATACAATTCTTGCATTATGATCAAACCAACATCAATCTTTCTCCCATATGCTAGAGCATATCCTATTTGTTGAACAGGTGTGCTGATTTGATCAAAGCTGGACTTCCTTGCTGTGAAGACTTGAAGAAGAGTGGCAAAGACATAGCTCCATTCCTTCCTCAAGTACTTCCTATTCAAATTTCCAAGCTTGATTCTATCTGAGTAGTTGATAAAATCAAAGAAATCTTCCAATTCCTGATCAGTTGCTTGACTGTCATACACTCCTTGTTGTAACCCCAGTGCTTGATTCATATTTTAAGTAGTGATGGTGATTTCCTTGTCCTGAATCTTGCAATAGATTACGTATGAAGTTATTGCATTCTCTAGGGCCACGACCTCCACAATAGCAGTTTTCCAAAACTGTTCCAGTAAATCTAGATACACAGTTGGGTTGGCTGAAAGTGCATCCTTGATGTATGATTCAGCCATCCATCGAACGAAGCACTTAAAGTTTGCATTAGGTGCTTCAACATCGTTGGTTATTGCTATGAAATTGGTGTGTTTAGGAATTGTGAGTTGGGTATTTGCCATTGTTACACAGAGAGATGAGAAGAGAATGAAGGTTGAAGAAAAAATTTAGCTTTTGACGTTAGGGTTTACAGAGGTTTTGGAACTTTAGCTGCCTGAGAAATCGAATGAAATGATTTGAACAGTTGTGGAATTGTATATATGTGAGTGACTTGAGTTGTCGATTAGATATATGATTTGTATCGACAAGTCAATCATTCGAGAAGTATAACAGAACTATTCGATAAGTCAAGAAAGGCTTATTCGATATCTCAAGCAATTTGTAACTCACAGCTGGCAGTTATTTAACTCAGAAAATAATTCTAAGCTAAATAAAATATGTTTTTATAAGCGAAATGAAATTTTGAATATAAATCCAAAAAGCGATTAAGTGTCAGCGAGAAATCAACCTTTTCAAATGATTCGATAACTCAAATACAGTATTCGAGAACTCCATCATTAGAGAACTAAAATACTCTATTCGAGAACTCAAAGTGTGCTATTCGATTTCTCCAAAAGACACTATTCGAGAACTCAGAAGGGTTCTTGATAGGCCTATTCGAGAACTCGAGCCATGACAAAACAATGAACCATTCGAGAAGTCTGACTTATCGAACTATACTTTTCACTCATAAAATTCAATTTTCACTATCTTTTAAAATTTACCAGAAATATTCATTGAAGAATATTCTACTAAATTAAATAGTGATTTTCTCAAAATTTCACAGAAATTTCAAGTTAAAGATGTATGATTTTCAACATATGCAGCATTGTGGAATATTTATAAATCATAATCCAGCCAATACTTACTTTAAAAATATTGAGCATTTGATAAAGTAAGTATTTACTGCTGCAACAATCTAGTTGATATATTCACTCAGCCAGAATTTGAAGAATTCAGCATTCCAATCTCACTAACCAACCTTGTGAAGGTGGCTTCATCTAATGCTTAGTGAATATGTCAGCTAGTTGTTTCTCTGTGGGAACATAATGTAACTCAATGGTTCCATTAGTTACATGCTCCCTTATGAAGTGATATCTGATGTCAATGTGCTTTGTCCTAGAATGATTGACAGGATTGGAAACTATAGAGATTGCACTTGTGTTGTCATACATGATTGGAATTCTTTCCAACACAAGTCCATAGTCTCTAAGTTGGTTTCTGATCCAAAGCACTTGAGCACAGCAACTTCCAGCAGCTATGTACTCAGCTTCATCTGTGGAAGTTGACACAGATTGTTGTTTCTTGCTGTACCAAGAGACTAACTTTTGTCCAAGAAACTGGCAGCTACCTGAGGTGCTTTTCCTATCCACTCTGCATCCAGCATAATCAGCATCAGAATAACCAACCAGATTGAACCCTGTGTCCTTAGGATACCATAACCCCAAGTTTGGTGTGCCCTTCAGATATCTGAAAATCCTCTTTATTGCTATCATATGTGATTCCTTTGGATTTGATTGAAACCTTGCACACAAGCATGTTGCAAACATGATGTCTGGCCTACTAGCAGTGAGGTAGAGTAGAGAACCAACCATGCCTCTGTAGATTGAGATATCTACCTTCTTGCCCTTACCATCTTCATCTAACTTGGTGGCAGTGGCCATGGGTGTCTTTGTAGGTGAGCATTCTTCTAAGTCAAATTTCTTCAATAGATCCTTGATGTATTTGGTTTGGCTTATAAAAATGTCATCCTTCCTTTAACTCACTTGCAGCCCAAGAAAGAATGTTAATTCTCCCATCATACTCATCTCATATCTGCTCTGCATGAGCTTAGAGAATTTCTCACACAGCTTCTCATTTGTAGAGCCAAATATGATATCTTCCACATAGATTTGAACTAAGATAATATCATCACCATGTTTTTTGTAAAACAGTGTCTTCTCTAGTGTGCCTCTAGAGAATTGATTCTCAAGTAGAAATTGTGACAATGTGTCATACCATGCCCTAGGAGCTTGCTTAAATCCATACAATGCTTTAAGCAATTTGTAGACAAAGTGAGGGAATTGTGGATCCTCAAAGCCAGGTGGCTGTTGCACATATACTTCTTCTTCCAACTCCCCATTCAGAAATGCACTCTTGACATCCATTTGATAGACCTTGAAATTAGAATGTGCAGCAAATGCCAAGAAAATTCTGATGGCCTCTAGTCTGGCAACAGGGGCAAAAGTCTCATCATAATCAATGCCCTCCTGTTGAGAGTATCCTTTTGCAACCAACCTTGCTTTGTTTCTTATGACTACACCATTTTCATCCATCTTATTCCTTAGAACCCATTTCGTTCCAACAATGGTTCTATCCTTTGGTGCAGGCACAAGTTCCCATACTTTGCTTCTTTCAAATTGGTTTAGCTCCTCTTGCATAGCAATTATCCAATCAGGATCCAACAATGCATCTTCAAGTTTCTTAGGCTCAACCTGGGATAGAAAGCAACCATAGAGACATTCATTTAGAGTTGCTCTCCTTGTTCTCACTCCTACATTTGGATCTCCAATTATCTCATCTGCAGTATGTGATCTATCCCATTTCCTTGTATGTTCAGATTGATTTCTCAGCCTTGATGTTGCTTCATCATCCAGATCATGATCATTTACATTTCCTCCCCCTGTGAAGTTTCCATTAATCACAGGTGTGTCTTGGATGCTTGTTTCTTCATTGTTGGTTGACACAGGTTCTTCATTCACTTGAGTTTGTTGAATTGTGGGCTCAAATTCAGTTTCAATCTCCTCATCAGAATCATCTAGATTGTCAAACTTCAAAGGATCTTTATCTTCATCATTGGCTTCTTCTAATCCAGGTAGTTTGCTGTCATCAAATGTTACATTTGTGTTTTCCATAACTTTCTTTTGAGTGATGACATAAACTTTGTATGCAATTCTTTCCATAGAGTAGCCAAGAAAAATTCCTTCAAATGCTTTTGCATCAAACTTTCCAACATATTCTGAGTTGTCTTTTAAAACAAAGCATTTGCTTCCAAAAGTATGAACATACTTTAGGGTGGGCTTCTTTCCAGTCATCAAGTTGTAAGGTGTCTTTCCAATGTTTTTGTTGATGAGGGTTCTGTTTTGGATATAGCATGCAGTGCTCACAGCCTCAGCCCAAAAACATGTTTGCATCTTTGCATCAAGTAACATTGTTCTAGCAGCCTCAATCAGAGTTCTATTCTTTCTTTCAACAACTCCATTTTGTTGTGGAGTCCTTGGAGTTGAGAATTGTTGAGAAATACCATTTTCTTTGCAGAATGCTTCAAGCATGGCATTTCTGAACTCTGTTCCATTATCACTCCTTAATGCAATCACACTTGCATTGTTGGCCTTTGCTTCCTTGTCAATTTTCTTTATATGCTCAATGATTACTTGGGGAGCCTCATCTTTTGATGCCAGAAATTCTACCCATGTATACCTTGTGAAATCATCAACCATCACCAGAGCATACTTTTTCCTTCCTAGTGACATAATATTGACAGGCCTAAACAAGTCCATATGAATTAGTTGTAGGGGCTTGGTTATTGATGTCACTGTCTTTGACTTGTGGCTTAATCTTTTCATTTTTCCCTTTTGACAAGCCTCACACACTCCTTCTTGACAGAATTCAAGTGTGGGCATGCCTCTCACTAACTCCCTTTTGACTAGAGAAATAATGCCTTTGAAGTTCAAGTGTGATAGCTTCTTATGCCACAGCCAACTATCTTCATTTGATGCTTTTGAGTAAAAGCAACAAATTTTGTCCTTGTTTGCAGAGTTCATATTGGCTACAAACATGCTTCCTTTCCTTACTCCAGATAGAGCAAAGTCACCAGTCTTCTTGTGGGTGATCAAACATTCATCTTTGTCAAAATTCACTTTGAAGCCTCTGTCAATAAATTGACCAACACTCAGTAGATTGTGCTTGAGTCCCTTGACCAGTGCTACATTCTCAATGATGACATTTCCAATTTCCAACTTGCCATATCCCAGTGTGTTGCCAATGCTGTCATCTCCAAAAGCAACCATTGGGCTAGCCTTCTCCTCATATTGTGATAGCAGGGCCATATCACCAGTCATATGGTTTGAGCATCCACTGTCCAAAATCCACATGACCTTTCTTTCACTTTCTTTGCCCTGCAAACACAAAGGTATTACTTCTCCTTTGGTACCCAAACAAGTTTGGGTCCATGTGGCTTAGCAACAGTCTTATCATAAACAGTATGCTTATCAATTTTCTTGATGTTAGTCTTCTTGTCACTGTTAGAAGTCTTAGAATCAGGGTTCTTAGACTTAGGTGACAGAGGCACCTTCCTAACTTTAGGAGGACTTGAAGACTTTGTTCTTGTGTAGTGTGTGTGAACATTGTGACTGATACAACCTTCCATGAATTGTCTTCTCAAATTAAAGCAACTAGTCATTACATTCATGTTACATGGCATACAATCAAATTTATCACAGAAAGGAGAGTCTCTATGTCTTAAAGGCACAGAGCAATCATAGAACGGTTTAGCAACACTACCAGATGGTTTCTTACATGCATGAGTTAAATGATTAGTGTTAAAACAATTTTGACAAACTTTCCTAGGGGCATTGGGCACATAAGCATAGTTGTTGTCCTTGTTAATCCCTAATTTGCCATTCATGTTTTGTTTCTTTTTAGCCTCTTTCTTCTCAAATTCATTATTCCCAACTGAAACAAACTTCACAAATTTCTCAAGTCTAGGTTTACCTCCTACTGACTCCTTGGCTTTGGTTTTGACATTCTCACTCTTAGAGGATGCTTGTTGTTCACTTGATTGTGCCTTATCTTCATCATCCAACATTTGCTTAATGAGTAAGGCATCCTCATCAATCTCAAGTGTTGGTGTTTTAAATATTGGGGTCTCAGCCTTTTTCAAAACCTGAGGTACTTCCTCTTGAACAACAATGTCATCTTCAATAACCGCATAGCCTTTCCTCTCCTTGAGAGTGTTATAATCAAGTCCAATAGCAGCCTTAGGTCTAGCTAGATTTTTCTCATGGTAGGACTGCAATAGACTAGAGGAATTCTTGAATGTTTTCAATTTAAATTCATTTTCAGCTAGTTCATCCCTAAGAGCTTTCTCAACTTCACTAGCACATAGAACCTTATTCTTTAGATATTCGATTTCTTGTTTAAGGTTTTCTATTTGCATAGCAGTTAGTTCTAGTTCCTCATTTCTTTTGTTTAACAGTTCATTCCTAGTAGACAGTTTAGCAATCTCTTCATTAGTAGCAGTCATACTAGTATGAATATTAAACATCTCAACAGATAGTTGTTCAACCATAGATTTGTATTCAGAAACAGACATGTCTATAGTAGTGAGGGATGGTACCTGAGAGTCTGATTCAGATGGTTCTTCCTTGGAGTTGGCCATCAAGGCATAGTTGCAGAATTCTTGTTCTTCTCCATCACTATCAGAATCATCCCAACACTTCCCTTCAGCTATGTAGGCCTTACCTGGTGCATGCTTCTTTAGCAGAGCCTCATACTTAGCTTCAAGCTCAAGAAACTCCTTATCCTTCTTCTTAGGCTTCTTGCATTCACTAGCAAAATGCCCTAGGTCATTGCATCTATAACATCTTACAGATGACCTATCCACATAGCTGGTTTTGAATTTGTTTTTGTTTGCTTTCACAGGTGCCTTGCTCTTGTTGAATGAATGATTTTGAGATCTAGACTTGAAGGGCTGATTCCTCTTAAATCTGATGTTTGGGAATTTTCTAGCCATAAAAGCATATGAAGTGTTTTCCATGGCATCCAACTCTTCAAGAGTATAGAACTCATCTTCTTCCTTTTCATCAACAGGTTCAGTCACTTCTTCTTCAGTCTCTTCATCATCTACTATCTCTTCTATTCTCAGTTGACTTGTAGATGCTTCCAGGTCTTGAATGGATTTTTTGGCAATCAAGGCACAGGATGTGTTAATCATTCTGCCTTGGTTGGCTTGGATAGCCCTCTTCTGAAGCAGCTCAAGCTCATGAGTTTTTAAAACCCCATAGAGCACATCATATGTGACTTTGTTCAAATCTCTTTCTCTTAGAGATATGACCCTTTGCTCTAGATGGTTTGGTGCAGATAGTAGAAACTTCATGTTTAATTCCTTAGTGCTGTAAATCTTCCCATTCATTTGAAGCTCAGTCACCAGCTTGTGAAATCTTTCAAACATATCTGTAATACTTTATTTGGACTGTGCCATGAAAGCTTCATACTGTGTGACCAGTATCTGCTTCCTATTTTCTCTTACCTCCTCTGTCCCTTCACATAACACCTCGATGTGGTTCCACATGTCCTTGGCTGATGTGCATGATGCTATATTAGCAAACATCGACATATCCATGGAGTCTATGATCAGCAACATGAGATGACTGTCTAAGGCAACCTTTTCCTTCTCTGAGTCCGTCCATTTGGATGGCTCTTTTGCAACATATGATCTAGGAATGACTATTGTGCCCACTGTGGATTCAGCAATTTCTTGTTGTGGTACAAATGGACCATTCTTGAGAATATCAGGGTAGAGAGGATTGGTAGCTTTGATGAACAACAACATTTTTATTTTCCAGAGGTTGTAATTCTCTTTGTCGAACTTAGGGACCTTCACCGTACCTGTAGCCTTTGGTGTATTCGAACTCATGATCGTTTTCTGTTTAGATTAAACAACCTGCTCTGATACCACTTGTTGAGTATTGAATACGGTAAAAGAATACAGAGGGGGGGTGAATGGATTCTTGAACTTTTCTTTGTTCTTAAATCTTTGCAGCAAGATATGTGTTGAATGTGTGAGATATGTAAGTACAGATAACAAAGACAAACACAACACAATATCACTTTAATCTAATATTTTATTAGATAAAGATTTTGCTACAATCTGTGAATACAAATGGTAGTATTCTCAGCTTCGTTTTTCTTAGAGAGATATTTCTTGAGATGTATCTTGAAAAACTTATCACTCACAGCTAAGGAAGTGAGGCTGTATCCTTATAGACATGGATACACCTACTTACTACAAATAAGGTAGGTAAACAAAATACTTTCCAGTCTGTCTATCTTATTTGAGTAAGAGTCCAAACGGCTACAGATTTGACTTTGCAAAGCCTGTTCAGATCCACTTTTTTAGCTCCTTGTCCCTTTGTCTTATCTCTCCAAGCTTCTTTGTAGGCTTTCCAATCTGCTTTATAGTACATAGTCAAATAAAGCGTCTTGGCTTGTTGTAGTTTTCTGACTTGTACAATTCTTCAGTATTTTGTCTCCAAGAATGTATTCGAGAAGTGGCTAAGTGATTGATTCGAGAACTCGAATTGACTTAATCGATAACTCTGAGTTCTCGAATAGTGTTATATTGACATATCGAATCACTTCTCGAATAGCTCTTTTCTCTGGGACTCCTTGAGATATCGAATAGAGCATTTTGACATATCGAATCCCTGAGATGTCGAATAGCTTCTTTAGTCCTTGAGATATCGAATAGATCATTGACTTGTTGACTCTTGGAGAACTCGAATGATGCTTTGACTTGTTGACTCCATGAGTTCTCGAATAGAGTACTAGACATATCGAATCTCTGAGACATCGAATGAGATATCGAATAGTGTATTCAGAGATATCGAATAGTGTCTTCTGAGATATCGAATCTCTGACTTTTCTAATGCTAGACTTCTCGAATAGACAAATGTACTTCTCGAATTGGTACTTAGGAAAATTCTTCATTTCTTTAAATCCCAACTGTGATTATTTGGCAGTCTCTATCTCCTTGCTTGAGGCATGAACCTTGGAACTTCTTTCAAGCATTATTCTTGACTTTATAATTACAGTAACACAACTAGAATTTGATGCCTATTACAAGTACAGAACAAATAGAAACTCTACAACTAGAGGTTCCCTCAGTTAAGAGGTCATGTAGGTAATGCATAGCATTACACACACTTAGGCTTGTTATTAGATGTATTCAGGCATGCCTCTGTGACTAACAGAAATTTACAATGGGATTATAAAATTTAAAAAAATTTCAATCACATCATTATATTTTTAAAAAAATTCATTCAGGCCACTGACCATTGCACTCCGTTAAAAATTAGATGTAAAGCTGATTAAGTTTGGTGAGTTGGCTTGAATAAATCCACCGTGGCATGTATAGTCAGTTGAAGTGGCGCTTTGTTCATTCAATTGACTACAAACTTGCAATCGGATTATCAAACTCAAGAAGCTTTCATTCAGGTCACTAACATAAAGATTAATAGTTTCACTCACAAAAAGTTAATCATTATTATTTTTTTTTCATTTTATATATCTTTAGGTCATTTTAGAAAAGCTCATCAAATTTTTAATTAGGAATTTGATGGGCTTTTAAACAAATACCTAAAGATATATAAAATGACAATAAATTAATAAAGATGAGTTTTTGTGAGTAAACCCACTAATGATAATGTGTGTGTGTATTTGCTGTAGGAGAGTCCTTAACGTTGTTGTAGAAAAAGTGTTAGTTCGATTTTTTTTCGAGTTTTTAACGGATGTAATGGTCACTAACCTGAATGAAAGTTTACTTAGACTCAATTGCAAGGTTTTAGTAAGTTGGTGTGACCAAAAC
The DNA here is from genome assembly GCA_036435485.1 of Saposhnikovia divaricata. Taxonomy (NCBI): domain Eukaryota; kingdom Viridiplantae; phylum Streptophyta; class Magnoliopsida; order Apiales; family Apiaceae; genus Saposhnikovia; species Saposhnikovia divaricata. Next base: position 36,591,183 of record CM071599.1, read on the forward strand.
GCCACTTCAGCTCACTGTACATGCCACGGTGAATTTATTCAAGCTAACTTATAAAGTTTAGTCAGCTTTCAGTCTAATTTTTAACGAAGTGTAACGGCAGTGACCTGAATGAAAATTTTTAATAGTACAATGATGTCTGAAAACTTTTTGAGTTTGATGACCCAATTGCAAAATTCCAATCATTTGAGTGCCCAAAAAGCCATTTAACCCAAAAAATAAATATTTTAAAAAAAAATGGGTGTGAGGTAATAAATATTTCTTGAGAAAAATTGCCTGAGAATGACCTCAGTAACTCCCTTGAGGTTATAACCCTCTCCCACCATTTATATTAGAAATTCTTATAACCTAGATAACACCCTAAGATCAACCTCAGATACATATACTCATATTTCTATTAAAATAAAATAAATAAAGACATTCAAAATTTGATTGTTAGCTATAGAGATGTGAAAAACAAACAAGGTTTTTTTTTCATAAATACCCTTGTCTAGTAATGTTTTTTCAAAAATACTTTGTTTAAAAAAAATAATTTACAAAAAACTATTTATTTATAAAAATACCATCTTATTTGCAAAAATATCATCTTATTTGTAATGGCTACGCAGCAGGTCACTACAAGAAAAACTGGAATAGACATCGGGCCTTTGACATCGGTTAGAGTTGCCACTGATGTTAAAGGTCTATTTAACATAAGTTTTGTGATAACCGATGTCGTTTAGTGTTTGGGACATCAGTTGCTTGTCCAACCGATGTTAAAGGTACCTCTAAAAAAAATTATCCCGTTTTTACCTCTTAAAAATTCTATCTCCCTCCCTTAACCAAATTTTTGCCTCTTAAAATTTCTATCTCCCAAATTTCCCCTTTTATCCAAATAAAATTTCCCACCAACCAACTCAAAACAAAAACATTAAAACATAAAAACATTAAATTAAAAACTAAAATCACATACTACAAACTCAATCTCAGCTCTCCGACCCCCGACTTCTCCCCCTTTCTCAAGAACCCTAGCAAGCCCCCTTTCTACTCCCCCGTTTTCTCTGCATCTCTCTCCCTCGCCTCTCTCTTTCTCACTATCTCTTTCAAAACACACACTCGCTTATACACATAACGAGGGTTGGAAATGAAAGCCCTAGATTGAAAATCGATATTCAATCGAAGCCCTAGATTAAAATCGATATTCAATTAAGATGAACCCTAGTTATTTTCTCAAATATTTAGCTCGAATTAGCTCAGTTTTATGCAATTGGTAAGTATTTTTCAAACTATATATTTTCAATTTTTGTTTTTTTAATTATCTCTTATTTTCATAGATTTGGATTTGGAACTTGATTGATTCTTGGAGTTACCTTTCAATCAATGGTGGAAGCAATTGCTGGTGGTAATATAACAAAAGAATATAACGATGGTAATTTAACTCTTGATTAGTTGTCATTAATATTCCTAATATTAATGTTCTCTATGTACTTGTGTAGCTTTTTTCACTGTACATCACTTTGGACTAAGAATTTGTTGTTAGAATACACGAAATTTTAATGGTTGTTGATTTTCAGACTTCAGTACTTACCAAGTTATGATTGAAGATAATCTTTACCCTTACGGTAATGTGTTCTTAAAGTTTTGGAACTCAAGTACTAGGAAGTATCTGGATTAAAATAGATGTTTGATTCCGATGAAATATAATTGTTATGTGCTTCTTTAAAAAAAAGTATCATAATTGTTTAATTTCGAAGAATTATAATTGTGTTCTTTGTAGTTTATAAGTACTCTAGTTATGTAATATGTAAGAACCCTAATTTTGGTAATATTTTCTTTTATATAATATCATATGACATTGTGAATTTGGAACCTTTTGAGTCATCCATGTTGTTTAATGGAATTGAATTATCTGAGAAACTATGTTGTTACATTCACCATGTAAGATAAAGGGAAGGTTGTTGAAGGCAAGAGTCTTACTGTTAGTAAGAATTATAAAAACTTGGGACTTGAGAGTTATTGGAGTATTAAAAGATTTATTAGGAATTATGACGAGGAGTTATGGATATTCGAGGAATTTACACAATTAAGTACTTAAGGAATTACAAGGGAAATCTCTACGCGACAAAGTATTATTACGAGAAATTAATTAAGATACGATACGAATTAAAGATTAAATGACAAGCATTGGTGGAAGAATAATGATACAAGGAAAGATATTGCATGCAAGTCCCATGCAACTAGGTAGTTAGAAAAGCAAACTAGAAATGCAAAAACAACTAGAGGAATAGTAACTAGTTATGGTGCATTGTCCAAGGAGACAATGAGGTATGGTTGGCCTAGGTAGCTAGCACTAGACTTGCAACATGTGATACAATATACATACACCTAATACATATCATTTCACTTTATTCACCCAACACAAAAAGCAAACAAAACAACTCTCTCTCCCTCTTGTTCAACATAGCTCTCGGCCAAGCACAAAGAAAGGGGAAGAAAAATTCTTTTCTTCCACTTCTCATCACTCTTAATTCAAGACAAAAATCCTAGGTCCTCTACACCATATAAGAAAGGTATGCTATGAATTCCAACCCCTTTCATCCACTAGTTTTTAAGTTATAAATTGTTGAAGTTTAGATGAATAGTAACAATATTTAGTTTTCATTTAGATCTTGAGTTGTAAGGATTGTAGGGGCTCATCCAAGGTGTTCTTGAGACTTGTAAGGCATACCCAAGGCTCCTAGATACTCAAGAAGGTATAAAACCCTAACCCCTCTTGGCCATGAATTATTTGTGGTGTTTAATGTTAGATCCATGGATGTTAGTGTGAATCTTGGACATATAAGTTATGGATGATGTAGATCTTGAGTTTAAATGTTGTGGTTGTGATTTCTAAGCTTGTGGTTAGTGTATGTAACTCCATGTATGCTATAGAGTATGATCTTGGTGGTTTAGATGGTGGTTGTGATGTTTATATGGAATTCTTGAATGGTTAAGTGGATAAAGCATGCTGTGTAAATTTTCTGGGAACTTGTACTGTCTTGTAGGAGGGTTATTAACCCCTAAATATTGTCCCCTGAAGTCCTAATATATATTGTTGGAAAGGTATTTGAATGTAGTTTCTAGAAATATAAGGTTCATGACTAGGTGATGTGTAGATTTTGAGTTATGGCCTGAGAAGTGAAAAGTGTTTCTGGAATCCGAACTGCACTAAATGGTCCACTTGTAAACATTGTTTAAACCCCTAAAAATTTATGTTGGATCATGGAAAAATTAGGGGAGCTAGTAAATGCAGTGGTGAAGGATACCCAAAATGAATTGGATTAAAATATGTATTTTTCAATTTTATAAAAATGTTAGAGTAAAATTCGCGCAAGTGAAAAAGTCGTAAGCGGAGTGTGATTTAAGGGGAAATGAATATGATTCGGATATGGTAACCAAATTAAGTCGAATAAGTGACGAGCGTAATCGAGTGATGACATGAACCTATAGTGGGGCTAGAGAGTCATAAGACGAAGTCATTAAGTTAATTTTGTACCCCCTAAAACCTCGCAATTAAAAGAGATATTGTTAAGGTACTAACGAACGACTATTGATTATGTATAGATCATTCCACTCCGCAAGCTCGACCACCCCAACCTCACCAAGGCAAGTTTACTTTTCAAAACTTACATATATAAGGACTTTCACTGTTGTGTTTGTAGTTTTCAATCGTATCATATGTTTATACTTATTGAAGAAATGATGAAATTTGAGATATATGCATGTGTATGCTTGTACCCCTTGAACTTAGAATGAAATGTTTTCTTCGGACAACGACTCTAGCAATAGAGGTCGTAGCGGTCCATATATACCATTGACCAGGGAGCGGTATATTATTATATCGTCACTAAATTGCGAAAACCCGAAGGGTCATTCGGGAAGTATCGTATACTTACATAATTATTTTTATATCATCATAAATACTCAAAAATACCTATCTTGGATTAAATGCTTATTTAATTAAATAATTATTTTATTAATTATTAATATTAAATCTTAAAATATCATTTATTATTTATTGTTCATTATTTTAAAGACAAAACTAATCCAAGATACCTTTAGCACTTTCAAACTCGAACGCTTTCGAACTCAAAACATTTTCGAAAACCCCCGGTCAGGTTTTGCTTCTGGTACGATTTCAAGAATCATCGGTCGACTGATGTCGGACCTCAACTACTCAGTTTCATTAAAAATCAAGTTTTAAAAGAAAAAGAAAAAGGGACTCTGGCAGGTGTGGGAACCGTTGACGAACGATTCCCGGGATGTGTAAGCGGCCGTGAGCCAGGCGGTCCATCAATTTTTATTCCGGCCCAGGTGTTGCCAAAGGATGATTACGGATGTAGTTTTCACCCGGGGATAGTTACGGATGTAGTTTCTATCCTTCTACCAGTAGAGAAGACCCACAGATTATTGGACTTGGATGTGGCGACTGATCATCGTCAATCCCTGTCAGGTTTTATATTTTCTTTAAGTCCCATTCCTCCACTTTGGAAAAATGCTCTGACACTGCTTCTTAGGCCTATGTGCCAAGTTACCGATAGTGTTCTATTTTGATGAGAAAGATGCTGACTCCATGCAGTATCTAGAACTGCAAGTTTACTTTGAAAACAAGGGCACGTATTGGTGCACCTCTGAAATTTATCAACGATGACAAGTGATTTTATAACGGAATGATATAAACGAGTTTAATAACTGCTAAACACATGTAATGTTATATTGCTTACCTTATACATATATTTCTTGCTGAGCTATAGTCGCTCACTCTTGCTTGTTTTCAAATTTACAAACACAACAGTTAAGAGAAATGGCAAGACCCAGACAGATTGCCCGACAGCAGGTGACTAGGCCCGAGGCAGCAGTTGAGATTCCACCGGTAGGCCCCATTAGTCGGATTGGTTGGCAACTTTTGTTAGTACGTTTTATTTACAAGTATGACCTGTGCAAGGCAGTGTACCATAACAAACATTCAAGCCGCCAACACCGCTACATATCGAAGTGTTGCTGGTAGCATAAATGCTACTTAATTCGGTCTGTAATAACTCTGAAACTTTTACTTTTGCTTAATCAAGTGTATGACGTTTCTGAGACTCTAACCTGTGTGTGTGTGTGTGTGCGGTGTGAGTTTTATTGTGGGGTCGATGGCTGTTTTATATATTATGTGCAAGAACGGGTATGTTACTAATGGAAAATGGACTGTGAGCGCCTAGATCTCCGACCCTGGATCTGGGGGCGTCACATAATAGTTTCAATCTTCTGGTACCTACTCTATTTGCAGCTATTGCATTACCTGTGCATATTAATTCTTTTTGGGTTTTATTTTGACATCTCGTTTTTTGTTTTGTGTGCTGGATTGTAGCTCTTAACTTAAACATGACTATCACACCTACAATTTCCATCAATGATGGTGAATTTGTCATTCATGGAAAGATAATTTTGAAGGCAGTGCCAGACAATATTGTGTTGACTCCAGGATCAGGCGCAGGTTTGGTGGCTGGTGCATTCATTGGTGCTACTGCTCCAACTAAAAAAAGCTTCCATATCTTCCCAGTAGGCGTCTTTGAGTAGGAACTAAATATCTATGTCTCATGTTTGTGTGATGATTTTCTTAATTGCTAATCATTGGGATGCATATGATTTCTTAATGAAGCAATTAAATTCTCGGCAATAATGAGTATCTAAGAAAACAATTGCCTTTATATACATCTAATTATCTAACAGGGGGCATCAATTCATATGTTGTTTCCGCTTCAAGTTATGGTGGATGACTCAGAGAATGGGGTCATGTGGCAAGGATATTCATTTGGAGACTCAGTTTATGCTTGTTGAGAGCAAGGACACCAAAGAAGGCGAATCTGAAACACAAACTATCTATACTATTTTTCTGCTACTTCTTGAAGGCCAGTTTCGTGCTGTTCTCCAAGGTAACGATAAAAATGAACTTGAGATCTACCTCGAGAGTGGCGAGTTTTCTAGATTGCTAAAGCTCAACTTTGCTCACTACATAATTACAGAACCTTGAATGTCGATCCATTTATATCTATTGCCAATGCAAAAGCCAAGTCACTATTCAAATAATTGAAAGTAAAGTTTGTAGACTTCTAGTGAAAAAAGCTACACAAGTACATAGAGAACATTTTATATTTGTGTTCTGAATTTCCCGTCATAATAATAATAATACTGTTGTGGATGCGGCTAGGGTTCGTGAGCTTCGTGCTTTAATGGCTGCGCTTGCATTTTCGTGACCTAATTCGGGTCCTCACAAGATGCCTACGTATCTCAGAGTTGAGAATCAAGCCAAGACGTAGTTCTGAGAATGAGGGGTCAAGCCCTTATATAGGCTGCGGGAGCCTTAGAATTATTATAGGATTCGGAGACTTGGTGGGCAAGTCACCGCCTTTGAGGAAAGTTCTAGACTCCTTCCTTGTAGGAGTCTGTTTCCATATCGAATTAGGTGCCATGGAGGCTACTTCTTATCCCATAGATATTCTAGAACGTTCCTTATTTCCAGAACGTTCCTAGTTTGTGGATCAGGCCCATGTTAGAAACAAGCTTATACCGGACGTCCCCGGTTTGGGCTGTTCTTTGGGCTTAATCATTACTTACGAAATTAATGCCCAACTAGGTTTTCAGGCCTTATTAATGAGCCAATAAATGTTGTATTAATTATGACTTTAGGGATTATTTTTCACCCATATCATTTGCCCCCCAACTTGTAGGAAAACTCGATTTCATGGAAGTTTTAAGGTTACATCGGCCCTACCAGGGTATCATCTTACAGTGAAGTGTGGAGCGACCTACACATTCATAATGATTAAAATTCTCTCCCAAGTTAATACTTAAGAAAGTTAAACGTTCATTGGCCTCTCGAACCTTTTTTAAGATTTCTGGGCCTTTCGGGAATAGGATTAGTGCCGTTTTGAGCTCGTAGACACTAATCCAAGTGCAATTCGTGCATAGGATCCTTTATCATAAATTCGTTAGTGATTTATTTCCCTCAACTTATCTAAGTTGGGGTTAATATCAGGCGATCATCGCTCATAAGCCTTAATAAGGGTTAATTTTTGAGCAAAAGACACTAATTCGGTCCTAATCGGGGCTAAACAACCCTAAACGGGGCTACAAAGGCCTTAATCGAGGCTAACTAATTCGTATTTAATGTGATTACTACTAAGATATCCACCCTTAACTTTGAGATAGGTTAATTTTAGAGTGGAAGTCCTTAAACGCCGATAATCGAGGTTAATCACCCCCTAATTGCGATTAGTGAAACCCTAACCCCAAATTTTGGAGTCAAGCCAATCTAGCAGAGATTCTTATAACCTCATGGTTGTAGAAAGAATCACGTGAAAATTCTCATTTTTAAGTTGTCTAGGCAAGAAATACGGCCCTCTGGACAAGGTGTTTCAAACACCTTCCTGATTTTTCAACACCCTCCTGGTTTTGAACACCCCTGACATTCCTAAACCCAAATTTTGATATTGAGCTTATATGATAGGGATTCTTATAATCTCCTGGTATGTAGAAAAATCACATGAAAACATGCATTTTTGAACGTTTTGGAGGCGAAATACCTCATGTTAAGCTGGTTTTCAAACCAGACCTTGTTTCAAACAAGGTCATTTTTTCAACTTCAAAGAATCACTGGGGCACCTACATAGGCTTGTAGAGGACCTTATAAGGTTCTTGAATCTCAAATTTGAGCCCAAACGGAGCATTTTTGAGCGTTATGGGGCCAAACGAATCAGCTAGGGGTCTAGGTGTTCGCAACACCTGGACCCATTTTTCCTCCCCTTTCTTCTGGTCGGCTAGGTCTGGTCGGCCATTCGACCAAGGGTGCCTGGTCGGCTGGGCCCCATCAATTTTTTTTAATTTTTGGTCAAAATTTGACCATTTGACTTTGACTTTTGACCTTGATTTTGACCAAAATCAAATCTTGTCTTTAGCCTCCCCCTTTGTTTTAGAGGGAGTTTGCCACACCTTGGTTGGTTTTGTGATCCTTGATCTCAAACAACCTACTTATTAGTTTTCAGGACCTTCTAGGTCTTAACTTGTTCTTGAACTCTTGGTTTCAAATAACCTTGGATTCAAATATGGCCTTTGGTTTTCAAACACCCTTCCATCCTTACAATAGGGTATTTCAAACACCCTTGGCCTTGCCCCCTTATCAAAGAGGTCTTTACTTCTCGGTCATCTGCATAGAGAATTCCCTTGTTTTTCAACACCTGACTTCAAGTATTAAGATACTGTGATTGGTTTTCGATCCTTGATTTTGATTCCAACCTTCTTTTTACGTTCATAGGACCTTGCTTTGGTTTGAAATTTGTCGAAAAAGCATCGTATGCACAAAATCATCCGTGACTTTTGGCTCGTTACTCCGAATGAGACCCACGATATATCAAATCGAAGGTCTTTCAGAGCTCTAGGTCTTATAAATAAGATTTATCCTATTTGCCCCACTTTTCGACCCCAAAAAACATCGTTTAAGGCACTTTTGGAGCCAAAATAGTTTTTACATGGGTAATTCTAGCATCTGTGCGTGTGTTTGAGAGACCATCAGGGCTTTGACCCATTTGCTGAATCCTTGATTCGAGACCTTGAATTCAAACGACTAGCTCGAGTGGAGGCCTACAGCCTTGGTAGCTATCAAGGCTTAGATCAATGCATATCTCAATGCTCTCAATGATAGTTTCCGTGCCTCCAAGGCATTATCAGGGAGCCAACCAGTCTCAAGATGAGCTTTGATGGGGATCTATCCAGCTACTTCCAATGTCGATGGGCGCCAACAACTTGCGCTCTATAGTGGGGATCTCCAAGACCTGATAGTAGACACTTCTAGTGTAATTCTCGATTTCAGACAAGGCAAATTTAGACAAGGCATCGGCCGTTATAAAAGGGGGCATTTCTTGTACCATATCAACTGTGATTTTATAATCCTCTAGTATTTAATCATCGTTTCATCTTTAGCTTCAAAATCTCCATTCTCTTGGGATATCACCAGCCTTGAGTCTCCACAGACTTTAAGATTTTTTGGCCCTTATGGCTAAAGCCAAGCCTAGTCCGGCTATTAAGGCTTCATACTCTACCTCGTTATTGGTCGTTGATAAATTCAACTTCAAGGCATATTCAATCGTGAGCCATCAATGGTCAGTAGAACTAAACGAGCTCCACTTGTTTTTGTTTTTGATGCCCCATCAAAATATGTCACACAATATTCCTTCTGAACTTCATCTTTCTCTCCCTCTTGGGGTGTCTCATCTTGCCCTTGCTAGGGTGTTATGCCTTCCTGCCCCCGACTTCTTGGTTGTCAATGGTACATTCAACCACGAAGTCAGCAAGTGCTTATGGCTTAATTGCAATTCGAGGATTGTACATGATATCAAGTTATCCGAGTTCTATTTCCCATCTAATCAATCTCCCACTAGCCTTCGGGTTGTGCATGATGTTTCTTAATGGTTGGTCTGTCAAGACTTCGATTTTTTGTGACTAAAAGTAAGGTCTTAATTTTCTTGAGCCCATGATCATGGCTAAACCAAACTTCTTTATAGCGGAGTGGTTCAATTCGGCTCCATGGAGCACCTTGCTAACATAGTAGATGGGTTTCTGAACCTTAGTTTCTTCTTTAATGAGCACAACGCTCAATGCTTGCTTAGATATTTGCCAAGTATAAATAAAGGGTCTCTTCGGGACTAGATTTAGCCAATAACGGAGCTTTAGCCATGTATTTCTTGAACTGCTCAAATGCCTCTCGACTTTCTGGAGTCCACTCAAAATTCTTTACTCTCTATGATGTTTGAAAGAAAGGCAAACATTTGTTTCCAGACTTGGAGATGAATCTCCTTAAGGCTGTAATTTTTCCAGTCAATTTCTATACGTCCTTTATGGAACGTGGTGATTCCATATCTAGGATTGCCTTGATCTTATTAGGGTTGGCTTCTGTGCCTCGCTTTGGAACCATCAGACCCAAAAAAAATTTTAGATCCCACACCAAAGGCACACTTGGATGGATTCAACATCATCTTGTGGTGCCTCAGCACTTCAAATGCCTCTCTAAGGTTCTTTATATGGCCTGCCATGAATAGGATCTTGACTAACATGTCATCCATGTAGACCTCCATGGTCTTCCCTGTCAAGGGTGCAAAAATCTTGCTTATTAGCCTTTGGTAAATGGCTCTTGAAGACTCCTCATCTTGGGTTGACATCAACCTAGAGTTTTTAAAATAACCTTTCTCAGCTCGGTTGGCCGTCATGGCTGTAATGTTTGTCTTGGTTCCTGGGGCTGTTCGAGTGTTGAACGTCGATGTTCGAAATCAAGGGTTTTCAAACTCAAGGAAGTTCTTTAAACTCTAACCTTGAAGTTTGGATTTTAATGAAAGCGATCATATTGGACAACCATCACATGGTTTCAAGCCAAGTTTTGGGTGTTTTAAACCACCAAAACATCTATCAGAGCTGTCGGTCCAAGACCAGAAGGTTTCTGATCTGCTGAAGCCCCTCTAGAGCCTCTGGTCGGCTGAAGGCCTTCTTGGATTTTGGTCGGCCCCATGAGGTCTTGAACCTTCCTTAGGAGGTTTCAATCTCCATTTCAGGGTTGATACTCAAGTGTTCAATGCTGGTGTTCAGATGTTCCCGAGAATCCAAAGTTTCAGATTGGTTTTCAAATTTTGACTTAAAGTTTCAACCTTTGGATCTTGATTGGATGTTCATGACCCCCTCAAGTTTGGCCTTCATACCTAATCTTGGCCTTCATGGCTAATATCTCGTATTTTTCCACCTCGAATTCGAGGTTGATGTTCACATGTTCAACGTTGGTCTTCATATGTCAACTACCAAGTATTCACAACCTTTCTTTTGGATTGATGTCAAACTACAGTTCTCTAGGATCCCTTATTTGACTTCATGTCTTTCATGGCTTGTCTCAAACCTTTGTTCTGATTTCAGGGTTTTTAAACCTATCTTTGCTTCTCGTTTTTCTTGATTCTAGGTCAAGGATCTAAGGTTGATTCCTCGATTTAGATCTCGAGAAATACAATCCCGTGGGCTTCTTGCCTTTTAAACTTTTAAGATGAAAACTAGCTTAAACTTCTTAATCCTTGTTCAAGGATATTCTTATATCCCTTAATCTTAGGACCGGAATGTAATGTTCTCTGTTGGTCTTCATCCTTGGATTCTCAACCCAAGTGCTTAAAAATTGAATACTGAAGAGTAGCTAGTCCTTAGCCTCCACAGCCTTGCATGGCTTTGATTGCCAGATGTGGCTTTTTAATCAGCTTGTCTTTATCCAGGGTCCTTCAAGGACTTAAACTCTTATTTGGTTGTACTGTAACCTAACTCTCGACCCTTTAGGGTTTTTATTTATGCGTTTGTTTGTTTCCATTCATGCATTCTTTTATTTTCGGTACTTGGTCATCTTTGACTTACACACATCAAGTGTTTGGCACATAAATAAAATAATAAAACGAAAAGCAAACTTGCATTAATAACTTGAAATGGGTTCAACCCTTACATAGAGTACTACTGTCCTACTCGGAGCAACATGCTCTGCAATGGTTTTATCGAACCTTATTTCTACTTCTACTAGATAAATATAAAGCTAAGTCCTACTAAGATAGTTTGAACCCATCGGGGCTTTGCAAGACTAGGCCTGCATTGCTTGATTTTGTTTTTGATGCTCCATCAAAATAGAGCTCCCATTACTCCTTCTGGTCTTCTCATTCTTATTCTGAAGTTCACTTCCTGCTTGAGGTACTATCTCCTGCCCCCCGACTTCTTGGTTGCCAATGGTACATTCAACCATGAAGTCAGTTGACGCCTTAGCCATAATGGCTATCTGAGGCTTATGTGTGGTGTCCTCTACTGGCCTTTCTCGGTCTTCCTTATCACTGCGGACATCCATGTCTTCAATCGGAAGGACCTGCCCCCCGACTCCATCAGGCCTTAACGCAGCTACATAGCACCTCCTAGCCATTTTCTGATCACCTTTTTGTTCTCCTACACCATTCCTGGTTGGAAACTTGATCTTCATGTGATAGGTTCAGGCAACAGCCTTAAAAGTGTGAAGTCCAGTCCTCCCAAGGATGGCATTGTAAGTAGAAGATGCTTTGATAACCAAAAAGTTCAGCATCTGCGTGGCCTCCATTGGCTTCTATCCGATCGTGATGGGCAACTGAATAGTTCCCTCAATTTTGGATTCTACTCCATTAAATTCATATATAGGCATGTTATTGGGGGTCAACTGAGAATCATTATACCCCATCTTCATAAACGCATCATGAAACAGAATATCGACGAAAGCTCCATTGTCTATCAACACTCGCTTCACCTCTGAGTTTCCAATCATAGGAGTTATGACCAGCGGGTCATCGTGGGGGAACTTCACCCCTTCAAGGTCCGAATCATCAAATTCGATTGTTACCTCGGTTCTTGCACGCTTTGGGGCTTCTTCGACAATATGCATCACCTCTCGGGCATAAGCCTTCCGAGAGTTCTTTGTTGTCCCGGCCGCAACCGGGCCTCTTGAGATCATGTTGATTACTGGCCCTCGGGGTTGTGGGTTGCGATCTCGATCATCGTCGCTCCTATCATACTCTCTTCTCTGATTACCACGATCGTTACCCTTGGTGAAGTGACTCAGTTTCCCTCTACGGATTAAGAACTCGATCTCATCTTTGAGTTTCTTGCAATCATCAGTGTCATGCTCCACGTCCTTGTGGAATCTGTAATACTGATTCTTGTTTCTCTTTGAGGGATCACCCCTGAGTGGCTTCGACCATCGAAAATCCTTATCCTTCTCAATATCCAACAAGATTTGACTCCTAGGAGTGTTCAGTCTTGCATACTCAGCAAACCTTGGTCCTAGAGCAGAGTCGGAGTCCTTGCAAGTTCGGGGATACTTGTCCCTAGCATCATACTCCTGCTCTGTCTTTCGCTTCCTAGAGTTCCCGTTTCCACCACTTTCGGCTTTCTTCAGCCTTTATGTATTTGCTTGCCCTTTTTTGGAGCTCAGTCATGCTCTCAGGGGGATGTTTTGCCAATGACATCTGAAAGTAGGGGTTCGTTTTCCAAGGCTATCATAACTACCTTGTTCTCCAGATCTGGGACGTTCAACAGTGAAGCGCTTAAGATAATCCCTCAGGTTCTCATTCTTTCCTTGTTTCACTTGCATGAGAGATGCAGAGCTTTTTTCGTGGACCTTTCCACTAACAAATTGGTTGATGAAAGTAGTGCTCAACTCCTTGAAAGAGGCAGTCAAGTTTGCGGGCAATCGGCTATACCATCTTTGAGCCATGCCTGCCAGGGTTTGAGGGAACGCCCTACACTTAAGAGCGTCACTAGCGGGTTATAACAACAGTGCATTTGAAAACGTCCTGACGTGGTTCAAAGGATCGCCCGTTCCATCATATGCTTTTATCGTGGGCATCTTAAACTTTCAGGAAACATGAGCGTTCATCACCTCCTCAGTGAATGGGGGTGTGGGATCGTCAGGGTCTCCAAGTGGCATCAGGTCTTTGGGATCACCCCTGGGGGTTTCCACCCTCGTAGCTCCTCCAGTTGGGGCATCAGCCCTTCTCTGTCTCCTTGAAGACCTTTCCAAATCAATGAAGGGAATCTCCCTTGAAGTTGGAGAAGGCCTAGTCTGGTTTTGCCTTGCTTGCTCTCTGGCTATGTCGTCCTTCAGCTTTTGGATCTCGACCTCATAAGCCTTGATTCTTTCGGCAGCTGTTGGAGGGGGTCCATCATGGATTCTTTGAGTCCTTCTCATAGGCTCCTTGCTTGCACGTCGCCTCCTAGGGGCTTCATCGCGATCGTCATCCTCAGATGATGAATCATCAGCGTAAGGCCCGGAGTAATCATAATATCCTTGCTCAGGAGGGGCTAAACCCCTAATGGAAGGTGGTTGATTGATAAATGGATTTTATATCCACTTTGAACGTTCCATATCAGCTTAAATTGATTGTCTTGGACTCAATTTTGTTGTAGTTACGATGTATTTTGCTTAAGTGTGCAGGATTGCCAGTTTGTCGATTAGGGCTTACATTTCCATCGATTTTGGAGTTGCATTGGAGCTTTCGAGTGAAGAATAGAGTCTTGTTACAGACCACCATGGTGATCCGTTAGATAGTGAATTGAAGAAGGAGGCTAATGCAAGAAAAACGGAAGCATTTGGAGTCAAAACGAAGCGAAACAGCAGAAAATAGGAAAATTCCAGGAAGTTGGTGGGCAGACTGCGCCCTAGGTGCGTAGACTGCGCCCTTGGTCAGAATTGGACTGCGCAGGATGCGCCCTAGCTACGCAGACTGCGCCCCTGTGCGGCCAGATTTGCTGAATTTTGACAGTTTTACCCTAATTCCAGTTGTAAACGTATTTTTGGCAATTCCAGTACCATGTCAAATTCTATTAGTTTTGTAAGGTAGTTTCTTGTGTAGTAAGGCTTCGTAAGCCTATTTAAACAGATCGTAACGTTGTAATCGTAACGTAGATTTGTAACGGTGAAAAGTGGAGAAAGATTCAAGCTCGTGACAAGCAACGAATCTCGATCTACTACATCTTTTGTATTCTTTCTCAAGCGTTATCCTAAATTCTAGATTTGTTTTCTTAACTCTATTCTTTTAATTCTATTACAACGTTCTTTCATATATTGTTTATTATCATGTTTTCATCAATTTCCATGGTGACGAGCAGTTCAATTATGAAATAATCGTTGTCATGGGATTCTAACAGATTTAATTATGTCGTTTAGCATCTTGATTCTTAAAGATCTGTGTATGACGTATATCTGATATCCTCGTATGGTTATGCTTAATTGTTAGATGCGTCGCGAACATCTAATCTGTTAATCTCTTGTGAAGTGAAAGTGGATCTTGAGGTTTAGAACTTGCCATGCTAGCATAGGATTATGCATGTTTTGACATCGTAATTTGTAGTATATGATGAAAATACTTATATTGCCCTATGTGATCAAATTGGATAACTTGCTCCTCAACCGTTATGTTTTCAAATTCTATAGACATATAGGGTCTAAGCATAATTGGTGTCTATTCATCTTCTATCTCTTTTGTGGATGTATGGGTAGTTTGGTATACGTATGCTGACAGGTAGCGTGTACTGATTTCGTGTTGTCCGATCAGATATCAAAACCGTTGCATGCAGTGATTAAAAGTGTCAGACCTAGGCGAAGTAATTAATGAAGTTAGGATCCCATGTTTTCTTGCATATAAGTAATTCGATATTCAATTCTCGTAATTAGTTAATTCGTAATATTGTTAATTTGCATAGTAGCTAATTAGTTAAACAAACCCCAATTTGTTATTTTTCTAAGCAGTGAAGTATAATCATACATTGGTGCATAGGTGCATTATTCTACTAACAAAACCAAAATCAGTCTCTGTGGGATCGAACTTAATTTTATTCTATATTACTTGTGACCGCGTACGCTTGCGTGTATAATTGTTAACATTGATACAGCTTATCTATCTGCAGGGCATGACTGCTTGGTCTAGGTTCCCTTCGATTTGAGTGATTGTTAGGCAACCCGTATGCCGGGTTGGTGTTTACGGGGAGTGTAGTGGTGGAGATCTGAACTCCTGGAAGTGGTGGAATAGAAGTAACGGGGGTGGCCTCGGTTGAGACCGATGTTGTTCTTCGTGTGTTAAACATGGTTGATGTTGTCTTCCCACAGACGGCGCCAAATGTTGTGAAATAAAAATTAGGGTTGTTAAATTGCGGCTAGGGTTCGTGAGCTTCGTGCTTTAATGGCTGCGCTTGCGTTTTCGTGACCTAATTCGGGTCCTCACAAGATGCCTATGTATCTCAGAGTTGAGAATCAAGCCAAGACGTAGTTCTGAGAATGAGGGGTTGTGCCCTTATATAGGTTGTGGGAGCCTTAGAATTATGGTAGGATTCAGAGACTTGGTGGGCAAGTCACCACCTTTGAGGAAGGTTCTAGACTCCTTCCTTGTAGGAGTCTGTTTCCATATCGAATTAGGTGCCTTGGAGGCTACTTCTTATCCCAGGGATATTCTAGAACATTCCTTGTTTCTAGAACGTTCCCGATTTGTGGATCAGGCCCATGTTAGAAACAAGCTTATACCGGGCATCCCCGGTTTAGTCTGTTCTTTGGGCTTAATCAGTACTTACGAAATTAATGCCGAACTAGGTTTTCGGGCCTTATTAATGAGCAAATAAATGTTGTATTAATTATGTCTTTAGGGATTATTTTTCACCCATTTCAAATACTAATAATTAAACAAAAAATCACATGCTGGTTTTAATTTCAGGAGCGCACTGCAATTTAGTGCATTAGCCTATGTTCAAATCTTCTTGCAGGTTCTAGCCACCATAACATTCAGTTTAGCTGGAATATAAGGAGAGAAATTTGCATAGGGGTTGCACGGGGTCTAGCATACCTTCATGAGGAAATCCAACCTCATATAGTCCACAGAGACATATAGCATACCTTAGATTGATTTTTTTAATGTTTTCTAACCATATAGATGTGATCTTCCTTACAGGCTATGTCAAAGTGCAGTAATCCTTTTCCATGTAGCACTTTTAACAGTGATTGCTCAATATACGCATATGCAGTATGTGATCAGGCTCTATAATCATTTTCCTTCGAGTAGTTGGTTAATGTTGGATTGACAAAGCTCCTAGTTTTCTAATGGTACTTTCTGTTTACAGGTTTGTTATGATTGAAGCAAGGGTGCAGAAAATCATAATCCATCCACTGCAAAGACCTGTATTTATCTACACGCAACGTAGGTATGTACATATTCATTAGAGTACGGAACCTTTTCTTTTCACATGCATTAGCCATTTATTTACCTTATGTTCTTGTGCCTTGCTGGTTTATGGTGTAGGAGTCTGAGGTGAAGGCCAAACCACGAGTGGGAACTGGCGGAAGAAGATGAACCTTTTTGGTGGTCAAAGTGTCTCCTTTCTTTAGCTTTAGCTTTAGTTGTGTGAAGTTTATATAGTATTGTTAAGTTTCAAATTATTAGTAGTTGAGGAGTTTGTTTATTATTGTGAACTTAAGAATATATTTGTAGTTGAGGTTGTTGTGGATATGAAGTTTGGTGTAGTAGTAGATTGTTAATGAATTATGCTTTTGGGTGAATGTTTTGTATTGCTAACTTTGGTGGTATATAAATCTATTTGAATACAATGTTGATTTTGGTAAATTTTTGGGCACATAATTATGCAAATATAACACATCACGTTGTTATTGAAAACGATGTTAAAACAAAGAACATACATCACTTTTTAAAGCAAAACTGATGTTCCTGCAAAAAATAGACATCAATTTGAGCCTTTAACACATCACCTAAAAACTGTTGTCTAATTTAACAATTTCATGGATCTATTTTACATCGGTTAAAAACCGATGTAGTATACAATTTATAACATCAGTTCTATCTAAAACCGATGTTGTACAGGGGTTGAGACATCGGTTCTGTTTTAGAAACTGATGTTGTTGATAACTATTTACATCGGTTGAGAATTGATGTAATAAGTCCTTTTTAACATCGGCCCAGAACCGATGTAAAACACATGGACTTTTAACCTCACCCACCTAGACATCGGTTTTTAAAGTATTTTACATCGGCCCAGAACTGATGTCTATTGACTTTTTTCCAGTAGTGGGTTGCATTCAGTTGCATATGCAACTGAATGCAGCTAAAAATTGTAATTTGATTTTCATTTTTTTACCAACTTCCATTTCTATATAAGGGCTGCGTAGCAACAAAAAATGGAAATTTAACTTTAGTTTTTAGTTGCATTCAGTTACATAGGTTGTATATGCAACTGAATGCAACTAAAAATTGTAATTTGAATTTTCATTTTTTTTACCAACTTACAATTCTATATAAGGGCTACGCAGTAGCAAAAAATAAAAATTTAACTTTTAGTTTTTAGTTGCATTCAGTTGCATATATTGCATATGCAACTAAATGCAATTAAAAATTGTAATTTAAATTTTCATTTTTTTTACCAACTTCCAGTTCTATATAAGAGCTGCAAAGCAGCAAAAAATGGAAATTTAACTTTTAGTTTTTAGTTGCATTCAGTTGCATAGGTTGTATATGCAACTGAAAACTTAAAGTTGAATTTTTATTTTTTGCTGCTGCGC
Source organism: Saposhnikovia divaricata (assembly GCA_036435485.1). Taxonomy (NCBI): domain Eukaryota; kingdom Viridiplantae; phylum Streptophyta; class Magnoliopsida; order Apiales; family Apiaceae; genus Saposhnikovia; species Saposhnikovia divaricata. The sequence goes on from CM071599.1 coordinate 36,609,325, forward strand.
AGCCCTTATATATAACTAGAAGTTGGCAAAAAATGGAAATTTAACTTTTAATTTTCAGTTGCATTCAGTTGCATATGTGGCTGCGTTCAGTTGCATGTAGTTGCATTCAATTACAACTATTAAAAATAAAGAGTTATGAGTGCCCCTGCGGGGCCTTGCAACCATATTTGCAACTGCAACTAGAACAAAAAAATAAATAAATCACGAGCCAACCAAAATCAACTTTCTTTCTCTGTAACATTTAGTCAAACAATTTGGAGACATCGTTACAACTTCACAAGCAACTTAAAAGAAACTAAATACAACCTATTTTGTGAATCAATCATATCTACAACATTCTAATAAGAAAATAAATCTCCTTCCACCCTCTTTTTCTCTCTCCCTTCCCTTCCTCTTTGTCTCTATCCATCAATTCTCAAAATTACCAATTTAATCAACTGAAATCAACCAAATGCAAATTCATCCAAAATCAACCAAAATCTAAAACAAAAACCCCAAATCCGAACTCAAAGCTCTAGTGGTGGTGGAGAACAGATCGGAGGTGGTGGCATGCGGTCCCAGTGGGCGGAGATCGGACGAGGGAGGAGGGGGCGGAGAACGGAGGAGGTAGGGGGCGGAGAACGGAGGATTGAGGAGGGCGGAGATGGGGGAGGAGGAGGGGGGAGGGCGGCGGCGGGCAGGGCTGGAGGGTGGGGTGGGTGAAGAAGAAGGAGAAGAATAGGGGTTGGAGAATAATGAGGGTTGAAGAAGATGGGGTATATTTGTAATTAAGATAGTATAAAATAGTATATTTGCAATGAATTTGAATAGATAGTATATTTTCAAAACAAACTAGAAAACATAGTATTTTTGGTAAATTCCCAACAAACAATTCTATCAAAAGGAAATAAACAAAATTTAATGTTAGTGTAAGGAGGTTTTTAGATATGGTTTGGTCGTCATGATTATTATAGTAAATTGAAGACACTTAAGAATAAATATACTGGAGAAAAAGAGTTGTTGTAACACAAACCCTACAACACTATTAATAAATAATATACTCTCTCCGTCCCAAAAAGATTGACACACTTTCCTTTTTGGGACGTCCCAAAACTAATGAACCTACTATACTTACTATTTTTGAACACTACTTTACACTATTACACCCACTAACTTTATCCCTTTTTTATTAAACAAATATTATAAACACTATTGCACCCACTGCTTTACTCCCACTATCTCAAATCTATTTTTAAATATTCATAGGTCCCACCACTTACCTACTTTTCATCTAACTTTACACATTTTTTAACAAGTCAATTGTAAATTTCTTAATCTCCGTGAAAGTCAAACCAGCTCAAACTTTATGGGACGGAGGGAGTATCATTTTTAAAAATAAACAAAGTAAACAACAAACAATCAATAATAATAAACAAAATAAACAAACAAAACAAACATATAAACAAACAACACCAAAATTTAACAAAATATATATAACACTTATAACAAAAAGTTCTAAAGAATTTTTAGTAACAACACATTTGTTAAATTACTTAACAAAAAATAAAATGATTATACCAATAAGTTCCAACATGTTTCAAGTATATTATATATAATCTAATGAAATAGGAAAAAAAAACACACCAAAAAATATGAAATATTAAAATATATGTTAGGCTAAATGTTCAAATCTATACTATTATATAAAAGCCGAAACATTAAAAGTTTGGTTGGTCGGTACGGCAAGAAAATCATTAAAACAAAAATATAAAGAACAAAAACAAAAATACAACTAACCACACAATCAACAAAAATTCTATAAAGAAAATATTAAAAAAACATTAAAATGTAAAAAAAAACATAAAATGATTGAAAATGACAACAAACCTTAACAGATATATTTTACATAACAAACTCTACTTTAAAATAAAATTGAAGACCACAAATTACTCTAATATAGTACACATAAAAAAATATAAACCAACAAAAAATACCATGGAAAAAATATTTAAAAATTTAATTACACAAGTACGATACTAACATGTTTCAATTAAATCACATCTAACCTAATAAGAAAAAACAAAAAAAATCTATGAAATATAAAAAAAAATCCTAAATTATAAAATGTAATTTACATTAAAACCAATGAACACCCTTTAAGTTAAAAAATATTTCAAAAAAAAAGAAATACTTAAAAATTTAATATCAAACAAAATTCTAAAAATCATACTAAAAATATAGAACACCAAAAAAACAAATATTTAATTTGCAAAAATTATAGATTCTGTACTACAAGTTAACAAATACAAAAAATCAATAAAAAATCTGTTGAGTATTGAATACAGTAAAAGAATACAGAGGGGGGGTGAATGGATTCTTGAACTTTTCTTTGTTCTTGAATCTTTTTAACAAGATATGTGTTGAGTGTGTGAGATATGTAAGTAAAAATAACAAAGACAAACACAACACAATATCACTTTAATCTATTTTATTAGATAAAGATTTTGCTACAATCTGTGAATACAAATGATAGTATTCTCAGTTTCGTTTTTCTTAGAGAGATATTTCTTGTGATGTATCTTGAAAAACTTATCTGCTAAGGAAGTGAGGCTATATCCTTATAGACATGGATACACCTACTTACTACAAATAAGGTAGGTAAAACAAACTACTTTCCAGTATGTCTATCTCATTTGAGTAAGAGTCCAAACGGCTACAGATTTGACTTTGCAAAGCCTGTTCAGATCCACTTCTTTAGCTCCTTGTCCCTTTGTCTTATCTCTCCAAGCTTCTTTGTAGGCTTTCCAATGTGCTTTATAGTACATAGTCAAATAAAGCGACTTGGCTTGTTCCAGGTTTCTGACTTGTACAATTCTTCAGTATTTTGTCTCCAAGAATGTATTCGAGAAGTGGCTAAGTGATTGATTCGAGAACTCGAATTGACTTAATCGATAACTCTGAGTTCTCGAATAGTGTTATATTGACATATCGAATCACTTCTCGAATAGCTCTTTTCTCTGGGACTCCTTGAGATATCGAATAGAGCATTTTGACATATCGAATCCCTGAGATATCGAACAGTGTATTCAGAGATATCGAATAGTGTCTTCTGAGATATCGAATCTCTAACTTCTCGAATGCTAGACTTCTCGAATAGACAAATGTATTTCTCGAATTGGTACTTAGGCAAATTCTTCATTTCTTCAAATCCCAACTGTGATTATTTGGCAGTATTTATCTCCTTGCTTGAGGCATGAACCTTGGAACTTCTTTCAAGCATTATTCTTGACTTTATAAGTACAGTAACACAACTAGAATTTGATGCCTATTATAAGTACAGAACAAGTAGAAACTCTACAACTAGAGGTTCCCTCAGTTAAGAGGTCATGTAGGTAATGCATAGCATTACACATACTTAGGCTTGTTATTAGATGTATTCAGGCATGCCTCTGTGACTAACAATCTCCCCCGAATTGTGAGTAAGACCCTTAGTCATAATTTCATGTCTGATAACAAGCCTAACATACATAAAGATAAAACTTGACAGTACATGTATGAATTTTGATTAGCAATGTGGATAGGACTACAGGGTGAGTAATCTTACAGCCTATGATGAAGTACTAGCCATTGTCATTTGTTTCCCTTTCCATAGCTTTGGCATGCAAATCATCATATTCTTTCTGTCTTCTTTCTTTCCCCTTCCTTGTATTCTCATCCATAGCTTTTATTATTTCTGCCATAGCATCCAATTCTTCAAGCAAAATTGAGTCTTTGAAATCTTCAAGTACTGGTTTCAGAATGTTTGCAGGATAGTGGTTGAGTAGATTCATTCTGATGTGGATCTTATCCCCATTTCTCCTCCTATACTTCACCACATAGGGGTTAAACTGAACTCTACACAATCCCTTTGCCCTTAGCTTTTCTGCTTCAATCTCCAGTCTCTCAATTTCTTTCTCCCTTGCTAGCCATTTCTCAAGACACTCTTTTCTGATTCTCTCCTCATGATCTCTCTTCATCTTCACAAAATCAATTAGCTCCAGCTTCCATACTCTTTCCACTTTATCTTCTGAGCTCAACAATGCAATGATTCTTTCTATGTCATGTAGCTTGCCCTAGTGTTGACATCCTCCTTGTTTGAATTTCTCCTCCCTTCCATCAGTATATTTGATCTCAAGGCAGTTATCAACAATGGCAACATGATAGATTCTTTGAGCTTGTAAGAATTGCAGTTGGTCTTCATCAAAATATTCATCTAGTGGTTGGAGTTTTAAGCCTGGATAGATTGTCAGAGTCCTTGATTTGGATAGCTTTGGTTTCCTTGCAGCTTGTTTGAATTTGATCCTTTTAACATGGTTGCCTGGCAGTAGCATGTGACCTTTGTTTGTGGACCATTGTAGTATTCCATTAGCAGTTTGCTTTTTGAAATATACAAATGGTTTCTTGACTTGAATCTTCTTCTCTTCTTGAGGTGGCAAGACAGTTGCAGAAGCCATATATGTAGATTTTGGTAGGCCACTACTAACAGTATTCACCCTAGACTCAGAGTCTTGTGATGTGGTGGGGTTACTGTTAGCAATGCCTAAGGCTTGCTCTCTTCCTCTCAGAGACTTTACCTTGGTCATCATCATTCTTCTTCTCCTTACTGTCTTTCTTCTTCTTCTTATCCTCATCCCCCTTATCACTCCTGTGATGACTTCTACTTCCATCACTCTTTTCATCATCCTTATCATCCTTATTCCTCCTAGGTTGAGCTATTTCCAGAATTGAACCAGTAGCTATGAATGTTCTTAAGATGTGAAGTGCTTCCAACTCTTCAGCACTTCTGTTTCCATCTTTCTTTTGTAGCTGGTCAATAATAGCAATGATGAGTCTGTGGTTTTTAGGGTTAAGATCATGGGGGATAACCAGCTGTTTAACATCTTGAATTCTGGTACCAGACTGATAAAAGATGGTTCTTGGTTTGGTGCGTACTTCAGGCAATCTAATTAGTTGACCATCTTTTAGTTCAGTGTACAGTCTTTGGTTGTTCTCCCCTTTCTGCTCAATTAGTTCCAAGATAGCATCAATCTCAGAGTATTTTAAGGCTTTCAAGGTTTCAAATGATAGATGCCATATCTTGCCATTGGTCACCATCATGATTTCCTTGAGATAGATTTGATTTAGCTTTCTTGGAATAACTGTTAGATATTTGATTTGATCTCTGAGGCTTCTTCTGTAAAATAAGGTATCCCCTTCAACCCTTGCTTTTGAGGTTTGCAGAAACTTCAAGAATGCAGCATCATGATAAATCTTTGAATTTGCTACTTCTATCAGCTTGGCCTCTGTAATCACCTTAGCTTCCACTGGCTCATCTTCAAGTCTGGGTACTTGGACTGGATTGCTTAGCATGGAACCTGCCACTACTGTAGTAGTGACAGTTTGCTTTTGGCCACTAGGTGTAATGATGTGCACAGGTGGTAGAGTGACCATTGGCAGAGAAGATGGAGGTTCATCAACCTTGAGTTTGCCCTTGCCTGAGACATGAGATGTAGGATTTGAAATTTGTTGATGACCACCCTCATTAATTTTGATGCCTTTAGATTGAGATTGAGATTTCTCCCCCTTAGTCTGAGGCTCCCCCTTAGACCCCTTAGGTTTATTCCTTGTTATCCTCTTCTCCCCCTTAGGCTTGTTGTCAGGCACAGAGGTTGTAGTAGGGGCCTTTGGAGTTGAAGAGTCTTCAAATAGAGGGATACCCATGTGATTCATCATGGCAGACAGCATAAATTGTTGATGCAGAAGAACATCAGCGGTGGTAGTGGCTTGAGTGTTCAATTGCTCAGTTAGATTTGTAACCTTGCCTGCCAGATGGGCATTGGATTCTTTGAGAGACACCACTTCCCTTTCAAGAGTATCAACCTTGGTGAATAGCTCTTTGGCCTTGAAACCATTTAGGGATTGATCTTGTAGTCTTTTGAACTCATACTTTGATAGTTCATTCACAGGGACTTCAGTGACTAGCTTGTCTCCATATTGGTTTTTGAACATGGTCCTCAACATAGCATTGGCCTATGTAGTCTGGTCAGATAGAATTTGAAATTTGCTTCCTAGACCTGTGACTGTATCTTTAAGTAGAGCTAGACCATTATCCATCTTGGTGCAGGTGGTGTTGCAGTGTTTGAGATCTTTGACCACACTGTCTAGTTGAAGAAATTTGGCATCAAAGGCCCTCTTTACTTCTTCTACTGAAGTGGCTGTCTTGTCACTCACCTTGTTGACTTCAGTTTTGACTCCCTTGCCAAGGTAGTGTGCAGCCTTGAGGAAACCCTTGTAGGAATCATTGACAGCTTCATACACTTCACTAGGGGACAGGGATTTTGCATTTGACCCCAGTGAAGTGATATATTCCTCTCTAAGATATTGAAGTGCTTCACTGAGAGTTACATCATACTTTCCTTGCATCCAGGCATCTACATTGCCATCTCTCTCAGCATCATCAATAATCTTGGCCTTCTGCATCTCCACATCATCCCTATGGCATAGTAGGATGGCTTCATAATCTGGATTTGAGATGTTGGAGGTGACAAGGTTCTGGGCTATTTTTACAAACTCAGGAATCTGATCCACAACATAGCTTTGGAGAGCTTCAATGGACATTTGTGGTGGAACAGACCCTGATCCTGAAGCACTGTCATGTTGCACAGGCTTCAGCCATTGGGACAGAAAGTGAGAGCTAGAGCTAGGAAAGCTAGACTCCTTAGTTACAGATGCAACTTCTGTAACCGGATGGAAAGACTCTGCTACTGTTGTCTCCACAGGAGTGGGATGGGTTACAATAGTAGTTGACACAGGCACAGAGTCTCTAGTTAAAACTAGTGAATCCTCTTTGTTTGTGATGGTGTCATTAGGAGATGCCCCAGCATGCATTCCCTGACCATCTAAATGTGGTACCTGGGTGGTGAGCAAGGTGTCATGCACCAAGTCACTTGAATCCATTGGCTCATCAAGAGAAAAGAATTCTTGATGATCAATGCCTTGCTCCTCAATTGCTTGAGTTGTAGGCTCCAAAGAAATATGAGTGGTAGATTCTGGAAGAGAAGTGTGTTGTAGATTAGATTTTGGCAACTCCCCCTGAGAGATAGAGGGAGTTTCAATTGTGATGTGCTCTCCACTCAGTGTTGTGCCAGCCTTATCACTCCCATGTGCTGACTCTGTACAAATAGGTGCATTGGGGAGGATGCTTGATTCTATAGATGCACCCTGTTGAGAGGATACATCTAGTGAGCTGTTTGCCCTTGATTTTACAACTTCAGTCATTTGGGTAACTGAAGAGGTGGTTTTAGATTTCTTCTTCTTCTTTAGGCTAATGATAGGTGACTCAGTTTCCTCACCTCCTAAACCTAGTTCTACAGCCAAGGCTGCTTCAGTTAAGATGGTTAAAGGTTCAGAAGCAACCTGTTTTCTCTTCTTTTTACTAACATCACCCTTTTGAGAGGATGATGCAATTGGCTCTGTGTTTGGTAGAGTGTTTGTCTGAGAGGGTTGGTTAGCAAGCCTTGGGTTAGCATTGTGTTCTTCTTGCTTAGGCTGTGCTAACTGAGACTTAGACTCAAATATTGGCATGTTGTGGGGGTAAGACCTAAACAAACCCTCCATGTGGGGAGTTATTTTAAGCCTTACATCCACATCATTCCTAGTCTCCAAGTTACCAAAAATAAGTTTGGTCATGGACCTAGGATAGCCTATTTTACTTTTATCTAATCCAGGCAATTCAATCAATGAAGCATTTTTAAAATTAAGTACTGATTGAATAAAGCGGGGAAAGAAAATTTCAGTACCTCTCTTGGCTGTGTTCTTACCAAGTCTCCTATATAGCTCTTGTATGATGAGATGTCCAACATCTATCTTTCTCCCATGAGCCAAGGCATAGGCAAGCTGCTGCACAGGTGTACTAATCTGATCAAAGCTCGATTTCCTGGCAGTGAATACCTGAAGGAGTGTAGCAAAAACATAGCTCCATTCCTTTCTCAAGTACTTCCTATTCAGCTTTCCAAGTTTAATAGCCTCTGAGTAGTTGATAAATTCAAAGAATTCTTCCAACTCAGCATCTGTGGCCAGGGAGTCATATGCCTCTTGCTGCAAATCCAAGGCTTTATTCATGTCTGCGGTAGTGATAGTAATATCCACGCCTTGAATCTTGCAGTAGACAACATATGAGATGATAGCATTCTCAAGGGCGATGACCTCCACTGTAGCTGTCCTCCAGAATTGTTCTAATAAGTCTATGTACAGGGTTGGGTTGGCTGATAGTGCATCCTTGATGTAAGATTCAGACAACCATCGAACAAAGCACTTGAAATTAGCATTTGGTGCTTCCACATCACTGGTAATTGGGTTGAAATTGGTTTGGGATGGTATGGTGAGTTGAGTGTTTGCCATTTGGGTAGAGAATTAAGGTTGAAGAAGAAATTCGCAGTTAGGGTTTTCAGAGGTTTTAAGAGTTTAGATGCTTGAGAAATCGAACGAAATGAGTTGAACAGTTGTGAAAATGTATATATATGACTAACTTGAGTTGTCGATTAGATCTAAGTTTTGTATCGACAAGACAGTCATTCGAGAAGTATAAAACAACTATTCGATAAGTCAAGAAAGGCTTATTCGATATCTCAAGCAGTTTGTAACTCACAGCTGGCAGTTATTTAACTCAGAAAATAATTCTAAGCTAAATAAAATATGTTTTTATGAGCGAAATGAAATTTTGAATATAAATCCAAAAAGCGATTAAGTGTCAGCGAGAAATCAGCCTTTTCAAATGATTCGATAACTCAAATACAGTATTCGAGAACTCCATCATTAGAGAACTAAAATACTCTATTCGAGAACTCAGAGTGTACTAGTCGATTTCTCCAAAAGACACTATTCGAGAACTCAGGAGGGTTCTAGATAGGCCTATTCGAGAACTCGAGCCATGACAAAACAATGAACCATTCGAGAAGTCTGACTTATCGAACTATACTTCTCACTCATAAAATTCAATTTTCACTATCTTTTAAAATTTACCAGAAATATTCACTGAAAATATTTTACCAAATTAAATAGTGATTCTCTCAAAATTTCACAGAAATTTCAAGCTAAAGATGTATGATTTTCAACATATGCAGCATTGTGGAATATTTATAAATCATAATCCAGCCAATACTTACTTCAAAAATATTGAGCATTTGATAAAGTAAGTATTTACTGCTGCAACAATCTAGTTGATATATTCACTTAGCCAGAATTTGAAGAATTCAGCATTCCAATCTCACTAACCAACCTTGTGAAGGTGGCTTCATCTAATGGCTTAGTGAATATGTCAGCTAGTTGTTTTTCTGTGGGAACATAATGTAACTCAATGGTTCTATTAGTTGCATGCTCCCTTATGAAGTGATATCTGATGTCAATGTGCTTTGTCCTAGAATGATTGACAGGATTGGAAACTATAGAGATTGCACTTGTGTTGTCACACATGATTGGAATTCTGTCCAACACAAGTCCATAATCTCTAAGTTGGTTTCTGATCCAAAGCACTTGAGCACAGCAACTTCCAGTAGCTATGTATTCAGCTTCAGCTGTGGAAGTTGACACAGATTGTTGTTTCTTGCTGTACCAAGAGACTAACCTTTGTCCAAGAAACTGACAGCTACCTGAGGTGCTTTTCCTATCCACTCTGCATCCAGCATAATCAGCATCAGAATAACCAATCAGATTGAACCCTGTGTCCTTAGGATACCATAATCCCAAGTTTGGTGTGCCCTTCAGATATCTGAAAATCCTCTTTATTGCTATCATATGTGATTCCTTTGGATTTGATTGAAACCTTGCACACAAGCATGTTGCAAACATGATGTCTGGCCTACTAGCAGTGAGGTAGAGTAGAGAACCAACCATGCCTCTATAGATTGAGATATCTACCTTCTTGCCCTTACCATCTTCATCTAACTTGGTGGCGGTGGCCATGGGTGTCTTTGCAGGTGAGCATTCTTCTAAGTCAAATTTCTTCAATAGATCCTTGATGTATTTGGTCTGACTTATAAAAATGCCATCCTTCCTTTGACTCACTTGCAGCCCAAGAAAGAATGTTAATTCTCCCATCATACTCATCTCATATCTGCTCTGCATGAGCTTAGAGAATTTCTCACACAGCTTCTCATTTGTAGAGCCAAATATGATATCATCCACATAGATTTGAACAAAGATAATATCATCACCATGTTTCTTGTAAAAAAGTGTCTTGTCCAGTGTGCCTCTAGTGAATTGATTCTCCAGTAGAAATTGTGACAATGTGTCATACCATGCCCTAGGAGCTTGCTTAAGTCCATACAATGCTTTAAGCAATCTGTAGACAAAGTGAGGGAATTGTGGATGGCTGTTGCACATATACTTCTTCTTCCAACTCCCCATTCAGAAATGCACTCTTGACATCCATTTGATAAACCTTGAAATTAGAATTTGCAGCAAATGCCAAGAAAATTCTGATGGGTTCTAGTCTAGCAACAGGGGCAAAAGTCTCATCATAGTCAATGCCTTCCTGTTGAGAGTATCCTTTTGCAACCAACCTTGCTTTGTTTCTTATGACTACACCATTTTCATCCATCTTATTCCTTAGAACCCATTTTGTTCCAACAATGGTTCTATCCTTTGGTGCAGGCACAAGTTCCCATACTTTGCTTCTTTCAAATTGGTTTAGCTCCTCTTGCATAGCAATTATCCAATCAGGATCCAACAATGCATCATCAAGTTTCTTAGGCTCAACTTGGGATAGAAAGCAACCATAGAGACATTCATTTAGAGTTTCTCTCCTTGTCCTCACTCCTGTATTTGGATCTCCAATTATCTGATCTGCAGTATGTGATCTATCCCATTTCCTTGTATGTTCAGATCGATTTCTCAGCCTTGATGTTGCTTCATCATCCAGATCATGATCATTTACATTTCCTCCCCCTGTGAAGTTGCCAGTAATCACAGGTGTGTGTTGGATGCTTGTTTCTTCATTGTTGGTTGACACAGGTTCTTCATTCACTTGAGTTTGTTGGATTGTGGGCTCAAATTCAGTTTCAATCTCCTCATCAGAATCATCTAGATTGTCAAACTTCAAAGGATATTTATCTTCATCATTGGCTTCTTCTAATCCAGGTAGTTTGCTGTCATCAAATGTCACATCTGTGCTTTCCATAACTTTCTTTTGAGTGATGACATAAACTTTGTATGCAATTCTTTCCATAGAGTAGCCAAGAAAAATTCCTTCAAATGCTTTTGCATCAAACTTTCCAACATATTCTGAGTTGTCTTTTAACACAAAGCATTTGCTTCCAAAAGTATGAACATACTTTAGAGTGGGCTTCTTTCCAGTCATCAAGTTGTAAGTTGTCTTTCCAGTGTTTTTGTTGATGAGGGTTCTGTTTTGGATATAGCATGCAGTGCTCACAGCCTCAACCCAAAAACATGTAGGCATCTTTGCATCAAGTAAAATTGTTCTAGCAGCCTCAATCAGAGTTCTATTCTTTCTCTCAACAACTCCATTTTGTTGTGGAGTCCTTGGAGCTGAGAATTGTTGAGAAATACCATTTTCTTTGCAGAATGCTTCAAGCATGGCATTTCTGAACTCTGTTCCATTATCACTTCTTAATGCAATCACACTTGCATTGTTGGCCTTTGCTTCCTTGTCAATTTTCTTTATATGCCCAATGATTACTTGTGGAGCCTCATCCTTTGATGCCAGAAATTCTACCCATGTATACCTTGTGAAATCATCAACCATCACCAGAGCATACTTTTTCCTTCCTAGTGACATAATATTGACAGGCCCAAATAAGTCCATATGAATTAGTTGTAGGGGCTTGGTTATTGATGTCACTGTCTTTGACTTGTGGCTTGATCTTTTCATTTTTCCCTTTTGACAAGCCTCACACACTCCTTCTTGACAGAATTCAAGTGTGGGCATTCCTCTCACTAACTCCCTTTTGACTAGAGAATTAATGCCTTTGAAGTTCAAGTGTGATAGCTTCTTATGCCACAGCCAACTATCTTCATTTGATGCTTTTGAGTAAAAGCAACAAATTTTGTCCTTGTTTGCAGACTTCATATTGGCTACAAACAAGCTTCCTTTCCTTACTCCAGATAGAGCAAAGTCACCAGTATTCTTGTGGGTGATCAAACATTCATCTTTGTCAAAATTCACTTTGAAGCCTCTGTCAGTAAATTGACCAACACTCAGTAAATTGTGCTTGAGTCCCTTGACCAGTGCTACATTTTCAATGATGACATTTCCAATTTCCAACTTGCCATATCCCAGTGTGTTGCCAATGCTATCATCTCCAAAAGCAACTGATAAGTGGATTTTATATCCACTTATTATGCACTAAATGGACCTAGATTGGTGGTTTATCCTTAATTATGTTGTGTCTTTTAATTCGTTTTTTGTTGTTTAATTATTTGTTCTGCAGAAATCGCAACTTTAGGTTTTGTGGCAATAAAAGGGCTAAAAACAATGGATTTTTATCTCAGTTTTATCAAGTGGACTGGCTACGAGGAAAAAGAATTATCATAAAGGAATCCTGAATGATATATTCTTAAATCTGGAACCCCGGTTGGAATTGATATATTTTTCGTTTCGCAAACGGAATCCAGTTTTAGATCCTCAAGAGGCCGTAATTCGCACCTGGGCGAGCATTGAGAAAATAGAATTATCACAAAAAGATGGAAAGTGATATATTCTTAAAGATAGAAGCCCGATTGGAATTGATATATTTTTCGTTAAGGAAAAGAAGTCCGGTTTTTGGCCCGCAATTTACGGCAGCTTGGGACTTGAAAATTTATTTATATTAATAAATACTTTATTTAATTAGAAAATTATATTTATAAATATCTAATAATATTAGATATTTATTTTTATAAATTCGGAATTAAATTAATTATTTATTAATTAAATATATTTTATTATGCAAGTTGAATAAACAAAAGAAAGAAAAAACAAAAGAAAAAAAAACAAAAAACAAAAAACAAAAAAGAAAACGAAAACGAATTATGGCATTTTTTTTGTAGCAGGTGGTGGAAGAAACATGTGCACAAAACAAAATGATAGCTGTTGGCATGAATTTGAGGAATTGACCATCCTTCTGTCGGCCAGGTTTTCAAAAGCAGTTCACGCGCCTGACCTCGCGTGGCGCGCACGCGCCTGGCTTAAGGTAGAACTCCCGCGATTGGCATGCACGCCTATCTCCTGCGGCTGGTGCTGTTCTGGAGTGCTGTTTAATTCTATACAACAGAATGATTTAAAAAGATGGGACGGTGATTTTAAATTGTTGGGTGGTGTTTTTGGCTGGCTGGCTGCATATTTAAGTCTTTAAATTCTAATTTGGTGTGCTAATATATCCTATAAATAGGATGAATTTGAGCAGAAAATAACACACCCTGAGCTGAATTCTCTCTTGTTTCTCTCAGTTTTCAGCAACAATTTCCTTTGTAATTTCAGTTCAGTTTTATTCACTTTAAATTTCTGTAAATTTAGTTTGAGTGTTATTTCGGGTGAAGATTTTAAGGCAATTATTTTGGAACGCTCATTTCTTTCGTTGGAAATTATTTCGGTTTTATTTTCTAATTTTTTATTTTGCAGGGAATTATCGGAGTGCTCGTTTCTTGCAAGTGGAAATTATTTCGGTTTTAGTTTCTAAACTCTTATAATTTTCATATTTAATCTATCGTAATTTTTAATTTAGTATTATTATTATTATTATTATTATTATTATTATTGTTGTTGTTATTATTATTGTTGTTATTATTATTATTATGATTACAATTAATCCCATGATGACGATTCGTTTAATTATGAACTAATCGCCGTCATGGGATTCTAATGGATTTATTTACGTAATTTAGTAATTCGATGCCTTAATAAATTGTGTTATGATAAAAATTTCCGATTACCTAACGTGGTTGTGCTTAATTTATTAGATGCGTAGCTATCATCTAAATTATTAATTCTTGATGAATGCGAAAGTGGATTTGAGAATTTAGAATTTGCCATGTTAGCACAGGTTCGTAATTTTCATATATAATTACGATTAGTGGTAGGGTTTTGGATCACATCGCCCTGTGTAGCCAAAAATAAGGAATTTATTCGTAAACCATTTATGTTTTCAAATCTTATAGACATATAGGGTCTAGACATAAATGGTGTCCACGCAACTTCTATCTTTTTAAGTGGATGTTTGTATGGTTTGATATAAGTTAAGGCTGAAAGGCGCTTATATTAGTTTCGTTCCCCGCTAGCTTTCATAATTATCAGAATCACTTTACATTAAGGCATCAATTCTAAATGAAATAAATAATGAAATTAGAATCCCATGTTTATCTCATATATAAAATCTTTATCACATTAATTTTTAGTCGTTATTTCATTAATTAATTGTGTTTTGAACAAACCAACCAATTCGTTGTTCAGGCTTCTATAATTAACCGAACGTTGTTGAATAAACATATTCACTTAAATACACCAAGTCTTCGTGGGAACGATCCTTATTTCCCTATATTGCTTTTGGACTGCGTATACTTGCGTAGAGAAAATAGCGAATAGCAACCATTGGGCCAGCCTTCTCCTCATACTGTAATAGCAGGGCCATATCACCAGTCATATGGTTTGAGCATCCACTGTCCAAAATCCACATGACCTTCCTTTCACTTTCTTTGCCCTGCAAACACAAAGGTATTACTTCTCCTTTAGTACCCAAACAAGTTTGGGTCCATGTGGCTTAGCAACAGTTTTATCATAAACAGCATGCTTATCAATTTTCTTGATGTTAGTCTTCTTGTCACTGTTAGAAGTCTTAGAATCAGGGTTCTTAGACTTAGGTGACAGAGGCACCTTCCTAACTTTAGGAGGACTTGAAGACTTTGTTCTTGTGTAGTGTGTGTGAACAATGTGACTGATGCAACCTTCCATGAATTGTCTTCTCAAATTAAAACAACTAGTCATTACATTCATGTTACATGGCATACAATCAAATTTATCACAGAAAGGAGAGTCTCTATGTCTTAAAGGCACAGAGCAATCATAGAATGGTTTAGCAACACTACCAGATGGTTTCTTGCATGCATGAGTTAAATGATTAGTGCTAAAACAATTTTGACAAACTTTCCTGGGGGCATTTGGCACATAAGCATAATTGTTGTCCTTGTTAATCCCTAATTTGCCATTCCTGTTTTGTTTCTTTTTAGCCACTTTCTTCTCAAACTTATTATTCCCAGCTGAAACAAACTTCACAAATTTCTCAAGTCTAGGTCTACCTCCTACTGGCTCCTTGGCTTTGGTTTTGACATTCTCACTCTTAGAGGATGCTTGTTGTTCATTTGATTGTGCTTTATCTTCATCATACAACATTTGCTTAATGAGTAAGGCATCCTCATAAATCTCAAGTGTTGGTGTTTTAAATATTGGGGTCTCAGCTTTTTTCAAAACCTAAGGCACTTCCTCTTGAACAACAATGTCATCTTCAATGACTGCATAGCCTTTCCTCTGTTTGAGAGTGTCATAATTAAGTCCAATAGCAGCCTTAGGTCTAGCTAGATTTTTCTCATGGTAGGACTGCAATAGACTAGAGGAATTTTTGAATGTTTTCAATTTAAATTCATTTTCAGCTAGTTCATCCCTAAGAGCTTTCTCAACTTGACTAGCACATAAAACCTTATTCTTTAGATATTCGATTTCTTGTTTAAGGTTTTCTACTTGCATAGCAGTTAGTTCTAGTTCCTCATTTCTCTTGTTCAACAGTTCATTCTTAGTAGACAGTTTAGCAATCTCTTCATTAGCAGCAGTCATACTAGTATGAATATTAAACATCTCAACAGATAGTTGTTCAACCATAGATTTGTATTCAGAAACAGAAATGTCTATAGTAGTGAGGGATGGTACCTGAGAGTCTGATTCAGATGGTTCTTCCTTGGAGTTGGCCATCAAGGCATAGTTGCAGAATTCTTGTTCTTCCCCATCACTATCAGAATCATCCCAACACTTCCCTTCAGCTATGTAGGCCTTACCTGGTGTATGCTTCTTTAGCAGAGCCTCATACTTAGCTTCAAGCTCAAGAAACTCCTTATCCTTCTTCTTAGGCTTCTTGCATTCTCTGGAAAAATGCCCTAGGTCATTGCATCTATAACATCTCACAGATGACCTATCCACATAGCTGGTTTTGAATTTGTTTTTGTTTGCTTTCACAGGTGCCTTGCTCTTGTTGAATGAATGATTTTGAGATCTAGAATTGAAGGGCTGATTCCTCTTAAATATGATGTTTGGGAATTTTCTAGCCATAAAAGCATATGAAGTGTTTTCCATGGCATCCAACTCTTCAAGAGTATAGAACTCATCTTCTTCCTTTTCATCAACAGGTTCAGTCACTTCTTCTTCAGTTTCTTCATCATCTACTATCTCTTCTATTCTCAGTTGACTTGCAGATGCCTCACACACTTCTTCATCACATATGGGATTTGTTAACAATCAAGGCACAGGATGTGTTTATCATTCTGCCTTGGTTGGCTTGGATAGCCCTCTTCTGAAGCAACTCAAGCTCATGAGTCTTTAAAACCCCATAGAGCACATCATATGTGACTTTGTTCAAATCTCTTTCTCTTAGAGATATGACCCTTTGCTCTAGATGGTTTGGTGTAGATAGTAGAAACTTCATGTTTAATTCTTTAGTGCTGTAAACCTTCCCATTCATTTGAAGCTCAGTCACCAGCTTGTGAAATCTCTCAAACATATCAGTAATACTTTCTTTGGACTGTGCCATGAAAGCCTCATACTGTGTGACCAGTATCTGTTTCCTATTCTCTCTTACCTCCTCTGCCCCTTCACATAACACCTCGATGTGGTTCCACATGTCCTTGGCTGATGTGCATGATGCTATATTGGCAAACATCGACATATCCATGGAGTCTATGATCAGCAACATGAGATGACTGTCTAGGGCAACCTTTTCCTTCTCTGAGCCCATCCATTTGGATGGCTCTTTTGCAACATATGATCTAGGAATGACTATTGTGCCCACTGTGGATTCAGCAATTTCTTGTTGTGGTACAAATGGACCATTCTTGAGGATGTCAGGGTAGAGAGGGTTGGCAGCTTTGATGAACAACAACATTTTTATTTTCCAGAGGTTGTAATTCTCTTTATCGAACTTAGGGACCTTCACCGTACCTGTAGCCTGCTCTGATACCACTTGTTGAGTATTGAATACAGTAAAAGAATACAGAGGGGGGGTGAATGGATTCTTGAACTTTTCTTTGTTCTTGAATCTTTTCACAAGATATGTGTTGAGTGTGTGAGATATGTAAGTACAGATAACAAAGACAAACACAACACAATATCACTTTAATCTATTTTATTAGATAAAGATTTTTCTACAATCTGTGAATACAAATGATAGTATTCTCAGCTTCGTTTTTCTTAGAGAGATATTTCTTGTGATGTATCTTGAAAAACTTATCTACTAAGGAAGTGAGGCTGTATCCTTATAGACATGGATACACCTACATACTACAAATAAGGTAGGTAAAACAAACTACTTTCCAGTATGTCTATCTCATTTGAGTAAGAGTCCAAACGGCTACAGATTTGACTTTGCAAAGCCTGTTCAGATCCACTTCTTTAGCTCCTTGTCCCTTTGTCTTATCTCTCCAAGCTTCTTTGTAGGCTTTCCAATGTGCTTTATAGTACATAGTCAAATAAAGCGACTTGGCTTGTAGCAGGTTTCTGACTTGTACAATTCTTCAGTATTTTGTCTCCAAGAATGTATTCGAGAAGTGGCTAAGTGATTGATTCGAGAACTCGAATTGACTTAATCGATAACTCTGAGTTCTCGAATAGTGTTATATTGACATATCGAATCACTTCTCGAATAGCTCTTTTCTCTTGGACTCCTTGAGATATCGAATAGAGCATTTTGACCTATCGAATCCCTGAGATATCGAATGAGATGTCGAACAGTGTATTCAGAGATATCGAATAGTGTCTTCTGAGATATCGAATCTCTGACTTCTCGAATGCTAGACTTCTCGAATTGACAAATGTACTTCTCGAATTGGTACTTAGGCAAATTCTTCATTTCTTCAAATCCCAACTGTGATTATTTGGCAGTCTTTATCTCCTTGCTTGAGGCATGAACCTTGGAACTTCTTTCAAGTATTATTCTTGACTTTATAAGTACAGTAACACAACTAGAATTTGATGCCTATTACAAGTACAAAACAAGTAGAAACTCTACAACTAGAGGTTCCCTCAGTTAAGAGGTCATGTAGGTAATGCATAGCATTACACATACTTAGGCTTGTTATTAGATGTATTCAGGCATGCCTCTGTGACTAACAAAATCCCAAACAAAAAAAAAAGATATAGCTATTAAATAAAAATAATATCTCAACAAAATCCCTAAAATAATTTAATAACTTAAAAATTACAAAAATATTAAATTCTATAATTGAGGAAAAAAAAATGAAAACTAGCAAAAAAACAAAAAAAATCAATAATTATTATTGTAACTTCACATAATTTTTTTGTTTTTGCAAGATAAGTTTACAAATACTTAAATATATATATATATATATATATATATATATATATATATATATATATATATATAGGGTCTTGTTCAAATGAGAACTCTCACTTATGGTGAGATATGAGATCTAATCTTATCTACACATTTTTTTATATCAAAACTAAATCCTAGCCCCACAATTAATATTTTAAATTTTATTTTTTTTATTAATCCACCATCATCTTCTTCCCTGCTCCGATCACCATCTCCGATGAAAAATTCAGGCCAACCCAGAAAATCACCACCGGTAAACAGAAAGTCACCGCACTGCCGCCACCTCCGGCCACCATACCACCGCCACCACCAACAAAAATCACTGGCTGTAAACAAAAATTACCGCACTCCGCCACTTCCGACCACCACATTGCCGCCACCACCACCAAAAATCACCACCTGCGTACAAAAATCACCACAACCAAAACCACCACATCGCCGCCACCACCTCTGTCCACCACCAACAAATTACCACCAGAACCCGAAAATCACCAACAAAAACTTAAAAAAAAAAACCGCAGTCAAACCACAAAACCACCACATAGCCATCAACCACCACCCTTAACAAGGATCCGCCATAATTATCGCTGCTAAAATTAAACCAAAATCTCCAAAATCACTAAAAGCTAAACTACAACCACCACTAACAGCCTTCACCCGCACTATACATACAATCATCCATTTCTCATTTCATTACCAAATCTGAATTACCCACACTTATACATACAATTATCCTGTATGTATACATCTCTAACTGAACGGAGGGAGGAAGGAGGTGGCGGTGATAGATCCGACGACAAGGGGCTGTGGAAGGTTGGTGGATGGGCTGCTGCGATTGGAGATGAAGAATAGCAGCGGCGGGGGGCGGGGGCGGCGATGGGTGAGGTGGGGTAGGTCGGAGGGTTGAGGGGGTAGTGCGTGTGTTTGTTTATGTGCAGTGTGGAGTGTGGTGTGTGTGCTGGGTTGTTTAATTTGTGTGTGGTTGAGATTATATTTAGATATGAAAATGGAGGTCTGTGATTAAATCTCATATCTCATTTGAAGATTGGTTCTAACCTGAGCAAGACCCAACATACATATATATATATATATATATATATATATATATATATATATATATATATATATATATATATATATATATATATATTTGAAAATTATGGTGTGATATTTTCGGGTATATATAAATGATTGTAAGATTTGTTTTAAATTAAAAAGGTAACGTGTTTAATTCAAAATAAAATATTAATGATCGAAAGATGTGCTACGATTGATGTTTTTAGGTGTTTATAAAAGGTATTATCTCGATTAATTACCATTAATTATATTATGCTATTATTTATTTTAAGTGTATTTATGTTTCTTTATAATGAAGGGTATATAAGTAAATTCACTAAGTACCAAAAAACAGGTACCAAAACTTTCAATGTTTCGGAATTTATATATGCTATTATTTATTTTAAGTGTATTTATGTTTCTTTATAATGAAGGGTATATAAGTAAATTCACTAAGTACCAAAAAACAGGTACCAAAACTTTCAATGTTTCGGAATTTATATAATAGTGTATATATATATATATATATATATATATATATATATATATATATATATATATATATATATATGTTTTTGCTCAAATACAAACCACTCTTAAAATGAGAACTACAAACCAACACAAAATATATTATATTTCATATATTCTAAGGGCCCCGCCATGGGTACCTTCACAAAAAAGTCTTATAATTCAACCCTCTATCCATTCATCAAAAAAAATAAAATAAAATAAAATAAAAACTGTTGCCATGTCATCATTTTTTTCTAAAAAAATTATATTTTTTTAATTTTTTTTTTGATGAATGGATAGAGGGTAGAATTATAAGACTATTTCGTCTTGGGATACCCCTATTTTGATCATTAGATTAGCTTAAATGTTGGATTGAAATTTGATTTGTTTAGGATTGTATTCTAAGGAGATTTATATTGGAATAGCCCTCTGTATATCAAATTTACGGTCGGTACTCGGTACCATATTTGCAGTTTAAAGAAAAAAAAACTAAAGAAATCGTGCTCAATTTTTCTAGTTCTTTCACGGCGTAAGTCATGTGAATTCTTTGGAGGGTTTCTGTTGGTTAGGACTATAGGATTATGGAAGAAAATACAAGTTAGAATATATATAATTCAACATTAAAAAAAAGTATTCAAGTAACATATCGGTCTAACACTAACCCCTTACCCCATATAATATACAACTTTCTTTTCACATATACTAGTGGGATATCATTTGCATATTTTTTCATGGCTTCCTACTACTTGCATTAAGTGCTCAGTACTGAAAATACCCCCATGAAATCATGGTGCTACATTTCCGCAGATACAAAACTTTCTACATATGTGTTAAATCCAGTAAGTAGGCAGTGATTCCGGTCTGCTTGAAATTTTGGTGTAGCATGACATCTTAAATATCCAAGCCTCCCATGGACAGAAACCATCATATACTTCTACCTTATAATCATTCAGCCTCTGATTCTTCACTTTCCAAGTACATCTCTGTTGCTTCACCACCAGGCAAGTTAGCTTCTTCTTCCTCCCTTCTTCTCCTCTCAGCTTCCTTGTCCCTCTCAGTAGACCTAGACTTTGCTATTTCTAGCCTCATACTCACTGTTTCCCAGGATACTAGATTCTCAAGAAATGTTGAAATATACTCGGCCCTACGGTTCTGTTGAGATTAGACCAATAATTGCATCAAAGTATGATTCAAAGTAGCTAGGGAATGTGAACGTACTTAACACCAAATCGTGCAACCTTACCTCATAGTCAATGTAGTAAGAATGCTGCAATAGTGAAAAAAACATTTCAAGAAAAAGAAGAAAACGAAATCAGTACTTGCGTAAAAGCAAAATTTCAGTGTGTTTACTTTCTGTAAGAAAGAAGTAGTTTAACACAACAGATATACTGACGTACCTCCCAGACATCTATTGTGAGTAGTGGCTGCAACAACCAACACAATATAATGAGATTCTTAGTTTTCAAGGAGATGCTAGGATTAAGTACAGTTGACGAAACAAATTTTATCAAAAATGGCAAAGATCGCAATATGAAGTTGTGAAGCTCTTTCTACTCCAATGAGAATCATTTAACTCCAGTACCTAATTACTTACAAAGTAATCCCAGACAAGCGGGTTCACAGCATTTGGACTCTTCACCACTACAAGCTTCTTGTCCTCCTCTGATGGGAGTGGGTTCACAGCATTTCCTACATCAAGTCTGTTTGCTTTGTCTAAAAAGAATAAATTCAACGAAGCCTTTAACTCGTGTGGACAAAACAGCAAGTAATTTAGCCATAAATACATACAAAGCAATAAGTATAAGTGCATTTCCTAGTTGATTTGGGGGAGCAAGGGGAGAAGGGAAGCAAGAGAACCACTTACATGCAAGCCAGGCCCAACCAGAACCAAACTGAGAAGATGCTGCCAACTTGAATTCTTCAACAAAAGCTTCGAAGGACCCAAAATCTCTGTTTATAAGCTTTAAAAGATCTCCAGATGGCTTGCCTCCACCACCTGGTGCCATAGATTCCCAAAAGAACTCATGGTTCCAAGTCTGCAAACGTGGTAAATATAAAACTACAGATATAAAGTAAGGAAACATATTATCGAACTGTAAAAATAAAAGGGCCTGAATTATCTGGGGACCTGATTTATAAGAAAAGAGCAGAAAATGCAAGTTCCAGTATTAGAATGTCATCGGAAATACGAGTCAAATGAAATTGCAGTTCTCAAAAAGCGTTTGGCCAACTTTTGACAAGATTATAGGTTGTTTGTTTTTGAAAGATTTGCATAATATCAACAGAGATATGTGAACGGTGAACAATCTATTTCTACATTGTAAAATGTTACACACCTGTGCAGCATTGTTAAATGCTGGAAGGATATCACCTTTATTGTAAGAAACTAGTACCACGCCTTCCAATGTCAATCCATCCAGTTCCGTTCCAACAATTTGCTTGTTTAGGTTGTCCACATAACCCCTGTGGTGTTTTCCCCAATGATACTCCAGAGTTTCCTTGCTCATGTGTGGCTCCAGAGCATTCTATGATACAGATCCACTGATTAGAATAAGAATGACCAAGTAGATGGTTCATGATTGGACTGATAGTGATAGGCATACATGCAGATAATTACCACTTGTCCATGAATAAGTCAGTCTACCTGTGAATACGTGAAACTAGAAAAGAACACTTGGGTCTCATTCTAGATGGATTTCCTAAGCTAACTTGCACAATGTTTACCGAAACAGACAACAAAACTTTAGTTGTCTGGCACTTCATAAAATTAAAAGAAAAACGGACATGGAAAGTTCAAAGTACAGATCATAAAACTAAGATTTTTGTAGTGACAGAGCTCTAAATATTAACTTTGGGTAGGAATAGGATCAGTCCCATGAACAAAATATTCAAATCTTTGAAAATAAATTTTAAAGCAATTCATTTGTAAGCTAAAATCAGAGCATTCACTAATCTTTCCCACAAAGTAATACATGAAAAGAATTATCAAAGCTTACGAGCATATATGGAGGAGGCTTCAACTCAATCTTCGCGGTTACTACTTGTGGACCATATCTCCTCTTACACTGCT
Organism: Saposhnikovia divaricata; assembly: GCA_036435485.1. NCBI lineage: Eukaryota > Viridiplantae > Streptophyta > Magnoliopsida > Apiales > Apiaceae > Saposhnikovia > Saposhnikovia divaricata. Next base: position 36,632,542 of record CM071599.1, read on the forward strand.
TCTGCACAAAAAGAAGTAAATGGTTAAAAGCTATGCCGAGTATAACCCAACACGAAACATTACGGACCTTGGTTCTGCATAGGCAACTACATTAACTGTAAACAGAAGTACAGAACCAATATGACATGCGAACACAACCATTTCTCATGTATTCTACTTCAGTTTCCAATGTTATTCTTTCGTACATGATTGTCCAAGAAAGACCTCTCGGCTGAAAATCTCCGCATTTAATTTAATTTTAATACAACTACACAATTCTTATATCCACTAATATCTCTCAATAAATATATTTATTAATCTAAATACTTACTATAATCACAATGTAAACACTTACAAGGACCGTGGATAGATACATAAAGTCGATTAATAATATAATAAATTAGCCTCTTAGGTGCCGAAATACACTATATAGAACTTTACAAGGCCATGTTCCACTACGAACCATATTAACCAACAATGTAGCTCAATTCACCGGTCACGAAACTACTACTCATTAGTTTGTAGTTTGAAGGCTAAATTAGTTTGTAATTAAACACGACACCTATATGTAAATAAACCCGAGAAGTGCAAGGAAATGAATCGAAAAGCGAAAACAGATATACTCATCATACATTCTAAGAGACATATCATCAAACAACATGTCCACATTTACACTATTATCCTAAGCTCTTGAACAAGGAGTTGAATTTAACAATTCAGCATACCTGCTTGTTTTTCCAAACTGAGCTCCGAGTTGACTCACTAAACCCTTGTCTTGGGAGAAATGCACACGTCAGCAGACTCGCTGTAGATGTTGCCGCCATTTTCGCCGGAGGTTTGTGTTAAATTTTAACTTGTTACTTAATTTTTATTATGTGGATAATGTTTTGTAAGAATTTAAATTATTTGTTGGGCCTGTGTTTCGGGTTATTGAAATACATGGCCCAACAACATAAATTGTCGGGTTATTGAAATACATGGCCCATTAAAACAAATTGTAATACACCAACATTTTACTTATCTGAACAAAGCGGGGATAGCTCAGTTGGGAGAGCGCCAGACTGAAGATCTGGAGGTCAGGTGTTCGATCCACCTTCACCGCACTTTGCTCTTTTTTTTTCCCATTTCATGTTCTTTACTTCTTCTAGGTCAGTACTTGCACAACGGAAAATTCAAGTAAAAAAGAAGTTGTACAACATAGCAAATATTTTGACGTGCCTCACAGAGACACAGACATCCACATCTACTGTGAGGATTGGCTGAAAAAACAGCAATAATCAGATTCCAAGTTTCAAGGGTCGGAATAAGTGTAGAGGTGAAGAAATAATCATTGGAGGAGCCAAGAAATCTCACATTTGGGGGCTCAAATAGAAGAAAAGTTTATAACTAATAGATTATTTTGATATTAAAATTATGGTGGGGATAAAAACATTTTTTATTACATACTTTTATGTATAATTTTTTTTATCCTAGTGAAGAGTGAAGACTTTAGACCCCACTAGCCCCTATGTAGTTCCGTCAATAGAAACGGTATCTATTAGAGACAACAAAGGTTCACAGTAGGTTAACACCTCTATGTAGTTTGCAATGAGAAACAGTTAACTCCATCTAACAGTTCGAGATGATATTTACCAAAAATGTATTAATGTTGGACTCACAGCATTTGGGCTCTCCACGACCACAATCATCTTGTCCTCCTCTGATAGGATTGGGTTCACAACATTTCCTACATTGAGCATTTTGTCTTGTTTAGAAGAAATCAAGGTGCCTTCAACTCGTCCCTGTACAAAAAGTAGCTAGTTAAAGCTAAGAAATGTACTAAGGAGACAAACAAAGAAGTACAGGCCCTTCTTCATTTGCAAGGCAAGCCTAACCAGAACCATACTGGTCGATGCTGCCAACTTGAATTCTTCAACAAACACTTTAAAGGATCAAAAACAGTTCTGCTAGCACTGCCCAAAATTCACAATTTGGACAGGGGAGAGTTCAGACAGAGCAGAAACCTCTAAGATTTTCTGGGTGCTAGTACATGCAAACTTTGGGTAGGATCCGTCCCATGAACAAATTAGTCCAAATCTTTGAAAACAAATGTTAAAGCATTACATCTGTAAGTTAAAATCCAAGCATTTACTTCGCTTTCCAACAAGGTTACACGAAAAAGGTAATATGAAAGCTTACTAGCATATATGGAGGAGGCTTCAACTCGATTTTCGCAGTTACGACTCTCAGACCAGCTCTTCCATGCTTCTGTAAGAAAGAAGTTACTCATAAATGATTTGCAGGAAACAACCCAACATAGCATAGGCAACTGCATTAACTCTACAGAGCGCCATTCTAACATGTAAACATTATTACATTAGCACCTTTTATGTGTTCAACCTCAAATTTCAATTGTTTTTTTTATAAGAAAGTGCTACTGATTGATGATGATATGCACTAATGTTCTCTTTAAGTAAAATTATACGTACTTATTAGAAAGTTACTACAATCACAGTAAGAACGCTAACAAGGTCAAGGACCTTGGATAGAGAGGACCTTGGATAGAGTTGATTAATGATATAAAATACTAGCCATTAGGCGCAGAGCTATTATTTAGTGTCATGTTATGGTACAAACTATTTTAGCCTACAAACTAAGTAAAAACCACCGGTCATAATACTAAAAATTAACCGGTTGGTAATTTTAACGCTAGATTAGTTTTTATATGAACGAACACTCTGACAAGCAAACACCTTATATACTAAACAGGGGTGGCCTTGGCTATAGGCGAACAAGTCTTGCGCCTAGGGCCCCAACACTTTAGGGTCCCAAAATTTTCAATTCTCCAATGTAGAAAAGTATAGAATGTGCATCCTATATGCACGATAAGGCCCCCTAAACTGATTTCGACTAGGGCTTCCTAAGTTTCAGGGCCGCCCCTGATACTAAATTGTAGAAGTGCAAGGAAATGCATAGAAATAGGTATATTATCTAATAACATGTCTACAAATATTTTACGGAAAACCTGAAGATTTTTCAGTGCTTAAAGAAAAAGGAGTTGTTTGTAACAAAGTAGCGGACCTGTTTGTACTTCCAAACTACAGCTCTGGGTTGAAATAAATGGTCACCATTAACAGTAATCGTTCCATTTTGTACGAGTAAAAAGTGACATACTTGCATATATCAGGGATAGCTCAGTTGGGAGAGCGTCCGGAGATCAGGTGTTGGATCCACCTTCACCTCATTTACCCCATTAATTTCCTTTTCACAGCCCACTTTTACAAAGATTTAAGAAACTATGCTGTAAAAAATGCTCTTACAGTAGTTCAAAGAACTTTCTTCTGAGAATCCATCTGCTTTAATCTCTCCTTTGTTAGCTTTAATTTTGTTAATTAATTTATGAACACAAATGGTATAATGTGTTGGTTTTTTGTTCACATTTTTTTGTGATGTCAGTTTGTCCACTTCTAAAGCTGTTACAGATTTAATATTTCCCACCTATCCAGTGGCATCAGTGGCTAAAACAATAATGATTAGATAAACAATATTGTACGTTTAGCAAGAAACAAACAAATTGCAAAGGAGTTTGACAATCTATCTTTGTTTCTCAAATACAATTGCAATTCTCCGGTACTAATGTTGAATTGAACATGAAAAAAAAAATTATTACATGTGTGTTTGATAGGAAGACGCATATAGCGAAATTAAGCTTGCTTCTTCCAGCTTGCAATTAAGTTATAAGTAGAAGCGACTTTGCTAAGCCCAAGCTCTTTTTCTGGGAACAAGATCTGATGTTTGTATCTCATCAATTTTAGCAGCTACGATGAAATCATTCATACTTAGACCCCCTGTGCAGTACAAGTGAAAAGAAAACATGTTAAGAGGGGATGGCTATATACCACATCTATAGTGATTCAAGAGTTTCACATCTGAGAAATAATTATAACTGAATAATCTGAATTTTCTACTAGGATGTATATTTTTACATGGTGATAAGTAGTCATCATTGAGTAATCATGACTAGGGAAACCTCTAGGAGAGGTTTGACCTAGCATGAAACATGAGGACCGTTCGATGAAACATGAAGGGAAACATATTCAGCTAATTATGAGAAGAAACATGAGAATATTTTAAATTAAAATGAGAAGAAACTGTTGATGATTAGTCGTAAAACTGAGGAAAGCTTAGCCTAATCAAGATAAGGAATATTTGTTGTAGCTGCATAATATAAAGTAGGAGTTGTTTGAAGGTTACAACTCAGTTATTTGTAAATTAGTCAAGAAAAGTCATTTAACCCCTTGCTTAACACAGCAGCCTGAAATATGATTTATCATCTTAGATTCAGATACCCATCCTCCTGGATTCCTAATAGCTTAATATCAGTAAGCTAAATTAGAAAATCGTGATAGAACTAGTAAATCGAGAAATGTCTATCAGATTGAAAACGCTTGTTGAAGGGTTTCATATTAACATATATTTATTGCAGAAACGCAGAATCGGACCACAAATTGTTTAAGCTCCAGTACATGTACTATAGTGATCACATCATTTTGTACTTAAAATGTTCAAAGAAAAGAAGAGCCAGTAGTTTCAGATAAAGACTGCATACCAATGGAAGGTGTCCACAGTTCAGCTCTAACTTGATTGGGCGGTTCCAAGTGAAGGTTAGGAAGGTGCCCGGTAGTTTCTACAACATTATTTATCCTATTAATGAGTTCCTCACTAGACTTAAAATCTTTTAGCTTCCACAAACATTGTAATTTAACCGTTCCACTTTCATTTGACAGTCTCCAACCAACAACCTACAAGAAAATTTGAGAAAGGTACATTGAGATCTTTCCAAAAAAAAAATGCAAATAAAATATCCTTTCTTAATGGTATATACTTGAACTCTTTTGTTTAGAAGTGATCAAATTGGGGGAATGTGATTAAAATTGTACAATATATGGGAAAATTCCCGGCACTGTTATTTTCTATTCTATTCATACCAAATTTAGAGCTCAATATCGCCAATTGGGAATGAATTTGCATTACTACTTCCTACCCATTAATGTCAAAAACCTCATAATAGAAATTTTGTGCCCTGCCCTCTAATATTCTTCTTCTGCGCTTTTATTTGTTCGAAAATCGCATTCCATTATTCTATAAATAAAAGAGGGAACTTTCATCCATGCCCTCAAATGAGCATTAGAGGCAACACAACATATATCATACAGAAGAGAAAGTAAACATAAAAATAATTTCTCCAAGGTCCATATCTTAAAACATCCTATTGTCGACACAATGTATAGTCACAATATACGAAATGACATGAAAAAACTCACTATGACTAGTTTATCACAATTCTCTTACTTTAACCTTTTATACTCATTTTTATCAAATTTCAGTTTACAATCAAAAACCCGAAATCGACACCTCTACACACCTACAAACAACAAAACTCAAATTCTTGAAAAAGAAACACATGGGCCATTGTAAAGATTGTACCTTTCTTAGCAAACTCTGAGCATCTTGTTCAGACAAAGCAAAAGGCTTAGGAGAACACTCAAGTCTTGAAAGAGACAGAGCAGCAGCATTAGGTATCAATATTTTATGCTCAGTGCTGCAAAAACCCAATACTTTGTCACCAAAATTACTCTCAATTTCAGCTGGAAAAGGGTCTCTTGCACCAAAATCATTGTCACCTTCTATAGCTAAAGTTATCAACTTTGTGTGTTTGGGAGGTGCATACATATTTTTTCGACATGGGTTTGTTGGGAATGAAGAGGACAGATGTAGAGGAGGAGCTGGGAAGCTTGGACTAGCTATTGTAGTCATGGAAGCCATGGAAGAGTTGAAGTTTCACACTGCAGTGTTTCTTATCCACTGAGATAAGACTTTTGCATTTTTGTCATAAATAAATATCACAATGAGGAAAAATAATGAATTGTTTTTTAGAATTTTAAAGTTATTTTGTCAATCTTATGTTTATTTTTATTTTAATTAAATTTCTATATAAAATGTGAGCACTTGAAAAATCTGAATTAGAAAAAAAAAAGAATTATTTTCCGGAGTTCATATTTCAAACATAGAAGATACTATACATTTTAATTATCAACAATATTTATGCTTATAACATCTTTTTCCTTAACTAATAAAGTATATAATGGGATTTTCTATATTTCGGGCCTCAGTCTCCGACTAGGGGATCACGTCGTTTAATAAATCTCTTATAGTATTTTTGCCTACCCACAAAAATATTTAGCGAGTTGATGGTTAACAGCATCTCTAAGAGTATCCTAACTCATCTATACATCTATATAAAGGAAAATCTCGGGCGATGCACGTGGCTTCCTAAAAACAGTGTAAGCTCATAATCCTCTTTTCTTAGCATTCACATATTTACACACCTCTCTCTCTCAATTTTATTCCAGCAGTTACTGAAATGTGACGAGACACTCATTTATTTTCAATATTTGTCCTTTTATCTCCTAAACCTGATCCAAACGAATGTAAATAAATCATTTGGGGTAATTCTAGCAGCGTGGTTCAGAACCTGTTTTTTTTATTGGTGTGTCCATGTTTTAATTGGGTGTAGATATTTTTATTGGTGTGTTCATGCTTTAATTGGGTGTAGATATCTCAATAAAGCATTCAGGGGAAAGAATCTCGAGGTAATGAAAAATTGGCCAAACAAGAATATCCAAGTCATTGGTGTTACTGATGGTGAGAGAATTTTGGGACTTGGAGACCTTGGCTGCCAGGTAAATTCACGACAATGTTAAAAAGATAATACGGTCCACTCTTGAATCTTATTCTTTTGTCTAGAGCATTCAACCTTACTATTCCTTTTTTGTTTTTTTTCTACAGGGAATGGGTATATAACCTCACACAAACTTAATTCTTAATGTATCTTCTGCACACTTTTGGAAAACTGTGGTATTAATCTTTTTTTTTTTGGTATAAATGGTGTATGCCATCCCTTTTATGAGTTTTAATTGAGCTATTATTTTTTGTTTCATATCCAATGCTTAAAGTTTTAGATTCTGTCAAACGTTAGTGACATTAGATTCCTATTTCTCTTATGAAGTCCTAATGCTGGTGTACATTCTAATTGTTGTGTTGCAGTTTGAAGATTTCCCATGAGACAAAAGTTTAAGGAGCCTTATACTGTTGCACGAATTTCATTAAAAAACGGGCATTTTTATTATTTCCAGTAATTTTGATGTTTGGTTGGATTATATGAATGTTTTTTCTAGACCTGATTAACCAGTACATCTTATAATTTCCTGAACTGAAGTTTGAACTTCGGTATCCGTGTTCCTCAACTGTTGCAAGGACATTATTCATAGAATTTAGTTTATAATTTAGTCGGGGAACTAAGAAACTTGTGATGTTAAACCTAAACTATTCAATTTTATGTTCTATTTTTGTAAGAGTGCACTTAATCCATTACTTGAAGCTGTTACATTTTTTACCGTGGCTACTACCTTTTTTATTGTAGTCCGAAGGATATCCTTAGTAGATCTTTGTAACTTCAGCAAGTAAAATTGAAAGTACCAAATATCAGTACGACACGTTCCTGAAGTTCTTTACAAACATCTTTGGACATGCTAATGAGACTTCTTTTCTCTGGCTCTCTTGCAGCGATGAAGTTTTGTACGAAGCCCAGTCTCATTTGTAACCACGAAAAAAAGGTTTGATATTGTTTGATATTTGCTTTAACATATTAAATTTGCAAGAGCTTATCCATAGAAACACATCATGAATGTAAAGTGCAACTTTCTTGGTGATATGTTTATGAAATATTATTTAAGAAGCCACCTAGCGACTCCTCAGGCTTTCTTTTAGTTTTGGTTATCTGACTACACCGTAGGCTATTAAATAGATCTGTACCATTTGGGCATAGTTTGTGAGTGATGATGTTTCATTCTCTGTTAGAAGAAACATTTTATATTTTAGAATATCTTTAAGTAATTAGTGTTAAGTTGCTGTTTTTGCAGTTGCAACGATCACAACTATTGTAACAGAAATTTAATCTCACCTCCTCTTTCCTTCATTAACAATAGCTAGATACTTGTAATATTGTAGCCTTGTAGGTTAAGGCTATACATCAAAGGGGACTATATTATATTTACATGGAGACATGACTAATCTATACTATTTCATGAGTCATAGATCTTTGATACTTGTGAGCAGCAATTAAGAAAGATTTAAATATGGTATATGTAATATTAATAGGCATGTCACTGAACCAGGCTACCATTGTTTTCTAAGATCTTCTGTGCAGTCAAGTTAGTATATTTATATTGATGTCGGTACCAACAATGAGTCGTTATTGAATAATGAATTTTACATCGAGCTTAAACAAAGAAGTACAGCTGGGAAGGTAATGCTAGATAATTGAAAATTACGGGCACAAAGAAGATTTCCATCTCCATATAATCAATCCAAATTTTGCTTTGATTATTGGTAGTACTAACAGTTCTTCTTTCCAGGAGTATGCCTGTTGGGTTTAAACCCAATACGAATAGTATAGGTTTTGGTGATCCAAAATATATATGGATTGGGTAATAATTATATGTTTAGATAATTATTATAGATGGTATATTTAGATACCAAGTATGATAAGGATTGTAATTGGAAACCAAGTATGAAAAGGATATCTTGGTGGCTAAGTTTGTGATGGTTATATATACATAGTCATATCGTATTTGTCTGTGGGGAGGTGAAAGCTTAAGAGATGTAGTCTTAAGTATTGTTTAGGTGATGTTTGAGCATTGTTGGCTCAAGTATCGGGTTGGGACACCTTTAAGGTGTTATGGTTTTGATGTATTATTGATAATTGTTTGGATTGATAATACAAGTTTGGGGCGTGGGTGTTTCCACGTCAAGTATTTGTGTGTTCTTGTTTTGCGCTTTGGTAGATCTTGTCAATTATTGATTGGTGTGTGTGCGCGCTCTGTATTGGTTGTTTGTGAATCTCGGATTGTGTAAGTCCCTTAACCTAACAAGTGGTATCAGAGCCAAGGTTCGGGTTCGTGATGGATGAGGTTGAGGGAAAGTTAGAGGTTTAATTGGTATGGCAGAATATGATGAAGGATTTACTGACAAGGAGATTGCTACTAAAGCGGGTAGAGACAAAGTTACGTGCGGTTTGGCGGTTGACTTGCACCGTGGATCAATCATGTGTTCGGAATCAAGATGGAAGGGTCATCGTAACTGTTTCAATGGCTTGATCAACCAGGTGAACTGTTTGGATGATACTAATTAAGGATTTTCTTCAAGAGGCCGAAGGATTGTGAAAGCAAGGATCGGGTGACTCAACATGTGGAAGAGCACTCATGATGGTTGATGCACGTGATTTTGTAGATGGATACATCGTTATGGTGAAGAACGATGGTTTGGATGGTTTGGAGGGTCACTATACGGGTTTTAGCGACACTCAAGATTGGAGGAGCAAGATGAGGAGATTCTTGTTCGAGGGGAGGCGTTGGCAGATGGACGTCAATGGCTTTGATGGTTACCGTTCAATCCGATGTGGGTATTGGGTTGAAGGGGAGGATTGTTGGGTTTAAACCCAATACGAATAGTATAGGTTTTGGTGATCCAAAATATATATGGATTGGGTAATAATTATATGTTTAGATAATTATTATAGATGGTATATTTAGATACCAAGTATGATAAGGATTGTAATTGGAAACCAAGTATGAAAAGGATATCTTGGTGGCTAAGTTTGTGATGGTTATATATACATAGTCATATCGTATTTGTCTGTGGGGAGGTGAAAGCTTAAGAGATGTAGTCTTAAGTATTGTTTAGGTGATGTTTGAGCATTGTTGGCTCAAGTATCGGGTTGGGACACCTTTAAGGTGTTATGGTTTTGATGTATTATTGATAATTGTTTGGATTGATAATACAAGTTTGGGGCGTGGGTGTTTCCACGTCAAGTATTTGTGTGTTCTTGTTTTGCGCTTTGGTAGATCTTGTCAATTATTGATTGGTGTGTGTGCGCGCTCTGTATTGGTTGTTTGTGAATCTCGGATTGTGTAAGTCCCTTAACCTAACAATGCCGACCTTCAACATGAATTCATTACAGCAGTGAAGCAAAACTATGGTGAAAAAGTTCTTGTGCAGGATAATTTTATTACTTTTAAAGTTTTAGATTCTGTCAAATTTCAGTGACATTAGATTTCTATTTTTCTTATGAAGTCCTAATGCTGGTGTACCTTCTAATTGTTGTGTTACAATTTGAAGATTTCGCAAACCCCAAAACTTTTGAGCTATTGTCGAAATATAGAGTACCCATTTGGTCTTCAATGATGATATTCACGTATACATAATGTACTGACATGATGATATTCAGATTACTAATACGCTTACTTGGAGTTGCTTGTATATTTGCAGATGAGTTTTTTTGTGATAATGTTAGTTTATCAGTGTGTTTAATATTTACGATATAGATATTGAATCACCTAGGAAATATGATTAAAAATAAGGACAGGTAGCACAAAACCTAGTAAGATTAATTCTACTTCTACGTAGGTTGAGATGGATACCTGCAGATAAATTTTTCAATTACTTGAAAAGTCTTATAAAATAAACAGAGTCATGTGCAACTTTCAACTCTTGATAATACATGGATGCACTGTATTTATGTGCTGCATATTTTTTCCTTAGTGTAGAGAAACTGGCAAAGCATATGTAGTGCAGAAGCATTTTGAAGATGTTGCTTATATATGAGAAAAATGTAAATAGTTGTCATTAAATTTTTTTTGGAGACTTTTTTAGTTTTTCCAAAGTGAATAGTAAGATTTATATTTGTGTATTGCACTCAAGGCTAATGTTACCAAATCCTAAATTCTCCAAAGTTTGTCACAGACTCATGGTATAGGTGAGCTTTTCTTTCTTTCCATATTGGTTCTTATATATTCCATGTTGCTCAAATTTTTGATCATGACAACCATGACCGATAGTTCTATTTATTTTGGGAAGAGGTATTTCGAGCAACAATCAAGTCATTAGTGCAAAGGTTACTTTTCATCTTTTGCGGAGCAGTTAGCCATAATATACTACGAGGGAAGTTAGTTTTGCTCCTATGGACAAAAGAAGGGAGGGTTGCTTTGTTCTGAGATTTGCTGGTGCTTTGTTTGAGCATTTGCTGGTCAGGTTTTGCATTTAAATTTTAAAGCATGCTGTGAGCAACATTGTAACCCTTAAAAATCTGGTATGAGTTAAGTTTATGAAGTTTAATTATTCCTTGCATGTCAATTGTCATGGTGACTGTATCAAGGTTTCAGAAACCACTACAATTCAGAGAAGTCATTTTCAAAATATAACAATAAAGCTAAAGGAAGAAGAAAAAAATAAAGTTACCGTTAGCTTTGACGTAGTTTTGAGCTGATTATTTATAACTGGAACTTCCAACGAACGAATCAGAACGGTTGTCGCAGCTATGCTCCCCCACCTTAATTCTAATCTATAGTTACAAACTTAGAGTAACATAAAGTAAAAAAACTTTGATCACAAACTATGCCGCAGATTTTGAAATTTACAGCAAGTAAAAAATATAGTAAGTTCAGCACTTGCTTTAGATTTCAAAGTAACATGTCAAAGAAATACATCACTCTACAGGACCACAAATATAACTATGAAAGGTTAATAAATCATCAACAAAGTCCTAATCTTTTAAACCATCCATTTTCTTCACACTATTCTAAAAAGCACACCTCAATTTCAGAATAATATTATCTTTCACATTGACATAAACTCGACTTCCTGCGTCGCAAAACCAATACATAAGAAGGCAATATTATTAGCTCATTGGCTCATATATTTACTACTAGCATCAGCACATACTAAAAGGTCCCAACGAAATTTTACTAGCAACTCACTTCTTAAGCTCCAACATTCACTTTAATAATAAAATGCAATTGTGTTGTACTAACCGACCTACTTCAAACAAAAATCGTGTCTTTTTTGCACTGTGAGTACGAAGCAGTTGGTTTTTATATGTTCCATGTTGCTCAAATTTTTGATCATGAACAAGGGTGAAGTCCTTACAATTATGATGTTGTGCCTAGCTTTGTGTTAGTTCTTCTCATTTTGTGTTCATATGTATTTTTTACATCGGTTAGTATGAACCGTTTTCTTGCTAATATATCCAATTGCTCCTTTGGTAGTGAGATATCCTTCTTTAAAATTTGCTCACTTAGGTAGGATAGTATTTTGTTATGCATGATAACTTTTATTGTTAATTGTGCATATATTCATTCAATGCAACTATTTTCTAATACTTATCATATATAAATATGTAAGCCATAAATCTAAGATTTGTCTCCTAATTTGACAATTTATTGTCAATTTGTAGTTCATTATACTTGATATCCATGTCATTTTAAAGAGCTTCTCTGCATCTGTGTTGTTTTGCTAGAATACTACATGTAAATTGTAATGGCTATGCAAGCTCAGGGTGTGGCACAGCCAACATAGGTCCTATATAAAAATGGTTTTCATTTTCTTTTCCATGCACTTTTTTGCTTCAAACTTTGTTAGTAGCCAAAAAATTCCTATGTATATTAGCTACAGTTAAACCTTTAATCTTGGAACATGTTTACATACATTTTTTTATAAAGTACATGTACAAATATTGAATTATGGATTTAAAAACAATCTTTTAATCTTGCATTAAAGTTAATTTTTTCTTTGTTTATATCAGGTTAATACTTCCTCACTACAAAACTAAATTAGTTCATTAATTACTTTGTTTGAGGAATCTGGCAGTACGGTGTTGGTTTTGTTGCTCGCGATAGCAATGAGAGGCTTAATATAGCACGTGCTAGATTGAAAGAGGGGTGTGTTGGTTGAGACTGTAGAGACCTTAAGTGTCAAGGAAGTCTTGTGCCGGATAGCGGAGTAGTGATGGTTGAAGTTGACTGTTTATTGGTTATTCAAGCAATTCGAAGTCGTGCAATGGTTTTAAATTTTGGATTTATGATTGAGGATTGTAAAGAATTGCTAGCTAAATCGAAGCATATTTTTTTTATGTGTGTTAAAAGATCTGCAAATAACGCGACTCACAACCTTGCTAGAGCATTTTATTATTTTTCCCAGATATTAGGTGTACAGAGGTTAATGTCCCCATGTCCCCTCTGTTTACAATCTGATTTGTTGACAGTCATTGAAAGTTCATTTAATAATATTTTAGTATAAAAAAAAGAATTAGTTCAAGGATTTTAATTTTAATTATATTATAAACCATAAACCAATAGTCCATCCGGTCCAAACTTTCATATTATATTCTATTTTATTTTTTCACAACTTTATTCTTGCATTAGACCGTTATATGCATCAAATTACATATTCTAAAGTTCTCGATGTTTTATTTAGGAAAAATGACAAAATTGTAAGTCAAGTTTTTTACATAAATCGATACACTTTCTTAATCTATTTATATATTGTTATTTTATATAAAGATTACATTACATTTATTTATATATCTGCAATAATAATTTTTTTAATACTATGTTGGTTATTGTACTTTTTAAAAATATTTTTCACAAACCGCTATGTTGGTTATTGTACTTTTTAAAAATATTTTTCACAAACCGCGCGAAGCGTGGTTTTTCACCTAGTTTCTTAAATATAATATAAAATTAGATTCTAGACTTAGGACATAGCATCTCCAACAATGTTTCCTATACTCATTCCTTATTTAATATTTTATTATTAAAAGTACTTTCCATCAATAAAAGTACAACATAATACAATAGAGAGAGAAAAAAGAGTGCTTGTAATTATTTATAATAAAATATAATTTAATGAAATCTTAAAATAGGAAAGAGAATCCTTATTTTTAAGAAATGAGAGGAGTGTCCTAGTGATTTAAGGAATCACTAGGACATTGTTCGAGCACTATTTTTACATTCATTCTTTAAAATTCATGTTAGGAGCATGAATAAGTAATCTCTTCAAGATGCTCTAACAGCAATTGCTTGGTCCAATCGCTTGCTAGGACCAGTTTTCTTATAAACTTCATTTATTAAGTATTAACCTTGTTCAGACTATTTGAACTTTTTAAAGAACTAGTTTTCTTTTAAGTAACGTTCTTGTATCTGAATGCTCAGGTGAAACTGTTTGTTCATCTCATAGAACTGGAGTTGCCTTTTCCCTTGGATGTATTGTTAGAAAATGGGAGTTTTTAGAGCATATATTTTGTTAGGCAGCTTGCCATTTAGCCGCCCATGTGTTCTTTCCATTCTCCCACCAACCCTATTCCTTACTCCTATAAATACCCACCTCCCCTTCATTACTAAAACTACACCAAATTCTCTCTTCTCTCTCTATATAGCTGCTAGATAATCCGTCTAGTAGGAAAACCGGTTTAGTCCGCTTTCAGGAAGTGTCGGGATAGAAGGTCCTCGTGCCTAAACTATTCCTTAGGGTACTTGGGTCTGACTGCAGCCATCGGAGGTGGTCCCGCTGCAGAGGTCTTTCTATCAGGTTGTGTCGCACTGTCCGGGTTGGGAGAGAAGGAAAGGTTGTCGAGAAACAGTGATAGGGGAGGTTTTGAGATAAAAACTTCAGTGAGTTGGGGATATACATAATAGGTATCGTAGGGCTGAATTTGTGTATAAAATTCAGGGGCCGGATACCCGGATATTGTAATCTCTTTTATCTAGTATGAAGTTGTTACTCTTGTGGATGTAGGCTGAGCCGAACCACATTAAATCTCTTGTGTCTTTTACTGTATTGTTGGTTTGTTGCTTTATTAATATCATGTATATTTGTGGGATCTAAGCACACATATTTTACCAAATCGCTTCCGCATTCGCAGGGAATTGGGCAGATTCCTAACATATTTTATATGTTCTTGATATTAATTTTGGATTTTGACGATTGGAAATTGTTCCTTGCTATGAGGACTTAAATTTTCATATATGGGTCTAAGTATTTTTCTTAGTGAAATCCATAGAGAAATGGAGTTGAAGTTGGTAGCTTGAAAGAGCTTGAAAATGAGAATGTGTATTTGTCCCACATTGAAATAAATAAAGGGGGTTGATGGCTTTATATAGAATGACACACATGGGTAGTGTACAACTACTAAGGTGTATGATGGTGCATGGTGTTATTGTGTGCTTCACAAATTGTGTCGAAATATATCAAATATGGTATGCAAAATGATCGTTGTGAGGTGTAGAAAAATACAGTGAAGTCGGATTTCAAAAATATCTCACCAGTTGACGGAAAAAATCAAATTAGAAACGGAGGGATTTTGGTATAAGCTTACGCTATATTATATAGCGTATTACGCTATATTATATACTATATAATATAGCGTAAGCTTTTCCGATCCTAGCCGTCCGTTAGTTTACTGGATGGTCACAGATGGGTTGGTTGGATATTAGATTATATCCAACTGTGGCTGTAGAAGGGATCCATATATATATATATATATATATATATATATATATATATATATATATATATATTCGTATTAATTTAAATAGAAATTGATATGTGTGGATAATATATATACGTGACCGTTACGATTTATTTAATCAGCCGTTTCGATTATATTAAATCGACCGTTTCATTCTTATTAAATGGAATGGGGGTTACAATATTGATGAGGGTGGTATCAGTTACGTTTGGCCTCTCCTATAAATAGAGAGCTAAGCTGCTAATTTTATACACCACACCCTACATTCTCTTCTCCTCTCTACACTCTATATTCCCTTCCTGAAGTTGATTATTCTGGTTGCTGTGATCATATTACTCGGAGCTGTTTTATCCTGGGAGAGGTGTTGCAAGCATCCCGACACAGTGTAAGTGGGGGCAATTATCTCTTCAAGAG
Source organism: Saposhnikovia divaricata (assembly GCA_036435485.1). Taxonomy (NCBI): domain Eukaryota; kingdom Viridiplantae; phylum Streptophyta; class Magnoliopsida; order Apiales; family Apiaceae; genus Saposhnikovia; species Saposhnikovia divaricata. Next base: position 36,648,338 of record CM071599.1, read on the forward strand.
CAGTCAGGACTTCGAGCAAATCCTGACGACTCAGCTGGTTTTCTTACTTGTTTGATATACTGATATAGCTATGGCTACTGGTATGATTTCTGTCTTTCCTTCGTTCTTACAGTTACTGATATGCATGCTTTATACCTTCGTGTTTTGTTTCGTTAATTGTTTGCTTGGCCTTGGATTGTTAAATACTTTATATAACTGCCTCTATGTTGCTTTATTAGTTAATATTTCCAACATTCTTGAAGAGATAATTTGTTATATATTATTTAGCATAGTGGTTAACGAAACTGAAGTTCCTGTTAGTGGTAGTTCTGGTGCATCTGCTGGGGTCGTGGATCGGACCACTTATAGTTTTCCACAACCCGTTGAATTGATTGGGTTGCCGGAGAAATTCAATGGGGGAGTTGGCTTTTCTCGCTGGCAGAAAAGGATGAAGTTGTGGTTGACTGTAAAGGGTCTATGGCCTGTTGTGGAATATGAGAAGCCGGTTGTGGATCAAGCAAAGGCTGAATCAGTTAAGGGTTTTGCGAAGTGGGCTGAGAAGGATGGTGTGGCTAGGGCGGCCATTTTGGCTGCTCTAACGAACACCTTGTTTGATGTGTACTCCTCTAATGCCTACACCGTAAAACTCTTATGGGAAAAGCTGGACCAGACACATAATACTGACTCACAAGGCCTGCAAAAGTATTCTGTGGCTAGTAGGGCTGTAATTCGAGTCGGGCTGCTCGCGAGCAGCTCGAGCTCGAACTCGTTTATTAAGACCCGGCTCGGCTCGAACTCGTAAACGAGTCGAGCTCGGTAACGGTTTCAAGCTCGTTTATATAAACGAGTCGGGTCGGGTATGTGCGAACTCGAATGAAACCCGGCTCGAAAACTCGAACTGGCTCGAGCTCGAACTCGAGCTCGTTTAAAAATTTTGCAAAAAATATATTAATTCATATATCATATATACATAACACATTGCAGCTAGCACTTGGCAGGCACTTGCACCTGATTACCTGAATACCTGATCATTTTACATGAGTATACAGACTACAGACTTCATTAATGTACTGAGTACGACTACTCGACTAGGGTAGAAGACTTGAAGAATGAAGATGAAATATTGAAATGTACTCAATACGACTAAAGAAAAATTTGGGATTTAGATTAATGTTCATTTTGTTACTTTTGTATATATATTTTTACTAACCAACAGTTGATATTAATTCATCATATAGAATTATAGATGGATGGCTGACATATTAGGGTTTTAACAAAATTAGGCCGGGTTAAATGTAATAGAAGCTGGACTGGGCTGAGTCAAATGGACCGGGTCAATATTTGACCAAAAAAAAATAATAAAAAATATAAAACGTTTTTGTTTCTATTTTTTTAAAATATTTCTCGACGAGCCAACCGTACGGATGTCAAGATATATCTAATTAAATGATATTCCCAACTTTTCAAAAAATAAAAAATTAATTTGGTTGGAGATCTTAATAGAACACTAGTATATTGTCTTGTACTCGTAACTAGTGCTTTGTCCCAGATTATTGCTTCTATTTTTTAAAAAATATTTTTCGACGATCCAACCGTACAGATGTCAAGATATATCTAATTAAATGATATTTCTAAATTTTTCAAAAAATAAAAAATTAATTTGGTTGGAGATCTTAATAGAACACTAGTATATTGTCTTGTACTCGTAACTAGTGCTTTGTCCCAGATTATTGCTTCTATTTTTTAAAAAATATTTTTCGACGATCCAACCATACGGATGTCAAGATATATCTAAATAAATGATATTCCCAAATTTTGAAAAAATAAAAAATTAATTTGGTTGGAGATCTTAAAAGAACACTATTATATTGTCTTGTACTCGTAACTAGTGGTTCGTCCCAGATTATTGTTTCTATTTTTTTAAAAATAATTTTCGACGATCCAACCATACGAATGTCAAGATATATCTAATTAAATGATATTCCCAAATTTTCAAAAAATAAAAAATTAATTTAGCTGGAGATCTTAATAGAACACCAGTATATTGTCTTGTACTCGTAACCAGTGCTTTGTCCCAGATTATTGTTTCTATTTTTTAAAAAATATTTTTCGACGATCCAACCATCGGATGTCAAGATATATCTAATTAAATGATATTCCCAAATTTTCAAAAAATAAAAAATTAATTTGGTTGGAGATCATAATAGAACACTAGTATATTGTCTTGTACTCGTAACTAGTGCTTTGTCCCAGATTATTGTTTCTATTTTTTAAAAAATATTTTTCGACGATCCAACCATACGGATGTCAAGATATATCTAATTAAATGATATTCCAAATTTTCAAAAAATAAAAAATTAATTTGGTTGGAGATCTTAATAGAACACTACTATATTGGCTTGTACTCGTTAGGCTCGTTTAACAGCTCGTTAGGCTCGGCTCGTTTAACAGCTTGTTAGGCTCGGCTCGTTTAACAGAAACTCGACCCGACTCGTATAACAGAACTCGACTCGACTCGTGAGAGGCTCGCGAGTAGCTCGACCCGACTCGTATAATAAACGAGCCGAGTTCGGGAGGGATTTTCGGCTCGTTTAATAAACGAGCCCGGCTCGACTCGTCAGAAAAGGCTCGGCTCGATTTAAAGCTCGGCTCGAACCCGCCCGGCTCGGCTCGAATTACAGCCCTAGTGGCTAGGTTCCTTGATTTCAAGCTGGTGGACAATAAGTCCATGACTGAGCAAGTGCATGAGTTCGAGATGATAGTGCATGCTTTGAAGGAGTCCGGAATGGACCTCCCCGAAAAGTTTAAGGTGATGAGTGTGATTGAAAAACTCCCAAAGTCTTGGGAAGAGTTCTCTCTCTCCCTGAAAAGACAGAAAGGAGAGATCACCTGGACCAACCTTATGCTGGACATCTCGGTGCAAGAACAACACAAGTCCAAACAGGGACATGTGGTGCCCATTGAGCACGGAAGCTCGAAGGTGAATGTAGCAACTGTACGACAGAAAAGGAAGGCTGTCTCTAAGAAGGGTAATAGTAATAAACCTAAGAATGACAAGGATAAGTCCAAGAAACCAAAGGCAAACAAACCATGTTGGTCTTGTGGGCAGGTTGGGCACTGGAGTAAGGACTGCCCGACAAAGAAAGCGAGTAAAGTCGAGGTGATAGCTCAAGCGAATGCTGTGCTTGGAACCTCAAGTGGGCCTGTAGTGAACATGGTTGTTGGTGAGGCTACTGCTTCTGAAACCAACATGGACTGGTATGTTACCTACAAACCTGTACTATTTTCCACTTATCTGTTAAATGAATGGTTGATTGATACTGGAGATAATGTGCATATTTGTGCTGACATTAGTTTATTTGTATCTTATCAACAGAGTCATAGCTGAACAGTGACGATGGGGAACGCAAGTGCCGCTCAAGTACATGGAGTAGGAAACGTGGGCCTGAAGTTTCCTTCGGGTCGTGTTCTATCCCTGACGAGAGTGCATCATGTTCCCGACATGCGTAGAAATATAATAGTGGAAGCTGTTTAGTAGCTAATGGTTTTGAAGTCTCTTTCAAATGTAATAAAGTAGTTCTTATTCATACTGGTACATTTTTTGGCAAGGGTTACTTGTCAGATGGTTTATTTGTAATAAATGCTGAGCCCATTTTGGGTGCGTTGATTAATAATATTACTCCTTCTATTAACTGTGTTGAATCTTCAAATTTATGGCATGCTAGACTTGGTCACTTAAACTTTGGTGCTCTTAAAAATATGATGAACTTAGAGTTGATTCCAAGACATATGATAAGTGGATTTTATATCCACTTGGATCGCTTAAATTCGGCTTAAATTGATTGACTTGGCCTCAAGTTTATTGTAGTTTTGATGTGTTTTGCTTAGTTGTGCAGACTTACTAGAATGTCGATTATGGGTGATGCCTCTATCGTGTTTGGAGGATTAATTGATTAAAATTCGGATTTTCTGGGGAGGTTGCGCAGTCTACAATGTTTTGGCCATATCTAGAGTTCTAGAAGTCCGTTTTCAGCGATCTTACAGCTCACGCGAAGCTTGAGAAATTTTCTATAACTTGGGATAGAATTCAGGTGCAGGGGACATGCTGAATAAAATCGCGCACGTGGTCTATGATAAGCCATGCAGAAAATTCCAGTTTTGCCCTTTTTCTAATTCTAATTGTATTTTGGGCAGCTTTTTGTACCTTAATCGAATTCTAATTGTAATAGAAGGTAATTGCTTATTGGGCAAGACTTCTAGAGTCTATTTAAACACATCATACCATGTAATTTGTATAAGATTTTTATTATTGTAACGTAGAACTGCAAGAGAGAAAAGTGGAGAAGGATTCAAGCTCGGTGACAAGCAAAGATCTAGATCTACTTCATCTTTGGTATACTTTGGATTATAGATTTGTTCTCTCAACTCTTGTTTTTATTATATTATTGTTTCTTTCTTTTATATCTTGTTAATTATCATGTTTTCATTAATTCCCATGACGATGAACAGTTCAATTATGGGCTAATCGTTGTCATGAGATTCTAACGGATTTATTTATGGAACTTAGTATCTTGATGCTGTAAAGATTCGTGTGTGATGTGAAATTGATATCCTCGTATGGTTAATCTTAATGCTTTTAGATGCGTAGCTAACATCTAAATTGAATTGTTAATCTCTTGTGAAGTGAAAGTGGATCATGAGATTTAGAACTTACCATGCTAGCATAGGTTCATAATTGTTTATCAATATGATTCGTGGTGTGAGATGAAAATACTTATACTACCCTATATGATCTTAATGGATAACCTGTTCTTCAACCGTTATGTTTTCAAATTCTATAGACCTATAGGGTCTAAGCATAATTGGCGTCTATTCATCTTCTATCTCTTTTGTGGATGTATGTTTAGTTTGGTATGCGTATGCTGACAGGTAGCGTATACTTGTTTCGTGTTATCCGATCAGATATCAAAACCATTGCATATAGAAATTAAATGCGTCAGATCTAAGGGAAGTATTTAATGAAGTTGGGATCCCATGTTTATTCTCATATTAGTAATTCGAATTCAATCTCCTTAGCTAATTTAATTCTTAGTTTAATATTTGCATCCTAGTTTAATTTAGATAATCAATACCAAAATTGTTATTTGTCTTAGCAGTGGATTAAAACCAAACATTGTTGCATAGGCATATTTACTGATTAAACTTAACCAGATCTCTGTGGAACGAACTTTAATTATATTACTTGTGACTACGTGCGCTTGCGTAATTTTGTGTTAACAAGTTTTTGGCGCCGCTGCCGGGGATCATCGGTGTTTTGTTTAGTTTATGTGCTTGTCATCAGTGGTCGTTAGCGTTCACTGACTTGGATTTCTTACTTAGTTGTTTGTTTCGTGGTGTTTTCAGGTACTTGAACGTATGTGCGAACACGTTTGCAGGCTCGTAAGGAAAAACTGGCAGAAGAAGAACTTACAGCAGTAAACGAGATGGCAGATTTACCAGCAGCAGTCAAGGCTTTGAAGGACTATTCGCAGCCGAATATTACTGACATACAATCTAGTATTGTCAGGCCAGCTATTGCAGCGAATAACTTTGAGATCAAGCCTAGCACAATTCAGATGGTGCAGAATTCGGTTCAGTTTGGGGGTGCTTCGACAGAGGATCCTAACATGCACATCCGGGACTTTATCGAGATCTGCGACACTTTCAAATTCAATGGTGTGTCGGATGATGCTATCAAGTTGAGGCTTTTCCCATTCTCCTTAAGGGATAAGGCTAAGGGCTGGTTACACTCTCTACCAGCTGGTTCCATTACTACATGGGATGATCTTTCTCAGAAGTTTCTTACTAAATTCGTCCCTATGGCGAAAACTGCAGCAATAAGGAACCAGTTAACTCAATTTCAATAGCAATATTGCGAGTCTTTGTGTGAGGCTTGGGAACGTTATAAGGAGATGCTACGAAAGTGTCCTTATCATGGCATGCCTGATTGGATGGTTATTAATGGTTTTTACAATGGGTTGGGAGCACAGTCTAGGCCTTTGCTAGATGCAGCATCAGGTGGAGCTCTGTGGGCAAAGAGCTATGAGGAAGCTTATGATCTTATTAAGATGATGGCTGCTAACGAATATCAGAATCCAACACAGAGGCTTTCTCAAGGTAAGGTAGCAGGTGTTCTTGAAGTTGACACAGCTTCAGCTATTGCAGCTCAGTTGAAGGCTCTCACGATGAAGGTGGATTCTCTTGCTAATTATGGAGTTCAGCAGGTTGCTAGTGTCTGTGAGCTATGTGCGGGCGCACATTAGACGAATCAGTGTGCTATCTCTTCTGAATCAGCACAGTTCGTAAGTAATTTTCAGAGACCTGCTGCACCAGTACCAGCCACCTATCATCCAAACAACAGGAATCATCCTAACATCAGCTGGAGCAATAATCAAGGTGCTCAACAACCTTAGCAACCCTATCAGCAGTTTCAGGGTCAGCAAGCAAGGCCATTCAATCAAGGTTATCAGCAGCAGTATGCTCCAAGGCAATCATATCAGCCTCCGGGATTTCAGCAGCAACAGCCCCAGGCTCATGCGGGGCAATCATCTAATGAAAAACCAGAAAGGGATGATTTGTGGATGATGGTGAAGAACCTGCAAGCTTCTCATAAGGTCTTGGAAACCCAGGTGGGACAGATTGCAAGTGCCTTACTTAGTAGGCAATAAGGAACTCTTCCTAGTGATACGGAAACAAATCCAGGTAGGAGGGATAGCAAAGAACAGGTGAAGGTTGTGACTTTGAGATCGGGAAAAGTTATAGCAGGCCCTAAATCAGCAGTCGAAGAAGATGAAGATGTTCAGAATCAGCAGGTTGAAAAATCTGTGGTGCCTGAAATTGCTCAATCTGATTTGGTGGCTGATCAGCAAGGTGGTGAAGTAGAGAAGAGCAAGGAACCTGTTAAAAATTCTGTGGAGCAGTCTACGAAGAACACTCAGATCTATCCTCCTCCTCCATATCCTAGAAGACTCCAGAAGCAAAATTTGGACAAGAAGTTTGCTAAGTTCTTGGAGGTGTTCAAGAAGTTGCAGATTAACATTCCCTTTGCCGAAGCTCTTGAACAGATGCCGAGCTATGCCAAGTTCATGAAGGGGATTCTTTCTCGTAAGTTGAAGCTCGAGGAATTAGAGACCGTTGCTCTAACGGAAGAGTGCAGTGTTGTGCTGCAACAGAAATTGCCTCCAAAACTAAAGGATCCTGGTAGCTTTACTATTCCATGCACTATTGGTAATTTGTCTTTTGCGAAGTGCTTGTGTGACTTGGGAGCTAGCATCAATCTCATGCCCTTGTCAGTCTATATGCAACTTGGTCTACCGGTGCCAAAGCCTACCAACATCTCTTTGCAGTTGGCTGATCGTTCAGTTACATATCCTAGAGGCATAGTGGAGGATGTGTTGGTGAAAGTTGAGAAACTCATATTTCCTGCTGATTTTGTTATCTTGGATTTCGAGGAAGATAAGAAGATTCCCATAATCTTGGGAAGACCATTCTTGGCTACGGGAAAGACTTTGATTGATGTGCAGAAAGGGGAGCTCACCATGAGGGTGCAAGACCAGAATGTCACTTTTAATGTCTTTAATGCAATGAAATTACCCTCAGATGAAGAAGAATGTTTGAAGGTGGATTGGGTTGATTCTGCAGTTACTATGGAAATGGAGAAGTTGCTTAAGTCAGATTCTTTGGAAAAAGTTTTAGTTGGTGACTCTGATTTTGAAGATGAGGAAATAGCCGAGCAACTTCAGCAGTTAAATTCAGCCCCTTGGAAAAGGAGATTTGATTTGCCTGTTGAATCTCTTGGGTTAACAGAAATTAAAAATTCGGAGGGCCGCCTGAAACCATCTATTAAGGAAGCTCCTACACTTGAACTCAAACCACTTCCGGAACACTTGAGGTATGTTTTTCTTGGTGATGCAGCTACATTACCTGTTATTATTGCCTCTAACTTGTCAGCTAGTGCGGAAGAAAAGCTTTTGCGAATTCTGAGGGAGTTCAAATCAGCAATTGGTTGGACTATAGCAGATATCAAGGGAATAAGCCCTTCTTATTACATGCACAAAATTCTGCTAGAGGAGGGAGCTAAGCCTACTGTTGAGCATCAGCGGAGACTTAATCCGATTATGAAAGAGGTGGTGAAGAAGGAAATTCTAAAGTGGCTTGATGCGGGTATTATATATCATATCTCAGACAGTTCTTGGGTGAGTCCGGTTCAATGTGTGCCAAAGAAAAGAGGCATGACAGTTGTTGCTAATGAAAAGAATGAGCTCATCCCTACTCGAACAATCACGGGGTGGAGAGTTTGTATGGACTATAGGAAGCTCAACAAAGCCACGAGAAAAGATCACTTTCCTCTGCCATTCATTGATCAGATGCTAGACAGGTTGGCGGGACATGAGTACTATTGCCTCCTTGATGGTTATTCAGGTTACAATCAGATTTGCATTGCTCCGGAAGATCAAGAGAAGACCACATTCACATGTCCTTTTGGTACCTTTGCTTTTCGAAGGGTTTCTTTCGGACTTTGTGGTGCTCCCGCCACTTTTCAAAGGTGCATGATGGCTATTTTCTCAGACATGATTGGCTCGAATGTGGAGGTTTTTATGGATGACTTCTCAATTTTTGGTACTTCATATGACGAGTGCTTGCATAATCTTGGCTTGGTTTTGAAACGTTGTGTGGAGACTAACTTGGTGCTTAATTGGGAGAAGTGTCACTTCATGGTGTGAGAGGGAATTATTCTTGGGCACAAGGTATCTGGTAGAGGACTTGAGGTGGATAGGGCTAAGGTGGAAACAATCGAAAATCTTCCTCCACCTATCTCTGTTAAAGGAATTCGCAATTTTCTTGGTCATGCGGGTTTCTATCGGCGATTCATCAAAGACTTCTCAAAAATTTCTAAACCCTTGTGCAATCTCTTGGAGAAGGATGTTCCTTTCAAGTTTGATGATGAGTGTCTTGCAGCTTTTGAGCTCTTGAAGAAGAAGTTGACTACTACACCAGTCATTACCGCACCTAATTGGGAGGAACCGTTTGAACTTATGTGTGATGCTAGTGACTATGCTGTTGGAGCTGTGCTTGGTCAAAGGAAGGATAGAATTTTTCATGTGGTTTACTATGCTAGTAAAACCCTCAATGATGCACAGCTGAACTACACTACTACGGAGAAGGAGTTGCTAGCAGTTGTCTATGGTTTCAAGAAATTCAGGTCTTATTTGCTTGGTACGAAGGTGACTGTGTACACGGATCATGCTGCTATTCGATATCTCATGTCGAAGAAGGATTCAAAGCCTAGATTGATTCGTTGGGTGCTTCTTTTGCAAGAATTTGATGTGGAAATCAAGGATAGGAAAGGCACGGAAAATCAAGTAGCGGATCATCTCTCACGCTTAGAGGACCACGGTAAGGAATTGCATAATAAATCTTTTATTAATGAGATGAGCAGTTGTTTGGAGTGCAAGATGAAGAGCCATGGTTTGCAGATTATGTGAATTATTTGGTTAGCAATGTTATTCCTCCAGATCTTTCGAGTGCTCAAAGGACCCAGGCGCTGTGTCACGCAGGATGCAGCCGCGCTAGAAGCGCGAAACGCGCCCCAGCGCCATAACGCAGCCTCTAGCTGCGCAACAGCCGCAAAACGCGCCCCAGCGCCATAACGCAGCCTCTAGCTGCGCAACAGGCCCAATTCGCGCCTAGAGCGCCAGACCTTCCTGCATTGGCTGTGGTTATGTGTTTAAAACATATATTCCATTAATTCCTTTTCCATTAATTCAATCCCAATTCAAGTTCAATTCAAAAAAATCCTATCCTACATCTAATTCAATCCTCAATTCCTTTTCCATCTCTAAATTCTCATACACCATTATCTATATGTATACCCACTTCACCTATACATACACAAACCCATCTATATAAACCCAAAATTCTCAACTTTCATACATTCAAAGTGCAAGGGAGATTCAAATTCGAATTTTTTGGGGATTAATCTAGCAAGTTCACCTCTTTGATTCAATTGGGTAATATTCTATCTCATCTTTTATTTGAATTTGTGAATTTTGCAAGCTAGGGTTCTTGGAAGTGTGTAATTTGGGGGTTCTTTTGTTGGTGAATTGTTTGGAGATTGTGGTTCTTGGCTTGATAATTGTTGTAATGGCTCCTAAGAGACAACGATTAGTAGGTAGTGGTAGTAGTAATCATCCATCTTCGGATGAGAATGCTATTGTGGGAGATGGATTGGAAAAGTTTGTGAATGAGGATGCCAAGGCGGAGTATGATAGGTTAGTTTCCAAGGGGGTTATTCAGGAAAGGAGGCTTGTGCCATGTACTTATGAGCAAATGAATGCTATGATTAGTGAGCGGGGATGGACTTTATTTTGTGAGTTTGCTAATGATGCCCCATTGGATGTGGTTAGGGAGTTTTATGCTAATGCTTCGATAGCGAGGAATAACTCCACGGTTGTTAGGGGCCAGAAGGTGGATTATTCGCCTCGTGCGATTCGTACTTTGATTAGGCAACCGCTTAAACCTAGAGGTGCTACGGATTGGGGGAAAAAGACTAGGGATGATGTTGATCTTGATGCTATCATTAGTGAGCTATGTGTTCCGGGTACGGAGTGGAAGTGTAGGTCGGGTACCACCGAGAAAAGGATTTTTCCGGCTGCATCATTGTCTAGTTTTGCGCGGGCGTGGTTCTTTTTCATAAGTTCTAATATCATTCCGTCAAGCCATTTTTCCGACGTTACTATTGATAGAGCTATTCTGTTATGGGGTATTCTCAAAGGTGAGTATGTTGACCTTGGTTACCTTATTAATCGAAATATTCTTCGGTATTTGGGGAGTAATTCGATGGCTAGTATTCCTTATGCTTCTATCATAGCGTACTTGTGTGATGCTTCGAAAGTAAAATGGTATGACGGTGAGCCGGTGCATAAACCTATGTCTTCCATTACTGATGCTACTATTGACCGGTTGACGGAGTGGCCGGGCGGCATTCCTCATCCTCGGGGTTTAGGATTTGTTGTTGATGGTGTTGGTGGTCAGGGAGCGGGCGCTCCACCACATGTTTCTAGGGCACCGGGAGTTGTTATGGCAGGTCCTCCGTGGCGTACGGTGGATATGTCAGTTTTTTATACCTATTTTCGTCGACTGACTAGGCGGATGGATGCTATGCATGTTAGCAGTCGCCAGTATTCCGAGGACATGGTCGTAGCTTTGGATGCAGCTTTTCAGTCACCAGGTACTGCTGTTCAGTGGCCTCTATTTGGAGCTCGGACTCCGTATCCTCCACCTGATTCATCCGACGAGGGTGAGGAGAGTGACGAGGATGACGATGGCGACGAGTAGGTATGTTTTCTGCTATCCCTCGTATTTACTTCCATTCAATGCGGACATTGAATATTTTAAGTTTGGGGGTGGTTTGAGGGATTATTAGTTGTTGTTGTATTATGTGTTCATGTAGGATTTCATGTTTTGCATATTATTAGTAGTAATTCATGCATATATGTTTGTATTAATTACGTTTGTTTCATATAGGACATTCTGTTTTTTTTTGTTTCGTATACCATGTGAGTTCATATTAGTTGCATTTCATGGCATGCATATTTCATGATCCCTTAGAACGAGCTAATTCTGATTGGGAGGTAGGTGTCTAATTGAGTGTGGTAATGATGAATAGAGGGTTGACTTATAGTTTCTATGAAATTGACTTATGTGTTTCGGAAACAAAATCTTTTCACAGTCTCATTGGGTGCTTTTGGGCTAGGTTAGGGTCATGCTTGTTTGGATGTTTTGAGATTTAATCACTTGTTTATATTTAGAATTTTCGTTATTCCCTTGATAGCGTAGTAGCACTAAAGTCTAAGTTTGGGGGAAAACAGGGATTTCATGCTAGTTGTTGGCTAGGTGTCAAATGGCTAGTAGCCGGCTCATATTTATATGAGTAGTCTAGGGTTAGAATTGAGAATTCTCATTCCAGATTGCATAGGAAAAAAAAGAGAAAAAAAAAAGAAAAAAAAGTTTCAATTGTTTATATGCAAACTTAACTAGGGTGAGCTCTTTAATACTCGAGCTATTAAGTTCGCGGGGACTTTGTGCCTAGTGACCTAAGGCTTTTATAGTCTGGGATCCACTAACCCAACGCTCGCTACATGAGTATTATTGTATAAGCCTTTCGGGGTCTCATCCATTGCACGGTTAAATAAGCATGCTTGTATATATGTGTCGTAGTAGTTAGTAATAAAGCATGAATTTCTGTCTACCTTGGATAAGGATGGAGGTGTTCTTAGGTTATGAAGTGTCTACAGTCTATTCTATTTATAAACCTGTGATTGTCTTGACGAAGAGCATGTATGATTTTGACCTAGTTTTGGGAGTATTTCTGATGAGCATCGCACATACACACGTTTCTGTTCATGTATTGTTAGTATACGTGAACTTGGTCGAGCTCTATTTGGATTTAGTTTCATTTTCTAAGATATTTGCTTGCTAGTTGGTTTTGGTTAGTTTGAAGCGGATCGCTGCATTTTTCATATTAGTTGCATTCATGTTGTTAGGCCGAATACACACTTATAATCAACTAAGTATGAGAGAATAACAATAAGTTCTTTAAAATCTTTCAAAACTGTTTGAAATTAACTTCTCTCACAGTGATGTAAATTATCACAGAGAGCTGCGTAGGTTACAATGAAAGATATTGTATTACACGACCGATACCCTTCTAGGATTAACCTAACTGTATTTATAAAGTATACAGCTGCTATACAATCGATAATTGATACTCCTATAAATTAGCTATACAATTGTTATCAATTATGATTGCTACACGTCTCTTTAGTCAACTCAATCTCTTTGACAGCTATCCAATCTTCAAAGATATTGCTTCCATAATTATCTTCAATAATTCTTCAAACACTGTTGACAAGTAGACGCTTCCTCCAGACAGAGTTTAACAAACTCTGTCAAGCTTCCAACAGTCAGCGTATAGCAAACTCTGTTCAGCTTCTAACCGTCAGAGTTTAACTAAACTCTGACTGCTTCCTGTTTAAACTCTGTTTTTCCCTGCAAAACTTAAACACTGATATTAACCATATCAATTATATTTAACAATCTCCCCCAACTTGTTCATTAGTAAAAAAATGCACAAGTTAACAATAATTGATGATGTCAAAACAATTTCATACAAACACAGTGTTTATTAAAATAAACAGAGTTTAAACATGACTTAACAAAAGTCTACAAATAACAAGAAAATTCTTACAGACTTTAATCTCTAATCTCCTCAAGATCTGGCGTTGTTCTGAGATAATCTATGAGCAATCTTTTCTCTGCATTTTCAAGCTCAATCTCCATAGCTTCTTTAATCTCTCTTAGTTGAGGATCACTCTCATCTGTCTGATAGATAGCAGATCTAAGATCATAGATTTTGTTTCTCCTCATCTCATTTCCCAGCCTAATAAATTTGACTTCTTCTGACTGTGAATTGAAGTCAAGTACTGTGATTCCCAAATCAGTCTTTAATTTCGCAGTACCCTTCTTCATTTCAATAAGATTTCCATTCCAATCTTTGTACTTAGGAACATATCTGCTATTGCACTTCATCCCTCAGATTTCCAAATTCTGGAGCATTTTCTTTCTGAGCACATTTGCAACTGATTGAGTCCTTTGACTATTCACCTTGAAAAGATATAGAACATATTCTAATTCTTCCCAATATTTCAAGCCAATATCATTCTCACCAATTCTAAATACTGTCCCATCAGCCATGAAGTACAAGAGAAAGTCCTTCTTTAAACTCTTCTAATAAACTAACTGTACTGATTCCAGTCTGTCCAAACTCTCTTGAGTGACACCACGACCTGGAACAGCCAGTGAAGAAGGATCTCTAGGACCAGTATATTGCCTTTTGTCTTTGTGTGAGCCTAGACCACCCTTATTATTTCCAACCTTACCAGACAAGGCTCTTCCATCAGAAAAATCCATAGAAACTCCAGATAATAGATTTGGATCATGAAGTGTTCCTTTCCCAAAAACTGATTGCAACTGAGAAGATAAAGGTCTAGACACAACTTGTGTAGCAACAGAGGTTGTGTTTTCTTTCTTCTGTACAACTTGTGTAGAAACAGAGGTTGTAACTTTCTTCTGTGAACTTTCTCCTTCAATGCCTTTCAGCTTGAGTTTAGCTTCTGCTGCCGTTGATTTCTTTGATAACTGTGATTTTTGACTAACATCAGCACTTTCCTTTATCACAATGCCTTTAAGAATAGGCCTAGGAGCTTTTCCTTTCTTTAACTTACCAGACTTTAAAGCCTTGAGATGTTCTTCTTGTAAACTCTTTTCTTCAGCTTTAATGTCTTCAATTGTAACTCCTTCCTCATTTTCTTCAATAAACAACTTAGCAACCAATTCTTCATCAGTCTGTGGATTAGAAGATAATAGCAAACTCTTGGTCTTTGAAGTACCTTGAGTATGTAAGAACCCTAATTTTTGGTAATATTTCCTTTTATTTAATATCTTGTGGCATTGTCATTATGGAACCTTTCTAGTCATCCCTGTTGATTTATAGAATTGATTGTCTGAGAAACTGCGTTGTTGCATTTATTATGTAAGATATACAGAGAGATTGTGAATGCAAGAGTCTTACTGTCAGTAATATTTATAAAACTTGGGATTGAGAATGGTTAGAATATTAAAGGATTTATTAAGAGTTAAGACGAGGAATTATGAACATTCGAGGAATTTACACAATTAGTACTTAAGGAATTATAAGGGAAATCTCTACGCGACGAAATATTATTACGAGAGAATAATTAAGATACGATACGAAGTAAGGATTAAATGACAAGCATTGGTGGGAGAATAATATTACAAGGAAAGAAATTACATGCAAGTGCCATGTAACTAGCTAGTTAGAAAAAGGAACTAGAAAACATAAAAGTAGAAGTGAATAGTGACTAGCATGATGGATGATGTACTTAGGGGACAATAGGGCATGGGAGGCAACCTAGGCTAGCTTGGCAACATGTGACTACTCTTATTAACCACAATAATACATAGCATACTTAGCATTTCTTTTACCATACCAAACAAAACAAAAGCAAAACACTCCCCCCCCCCTTGGAAACCTTGCTCTCGGCCGAACTCCTTGGAGAGAGAGGGAGAGATTTTCTCTCCACCATTTCTTCATCTACAACCTTGATCAAAAATCCTAGGGCTTCCTTGCATCATATTAGAGGTATGGTATCAATTTCATAGCCTTCCACCCATTGGTTCTTGAGTTATAAATTGTTGAAAGTTAGAAAAGTGTTAACATAAGTTTATTATCTTTTAGATCTTGAAGGATTAAGGTTTGTGAGGGCTCATCCAAGTATTCTTAGTTGTTTTAAGGCTCATCCAAGGTCCTTAGCTACTCAAGAAGGTATAAAATCTCAAACCACCCTTGAATATGTGTTGTTCATATAGTATAATAGTAGATCCATGTGTTTTAGGACTTATCTTGAAAGTATATGTATTGGATAGCATGGATCTTGGGTTTTGATGTTGAAATTGTGATTTTTATGGCTTTGGTTAATATATATATCTCCATGAGTGTTATGAGTCATGATCTAAGTGTATTAAGTGGTGAATATGTTATGGAAGTATGAAAAAGGGTTGATCTAAGTGACTTGAGCTTGCTGAGTTTGTCCAGGAACTTTGATCTGTGTTTTAGCACGATTTTGAACACCAAAATGATGTCCCCTGATGTCCTACCTTATATTTTTGGAAAGATAATTGAATGTAGTTTCTGGAAATGTAAGGTTCATAGTTAGGTGATGTGTGGATTTTTAGTTATGGCCGGAGAAGTGAATTTTGTTTCTGGACTAGGGACTGCATTAAGTGACCCCCTTGTGAACCTTGTTTAAACACCTTAAAATATATTTGGGATCATGGAAAACTTTGAGAATGTAGGTAATGCAGTGGTGAAGACCACCCAAAAGGAATTGGATTAAAATATTAATTTTTGGATTTTATAAAAATGCTAGAGTAAATTTCGCGCAATGGAAAAAAGTCGATTCGTGGAACATTATTCTAGGGTTAGTGGTTATGATTCGAACGTGGTAACTAAATTAAGTCGAGTAAGTAACGAGCGTAAACGAGTGATGACATGGACCTATAGTGGGGCTAGGGAGTCATAAGACGAAGTCGTTAAGTTAATTTCGTACCCCTTAAAACCCCGTAATTAAAGAGAAATTGTTAAGGTACTAACGAACGATTATTGTTTATGTATAGATCGTTCGAATCCGCACGCTCGACCACCCCAACCAAACCAAGGCAAGTTTACTTTTCAAAACTTATCCCTATACAAGGATTTTCACTGTTGTGTTTGTAGTTTTCAAATTATACCAAATGCTATGTTTATCGAAGTATTGATGCAATTGAGATTGAACAAGTACATGTATGCTTTTACCCCTTGAACTTAGATTGAAATGTTTTCTTCGGACAACGACTCTAGCAATAGAGGTCGTAGCGGTCCGTATATACTATTGACCGGGGAGCGGTATATTATTATATCGTATCTATATTGCGAAAACCCGAAGGGTCATTCGGGTGGTATCGTATATTCAAATAACTATTATTATATCTTCGTAAATACTCGAAACCCTATCTTGGATTAAGAGTTTATTTTATCGAATAATTATTTTATTAATTATTAATATTAAATCTTAAAATATTATTTATTAATTACTGTTCATTATTTAAAGACAAAGTTAATCCAAGATACTTTTCAATACTTTCAAGCTCGAACTCTTTCGAACTCAAAACATTTTCGAAAACCCCCAGTCAGATTCCGCTTCTTGTATGATTTCAAGAATCATCGGTTGACTGATGTCGAACCTCAATTACTCTGTTTTCAATCAAAATCAAGTTTTAAAAGAAAGAAAAAGGGACTCTGGCAGGTGTGGGAACCGTTGACGAACGATTCCCGGGATGTGTAAGCGGCCGTGAGCCAGGCGGTCCATCACTTATTATTCCGGCCCAGGTGTTGCCGAAGGATTATTACGGATGTAGTTTTCATCGAGGGTGATTACGGATGTAGTTTTCACCCGAGGGATAGTTACGGATGTAGTTTCTATCCTTCTACCGGTAGAGAAGACCCGCGGATTATTGGACTTGGATGTGGTGACTGATCATCGTCAGTCCTTGTCAGGTTTTTATGTTTTCTTTAAGTCCCATTCCTCCATTTTGGAAAAATGCTTTGACACTGCTTCTTAGGCTTTTGTGCCAAGTTGCTGATAGTGTTCTATTTTGATGCGAATGATGTTGATTCAATGCAGTATCTAGAACTGCAAATTTATTTTGAAAACAAGGGCACATATTGTTGCACCTTCGAGATTTATCAACTATGACAAGTGATTTTATAACTGATTGATACAAACAAATATATCAACTGCCAATCATATGAGATGTTATATTGCCTATCTTATATATATTTCTTGTTGAGCTATAGTTGCTCACTCTTGCTTGTTTTCAAACTTTACAAACACAACAGCTAAGCTAAATGGCAAGACCCAGGCAGACTGTTCGAAAGCAGGTGACTAGGCCCGAGCCACCACTTGAGATTCCACCGGTAGGCCCCATTAGCCGGATTGGTTGGCAGCTTTTGTAGTACGTTTTATTTATCAGCATGACCTGTGCAAGGCAGTGTATCGTAACAAACTTTCAAGCCGCCAGCTTCGCTTCATATCGGAGTGTTGCTGGTAGCATAAATACTATTTAATTCGGTCTGTAATAACTTTGATAACTTTATTACTGTTTAATCAATGTGTGACGTTTCTGAGGCTCTAACCTGTGTGTGTGAGTTTGGTGTGAGTTTATTGTGGGGTCGATGCTGTGTTATATATATTGTGTGCAAGAACAGGTATGTTATTAATGGAAAATGGATCGTGAGCGCCTAGATCTCCGACCCCGGATCTGGGGGCGTCACAGAAATGGTATCATAGCGAGGTTACAGTTCTCAGAAACGATAGTAATTTAAGAAAGCAACCCTAATAATAATAACAATAACGATAACCTTAATAACAACTTCAATAATACTTAGAACTCTCATCGAGTTGGTAGTCGGGTTATCGGATATAGCCCTGACTTTAAGGCCCGTGAGGGAACTACTCCTAAACCCTTCTTTTATAGTTAGTGACCCACTTTATTTCCCTTGTGTAGATGGATGAGATACCAGACCCTGAGGCTTTCGAGAGGGAGCATGATGAGGCCCTGATGGGAGAGACCGAGGACCCTGAGGAGGATATGGGTGCTGACTCCGAGCTTGGCCCCTGGATTACAGTGATAGATAGTACTGATGATGAGGATCCCGTTGAGGAGCCCTTTTAGCCCGAGCTAGAGCCTGTTACCCCATCTCCTGTAGCTACTGATGAGGAGAGTGTGAGATCCGGCGAGGGTCGTGTTGTGTCACCCCCACCTTCCCCACAGACATCTAGCCCTGTTTCATCGGACGGTGACTCTGAGGATGACACTTCTGGCGGGGAGGAGCTTGACCCTACCCTTGCCCCTGCTCCTGCTGCTGCTGCTGCACCTACGCCTGTTCCTGTCATACCACCTCCACCGGCGGACCTACCCCCAGTGTCTGGCACTGAGCATGCTTACGTGGTACAGTTCCTGACCCGAGACTTACTATCTGCGGAGGCCCGACTTAACGAGGCGAGGCGAGCACTAGTGGAGGAGCGCGAGGCGCGCTTGAGGATCCAGGCTGAGATGAGGTCCACTGTTGCTAGGAGGACTAGGGCTCGACTCCACAGGATCGAGATGAGGAGTCGCGATAGGATTCTTGGTTTAGGGATCCGCGGGGGCGGAGTGATCCAGGCTAGGGATCCTAGGCGTGTTGTGCGTCGTGCATTTACCCGAGTGAGGACCTTGCTCCGTCGCAGCGCGGCCCCGTGATGTGTTACTGATAGCTCAGTCCCCTAGGTTCAGATGACATTAGTGTGTCGATTTTGCGGGATAGTTGACTTGTGCAGTGGTATCCTTTCTGACCAGTGGATGAGTAGACTGACCTACAGATATGTAGATGTGACTTCGGGTAGTATGTATGGATGTAGCCCTACTTTTGTGTAGCCCGACTATTCGGAGGATGTATTTGTATTTGTTCCACTTTGCTAGACTTTGACATCGGAACTATGTATTTGGCTCTAACATCCAAACTTTGTGATAACCCATGTACCGTACTTATTTAGTTTCAGTTTCCTTAATATTGCCTCAACTGCTTTACTTTCCGATGCCATGCTTTACTGTTTTGATATACAACTGTGATTATACAATTGTTACAAGCCACAAATACAACCATACTGTTTCAAATTTACGATATGCGATTTCAAATTGTTTTCTACAATTTCCAAAAATGTTCCTACAATCTTTAAAAAAAAAAAATTTCAAAAAAAAAAATGTGTTTTGAAATTTTGAAAAATATTTTTGAGGTTTCGAAATTTTGAAAACTCTTGTAAATGTTTTCGCATCCCAAAAGGGATCTTTCCCCAAAAAAAAAAATGTTTGACATTTTATCTCCAACAACGGATTATTAAAACTTTTGCACTTCCACCCTTATGAGGAGGAACGATACGCTCCTGACCCGTGCAAACGCTATCAGGTAATTGGAAAACCCTAACCCCTTCTTGTTTTATTATCAGAATCATGCCACCCAGAAGAATGAACACTCGAGCTCACCCGATCAGTTCTGAGGGCCAGGGTAGCCACCATGGAGCCGGAGGCCACCAGAACCGTGAAGGGGAGAATGTCAACCTGAGTGATAATGAGGGCAACGATCATAACCTGTTTGACGACTCTGAGTATGAAGAAGAAGAAGCTGGTGATGATACCCGAGAGGTAGAACATCCTAGGGGAGGCCCTATGGAACAGTTCATGGAGTTACTTAGGCAGAACTTGGACCGTCCCCCAGTTCAGCAACCGCCCCAGAATGCTAATGCTAATGCTTTCCGGAACTTCAAATCCCTGAAACCCCCAGAATTTAAATGAACTGCCGACCCTGTCGAGGCAAGGGCCTGGCTGAAGGAAATGGAAAAATCTTTCGAGATACTAGGTGTCGCTGAAGAGCAGAAGACTGTTTTCGCCACTTACCTTCTGAAGGGTGAGGCGAACTATTGGTGGGAAGCTAAGAAGAACTTGGAAGGAAGAGGTGTGGTAACCTGGGAGAGATTTAGCGAGCTGTTCTTGGAGAAGTACTTTCCTAGGTTCATGGAGACTCAAATGGAGCTAAAGTTTTTGGAGCTGAAGCAAGGAAACATGACAGTGGCGAGTATGAGGCCAAATTTACTGAGTTGTCAAGGTTTGTGCCGGAGTATGTGAACACTGAGGCAAAGAGGGCCCGAAGATTTCAATTAGGGCTAAAACAATGGATTCAGAATCGTGTGGCGGTTCTTGAGCTGACAGACTATGCCACCCTGGTACAGAAAGCGTCAATTGTTGAAGCTGGAAGTGAACAGATGCAGAAGGAGAGAGAAGGAAAGAAGAGGAAGTTGGATAGACGAAAGGGAAACTCTGCTGGTGGGAGCTTTCCGAGCAAATTTAAGCGAGGAACGATGTCCCAACCAAGCGGGAACTTTGGAACCAAGAGAGCTGAAAGTTGGAGTGTGGGTCAGGGCGGCCGACCACAGGGATCGTCTTACTCTACCCCACCCCGAGCCCAACCCCCAGAATGCAATAAATGTGGAAGGAAACATGCGGGTGTGTGTAACCTGCAAGATGTGAAATGCTTCAAATGTGGGCTGACAGGGCATTATGCTAACGCCTGTCGCGGAACTAGTAACAACCCGAGTGTCGGAGGTAATTGCTTCAAGTGTGGGAAACCCGGGCACCGAATGAGGGAATGTATGTCCTCTGGGCCAGCTGCATCGAGAGTGAGTGGAACTGCTTCTAACAAGGCCCCTACTGCAAGAACCTTTAACATGATGGTGCAGGATGCCGTGAGGAACACGGATGTGATTGCAGGTACCCTACTACTCAACTCACTTAAAGCAAATGTTTTATTTGATTCGGGAGCTACCAAGTCTTTCATATCTCTAGATTTTGTATGTCGGTTAGGCCTTAAGACCGAACCATTGAAAGACAGATTGCAAATAGAGATAGCTAATCATGAAATTATTCCTGTTAGCCGAGTCTGTCCGGGTTGCGACCTAGAAATAGAAGGGTGACACTTTCGGGTAGACTTAATACCTTTTAAACTAGGGGAGTTTGACGTAATAGTAGGTATGGATTGGTTAACAACCCACGGAGCCCAGATTGATTGTGTCAAGAAGAAAGTAAGTTTGAGACTGCCAGTTGACGAAGAAGTAGTGTTTAGTGGGAAACGACAAAACCAAAAGTTCCTGACCATGATTCAAGCTAAGAAGTTGTTACGTAAAGGATGCGAAGCCTATTTAGCCTATGTGAAGGATACCAAGAAAGAGGCACCAAACCTACAGGAAATCCTTGTCGTCAATGAGTTCGCAGATGTATTTCCGGACGATCTTCCCGAACTACCACCCGATAGGGACATCGAGTTTGCTATAGACTTAGTTCCGGGTACGGCCCCAATTTCGAAAGCCCCATATCGGCTAGCCCTAGTGGAAATGAAAGAACTGGCCACTCAGTTACAAGAGTTGCTGGATAAAGGGATGATAAGACCTAGTGTGTCACCGTGGGGAGACCCGGTGTTGTTCGTGAAGAAGAAGGACGGCAGCATGAGATTATGTATAGACTACAGGGAGTTGAACAAGGTGACTATCAAGAATAAGTATCCCTTGCCCAGGATAGATGACCTGTTTGACCAATTAAAAGATGCAGTTTATTTCTCTAAGATTGACTTGCGGACCGGGTACCACCAGTTAAAGATCAAACCAGAAGATATACCAAAGACGGCCTTTCGCACTCGGTATGGACACTATGAGTTCCTAGTGATGTCATTTGGGTTAACGAATGCCCCTGCAGCTTTCATGGACTTAATGAATCGAGTCTTCAAGAAATACTTGGACAAGTGTGTTATAGTCTTCATCGATGACATCTTGATTTATTCCAAGACGAAGGAGGAACATGCAGAGCACTTGAGGATTGTATTGGGAGCCTTGAGAGAAGAAAAGTTGTACGCTAAGTTCTCGAAGTGCGAATTTTGGTTGAAGGAAGTTCAGTTTTTAGGGCATGTGATTAGCGAACAAGGTATTCTAGTGGACCCAGCCAAAATAGAGGCTGTATCAAATTGGGAGAGACCAACCACTCCGACAGAAGTGAGAAGTTTCATAGGACTGGCTGGCTACTATAGGAGATTCGTCCAAGACTTTGCAAAGATAGCAGCCCCTTTGACCCGACTAACTCGCAAGACCGAGAAGTTTGTGTGGACTGAAAAATGCGAAGAGAGCTTTCAAGAGTTGAAAAAGAGGTTGGTGACAGCACCAGTACTAGCCCTACCTGATGATAAGGGAGATTTTGTGATTTATAGCGACGCATCCCATAAAGGTTTAGGGTGTGTGCTTATGCAGCACGGTAAGGTGATTGCTTATGCGTCCAGACAACTTAAGGAGTATGAGATAAGATACCCCACCCATGATTTGGAATTAGCAGCGATAGTTTTTGCTTTGAAGATCTGGAGACATTATCTTTACGGAGAAAAGTGTGAAATCTACACGGATCACAAGAGCTTAAAGTACATATTCACTCAGAAAGAGTTAAACATGAGGCAGAGGAGATGGTTAGAGCTAATCAAAGATTATGATTGTGAGATTCATTATCACCCAGGGAAGGCCAATGTGGTGGCCGATGCACTTAGCCGAAAGGAGAAGCTTAAGATGATAACGTCAGTGGACGAATTGATCAAGGACCTTGAGAAACTGGAGATTGAAGTGAGGCTACCAGGAATTGGACAAGAGAGTCTAATGGAAATAAAAGTCCAACCACCGTTATTGGAAAAGATTAAGTTGTGCCAGGAAAAGAAGATGGAAGAAGAAAAGAATTCGATGGAGAAAATCTTGACTGGCGAAGAAATTAAGTGTGAGAAGGATGGGAATGGAATTATGAGGTACGCATCTAGGATATGGATCCCGAACGTTCAGGAATTAAAAGACGAGATTTTGCAAGAGGCTCATAGTTCAAGGTACTCAATTCACCCTGGAGGCACTAAGATGTATAGAGATCTGAGAGAATACTATTGGTGGCCTAATATGAAAAAGGACGTGGCAGAGTGGGTAAGTAAATGCTTGACATGTCAAAGAGTAAAGGCCGAACACCAGAGGCCCAGTGGATTGTTGCAACCCTTAGAGATACCTGAGTGGAAGTGGGAGCAGATTGCGATGGACTTTGTGGTCGGATTACCAAGGACCAAGACAAATCATGATGCCATTTGGGTAATTATCGATAGGTTGACCAAGTCAGCACATTTTCTTCCAATCAACGAGAGATATACTGTCGACAAGCTGGCAGATATTTACCAAAAGGAGATTGTGGTTAGACATGGGGTTCCTGTGAGCATTGTATCAGATAGAGACCCAAGATTCAACTCCAGGTTCTGGAGGAGTTTTCAGGATTGTGTGGGGACCAAGTTAAACATGAGTACTGCATACCATCCCCAAACAGACGGACAGAGTGAGAGAACCATCCAGACCATCGAGGACATGTTGAGGGTATGTGCCATTGATTTTAAGGGAAGTTGGGATGACCACTTGCCATTGATCGAATTTTCCTACAACAACAGTTACCATGCGAGTATAGGCATGCCCCCATATGAAGCTTTATACGGACGAAGATGTCGGTCTCCCTTATGTTGGGAAGAAGTTGGAGAGCGGAAGATTTTAGGGCCTGAACTGGTCCAACAGACAAGAGAAACTATCGAGCTCATAAGAGGACGGCTGGTAGCGGCCCAAGATAGAGAGAAGAAGTATGCGGACCAAACCCGCAAGGACAAAGAATATGAGGTAGGAGAGTTTGTGATGTTGAAGGTATCGCCGTGGAAAGGATTGATGAGATTTGGTAAGAAGGGAAAACTAAGCCCGAGATTTATTGGACCTTTTGAGATCTTGAAACGAGTTGGGAAGTTAGCCTATGAATTGGCTTTACCCCCGAGCTTACAGCAAGTACATAACGTGTTCCATGTGTCCATGCTACGACCATACCATACCGACTTCCGACATGTGATAGAGCATGATCAAGTGGATCTGCAACCAGACTTAACATATGTAGAGCAACCCGTAGAGATCATGGATAGAAAAGAACAGGTGCTGAGGAACAAGGTTGTCAAACTAGTGAGAGTCTTGTGGAGGAATCAGAATGTCGAAGAATCAACATGGGAACTAGAGAGCGCGATGCGTGAAAAGCACCCCCAACTGTTTTCAACCTGATTCCGGGACGGAATCCTTTTAAGGAGGGGAGGCTGTAAGAACCCTAATTTTTGGTAATATTTCCTTTTATTTAATATCTTGTGGCATTGTCATTATGGAACCTTTCTAGTCATCCCTGTTGATTTATAGAATTGATTGTCTGAGAAACTGCGTTGTTGCATTTATTATGTAAGATATACAGAGAGATTGTGAATGCAAGAGTCTTACTGTCAGTAATATTTATAAAACTTGGGATTGAGAATGGTTAGAATATTAAAGGATTTATTAAGAGTTAAGACGAGGAATTATGAACATTCGAGGAATTTACACAATTAGTACTTAAGGAATTATAAGGGAAATCTCTACGCGACGAAATATTATTACGAGAGAATAATTAAGATACGATACGAAGTAAGGATTAAATGACAAGCATTGGTGGGAGAATAATATTACAAGGAAAGAAATTACATGCAAGTGCCATGTAACTAGCTAGTTAGAAAAAGGAACTAGAAAACATAAAAGTAGAAGTGAATAGTGACTAGCATGATGGATGATGTACTTAGGGGACAATAGGGCATGGGAGGCAACCTAGGCTAGCTTGGCAACATGTGACTACTCTTATTAACCACAATAATACATAGCATACTTAGCATTTCTTTTACCATACCAAACAAAACAAAAGCAAAACACTCCCCCCCCCCTTGGAAACCTTGCTCTCGGCCGAACTCCTTGGAGAGAGAGGGAGAGATTTTCTCTCCACCATTTCTTCATCTACAACCTTGATCAAAAATCCTAGGGCTTCCTTGCATCATATTAGAGGTATGGTATCAATTTCATAGCCTTCCACCCATTGGTTCTTGAGTTATAAATTGTTGAAAGTTAGAAAAGTGTTAACATAAGTTTATTATCTTTTAGATCTTGAAGGATTAAGGTTTGTGAGGGCTCATCCAAGTATTCTTAGTTGTTGTAAGGCTCATCCAAGGTCCTTAGCTACTCAAGAAGGTATAAAATCTCAAACCACCCTTGAATATGTGTTGTTCATATAGTATAATAGTAGATCCATGTGTTTTAGGACTTATCTTGAAAGTATATGTATTGGATAGCATGGATCTTGGGTTTTGATGTTGAGATTGTGATTTTTATGGCTTTGGTTAATATATATATCTCCATGAGTGTTATGAGTCATGATCTAAGTGTATTAAGTGGTGAATATGTTATGGAAGTATGAAAAAGGGTTGATCTAAGTGACTTGAGCTTGCTGAGTTTGTCCAGGAACTTTGATCTGTGTTTTAGCACGATTTTGAACACCAAAATGATGTCCCCTGATGTCCTACCTTATATTTTTGGAAAGATAATTGAATGTAGTTTCTGGAAATGTAAGGTTCATAGTTAGGTGATGTGTGGATTTTTAGTTATGGCCGGAGAAGTGAATTTTATTTCTGGACTAGGGACTGCATTAAGTGACCCCCTTGTGAACCTTGTTTAAACACCTTAAAATATATTTGGGATCATGGAAAACTTTGAGAATGTAGGTAATGCAGTGGTGAAGACCACCCAAAAGGAATTGGATTAAAATATTAATTTTTGGATTTTATAAAAATGCTAGAGTAAATTTCGCGCAATGGAAAAAAGTCGATTCGTGGAACATTATTCTAGGGTTAGTGGTTATGATTCGAACGTGGTAACTAAATTAAGTCGAGTAAGTGACGAGCGTAAACGAGTGATGACATGGACCTATAGTGGGGCTAGGGAGTCATAAGACGAAGTCGTTAAGTTAATTTCGTACCCCTTAAAACCCCGTAATTAAAGAGAAATTGTTAAGGTACTAACGAACGATTATTGTTTATGTATAGATCGTTCGAATCCGCACGCTCGACCACCCCAACCAAACCAAGGCAAGTTTACTTTTCAAAACTTATCCCTATACAAGGATTTTCACTGTTGTGTTTGTAGTTTTCAAATTATACCAAATGCTATGTTTATCGAAGTATTGATGCAATTGAGATTGAACAAGTACATGTATGCTTTTACCCCTTGAACTTAGATTGAAATGTTTTCTTCGGACAACGACTCTAGCAATAGAGGTCGTAGCGGTCCGTATATACTATTGACCGGGGAGCGGTATATTATTATATCGTATCTATATTGCGAAATCCCGAAGGGTCATTCGGGTGGTATCGTATATTCAAATAACTATTATTATATCTTCGTAAATACTCGAAACCCTATCTTGGATTAAGAGTTTATTTTATCGAATAATTATTTTATTAATTATTAATATTAAATCTTAAAATATTATTTATTAATTACTGTTCATTATTTAAAGACAAAGTTAATCCAAGATACTTTTCAATACTTTCAAGCTCGAACTCTTTCGAACTCAAAACATTTTCGAAAACCCCCGGTCAGATTCCGCTTCTTGTATGATTTCAAGAATCATCGGTTGACTGATGTCGAACCTCAATTACTCTGTTTTCAATCAAAATCAAGTTTTAAAAGAAAGAAAAAGGGACTCTGGCAGGTGTGGGAACCGTTGACGAACGATTCCCGGGATGTGTAAGCGGCCGTGAGCCAGGCGGTCCATCACTTATTATTCCGGCCCAGGTGTTGCCGAAGGATGATTACGGATGTAGTTTTCATCGAGGGTGATTACGGATGTAGTTTTCACCCGAGGGATAGTTACGGATGTAGTTTCTATCCTTCTACCGGTAGAGAAGACCCGCGGATTATTGGACTTGGATGTGGCGACTGATCATCGTCAGTCCTTGTCAGGTTTTTATGTTTTCTTTAAGTCCCATTCCTCCATTTTGGAAAAATGCTTTGACACTGCTTCTTAGGCTTTTGTGCCAAGTTGCTGATAGTGTTCTATTTTGATGCGAATGATGTTGATTCAATGCAGTATCTAGAACTGCAAATTTATTTTGAAAACAAGGGCACATATTGTTGCACCTTCGAGATTTATCAACTATGACAAGTGATTTTATAACTGATTGATACAAACAAATATATCAACTGCCAATCATATGAGATGTTATATTGCCTATCTTATATATATTTCTTGTTGAGCTATAGTTGCTCACTCTTGCTTGTTTTCAAACTTTACAAACACAACAGCTAAGCGAAATGGCAAGACCCAGGCAGACTGTTCGAAAGCAGGTGACTAGGCCCGAGCCACCACTTGAGATTCCACCGGTAGGCCCCATTAGCCGGATTGGTTGGCAGCTTTTGTAGTACGTTTTATTTATCAGCATGACCTGTGCAAGGCAGTGTATCGTAACAAACTTTCAAGCCGCCAGCTTCGCTTCATATCGGAGTGTTGCTGGTAGCATAAATACTATTTAATTCGGTCTGTAATAACTTTGATAACTTTATTACTGTTTAATCAATGTGTGACGTTTCTGAGGCTCTAACCTGTGTGTGTGAGTGTGGTGTGAGTTTATTGTGGGGTCGATGGTTGTGTTATATATATTGTGTGCAAGAACAGGTATGTTATTAATGGAAAATGGATCGTGAGCGCCTCGATCTCCGACCCCGGATCTGGGCGCGTCACAGAGTATCAGTGTTTATCCCAACAAACTGTGATTTAGAGGACTTGCTAGTTTTCAGAGTTTGAAGTTCTTCAGTTTTGCCCCTTCCTTTATTGCTTGCTCCTCCATCTCCAGCATTATCCTTTCTGATCAGAGTTTGAGATTTCTTGCATTTGTCTTTAGCAACTCTCTCCCCCTTTTTGACATCATCAGGAATCAAGATAGAAGTGATCAGCTCCAAGGAGTTAGCAATGGAATCAATCTTCCCAGACAATACATTCTGATTTTGTTCAACTTGACCCAGCCTCTGAAACAGAGTTTCTTGAGCTTTAGAAATGGTCTTAAACTTTTTCTGATTATCCCTCTGCATAGTCATATCTCTAGCAACAACATCAGCTCTCAATTCATTAATAGCTTTTTGAGACTCATCAAATCTTCCATTCAGAGTTTTGACTTGAACAATGGTTGCTTGCAGACTTGAGATAATATCAGGATTTGAGATCTTCGTGGCAGATTAATGAACAAATTTAGCTGCTCTTTCAACAGGAAAAATACAGTCTGACTTATACCAATCCCTTGAATTCTTGGCAAAGTGCTCAGCTTCAATGTTATGTTGATCTGAGGGTTTAGAAAAAGGTGTGTGCTTAGCATCAGTTTAAACTGGTATACTCTGAGAAGAGTTTGACTCTGCACTTGCTTCATCTTCAACATCAACAGCTGTATTTTCAACTTGATCAGTATGCACTGCAACATTTTCTTCAACAATCTCTGCAGTTTCAGTAACATTCACTGCAGTTGTGTCTCTAGCCTCAACAGACTTTGGAACTTCAACTTGTTCAACCTCTTCACATTGTTCAAGAACCTGGTGAGCATCAGAGAATAACTCAGGGTGTGATGCCATTGTTTCATCAAGTACTACAGTTGGCTGATCAGCTGCACCAGTTTCTTCAAAATTTGCAATGATAGGTGAAAGAGGAACATTAATGTGATCAGAGAATGGTATAAATGTTTCAACAAAATCATCCGTAGTAGTAAAACCTTCTCTGTTGTCCTCATCCATTTGTAAATTGACAGGTGTTTTGGCAGCTTCTTCTGCAGTATATGTCTCAACAGGAGGTATATCCTTGGAAATCACCTCTGGAGCTTCAAAATTAACATCTTCATCAAGAATTAATCTCCTTCTCTTAGCTGGAGGATTCACTTCTGCTCTATCTTCTGCTGAAACAGAATCATCAGGTATAGAAGGAGATTTAGGTTTGTTAGCCCGTTCCTTATACTTCTTTGGCTTAGAAGCTTCAGCCATCCTCTGTTTTCTTGATGGCCGTATAGCCTTGCTTTTCTTTGGTTTCTTAGGTTTTGATTGTGGTTGAGGTTGAGGGTGTGATGAAGATTGTGGTTGTGGAGATGTAGTTGTAGTGATTGGCTCAGTGTTTATGGTTTGAGGTGGGTCAGTGTTTGTGGGTTGAGGTAGTGACTGTGGAGGTTCAATGATTGGTTCATTTTGTGGTTCTTGTTGTTCTTGTGGTTCGTTGAGGAAGTTTTTGAGAGCAAGAGGATAGATAAACTCTGGTATTTGCTCTTTGTTAGCATCCTTATTTGTCAAATCAGAGAACATTCTCTTATGACATTGGAAAGGTTGTATAACATCCTCATCAGCAATTGTTAAATTTGGTAAACAGGCAGAGAATAAACATTGACAGAAATGAGAGAAATAAATAGTTGTACTAGACTCTGCAAGTTTTTCACCTAAATTCATAAGTACAAGATGACCAAAATCAAAATTGCTCCCATTAAGAAGAGAATACCCGATTTGAAGACTTTCACCAGGAATTGCATCCCAGTTGGTGACCTTCTTGCCAAATGCACGAGTAATGCAATCAAAGAAGAAGCTCCACTCCTTCCTGAGCCCTGGCCTTTTGACATCCCCAATCTTATCTAAAGAACCAGAAATTGTGTGTGATGTTGTGTGTTTGTGGTTGTAAAGATGAAAAAGTGAATAATGAAATGATTTTGATTAGATCTGTAATTGAAAAACAAAACCCAATCGTTTTAGATATTAAACACGCAACCAATTTCTTGTTAAGTGTGTGAGTGGGACACGTGTCATGTAAACAGTGGAACAGTTATTTACACGTGCAGTAATAATGCCTATTATTACTGTTGTTCTCTCTCCTATTTCCAATAAGCTTTAACTGTCTGACACAATTAAACAACTGGAAAATATTACATGCAAATGTCAAAAACTCTTTGTGTACTCCAAGTATATATTCTGTCTGAAATAAAATATTACCTTAGAGTATTCAACAAAATCCATCAGTGTTTATCAATTCTCCATCTTAATTACTGTTATCCTTTCAAACACTGCACAGTTGTGAATATACGTGTGTGTAGAGCAAAGTTTACTAAATCAGTATTTAGAGCATCTAGTATTTCATAAAATCCATAAAATAAATCAGTAAACACTGGATGCACAAACTCCCATAGTAAACACTGAATATATGTTGAATGCTAAACTCTGTAGTAAACAGTTTATATAGAGTAATAATTAACCTATAACCCCCAATTTTTTTTTTGTTACTTTCTCCAATAATCAGAGGTTGAAACTAGTCACCAAAAATCCTATAATTTTAGCCCTTATCAATTTGATAAGTTCTTGGGTCTTCCTAGCTTTCGACTAGTCACCAAAAATTAGAGAATTTTAGCCCTTACTATGTACCAGTAAGTTCCTGGATCGTCCTAGTTACAAACATGATCTCAAAGGAGTTCTAAAAATCTATATAGTTTAGCTTTGGGGTTATTCTAATAACAGAATCAAATTTAACATCAGAAACGAACAGAGTTTAGAGCTCATCAACATCAGAAATTATTTATGAGAGGCAATGCACACAGTATTTACAGACTCAGAGTTTATGATAAATAAAGTAAGAGATGCTATAAATATAGAACAGTATCATGCTGTGTTAACTTTCTGCACAGTTTAAGATTAGATCACAGATAACTTAGAAAGATTCATGACTAATTACTGAGAATAATGTTTCATACATGTATCTTCATCGGTGTTTATGTTCAGAAAGAAACATTATCAGAGTTTCTCAGAGTTTATTCAACAGTTAACAGTGTATGACTTAAAAGCATGCTACCAGATTTTAACATTCATTGAGCAGAGTTTGCATATCAGAGATTAACATACCACAGAAATATGAGCAACACAGTACATAAGTAGAGTTTTGAGTCTAACCAATATCTCTAGTCAAAACTAGAGACCATTCCTAGTTCATTTACCAGCCTTGTAAATACTGCTTCACTCAATGGCTTGGTGAAGATACCTGCAAGCTGTTGTTCTGTAGACACAAAATGAAGCTCAATGTTTCCTTCTTCTACATGTTCTCTGATAAAATGGCACCTTATGCTGATGTGCTTGGTCATTGAATGCTGTACTGGATTACCTGTCATAGCAATAGCACTCTGATTATCACAGTAAATAGGTATTTTACTGTACCTCAATCCATAATCCAGTAATTGATTCTTCATCCACAGAATCTGTGCACAACAGCTACCAGCAGCAATATACTCTGCTTCAGCTGTAGATGTAGAGATTGATTTCTGTTTCTTGATGTACCAAGAAACAATTCTATCACCAAGAAATTGATAACTTCCACTAGTACTTTTTCTGTCTATCTTACAGCCTGCAAAGTCTGCATCAGAGTAACCAAGAAGCTGGAAGTCTGATTCTCTTGGATACCACAAGCCTAAAGTTATGGTTCCCTTAAGATATTTGAAGATTCTCTTCACAGCTGTTAGATGTGGTTCTCTTGGTTCTGCCTGAAATCTTGCACAAAGACATGTTGCATACATGATGTCAGGTCTGCTAGCTGTTAGATAAAGAAGTGACCCAATCATTCCTCTATAGTTTGTCATATCCACTGGTGAACCTGTGTCTCTGTCCAACTTTGTTGCTGTTGCCATAGGAGTTGTGGCAGATGAGCAGTCAAGCATGCCAAATTTCTTTAGAAGATTTCTGGTATATCATCTGTTTGCTTCACCTGTAGCCCTAGAAAATAACTGAGCTCTCCCATCATGCTCATTTGATACCTAGACTGCATGAGCTTGGCAAACTTCTTACAGAGTTTATCATTAGTAGATCCAAAGATTATGTCATCTACATATATTTGAATTAATAACAGATCACTACCAAGATTGAAATAGAACAAGGTTTTATCAATTGTACCTCTTTGGAACCCACTTTCTAAAAGAAATTGAGCAAGAGTTTCATACCATGCTCTTGGTGCCTGTTTAAGTCCATAGAGTGCCTTGTCAAGCCTGTAGACATAATCTGGATACTTGGGATCTACAAATCCTGGTGGTTGTTCAACAAACATTTCTTCTTCAAGTTTTCCATTCAGAAAAGCACTCTTCGCATCCATCTGAAAAACCTTGAATTTCTTGTGAGAAGCATATGCTAGAAAGATTCTTATTGCCTCCAATCTTGCAACTGGAGCAAAAGTTTCATCATAGTCTATTCCTTCTTGCTGTGAATAGCCTTTGGCCACAAGTCTGGCTTTGTTTCTTGTAACAACCCCATCATTGTCAGTCTTGTTTCTGAAAACCCATCTAGTACCAACAACAGATCTATTCTTTGGTCTAGGTACAAGGGTCCATACTTCATTTCTCTCAAATTCATTTAACTCCTCATGCATTGCTGTTATCCAGTCAGCATCTTGAAGAGCTTCTTCCACTTTCTTTGGTTCAGATTTGGACATAAATGCATGGAACAAACATTCATTTGTTGTAGCACTTCTTGTCCTAACTTTTGCATCTGGATCTCCAATGATTAAATCAGGTGTATGTGATTTTGTCCATTTCCTAGCTGTAGGTAAATGACTTCTATCAATAGTTGATCCTCCCCCTTGATCAATGTTCTCCTGATTATCTTGATGCTTTTCTTCATTCGCTGAGGCTCCCCCTGAATTTGATCTCTCAGAGTTTGAACTGTCAGAATTTGGACTTTCAGAGTATGAGTCATCAGAGTTTGAGTTTGGTCCAGAATTTTCAGTTGACTCACTATCGGAATTTGAGTCATCACTCTGATCATGCTCCCCCTCTACTGGTTCTCCTCTTTGTTCAGACTGTACTATTTCTTCTGTGTGTACCAGTAGAGGTTCAGAGTTTGCATCAACAGAGTTTGTTGGACTAGTGTCATCAGAGTTTATTTCATCAGAGATTAGATCTTCATTTTCGAAATGCAATTGATCATGTTCATCAACATCTTCAAGTCCAGTGATTTTTCTGTCATCAAATGACACATGAATAGATTCCATAATCACCCTTGTTCTCAGATTGTAAACTCTGAATGCCTTGGTTGACACTGGATAGCCAACAAAGATTCCTTTATCTGCTTTCAACTCAAATTTGGTCAACTGTTCATGATGAGTTTTCAGCACAAAGCATTTGCACCCAAAAATATGAAAATATTTCAGGTTTGGCTTCTTTTCCCTCACCATCTCATATGGTGTTTTTCCATGCTTGTTGATCAGTGTTGCATTTTGAGTAAAACAAGCAGTTTGAACCGCTTCTGCCCAGAAATAGGTTGGCAATTTTGCTTCATCAAGCATAGTTCTTGCAGCTTCTATCAAGGTTCTGTTCTTCCTCTCAACTACACCATTTTGCTGTGGTGTACCAGGTGCAGAAAATTCTTGCTTCACTCCTCTGTTCTTGCAGAATTCTTCCATTGTTGTATTTCTGAATTCAGTTCCATTATTACTTCTGATTATTTTGACTTTGTGTTTTGATCCTTTGTCCAGTAGCTTTACATGCTCCATCAGTGTTAATGCAGTTTCATCCTTCTTTGCTAGAAAATACACCCAAGTGTATCTGGTATATTCATCAACAATAACTAGAGCATATTTCTTTCTTCCAATTGACAAGACATTTACTGGTCCAAAAAGATCAACATGTAACAGATGATATGGATCAACAATTGAAGATTCAGACTTGCTCTTGAAAGAGGTCTTCCTCTGTTTGGCCTTTTGACATGAATCACACAGACCATCAACATTTAGTAAAGACTTTGGAAGTCCTCTAACAAGATCCTTTCTTATCAGCTCATTGATGTTGTTCAGATTCAAATGAGAGAGTTTCTTATGCCAATTCCAACTCTCTTCATTTGACATTCTTGTTGACAGGCACATTGTTTTTCCATCAGAGTTTGTCAACAAGCTTGCTTCATAGATATTGTTGCGCCTTTGTCCAACTAAAACAACTTTCCCTGTGGTTTTGCTAATAACCTCACAGTATTCAGGTTGAAAATCTACATGAAAACCTCTGTCACAGATTTGACTCACAGATAGCAGATCATGCTTGAGTCCTGGAACCAGAGCTACATTTGTGATGATGACACTTCCAAGATTAATATTGCCATATCCCAGAGTATGTTCTATGTTGCCATCTCCATAGGAAACTTTTGGGCCAGCCTTCTCCACATACTCTGATATCAGGGCTTTATTTCCAGTCATGTGTCCTGAACATCCACTGTCCACTACTAGGATGCTTTCCCTGATGCCCTACAATCACAAACAATTACTGAGGATTAGATTTAAGGATCCAGACTTGCTTGGATCCTTTGGCTTTCTTAATTCTGTTAGCTTTAGCAGCGGAATTTTCATTATCAGAGTTTAAGCTAACTTTATCAGAGTTTACACTTGCAGAATTAACTCTAACCCATTTCAGATTAGGTTTCAGTTCATAGTAATTATGATAAATAGCATGATAATTTCTGCAAGTATAAATAGAATGCCAAGTGCTTCCACAGTGTTTGCATAAAGTCTGTGGTTTAGTTCTAACATTATCTTTCTTTACTTCAGACTTGGAAGGTAAAGAATTAATGTCTTTGTTCTTCCTTCAAAAACTAGCAAGATGGTTAGTACTACCACAGTTATGACATGTCTTTCTTGGAGCTAAAGTAGCAAGCATTGGATAGTTGCCTTGAGTAATGCCTACTTTACCATTTCTGTTCTTTCTAGACAATTTCTGTTTCTTAACAGATTTTAACTCCTTAAGCTTATGCTTAAGTTGTTTATCTGTCATTAAACCAATATTAACCTGTTTAACATTAGTTTTTACTGGTTCATTCTTAACAGCTTCTTTTCCACCTTCAAATCTAGGTTCATTTATTCCATTAACAAATGTTCCAAATTTCTTAGGTGGAAGAGGTGGTCTAATCTTAACTGTATTCTGAAATCTAAGTTCATCTTTCTCAGAATAACCTAGACCTACAGTGTCAGATTGAAAAACTTCTTGAGTGTCTTTTCCTGAGTGAGTCCAAGTTTTAATTATGTGATTTGCCTTTTCCAACTCAGATTCTAGTTGTTTATACTGTCTTAACAACTCTTGTTCAAGATAGACAGCATCATCTCTCTCCTTTTGAACTTGCTGCATATTAACAAGTTTCTCTTCTACAACCTTTTTTCTCTCTTTGAGTTCAGAATTCTCAGTTTTGATTCTCTCATTCTCTAAAGTCTGATCCCTATAACTGATATGCAAGGACTTAAGATAAATTCTTAATTCAGTTATATCATCAATGTTATAAGCATAGGTAGTTAGAGGTACCTTGTTTTCAGAATCTACAACTTCATCAACAGTAGTAGCCATGAGAGCATAGTTTACATCCTCATCTGAGTCAGAGGTATCTGCCCAATCTCTGCCTTTAGTGAAGAGTGCCTTCTCAGTTTTACCCTTCTTGCACTCAGGAGCATAATGACCCATCTCCTTACACTTGTAGCATTGAATCTCAGACTTGTCTCTTTTCCCAGATTTGGTATCCTTTCTCTCAGATTTTCTGAAATTCTTCTTGTCAACTTTGAATCATTCTTGGAGAATTTTTTTCCTTTCTTGAAGTTCTTGAAACCCATCTTCTTGAAAGTCTTTACCATCAAAACAGCCATTTCCATCATTTCCTCATCATCTTCAGAA
Organism: Saposhnikovia divaricata; assembly: GCA_036435485.1. Classification (NCBI taxonomy): domain Eukaryota; kingdom Viridiplantae; phylum Streptophyta; class Magnoliopsida; order Apiales; family Apiaceae; genus Saposhnikovia; species Saposhnikovia divaricata. The sequence continues at coordinate 36,684,186 of CM071599.1, forward strand.
TCAGATGATTCATCTGCATTTGAGTCAACATCAGAGTTTGATGACTCACTTTCAGAATGAATGACCAAGGCTTTTCCTTTTGCCTTCTTCCCGAACGCTTCCTTCTTTGAGGGTCTTTCTTCAACTCTTAGAGCAACAGATTTTGACTTTCTACCTGATCTTCTGCTTCTCTGTTCCATTTCTAGTTCATGAGTTTTGAGCAGCCCATAGATCTCATCAATATCAGTATCAGCCAGATCATAATTGTCTCTAATAGTGGTTGTTTTGAAATCCCACTTTTCAGGTAGAGAAAGAAGAAACTTGAGATTTGAATCTTCTAGATCATATTCTTTATTAACCAGTGACAGATCATTAAGTATCTTACAGAATCTGTCAAAGGTTTCTGTCATTGATTCTTCAGATTTAGCCTCAAAGTGTTCATACTCCTGTGTGAGTATGTTCCTTCTATTCTTCTTAATTGCAGCAGTTCCCTAACATCTAACCTCTAGAGCATCCCAAATCTCTTTTGCAGTTTTACACTTGATCACTTTGTTAGACATAACATTATCCAAAGAACTATGAAGGAGATGTCTAACCTTTGCATCCTTTCCAATGGATGAAATATCCTCAGGAGTCAAATCCTTCTTCTCCTTTGGAATAGATTTAGCTTCCTGTCCAGCAGCAACAACAGATAATTTCGTAGGCTTATGAGGGCCTTCATAAATTCTGTCAAGATATTCTGGATCTGTAGCTTCCAGAAACATAGCCATTTTCACCTTCCAGGTTGAGTATTCTGCTGGCTTAAGAATAGGAACCCTGATTGTTTCATATCGAATCACAGTTGCAGGTTGAGCCTTCTCAGCACTAAAGCCTGATGTAGGAGGAGGAATTTCTGCCATTGATTATAGTTGTGTGTGTGTATGGATCTTAAACTGTATTAAATTAACAGATCAAGCTCTGATACCAATTGTTAGGCCGAATACACACTTATAATCAACTAAGTATGAGAGAATAACAATAAGTTCTTTAAAAGCTTTAAAAACTATTTGAAATTAACTTCTCTCACAGTGATGTAAATTATCACAGAGAGCTGCTTAGGTTACAATGAAAGATATTGTATTACACGACCGATACCCTTCTAGGGTTAACCTAACTGTATTTATAAAGTATACAGCTGCTATACAATCGATAATTGATACTCCTATAAATTAGCTATACAATTGTTATCAATTATGATTGCTACACGTCTCCTTAGTCAACTCAATCTCTTTGACAGCTATCCAATCTTCAAAGATATTGCTTCCATAATTATCTTCAATAATTCTTCAAACACTGTTGACAAGTAGACGCTTCCTCCAGACAGAGTTTAACAAACTCTGTCAAGCTTCCAACAGTCAGCGTATAGCAAACTCTGTTCAGCTTCTAACCGTCAGAGTTTAACTAAACTCTGACTGCTTCCTGTTTAAACTCTGTTTTTCCCTGCAAAACTTAAACACTGATATTAACCATATCATTTATATTTAACACATGTATTGCATTGCATTAGGTTAAATGGATTTTGTGGGTTCATTCACTATAGGCCCTCACGAGACCTTACTCGTCCACTAGGGCTGCCTAGGGTTTAAAGGGCTTGTTACATATGCCAAATGCAACCGTGATCACCTACGGAAGTGGTACTAGTTAGTTAGTTAGTTGTAATTGTTTATGCTTGAGGACAAGCATCGGTTTAAGTTTGGGGGTGTGATAAGTGGATTTTATATCCACTTGGATCGCTTAAATTCGGCTTAAATTGATTGACTTGGCCTCAAGTTTATTGTAGTTTTGATGTGTTTTGCTTAGTTGTGCAAACTTACTAGAATTTCGATTATGGGTGATGCCTCTATCGTGTTTGGAGGATTAATTGATTAAAATTCGGATTTTCTGGGGAGGTTGCGCAGTCTACACTGTTTTGGCCATATCTAGAGTTCTAGAAGTCCGTTTTCAGCGATCTTACAGCTCACGCGAAGCTTGAGAAATTTTCTATAACTTGGGATAGAATTCAGGTGCAGGGGACGTGCTGAATAAAATCGCGCACGTGGTCTATGATAAGCCATGCAGAAAATTCCAGTTTTGCCCTTTTTCTAATTCTAATTGTATTTTGGGCAGCTTTTTGTACCTTAATCGAATTCTAATTGTAATAGAAGGTAATTGCTTATTGGGCAAGACTTCTAGAGTCTATTTAAACTCATCATACCATGTAATTTGTATCAGATTTTTATTATTGTAACGTAGAACTGCAAGAGAGAAAAGTGGAGAAGGATTCAAGCTCGGTGACAAGCAAAGATCTAGATCTACTTCATCTTTGGTATACTTTGGATTATAGATTTGTTCTCTCAACTCTTGTTTTTATTAATATTATTGTTTCTTTCTTTTATATCTTGTTAATTATCATGTTTTCATTAATTCCCATGACGATGAACAGTTCAATTATGGGCTAATCGTTGTCATGGGATTCTAACGGATTTATTTATGGAACTTAGTATCTTGATGCTGTAAAGATTCGTGTGTGATGTGAAATTGATATCCTCGTATGGTTAATCTTAATGCTTTTAGATGCGTAGCTAACATCTAAATTGAATTGTTAATCTCTTGTGAAGTGAAAGTGGATCATGAGATTTAGAACTTACCATGCTAGCATAGGTTCATAATTGTTTATCAATATGATTCGTGGTGTGAGATGAAAATACTTATACTACCCTATATGATCTTAATGGATAACCTGTTCTTCAACCGTTATGTTTTCAAATTCTATAGACCTATAGGGTCTAAGCATAATTGGCGTCTATTCATCTTCTATCTCTTTTGTGGATGTATGTTTAGTTTGGTATGCGTATGCTGACAGGTAGCGTATACTTGTTTCGTGTTATCCGATCAGATATCAAAACCATTGCATATAGAAATTAAAGGCGTCAGATCTAAGGGAAGTATTTAATGAAGTTGGGATCCCATGTTTATTCTCATATTAGTAATTCGAATTCAATCTCCTTAGTTAATTTAATTCTTAGTTTAATATTTGCATCCTAGTTTAATTTAGATAATCAATACCAAAATTGTTATTTGTCTTAGCAGTGGATTAAAACCAAACATTGTTGCATAGGCATATTTACTGATTAAACTTAACCAGATCTCTGTGGAACGAACTTTAATTATATTACTTGTGACTACGTGCGCTTGCGTAATTTTGTGTTAACAAGTTTTTGGCTCCGCTGCCGGGGATCATCGGTGTTTTGTTTAGTTTATGTGCTTGTCATCATTGGTCGTTAGCGTTCACTGACTCGGATTTCTTACTTAGTTGTTTGTTTCGTGGTGTTTTCAGGTACTTGAACGTGTGTGCGAACACGTTTGCAGGCTCGTAATGAAAAACTGGCAGAAGAAGAACTTGCAGCAGTAAACGAGATGGCAGATTTACCAGCAGCAGTCAAGGCTTTGAAGGACTATTCGCAGCCGAAGATTACTGACATACAATCTAGTATTGTCAGGCCAGCTATTGCAGCGAATAACTTTGAGATCAAGCCGAGCACAATTCAGATGGTGCAGAATTTAGTTCAGTTTGGGGGTGCTTCGACAGAGGATCCTAACATGCATATCCGGGACTTTATCGAGATCTGTGACACTTTCAAATTTAATGGTGTGTCGGATGATGCTATCAAGTTGAGGCTTTTCCCATTCTCCTTAAGGGATAAAGCTAAGGGCTGGTTACACTCTCTACCAGCTGGTTCCATTACTACATGGGATGATCTTGCTCAGAAGTTTCTTACTAAATTCTTCCCTATGGCGAAAACTGCAGCAATAAGGAACCAGTTAACTCAATTTCAACAGCAATCTGGCGAGTCTTTGTGTGAGGCTTGGGAACGTTATAAGGAGATGCTACGAAAGTGTCCTCATCATGGCATGCCTGATTGGATGGTTATTAATGGTTTTTACAATGGGTTGGGAGCACAGTCTAGGCCTTTGCTAGATGCAGCATCAGGTGGAGCTCTGTGGGCAAAGAGCTATGAGGAAGCTTATGATCTTATTGAGATGATGGCTGCTAACGAATATCAGAATCCAACACAGAGGCTTTCTCAAGGTAAGGTAGCAGGTGTTCTTGAAGTTGACACAGCTTCAGCTATTGCAGCTCAGTTGAAGGCTCTCACGATGAAGGTGGATTCTCTTGCTAATTATGGAGTTCAGCAGGTTGCTAGTGTCTGTGAGCTATGTGCGGGCGCACATTAGACGAATCAGTGTGCTATCTCTTCTGAATCAGCACAGTTCGTAAGTAATTTTCAGAGACCTGCTGTGACGCCCCGGGATCCGGGGTCAAGGATCCGGGCCGTCAAAGTCCAATTTCCGATCAATATTAATATCTCTGAAATTTTTTTTTTTTAAATAAATAAATAAATAAATAGGCAGTTGACCCCACACTAATACACACACACACCAGTCATATGCTCATAGAACAACAACCACAATATTTAAAAGTTTTAAAGTTAACAGTTATTACAAGCCCAGAATTTACCAAGTACATTGTTGAACAAAGCTTCTACAGGAAGCACTTCAACAACTAAAGTTTATTACAACTTACACACTTAATTTACATAAGTATACTAAGCCCCTTCGCTTGTCACTACCTCGGGGATGGTCGCCAGCACTCGCTCAAAAGGTCGCCTTTCCCTTACCCTCTTGCGGGGTGTGGTACGTAGTATCGGCATGGGACCTAGCTGCTATATACATAAATAGCAAGAGTGAGCTATAATAGCTCAGCAAGATCATTCTGTAACTACAATTTAGAATGTGAACAAGTATACATATATGTATAGGCATATGTAATAGCAGGAAACAATTAAAATCCTTAAGGAAGAGTAAAGCTCTTATTTAATAATACATCATCCACTCACTATTATAAGAAAGTAATCTATATTAATATAATATCAGTTTTTCTTCATCTGTATCCATAATACCATCATCTCATATCATTACTCTGTTTTCAGTATAGAAATCTGAAATAATATAATATCAGTTTTTCTTCATCTGTAACTATCATTCCATCATCTCATATCATTATTCTGTTTTCAGTATAGAAATCTGAAATAATATAATATCAGTTTTTCTTCATCTGTAACTATCATTCCATCATCTCATATCATTATTCTGTTTTCAGTATAGAAATCTGAAAACCATTGTCTACACTTTCTTTTCAAAAACATTGGGGATATCTGCTGTCGCCTGATACGTTAGGACGATGATCAGTCGCCTAATCGTATCTGCTCTCTTTTTACTACCGGTAGAAGGAATGAAAATCATCCCTGGAGGAAGGCCACCTGCTAACATCCTCCCTTGGCATCTTCGTGCCGTAATAAAAATAATAAATGCTGGACTGTGTCGCACACAGCCCTGACACAGCCACTTACGCAAATCTGTTGCAATCCCCCTCTTTATCACATCGTTATTCTCTTTTTAAAATATCATTCCACATTTCCATTTTCTCACTTTCGTTTTCACATATCATTCTCTCATATCATTTCCTTTCTCACACATTACTTCTATAAAATATATATATATCATAAGGCTTTGATTATGATTCCGACCTCTCTTTCAAATTCAGAAATCAAATAATGTTTATTAAACCACTGATACTCAATAAGAACATTTTTAATATAATATTATAACCATATAACCCTCGATAACAACTGATACCATTCTCTCTTATTCTCTTAATCATAAGGCATGTTCAATTCATGCATAATCATCTTTATACATATCCATCTCATACTCTCATTCATATTCATATACATCTTATACTCATATCCATATTCATATACATCTTCAGATATCTTTCTTTTCAATATTATTACTCAAGGAAGACAATTTCTTCACAATATAGTAATAATAGCATCACATATATATTTCACAAAATCAAGTTTCTTTGTGAAGATAAGTAGTTTTACAAATAGGGATAGAAGAAATCTTGCCTCGGTTTCGATATCCTGACGGTATGGCTCGTCCCTCTTCCGGAGTTTCTATAAACACAAAAGGACCGTCGTTAGAACCACATCTCTTACTCACTACACTCTTGTATAACATTACCTTTTGAAACTTTAATATATGTTTAAAGTATTCTTATTACCCCAAAGGTTCAAGAACTTAACCGTTTATAACCTAAATCGAAGTTTCAGGGGTTTTCACCATTTTCCTTAACGACCACACTTAACTGTAAAAATTCTCAGAAAATATGGATTTCGAATTTTAACGTAAGGTCAACTGGAAATAGTTCTTTGACCACACTACTACCATATCCCAAAATTTCGTGACTTTTAACAATGTTAAAGTATGGTAATTGTAACCTCAAGTTTGATACATTTACAGTTTCTCGGTTTCTGAACCGCTTTCACTAAAACTGACTTTTCTCCTAAACCGTTCATCAGATTTTAACGCACCTTATATCAAAACGATCTATGAACTAAGCTCTATCATTTCATAGTTAATTAGGGACCTGGACAGTAGGGTACCATACGGATGCAGGGGGTCCAAAACAGGGCAATTTATATCCTAACGAAAATCGGGCATTATAACGGCTATAATTTCGCACTTTCCATAAATCCAACTCCTCCAAATCAATTATCAAACAACAAAATCATCACCTACACCATGTGGTATTCTTCACCAGCCATGGTTACAAGCCCACAACACACAAATTCCACATCAAAACAAACCACTTATAACACATACTCATTATAACCTTTACATTAACAACACTTAACTACTAATCACTTCAATATCTACCATAAATACAAAAGGCAAGAGTGGTTATACCTCTTTGAAGCTCTAACAACACTTAACAAGCCTTGGGTAATCCTTAAACAACCTTGTACTAGCTTGAATCAACTAAAGAAACCATAAAAACAAAGTTAGTTTCTAAGGGTCACTATTCATCATCACTTTTGTAAAAATCATAACAAATCGAAAAATAAGAGTTTGGCTCTCAAATTTTTACCACATCTTGGCATCTGTATAAGCTTTGATTCGAGCTATAGATCACCAAAAACAAAGCTTCCTAGCTATGGTTTTGAGCTCCATCTTTCTGCTGGATAGAAACTGGACAGATTGGGTGGTCCAACTTTGAGCATGGATTTGACTAGGCTATACTACTTTGTTGGCCATGAAATTTGGAACGAATAATGACCATGGAGTGGAGAGATTGTGGTTACAATTTGGTGATTTTATCATGGATAGAAATGGAGATATGAATTTTTCTTTGAGTGGTGTTTCTGCTGGGCAGTTTGTGGAATGGTGTGTTTCTTTGTGTTTTCTTTGCTTTCTCTCTTGGATAATGATGTATCCCCTTGTTTCTATCTCTTTACATCAGATCTTATTAGCCTAGCTTATCTTGGAAGCTTGGTTACAAGTTAAATGACTAATCTACCCTTAAAAACAAGTTAGTGGAAGATGATGTCATTATTATGTCATAATAACTCCTTTTTCTTGATTTTCTTTTCTAATTCTAATGCTAGTACTCTTGGTAATTATAATGTGGTATATATCCTTGCCATATTATAATCTTGGTTGTTTGGTTTCCATACTCGTCTAATTGTGGTTCGTTTCGAATATATCTCATTATCTCAGTGGTTTTGAAAGCGTTTATAAAATCCGATTTCCCTTAGCATTCTCTTAACTTAAAAATCCCTTGGTTTAACTTATGTTCACTAATTCCTCAATATATAATCCCTTTAATATTTCTATGTTCCTTAATATCCAATAACTAGAAGCTCGTTCGAACTCAAAATCCTCAAAATCTAAATTCAGGAATTTCTGAAATCCATCGTCATTTCGAGTCACTTATTTCCTTAGTATATCACTAATATGGTTTCTGTTTGTTCACTTTCCATCTCTAACATAGTGTACCTACACACCATTTCCCTAAATTCCTCAAGATTACTATTCATTAGGGCACTGTAGCCTTTTCAAAGTTAGGGATGTTACATCCTTCCCCCCTTAAAAGGATTCCGTCCCGGAATCATGTTAAAGATACTAACGAACACCTTTCTTACTTGACAATTTCCCAATTCTCCCACTACTTCCTTTATCCTTTAGTTCCTTTATAACATCTCTACCTTGTTCACGCCAATACACCAACATACACTTGTTTGTCGTTCATCAACATTCCATTTAGCTTATCAATAGCAGTACTTTTACTATCCTTTTCTTGCAATCTCCTCCTGTTTCCAGTCATTATATATTACCTCCTTCCTCCTTTCTCTTTTGTCTAAGGTATCGGCCACCACATTGACCTTTCCTGAATGGTAGTGTATCTCACTTATGGTTTGACCATATTCGGATCTCTATCATGACATAAAATATTAATACTTCAGTCTCAATACGCCTTGTCTCTGTAAAATCTTCCAGAAACTAGTCTTATAATACTATTCCTTGAAACAATTGTAAGAAAATATTTTCTATAATATATATTTCCTGTTCGTGTCTTACAAGGTTGTGTTTTTCCACAGAATACTCTTACTCTCTTTTCCTTAGATCGGTATATCCTACTTCCTGATCAGATAGATTATTCTTATCTATTTTATTAACTTATTTACACCATTAATAGATAAAGTCGATCCCTAACCAAACATTTACACCTAAAAGGTTAAATTAGAGCATACTTGCAATTTCCTCCGGATACCTTATCCCATATGTCTATTGTTCACTATACACTCTTTACATCTTGCTGATCCACTTTAGTTCTTTCATGATATACTATCTACTCCACCTTTGTAATTTCCCTTTATTATTCTCATCAAAATCTTTACCTCAAGTTTTACTCATTCACACCTTTTCGATTAATCCTTTGAATAATTAAGATCTTTAATCTCTCTCTACTACTTAGGATATTAGTCAAAATATTGGCCTTTCCCCCACTAATAGTTATTACACCTCGAATCCTTCATTAATTATCCCCACTTCTTTTGTTTATCCTTATTCTGACTCTATCCTCAAAATACACCTTACTCTCAATAGTAAATCTCAATTAGGCCTTAAGATTCCTCATATTCTTTTCTCTTACTAATCATCAAATATACCCATTCCTTCTCACGAAATTCCTTCCTCTCTTATATTGAACGCTTCTAACTCTAATTATCTCTTATTGAAATTTCCCTTGAAATCTCGAGTTTCCTCGTATAATCACGTATACTCTAAACTTTGCTTCCATTTTTCCATCCATTAAGGAAATCTTCTATATTCGAAACAATTGATAGAATTCAAGAAACTTTGAATTGAAACGGACCCAGAAACAAGCAGGTGTCCCAAAACAATTCATAAGATTAAGAGTTTTAAATAACTTTTATTTGAAACAAAAGGATATTTGGGAAATCAATCTGATGGAAGAACCCGTACGTCACACAAGTGAGGGCGTCCCCTCCGACTTTCTATCACACAGACAGATCGTCCTTGTGTATACATATAGGGTTGTTCCTTTTTGTTGGAGTAAGAAATATAAAGGAAAATTTAAATCATGACGATATATACCACCTTTCGAAAATAATCTTAGAGAAATATTTTGACTAAGATAGATTGAATAAATTTTTGAAATACATTCCAAAGGTACCAGAAAGTTTTGAAAAGATACCGACCCCTTTTGAATAAGAGTTGATAGATCACCCTGGAATTACTCACGAGGTTATCTAACGTACACTTCCCAATACATCAAGTATTCCCTTTCTCATATCGATCTCGTATGCTACATAAACTTAACACTTTTAGCATAATAACCTTTATTAGCAATAATCTATGAAATTATAATCATCACTTAGAATAAACGTTTCGTTCGATAAACCCCCCCTTGAACTCGATGTGAGTTCATACTTTATATCATTACCTATATACCTATATGTGTATATATTACTATCACTCTTGTTCCTGAGCAATATGACTCTAAGCTCTGATACCATCTGTGACGCCCCGGGATCCGGGGTCAAGGATCCGGGCCGTCAAAGTCCAATTTCCGATCAATATTAATATCTCTGAAATTTTTTTTTTTTAAATAAATAAATAAATAAATAGGCAGTTGACCCCACACTAATACACACACACACCAGTCATATGCTCATAGAACAACAACCACAATATTTAAAAGTTTTAAAGTTAACAGTTATTACAAGCCCAGAATTTACCAAGTACATTGTTGAACAAAGCTTCTACAGGAAGCACTTCAACAACTAAAGTTTATTACAACTTACACACTTAATTTACATAAGTATACTAAGCCCCTTCGCTTGTCACTACCTCGGGGATGGTCGCCAGCACTCGCTCAAAAGGTCGCCTTTCCCTTACCCTCTTGCGGGGTGTGGTACGTAGTATCGGCATGGGACCTAGCTGCTATATACATAAATAGCAAGAGTGAGCTATAATAGCTCAGCAAGATCATTCTGTAACTACAATTTAGAATGTGAACAAGTATACATATATGTATAGGCATATGTAATAGCAGGAAACAATTAAAATCCTTAAGGAAGAGTAAAGCTCTTATTTAATAATACATCATCCACTCACTATTATAAGAAAGTAATCTATATTAATATAATATCAGTTTTTCTTCATCTGTATCCATAATACCATCATCTCATATCATTACTCTGTTTTCAGTATAGAAATCTGAAATAATATAATATCAGTTTTTCTTCATCTGTAACTATCATTCCATCATCTCATATCATTATTCTGTTTTCAGTATAGAAATCTGAAATAATATAATATCAGTTTTTCTTCATCTGTAACTATCATTCCATCATCTCATATCATTATTCTGTTTTCAGTATAGAAATCTGAAAACCATTGTCTACACTTTCTTTTCAAAAACATTGGGGATATCTGCTGTCGCCTGATACGTTAGGACGATGATCAGTCGCCTAATCGTATCTGCTCTCTTTTTACTACCGGTAGAAGGAATGAAAATCATCCCTGGAGGAAGGCCACCTGCTAACATCCTCCCTTGGCATCTTCGTGCCGTAATAAAAATAATAAATGCTGGACTGTGTCGCACACAGCCCTGACACAGCCACTTACGCAAATCTGTTGCAATCCCCCTCTTTATCACATCGTTATTCTCTTTTTAAAATATCATTCCACATTTCCATTTTCTCACTTTCGTTTTCACATATCATTCTCTCATATCATTTCCTTTCTCACACATTACTTCTATAAAATATATATATATCATAAGGCTTTGATTATGATTCCGACCTCTCTTTCAAATTCAGAAATCAAATAATGTTTATTAAACCACTGATACTCAATAAGAACATTTTTAATATAATATTATAACCATATAACCCTCGATAACAACTGATACCATTCTCTCTTATTCTCTTAATCATAAGGCATGTTCAATTCATGCATAATCATCTTTATACATATCCATCTCATACTCTCATTCATATTCATATACATCTTATACTCATATCCATATTCATATACATCTTCAGATATCTTTCTTTTCAATATTATTACTCAAGGAAGACAATTTCTTCACAATATAGTAATAATAGCATCACATATATATTTCACAAAATCAAGTTTCTTTGTGAAGATAAGTAGTTTTACAAATAGGGATAGAAGAAATCTTGCCTCGGTTTCGATATCCTGACGGTATGGCTCGTCCCTCTTCCGGAGTTTCTATAAACACAAAAGGACCGTCGTTAGAACCACATCTCTTACTCACTACACTCTTGTATAACATTACCTTTTGAAACTTTAATATATGTTTAAAGTATTCTTATTACCCCAAAGGTTCAAGAACTTAACCGTTTATAACCTAAATCGAAGTTTCAGGGGTTTTCACCATTTTCCTTAACGACCACACTTAACTGTAAAAATTCTCAGAAAATATGGATTTCGAATTTTAACGTAAGGTCAACTGGAAATAGTTCTTTGACCACACTACTACCATATCCCAAAATTTCGTGACTTTTAACAATGTTAAAGTATGGTAATTGTAACCTCAAGTTTGATACATTTACAGTTTCTCGGTTTCTGAACCGCTTTCACTAAAACTGACTTTTCTCCTAAACCGTTCATCAGATTTTAACGCACCTTATATCAAAACGATCTATGAACTAAGCTCTATCATTTCATAGTTAATTAGGGACCTGGACAGTAGGGTACCATACGGATGCAGGGGGTCCAAAACAGGGCAATTTATATCCTAACGAAAATCGGGCATTATAACGGCTATAATTTCGCACTTTCCATAAATCCAACTCCTCCAAATCAATTATCAAACAACAAAATCATCACCTACACCATGTGGTATTCTTCACCAGCCATGGTTACAAGCCCACAACACACAAATTCCACATCAAAACAAACCACTTATAACACATACTCATTATAACCTTTACATTAACAACACTTAACTACTAATCACTTCAATATCTACCATAAATACAAAAGGCAAGAGTGGTTATACCTCTTTGAAGCTCTAACAACACTTAACAAGCCTTGGGTAATCCTTAAACAACCTTGTACTAGCTTGAATCAACTAAAGAAACCATAAAAACAAAGTTAGTTTCTAAGGGTCACTATTCATCATCACTTTTGTAAAAATCATAACAAATCGAAAAATAAGAGTTTGGCTCTCAAATTTTTACCACATCTTGGCATCTGTATAAGCTTTGATTCGAGCTATAGATCACCAAAAACAAAGCTTCCTAGCTATGGTTTTGAGCTCCATCTTTCTGCTGGATAGAAACTGGACAGATTGGGTGGTCCAACTTTGAGCATGGATTTGACTAGGCTATACTACTTTGTTGGCCATGAAATTTGGAACGAATAATGACCATGGAGTGGAGAGATTGTGGTTACAATTTGGTGATTTTATCATGGATAGAAATGGAGATATGAATTTTTCTTTGAGTGGTGTTTCTGCTGGGCAGTTTGTGGAATGGTGTGTTTCTTTGTGTTTTCTTTGCTTTCTCTCTTGGATAATGATGTATCCCCTTGTTTCTATCTCTTTACATCAGATCTTATTAGCCTAGCTTATCTTGGAAGCTTGGTTACAAGTTAAATGACTAATCTACCCTTAAAAACAAGTTAGTGGAAGATGATGTCATTATTATGTCATAATAACTCCTTTTTCTTGATTTTCTTTTCTAATTCTAATGCTAGTACTCTTGGTAATTATAATGTGGTATATATCCTTGCCATATTATAATCTTGGTTGTTTGGTTTCCATACTCGTCTAATTGTGGTTCGTTTCGAATATATCTCATTATCTCAGTGGTTTTGAAAGCGTTTATAAAATCCGATTTCCCTTAGCATTCTCTTAACTTAAAAATCCCTTGGTTTAACTTATGTTCACTAATTCCTCAATATATAATCCCTTTAATATTTCTATGTTCCTTAATATCCAATAACTAGAAGCTCGTTCGAACTCAAAATCCTCAAAATCTAAATTCAGGAATTTCTGAAATCCATCGTCATTTCGAGTCACTTATTTCCTTAGTATATCACTAATATGGTTTCTGTTTGTTCACTTTCCATCTCTAACATAGTGTACCTACACACCATTTCCCTAAATTCCTCAAGATTACTATTCATTAGGGCACTGTAGCCTTTTCAAAGTTAGGGATGTTACACCTGCTGCACCAGTACCAGCCACCTATCATCCAAACAACAGGAATCATCCTAACTTCAGCTGGAGCAACAATCAAGGTGCTCAACAACCTCAGCAGCCCTATCAGCAGTTTCAGGGTCAGCAAGCAAGGCCATTCAATCAAGGTTATCAGCAGCAGTATGCTCCAAGGCAATCATATCAGCCTCCGGGATTTCAGCAGCAACAGCCCCAGGCTCATGCGGGGCAATCATCTAATGAAAAACCAGAAAGGGATGATTTGTGGATGATGGTGAAGAACCTGCAAGCTTCTCATAAGGTCTTGGAAACCCAGGTGGGACAGATTGCAAGTGCCTTACTTAGTAGGCAACAAGGAACTCTTCCTAGTGATACGGAAACAAATCCAGGTAGGAGGGATAGCAAAGAACAGGTGAAGGTTGTGACTTTGAGATCGGGAAAAGTTATAGCAGGCCCTAAATCAGCAGTCGAAGAAGATGAAGATGTTCAGAATCAGCAGGTTGAAAAATCTGCGGTGCCCGAAATTGCTCAATCTGATTTGGTGGCTGATCAGCAAGGTGGTGAAGTAGAGAAGAGCAAGGAACCTGTTAAAAATTCTGTGGAGCAGTCTACGAAGAACACTCAGATCTATCCTCCTCCTCCATATCCTAGAAGACTCCAGAAGCAGAATTTGGACAAGAAGTTTGCTAAGTTCTTGGAGGTGTTCAAGAAGTTGCAGATTAACATTCCCTTTGCCGAAGCTCTTGAACAGATGCTGAGCTATGCCAAGTTCATGAAGGGGATTCTTTCTCGTAAGTTGAAGCTCGAGGAATTAGAGACCGTTGCTCTAACGGAAGAGTGCAGTGCTGTGCTGCAACAGAAATTGCTTCCAAAACTAAAGGATCCTGGTAGCTTTACTATTCCATGCACTATTGGTAATTTGTCTTTTGCGAAGTGCTTGTGTGACTTGGGAGCTAGCATCAATCTCATGCCCTTGTCAGTCTATATGCAACTTGGTCTACCGGAACCAAAGCCTACCAACATCTCTTTGCAGTTGGCTGATCGTTTAGTTACATATCCTAGAGGCATAGTGGAGGATGTGTTGGTGAAAGTTGACAAACTCATATTTCCTTCTAATTTTGTTATCTTGGATTTCGAGGAAGATAAGAAGATTCCCATAATCTTGGGAAGACCATTCTTGGCTACGGGAAAGACTTTGATTGATGTGCAGAAAGGGGAGCTCACCATGAGGGTGCAAGACCAGAATGTCACTTTTAATGTCTTTAATGCAATGAAATTACCCTCAGATGAAGAAGAATGTTTGAAGGTGGATTGGGTTGATTCTGCAGTTACTATGGAAATGGAGAAGTTGCTTAAGTCAGATTCTTTGGAAAAAAGTTTTAGTTGGTGACTCTGATTTTGAAGATGAGGAAATAGCCGAGCAACTTCAGTAGTTAAATTCAGCCCCTTGGAAAAGGAGATTTGATTTGCCTTTTGAATCTCTTGGGTTAACAGAACTTAAAAATTCGGAGGGCCTTGGGATCCCATGTTTATTCTAATATTAGTAATTCGAATTCAATCTCCTTAGTTAATTTAATTCTTAGTTTAATATTTGCATCCTAGTTTAATTTAGATAATCAATACCAAAATTGTTTTTTGTCTTAGCAGTGGATTAAAACCAAACATTGTTGTATAGGCATATTTACTGATTAAACTTAACCAGATCTCTGTGGAAGAACTTTAATTATATTACTTGTGACTACGTGCGCTTGCGTAATTTTGTGTTAACAACATACCATAGAAAAGAATTCTAAATGTCAAGTATGTGTGTCTGCTAAACAAATAAGGAAACCTTTTCATAATATTGTTAGGGATTCAGGTTTGTTAGATTTAGTACACACTGATATTTGTGAATTTGGCGGTGTGTTGACTAAGGACCAGTTTAGATACTTCATTACCTTTATAGATGATAGTAGTAGATACTGTTATGTCTATTTACTTAGAGATAAGGATGAAGCACTTAGTAAATTCATTATATATAAAACTAAAGTAGAAAAACAAACTAGTAAGGTACTTAAAAGGTTGAAATCTGATAGAGGTGGTGAGTGTACGAGTAACTCCTTTAATGAATTTTGTGCAAGCAATGGAATAGTTCATGAAGTTACCCCACCATACACACCTGAGTCTAATGGGGTTGCTGAGCGAAAGAACAGAACTTTTAAAGATATGATTAATAGTATGCTTATTAATTCTGGGTTGCCTAAATACATGTGGGGAGAGGCTCTGAATACGGCTTGCCATATTCTGAATAGAGTCCCTCAGAAATACATGGATAAGACAACCTATGAGTTATGGAAGAGCAAGAAGACTAGTCTTAAGTATCTTCATGTGTGGGGGTGCCTTGCTAAGGTACTTGTCCCTGAACACAAGAGAAAGAAACTAGGTCCGAAGATTGTTGATTGTATCTTTCTGGGCTATCTTGAGACTACTACAGCTATGAGATTTTTAGTGTTAAAATCTGACATAGATGGTATAGTAGCAAACAAGATAGTTGAATTTCGTGATGCTACATTCTTTGAGGATGTTTACCCTATGAAGACTGGTATGCCTCAAGATACTTCTAATGAAGATCCTACTCACACATCGAGTTCTATTCCTGATCATGTGGAAAAGATGACAAATGTGGGGGCGGAACCGAGTAGTATCTCTACTCCTAAGGAGATAGAGGAACCACGAAGAAGTAAGCTTGCAAAGGTAGTCAAGGAGTTTGGAAGTGATTTAATCACGTACAATGTCGAGGACGAACCTTTAACTTTCCGACAAGCTATGGATTCTTCCGAGTCTAGGCACTGGAAAGGCGCTGTAAAGAGTGAATTTGACTCTATTGTTTCTAACGGAACATGGGAGTTAGTTGATCTCCCTCCTGGGTGTTCTACTATCGGGTGCAGATGGATCTTTAAAAGGAAGTTGAACCCTGACGGCTCAATAGATAAGTACAAAGCTAGACTGGTAGCTAAGGGTTTTAAGCAAAAGGAGGGCATTGATTACTTTGATACATACTCTCCTGTAGCTAGAATGACAACAATCCGAATGCTTGTAGCATTGGCTTCCGTACATGGTCTTATCATCCATCAAATGGATGTAAAGACAGCTTTTATTCATGGTGAACTTGAAGAAGAGATTTATATGGATCAGCCAGAGGGATTTGTTACATCTGGTAACGAAAGGAAAGTATGTAAGTTGATCAAATCCATCTATGGCTTGAAACAATCTCCTAGGGATTGGCAAAAAAAGTTTGATGAAACTGTGTTGCCGTTCAGTTAAGATATTAATGAAAGTGACAACTATGTCTACACCAAAGTTAAAGGTAGTGAGTGTGTCATCTTGTGCCTATATGTAGATGACATATTATTGTTTGGAACCAATATTGAGATTATTAACGAGACAAAAGCTTTCTTGAAAAGGCATTTTGAAATGAAGGATATGGGCGAGGCTAGTGTGATTCTTGGTCTCAAGCTGACTCAGTCAGCTAAGGGAATAACGTTATCACAGTCTCATTATATAGAGAAATCTATACTTGAGAGAAATATGGTTATTCACAGTGTAAAATCGTTAGTACACCCTATGATCCTAAAGTTACCCTTGTTAAGAATACTTCAGGAGTACCTGTGTCTCAATTAAGGTATTCTCATATTATAGGGAGCTTGCAATATCTTGCTAACTGTACTAGACCAGATATTTCATACTCTGTGTCTAAGTTGGCTAAATATACAAGCTGTCCAAACAGAACTTATTGGGATGCTCTTGATAGAGTACTTAGATATCTAAAAGGCACAATGAACCTTAGTTTACACTATAATAGATTTCCTGGTGTACTTTAGGGGTACAGTGATGCAAGTTGGATAGCTAAGAAGTCTGGTTCCAATGGAGTGACTGGATATGTGTTCACCTTAGCAGGTGGAGCAATATCCTGGAAGTCGACCAAACAGACTATAGTAACTCGGTCTACTTTTGAGGCTGAGTTGTGTGCACTTGATGCCACGGGGACGGAGGCTGAATGGTTACACGGACTTATGTCCGCGATACCTGTAGTAAGTAGACCGCTTCCTGCGATTGCTATTCATTGTGATGGTAAAACAACTATCGACAAGATTAACAGTAAAAAGTATAATGCTAAGACAAAGAGGCACATCCAAGTTAGACTAAAGTCTATCAGGGGTTTAGTGTCTGATAGGATTATAGCTGTAGAGTTCATAGGAACTCAGAATAATATAGCTGATGCTTTGACTAAAGGACGGGAAACTGCAGTGGTCCTTAAGTCAAGGTTGGGGATAGGGCTGTCAACCCATAATAGTTCATCATCAGTGGGAACCCAATGCACATGAGAGGAGATCCCTTGAAGTGTATTCAATGTGGTAATAACAAGTTGTAAGGATGAATTGGTAGTACCTTTGCTACATAGATGATACTGTTGTATCTGAGTCTATCCCTTGTAAACCTAGAAGGTACTGACGCTGCTAGTAAGCAAGAGTTATTATAACTCTGAATGGGGTCAAGTCATTCGACGAGATGGTAGCAGTACATCTCTGGAGATGCCCAGCTAAGCGAATGTAATTGTGTGGTCGCAATTAGAGGAAAGGGTTATTCCTCAAAGCATTCGACGAACAGGATCGAGACAAGACCATTAATGTCTCAAAGCCGTAGATTGGCACCATAGCCTTTGACTTGTCGTCGTCTATGGAACATGGCTACAACAAACGGATTAAGATTCAAGGTGAAACATTCCATCTGAATCCGGTAATCATCGAAGTAAGGGACTCAGGAGGGTTCAAACCCGGAAGGGTACCGACTCTGAAAAACAAGTCATGATGAAAAACCTAAAGCATTTCTGTATGGATTTGTGTGGGATTGTTAGAAAATGGGAGTTTTTAGAGCATATATTTTATATGTTCTTGATATTAATTCTGGATTTTGACGATTGGAAATTGTTCCTTGCTATGAGGACTTAAATTTTCATATATGGGTCTATTCTTAGTGAAATCCATAGAGAAATGGAGTTGAAGTTGGTAGCTTGAAAGAGCTTGAAAATGAGAATGTGTATTTGTCCCACATTGAAATAAATAAAGGGGGTTGATGGCTTTATATAGAATCACACACATGGGTAGTGTACAACTACTAAGGTGTATGATGGTGCATGGTGTTACTGTGTGCTTCACGCGCGCACACACACGCGCGCCTCGCCACGTCTCGACTCGGGTCGGGTCGGGTCGGGTCGGCCGTAGGGTGATTTAGGCGAATGTCTCGGCGTCTCGCGTACGCGAGGCGACCTGGGCGAGGGATTTTATTTATGTGTTTAATTAATATTTTAATTAGAATAAATATATATTTCAATTAGGATCAGTACTTGGAATAAATCACGAACTGGTCAGACATCTAATACTGATGGGCCAAGTCCTGATGGAAATCAGGAACTGGTCAGACATCTAATACTGATGGGCCAAGTCCTGATGGATGAAAACCTGACGGTACCAGATCCTGATGATGATCAAATACTGATGGCCATCAGATCCTAAAGGATGAAAATCCTGATAGATTAGATCCTGATTTTGGGCCTGGACAGAATTTGATTATATATATATATATATATATATATATATATTCGTATTAATTTAAATAGAAACTGATATGTGTGGATAATATATATACGTGACTGTTACGATTTATTTAATCAGCCGTTTCGATTATATTAAATCGACCGTTTCATTCTTATTAAATGGAATGGGGGTTACAATATTGATGAGGGTGGTATCAGTTACGTTTGGCCTTTCCTATAAATAGAGAGAGCTAAGCTGCTGATTTTATACACCACACCCTACATTCTCTTCTCCTCTCTACACTCTATATTCCCTTCCTGTCGTAGATTCTCTGCTAGTGGGTTTTCCGGCGACTGAGGTGCCAGTCGAAGTTGAGTATTCTGGTTGCTGTAATCATATTACTCCGAGCTGTTTTATCCTGGGAGAGGTGTTGCAAGCATCCCGACACAGTGTAAGTGGGAGCAATTATCTCTTCAAGAGCAGTCAGGACTTCGAGCAAATCCTGACGACTCAGCTGGTTTTCTTACTTGTTTGATATACTGATATAGCTATGGCTACTGATATGATTTCTATCTTTCCTTCATTCTTACAATTACTGATATGCATACTTTATACCTTCGTGTTTTGTTTCGTTAATTGTTTACTTGGCCTTGGCTTGTTAAATACTTTATATAACTGCCTCTACATTGCTTTATTAGTTAATATTTCCAACATGTATATCATCTAAAATTTGTTAAGGACATGTTTCTCTTCAGTTCAAAAATATTTCGGCCACAATGTACTATACTACTGAAAGTTGTCTTCTTATTTTAGAAAAATAAAACAATTAGTTTTTTCTAATTTATTTATTTGGCTATGGTTATTACAATCTGCTATGTTAAATTGCAGATAGGCACACTCTATGGCTCAACTCTAACGAGGATCGAGGAGCCTCAGTGAAATTACAAGACTACGATATCAAACTCGTCTGTGTTGTCATTTTTTTTTATTCACTTAATGATCCCAAGTTCCCATCCATGATCGAAGGGAACATAATTGCAAATCACAAGACACAAATTATCAGTGCATATTTATTTTCATGTCAAATTACAAATACTTGAGGTCATGTCTGTCTACATAAATATCTTACATAACCAATTGCCAGATTTTGCACAGAATGCTGCACATCGAACTTTCTAATGTCCATTCCAAAGTATTAATTACCTCAAATAAATTTCTTCCCCCTCCGCCTGTGCGGACCTTGGCATCCTTTCTGGGGTAAAAATCAACAAAAGAAGTGCCACTCTAAAATCTAACCCGGATCGAACAATTGTGAATGACGCTCAACGTCAACTGTCAAACGCAACATTACTACAAGCCAAAGAGTCATTGGTTTACTTGTTATATGGAGAAAACCTTTTTATAGACATCAAAGGATTCGTTGGCAGTCAGTTGCGGTTCCTGTGTCAAATTAATTGTAAAATCACATATTAGTGCAGGAATAGATTGAATGGAAAACAGTTATGTTAACAGATAATAGATAGAACTAGATATCGTAATATATTGCTTGGACTTTCAAAAAGGGGATATCGTGGAAAGACTCAAATAAGTATAATCCGCCATGCTTAATATTTTTTTTAATGGGGGTGCTAGAGAGAAGATTAAGCCAGACAAGAAGACTGAGGTTGCAATTATCAAATTGGTACAAGTAATTTTGCTATGAGGCATTCTAAATAGGTCATTTTCTTCTGGACAATAATCCATATTAAAAAAAAAACCCTACAAGTGAGTATACAAGATGTCATGTCCTAAAAAAAATCCCAGATACTTATGTTTATCATTCTTTTGTGTATCATGTAGCTCCTATAAAACTTTCTTTGTTATGTTGATCTTTGTTATATGATTAATGACATATGCAAAACAATACCCATCTTTATATATTCACAAGGAACTAATGCTTCCAAATTGTAGTGGCAACATATTTACCTGTCTCATGCCAGAACCAAGACTCCCTCCTGTCAAAAGCATGGAGAGAAGTGATGTAACTGTACCACCTCCCCCTAAACCACCATCAGTCTTACGGATAGTTGACCTCATTGCAGTTAGAATATCCCCATACGTTTTTGCATTTCCATGTTCTATTGCTTGGATAAAAGAATAAGTCATGGCACCTGTTGAAGTGACCTTTGATAGAGCCTGTCCAAAAGAAATGGTCAGCTAGCATTCTTTGTAAATCACTCTAAGATGAACCAACTATATATAATCGTAAATTTGGACAATCAGTAAATTTTTTTAAAAATCCTTACAGATGTATCAGCAGAAGTTTGATCGTCATCACAGCCACTGAAGGAAATGACTTCTCCCCCATTTGTTCCTTTCCATACACCTGACTTAGGACGATGATCCTCCCAGACATACTTCCCAGTCCTGTAAGAAATTTTTTGGAAAAAAAGGATAAACATATAGATGAGAAGTACAATTTGAATAAGAATACATTAAAAATGTATAGAAATTTAAAATACATGGATCCATGATAGACTATGATATCTTTTTTAATAGTATGCTATACAAACTCAGACACTTAAGGTTGAAGGCCACCTACTTGTCCATTCTACAGAGATAAGGTAAATCTAGCACAGTTCCACTATGACAAGCATCTATGATTGAGTGAAGCTTAACCCCACGTGGGAGAGGATTGACAATGGTAGCATTTATTTCATCATCAATAATCATTCCCTGTGTTTCGAAATCCAAGGGACAAATGGTTTCATCATATCCATCAATCTCATCCCCATTGTAATTCCTTTGTTGTGAACCATGTCCAGAAAAATGAAACACCAAGGAATCTCCTGGCTGACAACCTTGCACAAGCCAATACATTGCCATTCTAATATTGTGTTTCGTAGGTCGCCTAAGTGGATCCTTTTCTTCCTCTGTAACAAAAAACGTTAATCACTTAAAAAACAAATATTTTACACGGTATATAACATTTTAGGATTAGAGCTTGTCTGATAGTATCTTGTAGTTCAGTTAGTTTTGATTGTGTTTAAGAACATGAAATTCGTTCCAAATGATGGGTTTCAATTAACATGAATTGAGTTGCCATTTCAAGTTCTCACATTTATACTAACATATGAATGTCTTAAATTTCAATGAAATCCAAATCTATATTCTTTCCGTTATCCAAACATGACCAAATCCAGAAATTCAAATGAATTCCATGTTCCCAAACAGGCCATGAACGATTTTTTGCACCTAATCAGATTCCCTTTAATTTAAAGATTTATCAATTATACTCAAATAAAATAAACAATGAATACATTGTTGAACAAAACGAAAAATGAATTGAGTAAAGTAAAATATACCTGTGAGCATAATAATAGAGGACTCAGGGAACTTGAAATTATGAATCAACATATACTTGATGCAATTGGCATCATTTACGCAACCTTTCAACTGATTCCTACTTCCCGTATACGAAATCCCGCAGATCACAGCTCTCTTCTGTCCATTAACCGACGCAGGTTGACCAGGCGGCACGTAGCTGATCGGAGGAGGAGGCTGGTAATAATTATGATTATGATCATAATTATGATTATAATTATAACTATCCGACGACGACGTAGAAGTCAAGTAAGTTGAAGGATGCACGGGAGCAACAACATCACGAGGCTGTGCAATACGAGTGACGGCTAGACAGAGTGCGCAACGTATAGACCTTGCGCCTGGTGGGAGCTGGAGTTGCGTGCGGCAGTTTGAGCAGTCCACTAGCATCAACATTTTCGATACGATGTTTATGATATTGCAGGAGAGAATTTGATACCGGGATTTTAAGTGTATGTATAGGATGCTACTAAATAAACAAAGTACAGGGGGAGTTGAATTTGGATGAGGAACAAGTCAATATTTGAATTTTCCGGGAAGGAATGAGGGAGTTGGTTGGTTAAGACACCCACCACCGTGTTACCTTTTACAATCTAGACTCTCCTCTCCCTTGTTTTTTACAACATCGTCCAGTGGAGTGGTTAAGTTCGGAAGTAAAATCGTACACAATAATCATTAAATTATTATTTTTTAAACTTTAGAAATATAGTAAAGAGAAAAAGGACCCTGATATATATTTCAAGGAACTTTTCCTAAGATACATATAAAATAATCTTTAAATCATGTTGGGCCCGCAAGGCTAATTAAAAATCTCTGAAATTACTAAAATACCCACTCTATTTTTATATATAAAAAGCAGTTATCTCAGGGAACTTACATGAGATATATCTCAGGCTCCCTACTCTCTATAGTAAAACTGTTACATCTTTCCCAATTATTTTGATCACATTTCCAATTTTCGGTGACCCACAATATTTATCCACTTTTCTTTACAAAGGTACATAAAATTCTAAATATGTTAAAAATTTGTAAATATAATAATATTTAAGCTTAGTTATGGAAACTAAATAAAATATATAGTAAATTGGTAAAATGATGAATTTTGATTGATGTACGGAATAAGTGATAAAATAAGTGGGGCGAAGGGAGTAACTTTTATTATTAAGTTTGAATTCAAATTTTGTGTGAGATGCTTTTTTATTATGAATCCTAAAATCAAGAGGATGGTAATCATAATGACATTTAATATTTCGGAATTGATAATGTACAATGTATTATTGAATAAATTATAACTAGCACGAAAGCCCGTGCAAAGCACGGGCCACATTCTAATTCATATAACATTTATTTAATTTTGCGATAAAATCCATTGTATCCTCTTGTTAGTCTATTTTACCTTTCACTGCAACGGTCTACCGATTCAGTAGTTATAATCATTCTAAATTCAAATTATTAGCACACTCTAAATTTTGAGATTCATATTTATAGTGGTACTTGTTTAATGCGAGAAGAATAACTGACAAAAGTGGTATATTAGAGTTAATTGTTAGCTATCAAATATTTCCACGATAACATTGTTTTTCAGTAGAAATCCTAAAAGGATCACCACGACAACAATTTTTTAACTACTTTCAATCTTAGCCACAACATATTTTAAATATCTATTTCTCTTCTACCCATATGTCTACCTTATATCTCCTTAATTTATTACTGATCAAGTAGCATATCTCACATCTCCTCCAATTTATTACTGATCAGGTACCTTCTTACTTCGGCCTCTTTCCGACCACTATCATGCCACCTCGCTATACCTCTCAGATCCGTTCCTTCCTTCAACCACATCATATATGCACATACTTTTTGCCACATCGCCTATCTTCCGTCTTTAACAATCTCAAGTTTGTTTATACTTCCTCTCTCTTCGATCATCTCTCATTCTTCTTTACAACCTCTCAGCGACCTTCATTTTCATATTTATATAAAATTATTGTTGTGGTTACGAGCTAAATAGGTATTATGATAATAAAATAGTTAATTGTCATACCTCTCACACGTTAAACATGTATACGTTTTTCAAATCTTATTGTGATCACACTATATCTTTTGAATTTCAATCAAACTCATCTAACATTTGTCAACCAATTGGATTAACATATTATAATCAAATATTTAGTTGTATTACCGTTTGTTCTTAAGTTGCTAAAAAATGATGTACCTATTCTTTTGTTGGTATTTAGTTGTATCTAAATATCCAAATCTGACACTAAATGAATTCATGTTGGTTGGAAATGGACATCCGGTCAATTCAAGGTCAGGGAGTGCTATATCCATCCCGATCTCCAAATTCGATCGAACAAAATTGATGAACCTGTTTCGGTTCTTGAACGAGAATTATTTCGCTCCCGATTCCTGCCCCGAAAGGAAAATACGTATCCCCACGAGAAATCATGAATTTTAATATTTTTAATTAAAATTTTGAACTTATTTTTAATTAAAATTTTGAACCTAATCGTTGAACCCGTATCGATCCCAAAATGGGGATTATTTTCCTCCATGATTCCTACCTCGAACGGGGAACGAGGATCCCTATGAAAATTTGGAGATTCTCATTTTTTTAATTAAAATTTATATATTCTCTAATATATTGGATAATCAAATTATTTTGATAAATCATGATAAATTTTTTATTATATTACAAATAGCAATTTTAATAAAAGATGAAAAATATTATTAAAATTAATTTATATTTATGAAATGTTAAATTCGATGCAACAACTGGTGTTACTTGCCTGCGCAAACAAGCTTTTACGCCCATTGATGAATGGGTTCTGTCCGACAATTGTGACATTTGCCATCTTTTGGCATGTCGAACTGGTTGTAAGTTATTTCCATACCATTTCTAATGTTATGAAATGTTAAATTTATAAAAAAAAATGAATCTTTGAATTACATTTATTTTTAATAATCTACAATATATATATTTAAAAAAATTATTTTTTCTTAAATATGATAATCGATTGGGGAACGGGAATTGGGGATTTAGGGTTCATTTGTTAATGGCTGAATTAAAGAAGATGAACGGAACCATTCATGTGATTGTCGTTCAAATTGTTTGTTAATTATTTAAAAATCTGGATGGTGCTGGACGACTCCCACATTCCTGTGGACGACACCACCCTTAGAATTCCAACGGAACCATTCAAATCTCTTTGTTGTATGCATCAATAATTATTGAATATTAGGTATGTATATTATATCTCTATTCTATTCAATATGATTAACTGATTTTAAAATTATATAATTTATGCAAAGCTAACTTTTTGGCAATCGTATTTCGTACACACGTTTTTTCTAACATAAAGATATTAAAAAAACTCAAAAAACATATAATAAAAAAATAATGAATATTTACCAAAAATACCATTTTTCTAATTTTTTTTATACTTTTACCATATTCTTAAAATATTTACAAAAATACATTTTTCAGGAAAAACATTTTACAAAAATATAATCTTATCAGGTTGCATATGCAGCTGCGCAAAATTTTCATAGAGTTGCATATATGGTTGCAAAGAATTGTATTTAGTTGATTTGGTTGCAGACTGTATTTTTGCAAATAAGTTGGTATTTTCGCAATATATTTTTTTTAAAAAATACCTTTGCAAAAAAAATTCTGAACTTGGGTATTTATCGAAAAAGCTTGAAAAAATAATTCATCTTACTTTTATAATTTATTATTGGCTAAATATTTTAATTATTCGGAAAATATGTTTAACAAAAAACTCAAAATATTTAGTCATTCAGAATCTTTTTTATTTTATCAAACAACAACTTTCGTTCAGAATTCAGATTATTCAACCGTTCAGATAATCAATGGTTCAGAAAGTGATATTCCGATTTAACAAATGACCCCATAGCCGAGATGCTTTAATCCCTCAGCTCGTTCCCATCCCCAAGTTTTTATTTATAACATTTCATGTTTCCCGTTCCAAACCCGAAAAATTTTCCGAATCTCCAAACGGGAAAGGTATTAAATCGGGGTCGGGCAGATCGGGAAAAATGCTCATCTATATTAAATACACGTACATTCAGTCGGTTATTCATTCAGTCAAAAATATCTTACATGTTCTTATCATTTTAATAACTTTTATCCTGAATAAATTTGAAAATAGATATTAAAGCGAATGTAGCAAGTGGATTGCTTGCGTATGCGATTATTGATTTTAAAAAGTGTATCATTAAATATTCTAGCGTAGCGGTATTAATATATGCAAACATAAGAATATTGTTATATTATTAAAGGAAATGTAGCAAGTGGATTGTTTGTGGATGCAATTAATGATTTTAAAAAATGTATACTAAAATGCTCTAGTGTAGTGGTAATAATGTGGACAAAAGAAAATTGGTACATGGAGGTCATGAGTTCAAATCCACTAAAATCCATTTTTTTTAACATTAACATGATACAGGGATAGTTTAGTAAATTACTAAATGGGTGAAAAGGCCTTGTTGGCCTATAATATATATAAAGGATGTATATATTTATTAGATAGAATAAGAATTACTGAAATGTAGATTATAGAATTAATAAATAAATATAAAATTGCAGAATCATTAATCACATGCATAAAACTATATCACATAATCACAATATAAGAATGGAAGCCTTGACCTTGACTTGCATTTTAGATCTAGAGTTTACCGTCTTTTAGATTCTAATAACAACTTGTCTTCTTTAGTTTTTGGATAGATAATAACTTGTCATTATTTTTTGGTCGATAAAATGTAACAACTTGCCTTTCTCTTTTGCTAATTTGAACTTGTCCTTGGTTTCACCAAAAAAATATATACTATCATTGCATTGAGGTCTTACTTTGACTTTTATTAAAGTACAGAAATGGGGTACTAGGAGGAAATAATATAAATTTATTCATGATTAATTCCAGACTTTAGTATTATAAAAAATTATAATTTTTCAGATTTAGATATATTATAGAATTATAGTTTCATAAATCATCCTGAATAGAATGAACCAGTTCAATTTCACAACAAGAATTGACTTATCTGTCTTCAGAATTTACATTTTCAGATAAGCAGATATATACTCTACATTTATCCCATATGCAGATATATAGCTCAAATTGCCACAAAATGTCAACTTCACAGCTAAAACTAAAAGGACTCTTGATCATCCAAATGGGGTAATTATATTAAAGTACCCTATAGATATAACAAGTTTAATAACTTTAATACAATCTGAGCATTAATCTATCCGAAATTTACATCCAGAACTAAATTTTCGAGAAGTTGCCCAACAGCACATCCGGAAACAACCTCCTAAATAAAGAGGATAATAATTTAACTCACTAGTCCACACCAAAAAAATCCCTGTGTGATCAGTTTAATCAAAACTGGCACAATCATTCCACAAGTAGGTGTCCAACAAGAATATATGACCAGCTTTCCGGTAAAGTGTATGAACTCAAATAAAGAAGTAGCTCATGTACCTAACATTATGGCTTGTGGACTTTGAAACCGAATACTTTAGGTTCATATCTGCGAGGATCTCTTTGTGGCTTGAGATGGTTATAAGTCATCAGAAATAAGTGAGGAAATGTTGTCCCGAAATAAGCCCCATCAATAGCTGAACAAATCCAGAATAGACTAATCAGAACGTTGTCAAAACAAATTGGAAACTTTGATGCTACCTTGGACAGAACTTAGAATCGTAAATTTGATGCTCAACTAGGCATGCTTAGGATTTATTAAAAAATATAAATTTCTTTATATTTACCAAGA
The DNA here is from genome assembly GCA_036435485.1 of Saposhnikovia divaricata. Taxonomy (NCBI): domain Eukaryota; kingdom Viridiplantae; phylum Streptophyta; class Magnoliopsida; order Apiales; family Apiaceae; genus Saposhnikovia; species Saposhnikovia divaricata. The sequence continues at coordinate 36,712,539 of CM071599.1, forward strand.
ACGTTCCTATAAGGAATAAAAATAAAAAACAATACAAGAACCACATATGTCTTGAATGTGAAGAAGACATGTAGATATCTATTATCACATGTATACCAGACCTACCAGAAGCTTTAGATGGACAAGCTTACATATGAAAAGTTACCAGGAAACATAATCCATATGACACGCATATAGGTATTGCCTGCAGAAACGAGTTGTCTAGATGTGTGCTCTTTTGACCCCATGAATTATTTTCTATTCCGGTATGGTACAGCAGAAACCAAAATTATTGGGCCAATTTATGGACATGATTGGTCTTTAACACAAAACGAGGTCCACGGAGCAGTTTATGAGCAAAAGTTATTTGATCCCATTTATTCATGGATTCATGTTTCATGCAGAGGTCTGGAAGTGTGTTTGTCCACATTTCTGGGTGCATCAATGTTTTTGAGAGTATAGTGTGGTAGATGGCAACGGTCTTGGTCTATAGAAAATAAGGAAAATGAAGAATGCTTTTACCACTGTAAAGTAGGGTAATAAATAGATTGTCTTAAAGTTCATCATCCTCTCCTACTCCCTAATCCATAAACTTAGAGACTGCATATCAAAATTCTATTCGGGAAAGCCAAACTCGTTTATAGCATCTCCAACCATATCAAGCCCTTAGCTAAAAGTCTACATGGCTTTCCAAAAATAAAAACTTATACATAATATGTAAAAAATTAGCCACTCCAATGGGACAAAACCCTTGTCTATAATTATAGGTAATCCCTTGATGTTGGCTATATTTGTCGAACCTCTAGAGACCTGTAGTAAATTGCCACATCACTTATTTCTATATTAAAATAATATATTCCATTAATAACAACTTGAAATATTAATAATATACCATTTTTAAAATATAGCCAATACCCTCGGAGCACAATGTCTTACAGGTTCGACAAATTTTACATAATCAATATTTTATGTAATTTAGCAAATCATTTTTAGCCAACACCATTGGAGATGCTCGAAGGTCAAGTGAGCCTATGATAAGCATAGATACCGATTTCTTAACAATTATTTGAGGCTCAAAATTGTCACTAAAATGCATAATTTTAGCAGCTAATGAAAGACTACAAATTTAGAAGCCTGCACAAAATTACCATATTGATATTTGGTACGCGGCAAGTAAATATCTTCGCATTGTGGACAGAATATCCGCACATAGCTTGACCTGGGTATATCTGACTGGCCAACTGGCAAACATGGCTGCTCACTGCAAAATATCCTTGGGCATCTCCCAAATTCACAGTTCTTGTACTTCTCCATCTACAGAAGTGTAAAGAAGTATTTTGAGCCCATGCATATTGGTGGTCCCAAATCTTGTACAGATAAGCGAGAAAAGAATTAACGCAAGAGAGTAAATTACCATTGCTGACATCCCTTTGCTAGTCAATATATATCGGGCATGAATAAGACCATAGAGCATCTCTGCTGCTGATTCAACTAATGAATTCTGTTCTTCACTAAGCTTATCGCCTGTATAAAACATAAGAAGGAACTGGTCATTTACAGAGAGGTAATATTCTATTGATTGTCAATGGTAGTAAAGCATATTCCTATGTCAGCAATAAACTAGATGGATGAAACACTTCAAGAACATTGAATATGGAGCTTTATACATCTTTCTTTCTTTCTTAGATAACTAAATCTATCATGGAACTAGGATCAATAGAATATCTATTACAATATTCAGGAACTTGGTTAATCATACTATGAATAATGTAAATTTCATACAGAAAACTAGGGATATATTACCCCTTGTTTTACAATTTGAGTTCTCATAATATACAATCTTGAAAATATACAATTTATGATTCTCCAACATATACATTTGCAGTATGAGAATGAACACATTCAAGATCCTTGTGAAAGACCAGTTGCCAAAAAGGTTTTGTATGACAAAAGGAATTTTTATAATGTTAATAACACCGAATTCTTCAGGAAAATTATATGAAAAGAAATTAGAAATGCCACAAACCCAAGCAACATACTCATAAAGCTGAATAAGATCAAGACTGGGACAAATGGAACAAATTTTTAACCTAAATTGTCTAGCTATTTTTAAGACAACGGCTATAGGAGATGTTATGCTGACATGATTTCCAAGCAGAACCATAAGTTGTCGGACTCCATTATTCAGAAGTCAGAACTAGCAACCACTATTAGTAATTTGAATAAGGACTTTCCAATGTAACCTTTTAAGTAATTTGAAAAAGGATTTCCCAGTGTAACCTTTTAAAAAATTTGAAAGTACAAATCACTTTAACAAGACTAGCCAGAGGCAAAAGCTACAAACATGAAAGTGGAAATGAGACTTGGTAGGCTATATATGGAAAAGGTTCAAAGCTGTGAAACATGGCACTTAGGAATCAGGATACAGATTTGGTACTTAGAGTATCAACTCAATTTGAACATATAGAGTTCAATGTAAATAAGGAACAACCTTTTCTGATTGTGATTAAGCCGTCAAGTGGTCGAACTACTAAACTGATAAACATAAAAGTATTTACTCAAGGAAATGGCAAATAGACATTACCATGGGATGACTCAACATCTAAAATTAAGTCGAGGGCATAGTCGTAGTATGGAACTTGACTGCTTAGCCCACAAAGGTTAAAATCATCTTGAATGTAATCATCATCCACTTCGCAGAAGAATTCATGTCCTTTTAGATTGCAAAACCAGGAGACCCAGGAAACATATTCACCTTCAGAACCACTAACATCTGACTCATCAACTGATGTTTCAGATTCTCCTGTCACAAAGTAAATGCAAATACCATTAATAACTGATCAAGTATGAGAGCTTGTAAAACAGATAATGTGTTTGAAAATGTGAAGTGTGTTTTATTGTATGGATCATATCCACTTTCTAATCAATAGATATTAGAAATTAAAAACGTTGGAGATCATAAAATAAAAAAAAAAAAACTTCTTGAGATTAAAAAAGGCAAATCGCATTATTAGATTGACTTGTCACGTACAAGTTAAATTTATAACAATATCAAATTCACAATAATTACTGTATATAAATGATTTTTTAATTTTGGACGGCATTATATTCATGAATTTAGCAATACCAAATAAAAAATGATAAATATATATAACTCATGAATCAAGGAGTTGCATTCAAGGTGATAGCTAAAGATTCGTTACGCAAGAAACCTCAGTAGTTTAGCAGCAGTTGCCAAAACCACTCTGAATCAATTTGAAAGGCTAAGAAGCATATAATATGTGATCTAAGCACTGAAGTAGAACCCAACTTGAACTGTTACTTTGATATAGGATAAAACAATGTTTTGTAACTATACTAGGGGCAGTCCAAGATAGTAGAAATTAAAAGTTTCAATTCAGTCACCGTAGCTCTACAGAAACTCTGAAAGAACATTATTAGTTCAGATAAAGAATCCCACCAAAATTGGTGCCTGTGCAAAACCAGTATAGTTTATGAATGTCACTTATAGAGATGGAGAGTTTAAGCTAAAATGGACTTCTAGACAAAACCCAACAATTTAGTTTTTCAGTAAAATATTGAAAAGAATCAAGACAAAATTCACTCCTAAATTACTTGTCCAACACCCACCAACATTACACAGGCTCAACCCTCCCCCTAACACCTTGGTTTTGGGATAGCTGGTTACTTACATCACAATTCCCGATTATTTACAATTTGCACTCATCTCATACCTAATCCCTCATAACAATCCCGCGGACTATCTTTCATAACTTTATGATTCATTTTGGGGTGACTATATATCCCACTCTGTCCCAATCCCAAATTATTATTGGTCCAATAGAAATCTGAGTAAAAAATAGTTAAAATGAGTCCAGCTTAAGCATAAAACATAAGCATAAATTTAGAATAGTCCAAGTACTAATAACTCCATAAAAAAATAGCCAGAGTGTCTTTCAAATAATTACTCGCACATTTTGAAACAATCAAAACCTATATAACTAGCTTCAGCATGTTTCATGAATGGTTAGTTGTTCCTATCTAAAAATTTTCAAAAAGTGTATCCGTAAATACTGCAATAACAAGTACTATATTTCAAAAGGACTCGCCTTTGTTTTAGTGACAATTATTATCACCTCGAGCCATAAACTTAGCATCACAAACACCAAACAACTAGAAGACCCTGGATAGTTTTGAGTTTTGGAATACAGAAAGCTACTAGATCGCTGTTGGCTATCCACAACTTGTTACTGAGGCAGAAACTTCATACAGTTTGTCAATTAAGTTATCCCCTTATCTCCTACTTTACATTTGTCAAACGCTGAACACTAGCGTTACATATATTCTATCATCATATCACAGTGCCGTTGTTCCCGAACAAGCTCATATCACACTTTTGTTACTGTTTCGTCATTCAATAATTATTCACCGAATCAAAACATAAAACCAATCTCAATAAACCTTAAACCCAATAATTTTCACCATGCATTGAATCAAAATTAACCAAAAAATAAACAAAAAGTATAAATTATCGATTAACATGTTTTTAAACATATATGGAAAACAACCCTTTAACTATTACTTGTCTTTACCTATACAAACTATATACAGAATCATCATAACGTAAAAGGGGATCTCTTTAAACCACCCAATTAATCAACAAATACTAAAAAATATATTATGTAAAGAATCAAAGCATATATGCACACAAATATATGTTATCACAGTCTTGTTGAGTATAAGTATCATCTACAAATTATATACAATAAACAACAATAATAAAAAAATTAAAAGAGAGAGAAAAATAAAAACATACCCTCAGAGACCACCTTGTTCTTGTTTTTATGGGTTGAAGTGGAAGGCATTGAAAATTATGTATGTATATGTGTATGTATGGAATCTCTGAGTTTGTGGGTTCAATAGATAAACATGTTTTGTTTGATTCTCCGAACTCAAACTCACCACCCACAATCTTCTTGTCGCAACAAAATCTGGGCTTTTAGGACAGATTTTAGCTGCAACACTTCAGTTTGGGGATTTTTTTTTTCTTTTTATTTTCTTCAGATATTAAAGAACAACTGCGCTGACGTCATCGAAAGTTAAAATTTCTAATTGGAATAAAAAAACAATAACCTTATTCAACAAATAATATGCACATTATATCCTTGTTATAATAAGCATAAGAGTTATTATCCAAATTTTTGTTCTAGTCTGGTCATTGTACTACCAAAATCATATGATCCGTTGAATTAAAAATAGACGATAAAAATTAGATCATATTAAAAAGAAAATTATAATTTAAAATTACAAAAGATTGCATTAGAAGTGAATTTTAAAAAGAAAATTATAATCTGAAAAGGATCTAAATAAAAAGGTTGTATTATAATTGAATTTTATTTGTTTTTTATTAGTATTAATAAAAATTGTACTTATTATTTGGGCTCTATCTTGAATTCTAGAAATCAGATTTGGATGATTTTACAATCCACGCGAATCTCAAAAAATTATCTTTGATTTAGTGATGACTTAACAATTATTATTCAAATGGAGACACTCAGAATCTCAAGAGAAAATGTAATTACGAGTTTTTACATTAATCCTATTCAATGTAGAAATCCTACATTGATAATGTTATTCAATGTAGAAAAACCTAATTATATATGATTTAAATCATTGACATATACATCTTTGTATTTCAATATAAATACACTTTTTAGTTTATGACATATTAAAATATAAAATATTTTTTATTGTAGATTTAACGGTTTTCATCTATTTATTTTAAGATCATTGTCGTACGGAGCACCAGACTACCGATTATCAAAGTTTTGGACAAAATCTCTTTTACACTTATTATTAAAATTGTATTTGGTTGTTAGTAGAACTATCTTCAAATAATTACAAGGGTATTTTGATAATCAAAACGAATTATAAGTAGAATTCATAAATCAAATTAAATTTTCAACAAAAAAATCATTAATTTTTTCTCTTTTTTGTTTCAGCGTAGATTAATAAAAAAAATTATTAAACCATCACTAAATTAAATGATTATTTTGTTAATTTCACGTGTGCTATAATCGTTCAAATAAAATTTTAAGAATTGAAGACAGAGTTCAATTATTAAATCGAATGTGTAAAATCTTATATATATATATATATATCAAATTTTTAACAACAATTTGATATGCAAATTAATAACATATAAAATTTTACAAAATTACTATAATTATACATATTAAAAAAGGAGTCATGCGTTGCACGGGTTATAAGCTATATATTCAAAATTCGTATACATTGTTTATGATAAGAAAACATTAGTATAATCCATAAACATTGGTATATTAAATTATATTCAATTAAAATTTAAAAAATAATTAAAAATAATGATTATATAAAAACATAATTGCAATATTAAATAAAATTTATAACATTATATCCTTATATGTAATAAGCGTAAAGGAGATTTTATCCATAATTTTGGTCACTGTACTCCCAAAATAATCTCAACTGTCGAATCTAATATTTTTAAAAATAAACGATCAAGATTATATAATATTAAAAAAAACTTGTTAACACAAAATTACGCAAGCGCACGTAGTCACAAGTAATATAATTAAGGTTCGTTCCGCAGAGATCTGGTTAAGTTCAATCAGTAAATATGCCTATGCAACAATGTTTAGTTTTAATCCACTGCTAAGACAAATAACAAGAATGAGGTTTTAATTTTCTAAATTAACTCGGAAGCAAATTATTAAACTAAGAATAATTAACTAATGAGAATTTAATATGAATTACTTATATGAGATAAAACATGGAATCCTAATTTCATTATCTACTTCACTTAGAGTCGCAGCCTTTAATCAATACATGTGATGGGGTTGATATCTGATCGGATAACACGAAACAAGTAAAAGCTACCTCTCGGTATACTAATACCAAACTACGCATGCATCCACAAAAGAGATAGAAGATGGGTAGACACCAATTATGTTTAGACCCTATATCTCTATAGAATTTGAAAACATAAAGGTTTAAGCTCAAGTTATCCACTTAGATCACATAGGGTAGCATAATATCTCTATTTACGCCACAAATCATGATGTTAAAACATCAACCTATCCTATGCTAGCATGGCAAGTTCTAAATCTCAAGATCCACTCTCGTTTAGCAAGAGATTAACAAATTAGATGTTCGCGACGCATCTAAATACATGAAACACAACCATACAAGGATATCAAGAATTCACCACACATAAATCTTTTAAGCATATAAACTACTAAGCTACATAGATAAATCCATTAGGATCCCATGACAACGATTAGTTCATAATTGAACCGTTCGTCACCATGGGATTAATTGAAAACATGATATTAAACAAGATATAAAATAAAGAAGTAATAATATTAATAAAAACAAGAGTTGAGAAAACAAATCTATTATCCAAAGTATACAAAAGTTGAAGTAGATCTAGATCTTGCTTGTCACCGAGCTTGAATCCTTCTCCACTCTTCTCTCTTGCAATTCTACGTTACAATAATAATAATCTGATACAAATTACAAGGTATGATGTGTTTATATAGGCACTACAAGTCTTGCCCAGCAAGAAAATACAAAACAGAATTATAATAGAATTTCTGCAAGATACGTTTCCTAATTTGATTATGTTTTGTAAGGAAAATTCGTGGCTGACTTTTCTTCAGATTTTCTGGAACGTTTCCCACGTAATTGGACCTCTGGACTATCTTAGAATGATAGGAAATCTCGTTATCTTCGCGTGGACTGCTTACGGGCCTAAAACGGACTTCTAGAACTCAAGATATGGCCAAAACAGTGTAAACTGTGCAACCCTTCTCGAAAATCCGAATTTTAATCAATTAATTCCCAAAAAATTATTAAAGCATCCACCTTAGTCAACATTCTCGTAATCCTGCACAACTAAGCAAAACACATCAAATCTACAACAACTTGAGCCCAAGACAATCAATTTAAGCCGAAATTAAGCGATCCAATTGGATATAAAATCCACTTATCACACCCCCAAACTTAAACCGATGCTTGTCCTCAAGCATAAACAATTACAACTAACTAACTAGCTAGTACCACTTCCGTAGGTGATCACGGTTGCATTTGGCATATGCAACAAGCCCTTTAAACCCCTAGGCAGCCCTAGTGGACGAGTAAGGTCTCGTGAGGGCCTATAGCGAATGTACCCACAAAATCCATTTAACCTAATGCAATGCAATGCATGAATGCAACTAGAATGAAAAATGCAACGATCCCCTTCAAACTAACCAAAACCAACGAGCAAGCAAATATCTCAAAGAATGCAACTAAATCCAAATAGAGCTCGACCAAGTTCCCGTATACTAACAATACATGAACAGAAACGTGCGTGTGTGCAATGCTCATCAGAAATACTCCCAAAACTAGGTCAAAAATCATACATGCTCTTCGTCAAGACAATCACAGGTTTATAAATAGAATAGACCGTAGACACTTCATAACCTAGGAACACCTCCATCCTTATCCAAGGTAGACAGAAATTCATGCTTTTATTACTAAACAACTACGACACATAATATACAAGTATGCTTATTTAACCGTGCAATGGATGAGACCCCCAAAGGCTTATACAATAATACCCATGTAGCGAGCGTTGGGTTAGTGGATCCCAGACTATAAAAGCCTTAGGTCACTAGGCACAAAGTCCCCGCGAACTTAATTGCTCGAGTATTAAAGAGCTCACCCTGGTTAATTTTGCATATAAACAATTGACATCATTTTTTTTTTCTTTTTCTTTTTTTTTTCTCTTTTTTTTTTCCTTTCTTCTTTCTGCTTTTTTTTTTCTATGCAATCTGGAATGAGAATTCTCAATTCCAACCCTAGACTACTCATATAAATATGAGCCGGCTACTAGCCATTTGACGCCTAGCCATTATTGACAATTATTTACAATTTAAGCATGAAATCCCTGTTTTCCCCCAAACTTAGACTTAATTGTTCTAGACCATCAAGGGAATAATGAAAATTCTAAATATAATCAAGTGATTAAATCTCAAAACATCCAAACAAGCATGATCTCAACCTAGCTCAAAAGCACCCAATGAGACTGTGAAAAGATTTTGTTTCTGAAGCATGCAAGTCAATTTCATAGCAACTATAAATCAACCCTCTACTCATCATTATCACACTCAATTAGACACCTACCTACCAATCAGAATTAGCTCGTCTTAAGGGATCATGAAATATGCATGATATGCAAATGCAGCTAGAATGAACTCACATGGTATACATAAATAAAAACAGAATGTCCTACATGAAACAAACGTAGATAATACGAACATAACATGAATGAATTACTACTAAACATGCAAAACATGATATCCTACATGAACACATATATACAACAACAACTACTAATCCCTCAAACCACCCCCAAACTTAAAATATTCAATGTCCGCATTGAATGGAAGTAAATACGAGGGATAGCAAAAACATACCTACTCGTCCTCATCCTCGGATGAATCAGTATCTGACGGTGGATAAGGTGTACGAGCTCCATAGACAGGCCACCGGGCCTGAATACCCGCATCTCTCAAAGCTATAGCCATATCCTCAGCATACTCCCGGTTACTAGCATGAATAGCATCCATCCGCCTGTACAAACGTCTAAAGTGAGCATCTAAAACTCTTTGAACTCTCTTAGCACGTGGCGGAGCGCCCGCTCCCTGACCACTAGTACCACCACCACGAACATCATACCCAAGCCCCCTAGGATGCGGGATGCCGCCTTGCCATTCCGGCATTCGATCAATAGACTGCAACTCCTCATCCGCACCCCAGGTAACGCCACTAACCATACACAACCCAACTATGATAGAAGCATGGGGCATCGATGACAGTGCACTAGACTTTAAACACCTGCGAATATTCTGCTGAACAATGTGGGCGACATCAATGTATTTTCCCTTTAGAATGCCCCAAAGAATAATCGCTCTATCAGCTGTGACCTCACCCGTATGAGAAGTAGGCATAATATTGGCACAAAGAAATAGATACCATGCTCGTGCAAACTTATTCATAGCAGAAGATAGAAAAGAAAGAGGCTCATTAGTTCCCAATTTATACTTCCAACTTGTACCGGGAACACAAAGTTCACGAACAATCGCCTCCATATCCACATCATCACTAGTCTTCAGCGCCCAATTTTCATCCCCCACAAGCTTAGGTGGTTGTCCCAAAATTGGACGAATAGCATCTGATCTGTAATCCACCCGTTGACCACGAACCATACACACACCATTCTGCTCATCTTTAGCATTAGCATAGAACTCCCTAACCAAATTCACCGGAACCGGAGTAGGTGCCTTACAAATCTCTCCCCAACGTAATTCACTAATCACCTCCACCAACCCATAATGACGAGATGGCAAAAACCCCCTTTCCTTCGCCACCGGCTTTGACAACAACCGATTATACTCTACCTCCACCTCCGGAGAAGAAAATCTCTCCGCCCTACTAGAACTACCCCTCATTCGTTTAGGAGCCATAATAACCAAAACCCCACTCAACAATAGCACCACCAACAACCACCAAGAAATATCCCACCAAAAACCACCAAGAAAAATCCCACCAAAAACCACCAAGAAATATCCCACCAAAAATACCCAAGTAACAAGAATAATACAAAAACCCCAATTGACAAGAACACAGATTCGTAATAAAATAAAATAGAGAAGACTACGAATCAAAGAGGTGAACTTGTACTAATTTTCCCCCAAACTTGAATTTTTAAGAGATGTAGAGGAAGAAGATAATGAATTGGGTGTGTATGTATGGGTATATATAGGCATGGAGTGATAGGATGAATATAAGAATTTGAATGTGAAAAAGAAAAATTTTTGGTAGAATTTGGAATTTGATGTAGGATAGAAATAGGATTTAAAAATTTAGGAAAAAGAATTTGAATTGAGATAGGAAAAGAATTGGGTTTAGAATTTTAGGAGAAATTTTGGAGGTTTTGGAATTGAAATTGGTTTAGGATTGATTAGGAGATGATGTTATAAAAAGGGAGAAAGGAGAAAGAATTTTTGGGGAGGAAATTTTTTTTTTTTTTTTTATACAAACAGCCAACAGCCTAAGAAAATTCGTCCAAACAGGCAGGCTGCGCGCGGGAAGGCAGACTGCGCCCAATGCAGTAACGCAGGCGCAGCCTGCGTCACGCAGGCGCAGTCTGCGTGTCTTACAGAAACGCAGGCGCAGCCTGCGTTACGTAGGTGCAGCCTGCGTTACACCAAATTTTTTTTTTTTTTTTTTTTTCACACTCTCACAACACTTTTTTTTTTTTTCACACAACAACTAATTCCTCACTTGGGTTGCCTCCCAAGAAGCGCTCGTTTAATGTCATTAGCTTGACATTCTTCCGAAAAATCACGAACAAGATAAAACTGCGGCAACCTTCTCGCGGTTGACCATTCCTCCATAATACGGCTTAAGTCTCTGTCCATTACCTTGAAAACATCATCAATAGAACCCCTAAATATCTCCACTGCCCCATGTGGAAACACGGTTTTGACTGTAAACGGACCCGACCACTTTGATTTGAGCTTACCCGGAAAAAGTTTAAGGCGAGAATTATAAAGCAAAACCTGTTGGCCTGGCACAAACGACTTATGCACCAACTTCCTATCATGCCACCTCTTCACTTTCTCCTTGTACATCTTAGCATTCTCATAAGCATGCTCACGAAATTCCTCGAGCTCATTTAACTGAAGTAGACGTTTCTCACCCGCAGCTGAAATATCTAAGTTTAACTTCTTCAACGCCTAATAGGCCTTGTGCTCTAACTCTGCCGGCAAATGACACGCCTTCCCATAAACTAACTGAAACGGAGACATACCTAGGGGTGTCTTGTAAGCAGTTCTATACGCCCAAACCGCTTCGTCTAACTTCAAAGACCAATCCTTCCTTGATGGATTTACCACTTTCTCGAGAATTCTCTTGATTTCGCGATTCAAAACCTCCGCTTGACCATTAGTTTGAGGATGATAAGCTGTGGCAACACGATGAGTCACATTATACCTTGCCATCATAGCAGTAAATTGACGATTACAGAAGTGTGTCCCCTCATCACTGATTATAGCTCTTGGAGTTCCAAAACGCGTGAAAATCTGCTTGTGAAGAAAATTCAGCACCACCTTAGCATCATTGGTCGGTAAAGCCTTCACCTCGACCCATTTAGACACGTAATCCACTGCTAAGAGAATGTACTGATTATTGCAAGACGAAACAAACGGACCCATGAAATCAATTCCCCACACATAAAAAATCTCAACTTCAAGGATCGTACTAAGTGGCATCTCGTTCCTCCTGGAAATATTACCAACCCTTTGACATCGATCACAACTCATCACGAACCTATGAGAATCTTTAAACAGAGTTGGCCAATAGAATCCCGCTTGAAGTACTTTCTGAGCTGTTTTATCACCACCGTAATGGCCTCCATATGTGGTAGAATGACAATCATGCAAAATACCTTCCGTTTCACTATACGGAATGCACCTCCTCAAAATCTGATCCACACCAAGCTTAAACAAGAATGGCTCGTCCCAACGGTACCACTTCACATCATGCAGAAACTTCTTCTTTTGAGCATAAGAAAATTCCGGAGGAATAACATTGCTCACCAAATAGTTCACATAATCTGCAAACCATGGCTCTTCACCTTGCACTCCAAAAAGCTGCTCATCTGGAAAAGATTCATTAATAAGAGCTTTGTTATGCGAATCCTTACCGTGGTCCTCTAAGCGTGAGAGATGATCCGCTACTTGATTTTCCGTGCCTTTCCTATCCTTGATTTCCACATCGAATTCTTGCAAAAGAAGCACCCAACGAATCAATCTAGGCTTTGAATCCTTCTTCGACATTAGATATCGAATTGCAGCATGATCCGTATACACAATCACCTTCGTACCAAGCAAATAAGACCTGAATTTCTCGAAACCATAGACAACTGCTAGCAACTCCTTCTCCGTAGTAGTGTAGTTCAGCTGTGCATCATTGAGGGTTTTACTAGCATAGTAAACCACATGAAAAATTCTATCCTTCCTTTGACCAAGCACAGCTCCAACAGCATAGTCACTAGCATCACACATCAGTTCGAACGGTTCTTCCCAATTAGGTGCAGTGATGACTGGCGTAGTAGTCAACTTCTTCTTCAAGAGCTCAAAAGCTGCAAGACACTCATCATCAAACTTGAAAGGAACATCCTTCTCCAAGAGATTGCACAAGGGTTTAGAAATTTTTGAGAAGTCTTTGATGAATCGCCGATAGAAACCCGCATGACCAAGAAAACTGCGAATTCCTTTAACAGAGATAGGTGGAGGAAGATTTTCGATTGTTTCCACCTTAGCCCTATCCACCTCAAGTCCTCTACCGGATACCTTGTGCCCAAGAATAATTCCCTCTCGCACCATGAAGTGACACTTCTCCCAATTAAGCACCAAGTTAGTCTCCACACAACGTTTCAAAACCAAGCCAAGATTATGCAAGCACTCGTCATATGAAGTACCAAAAACTGAGAAGTCATCCATAAAAACCTCCACATTCGAGCCAATCATGTCTGAGAAAATAGCCATCATGCACCTTTGAAAAGTGGCGGGAGCACCACAAAGTCCGAAAGAAACCCGTCGGAAAGCAAAGGTACCAAAAGGACATGTGAATGTGGTCTTCTCTTGATCTTCCGGAGCAATGCAAATCTGATTGTAGCCTGAATATCCATCAAGGAGGCAATAGTACTCATGTCCCGCCAACCTGTCTAGCATCTGATCAATGAATGGCAAAGGAAAGTGATCTTTTCTCGTGGCTTTGTTTAGCTTCCTATAGTCCATGCAAACTCTCCACCCCGTGACTGTTCGAGTAGGGATGAGCTCATTCTTTTCATTAGCAACAACTGTCATGCCTCCTTTCTTTGGCACACATTGAACCGGGCTCACCCAAGAACTGTCTGAGATAGGATAGATAATACCCGCATCAAGCCACTTTAGAATTTCCTTCTTCACCACCTCTTTCATAATCGGATTAAGTCTCCGCTGATGCTCAACAGTAGGCTTAGCTCCCTCCTCTAGCAGAATTTTGTGCATGCAATAAGAAGGGCTGATTCCCTTGATATCTGCTATAGTCCAACCAATTGCTGACTTGAACTCCCTCAAAATTCGCAAAAGCTTTTCTTCCGCACTGGCTGACAAGTTAGAGGCAATAATAACAGGTAATGTAGATGCATCCCCAAGAAAAACATACCTCAAATGTTCCGGAAGTGGTTTGAGTTCAAGTGTAGGAGCTTCCTCAATAGATGGTTTCAGGCGCCCCTCCGAATTTTTAAGTTCTCCTAACCCAAGAGATTCAAAAGGCAAATCAAATCTCCTTTTCCAAGGGGCTGAATTTAGCTGCTGCAATTGCTCGGCTATTTCCTCGTCTTCAAAATCAGAGTCACCAACTAAAACTTTTTCCAAAGAATCTGACTTAAGTAACTGCTCCATTTCCATGGTAACTGCAGAATCAACCCAATCCACCTTCAAACATTCTTCTTCATCTGAGGGTAATTTCATTGCATTAAAAACATTGAAAGTGACATTCTGGTCTTGCACCCTCATGGTGAGCTCCCCTTTCTGCACATCAATCAAAGTCTTTCCCGTAGCCAAGAATGGTCTTCCCAAGATTATGGGAATCTTCTTATCTTCCTCGAAATCCAAGATAACAAAATCAGCAGGAAATATGAGTTTGTCAACTTTCACCAACACATCCTCCACTATGCCTCTAGGATATGTAACTGAACGATCAGCCAACTGCAAAGAGATGTTGGTAGGCTTTGGCACCGGTAGACCAAGTTGCATATAGACTGACAAGGGCATGAGATTGATGCTAGCTCCCAAGTCACACAAGCACTTCGCAAAAGACAAATTACCAATAGTGCATGGAATAGTAAAGCTACCAGGATCCTTTAGTTTTGGAGGCAATTTCTGTTGCAGCACAACACTGCACTCTTCCGTTAGAGCAACGGTCTCTAATTCCTCGAGCTTCAACTTACGAGAAAGAATCCCCTTCATGAACTTGGCATAGCTCGGCATCTGTTCAAGAGCTTCGGCAAAGGGAATGTTAATCTGCAACTTCTTGAACACCTCCAAGAACTTAGCAAACTTCTTGTCCAAATTTTGCTTCTGGAGTCTTCTAGGATATGGAGGAGGAGGATAGATCTGAGTGTTCTTCGTAGACTGCTCCACAGAATTTTTAACAGGTTCCTTGCTCTTCTCTACTTCATCACCTTGCTGATCAGCCATCAAATCAGGTTGAGTAATTTCGGGCACTGCAGATTTTTCACCCTGCTGATTCTGAATATCTTCATCTTCTTCTACTGCTGATTTAGGGCCTGCTATAACTTTTCCTGATCTCAAAGTCACAGCTTTCACCTGTTCCTTGCTATCTCTCCTACCTGGATTTGCTTCCGTATCACTAGGGAGAGTTCCTTGAGGCCTACTAAGTAAGGCACTTGCAATCTGTCCTATCTGAGTTTCCAAGAGTTTCTGACCAGCTTGTAGGTTCTTTAACGCTAACCACACATCATCTGATTTTTCATTAGAAGATTGCCCCGCATGAGCCTGGGGCTGTTGCTGCTGAAATCCCGGAGGTTGATATGATTGCTTTGGAGCATACTGCTGCTGATAACCTTGATTTAATGGCCTTGCTTGCTGACCCTGAAACTGCTGATAGGGCTGAGGTTGTTGAGCACCTTGGTTGTTACTCCAGCTGAAGTTAGGATGATTCCTGTTGTTTGGATGATAGGTGGCTGGTACTGGTGCAGCAGGTCTCTGAAAATTACTTACGAACTGTGCTGATTCAGAAGAGATAGCACACTGATTCGTTTCATGTACGCCCGCACATAGCTCACAAACACTAGCAACCTGCTGAACTCCATAATTAGCAAGAGAATCCACCTTCATCGAAAGAGCCTTCAACTGAGCTGCAATAGCTGAAGCTGTGTCAACTTCAAGAACACCTGCTACCTTACCTTGAGAAAGCCTCTGTGTTGGATTCTGATATTCGTTAGCAGCCATCATCTCAATAAGATCATAAGCTTCCTCATAGCTCTTCGCCCACAGAGCTCCACCAGATGCTGCATCTAGCAAAGGTCTAGACTGTGCTCCCAACCCATTGTAGAAACCATTAATAACCATCCAATCAGGCATGCCATGATGAGGGCACCTTCGTAGCATCTCCTTATAACGTTCCCAAGCCTCACACAAAGATTCGCCAGATTACTGTTGAAATTGAGTTAACTGGTTCCTTATTGCTGCAGTTTTCGCCATAGGGAAGAATTTAGTAAGAAACTTCTGAGCAAGATCATCCCATGTAGTAATGGAACCAGCTGGTAGAGAATGTAACCAGCCCTTAGCCTTATCCCTTAAGGAGAATGGGAAAAGCCTCAACTTGATAGCATCATCCGACACACCATTAAATTTGAAAGTGTCGCAGATCTCGATAAAATCCCTGATGTGCATATTAGGATCCTCTGTCGAAGCCCCCCCAAACTGAACCGAATTCTGCACCATCTGAATTGTGCTCGGCTTGATCTCAAAGTTATTCGCTGCAATAGCTGGCCTGACAATACTAGATTGTATGTCAGTAATCTTCGGCTGCGAATAGTCCTTCAAAGCCTTAACTGCTGCTGGTAAATCTGCCATCTCTACAGTAGTTTCAAGTTCCTCTTTCTGATTATCTACTACAAGACCGTCTTCTGCCAGTTTTTCCTTACGAGCCTGCAAACGTGTTCGCATACACGTTCAAGTACCTGAAAACACAACGAAACAAACAACTAAGTAAGAAATCCGAGTCAGTGAACGCTAACGACCACTGATGACAAGCACATAAACTAACAAAACACCGATGATCCCCGGCAGCGGCGCCAAAAACTTGTTAACACAAAATTACGCAAGCGCACGTAGTCACAAGTAATATAATTAAGGTTCGTTCCGCAGAGATCTGGTTAAGTTCAATCAGTAAATATGCCTATGCAACAATGTTTAGTTTTAATCCACTGCTAAGACAAATAACAAGAATGAGGTTTTAATTTTCTAAATTAACTCGGAAGCAAATTATTAAACTAAGAATAATTAACTAATGAGAATTTAATATGAATTACTTATATGAGATAAAACATGGAATCCTAATTTCATTATCTACTTCACTTAGAGTCGCAGCCTTTAATCAATACATGTGATGGGGTTGATATCTGATCGGATAACACGAAACAAGTAAAAGCTACCTCTCGGTATACTAATACCAAACTACGCATGCATCCACAAAAGAGATAGAAGATGGGTAGACACCAATTATGTTTAGACCCTATATCTCTATAGAATTTGAAAACATAAAGGTTTAAGCTCAAGTTATCCACTTAGATCACATAGGGTAGCATAATATCTCTATTTACGCCACAAATCATGATGTTAAAACATCAACCTATCCTATGCTAGCATGGCAAGTTCTAAATCTCAAGATCCACTCTCGTTTAGCAAGAGATTAACAAATTAGATGTTCGCGACGCATCTAAATACATGAAACACAACCATACAAGGATATCAAGAATTCACCACACATAAATCTTTTAAGCATATAAACTACTAAGCTACATAGATAAATCCATTAGGATCCCATGACAACGATTAGTTCATAATTGAACCGTTCGTCACCATGGGATTAATTGAAAACATGATATTAAACAAGATATAAAATAAAGAAGTAATAATATTAATAAAAACAAGAGTTGAGAAAACAAATCTATTATCCAAAGTATACAAAAGTTGAAGTAGATCTAGATCTTGCTTGTCACCGAGCTTGAATCCTTCTCCACTCTTCTCTCTTGCAATTCTACGTTACAATAATAATAATCTGATACAAATTACAAGGTATGATGTGTTTATATAGGCACTACAAGTCTTGCCCAGCAAGAAAATACAAAACAGAATTATAATAGAATTTCTGCAAGATACGTTTCCTAATTTGATTATGTTTTGTAAGGAAAATTCGTGGCTGACTTTTCTTCAGATTTTCTGGAACGTTTCCCACGTAATTGGACCTCTGGACT
The DNA here is from genome assembly GCA_036435485.1 of Saposhnikovia divaricata. Classification (NCBI taxonomy): domain Eukaryota; kingdom Viridiplantae; phylum Streptophyta; class Magnoliopsida; order Apiales; family Apiaceae; genus Saposhnikovia; species Saposhnikovia divaricata. Next base: position 36,730,657 of record CM071599.1, read on the forward strand.
ATCTTAGAATGATAGGAAATCTCGTTATCTTCGCGTGGACTGCTTACGGGCCTAAAACGGACTTCTAGAACTCAAGATATGGCCAAAACAGTGTAAACTGTGCAACCCTTCTTGAAAATCCGAATTTTAATCAATTAATTCCCAAAAAATTATTAAAGCATCCACCTTAGTCAACATTCTCGTAATCCTGCACAACTAAGCAAAACACATCAAATCTACAACAACTTGAGCCCAAGACAATCAATTTAAGCCGAAATTAAGCGATCCAATTGGATATAAAATCCACTTATCAAAAGTCATAATCTAAAAAGGATAGAATTAGAAATGGTTGTATTAGAATTGAATTTTTTAAAATAAAAATTATTATATGAAAAAGATATAATTAAAAAAGGATACAATTGAATTTTATTTATTTTTTATTAAAATTAAAAAAAGTTCATATTTACTATTTGGGCTCTATCTCGAGATCTAGAAATCAGATTTAGATGATTTTACAGCCCACGCAAAACTCATAAAATTATCTTTAATTTAGTGATGATTTAATAATTATTATAGAAATGAAAGCACTCAAAATCTCAAGAGAAAATACAATTACGTATTTTTACATTAATCCTATTCAATGTAGAAGATCAATATTGATAATCCTATTAATTATAGAAAACCAAATTGTACATGATTTAAATCATTGACATACAATTTTTTGTATTTGAATATAAATACACTTTTTAATTTACATGTAAAAAAATAAAATAATTTTTTTGTTAGATCCAACATTTTTCATCTATTTATTTTATAATCTAGCGATTCTTATTTATTTTGTCTTACTGAAAATGAAAACAGACTATCGACTACCAAAGTTTTGGACAAAGCCACTCTTAAACTTATTATTAAAACCGTATTTGGTTGTTACTAAAACTATCCTAAAATAATAAGTAGGGTATTTTGATAATTAAAATGAAATATAAGTAGATTTCATAAATCGAATAGTAATTCCAACGTAAAAAATCGTCAATTTCTTCTCTCTTTTGTTTATGCGTAGTTTTAATTAGAAAATAATTGTTAAACCATCACTAAATTAAATATTATTATGTTAATTTTATGTGGGCTATAAAATCGTCCAAATCAAAATTTTAAAATTCCAAATAGAGCATAAATATTGAATTGAACGTGTAAATTTTTTTTATCATGATATTCAATAAATATTTAATTCTACCATTACAGGGATCTTAATTGTTAGTTGACGATTTTATCAATTCATAAATAGTTCTTATATTATTCATATATATATATTTGTTTGACATAATTTTGTATTCGCATACATTGTTTGAAGAGAAATTTATCTATATATATTTGTTTGACAAAATTCTGTATTCGCATACATTCGTTTGAAGAGAAATTTGCTACTATAAATTGATACGATGAAAGGAGTAGAATGCATTTTTTCATATTTATTGGTGTGTTGAGAAAGATACAGTAGTAGTCTGTAAAATCGAGATAATTGTCCAGTACCAAAAACCCGATCCTTTTGCTGTAAAAGTAATATTTAACCACCAGATCATAATTTAGTTGTGACATGAAACGAGAAAAATTAAGGCAGAAATGGAGAGTAAGCATGAATGAAGAAACGAGATAAATAAAATGCAGCTCTAATGTACACATCTTTTACTGTTTTCAGGGGAGACATGATAAGCATGGATTTGCCCCATTATTTTTGTTATTTATGGATAATACAAACAACAAAATATTAGTATCTATTTTCTACGTAAACAACATCTCTATTTATATGAAGTAATTTAATCCTACTTCATTTATAAATATTAATATTCCGCATTAAATTTAATATATAAATAAATGCTTTATATATTTGAAAAGAAATTGTAGAAAATTAATCCAATATAAATTTTATACTCTTTTGATATATAATTTTCATATATTTCCTTCTCGTAAAAGAATTATTTTCATGTTGTCAGTTGTTTTTCTTTCGAAAAATCAGTTAAAGTACACAGGTTGGATAACCCTATTATAACAGTCTTTAACATTACAAGATAGGAATCCTAAACAAACACAAATCAATCTCTTAACTCAAAACCCCTCTCCTCCATTTTCTTATAGTCCATATATAAAAACCCTTTAAAGTCAAGGACTCATAAATATTTTGATATGATCATGGATCATCAGCAATCCAAGCTTAATTCTAAAGTCATTGAAAGTGGCATTTACATATTCATTCTATGTGGATTACTCTATGTTCTTCTTTTCAACCAGACCACTATCAAATCCTTCATCTTCCCCGCTCTTCAACAATCCCAAACTCAATCTCACAATACACTCAATGTAAGTCCCTAACTCCCCTCCCCCTCATCTCGATCAGTTACAGAAATTTAAATATTTACGCTCGTTTGAGAAAAAACGAGCATGTGTACAATTTTTTTTAATTCTAATGTTGATATATGTACAATGCATGTGTTACAGCTGAAACCTACAACGTACAAAGACGATCTTGATGAAGCACTTGCAAGAGCTTCCGGTGAAAACAAGACGATAATAATAGCTATAGTAAACAGGGCATACGTAGAAGGATACAAGCCAATGTTAGATATATTTTTAGATGGATTATGGCTAGGAGAAGATACACAAGGCCTTAAAGACCATCTTCTTGTTGGTGCAATGGATCAAACTTCGTATCGACGATGTTTATTTCATGGATTACATTGTTACAAGCTTAAAACAGACGGTGTCGATTTCGTTTCGGAGAAGCTTTACATGTCTGATGAATTTATCAAGATGATGTGGAGAAGAACTTTGTTTCTTGGTGATGTTCTTAAACGCGGTTACAACTTCATTTTCACGGTATGTTTCAAATTAATGATCTCTATAGCTAAGCAAGATTAATTATATGCAGTAAAAGAGTATTACTACGTAATTAGAAAGATATTTAACGTATGACAATGGATTAATGTGTCGAAGATTATGGAAGTCAGAGGGTGACATTAACAGATCAACTTAAAAAGCGTTTTGAGTAGTTTATCTAATTTTGACTTGATTTGAAAACCCTTTCAAAATAATATATATGTCATCTAATTTTGTTGAGGTTTTGGTCAATATGATGTCACGAGGTTTTCTTTATTGGGTATGTAATCTTTTTTTAGATTAAAACATAACAAAATTTAGTAAAAAAATTAATGCATAACATGATTGATTTTATGTTTCCAGGTTCTCATTTGAACTTTCATCTGTCTTGCATATTACATAAATGATTTGTTTGATGTCTCCGAACTTCGAACAGGATACGGATGTGTTATGGCTCAGAAATCCATTTCCAAAGCTAATCGTTAACGGAAGTATAGACTTACAAATCAGTACTGACAAATTTAACGGCGACCAGTGGTCTGAACAGAATTTTATCAACACAGGTTTTTACATGGTCAGATCAAACAACAAAACCATAGCCCTGTTTGATTCCTGGTACACCCAAAAAAACAACTCAAGAGGACTAAAAGAACAGGATGTACTCTTAAACTTAATGCACCAGGGCCTGTTTCGCAACTTAGGCCTCAAAGTTATGTTCTTGGACACGATTTTCTTTAGTGGTTTTTGTCAAGATAGCAGAGATGCTCGACTTGTTTCTACTGTTCATGCTAATTGTTGTCGGAGCATTGTTGCTAAAGTAGCTGATCTTTCTACTGTTATGGATGATTGGAGGAGGTTTAAGAGCTTGTCAGCTAACGAGAGTTCGACGTTTATCTGGTCTCCTCATGATAGATGCATTAATTCCTGGAGACCCTGAACTATAATTCGCTCGTCATTCTCAATTTGTTGGTTTTTTCTTTCTCGAGTATTTCGTACACTATCTTCAGGGTTCAATGGTTCTGTCATCTGTGCTGGTGTAAGTGTGTATATGTTATGTATCTGCATGTAATACTAATCTGTTTTAAACAAATCTCATATATCAGTGCACTTATCTATGACAATTGTAAGTGTTTGCTATTATCTGTGCATTTGATTCTATTATTCATCACAAGCACAATTTTTGCTGCCTACAAAAACATCATGTAGCTGAGGCTTCACCTAATCACCTTTTGTTGTGGCTTGTTGCTTTGTCACCGGTTACTTGAGACTTATGCTGAATCTCACTGTAATTAAGTGATTCAGACACTCGGGGTTCGTTTGAATCAAGAGATTTCAACCCAATTACAAAATGTATTTTTTGCAAATATAATCCCATTTCTGCTGAAGGGGTTTAAATCCCAAAATCCAAACATAACGTACGATCATTGTTGGACACAGAAAGAAACAGTTTTACATAATATCTCAGAGCTGTATACCTGTTTTACTGGTGCTTTCTAGCTCACCGTAAGCTAAAAAATGTAAACATCATAAACTATACAAAATATAAATGAATAATCACTTTAATTGATTTTTCTTGTTCTAAAAATTATAATATCACACCAGTCATATATAATTAACATAGTAAACCTAACTTATCATAATAAGTTTGGGATACAATACTACAACACATATTATTTTAGATAACTATCTTTATAGAGTTTTTAGGATTCAATGGACTTGAGACTCTCGCTAACAAAAAGATAAACAATTAAGTTATTTTCTTATACTTTCAAGATATTATGACTAATAATGAGGTTCAGGCCTTTAAAAGCTTTAACGAGATCTGAGAAAGGATGCCAATGGTAAAAAAACAGGATGTCAATGTCAACCACTATTTTTTATAGTAATTACTTAAAATTTGCCCAATTCCAATCCTCCTACTGAAACCTTGTAAATGATCTATAAGCAACAATATCTAAAAGTAAGAAATGCATAAAACTAACATACAAGTCTAGTGCCCCAGTAACGGCAACATGGCCTGGTCTTCTGGGGCTGTGCGGCGAAGAAGAACAAGGGTTGAAAGAGAAGTCCAACTCATGGTACAGAGACTATCATTTTTGGCATACTAATCATCTTACAATTTCTGTAAATGTGAACGCAATATTTGGTGGCCAAGCACATCAATCATGCCACTTGTATTCCTTATCAGTAAGGCCTGTAACGCATTGGTCGCCTGGCCCTTGGGATCCGTCTGCAACAGAGATAGAAAGACTTTTAAAATAAGAACGATTAAGATGTACTCACACCTACATGCTACAATGCTATGAAATGATCTAATAGCAATATACTGCATAACAAGAAAAGGAGGCAGATATATAGATAGGCCTGGGAACACATAGAATATGTTAGGTTGCTTGTAAATTAATTATATGACATACTTTTGATGAGGAATACTTTCTACAAGTCATGTACTACTTTCGGTTTATGTGACTGACAAATTAGACTACCTGCTGCTTTCAAGGATGGTATGCAAAATTACATATATCTTCAAGACAAGAGACAGCACAGTTGAAGTAAACTACAGAGCATGTAGTTGGTGCAACAAAACTGGATTCAAGTATATGGTGGACCGAGACTTTAAATTTGTACACTTAAGGCTCGAGCAAGATTGCTACAAGTAATTTCACAAGATCGGGTTTTTATATACATCAATAATACAGATTCAAAAATGTAAACCATATTGCAAATAAAAATGCCTAGGCAACTTTAAAAGCCATTAATGAGCAGTTGGTCTGTATTGACCTTTGACATAATATTACCAGGCCAGAATATATATAAACTTAGACCACAATATTGGCATTGCATCCCTTGACTATGAAAGACTGCAATTCAAAATGCTAGCAAATAAAAATGACTTTGAGCTTCTTCTCAGGTAGCAGATCATTCAACAACTTGTTCCTTTTCTAAAAAAAATCATTAACACAGGACACATAATCACTTGATAAAAAATCAAAAGCGAATCCACTAGGAATGAAGATCCAATCTGCAATATCTTAGACGCACTATCTTACTGACTTGATTCTAAAAAACATCAATTCTTCTCCTATAAAATCTGACAAATTAGATATTCTGACAAGAAAGATTTATCAACCAAAAAGGCCTTTAGAATCTATTAACATATGTTGTTAAACAAATCTATTTGGACACCAATTGTATGTCAAGTCACATATGTATCACATCAAAAGATATTTGTAGTGATTAAGCTTCTATTTAACAACTAGCTTCATATAGTGTGAACAAACAACTATGCATGAAGGCCTTGATATCAATATACCTTGTTGCGATGAATGAACATCATAGAAGACTTCAAAATACTGATGCTTAGATTATGCCATATACTAAATATGCTAACTTCAGCTTCTTATTCCGTGCATCATGTGTACTAAGCATAGGAACGGCTGCTAAGACTTGCATAGCAGAATTTTGCATCTTTTGGCAACAAGAAATAAAAGCCACATAGACACAATAATAGGTAGTGTCAAACCTATGCATTAACTAAGTTCAATCTATAGAATAATTTCACTTTTAACAACTGGAACGAGGCTGGAAGATAATACAGGAAGCATTTATGATACTTACCCATAACCATAAGGAGCAAACATAGGGCCGGGCATGTAGGGTCTTCGTGACCGAAATCCGAAGTAAGGATTGACTGGCCTGCCTCGGAACTGCTTCATGCCAGGAACATTAGTACGCTTTGCAGCTACCTGCAACAGACGAATTGCACAGTCACAATGATGTCATTGTAAAAGAGGAAATGAAAATGTGTCAATCCTGTATTTTGCACTAATCTAAGTTAATAGAACCTTTAATTGACGACCATGCAACTCCGACTCATTTAAAAGGAGAGCATTTTGGATAGCTTCAACTTCAACAAATTCCACATAGGCAAAACCTTTTGGCTGACCAAACTTGTCTGTTAGAATGGTCACTCTGTTAACTGTTCCACATGATTGGAAATGCTGCTGAACCTCCTCAGGTGTGCATGCATAGTCCACCTAAAAAGAGGACAAAGCAAAATGACTTATCACATCTTTTTCAAATATAAATATAAGAATACCAGGTACTGATGGAAACATCAGTCTACATGGGAAATACAGGTGTCCCAAAAGCAAGAAAAAGGATTCTAAGCCCCAACAAAGAAAATCAAACAATATTTAAGGATTTGGGAAGATTTCTAAGCTAGAACCTACAAAAAATAGTGTATAGAAAAAATGCATCCTAGTTTTTCATTAAACTGAAACAAGTACCATTCTCAGCCTGGATGAAGTGACAAGGTAAAATACATAGTTTTTAGCAAAAATGAGCCTAGTTTTTCTTTAAACTAAAACAAGTACCATTCTCAGCCTGGATGAAGTGACAAGGTAAAATACATTGCCAACTCACACAACAAAGAAAATGCTAATCAAACTTGTATAGGTATACTGCTTGACCTCTTTTTGATTTAATCTAGTATAATTAGTTCTTACATCAACATAGTCTAAAAACAAGGTACTCTTTCGCGTTATGTATGTAAAGACAAAACATTCATTGAAAGCATTTATTTGGACTTCATCATCAGTCCCGATACCAAAGATTCAAAAAGCAAATTGTATATATGGGTTTCACTCTCCTTTCTATAACATTAAACCGTGAAATCAGGCACCAAAACTTGATCTGCTTAGCTAAAAGATAATATTTGCCCCCCTAAAATCCTCCTCTTTCCTGAACTAGTCTGGTCATTCATCATTCTTAAAAAAATAGCTTATTTAGCTTCACTAAGAATTATCTCGAGTACATAAAATGGTATTCATTATTAATATTAATTCCATGCTTACCCTTGTTTTAGATGGAATACAAATTACACAATACTGATACTGATGCATTAACATTGAAAGAGAGAAAAATCTTAGATATCTATATTCATGGACTTGGGAAAGGACAACTATGCAAACAAATAGAGAGAAACTATTATTAGGACAGGTTTAATCCTCCCATAAAACTATTATTGGAGACATAAGAGAGTATCGTGCTTTCTACATACAATATTTTTCCTTCAATTAATCTCGTGATGGGACATAAAATGAGCATAAAGATAACGAGATCTGAGCAGCATAAGGAGGAAGTAGAATGGGGCAGTGAAGCCTTACATTTCCTACATATATAGAACGGGCATCTGCCTCCTCCTTCTCAGCTAATGTAGCAGTCCCACTGGATGCATCTACATTGTATGGCCAGGAAAAATGGTTAGCAACCTCTGTATTCGTCAATAAAATCATCAGCAATAAAAGAAACTAATAATGCAGAAAGAGGTAAAGCAGTCAATTAGGCAGGGGCAATATTAAAAAATATATAATCTACAGACCAAATGATGTAAAAAAAATGCTTGATCCCAGAACTCTTGAAACACCTTGTCTAACTAGTGGTTCCACCATCCTTGCAGAGATTTGCATATAAAGGACGATGAGACTTCAACTCTATACCTAAAATAATATTAATACGCACCACGCCTGATTATTTGTATTGGTTTGGTCTCTGAATCATCTACACTAGGAAAGGTGATCATTTAAGCACTGTTCCTAAAACTATGGGTCCCTTAAAGGACTGGAACCTGTAGTAGTAAGAAGCTAGGGCCAAAGTCTAACCTCAATAATCTTTTATAACCAGTATAACCAGTCCAAAAAAGAAAGCAAAACAGAGAATCTAGCTTCCAGGACAAGCAGTTAGCAGTATATTGTAAGTTGCAGAATTGTAAGCTAATACCACTTCAGAAAAACTATTGCTCTACTTTCTTATATACAATCTCGATAGTAAGTCCCTAGTGGTTCAGTCTGGTTCATACATAGACAATTAAAAAGCACTTACATTAAATCGCTTACCTAGATTAGGGAGGGAGGACAAAGCATAACCAAATGAAGAAGCAATAACGATTTTATTGATCTTGTGGAGTATAGATGTCTATTGAAACATAAAAGTTTCTCATTAAAAGATCTAATCCCCTAAAACAAGTGAAAGACGTAATACAAAAGAAAAGGCAAATAACAATGAAGTTGATCTAAATTAATATAAAAAAATCCAGTCATTCCAAAGCGAAAAATTGAAGAATATGTTCCAACTTTTGTATCTAAAACTGCAAGATTTAGAAGTATCGTATATTTCTTCAAAATTTCATTTCTAAATAAACAGCAAATGAAAGGTAAAAAAGATATACATAATTGTAATCTTGAATACGTGACAGTTCCATATTTTGGGGTGGTTCAAACTGCTCACCCACCCCCTCCCAAATAATAAAAATAAAGAATACATAAATAACAAATAATTAATTAACTGAAATAGATTGCACAACACAACTTTATCTTCTATTAAATTAGTAAACCATATTTTGCAAGATGATAATCTAAACAGTAAACATTACATTTACGGATTGAACTTAAAACAAACAAAAACATATAGAGGATTATTTTGAATGAAATCTTGTCCTTGGTTTGGTAAAAAATCTAGTCACGCCTAATTATATGAAGAAACTAATCAATCATCAGCTTAAAAGATCGTATATGACCAGATGTAGTGTCTAAACCATATGTTAATTTCATATCCCGAAGGTAAGGATGAAATTTGGCTTGCAACAAGAAAGTTTCAGATTAAAGAGGGGAGCAGCAATTACCTGATCCAAAATTATTTTTCACCCACTTGTGGCGGCCAGATTGGCCATGTTGGTTTAACCTTCCATACATGTTAAGACCCGCAACGATCAAACAAGACAGTGAGAAAAATGGAATATAGAAACTTAACTCTAATATTTGTGAACAACGGAATATATGTGAAACACTAAATCATATGGGCACCACAATTTTGGTATGCCTTTCTAATTCTCTCTCAAATTATCGTAACACTTTCTGACAAACGGTTTCTTTCTTCTAGCAGTTTTTTTCTTTGATATCTAATCTCTCCACAATAAATACGCCAGATTTTGGCACCTCATTAATTTAAATTAATCAATTATGACATATCTTTCTAAATCTATTCATAGTATGTTTACAGCTGGACAAATTATGGTGTTAATATCAATTTAGTGCTACAGGTTTTTTATAAATCATACATTGTATTCATTTAAATGAAGTTTAAAAAGTTAAATCAACTTGTGAAATCTAGCATCCACATGTTCATTTAACTCTCTAAACTTCATTAGATTAATAGATACAATGTAATATTTGTAAAAAACTTGAAACATTATATTGATATAACCACCAAAATCTGTCCAGCTATAAACATAATACGAATAGATTTAGAAAGGTAAGCCACAATTAATATTGATTAATTTAATAAGGTGCCAAGATCTATCGTATCTATTGTAGAAAGAACAGATATTGAAGGAAAAAATCGCTCAAAAAACCGTTTTTCAGAACCGGTTAGAGATAATTTGAGAGAGAATTAGAAAGGTATACCAAGATTGTGGTGCCATATTGATTTAGTCTAGTGTTTCACATATATATCATTGTTCACATATATCCAGAGTTAGGTTTCTATATTCCATTTTTCTCACCATCTTGTTTTATCTTTGCGGGTCTTAACATGTATGGAAGGTTAAACCAACCTGGCCAATCTGGCCGCCACAAGTGGGTGAAAAATATTTTTCGGATTACGTAATTGCTGCACCCCAAATTATATCTTTAAACCCCCATCTTGCCTTCCGCCTTAAATACCATTGGGTAAATATAAACTTTAATAAGATTGGTCAAAATTGTTACTATCTTTCAATTTTACTTCACTCCAACTTAGTATTTAAACTACTGAGTGAGTTCTATATTCCAGGTGGTTCAAACTGCTCATCCCCCCACCTACAAAAAAATAGATAACTGAATAAATACATTTTTCCATTTAACTTCGGATCCGGAAAGGCAGAGTGGGCAGCCGTTGCTCCATACTTAGTCGGTCTCCGACGTAAGCTTTCGATTGAGGCTAGCTACGTGACCGCACTCAATATTTACTAAAAATGGAAGAAAGGATGGCAGATGCTGCCTTGGTGGCAACAACCAGAATGAAATTTCATTTATCGTGGAAATGCATTCATTCGTACACTACCGATTCTCTAGCAACCTATTTGGAATCGACTGTAAATGTTGTTCATCGCACGAGGTAGATATCATTTCACTCCTTTAAATTTTTACAAAATTAGAAAGTGGATTGCACAACACAAACTTTATTTCCTTAATCCCAATGATTAATAAACATTTTGCAAAATGATCAGTATCAGACTATCTTCATCAAACAAGAAGAATCAGGTACCAATTTGATTAAGCAAGGTTGATGATTAGCTCTGTTGCATTGTTGTATAATACTCTAATGTAAGGATGTGAGCGGGGTGCGGTTTGGTACGGTTTTAGGTGACCGTAAGCAATACAATGTGGTTTCTTATATTAGGAATCAAAACCAAACCAAACACCATCCGTATTACTCTAAATTGTAGAGGTGTGAAGATCACATGTATCTATCGTGGAGAGATTACTTAACAAAAAAAAACAGCTAGAAAAGGTAAAAAGAAAAAGAAACCATTGGTCAAAAATTGTTGAGATAATTTGAAAAAATAAAATTAGAAAGGTATTTTGATAATATGTATACTAACTATATAATATATACACCTAGCTATGATATATATAGGTACACCTAGCTATGAATATACCAAAAACTAGAAACAAGTGGCTTTTACGTAAATTTTACAAAATTTAGGATGGTTTGTAAAAGTTTATGTTATTTCTCCCTCCTGAAATCAACTACCCCGATAAAATACATTTATAATATATGTCGGCTTTAATACTATTTGATCACTGATTTGTATTATTAAATTCACTGTTATCTATTAACAAATCACTAATTTGTATTAATGTAATCACCAAATTCTCCAGAAACTATCAAGGTATACAACAGAAAATCGTACCAATTCTCCAGAAATTATCAGAGTATATAGCAGAAAATCATGTACAAGTAAGTCAAGCAGAGAAGATGTGTGGTTTACTAATTAATAGGGGGCATAAATTTAGGCAAATACCCCTGTGTATTTGTAATTGTCAACTTTAAAAATATAAATATATATATACCCTGTATATATCATCACCATCAACTACTCTAATTACAATCATCCCCACCTACCACCATCGCCATATCCAATTACCACCATCACCATAACAACCACATGCCAACACCACAACCTCCAATCACCTTCAATTAAAAATCAACCACTCGTATTCACTAATTACGCTTGCAAAAATATTTAATTTCACTTATAGAAATCATCAATAAAAGTTCAAAATTCACCAAAAGTTGGTGAATACACATAGTACATACACTGAGAAGGTGTTGGGGGGGTAAAGAGCTAACTTTTCCGAAGGAACGATGAAAAAAAGAGAGAAAAAAAGTGCATAGATCTAGAGAGAGAGAGAGAGAGAGAGAGAGAGAGAGAGTAGATCGGGACAAAAAAAGAATAGAAGAAAGATCCAGTAGTTAGTGGATCTTTTATGAGATCGGTAACACAAAAGATCCAGTGATGTTGAAATAATGGGGAAAGATGTATATTTGCAGGCTGTGTACTGTGTATCAATGGAAGAAAGTATGTTAGTGTGACCATGACCAAAATAAAGGGATTGTATAGATATAAATCTAATGGACAAGATTGAGTTTCTAGTTTCTAGGCGTGGAGAGGTTTCTATTTGGGCAAAAGCCAATATATATACCCCTATACATTTATGAACGTGATTCAGATTCAAATAATAGATGCATGCTATGCTTAGGTGAGCACACCTTACCCCACCAAGGCCTAATGTCGGACAACGAAAAAGGAAGCCCTTTGGGAACAATACAAAAGGCTTTGAAAGCCCAATAAGTTAGTAGTATATTTATTAGTTATTTTTAATACAGGATATAAAATGGATTATACTGATCAGCCTGATTCTGATTCGCGTAATGGATGCCTACGTGGCTACGCCTAGGTGAGCGCCTTACCCCACCCAGGCCTAATGTAGGATAACGAAAAAAGAAGCCCACAGAATCAATTTGGGAACAATACAAAAGGCTTTGAAAACTCAAAAAAATTAGTAGTGTGTTTATTAGTTTTTTTTTTTTTAATATAGCACATTATATGGATTAGAGTTTGATTATAATTAGGAGAGTAATTTAGTTATCTACAGAAGTTTAATCATTGTAAATCATTAAAGTCTTTATTTAGATAACTTATTTATTGATTTTAGAATATCTTTCGGAGAAGAATTTACTAAGTATTCACAATAACCCTAATTTCATCTGCATCGCCCATGAGGTCCGCTAGGTCTTGATTCGCCTTTATGCTTTAACAAGTAGGGCTGACATGTACACCAATAATATCGTCATTAATTACAGTTGTCAAAATTAAATGAAGCATCTTATTCCATGTTGATGCTAGGTGGCAGGTGGGGTCAATGAACGTGGTCTTGCAAAGCAGTGTCACTTTAAAATGCTTCACCCCTTATCCTGCTTTTCCTAGTAGAGAATCTAATAACACCTAATATGATAGGTCGACAACTAGAAAATAACCTACCAATCAAAAACTAGTATTTTGGGTACCAACTCCATAGATAACCTTTGGAAAATATAACAAACTATAAGTACTTGAACATGGTTACGGTTCAAATCACAGTTCACAAAAATACGACCTTTAGTTAATTAGATCGTTATCTTAGCTTGAGCATCTTTTATTTACCATAAGATAAGTTAACAACCAATCAAAACTAGGTTCACCATGAAGATTACTGCAAAAAGGGTGGGGAACACAACTAAGTTCACCACAGGACTAAGTTAACCAGAGAATAACAAAATGTATGCAATCACGACACGAATACATAAGGGCAAGACAACATAAACATATAGGCATATAAGATAAAGGGCAGAAAAATGTATGTTGAGTGAGATACCTTGTACAGAACCCATCTCTTTCTCGACTTTCGCTTGCATCTCACGAAGAGCTCCTGCTTCTTCTTCAATCTCCTTTAATCTCTTCTTCATATCTTCCAATTCCTAATCACCACACTCAAAAAATTAGATACATTACACACACATAGCTTTGATTCAAATAAAACACACACATATCACAGAGAGGGGGGGGGAGAGAGAGAGAGAGAGAGAGAGAGAGAGAGAGAGAGAGAGAGAGAGAGAGAGAGAGCTAAATAGACAATTGAGAGAGGGAGAGAGAGAGAGAGAGAGAGAGAGAGAGAGAGAGAGAGAGAGAGAGAGAGAGAGAGAGAGAGAGAGAGAGAGACCTTAGAAGCATTTTCATCATCATCAAGGCGAGACATGTCAACATCGGCATCCATATCAGTTTCATCAGGAATATCAGCGCCATACACTTCATGTTCTTGATCTTGGTCTTCATGATGATTGTCCATTTGTTGTTTAATTTTGTTGGGGGTTTCTAGGGTTTTGAATATTTGGGGGTGAAGAAGCTCAGACCAGAGAGAGATATGCGATTAAATACACAACACACTGATTGTGAGGCGGTCGGCAATTGACAGAGGGGCCAAATTTATAACCGAGTAATTTTGTGTTGGATCAGGGTATATGTTGGATCAGGGTACATGTGTGTTCGAGTAATTTTTATTTTTAAACTTTTTGTATTTTCATCAGTATTTTTTGTTTTGTGTTTGTTTTGTAAATATAAATGCAGATTTTTTTTTTTTTTACGGTATTTTTAGTTAAGGATTTTCTTTATGATTTGTATAATTGACTCATTACAGAATTTGGCATTCAATTTTTAATTTATAAACATTCACAAAACTTTTAGGTAGATGAACAATTTTCATGATTGAATCACATTTAACTATATTTAAATAATATGTACATATTTGTTATATGTGAATATTTGGTTAAATGGGTAACACTTAGATATATCCAAACTTGTAATGTTTAGTTTATTTTTAACTAATTATTTTCGAAGTGTAATGATATTTTCATGTCAAATCTCGTAGTTATATCCAAACTTGTAATATTTAATTTATTTTTAACTAATATTTTTTAAAATGTGATGACATTTTCATGCCAAATCACATTTTTTTATATGGCCAAAGTTTATAAAAAAAATAAAAAAATTTGACGAAACCAAAGTTTATAAATTTAAACTTTCACTTTTACCTTTTATGTATACTTGTTAATAATGTCATGGAAAAAGAAAACACGTATCAATTATTTGATTTCAGTTGTTCGAATACGTTTACACGAATTGGATATATATATATATATAATGACTACCACAATTTATTAGATTGTCTTTTTAAAAATTTTACAAATTTCAACGATATGAACGAGAGATATGTTATAATGATTGATTTGTTCAACAATCATAACTCGGATGAAAAAAATTCTAAT
This sequence comes from Saposhnikovia divaricata, assembly GCA_036435485.1. Taxonomy (NCBI): domain Eukaryota; kingdom Viridiplantae; phylum Streptophyta; class Magnoliopsida; order Apiales; family Apiaceae; genus Saposhnikovia; species Saposhnikovia divaricata. Next base: position 36,745,912 of record CM071599.1, read on the forward strand.
TAATTCTATTTTATTACGTGTTTGTTCAATATTGATTGTATTTGTAGATGTCGTTTAGCCATTTATTAATGAATTACTTATCAAAAAAATTTATATAGTTGATTTCATTTTTCATTTACATATTGTGATATCATGTCAAAATATATTGCTTGTAAACTTGTATTAAAAGTTATTGCTAGTTGTTATGATAGTTTGACTCATGTGTTAAATTACTTAAATAATTAACTTGCAATATTTTAATTAGTTCATATTAATAATAAATATTTAATGAATTACGAATTTCATACATCTTATTTACTTATCGCTTTTTGTGTATTGTATTAAGTTTATGAAATTTGATACATGTTATATTAAACTGATTTTTGTGTTATACTTTTTTAACTAAAACACATGTCTTGTATGATAATCAAATAATGTTTATGTAAATTTTAAAAATATTACATTCAATAATTGATCATATGGTATTTACTAATTGGACTAATCTTGTTAATCTGGTATGTAAATCAAACTTAGTTAGCATAAATTGGGTATGTCAATAAATTTCTATTAGATATTCTTATTTGTGTATTAATTCACAGGCGACAAACTATTTTATTTAATTATATATTTTAATTTCGAAATAATTTCATTTATACATACGGTTAAACATGCCAAAATGGTTCATGCACCACATTTTCGATTTTATTTGATCTATCATAAATTACATTGAACGTATATTAATCATAATAAGATTTGATAAGATAACATTATGATTAACTAATAATTAAATCTGCATTATGTTTAATATAGTTTGATAAACTTATATACAAGTAACTAGCAAATTACTTTGTATCCTACTCTTTTTGAGATTCAGTCATAATTTTATAGGTCTGTAAAGCATGGCGAAACATGTGTCACAAATTTCAAACTTGTTTTTTTTTTTAAATACACGTTTTCTTAACTAAATATTATATCAAGATAAAAAGATTGCATGATACCTTTCTATCTAGAATGGAAAAATGTGGAAGTAACCTATCATTAAAAATATGAATATTAATGGAAAATTATATCATGTGTGTTAAATTGCACAATAGTTGATTTTCATTACTCAGTGGTTAAAACTTAATATTTATATCTTATGTTTAGCATCAAACAACTCAAGAAAATTAACATAAACTTAAAATATTATCTTTTCTATTTCATTGTCTGCGAGTTCATAAAAATTAATAACATGCTCCTTATAACTAGGCCTGACAATTTGACATGCGACACGTGAACACGACACGAAAAATAAGATTTTGGATTTTAATTTTTGGTACATGAAATATTTAGTGTCAGATATGGGTTTTCATTTTGGGTACACGAAAGTACACGAAATATTATATATATAATTTTTATTTTTTATATATCATAATATATATTATACATGTAATATATATTATTTAAACATATATTTTAACAATTTTAAGAAGTGGGCAAGTACTCAACTATGCAAGTAGGAAGTCAATGGTCAATATAACTCATCTAATACATATATGATAGATTAGGGTTTCTATCTTTTTACTCATCCGCCTCTTCCTTACAAAACACATCTGCCTCTACTCTCCTCCGCCACTCTATTTTCAAAATCCCTAAATCTCTTCATATCCAATTAATCAAAATGACTGATAAAATAGATAATATTACAGATTAGGTAATTTCAACTTCCTTTTTTGTTTTGATGTTATATTTCATCTGATTTATAATTCTTCAAGTCTGATCTGATTTTTTATGTTTGATTTGTCACTAATCCGTGTTGGTTTGCAGGATTATGAATCCTTAAGCGATGATGAAGCTGATATTTTGGAAAACGCTACCACTGAACAGCCTACTAATGAACTACCAACTGAAGATTCTTCAAAGAAGTTTGAAAAGCTACCTTGTACCAAAAGAAAGAGATCGAAGGTGTGGAAAACATTTACACTCATCACTGGAGCTGATAAAATAGTGAGAGCTGGAGCTGATAAAATAGTGAGAGCAGTATGCTCAAAGTGTGGTTACACATGTATGTATGATTTAATGAATGGAACTGGAAACATGTTGAAGCACCAAAAGGCATGCAAAAATTTCAAAGACATGAAGCAAATGGTACTGTCTAGCAGTGAGGGATCTATGACAATGTGCAATGTATTATTTGACCCTCAGGCATTTCGAGATTTAATTACGAATGTTGTCATCAAGCATAATTTGCCACTTCAGTTTGTAAAAAATGAAGGTATTAGAGAAGCCTATGTGTATGCACACCCAGAAGCTACTTTGGTTAGTATGAACACCATGAAAAAAGATGTTTTTATCTTGTTAACAATTTAAAAAGAAAAAATTGTTTAACTTGCTGCAACAATTTGATGGTAGAGTATGCCTAACCTTTGATTTATGGACTTAGTTGCTACTGATGGTTACATTTCTCTTACTGCCCACTATATCACTTCTGATTGGGTTTTACATAAGAAACTTCTTAATTTTTCGTATCTTCCATCACCACATACTGGTATTACGATATTTGAGAAAAATGTATAAGATGGTATGTGAGTGGAGTCTTGAGTCGAAACTGTTTAGCATTATTTTAGATAAAGCTTCAAGTAATGATTCATTTGTTGGTATCTTGAGAACACAACTGAATTTAAGAAATGCTTTGTTGTGTAAAGGAGAATTTTTAACATAAGATGTTTTGCTCACATCCTTACCTTGATTGTACAAGAGGGTCTTAAAGAAATAGATACTTTTGTTGTTAAAATACGTGAATCTATTAAGTACATCAAAGGCTCTCAAGGAAGAAAAAAAGGAAAAATTTATAGAATGTATATCATCGATAGCTCTAGATAAGAAAAGAGGTTTGCGTCAAGATGTCCCAACCAGGTGGAATTCGACCTTTCTAATGCTTTAAAGTGCACTATATTATCGTCGTGCTTTCACTCATTTGACCTTAACTGATTCAAACTACAAGCATGGTCTTCTTGATGAGGAATGAGGATAAAGTGGAGGGTATTTTTAAGTTTCTTGCAATTTTTTATAATGTCACTCAATTGTTCTCTTGATCTAAATATCCCAATGCAAATTTATACTTCCCACATGTTTTTCTGGTTGAACACAAATTGATTAAGGCAGTAGAAGACAAAGATTGTGTAGCAAATTCCTTGACTAGGAGAATGAAACCCAAGTTCAACAAGTATTGGAAATAATATAGCTTGATTCTTGCTATTGTTGTTGTCTTTGATCCACAATAAAAAACACAATTTGTTGGATTTAGCTACAAAATGTTATATGGAGATGCTTCTGATAAGATTAAAAAATTTCATAGAACCTTGAAGGCATTGTTTGATTTGTATAAACATAGAATTCCTTCACATACTGCGAGTGAATTTATTCTTGGTTCTCTAGTTCAAACTAAAGGAAATGATGTATTAAAGGTATTATTTATTTAATTTTGACTTGATTTAGTATTTTTATGATATATGGAAACATGTCAGACTTACATTCTCATTTTGTTACAAAATTTGTATATCTCAGGAAACTTACCTAAGATATATCTCAGGCTCCCTACTCTCTCCTAATAATCACATATTATTTTTGCAGTAAGTTTATGACATTTCGTAGTTTGAAATTTGAATTTTGATCAATTTTCTGAAGTTGGATCAGAGTTTTGTGGGCCGATGATTATATAAAAGGCCTTTACTTGTATCGCATGTCAGCAATTAGTGTGGACCATCAATCTTCCTCGTATGAGGAGTTGATAATGGTAAAAGCCCAAAAGGCCAAAGCACTTGATATATTTTAACATAGTTTTTTTTTCTCTATAAATAGACACATAAACAGAGTTGACAAAGAAACCAAACTCAACTCATGAGTTACAAGTAAAACGCCGCGCATCTTGGTTTATGCAATTCTAGATCTCCAAGCCTTGTATGTATATTTTCTCTTCGTAATTTTTTTGTGTATAAAAACTTTTAGTTATCTATTTAAGTTTAAGATGTAACAGATGTAAATTAAAAGAATAAACAAAGATGAGTTGATAATAAAAAATGGGGTGATGGCCCTAAATAATCATTTTTGGGATCAATTGGCCCAAAAATACTGATTCTGGAAAAGTTGGCCCTAAATATCGACGGGATACGGTATTGCGTACACTGTATCCTTCAAATACGCTATACCGTGTAACGTATCTTCATGTTACGGTATTGGGTCGTTCGTGTCTTCATGTTACAGAAGAGTGGATCCAGTGAAATGTCTCAGATACGCAACTCCGTCCTTCAAATACGCTACACCGTGTAACGTATCTTCATGTCACGCCTCACGCAAAGGCGTATGCCCCTACGGGGCCTACACCCACAACAGCAAGCTCTGGCGACCAAAATGGCGATTCAGGCGATTTCCCATATCATGTTATAAACCATTTGAATCGTCTTTCGACGATCTACACATCCATACCAGTTTTATACCATTTGTTTCTCCGGATTTTAAACCCCCAAATCGAACCCAACCCCTCTTCTCGATTTTCCGACGAGCTCGTACAAGCCCCTGCGGGGCCAGATTCCGTTAAATCGATTGGGCAAAATGGAGAGCAAGGTGTGTTGATCGTTTTGTGTGCTCATAAAGAATTGGAGGTGGGCGGAGAGAGGCAGAGAGATTGGAGAGAGATGAGAGAGACGAAGGAGAGACGGGATAGAGATGGTGAACAATGACTATGGGATACGATGCACGATGTTTTGCATCCCAGCGGTAGAAAGGGCCAAAAATCTTAAAATCGGTATTTTGGGCCACTAAGTCTCAAAAATGATTATTTTAGTAATTTTCTCTAAAAAATAAGGGGTTAACCAAACTATAAAATACTCCCTCTGTCCCCCTTGGCTCTTTACCCTGGGGGTCGTAATTCTGGCACGGATTTTAAGGTGCATTTTGCGGATAGTTTCATAACTTATTTTTAAAATTTTCTTTTTTTTGTATAAAAATAGAATTGTTCTATTTTTATACAAAAAAAGAATATTTTAAAAATAATTTATGGAACTATACATTTTAGAAGCCTTAAAATGCGTGTCAAGCAGTGAAAAAAAATGTAAAGAAATGAGAGGGACAGAGGGAGTATATATCCTTTTTGCTCATTTAATCTTTTCTTAACTAGGACATTATCACTAAATTATTTACACCAAGTTCCTAATAAGAGAAAAAAGACCTGAGATACATCTCAGGGAAGTTTTCTAAGATACACACAAAACTAAGTCTTAAATTTACTGGGCTCGCAGGGCTAATTAATAAAATTTTAAATGAATCATGATTTTACAAAAATGCCCTCCAAATTTACATACAAAATTTGTATATCTCAGAAAACTTACCTAAGATATATCTCGGGCTCCTTACTCTCTCCTAATAATCACATATTATTTTTGCAGTAAGTTTATGACATTTCGTAGAAGAGTAGCGAACGGGTATAAATTGTGGTATTCAGGTCTTGCCAACGCGAAGAACGGAGTGGGCATTCTTGTGACGGAAGACCTTAAAGACAACGTCGTGGAAGTGAATAGGTGCAATGACAGGATCATGTCCGTCAAGGTGGTGGTGGGGGAGATTGTGGTGAATGTGGTGTGTGCGTACGCCCCGCAAGGTGGTTTGGGCGACGCTGAGAAGGAGGCTTTTTGGGCCTGTTTAGATGGGCTGGTAGGGAGTATTCCTGCAGACCAATTTTTAGTGTTGGGTGGCGATTTCAACGGTCACATTGGCGAGAGATCAGATGGTTTCCCCATTGCACATGGGGGTTTTGGCTTCGGGACCAGGAATGTCGGTGGGTCCGCACTGTTAGAGTTTGCTTCGGCCCAGGAGTTGGTTATTGTTAATTCTGTTTTTCAGAAGAGGGCTGAGCACCTCATCACCTTTAGTAGCGGGGGACGCAGCACTCAAATCGATTACTTGCTTGTGCGCAGCCGGGACGCTAGAGCATGCGTGGACTGCAAGGTGTTCAGGAGTGAGGCGTGTGCTTCCCAGCACAGGCTGTTGGCCATGGATCTATCCATGGAGGGTCGAGTAGTTTGCAGGAAGAGAGAGTTTAGACCAAGAATCCTGTGGAAAGACTTGAAGGGCGAGAAGGCGGCGGTTTTCAGGGAGGCCTTGATCAACGAAGGTTGTTTTGCGAGTGGGGGAGATGCTAACTCCAGGTGGACCAAGATGGCTAAGGCCATCCGGAGTGTGGGCGAGAAGGTGGTGGGGGTTTCCTCAGGTAGATGCAGCGGTCATAAGGAGTCGTGGTGGTGGAACGAGGAGGTTCAAAAGAAAGTTAAGGCTAAACTTGCGCTCTTTAAAGAGCTTTTATCGACCGGCACAGGGCAGGAGAGGATTATGAAGATGGAAGCATACAAGGTGGCAAGACGAGAGGCAAAAAAGGCAATGGCGAAAGCTAAAGAGGAGGCTTATGAAGGGCTGTACAAGCGCCTAGATACCAAGGAAGGAGCGAATGCCATCTTTAAGCTAGCTAAAGCTAGGGAGAGAGGGCGGCGCGACCTGGGTTCTGTTAAGTTTGTTAAGGACGATTCAGGCCAAGTGTTATTGAATGAAGATGCTATTAAGGAGAGGTGGAGTTCGTATTTTCATAATCTTTTCAACGAGGCTAGGAGGAGTGGTGTCGGGGTGGAGCGAGAGGTCTCTCTTTCCCCTGTGCTCTCTATCGATTCCTGTGAGCGCATCAGCAAGGATGAAGTCAAGGGTGCCATGCAGAAGATGGCTAAAGGGAAGGCGGTTGGCCCGAATCTCATCCCGATCGAGGTTTGGCTTTGTCTTGGTGAGGTTGGCGTCCAATGGTTAGCAGATCTGTTCAATGTTCTTCTCTTGGGTGCTAAGATGCCAGCTGAATGGAGGCGTAGTGTTGTGGTCCCTTTTTTCAAGAATAAAGGCGATGCTCAGAGTTGTAGTAACTACCGGGGTATTAAATTACTCAGTCATACTATGAAACTTTGGGAGAGAGTGGTTGATAGTCGGATTAGAAGAGTAGTTGAAGTTTCAGAGAATCAATTTGGATTTATGCCTGGGAGATCGACGACCGAAGCTATTCATCTCGTTAGACGCCCTATGGAGAAGTTCAGGGATCGTCGCAAAGACCTCCATATGGTGTTCATTGATCTTGAGAAGGCATATGATAGCATACCCCGTGAAGCTATCTGGAAGAGCCTTGAGGAGAGGGGAGTGCCGCTGGCGTACGTTAGGGTGATTCAAGACATGTATTCCCAAGCTAGTTCTTGCGTTCGGACCCCAGTGGGGGACTCCCGTTTCTTCCCTGTTGAGATGGGGCTTCATCAGGGGTCGGCCCTGAGTCCTTTTCTTTTCGCCCTTATCCTTGATGTCATATCGCGGGGGATTCAAGATGCTGTCCCATGGTGCATGCTCTTCGCGGATGATATCGTGCTAGTGGCGGAATCGAGGAGGGAGGTGAACGACAAATTGGAGCTTTGGAGATCTACTTTGGAGCACCAAGGGTTACGTATGAGCCGTTCTAAAACCGAGTATCTTTGGTGTAACTTCAGTGGTGAGGCCAACGAAGAAGGGGTGGAGGTTAGGATTGAAGACCAGATCGTCCCGCAGACGGACAAGTTCAAGTATTTAGGTTCGATCATCCAGAAGGAAGGTGAGATTGAAGCCGATGTCACGCATCGTATCAAGGCGGGGTGGTTAAGGTGGAGGGCAGCGTCAGGGGTGATGTGCGATAAGAAAGTCCCTTTAAAGTTGAAAGGGAAATTCTATAGAGCGGCTATCCGCCCTGCGATGTTATATGGTTCGGAGTGTTGGGCGGAGAAGAAGGCCCTGGTAAGGAAGTTGGAAGCGGCTGAAATGAGGATGTTGCGGTGGTCTTGTGGGCGCACGATGTTGGACAGAATCCCAAATTCGGTGTTTAGGAGCGAGCTTGAAGTGGTGCCTTTTTCTGCGAAACTTAGGGAAGGAAGGTTGAGATGGTTCGGCCATGTCCGTAGGAGGCTGGTTGAAGCCCCAGTGAGGAGGGTCGAGAGTCTTTCGGTTGGTGGGGCGAGGAGGAGAGGCAGGCCGAGGAGGTCGTGGGAAGAGCAGCTCAGGCTGGATTTGAAGGCCTTAGACTTAAATAAGACCATGTTTGTGGATAGGTCTGCTTGGAGGCGGCGTATCAGAGTGGTGGATTCTCTTTTAGGGTGCGGTTCGGTTGTCGAGAGCCTCAGAATTGGGTTGTCTCGGTTAGCGATTTTGTAGTAGTCCGACTTTAGCGTTCTCACTTTGCGTTTTTAGTGTCTTCTGTTTGCTAGTTTTGCAGTTACAGGGATCTTGGCTCAGTGCTGTCTCACTGCAGGATATTGGTGTGATTGGAGCGCTTCAACTTATGAGTATCATAAATCTTCGCAGATAGGTATGCCCCATGATGGGCCATAACCAACCCCAACTGGACTCGGCCCAAGGTACCAGGAGTCCAGGAGTCCGGCCTATAGGAAGCCCGGACTGGGCCCGAACCGGTCTAGTTGGCAACCCAGCCACAGGGAGCATAAGAGCACGGGAGACACGAGTCATGACTAGGGTCCTACATGACAGCGACAGATAAGGGAATCCTAGCATTGGCACAATCATGTCCCCATCAGACCGCGTGCTGGCGCGCCCAGGGCACACGCTGCCACAGATATTACCTGGACAGGTGGGAATTATCAGAGAAGGACAAGTGTCCCACCTACCTAGGATCCGACGCTCATGATTGCAGGTACCAACCCCTAAACCCTAATCCTTGGCCTATAAATAAGACAAGGAGAAAAAGGTGAAGGGGTTACATTCTCTTTTACATACACACTCATATACACACACCCTCCATAATTAGATACTCTAGTCCTTATCTTTACTCTCCAAAGCCGTCACTTACTCTCACGCCGGAGGCGCCGCGGGGCTCAAACCCCCTCCGGTGTTGTTTTGCAGACGCCCAACCACCAGCTTCACCTCTTACCGGGCGTGGGAACGGCGGAGGAGGCACTAGATCGGGTCTTGGAGTTATCATTGGCGCTAGAAGGAGGGGGGCTCCGTCCTTTGGTCTCGGTGCCACTGGACTCGACTACATCAACAAGCTCTTGAAAAAGAGTCCTAGTTAAAATCAGTAAGATCTAATACAACCCTTAAACCTTCACCAAAGATGTCACCTTTGCACGTTTCTTTGCCGTGTGTATGCGTGTTCAACATTATTTAGCTTTGATAGCCTAGATATTGGTAAAAGTTGCGATCTTTGGCCTATAAGTATAGCTGAAATACAGATCTGTGCTCATAGTCACCTGCTTGTCTGTCTATACCTGTTTACCTGTGTTTATATCTGAACATTTAGCTCATACACACACCGCTTTACTTGAAACTCAGCCCCATTCTGTTACAATCAATATTTTGTGAAATATTTTGTGAGTTTGAAATCATGCCGAGAGGAAGCAAATCTACTCAAAGAAACAATAATCGAGACCAGGATCCGAATCCCGTCCCCGACTTGCCCTTGGTTCCGGCAGAAGCAGCTCCAGCTTTGGGAAGGGTAGGGATCGGTCCTGGAGATGCCCGAATTGACATTGAGCTCAACCAATACAAATATACAGATGTACCTCTAGCCGCGGCACACATGCAAGATCTTACTCGGGACGAGTTGGCGGATGCAATCCGGGCATATCGAGCAAGCCGGATAGCACCTCCTCCCGAACCAGAACAAGCTGAAAATTCACAAGGCTCTGAACACTCTCACCGGTCAAGAAGATCAGTCTTTGACCGAATTGGCAACCAAGGAAAACAAACCGCCAATAAAGCCCAAAGCAAAAATCATGAAGCAGAAAAACTCAAAAAGCTGGCCGAACTCAAAGAAAAGATCAGGCAAGAGGAAGAAGCAAAGCTTGAACTCAAAATCCAGAAAAGGATCCAGGAGGAAGAGGACCGGGTATTGAGGCGGTCCGGATCTAAGAGGGCCATGAGAGAAATCAGTCCTGAACTTATCTTAGATGAAGAAGAGCCTGAAGACAATCTCATGCAAATGATTCACGAGTTACAGAAAAAAGTAGGCCAAGACTCTGGACTTGAAATCGAGGGAACTTTGACGCCCTTCAGCCGTTCCTTGGAAGCTATTCCAAGGCAGAAAAACTTGAAACACTACAATTTTGATTCATTTGACGGACTGGGAGACCCGGAAGAACACATTAATTACTTTGAGCAGATTGCCCTGATCTACTACTATAATGACATCACCAAGTGCAGATTCTTTGCATCAACCCTAAAGGGAGGAGCACAGAGATGGTTCAGCCGCATCCCCTCCCGAAGCATTCACTCCTGGAAGCAGTTTCGAGAATCTTTTCTGAAAAGGTTCAGAGCAAACAGGACACACGAGTTACACATGTGTCATTTGGAAACCATTCGACAGTATGATAATGAATCCCTTTCGGATTTCATGAAACGCTTTCAGGAGGCAATCAACAAAATCTCACGATTGGATGAGCGCGAAGCTCTCAGTATTTTCCGGAGAAACTTAGACCCCGACCAGAATGAAAGATATGTTTATGAACTAATCAACAAAGAGCCCGAAAGTTTGGCTGCAGCATACTCCATGGCTGCTCGATTCATCAAAGAAAGCGATGTTCTCCAAGCCATGAGGATGACCCGACAAGGGAATGTTTTTTCCCGGATTACTCAAGATGACCGCTCTCGGGGCGGGTACCAGTCCGAAAAAAGGTTCAAACCGAATAGACAGGCTAATTACATCCAAACTTCCCAACCACCCGCCTCGGGAAGAGCTACCGATCCGGTAACGGTGACGATCAAATCAGACTCGAAGCCTCAAAAACCGCCCAAACCCGATCCAAAACCTGAACCTCAGTGGACTCCACTCAGCCGAACTCGTTCTGATATACTGAAAGAGGTTCGGGATAAGCCATACTTCTACCCACCTAAACCAATGATTACTGCCCCAGAAAATCGACCTACTCACAAACAATGTGACTACCACGGCACACACGGTCATACCACAGAAAACTGCCTCTCCCTCAAATACTTTATTGAAGAACAAATCAAAAAAGGAAACATGGGGCAATACATAGCTCGGAAGACCATGGAAAAAGGGGAGGCATCCGGAGCAGGAAAAAAGCATGTTGTCAACGTGGTCATGGGAGGTTCCAATTCTCCTCCCCCTAGTCCGGACTCAGGAGATGAGGTAATGATGATTCAATCTTTCCCCGAGCAAATAATAACTTTCAGCAACGCAGATTTCGAAGGAATTGATCCAAACCATAATGAGGCTTTGGTGGTCAGCCTAGATGTCGCCGAAAATGAGGTCAAGAGAATTCTGGTCGATAACGGATCCTCAGTCAACATCATCTTCAAACATACATTCGATAGAATGCAACTGGGCAGTATAAGAATGAACGAATGCAGAGAGGACCCACTCTTCGGGTTTGGAAACAACTTAGTACCGATCCAAGGAACTTTGTATCTACCTGTTCAGTTCGGAACTTACCCAAAGCAAGTCACTCACATTGTGAAATTTTATGTGATCAACACCCCATCCTCGTACAACATGATACTTGGCCGTCCAGCATTAACCAAGCTCCGAGCGATAACATCTACCCCACATTTGAAGTTTAAGTTCCCCACTCCATCTGGAATCGGGGAAGTCAAGGGCGATTCGGAAACCGCCGGTCGCTGCTACGGTCAAGCTTTGATCATGGCTGAAACAGACCCAGAAAATAAAAGAAAAGCAACCTTATACCAAAAGAACTTGAGCCGAAAGAAGCACAGAGCCCACTTCAAGAAGGAACCCGGACATGAAGTTCAAAATATTGAAAGTATCGAAGCTCAAACCAAGGAAGAACTAATTGCGAAAGCCCGAAGTTATCTAGAGTCCAATACACAAGCCCGGGTTCAGCAGTACATCTCAAAGAAAGATCTCGGAAAGGTAGAACCCGCAGTTGAAACCGAGATGATCGAGCTGGAGGAAGGTAGTCCGGACAGAAGAATAAAGATAGGATCTGGACTAGATCCAGAATTCAGGCAGAAACTTATACAGCTGCTCAGAGATTATGCGGACGTTTTTGCGTGGAGCCCGGAGGACATGCCTGGACTCAAAGAATCTGTAGCCATGCATAGCCTTGATGTTAAACCTGACAAAAGACCAGTGAAACAAAAAAGGAGGAATTTTGCTCCGGATAGACAAAAAGCAATCGATGAGGAGGTTGAAAAACTTCTCAAAGCGGGAATAATTTGTGAGGTAAAGTATCCAGAATGGCTAGCCAATGTCGTCTTGGTCAAGAAACCTAATGGGAAGTGGAGAATGTGTGTGGACTACACAGACCTCAACGCAGCGTGTCCTAAGGACCCCTATCCTCTCCCAAGCATCGATCAACTCATTGATGCCACGGCAGGTCACGAGATGTTCAGTTTCATGGACGCATTCTCTGGCTACAACCAGATTAGAATGAACCCGGCAGACATTGCAAAAACTGCTTTCATAACTCATAGAGCTGTCTATGCGTACAAATACATGCCTTTCGGATTGATGAACGCCGGATCAACCTACCAAAGAGCAATGGTCGAAGTTTTCAAAGATCAGTTGGGTCGAAACCTGGAATCCTACGTAGATGATATGATAGCTAAATCACAAACGGTACAAGAGCACATCCTGGATTTGCAAGAATGTTTTGACAATCTGAGGAAGCATGAGATGAAGCTAAATCCAGAAAAGTGCACATTTGGGGTGGAAGCAGGAAAATTTCTAGGCTTCATGGTTAGTCAGAGAGGAATCGAAGCGAATCCTGAAAAAGATCAAAGCAATAATAGAAATGGAACCACCCCGGACTCAGAAGGAGATACAAAAATTGGCTGGCTCGCTAGCGGCTCTGAGGAGATTTATTCCTAAGCTAGCCGAGCGGTGTTTACCATTCTTCGAGCTACTAAGAGGGGCGAAGAATAAAAAAGAGATAAACTGGAGCCCGGATTGTCAAAGGTCTTTCGATTCTATAAAGGCATACCTATCGTCCCCGCCAATCTTATCCAAAGCTGAACCCGGAGAAGCGCTATCCCTTTATCTGGCCGCAAGTCCTTCGGCGGTGGGGGCGGCACTAATCCGGGAACATGAAGGGCAGCAAAAGCCGGTCTACTATGTTAGCCAGGTTCTAAAAGATGCAGAAACCAGATATCCCAACTTGGAAAAGTTTGCTTTCGCCCTGGTAACTGCCTCCAGAAAGCTAAGGCATTATTTTCAAGGGAGAGAAATTAAAGTTATTACGGACCAGCCCTTGAGAAGAATAATTCACAAGCCAGATGTATCTGGTAGACTCGTTAATTGGGCTGTGGAGCTCAGTCAGTTCCAACTCACATTTGTACCCCGGACAGCAATAAAGGCTCAGGTGTTGGCCGATTTTGTCGTGGAATGCTCTTTTCCTGAACCTCGATCTGGTCTCATGGTAAGAGATACGAGGGTAGAAGGTGAATCTAATCCGGAGGGTTGGACTTTATATGTCGATGGATCTGCAACAAGTGAAAGGGCTGGAGCAGGCTTGGTTCTGAAAAGCCCCTGCGGCTTCCAGATACAACAAGCGATAACCTTCAAGTTTTTGGCTACTAACAATCAAGCAGAATATGAGGCACTTTTGGCCGGACTCCGATTGGCCAGATCATTGAAAATCCAAGACTTGAAGGTTTATAGTGATTCTCAAATTGTGGTCAGGCAAACGAAAGGAGAATATATCGCTAAGGATCCAAGGCTAGCTCAATACCAAGCTTTGGTAAAAAGTTACTTAACTACAATTCCAAATTTTGAGATGATGCAGATTAATAGAGAAGAAAACACGGAGGCCGATCTACTATCCAAACTAATCCGAAATGATGCAGAGCTAGACAGCTCGGTCTACTTCGAAGAAATAGAGAGGCCTACCATTGAAAATGGTGAATTAATGGAGATAGATAATCAGCCCGGCTGGATGATCCCTATAATGTCATATCTAGAAAAAGGAGAGTTGCCAGAAGATAAAAACAAAGCCCAGAGACTCAAAGCCAAAGCCGCAAAATTTTTTGTCGAAGAAGGACAACTTTATCGTAGAACGTTCTCTAGCCCGATCTTGAAATGCGTAGGACCTGCCGAAGCGGCATACTGTTTGCAAGAAGTGCATGAAGGAATTTGCGGGGACCACCTATCAGCAAAAGCCTTAGCATACAAAATAATAAGGCAGGGATACTATTGGCCAACGATTCACAAAGATGCGGTAGAGTTTGTCAGAAAGTGTAAGAATTGTCAGACATTCGGCAACGTCCAGAGACAGAGCCCGGTTCTACCCTCTTCGGTCCTCTCTCCCATACCGTTCGCAGTCTGGGGAATCGACATCATGGGCCCTTTTCCCCGGGCTAAAGGGGATTTGAGGTACTTGTTGGTGGCTATTGATTACATGACAAAGTGGGCAGAAGCCAAAGCTATGAGAACAATAAATCAGCAAGATTGTATCCGATTCATGGATAACATACTGATGAGATTCGGGATTCCCCAAGTGTTAGTCTCGGACAATGGACCTCAATTCGTTGGTTCAGACTTTGAAAATTACTTGAAGGAGAGGGGCATCAAACATAAGAGGTCCTCGGTAGCATACCCACAAGGTAATGGTCAGGTTGAGGTAACAAATCGAATCTTACTGAGGGGAATAGAAAAAAGGCTTCAGGAAAGCAAAAACAAGTGGCCCGAAGAGTTACCAAACGTGTTATGGGCTTACCGGACTAGCCCGCGGACAAGCACGGGAGAGACACCTTTCAAGCTAGCTTATGGGTCTGAAGCAATGTTACCAGTTGAAGTAGGATCACCTTCTCACAGGGTAATCAACTTTGAAGAAATTGCAAATGAAGAAGGGCTTCGAATAAACTTGGATTTGATAGATGAGGTTCGGGATGAAGCGGTGGCAAGAATGGAAAAATACAAAGAGAAGACCAGAGAATACTTTGGAAAGAAGGCCAGGGTCAAACACTTTCAAGTGGGAGATCTAGTCCTTCGAGACACCGAAGCCTCTGAACCAACAAACACTGGAAAGCTAATGCCTAAATGGGAAGGACCCTATAGGGTCAAGGAGATTCTTCGTCCTGGAACTTATAAGCTATGCAACATGGATGATTCGGAGGTTCCCAACACCTGGCACGGCATCCGACTTCGGAAATTCTACCAGTGAACGAAAGGCCTAGGACCGGAAAACCAATCAAGGAGCTGCTTCTGAGCCCAAAAAGTCTTCAACAGATAGATTAGTCTCTGTAATGAAGCAAGAATAAATACTTTGTAATTTGAATATCAAGTCTAATGAAATCGGACCTAGCCTCACAACTTTCATCCGTTACTGTCAAATTAGTATATCACCAACACACACAAGTCCCCGACCGGGAGCCATAGGCAAAGTCGGATCCGGGGCAAAAACGACCACTCTAGTCCGGTCCATTTTCTATGAAAAGTATCCGGACTGGGGGCAAACACAAAAAATTTTCTAAGTAACCCAAAGTTTTCAAACTTTGGACTTAGCCCAAAAACGATCACTCTAGTCCGGTCCATTTTCTATGAAAAGTATCCGGACTGGGGGCAAACATAAAAAATTTTTTCTAAGTAACCCAAAGTTTTCAAACTTTGGACTTAGCCAAAAACGATCACTCTAGTCCGGTCCATTTTCTATGAAAAGTATCCGGACTGGGGGCAAACACAAAAAATTTTCTAAGTAACCCAAAGTTTTCAAACTTTGGACTTAGCCCAAAAACGATCACTCTAGTCCGGTCCACTTTCTTTGAAAAGTATCCGGACTGGGGGCAAACATAAAAATTTTCTAAGTAACCCAAAGTTTTCAAACTTTGGACTTAGCTAAAAACGATCACTCTAGTCCGGTCCACTTTCTATGAAAAGTATCCGGACTGGGGGCAAACATAAAAATTTTCTAAGTAACCCAAAGTTTTCAAACTTTGGACTTAGCTAAAAACGATCACTCTAGTCCGGTCCACTTTCTATGAAAAGTATCCGGACTGGGGGCAAACATAAAAATTTTCTAAGTAACCCAAAAGTTTTCAAACTTTGGACTTAGCTAAAAACGATCACTCTGGTCCGGACCACTTTCTACGAAAAGAGTCCGGACTGGGGGCAAACATGATAAAAATCTTCTAAGTAACCCAAAGTTTTCAAACTTTGGACTTAGCTAAAAATGATCACTCTGGTCCGGACCACTTTCTACGAAAAGAGTCCGAACTGGGGGCAAATGCAAAAGAAAAATTCTAAACCAAACCAAAGTCTAAGAATTTTGGAGGAAAGAAAAACAATCGAAATACAAGCAACAGGAAAGAGAAACGACACAAGAACAACAGCAAAAACTACGACAACGGAATCATAATAAAATATTTATGGCTGTTTTCCAAGCCATTTTTATTTATAATAAGGTGGGGGGTACAATATTATTACAACTAAACGGTCGTCCCTCCAGAAGCAGAACCAGGACCGCCGGAACCCTCCCCACCCTTGCCAGCCTTCCCCTTGGTCTCATCGGCGACCATCTTCCGAAGTGCGAGCGCCTCCTCGATCCTTTTCATTACTATGCCAATTTCCGCCATGGTGGTTGGTCCGTCGAAGACCATACCATCCACGATAACTTTGTTGTTATCGTAGTCATAAACCAAGTTTTTGGGATCCATTACGAAGAAAGAGAGAATAAAGGAGAACTTCAAGTGTTTCTGAGGAGAATGTGATAAAAGAAAACATACAAGGGCCAGTATTTATAAAGATGGGAATGAGAGGAGCCCAAGCGATTCAAGTTCTCCGTCATACTTGGAAATTGGAACGGAGTTAATATCAGTTGACAACGTGAGAATCAAGACGTTTGACCGTTGAAAATACAAGTAACGAAGCATCACAATAAATCCTGTCAAGAATCAGGTAAGGAAAGTACAAATTTTTCACCACAGTCCGAATCCAACCAGTTGGAAGAAATCCGGACTAAGGGCCAAACTACATTCAAACTTCTCTAAGTAACTCAAGGACTTTCGCCTTGAACTGGAGAGAAGTATTTAAAATTTTCATCACAGTCCGAATCCACTCACTTCAAAGGACTCCGGACTGCGAAAGAGCCACATGCAAATTTCCCTAAGTAATTCAAGAGTTTCGGCCTTGAACTTGAGGGATACATTACAAAGTTTCCTAAGTAACCCAAAGCTTCAATCTTTGGACTTAGCCGATGGCAACCACTCTAGTCCGGGTCATTGCTTTGGCATAATAATCCGGACTGAGGGTAACTACAATAACAAACAAATACACAGAGGGAAATATGCAAACAGGAACAATTAGAAAGGAACATTCACAAGTTCGGAGCGCACATAAGGCGCAAAATTCAGAGTTACAACACATAAGTTCAGAATAGCAAATGATAAAATTACAGAACAGGAGTTCAAAAGATTGAAAGTTCAAGCGGTGCGACCATCTGGATTCTCGAGGGAAAGAGAAGGATTTGCAGGAGTTGGATCCGTAGGAGGGATGGCAGGAATGTTCGGATTAGGACCAACATAAGGTTCGGGTTCTGAGCCGTCCCGGTCATGAGCCTCTTCGGCGGCGACATAGAGATCAGTAAACTTATCCCAAGAAGACTCGGGATCAGTTTTTATTAGCCTCTCCGAAACAAGCCAACACCGGTAGAGTTTCTCCGCGAAAGATTCAGCGACGGACTCGGTATAGCTTTCGGAGTTCTTGTATTCAGTGATAACTTCCTCCGCCGGCTTACGAACACTCAGTTCGGCCTCCAATTCGGTCACCCGCTTCCTCAACTCCCCGGACTCCATCTCAGCTTTGTTAGCCCGATCTGTAGCAGACTTAAACCCACCCTCCAAATCAGAAACCTTGCCCTCCAACTCGCGGATCCTCAAATCTTTCTTGGAACTTTCAGTCAAAGACCGCTCTAGATCAGTAATCTTCGAATCCTTTTCGGTGCACTCTTTCTTTGCGGCATCCAGCTTCTCAGACAATTCTTTAATTTTTTCCTCCTCAACATGGGCATTGGCCGCAGCCCCGGCAAGCATGATCCCGGACTGAGTAACATATCAAAGGTTAGTAAAAATTTACAGCAGGAAGCAGAAATTATTCAAGGAGCAAAACAAGTTACCTGAGCCCAAGTGACAAAGTTCCTCTTCAAAATTTCGGTCTTTGAGAGACGCTCCATGACCTTCCAGTCTTTTTCCTCGGCAATAGAACCAGCCATTTCAGCTATCTGCCTTATGCTAAAGTTACCAACTTGGAACCCCTTTTTCTTACTAGTCCCAGCCTCTTCTGGGGGGGTGGCATCAGTGCCTGCAGAAGGAGCAGCCCCAGCATTCACACCTTGAAGAGATCCAGGTTCGAAGTCCTCATCTCCTTGGAATAGCTTCGCTCTTTTGGCAGGAGGTGAGTGAGTTTGGGCTTGGTCGGGTGGAGATTGACCGCCCACCGTACCCTGGACCAGAGACTCGCCACCCACATCCTTGGGAATATTAGAACCACCAGTACCGGTCTCAGAATCAGTGGGGACTCGGTTGCTGGGGACTTTGGTTTGGTGAATACCAGTTATCTTCTTCAGCTTAGAGGCAAGAGCCCTTGTGGCATCGTTCTTAGACATTCTCTCGGTTAATCTGGGATCGTAAAAAGGTAAACCTGAAGGAAGAAAAAGAAATAGAGTCAATACACAACACAAAAATAGTAGGAAATAATGAAAGGGAGCAACTTACATCCAAGATGGTACATTTTCTCGTGATCCATGAAAGTGTCCCGGGTCATCTGATAACCGATACACTCACAGAACCGGTGCATTTTATCGAAAGCGGCTCCCTCAAATTCAAACGTCTCTTTCGCGGGAATGGTTTTAACGCGTTCAGCAAAGAGGGGCATAAACTCAAGGTCCACACCCTTTAAAAAGATCCATTCCCGGTTCCAACCCTTCAAAGAAGATTGGTGGATGACCGGTTTGGCGGACCCGGATGAATAGCCGCACTCATCACCCCGGAACCTAAACTCATAGAAGGGGTTCTTGCTCGAATGGATAAGGGTGAAAAGGTTGTGGAACAGCTTAAAGCTAGGAAAGAACCCACTCTGATTGCAAGCGGCCAAAAACCATGATATCCATTTCACGGCGTTGGGAGTCAATTGCATCAAAGGGATCTTGTATTCATATTTACAGAGGTGTTTAATAAAGATATGGCACTCCGGATTCCAACCAGATCGGAGATGCTCTAGCCAGACACCTACGTACCCATCCCCCGGTCTGTGGTAAATCCTCTCGCCATGACGGGGCCACCTCCACTCAATTTTAGGCCCAAGATGGAACACGGACCGGATTGCATCGTCCATATCGGACTTAGAGTATTCAGCATAGGTTGGAGATAGAGGATAAGGGGCCTCACTTACCACAGTCCCAGAAAAGGTAGCATCTAAGAGGGCTTTGTCATAGGGGCCGGGCACCCCACTTGGTTGCCTATGTTTATATTGGAAGCTAAGGTCTTTGTAAAAAAGTGCCTCTTCCACCTCATACTTCCGAACAAAGAAGTACTTGCTGTCTACCCAAAATCCATCGGGAGTCATGCAAGCTTGCCCGGGACCCCGATCTTTAATGCAGAGCTGGGAGAGCACTGGTTTGCCGCTCTTCCTCTTCCTGGCCATCAGACACCACTCTAAATCTAATAGTGGAGAAGGTTGATTTACAGAGCTAGTGCTACCGGTGCTACTGTCGGAGCTAATAACCAAAATATCCGAAGGAGGCTTCGATTTCCTTGCCCGGCTTTTGTAACGAACCATAAAACCTGAGGAAATTACCAAAGTTAAGTCTTTTCCTTTTAACCCTATTACAAATTCATCTACAAATTTCCGTTCTACAATATTTTATTACACCTAATCCGGGCAAGGATTTACTCTAACAAGTCAATCTAGTCCGGGTTAGCGTGATTCTCTACCTATATATAGCCCAAATCACATTATACTCCTAGTCCGGGTCTAGTGAACCGTCCCGTAGCAAACAGAAATCACAGTCCGGACTACACACATAAATGAAACCTAAAAACGCGATACAAAAGGAAAACACATCTCACCAAGATCTAAACACAAACATACACGCCCACATACAGGTACAAGAACCAAGAACGCAGAGAATAACAAGTAAAAAACCCCTTAGCCCAGATCTAACATAAACACAAAAAAAACCTCAATTACGAAAAGGGGGACAAGCAAAATCGAGTAGACAGCAAAAGACATTGTGAACTCGCACTCAACAACAAGAAGCCAAGGAATACATGAAGAACACAAAATCAGAAAGATGAACAGTTGCAGGCGAAACAAAGACGGGTCATGAACACATGCAAAAGAAAGGAAAATAGCAAAGACAAAGGGAGAGAGAAGAACACTTACAAATAAAAGCTTTCCCAAGAGGACGAAACGGAGTTCAGAGATAATAGAGAACGCGGACCAGGGGCGATGGATTCCGGTGAAGAGAACACAAGATATGTTAGAGAAGAAAGGGGGTTTTTCGTTTGTTTTGGTTTACAAGAATGGAAGTACAATTGCAACTCAAAAGGAGTTATATATAATTTCTGAAAGGAAACGGCAGAGTGGCCCACGTGGCACGTTCTGATAGGCTGGGGAATAATTGAAAAGGGTGAAAAGACAACCGCTTTAATGACACGCAGCTGTCGCACGCCTTTTTAGGAAAAATGGAGTAAGGCGACTTCGAAATTGACAAATCAAAAAACCCCCAAATTCGCTTGAATTACCGCGGTACACTCCAACCCGAACTACCTCTTCATACAAGCTACTTCAATCCGAATTGTCTCAACCTAGAAACAATTCGGATTAGGAGGCAACATCCAACCAAAAAACTTTTTCTTCAAGCTACTTCAATCCGAATTGTCTCAACCTAGAAACAATTCGGATTAGGAGGCAACATCCAACCAAAAAACTTTTTCTTCAAGCTACTTCAATCCGAATTGTCTCAACCTAGAAACAATTCGGATTAGGAGGCAACATCCAACCAAAAAACTTTTTCTTCAAGCTACTTCAATCCGAATTGTCTCAACCTAGAAACAATTCGGATTAGGAGGCAACATCCAACCAAAAAACTTTTTCTTCAAGCTACTTCAATCCGAATTGTCTCAACCTAGAAACAATTCGGATTAGGAGGCAACATCCAACCAAAAAACTTTTTCTTCAAGCTACTTCAATCCGAATTGTCTCAACCTAGAAACAATTCGGATTAGGAGGCAACATTCAACCAAAAACTTTTTCTCTATCACAAACGGTCAACTAAGAAAACATCTACACTGCCACTCCCGAACTCTCACTCCCCCATACGGAAAATCCGTATAAGGGAGTGGGGGGCAAATGATGGGCCATAACCAACCCCAACTGGACTCGGCCCAAGGTACCAGGAGTCCAGGAGTCCGGCCTATAGGAAGCCCGGACTGGGCCCGAACCGGTCTAGTTGGCAACCCAGCCACAGGGAGCATAAGAGCACGGGAGACACGAGTCATGACTAGGGTCCTACATGACAGCGACAGATAAGGGAATCCTAGCATTGGCACAATCATGTCCCCATCAGACCGCGTGCTGGCGCGCCCAGGGCACACGCTGCCACAGATATTACCTGGACAGGTGGGAATTATCAGAGAAGGACAAGTGTCCCACCTACCTAGGATCCGACGCTCATGATTGCAGGTACCAACCCCTAAACCCTAATCCTTGGCCTATAAATAAGACAAGGAGAAAAAGGTGAAGGGGTTACATTCTCTTTTACATACACACTCATATACACACACCCTCCATAATTAGATACTCTAGTCCTTATCTTTACTCTCCAAAGCCGTCACTTACTCTCACGCCGGAGGCGCCGCGGGGCTCAAACCCCCTCCGGTGTTGTTTTGCAGACGCCCAACCACCAGCTTCACCTCTTACCGGGCGTGGGAACGGCGGAGGAGGCACTAGATCGGGTCTTGGAGTTATCACCCCATGTGGAGAACGCCATGAGCTCAGGTATGACATTGATCATTTCCGTATCAGCTGGTTTCCTTTGTATTTATCACACTCTTTGTATGTCGTGCACTTAGCCGAGGGTCTACACGGAAACAGCCTCCCCGCTCTAAAAGTGGGGGTATGGTCTGCGTACATCCTACCCTCCCCAGACCCTGCTCTGAGCGGGATATACTGGGTATGTTTGGTTTGGTTTGGTTTCGTAGTTTGAAATTTGAATTTTGATCAATTTTCTGAAGTTGGATCAGAGTTTTGTGGGCCGATGATTATATAAAAGGCCTTTACTTGTATCGCATGTCAGCAATTAGTGTGGACTATCAATTTTCCTCGTATGAGGAGTTGATAATGGAAAAAGCCCAAAAGGCCAAAGCACTTGATATATTTTAACCTAGTTTTTTTCTATAAATAGACACATAAACAGAGTTGACAAAGAAACCAAACTCAACTCATTAGTTACAAGTAAAACGCCGCGCATCTTGGTTTCTGCACTTCTAGATCTCCAAGCCTTGTATGTATATTTTCTCTTCGTAATTTTTTTGCCCTCTTGAGCTTTTTTAGTTGAAGATGTTGTAGAAACTGGTACTGGATACCAGGATTTTTAATCCAGAGAAGATGCTTAAGGGGAGCTAAGAAATTAAGCGGTGGTAACTAAATATAATTCTCTGATGCTTGGCATTTATGGAAGCCGGAAGTGAAGCAAATTTGGGATGAAAGCATGGAAAAGGATATCTTCGATAAGGTTATACGAACAAATGTTGGCAGTGCACATGGATATGATTGGATTGCAATACCAGATTTTGGATCTGACAAATTGTTTGTCAGATCCAAATAGTTTGAAGCAAACATGCATATGCAGATTTTGGGTTTCTTGCAGCTATGGATCCTGCTACGTTTCTGATGATGATATGCAGATTTTGAAAGTTCATCATCCTTACCTTTAAGCAACGCGAATATGAAAACATTTGCTCATCTTTAAATTATTTTTCAGTTGACTGCCTTTATTGTAAAATCTATCACTTCCGATTTGTACTGCCCACATTTGCTCGTGTGGCCTTGTCGAAGATCCCCTTCTCCATGGCTTCTTCCCAAATTTGTTCCTGGTGAATTCCAAGTATCAGAGAACTATCTGGAGTTACTAGCGCTTCCTAGAGCTTCCCATAAGAATCTTTCCTAGATTAAAAATCCTGGAATTTAGTATCCTGTTTTTGGATGTACATGTAGTAAGCGAATTCATGAATCTAGAGGAAACCCTGACCATATATCTGTATACTTGGTCATTTAGTTCTGTTATTGTAATTTTCAGCTTCTTCTCATATATATAAACAATTTATGCTGTTTTGTATGTTGCAATGCTTGATTAAGCAGCTACTCACTGATATAAACTGTTGGTTAACATTGTAGATGCATATGCATTATTAACTTTGTCATATTATTTGAATAAATTATAAATGTAATTTAAACATAAAGAAGGATGTGAAGTTCGAGTGTTACTTCAATTTTTTTTTTTTAAAAACTGGACATGAAGTGATGAACAATGGTAAATTTCGAGAATGTATGTAGACTAACCAAAGGTTGCATGATAGCTTTCTATCTAAAATGGAAAACTGTGGAACTAACTGATTACAACGTATAAACACAGTTACTATTAGCTTATACGTTGAAACACAGTTACTATTAGCTTATAGGTTGCAAAGTAGAGTTCAAGGGAGAATCCTTACAAATGAATAAATCAATGAACTAATCTGACTACCATGATCCATATCTCTTTTAGAATTCAACAAAACTATAATCAATATGGATGCAATTGTCGTTTTTAAGATGAAAGCTACATGTTGTCGAGAAGGTGTGTTTGAAACGGTACCATTTATAATCCTCAGTTTGTATGTTTCTTGTTCTAGATTTGGACATCTTGTTGTGATGAGCTCAAGTCTACATATAGAGATTAGTATACCATTTGTTGTAACCTTTATCACTTCTAAATTTTATTCTACTCTTTTGACAGTCTCAATCAAACAAATTAATAAACGAATCTCTGAAGCAAACTGTTTCAGGCTGATGAACATGTACAAGGATCCAGATGACAGGTGTCAGCAGTACTTGCCAGAGTTGGAATTTGTGCATTGTCTCGCTAATCCAATCTATGTTTACTGTATGTCTAATTAATTTTTCGTTTTGTAATGTTTATATCATTGATTATTTTATCTTTACTGTTTATGTAAGAACTTCGAGATCCTTAATTTCTGAGATGAAGCCAAAGTAATTGGGTAAAGGAAAAAGAGTTCTTACTGCCTCAGAATGATGATCTTTTTGTTATTGGTAAATGTTATAATTAGCATCTAGTATATAACTTAAAAAACATTCCACTCAAGAGCTTAGTTCAAAATGGAGTTGGATAGTCGTATCGAACTTTTTTGCCATTAAGATATCTGTTTTTGTTAAGATTATATGGAAATGTAGTATTCCTGGTATCAGTACCCTTCCAGTGCAATAATGATTCGGTTAGGTTAGCCTACCTTGCATGGCTTATTAGAGCATGTCAATGAAGGAGGGAATATTTTTTGGTTTGTCATAGTCATAGAAGACAAAAAAATTGATTTCATTTTCAAAAATGCTATTTGGAATTTTCATCTTTGTAACTTGGATGACTTAAATATCTGTGTTTTTTATTCCCATTTTAATTTATTGCTAATATGATATGAGAACTCTGACCGCTGATTTGGCTCAAAACCAATATTTCAAGATGAATCTTTCATTGGCTACCTAATATACCTTTAATATTGGCAAAGGCCAGAGTATATAACATTTATAATGTGAGTTGTATACAGTTCCTTCTTGATCACCTCATCGTCCATGCTTCTGCTAACTACTATTGTTTGGTATGTATAGGTATCCACGTGGCCTCTTTTTTCTTGAACTTCTCCAGAATGAAAATTTTCGAAAAGCAATGGCACATCCTGCCAACAAGGTGCATTTCAAAGTCACCTTTATGTGATCTTTCCTTCTTCATTCTCCGCAAGATTGTTCTCCGCTGTGGCCTATGTGCATACATACCAGCAATCTCAAGCTGCTTCTACTATTGTTATCGTTTTAATTTTTTGTTTTTTAACTGAATACTCTAGATTACATCATTTATTTTTTGGCAACTTTGTCATCGGTTTTGCTTTCTCAAATATTGTTATGAGAGGTTTTGCTTTCTCAAATACTGTTATGAGATGGGTTGGTTCTTCAATTTAACCATAGTACAGAAGGCTAGTGCATATGCTATGTTATATCTCAGACTGATGAATTTTACCGTTTGTTACATTCTTTTTGAATAATTAGGCTTATATGCCTTACAAAGGCGTATCTATTCTCAGAAATCCCGGGGGTGAGCGAGAATCGAACCCAGGAAACTAGGACGACAAGAGACAAGCCCTTACCACTTGAGCTATCTCATCACGCTCGTTAGTTACATTTTAATTGTGAAGTGGATAACTAATGTGTATTACCTTGCACTAGGGTGTTAGACTGATTACTTCTCACATGTATGAATGTACATGCTTGGCCCTGCACTATTGATCTGCAGGCCAATACAAATCTGGTATCTGATAATATTTTGATCTTTTGGAATTTAAGGAATTTTCACACAGACAGCAGTTCTATTTTTTGAGAAGAACTATGGGAACAATCGGCTGAAGCATGTCATGCCAAGAACCCATCCTGTACCTGTTTCCACTCCCCAAACTACTGCTTACCCTCCATCGCTGGCTACAGTGGTAGTTACTTCTGCTGCTTCTCCTGTTCCTACTTCAGCTGCAGGACCAAAACCTTCTCCTATGAAAATGCTATTCTGTCCGGATCTCCCAATGGTGGTGTAGATCCTAGGAACATTGGTGTAGATCGAAGAAAGCGAAAGTAAGTTAACTTTTTACAGTTGATCAGTTCTCCCATTCTGATTCTTGATGTAAAATTATGATATATATACAGATTACAAACTTTCATATGTTTAATATTGCACCTTTTCTACTCGTTGTGTCATGTAGCTCTGTTCCTAGCTATGCTACCCTGAATCTTTATTTTGATCGAGTACCCTTGTTGGACACTCGCACACAAATATGGGTATGAACACTCAACACTTGATATTCGGCAAAAAAGCATGCAAAATCTACAAAATATTGCTCTTGTTGGTTCTGCTTGGAGGAAGCAGATGTGACCAAGCTTGTTGTCTCTCTTGTTTTGGGTTATAAGATGCCGGGTATATGTGCGACTTTTAATTTCTACATGTAAAATCATTCTATTAGAAATTGTTTGTTTGTTCAGTTTATTTACTCTATCAGGAGGCGATGTATTGTAAGTTTTACTATTGAAACATGGTTTAAGGTAAGGGTACATGATAACTTGCCTTGGTCTCTGCATCTTAGATTTGCATTTACTCTTTGTAGTACTTGTTTGAATTGTGTTTAGCACTTGAAAGCTATTCAAGCTGGCCAAGCACTTTAATTGACAAGTCCTAAAGCAAAAACCACTAGTATTGGTCATTCTTCGAATGATCAATACATATTATTCTTGAGCACATAATCACTTGTAGTTTATCCATGACTTTGTACAGACAACTTCTGGTTGCTAATCACAAGACAGAGTTGGTAATGAACAGTTAAGTATTATTTATTCCCCCACCCCACAACTTACCTCTTGCTTGCCGGTTGTAAGATAGTGTTCTTGTATTGTAATGTTCTTATTAACTGTTTTCATATTTTGGGACAAATGGAATTATTTGTCACTTTTATAAAACTAAAATACTGAAGACAATTGACAATATTCAATGGCTCAGTAAAGCTTTCCTATATTAAGCTCACGGGTCATATCAAAATGTTAGTTTGTAATCAACTGGTATCACTTCTATGGTGATGGCTCTTGTGCTTCTTGTCAAAGTAGATTTCCATGTGATAATGTTTTGCTTCCTGAGAAACATGTCTTTCTAACTGCTCCATGTTGTTTCGTGTGCTGAATGCTACATTTTTGGTATTGGGTAATTGGGTTCTACACGGAAATAGAGAAATTTGTAAAATGTTTAGTTGGTTACGTTCGTGTTATTATCAGTTAATGACAGTCTTGCTAGTAGGCAAGAACAATCGTGCACCTAAATGTCATTTTTGCAAGAATCTACTTCTAGTCAATTAATGTTGAATAGTCATATCTGTGCATTTTTAGTTGTGAGGAACATTAGAGAAAATTTCTTTGCATTAATGGATATTACACATCAATATTTAAGTTGATATGATAATACATCTGCAGTTTTATCCTGTCCCAGCATAACTGTGAGGCTTTCTTTACCATGCAAAACTTACTAGATGTAGCACATTGTATCATGATTTTAATGGTACATCATTGATCAAACAATTTGCAATTTGAGCTGTTTTCTGGGTCATGTTTTGTCAACATATAAACAGCTTGTATATATTGTTCAGCCTGTACATGTAGCATGACACTTAATGTTCTGTGTGCTGGTTTCGTGGTTTTTACTATATAGATTTTTTTAGCTACTAAAACATTGCAATACATACTATGTTGTGTTCACTTGCAGTCTCTAATAGTTTAAACAGTCTCGTCGAACAAGAGACTGTTATTTTGTTGGGCCTTTGTTACAGAATTATGATAAAACTTTGCAGTTAAAGTTTAAAGAGTGTAACCAGAGAACATGTTATTGGTCTGTATAATGTTCTACAATGAATGAACTCCGAGCACATTTTTGTTGATTTTGCCTGCATGGCCTACTGTTTTTTTTATAATTATGTTTGCTAAGTTGCACACCTTATTATTAATTCTCTCTTGCCGTTGATAATGATTTGACATGTTTCAGTCACTAGCTGTTCTAAGCAGCTGCAATATTCTTCTGCACACATATGATTGAAGAATTAATTAGGAGATGCCAACTGATTTATGCTGTGCAGTTCACTTACATTTTGAGATTTGTTGACGAATTCCAAACTGTTCCACTGCTAAAAGCCTTCCTAACTGATGCTAAAAAGGCTGCTGCAGTGCATCATTAATCTGAAAGAATCCTTATAATTCCATTCGAGATATCTTTTTTAAACCTTGATATGCATGCTCTATTGTGGTTTTTTATTAACTTGATATTAATATGTATGTTTCCTTCCTCTTAAAAGGCCATTCTATAGTTATTAACTTTATCCTGGAATTCAGTTGTAGAGGTTCTTGTACATATAATTGGGTAAGCTATATTTGCTGCTGCTGCTGCTGCAATTTTTTTTTTTTTTTTTTTGTAGCTCAGGTTGAAAGTTCATGTTTCATTGTTAATTGCTGGTTCTCGATTGTTTAAGATACTTGTCTTAATGTTAATGAGACTATGCCACATTGTCTGCTGTCCTGTCGTACTACATAATATGCCGAATTCTGGGTCTGCTGTAGCATCTGGTTTGTTCCTTTCAGGTACCTATTGTCTTGCCATGTTGACACTTGATGCTCTTTTGGAAATTGAACTTGATATTGATTGTAAAACTCTATGTAGTTAATAGGGATTTGGAGAAACCATATCTAATCTATCTATAATATAACTTTTACATTTTAAGACTTTGCCCATGTTGTTTGAAAGTATTACCAAGCTGCCATCGACTTTCCCAACTGTTGTTTCAACGACTTCCGAGAGCATAACATGTTGCAAAGGACTAAATATTTAACTAATATAAAAGCTTAAATCAAACAATCAAACCAAGCCTATGGGGGAAGTTTAGGAAGCTGCTGCCACTAACCTCGATTTTTGCACCGGCCATATCAGTACTTCATATTTGAAATTTGAAAACCAATCAAGCTTGCTAAAACTCAAGTCTTCTTCAAATCATCAGAGCTACTTACATATTATTAAAACATGGGTATTGTATGTGCGTTTTCAGGACAATAGGTGGTGAATGGTTGAAGATATGGAGGGTGAAAAAGCTTGGAATCTTTTTACTAAGGAAGACCTGAGATACGATCGAAAGAAGCCAAGAAAATGGAAGTCAAAAGTGAACAAAGAGAATGAAATCAGAAGCGAGGTCGGTGGCTTTGAAAATGTTATTGGATCGTATTGTCCTCTTCCCACAACTGAACATGAATGTAAGTTAGTTAAGCTTTGTTAACAATAAATTTCCTTCTTAGTTTGGGAAAAGACCCTTAGTTTTGGATATTTAATACATTCATTTATGTTGTAATCAACAATTTGTCATATATCTTGGAAAGCTGCAGCATATGTTCGTTGTCGTAGTGGTAGTTCGTCTCGAACTCCTTTGTGTAATATTACAAACCTGTGCAGCCCTGCCAAGTATGCAAATGCAGAAGTCAAAACAACAGGTTATAAATATCTATATTTGTAATGTTTTTGTTTGTTTTTGTTTTCCTGTAGTTGATAGTTTAATCTTTTAGTTAAATTACCTAATGTTCTGTAGTGTGTAATGTACAGAACTTAGCAGGGAAGATCATTGCGATCCTTTTTCTGATGAAAGTTCGTACCAAACTCCTTTGTTCAAGCTTACCAACGTGTGTAGGCCTTTGCAATCCAATAGTACACATGAATGTGAGACTTCTAAGAAACGTGCCGTACTAAAGAGAAAAGCCAAGTCGACATTTGTTGGTTTGGGCAGCAAATTATTCAGTCAAGGCTTTGTTGATATTGAGGAGCAAAGTAATGACTTTAATGAAGGTAACTATGTTTCTTATGTTTTGTAATCTTTACATTTCAAATCATGTTATATGCATTAATTGTCGTTATGAGTAGGTCTTAAAATTGTTGGCGATACAATGTGTAGCGATGACTCTGAAGATGAAGATTATGAAATCAGTGGTGAGCATATTATTTGTTACAATTAATTATTTACAAATTATTGTATTACTGTAATGGATTTGTTTCAATATGTACAGAGAATTGTACCGACGAAGAGGTCGATTCTTTAAGTCAAGATGATATTACACATGAAAACAGTGAAACAGATGCTTCAATAGGTTTGATTTGCATAACATAGTTCAATTTTTCATATTTCAATATTTCAATAAGTTTGAAATTTATACTTTACAGTCTGTTGCAGATTTTGAAAATAATGCATTCTCCAACATCTAACATGAACGACCAGGAAGACATGTTGTTCCTGAAGAGTATGCTACTCTAGGAGAGCCCTCTGCCATTTGTTCCAAATGCAATGCTCGGATGTGGAAAGAGGAAAGAGTGAACAAGAATGTTACTAAAGGCACACCAATATTCTCACTTTATTGTATGAAGGGAGCTGTGAAGTTGCCTGAAGTACCACCTACCCCCCGTTACTTGATGGATCTGTATAATGACAAGAAAAAAGGACCTGAATTCCAGAGGATGATACGAGTCTAGAATTCGATGTTCGCCTTCACTTCTAGCGGTGGGAACATTGATCATTCTATATATAATGGAAGATCCCCTTATGTTTATAGACTGAATGGGCAAAACCACCATGTTTTCGGGTCATTAATTCCAAATGACAGTGATACTCCAAAATTCTGCCAACTCTACATTTATGACACTGTTAATGAAGTCAATAATCGACTTCGGTGGGTCAATGTGCAAGATAGAAAATCTGTTGATGCAGAGGTAGTGCAAGGTCTCATAAAGATGTTAGATGAAACAAATGAATTGGTTGACCAATTCAGGCAGCAACGTTATATATATGAAAGTGATGAGATTATTGATTTAGAAATTACTCTCAAGGTTTGTCGAGCACAAAGTGGCAGAGAAAATCATATGTCCAGTACGGATGAAGTGGCTGGAATTATGATTGGAGACACTGAAGATACATGTGGCCAACGTGATATTATTGTAATTGACAAAATTCTTGGATTGGTTCGTGTCTCTTATGTACATCCAAAACTAATGGCGTTACAATATCCACTACTGTTCCCCAATGGTGAAGATGGTTTTCATGCAAAAATTAAGTTCCAAAACATAGCAGAGAGGTCAGGCAAAGTTCGTGATTATTTATCAATGAAAGATTATTATTCTTATTCCTTTCAAGTGAGAGAGAATGATGGTAAGGCTTCTATTTCCCATGTTAATATCTAATTAATTTTGAATTGGGGATCCTCTGTTTATAAACAGTTATGTATCACTGTTTATAAACAATTATGTTTCAGTAATACAAAATACTAATTATGCTGTTCAACTTTTGTGTTTCCAGGTTTAACTCCTCGATTGGGTGGAAGACTATTCCAACAATATTTGGTTGATGCATTTTCCTCTATTGAACAAACTTGATTGTTCTGGCTTCGAACTCGCCAAACCATTCTACGTAACGAATTATATAGCCACATAGTTGACTCTGTTCGTAGAGGCGATTCAGACGCATCGAATGTTGGTAAAGGTGTGATTTTACCAGCTGGATTTATTGGTTCTAAACGGTACATGCAACAAAATTTCCAAGATGCATTGGCGGTTTGCCGTTATGTTGGTCATCCGGATATCTTCCTTACAATGACATGTAATCCTCTTTGGGATGAAATACAGAAGATGATGCTATATGTTCCGGGTTGCATTGCACCCAATTGTCCCGACATTATTTCAAGAGTTTTTAGACTGAAGCTTGATCAACTCATGGCTGACATTAAGACCAAACATACCTTTGGTAAATGTATTGGAGGTATTTTCTTTTCTCCTAAACGTAGTAATGTGTCCTATGGTAAAATATGGTAAATTAACTTGCATATTATGCTATTCATATTGTAACCCATGTTATTATTGTTTAGCAGTTATGTATGTTGTTGAGTTTCAAAAAAGAGGTCTTCCTCATGTGCATATGTTAATTTGGTTGGACAAAGATTCCAAAAAGTACCTGAAAGAAAATGTCGACCAATTTGTGTCTGCTGAAATTCCAGACCCTTTGTTAGATCCTGTTGGTTACGCGGCTATAAAGGAGTTTATGATTCATGGTCCGTGTGGATTGCAAAATGTTAAATCACCCTGCATGAAAGATATGCATTGCATTCGTTATTTTCCAAAGAAGTGAGTTTTTTTTAAAAATTTTTTTACTGCATTCGTCCTTTCACTAACATTTATATGTGAAATAATTTCAGTTAATTTGGTTCATTGTATAGTTCAAAATCAATTCACAGCTAAGTTGTTTTTTTAGGTACTGCCCTCGAACAACTTTCGATGAAAGTGGTTTTCCTATTTACATGCGACGGAGACAGAACATTACTGTCAATGTTCGTAAAACTGATTTGGACAACCAATGGGTTGTTCCATATAACCATGATTTGTTGATTACTGTCAATGTTCCATATAACATTCTATCATATAAAATTTTTAAGCATAGCTGCAAAAGTTAGTAAGTAATTAGTACCTTCTACATGGACTGTACTCCGCTCATTCTTTTCAAAGATTGCCACGTTGAATCTTTGCAAGTGCATAGATCGTTGTACTACACATATATCACCTTCTTTTAGGTTTAATATTTTTTTAAACTTACTCCATTCTTCATTAAAGAAAAGCTGGCCATTCTGCCATATTAGATTTATGAGCCATTTCGATTGTTGCAAACATAACTCAATCTGCGGCATTGACTCATGTAAACCCAACTTTGAAATGTCTTCCTCCGACAAAACCTTATATGATAATAAGAACATCTCATCCAAATTAATAAATTTGTAAATTTTAAAAAAATCAGTAACAACCAAGTAAGAAACGAAGTGAATTACCTGTACCAAATCTGAATCCACAAGATGTTCATTTCTGATCATGACATTGTAACTCAGCCTTGAATTACTGGACGCATTATAAAATAATCTTGCTGCCATTTTTTGCAATTCAATTTCACTCCAATTTTGTATACTGTTCTCCACGTCTGATCCAGTACTAGCTGTTAAGCGTGGTTTCTTGACACCATAAATCCTCCGAGGATAATCTATTTCCACCGTATCGTTGTTAAAGATTTCCATACCAAAATTTGCATCACCCTTATATTCAAGCAAAACTACATTGTAAGGTTTTATGCTATAAAAGGACATCATCGGTCGCAAGTTTACAATGCATGCATCATGATGGCGATAAACAGCACACCACGCTTCACCATTTCGAACCCGAAGGTAGACATTTTCCGGTATATTTTCAAGAAATGTCGAACCCAAATCCCGAGGCAGTATCTGAATATACAATATGAAGTTATTATTAAAAGATTTTGACCCGAAAACAAAATTAAAAAGGCAATATAATTACCATCTCTCCTTCTTGAAAGGACGAAGCAGAAATTTGGCAAAGCATACTCTTGCGTTCCATTTCTTTGATGACTATATCTTAAGATTCTGTACAATTAATACAAACAAAGAACTCATGAAAAGATTGACATATAATTACATAAGAACAAACTACAAGTACCTACATAAAAGGAAAGATAACAGAAATATATTACCTCTTCGAAGCGAAGGACTCAAGTTAAGTTTGGTTTCATACTAAACTAACAGTGTGTTGTGAACTGAGTACTTTTAGAGGCTACATATCTGTTGTGTTATTGTCAACTGATATTAAAAAGTCCCAAATGCAGGTAGAGTAATCCCTAATTACTACATTTATTATGCTCAACAACCGTTACTTATATTTATTATGACAGACATAACTGAATATTTTTTCAACCCCTGCCTAAGTGAGGACCATTTGTGCACATTGTAAAACTTTACTTATAAGAAATATCTAGAAATCAAATATCTACAAATGAATATTGTCATCATTTACGAAATAGCCCGACATTTTTTTATATATTTTTAATTTTGTTTCCTTATAACAAATGATAAGTTGTCGAAATAGAGCTATATGATATTGATAGAATTTACTAACTTTGGGAAATTTACTTATTTCAAATTGCTATTGTAGAAATGAAATTTTAATAAATTTACAAAGCATGTGAACATAGTATGCGTGACCACCATTACTTACGCTCGCATTGCCAATACAAAATAAGAAGAGCAAAGTAAGTCTTTCTATGTTGTAGTCAATCAACTATCGATTGATTTCAACGTATATATAAAGAAGTAAATAATTTTTTTTACGCAATAACGTAGAAACCAATGCTAATGACAGGTTGATTAGGCATTAACATAAATAGGAAATGTTATTAGGTTCTTACAACTGCTTTCATAATCAAAAACTTGATTCTAGAGCATATACTGCAGTACATTGATATTAAATTGGCTGCTCTATGGTAGTAACAAAAATTGGACAATTTGAATCTCCGCCATAATACAAAATCATCCACTTGCAGTTGCGATGCAGTAACTCTATCCCAACCTATTACAGCCTTCCAATCTTAGAGCAATGTCATTCGAAGACTGCACCCTCACTAAAATTCAATACAAAATACAATGTTATGACTTTGGCTAGAAACGATAATCTCAAGTAATACAATTTAACAAAGTAACAAAGACAAGATGAACTACACACTACGCAGTTTGCTTTTGTTTCACCCTTATACAAAGTAACAAAGTAACAAAAACAGGTGAAGATGATCATTACAGATGGAAGGTTAGCCTTTTACATACTACGCAGTTTGCTTTTGTTTCACCCTTATACATTAACTAAAT
The DNA here is from genome assembly GCA_036435485.1 of Saposhnikovia divaricata. Classification (NCBI taxonomy): domain Eukaryota; kingdom Viridiplantae; phylum Streptophyta; class Magnoliopsida; order Apiales; family Apiaceae; genus Saposhnikovia; species Saposhnikovia divaricata. Next base: position 36,780,461 of record CM071599.1, read on the forward strand.
AGTAATCCTACACTATGAAGGTCGTCTGTGAACGTCACATTTTGGGATGCTTTTGCTGAGAATTTTGAGAAACAAATGAATGAGGCTTCCGAGAAACCTGTTATCATTATCATAGCAAGTAGCCGCGAGTAGCCGCGTTGGATTCTGGAATTGTAATATTTACATATTTTGCCTTACTTGAGTCTGTAGTTTGCAAATATTTCATTACCAATCAAACTTCTCATGTCTTGATAAACAGCGGAGGTAGACTTATCTAGCGTAGGAGCCACTCAATGTTACTTGAACTACAATCATTACAGTGTGCTTCAACTAAGGAAAAAGTATGTTCTGTTAACTACATAAACACAAGTTCCATTATTCTTCATCAAATTAGTTAATAAATTTATGCCCGCAACAGGTTAACAAGAATAGGATTTCTGGAACAAATGCATTCCAATGATAAGTATCGAACAATTGAGTTGCTCAAAGTACAAGATATTAAACAGTTGGGAAAGGAATACATCATGGCAAGTTTTGAAATAATAGTAATGTTCTCTTCTTTGAAACAACAGATTCCTGTTTACATTAACCCAGTAATGTGCATATGCAGCGCGAAATCTGTGCTCACTTATACATACGCAATGTGGACGAGACACAAACATGGTATTCAACAATCTGCACAGATTGCGAACAGGATATTGAGAAGGACGAAGACAATTGGTACTGCAGCAACTGCGATCGGATATTGCCACACCCAGATAAGAGGTATACTTATTTCCTCTTCATATGTTAATTGTAACAAAAGGAAGCCTCCCATAAATCATTCTTTTGCATTCCTTTTACAGGTTCAAGATTACTGCACTGGCTGGCGATGATACTGGGAACCTTGAGGTTATTTTAGCTGACCAACAAATTCGAACTGTGGTTGGAAAAAGAGCAGTAGAAATCATCAAAGAGGTTAGACAAAATTTATGTCGTCAACATTTCATTCTTTTACTAACTTAAAGAAAACCATCAAATACTGAATGAAGGTTGGACAAGACAGAAGCTTCCCAGCAAACCTTCAAATTCTGGCAAAACAGAAATACACCATGAAATTAATCATTAAGGATATCAATGTCGAGAACAAAGTACATGTGTACTTGGCAACAAACATTTGCACAGGATTCATCAATCCAAACGAAAACAGGGGAGAAACAAGTTCATCAACGCAACAATACACACAACAGGTTTGCAGAAATTATACTACCATTCATATGATTTATTCCACAACTTCTTCAAACTTTCATTAACATTTTCTTTTCAATTTCTCTAAAAGGCATCAAGCTCGACATACCACTTGGATGGAATGTCACAACTCAACTTTCAATCCCCAATGTCCACAAACAAGCACAAGGAAGAATGAAGACAACAAAGAAAATGCAACAAAGTGATTTTGGAAACTTACTTTTGCTTTATAATATGTAACCAAAAATAGACTATGTACTTACTTTCAAGTACTTTAAATTAACTATGTAACTATGTAACTGCTATCATCGTTTCTTTTCTTAATAAAGAACAGCAATGTCTGTGCATTATAAAAACAAGTATCATTAGTCACTTGGTAGTCCTCGAAAATTTAATTCAAACCAAAGCCCTGCGAAGCGGGCAACCTTGCTAGACAATAATTTTGCTCCATCCTTTTTTTTCTTTTATTTTGGGGTGTTTTTACAGCAACTAGCATCATAGAATGAACAGGCTAAATTCCCACCAAAAAACCTGAAGAACGTCTTGAGCAGTTGGAGAAAGTGAAGACAAAGAAAAGTCCAGCAGCACAACCTGCCAACACGTGATCAAGAAACAAGATCGGAGGTCCCATGGCTCCAGCCAAGGCATGCCGTTTGACAAACGCAAACATATCATCTTTCCAAGCAGCTCGTATGTTTGCGAGGCCTCCTTCGTACATGCAGTATCCTGCTACAGAAGTACCGAGTACATCGACCATTAATGTAGGGGAATGGCAACAGGACTGCAGGAGTCCACCATCCAACATTATGATTATGGGCCTAAAGCAGCATTTCCGTGTCTAGCAGTGTCATATGCAGACACTGAGCTATCCCTGCAATGGAACCTATGATAATGGCATGGCGCCAGCGGCCAACATACTGTGTTTTAGAAACTTTTTTTTTGAAAAAAAAAAGTTTAAAATTTGATTTTTTCGGCTTGTTCTCCAAAGATTTTTGTAGAAAGAAAAGAAAAGATATCTAAAGATTTGTAAAGAAAATTCTTATAGATTGGCCTTTAAAAAAAATTCACATTTTTGGAAAGACTTAGAGAGATAATGAAATAATCCATTTTTTTTCCTTTCATTTCATTGATTTTGGAGGTTAGAGCAACTTCAACGTGATGCACGTGTTAGTTATAATCATATTCAAAATTGAGCTGACAACAAATTTTAAAAAACATACTGTGTAACAGTCGTTGGATCAACCATCTAACGGCTAAGGCAAACGTATGTCGTAGACCTGTTACACAACATACTGTGTAACAGCCGTTGGATCAACCATCTAACGGCTCAGATTTAAAAAAAATTAACAACGTACCACAGAATGTTTCTGCGGTACGGGAGAATTACTAAAATGCCCTCGCTCATCGAATCGCATAAAGTTTTTGCGGTACGGTGAACAGTAGATTTTTGGTGTGAAAATAGGGGGCATTTTGATAATTTCTCCGTACCGTAGAAAGTTTCTGCGGTACGATGAATAGTAGATTTTTGGTGTGAAAATAGGGGACATTTTGGTAATTTTTACGTACCACAGAAACTTTCTCCGTACCGCAGAAACTTTCTTCTGCGGTACGGAGAAATTACCAATACAGAGAAACTTTCTTTTGCAGATTTTTTTTAAATCAGGATCGTTGAATGGTTGATCCAACAGTTATAAAATCATAAGTTCTATAACAGTCTTCTGGCATGCGTATGCATGAGACCATTCACCAATAAAGATAGACATGGATTAGACACGTCAAGTCAAGCTGTACGTGCCCGACATGGTACAGTAACTTGTAGTGTTGCAACACTTTAAAAACGTGGAAAATAGGCAAGGAAAAACTTTTTCCCCTATTAAAAAGTAAACATTTAAATAACCAGATTATTAGTAAATAGAAAAATAAAAAACATATAAGTTTCCTAAAAGAACTTAAATAAATATGAATCATTTAACTACACATCAAATGTAAACTTAAACCTTAACAAATGCAAAACTTTTAAAATCAAAATTTTAATTTATTTATCAAAAATATTTTATTTTTTTAAAAAAATTATATGTTCTTTAATGTCTATAAGATACAAGAACATTTTCGATGATGTCAAGTAAAATAATTTATTTAAATAATATAAATAATAGTTATGTAAAATTTGTTGAATTTGATTGTATAATATTATCTGAAATTTTGTATAACATGAATGATTCATTAGAATAATTTTCTTTTGCATATCTTTTTTTATTCGATGTTATTGAAATTAGAAAATAGATTATATTATAAATGTGCGAGATAAGCAGATAAGCGGATAACAAGCTGTGCCGCAACATCTCGTTGGATTGCTAAATCCTACTCTTTATAATTTATAATTTATAATTTTTATTTATGACAAGATCTATTCATTTTTTGTTAAGTATTTGATGTGGAATAAAAACGAGGACTTGTATGTATTTAATGCAAAGGGGTTGTTGAGCTTCGAGCTTTAATGGTTGTTTCCGTGTTCGAGACTAATCGATCCTCATAGAGTGCCTACATATCTCGTTATTGAGAATCATGCCAAGACGTAGTTCTGAGAATGAGGGGTCAGGCCCTTATATAGGCTGCGGGAGCCTTAGAATTATGGTAGGATTCGGAGACTTGGTGGGCAAGCCACCTCCTTGAGGAAGGTTCTAGACTCCTTCCTTGTAGGAATCAGTTTCCATGTTGAATTGGGTGCCTTGGAGGCTACTCCTAATGATATTGTTTCCTTGTTTGACTCTTATTGCCGAGCTATTTATCACCCTTAATATTAATTACTAAATTAATATTTAATTAGGGTTGTGGGCCTCGTAAATGGGCCCCACGTTCGGACCATACCAGGTCTAATTAATGCCACATTAAACATGTTTTTAGGGTTTACTTTTAGCCCATATCATTTGCCCCCCAACTTCTAGGAAGGTTTTCCTTGAAGTTTTAACTGCCTTTTTCGAGACTTGGGTCAAGGTTTTATCATTGTACGCTAGTGTTTCACGAGTATCGTCTTTTGATGTAAAGCGTGGAGCGACCGACACGTTTACGACGACATTTTAAACGATGCTAAACGGCACTAAACGACACTGAACGGTGCTAACTAGCCTTAAACGACGTCTAAACGGCGTTACATGACATAAGACGACGCTAATCGGCACTAAACGGCACTAATCGGTGCTAATCGACACTAAACGGCGCTAATCGAAAAGTTGTTAAACGGCTACCAACCGAAAGAGGGTCACCAGAGAAACTTCCCGACACAACTGCCTCAACCAGAGGACTCCCCGGGAGCCTCTCGACTAATGGGTCTCAGCCAGAGGCCTCCCGTGGGTGTGTCTCGGCCAGTGTGTCTCGATTGAGGGCCTCCCCGGGTGGGTCTCGGCCACTTGGTCTCGGCTTAGGGCTCCTGTGGATGCCTCTCGGCCACTTGGTCTCGGCTGAGGGCTACTATGGGTGCTTTTCGGCTGGTGGGTGTCGGTCAGGGGCTTTTCCGGGTGCCTCTCGGCTGATGCCTGTCGGCCAAGGCTTCCCCGGGGAGCCTCTCGGCTGATGGGTGTTGGCTGAGGGCCCCTTGGTGAGCCTCTCGGCTGCTAGGTCTCGGCTAGAGGCCTCCCGTGGGTGCCTCTTGGCTGATGCCTTCCCAGCTGAAGGTTGTCGTCTTTCGATCATCAGCTGTCAACACTTAAACGTCGACGAATAAACGTTCTTAACTCTCTTTTTAAAGTTTTGGCTAATCTCCTGATTAACATCCACTACGCCATAGATGACCGATTGCAACCTTTTGGCATTGGTGTTACCTTCTTGGATGTTACCATAGCTATGAAATTTTTGAGCTATCGCAACCTTGTGATGGTGGTGTTACCAAATCCCCAAAAGTATGTTACTTTAGTTATAAAAGGTGTTTCAGTGGGCAACACCATGAGATGTGTTACCACAGAGTATTCACGAACAAAATTTTTATTTTATTTAAAATTAATGATTTAATAATTATTTGACTTTAAAAATAATTAATTTTAACAAAATCGTTGAAGCTATCATTTTAATGATTTAATAATTATTTGACTTTAAAAGTATTTAATTTTAATAAAAGCATTGAAGTTATGTTTGTAAAAATTAATATTCCATGAAATAATTAAATTATTTAAATTTCATAAATATTAAAATATTTTTAATAAAATTTAGAATAAAAATGTTTCCAAAATAAAGTAATATTCAAAAATTATTAAATTTTGATTAAATTCATTAAAAAGTTTAATAGAGAAAATGATAATTTACATACACTGTGAATTCTTTCAAAATAATGAAAATAATAAATTTAAAAATTATAATTTAATACCAACAAATTAAAATACATTAAAATATTTTTTTGGGAAAAAAAGTACACTGAAATATTGAGATGGGCTGCAAATAAAAACAGAGAAGGTCCGAGCGGCAAACGAAAAAGAGAGCGCCAAAACGAAAATTTAGAATTAGGTTAGTCAAACATAAACTTCTCTCTCTCGCCTCTCTCACTTCTCTCTGTTTCCGCCTCCCTAAACTTCCCCCTCACCTAAACTCTCCTGACCTAAAATTTCTCTCCAACGCACTCACTCACACTCAATGACTTTCTCTGTCTCTCTGAAGAACAAATTAAAAGGCGATTAGGGCTTCAATCACTTGTTATCTCTCTCTCTCTCTGCACACTCTCGACCATCTATCTGTCTCTCTGGGGTTCGAGTTTAAAGCTTTGATTAAGGTATTTAATTGTGTTTTTGATTTTGATACTTCAATTGGGAATTAGGGATTCAGTATGGGTTCATCTGGGGCTTCAAATTGAGTTCAATTTAAGGGTTTTAGGGCTTCATTTTGGTTCAAATTGTGTTCTTTGTCTCTCGATCTCACTTTGGTTCCATTATTATAGTGTTTCATTTTATATACCTTTTGATTTTACTCTTATACGCTTACATGTTTTCATTTTTTTTACAGGTGATTTCATCATTCTTTCTTGTTGGTCTTGTCTTCATTCCCATTGGGCTTGCCTCCCTGCTTGCTTCTCGTAATGTATGTTAAAACATTTGATTATGTTTCCACGCCTCCTTTTTCTTGTTAAATCTTAACTTTAGGTGACAATATTTTGCACAACAGTTCTAATTTGGAACAAATGTTTGTCACTGAGTTTTAATTTAGATTGTTGTTGTTTATAGGTTTTGCACAACGTTTTATAGAACAGTGTTGTCTCTCCCTCTCTCTGTCTCATTCTCTGTCTCTCTGTCTCTTAGCTCTTAGAGGTTATTATTGCTGTATATACAAAATTTTTCTAATTAGGGCTTCTAATTAGGTTATTATTGCCTTGACCAGGATATATGAGGTGAGTTGCTGGGGCTCCTTATGAATTAAGCTCCCTCGTAGATTGCTTTTGCCGTTGTATAATCATCATCTATTCGACTTTGGACTTTACATGAGGTACAATAGATGATGATTTTACCTCAGCAAAAATAATCATTCGAGAGACTATGGATGATGATTTGTATTAGTTGATATATGATTTTGATATCATTATCCCTCGGGGAACAGATAATCATGTTGCCATCGACTTGATAGTACAACATATTTTTACTAAGCTTGGACAACACAATCTATGCCAGATATATACAAATCTTTTTGTCATACAGTCAACAAATCAGGTAACTATCAACTTCATTATTTTAATCTAATGTAGGTTTATACTACTTCTCTCTTTACACTCAAGATACTTTAAGATGTAATAATGAAAGTTAACTGAATTAAACCTAACATATCTTTGATTTTTATAAGATATGTGGGATGCACACACTTGTTCGTGATGCTAAAACAACAAACCATGAATTTATCTTCTATGCAGATCGATTGATTCGCTTGGTATTTAGTCTTATCTGCAATACTTCCCAAGGTTGAAATCCTTATTCATGTATTATGGCATGAACAAGATTGGTTGTTGTAGGTTGTCGAGCATGGTCTAGGTCACCTACCATTTGCCGAAAAGTAGATTATTACTGCTACAGGTATGTCTACAACTATGACATGCTTCCATGTTTCAAAAGGAAGCATTATGGATTGTGAATCACTTGTTTATTTATAAGTTTTACAATTAAATTTTAATATATCAGTTGATCTTGAAGTCAAAGTTAAACAACTGAAAATGCAGATATCTTCTTATGAAGCCTCCAGATGGTCACTTTTAAAAAGACAAACTTTTGTAAAACCTAAATTTGCTATAATGGGGCAGGAAGGATGAAACTATTTGCACTTGTAGCCATGGATCAATAATTTAGGAAGATAGAGCAGCTGGATCCTCGGAATCTGTCTTGTCAAAAGATTTTTCCTTGAAATCTACTTTTTAATATATAAATATGATTGCACTTTATAGTGTAGACCGCCATTTATTGTAGTAAGCTATTCCTGCTTTGATTAAATGAATTCTTTCGTCATTTGACTCAATGCAGGATCTATATATACCGGAGTTGTTTTCAATAAAAGGTTGTGTGGAGTCTCAATTGTCAGAAGGTATTTGTTCTCATAGTGTGCTGATGAAACAGAGAAATTTTGATCGATGCACCATGTGTTTATTAATATCGTGTACTGTATATGCATATATAAAATTATAGTAATTAGTTGTATTGCAGCAGCATGAACGTAGTACTTGTTAACCCTCCATGACCCAAATTAGCTGATAGTGATACTTATTATAGAATAACTTAGCAATTGAATAAGAAACACATAATCCAACTGTAAACCAAACTATACACTAATACATACACGGTGTATATCGACCATAGAGCAGGGTCCGGGGAATATCAAAAAGAGTAGAGTGCTGTTTTCGTAGAGACTCCCGGCTTGAATATGGTAAAAACAGTTGTAGTAAAAGCAGTTCAGTAGCAGTAAGCAGTAAAAGTAGTAGTATGTAGTAAAAGCCAACTGTGAGATTAGTAATTATTTTAAAACAAAGGAAATCTTAGGTAATAATATAATTGTAAATTTGTTATTATGACTGAAACTTTTCAAAGCCTGGGATACTTGGGATACATTCATGCACTTGTCATGGCACATCTTGTTGACAAGAAAGGCTCTGTCCACCTGGAGAGTCAGTCATGGGTGGATAAACACTACAAAGAGTTTTCCTTAAAGGTACCTCATTAATACACATTTACTGACACACACATATAACTCTCAACTTAAGCAATTTTCTTGTTGGAGAACTAAGGGTAAGCAATGTAATATAAAGCCTGGTTGTCTGTGAGATAATGAAACAGGGAGTAATTTATATCCTGAATGCATTATTTTTTCTTGTATAGGTCTTCTTGGATGCATCTTTTTATTTATATTTTTTTGTTTGTTAGAATTTTCTTATTTTAGACCAACTATATATGGTTATTGTTGGAATGTGCAGGAGCACTACTGTTTTTTGTGCTGTTGGGACTTGTTACAATCGAAGAGTGCAGCTCAATAAATTGATCTTTGAGTCTTCGATGGACATCGGTTGTCTTTTGAAATTTACCATGTTATTAGCTCTAGTACTTGTACATTTTAAGTTTTGTTCATTAGCTAATGTTGGTAGATATTTTTGGATGTTTTTTTTTGTACTAGATGATGTTATTGAAATGATGTTGGATGATGTTATTGAAATGTAATTAATTTGGTTCTTGATTTCTTTCTTGAAAATGTAATATTTAAATGTCATAAATTTTTTTGTTATTAAAATTAGTTATAAATGATTTTAATTATGTAACACTCAATGTGTTACAATTAGTAAAAGAGGGTGTTACAATAGATTGTGGACCCCACCTAAATGTGGGCCCCACATGTGGCCCCCACATGTGGCCCATGTGCAAATTTGTATCATCTTTTGTAACACACAAACTATGTTGCTATAGAGTGTTTAAGATGTTGCTGTAGAGGTTTTTTGTAACCACATTTGCTATGTTACCTTAGGCTGTTTTTGATTTTACCTTAGATAGCTATAGTTACTGCTGAGAACCTAACACAGCTGAAGTGTTACCATAGCCCTATTTTGGCCTATGGCAACTTTAAACAGGGGTCTATGCTAACACAGTTTTGGGGTTGCAATAAGCAATCTATGGCGTAGTGATCCTTAATCCTCTTTTGTGGATTAAACTCTCGATTAAGCCTAATTAGCTTGTGTCATCCAACCAGCTATTTTATTCCAGCTCCATGCCGAATATTCATCGATTCTTTTCTAGAATTATACGATATGTAATGATCTTTTTGCCAATTTTCCGCCATTTTTGAGATTTTAAACGACAAATGACCTGTAAATACGAACCGGCCCGAATTTTAACCTGTTCTAGCAGGTCACCACTTTTCTATAAAAGATGGAGAGAATCTTTCATTTCTCCTCACTTCTTCATTTCTCAAGCTTTCTCTCAAGTTCTCTAGCTCTCTACTTCTTAAGTTTTAAAGCTCAAGTTCAAGTTCTCGAGATGGCAGACAACAATCAAACATCCCAAGCTCCTCAAGCACCCCCAGTGTCTATGTCGGAGGCAATGGCCAAAAGGAGCAAAGCTCGATCTCGGAAAGGTAGGAATGAAATTTGGTCTCTCTTATTGATCACCGTTTTACTTCGTTGCTAGATTTGTTTAGCACCGTAGCGGATATATTTCCCAATAACTCGGAGTTAGACTCCTACCAGAGTGCATGCAAGATGAAGGAACATGATGTAGAGAAGATAAGGAATTTATTTTGTTTTCCGGAAGCAATCAAGGTTCGAATCCCCGGTTTAGGCGATAGAACTTGCAACTGGCATCTGGAGAAACTTTGTGTTTACAGAGGTGCTTTGGAAGCGGGGTTCAGGTTTCCCGTGCACCCCTTCATCATGAGGTTGTTAGCTGAACTTCAGGTTCACCCTTGTCAACTGTACCCCAACTCCTGGAGGATTCTTATTATCTTCATTTTAAGATGTCGTGACCTGGACATCCCTCTGAGTACCACCATGTTCCGAAGTATCTTCTTAGTTATAAATTTTGCAAGTACCAAGAAAGGGTGGATTAGGTTTCAGCATCGGGGTTTAGTTCCTCATATGGTGAACACGAAGTCCTTCCCAGATTCCCATCATTTCTGGTTGAGGGAGTTCGTTGTTCTTTATTAGAAAGGCGGCGATTGGGACCAGTTCTTTGTAAAGAATTTTGGTAGTGTGGAAGATAGTTCACACTTCATTCTGGATCTCGAAACCCACGAGCTTCTCAATCGGGACAGACTTTTAGAGGACAACGGTCGTTCTCAATATCAAGCATTTTAACCGAGAAAAAGCTTGTTGAACCAGGCCTTAGCATACTTCCCTTCGAGGGTAATTATACTTTCAGTTATATATCTTGAACTATGTTTGTTCTTATTCCGATGTTCTTTCCTTGTATGTTTCAGTTGCTGCAGAGCTGGATACTAGGCCAGAGATGGCGGAGGTCCCTACTGGAAGAATAGTAAAGCAAGCAGATAAGGCTAAGAGGCCAACTGCTCCCAAGTGTCCAACTTTCTTGGAGCGATGTACCCAGGGTAAGAGATCTCGAAATGCCGATGGGAGCACTAGGTCTCCTTTCATTTCGTCTTGGGGTATCTGTGAACAGGACTCCGTCCTTGGGTGTTCTACCCTGGACTTGGACTGGTCCAAATGCTCTATTACCCTTTCTGACCATCTAACTGTGTCCTCCGGGGATAAAATTGAGAAGTCCGAGCGTCTCGGGACTCAAGACCTCTACCAGGTATGCTATTCACTTTTCTGAATTCAATGTCCTTGGTCAACTCAATGCACAAATGCCTTAACAAACTTCATGTTTTCAGGCAAATGCCTACTTTCAATCTACCGCCAGCCAAGGTCGAGCTTTTCGGGATGAAAATGTGGCCTTGAAGAAATAGAGGAGTATGTTTGAGGATGAACGTAGAAGTTTGGAATCTAGAGCCCTCGATGCTGAGAGAGAAGCAAGCTCTTATCAAAGGCAACTCAGTTCTCTGGCTAGGAAGAAATCCTCAGAATTTGATAAGGTGATCAAAGCTTACCATAAGTCAGAAGATTTCTTAAAGATTATAGATGATCATGATGAAGAGGAGTGGGATGATTCGTCAGCCAATCTCGGGAAAGGGGAGGCTTCGAAATGAAGCAATCCCTCCTTTTAGCTCCTCCTCTGACGAAGAAGAGGTAGAGAGCACTGGGGCACAGGTGGTAGCCAAAGATGGTAGCGGCTCTGATGAGGATGATTCAGATGAGGAGGATTCTGGCGAGGAGGAATCTGGCGAGGAAGAGAGTTCTGATGACGCTCCACAGGAGTAGGTGGCCTTGCATGGACTTGTTAGCCACTTGTGGCTTTGTTTATTTTCATTCGAGGTCCTTCGTGGACTTAACTTTTATTTGATAATGTCTATAACTTAAACCTTGGCCCTCCGGGGCATTTTATTATGCAGCTATTTCATTTTATTTGTATGTTCTTTTATTTTTTGGTACTTGGTCATTCTAGACTTACACTCGACAGATTCTTGGTACATAATTAAAATCACAGAATCATAGAATGGAAAACAACTTGTATTAATATTGGAAAGGGGTTCAACCCTTACATAGATTGCTACTGTCCTACTCGGGGCAATGAGCCCTGGAATATTTTCATCGAACCTTATATTTACTTCTCCTAATAGATAAATAAAAAGCTAAGTATTTATAAGAATAGCTTAAACATAATAAACCTTCAGGTTCAAAGTGTGCCAAGTGTGAGGCACCTCGTTTCCATCCAAGGTTTCCAGCTTGTAGGATCCTCGTCCTAGTGTCTTCCTGACTCGATACGGCCCTTTCCAGTTGGGGGCCAGCTTTCCTTTCTGGCCAACTCCGGAGGCCTATATCCTTCTTATAACCAAGTCGCCTTGTCGAAAGAACCTCTCCTTAACCCTTTGGTTGTAGTGGAAGGATGCCCTTTTCTGATGCTCTGCATTCCTGGCATTTGCCTCATCCCTAACCTCATCAATCAGATCAAGGGCGAGCCTCATGCCTTCTTCGTTAGTCTCAGGTTCATATGCTTCCACTCATGGGGATGCATGTGTTATCTCCAAGGGCATAACTACCTCGGCTCCATAAGCCAAAAAGAACGGGGTTGCTCCAATCGTCACTTTATAGGTGGTGCGGTATGCCTAGAGTATAGGCAACAACTTATCCACCCAAGTGTTTCTTGAGCGTTCGACCCTCTTCTTAAGTCCATCAAGGATAATCCGGTTTGCTACTTCTGCCTGTCCATTAGCTTGAGGATGAGCCACTGAAGTAAAGCGAAGCTCAATAGCATTCTCCTCACAATATTTCTTGAACTCTTCATTGTTGAACTGTGTCCCATTATCCGTCACAAGGATTCAAGGGATACCATACCTGTAGATTATGCTTTCCCAAAAGAACTAAGAGACTTGTTTGGTGGTTATCTTGGCTAGAGGTTTAGCTTCAATCCACTTAGTGAAGTAGTTGATGGCTGTTCGCACTAAATCACGCAAGCGTACGCGGTCACAAGTAATATAGAATAAAATTTAGTTCGTTCCCACAAAGATCTAGTTTAGGTTTCAATTTAGTTAATGCACCTATGCAACAATGTATGGTTTTTTATTCACTGCTAAGACAATTAACAAATTTGGTTTTGATTAACTAAAATTAACTAAAGAAAACAAATTAATAAACTAAGAATTAATTAACTAACGAGAATTGGAATCGAATTACTTATGCGAGAGAAAACATGGGATCCTAACTTCATTAAATATTTTTCTTAGATCTGACGCCTTTAATCACTATATGCAATGGTTTTGATATCTAATCGGACAACACGAAACAAGTACATGTTACCTGTCAGCATACGTATACCAAACTACCCATACATCCACAAAAGAGATAGAAGATGAATAGACACCAATTATGCTTAGACCCTATATGTCTATAGAATATGAAAACATTATGGTTGAAGAACAAGTTATCCATAAAGATCGCACATGGCAGCATAAGATAGTTCAAATTACACCACGAATCATGCTGATAATCAGTCATGAACCTATGCTAGCATGGCAAGTTCCAAATCTCAAGATCCACTGTCGCTTCACAAGAGATTAACAGATTAGATGTTAACTACGCATCTAGCAATTAAGCACAACCATACAAGGATATCAATTATACATCACACACAGATCTTTAAAGCATCAAATTACTAAAACTCCATAAATAAATCCGTTAGAATCCCATGACAACGATTAGTTCATAATCGAACCGTTGTCGCCATGGGATCTGATGAAAACATGATAGTAAACAAAGTATTAAAGATTACAAATAAACTAGAGTAATGAGTTAAGAAAACAAATCCGAAATCCAGAGTATCGCCTAATTTAGAAGAATACAAAAGTAGATCTAGATCTCCGAATGCTGTCACGTCCTTTCGGGAATCCATCTCCAAGTCTGACTCTCTATCTCTGGCTCTCTCTGTGTTTTTATGAGTAGTGGTCCGTTCTAATATGATAGGTTATGTTTATATAGGCCTTAGAAGTCTTATCCAGCAAGAAAACACCATAAAAATCAATTTAAAATCAAAACAGGATTTCTCGCAGCCGAGGGTCGCGCGCCCGCGCGCCATGACCGCGCCCCCGCGCGCCCGCACCCCTACCCCTGCTTCGCGCGCCCACGCGGTAGAGTTCTGCCGATTACTGATTTTCGCTACTTTCTTCGTTTTAAGTCTGTTTCCTCCCGTTCCTTTTGCATGCGATGCTGTACTTCAATCCCTTGACTAAAAATCCTTGTAGAACCATAGGGAAGACTCCTTTCTTCACTTCCAACTAGAAATCCACTCCAAGATCAACGAAAATCACCAACCCTAACCGAAGTTTTACAATCCTGCACAACTAGATGAAACACATCAAAAACATGACATACTTGAGGCCAAGACAATCAATTTAATCTGAAATGAAGCGCTCCAAGTGGATATAAAATCCACTTATCACACCCCCAAACTTAAACCGATGTTTGTCCTCAAGCATAAACAGACTCAATACAAATAATGCAATGCAATGCATGAATGCAACTAATATGAAAATGCAACGATCCCCTCAGACTAACCAAAACCAACTAGCAAGCAAATATCTCAAAGAATGCAACTAAATCCAAATAGAGCTCGACTAAGTCCCCGTATACTAACATTACATGAATGGAAACGTGCGTGTGTGCGATGCTCATCAGATATACTCCTAACACTAGATCGAAATCATACCTATTTCTCGCCAAGACAATCACAGGCTTATAATTAAAATAAATCGTAAACACTTCATAACCTAGGAACACCTCCATCATCGTTCGAGTTAGACAGGAATTCATGCTTTATTACTAACAACTACAACACATAAAACTATACACAATAATGCATGCTTATTTAACCGTGCAATGGATGAGACCCCTAAAGGCTTATACAATAATACCCATGTAGCGAGCGTTAGGTTAGTGGATCCCAGACTATAAAAGCCTTAGGTCACTAGGCACAAAGTCCCCTAGAACTTAATTGCTCGAGTATTAAAGAGCTCACCCTGGTTAATTCTGCATTTAACAATTTAACAATTCACATAACAGATTTTTCTTTTTTTTCTTTTAACTTTTTTTTTCTTTTTTTTTATATGCAATCTGGAATGAGTATTCTCATCCAACCCTAGACTACTCATATAGATGAGCCGGCTACTAGCCATTTGATGCCTAGCCATTATTAACAACTATTAACAATTAACATGAAATTCTTGGTTTCCCCCAAACTTAGACTTTAGTGTTCCTACGCCATCAAGGGAATAACGAAAATTCTAAATATAATCAAGTGATTAAATCTAAAACAACCAAATAAGCATAACCTCAACCTAGCCCAAAAGCAAACGATGAGACTGTGTAAAGATTGTGTTTCTGAAGCATGCAAGTCAATTTCATAAGAACTATAAATCAACCCTCTATTCATCATTACCACACTCAAATAGACATCGACCTACCAATCAGAATTAGCTCATCCTAAGGGATCATGAAAAATGCTATGAAATGCAACTATCATGGACTCACATGGTATACAAAAACAAATAACAAAATGCCCTATATGAAATAAACATGCAATAATACGAACAAAACATGAATGAATTACTACTAAAATGCAAAATATGATATCTATATGAACACCGACACACTAACACTACTCATCCCCAAATCACCCCCAAACTTAGAATATTCAATGTCCTCATTGAATTGAAGGTAATACAAGGGATAGCAGGAAACATACCTAATTGTTGGAAGAATCACCCTCCCCGGGTGGTGAATTTGGAGGTGGATACTGAGCATGAGCTCCAAAAACTGGCCACTGGACCGTAATACCCGTAGTCTGGAAAGCCGTGCTCAGAGCTTGAGTCATATCATCAGCATAGCGCCGGTTGATGTCATGCATGACATCAATACGCCTCGTCAATCGACGGAACTGTGCACCTGCAAGACCCGTCCTATCAACCCCTTCACGGGAAGGACCCGCTCTAGCAACTCGAGGAACATGTGGCAGAGCACCCGCTCCCTCACCACCAGCACCAGCAACAATGTACCCTAAACCTCTAGGATGCGGAATACCGCCCGACCATTCCACCATCCGATCAATAACAGGGTCATCAATAGGAGCAAAAGGCATCTGCACCGGCTCATCCTCAGCCCATCGAACCCCGACAGACATACATAAAACGGCTGCTACGGAAGCATGAGGTATTACCACTATCGCCCCCTCGCAAGAACCGCAGCATATTCTGGTTAATTATGTAGCCAAGGTCGATGTATTTCTTATTCAGAATACCTCATAGCAGAATAGCACGTTCCACTGTAACATCATGAGGATGCGAAGAAGGCAAAATATTCGCATAAATGAACATGTTCCACGCCCTCGCATATTTGTTCATTGCAGAAGCAGGGAAGGTAACCTGCTCCTCAGTACCCAGTCTACACTTCCAACCCGTGCCCGGAACACAAATCCGTGCCACAATCTCATTTAAGTCCACATCTGCCCGGGTCTTTTGCGACCAATCGTCAACTCCCCTTGGCTTCCTAGGCTGCTCTAAAACTCTACGAATCGAAGCCGGAGTGTAATCAACCGCCATACCTCTCACCACTGAATAACTGTCCCTATCCTTCTTAGCATTTGCATAGAACACATGGACTATGCTCAATGGAACCGCAGATGGAGACTCACAGAATGGCTCCCAACCCATCTCGCTAATCATCTCCACCAATTCCCCCGGCCTAGTCGGTAAGAAACCCTTCTCTTTCGCCACCATTTTCGACATTAACCGATTATACTCCGTATGAGCCTCCGGAGAAACAAACTTCACTACATTACCACCCCCCAAACTTGAATCCTCATCCGAAGATGGATTAACACTACTACTTCCATCAACCCTTTGACGTTTTGGTGCCATCTCAATAAAGAACACAACAATAACAAGCAATTCCTAAATCCAAAAGTAATCCAAAACACAAATCCCACAACAAGATCACAATCCGAACTAGTAAACTCAAAAGAAGGCAATTACCCACACTTCGAAGATGTGAACTTGCTTTTTGACTCCCCCACACTTTGAATTAGAGAATCCCTTGAACTTAAATGGAGGTGAATAATTGTAAGTAGATATTGGGTTTGTGTTTATATATGGGTATATGTGTGTATGTATATGGAGAGATATGGAATTGAGAGAAAGATGAGGATATGAAGGAATTTGAGAATGAGATAGAAGGGCTAGGGTTTGGAAAAGAGATATGAAAGATATGTAATAGAATTAGGAATTGGGTTGGGTGTTTTAAAACCAAAATTTGGCTAAGTAAAAATTCTGGACAGAGGCAAAACGCGCGCCCGAGCGGTAAGGCGGCGCGCCCGCGCGGCTAGGTTCTAGTAAATTTTTTTTTACAATTAACAATACTAAACTTACAAAGATGTGTGGGTTGCCTCCCACGAAGCGCTTCTTTAACGTCAGTAGCTTAACATCATTTCCGAGCACTTAAGTAGTCGCTAAAACGGTGGAAACCTTCTCACGGTTAAACGTTCCTCCATAATAGTGCTTCAATCGCTGTCCATTCACTTTGAAAGCATGATCCGGTGTTGTTTCAAAAATTTCAACTACTCCATGTGGAAACACAGTCTTAACTATAAATGGACCCGACCACCTCGACTTGAGTTTACCCGGAAAAAGCTTGAGATGAGAATTAAACAGCAAAACCTGTTGACCCGGCACAAATGACTTGTGCATCAACTTTTTATCGTGCCACCTCTTGACCTTCTCCTTATACATCTTGTTGTTCTCATAAGCTTGCTCACAAAATTCCTCAAGTTCATTCAGCTGAAGCAAACGTTTCTCACCCGCAGCCTTAATATCCAAGTTCAATTTCTTCAACGCCCAATAAAGCCTTATGCTCAAGCTCGGTAGGCAAATGGCACGCCTTTCCATAGACCAGCTGAAACGGAGACATACCTAGAGATGTCTTGTAAGCAGTTCTGTACGCCCATACAGCCTCATCCAACTTCAATGACCAATCTTTCCGGGACGGATTCACCACTTTTTCCAGAATTCTCTTGATCTCCCTGTTAGAGACTTCCGCTTGACCATTGGTTTGGGGATGATAGGCAGTAGAAACACGATGCATCACATTATACTTCGCCATCAACGTAGTAAACTGACGATTGTAGAAATGTGTCCCCTCATCACTGATTATGGCTCGTGGAGTTCCGAATCGCGTGAAAATTTGCTTATGCAGAAAGTTAAGTACCACCTTTGCATTATTGGTCGGTAAAGCTTTCACCTCGACCCATTTAGACATGTAATCCACAGCTAGCAAGATGTACTAATTGTTGCAAGAAGACACAAACGGTCCCATGAAGTCAATTCCCCAAACATCAAAAACTTCAACCTCAAGAAGAATGTTGAGAGGCATCTCGTTTCTCCTAGAGATATTACCACCCCTTTGACAGCGATCGCATCTCATCACGAAGTGATGAGCATCCTTAAACAAGGTAGGCCAGTAGAAACCTGCCTGAAGTACTCGAGCATCTATCTTTTCACCACCATAATGACCACCATAAATGGTTGAGTGGAAATCTCGCAAAACACTCTCCGTTTCACTATACGGAATGCATCGCCTGATCATCTAATCTGCTCCTTGTTTGAATAAGAAGGGCTCATCCTAACGGTACCACTTCACATCATGCAGAAACTTCTTCCTTTGAGCGCTAGAGAGTTCTGGAGGAATAACATTGCTCACCAGATAGTTCACAAAGTCTGTAAACCATGGATCGGGAAAAGATTCATTGATTAGAGTTTTGTTACGTGAATCCTTACCGTGGTCTTCCAAACGAGATAAATGATCCGCCACTTGGTTTTCTGTGCCCTTTCTATCCTTGATCTCCAAATCAAATTCTTGAAGTAGAAGCACCCAATGAATCAACCGAGGTTTTGAATCTTCCTTAGAAATCAGATATCGAATAGCAGCATGATCCGTATACACAATCACCTTCATTCCAAGTAAGTAAGATCTGAATTTCTCGAAACCATAGACAACAGCTAATAGCTCCTTCTCCGTAGTGGTGTAATTAAGTTGTGCATCATTGAGGGTTTTACTAGCATAGTAAACCACATGAAAGACATTGCTCTTCCTTTGCCTAAGCACAGCTCCAATAGCATAGTCACATGCATCACACATCAGCTCTAAAGGCTCCTCCCAATTCAGCGCGGTAATAACAGGTGCGGTAGTCAACTTCTTCTTCAAACGCTCAAAAGTAGCTAAACACTCTTCATCAAACTTGAAAGGAACTCCTTCTCCAACAGATTACACACAGGTTTAGAAATTTTTGAGAAGTCTTGAATGAATCGCCTGTAGAAACCCGCATGACCAAGAAACTGCGAATTCCCTTAACTGAAATTGGTGGAGGAAGATTCTCAATGGTCTCCACCTTAGCCTTATCTACTTCAAGCCCTTTGCTAGATACCTTGTGCCCAAGAATGATCCCTTCTTGCATCATGAAGTGACATTTTTCCCAATTAAGCACCAAATTAGTCTCCACACACCGCTTCAATACCAAGCCAAGATTATGCAAGCACTCATCAAAAGAAGTACCAAAGACCGAAAAATCGTCCATGAAGACCTCCACATTAATACCAATCATGTCTGAGAAAATAGCCATCATGCACCTTTGAAAAGTGGTAGGAGCACAACATAGTCCGAAAGAAACCCGTCGGAAAGCAAAAGTGCCAAAAGGACATGTGAATGTGGTCTTCTCTTGATCTTCCGGAGCGATGTAAATCTGATTATAACCCGAATAACCATCAAGAAGGCAATAGTACTCATGGCCAGCCAACCTATCTAACATCTGATCAATGAATGGCAGAGGGAAGTGATCTTTTCTAGTGGCTTTATTCAACTTCCGATAGTCCATACAAACTCTCCACCCCGTGACTGTCTGAGTAGGGATGAACTCATTCTTCTCATTAGCAACAACAGTCATGCCTCCTTTCTTAGGCACACACTGCACCGGGCTCACCCAAGAACTGTCTGAGATAGGATAGATGATACCTGCATCTAGCCACTTAAGAATTTCCTTCTTCACCACCTCTTTCATGATAGGATTGAGTCTTCATTGATGTTCAACAGTAGGCTTAATTCCTTCCTCTAGTAGAATTTTATGCATGCAATAAGAAGGGCTGATTCCCTTGATATCTGCTATGGTCCAACCAATGGCTGATTTGAACTCTCTCAAAATTCGCAAAAGCTTGCCTTCCTCACTACCTGATAAGTTGGAAGCAATAATAACTGGTAATGTAGATGCATCACCTAGAAAAGCATACCTCAAGTGTTCCGATAGTGGTTTGAGTTCAAGAGTAGGAGCTTCTTCAATAGATGGTTTAAGACGCTCCATAAAATTTTTAAGCTCTGCTAATCCAAGAGATTCAAATGGCATGTCAAATATCCTCTTCCAAGGGGCTGAATTCAATTGTTGCAGTTGCTTGCTCCTTCTTCATCATCAACATCAGAATCCCTATCAATGCTCTCTCCAAAGGGTCTACCAATAGCATCTGCTCAAGCTCCATAGTCACTGCAGAATCGACCAAATCCACCTTAAAGCATTCCTCTTCGTTTGTTGGAAACTTCATTGCATTGAACACGTTAAAAGTGACATTCTGGTATTGCACCCTCATGGTGAGTTCTCCTTTTTGCATGTCGATCAAGGTTCTGCCAATAGCCAATAATGGTCTTCCAAAGATTATGGGAATCTTCTTATCCTCTTCGAAGTCGAGAATGACAAAATCAGCAGGAAAGATGAGTTTATCCACTTTCACCAAGACATCCTCCACTATACCTCTAGGATACGTGATCGACCGATCAGCAAACTGCAAAGAGATGCTGGTAGGCTTCGAATCCGGCAGACCAAGTTGCATGAAAATCAATAATGGCATCAAATTGATGCTAGATCCCAAGTCACACAAGCACTTCTCAAAAGACAGATTACCAGTAGTGCATGGAATAGTGAAGCTACCAGGATCCTTTAGCTTCGGAGGCAATTTCTGTTGCAGAAAAGCACTACATTCTTCCGTCAATGCCACAGTTTCAAAATCCTCGAGTTTTAGCTTCCAAGATAAAATACCCTTCATGAACTTAGCATACCTCGACATCTGTTCAAGAGCTTCCGCAAAAGGTATGTTGATATGCAACTTCTTGAACACCTCAAGGAACTTGGAAAACTGCTTGTCTAACTTCTGCTTTTGGAGTCTTTTGGGATATGGCGGAGGTGGATAGATTTGATTGCTCACTGTATTCTGCTTAAGAGTAGATTTTTCAGCAGAACTCTTACTTTTCTCCGCATCATCGACCAACTGATCAGCTGCCACATCAGATTTTGCAATTTCTGGTACTGCAGATTTTTCAACCTGCTGTTCATGAACTTCTTCTTCTTCCGTAATTGCTAATTTCGGATTTGTTGTAACCTTTCTATATCTCAAAGTGACTGCTTTCACCTGTTCTTTGACCTCCTGTAACACCCCCAGATCTGGGGTCCGGGATTCTGTCGTTACGGTTTCCAATTCTATCCACAACACTTGAACTTTCCTTAACATAAAATAAATTACATCTCTATGACCAAACACAACAATGTAAAACACACCCGTTATAGTCCCAGAGATGAAATCAGAGTAACAATCAAATTTTATTAATCACATTATGAGTTCTTACAATCCAAAAGAATTTCAATATAAATACATACTCTTTGCCATCCATTTACATAAGTCATACTAGACCATATACTTGGTACTGAAAGAATAAATATATCCTACCAATAGCTTCTTCTTCAGCTCTGGTAGTCTCATCGTCCTCGCCCGCGTCAAGTGCGCCTTGTGCGAGTCATCTGGTCTAGCTGTTGTTGTGATATAATAATAAAGCAAGGGTGAGCAATAGCCCACCAACAATAATATATAACTGAACGATAATATATAACAGTTCAAAAGTATCTTTCAAACCATATGCCATGCATTTACGGAAATGATGCCAGTATAATATGAACGATGAAGTTACAAGGTAACTTAAAGTATTTGTTTGTAGAAATATCTGCTACATCAAAAGTAAGAGAGATATTCTCATTTCATTAAAAAGAGGAACTTGCATGAAAAGATTACAATTCCAGTTATGAACACTTTTCCAGCTCTGCCAACAGTAATCATGTTGCAGGAAATAATTAAGTTTGGATGATGAACCAATGATGGAGTATTCACCGCGCCCGCTGTTCCAATCTTGATGATCAGTCGAGATCGTACAACTCAAATTAGATTTACTACCGGTAGAAGGAAGAACTGACGGCTTTACTTGTATACCGCCTTACTAGCTCTCCCCGGCCAACGGTTAGGCCAAAGGGGATGGACCGGCGCTACTCGGCCTCTTACACGACTCCTAGTTCAAATAGAATTCATGATTCTGAATGTAACGTTCGTCCTCCTTTCCCCAAGTATAATACTTGTTGATAAGACTCTACAAAGTAGTCGTATCTAGTTGGAAAGGAAAATTCACCAATAACTTCCAAGCTATTGCTTGGTAACGAATATCAACTTGTTCCAACAATCTTACCCCTCGAAAGATGAGAAGGTAACAACGACTTAATAAGTCCATAGCACCCGAGTTGCGAGTGAAAATAATACTTTATGACCGGGAAGTCGACAAGATAAATAACATTTTCCAAGTAAGGTTCCCTTATTTTTAGGGAGATAGACTCAAGAAGAATGATGTCTGAGAACCTTTCTTGATATAAGATTAATAATAATATGACTCCGAGATATTTTCCGTAATAATCGAAGAAGATAAACCTTATTGAGGTTATTCTAAGTATGGAATAAATATTCAGAGAATATTTATTGAATTAAAATATTTAAAGAATATTTAGGAATATGAAAGAATATCATTAATCAGAGTATTTCTCCAAATAATCCTTGAAGAAACATCAAGAGAATATTTATTGAATAAATAAATATTTAAATGAATATTCAAAATAATATTCATTAATTAATAAGGAATTTAAATGAATATTCAAAAAGTAATATTCATTTAATGAATAATATTCTAAATGAATATCAAGTAATATTCATTTAGTAATCCAAACTTTAAAGGAATATTCGAGATGATATTCGATAAATAAATCAAGCTTCAGATGAATATTAGAATAATATTCATCAAGTAATTAATATCTTAAATGAATATTCAAAAGTAATATTCATTTAATAAAATAATAGTCTAAATGGATATTCAAATAATATTCATTTAGTAGTCCAATCTTTAGAAGAATATTCGGAATAATAATCGATATTCTATTCGACTTTGAATGAATATTGAAAAATATTATTCGTCGAATGGTTACGTTCAAATAATTATTTGAAGTAAGGATCGTTAAATAAATAATCTCGAACGGATATTCAAATAATATTCGTCGCCCAAATAATGGAAAATATTTACTTAAATATTTTCCTCCGAGGTAATCTCGATATATCAAGAAATATTGACTCCCGGTCTATATTTGACGAATAAGATGTATACGCCCTTCTATGAGGGTCTTACAATAACCGGCTTATAATTGATACGTTAGTTATCTAATTTATAAGCCAATAAACAATCAGGGAACAAGCATAACGATATAACTTGAAAGTAGGCATGCATGCTATGGCATATGTATAACAGAAAACATATATATATATATATATATATATATATATATATATATATATATATATATCACAACAACAGCCTAAAAGAAGGGAATTGAAACTTGCCTGGTAGTCGAGTACGGTAAGGGGTGGTGGTAGCGGGTCCCGGGTCAGCTTGGTGATCTATAAATAGCCAAGGCATTCGGGATTAATCACTTAACATCTTAAAAGTTAAGTTATACTTAAATCAACACACGTTCTCGAGTTATCTCGTTATACCCCTTTTTGTGGATTCCTTTTATCATTGATCCGACCCGACATTCGTTCGTTAATATGACATGTCACTGTACTTACACTTGGGACATACTTAAGTCATACAAGTTCTAAAGTCGATCGTTACGAACCAATATTATACTCCGAGTTTTATCGCCCGTTTTCTAAGTGTTTTACCGAAGTTATAATAGAGTCGTCTTTTAGGGGTTCGTTCGCGTTTAACCTCGACTCGAATATTTTTAATAAATCGAAAAACGATCCTTTTGACATACGGTTTTCTTTCACACCTTTCTTTTTACCTCTAGTATTTATTTACCAAGATTCTTCATGACTTTACATATTTTACGAGGGTTCAATTTCAGTTACGAACTTTCGTTTACGGATTCGAACTACTTTTAGTAAATCGGTCATAAATCCTAAACCGTAAGTCTGTTTGATTCGATTCTTTTTCCAAAATGATCTACGACTCAAGATCTACAAGGGCATGTTAGACACTTGTCCAGTTTCAGCCATTAGACCTACTGTGATGCATGGTTTTCAATGATTAACGAAATTTCGGCATTATAACGGCTATAATACGAACGTTCCAAAAATCGCAATCAACAACCCAAGCCACACCGGGCATCAATACAACTTATACACATAATAATCATCTCACAAGTCCAGAAGCTACTGATCTTAGCATCAAAATCATCATGCATCTTAAATCATATAACTAATTACATAATCATGCTTATAATTATCACTATAATCATAACAAGCTAAATCCATCAAAAACATTCATAAATCTCAAATCAAATGCTAGGGTTTCAAGAGATCTACCTTCCTTGGAGTATGATATAACCTTAATAAGCTTGGTATGGTCCTTGTCTAGCTTAATCAAACCTTAGATCATCCAAAGAAATCATGAAAACAAAGTTAGTTTCTAAGATCCACTATTCATCGTCAATCTTGTAAAAATCATATAAAATCAAAAACTAAGAGTTTGGTTCTAAAATTTTTACCACACCTTATACTCTTCAAGGGCTTTCTTTTGAGCTATAGAACACAAGAATCCAACCATGGGAGCTAGGGTTTTGAGCCCCATCTTTCTTCTGATCAGAACCTGGACAGTTTTGGTCCTCCAACTTAAAGCATGGATTTGACTAGGCTATACTACTTGGATTTCCATGAAATTTGGAACGAATCTTGCCCATGGAGTGGAGAAGCTATGATTAAAATTTGGTGATTTAAGGATGGATAGAAGTGGAGATATGAATTTTTCTTTGTGTTATGTTTCTGCTGGACAGTTTGTATGTTCTATGTTTTCTTTTGCTTTTCTCTCTTTTCTCCCACTTGATCATCTACTTTTTGCTCATATAACTAGATATTATCAGCTGGTAGGTTGAGATTGATAGCATTGGGGTAAGAGCCAAGAGTCTTGGATAAGTTTTGATAGATATTTGTTTTGTTTCTTGTTTGATTTAAGTGATTTAAATCACTTAACTCCTAAATTGTTTTGATTTAATCCTTGATTAAATAATTTAATCCACTTGATATAATTCTCTTGATGATCATATAGGATATTTAATCTCGATACGAACTTAATCCGTAATCTAGGATTCGTTCGCTTTATTGATTAATCTCGTTATAACGTTTTAGCGGTTTCTAGAACGCTTGTTTCACTGCCTCAGTGGTTTCCTACCTTCATTCTTAAATCAAATATAATAACATCCCAAAATATCAAATCCTCAAAGTTAATATCTCAATTCTTGGATTATAATAATATTTAATCCACTGTCCGGTCAAATATTATACCGAAAAAGATTTGGAATTTCTGAATTCCGATCGTCTCTGCATTCACTTATTTCCTCCGCGTATTACTAATATGACTTCGAAACATCCATATCACGTCCCGTACATAGGGTGGCGTGAAAAGTTTTCCAACTTACAAAATCACTATTCATCCACCAAATTACTATGCACGTACAGGAAACACTATGCACGTACGGGAAACACTATGCACGTACGGGAAATACTATGCACGTATGGGAAACACTATGCACGTACGGAAAACACTATGCACGTATGGGAAACACTATGCACGTACTCATTTCCCTTCAAGGATCCATTAGCTCCTTCCTGGATGGTAGATTATTCTTATCTAGGTCCTCAACCATCGAATTACTCTATTCTGACAATATACCAATGCATCAGGATCATTGTCCAAAGCAATATCCATTCATTACACTCATTGTTCTTTGAAACCACCATTCATTAGTGCTCTTTAACCACAATAAGAAAAGTTTTAATTCTACCCAAAATTCGGGTTATTACAGTCTCCCCTCCTTAAAAGGATTCCGTCCTCGGAATCAGTTTAGGAATAACTGGGGTTACTTCTATCCCACTGCACTTTCTATTTCTCAGGTGGATTCTTCCACTTCTTGATTTTCTTCAAATCTCTCACTAGCTTGACAACCTTATCTCTTAGCGCTTGCTCTTTTCTATTCATAATTTCCACAGGTTGTCCTTCGTAGTTCAGATTCTGTTATGTATATCTATCTGCTCGTACTCTGTCATATGCCGGGCATCTATAGTATACTGATGAGGCACATACGCATGAACCATGTTATGACCATTTTACCGGTTTGGGTGAGGCTGGCTCATAGGCCACCTTCCTGACGCGTTTAAACTCTCAGATGGCCCAATGAATCTTGGGCTAAACTTCCTTTCATTCTAATCTTGTTAATTCCTTCCACGAGGATACCTTTTCTTATTACAAATCTCGAACCTTATATTCTCTATCTTGTTTGCACAGAAATACATCAACAAAAACTTGCTTGTCAGAATCCTCTATTAATTCTAGATATTTCCCAATTCCATTGTATAAATGTCAACTCTATTGTCGACGGGGTACTCTGTATTGAAACTAGTTCGAGTATTCTAACAACCGATTCGAGTAACTCTTGATGTCTAGCAACGAGCTCGTCGGCCATCACTGTTTTGGCCTCGTTATCTCATTGTTAACTACTATCACCCCCGGTGTTCCAACCTCTTCTTTAATCATCTCACAGAATGCCAATCTACCTCCTGTGTTCATTTAGTCATTCTCTATTATCTCATCTCTTCTCCTTTCTGAAAGAAAGGCGAATCTCTTGGGGGGAGTTATTTGCGGGGAATGTTGTCTGGTTCGAGGACTCTTAATCCTTTTATCACAAATCATAATCTTCATATACACACAAGCACACATATTTTCAGATCTGATAGGTCTGAAAGTCGATCATGTTTGATCCTTTTTGATTTCGCACCTTTCCTTCATATATACAATGTTTCGATATACTTAGGGCGAAAACTATCTCAGATAACTCACAGCCAATTCATTAAATTCCAAAAAGTTGTGGGTGCAATAGTCAACCCAAAATGACATCACTTACAATTTCATAGTGTCTATACCTAGTGCGATTCACAATCTTGGGTATATCCTCGATTTTTTTTTAACTTCCAACCGGTGATGTCCCATTTCCTAATAAGTTTGGAAAATACACAGCGTCCCTATGCTGCTCAGACAATCTTCTACAACAGTACCTATACTCAATGTTGACTCATTCAACTCTCGAGGTTCGATGCACAATCTTGTGCTAACATATTTCTTTCTTACAACACACCGGTTCCTCACGGTGGCACACTGAGTCTCATCGCACTCTTATTCAACAATCCTCGCATCTGAGTTGATAATTCTTTTATTCCTACTGGGCTAACGGGAGATGCATCACTAGGCTCTGAACACTCGATATTCATTATTATGTCATCCAAATCGTTATCTGGTAGCTTATTAAAACCTTGTACAACCTCCCAAAATCATTATAATTATACTTGGTGTCTCTTTCCTCGGGGTCAACCATATGAGCTAATCAAGCCTCATAACTCTAGCGTCATAATCTCTTAGTCTGAACTAGATTCCAAAATCTCTGACTCCGTCTTTATCCTTGAATTATTTCCCTCATAATCAATTTGGCTCCATTGGGTATCAACTAATCCATCATTATTATAATATCAATTTCTCCCTAATTCGAAAAGAATCAAATCTCTCGATCGAGTGGTACTCTGGGTAGGTTCTCTGGAAATCACTATTCCTTATCCATAAGGAACACTTCCTGAACTTGATGTAGATATTACATGAAGTAGATAAAATTGCAGAAGAGTTTCAAGCATCGCAGCTATGTCAGGTTGATGAAACTATCATTCATGCAGCTTCCATAAAAGACTGGAAACTTAACGGTTTACTTCGTCAATTTTGTATCATGGTCCTGGTTTGCCTCAAAACGGGACCTTCTAAGGTACGTGATATGCTTAAGACTCCATTACAAATCGAATCTTTACATAAACTATCATTACCTTCGATTCTTGCACAATCATCAAAAGGAATGTAACTTCCTCCACTCCGATATGACCTTTAAGGTCTTTCCAAATATCATTTTGTTTCTTCGGTATGAACATTTGTAATTATTCCTTTATACTTAGACTGTTGGCCACCTCATTGGCCTTTCTTGATAATAATAATTTCTGGTAATCCTTGTTCTCTGGATATATTAGGCCGAATACACAATTAATAATCAACTTAGTATGAGAGTTTAACAAGTAAAACGTTTATGCACTTAAAAACTTCTTGTATATTAAGAACCCTCTTCGTGATGTAAAATATCACAAAGAGCTGCTAGGTTACAATCAAGATAATTCGTTGTACGATACCCTTCTAGGGTTAACCTAACTGTATTTATATAACATACAGCTACGATACAATCTCTAATTGATATTCCTAATAATCAGCTATACAATGATATCAATTACAGATTGTTACTCGTCTCCTAAGTCAACTCGATCTCTTTGATAGCTATCCAATCTTCAAAGATATCGCTTCCATAATAAATCTTCAATCACTGTTGACTAGTAGACGCTTCCTCCAGACAGAGTTTGACAAACTCTGTCGAGCTTCCATCTGTCAGAGTTTACACTAAACTCTGACTGCTTCCAGCTAAACTCTGATAATTCACTGTAACACTTAAACATTGATTAAAACACATCAATTATACTTAACAATCTCCCCCAACTTGTTCATTAGCAAAAATGCACAAGTTAATGACAATAATAGATGATGTCAAAACAAATAAACAAATACAGTGTTTACACATATTCAGAGTTTAAGCTTCTACTTAACAAAAACTACAGAGAATAAGAAAATCCTTACAGACCTTAATCTCTTATCACTTCAAGATCTGGCATAGCTCTGAGATAATCTATGAGCAATCTTCTTTCTGCATTTTCAAGCTCAATCTTCATAGCTTCTTTAATTTCTCTGAGTTGAGGATCACTCTCATCTGTCTGATAGATAGCAGCCCTAAGATCATAAATTTTGTTCCTTCTCATCTCATTTCCCAGTCTGATAAATCTGACTTTTTCTGACTGTGAATTGAAATCAAGTACTGTGATTCCCAAATCAGTCTTTAACTTTGCAGTACCTTTCTTCATTTCAATGAGATTTCCTTTGTAATCCCTGTACTTAGGAACATATCTGCTATTATATTGCTCTCCTCTGATTGCCAGATTCTGAGTCATTCTCTGTCTGAGCACATTAGCAACTGATTGAGTCCTTTGACTATTCACCTTGAGAAGATATAGAACATACTCTAGTTCTTCCCAACATTTCAAGCCAATATCATTCTCACCAACTTTAAATACTGTCCCATCAGCCATGAAGTACAAGAGAAAATCCTTGTTTAAACTCTTCTGATGAACTAACTGTACTGATTCCAGTCCGTCCAAACTCTCTTGAGGAACACCACGACCTGGAACAGCCAGTGAAGAAGGATCTCTAGAACCAGTATATTGCCTTTTGTCTCTGTGTGAACCTAGTCTACCCTTATTATTTCCAACTTTGCCAGATAAAGCTTTTCCATCAGAAACATTCATAGAAACTCCAGATAATACATTTGGATCATGAATTGTTCCTTTTCCAAAAACCGATTTCAACTGAGAAGAGTGTAAAGGTGTGATCATTGCTTGTGATGCAACAAAAGTTGTAACTTTCTTTTGTGAACTTTCTCCTTCAATGCCTTTTAGCTTGAGTTTAGCTTCTGCTGCCATTGCTTCCTTTGAAAACCGAGATCTTTGACTAACATCAGCCCTTTCTTTGATCACAACACCTTTAACAACAGGTCTAGGAGCTTTTCCTCTTTGTACCTTACCAGACTTTAAAGCTTTGAGATGTTCTTCTTGTAAACTCTTTTCTTCAGCTTCAATGTCCTCAATCGTAACTCCTTCCTCATTCTCTTCAATAAACAGCTTAGCAGCCAATTCTTCATCAGTTTGTGGATTAGAAGGTAACAACAAACTCTTGGTCTTTGAAGTACCTTGAGTATCAGTATTTCTCCCAACAGACTGTGATTTGGATGACTTGCTAGTTCTCAGAGTTTGAACCTCTTCAGCCTTGTTCTTTCCTTTACTACTTGCCCCTCCATCTCCAGCACTATCCCTTCTGACAACTCTCTCCCCCTTTTTGATATCATCAGGCATAAGAATAGATGTAATTAACTCTAAGGAGGTAGCAATAGAATCAATTTTAGTAGATAAGTCAGACTGATTTTCTTCAACTTTACTCAGCCTGGCAAATAGATTGTCTTGAGCTGTAGAAAATTTTGTAGTCACTAGTTTTGAATCTCTTTCCATTTTCATTTCTCTAGCTACAACCTCATTCCTTGAAGCAGTGATTGCCTGTGTAGTGTCATCAAATCTTCTATCCAGAGTTTTGACTTGAACTACAATTGCTTTTAAGCAAGAAAGAATCTCTGGATTGGAGATAGTATCAGCATTTTGCTTAACAAAATCAGCTGCTCTTCCTCGTGGAAAAATACAATCCTCTTTGTACCATTCAGCAGCATTCTTTGCAAATTGTGCTCTCTCAACTTCATGAGAAGTACAAGGTTGAGTGAAAGGTGTATGTTTATTGTCTGTTTGTACTGGTGCACTCAGAGAAGCATCAGAGTTTGCACTACTTTCACCTTCAGGTTCAACACTTGTAGCTTTAACAGGTTCATCTTCAGCCATAGTTTTAGCAATTTCTTCTGTAGGCTTGTCAAGATTTTCTCCATGTTGCTCAGGCTCAGCAACAAGCATAGACTGAGAAGTGGCCTTGATTGCTTGATCAATTTCATCTCCTTTTTCAACAGTTTGGTGAGCATTAGATAATAACTCAGTATGGGATGCCACAGTTTCAGAAAGAACAACCGTAGGTTGATCAGCTACACCAATATCAGAGATAGGATCAGAGAATGGCATAAATGAATCAAGAATATCATTTATTGGAGAAAGGCCATCTCTAGCATCCTCTTCTGCAGGCATTTTGTCCTCTGCAGGAATTTCAACCTCTGCAGGTATTTTAACCTCTACAGGTATTGCATCTTTCTCAACTTCAACAGGAGATGTTTGCTGTGAAACTACCTCTGGAGCATCAATATCTTCATCCACAGAATCAGAGAATACCAATTTTCTTCGCTTTGCTAGAGGTACATTATCTGAATCCTCTTCACTAGATGGTGGAGTTCGTTCTACAACTGAGAGTGACTTAGGTATGTTTGCCGTTTGTCTTATTCTTTTCACTCTTCTAGTATAAACAGCTCCAAGAGATGTCTGTTTTGATTTTCTTTGTGTCTCTTTCGCCTGCTTAACCCTTGCATGTCGTTCAGTAATTGCCTGTTTAACTCTTTGTGCTCTAGACTATGATTCTGGTGGAGATTGTGATGATTCAGAGTTTGTTTGTGGAGTGGCTGAAGGTTGTTTTGTAGGTGCTGAGTGAGTAGATGATTCAGTGTTTGGTTTTTGAGTACGATCAATGTTTAGCGGTTCAGGTTCAGGTTCAGGGCGTGGTTCAGGTTGTTGTTGTGGTTCAGGTTGTTGTTGTTGTTGTTGTTCAGGTTGTTGTGGTTTAGGTTGTTGTGGTTGATTGAGAAAATTTTGCAGAGCAAGTGGCATGACAAAAGCAGGGAGATTTGCTTTACCAACATCCTTATTAGTCATATCAGAGAATATTCTCTTATTGACTCTAAAAGGATCAATTTCATCTGTATCAGCAATTTCGAGACCAGGTACACAAGCATTGAACATCATTTGACAAAAATGAGCATAATAAACAGTAGTAGATTCTGATAGTTTATCACCTAAGTTCATCAGAACATATCTCCCAAAATCAAAATTAGTACCATAGAGTAGAGAATACCCGATTTGGAGACTGTCTATTGGAATGGCATCCTAGTTGGTGACTTTCTTCTGAAATGTCCTTGTTATGCAATCAAAGAAAAAGTTCCATTCCTTCCTGAGATTTGGTCTCTTTATACCGCCAAGCTTGTCAAGAGACTCCATGTAACCTATCTCTTGTAGCATCTCTCTCAAATAAGTTTCATTAACCAGAGTATAAGAAGTATGTGTGTCAAACCCCATTGTATCTCTTACAGTCTGTGGAGTAATCACATAATCTTGTTCTTCATAAGTGAAGATGATGTTAGGAGTCCCATTCTCTCCTCCATCCACATAAACTGAATTCTGCCAAAATGTAGCAATTTGAGATGCAGAGAGAGTAGCAGGTCCAACCAGAGCTTGTCCAATCTCTGAATCTCTCAAGAAGTTCTGCATTAGATGAAACGGTTCTGGAACACGTTCATGATAGAGTGGAGCTTCATAGTTGTTAGGAACAAACCGTAAACCAAGAGCAGTGAATGCTTTAGAAGCCATTGAGTTAAGAAATTTGCAAGAATTTCCAAGAGAAATGTATGTAGGAAAGGTGTTTGCGAGAGTGCCCAAGTGAAAAATGAGAGAACTGTGAGATGTAAGAATAAAACACAACCGTTTGGACACAAAAGTAATTAGAGTAATTAAAAATCCAATCTCTTATGTAAACAAAGACTCAATCAGTTCCTAGATTAATGTGTAGTGGGACACAATAATGGGTGAGTGGGACACATTAATGGGTGAGTGGGTCACGCGCGCTTATTTTTAAGAAGATTATTTTGCAAATTAAAACATTAAAATATTTGATTTAAACAAAAATCAAATAATACTCTCTTAAAATATCTGAACCCAATTAAAAACAGAATATGAAGCGTTTACCTGTTGCCTTTAATAACTACAATACGAAGCGTTTAAGGGCTTCGTTGCTTACCCATGTCTATTTAAGGCCTAGAGACTTGCTCAGATTAGTTCATTAATCCTTTAACCTTTCAGTCTCCCCTGTAAAATCACAAACCCTTCAAACAAAACACTCTGAAAAACAATGGCCAACCTTACCATTAAAGAAAAGAACCTTCATCTTGTCGAGAATAGGGACATCTTCAGCTATACGCGTGAAGAATTTGAAGCGTTTGAGTGGGAAAGGCAGCTTGAGACGCTGTGGCTGCAAATGGATGCTGGTCTGGAAGAGATCGAGAGAGAGAAACCTGCAAGGGTGATCGACATCGATACTGCTCTCCAAGCAACATTGGCATGGCTCTCCTCGAAGGCATCCTCATCCAACACCACCAACCATTGTTAATGAATATGTCAGCAAAAATAACCTTATCCCTTCAACTTCCACCCAAATAAAGTGGCAAAGATGGGATCTGGGAATTTTTGCTAACAATGGAGTGGTTTGGACTGACCTTTTATTTTCCTGTTGAATAGATTAGCAGATAGAGAGAACAAAAAAGATGTAATATGTGCTTGTAATCTCTTTCTTATTATCAAAGAAAAATTATGTTTCTCTCATCTTATTCATTGTGTTCTACAACTTTTATTTATGTTTTATGAACTGTTCTTCAAGAAAATAAATCAGGAAGAGAATATGAAAACTAATTAAAGTAATCATATAAAGAACACATTCATCAACAATCCACTGATTAACAGTTGTCAAAATCCCTATTTACTCCAAGATTTTCATAATTGTCCAAGTGAAAATTTACCTTAGAGTACAAATCACGAATCAACAGCGTTTGTCAATTCTCCAACTTTATCACCGAAACCCTTTCATAAATTGCACAGTTGTGAATATGTGTGTGTGAAGCAGAGTTTACTAAATCAATTTTTAGAGCATCTAATTTTTCATAAAATCCATAAAGTAAATCAATAAACACTGGATGCACAAACTGTCATAGTAAACACTGACTATATGATGAAAGCTAAACTCTGAAGTACTCAAACTATATACAGTAACTTTTATTTTATACCCCCTTTATATACATTTTATTATTATTATTATTATTATTATTTTTTTCATTCCAGTAATCAGAGGTTGGAACCAGTCACCAAAAATTCAAAAATTTTAGCCCTTATCATTTTGATAAGTTCCTGGGTCATCCTAGTATTTAACTAGTCACCAAAAATCAGAGAATTTTAGCACATATTATATACCAATAGGTTACTGGGTCATCCTAGTATCCAACATAATCTCAAAGGAGTATAACAACCTATATACATTTTCTTTGGGGTATTGCAGTAAGCATTTTATTCTATCAGAGTATAACTAACAGAGTTTAGAGTTCATCAACATCAGTAGTTTTTCATGTAAGGTAATGCACACAGTATTTATAGACTCAGAGTTTAGGACAAAATAAACTAAGAGATGCTATAAATATGAGCCAGTATCATGCTGTGTTAACTTTCTGCACAATCTAAGATTAGATCACAATAACTCAGAAAGATTCATGATTAATTGCTGAGAATCATGCTTCATACATATTTCTTCATTGGTGTTTTTCATTCAGACAAAAATCAACTCAGAGTTCACAGAGTTTATCAAACTTATTAACAGTGTATAACATACAGACATGCTGACAGAGTTTAGAGACTGTATAACACAACCATCAACGGATAAGACCGTATAACACAACCATCAACGGATAAGACTGTATAACATCAACGGATACAGTCCAGTTAGTCATCAACTGATGCAACCTACAATCAACGGATGCTACATTGGATCCTAGCTGGTAATTAGCAGTTGATTGTGGTAAGTTGTCTGACAGAGTTTAACAGAGTATGCATAACAGAGTTTAATCAACAGAGTTCACTTAGCATTTAACCAATCAGGAAATATGAGTAATACACTACATAAGTAAGATTTGAATCTAACCAACATTCCTAGTCAGAACCAGAGACCATTCCTAGTTCATTGACCAGTCTTGTAAATGTAGCTTCACTCAACGGTTTAGTGAAGATATCTGCAAGCTGTTGTTCTGTAGACACAAAATGTAGTTCAATATTCCCTTCTTCTACATGTTCTCTGATGAAGTGGTACCTTATGCTGATGTGCTTGGTCATTGAATGCTGTACTGGATTACCTGTCATAGCAATATCACTTTGATTATCACAGTAAATAGGAATTTTACTGTACCTCAATCCATAATCCAGCAGTTGATTCTTCATCCACAAGATCTGTGCACAACAGCTACCAGCTGCAATATACTCTGCTTCTGCTGTAGATGTTGAGATTGATTTCTGTTTCTTGCTGTACCAAGAAACAAGTCTGTCACCAAGAAATTGACAACTTCCACTAGTGCTCTTTCTGTCTATCTTGCAGCCTGCAAAGTCTGCATCAGAATACCCAAGTAGCTTGAAATCTGATTCTCTGGGGTACCACAGACCTAATGATATAGTGCCCTTGAGATACTTGAAGATTCTTTTCACAGCTGTCAGATGTGGCTCTCTAGGATCTGCCTGAAACCTTGCACAAAGACAGGTTGCATACATGATGTCAGGCCTACTAGCTGTCAAGTATAGAAGAGATCCTATCATGCCCCTGTAGTTTGTCATATCCACTGAAACTCCTGTGTCTTTGTCCAATTTAGTTGCTGTTGCCATGGGAGTTGATGCAGATGAACAGTCAAGCATACCAAATTTCTTGAGAAGATTTCTGGTATATTTTTCTTGCTTAATGAAAATACCATCATCTGTTTGTCTCACCTGTAGGCCTAGAAAGTAACTAAGCTCTCCCATCATGCTCATTTGATATCTGGACTGCATGAGCTTGGCAAACTTCTTACAGAGTTTATCATTAGTAGACCCAAAGATAATGTCATCAACATAAATTTGAACTAAAAGGAGGTCACTTCCTTGATTGAAATAAAACAGAGTTTTGTCAATTGTTCCTCTGTTGAATCCACTTTCTAGAAGAAATTGAGCAAGTGTCTCATACCATGCTCTTGGTGCCTGCTTAAGTCCATATAGTGCCTTATCTAGCCTGTAGACATAATCTGGATATTTGGGGTCCACAAATCCTGGTGGTTGTTCAACAAACACTTCTTCTTCAAGCTTTCCATTCAGAAAAGCACTTTTCACATCCATCTGGAACACTTTGAACTTCTTGTGAGAGGCATTTGCTAGAAAAATTCTGATTACCTCCAATCTTGCAACTGGAGCAAATGTTTCATCATAGTCTATTCCTTCCTGTTGTGAATAGCCTTTTGCTACCAGTCTAGCCTTGTTCCTTGTGATAACACCTTCATTGTCAGTCTTGTTTTTGAAAACCCATTTAGTACCAACAATAGATCTGTTCTTTGGCCTTGGTACAAGGGTCCAAACTTCATTTCTTTCAAATTCATTCAACTCTTCCTGCATTGCTGTTATCCAGTCAGCATCTTGAAGAGCTTCTTCCACTTTCTTTGGTTCATTTTTAGACAAGAATGCATGAAACAGACATTCACTTGCAGTAGCACTTCTTGTTTTCACTTTTGCATTTGGATCACCAATTATCAAATCAGGTGTATGTGATTTAGTCCATTTCCTAGCAGAAGGCAAATAACTTCTGTCAGCATGTGATCCTCCCCCTTGATCCATGCTCTCCTGATTTTGTTATGATCTATCTTCGTTTTCTGAGACTCCCCCTGAACTTGACTGCCCAGAGTCAGAATTTGAATTTTCAGAGTTTGAAGCATCAGAGTTTGATCCAGATTTTTCGGTTGACTCAGTATCAGTGTTTGAGTCTTCATCTTGATCATGCTCCCCCTCAACTGGTTCTCCCCTTTTTTGTGACTGAGAAGTTTCTCCAGTGTTTACCAGTAGAGGTTCAGAGTTTGTTTCAACAGAGTCTGTCAGAATTGTTTCATCAGAGTTTCCTTCATCAGAGTTTAAATCTTCATTTTCAAAGTTCAGTTGATCATATTCATCTTTGTCTTCAAGTCCAGTTATCTTCTTATCATCAAAAGAAACATGTATAGATTCCATGATCACTTTAGTTCTCAGATTGTAAACTCTGAATGCCTTTGTTGACAGTGGATAGCCAACAAAAATTCCTTCATCTGCCTTTAGCTCAAACTTGGTCAACTGTTCTGGATGAGTCTTCAAAACAAAACATTTGCACCCGAAAATATGAAAGTATTTCAGGTTAGGTTTCTTCTTCTTCACCATCTCATATGGTGTCTTTCCATGCTTATTGATCAGTGTTGCATTTTGAGTAAAACAAGCAGTTTGAACAGCTTCTGCCCAGAAATAAGTTGGCAATTTTGCTTCATCAAGCATAGTTCTAGCAGCTTCAATCAAGGTTCTATTTTTCCTTTCAACTACACCATTTTGTTGTGGTGTACTAGGTGCTGAAAATTCTTGCTTCACTCCATTTTCCTTGCAGAATTCTTCCATTGTTGCATTTCTGAACTCAGTTCCATTATCACTTCTGATGATTCTGACTTTGTTACTTGATCCTTTGTCCAGTAGCTTCACATGCTCCATCAGAGTTAATGCAGTTTCATCCTTCTTTGCTAGAAAATACACCCAAGTGAATCTAGTGTATTCATCAACAATGACTAAAGCATACTTCTTCCTTGCAATAGACATAACATTTACTGGACCAAAGAGATCAACATGCAGTAGATGATAAGGATCAGTGATTGAAAATTCTGTCTTGCTCTTGAACGATGACTTCCTTTGTTTAGCCTTCTGACATGAATCACATAGGCCATCAACATTTAACAGAGCCTTTAGGAGTCCTCTTACAAGATCCTTTCTGATCAATTCATTGATGTTGTTCAAGTTCAAATGTGAGAGTTTCTTGTGCCACTTCCAACTCTCTTCACTAGACATTCTTGTAGACAGGCAAACAGCTTTTCCAACAGAGTCTATCAAAAGCTTGATTTCATAAATATTGTTTTGCCTGTGACCAACTAGAACAACCTTTCCTGTAGATTTGCTGATAACTTCACAATATTCAGGTTGAAAATCTACATGATATCCCTTGTCACAGATTTAACTCACAGATAACAAGTCATGCTTGAGTCCTGGGACATGAGCTACATTGTTGATGATGACATTTCCAAGATTAATATTGCCATATCCCAATGTTCTTCCTACATTTCCATCACCATAGGAAACTTTTGGGCCAGCCTTCTCCTCATAGTCGGATAGCAGGGCTTTATTTCCAGTCATGTGTCCTGAACATCCACTGTCCACGACTAGGGTTGCCTCCCTGTTACCCTGCAATCACAAGCAATTACTGAGGATTGGTTTTAAGGATCCAGACTTGCTTGGATCCTTTGGCATTCTTAACTTTGTTAGCTTTTGCAGCGGAATTAACATTATCAGAGTTTGAGCTAACAGTATCAGTGTTTACACTTGCAGTATCAACTTTAACCCATTTCAGATTGGGTTTCAGTTCATAGTAATTATGATAGATAGCATGATATTCTCTGCAAGTATAAATGGAATGCCAAGTGCTTCCACAGTGTGTGCATAAAGTCTGTGACTTAGTTCTAGCAAAATCCTTCTTTACCTCAGACTTTGTAGGTAAAGAATTTATATTTTTATTTTTCTTGCAGAAATTTGCAAGATGCTTAGTACTACCACAGTTATGACATGTCTTTCTTGGAGCATAACTAGCAAGCATTGGTTTATTTCCTGAAGTGATGCCTACTTTTCCATTTCTGTTCTTGTTTGACACTTTCTATTTCTTAACAGATTTTAACTCCTTCAGTTTATGTTTGAGTTGTTTATCTGTCATTGAACCAATATTAACCTGTTTAACACTAGTTTTTACTGGTTTACTTTTAACAGCTTCCTTTTCATTTTCAGACAAAAATTTACTGGTTCCATGAACAAAATGAGTTCTGACTTTTACTTGATTTTGAAATCTAAGTTCATCTCCCTCATTATAACCTAGACCAACAGTGTCTGTTTGAAAAATCTGTTGAGTGTCCTTTCCAGAATTAGTCCAAGTCCTAATTTTATTATTTGCTTCCTCCAACTCTGACTCTAGTTGTTTATACTTCTGAAGCAAATTTTGTTCTTTACAAACAGCATCATCTCTCTCTTTCTGAACTTGTTGCATGTTTTCAAGTTTTTCTTCAACAAATTTATTTCTTACCTTAAGTTCAGAATTTTCAGCTTTTATCCTCTCATTTTCTAAAGTCTGATCCCTATAACTTATATGCAATGACTTAAGATAAATTCTTAATTGAGCAATGTCATCAATATTATAAGCATAGGTAGTTAGAGGTACCTGATTTTCAGAAGTTTCTGATTCAGTAGTAGCCATGAGAGCATAGTTCACTTCTTCATCAGATTCTGAAGTATCTGCCCAATCTCTGCCTTTAGTGTAGAGTACCTTTCCAGTTTTACCTTTCTTGCACTCAGGAGCATAGTGGCCCATCTCCTTACACTTGTAGCATTGAATTTCAGACTTATCCTTCTTCCCTTTAGAATCTCTCTTATCAGACTTCCTGAAGCTTTTCCTGTCTTCATTTGAATCTCTAGAAAACCTTTTTCCTTTCTTGAAATTCTTGAAGCCCATTTTCTTGAAAGTCTTCACCATCAACACAGCCATTTTCCTCATTTCTTCTTCATCATCCTCAGAGTCAGATGATTCAGAAGAGTTTGAATCATAATCAGAGTTTGGTGATTCACTTTCTGAATGTATGACTAAAGCTTTTCCTTTCATTTTCTTTCTTGATGCCTCTTTCTTCTGAGGCTTCTCTTCAACATTAAGAGCAACAGACTTTCCTTTCCTGCTTGATCTCCTGTTTCTCTGCTCCATTTCCAATTCATAAGTTTTGAGCAGCCCATAGATTTCATCAATCTCTGTTTCAGCAAGATCATAGTTGTCTCTAATAGTGGTTGTTTTCACATCCCACTTTTCAGTTAGAGAAAGAAGAAACTTGAGATTCGAGTCTTCTAGATCATACTATTTGTTGACCAATGACAGATCATTAATCAGTTTACAGAATCTATCAAATGTTTCTGTCATGGTCTCTTCAGGTTTAGCCTCAAAATGCTCATACTCTTGTGAGAGTATGTTTCTCCTATTCTTCTTAATAGCCGCAGTTCCTTGACACCTGACTTCAAGAGCATCCCATATCTCTTTTGCAGTGGTGCAGTTAATGACTTTGTTAGACATAACATTGTCTAAGGCACTATGCAGTAAATGCCTAACTTTTGCATCCTTAGCAATTGATGATAGATCTTCAGGAGTCATGTCCTTCTTTTCCTTTGGAACCATTTTTGCTTCTTCACCAGCAACTGCAACAGATAGCTTTGTAGGATTGTGAGGGCCTTCATAAATCCTGTCAAGATATTCTGGATCTATAGCCTCCAGAAACATAGTCATCTTGACCTTCCACATAGCATACTCTAATGGCCTAAGAATACGAACCCTGATTGGTTCATAACGACTCACAGTAGTAGGAGCCTTTTCAGAAACAGTAGGTGTTGGTGGAGGGATTGCTGCCATGATTATTTTTGTGTTTGGATCTTAACCTGTAATAAAGTAACAGATTGGCTCTGATACCACTTATTAGGCCGAATACACAATTAATAATCAGCTTAGTATGAGAGTTTAACAAGTAAAACGTTTATGCACTTAAAAACTTCTTGTATATTAAGAACCCTCTTCGTGATGTAAAATATCACAAAGAGCTGCTAGGTTACAATCAAGATAATTCGTTGTACGATACCCTTCTAGGGTTAACCTAACTGTATTTATATAACATACAGCTACGATACAATCTCTAATTGATATTCCTAATAATCAGCTATACAATGATATCAATTACAGATTGTTACTCGTCTCCTAAGTCAACTCGATCTCTTTGATAGCTATTGTAAGAACCCCAAATTTTGGATATAATTAAAACTTTTTATTAAGTAATGATAAAATGAGGAACAATGATTCCGACAACAAGGTCACCAGCTCTAATGAATGGTGGTTTCAAAGAACAATGATTGTAATGAATGGATATTGCTTTGGACAATGATCCTGATGCATTGGTATATTGTCAGAATAGAGTAATTCGATGGTTGAGGACCTAGATAAGAATAATCTACCATCCAGGAAGGAGCTAATGGATCCTTGAAGGGAAATGAGTACGTGCATAGTGTTTCCCATACGTGCATAGTAATTCCCATACGTGCATAGTATTTCCCGTACGTGCATAGTGTTTCCTGTACGTGCATAGTAATTTGGTGGATGAATAGTGATTTTGTAAGTTGGAAAACTTTTCACTCCACCCTATGTACGGGACGTGATATGGATGTTTCGAAGTCATATTAGTAATACGCGGAGGAAATATGTGAATGCAGAGATGATCGGAATTCAGAAATTCCAAATTCTTTTCGGTATAATATTTGATCGGATAGTGGATTAAAATATTATTATAATCCAAGAAGTGAGATATTAACTTGGAGGATTTGATATTTTGGGATGTTATTATATTGATTTAAGAATGAAGGTAGGAAACCACTGAGGAGTGGTTATGGCTACAATGTAATAATTGATATTTGGAAAGAATGAATGGAATTCGACTTTATTATTTCTATGTCTTGAAGAATGCTAAAGGGTAACAACATAGGTAAGAATAATCTATCTTCTAAGGGAATAAGATATGGCAATTTCAAGCAGGAGAATATTCTCATGTCATCCAGATCGGTAACGATTAATCCAGTAGTTCCGTAAAAAGGATAAGGAACGATCGAAAGAGAATACGGACAATTGTACCACCCTAAGAGAACAAGTAAAGAATACAGAATGAATAGTGTTTTGGTGGGAGTATATAATAATATGAGACGACACTATATAGAAGCATTCGGAACGGATTTCCGAGTTCGTATTAGTGATCCAGGGGGAAAATAAGTGTATGTAAAAGCTGTCGGATTCTGAAAAACCGCACTTTTATTTTCTCCGAGAGTTCCCTGGACACTGATAGCCTTAAGTATTTAACGAATGGATTTAAGGAATATAAATTGGAAAGTTAGAATGAAAGATGGAGAATGAAAGTATTAATATTAAAAAGGATTCCCGGTAAACCCTAATTAGAAATCCGTGAAATATTCCTACGAACGATCAATCGAAACGGGCAATAACCGGACACAGAAACAAGCAGAGGAAGCAAGATACATGCATGTGCAAGTGATAAATATCTAGTAACTAGCAAGGAACTAGATCAATTAGAATGCAACCAAGTACTTAGCAAGCCACCACTTGGTTAAGCCTTAAACCATCCAATCTTCAACACTTGTCCTCACAAAGACATCATCTAGTGCATCATCACTTTACTAAAGTAAAAAGAGATGAGATATTATCCAAAGCTCATCCACTTTATGCATTCTTCCAAGCAAAACCACAAGAAAACATCAAACTCTCTCCTTTACTCTTCCATTCGACTTTTGCAACAATTCCAAAACAAAAATCCAACTTCCAACCATTGTTTGATCTCAAAAAATTTATCATAGATCCTATATTTCATAAAAATGATACCCTAAAAATCTTAGCCTCAAACATCACCTTTTCCATTTTCAAAAAAATCAAGAAAGTGGAGGATGAATAGTAACCTCAAGAACAAAATTCTTGAATCTTGATTTTGGTTGATGATCCAAGCTTCATGGAGGCTATACAAGGACTATACAAGGCTTACTAAGTGCATACACACCTCAAGGAAGGTATAAAACTCTTGAAACCCTAGGCCTTAGTTTATGTTTAATGATGTTCCTGATGAGAATTTAGATTAGTATGATTATGGTAATGATTAAAGCATGCTTATGTAGTGATATGTTGATATAAGAGGATAAAATAGCTAGATGAACGGAAAGGCATTGCTTGGCCTCAGTTCATGTATATAAGTCATGTATATGTTGTTTGGGTTGGATACTATGTTTATGGGAAGATTCGAAATTGGTAGATATTCGATTTACAGCCGTTATAATGCCCGATTTTGCAATACCATGTTTTGTATGCCATTTTCCATGTCGAAGCCCTACTGTCCAGAGACCTTATCTGCCATGATAGGATAGGTAATGTTCTAAGCTTCGTTTTGATATAAAGATCACGTGAAACGGACTTACGGTTTAGGATTTATGACCAAATTACTAAAAGTAGTTCGAACCCGTAAACGAAAGTTCGTAACTGTAATTGAACCCTCGTAAACTATGTAACGTCATGGAGAATCTTGGTAAATAAATACTAGAGGTAAAAAGGAAGGCGTGAAAGAAAACCGTATGTCAAAAGGATCATTTTTCGATTTTTTTAAAAAATGTTCGAGTCGAGGTTAAACGCGAACGAACCCCTAAAAGACGACTCTTTTATAACTTCGGTAAGACACTTAGAAAACAGGCGATAAAACTCGGAGTATAGTATTGGTTCGTAACGATCGACTTTAGAACTCATATGACTTAAGTATGTCCCAAGTATAAGTACAATGACATGTCGTATTAACGAACGAATGTCGGGTCGGATCAGTGATAAAAGTAATCCACAAAAAGGGGTATAACGAGATAACTCGAGAACGTGTTTCGAAGTAAGTATAACTTAACTTTTAATATGTTAAGTGATTAATCCCGAATGCCTTGGCTATTTATAGATCACCAAGCTGAACCGGGACCCGCTACCACTACCCCTTACCGTACTCGACTACCAGGCAAGTTTCAATTCCCTTCTTTTAGGCTGTTGTTGTGATTGAATAAATATATATATACATATATATATATATATATATATATATATATATATATGATTGCTGATATACAATGCCATTGCATGCATGCCTACTTTCAAGTTGAATTGATATACTTGTTCCCTGAACGTTATTGTTGGCTTATAAGCTAGATAGTTATATATCAGTTATAAGCCGGTTATTGTAAGACCCTCATAGAAG
Organism: Saposhnikovia divaricata; assembly: GCA_036435485.1. Lineage (NCBI taxonomy): Eukaryota > Viridiplantae > Streptophyta > Magnoliopsida > Apiales > Apiaceae > Saposhnikovia > Saposhnikovia divaricata. The sequence goes on from CM071599.1 coordinate 36,824,275, forward strand.
GGCGTATACATCTTATTAATCAAATATAGACCGGGAGTCAATATTCCTTGATATATCGAGATTACCTCGGAGGAAAATATTTAAGTAAATATTTTCTATTATTTGGGCGACGAATATTATTTGAATATTCGTTCGAGATTATTTATCTAATGATCCTTACTTCAAATAATTATTTGAACGTAATCATTCGACGAATAATATTTCTCAATATTCATTCAGAGTCGGATTGATTATCGATTATTATTTCGAATATTCTTCTAAAGATGAGACTACTAAATGAATATTATTTGGATATTCTTTTAGAATATTATTTTATTAAATAAATATTACGTTTGAATATTCATTTAAGATATTGAATACTTGATGAATATTATTTTAATATTCATCTGAAGCTTGATTTAATTATCGAATATTATCTCGAATATTCCTTAAGGCTTGGATTACTAAATGAATATTACTTAATATTCATTTAGGATAATATTCATTAAATAAATATTACTTTTGAATATTCATTTAAATTCCTAATTAATTATGAATATTACCTTAAATATTCTTTTCAGGTCTTATTAATTAATGAATATTGTTTTGAATATTCATTTAAATATTTATTTATTCAATAAATATTCTCCTGATATTTCTTCAGGGATTATTTTGAGAAATACTCCGATTAAAGATATTCTTTCATATTCTTAAATAATCTGTAAAATATTTTAACTCAATAAATATTCTCTGAATATTTATTCCATACTTAGAATAATCTCGATAAGGTTTATCTTCTTCGATTATTACGAAAATATTTCGGAGTCATATTATTATTAATCCTATATCAAGAAAGGTTCTCAGACATCATTCTTCTTTGAGTCTATCTCCTTAATAATAAGGGAACCTTACTTGGAAAATGTTATTTATCTTGTCGACTTCCCGGTCATAAAGTATTCCCTTCACCCGCAACTCGGGTGCTGTTTACTTATTAAGTCGTTGCTTACCTTCTCATCTTTCGAGGGGTAAGATTACTGGAACAAGTTGATATCCGTTACCAAGTAATAGCTTGGGAGTTATTGGTAAATCTTCCTTTCCAACTAGATACGACTACTTTGTGGAGTCTTATCAACAAGTATTATACTTGGGGAAAGGGGGACGAACGTTACATTCAGAATCATGAATTCTTTTTGAACTAGGAGTCGTGTAAGAGGCCGAGTAGCGCCGGTCCATCCCCTTTGGCCCAACCGTTGGCCGGGGAGAGCTAGTAAGGCGGTATACAAGTAAAGCCGTCAGTTCTTCCTTCTACCGGTAGTAAATCTAAATTGAGCTGTACGATCTCGACTGATCATCAAGATTGGAACAGCGGGCGCGGTGAATACTCCATCATTGGTTCATCATCCAAATTTATTTATTTCCTGCAACATGATTACTGTTGGCAGAGTTGGAAAAGGGTCATAACTGGAATTGCAACCTTTTCTTGCAAGTTCCTCTTCTTAATAACAATAAGAATATCTCGCTTACTTTGATATAGCAGATATTTCTACAAACAAATACTTCAAGTTACCTTGTAACTTCATCGTTCATATTATACTGGCATCATTTCCGTAAATGCATGGCATATGGTTTGAAAGATACTTTTGAACTGTTTTACTTTATCGTTCAGTTATATATTATTGTTGGTGGGCTATTGCTCACCCTTGCTTATTATTATATCACAACAACAGCTAGACCAGATGACTCGCACAAGGCGCACTCGACGCGGGCGAGGACGATGAGACCACCAGAGCTGAAGAAGAAGCTATTGGTAGGGTATATTTATTCTTTCAGTACCAAGAATATGGTCTAGTATGACTTATGTAAATGGATGGCAAAGAGTATGTATTTATATTGAAATTCTTTTGGATTGTAAGAACTCATAATGTGATTAATAAAAATTTGATTGTTACTCTGATTTCATCTCTGGGACTATAACGGGTGTGTTTTATATTGTTATGTTGGGTTATTGAGACGTAATTTATTTTATGTTAAGGAAAGTTCAATTGTTGTGGACAGACTTGGAAACCGTAACCACCGGATCCCGGACCCCGGATCTGGGGGTGTTACAGCTATCCAATTCAACAGGATATATTCCAATTCAAACTTTTCTACCTCATTCCCATCATTGTTGGGTGAAAGCATTCTCCCTTAAGCTCTGCTGATGGAGAAAAATATATTTATCAGTCTTTTTCCATAAGTCATTGCTTCCACCTACCCGTGGGAACTTTATCACGTTTATTCCCAATCCTACTTAAGATACTTTTTTTCTTAGTTCTTTCCTTATCTTAGGATAATCTCAACCTTTATAGGTTCAATCCATACTTCCTCAGGGTTTCATACTTGCCTCATCTGGCATTATTGTTACTATGTCATACATTCCTTACCAAACTTCCATTTTGAAGTTCGGAATATTACTTTTTTTTCCTTGTAATGTTTCATAGGTCATCCTCATCATTCCTCCTGTATTTTCTGGGTACAGGGTATATCAAAATGTCATTGATCAATACTCTAATAATTCTATTTATGTTCTTTCCAGAACTCTTTTTAATAATCCTTACCGGTTATTGTTGCCTTAGCAAGTCCAACTCATATCATCTGAGTTCATAATGTCGTTATTAGGGTTAATGCCATCCTTTGTGCATTCCCCAGGGTTTGTCTTAATTTATGGATATCCTATCCTTAATTCAACTGCCAAGGAATTCTTGCATCCTATACTTGGCAATCAAATCATGTATCCTTAATAAGGGTCTCTTTTCAATCATCTCATTTGATAATCGATCGGTGGCTTAATGCTAACCTCTTCTTTCAGATAGTTGTCAGCCTATTTGACCTTCCAAAAGACAACGTATGTCTATCTGCTCTCTTACAGAACTTGGTAATGGTAGCAAGGATGTTCTGGAAGATATTGATCGAGTTCAACGTGAATCTCTTAGTACTTATCGTTTTTCTCAAAGGTACTTGCCTTAGACAAAATTTCTACAGCATACTGATCCATCTATGACCATTTCTATACTCTCTTCATAAACCTTCATTGTTTACTTCCCTTGGTCATACTATATTCATGGTATTTATAATACCATAACATCATACATCTCAAGTCATTATACTTCCATTTTTACTCGTAATCTTGGGCAATCATATACACATGAATCACTTAGTATGGGTGACCCCATTCCAAAAAGTCTAGTAAATTCCCAATCCAAACATGGGTTGCAAAGGGTTCAGTAGAAGATTCCTACGATCTCATTAATATTTCCTTTATATCAAAAGCCCTTGCAGTCGGCGCTTACTTAGAAGCAACCCTGCTTTGTCCTTTCATTGCTGGTCTAGTCACTTGATAATCCTTTGTGACTTGGCCTCAACTGACCACACTAAAATAAAAATATATGGTTTTTGGGGTTGGCTAATTAGCATTACTTTTCTAGCAATTGCTGGCATAGTGCCTTCTACTTTGATACCTTTCTACCTTTCCAAAACTTTACTCCATATAGGTCTTAATCGACTTCTCGGCACCGTCTCCGGTTACCTTTTCTCCACTTTTATCTTTTCAACTATTCTTATCAATCCCACGTGCCACGCAAGCTTACCATTCATGGTATAACAGCCTATTCACTTAAGTCAATCCCGGAGTTTCTCAGTCCGACTGGTTTCTTACTTACATTTCCTGTTTTCGTCCAATCTCACTTCATCATTGTATTTCTACAATCAATCGCGATAACCGGGGTCTATCCACCAACCTATATAGCGGCTACTTTACCCAATTCACGGGGTTCGCCCCAGTTTCTACTCTCTTCCATGATGTTCTCTGATAATCAGAAAGACAAGGTTTGCCAAAATTCGTTGAATTTCTTTCCAGAATCAAGGAAATTTTGGTCAATCTATCCAACCACCGGTAACACTATGAAGATCAATTTCGAAACCTAGAGAATAGTTCTATGAGCATCCAAGCAGGTAGAATCATAAGCAGTTATAATAACGGAATTATTGACACAAAGTTGGAAGTTTAACCACTAGAAAGGAACCAAATATATATATATATATATATATATATATATATATATATATATATATATATATATATATATATATATATATATATATATATATATATATATATCCCATAGAAGGGAAATCAAAAGTTTCAAACTGAAACATGCCACCTTTTCCTGATACATATACATCTTAATTGTCGATAATATCAAATGTCAGTCTTCCTAACCACAGGTTTCAGAAGGAACACTACCGTCGGAGTTAGTCGTTTCATAAAAATTGGCACTACTAGGGCCATCCTAGTCTGGTGTATCGTGTTGTTCGAATGCATCCGCAATTACTCTGCCGTGCTGCATAAGCACACCACCTAAACCTGTATGAGATGCATCATAGTGTATCATAAAGTCTTCCTTCTCCCGTTAGGCAACACCAACGTCGGGTCGTTACGAATTTCATCTTAAAACATTCTCTATTACCTCTTAACCACTAATCGCATTACTTGATCCATTTGCAATTCAGTGTCAGAATAAACTTAAGGTAACTACTATAATCTATTCGGGGAAAAGAAAGAATTTAATATTCTTCTGAATCACATGCATCTAACGTTCCTGATTCACCATTTTACTGAGTTAAAATAAACTTATACTTAGTACCTGATAGTAGTCATATTACGAGTTTATCATAGACCCACTGGTCTTTTCCTCTGGTAGTTTCTGAGATCATCGTCTCGCTTACTGTTCGCTATTTTCTCTACGCAAGTATACGCAGTCCAAAAGCAATATAGGGAAGTAAGGATCGTTCCCACGAAGACTGGGTGTAATTAAGTAAATATGTTTAATCAACAATGTTCGGTTAATTATAGAAGCCTGAACGAACGAAAATGGTTGGTTTGTTTCAAATCACAATTAAAAAATAACGACTAACGTGTTTCAAATAATATGATAAGGAATTATTATATGAGATAAACATGGGATTCTTACTTCATTATTTATTTCATTTAGAATTGATGCCTTAATTCAAAGTGATTTTGATAATTACAAAAGCTAGCCGGGAACACGAAACTAACATAAGCGCCTTTCAGCCTTAACTTATATCAAACCATACAAACATCCACTTAAAAAGATAGAAGTTGCGTGGACACCATTTATGCTTAGACCCTATATGTCTATAAGATTTGAAAACATAACTGGTTTACGAATAAATTCCTGGTTTATGGCTACACAGGGCGATGTGATCCAAAACCCTACCACTAATCGTAATTATATATGATAATTATGTTAAATATAATTGATGTGTTTTGATCAGTGTTTAAGTGTTACAGGGAGTTATCAGAGTTTAGCTGGAAGCAGTCAGAGTTTGCGTAAACTTTGACAGTTGGAAGCTCGACAGAGTTTGTTAAACTCTATCTGAAGGAAGCGCGTCTACTGTTCAACAGTGATTGAAGATTAATTATGGAAGCGATATCTTTGAAGATTGGATAGCTATCAAAGAGATCGAGTTGACATAGGAGACGTGTGACAATCTGTAATTGATATCATTGTATAGCTGATTATTAGGAATATCAATTAGAGATTGTATCGTAGCTGTATGGTATATAAATACAGATAGGTTAACCCTAGAAGGGTATCGATAACGATTTATTATTATTGTAACCTAGCAGCTCTTTGTGATATTTTACATCACGAAGAGGGTTTGAAATACAAGAAGTTTTTTAAGTGCATAAACGCTTTTACTTATTAATCTCTCATACAAAGTTGTTTATTAATTGTGTATTCGGCCTAACAAGTGGTATCAGAGCCAATCTGTTACTTTATTACAGGTTAAGATCCAAACACAACAATAATCATGTCAGAAATTCCTCCACCAACACCTACTGTTTCTGAAAAGGCTCCTACTACTGTGAGTCGTTATGAACCAATCAGGGTTCCTATTCTGAGGCCATTAGAGTATGCTATGTGGAAGGTCAAGATGACTATGTTTCTGGAGGCTACAGATCCAGAATATCTTGACAGGATTTATGAAGGCCCTCACAATCCTACAAAGCTATCTGTTGCAGTTGCTGGTGAAGCAGCAAAAATGGTTCCAAAGGAAAAGAAGGACATGACTCCTGAAGATCTATCATCAATTGCTAAGGATGCAAAAGTTAGGCATTTACTGCATAGTGCTTTAGACAATGTTATGTCTAACAAAGTCATTAACTGCACCACTGCAAAAGAAATATGGGATGCTCTTGAAGTCAGGTGTCAAGGAACTGGAGCTATTAAGAAGAATAGGAGAAACATACTCACACAAGAGTATGAGCATTTTGAGGCCAAACCTGAAGAGACCATGACAGAAACATTTGATAGATTCTGTAAACTGATTAATGATCTGTCATTGGTCAACAAAGAGTATGATCTAGAAGACTCGAATCTCAAGTTTCTTCTTTCTCTACCTGAAAAGTGGGATGTGAAAACAACCACTATTAGAGACAACTATGATCTTGCTGAACAGAGATTGATGAAATCTATGGACTGCTCAAAACTTATGAATTGGAAATGGAACAGAGAAACAGGCGATCAAGCAGGAAAGGAAAGTCTGTTGCTCTTAATGTTGAAGAAAAGCATCAGAAGAAAGAGGCAACAAGAAGGAAAATGAAAGGAAAAGCTTTGGTCATACATTCAGAAAGTGAATCACCAAACTCTGATTATGATTCAAATTCTTCTGAATCATCTGACTCTGAGGATGATGAAGAAGAAATGAGGAAAATGGCTCTGTTGATGGTGAAGACTTTCAAGAAAATGGGCTTCAAGAATTTCAAGAAAGGAAAAAGGTTTTCTAGGGATTCAAATGAAGACAGGAAAAGCTACAGAAAGTCTGATAAGAGAGATTCTAAAGGAAAGAAGGATAAGTCAGAACTAAATTTGTTCATGGAACCAGTAAATTTTTGTCTGAAAATGAGAAAGAAGCTGTCCAAAGAAAACCAGTAAAAACTAGTGTTAAACAGGTTAATATTGGTTCAATGACAGATAAACAACTCAAACATAAACTGAAGGAATTAAAATCTGTTGAGAAAAAGAAAGTGTCAAACAAGAACAGGAATGGAAAAGTAGGCATTACTTCAGGAAATAAACCAATGCTTGCTAGTTATGCTCCAAGAAAGACATGTCATAACTGTGGTAGTACTAAGCATCTTGCAAATTTTTGCAAGAAAAATAAGAATATAAATTCTTTACCTACAAAGTCTGAGGTAAAGAAGGATTTTGCTAGAACTAAGCCACAGACTCTATGCACACACTGTGGAAGCACTTGGCATTCCATCTATACTTGCAGAGAATATCATGCTATCTATCATAATTACTATGAACTGAAACCCAATCTGAAATGGGTTAAAGTTGATACTGCAAGTGTAAACACTGATAATGTTAGCTCAAACTCTGATAATGTTAATTCCGCTGCAAAAGCTAACAAAGTTAAGAATGCCAAAGGATCCAAGCAAGTCTGGATCCTTAAAACTAATCCTCAGTAATTGTTTGTGATTGCAGGGTAACAGGGAGGCAACCCTAGTCGTGGACAGTGGATGTTCAGGACACATGACTGGAAATAAAGCCCTGCTATCAGAATATGAGGAGAAGGCTGGCCCAAAAGTTTCCTATGGTGATGGCAATATAGGAAGAACATTGGGATATGGCAATATCAATCTTGGAAATGTCATCATCAACAATGTAGCTCATGTCTCAGGACTCAAGCATGACTTGCTATCTGTGAGTCAAATCTGTGACAAGGGATATCATGTAGATTTCCAACCTGAATATTGTGAAGTTATCAGCAAATCTACAGGAAAGGTTGTTCTAGTTGGTCACAGGCAAAACAACATTTATGAAATCAAGCTTTTGATAGACTCTGTTGGAAAAGCTGTTTGCCTGTCTACAAGAATGTCTAGTGAAGAGAGTTGGAAGTGGCACAAGAAACTCTCACATTTGAACTTGAACAACATCAATGAATTGATCAGAAAGGATCTTGTAAGAGGACTCCCAAAGACCCTGTTAAATGTTGATGGCCTATGTGACTCATGTCAGAAGGCTAAACAAAGGAAGTCATCTTTCAAGAGCAAGACAGAATTTTCTATCACTGATCCCTATCATCTTCTGCATGTTGATCTCTTTGGTCCAGTAAATGTTATGTCTATTGCAAGGAAGAAATATGCTTTAGTCATTGTTGATGAATACACTAGATTCACCTGGGTGTATTTTCTAGCAAAGAAGGATAAAACTGCATCGACTCTGATGGAGCATGTGAAGCTTCTGGACAAAGAATCAAGCAACAAAGTCAGAATAATCAGAAGTGATAATGGAACTGAGTTCAGAAATGCAACAATGGAAGAATTCTGCAAGGACAATGGAGTGAAACAAGAATTTTCAGCACCTGGTACACCACAACAAAATGGTGTAGTTGAAAGGAAAAATAGAACCTTAATTGAAGCTGCCAGAACTATGCTTGATGAAGCAAAATTGCCAACTTATTTCTGGGCAGAAGCTGTTCAAACTGCTTGTTTTACTCAAAATGCAACACTGATCAATAAGCATGGAAAGACACCATATGAGATGGTGAAGAAAAAGAAGCCTAACCTGAAATACTTTCATATTTTCTGGTGCAAATGTTTTGTTTTGAAGACTCATCCAGAACAGTTGACCAAGTTTGAGCTAAAGGCAGATGAAGGAATTTTTGTTGGCTATCCACTGTCAACAAAGGCATTCAGAGTTTACAATCTGAGAACTAAAGTGATCATGGAATCTATACATGTTTCTTTTGATGATAAGAAGATAACTGGACTTGAAGACAAAGATGAATATGATCAACTGAACTTTGAAAATGAAGTTTTAAACTCTGATGAAGGAAACTCTGATGAAACAATTCTGACAGACTCTGTTGAAACAAACTCTGAACCTCTACTGGTAAATTCTGAAGAAACTTCTCAGTCACAACAAAGGGGAGAACCAGTTGAGGGGGAGCATGATCAAAATGAATACTCAAACACTGATACTGAGTCAACTGAAAAATCTGGATCAAACTCTGATGTTTCAAACTCTGAGAATTCAAATTCTGACTCTGGGCAGTCAAGTTCAGGGGGAGTCTCAGAAAACGAAGATAGATCACAACAAAATCGGGAGAGCATGGATCAAGGGGGAGGATCACATGCTGATAGAAGTCATTTGTCTTCTGCTAGGAAATGGACTAAATCACATACACCTGATTTGATAATTGGTGATCCAGATGCAAAAGTAAAGACAAGAAGTGCTACTGCAAGTGAATGTCTATTTCATGCATTCTTGTCTAAAAATGAACCAAAGAAAGTGGAAGAAGCTCTTCAAGATGCAGACTGGATAACAGCAATGCAGGAAGAGTTAAATGAATTTGAAAGAAATGAAGTTTGGACCCTTGTACCAAGGCCAAAGAACAGATCTATTGTTGGTACTAAATGGGTTTTCAGAAACAAGACTGACAGTGAAGGTGTTATCACGAGGAACAAGGCTAGACTGGTAGCAAAAGGTTATTCACAGCAGGAAGGAATAGATTATGATGAAACATTTGCTCCAGTAGCAAGATTGGAGGCAATCAGAATTTTTCTAGCATATGCCTCTCACAAGAAATTCAAAGTGTTCCAGATGGATGTGAAAAGTGCTTTTCTGAATGGAAAGCTTGAAGAAAAAGTGTTTGTTGAACAACCACCAGGATTTGTGGACCCCAAATATCCAGATTATGTCTACAGGCTAGATAAGGCACTATATGGACTTAAGCAGGCACCAAGAGCATGGTATGAGACACTTGCTCAGTTTCTTCTAGAAAGTGGATTCAACAGAGGAAAAATTGACAAAACTCTGTTTTATTTCAATCAAGGAAGTGACCTCCTTTTAGTTCAAATTTATGTTGATGACATCATCTTTGGGTCTACTAATGCTAAACTCTGTAAGAAGTTTGCCAAGCTCATGCAGTCCAGATATCAAATGAGCATGATGGGAGAGCTTAGTTACTTTCTAGGCCTACAGGTGAAACAAACAGAAGATGCAATTTTCATTAATCAAGAAAAATACACCAGAAATCTTCTCAAGAAATTTGGTATGCTTGACTGTTCATCTGCATCAACTCCCATGGCAACAACAACTAAACTGGACAAAGACACAGGAGTTTCAGTGGATATGACAAACTACAGGGGCATGATAGGATCTCTTCTATACTTGACAGCTAGTAGGCCTGACATCATGTATGCAACCTGTCTTTGTGCAAGGTTTCAGGCAGATCCTAGAGAGCCACATCTGACAGCTGTGAAAAGAATCTTCAAGTATCTCAAGGGCACCATATCATTAGGTTTGTGGTACCCCAGAGAATCAGATTTTAAGCTACTTGGGTATTCTGATGCAGACTTTGCAGGCTGTAAGGTAGACAGAAAGAGCACTAGTGGAAGTTGTCAATTTCTTGGTGACAGACTTGTTTCCTGGTACAGCAAGAAACAGAAATCAATCTCCACATCTACAGCTGAAGCAGAGTATATTGCAGCTGGTAGCTGTTGTGCACAGATCTTATGGATGAAGAATCAATTGCTGGATTATGGATTGAGGTACAGTAATATCCCTATTTACTGTGATAATCAAAGTGCTATTGCTATGACAGGTAATCCAGTACAGCAATCAATGACCAAGCACATCAGCATAAGGTACCACTTCATCAGAGAACACGTGGAAGAAGGAAATATTGAACTACATTTTGTATCTACAGAACAACAGCTTGCAGATATCTTCACTAAACCATTGAGTGAAGCTACATTTACAAGACTGGTCAATGAACTAGGAATGGTCTCTGGTTCTGACTAGAAATGTTGGTTAGATTCAAACTTTACTTATGTGATGTATTAATCATATTTCCTGATTGGTTAAATGCTAAGTGAACTCTGTTGATTAAACTTTGTTATGCATACTCTGTTAAACTCTGTCAGTATGTCCGTATGTCATACACTGTTAATAAGTTTGATAAACTCTGTGAACTCTGAGTTGATTTTTGTCTGAATGAAAACACCAATGAAGAAATATGTATGAAGCATGATTCTCAGCAATTAATCATGAATCTTTCTGAGTTATTGTGATCTAATCTTAGATTGTGCAGAAAGTTAACACAGCATGATACTGGCTCATATTTATAGCATCTCTTAGTTTATTTTGTCCTAAACTCCGAGTCTATAAATACTGTGTGCATTACCTTTCATGAAAAACTACTGATGTTGATGAACTCTAAACTCTGTTAGTTATAGTTTGATAAAATAAAATGTTTACTGCAATACCCCAAAGAAAATGTATATAGGTTGTGATACTCCTTTGAGATTATGTTGGATACTAGGATGACCCAGGAACCTATTGGTATATAATATGTGCTAAAATCCTCTGATTTTTGGTGACTAGTTAAATACTAGGATGACCCAGGAACTTATCAAAATGATAAGGGCTAAAATTTTGGTGACTGGTTCCAACCTCTGATTACTGGAATGAAAAAAATAAATAAAAAAAATAAAAAAAAATAAAAAAAATGTATATAAAGGGGGTATAAAATAAAAATTACTGTATAAAGTTCGATTACTTCAGAGTTTAGCTTTCATCATACAGTCAGTGTTTACTATGACAGTTTGTGCATTCAGTGTTTATTGATTTACTTTATGGATTTTATGAAAAATTAGATGCTCTAAAAATTGACTTAGTAAACTCTGCTTCACACACACAAATATTCACAACTGTGCAATTTATGAAAGGGTTTCGGTGATAAAGTTGGAGAATTGACAAACGCTGTTGATTCGTGATTTGTACTCTAAGGTAAATTTTCACTTGGACAATTTGAAAGTCTTGGAGTAAGTAGGGTTTGTGACAACTGTTAATCAGTGGATAGTTGATGAATGTGTTCTTTATATGATTACTTTAATTAGTCTTCATATTCTCTTCTTGATTAATTTTCTTGAAGAACAGTTCATATAACATATATAACAGTTGCCGAACACAATGAATATGATTAGAGAAACAAAATTTTCATTGATAATACGAAAGAGATTACAAGCAAATATTACATCTTTTTGTTTTCTCTATCTGCTAATCTATTCAACAAGAATGTAAAAGGTCCGTCCACACCACTCCATTGTTAGCAAAAATTCCCAGATCCCATCTTTGCCACTTTATTTGGGTGGAAGTTGAAGGGATAAGGTTATTTTTGCTGACATATTCATTAACAATGGTTGGTGGTGGTGGATGAAGATGCCTTCGAGGAGAGCCATGCCAATGTTGCTTGGAGGGCAGCATCGATGTCGATCACCCTTGCAGGTTTCTCTCTCTCGAGCTCTTCCAGACCAGCATCCATTTGCAGCCACAGCGTCTCAAGCTGCCTTTCCCACTCAAACGCTTTAAATTCTTCACGCGTATAGCTGAAGATGTCCCTATTCTCAACAAGATGAAGGTTTTTCTCTTTGATGGTAAGGTTGGCCATTGTTTTTCAAGGGTATTTGGTTTGAAGGGTTTGTGATTTTACAGGGGAGACTGAAAGGTTAAAGATTTAATGAAATAATCTGAGCAAGTCTCTAGGCCTTAAATAGAGATGGGTAAGAACGAAGTTCTTAATCGCTTCGTATTCTGGTTATTAAAGGCAACAGGTAAACGGTTCAAATTCTAGTCTTACTTGGGTCAAGATATTTTTAAAAGAGTATTATTTGATTTTTGTTTAAATCAAATATTTTAATGTTTTAATTCTTTAATATACTCTTCTTAAAAATAGGCGCACGTGCCCCACTCGCCCTTTAATGTGTCCCACTTACCTATTATCGTGTCCCACTACACATTAATCAAGGAACTGATTGAGTGTTTGTTACATAAGAGATTGAGTTCTTCATTACTTTAATCACTTTTGTGTCCAAACGATTTTGCCTTATTCTTACATCTCACAGTTTTCTTATTTTTCTCTTGGGCACTCACGCAAACACCTTTCTACATACATATCTCTTGGAAATTCTTAACTCAATGGCATCTAAAGCATTCACTGCTCTTGGCTTACGGTTTGTTCCTAACAACTATGAAGCTCCACTCTATCATCAACGCGTTCCAGAATCGTTTCATCTCATGCAGAACTTCTTGAGGGATTCAGAGATTGGACAGGCTCTGATTGGACCTGCTACTCTTTCTGCGTCTCAAATTGCTTCATTCTGGCAGAATTCAGTTTATGTGGATGGAGGAGAAAGTGGAACTCCTACCATTATCTTCATTTACGAAGACCAAGATCATGTGATTACTCCACAGACTGTATGAGATACAATGGGGTTTGAGACACATACTTCTTATACTCTGGTTAATGAAACTTATCTGAGAGAGATGCTACGAGAGATTGGTTACATGGAATCTCTTGACAAGATTGGCGGCATAAAGAGACCAAATCTCAGAAAGGAATGGAACTTCTTCTTTGATTGCATAACAAGGACGTTCCAGAAGAAAGTCACAAACTGGGATGCCATTCCTATAGACAGTCTCCAAATCGGGTATTCTCTGCTCTATGGTACTAATTTTGATTTTGGTCGACATGTTCTGATGAGCTTAGGTGATAAATTGTCAGAATCTACTACTGTTTATTATGCTCGTTTCTGTCAAATGTTGTTCAATGCATGTGTACCTGGTCTTGAAATTGATGAAACTGATGAAATTGATCCTTTTAGAGTTAATAAGCGAATATTCTCTGATATGACTAACAAGGATGTTGGTAAAGCAAATCTCCCTGCTTTTATCATGCCTCTTGCTCTACGAAATTTTCTCAATCAACCACAAGAACCACAACAACCTGAACCACAACAAGATCAACAAGAACCACAACAACAACCTGAACAACAACATCAACAACCTGAACCTCAACCAGAACCAAACACTGAATCACCTGCTCAGTCAGCACCTACAAAGCAACCTTCACCCACTTCACACACAAACTCTGATTCGTCACAATCTCCACCAGCATCACAGTCTAGAATGCAAAGAGTTAAGAAGGCAATTTCTAAACGACGTGCAAGTCTAAAGCAGGCAGAAGAGACACAAAGAGAATCAAAACGGAAATCTCCTGAAGCTGTTTACACTAGAAGGGGGAAAAGAATGAAAGCTCGGGCAAACATACCTAAGTCACTCTCAGTGGTAGAACAAACTCCACCAACTAGTGAAGAGGATTCAGATAATGTACCTCTAGCAAAACGAAGAAAACTGGTATTCTCTGATTCTGTGGGTGAAGATATTGAAGCTCCAGAGGTTGTTTCACAGCAAACACCTCCTGTTGAGGTTGAGAAAGATGCAATACCTGCAGAGGATGAAATACCTGCAGAGGATGAAATACCTGCAGAGGATAAAATGCCTGCAGAGGATAAAATGCCTGCAGAAGAGGATGCAAGAGATGGTGTTTCTCCGATAAATGATATTCCTGATTCATTTATGCCATTCTCTGATCCTATCTCTGATATTGGTGTAGCTGATCAACCTACGGCTGTTCTTTCTGAAGCTGTGGCATCTCATACTGAGTTAATATCTGATGCTCACCAAACTGTTGAAGAAGGTGAAGAAATTGATCATGGAACCAAAGTAACTTCTCAGTCAATGCCTGTTGCTGAGCCTGAGCAACATGGAGAAAATCTTGCCAAGCCTACAGAAGAAATTGCTAAATCTATGGCTGAAGATGAACCAGTTAAAGCTACAAGTGTTGAAGCTGAAGGTGACAGTAGTGCAAACTCTGATGCCTCTCTGAGTGCACCAGTACAAACTGACAATAAACATACACCTTTTCCTCAACCTTGTACTTCTCATGAAGTTGAGAGAGCACAATTTGCCAAGAATGCTGCTGAATGGTACAAAGAAGATTGTATTTTTCCACCAGAAAGAGCAACTAAGTTTGTTAAGCAAAGTGCTGATACTATCTCTAATCCAGAGATTCTTTCTTGCTTGAAAGCAACTATAGTTCAAGTTAAAACTCTGGATAGACGATTTGATGATACTACTTTGGCAATCACTGCTTTGCGAAATGAGGTTGTAGCTAGAGAAATGAAAATGGAAACACATTCAAAACTAGTGACTACAAAATTCTCTAAAGCTCAAGACAATATATTTGCCAGGCTGAGTAAAGTTGAAGAGAATCAGTCTGACTTATCTGTTAAAATTGATTCTATTGCTACCTCCCTGGAGTTAATTACTTCTATACTTATGCCTGATGATGTCAAAAAGGGGGAGAGAGTTGTCAGAAGGGATAGTGCTGGAGATGGAGGGGCAAGTAACAAAGGAAAGAAAAAGGCTGAAGAGGTTCAAACTCTGAGAACTAGTAAGTCATCAAAATCACAGTCTGTTGGGAGAAATACTGATACTCAAGGAACTTCAAGGACCAAGAGTTTACTGTTATCTTCAAATCCACAAACTGATGAAGAATTGGCTGCTAAGCTGTTCATTGAAGAGAATGAGGAAGGAGTAACGATTGAGGACATTGAAGCTGAGGAAAAGAGTTTACAAGAAGATCATCTTAAAGCTTTAAAGTCTGATAAGGTACAAAGAGGAAAAGCTCCTAGACCTGTTGTTAAAGGTGTTGTGATCAGAGAGAGGACTGATGTTAGTCAAAGTTCTCGGTTCTCAAAGGAAGCAATTGCAGCAGAGGCTAAACTCAAGCTAAAAGGCATTGAAGGTGAAAGTTCACAGAAGAAAGTTACAACTTCTGTTGCATCTCAAGCAATGATCACACCTTTACACTCTTCACAGTTGAAATCTGTTTTTGGAAAAGGAATAATTTCTGATCCAAATGTGTTATCTGGAGTCTCAATGAATGTTTCTGATGGAAAAGCTTTATCTGGCAAGATTGGAAATAATAAGGCTGGACTAGGTTCACATAGAGACAAAAGGCAATATACTGGTCCTAGAGATCCTTCTTCACTGGCTGTTCCAGGTCGTGGTGTTCCTCAAGAGAGTTTGGACAGACTGGAATCAGTGCAGTTAGTTCATCAGAAGAGTTTAGACAAGGATTTTCTTTTATACTTCATGGCTGATGGGACAGTATTCAAAGTTGGTGAGGATGATATTAGCTTGAAATATTGGGAAGAACTAGAGTATGTTCTGTATCTTCTCAAGGTGAATAGTCGAAGGACTCAGTCAGTTGCTAATGTGCTCAGACAGAAAATGACTCAGAATCTGGCAATCAGAGGACAGAAATACAATAGCAGATATATTCCTAAGTACAGGGATTACAAAGGAAATCTCATTGAAATGAAGAAAGGTACTGCAAAGTTAAAAACTGATTTGGGAATCACAGTACTTGACTTCAATACACAGGCAGAAAAAGTCAGATTTATCAGACTGGGTAATGAAATGAGAAGGAACAAGATTTATGATCTTAGGGCTGCTATTTACCAGACAGATGAAAGTGATCCTCATCTCAGAGAAATCAAAGAAGCAATGAAGATTGAACTTGAAAATGCAGAAAGAAGATTGCTGATTGATTATCTCAGAACCATGCCAGATCTTGAAATTATAAGAGATTAACTTCTGTAAGAATTTTCTTATTCTCTTTAGTTTTTATTAAGTAGAAGCTTAAACTCTGAATTTGTATAAACACTGTATTTGTCTATTTGTTTTGACATCATCAATTACTGTTATTAACTTGAACATTTTTTCTAATGAACAAGTTGGGGGAGATTGTTAAATATAATTGATGTGTTTTGATCAGTGTTTAAGTGTTACAGGGAGTTATCAGAGTTTAGCTGGAAGCAGTCAGAGTTTGCGTAAACTTTGACAGTTGGAAGCTCGACAGAGTTTGTTAAACTCTGTCTGAAGGAAGCGCGTCTACTGTTCAACAGTGATTGAAGATTAATTATGGAAGCGATATCTTTGAAGATTGGATAGCTATCAAAGAGATCGAGTTAACATAGGAGACGTGTGACAATCTATAATTGATATCATTGTATAGCTGATTATTAGGAATATCAATTAGAGATTGTATCGTAGCTGTATGGTATATAAATACAGATAGGTTAACCCTAGAAGGGTATCGATAACGATTTATTATTATTGTAACCTAGCAGCTCTTTGTGATATTTTACATCACGAAGAGGGTTTGAAATACAAGAAGTTTTTTAAGTGCATAAACGCTTTTACTTATTAATCTCTCACACAAAGTTGATTATTAATTGTGTATTCGGCCTAACAAATTACGAACCTGTGCTAACATGACAAATTCTAAATTCTCAAATCCACTTTCGCATTCATTAAGAATTAATAATTTAGATGATAGCTACGCATCTAATAAATTAAGAGCAACCACTTTAGGCAATCGGAATTTTTATCATAACACAATTTATTAAGGCATCGAATTACTAAATTACGTAAATAAATCCATTAGAATCCCAATACGGCGATTAGTTCATAATCGAACGAATCGTCATCTTGGGATTAATTGAAAACATGGTATAAAATTTCATGAATAAAATATAAAATTATAAGAGTTTAGAAACTAAAACCGAAATAATTTTCACTGCAAGAAACGAGCACTCCGATAATTCCCTGTAAAATAAGAAATTAGAAAATAAAACCGAAATAGCTTCCACCGAAAGAGAAGAGCACTCCAAATAATTCCCGTAATTTCTTCAACCAAAATAACACTTATACTAAATTTGCCAAAAATTAAAGTGTATAAAAACAAGCTTAATATTACAAGAACTAGAGAGAATTACAAGAGAGAATGTTGCTCTCCAAATTGTTGTGTGGAAATAAGCTCAAGAACTAGGCCTATTTATAGCAAAAATTTGTACACAAAAATAATAAAATAAAAATGAAAAGAAATCAAAAGAAATTAAAACAAATAAAAACAACACAGCTTAATTAAAAAAAAACAACCGAAAGCATTCCAACCACCCCACTGCTACCCTTCTGCACACGGCTGACAAGCAATCACCAAACTCGCGCCAGACGCGTGCATGACACGCGCTACTTGGACAGTTTTATTGCTGGCGCGTGGCTCCCACGCGCTCGTGGGAGCGTGACCACCTGCAACAGCCACTTGCTCAGTGCTTCTTCATTGAACTTCACTTTCATAATTTATTCTGCCGACAGCCTGCTATTGGCCGAATGGTGCATTTTTTTTATATTTTTTTTTTCTCTTGCTAATTCAATTTGTACGGGAATAAATTGGTGGCTTGTTACAATTTCAACAAAGCATATTTAATTTAATAAATAATTAATTTAATTCTGAAATTATAATAATAAATATCTAAAATTATTAGATATTTATAAATATAATTTTCTAATTAAATTAATTATTTATTAATATAAATAAATCCTTAAGTCTCAAGTTGCGATTTCTGGAGGGTCTGAAACCGGATTCCTTTCTGTTAACGAAAAATATAACAATTCCAACCGGGGCTTCAGCATTAAGAATATATCACTCAGAATTTCTTTATGATAATTCTTTTTCCTCGTAGCCAGTCCACTTGATAAAATTGAGACAGAAATACACCGCTTTTAGCCTTTTATTGCCAAAATACCTAAAGTTGCGAGTTCTGCACAACAAAAACTTAATTAATAAAAAAATGAATTAAAAATCACAACATACTTAAGGATAAACTACTAATTTAGGTCCAATTAGCGGAAAATAAGTGGATATAAAATCCACTTATCACACCTCCAAACTTAAACTGAAGCTTGTCCTCAAGCGAAAACAGACTCGACTACCTCTAAATGCATGAATGCAAACGATGTAAGGATCCCATAGGCAAAGAAATAACCAATTTAGCAGAGTGACTCAAAGAATGTGAAAATTCCAAATAGAGATCGACTAAATACCAGCATGTTAACCCTTACAAGTACAGAAACGTGCGAGTGTGCAATGCTCATCAGAAATACTTCTAACACTAGATCAAAACCATACATATTCTTCATCAAGACAATCACAAGTTTATAATTAGAATGAACGATAGACACTTCATAACCTAGAAACACCTCCATCATCATTTGAGTTAGACAGGAATTCATGTTTTATTACTACAAACTATTACACACAATACTATACACAACACACATGCTTAATTGACCGTGCAATGGATGAGACCCCAAAAGGCTTATAAAATAATACCCATGTAGCGAGCGTTAGGTTAGTGGATCCCAGACCGAAAAAGTCTTAGGTCACTAAGCTTGAGTCCCCGCGAACTTAATTGCTCGAGTATTAAAGAGCCCACCCTGGCCAATTCTGCACACATACACATACTCACAATCACTCTCTTTTTTTTTTCTTTTTTTTTTATATATATATGCAATCTGGAATAAGACTTCTCAATTCCAACCCTAGACTACTCATATAAATATGAGCTGGCTACTAGCCAATTGACACCTATCCATTATTAACAAATACACACAAACTAGCATGAATCCTGGTTTCCCTCAAACTTATATTTCGTGATTCTTCGCTATCAAGGGAATAAAGAAAATTCCAAATATAATCAGGGGATTAAATTTCAACAACCAAACAAGCATGACCTTAACCTAGCCCAAAAGCAACCGATGAGTTGTGTAAGATTGTGTTTCTGCAACATGCACGTCAATTCCTAAGTATTTAAATCAGCCCTCTATCCATCATTATCACACTCAAATTCATCATTGACTACTAACGGAACCACCAAGCGCTACGGGATCAAGGTAAATATGATATGCAACTAATCATGATTTTTTTTTGCACAATATGAATTATATGCAATAGTATTATGAACTAAATGAATGAGTATGACTCGATTAATCAAATATCCTAAATCACCCCCAAACTTAAATTATTCAATGTCCTCATTGAAGGTATAGATAAAGGATAAAAGAGAACTCCCCTAGAACTTTCGGCAATGTCGCCCTCCTCGGGCGGTGAATCAGGTGGTGGAAATGAGCTCCAAATTGAGGCTAATCCTGCAACTCGCCAATGACCTGCAAACTGAACAAAATCACACAAAATCAACCACGCATAAAAACACCAAACCTATGGGTTGCCTCCCATGAAGCGCTTGTTTATTGTCGCTAGCTTGACGATTATACTGAGAATCATGTGGTGGCCAACTCGGTGGTATCTGCCTCACGGTTCACCGTGCCACCAAAATAGGGTTTCAATCTCTGCCCATTCACCTTGAACGATTGATCGGGTGATTTCTCAAAGATTTCCACCGCTCCGTGTGGAAACACAGTTTTGACAACAAATGGCCCTGACCATCTCGATTTGAGCTTCCCTGGAAACAATCAAAGATGAGAGTTATATAATAAGACCGACTGGCCAGGAACGAATACCTTTTGTATAAGACGACGATCATGCCATCGTTTCACTTTCTCCTTATAGAGCTTATTGTTCTCATATGCCTGCAATCAAAACTCGTCCATCTCGTTGAGTTGCACCATCCTTTTCTCACCTGCGGCCTTAAGATCGAAATTTAGCTTCTTCAAAGCCCAATAAGCTTTGTGTTCCAATTCTGCCGGTAAATGGCAAGCTTTCCCATAGACAAGCTGATATGGTGACATGCCCAAGGGTGTTTTATATGCTGTACGATAAGCCCATGCGGCTTCATCGAGTTTCAAAGACCAGTCCTTTCTCGAAGGACTCACCACTTTTTCCAGAATGCGTTTAATCTCGCGATTATATACCTCGGCTTGGCCATTGGTTTGCGGGTGGTATGCCGTAGCTACCTGGTGGTTGATGTTGTACTTTGCCATGAGATTAGTAAACTTGCGATTGCAAAAGTGAGTACCTTCATCGCTTATGATTACTCGAGGAGTGCCGAATCTTGTGAAGATGTTCTTGTGAAGGAAATTGAGCACGACATTGGCATCATTGGTCGGAAGTGCCTTGACCTCCACCCATTTGGAAACATAATCAACGGCTAGCAAGATGTATTGGTTGTTACATGAGGAAATGAATGGTCCCATGAAATCGATGCCCCAAACATCGAAGATTTCCACCTCTAGCATTATATTGAGGGGCATCTCATCCCTCCTAGATATGTTACCAACTCGCTGACAATGATCACACTTTAGTACAAACTGATGGGCATCCTTAAAAAGGGATGGCCAATAAAATCCCGCTTGAAGAATTCGAGTTGCGGTCTTTTCACTTCCATAATGGCCACCATATGTCGCGGCGTGATAATCCCTTAGAATAGCCTCTATTTCACTGCATGGTACACATCTCCTGATCACCTAATCGGCTCCTTGTTTAAACAGATATGGTTCGTCCCATCGATACCATTTGACTTCATGCAAGAATTTCTTTCTTTGTGCAAAAGAGAGCCCGGGAGGAATCACTCGACTCACCAGAAAGTTCACAATGTCTGCAAACCACGGCTCTTCTTCTTGTACCCCAAACAACTGTTCATCTGGAAAGAATTCATTAATGACGGTTTTGTCCTGGGATGACTTCCCAAGGTCTTCCAATCGTGAGAGATGGTCGGCTACTTGGTTTTCTGTCCCTTTTCTATCCTTGATCTCTACATCGAATTCTTGCAGTAGAAGAATCCATCGAATCAACCTAGGTTTGGAGTCCTTTTTAGAGAGCAGATATCTGACAGCCGCGTGATCAGTGTACACAGTCACCTTCGTGCCAAGCAAGTACGAACGGAATTTTTCAAAACCATAAACTATGGCTAACAGCTCCTTCTCAGTGGTAGTGTAGTTTAATTAAGCATCGCTGAGGGTTTTGCTTGCATAATAGACGACATGAAACATTTTATCTTTCTTTTGGCGAAGAACGGCCCCAACTGCGTAATCGCTAGCATCACACATCATAGCGAAAGTGTTTGCACTAAATCACGCAAGCGTACGTGTTCACAAGTAATATAGAATGAAGTAGAGTTCGTTCCCACAGAGATTGTATAATTTAGTTCTTGTACCTAAGCATCAATGTATGATTATCGTTCAATGCTAAGACAATAAGCAAATTGGTTTGAGTATCTAAAATTAACTAATAAGAATTAATTAACAACTAAATTAATAACTAATTGATTTCAAATTACTTATGAGATGGAAAACATGGGATCCTAACTTCAATACAAACTTCCTTTAGAGATCATGCCCTTTTATCAACACATGTGATGGTTACGATAACTAATCGGAAAACACGAAATAAGTTTACGCTACCTTTCAGTACACGCACACCAATCTACACAATATCCACAAAAGATAGAAATCATGCAGGCACCAGTTATGCTTAGACCCTATATGTCTATAGAATTTGAAAGCATAATGGTTGAAGATCAAGTATCCATAAGATTACATAAGGTAGCATGAGACGGTTAGAAACACACCACAAACATGAATAACATTCATGGACTTATGCTAGCATGGCAAGTTCTAAATCAAAAGATTCACTGTCGCTTCACTTAAGATTAACAAGATAGATGTTAGCTACGCATCTATATGAATTAAATACAACCATGCAAGGATATCGTAAATTCACCACACATATATCAAGTTAGGCAATCAACATCTAAATTCCGTAAGTAAATCCGCTAGGACCCCATGACAGCGATTAGTTCATAATCGAACCGTTCGTCATCATGGGGTTTGATGAAAACATGATAAAGATGAAGAGAATAATAATGAATAAACCAATGTTAACAAAGTTATAGAACAAAATCGAGTAATGCTCAAGCATCCAAAAGATACGCCTAGTAAGAATACAAGAAAACTATGTCTAGATCTTCTTGTTGTCACGATCCTCGCCTTGGCTTCTCAATCTCGTGCTAGAAAGTGTGTATGTAATGTGAAGTAATCTGATCTCTGGTGTTGGTGTGTTCAATCTGACCCCCAAGCATGTGTATTTATAGCTCAATATTGCCTCTTCTCCAAACAATTGCCATTCTTGAGTAGGAATTGAATTTGACAATTTCCATCTTTAAATATGATATAGATTGCAACTTCCCTTGTCAAATAAGGCTTCTGGACTATTCCCACCGTCCAAGATTATTTCCATGATGAATAGGAGAAGAAAACGGCAACTTTCCTCTTTGAAATCAGATTTGGAACAGTTTCTGGCGGCACAGTTTCACCATAGCGCGGTCGCGCTGTCCTGTAGTGTAAATATAGCGCGGTCGCGCTCCCTCAATTCTGACAATTCACTTAGCGCGGTCGCGCTCTCTTCCAGTAATAACATAGCGCGGTCGCGCTGTGTACATTCTATTTCTGCAGACTTTTTGTTAGAGCCTATTTCTCCACGCACCGTTTTACATCACGACCGGCTTCTGTTCCAAAAGCAACAAACACCATAAACACCTGCAAAAACTATATTCCTGCACAAACTCCACAAAACATGTTAAACCACACAAATACTCGAGAATTCAGCGATCAATTCAAGCCAAAATAGAATGATCCAAATGGATAAAAATCCACTTATCACACCCCCAAACTTGAACCGATGCTTGTCCTCAAGCATAAACAGATACAAATATATACAACTAATTAGTACCACTTCCGTAGGTGATCACGGATGCATTTAGCATATGCAACAAGCCCTTTAAACCCCTATGCAGCCCTAGTGGATGAGTAAGGTCTCGTGAGGGCCTATAGTGAATGTACCCACAAAATCCAACTGACACAAACGACACAAACAATGCAATGCATGAATGAATGCAACTAAATATGAATGCAAAGGATCCCCTCAAACTCACCAACACCACTTAGCAAGCAAATATCTCCATGAATGCAATCAATCCAAACAGAGCTCGACTAAATTCCGGTATACTAACAATACATGATCAGAACGTGCGTGTGTGCAATGCTCGACAGATATACTCCCAAACCGGATCAAAATCATACATATTCTTTTCCAAGACAATCACAGGGTTATAAATAGAATGAACATTAAACTCAAGATCACTTCAGATACACCTCTATACTCCTCTAAAGTAGACAGAAATTCATGCTTTATTATGACTCAAACACAATATGTACACAACACACATGCTTATTTGATCGTGCAATGGATGAGACCCCTAAAGGCTTATACAATAATACCCATGTAGCGAGCGTTGGGTTAGTGGATCCCAGACTATAAAAGCCTTAGGTCACTAGGCACAAAGTCCCCAAGAACTTAATTGCTCGAGTATTAAAGAGCTCACCCTGATCAATTCTGCATACTCAAATTCTCACAACACTCTTCTTTTTTTCTTTTTCTTTTTTTTTCTTCTTTTTTTTTCTTTTTTTCTTCTTGCATTCTTTCTCTTTTTTTTTTTTCGTTCACATGGAATCTGGAATGAGAATTCTCAATTCCAACCCTAGACTACTCATAAACATGAGCCGGCTACTAGCCATTTGACGCCTAGCCAACAAATACAAACACAAACATATTAGCATGAAATTTCTGTTTTCCCCCAAACTTGTATTTTGGTGTTCCTTAATCATCAAGAGAATAAAGCAAATTCTATCGATAAACAAGTGATTAAATCCTAAATCCAAACAAGCATGACGCAACCTAGTCCAAGAGCAAACGACGAGACTGTGTAAAAATTTTATTCACGAAACATGCATGTCAATTTCAACAAAATTTAAAATCAGCCCTCTGTTCATCCTTTTCACACCCACATCAACATCTACCTACCTTATGGCATCAGCTTATTATAAGGGATCATGAAAAATGCATGTAATGCAACTATATGAACTCACATACAAAACTCAACACACATGCAAACAGAATGCTCTATATGACAGGTATCATGCATGAAACTAAACTACACATACAAATATGATGCAATATGAATTCCTACATGCCACAAATATATCACAACAACTACTAATTCCCAAATCCACCCCCAAACTTGAAATTTCCAATGCCCTCATTGGAAGTAAATAAGGGAAAAGTAGATACATACCTACTGACCACCTGGACCACCCTCCTGAGGAGGAGAATCCGGCGGAGGATAGACTCCATGTGCCCCAAAAACAGGCCAATCCACCTGCACTCCACTGGCAGCAAAAGCAGTGCCCAGCGCCTGAGTCAACTCCTGCGCAAAACGGCTCTGAGAATCATACATAGCATCCATGCGGCGCATCAACCGTCTATACTGAGAGGCAACAGGAACATCCTCGGGAACCTGTGGTGGTGGAACAGCACCAGCAACCTGATAACCCAAACCCCTAGGATGTGGAACGCCGCCCGGCCACTCCACCATCCTCGCAATAGTCCCAGAATCAATAGCACCACTCGGCAACTGTATCGGCTCATCCTCAGCCCATCTCACTCCCACCGCCATACACAAACCAGTAACCACCGAACCATATGGAATCCCCCCTGTAGTACTAGCTCTCAAAAACCTCAAGATATTTTGGTTAATCATATAACCAATGTCAATATAAAAACCATTTAGAATCGCCCACAGCAAAATACCTCTCTCCACATTAACCTCGTGCTGATGTGTGGTAGGCAACAAGTTAGCACAGATAAACAAATTCCATGCTCGAGCATACCTGTTCAACGCAGAAGTAGGGAAATGCAAGTGCTCATTACTCCCTGGCTTCATCTTCCACACAGTACCAGGCACACACAACCTAGTCACAATAGCATCCAAGTCAACTTCTGTCCTGGACTTAAAAGTCCAATCCTCAGCACCTGCAGGTCTGGCAGGCAAAGCAAGCAAACGGCTGATGGCAGGCGGTGTGTAGTCCACTGTCAAACCCCTAACCACTGAATAACCATTCCGTTCAACCTTCGCATTCGCATAGAACTCGCGAACAATAGACAACGGAATATCCATAGCCAACTGACAAATAGGCTCCCAACCTCGCAACTGAATCATCGCCACCAGATCTCCATCAGACGGACCAGCTAAAAACATCCTATCTTTGATTACCGTCTTTGACATCAACCTGTTATACTCCGTCCGGGCCTCCACAGAAACAAACTTTTCCCCGGGTCCCTCCGAACTAGAATCGGAATCAGATGAATGATGTCCACTAGAACCACCAGCAAAACGAGTCCTTTTCGGAGCCATTACACAATCTCAAACAAGCAGAAAATATGAACAAATAGCAACCCACAACAACCTCACAACACTTATCCCAAAATACGCAACTACAAATCCGAATAATCAAGAATAATAAAGAAATTACCCACAACGAATCTGTAGGAGAAGTAACACTGCGAATCAAGCCTCCAATCGATGAAAGAACACGAATTCCAAAGCTCCAAAATTGTGGTTTTAGGGTTTATGGGTGTATGTATTTATTTGTATATAAGAGATGTATAAAAATTTTGGGTGAGATATAGGGTATGATTAACCACGAAATTGGGAATTATAAACTGATCAGAAGTGTTTTTGGGCTGGGTTTAGGGTTGGAAATCGGAATTTGGGCTGAAAAAACTGCTCCGAAAATCTCTCTGCAATTCCAGAATTCGACCTAGCGCGGTCGCGCTATATATATACTACCAGGCAGCGCGGTCGCGCTGTCCCAATTTATTTTATTTTATTTTATTTATTTATTTATTTATTTTTTTATGAATATACAAAAAATATACAATAATAATAATATCACATGGGTTGCCTCCCACGAAGCGCTCGTTTAACGTCATTAGCTTGACGTGCTGCTCGGTCGTTACGTTTCTGCCAAATCAACGGAATCTGTTTCACGAACCACTGGATCACCTGTAAAATAATGTTTCAACCGCTGACCATTCACCTTGAATGCCAAATCAGGTTACTTTTCAAAAATCTCAACGGCTCCATGCGGAAATACGGTTTTAACAGTGAACGGCCCTGACCACCTTGACTTAAGCTTCCCAGGAAAAAGCTTGAGGCGCGAATTAAACAACAAAACCAACTGACCAGGCACAAAGACCTTAGGAATCAACTTCTTATCATGCCACCTCTTCACCTTCTCCTTATAAATCTTGTGGTTCTCATACGCCTGAGATCAAAATTCCTCTAACTCATTCAACTGCAATAACCGTTTCTCACCAGCTGCTCTAATATCAAGATTCAACTTCTTAATCGCCCAAAAAGCTTTATGTTCCAACTCCACTGGTAGATGACATGCTTTTCCAAAAACTAACTGATACGGAGACATTCCCAAAGGTGTTTTGTAAGCTGTTCTATAGGCCCAAACAGCTTCATCTAACTTCAAGGACCAATCCTTCCTCGACGGATTCACCACCTTTTCTAGAATTCTCTTGATTTCACGATTAGATACCTCCGCTTGACCGTTTGTCTGGGGATGATATGCTGTAGCTACACGATGTGTCACCCTATACTTCGCCAATAATGCAGTGAATTGACGATTACAAAAGTGAGTCCCCTCATCACTAATAATAGCTCGCGGAGTTCCAAAACGCGTAAAGACCTGTTTATGCAGAAAGTTCAGCACCACCTTTGCATCATTGGTTGGTAAGGCCTTCACCTCAACCCACTTAGAGACGTAGTCCACAGCTAGCAAGATGTACTGATTATTACAAGACGAAACAAAGGGTCCCATGAAATCAATACCCCATACATCAAAGATCTCTACCTCAAGGAGCATATTAAGAGGCATCTCATTCCTCCTAGAAATATTACCAACTTTCTGACAGCGATCACATCTCAAAACAAACTGATGAGCATCCTTAAAAACTGTAGGCCAAAAGAAACCTGCCTGAAGAACACGAGCTGCTGTCTTCCCTCCACCATAATGACCTCCATAAACAGTGGAATGGCAATCTCGCAATACACTTTCAGTCTCACTATAAGGAATGCAACGTCGAATAATCTGATCAGCACCCTGTTTGAACAAATACGGCTCGTCCCATCGGTACCACTTCACATCATGTAAGAACTTCTTCCTTTGAGCATAAGTTAAATCAGGAGGGATGATGTCACTAACAAGATAGTTCACAAAATCTGCAAACCATCTCTCTTCCACTTGTACCCCTAAAAGCTGCTCATCTGGAAAAGATTCATTAATCAAAGATTTAGCCTGCGAATTTTTAGCCTGGTCTTCCAACCTCGAAAGATGATCTGCTACCTGGTTTTCAGTTCCTTTTCTGTCTTTAATCTCCACATCAAATTCCTGAAGCAATAAGACCCATCGAATCAACCTAGGCTTCGAATCCTTCTTTGTCATCAAATATCTGATAGCCGCATGATCTGTGTAGACAATGACTTTCGTGCCAAGTAAATAGGCTCGAAACTTCTCAAATGCATAAACCACAACCAAAAGCTCCTTTTCCGTGGTGGTGTAGTTCAACTGTGCGTCATTAAGGGTTTTACTAGCATAGTAAACCACATGAAATATTTTCTCCTTTCTCTGACCAAGAACAGCACCAACGGCATAGTCACTAGCATCACACATTAGCTCGAATGGCTCACTCCAATCTGGTGCAGTAATAACAGGTGTGGTAGTCAACTTCTTCTTCAAAAGCTCGAAAGCATCAAGACAAACTTCATCAAAATTGAAAGGAACCTCTTTCTCCAAAAGATTGCACAAGGGTTTAGAGATCTTCGAAAAATCCTTTATGAACCGACGATAGAACCCCGCATGACCAAGAAAGCTGCGAATGCCTCTAACAGAGATCGGAGGAGGAAGCTTCTCTATAGTGTCAATTTTTGCTTTGTCCACCTCGAGTCCCTTACTAGAAACCTTGTGCCCAAGAATGATCCCTTCTTGCACCATAAAGTGACATTTTTCCCAATTCAGCAACAGATTAGTCTCCACACATCTCTTCAAAACCAGACCAAGATTATGTAAGCACTCGTCATATGAAGAACCAAACACTGAGAAATCATCCATGAAAACTTCCACATTGATACCAATCATGTCTGAAAAGATAGCCATCATACACCTCTGAAAGGTGGCTGGAGCGCCACACAGTCCGAACGGAACTCGTCTGAATGCAAAGGTGCCAAAGGGACATGTGAATGTAGTCTTCTCTTGATCCTCAGGTGCAATGCAAATCTGATTATATCCAGAATATCCATCAAGAAGACAATAGTACTCGTGGCCTGCCAACCTGTCTAACATCTGATCCACAAACGGAAGAGGAAAGTGGTCTTTTCTCGTGGCTTTGTTCAACTTGCGATAGTCCATGCAAACTCTCCACCCTGTAACGGTCCGTGTAGGGATTAGCTCGTTCTTCTCATTTGCAACAACTGTCATACCCCCCTTCTTCGGCACACACTGTACCGGACTCACCCAAGAACTGTCTGAAATAGGGTAGATAATACCAGCATC
Organism: Saposhnikovia divaricata; assembly: GCA_036435485.1. Classification (NCBI taxonomy): domain Eukaryota; kingdom Viridiplantae; phylum Streptophyta; class Magnoliopsida; order Apiales; family Apiaceae; genus Saposhnikovia; species Saposhnikovia divaricata. The sequence continues at coordinate 36,853,494 of CM071599.1, forward strand.
AAGCCACTTCAAGATTTCCTTCTTCACCACTTCCTTCATAATAGGATTGAGATGACACTGTTGCTCCACAGTAGGCTTGCAATTCTCCTCTAGCAGAATTTTATGCATGCAATACGAAGGACTGATGCCTTTGATGTCTGCTATAGTCCATCCAATAGCTGTCTTGAACTGTCTCAGTATCCTCACGAGCTTCTCCTCTTCACTATCTGTCAAGTTAGCGGCAATGATAACAGGCAAAGTAGATGCTTCTCCCAAAAAGGCATACCTCAAATGATCTGGTAGCTGTTTAAGCTCAAGTGTAGGAGCTTCCTCAATAGATGGTTTGAGACGACTTTGTGACTTTTTAAGCTCCTCCAGCCCAAGTGACTCAACTGGCACTTCTAAATTCTTTCTCCACGGAATTGCCCTTAACTGCTGAATTTGCTCTTCTCTGTCTTCATCTTCAACTACAGAATCTCCTAACAAAGCTCTCTCTAATGGATCAGCCAACAGTAACTGATCAAAGTTCAACTTCACTGACGACTCCACCAAGTCCACCTGACAACATTCCTCATCATCTGAAGGTAGCTTCATTGCATTGAAAACATTGAAGGTAACATCCTGATCTTGCACCCGCATCGTAAGCTCACCCTTCTGAACATCAATCAAGGTACGGCCCGTAGCTAGAAAAGGTCGTCCTAAGATGATAGGAATCTTCTTATCTTCTTCAAAATCAAGAATCACAAAATCTGCTGGAAAGATGAGTTTATCAACCTTGACCAAAACATCCTCAACGATACCCCTCGGATATGTAATAGAACGATCAGCTAACTGTAGAGAGATGTTGGTCGGTTTAGGATCTGGAAGACCAAGCTGCATGAAAACTGACAATGGCATGAGATTGATACTAGCACCCAAATCACACAAACACTTGCTGAAAGACAAATTCCCAATGGTGCACGGAATAGTGAAACTGCCTGGATCCTTTAGCTTCGGTGGTAGCTTCTGCTGTAAAACGGCACTGCACTCTTCTGTTAATGCTACTGTATCCAATTCTTCAAGTTTCAACTTCTTTGAGAGAATACCTTTCATAAACCTTGCATAGCTCGGCATCTGCTCCAATGCTTCAGCAAAAGGGATATTGATTTGAAGCTTTTTGAATACCTCCAGAAACTTGCCAAACTGTCTATCATTTTTCTGCTTCCTTAATCTACCAGGATATGGAGGAGGGGGAAAGATTTTCACGTTCTCTGTAGACTGCTTTGGAGAAACTTCCTTAGCAGAATTTTTAGGATTCTCCACCTCGCTAACCAACTGCTCAGCTACTCTATCAGTCTGGACTTGCTCCTTATCTGCAGTAGGTGCCACATGTTGCTCTTGAACTTCTTCTTCTTCAATGGCTGAATTTTGATTACCCGTTACCTTACCCGATCTCAAAGTAACTGATTTGACATGCTCTTTGGTTTCCCTCTTGCCTGGATTGGCTTCAGTGTCACTCGGAAGAACTCCAGATGGTCTGTTCAACAGAGCACTAGCAAGCTGCCCGATCTGACTTTCCATGATCTTCATAGATGCCCCCTGACTTTTTACTATCATCCTCAACTCCTCAAGCTCAGCTTTTTCATTAGAAGATTGACCAGCATTCCCCTGAGATTGTTGCTGGAAACCTGGAGGCTGAAACTGTTGTCTGGGCTGGTACTGCTGCTGAAATCCTTGATTGAATTGCCGAGCTCCGAATTGCTGTTGCTGCTGATTACCACCTTGATTGTTACTCCAACTGAAATTTGGATGGTTGCGGTTATTCGGATGATAGGTGGCTGGAACTGGCTGTTGTGGCCTCTGGAAGTTACTCACAAATTGTGCCGATTCAGAAGATATGGCACATTGAGTTGTATCATGTGCGCCCGCACATAACTCACAAACACTAGCTACCTGCTGAACTCCCATATTAGCCAAAGAATCGACCTTCATTGACAAGGCCTTCAACTGAGCTGCAATGGCTGTAGCTGTATCAATTTCAAGAACACCTGCTACCTTGCCTTGGGATAACCTCCCTGTAGGATTCTGATATTCATTAGCAGCCATCATCTCGATCAATTCATAAGCTTCTTCATAACTCTTGGCCCACAAAGCTCCACCTGATGCTGCATCTAGCATGGGTCTCGACTGTGCACCCAAACCATTATAAAAACAATTGATTATCATCCAATCAGGCATCCCATGATGTGGACACTTCCTTAGCATCTCCTTATATCTCTCCCAAGCCTCGCATAGAGATTCTCCAGACTGCTGTGAAAACTGAGTGATAGCATTCCGGATAGCTGCTGTCTTCGCCATGGGAAAGAATTTGGTGAGAAATTTCTGTGCAAGATCTTCCCATGTAGTGATAGAACCTGCTGGTAAAGAGTGTAACCAACTTTTCGCCTTGTCCCTCAGAGAGAATGGAAATAGCCTTAACTTAACAGCATCCTCAGACACCCCGTTGGTTCTGAATGTATCACAGATCTCTATGAAATCTCGAATATGCATGTTGGGATCTTCGGTAGGAGCACCCCCAAACTGAACTGAGTTCTGGACCATCTGTATAGTGCTAGGCTTGATCTCGAAGGTATTAGCTGCGATTGCTGGTCTGACAATACTCGATGCAATGTCATTGATCTTTGGCTGCGAGAAATCCTTAAGAGCCTTAGTTGCTGCTGCTGCTGGTTCTCCCATATTTTCTACAACTTGAATCACTGGAACTTCTGTTTCTGTTTCTTCTTTATTTTCCAGCTTCTCCTTATTCGCTTGAGAACGCGTTCGCATACATGCTCAAGTACCTGAGAACACAAAACAACACAAAAACTATTAGTAACCGATCCGAGTCAGTGAACCTTAACGACCACTGATGTCAAGCACATAAACTATAACAAATCCCCGGCAGCGGCGCCAAAAACTTGTTTGCACTAAATCACGCAAGCGTACGTGTTCACAAGTAATATAGAATGAAGTAGAGTTTGTTCCCACAGAGATTGTATAATTTAGTTCTTGTACCTAAGCATCAATGTATGATTATCGTTCAATGCTAAGACAATAAGCAAATTGGTTTGAGTATCTAAAATTAACTAATAAGAATTAATTAACAACTAAATTAATAACTAATTGATTTCAAATTACTTATGAGATGGAAAACATGGGATCCTAACTTCAATACAAACTTCCTTTAGAGATCATGCCCTTTTATCAACACATGTGATGGTTACGATAACTAATCGGAAAACACGAAATAAGTATACGCTACCTTTCAGTACACGCACACCAATCTACACAATATCCACAAAAGATAGAAATCATGCAGGCACCAGTTATGCTTAGACCCTATATGTCTATAGAATTTGAAAGCATAATGGTTGAAGATCAAGTATCCATAAGATTACATAAGGTAGCATGAGACGGTTAGAAACACACCACAAACATGAATAACATTCATGGACTTATGCTAGCATGGCAAGTTCTAAATCAAAAGATTCACTGTCGCTTCACTTAAGATTAACAAGATAGATGTTAGCTACGCATCTATATGAATTAAATACAACCATGCAAGGATATCGTAAATTCACCACACATATATCAAGTTAGGCAATCAACATCTAAATTCCGTAAGTAAATCCGCTAGGACCCCATGACAGCGATTAGTTCATAATCGAACCGTTCGTCATCATGGGGTTTGATGAAAACATGATAAAGATGAAGAGAATAATAATGAATAAACCAATGTTAACAAAGTTATAGAACAAAATCGAGTAATGCTCAAGCATCCAAAAGATACGCCTAGTAAGAATACAAGAAAACTATGTCTAGATCTTCTTGTTGTCACGATCCTCGCCTTGGCTTCTCAATCTCGTGCTAGAAAGTGTGTATGTAATGTGAAGTAATCTGATCTCTGGTGTTGGTGTGTTCAATCTGACCCCCAAGCATGTGTATTTATAGCTCAATATTGCCTCTTCTCCAAACAATTGCCATTCTTGAGTAGGAATTGAATTTGACAATTTCCATCTTTAAATATGATATAGATTGCAACTTCCCTTGTCAAATAAGGCTTCTGGACTATTCCCACCGTCCAAGATTATTTCCATGATGAATAGGAGAAGAAAACGGCAACTTTCCTCTTTGAAATCAGATTTGGAACAGTTTCTGGCGGCACAGTTTCACCATAGCGCGGTCGCGCTGTCCTGTAGTGTAAATATAGCGCGGTCGCGCTCCCTCAATTCTGACAATTCACTTAGCGCGGTCGCGCTCTCTTCCAGTAATAACATAGCGCGGTCGCGCTGTGTACATTCTGTTTCTGCAGACTTTTTGTTAGAGCCTATTTCTCCACGCACCGTTTTACATCACGACCGGCTTCTGATCCAAAAGCAACAAACACCATAAACACCTGCAAAAACTATATTCCTGCACAAACTCCACAAAACATGTTAAACCACACAAATACTCGAGAATTCAGCGATCAATTCAAGCCAAAATAGAATGATCCAAATGGATAAAAATCCACTTATCAGAAAGGATCACTCCAGTCTTGAGCAATGATCACGGGTGCTGAAATCAATTTCTTCTTCAGAGTCTCGAACGCTGTAAGACATTCTTGGTCAAATTTGAAATGAATATCTTTTTCCAGCAGCTGACACAAAGGTTTGGAAATTTTTGCGAAGTCCTTGATAAAACGCCTGTAGAAACCTGCGTGCCCAAGGAAACTGCGAATCCCTCGCACTGAATTAGGTGGCGGCAGCTTTTCAATAGCTTCTATCTTTGCTCTGTCCACTTCTAGACCCTTCCTTGACACCTTGTGCCCGATAATAGTTCCTTCTTGTACCATGAAGTGGCACTTCTCCCAATTGAGCACTAGGTTAGTTTTCACGCATCTTTTCAGCACCGAGCCAAGATTTTGCAAGCATTCATCAAAAGATAGACCGAATACCGAGAAGTCATCCATGAAGACTTCAACAGTCTTGCCAATCATGTTTGAGAAGATGGCCATCATGCACCTTTGAAAAGTACCAGGTGCTCCACACAAGCCAAAAGAAACCCGCCGAAAGGCGAAAGTGCCGAACGGGCATGTAAATGTTGTTTTCTCCTGATCCTCAGGAGCAATGCAAATTTGATTATATCCAGAATACCCATCCAGGAGGCAGTAATAATCATGGTCGGCTAGTCTATCTAGCATCTGATCAATGAAAGGAAGGGGAAAATGATCCTTCCTTGTGGCTTTATTCAACTTCCGGTAGTCCATGCAGATTCGCCAACCGGTGACTGTGCGAGTAGAGATGAGTTCATTCTTTTCATTGGTAATCACAGTCATGCCTCCTTTCTTCGGTACACATTGCACTGGACTCACCCATGCACTGTCAGAAATGGGATAGATAATCCCTGCATCCAGCCACTTGATGATTTCTTTCTTCACTACCTCTTTCATAAGAGGATTTAGCCGCCTTTGATGCCCCACTGTTGGTTTACTACCTTCTTCCAATGGAATTTTATGTTGACAATAAGCTGGGCTGATGCCTTTGATATCCGCTAGGGTCCAACCAATGGCTATTTTGAATTTCCTCAGGACTCTTAAAAGCTTGTCTTCCTCAGAGTCTGAAAGGTTAGCAGATATAATCACAGGTAAGGTAGATGATTCACCAAGAGAAGCATACTTTAAGTGATTAGGAAGTGGTTTGAGCTCTAGAGTTGGAGCTTCCTCGATAGATGGTTTCATTTGTTGATGCGGCCCCTTTAGTTCTGGCAGATCCAATGATTCAACTGGTCTTTCAAATTTTCTTTGCCACGGCAAAGCATCCAGATATTGCAATTGTTCATCTATATCATCTTCATCTAATGAATACTCTCCACTGAGGGCCTTTTCCAAAGTGTCATTCATGAACATGTGATCCAACCTTTCTTGTACTGTAGACTCAATCAAGTCTACCTTCAGACACTGTTCTTCTTCTGTTGGAAACTTCATGGCTTTAAAAACATTGAAAGTGACATTTTGATCCTGCACCCTCATTGTAAGTTCCCCCTTTTGGACGTCAATCAACGTCTGTCCTGTTGCCAATAATGGTCTACCAAGAATGATCGGAATCTTCTTGTCCTCTTCGAAGTCCAGTATGACAAAATCAGCTTGAAAGATAAGTTTGTCTACTTTCACTAGGACATCTTCAACAACTCCCCGAGGATAAGTGATAGAGTGATCAGCTAACTGAAGTGACATGTTCGTCGGGTTTGGCTCAGGAAGGCCAAGTTGTAAGAAAACTGAGTATGGCATGAGGTTGATGCTAGCTCCCAAATCACATAAACATTTGTCAAAAGACAAATTCCTAATGGTGCATGGTATGGTGAAACTACCAGGGTCTTTTAGCTTAGGCGGTAACTTTTGTTGCAATACCGCACTACACTCCTCTGTCAAAGCAACAGTTTCTAAGTCCTCTAGTTTTATTTTTCTCGATAGAATGCCCTTCATGAACTTGGCATAACTCGGCATTTGTTCCAGGGCTTCAGCAAATGGAATGCTGATATGTAATTTCTTAAAGACTTCAAGAAATTTGCCAAACTGCTTGTCCAGTTTCTGCTTTTGCAAACGTCGAGGAAATGGCGGAGGTGGATAGACATGCTTTTCTGCTTCTTTCTATGCAAGGACTGATTTTTTAGGAGGTGGTACACTTTCTTCTACCTCCGTGCTTGAAATTGGAGCCTTACCCTTGTCTCGGTGTCTCCCAAGTTCACTTTTTCTTCATCAGGCAGAATTTTTTCTGCTCTTTCCAATTCAGTGCCTTCTGTGACTTTCCCCGATCTTAAAGTGATGGCTTTAATGTGCTCTTGGTTGCCCTTTCTCCCCGGATTAGCTTCAGTATCACTGGGGAGTGTTCCTTGTGGTCGGTTCATCATGAAACTAGCGAGTTGTCTCAATTGGGTTTCCAGATTTTTAATAGAAGCCGCTTGGCTTTTTTGATGCCAACCTTAACTCCTCCAATTCTGCCTTTTCACTAGAAGATGATTGCCCAGAATTCCCATAGGATTGTTGTTGAAATCCTGGGGGTTGAAATTGTCGTGGGGCATATTGTTGCTGATATTGGTGCCCCTGCTGTTGCTGGAATCCAGATGGATTATATGGCTTAGCTCCAAACTGCTGATTTTGAGATTGTTGGTAGGGATGATTTGATTGTTGCGCTCCTCCTTGATTATTGCTCCAACTGAAATTTGGATGATTTCGGTTGTTCGGATGGTAAGAATTTGGAGCTGGCTGTTGCTGTCTTTGGAAATTGCTTACGAATTGAACCGACTCGTTTGAGATGGCACATTGGGTTGATTCATGTGCGCCCGCACACAACTCACAAACACTAGCAACTTGATGAAATCCTTGCGCTGTCAAAGAGTCTATTTTCAAGTTCAAAGCCTCTATCTGAGCTGCTAAGGAAGTGGCATTATCGACATTAAGAATTCCTGCTACCTTCTGTTGTGGCATCCTCTGAGTTGGATTTTGATATTCATTAGCTGCCATCATCTCGATAAGATCGTAGGCCTCCTCATAACTTTTAGCCCATAATGCTCCCCCTGAAGCTGCATCTACCATTGGCCTTGATTGCATTCCTAGTCCATTATAGAAACAATTTATGACCATCCAATTTGGCATGCCATGATGAGGGCATTGTCGAAGCATTTCCTTGTATCTTTCCCACGCTTCACATAAAGATTCACCAGACTGTTGAGAAAATTGCGTGATAGCATTCCTTATAGCTGCAGTCTTTGCCATGGGGAAGAATTTGCTAAGAAACTTTTGAGCTAGATCAGCCCAACTGGTGATAGATCCCGGTGGCAGAGAGTGTAACCAACCTTTGGCCTTGTCTCTTAAGGAAAACGGGAAGAGTCTCAACTTCACAGCATCATCTGACACATTGTTGAATCTAAATGTGTCGCATATTTCTATGAAGTTCCTGATGTGTAAGTTAGGATCTTCCGTTGCAGTTCCTCCGTACTGTACTTGATTCTGCACCATCTGAATAGTGCTGGATTTAATTTCAAATGTAGGAGCCGCAATTGCTGGATGAATGATACTTGACTGAATGTCATCAATCTTCGGTTGAGAGTAGTCCATTAAAGCCCTTGCTGCAGCAGGTGCAACTACTTCGGCTTCTCCGTCCATCTTGTGAGTATTTGCTAGTTTAAGTACTTGTTTGGCCTTTAATGCTTTAGCACGTGTTAGCATAAAATTCCAAGTATCTGAACACAAATAATCACTTCAAAATGTAAGATAAAATGTTCAAGTCAAACAAATTAACTTCTTATTGTAGTAAAACACATAAACAAAATAACACCGAGTCCCCGGCAGCGGCGCCAAAAACTTGTTCGCTATTTTCTCTACGCAAGTATACGCAGTCCAAAAGCAATATAGGGAAGTAAGGATCGTTCCCACGAAGACTTGGTGTAATTAAGTAAATATGTTTAATCAACAATGTTCGGTTAATTATAGAAGCCTGAACGAACAAAAATGGTTGGTTTGTTTCAAATCACAATTAAAAAATAACGACTAACGTGTTTCAAATAATATGATAAGGAATTATTATATGAGATAAACATGGGATTCTAACTTCATTATTTATTTCATTTAGAATTGATGCCTTAATTCAAAGTGATTTTGATAATTACAAAAGCTAGCCGGGAACACGAAACTAACATAAGCGCCTTTCAGCCTTAACTTATATCAAACCATACAAACATCCACTTAAAAAGATAGAAGTTGCGTGGACACCATTTATGCTTAGACCCTATATGTCTATAAGATTTGAAAACATAACTGGTTTACGAATAAATTCCTGGTTTATGGCTACACAGGGCGATGTGATCCAAAACCCTACCACTAATCGTAATTATATATGATAATTACGAACCCGTGCTAACATGGCAAATTCTAATTCTCAAATTCACTTTCGCATTCATTAAGAATTAATAATTTAGATGATAGCTACGCATCTAATAAATTAAGAGCAACCACGTTAGGCAATCGGAATTTTTATCATAACACAATTTATTAAGGCATCGAATTACTAAATTACGTAAATAAATCCATTAGAATCCCAATACGGCGATTAGTTCATAATCGAACGAATCGTCATCGTGGGATTAATTGAAAACATGGTATAAAATTTCATGAATAAAATATAAAATTATAAGAGTTTAGAAACTAAAACCGAAATAATTTTCAGTGTAAGAAACGAGCACTCCGATAATTCCCTGTAAAATAAAAATTAGAAAATAAAACCGAAATAATTTCCACTGAGCACTCCGATAATTCCCTGTAAAATAAGAAATTAGAAAATAAAACCGAAATAGATTCCACCGAAAGAGAAGAGCACTCCAAATAATTCCCGTAATTTCTTCAACCAAAATAACACTTATACTAAATTTGCCAAAAATTAAAGTGTATAAAAACAAGCTTAATATTACAAGAACTAGAGAGAATTACAAGAGAGAATGTTGCTCTCCAAATTGTTGTGTGGAAATAATCTCAAGAACTAGGCCTATTTATAGCAAAAATTTGTACACAAAAATAATAAAATAAAAATGAAAAGAAATCAAAAGAAATTAAAACAAATAAAAACAACACAGCTTATTTAAAAAAAAAACAACCGAAAGCATTCCAACCACCCCACTGCTACCCTTCTGCACACGGCTGACAAGCAATCACCAGACTCGCGCCAGGCGCGTGCATGACACGCGCTACTTGGACAGTTTTATTGCTGGCGCGTGGCTCCCACGCGCTCGTGGGAGCGTGACCACCTGCAACAGCCACTTGCTCAGTGCTTCTTCATTGAACTTCACTTTCATAATTTATTCTGCCGACAGCCTGCTATTGGCCGAATGGTGCATTATTTTTATATTTTTTTTTCTCTTGCTAATTCAATTTGTACGGGAATAAATTGGTGGCTTGTTACAATTTCAACAAAGCATATTTAATTTAATAAATAATTAATTTAATTCTGAAATTATAAAAATAAATATCTAAAATTATTAGATATTTATAAATATAATTTTCTAATTAAATTAATTATTTATTAATATAAATAAATCCTTAAGTCTCAAGTTGCGATTTCTGGAGGGTTTGAAACCGGATTCCTTTCTCTTAACGAAAAATATAACAATTCCAACCGGGGCTTCAGCATTAAGAATATATCACTCAGAATTTCTTTATGATAATTCTTTTTCCTCGTAGCCAGTCCACTTGATAAAATTGAGACAGAAATACACCGCTTTTAGCCTTTTATTGCCAAAATACCTAAAGTTGCGAGTTCTGCACAACAAAAACTTAATTAATAAAAAAATGAATTAAAAATCACAACATACTTAAGGATAAACTACTAATTTAGGTCCAATTAGCGGAAAATAAGTGGATATAAAATCCACTTATCACTTACTACTTTATATAACTTTATCCAATCAGGCCATCACTTTCCACTATCTTTACTTTCGAAGCTGGTTCATTCATAATACGGACATTTCGCTGAATAAAACCACATCAACAATCTCAATTTGGTTTCATAAAATATAACCCATGAAATCCGCCTTCTCATGGCGACTTACCATTGACAATATTCACACTAATCCATTTATCCGATAATATGGCACTTGTTGCCTCTTTCTCAACTGCTCCTGGGTGCTCCCCGTCCTACATCGACGTCTTTGATAATCATGCATCATTCTAACTCCTTTCTCATTAATCTGAAAGTCTCTAAGGATCTTTATCTATCCCCATATAAGACCTCAAGTAATCCTTCTAATCTGTCTTAATTGCTGGTACTACCTCTCGTAGTCCGGCTATAAATCCAACATAAAATTTCAATTCTCTTGATAATATCTCAGTTCTTTGTGCTCACTTCTCTAAGCACTATAATCTTAACTCTCGCTATCCCTCTGGCTACAGCCCTCATTTCCTTGGAGTAAACTCCTCATCCTCAATAGGATTCTCCTCTGCTGGAACCTCTTTCGAGTCCTCAATAGGGTACTCTATCGAATTCACAATCCGATCGTCAGCATATAATAAAACATCACCATGCTGCTGCTCGTACGCCTCAAGGTCTGTCGCCTTACTAGTCGATACGAGAACGAGCTAAGTTACTATCATGATACTTAAGAGTTCCCATAAGGGTTTTATATGTCAATACTACTTGAAGTAGTCCGACTATGAACTTGGCAAGAGTTCTTATTATCTTAGTGAGTTTATTGTTTTAACGTCGCATCATCTCTGGGGTTTATAACGTACGCTCTGATACCACTTCTGTAACACCCCCAGATCCGGGGTCCGGGATCCGGTCGTTACGGTTTCCAATTCTATCCACAACACTTGAACTTTCCTTAACATAAAATAAATTACATCTCTATGACCCAACACAACAATGTAAAACACACCCGTTATAGTCCCAGAGATGAAATCAGAGTAACAATCAAATTTTATTAATCACATTATAAGTTCTTACAATCCAAAAGAATTTCAGTATAAATACATACTCTTTGCCATCCATTTACATAAGTCATACTAGACCATATACTTGGTACTGAAAGAATAAATATATCCTACCAATAGCTTCTTCTTCAGCTCTGGTAGTCTCATCGTCCTCGCCCGCGTCAAGTGCGCCTTGTGCGAGTCATCTGGTCTAGCTGTTGTTGTGATATAATAATAAAGCAAGGGTGAGTAATAGCCCACCAACAATAATATATAACTGAACGATAATATATAACAGTTCAAAAGTATCTTTCAAACCATATGCCATGCATTTACGGAAATGATGCCAGTATAATATGAACGATGAAGTTACAAGGTAACTTAAAGTATTTGTTTGTAGAAATATCTGCTACATCAAAAGTAAGCGAGATATTCTCATTTCATTAAAAAGAGGAACTTGCATGAAAAGATTGCAATTCCAGTTATGAACACTTTTCCAGCTCTGCCAACATGAATCATGTTGCAGGAAATAATTAAGTTTGGATGATGAACCAATGATGGAGTATTCACCGCGCCCGCTGTTCCAATCTTGATGATCAGTCGAGATCGTACAGCTCAAATTAGATTTACTACCGGTAGAAGGAAGAACTGACGGCTTTACTTGTATACCGCCTTACTAGCTCTCCCCGGCCAACGGTTGAGCCAAAGGGGATGGACCGGCGCTACTCGGCCTCTTACACGACTCCTAGTTCAAATAGAATTCATGATTCTGAATGTAACGTTCGTCCCCCTTTCCCCAAGTATAATACTTGTTGATAAGACTCTACAAAGTAGTCGTATCTAGTTGGAAAGGAAAATTCACCAATAACTTCCAAGCTATTGCTTGGTAACGAATATCAACTTGTTCCAACAATCTTACCCCTCGAAAGATGAGAAGGTAACAACGACTTAATAAGTCCATAGCACCCGAGTTGCGAGTGAAGAGAATACTTTATGACCGAGAAGTCGACAAGATAAATAACATTTTCCAAGTAAGGTTCCCTTATTTTTAGGGAGATAGACTCAAGAAGAATGATGTCTGAGAACCTTTCTTGATATAAGATTAATAATAATATGACTCCGAGATATTTTCCGTAATAATCGAAGAAGATAAACCTTATTGAGGTTATTCTAAGTATGGAATAAATATTCAGAGAATATTTATTGAATTAAAATATTTAAAGAATATTTAGGAATATGAAAGAATATCATTAATCAGAGTATTTCTCCAAATAATCCTTGAAGAAACATCAAGAGAATATTTATTGAATAAATAAATATTTAAATGAATATTCAAAATAATATTCATTAATTAATAAGGAATTTAAATGAATATTCAAAAAGTAATATTCATTTAATGAATAATATTCTAAATGAATATCAAGTAATATTCATTTAGTAATCCAAACTTTAAAGGAATATTCGAGATGATATTCGATAAATAAATCAAGCTTCAGATGAATATCAGAATAATATTCATCAAGTAATTAATATCTTAAATGAATATTCAAAAGTAATATTCATTTAATAAAATAATAGTCTAAATGGATATTCAAATAATATTCATTTAGTAGTCCAATCTTTAGAAGAATATTCGGAATAATAATCGATATTCTATTCGACTTTGAATGAATATTGAAAAATATTATTCGTCGAATGGTTACGTTCAAATAATTATTTGAAGTAAGGATCGTTAAATAAATAATCTCGAACGAATATTCAAATAATATTCGTCGCCCAAATAATGGAAAATATTTACTTAAATATTTTCCTCCGAGGTAATCTCGATATATCAAGAAATATTGACTCCCGGTCTATATTTGACGAATAAGATATATACACCCTTCTATGAGGGTCTTACAATAACCGGCTTATAATTGATATGTTAGTTATCAAATTTATAAGCCAATAAACAATCAGGGAACAAGCATAACGATATAACTTGAAAGTAGGCATGCATGCTATGGTATATGTATAACAGAAAACATATATATATATATATATATATATATATATATATATATATATATATATATATATTCAATCACAACAACAGCCTAAAAGAAGGGAATTGAAACTTGCCTGGTAGTCGAGTACGGTAAGGGGTGGTGGTAGCGGGTCCCGGGTCAGCTTGGTGATCTATAAATAGCCAAGGCATTCGGGATTAATCACTTAACATCTTAAAAGTTAAGTTATACTTAAATCAACACACGTTCTCAAGTTATCTCGTTATACCCCTTTTTGTGGATTCCTTTTATCATTGATCCGACCCGACATTCGTTCGTTAATATGACATGTCACTGTACTTACATTTGGGACATACTTAAGTCATACAAGTTCTAAAGTCGATCGTTACGAACCAATATTATACTCCGAGTTTTATCGCCCGTTTTCTAAGTGTTTTACCGAAGTTATAATAGAGTCGTCTTTTAGGGGTTCGTTCGCGTTTAACCTCGACTCGAATATTTTTAATAAATCGAAAAACGATCCTTTTGACATACGGTTTTCTTTCACACCTTTCTTTTTACCTCTAGTATTTATTTACCAAGATTCTTCATGACTTTACATATTTTACGAGGGTTCAATTTCAGTTACGAACTTTCGTTTACGGATTCGAACTACTTTTAGTAAATCGGTCATAAATCCTAAACCGTAAGTCTGTTTGATTCGATTCTTTTTCCAAAATGATCTACGACTCAAGATCTACAAGGGCATGTTAGACACTTGTCCAGTTTCAGCCATTAGACCTACTATGATGCACGGTTTTCAATGATTAACGAAATTTCGGCATTATAACGGCTATAATACGAACGTTCCAAAAATCGCAATCAACAACCCAAGCCACACCGGGCATCAATACAACTTATACACATAATAATCATCTCACAAGAATCCAACCATGGGAGCTAGGGTTTTGAGCCCCATCTTTCTTCTGATCAGAACCTGGACAATTTTGGTCCTCCAACTTTAAGCATGGATTTGACTAGGCTATACTACTTGGATTTCCATGAAATTGAGTGGAGAAGCTATGATTAAAATTTGGTGATTTAAGGATGGATAGAAGTGGAGATATGAATTTTTCTTTGTGTTATGTTTCTGCTGGACAGTTTGTATGTTCTATGTTTTCTTTTGCTTTTCTCTCTTTTCTCCCACTTGATCATCTACTTTTTGCTCATATAACTAGATATTATCAGCAGGTAGGTTGAGATTGATAGCATTGGGGTAAGAGCCAAGAGTCTTGGATAAGTTTTGATAGATATTTGTTTTGTTTCTTGTTTGATTTAAGTGATTTAAATCACTTAACTCCTAAATTGTTTTGATTTAATCCTTGATTAAATAATTTAATCCACTTGATATAATTCTCTTGATGATCATATAGGATATTTAATCTCGATACGAACTTAATCCGTAATCTAGGATTCGTTCGCTTTATTGATTAATCTCGTTATAACGTTTTAGCGGTTTCTAGAACGCTTGTTTCACTGCCTCAGTGGTTTCCTACCTTCATTCTTAAATCAAATATAATAACATCCCAAAATATCAAATCCTCAAAGTTAATATCTCAATTCTTGGATTATAATAATATTTATTCCACTGTCCGGTCAAATATTATACCGAAAAAGAATTTGGAATTTCTGAATTCCGATCGTCTCTGCATTCACTTATTTCCTCCGCGTATTACTAATATGACTTCGAAACATCCATATCACGTCCCGTACATAGGGTGGCGTGAAAAGTTTTCCAACTTACAAAATCACTATTCATCCACCAAATTACTATGCACGTACAGGAAACACTATGCACGTACAAGTACGGGAAATACTATGCACGTATGGGAAACACTATGCACGTACGGAAAACACTATGCATGTATGGGAAACACTATGCACGTACTCATTTCCCTTCAAGGATCCATTAGCTCCTTCCTGGATGGTAGATTATTCTTATCTAGGTCCTCAACCATCGAATTACTCTATTCTGACAATATACCAATGCATCAGGATCATTGTCCAAAGCAATATCCATTCATTACAATCATTGTTCTTTGAAACCACCATTCATTAGTGCTCTTTAACCACAATAAGAAAAGTTTTAATTCTACCCAAAATTTGGGTTATTACACCTCCCTCTTGCCTGGATTAGCCTCAGTGTCACTAGGAAGAGTTCCATGTGGCCTATTTAGCAAGGCATTAGCAATCTGACCAATCTGGTTCTCCAAGGTCTTGATAGATATTGCTTGGCTTTTACACATCATCCTCAACTCCTCCAATTCAGACTTTTCAGAAGACAACTGCCCTGTACCTGCATGAGGCTGCTGTTGAAATCCAGGAGGTTGATATGGTTGCCTTGGAGCATACTGCTGCTGCTAGCCAAAAGGATTGAATGACTTAGCTCCATATTGCTGACCCTGAAACTGCTGATAAGGTCGTGGTTGCTGAGCACCTTGATTATTGCTCCAGCTGAAATTAGGACGGTTCCTGTTATTCGGATGATAGGTGGCTGGAGCTGGTTGTGAAGATCGCTGAAAGTTGCTCACAAACTGTGCCGATTCAGAAGAGATAGCACACTGATTCGTCTCATGTGCATCCGCACAAGCTCACACACACTAGCCACCTGCTGAATTCCATAATTGGTTAGAGAATCCACCTTCATTGTCAGAGCCTTCAACTGAGCTGCATCAACTTCCAGAATTCCTGCTACTTTGCCTTGAGATAGTCTCTGAGTTGGATTCTGATATTCATTGGCAGCCATCATCTAAATTAGGTCATAAGCTTCATCGTATCTCTTTTCCCATAAAGCTCCACATGATGCTGCATCTAACAATGATGAGGACATTTTCTAAGCATCTCCTTGTAGCGTTCCCAAGCTTCACACAAAGATTCTCCAGACTGCTGTGCAAATTGAGTAAGAGCGTTCCTGATTGCTGCTGTTTTAGCCATGGGAAAGAATTTAGTGAGAAATTTCTGAGCAAGATCCTCCCATGTAGTAATGGAACCGGCTGGTAAAGAGTGTAACCATCCCTAAGCTTTATCCCTCAAAGAGAATGGGAAAAATCTCAATTTGACAGCATCTTCCGACACACCGTTAAACTTGAAAGTGTCGCAGATCTCGATAAAGTGTCGAATGTGCATGTTAGGATCTTCCGTTGAAGCACCCCCAAACTGAACCGAATTCTGCACCATCTGAATTGTGCTAGGCTTGATTTCAAAGGTATTAGCTGCAATGGCTGGCCTGACAATGCTAGATTGAATGTCATTGATTTTCGGCTGAGAATAATCCTTCAAAACCTCCGCTGCTGCTGCAGGTTCTCCCATATCTACTGTTGCTTCAAGTTCTTCTTTTGCCAGTTTACGAGACTGAGAACGTGTTCGCATACACGCTCAAGTACCTGAAACACCAAGAAATAAACAACAATGTAAGAAACAATCCGAGTCAGTGAACTCTAACGACCACTAATTATAAACACATAAACTAAAAATAAAACACCGATGATCCCCGGAAGCAGCGCCAAAAACTTGTTCGCACTAAATCACGCAAGCGTACGCGATCACAAGTAATATAGAATAAAATTTAGTTCGTTCCCACATAGATCTGGTTTAGGTTTCAATTCAGTTAATGCACCTATGTAACAATGTATGGTTTTTTATTCACTGCTAAGACAATTAACAAATTTGGGTTTTGATTAACTAAAATTAACTAAAGAAAACAAATTAATAAACTAAGAATTAATTAACTAACGAGAATTGGAATCAAATTACTTATGCGAGAGAAAACATGGGATCCTAACTTCATTAAATACTTCGCTTAGATCTGACGCCTTTAATCACTATATGCAATGGTTTTGATATCTGATCGGACAACACGGAACAAGTACACGCTACCTGTCAGCATACATATACCAAACTACCCATACATCCACAAAAGAGATAGAAGATGAATAGACACCAATTATGCTTAGACCCTATATGTCTATAGAATATGAAAACATTATGGTTGAAGAACAAGTTATCCATAACGATCACATAGGGCAGCATAAGATAGTTTAAATTACACTACGAATCATGCTGATAACCAATCATGAACCTATGCTAGCATGGCAAGTTCCAAATTTCAAGATCCACTGTCGCTTCACAAGAGATTAACAGATTAGATGCTAGCTACACATCTAACAATTAAGCACAACATACAAGGATATCAATTATACATCACACACAGATCTTTAAAGCATCAAATTACTAAAACTCCATAAATAAATCCGTTAGAATCCCATGACAACGATTAGTTCATAATCGAACCGTTTGTCACCATGGGATCTGATGAAAACATGATAGTAAACAAAGTATTAAAGATTATAAATAAACTAGAGTAATGAGTTAAGAAAACAAATCCGAAATCCAGAGTATCGCCTAATTTAGAAGAATACAAAAGTAGATCTAGATCTCCGAATGCTGTCACGTCCTTCTGGGAATTCGTCTCCAAGTATGACTCTCTATCTCTGGCTCTCTCTGTATTTTTCTGAGTAGTGGTCCGTTCTAATATGATAGGTTATGTTTATATAGGCCGCAGAAGTCTTATCCAGCAAGAAAACACCATAAAAATCGATTTAAAATCAAAAAAGGATTTCTGGCAGCCGAGGGTCGCGCGCCCGCGCGCCATGACCGCGCCCCTGCATGCCTGGAATGCTGAAACGCGTGCCCGCGCCCCTGCATCGCGCGTCCACGCGGTAGACTTCTGCTGATTACTGATTTTCGCTGCTTTCTTCGTTTTAAGTATGTTTCCTCCCGTTCCTTTGGCATGCGATGCTGTACTTCAATCCCTTAACTAAAAATCCTTGTAGAACCAAAGGGAAGACTCCTTTCTTCACTTCTAACTAGAAATCCACTCCAAGATCAATGAAAATCAGCAACCCTAACCGACGTTTTACAATCCTGCACAACTTAATGAAACACATATAAAACATACTTGAGGCCAAGACAATCAATTTATGCCGAAATGAAGCACTTTAAGTGGATATAAAATCCACTTATCAATGACCACTATCAGGAACTTCCTTTGTGCTGAAACTATGGGGAAAGGTCCAAGTATGTCCATTCCCAATATTGCAAACGGGATAGGAGAGTTAATCGAGGTTAACGTCTCAGGCGGCTGCCTTACAATCGGAGCGTGCTTCTGGCACTTGTCACACCTCTTGACATAATTCTGTGCATTGGCCAACATCTCTGGCCAATAGAATCCCAAACGACTGATCTTGTGAGCTAAGGCTCTACCTCCCAAGTGTTGCCCACAGATCCCTCCATAAATTTCCTCTAGTGCTTCCTCTTGTAAAGGATGCCTTCAATCAAGGCATATCTCAACGCTCTTATCGACAGCTTTCGTGCCTCCTGGGCATCATCAGGGAGCCATCCAGTTTCTAAGTGAGCTTTGATTGGATCTATCCAACAGCTCCCTACATCAATTGGTGCCACTAATTTTGAGTTGAGTTGATGGTCGGGGCCT
The DNA here is from genome assembly GCA_036435485.1 of Saposhnikovia divaricata. NCBI lineage: Eukaryota > Viridiplantae > Streptophyta > Magnoliopsida > Apiales > Apiaceae > Saposhnikovia > Saposhnikovia divaricata. The sequence goes on from CM071599.1 coordinate 36,872,464, forward strand.
TCAAGACCTGGAAGTAAACACTCCCTGCATAATTCTCTATTTCTAAAGAACCAAACTTGGACAGGGCATCGGCCTTAACGTTCTCTTCTCTCAGAATGTGCTCCACACAGCACTCATCAAACTGAGTCATAATAGCTTTCACAACTCTCAAATATTTTACCATAGTTTCATCCTTGGCTTCAAATTCACCATTCACTTGCGAGACTACCAGTCTTGAATCTCCACAAATTTAAGGTTTTTGACCCTCATGATTCTGGCCAAGCCCAATCCGGCTATCAAGGCTTCATACTCAGCTTCGTTGTTGGCTGTTGGGAAGTCCAACTTCAAAGCATACTCAACTATCCCATCGGGGCTTTACAAAACCATTCCTGCACCACTAGATTTTGTTTTTGATGCCCCATCAAAATAGAGCACCCAATATTCCTTCTAATCTGGTAATAGCTCTTCATCTTTATCCTTACCTTCATGGGTGGGTACTATCTCCTGCCCCCCGACTTCTTGGTTGCCAATGGTACATTCAACCACGAAGTCAGCAAATGCCTGAGCCTTGATCGTTGTCCGAGGCTTGTATATGATATCAAATTCTCCAAGTTCGATTGCCCACTTGATTAGCCTTCCACTGGCCTTCAGGCTGTACAAAATATTTCTCAATTGTTGGTCCGTCAGGGCTTCGATCTTGTTTGACTGGAAGTATGGTCGTAGCTTTCTCGAAGCTGTTATTAACGCCAAAGCAAACTTCTCAATAGGAGAGTAATTCAATTCAGCTCCGTGCAACACCTTGCTCACATAGTAGATAGGTTTCTGAACCTTGCTCTCTTCTCGAATGAGAACAGCACTCAGGTCTTGTTCAGACACATCCAGATATAGATACAAAGTCTCCCTGGGACTAGGTTTAGCCAATAACGGGGCTCCAATCATGTACTTCTTCAACTGTTCAAAGGCCTCTTGGCTCTCAGGAGTCCACTCAAAATTTTTCATCTTTTTCAATGCTTGGAAGAAGGGAAAGCACTTGTCACCAGACTTAGAGATAAATCTCCCCAGGGTTGCTACTCTGCCCGTCAGCTTCTGTACATCTCATATAGAACGGGGTGGTTCCATGTCTAAAATCGCCTTGATCTTATCGGGGTTAACTTCTATGCCTCGCTTTGAAACCATCAGACCTAAAAATTTTCCTGATCCAACGCCAAAGGTACACTTAGCTGGATTCAACATCATCTAATGGTGCCTCAACACTTCGAATGCCTCTCTGAGGTGTTTAATATGGTCTGCCTTGATTAGGCTTTTGACTAACATGTCATCAACATAGACCTCCATGGTTTACCCAATCAGATGGGCGAATATCTTATTCACCAATCGCTGATAAGTGGCTCCTGCATTTTTTAGACCAAAAGCCATAACAAGATAACAGAAAACACCAAAGTCAGTTATGAAAGATACCTTTGGGATGTCATCCTTATGCATCTTAATCTGATTATAGCCACTGAAACCATCCATGAAACTCAACATCTCATACACAGTAGTGGCATCTATCAGCGTGTCAATCCTTGGTAGAGGGAAACAATCCTTGGGACATGCATCATTCAGATCAGTGAAGTGTATACACATTCTCCACTTTCCATTCACCTTCTTGACCATCACAAGGTTAGCCAACCACTCGGGGAACTGAATTTCTTCAATTAACCCAGCTTCTAAGAGCTTGTCAAGTTCTTGCTTAATGGCTTCTTGCCTTTCAGGAGCGAAATTTCTCTTCTTCTGCTTTATTGTCTTCCACTTTGGATCGACATTTAACTTGTGAGTTATGAGTTGGAGATCAATCCCTGGCATGACGGCCGCTGTCCAAGCAAACACATCACTGTTTTCTTGTAAGAAAGTCGTCAATCTACCCTTCAAGGGTTCCTTCAAATAAGCTCCAATATACATAACCTTTTCTGGGTCTCCGAGATCTAGAGGTATACGAAACAAATCTTCTACCGGCTTCCATCGGTGTTCATCATCACCTCGAACATCCATGTCTTCAATCCGAAGGACCTGCCCCCAACTCCATCGGCTCTCAAAGCAGCTACATAGCAACTTATAGCCATTTTCTAATCTCCTCTCTATTCTCCAACACCATTGCGGGTTAGAAACTTAATCTTCATGTGATAGGTAGAGGCCACAACCTTAAACGCATGAAGCCCAGTCCATCCCAGGATTATATTATATGTTGAGGCTGCCTTGATTACTAAGAAGTTCAGCATCTGAGTAGCCTCATTACGTTCCTGCCCAATAGTCACAGGCAGCTGAATGGTTCCTTCAACCTTGGATTTAACTCCATTAAATCCATAGATAGGCATGTTGGTGGGGGTTAGCTGAGACTCATTATATCCCATCTTTATAAACGCATCATGAAACAAAATATCAACAGAGCTCCATTGTCTATTAAGACTTGTTTTACTTCTGAGTTTCCAATCACAAGAGTTATGACCAACGGGTCGTCATGGGGAAACTTTACCCCTTCCAGGTCTGAATCATCAAAACCAATCACTAGCTCAGTTTTCGCACGCTTCGGGGCCTCTCCCACAATGTGGAGCACTTCTCTGGCATACACCTTTCAAGAGTTCCTTGTCGTACTGGCCGATGTCGGGACTTCCTAGATCATATTGATAACCGGTCCTCGGGGATGTGGGTTACGATCACGGTCAATATCCCTACGATCATTGTTCTTCCTATCATAATCCCTTCTTTGATTTCCACGTTCTTCCCCCTTTGTGAACTGGCTTAGTTTCCCTCTTCGGATCAAGAATTCAATCTCGTCCTTGAGTTGTCTATAATCGTCGATGTTATGTCCCACATCCTCATGAAACCTACAATACTGATCCTTGTTTCGCTTTGAGGGGTCACCCCTGAGTGGCTTCGGCCATCGAAAGTCCTTATCCTTCTCGATCTCTAACAAGATCTGACTCGTAGGAGCATTCAACCTTGCATATTCAGAAAATCTTGGTCCCAGACTCTTCTTAGGTGTAGAGTCAGAGTCTTTGCTAGTCCGGGGATATTTGTCCCTAGCATCGTACTCTTGCTCTTGCTTTCGCTTCCTAGAGTCGTTGTTGTTCCCTCCATTACCTATTGTGGCCTCATTCTTCATGCTATCCTCAGCTTTAATATACTTATCAGCCCTTCATTGTAGCTCAGCCATATTCTCAGGGGGATGCTTTGCCAATGACCTCTTAAAGAAAAGTTCACTAGTTCCATGCTCTAGGGCTACCATGGCCACCTTATTCTCCAAGTCAGTGATATTCAGTGTTTCCTTAGTGAATCGCTTGGGGTAATCCCTCAGATTCTCATTCTTTCCTTGTACCACATACATAAGAGATGCAGATCTTTTCTCATTAGTTCTTCCGCTAATGAATTGGATGACAAAAGCGGCACTCAACTCCTTAAAGGAGCCAATCGAATTTGCAGGTCATCGGCTATACCATCTTTGAGCCATGCCCGACAGGGTTTGAGGAAATGCCGTACACTTTAGAGCATCACTTGCAGGCTGCAATAGCAATGCATTTGAGAATTTCCTGAAGTGATTTGCGGGATCACCCATTCCATCATAAGCCTTAATTGTCGGCATCTTGAACTTCCTAGAAATACGAGCATTCATCACCTCCTCAGTAAACGGGGGTGTGGGATCATCAGGATCTCCAAGAGGCGTTAGATCTTTGGGGTTTCCCTTGGGGGTTTCCACCCTTGTCGTTCTTCCAGTAGGGGCATCAAGCCTTCTTTGCCTCCTTGAAGACCTTTCCAAATCAATAAGGGGAATCCCTCTTGTAGTTGGAGGAGGTCGATTTTGATTCTGTCTCGCCTGCTATCTTGCCATGTCATCCTTTAGCTTTAAGATCTCGGCCTCATGAGCCCTTATCCTCTCAGCAGTTGTCAAGAGGGGTCCCTCATGGATAGTTTGTGTCCTCCTTCGAGGTTCTCTGCTAGCACGTCGCCTCCTCGGGGCTTCATCATGATCATCGTCCTCAGATGATGAGTAGTCAGTATAGGGGCCAGAGTAGTCATCATATTCCTGATCACGGCCCAACCCCCTATTATAAGGAGGCTCCTGAATCAGCAAGGCATGGCCGCTTGTTCCAACACCTCGAGAAGCAGGAGGGTAGTTAGGCAAGCCATACATCGGGTTGGTATTTGCGGGGAGATCCGTAGTATGGATCTGTACCCCTGGGGGTAGCGTGCGATTAACGTTATCAAGAGAAAAAAACCACCATCTGAAGAGGGTTAGCTTCTTGGCTTTGATGGATGACTACCGGTAGAGTTCCCTAAACATGGGGAATCGTCCCTGGGGGTTGAGAGACTGGGGGTTGAGTTGATTGGGGTACTTACCCTTCTTCAGTAGTGATAGGCGGATCAGAAGTGGCGGGTGGAGCAGAGCTAAGGGGTATGGCCTCAATCGAGGCTGATGTTGTTCTCTGTGTTTGAACCATGGTTGATGTTGTCTTTCCACAGACGGTGCCAAATGATGTGGAATAAAAACGAGGGTTTGTATGTATTTAATGCAAAGGGGTTATTGAGCTTCGATCTTTAATGGTTGTTTCCATGTTCAAGACTAATCGGTCCTCACAGAGTGCCTACGTATCTCGTTATTGAGAATCAATCCAAGACGTAGTTTTGAGAATGAGGGGTCAGGCCCTTATATAGGTTGCGGGAGCCTTACAATTATGGTAGGATTCAGAGCCTTGCTGGGCAAGCCACCTCCTTGAGGAAGGTTCTAGACTCCTTCCTTGTAGGAATCAGTTTCCATGTTAAATTGGGTGCCTTGGAGGCTACTCCTTATGATATTGTTTCCTTATTTGACTTATATTGCTGAGCTGTTTATCACCCTTAATATTAATTACGAAATTAATATTTAATTAGGGTTTTGGGCCTCGTAAATGGGCCCCACGTTCGGACCATACCGGATCTAATTAATGCCACATTAAATATGTTTTTAGGGTTTACTTTTAGCCAATATTAGTATTTTATATGATTGTAGATGTTCGAATACTTTTTTCAAATATATATATATGATTTTAATTTCGTTTAAAGTATTAAATTTACTAACTTAGAACCCATGCGATGCATGGATTTTTTAATATGATATAATTTAATTTAATTTATCATTTAAAATTTTAAGATATGAATTTTATAGAATTAAAATTTTTAACTGATATGATTTAATTATAATATTTATATATATGTTGTCCATGATATTTTTAGAAAAGAAGATATTTTAGTTGGAATATATATATAAGATATACGTTTTAGCTAAAAAAATTAACAGATTAGTTATTAGCAATTATAATATTGTTAATTTATTTCATTAAAAAGAACGACCCGTGATACTTATGGAAAATGAGATATTTTAGTTAGAAAAGTTTAAAAAATGTAATATGTTTTAACTGAAAAAGGTAATTGATTAGTCATTACAAATTATAATATCAATATCGTTAGTTTATTTTATAAAATAGAATTGCCCGTAACTATAAGATAAATATGTATTAAAATTAAAGAAATTGAGTAAAGAATAACGAAATAAGGGTAATTAAGTAAAAATACAAATTATCAAATTATCGTATCGATCGATCGACTGATCAAACTTTTAATTTTTCGACTATTATAATATAGTATAGTAACTATACTAATATATTAAAACCGAAAGATTAAAAGTTTGTCGATTTGGTTATCCTAATTAATAAATAAAAAGTTGATTTAATTAATAGTAAATAGGCGACTGTCTTTTCTAATTAAAATACGTTTATATTTTTTAATCATTAATATTTCTTTTTATAATTAAAACAAGTTACCTTTTATTTTACCCAGAAATATCACATTATATCTTCCCATCATTAATAAAATATATTAAAATCTTATATACTTTTATAATAAAAAAAATGAGTACAATTGTTTATATTTTGATTCAACAATTCAATTATAGAACGAATAATGATTATTAAATTTTCAGTAATTATAATATTAAATAAATTTTATAGTATATTAAAAAAAATCCGTGCATCGCACGGGTCGTAAACTAGTATAATATAATATAGATAGATAGTACAGATTTCGTTGACGAATGGTTTTTCCTAAAAAAATACCAATAATTTATTAAATTCATTACTTACATAAATGATCATTAAATTTTTAATAATTATAACATTAAATAAAATTTAGGGCTTCTTTTAAAACTACCCATCTTAAGTTTTGGGCTTTCAAAAATACAAGCCCAAGTTTCTAAAATTCAGGCGCTACGTCTCATACTTTCATTTATTTTAAAAATACGTTTTTCAATTATAAGGAAAACACTGTCTCTGTTTCACTCCTACCACACGCAGCTTGAAGACGCAGTTCAGTGCTTCTTAGCTCTTCTCCTTCAGTTAGTTGGCTCCGCAGGGGGAAATTCACGATGACTTTTGGTTGAATCGGAACGGCTAGATTTGTAAGTATATTTATGTGTTTTATGTATGTATGTATGTAAAATTGGTACTGGTGTAGAGATAGAGATCAAATTGAGATGAGAGATTTTGTTATAGAATGAGCAAGTACGCATGTATGTATGTATGTCTATTTATGTGTTTTATGTATGTATATATTATGAATTGTAGTATAGTATGAATTGGGTTTGGAAGATTATTTTTTGGGGGTTCAAGTTCATGGGGTTGTTGTTTGGATGGGGTTTGATTGTGATGTGGTGACTGGAAGTGCATTGTTGGATATGTATGCAAAATGTAAAAAATTGAAGAGTCGATACAGGTTTTTAATGAAATGCCTAAGAGGAATTGGGTTTCGTGGAGTGTGCTAATTGCTGGTTGTGTTCAGAATAGAGAGTTTTTTCTGGGGATGAATTTTTTTAAAGAGATGCAAATTGAAGGAATTGGAGTGAGTCAATCCATTTATGCTAGCATTTTTCGATCATGTGCAGATGTATCTTCACTAACTTTTGGTTCTCAAATGCATGGTCATACAATAAAGGCGAATTTTTGGTCTTACATTATTGTAGGAACTGCCACTTTAGATATGTACTCGAAGTGCGGTGAATTGTCTGATGCTAGAAAGCTCTTTGATAGGTTGCCAAATCATAATCTGCAATCCTATAATGCCATATTTGATATGTATAGAAGAGTTGGAGCTTTAACTCAATCATTCTGCGTATTTGATGAAATGGAAAGAAGGGACCCTGTTTCTTGGAATGCTATAATATCAGCTCATGAACAGAACGGAGATGAAGAATCAACTCTATCTTTCTTAGTTTCCATGCAGATGAAGTTGTACATGCTCAAGTTCGAATGATGGATCAGGCACCGGGGCTACTCTTCTTGCTGTGGAAACTCACAGTCCGTGGCTTGTTACTGCGAGGGGTCAGAATTATTTCATTTGAGGGGATTGATTGGTTGATGTTGGTTGGGGGCAATGAGTTTAGTGTGATTTGGGGCTTGTTGTGCGGGGTTGGGATGGAGATCGTCTCGAGTTTGCAGGTGGTCTTTTTCCGGAAAGCGGATGCCTTTCGCAGAATTTTTTATTTGGTTTTTCTGGTTTTTTTGTTAGTGATAGTGTTTTGTGTGGTTTTGTTTATTTTTGTTTGGAAGTTGTTCCAAGCGAAAGTTGTGTTTTGATGCGGTTTGTTCCACTTTTTTCTTGAGAGGAGTCTTCTCATCTCTGTTTGTAAATATAACGCCCTAGAAATTTCGAATTTAGAATTATTTATGTTATATAAATTATAAATTATATTATGTGAATATTGTTGGAAAGGTGGAATGTATGTGAAATTTTGTTTATGTGATTATATGATGATTTGGGTAAGCTGTGAAGGTCGGTGTATTTTTATTTGTATTTTAGAGGATTTAAATATATTTAAATCATGCATTTTTTATCCTCTGTCAATTTTATAAAATTATTGGAGTTATTAAAAATCATGAAATCTTTTGTATTATTATCTTTATATATTTATTTAGTTGTTAAAAGCATCGGGTGAATTGATTTGGGTGTTTTAGTATTTTAAAATGATTTTTTATGGTTTTATTTCAGTTAAAGGATCAAAACTTGTAAATTCATATTAATTCATTTTTTATCCTAAAAATATTTTAAGAATACGGGGATGTTTGTAATTTTCTGAACTATATTTTAGAATTTTTAAAATTATTTTCTACTAATTTACGGATAAATTTGGAATTTAGTAATGATTTGAATTATTAATATTGTTTTCAGCAGTGTGAAATTACTGTTGTACCCGTAGCTTCTCTAATACACCAGCCTTTAGCTTCTTAAGTACTACATCAGTGATATAAAAAAAACAAACACAACACGCAGAGAAGGAAACATCGGGGAGAAAAAAAAAGAATTGGGAGAGAGAAGAAAATCGGGGAGAGAGAAGAAAGGATTTGGGGTTTAATTGAAGAAGGAGAAGAAGGGAGGTGTGAATTGTGTGTGTGTGTGTGTGTTATGCATGTATATGTGTGTGTGGGTGTAAGCAGCGGCCGGAGGGAGAAAATGGAGGTGTTCGGTGGCGCAACAGCGGGGACGGGCGGCGGCGGTGGCCGGCGTTTTGCAGTGGTCAGGCGAGGGAGATGAAGTTAAGAGGTGGCTGTGATTAGAGGCTGCCGAGTGGTGGTGGTGATGTTGTGTGTGTGTGTGTGTGTGTGTGTGAGAGAGAGAGAGAGAGAGAGAGAGAGAGAGAGAGAGAGAGAGAGAGAAGGAAAACAGTGGGGGAGAGATTGACGAGGGGAAGAGATTTTCCGGAAGAGTGGAGCGGTGGTAGTTCCGTGGCGGCTCACCGGAGATTAAATTCGGTATGAATACGTATGTGTATATTTTAGTTAAATTTTTATGTGATTAGATTAGATGTAAATTGTGATAATATTGTTGTAATTAAATTAGATTTTATTGCGAATATATTGTTGTAATTTCCATGATTTAATTCGGAGAGCTTATGGTAGTTAATTATGATTGTGGGACTAAATTGCGAGTTCGATAATATGTTTTTGTGATTGTTAGTTACTAATTATTATTATTGTGTCATAATTAGAGTTATAATTTCGAAAGTTAAAAATTTGGGGATTTTGACAAATGTTGGAGTTGAATATTTTGTTTTAGTTGCTCATATTGGTGGGTAATTTATGTTATTGGTTATGGTATTTAGTTTTGATTTATTAGTTTAAATTATTAAATCGTGGATGTTGAAGTTTCCGACTATTTAGTGTTGGTTCAGTCGGGAGTTATATGATTGTTAGTTATTAATTGTTATTGTCGCATAATATGTAGTTATATGAGTTGGCTAATTGGTAAATGTCTTTGTGCTAAATGTTATAAGTCTAAGTCATATTATTCGTTGAATGCTATACTTGTTAGATATTTGGAGTCGAGTATGTATTGATAATTGCTTAAGCAGTATATTTCGGTTTAAATGTTAAGCGATGATTTCTGAAAAGTACCACTGGACCTAGAGGCTGTGCGATTTGTTTGATTTAGTTTTCCAATGTAATCTATAGCAAAGTTAAACTGTTAATTTATTTTTTCCTTACGTGTTGAGGTGCCGCATGTCTGGGCAGATAATTTTCTTTATGTGTTTAGGTGCAGCATGTCTGGGTGGGTAATTTTCTTTATGTGTTTAGTTACCGCATGTCTGGGTAGGTACTTTTCCTTATTTGTTTACTTTTCTGTTACTGCCAGAGAAGTGGCTTTATTTTCATATGATTTTTGAGTCAAAATTGTTGAATTGAAAAACAGGGGGATAGTCCTATTTACGAATACTTCATGCCGAAATTTTCTAAAATTCCCCTGTAAATCTATTTAAAATCTATTTAATTTATTGGATGTCAATGATTTAAAGTATGTTATGATTATCGAGAGTAAAAGTGAATATGTAATAGTTGACGTGAGAATTTGAGGTGTGATTTTGCTGTGAAGTGGTTGCCACTGGATAATATTCTAGAGTTAAGTGGCTATCTGTGTTAGATGTTTATTTAATCTAGTTGATTGTACTAAGACTATTTTGTGAATATGATTGTATATGTCTATATATGATATATGATATGTGTGTAAGCGATATAGGACGCGTATGGGTAGAATAGAGCAAACAATAAGGTTTTGCTTAGTTTGATACCGAAATAGTATTTGACCTTGTAAAGGTTTAAATAGGAGACCTGGCCAAGAACAGTGCGTGGGTAAACGGAAAGAGGAACAGGAGGACAAGTATCAAAGCCGACGGGTGTACTGACGTGGGAGATGGTGAGTTGTGAAGTAGAAATGGAAGTAGGGTCAAATAAAAAGGCTAGCAAGTAAAGATTGTCGTGAAACTGAGTCGTGGATCGATGTTAAGATCGAGAACTCCGTGAATCGAGGCAAGTGTTTTTGCTCTTCACTTATCATTCAAGTGATGCAATTCCTTTGTTGTATAAAATGGATTGGTCAAGTATGTTTAGAAAGTGATGTACTTCTTCAGTTAGCGTGAAATAAATCGTTTTCCCCACCTATAGTCCAAACACCAAATTTTTCAAAGAACCTTACCAATAACTTTTTTCTTTTATTCATGGAATGTTAAAGCCTCCTTAGTGGAAGGCCTTTCTTTTATTTTTCTTGAAAAGGTTTAAGGGACTCTCTAAATAAAGAGAATCCAAGTTTTAAATCCCCATTAATACCTGTTAGTGAAATTTCTGATTTTTAACATTATTTCATCAGTGACTCCTTTCTTTTTAAAATGTTTTCTCCAAAGTGATTTGAAATTGATTATCCTAAAACTATCTTTTTGCAAATAATCGTTTAAGTTGTTTTACTCGCTTCTGTTGAGTCAAACCTTACCATATGTTGAAAGATTTTATTAATTCGTAGTGCTTAATACTGTTCCTGCTCTAATTTAGAATGTTAACTGTTGTAAATCCTGTTGTGATTATATCTTTTATCATTGCTCAAGTGATCGCTCTCTTTAGACAAGTTAATGATGTTATGCCCCTATTACCCATATCTATCTGGTTGATTTCAAGATGTTGATCTTTATATCTCCCACCCCCGTTTGCTATCGAAATCATCGATATTTATTGAAGATCTCGAATATTTAGTTATCACCCTGTACTGTATCGAACTTGTCGATACTAGAGGTTATTGTTGTTTCCTCATTGACAATTAATCATAAGTTTATTATGGACGTGAGCTTTCAGTTGTTTGGTTAACAAGGGTTGTCGATTGTCCCGACACCAAATGCTTTTGAGATAGAATTGGAATGTTTTTAAAAGAAGTCCCTTCGGGGAGACCATGTTATGGTCAACGGATGTCCCTTCGGGGAGACCATGTTACGGTCAACGGATGTCCCTTCGGGGAGACCATATTATGGTCAACGGATGTCCCTTCGGGGAGACCAATTTAATGGTCAAAAGTTGAGGCCAATGTGTGCCGTGGATCCACTTGGAGGGACTTTACTGTGTGCATTGTCCGGGGCTAGTGCGGGACTGATCAGCCACCTAACTCCACTGTTTTTTTAAAATAAATAAAAATCCAATTCTAATCTATACATTGAGATCGAGATGTTTGATACTTGATTCCTTGAAAGTCTATCTCAATAACAAATTGATATCTGAACTCTTGTCAGTTCTTGTTGTTGGTGAACCTTATAATAATGGTGAAATGTTGGCTCCTCGTGGTAATAAAAAATTTTGACTTATCTGATTCTTTCACAGTATGAGATAATTCTCCTTGTTTATCGAAACTTGTCGTCGTTATTAAAATTGTTATCACTATTTACATTTGCTGAGCATTGTTGGCTCATTCTTGCTTGTTGTTTGTTTTCTTCAGTTAATAGAGAAGAGTGGTGGACCTAGTAGTGGTTGATAAGTGCATAATTTTGCATATTTTTATTGCCTATTTATTGTTTGAATTCGTATTTTAATAAATTATTTTGTTGCATTTCAGGAAAATTCAAGAAAAATTGAAGAAATTGCAAAATAAAGAAATAAAGGTCAAAGAAGAGAAAAAGAAGAAGAAGAAGGACCAAAATAGAAGAAAAGGAAAGAAGAGGGAGTTTGGTGCAAAAGCTGAATTTTTATTTAAAAAAAAAATAATAATAAAAAAATAAATAAATAAATAAAAATGGAGGGCTAAGATTTAATCCCACCAAACAAAAATGAATGGTGGGGATTAATCCTCACCTACCAATTTATTTCCTATAAATAGCCTATCTTCTCTTGTAATAAAAAGACACTTAGAATGAGGTTGTAGATTAGAATTAGGATTAGTTTTTAGTTCAATATTGTAATTTTCTTTCTGCAGCTTTTGTAAACAATTTTAATTTTTTTTTATTATTTTCTTTTATCTCAGTTTAATTCGGAGCAAATTATACTCTCTTGTTTTTTGTTGTTTTCAAAGACACTAGTTTATACCTGCTTTCACTAAAATTACCGAATCAACATAAGCCCACCACATTTTTACAATTTCTTTCCCTGTTTTTCTAAAGATCCACAAAGCCCACCTTCTCCCATCCTTCCTCTACTTCCACACAAACACCTTTCTTTCTCCTTAGTCGAATTAACACCCAGCAAATCCCCATTTTCTTTTGTTTTTCTGTTCGTGTTCAATTGTTAAATTGTTTTTTTTTCGCTGCTGGATTTCGTGTTCTTCGTATCGCCAAGTCGTTGTTCTGTTCTTTGTCGAAGCTGTGCAATAATAGTTGCTTTAGTAGTTGTTTGTTTGAGTAGTGTTATTTTTCTGGAATCGAAATAGTTTATTAAGTTTGATGTTTGAGTTTCATATGCTTGCAGTTGTGGTCATTGAAATTCCGAGTTTAGAAAGCTACCTAGCGCTGATGGGTATCGAGTTTTGTCATTGATTTGAGTTGTATTCCGAATTGTTTACTGAGCGTCGTTTTTCTTAATTGCATATGGATGTTTGCTGTGTTGCGAGTCGCGAGTCTAGAGTCTGAGTGTTGCTGCGTTTTCTGTGTAATTGCGAATTCTGTCGAGTTTTTGTTCTGTGTAATCTTAGTTGTTTAAACCGAGTTCCATTTCATTGTGTTTCTGCATCGAGTTTGGAAAGTCATGGTTGTAATGTATTTTCATTTTGGGTGAATGTTCTTCTGTTAGTCGAGTTCTTGTTTGTTCTGAGTTGATGATTAAGCTAATTCCGAGTCATTAGTCCGGGCTTCTAGCTCGAGATGTTTGTTTCATTGTTCTGTACTAGTTCCTGGGGTGTGCTGTTTTATGGTGAAATTAAAACAACAAAGAATTTTTGTTGTCGATTGTTCTCTGCTTGTTTTATGAGTCTGATTGTCTTTGTTGTTTTATTAGTGTCTTAGTCGAAATTGTTTTATGTTTTCGATTTGTTTTGTTAAGTTGTTCTTTCGAGTGTTATAATGAGTCTAGTCCGGTTTCCCCAGTTTTCTTTCTCCTTTGGCTGAGTCGACATGTTAGCTGTTAAGTTTGCATTTTTCTGTTTTCACTGTTTTCTGCGTTTGTTGCTAGGTAGGCCGTGTTTGTATATTTGTTCTTGATTATGTAGTGCAATGTTTTATACGTCAGTTGTACTGGATTTTGCCTCCTCTTGCTGCAGTTTAACAAAATAATTTCTTTTCGTTTTTATGAACCGGTTTGTTTAATTTGAAAAAAAAAATCATAGAATAAAATCTTGTTTTAATTCGAGTTTTTTTTTTACTTTCAATAATCTTTGGTAAAATTTAGTTTTTTTTTTAATTAGTGTAGAAATAGATTAATAATTTTTAATTCGTTTTTTTTAAGAAATTTAAATTGTAGGAATTAATAGTTTAATAAAAAAAATATTCTCGAAAAATCAAAATTGTTCTAATTCGATTAAATTAGAGTTAAGGATTTGCGAAAATATTATTCCCTGTGGATCGAATCTAAAATACTAAAACGAGATCGTGCGCTTGCGATTTTAATTGTAACATTTCCGCCACATCAAGTTTTTGGCGCCGCTGCCGAGGATTATAATTATTTTTCGCACCTTAATTTTTAATTTTTCGGATTAGTTTTCTTTCGCTTGCCTTATTTTTATTTCATTTTTTTAGGAAAGTTTGGAATTACGGGAATCTTCTCACGGAGCTTGGAATTAATCGGAATTTTTGGAAAGCGTGCTTCGGTAATCCGTATCTCACTCTTTTCGCATTTTTATCACAAAAAAAAAATCAAAAAAAAAAAATTGAAAATCACAAAAATTTGAAAATTGAAAAAAAAATCAAAAAAAAAAAAATTATTATTTGTAAATACATACTTGTGCATCATGCATTTAATCACTTAGGGCACATCATCTAGATTTTTAATTTCTTGTTTTTAATTTTTCGTACCTATTAAATTGTGGTGATTGCTGGAGGACCCAAAGGTACGTTAAATTTTTTATTTTTTTTATTTTTTTTATTAGGACACGTAGTATAAGCATCCATAATTGTTTATCGTTTTTGTATATATCTTGTTTGTTGCATCAAATAAACGTAATTAAGACTTATTCACGACCTTCAGTGTCTAAGATTCGCCTGGCTGTTAAGATTTGGTGTCTAAGTGACGAGTTTGGCCTCTTGGCAATGCCTGCTCTAATCTGGCCGAATCGGTCTGAATAATTCTTAATTTACGAAATTTTTAGTGTGTCATAGGTTAGATTTTTCTTTTGATTTTTCACCATTTATTTTGTGTGTTGCATTTTCGCACTTACTTGCTACGTGGTTTTATTATTGATCAATCTTTACCATGTACGTAGCATTTAGGGATCGTTATTACCAAGGTTGGGATTTTAACGAGGAGTTAGCGGATAATACGATGTGGTATGAGTCAACTAGGGAACCTAGCGTTTATAACGAGTCGTATAGTACTTTTAGTGATTTGCATTATAGTGAAAACGATATTGCAATCGACTCTGAATTAGATGCTCTTACTAGACGACTCGAAGCCTTAGAAACCCTTAATGGCCCTTCACACACGTCTTGGCACCCAAATTTCAACTCTCCGAGTCTCGATTTTCAACACGGCCCCGACTCTTATCAAGTCAACGCCATGTTTCGACCAACCTCTCAAAATGACCATTTTACATCGTCTTCTAATTCCGGTTGGAGAGATTATCCCGATCTCTCATGGAACCAAGGTCATAACTATCAAACTCCGCCTCCACATATTCAAGAACCGAACTCTTATCCAATTCCGAGTCAAGTTCCTTATTCAAGTTCAATTCAAACAACCGCCCACCCACCCGGATTTCATGATTCGAGTGGGCAACTTGACACCTTAGAAAAGAGTATCGAGGCTTTATTGATTTCTCAAGCAGACTTCATGCAAACCATAACTTCTGATAGGGAAATTTTGAACTCCAATGCTCAAACCTTATCTAAGTTAGAATTTCAAATGAATCAATTAGCCACCATGTGTGAGTGTGAGACGATAACCACCCTGAATCCACCCGAGGTCAACCCTGAACTTCTTATCACTCAAAGACCTATCGATACTTTCGATAATTTCATTTCTCCTAGGTCTAATGTTCAAGTTGACACTCCTTTTGGTGGTGAATTATACGAAGAAGATTCTGATACTGACATCTTTCATTCTCTAGGTGAAACGAAGAATCCCGATGATTCTGAGTTTGTGGCTTCACCTAGACAACCATCATCTTCTTCTAGTGAACTTTTCATTTCATCTTCCAAACCTCTTCCCGAAAAACCCGAAGAACTTCATACTCAACCAATAGGAACTGATCTAGTTAAGGAGGTTGTTTCAAGGTCAAATTTGGACGATCATGAGTTTGAGTCTCTTCTTAAACAAGATTTTCAATTGCATTACGAGACCAATCGAGAGCTTCACGAATCTTTTAAGGATTTGACCTCGGAAGAGATGTTTGGAGAGATGATGAATATTTGTTCCAAATGGGAAACCCAACATACGGATAGTTCTTGTGATCCTAATTCTGTTGGTAAAATATTTTTCGAAGAGCCACCCCCACCCGTTTCTATTCCTTCATTTTCCACTCGTGCTCCATCTTTCATTGAAACTCATGATATTCATGACCAACATCTTATCGTAATTAATTTGCTTAAACAACAAAAAGAAGCATCTTCGTGGTCTATGGATGAAGTTAGGAATATGAGTTTTATTCTTGCGCCTAATCGGATCGTTCGAGTGGTCTATGCTATTTTTGTGGGTGAGTTTCTGAAATATGTTGGTTGTGTAACAAAAATAGTTTTTCCGAGAGCAGGTATTGGTTAGTAAATATTTGTTTTGTACCTCCCATAGTAGAATGTAGGTATGGGGGAGTTACATTATGTACGTGTGTGAGTTGTTTTCTTTCGTAGTTTTTTCAGCAGTTTGCTATTCTCCGTCATCCCTTATCAGGTATTTTCTCCTCTCTATTTTATTCTCGTTCATTTTGCATACATTGAGGACAATGCATGATTTAGGTATGGGGGAGGGTTTTAGTGTAAATACATAAAATTGAAAAATCCAAAAAAATTGAAAAATTTTAAAAATCCAAAAATAGAGATATTTTAGCTTAGTTGTCCTTCCCACTCTTTAAATTTTAGAACTAGTTGGTGTTGACTATTTTTCGAAAATTATATGTATAATGCCTTTAGATAATTTGAACATAGTCAGGTAAGGTTTTCCTCATGAAACTTGTGTCGAACAAATTTTTGCTTAAAAGACCAAGACGACACATTTGCACAAGACTTTTGATGGAAAAATTGTATAGGAATGTTATTCGATACTTGAGAGAGAACCCACATGTTAGAACAATGTCGAATCAAACCTTTGCGAAATTTGGTTCCTATAGTGTCAAAAAGAAAAAGAAAAAAAATAAGAAAAAAAAATTAAAAAAAATTAAAAAAAAAAAAAGAAAAGAAAAAGAGTCAATAAATGTTTGTAGTTGTAAAGTGCTAGTGTGATTTTGTAATAATAAATTCTTAGTAGGGAAATCGGCTAGGTTGGGCTCATTAATAACCCGAGTAAGTAAGTCCGAGGGGACTTTGTGCCTAGCAACCTAAGGTCCCTTGTGATCTGGGATTGTTGACCTAAAACTCGCTAAATGGGTATTGATGCATAAGTCTTTTGGGACCTCAACCATTGCACGGTCGGTCTAACTACTAAGAACGTGAAGTTTGGCTAGATACTTGTTTTGATAGAGATTGGGTCAGTTCAATATTGGTTGAAAAAGAGAAAATGTTCGTATGCAGTTAATCCATCAAAGGCCTTAAATTCACTACACACCTTGGGATTTTTTTGTAAATTTTTAGAGTCTAATCATGTGGATTGTGGGAACCTATAACTTGGCTATCATTAGAATAATCTTTTAAGGCATGTATTTTCCTACAAAATTGTTTTGTTGACACCAATGAAAGCTAGATTGAAAGAGGAAAGTTGGATACTGGATGATTTATCTCAAAGATTTTATGGGTATATCTTCTGTAAACCCTTAGGAGACAACACTCCTCCTGTAGAGATCGTCTATAGGTTTAACGGGTTGGTAAACCTAAAATTACCCGTCACACCTACGAGAAGGAGTATAGGACTTTTTATCTAGATTTTCTTTTTGTTTTACTCGAGGACGAGCAAAAGATAGGTATGGGGGCATTTGATAAGTGCATAATTTTGCATATTTTTATTGCCTATTTATTGTTTGAATTCGTATTTTAATAAATTATTTTGTTGCATTTCAGGAAAATTCAAGAAAAATTGAAGAAATTGCAAAATAAAGAAATAAAGGTCAAAGAAGAGAAAAAGAAGAAGAAGAAGGACCAAAATAGAAGAAAAGGAAAGAAGAGGGAGTTTGGTGCAAAAGCTGAATTTTTATTTAAAAAAAAAATAATAATAAATAAATAAATAAATAAATAAAAATGGAGGGCTAAGATTTAATCCCACCAAACAAAAATGAATGGTGGGGATTAATCCTCACCTACCAATTTATTTCCTATAAATAGCCTATCTTCTCTTGTAATAAAAAGACACTTAGAATGAGGTTGTAGATTAGAATTAGGATTAGTTTTTAGTTCAATATTGTAATTTTCTTTCTGCAGCTTTTGTAAACAATTTTAATTTTTTTTTATTATTTTCTTTTATCTCAGTTTAATTCGGAGCAAATTATACTCTCTTGTTTTTTGTTGTTTTCAAAGACACTAGTTTATACCTGCTTTCACTAAAATTACCGAATCAACATAAGCCCACCACATTTTTACAATTTCTTTCCCTGTTTTTCTAAAGATCCACAAAGCCCACCTTCTCCCATCCTTCCTCTACTTCCACACAAACACCTTTCTTTCTCCTTAGTCGAATTAACACCCAGCAAATCCCCATTTTCTTTTGTTTTTCTGTTCGTGTTCAATTGTTAAATTGTTTTTTTTTCGCTGCTGGATTTCGTGTTCTTCGTATCGCCAAGTCGTTGTTCTGTTCTTTGTCGAAGCTGTGCAATAATAGTTGCTTTAGTAGTTGTTTGTTTGAGTAGTGTTATTTTTCTGGAATCGAAATAGTTTATTAAGTTTGATGTTTGAGTTTCATATGCTTGCAGTTGTGGTCATTGAAATTCCGAGTTTAGAAAGCTACCTAGCGCTGATGGGTATCGAGTTTTGTCATTGATTTGAGTTGTATTCCGAATTGTTTACTGAGCGTCGTTTTTCTTAATTGCATATGGATGTTTGCTGTGTTGCGAGTCGCGAGTCTAGAGTCTGAGTGTTGCTGCGTTTTCTGTGTAATTGCGAATTCTGTCGAGTTTTTGTTCTGTGTAATCTTAGTTGTTTAAACCGAGTTCCATTTCATTGTGTTTCTGCATCGAGTTTGGAAAGTCATGGTTGTAATGTATTTTCATTTTGGGTGAATGTTCTTCTGTTAGTCGAGTTCTTGTTTGTTCTGAGTTGATGATTAAGCTAATTCCGAGTCATTAGTCCGGGCTTCTAGCTCGAGATGTTTGTTTCATTGTTCTGTACTAGTTCCTGGGGTGTGCTGTTTTATGGTGAAATTAAAACAACAAAGAATTTTTGTTGTCGATTGTTCTCTGCTTGTTTTATGAGTCTGATTGTCTTTGTTGTTTTATTAGTGTCTTAGTCGAAATTGTTTTATGTTTTCGATTTGTTTTGTTAAGTTGTTCTTTCGAGTGTTATAATGAGTCTAGTCCGGTTTCCCCAGTTTTCTTTCTCCTTTGGCTGAGTCGACATGTTAGCTGTTAAGTTTGCATTTTTCTGTTTTCACTGTTTTCTGCGTTTGTTGCTAGGTAGGCCGTGTTTGTATATTTGTTCTTGATTATGTAGTGCAATGTTTTATACGTCAGTTGTACTGGATTTTGCCTCCTCTTGCTGCAGTTTAACAAAATAATTTCTTTTCGTTTTTATGAACCGGTTTGTTTAATTTGAAAAAAAAAATCATAGAATAAAATCTTGTTTTAATTCGAGTTTTTTTTTTTTACTTTCAATAATCTTTGGTAAAATTTAGTTTTTTTTTTTAATTAGTGTAGAAATAGATTAATAATTTTTAATTCGTTTTTTTAAAAAATTTAAATTGTAGGAATTAATAGTTTAATAAAAAAAATATTCTCGAAAAATAAAAATTGTTCTAATTCGATTAAATTAGAGTTAAGGATTTGCGAAAATATTATTCCCTGTGGATCGAATCTAAAATACTAAAACGAGATCGTGCGCTTGCGATTTTAATTGTAACATTTCCGCCACATCAGTGGTCAGTTGGTATTGCTTCTTCGGCAGCGAGATGAGGCATTCAAGATATGAATTTCGTTGGGTAGTGGATTGGAAATTGTCAAGGTTGGATGACTAGCTAGTCAAAGATTTCATTTAGTCATAAAGTTGTATAATATTTTTATTCTGAGAATGGTTTGTAATAATGTAATTCGATAGTTTGTTTCATAACCTGTATGCGATCTTGGTTAAGGGGTTTTTATTGTTTTCTTTTGTTATAAAATGTTCATATCCAAGGTTGTAAAATGTTGATTGTGATTAATGGTACCAAATCTGTACCCCGGATTATGGGATGTCACAGTAAATATTTTGTATGATACAAATTTTGATCCATGTATAATAAATGATGCAACTTCATTTGTCAAAATTTATAGTTATTTTCATTTATTTTCCACATAATGCTTCATGGTTGCAAAAAAGTATCGATCTTGTCTCTATCAGTTGCAACCTTTGCAACCATGGTTGCAACCTTTGCAAATATGGTTGCAGAAGTTACAAACAAGGTTGCAATTGATACAAATTGTTAAATCTGAAACAATTTTCTATTTTCTTGCATATATGTAAAAGGTTGCAACCAAGATTGCAACTTTTGCAACCTTGGTTGCAAAGGTTGCAACCTTGGTTGAAACCTTTACAAACAAGGTTGCAGGATTTGCAACCTTTGCATGACTTAACATGTTCATGTGTTTTTGTGTAGTAGCTCTAAAATATGACAGGGAAGAAGATACATATTGAAGAAAGGAAAATACTTCATTAATCATATCATTACATAAGAAAAAGAAAATTACATAAGAAAGGAGAAAATTAATCATATTTATTCTTCTCCTTCTCTTCCTCTTCCTCCAATATCCATTGAAGGAAGATCTCATTTCATTCCTTCTTCTCTTTGTCTGCTTTTGCTAGTATCTTAGCAGCAGCAGTCTTTCTCTCTTCTTCTTCGCGATCCTTGCGAATATGTTCATTCATGATTGCCCACTCATCAGCAATCTCTTGATCTATCTCAGTCTCTTGCTCCACTCGTTGCCATTGGAGGCTAAGAATTTCATACCATGGCAGATTCTTTTCCTCCTCAACACTAACTCTCATGTTGAATAACATTTTGGCTAAAGGATTGTTTTGAGATTGTGTATAAACTGTAATGCTTAAGATAATGTGATGAGATTTTTTTTTCAGGCCTAGTAGTTATATAGGTAGATCAAAGGTAAATAAAGAGGCATAGTTTTAATTGTAGAATTTAATGCTCTACATTCATTGGATATAACCCTTGACTATAATTATTTTCATGATTTCCAAGAAATAGTTTACTGAATGGTTATATCTATACGAAAAGGTTTGGCTCTCTGCAAAAGCATCAATTTGCATTGGTGAAATTAACAAGTAGGCGGAACACATTAATTAACAAGTAGTTGGATTTAATTAATTATTTCATGTTGAAAAGGTTGCAACTGATGTTGCAAAGGTTGCAGCTGACGTTGCAAAAGTGATAATATGTACAAGTATAAAATGCAAAAAAAATAAACAAAATGTAATTTCATTACTTGTTCAAAATTCATTGCTTTAATATTCAGAAAAGGTGATATATATTGCTCTCTACTTCTATCATTTGGTAAAATTACAACGACCTTCCTCTTTCACTAAATCTAATCTAATAGCCTGTCTGTTCAAGCTTGCTTTAAATAGGAGGTAAAAAGCTTGGTTGCATAAGTTGTCTTGAAATATGTCTAATTGACTCTTGAAATATGTCTAATATGAATTTTCATAAGTTGCAACTGATACAACTAAGTTGCAAACATGTTTGCAACTTCTGTAACCTGGTTGCAACCATGTTTGCAATTGCAAACATGGTTGCAGAAGTTGCAACACGGTTGCAGAAGTTGCAACTTATAAAAAGTACTAGTTTATTTAGCTGGCAAGTACTATATTTAAAGGCATAAGTTGCAACTAATATTAACTACAATAAAGAACATGATATAGAACTTGAATTTGATCCTAATGTACATTCTAAAAGTGTCGGAATGTTGTTGAAACATGTTCGATGATTTGTTATCCAAACCGTATTAAGAGTAAACAAATCTTGTAAAGAATAAACTGAACTTGCAACAAAGGAGAAATGATCATGAAATGTCATTGATGTCTGAATTCAATCATTGATATATGGATACAAACAAAAATTGTATGAATGAAAAGTTGTTCATCATCCGATGATAACTTCTCCCTGGAACTTGTAACACATTTACCGCGTTGTGAAGAATTGTAGAAATTCTCTCCAGCATGACGTGTTAAAATCCAATCTTTTCCGCTTACTATACCTTAAAGGAGGTGCCCCTGCGGGGCCAACAAAAGTAGTGGGATATGGAGAGAGATAGAGTCGAGGTCGGGGTGGGGTGGGGTGGCGGAGAGGTGGCCGTGCGGGGCCACAAAAAGTGTCTGAAGAAGTTGCCCTGCTCCTAGTACAACTTGCACGAGATTACCCTTCTAAGGCAAAGGGTTACCTTTCACGAGATTATCAATAATCAAAGAAGCCTGATCAACTTTCAGTCTTTCACAACTCCAGAAGGTACATTATAGTCTTGAACAAATGGATTCATTTCTTTCCCGAATAGTCACCTTGAGAAGTTAGAACAATTGTTTTATTTTCTCATTGCTTGTGATTTCACAGCCTCAAGTTCTAAAGTAGCATATAGGAGCTTCTGCTTCAATTCTTCAATACTCTACAAATTCAGATGCAAATAGTCATACAACATATTCATCAAATATCAAACAATCCTTTTTAGTTACAATACCATTTGTGTTCCTGTCATGTCATATAATCATATAGCTAGAACAGATCCTTTACATTTGACATTATAATGATAAAACATAAAAACATAAAGCTAAAGGGAAGCCTTTTAGATAACTTTGATGACCAAACTGAAACAGCAATCCATAATTCTATACAAAACTAATTCAAAGGTGGAAGGACTAAAAATTATGGTCCTGTCCTTGAATTCCTAGCCAACAACAATCGCAACTCAACTCCACATTTCTCTAACTGAACATAACACTCCTCCTCCAATCCTAGTCATTCTTTCACACAATTGATCAAACACCTTATGTGCATTTCTTCACTACTATTACAACACAACTACTTCACCTTCCGCACACTATTTAAGCACCAAACAAACACGCAAATTCTACAACACTCAAACAATCACACAATACTAGTCAAATACTGAAGGCAATCAACTGAACAACAACTGTAATTCCAACACTTCAACAACTACTATAATTCCACACCGCCTCTTACTTCGTAATACATAGTACTTTTAACAACGATTTTTTGATTTTCTTCAACAAAATAACCTAATAAAAAAATCTAAACCTTTATCCAACAAATGCAATTCAATTCAATTGCCCCAACTCAGATGTATATAATCTAATTACACAACACGTATAATTAGATTCATAATAGTTACAATTAGTGAAACTTCAAATAATCAAGAACCACAAAACTACATACTTACATATACATTTATCTATAATTTGTTAAAGTTAATAAACACTCACAAAGAGACATGTGAGAGAGAGAGAGAACACCTTCGTCTTCTCCGTCGAGCTCGAAGCTTCTCCGGCGATGGTAACGGAGATGTGCCCCTGCGGGGCCGTAGAGAAGAGAAAGAAGAGATGCAGAGAGATACGACGGAGATGCTCCGTCGGCGCATGTACGAAGAAGATGGTGGTGGAGGTTGGGTTGGAGTCGGAGGTAGAGAACGATGGTCGGAGTCGATGATGATCAAGACGGTGGGTTCGGAGTCGATGATGATGAAGACGGTCGATCGATATATGATGATGAAGAGGGGGATGAAATGAGGACCGTATTTTAAAAAAAAATAGAAGTATAAAAACAAAGGCGGTAGTATATTTACAAAACTGAAAGTATACATTTGGAACCCCATTTTATAGACAGTAAAAACGTAAATAATTACAAAAAACATATATATATTTTTGTAGATTTCCCTAAAATTTATAATATATCAAAAAAATTCATGCATCGCACAGATCGTAATCTAATATAAGATAATATAGATTGATAGTACAAATTTCGTTGACGAATGTTTTTTTTAAAAATACTGTACCAATAGTTTACTAAATTCTTTGCTTACATGATACTAGCTTAAAACTCGTGCGATGCAGGGATTTTTTTTATATTATATAATTTTTTTTCATTAATTTGAATTATTATTTTTGAAACTTGAATTTTGGAGGCTTAAATTCTAAATGAGATGATTTGATAATAATTACATAAATTTTATCCGTGACATTTTAGAAAATGAGAGATTTTAGTAAGATAATACAGAAAAGATGATAGGTTTTAGTTGAAAAATGTAATCGTTAATTATTAGTAATTACAAAATTATTATTTTATTTTATTAAATAGAATGCATATGATATAATTGGAAAAAGATAGATCTTAGTTAGAAAAAATTAAAAGGTAACATGTTTTAGGTGAAAAGGATAATTAATTAGTTTATAGTAATTACTCCCTCCGTCCCAACCAATTCTTAACTTTTTTTTTTTTCATTTTCTGGAATGCATTTTAAGGTGTATTATATTTTTACATATAAAAAGAAAATTTTAAAAATAAATTATGGAACTACCCCGTAAAATGCATGCCCAAAACCTCATTCTGAAAGGTTAAGATCCTATGGGACTGAGGAAGTATAATTTAATTATGTTATTTTATTAAATAAAATTGCTCGTAATATTTTTAGAAAAAGAGAAATTAATGTTGCCCTAGATATTTCTAGAAAAAGAGGGATTTTAGTTAGAGAATATAGAAAAAATGATATAGGTTAATTATTAATATTATTAGTTTATTATATTAAATAGATCCGCTTGTGATATAACTGAAAAAATAGAGATTTTAGTTAGAGAAAATAGAAAGGTAACATGAAAATTAAAAAAGTGACATGATTTATGTGAAAAAGGTAATTGTTTAGTTTATAGTAATTATAATTTAATTATTTTACTTTACTAAATAAAATTGCTCATAGTGTTTTTAGAAATTGAGATATTAATGTTGTCCGTGATATTTCTAAGAAAAAAGGGAATTTAATTTGGAAAAAATAGAAAAGATGATGCATTATAGCTGAAAAGGTAATCGGTTAATAATTAGTATTATGATATTATTATTATATTTTTATTAAATAGAATTGCTCGTGATATAATTGAAAAAAGAGAGGTTTTAATATAATTGAAAAAAGAGAGGTTTTAGTAAGAGAAAATAAAAAAGTTAACGTGTTTTTGCTGAAAAAGGTAATTGTCCATGATATAATTGGAAAAAGAGAGATTTTAGTTAGAGAAAAGCGAAAAGGTAACGTGGCTAAAAAGGGTAATTGATTAGATAATAGTAATTATAATATAATTACGTTATTTGATTAAACAAAATTGTTCGTAGTGTTTTTAAAAAAGGAGAAATTTTAATTAGATAGAATGTGAAAGATATTGTATTTTAACTGAAAAATGAAATTATTTTGTTTTTGAAAAATAGGAAAGGTAATATGTTTAACCTGAAAAAGAAAATTGATTAATAAAGGAGAAATTTTAGTTAGATAAAATATATAAGATATTATATTTTACCTAAAAAAGGAAATTATTTAGTTATTGAAAAATAGAAAAGATAATACATATGTTTAACCTGAAAAGAGAAATTGATTAGTAAGTAGAATGAGTAAGGGTAAATAAGTAAAATCAACCGGTACTGTACCGACTACCGACTGACCGACCGAACGACCAAACTTTTAATGTTTGGGCTTTTATATAATAGTACTAGCTTATAACCCGTGCGATGCACGGTTTTTTTAATTTTCTTTATTTAATAAATTTTTTGTCGTGTCCTTTCTTCACATATTTTTTTCTTCTTTGGCTCCATTCTTCTTCTGTAGTTTTTGCATATCGTTCACGACGTCTGAAAGGCATATGACTCAGCCTATTTGTAGTTCGAGGATCCTAATCCAATTAAACTAGATTGTAATAAGTAAATAATATTAACTATCACAGGAATCTCACAAGATGATAACCGTCAGAAGAAAAATCAACAAGTCAATCTATAGTTTTGATGTTTTACACTGGAAGAAGATTCAGATATCTGATCAGGCCTCAAGGTAGCATTGAAACAAGTGGATTCATTTTCGAAGACAGAGATTTCTATTATTGACAAGAAACAATTTCAGTACCGAATGATTGATGAGAGTGAAGAGTATAAAAGACCACAGTGTTAAAAGTCACGATGAAGAACAGAGATTAGAGTTAGTCGTTCATGAACCAGACAGTACATCGAACGTCAACATCATGCCAGTGTATGTTCCTTATTATAATTACGTGGTTTTCAACGGAGTATTGACTATTAAAGAATTTATATTAATTCTATTTTAATTGATTAAGTCAAGTAATTAAGTTAATAAATAAATTAATTCTATCAGAATTAATATATTTGTTAAAGTGATTATTAGATTAATTAAATAAGAATTAATATGGAAAAGAATTAATTAGTTAAATGATTTTTTTTAAGTCATTTAATTAATTATAAGCTGAAAAATATGAATGATATAACTATCAAACTGATAGTTATACCGATAGTCATATTCAGTTAAATGGAGATAGTCATATTCAGTTAAATGGAGATAGTCATATTTCATTCAAATGGTAAGTTATACCGAATGTTATATTCATTTGGTAAGTCATACCGAATGTCATATTGGCTACTTAAGTTATACCGAAAGTTATATTTAAGCTGGACAGTCATATTACATTGATTTGATAGTCATACCGATTGTCATATTAATGTAAAATGATTGTCATATCAGTTTAAATCAAGTAATATGACTATGGCTGTGTATATAAGGCAGAGGAATGCAGAAGGTTGAGAACACAGTAGAACCAAACACAAGAAATTCACACAGCAGCCTATTTCTCTCTCTCTCAAGCTCAAGAACACCTACAAGTTTAATTCTGTAAATTCAAGTTCATCTCAGTTGTAATATCCTATCCGTTGGAACTTGTTTACTTGTGATTCTTGTACTACTAGCGAATTAAGTTTCCTAGTTCACAAATTGATATCTTGATTTTATTAACTAAATTAGCAAACTTCATGTTGAATTTTCTAATTAGTTATTAATCACTTGATAATCATTTGGACTGATTTTGTAACACCCCTCAAGTTAATATATTGTTATATTCAACTTGAAATTTGTGTTATATTATTCCGCACAAAAATATTCGTTTAAGGCAAAATTATTTAACGAATAAATTTTGAGAAAATGGTATAGATTGTATTCAACCCCCCCCTTCTACAATCTTAACGGACCTAACAATTGGTATCAGAGCCTATTGATTGATACACAAATCAAGATCCTATTTTTACTCAATCAAAAATTAAGCTCGAATTTTTAACTCTCTTAAAAATTCATCATGTCTGCCAAAGGCAATGTCAAAATTCCTATCTTTAATAAAGATAATTATGATATGTGGAAAAACAAAATGGAGTTATTTCTTGATGTAGCAAACCCAAGTTTTTTGTGGGTTTTGGAAAATGGACCAGCAATTCCCATGCAACATGATGCTGAAACAGTTGTAAATGGAACTGTAACAGTCCCTGCCAGATCCTATCCAAAGGACATTAAGAACTATACCTCTGAAGATAAGGAGCCAGCTGGATTGGATAAAAATTTGAGACTCATTCTGTTGGATTCCCTAGATGCTGTAATGTATAGCCATGTGAGAAATTGTAAAACTGCTAAGCACATCTGGGAAACTATTGAGGTCATTAATGAAGGGACTGATGAAGTCAAGGAAAATAGACTGCAAATTCTAACTTCTGAATATGAACACTTTAGAGCTGGCCCTAATGAAGGCATTCAGGAAGTGTTCGAAAGGTATAACAAGATAATCAACAACTTGCAAGTTCATGGCAAACATTATACTCAGAAGGAGATCAACATGAAGTTTTTACTAACTATGCCTACTCACTTGGAACATAGAATTACTGCCATCAGAGAATCTAGAGACTTGACTCAGGTTGCTCTTGAAAGGCTGTTTGGTGTTCTGAAAACATATGAATTAGAACAAGTACAGCAAAAGGAATTCTATGGCTAAGGCAGAATGGCAAATTCTTCTACAGCTTTAGTGGTTGAGGTTCCTAAGGAAGTGGAAACTAAGGTGGTTCAACCTATCAGTTTCAACAAGGAACAAACTGAAGTAGAACTTGGCCAAACACCAGCTACTCAGGATGGTGGAGAATTTTATTCACTTGAAGAGCTGGATCAATTGGAAGATGAATCTATGGCAATGATGGTGAGACAATTTAGTAACTTCAGATTCAGAAGAAATCCAAAGTTCAGGTTTAAGTCAAATAACAGATTTCAGAGAGGAGGTTCTTCATCCTCTAGTAACAGGGGAGGTTATAAAATTGGAACTGTTGACAGAAGCAAAATCCGTTGTTTCAATTGTAATGAGTTGGGACATTTTGCTACTGAGTGTCAGAAACCCAAGCAAGCACAGAAGAAAGATTATGTTTCTGAAAAGAAGAAAAGTGGAAGAGCTTATGTGGCTGCTGGTAAAAGCTGGGATGATACAGATAGCGAAGATGAAGAATATGGAAACTTTGCGTTGGTGGCAAATGCTGAATCTTCAACTTATTATACCACTCCGGTAATTCTTACTGATGCTCAGTTAATTGATAGTTTACGTCTTTCCTTGAATAATGTCGAAAGAGGGTACGAGAGAATAAGTCTTGTTAACACTAATCTTGAAAATCAAATGCTAGATTTAAAAAAAGTACAGGTTAATCAAGATAAGAATATAGAAGAAATAGCTCGACTTAACTGCAGAGAAATGGGTCTAGGAGAATACATGACAAAACAAGTTGATAAGATTGCTGAACAAGAAACCACCATTAGGGAACTTGAAACACAGGTTAGAGCGTGTTATAATTCTGTTAAAGTTTCTAAAGATTTCTACAACAAACAAGCATTAGAACAAACTGTAGGAATAGGATTTGATTACAGTCAAGCTGTTGGTTCTTTGAGTAATCATTCCCCTAATTCTATACCAGCCAAAGAAAGAGGTATACCACATATTCTCAAGAATGTTGAAAAACCAATGTTTACAAAATCTGATGCTGGTCCACCAGATATTAGTTCTATGGTTATACATGAAGAAATGAGAAATGAGGATGCTGCAAATGGCACAGTTCTTGTCAAGAATAAATGTGTTAAGAATAAAACTGCTATGAACTATAATTCAAAGAATGTGTCATCCAAGAAAAATGTCACAGTATTTGTTAAGGCTAAATCAGTTGAGGACGTTAACACAACAAATGTGTCACCAAAGAAAGATGTACCTAAAGTATCAGTCAAAGTTGTTGAATCAGCTAGTACTTCTAAGACTGGATTAGGTAGTAACAAGTCAAAGCAGAAAAATACCATGCCTACTATTAACTCTAATCATAAAGCATGTGGTATTATCAATTGGATGTCTTGTGCTTTTAACAATATGCGTGCTTATTTTAATGGTAATTATGCATGTGTTAAACAGAATGCTCCTCGACAGCACATGAACAGGAACAATAATGTTCGATCTATGACTGCTTTTCCTCCTCAAGTTTGGAGAGAGACATTTGTACCTAAGACTAAACAAAAGATTACCAAGAATGTCTACCAGGTCAAATGTCCAGTCAATGACACAAGTGTTACTGCTGCGAGAGAAACATGGATACCCAAGATTAAACAAAAGATTTTCAAATCTGTTTATAAGGTTAAATGTTTATTGACTAAAGAGGTTAAACTTAAAAATGTTGTTTTGCCTGATAAAGGTCAATACTTTAAATACGCAGGACCCAATCAAATTTGGGTCCCGAAGAAGGTTTAACTCATTTGTCATTGCAGGGTATTGAACAGGTTGATCGGATAACCTGGATCTTGGACAGTGGATGTTCAAGGCATATGACTGGAGATAGAACCCTGCTGACAAATGTGGTGGAGAAGGCCGGCCCAGTAGTTACCTTTGGAGATAACAGCAAAGGTAAAACTGATGGATATGGCAGACTTGAAGCTGGAAATGTTATCATTGATGAAGTTTCTTTTGTGAAAGGACTTGAGCACAATTTGCTCAGTGTCAGCCAATTCTGTGATAAAGGTTATGAAGTTCATTTCAACAAAAAGAATTGTCTAATTTCACACAAGAGACATGAAAAGCCACAACTGACAGGAGTTAGAAAAGGCAATCTGTACGTAGCCAATATGAATTCAGGAAGCACTGAAGAAGTCACTTGCTTCTACACTAAAGCATCTAATGATGAGAGTTGGCTATGGCACAAGAAACTTTCTCATCTTAATTTCAAGACAATGAATTCTCTGGTCAAAAGAGAATTGGTGAGAGGTTTGCCTTCAATGGAATTCACTCAAGAAGGACTGTGTGATGCATGTCAAAAGGGCAAGCTGAAAAGGGCAAGTCACAGGAGCACTGATACTTCTTCAATAACTGAACCATTACAATTACTTCATATGGATTTGTTTGGTCCAGTTAATGTGATGTCTATGTCAAGGAAGAGATATGCTCTAGTGATTGTTGATGATTTTTCAAAATACACATGGGTTCTGTTCTTGAATTCTAAAGATGAGACTCCACAACTGGTGATTGATCACATCAAGTTAATTGAGCGAGATTCTACGTATCCAGTGAGAGCTATAAGATCAGACAATGGAACTGAATTCAAGAATGCAGTTCTAAATGACTTTTGCACTGAGAAGGGTATAACCAGACAATATTCAGCTCCAAGAACTCCTCAGCAAAATGGGGTAGTGGAAAGAAAGAATAGAACCTTGATTGAAGCTGCACGTACTATGCTAAGTGAATCAAGGCTTCCATTGTACTTTTGGGCTGAAGCCGTCAATACTGCGTGCTATACCCAGAATCGAACTCTAATCAATAAAGATCAAATGAAGACACCCTATGAAATTATGGCTGATAAGAAACCTTCACTCAAATACTTTCATGTATTTGGAGCAAAGTGCTTTGTGCTTAAAGAAGGTGATGATCAAGGTGGTAAATTCGATACCAAAGCATTTGAAGCAATTTTTATTGGTTATTCAATGAGAGCATACAGGGTGTATGTGATTGATGAACAGAAGATGATGGAAAGTGTCAATGTAACATTCGATGACACTAAACTCCCTAGTATCCAAACTGAGAATCCATCTGAGAAGCTATCTTTCGATGACATGACAGATACAGATTTAGATGATGACAATGCACCTGAGATTTTTGCTGATGCTAATGACAACAATGATGATCAGGGTAATGGTGATGAAATCAATGATAGTAGTCAAAATTCCTCTGACTCTAATAATCAATCATCATCTAGTCAACCTGGCAACAACTCAGGGGGAGAAAATGAAGGGTCAACTGGTCATACACAACATCCCAATGAAGGTCAAGGAGAATCATCAAGATCCAATCTTCCCAGACAGACTGTTTGGAATAGAGCTCATCCTTTTGAGTTAATCATTGGTGATCCAGTTGTTGGTGTAATGACCAGAAGAGCTCTTCAGAATCAATGCAATTATTCAGGGTTTCTATCTGAAATGGAACCTAAGAGAACTGAAGAAGCTCTTTCTGATCCTGATTGGGTGATTGCTATGCAAGATGAACTCAATCAATTTAAACAACAAGAAGTTTGGAAGCTGGTACCCAGACCTACAGACAGACCAGTAGTTGGCACAAGGTGGGTATTCAGAAAAAAACTTGATGAAGATGGCACAGTGACGAGAAATAAAGAAAGACTGGTAGCAAAGGGTTACTCTCAATCTGAAGGCATTGACTATGATGAGACCTATGCTCCAGTGGCTAGACTTGAGGCCATAAGAATATTCTTGGCATTCGCAGCATTTTCAAACTTTAAAGTTTATCAAATGGATGTCAAGAGTGCTTTCCTGAATGGCAAGCTAGATGAAGAGGTTTATGTAGAACAGCCCCCTGGCTTTGAAGATCAGGATTTAATTGACTATGTCTACTTCCTTTTCAAGGCTGTCTATGGTCTTAAGCAAGCACCAAGGAAATGGTATGACACTCTCTCTGAATTTTTACTTGAAAATGATTTTTTTAGAGGTGTCATAGACAAAACTCTCTTTACAAAGAAACATAAGAATGATACAATTATAGTCCAAGTCTATGTGGACGATATAATATTTGGGTCTACTAATGATCTTTTGTGCAAGAAATTTGCGAAGTTAATGCAGGGTAGATTTGAAATGAGCATGATGGGTGAGTTGAAGTTCTTTCTTGGATTGCAAATAAGTCAAAGGACAGATGGAATATTTATCTGTCAATCCAAGTATGTCCAAGAGCTTCTCAAGAAGTATAAAATGGAGGACTCTTCTTCAGCAAAGACACCATCATCCACAGCTGTCAAATTTGGAGCATGTGAAAATTCTGTCAAGGTAGATATCACAAGCTACAGAGGTATGATAGGCTCATTACTTTATCTTACTGCGAGTAAACCTGATATTATGCATGCTACGTGTTTGTGTGCAAGGTTCCAATCGGATCCTAGAGATGTTCATCTCATTGCTGTTAAAAGAATTCTGAGATATCTTAAGGGTACGCCTAACCTAGGCATCTGGTACCCTAAAGATTCTGGTTTTAATCTTGTTGGATATACAGATTCTGACTATGCAGGAAGTGTTGTGGATAGAAAAAGCACATCTGGGAGTTGTCAATTCCTAGGTGGTAGACTAGTTTCCTGGTACAGCAAGAAACAACAGACAGTTTCCAATTCAACGGCTGAAGCTGAATATATAGCTGCTGGAAGCTGTTGCGCACAGATTTTGTGGATCAGGAATCAGCTGAGAGACTATGGCTTTGTGCTTGATAAAATTCCAATTTTATGTGATAATACAAGTGCCATAGCAATCTCTAACAATCCTGTGCAGCACACAAGGACAAAGCATATTGATATCAGGTATCATTTTATTCGAAAGCATGTCATGAATGGTACCGTGGAGTTATTTTTTGTACCCACGGAAGAACAAACAGTAGATATTTTTACTAAGTCTCTTGACGAATCCACATTTACCAGAATTGTTGGTGAATTGGGTATGTTAAATAGTCCTAGTAATTAAACTGGTTAATATCTGAGGTTTGATCTTTAATAATTTACAAGTGATTATTGTGTTAATATTTCTTATTAAATCACTTGTATAATTATTTTATCAACTTATACCCTTGCTTATTTCATCTTAAAATCATTGTTATTATCTTCTGTACATATTTTTAATTACTTATGATATTCTTAGATTAATTCATTTTCTTTGAAAATATTTTTCTCGAATTTTACAAGCTGTAATTTATGAGAAATCTATTTTTCTTGAAAATGTTATTGTTTTTAATTCAGTTTGATTATTTTTGTTGTTTAAATAAATCATAGTTTCTTTTAGAATAATTTTCTATATGGAAATTGTTTTATTAGAAAATTTATAGATTTATTAACTCATCAGAAATAATTATGTAAATATGTAGTATAATTATTTAGTTTTATTTTATTTTATTTTAATTTGTAATGTTTGTCCTTCTGTTATTAATGTTTGATTTCGTAAAAGGGACTACATATGATCGTTTTTATAATTTTTATTAGGTTTTATAATTTTAGTATAAATTAATTTGCTATTTTTTGTTTATGTAAATTATTAATATATTTTTCTTGATTTAAATTCTGTTAATAATCTGTTGTTAGTTAGTTATATTAACAGATTTGTTAAAATATAACTATCGGTATAACAATCTTCTTGATTGTTATATTCGAATGTTTGATTAGTTATATTAGTGTTAAATAATGTAATATAACTTAGAAATAACTTAGATATAACTTTGTTTTTGTTTTTGTTTAAATATAACTGTTAAAATAATTGATAGTTATATTGAGCGTTTTATACGTAATATAACTATCGGTATAACTAAGAGTTGATTGTTATATTGAGTGTTTATTCGGTAGTTATATTAGATATAAACAGCAATATAACTTACAGTGCCTAGGGTAGTCATATTACGTTTTATACGTAAAATAACTATCAGTATGACTATCACCCGATAGTTATATCACAGTTATTTCACATATAATAACTAAGTTATATTTTGACAGTCATATTCAATAGTTATATTGTTGCTCTAGTTACTCTCTCGCGTGTTAAGTCACCGAGAACTCAATATACACACATATACACACGAATTCGAACGAATCTCTGTCCAATTTCTGCCTCGAATCTTACTCAAAACGTGTTTCTAAGGATTATTCTTCACTACCCAGTCCATAATCTTCTTAATCAAGATTGAATATGTAAGATTTAATCGAGTTTTGAAGTTTTTGAGATGGAAAAAAAATTCGAATTTTTGATCTAAAAATCCAAACAATTGGTTGTGATTTTGTAAAAACTAAAAATACATGTGTGTTTGTATTACAATCAAGATCATTGTCTGAATTTTTCAGAATTTTTGATAGAGATTTTGATTTTTCGAATTTTTTAATTATTAATTAATTCGAATTTTGTAATTTAATTGGGTTAAATTGTTGAATTTTGCAGATTTACTAATTTTAATCCCTGATTTGCAATGGCTGGTGCTTATAATAATTTTGAACTTGTGAATCACAATTATATTGGATACTTTAATCCCGAGGATTGCCCAGTGGATCGGTTCAAGCCCTGGATAAAGTTTCTAAATGAGCAAAATCTCTGTAGTCACTCTATAACTGCAAATGTTCCAATGAAATTTGGTCCACTCAAATTAATGTGTACTACAGCTGTCTCAGATGAAAGATCGTTTTCATTCGATTTTAATGGCCAGACATATACAGTGGATGAATCTGTCTTCAATGCTGCTCTGGGACTTCCAACTGAAAGATTTGCTGAATTACCTTCAAATGATGAGTTGACTCAATTCTTCACAAATATCAACTATCATGGTCAACTGAATCTGAAACGACCACTCAAAAGCAATCTTGTTCAAGAATGGAATATCTTCTTCGAGATCATAGCAAAGGTGTTTGCTAATTCTACAAAGAGCAATAATACTGTCATCACAGGTATGTTACAGTCAATTGGTTTTGCTATTGCTCACAATAGAAGAATCAATTTTGGCAGTTTGATATGGCCTATTCTGCTGAATCGATTGAAGAAGGCTACAAAGAACTTTGGAAAAGGTAAACCGGTTAAGTGTCATTATCCTCGATTTTTGACACTAATTTTTAATCATCTAATGCCTAAGGATCAACCTGCTCCGTTTCCAAATGATCGAATTCAATGGTCTGGTAAACCAAACAAGAAGTTCTACACCAGGCTGGACACTTCTAAGGTCTTGTTGCATGTTCCTGTAGTCATAACACCTTATATGTCTACATACATACATTTGCCAAATGTCATGCCACAGCCAGATGCTGAGGTACCTATAGTTCAACAAGCTCCACAGCCTGAAGCAGAACAAGTTTCAGTACCTCAACCTGATTCTGAACCCTTGAATGTTCTTGAACATCAACTTCCAGTGGATCAACACACTCAAAATGAAGATGATGTACATGTCAATGATCAGGTATTTGACTCAACTCCACTACAATCTCAATATCTTTCTGGTAGTCAAATGATTGTGAGAAGTGACCAAGGGGTTGTAGATCCACAACCTTTATCCCAGGTCAATGCACCAAACACTGATCCTAAATTCTCCAAACACTATCGTAGAAAGAAATTGTCATTCAAAAGAGCTATTCCCAGTAGTGATAGTATGAGTGAAACAAGTTTGCCATCTCAAAAGAAAAGTAAAACCATGTCAAAGGCAATCTTAAACCCATTCATTCCTTCAAGCTCACCCCTGTTACTCACAATGGGTGAAGATATTTTTGCAAATGAAGCTGAAAATATTGTTATGCAAGTGGAGCAAGTTACAGTGCCTGCCATTGTTACGGCAGAAGAACCTTCACAGGTTGATCGGGATTTGCGAAATCCCATTGCACCACCACTGACCTTCCAAGAGGAGGCTAGGGTGATCTCCAGTGCAGGTACAATGGATGCAGCTAAGGATAATGAGAGGAGTGATGTGAGAATTACTTCAAATCTGAGTGAAACACCAGCACGTGAGGTGAGTGATACTCAGAGAGCTATTGAAGTGAGAGCACACAATGACACATACACTTTATCTCTCATTACTCAACTCAATCAGATGAAAGAAAGTCTTGCTCAAGCTGAAGAGGACAACAAAAACTTGAGGTTTGATATGGACAACATGAGAACTATCTTCAACAACAAAATCAATGCACTGAAACTCTCTCAACAACAAGCAGTTGAAGACTCTGGAGATGTCACAGTGGCTCAAGATCTTATTATCTCATCTATGGCAAATCAAATTGAAGATCTTCAGAACAACATAAATGAAAATCATTTAACCACTGAACATCGTCTCAGTCAGATTGAAAAGCAAAGTGATGATCAAGCAAAGGGGTTAAGACATTTATATAATATCATCAGCAGAACTCACTCACTTACAGCAGAAGAGAAGAAATTCTTCGGAGGTAGTGATGAAAGTGACCCTGGAGCTGGAACAAGTCACAAGACTGTAGAGGATTCCTCAACTAAGGGGGAGAAATCTAGAGGGGGAGCAAGTGCAAGTGCAAGTAAAGAAAAATTTGAAGATAGGAGTGAAGGGAAGAAGACAACTCATCAAGCAGCAACAGAACAGGAAGATGATGATGTAGAAGGTTTTTACTATACAGGTGAACCTGATATTGATCTGTTTGCTGACTTACAGTTTCCTGATGTTGGTGAAGAATTTGAAGAACCAGATCTCAGTTTTTGGGATGATGAAGAGCAAATAATTCCTGATTCTGTTGAAACACAACAGATGAATTTTGAAGCAAACAAAGAACTCGAACAGAATGAAGCTAATCTGGCTATGAGAGAGGAAAGACTCAAGAAGACATTTGAACAGTTAGCTCATAATGAGAGACTTCAAAAGGCAGAACAGGAAGCATTTCAAAAGGAACATGCTCAGAAGCTGAAAGCTAGGAAGATGTACATCAAGTACAAAAATGGTGATAAGTGGGAACGTGCTCAAAAGGTAATTGACTCACCACAAACTTCTGACTATGATGATCGTCGAATGATTGCTATCTTTGAAAGCTTTAAACAGAAGAACCCTATACATGATATGTATTTGAAAGCTTTAAAGACAGAATTTGTGAGAATAACCACTGCATCTGATCCAAAGAATGGTGAGCTACTTATCTTTGGTGAATGTCATAAGCTCGGATCTCACAAAGTATCGCTTCAGTTCTTCTATGATAGATCTCTGTCAGATCTTTGGGTGTTGAGACCAAAAGTAAGAACATCTTCTGAACTAGGCATACTGCTTCAAGAAAAGTTTCAAGAGTTTGCTGAAAGAGCTGGTCCTGAAGTTATAAGTGACCCTCCACAAGTTAAAATTCTCAAGGGAGAAGTCATTCATACTGTTAATCTTCAGACAGACGAATTGTATACACATCTTGCCAGACACTTGGTATATGTTGAATATGCTCTTCGGAATCATGGTTTTGCATCACAGGAAAAGATTGAAGCTGCAAATCATATTCGATCCTATGCTCAGACCAACATGAAGAAGTACAAGCAGTATCAAGGTGAGTTAAGAAAGAAGCTTGGAATACCATTGGTTTATCCTACAGATGTGGCATCCAGAAGGGATTTACTTGTTGATTCAGAAATGATCAAGAATCTACCGGACATGGATGAACAAGAAGAAGGAGAAATCAATGAGAAAGAAAGTGGTAAATGAAGATTAGCTCTACAAGTTATATCATTAGAGCTTTGATAGAACAAGATAGGATAATTATCTTATATGATCAGTCTAGAGGATCATCTATCTTGTATTTATCTTGTCTGTTTGAATCTGGACAATGTTAATATAAACCAGAACTTTTACATTATTTACTTAGCATTTAAAGTGTTTTCTTTTACTTGTTTAATTGGGATTAGTTGAAGAATCCTCTAGGTATTTGCTTGTTATTGTATAACAAACAAATAGGGGGAGATTGAAAGGCATATGACTCAGCCTATTTGTAGTTCGAGGATCCTAATCCAATTAAACTAGATTGTAATAAGTAAATAATATTAACTGTCACAGGAATCTCACAAGATGATAACCGTCAGAAGAAAAATCAACAAGTCAATCTATAGTTTTGATGTTTTACACTGGAAGAAGATTCAGATATCTGATCAGGCCTCAAGGTAGCATTGAAACAAGTGGATTCATTTTCGAAGACAGAGATTTCTATTATTGACAAGAAACAATTTCAGTACCGAATGATTGATGAGAGTGAAGAGTATAAAAGACCACAGTGTTAAAAGTCACGATGAAGAACAGAGATTAGAGTTAGTCGTTCATGAACCAGACAGTACATCGAACGTCAACATCATGCCAGTGTATGTTCCTTATTATAATTACGTGGTTTTCAACGGAGTATTGACTATTAAAGAATTTATATTAATTCTATTTTAATTGATTAAGTCAAGTAATTAAGTTAATAAATAAATTAATTCTATCAGAATTAATATATTTGTTAAAGTGATTATTAGATTAATTAAATAAGAATTAATATGGAAAAGAATTAATTAGTTAAATGATTTTTTTTAAGTCATTTAATTAATTATAAGCTGAAAAATATGAATGATATAACTATCAAACTGATAGTTATACCGATAGTCATATTCAGTTAAATGGAGATAGTCATATTCAGTTAAATGGAGATAGTCATATTCAGTTAAATGGAGATAGTCATATTTCATTCAAATGGTAAGTTATACCGAATGTTATATTCATTTGGTAAGTCATACCGAATGTCATATTGGCTACTTAAGTTATACCGAAAGTTATATTTAAGCTGGACAGTCATATTACATTGATTTGATAGTCATACCGATTGTCATATTAATGTAAAATGATTGTCATATCAGTTTAAATCAAGTAATATGACTATGGCTGTGTATATAAGGCAGAGGAATGCAGAAGGTTGAGAACACAGTAGAACCAAACACAAGAAATTCACACAGCAGCCTATTTCTCTCTCTCTCAAGCTCAAGAACACCTACAAGTTTAATTCTGTAAATTCAAGTTCATCTCAGTTGTAATATCCTATCCGTTGGAACTTGTTTACTTGTGATTCTTGTACTACTAGCGAATTAAGTTTCCTAGTTCACAAATTGATATCTTGATTTTATTAACTAAATTAGCAAACTTCATGTTGAATTTTCTAATTAGTTATTAATCACTTGATAATCATTTGGACTGATTTTGTAACACCCCTCAAGTTAATATATTGTTATATTCAACTTGAAATTTGTGTTATATTATTCCGCACAAAAATATTCGTTTAAGGCAAAATTATTTAACGAATAAATTTTGAGAAAATGGTATAGATTGTATTCAACCCCCCCTTCTACAATCTTAACGGACCTAACAACGTCTCTTGTTACGCTCAATTTTTTGTTTTTCATTTGTAGATATCAATCTGGTAGACAAATGAATAACTCAATTTTTAGGTTTTTTTTTTGTCTTGAAAAAGTTTGTCTACTGATATTTTAATATCTCAATATTTTGACATATGGGATGAAGTTAGAGCCTTAGAGGCAATGAAAAAGAATTATTTTGAAGTAACTAATGGTATTGTATTTATAGATTTCTTCTTGATAGAATAATGTAATTATAATTTTATCTATTATTGTATTAGGATTTCTTTTCCAATTCAATGTAGTGATCTTTTTAATTTGTTTATTTGTAATTGATTATAGTTTTTTATACATATTTCACCGTGAGCAACCCAAAAAATATGCAATGGGGTATAAATTTATACAGTCATCTACAATTCATTACTGGCACATGATATATAATATTTGAGTAAAGTGCACTTTGTGTACCTGAACTTTGGCGAAGACACCACTTCGCATACCAAAGTAACAAAACTGCCACGGGCAATACCAAACAAGCTAACTACTTAAAGTTTGTGTACTTCCGTCTATTTTGCTCAAACGGCGTTAAATTGCCCAGGGGTAGTATTGTCCATTCCAGCTTGGTTTTGG
The DNA here is from genome assembly GCA_036435485.1 of Saposhnikovia divaricata. NCBI lineage: Eukaryota > Viridiplantae > Streptophyta > Magnoliopsida > Apiales > Apiaceae > Saposhnikovia > Saposhnikovia divaricata. The sequence goes on from CM071599.1 coordinate 36,912,262, forward strand.
CGCGACTTCAGCGATGTAGGCGGGAATTGCAGCTATATATACACATGAGCAACCCCCTTCTTCTTCTCTTCTAATTGCAAACCCTAAAAATGGCTGCCAGACCTCGAGCGGATGAAGAAATCGATGCCATCTTGGACCTTGCTTGCTACTGTAACCAGATGAGTGTAATGAAGACTCAGTGGTTTGGGCCAAATGCAAGGAGGAGATTCAGGTCATGTCTATAAGAACCCCAAATTTTGGATATAATTAAAACTTTTTATTATGTACTGAGGTGATGGTGAATAGTGATTACGACTACGATGTAACGATTGAAATAATGAATGAAAGGAATAGATTTGGATTCAAATATTTTTATGCCATGAAGAATGCTAATGGTTGACAACTTAGGTAAGAATAATCTATCTCCTAGGGGAATAAGATATGGCAATTCCAAGCAGGAGAATATTCTCATGTCATCCGGATCGATAACGATTAGTCCAGTAGTTCCGTGATAGGGTTAAGGACCGCCCAAGAAAGAACAAGGACATTGTCATAAATATAGGGAATAAAGGAAGAATAAAGAATGAATAGTGTTTTTGGTGGAAGTAAGAATATTATGAGACGACACTATATAGAAGTATTCGGAACGGATTTCCGAGTTCGTATTAGTGATCCAGGAGGAAAATAAGTGTATGTAAAAGCTGTCGGATTCTAAAAAACCGCACTTTTATTTTCTCCGAGAGTTCCCTGGACACTGAAAGACTTAAAAATTTAACGAAGGGATTTAAAGAATATAAATTCGAAAGTTAGTAAGAAAGATGGAAAATGATAGTATTAATATTATTACGATTTCCGGTAAAACCCTAACTAGTAACAAATGAGTTATTCCTCCGAACGATCAATGAATTGAGCAATAAACGGACAAAGAAACAAGCAGAGGAAGCAAGATACATGCATGTGCAAGTGATAAATATCTAGTAACCAATCTAGTTACATTACAAACTAGAACCATTAGAGATTAACTAGTACTTAGCATCCTTTTCTCATCCAACCACAAAAACAAGACACATGTCTCTCCAAATTCATCATCCATGACATCACCACTTTAATAAAGCTAATTTAAGCTTGATATTTTCTTAAGACACCACAATAATTCATTGGATGGGAGCAAAACAAGGCAACAAAGCAAAGAAACTCCATTTCTCTCCATTTCTCAAAACTGCCCAGCAAGAACTACCTTGAAATAAAAATTCATATCTCCATTTCTATCCATGATAAAATCACCAAATTTTAAGGAAAGCCTCTCCACTACATGGGAAATATTCGCTCCAAATTTCATAGCAATCCAAGGAGTATAGCCTAGTCAAATCACCTCCCCAAGTTGAAGAAGCAAACTGTCCAGATTCATGACAGTTTCTGTGACGATTTTCAAACGGTCATATCTCCTTCATTACTCAATGTAATTTGGTGTTCTTTAGCTTGTTAGAAAGCTGGTTAGATGCTCTACAATTCTCCTTTAGAAGCCTCGTCCAGAAAACCTCGGTAAGGACCTCGTTTTGCATAATCTTTCCACTACATTATAGCAGATCCGAAAATCACTAATTATGTGTTTGATGATTCTTGTTAGTTAAGCTTGATTAAGGTGTTCTAAGGACTAGTAAAGGATTAGTAAGGTCTCTACATCCTCCAAGGAAGGTATATCTCATCAAAACCCTAGCTCTTACTTTAAGTTTATGGATGATCTTGATGGTTGTTGGCATGGTTAGGATGTTAGTATGATTATAAGCATGATTATGTAGTGATTATTTGATTTAAGAGATATGATGATCATGTTGGTAAAGTAGATGATTTTGGACAGTTGAGGATGAATAAAATGTGTAAAAGTTGTATGGATGCCCGGTGTGGCTTGGTTTTGATGGTATGATTTTTGGAACGTTCGATATATAGTCGTCGTAATGCCGTATTTTCGTTAACACTTAGAAACCGAACATGACAGTAAATATAATTTCCTGACTTGATAATATTATGACTGGTCCTTGTAGATCTCGAGCCATAGATCGTTTTGGCGCGAGAATCGAAACATTCCGACTTACGGTTTAGGAGTTATGGTCAAATTACTAAAATTGGTTCGGAACCGTAAGTAAAAGTTCGTAACTTCAATTGAACCCTCGTAAAGCATGTTACCAGTGGCGAATCTTGGTAAATAAATACTAGAGGTCATAAGGAAGGTATGAAAGAAAACCACATGTCAAACAGATTGTTTTCCGATTTTATAAAAATGTTCGAATTAAAGTTAAACGCGAACGAACCCCTAAAAACCCGCTTGGTTATAACTTCGGTAAAACACTTAGAAAACGAACGATAAAACTCGAATTATAATCTCGGTTCGTAATCGATCGACTTTAGAACTTATACGACTTATGTATATACCGAGTGTGGGTATGATGACATGTCGTAATAACGAACAAATGTCGGATCGTATCAGTAATAAAAAAGAGTTACACTAAAAGGAGTATAACGAGATAATTCGAAAACGTGTTTCGATTTAAGTGAAGTTATACTTAGACTTTTAAAACGTGTTAAGTGGTTAATCTCGAATGTTCTAATTGTTTATAGATCATCGAGCAGACCCAGGACACGCTATCTCCCCCCACACCCGATTACCAGGCAAGTGTTCAAAACTTTGAACCTGTTGTTGTGATAATATATGTATGTGATTGCCATTTTACATATGCCATAGCATCCATGCCTATTGTCAAATTATATTATGATACCTGTTCCCTGAATTGATATTGGCTTATAGACTAGATACGAATTATCAGTTATAAGCCGGATTGTTCTGATAAGACCCTTAGCGAAGGGCATATGATATTCATTCTTAAATATAGACCGGGAGTCGGTATTTTGAGATATAGATAGTCGTGGAAACCCGGTGGGATTCCAACGACAGATTATTATTTATCTGAGGAATGTTATTATTAAACGTTATTTATATTTCCATAAAGTATCAATTACTTGGAAATCTTTCGAGGAATGTTATTCGAGTATTATCTCAGTCGAGAGATATTAAATGAATGTTAGTTTCGAATATTCATTTAGAGTTGATTATTTATTGAATATTATTTTGATATTCATTAGAATGTTATTTATTAAATGAATATTATTTTCGAATATTCATTTAAGGTTTATGTACTTAATGATTATTATTTTAAAATATTCATTGGAAATTCTAATTACTTAAGGGATATTATTTCGAATATTCCTTTAAAGTTTTGATTACTAAATGAATATTATTTGGATATTCATTTAGAAGATTATTTATTAAAGGAATATTATTTTCAGATATTCATTTAAAGTTTGACTCATTTATTGAATATTATTTTAAATACTTATTGGAGTCTAAATATTAATGAATATTATTTTGAATATTCATCTAAGGAGTGATTTATTTAGTAAATAATTCTATGTATTCATTCGAGGATTACTTACGAGCAATATTATGATTTAATAATATTCCGTAATTATTATTGAGTTAATAAATATTCTTGGAATATATATTTAATTTTTTTAAATTCTTTTTAAAATGATTTATATTATTTGGAGATTATCTTTTACCTCCAAATATTATGTAAAATATTTCGGAGTCTTTTTACGACTATTTTATCAAGAAAAGGTTCCCAACTCTTTATTTTTCATTTAAATCTATCTTAAAAGGATTTAAATGCTCGCTCAAACTTCCATATTATAGGGGAACCTACTTGAGAAAGGTTATTTATCTTGTTGACTTCCCGGTCATAATTTATCCTTTTCACTCGCAACTTGGTTGCTATGGACTCATTAAGTCTATGTGTACCTTCTCATCATTCGAGGGGTAAGATTGTTGGAACAAGTTGATATCCATTAACAAGCAAAAGCTTGGGAAATGTTGGTGAATTTTCCTTTCCAACTAGATACGACTACTTTGTGGAGTCTTATCAACAAGTATTTCACTTGGGGAAGGGAGGACAAACTCTACGTTTCAATGCTGTGGATTTATTCGAACTAGGAGTCGTGTGTAAGAGGCCGAGTCGCGCGGTCCATCACAAGGCCTAACCATTGGCCAGGGAGTTACTATTAAAGGCAATCGAAAAGTGGAGCCGTCAGTTCTTCCTTCTACCGGTAGTAAACTATATTGGGCTGTACCATCCCCCACTGATCATCAGGGAGTGGGACAGCTGGCGCGTGATAACTCCAGTATTGGTTCATCTCCCAAATTGGTAATTCCCTGCAACACTTATCGAAGAGACTTCTTTCAGGTTGACAGTGTCTTCCGCAACACGTATCGAAGAGACTTCTTTCAGGTTGTAGGACTTCGAAAAATGTTAATAACTGGAATTGCAATATTTTCCTTGCAAGTTCCTCTTTATATGATAAATGATAATATCTGGCTTATCTTTGACATAGTAGATATTCCCACCTATATATGCATTTTGAGTTACCTCGTAACTTCATCGTTCATGTTATTCTGGCATCATTTCCGTAAATGCATGGCATATGGTTTGAAAGATACTTTTGAACTGTTATATATTATCGTTCAGTTAAATATTATTGTTGGTGGGCTATTGCTCACCCTTGCTTTATTATTATATCACAACAACAGCTAGACCAGATGATTCGCAAAAAGGCGCACTCGATGCTGGCGAGAACGCTGAGACTACCAGAGCCGAAGAGAAAGCTATTGGTAGGATAGATTAATTCTTTCAGTACCAAATATATGGACTAGTATGACTTATGTAAATGGATGGCAAAGAGTATGTATTCATATTGTAACTCTTTTGGGTTGGAAGAACTCATAATGTGTTTAATAAAATTTGATTGTTACTCTGATTTCATCTCTGGGACTATAACGGGTGTGTTTTATATTGTTGTGTTGTGTCATAAAGATGTAAATTACTTTATGTTGAGGTATGTTCAAGTATTGTGGAAAGAATTGGAGACCGTAACGACCGGATCCCGGACCCCGGATCTGGGGGTGTTACAGAAATGGTATCAGAGCGTACGTTATAAACCCCAAAGATAAGGCGACGATAAAACAATAAATTCACTAAGATAATAAGAACTCTTGCCAAGTTCATAGTCGGACTACTTAATGTAGTGATGACATATAAAACCCTTATGGGAACTCTTAAGTATCATGATAGTAACTTAGCTCGATATCGTATCGACGAGTAAGGCGATAGATCTTGATGCATATGAGCAGCGCGATGATGCTTTATATGCTGAAGATCAGCGGGTAAATTCGATGGAGTACCCTACTGGAGACCCGGAAGAGGTTCCAATAGATAAGGACAGTCTTGTTAGGATAAAGAGCTTACCCCTGAGGAATGAGGGCTACAGCCAGAAAGATTGTGATGAATAATGTATAGTGCTCAGAAAAGGGAGCATAAAGAACTGAGTTATTAGTAAGAGAACTGAAGATTCATGTTGGATTCGTAGCCGGACTACTGGAGGTATTACCAGCAAGTAAGACGGATTGGAAGAATTACTTGAGATCCTATACGGGAATAGATGAGAATCATTAGAGACTTTTATATTAACGAAAAGAGTGCTAGAGGGATGTATGATTATCAAAGACATCGATATAAGACGAGGAGCAGGGTCCCTAGGAATAGTTGAGAAGGAGGCAGTAAGTGCCATATCATTTGATAAATTAATTAGTACGCATATTGTCAGTAATAATTCGCCATGAGAAGGCAGATGTCATAGGTTGTAACTTATGGAACCAAATTGAGGTTAATGAGGTGGTTTTATTTAAGGAAATGTCCATGTTATGAAAGAATTACTTAGAAAGTAAAGACATTAGGAAGTGACAGCATGATTGGATAAAGTTATATAAGGAAGTAGTAAGCAAGACAATGATCTCAGAACCTACCGGAAGATAAGACCAGTGAGCCAAGATAAACTCATAATGAGACTACTGTCAGAGACTGGGTATAGAGTTATTTCAACTCAGTGAAATGATGAACCAGAAATGTTAGATGCATGTGATTCAGAGGAATATTAAATTCTTTCTTTGAATGAATTATAGTAGTTACCTTAAGTTTATTCCGACGCGGAATTATAACGGATCAAGTAATAAGATCAGCAGTTAAAGAGAAAAATATGAGAAAATCTTCCTGGAGCTAAAAGGTGGAATTGGTAATGACCAAGAGTTGGCATTACTTAATGGAAAAGGAGACTTTGTGCTTCCAACGACGCTTCGCATAAAGGATTAGGATATGTGCTTGCGCAACACGACAAAGTACTTGCGGATGCATTCGGACAGCACGGTCCACCAGATCGGATGGCCTTAGTAGTGCCAATTCTGTGGAACAACCAACTCCGACGACAATGTTCCTTCTGAGACTAGTGGTCAGGTAGATTGACATTTGGTAATATTGAATCTCAGGACGTATGGGTATCAGGACGTTGTGTCAGGTTTCAGTTTGAAACTGTTAATTCCCTTCTAAGGAATGTATATAATTGGTTCCTCTCCAGTGGTTAAACTTCCAATCCGATGACGATTATTTCATTAACGATGACTGCTTATGGTTCTACCTGCTTGGTGGTTCATAGGATTATTCTTCAGGTTCCGAAACTGGTCTCCTTAAATGTTACCAGTAGATGGATAGATTGACCAGAATTTCCATGAGTCTGGAAAGGAATTCGGCGAATTTTGGCAAACCTTGTCTTTCTGATTATCAGAGAACATCATTAAAGAGAATGGGAACTGGAACGAACCCTGTGGATTGGGTAAGGTTGCCATCATATGGGTTAGTAGACGGACCCTGAGTATTACAATCGATGGTAGAGATAAAATGATGAAGTAAGATTGGACGGAAATAGGAAATGTAAGTAAGAAACCAGCCGGACTGAGAAACTCCGGGATTGACTTAAGTGAAAAGGCTGTTATGCCAGGAATGGTAAACTTGCGTGGCACGTAGGATTGATAAGAATAGTTGAAAAGATAAAAGTAGAGGAAAGGTGACCAGAGATGGTGCCGAATAGTCGATTAAGACTTATATGAAGTAAAGTTTTGGAAAGGTAGAAAGGTATCAAAGAAGGCACTATGCCGGCAATTGCTAGAAAAGTAATGCTATTAGCCAACCCCTAAAATCATATATATTTTTTTGTGTGGCCAGTTGAGGCCAAGTCACAAAGGATTATCAAGTGACTAGACTAGCACTGAAAGGACAAAGCAGGGTTGCTTCTAAGAAAGCACCGACTGCAAGGGCTTCTGATATAAAGGAAACATTAATGAGATCGTAGGAATCTTCTGCTGAACAACCCATGTTTTGATTGGGAATTCACTAGACCTTTTTGGGATGGGGTTACCCGTACTAAAGTGACTCATATGTATATGGTTGTCCAAGATTACGAGTAAAATGGAAGTATAGTGACTTGAGATGTATGATGTTAGGGTATCATGAATACCATGAATATATTATGACGGAGGAAAGTAAACAACGAAGGTTTATGAAGAGAGTATAGAAATGGTCAGAGATTGATCAGTATGCTGTAGAAATTTTGTATGAGGCAAGTACCTTTGAGAAGAACGATATGTACTAAGAGATTCACGTTGAACTCGACCAATATCTTCCGAAACATCCTTGCTACCATTACCAAGTTCTGTAAGAGAGCAGATAGGCATACGTTGCCTTTTTGAAGGCCAAATAGGCTGACAACTATCTGAAAGAAGAGGGTGGCATTAAGTTACCAATCGATTATCAAATGAGAACAGTTGAAAAGAAACCCTTATTAAGGATACATGATCTGATTGCCAATTATAAGATGCAAGAATTCCCTGGCAGTTGAATTAAGGATAGGATATCCATAAATTAAAACAAACCCTGAGGAATGCACAAGGGATGGCATTAACCCTAATAAAGACATTGTGAATTCAGATGATATGAGTTGGACTTGCTAAGGCAACAATGACCGGTAAGGATTATTAAAAAGAGTTCTGGAAAGAAAATAGATAGAATTATTAGAGTATTGATCAATGACGTTTTGATATACCCTGTACCCAGAAAATACATGAGGAATGATGAGGATGACCTAAGAAACCTTACAAGGAAAAATGTAATATTTCGAACTTCAAAATGGAAGTTTGGTAAGGAATGTATGACATAGTAACAATAATGCCAGATGAGGCATGTATGAAACCCTGAGGAAGTATGGATTGAACCTATAAAGGTTGAGATTATCATAGAACAAGAAAGAACTAAGAAAACAAATATCCTAGGTATGATTGAGGGTAACTTTGATAAAGTTCCCACGGGAAGGTGGAAGCAATGACTTATGGAAAAAGACTGATAGTTATATTTTTCTCCTTCAGCAGAGCTTAAGGGAGAATGCTTTCACCCAACAGTGATGAGAATAAGGTAGAAAAATTTGAATTGGAATGTATCCAGAGAACATGGATTACAAGAAATTATTATTATCAGGAAAGGCCAATGAGGTGGCCGACAGTCTAAGTATAGAGGAATAATTACAAATGTTCATACCAAAGAAACAGAATGATATTTGGAAGGACCTTGAAGGTCATATCGGAGTGGAGGAAATTACATTCCTTCTGATGAATGTGCAAGAATCGACGGTAATAATAGTTTAAGTAAAGATTCGATTCCCGATATCGTCTTAAGCGGACTACACACCTTAGAAGGTCCCGTTCTGAGGCAAACCAGGACCATGATACAAAATTGACGAAGTAAACCGTTAAGTTTCCATTCTTTTATGGAAGATGCATGAGTGATAGTTTCATCAACCGGACATAGCTGCGATGCTTGAAACTCTTCTGCAATTTTATCTACTTCATGTAATATCTACATCAAGTTCAGGAAGTGTTCCTTATGGATAAGGAATAGGGATTACCTTGTCTCCCTAAAGGATTTGAAACCCGTATGGTTAGCTATTAACGCACTACCTAAACAATAAGCGATAGTGATTCTTCTAAGAAAGTATATGACAACGTAAAGATAAAGAAAGTGCTGCTGTTGATAAAAAAAATGGCATGTTGATGAATGACAAGTGATGAGAAACAAGTTTGGTAGAAGAAGATTATATTGGATCTAAGTTAAAGAAATTAGCCAGATTCATTTCGGAGGTTTTAAATTGAAATAATGTGATGATTGTAGAGTAAATGTGATGGGATACCAATAAGGAGGTTCCCAGTGCAAAAGATGCCTCAAATAAAGAGATGACAGTGGAGGTAAATAATAGAAGTGAATAAGAATCAGATAATAAGAAGGATGTGATTGATAAAGAAAAGGCTGGGAAAGCAACTATGGAATGTGAAGCAAGGAATGTTATGAATGGATTAATAAATGGGTTTTCTAACAAACCTTTGGGATGACCACCTGATAGTGTTATTGTTATGAATATGAAAGAGATAGTAACATGACATGGAATGTCAATAACAATGGTGTCAAGCGAGAAACTAAGATTTAACCTGAGAGGTTGAAAGATTTTCCAAAAGTGAGCATTGCTAAGGTTGAACCAGAGTATAAGTCCATAGAATAGTGGACAAAACAGCAAGATATGTTCACACATGAGGTTGCGATCAAATAGTATTGGATATAATTATGATTATTTTCTTCTTTGATGAACCTCTATAGTTCAGAGGTAAATTTTGAGTATGATATTTTACAATCATGAAAACTTTCTATAATCCTTTAGAATTCTTTTCTTTTCTTCTCTTTTATTCATCTTCTTTATGAATTGAGAAGAACAACCCTTTAGGGAGGGGAGGTACTGCTACGTGACTATCTGTCTATGTGATAGAAGTCTAAGTGGAATACCATAACTTGTTTAATTGCTTGTCAAGTAATAAAGGCTGGCCCCCTTCTGTACTAACTATGCAATATAACAAATGTTCAATTGATCATAGCGATCTCTCAATAAATCTTTCCAATTCTCTATATTGATCGAGATTGCGAAGATTAAAGCGATCAGGAAATGCACAGTACGAGCGAGGTTACCTCCGAATTCGCAGGGTGATAGTGATACCAATGTTACTGCAGGTATCAATAAGGATAAGACTGAGTAAGAGTATAACCCGGATAGTGTGTTGTACGAAAAGTAGCAACATTGATGGAAAAAGGATAAAGTATGGATTGTAGCACTAGAAGATGTGCTGAAAAAGGAAACGACTAAGAATTGACCGGGAAGCTAAAAAATGAACGACAGGCAAACGACTCTTTGCTTCCTACCTGATTCCGGGACGGAATCCTTTTAAGGAGGGGAGACTGTAAGAACCCCAAATTTTGGATATAATTAAAACCTTTTATTATGTACTGAGGTAATGGTGAATAGTGATTACGACTACGATGTAACGATTGAGATAATGAATGAAAGGAATAGATTTGGATTCAAATGTTTTTATGCCATGAAGAATGCTAATGGTTGACAACTTAGGTAAGAATAATCTATCTCCTAGGGGAATAAGATATGGCAATTCCAAGCAGGAGAATATTCTCATGTCATCCGGATCGATAACGATTAGTCCAGTAGTTCCGTGATAGGGTTAAGGACCGCCCAAGAAAGAACAAGGACATTGTCATAAATATAGGGAATAAAGGAAGAATAAAGAATGAATAGTATTTTTGGTGGAAGTAAGAATATTATGAGACGACACTATATAGAATTATTCGGAACGGATTTCCGAGTTCGTATTAGTGATCCAGGAGGAAAATAAATGTATGTAAAAGCTGTCGGATTCTGAAAAACCGCAATTTTATTTTCTCCGAGAGTTCCCTGGACACTGAAGGACTTAAGAATTTAACGAAGGGATTTAAGGAATATAAATTCGAAAGTTAGTAAGAAAGATGGAAAATGATAGTACTAATATTATTACGATTTCCGGTAAAACCCTAACTAGTAACAAATGAGTTATTCCTCCGAACGATCAATGAATTGAGCAATAAACGGACAAAGAAATAAGCAGAGGAAGCAAGATACATGCATGTGCAAGTGATAAATATCTAGTAACCAATCTAGTTACATTAAAAACTAGAACCATTAGAGATTAACTAGTACTTAGCATCCTTTTCTCATCCAACCACAAAAACAAGACACATGTCTCTCCAAATTCATCATCCATGACATCACCACTTTAATAAAGCTAATTAAGCTTGATATTTTCTTAAGACACCACAATAATTCATTGGATGAGAGCAAAAAAAAGCAACAAAGCAAAGAAACTCCATTTCTCTCCATTTCTCAAAACTGCCCAGCAAGAACTACCTTGAAATAAAAATTCATATCTCCATTTCTATCCATGATAAAATCACCAAATTTTAAGCAAAGCCTCTCCACTCCATGGGCAATATTCTCTCCAAATTTCATAGCAATCCAAGGAGTATAGCCTAGTCAAATCACCTCCCCAAGTTGAAGAAGCAAACTGTCCAGATTCATGACAGTTTCTGTGACAATTTTCAAATAGTCATATCTCCTTCATTACTCAATGGAATTTGGTGTTCTTTAGCTTGTTGGAAATCTGGTTAGATGCTATACAACTCTCCTTTAGAAGCCTCGTCCAGAAAACCTCGGTAAGGACCTCGTTTTGCATGATCTTTCCACTACATTATAGCAGATCCGAAAATCACTAATTATGTGCTTGATGATTCTTGTTAGTTTAACTTGATTAAGGTGTTCTAAGGACTAGTAAAGGATTAGTAAGGTCTCTACATCCTCCAAAGAAGGTATATTTCATCAAAACCCTAGCTCTTACTTTAAGTTTATGGATGATCTTGATGGTTGTTGGCATGGTTAGGATGTTAGTATGATTATAAGCATGATTATGTATTGATTATTTGATTTAAGAGATATGATGATCATGTTGGTAAAGTAGATGATTTTTGACAGTTGAGGATGAATAAAATGTGTAAAAGTTGTATGGATGCCCGGTGTGGCTTGGTTTTGATGGTATGATTTTTGGAACGTTCGATATATAGTCGTCGTAATGCCGTATTTTCGTTAACACTTAGAAACCGAACATGACAGTAAATATAATTTCCTGACTTGATAATATTATGACTGGTCCTTGTAGATCTCGAGCCATAGATCGTTTTGGCGTGAGAATTGAAACATTCCGACTTACGGTTTACGAGTTATGGTCAAATTACTAAAATTGGTTCGGAACCGTAGTTAAAGTTCGTAACTTCAATTGAACCCTCGTAAAGCATGTTACTCAGTGGCGAATCTTGGTAAATAAATACTAGGGGTCATAAGGAAGGTATGAAAGAAAACCACATGTCAAACGGATCATTTTCCGATTTTATAAAAATGTTGGAATTAAAGGTAAACGCGAACGAACCCCTAAAAACCCGCTTGGTTATAACTTTGGTAAAACACTTAGAAAACGAACGATAAAACTCGAGGTATAATCTCGGTTCGTAATCGATCGACTTTAGAACTTATACGACTTAAGTATATACCGAGTGTGGGTATGATGACATGTCGTAATAACGAACAAATGTCGGATCGTATCAGTAATAAAAAAGAGTTACACTAAAAGGTGTATAACGAGATAATTCGAAAACGTGTTTCGATTTAAGTGAAGTTATACTTAGACTTTTAAAACGTGTTAAGTGGTTAATCTCGAATGTTCAGATTATTTATAGATCATCGAGCAGATCCAGGACACGCTATCTCCCCCCACACCCGATTACCAGGCAAGTGTTCAAAACTTTGAACCTGTTGTTGTGATAATATATGTATGTGATTTCCATTTTACATATGCCATAGCATGCATGCCTATTGTCAAATTATATTATGATACATGTTCCCTGAATTGATATTAGCTTATAGACTAGATACAAATTATCAGTTATAAGCCGGATTGTTTTGATAAGACCCTTAGAGAAGGGCATATGATATTCATTCTTAAATATAGACCGGGAGTCGGTATTTTGAGATATAGATAGTCGTGGAAACCCAGTGGGATTCCAACGACAGATTATTATTTATATGAGGAATGTTATTATTAAACGTTCACTACTAGAAAAACTGGATTAGACATTGCCCCTTTAACATCGGTTTGAAAAACCACCGTTGTTAAAAAGGTTTTTGACATCGGTTTTTTTAAAAGCGATGTTAAGCTGTTTCTCAGACATCAGTAGATAAAATAATCGATGTCTTTTATGATTTTTTAAAAAATAAAAAACAAGCGGCTGATACATTTCCCCCCATTTCTAATAAAACGTTTCCCCCTTAGATTATTTCCCCCCATTTCTAATAAAACATTTCCCCCCTTAAAACATTTCACTTCCCCGCCTCTGAACTTTCCCCTAAATCCCGCTCTCAACTTTCCTTTCTCTTGACCTAGCCGCATCTCTTTCGACCCTCATCGCTCTCTCTCTCTCTCTCTCTCTCTCTCTCACTCATCTCTCTCTTTCATCTCTCTCTCTCACTCTCTCTCTCACTCTCTCGAATCTTAAAACCCTAACTCTGAAATCTCTCAAATCTTAGTCTAATTCTAGACCCTCTCTCACATCTCACTCTTGTCTCTCTCTCTCTCTCTCTCTCTCTCTCTCTCTCTCTCTCTCTCCCCTTTCCCTCACATCTCTCTTGAATCTTAACCCTAACTCTCAAATCTCTAAAATCTCAGTCTCACTCTTGACCCACTCTCTCACACGATTTTAATTTACATAAACCCTTTGGGTGAACCCCGATTTTCAATTACCTGAACCCTAGCTTCAATTTGTGCCCAAATACGTTGATTATCTCCAATTACTAGCTGTGTTTTCTTGCAATTAATAAGTATTTTTCAACTTCATTTTAAAGTTTCAGTTTTTGAGTGTTAATTTATCTTTTTTTAACAGATTGAGGCGGTTTAATTTAGTGGCTCTCTCTTCTTGTGGATTGATTATAAGTAACTAGTTACATATACATGTATGTTATCGTTGTTTGTATTCTTTTGTTAGTGTTAATATTTTGATATATGAATGTTCGAATTTGTTTCTCAATGTTTGTATTTCTCTGCTTGTTATTCTCAATTTTATAGTTTGTATTATTAATAAGACTTTTAGTAGTGATATGGTTTGTAAAATATTAGTTATGTGTTTATGGGTTTGAAAAATGACCTTATTCATATATAGTCCAATTGTCGTTGAGTCATGAACTACAACTTTGTGTGTTCTGTGTTTTCTTTGTTAAGTGGGTTAAAAAATAAAAAGGAAATATGAGTAACAATACTTAGTTTGCTAGGTATTGCAGTATTCTTAGTTGTAGCATTTAATATTATGTATAACATGGATCTGCTATCTTTTATTTGAGTAACAATACTGAACTGGTCGTTGTTCGACCTGTAGACTTTTTACAAGTAAGTCGGGAGGGAATACTGAACAATACCACTTGTAATTGACTTGCCATAATGTTGAGTGTGACACATTTAATTGGTCTGCAAGGCCCTGGACCGAGGTGCTGCCTTGTTGAAAGTAGACAAAGTAGTTAGTGGACATAATGCAGATGATATTGCAGAAACCGTTATCCTTAGTATATTACGAGGTGACATTTCCAGGTAATATATCATATGGAGTTTGGTTGCTCTGTCTTCCTTTTTTTTTAATTCTGTCAAATTGTTGACTTGGTTTATGCCCTGTATAATGTAGGCTGAGCAGGTGTACATCTATAACTACGGGTGAAGATGGACCAATTCCTAGATGCAAGCAAGAGGATGCCCCTGATCCTTATGTTGTGGACTAAGTCTCTTGTTGCATACTTTTAAGTTTTCATTCAATGTTACAACATTGACTCTATTTTTTCCCCGTTTTAATTCACACACGTGGAATAATGTGTAAATTTAGGATAAAGATCGTGGCGTACTTGCTTCGCATTCTTCTCCTGGCATATTAATAGAAGGTGAATCGAGGGAAAGTCTGTGCTGCCTAACGTGTTGTATATGTTGATGCATTTTATTAAATTGGTGTTATTCTTCCTATTGTATTTTAGGAAAGCTATATCGTGAAGGTGAAAAAACTGGTAAGATTCCGGTAAGTATCTATTGTTCTTAGCTCAACACATCCACAAAATTATGGTATATATGTTTTATTAAATTCTAACTCCTCTAGTAGATATGTGTTAAAATATGATATGTGCATCCTATGAAATTTTAACTGCTTTAGTATGGATGATATATGAATTGTCTGAACTAATTACAATCTCAGTTCTAACTGCTCTAGTATGTATAAGATATCAATTATATGAAATAAATACAATCATAGTTGCATTTAAATAGACTCTCTTGCATGAAAAAAGGGAAAAGGATAAAGCAGCAAGTTTATTTATCAGAAGGAGTGTAGAAATAATTAGTATGTTCCTCTGTCTCGTTTGCATGTTTGGAGCTGTTAACTCACATTTCAGACCACTATATATACCTAAATACCAAACTAGCTCTCCAAGTTCCCCTGAACTGTACAGGACAAAGTGCGCAATGAAACTTATAGGGCCGCCATTTTTCAGCATCAGGATAACTACATTAAAGACAAGGTAAGGTATTTTCTTGGCTAAATAAAGTAAGGCATTTTATTGCTTTAGTTTTCAAAATATCTCTGTAACAATGTTGTAGACAAGAATGCTTTTTCTATATCCTTGGTTTATTAATAAGCAACTTTGATGAGACTCGAATTGTGTGCTCTAGTATTCTACCAGAAATTAAGTACCAATTCCTACTGGCCGATGATCAATGTACCTTATTAGCCTGCATTCTTTTCTTATAGGTCCTGCCATCAATAGTTTTTGTGAAGGCAAACAATGGAGAGCCCTCCGAGAGTCTTAAGTTTCAATGGCTTGCTTGTGCGGACCTCTCCGAAAAATTAAAACAGAAGAAAATGAAGGCCCTTATACGTCAGTATGTATGAAATTGTCGAATAATTGGTTTGCTTGTTGAAGTACATGCTGTTGGTTTGTAAGCTAGTTAATTATGATAGCTGGACATATTATTTTGGTTATGTTGATGTAAAGATTGGATGTTTTGTGTTTGGTAAATGACAAGTTCTTGTAACTGTTTTCGTATTTTAGTATTTTGGTTTGATTTCAGTTTTTTTGGTGCATATAAAAATATTGTATACTAAAACCTGAACAAGAGACATCAGTTTTTAAAAAATAAACCAATGTCCAAGAAAAGCTAATACATCAAATATTTCAAAAAAATTGATGTAATATGTTAAACATTACAATGAAAATGGACAGAAACCGATGTCTGTTAGAACATATAACATCGGTTTTTACCAGTAAATCGAGGTATATGTCTTCCCAGAGACATCGTAAATCTGTTAGAAACTGATGTCTAAACCCATCATAGACATCGGCTAAAAACCGATGTATGAGGTTATGACCTTTCTCTACACTCACATAGACATCGGTCAGATTTCTTTTTTACAACGGCCAGAAACCGATGTCTAATCCACTTTTTCTAGTAGTGGTTATTTATATTTCCATAAAGTATCAATTACTTGGAAATCTTTCGAGGAATGTTATTCGAGTATTATCTCAGTCGAGAGATATTAAATGAATGTTAGTTTCGAATATTCATTTAGAGTTGATTATTTAATGAATATTATTTTGATATTCATTAGAATGTTATTTATTAAATGAATATTATTTTCGAATATTCATTTAAGGTTTATGTACTTAATGATTATTATTTTAAAATATTCATTGGAAATTCTAATTACTTAAGGGATATTATTTCGAATATTCCTTTAAAGTTTTGATTACTAAATAAATATTATTTGGATATTTATTTAGAAGATTATTTATTAAAGGAATATTATTTTCAGATATTCATTTAAAGTTTGACTCATTTATTGAATATTATTTTAAATACTTATTGGAGTCTAAATATTAATGAATATTATTTTGAATATTCATTTAAGGAGTGATTTATTTAGTAAATAATTCTATGTATTCATTCGAGGATTACTTACGAGCAATATTATGATTTAATAATATTCCTTAATTATTATTGAGTTAATAAATATTCTTGGAATATTTATTTAATTCTTTTAAATTCTTTTTAAAATGATTTATATTATTTGGAGATTATCTTTTACCTCCAAATATTATGTAAAATATTTCGGAGTCTTTTTACGACTATTTTATCAAGAAAAGGTTCCCAACTCTTTATTTTTCATTTAAATCTATCTTAAAAGGATTTAAATGCTCGCTCAAACTTCCATATTATAGGGGAACCTACTTGAGAAAGGTTATTTATCTTGTTGACTTCCCGATCATAATTTTTCCTTTTCACTCGCAACTTGGTTGCTATGGACTCATTAAGTCTATGTGTACCTTCTCATCATTCGAGGGGTAAGATTGTTGGAACAAGTTGATATCCATTAACAAGTAAAAGCTTGGGAAATGTTGGTGAATTTTCCTTTCCAACTAGATACGGCTACTTTGTGGAGTCTTATCAACAAGTATTTCACTTGGGGAAGGGAGGACAAACTCTACGTTTCAATGCTGTGGATTTATTCGAACTAGGAGTCGTGTGTAAGAGGCTGAGTCGCGCGGTCCATCACAAGGCCTAACCATTAGCCAGGGAGTTACTATTAAAGGCAATCGACAAGTGGAGCCGTCAGTTCTTCCTTCTACCGGTAGTAAACTATATTGGGCTGTACCATCCCCGACTGATCATAAGGGAGTGGGACAGCTAGCGCGTGATAACTCCAGTATTGGTTCATCTCTTAAATTTGTAATTCCCTGCAACACGTATCGAAGAGACTTCTTTCAGGTTGACGGTGTCTTCCGCAACACATATCGAAGAGACTTCTTTCATGTTGTAGGACTTCGAAAAATGTTAATAACTGGAATTGCAATATTTTCCTTGCAAGTTCCTCTTTATATGATAAATGATAATATCTGGCTTATCTTTGACATAGCAGATATTCCCACCTATATATGCATTTTGAGTTACCTCGTAACTTCATCGTTCATGTTATTCTGGCATCATTTCCGTAAATGCATGGCATATGGTTTGAAAGATACTTTTGAACTGTTATATATTATAGTTCAGTTAAATATTATTGTTGGTGGGCTATTGCTCACCCTTTCTTTAGTATTATATCACAACAACAGCTAGACCAGATGATTCGCAAAAAGGCGCACTCGATGCTGGCGAGGAAGCTGAGACTACCAGAGCCGAAGAGAAAGCTATTGGTAGGATAGATTCATTCTTTCAGTACCAAATATATGGACTAGTATGACTTATGTAAATGGATGGGAAAGAGTATGTATTCATATTGTAACTCTTTTGGGTTGGAAAAACTCATAATGTGTTTAATAAAATTTGATTGTTACTCTGATTTCATCTCTGGGACTACAACGGGTGTGTTTTATATTGTTGTGTTGTGTCATAAAGATGTAAATTACTTTATGTTGAGGTAAGTTAAAGTATTGTGGACAGAATTGGAGACTGTAACGACCGGATCCCGGACCCCGGATCTGGGGGTGTTACAATGTCCGAGCAACTTTTGTGGCTACCAAGAATGGATTGATGAGGAACTTGGGCCTCGCACCTTGGAGATTATTAAGGAGTTGCAGGAGTCACATCTGGAGAGGGAGGAAAGGTATAGGCGCAGGATGAATCGTATGAGAGAGAAGCATCAAGCTGGGATAAATCAATTGAAGAATAAGCAGCAGTTTATAGCTATTATTGGGTTGTATGTGCTTGTCAATTTGGTGATGAACACAGTGAGAGATGACACTGAAGTTGAGGATGATGACTACGATTCTGTTGATGAGTGAAGCTTTGGTTAGGTTGTCCTAGTACTGTTAGGTTTATTGAATGTCATTGTCTGTTAAGCTTTCTTATGTATTATGCCAGAGGTCTGTTATGATTTAAGCTTGTTAAGCTTTGGTCTGCAATGAAACCATGTTGTTATGTTTATTGTATGTTGTTGTTATGTACCTTCTTTGCACATAAAATCCAAATGTAAGTGACAATACACTTGGTAAATAGAAGACAAGGTTCCAAATGATGTTTAAACTTAGTACATAAACTTGGTATATAGTGCTTAAACACGGTGAGAGATGACACTGAAGTTGAGGATGATGAACATTGCACCTAATCATTCCAAAAGAGACCATTACAAGGTTCCAAAAGAGACATACTGCAAAATGGCTTACACTAGTACCAAAAGTACATAATTATCAAATTAACCCTAATGAGTTAAACATATCACAGATTCCAAACTGGCTTCTGTTTGAGTTACTTTCTCTTTTATTTCTTGCTAGCTCCAGGTTCTTCAAATTTGTAACTTGGCTGTTGTTCTTAGTTGTAAAGATGAGGGGTTGCACACCAAGAGGGTTGTTGGCAGCTTTAGAAGTGTTGGCTGTTTGAGAAGTGTTGGAGTTGGTAAACACCCCTCCCTGGCTGCCTTCACCTAATGTTGAGCTTCTTACATTGCCTTGTGCAGGAGTTCTGACATTCCCTTCTGTTCCATTGTCATCCTGCTTGGCCTTCTTGGTCTTTTTGTTGGTCTGTTTCTCACATCCATTAGCCCTGTCATGTGCCTGTGAACAAAAAAGCATATGCATTCAGTTATCAAAGAAAATAAAACCATACCTTAGCTGGACAAGTAATGGAAACCGTACCCTAGCTGGACAAGTCCTTGTGTTATGAGAATATTCAGTGCAATAACTGCACTTGACCTTGTTGTTCTGTCTTTTTAACCTAGTTGCACTAGGTGTTGTTGCATCATTTGTCTTATTCCTATATTTTTTTGGCCTTCCTGACTGAACCTTGACCAGAGGGGGTCGTGGCCTGGGATAATCAGTCCTAACCCATTCTTCTTCACCACATATGGGTTCAAGGGTGTGGCTGTAGCAAGCAATGAAGGTGTCCTTTGAATAGCATTGATGGAAAAATTCCTCATAGCTCCTTTTTGACCATGCAATGCAAGCAGATGCATGGTAGCAGGGTATTCCACTCGATTCCCACTTTTTGCATGCACATTTTTTAGCTTCCAGGTCCACTACCATCTGATACCCCCCTTCTGACATGGTGACCAAGTACTTTGCCCCCCAGACCAGATCACATGGCACTCTTTAGTCATTTGAATAGCCCTAACAGACATAGTAAAATACACATTAGACATGCTTTTAATGTGCAATAAAGACAATACAGAATAGTGTAGGAAAAAGCTTACTTGTTTAATCTCCTCATAGCATTTGGACAGATAGGGTTCAAAGCGTAACTATGAATCATTTTGTCCCTTCTTTTTTGGATTCTTGTCATGACATCTGTGTGTATGGCTTGTAGCATAGACAGTATAGGAAGATCTCTATGTTTACCAATACTGTTGTTGAAGACCTCACATTGGCTATTCACAAACTGATCAGATTTTGGAGTCATCCTAAATGCACTTCTAGTCCATTGAGTTCTAGGTTTTTCAGCCAACCAGTCATAGCACATTTTTTAGCTTCTTTCCTTGATAGCTTGCTTTTTAAACTCTTGAACCATAATTCCTCTTCTGAATTATCCCTCTCCTGTCCTTGATAGCTTGATTTTTGATAGCATCTCTAAGCACCTTTGCTGTGGGAAACAATTGACCCAACTCAAATTGTGGATTGTCCATCTCACTTTTGGCATCAAATACTGGACATCCTATCTCATCTTCATCAGTGGAGTTGGTAGCCATCCTCTCCTCTTCACTATCATAGAATATGGAGTCACTAGAATAATCTGGATTTTCATCTGTCCCCATCTTTGTGGCACTCTCTTTCTCTGTGCTACAGCCAGCTTTCTCCAGTACCCTCCTCAGTAGCTTTCTTACTCTCCTTAGTAGCATTTTCACTTTGTTTACATGCTTTCTTACTCTCCTTAGCAGCTTTTTTGCTATCCTTAGTAGCTTTTGCAGTCTATTTGGAAACCTTCTTTTTTGCTCTTTCATTCTTATAGTAAGCCACATCTTCATCTGTGCTATCCTCATTTGAAGAGTCAGAATGGAATGAATCATCACTCAGTTCATCTTGTTGGTTTACCACAAAGTCCTCATCTTCTGAGTCACTGTCATTGTAGCTTGCATTCTCATCATAGCCATCATCCTCATTGTACTTTCCATCATGTTCAGAGTTGCCACCATCTTAGTCATCAAACATCTCTCTAACAAAATCTCTATCATATTCAGCCTCAACAAATTCCAAGTCAGGATCTTGAGATGGAATATAGCTTTGTGATGCTTTTTGGATTTCTGTACATAGAGGCTGAACTTCAACTGCGAAAACTAACACCAATCTAGAAGGTGGCACCAGTTCACACATCTCCAAGACATCACTATCATTTTCCAAGGTCCAGGACCATTAATCCAATCAGTTCTAGGAAACTTTTAGTAGTACATTTGACAACCAAGAACCCCACACTCCTTTAACATACCACCCAGTTCTAACATGGACATCTAGTCTACATTATAGAAGTCCACATAGACAAACTCACCACCTTCATACTGCCTTGGATTCTCGGTCATTACCCCCCCATGATACAGTTTTATAGTAAACAAATCAGGTGCTGGAATAAAGACAAACAAAACAAACATAAGTGGGTATTGAAAACAGATCGAATAACACATAAACAACTGAATAAAGAATTCAATTGGGACCACAAAAATAAAAAACCTTAAATCATTACAGACACCAGTGAAACCCTAATTTAAATGCATATTAAACCCCCAATAACATGAATCAAACAGTACAATCATTTAAAAACCCTAATTAAATATACATCACCCCAAATTATAAAAAAACCATAATTTGGATTTCTA
Source organism: Saposhnikovia divaricata (assembly GCA_036435485.1). Taxonomy (NCBI): domain Eukaryota; kingdom Viridiplantae; phylum Streptophyta; class Magnoliopsida; order Apiales; family Apiaceae; genus Saposhnikovia; species Saposhnikovia divaricata. Next base: position 36,934,020 of record CM071599.1, read on the forward strand.
TACATAGAGGCTGAACTTCAACTGCGAAAACTAACACCAATCTAGAAGGTGGCACCAGTTCACACATCTCCAAGACATCACTATCATTTTCCAAGGTCCAGAGACCATTAATCCAATCAGTTCTAGGAAACTTTTAGTAGTACATTTGACAACCAAGAACCCCACACTCCTTTAACATACCACCCAGTTCTAACATGGACGTCTTGTCTACATTATAGAAGTCCACATAGACAAACTCACCACCTTCATACTGCCTTGGATTCTCGGTCATTACCCCCATGATACAGTTTTATAGTAAACAAATCAGGTGCTGGAATAAAGACAAACAAAACAAACACAAGTGGGTATTGAAAACAGATCGAATAACACATAAACAACTGAATAAAGAATTCAATTGGGACCACAAAAATAAAAAACCCTAAATCATTACAGACACCAGTGAAACCCTAATTTAAATGCATATTAAACCCCAAATAACATGAATCAAACAGTACAATCATTTAAAAACCATAATTAAATATACATCACCCCTAATTATAAAAAAAACCCTAATTGCGAAAAGGATGCTTACAGATATATTGTGGGACCTCATTTGGAGCGAATGCGTCTCTTTCTTCTCTAGGTCGAACAGCCCAAGCCATCGTCTTCTTTTCTTCCCTTGATTAAAGTCAGTGTGATTAAAGTAGGGTTAAAGTACCGTGTTGATTAAAGTTGTGGAAGTAAAATGGAGGCAAAGAGAACATTGAAAGCCCGCACAGAAATGCTACTTGAATAGACAATACTACCCCTGGGCAATTTAACGTCGTTTGAACAAAATAGACGGCAGTACACAGACTTTAAGTAGTTAGCTTGTTTGGTACTACCCGTGGCAGTTTTGATACTTTGGTATGCGAAGTGGTGTCTTCGCCAAAGTTCAGGTACACAAAGTGCACTTTACTCATAATATTTCCCAGAAAAGAAGTTAATACCTTCCTCCGCCTCTCTCAAGATCCCGTTTATGCTTTATAGTGGATTTGCGAGCTTCAAATTCTTCTATGCTCATGATTGGGGGCCCACCACACTATTAAAACCCATCCCAAATTCAACATGGTCCCTGATATAAGTCAAATAAATAAAAACCGCAACATATATAAATCTGATTTCCAGATCTCAAGATAGAGCCAAATAGTAAATATGAATTTTCTTAATACTAAAAAAAATTATAAAATTCAATTCTATAATAACCTTTTTTAATTATATCCTTTTTAGATTATAATTTTCTTTCTAATTAACTTATAATGCAACGTTTTCTAATTATATCCATTTTAGATTATAATTTTCTCTTTTAATATAATATAATCTTGATCGTCTATTTTTAAAAATATTATATTCGACTAAATTTATACAACGTTTTTTAATGATATCCTTTTTAGATTATAATTTCCTTTTTAATATGATATAATCTTGATCGTTTATTTTTAAAAATATTAGATTCGTTCGGTTGAGATTATTTTGGTAGTACAATGATGTTCTTTTTAGATTATAATTTCCTTTTTTTTAATGATATCCTTTTTAGATTATAATTTCCTTTTTAATATGATATAATCTTGATCGTTTATTTTTAAAAATATTAGATTCGTTCGGTTGAGATTATTTTTGTAGTACAATGATATTCTTTTTAGATTATAATTTCCTTTTTAATATGATATAATCTTGGGGTGAAGGCCCAAAATAATCATTTTTGGGATAAATTTGCCCAAATTACTGATTCTGGAAAAGTTGACCCTAAATACTGACGGGATACGGTATCGCGTGCACCGTATCCTTCAAATACGGCGTTTCGTGTGCCGTATCATCATCTGATACGGCGTTTCGTGTGCCGCAACATCTAGATACGGCATTGTTATGCTAAATTCACGCAAGCGCACGTAGTCACAAGTAATACAATTAAAGTTCGTTCCACAGATATCTGGTTAAGTTTTACTCAGAAAGTATGTCTATGCAATAATGTATGGTTTTAATTCACTGCTAAGAAAATTAACAAATATGGTTTTGATTATCTAAATTAAACTAAGATGCAAATTATAAAATTAAGAATTAACTAGTGACAAGAATTAAAATCGAATTACTGATATGAGAATAAACATGGAATCCTAGTTTCATTATCTACTTCACTTAGAGTTGCAGCCTTCAATTAAAACATGCGATGGTTTTGATATCTGATCGAATAACACGGAAAGGGTAAAAGTTACCTCTCGGTATACTAGTACCAATCTATGCATACATCCACAAAAGAGATAGAAGATGAATAGGCACCCATTATGTTTAGACCCTATATCTCTATAGAATTTGAAAACATAAAGGTTGAAGCACAAGTTATCCACTTAGATCACATAGGGTAGCATAATATCTCTATTCATGCCACAAATCATGATGCTTAACATCAACCTATCCTATGCTAGCATGGCAAGTTCTAAATCTCAAGATCCACTCTCGTTTAGCAGGAGATTAACATATTAGATGTTCGCGACGCACCTAAATACCATAAGCACAACCATACAAGGATATCAAGAATTCACCACACATAAACCTCTAAGGCATGCAAACTACTAAGCTACATAGATAAATCCACTAGGATCCCACGACAACGATTAGTTCATAATTGAACTTTTTGTCACCATGGGATTTGACGAAAACATGATATTAAACAAGATATAAAAGAAAGAATTAATAATATTAATAACGTAAAGAGTTGAGAAACAAATCTATGATTCAACGTATACAAAAGATGAAGTAGATCTAGATCCGTGCTTGTCACCGAACTTGAATCCTTCTCTCCTTTTCTCTCTTGCAAAACTAACTTTCAATAATAATCCCCCCGAATTACAAGGCTTAGAGGTGTTTATATAAGCCTGTATATCTTGCCCAACAAGAAAAACAACCTAGAATACAATTAGAAATAGGTTTGGATGCCTAAAATACAATTAAAATTCGAATAAGGGCAAAACAGAGATTTTTCAGCAAAACAGCAATTTTCAGCAATTTTTCTCCCGCAGGAGCGCTGCCTGCGCAGCTCCAACGCAGCCTGCGCTGCTTCTCCTGTACCAAGCGCAGCCTGCGCAGTTCCAAGCGCAGCCTGCGCTGCCTTGGCTGTTCAGGCTGTTTTTCTGCAGTTTTTTTTTCTTCTTCGTTTCTCGTCCGTTTTCTTCCATTCCTTTTGCATTCACTTCCCGTCTTCATGCCAATGTCTTGAACACTCTTGGTAGTTGATATTAAGTCACCATTCTTCATTCCTTAGTGTAATCAACTCCAAATTCAACGGAAAATTCACCCTTAAACGATATTTCTCCAAACCTGCACAAGTAAATAAAACACATAAAAACTACGACAAACTTGAGGCCAAATACACCAATTTAAGCCGATACGGAATATTCCAAGTGGATATAAAATCCACTTATCACACCCCCAAACTTAAACCGATGCTTGTCCTCAAGCATAAACAATTACACTAACTAATTAGTACCACTTCCGTAGGTGATCACGGTTGCATTTGGCATATGCAACAAGCCCTTTAAACCCCTAGGCAGCCCTAGTGGACGAGTAAGGTCTCGTGAGGGCCTATAGCGAATGTACCCACAAAATCCATTTAACCTAAAGCAATGCAATGCATGAATGCAACTAATATGAAAAATGCAAGATCCCCTTCAAACTCACCAAAACCAACTAACAAGCAAATATCTCAACAAATGCAACAAATCCAAGCAGAGCTCGACTAAGTCCCCGTATACTAACACTACATGACAGAAACGTGCGTGTGTGCAATGCTCATCAGAAATACCCCCAGACATAGGTCAAAAATCATACATGCCTTCCGTCAAGACAATCACAGGTTTATAACTAGAATAAACTGTAGACACTCCATAACCTAGGAACACCTCCACCCTTATCCAAGGTAGACAGAAACTCATGCTTTATTATTATGACACATATATATACAATACGCATGCTTATTTAACCGTGCAATGAATGAGACCCCAAAAGGCTTATACAATAATACCCATGTAGCGAGTGTTGGGTCAGTGGATCCCAGACTATAAAAGCCTTAGGTCACTAGGACTAAGTCCCCTCAGACTTAATTACTCGAGTATTAAAGAGCTCACTCTGGTTAATTTTGCATTTAACAATTGAACTTTTGTCTTTTTTTTTTTCTTTTTTTTTTATATATATACGCAATCTGGAATGAGCCTTTCTCACTTCCAACCCTAGACTACTCATATAAATATGAGCCGGCTACTAGCCATTTGACGCCTAGCCATTATTGACAATTATTAAAACTAGCATGAAATTCTTGTTTTCCCCCAAACTTAGATTTTAGTGTTCCTACGCTATAAAGGGAATAACGAAAATTCTAAGAATAAACAAGTGATTAAATCTCAAAACATCCAACAGGCATGACCCCTAACCTAGCCAAAAAGCACCCCAATGAGACTGTGTAATTAAATTTATTTTCCGTACATGCAAGTCAATTTCCTAGGAACTATAAATCAGCCCTCTACTCATCATCATCACACCCAAATCAACATCTACCTATCAATCAGAATCAGCTCATTTTAAGGGATCATGAAAAATGCATGCCATGAAAATGCAACTAATATGAACGCACATAGTAAACAAACAAATAACAGAATGTCCTATATGAAACACACGTAGATAATACGAACATAACAAACATGCATGAACTATCACTATAATGCAAACATGATATCCTATATGAACACATAATACAACATCAATTACAACTACTAACCCTCATATCACCCCCAAACTTAAAATATTCAATGCCCTCATTGAATGGAAGTAATACAAAGGAAAGCAGAAAACATACCTACTCCTCAGGATCATCACCCTCCTCGGGTGAATCTGGATACGGAGTCCGTGCTCCAAAAATAGGCCACTCAACAGGAGTACCTGGCGACCGAAAAGCTGAATCTAAAGCACTAGCCATGTCCTCCGAATACTCACGATGGCGAACATTCAATGCATCCATCTTTCGTGTCATAGAATCCATACGCCTAGTCATACCACGGAAATAACCATCAAGAACTGACATATCCATCATACCCTGAGATGGAGCTACCCTGGAACTCCAAGCAACATCAGCTCTCGACACTCGTGGCGGAGTACCCGCTCTCTGACCACCACCAGCAACACAAACTCTTCTCGAAATCCGATCAAAAGTAGTCTCATCAATAGGAGGACCGGCCGGCTGCATCTCCTCCTCATCAGACCATCTCACTCGAACTGCCTCGCATAACCCAGTGATAATAGAAGCATGAGGCATACCACCCGAAGTACCTCCTCTCATAAACTTCAACATACCCTGATGAATCAACTCACTCAAATCAATGTACTTCCCCCGAAGAATGCCCCATAACAAGATAGCTCTATCAACTGTGACTTCCGTCGTATGAAAAGACGACATTAGGTTGGCACAAATAAAATGATACCACATACGAGCTTCCGTATTCATCCTAGATGAAGGAAAGTGCTGATGCTCCGTAGTGCCAGCTTTATACTTCCAAACCGTGCCCGGAGTACACAACTCTAACACAATCTGCTCCAAATCAATATTCGCCCTAGACTGCTACATCCAATCCTCCTCCCCTCTAGGCTTGGCACCCTGCCTAATAAGCCTTTGAATAGCCCGAGGTGTGTAATCTACAGTCAACCCCCTCACTACCGAATACCCATTCTTCTCCACCTTAGCATTGGCATAAAACTCACGAACCAAATTCACCGGAACCATTCGTGCCATCTCACAAAAAGTAACCCAACCACGCTCACTAATCATGTCAATCATCTCAAACTGATAAGTTGGCAACAAATTTCTCTCCTTAAGCACCGCCTTCGTCATTAACCTCTCATATTCTGATTGAGCATCCGGTGCAATAAATCTTTCCGCTTCACCCACCGAACTCGAATCCTCGTCCGAAGACGGGCGAGTACCTCTACTACTTCCCACAATTCGTTGCCTTTTCGGAGCCATAAAAATAACAATCACAAGCAAAAATTCCCCAAAATTCGAATTTCAACCAAGAACCCTAACCAAAAATTCACAAATTCACAAATTCGCAATCAAAGATGAATTAGAATGTTACCCAATCGAATTGAAGAGTTGAAGTTGTCCAATTAGCCTCAAACTTCGAATTAATCCTCCCTTGAGCCTTGAATGAATATAAGATGAAGATAGAGATAAGTTATGGATGGAGGTATATATATATATAGATATGGTGAGAATGTAAATTCGAATTAGAGATGTGTTTAGGCTAGGAATTAAATTTGAGATAGGTTAGGGTTTGAATAGGAGATGAAATATTAGTGAAAAATGGAATTGGGAATGAAAAATATGAGATTTTGAAGTTTTTTTTTAGAGTAAAAATCGAAGTGGACAGGGGCACCAGCGCTGCCTGCGCTCTGACCAGCGCAGCCTGCGCTCTGTTGCGCAGGTAGCGCCTGCGTTACTGACATTTTTTTTTATGATTCCTATACTACAACAAAATACAATAATGCTTGGGTTGCCTCCCAAGAAGCGCTTGTTTAACGTCAATAGCTTGACGTACTTCCGAAACTTCACGAACGAGATAAAACAGCGGCAACCTTCTCACGGTTCACCGTTCCACCAAAATAAGGCTTGAGTCTATGTCCATTCACCTTGAACGAATCATCAATAGATCCTCTAAATATCTCCACTGCTCCGTATGGAAATACTTCCTTGACTATAAATGGACCAGACCACTTCGACTTGAGTTTTCCCGGAAAAAGTTTAAGGCGAGAGTTGTAAAGCAAAACCTGTTGACCCGGCACAAATGCCTTGTGCACCAATTTCCTATCATGCCACCTTTTAACCTTCTCCTTGTACATTTTTGCATTCTCGTAAGCATGCTCACGGAACTCCTCAAGTTCATTCAACTGAAGTAGACGCTTTTCACCCACAACTGAGATATCAAAATTCAACTTCTTCAATGCCCAATAAGCCTTGTGCTCTAACTCAGCCGGTAAATGACAAGCATTACCAAACACCAACTGATAAGGAGACATCCCAAGAGGTGTCTTATACGCCCAAACCGCCTCGTCTAATTTCAACGACCAATCCTTATGAGATGGATTTACAACTTTCTCAAGAATCCTTTTGATTTCACGATTCGAGACCTCCGCTTGACCATTAGTTTGGGGATGATAAGCAGTGGCAACACGATGCGTCACATTGTACCTTGCCATCAATGCAGTAAACTGACGATTACAGAAATGTGTCCCCTCATCACTTATTATAGCTCTTGGAGTTCCAAAACGCGTGAAAATCTGTTTGTGAAGAAAATTTAGTACCACCTTAGCATCATTGGTTGGTAAGGCTTTCACCTCAACCCATTTAGACACGTAATCCACAGCTAGCAAGATGTACTGATTATTGCAAGACGAAACAAACGGTCCCATGAAATCAATTCCCCACACATCAAAGATCTCAACTTCAAGAATAGTATTCAAAGGCATCTCGTTCCTCCTAGAGATATTACCAACCCTTTGACATCGATCATAATTCATCACAAAACGGTGAGAATCCTTAAACAGAGTCGGCCAATAGAATCCCGCTTGAAGTACTTTCTGAGCTATTTTATCACCACCATAATGGCCTCCATATGTAGTAGAATGACAATCATGCAAAATACTCTCCGTCTCACTATAAGGAATGCACCTCCTCGAAATCTGATCCACACCAAGCTTGAACAGAAATGGCTCGTCCCAACGGTACCACTTCACATCATGTAAGAACTTCTTCTTTTGAGCATAAGAGAATTCCGGAGGGATGACATTACTAACAAGATAGTTCACATAATCTGCAAACCATGGCTCTTCACCTTGCACCCCAAAAAGTTGCTCATCTGGAAAAGATTCATTAATTAGAGATTTAGCATGTGAATCCTTACCTTGGTCCTCCAAACGTGAAAGATGATCAGCTACTTGATTTTCCGTGCCCTTCCTATCCTTGATTTCCACATCAAATTCTTGCAATAACAGCACCCAACGAATCAATCTAGGCTTTGAATCCTTCTTCGACATGAGATATCGAATAGCAGCATGATCCGTATACACAATCACCTTCGTACCAAGCAAATAAGACCTGAATTTCTCGAAACCATAGACAACTGCCAACAACTCCTTTTCAGTAGTAGTGTAGTTAAGCTGTGCATCATTGAGGGTTTTACTAGCATAGTAAACCACATGAAAAATTCTATCCTTCCTTTGACCAAGCACAGCTCCAAAAGCATAGTCACTAGCATCACTCATAAGTTCGAACGGTTCCTCCCAATTAGGTGCGGTAATGACTAGTGTAGTAGTCAACTTCTTCTTCAAGAGCTCAAAAGCTGCAAGACACTCATCATCAAACTTGAAAGGAACATCCTTTTCCAAGAGATTGCACAAGGGTTTAGAAATTTTTGAGAAGTCTTTGATGAATCGCCGATAGAACCCCGCATGACCCAGAAAACTGCGAATTCCTTTAACAGACGTAGGTGGAGGAAGATTTTCAATTGTCTCCACCTTAGCCCTATCCACTTCAAGTCCCTTGCTAGATACCTTGTGCCCAAGAATAATTCCCTCTTGCACCATAAAGTGACACTTCTCCCAATTAAGTACCAAGTTAGTCTCCACACAACGTTTCAATACCAAGCCAAGATTATGCAAACACTCGTCATATGAAGTCCCAAAAACTGAGAAGTCATCCATAAAAACCTCCACATTCGAGCCAATCATGTCTGAGAAAATATCCATCATGCACCTTTGAAAAGTAGCAGGAGCACCACAAAGTCCGAAAGAGACTCGACGAAAAGCAAAAGTGCCAAAAGGACATGTGAATGTGGTTTTCTCTTGATCTTCCGGAGCAATACTAATCTGATTATACCCAGAATAACCATCAAGAAAACAATAATACTCGTGTCCCGCCAACCTATCTAGCATCTGATCAATGAATGGAAGAGGAAAGTGATCTTTTCTCGTGGCTTTGTTGAGCTTCCGGTAGTCCATGCACACTCTCCACCCCGTGACTGTCCGAGTAGGGATGAGCTCATTCTTCTCATTAGCAACAACTGTCATGCCTCCTTTCTTTGGCACACATTGAACCGGGCTCACCCAAGAACTGTCTGAGATAGGATAGATAATACCCGCATCAAGCCACTTTAGAATTTCCTTCTTCACCACCTCTTTCATAATCGGATTAAGTCTCCGCTGATGCTCAACAGTAGGCTTAGCTCCCTCCTCTAGCAGAATTTTGTGCATGCAATAAGAAGGGCTGATTCCCTTGATATCTGCTATAGTCCACCCAATTGCTGACTTGAACTCCCTCAAAATTCGCAAAAGCTTTTCTTCCGCACTAGCTGACAAGTTAGAGGCAATAATAACAGGTAATGTAAATGCATCACCAAGAAAAACATACCGCAAGTGTTCCGGAAGTGGTTTGAGTTCAAGTGTGGGAGCTTCCTCAATAGATGGTTTCAGGCGCCCCTCCGAATTTTTAAGTTCTCCCAACCCAAGAGATTCAAAAGGCAAATCAAATCTCCTTTTCCACGGGGCTGAATTCAGCTGCTGCAATTGCTCGGCTATTTCCTCGTCTTTAAAATCAGAGTCACCAACTAAAACTTTTTCTAAAGAATCTGACTTAAGTAACTGCTCCATTTCCATAGTAACTGCAGAATCAACCCAATCCACCTTCAAACATTCTTCTTCATCTGAGGGAAGTTTCATTGCATTAAAGACATTAAACGTGACATTCTGGTCTTGCACCCTCATGGTGAGCTCCCCTTTTTGCACATCAATCAAAGTCTTTCCCGTAGCCAAGAATGGTCTTCCCAAGATTATGGGAATCTTCTTATCTTCCTCGAAATCCAAGATAACAAAATCAGCAGGAAATATGAGTTTGTCAACTTTCACCAACACATCCTCCACTATGCCTCTAGGATAAGTAACTGAACGATCAACCAACTGCAAAGAGATGTTGGTAGGCTTTGGTTCCGGTAGACCAAGTTGCATATAGACTGACAAGGGCATGAGATTGATGTTAGCTCCCAAGTCACACAAGCACTTCGCAAAAGACAAATTACCAATAGTGCATGGAATAGTAAAGCTACCAGGATCCTTTAGTTTTGGAGGCAATTTCTGTTGCAGCACAGCACTGCATTCTTCCGTTAGAACAACGGTCTCTAATTCCTCGAGCTTTAACTTACGAGAAAGAATCCCCTTCATGAACTTGGCATAGCTCGGCATCTGTTCAAGAGCTTCGGCAAAGGGAATGTTAATCTGCAACTTCTTGAACACCTCTAAGAACTTAGCAAACTTCTTGTCCAACTGCTGCTTCTGGAGTCTTCTAGGATAAGGAGGAGGAGGATAGATCTGAGTGTTCTTTGTAGACTGCTCCACAGAATTTTTAACAGGTTCCTTGCTCTTCTCTACTTCACCACCTTGCTGATCAGCCACCAAATCAGATTGAGCAATTTCGGGCATTGCAGATTTTTCAACCTGCTGATTCTGAACATCTTCATCTTCTTCGACTGCTGATTTAGGGCCTGCTATAACTTTTCCCGATCTCAAAGTCACAGCCTTCACCTGTTCTTTGCTATCCCTCTTACCTGGATTTGCTTCCGTATCACTAGGAAGAGTTCCTTGAGGCCTACTAAGTAAGGCACTTGCAATCTGTCCTATCTGAGTTTCCAAGAGTTTCTGACCAGCTTGTAGGTTCTTTAACGCTATCCACACATCATCTGATTTTTCATTAGAAGATTGCCCCGCATGAGCCTGGGGTTGTTGCTGCTGAAATCCAGGAGGCTGATATGATTGCTTTGGAGCATACTGCTGCTGGTAACCTTGATTAAATGGCCTTGCTTGCTGACCCTGAAACTGCTGATAGGGCTGAGGTTGTTGAGCACCTTGGTTGTTGCTCCAGCTGACGTTAGGATGATTCCTGTTGTTTGGATGATAGGTGGCTGGTACTGGTGCAGCAGGTCTCTGAAAATTACTTACGAACTGTGCTGATTCAGAAGAGATAGCACACTGATTCGTTTCATGTGCGCCCGCACATAGCTCACAAACACTAGCAACCTGCTGAACTCCATAATTAGCAAGAGAATCCACCTTCATCGAAAGAGCCTTCAACTGAGCTGCAATAGCTGAAGCTGTGTCAACTTCAAGAACACCTGCTACCTTACCTTGAGAAAGCCTCTGTGTTGGATTCTGATATTCGTTAGCAGCCATCATCTCAATAAGATCATAAGCTTCCTCATAGCTCTTCGCCCACAGAGCTCCACCTGATGCTGCATCTAGCAAAGGCCTAGACTGTGCTCCCAACCCATTGTAGAAACCATTAATAACCATCCAATCAGGCATGCCATGATGAGGACACCTTCGTAGCATCTCCTTATAACGTTCCCAAGCCTCACACAAAGATTCGCCAGATTGTTGTTGAAATTGAGTTAACTGGTTCCTTATTGATGCAGTTTTCGCCATAGGGAAGAATTTAGTAAGAAACTTCTGAGCAAGATCATCCCATGTAGTAATGGAACCAGCTGGTAGAGAATGTAACCAGCCCTTAGCCTTATCCCTTAAGGAGAATGGGAAAAGCCTCAACTTGATAGCATCATCCGATACACCATTAAATTTGAAAGTGTCGCAGATCTCGATAAAGTCCCGGATGTGCATATTAGGATCATCTGTCGAAGCACCCCCAAACTGAACCGAATTCTGCACCATCTGAATTGTGCTCGGCTTGATCTCAAAGTTATTTGCTGCAATAGCTGGCCTGACAATACTAGATTGTATGTCAGTAATCTTCGGCTGCGAATAGTCCTTCAAAGCCTTAACTGCTGCTGGTAGATCTGCCATCTCTATAGTAGTTTCAAGTTCCTCTTTCTGATTATCTACTACAAGACCGTCTTTTGCCAGTTTTTCCTTACGAGCCTGCAAACGTGTTTGCATACACGTTCAAGTACCTGAAAACACCACGAAACAAACAACTAAGTAAGAAATCCGAGTCAGTGAACGCTAACGACCATGATTGACAAGCACATAAACAAAAATAAAAACACCAATGATCCCCGGCAGCGGTGCCAAAAACTTGTTTTGCTAAATTCACGCAAGCGCACGTAGTCATAAGTAATACAATTAAAGTTCGTTCCACAGAGATCTGGTTAAGTTTTACTCAGAAAATATGCCTATGCAATAATGTATGGTTTTAATTCACTGCTAAGAAAATTAACAAATATGGTTTTGATTATCTAAATTAAACTAAGATGCAAATTATAAAATTAAGAATTAACTAGTGACAAGAATTAAAATCGAATTACTGATATGAGAATAAACATGGAATCCTAGTTTCATTATCTACTTCACTTAGAGTTGCAGCCTTCTATTAAAACATACGATGGTTTTGATATCTGATCGAATAACACGGAAAGAGTAAAAGTTACCTCTCGGTATACTAGTACCAATCTATGCATACATCCACAAAAGAGATAGAAGATGAATAGGCACCTATTATGTTTAGACCCTATATCTCTATAGAATTTGAAAACATAAAGGTTGAAGCACAAGTTATCCACTTAGATCACATAGGGTAGCATAATATCTCTATTCATGCCACAAATCATGATGCTTAACATCAACCTATCCTATGCTAGCATGGCAAGTTCTAAATCTCAAGATCCACTCTCGTTTAGCAGGAGATTAACATATTAGATGTTTGCGACGCACCTAAATACCATAAGCACAACCATACAAGGATATCAAGAATTCACCACACATAAACCTCTAAGGCATGCAAACTACTAAGCTACATAGATAAATCCACTAGGATCCCACGACAACGATTAGTTCATAATTGAACTTTTCGTCACCATGGGATTTGACGAAAACATGATATTAAACAAGATATAAAAGAAAGAATTAATAATATTAATAACGTAAAGAGTTGAGAAACAAATCTATGATTCAACGTATACAAAAGATGAAGTAGATCTAGATCCGTGCTTGTCACCGAGCTTGAATCCTTCTCTCCTTTTCTCTCTTGCAAAACTAACTTACAATAATAATCCCCCCGAATTACAAGGCTTAGAGGTGTTTATATAAGCCTACACATCTTGCCCAACAAGAAAAACAACCTAGAATACAATTAGAAATAGGTTTGGATGCCTAAAATACAATTAAAATTCGAATAATGGCAAAACAGAGATTTTTCAGCAAAACAGCAATTTTCAGCAATTTTTCTCCCGCAGGAGCGCTGCCTGCGCAGCTCCAGCGCAGCCTGCGCTGCTTCTCCTGTACCAAGCGCAGCCTGCGCAGTTCCAAGCGCAGCCTGCGCTGCCTTGGCTGTTCAGGATGTTTTTCTGCAGTTTTTTTTCTTCTTCGTTTCTCGTCCGTTTTCTTCCATTCCTTTTGCATTCACTTCCCGTCTTCATGCCAATGTCTTGAACACTCTTGGTAGTTGATATTAAGTCACCATTCTTCATTCCTTAGCGTAATCAACTCCAAATTCAACGGAAAATTCACCCTTAAACGATATTTCTCCAAACCTGCACAAGTAAATAAAACACATAAAAACTACGACAAACTTGAGGCCAAATACACCAATTTAAGCCGATACGGAATATTCCAAGTGGATATAAAATCCACTTATCAGGCATTTGGTGTAACGTATTAGGTTAAAAGTTTAGTACCCCTGGTGGGGCCTATAAGAATATCAGCATTGATAAGGCGTTTCGTGTGAAGTATCAACGCTGATACGGCACACCAAATGCCGTATCAGTTACTGATACGGCACACGAAACGCCGTATTAACCACTGATACTTCACACGAAACGCCGTATTAGATCGGTAAATAAGGCCAGACATGCTCAAATATGATTATTTTGGTAATTTTCTCATAATCTTGATCGTCTATTTTTAAATTTATTAGATTCAAGAATTGAGATTATTTTGATAGTAAAGTGACCAAACTAAAATTATGGATAAAATCGCTTTTTATATATAATTATATACTCCTTCTATCTCTATTTTCTTTTCTCCTTTCATGAATGACACGGGTTTTTAGGAAATTTCTTTGTCTCTTTGTACTCCCCCCTATGCAAAGCTGCTGCCACGTATGTACAACTAGAGTGGATGGAGGGAATTTAGTATTAACTATTGTTTTTTATGTGGTAATGGGTATTGAATATTGTGTAACCAACTGCTAGGTTATCATCAACAATAACTGGATTCTCAACATATGAAATCGGAACAACGGAATAATAATTCGGGAACGACATCGAAAATAAGCATAAAACTGATAAGCTTAGAACTGATAAACTGAAATGATAAGCTGAAATTTGAATACAGAAATTTAAATGACAGGAATGCTCAGAAAAACTCCATTAATGAAGGGAAAAGAGGCTCACAGAGCTACAAGATAAACGTAAAGGAAAAACAGGAAGAAAACATTCAAGATCTGGTCTGCCTTACTTCTCACGTCTTGTCCTATTTATCTAAACAATCTGCCTTAACAGCCTTGACAGCAACTTCACTTGAGTTTGTAATGGATTGGGCTTGTAGTCCAAATCAGTCAAGCAGCCCAAATGTAATAATACTAATAACAGGCCCAAGTACTAGCCTGGTCCGTTACAATCCATTCCCCTTAAAAAAATTCTTGTCCTCAAGAATTGTAAAATCTGAGAACACTTCAAGTAATCACAATCTCCAGGAACTTGTTTATAACAGCCCTGTGTGCCTGGATCAAAGACGAGAAGTAAAATGTTCTGGTACCAAGCAAGGAATCTCTTCTCGGCAATAGCTAATATCGATGGATCGCTTGTTGGACTCAATGGAGATGGCTTGAGTGCTGCTATACTAAGATCAACACGCTGAGCTAATGATTCGACATAAGGCAAGTGTCCTGAGTTAATTTGATGATGTATAGCAGGAACAGACAAGGTCAATTGTTGAAGCAACTTGGTAGTCGCTGTCAGAGTAGTCGGAAGCCGTTTCTTAAGAGAATTCAGCATATAAAAACTTCTATTAATGTCAAGAGATACGTACTCCAACAACAATTCACACATCATATGTTGTGCCCATCCAGTGAGCTCGTTAGGTCCAACAACTGTATCTAACTTCATCATCTTACTCTGGATCATTTCTTTCGAAAGATTAATAACACATGGTTGCTCATGACCACCCGGATCAAAGACAAGTAAAGTTTTCCCACTAACATCCAGACAATTATCATCCCAAATAAGGGCAATTCTAGTTGCTGGGAGCATTTTAATTATATGCATCACACGAAGGCACGAAACAATTAAATTGAAAATCATCTTTTGATAAGGTGCCAGGAGATCAACAACCTTAATTCCAGTAATAAAAATTTGATGTTCATTTACCTGCTCAGCAATTGCAGGAGCTGTCCAATGGGTTGGCAATGAATGGCCGGTTGTAGTATCGCCTCTATGATCAGTAGGTTCTCTAACAACAGTCCAAATACGACCAAAGGTAGCTCGACCAACAGGAGCAGTAATCAGAGAACCAGTAGTAAGAATTCGTTGACCTCTCACAAGACTTCCAGGAGCTTTAGCACAATAATGCATAGTCAGACGTCTCTCCCAAACCGTGAGCTCCGAATTTCGCAAACAATCCATTAATTCGTCCACTTCATACTGTGCAGCAGTAAGAGATTTCTCATAACCTTCCACAGGAAAAAGAACTCTGTCCTCATCTGCATCCTTACCTCCCTTGGTACATCGATAAATATCAATCTCCATCATTTTCTGATAGCAACATAATGCATATTTACAAGATTGGCAACCTGGTTGAACGAATACGGTGACAAAATTAAGTAATACTGGAAACTCAAGCTGTAAAAGGTGGCCCTTACTGGCAATAGCATCAGCATCAGCCATATTACTTATCATAACTTGAATTTCAAATACAAACAATAAATTTCCCCATTCAATGGTTAAAAGAGATGCAGCCATTGTGCCTCCACCTGGATCAAAGTTATGCATATTTATATTTTTCTCACCAACATTGTCATACCTCTTATCCAAGTCATTTGCAAGTGTGACTGCTCTAGGCTGGTCAATCTCCATTATTGCAACAATCTACATCTCGTTAAAGATAGAAATAATACTAACATTCCTGGTTTTTTGCTTCTGTGTCTGTCTATCATGCGCATCTCCACCAGGATCAAAGACGGGCATATTCTCATTCCTTGTGCCATTCAAAACTGCTTCCCCATACTTGTCCATCAAACATGTTTCTACCAGCTTCATACTCTTTGAGACGGGAATTATGTTGAGCTCAATAAATCTGAATCGGATCAGACTAGCGTATATATTCTCCATCTCCGTTATCTTTCTCGTAACACTCTTTCCCAAGGTCAGATTATCACGAAAACCACAAGCCCCTAGCAGAGTTCTTCGATAAACAACAGTTGTTATTTTAGTTGGGATCTTTGCTTTCTTATATGTTGTGCTAAGCCTTTCTTCTCTTCGTAAACTGTCATTAAACAACAAACGAGCTGGTATGGTAGGAATATCATTCTTAATTTCCTTCCATGAGAAAGCCTTAAACGCATCTCTCATCGTAGTAAGATCAACTGAAGGTAGTTCTTCAGCAACAAGTAGATTCGGCATAACAACCTTCAGAGTGTCGCCTACTACACCTACAACTTCCAAGGACCCTGACTTTGTGAATGTATCAGTTACCAATCTGCCAGAAATATTTCCAATATCAATTGTTTCCATGGAACGTTCTTCTTGTGTGACATTAATAGTGTTATCCACTTCCTCAGAGCTAAAATTTTTACCAATACAAATAGATTCTCTTTCATTAGAGTCCCCCATTACCTCACCAATCACATCCTCAAACACTTGGCGTACAGACATTGAAATTGACAATTGATACTCTTTTGCACTTTCCAAATTCTTATTTCTGACTTTACTCAAATCATCAAGTTCTATAATAACATCAGAACTAGAACTAGTTTGAGGAAATGGACTTACTAACTTTGTAGAAATGTCTTCTGACAGAGGTTGTAAGGTGCCTTCATCAACAGCTATTGACTTCCCTTGTAATTTCTTGTCAACTAAATTTGATTCGTCTTTAAAATTGTCTTGCATATTCTCAATTATCGCAATCATTTGAGTAAGTTTGTCTTCCCACTAGTTCCACGTAACACTAGTAGCACCTTCATTCACATTGTCAACAAGGGGCTCAGTTCTTCTCACAGGAATTTCATCAAACAGCGTGGGGGCAACTTCGGTTTGAATTGTAGGACTATGTGACATGGTAGGTGTGGCAAATTGTGGTGTGTTTGGAGGAGTTGTTTGTTGACAGGGAGAAGAATACATGTAGATAGGAGGTGTATCTACACATGTAAATGAGGAAGGATAAACAGGAGAATTAGGCGTGACATCAGGATAATGACTAGGATAGTATAGATGCGGTGACTGTGGTGGTGGTTCTGGTGGTCTATATTCCACTGGAGAGTAATTATAGGGTGATGATGGTGTTGGTGTATACGCATCGAATTGGTAAGAATTGGTGGAGTTGGTGCCAAGGAAAGATGGCTCTTGATACCACTTGTAACCAACTGTTAGGTTATCATCAACAATAACTGGATTCTCAACATATGAAATCGGAACAACGGAATAATAATTCGGGAACGACATCGAAAATAAGCATAAAACTGATAAGCTTAGAACTGATAAACTGAAATGATAAGCTGAAATTTGAATACAGAAATTTAAATGACAGGAATGCTCAGAAAAACTCCATTAATGAAGGGAAAAGAGGCTCACAGAGCTACAAGATAAACGTAAAGGAAAAACAGGAAGAAAACATTCAAGATCTGGTCTGCCTTACTTCTCACGCCTTGTCCTATTTATCTAAACAATCTGCCTTAACAGCCTTGACAGCAACTTCACTTGAGTTTGTAATGGATTGGGCTTGTAGTCCAAATCAGTCAAGCAGCCCAAATGTAATAATACTAATAACAGGCGCAAGTACTAGCCTGGTCCGTTACATATTGTTTTTAAAGAGTAATAGGGTGAAGTAGTGGATATTGAATATTATTTTTAAGGAGTAGTGAGTGGAGTAGTGGGTATTGAATATTATTTTTTATGATTTAAAATAGAAAGAGGAAAAGTAATTTGAATTACCTTAAAAGGAAAGTAGGAAAAGAATTAAGGGACGGAGGGAGTAATTGATAGATAGATTAGTACGGTCTAATCTTATCTTAAAAGAATACACGATTTTATATGATAAATTTATTCCGTTATGTTTAAGGTAATAAAGTAAATGTTTGTAATGCGAAAAATCAGCTAGTGGCTGTCTGTTGATCACAGCCGTGTTATATAAGCCATCTTAAACCCTGGGGATTCGTGCAAACTACTTGGCAAAGTTTTCCTGCTTTCTTGTAAGCTCTCAATATACATACAACTAGTTGATTCTATACATACAAAATGAATGCTCTAGCCGCCACCAACCGTAATTTTCGCCTTGCCTCTCGCATTCTTAACTTGGATTCTAAACTTGAGAAGAGTCTCTTGATCCCCTTCAGAGAAATCAAGGTTTTTTTTATGAATTTTATGTATTTTTACATAAGCCCTTTTAGTTTATTTGTGTTTTTGTATGTGTTTTTTAACGGGGTTTTGTTTATTAAATAAATCTTGTGTTTTTACATAAGCCCTTTTAGTTTGTGTGTGTGTTTTTAATGGGGTTTTGTTTTTTTTTTTTTTTTTGATCAGGTTGAGTGTACAATTCCAAAAGATGATGGAGAACTAGTGTCTTATGTTGGATTTAGGGTCCAGCATGATAATGCTCGTGGACCCATGAAAGGGGGCATCAGATATCACCCTGAGGTATCTTGTTATATATTTTAATTTTTTAAAAATTTGTTTTGTTTGTAAGAATTTTGTTAAAGATTTTTATGATTTTTGTATGAATATTTAGGCATGATTTGTGACTTGTTGTTGTAGTCATGAATAAAAATTTGATCTTGATTGATTTTGGGTTGAGGTTATGATGTTTGGGGTTTTGGGTTTTAGGCTTCTTTGTGTTGGTTTGTCGAAATCTGTTATTACATGCATTTTATATGGATATATATGCGATTTGATGGTTTAATATGTGATTGGTACCCAATTCTTGATTTCTGAAGTACTGTTTGATAAATGGAATTGCAATATAACTCTGGTTGTGATCGGCTCGGGAAAGGGAAACTGGTTTAAGTTTACTGTTTGATTGTTTGTGATGGATTTGCTTTGTTTTTAAACAGTAGAGAGGACCTTGTACTAAAAAATGTGTGTGTGTGTGTGTGTGTGTTTATGTTTGGTGGTTTAAATATAATTTCTTACATATGATGCTGTTAGTTAACGTTGCCGCCACAGATTGTTTGAATTCAATTACATCTTGTTATTGCAAGAAAGCTTTTTTGTCGTTTCTGGTTGTGGGATTTTGTTGGTATCATTAATTTTTTTGGGATTTTATGCCTGCTATGGCTTTTTGGTTAAACTAGATATACTTTTGTCGGAATCTTTGTGCATTACATTTTAACTTATTTCGTTTGGATTATATGTGTAATGCTCTAACGGATGCTCTTTGATGATCTTTCAAGGTTGATCCTGATGAAGTGAATGCCCTGGCTCAGCTAATGACTTGGAAAACTGCTGTAGTGGACATTCCTTATGGCGGTGCGAAGGGTGGGATAGGATGCACACCTAAGGATTTAAGTATCAGTGAACTAGAACGTCTTACGCGTGTCTTCACTCAAAAAATTCATGATCTGATTGGTGTTCAAACCGACATTCCGGCACCAGATATGGGCACCAATGCTCAGGTTTTGCATCTCGGCCTATTGAGTTTTTATTTTGTAAATATAAAAGTTTGAATCCGCTTCCTCCCCTTGTATACATATAAAAAATCTAATGTATTGAAATTAATGTATTCATATGTGAACATGACAGACCATGGCTTGGATTTTGGACGAGTACTCAAAATTCCATGGGCATTCACCAGCTATTGTGACAGGGAAACCGATAGTAAGTATTACAATCAATTTAAACCATTGGAACTTTTTGTTTAGATAATTAAGATGTGATCCCCCATCACAGTTTTTACATATATAACCTATCTAATTTGAATAATGGTATGCATACATTTATGGCATTTTAGGATCTCGGTGGTTCGTTGGGTAGGGACGCAGCAACTGGGCGTGGCGTTGTTTATGCAACACAAGCTTTATTAAAAGAACATAATAAGACAATTGAAAATAAGACGTTCGCTATTCAGGTACCTTATCCTAAATAGTATCTATATGCAGTGTTATGCATATATATATATATATATATATATATATATATATATATATATATATATATATATATGAGTTGCACTCCATAACAAACACCTTATATAACAAATAATAAAGAACACCTCATATCTAATCTAATATAAGAGTTCCGTCATGACATCCAATACAAAAAGTTGTTATTTTTTTACCCTCTATCCATCCAGCAAAATAAATAAATTTTTTTAAAAAAATTTACTGTTCATGCTGACGTCATGAACAGTAAATTTTTTTAAATTTTTTTTTAATTGTTTTTTGCTGGATGGATAGAGGGTAAAAAAATAACAACTTTTTGTATTGGGTGTCCCTGGCGGGACCATTGGATCTATTAGATCTAAGGTGTTCTTTATTGTTTGTTATATAAGAGTGTTTAGTATGGAACAATGGCATATATATATATATATATATATATATATATATATAGCTCGTTTTGTAATGTGTTGATTTTCCCTAGGGTTTCGGCAACGTGGGTTCATGGGCAGCAAGGCTCATTCACGAGAGAGGTGGAAAGGTTGTCGCAGTGAGCGATATTACTGGAGCAGTCACAAACCCAGAAGGGATTGATATACCGGCTCTGCAATGGCACAAAGATGAGACAGGCAGCTTAAAAAATTTCAGCGGTGGAGATGCGATGAGTGCTGAAGACTTGCTTGTGCATGACTGTGATGTTCTTATACCATGTGCTTTGGGTGGTGTTTTAAACAGGTATATCTCTTCTACTGGAATATCTCTTACGCCTTTTCTAGAGTATTTCTAAATATTAATAATATCTCTTCTACCAGAATATCTCTTACGCCTTTTCTAGAATATTTCTAAATATTAATAAAGCAAGGAAATGCCACACCAAGCTATGAAAAGTATAAATACAAGTATACCCTCATTCCTTTCAAAAAAAAGTGTACCCTCGCTTAATAAAAGCTGTGTAAAAGCATAATGCACATGCATCTTTTTGTCAGTGGGTTGTATTTATGATCCTTCGCAGATCTTTAGCAAGAATTATCTCAACTCTTTATTAACTTTCTAATTTAAATATCTTTAACTATAGCCTAAAAGGAAACTCTGGTTTCAGCTGATGCATTCAGCTATATGCATTTGTGAGGAATTTGTTTCTCAAGTCGTAAATACGATGCAATGTAGATTAAAATTTATTTTACTACATAAACTGCATATGTTTTTTAATGGTTGGTATTGCCTAATTGAAAGGAATGAAATGCATGGGAAAGAAAGTGTGTCAGCCTTACACATCTGATTTCTAGGAAAATGCAGTTTCTATTTTTGCCAAACAGAAAATGCAGTTATTTGAATATGTAAAACCAATTAACCAATTGATTTCTTTGATTCAGTAATTAACATTAAAAATCAGAAACAAGTGCATGCATCATATTGAATGCAAAAGTAAATAATTACTTTCTCTAGTTCAGCAAGCAACATTATACGCAGGAACAAGCGCATGCATCATACTGTTTGCAAAAGTAAAAATGGTTAATGTTGTGTTTACTTTGAAAACTATATATATGATGAAACCTTCTAAAAGGATTTATACATTACACAATGAATTTTTGGTGAATAGTGATTATAAATGTTTTGGGAGTGTGCAGCCTCTTGTGTGTGAGTTTGGAAACTATTGTTTCATTTGGCTTTAACTTCTTTGATTAAGGAATGTTTGTGGTGGCTGTCGTTATTGGAGGATCTTATATATACCGGAGTGAATGATCTTCTCATTGCAATTTCGTTACCTAACTGAATTTGCTCCATTTCTTATCCTCTTTATTAAAGAGAAAATGCAGGTGATGTGAGGGCTAAGTTTATAATTGAAGCAGCAAACCATCCTACTGATCCTGAAGCTGATGAGGTGCGATTGTGCCTCTATATCTTTGCTCTACTTATTGATCGAAAATGACATACTTATTAATAGAAATTTATTGATGCTGCAGATTCTTGCTAAGAAAGGAGTTGTAGTCCTACCAGATATCTATGCAAATGCTGGGGGTGTGACTGTCAGTTATTTTGAGTGGGTTCAGGTAACATTTATTACAAAAGCAGTAAAGCACTTTGTATCTCTTGGTTATTTTGCTCCCTCAAATCTGAAATCTCTAACGTGATTCTTGGAAATTGACAAGCAAACCCTTTCCTTTCAGACACTAAGTAGGAAAGAAAAACAATCCTTTATGAACCAACCATATAATACTTCTTAGAGTTTACCTTGATATTAGCTTTTGTTATCAAATGGATGCTGTTAGGAAAAGTTGATATTTAATACCCCGCAGGACTCAAAATAGTTTGTAACATTTGTCAATAATTTTGTTCTTGCAGAATATACAAGGTTTTGCGTGGGCTGAAGAACACGTGAATAAAGAACTCAAAAGGTACATGACAAGAGCTTTCAATAATATCAAGAACATGTGCCAGACACATAATTGTGACCTTCGAATGGGTGCATTCGCACTTGGCGTGAATCGAGTTGCTCGTGCTACCATGTTAAGGGGTTGGGAGGCATAATTTGGTTAAATCTATGGCATTTACTTGATTCTGACATACTTTGTTATGGAAGTTTTAAATTACTTATGACCCCATGCATGGGGATACAATCGGGAAAGACTAATATACAGTCGGATGAGTGACTGAGTTACGTTTAAGTTTCCTGTTTGAGATGTGGATTGAAAATTATGTTTAGAGAGTATCTCCTGTTTTTTTAAAAAAAAAAAAAAAAATTTACAAGTGAATCATAGTTAAAATTTAGAAGGTAGCGCCTGCAGTTTTTGTATATTATGGGACCAAATGAAAGTTTGGTTCATGTCATCCTCAGGGCACAAGTTCATTACCAGCAGGGATATTATTACACCAGTGTTCTGTGAATTTGGGTTGGCCCATTTTGGCACAAGTTAAGTTATGGTTAATATGCCAAAACTGCATGACCCAAAAACTGGTCCTTTGGCCAATCAGGTAAGAAATTTGAAGTATGCATTACTCGGGTGCCCTTTTGTGTTGCTCTCAGTTTTCAAAGAGTTGGAAACGGAATTGGCTTGCACAATTATTTCTTGTGTTGGAAGATCTAACACATACATGATACATGCATTGCATTATCACTCCGAATGTCTCTTTTACATGCGTCAAGGTTATCCCTAGGAACCCAAACCGATAAATTTAACTTCTGAGACTCAAGTCTCACCGTTTCATTGTCTCTATTTCTCCTCCTCATCACTTCGATCAATAATAGTTAATTTAGGAACATTTCTCTAGAAGTTATTTTGGTAACTCTCAGAAAAATGAAATTTTTCTCAAGTTTCAAACCATGGTCGATCAGAGGCAATTAAGCCCAAGTCAACAACAAGACGAAGTTAGTTGCGGGGTTGCTACTTGAAGAATTTTTAATATGTTACATAAGATTGTGATGACACACATTGAAAAGGTAAAACAAATCAAATGAAGCGAAAATTTTTACATTAGTAATTTAGTACTAGTGTACACCACTAGTAAGCATAATGTCGTAACTAAAATGGTGTGGTATACCTAGCCCGTTTCGTTTCATTTTCAGTTATGACATTTGGCTCAAATGTCACTTCAGTGATTCGTCCTACCGTAGTTGATAAATTTTATAACGCTATTGTAAAATCTGTCTCGTAAAATAGTTCGTAGTAGAATATAATGCATTGACTGTGTTCTATAGGTTAATTACTGATGTTAATTATGCTGTATTATCAACGACTTGGTCAATTTCTTGAGTACATCATCATTTGATCTTACACTAACTACTTGATATGTCAATAAATTTGGAGATTAAAGCCTTAAGCTCCTCTCATTATGCCACAACTGTGTATAGAAATGATGACATTCATGATCAGAATGACAACTGCTTCCTTTCTTTTATCTCTCTTTACTCAAGTAAGGATCTCATGTAAGAATGTTACCAGGTAACTAACCATGCATTAGTACACCTTCCGTCAAGATATTTAACTAGTTAATTAGCTAGCAAAAATGTACGCAATTGGTTATTAGATTTTGAGTTATCAACTAAGCTGCTAATTATGATGCAGGAGATTATGACATATTCGAAATAAGTAGCAACAATTACAACAAAGAAATGAAGTCGATTAGTTTGCTTGCAGACCAGATACTAAAAAGCATGATGAACAGCTACGTAGATGGAAAAGATGCATCACCACCTCCTCCATCTCCATATATGGCACCTGTTAGGAATCTGCCCGATTCCAAGAGATTTAACGTGGTTCGGCTCAGCCTACATCCACAAGAGTAACAACTTCACACTAGATAAAAGAGATTACAATATTCGGGTATCCGGCCCCTGAATTTTATACACAAATTCAGCCCTACGATACCTATTATGTATATCCCCAACTCACTGAAGTGTTTATCTCAAAACCTCCCCCTATCACTGTTTCCCGACAACCTTTCCTTCTCTCCCTCTCCCAACCCGGACAGTGCCACACAACCTGATAGAAAGACCCCTGCAGCGGGACCACCTCCGATGGCTGCAGTCAGACCAAAGTACCCTAAGGAATAGTTTAGGCACGAGGACCTTCTATCCCGACACTTCCTGAAAGCGGGCTAAACCGGCTTTCCTACTAGACGGACTATCTAGCAGCTATATAGAGAGAAAAGAGAGAATTATGTTTTTGGTGTGTTAACTAATGAAGGGGGAAGGGGGTATTTATAGGAGGGTAGTAGGTGGTAGGTGGTGGTAGGTGGGTGTGAATTTGGTGAGTTTGGTGAAGACAATGTGGCTGCTGGCTTGCTGCATGGCTGCTGCCTAACAATCTCCCCCTCTTTCCAAACTCACAGCAAATCACTTGCACTCCATACATGCGCCCTGTTGGCACAACTCCAACTTTTCCTCGATCCGTATCACTCCCTACGACAAAACTCCCCCCGAGTCCAAGACTCCAAACTATACCCTAGTTTGCACATTCATTCTCGAATGCCCACTTGCTATACGCACAAGTGTACCATTGACCTCTATTTGTCCAACTACATACATGTGAAGCAATCTGTTGTATACACACATACTCACTTGATTCACGTCGGCCAATCCCATATGTAGTCCATCACACACGCAAGTGTGACCATCACACACACAAGTGTGACCATCGATCTTTCATTTACTCCCCAACTGCATATCAAACAAATCAATCTGTTGCATGGTTCACTGCTCACTTGATTCATGTTGATCGATGCCCATATGCAGCTGCAACACACCAACTACTCGATGCCGTGGAAGCCCTTCGACCAAGCATCCATCCCAGCAGTCTTTGCACCATCGTCTAGACTGGAAGGCAATACAACCGCAGCAATATCCTTCAAGTCAATCTTCCCTCGTACACGAGATAACCAGATTTTCGAAGTTCCAGTACGTTCTGGCCACATACTAATCAGACGATATATTCCCCCACGTAGCTCTCCCTTCATCCGAACCACACGGCCTCTTTTGATATTCATAGCTCCCCCTACTACAGAGCATCTGTAGCCTTCTGAAGCTAACCGACCGATAGATATTAGATTCTTCCTCAGCTTAGGCACATATCTTACCCCATTCAAGCTGCGAACTATTCCATCGAACATTTTGATTTTCACAATTCCAATCCCCTTGATCTCACAAGTAGATCCATCAGCCAAAGAAACTGTTTCATTCTTTGTATCTTGGAATTTGTCAAAATGCCCCCTCTCGGAACATACATGGTAAGATGACCCTGAGTCTAATATCCATTCTCCTGGAGAACTAGTGCCTCGATTGAAGACGGTGCAAACATCTTCACAATCGAGAGTAACCACGGCCAATGATGCATCTGGATCCTTCTTATTAAGCGGACAATTCGACCTAATATGACCCCACTCCTTGCAACCAAAGCACTGCATGCCCTTTTCACTGTATCTGGATTTACCCCTGCTATTGGTAGATCCTCTCACAGCACCCCTTCCTCTATTATTTTGACTACGCAAAGCCAAAACTGTCATTCCGTCCTTGTCACCATCCTGGTTCTTCCTTCCAGCATTTGACAAAAGTGCTGACTGAACCTCCTCCATTTTTAACGTGTCCTTTCCGTACAAAATGGTTATGACCAAATGATCGAATTGACTCCGGAAGCGAAGTAAGAAGAATAAGGGCCTTATCTTCTTCCTCCAATTTTACATCAACCTTTTCAAGTTGATCAACAATACCATTAAACACATTCATGTGCTCAATAACATTGCCTTGAGCTGCCATCTTCAGCTTGTATAACTCGCGCTTCAGATTTAACTTTGTAGTCAAGTTCTTCCTGAGATACAATGTCTCCAACTTTGACTATAATTCCTTCGGCGTGCTTTCGTCAACAATATTATTGATAATATTATCTGCAATGCATAGTCTGATGGTACTCATGCATTGTGACTCAGCATCCTCCCAATCTTCAGCGCTCATCGTTGTTGGCTTTCCCTCCCTCCCCTTCAAAGCCCTTGCTAGCTTCTGTTGGGTTAGGATATCCTTTACCCTTCTCTGCCAAAGAGTAAAATTTCCTTTACCATCATATGGAGTCACATTGAATCCTCTAATACTTGTCATGATCTCCTTTTGTACACACAAACCAATCCAAACAACTAAATCAATTGGCCAGGTAAGTGTAAGAAACAATGGGAGCACTTCCGTCAAAACGGCGCCTTATTAGACAACCACTTTTCTTAACGACTTTCCTTCGGCACCAATAATTTAGACACAACTAGCTCTGATGCCAACTGTTAGGAATCTGCCCGATTCCAAGAGATTTAACGTGGTTCGGCCCAGCCTACATCCACAAGAGTAACAACTTCACACTAGATAAAAGAGATTACAATATCCGGGTATCCGGCCCCTGAATTTTATACACAAATTCAGCCGTACGATACCTATTATGTATATCCCCAACTCACTGAAGTGTTTATCTCAAAACCTCCCTCTATCACTGTTTCCCGACAACCTTTCCTTCTCTCCCTCTCCCAACCCGGACAGTGCCACACAACCTGATAGATAGAAAGATCCCTGCAGCGGGACCACCTCCGATGGCTGCAGTCAGACCAAAGTACCCTAAGGAATAGTTTAGGCACGAGGACCTTCTATCCCGACACTTCCTGAAAGCGGGCTAAACCGGCTTTCCTACTAGACGGACTATCTAGCAGCTATATAGAAAGAAAAGAGAGAATTATGTTTTTGGTGTGTTAACTAATGAAGGGGGAAGGAGGTATTTATAGGAGGGTAGTAGGTGGTAGGTGGTGGTAGGTGAGTGTGAATTTGGTGAGTTTGGTGAAGAAAATGTGGTTGCTGGCTTGCTGCATGGCTGCTGCCTAACAGCACCTCCGATGATACCATTGAGCTCCATCAAATTCACCTCTTCCGTGCTATAATTGGATTGTCAGCAGATCAATTGCTGATTGTTAGACTGTAATCAATTACAGATTGCTAGTTTTAAAAATTAAAACCTTAACTAAGCAATAAACCGGGTGGAGGTGATCACCAGTTATCAGATTAGCATAGCATATATGCAATCACTATATTTGGATTACTTTGTCTGCTTATTGTGCAGTTTTATGTAGCATATGGATTCTGTTTCAGGAAGCAACCACGTAAAACAGTGGACTGTACCTTGTATCCTTGCAACTGCTTCCTACATAAATTCCGTTATATATGAAGTGTTCAATTATAGCATGATCGTAAAATTGCTTTAAATTTATCTGACTATTGTTACTATCGGAACCATGGTGTACATAATGTTACGACACAAAAGTAGCGGTCTTGCTTGTATGAATGAAAACTTAGAGGTTAATTACAAAGGCTGGAGATTAGAGAATAACTTGTTTGTTTAGTTTTATTATTTTATTGTATATAAACAAGAAATGAAATACGAGAACACATAGGGAATACCCTGGATCAATAAAAAGAGAAAAAAGTCTCTCATATTACAAGAAGCATGACTAGTTGCCACCGAACAGGCGAACACTGCCAATTTACGGGGAGAAAGAATAAGACAGCCATAGACAACATGTACGCCCAGCAATAAAGCGCATTATCCTGGATAGATGGCCCATCAGCCATTCTGATTTCTGAAAACACATTTGTTACTAGTAGCAAAGAACTCATAGCCATTCTGATTTCTGAAAACACATTTGTCACATCATCCTGGATAGATGGCCCATCAGCAATAAAGCACCAAACCACATTTAGAAATGACAGAACATTAGCAGAATTTACTGAACCAAGAGAAGTCTGAGACAACTTCTTCTTTTATTAATTAATCTTTTGTCACCGTAATAATTTTCAAAGGCAATGAAATGCAAGAATGCATGATAAGAATGCCTGATAATAATTTTCAAGGCCATGAAATGCAAGAATGCATGATCACTGTAAAGCTTCTGCCTGATAATAACTTTCAAGGCAACGAAATGCTAGAATGCATGATCTTTCTTAACTTGAGCAAGATTGTCAATTTGCAGAGCTTAGTAAAGCATAAGAACAGAGAAAAGAAGACTATCATTGAAGAAGAAGATGAGTAAAATGAATATTAGTTTGTTACAGATCTACATTCTGAAATATATACCACATTCTCCTCATAACAGACTAACTAACTAGCACTACTTGTTGGAATTCGGGCATGAAAACGCAACGGAAATAACGTAAATAACAATTAAAAACGAATTCCAAGTCCCGGATCCATGTATAAATTGATGATCATGGTATTTAAAATTCTCAAGATCAAGGTCTTACCTCTTAATGCTTTCCAATGGATGACAAATGGAGATCCTAGCTTGTTGATTTTGAGAGCTAAACTTATAACTCCTCCACCGGAATCCACACTTGAATGCTTGCTTGAATCGTCGAACGATTTCGCCACGGAATTAGGTACTAGCCAAAATAAATAATCAAGGATGTGTTCTTGACTTAGCTTGAATTTCTCTCTTGCTTCTAACATGTATCAACTGAAAATTTCAGTTGTGTTAACCTTAGAAGACTAGCCAACCCTTGGCTTATAAAGAGAAATAAAGAAAAATGGACCATTAAACAATTAGGCCATTTTTATTTAAACAAATCTTATTTATTTAAATAAATTAATTAAGTCATACTTAATTAATCAAATAAGTCAAGAAAATACATCTTCAAATTTTATCTTTAACTAATCAAGTCTCATTTAATTAATTTTATAAAATTCGAATTATTATTTATTATTAATTTAAAATCATAATTTAAATTATTATTAATTTAAATTCATGAAATAAATTAATTTCCCTTTTAAACATTCTTTGTGTGTGACCCTGTAGGTTATTATTTAATTGGCAATAATTTTATTCTCTAATAAAATTATAAACAATAAGCGGCGTCTAGTAACACATTATTGCTACCCAATAAAACAATAATTAAATTAACGATTCATTCAACCTTTTATGACTAATGTTCCATGTAATATAATCCCTTTAGATCATGATATTATAGATTAAACTCGAGGCATGTAATGTGTCATCCTCTTCATAATTTAATCTTCATTTTCTTGATCGATGAGTAGACTATTTAATCAAATCAACATTTGAGCATGGCCATGCATTTCATAGTCTCACTCAAACAAGAGGCCGATAATATCACTCCTTTATCAGGAGATTTAAATCCCATCTAGATCGTTCATATTTCTCACATGATTCATAATATATCCGATATTCACCTTTATCATTATCCGGCTAAAGATAACTTTTGACGAATTAAAAATATATTAATTCTCATGTAGAATTAAAACGACTTCAGGTCTAAGGATCATTACACCATTATCACTGTGAGAATACATATGACACATTTATTATTTACCATGATGTATCTCACTGTGGGTCTGTCCAGTACCCTGTACTCGTACAGTTACCTATGCATTGCTTTTAGTATCTTCATACTTATGACCAATGAGATGTGGTCATCAGTCAATTATCATACTATCCTCAGTGTATTATTATTTGTTAGTCACAAAGGCATGCCTGAATACATCTAATAACAATCCTAAGTATGTGTAATGCTATGCATTACCTACATGACCTCTTAATTGAGGGAACCTCTAGTTGTAGAGTTTCTATTTGTTCTGTACTTTTAATAGGCATCAAATTCTAGTTGTGTTACTGTAATTATAAAGTCAAGAATAATGCTTGAAAGAAGTTCCAAGGTTCATGCCTCAAGCAAGGAGATAAAGACTGCCAAATAATCACAGTTGGGATTTGAAGAAATGAAGAATTTGCCTAAGTACCAATTCGAGAAGTACATTTGTCTATTCGAGAAGTCTAGCATTCGAGAAGTCAGAGATTCGATATCTCAGAAGACACTATTCGATATCTCTGAATACACTGTTCGATATCTCATTCGATATCTCAGAGATTCGATATGTCTAGTACTCTATTCGAGAACTCATGGAGTCAACAAGTCAAAGCATCATTCTAGTTCTCTAAGAGTCAACAAGTCAATGATCTATTCGATATCTCAAGGACTAAAGAAGCTATTCGACATCTCAGGGATTCGATATGTCAAAATGCTCTATTCGATATCTCAAGGAGTCCCAGAGAAAAGAGCTATTCGAGAAGTGATTTGATATGTCAATATAACACTATTCGAGAACTCAGAGTTATCGATTAAGTCAATTCGAGTTCTCGAATCAATCACTTAGCCACTTCTCGAATACATTCTTGGAGACAAAATACTGAAGAATTGTACAAGTCAGAAAACTGCAACAAGCCAAGACGCTTTATTTGACTATGTATTATAAAGGAGATTGGAAAGCCTACAAAGAAGCTTGGAGAGATAAGACAAAAGGACAAGGAGCTAAAGAAGTGGATCTGAACAGGCTTTGCAAAGTCAAATCTGTAGCCGTTTGGACTCTTACTCAAATAAGATAGACAGACTGGAAAGTATTTTGTTTACCTACCTTATTTGTAGTAAGTAGGTGTATCCATGTCTATAAGGATACAGCCTTACTTCCTTAGCTGGGTGTGATAAGTTTTTCAATATACATCTCAAGAAATATCTCTCTAAGAAAAACGAAGCTGAGAATACTACCATTTGTATTCACAGATTGTAGCAAAATCTTTATCTAATAAAATATTAGATTAATGTGATATTGTGTTGTGTTTGTCTTTGTTGTCTGTACTTACATATCTCACACATTCAACACATATCTTGCTGCAAAGATTCAAGAACAAAGAAAAGTTCAAGAATCCATTCACCCCCCCTCTGTATTCTTTTACCGTATTCAATACTCAACAAGTGGTATCAGAGCAGGCTGTTTAATCTAAACAAAAAACGATCATGAGTTCGAATACACCAAAGACTACAGGTACGGTGAAGGTCCCTAAGTTCGACAAAGAGAATTACAACCTCTGGAAAATAAAAATGTTGTTGTTCATCAAAGCTGCCAATCCTCTCTACCCTGATATTCTCAAGAATGGTCCATTTGTACCACAACAAGAAATTGTTGAATCCACGGTGGGCACAATAGTCATTCCTAGATCATATGTTGCAAAAGAGCCATCCAAATGGACGGACTCAGAGAAGGAAAAGGTTGCCTTAGACAGTCATCTCATGTTGCTGATCATAGACTCCATGGATATGTCGATGTTTGCTAATATAGCATCATGCACATCAGCCAAGGACATGTGGAACCACATCGAGGTGTTATGTGAAGGGACAGAGGAGGTAAGAGAAAATAGGAAATAGATACTGGTCACACAGTATGAAGCTTTCATGGCACAGTCCAAAGAAAGTATTACTGATATGTTTGAAAGATTTCACAAGCTGGTGACTGAGCTTCAAATGAATGGGAAGGTTTACAGCACTAAGGAATTAAACATGAAGTTTCTACTATCTGCACCAAACCATCTAGAGCAAAGGGTCATATCTCTAAGAGAAAGAGATTTGAACAAAGTCACATATGATGTGCTCTATGGGGTTTTAAAAACTCATGAGCTTGAGTTGCTTCAGAAGAGGGCTATCCAAGCCAACCAAGGCAGAATGATAAACACATCCTGTGCCTTGATTGTCAACAAATCCGTTCAAGACCTGGAAGCATCTACAAGTCAACTGAGAATAGAAGAGATAGTAGATGATGAAGAGACTGAAGAAGAAGTGACTGAACCTGTTGATGAAAAGGAAGAAGATGAGTTCTATACTCTTGAAGAGTTGGATACCATGGAAAACACTTCATATGCTTTTATGGCTAGAAAATTCCCAAACATCAGATTTAAGAGGAATCAGCCCTTCAAGTCTAGATCTCAAAATCATTCATTCAACAAGAGCAAGGCACCTGTGAAAGCAAACAAAAACAAATTAAAAACCAGCTATGTGGATAGGTCATCTGTGAGATGTTATAGATGCAATGACCTAGGGCATTTTGCCAGTGAATGCAAGAAGCCTAAGAAGAAGGATAAGGAGTTTCTTGAGCTTGAAGCTAAGTATGAGGCTCTGCTAAAGAAGCATGCACCAGGTAAGGCCTACATAGCTGAAGGAAAGTGTTGGGATGATTCTGATAGTGATGAAGAAGAACAAGAATTCTGCAACTATGCCTTGATGGCCAACTCCAAGGAAGAACCATCTGAATCAGACTCTCAGGTACCATCCCTCACTACTATAGACATGTCTGTTTCTGAATACAAATCTATGGTTGAACAACTATCCGTTGAGATGTTTAATATTCATACTAGTATGACTGCTGCTAATGAAGAGATTACTAAACTGTCTACTAGGAATGAATTGTTAAACAAAAGAAATGAGGAACTAGAACTAACTGCTATGCAAATAGAAAACCTTAAACAAGAAATCGAATATCTAAAGAATAAGGTTCTATGTGCTAGTCAAGTTGAGAAAGCTCTTAGGGATGAACTAGCTGAAAATGAATTTAAATTGAAAACATTCAAGAATTCCTCTAGTCTATTGCAGTCCTATCATGAGAAAAATCTAGCTAGACCTAAGACTGATATTGGACTTGATTATGACACTCTCAAGCAGAGGAAAGGCTATGCAGTCATTGAAGATGACATTGTTGTTCAAGAGGAAGTGCCTCAGGTTTTGAAAAAGGCTGAGACCCCGATATTTAAAACACCAACACTTGAGATTGATGAGGATGCCTTACTCATTAAGCAAATGTTGGATGATGAAGATAAGGCACAATCAAATGAACAACAAGCATCCTCTAAGAGTGAGAATGTCAAAACCAAAGCTAGGGAGTCAGTAGGAGATAAACCTAGACTTGAGAAATTTGTGAAGTTTGTTTCAGCTGGGAATAATGAATTTGAGAAGAAAGTGGCTAAAAAGAAACAAAACAGGAATGGCAAATTAGGGATTAACAAGGACAACAATTATGCTTTTGTGCCAAATGCCCCTAGGAAAGTTTGTCAAAATTGTTTTAGCACTAATCATTTAACTCATGCATGCAAGAAACCATCTGGTAGTGTTGCTAAATCATTCTATGATTACTCTGTGCCTTTAAGACATAGAGACTCTCCTTTCTGTGATAAATTTGATTGTATGCCATGTAACATGAATGTAATGACTAGTTGCTTTAATTTGAGAAGACAATTCATGGAAGGATGCATCAGTCACAATGTTCACACATACTACACAAGAACAAAGTCTTCAAGTCCTCCTAAAGTTAGGAAGGTGCCTCTGTCACCTAAGTCTAAGAACCCCGATTCTAAGACTTCTAACAGTGACAAGAAGATTAACATCAAGAAAATTGATAAGCATGCTGTTTATGATAAGACTGTTGCTAAGCCACATGGACCCAAACTTGTTTGGGTACCAAAGGAGAAGTAATACCTTTGTGTTTGCAGGGCAAAGAAAGTGAAAGAAAGGTCATGTGGATTTTGGACAGTGGATGCTCAAACCATATGACTGGTGATATGGCCCTGCTATCACAGTATGAGGAGAAGGCTGGCCCAATGGTTGCTTTTGGAGCTGACAGCATTGGCAACACACTGGGATATGGCAAGTTGGAAATTGGAAATGTCATCATTGAGAATGTAGCACTGGTCAAGGGACTCAAGCACAATCTACTGAGTGTTGGTCAATTTACTGACAGAGGCTTCAAAGTGAATTTTGACAAAGATGAATGTTTGATCACCCACAAAAAGACTGGTGACTTTGCTCTATCTGGAGTAAGGAAAGGAAGCCTGTTTGTAGCCAATATGAACTCTGCAAACAAGGACAAAATCTGTTGCTTTTACTCAAAAGCATCAAATGAAGATAGTTGGCTGTGGCATAAGAAGCTATCACACTTGAACTTCAAAGGCATTAATTCTCTAGTCAAAAGAGAGTTAGTAAGAGGCATGCCCACACTTGAATTCTTTCAAGAAGGAGTGTGTGAGGCTTGTCAAAAGGGAAAAATGAAAAGATCACGCCACAAGTCAAAGACAGTGACATCAATAACCAAGCCCCTACAACTAATTCATATGGACTTGTTTGGGCCAGTCAATATTATGTCACTAGGAAGGAAAAAGTATGCTCTGGTGATGGTTGATGATTTCACAATGTATACATGGGTAGAATTTCTGGCATCAAAAGATGAGGCTCCCCAAGTAATCATTGAGCACATAAAGAAAATTGACAACGAAGCAAAGGCCAATAATGCAAGTGTGATTGCATTAAGGAGTGATAATGGAACAGAGTTCAGAAATGCCATGCTTGAAGCATTCTGCAAAGAAAATGGTATTTCTCAACAATTCTCAGCTCCAAGGACTCCACAACAAAATGGAGTTGTTGAAAGAAAGAATAGAACTCTGATTGAGGCTGCTAGAACAATGTTACTTGATGCAAAGATGCCTACATGTTTTTGGGCTGAGGCTGTGAGCACTGCATGCTATATCCAAAACAGAACCCTCATCAACAAAAACACTGGAAAGACACCTTACAACTTGATGACTGGAAAGAAGCCCACCCTAAAGTATGTTCATACTTTTGGAAGCAAATGCTTTGTTTTAAAAGACAACTCAAAATATGTTGGAAAGTTTGATGCAAAAGCATTTGAAGGAATTTTTCTTGGCTACTCTATGGAAAGAATTGCATACAAAGTTTATGTCATCACTCAAAAGAAAGTTATGGAAAGCACAGATGTGACATTTGATGACAGCAAACTACCTGGATTAGAAGAAGCCAATGATGAAAATAAAGATCCTTTGAAGTTTGACAATCTAGATGATTCTGATGAGGAGATTGAAACTGAATGCGAGCCCACAATTCAACAAACTCAAGTGAATGAAGAACCTGTGTCAACCAACAATGAAGAAACAAGCATCCAAGACACACCTGTGATTAGTGGAAACTTCACAGGGGGAGGAAATGTAAATGATCATGATCTGGATGATGAAGCAACATCAAGGCTGAGAAATCAATCTGAACATACAAGGAAATGGGATAGATCACATACTGCAGATCAGATAATTGGAGATCCAAATACAGGAGTGAGGACAAGGAGAGCAACTCTAAGTGAATGTCTCTATGGTTGCTTTCTATCCCAAGTTGAGCCTAAGAAACTTGAAGATGCATTGTTGGATCCTGATTGGATAATTGCTATGCAAGAGGAGCTAAACCAATTTGAAAGAAGCAAAGTATGGGAACTTGTGCCTGCACCAAAGGATGGAACCATTTTTGGAACAAAATGGGTTCTAAGGAATAAGATGGATGAAAATGGTGTAGTCATAAGAAACAAAGCAAGGTTGGTTGCAAAAGGATACTCTCAACAGGAGGGCATTGATTATGATGAGACTTTTGCCCCTGTTGCCAGACTAGAGGCCATCAGAATTTTCTTGGAATTTGCTGCACATTCTAATTTCAAGGTCTATCAAATGGATGTCAAGAGTGCATTTCTGAATGGGGAGTTGGAAGAAGAAGTATATGTGCAACAGCCACCTGGCTTTGAGGATCCACAGTTCCCTCACTTTGTCTACAGATTGCTTAAAGCATTGTATGGACTTAAGCAAGCTCCTAAGGCATGGTATGACACATTGTCACAATTTCTACTTGAGAATCAATTCACTAGAGGCACACTAGACAAGACACTGTTTTACAAGAAACATGGTGATGATATTATCTTAGTTCAAATCTATGTGGATGATATCATATTTGGCTCTACAAATGAGAAGTTGTGTGAGAAATTCTCTAAGCTTATGCAGAGCATATATGAGATGAGTATGATGGGAGAATTAACATTCTTTCTTGGGCTGCAAGTGAGTCAAAGGAAGGATGGCATCTTTATAAGTCAAACCAAATACATCAAGGATCTATTGAAGAAATTTGACTTAGAAGAATGCTCACCTGCAAAGACACCCATGGCCACTGCTACCAAGTTAGATGAAGATGGTAAGGGCAAGAAGGTAGATATCTCAATCTACAGAGGCATGGTTGGTTCTCTACTCTACCTCACTGCTAGTAGGCCAGACACCATGTTTGCAACATGCTTGTGTGCAAGGTTTCAATCAAATCCAAAGGACTCACATATGATAGCAATAAAGAGGATTTTCAGATATCTGAAGGGCACACCAAACTTGGGGTTATGGTATCCTAAGGACACAGGGTTCAATCTGGTTGGTTATTCTGATGCTGATTATGCTGGATGCAGAGTGGATAGGAAAAGCACCTCAGGTAGCTGCCAGTTTCTTGGACAAAGGTTAGTCTCTTGGTACAGCAAGAAACAACAATCTGTGTCAACTTCCACAGCTGAAGCTGAGTACATAGCTGCTGGAAGTTGCTGTGCTCAAGTGCTTTGGATCAGAAACCAACTTAGAGATTATGGACTTGTGTTGGAAAGAATTCCAATCATGTGTGACAACACAAGTGCAATCTCTATAGTTTCCAATCATGTCAATCATTCTAGGACAAAGCACATTGACATCAGATATCACTTCATAAGGGAGCATGCAACTAATGGAACCATTGAGTTACATTATGTTCCCACAGAGAAACAACTAGCTGACATATTCACTAAGCCATTAGATGAAGCCACCTTCACAAGGTTGGTTAGTGAGATTGGAATGCTGAATTCTTCAAATTCTGGCTGAGTGAATATATCAACTAGATTGTTGCAGCAGTAAATACTTACTTTATCAAATGCTCAATATTTTTAAAGTAAGTATTGGCTGGATTATGATTTATAAATATTCCACAATGCTGCATATGTTGAAAATCATACATCTTTAGCTTGAAATTTCTGTGAAATTTTGAGAGAATCACTATTTAATTTAGTAGAATATTCTTCAGTGAATATTTTTGGTAAATTTTAAAAGATAGTGAAAATTGAATTTTATGAGTGAAAAGTATAGTTCGATAAGTCAGACTTCTCGAATGGTTCATTGTTTTGTCATGGCTCGAGTTCTCGAATAGGCCTATCAAGAACCCTCCTAAGTTCTCGAATAGTGTCTTTTGAGAAATCGAATAGCACACTTTGAGTTCTCGAATAGAGTATTTTAGTTCTCTAATGATGGAGTTCTCGAATACGGTATTTGAGTTATCGAATCATTTCGCTCATAAAAACATATTTTATTTGGCTTAGAATTATTTTCTGAGTTAAATAACTGCCAGCTGTGAGTTACAAACTGCTTAAGATATCGAATAAGCCTTTCTTGACTTATCGAATAGCTTTTTTATACTTCTCGAATGACTGACTTGTCGATACAAAACTTATATCTAATCGACAACTCAAGTCACTCACATATATACAATTCCACAACTGTTCAAATCATTTCATTCGATTTCTCAGGCAGCTAAAGTTCCAAAACCTCTGTAAACCCTAACGTCAAAAGCTAAATTTCTTCTTCAACCTTCATTCTCTTCTCATCTCTCTGTGTAACAATGGCAAATACCCAACTCACAATTCCTAAACACACCAATTTCATAGCAATAACCAACGATGTTGAAGCACCCAATGCAAACTTTAAGTGCTTCGTTCGATGGATGGCTGAATCATACATCAAGGATGCACTCTCAGCCAACCCAACTCTATATCTAGATTTACTAGAACAGTTTTGGAGAACTGCTACTGTGGAGGTCGTGGCCCTAGAGAATGCAATAACTTCATACGTAATCTATTCCAAGATTCAGGACAAGGAAATCACCATCACTACTGAAAATATGAATCAAGCTCTGGGGTTACAACAAGGAGTGTATGACAGTCAAGCAACTGATCAGGAATTGGAAGATTTCTTTGATTTTATCAACTACTTAGATAGAATCAAGCTTGGAAATTTGAATAGGAAGTACTTGAGGAAGGAATGGAGCTATGTCTTTGCCACTCTTCTTCAAGTCTTTACAGCAAGGAAGTCCAGCTTTGATCAAATCATCACACCTGTTCAACAAATAGGATATGCTCTAGCATATGGGAGAAAGATTGATGTTGGTTTGATCATAATGCAAGAATTGTATGGGAGACTTGGTAAGAACTCAGCCAAGAGAGGTAATGAAATTTTCTTCCCTCGCTTTATTCAATCTGTACTTAATTTCATAGATGTTAAATTGATTGAATTGCCTGGGTTAGACAAAAATAGAATAGGCTATCCGAAATCCATGACCAAACTCATTTTTGGTAGCTTGGAGACTAGGAATGATGTGGATGTAAGGCTCAAAATAACTCCCCTTATGGAGAGTTTATTTAGGACTTACCCCCACAACATGCCAATATGTGCCTCAAAATCTGAGTTAGCTAGGCCCAAGCAAGTAGAGCAATATGCTAACCCAGGGCCTGCTAACCAACCCTCTCAGCCAAACACTTTACCAAACACAGAGACAACTGCATCATCCTCTCAAAAGGATGATGTTAGTAAAAAGAAGAGAAAACAGGTTGCTTCTGAACCTCTAAAAATCTTAACTGAAGCAGCCTTGGCTGTAGAATTAGGCATAGCAAGTGAGGAACCTGAGTCACCCTTACTAAGGCCAAAGAAGAAGAAGAAGTCTAAAACCACCTCCTCAGTCACCCAAATGGCTGAAGTTGTAAAATCAGGGGCAAACAGCTCACTAGGTGTATCCTCTGAACAGGGTGCATCTATAGAATCAAGCATTCTCCCCAATGCACCTACTTGTACAGAGTCAGCACATGGGAGTGATAAGGCTGGCACAACACTGAGTGGAGAGCACATCACAATTGAAACTCCCTCTATCTCTCAGGGGGAGTTGCCAAAATCTAATCTACAACACACTTCTCTTCCAGAATCTACCACTCATATTTCTTTGGAGCCTGCAACTCAAGTAATTGAGGAGCAAGGCATTGATCATCAAGAATTATTTTCTCTTGATGAGCCAATGGATTCAAGTGACTTGGTGCATGACACCTTGCTCACCACCCAGGTACCACATTTAGATGGTCAGGGAATGCATGTTGGGGCATCTCCTAATGACACCATCACAAACACAGAGGATTCACTAGTTTAAACTAGAGACCCTGTGCCTGTGTCAACTACTGTTGTAACTCATCCCACTTCTGTGGAGACAACAGTAGCAGAGTCTTTTCATCCGGTTACAGAAGTTGCATCTGTAACTGAGGAGTCTAGCTTGCCTAGCTCTAGCTCTCACTTTTTGTCTCAATGGCTGAAGCCTGTGCAACATGACAGTGCTTCAGGATCAGGGTCTGTTCCACCACAAATGTCCATTGAAGCTCTTCAAAACTATGTTGTGGATCAGATTCCTGAGTTTGTCAAAATATCCCAGAACCTTGTCACCTCCAACATCTCAAATCCAGATTATGAAGCCATCCTACTATGTCATAGGGATGATGTGGAGATGCAGAAGGCCAAGATTATTGATGATGCTGAGAGAGATGGCAATGTAGATGCCTGGATGCAAGGAAAGTATGATGTAACTCTCAGTGAAGCACTTCAATATCTTAGAGAGGAATACATCACTTCACTGGGTTCAAATGCAAAATCCCTGTCCCCTAGTGAAGTGTTTGAAGCTGTCAATGATTCCTACAAGGGTTTTCTCAAGGCTGCACACTATCTTGGCAAGGGAGTCAAAACTGAAGTCAACAAGGTGAGTGACAAGACAGCCACTTCAGTAGAAGAGATAAAGAGGGCCTTTGATGCCAAATTTCCTCAACTAGACAGTGTGGTCAAAGTTATTAGACACTGCAACACCACCTGCACCAAGATGGATAATAGTCTAGCTCTCCTTAAAGATACAGTCACAGGTCTAGGAAGCAAATTTCAAATTCTATCTGATCAGACTACAGATGCCAATGCCATGCTTAGGACACTCTTTGCAAATCAATATGGAGACAAGCTGGTAACTGAGGTTCCTGTGCATGAGCTGTCTAGATTTGAAGTGCAGAGACTTAAAGAACAATCCCTTTCTGGCTTCAAATCTAATGCATTATTCAGTAAGGTAGATGCACTTCAAAAGGAGGTAGCTACTCTCACTCAGTCCAATGCTCATCTTACAGACAAGGTACATACTCTCACTGAGCAGTTGAACACTCAAGCCACCACCACAGCTGATGTTCTTCTGCATCAACAATCAATGTTGTCTGCAATGATGAAGCACATGGGTCTCCCTCTACCTGAAGAATCTTCAACCCCAAAGGTCAATACTACAGCCTCTGTGCCTGACAACAAGCCTAAGGGGGAGAAGAGGACATCAAGGAACTCAAATACAAAGGGGGAGAAACCACCAGTAAAGGGCATCAAAATCACTGAAGGTGCTCATCAAAGAACTTCAAAATCTCTAATTCATGTGCCTGGCAAAGGAAAAGACAAAATTGATGAGCCTCCTACTTCTCTGCCAGTTGTCACTCTAACAACTGTGCACATCACTACTTCCAGTGGTCAAAAGCAAACTATCACAACCACAGTGGTTGCAGGGAGTATGCCATCTGATAAACCTTCACTCTCCATATCTAAAAGTGCCAAGCCTGTAGAAGTGAAGGTGGTCACTGAGGCCAAGCTACAAGAAATTGCAAACTCAAATGTTTATCATGATGATGCATTCTTGGAGTTTCTGAAAGTCTCAAGAGAACAGGCTGGTGACACTCAATTGTATCTAAGGAGCTTGAAGGATCAGATCGATTACTTCACTGTGGTACCTAGAAAAGTTAATAGCTCATGGCTCAAGGAAGTAATGATGGTAGCAAAATCCAGAATCTGGCATCTAACCTACAAAACTCTACATGCATTGAAACATTCAGAGATAGATGCACTGATAGAGCTCATAGAGAAGAGGAATGTAAATGAAAACAATAAGAGTCTGTATAATGACTTGAGGAATGGCCAACCTTCAAGGCTGCCAGAAGTGATTAAGAAGCCATGGACCATCATCTATCAGTCTGGCACCAGAATTGAAGAGATTAAACAATTGGTCATTCCCAATGATCTCACTTCTCGAAATCACAGACTCATTATTGCCATCATTGATCTACTGCAAAAGAAAAAGGGGACAAGTACTGTTGAAGAGATAGAGGCACTGCACATTCTCAGATCATTCATTGCAACTGGTGTAATTCCAGAAATGGCCAAGCCAAGGAGGAATAAGGATGATGAAGATGAAGACAAGAGTGATGGGAGGAGAAGTCATCACAAGAGTGATAAGGGGGATGAGGATAAGAAGAAGAAGAAAGACAGCAAGGATAAGAAGGATGATGACCAAGGCAAAGTCTATGAGAGGAAGAATGGAAAATAGCAAGCCTTAGGCATTGCTAGCAGTAATCTCACCACAACACAAGACTCTAAGTCTAGGGTGAATGCTGTTAGTAATGACCTACCAAAATCTAATCCCATGGCTTCTGCAACTGTTTTACCACCTCAAGAAGAGAAGAAGATTCAAGTCGAGAAACCATCTGTACATTTCAAAAAGCACACTGCTAATGGAATACTACAATGGTCCACAAACAAAGGTCACATGCTACTGCCAGGCAACCATGTCAAAAGGATCAAATTCAAACAAGCTGCAAGGAAACCAAAGCTATCCAAGTCAAGGACTCTGACAATCTATCCAGGCTTAAAACTCCAACCACTAGATGAAGATTTTGTTGAAGACCAACTGCAATTCTTACAAGCTCAAAGAATCTATCATGTTGCCATTGTTGATAACTGCCTTGAGATCAAATATACTGATGGAAGGGAGGAGAAATTCAAACAAGGAGGATGTCAACACTGGGGCAAACTACATGACATAGAAAGAATTATTGCATTGTTGAGCTCAGAAGATAAAGTGGAAAGAGTATGGAAGCTGGAGCTAATTGATTTTGTGAAGATAAAGAGAGATCATAAGGAGAAAATCAGAAAAGAGTGTCTTGAGAAATGGCTAGCAAGGGAGAAAGAAATTGAGAGACTGGAGATTGAGGGAGAAAAGCTAAGGGCAAAGGGATTGTGTAGAGTTCAGTTTAACCCCTATGTGGTGAAGTATAGGAGGAGAAATGGGAATCAGATCCACATCAGAATGAATCTACTCAACCACTATCCTACAAGCATTCTGAATTCAGTACTTGAAGATTTCAAAGACTCAATTTTGCTTGAAGAATTGGATGCTATGGCAGAAATAATAAAAGCTATGGATGAGAATACAAGGAAGGAGAAAAAAGAAGACAGAAGGCATATGATGATTTGCAAGCCAAAGCTATGGAAAGGGAAACTAATGACAATGGCTAGTACTTCATTATAGGCTGTAAGATTACTCACCCTGTAGTTCTATTCACATTGCTGATCAAAATTCATACATGTACTGTCAAGTTTTATCTTTATGTATGTTAGGCTTGTTATCAGACATGAAATTGTGACTAAGGGTCTTACTCACAATTTGGGGGAGATTGTTAGTCACAGAGGCATGCCTGAATACATCTAATAACAAGCCTAAGTATGTGTAATGCTATGCATTACCTACATGACCTCTTAACTGAGGGAACCTCTAGTTGTAGAGTTTCTATTTGTTCTGTACTTGTAATAAGCATCAAATTCTAGTTGTGTTACTGTAATTATAAAGTCAAGAATAATGCTTGAAAGAAGTTCCAAGGTTCATGCCTCAAGCAAGGAGATAAAGACTGCCAAATAATCACAGTTGGGATTTGAAGAAATGAAGAATTTGCCTAAGTACCAATTCGAGAAGTACATTTGTCTATTCGAGAAGTCTAGCATTCGAGAAGTCAGAGATTCGATATCTCAGAAGACACTATTCGATATCTCTGAATACACTGTTCGATATCTCATTCGATATCTCAGAGATTCGATATGTCTAGTACTCTATTCGAGAACTCATGGAGTCAACAAGTCAAAGCATCATTCGAGTTCTCTAAGAGTCAACAAGTCAATGATCTATTCGATATCTCAAGGACTAAAGAAGCTATTCGAAATCTCAGGGATTCGATATGTCAAAATGCTCTATTCGATATCTCAAGGAGTCCCAGAGAAAAGAGCTATTCGAGAAGTGATTCGATATGTCAATATAACACTATTCGAGAACTCAGAGTTATCGATTAAGTCAATTCGAGTTCTCGAATCAATCACTTAGCCACTTCTCGAATACATTCTTGGAGACAAAATACTGAAGAATTGTACAAGTCAGAAAACTGCAACAAGCCAAGACGCTTTATTTGACTATGTACTATAAAGCAGATTGGAAAGCCTACAAAGAAGCTTGGAGAGATAAGACAAAGGGACAAGGAGCTAAAGAAGTGGATTTGAACAAGCTTTGCAAAGTCAAATCTGTAGCCGTTTGGACTCTTACTCAAATAAGATAGACAGACTGGAAAGTATTTTGTTTACCTACCTTATTTGTAGTAAGTAGGTGTATCCATGTCTATAAGGATACAGCCTTACTTCCTTAGCTGGGTGTGATAAGTTTTTCAATATACATCTCAAGAAATATCTCTCTAAGAAAAACGAAGCTGAGAATACTACCATTTGTATTCACAGATTGTAGCAAAATCTTTATCTAATAAAATATTAGATTAAAGTGATATTGTGTTGTGTTTGTCTTTGTTATCTGTACTTACATATCTCACACATTCAACACATATCTTGCTGCAAAGATTCAAGAACAAAGAAAAGTTCAAGAATCCATTCACCCCCCCTCTATATTCTTTTACCGTATTCAATACTCAACATTATTGTCCTAAGTAATAATAATACTCGGCTAGGGACATTTAAGAATATGATACAATCATTATATAATCTCATGTTCAAGTCACATACTTGCAACTATATAATTTGTATCAAGGTTCTAAGGACATTTATTATACTTTATTTATTTCGCAGTAAATAAAGCCAATAATAAACATATATATATCGAATATATAATATCACTCAAACATAAATATAATGTATACATTGCCTCTAGGGCACCAATACTAACAATCTCCCACTTGCACTAGATCCAATCACCCATGTATCGAATACCCATGCTACTAGTGTGACATTTATGCTTCTGCTGCGACAGAGCCTTAGTCAGCGGGTCTGCAATATTATCATCAGTATGCACTTTACATATGTGAATATCTCCTCTATCATTTATCTCTCGAATAAGGTGATATCTCCGAAGTATATGCTTT
Organism: Saposhnikovia divaricata; assembly: GCA_036435485.1. Classification (NCBI taxonomy): domain Eukaryota; kingdom Viridiplantae; phylum Streptophyta; class Magnoliopsida; order Apiales; family Apiaceae; genus Saposhnikovia; species Saposhnikovia divaricata. Next base: position 36,978,903 of record CM071599.1, read on the forward strand.
GTTCTGCTGTGAGCTCTCGGCTCCTTGGCTTGTGCTATAGCTCCATTATTATCGCAGTAAAGATCTATGGGATCTGCGATCGATGGAACTACACCAAGTACTGTAATGAACTTCCGTATCCATACAGCCTCCTTGGCTGCTTCACATGCCGCAATATACTCGGATTCCATTGTAGAATCAGCTACTATCTCTTGCTTCAAACTTTTCCAGCTTACAGCACCTCCATTTAAGCAAAACACAAATCCAGACTGAGAAACAGAGTCATCTCTGTCAGTCTGAAAACTAGCATCCGTGTAACCCTTTACCGTTAGCTTCTCTTCTCCTCCATACACCAAGAATGAATCTTTAGTCCTTTTCAAGTACTTAAGAATATTCTTGACCGTCGTCCAGTGACCTTCACCTGGATTAGACTGGTATCTGCTCGTCATGCTCAAAGCATACGAGACATCCGGACGAGTACATATCATTGCATACATGATAGATCCAATTGCTGAAGCATATGGTATCTTACTCATGCGGTCTTTATCATCCAATGATTTAGGACCATTCTCTTTTGAGATCGTCATCCCATGAGATATGGGGACATATCCCCTTTTTGCATCTTGCATTCCAAAACGATGCAAAATCTTGTCAATATATGTACTCTGGCTTAAGCCGATTAATCTCCTTGATCTATCTCTATAGATCCTGATCCCTAATATATAGGTAGCCTCGCCCAAGTCTTTCATAGAAAAACTTTGTCCTAACCAAGTCTTTACAGCCTGTAGAGAAGGAATGTCATTCCCCATTATTAATATATCATCGACATATAATACTAGGAATGCCACATGGCTCCTCCCACTAAACTTTTTGTAAACACATGGTTCATCCACGTTCTGAATAAAGCCAAAACCTTTGACTATTTCATCAAACCGGATGTTCCATCTCCGAGAGGCCTGCTTCAATCCATAAATGGATCTATGCAGCTTACATACCTTTCCAGCATCCTTTGGATTTCCAAAACCTTCAGGTTGTGTCATGTACACATCCTCTTCAAGGCTTCCGTTAAGGAAGGCTGTTTTGACATCCATCTGCCATATTTCGTAATCATAGTAAGCTGCTATTGCAAGCAAAATTCTGATGGATTTTATCATTGCTACTGGTGAAAAGGTTTCATCATAGTCAATACCATGAATTTGTTTGAAACCTTTTGCAACCAGTCGAGCTTTATAGGTCTGTACTTTACCTTCCATGTCGATTTTCTTCTTGAAAATCCATTTGCACTCTATAGGTTTTACCCCTTCAGGTGGATCAACCAAAGTCCATACTTGGTTTTCATACATGGAATCCATCTCAGAATTCATGGCTTCTTGCCATCTCTCAGAGTCTGGTGAGTTCACAGCATCTTGGTAGGTGAGAGGCTCATCTTGGTCTATGAGCATCACATCGTCATTTTGAGTTAAGAGAAATCCATAATTTCTCTTTGACTCATGGCGAATTCTACTAGATCTGCGAACAACTTGTGTTTCTTGAGCAATGTTATCTTGTATATCTTGCTCATGCTCCATCTCATGTTCAATGTTATCAAGTGGTTCTCGATCTTCATCGAGATCTATTTTCCTCCCACTGTCTTTTCTAGAGACTAGCTCTCTTTCTAAGAATACAACAGTTCGAGCAACAATTACTTTGTTCTCTGAAGGATTATAGAAAGAATAACCCTTTGTTTCACTTGGGTATCCCACAAAGATACATTTTTCAAATTTTGGTCCAAGCTTGTCTGATATTAGGCGTTTCACAAACGCTTCACATCCCCATACTTTCATAAAGGACATGCTTTGACGTTTTTCTGTCCATATCTCATATGGAGTTTGTTGAACCGTTTTAGTAGGAATACGGTTTAGTGTATATGCAGCCGTTTCCAGGGCATAACCCCAGAAACTAATTGGAAGATCTGCTTGACTCATCATTGATCGCACCATGTCCAACAAGGTACGATTCCTCCTTTCAGAAACCCCATTCCATTGTGGTGTTCCAGGAGGAGTTAGTTGTGATACAATACCACACTCCCTCAAATAGTTCTTAAACTCATGGCTTAAGTATTCACCTCCTCGATCAGATCTTAGAGTTTTTATGCTTTCGCCAGTTTGCTTTTCTGCTTCTGCCTTATACTCTTTGAACTTTTCAAATGCTTCGGATTTGTTCTTCAAAAGATATACATATCCGTATCTACTGAAATCATCAGTAAACGTAAAGAAGTAGAAATAGCCACCCCTTGCCATCGATCTCATAGGACCACATACATCGCTATGTATTAGTTCTAGTCGTACGGTGGCCCTCTTACCCTGTCCGGTAAAAGGAGCTTTAGTCATCTTGCCTAGTAAACAAGCCTCGCATTCATCATATAATTCAAAATCAAACTGATCCAAGAAACCATCTTGATGTAACTTGGAAATGCGTTTCTCGTTTATATGGCCTAGACGACAGTGCCAAAGGTATGTTTGATTTAAGTCATTAGTCTTAAGTCGTTTGTTATTTACATTCAAGATAGGAGTATCTAAATTAAGAACATACAAACCGTTAAATAACTGTGCAACACCATAGGTAATGTCATTCAAACCAAAAGAGCAACCATTGTCTTTAAAGGTAAATGAAAAACCTTTCTTGTCCAAACAAGAAACAGAAATAATGTTTCTACAAATAGAAGGTACATACAAACAGTTTTCAAGTTCTAATATAAGCCCAGTGGGCAATGATAAATGGTAAGTCCCTACAGCCGAAGCAGCAACCTTTGCTCCATTTCCAACTCGTAGGTCTACCTCTCCCTTAGCCAGTGTCCTACTCTTTTGCAGTTCCTGCACATTTATACAAATGTGAGAACCACATCCAGTATCCAATACCCAAGATGTAGAAGTAGACAAATTGACTTCTATTACATAAATACCTGAAGTAGAAGTTTGTCCAGCAGCCTTCTTCTTCTTCAGCTCTTCCAAATAAGCATGATAGTTTCTCCTCCAGTGTCCCGGTTTACTACAGTGGTGACAATCACCCTTTTCGACACCTCCTTTAGGCTTGGTAGCCTTCTTGGGAGCAGAATTAGGATTAGCAGCAGATTTGGATGCAATCCTCTTCTTATTGCCTTTCCACTTTTTTTCCCTTTGGCACCCCCTTTGTTCACCATCAGCATGAGAGTAGGGGATTCCTTCTGAATGTTGGTTTCAACAGTTCTTAACATGCCCAACAATTCAGTGGGTGTCTTATCAATCTCATTCATGTTGTAATTCATAACGAATTGAGAGAAGTTCTTATTAAGTGATTGTAAGATCAGATCTATTTGAGCCTCCGGACCAATCCGGAAGCCCAAGGTATCTAGTTGCTCAATATACCCAATCATCTTAAGAACGTGTGGTCCAACCGGGTCTCGCTCTCCCTGTTTGCAAGCATACAATGCCTTGCTCGTATCATATCTTTCCTGACGAGCTTGTCCCTCAAACATGCTTTTGAGGTGCTCAATTATTTCATAAGCATTCATCAACTCATGTTGCTTTTGAATCTCAGGAGCCATGCATGCAAGCATAAGGCATGACACATCAGTTGAGTCATCCAAATGCTTCTGATAAGCATTATGCTCGGCACGTGTGGTTCCAGCAGGAAGAGGATTTGGGTGAGGAACTTCAATGGCATACAGCTTTCGCTCCTGCCTGAGGACAATCCTCAAGTTCCTAAACCAATCTAGGAAGTTTGTCCCTGTCAGCTTTTCCTTTTCTAGGACTGATCGTATCGAAAAGTAGTTTGTGTTGTTTGCCATTTATTATCTATAATTTTGTAAAAGCGCATAAAATGAGTTAGTTTGCATGTTTCGTAAAACCAATTATGTTCAAGTTGATTTATAGCATATTCGTAATATACCTCCCACTATTTTTATCAAATTAATAGCCCTTACTATCAATTCGGAAAATGGTTCCCATAAAACCTTTCTTAGTGAGCCAAGATCCATATTTCGTCATATTTTAAGTCAGCTTTGGCTTTCCTCTTAAATATGATTATTTAGGTAGACCGTTATGTCAATTATATCGTATATAACTCTTGGATAGCTTAGTGAACAACATATTGCTCCGATCTATCTAATAGATTTCACTAAACTCTATGCTTATAAGTTCATAATCCTATTATGACGACTTATTTAAGTTGGACCCAACAATAACATTTCAAGTAAGCTTGTTTACTTAATCACATCTCACCACGATAAAATAGAAGCCCTTGCTTTGGCAAATCCACTCCTCAATGATCTAGGATTTAATGAGTGTTATTTGTTGGAAAGCATCTGTTTAACTTAATATTTCTTAAGGGATTTTTAGAAAAATTTAACGATCTTGATCGTTTGTTTAAATCTTAAATCGTTACAGATTTTATCTTGTTTAAACATGGCATTTGTGACGTATCTAATACATACATTTTAAAATTTCCATACATCCATGCATCCATACATATATCTAATATATCCATGCATCATATGTAAAGTGCAGTTACGCAAAATTAAACGTGCGATGGTTATGGCCCGATCTTATGCGATCTTTTCGAGCTAATGAAAAGATCAAGGTCAATCTATTGTTGTAATAACTAATTATTACAAAATTCTTCTTTGCTTCCCAAGCCTCCATTGATTGCCTTCAGCTTCCTTTTTGAAACAAATTACAAAAGAACTCGAGTTGCATTCGAGAAATAATAATAATTACAACAATAACGACATGCAAGCCGTATTTAATTATTACAGACCATAAATAAAATTAAAACATTTATTCTACGGGGTCTTTAGGCCATAACCAATGCACCATGCTCATATAACAATTATAGACATCACATTAATCATGATCATATCGATTAATATTTAACTCCTTAATATAAATACCTAATTATTTAAAAGGAATTAAAAAAAATCAATTTTAATTATTAAAATTGAATTTAAAATTAAAATTAATCAAAATCGCATTTAATAATAATATTAAATTCAAAATTTAAATATTCAATTATTAAAAGCATTAATTAAAATAAAATTCGAATTAATAATAATATTCAAATTCATAATTTAAATATATTACAAAATTTGAAATTAAATTAATTAATAAAATTTTGAATTAATAATAATATATAAATTCATAATTTAAATATTCAATTATTAAAACTTTAATCATTATAAGCATTAGGAGTCTAATGATTAAAACCAATAAGTCTATAATGGCCACTAACATTATTAGCAAAAGCAAAAGCAAAAAGAAAAAGAAAAAAAATTAGAATTAAACAAAACTAATAACAACTACACGTCCACTGACTTCTGTCTGGTAACGGTGATGCGCATGTCAGACATGCGCAACACCTGCTGTATACTGCCGATGCGCATGTCCGACATGCGCAACACATGCTGTACACTGCTGTTGCGCATTACCAGAATGCGCAACACCTGTATTTCCAGATTTTCTCCAGAACCTGCAGAATGTCCAGAAACTTGCAGACAATTAAATTTTCAGTTTTGATCAATTCTAAAATTATTCTAATGATGTGTTTAACATATCTAACATATAGTACATCATTCAAAACATGTTATAACAATTTATAACATCATACAAACAATTATAACAATTTATAAATGATCTTTTGTATGTTAAAATGAAGCATGGCATAATTCATAAATTCATGTATGTTTCATTTCAAGAACACAACACCAAATCATCTTTTTATACATGTAGCTCTGATACCATTGTTGGAATTCGGGCATGAAAACGCAACGGAAATAACATAAATAACAATTAAAAACGAATTCCAAGTCCCGGATCCATGTATAAATTGATGATCATGGTATTTAAAATTCTCAAGATCAAGGTTTTACCTCTTAATGCTTTCCAATGGATGACAAATGGAGATCCTAGCTTGTTGATTTTGAGAGCTAAACTTATAACTCCTCCACCGGAATCCACACTTGAATGCTTGCTTGAATCGTCGAACGATTTCGCCACGGAATTGGGTACTAGCCAAAATAAATAATCAAGGATGTGTTCTTGACTTAGCTTGAATTTCTCTCTTGCTTCTAACATGTATCAACTGAAAATTTCAGTTGTGTTAACCTTAGAAGACTATCCAACCCTTGGCTTATAAAGAGAAATAAAGAAAAATGGACCATTAAACAATTAGGCCATTTTTATTTAAACAAATCTTATTTATTTAAATAAATTAATTAAGTCATACTTAATTAATCAAATAAGTCAAGAAAATACATCTTCAAATTTTATCTTTAACTAATCAAGTCTCATTTAATTAATTTTATAAAATTCGAATTATTATTTATTATTAATTTAAAATCATAATTTAAATTATTATTAATTTAAATTCATGAAATAAATTAATTTCCCTTTTAAACATTCTTTGTGTGTGACCCTGTAGGTTATTATTTAATTGGCAATAATTTTATTCTCTAATAAAATTATAAACAATAAGCGGCGTCTAGTAACACATTATTGCTACCCAATAAAACAATAATTAAATCAACGATTCAATCAACCTTTTATGACTAATGTTCCATGTAATATAATCCCTTTAAATCATGATATTATAGATTAAACTCGAGGCATGTAATGTGTCATCCTCTTCATAATTTAATCTTCATTTTCTTGATCGATGAGTAGACTATTTAATCAAATCAACATTTGAGCAAGGCCATGCATTTCATAGTCTCACTCAAACAAGAGGCCGATAATATCACTCCTTTATCAGGAGATTTAAATCCCATCTAGATCGTTCATATTTCTCACATGATTCATAATATATCCGATATTCACCTTTATCATTATCCGGCTAAAGATAACTTTTGACGAATTCAAAATATATTAATTCTCATGTAGAATTATAACGACTTCAGGTCTAAGGATCATTACACCATTATCACTGTGAGAATACATATGACACATTTATTATTTACCATGATGTATCTCGCTGTGGGTCTGTCCAGTACCCTGTACTCATACAGTTACCTATGCATTGCTTTTAGTATCTTCATACTTATGACCAATGAGATGTGGTCATCAGTCAATTATCATACTAGCCTCAGTGTATTATTATTGTCCTAAGTAGTAATAATACTCGGCTAGGGACATTTAAGAATATGATACAATCATTATATAATCTCATGTTCAAGTCACATACTTGCAACTATATAATTTGTATCAAGGTTCTAAGGACATTTATTATACTTTATTTATTTCGCAGTAAATAAAGCCAATAATAAACATATATATATCGAATATATAATATCACTCAAACATAAATATAATGTATACATTGCCTCTAGGGCACCAATACTAACACTACTAACTTTCTTGACTGTACAGTTGACTATTGTATATGTAACAGCCCCCCTCAAGTTGGATGGCTGGAACATATCACGGACATTCAACTTGGAACTTAGCAAAGAAAGAGCAGAAGCATCAAGAGCTTTAGTGAACATGTCAGCTGGTTGTGCAGCAGAAGCAATGTGAATTGGACTGATTAAGCCTTTGTCAATGTTTTCACGAACAAGATGACAATCAATCTCGATATGTTTGGTACGTTCGTGATACACTGGATTAAAAGCAATGTAGATAGCTGATTGAGAGTCACAGTGAAAGGGTATTGGCAACGGAGGAGCAACCTGAAAATCCTTAAGAATGGCAATCAACCAAATAACCTCACAGCATGTGTCAGCCATGGAACGATACTCGGCCTTTGCAGAAGACCTAGAAATAGTATGCAGCTTTTTGCATTTCCATGAAACCAGAGAAGAACCCAATAAAACACAGTAACCAGTTAAAGAATGTCTAGTTATAGGATCTCTTCCCCAGTCTGAGTCACAATATGTTGACAGAGTTAGAGGACTAGTTGTAGAAATGAATAAACATTGACCAGGAGATTGCTTTATGTATTGAAGAACTTTGAAGATAGCATGCATATGAGCAACTCTAGGAGAATTCATAAACTGAGAAAGGACATGCACAATATATGACAAATCTGGTCTGGTAATTGTAAGATAAATGAGTCTGCCAACAACCTGTCTATAAGTAGAGGCATCAGAATCTGATAATAGAACAGACTGATTATCCAATAAGGTGTGATTTTGCTCTATAGGAAGTATAGATGGTTTGGCTGCAGTAAAGCCAGTGTCTCTAAGTAAATCCAAAGCATATTTGTGTTGATTCAAATAGAACCCTTCAGTAGACCTGACCACCTCAATGCCTAGAAAGTATTTAAGGGGTCCCATGTTCTTAATCTTGAAGTAAGACTGTAAATGCTTCTTAACATCAGTTATTAGAGATTCTGAAGAGCCTGTGACTAGGATGTCATCAACATACACTAAGACAGCAACAAAAGCTCCATCTTTCTTCAAAGTGAATAGACTGTTATCACTGTGAGACTGCTTAAAATGATAATCCTTTAGAGCAGAGGAGAATTTAACAAACCAACTTCGAGGAGCTTGCTTTAGGCCATAAATTGACTTGACTAGTTTACACACATAATCAGAATAATTGGAAGGACAATTAACTTATAGAACATTATATCTAGGAGGCAAACGCATGTAAACAGTCTCTGACAGATCACCATGTAGGAAAGCATTTGTAACATCTAATTGAGACACACACCAGTGATTTGTAGCAGCAACTGAGAGTAAAATTCCGACTGTTACCATCTTGGCAACAGGGGCATATGTCTCAAAGTAGTCAACCCCTTCTGTCTGAGTAAAGCCCTTAGCAACCAAACGTGCTTTGTAGCGTTCAACAGAACCATCAGGATTATACTTGACTTCAAAAAGCCACTTACAGTCTACAACATGCTGATTTGCACGTTTTAAAACCAAATCCCAAGTGTGATTTGATTCAAGAGCATTAATTTCAGTTTTCATGGCTGCAAACCAATGTGGATTAGGAGCAGCTTGTTGAAAAGAATATGGAGTAGGATTTTTGGTAATGGCTGCAGCATAAGCTTGATATTTTGGAGTAAAATGAGCATAAGTCAAATGATTTTCAATTGGATAAAGAGATGATGAAGAAAACTTACCAGAAGAAGGAGTAGAGTTGTGAGATGAAACTGCATTGCTGAGAGGAAGGCCTGTATAATCTTTGAATCTAGCTGGTATTTGCTTGGTTCTTTGAGGTCTAGAGATAGGTTCAGTAACATGAGGAATAGGAACAGAACTTGTAGAATGATCAGGTGAAGAAGTGATGTCAGTAACAATATGAGTATCATTGCTGACTGGATCATCAACAGAATGAAAATGAGGAAATAGAGCAGAATCGGACAAATTGACATTGTTCTGCTTCAAATTTTGATAAGGGTACACTTGTTCAATAAATTGAACATCTCTAGAAAAGAAACTTTGCTTAGAAATCAAATTAAGAATTTTATATCCTTTCTTTCCAAAAGGGTATCCAAGAAACACTCCTTTAAAAGCCCTGGACTCAAGTTTATCAGATGGATTAATGTTTGTAGCATAGCATAAACAACCAAAGTTTTTCAAATGAGAGTAATCAGGTGGTGTTTTGAATAAGATCTCAAAAGGTGTTTTAAACTCAAGAGCTTGAACAGGAAGTAGGTTTATAATATGTGCAGCTGTAAGAATAAAGTCACCCCAGAAAGAATTGGGTAAATAAGACTGAAATTTCAAAGCTCTGGCTATATTTAACAAATGCTGATGTTTTCTTTAAACATGTCCATTTTGTTGAGGAGTTGCAGGACAAGAGGTTTGATGTATTATACCCAAAGATTTTATATGAGTTTGAAGATCACTGTTTGTAAATTTAGTGCCATTATCAGATTGCAAAATTTTTACAGATTTCTTGAATTGAGTTGTCACATAACTCAGAAAATTCTTAACAATATTTGCTACTTGAGACTTATGAGTAAAGAGAAATACCCAAGTTCCCTTAGAAAAATCATCAACTATGGTTAAAAAATAACTATAGTTGTTGTGAGTGAATTGTCTGTAAGGGCCCAAAACATCAAGATGTATTATATCAAATATATCAGTACATTTCTGTTTACTGACAGGAAACATAGCCCTATGTTGTTTTGAAAAATGACAAACATCACAATCATGAATATAACGCCTTAGAAAATATCGTAATTATAAATATTATTATTTTATATTAAATGTGGAATATATGGTGTGAATTTTTTTTAAATATATGTGACATCATGTTTACATGTTTATGATGATTTATTTGTGAAATGCGAGTCCGTGTATTTTATTTGTATTTGTGATGATTTAAATCTATATAAATCATGTATTATTGATCTTCTGAGAATTTTATTAAATTATCGGAGTTAATAAAATCATGAAATCATTTTTAAAATTATCTTTGTGTAATTATATAGTTTTTAAAATTATTTGGTGAATTAATTTGGGTGTTTAAGTATTTTAAAATAATTTTAAGAGTTTTATTTCATTTAAAGGATCAAAGCTTGCAAAATTCATATTTAATTCGCTTTTTATCCTAAAAATATTTTAAAAATATGTACGTGATCGTAACTTTGTACTCTTTATTTTAAAAATATAAAGTTATATCTTCTGTAGGTTTTTCTAATTAAAAATGATTTTAAAGAGCTGTTTAGATTGATTTGGGATTTATTATAATTGTTTTGTTTTTTTAGAATGATGAAAATTCATTTTTTTTGCCCTGCTTTTATCCAGTTGAAACCCATCGTGTTTCCCCAATTTCTTGATGAATCTCGATTCTTCTACATTGCAGTTTAGGGCAGCTATGTTCTTTTGTCTATCTCTCAATATCGCTAACCCATCTTTCTCATTTTCTATAATCTCTTCCACCTCTCTCTCCCTCCCTCATCTCTCCCTGTTAATCCCTCTCTCGAGCTCTATCTATTTCCCCTCCTCTCCGCAATACAGCGTGTGTATATGTTTTCATAGAGGTGTGAGTTTTGATGTGGGTGGTTAACTCTACTGTATGCGTGTGTGAGCTGTGGTGCGAGTCTCTCTCCTTGCCTTCCATCGCCTGTGTAAGCTGCAAAGCGAGTTTGTATAGATGATGCTAGTTCGAATTGATTTTTCCTCTTCCCTGGCCATCTCTGTAATCTATACTTACGGTGTATGTGTTTTAAATCATTGGTGTTGAAATATTGGGGTGTGAGATTGTAAGGTCTTGTTATTGATTATTGTTTGGAAATTCGGCTGAACTTGTTGTTAGTTATAATTTCAAATGGGTGTTTGTGTGTTCTGGGAGCGTTGCTGGTCGACTGCGTTCGTGTTCTGTAGGGTGTGTGTATGGGTTACGGTGTGTGCTGGTGGGAGCAGAAACGGGTAGGCAAGGAGGTGAAATGTTAAGTGTGGGTGTGTAAACAATATGTGTTGGTATTTTGTGTTGGGTAAAGGTCAAGAGAGGAGACAGTTTGGTCGAGTCTTGCTATCCGCTGGTGTCTCTGTTTTCTTTTAGGTGTGTGCGTGAATATGTGTGTAGCAGCAGCTGGGTAAGGGTCTCGGTTTTGGCTTGTAATCGATTGTAGCATCACTTGTTTGGGGGCTTGGTAAATTGTGATGGATTGTATTCATACAATTTATATGTATGTTTTAATGAAAGGTGCGTGGTTTTGATGTTTGGGCTGTGAGTTCATGTGGATTGGGGTGATGGTATTTAAAGATTGAAGAAGAGAAGGGGGTAATAAGGGGAGGCAGGAGTGCAGGGATGGGTCTTATGATGTTATCATGGTGAGAGAGTAATAGAAGGGGGTGGCATTAGTGTGTTAATAGGCGTGGGTTCACGGTGCAAAACAGGGCAAGGGCCGAAAGGGAATGAGAGATGGTAAGAAAATGAGGAAAGAAAAGAAATGGGTGTGGTAGTTATGTTTATGGTATGAAGTAGAGAAAAGAAGGAGACAGGTGTGGTTGAGGGGGAGTTGTCTGCTTATGTGTGAGTTTATTTGTGTTAGGGTGCATAAGAGTGATTGGTAAGTACTAAATTATAAAAAGGGTCTCATAAACTTATGGTTGGTTTTAAAGGAGAGTATTTATTCAATACTGGATTTTATGTGATAGTGATTTCACAAGTAGGCATTATTTGTGTATTTAGAGTTACTGATTTTAAAGGTTGAAATGGTAATGTGTTTTGGGTTAAGTGTAAATTCGAATTTCATGATTTAAAGAAGTTTGGCATTCGGTTTTCAGTTTTAATTGCATGTTAGAGTTGAATTAAAAGTTGAAGGTAGTAGTAAGTTGATTTAGTAATGTTACTGATTCGGGATTTGTGTGCCGAAATATGTCAAGAGTAGTAAGTGAAGTTTTATGGTTAAGATTCGATTATAAGATGAGTCGATATTAAAGTAAAAGATTTCTTAATGGCTTGTTTGGGTCGGTTGTATTCCGACGAGTTAGGCCATATTACGAAGGAAGTGCTGTCGAATTTTTATTAGAATTACTAATCGATTCTTATAGTATTTCAATGAAAATCTCATGTATATCTATGCTATATGTGGATTGTAAATCATAAGTATAAATTGATATTAGTGTGCTGAAGTAGTACCTTATCTGTATATAGGTACGAGTAGGAGGTCGACTAAGAGCCAGCGCACGGGTAAAGGTTTTGAGGAATGGAATAATTATCGGAGTAGACAAGTATGTGCATATAGAAGCTGACTAATGATAAGGAAAGAGGAATGGATGACCGAGTGCAAAGCCAGCTAATGAGAAATAGTGACTGATGTACAAAGAGAGTAAAGAATTGAGATATTGGAATTGGAAACTTCATGTATTGAGGCAAGTGTACTATTCCCTGCTTATTGTTCAAGTGGGATAAGTTTGTTTCTGTTATTTATACAACGTTTCTGTCAAATTAGTTTGCAAGTTTCTATTCCTCACTTATTGTTCAAGTGACGTGAAATCCTATTGTATTAATTATCTGTACCTTCAAATTTCTTTCTTGCAAGCAACTATACCCTCTCTTTTAGTTTCAATACTGAGAATTTGTCCTATTAATTTATGATATTCCTTTTAAATCTTTTTGTTAGTGCCTATACTCTTTATTTTTATTTCCTGTGACATTCTTCTTCTGTGAATTATAAACATACATTCTTAGATTTTTCTATTATTGTTTATGCTTCTCACCTATCGTTCGGGTGATGATTTCTTTTAAAATCATTTTATTGCAATACTCCTCGTCTATGCTTATATTTTTCAAAGGATGTTTTCTTTTAAATTTATGTAAATTAATTCGAGGTTTATACTGTTGTTGAGGCATGTGTTGCTCAGTGACGGTTAAAACCAAGAATGAATTGAGACCTTCTCAATTATTTAAACTCGTATTTGTCATGCCGGTTCTGGCAGCTAAAGCCTATAAGTGCTTAGCTGACAACAGTGAGACCTTAAGTAATTGAGAATTTCTTAAATCTTCGTTTTAAACTATTCGAATCTCTCATGTTAGTTTAAACTTGGTAACGGATTTTCACCAAAGGACCCCTTTAGAAGAGGTTTTCTTCAACCTGTCCTACAATTTTATTGTCTTGGAGTTATTTTACAAATGATCATTTTTAAAACTACTTAATTCGCTTATGTTGATTCGACTTGACAATGTGTGGGTAAAATTATTAAATGCTTAGCACTTGACTATACCTTTGCTTTATCTTATAATTACAATTGTTGTTATTCATGTTGCAAGTAAATTGCTTCAATTACCTTTTAAATGAGTTATGATTATAAAAACCTGATTCATATGCTTATTCGAATTACTATTGATATAATTGTTCCGTTAATTTCCCGAAATTTAGAATATTTAATTGTTATACCCCAAATGGATTCTATTGAGTTGTTGATTCTTTTAGTGAATTGATTACATCCATATCCCTTGCAAGTATATTGTTCCACCTCTCTTTCAAGTAAACCACTTCACTTGTATTTCCAGCGAATTATGATTATCTTAACTTGATTCTTATGCATTTGATTTATCCTTGATATAACTGCTCTGATAAATTCCATTAATTTTGAATATTCAATTGTCATACCCCGAGTCGATTATATTGTTTTCGTTGATCCTTTTAGTAGCTTGACTTAAATCAATACCCCTTGTTGTCATATCGAACTTGTCGATATTTAATTCAGAGATTACCTGACCTTATTTTACTTGATGAGATTTGAGATGTTGACCTGGAACGAAAGTGTCCAGGGTGTTTGGCAGTTGAGGTGATCGATTGTTCCGACACCTGATGTTTAGGATTGGACTGTTGTTTTTTTTTAAAAAATGTGGACCGTAAAGGGTCGGACCAGATTCGTGGTCAGAGGTTATTAAGGCCAATGTGTGCCGTGGATCCATTAAAGGACATTGCTGTGTGCGTTTGTCCGGGGTTAGTGCGTGACTGATCAGCAGCCTAACCTTATTGTTTTTATTAATAAAATGCAAAATAGTCCAATTCTATTCCATTTCCTGAATTAAATAAAATGATATATCTTTAAAGTTCTTGAGCTTCTGTAATTGTGAATTATTCTTTTGAGATAAGTTGGTCAGTGATATGTTCACCAATGAATCATTGTGGTATTATTGTTTCACTATACTGTTCGCTTGCTGAGCATTCTTTGGCTCACTCTTGCTTCATTTTCTCTAATCTTTCAGTTAGGAATAAGGGTGGATGTCCACTTCATACGAGTCATATGAGAGCAATGAGGCAGTCTTTACAGGATAGATCTCGAAGCTAAAGCGGGTAAGCACGGATTGGAGTTAAGCTACAGAGTAAGCGGTATAGTTATTGAAATCAGAATAGTAGAAGAAATTGTAATAATTTGTATAGTTTAGATTCTTGTTTTATACCATAACCTGGAATCGATCCCAGTGAATAATCGTTGGTGTATTAAGTGTAATTGTTAAATTGGAATTTGGTTTGGGTTGATTTACAGGTGGATAGTCCGATTTATGAATACTTCATGCCGAAATTTTCTAAATGTCCCCTGTATCAAAGTCTGCTTTATTATAAAAGTGTATTTTCAGTATTGGGAAGTTAGGGTGTTACAATGAAAAGATATGGAATGAGAATTAACCACAAGAATTTTATTAAGAATAGCAGTAGATGGATATCCCATTCTACTATGCCATAACAATACACTGTTTACATCAACTGAATTACAAGTAGACATTAACTTAGAACAGTCAGATTTGGAAAGAATACTAGTATGAATGGTAGGTTTGAGCATACAAGTAGATTTTGAAGCTAGATGAGATACATGAAGCTTATACAGACCATCCTGCAGTTTACCAATCTCTCTCTCCTTCTTCAAAGTGAGGTCCTGAAGAAAACAATGATTGGGAGAGAAAACAACAGTTGAACAAGGATAAGATAACAATTTTGATATAGAAATCAAGTTGCAATTAAATTGTGAAACGCATAGGACCTCATGAAGTATAAGATCCTTGGTCAACTGAATATATCCAGTATGGGTAATAGGTACAGTTTTACCATCTGGAAGATATAATTCAGCTTCCAAAGGTTTTGTGTCATGTAAGAGGTGTTTATAATAGGTAATATGATTAGTTGCACCTGAATCTAAAATCCAGGTGAGACCATCTGATTTATCATTTGTTAACACAGAATTGATAGTGACAATAGAGCATGAGTAAAAACTGCTACCAGACATATGAGAATTGTAGAGGACATGTTTTGTCTGAGAGTATCTTGTATCATCTTAGACAATTGCAGACATTGAGCATCGGTGAAAGAACCAGAATCTTTGACAGCAACGGACTCTACCTTGGAATCACTTTGACTAACATTAGAACCGTTAGCAGTGGTTGAAACATTAGCTGCAGACTTGATGTTACCATTACCAGGTGATCCAACATTTGAGAATCTTTTAGGCTTAGGCTTTGGTTTACCATGTAACCTGTGCCAATCTGGATAGCCATGTAAACAAAAACATTTTTCCCTAGTGTGTCCTGTATTCTGACAGTAATCATAATAGGTATTGGGATCATTAGACTTCCTCTGAGAACCAGTGGTTGAGGCATTTTTTTTGAACTTTGCAAGATTGTTATATTTGACATTCATTGCCATACTTTCAGACAAAGGAGACTGTAAAGCTCTGGCAAATTCTCTTTGAGATTCTTCTTTCAAAAGTAGTGAGAATGCCTGACTGATAGTAGGAACAGGTTGCATCAACAACAATTGACCTCTAATTGAGGTGTACTGATCACTCAATCCCATGAGAAACTGACTAAGTTTGATCATATCCTCATATTTGTCAAGTTTCTGAGCATTTTGACAAGTACAGGTACTAGTAGTGCAGGTACATTTAGGAATAGGATTGAGATTATCAATTTCAGCAATAAGAGTTCTAAACTTAGTGAAATATGCAGTCATTGTCATATTGCCTTGATTCATAGAGGCTATTTCTTTCTTTAATTGAAACACACGAGGCATATTTGACTGAGAAAATCTAACAGCTAGGTCATCCCACACTTCTTTAGCAGTAGCAAAATAAGCAACACTGTTTCTTATCTCAACAGTCATGGAGTTTGACAACCAGGATAAAACCATATCATTACATCTAGACCAGAGAGCAAACTGATTAGACGTAGATGCAGGCTTAGGCAATGTTCCATCTATCATGCCTAATTTCATTTTAGCAGACAAAGCAATAGAGATAGATCTACTCCACTGATAATAATTCTGATCTGTTGTTGCAGAGTAACGAGCGGAATACCTGGATTATCAAAGTTTTGCAAGTAGTACGGATGATTCGCATCGATTGCAAACGTAGTATTCGAAGTTGTAGAACCAGTACCAACAGTAGTAGCAGCATAAGTCATCATTTCAGATAATATGAGCAATTCACCAGAAAACACAATAATAGTAGAGATTACAAAGAGATCTCAAGTCGATCACAAATTTGAGAAGATACGTGTATATGAGTACTAAAGATTGAACAACAAAATTCACAGAGAGATGAATAAGAGAGAGATCTAGAACAAGAAAGAGATTTAGAATGAGAAAACTAAGTGAGAGAGAGAGAGATAAGATGAAACTTTGCAGAAATGAGCTATGTAACAGCGAAAAGCAAAAATTGATGAAGATGATTGATGAAGATGATTGATTACTTGCTCTGATACCATGTCAATTTGCAGAGCTTAGTAAAGCATAAGAACAGAGAAAAGAAGACTATCATTGAAGAAGAAGATGAGTAAAATGAATATTAGTTTGTTACAGATCTACATTCTGAAATATATACCACATTCTCCTCATAACAGACTAACTAACTAGCACTACTAACTTTCTTGACTTTGCTGACTGTACAGTTGACTATTGTAGATGTAACAAAGATCATGCATTTTTGCAATTTCTTGTTGCCCAATGAAATGAAGAGTATGCATTACGGAACTGTTGAGGAAGTTGGACGGTAAAAAAAGAGGTGCCGTCAGTAGTACTGCCGACACTGGCAGGAATTTACCGGGTATGTGCTTTGAAACATCGAGTTTAAAATTGAGAATTCCAGTAGTCAAACCAGCAAAGCTTCGAAAACAAATTGTCTGAAGCTACTCATAGTATGCCTGTTTGGTTTTACTTCTTTTACCTCCGATAAGAAGCAGATATATAATACATCTTATGAGAAGTAAAGAAGTGAAGCCAAATATCACCGGGATATATTCATTAATCATTTCTAAATCTACAACTGATATTCACCGATTAGCTATCCATTTATTGCTCTTTAGCCTGTGTTTAAGAGAAGAACAGTGAATGTGGCGTGTATACAAGAGCAGAAGTGGAAGGGGGCAGACCAGTGAGGCTAATAGATTTAAGTTGTGGTATTTAGAACTAGCTAACTCAAGAAATGGCGTGGGTATCATGTTGTCTAGCGACCTCAAGTGAAACTCTATCCATTACTTCAATAGAAAGGCCTCAGAATCGTTGAGATTGAAAGAGTTTCCTTCGAAAAAAGACCTTTTCCTCTGTACTTGTACTTCTTCTTATATACGTATTATAGTATTAAGGGTATTTTTGGTATAAGGGTATTTTCGGTACTTTATTATATATAAATTTACTATATAAGTATTGATACATGTATTATAAAACTTTGGCTAGATTATAATAATATTTGGTTTTTCTCTTTATTCTAACATGGTATGAAGAGTTAGGTTTCGAAGGAGATGAAAATCAAATTCATCGTTTGTTTTGAGGGATAATCGTGGGTGTTTAATCGAATCGTTAGAGAGGTAGAGTTACGTTACAAAAACAAATTAATTTTAAAAATTCGTAGGAATTTTTCTGCCCAGATCAGCCAACTTCTTTTTGCAATTCTCGGAGTTTCAACCGTTGGATCGGCCTAAAATTTTGACTGATCGAGTCTTCTTTGCATCAGTATCTAAGTTTTGAACGGTAGAGATCGTATTTGGAGTTCCGGAAGGTCATATTTTATGGGTTCAACAGATTGCTTCTAATTACTTCTTTACGTCGTTCTTGATCTTATAAGTTGGGTGTTGTTGATTGATTGACATCTATATTACTTGATTATCGAGATGTTCTAGTTGTAGTTATTTGGTTTATTTGCTTTAGATTTGGTATTGGCTTTGGATTTGGATTCAGAATTGGAATTAGATTTTGGATTTGGATTTGAATTTTGATTTGTTTTCGGATTCTATTTCGGATTGGAGAATTGTTTTTTTTACTTTGGATTTGGTTTCGGGTTTAGTTTCATATCTGGATTCGAATTTGTTTTCAGCAATTTATTTGTCATGTATGTCTCATCGTCAACAGGACTTTTGTCAAAGGGTAGTTCAAGTATGTTTTCTTCTTTATGGATTCTGGATTCGGATGCATCTCATCACATGTCTCCGCATAGGTCATCTTTCGTTTCATTTTCTGATCATACATCTTTATCCATCATGACTGCTGATGGCACTCCTATTCCATTGAAAGGTGTTGGTTCTGTTGTTACTCCAACTGTGTCGCTCTTTGATGTTTATTTTATTCCGGATCTTAAGCTAAATCTTGTTTCGGTTAGTCAATTATGTGAGTCTGGTTACTTTGTCTCTTTTTCTCCTACTACTTGTTGTGTTACGAATCCAAGATCTCAAAAGGTTATCGGGAAAGGTCGTAAACAGGGAGGACTTTAAGTTTTGGATGAACTTAATATATTTGCTGTTGGAACTCCTAGTGTTGATTTGTCCTCTTTTCCTTTTAGTGATTCATCTTCTGACTTTTACCTATGGCATGCTCGTTTAGGTCATGTTTCTCAGTCTCGCTTAAAGTTTTTGGTCTCAACTGGAGCCTTGGGATAGTTGAAATCTCATGATATTTCTGATTGTAGTGGCTGTAAATTAGTGAAATTTGTTGCTTTACCTTTTCATAAGAGTGTTACATATTCTCTTGTTCCATTTGATATTGTCCATTCTGATGTGTGGGGACCTGCTCCTATGCCTACAAAAGGAGGATCTAGATATTATGTTTTGTTTATTGATGATTTCACTTGTTATATGTGGATTTAACTTATGAAACGCAAGTCTGATTTTCTAGATATGTATAAAGATTTTAGAGCTCATATAAAAACTCAACACAATGCTGTCATTAAATGTTTTTGTTGTGATTTGGGAGGTGAATACACTTCTAATGCTTTTTGTCGATTGCTTGCTTCGGATGGGACCATACGTCAAAGTTCATGTACCGACACTCCTCAACAAAACGGTGTTGCTGAAATTAAACATCGTCATCTTGTTGAAACAACTCACTCATTTTTGTTGTCAGCTGATGTTCCTAGTGTATTTTGGGGTGAAGCACTTCTTACTGATGTTTATGTGATTAACAGAATTCCAACTGCTCAAAATTCAGGTATGTCTCCTTTTGAGAAATTATATGAATAAGTGCCTGATTATGCTTCGTTACGTGTCTTTGGTTGTACCTGTTTTGTTCTCAAGCCGTAGGTTGAGCGTACTAAATTTTCTGCTAAGTCTACTTTATGTGTCTTTTTGGGCTACGGTTTAACTCAGAAAGGATATCGTTGCCCAGTTAGTCAGAAATTGTATCATTCTCGACATGTTTACTTTCTGGTGCATATTCCATTTTTCTCTGTTCCTGCTAGTTCCCATCATATAACGAAGGCGGATCTTATTCGTATTGATCCTTTTGGCATGGATACTAAGGAAGCTTCAATCACAAATAATACTTCAGTTCCCGAGACATCCACATCTCCTGCTTCTCCAACCACTCAATCGTCACCAGAGATTTCAGATCAAACTCCCACATCTCCACCTGCTTCTCCAACCACTTAATCATCACCGGAGATTTCAGATTCTTCCCCCACTCCACCGTCTCAAGAGATTTTGAGTCCTCCACCCATTCGTAAGTCCACTCATATACGTAAGTCCACTCAACTTCCTGATTTTGCTTATTCATCTTATTCTCCTTCATTTGCTTCATTTGTTAATTTTATTCACCGTTTGTCTGAGCCTGCATCATATAGAGAGGCCGTTCCTGATCCTCTTTGGTAGAATGCTATGGCTGAGGAACTTACTGCTCTACACCAAACTCATACATGGGATTTAGTTCCATTACCACCAGGAAAACATGCTATTGGTTGTCGTTGGGTCTATAAAATTAAGACCAAATCTGATGGATCCGTTGAGCGTTATAAGGCTCGACTTGTTGCTTAAGGCTACTCCTAGGAGTATGGCCTAGATTATGAAGAAACCTTTGCTCCTGTTGCAAAGATTACAACGGTTCTTACTTTGATTGCAATTGCTTCTTCTTGTAAATGGAAAATTTTTCAGATGGATGTTAAGAATGCATTTTTGTATGGTGATCTTCACGAGGAAGTTTATATGACACCTTATCCTGGTCTTCCGCATCAACCAGGTTATGTCTCTAGACTTCGTAAATCAATTCATGGTCTTCGACAATCATCTCGTTGTTGGTTCGATAAGTTTTCTACCGTGCTTACTTCACTTGGTTTTCATCCTAGTCATCATGATTCTGCTTTATTTGTATGATGCACGAGTGCTAGTCGTATCCTTTTGTCTTTATATGTTGATGATATGATAATTACTGGTGATGACTGTGATGGTATCGAGTCATTAAAATGGGAATTGGCTCGTTGTTTTGCTATGAAAGATTTAGGTTTGCTCTGTTACTTTTTGGGAATTGAGGTTGCTAGTTCACCAAAGGGATATCTTTTTATCTCAATCTAAGTACATTGCTGATTTGCTTGACTGTGCACGTCTTACTGATAACAAGAGCGTGGATACTCCTCTAGAGATGAATTCTAGATATTCTCCATCTGATGGTCTTCCCTTAGCGAATCCTAGTTTATATCGCACGATTGTTGGTAGTCTTGTTTTTCTCACTGTTACTCGGTCGGATATTGCACATGTTGTTCATGTAGTTAGCTAGTTTGTCACTTTTCCTACTGCTGTACATTGGGCTGCAGTTCTTCGTATTCTCAGGTATCTTCGTGGGACTCAAATTAAGAGTCTTTTGTTTCCTTCTTCCTCATCTTTAGAGTTACGTGCTTATAGTGATGCTGATTGGGCTGGCGATCCTGAGGATCGTAAATCCAATACTGGTTTTTGTATTTTTCTTGGTGATTCTCTTATTTCATGGAAGAGTAAGAAGCAGGATGTTGTTTCTCGATCATCTTCGGAAGCTGAGTATCGTGCCATGGCTTCTACTACTTGTGAGGTTGTTTGGTTACGTCGGTTGCTTGCAGATTTGGGTGTTAAGCTTACTCGTTCTACTCCGTTATATTGTGATAATAAGAGTGCAGTCTATATTGCTCGTAATTCCGTATTTCATGAGCGCACTAAACATATATAAATTGATTGTCATGTGACTCGTCATCATTTGCAGCAGGGTACCATCACCTTACCTTATGTCCCTTCTGCACTTCAGATTGCTGATATTTTCATAAAGTCTCACTCTGTTTCGCGCTTCCGTTTCTTATCTGACAAACTCTCAATGCTCATTGCTGCAGCATCGTAAGTTTGAGGGGGGATGTTAGAATATATACGTATTATTGTATTAAGGGTATTTTTGGTATAAGGGTATTTTCGGTACTTTATCCTATATAAGTTTAGTATATAAGTATTGATACATGTATTATAAAACTTTGGCTTGATCATAATAATATTTGGTTTTTCTCTTTATTCTAACACTTCTCTTTAAATTTTATTAAATCATAGTTCTGTGCTTCATAAGGTATCCTCTGAGTTGATTAAATTTCCAATCATCTGTCATAGTTATGTTTTACTTATATAAGAAATTACGAGTTGTTTGTTGATTTCATTTCATGTATACATTACATTATATAGGTTTGCATACTTGAACAGAACTGTATATGACATATCAATTTAGTCTACTTGCTACTAAATAGGAACAATGTTGTTCTGAGATAAGTTTTCTGGTGCGTTAAAGTGAAATGTGTTAAGTGACCAGTCGTTCGAAAATGTGTTAGAGGGAGGTCTTATACGGATCTTGTACTATATTCTAACATTCCCACTCACTCGAAAGCCCATTTATGGGTTGAAGAGTGGATCACCGGACGAGACATAATTTGTCTTTCATGTCCATAATAAATATTGAGAATAATGGGATCGCAGAATGTCAAACCTAAGATCTCTGTGTGCTTAAGATTTGATACCCCTTTAATACCATGCTAAGTAACCAGTCGTTCTAAAATTTTAAGGTATTAGAGGAATGCCTTATATGGATCTTATATTATATTCGGGTTAATTATAAAACTCATCACTAAAGTCATTCAATGATATCAAATTGGTCACTGATCCCCACGGGATCTCAATCGACTCACTCAATTGTTCTAATGATATCAAGTTGGTCAGTGGCGTTAACTTCTTAAAATTATTTAACGGAAAATGTAACGGAGTGCCACGTGGTGTGACGTGGCTGGTTACATAATTTTGACAAAAAAATGAAAAACAAATAAAATAGAAAGACGATAGATATGCACGCACAATTGACTACTCATTTAGACAAAGAACAAGTAAAACGACAATGGGAGCGCGATTTGAGGGAGAATCCTATTAATTTAGAGAAGTATTAATTAATCGATAAATTAATAATTATTAATTTGTAGAAAATATTTGAAAGCAAACAAAATTATATATTAATTTAACTTTTAATCATATAAATTTAAATATATATATATATATATATATATATATATATATATATATATATTGTATCACTTTTAATTTCAACAATGCAAAACTCTTTCGATGGATGAAATTTCAAGTAATTTAAATGAACATACAATTTTTGAATAAGACATTCATACTTGAGGTGATAATTAATTGTCTAGATTATCGTAATAAAACATATAATAATTTTTAGATGCAATATGAAAACACAACATTTTAGCTGTTACATTTAGAACCACTCAGCACTAAAACACATAAAAACTTTTAGATGCAATACGAAAATACCACACACAAGTTTCTTGATTTAGGAATAAATTCCATGTAGATTTAAATTTTAAGAAAAAACATACAACACTAGTATCATATTTTACAATGATGTAACTTATATAATTTTATGATTACAAGGAAATTATTAATTTATAATATTATTGGGATCATATATTAATTTATCGAGTATTAATTTACTGAGATTTTACTATATATACAGAAATTTAGAACTCTAAATCCAATTAAAAGGGTTGGGTCCGGTCCAAATGAGTGAGTTCAGCATATGTGATCGTTACCTTGCTGATCTATCAAGCTGTTGCCACCTGGACAACGTCTCCCGTTAAATAATTCTAAGAAGTTAATGTTAGTGACCAAATTGATATCATTAAAACACTTGAGTTAGTCGATAGTCGATTGAGACCACGTTAGATCAGTGACCAATTTAATATCATTGAACGACTTTAGTGATGAGTTTGATAATTAACCCTATTATATTCTAACAAAATGATGTAATTGGCGTTTATAAATAGTTGTTACGGCTCAATGTAAATCAAGATTTTATATGGTTCTTATATTATATTCTAACAAAATGAAATAATTAGCATTTATAAATAATTATTACGGTTCCATGTAAATCATTTTATGTAGCCAAACTGACATAAATATTCCACGGGTTAAATATCAAATTGGTCATCTAAGTGAAGGTCATATATCATTTTACTCACTGATTTCAACGGGGTCTCATTTGAATCACTTAAGTCATAATAAATATAAAAAAGATACATCTAAATATGTGATCGAGAATTAAAATAATTTTTTTGTTAAGTTCAATACATTTTTCTTCAATGCCACCATAACTAAATGAAAAATCATGGGTTCTAATATTTTAGATAATATATTTAAAATTTTTAAAATTTATTTACTATTTATATTCAATTTTCTAGTTATTTTCTTTGATTTAATTAAAAATAAATAGTAAATAGATTTTAAAAATTTAAATATATTATCTAAAATATTAGAACCCACGACTTTTCATTTGGTTATGGTGGCATTGAAGAAAAATGTATAGAACTTAATAAAAAATTATTTTAATTCTCGATCACATAATTATAGGTATCTGTTTGATATTTATTATAACTTAAATGATTCAAATGAGACCTCGTTGAAATCAGTGAGTAAAGTGATATATGACCACCACTTCAATGACCAATTTGATATTTAACCCAAATAAACCCAATATTCCACTGTCCTAAATTTGTAATGCAACAAATAGCTTGTAACCAAAAGGACTACACTTATATTATCACCTCCTCTTTTACATGGCATCACATCAATTCGAATTTCTCAAAACTCTTGAACGTCACAAGTTTAGCATCCATCATTTGATTGTACCCGGACAGATCCAGAACCTTAGCTTTAGGGGCATTCAGTAAATTTTGGTTAAACACTATCATATTTCTAAATTTTTATGAAAATATATTCTTATATATTAAAAATTTTAATAGTGAAAATATCTTAAATTTAAGTTTAGGAGGACACGTATCTCTCGTTCTCCTTACTAGATTAGTCCCTGCCCTTCACCTGTAATTCATATTTTATTAAAAATTCGGGGTAATATGTTTTCACAGAAAAAAAAAACTTTGAATTAGGTTGTCGGTATATTAGGAGGTCAACAGTGTTGGTTGCTGGTGGAATAAAAACTGAACGAACATTTTTACAAGCTTTGAATTGACTACCTTCGATTTTTTAAAATAACGTTTGATTTTTTAACCCCGTTTCATGTTCTTAAAATTATTGTATGTAATTTTTTTCCAACTTCTGTAATCAAATAATTTTAAAATGTACATGTATGCAAAAAGTTCAAGTGTCATATACATTAATAATGAAAAATTGCCCAAAATACCCAACTAGAGACGATGTTTCCTACGACGTATCCCAATCTTAACCTAACTCCTAATTGCGATTTCATTACTGCCGCAACTGCTGCTGTTGGTGTTCCATCATGTTATAACTTATCTATGTTGGTAAACATAAATCTTTATTGTTATTCATCCTTGTTCTTTGAGGAATATAAAAATTAGGTTTCGGTAATTTTTGTTTGTTTTGGAGTTCAATTATAGATTAAAATTAAGTTTTGTTGGAAGTATTGGTTACTACAGGTGTGAGAGAACTAATGGTGAATTGAATTCATTAGTTTAGTGTAACAGCCCGACTTTTCGGACTATTAATTCTAAATCAAAAACTGAACTAAAATACAAATTTTATTAATCCAAAAGTCCATTACAAAGGTACTTATCACAAAAGCGCAGCTAACATCTATCGAAAAGTCAATCTAGCCCAATTCTATGGTCTTCGAACTCCAACGCTACCAAACTCGATTGTACACCGAACCTGAAAATTGTAAGTAATGAGCTATACAGCCCAGCAAGTAACCAATCGATCTAACCAGTCGGGCAAAGTAACATACATACACATATAAAATAACACAATATTCAATACAATACGATATATAAAACAATAACTTTCGATACACATATTATTATTCGATACCACATAACAACAATAACTTGAAACCCACAATTCATACCACGACCACTACAACCCGGTGATAACGGTCCTAAATTTTAGAAAACTGTCACTACAATCCGGTGACTCGGTCCTTATTCTTATTTTCGCAAACCATGGCATAAACTAGAGTTCCAAGAATATTGTTTACACATAACACATATATATAATAATATATATAAATTCAAAATATAATCACTTAGCCCATGTTTTGATAACAAGTACGTACACATAACACATAATTTCGAAAACACTAGATAGATCAATCAGAAACTTACCTCTACGCGGAAACTCACGAATCAAATCATGTACCACTCCTGACCAGATCTGTATTTAGCCAATTTTGACCCTCTAAACGACATTTTCTTGAAAAACTCAAAGAACGAAAGTTGTAGAGCACGAAAAGACCTTTCCGAAAAGTCCAGAATAAACAAATTCCGACTTACGATGAATTTTATACGAATTTTACAAGACAGCAGATTTGTGTAAAGGAAAGACCTACGAATTTTGATAATAAAGATGAAGAAGGAGAATATGATGTATTTATAATGTCTCACCACCATAATTCCAGACCTACTAGTAATCCGTATTCAAATCCGATCCATATATTAGGCCCACTATTCTAATCCAATTTTAAATCCTATTTATAATCTAATTTTAATCCTTTTTATTCTATTATTCTTTTATTATTATTATTCTAAAAATTACGGGATATTACATTTAGCATTGTTAAAGTAGTAGAATTATTGTGCACCCGAAGTGTTTAAAAATATGATAGAGAGAATCAACTTTGAGCATTCTATGTTACCAACCCCTATAAACAAAACAGCCTCCTTCGCGAGTGAATCGGCAACATGCCTCAATGAAGCAATCAATGGAGGACCAGTCGATTGTGCAGACACCAGCACAGTTGAGGCGTATCAAGTCAATACGACTTAGCAGGCGTATCCTCTTGAAACCAAGTGTGGCGTATCCATTGAATACTCCCAGGTTTATGGCATATCCAGTTCATTCTTGTCAGTTGTAGGCGTATCCATCCGACACTACTATGAAGGCAGCGTGTTCATTTAAAACTACTCACCTGGAGGTGTGTCCGGTCCTTCCAACATTTAAGCGTATTTGTGGTTCTTCCCATTCCTTTTTCAATTCTTTTCCACATTTTTTGTGTATCAAGTTGATACTACTATTGCTTGGGCATATGCAGCGGGCACTGCTTACACAACGGCGTATCGAGCTACCTAAAATCTGTTATACACATGCTTTTGAACTTGTTTAGGTTACTACTTCATACGTTCTAGCCTACAGTGCATCCTGTGGACATTTAGGGTGCCACTCCCTCTCCGTGGATATTTTAGCATGCTGCAGCCCAATATTGAGTAAAAGGGCTTTCACCCTATGACACCCCCTAATCCCTTACCAGGAATTCGTGTCGTCACACCTCTTGCCATACACATACATACCTTTCTGTTCACCTCTTGCGGAATATTCAATCACCTGCTCACAATATAATCTACCACAAGATTCATAATAATACAACACAAGTTCACTTCCCAGAATCTCTGAAATATTATTACAACTTCAAAATACTAGATAATAGAGCATTAAACCACTACTTTCCAGCTCACACCCTTCTCAGATACTATAAGGCTAATGCGCTGAATCAGTGGCCTTTCCCCTTCCCTTGGTCACAGTTCGT
Organism: Saposhnikovia divaricata; assembly: GCA_036435485.1. Lineage (NCBI taxonomy): Eukaryota > Viridiplantae > Streptophyta > Magnoliopsida > Apiales > Apiaceae > Saposhnikovia > Saposhnikovia divaricata. The sequence goes on from CM071599.1 coordinate 37,006,557, forward strand.
CATACTAGTGTCAGCTCTGGATGCCGCTGTTCAATAATATTTAAATATTAAGAATGAACCAAAGAATGCCCAGCAAATATATAGATAACATAACAAACAATAACAATTAAACCAAACCAAACCAAAGCAAACATACCCAGTATATCCCGCTCAGAGCAGGATCTGGGGGGGTGAGATGTACGCAGACCATGCCCTTGCTTTTAACGGTAGGGAGGCTGTTTCCGTGAAGACCCCCGGCTAAGTGCACATTAAGCTAATAGTGTGTGATATTCACAAGGGTTATCTAAGATTTGAAAAAGGCTCATCGTCATACCTGAGCCCATGGCTTAGAACACATGGGACTTACCTACCAGGGGATTGACTACTCCGCTCTGCAAAACACTCAGATCTAAGATGACACCTGGCCAAGCTACCTGAAACTGTAAAACTAGAAAACAGAAGACAATAAAACGAGAAATGAGAACGAAACAACCGAACTTCTAAGATAAAGCTAACCGAGACAACCCAACTCTGAGGCTCTCAACCACAGAGCCGCTCCCTAAAAGAGAATCCACCACTCTGATCTGGCGCCTCCAAGAACACCTATCAGCGGTCGTGGTCTCATTTAAGTTTAAGGCCTTTAAATCCAACCTAAGCTGCTCTTCCCACGACTCCTCGGTCTACCTCTCCTCCTCACCCCAACAATCGAAAGACTCTCGACCCTCCTCACTGGGGCTTCAGCCAGCCTCCTACGGACGTGGCCGAACCATCTCAACCTCCCTTCCCTAACTTTCGCAGAAAAAGGTGCCACCTCAAGCTCGCTCCTAAAAACCACATTCAGGATTCTATCCAACATCGTGCGCCCACAAGACCACCGCAACATCCTCATTTCAGCCGCTTCCAACTTGCTCTCGAGGGCCTTCTTCGCCGCCCAACACTCCGAACCATATAACATCGCAGGACGGATTGCCGCTCTATAGAATTTCCCTTTCAACTTTAACGGGACTTTCTTGTCGCACATCACCCCTGACGCTGCCCTCCACCTTAGCCACCCAGCCTTGATACGATGCGTGACATCGTCTTCAATCTCACCTTCCTTCTGGATGATCGAACCCAAATACTTGAACTTATCCGTACGAGGGACGATCTGATCTTCAATCCTAACCTCCACCCCTTCCTCGTTGGCCTCACCACTGAAGTTACACCAGAGATACTCGATTTTAGACCGGCTCAGACGCAAGCCTTGGGGCTCCAAAGTAGATCTCCATAACTCCAACTTCTCGTTCACCTCCCCCCTCGACTCCGCCACTAACACGATATCATCAGCGAAAAGCATGCACCAAGGGACGCCATCTTGAATCCCTCGCGACATGACATCTAGGATAAGGGCGAAAAGAAGAGGACTTAGGGCCGACCCCTGGTGTAGCCCAATCTCAACAGGGAAAAAACGAGAGTCACCAACTGGGGTCCGGACGCAGGAACTAGCTTGGGAGTACATGTCTTGAATCACCATAACGTACGACGATGACACTCTCCTCTCCTCAAGGCTCTTCCAAATAGCTTCACGGGGGATGCTATCATATGCCTTCTCAAGATCAATGAACACCATATGGAGGTCTTTGCGACGTTCCCTGAACTTCTCCATAAGGCATCTGACGAGATGAATGGCCTCGGTCGTCGATCTCCCAGGCATAAAACCAAATTGATTCTCTGAGATTTCAACTTCTCTTCTAATCCGACATTCAACCACTCTCTCCCAAAGTTTCATAGTATGATTGAGTAATTTAATTCCCCGATAGTTACCACAACTCTGAGCATCTCCTTTGCTCTTGAAAAAAGGGACCACAGTACTCCGCCTCCATTCAGCTGGCATCTTAGCACCCAAGAGGAGCACATTGAACAGATCTGCTAGCCATTGAACGTCAATGTCACCAAGACACAACCACACCTCGATTGGGATCTGATCCGGACCAACCGCCTTCCCTCTAGCCATCTTTTGAAGGGCCCCCTTGACTTCATCCTTGCTGATACGCTCACAAGAACCAAAAGAACGCACGGACGAAAGAGAGACCTCTTGCTCCACACCGACACCACTCCTCCTAGCCTCATTGAAAAGAATATGAAAATAAGAACTCCACCTTTCCTTAATAGCATCTTCATTCACTAATACTTGGCCTGAATCATCCTTAACAAACTTAACATAACCCAGGTCGCGCCGCCCTCTGTCCCTAGCTTTAGCTAGTTTAAAGATAACGTTCGCTCCTTCCTTGGTATCTAGGCGCTTATACAGCCCCTCATAGGCTTCACCTTTGGCTTTCGCCACAGCTTTTTTTGCCTCTCGTCTCGCCACCTTGTACGCTTCCATCTTCAGAATCCTCTCCGCCCCTGCACAAATCAACAAAAGCTCTTTAAAGAGCGCAAGTTTAGTCTTAACTTTCTTTTGAACCCCCTCGTTCCACCACCACGACTCCTTAAGACCACAGAACTTTCCTGAGGAAACCCCCACCACCTTCTCGCCCACACACCGAATAGCCTTCGCCATGTTGGTCCACCTAAAGTTGACATCTCCACCACGCGTAAAACAACCTTCGTTGAGCAGAGACTCCCTGAATTTTGCCGCCTTCTCACCCTTCAAATCTTTCCAAAGGATTCGTGGTCTAGAATCTCTCGTCCTGCAAATAACTCAACCCCCCCATGGATAGATCCATGGCTAACAAACGGTGCTGGGAAGCACACGCCCCACTCCGGAACACCTTGAAATCCATGCACGCCCTAACATCATGCCTGCGCATAAGTAGGTAATCGATTTGAGTGTTGTGCCCCCCACTACTAAAGGTGATGAGGTGCTCAGCCCTCTTCTGAAAAACAGAATTCACAATTACCAACTCCTGGGCAGTAACAAACTCCAACAACGCGGACCCACCGACATTCCTGACCCCGAAGCCAAAACCCCCATGAGCGCTGAGATAGCCATCTGCCCTCTCACCAATGTGACCATTGAAATCACCACCCAACACTAAAAATTGGTCGTCAGGAATACTTCCGACCAACTCATTTAAGCAGACCCAGAAAGCCTCCTTCTCAGAGTCGTCCAAACCGACTTGGGGGGCATATGCACACACCACGTTCACCACCTTCTCTCCAACCACAACTCTGACGGACATGATTCTGTCGTTGCACCTCTTCACTTCCACGACGTTGTCTTTTAGATCCTTCGTCAAAAGAATACCCACTCCGTTCCTCGAGTTGGCAAGTCCTGAGTACCACAATTTATACCCGTTCGCTTCTCTAGGCTGAGCCCCCTTCCACCTAGTCTCTTAAATACAAGCCACATCCACTCTTCGCTTCTTCAGCACGTCCACTAACTTCAAAAATTTACCCGTTAAGGTACCTAAATTCAAATTGCCAACACGCAAACTACGCGACATCGTCAAAACAAACGTGCTAAAACAACACAATACCCACCTAAATGAAGGTAAAATCTAGATCACAATTTAAATGCAGGCAAAAATAGAGGTGGTTCCGCAGTAAATAATAAATAAATGATTGACGATAATATTTTTTTTCTTCCAGAAATAATTTTAGAAAAATAAAATGATACCAGGCTTCGAATGCAACTTCAGATGATCTTGATATTCCGGTAAGCTAAACCTGCAAAGACGGTAAAACACACAAATATCTAATAAAATATTGTTAGTTAAAAGAATCTAAAATGCTGGTGGTGTTATAAAATATTCTTCCGACGATACGCCGGTCAGGAATAACCAGTACAGTTGGTGACTATAGTCTGTTACTTTATATGTAACGGATCTTGAACAAAACTTCCACTGATGTAAGCTTTTATTCTCTCAGGACTTTACACAAACACCTTGTGTGCACAACTGGATTAGCACCACTAGAGCTGAAGTGGAAATGGAGTGAAGGTCAGAAAAAGTAGTAGTGGTTGACCGTGACGGAGGGAAGGAGGACAGACGTGTAGTGATAGAATTGATTGTCTCTGAAGCTATTACAAAAACACCCAAATTGTTGCAGCTGAGGCGGGAGAGTTTCAATAGGATAGAGTTAATAAAAACGATGCTTAACAAACAATGACAACTCACTCAAAAAAATGTAATTTTACCACTCTATAATATATCCTCCACATTTTAAGAAAAGTACCCCATTTTGAAGAGAAATTAACCCGAAAGTTCTCACCAACCTCTGAATACTACTTGAATAAGAAAATAAATATCCCTTAATTACTCCTCGATACCCGAATATAATACAATAACTCGTCAGAACCACTTAATTGATTTGAATGAATAAAATTCAACAACTGTTCGAATCAACACCCTGGTTAACAGAACCACAAAGGCATCGGTTAACAGTTAGGGTATCGATGATGGACTTCTCCTCAAAACGCCACCTCAAGTAATGGATGATCAGTCCATTGTCCCGCCTCGTTTCTATCGATAGGAGGATGAGCCGACGTCTCGACCACCCTAAACTCCTCAGCTTGGGCCGGTGCGTTACTTTGGTCACTTACATTAATTATTAAGCTGGGCCGGCCCTGTCCCGGTCTCTTACGCTATTTTCAGTTCAGAATATTAGGTGTCGGAATCTTCGATCACCTTCAACAAGAAATTCGCTTAGGCGTCTCGGTAAAAGAACACGTGCACCTTTATTTACTTTTCAATAAAAGATTACTCCAATATCGTTCAGAAACAATGAACGATAAACACCTCCAATAATTGGTTTCCCTCTCGAATGAGTAGAGGAAATATTTATGAAGAACTGTTCTGATCATGGGTTCGAAATGAGATGACCCATATCAGTATTCTTAACATACTCTATATATATACATCTCAACTCTTATATATCAAATCATATATAGTATGAAGATATTACTTAATATATCTCTATCACCTCCTCTGCGAGTACGAATAAAGTAACTCGCTAAACGTCCCAAAAATATATATGCATGTAAATTGCATGAATAAAATCCGGTATAAACAACTAAATAGAATACTTGAATTTGAAAACTTAATCAGCATACTTATGAATTTAAAATATATAAATACTCTGAACGATAGAGTATGAATTAATAAACTTGCCTGGTACTCCTGATGTAGCAGGGGCTCGTAGCGGAATCCGATAATCTAAACAAGTCAAGAAAACACGCGATTAATCCCCTATACGATCCACTTATTACTCAACGCTCAGACACTTAAGCCAATCACAAACAAGGCACTAAGGGGTCCCTCTAGTCTTGAACTAAGTCCATGTTAGTCGACAACCACTTAAGTCATAAGTTTAGTCCGAAATCGCTCCACAAATTCAAGTTATACTTAAACACTTATAAGTTTGGTTTCTAAGTCGTGTTCTTAGGGGTTTTCACTTGTGCAGCCTCGGCTTACGCATTTTTATAAAATCGAAAAATAATCTTTTTAACTCGAAACCTTCGTACATACTTAACTAACTGACCTTAGTATTTATCCTCAAAATTTCATATTATAAATCGACTATTAAGGGTCTTATTTATATCCTCAAAGTACGTACATTTCTGCAGTTCCATCCCTCGAACAACTTTCATTAAAATGGTCATAACTCCTAAACCGTAAACTCTTTTAATGCGATTCTAGCGGAAAAATAATCTAGACAACCATATCTTTACAACCATATGCAGTGGTGATTCTAAAAATAGTTTTATGGTCTCGGGTCTTAACTATTTTCAGGGGTTTACAAAATTTCGCCATTACGACGGCTATAAACCGAACATTTCCATTTTACGATCACTCTAAACAACCAACCAAACAACCCATTCATTCTCAACATCAACCAACATCCATTTTACATCTATAAGTCCAGTGGTGAGACTAAAATCCATCACCCATCATTTTTCATATTTTACAAAGCCAAATAATCACTAAATCACTTAATATAATCTTATCTTTACACTAACATCAAAACTCCATCAAAACTCACAAAAACTCAAAGCATGGTTTAGGGTTTTACCTTCCTTGAAGCTCTAACAACACTAAAAAAGCTTGATACACCTTAGAATAGCCTTGGGTAGCCTTAACAAAGCCTAAAAAGCCATGAACAAATCATAAAAACAACTTAAAACACTATTCCTTACTATTCATCATCACTTTCTAAAATCTTTATAAAATCGAAAATTTAGAGATTGGTTCTCAAATTTTTACCACACCTTCTAATCTTCAAGGGCTTTCTTTTAAGTCCTAACTCATCACCAGGGGATGCTTGAAGCTCGACTTATTGATTTTCTAAGATGAGAGGTCGAAACTGCCATGGACAGGACAGTTTTGGTTCTCCAACTTGGAGGAGGGATTTGACTAGGCTGCACTCCTTTTTTGGTCATGAAATTTTAACGTGTGTTCTCTATACATTGAGGAAGCTATGCTTCAAATTTGGTGATATATGAATGGATAGAAGTGGAGATATGAATTTTTCTTTCATGGTTGCTCATGCTGGACAGTTTGGAGAGAAATGGAATTAGCTTGCTTTTTCTCTCTTTCTTTCTTGTTGACTAGTTGGTGGAGAGTGTTTGTATGATATTTTGTATTGTATAGCAGCTATATCACTCTCCTAAAACACTTGGCAAGTTTGTGTGGTTTAAAAGAAAGTTATGACAAGAAGCCTTGTTGTCTTGTTCTTGATCAAACACCTCTTAAATCCATTTGTTTTTGATTTTTTTTTTCCACCAATCCACTTGATATAATGCTCTTGATGATGTAGTGTGGTAATAATTCTTGATTCGTGTTTAATCCATAATCCATTTCGCATTCGCTTAATCGCTTAATCTCGTTGTAAAGTTCTAACGATTCCTAGAACGTTCGTTATACTAACTCAGAGGTTTTTGTTCTAAAACTTAAATCACCTTAAATAAAATAATAAAATATAAATCCTTAAATCCTTGATTTAAATAACTCACTTGTCTTGATCGCATGGATATGCTCTTCACAGCTCGGTCAAATATTCCATAAAAATAAAGTTTGGAATTTCTGAATTCCGATCGCGTTTACATACACTTATTTACCTCGTAGATTACCAATATAACTTCGAAATATCCATTTCCTATCCCGTACATAGGGTGACATGAAAAATTTCTTAATCCTCAAAAATCACTATTCATCCATAATTTCAATATTCATCCATGCAAATCACTATTTATCCCTCAAATGAAAATTTTTCTGAAGTACAGAAATTTGGATTATTACACACCCGATAATAATTAGGGACCAAATTTAATGGTAGTAATACAATAATGGCTTTGATAAAGTTCATACAAATTATTATATTGAAATTCAGCTAAAAGGATAAAATTACTTTTTCAGTTCCGAAATTCACGTAAAATTAAAAATAACTAAAATATGGTAATATATATGAAATATTAGAAATTTGTTAAAACTAAAACGAACACGATGTATTTTTTCCCATGGCAGTGGTACAATTTTTTGATGTCAATTTTTTATTTAATTAATAGAACATTTACATAATTTTAATAATAATTTAAACACATGTATATTAATATGATTATTTTAAGTAAATAATTTTTAGAGAATTTATTGAATATACGGTCATTTGTATATAAGTTTGCAAAAATACGGTACTTGTGAAATCTTTGCATTTATATTGTCTTTTCCACCTTCTTTGCAATTTTACTGTGCTCCTCCAACTTCATCGACCCCGACCCTCACTTCCCCCATCGTCTTCCCCTTCCCCGAACTATGCTGCCCCCACCCCACCGGCGACTATCCATCCCCCGCCGCCTTCCCCTTCCCCCTTCCCGGAACTCCGCCGCCCCTTCCCCTTCCCCGAACTCCGACGTCGGGATCGCAGGCCTATCATAAAATTGAGAAAATTCACTGTTCTACCGGCGACTTGAAAGAGAGGATGAAGAATTGAGAGATGGATCTAAGGTATCATCTTAATTTTGGTTCTAATTCTAAAGCTTCATACTCCAAATTACTATCATCAAACTCAGAGTATTCTTCTTCTTCAGATAATTCAACTAACAATTTTCTCCGGCGGTGGATTTCCAGCGGAAGCTACAGCGGAGAGATAGGGAGAGAAATGAAGAACAACAGAGAAATAGTTGCTTGACCGGAGTTTTGTTATAATTGTTTGTTTAGAATTTGGTTTGTATACGTGTATAAATCTACTGTATAAATCTACGTATGTATAATATCATATATTTTTCTTAGAATTTCTGGGCATTATTTTGAGTTCACCGGAATATTAATTTGGTCACCGGATTTTGAGGTTGGTTCGGATTCTTGATTTTAACTGTTGGTTAAAATGCTCCGATTTTAAATATACTTGTGATGTGACGAAAGATAGTATTTTTGCAAATTTTAACAAGAAATTGGTATAATTGCAATTAAGATGGTAAAATTGCAAATAGCTATTCTTAACAAAGTAAAATTGCAAAATTTTACTTTCATCAATTTATTTATCAAAAAAGCTCTAATTTTTATTATATAATGTTAATAATTTAATTAACTTTTCCGACTAGAACATAAATTATTTTATTTTCTGGTTTCAATTATTTTTCGAACTTTACACACTGCACAATTGTCATGTGCAGCAGTACAACGTTGTATAAAACTGAGTTGGATAGAAAGCTCAAGTTTAAAGCCCAAGCCCAGTGAGTATTCCGCAATCAAACCCTAATATGAACATAGCAGTAAAGTTATAAATACCTAGCACTCCTCATACGCCTCTCTCACATCTCAGCACAGTTCACATATCTGCTACTCAGGCAACTGTTCTTTTGTTTATTTTTAAGCATAATTTTTTTATCTGTTTTATTTTAGTATACAAATTATTGAAAAAAGAGGAGAGGAGATCGTGGTGATGACTCCATAAATTCAAGCTCAACAGACCGGATTGCAGGGTTTCTCACTTACGAGAAATTCTATGCGTGTCGATAAACCCGCTGAACTGAGCGATCTCTCTCTCTCTCTCTCTCTCTCTCTCTCTCTCTCTCTCTCTCTCCATCTCTCCCTCCCCCCCTCTCTCTCCCCCCCCCTCTCTCTCTCTATTTCTTATTGATATTTTTTATTAGTAATATGTATGTATAAGTTGAAGATTGCGATGATGATAGCTAAGCTCCCTCTTCTTAATGAATGTTGAGGACACTCGCTGGCTGAATCGAACCATATTACATCTGCCAACACTGAGTAATCTTCAATTTACTTAATTTTCTTTTCTTTTAATAATTTTCTAAATCTGAACGATGATGATGAAGCATAATAGTTTAATTATCCAACACTTGGACTGAGAAATTTTCGTAATTTCAATTGATGTTACAACTTTATGCTGAATCGTAATTTTAATTAAATGTTTAAATTGGATTTCAAGTGATGAAAGATAAAATAATCTTAGGACACCATTGGACACAACTCTTTCTAGTTGTGGATGAGAAGCATATCTTTCTGATGTTCATAATCTGTTGTTGTGTTCTGTTCTGTAAGTTTCTCAAGTTGAACTTGAAAATTTGTAACAATTTCCGAAATCATGACTTTTTTTTAGCCCGGTTTGACACTATTTACACTAATCGTAATTTTTTTAAGCTTTTGTGATACAGAAGCACATTATCCTTAATATTTAATTGAACTTTTTGTAAAGTTGATTAGTGAAGAAAAAAGATCGTGAGGATGACTAGATAAATTCAAGCTCAACAGACCGGATTGCAGTGTTTCTCGCTTTTTTATGAGAAATTTTATGCGTGTCGAAAACCCCGCTGAACTGAGCGATCAATTCTTTCTGACTCTATTAATTTATTGGCTTCATGATCGTTTGCCACAAAAAATATTTGGGTTTTTTAACAATATATCCCAATTTAAAACATGGTTTGCAAATATGTCCTATATATATTTGAAATTTCAAATCTGTCCTAAAATCAGTTTTTCATTCAATTTTTAACAGAAAATGACCATTGTACCCTTTTTAATCAAATTTATTTTATAATATAATGTCTCATAAAAACATGATTTGATTAATTTAAATTATAAATTTTAATATTTTATTTGGTTAAGGGTGCCCTGGCGGGGCCTGTGTAAGAAAACAAAACAAAAAAATATTTATTTTATGGTTAAAATTAAAAAAAATGCTCCTGACGGGTCCTGTATTAAAAAATATAATTTTTTTTAGTTACTAGAATTTAAAAATTGTAGTATACTTATAATAATAAGTAATTAATAGAAAAGGGTATATTGGTCTCTATAAAACTTAAAAACTAATAATGGGACATATAATTAATAAATCAATATGATGGGACTTATTCGTAAAGTGATCTATTAATTTGGGACATATTATACAAATTCTCAAACATTGTATTTCCTCTAAAATAAATCCCTTTGCCTGCTTTTATATATGTTTCTTTTTGTAAATGTGTACATATATTATATTCTTGTATATAATAAGTGTGAGAGGGATCATATTCTTGGTCAACGTAGAATCATATATTTTCAAAAATATTTTTAAAAATAGACGATTAAGATTATATCATATTAAAAGATAAAATTATAATCTAAAAAATATATAATTACAAAATGTTGCATTAGAAATGAATTTAAAAAAAAATTATAATCTAAATAGGTTTTATAATGTGTAAAATTTTATATACATCAATTTTTAATAATAATTTAATATGTAAATTATTAACATATTATTGATATTAAAAAATGAACTGCGTTATAATATAGTATAAAAACAAGGGTAATTTGACCAAATAAATTTCTTTGTTTTGGATGGAATTATAATGTTAGTGTTTTTTGGTCCCTCTGATTGTTATGATTTTTTTTTCAATTTTATTTGAGGATCAATGCATATATTTTTGGTATATTAAGAACGGAAAAATACGAATTTATATTTGAGAACTTGATGGACGTAACATATTGTCGTTAAGCTAAATTTGTTTTGTGTTCTTTGATTATGAATAAAATGAATAAAATAAGAACAAAGAAATCTCAAAACTAAGTTTTTTTTTGACGAAAGCCTACTTATTAAATTCATGAAAATACAATTCTGAATCGAACTAGGAACAGAACTCCTGTCGATAATACGACATGACAAATAATATGATTCCCTTCCTAATTGATGGGCCACCATATTAGCAGATCGTTTAACAAAAAACAAGCTAACATTGTTTAAACGTTGACGAGTCCTTCGACACTCTTCAATAATCGACCCAAAATAGGATCGCATGACCACACGACTTCTGATTGCTTGCACCACTCCTAAGCAGTCAGATTCTACAATAGTATCGTGCCAACCATGATTATCTAATCAGCTCAATGCTTCCATGAAAGCCATTGCTTCTGCCATAGTAGGTGTTACCAAACTCGGGTGGAAGATTGCCTTAGCTTCAACAAGAACTCCCTCATTGTTTCTGGCCAGTAATCCAAAACCAACACCTCGATCTTCAAAAACAGCTGCATCAACTGAAACCTTGATTTTGTTTGGTTGAGGCTTAACTCATGTAGTAGCTCCATCTCTTCAATAATAGGCTGGAGAGGATTTGTAAATGACCTGCCTTGGGTTACTTTCCATTGTACAAGGTTCTGCTTCGCTGCTGCTACTGTTCTATTAACCGATGTGGTTTTTTGATTCCAGATAAGGTCGTTCGTTGACCGCCAAATTGACCAGCATAGTGTAATGATTTTCGCATGCTTCCTTGTATCAACTACATTTAATAATGATGACAGCCACGATTTAAAACATACGGGTTCTTGATAATTAATACCTGACAATAATAGTGACCAACATTGTTGAGCAAAATGGCAAGTCACTAAACTGTGTATTATAAATTTCACCTCCTGCTGACAAACCGGACACATAGTTTGTACTGGAACCTTTTTTTGCTGGAGCTGAGTCAGTGGTGGGAGATAGTCTGAGAGAGCTCTCCAGACTAAATTTAACAATTTTGGAGGAGCCTTTATACGCCATAAAGTTCGCCAGATTTTATCATGTTCCTCAGCATTCCAGAAACCCTTTTGTGATTGCAGAAGTTTGTAAGCGGATTTGATTGTGTAAATTCCTGAATCTTCTAATCTCCAGAACCGTTTATCGTCACAGATCGTAACAGACAACGGAATGGCCAATACCAGCTCCTGGCCCCTCTCATTAAGCACGTCCCTCACCACTTCCAAATCCCATTCCTTCTTATTCGTACACATTAACGACAAAACCTTTTGTTCGTGCAATGGTTCAATGGTCGAAGTAATATATGAATTATCATTTACTAGCAGTCATGGTTGACCCAGGATTTGAATGGTAGAACCATCTCCAATCCTCCACCTTAAGCCATCAGTAATGAACTGATGCGCTTCTATAAGACTCCGGCATATGAAACTTGGGTTGTGACCCAACTTCGCCTGAAGAATATCCGAATTAGCATAATACTTGGCCTTATACAACTTGGATACTAGACTGCTGGGATTAGTAGCTAGCCTCCATACTTGCTTACCTAACATAGCAATATTAAAGTCCCGAAAGTGCCGAAACCTCATACCACCAGCATGTTTGTGCTTAGACAATCTATCCCAACACATCCAACTAATCTTTGAGCCATTCAACTGGGACGAGTTCCACCAAAATCTCAATAAACTCTTTTCAATATTCCTTGTGATATCAAGAGGTAACAGGAAAACACTCATAGCATAAGAGGGGAGTGCTTGTGCTACATGCTTAACCAGAATCTCCTTCATCGACCTTGAGATATAGTTCCCTTCCCAACTCCGTATCTTCGTGTTAACCTTGTCTTTTAAGTACCCCAACAGTGATGAAAAGATATGGGGATAATGGATTACCCTGACGTATCCCTCGAGTTGGTTGAATCGGCCCTATCTCGTGCTCCCCATGAATAATCGAATACATTATCATGGTTACACATTGTAGAACCAAATGAACCCACCATTGCGAGAACCCCATCTTAAGAAGAATTGCTTTTAAAAATGCCCATTCTATGCGATCATAAGCCTTACTCATATCTAGCTTCAAGGCCATATACCCATCCTTGCCAACTTTCTTACCTCTCAAGTAGTGCATAATTTCCTACGCAACTATAATGTTGTCCGAAATAAGACGATTCGGAATGGAAGCACTCTGAATATCAGAAATCACACTATCCAACAAAACTTTCATTCCGTTTTCCATTACCTTGGTGATGACCTTCATGAGAACGTTACAAAGAGCAATCGGCCTTAACTCCCCTACCACCATTGGATTTTTCTTTTTTGGGATCAAGACAATGTTTGTAACGTTAAGACCATTTACCATTTCTCTTGTAGCAAAAGAAAAAATGTTTTGTTTGAGCATAAATATCCTCACCAACTATATGCCAGTGTTTTTGGAAGAACGCTGGTGCCATTCCATCCGGCCCCGAAGCTTTGTTGGGGTGCATTTGGAATAAAGCAAATTTCACTTCTTCTCCAATAACCTCCTTATTCAGCTCCATATTCTGTTCCCGAGATATAGATTGAGGAATACAACCCACAACTTCCTCATAATTCACCCGTGCTGCAGTAAACAAGCCTGTATAAAAGCTCCGAATAAGGTCCTTTAACCCGTTCTGCCAATCAAGCCAATTTCCTGACTCATCTTTCAGCTTGGTAATACGGTTCGTACGTTGTTTCTTATTACAAGCTGCATGGAAATATTTTGTATTTTTATCTGCAACATTGAGCCACAATTGTTGGATCGTTGACACCAGAAAATCTCCTTTTGGTCAAGAATCAAAAAAAGCTGTTTAAGATTATGTTAACATTAACTTTAAAAAATCATGCGAAATAAAAATTAAAAATCCCATGGATTCACCCATTTTTTTATTATATTCTTGGTTTTGGACGAAGAAAATTTTGGTTAGGGATGGGCATTCATCCCGACCCGCCCGATCCCGATCCGATCCTCGCAGCGAATGGGGCAGGGAATCGGAGATTTTTTCTGATATGGATCGGGGAGCGGAGACAATTTTTAAAAAAAACCGGAGAGCCGGGCCGGGATCGGGATTTTATGTCTCCCCGGCCCGATCCCCGACCCCTGCCCTGATTCTCAATTCCTAACTTGATTACACCACATTATTATATATATATATATATATATATATATATATATATATTAATAATCATATATTAATATATACGAATTTCTAATACTTTATATTCGAAACAAAATAATATTTTAATCTTATATGTTTGTCTTTCTAGTAGTTAAATAACTTCATTTACATGTTATTTATAATTGTTTATTTAAGGAATATTTTTTTTATCTTAATTTAGTGCTTAAAAAATTATTTCAAACTCACTAGTTAGTGTTTAATTTTTTTTTAAAATGTTACTTTTTTGTTCAAAATGAAATTCTCGGATTCCCCGCAGGGATCCCCGTTACCCGTTTGGGTCGGGAAATAAAAAATAATCCCCGACGGGGATCGGGCCGGGGATGGGGATCGGGTTTGAATTCGGGGATGGGGAAGTGCCCCGATACCCATCCCTAATTTTGGTTAATGGTTTGGGTTCGGTCCGATTTACTATACTCGATCCTGATTTTTGGATCCATTCAACTCGATTCGAAACCGAAATGTGTTTAAAGTTTTCAATCCGACATGTTAATAATGATCAATCCAAAAATGTTCCATTTTAACCTCAAAATAAATAAAATTAATTTTTCTTACTTTATACAGTATAAAGGATTTCATATTCATTGAGGTCATAATAACTTGAGATTAAAAAGATTTTCATATTAATGCATGAGGATATTATAATTTTTTTTAATTATTTACAAAAATTCCACAATTTATTTACATTGAAAAATCTTTTAATTTCAAGTAATTCTCCTATAGACTTTTTTCTCTTATATAAATTAAAATTTATTTATAAAATACTATAAAAATGTAATAGTAACTTTATTATATGATATATGAATTAAAATTAATAAATAATATGAAGATATATCATATATTTATATAACTAGGGAATTTATTCGTACTACGCACATGAGTTGAATATATAACATATAATTAATTATTTATAATTTTTAAAAATTTAATATTATTGTATAATGAATAAACTAGTTTTATGAAGACCATCATTGAAGAACTTGGACACCATATACGTTATGTATTTAGAATATTATAAATTTAATTATTTTACAAAGTGTGTTACATGTAAATTACCATTTCATTAAAAATCTTCAAAATTATATATGTTCTGCAAGCATAACATGTATGTTCTTTACAGAACAAAATTTCATTTTGCAATATTTTAGTAGCAAAACATGCATGGTTTTCAAAAATTTCAATGAAATAGTGATATTCATAAAACATATTTTATAAAATAACTCATTCTTACAATTTTTACTGGCAAAACATGTATGGTCTTCAAGATCTCTAATGAAGTAACGGTCTTCATATAACCTCATATTATATTATATCCTTTTATATAATAATACTAAAAGAGATAATAAAGCAATAATATCATATGTGAAGGTTCGATTCTTACTAATCTCATAAATAAATTTAGTAAAAATAAGAGGTATAATTATAATAAAGTTATAATATAACTAATATTATCAACACAATATTTTTTCCTGTTATAAACAGACCATGAAAGTTATAACTAAGAATAATAGTATTGCTACAAAGTATCAAGCCTGTGCAAACAAAAATTCTGAACTCCGGTAGAATATTAAAATTTAAAATAATAATATTGTTTTAATGTATCTTTAATATATTTTTTCTTTAATATATTTTTATATTTATTAAGTTCTAAACCAAATTTTCTCCTTATTCTGTAATAAGTCTAAAAGTAATCTTATCATAATTTTGCTAAATGGTAATTGTTCAATTCTACTTACTAACATGTAGATCCTTCTACATGAAAAGTGTAAGTGAAATTTTATCCAAAATTTTGATTATCACGGTACAGTATGATAAAATAAATATTCTATCTGTCCCAAATCTTTTGTCTTGTTTGACTTTTTGGGTCAAATTGATCAAATTTTGATTAATATTTATGTATCATTCTTTTATTGTTTACAAAATCTGAAAAATACATATTAAAGTACATTAGATGTACTTTCTAATCATATAATTTTTATCACAATTTATATATATATATATATATATATATATATATATATATATATATATATATATATATATATATTATATGTAATATTTGGCCAAAGTTTGGTCAATTTACCATTAAAAGTCAAAAAGGACAAAAGATTTGGGACAGAGAGAGTATAAATTATAAAATAAAAAAGAATTGTTAGATAATAAAATAATAAGATGAAAACTGTTGAAAGTAATATAAAATGATGTTTTCATATTTAAATGATTTAAACAAAGATAAGTAAATATGACAATTTGAATAAAATTCTCAATGTAAAATTTGTAACCACCTTTTTTTAATTTAGTTTTCGGACATTTCAATTGAATATATATCGTTAAAATATCACTAAATTAAAGATCACTTGGTGAAATTTGGGTGATGGCCCTATCTACTTATCTCAGAGATTGGATGGCCCAAAATACTGATTTCTGAAAACATGGCCCTATTTACCGACGGGACACTCTATTGCGTGTACCGTATCCTGTGATACGCTATTCTATCTCTCGTATACTGTGGTTACGCCAGACCATACACCGTGAAAATGCTGTGACACGCTAGACAATGTGCCGTATTTTGTTGTTACGGTGTACCTAATTGCGTATCTGCTAGACACGGTGCTGCATCTAGCGTATCACCAATCTCCTTCCTTCTGCAAAATATGCGATTCTCTCTCTCTCTCTCGCGATTCTAAAGTCGATTCCCGACCAAAGTTCGGCAGCTCCGTTCATCTCTTTACTTAACTTTTCGTTTATGATTTATATATCATCTGAATCGTCTTTTGACGATCTACAACACTATACCCTTCTCAATCCATTCCTTATACCAGATTTAAAACCCCTAATTCGAACTATATTTTTCGTCGAATCGGAAAACGTCCCTGCAGGGCCGATTAAAACGATAGGGATACATGCGGGGGAGAGAGAGAGATACAGACGAGAGAGATAGAGGATCGAGGAAGGGAGATGGAGAAACGATGGTGTTGGTGGTGGTGCGGAGAGAAATGACCGGAGAGAGACCACCGGAAAGAGACTACAGCGAGAGAGGGTAGACGAGAGGGGAGAGAGACTTGGGACACGCTACACGCAGTAGCGTGTTCCGTGGGTAGACAGGGCCAACATTTTGAAAATCAGTATTTTGGGCCAAAACATCTCAAAAATGAGTATTTTGGTAAGTCTCTCGTGAAATTTAACGTGTACAAGAAAAGCATCGGAATATGATTTCTAGAACTCAAAATAGAGAGAGTAAATAATACATTAAATGCTTGAAATCCAACAAATATATCTTCAATAAAACAGATTTTTAGGTGTTTATAACATATAATATCTTCAATTAAAGGTAAACATTTTTTAATTATAAAATGCAAATGATTAATTATCATTAATTATATTATTTATTAATTACAATAAAAGATAGAAAATTAAAATTTTCTATATTTGAACTTTAATATGATAATATAGATAGTATTATGAATAAGAGGGATATAATTATATTCTTATATATAATAAGTGTAAGAGGGATCTTATCCATAATTTTGGTTTGGTCATTGTACTACCAAAATAATCTCAACCGTCAAATCTAATATTTTTAAAAATAGACGATCAAGATTATATCATATTAAAAAGAAAATTATAATCTAAAAGGATATAATTAAAGAAGTTTGTATTAGAACTGAATTTTAAAAATAAAATTATAATATGAAAAGGATATAATTAAAAGGATACAATTGAATTTTATTTATTTTATTAATATTAAAAAAATTCATATTTACTATTTGGTCTCCATCTTGAGATCTAGAAATCACATTTGGATGATTTTACGGCCCAGGCGAAACTCACAAAATTATCATAAAATTATCACATTAATTATAATTTTTTACATTAATCCTATTCAATGTAGAAGACATACATTGATAATCCTATTCAATGTAGATAACCAAATTATATATGATTTAAATCATTGACATACACGATTTCGTATTTCAATATAAATACACTTTTTAGTTTACATGTTAAAAAATAAAATATTTTTTATGCTAGATCCATCATTTTACATCTAATTATTTTATGATCTAACGGTTCTTAATTATTATTAAAACTGTATTTGGTGGTTAGTAGAACTATCTTCAATAATAAGATGGGTATTTTGATAATCAAAACAAAATATAAGTAGATTTCATAAATCGAATAGAATTTTCAACGTAAAAAGGGTCAATTTCTTCTCTATTTTGTTTCTGCGTAAGTTTAATTGAAAAATAATTGTTAAGTCATCACTAAATTAAAGATTATTTTGCTAATTTCATGTGGGCTGTATAATTGTCCAAATAAATTTTAAGAATTCATGAGAGAGTACAAATATTAAATTAAACGTGTAAAATCTTATACGGTATATGTTAATTTTTTAATAAAAATTTAATATGTAAATTAATAACATATAAATATTAAAAAAGATTAATAATATAATTATAAATATTAGAAAAGGAACCGTGCGTTACACGGGTTATAAGCTAGTAGGAATAAATATAGGGAATCAACTTTTGTCAACATCATATTACATCTAATACATAATACTCCCTCCGTCTAGTGATTAATAGATTTTTTTGAAATTTGTTTCACACATATAAAAAATGTAACAGTAGACATTATTTTCTCTTTTTGTTTTTTTTTTAAAAAGTTAGGATGCTTAAATTTTAATACAAAACAAAAAACTCGAAAAAGAATATTAACTACACTATTTTGTTATATGAGTGGAAAACTGTAAAATAAACTTAAAAACAAAAAGGATGTTTATTACTGGACGGAGGGAGTAACAAAACTCTAATAAGCATGTTCTATTTATTTTTGAAGGATCTTATCCAATTTTTTTTTTATACGTCATTCACCAAAAGAGCATAGACAGTTGGATCTTAAAATAGATAGATATGATCCGTTAAATCAAATATTAATAATTTATTTAATTGATAGTATGATTATATTCAAATACCAAAACCAAATATCAGTAGGTCTTCTA
Source organism: Saposhnikovia divaricata (assembly GCA_036435485.1). Taxonomy (NCBI): domain Eukaryota; kingdom Viridiplantae; phylum Streptophyta; class Magnoliopsida; order Apiales; family Apiaceae; genus Saposhnikovia; species Saposhnikovia divaricata. The sequence continues at coordinate 37,025,660 of CM071599.1, forward strand.
AATTTAATAGAATTACATCTAATATTAAAAAATAACTTTATTTGATTAATAGTAGGATTATATTCAAATACGAAAAAGTTAATTTCAATAGTGTAAACCAAATATAAGTAGGTTTTCTAAATTTATTAGAATTTTCATTGTAAAAATTTGTAACATTTTTTTTTCTTCAATTTTCGAGGAGTCTTAGTTGGATAATAATTGTTAAATCATCATTAAATGAAAAATAATTTCTTGAGTTTTGTGTTACCTATAAAATCGTTTAAATCTGAATTTTAAAACAAAGATAGAGCAAAAATAATAAATTAATTGTATAAAGTCTAATAAATAATTATTTTTTTATATATTTATACTCAAATTTGATTATTTTTTCTATAAATCTTTAAAATTTAAGAGTTCTTTATTTTCTTCAATAAAAAATTAAAATATAACTGATCAAAAACAAATTTAAATTAAATTAATCTTTTAAAAAATTAAGAAAATTTTGTTTGATAATATAATTTATATAATTATAAATATTAAAAAAAATCGTGCATTGCACATATTATAAGCTTATAATGAAATTAATTTAGTTACAATTTGTATTTGTAAAGATAAAGAATATTCCTAATTTAATAAATGCAACTTTTTTACTTTATCAAAAATGATGACAATTTTTGTTAAATTAAAACTGTAAAAATAGGAATATTATTTTAAAAAATTTGGTTTCAACATAAAATTAATTATTACACAAAAGTTTTGACCAAAAAGAAAAATTATTATAAAATTTCATACCTATAATACATTTCAAATTAATTGATCATTTTTTGAGCATGAAGAGAGAAAAGAACAAATGTAGAAGAATAAAAGGAACACAAGTTTTGTCGCTGTGCTACCGTAGGCTCCGGGGAAGTCGGAATAAGAGAGCACTTATCTTGAGGTGGGCTTACTACTTAGATGCTTTCAGCAGTTATCCGCTCCGCACTTGACTATCCAGCGTTTACCGTGGGCGATATGGACTCGACCCGTTCCTACCCACCACGGGGCACCATAGCATGTTGACATGGATTCTGGCAATGCAATGTAGTTGGACTCTCATGTCGATCCGAATGAATCATTCTTTCCACGGAAGTAAATATTTGCCTGCTAGGCAGGAGAAAAGTAGTTGCATTTAAAATCAGTATTTAACTTTTTATAAAAATTGTAGTAATAATGAGTTAGGTATAGGATGTGACATTACACTTTAACTGTTCAATTTTTATTTATTTTTTTGTCAGAAAACATTCTCGTGGAATGAATTGTACCGAAATACAATATCGCAAAAAAAAAAAAGGTTTTCTTTCATTCAATAAAACTTATCATCTAACTGAAAGTCGTGTAAAGATGTCGCCAAAAGTTTAGATAATAAAATTTTAAAGTTCTAAAAGAGAACACCCAAGAAAACAAAAAATGTCACTAATAATAAAATTACTTATCTGAATCACGAGCTAAGAAAGATCTTTTATGCACCACATTAGCCTTTGTAAAATATTCTATTCAACCAAGACACCCAAACGCACCTGCGAAAATGAATTAAACGACAAGAAAAAATTAGTCCATAAAATTTATTTATCAGATATTTATAAATATTATCAACATAATATATGAACAAACATATAAGTTAGCAACAAGCGTAGAAAATCTAAACCAAAGGAGATTGTAACAGCCCGACTTTTTGGATTATTAATTCTAAATCGAAAACTAAAACAAATTACAATTTATTAAACCAAAAGTCAATTACAAAGGTACTTATTACAAAAGCGCAGCTAACGATGACAATGTATTCCGAACCTAAGATCCTTGAACTCCAATGTTATCACACTTGATGTTACACCGAACCTGAAATATTAAAGTAATGAGCTATACAACCCAGCAAGTAACCAATCGATCTAATCAGCCACGCAAAGTAACGTATAAACACATATAGAATAATAAAATAATCGATACGATACAATACGATACACGAAATAATCATTTTCGATACACATATTCTTGTTCGATTTAATTCGATACGACACCACATAACAACAATAACTTGAAACCCACAATTCATACCACGACCACTACAACCCGGTGATAACGGTCCTAAATTTTCAGAAAACTATCACTACAACTCGGTGACTCGATCCTTATTCTTATTTTCGCAAACCATGTCATAAATCAGAGTTCCAAGACTATTGCTTACACATAACACATATACTATAACACATATTAATTCAAAATAAATAATCACTTAGCCCAAGTTTTAATAACAAATACGTACACATAATACATAATTTTAAACAAACTAGAAAGATCAGTCAGAAACTTACATCTACGCGAAAATTCAAGAATCGAATCATGTAACCACTCCTGACCAGATCTTTATTTAGCCTTTTTGACCCTCTAAACTATGTTTTCTTGAAGAACTCAAAGAACAAAAGTTGCATAGCATGAAAAGACCTTTCCGAAAAGTCCAGAATCAACGAATTCTGACTTACGATGAATTTATTACGAATTTTACAAGACTGCTGATTTGTGTTAGGAAAAGCACTACGAATTTTGATAATAAAGATGAAGAAGAAGAAGAAGAATAAGATGTATATATAGCGTTACAAAACCCTAATTTCAGACCTACTAGTAATCCGTATTCAAATCTGATCCATATTTTAAGCCCATTATTCTATTTCAATTTTAAATCCTATTTTTTTTATCTAATTTTAATCCCTTATATTTCTATTTTCTTTTATTATTACTAATCTAAAAATTGCGGGATATTACAGAGATCCTTTTGGTTAATATTTCTTTAATTGAAATTTTTTAATACAACTCATAATTATTAATCTTGAGTAGTTAAACAGTGTAAATATTATTCTTGGGCATGTAAAAAAAGTAAATAATGTAAATACTATTTAAATTTTTATTCGATTAAAATAGGTTAATCTCATAAACAGATAAAAAAATTCCGATAAAGGTCACAAATAGGTTAAGTAAGATTAAATGTCCTAATACAAAGAAAATGATGAGGTTCCGGACTTCTGATAGTTAAGTGAAATGCAAGATCCAGCTATGGAGGCCGCTGAAAGGTATGAAAGGGACACGAACTTGCTTAATTTTTTTTTTAGCTGTTCAATTTTTATTTACATGAAATTCACGTCCTCTTCTGACTTTATATGAACAATAAAAAGTAGTTCATATTCCATTCGTATATTCTTCGGTTTCCCTGTATTCCAGTTTCAAAATGCATACTAATCTTGATTCTAGCTATATTCGTATATGATAGCTATATTTCAAAATGCATACTAACTTTTAATCAAACATATAATATCCAAATGGAAGGGTCCAAGGGGAGCGTTCAAGGCGATATTCAAATTTCCAATGGAAGGGCTGCTGATAACGGCTTCACTGGAGGTTCGACCAAGGCAAACTCAGGTTCAGGGAGAGTGAGGGAAGAGGACAATTTGATAAAGAACTTTAATGAAGAATACAGGGAAATAATAGATGTGTAGGTAATGAACAGAGTACGTGGAGGGGAAGCTCAAGCGATAATAGACGCTCTAAATCAGATCCATTGGAGAAGTTTGAGAAATAGATCGGATTTCGTCAATAACTGAGGTAAGGGTCTTCCTTTCATGGCTAAAATGATTCTAGAGCATTAATTCTTCAAGAGAAGGCTTCTTATGTAGAAGTGGTAAAAGGTACTATTCACACTAAAGTGAATAATGGGAGGATAGTAAATGAATGGAACAAAGTTCGTGCTAAGTCCAGGGGGGAGGATAAGGATGGTAAAAAGGAATCAAGATGTACTATCTTTATGTATAAGATTCCAGGTGATACAACAGCAAAGGATTTATGGGATTTGTTTAAGTCTTGTGGTGATGTTAGGGATATGATCCTTCCTAGAAAGAGGGACAAGCGTAACAATAGAATAGGTTTTATTAAAATGAAGAATGAGTTGAAGGCTAGGGAGTTGATCAACAATATCAAACAGAGAAATGTGTTGGGCAGAAGGTTAAGATTGTCGATAAATCCAGTTTCTAGTCTGGAAACCTCAAAAACTGATCATCCAAAACCAAAAATTCGTATCCCTATGTCCAAAGGACACTCTAGAAGAGTGGAAGATAAGGATAAAGGAACTAAAATGTTTCCACAGGATTTACAAAGGGATAAGTATAAAAATGTTTATAATGCAAGTTTTAATTTATTGAGGCTGATACGGATCCAAATATTGAAGAAGTGTTCGAGAATAGTTTGGTGGGTATTTCAGAAGAGGAGCAATGCCCTAATGAATTACTAGATTGGTTAATAAGTGAAGATGTCAAAGGGGTTAAAGTGCTTATGATAAATAAGAAAATGTATCTTTTCGCTCTGGATCAATATGAAGGGGAAGTAGAATTTCTGAAAAGTGTGTTGAAAGCAAGATTTTTTAAGATAAGGGATTTTGTGATGGGGGATTATATTATGCCAAGGATTGCATTTGTAGAATGTATAGGCCTCCCAATGAATGCATGGGTTGAGGATAACTTGAAAGCCTTTTCAAAATCATTGGGGGAATGGATATCATGGAGCTTCCAAAATAATGAAAAAAGGCTTGTGCACAGTCCGTTGGTTGAGATTCATACTATACAAAATGAACTGATTAAAGAAGAGATGTTGGTTCTGGTTAAGGGTGTGAAATATAAAATAGTCTTTAAGGAACAAAATGTGGAGAAAACAATCATGGCTGTGAGTTCTCAAGTTGTAAGTGAAATGGGAAGAGATAGGATGGTTGTCAATAAGGAGGGTGGAGATGGGAGTGTTGACGTTTCTTCAAACAATGTTTTTTCAGGCAAGCAGACAGGCTCCTCTAGAGTAGATCCACTAGAAGATCTTAGAGCAAGAAGTGGTCTTCAAGAAAAATTAGTAGTGAAGAGAGGAATTTCATCTTCTGAAGATAGTAGTTTATCAGACATGGTGGTTCCGGAAACGATAGTAATGATAGACAATCAAATTGTAGAAAGAGACTCACTCAACGATAAAGGAAATGAACTCTTCAGGGGTGATGATTTGAGGGTACACTCTAGTTTATTAGAGACAAGTATAGATAATGTTGAGAATAAGGAATGTGAATTTTCATCTGGGGAGGATATGGTTGTAAATCCTCCACTTGTGATCTCTCATAGTACGATTTGTAACAGTCAAACAAATGAAAATGGGAGGAAAAAGAGGAAGGCCTAGAGTTAAACCTAGGATAATTAGTAATCCCATTGATTTAAGATTGGGCAAGAGAAGGGGTAGAGGTTCCTTTAAGCACAAAGGACCAATGGGGAGAAATAATAAATCTGTTGGTGGTTTTATGACAATACCAAGAATTGACAGTACAACTGAAGCTGCAGAGAGTTTGGACACTGTATTAGCACTTGGCTTGGAAATTCCTGCAGGGAGAGATAGTGGTGAAAATGCATTAGCTGATGCGATTGACAGGAATGCAGTATAATTTAACAAGTGCTTCGCTCAAATTTGTTATCACTTTCAATGGAGAATTTATCATTACTTTCATGGAATATAAGAGGAGCTTGTAATTTAGTGGCGAGGAAAAGGGTTAATAAATTGGTTTTTTCCAATAAGGTAAACTTGTTATGCCTTCAAGAAACTAAGTGTGGAGAATGGACATCTACCATGGTAAATTCCATTTGGGATGTGAGCAATGTTGGTTGGTTAGAGGTTAAACCTGTAGGGATATCGGGAGGGTTATTTTGCTCTTGGAACATAAATGAATTTAAACTGATCTCATCCAGTGATAGTCGAATTGGATATGGTGTCGTTTCCAAAACAATTTTGATTTGAGCTTCTTTCATATTATAAACATCTATGGCCCTCAGGAGTTGGAGGAAAAACAAGCACTATGGGATAATCTGAGAAGAATCCTTGGACAAATAGGTGACGAAAAGTTATGTGTAGTGGGAGATTTTAATTGCATAAGGGATGAAGCCAAAAGAGTTGGATGTAGTTATAGAAGAAGGGATATGATGGGCTTTATGAGTTTGTACATGATACAAACTTACTGGATTTGGAGATTGTGAATTCACTGTACACTTGGTTTGGTCCACAAGGTAGAAAGAGCAAACTTGATAGAGCTCTGGTGAATGCTAATTGGATGGACACAGGACAGTGGATTCTAAAAGCACTTTGCAGATCAAATTCAGATCATAGCCATTGTTATTAAAGATTGAATTTTTGAATTGGGGACCTAAACCTTTCAAGGTGTTTAATTGCTGGTTGAAAGAAGAATCACTGTTTGCACTAAATCACGCAAGCGTACGTGGTCACAAGTAATATAGAATAAAGTTGAGTTCGTTCCCACAGAGATTTGGTTATGGTTTTAATTCAGTTTTGTACCTATGCAACAATGTATGGTTATTATGCACTGCTAAGACAATTAACAATATTGGGGTTTGATTATCTAAATTAAACTAAGATGAAAACTATTAAACTAAGAATTACTTAACTAATGAGAATTAAAATCTAATTACTTATGCAAGATAAACCATGGGATCTAACTTCATTAAATACTTCGCTTAGATCTGACGCCTTTAATCACTATATGCAATGGTTATGATATCTGATCGGATAACACGAAACAAGTATACGCTACTTCTCAGTATACGAATACCAAACTACCCATACATCCACAAAAGAGATAGAAGATGAATAGACACCAATTATGCTTAGACCCTATATGTCTATAGAATTTGAAAACATAACGGTTGAAGAGCAAGTCATCCATAAAGATCACACAGGGCAATATAAGTATTCTCATCTCATGCTACAAATCATGTTGATAAACAATCATGAACCTATGCTAGCATGACAAGTTCTAAATCTCAAGATCCACTTTAACTTCACAAGAGATTAACAAATTAGATGTTAGCTACGCATCTAACAATTAAGCACAACCATACGAGGATATCAGATATACATCACACACAGATTTTTAAAGCAATCAAAATACTAAAGCTCCATAAATAAATCCGTTAGAATCCCATGACAACGATTAGTTCATAATCGAACCTCTCGTCATCATAGGATCTGATGAAACCATGATAAAAACAAAGTATGAAAAGATATAAATAAAACTGAGTATTTGATATGTAATGGTGTTTATTTTCTGTCCCCCGAGATGTGTATTTATAGCCCCAATTTGCCTCTCCATCAAGCAATTGCCGTTTTAGAGTTGGAATAGGAGTATGGCAATTTCCGTTCTTGAATGAGAATAGAATTGCAAATTCCATGTGTAGATCTGATTCTGGAATGTTGTAGCCGCCCAGAACAATTACCATACTTATTAGAAGTAGGAATTATAGCAATTTCCTTGTGAAGGTTGAATTTCTGCAGTTCGGCACATAATATGTTTCATAAACTGATTTGGTTTTGAAGGAAAATTCGTAACTGACTTTTCATCAGTATTTCTGGGCCGTTCCAGTGGTATTTGGACATCTGAACCACTTTAGAATGATAGAGAATCTCGTTATCTTCGCGTGGATAGTAAGATCGTCCAAAACAGACTTGTAGAACTCAAGATATGGCCAAAACTGTAATTTTTCAGCAACGCGCGCGTGCAACTTGCCCCTCAGGCGCGCAGCCTGCACCTCTCCTACTGCATTCCACGCAGCCTGTGAATGTAATCTGTCCGTTGTTGTAGAAAATCTCCCAGGCTTCGCGTGAGCTGTAAGATCGCTGAATTCTGACTTCTAGAACTCAAGATATGGCCAAAACAGTGAAGACTGCGCAACCTACCCAGAAAATCCGAATTTTACACAAATTGCTCCTTTCTCCTCCGTTTCTTTTGCATTAGCTAACATCTTCAATACCATGACACATGTAACCCCTTGGTAGCATAACACAAGTGTCTAATCTTCATTCCAATGCTTAATTCCACTGTAATATCGATTAGAAACACCAACACTAACCAATAGCTACAACCCTGCACAACTACACAAAACACATCAAAAATACAACAAACTTGAGACCAAGTCAATCAATTTAAGCCGATATGGAACGCTCCAAGTGGATATAAAATCCACTTATCACACCCCCAAACTTAAACCGATGCTTGTCCTCAAGCATAAACAACTAACACTAACTAGTACCACTTCCGTAGGTGATCACGGTTGCATTTGGCATATGCAACAAGCCCTTTAAACCCCTAGGCAGCCCTAGTGGACGAGTAAGGTCTCGTGAGGGCCTATAGCGAATGTACCCACAAAATCCAATGCAATGCATGAATGTAACTAATATGAAAATGCAATTAATCTAGTACTAATATCCTACCACACCTTCAAATCCTCTCATGCCATATCAACTTAAGAATCAAAGTAAATACACAATGTCTTGGTGTCGAAAGTGAAAGTATTCACATAGCCTACTCAATGAACATGCATAAGTTCTCACAAGTCCATGTCAAGTGTAAGAATAAGTTAGTAAACATGCTAAGCCTACAAGAGTACATCTTTGACACAAAACTCGGGATCTCATACGCAAAAACAAGCAAACACTCACAATCCACTCATAAAATAATATTCACTCAAGAACAAGGGTAAGTGTATCACTCAATTCCAACAAAATCATAAGCATGCTTGACATTTGGTATCAATCTAACTCTTAACACAACATACATCAATGACGATAATCAAAAGGTCTTTATTTGGGTTGTAATGGGGCTAGGGACAAGGTATGTCAAATAAGCCAAAACAGGTGAAGTGTCAAAAGCTAGTAGGAGCTTATAATAAATCATACACAACCACCTATTTCCCTCCCATACTTTTCTCAACAAAAACACTCGACTAGTCGACTAAAGTAGGATCACAATAAACACAAACATGCTCTCATAACATAATATATATATATATATATATATTTTCCATTTTTTTTTTAGAGCTAAAGCAACAATAATATAAACAATAACAATGATCCCACGATTTTATTACACATGCCGACTATCAAGCAAATAACCAAACCCAAATTCCAATATTTCCCCCCCAAACTTATGACCAACAATAAACCCTTTCTTGCACACCTTATTACTCCCTTAAGCACTCTACTAGCCTTTGACAATGTGGGTTCAAATTAATGTAAGGCCAATACAAGAAAAAGGTCTAGGCAAGTAATGTGGTATGTCACTGAAAAAATAGGACTAAGCTCAACGGGTTAACTAATTGATCATGTAAACATGGTGTAGTAATATGGGAAAATATGCAGTTAATCCTAAATGCCTTTATCATTTTAATCGCCAATTAATGTCATGCGTTTCAAGAAAGATCTCAAACAACTTCTAGCAATGCAAACAATCTTTGGACACTCAAGCAAACGAATAAATTGCAACAAATATGCAATAAGGCTCAAAAACTCACTTGGTGGAAAAAACATACTCAATCCCAAGCAAAAATCTCTCTAACGCACCGACTTGTATTCAAAGAATGCAAACTAAATCAGCTTGCACATATTCATGTCCTTCTAATGACTTACAACATTCAATAAGTCTACTAGCTTCAACTTACTAGTGTATGTGTGTGCACAAGAACAAAGCATATCACTTCTCAATCAAAAGCATCAACAACACAAAATTCCTATCAAGCATGGGTGCAAATGTAAACTACTATGAACTCACATGATATACGAACATAAAAACAGAATGTCCTATATGAAACAAACATGCAATAATACGAACAAAACATGAATGAATTACTACTAAGCATGCAAAACATGATATCTAAATGAACACAATGACACAAACAACTACCACATACTACTTATCCCCAAACCACCCCCAAACTTAAAATATTCAATGTCCCCATTAAATTGAAGGTAATATAAGGAAAAGTAGAAAAACATACCTACTTGTCGGAATATGCAAAACAAAATGCAACACAAATGCGTGGGTTGCCTCCCACGAAGCGCTTGTTTAGAGTCAATTAGCTTGACTACGCCATGCTTCCATTAAGGATGATAATAGTTGGCCTGGTTTTCTCTTCGTGAGACTTCATCATCATCACGGCGGCACACTTTCTGCCCCTTCTCCTCGCTTGGCCTAGTCGTATAACAAATATGTCCTATTCCAATGCCTTCATTTGTTGACCCAAAATCTTTCAATTTGTAGAACAAAACACACTCGCGGGCTTCGCTTGAATATAATGGAAGAGGGTAAATGTAAGTTGCTGAAGCCTTTGGTTCCTCAAAAAGAACTTCCTCCGTTGGCTCTGATGCGCTACCTCCATCTTTAAACTCTGAGACAAGTAGAAGATCTGCATCTGTCCCATGATCATCAGCCTCTTGGAACGCACATACCAATTCTTGAAATTTGCGTAGCTCATCAGTGTCTGTCCCGAATTGTGCCCTTTCCAAATCATCCACCTCACTAGCTTGATCAAATTCCTCACATGGCTTGTGAACGCTCACCTCACCTTGGAATTTGTCTTCTTCAATTAAGCATGTAGTACCTTGCTCCAAGTCACCGTTATTTTCTGGAATTGCCTCTGGTATGAATTGATGTTTCTTCTGTTCCACAACACTCACAGCTCGAGCAACTAGAATCTCCAAAGATTTGAGAGACTCCTCATTACTCTTTGCAAGCATCCTAAGCTCCTCCATAGTAATAACCTCATCTGACTGAAAAGTAGGAGTAGGTTACTGATGTTGAAACTCTTCACTTCCAAAGAAATATGACATATCTGGAACATCTTGCTGGTACTGTTGAGGATGGTATTGAAAATATGGTTGTTCCTCATAAGTGACAAATGGATCAACTCCTTCGTAGTTACAATATTGTGAGGGATCATGCACGCCCAAACACCGCTCACATTGATAAGGCATGGATGTCCTCGAATATGCCCACCATGGCAACTCCTCGCATGCCATCTTCAAACACTCAAGTACCTGAACACACCGAACTAAAAAAGATAGGTAAGAAAAATCTGAGTCAGTGAACTCTAACGACCACTATTGACAAGCACATAAACCAAAAATAAAACACCGATGATCCCCGGCAGCGGCGCCAAAAAAGTTGAGTTCGTTCCCACAGAGATCTGGTTATGGTTTTAATTCAGTTTTGTACCTATGCAACAATGTATGGTTATTATGCACTGCTAAGACAAATAACAATTTTGGGTTTTCATTATCTAAATTAAACTAAGATGCAAATTATTAAACTAAGAATTACTTAACTAATGAGAATTAAAATCTAATTACTTATGCAAGATAAACCATGGGATCCTAACTTCATTAAATACTTCGCTTAGATCTGACGCCTTTAATTATATGCAATGGTTATGATATCTGATCCGATAACACGAAATAAGTATACGCTACTTCTCAGTATACGAATACCAAACTACCCATACATCCACAAAAGAGATAGAAGATGAATAGACACCAATTATGCTTAGACCCTATATGTCTATAGAATTTGAAAACATAACGGTTGAAGAGCAAGTTATCCATAAAGATCACACAGGGCAATATAAGTATTCTCATCTCATACTACGAATCATGTTGATAAACAATCATGAACCTATGCTAGCATGGCAAGTTCTAAATCTCAAGATCCACTTTCACTTCACAAGAGATTAACAAATTAGATGTTAGCTACGCATCTAACAATTAAGCACAACCATACGAGGATATCATATATACATCACACACAGATTTTTAAAGCAATCAAAATACTAAAGCTCCATAAATAAATCCGTTAGAATCCCATGACAACGATTAGTTCATAATCGAACCTCTCGTCATCATGGGATCTGATGAAACCATGATAAAAACAAAGTATGAAAAGATACAAATAAAATTAAGTAATTGATATATAATGGTGTTTATTTTCTGTCCCCCAAGATGTATATTTATAGCCCCAATTGGCCTCTCCATCAAGCAATTGCCGTTTTAGAGTTGGAATAGGAGTATGGCAATTTCCGTTCTTGAATGAGAATAGAATTGCAAATTCCATGTGTAGATCTGATTCTGGAATGTTCTAGCCACCCAGAGCAATTACCATACTTATTAGAAGTAGGAATTATAGCAATTTCCTTGTCAAAGTTGAATTTCTGCAGTTCGACACATAATATGTTTCCTAAACTGATTTGGTTTTGAAGGAAAATTCGTAACTGATTTTTCTTCAGTATTTCTGGGCCGTTCCAGTTGTATTTGGACATCTGAACCACTTTAGAATGATAGAGAATCTCGTTATCTTCGCGTGGACAGTAAGATCGTCCAAAACGGACTTGTAGAACTCAAGATATGGCTAAAACTGTAATTTTTCAGCAACGCGCGCGTGCAACTTGCCCCTCAGGCGCGCAGCCTGCGCCTCTCCTACTGCATTCCACGGAGCCTGCACCTGTAATCTGTCCAATGTTGTATAAAATCTCCCAGGCTTCGCGTGAGCTGCAAGATCGCTGAATTCTGACTTCTAGAACTCCAGATATGGCCAAAACAGTGAAGACTGCGCAACCTACCCAGAAAATCCGAATTTTACACAAATTGCTCCTTTCTCCTCCGTTTCTTTTGCATTAGCTAACATCTTCAATACCATGACACATGTATCCCCTTGGTAGCATAACACAAGTGTCTAATCTTCATTCCAATGCTTAATTCCACTCTAATATCGATTAGAAACACCAATACTAACCAATAGCTACAACCCTGCATAACTACACAAAACACATAAAAAATACAACAAACTTGAGACCAAGTCAATCAATTTAAGCCGATATGGAACGCTCCAAGTGGATATAAAATCCACTTATCAATCACTTAAATCTATTCTTGAAGGTTACCTGAAATTAGAGCCTAATAGAGTGAATCTTAACTCTCAGAGTTTGGTGAGAAGGTTTAAATCTCTTATGAAAGAATGGGCTGGTAACCCGGAAAACAATATAAAGGCTAGAATAAAAAATCTTGAAGATTCTCTCAATGTTTTGGATGATAAAGGCTGCTCAAATAATGAAGAGGTGATTATTAAATAAGAATTGATTCATTTGTATGATCTAAAGACTCAAATGCCCAGACAAAAAGCCAGGGTAAATTGGACTTCATTTGGTGACAAAAACTCAAAGTTTTTCCATAAGGCTATTAAAAAAGGTACAACAGAAATTCAGTTAGGAAAATCCTTTGGCAAGGCGAATTGGTCTCGTGTCCTAAAAGGATTAAAGATGCATTCTTAAAACAATTTTCTTCGCTCTTTAGTGCTAAGAGTCAACCAGTTACTCTGAAAATGGGTAACCTACGAGGTAATAAATTGAGTAAGGAAGGTAGTGAATGGATTGAGGGAGATATTGATGGTTCAGAACTAGATCAAGCTTTAAGGGAATTTTCTGATGAAAAAGCACCTGGTCCCGATGGTATGAACATGGGATGCTTAAAATTTCTTTGGAAACAGCTCAGAGACAGATTGTTGCAAGATTTCCTATCCTTTGCGGAGACAGGAAATCTTCCTGTTGGGATGAATTCCTCCTTCATTTCACTAATTCCTAAGATTGAATCTCCTTTGCTGGTAAAGAACTTCAGACCAATCAGTTTGATAAACTCCACCATGAAACTCTTCACCAAAATCTTAGCAAATAGACTTAGCATTCATATCAAGAAAATTGTGGGTGAAAACCAGTATGGCTTTTTCAAGAATAGGCAAGCAGCTGATAGCATCTTTATTCTAAATGAAGTATGCCACAGTTTACAAAAAGGAAATTCTTCAGGTTTGATCTTTAAAATAGACTTTGAGAAAGCATTTGACTCTGTAGACTGGTATTTCTTAATGGATTTGTCGAACTACTTGGGCTTTTGGGATAAATGGTGTAATTGGATTCTGAACTATTTAAGATCCATGAGAACATCTGTGCTGGTCAATGGCTCTCCTAGCAAAGAATTTGCACCAAGTAGAGGGGTTAGGCAGGGTTATCCCCTATCGCCATTGCTCTTCAATCTAAATGTGGAGTCCTTAAGCAGAATGATTCATGAAGCTACTAGGATGGGTTTGTTTAAAGGTATCTCTTTAGGGAATAACTCTACATGCATTTCACATTTGCAATTTGCAGATGATACAATCATTTTTTTAGAAAATAATCTAGATTCCGTCAAAGCTTTAAAGAGAATTTTGCAAAGCTTTGAACTATTATCTGGTCTGAGAATTATTTTCAACAAAAGTAAGCTATATGCTTTTGATAAGGATAAAGATATTGTTCTTAGAAGTGCAGAATTACTTAATTGCACTGTAGGGGATATGCCTATGACCTTTATGGGGGCTACGATTGGATCTTCTCCTAGGAAGATAAAATTTTGGGACCCTCTTATAGGGAAAATCAAGGGCAAGTTCGCCTCTTGGAAATGTGACACTTTGGATATGGCTGGCAGACTTATCTTGTTAAAAGCTACTTTAGACAGTCTTCCTACATACTGGTTTAATGTGTTTGTTCTGCCAATTACAGTATGTAAGAAGATTGAGGCCATTAGAAGGTGTTTTTTATGGGGGGGGGGGAATTCAAATCAGATGGTTCTGTAGTGAAGAAACTTCATTTACTTGAATTGGAAAAAGTGTGTCAGCCTAGAGATCAGGGGGTCTGGGGGTGATACCTATTAGACAAAAGAATCTTTCAATGATAGCAAAACGGTGGTCTAAGTGGTGGTTGGAAAGGGATAGGGACTGGAACAAGATTGTCAGAAGCAAATACTCACTTACTTATGGGGATGATTTGGATATCACTCTCAGGCATAAGGATTGCTCAGAAATAATCAAGGGATTGATAAGTATAAATAGTAGCAATGGTTTTAACGCTATGTTGTCAAAATCAAATTTTCACTGGAAGATTAAAAATGGAAGATCTACACGTTTCTTGGAAGACTATTGGAGGGAAGGATGTTAGGTCCCGAAGTATCGTAGAAGGGGGGGTTGAATACGATACTAAAAAAAAAATTCCGAGAATATATCTTTATTGATAATAAACTCGAAGGGGTGTTACAACTTCTAATCCAATGGATTAGCTTCAAAACCAGAACACTCCTAAGGATAGTTTAGGCACAGGACCTTCTACCCGACACTTCCTGAAAGCGGGCTAAGCCGGATTCCCTACTAGATAGACTGTCTAGCAGCTTACACAGGGAAGATATAAGAGAGAGAAGAGAGAGTTGTGTGTTGAGGTGTATTTTGAAATGAAATACAACAGGCCTATTTATAAGTTTTAGAAAGTCACTATGCTATACTATTCTAGTGGCCCCCACCTGCATAGTAACACTATTCCACCAACCAAACCGCGTCTGCTGAAAATTTTCATTTCACGTGGGCCCCACCAACCAATATTTGCACAGTAATCACTATTTGCACAGTAACCACTATTTGCACAGTACCTGCATAGTAATCGCGGATAGTAAGTTTGCATAGTAACCTTGCATAGTAATCGTGCATAGTAACTTTGCTTAGTATTACTATTTTTGGCTGCTTCTCTTGGGCTTCTCTCTTCTGTTTCAAATATTCTACTTGAGATATTATGTCTGTTCTTGATCGTCAATAGGCTTTGGCAATTCTTTCTATGAATTAATGTGTTGATCCTTCTCGTATGTGCTGACACTTAGTGCACTGGTCTGATTCATAAGTGACTAGAAATGATCTTGATCTTCACACCTTCGTTACATTCCAATTGATTAGCCTGCAACAATATCTTCAAATAATATAAATACATGGAATCTTTTTGGCCCTTCAACTGAATCATCTGTACATCTTATTCTGTCACTGAGGCTTGATCATGTTAATGAACTTCTTTCAGCGACTTGATCCTTGTTGATGCATGTTCTTCAAATTTCACGATCCCTATATAGAGTTAATATTATTTATCTTTTATCCTAGTTGAGTTATATATGTCCTCTATTACATATTACATTACATTATGCTTTATAATCTCCCCCTATTTGATTGTTAGGGTTTGACAAGCAAATTCCTAGAGGATAACTCAACTGATACAAAAAAAAAAATAAAGTTCAAAGATAAATAATATTAAAGTGCATTCTGGATCATATATATACATTTTCCAGATTTCTACAATTAACCAAGTGCAAGACAATTGTTCCTTTAGATTGAACAAATCTTCAAGTTTGCCTTTGCTTTCTTTCCATAACACTAATACTCCCATTAGCTTTTCCTTTCCCAAAATAAATTTAATTCCGTGTCAACAACCTTTTCCTTGCCCTTACGCCTAGTAGATGTTTCTTGGTCATCCACCTTCTCCCCCTCAGTTGGGTTATCCTCCAGAGTAGTAGGATGTGGAGTTGGTAAATTAGACGAAGATGGGTTTACCAAGGAGTTGATTGCATCATTTAACTGGGTTGCCATGGTATTCAATTGAACCTGGAATACATCATGTTGAATAAGTTGCAAATTTTTGATTTCTGCAATGGACTTACAGATATTTGGCAACTCTTTCTCCATTTTTTGGACCCGTGTAATGAGTCTGCTGTATTCTTTTCTGGTTACAGGTGCATGTGGTTGAGTAGGTTGCTCACTCGTACGTTCTGCAGGTGTTTCACTCAACACTCTATATTCACTCGGTTTAGTGGTTTGGGTTACACTTACATGTTCTGTTCGTGATTCCCTCAACTCTCCTCCAGAGCTTCCACTGATATGTGTACCTGCAAATGAAATCATCCTAGCCCCTTTTTCAGAGGTCACGGATGGTGCAATGAAAGTTCGTGAGCTTCCATCCTCGCGTGAAGCGAGTTGCTGACCACTGGTAAAGAGTGGTAAATCTCAAAAGAGATCCAGAGATTTTCCCTCTGGGAAGTTAAACTTGAATCGATTAAATGGCACAAAACCCAAGTTTCCCTTGACTGTCTGTGAAGACACTTGGTTCATAAAAGAACCACCTACCGATGGATCTTTCTGTAAAATGGAAGATTCACCAGCAGTTATTGAGGTAGGTAATTTCACCTCGGATGCCTGTGAAGGAATTTGATCTTTAGAAAGATCATCAACCACTCTTATGTTCCGTGAAATGGAACTCAAGATAGTTGCTCCCGTCAATTCAACCTTATTTACATTTTCACTCATCTGACAAGGAAGAATTGTTTCAATAACAGTTGCAGTTACCTCAGGTTCATTTGGTTTACTTCTTTTAGAATGAGGTAGAGCTGCTGATGTAACTAACTCCTTATGTGGTGCTGCTGAGGCACTATCTCCCTCAAAAGTATTGATGGCTGGTCGTTTAATTGACAATTGAGGTGTAGGAGTTTGTTGTATTTGTGTTTGCATTTGTAGAATGGGCTCTTCGACCTGTGTTGGAGTCGGTGGGATTTCCTGCTCTTGGTCGGGTAAGATGGCCACTAGGGACTGTAGAAACTGTATTTCCTGTGACACAACAGGGAATACAGAGGTTGGAATAGCAGGGATTGAAATATTACCTTGTCGTATACATGCTCTCACTGGTCTTGGTAACAACGGAAGTGGGACAGTCTTTAGATATTCAGTTAGGACTGTAGGCACATCCGTATAGTTCTTTTTGCTTATGTAATTAATTACATTCGTCTTCATGTAAGAACATTCCACCTTTCGACCATTTTCCAAGTGTACCCTGTCTTCATCATTCAAAAAATCATTTCATATTAGCTGTAGAAACCTTGGATATAGACATTTGACATTTTGAGTCTGAACATCTCTTCTTCCCAAGTGTTTCATCTTTAAAATGATTTGACCAAGCACTATTTTTCCAAAATTAATCCTCAAATTATTGGCGACCGCATACCCTATTTTTTGAATAAATTCAGGTATTCGATCTTGATTTGTTCTATCTGAGGAAAAAACATGGTTAAGAGTGTGAAAGAAGAAATTCCAGTACAGGGTTAGAAACGTTCTAGAAAGATTACCAGTCTTGAAATTGCCATCTTGGTACCTTATAAAACGAAAGAACATTTCAATCTGTTCAGGTGTAGGATTAGAAACAAGATTTTTCATAGGAAAATGAAGAATTCGATTAACATCTCGTTCAGTGGCCCTAATCGACCTACCAAATAGTCGATATGTGATTGCACACCCATCCTGTCCAGAAGTGTTAACCGCACTGCAATATAGTTCACGTAATGCACCATGGTTAAGCTGCACTGGTGTAACTAAAGCATAACGAATTAATGAATATTCATTCAGAAATTGTGTCCAAGCCCGAAATTGCTCATCCAGAATGGTTTCGATTTGTTGAATGGAAACAAGATTAACTTTAGCAATTAAAAAACTTCCCTGCAATGCCATTTTCAAAACTTTGAGGAAATTCAAAAACAAGGGTTAGTTTTTATAAAGGATGATGTATAAAGCAAGAATATGAAATCCGATCTAAAAACCACCAGCTAGATTGAGAGATCTTTCAGATCAAAGCTCGAAATATTCAGCAATTGTGTGTATATGCTCTGTATATCTGAAAAATGATGATGTTAAACACAAACAAAAACTCATCACTTATAAGGTTTCAAGGTTTAGTGGGTTAGGTGAGATAGTGACAGGTTATGTTTAAATAATAACACCGTTCAATAATTTCTCACCTAACAACCTAATTAGCCGAAAAATATCTTATCACTGAAACCTGTCAGCCGAAAAACATCTTATCACCGAAACCTATCAGCCTATACACATATTTAATACTTCTAATTATTATGGATTTAAAAATAATCACGTAGTAAATCAAGAATTAATCCACAATAATCAGATAAACTCATAATTAAATAGACATAAAATTAATAAAATATCATTAATTGATATATGTCAATAAAATATTTATTTAATTATGCTACAATGATATCTCCAGATTAATCATGCATATAAGCAAATAAAACAAACAAAATCCAGAGAATGAAATTCACTGGCTGCAACTAATTGAACAGACATTTTAAAAGATCATGTAAAATTTAACATACCAAGCTCACTTACCAACCTTGAAAAGGTTGCTTCATCCAAAGCTTTAGTAAAAATGTCTGCCAACTATTTTTCACTAGGAACAAAATGCAGTTCCACAGTGCCTTCCATCACATGCTCCCTGATGAAATGGTATCTGATGTCTATGTGCTTGGTTCTAAAATGCTGCACTGGATTCTGTGATATTGCAATTGCACTAGTGTTGTCACAGAAAATTGGGATCTTTTCAACTTTAACTCAATAGTCAAGTAGTTGATTTCTCATCCATAGAATCTATGCACAACAACTCCCAGCTGCTATGTATTCAGCCTCTTCAGTTGAGGTAGATACTGAGTTCTGCTTCTTACTGAACCATGAGACCAGCTTATTTCCCAAGAATTGACAGGTTCCTGTGGTATTTTTTCTATCCATTTTTCAACCTGCATAATCTGCATCTGAGTAACCAGTTAGATCAAAACCAGAATCCCTAGGGTACCAAATGCCAAGGTTTGGTATTCTCTTGAGATATCTGAAAATCCTTTTAATAGATACTAAGTGAGATTCCCTAGGATCAGCTTGAAATCTAGCACATAAACATGTAGCAAACATAATATCAGGTCTACTAGCTGTTAAGTATAAAAGAGATCCAACCATGCCCCTATAGCTTGTCATGTCCACCTTCTTTTCCTTAGTATTCAGTTCAAGCTAAGTGGCAGTGGCCATGGGTGTTTTTGCAGAAGAGCAATCTGCTAAATCAAACCTTTTTAAAAGATCATAAATGTATTTTGTTTGACTTATAAAAATTCCCTTATTCACTTGTTTAACTTGTAAACCAAGAAAATAAGTTAATTCACCCATCATACTCATTTCATATCTACTTTGCATGAGTTTGGCAAATCTCTTGCAAAGTTTCTCATCTGTAGACCCAAATATTATATCATCTACATAAATTTGGACAAGTATCATAGAGCCATTGACATTTCTATAAAAGAGAGTTTTATCAACAGTACCTCGAATGAAGTGATTCTCTATAAGGAACTGTGAGAGTGTGTCATACCAGGCTCTAGGTGCTTGCTTCAGGCCATAGAGTGCTTTGAGTAGAAAGAACACATATTCTGCAAAGTCTGGATATTCAAAACCAGGCGGTTGACTAACATACACCTCCTCCTCCAGAATACCATTCAGAAATGCACTCTTGACATCCATTTGATAGACTTTGAAATTGGCATGCGCTGCATAGGCCAGGAAGATCCTTATTGCTTCTAACCTTGCCACTGGTGCAAAGGTTTCTTCAAAGTCAATTCCTTCCTCTTGATAGTAGCCTTTAGCCACTAATCTAGCTTTATTCCTTGTGACTATGCCATTCTCATCCATCTTGTTCTTGAATACCCACTTAGTGCGAATCACTGATTTGTCTTTAGGTTTGGGTACAAGTTTCCATACTTCATTTCTTTCAAATTGGTTTAGCTCTTCTTGCATTGCTAAAACCCAGTCTGGATCCAGAAGAGCATCTTCAACTCTCTTAGGTTCCTCTTTGGATAGAAAACTGCTATACAAGCATTCTTATTGAGTTGCTCTTCTGGTTTGGACCTTTGCATTAGGATCTCCAATGATAAGCTCAAATGGATGATCCCTGGTCTATTTTCTTTGTGGTGGTAAGCTTGACCTTGATGAAGTGGCTTCATTTTCTCTGTGTTGATCATTGTGGCTTGTTGTTAAGTTTTGACTGTGAGAAACTCCCCCTAAGTGTATGGCCCTCGAGATTGATAGAGTTCTTGCAGATTCATCAACAGATGCTTCTCTTTGATTTTCTATAGATGCTTCAAATTGATTTCCAACTGATGGTGTAAGTTGCTCTTCAACAGGTGGTTCATTCTGCACTTCAACTGATTATCCTTGTCTGTTTCTCACACCATTTGATCTCCATTCTTCATCATCATCTTCACTTTCTTCACCACTTCTCTCATTCTAAAATGAGAGAGACTCATGAAAACCTTCATCTACTAGACCAGATATTTTCTTGTCATCAAAGACAACATGTATGGACTCCATTACAATGTTTAGTCTTAGGTTGTAGACTCTGTAGGATTTTCCAGCTGAGTATCCAACAAAGATAGCTTCATCTGCCTTTGAATCAAATTTTCCAAGATGCTCACCATGATTTTTCAGTACAAAGCATTTACATCCAAAGACATGCAGAAAGTTGATTGTTGGTTTCTTGCCTTTGAAAAGTTGATAAGGTGTCATGCCTTTTGCTTGATTGACCAAAGAAATATTTTGAGTGTAGCATGCAGTGTCTATAGCTTCTGCCCAGAAGTATGTTGGTAGCTTAGACTCTTCAAGCATTGTTCTTGCAGCTTCAATTAGAGTTCTGTTCTTTCTTTCCACTACACCATTTTGTTGAGGAGTTCTTGGTGCAGAGAATTCTTGGATAATTCCTTCTTCTTCACAAAACTCTCTTATTAAAGAATTCTTGAACTCAGTTCCATTGTCACTTCTAATTCTCCTTACTTTGAGTAGAGGATTATTGTTGACTATCTTCATGTGATTTATAATGACTTCACCCGCCTCATCCTTAGAGTGCAGAAAGAATGTCCAAGAGAATTTTGAGAAATCATCAATAATCACAAGACAGTATCTCTTCTTTGAGATTGACAACACATTGACTGGTCCAAAGAGATCCATGTAAAGTAGTTGCAAGGGTTGATCAATTGATGACATTGACTTTGATTTGAAAGAGGCCTTCTTCTGCGTCCCTTTCTGGCATGCATCACACAATCCATCCTTGGAGTAATCCAATTTTGGAATACCTCTAACTAAATCCTTCTTTACCAACTCATTCATTGCTTTAAAACTCAAGTGTGACAGGCTTTTATGCCAATGTCAACCTTCATCTACACTTGCCTTGCTGAGAAGACATGTAGTCATGTTTGCATTTGTTGAATTGAAGTCAGCAATGTACATATTTCCTCTTCTATCTCCTGTCAACACTACCTTGTTGTCACTTTTCTTGAAAATGACACAAGCTTCAGATGTAAACCAGACATTCTGGCCTTTATCACACAGTTGACTGACACTTAGAAATTTATGCTTAAGTCCATCAACCAGTGCTACTTCTTCAATGACAACATTCCCTTGTGAAATCAAGCCATATCCTCTATTATATCCTTTGCTGTTATCTCCAAAGGTAATAGCATTGTTAGGCATAGTCTGTGCAAACATGTTATTCTTCATCCATGGCATCTGTGGCATATTGAAAGCATTGTAGTATAACTTATGCATGAATGACATGTTAGCATATTGACTAGATGCATGAGCAGATGGAGCATACATATTTGGCATAACATTCACAGTAGGCACAAGCATAGGCATGTTAGGCATCAAAGGATTTTTCATAGCTTTGCAGTTGGTAGATAAATGATTAATACTTCCACACTTTACACATTCTTTCCTAGGAGCATATTTATCAGGTGTGTAATTGTTGTCTTTATTAATCCCTACCTTACCATTTCTGTTCTTTTTCTTGTCCTTAACACCTGACTTAACATTTTCTAGCTTGTCCTTCAATTGCTTGTGGGAAAAGTTGCATATGTTTCTTTTCTCAACTGATTCAGTATTGCTACATTCTCCATTAAAAAAGTTCTTGTTGACAGGCCCGTACTTTTTATTCAATTTAGTTAAAGTTGCTTTGCTAACAAGATTAAGTCTCAAAGAACATTCTTTTTCGACTAAATCACTGTCTGAAGTAACTTCCCTATCAACATCTAACTTAGCTTCTGCTAATTTGCAGAAAGAATCAATTCCTTGAACATTACAAATTTCCTCAGTTATAACTGTTGATCCTTTCCATTTAGCAATCAGACTTTGTTCCTCTACTAACTGTTTCTTTAAAACTTCCTCTCTCTTTATAGCCTCAATCATTTCATTTTTAGCATCCAAGCAATCTCTTCTCATAGTTTCAAACTCAATTAACCGTGTTTCTATTAAAGCATTCCTATCACTTAACTTTTCATTAAGGCCTGTAATCCTCTTGTTCTCTCTGTTAAGTGATTTCAAGGTAACATGCATGTCGTACAATTCAATAGACATTTCATCAATTATGCTAGCACATTCAGCTTTAGAAAGATCAGTTAAGACTGTAGAGAATACCTGGTTGCTTGCTGAGCTGGCTTCTTCATCAGTTTCGTTTGCCATGAGTGCAAGATTGACAAACTCCTCTTCTACATCTGAGTCACCTCCAGCAGCCCAATAACTATCTTTTGACACTAATGCTCTCCCTTGTTGCTTGAG
The DNA here is from genome assembly GCA_036435485.1 of Saposhnikovia divaricata. NCBI lineage: Eukaryota > Viridiplantae > Streptophyta > Magnoliopsida > Apiales > Apiaceae > Saposhnikovia > Saposhnikovia divaricata. Next base: position 37,048,830 of record CM071599.1, read on the forward strand.
AAGATCAAAATATTTCTTCTTGTAATCAACAGCTTCAAACTGCTTCTTCTCTTTCTCAGCTTGAGATTTCCTGCATTCATTGGCAAAGTGACCAGTAATTCCACAACTAAAGCACTTGATCTTTGATCTTTCAACCACATTTTTGGAGGGTTGATAGTTCTTTCTGAGTTGCCTTGCTCCTGCTGGATTCTTCTTGAATCTGAGCTTTGAGAATCTTTTTGACAAAATGCCAAATATTCATCCAGATCACCAGACTCGTCTTCACTGGATGCATCAAGTTCTTCAATTATCTTGCCCTTGCCCTTGCTAGCTTCAGCTCCACCTTCACAAGTTTTTGAACTTGGTGTCGCTTCTACACTCTTCATTCTTCCACCACCTTGGATTGTTGGATTGTTGGCCATCAAGGCTATAGATCCACTCTTCTTCTGGCTCTTTTCTACTTCCTTATCTTGCTGCATTTCAAGCTCATATGTTTTTAGGATGCCATACAGTCTCTCAAGTGTAAAACTTTTGTAGTCTTGGGAGTTTCTCAACGAGACTGTAACTGGCTTCCATTCCTTAGGAAGAGATCTCAGAAATTTTAAGTTGGAGTCTTTGACTTCATATGTTCTCCCATACAACTTCAGGCCATTCAGTAGTTTCTGAAATCTACTGAATATATCTGTTAAATTTTCACCAGAATTATGGTGGAAGTGTTCATACTATTGTATGAGGAGTGCATCTTGTTCTCTCTGACCTGCTCAGTTCCTTCACAGATGGTTTGGATAATGTCCCACACTTGCTTAGCAGTGGTGCAGTTAATGACATTATCAAACATATCTTGATCGTTTTCATTGAACAAAATGTTCATGGTCTTCCTATCTTTGTGAATCTCCACCAAGTCTTCATCTGTGTACTCAGCTTGATTCTTTGGAATAGGGCTTCCAGCAGCTACAGTGCCAACATCTTGACCAATCCCATAGTTGGCCTTCATTGGAACATGAGGTCCTTTCTCTATGCAATCTACATAGCCTTCATCGATGGCTGAGAGATGAAGGTGCATTTTTACTTTCCAGTGAAAGTAATTATCTTTGTCAAGCATTGGAATCTTCACACCTGTATCCTTCCTTCCCATGGTTTTGATCTTTAGACTTCTTTTATGCTAGAAGTTTGCTCTGATACCAATTGTTATGTCCCGAAGTATCGTAGAAGGGGGGGTTGAATACGATACTAAAAAAAAAAAAAAAAAATCCGAGAATATATCTTTATTGATAATAAACTTGAAGGGGTGTTACAACTTCTAATCCAATGGATTAGCTTCAAAACCAGAACATTCCTAAGGATAGTTTAGGCACGAGGACCTTCTACCCGACACTTCCTGAAAGCGGGCTAAGCCGACTTCCCTACTAGATGGACTGTCTAGCAGCTTACACAGAGAATATATAAGAGAGATAAGAGAGAGTTGTATGTTGAGGTGTATTTTGAAATGAAATACAACAGGCCTATTTATAGGTTTTATAAAGTCACTATGCTGTACTATTCCAGTGGGCCCCACCTACAAAGTAACACTATTCCACCAACCAAACCGCGTCTACTGAAAATTTTCATTTCACGTGGGCCCCACCAGCCATTATTTGCACAGTACCACTATTTGCATAGTACCACTATTTGCACAGTAATCACTATTTACACAGTAATCACTATTTGCACAGTAACTGAATAGTAACCGCGCATAGTAACCTTGCATAGTAATCGTGCATAGTAACTTTGCATAGTATTACTATTTTGGCTGCTTCTTTTGGGCTTCTCTCTTCTGTTTCAAATATTCTGCTTGAGATATTATGTCTGTTCTTGATCGTCAATAGACTTTGGAAATTCTTTCTATGAATTAATGTGTTGATCCTTCTCGTATGTGCTGACACTTAGTGCACTGGTCTGGTTCACAAGTGACTAGCACTGATCTTGATCTTCACACCTTCGTTACATTCCAATTGATTAGCTTGCAGCAGTATCTTCAAATAATATAAGTACATGGAATCTTTTTCGCCCTTCAACTGAATCATCTGTACATCTTATTCTGTCACTGAGGCTTGATCATGTTAATGAACTTCTTTCAACGACTTGATCCTTGTTGATGCCTGTTCTTCAAATTTCACGATCCCTGTATAGAGTTAATATTATTTATCTTTTATCCTAGTTGAGTTATATATGTCCTCTATTACATATTACATTACATTATGCTTTATAAAGGACCTAATCTGATGACAGCTTTCCCCAAACTGTATAACATCTCCAAGCTAAAACTTTTTTCAGTTAAGGATTTTATTTCTTATTGGTGCAGTGTGAGACAAAGTTTTGGAAATTTTTGGAACAGGTCTTTGAGACAATGGGAATTGGAGGAAGTGCTGAAGTTAAATGAGATTATTGATGATCTTATACTTTCTGACGGAGAAGATATACTATTATGGTCTAAGTCCAAAGAGACATATAATTGTAAGGAAGGGAGGGTTTTTTGGAAGGTAATGAATGTATTCAACGACTAAATTGGGTTTTTTATGTGGAAAATTAAGTCACCTCCAAAGGTGCTAATTTTTCTTTGGAAATATCATAATATGATACTCCCATCAAAATCCTTGCTTAGAGATAGACTTGGTCATGTGGTAGTGAGTTCCTCATGCTCATGGTGTTTAGTGGATGAGGAAACACAAGACCATATATTTTGGTACTGTCCTATTGTTAGAAAATTGTGGGATGAAATGTTTAATTTGTGGGGGATAGCAGTAAATGCTAGAGGTCATTAAATATCAAGCATTTGGGAACTACAGAATCATTTTGATAAACCGAGTGTTCGTTTGGGTTGGTCTTCTTGTGTTGCTACATGTTTGTGGTCGATTTACTTAAGCAGAAATCGACTGATCTTCGAGGGAGCTAGAACGGAGATAAATGAATTGATTACATTAGTGAAAATTAGAACTTTTAAATGGTGCTCAGCTGCTGGACTGATAAATGTGGTGATGGATAATAGATGGCTCCTCTATCCTGTTACTCCTATAGAATCTCAGTTTAAAAGGTGTTTTAAGGTAATTTTTTCTGATGACTATCAGATTTTTGCTTTTACTGATGGAGCTTTCATTAGAAATACACTGGATAATTGCAAAGCAGGCATAGGAGGTGTGCTTAAAGACAAGGATCAGAACATTATTTATATTTTCTCTGGGCACTCTAAGGCTTGCAGCCCACTGCAAGCAGAAATGGAAGTAATTATTCATGTCATTAAGGTGGTATATAATAGTAATAAAGCACACTTGACATGTAGATTTCACTCTGACGGTGAAGTTCTAGTTAAGGCCTTTAATAAGATCAAGTCAGGGGGGATCACAAATTTGTGTATGGAGATTAATCAAATTAGTGAGCTTGTTCAAACTCTCAAGATTTCTTTCCTATATATTGATAGAAAGTTGAATGTAGGAGCAGATGATCTGGCTAAGCACGGTCTTAGTAGGAATTCTATGGTGGAAGGTTGGATTAATTAATCTTGCAAGTAAAATGTTGTGGAGAAGAGAAATGTGTAGTGGATGATGTTTTAAGCCCAATTTGAGTTGGCTTTTTAAAGAGAAGCCTGTACTCCTAGACTCACATAGATCATGCTTTTGGGCTAGGAGTGTTTTGTGTTATTTGAAAGGGTGGATTCTGGGAAGTGGGAAATATTATTTTGGAATTCTAACAGTCGTAAGAACTAGTACAGCTACCTGGGAAGTTGTGCTTTTCTAGAACTCTCCACTAATATACCAAGCAGTATTTATATAGTGAACTATTTTTATTCTAGAGAGTATCCCTACCTCTCTCTCTCTTTGAAAAGCTATTAGGGTTTTTATAATGGAACTAGTCAATGTGCTACGGCGTCTCCCTCCTCAGGGTCATGTTAATATAAATGTCCATATTTTCTTCTCTAAGATACCTCTTCCCAATGGTAATGTCTCAGGGATCGGGGTGGTCATTCGCAATCACAGAGGAAGAATTCTACGTATGCTTGCTGGGATTTAGGGATTGATGATCAACGTCTGAATGAGATTTATGCCCTACTTGAAGGCCTCAAAAGGGCATATCTGGATGAAAGATTTGATGTGTTGATTGAATCAGATCATGAGAACTCTGTATGGGAATGGAGGCTAGCAGATACTAATGGTGTTGTGCCTCTTCAAAGGTATGCCATTCAACAGCTTCAACAAAGGAAGGCTGATCTTAATTTTCGTATTACTGAGAGGATCATAGATGTTAATGCAAATAACCTTGCTGCTTATTTGGCACGACATGGTGCGGAAAACTTTAATCAAATGATTATCTTGGCTGGTCCGGTGGGACGTGTTTTTGAATTGTGGTGTAATGATATGGGTTTGGGGCCAATAGGGGATCAGTATATAGCAGTTCATGAAATGGATTTGTTGGCTAATGTTGATCAAGAGGATGCTCAAGCTGATGAGATAGTTCAAGGTGGGAAAGTAGGTGCAGAGGTTGCTATGGAGGTTGTTGATGTTAAAATTTATAAACTAGAATGATAACTGCAGAATGAACAAGAAGAAAATATATGTACAAGAAAGAACAAAATGCTTTTAAGGACTACATTGTATTCTTATTACATTTTACAAGGAAAAATACAAATCTATATATAGCTTAACTAAGTAACAAATAGAAAGAGTAAAACAAGGGACAAATTGGTGCCTGCAAAAGAAATCACCTAAAGCTAATTTCCCCAATCAACTCGACTACTATTTTGTTCCACTACTTTTCCTAAAAATCCTCCACTGACTAAAGACCAAATCAGACAGCTAGACCTCAATCTGCTGTTCAAAATACACACGCATAAAATAAAGAAATAAACAAGTTTAGATTAAATAAAAACCCAACAATCTCCCCCTTAATCTAAACTTGTTTGAACGGACCCTTAAGTTCCAAAATTCTTTCTGTGAATAAACATCTTGAATGTTTGCACATTTGCTATCATCTGCGCCATTAAGCAATACCTATGTTGCTTTCATTTGTCATTTGCACTCAGCAGTCGACACCTATGTTGCTTCACATGGTTGCCACAACTAATTATATTCTCCATGTCCCTCCATAACAAGTACCCGTGAACACCACTTCACATGCATACCTCATTCTAGAAAGAACTAGACAACCCGACATCTGCGTCAAATTGAAACACAGATAAACACCCTTGGGTGATTGAGTCCGAACTCAAATCACTACCCCTAATCACTATCGGGTGATTAAATCACAATCTAATCACTACCCCGATATACTAAAGTCGCAAACACTTCACGAGTCGATTTAGACAAGATGATGGGAAACCCAAAACCCCCCCCAGCATTTACAGATGCCTTACCTTGGGACTAGGTAGGATCACAATCCCCCCCAGCATCTGCCAGAGTAAATCCTGAAAAATGCCTTCAATGGTAACTCGAAACCGTGACTTTGCAAACTTCAAATTGCACAGCCCGTATGGCTTTCATCCTGCTTGCACTGAGACAGGGATCAACTTATTAACCCGTATGGCTTTCTTCCTGCCTGCACTTAGATAAGGATCAACTTCATTAGCCCGTATGGCTAGCTATTTACCCATCTGGTAATCTCTTTCAGCCCGTATGACTTTCAAACTTCACATTTACCAACACCTAGTCATTTTCTTCCTTCCCTTGCAGTCACTACGTGGATGCTGCATCTTCTGAAGTATAGACGGCCCCAAGTGTCTGATAAAAACCTTCATTTCAGACCCTTTAAACCACATAAATAATCTAAACTCACAGCTAAGTCACCTCCAACATAAGACCGCCAAATTATTCACACTTTACAGAATTAGCATCCTGGAATCCTCTCAGAACAGATACTTCATCAGGACCTCATGTTCAGATCAAGCCCAGAATTTGCAGCCACCTCAAAGATTTCCTGGGCCAAACCATAGCTGAACAGACTCCACACCTCCAAAGTAAAAACTGCAAAAGGGCAGTTCTTACTTATCAACACAACCATTTAAGACTCTTACATGATCAAGAGATGGTGAGTCCCTTGAGCTCCGTAATAAATTTCAACCAAGTTCTCCAACTTTACAAACTGGTTTTCATTCGACCACAGGTTTTCCATTTCTATAGCATCCTCAAGTTTGGAACTTGACTTCTCGTCACTGATAATGTTCTTCAAGTTATAGAAGTAAGACTCTATAGAAATTCTCGCCTCCATCTTCTTTTTGTTCTCTTCATTTTTGAACTTCTTAGCTTCTCGTACCAACCTTTTAAGCTCTTCTTTTGAAAATCTATCCTCATAATTGGTCATTTTTATCTCTTCCAGTTGCTCTGAATTCTCATTTTCTACAAAAACATTAAGCAGTTCATCTGCATCAATATCAAAGCATACAAAGTACTTTGAAACACCACTAGGTGCACGGGGAATGCCAGAAAATACAAATTTTCCCAAAATTTTGTTATGTTTTGTCATTGTATGTTCACCCTCGAACACTTGGATCAACACGCCAACCTGATTATTAACAGTGGTTGCAAAAGCTTGCATCTTTTAGTGGGAAAATTAGTGTTCCTAGGAATAATGACAGACATTTCACCATTAATATCAATTCCAAGGGATGAAGGAATAGCATCCAACAGAATTAAGTCTTGAAACCTCTCGTCGCCTTTGCTGCTTAGGATGGCAGCCTGGACAGTTGCACCATATGCAACAGCCTCATCGGCATTTATACTCAAACAAAGCTCCTTCCCATTGAAGAACTTTTTCAGTAGCTGTTGCACTTTAAGAATTCTAGTAGATCCACCAACAAGGACAACCTCATGGATGTTCTTTTTATCAACTCGGGCATCCCTCAAACACCTCTTGACCAAATCCAAAGAACTTTCAAAGAGATCCATATTTAATTCATTGAAATCATCACGGGTGATATTGGCAGAGAAACTGGCATCATCACAAAAATACTCTAAATTAATGTTGGTCACTGGAATAGAAGAGAGTGTCCTTGTTGCCTTCTCGCCAGCATTTCTCAATCTTCTCATAGATTTCACATTACCAGTCATGTCCTTTTTGTTTTTCCTTCTAAACTCCTGAACAAAATGATTCATCATGCGACCAACAAAATCCTCTCCTCCAAGGTGACTCACACCACTTGTAGCCTTTACTTCGAAAATACCTTCTTCCATTGTGAGAAGAGAAACATTACAATTACTAGCACCAAGATCAAAGATAAGCACATACTATTCCCCGTTTGAGCTACTAATACCTTCCAGCTTCTTGTCAAAACCACATGCAATTGCAGCTGCAGTTGGCTCAGTAATTGTACGCATTACTTTAAGGCCATCAATGGTTCCAGCATCTCTGGTTGCTTGGCGCTGAGAGTCATTGTAGTACGCAGGGACAGTAATAACAGCATTTCTTACTATTGTTCCAAGATGCTTCTCTGCGATTTCTTTCATCTTTATAAGAACCATGGAGGAGATTTCCTTTGCAGAAAACTGTTTTTCCTCGCCTTTGTAAGTGACAAAAATCATTGGTTTTTCCAAAAGACCAGAAAAGACTTTACACTGCCAGTTTTTTATATCGCTCTGTACAGACGATTCGCTAAATTTTCTGCCTATCAGCCGCTTAGCATTAAAGACGGGTTAGCAGCATTCCTCCCGGCCTGGTCATAGACGGCATCACCAATAAGCCTTTCGATATGAGTGAAAGCCACACAAGATGGTGTCTTCCTTCCACCTCGGTCTCTCCACTAGATAACCCAGTAGGTACCATACAATTTTCACCACTAAATTCACTTTCACAACTGAAATCCTCATCACGTATACCATTACATTCATGAGCAGACGGAGTACTCAATACACAACCCATATCACCATTTATCGTCACCTCATCACATCTTTAAAAGACACGAAATCCTCACTAACACCATAATCCTCAACATTTGAATCAGCACCCACCGCTAGAAGCAGTTAAAAAATGTCAACAGCATTAACAGCGCCTCCAGAAGCAGCACAATAGAGAGCAGAACACTTGTCTGGTCCACAAGTAATCATCACCTTCGGTTCAGTCTTTTTATCAAATATTTGGTGAGCATCGATCCAAACGACTCACCCTTCACAACTGGGCTCACCAACTTGATTCAAGTACGAACACTCTCATAGAGTACTGTGACCTCTTCATTGTCATTTCATATTGACGGATCAAGCACGAACACCGCCCGGAACGTCGCCGCTACTACCTTGCTAAAACAAATGAACAGCCACCTTCTTGGAAGAACATCTGTTATGCCTCAAAGATCGATTGCTCTGATACCATGTTAAAATTTATAAACTAGAATGATAACTGCAGAATGAACAAGATGAAAATATATGTACAAGAAAGAACGAAATGCTTTTAAGGACTAAATTGTATTCATATTACATTTTACAAGGAACAATATAAAGCTATATATAGCTTAACTAAGTAACAACGGTGCCTGCAAAAGAAATCACCTAAAGCTAATTTCCCCAATCAACTCGACTACTATTTTGTTCCACTACTTTTCCTAAAAATCCTCCACTGACTAAAGACCAAATCAGACAGCTAGACCTCAATCTGCTGTTCAAAATACACACACATAAAATAAAGAAATAAACAAGTTTAGATTAAATAAAAACCCAACAGATGTAGTTGCAGTGCATTCCATCTCATGGCTGTTTCTACTTTATTATTAATATGAATCTTTCCTGCGTTTCAAAAAAAAAGCTATATTTCTTTCTATAAAATAAATTAAAATATGTTTTTTTTGAAACAATATTAAAATATGTTAAAACTCGAGTACGAAGTGAATGCAAAAGAACAAGCTAATGTCAGATAGGCGCATAAGCGATTTTATGATTTGAAAATATATAATAATAATAATTATTATATACGACATGGTCTTATTGTAAATTCCTTAATATTTATTTGCAAAATAATTATACCGAAAAAGTAATATATTATATATTTTCTAGGATTAGTTTCAAATAGAGCTGGCAAGTCGTTTCGTGTCATGTACTTCGTGTCGTGTACTTTCGTATTTCGGGTACCAAGAGGCAAAAACGAAAACGAAACGAAATAAATTCATGTATTCAAATTCTAAAACGAACACGAAACGAAACATTTAGTGTAAACACGAAACGAAACGAAAAGTACACGAAATATTTCGTGTACTTTCCGTTTACACGAAAATGAACCAAAAATCGTATACTTTCGTGTACTTTCCGTGTACTTTTCGTGTACTTTTCGTGTATTTTTTATTTATTTTGTAAAAGGTTAAATATGTAATATTTATTTATAATATATATTTATATAATTTAAATATTTACTTATATATTTATATATTTCGTGTATTTTCGTTTCGTGTCGTGTACCCAAGGGTAAACCCAGAACCGACACTAAATTCATCCGTGTAATTTCGTGTTCGTGTACTTTCGTGTTCGTGTACCGCAAAGGTCAACCCAAACCCGTAATTTTCGTATCGTTTTCGTGTCGTGTTTTCGTGTCGTATACGAAATTGCCGGCTCTAGTTTCAAATTAGAACCTTATATTAAATTAATTAGATATTGTGTAAGATATATTTGTTATGCTGCATTACATAAAATATTTTAGTTTTGTTGCAGTTTACATATTTAATTAGAAAGTATTGTATATTTATGCGTCACACAACAATTTGTTTTTAAAAAATACAGATTTTTTTTAAAGAATAATATAGATTTTTTTTAAAGAATATATCATTTATAATGTAGCTTAACTTGTATTTCATTATTATAATAAAATTAATTATAATAATAATTGAAATACTATAAAAATGTATAATGTTCTGCAGCATAAAATATTAAGTAGTTTTAAAATTTCTAATTTTAAGTGATTCTGGCCCCGTTTGAGGTTTCATTTTTCAAGCAACTTATGGCTTATAAGGCCAAAAGAACTTATGAGGGTGTTTGACTACCCAACTTATTAGCTCAACTTATAATTATATGTTGATAAGTTGAATGTTAGAAATCCTAACATTCAACTTTCAGCTTATTCTTATTTCTCGATACACGCAATATATAATATCTTTCAAATCTTCAATATCATAAATCTTTTGATCCGTTCATTAGAAAATTGATATGTATATATCAAATTTTTCTACTCATTGAGATCTATCCATTGATATCCATTGACATATATTAAAAAACAAATATTTTTGAAAATAATAAAAAAAAAGTTAACTTATAAATTCTGATTTACCAAACACTCTATTGGTTTATAAGTTCTGATTTACCAAACACTCTACTAAATTATAAGCTCTGATTTACTTATCACTTATATGACATTTATACTTTTACGTCATAAGCTATTCATTTTAAGATATCCCAAACAACGACTCGATATTGAAACTGCATGACCGGATGACCCATATTTGTATGGATATAATAAACTCTTTTTTGAATTAAATCTTCATAGAAATATTTAGGGAAGTATTTTTAAAATTATGATTACTGTGAAAAATATGTATCGGAAAAATGATAATAAGGTTAGGTATTTATATAATGAGTCAAAGTTAAAGTTAGGTTCTGTAAATTGAAAAAACAATCCGTATGAACTTAATATTATATTCATAACATATTATGAAATAGGTAAATTAGTTAATAATAATCTAAAATAGGAGGAAAAAGTACTTTCATTAAATCATTGAAGTTACTAGTCGATAAAGCCGCGCTTCGCGGCGGCGTTACAACATTTTTAAAAAAATTCAATATATTTATGTTATATTATAATATTAATATTAAAGTTTAATAATTAAATAATCTTTTCTAATGAATCACGAAAATTTTTTTGTTAAACACGATTTTTTCGATTGAGCTGCTCTCTCGTTAAAACCGAAATTCCAACTTTAACATATAATTTGTATTATAAAGACTTATATAATAATTTTTATCCATAAAATCGAACCGTAAAAATAAAAAAAAATTATGACATAAGTATCAAATTCTAATAGCTAATACAATCTTTTCTAATAAGCCGTCTTCCCATTAAATACTTTTCGAGCCGCTCTTATTTGGAACCGAAATTCTAACTTCATTATATAAAGAGAGTAAATTCCAATTTTTATATTCTTTAAACTTTCTAATATTTATGGAGTTTTAAAAGATGAAAATAAATCTTATTTTTCTGCATATTATAGATATTCATGTAATATTTACAGCTTCCCCATGGGGATGTCTTTCTGTTATGTTAATATATCAAAAAAAATAATCAAAATACGAAGATTTTTCATTACGGGAATAATACTAAATTTATGGATATATTTTTCTAATGCGAGTATAATTAACTTGTATAAAAAAGTTAAAATAAGGGATTTCTAGGAAAAAAGATATATAGTTTTAAAAAATCGTATAAGACGTCTCCACGGTCCTCATATTCTACTTCCAATAAAACATTTTATTTTATGTATTCTTTATATATTCAAACATCTTTTATATAGTCTTCTATAATAAATTGCTTATTACTATTGATCCGCTCTCTCGTTAAAACCAAAAACCTAACTTTTACATATATCACTTGTATGATAATGTTTATCCATAAAAATCAAATCCTAACAATAAAATAAAATTTATAACATCAATATAATATTTTAATAGCTAATACAATCGTTTATAGTGAGTCATTTTCCCGTTAAACACGTTTCGAGCCGCTCTCGTTTGGGATCAAAATTCCAACTTCATTACATATTATTGATGATACTTATCCTACACAACAACTTTTTTCCTTAAAATCAAAACCTAGAGTGAATTCCAATTTATACTTTCTCTAGACTTTCTAAAATTTATGGAGTTATAGAAAATGAAAACACAACTTATTTTCTCTTTATATTATAGATACTCTTGTATTTATTTTATTCAAACATCTTTTATACGGTCTTCAATAATGAACTGCTTTATCGTTAAACACGGTTATTACTATTGATCCACTATCTCGTTAAGACCAATAACCTAACTCTTACATATATCACTTGTATGATAATGTTTATCCATAAAAATCAAGTCCTAAAAATAAAATAAAATTTATAACATCAATATGATATTTTATTAGCTAATACAATCTTTTATAGTGAGACGTCTTCCCGTTAAACGCGTTTCGAGCCGCTCTCGTTTGGGATCGAAATTCCAACTTTATTACATATTATTGATGATACTTATCTTACGCAACAACTTTTTTTCTAAAAATCAAAACCTAAAAATAGAGTGAATTCCAATTTATACTTTCTCTAGACTTTCTAAAATTTATGGAGATTTAGAAAAAGAAAACACATCTTATTTTCTCTTTATATTATAGATACTCCTATATTTATTTAGGATTCCTGCATGAGAATGTTCTTTTATTATGTTAACACATTAATTTCTTTTTTTTTAAATACGGTGAATTTTTTTATGACAATAGTATTGGATTTATGAATTAATTTCCCTAATGGAAGTATAATTAACTTATATAAAAAAAGTATAATTTAAGAAGATCATACTTTATATGAAATATTTAATTATATGTCTCTCTATATATTCAAACACCTATTATACTTCTAATAAAACTTTTATTTACATGTTTTTTCTATAAATTTAAACTCTTATTCTTTATAAATTCGAACTCCTATTCTACTTCCATTATGCCTTATAAATACTTATTCTACTTTCAATAGAACTTCTAATTATATGTCTTCCCTACAAATTTGAACTCTTCTCCTCTATAAATTCGAACACCTATTCTACTTCTAATATATTAAATAAAATAAAATTTATAACATCAATGTGTTATTTTAATAGCTAATACAATCTTTTATAGTGAGCCGTCTTCCCGTTAAACACGTTTCGAGCCGCTCTCGTTTGGGATCGAAATTCCAACTTCATTACATATTATTGATGATACATATCTTACACAACAACATTTTTCCTTAAAATCAAAACCTAAAAATAGAATGAATTCCAATTTATACTTTCTCTAGACTTTCTAAAATTTATGGAGATTTAGAAAATGAAAGCACATCTTATTTTATCTTTATATTATAGATACTTCTATATTTATTTAGGATTCCTGCATAAGAATGTTATTTTATTATGTTACACATCAATTCTTTTCTTTTTAAATATGATTGTCTTTTTTTTTATAATAATAGTATTGAATTTATGAATAAATTTTTCTAATAGAAGTATAATTAACTTATATAAAAAAGTATAATTTAAGAAGATCGTACTTTAAATAAAATATTTAATTATATGTCTGCTCTATATATTCAAACACATATTCTACTTCTAATAGAACTTTTACTTATATGTTTTTTCTATAAATTGAACTCTTATTCTCTATACATTCGAACTCCTATTCTACTTCCAATAGAACTTTTAATCATATGCCTTATAAATACTTATTCTACTTCAAATAGAACTTCTAATCATATCTCCTAGAGGAGTCTTAAATAGGAGAGTAAGGAGCAGATGGAGATAGAAATTAGGACAAGATAGTTAATTATCCACCAACATGTAATGAATCTCAACTAACCTGTAATAATTGAGAAGTGGGTGTTATCTCATGTAATGCTACACTCGTCATGTGGAGGCTGAGTTAATGAAGAGAATTTGCAATAAGTGTCTGTATATTCTTTGAGAAGCTCGAGTAATTGTGGCCAATGAGAGGGCCTCAGGTGTAGATAGATATAGAGTTTCTAGAATAACTTTATTGTTGTGGGTTTATTGTGAGTTATCGGGGGTTCTCTGGGAACAGTATCGTTGGCACAGTATCGTTGTAACAGTAGCATTGGTACATTGTATGAGTTATATAGTCCAACCCGCTATTATTTGCCGCCTACCTGCTCCTTCTTTTGCGAGTCTACACTACTAGAAAAACTGCTTTAGACATCGGCTATAAACCGATGTCAAAAAAAATTCTGACCGATGTCTTTGCAGGTGTAGAGAAAGATCAGAATCTTTTACATCGGTTTATAGCCGATGTCTAAAGCTGCTACAGACAACATTTTCCTTTTATTTTCCGTTGTCTTTAGTTAATAATAATCATTATATAACTAGACTAGCATTTCAAAATTGCTATATTATATGATGTATGTCAACTTAAACATGTGACATATAGGGCATAAATTAACAAGTACATCGAATTTATTTAAGAAATCGATGTCGAACATGACTTTTGACATCGGTGATTGATATATCTGATGTTAATAAGTGCAATAGACATCACCTACTTGGAGCTTTACATTCTTAACCGTTGTTAAAGATAAAAATTAACATCGGTTCTTTGAGACTCTCAATGTAATATCTGATGTTAATAAGTGCAATAGACATCGCCTACTTGGAGCTTTACATTCTTAACCGTTGTTAAAGATCGAAATTAACATCGGTTCTTTGAGAATTTCAATGTAATATGCTTTTAAAGACATCAGGTTGTATGCAATACCATTTTGCAAAGGATGTACAAAGCTCATTTTGACATCAGTTTTTTGATTTACAACTGATGTCTTTGGCTCAATTATACATTGGTTTTTAGTATTAAACTGTTGTCATTTATTCAAATCAACATCAGTTTAACTTTCTTTGTGTTGTCAATTTGCTTTAAATCACAACTGTGCATTCAGATTTATATGAACCAAAAAAAATAAAACCATACACAATATCGCAAAATGAAACCAGAAAATTCTCATACTATGATTACCAAATCATCCGTTCGATTACACCACCATCAACATTCCAAAATACCAACATCAACATTCCAAAATACCAACATACACAACCAACTACATAATTACCAACCTTCCAATCAACAAGTACCAATGTCTAAACAAAATATACCAATCCCATACGTACAACTGCCAAAAACTACCTAATATTCGAGGATCGATTAAAAACTACAGAAGTACTACCACTGTCTAAACAAAAGAGACTAGAGAGGGGCAGCAGAAGTGCTAATCCAGAAGTACGCTAAGCCCCTTACATTTTTTCTTGGATGTACGTGAGCGTCTCTATGCGCACCTTGTCCAACTCCTCCTTGGTATAAGACTTCCGACTCTTGCTCGCCCACTAAATAGAATATGGCACACCAACACCAAATAACAATTAGTATAACGTTCAAATGTTCAATTAACCTAGCTAGCAATTATAATTATATTACATGCAGTCAAGTTCCATCAAAATATCAAAAAATATACCTTGGTAGTAAAAGTCATTTCTTTATCACAGATTATATCTTTCATGTAGCGCATAACAACGTAACCACATTCATGGCCACCAGGTTGTTTAGGAGATCCCTATTAAATAAAAAGCTTACACTATCAATCAGTCGAAAAAAACAAAAATCTTATCGATCAAACAAAATTAAGTGCTGAAATACTTACAGCAAGATTCTTTACTTTAGGGACTTTGCTTCCCCTTCTAGTTTGAGCATTGTAAGATTTAAGTGCACTGTACAAAAGATCATCGTCATGTCTCAATAATAATAGAGCAATGTAAGAAATAAATCTGAAAGCAAATATATTTAATTTACCTTGATAATGCTCTTTCCAACTCCGGAAAATGTGTTGGATGAGACAAAGGATTGAGGATAAAAATTTCACCAGCCCAAATTGCGACCAAAATCCAATGATAACTGTTTTCATTAAAATACTAGTTATAATTTTAAAAAATTAGAAAAAAAACCTTAACTAATTAGCAAGAAAAACTTACTGCTGATTATGTGGCATCAAGAGCATGCGATCATAACTACCATCTAGCAATCGCTTAACAACATAAGACTCAAAATCAGCATTGAGGGTAAATGTGGATGCCGGATCAAAAAAACCAAACAAATCCAAATTGTTTTTTTCAGAAACCAAAGTGTGCAAGTACCTATAAATAAAGAGATTATACTCAAATATCACAATATAAAATATGCAGAATGAGACAAGAATGTAGGGAAAAACTTACGAAATGTACGCAGATATTGCACCTTGCCCAATTTCCTTAAAAGTTAATAAGTCGATTAAATTCTCATGTAATACGTAGATTGTTTTTTCATGTCCAAACACCTCAGCATCACATTTTATTTCTACAGAGATCCCACACTCTTTCATAGTTGATGTTGCAAATTTATACAACAATTTAAAGCCCTTTGGCACATTCTCAGTTGGCTCCACTTCTTTGAACAAAGCAGCAATTCTTCGCAAATCAGTGTTCTCTTTTTTCTTTGATGATAATCCTTCATTATTATTTCTAATTTTCTGCAATTAAATAGCAAATAATTAAACAAAACTTGAATAACAACTGCTCAATGACTAAAAGAATGTCAAAAAGTACATACCACAACAGGTGCATAGGTGATCAAGTCTTGAGGCCATGCTACCATAGAACCAATAGCTTGTTTCACTTTCTCTATTTCACCTTCAATCGGCATGGGAATTAAGGCATCTGGTTGGATGGCTCCGTCCACTGACACTTTAACACTTTATTAAACCGTTCAAATGGATACATCCATCTATAAAATACCGGTCCACATAAACGTAATTCTCTAACCAAGTGGACGGTAAGATGTATCATTATATCGAAAAATGAGGAAGGAAAGATTTTTTCCAGCTCACACAAGGTCAATATCACATCTGACTGTAGTTTATCCAGTTTCGATACATCCACAACTTTGTTGCACAACGCGTTGAAAAAAAAACACAATCTTATTATGCTGACTCTAACATTTTTTGGGAGAACGGAACGAATTGCAACTGGGAGTAACTGTTGGAGGAGGATGTGGCAGTCATGGGACTTCAGCCCATACAACTTCATATCAGCCATCGATACACAATTTTTGATGTTCGATGAATGTCCATAAGGGAGCTTCATATGTAAGAATGATGATAACATTTTCTTTTTTTCTGCCTTGGACAAAGTAAAAGGGGCAGGGGGCAAGTATGTTTT
The DNA here is from genome assembly GCA_036435485.1 of Saposhnikovia divaricata. Lineage (NCBI taxonomy): Eukaryota > Viridiplantae > Streptophyta > Magnoliopsida > Apiales > Apiaceae > Saposhnikovia > Saposhnikovia divaricata. The sequence continues at coordinate 37,065,770 of CM071599.1, forward strand.
CTTTTCTCCTACTTGTGGAGCTAAATCATACCTAACACCCATCTCTACCATATCACGACGAGATGCCTCACTGTCTTTAGACTTATACCGCATATTTAATAGCGTCCCAATCAGATTATCACACACATTTTTCTCGATGTGCATAACATCGAGACAATGGCGAACATGATGAAACTTCCAATATTCTAACTCGAAAAAAATTGACTTCTTCTTCCATACACATTCCACCTTCTTTGAACTCCTCACTTCCTTCCCGAAAGAAAAGTGAACTTGTTCCTGTTGCGCTAATACTTCTTCACCACAAAGGGGTTGACGTGCTTGCCCATGCTCTTGTTCTCCATTAAAAGTCACCTTCTGCTTCCTATAAGGATGATGTCGAGGCAAGTACCGACGGTGACCTTGGTAACACATTTTTCTACTATGAGGTAAATATTTAGCTATGGTATCATCGCCACATACTGGACAAGCCATGTAACCCTTATTAACACAGCCGGATAAATTTCCGTAGGCAGGGAAGTCATTTATTGTCCACAACAACATTGCTCTTAAAGTAAAATAAGATTTACTATAAGCATCATAAACATTTGGCTCGCCTTCTTCCCAAAGCCTCTTTAGATCATCAATCATCGGTTCTAAATATACGTCTAAATTATTACCCGGCTCATGTGGACCAGAAACTAATATTGTTAACATCATAAACTTCCTCTTCATACATAGCCATGGAGGAAGATTATAAGTTACCAATACTACTGGCCAGCAGGAATACCTATTTTGTAAGCCATTACTATGCGGATTTATACCATCTGCCGACAAAGCTAAACGAAGATTTCTTGGGTCACTACCAAAGGTAGGCCACCTGTAATCAATATTCCTCCAAGAAGGAGAGTCAGCTGGATGGCGCATCAGGCCATCTTGAGTTCGCTGGTTCGCATGCCAAGTCATCATCTCAGCAGTTGAAGCAAGTACCACATCACTTTCGCTGGAATATTAATCCTAACCTTTTTATCCTTCCCCACTTTCCAACGAGATAGACGACACTTGGGACACTCAGAAGCATCACTGTACATACCCCTATACAATATGCAGTCATTTGGACATGCGTGGAACTTTACATAGTCAAGACCTAAATCAGATAAGTTTTTTTTTGCTTCATACGCATTAGATGGCAACACATGGTCATTCGGAAGCATAGAACCAACAGAAGACAACAACTCGGTGAAGGCAGTATCACTAATTCCAAACCTCAATTTCCAGTTATGTAGTTTTAACATTGATTCTAACTTAGTGCAATCACTACCCTTAAACAGAGGTTGCTCAGAATCAGCCACAAACCTCTGAAACTCATGCGACTCATCATCGTAATCACTCCTATCGTATGCTGCCTCACATACTTTTTTCGTTTGTGATGCAGCAATATTGTCCGAAGGAGGGCATGTACTATTAACAGAAGACCTAGTATCGGGACATTTTTCTCCATGCCAAATCCAATCATTATACCCTAAACTAAAACCATTCTCATATAGATGACCCCTTATTATTTTTACGGAGAATTTTTTAAAATTAACACATCTTCCACATGGACAAGGAATTTTCTTAGGATTAGGTGCATTTTCTTCCGCATATATCAAAAATTTTTCAACCCCTATCTCATATTCTAAGGAATCCCTATCTTTCAAAGTCCACGACTTATCCATAAATTCAGAATCACGTATAACCAAAATCAACCAACCTGATTGCCATTTAAATATACAAAAAAAACAAATCAAAATGCAGACAAGAAAAACAAACAATGACATGTACATGAAACAAACAAGGGCATGAATAATGTAGGTGTTATGCAGAGGATGTATGTATCATTTATAAGTAACCAAGTCCATATAATTCCAAATAATAATAACTATGAAGCTATAACTAAACATTCATATAACAAATAAGCAGTTAAAACAATCATATATATCATGAGTTGAGGAGCACGCTAACCTCTGAAGTCCGAAAAATATCTAAAAATGCTTCAAACTTAATCAAAGTCCAAAAGTCAAATTGATATGCACCTGCAAAACCAAATTGATTAAGCACAGTCAAATTCATTAACAAAGATCACAACATTGATAAATTAAAACTTGCATTTATGCACAAAAGAACAGAAATACATAATTATTATCAAAGATGAAAACTTTTATCAATTAAAGATCAAAACTTTAATTTGGAAAAAGAAAACACATTATTTTAACATTTCGCCTACTTGTGCGAGGCGTACAAATGACTTTCTTAGAAATAGACATCGGCTAGCATTTCGTAAATCATATAAAATAAATATCCAAAATTCAGAGGCTTTTAAACAAAAACAGTACATATACAAATAGTAATAGTCATATTAAAATCACAGAATATAAACAACAAATAATAACAATCATATTATTTGCAAATCAATGGAAGAAAATTACAATAAACAACTAGAGAATGTACATATAGCATACATATGTATGCATACATAAATAAATTAGAGAATATACATGCATGCAAATAAAATGAAGAAAAATCCAGATCTGAAAGCTAATTAAAGAGAGTGAACAGAGAGTCTATACCAGATTTAATTCCAGAGCTAATTAAACGAAAGAGCTAATTCCAGATCTGTTCAAAAAAAGAAATTAAAGAAATTAAAGAGAGTTCTTTGATTTGAAAAGAAATTAAAGAGAGTGAACGACTTAATTAAACCCACCTTAGAGATTTAACTAATTGGGCATAATCGAACCAACTCCATTTGCATGTAATCTTCGATTAGGGTTGCTGTTCTTCGATTAGGGTTTATGTTCTTCGATTAGGGTTTGTTGAACGAGAGAGAAGTGAGAGAGAGCAGACAGAGTGAGAGAGAGAGCAGACAGAGTGAGAGAAGTAAGAGAGAGGGCGGCTGAGAGAAAAGGGAGGCGCGGGGGGGGGGGGGGGAGTGTTTTGGTTAAGGGGGGAAAGGGAATTTTGGTTAAGGGGGAAAAATAAAATTTGTTAAGGGGATATATTTTTGTAAAGAGGGGGAAAGAAAAGGTACTGTGTTTTTATTTTTATTTTTAAAACGCATTAGACAACGGTTACTTTAAAAACCGATGTCAAAGTTTTTTAAAAAAGCAATTAGACAACGGTCGCTTTAAAAACCGATGCAGAGAAACTACAATAACATCGTTTTAAAAAAACGATGTTAAAAAGAGCTTTGACATCGGTGGCTTTACTGTCTGATGTTAAAGGTGTGATGTCTAAAGCAGTTTTTCTAGTAGTGCTATCCGCTTATGAGTTTAAATCTCTCCCAATATGAACCAGACTGACACTGTGGATTAATGAACAGCCCTTGTGATTTTTAATTGCTTCGTGTGGTATACTCCTGAGATCCTTGAAGTTATTCGCCAGTCTCTTCGATTCTGTAAAGATGGTATCTGCTACTCGGATAACCGTAGTAATTCTAGAGCTAATACGTGCAACAAACCCCGACTTCTGCAAGGGATGCATTTATTAGATAAAGATAGAGTTACATTCTAAGTAGAATACTTCATACAAAAAATAATAAAAAACATTATCAAAATAATTTTTATTCATAAAAATTGATTTGTTCAGAATAGAATCACAAAATTTAACAATAATTAAGCTTAGCATATCGAATTTAACGTAGAATCTCATCTACATTCAAATATCAAATGTTATATAGAATCCACAATAGAATCCAGCATAAAATTTTTTAACAATGAAATTATGTATAATCGTGTTATATTTGATCTTAATATTTTGTTAGATTATATATATATATATATTCATGAAAAAACTTTTTTGGATGAAAATTAGAATTTAAATGCAATTTTATGTAAAATTATATGATTTTTTTATTATTCTTTATATAAGGGTGTTTTTCATTGAAAAATGGCCAACAAAGATAATATAATGTAGACCCAAGATAGTACTCCCTCGGTCCCTATTTAGTAGTTTCATTTGCAAAAAACACACATCTTAAGAAATAATTAATTATAAACGGTTTTTCTAGTGTCCAAGGGCACATGCTAAAAATCCGTGCACATTTAGTTGTCAAATTTTGATTGGTAGAACTTTCATTAATAATGATGGACCCCCCTGGATGCACTAAAATCTCCACCAATCAAAATTTTTCAACTCATCAAACACGAATTTTTAGCATGTGCCTTTGGACACACACTAGACAACCCCAATTATAAAATGTGTTTCCTTATTTACCCTTAATTATTGCATTGTTTGGTGGGAGTTTTAATTCTATGATTATACGTTTCCATATGGAGTAGTGTAAAACTTTCATCCCTGCGTACTATTAAACTTCCTTATCTTTTGAATCTATTTTTCGTTTCTTTATATACTTTGATCAAGCTTCCCTCCAAAATTTTCAAATTAAAATTTTAAAATAAATGTTATGAAATTTAAAATTGTAAATCTTCCCACCAAATTTACTTATATAATGAAGCATCATTATAATTTTTCACCACATACAGTCTCAAATCTTCCCACCAAATTTGCTTAGATATGATGAGTTCCATGCATATTCTGGATTTAAATCACCCTGCAATGAAGAAGAAACAAATATTTACCTTAATAAAGAAAGACATATCAACGCCAATACATTCGATCTTAACAGAGGTATAAATTTATGCTTTTATTGCCTTTTATACATTCAGGGTTTAGACTTTTACTCATACCTAATTTACACTACTGCAACTAGACCTGGTACAAATCTGATAATCAGATCGGTTTCGGATTGGATCCTTTTCGCATCGGATCTATTTTCGGTTTTGATATATTTGGATACAATTCGAATCCGATTGGATCTAATTCGATTTGGGTCTATTATCAGTTTTACAAAATTTTAATCGATTTTGGTTCGGTTCGGGTCTAGTTTCGGATCGGGTCGATTTTAGATTAAAATCAGATAAATTTCGGATTAAGATCAGATAAAAGTCAGTTCGGATATTTTCGGATTGAATTTTGGCGGATCGAATGAATTTGGTTTCAACTATGTTGTATCAATTTTAAATTATCATTGAAACTAAATAAATGTCATTAGTAATTTTGTAGAAGTATTAGTTATAACGCGGAAATGAATAATCAATTGAGTCATATAAAACTTGATTGTTTTTTTGAGTATTTAATATTTAATATTATTTTTTCTAGTCTCTACTTTGACCAGTAATATAAAATAATATTTTTTCTAAATGTGTAATATTATAATTTTAGCAAAATAATATTTTCTATATTACACATTATCCATTTATTTTTAAAATATGAGTTATATTCACCTTTATTTTCACTTCTGACAAAATTAAAAATAAATTTCGTTTTTAAAATTTTGTCATTATGGAATACACACGATACCATATATAATTTAATTATATATACATGCTCGATGTTTCCAGTAAAAGCCGAAAAATATATAATACTATTTATTTATTTTAAAAATTATTGATTTACATATCTTAATTCAACTTTCAAACATATTCAATTATACGTAACAATTTTTTAATCTAAATCTTTTTTTTTTTGTCTTTTAAAGATTTTTTAAGTGTTTAAGATTATTTTAGGTGGTTGAAAATGAACATATCATTACAATTAATAAGTCTCATTTAATCATTTATATTACTAAATGGATTTTATCTCTTAATCATTTTTAAAAAAATATTTTCAAATAGTTGAGAAATAGACTTGTAGAATAATTTTTAATTTTGAATTTAATAAATAAATGATCAAAAATTATTTATTAGGTTTTTATTTTGTTTGACAGGAATCTTGACGGGATGGGGTGATAAACATATTAGGAATGAATATTTTTTAAAAATCATTATTTAATAATGAGCAATAGTTATTAGTTATTTATTATTTATTACCTTATATGTAAAAAAAATATAGTTAATTACTACTAAACATGTGTATCGAGAAGATACGAAGGTTCAACATGTGTAGATATACAGTATATTTAATACCTATTTTCTAGAATAAATAATATCATTCGTTTTTATTTCCAAAATAAAATATTTACTATACATGAATATTTTGATACATATATGGTATCTTGAAACGATTTTTTCTAAAATATAGAATATTTTGAGTCAGAGAGTGAAATAAAATATAATCTCAATAATATTATTTCATCACACCTTTTTTTTTAAACATGGGAACCCGTAGCCGCTACCCTTCGGGTGCGCTCTGGGTAAACCCATGGGCTCACGCAATAGCCTGCAAACCACGTGATCCAAGGCAAACCGCAAAAGTGTGACAGGCTCTGCCCCAGGATGACATAATCACAAATCCGCCTCCCATGGGAGTCAAACCTGTGACCAAGAGGTGAGATTGCCTCTCTTTAACCAACTGAGACAACCCTTGCGGGCTTCATCACATAATTTTCGATATAGGTGTTTTTAGTTTCAAATTTAGAACGGATATAGTACTTTGAGTCATATTCTATTCGGATATTTTTTTTTGGATTTGATCAGTTTCGGATCATCATCGGATCAAGTATATCGGATTATTATCGGTTAGATATTCGATTCGGGTAATTTTTGAATCGGATGAGATCGGTTTTCGGACAATAATCGGATTTGACTATATCAGATCGGATTTCGGTTCAGATCGGATTGTTTCGAATTTAGTTAAATTTTGGTTAATCTAATTCGGATATAAAATTGGATCTCAGTTCCATTAATTTCGGATCGGTTATTCGGATCCGGACCCAGTTTGCCAAGTCTAAATGCAACATTTGAAGATTCTTCAGATGATGAAGATATTTTAGAGGAGGAAAGTTTGCATCACAATCAAAGAGAATCAATTATTGATTTAGATTTGAACCAACCTCCACCAGATAGTAATTTTACACTACTACGTGCTATATGTATATTCTTTCCATATACGTAACCCTCTATTTTTTTTTAAAAATAATTTTGTAGGTGAATCAGATGAGTTAACCAATAGTGGATTACCTATAAAAAAGAAAGAGTTGTCCAATGATGAACGTCTCGTAATTCATTTAGATCTACTAAGTAAAAGTGTTAATGGGAAGCTCCGAAAGGGTACCATACGAGATCTTTCACAAAAATTCTCTGTTTCAACTAAGACCATCTTGCGCATATGGCACCGGGGTAAAAATTCTTCAGCAAATGGTGGTAAAGTTGATGTTAATCATCACAAAACAAAAAATTGTGGGCGTAAGAGAAATACTATCGACCGTGAGAAATCCCGAAAGATTCCTATATCTAAAAGAACTACTATTCGGCCTACGACATGTGCTATGGAGATAAGCAAATCAGCCTTACACCGGTCTTACCAATCCGGTGGCCTTCGTCATCATACAAATCCTCTCAAACCATTTCCAAAGGAAACTAACAAGAAAGCATGAGTTGTGTTTTACTTATCCATGATTGACAAAAATAGTGGAGATGTTCCTAAATTTTATGATATGTTAAATGTCATACACATCGATGAGAAGTGGTTCTACATCTCTAAAAAATCTGAGAAATACTATCTTTCACCAGAAGAATGTGATCCCAAAAGAAATTGTAAGAGTAAATTTTTTTTAACAAAGGTTATGTTCTTAGCAGCCATGGCGAGACCAAGATTGGACTTGAATGGTAATGAGGTATTCTCAGGAAAGATTGGAATTTTCTCATTCATCACTAAGGAACCTGCTAAAAGGACTAGTGTAAATAGGGTCGCGGGGACTCTTGAAACTAAGCCTATAACTTTTGTAGGAAGAGATCTATCGAGATCATATTTAATTAACAAGGTATTGCCGGATATTGTTCAGAAATGGCCCACTGGTGATAGGAAAAACACTATAATAATTTAACAAGATAATGCAAGGATGCATATCGACCCAAATGATGAGGAATTTCGATTGGTTGTCTCAAAATATGGCTTGAACGTCCAACTAAAATGTCAACCTCCCAACTATCCCGACTTGAATGTTTTGGACCTCGGATTCTTCAATGGAATTCAATCTCTATAGCAAAAGGAAGCTACTAAAATAGTTGATGAATTAATCATTGGGGTTGAAAAAGCATATGATGAGTTCTCTTCAAAGATGGGGAATCATAATTTTTTAACTTTACAACAATCCATGACTGAAATTATGAAATGCACGGGTTCTATTAACTATAAAATTCCATACATGAGTAAGAATTCTTTAGAAAGAAATGGGAATCTGCCACTACAATTGCAGTGCGAAGCAAAGCTCGTAGAAGATGTGACGAATTGGCTTAATACATGTGGAAATGATTGAGTTTGTTTTAGTAGTTCTGAAATTTAAATTTCCATTCTAGTCATTCTGGTGAAAGTAGGTTGGTTCTTCCTTTTCTTATTAGAAGTGTCTTTAAATCTTGTGAGACATATCTGATCTATACTTTCTCTTGCAATAAGTCTTGTGTCCAGCCGTAAAACTTAACTTTGTTGGATGCAGTACATTATTGGGAGTCCTACTTTTAGTTGCAGATCAAAACTCTTTTCACTTGAATAAAATCTTTGCAATTGTTGTTCTAGTCCTAATACTTGCATTTTTACTTAAAAAACTGAGTGTTGCAATATGCAAAAGGTAAAATTTTTATCATTAACCCTAAGGTACTAGTTCCAAATAGTTTAATATGCCTACAAGTAAAAAAGTCTCATATGCATCCATGGACAAGACAAGTAAAACACTCTCATATGCATCCATGGACAAGACAATAATGATATGGCAACTTGAGAGGACTACAGGTAACTGGACATTGGAGCCCAAATGAAGATTCAAATTTTAAAACTACTCAAAATAATCAAATATGCAAAGAAACAAGATACAACAAAAATGTAAACATTTAAACCATCAAACTCATCATGTTTAAAAAAAAAAATCTTGTACTTTAATACAATGATAATCCATAGCAAGAAAGATCCGTAACATAACTAAAGCAACTAACCTTCTACTATCATTGAAGATATCTCAAAACAAATGGAAAATAAATTGCTGCAAATATAAAGATTATTTCCCTCATGGATTCGTTCAAGTTCATAGTTTCGTCCGGAGCTACATCCTCTTTAGGGGGCAATCCATTGAGATCGATCTGAAAATGGGGTATTTGCTGACCATTCTCACCATGTGCAATATCTTCATCTTCTTCGTACTCTGGTAACTCATTTAGATCGAAGTTATTCATATTTACTATAACTAGTTTTACACTAAATTTTGACTATACGGTGAAAAAAATATAAGTACCTGTAAGATATATATATATATATATATATATATATATATATATATATATATATATATATATATATATATATATAGGAATGGTTAATAGAAAGAGTAGCCCGTAGAAACTCTTCAATTTCTTAATTTAATTAGCTGAGTTATGACTCTATAAATCAGCTGTAAAGTCAAATATTAGAACTAGATGTACAGGGGTAGTTTAGGAAAAAATTGTGAAAAAATGTTTTGAAATACTAAAAGGACAACTATTTAGGGACAAAATTTTTTTCCAAAAGAGACTACTAAATAGGGACGGAGTACTTTAATCGAAAGCATAAAATAATTAGTCTTTATAAAAGACACATGTATTTGGATTATACTTCCTACTAAAGAAAAATGGATATATTATCAAGTTGCAAGGTAACAAAAATAAAAGGTCAAAGAACAATTTTTCAACCACCAGAATGCATATAAACATATATACTATTAACTTCACCCCTAACTCACAAACACGCAGATGCATCTTTAATTTCTTATCGTCCTCATAGTATACTAATACATCTATATGTATCGAGAAGATGACTGCTATTAACAGCACCAGGCTTTACTTACATGTAGAATTTTAAACTTTCTTATATAATTTAAAGACTTATTATCTATAGAGGAACACAAATCGTAAACAGGCTGACCTGATCGTTCCATTTTTCATTCCACGGTTAACAACGTTAACCATATGTTAATGCACTAATTATGCATTCCTGAAAAACTATAAAATATGTTAAATATTCGATATTTAAATTCAGAGATTCTTCTTTGATAAATCATGATTAAGAAGGTGGAATAATTCAATAATACACAATATGCTTTATATTGTACCTATAAAAAATGTGTATAATCTGACCACACGAACAGAGAAGGAATGGTTGTGACTATAACCTGCATTATTTGATATGGAATAAGTGAAAATTTTGTAGCAGAATTGTAATCACAATATTACATGGCCATGGAGTAATAAAATAGAATAACGTTGGTCACATTCATTTTCACTATTCTATTACTGTATAAAGAGAATAAGATAAGTTTCCTTTATCATATAATTGATTTCTGTATTCATGTTAATCGCACTGCTACCTTCCTATGTTGTAACTTACACCTGCATAACACAGGAATGGATGGAAAAATTGGACAACCAGTTAAATCTGTCATATTGACGTATTTGATTTCATCTGCAAGTCTATTTTACTATTGATGTGATTTCATTTTTCAGAATCTATTGATCAACTATTTTTTGATCCAAGTAATGAATTAAAAAATTAGCAGTTCTTTCTCTATTTAAAAGACCAACTTCTGTTGAAAATATTTTTTGTGAATTTGTTAGGACTTTCCTAATTTATGAACAGGCATTTGATCTAAAGCCATTAATGACAACTCTAGTCTTTCAGAGGATAGGCTTGATATGATGTTAGTTGCAGAGGCATGCCGGTAGATCAATTATAACAAGCCTACCAGTATGTGATGTGCTAAAAATATGACAATTAAAATCGCAAGCGCACGATCATCGTTTTAGTATTTAAGATTCGATCCATGGAGACTATATTTTCACGTTTCCTTAATTTTTAATATAGGCGAACTAGACAATTAACTTTGGAGTGAGTTTTGATTATCTAAATTAAACAATTAAGCGGAAAAGATAAAAATTGACAATCGAGCTCAAGTATATTAATTAAATGAAATGCTTATTTAAAAACCTAGAACTAATCGGTGACCACACAAATCGAAAAGATAAAATTAAATCATGCAAAGATGCAAGTAAACAAATGATGCAGAGGATATTTAAAAGACAATGATTGCTAATGATTAAACAATAAAGATGATACTATTACAAAAGTAAAAGCTACGGGTGATCAAAAAGGAAATGGTGTGAAAAGGGCATGGTGCAGGCACGCAGTGAACAAGATAATGAAAAAGAGAGTAGAAAACTTAGCTTCTAAAATTCATAATTAATTAAAATATTATCAGAAAAATAAATAAAAATATAGCTATGAAGCTCTAAATTATACTGAATTTAATAAAATATTTTCAAGTAAGATCCAAAAAAAATATTTTAATGTTGGAGCTCACCGGAATCTATGGAGTTAGCCGGAAAATTACCAAGCTTCACCGGAAAATTATTTTTAACCGGAAAATTTGGGTTTTCCAACAAACTCGAACCAAGAAGAAGAATCCCAAGAAAATAAAAAGGGAATGAAAATTTGCATTAATAAAATGAAGGTGTTTACAAGAACAATTACAAAAAATGGAAGAAAACAAAGATGGAGGCTACAAAATTTAGGGTAACTAAAAAATAAGGTGTGGTATAAAGTGACTGAAGAGAAGAGAATGATTACAAAAATTATTTTATCATCCGAGTGTGTTTGTAAATGATGAAGGATGTGCTATTTATAGGCCAGCCATAGCTCCCTTTGTAAACATTGGCTGCTTGATGCATTGACAATTTATCAATCTGTAGTTTTTTTCTTCCATCACTTCCGCTGGAAAACTTTTGATAATCACACTTATTTACAACAAGATGTGACTTAAAGGGGAAAGAGTGTGTTTGAAATATTCCAATTTGCTCCAAGCTCCTAATTCTTTTTCTTTCTTCTTTTATTCTAGTCATTTTTCTTCCTCTTTTGTCATTCCTTGCACTTTATTTCTTTATTTTGTAATTTCTTTATTTTTCACGAATTTCCTGAAATGCAACAAAATAATTTATTAAAATTTGAGTTCAAGCAATAAATAGGTAATAAAAATATGCAAAAATATGCACTTATCAAATGCTCCCATACCAATCTTTTGCTCGTCCTCGAGTAAAGCAAAAAGAAAAATGCTGAATGAAAAACCTATACTCACTGTCGTAGGAATGACGGGTAATTTTAGGTTTACCAACCCGTTAAACTCATAGACGATCTCTGCAAGAGGAGTGTTGTCTCCTAAGGGTTTACAGAAGATATACCCATAAAATCTTTAATATAAATTAGCAAGTATCCAACTTTCCTCTTTCACTCTAGCTTTCATTGGTGTCAACAAAACAATTTTGTAGGAAAATATATGCCTTATATTATTCTAATAATATCCAAGTTATAGGTTCCCACAATCCACATAAATAGACTGTAAAAAATTTACAAAAAATTCCAAGGTGTGTAGTGAATTTAAGGCCTTTGATGGATAAGTGCATACGAACATTTTCTCTTTTTCAACCAATATTGAACTGACCCAATCTCTATGAAAACAAGGTTCTAGCCAAACTTCACATTCTTAGTAGTTAGACAGACCGTGCAATGGTTGAGGTCCAAAAAGACTTTTGCATCAATACCCATTTAACGAGTTTTAGGTCAACAATCCCAGATCACAAGGGACCTTAGGTTGCTAGGCACAAAGTCCCCTCGGACTTACTTACTTGGGTTATCAGTGAGCCCAACCTAGCCGATTTTCCTACTAAGAATTTATTTATTACAAAATTACACTATCACTCTACAATTACAAACCTTTATTGACTTTTTTTAAAAAAAAAGGCACTATAGGAGCCAAATCTCGCAAAGGTTTGATTCGACATTGTTCTAACATGTGGGTTCTCTCAGGTATCGAATAACATTCCTATACAATTTTTCCATCAAAGGTCTTGTGCAAATGTTTCGTCTTGGACTTTTAAGCAAAAATTTGTTCGACACAAGTTTCATGAGGAAAACCTTACTTGACTACGTTCAAATTTCTAAAGGCATTATACATATAATTTTAGAAAAATAGTTAACACCAACTAGTTTTAAAGTTCAAGAGTGGGAAGGACAACTAAGCTAAATTATCTCTATTTTTTGGATTTTTCAAATTTTTTTAGTTTTTTTGGATTTTTCAAATTTTTTAATTTTTTTGGATTTTTCAATTTTATGTATTTACACTAAAACCTTCCCCCATACCCAAATCATGCATTGTCCTTAATGTATGTAAATGCAAGATAAATGACAAAGAAGAATGGTGAGTAAATACCTGATAAGGATGAAAGAGAGTTAACCACTACCTACTGAAGAAACTTACTTTAATCATGGATCGATGAGGTGGATAACCTCTTCCTCAGGATCAATTGGCAGCTCTAAAAATGGTTTGAGTCTTTGTCCATTAACTTTAAATATATCACCATTTTTAGGATTTTCAATTTCAACAGCACCGTGAGGAAAAACAATTCTAACAATGTAAGGACCTTCCCACCTAGATCTCAATTTCCCGGGAAATAAATGAAGCCTAGAGTTGTATAAAAGAACTTTTTGACGTGAAGAAAATGATTTTCTTAAAATGGATTTATCATGCAAAAGCATAGTTCTTTCTTTATAGATTTTAGCATTTTCATAGGCCTCATTTCTTAATTCCTCTAGTTCTGACAATTGCAACTTTTTGTGACTGCCGACAGTTGCTAAGTCAAAGTTCAATTCTATAATGGCCCACAAGGCCCTATGCTCTAGTTCAACTGGCAAGTGACAGGCCTTTCCAAACATAATTCTGTAAGGGGACATGCCCAAAACAGTCTTAAAAGCGGTCCGATAGGCCCATAAAGCATTTATCAGTTTGATGGACAATCCTTCCTATTCGAGTTGATAGTCTTTTCTAAAATTTGCTTGATTTGAATGTTCGAGACTTCAACTTGACCAATAGTTTGAGGATGATAAGGGGTGGCCAACCTATGAGTAATTAAGTACTTTTTCAAAAGGGACTCAAATTGATGATTCTTGAAGTGCTTACCTTGGTCACTAATGATAGCCCTAGGTGTGCCAAATCGAGAAAAGATATTCTCTTTTAAGAATTTAAGGACGACCTTGTTATCATTGGACTTAGTTGGTATGGTTCTACCCACTTAGACACATAATCAACCGCTAATAGAATGTAGAGGTTGCCAAAAGAATTAGGAAAGGGACCTATAAAATATATTCCCCACACATCAAAAATCTCGATGACTAGGATGGGACTCATTGGCATCATATTTCTCCTAGTGATCTTTCCTAAGTGTTGACACCTACTACAAGTGGCACAGAATTCTGCAGCATCCTTAAACAAACTAGGCCAATAAAAACCGCTTTGGAGAATTTTAGCTGCTATTTTCTTAGCACTAAAATGACCTCCACAAGCTTGATCATGACAAAAGGAAAGTATACTTCTAAACTCGTGATTAGGGACGCACCTCCGAATGATTTGATCGGGACAATATTTAAAGAGATACGGGTCATCCCAAAAGAAGTGTTTTACCTGTGAGAAAAATTTTGATCTATCTTGTGTAGACCAGTGAGAGGGAATGTCTCCGGTTGCAAGGTAGTTGACAATATCGGTGAACCAAGGCGGAGTAGAGATAAAAAGAAGATGTTCATCGGGAAAAGATTCATTCAGAGGTGAGTCGATGGTGGACTCCACCACTAATCGAGAAAGATGATCGGCAACGACATTTTCAGACCCCTTCATATACCTAATTTCTAGGTCAAACTCTTGGAGCAACAAGATCGACCTAATCAATCGGGCCTTTGAAACTTTCTTAGAGAAGAGATATCGAATGGCAGAATGATCGGTGTAAACAATGATTTTCGAACCAATAAGATAAGATCTAAACTTCTCGAGGGCAAAGACTACGGCTAGAAGCTCCTTTTCAGTGGTAGAATAATTAAGTTGCGCATCATTTAGGGTTTTACTAGCATAGTATATGACATGAGGTATCTTATTGATTCGTTGTCCTAATACCACTCCTAATGCGTAATCAGATGCATCACACATTAACTCGAAAGGTTGATTCCAGTCGGGAGATTTAATTATCGGGGCCGAGGTCAATTCTTTCTTGAGGTGTTTGAAAGATTGTAAACAATCACTATTGAACTTGAATTTGACATCTTTGCCAAGAAGAGTGGTCAAGGGTCTAGCCTTTTTGCTAAAATCTTTAATGAAACACCTATAAAAACCAGCATGTCCTAAAAAGGAATGAATTTCTTTGACCAATTTTGGTGGGGGTAGATTGGCAATGAGGTCAATTTTGGATTTATCTACTTCAATCCCCTTTTCAGAAATTTTATGACCAAGAACGATCCCTTCCTTAACCATGAAATGACATTTTTCCCAATTTAGAACGAGGTTGGTTTCTTTACACCTTTTTAAGACTAACTCGAGATGATTTAGGCATTGGTGGAAAGACGAACCAAAGATGGAGAAGTCATCTATGAAAATCTCTAGGAATTCTCCTACCATGTCAGAAAAGATGCTCACCATGCACCTTTGGAAGGTGGCCGGAGCGGTGGTTAAACCGAAAGCTAGGCGATGATAGGCAAAGGTTCCAAAGGGACATGTGAAGGTGATCTTCTCCTGGTCTTCGGGAGCTATGAGAATTTGGAAATAACCGGAATAACCATCTAGAAAACAGTAGTAGGCATGACCAGCTAACCTTTCTATCATTTGATCTATGAATAGTAAAGGAAAGTGGTCTTTTCTAGAGGCATCATTGAGTTTCCTATAGTCTATGCACACCCTCCAACCAGATTGGACACGAGTAGGAACTTGCTCATTGTTCTCGTTAGTCACCATGGTAATACCTGACTTTTTAGGTACTACCTGAATCGGGCTAACCCAAGAGCTATCAGAAATGGGATAAATGATTCCATTATCTAGACACTTAAGGATTTCTTTCCTAACAACTTCCATCATGGTTGGGTTCAACCTCCTTTGTGGCTCTCTGACTGGTTTGGCATCATCGACTAATTGAATCCTATGTTGGACAATGGACGAACCAATACCTTTAATATCATAGATACTCCAACCTATGGCTTCCTTATGCTCTCTAAGGACACTTAAAAGCTCATCCTCTTGTGACTTGGCCAAATTAGAGGAAATTATTACGGGAAGAGACTAGTTAGGACCTAAAAAAGAATACTTAAGAGTGTTGGGAAGGGGTTTGAGTTCTAAATCGGGCGGCTTTGACTCAACAGGTTCACTAGCTTCAAAAAGTGACAGAGAAAGTGATTCACATGCTTGGTTGTTTGTAGGAATGGTGGAATCTAACATTGCATTGACCTCGTTTGTATATTCGGAAACATCCCAATTTTGATCAAAGTGGTTTAAACAAAAATCAAGAGCATCATTAGGGTTTAAGAATTCTTGATCAACTATTTCATCAAATAAATTGACATCCATAGGTTGATCATAATAATCATTGGGTTGTTTCCCTACATGAAAAATGTTGAGGTCAATGGTCATGTTCCCAAATGTTAGTTTCATTAATCCATTCCTACAATTAATCAATGCATTAGAAGTTGCTAGAAATGGTCTTCCCAAAATGATAGGAATCTGATTCTTACGGTCCTTGACCGGTTCGATTTCTAGAACGACAAAGTTAACGGGGAAGAAAAAGTCACCTACTTTAATCAGCACGTCTTCAATAATTCCCTTAGGAATTTTGACAGAACAATCGGCTAATTGTAGCGTAACATTAGTTCTTAGAAGCTCTCCTAAACCTAGGGCTTGATAGACAGAAAAGGGAAGCAAGTTTACACTATCGCCAAGATCGAGTAATGCCTTGTCCACAAAAGTATTGCATATGACACATGAAATTGTAGGACAACCGGGGTCCTTATATTTCAAGGGAATTTGGTTCGAAAGAATTGAGCTAACTTGAGAAGTCAAGAAGGCTTTCTTAGGGACGTGATTGGTTCGCTTATGAGTGCACAAATCTTTTAGACATTTCGCGTAAGAGGGAATTTGTTGAATCGCGTCTAAAAGAGGAATGTTGACTTTGACTGTTTTAAAAACTTCTAAATTCTTGTCTATTTGAGCCGTTTGTTTAGGAGAAATGAGCTTTCAGCTTAAAGACTCGTTCACTAGGTTCTTCGAGGACGGGTTTTGTCCCACTCGTTGATCCTTGTTCTTTTGAACCCTCGGGTTCAAGACTAGCGTTTGGTTCAGAATTTGACTCGTCTTCTTCGGGAGACTTGTCACCAACATGATTTTCTTTTTGCTTACCAGACCTTAGGGAAATGACTGCATTCACATTGTCATGAGGTCTTTGATTAAGAGGAAATTTAGGATTGACCTCGGGTTGACTTGGAAACTTGTTCTTCTCTCGCTCACAAATAGTGTTTGGTAATTGACCCAATTGAACTTCTAACTTAGATATGGCTTGAGCATTAGAATTCAACAATTGCATATCTTGAGTTATGGTTTGCATGAAATTAGTTTGAGATTTCAATAAAGCCTTGATACTCTTTTCTAAGGAATTAAGTCGCTTATCCAAATCGTTAAACCCCAGATGGTTCAATGGCGCTTGAATCGGGTTAGGATAATGACCTTGGTTTGGAGTCGGGTAAGAGTTCGGCTTTTGAAAAGAAGGTGGTGGAGATTGGTAATTTTGACCTTGACTCCATGAAAAATTCGGGTGTTTCTTCCACCCGGGATTGTAGGTCGGTGCAAACGGGTCATTCCTAGGCCTAGGTTGGAACATTGCATTCACCTGCTCAAAGTCGGGACAATGTTGAGACTCGAAGTTCGAAGGATTGTAGTTCGGGTACACGGACGTAGGTGCGGGACCACTATGGGTTTCTAAAACTTCTAGTCGTCTAGTAAGAGTAGCTAATTTGGCATCGGTTGCAATCGAATTTCCAATCGAATGCAAACCCCTAGATGTACTAGACGACTCGTTGGACTTATTAGGTTCCCTAGTAGACTCCCACAACATCGTCTTTTCCGCTAATTCCTCAAAAAAGGCCCACCCTTCGTTTTCATCTTTCTCCATGAATTTACCTTGGCACTTAGACTCTAATAAGGCGGTTGTTTGACTATCTAAGGCTTCGTAAACAATTTTGCAAAGTCTCCATTTTTCTATTCCATGGTGGGGGCATTGTGATAAAAGGATTTTAAAACGATCGAAATATTTCCAAAAAGACTCATTTTCCTTCTGATGAAATTGATTTATCTCATTTGTAATCGTAGTAGTCTTATGGTTTGGAAAATATTTTTTTTAGAAACATTACCATAAATCCCTTCCACGTGGAAATAGAATTAACGGGAAGACTATACAACCATTTTTTAGCATTTTCTTTAAGCGCGAAATTAATGAGCCTAAGCCTAATTGAGTCCTCAGTTAATTGTTGGAGTCTTTGTAAGGCACAAACCTCCTCGAATTCATGAATGAAAAGATAGGGGTCCTCACCATCACTCCCAGTAAACTTAGGTAACATGCTAATGTGGTGGGCTTTAATTTCGAAATTATTACCATTAACCGGGGGAAGAGTGATGCAAGAAGGTTGGGACGATCGGGTGGGGTAACTACGATCCTTAAGAGACACGGCCATGGTCACTAATGGTTCAGAATTTTCTAAAGAATCGGATTCAGAAGAGGAAGAAATCTCAATTGATCTCACTAGTCTAGCAGAATTATCCCTAATCCAAGTAGTTCGCATAAACCACGAAAAAAACACGTAGCACATAAGTGCGATAAAATAAACAAACAAAAGAAAGGGTGTAAAATCAAAAGAAAAATTCTAGACCTAGGGTTCCTTAATAAAATAAACTAGACCTTGCTCCTAACTTTAAAGACCACTAAAAAGTCAGTAAATCGGAAATTATTCGAACCGATTTGGCCAGGTAGGTGCAAGCATTACCAAGATAAACACCAGCCTAGACACCAAAGAGTAGGAATATTAAAGATTACGTCTTTTTTTAGATACCTTCCTAATTGAGCGTGAAAATCCTAGGGGCCATGTCTAATTTAATTTTAGTAAGGCTTGGGTATGCAAAATGAAGGATTAATGTTTTGGGCCAAGGAAAGAGTGATGAAATCCCTTCCCTTATCTTTTGATTGGGTTTTGTCCTTAAAATTTATTAAAATGATGCAACACACAATGAGAAAAAAAACTATAAACAATTATGGATGCTCTAAACTACGTGTTCTAAATTCTAAAGAAAAGAAGAATTTAACGTACCTTCGGGTCTTCCAGCGATCACCACAATTTATACGGTACGAAAAATTAAAAAAAATGAAATCTAGCATGATGTGATCCTAAGTGATTAAATGCTTGATGCAACAATTATTTAATTTCTAACTAATTTTTTTTATTTCAATTTTTTTGTGATTTTTTTTGATTTTTTTGTGATTTTCTAAAAATAAAAGGCGAAAAGAAGGAAAATACGGGTTACCGAAGCATGCTTCCAAAAATTCCAAATTTTCCTCCATGCTCCGTGAGATGATTCACGAAATTCCAATTTTCCTTAAAAAACGAGATAAAAATGAGACAAGTAAAACTAATCCGAAAAATAAAAAATTAACGCGCGAAAAATTATGGTCCCCGACAGCGGGCCAAAAACTTGATGTGCTAAAAATATGACAATTAAAATCGCAAGCGCACGATAATCGTTTTAGTATTTAAGATTCGATCTACAGAGACTCTATATTTTCACGTTTCATTAATTTTTAATTTAGACGAACTAGACAATTAATTTTGGAGTGAGTTTTGATTACCTAAATTAAACAATTAAGCGGAAAAGATAAAAATTGACTATCGAGCTCAAGTATATTAATTATATGAAATGCTTATTTAAAAACCTAGAATTAATCGGTGACCAAACAAATCGAAAAGCTAAAATTAAATCATGCAAAGATGCAAGTAAACAAATGATGCAGAGGATATTTAAAAGACAATGATTGCTATTGATTAAACAATAAAGATGATACTATTACAAAAGTAAAAGCTACGGGTGATCAAAAAGGAAATGGTGTGAAAAGGGCATGGTGCAGGCATGCAGTGAACAAGATAATAAAAAAGATAGTAGAAAACTTAACTTCTAAAATTCATAATTAATTAAAAAATTATCAGAAAAATAAAATAAAAAAATCGCTATGAAGCTCTAAATTATTATGAATTTAATAAAATATTTCCAAGTAAGATCCAACAAAAATTATTTTAATGTTGGAGCTCATCGGAATCTATGGAGTTGGCCGGAAAATTACCAAGCTTCACCAGAAAATTATTTTTAACCGAAAAATTTGGGTTTTCCAACAAACTCAAATCAAGAAGAAGAATCCCAAGAAAATAAAAAAGGAATGAAAATTTGCATTAATAAAATGAAGGTGTTTACAAGAACAATTACAAAAAATGGAAGAAAACAAAGATGGAGGCTACAAAATTTAGGGTAACTAAAAAATAAGGTGTGATATAAAGGGGTTAAATGGCAGTTAAGTCACTCAACTGACTCAAAACTTTCAGTTGAGTCATCCAACTCAAAAAACTTTTAATCAGGTCACTTAACAAATAAAACCTTTCAATCAAGTCATTAAGCACGTTAAAAACTTTCAATCAGGTCATTAAACACGTTAAAATCATGTCATTAAACACGTCAAAATCGGGTCATTTAACATGTTTTATGACCTGATTGAAAGTTTTTATTTGTTAAGTGATCTGGATGAAAGATTTTTGAGTTGGATGACCCAACTGAAAGTTTTCAGTCAGTTGAGTGACCTAACTGCCATTTAACCCTGATATAAAGTGACTGAAGAGAAGAGAATGATCACAAAAATTATTTGATCATCCGAGTCTGTTTGTAAATGATGAAGGATGTGCTATTTATAGGCCAGCCATAGCTCCCTTTGTAAACATTGGCTGCTTGATGCATTGACAATTTATCAATCTGCAGTTTTTTTCTTCCATCACTTCCGCTGGAAAACTTTTGACAATCACACTTATTTACAACAAGATGTGACTTAAAGGGAAAAGGGTGTGTTTGAAATATTCCAATTTGCTCCAAGCTCCTAATTCTTTTTCCTTCTTATTTTATTCTAGTCATTTTTCTTCCTCTTTTGTCCTTCCTTGCACTTTATTTCTTTATTTTGTAATTTCTTTATTTTTCACAAATTTCCTGAAATGCAACAAAATAATTTATTAAAATTCGAGTTCAAGCAATAAATAGGTAATAAAAATATGCAAAAATATGCACTTATCAGTATGTAATACTTTGCATTACTTACTTGACCCCTTAACTGGGGATTCCTTTGTCTATCGAAGGTTCTACACTTGTACTTAGTTGAAATGTAAATTTCAATTTATGTAACCAAAAGAAGTCACTAAATGTAACTTGGAAGATGATTTATGGATCATGACTCAAGACTTTCTGAAGACAAATTGAAGAATAAGGATTGTGCAGAATTGAAGTTTAAAATTTAGCTAAGTCATAATTCGAGAAGTGCAGAATGTTCTAATTCGAGAAGTGCAGAATAAGCTGATTAGAGGAGTCACCAATTTGATATGTGTTATATTGAATATTCGAGAAGTGTATTGATTCGAGAAGTGAAGAAATCATTGATTCGAGATATCTCAATTAGTGAAGTAAAAACACATTGATTCAAGATGTCTCAATTAGGGAAGTCTGAAAACACTGATTTAAGATGTCTTAATTAATGAAGTCCAAAAACACTGATTCAAGATGTCCGGATTAGTGAAGTCAAAATACACTAATTCAAGAAGTTATAAGGTAACGGATTCAAGAAGTCAAGATATCGAATAAGTTATTTTAGAGATATCGAATGAGGGACTTAGCAGTTTTTCAATGCAAAAAAAGACAAACTTCTGGAAAGATTTGGAGACAAAGAATCTACACAAACCAAGGCACTCGCAGTGGTCCAATTGTTGCAGTGTGCACCTGGAAAAGCCTACAAATAAGCTTAGAGAGAAATTCAAGGAAAAGTAGCTGAAGAATTGGATCTGGTCAGTATGAAACAAAGTAATATCACATGATGCTCAGACTTGCACCAAAATAGTATAGATAAGTTAGAAAAGATAGTTTGTCTGTTACTAGATTTGTAAAAGTTAAGTGTGCACGTGTTCTATAAGTGCACAGCTTCACTTCTTTAGTTACTAAGTTTGTCATTGCAATGCATTGTAATATCTCTCTGAGAAAAATGAAACTGAGAATACTCGTCTTGTATTCACAGTTTGTACCATACTTCAAATCTAATATGTTGAGTTTATTTCACTATTGATGTGATTTCATTTTTCAGAATCTATTGATCAACTATTTTTTGATCCAAGTAATGAATTCAAAAATTAGCAGTTCTTTCTCTATTTAAAAGAGCAATTTCTATTGAAAATAAATTTTTGTTAATTTTTTAGGACTTTCCTAATTTATGAACGGGCGTTTGATCTAAAGCCATTAATGACAATTCTAGTCTTTAAGAGGATAGGCTTGATATGATGTTAGTTGCAGAGGCATGCATGTACATCAATTATAACAAGCCTACCAGTTTGTAATACTTTGCATTACTTGACCCCTTGACTGGGGATCCCTTTGTCTATCAAAGGTTCTACACTTACACTTATCAATGGTTCTACACTTGTACTTAGTTGACATGTAAATTTCAATTTATGTAACCAGAAGAAGTCACTAAATGTAACCTGGAAGAAGATCTATGGATCGTGACTCAAGACTTTCTGAAGACAAATTGAAGAATAAGGATGGTGCAGAATTGAAGTTTGTAATTTAGCTAAGTCATAATTCGAGAAGTGCAGAATGTTCTAATTCGAGAAGTGCAGAATAAACTGATTACAGGAGTCACCAGTTTGATATGTGTTATATTGAAGATTCGAGAAGTGTATTGATTCGAGAAGTGAAGAAATCATTGATTCGAGATATCTCAATTAGTGAAGTAAAAACACTTTGATTCGAGATGTCTCAATTAGGGAAGTCTAAAAACACTGATTTAAGATGTCTCAATTAGTGAAGTCCAAAAACACTGATTCAAGATGTCCATATTAGTGAAGCCAAAATACACTAATTCAAGAAGTCATAAGGCAACTGATTCGAGAAGTCAAGATATCGAATAAGTTATTTTAGAGATATCGAATGAGGGACTTAGCATTTTTTCAATGCAATAAAAGACAAACTTCTTCAAAGATTTGGAGACAAAGAATTTCCACAAACCAAGGCACCTGCAGTGGTCCAATTATTGCAGTGTGCACCTGGAAAAACCTACAAAGAAGCTTAGAGCGAAATTCAAGGAAAAGTAGCTGAAGAATTGGATCTGGTCAGCATGAAACAAAGTAATATCACATGATGCTCAGACTTGCACCAAAATAGTATAGATAAGTTAGAAAAGATAGTTTATCTGTTACTAGATTTGTAAAAGTTGACTGTGCACCTGTTCTATAAGTGCACAGCTTCGCTTCTTTAGTTACTAAGTTTCTCATTGCAATGCATTGTAATATCTCTTTGAGAAAAATGAAACCGAGAATACTCGTCTTGTATTCACAGTTTGTATCATACTTCAAATCTAATAAAATATAAGATTTAAAGTTAGTTTGTGTGTTCTTATTCCGCATTTCATATCTATTAAACATACACACTCAAAGCTACAATACAATCATACAACTGATTCAAACAGTTCATAATCAAAGGAAATTCAAAAAAGTTTGAAAATACAATCACCCCCTCTATATTTTCTTATTATGTATTTCATACTCAACATATGAGATTTGGGAATGATTATAAGAGTTTTTTTTAATTGTATGCTAAATTATATTTTTGTTTAATTAAAAAAATTTGTTAATTGTTAAATTATATGGTGTTTTTTTTCTTGATATAAAAGAACTTTTATGAAATGATCCCTGCATATGTAACATATAACACATATTTCAATGTAACAAACCCGAATCCCATCTAAAATTAATTCAACTAACAAATTAACTTGAAAACGATTATACTAATTCTGATAAAAAATATGATCCATCTTTTTCTTAAAATTTTTAGCGAACATGACGAATAACGAAGGATATAATGCAAAATATAAAGTAAAACACAAATATAGTTCAAAACAAAACACACAACATACGACTTGCAAAATATTGTTATAAAATAATGGATCGCTAAATTTGATTCATAAAAATAAGATATTTCTTGAAATGTTCACCTCTCTAACTATCAAAATTATCTTTCGACCATCAAATTAATATTCTGCTTGCGAAATATATCGAATTTATAGGTACAACGAGTTATTTTTGTTTCCGAAATATCTCCTTTTTTCGACAAACAACATCTTTCATCTCTGGTTATCCTCCACGGGGGCATTCAAGATGCAATCACGATTATCCTTTAATTCTAATTCAAAATATCATCGAGTAATAAAGATTCGGTATAACAAAAATTATAAAAACTAGGTAGAAAAGATACATTTGAATCGTAGATGAGATTAAATTGGAGGAAGAGATGATTTTACAGTAATTTAAAAAGGATGATTTGTGAAAGAAGGTTGATGCACAAATGATGCTAAAATACAATAACTTTTTGTAAAAGAAATATAAATCTACATACGTATATACGTATTTACGTATGCATGCATGCAAATATGTTATATATATAATAGCCCAACAAGGGGCTATAATTCATGAGACATTTTATTTCATCTAAAATCACGAGACATTTTATTCCATATAAAATGATTGATTTTCCCTTCTATTTGTTATTTTTTTACCGGATAGTTCGGATCAATTTACAACCCTAATTACTTTGATTGTTTTTTATTCACTTTGGGGCCCACCAAATCCTTTACCAAAGTCCAAAATGATCATTAAACTGTTTATATCCTGTTCGGTATTCCATGCGGACCCTGTCCCTTGTTTACGTTCTTGTGTTCTTAAACAGGCTGCTAACAGGTTGAGAGGGTTCAAGTGCCAATTGTATAATTTGTATAACAGCTTGTATAACAAGAGCTATATAACACTGTATAATAGGTTAGAGCAACTTTAATCTTCTCAACCTGTTAATTATATTGTACAATCTATCGATTATATATATATAATGGGTCTTATTCTAACAGAAATCACTCTTAAACTAGAAACAAAATAAAAAAATCTTAAATCGCGTTGAAATATAGCACGTATGGTATGCAAATTGATCGTTGGGAGAAGAAAAAAAATATAGTGAAGTGAAATTTCAAAAAATGGATTATGTATGGGAGGGTATATTTTAATTGTGTGTGGTGCTTTTAGGGGTCATTATATTAGATTGATCTCTGTTGATGAGTGGATTTTATAACAACTTTTAAGAGGTTTGCGGTGAGTTGTTTAGGCTAACGATCAACTAATATATGTAGAATGGAGGTTTTTTTGTGGGGGTTAAACTGAGCTCGAGAGCGTTTACAAGAATCTCGCGAGTTCCCTTGAGGCTTGCGTCTTGTGTTCTCAAGAATCTCTTAGGTGTCTATTGCGAGGCTTGTAACCGTGTTCTCAAGGTGCCTACGTACCCTGTTTATATAGGGATCAAGTTCACGTAGTTCTTTTTAGACTAGAAGTTTGGCTAGGCAGCAATATTCTAGGTTCCTAATTCGTGGGGAACTCCTTTTCTCCAGATTCGGCCATGAATAGGCGATCTAAGTCGAGTAGAACTCAAGTTCTAATCCGGCTAGGAGTGTATTTACTAGTTCGAGTTATATTAGAAGTATTCAAGGATCATCTGCGCCCAAGGAATACATTCCAACAAGGAGTTGACGTTCATAACTTGCTCCTAAAGAATAGGAGGCTTAATCAAACTATAAATCTGCTGGCATAAATCTGTTCTCGTACAGGAAGCTGTCTCTCAGGAACCTCTCTGCAGGAACCTGTCTCCCGGGAACCTGTCTCTCGGGAACCTGTCTACAGGAACCTATCTCACGGGAACCTAAACCTGTCCAGATCCATTTCACATGCTATTTGGCCCCATTTATCTTAAGGGACCTCTATCATAACCCATATTAATCATACGGATTGGATCCTTAATCCCAATGGGCCTAAATCTAGCCCATGGAGATTTTGGGCACAAGAGGAGGGTATATTTTAATTGTGTGTGTGGTGCTTTTAGGGGTCATTAGATTAGATTGATCTAAAGGCTTAGATTAGTTTCTATTTTAGTTTTGGTTTCTATTTGATCACTAGCCTATATATAATAGCCCAACAAGAGCTATATTTATTTCATCTAAAATCATGAGACATTTTATTCCATCTAAAATGATTGATTTGCCCTTTTATTTGTTATTTTTTAAAAACACTATTGTTGGAAGGATTTGAACTTGAGTCTCCAAGTTAACTTACACATTGCTTTACCACTAGACCACTAATACACATGTGAATTAAATTATATACATTATATGTGTATGTGTGTGTGTGTGTCGCTTGAGTGAAAGAATAGATGTTATTTTATTTACTGTGACATATCAGCAATTTTTCATCATGGGTTTATTTTTACATTTATTAATTTGGACTATAATATAATATATTAAAATATAAATTAATGATGTATAATATACAGTTTGATTATACATTTTTAAATAATAATAATAATAATAATAATAATAATAATAATAATAATAATAACCAAAATTTAATATACAGTGATAACTCCGTAACACAACTAAACCACTCATCCTTACATGTTTTCAATCATAAACATAATCTCTATGTGTAGGTCGCATGAGCAGGACACTATTTAGGTTTGCATAAAGAAAATGTAGAAAATGCATAATATATTTTTAATAAATAACAATTAAATATGCAAGTCAATAACTAAAGTATATCAAAACTGTTAGCTCTTTTGGACTAATATGTGATGCATTGATATGTTTGAGAGTTGACTAATGTTTATAAAAATTTCAATTTTTGACCAGGTTATCATAATATTGTATGGGAGTAAATTTTTTCATGTTATTTTTCATATTCTACTCATTCATAAAATAAATTGAGATAATATCACGGTTTAAAATAAAAACTTGTGACATCTTTAATGATAACGGGTTCTCGATGAGATAATTACTGGATCTTGATTTATTATGTCATGCAAATTTAGGAGAAAAAAATTATTTTTTTATTATAAAATTTAAAAGATTTTTCAGCAACTAATAAAACTTGGTAAATGCATAGATATATAAATATTTTAGATATCACCCTCTTTGAAAATATATAAGTTACATATTCTTATTTAATTAAGACAATATTTCTATTTAAACATTTGTGACCAAAACTTTAAATTCCATACATTTACTCATTTTAATATTGCTAATTTTTAAGTTTTTGGGAATTAATTAATATATAGTTTATTGGAAATAATTATATAAAATTTATAGTAGAGATTTATCAAAGATTAAAAAAAAGTAAAAACTTTTTCAAAACTTAATTAAATTGAAAAATATTAAATTTACGGAAGACGTATTTTGCTCCAGCCATTATCGTACAAATATGAGGATCATTCGAAATATCACATATAAAATTAGGTATGAGTGGTGATAAAAGTCACGAATAAATGTAATACACAATAGAAAAATATTTATAACATTAAGAAGGTTTTCCGTAATGAATGGTTGTGAGACAAAAAAAATATGAAACCTCAACTCAACCATAAATCAAAAGGATCTATAATCCATAGCCGATGAAAGTCTTGTCTATTGACATGGTTTGAGAGTTAAGTGTTCTTTTCGTGTGAGATATTGGTTTGTTTTCTGTTATTACCATCAGGAAAATGTCGACGGATCTACGTTCACTGCAAGAAATGGAAGAAAGTTTTGCTATGATCAGTATAGATGAAGAGGAAAGAGGAGGCTTGGTGTATGATGGCGATGAGGGGGATCTGTGCGAAGTGGATATGCGATGGTGCTTGGTGGGCAGATTTCTGACAGAATCAACCATTGATTTTCAAGCAATGCAACACAAGATGGCATCCTTGTGGAGACCAGGGAGAGGCATGTATGTGAAGCAACTGGATATGAATAGGTATTTATTTCAGTTTTACCATGAAATAGATATCAAGAGAGTTATAGACGGAAGTCCATGGACGTTTGGTCGTTTTCAGTTGGTGTTTACAAGGCTAAAGGAAGGAGACAATCCCAGGGGAGTAAGTATCAACAAAATGGATATATGGGTGCAGTTGCATGGATATATGATTTTTTGGCGACAGAGATCAAAACAGTTATGGTTGCAGTCGGGAGATAAAAACACAAAGTATTTCCACTCTGCTGCTAGTACTCGTCGAAGAACTAATTACATCCATAAGTTGAAGAACAATGATGGGGAATGGCAGGAATGGGATAGTGGTTTAGCAGACTTAATTTTGGACTTTTATCAAGGTCTGTTTACTACAGAACAGCAAGACGGAGATCAAGTGATTAGTTGTGTCGAGGATAAGGTGACATCTGAACAGAATACAGAACTGTTGAAGCCAGTGACAGAAAAGGAGATAAAGCAAGCAGTGTTTCAGATGAACCCAGATAAGGCACCGGGTCCGGACGGGATGATACCAGCGTTCTTTCAGAAGCATTTGGCTATAGTTGGGAAGGATGTGATATCTCTGGTTAGTAATTTTTTTCAGACGGGTGAAGTTATGAATGGTCTAAATGCTACAAATATTGTACTCATTCCAAAAAAGAAAGATATAGCAACGGTTGGTGATTTACGGCCTATCTCGTTATGCAATGTATTGATGAGAATAATCACGAAAGTGATGGCTAACAGATTGAAGGAATACTTGGATGGAGTGGTGTCAGATACTCAAAGCGCATTTGTTCTAGGGCGTTTGATATCAGATAATATAATGGTTTCACACGAGATAATGAATTTTTTGAAACGGAAAAGAACAGGGAGAGAAGGATGCATGGCCCTTAAGCTTGATATGAGTAAAGCCTACGATCGTATTGAGTGGAATTTTTTGAGAGCTATGCTTTTAAAGATGGGCTTTCATGAAAAGTGGGTGTATATGATAATGCATTGTGTCACTACAGTTTCTTACAAAGTTGTTCATGGAAGTAGAGAGATGGGGCCTATTTATCCAAGTAGGGGTATACGACAAGGTGATCCCTTGTCGCCTTACTTGTTTATTATATGTGCAGAAAGGTTATCAGCGCTGCTCCGAAGGTACGAAAACAATAAGTGGATGAATGGCATTAAAATCTGTCGTCAAGCTCCAGTGGTATCATGATGTGGCGGAAATGATACAATTAAAATCGCAAGCGCACGATCATCGTTTTAGTATTTTAAGATTCGATCCACAGGGAATAATATTTTCGCGATCCTTAATTTCTAATTTAGGCGAATTAAAACAAGAGAGGAGTTGCATTAATTCTAAATTAACACGAAATAAAAAAAATGAAGATTGAAAACTTAAACACGTGAACTAAAGTAATAAACAAGTGAAACAACAGGAAGCATGCGGAAAAAAAAACAACAAATAGGACCACCTAGTACACGGGCTAGCAAGAATAAAAAGACTGGACTAATTAAATACATAAAAACAAGGATAAGAAAGAATTTTGGGCCTAAAAATGGAAGTGTGTTTAAATGGGCTAGGTATGAATTCGGGCCAACAAGTCATCAAGCAAGCAAATTAAAATGGAAACCTACTTTATACCCATGCGTAATAAATATTTAATACTATAAGTTGACAAAGTATTTACACTAATTAATACTCTCATTACTAGGTTAATATTAATGATAAGTTAATTCACACTAATTACTACTAATATTATGTTAATGACTTAATTAGAAGACTAACCAAGGTAATAAACGAAGACAATCTAGATTATTTATTACAAGATCTATTTAATAATATAAGAAATGAAATGAGAGAATCTAAATTAATTTAACAAATTAAATTTCAAAAGACTAAAAAAATTGGCCACTCTTAATTTCTAAATTACTATTAAACAAATTAATTACTCTATTTTTAAACAAATTAATCTAAAACAAAAAAAATTAAATTACAATTAAAAATCTGAATTCGAAATTTATGTATTTATTTATTTGTTTATTTATTTATTTTTTTGTTTACAAATCTTTTTTAAAAAAAAAAAAAATTACGAACACGCAGCAAGAAACTCAGAACAGCAATCAACAAAGTCAAGGCTCGAACTTAAAACTAACGATCTCGAGCAAAACTCGGAGCAACTAACTCGAAAAATTCCAGCAAAACTTAATATTCGAATTAATCAACAAAAGAAAACATTACAACCAAGGAGAAGGAAAAAAGAAAAAAAAAATTAACGACTGTGGTGGTGAATTAAAACAGAGAACAAGGAAGAGTGTAAACATAAACTCAGATTTGATGAATCAAACAGGAAACAAAAGAGAATTTGGGAATTGTGTAAAGAAATTGAAATTAAAAAAAAATGAAGAAGAAAGTGTGTGTGTTTGTTCGAATAAAAAGAAAACAAAGGGAGAGAGATTGAGTTATGGGTTTGGAAACAAAGGGAGAGAGGGATGGGTTTGAGAGAGATAAAAGAGAGAGATGCAGGGGAGAGGGTTGTTAAAATCGAAGAAAAAAAAAAGATGGATGGGTGGATGGGTTTGTATAGAATAAGAAAACTAAAGAACTGGATTTGGCTTTGTTTTTTTTTCGACTAAAACAAAGAAACAGGGGAAACACAAGACAGAAATAAAATAAAATAACGAGACAGAAAGTAAATAATGAAATTAAAACTAATAATTTTTTATTTATTTTATTATTACACTAATACAACAAACATAAAATTTAATTTTGCAATTAATAAAAACCAAACCCACAATAAAATTGAGATTTAAAGGGGCGTAACAAATATTTAAAATGAAAATGAAAATTACGAAAACAAATTCTTCAAATCGATACTTTCAATCCCGTGTGGTTAGCGTTGCTACTTTATCCACCCGAGAATTTACGAAAATAATGAAATAAAGAATAAAGAAAATAAAATGAAAGAGGGATGCAAGAATTAAAATGAAACTTGAAATTTGCATAAAAATAAAAAGTGTTTACAAGAAAAATAGAAAATTATAACTACAATTTTTTTTGGAGATGAACTAATACAACATAATTCTAGTATATAAGGTAATGGGTGTGTTACAAGTGAAGAAATGAAGGCTATTTATAGGAAAATTTTAGGGTTTTTGGTTGGTAAGGTTGAATCTTGACCATTGATTTAGTTTAGTGTTGGCTAAATCTTGGCCATCCATTTTGTTTGGTGAAAACATGCACCACCCCCCCTTGCTTTTCCTTTTCTTCTTGTTTTGGTCCTTCTTTTTCTTCTTTTGTCATTTATTTCTTTATTTTGCCATTTCTTCAGTTTTCTCGAATTTTCCTGAAATGCAACAAAATAATTTATTAAAATACGAACACAAGCAATAAATAGGCAATAAAAATATGCAAAATTATGCACTAATCAAATGCCCCCATACCTATCTTTTGCTCGTCCTCGAGTAAAACAAAAGGAAAATCTAGATAAAAAGTCCTATACTCCTTTTCGTAGGTGTGACGGGTAATTTTAGGTTTACCAACCCGTTAAACCTATAGACGATCTCTACAGGAGGAGTGTTGTCTCCTAAGGGTTTACAGAAGATATACCCATAAAATCTTTGAGATAAATCAGCAAGTATCCAACTTTCCTCTTTTACTCTAGCTTTCATTAGTGTCAACAAAACAATTTTGTAGGAAAATACATGCCTTAAAGATTATTCTAATGATAGCCAAGTTATAGGTTCCCACAATCTACATGATTAGACTAAAAATTTACAAAAAATCCCAAGGTGTGTAGTGAATTTAAGGCCTTTGATGGATTAACTGCATACGAACATTTTCTCTTTTTCAACCAATATTGAACTGACCCAATCTCTATCAAAACAAGGTTCTAGCCAAACTTCACGCTCTTTAGTAGTTAGACCGACTGTGCAATGGTTGAGGTCCCAAAAGACTTTTGCATCAATACCCATTTAGCGAGTTTTAGGTCAACAATCCCAGATCACAAAGGACCTTGGGTTGCTAGGCACAAAGTCCCCTCGGACTTACTTACTCGGGTTATTAATGAGCCCAACCTAGCCGATTTCCCTACTAAGGATTTATTATTACAAAATTACACTAGCACTCAACAGTTACAAACATTTATTGACTCTTTTTCTTTCCTTTCTCTTTTTTTTTTTTTTTTGACACTGTAGGAACCAAATTTCGCAAAGGTTTGATTCGACATTGTTCTAACATGTGGGTTCTCTCTCAGGTATCGAATAACATTCCTATACAATTTTTCCATCAAAAGTCTTGTGCAAATGTGTCGTCTTGGTCTTTTAAGCAAAAATTTGTTCGACGCAAGTTTCATGAGGAAAACCTTACCTGACTACGTTCAAATTATCTAAAGGCATTATACATATAATTTTCGAAAAATAGTCAACACCAACTAGTTCTAGAATTTAAAGAGTGGGAAGGACAACTAAGCTAAAATAACTCTACTTTTGGATTTTTAAAATTTTTCAATTTTTTTGGATTTTTCAATTTTATGTATTTACACTAAAACCCTCCCCCATACCTAAATCATGCATTGTCCTCAATGTATGCAAAATGCAGGATAAATGACAAGGGAGAATGGTGAGAAAATACCTGATAAGGATGAAAGAGAGTTTACAATTACCTACTGAAGAAACTTACTTGAATCATGGATCGATGAGGTAGATAACCTCTTCCTCGGGATCAATTGGCAACTCTAAAAATGGTTTGAGTCTCTGTCCATTAACTTTAAATATATCACCATTTTTTGGATTTTCAATTTCAACAGCACCGTG
This sequence comes from Saposhnikovia divaricata, assembly GCA_036435485.1. NCBI lineage: Eukaryota > Viridiplantae > Streptophyta > Magnoliopsida > Apiales > Apiaceae > Saposhnikovia > Saposhnikovia divaricata. The sequence continues at coordinate 37,098,554 of CM071599.1, forward strand.
AGGAAAAACGATCCTAACAACATAAGGACCTTCCCATCGGGATCTCAATTTCCCGGGAAACAAATGAAGCCTAGAATTGTACAAAAGAACTTTTTGACCAGGAGAAAAAGATTTTCTCAAAATAGATTTATCATGAAAAAGCTTAGTTCTTTGTTTATAGATTTTAGAGTTCTGGTAGGCTTCATTTCTCAACTCCTCGAGTTCAGACAATTGCAACTTCCTATGACCACCGGCGGTTGGTAAGTCAAAATTCAACTCTCGAATGGCCCACATGGCCCTATGTTCAAGCTCAACGGGCAAGTGACAGGCCTTTCCAAAGACAATCCGATAAGGGGACATGCCTAAAATGGTTTTAAAAGCGGTCCGATAGGCCCACAAGGCATCTATCAACTTAGTTGACCAATCCTTCCTATTCGAGTTGACAGTCTTTTCTAAAATTTACTTAATTTGACGATTCGAGACTTCAACTTGCCCACTAGTTTGCGGATGGTAAGGGGTGGCTAGCCGATGAGTTATTGAGTACTTTTTCAAAAGAGACTCAAATTGACGATTCTTGAAGTGCTTGCCTTGGTCACTAATGATAGCCCTAGGTGTACCGAAACGAGAAAAGATATTCTCTTTGAGGAATTTAAGAACAACCTTGTTATCGTTGGACTTAGTAGCAATGGCTTCCACCCACTTAGATACGTAATCGACCGCTAACAGAATGTAGAGGTTGCCAAAGGAACTAGGAAAAGGGCCCATAAAATCGATACCCCATACATCAAAAATCTCAATGATTAAGATGGGGTTCATTGGCATCATGTTTCTCCTAGTGATCTTTCCTAAGTGTTGACACCTATTACACACGGCACAGTATTCAGCAGCATCCTTGAACAAAGTAGGCCAATAAAAACCGCTTTGGAGGATTTTAGCGGCTGTTTTCTTAGCACTGAAATGCCCTCCACAGGCTTGGTCATGGCAGAAAGAAAGGATATTCTTGAATTCATGATTTGGGACGCACCTCCGAATGATTTGATCGGGACAGTATTTAAAGAGATACGGGTCATCCCAAAAGAAGTGTTTGACCTGTGAGAAAAATTTCGATCTATCTTGAGAGGACCAATGAGAGGGAATGTCACCGGTTGCAAGATAATTTACAATATCGGCGAACCAAGGGGGAGTAGAGATGGACAGAAGTTGCTCGTCCGGAAAATATTCGTTTACGGGAGAGTCGATGGTGGACTCCACTATCAAGCGGGAAAGATGATCGGCGACAACATTCTCAGAACCCTTCTTATCCCTAATTTCTAGGTCAAACTCTTGGAGCAAGAGAATCCACCTAATCAATCGGGCTTTAGAGTCTTTCTTAGAGAATAGATAACGAAGAGCGGCATGATCGGTGTAGACAATGATTTTCGAACCGATAAGATAGGACCGAAACTTGTCGAGAGCAAAGACTACGGCTAGAAGTTCCTTTTCGGTGGTAGAATAGTTAAGTTGGGAATCATTCAAAGTCTTGCTAGCGTAGTAAATGACATGGGGCATCTTATCGATTCGTTGCCCTAAAACGGCTCCTACCGCATAATCAGAAGCGTCACACATCAACTCGAAGGGGAGATTCCAATCGGGAGATCGAATGATTGGGGCAGAAGTCAATTCTTTCTTAAGATGCTCAAAAGATTGTAAACAATCGCTATTAAAATTGAATTTGACATCCTTCCCAAGAAGATTGGTTAAGGGTCTAGCCTTCTTGCTAAAATCCTTAATGAAACGCCTATAAAAACCCGCATGGCCTAGGAATGAATGAATGGCTTTGACCGACTTGGGTGGGGGTAGATTTGCAATGAGGTCAACTTTGGCTTTATCGACTTCTATCCCCTTTTCAGAAATTTTATGACCAAGAACGATCCCTTCCTTAACCATGAAATGACATTTCTCCCAGTTGAGAACGAGGTTGGTTTCTTTACACCGTTTTAAAACTAACTCAAGATGGTTTAGGCACTGGTGAAAAGACGAACCAAAAATGGAAAAGTCATCGATAAAGATCTCGAGAAAATCCCCTACCATGTCAGAAAAGATGCTCATCATGCACCTTTGGAAAGTGGCTGGAGCTGTGGTTAGACCAAAGGCTAAACGTCGATAGGCAAAGGTTCCAAAGGGACATGTGAAAGTGGTCTTTTCTTGGTCTTCGGGAGCAATGGGAATTTGAAAATAGCCAGAATAACCATCTAGAAAACAATAGAACGAATGACCGGCTAACCTTTCCAACATTTGATCGATAAAAGGCAAAGGAAAGTGGTCTTTTCTAGTGGCAGAATTGAGTTTCCTATAGTCTATGCACACCCTCCACCCACTCTGAACACGGGTGGGTACTTGCTCATCATTCTCATTGGTGACAACGGTAATGCCAGACTTCTTCGGAACTACTTGAATGGGGCTGACCCAAGAGCTATCAGAAATGGGATAAATGATCCCATTATCGAGACACTTAAGAATTTCTTTGCGAACGACTTCCATCATGGTGGGGTTCAAACGCCGTTGAGGATTTCGAACGGGTTTCGCATCATCAACTAGGTGAATTCGATGTTGGACAATGGCCGGACTAATTCCTTTAATATCAGAGATACTCCAACCTATGGCCTTCTTATGTTCTCTAAGTACCGTAACAAGCTCATCCTTTTGTGACTCGGTCAAATCAGAGGCGATAATAACGGGAAGAGACTCGTTAGGACCTAAAAAGGCGTACTTAAGAGTGTCGGGAAGAGGTTTGAGTTCTAAATCGGGCGGCGTCGACTCAACGGATTCACTAGTTTCGAAAAGAGACAGGGGAGATGGTTCAACATCATGATTATTTGTAGGAATGGTGGATTCCAACATAGCATTGACCTCACTTGTATATTCGAAAACATCCCAGTTTTGACCAAAGTGGTTTAAACAAAAATCAAGAGCATCATTAGGGGTCATGAAATTTTGATCAACTATTTCATCAATTAAATTGACATCCATAGGTTGATCATGAAAATCATCGGGTTGTTTTCCAACATGAAAGATATTGAGGTCAATGGTCATGTTCCCGAACGTTAGTTTCATCAATCCATTCCTACAATTAATCAAAGCATTCGATGTGGCTAGAAACGGACGTCCTAGAATGACGGGAATTTGATATGTCGGATTCCTAACCGGTTCGGTTTCTAGTACCACAAAGTCAACAGGAAAGACGAAATCTCCAACTTTAATTAGCACGTCCTCGATGATCCCTTTAGGAATTTTGATTGATCTATCTGCTAATTGGAGGGTAACGTTCATCTTTTGAAGTTCTCCTAACCCTAGGGTTTGGTAGACAGAAAATGGAAGCAAGTTCACACTGGCGCCTAAATCGAGTAACGCCTTGTCCACAAAAGAATTACCTATGACACATGAAATTGTGGGACAACCGGGGTCCTTATATTTCACGGGAATCTGGTTAGAAAGAATTGAGCTCACTTGAGAGGTCAAAAAGGCTTTCTTAGGGACTTGGGTGGTTCGCTTATGTGTGCACAAATCTTTTAGACACTTCGCATAAGTGGGAATTTGTTGAATCGCGTCTAAAAGAGGAATGTTGACCTTAACTTGCTTGAAAACCTCTAAGATCTTGTCTAATTGATCAGTTTGCTTTTTAGAGACGAGGCGTTGTGGGTAAGGAGCCTTTGGTTTATAGACTTGTTCTTCGGGAACGGGCTCCGAGGTTGTTCCACTCGAAGAAGATGGCTGACTAGAAGAGACGGGAATCGGAGTTTGATCAGAAGGATCGAGAATAGGTGTCGGTGCAACGTTTGATTCTTCTTCTTCCTCTTCGGGGGACTCGACTCCTACTCGATTATCAACATGCTTTCCGGATCTCAGGGAGATGACAGCATGCACATTGTCAGGAGGTCTTTGATTAATAGAAAACTTAGGATTGACCTCAGCCTGACTTGGAAACTTATTCTTCTCACGCTCGTGGATGGCGCTAGCTAATTGGCTCACTTGTACCTCCAACTTAGATATTGCTTGGGTGCTAGCATTTAAGATCTGCCTATCTTGAGTCATGGTTTCCATTAAAGCTTGTTGAGATTGAGCCAAATTAGTTGTTGATTTTAGAAGCGCATCAAGGCTCTTTTCCAAGGAATTAAGTCTCTTATCTGACTCATGAAAGCCGGGAGGATGGGCGGGTGTTTGAGTTGGAATAGGACCATGATTTTGAGTTGGGTTTGGAAAAGGTCCTTGGTTTAGAGGTGAGTAAGAATTCTGATTGGGCCTTTGAAAAGAAGGTTGAAAAGAAGGTGGTGGAGATTGAAAATTTTGGCCCTGGTTCCACGAGAAATTTGGGTGATTCTTCCAACCGGGATTGTATGTAGGTGCAAAAGGGTCATTCCTAGGGTTGGGTTGAAACACCGCATTGATTTGTTGAAAATCTTGGAAACTTTGCATCCCTTGATTCGGGTACGTAGACATGTGTGAGGGACCACTATGCGTTTCTAGGGCTTCGAGTCGTCTAGTAAGGGTGGCTAGCTTGGCATCGGTTGCGATGTTACTTCCAATTGAATGCAAACCCCTAGAAGATGAATTAGACGATTCGGTAGACTTATTTGGTTCCCTAGTGGACTCCCACAACATTGTATTCTCGGCTAACTCTTCAAAAAATTTCCACCCTTCACCCTCGTCCTTATCCATGAATTTCCCTTGGCACATAGATTCCAACAATGCAGTTGTTGAACCATCTAAGGCCTCGTACACAATCTTACAGAGCCTCCATTTTTCGATTCCGTGGTGAGGACATTGAGATAAAAGATTTTTAAAGCGGTCAAAACACGTCCAAAATGGTTCGTTGTGTTTTTGACGAAATTGATTAATCTCATTAGTGAGTTTCGTAGTTTTATGGCTTGGAAAGAATTTTTTTAGAAAGATGACTACGAAACCCTCCCACGTGGAAATTGAATTAACGGAAAGACTATACAACCATTTCTTAGCGTTTTCTTTCAAAGCGAAGTTGACAAGTCTAAGCCTAATGGAGTCCTCGGAAAGTTGTTGAAGTTTTTGCAATGCGCAAACCTCCTCGAATTCATGAAGGAAAAGATACGGATCCTCACCCTCACTCCCGGTAAATTTAGGTAACATGCTAATAAAGTGGGGTTTAATCTCAAAATTATTACCAGTAACCGGTGGAAGAGTGATACACGAGGGTTGAGCGGAGCGGGTGGGATAGCAAGGGTCCTTAAGAGACAAGGCCATGGTCACTACGGGATCAAGAATTTCTACGGGTTCGGATTCTGAAGAGGATGAACACTCAATTGGTCTCACCAACCTAGCAGAATTATTTCTAACCCAAGTAGTGCGCATGAACAGGACGAAAACACTTAGCAAATAATTGCGAAAAATTAAGCACACAAAATAAAGGGTGAAAAATCACAAGAAAGATCTAACCTAGGTTCCCTAAATAACGTTAAGACACACTAAAAATTCCGTAAATTAAGAATTATTCAGACCGATTCGGCCAGATTAGAGCAGGCATTGCCAAGAGGCCAAACTCGTCACTTAGACACCAAATCTTAACAGCCAGGCGAACCTTAGACACTGAAGGTCGTGAATAAGTCTTAATTACGTTTATTTTTAGGCACCTTTCTAATTGAACGGGAAATCCTAGGGGCGAACGTCTAATTAATGCAACAAACAACGATATATATACAAAACTATAAACAATTATGGATGCTTACACTACGTGTTTTAACTAAAAGAAAGAAGAAATTTAACGTACCTTTGGGTCCTCCAGCAATCACCACAATTTATAAGGTACAAAAAATTAAAAACAAGAAAATAAAAATCTAGATGATGTGCCCTAAGTGATTAAATGCATGATGCAACAAGTATGTATTTACAAATAAATTTTTTTTTTTTTGATTTTTTTTATTTTTCGTGATTTTCTAAAAAAAATTGAAAAGCGGGAGATACGGGTTACCGAAGCAAGCTTCCAGAAATTCCAATTTTTCCACGCTCCGAGAGAAAAGTCCCGAAATTTCACACTTTCCTGTTGACAAAAACGAAATAAAAAATTAAGGCAAGAAATAAAACTAATCCGAAAAATTAAATATTAAGGCGTGAAAAATAATTAAGTTCCCCGGCAGCGGCGCCAAAAACTTGATGTGGCGGAAATGATACAATTAAAATCGCAAGCGCACGATCATCGTTTTAGTATTTTAAGATTCGATCCACAGGGAATAATATTTTCGCGATCCTTAATTTCTAATTTAGGCGAATTAAAACAAGAGAGGAGTTGCATTAATTCTAAATTAACACGAAATAAAAAAAATGAAGATTGAAAACTTAAACAAGTGAACTAAAGTAATAAACAAGTGAAACAACAGGAAGCATGCGGAAAAAAAAACAACAAATAGGACCACCTAGTACACGGGCTAGCAAGAATAAAAAGACTGGACTAATTAAATACATAAAAACAAGGATAAGAAAGAATTTTGGGCCTAAAAATGGAAGTGTGTTTAAATGGGCTAGGTATGAATTCGGGCCAACAAGTCATCAAGCAAGCAAATTAAAATGGAAACCTACTTTATACCCATGCGTAATAAATATTTAATACTATAAGTTGACAAAGTATTTACACTAATTAATACTCTCATTACTAGGTTAATATTAATGATAAGTTAATTCACACTAATTACTACTAATATTATGTTAATGACTTAATTAGAAGACTAACCAAGGTAATAAACGAAGACAATCTAGATTATTTATTACAAGATCTATTTAATAATATAAGAAATGAAATGAGAGAATCTAAATTAATTTAACAAATTAAATTTCAAAAGACTAAAAAAATTGGCCACTCTTAATTTCTAAATTACTATTAAACAAATTAATTACTCTATTTTTAAACAAATTAATCTAAAACAAAAAAAATTAAATTACAATTAAAAATCTGAATTCGAAATTTATGTATTTATTTATTTGTTTATTTATTTATTTTTTTGTTTACAAATCTTTTTTAAAAAAAAAAAAATTACGAACACGCAGCAAGAAACTCAGAACAGCAATCAACAAAGTCAAGGCTCGAACTTAAAACTAACGATCTCGAGCAAAACTCGGAGCAACTAACTCGAAAAATTCCAGCAAAACTTAATATTCGAATTAATCAACAAAAGAAAACATTACAACCAAGGAGAAGGAAAAAAGAAAAAAAAAATATTTAACGACTGTGGTGGTGAATTAAAACAGAGAACAAGGAAGAGTGTAAACATAAACTCAGATTTGATGAATCAAACAGGAAACAAAAGAGAATTTGGGAATTGTGTAAAGAAATTGAAATTAAAAAAAAATGAAGAAGAAAGTGTGTGTGTGTGTGTTTGTTCGAATAAAAAGAAAACAAAGGGAGAGAGATTGAGTTATGGGTTTGGAAACAAAGGGAGAGAGGGATGGGTTTGAGAGAGATAAAAGAGAGAGATGCAGGGGAGATGGTTGTTAAAATCGAAGAAAAAAAAAAGATGGATGGGTGGATGGGTTTGTATAGAATAAGAAAACTAAAGAACTGGATTTGGCTTTGTTTTTTTTTTCCGACTAAAACAAAGAAACAGGGGAAACACAAGACAGAAATAAAATAAAATAACGAGACAGAAAGTAAATAATGAAATTAAAACTAATAATTTTTTATTTATTTTATTATTACACTAATACAACAAACATAAAATTTAATTTTGCAATTAATAAAAACCAAACCCACAATAAAATTGAGATTTAAAGGGGCGTAACAAATATTTAAAATGAAAATGAAAATTACGAAAACAAATTCTTCAAATCGATACTTTCAATCCCGTGTGGTTAGCGTTGCCACTTTATCCACCCGAGAATTTACGAAAATAACGAAATAAAGAATAAAGAAAATAAAATGAAAGAGGGATGCAAGAATTAAAATGAAACTTGAAATTTGCATAAAAATAAAAAGTGTTTACAAGAAAAATAGAAAATTATAACTACAATTTTTTTTGGAGATGAACTAATACAACATAATTCTAGTATATAAGGTAATGGGTGTGTTACAAGTGAAGAAATGAAGGCTATTTATAGGAAAATTTTAGGGTTTTTGGTTGGTAAGGTTGAATCTTGACCATTGATTTAGTTTAGTGTTGGCTAAATCTTGGCCATCCATTTTGTTTGGTGAAAACATGCACCACCCCCCCCTTGCTTTTCCTTTTCTTCTTGTTTTGGTCCTTCTTTTTCTTCTTTTGTCATTTATTTCTTTATTTTGCCATTTCTTCAGTTTTCTCGAATTTTCCTGAAATGCAACAAAATAATTTATTAAAATACGAACATAAGCAATAAATAGGCAATAAAAATATGCAAAATTATGCACTAATCATATCACATATGTTGTTTGCGGACGATAGTTATGTTTACTGCAAGGCTAAAAAGGAGGAGGCAAGGAGAGTGTTGGAGCTGCTGCATATATACGAGAAAAAATCGGGACAAAAAGTTAATTTGGAGAAGTCTTCGATATTTTTTAGTACAAATGTGATATCGTATAATCGTGTTATGCTTTGTCAGGAGTTGCATATGGCAGAGGCGACTGAACAAAGTAAGTATTTGGGCCTACCAAACATTTTGGGGAGTAATAAGTCAGCTATTCTGGGTTTCTTGAAGGAAAGAGTTAGAGCGATAATTTGCAGCTGGGATAGTAAGACGGTATCACAAGCAGGTAAAGAGATTTTAATTAAGTCGATTGCTCAATCGTTACCAGTATTTGCTATGAGCGTATTTTTATTACCTTTGGAAGTTACAAGAGATATTGAGAGAAGCTTGGCAAATTTCTGGTGGAAGTCGTCGACAAAAAAGAGCAAGTGTATTCACTGGCAAAGTTGGGATAGGATGTCAAAGCACAAAGTAGCGGGAGGATTGGGATTTAGAAATTTTTGAGATTTTAATCTCGCTATGCTTGGAAAGCAGGGATGGAGGTTCGTTACAAGACCAGACAGTTTGGCGACTAGAATTTACAAAGCACGATACTTTGCTCAGTGCAATTTCTTGGAGGCTAAGTTAGGAGGGAACCCAAGTTTTATATGGAGGAGCATTTTGGAGGCCAATGAATTACTACTAGCTGGCATTAGATGGAGAGTATGTTCAGGGGAAATGGTGAGAATTAAGGGACAACCATGGTTGGCAGATGAGCATCAGCCTTTTATCACAACAGAGTCGCAAGCCATTGAAGATAGTAATGTGGTTTCTATCATGACTGTTGACAAAAGGGAATGGGATGTGGAATTGATAAGAGATATCTTCAATGAAAGGGATCAGAATTGCATTCTGAGCACTCCGTTGGATGAGTCAGGTAACGAAGATATGTTGTATTGGACCAGGGAGAAATCGGGAATTTATTCGATTCGTAGTGCATATAATCTGCTGCAAGAAAAGAAAGGTCAGTGGGATATTACAGCAGATGGGAATATCTGGAGGAAATTATTGAATATAAAGGCGCCCCCTAAAGTTCTGAATAGTATCTGGAGAGCTTTTTCTTGGAGCTTACCAACGTTGACACAGTTATATCAGAAGCATGTTCCTGTGAGCACAGTCTGCCCAGTGTGTTCATGTGCAGATGAAACGATTTTGTACGCCTTGGTATCATGTTCTTTTGCGGTACAATGCTGGGGGATTGTTCTACCGAATTTACTGCTGGGAGAGGTTAGTAACTTTGCAGATTGGTTTGTACAGGTGTTGGACAAGAGTTTGAAGGATAAGTATGCAGAAATTGTAACAGTTTGTTGGGCCATTTGGAAGAGTCGTAATGAACTAGTATGGAACAAGAAGCGAACTCCAGTTAATAGAGTAGTAGCAACAGCTAAACAGTACCTTATACAATAGAAGTATGCCCAAGATCGATCAACTAGTGCCCTTCTTCAATCAGAAAATAATGGAGATGGAGCTTCTACTTGGGTTAGGTCACAGTCAGATACAATTAAGGTAACAGTTGATGCTTCTTTATTCGAAGGCAGGAGTGAGTATGGGCTTGGTCTGGTAGCTAGGGACTCGAACGGGGAGTTGGTGCAGGCTAGAACGATGCTGAAGTTTGGACAGGTGAAGCCGGAGTTAGCAGAAGCAATGGCCGTGAAGGAAGCGCTAAGCTGGATTAAAAGCAAGGGATGGTCGCAGATAGAGCTGGAATCTGATTGCTTGGTGGTTGTTCAAGCAATTAGAAGCAAAGTGCAGATAAGGTCTCAATTTGGGATGGTCATAGAGGAGTGCCAACGGCTCACTCAAGTGTTAAACAAAGTTGATTTGTATTTTATTAAACGGTCTGCCAATATGGTTGCTCACCAATTTGCGAGAGCGGCATATAATTACCCAGATCGAGTGTTCGATAGGAATTCTTTACCTATTGAATTGCAATGTTGTATTGATGATGATTTAAGTGTTTAATAAAATTATCCTTTCGTCAAAAAAAAAAGGATATATAATCCCATTTTTAATAGAAGTTCTTGATATAATCACATTTGAATATATAAGAATTAGAGTTTAACAAATGTTCATAAATATTTACAAAAATTACTTGCAATAAATATTTACATATCCTTATGTATTATTTTAAAGTAAAATTTTGCAGAAACATCTACCAATTATCCTTATGTATTAACAAATCTTTCTTTTTTTACATATTTCTCCATCGCTTGTATTCATTGAATAAATAAATAATATGTCTTGTCTAATAAATAAAATTAAATTAAAAATTACAAGTAATTTATAAATATGTTACCATTGTCCAAGTTGCACTTGCTCGCAATCCCAAATTCCTAATTATTTACATATATGATGAAAACATCATTTAAAATTAGGAATATTTCAGGATCACTTCAGATGTGTTTAACATATTTAACACAATAAGGACTATACTATATTCTATTTTTATTGGTCATCTGAATTTCCATAATCAAATTATGCACTGAATAATTATTGAAGTCAGAACATTATAACAACGCGTGTTATGAATGGAAAAAAGTAACGAAAATTAAAAAAATATTTTACACGACATTATTAAATAAATCAATATCTATTGCTAGAAAATAATCTCGTGCCTCTCACGGGTTATTATGCTAGTATATGTATAAAAATCCAAATCATTTGATTTATCTTAATTGAAAGGTAAAGATGGGTCTCCATTAAACATTCTGTATTTATATATACTAGGGCTTTAGCTATTTTAGATGGCTTAGCATTTTCATCTCATAAGATGTGAAACGTTTCTATCATTTGGTGCTTTCCTAGTGGTATATCCTCTCTTTTCGGTCCACTCTATTGTAGATTAATGTGTGTCTCTTGGAAAGGAATTTTGGCTACCTTCAGTTTCTTGCGTTCAAACATCGAAATATAGTGTGTTTCAAGCTATCACAATCTTGCTTCGCGAGTAAGAGTAATTTTAGGAGTCTTAGTGTTGCGTGACTTGTTTTGCTTTGAATCTGGATCTTTTGGTTTGAAAACTTTTACTTCACTCCCACTCCCAATTGATGGTTTGTAACCCACCACATAGAGAGTGTTTTTGTCAATGAAGTATATGACGTTCGAGGAGTGAGTGTACATCTTTAGTGTAACATAAGGATCGTCTTTAACATCCTTAAGAGACGGAAAGACAAACAATTTTCCTTTTTCATGAAGCTTTGCAATTTCGGTAATAATTCTCTCACAATACATTATGTATTCATCAACAGATGATTCTTCAATGTTCACTCCATCATAAAAAATTACCTGTTTTCACAAATTAGTGATAATTAGATGTTTAAGATGTATTAGTTATTTAGATGCTTAGATGCAATAGTTACAATAGGGAAAGAGATGAGGAAATTCTACAAGGTAATAGGATAAGTGAAAGGGAGATGAGGAAATTCTAAAAATAATAGGAGTAGTGAAAGGGTAAATTCTTAATTTACTATAAATCTAAAAATGTTACTAAATGATGGACAAAATTTTCAAAATGTGTTCATCTTTATTTAAAGGAATTATAGTTCCCTATATTATCTTATTTATTCCAAAAATTTAAAAGTCTACCGTATAAGGATTTTTTTTTATATGTTTAGTGCATCATTTTTATTCTTGGGAAAGTTAAATATTATAATAAGAGTTGATTTGAAATTTTGTGATGATGTGTTAATAGTTTAAATTTAGTTTTCAAAATATTACAAAAAAAATATAATACCAAGTTAAATAGGGGAAGATGTGAGGAAATTCTAAAAGGTAATAGGATAAGTGAAAGGAAGGTGAGGAAATTCTAAAAGTAATAGGAAAATTGAAATGGTAAATTCTTAATTTATAATGAATCTAAAAATGTTATTAAATGATGGACAAAAATTTCAGAATGTGCACATCTTTATTTAAAAAAGAAATTATAATTTTCTCTATTATCTTATTTATTCTAAATTTTTAAAAGTCTACCATCCTAATGATTTTTTTAAATATTTTTAGTGCATCATTTTTACTCTTGGGAAAGTTAAATATTATAATGATGATGTGTTACTAGTTTAAATTTAGTTTTCTAAATATTACAAAAAAATATAAAACAAAGTTAAATCGATTAAAATGCTGTAGATAATGAAAAGTTTATTGGTGTTTTTTTTATTATTAGTTTTAATTTGGAAATTTTATTCAATTCATATGGGATTAAACATATTTTTACTTTTGGATGATATGAACACATACTTGTACTTTGATTGGTCGCTTGTTTTGACTGTCATCAACAACAGCCTACAAGAGTAAAAAACATAAATGGGAATGGTTTAGTATCAACTAAAAACGTATTCACTGTTTATCATATAATTTTAAAGTATAATATGGATATGAAATAGGTCTCTTTAATGAAATGTTACAGCTAGTAATGTACTAAGGAGGAAAACTATACAATTCACTCACCTCTACAAGTTTTCCTTTTCCGTTGACACCGGATTTTTTTTGCTTCAGTTGTCATTTTTGGGATAAGATTCAATTTCTGAGCTATGTAGTCCTAGAAAATATAACTTTTAGTTATATTTTTTCGTACTTGTCAATAAATAAATTTATAAAAGAAATTAAGTAAATACCAGGCATATAGACTCCTCTGCCCAAGGTAATTTGCGCAGAACATGCTGCAAAAGTGTATGGGCTACAACGTTTGCATGCCAATAAATTAAAAAATTTGAATATGAGGAAAAAGAAAGATAATATATGTAATAAGATATGCTAGTTAAATATCAGCAGTCAAATATTAACTAAAGTTACCTCTATCTTTTAGGTTTTCACCATTTTTTATCTTATCATATATTTCATCAGTACTTTCTTTGATGATTTTGAAAGATTCTTCCTCTGAATATACTGTATAGCATAAATTTCAATTTTTGTCTAAATATATTCTGTTATTTTTCCCCAAAATATATGCTTTATTCATTCAAATATAGATTTTAAAAATACCCGTATCAATTCCAAAAGCTTTCTCGAAGTCCTTAATATTTGATTTTTTTGAATGTGAAAGAAAGGCATAAGTTGCACGTACTTTGTCAGTTGTATCAATCTGCAAAAATGATTAAATATGCACCAGTTTAAATAAACCTTAATATTAGATATTGAAAGACTAGAGAAGAATAGAGAGAAATGTTTTCTGTCATTCTCATTGATCAGTCAGGTTAATATACAAAGTGTACAGACCTATTCCAAGTCCAGAAATCAGGAAATGATTTTAACTGAAGTATTCTGATCCTAATTATATGCCATCCATAATTTGTTCTAATCCTAATTGTATGCTAAACATAATTTACAAGATCAAATATTTACATATTTGTATAATCTATCACACCCCCGCAGTCGAAGCGGTAGGTTTACGAACGGTTAGACTGCCTCGAAAATCATCAAACAGTACGCGCGGAAGGCCTTTGGTGAAAATGTCCGCTATTTGATAGCGGGACGGAACATGTAGAACACGAACTTCCCCTTTTCTAACCTTTTCCCGAACAAAGTGTATGTCCATCTCAATATGCTTGGTACGTTGATGTTGGACCGGGTTACCAGATAAGTAGATAGCACTGACGTTGTCACAGTACACCAAGGTTGCTTTAAGAATAGGACATTTAAGCTCAAGTAGTAGATTTCGTACCCAGCAAGATTCAGAAACCACGTTTGCGACACCTCTATATTCGGCTTCTGCACTTGGTTTGGAAATGGTTGGTTGCCGTTTTAAAGACCAAGATATCAAGTTGTCACCAAAAAATACACAATAACCAGAGGTGGACCGACGAGTATCCAGGCAACCTCCCCAATCTGCATCTGTATAAGCTAACAGAGAGTTCAAAGGAGTCTTATACAAATGTGTGCCAAAATCTATCGTACCTCTAATGTAGCATAAAATACGCTTCAATGCATCCATATGCTCAACTCTGGGGTCATGCATGAATAGGCAAACTTGTTGAACCGCATATGATATGTCTGGCCGTGTGAATGTTAAGTATTGCAGGGCACCTGCCAGACGTCGATATTTGGTGGGATATTCACATGAAGCGCTGGAACTAGCACTTAGCTTACCTTTTGTATCAACAGGAGTAGGACACGATTTGCAATTTGACATGCCTGCTCGTTCAAGAATATCTTCTGCATAAGAACTTTGAGACATGAATATATTGTTTTCGTTCCTGGTTACGGCAATCCCCAAGAAATAGCTCAGTGGACCCAAATCTTTCATTGCAATTCTGTTGCTAACTTAGACATGATGCTAAGTCTGAGTGAGTCTGAAGATGCAGTGAGAATAATGTCATCAACGTATAAGAGAATATAAGCAATATCCTTTCCACAACAGTAAATGAACAAAGAATTATCAGAAGTACTATGCGAGAACCCAAGTTTAGCCACATATTCAGCAAAACGTTGATACCAGGCCCGGGGAGCTTGTTTCAAGCCATAAAGAGATTTGCGCAAGAGACATACATGGTCAGGTTTTGTCGGATCTCTGAATCCCAAAGGTTTATACATATACACCGTTTCATTCAAGTTGCTATGTAAGAACGCATTCTTGACATCAAGTTGGTGAATTGGCCAAGAAAGAGACAAAGCTATAGTAAGCACCACCCGAATAGTTTCCTGTTTCACGACCGGACTGAAAGTTTCATCACAATCCACGCCTTCCTGCTGAGACCTGCCATCTCCTACAAGTCGGGCTTTATGCCTCTCAAAAGAACCATTAGATTTCTTTTTATGCCGAAAAATCCACAAAGATCGAATAATATTAACATTGGAAGGACGAGGGACCAACTCCCAAGTCTTACTATCAATTAGAGCATTGTATTCATCTTGCATTGCATTTTTCCAATTATGGTCATTTAGTGCTTGCACTGGATTTCGGGGAATAGGTGATATGGTAGTGGTGGTGGCACTCAAGGCTTGATTAGTGTATTTCAAGTTAGGTTTAAAAATACCATGCTGACTACGCGTAGCCATACGGGAAGGTGGCTGTTGGGGCAGTAGGATGGGATTGGCACGTGGTGGACTTCGTTGGTGAGGAGGAGAGTAACGTCCGGGGCTTACAGTGGGGTGTGGTGGAGTCTGTTGCTGCACCAAGGGTGGGAGAGATGGAGAAATGGGCCGAGGTGGTGTATCAGGCCGATTGGCTTGATGATGGAGCATATGAAGTCTTAATGGAGACTAATTTTCTAAGAAATCATATGTGGTTAAGCTTGGGGTATTAAGTTTAGAAAAAGGAAATGAGGATTCATCAAACCACACATGGCGAGCCAAAATCATTTTTCGGTTCGATAAGTCGTAACACTTGTAACCCCTATGATTGGAAGGATATCCAAGGAAGACACAGGGAGTGGATCGGGACTGAAGTTTATGAATTTGTGAGGAAGGAAAGAGGGGAAAACAGAGACACCCAAACACACGGAGGTGAGAATACATGGGATTCTTTTGATAAAGAATGTGGGTCGGTGTTTTGTAGGCAAGAATTTTGGTAGGAAGAATATTATGAAGGTACGTAGCTACTGCCAAAGCATGATGCCAATAAGAGGGAGGCATAGATGCATGAGCAAGTGACGTACGAACAATATTATTGATTGTTTTGATTTTTCGTTCGGCTTTACCATTTTGGGGTGAGGTATGCGGACAAGAAAATCGAAAAGTCGTCCCATGTTGGGTACAAAATTTTTGAAAGTGGCCATTATTAAATTCACGACCATTATCACACTGAAAAGATTTAATTTCTCTTTCAAATTGTGTGTGAATATATGTACGAAAAGCCAAAAATATATTGTAAAGCTGGGACTTGGTAGAGATGGGGAAAGTCCAGAGAAAATTTGTATAATCATCTAGGAAAAACACATAGTATTTATGGCCGGCGGAACTAGGGACAGGTGATGTCCATAGGTCACTGTGGACAATATCAAATGGCATTGTAGTAGTTGAATTAGAATCATAAAATGGCAATTTAACCAATTTTCCCAGAGGACATGAATGACAAACATTGTTTTGAGCCTTATTACATTCAATCAAATTACGACTACGTAAAGAATTAAAAATAACATCGCCCGGGTGACCCAAACGAGAGTGCCAAATATGAGAAGAAATGACATTAAAAGCAGAAGGTGCAGAAAAGGAAAAGGCTCTGGAATTTTTGGTGAATGGATAAAGATCACCCGTGATTTCACATCTCATTAGCTTGTTCCCCGTCCGGAAATCCTTCACAGAAAACCCAAAAGGATCAAATTCAACAGAAACCATATTATCAGTAGTAAATTTACGAACCGAAATAAGGTTTTTGATTAGGTTAGGTGTATGGAGAACATTTTTCAGGTTTAGGGTAGGTTTATTTTTAAGTGCAGTATTCCCGTAACCATGGATTGGAATCATATGACCATTACCAACAACAATGCCATTATTTTTGTTCAATTGAAAGTAAAATGAGAGAGTACCTGAGGAGTTGGTCATATGAGATGTAGCACCAGTATCCATGTACCAATTGTTGTCCTCTGGCGGATGAAGAGACAAAGTGTGCATAGCCTGCTCCATATCAGTAGGAGCATAGGAAGGTGGGGTAGCAGCGAAGAAAGATTGCGGAGGGCGTGAACCAAAAATACCCTGTTGATTATTTTGTCTGGGCTGCTCCCACCCAGTGGTTGGATATGGACACGGCGGCGTGGCCCAATACTGAGGAGACAACCTTGCCCAAGGAGGATAGACCCACTGCTGTGGTTGTTTCAAACCATAAGGAGTTTTTGTGGCTGGCTGATTTCCGCGGTAGCCACCACCATTACCACCATTGTTACCGCGATTATTGTTGCGGTTGTTTCCTCCGCCACGGTGGTTGTTATTATTTCTACCACGGTTGTTGTTATTATTTCTTCCTCGGTTGGTGTTATTGCCACGAGAAGTGTTGGAATTTTCAGCATGATTAGACTGTCCATGAAGAGCAGGAGGATTAGCAATAACATTTTGAGAGAGAAGAGCGGTATTTGAACCTGGGTCAGTGGCAATGTCTTCGACATTATTTTCCTCCTCAAGATCAAGTAAGGATCGCACTGCCTCGAAGGAAGGGAGAGGTACTTTACTCTGCACATTTATGCGAAAGTACTTGTACTCTTCAGGGAGACCACGTAGGAGACGAAGGACCAGGCGCTCCTCTGACACCTTGTGACCGACGTTAGCTAGGCTATCTGCAAGAACCTTGAGCCGCGTACAATATGCCTTCACATTAGGGAAATCCACCAGTTTTGTGTTAGTGAATTTTGTATCAAGGGCAAGAGCCCTAGCAGATTTGTTGTCTTGAAAAAGACGTATGAGGCGATTCCATGCTTCAGCAGCAGTGTCATCTTGATCAATGATCGTGTTAAGAAGATCATTAGAAATCGTGCCATAAATCCATTGACGAACAATATCATCTAGTCGATCCCAGAGAGCTTTGGCTGCCGCTTTTTCCACGGCGGTGGCTGTAGATGCAGCAATTTCCTGAGCAGGTGGTGGTGGGATTATGTGGTCAATGACCAAGTTTGCTCGGCAATGAAGCTTGAACAAGGTTGCCCAATTGTTGAATTGAGTGCCTTCATAGTCTAGGACGACAGGAATGCACGATTTTATGTTGGTGACAGTAGTTGCAGGGTGCAACTTGGAGACGTCAGCCATTGAAGATGAGAAAGAAAAGAGAAAGATGAAAGAAAGGAGAAAGACAGCTAGGGTTTAGGATACCCGCTCTGATACCATGAAAGACTAGAGAAGAATAGAGAGAAATGTTTTCTGTCATTCTCATTGATCAGTCAGGTTAATATACAAAGTGTACAGACCTATTCCAAGGCTAGAAATCAGGAAATGATTTTAACTGAAGTATTCTGATCCTAATTATATGCCAACCATAATTTGTTCTAATCCTAATTGTATGCTAAACATAATTTACAAGATCAAATATTTACATATTTGTATAATCTATCAGATATAAATATGCCAAGTGTGGATATGTTTTTGATTTCAAATCTTTGAAGTGATAATATCTTTAAGGAGAAAAGTATGCCTGTCCATGAGATGAGTGTTAGGGAATGGATGTTGAGCAACCTAGAATTGTGTGGGAGAGCAAAAAATTAAAATTGAAATTATTATACCATTAAACAAACATATAATTTGTTGAATTTGGTAATATAATAAAAAATGCAAGTCAAGTAAATAAAGAACTTGAGAAATGAATTTCTTTTATTTTAATCTAAGATTCAAATTTTTTTTGGCATAATCTAGTTTTTTTTAATTTTAACTAAAACTCAAATTTATTTTGGACATTCAAATACATCTAGATTTTAATTTAGTAATAAAATAGTACTCATGATGGTGGTGGTGATGAAGGCTTGATTTTTAAACGCGAAAAGATAAAACAGAATGTAAAATTAAAAATATTATTTTGTTAAAATTAAAAAAAATGGAATCGAAGTGAAAATAGAGGATAGCTAGAGGTGAAATTACAAGATAGTGGTAGGATTTGTGGAGAAAGAAGTGAACATCAATGTATAGATATAGAACATTGAGGTATTGTATAGCTTTAGTATTCTCTTAATAAATATAATGTATTTTGCTAAATTGTAGATAAAATGAAATGGAATATTTTGTATAGAAAATTAATAATATAAGTATATGATAAAATAGTATTACTCTTTTGTAAATGAATATACTAGCCACGTTCGAAACATTTGTTATGTGAAAAAGTCAAAAAATATTATATGACTTATTTTGCATTCAAAATATAAATTACAAAACATATATTAAGGAGTGTCATCATAAGAAAGTTCTTTTTCTTTATTATATTTTAAAATTATATTACTTATAAACTAATATGTGTTTTGTGGGTAATTGTCCTCGGTAATTGTAAATCTTTTGAGAAATATTTAAGGGTTGAAAAAATCAACAATACTTCGGGATTAAGATTTAGCACGCAACAAATGTCTCTTCTAAAATACTGAAGGAAAAATCAGAAATAGATTCTAATGTACCAAATAAAAGAGGCGTCCTATTGCTTCAGTATAATTTCCACGTTTGGAGGTCCCCGAGCTCGCCTATAAAAATTGACAACACAATACATTAATACTTGTAATATTATGGAATAAACACTTAGATTCATAGATTAAAATTTTACTTGCCTCTTCTTTAACTTTGGAAAGTTTGGGAAGAATTTTTGCGTTATTTTTTATTGTCTCTTGTGGATCAACATCAAATATTCGAAGCTTGTTTAATTGTTTTTGAAGCTCCTTGATTTCTAAAGGGCTTATCTTTTTTTTTTTTTTTGATATTTTGACATTTTGAAACAAGCTTTATTAAGCTTTTAAAGCTTTTTTGTGTAAGAAGGAGAAGTAGAAGGAAAAGTTAGGGAAGAAGTAGCACTTGAAGAAGGAGAGATGATTGATGGTGCTTTTGTATGTTATTGCACAAAGTAGAAGAAAATTTTAAATCATCTAGGTAGAAAGATGTAGTTCAACAACATAGAGCTAGAGCTTTAAGAGAGTATTGACATTAATTTGTATGAACATGAAAAGAACTTTACTTGAGAAGAGAAATCGAAGGGTTCAAAGAATAGTTGCATCCAAACTCGAAAGTCTATATAAACTTTTTTGGTTTCATAATGAGAGGCATATGATAAAAGTTCAAAAATCCCACACAACAGTGTTGAATTGGTCAACTTGGATATTAAATTGATATAGAAAGTAATCATGAATATGTATTTTAATGCTTTTAAAGTACAACTGATCTTTATAGAAACTAGCTTATAACTCGTGCGAAGCACGGAGGAACTTAGTTTTATTTTATAATTTTTATGCAATATCATAAAATTATTTGTTTATTTTAGTTATATTTATGCACATAAGAAAATTAAATTCGTTTACTTATGCTTTCCTTTTAAGCCTTTGGCAAATCACATAATTAAAATTAGGACAATGCAACCCCAATGGAATTTTAGACCAAGAATGTCAAGTGACTAAAGAAACTTGATTATTATATAACAGAAGCTTCCGAAAGAATGACTACAATGCTATATAATAATTTTAAAGTTGGCTTACTCATTTTGAGTTATGGTAATGATGTTCTAAAAGATAGCAAATAATATAATTATGAGAAATTGAACATAACAACTACATATTCCTGAAATGCTTCGATTGACTTCAGACCGTGTAACCTAGACGATTGACCTAAAAAAACATTAAGCAAAGTACATCAGCCAAAAATCCAATGAACGAAAATTATACAGGATTCTAGCAAATCAAGTCACCAAGCTAGATCAAAGTCACGACAATACAAAAAGTGATCCAACACCATCAAATCAAACAATTAAACACTCTTCACAACATCAATGTCTCAACATTCAACTTGATTAATATACAAACATAAATCATTCTCCAAATCTAAAACTATAAACATGAACAAAACATTTAAATAAGAATTGAAAGTGTGCACAATTTACAATTAAATATTTACACAAGTACATATATATCAAACAAAAATGGTACAAAATCTGAATATGATCATAGCACTAAACCTCCAACAAATAGCTAGTACGACAAACTCAACAAATGGGGCATATCACAGCTTAAAGCATGTCTACCTAAAAAATATGCAAGTTCATTTTATATAATTTTTTAGGCTCAATAACTCAAGGACATATATTAAGCCATGTACATTGTCAGATTTACACTTTTTCTCTGATTGCTCTACTTTCGTGTCCGGCCTCATTAGTAGTCTCCTTGTCCAAACGGAGCTCCTGAATGGAAGTTTCCAACATTACGAAAATTGACTCTTTATGAACGGTTACCAATAATGTAAGTTGACTCATTTCGAACGAAAGTTGCTAGCCGTACATTGACTTCTTTTGAGATTGTAAACTCTAAAGAAATAAGAAAATATACTTCTTTCAACTATCGCCCTACCTAATATTTTCTTCCTGTGAATTAACTGATTAAGAACATATTGCCCAAAAGTGTTCGTATGGCAATTACTAAAGAATGAATTAAGGCCATCTACAACCACAACCACATATGCTGGTATTTTGAGTTTACTCTATTAAAAACACCACATATGCAATGAATGTGTTTTTGCTCCCTCTGGATATTACAAGGGAGATAGAGAAATGTCTATCTAAATTTTGGTGGAGCTCGGCTCAGTCTCATAATGGAAACAAGTCTCAATTCTGCTGGATGGCATGGGATCGAATGTCAAAACACAAGTCTGCAGGTGGTTTAGGGTTCAGAAACTTCAGAGATTATAACATCGCGATGTTGGGCAAACAAGGGTGGAGGTTTGTTGTTAATCCTAATAGTCTGGTCTCGAGACTATACAAGGCAAAGTATTTTAATGGTACTGATTTCATACATTCCACATTGGGTCATAACCTCAGCCTCATATGGAGAAGTATATTTGAAGCGAAGCAGCTATTGTTAGATGGTGTTCGTTGGAGGATAAGAAGTGGGGAAAACATTCAAATTCTGGGATAACCTTGGTTGCTGGCAGATGAAAATGAAGGAATTATATGCATATACGGAAGCGTGAATCACAATTTTTCAACGAATATATCACATATATAACGCATACGATTCATGTATAAATATGTGGGATCGATTACTAACCTTTACAAGCGATCCAAGGAGGCGTAGAGAGGCTCCTAGCAGCTGCTCCTCAAGTGTGAAGCACTCTACCGGTATCCACCAAGGGTCTTGATTCAATGGAGGGAGAAAGAGGGCTAAGAGAGAATTAGGGTTGCCTCCTTTTTCTTTTTACGTGTTGAAAAATAGGGTTAGCTTTTGAGGGTTTATAAGTGTATATTTATAGGCAAAATTTTAACTGAATTTTTCCTATAAAAATAATGTAATTATTAACCCACAAATCAATTAATCTCATTAATCAATTAATTAATAATTAAAACTCTTTTAATCATTAATTCTTTTTCAAAACTCTTTAGAAAATAATTCTCTCACTTGATTTAATTTCTTAAATTAAATCCTTAATTAATAATATTAAGAACTCTTCTTAATTAATTTATAATCAATTAAATCTTTTTTAATCAATTATAAAAATTGCTAATAAATTATTTATTTCACAAATAAATAATTACTAGCCATTATTAATTAATTCCTCCACCAATAAATCAGTCTCTTTTATTGTGTGACCCTGTAGATTCAATATTAAGCCGGTAGTAGAAATAAATAATATTATTATTTATATGAATTCTTCTAATTCATTAAATATAATTAATTAAATAATTAATCATATTTATTCTACATCGTGAGAGATACTTCACAGCATATCACGACTATCCGGATAATATGAATTCACTGCTTAGAATACCTAGAACCTAGTCAGTGAATAATTACTGTACAATCAATTTCTTCCACCCTATAATATCCCGATTAAATACAAGGCATGGAACTCTTGTCAAGCTTATCAAATTTAATCATATGATTCCTTATTCAAAATGCATAGTTCATGTTAATGCAAATTAGAAACTCCTTTCTAATTTCATTCACTCTGGCCAGAGATTCCTGAACTAGCATAATAAGAATAACATAGGATATTCTCTTCCTTTACTGGAAGGGGTAGATCCTTTATTGACTGTTAACTATCTCCATACATAAATCCCTATGCCCAGAATAGACCTAATAGGTGTCCTTGAGACTAAGGACTAAACCAAAGCATAGATATATACAAGATCACTCTAACGATCTCAAGTCTAAAGACACTTGTACAACTATCATTTAGTGAACAACTATCGACACGTGAGTAAACTCCATTAGCTGTTCTACAGCTCGAGTCATGTTCAGTGAACTTATTCCTAATAATCACCTACATACTAGCTATAGTGTCACCACACAAATGCCTATGAGAACAGACATCCTTCCTAGGAAGCTAGCATAGTATGTACTGATCTTTACGGATTAACTAAGTTCCAATCAGTTATCCTATGATCAGGAACAGTTTTCAGTCTAGTGTTATCATCTTCTAGATCTCACTATTATAATCTCATTATAATTCTAGAAGCTTTACTCTAAACTATGGAACATCTGATTTAATACACTTTAAATAAATAAAGCCCGTATAAAGACAAATATGTCTTTCACTAATAATCATAAAACCTACTAAGATTACAAGAAAGTTTATCCTAACTCATCATCCATCATTGGATTTTGGACACTTCTCTTTCAGAAAATTCGCGTATCACTACAGTTTCTCAATCCATCGAAAGTAAAACAGTGTCATCATTATTTTGCATGGATAAGAAGGAATGGGATATGGAGGTAATCAAAGATATTTTTAATGAGAGAGATCAGAATTGTATTGCTAAGATCTCATTGCAAGGAACAAATACAAAGGATACAATCTTCTGGAGAATGGAGGAGTCAGGCGTGTATTCAGTCAAGAGTGCATATAAACTATTTCAAACTCAAAAAGGGGAGTGGAGCTCAGAGGATGCAGATGGCATCTGGTGTTCTCTATGGCGTACTAAAGCACCACCAAAATGCCTTAATCTGGTTTGGCGTGCACAGGCAAATTGTTTGCCAACCTTGTCTCAGTTGTATTCGAAGCGTGTGTAAGTTCAAGTGGTCTGTCCGGTTTGTAACACTGAAATAGAAATAATAGTGCATTGTTTAGTATCTTATCCGTTTGCTAAACAATGTGGTACCTTCTAATGCTTGAGTTTCAGTAGGATGCGGAGGTGGATTTTAACTCATGGTTTAAATTGTTGTTAGCAGGTGCAAGTGGTAACAAGCGAGCAGAAGCTATTACCCTATGCTGGAGCATATGGAGGTCGAGAAATGATAAAGTCTTGAACAAAAAATCAACAACGGTCAACAGAATTGTTGCTACAACAAGGCAGTATCTTACACAATGGCAGAATGCCCAAAGTAGATTCTATACGGTTCCTCTCCATCCACATATTGTGGGAGATAGAACACCGGTTTGGGTGAAACCTTCAACAAATGAAGTTAAGATATCAATTGATGCAGGTGTTTTTGAGGATCGTGTTGGGGTGGGTTTTGGACTAGTTTCTCGAGGTTCTGATGGTCAATTAATTGAAGCCAGGACAGTGTTTTATCCCCAGTTGGTGGCTCCAGTGCTTGCAGACGCGATGACAGTAAAGGAAGCTCTAAGCTGGTGTGATCATATGCAGGGTGAGAGTATCATAGTGGAGATGGACTGTTTGGTTGTGGTGCAAGCAATCAGAAGTTCTACTCCAATGAGGTCGTATTTTGGCTTGGACATCGAGGAGTGTTGTAACTTATTGAAGCGTCTCAACAAATTTTCTTCATTTTTTGTCAAACGGTCTGCGAATGTGGTTGCCCATAAGCTTGCCAGGGCGTCATATACTTATTCAGATCGTATTTTCAGTAGGAGTTCTGTTCTTATTGAAATTCAAAATTGTATTGAGGATGATTTAAGTATCTAATAAGATTACTAGCTTCCCGTCAAAAAAAAACACCACATATTACTGACTACCCAATAAAGTCAAATTTGCTAAAAAAAATCTCATCAAGTGGTAAATAAGAATTGTTCCCAACCTCATTGATGATACCGCTCACATGAGTAATCTGGGACCTGATGAAATAGAAAGGGGCGTAAGAAAATACATGAATTTGTATCAACTTGGCGAGAAGTGGTATATAGTTATTGTAGCAATATACCTTTCAGTAAAAAATGGTCAGTTAACTTATCATTTTTTTTCATTCTTTCGATCCTTTATATCCAATTAGTGGTCTATTTTCTATTTTTATATGGATCAGATTCAAGGCCTGAACTACTTTTGAGCCTCAATTTATTAAGCTTGTTACAATAATTGATATATCAACTTTATAACTTGCTGGGGTCGGGGATGTAGTTTATATTGTTAATTATCAAAGAATGATAATTTTATAATTGTTGTTCTTTATATCAGTCCAATAATCAACTATTGGTTTTCTTAATAAATCAATAATTTTGGATGAAATTGAGGGCGAACGTATTACATAAATAAGCCCAAAGAAAGTCCTACCATGCCAAGAGCAACTTTATGTTCAAATATCTATCAGTCCTGATTTTGTATATGAGTCATCATGTTATCCGTGAAACATAAAAAAAAAAAGTTTGTCACATCTAAAAGAAAATAACAAATAGAACATAAGATCGTTATACCTTTTCGAAAGTATGTATTCATAACCTTAACTCCAAGTTGAACAATGCGATGCCACTGGATCCTCCAATAATTGGGCAAGCTTACCGTCCAACCTATATAACCAAAAGGTAAAGAAGCAACATCACTTTTACATCTGTTACAAATTAGTAACAAATTTTGCAATATACATACATTTAGATGCTTAGTTTAATTAAATAGCTACGTTTGTATTTAATGTGTAAAGTTAATAAATTTTGCATTGAAATAAATCTCACAATCAGTACTCGTATTCTTGTGATTGCTAATTAGCTTGAATAGATAAATTAGTTTTGTACTTTTTTCTCCTTCTAACGTCATATGAAGCATTAACTGTTCTTCGGAGATCTTATCTAGTAGAAAATTCAAGATAGAAGCCTCAAGAAAAGATTAATTTTTTATTTAGCTTACGAAAAATGTGTTCACTGGTGTAGACAATGAAAAACAACAATCGTGCTACTAATCCAATGTTACTTTCATGTGGTGTTTACAAAATTTACCTGCAAAACTATACTACAAAGAGAAAAGATTAATTTTCTATTTAGCTTACGAAAAATGTGTTCACTGGTGTAGACAAAGAAAAACAACAATCAGGCTACTAATCCAATGTTACTTTCATGTGGTGTTTACAAAATTTACCTGCAAAACTATACTACAAAGAGAAAGAAGAAAAACAAGATTTATCTGCGAATTAAAATAGAGAAGTCTGAATTTTCTTTTCATTATTTGTAAGCAAATTTCTATAATTCATATTAAACTTGAATAACTCTATGTGGTTCTGCACTATGGTCTCCTTGCAACGCTACACGATGGCATTAACGGTTTCGATTACTATTTGAGAAAAAAAAAAGAATGGTTTTTAAAGAGCAAGAAATGGGTAGAACAACAAGTTCTTATGCCCATTTTAAGAAATGGAGGAAAAAGTGAGATGTTTTTCCTAGATTTGTGGATGCAAAATAGTTAGTGTGTCTTTTAAAGGCTAACATGTCACCACTTAGCTTGAGTTGGGCAGGTAAGAAATACTCATTACCTTTTTGTCTATCAGTACAATGATTTATACATATAAAAGTTGTTCTAACACTACATTACCATTGCCTAGAGCATCTTATCAAGTGATTTTTTGAACTTCTGACTCTAGTACAACTTAACACCACAATTACATGCAAGTGCTAAAACAATTGATTAAAGTACTTCAGTTAAGGTAATCTAGAAGACTACATCAAACTTCTAATTAGCATAAAAAATCATCATGGATACCAATTGCATCATTTCCTAATCAATAGTCTACGTAATCAATATGTTACCACTAAACCCAAGAAAAATCAAAGTGATTGAAAATACATACCTTAATTGCATAGTAGTTACTCAAAGAATATAGGAATTCTTCACTTCCATTTTTTGCAATCAACTTCGACCTTGTATGTGGATTATGATTAAGAATCTGCAAAAGAAACTGGGTCAAAAAATATAGGGAGAAAATAACAAAAATTGGATTAATTTTTCAACATGTCAATTTATCTTACACTAATGTGTTGATAGAAGTACAGAGATAGAACCAAGGTCGAGCTCATAATTTATCATATCATCCCAAAAGTACCTCAATATGTAAATGAAGCTCATAAAAGTTTCAATCATTCGTTAGCAAGTGAATCATCAACAATTTATAATATATTAATAACCATACCACTTACGAAGACACTTGTGGTATACAACCAACATTACATCAAGGTCCATATGATTATCTCTGTGGTATTATAGAAGATCAGGCTCATTAAACTTGAGACAAACATTCTTTTCTGGATAATATTTACGGCCATTGGATAAATATCAAGACTATATACTAATGGAACTAAAATATTAAATCGCCTAACACTTCATAGGGCAAACAACATCTAATATATGCCGAGGCTAAAAAAATGATGTTGCAACATAATAGCATAAAATCTTGATTCAATAGTAACATAATCAAAAAAAAATGTTATGCTCTAAATTGACATATAATAGCAAAAGTTCTTGC
This sequence comes from Saposhnikovia divaricata, assembly GCA_036435485.1. NCBI lineage: Eukaryota > Viridiplantae > Streptophyta > Magnoliopsida > Apiales > Apiaceae > Saposhnikovia > Saposhnikovia divaricata. The sequence goes on from CM071599.1 coordinate 37,126,210, forward strand.
TTTAATTGTAGAATAAGTGTGATGAAAAATCAAAAAAAGAAAAAAAAGTGGCATAAAATCAAATAAAGAATTACAGACCTTTGCAAGAGCCCGCTTAGTAGCATATGTTCGGACCTTTTCCAGAACCAAGCTCAGCGAAGGGTATCTATTCAGTCCCTCAATTGACAAAGTAACTAAAATCCTAAAACGAAGCCAGATACATTCTTTAACATCCCAATAATTATCTTAAAATAATAACCATTTTCAAATCCATTAAATAAAATTCTCAAAGAATTAACCAATCCAAATCATACCGATCTCCAACTTGCAATCCGAAAAATAAACTTACACTTAAATTGTCCAACTCCAAATTCAAACACACACTTACTAAAGTCCGAATAAAAATTATATAATTCTAATAACAATGAAAGAAACATAAATAAGCTCCATTAAATCCGCACTCGCGCTCATCCCATAAGATAGCCCACCTAATTAAGGTTACCTGCCGGAAGAAAATAAAGAAACAAAAACCGGCAGTGAGTGAAAGCCCATATACGGATAACAAATTATGACAAGGTGAATAAGAGTTAGACGTAATGAGAATAATAACATAAACAAAATATTTAAACGAGAAATAAAGACAAAACAGAACAAAACCAAAAATACCATAAAATCTTAAAACCACAATATAGAGATACATGCTTTCTAAACCAAAATAGACGTACTTTACACATATTCTTACACTTACAAACAATACTCAAAATATCTTATTTACTAACATGGGAGACGATCTTACACAGACAGGGCTTGCATAGCACAAAGCAAATGCTACCCAGATTCAGACAAGGATCGCAAGGCAATAAGCACATGCTACCCAGAATGGCCAAAAACACACAAATTGACTAGTCATGACTATACGTGTTCCACTACTCCGGCGACACGCCTATGCTATTTATACACCGCATAAGAAGTGCCAAACACGAGATTATCCGCTCGCGACGAATGTAATACGAACTCTCAAATCATATGAAAATCACAAATAACTTACATATAACTTACACATAACTTACTCCAAAACGATGTCCAAAAATCATACATATATCACAAATAATCGGAAATACGTTGATTTAATATCACAAAACAAAATATCAAACAAAGTAGACTATAGAAGCTAAAAATCAGAACAGACCGGTCCCAAAGAAAGGCAATTTATTCTATAAATATTAACTCAAATGAAAAAGTATAAAACACGAAAGTCGTAGAGGATTCCGAGACCCTTCCAGAATGGTAAGGCTCGTTAAAATCAGAGAAGCAACGAATCAGAAACAATGAAAATGCGGACGGGCAGAATAGAATCAGGCACTGATCACAGTAGTAATTCGATATTTAACACATCAAAATCACAGAATTTGTTAATGAAACGTAAACACAAAATGCAGGTACCGAAACGAGCTTTCCATAATGGTATCGCTCATAGTTTTTGAACAAGTTTCCGATTTACTATGAAATTTCGAAGTTCGGACATTAGAACTGAAATTAACCCACCAGATTACAAAAAGGCAGATTTTGACCAAGATACAAGCAGAATTTCACAAAACACAAAGAATGAAAGTTGTAAAGAATTCAAATATCTTTCCAGGAGATCAAGAATCAACATAATTCGATGAATAATGAATTTTATACGAATTTAACAAGAATTCGGGACACAGTATAATTAAAAAATAACGAAAATTGAACAACAATGCGAATAGAAAAGAGGAATCAAAATATCCGTACCTTGAAATCCAAATATTATCACTACTCAATAAATTCAGCCCCTCCAAGCCAAGAACCCTAAATTATAACAAAATAATGGATACTATAAATCCTAATCTCATACACATGTATATACATAACGAAATTCAAACCTCTTACCTTGAGCTCCAAAATTCCTTATCTCCAATTAGGTTTGCAATCTCCTCTTCTCTTTCTTCTTCTCTCTCTTTTCCTTCTTCCTTTTGACCCAAAAGTAACGTAAGTCTCAAACCTTTTTTTTTTAAAAACCCCCGCTTCCTTTCTTTTTACCTAATAATCCTAAAACAATATTCTAATTAATAAAAACATATATTTGAATATAAAATAATTTAATATTATCTAACTAATATTTTCTAATCCTCAATATAAAATAATATAACTAAAAATATTTATAAAAAATACGGGATGTTACATTCTTCCCTCCTAATAGAAATTTCATCCTCGAAATTACTCGTACAGATGTCGATAACGAACACGAACAATTTTTGTTAGTCTCCCAAGTATCCTCTTACAATACTAACATTCCAAAAACCTCGCTTTCTTCTTTCGCACTTAGAATAAAACTATGTCGAAACATATAGCATTCTTGTTATCCTCCATGGTTCAATTATTCACGAACAATATGTTGTATGCGGTAAAGCATCCACACACCACCTATATTTACTAGGTCTCGTCATTACTGAACACGACTAAAGATTCCACGTAAAGATGATTCTAGTTAATCATGTAGAGATTTCAAAGGAACATGAAACAAATAATATTCTTAACTAACGATCCATCACACGGTCTACCCATACTCACGGGTCAAGCCTAAAGGCAAGTCTAATGCTCAAACTCTATCTTACAACTACCCAAACCTCACAAATCGAGCCTAAAGGCAAGTCTACAGAATCTATAAACTCTAGCTCTGATACCAACTTTAACATCCCAATAATTATCTTAAAATAATAACCATTTTCAAATCCATTAAATAAAATTCTCCAAGAATTAACCAATCCAAACCATACCGATCTCCAACTTGCAATCCGAAAAATAAACTTACACTTAAATTGTCCAACTCCAAATTCAAACACACACTTACTAAAGTCCGAATAAAAATTATATAATTCTAATAACAATGAAAGAAACATAAATAAGCTCCATTAAATCCGCACTCGCGCTCATCCCATAAGATAGCCCACCTAATTAAGTTTACATGCTGGAAGAAAATAAAGAAACAAAAACCGACAGTGAGCGAAAGCCCATATACGGATAACAAATTATGACAAGGTGAATAAGAGTTAGACGTAATGACAATAATAACATAAACAAAATATTTAAACGAGAAATAAAGACAAAACAGAACAAAACCAAAAATACCATAAAATCTCAAAACCACAATATAGACATACATGCTTTCTAAACCAAAATAGACGTACTTTACACATATTCTTACACTTACAAACAATACTCAAAATATCTTATTTACTAACATGGGAGACGATCTTACACAGACAGGGCTTGCATAGCACAAAGCAAATGCTACCCAGATTCAGACAAGGATCGCAAGGTAATAAGCACATGCTACCCAGAATGGCCAAAAACACACAAACTGACTAGTCATGACTATACGTGTCCCACTACTCCGACGACACGCCTATGCTATTTACACACCGCATAAGAAGTGCCAAACACGAGATTATCCGCTCGCGACGAATGTAATACGAACTCTCAAATCATATGAAAATCACAAATAACTTACATATAACTTACACATAACTTACTCCAAAACGATGTCCCAAAATCATACATATATCACAAATAATCGGAAATACGTTGATTTAATATCATAAAACAAAATATCAAACAAAGTAGACTATAGAAGCTAAAAATCAGAACAGACCAGTCCCAAAGAAAGGCAATTTACTCTATAAATATTAACTCAAATGAAAAAGTATAAAACACGAAAGTCGTAGAGGATTCCGAGACCTTTCCAGAATGGTAAGGCTCGTTAAAATCAGAAAAGTAACGAATCAGAAACAATGAAAATGCGGACTGGAAGAATAGAATCAGGCACTGATCACAGTAGTAATTCGATATTTAACACATCAAAATCACAGAATTTGTTAATGAAACGTAAACACAAAATGCAGGTATCGAAACGAGCTTTCCAGAATGGTATCACTCATAGTTTTTGAACAAATTTCCGATTTACTATGAAATTTCGAAGTTCGGACATCAGAACTGAAATTAACCCACCAGATTACAAAAAGGCAGATTTTGACCAAGATACAAGCAGAATTTCACAAAACACAAAGAATGAAAGTTGTAGAGAATTCAAATATCTTTCCAGGAGATCAAGAATCAACACAATTCGATGAATAATGAATTTTATACGAATTTAACAAGAATTCAGGACACATTATAATTCAAAATAACGAAAATTGAACAACAATGCGAATAGAAAAGTGGAATCAAAATATCCGTACCTTGAAATCCAAATATTATCACTACTCAATAAATTCAGCCCCTCCAAGCCAAGAACCCTAAATTATAACAAAATAATGGATACTATAAAACCTAATCTCATACACATGTATATACATAACGAAATTCAAACCTCTTACCTTGAGCTCCAAAATTCCTTATCTCCAATTAGGTTTGCAATCTCCTCTTCTCTTTCTTCTTCTCTCTCTTTTCCTTCTTCCTTCTAACCCAAAAGTAACGTAAGTCTCAAACCCTTTTTTTTAAAAACCCTCGCTTCCTTTCTTTTTACCTAATAATCCTAAAACAATATTCTAATTAATAAAAACATATATTTGAATATAAAATAATTTAATATTATCTAACTAATATTTTCTAATCCTCAATATAAAATAATATAACTAAAAATATTTATAAAAAAATACGGGATGTTACACATTCAATGAGGCATTCAAACAAGCACTGTATACATAAAACATGAACTTAAATTTGAAGCAACTCACCTTAAAAAAACACACCCAAATTAGATTTTCTTGTAAAAACAATTATAAGATGGAGATAATACAAAAAGATAATACAATCATTATAGTTACAGTTAAATGATATATGGTGTTGAAAAAGAAAAGCCGAAGAAGTTTGTGTGTTGAGTTGATGCCGGAACTGGTATTTTGAACGTGAGCAAATTTGGTTTAAGTGTTAAGAGTGTTTTAGAGCTTTTAATTTGAAGTACACTAAAAAACTATTAACGTAGACTTTGTACTTGATTCATTCTACATTTTATATTAGTTAAAAATAGGGGATAACCAAAATAGAGGATAACCAAAATTAAGGGTTAACCAAACTACAAATAGAGGACCTTTTCATTTTTTTTGTTTAATTTGTTTAATTTTGAGTAGAAGTCTTCAAATGTATATTCATTTTTTATTATAGATGTCTTGACATTAGAGCTAGTCTGTGTCTTTGTGTTGAATGTTGAGTCTAGTTAATTTTTACAGAGTCTTCATCATGATTAATCTAATATAAATGACATTAAGTATGTTTGACTTTTTCTTGTACCTATATGAGGTGGTGCCATGTACGATGGCTTTTGACCTATAATGGGGGCCATGGTGGTGTCTTATTTGTGCCTTTTAAGAGGTTATTTAGTACCATGTTTTTTTGCTTATTATAAATAATATATGAGTTTTAAAAATTTTCAATTATTGTGGTAGATGTCTAACCAAAGGTGTCCCCTTTGGTAAGAAGTTAGCATTTATATATTTTGTCAAAATTCAAAATAGTTTTAATATATTTAATCTTATATCCCTTAAGTGATTCTTTAATTTATTTCTTTTTTTTATGGGTTTGTTTTGGTAATTTGCAATTTTAATAGCAACAAAGGAGTTTCAAAACGATTCAGTGTTGATTTTCAAAATGAAGTAATGGAGTAGTCAATGTGCAAAGTAAATCTTTGGCAAAAGAGAAGTCAAATTTTTGGCAATAACTGATGGCAATGGGACACAAAAGCAACAAGAAGTTCTAGTATTTTAGTAGCCACTTTGTATAACGATGTATTCATTTTTTTTAGGGCACTATTTTTCCCCCTTAAGTTTTTCCCATAGGATTTTGCTCTTGTGGAGTTTTAACGAGGATATTCTTTGTGGGATTTATCTTTTCAGACTTGAAAGTGCTATTGTCTAACCGGGGATAACATGCATACCCTTCGGTTAGATGATGAACTTTCTTGATCGAAAGAAACTCCTTATTAGGATTGTATTTAATACAATTTATCTATGAAATATATTTCATTCCTAACAAAAAAAACTACAAATTATACTCTCTTTTGTTTATTATAATAGCACGGGTTACTTTTAATTTTTTAAAATTTGTTTATAATATATTATAGTATTATAAATATTAATTTTAATATATTATTGAAAAAATTCGAACCTTACATATTTGTATATAATAATTTTTAGTATTAAATGTAAATTAATATGTAGTTGGCAGAAATCGAACCTTAGATCTTTATATATAACAACTTTTTGTATTGTTATATATAACGGTCATGATCTATTTGAGTTGAAGATATAACGGTTTTGAATGAGGGGATAACAAAAAATGAGGGCATAACAAAACTGCAAATTATACCCCCTTTCGCTTATTATAGATAGTAAATAGATTTTTATATAAACATTATTTTCAATAATTTTTTTAATTATAATTTGATATAACTTGATATATTCATGTTTAAGAATTATACTGATGTTTTCTTATTATAAACCATGTATACTGATTTTTAATATATTTTATTAATATTGAAAGATATGATGTGATATTTTTAGATATATATTAATGGTTGCAAGATTAGTTTTAAATTAAAAGGTAACGTGTTTTAATTAGAAAAAAATATTAATGATAGAAAGATATGTATGATTCATGTTTTTAGGTATTTATTAATGGTTGAAAGATATGGTGCAATATTTTTGGATATATATATATATATTAATGATGGTAAAAAGGTAACGTGTTTTAATTAGATAGAAGGTAACATGTTTTAATTAGATAGAAATATTAATGATTAAAAGATATGGTATGATTTATGTATTTAGTTGTATATATTAATTATAGTAAGATTAGTTTTAAAGTAAAAGGTAACGTGTTTTAATTAGATAGAAGGTAACATGTTTTAATTAGATAGAAATATTAATGAATAAAAGATATGGTATGATTTATGTTTTTAGTTGTTTATAAAGGGTAATATTTTAAACTAAAAATTAACGTGAAAAGGCCAATCAGTTTATTACCATTAATTATATTATGTTATTATTTATTTTAATAAATAGGATAACCAAACCGAAAACCAAAATAAATAGGATAACCAAACCGAAAACCAAAACTTTGTGTCTTTAGGACTATAGCCAATAACGGATTAAAATTGATTTATTTTATATTTAAAATTAATTAAAAATTAAATTAACCAAAGCGAAAACCAAAATAAATAGGATAACCAAACCGAAAACCAAAACTTTTAATGTTTCGGCTTTAATATAATAGTATAGATAATATTAAAATAAATTTTCGGATTTCGGGTTTGATTCAAATTACATTTGAGTTTATGATTGAGTATCAAGTTCTACATCTAAAATTCAAATTTATAAATTAAATTCAAAGTCAAATTTAAAAATTAAAATTAATTAAAATTCATTCGGATCGTAATAGATCGAGCGAATCATATTTTTTTGATAAATACACAAATACAAATTCAATTTTAGGTTGAATTTATTTTTAGTGGTTGGATTTAGTAATTTAGCCCTACCACTACAAACTTATAAATACCAAAATAATAATATACAATGTAATATCTTTTATTATTCCTATCCTGTCCTACAAAACCTCTCCTTCCAAACCGCACCGTTATAAAATTGGGGCAAAAACTAGGGTTTCACTTCCGCACGTCAACAATCTTCCGATTAATTCTCCTAATTTGAAGTCAATTCAAACAAACCCACTTTTTTAATCACCACGAATCGTAAGTTCCTTCTCATATATCACCAAATTTTATTATTGAACTGTGAAAATTGTTTGCTAGGGTTTGTAATTATACATTATTATCACATTGTATTGTATGTGTAAATTTCATACAATTTTTTAGATTGACTGCTATAAATAAGTTGCAATTTAGTGTATGTTTAATATATATGCAGGGTTTATATGTGTGTTTGTGTTGATGATCATGAGTTCGGTAAGGGATGGAGATTGTGTTTCTTTATTGAAGCAAGATAGAGTTTTTGAGCCCGAGTCGAAGCGGAGAAAGGTTGATAGAGTTAGCGGTGTTGGTGGAATATTTGATGAAGGGTGCAGTGTGGAAAGTGATAGGAAGAGGGTAAAGGTTGAGCCTTTAGATTATTCGGAGTGTAAGGTTTTGGTGAATGCTAAGTGCGGTTCGGAAGTTGTGCGAGATGGTGAAGAAGTAGAAGAAGGAGAGATTGTGGAAGAAGATGATGAGGATGGAGTTAGTGTTGGAACTGGGATTGGTGGTGCTGAAGATGGAAAGAGTGGATGGTTTTGTGAGATTAGACGTGAATCTTCGGGAGAGGTTGAAGAAGGGGAGATTGTAGAAGATGATGTTGATGATAATGTTGAGGGTGCAAGTTGGAAGGGTGATGATGTTGAGAAGGATATACCTTTGGATGTTACGGGAATGGATGTGAACAGTCGGGACATGGATTGTTACAATGACGTGGAAACAAACTTGCCCAATAATAGGATTGCATCTTCAGGAGATGTCGAAGAAGGGGAGATTATGGAAGGTGATGTTAATGACTATGCTGAAGTTGCAAGTGGGAAGGGCGCGGAAGTTGATAAGGATGTAAATTTGCATGTGACGGAAATAAATTCGAAGAATCAGGGGATGATCTGTTACAAGGAGACGGGAACAAATTTTCCGGAGAATAGAATAGCATCTTCAAAAGATGTCGAGGAAAAGGGGATTTTAGAAAGTGATGTTAATGACTATGTAAAAGTTGCAGGTGTGAAGGGTGCTGAAGTCGAAAAAGATAAAAACGTGCATGTGAAGAAAACAAATTTGAATAGTCGGGAGATGGTCTGTTACAAAGACGAAAGCATCAGAAGTCAGGATTATATGATGATAAATAATTCTGAAAAATGCAGAGGGTACAAGTTCAATGGTGAAATCAATGGTTTAAAGATGTGTTCCCAAGGAAATAAATCTGTTTCGAGGAAGCAAGGAAAAGGGGTTTCTGGTTGCGCACCTACCGTAGCTACTCTTGGTAGATGCAAAGCACATGCTGATGTTTCTAACAATCTTACAGTGAAACCTAAAAGAAATGTCTCAAAAATGAATTTCGCAAAAAAGGTTTCTGTTTTGGAAGGTAATGGGAAAGGAAGAGATACTTTTGAGGAAAAAGAATCCAATAATATGAGCATTGTTCCTTCTCACAGCCAGGAAACTCCTATTCGGCGTAAAGTGAAGGAAACTTTAAATCTGTTCCAGCAGGTCTTGCAAAAGTTGTTACTAACCAAAGAAAAAGTTTCGCAGTATACTTATGTAGAAGCAGCAATGCAACTTAAGGAACAAGGGAAGTGGGTTAATATGGATAGACGAATCTTGGGAGCTGTTCCTGGTGTTGAAATTGGGGACAAATATCATTGTAGGGCTGAACTTGTTATTATTGGCCTACATCACCCGTTTGCTGCTGGTATAGATTCTATGGAGGTAGATGGAAAGAAGATTGCCATTAGCATTGTGGCCTCAGGTCGTTATGCTAATGAAACGGAATTCACGGATGTTTTAATTTATTCTGGTGAAGGAGGAAATCCAGCTATCAAAGACAGGGAGCTTAAAGATCAGACACTGGAGCGAGGTAACCTTGCCTTGAAGAATAGTATGGATGCTGAAACTCCAGTTAGGGTTGTTAGAGGTTATCGAGCTTGGAAGTCATTTAGAGCCGGGGATAAGAAGAGAGAGAAAGAAGCAACATTTACTTATGATGGTTTATATGTTGTTAGTAAGTATTGGCAAGAGAAAGGTAGACATGGCAATTTAATTTACATGTTTCAACTTAACAGATTGAAAGGTCAGCCAAAACTTACCGCAAATAGTTTGAGCAGCATTTCAGAAAAATCTATGATATCGGGGGGTTCAGCAATTTCTTCCATATCTAGCAAATCAAGAAAATGCAATAGAATATTAGCCAAGATAGGAAGATCTAAGCCGTTGAACATGCCAGGAGATTCTGAAACATTGCTCATGTTGGAAAAATGTGTAGTCCAGCGTAATCCTATATTAGTAGAAGACATTTCTTATGGGAAAGAAAAGATAGCAATACGTGTAGTTAATGACATTGATGATACAAAACCTCCGGTCTTCAATTATATAGCCAACATGGTATATCCGCAGTTGAAAGTTTCCTCTACTAAGACAAAAAGTTGCCAGTGTATAAATGGGTGCTCCGATAGTGTGAGATGTTCTTGTGTTGTCAAGAATAGAGGTAAGGTACCATTCAATGAACATGGAGCTATCCTTAGACAGAAGACTATTGTTTACGAGTGTGGTCTATCTTGCAAATGCCCACCTTCTTGCCACAATAGAGTTAGCCAGCTTGGTTTAAAGTTTCAGTTAGAGGTCTTTAAGACTGAATCGGTGGGGTGGGGCCTTAGATCACAAGATTTTATTCCGTCTGGAAGTTTTATCTGTGAATATGTCGGGGAGTTGCTTAACGACATGCAAGCGGAGGAAAGAAGTGGGTGTGATGAGTATTTGTTCAATTTAGGAGGGGATGATGAATATACTATTGATGCAGGTATTTATGGGAATGTTGGAAGATTTCTAAATCACAGTTGTTCACCAAACTTGTATGCTCAAAATGTCCTCTACGATCATGTGGACAAGAGGATGCCTCACGTGATGCTATTTGCTACTACGGATATACCTCCCTTGCAAGAGTTGACATTCGATTACAATTATGAAATAGATAGTGTTTATGATGAGAATGGAAATGTCAAGACCAAAACATGTTGCTGTGGTGCCCCTGATTGCCGTGGACGAATGTATTGACAAGAGTTTTTTTTTGGTAAGTGCATTGTTAGAGTATTTTTGGTCATTATTTGATAGTGTGATTTGTTATTTAAGACAAAATAATGTATTGATTTGTGTTATTGCCTCCTAAAAATGTTGATAGTTTCTTGGTGCCGGTGAATGGTTTTGCTGCATTTCTTGTTCTTAGAATTGAACTCCGACCTCCTACTCGCTAGAGGAGATGGTCTTTGGCCAGGCTAAAAGTCATGGCTTTGTTAGGTCTAAATAAAAATTTTAAATTATTGAGTGTTATAGCTCTTGCAATATCGAAGTGTTAGGAGGATGATCCAACATGTATAAGAGTTTTTGGGTGAAAAGGATCCTAGCTCGAAGGTTGATATTAGACTTGAAGAGCACAGAACCAGATGATTGAACCACACGATCGTTTGCATCTATATTTGGAGTACCAACTCTCTTCTGTTTGCAAAATAATTTGTTATAGTTTTTCCCCATGTTTTCTTTGCCTTTCGTGATCGTTTGCATCTATATTTGGAGTACCAACTCTCTTCTGTTTGCAAAATAATTTGTTATAGTTTTTCCCCATGTTTTCTTTGCCTTTCGTAAAATTATGAGCGTGCAAGTAAACATTTTGTAAATATAATTTGTTGCAGAAGGTACAGTTTAACACAATTTAACAATCATAAATTTACCTCACTTTGATCGTAAAAACTAAAAAAATACAAATCTCAAGAGTTTTGAATGTGACGAAAAATATTTCACATCTCTCCATTCTTGTGTGATTTAGCAGTAGCCGTTTCGAGATGTAATAATTAATATTAAATGTAGTAAAGGATCACTGCATTATTATAATTATTTTTTTTTTTTTGACAAAAATTTAGTCAAATTGAATAATATTACCTAGAATGTTGCAAATATTTATCAAGGTTTTGATATCTTAAACACTTTAATTTAAAATGATCATGTCAAGAAAATATAATTTCATATTTACATAACTCTGTTGATTTAAAACTATAATATAAAATTAAATCTTATCAATTTAATCAAGTATTTATTTGAATAGCGATTTAATTAGAAGTGAAATATAACAATTTTTTTCTTGATTTAATGAAGTTGGGCCACTTGATGACGGTACAAAAGCTGATTTCGTAAATACATAGATAATAAACAAGTACTATCATAAATCAAGGTTGTACTACCGTAGGTCAATGTTTCATACCCATCAACAATATTATATTAAAATTTACTAGCTTATAACCCGTGCAAAGCACATATTATTTTTAATTTTTATTTAATTTGCTTAAAATGTAAAATAATATTACAACTATTAATTTTAATATGTTGTTGGAGAATATGAACATTAGACCTTTCTATAACATTAGATCTTTTTATATAACAATTTTTAGTATTAAATCTAAATTAATATGCTGTTGGCGAGAATCGAACCTTCAACCTTTCTATATAACATCTTTTAGTATTAATGTTAAATTAAATTATTGTTAACGGGATTCGAACTATATACCTCAGTATATATCAATTTTTAATATTGTATCTAACGATTATTATCTATTTGAACTGAAGATCTAACGGTTGTAAATAAATGGGATAACAAAAAATGAGGGATGACAAAAATGGGATTAATCAAACTACAAAATATACTCACTTTTACTTATTATAGTATAGTATAGAGAGTATAGATGTCTATATTTATGTATTACTGTGCTTTATGCTTTGACTATAAATGAACATTTATAACTAATTCGTCATCTAAAAGAACGGCGAGTAAACATATATTTTTATGAAATTTGTATATAAACACTCTCTAGTTATTGTCCTCCTGCTCTGTTTGCATTGATCAGGCTATTTTTCTTTTCAATTTTGTTTGCATTTCTTCTTTGAATATAAGTTTTTTAATAAATCGTACGATAGTATAAGTTTTAATTTTTAAACTCATAATATAAATATCGTGATAATAATTTTAAGACTTATAATTTTTATGTTATATTTAGTAGGTTGTTAATAGGCTCATTCCAATGTTTGGGTGTTTTTATATAGTTTCTAGATGCCTTTTTATCTCTTGGTGGATGTTTTGTTTTCATGCTTCAGTTTCGTATATTTGCTTTTGATTAACGAAAGATTTTGCTTTAAAAAAAGATACTTGTTTATTATTTCTTTTATTCCACTTATAATAGAATATAATTATACATTGTTTTATTATGTAGTTCGTAAGAGTCGAACCATTAATCTATGGTAGTACTCGCTTATTATCTCTCTTACTCTTATTATATAATAGGATATATTTTATATAACTTTAACTATATTATAAGAATTCAAGATTTAAATAAAAAATAAATAAAACTATGTCAAAACACCAAAGATCTCAAATTAAGAATCGTTAATAAACATCAAGAATGCGTAATAATCAATGTGTGTTTTGCAAATATATATTTATCAAAAAACAATTAGAACATGTAAATATAAACATCGAGCTAAGGCACGACTTATACCCTATCAATAAATAATTTCGAATTGTTTCAAAAGAAATTCTAATTCACACTGTAGTACAAATTTTAAACATTAGTTAATTTAAACTTCTTTTTTTGTCTGTCATTTTATCCCAATTTTAATTACCCATAAGCCCATAATCATAAGTCCGGGTAAACTAAACTTCAAATTATATACTGTAACATTTTAATATAAGAGAAAAAGGCATTTTGGCTGGCTATCTTTTTTGGTTTTGGCACTTGGATGGCTGAGAATAATTTTTGACATTTTGTCTGGCTGTAATAAAGTTTTTAAGCACTTGAGGGGCTTCCGTCAACTGCCGTTAGAATGTAACCCCAAAACTTGAAAATGACAGGGGTATTTTCGGTATTTTCGTTAATTACTGTTCCAACAGTCAGTTTTGCTATTAAGTACATGATTAAGTACTCCAATAAAATATCCAATAAAATAGGTTCCAAAGATCCAATAAAATAGGTTCAAAATATCCAATAAAATAGGTTCCAAAGATCCAAAGATCCAATAAAATAGGTTCCAAAGATCCAACAAAATAGGTTCAAAATAGATTAAGTACATGATTCAAACCACTAACTGCTATTACATTAAGCTTTTCTAACTGACTTCCTAACAATTTTTTTTGTTGGTTTCGTCACTTGTGCACTCCCACTTGAACCTTCGTTTCCACCACCTTCATTCCCAGTCATGCCTTCATTCACATTCTCTGGCCTCACTTGACCACTGTTGGGCTCAGTTGCATTTCCTGTGGATTTGCAAGTCCTCACATTATGGCCTTTCAATCCACATTTCTTGCATGTATTTTTTCCTTTCACTGCAGCTTGACCTTTACCTTTCAAATCATTTTTCTGCAATAGCCAGCCAATTATCACCAGTTAAACACATGTATTTATTTCACAATACTAATCAATTATTCAAGGTAATGGAAATTAGGTACCTTTGTTTCGCAAGTTCTTTCATTATGACCTCTCTCCTTGCAGTAACCACAGTGAGCACCAAGACTCCTTGGCAATTTGGTTGGATCCCTAGGGATATCATTTGCAGCGAACCTCTTTTTTTTAGGCCTTCCAGTAGGTGTTTTCACATTAGGTGGGAGAGGTGCAGGCTCTGGAGTTTCATTCCAAAATTCTGGACCTACAATTGGGTCCAAGATATGGCTATATGTCTGCACATAGTTGGTGGTCATGTACCAATGAGCAGTATGCATATCCCAATCTTCATTCCTCAATTGGATAACAGCAACAGCATGATAACAGGGCATTCCTGTCAACTCCCACTTTCTACAGGAACATGTTTTTTTGTCAATATCCACAACCAATTCGTGTCCACTACTACTCACTTTGATGCTATATTTACTTCCACCAGACCAGGTCACCTCACAGTTCCCAGCTAGATTCATGGCTCTGCAATTAACAAAGTAAGCATGAATTAAAATAACAAAGTAAACAACCATAGAGAAAAAAAAAATTCCATGGAAAACCACTAACTTTCTCAATTTTTTATCAGCAGTTGGACAAAGAATTTCTTCCCTTGCTCTCATCTTGTCTCTTCTTGTTTGGATCCTTTTCATAACAGCTATGTGAATTTGCCTAAACATGCTGTGAATTGGCAAGTCCCTGTATGGCCTTATGCTGGAGTTGAAGACTTCACAGTGGTTATTAACAAACATATCTGTTGAAGGTGTTAGCCTAAAGCCACACCTTGACCACTGCTCTTTTGGCTTTTCAATAAGCCAATCATGGCATTTTTTTGAAAGCTGTTAATAAGTGAATAAGCATATTAGTATTGCAGTTACTAAGTTGTAATGACTGTAATTAGTGATATACCTTTTGCATTGCAACCATGTGTTTGTTAAATTCCCAAGTAGTCGTAGCTCTAGCTGCCTTCCATAGCAAACTTCTTAGCTCAACTCCCTTGTGATCTTTATACATATTTTTGTACAGGTGCATAACACAAAACCTCACTTCACATCCAGGCACAACATCTTCAAGGGCATTTACCAGTCCCTAGCAAAAAATTGTGACATAATTAGTTGCAGTTGCTATCCTATATTTACTACAAAATAGAGTTATAGAGAAATACCTTTTGCTTATCTGACATAAAGGTCCAATCCTTGTTGTTGGTTATTTTGAGGTCCCTTGTTAACAGTTCCAAGAACCATGTCCAACATTCACCATTCTCTATCTCTGCAACAGCCCATGCAATTGGGTACATCCCATCATTTGCATCAATGCCTACAGCAGCCAATAACTGTCCTCCATAGGGTCCCTTTAAATGGCAAGCATCCAACCCTATTATCTTCCTGCAGTTCTCCAAGTAAGCCCTCTTTAAAGGGCCCAAGCAAATGTACATTCTCTTAAATCTTCCTGCTTCAGTCCCTGGTTCTGGTGGTTCACACATTATCATTACTGTGCTATCAGGAATGGCTTCTTTTAGGGCATGTGCATACTTCCAAACCTCACCATACTGCTTCATATGTGTTCCATTTATTTTTCTGAGAGCAACCCTTCTAGCCCTGTACACAGCCCACTTGGAGACATGACATTTAAGATCATTGACAATTGTCTTGTGAAAGGCCTCAGGCTTCCAAGTAGGGTTCAACCTCAACTGCTTCTCATAGTATTCTGCTAGCCACTTTGAATTAATTTGTTTCTGATGGTATGTTGGCAGGCAGGTGTGAATGTTTTTATATGTCCTAATTTGAAAGCTGCAGGAATTGTGCATTGGAGCAGCATATAATCTCCATTTGCAGGGCTTCTGACAAATATACTGGATCTTTCTCCCAAAGCTCCTACAATTAACTACTGGCCTCCTTTCAAGCACAGCATATTTTCTTACCGCTTTCCTTAAGGCCTTGGATGAAACAAAACATAATCCAACCTGAAATGTTGGAACTCCATCACCTTCTTGGAACACAGGGAAGTCTTCATTTTCATCATCAGTGGAATTACAAGCCATTCTTTCTTCATCACTACCCCCATAATCACTTGAATTTTCTTGTTGAAAATGGTCACCTTGCTCACCCATATCATATTTCACTGGCTCATGTGTGGAAGCAGCAAAAACCATAACATATTTCACTCCTGGAACAGTACCTTCCATCATATCAACCATATATAGCACATCCTTATCTGTTTCCAAATCATAATATATACCATCTTGCTCATCATTTCTTGGGTATCTATACCACAACTGTATAACTCCACCCTTAATCTCCCCTAATTCTTTAAGCATTGCAAAAATATCCAACCTACTGAATTCATCCTTATGACAATAATCAAAGTATGCATATGAACCTCCAACATACTTCTCAGGTTCTTCGTGCATCTCACCACCATAAAACAGTTTAATGGTGAAGAATTCAGGGTCTAAAAAAAGAAAAACATTATAAACAACAAGCTACATATAACAGAGAACATTATAATCCACAGAACCTTACAAACTACATATATGAACTACATATATACACACATAAAGAAACTAAATTTGTTTTCCTCAAGTTTTGACATGATTAACATTTATGTTCTATCAATTCATTGATATCAATTACCCTGCGATTCTACCTAGGCAGGACTTTAAGAACAATGCTGGCTTTTGAGTACTAGAAATTGTGTATATATGTTACCGCGATAGTCCAAAATTGATGCATTTGAGATTTGAATTTAGTATATGCAGCCTCGATGGACTATCTCAGATTCTCCTTAAGCTTTCCTTGTCGATTGAGACAGTGTTTAGGATACTTCTTTACAAACTACATATATGAACTACATATATACACACATATATATAAACCACACATAAGAAACTACATGATTTCGAAAAGGGTTTCGTACAGACCTTTATAATTAGCACATGACCGTGGTGAGTACATGTGTTCATCCTCCTTCGCCCTCTGATACCAAGCCATTCAGATTAGGTTGCCGCACTAAGTCGCCGAACTAAGTCGCCAATCGAGGGATCTAGGGATTTAGGGATTTGGGGGGGGAATTAGGGATAATTAGATATAATCGGGATTTGGGGGAATTAGGGATAATATTAAGTAAAGCCAATGATGAAAAGACAATATTACCCCTGATGTTTAGACGGCGTTACTAGCGAGTTGACGGAAGCCCCTCAAGTGCTTACAAACTTTATTACAGCCAGACAAAATGTCAAAAATTATTCTCAGCCATCCAAGTGCCAAAACCAAAAAAGATAGCCAGCCAAAATGCCTTTTTCTCTAAATATAATGATACAAATTTTAAGATCAATAAAAATTAAAAGGGTAAAAAAATTTTTGGCTTAACTATTAATCTTATTCAAAATTTTGGTACAAGACGAGGAAAAAAAAAGGACAGCTAGATCTAAAGATAAATAAGCAAGAATCGTTGGATTTAATATTAAAATTTATATTTTAATTAATTTAAAGTGTATTAAAATAATTTAAATCAACTTAGTAAATTTTTTAAAGGGTAAAAAGAATATGTTATACATCTCATGTAACTTCCCTCATATGTGAAAAATTAATGTATTTTTAGAATTTTTATAATAAAATTCGCAATCATTTTTTTCAGGGATGTTCTTTTTGAATGATGGTTGTTAAATTATCACAAAATTAAGAATTACTTCATAAGTTTCGTCTGGACTATAAAATTTTCAATTCTGATTTATAAAATTCAAGATAGAATCGAAATAATAGAATTAGCGTCTGATATGGGGTAAAAATAAGCCCTAAAGACACATTTAGTGTTGCATTAATTAGACCCGGTATGGTCCAAACGTGGGGCCCACCAACAGGGTCCAAAGTCCTATTTTTAATATTAATTTCGTAATTAATATTAGGGGTAATAAACAGCTCAGCAATAAGTGTCAGATAAGGACATTATCTCTACAAGACTTAGCCTCCAAGGCATCTAATTCGATATGGCAACAGACTCCTACAAGGAAGGAGTCTAGAACTTTCCTCAAGGAGGTGACTTATCTATTAAGTCTCCAACTCCTACCTTAATTCTAAGGCTTCTCAGCCTATATAAAGGGCCTGACCCCTCATTCTCAGAACTACGTTGGCTTGATTCTCTAGCAATACAGAGATACGTAGGCATCTTGTGAGGACCGATCAGTCTCGAACGCAAGAACAGCCATTAAAGCTCGAAGCTCACCATCCCTTGTATTTAATACATACAAACCCTCGTTTTTATTCCACAACAATTGGCGCCGTCTGTGGGAAGACAACATCAACCATGGTTCAAACACAAAGAACAACACCAGTTGTAACTAAGGCCGTGCCACTCAACTCTGCTCCACCCCTCACCGAACAGGCTCCCCCAGCATCAGGGGCGATCATCCAACAAGCTCCGCCAGCATCAGGGACGATCACCCAATCTCAAGTTTCTCAACAATCAGGGGTGATTCCCCACGTTGAGAGTACGCAGCCTCTGATCGACCAAGCAGGACGAGAAACCAATCCTCTTCAGATGGTGGTCTCTCCTCTGATTGATCCGAACAACCCATCGCATGGGGTCCAGATCCACACTACAGATCTCCCCGTGAGTACTAACCCGACATACGGGCTGCCTAATTATCCTCCTATCCAAGGGACAGGCCCAAGTGGTCACGCTTTGCAGATCCGAGATCGAGAGTATCACGATTATTCGGGTCCTTATACTGATGAAACCTCCTCCGACGATGAGGATGATGACCGTGATGAAGCCCCGAGGAGGCGACGTGCTAGTAGAGAACATCGAAGGAGGACTCAAGACATCCGTGATGGACAATCTTTGACAACTGCTGAAAGGATCAAGGCTTATGAGGCCGAGATCTTAAAATTGAAGGAAGATATGGCAAGGGAACAGGCAAGACAGAGTCTAATTCGACCCCCTCCAATCTCAGGAAGGATTCCCGTTATAGATTTGGAGAGGTCCTCAAGAAGACAGAAGAGGGCTGATGTCCCAACAAGAGAAGCTATGAGGGTGGAAACCCCCAGGAGTAACCCCAAGGATCTCATGCCACTTGGAGATCCTGATGATCCCACACCCCCGTTTACTGAGGAGGTGATGAATGCTCATATTTCTAGGAAGTTTAAGATGCCGACAATTAAGGCTTATGATGGAACGGGTGATCCCGCAAATCACGTCAGGACGTTCTCAAACGCACTGCTACTGCAGCCTGCAAGTGATGCCCTAAAGTGCAGAGCGTTCCCCCAAACCCTGTCGGGCATGGCTCAGAGATGGTATAGCCGATTGCCTGCGAACTCTATTGGCTCTTTTAAGGAGTTGAGTGCCTCTTTCGTTAGCCAATTCATTAGCGGAAGGGTGCATGAGAAGAGCTCCGCATCTCTTATGTATGTAGTGCAAGGAAAGAATGAAAATCTGAGGGATTACCTCAAGCGATTCACTAAGGAGACCCTGAATATCACTGATTTGGAAAATAAGGTGGCAATGGTAGCCCTGGAACACGGAACCACTGACCTCTTCTTCAAGAGATCATTGGCGAAGCATCCCCCTGAGAACATAGCTGAGCTCCAACGAAGGGCTGATAAGTATATTAAAGCTGAGGATAGCTTGAAGAAAGAAACCACCGTAGGTGGAGGAGGAGGTAACAATGACTCCAAGAAGCGAAAGCAAGACCAGGACTATGATGATCAAGAGTATGATGCTAGGGACAAGTATCCCCGAACTAGCGAGGATTCCGACTCTGCCCCTAAGAAGAACCAAGGGTCAAGGTTCACTAAGTATGCAAGGTTGAATACTCCTAGGAGTCGAATCTTGTTGGACATTGAGAATGATAAGGATTTCAGATGGCCGAAGCCACTCAGGGGTGATCCCGCAAAGAGAAACCAGGATCAGTATTGCAGATTCCATAGAGACGTGGGGCATGACACTGACGATTGTAAGCAACTCAAAGATGAGATTGAGTTTTTGATCCGTAGAGGGAAGCTGAGGCACTTCACTAAGGGTGAAGACCGTGCTAATCAGAGAAGAGACTATAATAGAAGGGATGACGATCAAGATCGCAACCCACAGCCCCGAGGGCCAGTAATCAACATGATCTCAGGAGGCCCAACTGCGGCCGGGACAACTAGGAACTCTCGAAAGGCTTATGCCCGAGAGGTGTTGCACATCGTGGGAGAGGCCCCGAAGCTTACAAAAACTGAGGTAGCGATTAGCTTTGATGACTCAGACTTGGAAGGAGTGAAGTTCCACCATGACGACCCGTTGGTCATAACTCCTGTGATTGGAAACTCGGAGGTGAAGCGAGTCTTGATAGACAATGGAGCTTCCGTTGACATTCTGTTTCATGATGCGTTTGTGAAGATGGGATACACTGATTCTCAGTTGAACCCCAATAACATGCCTATATACGGATTTAATGGAGTAAAATCCAAAGTTGAAGGGACTATTCAGCTGCCTGTAACTATTGGGCAAGAGCCCAAGGAGGCCACTCAGATGTTGAACTTCCTGGTAATTGTTAGCACAAAATCACGCAAGCGTACGTGGTCACAAGTAATATATAAGGTTAAGTCCAAATTCGTTCCCACAGGGATCAGGTTATGGTTCTTTTCAGTAAATGCACCTATTCAACAATGTATGATCTTAATTCACTGCTAAGACAAGTAATTAATTGAGATTTTAATTAACTAAATTTAACTAATATGCAATTTTAGAATTAACTAGCTAATGAGATCTAAAATCAAATTACTTATATGGGAATAAACATGGAATTCTAACTTCATTATCTACTTCACTTAGAGTCGCAGCCTTTAATCAATACATGTGATGGTTTTGATATCTGATCGGACAACACGAAATAAGTAAAAGCTACCTCTCGGTATACTAATACCAAACTACGCATGCATCCACAAAAGAGATAGAAGATGGGTAGACACCAATTATGTTTAGACCCTATATCTCTATAGAATTTGAAAACATAAAGGTTTAAGCACAAGTTATCCACTTAGATCACATAGGGCAGCATAATATCTCTATTTACGCCACAAATCATGATGTTAAAACATCAACCTATCCTATGCTAGCATGGCAAGTTCTAAATCTCAAGATCCACTCTCGTTTAGCAAGAGATTAACAAATTAGATGTTCGCGACGCATCTAAATACATGAAACACAACCATACGAGGATATCAAGAATTCACCACACATATATCTTTAAAGCATATAAACTACTAAGCTACATAGATAACTCCGTTAGAATCCCATGACAACGATTAGCTCATAATTGAACCGTTCATCGTCATGGGTTTTGATGAAAACATGATATAAAACAAGATATGAATAAAAGAAGTAATTATATTAATAAACAAAGAGTTAAGAAAACAAATCTATAATCCAGAATAACACAAAGGCTGAAGTAGATCTAGATCCGTTGCTTGTCACGAGCGTTGAATCCTTCTCTCCTTTTCCCCCTTGCAGATCTAAGCTATGTTACAATAATAATAACTAATAATATGTCTATCTCTATTACAATGGTATGATGTGTTTATATAGGCACTACAAGTCTTGCCCAGCAAGAAAATACAAAACAGAATTATAATAGAATTTCTGCAAGATACGTTTCCTAATTTGATTATGTTTTGTAAGGAAAATTCGAAGTTGACTTTTCTTCAGATTTTCTGGAACGTTCCCCACGTAATTGGACCTCTGGACTATCTTAGAATGATAGGAAATCTCGTTATCTTCGCGTGGACTGCTTACGGGCCTAAAACGGACTTCTAGAACTCAAGATATGGCCAAAACAGTGTAAACTGTGCAACCCGTCTCGAAAATCCGAATTTTAATCAATTAATTCCCAAAAAATTATAAAAGCATCCACCTTAGTCAACATTCTCGTAATCCTGCACAACTAAGCAAAACACATCAAATCAACAACAACTTGAGCCCAAGACAATCAATTTAAGCCGAAATTAAGCGATCCAAGTGGATATAAAATCCACTTATCACACCCCCAAACTTAAACCGATGCTTGTCCTCAAGCATAAACAATTACACTAACTAACTAACTAGTACCACTTCCGTAGGTGATCACGGTTGCATTTGGCATATGCAACAAGCCCTTTAAACCCCTAGGCAGCCCTAGTGGACGAGTAAGGTCTCGTGAGGGCCTATAGCGAATGTACCCACAAAATCCATTTAACCTAATGCAATGCAATGCATGAATGCAACTAGAATGAAAAATGCAACGATCCCCTTCAAACTAACCAAAACCAACGAGCAAGCAAATATCTCAAAGAATGCAACTAAATCCAAATAGAGCTCGACCAAGTTCCCGTATACTAACAATACATGAACAGAAACGTGCGTGTGTGCAATGCTCATCAGAAATACTCCCAAAACTAGGTCAAAAATCATACATGCTTTTCGTCAAGACAATCACAGGTTTATAAATAGAATAGACCGTAGACACTTCATAACCTAAGAACACCTCCATCCTTATCCAAGGTAGACAGAAATTCATGCTTTTATTACTAAACAACTACGACACATAATATACAGCATGCTTATTTAACCGTGCAATGGATGAGACCCCGAAAGGCTTATACAATAATACCCATGTAGCGAGCGTTGGGTTAGTGGATCCCAGACTATAAAAGCCTTAGGTCACTAGGCACAAAGTCCCCGCGAACTTAATTGCTCGAGTATTAAAGAGCTCACCCTAGTTAATTTTGCATATAAACAATTGACATCATTTTTTTTCTTTTCTCTTTTTTTTTTCTGCTTTTTTTTTTTTTTTTTCTATGCAATCTGGAATGAGAATTCTCAATTCCAACCCTAGACTACTCATATAAATATGAGCCGGCTACTAGCCATTTGACGCCTAGCCATTATTGACAATTATTTACAATTTAAGCATGAAATCCCTGTTTTCCCCCAAACTTAGACTTAATTGTTCTAGGCCATCAAGGGAATAATGAAAATTCTAAATATAATCAAGTGATTAAATCTCAAAACATCCAAACAAGCATGATCTCAACCTAGCTCAAAAGCACCCAACGAGACTGTGAAAAGATTTTGTTTCTGAAGCATGCAAGTCAATTTCATAGAAACTATAAATCAACCCTCTACTCATCATTATCACACTCAATTAGACACCTACCTACCAATCAGAATTAGCTCGTTCTAAGGGATCATGAAACATGCATGCCATGACAATGCAACAAGAATGAACTCACATGGTATACATAAATAAAAACAGGATGTCCTACATGAAACAAACGTAGATAATACGAACATAACATGAATGAATTACTACTAAGCATGCAAAACATGATATCCTACATGAACATATATATACAACAACAACTACTAATCCCTCAAACCACCCCCAAACTTAAAATATTCAATGTCCGCATTGAATGGAAGTAAATACGAGGGAAAATAGAAAACATACCTGCCCAGCTGAATCATAACCCTCCTCGGATGAATCTGGTGGAGAATAATGCGTACGAGCTCCATAGACTAGCCCTCTCCCAAATAACAAGAATCCTACAAAACCCCCAATTACAAGAACACAAATTCGTAATAAAAATAATATTAGAGAAGATTTAACACAATTACGAATCAAAGAGGTGAACTTGTAATTAATTCCTCTTTAGAATTGAATTTAAATAAATAGAAGAGGAATTGGATTTGTATGTATGGGTGTGTATATATAATGGAGGGATTGGGTGAATAAAATTAATGTGAAAAGGAAAAATTTTGGGTGGGTATGAAATTTGATGTAGGATAGAAATAGGATTTGATGAATTAAAGAAAAAGAATTAGAATAGGTTTAGAATTTTAGAAGAGAGATGGGGGGTTTGGAATTGAAATAGGATTAGGATAAAATTTGGGGTTTGAATTTTTGTTTTGTTTTGTTTTGGTTTTTTTTTTTTTTTTTTTTTTACAAAGGGAAGAAAAGAAAGGAAAAAAAAACAAAATAAAAAAAAACTAAAAAAGTGGACCTGCGCAGCCTGCATAAAGCAGGCGCAGCCTGCCTAAAGATCAGTCACGCAGGCGCAGCCTGCGTAACGCAGGCGCAGCCTGCGCGACATCCAGTAACGCAGGCGCAACCTGCGTAACGCAGGCGCAACCTGCGTTACACGCCCGAAATATTTTTTTTTTTTTTTTTTTTTTTTTTTCACACAACACTCACAACACTCATTTTTTTCACACAATTTTTTTTTTTTTTTTCACGAAGGCGTGGGTTGCCTCCCACGAAGCGCTTCTTTAACGTCAATAGCTTGACGTTACTTCCTCAACTCATGGCGGTTTCAAAAGAATAACTGAACCGTCTTCAACAGATAGACCATTCATACGAACGTTGACCTCTTGTTTGCTTGCTTTCCACAATTTACTTCCATCAGATTTCAACCTAATTTTACTACCAAATGGCCAAATCTTCTTCTTTTTCTTCTTCACACCTCTCAGGTGCTTCTCTGACTCAACCGGTTGAACAAAAATTTCCTCATCCTTATCATCTGCTTTCCACCTTCGCAACACGTTATCATGCCCCTCTTCAAAAATAACTAACTCATTATTCAAAAGGACATACCTCAAATATGGTGGAAGTTTTCCAAGCTTTACTTTCGAAAGATCACGAACCGAAGAACTGTCCGATTTCTCGCTCAGCAACTGATCAAACTTCTTTTTCTGACCCGTATCAACTATTTCCACACTGCAACACTCTTCATCCTCTGTTGGAAATTTCATGGCCTTGAACACATTAAAGGTGACACTCTGATCTTGCACCCTCATTGTAAGCTCTCCTTTTTGCACATCAATCAAAGTATGGCCTGTAGCTAGAAAAGGCCTTCCCAAGATTATGGGAATCTTCTTGTCTTCTTCAAAATCCAAGATAACGAAGTCAGCAGGAAATATGAGCTTATCAACTTTCACCAAAACGTCCTCCACTATGCCCCTAGGATAAGTGATTGACCTATCAGCCAACTGCAAAGAGATGTTGGTTGGCTTTGGCTCCGGCAGACCAAGTTGCTTAAACACAGATAAAGGCATGAGATTGATGCTAGCTCCCAAGTCACACAAGCACTTGCTAAAAGAAAGGTTGCCAATAGTGCAAGGGATGGTAAAACTTCCCGGATCTTTAAGTTTAGGTGGCAACTTCTGCTGCAGAACTGCACTACACTCCTCCGTTAATGCCACTGTTTCAAATTCTTCCAACCTTCTCTTTCGTGACAAAATATCCTTCATGAACCTTGCATACCTCGGCATCTGCTCCAATGCTTCAACAAAAGGAATGTTAATGGACAATTTCTTGAAGACATCCATAAACTTCTGGAACTGAATTTCTTGACTTTTCTGCACACGTCGAGGAAACGGAGGAGGAGGATAGAATTGATTATTCTTTGAAGATTGCTCCGGAGTAGACTTTTCAACAGGTTTCTTGCTCTTCTCACCATCAACCTGATCAGCCACTAAGTCAGATTTCTCAATTTCTGGCACTGCAGATTTTTCAACCTGCTGATTCTGAACATCTTCATCTTCTTCAGCTGCTGAATGAGGGCCTGCTGTAACCTTTCCTGATCTCAAAGTCACTGCATTAACCTGTTCTTTGTTCCCCCTTCTGCCTGGATTTGTTTCCGTATCACTAGGAAGAGTCCCCTGTTGCATGTTCAACAAAGCACTTGTAATCTGTCCCATCTGGTTTTGCAAGATCTTTTGAGAAGCTTGAAGGTTCTTCAACATCATCCTCATATCATCCATTTCTGATTTTTCATTAGATGATTGCCCCGCTTGAGCCTGGGGTTGTTGCTGCTGAAATCCAGGAGGTTGATATGGTGCCCTTGGAGCATACTGTTGTTGATAGCCTTGATTGAATGGCCTAGCTTCCTGACTTTGAAACTGCTGATAAGACTGCTGAGGTTGTTGAGCACTTTGGTTGTTGCTCCAGCTGAAGTTAGGATGATTCCTGTTGTTCGAATGATAAGTGGCTGGGACTGGTGCAGCAGGTCTTTGGAAATTACTAACGAACTGTGCTGATTCAGAAGAGATAGCACATTGACTTGTCTCATGTGCGCCCGCACATAGCTCACAAATACTAGCCACCTGCTGAATCCCATAATTAGCAAGAGAATCCACCTTCATCGTAAGAGCCTTCAACTGAGCTGCAATAGCTGAAGCTGTGTCAACTTCAAGAACACCTGCTACCTTACCTTGAGAAAGCCTCTGGGTTGGATTTTGATATTCGTTAGCAGCCATCATCTCAATAAGATCATATGCTTCCTCATAGCTCTTAGCCCACAGAGCTCCACCTGATGCTGCATCTAGCAAAGGTCTAGACTGTGCTCCCAACCCATTGTAAAAACCATTAATAACCATCCAATCAGGCATGCCATGATGTGGACACCTACGAAGCATCTCCTTGTAACGTTCCCAAGCCTCACACAAAGACTCGCCAGATTGCTGCTGAAATTGAGTTAACTGGTTCCGTATTGCTGCAGTTTTCGCCATAGGGAAGAATTTAGTAAGAAACTTCTGAGCAAGATCATCCCATGTAGTAATGGAACCAGCTGGTAGAGAATGTAACCAGCCCTTAGCCTTATCTCTCAAAGAAAATGGAAAAAGTCTCAACTTGATAGCATCCTCTGACACACCATTAAATTTGAAAGTGTCGCAGATCTCGATAAAGTCCCGAATATGCATGTTAGGATCCTCCGTAGAAGCTCCCCCAAACTGAACCGAATTCTGCACCATCTGAATTATGCTCGGCTTGATCTCAAAGTTGTTCGCTGCAATAGCTGGCCT
Organism: Saposhnikovia divaricata; assembly: GCA_036435485.1. Taxonomy (NCBI): domain Eukaryota; kingdom Viridiplantae; phylum Streptophyta; class Magnoliopsida; order Apiales; family Apiaceae; genus Saposhnikovia; species Saposhnikovia divaricata. The sequence goes on from CM071599.1 coordinate 37,153,234, forward strand.
GACAATACTAGATTGTATGTCATTGATCTTTGGCTGCGAATAGTCCTTCAAAGCCTTGACTGCTGCTGGTAATTCTGCCATCTCTACAGTAGTTTCAAGTTCTTCTTCTGCCAGTTTTTCCTTACGAGCCTGCAAACGTGTTCGCATACACGTTCAAGTACCTGAAAACACCACGAAACAAACAACTAAGTAAGAAATCCGAGTCAGTGAACGCTAACGACCACTGATGACAAGCACATAAACTAAATTAAACACCGATGATCCCCGGCAGCGGCGCCAAAAACTTGTTAGCACAAAATCACGCAAGCGTACGTGGTCACAAGTAATATATAAGGTTAAGTCCAAATTCGTTCCCACAGGGATCAGGTTATGGTTCTTTTCAGTAAATGCACCTATTCAACAATGTATGATCTTAATTCACTGCTAAGACAAGTAATTAATTGAGATTTTAATTAACTAAATTTAACTAATATGCAATTTTAGAATTAACTAGCTAATGAGATCTAAAATCAAATTACTTATATGGGAATAAACATGGAATTCTAACTTCATTATCTACTTCACTTAGAGTCGCAGCCTTTAATCAATACATGTGATGGTTTTGATATCTGATCGGACAACACGAAATAAGTAAAAGCTACCTCTCGGTATACTAATACCAAACTACGCATGCATCCACAAAAGAGATAGAAGATGGGTAGACACCAATTATGTTTAGACCCTATATCTCTATAGAATTTGAAAACATAAAGGTTTAAGCACAAGTTATCCACTTAGATCACATAGGGCAGCATAATATCTCTATTTACGCCACAAATCATGATGTTAAAACATCAACCTATCCTATGCTAGCATGGCAAGTTCTAAATCTCAAGATCCACTCTCGTTTAGCAAGAGATTAACAAATTAGATGTTCGCGACGCATCTAAATACATGAAACACAACCATACGAGGATATCAAGAATTCACCACACATATATCTTTAAAGCATATAAACTACTAAGCTACATAGATAACTCCGTTAGAATCCCATGACAACGATTAGCTCATAATTGAACCGTTCATCGTCATGGGTTTTGATGAAAACATGATATAAAACAAGATATGAATAAAAGAAGTAATTATATTAATAAACAAAGAGTAAAGAAAACAAATCTATAATCCAGAATAACACAAAGGCTGAAGTAGATCTAGATCCGTTGCTTGTCACGAGCGTTGAATCCTTCTCTCCTTTTCCCCCTTGCAGATCTAAGCTATGTTACAATAATAATAACTAATAATATGTCTATCTCTATTACAATGGTATGATGTGTTTATATAGGCACTACAAGTCTTGCCCAGCAAGAAAATACAAAACAGAATTATAATAGAATTTCTGCAAGATACGTTTCCTAATTTGATTATGTTTTGTAAGGAAAATTCGAAGTTGACTTTTCTTCAGATTTTCTGGAACGTTCCCCACGTAATTGGACCTCTGGACTATCTTAGAATGATAGGAAATCTCGTTATCTTCGCGTGGACTGCTTACGGGCCTAAAACGGACTTCTAGAACTCAAGATATGGCCAAAACAGTGTAAACTGTGCAACCCGTCTCGAAAATCCGAATTTTAATCAATTAATTCCCAAAAAATTATAAAAGCATCCACCTTAGTCAACATTCTCGTAATCCTGCACAACTAAGCAAAACACATCAAATCAACAACAACTTGAGCCCAAGACAATCAATTTAAGCCGAAATTAAGCGATCCAAGTGGATATAAAATCCACTTATCAGTAATCAAGGCGGATTCAACGTACAACGCTATCCTTGGAAGGACTGGACTTCATGCATTCAAGGCTGTTGCCTCAACCTATCATGTGAAGATCAAGTTCCCTACCAGGAATGGTGTTGGAGAACATAAAGGTGATCAGAAGATGGCATGAAGCTGTTATGTAGCCTCGTTAAGGCCTGACGGAGTCGGGGGGCAGGTCCTTCCGATTGAAGACATGGATGTCCACAGTGGTAAGGAACACAAAGAAAGGTCAGCAGAGGACATCACACAGAAGCCTCGGACAGCCATTGAGGATAAGGCGTTAACTGACTTTGTGGTTGAGTGTACCATTGGCAACCAAGAAGTCGGGGGGCAGGAGGTAGTACCCCAAGCAGGAAGTGAACTTCATAATAAGAATGAGGAGACCAGAAGGAGTGGTGGGTGCCCTATTTTGATGGAGCACCAAAAACAAAATCAAGTGGTGCAGACCTAGTCTTGCAAAGGCTCGATTGGGCTTAAGTTATCCTAGTAGGACTTAGCTTCATATTTATATAGTAGAAGTAGAAATAAGGTTCATTAAAACCATTGCAGAGCATGTTGCTCCGAGTAGGACAGTAGTACTCTATGTAAGGGTTGAACCCATTTCCAAGTTATTAATGCAAGTTTGTTTTCCATTCATTGATTGTGATTTTATTTATGTGCCAAGCACCTGATGTGTGAGTCAAAGAAGACCAAGTACCGAAAATAAAAGAATACACGAATGAAAACAAACTTATGTATACCCCGAATGGTAGAGTTAGTTTACAGCAGATAAGAGTTTAAGTCCTTGAAGGACCCTGGATAAAGACAAACGTTGAAGTCCTGATGGAACACCCGCTGAAGAAACATATTGCATAGCCCGAAAGCTAATGGAAGGCTCATCAAGTGGGCAATCAAACTAGGAGAATTCGATGTTAAGTACAAGCCTAGGACAACCATCAAAGCTCAGGCTCTAGCTGACTTCGTGGTTGAATATACCATTGACAACCAAGAAGTCGGGGGGCAGGAGGTAATAGACCAGGAAGGTCAACAAGGTGAGAAACCCCTGGAAGAGAAGAAGGAATATTGGTAATAGACCAGGGAGGTCAGCAAGGTGAGAAACCCATGGACGAGAAGAAGGAGTATTGGATTCTCTATTTTGATGGGGCATCAAAAACAAAAAGCTCTATTTTCATGGGGCATCAAAAACAAAAACCAGTAGTGCAGGTTTAGTTCTGCAAAGCCATGATGGGTTCACACTTGAGTATGCCTTAAAGTTGGACTTCCAAACAACCTACAATAAGGCGGAGTATGAAGCTCTGATGGCCAGCCTTGGATTGACGAGAGCCCTGAGGGTGAAGAACCTGAAAGTTTGTGGAGACTCAAATCTGGTAGTCTCACAAGTCAATGAAGAGTTTGAGGCTAGAGAAAAGAATATGGCCAAATACTTGAGGATTGTGAAAACCGTGATAGCCCCGCTCGATAAATGCCATGTTGAGTATATCCCAAGTCTCGAAAAAGACCAGTATAATTTCTATGAAATCTTAGTGCATTATCATGGATGTTGGGAAGCATGATCAGCCATTTTAATCCCAGAAGTTCTTCAAGTCTTCAAGAAATCATCAAGGGATGAAGATCGAACCCAGAAAATCTTCAATAAATGAAGATTGGGCCCAGAAAACTCTAAGCTCAAAGCGAGGCAATGAATTTAGGCCAGGTTAGGCCTAGTTCAATCAAGGCCCATGCTGGCTAGGCCCAAACCCCAAACGGGTCATGTCCAACAGAATAAACTCCGAAAGGAGCACTCAAAATTTTAAAGTCGAATTAGTGCTAATTCCAAGTCGCAGAGGTAAAGTCGAAATTATACCACAAAAGAGGTAATGCTTCGATCTCACGGCGAAATGAGATCGTGAAAGGCCTTGGAATGAGGTCGAAAAATAAAGGTTTGAGCTCGCAAGTTTGAGCTCGAAAATACATGCAGAGGTAAGGTAAAACACGACGATCTACATCCCTGTGCGGACGAAACCTTGAGGTCGTTAATAACCTACGGATGAGGTCGAAAAACAGTTGAAATGTGAGGCCCACGTCGAACAAAAGGCCAGAAATTAATTAGGTTTAGTCTTAAAGGCTAAACACCATGACGCAATCAAGGCCTAACATGGCCCAATCAAATTTCTGTAGAAATCCCAAAAGGCTGAAATGATTAAAAGTGGCCTAAAAGGCTCTACAAAGCCCAAGTCAAGCAAATGACTCAAGAATGAAGGAACAAGTGATAGTAGGCTTAATAAATTATGTAGGCCCATCTTGGATCAAGCCCAAACTAAAGGCCTGATAAGGTCCAGACAAAAATGAATGGCGAAAGTTGATAACAAAGGCACGAAAGCCTAACAAACTTTTAGTTGGACTTGAGTAACAAGGCCTGTTAAGGCCCAAGTCAAAATCAATTAGGACTTCAAGATGAAGAGCCCAAATATACGATTAGGTTCACGAGGGAAGGCCCCAAACTCTGATGAGTCTAAGGCCCGAAACAGAGGAAAGGACCAAAAAAAAAAACCAAAGGTCCCAAACGAAGTTGTCTGAGGTCGAGACCAACGACCTCGTTTTGCAGCATGTTTTCGAACTCGTTCAAACGACCAAGAAGTCGATTAAAACCCTGGGTTGAGGTCGTAAATGTGATAAGATAAGCTCGTGCGAATCTGCTCGAAAAAGAACTAGCAATCTCAAGTCATGTGAGCGACCTCACTCCCATTTGAGGTCGTAAACGACCTAAGAAATGAGGTCGTGGTTATATCGATTCCAAGTCGAAGCATCGAGCTCGTACTTGAACTAAAAGTGAATACGAAAATGTGCGACCTAGGTGTAAACTAAAGCCCAGAATGAAGTCGAGATAACCTTGGGTCGAAGTTGCAAGAACCCCAAATTTTGGATATAATTAAAACTTTTTATTAAGTAATGATAAAATGAGGAACAATGATTCCGACAACAAGGTCACCAGCTCTAATGAATGGTGGTTTCAAAGAACAATGATTGTAATGAATGGATATTGCTTTGGACAATGATCCTGATGCATTGGTATATTGTTAGAATAGAGTAATTCGATGGTTGAGGACCTAGATAAGAATAATCTACCATCCAGGAAGGAGCTAATGGATCCTTGAAGGGAAATGAGTACGTGCATAGTGTTTCCCATACGTGCATAGTGTTTCCCGTACGTGCATAGTGTTTCCCATACGTGGTGTTTCCCGTACGTGCATAGTAATTTGGTGGATGAATAGTGATTTTGTAAGTTGGAAAACTTTTCACGCCACCCTATGTACGGGACGTGATATGGATGTTTCGAAGTCATATTAGTAATACGCGGAGGAAATAAGTGAATGCAGAGACGATCGGAATTCAGAAATTCCAAATTCTTTTTCGGTATAATATTTGACCGGACAGTGGATTAAATATTATTATAATCCAAGAATTGAGATATTAAATTTGAGGATTTGATATTTTGGGATGTTATTATATTTGATTTAAGAATGAAGGTAGGAAACCACTGAGGCAGTGAAACAAGCGTTCTAGAAACCGCTAAAACGTTATAACGTGATTAATCAATAAAGCGAACGAATCCTAGATTACGGATTAAGTTCGTATCGAGATTAAATATCCTACATGGTCATCACGAGGATTATATTAAGGATTGGGGAAGGTATTATGAATATCGAGAAATTTCCCGGTAAACCCTAGAGGTGAAACTACTTAGTTATTCGCCCGAACGATCAATCGAAACGAGCAATAACCGGACAAAAGAAACAAGCAGTGGAAGCAAGAGTCATGCATAAGCTACTAGATAAATATCTAGCAACCAAGTGGGCTAAGTAACTAGCATGTTAAGGATTGAACTAGTAGTTAGCTAAATCAAACTCTAGTTAGCCATAAATCAATCAAGTGCTACACATGCTTTCAAATCTCACCATTCATTCCAAAAGCACTTTAATAAAGTAAAAAGAGATGAGATATCATCCAAGGCTCATCACTTTCTGAATTATTATCAAAACAACCAAGCAAACACAAAGAACTCTCCATTTTCCTTTCTTCCTTGAAAAATTCTGCCAAGGTGCTAGAAGTAAGGCTTCCAACCATCATTTGATCTTGAAATATTTATGGTGAGTACTTCATATCATAACTTAGATCCCCCTAAAAATTTCAGCCTCAAATTCACTTTCTTTCATTTTCAAATAAATCATCAAAGGTGATGATGAATAGTGTTTTCAAGAACTAATCCTTGTTTTTCTTGTTTTCATGATTGATCCTAGCTAAGTTAAGGCTATCCAAGGGCAATACCAAGATTTCTGAGGCTAGTACATACTACAAGGAAGGTATAGGACTTGAAAACCCTAGACCTACTTTGAGTTTTAAGCATGTTCTTGATGGATCTAGCTTAGTTATGATTATGTTCATGCTATAAGCATGTTTAGTTAGTGATTTGGTTAACATGATGATTTTGATACTAAGATCAGTGGCTTCTAGACTTGTTGAGATGCTTATTATATGTATAAGTTGTTTAGATGCCCGGTGTGGCTTGGGTTGTTGATTACGATTTACGGAACGTCCGATTTATAACCGTCGTAATGCCCGATTTTTGTTAACCTTAATAAATCGTGTTTGACAGTAGCCATAAGTCACTGTCCAGTATCATGTTCTGCCATGGCAAGATAGATCATGTTATAAGCTTCGTTTTGATATAAAGATCATGTGAAACGGACTTACGGTTTAGGAATTATGGCCGATTCACTAAAAGACGTTCGAAACTGTAAGTACGAGTTCGTTATTAAAATTGAACCCTCGTAAAATACGTAAGTCAGTGGCGAATCTTGGTAATTAAATACTAGAGGTAAAAAGGAAGGTGTGAGAGAAAACCTCATGTGAAATGGATTGTTTTCCGATTTTATAAAAATGTTCGAATTAAAGTTAATCGCAAACGAACCCCTAAAAACCCGCTTGATTATAACTTCGGTAAAACACTTAGAAAACGGGCGATAAAACTCGGAGCATAATATTGATTTGTAACAATCGACTTTAGAACTTGTATGACTTAAGTATGTCCCAAGTGTAAGTACATTGACATGTCGTATTAACGAACGAATGTCGGGTCGGATCGATGATAAAAGGAATCCACTAAAAGGGGTATAACGAGATAACTCGAGAACGTGTTTCGATTTAAGTATAACTTAACTTTTAAGATGTTAAGTGATTAATCCCGAATGCCTTGGCTATTTATAGATCACCAAGCTGAACCGGGACCCGCTACCACTACCCCTTACCGTACTCGACTACCAGGCAAGTTTCAATTCCCTTCTTTTAGGCTGTTGTTGTGATTGAATATATATAAAAATGTTTTCTGTTATACATATGCCATAGCATGCATGCCTACTTTCAAGTTATATCATTATGCTTGTTCCCTGATTGTTGGCTTATAAATTAGATAGCTATCGTATCAATTATAAGCCGGTTATTGTAAGACCCTCAGAGAAGGGTGTATACATCTTATTCATCAAATATAGACTGGGAGTCAATATTTCTTGACATATCGAGATTACCTCGGAGGAAAATATTTAAGTAAATATTTTCCATTATTCGGGCGACGGATATTATTTGACTATTCGTTCGAGATTATTTATTTAACGATCCTTACTTCAAATAATTATTTGAACGTAACTATTCGACGAATATTATTTTTAATATTCATTCAGAGTCGAATTATTTATCGATTATTATTTCGAATATTCTTCTAAAGGTTGGACTACTAAATGAATATTATTTGGATATTCATTTAGAATATTATTCATTAAATGAATATTACTTTTGAATATTCATTTAAGATAGTAATTACCTGACGAATATTATTTTAATGTTCATCTGAAGCTTGATTTATTTATCGAGTCTTATCTCGAATATTCCTTTAAAGCTTGGATTACTAAATGAATATTACTTGATATTCATTTAGAATATTATTCATTAAATGAATATTACTTTTTCAATATTCATTTAAATTCCTAATTAATTATGAATATTATTTTGAATATTCATCCAAGGTTCTATTTAATCATCGAATATTATTTTAAATATTTTAAATATTCCTTTCAGGTCTTAATAATTAATGGATATTATTTTGAATATTCATTTGAATATTTAATTATGCAATAAATATTCTCTCGATATTTCTTCAAGGATTATTTGAGAAATACTCTGATTAAAGATATTCTTTCATATTCCTAAATATTCTGTAAAATATTTTAATTCAATAAATATTCTCTGAATATTTATTCCATACTTAGAATAACCTCGATAAGGTTTATCTTCTTCGATTATTACGGAAAATATTTCGGAGACATATTATTATTAATCTTATATCAAGAAAGGTTCTCAGACATCATTCTTCTTGAGTCTATCTCCCTAAAAATAAGGGAACCTTACTTGGAAAATGTTATTTATCTTGTCGACTTCTCGGTCATAAAGTATTCTCTTCACTCGCAACTCGGGTGCTATTGAGTAATTAAGTCATTGTTTACCTTCTCATCTTTCGAGGGGTAAGTTGTTGGAACAAGTTGATATCCGTTACCAAGTAATAGCTTGGGAGTTATTGGTAAATTTTCCTTTCCAACTAGATACGACTACCTTGTGGAGTCTTATCAACAAGTATTATACTTGGGGAAAGGGGGACGAACGTTACATTCAGAATCATGAATTCTATTTGAACTAGGAGTCGTGTAAGAGGCCGAGTAGCGCCGGTCCATCCCCTTTGGCCCAACCGTTGGCCGGGGAGAGCTAGTAAGGCGGTATACAAGTAAAGCCGTCAGTTCTTCCTTCTACCGGTAGTAAATCTAAATTGAGCTGTATGATCTCGACTGATCATCAAGATTGGAACAGCGGGCGCGGTGAATACTCCATCATTGGTTCATCATCCAAACTTATTTATTTCCTGCAACATGATTACTGTTGGTAGAGCTGGAAAAGTGTTCATAACTGGAATTGCAACCTTTTTATGCAAGTTCCTCTTCTTAATAACAATGAGAATATCTCGCTTACTTTTGATGTAGCAGATATTTCTACAAACAAATACTTTAAGTTACCTTGTAACTTCATCGTTCATATTATACTGGCATCATTTCCGTAAATGCATGGCATATGGTTTGAAAGATACTTTTGAACTGTTATACATTATCGTTCAGTTATATATTATTGTTGGTGGGCTATTGCTCACCCTTGCTTTATTATTATATCACAACAACAGCTAGACCGGATGACTCGCACAAGGCGCACTCGACGCGGGCGAGGACGATGAGACTACCAGAGCTGAAGAAGAAGCTATTGGTAGGATATATTTATTCTTTCAGTACCAAGAATATGGTCTAGTATGACTTATGTAAATAGATGGCAAAGAGTATGTATTTATATTGAAATTCTTTTGGATTGTAAGAACTCATAATGTGATTAATAAAAATTTAATTGTTACTCTGATTTCATCTCTGGGACTATAACGGGTGTGTTTTATATTGTTGTGTGGGGTCATAGAGACGTAATTTATTTTATGTTAAGGAAAGTTCAATCGTTGTGGACAGAATTGGAAACCGTAACCACTAGATCCCGGACCCCGGATCTGGGGATGTTACAGCAGTGGTATCAGAGCGTACGTTATAAACCCCAGAGATGAGGTAACGTTAAAACAATAAATTCAATAAGATAATAAGAACTCTTGCCAAGTTCATAGTCGGACTACTTAATGTAGTGATGACATATAAAACCCTTATGGGAACTCGTAAGTATCATGATAGTAACTTAGCTCGATATCGTATCGATGAGTAAGGCGACAGACCTTGAGGCATACGAGCAGCAGCGCGATGATGCTTTATATGCTGAAGATCAGCGGGTAATTCGATGGAGTACCCTACTGGAGACCTGGAAGAGGTTCCAGCAGATAAGGAAAATCTTGTTAGGATAAGGAGCTTACCCATGGGTAATGAGGGTCGCAGCCAGAATGACTATGATGATTAAGATATGGTGCTCAGAAAAGTGAGTATAAAGAACCGAGATATTATTAAGAGATCTGAAGATGCATGTTGAATTCATAGCCGGACTACCAGATGTAGTACCAGCAAGAAAGAAGGATTGGAAGAATTACTTGAGATCTTATACGGAAATAGATGAGAATCCTTAGAGATTTTCATCTTAACAAAGAAAGAGCTAGAGGGATGTATGATTATCAAAGACATCGATATAGGACAAGGAGCAGAGTCCCTAGGAATAGTTGAGAATGAGGCAGTAAGTGCCATATCATTTGATAAATGAATCAGTATGAATATTGTCAGTAATAATTCGCCACGAGAAGGCAGATGTCATAGGTTATAATTTACGAAACCAAAGTGAGATTAATGAGGTGGTTTTATTCAGGGAAATGTTCATGAATGAATCAGTAGAAAATAAAGACATTGGGAAGTGACAGCATGATTAGGTAAAGTTATATAAGGAAGTAGTAAGCAAGACAAGGATCTCAGAACCTACCGGAAGATAAGACCAGTGAGTCAAGATGAACTCGTAATGAGACTACTGCCAGAGACTGAGTATAGAGTTAATTCAACTCAGTTAAATGATGAACCAGAAACGTTAGATGCATGTGATTCAGAGGAATATTAAATTCCTTCTTCTCTTTGAATGGATTACAGTAGTTACCTTAAGTTTACTCCGACACGGAATTATGATAGATCAAGTAATACGATCAGCAGTTAAAGAGAAAAATGTGAGAAAATCTTCCTGAAGCTAAAAGGTGAAATTGGTAATGACCAAGAGCTGGCATTGCTTAATGAAAAAAGGAGACTTTGTGCTTCCAACGACGCTTCGCATAAAGGGTTAGGTAGACCGACATTTGGTAGTATTGAATATCAGGACGTTGTGACAGGTTTCAGTTTGAAACTATTGATTCCCTTCTAAGGGATGGATATAATTGATTCCTCTCCAGTGGTTAAACTTCCAATCTGATGATGATTATTTCGTTAACTATGACTGCTTATGATTCCACCTGCTTGGAGGTTCATAGAACTATTCTTCAGGTTTCGAAACTGGTCTCCTTAATGTTACCAGTAGGTGGGTAGATTGATCAAAATTTCCCTGAGTCTGGAAAGGAATTCGGTGAATTTTGGAAAACCTTGTCTTTCTGATTATCAGAGAATGTCATGGAAGAGAGTAGAAACTGGAGCAAACCCTGTGATTTGGGTAAGGATGCTGTAAAATGGGTTAGTAAACGGACCCTGAGCATTACAATCGACGGTAGTGATAAAATGATGAAGTGAGATTGGACGAAAACAGGAAATGTAAGTAAGAAACCAGCCGGACTGAGAAATTCCAGGATTGACTTAAATGAAAAGGCTGTTATGCCAGGAATGGTAAGCTTGTGTGGCACGCGGGATTGATAAGAATAGTTGAAAAGATAAGAGTGGAGGAAAGGTGACCGGAGACGGTGCCGAGTAGTCGATTAAGACTTATATGGAGTAAAGTTTTGGAAAGGTAGAAAGGTATCAAAGAAGAAGGCACTATGCCGGCAATTGCTAGAAAAGTAATGCTATTAGCCAACCCCTAAAATCATATATATATATATATATATATATATATATATATATTTTGTGGCCAGTTGAGGCCAAGTCACAAAGGATTATCAAGTGACTAGACCAGCAATGAAAGGACAAAGCAGGGTTGCTTCTAAGAAAGCACCGACTGCAAGGCCTTCTGATATAAAGGAAACATTAATGAGATCGTAGGAATCTTCTGCTGAACAGCCCATGTTTTGATTGGGAATTCACTAGACCTTTTTGGGATGGGGTCACCCGTACTAAATTGACTCATGTGTATATGGTTGTCCAAGATTACGAGTAAAATGGGAGTATAATGACTTGAGATGTATGATGTTAGGGTATCATGAATACCATGAATATATTATGACGGAGGAAAGTAAACAATGAAGGTATATGAAGAGAGTATAGAAATGGTCAGAAATTGAACAATATGCTGTAGGAATTTTCTCTGAGGCAAGTACCTTTGCGAAGAACGATAAGCACTAGGAAATTCACGTTGAACTCGACCAATATCTTTCAGAACATCCTTGCTACCATTAACAAGTTCTGTAAGAGAGCAGATAGACATACGTTGTCTTTTGGAAGGTCAAATAGGTTGACCACTATCTGAAAGAAGAAATTAGCAGTAAGCTACCGATCGATTATCAAATAAGAATGATTGAAAAGAGACCCTTATTAAGGATACATGATTTGATTGCCAATTATAGGATGCAGGAATTCCTTGGCAGTTGAATTAAGGATAAGATATCCATAGAGTAAGGCAAACCCTGGGGAATGGACAAGGGATGGCATTACCCCTAATAAAGGACATTGTGAATTTGGATGATATAAATTGAATTGATTAAGGCGACATCAAACTTTGAGGATTTATAAAAAAATAAGCAGTTTTGAAAGGTATATAGACAGAATTATTATATGATTAATTACTGATATTTTGATGTGCCCTGTACCCAGAAAATACAGGAAGAATGATGAGGATTACCTAAGAAACCTTACAAGGAAAAAGGTAATATTCTGAAGTTCAAAATGGAAGTTTGGTAGGGAATATATGACATAGAAATAATTATGCCAGACGAGGCATGTTTGAAACCAATGGAAAGTATGGATTGAACCAACAAAGGTTGAGATTATCCTAGAACAAGAAAGAACTAAGAGAACAAATATCCTAGGTATGGTCGAGAGTAACTTTGATAAAGTTCCCACGGGAAGGTGGAAGAAATGACTTATGGAAAAAAAAAGACTGATAGTTATATTTTCTCCTTCAGCAGAGCTTAATGGAGAATGCTTTAACCCAACAGTGATGGGAATGAGGTAGAAAAGTTTGAGTTGGAATGTATCCAGAGAACATGGATTACAAGAAATTGTTAGTATCAGGAAAGGCCAATGAGGTGGCCGACAATCTAAGTATAAAGGAATAATTACAAATGTTCATACCGAAGAAACAGAATGATATTTGGAAGGACCTTGAAGGTCATATCGGAATGGAGGAATTTACATTCCTTCTGATGACTGTGCAAGAATTGACGGTAATAATAGTTTAATTAAAGATTCGATTCCTGATGGAGTCTTAAGCATATTACGTACCTTAGAAGGTCCCGTTTTGAGGCAAACCAGGACCATGGTACAAAAATTGATGAAGTAAACCGTTAGGTTTCCAGTCTTTTATGGAAGATGCATAAGTGATAGTTTCATCAACCGGACCTAGCTGCGATGCTTGAAACTCTTCTGCAATTCTATCTACTTCATGTTATATCTACATCAAGTTCAGGAAGTGTTCCTTATGGATAAGGAATAGTGATTACTTTGTCTCCCTAAGGGATTTGAAACCCGTAGGGTTAGCTATTAACGCACTACGTAAACAACAAGCGATGGTGATTATTCTAAGAAAGTAGATGACAACGTAAAGATAAAGAAAGTGCTGCTATTGATAAACTAAATGGCATGTTGATGAATGACAAGCAAGTTTGTGTTAGTGTATTTCTGCGCAAACCAGATAGAGAATATGAGGTTGATGATTCATGATGCCAAATGTATTCCCGTAGAAAGAATTAATGAGACTTGGAGGGAAGGGCAGTTGAGCCCGAGACTTATTGGGCCATTTGAGAGTTCAAAAGTGTTCTCGAGCCAGCCTTACCCCCAAAACTTATAGCACAGTCATAATGGGTTTTCATGTGGCAAGGCTACGCCAGTAAAATGCAGATGTTCAACAGATGATAGGAGTACGAGCATGTAGATATACGACCTGGTCTGACTTACGAAAGACAACTTGTGGAAAACCACGGATAGAAAAGAACAAGTGATGAGAAACAAGGTTGGCAGAAGTAGATTATATGAATCTAAGTTAAAGGGATCGGGCCAGATTCATTTCGGAAAGTTTAAATTGGAATAACGTGATGATTATAGAATAAATGTGACGGAATACCGATAAGGAGGTACCAAGTGCAAAAAGGTGTCTCAATAAAGAGGTGAAGGTGAAAGTAAATAATAGAAATGAGTAAGAATCAGATAATAAGAAGGATGTGATTGATAAAGAAAAGGCTGGGAAAGCAACTATGGAATGAGAAGCAAGGAATGTTATGAATGGATTTTCTAATGAATTCTCAGGATGACAACCTGATAGTGTCAATATTATAGTTATGAAAAAGCTAGTAACATGATATGGGATGTCAGTAATAATGATGTCAAGTGAGAAATCTAAGATTTAACCTGAAAGGTTGAAGGATTTCCCGAATGTGAGTATCGCTAAGATTGAACAAGAGTATTTGTCCATAGAATAATGGACAAAGCAGCAAGATATGTTGTCACGTGAGATTGCGATCAAATAGTATTGGATATAATTATGATTAATTTCTTCTTTGATAAACCTCTATAGTTCAGAGGTAAATTCTGAGTATGATATTCTACAATCATGAAAGCTTTCTATAATCCTTTAGAACTCTGTTCTCTTCTTCTCTCTTATTCATCTTCTTTATGAATTGAGAAGAACAACCCTTTTAGGAGGGGAGGTACTGCTACGTGACTATCTGTCTACGTGATAGAAGTCTAAGTGGAATACCATAACTTGTTTAATTGCTTGTCAAGTACTAAAGGCTGGCCCCTTCTGTACTAACTATGCAATATAACAAATGTTCAATTGATCATAGTGATCTCTCAATAAATCTTTCCACTTCTCTATATTGATCGAGATTGCGAAGATTAAAGCGATCAGGAAATGCACAGTACGAGCGAGGTTACCTCCGAATTCGTAGGGTGATAGTGATACCAATGTTACTGCAGGTATCAATAAGGATAAGACTGAGTAAGAGTATAACCCGTATAGTGAGTTGTACGAAAAGTAGCAACGTTGATGGAAAAAGGATACAGTATGGATTGTAGCACTAGAAGATGTGCTGAGGAAGGGTAGAACGACTAAGAATTGACCGGGAAGCTAAAAAGTGAACGACAGGCAAACGACTCTTTGCTTCTTACCTGATTCCGGGACGGAATCCTTTTAAGGAGGGGAGACTGTAAGAACCCCAAATTTTGGATATAATTAAAACTTTTTATTAAGTAATGATAAAATGAGGAACAATGATTCCGACAACAAGGTCACCAGCTCTAATGAATGGTGGTTTCAAAGAACAATGATTGTAATGAATGGATATTGCTTTGGACAATGATCCTGATGCATTGGTATATTGTCAGAATAGAGTAATTCGATGGTTGAGGACCTAGATAAGAATAATCTACCATCCAGGAAGGAGCTAATGGATCCTTGAAGGGAAATGAGTACGTGCATAGTGTTTCCCGTACGTGCATAGTGTTTCCCATACGTGCATAGTATTTCCCGTACGTGCATAGTGTTTCCCGTACGTGCATAGTGTTTCCTGTACGTGCATAGTAATTTGGTGGATGAATAGTGATTTTGTAAGTTGGAAAACTTTTCACGCCACCCTATGTACGGGACGTGATATGGATGTTTCGAGGTTATATTAGTAATACGCGGAGGAAATAAGTGAATGCAGAGACGATCGGAATTCAGAAATTCCAAATTCTTTTTCGGTATAATATTTGACCGGACAGTGGATTAAATATTATTATAATCCAAGAATTGAGATATTAAATTTGAGGATTTGATATTTTGGGATGTTATTATATTTGATTTAAGAATGAAGGTAGGAAACCACTGAGGCAGTGAAACAAGCGTTCTAGAAACCGCTAAAACGTTATAACGTGATTAATCAATAAAGCGAACGAATCCTAGATTACGGATTAAGTTCGTATCGAGATTAAATATCCTACATGGTCATCACGAGGATTATATTAAGGATTGGGGAAGGTATTATGAATATCGAGAAATTTCCCGGTAAACCCTAGAGGTGAAACTACTTAGTTATTCGCCCGAACGATCAATCGAAACGAGCAATAACCGGACAAAAGAAACAAGCAGTGGAAGCAAGAGTCATGCATAAGCTACTAGATAAATATCTAGCAACCAAGTGGGCTAAGTAACTAGCATGTTAAGGATTGAACTAGTAGTTAGCTAAATCAAACTCTAGTTAGCCATAAATCAATCAAGTGCTACACATGCTTTCAAATCTCACCATTCATTCCAAAAGCACTTTAATAAAGTAAAAAGAGATGAGATATCATCCAAGGCTCATCACTTTCTGAATTATTATCAAAACAACCAAGCAAACACAAAGAACTCTCCATTTTCCTTTCTTCCTTGAAAAATTCTGCCAAGGTGCTAGAAGTAAGGCTTCCAACCATCATTTGATCTTGAAATATTTATGGTGAGTACTTCATATCATAACTTAGATCCCCCTAAAAATTTCAGCCTCAAATTCACTTTCTTTCATTTTCAAATAAATCATCAAAGGTGATGATGAATAGTGTTTTCAAGAACTAATCCTTGTTTTTCTTGTTTTCATGATTGATCCTAGCTAAGTTAAGGCTATCCAAGGGCAATACCAAGATTTCTGAGGCTAGTACATACTACAAGGAAGGTATAGGACTTGAAAACCCTAGACCTACTTTGAGTTTTAAGCATGTTCTTGATGGATCTAGCTTAGTTATGATTATGTTCATGCTATAAGCATGTTTAGTTAGTGATTTAGTGATTTGGTTAACATGATGATTTTGATACTAAGATCAGTGGCTTCTGGACTTGTTGAGATGCTTATTATATGTATAAGTTGTTTAGATGCCCGGTGTGGCTTGGGTTGTTGATTACGATTTATGGAACGTCCGATTTATAACCGTCGTAATGCCCGATTTTTGTTAACCTTAAGAAATCGTGTTTGACAGTAGCCATAAGTCACTGTCCAGTATCATGTTCTGCCATGGCAAGATAGATCATGTTATAAGCTTCGTTTTGATATAAAGATCATGTGAAACGGACTTACGGTTTAGGAATTATGGCCGATTCACTAAAAGACGTTCGAAACCGTAAGTACGAGTTCGTTATTAAAATTGAACCCTCGTAAAATACGTAAGTCAGTGGCGAATCTTGGTAATTAAATACTAGAGGTAAAAAGGAAGGTGTGAGAGAAAACCTCATGTGAAATGGATTGTTTTCCGATTTTATAAAAATGTTCGAATTAAAGTTAATCGCAAACGAACCCCTAAAAACCCGCTTGATTATAACTTCGGTAAAACACTTAGAAAACGGGCGATAAAACTCGGAGCATAATATTGATTTGTAACAATCGACTTTAGAACTTGTATGACTTAAGTATGTCCCAAGTGTAAGTACATTGACATGTCGTATTAACGAACGAATGTCGGGTCGGATCGATGATAAAAGGAATCCACTAAAAGGGGTATAACGAGATAACTCGAGAACGTGTTTCGATTTAAGTATAACTTAACTTTTAAGATGTTAAGTGATTAATCCCGAATGCCTTGGCTATTTATAGATCACCAAGCTGAACCGGGACCCGCTACCACTACCCCTTACCGTACTCGACTACCAGGCAAGTTTCAATTCCCTTCTTTTAGGCTGTTGTTGTGATTGAATATATATAAAAATGTTTTCTGTTATACATATGCCATAGCATGCATGCCTACTTTCAAGTTATATCATTATGCTTGTTCCCTGATTGTTATTGGCTTATAAATTAGATAGCTATCGTATCAATTATAAGCCGGTTATTGTAAGACCCTCAGAGAAGGGTGTATACATCTTATTCATCAAATATAGACTGGGAGTCAATATTTCTTGACATATCGAGATTACCTCGGAGGAAAATATTTAAGTAAATATTTTCCATTATTCGGGCGACGGATATTATTTGACTATTCGTTCGAGATTATTTATTTAACGATCCTTACTTCAAATAATTATTTGAACGTAACTATTCGACGAATATTATTTTTAATATTCATTCAGAGTCGAATTATTTATCGATTATTATTTCGAATATTCTTCTAAAGGTTGGACTACTAAATGAATATTATTTGGATATTCATTTAGAATATTATTCATTAAATGAATATTACTTTTGAATATTCATTTAAGATAGTAATTACCTGACGAATATTATTTTAATGTTCATCTGAAGCTTGATTTATTTATCGAGTCTTATCTCGAATATTCCTTTAAAGCTTGGATTACTAAATGAATATTACTTGATATTCATTTAGAATATTATTCATTAAATGAATATTACTTTTTCAATATTCATTTAAATTCCTAATTAATTATGAATATTATTTTGAATATTCATCCAAGGTTCTATTTAATCATCGAATATTATTTTAAATATTTTAAATATTCCTTTCAGGTCTTAATAATTAATGGATATTATTTTGAATATTCATTTGAATATTTAATTATGCAATAAATATTCTCTCGATATTTCTTCAAGGATTATTTGAGAAATACTCTGATTAAAGATATTCTTTCATATTCCTAAATATTCTTTAAAATATTTTAATTCAATAAATATTCTCTGAATATTTATTCCATACTTAGAATAACCTCGATAAGGTTTATCTTCTTCGATTATTACGAAAAATATTTCGGAGACATATTATTATTAATCTTATATCAAGAAAGGTTCTCAGACATCATTCTTCTTGAGTCTATCTCCCTAAAAATAAGGGAACCTTACTTGGAAAATGTTATTTATCTTGTCGACTTCCCGGTCATAAAGTATTCTCTTCACTCGCAACTCGGGTGCTATTGAGTAATTAAGTCATTGTTTACCTTCTCATCTTTCGAGGGGTAAGTTGTTGGAACAAGTTGATATCCGTTACCAAGTAATAGCTTGGGAGTTATTGGTAAATTTTCCTTTCCAACTAGATACGACTACCTTGTGGAGTCTTATCAACAAGTATTATACTTGGGGAAAGGGGGACGAACGTTACATTCAGAATCATGAATTCTATTTGAACTAGGAGTCGTGTAAGAGGCCGAGTAGCGCCGGTCCATCCCCTTTGGCCCAACCGTTGGTCGGGGAGAGCTAGTAAGGCGGTATACAAGTAAAGCCGTCAGTTCTTCCTTCTACCGGTAGTAAACCTAAATTGAGCTGTATGATCTCGACTGATCATCAAGATTGGAACAGCGGGCGCGGTGAATACTCCATCATTGGTTCATCATCCAAACTTATTTATTTCCTGCAACATGATTACTGTTGGTAGAGCTGGAAAAGTGTTCATAACTGGAATTGCAACCTTTTTATGCAAGTTCCTCTTCTTAATAACAATGAGAATATCTCGCTTACTTTTGATGTAGCAGATATTTCTACAAACAAATACTTTAAGTTACCTTGTAACTTCATCGTTCATATTATACTGGCATCATTTCCGTAAATGCATGGCATATGGTTTGAAAGATACTTTTGAACTGTTATACATTATCGTTCAGTTATATATTATTGTTGGTGGGCTATTGCTCACCCTTGCTTTATTATTATATCACAACAACAGCTAGACCGGATGACTCGCACAAGGCGCACTCGACGCGGGCGAGGACGATGAGACTACCAGAGCTGAAGAAGAATCTATTGGTAGGATATATTTATTCTTTCAGTACCAAGAATATGGTCTAGTATGACTTATGTAAATAGATGGCAAAGAGTATGTATTTATATTGAAATTCTTTTGGATTGTAAGAACTCATAATGTGATTAATAAAAATTTAATTGTTACTCTGATTTCATCTCTGGGACTATAACGGGTGTGTTTTATATTGTTGTGTGGGGTCATAGAGACGTAATTTATTTTATGTTAAGGAAAGTTCAATCGTTGTGGACAGAATTGGAAACCGTAACCACTAGATCCCAGACCCCGGATCTGGGGATGTTACAGAAGTCGTGCAATCCTGGTCGAATATCGACAGTGAAATGAAGTCGTCGAGCACGACCAATGTCTCATTTGTGGTCGTTAGATCATGAAGTGAGGTCGTACGTTTGAAATCGTAGTTGAACTACGAATAGGGCTCGTAACGTGCGACCTGGACATAGAAAAAGCTTACGTTGAGCTCGTTGCATCCTAGTCGAAAATGAACTAGAAAAATGGAGAAAACCATGCGACCAGGACATGAAATGAGGTCGTGTGTACCCCAATTTGAGGTCGTTGAACCCAGGTCATTTTTGAACTAAAAACTGTGACCAAAAGCTGTGACCTGGCCCTAGTTTGAGCTCGAAAAATCAGACCTTATTTCGACCAGAATCCTGGTCGAAAAATGTGAAGTTTCCTGATCGAAATTTGTGATTAAAACTAAGAAATTTGAGTCGAAATGATAATTTCTGAATAGTACTAGCCCTTGGAAATAAAAAAAATTCCAAGCTGACGCCAGGGGCTCTGCCCCTTGGACCCCGCCAGGGGCTGCCGCCCCTTGGACCCCGCCCGGGGGCTGTTGCCCCCGGACCCCCGCTAGTGCCGTTTAGCACCGTTTAGAATCGCTTAACATTGTTTAAGTGTCGTTCAAGGCTTGTTAGTGCCGATAAGCACCGATTAAGTGCCGATAGCACCGCCAGTGCCGATAAGCATCGATTAAGTACCGATTAGCACCGTTAGTGCCGATAGCACCGTTAGTGCCGATAAGCACCGATTAAGTGCCGATTAGCACCGTTAGTGCCGATAAGCACCGTCCAGTGTCGTTTAATGCCGGTTGGCGTCACTTAAACGTTGTTTAAGTGTCGTTTAAGGCTAGTTAGTACCGTTTAGTGTCGTTTTATGCCGTTCGACGTCGTTTAAACATTGTTTAAATGTCGTTAAGGCTGATTAGTGCCGATTAGCATCGAATTAACATTGTCGTAAACGCGTCGGTCGCTCCACGCTTTACATAAAGACAATACTCGTGAAACACTAGTGTATAAAGATGAACCCTGACCCGAGTCTTGGAAAGGACCGTTAAAACTTCAAGGAAAACCTGATCAGTTTTCCTAGAAGTTGGGGGGCAAATGATATGGGCTAAAAATAAGCCCTAAAGACACATTTAGTGTTGCATTAATTAGACCCGGTATGGTCCAAACGTGGGGCCCACCAACAGGGTCCAAAGTCCTATTTTTAATATTAATTTCGTAATTAATATTAGGGGTAATAAACAGCTCAGCAATAAGTGTCAGATAAGGACATTATCTCTGCAAGACTTAGCCTCCAAGGCATCCAATTCGATATGGCAACAGACTCCTACAAGGAAGGAGTCTAGAACTTTCCTCAAGGAGGTGACTTATCTATTAAGTCTCCAACTCCTACCTTAATTCTAAGGCTTCTCAGCCTATATAAAGGGCCTGACCCCTCATTCTCAGAACTACGTTGGCTTGATTCTCTAGCAATACAGAGATACGTAGGCATCTTGTGAGGACCGATCAGTCTCGAACGCAAGAACAGCCATTAAAGCTCGAAGCTCACCATCCCTTGTATTTAATACATACAAACCCTCGTTTTTATTCCACAACAGCGTCAAAATTTTAATCAAATGATAAAATTTTTATTTATCTTAACTCTTATTTAATTTATTTTTCTCCATTTTTTTGCTAATTTTTTTCCTCTATTTCTTTCATCAAATGGAATAAAATATTTATATGAAATATATTTATTTTTTAAATAAGTATGTAGAAAAATATAATAAAATCATATAAGTTTTTTTTATAGGTTAATAATATTGAAATATAGTAAAAGTAATAACATATTTATTGATAAAACTAATATTCTAAGGAAATTTGCTAATTAATTCCTCCAACATTTGTTCGTCGTGGTGCTGTAATACAAGAATAATAAGAACTGGTAGAGGTTAAAATAAAAAGATGGAAATCGTTTAATCTAATATAAAAAATTAGTTTATATATTTTAATAGATAAATTATTTTTTCAACATTTAAGATTCAAAACTTATTAATAATATATTAAAATTAAATATTTTTATTAATAGAATTTGAAATATTGATAAAGTTTAAGAATTAAAAATAGTTAAAAAAGTTATAAATTAATATAATTTTAAATATTATTAATGACCGCGCATTGCACATGTTATAACCGTAAGAGTGCATAACTTTGGTTTATGTATCATCTAAACAATCTAAATCTTTGAATCTAATTTTCTTAAAATAGATGATCAAGATTAATATATCAAATTAAAAGAAGAAATTATTATCTAAAAGAGATATAAAGCGAGGTTCTTGAACATAATAAAAATCAATTTTAGGGTCTGTTTGGAAAATCTTATTTTTCAGAAATAAGTTACTTATTCTGGAAAAAAGTTAGGAAATATATATACTTTTTTTTTTTAAATAAGCAACTTATTTTTGCAAGATAACGAATATTAAACTCCCCATAAACATTTTTCTCTAAAAAAAAGTATGTAAATACGATTTTATTTCCGAAAAAAGTAAATTATAAGTTCATCTTAAGATTTGCTAAACGGGCACTTATAACTATAATTTAATCATGATTTCTATTTAAAATATATTTTAACATAAATATTCGAAATATATTAAAAGTAAAAATTATTATTATAGCCTTAAAATTATTAATAAAAATTAAAAACTAATAACATATAAATATTAAATATTAAATTATATAATTATAAATATTACTGTGCATTGCACGAGTTATAAACTAATATTATTTAATATACACAGGTTGCGATTAATAATAAAAGGATTAACTGCTTCACTTATTTATCAAGTGAATCATTAATAAATTTTTAATTTTATTAGTTAAAGTTTATGAAAATTTTGACAATTTTTTTTTCAAGAGTTAATAAAATGATCATGTCAAAAAATGTAATTTCATGTTTATATTACTATTAATTTAAAAATTTAATATGAAATTAAAGAATAAAGATCCTAATATCACAATTTCAAGACAAATAGTCCCAAAATATCACAACGTTAAAAATTGGTCCCACATCGCGTTTTTTTAACCAAGACGCTAAAGTGTTTGGCGTTGCAGTAGATTGAAGTGGCCGGAACGCCACTTAAAGTGGCGTTGTTCTCCCTTTTTTCTTTCTTTCTTTCTTTCTTTTTTCTTTTCATGTTTTCAGTTTTCTTCTAAATATATATTTCTAAATAATATTAAAATTTTATAATCAAGTGGCCAATTAAAATTGTAATTTTTAATTTTAAAAAAATAATTTTAATTAAATTTAGGGGTTCAACAATTAACTTTTGGGGTTCAATGTTTTCATTTTTGGTTTTAGAAATATTCGGAACGACGAATAAACCGTATACGAACTTAGGGTTTAGTGTTTTGGGTTTAGGGTTATTTACAACCCTAAACCCTAGACCCTATCCTGATTTTTAAACGCGTTAGCATTTAAAAATCAGGCCGCCGGATTCAATTTTTAATTAAAATTTTTAAATTTAAAAAGTACAATTTTAATTAAATTTAGGGGGTCAACAATTAATTTTAAGAGTTCAACGTTTCCATTTTGGGTTTTAGAAATATTCATAATAACGAATAAATCGTATACGAACTTTAAAAAATATAAATTTATATTTTAGTCGACCATTTATAAATAAATTTTTTAATATTTTTTTACAAATATATATTTAGAAGAAAACAAAAAAACAAAAAAACAAGAAAAAAAAGAAGTAATTCTACCAAAACACTGTATGAACTCACGTTTCTAACATAAGAAAAAAAAAAAAACTAACATCCTTAACCTTAGACGCATTAGCGCTTCAAAAAAAAAAGAAAAAAAATATAAACGCTATTTATTTGAATAACGACTTAAATAGAAGTGAAATATAACAGTTTTTTTTTTTTTTTTTTTTTGGCATAATGAAGTCGGGCCGATTGATGACTGAACAAAAACCGAATCCGTAAATGCATACACATACGATGTACACCATTTAGTGCCTGTTTGGCAAAACTTTTTTTAAGGGCTTATGGACTTATTTTTGGGTAAAAATTTTATATTTTGATAATTTTTTTTCATACAAGTATTTAATGTATGTTTGAGATTCAATAAGTTGCAAAAATAAGTTGGAAAATAAGTTGGAAAGTTAGGATTCTCTAACTTTGTCTTAAAATAAGTTGACTTATTCTGGAAAAAAGTTCCCCCAAACATCCCCTTAATATACACACTACACAGGTTGTAATCAATCATCATCAATATATATATATAAAGGAGGATAGCGGGAGTTTAGGTGGCGCTCTAATATCGTCTCAATCGATTTTTTTAATTTTCTAGAATTTTAAACACTAATAAATATAAAAATATCAATTTGCATATTAGAAGTAGAATAGGTGTTCGAATTTATAAAGGAGAAGAGTTCGAATTTATAGTGAAGACATATGATTAGAAGTTTTATTGGAAGTATAATAAGTATTTATAAGGCATGCGATTAAAAAGTCTATTGGAAGTAGAATAGGAGTTGAATTTATAGAGAATAAGAGTTCAAATTTATAGAAAAGATATATAAATAAAAGTTCTACTAGAACTAATAGGTGTTCTAATTTATAAAGGAGAAAAATTCGAATTTATAGGAAAGACATATGATTAGAAGTTCTATTGGAAGTATAATAAGTATTTATAAGGCATACGATTAAAAGTTCTATTGGAAGTAGAATAGGAGTTCGAATTTATAGAGAATAAGAGTTCGAATATATAGAAAAAATATATAAATAAAAGTTTACTAGAACTAGAATAGGTGTTTGAATATATAGAGCAGACATATAATTAAATATTTTATAGAAAGTACGATCTTCTTAAAATATATTTTTTATATAAGTTAATTATATTTATATTAGGAAAATTTATTCATAAATCCAATACTATTGTCATGAAAAAAGTCACTGTATTTAAAAAGAAAAGAATTGATGTGTTAACATAATAAAAGAACAATGAGTAAAAGAACAATCTCATGCAGCAATCCTAAATAAATACAGGAGTATCTATAAAATAAAGAGAAAATAAAATGTTTTTTCATTTTCTAAAACTCCAAAATTTTTAGAAAATCTAGAGAAAGTATAAATTGGAATTCACTCTATTTTTTAGGTTTTGATTTCAAGGAAAAAATTGTTGTGTAAGATAAGTATCATCAATAATATGTAATGAAGTTAGAATTTAGATCCCAAACGAGAGCGGCTCGAAACGTGTTTAACGGGAAGACGGCTCACCATAAAAAATTGTACTAGCTATTAAAATATCATATGATGTTATAAATTATATTTTATTTTTAGGATTTGATTTTTATGGATAAACATTATCATACAAGTAATATGTGTAAAAGTTAGGTTTTTGGTCTTAACGAGAGAGCGAATCAATAGTAATAACTGTGTTTAACAAGAAAACGGTTCATTAGATAAGATCGTATAAAAGATGTTTAAATATATAATTAATACAAAAAAAAATGTTTTATTGGAAGTAGAATACGAGGACGGTGGAGACGTCTTATACGATTTTTCAAAACTATACATTTTTTTCCTAGAAATCCTTTATTTTAATTTTTTTATACAATTTAATTATACTTGCATTACAAAAATATATCCATAAATGTAATATTATTCCCGTAACGAAAAGTCTTAGTATTTTAACTTTTTTTTGATATGTTAACATAATAGAAAGACATTCTCATGCGAAAACTGTAAATAAATACAAGAATATCTATAATATACAGAAAATATAAGATGTATTTTCATCTTTTAAAACTCCATAAATATTAGAAAAGTTTAAAGAATATAAAAATTGGAATTTACTCTCTTTATATAATGAAGTTAGAATTTCGGTTTCAAATAAGAGCGGCTCGAAACGTATTTAACGGGAAGACGGCTCGCTAGAAAAGATTGTATTAGATTTAAGAATTTGATACTGAAGTCATAATTTTTTTTTTATTTTTACGGTTTGATTTTATAGATAAAAAATATTATATAAGTCTTTATAATATATGTTAAAAAGTTGGGATTTCCGTTTTAACGAGAGAGCGGCTCAATCGAAATAATCGTATTTAACAAGAAATTGATTTATTAGAGAAGATTATTTAATTATAAAAATTTAATATTAATATTATAACATAACGTAAATGTATTGAATTTTTTTAAAAATATTATAACACCACCGCGAAGCGCGGCTTTATCAACTAGTAATATAAGATAGTATAATATAAAATTATAGTTACATCTAAAAGATCCGAATCACAAGAGTGCGCTTTCTTTGAGTTATCGAACAATTATACGAACTAGGTAACTTGGCCACGCTTGGTGCGGTAAATAAAATTTTATTTTTAGCTACTAAAAATAATAAATTAATATAAAAATTAATAGATATTTTAAAATTTTCATAAAAAAAAGTTAGCTAAAACAGTTTCTATAAATTATTAGTTGGAATAATACTCTCATTATATATCAAGAATTTTAATAATCTCAAAAATATTATAAACATGCAAAATAGCAATTACAATATTAAATATAACTAAATAACATTTTTAAAGCCGACACCCCTCTCATAATATACATGCTCATAAAAGTATAAGAATTTATATAATTAGATTATTAATTTATTTTGACATAATATAATGAAACAACATGTGTATAGCATTTTGACACAATAAAAAATGACGCTATGTTAACAATTTTAAGTCGTTAATTTACATAAAAAAAATAATCTTAATTTTATACATATAATTAATATTTTATATTGAAATAATAATTATAATGCTCAAATAAAGTTTGTCAATCTTTTATATAAATAATATGAAGTAAATTTAATATACATATTTATTTAATAAATGTAATTAATGATTATAAATGTCATTAAGATGCCATAATGAGTTATTTAATGCTCAAAAATAATTTTAATAAAAAAATCAAAAATACGACAATTTAAGAAAATTATCTTAAACGCTTCTGGTGACTTTCCGATCTCCGGGCATTATAATATATATAGATCTTTTGTTATTGTATTTAGGTAAATTAGTAATTAAACAATAATTACATGTAAGGACGTATTATACAACTTGAAAACTACAACCACAATCATCAATATATATAAATAAAGGAGGATACGCGGGCGCTTAGATGGCGTTCTAAGATTGTCTCAATCTATTTTTCTAATTTTTTTGAATTTTAGGATTTTAAATACTAATAAATATAAAAATATCTTTTAACATATTAAAAGTAAAATAAGTGTTCGCATTTATAGAGGATATGAGTTCGAATTTAGGAATATTGGAAGTAGAATAGATATTTATAAGACATATTATTAAAAGTTTTATTAAAATTTATAGAGGAGAATAGTTCGAATTTATAGGGATATTGGAAGTAGAATAGATATTTATAAGACATATTATTAAAAGTTCTATTAGAACTAGAATAGACGTTCAAATTTATATAGAATAAGAGTTCGAATTTATAAAAAGAACAACATTAATTTATATTGATGCTTTAATCCTCCCCAGTCCACGGTTATAATTTTCGTGTTCAGTCAATCATCTAATGTATTATAAAATCAATATTGTTTTGGTTGAGTTTTTCCTTTGATCGTTAGTTTGATTACAAAGATAATTTAACTCTTTGATTTTGTTCATGCAGGGCAAATAAAAAAGTGGTAACACCGCTCGTGAGAGAGTCACCTTCGTTGTTAGTCACAGAGGCATGCCTGAATACATCTAATAACAAGCCTAAGTGTGTGTAATGCTATGCATTACCTACATGACCTCTTAACTGAGGGAACCTCTAGTTGTAGAGTTTCTACTTGTTTGTACTATGTAATAGGCATCAAATTCTATCTGTGTAACTGTACCTACTAAGTCAAGAATAAAGCTTGAAAGAAGTTCTAAGGTTCATGCCTCAAGCAAGGAAATGAAGACTGTCAAATAATCACAGTTGGGATTTGAAGAAATGAAGAATTGCCTAAGTACCAATTCGAGAAGTACATTTGTCTATTCGAGAAGTCTAGCATTCGAGAAGTCCAGAGATTCGATATCTCAGAAGACACTATTCGATATCTCTGAATACACTGTTCGATATCTCAGGGATTCGATATGTCAAAATGCTCTATTCGATATCTCTCAATATGCTATTCGATATCTCAAGGAGTCCCAGAGAAAAGAGCTATTCGAGAAGTGATTCGATATGTCAAGATAACACTATTCGAGAACTCAGAGTTATCGATCAAGTCAACTCCAGTTCTCGAATCACTCACTTAGTCACTTCTCGAATACATTCTTGAGGACAAAATACTGAAGAATTGTACAAGTCAGAAACCTGCAACAAGCCAGCACACTTTATTTGACTCTGTCCTATAAAGCATGCTGGAAAGCCTACAAAGAAGCTTGGAGAGATAAGACAAGGGACAAGGAGCTGAAGAAGTGGATCTAAACAGGCTTTTCAAAGTCAAATCTGTAGCCGTTTGGACTCTTACTAAAATGAGATAGACAGACTGGAAAGTGCTTTTGTTTTACCTACCTCATTTGTAGCAAGTGGGTGTATCCATGTCTATAAGGATACAGCCTCACTTCCTTAGCTGTTAAGGTTTTGAAGTTTCTCAAAAATATCCAGAAAATATCTCTCTGAGAAAAACGAAGCTGAGAATACTATCATTTGTATTCACAGATTGTAGCAAGATCTTTATCTAATAAAATATTAGATTAAAGTGATATTGTGTTGTGTTTGTGTTTAATTTTTCCGCATCTTCATATCTCACACACTCATCACTTATCTTGCTGCAAAGATTCAAAACCGAAGAAAAACTCAAGAATCCATTCACCCCCCCCCCTCTGTATTCTTTTACTGTATTCAATACTCAACAAGTGGTATCAGAGCAGGCTGTTTAATCTAAACAGAAAACGATCATGAGTTCGAATACACCAAAGACTACAGGTACGGTAAAGGTCCCTAAGTTCGACAAAGAGAATTACAACCTCTGGAAAATAAAAATGCTGTTGTTCATCAAAGCTGCCAATCCTCTCTACCCTGACATTCTCAAGAATGGTCCATTCATACCACAACAAGAAGTTGCTGAATCCACAGTGGGCGCAGTAGTCATTCCTAGATCATACGTTCCAAAAGAGCCATCCAAATGGACGGACTCAGAGAAGGAAAAGATTGCCCTAGACAGCCACCTCATGTTGTTAATCATAGACTCCTTGGATATGTCGATGTTTGCCAACGTAGCATCATGCAGATCAGCCAAGGACATGTGGAATCACATCGAGGTGTTATGTGAAGGGACAGAGGAGGTAAGAGAAAATAAGAAACAGATACTGGTCACACAGTATGAGGCGTTCATGGCACAGCCCAAGGAAAGTATCACTGATATGTTTGAAAGATTTCACAAGCTGGTGACTGAGCTCCAAATGAATGGAAAGGTTTACAGCACTAAGGAATTAAATATGAAGTTTCTACTATCGTCACCAAACCATCTAGAGCAAAGGGTCATATCTCTAAGAGAAAGAGATTTGAACAAAGTCACGTATGATGTACTCTATGGGGTTTTAAAGACACACGAGCTTGAGTTGCTTCAAAAGAGGGCTATCCAAGCTAACCAAGGCAGAATGATAAACACATCCTGTGCCTTGATTGTCAACAAATCTATTCAAGACCTGGAAGCATCTGCAAGTCAGCTGAGAATAGAAGAGATAGTAGATGATGAAGAAACTGAGGAAGTAGTGACTGAACCTGCTGATGACAAGGAAGAAGATGAGTTCTACACTCTTGAAGAGCTGGATGGCATGGAAAATACATCATATGCTTTTATGGCTAGAAAATTCCCAAACATCAGATTCAAGAGGAATCAGCCCTTCAAGCCTAGACCTCAAAATCATTCATTCAACAAGAGCAAGGCACCTATGAAAACAAACAAGAACAGATTCAAAACCAGCTATGTGGATAGGTCATCTGTAAGATGTTATAGATGCAATGACCTAGGGCATTTTGCCAGTGAATGCAAGAAGCCTAAAAAGAAGGATAAGGAGTTTCTTGAGCTTGAAGCTAAGTATGAGGCCCTTCTAAAGAAGCAGACACCAGGTAAGGCTTACATAGCTGAAGGGAAGTGTTGGGATGATTCTGACAGTGATGGGGAAGAACAAGAATTCTGCAACTATGCCTTGATGGCCAATTCCAAGGAAGAACCATCTGCATCAGACTCACAGGTACCATCTCTCACTACCATAGACATGTCTGTTTCTGAATATAAATCTTTGGTTGAACAACTATCCGTTGAGATGTTTAACATTCATACTAGTATGACTGCTGTTAATGAAGAGATTGCTAAACTGTCTACTAGGAATGAACTGTTAAATAAGAGAAATGAGGAACTAGAGCTAACTACTGTGCAAATAGAAAATCTTAAACAAGAGATTGAGTATCTAAAGAACAAAGTTCTATGTGCTAGTCAAGTTGAGAAAGCTCTTAGGGATGAATTAGCTGAAAATGAATTTAAGTTGAAAACATTTAAGAATTCCTCTAGTCTATTGCAGTCTTATCATGAGAAAAATCTAGCTAGACCTAAGGCTGCCATTGGACTTGATTATGACACTCTTAAACAGAGGAAAGGCTATGCAGTCATTGAAGATGACATTGTTGTTCAAGAGGAGGTGCCTCAGGTTTTGAAAAAGACTGAGAATCCAATATTTAAAACACCAACACTTGAGATTGATGAGGATGCCTTACTCATCAAGCAAATGTTGGAGGATGAAGATGAGGCACAATCAAATGAACAACAAGCATCCTCTGAGAGTAAGAATGTCAAAACCAAAGCCAAGGAGCCAGTAGGAGGTAGACCTAGACTTGAGAAACCTGTAAATTTTGTTTCAGCTGGAAATTATGAGACTAAGAAGAAAGTGACTAATAAGAGACCAAACAGGAATGGCAAATTAGGGATTAACAAAGATAACAACTATGCTTATGTGCCAAATGCCCCTAGGAAAGTTTGTCAAAACTGTTTTAGCTCTAATCATTTGACTCATGCTTGCAAGAAACCATCTGGTAGTGTTGCTAAACCATTCTATGATTGCTCTGTGCCTTTAAGACATAGAGACTCTCCTTTCTGTGATAAACTTGATTGTATGCCATGTAACATGAATGTGATGACTAGTTGTTTTAATTTAAGAAGACAATTCATGGAGGGCTGTATCAATCATAATGTTCACACACACTACACAAGGACAAAGTCTTCAAGTCCTCCTAAAGTTAGGAAGGTACCTCTGTCACCTAAGTCTAAGAACCCTGATTCTAAGACTCCCAACAGTGACAAGAAGACCAACATCAAGAAAACTGATAAGCATGCTGATTTTGATAAAACTGTCACTAAGTCACATGGACCCAAACTCGTTTGGGTACCAAAGAAGAAGTAATGCTTTTGTGTTTGCAGGGCAAAGAAAGTAATAAGAAGGTCATGTGGATTTTGGACAGTGGATGCTCAAATCATATGACTGGTGATATGGCCCTGCTATCACAGTATGAGGAAAAGGCTGGCCCAATGGTTGCTTTTGGAGATGACAGCATTGGCAACACACTGGGATATGGCAAGTTGGAAATTGGAAATGTCATCATTGAAAATGTAGCACTGGTCAAGGGGCTCAAGCATAATCTACTGAGTGTTGGTCAATTCACCGACAGAGGCTTCAAAGTGAACTTTGACAAAGATGAATGTTTGATCACCCACACGAAGACTGGTGATTTTGCTCTGTCTGGAGTAAGGAAAGGAAGCCTGTTTGTAGCCAATATGGACTCTGCAAGCAAGGACACAATTTGTTGCTTCTACTCAAAAGCATCAAATGAAGACAGTTGGCTGTGGCACAAGAAGCTATCACACCTGAACTTCAAAGCCATTAATTCCCTAGTCAAAAGGGAGTTAGTGAGAGGCATGCCCACACTTGAATTCTGTCAAGAAGGAGTGTGTGAGGCGTGTCAAAAGGGAAAAATGAAAAGATCAAGCCACAAGTCAAAAACAGTGACATCTATAACCAAGCCCCTGCAACTGATTCATATGGATTTGTTTGGGCCTGTCAATATTATGTCACTAGGAAGGAAGAAGTATGCTCTAGTGATGGTTGATGATTTTACAAGGTATACATGGGTAGAATTTCTGGCATCAAAGGATGAGGCTCCACAAGTAATCATTGAGCACATAAAGAAAGTTGAGAAAGAAGCAAAGGCCATAAATGCAAGTGTGATTGCATTAAGAAGTGATAATGGGACAGAGTTCAGAAATGCCATGCTTGGAGCATTCTGCAAAGAAAATGGTATTTCTCAACAATTCTCAGCTCCAAGGACTCCACAACAAAATGGAGTTGTTGAGAGAAAGAATAGGACTCTGATAGAGGCTGCTAGAACAATGCTACTTGATGCAAAGATGCCTACATGTTTTTGGGCTGAGGCTGTGAGCACTGCATGCTACATCCAAAACAGAACCCTCATCAACAAAAACACTGGAAAGACACCTTACAACTTGATGACTGGAAAGAAGCCTACTCTAAAGTATGTTCATACTTTTGGAAGCAAGTGCTTTGTGCTAAAAGATAATTCAGAATATGTTGGAAAGTTTGATGCAAAGGCATTTGAAGGAATCTTTCTTGGCTATTCTATGGAAAGAATTGCATACAAAGTTTATGTCATTTGTCAAAAGAAAGTAATGGAGAGCACAGATGTAACATTTGATGACAGCAAACTACCTGGATTAGAAGAAGCCAATGATGAAGATAAAGATCCCTTGAAGTTTGACAATTTAGATGATTCTGATGAGGAGATTGAAAGTGAATCTGAACTCATAATCCAACAAACTCAAGTGAATGAAGAACCTGTGTCAACCAACAATGAAGAAACAAGCATCCAAGATACACCTGTGAGGAGTGACAACTTCACAGGGGGAGGAAATGCAGATGATCATGATCTAAATGATGAAGCAACATCAAGGATGAGAAATCAATCTGAACATACAAGGAAATGGGATAGATCACACACTGCAGATCAGATAATTGGAAATCCAAATGCAGGAGTAAGGACAAGGAGAGCAACTATAAATGAATGTCTCTATGGCTGCTTTCTATCCCAAGTTGAGCCTAAGAAACTTGATGATGCATTGTTGGATCCTGACTGGATAATTGCTATGCAAGAGGAGCTAAATCAATTTGAAAGGAGCAAAGTATGGGAACTAGTGCCTGCACCAAAGGATAGAACCGTTGTTGGAACTAAATGGGTTCTAAGGAATAAGATGGATGAAAATGGTGTAGTCATAAGAAACAAAGCAAGGTTGGTTGCAAAAGGATACTCTCAACAGGAAGGTATTGACTATGATGAGACCTTTGCCCCTGTTGCTAGACTAGAAGCCATCAGAATTTTCTTGGCATTTGCTGCACATTCTAATTTCAAGGTCTATCAAATGGATGTCAAGAGTGCATTCCTGAATGGGGAGTTGGAAGAAGAAGTATATGTGCAACAACCACCTGGCTTTGAGGATCCACAGTTTCCCCACTTTGTCTACAGATTACTTAAAGCATTGTATGGACTCAAGCAAGCTCCTAGGGCATGGTATGACACACTATCACAATTTCTACTGGAGAATCAATTCACTAGAGGCACACTGGACAAGACACTGTTCTACAAGAAACATGATGATGATATTATCCTAGTTCAAATCTATGTGGATGATATCATATTTGGCTCTACAAATGAGAAGCTGTGTGAAAAATTCTCTAAGCTCATGCAAAGCAGATATGAGATGAGTATGATGGGAGAATTAACATTCTTTCTTGGATTGCAAGTTAGTCAAAGGAAGGATGGCATTTTTATAAGTCAAACCAAATACATTAAAGATTTACTGAAGAAATTTGATTTGGAAGAATGTTCACCTGCAAAGACACCCATGGCCACTGCCACCAAGTTAGATGATGACGCTAAGGGCAAAAAGGTAGATATCTCAATCTACAGAGGCATGGTTGGTTCTCTACTCTACCTCACTGCTAGTAGGCCAGATATCATGTTTGCTACATGCTTATGTGCAAGGTTTCAATCAAACCCAAAGGAATCACACATGACAGCAATAAAAAGGATCTTCAAATATCTGAAAGGCACACCAAACTTGGGGTTATGGTATCCTAAGGACACAGGGTTCAATCTGGTTGGTTACTCTGATGCTGATTATGCTGGATGCAGAGTGGATAGGAAAAGCACATCAGGCAGCTGCCAGTTTCTTGGACAAAGGTTAGTCTCTTGGTACAGCAAGAAACAACAATCTGTGTCAACTTCCACAGCTGAAGCTGAATACATAGCTGCTGGAAGTTGCTGTGCTCAAGTGCTTTGGATTAGAAACCAACTTAGAGATTATGGACTTGTGTTGGAAAGAATTCCTATCATGTGTGACAACACAAGTGCAATCTCTATAGTTGCCAGTCCTGTCAATCATTCTAGGACAAAGCACATTGACATCAGATATCATTTCATAAGGGAGCATGCAACTAATGGAACCATTGAGTTACATTATGTTCCCACAGAAAAACAACTAGCTGACATATTCACTAAGCCACTAGATGAAGCCACCTTCACAAGGTTGGTTAGTGAGATTGGAATGCTGAATTCTTCAAATTCTGGCTAAGTGAATATATCAACTAGATTGTTGCAGCAGTAAATACTTACTTTATCAAATGCCTAATATTTCTGAAGTAAGTATTGGCTGGAGTATGATGTATAAATATTCCAATGCTGCACATGTTGAAAATCATACATCTTTAGCTTGAAATTTCTGTGAAATTTTGAGAAAATCACTATTTAATTTAGTAGAATATTCTTCAGTGAATATTTCTGGTAAATTTTAAAAGATAGTGAAAATTGAATTTTATGAGTGAAAAGTATAGTTCGATAAGTCAGACTTCTCGAATGGTTCATTGTTTTGTCTTGGCTCGAGTTCTCGAATAGGCCTATCTAGAACCCTCTTGAGTTCTCGAATAGTGTCTTTTTGAGAAATCGAATAGCACACTTTGAGTTCTCGAATAGAGTATTTTAGTTCTCTAATGATAGAGTTCTCGAATACTGCATTTGAGTTATCGAATCATTTGAAAAGGCTGATTTTTCGCTGACACTTAATCGCTTTTTGGATTTATATTCAAACCTTCATTTCACTCATAAAAATATATTCTTAACTTTGAATTATTTTCTGAGTTAAATCACTGCCAGCTGTGAGTTAAAAACTGCCTGAGATATCGAATAAGCCTTTCTTGACTTCTCGAATAGTTGTTTCATACTTCTCGAATGACTTGTCGCTACAGAACACTTATCTATCGACAACTCAAGACATTCATATATATATATACAACTTCACAACTATTCAATTCATTTCGTTCGATTTCTCAAGCACCTCAACTCCTGAAACCTCTGAAAAACCCTAACTGCGAATTTCTTCTTCAATCCTAATTCTCTTTTCTTCTCTACCCAAATGGCAAACCCTAAACTCACCATACCATCCCAAACTAATTTCATCGCAATCACCAGTGATGTGGAAGCACCGAATGCCAATTTCAAGTGCTTTGTTCGGTGGTTGTCTGAATCATACATCAAGAGTGCGCTCTCAGCCAACCCAACTCTGTACATAGATCTATTGGAACAATTCTGGAGGACTGCTACTGTGGAGGTCATCGCTCTTGAGAATGCTATCACTTCTTATATTGTTCACTGCAAGATTCAAGGAGAGGATATCACTATCACCACTGCAGACATGAATCAAGCCTTGGATATGCAGCAAGAGACGTATGATGCTCTGGCCTCCAATGATGAGTTGGAAGAATTCTTTGACTTCATCAACTACTCTGATACTATCAAGCTGGGAAAGTTGAATAGGAAGTTCTTAAGGAAAGAATGGAGCTTTGTATTTGCTACACTCCTTCATGTATTCACTGCACGGAAATCAAGCTTTGATCAGATTAGTACACCCGTGCAGCAGCTTGCCTATGCCTTGGCTCATGGGAGAAAGATAGATGTTGGACTTCTCATCCTACAGGAACTCTATGGGAGACTTGGTCAGACCACAGCCAAGAGAGGTAATGAAATTTTCTTTCCTCGCTTCATTCAATCAGTACTTAACTTTAAAAATGCTTCATTGATTGAATTGCCTGGAGTAGATAAGAGTAAAATAGGCTATCCTAGGTCCATGACCAAACTCATTTTTGGTAATTTGGAGACTAGGAATGATGTGGATGTAAGACTTAGCATAACTCCCCACATGGAGGGTTTGTTTAGGTCTTACCCCCACAACATGCCAATATTTGATTCAAAATCACAGTTAGCACAGCCTAAGCAAGGAGAACAAAGTGCTAACCCAAGGCCTGCTAACCAACCCCCTCAGCCAAACACTCTATCCAGCAAAGAGCCAACTGCATCATCCTCTCAAAAGGGTGATGTTAGTAAAAAGAAGAGAAAACAGGTTGCTTCTGAACCTTTAGAAATCTTAACTGAAGCAGCCTTGGCTGTAGAACTAGGGTTAGAAAGTGAGAAACCTGAGTTACCTATCATAAGCCTAAAGAAGAAGAAGAAGTCTAAAACCACCTCTTCAGTCACTCAAATGGCTGAAGTTGTAAAATCAGGGGCACACAGCTCACTAGATGTATCCTCTCAACAGGATGCATCTATAGAATCAAGCATCCTCCCCAATGCACCTATCTGTAAAGAGTCAGCACAAGGGAGTGATAAGGCTGGCACAACACTGAGTGGAGAGCACATCATAACTGAAACTCCCTCTATTTCTCAGGGGGAGTTGCCAAAATCTTGTCTACAACACACTTCTCTTTCAGAATCTACCACTCATATTTCTTTGAAGCCTGCAACTCAAGCAATTGAGGAGCAAGGCATTGATCATCAAGAATTCTTTTCCTTTGATGAGCCAATGAATTCAAGTGACTTGGTGCATGACACCTTGCTCACCACCCAGGTACCACATTTGGATGGTCAGGGAATGCATGCTGGGGCATATCCTAATGACACCATCACAAACACAGAGGATTCACTAGTTCTTACTAGAGACTCTGTGCCTGTGTCAACTACTGTTGTAACTCATCCCACTTCTGTGGAGACAACAGTAGTAGAGTCTGTTCATCCGGTTGCAGAAGTTGCATCTGTAACTGAGGAGCCTAGCAAGCCTAGCTCTAGCTCTAACTTTTTGTCTCAATGGCTGAAGCCTGTGCAACATGACAGTGCTTCAGGATCAGGGTCTGTTCCACCACAATTGACGGTTGAAGCACTTCAAAGCTTAGTTGTGGATCAGATCCCTGAGTTCACAAAAATTGCTCAGCACCTTCTCACTGCAAACATGCCCAATCCAGACTATGAAGCTATTCTCCTATGTCACAAAGAGGATGTAGAGCTACAGAAGGAGAAGATCATAGATGAAACTGAGAGAGATGGGAATATCGATGCTTGGCTGCAAGGAACCAATTCAATCCCTCTCTCAGAAGGTCTCCAGTATCTCAGAGAAGAGTACATCACTTCACTAGGGTCCAATGCCAAATCTCTCAACCCTACTGATGTGTTTGAAGCAGTGAATGATAGCTATAAAGGCATTCTCAAGGCTGCACACTATCTTGGTAAAGGCTTAAAGACAGAAATCAATGAAGTGTGTTCAGCTACAACCAAGGAGGTGCATGAGATCAAGAGGACTTTTGATGCTAAATTCCCTCAATTGGAGACTGTTCTCAAGGACATTCGAACCTGCAATGCTACTTGCACCAGGATGGACAATGGTTTGGCTATTCTCAAGGATGCTGTCACAGGTCTGGGGCACAAATTTCAATCCTTATCAGATCAGACAACTGATGCCAATGCCATGCTCAGGACCCTCTTTGCAAATCAATATGGAGACAAGCTGGTCACTGAGGTTCCTGTGCATGAGATGTCAAGGTTCGAAGTGCAGAGACTGAAGGATCAATCCCTATCTGGTTTTAAGGCCAATGAACTCTTCACTAAAGTGGATACTCTTGAAAAGGAGGTAGTCTCTCTCCACAAGTCCAATGCTCATCTTACAGACACTGTGACAACTCTGACTGAGCAGTTGAACACTCAAGCCACCACCACAGCTGATGTTCTTCTGCATCAACAATCAATGTTGTCTGCAATGATGAAGCACATGGGTCTCCCTCTACCTGATGAATCTTCAACTCCAAAGGTGCCTCCTACAGTCCCTGTGTCTGTCAACAAGCCTAAGGGGGAGAAGAGGATATCAAAGAACTCAAATCCAAAGGGGGAGAGACCACTAGAAAAGGGCATCAAGATTACTGAGGGTGGCCATCAGAGAACTTTGAAATCTACTACTCATGTGCCTGGAAAAGGAAAGGACAAAGTTGATGAGCCTCCCACTTCTCTGCCAGTTGTCACTCTACCAACTGTGCACATCACTACTCCTGATGGTCAAAGGCAGTCTATTACAACCACAGTGGTTGCAGGGAGTATGCCATCTGACAAGCCTCGAATCTCAATATCTAAGAGTGCCAAGCCAGTAGAAGTGAAGGTGGTCACTGAGGCCAAGCTACAAGAAATTGCAAACTCAAATGTCTATCATGATGATGCATTCTTGGAGCTTCTGAAAGTCTCTAGAGAACAGGCTGGTGATGCTCTGCTATATCATGAGAGTTTGAAGAGTCAGATTGACTGTCTCACTGTAGTACCAAGGAGGCTTAATGATCTATGGCTCAAGGAGATATTGATGGTAGGAAAGAACAAGATATGGCACTTAACCATCAATACTCTACAGAGTCTAAAGCACTCAGAAGTGAATGTGCTCCTTGGACTAATTGAGAAGGGAAATGAGAACAACAAGAGTCTTCATGATGAATTGAGGAATGGTCAACCTTCAAGGCTACCTGAAGTTTTCACAGATCCTAGAACTATTATCTACCAGGCTGGAACAAGAATTGAAGATATCAAGCAGCTGGTCATTCCTAAGCATCTAACTCCTCAAAATAAAAATCTCATCATAGCCATCATTGAGAAACTGATCAAGAAGAAGGGATCAAGAACAGCAGAAGAATTAGAAGCTATATCTTATCTCAGGTCATATATTGCAACTGGCATTGTATCTGAGACTGCTAAGTTCAACCCAAGCAAAGATCAAGACAAGGATGAAGATAAAAGTGATGGAAGGAGAAGACATCACAGGAGTAATAAGGGTGATGAAGACAAGAAGAAGAAGAAGGATGATGAGAAGAGGAAGAATGATGATGATCAAGGTAAAGGCTCTGAGAGGAAAAGTGGAAGACAGCAAGCCTCAGGCATTGCTGACAGTAACCTCACCACAACACAAGACTCTAAGTCTAGGGTGAATGCTGCCAGTAGTGACCTCTCAAAATTTGCATCTATGGCTTCTGCAACTGTCTTGCCACCTCAAGAAGAGAAGAAGATTCAAGTCAAGAAACCATCTGTATGTTTCAAAAAGCAAACTGCTAATGGAATACTACAATGGTCTACAAACAAAGGTCACATACTGCTGCCAAGTAATCATGTAAAAAGAATCAAGTTCAAGCAAGCTGCAAGGAAATCAAAGCCAACCACATCAAAAACCCTGACAATCTATCCAGGTCTAAAACTCCAACCACTAGATGAAGATTATGATGTAGACCAACTGCAATTTTTGCAAGCTCAAAGAATCTATCATGTTGCCATTGTTGATAATTGCCTTGAGATTAAATATTCTGATGGAAGGAAGGAGAAATTCAAACAAGGAGGATGTCAACACTGGGGCAAGCTATATGACATAGAGAGAATCATTGCACTGTTGAGCTCAGAAGATAAAGTGGAGAGAGTATGGAAACTGGAGCTAATTGATTTTGTGAAAATGAAGAGAGATCATGAAGAAAAAGTCAGAAAAGAGTGTTTTGAGAAATGGCTGGCAAGGGAGAAAGAAATTGAGAGACTGGAAAGTGAAGCAGAAAAGCTGAGGAAAAAGGGTTTGTGTAGAGTTCAGTTCAACCCCTACATGGTAAAGTATAGGAGGAGGAATGGAAATCAAGTCAACATCAGAATGAATCTACTCAACCACTATCCTGCAAATATTCTGGAACCAGTACTTGAAGATTTCAAAGACTCAATTTTGCTTGAAGAATTGGATGCTATGGCAGAAATAATAAAAGCTATGGATGAGAATACAAGGAAGGAGAAAGAAAGAAGAGAGAAAGAATATGATGAATTTCAAGCCAAAGCTATGGAAAGGGAATCAAAAGACAATGGCTAGTTCTTCATCATAGGCTGTAAGATCACTCACTCTGTAGTTCTATCCAAATTGCTAATGGATATTCATACCTGTACTGTCAAGTTTTATCTTTATGTATGATAGGCTTGTTATCAGACATGAAATTGTGACTAAGGGTCTTACTCACAATTTGGGGGAGATTGTTAGTCACAGAGGCATGCCTGAATACATCTAATAACAAGCCTAAGTGTGTGTAATGCTATGCATTACCTACATGACCTCTTAACTGAGGGAACCTCTAGTTGTAGAGTTTCTACTTGTTTGTACTATGTAATAGGCATCAAATTCTATCTGTGTAACTGTACCTACTAAGTCAAGAATAAAGCTTGAAAGAAGTTCTAAGGTTCATGCCTCAAGCAAGGAAATGAAGACTGTCAAATAATCACAGTTGGGATTTGAAGAAATGAAGAATTGCCTAAGTACCAATTCGAGAAGTACATTTGTCTATTCGAGAAGTCTAGCATTCGAGAAGTCCAGAGATTCGATATCTCAGAAGACACTATTCGATATCTCTGAATACACTGTTCGATATCTCAGGGATTCGATATGTCAAAATGCTCTATTCGATATCTCTCAATATGCTATTCGATATCTCAAGGAGTCCCAGAGAAAAGAGCTATTCGAGAAGTGATTCGATATGTCAAGATAACACTATTCGAGAACTCAGAGTTATCGATCAAGTCAACTCCAGTTCTCGAATCACTCACTTAGTCACTTCTCGAATACATTCTTGAGGACAAAATACTGAAGAATTGTACAAGTCAGAAACCTGCAACAAGCCAGCACACTTTATTTGACTCTGTCCTATAAAGCATGCTGGAAAGCCTACAAAGAAGCTTGGAGAGATAAGACAAGGGACAAGGAGCTGAAGCAGTGGATCTAAACAGGCTTTTCAAAGTCAAATCTG
Source organism: Saposhnikovia divaricata (assembly GCA_036435485.1). Taxonomy (NCBI): domain Eukaryota; kingdom Viridiplantae; phylum Streptophyta; class Magnoliopsida; order Apiales; family Apiaceae; genus Saposhnikovia; species Saposhnikovia divaricata. The sequence continues at coordinate 37,194,123 of CM071599.1, forward strand.
TAGCCGTTTGGACTCTTACTAAAATGAGATAGACAGACTGGAAAGTGCTTTTGTTTTACCTACCTCATTTTTAGCAAGTGGGTGTATCCATGTCTATAAGGATACAGCCTCACTTCCTTAGCTGTTAAGGTTTTGAAGTTTCTCAAAAATATCCAGAAAATATCTCTCTGAGAAAAACGAAGCTGAGAATACTATCATTTGTATTCACAGATTGTAGCAAGATCTTTATCTAATAAAATATTAGATTAAAGTGATATTGTGTTGTGTTTGTGTTTAATTTTTCCGCATCTTCATATCTCACACACTCATCACTTATCTTGCTGCAAAGATTCAAAACCGAAGAAAAACTCAAGAATCCATTCACCCCCCCTCTGTATTCTTTTACTGTATTCAATACTCAACATTCGTCCATGCATATAAAAAGTATGGTATAATCTCTTTGTACATTATCGCATGTTATATTCGTAGTCCCTAAAATTTAAAAATTGTTGTCAATCATGTTGCAAAGTGGTTGCTAACTTGCTGATTTAGTATCCGATTTCTCCCATCGTGTTAACCATGGTACTATTTTATTAATAATGATCATAATATATGATATTGTTGTAGTTAATTTTCAAGAATAGAATGAGAATTTCATATAGTGTTTGCATTTTAAGATTATCTCAATCTATTTTTCTAATTTTTTAGAATTTTAGAATTTTAAATATTAATAAATATAAAAATATCATTTAACATATTAGAAGTGGAATAGGTGTTCGAATTTATAGAGGAGAAAAGTTTAAATTTATAGGGAAGAAATATGATTAGAAGTTCTATTGGAAGTAGAATAAATATTTATAAGGCATATGATTAAAAGTTCTATTGGAAGCAAAATATGAGTTCGAATTTATAGAGATAAGAGTTCGAATCAAAAAACATATAAATAAAAGTTCTATTATATTTCTAATAGGTGTTTGAATATATAGAGGAGACATATAGTTAAACGTTTTTATAAAAAGTAGAATAGAAGGACGTACGGTGTTGACATCTTTTACGATCTTCTTAAATTATATATTTTTTATAAAAGTTAATTACACTTCTATTAGAAAAATTTATTCACAAATTCAAAACTATTCTCTTAAAAAGTCATCGTATTTAAAAAGAAAAAAATTAATGTCTTAACATATTAAAATAACATTCTAATGCGAGAATCCTAAATAAATACAGGAGTATCTATAATATAAAGATAAAATAAGATGTATTTTCATTTTTTAAAACTTCAAAAATTTTAGAAAGTCTAGAGAAAGTATAAATTCACTCTATTTTTAAGATTTTGATTATAAGGAAGAAAGTTGTTGTGTAAGATAAATGTCATCACTAATATATAATGAAGTTGAAATTTCGATCCTAAATGAGAGCGGCTCGAAACGTATTTAACGGAATGACGGTTCACTATAAAAGATTATATTAGCTATTAAAATATCATATTAATGTTATAAATTTTATTTAATTTTTATGGATAAACATTATATATATATATATATATATAGATATATATATATATATATATATATCATACAAAGTGATATATATATATGTAAAAGTTAGGTTTTGGTCTTATATGTAAACATTATCATACAAGTGATATATGATTAAAAATTGAAATATAATCTCTTTATGTAATGAAGTTAGAATTTCGGTTCCAAATAAGAGCGGCTAGAAATGTATTTAACGGGAAGACGGCTCACTAGAAAATATTGTATTAGCTATTAGAATTTGGTACTGATGTCATATTTTTTATTATTTTTACAGTTCGATTTTATGGATAAAAATTATTATATTAATCTTTATAATATATGTTTATATGTAACGTTGTGTTCTAGAACTTTGTAGACAAAAGAAAAGATTGGAAATGATTAATTTTCTTTTCTTCTCAAATCTTTCCAAAATGCGAAGAAGATTTTGGAGACAAATATGAAGAGAACTTTTTCCCTAATCTTCAGCTTTCTTTTCTCTTATTTCCAAAAAAATTATTGTGGAACAAGGTGTAGAAATTATTCATTACTTTTCTTTTCTTTTCTTTCCAAAATATTTTTCTGGAACACAGTGTTAAAGTTGGGATCTTGGTTTTAACGAGAGAGCGGCACAATCGCAAGAATCATGTTTAACAAAAAATCGATTCATTAGAGAAGATTATTTAATTATTAAAATTTAATATTAATATTATAATATAACGTAAATGTATTGAATTTTTTTAAAAATATTGTAACGCTTCGCGGCTTTATCGACTAGTTAATTTATAATAATAAAACTACTCCAGTAATCAATTGAGTCTGTGTGTATCTGTATCTATCTAAACAGTCTCCAGAAACGTCCTCCGACACTACTCTCTTAGTCCGAGAATAGACCCACTTGTTTTCAGCTTCTGTGAAGCTCTGCTCAGGGTAGGTAACTTACTCTCTCGCTATCTATACTTACATACTGCAATACATATGTTTGATTTAATACTATGTTGTTGTTTCTCTCTTTACTCCTGTTTTATCGATTTCTCAGATCTTATTTAGGGATTAAAGTTAGGGTTTGGTTTTAGCTTAGTTTACGATATCGATTTCGTGTAATTTCGTGTTGCTTGAAATTTCGTATGTTGCTTTGGAGTTAAGACCTATGTTTGATTTCTGTATGTGTAATATGTATGACTGTAGGTAGGTACTTGTGTGTATGTATATAGTTTGGTATAATGTGTCAGCTACGTGTTTGTTAAATTGGTTTTCGAATAGTTGTTTGAAGAGATAGAGTGATATACAAATACAATGAAATAATTAGGAAAAATGAGGGAAGATATGTGTAGCTTAGTTGGTAGGGGGCTTCTGGCTCAGAATTATGATGTCTCGTGTTCAAGACAAGACACGTAGCTATTACAAAGTTGAAACTAGTGAAGATATTTTATGAAACTCAAAAACAGCCTAATATGTCAATTAAGGAAATAACTTTTGCACAGATTAAGGTTAATGCTGGTTGGGTTTACTTGTGCAAAATAATTTAGCGAGCACCTATGTAACCTATGTCTACAATCTATAATTCTCCTAGGGTAGGGGCCACCGGCCATCATTATTTCTAAATTATTTCAAAACAATTTTTGGGTTATTTTCAGTGATGACCTTTTACATGTGGGAGTAATCATCTGATTTCTCATTCATTGGGCCCAGAAATCTTTAATAGGCCATGACAAAACCTGGGTCTCAAAATGATCCTCGGAGTCTCTTAAAAACAACATGCCATTAAGTTTAAAATTATTTTGAGTATACAAAGTTAAGTTTTAAATTTTTTATGTTACATATTAATATAAGAAGCAAAAAGATATTATTATTTAGTTATATAAGCCAAGTACTAAATAGATTAGTTTTATCAGTTAAGTCTCAAAACCTTTGTAATTATGTTGATCACATACTCATATCTTTATTTTTATACCATCTCTCTTTATGTCTATACACACAATTTTTGTTGTAATGGGCTGATGGCATGTAATGGAAATTTGACCATGAGTTTGACAAGATGCTAATCAGGGTTGTTTCTACCGTCTCCAAAAGGAGGGACATTTTTTCTTTATTACGTTGTATGAAATCTTATAATACAAATATAATCTAGGAGTGTATATACTGTGTGAGCTAATACCTATGTTACTTTGATTCTTTAGTTTTAGTTGTATGGTTGTCGAACAGGTCACAACACTTATTTTGTGTGAGATGTGGACACTTTGACCAACTTGAAAGATATGACCTAAAATGGAAGTATGCAATAAAGGAAAAGATTAAAACATAGAGATATGAGAAAATAAATAGATCAGCCTAACTTGTAAAGTGCGTTACAAATTTCTCTTTTTGATTTAAGGTTTATTGTTATTTTTTCTTATAAAATTTTATGTAATGTACATGTTTATTAATAAAGCATGCCCCATAATAGTTCGTTGTCCCCAAGATAATCTGATTCTTAGATATGTGTGGTCTGACAAAATGCTCTATGTCGAGCCCGAGCAACAAAGCCTAATACTCCAATAACATAATATTATGACTCCTAGGATTTACAGATATTGACATTGGTATACATGTTTTATGTATTTTGGTTCGATAAGTTTCAAGATAGGTTTATTGTCCCAACTAAGTGTTAGCAGGAAATTTTTGGAATTACAAATTTTTCGAAATTGCAAATACAATATCATTAATACAAGTATATGCAATACTTTCTTAAGTCTTTTGAATATTTTTGTACAAAACTAACACTAATGGTAACTTTGAAATTAAGCAGAAAACTTGTCTGAGGGATGCAAACTTGTCTAAGTTGTCAGAGTGATCGGGCCCGGGGGTTAAGGCCCAATACTGTGTAAATAACATGGCCCAACATTGTTGGCGGAACTCTAGTTTTAAAAGATTTTAGAAGTTAATACATAGTTTGGGTGTATCTGTATAAGTGAGTTAGGGTTCGAGAATTGACTTGTTAGCAGCGTTAGCTTTAAACGTCTCTCGCCGCCGCAGGATCTCCAAGTTTTCTGGAGGTCAAGGTTAAACTAGAATTACGATCGACTGGGTAACTCATCTTTCTCTATTTAGATGCACCACATGTCTGATGTATTACAATCTTATCATTTCTCTATGTAATTGTAGTTTGTGGAACTTCCAGATCATATCTGGGGAAAAGGCTTAGGGTTCCGTCATAGGTGAATCTTCTATTTTAAATTTGTATAGAAGTTTTTTCTTCGCTATGCAAACTTGTCTAAGTTGTCAGATAGAGTGATCGGGCCCGGGGGTTAAGGCCCAATACTGTGTAAATAACAAGGCCCAACATTGTTGGCGGAACTCTAGTTTTAAAAGATTTTAGAAGTTAATACATAGTTTGGGTGTATCTGTATAAGTGAGTTAGGGTTCGAGAATTGACTTGTTAGCAGCGTTAGCTTTAAACGTCTCTCGCCGCCGCAGGATCTCCAAGTTTTCTGGAGGTCAAGGTTAAACTAGAATTACGATCGACTGGGTAACTCATCTTTCTCTATTTAGATGCACCACATGTCTGATGTATTACAATCTTATCATTTCTCTATGTAATTGTAGTTTGTGGAACTTCCAGATCATATCTGGGGAAAAGGCTTAGGGTTCCGTCATAGGTGAATCTTCTATTTTAAATTTGTATAGAAGTTTTTTCTTCGCTTTAAGTTGGGGCTGATTCGGATTTCTCTCCTAATTTTATTTGCTGCTTCAGACTCTCTCTCTCTCTCTCTCTCTCTCTCTCTCTCTCTCTCTCTCTCTCTCTCTCTCACACACACACACACACACACACACACACACAAAATATTATATACAGCAGTACATCTAGACACTTCTCAACCCTCTCGTCTCTTATATTACGGCCAACCTTCATTGTCTTTAGATTTCTAACAAATCCTTTATTGTTGTTTCTATTGGCTTGTTATATTTGTATTTGGTTCCTGTATAGACCTTATTCTCTCTCTCTCTCTCTCTCTCTCTCTCTCTCTCTCTCTCTCTCTCTCTCTCTCTCTCTCTCTCTCTCTCTCTCTCTCTCTCTCTCTCTCTCTCTCTCTCTCTCTGCCCCCTCCCTCTCAACCCTGTCGTCTCTTATATTACGGCCAACCTTCATTAAGTCTAGATTTCTAACAAATCCTTTACTGTTGTTTCTATTGGCTTGTTAAATTTGTATTTGGTTTGTGTATAGGCCTTATGTTGTATCTATGTGTTTTATGTCATGGACTTCTGTTTCTTTTTGGAATTATTGATGTCTCAAATTTGTAAATGTATTATTGAATTACGTCAAGTATTTATTATACTACTGATATAAGAATTCAAACCCCAGACTCAAAATTTCAAGTTTTTCCTTAAGAATTATTCTTCCAAGCTCTTGCAAAAGATCTGTTATTGAGTTCTAGACAGTCCCGTTGAACTTTTGATAATATATTAAAACTATTCTATAAACATGGTACGCATTGCTTGCTTAGCGTGCATGTTATGTAATTGTATGCTCCAAGAGAATGTTGGTTGTCTTGTGTTACACATATCATAAGATAAATATAGGATGTTTTTTACTATAGAAGTAACATACATGTGAAATGTACCTTGCACAAGTCAAGATGAAACATAGATATGGGTTGGTTATGTTATTTTGGAATAGTACAATTTTTAAACTACCTATCAGCTCTTGGAAATTTCTATATGGTTCCCTGGGTAATGAGGTTAAGACATAGAAGGGATGCGTCGAACTGCTCATTGGTCAATAAAATTATTTTCATGTCTATAATGTGTTATTGTATTTTCCACTGTACGGGTGAGCTTTTATTCTCCCTCTCTGTGTACCAGTCTTCTTAAAGGAAAGAGAAAAGTATGATGAAGAATAATAAAGTATTGCTGTTTTGCAGGTCTAGTGGGTTAAATCTTATATTCTCGGAGAGGATGTACTATTAATTTTGTTACATATGTACCATTGACAAGAATGCCAGGCAGACCTTTGGATACTCATTTGTAAGTTCCCTTTCATTTCAGGCAACTTCAACTTTTTGTCTTACTCGTGCACAATTCACTATTCTTCTGATGGGATGTGAGGGCATTCATTGCTCCCCAAAGAGGTCTTTTGAATAAATCTCTTCTTTGTGTTTATATATCAGTTAACCAACACAGGTGTGTCTAGGTTTGTTATTCAGATTCCAAATGATCAGGTAAAAGTTATTGATCGGAATTTGGATAGAAAATTAAGATACACAGTGAGTGTAATTGACTTCGTAGTTGTGTCAAAAATATTTAGGAAGGTGCAATTAAGTTGTATTAGAGTCTAGCAACTACAACACACAAACATATATGTTTAAGATAACATATCGTTTTCTAGCAAATTACAAATACAACAAGGTTTCAGTTATAATAACAACAACAATAATAATAATTGTTATTAATTTTTTGTGTTTCATCCGTGTTCTCTAGAATTTGTGAATTTGTTGCTCCAAGATTTATTATGAAGTATGTTAAACAATAGATACTAATTTTTAGAACCAAGGATCATACGTTCCATTTCAATGCAATGAAATATTTTTTTTAAAAAAATCCATCTTTACATTTTTCATACTAATCTTGTCTTAGGATCCACCAATCTACATAACTCTAGGTTTTATTAATAAACACATATAGCATGTGTACATGTCGCATATGCATGTGGCAAATATTTTTCAGAGTGATGGAAATGAAATGCTTATTCTTGTGCAGCAATTCGAGAGTTGGAGATCAAATGTGTCGCCAAGATTCTCAACCGCATTTGTCTCCTGAAGAAGAAGAAGCAGCAGAAGCGAGCCTTTCACTTTACTGCAAACCTGTAGAATTCTACAACATTCTACAGCGCCGTGCTATTGATAGGGTCTTTCCCTTTTACATCTCCATATAATTATATTCTGTTTTGAATGCAATGACTTGTCACTAATAGTCTACAGTGAACTGTCCTGGGGTTGAAAGTGTCTTGTATACCTGTCCTTTGACGGCCAGAATTTAGTTATTGTAATAAGTGCTGGTTACTTTTTACAAGACCAGACCCTTTTTTCACTTCGAGTACCTGTGTGGGTGGATGCTCAGACATTATTATGAACATTGTAAAGTTTATTTTGGACTAAAAACATGCAATAAATTTTAAAATCTTGATAAGTCTGACACTTGGACACAATTAATGTTGGACACATGTCACACATTCAGCTTAATACTGGTAACATAGATGCCACACTCATACATAGAGTAAACATTTTGGGGATGGCTTAGAAATGCACCATTTATTATTTGAGTTGAAAAAGAATTGTAGACAAGTCTGCCTATATTGGTATATTTTTCTAACTTTTTGTACATTTTGAAGCAGCCGAAATTTCTCCAACGATGCTTGTGGTACAAAATGCAAGCAAAAAGCCGGAGGTAACCATGTTACTTTCCTAGCATTGTTCTTTTTAAACATATCCGTACGTCGTGATATTTCCTTGATTTTGTTATCAGGTGTTTGAGCTTTTATCTAAATTTCACATTTGGTTGTTTTGTTCTGTTTTTATAGGTTAAAAATGTCAATATCCCTAACAGGGAGTACAGTCCAGGGATCGCAACCTCAAAATTTATTTCCAATTTATGTATTGTTGGTAAAACCAATTACTGACATGGCAGATACACAGGTAATTATGTGCTACATAGTTGCTTGATCCATAGCAGTTTGTATATTTTTATTGACTCTGTTTTCTGCTTAATGTTACTTTAAACGCAGCATTCTGAAGTGTATCACTCCAGTCGGATGGGTGTATTGACCAATTACATGGGATGTGAGAAGTTGAATCAGTCTCGTGTATGTTTTTATCTTCCTCAAATGGAAAAGCTCTCTGCAATCATCGAAGATAGTCCCGTTTCTGTGCTGTTGATCAGCTGTGGTATGTAGTTCCTTTTTTTTTTATTTTTAACTTATTAGTGGTTGTAGTATTCAGTATACTCATTCAGTGACTTTTTGAATTGTAATGCTTGCTGATAATATGTTTATTTCTTTAACTCTTTTCCGAGCAGGGCGGCTTATATCTGACAATGATTCTACCTTAGAGCACACAGATAAGACAGCTTTTCCATGTAAGATGCAATTTTTTTGGAGATCAAGTTTTGAATTGATTTGTTCTAGATTCTAAATAGAACTTTTGGTTATTCATTTTCAAGCTTTGACTCACAAGAATTAGCATATTTAAAGATCTTGACAGACCTAGGGGAATTAGTTAGTAAATTGGAAGCATACAACGTTTGAGATAGATGTGCACTAATATGTTTAGTTTTTTTTAACCATGGCTCTTTAAGAAAATTTACTGCTGAAATTTTTGGTGTAGTCTCATTGGAAAGTGCTGTGTTTTTTTTATATCTTAATCTGATAACCTTGTGGAATAGGTATGTGCTAGTTAGGACTATAGAAAGCCGTTAGGCCACTGATTTGAGCTTAATGAGTTATATAAATTCACAAGATGTGGGTTACTTTATGGCATAGAATTTTTTGTTAGATAGCAGGTGCGTCAAGGTTTGTCTTGGAGCCTTGCACAGCGTGTTGCTGGCGTTGTGGATCCGAAGTCCAAAGTTCTAGATTCTTCATAGATATTAGATGGTAGGGTCACTGCTCTTTTGGCAGAAGTACAGGATTTGAATTTTAATAATTAAGTCGAATTACAAATTGTTCTAGAAGGAAGAGTATACCCAGATATTCACTGTTTGTTTTAGTTGGGTTGTGTCCTTTGGATCACGTGGGAGAGTTCCTGGCACACTGAGAGCACAGCTTGAGTACCTTCTGTTGGAGAATGGTTTCAGATGCCTAACCTTTTAAATATTTGGTTTCTTTTTCGTAATGTCGGTTTTGGATTTCGTCATCAACTTAAATGACACACTAGATGTCTATTATGGTTTTAACTCTTTTTGTGGGTCCATTTGGTTTGCATTGACACTAGTCGGGTCTTGCACAGTTTGTTAGGAAGCATTCACATAGCCGGTGACTAGAAGGAAGCAATTAAAGATGTCTGTGTGTGCATGTTGATACTAGGGAGTCATGTTTTTGAGTATTATTGTTATTGTTTTCCAGACACCAGGATAAAGTTATTGTAAGTGCAGATTTAATATACCACTTCATGTTTTCATCTTCAAATAATTTGCCTTAAGTTGTTTGTGCCATCCTATATTTGATGTATCAGTTGCGGAGTGTACATACACACTTTCTCTATTTGTTTCTATTGTTTTTTCATGCTGTATAGCAGATATTGGAGGCAATGTCCTGGTTGGGGAAATTCCTTTACTCCGACTGTTTAATTCTTGGAAAGAATCCCTTCGATCAAAGGAAGGGGAACGAGCTGTGATGTTGACAACTGTTGACATGAACCATCGTGTTCTGAAGGTATTCTACTTTTTTTTTAAATTAGTATGCCGCTCTATAAAATGATGGTATGTAGTGAATATTTTTTCGGGACTGACATGTGTGTAAATTTCCTATGGAGGATTAAACCCTCGGCCACTTGGTAAACAGGGGTGAGAGATGCGGTTGGGACAAAGTACCTTTAGTCATTTTTCTTTCACTTTCCGCTTTATCTCCCTTTTTGGGGCTTTTATTAAATAAGTTTACTGTTAATTGGTAATGGGCTTTTAGATGTTTATATTGAAGTGAAGATAAGTTTTTTAATTTTTCAGCGAGGATCTTGCATGTTTTTAATTTCTAGCCCCAAAGGGATATATCAACCACTGGGCGTCCATCAAAGTTGGGCGCACAATTACAATATAATTAATTTTTCTTTTTCATTAGTGAAAAATCAAAACTCAGTAAGTACACAAATTATTAATAAGTCCAATACAAGTCAGAATAAAATAAATTAGACAACAATAAATCTGAATGCATGTAAGGAATTACTTTTAATACTAAAACACATATAGAATAGAAGTTCCTCAAAAGTTACATATAATGTTCTTTTAAATTATTAGTTGCTCTTGACTGAAATTTTGTATTCTATGATAAATAATTTTGTATCATACCACACGTAGAAGCATTGTACAAATGGCCATGTAGATTTATCATTGTTATTTAGCTTATATGTTTAGTTACATTATATAATTTAGGATTTTATCTAAACCCTGATAACAGAGAATCATGTCACTTTCAGTCGCCTAAGAAAAAGAAGCGTACTTGTAATTGCACCTGAAAAGCTGCAAAGATAATTAGATTGTGTGTTCAAATTATCACATGTCTCTGTTGTCTTTTTAGCTGACATATTCGGGTTCTGAAATCAAGGATCAACAGGATTCTAATTTTTTTTTTAATCTTTGCAATAACTTGGCCATAGTTCACTGAGGCACAGCTATTATGTTCCTCTTGTCTCTCATCGCCTCTCACCTCAGACCATGAGGCACTCGCATCTTTGAAGAAGATCAACTCAGCCAAGGCGTGGCATCAACGCTTGCCTGGATGAGTTTCTTGCCTAGGCGCTCGTTTTACAACAGTGGCTGTGCTCGCTTGGTCATAGCAACGACCAGTTCAGCGGCTCCCTTTCCATTATAACCAACTGTACAAATTTAACTTTTGCATCTCTTCGGAAATATTCCAATTTATATACTTCTCAGACAGCAACCTCAAATTCCCCATTCCTACAGAATTTTCTGCTTTAACTTAGCCTGTTCACACCACATTGATCATACAAAATCTTGAGTCCAATTATCCAATTTCTCAGGTCAATTCCCATCCTCTTCACCACACTAAACCCTTAATTAGTCATCAACACAGTCACAACTCTCTCTCTCTCTCTCTCTCTCTCTCTCTCTCTCTCTCTCTCTCTCTCTCTCTCTCTCTCTCTCTCTCTCTCTCTCTCTCTCTCTCTCTCTCACACACACACACGCACACACACACACACATGTATTTATCAGTGATTGGATCAAATACACTATATACTACATAGGAAGACAAAAAAGTGAAGGTGCTATGTTAATGGTGAAATTTAGTGATAAAACTGGATTGGGGTTTAAGACTTTTGAGCTACCATTCGCAACTGATTCCTCAAATTAGAGAAAGTGAATAAGATAGGTGACATGAAATTGTATTCACGAGTTTCGTGGATTTTTATAGCCTTGAAGAATTTTGAGACGGTGATTGAGTTTTGGTGACTGCAGTTGAATGCTCAACAATAATGGGATGACTGGATGTGTGTTGTAATATTTTCACCAAAAAGGTCACTCGCACTGCATGTTTTATACTCGATCTGCAGTCACTTTTTCTTTAACATTTCTAATCATTGCGGAACTAACATTATCTATGTGTTCTTGTATTATTAATGGTGTTAAGCTTCTTAGAGGAAAACATTACAAGGGATCGCATAGTTGTCCAGTTGTAAAGCAAGTGACATAAAATGATGTGGGGTAAAGTATGAGGATGCAATTAGCGATGAGCTCTGTATCAAACGATGATGTTATATATATATATTTATTTTGGTTATACATATTTACAGAAAATATCTTTGTGTTGTTTTAAGGATCCATGTAAAGATTATTAGCCTACTGTTGTCATGACATTAGGTATCTTGTTAAGGTGTTGTAAGTAGAATATATTGAATGAAATCTATATTACATTACGTATTAATTGTTTTACACCTAGTGTTGTCAAGGCGAGAAAACCATATAGTCTAGAAACCCCTCTGCTTTATGTTGCTGGGTCTTTTGGTGTTCTAATTTTTCCTTCCAACTCCTTTTCTTCAATTTGACTATGCAGCCAGGGACATTGGTCGGAAAGAAGTGTATATCTTTCCAGATCCCGAGTCACTCTGAACATCTGGTATGTTCCAAGATTATCGTTGTAATTGACATTATTAAATGCATCAAAATTTCTATTTACTTATTAATATTGTTTTTCTTATGAACTTTGCATTTATATATTTTACCTACTGAAGAGTGCCCCACTGCAAATCCCGGTCAGTGGCTGTGTAGAGGAGATCTGGACAAAAGGCAGAAATTCATACAATTCATTATACTACAATGGCGCTCTTACCTCTTCATTGTCTCATCTTGTTAGGTAACTGTTTCTGTTTAATATAGATTTTCATTCTTTCTGCTTGATGTGATGTTCTGTTGCTCTTTACCATTTTCTCATTTGTTTGCTTATAGAAATGTTTCTATGAAGATATATGTATGTGTGTATGTGTGTGTATCAGTTAAGTTGTGTGATCTTTTCGTTCCATTTCTAGGTTAAGAAATGGAAATGTGATATTCAATTACAAGTACCACTGCAACAAACTGCAGAAAACTGAAGGTATCTAAATTACAATTGCTTTTGCTTTTGCTTGTTTCCCTATTCTATTGATACACCAATGTTGGATTAAATTTCTTACAAAAGAATGTTATACATAGATTATGTAACTACATTTTTCATGGGAGTTGAACCACACATTGATATTATATATTTGATAAGTGCGTGTTCGTAATTCTTGTTTAAAGTCTTCTCTTTGATGATAATATCACTACTGGAAGGCAAGTGAATATGAGTCTCTGTATTGATTATTGTTCTCCCATCTTAATAACACACTGCTTCTATTGATTATATATGGCAATTATCTAAAGTATATTTTGAAAGAATATTGTTACAATTTTTAATTTTCTATGCATGTCTATATATTTAACTTAGGCATAGCATATACTATCGATGTTTAACTTGTTGCATGTGTGTACTTCTTGCACATACTTAAAACAGGAACTTATGTACTTTTTTTCTTGCTTGGACTATCAATGTTTAACTTGTAGCATGTGTGTACTTGTAGCGTATATTAAAATCAGAAAAAAAAAACATTTAAAGTGGGATGGTTTAGGTGATGGTTCATTTCGTTTATATCTGATTTAATCCAAGAAAGTTTCTTACTGATATAAAAATATAATTAAATATGTTGTTTGTAGACCATGATAGGTTAAAGAAATCAGAATTTAAATATAGGTGCAGTGTTCCTTGCACACATTTTCCTAGGTTAGGTGTCGTGAATGACCTAATATCCTTGATATAATTGACTTTGTTGTTTTTACACATAGGTGTCTAATAAATTGTCTATAGAAGCATATCAGACCATATAGCCTGTCCCAAATCGAGTCTTGAGAAAAACTTAAATGGTGATATAGTGTAGAATGAAGAACTAAGCTGCACACAACTATAGGATATAATGACTAGCCTTTATTAGGACTATATGATCTGTTGATGCTAATTGAAGCTTGAATCTATAATGAACTCTTTCTGATCAGAAGGCTTGACTAATGAAATGAAGCCTGCCATCATGTTATAACCTCGGTTAGCATGCTGCATTGTTATAATTTTTTCTCCTTTTTTCATGTCATGTGTTTGTTAAATCTGTAATAAATTAGCTACTCTGTAAATCCCTTGACTGCTCTTCTTCACCTACAACAGATAAGTTAGGTGATTAATTAGTTTTTGAACTGATTAAATTTTTATCTATTTTCTTTCTATTTTATATGTTTAATGTGGTATGGTGTATGCTTATAAGTATGAATTTTGTAGTGACCGAAGACTTCACCTGTGCCTTCTGCTTAGTGAAGGGTGCAAGCTTCGAGGTAGACCTTAATTCATCTGTGTGAATCTGTTGCTTCTTTTTTTTTTTTTTCCTTTTTTCTTTTTGAATAATTCTCACACACCTGCTCCATTTTCTTTAGGGTCTGAAACAGCACTTGCTGGCATGCCATGATCTATTCAGATATGAATTTTTGGTTGGTAACTTCATTAGTGACTTTTGGCTAGTTAGCTGTTTGATGAATACACTTAGAATTTATCCACTTTCCACAGATCACAGAGGAATGCCAATCCATTGATGTTACTGTAAATACTGATTTTTCATTGGATTCTGAGGTTCGAACACTACACTGATTGTTTGTATAATGTTTATTATACTGATATTTGATGGGTCCATGGTTCTTATTCATATAAGCTACTAGCACGTCCTTCGTTGCGAATTAGAGGTGTATACACCTTTTTGTGCCGAGACCGCAATAAATGTGTCTTGTTAATAGGACAGTAGCAGGCTGGCAAACATCGTTGTTCGATATTCATTAAAACAGTGATCAGATCCCTTGAAAAAGATATCATCCATATGTATTTAGAAATATGATCTATTCCTTACTCAAAATCTCTATCATGAGTGTACATTCTGTTTTTGATTCAAAGGGGTTTAAATTCATTATTCCAGTAATAATTTATCTTGATTTTTCAACCAGATTAAAAGCAGTGTTGATCCAAAGCGAGAAACATTCATATTTTGGTATCTCCCTCTCTCTCTCTCTCTCTCTCTCTCTCTCTCTCTCTCTCTCTCTCTCTCTCTCTGTGTGTGTGTGTGTGTGTGTGTGTGTGTGTGTCTGTCTGTCTGTCTGTCTGTCTGTTTGTGTGTGTGCGGCAGAGTACATGTGTAATTTTAATTCTGATTGGTCTTACTTATTTTAATATTTCCTATTGACAAAAGTGACTTGTGTGTGAACAGTCCGAAGCCGTTTAAACGCAGAAAACCGAAAAACATTGGTCAAGGTGCAAGACATGTGACTCCACTTGTCTTAGATTCTAGTGACTTGCTGACAGCAATCAATGGACATCGCGACACTGTTGATGGTATGATAAATATCTATATTTAGCTGTATTTCCGTTGTCAATTTGTGAATGCAATTTTGATATTGTCATTAATGTTTCTTCTTTGTGGATGTTAGATTCATTGTTCTTTTATTTGTTTGAAATTATAAGCAATTTTACTTTCAGAATTATCAACATATCATTTATGACTTTTGAGGAGCATATATATTCCTTATCTATTTTATTTTTTCGGTAAAGGTCAATCGCAGAAATCCATAAACAATTGCACCCTACCCCCACCAGGGTTTGAGCCCTCGACCTCCTATTCCAGGAGAAGAGGGCTACCCGCTAGGCAAAACCTTTCAGACGTGTCTATATATTTCACTCTGTAGTCTTTAGATATAGGGTTTCCACCAAGCAAGTGATTCACTCTGCATGGGAACTGCCAGTTAAGGGAAAAAGTACATTTAATGGAACCATGAATTTGATGTCCCTCATCCGACATTTAACTTGATTATTTCTAGACATTGGTTCTAGTCACAGGTATGATGACCTAATACATGGTGCATATTTTTGGGTAGGTGGTGGAGAATATCTTGATCATAATACATCCAGCCTTAATAATGCAACAGGATGCTCAAGTGCCACAGCTCATTCATATGCAGATCTTGAATGTGCCCAATCTGCTCCAGGAAGCAACCTTGCACCTCCTGTTCTACAATTTGCGAAGTCTAGAAAGCTGTCTGCTGAGCGCTCCGACCCGAGAAAGTATGTTGAGAAGATGCACTTATTATTACATCTCTTTTTGGCATAATACGAAGCATTACTTTTCATGAGTTTCTAAATAGTTCCACACATTATTTATAATTAGTAGTGAAAGCATTAAGTGGGCAATTACATGGTACCCTTATTTGGTTTAAAAGGTTTTTTACTTGTAGCACACTGTCTAATGTCTTGCAAGTAATTGGTTTGTAAATCATCAGTCCCTATATGTGACGAGCTAGAGACGAAGTTAAGATTGAATCTTGTTAATAACTGAACCAGGGATTATCTTTTCTCTATAAGTCTTTGGCGATAAGAGTGGAAATGTCTTCATGACTAAATAAACAGGGCGGTCAGCAGTCGCCAATTGCCCGACACACTTTCTACCATGGCTAGATGCTGTAAAATAAGCAAACACTTGCCCATTTAAAGAGTCCTGTCATAGTGTTAAGTCTTAAGTTCGTTTTGAAAAAAGTTATATTCAAATACGTAGAAGGGTGTAGTATGTGGTTAATATTTGAATACCTTTGCAATAAGATGGTTAGATGCATGAATTTACTGTTTAGTCTTTTTGTTTAGACTATATAGTTTCAGTAGCTTCAATTGATGAAGATGTCTATGTTTCTCTCTCAGTCGAACTCTGCTGCAAAGGAAACAGTTCTTTCATTCACATCGGGCTCAGGTGACTTGCTAGTACTGCACTACAATATTTTTGGTTCTCCCTCTTTTTATCTCCGCATTCATTTTATAAATTTTTCATACGCCTCTATAGTTCATTTAAAGGGTGTAGCTTTAATAATTTTATTTAGAGTTGGGCAAATATCATGTCATTAATGGTATATATCTATCTATTCTATTATTATTGATATAACAAATACTGCTGTACATCACACATTGTACTTGTAAGAAGTTCAGTAGGGTACCTCTCTATCATCCGATGTTAGTGCTATCACGATGATAAGATAATCTCCCAGTAGTTTTTGTTTAAAGTTATTTGATAATAAGTATCATTATGTGTTGTTGATTCTTGAGAATATCTTAGTGTGTGTTTGGGGTATCTTAAAATAAGTAGCTTATGACTTATAGGCACTTATGTCGTATAAGTGATAAGTAGAGTAGAGATTAGAGTGTTTGGTAAATCAGAACTTATAATCAGTAGACTGTTTGGTAAATCAGAACTTATAAGTTATTTTTTTTTTTATAATTTTCAAAATATTTGTTTTTTTATATATAACAATGGATATCAATGGATAAATCTCGATGAATAGGGAAATTTGATATATACATATCAATTTTCTAATGAATGGATCGAGAGATATATGGTTCTGAAGATTTGAAGGATATTATATATTGCGTATATCGAGAATAAGTTATAAGTTATAAGTTGAAAGTTAAGAATTCTTAACATTCAACTTATGAACTTATAAGTTATAAGTTTAGCTAAAACTTATTTTGGCAAACACCCCCCATAAGGACTTATGGCCTTATAAGCCATAAGTTGCTTCAGAAATGAAATGCCAAACAGGGCCTTAGTTAGGTTGGTCTGCAGTTAATTTTTGCCTCTTGTTTGCATTTCTGTTTGTAGCTTGAATCGAATATTTGTGGCTATGCTGTGTGCCCACCTATGCATGATTCCATCAAAACTTGCTCCATGTTGTAAATATGTAGCTTTCAGGCTTGTGGAGATTTTTTTTCCCGAACAATTTTCAAGAAACATTGTAAATATGTATGGGTAAAATGGTTACTTGTTATGTCAGTATAGCTCTTGAAGGATAGTACAATTAAATGTCATAAAATGTGTGTGCATTGACAGATCTGTCAGCTTCCGAACTTATGTAAATCTATATGTCAACATTGTTTCCAACTTGTATCTTAGATCCAGTTGTATTCATCCCCCGAAAAGATTACTTAGCACGAAGAACGAAAAGTTTCATAAAGATTACTTAACGTGAAGAACGAAAATTTTCATCTGTTTTTCCCTTTAAATCTCTTGTAACTAATTAGGGAATTTCATGGAACATAATTACTAACTCGTACGTTTTCCATATGCATGAAGCCAATGGCATTAGAGCAAGTTTTATCAGATAGAGACAGTGAGGATGAGTTTGATGATGACGTTGCAGATCTCGAGGACAGAAGGGTAAGTCAAAAAACACTTTAGTTGCGTTGGGGCCTTGAGGATGGGTATTCAATGTGGTTAAGTATCTTATTCAATAAATTTTAGTGTGTTCAAAAAGGTGCTTTTTTTTTAATAAATCAGAGCTGTTCTTGTTTCCTTTGACATGATTCTGGTTTGTCAATTGTGGTTAAATTTTGCAGATGCTTGATGATTTTGTCGATGTTACCAAATATGAGAAACAGATGATGCACCTTTGGAACTCGTTCATTAGAAAACAAAGGTATTCTTTACTTATGGTTTTATCTTATTGATTCCTACTTTACCATTATCTTTCTCGTATCACACTTTGCATAGTAGTCTCCTATGGCTGCATGGAATTTCCTTGTAAAATTTTCCCTTGTCACAGGAAAGATGTGTTCATTATTTCTAGAAAAAATTATGTATTCTACAAAAAAAATTTGTAGTGTGCTGCATAAGTACATCCATACTATATAATTATATTGTGTGCTGCAGCAAAATGAATGAATCTCAATCGGTAATTACACAAAATCTACGGTATATATTAGTCCTAAGTTCTAATTTGAACCTAACCCTATAAATATTATATTTTAATATGTTACTTTGCTAAAGCATCTCCAAGAGTTTCTTAAATCACTCCTAAATTTCATATAAAATATTGACTCTTAAAAATTTAATGTGTATTCATCTCCAACAATACTCTTTATATCCACTCTTTATTTTGTTTTATATTATTAAAAGTAAGTTGCATTTATAGTACACAAGAATATGGAGAGAAAGAAAGTGTTTATCTTATTAGTTTTTTATTTTATATTATTAGTTAAGGGTGGATATTAGCTCTTAAAAGTTAAAATTGAGGAGAGAGAGAGATGATTCTTTTAGTGAATTTTAGAGCCACTAAGAGGCTATTGGAGCAAAACAAATTGTCTCGCTCCTCAAATTTCTAGTTAAGAGTCAAGATAAAGAGGTTCCTGAAGATGCTCATAGTCTGTTATAAATTTTAGATTTAAAGTTGTAGTTAATGATTATCGAAACCTCGACCTTTGATTTCCATATCATTTTTCTTACTCTTATTATGTGCACTTACTCTTATTATGTATAAGATATAATTACCTCGAATGAATGTGAATGGGAAAGTAATTCTAATTAAAAAATCGGAATTAAATTAAATGTTCAATGAAATTTCAACAATTTGCATTTGTTACTTCTTTTTAACTACATAATTATATGCATAATCTAGAAAAAAGTTTATTGATATAATATATATTCATACGGTTATTTAGGATTTAATATTAGATTTTAGAATAGCAACTAAAATGTTGTGCAAGTCGAAGAGATAAACAGGAAGCTTCAACATCTATTTTTCTCTTTCATATTATTTGTAAACATTATTTGATTATGTGTGTAGATGGTACAAGTCCATCTTTCTCTCTCTGCGTGATAGGACGGTGGGGAAGTTTGTTGCCATAAATTGAGGTAGAATAAGTAGGCAGCAATAGTTTTGGACCCGGGCTATACTCTCACAGATTCAAATTTACGAAGTAATTATATGAGTTATTTTTAAGTTTACCCGGGCCTTGGGACCATAGCCTAAGCTATAGTCTGCCCGAGATTTGATGTATCAAAATGAATTTAGACGTTGTCAAGGCTCAAAGTTTAAACCAAATTGATGAGGTTTATGATTAATCCCCTTCCCTAGGTTTTTTTTAAAAGTTTTTTTTAAAAATAAAAATAAAAATAAAAATTGGATGTCAATTTCAGTAACTATGATATTCATGCACACATGCCTCCACTGTGGCTTGAGTCCTCGACCTCTTATTATAAGAGGACAGCTCGACAGGCAAAGTCATAATGCCGTTGTAGCAGCAAGGCTGCATATCCGGGCTTAAGTTTATCCTCCCATCTAATTATTATAGTTTCAAATATTGCAGTGTACGGGCAGATAATCATATTCCGTGGGCGTGTGAAGCATTTACAAAGTTGCACGGAAAAGACTTTGTAGCGGAACCAACTCTGCTTTGGTAAACCCCGTGTCCTTTCTGTTTTTATCCGTAGAACTGCACGCTGTGATATTATCTGGATTTCTTGTTTCTTTACCTTTGCATTGAGAACATATACATTGTAATGAATTGACGATGAAATTTTTGCAGACTGACCCATAATTTTTCTTACAGAAATCATATTTCCTTTGATCGTATCTTGTTCTGAATTTGTATGTTTGATTTAGAGTCCTCATCCATAACATGTACTTCTATGCGTTGCCTTTAATTAGTCTGCTTGATATTATGAGGGTATAGTAGATACTAGAGTGGTGAGACTTTTGCGTGTGATCACTGCTGAGTGCTGGCGGAGACGGTCTACTTTTGGACTTTGTTTATAAGATTGGATTTCAGCATCACAATGTTATTAATTCTGTCTATAAACCCACCTTCAGTCCTTGGGCAAAGGTACATCAGGTTGTCAATAAAGAATATGTAAAACTATATCAAGAAAAATTAGGGTTCCAAACCTGATAAATTGTTGTCAACCAAAATTAATCATATAGCTGTTAATCTTTTCCTATTTTATAATTCTTCTGTTTATCTTTTACAGTTGCATCTTTTTGTTTGTTTGTGTGTCCGCAATGTTTTTTTTTGGTTAATGATCGATTGTAGAAATTAATGAACTTTCACACCCTGCCTCTGTTGAGGTTCATGCCAAGGGAGCAGAGCCACCATGGCTTTTTTGGGTTGGCGGGGGGCGGGGTGTACAGGGAGGATTGGTAGAGCCGTCATTGTAACTAACTGTTTTTATTAACAGGCTTTGCGTGCCTACTCCTTTGTATGGTACTAAATAGGGTGGTGTCATGAATTTACTGCAGGCATAATTCAGTTCACGGTATTTTTTTTTTATGGTAATGGCTTTTTGCAGCTTCTCAGAACCTTCAAAATTTTCTTCTTTTTTTCCCCAAGTTTAAAGTTTTCTTTCCCACAAGCCCCGGGTTTTCACACACAATCTCTCTACTCTAGGGGTAGCAATTATGGGTAATTGAGGTCAGTTTAGTGTCGGGTCAGCCATTTCTTGCTCAATTGAACCATACACAAAAAGTAAATGGGATAAAAACTATAATTAGAACCTGACATTTTCGCTACTTAAGATACCCGAAAGTAACCTGTTTGAAATCGAATATTTAATAGGTGGTTGACTAGTGTCAGACCTTACTCGGCCTGATCTGAAACGGAAATCTGCTTATGCTCTAAATGGAGTTCATCTATTCTCCAAATGGAGTTCATTTTCATTCCGCAATTTCCAGATGTAGATTTGAGATCTAACAATATTATATTAATATATAAAACTATATATTTCTATAAGATTTTGCCAAATCTGAAAACAATGATTACCTTAAGCTGAATCAAGCAATGGAACGTGAAATCAAAGTTTTAAAGAAGCTAAAGAACATGTGGCAACTGGTAACCTTTTGTATTTAACTTGTCTCTAGCTATGTAAAGTATGTTTTGATGGTGGCAGGTGCTGGAGATTGTTTTTGATCAAGCTTTGGAATCATGGCCTTCTGGATGCATGTACCATCAATAAGTGTAATGACTTACTTGAGAAGTTTCAATTCCAAGAGGTGGATCCTTTGAGGAGCCAAGTAGGCGATGGTCAGTTATCTACATAGCTTAAAGGTGTCTGCATAAGACCCAAGTTTAGTGAGTCATCTGATTTACTTTGAATATCTTTCGATTAGGTGTAGTTTTCCATAACTTTTTTTTGTAAGAATGACATGAAGTTCATATCATTAACTTTTGTGAGTTTGTCCGAGTTGCTCTGATTTCTTTCTATAAAGTGTAGTCAGAGATACATGTGTATACAAGCGGATTACCTATTTATGGACATCAGATTATGGTGTCTTCTGCTTTTGCAATTTGTTGGTATCTCATGCTCAATAACATTACAAGTTTTTTTTTTTTTTTTTTTCCAAATGTGAGTTGGAAAGATTTGATTTGTGGGAACTATCAAAAAAAAAAAGATTTGATTTGTGGGCGCATGTTGCGGGGTCCATATTTTTCCTTTGTAACTTGTGAATTTTTTTGGGACAAATTTTGGGGTCTGCCATATTTTATAACTGTATGTATGCCATTGGCATGCCATAGAAGGCTTGGGAACTATGCTAGGAGCAGCTCTAGTGATAATGACTAAATTGGTTGGCAAAATTGATTGGTTATAATGAATAGGGATATTAATAAGAGTATCCAACTTTTTGAAAATATTTTATAAATTGTTTCTAAATTTGTTGTGGTTAATTATAAATCTGTTCTTCCCTTTGGAGAGAGAATGAAAGTATCAGAATCATTCGTAAACTGTTGTAAGAATGTAGATAGTTTTTTTTTTTGGCCAATTGCTAGTTTATGTAAATTCTGTTCTTAAATACACGTTTACAATAAGCTACATCACAGAAATCAAATGATGAATCAAAAAACTAAAAATGCCCAATTCAGCTCAACGAAATTACCTTGGGACATTTTTGGAACTATGTTTTTCGATGGTTTTCAGAATTATACATCTAAGGTCGGTTTTATTGTCACAATTGGATAAAAATTAAAAATTAATCAACATATTTTACATTCTTAAAAATCCAAATTAACGTCTGAGATTAGAATGGGGAAATGTCCCCTGCTAAATAATATATCGAGTTAATATAGTAATTTCAATTTTTTTATTTACAAATTTATTCTTAAAATGTATGTTTAAAATGAGATACCTCAAGTAGTATATCTCTTGTCGTCCCAGGTTCTGGGTTCGATTCTCGCTCACCTCCGAAATTTGTTAGAACAGATACTAGGACTGATTATTCGGTTATAACCAACTGATTTACTGAATACTGAAATACCGAATAGCTCAAAAATCATAACCGAATCAAGAACCGAAATAATTTCGGTTATTTTATCGAATCGAATTTAATATTTTGGTTAAAACCGAATACCGAAATAAAAAACCGAATTGATATATATAAATATTTAATATATAAATATATGATATAAATATATATAAATATATAATAATTTATATTATACATATGTGCTATATTCCGACGCGATTTAGAATTTTTTTTTATTTAGGATCTAGTTTCTATTATAAGAGTAAGTAAGACCTATGTATATATAGAGTCCTGTTCAACTACAAACCATTCTTAAATACAAACTAAAAACCAAACCCCAATCCAACATTTCAAGCTAATCTAATGACCAAACTAGGGGTATCCCAATACAAAAAACGTATAATAATCTACCCTCTATTCAACAAAAAAAAGAAGTTACTGTTCACTGCTGACGTGGCAGTGACGTCAGCAGTGAACAATGTTTTTTTTTTGCTGAACATTATTGAGTTAATTTATGACATTTTTTGTGAAGGTACCCCTGGCGGGGTCTTTAGAATAAATGAAATAACCACATATCTGGACCAAACCAAACCAATTTATTAAATCTGGCCCAATTAAAAATCACTTATTTTATTTGGATATGGATGGATTTAAAATTACATTTTTTGTTCTAAATATGAATCTAAGGGGGTTGTATTGTATTAAGACTTTTAGAGACTTTTAATGATTTTAAAAGTCATGGGGTATTCAATTCTAACTTTTAAAGAGTCTTTAAAAGTATGGTGTTATTCAATTAAGACTTTTAAGAAGTATTTAAAAGTAGGGCGCTTTTAATGAGAATGACTTTTAATGACTTTTAAGAAAAATTATAACTACATTTCTTGAAAAAAAAGTCATGAGTTTTTTGATAAGATTTGACATGACTTCTAATAATTCTATTAAAAATCATCTTGATAAAATTGTTTCATTTACTATCAATAAAAATTCAGGTCGCTTTTCTTCTATTTCTTCCTCTTCTTCCATCTCTTTTTCTTCCTCTTGGTTTTCAATTTCCATATTATATTCATTTTATTAAACAATATTATTGAGGGTGCAATCTTTTGCAATTTTATAAAACTAGATCATCTTTTGCAATTTTGTAAAATTAGATCATAACACACAAAGTAAAATAAAATCCATCAAACATTATAGGAATTTATGGGTTTTTAAAAATATTGTGCTTACAAAAATTCACATAAAATACCAATAAAATAGCTTTGCATCATAAAAACATTGATGGCTAA
Organism: Saposhnikovia divaricata; assembly: GCA_036435485.1. Lineage (NCBI taxonomy): Eukaryota > Viridiplantae > Streptophyta > Magnoliopsida > Apiales > Apiaceae > Saposhnikovia > Saposhnikovia divaricata. The sequence goes on from CM071599.1 coordinate 37,218,250, forward strand.
TGCATAGTGACAAATATATAATTTTCAGATAAAAATATGCAGTGAATACTAAATTTAACAAGAAATATACCGTGTACTCAATTTTTTGGTGACCGAATTAATTAGAGAATACACGATCGAAATTGGATTGAAGTGAAAAAGGTTAAAGGATTTGACACGGTAGACTAATATATGATCTTTGTAGTTAGTCTAGTAAACCACAAAATCTACCAAAAAGTCTATGAAAGTTTTCAGAAGTCATTTCATTAGGAGTCATCAAAAGTATTTCAAAATTTTAGTGACTCAACAAGAATCATTAAGAGTCATTAAAAGTCTATAAAATCCATAAAAGTCATTACCCCAAAAATTGTCATTAAAAGTCATAATACAATATCACCCCCTAAATATGGATCAAATATGTGATATCCATATCTTAAAAAATATGACCTAAGCCGCAATCTATCAGTTCGTCTCTAAGACTCTAACTCTCTGCGATCTACACTGGAACACTGCTATACATTTGGGTGAGTTTACGTGGTTCAAAATCAGTTCTGATTATCATTAACTTCGAAGAATCGCCAGCCGATTTACCAGGTATATACACATACAAACACCTATACACACACGGACACACCTATATATACACACACTTACAGAGATATCTCAATTAGCTTAAATATATGATTTGTGTTCATATAAGTATATTCTTTTGTTGTCATTGTTTCTATGTATGTTTTGTATGTGGGTAGTCTAATATATATTATATTCTCTTGTTTGTTGTTGGTTTAATGTAGATTTAAAGTTAAAATGGAAGAGGAACAAAGTTCGACCACTTGTAGAACTACAAAAAGATTTAAGAAATCTACATCAATAATTTGGGAATTATTTGAGAAGTTTCAGGAGAATGGAAAATTGAAATCTAGGTGTAAAAAATATGATCAAGTTTATACATGTGAACATGGTACCTCAAATATGCGAAAACATATGATGTTAAAACATGGAGAAGTTGTACCCGGTGATGAGCTTGAGATTGTTCCTTTTGAGCAAAGTGTTTACCGTAATTTAATGGGAAAATCAATTGTACAACATAACTTGTCCTTTAATTTTGTTGAGTATGATGGAATTCGGGAAATGCATAGGTATTTAATCATTTACTGCTGCTGATTGTCTGCAGAATGTCTTGTTTATGAATTTTTCTTTTTGAAGAAAATGACGAGTTTGTAAAGGATATTGGTCAAAGTAAATGGAGTCCAAGTATGCTATTGTAAAATTCTTTGTAAACTGCATATTCTACAATAATAGTTCAGAGGTGGAAAGCAGCGGTTGATCAAGTAGTATTTTTTTTGTCACGACTTGCACCAGATTTTAAATATTAAACAACGTTAAATACAATTCCAGCTAAAGAGGGATTAGTATATGTTTTCAAAAATTTTACACAAATATGGATATTCATAGTTTAATCCATAACCATATAAAACCAAACCAAATCAAATCCATATTTTGTAAAATATGGTTAATATATGGTTTTGGTTCCTAAACCAGTCCAAATCCATATTAATCAACTAAAACCAGTCCAAATCCATGTTCTGCCGGGTCTAGTTTAGTGTTTAATAATTATAAAATCAACACTTTTTATCTCATAACTTTAGTATCCGTGACGCATTTCCAACTAACGAGACAATTATACAAAGACATTTTAATCATTTATATAAATAGATATTTTAAAAAACCAAAATACATATTTTGTTGCAAATACTCAATATGTATAATAAATACAGTAAGAACTAATACAGTAATAGTGTTTTTAAATAGAATAATGATAATTTTTTAATTAACAAAAAAATTATATTCAATGATAATTAATTAAAATTATTGCAGTTTCAGAAAAAAATACTTAAATTCTTTTGAATTGTAATATCTTTTATTCATTTTATTCTTTATTCATTATGTCCTGTTCATACAAAAAAAAAGACACTTTATCTTTTTAAAAAAATATAGTGAAATGGCAATTTGTTTTTTTTAGTTTTAAAAAAATAAATATTCTAACTAATGATTGAAATATTCTGTATCGATTAATTGTAACGGTAACAGTGTACGTTAATTAACAAAAAATTCTTAAAAAAATAATGTAATAGATTATAAACATGAGAAATGTAAAGTGTTGATTTAAAAATTATATAATGAAATCCAAATTGCATTTTTTTAAATGATAAATGCTAGTTAAAATGAAAAATTCTAGGTAACTAAACAAATATTCTGGGCGACATATGGAGGCGACAGGCGACCAAGGCGACAGGCGACACCGAGGCGAAAGTAGAAGCAAGTCAACTAGTAGAAGATCAAGCTCACTGGAAAACTTCGGAGAAAATTTTCATGTAGACGAGGATTGGTGGAGTAGGAGATTCCCTTATCTTCAGGAGAACGAGAAAATTTGGGAAAGGAAATTTAAGAACTGGAATATAAAAGTGCCAAACAATTATGGTCCAGGTGACAAACATGTGGACAATCAATTAAAGCCGAAAGTAATAGACCACAACTCAAACGGAGAAGTGAGGATAAGGCTGGCAGAGGATTCTCCTTGGAATGATTTAAAGGAAGAAGAACACTTGAGGAATGTCCTGCTAATGTCAAGAAACCTCTCCAATAAGGAAAACGGTAAAGACTTGCTTGATCCACATCATAAATCATACAAGGGGAGAGCTAAAGGGCACGAATTGACTAAAGACGAAGCGACATTGAAAGATTTCATACTAAAACATCAGAGCTGGGTGGAAGAAAAGGTCCTGCTAGGTGTTCGACGAAATGTCAATTCAAATATAAACAAAGCTTTGGAACAGATCCACCAAAACTCTCTCTCATTCTACCACAAGCAAAACAAGGATACAAGTGGGGAGCAACAACAAAAGATTCTCATTGATTTCATACTAAGCCACGATAGTATGGTAGAAAAAAGGGTACTGTTAGAAGCAAAAAAAGGAGATGACAAGGCAATAAATTGGGCGCTGGGACAAATCCACCATAGATCACTGGAAATGAATGCAAAAACTTTGCATCACAAATCATTCAAGGAAGCTCTACTAGATAGCAAAATGACTCATGAATAGAGTAGTGGAATCTCTAAGGAGAAGCAACCCAGGAATGTTGTCAAAAAAGAATTTGTTAGTAAGACTCTGTTTATATCGGGCTTCCCAGAGGATGTACAAATACGTGACTTATGGCAGCTATTTAAAAGGGAGGGATCCATCAAAGATATTATAGTACCGAATAAAGAGAGACAAGCATCAGAAAAGGTTTGGTTTTGTGAAAACAAGTAACCCTGAGATGGCTAGACGTATGATCAAAGCACTGAATGGTGCAAGGTTAGGGAAAGGAAAGATCTATGTTACTTCAGCAAAGTCAAAAAAGGAGAAGGCAGGCTTCGCAACAACTCCCAGCGTTTCCCTAAATCATATTTTCAGATAAAATAGTAGGACCACGCCTATTACACCTGTTGTTTATCCAATTGTTTCAACTCCCAGGAAATCCCAGGATACTTCGCATGAGGAAGCAAAGAAGGATACTGGAGATAAGCCACTTTCATTGCAGGTCAATAATGCATTTGTAAAAGAATTAAATTACAGCTACCTGATAGAAACAGTTAACGGAGAAGGGGTTGACACAGTTCAAATGATTGTAGAAGGTCTGGGGTTCAAAGAAATCAAGGTTAGAGGGATCACTAGTAAACTCTTCATACTATATTTTCCAACTGAGGAACTTTCCTCTACTCAGGATTTAGACTTCCTAGCATTAGGTTTTGAATCGATACGTAAAACATCTTGGGAAGATCTTCAACCAACAAGGAAGGTATGGGTGGAATGTAGGGGTTTGCCAATGTACGCATGGAAAGATTCAAATTTCCAAAAAATACTTCAACATCGAGGAAACATCCTATATATTTTGCCTTTTGTTGATGACGAGGATCGCTACATTAATCCAAAAATCCTGATGAAAACAGAAGTCAAACAAAACCTGGAATTCAAAAAGGTGGTCATTATAGAGGATCAGATGTTCAATATATCAGTAGTAGAATCTGGGACCCCTTTCTGTACAAATTGCAATGCACAAAATATTGTCTGGTCAAGCAGCGATCATTTGGAGATCCCTTTAGGAGATCTACAAGAAGATGCTAAAGGAACAGTCATAGATTCTAATGCAGAAGGGATTACTAAAATAGAGGTGCAACATCCACTAGCAGATAAGGAGGTCAAATCGGGCAACTCTCAATCTCAGGGTAGTAGAGATACTTCCCCTTGTAACTTAGGTCCTCAGATGCATTCAGGGCCTAATGATTTAGAACATCAAGCAGATTATGACTCAGATATAACCTCAAAGTATTCCAACGAACAGGAAAATTGGCAATGGAGATCGAAGGACTCTACAGAGGAAGATAAATCACAGATAATCTCATATTCATCTCAGTTGGCCTCTCTTCTAGATGACAGTAATGGACAGGATTTAGCAGACAGAGCGGATTCTTAATTCTCACTTCTAAAAGATTTGAGAGAGCTCAGAATCAAGAGCAACAGAGGAAGGCCGAGAAAGAACCTAAAGAAAAAGGTAAAAAGGCTTTCAGGATCCCCAATAGAAGAAGTAGAAAGAATTTGGCTCCAAATGAAGCTCAAGGATTGCGTGTATTAGATCAGGGCAATGAAGCAAAAGCGATCTTGGAAACGACCATCCTGCTGGGATTAACATTAGAGAAGGACAAGGACCTGGCCATCTCTGAAATTAAGCAGAGACTAAATGTCTGACAAGATTCTTCATGATTCATCCTTCAATTTTATATTTATTATGAATCAGTTATCCTTTGTGAGTTGGAATGTTTGAGGAGCTTCTAATGCATGTGCAACATCAAATATAAGGTCCGTGGTATTGGAATCTAAAGCATCTTTGGTTTTTATTCAAGAAACAAAATGCATGGAATGGAATGAAAGAAAACTGCAATCCTTGGGGTTGGGAGATTTTATAGGCTGGGTGGAAGTCCCCCATATAGGCCTCTCGGGAGGTCTAATTTCTGTTTGAGACTCCTCTATTTTTTCAGTCAGTCATCAAGCTACTGCCAGGAACTGGATATGGATCCAAGGAGAGTACATACCAACTAGGTCGAATTTTTCTTGCATTAACATTTATGCTCCTCTAGGACTTCATGACAAAATTAAACTCTGGCAAGATTTATCTTTCATTCTTTCAACAGTCAACTCGATTCCTACGATGTTAGTAGGGGATTTCAACAGTGTTCTTAACCCAGGTGAACGGTTGAATTGTAGTTATGCTATCCTTGATTCAAATCTATTTGCGATTTCATACAAGTCAATCAATTAGTAGAAGCCCCTCTGCTGAATTCCAGTTTCACGTGGTTTGGTCCATATGGAAAACAGAGTAAACTAGACAGAGCGCTTTTAAATGACGAATGGGCATTATCCAGAAACTGGACAGCAACTGCATTGGCTAGACGTAACTCAGATCATAGGCCAATTTACATAAGATGCTCTTCTTACAACTGGGGGCCTATTCCATTCAAGTTGTTTAATTGTTGGTTGGATGATGAGAGATTGGTTGAACTACTGAGGGCAACGTGGGTCAAATTTGGATCAAGTAACTTACATTCTAAATTCAAACTCATTAAATCTGTTACTGTTAGGTCCAAATGTGTTGTAGAGGGGGGGGTGAATATAACTTTTCGAATATGAGAAGCAATAAATACGATGCAATAAACGAACACACAGATTCAAGGAATATATGTCTTATATATAACTTGAAGTGGTTGCTACAACATTCATTACAAAGTATAACAGAAGTTCAGAGAGAATTGAATGATACTAAGCTCTGTGAATGCACTCTCTCTCTTTTACATGTGTTTCTCTTAAGAATTGCTCACTAACTAAAAACATTACACAAGTACTTCTATTTATACTACATGTAATCTATGTCCTGTAGTCTTCAAAGACTAAGATATACGTGGCCCAATGATGTCCACATAAATCTTGCCTTATCTTGAAAGCTTGGAAATCCGCCAATCAGAAGATGCCATGTGTCATGTTGAAGCTGCACTCTAAGTAGAACTTCTACTTGAGAATTTCTACTTAGCCATCTCGAATTTCTAAGTAGAACTTCTACTTAGAAACTTCTACTTGGTCATCTAGAATATTTAGTACTTAGAAAATATTCTGGTCTTCAACTTGAAACTTCAATGCACATCTTAAACTTGTGATATCTTCATGTCTTCTTTATTATTCACCAAGCTCTTGAACATGGATCTTTATTACTGACATAAACTTGCTATCAATGTCCTTACACTTGATGCACTGGTCTGGTTCATAAGTGACTAGTCTTGATAGTGTTTTTGCTTCTTGAATAAATTACCATATCCAATTAGAAATGTGGCTTTCCAATATTTGCTTTCCTTCTTGTTCACTTGAAATCAATTAGTCTTATTGATACTGATAGTTATGATCTTGATTCTTGGCTTTTCAAATCACTGAGGCATGAACAACTTTGACTTGAACTTCTCTCAATGATTTCTTCTTGGCTTGATCATAGTTAACATGTTAAATTGTATCAATTACCTTGTCTTCATTTAGTGTTGATTTCTTTGTGACTTCTTGTTCTTGATTGTCTTCTGGTTAAGTATCTTTTCCTTTAGTTGAGTTACATTAGTTATAGTGCTACAAGTTTACACACTCTGCCTTTCAATCTCCCCCAATTTGATTGTCTAACAATGACATTCAAATTAATGAAGGATAACTCAACTAAACAATGAGACGAGAAAAGATAATTAACATTACAGTCTTGAATAATTTACAATTGAAATTTACTTGAAAACAATACAAAGAACTTAAACTAGAAACAGAATTCGAACTTCGAATTAAAGATCATTTGAGTGATTCCTATCACCTGGATTATTTCATACCTTTTAGTCAAACTTATATCACCTTATTGGATTCACTCTAAGGTGAATTTTCCTCAAGTGAGTTAAAGCAACCGAAAGACATGAAGTTTTTCCAACTTCAAGTTCATACCACTCTGACCTTTAACCCTAATTCCGTTTCCTCTTTCTAGCTTCAGCAGCTTGGTCTTTCTCTTCTTTCTGCCTTCTGCGCTTCTCCTTCTGCTGCTGTTCTTTCTTGTACACTGGATCGCGAAGCTGCTTCCACCTAGCATTCAACAGACTTACAGCTTCCATTTCTAGAGGATTCTTGGGCTCTGGATAAGGATGTTTGAAAAGCCTTCTGAGTTTGTCCACCTCCTGAGTAGTCCTGATCTTTGGAATGTCCTCAAAGTTCTACATTATGAGCTGAGGTTTCCAATGTGATTTCTCAGCTTTAAACTGACAATAGATCATCTTGGGGTAGCCTTTGAGACGGTCAGTATTGTGGACACTAGCCGCATCTCGCTTCATCCGCTTCTTTTCCACCACTATCTCAGACAGGTAACTCATGAGTCTCTGCTTTTCTTCCACATACATATCTTCCACTTCGCCCCATTTGAATACATGTAATACTCTCTCCAGAAATGCAGCATCGTGAGTCTGTAGCAGCCATTTTCTACTCATATGCAAGAATGTTTGATTCTGGTCTGCATCTATGAATACCAAGGCATTGAAGGAATTTACGGACGAGCGGAAGCGCAAATAACAATTAATTTCGTAAAAACCATATATCGCACATATAGAAAATCATGTAAAAATGAAATACGAGGGATTCGTAACCATACCTTGAAATCGAAGCTTTACAAAATGGTGTTTTAGCAGTTGCTCCTCAGAGTGTGAAGCACTCTACCGGTATCCACCAAGATTAATTCTTCGACGAAGCTTTTTATAAAACTAAGCTTTTATAAAAATGGAGGTTTGAGAGAGAGAGAGAGGGAGATGAAGAAGATGAGGGAGGCAACTAGGTTTTTCACAAAAACCAAAAGTGTGTAAACTCATTCTCATCTCATTCTATTTATAGGGCTCATGTAGGGTTTTCAACATTAATATATCATTATATATTAATATATAAATCCTACACTTTACCTTATAAAATGTTAAATAATAATTAAAACAATTTTAATCATTATTAAAACAACTTGCTCTCTCAAAATACCTTCATCAATAAATTAATCTTTTTATGGTGTGACCCTGTAGGTTCAATATTAAGCCGGTAGTAGAAATAAATAATAATAAACCTTTTATTTATTATTTATATGAATTCTAAAATTCATTAAATATAATTAACTGATTAATTATATTTATTCTACATCGTGAGTGATGCTTCTCAACATATCGCGACTATCCGGATAATATGAATTCACTGCTTAGAATACCAAGAACCTGTCAGTGACTAGTTACCGTACAATCAATTCCTTCTACCCTACAATATCCCGATTAAATACAAGGCATGGATCTCGTGTCAGGCCTATCAAATTTAATCATATGATTTCTTATTCATAACGCAAAGTTCATATTAATGCAAATTAGAAACTCCTTTCTAATTTCATACACTCTGGCCAGAGATTCCAGAACTCGCATACTAAGAATAACATAGGATATTCACTTCCTTACTGGAAGGGGTAGATTCTTTATTGATCGTTAACTATCTCCATACATAAATCCCTGTACCCAGAATAGACCTAATGTATGTCCTTGAGACTAAGGACTAAACCAAAGCACAGTTCATTATATACAAGATTACTCTAACGATCTCAAGTCTAAGGACACTTGTACAACTATCACTCAGTGAATAACTATTGACACGTGAGTAAACTCCATTAGTTGTCCAACTTATCGAGTCATGTTCAGTGAACTTATTCCCTAATAAGCACCTACATACTAGCTATAGTGTCACCACACAAATGCCTATGAGAACAGACATCCTCCTGACGGGAGCAAGCATAATATGTACCGATCTTTGCGGATTCACTAACTTCCGATTAGTTATCCTATGATCAGGAACTGTTTAAGTCTAGAGTTATCATCTTCTAGATCTCACTATTATAATCTCATTATAATTATAGAAGCTTTACTCTAAACTATGGAACATCTTATTTAAAACACTTTAAACAGATAATGCCCGTAATAAAATCAAAACAAGTCTTTTATTATTATTAATGAAATCAAACAAGAATACATGAAAGTTCTTCCTAACTCATCATACATGATTGGATTTAGGACAAACACTTTCAATCTCCCACTTGAACTAAAGCCAATCACCCTGGTATCTAATACCCATCTTCTCTTTATGACGATCAAAGTGAATCTGAGACAATGACTTTGTGAGTGGGTCTGCTATGTTGTTATGTGTGTCAACTCTCTCAACCTTGACATCTCCCCTTTCAATGATCTCCCTAATCAAATGAAAGCGCCGCAAAACATGTTTGGAATTTTGATGAGACCTAGGTTCCTTGGCTTGTGCTATTGCTGCATTGTTATCACAATACAACACAATAGGCTCTTCAATGCTTGGAACAACTCCCAACTCAGAAACAAATTTCCTCATCCAAACGGCTTCTTTTGCAGCCTCACTTGCAGCTATATACTCTGCTTCCGCTGTGGAGTCAGCCGTTGTCGACTGTTTGGAACTCTTCCAACTAATCGCACCACCATTCAAAGTAAACACATACCCTGACATGGATTTGCTATCACTTTCTGATTGAAAACTAGAGTCAGTATAACCCTCTATTTTCAATTCAGATCCACCAAAAACAAGAAAAATATCCTTAGTCCTTCGCAAGTACTTAAGGATGTTCTTCACTGCTTTCCAGTGGTCTTCACCTGGATTGGACTGATATCTGCTTGTCACACTAATTGAATAAGCAACATCAGGCCTAGTACATAACATCGCGTACATGATAGATCCTATTGCTGAAGCATAAGGAATCTTACTCATGCGCTCTCTTTCCTCAGGTGTCTTAGGAGACATCTTTTCGGAAAGGGATACTCCATGGCTCATCGGTATGAGACCTCTCTTGGAGTTTTCCATGCTAAACCTTTTAAGCACTTTCTCGATGTATGTACCCTGGGTAAGACCTATCATTCTTCTAGATCTATCTCTATAGATCTTCATACCGAGAATGTAGGATGCTTCACCCAAGTCCTTCATAGTGAAGTTCTTTGATAACCACACTTTGACTGATTGCAGCATCGGTATATCATTTCCTATAAGAAGTATGTCATCCACATACAATACAAGAAATGTTACCGCGCTCCCACTAACCTTCTTGTAGACACATGGTTCATCTATGTTCTTGATAAAATCAAACTCTTTGATTGTCTCATCAAAACGAATGTTCCATCTACGAGAAGCTTGCTTTAATCCATATATGGTCCTTAGCAGCTTACACACTAGGTGTTCATTCCCTTTAGAAACAAACCCCTCTGGCTGTGTCATATACACTTCCTCTTCAAGTTTCCCATTGAGGAAGGCCGTTTTCACGTCCATTTGCCAGATCTCATAGTCGTAGTAAGCAGCAATCGCAAGCAAAATCCGAATTGATTTTAACAGGGCTACAGGCGAAAAAGTTTCATCAAAGTCAATCCCTTGCCTTTGTCTGAATCCTTTTGCCACGAGCCTGGCCTTATAGGTCTCCACCTGGCCATCTGCTCCAATCTTTCTTTTGTATACCCATTTGCATCCAATAGGATTCACATCCTCTGGTGCTTCAACCAAAGTCCATACTTGGTTGGCATACATAGAATCCATTTCGGATTTCATGGCACTCTGCCATTTCTCTGAGTCAACACTACTCATAGCCTCATTATAGGTCATAGGGTCGTCATCATCAACGATTGATAACTCATTGTCATTCTCAATGACAAGGCCATAATACCTCTCAGGTTGGCGAGACACTCTTTCTGACCTACGAATGGGCTGTACCACAGAAGGTTGTTCAGTCTGAACAGGTGTTTCCTCTTGAACCGTAGTAGTTTGTGCTTCTTGAACTTCATTAAGTTCTATTTTGCTCCCACTGTTTCCTTCTAGGATAAACTGTTTTTCCAAGAAGGTAGCATGTCTGGAGACAAATACACTATGATTGGTGTAGAAGTAATACCCTAAAGTTTCTTTAGGATAACCCACAAAACTACATTTCACGGATCGAGATTCCAGCTTATCAGGGTCAACTTTCTTGACATAAGCCGGACATCCCCAAATCTTAACGTGTTTAAGACTCGGTTTCCTTTCTTTCCATATCTCATATGGAGTTTGAGGAACAGATTTGGAAGGCACCTTATTCAGTAAATATGCTGAGGTTTCCAATGCATAACCCCAAAGGAATACTGGAAGATTTGCATAGCTCATCATGGACCGAACCATGTCTAACAAAGTTCGATTTCTCCTTTCAGATACTCCATTCAACTGTGGAGTATATGGAGGAGTCCACTGAGAGACTATACCATTTTCTTTGAGATAATCTAGAAATTCTCCACTCAAGTATTCACCACCTCGATCTGATCGAAGAGTTTTAATACTACGTTTGGTTTGTTTCTCCACTTCATTCTTATATTCTTTGAACTTTTCAAAGGCCTCAGACTTGTGTTTCATCAAATACACATATCCGAATCTAGATCGATCATCTATGAAAGTAATGAAGTACGAAAATCCACCCATGGCTTGCGTAGACATCGGTCCACATACATCTGTATGTACCAGTCCTAGCAATTCTGCAGCCCTCTCTCCATGTCCACTAAATGGAGATTTGGTCATTTTACCCAATAGACAAGACTCGCATGTAGGATATGATTCAAAATCAAAGGGGTCAAGTAACCCTTCCTTATGCAATGTCCGCAGTCTATTTTCACTAATATGACCAAGTCTGCAGTGCCACAAATAGGTGAGATTTTCATCATCTCTTTTCCTTTTTTTAGTATGTTCAATTTGTAGTAAATCATGCTCTATGTCACACACATATAGACCATTATTTAAAATACCACTACCATAAAGAACATTATCTCTAAGAATTGAACATTCATTATTCTTAATAACAAACGAAAATCCATCCAAGTCTAACATGGGAATAGAAATAATATTCCTCACAATCGAGGGAACAAAATAACAATTATTTAAAACAATAGTCTTGCCCGTAGGCATATGTAAATCAAACGATCCTACAGATTCAGCAGCAACTCTTGCTCCATTTCCCATCCGTAGAATCACCTCCTCTTCCTCGAGAGTCCTACTTCCCCTTAGTCCCTGCAACGAATTGCAAATGTGAGAACCACAGGCGGTATCTAATACCCAAGTAGAATTTTGATTTATTGACATATTCACTTCAATCATGAACATACCTGAACCAGAAGCGACAGTCTCACTATCTTTCTTCTTTTTCATTTCTGCAAGGTAAACCTTGCAGTTCCTCTTCCAGTGCCCCACCTTGTTACAGTGAAAGCAAACAGCTTTGCTCTTGGGGTCTTCAGCTTTTGGTGGAACCGGCTTTTTCTCACCAACTTTCTTCTTCTTGGAAGGGTTCTTCTTCCTTTTCTTAGGATTGGAACCCTCACCAATTAGAAGAACAGAACTCTTCTTAGAGGGAAAATTCGATTCCGCAGTCTTCAACATGTTGTGGAGTTCAGCCAGGCTGACGTCCAACTTATTCATGTGAAAGTTCACAACAAACTGCGAAAATGAACCCGGAAGTGATTGCAAGACCAAGTCTTGAGTCAGTTCCCTATCCATGACAAAACCAAGTTGCCCAAGACGTTCAATCAAACTGATCATCTTAAGTACATGGTCATTCACGGATGATCCCTCAGACATCCTACAACGGAACAGCTCCTTCGATATCTCATATCGAGCTGTCCTCCCTGCCACATCATACAACTCTTGCAGATGCTCTAGGATAGTGTGAGCATCCATAAGCTCATGTTGCTTCTGTAGCTCATCGTTCATGGAAGCTAGCATGATACATTGAGCAACATTAGCATCATCTATCCACTTACGATACACAACATGTTCATCATTATGTGCATCGTCAGCAGGTTCAGCAGGCTTAGGTGAGTCAAGCACATATTCCAGCTTCTCAACCCTGAGAACAATTCTCAAGTTTCGAAGCCAGTTAGCAAAATTCGGACCAGTCAATTTGTGAGCATCCAGTATGCTCCGGAGTGATAGTGCAGAAGACATAGTGTATATAGTAAATCTGTAAATGATAAACACATAACAACACTTAGCAAATATTCAATTTCATTTTAAAAACACTATATGAATCGGGTCTTTATTCATAAGTGACTCCCACTAGTTTATCTAATTTATTCAACCCCCTTAAGTGAAAAATTAAGCATTCATAATGCTAGTGGGAATAGGGATCCTATATTCCATCACACAACCTCGGCTGTGGCACGAAACGCCATGTGATGTTCAATAGGCAGACAACTCTTGTCAATTACATCTCATGTTATTCCCTAATAAAACTTTAGCCTCTTGAATAATTGAGTCACGGCTGTGGCACGACAAACTCAATATTCTAAGTCAAGTCTAACCCAACATTCCGTACAACTGAATCAGTCTCCAACGGCCCACGGCTGTAGCACGTAACGACCATTAGATTCTAATTCATTGTACACATCTCTATGTAATAGACAAGTATTTCTTATTTCAAAATCAAAGCCCTCGGCTGTAGCACGAAACGACAATGATTCAAAAATAAGAACTACTTTCTACCATGTTGGAAGGCTATGACCGACACAAGCCCGTTGTGTCATTGGCCAATTACTACTTGATATTATTTAATTTTAGAGGGATTATATTATGTTACAATCATAATCATATTATAAAGAGATTCTTCCTTTTAAATTAAATATTTCAAATCAATAATCGATAATTGGATGATTCCCAGATCGGGGGGAGCATTGTCAAGAGGCGTCACTTAATACCCCTTTCTTACAGATCGAAATCCGTTTTTGACAGAATCATCCATTCTCTCAATATTGAAAATTCATATTTAATTACGTGTTTCACAAACACAAGAATCTCATGATTGTATTCATAATATTATTATTAAGGCAAGAAACGATTCCTATTCTAGATTTTCTAGAGCACGCCTTATTTTGATTTAAGTTCACCTAAATCTATCATCGCATGGTAAACATAGGCATATATCACATATATAAAATTAAATCAACAAGTAAGCATGCAAGCAATATCATGTCACACAATGATATAATGATGTATGGATTTATTATAGTATTTAAAAGCAATTAAAACAATTAAAACATGCTTTAAAACACTTCTGGGAATATAAACAGTTCAAAACTATTTTATAAAAAATATTTGACCACTCCATTAGATCCGTCTCGGAAAAACGAATCCAACGATATATTGCACGCCCAAAATGGAGTTACGAAACTCCCAGAAAATCAAATTTAATGTGACAGAAGGGCTGTAACGCATTTCTTAAATGCATTTCAGCCTGTAACGCATTTCTTAAATGCGTTTCCTCTTGTAACGCATTTCTTAAATGCGTTACACCCCCTATTTACCGCGTGCGCGCCACGCGCCAGCAACGTTCAGCCGACCGTTTAAATTTTTTTTTTTTTTTTGTTTGTTGTCAGACTGCAGAAACGTACAGATTAGTAACTATTGCTTCTGTATAACATTAATATGCCTTTACTCTATAATAACTTTTATTAATATCTTTATAATTTTAATATTAATAAATTAATTAACAATTAATTAATAAATTATTAAAAATTATCAAGACATGATTTCTGAAAATCAAGAGCAGCAGCAAAAATACCAGAATGACAAGGGGACCTTTTGCAATATTTTTAATCATAATATTTTCACATGCATAATTATTATATGAATTTTAATTAAAACAATTTTAAAAATTCATAACAAATAATCTACACATCACAAAATTATGAGAAAAATATCCAGATCATCTACAACACTTGTAGAACTCAGATTAGTGGTCAAAATCATATGCAAAAATTATTTCGAATTAATTCATAATTAAATCCAAATAAACTTGCAAAAATCATAATAAATCCATACATGCATAAAAAAATCTGAAATTTTTATATGACTCTCTATATGCAAGAACCTAGCTCTGATACCATTGAAGGAATTTACGGACGAGCGGAAGCGCAAATAACAATTAATTCCGTAAAAACCATATATCGCACATATAGAAAATCATGTAAAAATGAAATACGAGGGATTCGTAACCATACCTTGAAATCGAAGCTTTACAAAATGGTGTTTTAGCAGTTGCTCCTCAGAGTGTGAAGCACTCTACCGGTATCCACCAAGATTAATTCTTCGACGAAGCTTTATATAAAACTAAGCTTTTATAAAAATGGAGGTTTGAGAGAGAGAGAGAGAGGGAGATGAAGAAGATGAGGGAGGCAACTAGGTTTTTCACAAAAACCAAAAGTGTGTAAACTCATTCTCATCTCATTCTATTTATAGGGCTCATGTAGGGTTTTCAACATTAATATATCATTATATATTAATATATAAATCCTACACTTTACCTTATAAAATGTTAAATAATAATTAAAACAATTTTAATCATTATTAAAACAACTTGCTCTCTCAAAATACCTTCATCAATAAATTAATCTTTTTATGGTGTGACCCTGTAGGTTCAATATTAAGCCGGTAGTAGAAATAAATAATAATAAACCTTTTATTTATTATTTATATGAATTCTAAAATTCATTAAATATAATTAACTGATTAATTATATTTATTCTACATCGTGAGTGATGCTTCTCAACATATCGCGACTATCCGGATAATATGAATTCACTGCTTAGAATACCAAGAACCTGTCAGTGACTAGTTACCGTACAATCAATTCCTTCTACCCTACAATATCCCGATTAAATACAAGGCATGGATCTCGTGTCAGGCCTATCAAATTTAATCATATGATTTCTTATTCATAACGCAAAGTTCATATTAATGCAAATTAGAAACTCCTTTCTAATTTCATACACTCTGGCCAGAGATTCCAGAACTCGCATACTAAGAATAACATAGGATATTCACTTCCTTACTGGAAGGGGTAGATTCTTTATTGATCGTTAACTATCTCCATACATAAATCCCTGTACCCAGAATAGACCTAATGTATGTCCTTGAGACTAAGGACTAAACCAAAGCACAGTTCATTATATACAAGATTACTCTAACGATCTCAAGTCTAAGGACACTTGTACAACTATCACTCAGTGAATAACTATTGACACGTGAGTAAACTCCATTAGTTGTCCAACTTATCGAGTCATGTTCAGTGAACTTATTCCCTAATAAGCACCTACATACTAGCTATAGTGTCACCACACAAATGCCTATGAGAACAGACATCCTCCTGACGGGAGCAAGCATAATATGTACCGATCTTTGCGGATTCACTAACTTCCGATTAGTTATCCTATGATCAGGAACTGTTTAAGTCTAGAGTTATCATCTTCTAGATCTCACTATTATAATCTCATTATAATTATAGAAGCTTTACTCTAAACTATGGAACATCTTATTTAAAACACTTTAAACAGATAATGCCCGTAATAAAATCAAAACAAGTCTTTTATTATTATTAATGAAATCAAACAAGAATACATGAAAGTTCTTCCTAACTCATCATACATGATTGGATTTAGGACAAACACTTTCAGGCATCAGCTGTATCTTCAACATAAGCGTGTATCCAGTATACACTATCACTTCCTGGAACACCAATATCCTCCCTTATCTCTCCTTGTTCCAGTGCTCCAGAGGGAAGAGTCAGAGCTTCATCTACATTCTTCATTGCTTGAAGAATATTCCATTTCTTCTCCATCAGCTCCGGCTCAATCTTCACGTTATCTAGAGGGTTTGGAGCAATGATATCACACTTCCACACCTCATTGATCTTCTTGAATATGACTCTTTCAATGATCTTCATGGATTTTTTTTAAGCTCAGAAGCGAATCCCTTACTCATCATTTGTCTATAGACAGCTTTGAGAGATTCCACTGAAATCTCCATTAGATCATTTTCCTCCATGCTAACCCTCTTCATCTTTCCGTCAACTACCATCCGGACAAAATTTGGATATGCTGAGAATTCTGGACCCTTGTCCTCTGCTAGCTGCATTAACTGATCCCTATACAGAATGCTTAGCTCCACAGATTGAGAGTATTGAATTTTTGTCGCTAGCAAGAACAACTCTGACGCAGATCTTCTCGTTATGAATTGGTCATCCACATATAGGAAAGATGTTGGGACTCCTTCTACCAAGGACAAAATAACCTGCCACTCCTTAAGTGTTGCATTGTATCCAACCCTGACTTTAGAAATTAATCTCTTCAAAGCACTAATATAGTCCCCAGTCATTGGATTCTGCAAATTCAAGTTGTAGAACAGATCATCTGCCTCTTTGTTATGAACTCCTTTCGCACAGGGTCCCATCATTATCTTCCTTGCTTCATCCCACTTCTGTCCTATCCTCCTCTTGTCGAGATCAACTTGAGGATCAGCTAGCCTTGCAAGCTCATGATCATACTGCTTCCCTTGGAGCTCCACTTTCTTTTCTAGGAACGTAGCACGTTCTTGCATCATCTTCATTTTATGGAACTGAGCTTGTTCCAAGGCTAACTGTTGAGCTTTAAGGGTTTCCTCATCAACAGGAATTTCTTCAGGCATTCCGGAAGACATCCCAGCACCTCCACCTTGTTCCTTCAAAGATCTCTTTATAGCATGTGCCAAAGGTACGTCTTCCATATCAGAATCTGAGTCAAGTACCTCCTGTACTGTTTCCTGATGACTCAGGTCAACGAATGGTTCATCAACCATCATTGCCTTACCCTTTCTCCTCCTCAGAGCCTCTTCATCAACAGCAGGCTCAATTTCTGTTTCCTTGACAAGATCAGCGGGTTCTTCAATTTCTTCGATGTGAACTGCCTGCTGTCTCGTCTCCTTTCCACTCTCCCCCTTAGGTGAGTTATCCTGAGCTCCACCTTGGTCTTCAGATCCACCAGCTGCATAAGAACCTCCAAAACCAGAACCAGAGGCTCCCGCTCCACTAGTACCACCTGCACCACCTGCACCAGCATCGGGGGGAGGTTGTTGCGACTCGAAACACTCCGGGGGCACAAAACTCCTGACTGCGAACATCATTCTACTGATCTCCACGGCCATTGTATGCATTGTAGACTCCATTGCCCCCATTCTTTCATTAAGAGTGCTTCCCAAGACACCACCAGCATGGCCCAAGTCATTGACCTTGTTTGTCAAAGCATCAAAAGCTGTAGCTTGACTTGCCATTCTTGCTGCGTAGTCATCAAGAGCCCTTTGATTGTTTCCAATGTTAATCCCGAACTGCCCCATCGTCTGCCCGAACTGCCTCATCTGATTTTCCATAGAAGTCATACGTGTATCAAGATTTTCAATATTAAGGGACGGTGTTTGGTTTAGGTGACCTCGCTCTAATACTCGTTCTATTAGTATTTGGCGCTCGGTTTCGGGCCTTAAAAATGAAGGTCCCTCTCTCCCTAACCTCTCACACACACTCCCTGTCTCACGCTCGTGTATGTCTTCAATGATTGATCCAAAGTATGAAGCAGTACCTGCAGAAATTGGATAAGCAATATAATTGGCAGTTATGGGATCTATTTCTGTTATGTCCTGAGTTGGAATCTCAGGCTGAGTGGCTGCAAAGTGTTCTTGTACGACATCAGAACCGATCCTCTTTGCAGCATCAGTACGTACCGGTGAAGGTACGGCTGAAGTTGTTAAAACTTCATGTCCTTTTGAAGCAATAGGATCTTTAAAAGGTACATAATCCTCACCAAAATCCCTATGTACAGATTGTTTAAAGGGAGAACCACTCTCGTGAGGTGGAGCGTGTGACACATTAGGGTTTGACTGGACTTTTGAAGTAGCAGCATGAAAAAGTTTGGCTTTCATTCGAATAAGTTGCTGCTCTTCGGGTTCACTCTCCTCATCATCTCTTACATATACATGTGCTGGCTTTCTGACTTCCGTTAACAGGGGTGAAAGAGAATAAGAATGTGTATCAGGCTCAGAAATATAGCTCTCACCCTGGGATAGATCCTGCGGGTTAGCAGTCTCTTGGGTCTCGGAATCAGATACATAGGAGGAGGAATGAATAGTTTGCAGGGAGAGATTACCAGATTGATTACCTTGTGCATCATCGCTTTGCTCATCAGGAATCTCATCAAATGCCTCAGCATGAACAGATGGATTCTGAGCATGTGATGAAACTTGTGATGATGCCTCCAAATTGGTAACTCCTGCATCATATGTAAGCCACATTTGAATATTTTCAGGAATTGACATATGTTTACCTTGATGTTTATCCTGATTAGCAATAGTTGAAAGTGACTTAGTGCCCATCCCTAGCGGTGCAGATGTTGGGCTTCTGGCAAATCCCTGTCTAACAGCAAGAGCATCCTTCGGTATTAAATCATTAATCAGCATTTGTAGGAACCGAGGAAACCAGCAGACATAATTTGTAGATCCCATTGAGGCCACTATCTCAGAGAGAACTATGCGTCCATAATTTATATCCAGTTCTCTTGCTAGGGCAACTGCAAAGGTTTGCATTGGAATTGGAATTTGATGAAAATCTTTTTCGCGTGCCCGAAAACATCTTGTGATGGCCTCGAAAAAGTAATTCCATTCCACATGGAAGAATTGTTTTTGGATGTTTCCAGTGATCTGGCCAGTCGGAGGATAACATCATATTTCTTCAAATAATGTGAGGCGTTGTTCCGCTGTAGGTTCTGCATCATAAACATCTTTGATTGGGAATCCCAGAACCCTGTTGACAATTTCTTCAGTCACCTCATATTCCTGACCCGCTAAGGTAAACCTGAAACCGTAGGGGGTTGTTTTACTCCAAAAAGTAACCGCACTAGTCCATAATTGCTGTAAAGCATCATGTACTAGTGTAGGTTTAGCAGTAAAAGCATGGCTAGCCTTGGAGTACAAATTGAGAAATCGTACCCAAAACTTAAACCGTGGGAGTTGATCACCAATTTCCATAGAAATATTATAAAAATTGTTTTTAGCAAGTGAAAATTGGTGAGCCATTTTAATTAAATGTTTTTCTTTAAAAGATGTGATTTTTTTTTTTTAATTTTGAAAAACAAGTAATTTACGAATTAAAGATTGTATCCCTTTTAATTTAACAAGAACAACAAAAGTCCCTTTGAGAAATTAAACTACGGGATTCAATCAATAGCCAATACTAATTCTGAATATTCAATGAAGATGAATATTCGTGTGTATACCAGTGAAATCGTGTGTGTTTAGATAGAGAATATGAAATCGTGTTTTATGAACAGTTACACAAACAATTTATGTTTGTGTGTATGTATATGCGCGTGTATGAACGGTCACTAAACACACCACCACAACGATTAAGGATAACACAGACAATAGTAGTCAACAAATTGGCAGTAATTCATGATTAGTATGAGTTTAATCACAAAAACACGGATTAAAGGTATGTAATTTGTGAAATCGCCCTGTTTTTGTGAAGCGGCTGCTGTGAAAATGAAATTAGGTAAAGTGAATGATGCATCGAGTTAGAGATGTATATATAGATGATTGTGAAATGACAAAAATGTCCCTGTTAAAAAGAGTGAAAAATACTAAGTCCATACAGGGAACACCTAAGTCGAACTCTATCTCGAACATCTCTATCTCGAACATCAAGTCGAACTTCGAGATGAAGTTCGAGATAGAGGTTAACTCGAACAAATAAGCACAAATAAGCACTTTAACCAATTTAACAGCAAAGACTACAGGGAAATCTTATCTCGAACTTGATTGGTTTGTAGACTTGGAAAATACCTCTCCAGTAAAAGAAATAAAGGAAAATTCGAGATACGTTTCGAGTTAGAAGTTTAACTCTATCTCGAACATCAAGCCGAAATTCGAGTTGAGTTTCGAGATAGAGACTAACTCGAAGTTAATCTCAATTCTTTCCAAAATATCTTGAATGGAAACTTAATCTCAACCTTCGAGATAAGATTCGAGTTAGGAGTAACTCAAAAAATTCCCTTAAGCAACTGAGAACTCTATCTCGAACATCAAGTCGAAATTCGAGTTGAGTTTCGAGATAGACTAACTCGAAGTTATTCTCAGTTCTTTTCAAAATATTCCCTTAATGGAAACCTCATCTCAACATTTGAGATAAAATTCGAGATAGACTTTATCTCGAATATTTTGAAGATAGAACTAGGCACACTGGTAACTCGAACTCGAACTCAAAGTCGAATTTCGAGATAGACAACTCGAAATTCTTCCCAGACTTAGAATTTTCAAAACTTCACTCTGACAGCTTAAGTCGAAATTCAAGTCGAATTTCTAGATAAGTTTCGAGATAGACACTAACTCGAAATTTTGAAGAAATTCAATTCTAAGGCCTCTAATTACATGAAAATCATAGGTAAATTCATCTAAAAATCATGTAAAATTTAGAATATTATGAATTTAACTCCCCCTATGATCATGCAATCTAACAAGCATAAATTCACAGATTTGTGCTATAAAAGACACTTAAAACATAATGAATTTATAAAAACTATATGCAAACTATAACAATCATTAATTAGGCATTTTAAAGTCTAAGCACATAATGATTGAGTAGCTGGCACATACAAACATAAACCTGGATTTTACAGATAGAAGGCTTTACTAACTTGTGTTAAGCATTCCCAATTCACCAACCAATCTATTGAATGTTACTTCATCAAGAGGTTTGGTGAATATACCTGCAATTTGTTGCATTGTGGGCACAAAATGTAGCTCCACAGTCCCCTCCTCGACATGTTCTCTTATGAAATGATACCTGATGTCGATGTGCTTGGTTCTTGAGTGATCTACAGGATTGTTGGTTATGGCAATGGCACTTGTGTTGTCACACATAATTGGAATTTTCTTGTGCTCCATGCCATAATCCTTCAATTGGTTCCTCATCCACAGTATTTGAGCTACACAGCTTCCAGCAGCAATGTACTCAGCTTCAGCAGTAGAAGTAGATACTGTATGTTGCTTTTTACTTTGCCAGGACACCAATCTTCTGCCAAGAAACTGACAAGCACCAGATGTGCTTTTTCTATCAATCCTGCAACCTGCATAGTCTGAATCCGAATAGCCAATTAGATTAAAACCTGTATCTCTTGGGTACCAAATCCCTAGATTTGGTGTGCCCTTGAGATACCTAAAAATTCTCTTGACGGCTACGAGATGTGATTCTCTAGGATCCGCTTGGAACCTTGCACATAAACAAGTTGCGAACATTATATCGGGTCTACTTGCAGTTAAATAGAGGAGTGAGCCAATCATACCTCGATAGCTTGTGATGTCAACTGGTTTACCTGATTTGTCTTCATCAAGCTTCGTGGCTGTTGCCATGGGAGTCTTAGCTGCTGATGCATCTTCTAGATTGTACTTTTTGAGTAAATCTCTGACGTACTTGGATTGACAGATAAAGATACCATCTTTTCTCTGACTGATCTCTAATCCAAGGAAGAAGGACAGCTCTCCCATCATGCTCATATCATATTTTTCCTGCATTAGCTTGGCAAATTTCTTGCACAAGCGCTCATTTGATGACCCAAAAATAATATCGTCCACATAGACTTGAACAAGTATTAAGTCATTTCTTACATTTTTGTAGAACAATGTTTTATCAATTACTCCCCTAGTAAAACCATTTTCAATTAAGAATAAGGATAGGGTTTCATACCATCGCCTTGGGGATTGCTTGAGGCCATAGACAGATTTGAAGAGAAGATACACAAAATCTACATGTTCTGGATCAACGAAGCCAGGCGGCTGTTCCAGATACACTTCTTCTTCTAACTCTCCATTCAGGAAGGCACTTTTCACATCCATCTGGAAAACCTTGAAGTTCTTATGTGCTGCAAATGCCAAGAACATCCTGACTACCTCAAGTCTTGCAACTGGTGCATAGGTTTCATCATAATCAATTCCTTCTCGCTGAGAATAACCTTTTGCAACCAAACGAGCCTTGTTTCGTGTTACAAGTCCGTTTTCATCCAGTTTATTTCTGAATACCCACCTAGCTCCAATTACTGATATTTTCTTTGGTCGGGGTACCAGTTTCCAAACTTTCTGCCTTTCAAACTGATTGAGTTCCTCTTGCATTGCAATCACCCAATCAGCATCGCCAAGAGCTTCTTCTATTTCTTTAGGTTCAAGCTTGGATAAGAACCCAGAATATAAGGAAATATTAACCAGGTCAGCTCTTGCAGTTCTTCTAGTAGTCACACCAGCATCTGGATCACCAATAATTAATTCAAACGGATGATCTCTATTCCATACCCGTTCTCCTGGAAATTGTCTTGATGATTCAGCTTGACTTTCTGAGTTATGGTGCTGACTACTTTGATTATTCTCACTAACTCCCCCTGAGTTAGTGCCAGCTCCTACAGAACTACTGTCAACTCGTCTCGAGCCTTGAACAATTGTCCTTGAGCTGCTATTTACTCCCCCTGAGTTATTGCCGGTTCGTACTGAAGAAGTCTCTTCTGATCTTGTAGAATTAGCTTGTTCACTAGACTCAGGTTCTTCACGTACACTTGGAACATTTAATGGGACAACTAACTCAGGTTCATCTTCAAGTTCATCTAAGTCCAGATTCTGAAATTTTAGGGACTCAGGTTCACTAGAATCTCTAGAAATTGATGGGAGTTTGGTATCGTCGAATCTGACGTTGTAGCTTTCAGTCACTTTTCGATCATTCACTAAGAACACTCTATAAGCTGCCACCACATCTGTGGAATAACCAACAAAGATTCCTTCACGAGCTTTTGCTGCAAACTTGCCTAGATTTTCATCATCTATAAGCACATAGCATTTTGCTCCGAAGACATGAAAGTATTTGATTGTTGGTCTTCTGTTGTTCATTAATTCACATGGTGTCTTTTCTTTATCTTTTATAATCAAGGTTCTATTTTGAGTGTAACAAGCGGTACTCACTGCTTCGGCCCAGAAGTACAAAGGAAGTTTTGAATCATACAACAAAGTTCTTGCTGCTTCAACCAAAGTTCTATTCTTCCCTTCAACTACTCCATTTTGCTGTGGAGTTCTCGGGGCTGAATACTGACGACGTATTCCTTTAGATACACAGAAGTCATTCAGCACTGCGTTTTTGAATTCAGTGCCATTGTCTGATCTAATCGTCTTCACAGTAAGTGTTGAAACATTCTCAATTTGAGTGATGTGATCAATGATTAAGAAAGGTACTTCGTCTTTCGTCATTGCGAAAAATACCCATGTATACTTGGAGAAGTCATCCACGATTACCAATGCATATCTTTTCCTAGACAAATATAGGACATTCACTGGGCCAAACAAATCCATATGAAGAAGTTGCAGAGGCTCAGTAATACTAGAAATTTCTTTGCTTTTATGCGATGCTCGCTTCGACTTTCCCATTTCACAAGCTTCACAGAGTCCTTTCGGAGCGAACTCCATTTGAGGTAGATCTCTCACCAATTCTCGCCTCGCGAGAGCATTCATCATTTTGAAGTTTAAGTGAGATAGTTTTTTGTGCCATAACCAGCTTTCATCATCCGAGGCTTTGCTGTAGAAACAGGTGACCTCATTCTGATTTGCTGAATCCATGTCTGCAACAAAAAGATCTGCCTTTCGAACTCCTCTCAAAGCCAATGAGACTTCCTTGATGTGAGTGATTGATACTCCTTTCTTATTGAAGACAATTTCGTAACCTTTGTCACAGAATTGATTGATACTCAACAGATTGTGCTTCAGTCCCTCAACATAGGAAATATCTTCAATGATGACATTACCAGTCTTCAGTTTGCCATATCCCTTTGTCACACCTATGCTGTCATCTCCAAAGGTAACATAAGGGCCAGCCTTCATAACCAACTCTGTAAGCAGGGACTTGTTTCCAGTCATATGCCTCGATGCTCCACTGTCTAGCACCCATATAACTTTATTTCTATTCTGCTTAATGCCCTGCAATGACAGATTGGTTAGACATTCTTCGGAACCCAACTTTGATTGGGCCTGGCTTTTCGATAAGATCGAGAATCAACAGATTTAACAACAGGAGATGCACTTTTCTTAACATTACTAGAGCTTTCGACTATCTCCTTTCCTTTCTCAGACTTGACAGATTTGTCAGTCTTAGGAGAAGGTTTGTCACTCCTAACTTTAGGAGGACTGACAGTCTTGGCTCTCACATGCTTTTTCTTGATGTTTGAACTAGCAACAGTATTTGAGCATGACTGGCTAGATGCATTCATTAAATGCACAAAAGTTTGCATGATGTTAAAAGTGCATGGCATACAATTAGGTTGACCACACTGTGCATGATTCTGATGCAGATTATTCATTGTATGTGTGGTAGGCATGGCATGTGCAGCAGGAACATTTATGTTAGCTTTACATGCATAAGAAAGATGTTCAGTAGATTTACAGTGATAACATGCTTTCTTTATTCGTTCAGCCTTAACCTCTTTTATGCCTTTTTCTTTCTTTCCTTGTTGTTTAACAGCCTTAGCTCCTAATCCTAGTCTAGATTCATCTCTAGGGAAATTGATTTTAACTTGTTTGATAGGAGTTATAGGTTGTGCTTTCTGGCGATCTTCCATCTCAATCTCATATCTAGCTATTAATTCAGTCTCTTCTTCTTCTATTCTAGGAACAAGGTGTTTGTAGATATGTTTGACAGCTGATTTAAGAATGCTAGGTGTTTCCTTTTTAAGGTCACTGGAACTAGGGTCAATATGTCTCTTTCCTTCTTTCTTAGGAAGGTCAGAATAATCAAGTCCTATACTTACTCCAGTTATCTTCTTAAATGTGTCATTATCTACATACACTTTACTAGCAGCTAGTTTGTAAGCTTCGCATTTAGTTTCTAACTCAGCTAGATTGTTCCTAAGACATGCTTCTACTTCTTCCTTAAGGACGAGCTTGTGTTCTAGAGATTTAATAAAGTCTCTTAAGGAAGTATCTACAGTGCAAGCAGCCTCTAACTCTTCCACTTTTGCCTCAAGCATTCTACATTTGGCAACAAGTGTTTTCTGTTCCTTTTGAGAAGAGTCTATGCTTTTGCACAACATATAGATTTCTTCACTAAGAGCCCCGTTCTGTTCCTTATAATCATCAATGGACATTTCTACTTTAAGGGTTAGAACTGGTACCTCTGGTTCCTCTGATGTCTCAGCCATAAGGGCAAAGTTTGCTACATGAGTAACATCTTCCTCATCTGAATCATCCCAAGCTCTTCCTTCTGTCACCAATAAAGCTCGTTTTCCATGTCTTTCCTTCACCAGCGATTCATACTTGCTTTTGAGGGCTTCATATGTCTCTTTTGGATAAGTCTGTTTAGGCTTTTTGCAGTCTGAGGCAAAATGTCCAGCTTCACCACAATTATAGCATTTGAACTTCATTTTGAAATCCAAAGGAGATTTGTAGCTGGTATTCTTGCCTTTACCTTGGTAGCCTGACGAACTACCACCACCCTTAGCAGCCCGATAGAAAGATGAAGAATTTCTTTGTGGTCGGTTGCTCTTTCTGAATCTCATGTTGCTGAACTTCCTTGCCATGTATGCCACGACACTATCGTCCATGTTGTCCAGCTCTTCTTGGGTGTAGTAGTCATCATCACTGTTAGATGTGCACTCCTCATCATTATCAACTTGATGTGGTGCAAGGGATGATTTAGGCTTTGCTGCAACCATTGCCTTCTTAGACTCTTCCTCATCAGCAACTAATCCTGATGCAGTTTCTTTTCCTTTTGAATCATTGTCCCATGCTTGATCTTGAAGTGTTTCCAGCTCATAGGTCTTTAATATTCCATAATACTCTTCCAGAGAAGTTGTATGCAAATCGCTGGTTTCTCTTATTGCGTAGACCCTATGTTCAATGCTCTTTGGCTGGTTCCTCAGATATCTCGTATTAGTCTCAACCATGGGGAGAGTTACACCTCTCAGATTCAAATCCAATACCAACTGACTGAATCGTAGATAGACGTCTGTTATGCCTTCTCCTTTTCGTATTCTAAAGGTGTCATACTCCATCTTGAGTATGAGTGTCTTGTTGCTTCTAACCTCTGCAGATCCTTCCATGACAACTTCTATCTTGTCCCAAATCTTCTTTGCTATAGTCAGACCTTTGACTATGTTGAACATTTCATGATCAAGAGATTCCATCAAGGTTTGTCGTACGGCAGTATCACAAGCTATTTGCTCCTTGTCAGCATCCGAAAAGTCCGCTGCCTTTTTGGGCTCAGACCGAGGTGCTATAACCACCCCTCCTTCCGTATGTGCAGGAATAACCACCATTGGAACAAATTTACCCTTGTCAAGGACTTCCAGATATTCAGGGTTAACAGTCTCTAGATAGAGTCTCATTCTGAAAACCCATTCTTCATAGTGATCTCGGTTGAACATTGGGATCTTGAATGCATTTTTAGGAGCCATTTCAATTCTGGTCACTAAAAGTTTCTAAGTACCCAAGACTAAGCTATGTAGAATTTATATGTAGAACTTTTGCCTAAGTCGAAATTTCTCTAAGTAGAAATTTTGCTCAAGTCGAACTTCACTAAGTAGAAATTGTCCAAGTCGAAATTCTATGTAGAAAAATCTCAAGTAGAAATTCTATGTAGAACTTTTGTCCTTAGAATAATTTTTCTGCAGATTACTTTAATATTGAATAAACAATATTATCTCTTTAACACCTTTTGACTTTTGATGCTTTACTCACCTAACTCACCTAACCCACGTGCTAGGTACTGAGTATGTCTTGTTTCACTTTCGGCCGTGAATAATGCAAATCAAAAAGTCCAAAAACACCTTTTTATTCTTTTACTATTTATCTGTTTGAAAAGGAGATCAAAAAGTTGTTGGGTTGTCTTCTTTGATAAGAACAGATGATGAACACTCAAGAACACCAAATATGAAAGTACCCAGATTAATTCACAAAAATTAATTAAAATACACCCAAGCTAAATAATCACACCTGGAGTATTTAAATAATTTTTCGGATGAGTTTTCACTACCAACGAATTAAAGCACACTTTTCGAGAAAATGAAAAGTAGATCTAGAAAATGAAAACTCACGATTCTTCTACTAAACACAAGGATCTATGTTTTGTATGTTAAACATATAGCTCTGATACCAATTGTTAGGTCCAAATGTGTTGTAGAGGGGGGGTGAATACAACTTTTCGAATATGAGAAGCAATAAATACGATGTAATAAACGAACACATAGATTCAAGGAATATATGTCTTATATATAACTTGAAGTGGTTGCTACAACATTCATTACAAAGTATAACAAAAGTTCAGAGAGAATTGAATGATACTAAGCTCTGTGAATGCACTCTCTCTCTTTTACATGTGTTTCTCTTAAGAATTGCTCACTAACTAAAAACATTACACAAGTACTTCTATTTATACTACATGTAATCTATGTCCTGTAGTCTTCAAAGACTAAGATATACGTGGCCCAATGATGTCCACATAAATCTTGCCTTATCTTGAAAGCTTGGAAATCTGCCAATCAGAAGATGCCATGTGTCATGTTGAAGCTGCACTCTAAGTAGAACTTCTACTTGAGAATTTCTACTTAGCCATCTCGAATTTCTAAGTAGAACTTCTACTTAGAAACTTCTACTTGGTCATCTAGAATATTTAGTACTTGAAAATATTCTGGTCTTCAACTTGAAACTTCAATGCACATCTTGAACTTGTGATATCTTCATGTCTTCTTTATTCTTCACCAAGCTCTTGAACATGGATCTTTATTACTGACATAAACTTGCTATCAATGTCCTGACACTTGATGCACTGGTCTGGTTCATAAGTGACTAGTCTTGATAGTGTTTTTGCTTCTTGAATAAATTACCATATCCAATTAGAAATGTGGCTTTCCAATATTTGCTTTCCTTCTTGTTCACTTGAAATCAATTAGTCTTATTGATACTGATAGTTATGATCTTGATTCTTGGATTTTCAAATCACTGAGGCATGAACAACTTTGACTTGAACTTCTCTCAATGATTTCTTCTTGGCTTGATCATAGTTAACATGTTGAATTGTATCAATTACCTTGTCTTCATTTAGTGTTGATTTCTTTGTGACTTCTTGTTCTTGATTGTCTTCTGGTTAAGTATCTTTTCCTTTAGTTGAGTTACATTAGTTATAGTGCTACAAGTTTACACACTCTGCCTTTCAGTTACTAAGGAGTGGAAGTCTTCTTCTTTTGGCGATCTTGATCGTAAAATAAAGGAGTTAGAAGATAGGCAAACCTCAGCTGACAATTCTGGGGAGGACAGCAAAGTGAGGGCAGATATCAAAGAAAACTTGGATGACCTGTATAGCATCAAGGCACAAATGTTATCCCAAAAATCCAGGATTCGATGGCAACTCAAAGGAGAGAAAAATACAAAGTTTTTCTACAAAATTATTCTTAAAATGCGTAGGGCTAATCAGATTGTAGGACTGCAGTTAGAGAATACATGGTGCACAAATCCAGATTTGATAAAAGGGGGCTTCTTCAAGTATTTTAGTACTTTCTTCAAGAAAGATACCGAGACTAACATCTTCAGTGTTGGCAGAGGTTTGGTAAATCAATTCTCTACTGTAGACAGCTCAAGGCTTGTAAAAAACTTCTCATTGCAAGAGGTGGAATCAGCTTTGCATAACACAGAATCAAGTAAAGCCTCGGGGCCGGATGGATTAATGCGGGTGTTCTTAAAAAGTTATGGCCTTTCATCAAAGACGAGGTAATGGACTTCTTCTACCAATTTTATGAAACAGGTGGTATCTCAAATTGTCTGAATTCATCATTCATTGCTTTTATCCCGAAGCTAAAGGATCCAATACACACATCTGACTTCAGACCTATTAGTCTAATGAACGCCTTAATGAAACTGTTAACAAAGGTGATTACAACAAGGCTCAAAAGTGTTATGACCCTGCTGGTTTCGGAGACATAAACTGCTTTTATCCAAGGGCTTCAAATTACCGATTGCATTTTAGTTGCGAGTGAAGTTCATGCAGCATTGAAGGCAAAAAAATCTAAAGGCCTCATCATGAAAATTGATTTTGAAAAGGCCTTCGACTCGGTAGATTGGACTTTTCTCTTTCAAGTCTTGGAGTGCATGAATTTCAACAACAAATGGGTAGCTTGGATTAAATCTATCTTCAATACCTCTAGAATATCCGTGTTGGTGAATGGATGCCTAATGGATGAATTCACTCCATCTAGAGGACTCCAACAAGGGGACCCCCTCTCTCCCCTCCTTTTTAATCTCATAGGAGAAGTACTCGCGAAACTCTTAGATAAGGCGGTTGCAAAAGGTATTATTCATGGTATCTCACTTCCTAATTCAAGTATGGAGCTCTCGCACTTACAATTTTCAGACGATGTAATTCTTTTCATGAAGAATGACCTTCAGTCAGTTCAAGGAGTTAAAAGAGTTCTACAGTGCTTCCAGTTGTTGTCTGGCATCAACTTTCAAAAAAGCAATATTTTCGGTTTTGGTGAGGATCTGGATTCGCTCAATCAGTGGGCATCTCTACTTGGGTGTTCAGTAGGTAGAGGAAATTTCAAATATCTGGGAGTAGAAATAGGGCAGTCTTCAAATTCCGTTTGTTATTGGAATCCTCTCGTCTCAAGGGTGGAAAACAAACTTAAAAATTGGAAGACAGAGTCGATTTCGATGGAAGGAAGATTGACACTACTAAAAGAAGCAATAGATAGCATGCCAACCTACTGGTTCTCTCTCTTCCTCATCCCAGCTACTATACTGAACCAATTAGAGAAAATCAGGAGGCAATTCTTATCGGGACATTACTCAAAGGATTCTGTTAACCACAACAAACTGCATCTGGTCAGTTGGAACAGAATCTGTACCCCAAAGCAGGTGGGTGACCTAGGTTTAGTTCCCCTAAAATTAAGAAACCAGGCAATGCTAGCTAAGTGGGTTTGGAGGAGCTACTCAGAAAGAACAGCGTGGTGGAATAGGGTTCTCTCTAGTAAATTCGGACCTTTTTTCAAATACGACTTAGGTAGCCTGGAATGCAAAACGACTTAGGTAGCCTGGAATACAAAAGAGATTCTTCATACCCAATTCAGAGCTTATTTAGATTGGGCTTAAACAACGAATTAAATGCCCTGGTGAATCGTAATAATTTCAAATGGATAATTGGCAATGGTGAGTTTATCAACTTTTGGGAAGATTCATGGTTCGCAGGTGGCCCAATAATGATGCAGATTTCTAGATTGGACCGCATTACAAATCTTAGACATACCTCTGTTAAGGTTTTTCTATTAAAGTGGTTTGAAGTACCAGCCTCTCATTCTGTTCTATGGAACAGACCTCTACTAAGTAGAGAGGAGGAAGATCTTAATAATCTGACCAGGATCATCTCACAGGTGTCTTTTTCGAGCAACAAGGACAAACTTTGTTGGAACCCAGGTAAGGGGATTTTTAATTCTAAAGTCTGTACTACCCTATTGCTTCAGAATCAATCTTTTATTCTGATTCATATTGAAGTATGGAACATTATTTGGAGTGCCAAAGTGCCTCCAAAAATAAGGATATTCCTTTGGAAACTGGAATCTAAGTGCATCCCCACGGTGCTATTGCTCAGCCAAAGAATTCAAAATTTTGGTTTAGGGTCCTTGTGTCCCTGGTGTAGAGTGGTAGAGGAATCAGTCCAACACCTATTCTGGGAGTGCTGATTAGCAAAATGGGCGTGGGACTACGTAGGCTTATGGTGGAATATCTAGAATAAGATAAATTCTTACCATGAGTTCTCCCTCTCGAAGCTATTCATTCTGCATAGTAACAAACAAGTTAAGAAAATCTGGATCATAGTGATAGCTGCTGCCGTCTGGACAATATGGCTAGCGAGAAACGAGAATATCTTCAACAAATCAAAAACCTCCATAGATACATTGGAATTTCTCATTTTCACTAGAGTTAATAAATGGGGTGAAGCCTCTAATCTAATTAACTTTAGTAAGGATGCACTATGGAAAGTCAACCCTCAGGGTTCGATAGCAATTCACTTTCATGCTATGTCAGAATCTTACTGGACTTACAAACTCATGCAATTTGATATGGTTTGTGCAGTAGATGGAGCAGGCATCTCAGATCAATCAGGTCTTTTTCGAGGAGGCATAGGAGGTAATATTAAAAATAATAGAGGGACTTTATGCTATATTTTTCCAGGACCCAGCTTGTCAAATTCTAGTATTGAGGCTGAAATGCAAGCAATATTGCATGTTGTGAATCTCTGGCTGGATGGATATATTCCCCCAAAGAAAATGGTGATATGCTCGGACTCCAGAGAAGCGATAAACATATGCAAGACGGGTTTTTTAAATGGGTTTCCAGTCCTTGTCAAGAATCGCAACATTAAATCGACCATTGGAGAGACTATTAGTATAGACTATGTACCAAGAGAATTAAATTCAGAGGCAGATAGCTTAACCTCTAGTGGAATATCCAGGCAGGTTCTGCATTCAGTCTGGGTCTAATTAAATTCCTCCATGCTTGGCATAGTACTTCTTGTATCAGATCTCATGGTACTTCCTCTTTCTCTCTCTCTTGGATACCTGGCTCCTTCCAGAATTGACAGAGATTCCCCTCTACAGTTGGTGGTGCAGAGGTATAGCAGGTTGGTTCTACCTCCTAGGTAGTCCATGTCCTGGGGTAGTACTATGATGCTTTTATTCCTTCTACTGCAGTACTTTGGAATCTTTACTTGTTTTCTCTCTCAGCCTATAGAGGTAGTACAGTATTCCTACCATCTGAACTCTGCCTTGTTTCAAGTCCTTATATAGAGCAATGTTTTGACTGGTTTAGGCTTCACATAAGCATATTCTCTCCATAGTTATAACATCTTTATCTTAATATGGAATTAGTTTGGATTCCTCCAGAAATCCCTTTTGTTAAAATTAGTGTTCACTACACCTCAAGAATTGAGCCTCTCCAGAATGGTAATACTAATGGAGTTGGAGTCATCATTAGAGACCATGAAGGGAAGATGCTTTGGGGTGCTTTAGGTCCAATGCCAGGCCTGTCGATCATGCAAGCATCACTGTGGGGTGTTCATGCTGGTATGGTGGAAGCAATGAATCTAGGAAAAGAGAAGACTCAAATTGAAACGGACAACACAAAAGTTTACGATGCGATTCGTTTACAAGTGCATGCCTTCATAGAGCCTGATCTAGAGGATGTACTATTTCAAATCAATTCCCTACATCGTAACTTTTTTAATCCGGGTGCCACAGTTCAAGACATCTCACTGGTCCCAATTCGTATGAATCGAACTGCTGAATATCTTGCAGTTTATGGAATGTCCAATCTAAATGCTTTTGACACCTTCTCAGATTCGTTTGGCTCTCTCCAGGATATACTAAACAGCGACATGGGGCTCGACAGGCCTTTCAATGACAAAGTCATGCAAGGGAACTTTGGTAGGGGTGAAATCGTGGACTCTCCATAGATTTCTATCTCTTTTTAGCAGCTGGCTCTCTTCCTTTAGGCTGCTTAGTCTAGTAGCAGCAGTTCCCTTCCTATGCATTAGCTCTCTGATTAGTATTTGTAGCTCCTTTCTCTATTTATATGGTCCTTGCTTAGTCTATATATCTAGATTTTTATCTCTTGTACGTTTGCCCAGGCTTGTCCTGTTTTTAATGATATGATCGGTTTTTCAAAAAAAAAAAAAACTAAACAAATATTCTGAAAATATTTCTTAAATAAAACATGCCTTTCTACAATTGGTTGATTGATAATATAATTAATGAGATAAATTCCGCATGAATTCAACGTAGTGAATTCATAATTAAAGCTCTCCAATACAAGATCTTCACTTGGAGATTTTTGTGGACACCTTTATTAATTTTCTAGCATTACTCTTCTAGAATTAGAGGGGTGCAAAATGTGAACTGATCAGCATATAGTAAAACCTTCCTAAATTAATACTTGATTAATTAATAATTTCTTTAAGTTAATAATTGTTGGTCCCGGAGTATATTGCAGAAGGGGGGGTTGAATGAAATATAGATAATTTCAAATCTTTAGCACAACAACAATGATAAAGATTATAAACTATCTACACAAGAATTGCAAACACAAGTAGTAATTCAAGATGTTCTCACAAAATAAATATTTTATTTATTTTGTAATGTGTTGCTGCAACCTCGAGAAAAATGGTTTTCTCAAGCTTCGACTTCTTGAAGGAAATCCCTTACAGAAAGAATGAGAGATGTGTCTCTATATAGACTAATCTTTCTTTAGCATCTCAATCACATGGGTCACGGAGCTGTTGTCGTTTTCAAGTGACAGCTCCTCACAATTTGCCCACACATGTGACCTTTCCTAAAATGCTATACAAACAGAGTTATCTTTAAGCATAAGGCATTCTGGGTTCTTTCCAAAATTAGTTATAACAATTCTAGTAGATGCAGACTTGTCATACTCTTTGAATTGTCGAGCCTCGTCTTGTGATCTCTCAAGCTTCTATCGTAGTCTTACAGGCCTGCTACAATCTTTGACGAATTGTAACAAATCTATTTCTCGAACATCTAAACTGTCACGGGGGTTTGACTGAGATAAAATCCATAAATCAAATAATTCAATGAGACAGTAACCCTTGTCGCCAAGTTTGCTGTCATAGGAATATTCAGTAGTTGACAGTATGAGCTCCCGCCAATGTTGCTGTCGGAACTCCAAACTTGCTGTCAAGTGTGAGAATGTTGCTGTCCCCTGCTTCAGCCAATGTTGCTGTCAAATGAAACTTGCTGTCGTGACCTTGCAACATGCAGTCTTCTTGTAACGTTACCATCAATGTATTGACAGTAACTTTATTATTACTGTCGAACTGATGTATTCTCTTGAGGCTTGAACATATCAATGAACTTCTTCTAAGATACATACTTATTACATTTCAGCAATTATTTGATTATAAGAACACACTCTGGCTGTGACAGTATGTTCTACTTAGCCTATACAAATAAACTAAGTACTAGTTAAGTTGTCTCTACGCTATCACCCATAAATCCTAACAATCTCCCCCAATTTGTTTTCATGGACAATAACAACAAATTCTCAATACAAGCATGCTGACAACTTAACTAACATAGATCAGAATAGGATTCTAGAACATTTCCAAGCATTTAGCATTACATAGGACAATGATCTAAAGCAAAACAAGTACTCCTCGAGGTTGAGTAGATATGAGATTTACTTATATTGTTATTAAGCTTTCCTGTTCTGTTTGTTCTCTCTTTTTCTGTGGAGAGGTTCTTCCAAGTACTTTTTGAGATCTTGCACTAGCTTCTTTTCAACAGCAGATACATCATCATCTTCAATCTCATCAATGTACTGTTGGATTTGTTTAGAAGAGACATTCTGAATATCTTTCAGATCAAACCATGATTCAAAATCATAAGTGTAAGTTCTGAATTTCAAGATGTTATTCTCAATCTTGAATCTTCTGCCAGGAAAAGAATTCAAGGTCACTCTTCTGTTTCTGTCAAGTTTTGGATCTTCATCTCTCCTACTATCAAAAATAACTTCCAATCCCCATGCACACAGCATTTCTAGTTTGTGAGATGATCCAACAACTTTCCAGTATAGACTTTTCAGTACACTGGTCCTCAGCTTGTGAAAACTATCTGCATAGATTTCTTTTTTGCCATCTATGATCCTGAGAGGATTTTCCAGTGCACATGGCTGATAGTTTGGAGCTTTACTATTCATCTTGTTGACTTTCTTGAATTTTTCTTTCAGCTCAGCTTCCACTATCTCAGCAGTCTGTTTACCAATATTAGCTTTTCTCCTAGCAGCTTCAGCAGCTAATTCGGCTTCATAGGCAACCATTGCTTCAGGTGTATATGAGGGCATCCTTTCTGTCCAATCATACTTAGACACAAGTTCTTCCTCATCTATACTCACATCCTCATTCGCATCATCGATATTTCTCCAGTCACCATATCTCTCATAAAGTTCAGCATATCTTTCAGCATAGTACTTTTGGATGTGTTCCATGGCTTTCTTAGGAACATTTTCATACATCCCCATAAGCTCCACCATTCTTTCCAGCATGAAGTAATTAACTCTACGCCTTACTTCTTGTGATGTTTGTTTGAGAGTGTATCTGTCTATTATTGTTGACATATTCACCATAGTGAAGTCCTTCTCAACAAACATGACTTTTGCTTTATCTTTCCAAAGAATGTATTTGGATGCATATTCCATAGAATTATCCAGCTCCAATTCGACTGAAGTGATGTCTCGTGTCACAGCTTCCTTCTAGATTTCGAAGCTGTTTGTTTCTCTTCTTCGAATAGGCTTCTTAAGAAACACCACTCCATGCTTCTTTTTTGTAACAACCCAGATTTTTAGGATTTATTATTATTCTTATTTAAATATTTTATTGGTTTTCCATAAAGGAATAATAAGATTGTGAATATTTAATTTTAATTTGAATGCAGTTACGTGTTTAATTGTTAATAGGTTATTCGGATAGACTATATTTGGTACTGTCTGTGTTAGTAAAAATTTATTTTATTAAAAAATTT
Source organism: Saposhnikovia divaricata (assembly GCA_036435485.1). Taxonomy (NCBI): domain Eukaryota; kingdom Viridiplantae; phylum Streptophyta; class Magnoliopsida; order Apiales; family Apiaceae; genus Saposhnikovia; species Saposhnikovia divaricata. Next base: position 37,254,809 of record CM071599.1, read on the forward strand.
TATTTTTATCAAAAGTGATTAATTGAGTTTGTTTTAAAATTTTATGGATCAAGTGGTATTTTATTGGTACAAAAATTATACCCGATATTCTATCCGTGTACAAAAGTTTTATTTAATAAATTATTAAAATGTTTAAAATTTAGTATTTTCACATTTTTGGTAACTTGTGATTATTTTAGAATTTTAAGAATCAAAAATATATTTTTCTCGTACTAAAATTTTACCCGGTATCTTATCCGTGCCCCATTAATACTTGGGTGCATTATGAAAATATTTGAAATATTTGTATTTTATATTTTCGATCAATCAAGGAAAATTGCGTGTAATTTATTATATCAAAATATATTTTTAGTTGATTTTACTGTGTGTTAGTTTATTTTTAATGCATTTAAACGCGTTATGATTTTTATAAAATAGGAAAATTATCCCATACGTGTTATGTGACTTCCGTGTATCATAGAATATTTTATTCTATTTTTCTGTAATTTTTATATTTTTAGAATACAGTTATTTCGCATTTTAATTTCCGGACCCAACCCCTTTATTGGATTCGAGGCCCTGTTTTTCATAATATTATTTTTATATAATAATGGGATGTTCAAAAATGTATTATTTTATAATTTTTGTAATATTCGTAATTTTTGGAGAATTTTGGCATTTATATCATATTTGTTTAAAAATAAAATTTTTACATTTTTATCCCATAAAAATTATTTGTTAAGGCTTAATAATTTTAATTAGGGGTTAAAAATAATTTTGGGGTATTAATTTTGAGTTATATAAATAGAAATCAGATTTATTTATTTTTATTAATAAATCATAAAAATCAGTTTTTATATATAAATAAATAAATAAATAAATATTTTCTCTCTCCTGTTCTTGAGGATCAAAGCTGAATTTGAAGGTGTTATAGACATCTGATTTTGGCGATCTTGTAGTCGAATCGAAGCTCTTGACATCTAGTTTCAGAATCTTCAATCGGTTTTCGTGTTGGGTTTGTCAGCAGAGATAAGTAGATGTTTAATAAAAGAAGGTTGGAGATGAAAGTATTGTTTATCGAATTGCTGGTTTACTTGTGAGGTGTTTTAACACCGGGAAAACGTCTATGTTCAAAGGGGATATTTCCAATTATTTTCTCCCGACAGAGATTTTGAATTAGACGTGTGGGCTCGATGTCGACAGATCAGACTTGTGGCAATCGCAAGAGCGTCAAGCCAACGAATGATTAAAACAGAGGACATGATGACGTGAGATAGAAGAAAAAGATAGTTGTATTACTTTGGCGCTACGTAATAGCTAAGGACCAGAGGCAAGTATTTTCTTGATCATCTTAAACACTTTTATTTTATGTTTCATTGATTCATATCATGACAAATAGTTATTGTTCAGAGCTATTTGTGATTCTTAAATATTTTTGTGCGAACAAAGTTACTTGATATTGGTACCCTTGATGTGGGGAATTGTTTAAGATAAACTCTTCATATCCTTATTATCGTAGTAAATAATAGGGATGTGAACTGTATGTGAAACTAAGCATTTCCTGTTGAATTCGGAAATTGCTCTATTGGATTGGAAAATGATAAAGCGTAGGAGGCCATGGTAGCTGCCATGGTCCAGCAATATTTAAGGAGGATATGGTAACCATTCCATCTTCCTATAGGCTAACATTACTTGCCTATTTTGGTACCCTCATGAAATCCGGATTATACACACGGGTATAGCTGTACCAGTGGAGTATAAAGGGTCCCATTGCTTTTGAACCTGATCAGGGGGCAATGGTGTTTCAGTAAAGTGTATCCAATCCATATCGCCCGAATGGCTATTATATATTGTGAATTGGCAGATGATTCATTTTTATGACATGCCAAATGATTTCAGTTACAGTTGAATTATATCACAGTTGTTGATTCAGTTTCTCTATAAACTGTTTTACATTTCAGTTAATTTTTATGCCCCACTAATCCTGGTTTTATATCAAAATTTTTATACGCTTGCTGAGCATTTCTTTCACTCATACTTGCTGTTGTAAATTATAACATTTCAGTAAGGTAGTTTGGCGAGACGTATCCGCACAGTTCAGAAAAAGAAGAAGCGTGATGTTATTTCGAAGATGACTCGGCCCAGGATGTCTACATTTAGTGTAAGATCTATTTTATATAATTGAGTTTTAATATTTATTATTATTATGTAATTTGTCTAGTTATCCTGGCGTACTTCTTATCGAAGTTACACCAGTGGTTTAAGATTTGATCAAAGAGAAGTTGTAAAGAATGAATGCTTTTATCTAAGGGAATTTGGATTCTTATTTCTAGCCCTATAACCTTAAAAGATCTTGGTATGTTTGGGGTCACATATGTTATATTTCCAGTGTGGGACAATCATAGGTGAATGATTATTATTAAAAAGATGTTTGATTTTGAGGATTTTCGCGTGACAACCAAATCTCCTGACCCCGGATTTGGGGGGCGTCACAGTTGGTATCAGAGCAGGGTTATAGTAAACTAGAAACGAGAGTGTGTAGGAGTGTGTATAGCTAAGTAAGGAACGTCAGAGCTCATATAGAGTTCGTGTTGGACTATTGGATATAGTACCAATTAGTAAGTTAAGATTGGAGTACTCGTTTGAGATAGTTGTGCTGAACTGGATAGGCTGCCTTGCTAATGGAGATGTCTACTGTGGAATCTTCAGAGATTTATTATGAGTTGACAATGACATACGATATCGATTTTCTTAAAACGTGGAATGGAATAAGCTTAAAATCGAATGACGAGCCATCGAAGGAATTGACAAAGAAGGCATAAGTAGAGACCTTGGCAATACCTTTCCTTTCTATGAATTATTTTGATATTCCGCCTACATAGGCATTTGTTAAAAGATATATCTCCTCTTCTAAATAGTGACATTTTGAATTTTAACTTTTTATTTTCACCGGTGCTTAATAACTTTATTTACAATATAGTACCACTTGTTCGGTACTTTCTTTTGGTTGTTCATCTTCTCAAAAATAACACTTTTGGAATTTTTTTCAGTTTTAATCCAAAGTGTGCTTCAGAGAATTATTTGTTCGAAAACATCAGTTATTAATTTGATTTCATATTCCTTTCATATTTCTCTACTCCTACTGAGACGAACAACCCTATTTATAGGGGACACCAGGTATATCTGTCTGTGTGATAGAAGTTGGATGGGACGCCATCACTGGTGTGTTGTGTATTACAAGAAGGCTGGCCACCTTTATTTGTAAATGTCGGTGCTAAGACACGCAACGTCGGGTTCATATGATCATATTGATCTCTCAGTTATTCTTTCATTTCAAATCAAGTTGTTTAAAAATTCGGAAAAATTCATAACCACAATTGTGGAACATTTGCTATGATATGGAATTTGTTCTCTTCAAAATTTCATGATTCTTGATATCTCTGCTGAATTTCAAGGGTATGCCAATCAGGTCAGAATAAGCGAAATTCGCTGATAGAAGTTAGATTCGCAACGGAATCGTCAAGAGCAAGAGCGAGTCCTAAAATGATTAGAATATCAGTGACATAACAATGGAATCAGTTCACTCTCTCTCAAGGATATTATGTTAATGGAAAGTTGGTTCGATTTTATATGGAAGTAAAGCAAGTGTGGATGATGAACGAGTTAAGGAACCACAGGAATTTTTCCCAACTGATTCCGAGGACGGAATCCTTATAAGGAGGGTAGACTGTAACAACCCAGATTTTTAGGATTTATTATTATTCTTATTTAAATATTTTATTGGTTTTCCATAAAGGAATAATAAGATTGTGAATATTTAATTTTAATTTGAATGCAGTTACGTGTTTATTTGTTAATAGGTTATTCGGATAGACTGTATTTGGTACTGTCTGTGTTAGTAAAAATTTATTTTATTAAAAAATTTTATTTTTATCAAAAGTGATTAATTGAGTTTGTTTTAAAATTTTATGGATCAAGTGGTATTTTATTGGTACAAAAATTATACCCGATATTCTATCCGTGTACAAAAGTTTTATTTTAATAAATTATTAAAATGTTTAAAATTTAGTATTTTCACATTTTTGGTAACTTGTGATTATTTTAGAATTTTAAGAATCAAAACTATATTTTTCTCGTACTAAAATTTTACCCGGTATCTTATCCGTGCCCCATTAATATTTGGGTGCATTATGAAAATATTTGAAATTTTTGTATTTTATATTTTCGATCAATCAAGGAAAATTGCGTGTAATTTATTATATCAAAATATATTTTTAGTTGATTTTACTGTGTGTTAGTTTATTTTTAATGCATTTAAACGCGTTATGATTTTTATAAAATAGGAAAATTATCCCATACGTGTTATGTGACTTCCGTGTATCATAGAATATTTTATTCTATTTTTCTGTAAGTTTTATATTTTTAGAATACAGTTATTTCGCATTTTAATTTCCGGACCCAACCCCTTTATTGGATTCGAGGCCCTGTTTTTCATAATATTATTTTTATATAATAATGGGATGTTCAAAAATGTATTATTTTATAATTTTTGTAATATTCGTAATTTTTGGAGAATTTTGGCATTTATATCATATTTGTTTAAAAATAAAATTTTTACATTTTTATCCCATAAAAATTATTTGTTAAGGCTTAATAATTTTAATTAGGGGTTAAAAATAATTTTGGGGTATTAATTTTGAGTTATATAAATAGAAATCAGATTTATTTATTTTTATTAATAAATCATAAAAATCAGTTTTTATATATAAATAAATAAATAAATAAATATTTTCTCTCTCCTGTTCTTGAGGATCAAAGCTGAATTTGAAGGTGTTATAGACATCTGATTTTGGCGATCTTGTAGTCGAATCGAAGCTCTTGACATCTAGTTTCAGAATCTTCAATCGGTTTTCGTGTTGGGTTTGTGAGCAGAGATAAGTAGATGTTTAATAAAAGAAGGTTGGAGATGAAAGTATTGTTTATCGAATTGCTGGTTTACTTGTGAGGTGTTTTAACACCGGGAAAACGTCTATGTTCAAAGGGGATATTTCCAATTATTTTCTCCCGACAGAGATTTTGAAGTAGACGTGTGGGCTCGATGTCGACAGATCAGACTCGTGGCAATCGCAAGAGCGTCAAGCCAACGAATGATTAAAACAGAGGACATGATGACGTGAGATAGAAGAAAAAGATAGTTGTATTACTTTGGCGCTACGTAATAGCTAAGGACCAGAGGCAAGTATTTTCTTGATCATCTTAAACACTTTTATTTTATGTTTCATTGATTCATATCATGACAAATAGTTATTGTTCAGAGCTATTTGTGATTCTTAAATATTTTTGTGCGAACAAAGTTACTTGATATTGGTACCCTTGATGTGGGGAATTGTTTAAGATAAACTCTTCATATCCTTATTATCGTAGTAAATAATAGGGATGTGAACTGTATGTGAAACTAAGCATTTCCTGTTGAATTCGGAAATTGCTCTATTGGATTGGAAAATGATAAAGCGTAGGAGGCCATGGTAGCTGCCATGGTCCAGCAATATTTAAGGAGGATATGGTAACCATTCCATCTTCCTATAGGCTAACATTACTTGCCTATTTTGGTACCCTCATGAAATCCGGATTATACACACGGGTATAGCTGTACCAGTGGAGTATAAAGGATCCCATTGCTTTTGAACCTGATCAGGGGGCAATGGTGTTTCAGTAAAGTGTATCCAATCCATATCGCCTGAATGGCTATTATATATTGTGAATTGGCAGATGATTCATTTTTATGACATGCCAAATGATTTCAGTTACAGTTGAATTATATCACAGTTGTTGATTCAGTTTCTCTATAAACTGTTTTACATTTCAGTTAATTTTTATGCCCCACTAATCCTGGTTTTATATCAAAATTTTTATACGCTTGCTGAGCATTTCTTTCGCTCATACTTGCTGTTGTAAATTATAACATTTCAGTAAGGTAGTTTGGCGAGACGTATCCGCACAGTTCAGAAAAAGAAGAAGCGTGATGTTATTTCGAAGATGACTCGGCCCAGGATGTCTACATTTAGTGTAAGATCTATTTTATATAATTGAGTTCTAATATTTATTATTATTATGTAATTTGTCTAGTTATCCTGGCGTACTTCTTATCGAAGTTACACCAGTGGTTTAAGATTTGATCAAAGAGAAGTTGTAAAGAATGAATGCTTTTATCTAAGGGAATTTGGATTCTTGTTTCTAGCCCTATAACCTTAAAAGATCTTGGTATGTTTGGGGTCACATATGTTATATTTCCAGTGTGGGACAATCATAGGTGAATGATTATTATTAAAAAGATGTTTGATTTTGAGGATTTTCGCGTGACAACCAAATCTCCTGACCCCGGATTTGGGGGGCGTCACATTTTTCCTTGATGCAGCCTTTGTCTTGCCCTTTCTTGGAACTGTACACCAGGCTTTTGCTCTTTGTTTTGTCTTCCTAGACTTGGATGTCTTGACAGTTTTGCCTGTGACAGCTTCTTCATTCAAGCTCTTGACAGTGTCTTTCATGACAGTGTCTTCTTTGACAGCAGCTTCTTCGATAGTAACTTCATCATTCTTGACAATATCTTTTTCAGCATCAAAACAGTCAATAACAAATCTTAAGATACTTCCTTCCAGTGTGTCAAGAATGTCTGTCTCTCCCTCATCTTTAGCTTCAGCATCTTTCTTATCATCCTTGGGAGCTTCTTCCTTTACTTCCTCCTGAGTCTGACTTCCAGTGATCTCAGCAGTTTCTTGACCATTTCCACTTGTACTAGATCCTCCAGTTCCATCAAGATCATCATCATCAAGGGTGTCATCATATGTACAGCTTCCACCACTTTCACTTCTTCTGGCATTAGCTTCAGAAATCAGTTTCTTCACTTGAGAGCTAAGACTTTCATCTCTCTTTGCCAGCAGTTTGTGAATATCTTTGACAGCCTTGACTTTGTCTCTGTTTATCTTAGATTTGAGGATCTGTTTCAGCATTCCCATAATTGTGTTAGAATGCAATCTGGGTTCTTCAATTAGGATCAGAAATCCAATCCTTTTAGCTTCTGTGCTTGTGGTTGTTTTGTAGCAAATACCATAGGGTTCTTCAATCACTTCTGGTAGCTTTTCTTCAACAAGACTTTTAATTTGTGCTAGCATATCGTTATTGAAGATTGTGGAATTTGCTTTCACTTTCGTTCCCATGGCATTTAGTACTCTAGCTTGCAAACTTTGCAGTAGCTGCATTGTAATGAATATAGAGATGCCAGTTTTCAGATAAACATCAACTGCCCATCTTTTCTCCAGATTCACCTTCACAGAGATACTTGTTATTTTGTCCTTCAGTATTGGTGACAGTTTTGTATATACTCCTCCTACCTCTTTTATGGCACTATTCACCAATGCGCTGAATTCTTCATCTTTGTTTTGTAAAGTACTCTCCATGTAGCTAACCATCATCGTTTCTTCCTCTTTTGGACTATATTCACTTCCATCAGACCAAATGTATCCTGTTGTAGGATTTATCTTTTCAGGCATTTTGTCTTTGCCTTTGCCGAGTCTGTTGGCTTCTTCTATTTCTCTCCAATGTTTCTGCAGTGGAGTTTCCATGACTTCAGGAGCTGGTTCATTGATTTTCAGAGGAGGCAATGTTGATGTTTGAGCCCTTTGTAATTGCTCCAATATTTCTTTAGTCACCAACATTGGCTCACCATCTACTTTAATAGATTCACCAATTCCACTAGCTATCAACTCTTCACCAAAGAATCTATCTTTAGTTGCATTTTGCTCCCCCTTACTTCCATCTCCATCTTCTTCCAATTGCTCCCCCTCTCTTCTAGACTGCCCCTTGTTTGTTGCTCCACCTTGTGTCTCCTTCTCTACTGGACTTACAGTATTCTGATTTTTCACTTTATTCTGATCTACCACTTTCTCCCCCTTAGTTAAGTTGACAGTACTAAGGACATCAGAAAATGATAACAGATTTTGTTGAATCTCAACAAAGCCAGTAGCTACCATGGTGGACAGAGCATCAAGTTTAGCTTCCATGGATGCACATTTGCCCTCAAGGGATTTCAACCTTGATTCAGCTTGTTTAGAAGGACCATCAGACCTTAACCTTTTTGATGAGAAAGGAAAAGACTGAGGCAAATAGGCAATGGGGTGTCTCACACTCTCATTGTTTTTCTGAGTGATCTCATCACTCCTCACAGAATGACTCTCAAGGCCTAGTGCCTTTTTGTGTGGGGTTCCCTCAAATTCACTCTGGACATGCTCAAGTCCCTCTCCTTTTGCCAGCTCATTTGGTTGCCTCTCATTTTTATGCTCACCACTCTTTTCTTTTTGCACTCCCTCACTCATCCTAGATGCATGGGTATGAGCAGTACTTACATGCATTGAAAGAGAAGGTTTAGATTTTACTTTTTGAAAGTAGAGATTGGCACATGATCATTATTAGAAGCATCTTCAACAATTACTGAATCTTGATAAAACTGTGAAGAGGTGACAACATCTTTGCCTAAAATGTTACTGTCCACGGTTGGGTTGACAGCAACTTTTGTGGTGTCTTTGATAGCAGCTGAGGCTGTGACAACACTTCCTGAAGGTCAGTTTCTTTTTGGAGGTCGACCAAGATGTTGGCTGTTTCATTTTCTGGCAGATTGCCATCTTGATCTAGCTCAGTATTTGAGGGAGTGGTATCCATTTCACTTTGAAAAAGGGGTTCTTGCGGACCACTTGATGGGGGCTCATCCATGACTTGAGATGGATGATCAAAACCTGAAGAGTTGGGACTGCCCCCTTCTCTATGTTTTTGAGAAGAAACAATTGATGGATTATAGAATAAAGAAGGTGATGGTATAGAAGAGATTTATGGCTGTTCCACAGAGATAACTTGTGGAACATCATGAGTAGAAGTTTCATGACCCTCACTGTGCTCTAACTCCATGTGCATTTCTGCAAGTGTAGGCTCCTCATGAGTGAGTGCAAGAGGTTGTGCAGACTCTTTACAGGATGCCTTGGGAGACAGGCCAGTTTCAATAAATACTTCTTGTTGAGAAGAAGCACCTAGGGATGTGTTTGATTCCCTTTTATCCTCCACAGCCTTTTGTGAGACTGAGGGGTGGCTGACAGTGGTCTTGTTCCTCTTTGCTCTCTTCTTCTTAGACTCAAGAGGAACCACTGTGGGTTCACTTTTACTAACATCCTTATTTGCTGCATCAGGTGCAGTTTCTCCCTCAACATTCTTAGAACTACCACAAACTCCAGTTTCCAAAGGTCTTTCTTGGATTCTTGCAAAGCTATTTTATGGCTTTAGTTTATCTCGAAGGTCTGATTGGAACGAATGGTGTAGAATGTGGGTTAACTGAATTTGGGTCTAATTCAGCTTCATTCTCAAGGGAGAAATTAACATACCCAGAAGGTAGTTCAAAATCAAGATTAGGCTCTTGATCAGCCATGTGTTTGGTGAAACAGAGTGGAATATGTGCATTCAAATTTTGTGAATTGAGTGATGTGTGTGTATTTCTTTTCAAAACATTGCATTCCATGATTAGAGATGCATTATCATCAATACCACATAATGAATTTAAACACATTGTAAGAAAGCGAGGATAGACATGTACCTTCCTGCTCAGAGCTGACTTGAGTTGACTCATAAGCAGCTTTCCAACATCCACTTTGTAGCCATGGACTAGAGAGTGAGTGAGCTTCTTGATGTAGGAGGGAATTCCATTCCAGCCAGTGGTTTTGGTTGAGAAAACCTTCACCATGACATCAAAAATCATGCTCCATTCTTTTCTCAAAAACTTTATGTCCATTTCACCAGTTGAGTACCAATTTATTGTACCCTCTTCAAGAACATGACCAGAATACCCAATTTTCAAGAAAAACTTCTCAGGGTTTCATCACTTGCAAGTTCCTTGTATGATTCTTTAGCTTGCAGTCTAGTTCCCAAAGCTTCGTTAATACCTTTTATTGTGAGGATGCAGGTAACCCCTTTGATTTTGCAGCTTATGGTGTCTTTACCTGCACCTCCTGGAACAAAGGCAGATTTCCAGAATTCTTCAAGTCTTTCTAGGTCCAAAGATGGAGTAGAGGTTATAGCATGACCTAGATAGGACTTGTTTAAGAAGGATACGAGTCCTTTGAAACCTTCACCAGCATCATCTCCAGCAGAGAGAATACCAGCAAAGTTTGTTTGAGAAGAGGATTGTTTGGGTGCCATTTTTGTTTTGAGTTTTGGGAGAGAGAGATTTTTGCTTTTGAGAGAGAGAGGTTATGTTGAGTGTTGTGTGTTTGACAGTTGCTTACATGAAAATAGCAAATGTTTCACTGAAGAAGGGAAAGTAGCAATGTCTTAGCCCATTAATCAGTCACGTGGTGTTGTGGGTAGTTACTTTTTAGTGGCTGTAAATCGTGGAGGTAAAATCTCAATTAAATCGGTCCACTAATCTTGACAGTAACCTATGCGCTATAACAAATTCATTAGTAATTTAGGAGGATGACAGCAAATTTTGCTTGACAGTAACATCGGTGCAAGAACATGCTGTCACCATTAAGCAATTTATACAATTTCCTTTAAATTTCATGACAGAAACATTTTCCATTGCTAATAAGGAACTTGATGTCAAGGCACATCGTGACAGCATCTTCACTTATTGACAGCAACTTATGCGGAAATAATTTGTGTCATGAATTTTAATCGACTTTGCCCATTGCTTAAGAGTAAAATTACCAATTAGCATTTTAATCGAGTTAAGCACATATTTGTTAAGCAAGCACACATCCACATACATTCACACACACAAACATACATGCATACAGCAACAAATAACTAAGATGAGAAGATGATAATGAAAGACATGCAAGAACATTAAGAAGATGGAACGGTCTTTTCATTAAAAAAACTTAAAATAATACAAATAGTTCTTAAGAACTGAAAATTATTTTAAGTTGGGAAAGGCTTCCAACAGCAGCCCTTCCACAATCTTCTCAATCTCCATTTCATCAGAGATTCCCTGCTCATCCAGATAAGCATAAAGCTAATCGACCCAGAGATTAAATGATTCATCAGAGGCTTCGATCTCCATCTGCTTCTTCAAGCTTGGCATTTCCGGCTTGACTCCTTCGGTGGTTGGAGCTTTGGATGTAGACATCTCAGACGCCTTCCTCTTACTCATACTTTTCTCTAGAGTTCTTAGAGTGTGTTAAGTGAGAAATAAGGGTTTCGCCCCGGTCTTATTTATAACACATTAATTGACTCTAGAGCTGTAAGAACCCCAAATTTTGGATATAATTAAAACTTTTTATTATGTACTGAGGTAATGGTGAATAGTGATTACGACTATGATGTAACGATTGAGATAATGAATGAAAGGAATAGATTTGGATTCAAATGTTTAGGTGCCATGAAGAATACTATTGGTTGAAACTTTAGATAAGAATTATCTATCTCCTAGGGAATTGAGATTTGATCATTTTAAAAGAAAAGATTATTCTTACGTCATCCAAATCGATATCTGTTATTGGTCCAGTGGGTTCGTAAAAAGGTTAAGGAACGATCGAAAGAGATCAGGGACAATTGTACAACCCTAAGAGGATGAGTAAAGAAAAATGGATGAATAGTGATTTTGGGTAGACATAGGAATATTATTAGACGACGCGATATATAAGTATCCGGAACGAAATTCTGAGTTCGTATTAGTGATCCAGGGGAAAAAGAGTGTATGTAAAAGCTGGCGGATTCTGAAAAATAGCACTTTTATTTTCACCGAGATTTCCCTGGACACTGAAAGACTTAAAGAATTATTGAAGGGATTTAAGGAATATAGGTTCAAGAATTATTAAAGAGAATTGAAAATGATGGTGTAATTATTATTACGGTTTTCGGTAAAACCCTAACTAGAAACGAATGAGTTATTCGTCCGAACGATCAATGAATTGAGCTATAAACGGACAAAGAAACGAGCAGAGAACCAAGATGCAAGTATGTGCAAGTGGATGAGATCAAGTAACTAAGTAGTTACAAGAGTAAGCATCTTTAGAAACCAAATCACTTAGTTAGCTTGCATGACACCTTTCCACCACAAAATCACAACACTTGTCCCTTGGATTGCATCATAGATGAGAAAAGCACTTTAATAAAGTAGCATTATGCTAGATATTATCATCAATAATGCATTTTGGACAAGGATGAGATCAAAGCAAGCAAAACAAACTCCATTTCTCTCATTTTCTCTAAACTGCCCAGCAGAAACACTCTACAAAAACAAATTGATATCTCCATTTCTATCCATGATAAAATCACCAAATTTTAACCACAACCTCTCCACTCCATGGGTAATATTCTCTCCAAATTTCATTGCAATCCAAGTAGTATAGCCTAGTCAAATCCATGCTCAAAGTTGGGAAACCAAATCTGACCAGTTTTTGTCTAGTAGGAAAAACGGGTTCAAAACCATAGCTTCCAAGCTTCAAATTTCATGATCTATAGCTCAAAACAAAGCTTATGAAGAACCCAAGATATGGTAAAAATTTGAGAGCTAAACTCTTGTTTTTCAATTTTTTATGATTTTTACAAGTTGAGTGATGAATAGTGTTCTTCAAGAACTAATCTTGTTTTCTTTGATTCTTATGGTTGATTTAGCTAGCTTAAGGCCACTCAAGGATCATAAAAAGCTTAGTAAGGCTAGAACATACTCCAAGGAAGGTAGACCTCTTGAAACCCTAACATTTGATTTGAGATTTATATATGTTTTTGATGGTTTTAGCTTTGTATGATTATAGTGGTGATTATAAGCATGATTATGTAGTTAGTTATGTGATTTAAGAAGCATGATGATTTTGATGTTAAAATCAGTGGTTCTAGGGTTTTTTGAGATGAGAATCATGTTTATAAATTGTATTGATGCCCGGTGTGGCTTGGTTGGATGATTATGATTTTTGGAACGTCCGATTTATAGCCGTCGTAATGCCCGATTTTCGTTAACCTCTAGAAAACCGTGCATAACAGTTAAGATGAGTTTCTGGCCTTGATGAATAAATGACATGCCCTTGTAGATCTCGAGCCATAGATCGTTTTGGCGCAAGAATCGAAACATTCCGACTTACGGTTTAGGAGTTATGGTCAAATTACTAAAAGCGGTTGGAAACCGTAAAAGCAAGTTCGTAACGGAAATTGAACCTTCTTAAAATGAGTTATGCAGTGGCAAATCATGGTAATTAAATAATAGATAGCATAAGGAAGGTTTGGGAGAAAACCGCATGTCAAACAGATCGTTTTCCGATTTTATAAAAATGATTGAATCAAAGTTAAGCGCGAACGAACCCCTAAAAGTACACTTGGTTATAACTTTGGAAATTCACTTAGAAAACGGGCGATAAAACTCGAGGTATAATCTTGGTTCGTAAACGACCAACCTTAGAACTTATACGATTTAAGTATATACCAAGTGTAAGTTTGATGACGTGTCTTAATAACGAACAAATGTCGGACCGTATCGGTGACAAAAAGAGTTACACAAAAGGGTGCATAACGAGATAACTTGAAAACGTGTTTCGACTTAAGTGAAGTTTATACTTAGACTTTTAAAAGGTGTTAAGTGGTTAATCTCGAATGTTCTGATTGTTTATAGATCATCGAGCAGACCCAGGACACGCTATCTCTACCCACACCCGATTACCAGGCAAGTTTCCAATACCTTGGAACTGTTGTTGTGATAATATGTATATCTGTTGTTTCTGATACATATGCCATAGCATGCATGCCTATTGTCAAATTATATTATGATATACTTGTTCTCTAAATTGATATTGACTTATAGACTAGATACGAATTATCAGTGATAAACCGGATTGTTTTGGTAAGACCCTTAGCGAAGGGCATATGATATTCATTCTAAACATAGACCGGGAGTCAGTATTTTGAGATATAGATAGTCGTGGAAACCCGGAGGGATTCCAACGACAGATTATTATTTATCTGAGGAATGTTATTATTAAACGTTATTTATATTTCCATAAAGTATCAATTACTTGGAAATCTTTCGAGGAATGTTATTTGAGTATTATCTCAGACGAGAGATATTAAATGAATGTTAGTTTCGAATATTCATTTAGAGTTGATTATTTATTGAATATTATTTTGATATTCATTAGAATGTTATTTATTAAATGAATATTACTTTCGAATAATCATTTAAGGTTTATATACTTGATGAATATTATTTTAAAATATTCATTGGAAGTTCTATTTACTTAAGGAATATTATTTCGATTACTCCTTTAAAGTTTTGATTACTAAAGGAATATTATTTGGATATTCATTTAGAAGATTATTTATTAAATGAATATTATTTTCAAATATTCATTTAAAGTTTGACTCATTTATGGTATATTATTTTAAATACTTATTGGAGTCTAATTATTAATGAATATTATTTTGAATATTCATTTAAGGAGTGATTTATTTAGTAAATAATTCTATACATTCATTCGAGGATTACTTACGAGCAATATTATGATTTATTAATATTTCGTAATTATTATTGAGTTAATAAATATTCTTGGAATATTTATTTAATTCTTTTAAATTATTTTTAAAATGATTTATATTATTTGGAGATTATCTTTCACCTCAAAATATTATGTAAAATATTACGGAGTATTTTTACGACTATTTTATCAAGGAAAGGTTCCCAACTCCTTTTTATTTTCATTTAAATCTATCCTAAAAGGATTCAAATGCTCGCTCAAACTTCCATATTATAAGGGAACCTTACTTGAGAAAGGTTATTTATCTTGTTGACTTCCCGGTTATAATTTATCCTTTTCACTCGCAACGTGGTTGCTATGGACTCATTAAGTCTGTGTGTACCTTCTCATCATTCGAGGGGTAAGATTGTTGGAACAAGTTGATATCCATTAACAAGCAAAAGCTTGGGAAATGTTGGTAAATTTTCCTTTCCAACTAGATACGACTACTTTGTGGAGTCTTATTAACGAGTATTTCACTTAGGGAAGGGAGGACAAACTCTACGTTTCAATGCTGTGGATTTATTCCAACTAGGAGTCGTGTGTAAGAGGCCGAGTCGCGCGGTCCATCACAAGGCCTAACCATTGGCCAGGGAGTTACTATTAAAGGCAATCGACAAGTGGAGCTGTCAGTTCTTCCTTCTACCGGTAGTAAACTATATTGGGCTGTACCATCCCCGACTGATCATCAGGGAGTGGGACAGCTGGAGCGTGATAACTCCAGTATTGGTCCATCTCCCAAATTGGGAATTCCCTGCAACACGTATCGAAGAGACTTCTTTCAGGTTGACGGTGTCTTCCGCAACACGTATCGAAGAGACTTCTTTCAGGTTGTAGGACTTTGAAAAATGTTAATAACTGGAATTGCAATATTTTCCTTGCAAGTTCCTTTTTATATGATAAATGATAATATCTGGCTTATCTTCGACATAGCAGATATTCCCACCTATATATGTATTTTGAGTTACCTCGTAACTTCATCGTTCATGTTATTCTGGCATCATTTCCGTAAATGCATGGCATATGGTTTGAAAGATACTTTTGAACTGTTATATATTATCGTTCAGTTAAATATTATTGTTGGTGGGCTATTGCTCACCCTTGCTTTATTATTATATCACAACAACAGCTAGACCAGATGATTCGCACAAGGCGCACTCGATGCTGGCGAGGACGATGAGACTACCAGAGCCGAAGAGAAAGCTATTGGTAGGATAGATTCATTCTTTCAGTACCAAATATATGTACTAGTATGACTTATGTAAATGGATGGCAAAGAGTATGTATTGATATTGTAACTCTTTTGGGTTGTAAGAACTCATAATGTGTTTAATAAAATTTGATTGTTACTCTGATTTCATCTCTGGGACTATAACAGGTGTGTTTTATATTGTTGTGTTGGGTCATAAAGATGTAATTATTTTATATTGAGGTAAGTTCAAGTATTGTGGACAGAAGCAAGTAATTAGTTACAACAGGCATGTAATTTGAATTAGTTAAAACAGGCATGTAATTTGAATTTAGCAGAGTCATGGCAAACATGCTGTCAACAAACAAGTAGCACATAAGACAGTAACTTCTCATGATAGTAACATTGAACACTACGGTCACAATCCACGATTTAACCACTTTGAAAATGTAAAAACTAGTAAGTTAACATACCAGATTTAACATTCCTAATTCACTTACCAACCTGTTGAAGGTTGCTTCATCTAGTGGCTTCGTGAAGATGTCTGCAAGTTGCTTTTCTGTTAGAACATAAACCAGCTTCACAGTTCCCTTTTCAACATGCTCTCTGATGAAATGATTGTTGGTGTATACTGAAAATATTTATTTGAAGTATATACATTTATTTCTGGCCTATTTTATTGAGAATAATTTAAATGTTTACATGTTGTCTAAATATTATATATTGTGAATAATCTAGTATCAAATGGGATACAGAATATTAGATTATTAAATACGGTTTATATATTATAATAAGGTTCACAGCACAGGTGGAGTTAGACAATCCACTGGAATGGCTGTAGTATTATTTAGATTAGTTTATATTGACTAATAAATAATACTAGTATACTTTTTGTATATTGAACAGGATCAAATTTAGAATTGTTCCCTTATACTGATTAAGAAGGTGAACTAAGATTCTATGTTATTATTAATGCTTAGGTTCTTAATCCGGAAATAATGATTGACACGTATATATTATTTACATGCTTTGATTTATATATGAAATAATTCTTGTGAATTATATCATTATATTTTGGGTGATGAAATAATATATATGGTGGGATATTATTTATTGAAGGAATCCATGTCCTGATAATATTCGTGTTAATGATGTCCCCTTGAAAGCTCAAAAAGATTTAATTATGTGAAACCCTGCAGGTGGATTTATTCCGGCATAATTAAATAAAGGTTGAGTGGATGATCAAGGATAAAAGATATTAATTAAATGAATTATCAGTAATTTATTTAATTAATGGACATGCGATATTTTAAACATGGGGAATTTAATAAGCAAATAATATTGGAACCGAATTAATTAATTAAATTACGGTATTAGGAAAGGTAGTGCAAATATTAATTCTTTAGTGGATTGAATTAATATTTAATTACATTGGGCTAGGCTCAAGATGTAATTAGAAGGCCCAACCTAATTGTCCATGATCCCTATTGTAGCCTATATATATTCCTATTCTCTTCTTGCTAGGGGCTGGTCGAAAAAATTTTGTAGCCACCCAGGAGCAAGAAGAGAGGTTAACTTGAGAAGACGAAGGCCACACTTCGCTCAAGGGAATTTGGGAATACAATAGAAGAGCGTGGAATCAACCGTTAACAAGGTGACTTTTCTATTCGTACTCGTTAATTTATTGTATCAAAAATCGCAGTGCCAAGATTTGATTGTCCCAACAATGATGTCTAATATCAATGTGCTTCATCCTGGAGTGTTGAACTGGATTATCTGAGATGGTATTGGCACTGGTGTTATCAATAAATGGGAATATTGGACAACTCTAAACCATAATCCATTAGCTGATTTTCCATCCAAAGAATTTGAGCACAGCAACTTCCAACTGCAATGTATTCAGCTTCTGCAGTTGAGGTAGACACAAAATGCTGCTTCTTGCTAAACCATGACACTAATCTTCCACCAAGAAATTGATAACTTCCTGTTGTGCTTTTTCTGTCAATCTTGCATCCAACATAGTCTGAATTCGAATATCCTATCAGATCAAATCCAGAATCTTTAGGATACCAAAGGCCTAAATTTGGAGTACCTTTGAGATATCTAAATATCCTCTTGATTTGAGATATCTAAATATCCTCTTGATTGCTACCAAGTGTGACTCTTTTGGATCAGCTTGAAACCTTGCACAGAGACATGTAGCAAACATAATATCTGGTCTGCTAGCAGTTAGATACAGCAATGATCCCACCATGCCCCTGTAGGTACTAGAGTCCACTTTCTTTCCTTTAGGATCCAAATCCAGTTTGGTTGCAGTAGAGATAGGTGTCTTGGAAGGTGATGCATCTTCCAAGTTGAACTTTTTGAGAAGTTCCTTGACATATTTCTCTTGGCAAATGAAGATGCCATCATCATTTTGATGAATTTGTAAACCTAGGAAAAATGACAGTTCTCCCATCATACTCATCTAATATTTGTTCCTCATAAGAGATGAAAACTTTTCACACAGCTTCTTATTTGTAGAACCAAAGATTACGTCATCAACATAGATCTGTACCAGAATGATGTCTTTGCCATAATGCTTGTAGAACAGTGTCTTATCCACAACACCTCTTACAAATCGATTCTTCAGCAGAAAGGTAGAGAGAGTATCATACCAAGCTCTAGGGGCTTGCTTCAATCCATAAAGTGCTTTGAATAGTTTGTAGACAAATTCAAACAATTCAGCATTTTTAAATCCAGGTGGCTGTTCAATGTACACTTCCTCCTCTAGATCTCCATTGAGAAAAGCACTTTTGACATCCATTTGGAACACTTTGAAGTTACAGTGTGCAGCATAGGCTAGGAAAATTCTTATGGCTTCAAGTCTGGCAACAGGTGCAAATGTTTCATCATAGTCTATTCCTTCCCGTTGACAGTATCCTTTGGCCACTAGTCTTGCTTTGTTCCTTGTCACGTTTCCACCTTCATCCAGTTTGTTTCTGAAGACCCACTTTGTGTTAACAACTGATTTCCCTTTAGGTCTAGAGACTAGCTTCTATACATTGCTTCTTTCAAATTGGTTGAGTTCTTCTTGCATGGCTATCACCCAATCTGAATTCAACAATGCTTCATCAATTGACTTTGGCTCAGTTTGAGATAGAAAGCAAAGAGAACATGCTGTCAGCAGAAGCATTTCTCCTTGTCCGTATACCAGTAGTGGGATCACCAATGATTAGATTGCTGGTGTGATCTCTGTTCCACTTAGTGGTTCTTGGCAAGCTTCTTTCTTGATCTGCTTGATCAGTTCCTCTTTGAGGAGTTGATTCTCCACCATTGATGGTTTCTCCTTCATGTTCTTCAACATCTCCAGACTCATTCTCATTCTGATGATTTGGAGTTATTGTTTGAGACTGAGCTGGGGTTTGAGTAACCTCATTGGTGTTGACAGCATCTCTTCCAAACTCAATGGACTGAGTGCAAGTAGGTTCATCAGCAACAACTTCTTCTTCCTCCAAGTAACCTTGATTTTCAAATCTAAGAGGCTCCACTTGACCATCCTCTTGTAATCCAGGGAACTTGGTTTCATCAAGTGTGACATTTACACTTTCTTCAATGACTTTGTGATCAATGACATAGACTCTGTACGCAGTCCTTTCCAATCCGTATCCCATGAAAATGCCTTCATAAGCTTTAGCATCAAACTTTCCTTTCCTTTCATGGTTGTCAATTATCATGAAACACTTACTCCCAAATACATGAAAATATTTGACAGTTGGTTTCTTTCCTGTTAACAGATAGTAAGGAGTGTTTCCATGAGTCTTGTTGATCAAGGTTCTGTTCTGTGTGTAGCAAACTGTATTAATAGCTTCTGCCCATAAATATGTTGGTAATTTAGAATCATTCAACATAGTTCTCGTAGCTTCAATGAGAGTTTTGTTCTTCCTTTCTACAACTCCATTTTGTTGTGGTGTCCTGGCAATGGAGAATTGTTGGGCAATGCCTTCTTCCTTGCAGAAGTTTCCAAATGTGGCATTTCTGAACTCAGTACCATTGTCACTTCTCAGATATTGAATTTTTTCATTTGGGGTTCTATCAAGAACTCTTATGTGATCAATGATTTCTTGAGCAGCTTCGTCCTTTGTCTTTAAGAACTTTACCCAAGTGTACCTCGAGTAATCATCCACCATTACCAGGGCATATCTCTTTCTTGCAAGAGATTGAACATTTACTGGACCAAACAAATCCATATGAATTAATTTGAGTGGCTCAGTGTTGGTATTCACTTGCTTTGACTTGTGCAATGATCTTTTCAATTTACCCATTTGACAATCCTCGCACAATCCTTCTTGACAGAATTCCTGTTGAGGTAGTCCTCTCACCAAATCCTTCTTCATCAAAATATTCATATTCTTGAAATTGAGAAGAGAGAGCTTCTTGTGCCAAAGCATGCTTTCACCAACTGATGCTTTACTGTAAAAATAGTAAGCCTTGTCTTCCTTCACAGAATTTAAGTCTGCAACAAAAAAGCTTCCTTTCCTGACTCCTTTCAAGGAGAGGCTTCCATCCTTCTTATGATAGATGTTGCAAACCATCATATCAAAGTCAACCTTGAATCCCCTGTCACTGAACTGGCTGACACTGAGTAGGTTATGCTTCAATCCATCTACAAGAGCAATGTCTTCAATGATAACATTTCTAATTTCCAAACAGCCATATCCCATAGTGTAACCTTTGCTGTTGTCTCCAAAAGTTATGATTGGGTCGGCTTTCTCCACAAAATGTGATAGCAGGGCTATATCACCTGTCATGTGTCTAGAACATCTACTATCGATGAACCACATGACTTGTTTCTGCCTTTTGCCCTGTAAAACAGATGATTTTAATTTGCATCTGGTACCCAAACTCTGTTGGGTCCTGCAATTATAGCATCATTATTCATATCATTCTGTTTCACATTTGAATCAACACTAGAATCCTCCTGTTTGACTTCTTTCACAGTCCACCTAGGCTTAGAGTTAGACTTAGTCTTTCTCTTGGTGGATGTTGCCTTTTTACCAACATAGGCAGGCTTAGAAGTCTCAGCAGTTTGCATATAAGAACATCTTTCAGTAGATAGAATAGGCAAATTGAAACAAGTACTCATAACGACAATCTTGCATGGCATACAGTCAATATTATTACCGACGTCTACTTCTCTTTGCATGATGGGGGTTCTATGTAAGTTACCACTAACATTGGTCGCATTAACCTTGTTCTTGTTGGGTTTCTTACAAACAAATGTTAAATGTTGAGATGAGCCACAATTATTGCAAAGCTTCCTAGGAGCGTCTTTAACATGACTATATCCATTCTTTTTGTCAATTCCTAACTTGCCATTTCTATTCTTAGGCTTGTAGGCATTTGCCTTAACAGTATGTTCTGAAGTTGCTGTCGAGCTACCTTTGACAGTACCTTTCTTTCCCTCTGTCTTGACAGTAGGTTTGAAAGTTGTTGTCTTGGGTTCTCTCTTGACAGTATCTTTTGAAGTTTCTGTCATATCCTTGTTGACAGCTACTTTAGAACATTCTGTCTGATTGCTTGGCAAAGTTTCTATCACGGAAGACTTGATAGTATCTTTCCCTTCATCTAGTGTGCTGTCAACGCACTCATCCTCATCAAGAAGCTCTTGTTTGATGAACAGGGAGGTTTCATCAAAATCAGCTTGAAGATTTTTGAAAATCGGTTTGTAAACTCTTTTGAGAATATGAGGTTTGACAGTATCACTATCATCAAGAGCAATTGCCTTTCCATGCCTCCTACCATACTCGCAGCCTATACCTATCTTTTGATTCTCAGTGTGATTATCATGATATTCCTGGACTAACTTAGAAGAGTTTCTAAATGCTTTGAGTTTAAACTCATTTTCTGCAATTTGATTCCAGAGAAATTCTTCTATTTCCTTAGCACAGACAATATCATTTTTCAATCTAGTATTCTCTTGAGCTAACGAATCTAGAGGACTGGTTCTAAGTAATAACATTTCATTTTCAGATTTGAGAGTTTCATTTTGTTTAGTTAACTTAGCAATTTCTTCGTGAGCAGCAGTTAAACTAACATGAATGTTAAACATCTCAGCACTTAAATCTTCAATGGTATGCTTGTATTCAGTTTTAGACATATCAAGTAAGACTAGAGACGGTACCTGAGTTGAGGAACTAGAAGCTTCATCATCAGATTTTGCCATGAGGGCCAAGTTTACAAACTCTTCTTCTTCCTCATCTTCAGAATCATCCCAGCATTTTCCTTCAGCCACATAGGCTTTACCTTGATTCCTCTTAAACTGATTTCCAGATCCTTTTCCTTGATTCTGTTTTGGTCTTCTGCATTCAGTAGCAAAATGACCTAGCTCATTGCAATTGTAACACCTGAACTTCGACCTATCCACCATCCCGGTCTTGTATCCACCTCTCGTGGCACCACCAACAGCTTTTGAAAAACTCCCCTTGTTGAACTTAGATGGTTGACCCTGTGGCTTGTATGACTTGTCCCTTTTTGAACTTGATGTTCTTGAATCTCTTAGCCATATAAGCCATGGTTGGATTATCCATGCTTTCAATCTCTTCTATTGTGTAGAAGTCTTCATCTTCAACGTCTTTGAGCTGCAAAACCACCTTCTCCTCATCATCCAACACCTCTTCAATCTTCAATGGTGGTACTTGTGTGTGTTGGTTGTGAACTTTGTGATGATTCACTTGGATAAGCTACTTGTGGTTCATGAGCTACAAGGGCTCCTGACATGTTTTCCAACTTTCCTTTGGTTCCTGTTTGAATAGCTCTCTTTTGAAAGAGTTCGAGTTCGTATGATTTGAGCACACCATAAAGAGTTTCTAGAGAGACATCGCTCAAGTTTCTTCCTTCTCTTATGGCTGTGACTTTGTGCTCAAGATGCTCAGGGAGAGTGAGCAGAAATTTGATGTTGATCTCCTTTCTATCATAGAACTTCCCATGAATTTGTAACTCAGCTATTAGCTTACTGAACCTTTCAAACATGTGTGTGAGTTCTTCGCTTCTCTTGGCCATGAAGGCTTCATATTGTGATGCAAGGATTTGCCTTTGATTTTCTCGGACCTCTTCACTTTCTTCACACAGCAGCTCTATCTTACTCCACATCTCTTTTGCAGATGAACATTCCATGACATTACCACACATGGCTTTGTCTAAAGTGAGAGAGTCGAGCAAGATAAGTTGTAAGTAGTCATCCAAGGCTACTTTCTCCTTTTCGGTCTCTGTGTATTCTGAAGGCCTCTTGGCAACCCAATGGGCTAGAATGACTTCGTCATTTACAGTAGCAGCAGCTACTTCCTTTTGAGGAATGAAGGGGCCGTTCTCAAGGATTCCCATGTATAGTGGATGGGCAGCTTTGATAAATAACAAGATCTTTCTTTTCCAGAAATTGTAGTTCTCTTTATCAAAGACTGGAATCTTGATACCACTTGACTTCTGAACACTCGTCATGATCTTCAGATTTGTATATCAGTCTGTTGCTCTGATACCAGTTGTTGGTCCCGGAGTATATTGCAGAAGGGGGGGTTGAATGCAATATAGATAATTTCAAATCTTTAGCACAACAACAATGATAAAGATTGTAAACTATCCACACAAGAATTGCAAACACAAGTAGTAATTCAAGATGTTCTCATAAAATAAATATTTTATTTATTTTGTAATGTGTTGCTATAACCTCGAGAAAAATGGTTTTCTCAAGCTTCGACTTCTTGAAGGAAATCCCTTACAGAAAGAATGAGAGATGTGTCTCTATATAGACTAATCTTTCTTTAGCATCTCAATCACATGGGTCGCGGAGCTGTTGTCATTTTCAAGTGATAGCTCCTCACAATTTGCCCACACATGTGACCTTTCCGAAAATGCTATACAAACAGAGTTATCTTTAAGCATAAGGCATTCTGGGTTCTTTCCAAAATTAGCTATAACAATTCTAGTAGATGTAGACTTGTCATACTCTTTGAATTGTCGAGCCTCGTCTTGTGATCTCTGAAGCTTCTATCGTAGTCTTGCAGGTCTGCTA
Organism: Saposhnikovia divaricata; assembly: GCA_036435485.1. Lineage (NCBI taxonomy): Eukaryota > Viridiplantae > Streptophyta > Magnoliopsida > Apiales > Apiaceae > Saposhnikovia > Saposhnikovia divaricata. The sequence continues at coordinate 37,278,564 of CM071599.1, forward strand.
CAATCTTTGCCGAATTGCAACAAATCTGTTTCTCGAACATCTAAACTGTCACGGGGGTTTGACTGAGATAAAATCCCCAAATCAAATAATTCAATGAGACAGTAACCCTTACCGCCAAGTTTGCTGTCATAGGAATATTCAATAGTTGACAGTATGAGCTCCCGCCAATGTTGCTGTCGGAACTCCAAACTTGCTGTCAAGTGTGAGAATGTTGCTGTCCCCTGCTTCAGCCAATGTTGCTGTCAAATGAAACTTGCTGTCGTGACCTTGCAACATGCAATCTTCTTGTAACGTTACCATCAATGTAGTGACAGTAACTTTATTATTGATGTCGAACTGATGTATTCTCTTGAGGCTTGAACATATTAATGAACTTCTTCCAAGATACATACTTATTACATTTCAGCAATTATTTGATTACAAGAACACACTCTGGCTGTGACAGTACGTTCTACTTAGCCTATACAAATAAACTAAGTACTAGTTAAGTTGTCTCTACGCTATCACCCATAAATCCTAACAATAATTTTTTCGATCCCAATTTGGGATCAATTCAAAAAATTATCAATTTCGATAAAATAATAAGATAATAATTTTTTCGAAAAACTCTATATGAATTTATGATCCCAAAAATATTATAAATTAATAATTTTTTTATAATCATAAAAATATAAGTATTACACTTTTGTAAATTTAAATTTATATGAAATTCATATCAAATCTTTTTTTATGTGGTGTTTTCGTACTGCATCAAAGAGTTAGTAGTTAATGATTTTAATGTCTTAACTGCTTATTTACGTACAGATTCCAAAAATGTTGTATTGTCTTTAATATCATCTAGATATACATGAAGTTTTACCTTCAATCTTGTTAATACACAATGAAACTGTAAACTAATGTACATTAAATTAATTAAATTAAATATAAAACATAAATTGTACGATTCATTTTACTTAAAATTATATTAAAAAGGTTAATTTTGTCTGATGTCGAAACTTCTATAAATTAATAATTATTAATCTATTGATTAATTAATACTTTTTTAAATTAATACAATTCTCATGTCCCAACTATCTATAATCTATACTATTATATAAAATTCGAAACATTAAAAGTTTGGTTGGTCGGTACGGTATCTGTTGATTTTACTTTTTTACCCTTACTTAATTACATATAAAATCCATCCTACTAACTAATTAATTTCCTTTTTTCAGATTAAACATATTACCTTTTCTATTTTTCACTAACTAATTAATTTCACTTTTCAAGTAAAACACAATATCTTTTATATTGTATCTAACTAAAATTTCTCCTTTCTTGTAAATACTACGATCAATTTTGTTTAATAAAATAACATAATTATATTATAATTACTATTAACTAATCAATAACTTTTTTCAGCCAAAACATGTTACTTTTTCTCTATTCTGCAACTAAAATATCTCTTTTTCCAATTATATCTGGTTATGTTCAATAATATAAAATAATAATATTATAATATTAATAATTACCATTACCTTTTTTAGATAAACGTATCATCTTTTCCATATTTCATAATTAAAATTCCTTTTTTCATGAAATATCACGGGCAACATTAATTTCTCACTATCTAAAGACACTACGAGCAATTTAATTTAGTAAAATAACATAAATTAAAATATAATTATCATAAACTAATCAATTACCTTTTTCACCTAAAACATGTCACCTTTCCAATTTTCACATTACATTTTCTATTTTCTCTAACTAAAATCTGTCTTTTTTCAATTATATCACGGGCGATTTTATTTAATAAAATAAAATAACAATATTATAGTATTAATAATTAATCGATTAAGTTTTTCTGCTAAAATGTATCATCTTTTCTATATTTTCTAACTAAAATCCCTCATTCTCTAAAAATATCACGTGCAACATTAATTTATCCTTTTCTTAAAACATTACGAGCAATTTTATTTAGTAAAATAACATAACTGAATTATAATTACTAAAAACTAATCAATTAACTTTTTCACCTAAAACAAGTTTCCTTTTTAATTTTCTCTAACTAAGACCTCTCTTTTTCCAGTTAAATCACGACATTCTATTTAATAAAATTAAATAATAATTTTATGAGTACTTATAATTAACTGATCACATTTTTCAACAAAACTGTATCATCTTTTCAATATTTTCTAACTAAAATCCGACTTTTCCTAGAAATATCACGAACATTTATATAATTATTATCAAATCATCCCATTTAAAAATTTAAGACTCCACAATTCATATTTTTTTTAAAAAAAATCAATTTAATTAATAAAAAAAATTATATAATATTAAAAAAATTCGTGTATCGCACGGGTTTTAAGCTAGTATTATATTAAAATCGAAAGTTGAAAGTTTGTCGGTTTGGTTTTCGGTTTGGTTATCCTAATTATTAAAATAAATATTGACATAATATAATTAATGGTAATTAGTCATTGCCATTTTCACATTTACTTTTAGTTGAATATATTACCTTTTATAAAAACATCAATCGCACCATATCTTCAAATCATTAATATTTCCTTTCTAATTAAAATACGTTACCTTTTGTATTTAAAACTAATGTTGCAATAATTAGTATATAAATATCACACCATATTTTTAATTATTAATAAAATATATTAAAAATCCTTATATGTTATTTATAATAATAAAACATTACTATAATCCGTAAATATGAGTATATTAAATTATATTAAATTAAAATTAAAAAAATTATTAAAATGATAATTATATAAAAACAAAATTGTAATATTAAATAAAATTTAATAAATACCTAAAATATCGTATCTGTCAATCAATTTAAAAGACGTTTACTTTTAATTGATCATATTACCCTTTTCACACACCTAAAATATCGTATCTTCCATTCATTAATATATCTTTTCTACTTAAAACACGTTATGCAATCATAATCTTCCAATCATTAATATTTTTTTTCTAATTAAAACATGTTACCTTTTAATTTAAACATAATCTTGCAAATATTAATATATACCCAAAAATATCACACCATATCTTTCAATCACTAATAAATATATATAAGGAAATTTAACCAATATACTAGTTTTTAATTAGTTATTGCAAAAATACTATTTTTTTCCAAATTAATTACAAAGATACTATCTTATACTATCTTAATTGCAAATATACCACATCTTCTTCAACCTCCATTCTTCTCCTTCTTCTTCTTCTTCTTCTTCACCCACTCCACCCTCCAGCTCGCCCGCCGGCCCCCCACCTCCCCCATCTCCGCCCTCCTCCCTCCTCCCCCATATCCGCCCTCCTCCATCCTCCCTCCATCTCCGCCCTCCTAACACCTCCGATCTGTTCTGTATCGGCCCCGGAGGGGCACTATAAATTTTTCCTCCTTCCTCCCTCCTCCCACCTCCGATCTGTTCTCCACCGACCCCGCAGGTGCACTATAATTTTCGATTTCTAACCGTTGCAACTGAATGCAACTACATGCAACTGAACGCAACTACATATGCAACTGAATGCAACTAAAAACTAAAAGTTAAATTTCCATTTTTTGATGATGCTCAACCCTTATATAGATTTGGAAGTTGGTAAAAAACATTAAAATTGAAATTACAATTTTTAGTTGCATTCAGTTGCATATGTGCATATGCAACTGAATGCAACTAAAAACTAAACGTTAAATTTTCATTTTTTGATGATGCTCAGCCCTTATATAGATCTGGAAGTTGGTAAAAAAAATGAAAATTCAAATTAAAATTTTTAGTTGCATTCAGTTGCATATGCAACTAAAAGCAACCTGTTGCGCAGTCCTTATAAATAAGATAATATTTTTACTAAATTGTCAAGACAGTTGCATCTGGTTGAATGTAGTTGCCCGTATTTTTGGAATTTTTTTTCAAAAGATGGACAAAAGAACTTTAAAATAACAGTATTTTTGCAAAAATATTTACATGTTGGTGTATTTATGAAAAAAACCCTATATATAATAGAAATTCGTATACAACGAATAATTATCGTTAGATTTTCAGCAAAAAAATATGATTCGTTAGATCTGATGATTAAATATTTTATATGATTAAGTTACTTTACAAAACATTCAAGATTCGAATTTCGTCAATGACCCACTTAATTTAAAATTTCATAATATAAGTGTTAAACCATGCATATCATTAATTAATTATATATATTATTTAAATTTAAATTAAAATAATAATTAAAAATAATAATTATATAAAAATATAATTGTAACATATAATAAATTTATTTCATATAAAAAAATCCGTGTATCGCACGGGTTATAAGTTAGGAATTACTAATAATTAACTAAAACATTTTCAGCTAAAGGACATTGCCTTTTATATTTTTTCTCTTATTAAAACTTCTCTTTTCAAATAGTATCACGGGTCTTTGTATTCAATAAAATAATACAATAATAATTAATAATTGATAGATTACCTTTTTCAGCTGACATCTTATTTGCATCTTGTAACTAGATTTTTTTCCTCTTTTAGAGATATTACAGCCAATATATATATATATATATATATATATATATATATATATATATATATATATATATATATATATATATATATATATATATAATCGAATAATATCATTTAAAATTTAACTTAAAATTCATATATTAAAAAATTCATTCAAATTATTGAAAAAATCTTATAATATTAAAGAAAATCAATACATGGCACGGATTTTATATTAATATTAATTTATAGAAATTTTACTGTATGTACACTATCAGAGTACGAAATGTTCCGTAAAAAACCTAATGATAGGATAATTCTGGATATACTTTTTTGATTTTCCTCTGGTATTGAAAAAAACCTTATAAATTGCATGTATACATGTAGGTCTACCAAAACTAAAACCCTTCATTCCACGTAGCATATAATGCTTCATAGCTATTATTTGCGTATGTAACTACTCTCAACATCATTTTTTTACACTTTTTTTTTTGGACTTTCTATCAATTCTTTACATTATTAAAAATAATAACTTTTAATAATATAATACATTATTATATCCATTACTTCACTCCACTTTTTCAACATTTTACACTATTACACTCACTACTTCACTTATTTTAACAATAAAATTACTATTACATTCATTATTTTATTTATTTTAAGAATATTACAATAACTATCCTGGGTCTCCGTGCCCAAACAGAATGTAAATTATTATGTAAATTATTAGCTGGGACGGAGTTAGTACTTTTTTGCATAAAGAACTCTTGAGAGTAAATGCTAGTAATGTGCTATAGCTTTGAAAAAAGAATAAGAAAAAAGATGGTGATGGCCCCGAATTAATTTGGAAGCTACTGCGTGAAGTAATTATATTACCAGAACACACTCTTAGTTCATGTTTATTTTGGGATTATAATATCGGGATAATAATTAAAATATAATAATTTAATTATTTATAATTTTTGAATTTTAAAATTTTAAACTATTTTGTTTGAAAAATTAATTTTAGAATTGGATTATAATCATTTAAAAAGATTTAATCCTTTAAATTATCCTATCTCATGTTTAGTTTGAGTAATAACCTATACATTGGAGTCTCATCTTTAAAATTTTATAATAATATGTTCGTTTTACAAGAAATTAAAGTAAATGGATTATAATCCTTTACAAAAAATAACTTGCGAGAGAGGATTAAATAATACATTCTCCAACCAAATATTAGAGAGGATTATAAACTTATCACTTATCCTAACCGAATAAACATGAAATTCCTATTTTAAAGGATTATAATCCTAAATCCAATCCCAAATAATATTTTATAAAATAAATATTAGATTAAACTTTTTTTATAAATTATAATTTTATCTCTTACTTAATCTTATGACACAAATGTGATCTTTGGAATCGAAACAATTATTATAAGATGACGTAAGTTTGTTCGAGCACCCAAAATTATTAATCAAAGATATGATGCAAGGTGATTTTTAAACTAGCATATTAACCCGTGCAAGGCACGGGTCATCTTTTAAAAATTGAAGTAAATTTATTTATTTTTATGATTTATATATGTGGACACTATTGTATTGTTTTCATTAAAACATATTTGTTATAATGTTCCAATTTTGTTTTACAAGGCACGGGCCATCTTTTTAAAATTGAAGTAAATTTATTTATTTTTATGATTTATATATGTGGACACTATTGTATAGTTTTCATTAAAACATATTTGTTATAATGTTCCAATTTTGTTTTACAGAAAATTTGATTTACTTATTCAGATAAGTACTCAAAATAAGATATTTCGTGCTATAATAATGTGTTGGATATAGTAACATATTTAAATCAATTTACACAAATTTATGTCATAAGTAAAAAAAAATCTAGTAATTTATTATTATAATAAATTTGGGTAAAAGAACATAAAATTTAAATAATAAGTGGGGTTTTCGGTTTAATTCTCCTTGGTGTTTTTCATCACTACAAATCAATTTTTGAAATGGTACTTTTTAATATTTTACAATTATTTTTATTGTCATTCTTTCATAAAGAATATAATCAATACATAAGAGGTAGGAATAAAGATCTTTTGATTTTTTTCTCTTCTAAGGTATATTTAAGAATACAATCATAAAATAAATGAGTTGTACACAAATGACATATTTATTCATATACCAGTTATAATTTTGACAAATTAAGAAACATATTATTTACCCACGTAATGTTTCACAATAAAGATATTGTTCAATTAGTATGTAAAAAACTAATTGCATATTTTAAAATTTTATCTTTTTTAGCAACTTATTTAACTAACTCGGGGTATATAATGTGATTAATCCATCATAATATTTTGTGTGTGTGCATGCTATGCAATATCCTATTTTCTATGATATTTGTTAACTTGATTGTATATTGTATATTTTAATCCTTGTTACAATTTATTTTGAATTTTTTAATATTCTTTCCAGTCAAAATTTCTTTATGTGTATTATCCAATTTTTAATCGATGTATATATAAACTGATTCCTATATTTTGTGTTAATATATATTGTATGATCCTTTTTCAAGGAAATTTATCTTTCTCAACTTATTTGCATGATTCAATTTTTCTTGAACTTTTGTACTATCTAACATTTTTAAAGATCTCATCTTTTAATTAAATATTATTATGTAAAAATATTAAATATATTGTAGTTAATGTTATATGTAAGAAATGTTTAATTTATTGAAAATAATCCAATTTACATCACGTGATATTATTATCAAATTTTTAAATTAGTTGTATATATAATCACGTACCATGTTTTGTAAACTAAAATACAAAATTTTAAAAGTACTAATGTGAATCACCTTTATGTTTTGCTCAAAAATTAATATAGTAGTAAAAATAGAATAAATAAGAGGTCGAATTTATCTAAACGAATTTAACTAAAAATAAAAAATATACGTAGTACAATGATCGGAAGGATGAATTGTTTGGACGAGATTAATGATTCAATTCACAACAAAGACAAACTAACTCATTTAAAATAAGAGAGTGGAATAAAATTTTGAAATTAGTGTATATAAGTACGTACCATATTTTGAAAGGTAAAATTTTAAATTTTGAAACTAATATTTGTCATTACTATTTTTACTCATAAGTTAAACGAATAGTAAAAACAGGATAATAGGATAATAGAGGTCGAACTTATGTAAAAATAGTTTTAACTGCATACCAAAAAACATAATGTAGCATAATGGTTTGGAAAAAAAAATATATAAAGGAGGTTGTTGGTTCAATTCCCCACAAACATAAAATTACTTATTTTTTTCTCTTCAAATAAGGGAGTTGCAAATCAATGTAATTTTGTAATATATAAGGGTAAATCGTAATTTCATAGGGGTTTTATTGGCTGAAAATGCCCCTAAAATATCCCCTTATTCTCCTATTATATATAGAAGAAGATGACTTATTTTTTTTTGACGAAAAGCAAATGATTTTATTAGATCTCCATCTCAGACTCGATACAATTTCTAACTTCAATAGGTACAGACCACCTATCGAAACTACGATCTGGATAAGAATATGAAGCTCTAGCAAGTGTATGAGCTACCATATTAGCAGACCGCTTAATAAAGTACAAAGAAATTTTGTTTGAATTATGAAGATAAAACCTACAATCTTCAATGATCTCTCCCAACCTTGACCTCATCTGCACTTTGCTCCGTATAGCTTGAATGATCACCAAACAGTCCGATTCAACCACTACTTTCGGCCAATCCATTCTGTCAATCCAGCTGAGAGCCTCCTTGATCGCCATAGCTTCTGCTAATTCTGGCAAGACATCCCCCTGTTTAAGAATCGACTTTGCTTGTATCACTACTCCTTCCGAGTTCCTAGCAACCAGTCCAAAACCAAACTCCTTCCTTTCTGTAAAAATAGCAGCGTCCACTGCCACCTTGACTTCGTTCTGTTGAGGCTTTACCCAAGACTGAGCTCCATCTCCATCCACTGTAGGGGTGAGAAGAGCACTTGTTGATCTTCCTTGGGCTGCATTCCACTGTGCAAGATACTGTTTAGTATCAGCTACTACCTTATACACCTTAGGATATTTCTGGTTCCAAACTAAGTCGTTCCTAGCACGCCATAAAGCCCAGCACAAAGTAACCACTGAAGCTTCTTGAGACTTGTTAATGCCACTTAATGTGTTATCCAGCCACTCTGCAAACTCCCACCTTCCACCAGTACAGATATTAGCATTCAAAACCTGCCAGCACTGATTAGCAAAAGAACAACCAACCAAGGCATGAAAGATCGTTTCTTCTTCATTTTTGCAGATAGGACACACCATTTGCATAGCCACATGTTTTTGATATAGCTGAGTTAAAGTTGGAAGACAGTTTGACAAAGCTCTCCAAACTAAATTCAAGACTTTTGGAGGAGCTTTAATCCTCCACAGCCTTCTCCAGATATAGTCATTCTCCTCAGCCCTCCACTCACCTTTCTGAACTTGCAGATATTTATATGCGCTTTTAACAGAGTAATTACCCGTCTGTTCCAGCTTCCAATACAAAACATCTTCTACCAAGTTATTTTCAACTGGCGTATTAAGAATACGAATCTGATCCCTACCATCAAACATATCTCTCACAATCTCTTCGTCCCAGTCTCTACTATCCACACAAAGCAATGAAGCTACATACTGATTATCTATGGCGGGTGAAACTGTGGCAATAAAAGGGTCATTTCCATCTGCCAACCAAGGCTGTCCAGAAATTTTAACACTAGTACCTGGTCCAATCCTCCACCGAACGCTAGCTGCAACTATACTTTTTGCTTCAAAAATGCTACGCCATATAAAGCTAGGGTTGTTTCCCAACGAAGAATTCAAAAAATCAGAGTCTGCAAAATACCTGGCCTTGTATAATCTTGTGACCAAACTCTCTGGATTAGTAAGAAACCTCCAACCCTGTTTTCCTAGCATCGCAAGATTGAAGTCTCTGAAATTTCTAAACCCAAGCCCACCTGCTGTTTTATGCCTTGCCATTCGATCCCAACACATCCAATTTATACCTCTGTCTGCCTTTTGAGCTGATCTCCACCAAAACTTTGATAAACATTTTTCAATCTCCCTAGTTATGTCAAGAGGTAATAAGAACACGCTCATGGCATAAGAAGGTAGAGACTGAGCCACTGATTTCACTAAAATCTCCTTACCCGACCTGGATACATAATTATTATTCCAACTCTTAATCCTGGCATAAACCAACTCTTTCAGGTAACCCAAAATTGCAGACTTATTCCTCCCCAGAATATTTGGTAACCCCAAGTACCTACTCTGATTATCAGCTTCCTTCATTCTGAGCACCTGACACACCAATTCCCTGTTGTATCGTATGACATTTGAACTAAAAAACACGGACGGTTTATCGACATTTATTTTCTGTCCCGAAGCCTGTTCATACACACCAAGCAACTCCATCACTTTACTAGCCTCCATTGTATTTGCCTTGCAATAAAGGTAGCTATCGTCCGCAAAAAACATGTGTGACACCATAGGAGCCTTTCTACATATCTGAACACCATGAATCCAATTCTTGGTTTCATACTTACGAATCAAGGCTGATAAGCCCTCTGCACAGATAATGAACAGATAAGGGGAAAGCGGATCCCCTTGTCTAATCCCACGGCATGGCAAAATAGGTCCCATCTCATACTCCTCATGAACCACATTATAAGAGACTGTTGTTACACATCGAAGCACTAAGTGAACCCACCACTCATCAAATCCCATCTTTAACAGAATATTTTTCAAAAAATCCCACTCAATACGATCGTAAGCCTTACTCATATCCAATTTCAGCGCCATATACCCCTCTTTTCCCCATTTCTTTCTTTTCAGATAGTGCATTATTTCATAAGAGACCATAATATTATCCGATATAAGCCGTCCCGGAATAAACGCACTTTGAGTGTCGGATACCACCTTATCTAACATCTCCTTCAGTCGATTCGCAATAACTTTTGTAACCACTTTCATCAACACATTACATAAAGATATTGGTCTCAAATCACCTACTACTACTGGATTATTCTTCTTAGGGATCAGAACTATATTGGTTTCATTAATTCCATCTATAAGATTTCCCGTAAGAAAAAAATCCCTGACCAATTTCACAACATCTTTACCTACAACAGACCAATGTTTTTGAAAAAAGGCCGGAGTCATACCGTCTGGCACAGGGGCCTTATCCGGATGCATTTGAAACACCGCAAACTTAACCTCCTGTTCAGAAACTGGCTTAGTAAGCTCCATATTGTGATCCCTTGTAATCGACCTGTCCACACACTCTATTACCTCATCTCCTTGCATCTGACTTGTAGTGAACAATTTTTGAAAATACCCTTTAATCAGATTTGGCAAGCCCTCCTGCCAACTACACCATTCCCCCTCCTCTGATTTCATCTTATGAATCTGATTCTTCCTCCTTCTAATGGTACTTGAATTATGAAAGTATTTCGTATTTTTATCCCCAGATTGTAACCACAGCTGCTTTGACCTTTGTCGCCAAAAGATTTCCTTTTGATCTAAAATCAAGAACAACCGTTGCTTTATGTCATTATACTCTGCAATCGACCTTTCATCTCGTTTCCCTCTGAGCTGTTTCAGAACAATTTTGCATTCCTTTATGCGTTTGCTGAAGCATCCAGTAACTTCTCTACCCCACACATCCAACAGCTCCCCACAATAATGAATTTTTTGCAGGACATTTGCTTCATTATTCGACTCCCAACTGTCTTTGACTAACTGGAAACATAGAGGCTCCGTTAGCCAAGCGTTTTCAAAGCGAACACGTTTCTTCCCCTTCACCTCTTCTTTTGCCTTCGGTTCTAGATAAATGGGGTTATGATCTGATGGTGAACCTTCCATATTATAAAGCTTTACTAACGGAAATCTCTGCAGCCAAGTCACATCAACCAAGCTTCTATCCAATCTTATTTCTACCCAGTGATCCGTATTCCTTCCACGTTCCCATGTGTACTGGTGCCCTACAATCTCAAGGTCCTGCAGTCCCACATCCTTTATGACTTCATTGAATCCCTCCACAAGCCATCGAGGATAAATCGCACCTCCCTTCTTCTCACTTTGAGCCATAATATTGTTCATATCCCCGATGACACACCACGGTAAATTCGAATCCCTTGCCAAATTTCTAAGCAAATCCCAAGTTCTCCTCCTTCTACTCCTGTTAGGTTCCCCGTAAAAACCTGTTAATCGCCAAGGCTGCATTCCATCAATATTGGTTTCTACATCTATATGATTCTGAGAATAACTTATAAGATTAGCTTGATTGACACCCCTCCATAACAGAGCTAGTCCACCGCTATGACCTTGACAATCCACTACCACCATACCATCATATCCTAATTTCAGACGAATACGCTCCATACTTTCTCTTCTACTTAGGGTTTCACACAAAAAAATGAAATTTGGCTTTAATTGGCAGACCAAGTCTTTAAGGAACTGAACTTTCCGAGGTAGGCCTAAACCTTGGCAGTTCCAACTGATACAACTCATAATGAAAGGCGGGCCTGCAATGCAGCACCCGCCACTAGCCCGTTTTTTTGGTTCTGTCCAATATTATTATTTAACTCCTCATCCAGCCCATTACCAACTTTTTCTACTTGGCCCAATACTGAATTTTGAATTATATTACCTTGGCGCGGTCTTTTTGAATTTGAGACAGTAATCCCCTCATTCTCGCCCATGATCACATCTTCTGTTAACTGAACATTATCACTTCCCTTAACAACCGCATCTGTTACTCCCTTATCCTCTCCCCTAATTACGGTTGACCCACCAGCACCTTTCTTCTCACCTCCGACATCTAGCTTTACCGGAATTACACTACCCCCATCCGCATCACGGATCCATTGGTTTTCTCGATTAACAATTTGTTTCCTAGTTGTAGCTCTAAGAGAGCTATCATATTTCCTCACCTCTTGACTATCTTGACTGTCAAACAATTTCTCACAGAAGCGGTCTGAATGCCCGATCAAACCACAGAAAAAGCAAAAAGTTGGCAATCTTTCATATTTAAACGACAGCCACATCCATTCCCCTCCACTCTTTTTTATACGCATTTTGTTTTTTAATGGACGACCAATGTCTATAGCCACCTTAACTCTTACGTAATTTCTCCATAAGCCATGGAAGTTTTTTGGATCAGACGCTAGAAACCTCCCCACATAGTTACCAATAGATTTATGGATTCCTTCTGAGTTAAAGCCAACAGGCAAATCATATACCTGAACCCAAATGATTAACTCTGATATCTTCATTGACTGCAACTGCTCTTCCTTATCAAACTTCTTGAGCAACAGGACTTGTTGATTAAAGGACCATGGTCCCTCATCCATCACTCTTTGCATATCAAGATCATGAAAAAACTTAAATAGGAAGGTATTTGGAACACTCGTCTCCTCCATAAAGACCCCTTTTACTGGCCTCCATACTGACGCCAAAGTATCCTGCATAGCTAGAAAGTTTATCTTCCTGTTTGACAAAAACCTTCCAACTAAACACCTATCGTACTCAACCCTAGCATTTGCCTCCGGGATTTCGTCCAAGATCAGACCTCCTTCATCATCTTCTTCAATAGTTAAATCTGCGTAACTTTCCACTATACTCTTGCCTCGCGAAGAAACAGCCATTATAAATATGATGATCTAAGAAATGACTTACAAGGAATCAGACAATAGAAATATTATAATACATGACAAAAACTCGTCATATAGACGAGAAAGAAAAACTCATCATATAGACGAGAGAGAAAAAAAAAAAATTAAACTAAAAGCTAGTGAAGGTTAAGAAGATGACTTATTAATTTATATAACATCTAAGATCATACTTTTTAATTCATCTTACATTATTTTTAGTATGTGTTATTAGTCAATCATAATATATATTTTGAAATCCTAAATTTTAAAAAGGTTATTTTTAACTCAAATTCAATAATGTATTAAAATTGATTAAAGTCTAAATGATTGTTCGAACAAAAATCTCTAATTAACTCACATATTTGCATTTTTATAAATCTAAAGAATATATATGATGCAATTATAATATTTTCCAAAATTTAATCACATTTTTTATTTCACTGAAATACAATTCTATTTATGATTTCAGTAATCTAATATTTTATATCTACAATGAAACGAATGTTAACAAATTCAAATTTTATCTAATCTGAGTTCCATTTATGTATAATTTAGAGTTTTATTTTCTAAAAATAATAAATTCAACAATTTATTTACTCAAAAAGTAAGAATAGAAAAAGAAAAATAAGATAATAAAAGAACATGTGGCTTATCTTATAATATTTTCAAGAGAAAAATGCATTTTGGTTGGCTATCTTTTTTGTTTTTGACACTTGGATGGCTGAGAATAATTTTTGACATTTTGTCTGGCTGTAATAAATTTTTTAAACACTTGAGGGGCTTCCGTCAAAACGCTAGTAACGCCGTCTAAACATCAGGGATAAAATTGTCTTTTTAGCATTGGCTTTACTTTATATTATTTTCCTCTCAATTGTAGCTAGAGAAAGGCGGAAACATGTTGCAGGCTTATCAAGTTGTTTGTCCTTGGTTCGTGTTCGGATGCAAAACAATAATCTCACTGGGTCAATACCAGTGGGATTTGGGAAACTTCCCAAGTTTCAGAGGCTGGATTTAGCAAATAATAGTCTCACCGGACAGATCCCAAATGATATTGCTTCTTCAACATCAATTTCTTCCATAGATTTTTCACATAACCATCTTCAAAGCTCTCTTCCTTTTTCTATTCTCTCACTACCTAATCTTCAAAATTTACTGGTATCTCACAATGAATTGGTAGGTGATATCCCGGATCAGTTTCAGGACTGTCCTTCACTTACCATACTCGATCTTTCATCAAATCACTTTACTGGAAGTATTCCAGCTAGTATTGCATCGTGCGAGAAAATGGTCAATCTAAATCTCAGAAACAATCAATTTGCTGGTCCAATTCCAAAAGCACTAGCAATGATGCACACATTGGCAATTCTTGATCTATCCAACAATTCACTGACTGGTGGAATACCCGAAAACTTTGGGAATTCTCCAGCTTTAGAAGTGCTGAATGTATCCTACAATAAGCTAGAAGGTCCTGTTCCAGTAAATGGAATGCTCAGAACTGTCAATCCAAATGATCTTGTGGGCAATGCTGGTCTCTGTGGTGGCATACTACCTCCATGCTCACACACCATGGCATCTACATCCGGGCAAGGAAGATTGCATGCAAAACGCATTATTGCAGGATGGTTCATTGGAATTTTTTCCTTACTAGCTCTTGCCATAGCTGCTTTTGGCGCAAAGATTCTGTACAAAAAATGGTACATAAATGGAATTTCCTTTGAAAACAGATATGAAATGGGTAAAGGAGCATGGCCGTGGAGATTAATGGAATTCCAGAGGATTGGTTTCACAAGCAATGACATTTTAGCGTCCATAAAGGAATCAAATGTGGTTGGAACGGGAAGCAGTAACGATCTTGTTGGAGAGGTGAATTTGCTAGGCAGGTTAAGGCATCGAAACATTGTTAGGTTACTAGGGTTTCTTCATAACGATGCCAATGCCATGATTATTTATGAGTACATGCAGAATGGAAGCCTTGGAGAGGCTTTACATGGAAAGGAAGCAGGGAGGATGCTTGTGGATTGGGTTTTGCGCTATAATATAGCTGTTGGGGTTGCTCAAGGACTTGCTTACCTACACCATGACTGTCACCCCTTGGTGATTCACCGCGATGTCAAGTCAAATAATATATTACTGGATGCGAATCTGGAAGCAAGAATTGCTGATTTTGGATTGGCGAAGATGATGCCTAAAAAGAACGAGACAGTGTCAATGGTTGCAGGATCTTACGGATACATTGCCCCTGGTGAGCTTACTTTAACCCGTTCACCATCTATGTAAATTCATTAATTTATCTCACCTGAGAATCTAATAAAAGTCAGTATACATAATAGCCATATACATTTTACAGAAACATTGTATACTGATACAATGATATCAGGACAGTGATAGATAAACCAGGTACATTGAGTTAAAAAAAATTAAACAAACAGTAATGTGTTTTCCTATGATGTTATGAATTGCAGAATATGGGTACACATTGAAGGTGGATGAGAAGAGCGATATTTACAGCTACGGGGTGGTCTTGATGGAGCTTCTAACTGGAAAACGGCCATGGTCTTGATGGAGCTTCTAACTGGAAAACGGCCACTAGATCCAACATTTGGAGAATCTGTTGACATTTAGAGATACCTGAAGTTTCTACTGGGATTTAAGTTGGAACATTAATTACCGAAAATACCCCTGTCATTTTCAAGTTTTGGGGTTATATTCTAACGGCACTTGACGGAAGCCCCTCAAGTTTTTAAAAAATTTATTACAGCCAGACAAAATGTCAAAAATTATTCTCAGCCATCCAAGTGCCAAAAACAAAAAAGATAGCCAGCCAAAATGTCTTTTTCTCTATTTTCAAAGTAAACATAACAATCATAGTAGCACAATGGTATGGTGTGAACTTTGTACTTGAAAGTTAAGAGTTCAATTCCTAGAAGCAACATAAATTTAATTATTTTTTACATTAATTACAGGGAATGGCATTTTTGTAGTTTCTCAAAAAATAGGAGCAAAATGATAATTTGGAATGGCATTTTTGTAGTCTCGCAAAAAATATGAGCAAAATGATAATTTCACAGTCATTTTTTAGGCATTTTTTGCCCTTATGCCATCCTATAATATATAGTAATAGATTGCCAAACTGCATATTAGGTATATACAGAGTTTATTTTGCGATTTAACATGGTTTATATATTTTCAGTTAAATTTGAAGCTTTACGCATTAATAAATGTTTTTTCTTGAAGAAGTATGTTTATGTAAATGCTTAATTACAAAAAGTTAATGGACAAATTTACAACACAAAACACACATTCTTTTATTCATTTATTCATAAACGCGCACAGTATACAATCATTATTTATTTATTTTGACATTATAACACAGTCGTCACAGACTCACAGTACATAATTGGAAAATAGAAACATACAAACCACGAAAATACAATTATTAAAACACACAACATCAACGACATTTAATATAATTTTAGAAAAATAAACGTCCCAAAGTGAGCGTTCGAGTAATTTTATTAGCTCCACAAGCAATACTCCCGATTCCAAACCGGTGCATCTGCATCCGAGTAGCTGTTCTTGCAAGTCTTCCCTTCTGCAACCACAGGCTTTTTCGCATCCTTAATTTCCTTGAGCAGATCAACAAGTCCTTTGAAATCATGTGGCCATGCGTTCAAAGCCGTGCTCCACAGCGACGCTGGTGAGTTGTCCAAGCTCAAGAAGGTGGATTTATCTGCGACAAAAGACTCATCAGTAACATTAATAATACCTTTTCCTTTAGGAGTGGCTGGTGCAGCAGCAACATTTTTTTTGGTCCTAGGAGAACTGTTGGATAATTTTGCACGTCCTGCGAGAGCTCTGAGGACTTGTCGTGGCGCGATGGCGACAGGCATATGGGCATCAAATGAAAATGCTGCGTAAATTTGTTCGGTTGTGAGTGTCATTTCGTCACGACGCTCTTCTTCAGAGTGTGCGAAGAAGCACACTGGCCTGGAGCAGGCTGGCCCATTGTCGCATTCGACTGTGCGGTATATTCCCGGGTGAAGAAAAAACTCGAACGTTCCATGAGCGAACTTACAAGCTTGGCCCCTCCTACAAATTTCATTATCTTTGAAAAAGGGACAGGAAATTGGGAGATAACCACGAGGGTCGCGGCGACGTGCACGCTCCCCGAGGTGAGTGAATGGACAGGCAGTCCAGTCGTGAGAGAAACGTTTTTGGCAGAGCACTACCTTAAATTTGTACATTCGGAACTCATCGGACTCGTAGACAGAGACGATGTCCCGATTGTGGTCATGGACAGGGCAAAACTGTCTGCGATGCAGAGTGGAAACTGGGGGCATGGTGTAATTGGGTTGGAACCTTCTGTACCTTGCTGCGTATTCCATAGGGAGGGAGGGAGGAGAGGAGAGGTGAGAGGAGAGACTATGCTAAGGATATCCTTAGTAGTTTGTGTTGAAGGTATGAGGAGAAGGGGATCAGAGGGGCTGTTAATATAGCAGTGGAGTAAGAATAGTGAAGCCTTTAGCTGACAAAAGCATGCATTTAGTGTTTGTGGTGGAGATTAAGAAATTACAAATTAAGAGAGATGCAAAAGTCATTCTTATCTCTAGTTTAGGAAAAAAAAAAAAAAAAAAAATCTTATCTCTAGATATTTTACTGTTTTTGGCATATTTGTTTTTATTTTTCAAGTTACGAGGGGTGCATTAATTTGAGGTTTGGTCACAACAAATTACCTTGTCTACAATTTCGTTATTTGTATGTTGAACATGGCATTGCAATCTAATTAAGTCTCTCGTAAAATTTTAAAATTTACAAACTATTTTGTTTTTGTACTATGCTTAACACTTTAATTTATTAAGGTACACGTATTTGCTATTATGGTTAAAAAAAAAACTTCAATTTTATGTATCCGGACAATTAATTTAATCATGATGAATATTTTGAGATCGATAAACGATAATTGTATACTTTATAATGTCGTATCCAGACAAATAAATTAAAAAGTAAATAACCGTTTAAAAAACAGCATACGAACAAATGAAAAATTGCGGCACGTTTCAGACATAAAAAACGACAATCATTTAATTAATATTCAATCAAACATAAAAACGATAAATATTTGCTTGCGTTTAGACGGACATAATAACCGGTAATTTTATTTTTATAGGCAATTTTGTCGTGTACAAAATTAGTATAACCGATCCACAACTAAAAATAACTGACATGTGGAAAAATAAATATAACCGATAATTATTTAATTTATCGGTATTTGATATGCATAAATTTCAAAATATTATTATTGCATAAAAAATCATTAATCGTGATATATTTTATTAAATGTAATTATTATAAAATATGAATCATCAAATTTGTGGAGACCTATTAAATTCACCATAAAAAATTTGTAATAATCAGAATGTTTAGTTGTTCGGTGGACGGACTGATAAAGAATTATATCGTATATAACACTTCATTGGCTTTCAATAATGTATGAGTGGGAACTAGCAAAAATGTTCGTGGTCCGCGTGGATAATAATAACCTTGTAAGTTGTAACTGTGCTCTTCATGTGAATATTCATGACCAATTTGTGGAACAAAGTACAAATATGATATGAAACATGATTCCTTACTTAAAACCAACTGATTTATAAATTACGGCATGCAAAAAATATTGATCATGAATTAAATAGATTATGTAAATCAAATGTATATAATTTTCATTATTAGTGAAGTTATATAATCCGGCATCCGCCACCAATTACTCTTTTTTTTTTTTTAATATAATCTTAATTATTGTACTCAACTACCAGAAATTTTGTATATATATTTTGTTATTGTATCGTTAAAATGTAAAAATTGCATGGATGCATGTATGTGTAATAAAATTAAACCTCTATGTATACGTGGCAGTTTTAATTTGGAACTATATGAATCAGTTACTGATTACATATTATCAATTACTTTTTCAAAAACCTTTAATGAATGTATTTGGCATAAAAGAAAATGATCATGATGATCAATTTTAGAATCAACTGCATGAGTACTTCATGATCACTAACACAATTTAGGTAGCTAGTAAAAGGTTGATGGTTTAAAAATCGAAACAATAAAATCAAAAAATTGACCACTAATGTTATAATATCGTAATTATTTTACAGAATCGATTTTCAAATTTATAGTTACTCATTCCTATCCGAATTTACGTTACATTAATGTTTCTTTTTCTTTATTCAAATCCACATTTTAATCTCGAATTTTATACTGACGAATTCATTTCTTATATCCAAATAAAAAGAGAAATAAAAATAATTTTATTTTTGAAGATGGAGAAGTACAAGTGGTATCTGCATGCATAGCATACAAGTGTCTAACAAATAAGCATGTGCACGTGTACATATCGAAACTGCACGTAACAAGTGTATAATCTCTATCTGTATTTTCTAAAAATAAACATCTACTGATATAGTAACATTCGATTCTAAAGTCTTTAGAACTAAGATTGATGATGTTCATTCGGTTGTAGCTTTTTTGTAATTTTATGCATGAGATGCAGTTTTTTTGACAATTTTGCACTTAAAATCGTCACTCTTCTGGGCACAATTTCAAAATGGTGGTTCTTAGAGATTTAAAGATAGAATGCATTAGCCGTTTCGTAAATGTAACGGAAATGCATATCCAGCCAAATGAATGGCGAAAAATCTGAATTTATATCTATAGAATTCTTATCTCTGAATTAATGCGGGCAGTAGGTAGATGATAGTTACAAGTTATAACTAACAGTTAGATAATTATTATTTTTATTTGAATAAATTAGATGATGTAATTTCTTATGATATATAACATTAATTAAAAATGCTTGATTAAAGATGTAAATAAATTGTGTTTTGATTACTTGTATTTTGTTTGCTTTTGCATTTTAGTGATTGAAATCAAGGTCTGCATTTTTACATTTGGTGTTTTGTAGTGATTTACTAAGACGAAATTTCGAAATTATAATTATATAAAGTGATTTTTGATCTTTGGGATTTTACATGCACGAATCTTCAGATCAGACTAGCCTATTATATTTCCAGAAAGAAAGGTTTTAGATAATTGAAAAATCACAATTTTTGACAATTTATAATGGTATCAAAATTCATGATCAATTGTTGAAAACCGATAATGTCATCTCATTTAAAATTGGATCAATTTTGACCTAACAATTGCAAATAAGTACTATCATTTATAATTGATATGGTCAAACAATTACGATAATTTCTTTTACTAATCATGTTAGGTGTTTTTTCAACTAAATAACCTATACACTAATCGCAAAAATTAATAGTATTTGGATCACTTTTGAATATTTATCAAGGATCGTTGTTGATCATTTATCGGACACATTGTGATGACATTTATATCGATCAAATTTATTGTGATGACAGACTACAATTACTGTTAATGAGTGAATCAAATGCCGATTTAACTAGTATTTTTAATCAACTTGATCATTGATTTTAATAATAACATTGATTATCATATGATGTTCATTAGAAAAATGAAACCTGTAAAATCATAACCAACCTATAATTGGTCGGTTTGATCTTATTTTTAACATAAACAATCTATTTATTATGTTTAGTTAAAAATGATCTTCCATTTTTTAACTAAATGAATTGGTTTGTTATGTTCGATCGAAAATGATAATAATTTCTAACTAAAACTTGACGATGACATTTGGATGATCGTGTAGTATCCATTCTTCTTATAATGGTACATTACGATTATTATATTCTAGATAATTAGTTAAACTAACATTTGACAGATATTTTAGTTATAATCATTTAAATCTACTAATGTGCTCAACAATAAAATTTATTACAATTAGTATCTCGGCTTACAACTTTCAACTGGGTATTTTTGTGCAATTAATTTAACCATGATGATTTTAAAGATCGATAAACAACCATTACATACTTTTTTAGTTTATTTTATGTATAAAAAAATTAAAAATTTATTCTACAGATAACCTACAAACAAATGAAAATTTAAGGCACATTTAGACATGATATACAACAATTATTTACTTTACATTTAAAGATCGATAAACAACCATTACATACTTTTTTAGTTTATTTTATGTATAAAAAAATTAAAAATTAATTCTACAAATAACCTACAAACAAATGAAAAATTAAGGCACATTTAGACATGATAAACAACAATTATTTACTTTACATCCGATCAAAGATAATAAACAACAATTATGTACTTACATTTCGATGAACACAATAATAGGCAATTATTTATTTTACAAGTAACTTTTATCACGTACAAAACTAAAAATAATCGATACACAAGGCACGAAATTTGAACGTTAAGCACTTTACTTTAACATTTTTTAAAAAACTTTATCAGTATTTAATATGTACGAATACATAAGTTTCAACATATATTAATACTACTAGCTTATAGCCCGTGCAAAGCACGGGTTACTTTTAATTTTTTTTTTAATTTACTTATAGTTTAGTATATATAATATTATAAACATTACTTTTAATATGTTGGGAGAATTCAAATTTTAGACTTTTGTATATAAATAATTTTTAGTATTAAATCTAAATTAATATGTTTTGGTGGGAATCGAACCTTCAACATTTCTATATAACATAATCTAGTATTATTTTTATATTAAAATGTTGTTGGTGGGATTCGAACCTTAGACCTCCAACTTTTAGTATTGTTGTATCTAACGGTCATGATCTATTTGAGTTGAATATCTAACGGTTGTGAATGGGGGATAACCAAAAATGAGGAACCAAAATATGGGATAACCATACTACAAATTATACTCTCTTTCGCTTATTATAGTATAGTATAGATACTGCATATAAATTATTGAGCGTGCCATATTTTTTGAATTATTTACAAAATTTGATTGTTATTTTATGTGATAACCAAATTTGTGGATATCTTCTACAATCACTAAGGATACACAATTTAGAATAATCAATTAATCAATATAAAATGTTTGTTCGGGTGATGGATTGATATAGAATTATATTGTCTATGATTAAATTATGTATGGATTACTTTTTAAAGTACGTTTTAGGAATGTGTTTGGAATAAAAGAAAATGATCATGATGATCAACTTTGTCATCTATTGCATGAGGACTTCATGAACAGAAACATGGTCTAACTAGCTAGTGAACTGTTCGTATGATCTGTCAAAAAAAAACTGTTGGTATGAATATAGATAAATACTTTTAACATTGAAAAAATAGAAATTATAAACTAATCAACTAATTTTGCAATGTAGTATACGAGACTAAGTCTTGAAAAATTCGAACAATTCGAAACCTTGTGAAACCTCAAAAAGTTACCATAATTTTTCATCAATATTTTTACTATAATGTTAAAATGTAAAAATTGCATGGATGCATGTACGTGTAACAAAACTAAACCTCTATGTACATGTGGCAGATAAAATTTGAGGCTATATGAATCAGTTACTGATTACGTATGATCAATTACTTTTTCAAGAACCTTTAATAAATGTTTTTGGCATAAAAGAAAATAACCATGATGATCAATTTTGGAATCAACTGCATGAGCACTTCATGATCATTAACACAATGTAGGTAGCTGGTAAAAGTTGGTTTGAAAATCGAAAACAATAAAATCAAAGAACTAACCACTAATGTTGCAATATTGTAATTATTTTACGAAATCGATTTTCAAATTTGTAGTTACTCATTCCTATCTGATTAATGTTACTTTAAATTTTCTTTTTCTTTACTCATATTCTTATTTTAATCACGAATTTTACACTGACAAAATCATTTCATATATCCGAATAAAAAGAGAAATAAAAATAATTTTCTCTTTGAAGATGGAGAAGTATATGTGGCATCTGCATGCATGGCATACAAGTGTCTAACAAATAAGCATGTGCACGTGTACATACTGAAACTGCACGTAACAAGTGTATAATCTCTATCTGTATTTTCTAAAAATAAACATCTACATATATGGTAACATTTGATTCTAAAAGTCTTTAGAGCTAAGATTGATGAAATTCATTTGGTTGCAGCTTGTTTGTAATCTTATGCATGACATGCAGCTTTTTTTATGACAATTTTGCACTTGAAACCGCCACTCTTCAGTACACAATTTCAAAACGGTGGTTCTGGGAGGTTTAGAGATAGAATGCATTAGTTGTTTCGTAAATGTAACGGAAATGCATATTTAGCCAAATAAATGGTGAAAATCAAATTTAGTTCTTATTTCTGAATTAATGCAAGAAGTAGGTTGATGGTGGTTACAAGTTATAAATGACAGTTAGATAATAATTATTTTGATTTAAATAAATTGGATGATGTTATGCATTTTACTTTAATTTTTTTTTAAACAAATTACTTTATTGTTATATAATATGTACAAATACATAAGTTTCTGAATTAACTTTATTGTTATATAATACTATGCTGCATATAAATTATTAAGCGTGCCATATTTTTTAAATTATTTACAAAATTTGATTGTTAGTTTATGTGATAACCAAATTTGAGGATACTTTCTAAAATCATCAGGATTACATAATTTAGAATAATCAGTAAATCTGTATGGTATGGTTGTTCAGAATTTAGATTGATATAGAATTATATTGTCTATGATTAAATTATGCATTGATTATTTTATCGGTGACAAAATTGGTCATTATGATCATTTTCTTTTATTCTAAATACATTCCTAAAACGCAATTTCATGAACAGAAATACAATCTAACTAATTGATGAATTGTTCTTTTGTTCTATCAAAAAAAAAGTGTTGGTATAGATATATAGATAAATATTTTTGTAATATTGAAAATTATAAACTAATCAACTATTTTTGCAATATGTAATATACGAGATTGAGTCTTGAAAAATTCGAAAGCTTGTGAAACCACAATTTTTACCTATTTATATGATTTGCATCCCTGTGCATGCCGTGAATGTCAGAACAGTAATAATATATTTGAACATTAACACCCAAGTGTTATACTACATAAAAGGATATTTTTATCACGTTAATAAGGACATAGACACACTTTAATAGTTATTTTTTTATTATATTTTTTTTGGATTAATTTGAAATTTCCTCTTCTTCCTTTCCAATTTTTACATTATTGAAGACCAATTTTGTATATGAATTTATCCATCTTACTCAAACGTGTATGGTAATATTCTCATGAACAAAAACATATATTTCAAACAACATCTTATGCAGGCAATAATCACCTGATCAAGATGCGACTCTGAATAGTTCATAATATGTAGCTCAAAACCCACATTTTCTAATTATTTATTCACATTTCAGGTTATATATTTATTGAATTACCAAGTTGTTGTATTTCTATTCCATTTCTGTTTAGCTTTTTCAGTACCATTTACCATTGCCCCTTTGTATTGTATTGCGCATTCGTGTTCAAATACATCACTGTTTACATATACAGACTTAATATTCATATTACATTTATTTAGTTTATAATTTATATACGATTATTTTTTAATATTTATAATTATATAAATTATATTACTAAACAAAATTTTCATAATATTTATATTTGGAAAGATTTATTTACACTGAATTTGATTTTTATTAAATAAATTTTAATATTTTATTTAAAAAATAAAAAAATTAAATTTGAAAGATTTATAAAGAAGAATTTTGAATATAAATATATAAAAACTTATTATTTATTAGACTTCAAAGGTAAATTTATCGTTTTGCTTTATCTTATTCTAAAAATTCGATCTAGACGATTTTACAGATCGTGCAAAATTCTAGAAATTACCGAAACTACTCAAAAATTAAAAAGAAAACAAATTACACATCTTTACATCAAGAATTTAAAATTTACTTATTCGCTTTTGAATATAAATATACAATTAATCAAATAAACTTACATTCAAATATTATATTTAATTCTATTTAATTTAATACATAATTATATCTCATTTAAATTATTAAATTTAATTTCAATCATTTGAATATTATTATATTATCAACTAAATAAAAGTTTTAATATCAAATCTAACAAGCCAATTGTCTATACTATTTTGATTGACAATCATATTACAAAAAAATTGGATAAAATCCTCTTTACCCATACTATACTATATTATAAAAGACGAAACATAAAAAGTTTTGGTGCGGTACGGTACGTTACTTACCTTATTTAATTTTTTTACTTTATTATCCTTAATTATTTAACTTAATTATAAAAAAACAAAACACAAACTTTTTCTTAAAATATTACACGTAGCTCTTCCCAACACATCCTCTAAATAATAACTAACCAATTACCTTTGTCAGTTATTGCCTTTTCTAAATAAAATCTATTTTTTCCAAAAATATGGCCATTCTAATTAATGAAATAAACTAATAATATTATAATTACTAATAACTAATTGATTACCTTTTACATCTAAAAGATAATATCTTTTCTATACTCCTACATAATAACTAACCAATTATCCTTTTCAGCTATTACCTTTGTTGGTCCCGGAGTATTGCAGAAGGGGGTTGAATGCAATAATGATAACTTCAAATCTTTATCTCAACAACAATAATAAAGATTGTAAATTATCAGTACATGAATTGCAAACACAAGTGATAGCTCAAGACATTCTCACAAAATAAATGTTTTATTTATTTTGCGAAGAGTGTTGCTACAACCTTGAGAAAAGATGTTTTCTCAAGCTTCGATTTCTTGAGTTCTTTCAGAAAGAATGAGAGATGAATCTCTATATAGACTAATCAGCTCTAACATCTCTGTCACATGGGTTGTGGAGCAGCTATCATTTTCAAGTGGCAGCTCCTTACAATTTGCACACCCATGTGACTTTCCTAAATTGCTATACAAACAGAGTTATCATTATATATAAAGCAACCTAGATACTTTCTTTTTCAAGCTAACACAATTCTAGTATATGTAGATTTGTCATACTCTTGAATTGTCGAGCCTTGTCTTGTGATCTCTCAAGCTTCTGTCGTAGTCTTGCAGGTCTGCTACAATCTTTGACGAGTTGCAGCAAATCTGTTTCTTGAACATCTAAACTGTCACGGGTTTGACTGAGATAAGTCCCCAATTCAAATAATTCAATGAGACAGTAGCTTTAGACACCAAGTCTGTTGTCAAGAGAATGTTCTTTGGTTGACAGTATGAATCCCCACCAATGTTGCTGTCGGAATTCCAGACTTGCTGTCAAGCTGTGAGAAAGTTAATGTCTCAGGCTACCGCCAATGTTGCTGTCAGATAGAATCTGCTTTCTTGCAACATGCTATCTTCTTGTAACCTTACTGTCAATGTTGTGACAGTGACATTTATTCTTGTTGTCGTCCTGATGTATAACTTGAGGCTTGAACAAATGTATGAACTTCTTCCAAGAAATATAATTATTTCATGACAGTAATTTATTTGATTACAAGAACACACTCTGGCCGTGACAGTATGTTCTACTTAGTGAAAAACTAAGTATGATGAAATCTAGTTAAGTTGTCTCTAAGCTATCACCCATAAATCCTAACAATCTCCCTCAATTTGTTCTTATGGACAATAACAACAAATTTCCAATTAAAGCATGCTGACAACTTAACTAACATAGATCAAAATAGTTAAAACTTTATTTCTGATGAATGTGAAATGAGTTCTAGAACATTTCCAAGCATTGAGCATTACAGAGGACAATGATCTAATTTCAAAAACAAGTTGCTTCTCTGGGTTAAGCAGGTATAAAAATTTACTTAACTTGTTATTGAGCTTTCCTTTTCTTTCTGACTTCTTCCTCTCTCTCGAGAGTTTCTTTTGCACATACTTTGAGTCTACTTACTAGCTTCAGTTCTTCAGGAGATACAACATCATCTTCTATTTCAGCAATGTACTATTGGATTTGTCGAGAAGAGATCATCTTTACATCATTAATGTCAAACCAAGTTTAGAAATCATAGGTGTATGTTCTGAACTTTAATGTGTCTTAAACAGTTTTGAATCTTCTTCCAGGAAAAGCATTTAGAGATACTCTTCTGTCTCTGTCCAGACTTGGGTCTTCACCTTTTTTTCGATCAAAGATCTCTTCAAGTTCCTAAGCACATAACATTTCTAGCTTGTGGAGTGATCCAACCACTTTCCAGTACAGATTCTTTAGTACACTGGTCATCAACTTGTGAAAACTATCGACATAGATTTCTTCTTTCCCATGTATGATTCTGAGAGGCTTGTCCAGTACACAGAGCTGATAGTTTGGTTCTCCACTGTTCATTTTGTTAACTTTCTTGCAGTTTTCTTTCAGTTGAGTTTCCAAGTCTTCAGCAGTCTATTTAGTGGGCTTGGGTGGTTCACTAGAAGTTTTGAATGCTTCTCTAGCAGCTCTGAATGCTTCTGCTACTTCATAAGCATACATTTCTGCAGGTGTATATGGCTTAAGAATTTCATCCCAATCATACTCAGAAATATGTTTTTCTTCATCTGAACTTATACCAAGATCAGCATCATCATGTGCTCTCCAATCACCATACTTCTCATAGAATTCTGCATACCAGTCAGCATAGTATTCCTGGATGTGTTTAGGAACTTTCCATAAGCTCCACCATTCTTTCCAGTACAAAGAAGTCAACTCTGCGCCTCACTTTTTTCTGAAGTCATTTGTAGGCTGTATCTGTCTATCACTGTTGACCCTCTTACCATTGTGAAGTCCTTTTCTACATCCATGAGTCTAGCTTTATCTTTCCAAAGGATGTATTTGGTTGCATTCTCCTTAGAGTCATCTAGTTCCAATGAGACAGATGTGATGTCTCTTGTAGCATATTCCTTTACACTACAAAGCTATTCATTTTCCTTTTGCTAATGGGTCTTCTTCCTGGACATGTAACCTTTTTCCTTCCTGAATAGATTGTTTTGCCTCTCCTTGGAGTTGTAGCCCAGGCCCTTGCCTTAATTTTATTTCTGCTAGATTTGGGTGCCTTAGCATCCTTATCTTTGACAGCATCTTCATTCAAGCTCTTGATAGTGTCTTCTTCAACTGTGTCCTCCATGGCAGTATCTTTCGTGACAGTCTCATTTTTGACAATATATTCTTTGACAGCACCTTCAGTATTCTCGACAGCTTCTTTGTTGACAGCATCCTTTTCAGCATTAGAGCAGTCAACTGTAAACCTTAAAATATTTGCTTCCAAGGCTTCAAGAATATCTAATATATCTAACTCTCCTTCATCAGTAACATCATTTTTCTTTTCAGTACTAGGAGCTTCTTTTTCTTCCTCTGTTGCATCCTTCTGAGTTTGTGTTTCTATATTCTCAGAGGCTTCTTTCTCAGAACTTCTATTTTCCCTAGATCCACCACTTCCTTCAATATCATCCTCATCATCATCCAACGTATCATCATAGGTGCAGCTTCCTCCTTTTTCACCTCTTTTGGCATTGGCTTCAGTAATCAATTCCTTTATGAGATCTAAGACTCTCATCTCTTTTTGCCAATAATTTGTGAATTTCTTTGGCATCCTTGACCTTTTTGTTAACTCGAATAACATGTAGAATGGGGGGTTGAATACAAGTTATATAATCGTGTCTGATTTTTTCTTGATTAGATGAACAAGAACAAACGAATGAATCAAACTTTGTTTGTATTAAATAAATCAAATACAAACTCTACTAAAGGTGTACAATACCTTTAGCAGCTGCTGACAATACAAATCTCTATCTCTGTTTATTTCGAACTCTCGAATACAAACCTTATACAGAGCTTCACACGATATGCATTCAAAAATTCACTCTTTTACAATGATATAGAGGGAGTATTTATAATGCTACCTATCAACTAATAAAAGAAAGTAATGATCTATACATGACAATGTTCTGCCGTCCAGTTGATAGTTTCCATCAATAGAAAATTCTTTCCTTCATGATATCTTCTTGCTTGTTCTTCAAAACAACGATCCTGTTTTGTAGCACTTGCCAGTTTCTGTAGCATCCATAATGACATCATCGGTAACACTACTGATATCAGGATTCCACCTTGCATCAGGATTCAACATCCATCAGCATTTGTCTTGGCATATCAGGATTTGATCTCAGTTCCTGACATGTAGTCCTTGATGCACTGCTGTTCCTAACTGAACTCTACAGATTACTGTCTAACGCATTTATGCTATAAAAAGTGCTAAATCCTTTATAAGATCAGGATTTACAAGAAGCATAAGCAAAATTCTATTCTCAACATCACAACTTATGAATTATTCCTAACAATCTCCCCCTATTTATGCTTTAGAATCTGAAGCATAAATCTAAGTTGTAGATGTCAAAACATATGACAATTCAACTAGAATAGAATTTATGAATTTAGGATCATGAAGTTATGTACCTCCTTCTTCAGATGTAGACATAGTATTCAGTACTTAGAAGAAAGAATCCAACTATTTGATGCTTCCACTTCCTTGTTGAGAGTCACCTCTATCACTCTTAGTTCTTCCTTTATCTCCAGTCTATTCATCTCCCCCAGTCTGTTGCCTCTGAATTGTTTTTATCTCCCCCTTTTTGACATCAGCAACATTAATTTCAAGAAATTCAGTAACAGAAGAAATAAGATTCATCAGAACTGCTTGATTTTCCATAATAGTGACTTGGTTATCTTCAAGTGTTTGAAGTCTCGATTGAATAGTAATTTGAGATTTTTGAATATCCTTTAGAATTCCAGAATTAACTTCAAAGTTGGAAGTGCTTGTTGTATCTTCAGACTCAGATGCAGAAATAACCTTATCTTCAATCCTTGTAGAAGAAGTTGTCTGTGTAGCATGCTCTACTGGAGTAGAATGATATTCAAGTAATAATACTTTAGTAAAAGTACACACATCTTCACTTTTCTGCTCTGAAGCTGAATCATGATCATCCTGTCCTTCACCAGTATTCTGTGTACTAACATGTACAAATCCTGACTCCTCCTTATATTGACCAGATACTGTTGATGTCTCAATTCTTGCTGATATTGGAAGTACATACAAAGGAATACTAGGATCATTAGGAATATCTTCTGGTACATGTGGAGTAAGAGATTGTCTTAGCTTTTCATCTCTTCTGTTGATGATTCCTGCAAGCCTCTCTTTCTATTTCTGAGCTTTAACTTCAGGCTTTGCATTGTTCTTTGCTAAGTCATTCTTCTCATACATCTTGATAAAGGAATAAGTACCAGCATCCATACCAAGATTTTCAGACCAAGATTCAGGAAAAACCTGATCCCAGAAATCAAACGATGGTGGTTTCCTAACTTTCTCTCCCTCACTATAGAGTTGATCATCCATACCCTCATTCTCACTTTGACTATCTAAAGTCAACACTCTTTCTACCTCTCCTTTTGCCTGGTCAGGAGGCCAGCCTCTCTATGTGTGGATCTATGTCCATCTTTTCAAGTGTATCACTCAAATTTGGATAAGTGCTCTCATGACCTACAAAAAAATAGGGGTTAGAAGAAGTTTTTATACCTGAACTCATATGGAGAGAGGGTTCCTCATATGGCATGGGGCTTGAGGTTTTCTCCAAGGAGTGAGCTGCTATAGTCTCTGAACCCTTACAAACATCTACTTTCTTTCCAGAGACTACAGGCTCCAGTATACCACTTTCAGGATCTACACTAGACTCTGATGTCTTCAGTAATACTTCATTAGACACCATAGCTAGTATATCACCGTCTTTAAGTGTTGGTTGTTGAGACACACCCTTAAGGTGGATAGACTCTGAAAGAACAATATTGGTTCGATCTTTAGGAAAATCAATCAAAGTCATTCCTCCCATATCAAAGGGTTTCTCACTTGCAATTTCAGTCATCACAGAAGACCTTCCAGCATCATCAATCACAGTTCCTGAGTCATCCAACCTCTGACTAGATGGTTCTTGTGTTGCAGTGACTGTGATCTGATCTATCCTACTATTCACCACTGGTGCAATAGTATCTTCTGTTGACTGCTTCCCTCTATCAACTACCTTCTCTTGTTCACCTTGAGCTGAAGCATCTTCAACAATGACATCCTTATCAAATAAATAAAGTCCAAATTTCTTGTGCAATTCCTTTCTGACTGATACATAGAAGTACATCTTCATTAAATCAAGTCTTTGATGTAACAGTCCATATTCACCAGGAAATGAAAGTTTGGGAACTCTTTCAATCAGAAAATCTAGAACAGGCCTGGAAAGCTTCACTTTTAGAGAAATAAGTTCCATAGCCAGTCTGTATGTCAATGTAGTTTCCCATGAAGAATCAAGATCCAGATCTCTCTTGTCAGATACTGACGTGGATATAGCCTTATTTGTAGAGAACTGTATAATGTTAGTTGGACTAGACACTGTGTGTAGGTGACAAATGAATCTTTCTCCTTGTTCTCCTAGTGTAGTGAGCAACAGATTTATCTTGAGAAGACTCAAGAGGTGTAGACACAGAAGTGATCTTGGGATGAGATCCTTTTTCAATAGACACAGTCTTTTGAGAGACAGTATCCAGTAACTATTTTCCCTTTTTAAGAACTACAACCTTTTGGGAGACTGCAGCCTGGCTGTGACTATGTGTTCTATCTCTTTGTCCTAGCTTAGGAAGTTGAATTGCAGCCTTCAATTCTGCTCTCTCAGCAAGAGATATATTATCATCATCTTCACTAGAACTACTACTATAAACAACAAATTTCCTCTTCTTTACAACTGATATCTTTTGAGAAACACCAGAGGTTGGCTTCTTTGAAACAATAGGCTGTGGATCAAAATTTGGTTCTAGAATTGTTTCAGAGACTGTAATGTTTTTGGCTACTTGGGTAGACACAGGGGGGTTCTCCTCCAATTGAGATTCCTGAGTCATTTCACCATCAAAGAAAGAAGAATTGTAGAGAGTGGGAAGATGAGTTCTTAAAAGTACCTGAACATGATTTGGATAGTGTAATGCAGGTATTTCATCTAGATTCTTTTCACTGTCCTTCTTTTTAATGTCAAAGAAAATTCTATTTTGCTGTACATAAGAAGAAACACAATATTCTCTACCAAATCTAGCTTCAACATCGGGAATGAAATGGTTAATAAACAGTTGCATGAATCTGTGATAATAAACCATATTCCTGTCATGATCTTTTGACCTAAGTTTAATACACATCTGACTTAAGATAATGTGACCAAAATTAATTACTCTGTTATAAAGCAAGCTATATGCAATGTAAGATGTAACAACAGTAATTTGTTGAAAAGAACTACATTTACCAGTAAAATATTTAGCAAGTTGGTCAAAGAAGAAAGACCATTCTTTCCTAAGAAAGTATCTATTTAACTGCCTCATGTTATCTAGAGGTCCATTATAACCTAACTCAGACAACATAGTTCTAACATCATCATCAGATGGTACATTCTCAAAATTCGTACTAACAGGTAAGTGAAGTACTGAATTTACAACAGATTCAGTAATATCAAATGAGTCTTGTCCTAAATGTAGAACAATCTTACCTGATTGACTCTGAGTAGAATCAATTACCTCAGCATTCTCCCAAGCTTGTGAAACAGCTACTTGATTAATTTGTGGAGATGCTGTCAAGGCATAGCTTAATGGTCCTTTCGCCATGAAGTCCATAATTGGGTGAAAATCAGTTGACACCCCTTCCTTGTTGGTGATAGCTGCAACATGATTGTTCATCATAAAATCAAAGTCACCAACACCCCTTCCATAATGGTCCTTTGAAATTGATTAGTGATTTTGAAAACAACACTTTTTAGTTTTCAAAATAATTATATTTCAAAAATCCTTCAGACCCATTATCCCACGTTGACACGTAGGTTGACAGGTGTCAGTCCTTGAAAAATCCAGTTACCCACGATTTTTTGGAAAATAAAATCCAAAATTGATTTCAAGTAAATAAATCAAGGTAAAATCAAGATAAAAGTCAATACTGATCAGCTTCCTCTTCTGATGTGATCTTCTCACCAAGATAATCACAAGATTCAATGTGATTTCTGAATAGAAAGAATTACTAATCCTGATGTGAACACACTTGTATTCCTGATCAATATCATCCTAATTTCAGAGACTAAATGGAGTTTCCATGTGGCATTTTCTTTTACCTGTAAAGGAAATAAATAAAATCTGAACAAAATCAATTGGTTAGATACGTTTAACATTTCTTGAAAATATAAGAAATACAGTCACACATAATTATGACTAACTGCGTTGATAACCCCCAAATGACTGTTCAGCTTCCCACGTTATTCTATAAAAGAAACTAACGCCTTATGCCATACTCCTAAACCTTTTCATTCTTTTCTCTTTACACCATGGCTTTCAACCCAAACCTTCATATGAGCCCTAGCTTTTGATTCATTACCACTGAGAAGTTCTTTACTCTTGATGATCAGGAGCAAGTGAACTATCTCTTAGAAGAGATGACTTTTCTCATCGAGTTAGATATGGTTGGTCTTAACCCAGATGATTTCCAAGAATCTCCTTTAAAACATCTACCAGTCGGACAAAATCCTCCTCTAATCTCTTCACACCTTGAGTATGAAGAATTTGGCGAAGAGTCTGAGGTTGATCTTGATGGAGATGCTATTCATTTTCTTCAATAAGCATGAAGATGAGTCAGCTGCTCTCATTCAAGTCATCCTGAGATGAAGTCTAGAAGCAGATGAGGCGTTTAAAATCCTTTACGCGGATCTTGAGATGCTCCTTGTCCTGTCTCTTAGACAAATGAAAGAAGCAAGATTCAAAAGCCCCAACTTTAGACAAGAATAGGATTATCAGTAGTAGTTAGATAAAAAGAAGAATTGTATTTCATTTCTATGTATGTAATGCTTTTGATTAATGAAAATACAAGTTTTCTTATTATCTACTTGTCTATTGTTGTTTATTGACTGATCTGAATAATGACATAATTATCAGTATGCATGTCGTAAAACTTGCTAACATAGACTTAACAAAACTCAGAATTGAACCACTGTATAGAATGATCTTCAGGATTTAAAATAGTAAGACACACAAATTTCACAATCTTGATACTGACGATACAATCCTGATGTCAATACTGATGACGTCAGTTTCCTGATAGCAATCCTGATCCTGATGTTTATTAATAAGTCTATCATACTGAAATTTATCAAAGTAAGATGTTACAGCTTAAGCATTTAACAGTCAAGTATAGATCCTGACAAAGATATCAAGTCTATAAGCTGAAATAACATACCTTGCTACTTGTGCAGATGTTAAAGATCTAAAAGTTTAACATTCCTAACTCACTAACCAATCTAATGAATGTAGCCTCATCAAGTGGTTTAGTTAGAATATCTGCAAGCTGTTTGTCAGTAGGAACAAAAAGAAGTTCCACAGTACCATTTTCAATATGTTCTCTAATAAAATGATACCTGACATCAATGTGCTTAGTCCTTGAGTGTTGAACTGGATTTTCTGCAATTTTGATAGCACTAGTATTATCACAAAACATAGGAATATTACTAAGTGTCATACCATAATCCATCAACTGATTTCTTATCCAAAGGAGTTGAGCACAACAACTGCCTGATGCAATATATTCAGCTTCTGCAGTTGAGGTTAAAACTGATTGTTGCTTCTTGCTTGCCCAAGAAATCAATCTGTTTCCCAAGAATTGACATGTACCTGTAGTGCTTTTCCTGTCTATTTTACACCTTGCATAATCAGAGTCTGAATAGCCAACTAGGGAGAAATCAGATTCTCTTGGATACCACAAACCAAGATTTGGAGTTCCCTTGAGATATCTAAAAATTCTCTTCACGGCAATTAAATGAGATTCCTTAGGATCACTTTGGAATCTAGCACATAAACAGGTAGAGAACATTATATCTGGTCTACTTGCAGTTAAATATAACAGTGAACCTATCATGCCTCTATAGGTAGTGTTATCAACACTCTTTCCCTTATAATCAGAGTGTAGCTTAGTGGCTGTTGCCATGGGTGTCTTTGTAATTGCACAATCTTGAAAGTCAAACCTTTTTAAGAGATCTTTGATATAATTTGACTGATTAATGAAAATACCAGTCTCAGTCTGTTTGACCTGTAAGCCTAAAAAGTAATTTAGTTCACCCATCATGCTCATCTGATACTTAGACTACATAAGCTTGCTAAACTTAGCACATAACTTTTCATTAGTAGAACCAAAAATAATATCATCAACATAAACTTGAACTAAAAGCAAATCACCTTTTATCTTTCTAAAAAATAGAGTTTTGTCAATTGTACTTCTTGTGAAGCCATTTTCAAGAAGAAATTTAGACAAAGTTTCATTCCATGCTCTTGGTGCCTGCTTTAGTCCATAGAGTGCCTTGTCAAGTTTGTAGACATGATTTGGAAACTTTGTATCAACAAAACCAGGTGGTTGCTCCACATACACTTCCTCATCATGCTTGCCATTTAGAAAAGCTCTATTTACATCCATCTGGTATACCTTGAATTTTGAATGAGCAGCAAATGCAAGAAACATTCTGATTACTTCCAATCTTGCTACAGGGGAAAAGGTTTCATCATAGTCAAATCCTTCTTCCTGAGAATAACCCTTGGCCACCAGTCTTGCTTTGTTTCTTACAATCATACCAGATTCATCTAGCTTGTTTCTGAAAACCCATTTAGCACCAACAATAGATCTATCTTTAGGTCTTGGTACCAGTTTCCAAACTTGGTTCCTCTTAAACTCATTCAATTCTTCCTACATTGCTATTACCCAATCAGGATCCTGTAAGGCTTCTTCAACCTTCTTAGGATCATTCTTTGAGAGAAAACAACTGTACAAGCATTCATTTTGAATTGATCTTCTAGTTCGAACACCACTATTTGGATCACCAATAATCAAATCTTCAGTATGATCCCTTGTCCATTTTCTAACAGGTGGTAGATTGCTCCTGCTAGACTCTCCCCCTGAGTTAGTGGTATTTCTTGTAGAATAGTGTTCATTTCCTTCAAAAGCTCCCCCTTGATCAGTAGAATCAGTTAATTCAATACTGCTACTAGTTTCTGATCTTCCTTCATTAGACTCTGAAAGATCAGTTACTGATGAAGTAGACTCTGAAAGACTAGTCTGATCCTGACCAGTACTATGTTCTACTTGATTGAATTGCTCCCCCTCAACAGTAATATTCCTTTGAGAAGCAATAGAGATTTCCTCTGGAGAACCTTCATCATCACTTGAGAGAATCTCAGAATACTTAAGTGATAAGTGCTTATTTTTGCATATTTTTATTACCTATTTATTGCTTGAACTCGTATTTTAATAATTTATTTTGTTGCATTTCAGGAAATTCGTAAATAAATAAAGAAATGGCAAAATAAAGAAATAAAGAGCAAGGAAGGGAAAAAGAGGAAGAAAAAGGACCAAAAATGAAAGAAGGAAAAGAATTAGGAGCTTGGAGCAAAAGGAATATTTCAAGACAAGTGGAAGGTGGAGATCATCCCAACACACTACATAAGTGTATGGCCAAGATCAACTCTTCAAAGCTTAAGGGGGAAGGAATCAAATAGATGGCTAGGATTTCACCACCACACACCACAAATGTATGGTGGAGATTTACCCAACATCCCCCTTAACCCTAATTCTTATCCTATAAATACCCCCTCACTCCCCTTGTATTTAATAACTTAGATTTTAGGGTAGTTTTAATTTCTTGTATTTTTTTTAGTTTCAAATCTTGTAAACACTCTTTTTAATTTTAATACAATTTCGTTTCCGTTAATTTCTTGTCTTGTTCTTTCATTTACGTAGCCTTTCTTTCGTTATTTTCGTAAATTTGTTTAGTGGACAAAGTAGCGAAAGCTAACCACTATGGGTTGAAAGTAACGATTTTATTTTCTTGCATGTAGTTATAATTTTAGTTTTAAATCGTATTTTTGCCCCTTTAAATTTCAATTTTATTGTGGGCCATTTAATTTCAAATTCTCATTTTAATGTAAATTTTAATTCCGTAGTTAATTTCTTTATTTCCGTTTTTACTTTTAAATTTATAAAAAAAAAAACAACAACAAAATTTTAGTTTTATTTTTCGTTACTTATTTCCTGTCTCGTTTTTCTTGGTTTATTCGAAGCTTTAGCTCTGTTTATTTACATTTCAGAAAACGAATTCCCCCTTCCCCTGTTTTCTTTTTCTTTCTCGTACCATTCTACCAAACCCAGCCTTTTTGTTGTCTTCTTCGTTAAAACCTTTTTCCCCTCAATTTTGTTTACTTGTTTTTGTTTTCTTTTTGTTTTCTTTCTTCATTCTCAACATACACACCAAGCCCCTTGCTTTCTTCTC
Source organism: Saposhnikovia divaricata (assembly GCA_036435485.1). Lineage (NCBI taxonomy): Eukaryota > Viridiplantae > Streptophyta > Magnoliopsida > Apiales > Apiaceae > Saposhnikovia > Saposhnikovia divaricata. The sequence continues at coordinate 37,316,051 of CM071599.1, forward strand.
CCTTCTTTTGTTTTCTCCAAATTTTGTTTTAATTGATCGAATCACTTATCGAGTTGTGCTACCTTGTCGAGTTTCCAGTACTGCCGTTCGTCGTTTTTGTTTGTAATTTCAGAGCTTCATTAGAGTCGTCATTTGAGTCTGAGTTTCATTAGAGTTTTGTTTTGAAATCGTTGAGCTACCGAGTTGCCTGTGTTTTTGCTGAGTTTGTGAATTTCTTTTCATTGTTTGCTGCTGAGACCGTTTTATTCTTGTTTTCTTGCTGCCATGATTATTGAGTCTGGTTCTGTTAATGTCTGAGTTTTATGTCCAAGTTGTCACCGAGTTATTTGCTAGAGTTTTGGGTGTTACTGTATTTAATCATTTGTCGAGTCTGTATGTCGCGTACTGAGTCTGTGTCATGTTTTATTAATTTTTGTGTTTTGTTCGTAGTTCGTGGTTGATTTATATTTAAAATGTTAGTTCGCGAAATGCAAAATTCTTGTGTTGATGTGTTTTTGGCTAGTCGAATTTACGATTACATCATGCCGAATTTTTAATTAAAATTTTCTGTAAATAAAATTAGTTAAATTCAAGTTTTTACTTTTAATAATTCCTAGAATAATTTAGTTTTTGTTATTTTCACTTTTAATTAGTTAGTTTAAAATTAGAATAAAATTTAATTTCCTTTAAAAGTAGTTTAAATTTTAGGAATTAATTAGTTAAAACCAAAATTTTCCAAAACGCAATTTTGTTCTAATTTGACTAAATTAAGAATTAAGGATTGCGAAAATATTAGTCTCTGCGGAACGAATCATAAATTTTACAACGAAACAAATTGTTCGCTTGCAATTTAAAACGCTTAATTTTTAGAACAACAAGTTTTTGGCGCCGCTGCCGGGGACTAATTATTTTCCGCGCCTTAATTTTTAATTTTTCGAGTTAGTTTTATTTCTTGTCTTATTTTTCTTTAGTTCTTTTTAGGAAATTGTGTGATTTCTGAACTCTTCTCAAGAAGCGTGGAAAATTGGAATTTATGGAAAGCTTGCTTCGGTAACCGTATCTCACTCTTTTCGCCCTTTTTATTTTTAGAAAAACACAAAAAAATCAAAAAAAAAATTCAAAAATCACAAAAAATTGAAAAATCAAAAATCCAAAAAAAAATAGTTGTAAATACATAATCGTTGCATCATGCATTCATCACGTAGGTGCACATCATGCTAGATTTTATTTTTTGTTCTTAATTTTTCGTAACTATATATTGTGGTGATCGTTAGAGGACTTAAGGTACGTTAAATTTCTTTCTTTAGATTAAATCACGTAGTGTAAGCATCCATATTTGTTTATAGTTTTTGTATATATCATTGTTTGTTGCATCATTTTGTAAATAAACATTAAGGGCAGAACCACTACAAGATAAGGGAAGGGATTTCATCACTCTTTCCTTAGCCCAAAAACCATTAATTCCTCATTTTGCATTCCCCTAGCCTTTAATAAAATTAATTAGACGTTTGCCCCTAGGACTTTGCGCTCAATTAGGAACGTACCTAAGAAACGAAGTAATCATTATTTATTCCGACTCTTTGGTGTCTAGGCAACCGAGAGCTTAACTGGCCAATTAAGATTTGGTGTCTAGACTGGTGTTTAGCCTCTTGGCAATGCTTGCACTTATCTGGCCAAATCGGTCCGAATAAATTCTGATTTACCTAGTTTTTGGTGGTCCTTACGGTTAGGAGCAAGGTCTAGTTATTTTATTAGGGAACCCTAGGTTTAGGATTTTTCTTTTAATTTTAGACCCTTTCTTTTTGTGTGTTTTAATTTATCGCACTTACTTGCTACGTGTTTCTTATTTGTGGTTTATGCAAACTACGTGGATTAGGGATAAATCTTCTAGACTAGTGAGATCATTCGAGATTTCTCCATCATCTAATTCCGAGTATTTAGATTTTTCCGAACCCGTAGCAACCATGGCCATGTCTCTTAGGGACCGTTGTTATCCTACTCGTTCCGCCCAACCATCGTGTACAGTATCACCCTTCCTCCTGTTAATGATAATAATTTTGAAATTAAAGCTCACCGCATCAGTATGTTACCTAAATTTAACAGGAGCGAGGGTGAGGACCCGTATCTCTTTCTTAATGAATTTGAGGAGGTTTGCGCATTGCAAAAACTCCAACATCTTTCCGAGGACTCCATTAGGCCAAGACTTATCAACTTCGCTTTAAAAGAAAATGCAAAAAATGGTTGTATAGTCTACCCATTAATTCTATTTCCACGTGGGAGGGATTTGTGGTTATTTTTCTAAAAAATATTTTCCAAACCATAAGACTACGAGAATTACAAACGAAATAAATCAATTTCATCAAAAGGAAAACGGGTTTTTTTGGAAATATTTTGATCGTTTTAAAAATCTTCTATCAAAATGCCCCCACCACGGAATAGAAAAATGGAGGCTTTGTAAGATCGTTTATGAGGCCTTAGATGGACCAACAACCGTGTTGTTGGAATCTATGTGCCAAGGAAAATCCATGGAGAAAGATGAGGATGAGGGTTGGACATTTTTTGAAGAATTAGCCGAGAAGACCATGTTGTGGGAGTCCACTAGGGAACCGAATAAGCCTAACGAGTCATCCAGTCCATCTAGGGGTTTGCATTCGATCGGTAATTCGATTGCAACCGATGCCAAATTAGCCACTCTAACTAGAAGACTCGAAGCCCTAGAAACTAGTAAGGCCCCCTCAAATGTGTCTATGTGCTCTAATTTTAATCAAGGTTTCTCGGATTTTCCCGGCTATGATCAAGTTAATGCGGTGTCTCAACCACCCATTAGGAATGACCCGTTTGCTCCTACTTATAATCCCGGGTGGAGGAATCACCCGAATTTCTCGTGGAACCAAGGACCAAATTACCAAAATCCGCCCTCTTTTCAACCTCCTTTTCAAAATGCTCCTTCTTTCCAGAAACCCAATCAAAATTCTTACTCGATTCTAAATCAAGGTCCCTTTCCAAACCCTACTCAAAATCAAGTTCCTTATCCAAACTCGATTCAAGCCACGAATCAAGCACCCGCCCACCCACCCGGCTTTCATGAGTCGGATAAGAGATTTAATTCTTTGGAAAAGACTCCTGATGCGCTTTTAAAATCAACGACTAATTTGGCTCAATCTCAACAAACTTTCATGCAAACCATGACTCAAGATAGGAAACTTTTAAATGCTAGTACTCAAGCCATATCGAAGTTAGAGGTTCAAGTGAGTCAATTAGCCAATGCCATGTGTGAGTGAGAGAAGAATAAATTTCCGAGTCAACCCGAGGTCAACCCTAAATTCCCAATCAACCAAAGACCTCATGAAATTGTCAATGCTGTCATTTCTTTAAGGTCGGGTAAACAAGTTGATACTCATGTAGGAATCAAGTTTCCCGAAGACGAGGAAAACGAGTCTAATGTTGAACCAAATCCTAAACTCGATCCTTCAAACCAAATTCCAAATCCCGAGCCTTTCATATCATCTAATCCCACACCTTTAACTGTTGAATCTTCATCATCCAAATCTATTCCTGAGTCATCAGAATCTTCTCATAAATCACCGTCACCAAATGAATCTATATCTTTTAACAAATCTCCTCCAAAATCCATTACTGAAGAACCTACTGAACGAGTCTTTAAACCCAAAGCTCCTTATCCTCAAAGACTCATTTCGAATAAACAATCGGCTCAAATGGACAAAATTTTGGAAGTTTTCAAACAAGTCAAGATAAACATTCCTCTTTTAGATGTCATTCAACAAGTCCCTTCTTATGCCAAGTGTCTAAAAGATTTATGTTCTCATAAACTTTCCACACACGTTCCTAAGAAAGCCTTTTTGACATCTCATATTAGTTCAATTCTTTCGAACCAGATTCCCGTGAAATATAAGGACCCCGGTTGTCCTACAATTTCATGTGTCATAGGCAATACTTTTATGGACAAGGCGTTACTTGACTTAGGTGCTAGTGTGAATCTTCTTCCATTTTCGGTCTATCAAGCTCTTGATTTAGGCGAACTCAAACAGACAAACATGACAATTCAACTAGTCGATCGTTCTGTCAAAATGCCTAAGGGAATAATTGAAGATGTCTTAATTAAGGTCGGTGAATTCATCTTTCCTGTTGATTTTGTTGTCCTCGAGACTCAACCCGTCACGAATCCTAAGAACCAAATCCCGATCATTCTAGGAAGACCTTTTCTTGCTACATCCAATGCCTTGATCAATTGTAGGGATGGTTCGATGAAACTTACTTTCGGTAATATGACCATTAATCTTAACATCTTTAATGTTGGAAAAGAACCCAACGAGCTTTATGAACAATCCATAGGGGTTAATCTTGTTGATGACGTTGATAATTGGTCAACCCTTGAGGATAGTGAGATTGACTCTCTTCTTGTTGAGGATTTCAAAAGAAATCACGAAACCAATCGCGAGCTTCAAGAGTCCTATAGGGATATGACCTCGGAAGAAATGTTGAAAGAATTAGATGATATTTGTTCTAAGTGGGAATCCAAACCTGTGAAGGTCTCTTGTAAATCAATTTTTATTGATAAAACTCCCGTTGGTGAACCACCTACATCTGATAACTCAATAGGAAATTCTAATAAAGTTTGTTCCAAGTGGGTGACCCCACCCGAGGTTGTTAGTAGTGAGCCCATTCTTAACACTTCCGTTCTTAAGAGTCCCGTGGGTACACCACCCGCATTTGCCTTAACTCTTTATCATCCCGAGTTTGATCAACAGCCTTTAGGGAAAGACGAAACTTTGTCTTATGTCATTCCTAGTGATTCTAACCCTAACCAAACATTCATTATCTTTAATTTGCTTAAACAAAATAAAGAAGCATTAAATTGGTTTAGGGAGAACATTAGTGACAATTGTTCTTTAGGGTTAAATGATTCAATGTTGATTGAGAAAATCTGTTCTAATAAAAACTTTCACAAATTTCTTGATATTTTCTCAAAGTTGCACCCGAATTTTCCTATCGACATTGGCTAATTCGTTTTTATTCTTTTGCCTCCCCTCATGTAAGATAGGTATGGGGGAGGAGTGTGTGCGTGTGTGAGTTGTTTTTCTTTCATAGTTTTTTAGAAATTTTTCAGTCTCCGTCATCCCTTATCAGGTATTTCCTCAACTTTCTCCTTTTTCATTTCTTTTGCATTTTTTATCCTTTCTCATTTCTCTTTTCTTTGGCATTTGCATACATTGAGGACAATGCATGATTTAGGTATGGGGGGTTTTTAGTGTAAATAGTAAAAATTGAAAAATCCAAAAAAAATTTAAAAATGAAAAAATCACAAAAAGAGTTCTTTTCGTATTCTAGTCTTGTTAATTGATTACTAGTTGCTTGATGCACCCTTGCATGCTATGATAATATTATGATCCATTAGCTTTTGTTTTAGAAGTGATTTGCTAAAGTTCTTGTTCACACACTTACACTAACAAGGAAACTAGTAGACTTATTTGAATTGTGCATGAAATTAGAAGGACATGATTAGGTGTAAGATGATTTGGTCTTCATGCTTTGAGTACAAGTAGGTGCATTGAGGATACCATTTCTTGAGACTGATTATGTTTTACTACACCAAGTGAGATTTTGAGCCTATATGCATATCTTTTGCATTTATATTCTTTTGCTTGAGTGTCCACTTGTCATTTGCATAGCTAGCACTTGTTTGGATTCCTTTTTGAAATACATGACATCAATTGATGATAAAATGATAAAGACACTTAGGAATAACCTATATTTCCAAATTATCCACACCATTCTTATATGATCAATTAGTTAACCCTTTGAGCCTAATCATTTTCTTTCGGTGACACACCACATTACTCACCTAAGACCTTTTTCTTGTTTAGCCTTACGTATTCTTAATCCCATTTTGTCAAAGGCTAGTAGGAACTTGAGGGAGCAATAAGGTGTGTGAAATAGGGTTTACTTTTGTTCATAACTTTTGAGGAAATATTTGTTGTTACCTTGATAGTCGATTTTCAAAATTAAATCTAAAGGAGGATTATTGTTACATTTATCATTTTCCTTTAAAAAAAAGAGAGAGAAAGAAAAAAATGAAAAAAAATATATACATATGAGAGCATACTTATGTTTTTTTTGTAATCCTCCTTCATTCGACTAGTCAAGTCTTTTTGTTGAAAAATGAAAATAAATTGTGTGGGGAGGAAGTTTGGTGTTGTGCATGATATTCATGGTGACTACTAGCTTTTGACACTTCACCTTATTTTGGCCTTTCTTGACATACCTTGTCCCTAGCCCATTACAACCCTAATAAAGACCTTTTGATTGTCATTATTAATGTATGTTGTGATTTAAGTTGGGATGATACCAAGTGTCAAGCATGTATTTGATTTTGTTGGAATTGAGTGATACACTTACCCTTGTTCTTGAGTGAATATTCTTTTGTGAGTGAAAGGTGAGGTATTGCTTATTTGTTTTTTTTTTTGCATAAGAGATCTCAAGTTTTGACTCTGAGGTGTGCCCTTGTAGACTTAGCATGGTTACCAATAATTTTTGCACTTGACATGAACTTATAATCACTCATGCATGGTTCTTTAAGTAGACTATGTGAATCCTTGCACTTTCCACACCAAGACTTTGTAAATTCATTTTATTCTTAAGTTGATGTGTCATGAGAGGACATGTATGTGTGGTGTGCATTGCCATGTGATCTTTTATACAAACTAGATGGATTTTGTGGGTACATTCACTATAGGCCCTCATGAGACCTCACTCGTCCACTAGGGCTGCCTAGGGGTTTAAAGGGCTTGTTGCATATGTCAAATGCAACCGTCACACCTACGAAAAGGAGTATAGGACTTTTTATCTGGATTTTCTTTTTTGTTTTTACTCGAGGACGAGCAAAAGATAGGTATAGGGGCATTTGATAAGTGCATATATTTTTGCATATTTTTATTACCTATTTATTGCTTGAACTCGTATTTTAATAATTTATTTTGTTGCATTTCAGGAAATTCGTAAATAAATAAAGAAATGGAAAAATAAAGAAATAAAGAGCAAGGAAGGGAAAAAGAGGAAGAAAAAGGGCCAAAAATGAAAGAAGGAAAAGAATTGGAAGCTTGGAGCAAAAGGAATATTTCAAGACAAGTGGAAGGTGGAGATCATCCCAACACACTACATAAGTGTATGGCCAAGATCAACTCTTCAAAGCTTAAGGGGGAAGGAATCAAATAGATGGCTAGGATTTCACCACCACACACCACAAATGTATGTGGAGATTTACCCAACATCCCCCTTAACCCTAATTCCTATCCTATAAATACCCCCTCACCCCCTTGTATTTAGTAACTTAGATTTTAGGGTAGTTTTAATTTCTTGTATTTTTTTAGTTTCAAATCTTGTAAACACTCTTTTTAATTTTAATGCAATTTCGTTTCCGTTAATTTCTTGTCTTGTTCTTTCGTTTACGTAGCCTTTCTTTCGTTATTTTCGTAAATCCGTTAAGTGGACAAAGTAGCGAAAGCTAACCACTATGGGTTGAAAGTAACGATTTTATTTTCTTGCACGTAGTTATAATTTTAGTTTTAAATGTAACGCCCCCAAATTCAAACATCTGCTTAATCCCATTAATCCACTTATTTCAATTAACAACTAAATTTTTGAACAATTTTTAATCCATATGAAATCATTTAATAAAAGAATTACATAATTTTAACTTTCAAACCACCAGCATCTTCTAGGCTATAGGACTAGAAACGAGAATTAAATATTACATTCTCACCATCCATCTAATTACATCACCTTATCTTACAACTTATACTAGTATAATCTTCTATGAGAAGTATACTAGCAACTAATATTATATAAATAAAGTATTACTTACAATACACCTCAATATATATGCACAATAATTTACTCTAGCTATAAAATTTCTGGATCAAATCATCTTCACAAGTCATGTTGCCTGCTTCTTCCAAGCTGTGCAGGTAAGCCTCATCCGTCTACCTTCCTCTGAAAGGTTAATATTTAAAACAAGCAAGTATGAGCGAAAGAATTGCTCAGCAAGTATATATTTGTATAATTAAATGATTGCAACAATGGCAGAACTGATATGTCAAATCCATTTCCATGATAACTAGAAAGAAGAACTCAAAAGTAATCAAAGTTCAAGAAATATCAATGCAGTGACTGGAATAGAATTGGACTATTCTATAATTTTTATAAAACAATTAGGTTAGGCTGCTGATCAGTCACGCACTAACCCCGGACAAACGCACACAGCAATGTCCTTAATGGATCCACGTCACACATTGGCTTTAATAATTTCTGACCACGAATCTGGTCCAACCCTTACGGTCCACATTTAAAAAAAACTAACAGTCCAATCCTATATCTAACGTTTCAGGTGCCGGAACAATCGACAACCTCTAAAAATCAGCAAATCTGGAAATTCACATTCCAGAATAATAACATAACTAATAACAGCAAAAGAGTCCAACAACTCAAATCTGATTTTGATAAAGAAGTAAAAGTTTAGAAACTTGCAATATGAATTTAAATTGGATTCTCAAACATCATATATTTCAAAATACAAATGCTCTGAACAATAGAACATGCATAATAACTTGCCTCTGGTCCTTAGCATAATGCAGAAGAACGCAACGTATTCACAGCATTCCGCCCAAGTAATTCCATGGACTTTATATGATGCCCCGATCTTTCATATTTGATATACACCACTTCAACCTGATCATGCTTTAACGACTGCAATAGTTACACGTACGTGTCAGTCCAGCCTCGTATCTTGAGTAGTCCCGACTCAGAGTTACTACTAAGTCACATAAGGAAAAACTATAGGCGTCTTCCCTATAGTTAACTATTCTAATACCACATAATGCACATAACACATTTATATCCATTTAATAGACTTAACCAATTTAATATATATTTAATCCTCAAAGCATCATTGATCCTCAATACCATTTTTAATACTTAACTTAGCACATAAATCCTCGAGACAACAATTAATCCTCAAATCAACCAGTTAACACATATACACATAAACAGTTAACATCCACTTCATGCCTCTAGACCACGGAAATTTAATAAATTAAATATAATTAATCGCAGGGGATTTTCAGAAAATTTCGGCATGAAGTATTCGTTTATCGGACTATGGGCACAGCCCCTCAAATACAATACAACCCTGTTTTAGCAAAAATAAAGCTGCCTCAACTTGCAGCAACATAAAATAAACACATAAGAAAGTATCCGCCCTGACATGCGGCACATAGCACATAATGATTTATATTAACACTACTACTTACGCTACACCAATGATCGTATTTCTCACGCATTTTAATGATACACGTGACAATCAATCATTGATGTTCGTAAGCCCTAGGGAACAACCCCTAGCACTAACTATTACTTACGCTATATCGATGATCACACCACTCAAGTATATTAATTATACTCGTGATAGCAAATCATGGATATTCGTAAGCCCGAGGAACTAGTTGCAGAGAATTACAAAAGTCGTTAAATATTGACATTTAAGACCCCAGATCTCATTACAACTCCTCGCAGATAAACACATAAAGACAATTACCCGCCCAGACATGCGGCACCTCAACATGTAAGGAGAAATAAATAACAGTTTAACTCTACTATAAATTACATTCGAAAACTAAATTAAAACAAACCACATAGCCTCTAGGGTCATTGGTATTTCTCAGAAACCATTACTGAACATTTATACAAATATTCATCTTAGGCAATTATATAATTACTTAATCGACACCACTTTGACCACACATATCTCACCACCAAGAACTTGACAATTAAAGCACTTAACAAATATTACTATTCGACCTATATCACTTAGCACATAGACAATTACAACTAGCAACTCAAATAAACTCTAAACACATTATACACGGCAATAACAATTAACAATTAACGATTACTACTTACTAATCCAAACATATTTTTGGACTCACAATTATCCCCATAACCATAATTAACAAATAACAATTACTAACCCAAACGTATATCAAACCCACAACTAATTCCAAAAATATAATTAACCACTATAAAATCTCCGAACTAAATCACGAAAATAAAACAACATTCATATCTCACAATATTACTCTAATTACGACAATTAATACATTTAACACACAATTAAACTAATTAAACTACAACAATACTCATAATTAATCGAAAAGGAGGAATTAAACAATTACATCGAAAATAAAATAAATAAATAAATAAATAAACGAATAAAAATATTATACCTTTCCCGGTGAATATTGAACACCTCCACCTCCACCATCTCTCTCTCTATCTCTCTCTCTCTCTCTCTACCCAATCTCTCTACGCCATCTCTCTGGCTCCCTCCTTACTTCGCCCAGTTGTTGTCTTCCTCTACTACCAACGGCGCCGCCCGACGCCACCACCAGGCCACCCGCACTGCTGCACGACTTCCCCCGCAATTCCTTCTTCATCCAACACCAACACATCACACACTCACACCTATATACACGCAAAAGACACACACACACAGGTAGATACACACACACAGGATGATATACACACATACCCACACGAATATAGTATATATATATCTCCCCAATCTCTCTTCTTTCTTCTTCTTACTTCTCTTCTTCTCCTTTTTTTTTCTTTCCCTGCGTTTCTTTCTTTCTCCCGACCTATCTCGATACTTCTACTGCTGGGCTGCTCTACATCTCTTAATGGGCTTGGCCCATTACTCTTGTTACTACTTTATTCTCTTCTCGGCCCAATTATACACTAGTAAACGACTTTTATAAATCACCAATAAATAAAATATTAAAAAATTAAACTTCTCATTTTTAAAATAAAGAATATAAAATTACGAACACGCACATATTTTTAAAATATTTTTCGGATCAAAAATGAATTAAATATGAATTTTCAAAGTTTTGATCTTTTAAATACAATAAAACTCTTAAAATCATTTTAAAGTACCAAAACATCCAACTTAATCCACCCAATAATTTTAAAAACTCGATAAATATATAAATATAATTTATAAAAGATTTCATGATTTTTAAATGCTCCGATGATTTAAAAAAAATTCCGAAGCTCAACAAAGCATGATTTAAATACATTTAAACCCTCAAAATACAAATAAAAATACACGGGCTTACCCAACACCCGTAAACCATCATATAAACACGAAAACATAATAACATATATATTTGACCTCTCAAAATATCCACAATCTTTTTTCCTCTTTAATAGGAAAATAAATAAAATACTTAAATCATCAAAATAATAAATCCTGGAAATTCGGATTATTACATTAAATCGTAATTTTGACCCTTTAAATTTCAATTTTATTGTGGGCCATTTAATTTCAAATTCTCGTTTTAATGTAAATTTTAATTCCGTAGTTAATTTCTTTATTTCCGTTTTTACTTTTACACTTATAAAAAAATAAAAAAATAAAAAACAACAACAAAATTTTAGTTTTATTTTTCGTTACTTATTTCCTGTCTCGTTTTTCTTGGTTTATTCGAAGCCTTAGCTCTGTTTATTTACATTTCAGAAAACGAATTCCCCCTTCCCCTCTTTTCTTTTTCTTTCTCGTACCATTCTACCAAACCCAGCCTTTTTGTTGTCTTCTTCGTCAAAACCTTTTGCCCCTCAGTTTTGTTTACTTGTTTTTGTTTTCTTTTTGTTTTCTTTCTTCATTCTCAACATACACACCCAGCCCCTTCCTTTCTTCTCCCTTCTTTTCATTCTCTGAACCACAAACCCCATTCTTTTCTTCTAATTAAACACAATTCTCTTTGCTTTTGTTTTCAATTCTTCCACCCAAACCGGCCAGTTCACCTCTCTCCTTTCTTTGTCGTTACTGTTAATTTTACTAAGAGAATCGTTCATTGCTGAGTTTTCTTATCTTCGAGCTCTGAATTTTGTGTTGTTCTGTTTTTTATTATTGTTGTTGGTGCTGAGATTATGAGTTTAAAATTGTAACAGTCGAGTTGTGTTTAAAAAAAATGAATTGGTTGTAATTAAAACTGCTGAGTTCGTTTCTGTTTTGAGTAGAGTTAAAATCCAAATTTTGTTTTAATTGATCGAATCACTTATCGAGTTGTGCTGCCTTGTTGAGTTTCCAGTACTGCCGTTCGTCATTTTTGTTTGTAATTTCAGAGCTTCATTAGAGTCGTCGTTTGAATCTGAGTTTCATTAGAGTTTTGTTTTGAAATCGTTGAGCTACCGAGTTGCCTGTGTTTTTGTTGAGTTTGTGAATTTCTTTTCGTTGTTTGCTGTTGAGACCATTTTATTCTTGTTTTCTTGCTGCCATGATTATTGAGTCTGGTTCTGTTAATGTCTAAGTTTTATGTCCAAGTTGTCACCGAGTTCTTTGCTAGAGTTTTGGGTGTTACTGTATTTAATCATTTGCCGAGTCTGTATGTCGTGTGCTGAGTCTGTGTCATGTTTTATTAATTTTTGTGTTTTGTTCGTAGTTCGTGGTTGATTTATAGTTAAAATGTTAGTTTACGAAATGCAAAATTCTTGTGTTGATGTGTTTTTGGCTAGTCGAATTTACGATTACAACATGCCGAATTTTTAATTAAAATTTTTTGTAAATAAAATTAGTTAAATTCAAGTTTTTACTTTTAATAATTTTTAGAATAATTTAGTTTTTGTTATTTTCACTTTTAATTAGTTAGTTTAAAATTAGAATAAAATTTAATTTTCTTTAAAAGTAGTTTAAATTTTAGGAATTAATTAGTTAAAACCAAAATTTTCCAAAACCCAATTTTGTTCTAATTTGACTAAATTAAGAATTAAGGATTGCGAAAATATTAGTCTCTGCGGAACGAATCATAAATTTTACAACAAAACAAATTATTCGCTTGCAATTTAAAACGCTTAATTTTTAGAACAACATTATGATTTTCAAATTCCAGATTGTCATGGCTTTCATCAGTTTGCAAAATTCCAAACTTCTTATCATCAAATGCAACATGAATTGATTCCATAACAATGTGAGTTCTAAGAATATAGACTTTGAAGGCCTTTGATGCTGAATATCCTAGAAAGATTTCTTCATCCGATTTGGCTTCAAACTTTCCAAGTTGTTCTGGATGAACTTTCAAGACATAACATTTGCATCCAAAGATGTGACAGTATTTCACACTTGGTTTCTTTCCTTTGATCATCTCATAAGGAGTCTTACCATGAGCATTTACCAAGGTACAATTTTGAGTGAAACATGCAGTGTTGATAGCTTCTGCCCAAAAATAGGTTGAAAGCTTTGCATCTGCAAGCATGGTTCTTGCTGCCTCTATGAGAGTTCTGTTCTTTCTTTCTACTACACCATTCTGCTGAGGTGTTCCAGGTGCAGAAAATTGTTGAGTAATTCCATTGTCTGCACAATACTCCTCCATTGTAGAATTCTTGAATTCTGTACCATTGTCACTCCAAAGTACTTTGACCTTGTACTCAGAGCTATTCTGAATATTCTTGACAAGTTCAATGATTTGCTAAGGAGCTTCATCCTTTTTGTGTAGAAAGAATACCCATGTGAACCTTGTGTAATCATCCACTATAACTAGAGCATATTTTTTCTTACTGATAGACATAATGTTTACTGGACCAAAATCAAGATGCAGCATGTGAAATGGTTTAGTAATTGAATTTTCTGTCTTGATCTTGAAAGTGGTTCTTCTTTGTTTTCCAAGCTGACAAGCATCACAAAGTCCATCTTGCACATAATTTGCCTGAGGTAGGCCTCTCACCAGATGGTGCTTAACAAGTTGATTAAGCTTCTTGAAATTGAGATGTGAGAGCTTCTTGTGCCAGTTCCAGCTTTCATCATTTGATGCCTTGTTGTAAAGACATCTGACAGTTCCTTTAGATGTGTCACTCAAGCTGGCTTCATATATGTTACCATGTCTCTGACCAGTCAGAACAATGTCTCCATTCTTCATATTCAAGATTTTGCATCCTTCACTGTCAAAGATTGATTGGTAACCCTTATCACCCAGTTGACTTATGTTTAAAAGTGTGTGTTTCAAGCCTTCAACCAGTGCTACGTTTTCTATGATGACATTCCCCAAAATAATTGAGCCATATCCCAGAGTTTCTCCTTTGTTGCCATCTCCAAAGGATATTACTGGGCCAGCTTTCCTCTCAAACTTTGTAAGCAGGGACTTCTTTCCAGTCATATGTCCAGAGCAGCCACTGTCCAAAATAATTGAATGCTTATTTCCAGTGCCCTGCAAACAAAAAGTAGATAGTTAGAATTTTTTAGGACCCAACTTTGATTGGATCCTTTCTTACTAACTTATGAACCAACAGGCTTTGAAGATTTTGCTTTTGATTTACCTGTTGTAGAGTCAACCTTAGACTTTGATTTCACAAACTGTTTGTGACTAGGAGTTTCAGATTTCAGAGAATAATAGTCATAATACAGTTCATGATATTCCTTACACATATAAATGGAATGAAGTAAACTACCACAATGATAACAGGGTTCTTGTGGTTGGTATTGAATTCTCTGAGTCTTGGGGAATCTGGACTCAGTTTTCCTAGAAGGTTTTTCATTGCAGACTAGGGCCAAATGATTATGATTTCTACATTTATAGCATTTCTTCCCAGGTGCATCAGGTACATTCTTGTAATTATTCTCTTTGTTAATACCTTCTTTTCCATTCCTATTTCTTCTGATCTTGCTAGACTCTGAAATACCTTCTAGTCTCTGTTTCAACTGAGACTTAGACAGAAAGCCTATGTTGACATTCTTAGGTTTTTCTAACACTCTCTCATCTGAATTGCTATTGTTAATTTTTTTGTGCACAATTGGGGTACCTTTAGAATCAACACATTTAACATGTTTAGGTTCAGAAACTATCTTCTTACCTTCAGATTTGGATATGCTAGCTTCTTCTTTCCTATCATCCAAGACAATAGCTACAGAATTTTCACTTTTATTCTTTCCAAAACCTAAGCCATAGACTTTACCAAGAATTTGATTGTCAATGATTTCTTGAGTCTTTTTACCAGAAGTGTTAATGGTTTTCATCATATCTCTCTCTTCCTCTAGTTCTTTTCTGACATAGTCATAAGCCTCAAGGATAACACCATAATCATGCTTAGCTTTATCAGAACTTAACCTATATTCTTCCATTTGAATTAACTCAGATTCAAGAAAATTATTTCTACTAACTAATTCATCATTCTTAGCCTTAAGTTCATCTTTTTCACTAGCAAGAATTTTGAAATTAGTCATAAGATTCTTAAACTCAACATGAATAGATCTAATATCATCAGAATCTAAGCTATCAAATGAATCAAGAGAGTGAAGTGATACCTTAACAGAAGATGAAAAAGTTTTCTTTGGAGATCCAGGCTTGTCTGAAGCACTTGCCATCAATGCAATGTTGTCATAATCCAATTCATCTTCAGAATCACTGGAGTCTGCCCAATCCTTCTGTGTGACCATGAGTGCATTACCCTTCCCTGAATTCATAGGCTTCTTGCACTCACTAGCAAAGTGTCCAAGCTCACTGCAGTTAAAGCACTTGATCTTGGCCTTATCAAGCTTGATAATTGTACTCTTGCCTTTGTCACTCATCTTCTCCTCTTTCTTCTGAAAAGATCCTTTGCTAAATCTTTTCCTGTTGAATCTTCCTTTCTTTAAAGCTTTAGCAAACATAGCAAAGAGTTCTTGCATCTCTAATTTAGAATCATTATCTTCAGAGTCTTTATTTGTAGTCTCTGACTCAGAACTTTCTTTGCTCTTCTTCTTCCTCAAGTCTCTTTCAGTAGATTCAGACTTTTCTTTTGGAAGCTTCTTCGATTCAGATTGAGCAGTGAGTGCAACAGTTTTCAACTTTCCTTCACTCCTGCTCTTTTTCTGATGCCTGCCAAGTTCATAAGCTCTCAATTTTCCATAAACAGCTTCTAATGATATTTCATCCAGATCATTAGCTTCCTCAATTGCAGATATCTTCTCATTGTAGAAATCAGGAAGAGCTTTCATGAACTTAGTATTCATATCCTCCAAGTCATAATATTTACCATGCATGGCCATCTCATTGATGGGTTTAGTAAATCTATCAAAGGTGTCAGTAAGTGACTCACTAGACTTGGATTCAAAGTACTCATACTGTTGTATGAGAAGTGTCCTCATATTCTTCCTGACAGGTTTTGTTCCTTCACAGTGAACCTTTAGATTGTCCCATATGTCCTTAGCAGTTTTACAAGAGAGAACATAGTTAGTGAGAACAGAATCTAAACTGTTGAATAGTATGTTTCTCACTTTAGCATCCTTAAGAACGTTCTCCTTTTCATTATCTGTCCATTCAGATTTAGGCTTCTCCGCTGTATGTTCTGAAACAACTTTTCCTTCGACAGTTGCTTGAGGAACAAGCCTTGTTGGAACAAAAGGCCCATCTCTGATTCTATCAAGATAATCAGGATCTGTTGCTTCCAGGTGATGCAACATCTTCACTTCCCATAGAGTATATTCGTTTCTCTTGAGCATAGGGATCTTAGTATTACCATCCTTGTAACCAGACATGATTGCATATCTTTATGATTATTCGAAATCAACCTGCTCTGATACCAATTGTTAACTCGAATAACTTGTAGAAGGGGGGGTTGAATACAAGTTATATAATCGTGCCTGATTTTTGCTTGATTAGACGAACAAGAGCAAACGAATGAATCAAACTTTGTTTGTATTAAATAAATCAAATACAAACTCCACCAAAGGTGTACAATACCTTTAGCAGCTGCTGAAAATATAAATCTCTCTCTATTTGTTTCGAACTCTCGAATACAAACCTTATACAGAGCTTCACACGATATGCATTCAAAAATTCACTCTTTTGAAATGATATAGAGAGTATTTATAATGCTACCTATCAACTAATAACAGAAAGTAATGATCTGTACATGACAATGTTCTGCCGTCCAGTTGATAGTTTCCATCAATAGAAAATTCTTTCCTTCACGATATCTTCTTGCTTGTTCTTCAAAACAGCGATCCTGTTTTATAGCAATTGCTAGTTTCTGTAGCATCCATAATGACATCATCATTAACACAACTGATATCAGGATTCCACCTTGCATCAGGATTCAACATCCATCAGTATTTGTCTTGGCGTATCAGGATTTGATCTCAGTTCCTGACATGTAGTCCTTGATGCACTGCTGTTCCTGACTGAACTCTACAGATTACTGTCTAACGCATATATCCTATAAAAAGTGCTAAATCCTTTATAAGATCAGGATTTACAAGAAGCATAAGCAAAATTCTATTCTCAACATCACAACTTATGAATTATTCCTAACACTTTTCAATGTTGATTCTGGATTTGAGAATTCTTTTCAGTACTATCATGATTGATTCAGTGGCCAATCTTGATTCTTTATCTAAGAGTAGAGAGCCAATTCTCCTTGTTCCTGATTTTGTAATCATTCTGTAGCAAACACCATGTGGATTATCAATCACTTCTGGAAGTTTGTCTTCAATAATCCTCTTGATCTGTGCCAACAGACTTTCATTAAAAGTTGTTGAGTTGACCTTCACTTTTACTGCTAGGACTTGTAGTACTCTTGCTTGCAAACTTTGCAGTAGTTGCATTGTGATGAATAGGGTGAATTCAGTCATCAGATATGCTTCAACTGCCCATCTTTTCTCTAGATTAACTTTCACAAAGATACTTAATACTTTATCCTTCAGTATTGGTGCCAGCTTGTTAAACACTCCCCCTGCTTCTGTGATTGAATTATCCACCAACATACTGAATTCTTCATCCTTGTTGTTCAAAGTACTTTCCATGTAACTAACCATCATTGATCCTGCTTCATCTGGGGTATACTCACTTCCATCAGACCAAGTGTAAGAACCCCAATTTTTGGATATAATTAAAAACTTTTTATTATGTACTGAGGTAATGGTGAATAGTGATTACGATTACGATGTAACGATTGAGATAATGAATGAAAGGAGTAGATTTGGATTCAAATGCTTATATGTCATGAAGAATGCTATTGGTTGACAATCTAGATAAGAATTATCTATCTCCTACGAAATTAAGATTTGATCATTCCAAGGGGGAAGGTTATTCTTATGTCATCCAAATCGAGATCTGTTGTCAGTCCAGTGGTTCCGTAAAAGGGTTAAGGAACGATTGAAAGAGAACCGGGACATTTATATAACCCTAAAAGAATAAGTAAAGAATAAGTGATGAATAGTGATTTTGGTGGACGTAGGAATATTATTAGACGACGCTATATAGAAGTACCCGGAACGAAATTCTGAGTTCGTATTAGTGATCCAGGGGAAAAAGAGTGTATGTAAAAGCTGTCGGATTTAGAAAAATAGCACTTTTATTTTCCCCGAGATTTCCCTGGACACTGAAAGACTTAAGGAATTATTGAAGGGATTTAAGGAAAATAGGTTCAAGAATTATTAAAGAGAATGGAGGATGATAGTATAAATATTAAGACGGTTTCCAGTAAAACCCTAACTAGAAACGAATGAGTTATTCCTCCGAACGATCAATCAAATTAAGTAATAACCGGACAAAGAGACAAGCAGAGAGCCAAGATACATGCATGTGCAAATAGATAAGATCAAGTAACTAAGTAGTTACAAAGTAACTAGCATCTTTAGAAACCAAATCACTTAGTTAGCTTGCATGACACCTTTCCACCACAAAATCACAACACTTGTCCCTTGGATTGCATCATATATGAGCAAAGCACTTTAATAAAGTAGCTTTATGCTAGATATTATCATAAATAATGTATTTTGGACAAGGATGAGATCAAAGCAAGCAAAACAAACTCCATTCCTCTCATTCTCTCAAACTGTCCAGCAGAAACACTCTCCAAAGACAAATTCATATCTCCATTTCTATCCATGATAAAATCACCAAATTTTAACCATAGCCTCTCCACTCCATGGGTAATATTCGCTCAAAATTTCATGTCCAACAAAGTAGTATAGCCTAGTCAAATCCATGCTCAAAGTTGAAGAAGCCAAACTGATCTGTGCTTGACAGTTTCTGTCCAGAGGAGAAAGGGGGCTCAAAACCCTAGCTAGGAAGATTCAAATCTGATGATCTAGGACTCAAAACAAAGCTTATGAAGAGGCCAAGATGTGGTAAAAATTTGAGAGACAAACTCTTATTTTTCTATTTTCTATGATTTTTACAAAAGTGATGATGAATAGTAACCCTTAGCAACTAACTTTGTTTTCTTGGTTTTCTTTGTTGCTCTAAGCTATATTAAGGTGATCCAAGGACTAGATCAAGGCTTGTTAGACTCCTAGACACACCAAGGAAGGTATAACTCTCTTGAAACCCTAGGTTTTACTTTAAGTATATGCATGATCTTGATGAGTTTTAGTATAGTTATGATATTAGCATGGTTATAAGCTTGATTAGCATGATCTTGTAGTGGTTGAAACATATGATGATTATAAGGATGAAGTGATATGATCTTGGACAGATTTGGATGAGAATCATGTATGTAAGATGTGTATTATGCCCGGTGTGGCTTGGTTTTGATGTTATGATTTTTGGAACGCTCGATTTATAGCCGTTATAATGCCGGAATTTCGTTACACCTTGAAACTCGTGCATAGCAGTAGCTATAATTCACTGATCTGGTTAATTATATAACATACCCTTGTAGATCTTGAGTCGTAGATCATTTTGGAAAAAGAATCGAATCAAACAGACTTACGGTTTAGGATTTATGACCGATTTACTAAAAGTAGTTCGAATCCGTAAACGAAAGTTCGTAACTGAAATTGGACCCTCGTAAAATATGTAAAGTCATGACGAATCTTGGTAAATAAATACTAGAGGTAAAAAGGAAGGTGTGAAAGAAAACCGTATGTCAAAAGGATCGTTTTTCGATTTATTAAAAATATTCGAGTCGAGGTTAAACGCGAACGAACCCCTAAAAGACGACTCTATTATAACTTTGGTAAAACACTTAGAAAACGGGGGATAAAACTCGGAGTATAATATTGGTTCGTAACGATCGGCCTTAGAACTTGTATGACTTAAGTATGTCCCAAGTGTAAAGATAGTGACATGTCGTATTAACGAACGAATGTCGGGTCGGATCAATGATAAAGGGAATCCACAAAAAGGGGTATAACGAGATAACTCGAGAACGTGTTTCGATTTAAGTATAACTTAACTTTTAAAATGTTAAGTGATTAATCCCGAATGACTTGGCTATTTATAGATCACCAAGCTGACCCGGGACCCGCTACCACTACCCCTTACCGTACTCGACTACCAGGCAAGTTTCAATTCCCTTCTTTTAGGTTGTTGTTGTGATTGAATATATATATATATATATATATATATATATATATATATATATATATATATATATATATATATATATATATATATATATGTTTTCTGTTATACATATGCCATAGCATGCATGCCTACTTTCAAGTTATATCGTTATGCTTGTTCCCTGGTTGTTTATTGGCTTATAAATTAGATAGCTAACGTATCAATTATAAGCCGGTTATTGTAAGACCCTCATAGAAGGGCGTATCCATCTTATTCATCAAATATAGACCGGGAGTCAATATTTCTTGACATATCGAGATTACCTCGAAAGAAAATATCTAAGTAAATATTTTCCATTATTCGGGCGACGAATATTATTTGAATATTCGTTCGAGATTATTTATTTAACGATCCCTACTTCAAATAATTATTTGAACGTAACTATTCGACGAATAATATTTTTTTAATATTCATTCAGAGTCGAATTATTTATCGATTATTATTTCGAATATTCTTCTAAAGGTTGGACTACTAAATGAATATTATTTGGATATTCATTTAGAATATTATTCATTAAATGAATATTACTTTTGAATATTCATTTAAGATAGTAATTACCTGATGAATATTATTTTAATGTTCATCTGAAGCTTGATTTATTTATCGAGTCTTATCTCGAATATTCCTTTAAAGCTTGGATTACTAAATGAATATTACTTGATATTCATTTAGAATATTATTCATTAAGTGAATATTACTTTTTCAATAAACATTTAAATTCCTAATTAATTATGAATATTATTTTGAATATTATTTTAAATATTTTAAATATTCCTTTCAGGTCTTATTAATTAATGAATATTATTTTGAATATTCATTTGAATATTTAATTATGCAATAAATATTCTCTCGATATTTCTTCAAGGATTATTTGAGAAATACTCTGATTAAAGATATTCTTTCATATTCCTAAATATTCTGTAAAATATTTTAATTCAATAAATATTCTCTGAATATTTATTCCATACTTAGAATAACTTCGATAAGGTTTATCTTCTTCGATTATTACAGAAAATATTTCGGAGTCATATTATTATTAATCATATATCAAGAAAGGTTCTCAGACATCATTCTTCTTTGAGTCTATCTCCCTAATAATAAGGGAACCTTACTTGGAAAATGTTAATTATCTTGTCGACTTCCCAGTCATAAAGTATTCTCTTCACTCTCAACTCGGGTGCTATTGACTTATTAAGTCGTTGTTTACCTTCTCATCTTTCGAGGGGTAAGATTGTTGGAACAAGTTGAGATTCGTTACCAAGCAGTAGCTTGGAAGGTATTGGTGTATTTTCCTTTCCAACTAGATACGACTACTTTGTGGAGTCTTATCAACAAGTATTATACTTGGGGAAAGGGGGACGAACGTTACATTCAGAATCATGAATTCTATTTGAACTAGGAGTCGTGTAAGAGGCCGAGTAGCGCCGGTCCATCCCCTTTGGCCCAACCGTTGGCCGGGGAGAGCTAGCAAGGCGGTAGACAAGTAAAGCCGTCAGTTCTTCCTTCTACCGGTAGTAAATCTAATTTGAGCTGTACGATCTCGACTGATCATCAAGATTGGAACAGCGGGCGCGGTGAATACTCCATCATTGGTTCATCATCCAAACTTATTTATTTCCTGCAACATTATTATTGTTGGCAGAGCTGGAAAAGTGTTCATAACTGGAATTGCAATCTTTTCATGCAAGTTCCTCTTTTTAATGACAATGAGAATATCTCGCTTACTTTTGATGTAGCAGATATTTCTACAAACAAATACTTTGAGTTACCTGGTAACTTCATCCTTTATATTATACTGGCAATAACCTCATTAATGCATGGCATATGGTTTCAAAGGATATTTTGAACTGCTGTATATATGTATCACTGTTCAGTTATATTATTGTTGGTGGGCTTTCGCTCACCCTTGCTTTGTTCATATTATGTCACAACAACAGCTAGGACAGATGACTCGCATCAGGCGCACTCGGCGCAAGCGGGTTACCCGACCCACCGGACTCCCCGCTGAGATGCTAGCCGCCATTGCTGAGGTAGCTTAGTTAGACAGCTTTTGTTTCCTGTTTAACTATATGTATATTTAATGTAATCAACGGCAAAACTGTTAAACTTATGATGTTATCCTTTTGGGATTGTAATAACGTTTATTCGTAACCTTTTAATGTAAGACTTATTTCAATTTCATCTCTGGGACTATAACTGTTGTGCGTGTGAGTGGATATTATTGTGGGGTCACAGCATGTGATTTATTTATTGTGGACTCAAGTCAAATATTATGAATGGATGTAAGACCGTAACCACCAGATCCCTGACCCCGGATCTGGGGGTGTTACAGAAGTGGTATCAGAGCGTACGTTATAAACCCCAGAGATGAGGCGACGTTAAAACAATAAATTCACTAAGATAATAAGAACTCTTGCCAAGTTCATAGTCGGACTACTTAATGTAGTGATGACCTATAAAACTCTTATGGGAACTATTAAGTATCATGATAGTAACTTAGCTCGATATCGCATCGACAAGTAAGGCAACAGACCTTGAGGCATACGAGCAGCAGCGCGATGATGCTTTATTATATGCTGAAGATCAGCGGGTAAATTCAATAGAGTACCTTACTGGAGACCCGGAAGAGGTTCCAGCAGATAAGGAAAATCTTGTTAGGATAAGGGGCTTACCCTCGAGGAATGAGGGCTGTAGCCAGAAAGACTGAGATGATTAAGGTATAGAGCTCAGAAAAGTGGGCATAAAGAACTAAGCTATTAGCAAGAGAACTGAAGATTCATGTTGGATTCGTGGCTGGACTACTGGAGGTAGTACCAGCAAGTAAGACGGATTGGAAGAATTACTTGAGATCTTATACGGGAATAGATGAGAATCTTTAGAGACTTTCATATTAACGAAAAGAGTGCTAGAAGGATGTATGATTATCAAAGGCATCGATATAAGGCGAGGAGCAGAGTCCCTAGGAATAGTTGAGAAGAGGCAGTAAGTGCCATATCATTTGAGAAATGAATAAGTATGAATATTGTCAGTAATAATTCACCATGAGAAGGCAGATGTCATAGGTTGTAATTTATGGAACCAAATTGAGGTTGATGAAGTTGTTTTATTCAGGAAAATGTCCATTTTATGAATGAATCAGTTAGAAAGTGAAAACATTGGGAAGTGACAGCATGATTGGATAAAGTTATATAAGGAAGTAGTAAGCAAGACAATGATCTCAGAACCTACCGGAAGATAAGACCAGTGAGTCAAGATGAACTCGTAATGAGACTATTGTCAGAGACTAAGTATAGGGTTAATTTAACTCAGTGAAATGATGAACCAGAAACGTTAGATGCATGTGACTCAGAGGAATATTAAATTCTTTCTTTTCTTTGAATGGATTATAGTAGTTACCTTAAGTTTACTCCGACGCGGAAGTATAACGGATCAAGTAATACGATCAGCAGTTAAAGAGAAAAATGTGAGAAAATCTTCCTGGAGCTAAAAGATGAAATTGGTAATGACCAAGAGTTGGCATTGTTTAATGGAAAAAGGGAGACTTTTTGCTTCCAACGATGCTTCGCATAAAAGATTAGGATGTGTGCTTGCGCAGCACGACAAAGTACTTGCGGATGCATTCGGACAGCATGGTTCACCAGGTTCGGATGGCCTTAGTAGTGCCAATTTTTGTGGAACAACCAACTCTGACGGTAATGTTCCTTCTGAGACTGGTAGTCAGGTAGACTGACATTTGGTGATATTGAATATCAGGACGTATAGGTATCAGGACGTTGTGACAAGTTTCAGTTTAAAACTGTTAATTCCCTTCTAAGGGATGTATATAATTGGTTCCTCTCCAAGGGTTAAATTTCCAACCCGATGACGATTATTTCGTTAATTATGACTGCTTACGGTTCTACCTACTAGGAGGTTCATAGAACTATTCTTCAGGTTTCGAAACTGGTCTCCTTAGTGTTACCAGTCGATGGATAGATTGACCAAAATTTTCCTACTTCTGGGAAGAACTTCAACGAATTTTGGCAAACCTTGTCTTTCTGATTATCAGATAACATCATGGAAGAGAGTAGAAACTGGGTCAAACCCCGTGAATTGGGTAAGGTAGCCGCTACATGGGTTGGTGGACAGACCCCGGTTATCGCTATTGATTGTAGAAATACAATGATGAAGTGAGATTGGACGAAAACAGGAAATGTAAGTAAGAAACCAGCCGGACTGAGAAACTCCGAGATTGACTTAAGTGAAACGGCTGTTATGCCAAGAATGGTAAGCTTGCGTTGCACGTGGTAGTGATAAGAATAGTTGAAAAGATAAAAATAAAGGAAAGGTGACCAGAGACGGTGCCGAATAGTCGATTAAGACTTATATGATGTAAAGTTTTAGAAAGGTAGAAAGGTATCAAAGAAGGCACTATGCCGGCAATTGCTAGAAAAGTAATGCTATTAGCCAACCCCTAAAATCATATATATATATATATATATATATATATTTTTTTTTTTTTTTTTTGTGGCCAGTTGAGGCCAAGTCACAAAGGATTATCAAGTGACTAGACCAGCAATGAAAGGACAAAGCAGGGTTGCTTCTAAGAAAGCACCGATTGCAAGGCCTTCTGATATAAAGGAAACATTAATGAGATCGTAGGAATCTTCTACTGAACAGCCCATGTTTTGATTGGGAATTCACTAGACCTTTTTGGGATGAGGTCACCCGTACTAAAGTGACTCATGTGTATATGGTTGTCCAAGATTACGAGTAAAATGGAAGTATAGTGACTTGAGATGTATGATGTTAGGGTATCGTGAATACCATGAATATATTATGACGGAGGAAAGTAAACAATGAAGGTATATGAAGAGAGTATAGAAATGGTCAGAAATTGAACAGTATGCTGTAGGAATTTTCTCTGAGGCAAGTACTTTTGCGAAAAACGATAAGCACTAGGAAATTCACGTTGAACTCGACCAATATCTTTCAGAACATCCTTGCTACCATTAACAAGTTATGTAAGAGAGCAGTTAGACATACGTTGTCTTTTGGAAGGTCAAATAGGTTGACCACTATCTGAAAGAAGAAATTAGCAGTAAGCTACCGATCGATTATCAAATAATAATGATTGAAAAGAGACCCTTATTAAGGATACATGATTTGATTGCCAATTATAGGATGCAGGAATTCCTTGGCAGTTGAATTAAGGATAAGATATCCATAAAGTAAGGCAAACCCTGGGGAATGGACAAGGGATGGCACTAACCCTAATAAAGACATTGTGAATTCAGATGATATGAGCTGAACTTGCTAAGGCAACAATGACCGGTAAGGACTATTAAAAAGAGTTCTGGAAAGAACATAGATAGAATTATTAGAGTATTGATCAATGACATTTTGATATACCCGGTACCCAGAAAATACCGGAGGAATGATAAGGATGGCCTACGAAACCTTACAAGGAAAAGCTAATATTCTGAGTTTCCAACTGGAAGTTTGGAAGAGAATGTAAGACACAAAAACAATATACCAGACGATGCATGTATGAAACCCTGAGGGAGTATGGATTGAACCTATAAAGGTTGAGATTATCCCAAGATAAAGAAAGAACTAAGAAAAGAAGTATCCTAAGTAGGATTGGGAATAAATGTGATAAAGTTCCCACGTGTAGGTGGAAGCAATGACTTATGGAAAAAGACTGATAGATATATTTTTCTCCTTCAGCAGAGCTTAAGGGAGAATGCTTTCACCCAACAGTGATGAGAATGAGGTAAAAAAAAAAATTTGAAATGTATCCAGAGAACAAGGATTACCAGAAATTATTATTATTAGGAAAGGCCAATGAGGTGGCCGACAGTCTAAGTATAGAGAAATAATTACAAATGTTCATACCGAAGAAACAGAATGATATTTGGAAGGACCTTGAAGGTCATATCGGAATGGAGGAATTTACATTCCTTCTGATGATTGTGCAAGAATCGACGGTAATAGTAGTTTAAGTAAAGATTCGATTCCTGATGGGTCTTAAGCATATTACATACCTTAGAAGGTCCCGTTTTGAGGCAAACCAGGACCATGATACAAAAATTGATGAAGTAAACCATTAAGTTTCCAGTCTTTTATGGAAGATGCATGAGTGATAGTTTCATCAACCTGACTTAGCTGCGATGCTTGAAACTCTTCTGCAATTTGATCTACTTCATGTAATATCCACATCAAGTTCAGGAAGTGTTGTTTATGGATAAGGAATAGTGATTACTTTGTCTCCCTAAAGGATTGAAACCCGTACGGTTAGCTATTAAGGCACTACGTAAGCAATAAGCGATGGTGATTCTTTTAAGAAAGTAGATGACAACGTAAAGATAAAGAAAGTGCTGCTATTGATAAGCTAAATGGCATGTTGATGAATGACAAGCAAGTTTGTGTTAGTGTACTTCTGCGCAAACAAGATAGAGAATATGAGGTTGATGATTCATGATGCTAAATGTATTCCCGTGGAAAAAATTAATGAGACTTAGAGAGAAGGGCAGTTGAGCCCGAGACTTATTAGGCCACCTGAGAGTTTAAAAGTGTTCGGAAGGTGGCATTTGAGCCAGTTTTACCCCAAAAGCTTATAGCAGGGTAGTAACGTGTTTCATGTGGCAAAGCTACACCAGTAAAATGCAGATGCTCAACAGATGATAAGAGTGCGAGCAGGTAGGTGTACGACCTGGTCTGACTTACGAACGACAACCTGTGAAAAACCACGGGTAGAAAAGAATAAGTGATGAGAAACAAGTTGACAGAAGTAGATTATATTGGATCTAAGCTAAAGAAATCGGCCAGATTCATTTCGGAGGTTTTAAATTTGAAATAATGTGATGATTATAGAGTAAATGTGACGGGATACCAATAAGGAGGTGCGAAGTGCAAAAGATGCCTCAATAAAGAGATGAAGGTGAAAGTAAATAACAGAAGTAAATAAGAATCAGATAATGAGAAGGATGTGATTAATAAAGAAATGACGGGGAAAGCAACTACGAAATATGAAGCAAGGAATGTTAGGAATGGATTAATAAATGGGTTTTCCGATGAATTCTCGGGATGACAACCTGATAGTGTTAATATTATGGATATGAAAAAGCTAGTAGCGTGACATGGAATGTCAGTAACAATGGTGTCAAGCGAGAAACTAATATTTAACCTGAGAGGTTCAAAGATTTTCCAAAAGTAAGTGTTGCTAAGGTTGAACCAGGGTACAGGTCCAGAGAATAGTGGACAAAGCAGCAAGATATGTTGATACGTGAGGTTACGATCAAATAGTATTGGATATAATTATGATTAATTTCTTCCTTAATGAACCTCTATAGTTCAGAGGTAAATTCTGAGTATGATATTTTACAATCATGAAAACTTTCTATAATCCTTTAGAATTCTTTTCTTTTCTTCTCTCTTATTCATCTTCTTTATGAATTGAGAAGAACAACCCTTTAAGGAGGGGAGGTACTGCTACGTGACTATCTGTCTATGTGATCGAAGTCTAAGTGGAATACCATAACTTGTTTAATTGCTTGTCAAGTACTAAAGGCTGGCCCCCTTCTGTACTAGCTATGCAATATAAAAAATGTTCAATTGATCATAGTGATCTCTCAATAAATCTTTCCATTTCTCTATATTGATCGAGATTGCGAAGATTAAAGCGATCAGGAAATGCACAGTGCGAGCGAGGTTACCTCCAAATTCGCAGTGGGATAGTGATACCAATGTCACTGCAGGTATCAATAAGGATAAGACTGAGTAAGATCATAACCCGGATAGTGTGTTGTACGAAAAGTAGCAAAGTTGATGGAAAAAGGATAAAGTATGGATTGTAGCACTAGAAGATGTGCTGAGAAAGGGTAGAACGACTAAGAATTGACCGGGAAGCTAAAAAGTAAACGACAGACAAACGACTCTTTGCTTCCTACCTGATTCCGGGACGGAATCCTTTTAAGGAGGGGAGACTGTAAGAACCCCAATTTTTGGATATAATTAAAAACTTTTTATTATGTACTGAGGTAATGGTGAATAGTGATTACGATTACGATGTAACGATTGAGATAATGAATGAAAGGAGTAGATTTGGATTCAAATGCTAATATGTCATGAAGAATGCTATTGGTTGACAATCTAGATAAGAATTATCTATCTCATACGAAATTAAGATTTGATCATTCCAAGGGGGAAGGTTATTCTTAAGTCATCCAAATCGAGATCTGTTATCAGTCCAGTGGTTCCGTAAAAGGGTTAAGGAACGATTGAAAGAGAACCGGGACATTTATATAACCCTAAAAGAATAAGTAAAGAATAAGTGATGAATAGTGATTTTGGTGGACGTAGGAATATTATTAGACGACGCTATATAGAAGTACCCGGAATGAAATTCTAAGTTCGTATTAGTGATCCAGGGGGAAAAAGAGTGTATGTAAAAGCTGTCGGATTCTGAAAAATAGCACTTTTATTTTCCCCGAGATTTCCTTGGACACTGAAAGACTTAAGGAATTATTGAAGGGATTTAAGGAAAATAGGTTCAAGAATTATTAAAGAGAATGGAGGATGATAGTATAAATATTAAGACGGTTTCCGGTAAAACCCTAACTAGAAACGAATGAGTTATTCCTCCGAACGATCAATCAAATTAAGTAATAACCGGACAAAGAGACGAGCAGAGAGCCAAGATACATGCATGTGCAAATAGATAAGATCAAGTAACTAAGTAGTTACAAAGTAACTAGCATCTTTAGAAACCAAATCACTTAGTTAGCTTGCATGACACCTTTCCACCACAAAATCACAACACTTGTCCCTTGGATTGCATCATATATGATCAAAGCACTTTAATAAAGTAGCTTTATGCTAGATATTATCATCAATAATGTATTTTGGACAAGGATGAGATCAAAGCAAGCAAAACAAACTCCATTCCTCTCATTCTCTCAAACTGTCCAGCAGAAACACTCTCCAAAGACAAATTCATATCTCCATTTCTATCCATGATAAAATCACCAAATTTTAACCATAGCCTCTCCACTCCATGGGTAATATTCACTCAAAATTTCATGTTCAACAAAGTAGTATAGCCTAGTCAAATCCATGCTCAAAGTTGAAGAAGCCAAACTGATCTGTGCTTGACAGTTTCTGTCCAGAGGAGAAAGGGGAATCAAAATCCTAGCTAGGAAGCTTCAAATCTGATGATCTAGGACTCAAAACAAAGCTTATGAAGAGGCCAAGATGTGGTAAAAATTTGAGAGACAAAATCTTATTTTTCTATTTTCTATGATTTTTACAAAAGTGATGATGAATAGTAACCCTTAGCAACTAACTTTGTTTTCTTGGTTTTCTTTGTTGCTCTAAGCTATATTAAGGTGATCCAAGGACTAGATCAAGGCTTGTTAGACTCCTAGACACACCAAGGAAGGTATAACTCTCTTGAAACCCTAGGTTTTACTTTAAGTATATGCATGATCTTGATGAGTTTTAGTATAGTTATGATATTAGCATGGTTATAAGCTTGATTAGCATGATCTTGTAGTGGTTGAAACATATGATGATTATAAGGATGAAGTGATATGATCTTGGACAGATTTGGATGAGAATCATGTATGTAAGATGTGTATTATGCCCGGTGTGGCTTGGTTTTGATGTTATGATTTTTGGAACGCTCGATTTATAGCCGTTATAATGCCGGAATTTCGTTACACCTTGAAACTCGTGCATAGCAGTAGCTATAATTCACTGATCTGGTTAATTATATAACATACCCTTGTAGATCTTGAGTCGTAGATCATTTTGGAAAAAGAATCGAATCAAACAGACTTACGGTTTAGGATTTATGACCGATTTACTAAAAGTAGTTCGAATCCGTAAACGAAAGTTCGTAACTGAAATTGGACCCTCGTAAAATATGTAAAGTCATGACGAATCTTGGTAAATAAATACTAGAGGTAAAAAGGAAGGTGTTAAAGAAAACCGTATGTCAAAAGGATCGTTTTTCGATTTATTAAAAATATTTGAATTGAGGTTAAACGCGAACGAACCCCTAAAAGACGACTCTATTATAAGAGCATCTCCAAGAGGCTCTCTATTGTAGCTCTTAACTCAAAAAATGAGGAGAGAGAATAAAAATCAAGCTCCAAGAGACTCTTAGAGGCTCTTTAAAAAGTTAAGAGCTTCTTCTCTCTCCTCTATTTTAGGAGCAACTAGTAGCTCTTAACTTAATATTTTATTAGTAAAATAGTGGTTCTTCTCTCTCATCTATTGATTTTTTGTCCAAGTGGAATTGAAATATTAATAAAATATAAAATAAAGAGCCATAATAGAGAGCATTGTTGGAGTTGACACACAAATCAATGTAATAACTTGCTAAGAGCTCAATTGTTTATAATATATTTAGGAGTGAGCTAAGAGACTCTTGGAGATGCTCTAACTTTGGTAAAACACTTAGAAAACGGGCGATAAAACTCGGAGTATAATATTGGTTCGTAACGATCGACCTTAGAACTTGTATGACTTAAGTATGTCCCAAGTGTAAGTACAGTGACATGTCGTATTAACGAACGAATGTCGGGTCGGATCAATGATAAAGGGAATCCACAAAAAGGGGTATAACGAGATAACTCGAGAACGTGTTTCGATTTAAGTATAACTTAACTTTTAAAATGTTAAGTGATTAATCCCGAATGACTTGGCTATTTATAGATCACCAAGCTGACCCGGGACCCGCTACCACTACCCCTTACCGTACTCGACTACCAGGCAAGTTTCAATTCCCTTCTTTTAAGTTGTTGTTGTGATTGAATATATATATATATATATATATATATATATATATATATATATATATATATATATATATATATATGTTTTCTGTTATACATATGCCATAGCATGCATGCCTACTTTCAAGTTATATCGTTATGCTTGTTCCCTGATTGTTTATTGGCTTATAAATTAGATAGCTAACGTATCAATTATAAGCCGGTTATTGTAAGACCCTCATAGAAGGGCGTATCCATCTTA
This sequence comes from Saposhnikovia divaricata, assembly GCA_036435485.1. NCBI lineage: Eukaryota > Viridiplantae > Streptophyta > Magnoliopsida > Apiales > Apiaceae > Saposhnikovia > Saposhnikovia divaricata. The sequence continues at coordinate 37,347,448 of CM071599.1, forward strand.
TTCATCAAATATAGACCGGGAGTCAATATTTCTTGACATATCGAGATTACCTCGAAAGAAAATATCTAAGTAAATATTTTCCATTATTCGGGCGACGAATATTATTTGAATATTCGTTCGAGATTATTTATTTAACGATCCCTACTTCAAATAATTATTTGAACGTAACTATTCGACGAATAATATTTTTTTAATATTCATTCAGAGTCGAATTATTTATCGATTATTATTTCGAATATTCTTCTAAAGGTTGGACTACAAAATGAATATTATTTGGATATTCATTTAGAATATTATTCATTAAATGAATATTACTTTTGAATATTCATTTAAGATAGTAATTACCTGATGAATATTATTTTAATGTTCATCTGAAGCTTGATTTATTTATCGAGTCTTATCTCGAATATTCCTTTAAAGCTTGGATTACTAAATGAATATTACTTGATATTCATTTAGAATATTATTCATTAAATGAATATTACTTTTTCAATAAACATTTAAATTCCTAATTAATTATGAATATTATTTTGAATATTCATCCAGGGTTCTATTTAATCATCGAATATTATTTTAAATATTTTAAATATTCCTTTCAGGTCTTATTAATTAATGAATATTATTTTGAATATTCATTTGAATATTTAATTATGCAATAAATATTCTCTCGATATTTCTTCAAGGATTATTTGAGAAATACTCTGATTAAAGATATTCTTTCATATTCCTAAATATTCTGTAAAATATTTTAATTCAATAAATATTCTCTGAATATTTATTCCATACTTAGAATAACCTCGATAAGGTTTATCTTCTTCGATTATTACAGAAAATATTTCGGAGTCATATTATTATTAATCATATATCAAGAAAGGTTCTCAGACATCATTCTTCTTTGAGTCTATCTCCCTAATAATAAGGGAACCTTACTTGGAAAATGTTAATTATCTTGTCGACTTCCCGGTCATAAAGTATTCTCTTCACTCTCAACTCGGGTGCTATTGACTTATTAAGTCGTTGTTTACCTTCTCATCTTTCAAGGGGTAAGATTGTTGGAACAAGTTGAGATTCGTTACCAAGCAGTAGCTTGGAAGTTATTGGTGTATTTTCCTTTCCAACTAGATGCGACTACTTTGTGGAGTCTTATCAACAAGTATTATACTTGGGGAAAGGGGGACGAACGTTACATTCAGAATCATGAATTCTATTTGAACTAGGAGTCGTGTAAGAGGCCGAGTAGCGCCGGTCCATCCCCTTTGGCCCAACCGTTGGCCGGGGAGAGCTAGCAAGGCGGTAGACAAGTAAATCCGTCAGTTCTTCCTTCTACCGGTAGTAAATCTAATTTGAGTTGTACGATCTCGACTGATCATCAAGATTGGAACAGCGGGCGCGGTGAATACTCCATCATTGGTTCATCATCCAAACTTATTTATTTCCTGCAACATTATTATTGTTGGCAGAGCTGGAAAAGTGTTCATAACTGGAATTGCAATCTTTTCATGTAAGTTCCTCTTTTTAATGACAATGAGAATATCTCGCTTACTTTTGATGTAGCAGATATTTCTACAAACAAATACTTTGAGTTACCTGGTAACTTCATCCTTTATATTATACTGGCAATAACCTCATTAATGCATGGCATATGGTTTCAAAGGATATTTTGAACTGCTGTATATATGTATCACTGTTCAGTTATATTATTATTGGTGGGCTTTCGCTCACCCTTGCTTTGTTCATATTATGTCACAACAACAGCTAGGACAGATGGCTCGCATCAGGCGCACTCGGCGCAAGCGGGTTACCCGACCCACCGGACTCCCCGCTGAGATGCTAGCCGCCATTGCTGAGGTAGCTTAGTTAGACAGCTTTTGTTTCCTGTTTAACTATATGTATAATTAATGTAATCAATGGCAAAACTGTTAAACTTATGATGTTATCCTTTTGGGATTGTAATAACGTTTATTCGTAACCCTTTAATGTAAGACTTATTTCAATTTCATCTCTGGGACTATAACTGTTGTGCGTGTGAGTGGATATTATTGTGGGGTCACAGCATGTGATTTATTTATTGTGGACTTAAGTCAAGTATTATGAATGGATGTAAGACCATAACCACCAGATCCCTGACCCCGGATCTGGGGGTGTTACACCAAGTAATTCCAGTTGTCAGATTTACATACTCAGGCATTTTATCTTTGTCTTTACCCAGTCTATTTTGCTCTTCCTGTTCTCTCTATAGTTTTTGCAGTGAAGTTTCTATGATTTTAGGAGTTGGCTCATTAATTTTCAGAGGAGGCAGTATTGGTATTTCAGACTTTTGAGTTCCTTGTAATTGCTCCATTACTTCTTTGGTTACTAATACTGGCTCACCATCCATTTCATGTCCAATTAAGTGACTATCTCCACTAGCCTTCAGTTCTTCACCAAAATTTCTTTCTTTTTCAATGTGCTCCCCCTCAGATTCACTTCCCTCTTACTCCCCCTTTCTTCTAGAATCCGCCTTGCTTGAAGCTCCACTTTGTTTCTCCTTGTCTGTTGGCCCTGTGATATTCTGATCTATCACTTTCTCCCCCTTAGTTAAGTTAACAGCACCAAGAAGGGTAGAAAATGACATCAGAGTTGCTTGAATCTCAGCAAAGCCAGCAGTTACTATAGTGGACAAATTGTCAATTTTAGCTTCCATAGATGCACATCTGCCCTCAAGGGATTTCAACCTTGAATCAGCTTGTTTAGAAGGACCACCAGATATTAACCTTTTTGGAGGTAAAGGAAGAAACTGGGGCAAGGAGGCTGTGGGGGTTCTCACACTCTCACTGTTTTTCTGAGTGATCTCATCACTCCTCACAGATGAACTCTCAAGGCCTAGAGCCTTATGTTGTGGGGCTCTCTCAAGTTCACTCTGGACATGCTCAAGTCCCTCACCTTTTGCCAGCTCATTTGGATGCCTCTCATTTTCATGCTCACCTCTCTTTTCTTTTATCTCTTTTTTTTTTCTCTCCCTCACTCATCCTAAATGCATGGGTATGAGCAGTACTAACATGCATTGATAGAGAAGGTTTAGATTTTACCTTAAACATAGAAGAGAATGGCAGTTCATCCTCATCTGAAGCATCTTCAACAAGTACTTCATCCTGATCAAGCTGTGTGGAGGTGACAGCATCTTCGTCCAAAATGTTACTGTCAACAGGTGGTGTGACAGCAACTTTGGTTGTGTCTTTAACAACAGCTGAGGCTGTGACAGCAACTTCCCTTGGATCAGTTGCTTCATAGAGTTCAAACAAGATGTTGGCTGTATCAATATCTGGCAGAGATCCATCTTGTTTTAGCTCAGTGTTGAGGGAGTGGTGTCCATTATACTTTGAGCAATAGGTTCTTGTGGACCACTAGATGGGGGCTCATCCAGGAGAGGGGATGGATGATCAAAACCTGAAGGGTTGGGACTGTCCCCCACTCTAGGTTGTGGAGAAGAAACAATTGATGTCTCGGGGAATAAAGAAGGTGAAGGTATAGAAGAGAATGTTGGTTGTTCCACAGAGGTAACTTGTGGAACATCAATATTGGAATTTTGATTCTCACTGTGCCCTAACTCCATGTGTGTATCTGCAAGTGGGGGCTCCTCATGAGTGAGTTCATGAGTATTTGCAGACTCTGTACATGGTGCCTTGGGAGACATGCCAATTTCAATAGATGTCTCTTGTTGAGAAGAGACATCCAGGGATGTGTTTGTTTCCCTTTTATCCTCCACAGCCTTTTGTGAGACTGTGGGGTGGCTGACAGTGGCTTTGGTCCTCTTAGCTCTCTTCTTCTTAGGCTCAAGAGGAACCACTGTGGGTTCACTTTGACTAACATCCTTATTTGCTGCATCTAGTGCAATTTCTCCCTCAACACTCTTAGTACTACCTTCATCATCAGTTTCCAAGGGTCTTTTCTTGGATTCTTGTAAAGCTAATTTCATGGCTTTTGGTAGTCTATATGGTCAGATTTGTATGAATTGGGTAGAATTTGGGTTGGCTGAATTTGGGTCTGATTCAGCCTCATTCTGGAGAGAGAAATTAACATACCCAGAGGGTAATGGAAAATCAAGGTTGGGCACTTGATCAACCATGTGTTGTGTGAAACAAAGTGGAATATGTGCATTTAAATCCTGTTAATTGAGAGTAGTGTGTGTTCCTTTTCAAAACATTGCACTCCATTGTGAGGGAGGCATGATCATCAATTCCACATAAAGAATTTATACACATCATGAGAAAGCGAGGATAGACATGTACCTTTTTGCTTTGGGCATATTTGAGTTGTCCCATAAGCAGTTTTCCAAGATCCACTTTGTACCCATGGACAAGAGAATGATGAGTTTCTTGATGTATGTGGGAATACCATTCCAACCAGATGTCTTTGCCGAGAATCATGCTCCATTCCTTTCTTAAGTATTTTCTGTCCATTTCTCCAGTTGGGTACCAGCTTGAAGTTCCTTCTTCAATGATAGGGCCAGAATATCCAATTTTCAAAAAGAACTTTTTCAGGGTCTTATCATCTGCAAGCTCCTGGTATGATTCATTTACTTGAAGTCCAGTTCCAAGGGCTTCATTGATGTCTTTGATAGTGAGGATGTAGGTAGTGTTGTTAATTTTGAATTGAATAGAATCACTACCTACATTTCCTTGAACAATGGCAGTTTTCCAAAAATTTTCAAGTCTGCTTAGGTTCAATGATGGAGTTGAAGTAATAGCATGACCTAGATACTTGTTCATGAAGGATACAAGTCCCTTAAAACCTTCACCAGCATCTCCAGCAGAGAGAATGCCAGTGAAGTTTGTTTGAGCAGAAGATTGTTTGGGTTCCATTTGCATTTTGGGTTTAGAGGGAGAAAAAGAGAGGTTTAAGCTTTTAAAAAAAAATTGGAGAGAGTAATGTGTTTGTGTGATTGACAGTTGCTTATATGAGAATGGCAAACGTTTCTACTGAAAAAGGGAAAAGTAACTGAAAGGTAGAGTGTGTAAACTTGTAACACTATAACTAATGTAACTCAAACTAAAGGAAAAGATACTTAACCAGAAGACAATCAAGAACAAGAAGTCACAAGAAATCAACACTAAATGAAGACAAGGTAATTGATACAATTCAACATGTTAACTATGATCAATCCAAGAAGAAATCATTGAGAGAAGTTCAAGTCAAAGTTGTTCATGCCTCAGTGATTTGGAAAGCCAAGAATCAAGATCATAACTATCAGTATCAATAAGACCAATTGATTTCAAGTGAACAAGAAGGAAAGCAAATATTGGAAAGCCACATTTCTAATTGGATATGGTAATTTATTCAAGAAGCAAAAACCCTATCAAGACTAGTCACTTATGAACCAGACCGTTGCATCAAGTGTCAGGACATTGATAGCAAGTTTATGTCAGTAATAAAGATCCATATTCAAGAGCTTGGTGAAGAATAAAGAAGACATGAAGATATCACAAGTTCAAGATGTGCATTGAAGTTTCAAGTTGAAGACCAGAATATTTTCTAAGTACTAAATATTCTAGATGGCCAAGTAGAAGTTTCTAAGTAGAAGTTCTACTTAGAACTTCGAGATGGCTAAGTAGAAATTCTCAAGTAGAAGTTCTACTTAGAGTGCAGCTTCAACATGACACATGGCATCTTCTGATTGGCAGATTTCCAAGCTTTCAAGATAAGGCAAGATTTACGTGGATATCATTGGGCCACGTACATCTTAGTCTTTGAAGACTACAGGACATAGATTACATGTAGTATAAATAGAAGTACTTGTGTAATGTTTTAGTTAGTGAGCAATTCTTGAGAAAAACACAAGAGAAAGAGAGAGAGTGCATTCACAGAGCTTAGTATCATTCACTTCTCTCTGAACTTCTGTTATAATTTGTAATGAATGTTGTAGCAACCCTTTCAAGTTATATATAAGACATATATTCCTTGAATCTGTGTGTTCATTTATTGCATCGTATTTATTGCTTCTCATATTCGAAAAGTTGTATTCACCCCCCCTCTACAACACATTTGGACCTAACAATTGGTATCAGAGCTATATGTTTAACATACAAAACATAGATCCTTGTGTTGAGTAGAAGAATCGTGAGTTTTCATTTTCTAGATCTACTTTTCATTTTCTTGAAAAGTGTGCCTTAAATCGTTTGTATTGAAAACTCATCTGAAAAATTATTTAAATGCTCCAGGTGTGATTATTTATCTTGGATGTATTTTAATTAATTTTTGTGAATTAATCTGGGTACTTTCATATTTGGTGTTCTTGAGTGTTCATCATCTGTTCTTATCAAAGAAGACAACCCAACAACTTTTTGATCTCCTTTTCAAAAGTAAAAGAATAAAAAAGGTGGTTTTGGACTTTTTGATTTGCTTTATTCGGCCGAAAGTATACAGACATACTCAGTACCTAGCATGTGGGTTAGGTGGGTTAGGTGAGTAAAGCATTCAAAGTCAAAAGGTGTTAAAGAGATAATATTGTTTATTCAATATTAAAGTAATCTGCAGAAAAATTATTCTAAGGACAAAAGTTCTACATAGAATTTCTACTTGAGAATTTCTACATAGAATTTCTACTTGAGAATTTCTACATAGAATTTCGACTTGGACAATTTCTACTTGGTGATTTCGACTTGAGCAAAATTTCTACTTAGAGAAATTTCGACTTAGGCAAAAGTTCTACATAAATATTCTACATAGCCTAGTCTTGGGTACTTAGAAACTTTTAGTGACCAGAATTGAGATGGCTCCTAAAAATGCATTCAAGATCCCAATGTTCAACAAAGATCACTATGAAGAATGGGTTTTCAGAATGAGACTATATCTAGAGACTGTTAACCCTGAATATCTGGAAGTCCTTGACAAGGGTAAATTTGTCCCAATGGTGGTTATTCCTTCACATACGGAAGGAGGAGTGGTTATACCACCTCGGTCTGAGCCTAAAAAGGTCTCGGAGTTTTCGGATGCTGATAAGGAACAAATAGCTTGTGATACTGCCATTCGACAAACCTTGATGGAATCTCTTGATCATGAAATGTTTAATATAGTCAAAGGTCTGACTACAGCGAAGAAGATTTGGGACAAGATAGAAGTTGTGTAAGAACCCCAAATTTTGGATATAATTAAAACTTTTTATTAAGTAATGATAAAATGAGGAACAATGATTCCGATAACAAGGTCACCAGCTCTAATGAATGGTGGTTTCAAAGAACAGTGATTGTAATGAATGGATATTGCTTGGACAATGATCCTGATGCATTGGTATATTGTCAGAATAGAGTAATTCGATGGTTGAGGACCTAGATAAGAATAATCTACCATCCAGGAAGGAGCTAATGGATCCTTGAAGGGAAATGAGTACGTGCATAGTGTTTCCCGTACGTGCATAGTGTTTCCTGTACGTGCATAGTAATTTGGTGGATGAATAGTGATTTTGTAAGTTGGAAAACTTTTCACTCCACCCTATGTACGGGACGTGATATGGATGTTTCGAAGTCATATTAGTAATACGCGGAGGAAATAAGTGAATGTAGAGACGATCGGAATTCAGAAATTCCAAATTCTTTTCGGTATAATATTTGACCGGACAGTGGATTAAATATTATTATAATCCAAGAATTGAGATATTAACTTTGAGGATTTGATATTTTGGGATGTTATTATATTTGATTTAAGAATGAAGGTAGGAAACCACTGAGGAGTGGTTATGGCTACAATGTAATTATTGATATTTGGAAAGAATGAATGGAATTCGACCTTATTATGTTTATGTCTTGAAGAATGCTAAAGGGTGACAACATAGGTAAGAATAATCTATCTTCTAAGGGAATAAGATATGGCAACTTCAAGCAAGAGAATACCCTCATGTCATCCAGATCGATAACGATTAATCCAGTAGTTCCGTAAAAAGGTTAAGGAACGATCGAAAGAGAATACGAACAATTGTACCACCCTAAGAGAACAAGTAAAGAATACAGAATGAATAGTGTTTGGTGGGAGTATATAATGATATGAGGCGACACTATACAGAAGCATTCGGAACGGATTTCCGAGTTCGTATTAGTGATCCAGGGGGAAAATAAGTGTATGTAAAAGCTGTCGGATTCTGAAAAACCGCACTTTTATTTTCTCCGAGAGTTCCCTGGACATTGATAGCCTTAAGTATTTAACGAATGGATTTAAGGAATATAAATTGGAAAGTTAGAATGAAAGATGGAGAATGAAAGTATTAATATTAAAAAGGATTCCCGGTAAACCCTAATTAGAAATCCGTGAAATATTCTCACGAACGATCAATCGAAACGGGTAATAACCGGACACAGAAACAAGCAGAGGAAGCAAGAGTCTTGTGTAAGCTACTAGAATAAATATCTAGCAACCAAGTGGCTTAAAGTAACTAGCATACTTGGAGATGGAAGTAGTACTTAGAAAAACCAACCAATACTTAGCCTTCCACCATCCAAAACATAACACTTGTCTCTCCAAATTGCCTCATCCATGACATCACACTCCACTAACACAACTAGGATGAGATATTATCTATCCAAATTCACTTTATGCAAAATTGACCAAGGAAAAGCAAGAAACCAAGCAAACACTCTCTATTCCTTTCTTTTCTTCAAAGTTTCGGCCAAGGAGCTAGAAAAGGAGGTTCCCACCATTGTTTGTTCTTCTAATTTTTAGGGTAAGTACTACATATCATAGCTTAGATCCCCTAGAAATTTCAGCCTCAAATTCACTTCCTTTCATTTTCAAATAAATCATCAAAGGTGATGATGAATAGTGTTTCTAAGAACTAATCTTTGTTTTTCTTGTTTTCATGGTTGATCCTAGCTAAGTTAAGGCCATCCAAGGGCAATACCAAGCTTTGTGAGGCTATTACATACTACAAGGAAGGTATAAGACTTGAAAACCCTTGCTCTACTTTGAGTTTTAAGCATGTTCTTGATGGATCTAGCTTAGTTATGATTATGTTCATGTTATAAGCATGTTTAGTTAGTGATTTAGTGATTTGATTAACATGATGAGTTTGATACTAAGATCAGTGGCTTCTGGACTTGTTGGGGTGCTTATTATGTGTATAAGTTGATTAGATGCCCGGTGTGGCTTGGTTGTTGCGTAATGAATTTTAGAACGCTCGATTCGTAGTCGTCGTAATGCCCGATTTTCATTAACACTAAGAAACTGAACTGGTCAGTAGCCATAACTCTCTGTTCTTGGCAAGTTAATGAACCCTACTGATATATTTTTGAACATAGATCACTTTGGCGAAAGAATCGAAGCATTTTGATTTACGGTTTAGGAATTATGACCAAATTACTAAAAGTAGTTCGAATCCGTAAACGAAAGTTCGTAACTGAAATTGAACCCTCGTAAACTATGTAACGTCATGGCGAATCTTGGTAAATAAATACTAGGGGTAAGAAGGAAGGTGTGAAAGAAAACCGTATGTCAAAAAGAGCATTTTTCGATTTATTAAAAATGTTCGAGTCAAGGTTAAACGCGAACGAACCCCTAAAAGACGACTCTTTTATAACTTCGGTAAAACACTTAGAAAACGGGCGATAAAACTCGGAGTATAATATTGGTTCGTAACGATCAACCTTAGAACTCATATGACTTAAGTATGTCCCAAGAATAAGTGCAGTGACATGTCGTATTAACGAACGAATGTCGGGTCGGATCAGTGATAATATAAGTAATCCACTAAAAAGGGGTATAACGAGATAACTCGAGAACGTGTTTCGAATTAAGTATAACTTAACTTTTAATATGTTAAGTGATTAATCCCGAATGCCTTGGCTATTTATAGATCACCAAGCTGAACCGGGACCCGCTACCACTACCCCTTACCGTACTCGACTACCAGGCAAGTTTCAATTCCCTTCTTTTAGGCTGTTGTTGTGATTGAATAAATATATATATATATATATATATATATATATATATATATATATATGATTGCTGATATGCATATGCCATTGCATGCATGCCTACTTTCAAGTTGAATTGATATACTTGTTCCCTGAATGTTATTGTTGGCTTATAAGCTAGATAGTTATACATCAGTTATAAGCCGGTTATTGTAAGACCCTCATAGAAGGGCGTATACATCTTATTCATCAAATATAGACCGGGAGTCAATATTTCTTGATATATCGAGATTACCTCGGAGGAAAATATTTAAGTAAATATTTTCCATTATTCGGGCGACGAATATTATTTGAATATTCGTTCGAGATTATTTATTTTAACGATCTTTACTTCAAATAATTATTTGAACGTAACTATTCGACGAATAATATTTTTAATATTCATTCAGAGTCGAATTATTTATCGATTATTATTGCGAATATTCTTCTAAAGGTTGGACTACTAAATGAATATTATTTGGATATTCATTTAGAATATTATTCATTAAATGAATATTACTTTTGAGTATTCATTTAAGACAGTAATTACCTATCGAATATTATTTTAATGTTCATCTGAAACTTGATTTATTTATCGAGTCTTATCTCGAATATTCCTTTAAAGCTTGGATTACTAAATGAACATTACTTGATATTCATTTAGAATATTATCCATTAAATGAATATTACTTTATCAATATTCATTTAAATTCCTAATTAATTATGAATATTATTTTGAATATTCATCCAGGGTTCTATTTAATCATCGAATATTATTTTAAATATTTTAAATATTCCTTTCAGGTCTTATTAATTAATGAATATTATTTGGAATATTCATTTGAATATTTAGTTATGCAATAAATATTCTCTCGATATTTCTTCAAGAATTATTTGAGAGATACTCTGATTAAAGATATTCTTTCATATTCCTAAATATTCCGTAAAATATTTTAATTCAATAAATATTCTCTGAATATTTATTCCATACTTAGAATAACCTCGATAAGGTTTATCTTCCTCGATTATTACAGAAAATATCTCGGAGTCATATTATTATTAATCTTATATCAAGAAAGGTTCTCAGACATCATTCTTCTTTGAGTCTATCTCCTTAATAATAAGGGAACCTTACTTGGAAAATGTTATTTATCTTGTCGACTTCCCGGTCATAAAGTATTCCCTTCACCCGCAACTCGGGTGCTGTTGACTTATTAAGTCGTTGCTTACCTTCTCATCTTTCGAGGGGTAAGATTACTGGAACAAGTTGATATCCGTTACCAAGTAATAGCTTGGGAGTTATTGGTAAATTTTCCTTTCCAACTAGATACGACTACTTTGTGGAGTCTTATCAACAAGTATTATACTGGGGGAAAGGGGGACGAACGTTACATTCAGAATCATGAATTCTATTTGAACTAGGAGTCGTGTAAGAGGCCGAGTAGCGCCGGTCCATCCCCCTTGGCACAACCGTTGGCCGGGGAGAGCTAGTAAGGCGGTATACAAGTAAAGCCGTCAGTTCTTCCTTCTACCGGTAGTAAATCTAAATTGAGCTGTACGATCTCGACTGATCATCAAGATTGGAACAGCGGGCGCGGTGAATACTCCATCATTGATTCATCATCCAAATTTATTTATTTCCTGCAACATGATTACTGTTGGCAGAGTTGGGAAAAGGGTCATAACTGGAATTGCAACCTTTTCTTGCAAGTTCCTCTTCTTAATAACAATAAGAATATCTCGCTTACTTTGATGTAGCAGATATTTCTACAAACAAATACTTTAAGTTACCTTGTAACTTCATCGTTCATATTATACTGGCATCATTTCCGTAAATGCATGGCATATGGTTTGAAAGATACTTTTGAACTGTTATACATTATCGTTCAGTTATATGTTATTGTTGGTGGGCTATTGCTCACCCTTGCTTTATTATTATATCACAACAACAGCTAGACCAGATGACTCGCACAAGGCGCACTCGACGCGGGCGAGGACTATGAGACTACCAGAGCTGAAGAAGAAGCTATTGGTAGGGTATAATTATTCTTTCAGTACCAAGAATATAGTCTAGTATGACTTATGTAAATGGATGGCAAAGAGTATGTATTTATATTGAAATTCTTTTGGATTGTAAGAACTCATAATGTGATTAATAAAAATTTGATTGTTACTCTGATTTCATCTCTGGGACTATAACGGGTGTGTTTTATATTGTTGTGTTGGGTTATAGAGACGTAATTTATTTTATGTTAAGGAAAGTTCAATTGTTGTGGACAGAATTGGAAACCGTAACCACCGGATCCCGGATCCCGGATCTGGGGGTGTTACAGAAGTGGTATCAGAGCCTACGTTATAAACCCCAGAGATGAGGTGACGTTAAAACAATAAATTCAATAAGATAATAAGAACTCTTGCCAAGTTCATAGTCGGACTACTTAATGTAGTGATGACATATAAAACCCTTATGGGAACTCGTAAGTATAATGATAGTAACTTAGCTCGATATCGTATCGACGAGTAAGGCGACTGACCTTGAGGCATACGAGCAACAGCGCGATGATGCTTTATATGCTGAAGATCAGCGGGTAATTCGATGGAGTACGCTACTGGAGACCCGGAAGAGGTTCCAGCAGATAAGGAAAATCCTGTTAGGATAAGGAGCTTACCCATGGGTAATGAGGGTCGCAGCCAGAATGACTGTGATGATTAAGATATGGTGCTCAGAAAAGTGAGTATAAAGAACCGAGATATTATTAAGAGATCTGAAGATGCATGTTGAATTCATAACCGGACTACCAGATGTAGTACCAGCAAGAAAGAAGGATTGGGAGAAGTACTTGAGATCTTATACGGAAGAAGATGAGAATCCTTAGAGATTTTCATCTTAACAAAGAAAGAGCTAGAGGGATGTATGATTATCAAAGACATCGATTTAGGGCGAGGAGCAGAGTCCCTAGGAATAGTTGAGAAGGAGGCAGTAAGTGCCATATCATTTGATAAATGAATTAGTATGAATATGGTCAGTAATAATTCGCCATGAGAAGGCAGGTGTCGTAGGTTGTAAATTATGGAACCAAATTGAGGTTAATAAGGTGGTTTTATTAAGGAAAATGTTCATTTTATGAATGAATCATTTAGAGAGTAAAGACATTGGGAAGTGACAGCATGATTGGGTAAAATTATATAAGGAAGTAGTAAGCAAGGCAATGATCTCAGAACTTACCGGAAGATAAGACCAGTAAGTCAAGATGAACTCGTAATGAGACTACTGCCAGAGACTGAGTTTAGAGTTAATTCAACTCAGTTAAATGATGAACCAGAAACGTTAGATGCATGTGATTCAGGGGAATATTAAATTCCTTCTTCTCTTTGAATGGATTAGAGTAGTTACCTTAAGTTTAATCCGACACGGAATTATAATAGATCAAGTAATACGATCAGCAGTTAAAGAGAAAAATGTGAGAAAATCTTCCTGGAGCTAAAAGGTGAAATTGGTAATGACCAAGAGCTGGCATTGCTTAATGGAAAAAGGAGACTTTGTGCTTCCAACGACGCTTCGCATAAAGGGTGAGGTAGACCGACATTTGGTAGTATTGAATATCAGGACGTTGTGGCAGGTTTCAGTTTGAAACTATTGATTCCCTTCTAAGGGATGGGTATAATTGATTCCTCTCCAGTGGGTAAACTTCCAATCCGATGATGATTATTTCGTTAACTATGACTACTTATGATTCCACCTGCTTGGAGGTTCATAGAACTATTCTTCAGGTTTCGAAACTGGTCTTCTTAATGTTACCAGTAGGTGGGTAGATTGATCAAAATTTCCCTGAGTCTGGAAAGGAATTCGGTGAATTTTGGCAAACCTTGTCTTTCTGATTATCAGAGAATGTCATGGAAGAGAGTAAAAAATTGGAACAAACCCTGTGATTTGGGTAAGGATGCTGTAAAATGGGTTAGTAAACGGACCCTGAGCATTACAATCGACGGTAGTGATAAAATGATGAAGTGAGATTGGACGAAAACAGGAAATGTAAGTAAGAAACCAGCCGGACTGAGAAATTCCAGGATTGACTTAAATGAAAAAGCTGTTATGCCAGGGATGGTAAGCTTGTGTGGCACGCAGGATTGATAAGAATAGTTGAAAAGATAAAAGTGGAGGAAAGGTGACCGGAGACGGTGCCGAGTAGTCGATTAAGACTTATATGGAGTAAAGTTTTGGAAAGGTAGAAAGGTATCAAAAAAAAAGAAGGCACTATGCCGGCAATTGCTAGAAAAGTAATGCTATTAGCCAACCCCTAAAATCACATATTTTTATTTTAGTGTGGCCAGTTGAGGCCAAGTCACAACGGACTATAAAGTGACTAGACCAGCAATGAAAAGACAAAGCAGGGTTGCTTCTAAGTAAGCACCGACTGCAAGGGCTTCTGATATAAAGGAAATATTAATGAGATCGTAGGAGTCTTCTACTAAACCCTTTGCAACCCATGTTTTGATGGGGAATTTATTAGACCTTTTTGGGATGGGGTAACCCGTACTAAAGTGACTCATGTGTATATGGTTGTCCAAGATTACGAGTAAAATGGAAGTATAGTGACTTGAGATGTATGATGTTAGGGTATCATGAATACCGTGAACATATTACGACTAAGGGAAGTAAACAACGAAGGTTTATGAAGAGAGTATAGAAATGGTCAGAGATGGATCAATATGCTGTAGAAATTTTGTCTAAGGCAAGTACATTTGAGAGGAACGATAAGTACTAAGAGATTCACGTTGAACTCGACCAATATCTTCCAAAACATCCTTGCTGCCATTACCAAGTTCTGTAAGAAAGGAGATAGGCATACGTTGCCTTTTTGGAAGGCCAAATAGGCTGACAACTATCTGAAAGAAGAGGGTGGCATTAAACCACCGATCGATTATCAAATGAGAATGATTGAAAAGAGACCTTTATTAAGGATACATGATCTGATTGCCAATTATAAGATGCAAGAATCCCTTGGCAGTTGAAGTAAGGATAGGATATCCATAAATTAAGACAAACCCTGGGGAATGCACAAGGGGTGGCATTAACCCTAATAACGATATTATGACTTTAGATGATATGAGCTGGACTTGCTAAGGCAACAATGACCGGTAAGGATTATTAAAAAGAGTTCTGGAAAGAACATAGATAGAATTATTAGAGTATTGATCAATGACATTTTGATATACCCGGTACCCAGAAAATACAGGAGGAATGATAAGGATGACCTAAGAAATCTTACAAGGAAAAAGGTAATATTCCGAACTTCAAAATGGAAGTTTGGTAAGGAATGTATGACATCGTAACAATAATGCCAGATGAGGCATGTATGAAACCCTGAGGAAGTATGGGTTGAACCTATAAAGGTTGAGATTATCCTAAGATAAAGAAAGAACTAAGAAAGAAGTATCCTAAGTAGGATGGGAATAAACGTGATAAAGTTCCCACGGGTAGGTGGAAGCAATGACTCATGGAAATGACTGATAGTTATATTTTCTCCTTCAGCAGAGCTTAAGGGAGGATGCTTTAACCCAACAGTGATGGGAATGAGGTAGAAAAACTTGAGCTGGAATGTACCTAGAAAACATGGGTTACAAGAAATCATTATCATCAAGAAAGGCCAATGAGGTGGCCGACAATCTAAGTATAAAGGAATAATTACAAATGTTCATACCGAAGAAACAGGATGATATTTGGAAGGACCTTGAAGGTCATATCGGAATGGAGGAATTTACATTCCTTCTGATGACTGTGCAAGAATTAACAGTAATAATAGTTTAAGTAAAGATTCGATTCCTGAGGGAGTCTTAAGCATGTTACGTACCTTAGAAGGTCCCGTTTTGAGGCAAACCAGGACCATGGTACAAAATTGATGAAGTAAACCGTTAAGTTTCCAGTCTTTTATGGAAGATGCATAAGTGATAGTTTCATCAACCGGACCTAGCTGCGATGCTTGAAACTCTTCTGCAATTCTATCTGCTTCACGTTATATCTACATCAAGTTCAGGAAGTGTTCCTTATGGATAAGGAATAATGATTACTTTGTCTCCCTAAGGGATTTGAAACTCGTAGGGTTAGCTATTAACGCACTACGTAAACAACAAGCGGTGGTGATTCTTCTAAGAAAGTAGATGACAATGTAAAGATAAAGAAAGTGCTGCCATTGATTAACTAAATGGCATGTTGATGAATGACAAACAAGTTATGTTAGTGTACTTCTGCGCGAACAAGATAGAGAAGATGAGGTTGATGATTCATGATGTTAAAGATATTCCCATGGAAAGAATTAATGAGACTTGGAGGGCAGGGCGGTTGAGCCCGAGACTTATTGGGCCACCTGAGAGGTTAAAGTGTTCGGACGGCGGTATTCGAGCCAGCCTTACCCCCAAAACTTATAGCACGGTCATAACGGGTTTTCATGTGGCCAGGCTACGCCAGTAAAATGCAGATGTCAACAGATGATAGGAGTACGAGCATGTAGATATACGACCTGGTCTGACTTACGAAAGACAACCTGTGGAAAACCACGGATAGAAAAGAACAAATGATGAGAAACAAAGTTCGCAGAAGTAGATTATATGAATCTAAGTTAAAGGAATCGGGCCAGATTCATTTCGGAAAGTTAAATTGAAATAACGTGATGATTATAGAATAAATGAGACGGAATACCGATAAGGAGGTACCAAGTGCAAAAAGGTGTCTCAATAAAGAGGTGAAGGTGAAAGTAATTAATAGAAATGAGTAAGAATCAGTTAATAAGAAGGATGTGATTGATAAAGAAAAGGCTGGGGAAGCAACTATGGAATGAGAAGCAAGGAATGTTATGAATGGGTTTTCTAATGAATTCTCAGGATGACAACCTGATAGTGTCAATATTATAGTTATGAAAAAGCTAGTAACATGATATGGGATGTCAGTAATAATGATGTCAAGTGAGAAATCTAAGATTTAACCTGAAAGGTTGAAGGATTTCCCGAATGTGAGTATCGCTAAGATTGAACAAGAGTATTTGTCCATAGAATAATGGACAAAGCAGCAAGATATGTTGACACGTGAGATTGCGATCAAATAGTATTGGATATAATTATGATTAATTTCTTCTTTGATAAACCTCTATAGTTCAGAGGTAAATTCTGAGTATGATATTCTACAATCATGAAAGCTTTCTATAATCCTTTAGAACTCTTTTCTCTTCTTCTCTCTTATTCATCTTCTTTATGAATTGAGAAGAACAACCCTTTTAGGAGGGGAGGTACTGCTACGTGACTATCTGTCTATGTGATAGAAGTCTAAGTGGAATACCATGACTTGTTTAATTGCTTGTCAAGTACTAAACGCTGGCCCCCTTCTGTACTAACTATGCAATATAACAAATGTTCAATTGATCATAGTGATCTCTCAATAAATCTTTCCACTTCTCTATATTGATCGAGATTGCGAAGATTAAAGCAATCAGGAAATGCACAGTACGAGCGAGGTTACCTCCGAATTCGTAGGGTGATAGTGATACCAATGCTACTGCAGGTATCAATAAGGATAAGACTGAGTAAGAATATAACCCGGATAGTGAGTTGTACGAAAAGTAGCAACGTTGATGGAAAAAGGATACAATATGGATTGTAGCACTAGAAGATGTGCTGAGGAAGGGTAGAACGACTAAGAATTGACCGGGAAGCTAAAAAGTGAACGACAGGCAAACGACTCTTTGCTTCCTACCTGATTCCGGGACGGAATCCTTTTAAGGAGGGGAGACTGTAAGAACCCCAAATTTTGGATATAATTAAAACTTTTTATTAAGTAATGATAAAATGAGGAACAATGATTCCGATAACAAGGTCACCAGCTCTAATGAATGGTGGTTTCAAAGAACAGTGATTGTAATGAATGGATATTGCTTGGACAATGATCCTGATGCATTGGTATATTGTCAGAATAGAGTAATTCGATGGTTGAGGACCTAGATAAGAATAATCTACCATCCAGGAAGGAGCTAATGGATCCTTGAAGGGAAATGAGTACGTGCATAGTGTTTCCTGTACGTGCATAGTAATTTGGTGGATGAATAGTGATTTTGTAAGTTGGAAAACTTTTCACTCCACCCTATGTACGGGACGTGATATGGATGTTTCGAAGTCATATTAGTAATACGCGGAGGAAATAAGTGAATGTAGAGACGATCGGAATTCAGAAATTCCAAATTCTTTTCGGTATAATATTTGACCGGACAGTGGATTATATATTAATATAATCCAAGAATTGAGATATTAACTTTGAGGATTTGATATTTTGGGATGTTATTATATTTGATTTAAGAATGAAGGTAGGAAACCACTGAGGAGTGGTTATGGCTACAATGTAATTATTGATATTTGGAAAGAATGAATGGAATTCGACCTTATTATGTTTATGTCTTGAAGAATGCTAAAGGGTGACAACATAGGTAAGAATAATCTATCTTCTAAGGGAATAAGATATGGCAACTTCAAGCAAGAGAATACCCTCATGTCATCCAGATCGATAACGATTAATCTAGTAGTTCCGTAAAAAGGTTAAGGAACGATCGAAAGAGAATACGGACAATTGTACCACCCTAAGAGAACAAGTAAAGAATACAGAATGAATAGTGTTTGGTGGGAGTATATAATAATATGAGGCGACACTATACAGAAGCATTCGGAACGGATTTCCGAGTTCGTATTAGTGATCCAGGGGGAAAATAAGTGTATGTAAAAGCTGTCGGATTCTGAAAAACCGCACTTTTATTTTCTCCGAGAGTTCCCTGGACATTGATAGCCTTAAGTATTTAACGAATGGATTTAAGGAATATAAATTGGAAAGTTAGAATGAAAGATGGAGAATGAAAGTATTAATATTAAAGAGGATTCCCGGTAAACCCTAATTAGAAATCCGTGAAATATTCTCACGAACGATCAATCGAAACGGGTAATAACCGGACACAGAAACAAGCAGAGGAAGCAAGAGTCTTGTGTAAGCTACTAGAATAAATATCTAGCAACCAAGTGGCTTAAAGTAACTAGCATACTTGGAGATGGAAGTAGTACTTAGAAAAACCAACCAATACTTAGCCTTCCACCATCCAAAACATAACACTTGTCTCTCCAAATTGCCTCATCCATGACATCACACTCCACTAACACAACTAGGATGAGATATTATCTATCCAAATTCACTTTATGCAAAATTGACCAAGGAAAAGCAAGAAACCAAGCAAACACTCTCTATTCCTTTCTTTTCTTCAAAGTTTCGGCCAAGGAGCTAGAAAAGGAGGTTCCCACCATTGTTTGTTCTTCTAATTTTTAGGGTAAGTACTACATATCATAGCTTAGATCCCCTAGAAATTTCAGCCTCAAATTCACTTCCTTTCATTTTCAAATAAATCATCAAAGGTGATGATGAATAGTGTTTCTAAGAACTAATCTTTGTTTTTCTTGTTTTCATGGTTGATCCTAGCTAAGTTAAGGCCATCCAAGGGCAATACCAAGCTTTGTGAGGCTATTACATACTACAAGGAAGGTATAAGACTTGAAAACCCTTGCTCTACTTTGAGTTTTAAGCATGTTCTTGATGGATCTAGCTTAGTTATGATTATGTTCATGTTATAAGCATGTTTAGTTAGTGATTTAGTGATTTGATTAACATGATGAGTTTGATACTAAGATCAGTGGCTTCTGGACTTGTTGGGGTGCTTATTATGTGTATAAGTTGATTAGATGCCCGGTGTGGCTTGGTTGTTGCGTAATGAATTTTAGAACGCTCGATTCGTAGTCGTCGTAATGCCCGATTTTCATTAACACTAAGAAACCGAACTGGTCAGTAGCCATAACTCTCTCTTCTTGGCAAGTTAATGAACCCTACTGATAGATTTTTGAACATAGATCACTTTGGCGAAAGAATCGAAGCATTTTGATTTACGGTTTAGGAATTATGACCAAATTACTAAAAGTAGTTCGAATCCGTAAACGAAAGTTCGTAACTGAAATTGAACCCTCGTAAACTATGTAACGTCATGGCGAATCTTGGTAAATAAATACTAGGGGTAAGAAGGAAGGTGTGAAAGAAAACCGTATGTCAAAAAGAGCATTTTTCGATTTATTAAAAATGTTCGAGTCAAGGTTAAACGCGAACGAACCCCTAAAAGACGACTCTTTTATAACTTCGGTAAAACACTTAGAAAACGGGCGATAAAACTCGGAGTATAATATTGGTTCGTAACGATCAACCTTAGAACTCATATGACTTAAGTATGTCCCAAGAATAAGTGTAGTGACATGTCGTATTAACGAACGAATGTCGGGTCGGATCAGTGATAATAAGTAATCCACTAAAAAGGGGTATAACGAGATAACTCGAGAACGTGTTTCGAATTAAGTATAACTTAACTTTTAATATGTTAAGTGATTAATCCCGAATGCCTTGGCTATTTATAGATCACCAAGCTGAACCGGGACCCGCTACCACTACCCCTTACCGTACTCGACTACCAGGCAAGTTTCAATTCCCTTCTTTTAGGCTGTTGTTGTGATTGAATAAATATATATATATATGATTGCTGATATACATATGCCATTGCATGCATGCCTACTTTCAAGTTGAATTGATATACTTGTTCCCTGAATGTTATTGTTGGCTTATAAGCTAGATAGTTATACATCAGTTATAAGCCGGTTATTGTAAGACCCTCATAGAAGGGCGTATACATCTTATTCATCAAATATAGACCGGGAGTCAATATTTCTTGATATATCGAGATTACCTCGGAGGAAAATATTTAAGTAAATATTTTCCATTATTCGGGCGACGAATATTATTTGAATATTCGTTCGAGATTATTTATTTTAACAATCTTTACTTCAAATAATTATTTGAACGTAACTATTCGACGAATAATATTTTTAATATTCATTCAGAGTCGAATTATTTATCGATTATTATTGCGAATATTCTTCTAAAGGTTGGACTACTAAATGAATATTATTTGGATATTCATTTAGAATATTATTCATTAAATGAATATTACTTTTGAGTATTCATTTAAGACAGTAATTACCTATAGAATATTATTTTAATATTCATCTGAAACTTGATTTATTTATCGAGTCTTATCTCGAATATTCCTTTAAAGCTTGGATTACTAAATGAACATTACTTGATATTCATTTAAAATATTATCCATTAAATGAATATTACTTTATCAATATTCATTTAAATTCCTAATTAATTATGAATATTATTTTGAATATTCATCCAGGGTTCTATTTAATCATCGAATATTATTTTAAATATTTTAAATATTCCTTTCAGGTCTTATTAATTAATGAATATTATTTGGAATATTCATTTGAATATTTAGTTATGCAATAAATATTCTCTCGATATTTCTTCAAGAATTATTTGAGAGATACTCTGATTAAAGATATTCTTTCATATTCCTAAATATTCCGTAAAATATTTTAATTCAATAAATATTCTCTGAATATTTATTCCATACGTAGAATAACCTCGATAAGGTTTATCTTCCTCGATTATTACAGAAAATATCTCGGAGTCATATTATTATTAATCTTATATCAAGAAAGGTTCTCAGACATCATTCTTCTTTGAGTCTATCTCCTTAATAATAAGGGAACCTTACTTGGAAAATGTTATTTATCTTGTCGACTTCCCGGTCATAAAGTATTCCCTTCACCCGCAACTCGGGTGCTGTTGACTTATTAAGTCGTTGCTTACCTTCTCATCTTTCGAGGGGTAAGATTACTGGAACAAGTTGATATCCGTTACCAAGTAATAGCTTGGGAGTTATTGGTAAATTTTCCTTTCCAACTAGATACGACTACTTTGTGGAGTCTTATCAACAAGTATTATACTTGGGAAAAGGGGGACGAACGTTACATTCAGAATCATGAATTCTATTTGAACTAGGAGTCGTGTAAGAGGCCGAGTAGCGCCGGTCCATCCCCATTGGCCCAACCGTTGGCCGGGGAGAGCTAGTAAGGCGGTATACAAGTAAAGCCGTCAGTTCTTCCTTCTACCGGTAGTAAATCTAAATTGAGCTGTACGATCTCGACTGATCATCAAGATTGGAACAGCGGGCGCGGTGAATACTCCATCATTGATTCATTATCCAAATTTATTTATTTCCTGCAACATGATTACTGTTGGCAGAGTTGGGAAAAGGGTCATAACTGGAATTGCAACCTTTTCTTGCAAGTTCCTCTTCTTAATAACAATAAGAATATCTCGCTTACTTTGATGTAGCAGATATTTCTACAAACAAATACTTTAAGTTACCTTGTAACTTCATCGTTCATATTATACTGGCATCATTTCCGTAAATGCATGGCATATGGTTTGAAAGATACTTTTGAACTGTTATACATTATCGTTCAGTTATATGTTATTGTTGGTGGGCTATTGCTCACCCTTGCTTTATTATTATATCACAACAACTGCTAGACCAGATGACTCGCACAAGGCGCACTCGACGCGGGCGAGGACTATGAGACTACCAGAGCTGAAGAAGAAGCTATTGGTAGGGTATAATTATTCTTTCAGTACCAAGAATATAGTCTAGTATGACTTATGTAAATGGATGGCAAAGAGTATGTATTTATATTGAAATTCTTTTGGATTGTAAGAACTCATAATGTGATTAATAAAAATTTGATTGTTACTCTGATTTCATCTCTGGGACTATAACGGGTGTGTTTTATATTGTTGTGTTGGGTTATAGAGACGTAATTTATTTTATGTTAAGGAAAGTTCAATTGTTGTGGACAGAATTGGAAACCGTAACCACCGGATCCCGGATCCCGGATCTGGGGGTGTTACAAGTTGTCATGGAAGGATCTGCAAAGGTCAGAAGCAACAAAACACTCATACTCAAGATGGAGTATGACACCTTTAGAATAAGGAAAGGAGAAGGCATAACAGATGTCTACCTACGATTCAGTCAGTTGGTATTGGATTTGAATCTGAGAGGTGTAACTCTCCCCATGGTTGAGACTAATACGAGATATCTGAGGAACCAGCCAAAAAGCGTTGAACATAGGGTGTACGCAATAAGAGAAACCAGAGATTTACACACAACTTCTCTGGAAGAATATTATGGAATATTAAAGACCTATGAGTTGGAAACACTTCAAGATCAAGCATGGGACAATGATTCAAAGGGAAAAGAAAGTGCATCAGGATTAGTTGCTGATGAGGAAGAGTCTAAGAAGGCAATGGTTGCAGCAAAGCCTAAATCATCACTTGCGCCACATCAAGTTGATAATGATGACGAGTGCGCATCTGACATTGATGATGACTACTACACCCAAGAAGAGCTGGACAACATGGACGATAGTGTCGTGGCATACATGGCAAGGAAGTTCAGCAACATGAGATTTAGAAAGAGCAACCGACCACAGAGAAAATCTTCATCTTATTATCGGGCTGCTAAGGGTGGTGGTAGTTCGTCAGGCTACAAAGGAAAAGGCAAGAATACCAGCTACAAATCTCCTTTGGATTTCAAAACGAAGTTCAAATGCTATAATTGTGGTGAAGGTGGACACTTTGCCTCGGACTGCAAAAAGCCTAAACAGACTTATCCAAAAGAGACATTTGAAGCTCTCAAAAGCAACTATGAAGCACTGTTGAAGGAAAGACATGGAAAATGAGCTTTATTGGTGACAGAAGGAAGAGCTTGGGATGATTCAGATGAGGAAGATGTTACTCATGTAGCAAACTTTGCCCTCATGGCTGAGACATCAGAGGAACCAGAGGTACCAGTTCTGACTCTTAAAGTAGAAATGTCTATTGATGATTATAAGGAACAGAACGGGGCTCTTAGTGAAGAAATCTATATGTTGTGCAAAAGCCTAGACTCTTCTCAAAAGGAACAGAAAACAGTTGTTGCCAAATGCAGAATGCTTGAGGCAAAAGTGGAAGAGCTAGAGGCTGCTTGCACTGTAGATACTTCTCTAAGAGACTTTATTAAATCTCTAGAACACAAGCTCGTCCTTAAGGAAGAAGTAGAAGCATGTCTTAGGAACAATCTAGCTGAGTTAGAAACAAAATGCGAAGCTTACAAACTAGCTGCTAGTAAAGTGTATGTAGATAATGACACATTTAAGAGGATAACTGGAGTAGGTGTAGGACTTGATTATTCTGACCTTCCTAAGAAAGAAGGAAAGAGACCTATTGACCCTAGTTCCAGTGACCTTAAAAAGGAAACACCTAGAATTCTTAAATCGGCTGTCAAACCTATCTACAAACATCTTGTTCCTAGAATAGAAGAAGAAGAGACTGAATTGATAGCTAGATATGAGATTGAGATGGAAGATCGCCAGAAAGAACAACCTATAACTCCTATTAAACAAGTTAAAATCAATTTCCCTAGAGATGAATCTAGACTAGGATTAGGAGCTAAGGCTGTTAAACAACAAGGAAAGAGAGAGAAAGGCATAAAAGAGGTTAAGGCTGAACGAATAAAGAAAGCATGTTATCATTGTAAATCTACTGAACATCTTTCTTATGCATGCAAAGCTAACATGAATGTTCCTGCTGCACATGCCATGCCTATCACACATACAATGAATAATCTGCATCAGAATCATGCACAGTGTGGTCAACCTAATTGTATGCCATGCACTTTTAACATCATGCAAACTTTTGTGCATTTAATGAATGCATCTAGCCAGTCATGCTCAAATACTGTTGCTAGTTCAAATATCAAGAAAAAGTATGGGAGAGCCAAGACTGTCAGTCCTCCTAAAGTTAGGAGTGACAAACCTTCTCCTAAGACTGACAAATCTGTCAAGTCTGAGAAAGGAAAGGAGATAGTCGAAAGCTCTAGTAATGTGAAGAAAAGTGCATCTCCTGTTGTTAAATCTGTTGATTCTCGATCTTATCGAAAAGCCGGGCCCAATCAAAGTTGGGTTCCGAAGAATGTCTAACCAATCTGTCATTGCAGGGCGTTAAGCAGGATAGAAATAAAGTCATATGGGTGCTAAACAGTGGAGCATCGAGGCATATGACTGGAAACAAGTCCCTGCTTACAGAGTTGGTTATGAAAGCTGGCCCTTATGTTACCTTTGGAGATGACAGCATAGGTGTGACTAAGGGATATGGCAAACTGAAAACTGGCAATGTCATCATAGAAGATATTTCCTATGTTGAGGGACTGAAGCACAACCTGTTGAGTATAAGTCAATTCTGTGACAAAGGTTACGAAATTGTCTTCAACAAGAAAGGTGTATCAATCACTCACATCAAGGAAGGCTCACTAGCTTTGAGAGGAGTTCGAAAGGCAGATCTTTTTGTTGCAGATATGGATTCAGCAAATCAGAATGAGGTCACCTGTTTCTACAGCAAAGCCTCGGATGATGAAAGCTGGTTATGGCACAAAAAGTTATCTCACTTAAACTTCAAAACGATGAATGCTCTCGCGAGGCGAGAACTGGTGAGAGATCTACCTCAAATGGAGTTCGCTCCGAAAGGACTCCGTGAAGCTTGTGAAATGGGAAAGTCGAAGCGAGCATCGCATAAAAGCAAAGAAATTTCTAGTATTACTGAGCCTTTACAACTTCTTCATATGGATTTGTTTGGCCCAGTGAATGTCCTATCTTTGTCTAGGAAAAGATATGCTTTGGTAATCGTGGATGACTTCTCCAAGTATACATGGGTATTGTTCGCAATGACGAAAGACGAAGTACCTTTCTTAATCATTGATCATATCACTCAAATTGAGAATGTTTCAACACTTACTGTGAAGACGATTAGATCAGACAATGGCATTGAATTCAAAAACGCAGTGCTAAATGACTTCTGTGTATCTAAAGGAATACGTCGTCAGTATTCAGCCCCGAGAACTCCACAGCAAAATGGAGTAGTTGAAAGGAAGAATAGAACTTTGGTTGAAGCAGCATGAACTTTGTTGTATGATTCAAAACTTCCTTTGTATTTCTGGGCCGAAGCAGTGAGTACCGCTTGTTACACTCAAAATAGAACCTTGATCATAAAAGATAAAGAAAAGACACCATGTGAGCTAATGAACAACAGAAGACCAACAATCAAATACTTTCATGTCTTCGGAGCAAAATGCTATGTGCTTATAGATGATGAAAATCTAGGCAAGTTTGCAGCAAAAGCTCGTGAAGGAATTTTTGTTGGTTACTCTACAGACGTGGTGGCAGCTTATAGAGTGTTCTTAGTGAATGATCGAAAAGTGACTGAAAGTTACAACGTCAGATTCGACGATACCAAACTCTCATCAATTTCAAGAGATTCTAGTGAACCTGAGTCCCTAAAATTTCAGAATCTGGACTTAGAAGATCTTGAAGATGAACCTGAGTTGGTTGTTCCATTAAATGTTCCAAGCGTACATGAAGAACCTGAGTCTAGTGAACAAGCTAATTCTACAAGATCAGGAGAGACTTCTTCAGTACGAACCGGCAACAACTCAGGGGGAGTAAATAGCAGCTCAAGGACTACTGTTCAAGGCTCGAGTCGAGTTGACTCTAGTTCTGTAGGAGCTCGCACTAACTCAGGGGGAGTTAGTGAAAATAATCAAAGTAGTCAGCACCCCAACTCAGAAAGTCAAGCTGAATCATCAAGACAATTTCCAGGTGAACGGGTATGGAATAGAGACCATCCGTTTGAGTTAATTATTGGTGATCCAGATGCTGGTGTGACTACTAGAAGAACTGCAAGAGCTGACATGGCTAATATCTCCTTATATTCTGGGTTCTTATCCAAGCTTGAACCTAAAGAAATAGAAGAAGCTCTTGGCGATGCTGATTGGGTGATTGCAATGCAAGAGGAACTCAATCAGTTTGAAAGGCAGAAAGTTTGGAAACTGGTACCCCGACCAAAGAACAAATCCGTAATTGGAGCTAGGTGGGTATTCAGAAATAAACTGGATGAAAACGGACTTGTAACACGAAACAAGGCTCGTTTGGTTGCAAAAGGTTATTCTCAGCGAGAAGGAATTGATTATGATGAAACCTATGCACCAGTTGCAAGACTTGAGGCAGTCAGGATGTTCTTGGCATTTGCAGCGCATAAGAACTTCAAAGTTTTCCAGATGGACATGAAAAGTGCCTTCCTGAACGGAGAGTTAGAAGAAGAAGTGTATCTGGAACAGCTGCCTGGCTTCGTTGATCCAGAACATGCAGATTTTGTGTATCTACTCTTCAAATCTGTCTATTGCCTCAGGCAATCCCCAAGGCGATGGTATGAAACCCTATCCCTATTCTTAATTGAAAATGGTTTTGTTAGGGGAGTAATTGATAAAACATTGTCCTATAAAGTTGTGAGAAATGACTTAATACTTGTTCAAGTATATGTGGACGATATTATTTTTGGGTCATCAAATGAGCGCTTGTGCGAGAAATTTGCCAAGCTAATGCAGGAAAAATATGAGATGAGCATGATGGGAGAGCTGTCCTTCTTCCTTGGATTACAGATCAGTCAGAGAAAAGATGGTATCTTTATTTGTCAATCCAAGTACGTCAGAGATTTACTCAAGAAGTGTAATCTAGAAGATGCATCAGCAGCTAAGACTCCCATGGCAACAGTAACGAAGCTTGATGAAGACAAATCAGGTAAATCAGTTGACATCACAAGCTATCGAGGTATGATTGGCTCACTCCTCTATTTAACTGCAAGTAGACCCGACATAATGTTCGCAACTTGTTTATGTGCAAGGTTCCAAGCGGATCCTAGAGAATCACATCTCGTAGCCGTCAAAAGAATTTTTAGGTATCTCAAGGGCACACCAAATCTAGGGATTTGGTACCCAAGAGATACAGGTTTTAATTTAATTGGCTATTCGGATTCAGACTATGCAGGTTGCAGGATTGATAGGAAAAGCACATCTGGTGCTTGCCAATTCCTTGGCAGAAGATTGGTGTCCTGGCAAAGTAAAAAGCAACATACAGTATCTACTTCTACTGCTGAAGCTGAGTACATTGCTGCTGGAAGCTGTGTAGCTCAAATACTGTGGATGAGGAACCAATTGAAGGATTATGGCATGGAGCACAAGAAAATTCCAATCATGTGTGACAACACAAGTGCCATTGCCATAACCAACAATCCTGTAGATCACTCAAGAACCAAGCATATTGACATCAGGTATCATTCATAAGAGAACATGTCGAGGAGGGGACTGTGGAGCTACATTTTGTGCCCACAATGCAACAAATTGCAGATATATTCACCAAACCTCTTGATGAAGTAACATTCAATAGGTTGGTTGGTGAATTGGGAATGCTTAACACAAGTTAGTAAAGCCTTCTATCTGTAAAATCCATGTTTATGTTTGTATGTGCAAGCTAATCAATCATTATGTGCTTAGACTTTAAAATGCCTAATTAATGAGTGTTATAGTTTGCATATAGTGTGATTTTGCATGAATTCATTGTGTTTTAAGTGTCTTTTATAGCACAAATCTGTGAATTTATGCTTGTTAAATTGCATGATCATAGGGGGAGTTAAATTCATAATATTCTAAATATTGCATGATTTTTAGATGAATTTACCTATGAGTTTCATGTATTTAGAGGCCTTAGAATTAAAAAACTTCAAAATTTCGAGTTAGGTTCTATCTCGAAACTCATCTAGAAATTCGACTTGAATTTCGACTTAATCTGTCAGAGTGAAGTTTTTGAAAAATTCTAAGTCTGGGAAGAATTTCGAGTTGGCTATCTCGAAATTCATCTCGAAATTCGACTTAGAGTTCGAGTTCGAGTTACCAGTGTGCCTAGTTCTATCTTCAAAATATTCGAGATAAAGTCTATCTCGAATTTTATCTCAAAGGTTGAGATGAGGTTTCCATTAAGGGAATATTTTGAAAAGAACTGAGAATTAACTTCAAGTTAGTATATCTCGAAACTTAACTCGAATTTCGACTTGATGTTCGAGATAGAGTTCTTAGTCTATCTCGAAACTCAACTCGAATTTCGACTTGGTGTTCGAGATAGAGTTCTCAGTTAAGCTAAAGGGAATTTTTCGAGTTACACTCCTAACTCGAAACATATCTTGAATTACCCTGTACTTGTTGGTTCAAGGGGGTATTTTGGAAAGAATTTGAGATTAACTTCGAGTTAGTCTATCTCGAAATTCAACTCGAATTTCGACTTGATGTTCGAGATAGAGCTCTTAGTCTATCTCGAAACTCAACTCGAATTTCGACTTGTTGTTCGAGATAGACTTCTAACTCGAAAAGTATCTTGAATTTCCCTATTTTTTCAAGAGGGGTTTTTTCCAAGTTTACTACATATCATAAATGTTCGAGATAGGATTTCCCTATAGTTTCTGCTGAAAAATTGGTTAAAGTGTTCATTTGTGCTTAATTGTTCGAGTTAACTTCTATCTCGAACTTTATCTCGAAGTTCGACTTGATGTTCGAGATAGAGATGTTCGAGATAGAGTTCGACTTAGATGTTCCCTGTATGGACTTGGTAATTTTCACTTTTTTTAACAGGGACATTTTTGTCATTTCACAATCATCTATATATACATCTCTAACTCGATGCCTAATTCACTTTACCTAATTCTAATTTTTACAGCAGCCTCTTCACAAAACAAGGCGATTTCATAACTTCATACCATTAATCTGTGTTTTTGTGATTAAACTCATACTAATCACGATTTACTGCCAATTTTTGGACTAATCTTGACTGTGTTATCCTTAATCTTTGTGTTGGTGTGTTTTTTGTTCATCCATATACACGCGCATATACATACACACGAACATATATTGTTTGTGTACTGTTCATAAAACGCGATTTCATATTCACCATTCATAAACACACACGATTTCACTGGTACACACGAATATTCATCTTCTTTGAATATTCAGATTTAGTAATTGGCTTTTGATTGTTCATCCCGTAGTTTAATTTTCTCTAAGGGATTTTTGTTCTTTTTGATAAATTAAAAGGGATACATCATTTAATTCGTAAATTATTTGTTTTTCAAAATTAAAAATAAAAATTCACATCTTTTAAAGAAAAACATTTAATCAAAATGGCTCACCAATTTTCACTTGCTAAAAACAATTTTTATAATATTTCTACGGAAATTGGTGATCAACTCCCGCGGTTTAAGTTTTGGATACGATTTCTCAATTTGTACTCCAAAGCTAGCCATGCTTTTACTGCTAAACCTACACTAGTACATGATGCTTTACAGCAATTATGGACTAGTGCGGTTACTTTTGGGAGCAAATCAACCCCCTTAGGTTTCAGGTTTACCTTAGCGGGTCAGGAATATGAGGTGACTGAAGAGATTGTCAACAGAGTTCTGGGATTCCCAATTAAAGATGCTTATGATCCAGAACCTACATCTACAGAACGCCTCAGATTCTTTGAAGAAATTGGATGTTATCCTCCAAAAGGCCAAATCACAGGAAATATCCAAAAGCAATTCTTCCATGTGCAATGGAATTACTTTTTCGAGGCCATCACAAGATGTTTTCGGGCACGCGAAAAAGACTTTCATCAAATTCCAATTCCAATGCAAACCTTTGCAGTTGCCCTAGCAAGAGAACTGGATATAAATTATGGACGCATCGTTCTCTCTGAGATAGTGGCCTCAATGGGATCTCTTGCAAGCAGAGACCTCACTACAGCTGATGTTGTCTGCTGGTTTCCTCGGTTCCTTCAAATGCTCATTAATGACTTAATACCGAAGGATGCTCTTGCTGTTAGACAGAGATTTGCCAGAAGCCCAACATCTGAATCGCTGGGGATGGGCACTAAGTCACTTTCAACCATTGCTAATCAGGATAAACATCAAGGTAAACCTATGTCAATTCCTGAAAATATTCAAATGTGGCTTAGATATGATGCAGGAGTTACCAATTTGGAGGCATCATCACAAGTTTCATCACATGCTCAAAATCCATCTGTTCATGCTGAGGCATTTGATGAGATTCCTGATGAGGAAAGCGATGATGCACAAGGTAATCAATCAGGTAATCTCTCCCTGCATACTATTCATTCCTCCTCCTATGTATCTGATTCCGCGACCCAAGAGACTGCTAACCCGCAGGATCTATCCCAGGGTGATAGCCATATTTCTGACTCTGAGTCTGATACACATTCCTATTCTCTATCACCCTTGTTAACGGAAGTCAGAAAGCCAGCACGTGTATATGTAGAAGATGATGAGGAGAATGAACCCGAAGAGCAGCAACTTATTCGAAAGAAAGCCAAACTTTTCCACGCTGCTACTTCACAACCACAGTCAAACCCTAGCGTGTCACACGCAACCACTCCACCTCACGCGAGTGGTTCACCCCTTGAACAATCTACACATAGGGATTTTGATTTTGGTGAGGATGATGTACCTCTTGAAGATATTGTTGCTTCAAGAGGACATGAAGTCTTAAGAACTTCAGCCGTACCTTCACCGGTACGTACTGATGCTGCAAAGAGGATCGGTTCTGATGTCGTACAAGGACACTTTGCAGCCGCTCAGCCTGAGATTCCAACTCAGGAACAAACAGAATTTGATCCCATAACTGTCAACAACATTTCTTATCAATTTTCTGCAGGTACTGCTTCATTATTTGGATCAATCATTGAAGACATACACGAGTGTGAGACAGGGAGTGTGTGTGAGAGGTTAGGGAGAGAGGGACCTTCATTTTCAAGGCCCGAAACCGAGCGCCAAATACCAACAGAACGAGTATTAGAGCGAGGTCACCTAAACCAAACACCGTCCCTTAACATTGAAAATCTTGATACGCGTATGACTTCTATGGAAAATCAGATGAGGCAGTTCGGACAGACGATGGGGCAGTTCGGGATGAATATTGGAAACAATCAAAGGGCTCTAGACGACTATGCAGCAAGAATGGCAAGTCAAGCTACAGCTTTTGATGATTTGACAAATAAGGTCAATGACTTGGGCCATGCTGGTGGTGTCTTGGGAAGCACTCTCAATGAGAGGATGGGGGCATTGGAGTCTACAATGCATACAATGGCTGTGGAAATCAGTAGAATGATGTTCGCAGTCAGGAGTTTTGTGCCCCCGGAGTGCTTCGAGTCACAACAACCTCCCCCCGATGCTGGTGCAGGTGGTGCTAGTGGAGCGGGAGCCTCTGGTTCTAGTTTTGGAGGTTCCTATGCAGCTGGTGGATCTGAAGACCAAGGTGGAGCTCAGGATAACTCACCTAAGGGGGAGAGTGGAAAGGAGACGAGACAGCAGGCAGTTCACATCGAAGAAATTAAAGAACCCGCTGATCTTGTTAAGGAACCAGAAGTTGAGCCGTCTGTTGATGAAGAGGCTCTGAGGATGAGAAAGGGTAAGGCAGTAATGGTTGATGAACCATTTGTTGACCTGAGTCATCAGGAAACAGTACAGGAGGTACTTGACTCAGATTCTGACATGGAAGACGTACCGTTGGCACACGCTATAAAAAGATCTTTGAAGGAACAAGGTGGAGGTGCTGGGATGTCTTCCGGAATGCCTGAAGAATTTCCTGTTGATGAGGAAACCCTTAAAGCTCAACAGTTAGCCTTGGAACAAGCTCAGTTCCATAAAATGAAGATGATGCAAGAACATGCTGCATTCCTAGAAAAGAAGGGGGAGCTACAAGGGAAGCAGTATGAGTATGAGCTTGCGAGGCTAGCTGATCCTCAAGTTGATCTGGACAAACGAAGGATAGGGCAGAAATGGGATGAAGCAAGGAAGATAATGATGGGACCCTGTGCAAAAGGAGTTCATAACAAGGATGCAGATGATCTGTTCTACAACTTAAATTTGCAGAATCCAATGATTGGGGACTATATAAATGCTTTGAAGAGATTAATTTCTAAAGTCAGGGTTGGATACAATGCAAATCTTAAGGAGTGGCAGGTTATCTTATCTTTGGTAGAAGGAGTCCCAACATCTTTCTTATATGTGGATGACCAATTCATAATGAGAAGATCTGCGTCAGAGTTGTTCTTGCTAGCGACTAAAATTCAATACTCTCAATCTGAGGAGCTAAGCATTCTGTACAGGGATCAGTTAATGCAGCTAGCAGAGGACAAGGGTCCAGAATTCTCAGCATATCCAAATTTTGTCCGGATGGTAGTTGACGGAAAGATGAAGAGGGTTAGCATGGAGGAAAATGATCTAATGGAGCTTTCAGTAGAATCTCTCAAAGCTGTCTGTAGACAAATGATGAGTAAGGGATTCGCTTCTGAGCTTAAAGATAAATCCGTGAAGATCATTGAAAGAGTTATATTCAAGAAGAGCAATGAGGTGTGGAAGTGTGATGTCATTGCTCCAAACCCTCTTGATGACGTGAAGATTGAGCCGGAGCTGATAGAGAAGAAATGGAATATTCTTCAAGCCATGAAGAATGTAGATGAAGCTCTGACTCTTCCTTCTGGAGCACTAGAACAAGGAGAAATAAGGGAGGCTATTGGTGTTCCAGGAAGTGAAAGTGTATACTGGATACATGCTTATGTTGAAGATACAGCTGATGCTTTAGTATTCATAGATGCAGACCAGAATCAAACAATCTTGCATATGAGTAGACAATGGCTGCTACGGACTCAAGATGCTGCATTTCTGGAGAGAGTATTATATATATTCAAATGGGGCGAAGTGGAAGATAAGTTTGTTGAAGAAAAGCAGAGACTCATGAGTTACCTGTCTGAAGTAGTAGTGGAAAAGAAGCGAATGGAGCGAGATGCGGCTAGTGTCCACAATACTAACCGTGTTAAGGGCTACCCCAAGATGATCTATTGTCAGTTTAAAGCTGATAAAACACATTGGAAATCTCAGCTCATAATGAAGAACTTTGAGGATATTCCAAAGATCAGAACTACTCAGGAGGTGGACAAACTCAGAAGGCTTTTCAAACATCCTTATCCAGAGCCCAAGAACCCTCTAGAAATGGAAGCTGTAAGTCTGTTGAATGCTAGGTGGAAGCAGCTTAAAGATCCAGTGTACAAGAAAGAACAGCAGCAGAAGGAGAAGCGCAAAAGGCAGAAAGAAGAGAGAGACCAAGCTGCTGAAGCTAGAAAGAGGAAACGGAATTAGGGTTAAAGGTCAGAGTGGTGTGAACTTGAAGTTGGAAAAACTTCATGTCTTTCGGTTGCTTTAACTCACTTGAGGAAAATTCACCTTAGAGTGAATCCAATAAGGTGATACAAGTTTGACTAAAAGATATGAAATAATCCAGGTGATAGGAATCACTCAAATGATCTTTAATTCGAAGTTCGAATTCTGTTTCTAGTTTAAGTTCTTTGTATTGTTTTCATGTAAATTTCAATTGTAAATTATTCAAGACTGTAATGTTAATTATCTTTTCTCGTCTCATTGTTTAGTTGAGTTATCCTTCATTAATTTGAATGTCATTGTTAGACAATCAAATTGGGGGAGATTGAAAGGCAGAGTGTGTAAACTTGTAACACTATAACTAATGTAACTCAAACTAAAGGAAAAGATACTTAACCAGAAGACAATCAAGAACAAGAAGTCACAAGAAATCAACACTAAATGAAGACAAGGTAATTGATACAATTCAACATGTTAACTATGATCAATCCAAGAAGAAATCATTGAGAGAAGTTCAAGTCAAAGTTGTTCATGCCTCAGTGATTTGGAAAGCCAAGAATCAAGATCATAACTATCAGTATCAATAAGACCAATTGATTTCAAGTGAACAAGAAGGAAAGCAAATATTGGAAAGCCACATTTCTAATTGGATATGGTAATTTATTCAAGAAGCAAAAACCCTATCAAGACTAGTCACTTATGAACCAGACCGTTGCATCAAGTGTCAGGACATTGATAGCAAGTTTATGTCAGTAATAAAGATCCATATTCAAGAGCTTGGTGAAGAATAAAGAAGACATGAAGATATCACAAGTTCAAGATGTGCATTGAAGTTTCAAGTTGAAGACCAGAATATTTTCTAAGTACTAAATATTCTAGATGGCCAAGTAGAAGTTTCTAAGTAGAAGTTCTACTTAGAACTTCGAGATGGCTAAGTAGAAATTCTCAAGTAGAAGTTCTACTTAGAGTGCAGCTTCAACATGACACATGGCATCTTCTGATTGGCAGATTTCCAAGCTTTCAAGATAAGGCAAGATTTATGTGGACATCATTGGGCCACGTACATCTTAGTCTTTGAAGACTACAGGACATAGATTACATGTAGTATAAATAGAAGTACTTGTGTAATGTTTTAGTTAGTGAGCAATTCTTGAGAAAAACACAAGAGAAAGAGAGAGAGTGCATTCACAGAGCTTAGTATCATTCACTTCTCTCTGAACTTCTGTTATACTTTGTAATGAATGTTGTAGCAACCCTTTCAAGTTATATATAAGACATATATTCCTTGAATCTGTGTGTTCATTTATTGCATCGTATTTATTGCTTCTCATATTCGAAAAGTTGTATTCACCCCCCCTCTACAACACATTTGGACCTAACAGTAACTCTGTGTCTTAGCCCACTAAACAGTCACGTGGTGCCGTGGATAGTTACTTTTTAGTGGCTGTAAATCATGGAGGTAAAGATCCCAATTGTAACGGTCCACTAACTTTGACAGTAACCTGTGCGCTAGAACAAATTCGTCAGTAAATTTGAGGGGGTGATAGCAATTTTCGCTTGACAGTAACATTGGCGCGAGAACGTGCTGTCACCATTAAGCATTTTAACGACAGCATCTTTTAAATACTCATTACAGAAACTTTTCCATACTGTCAAGAAACTTGCTGTCAAGACATATCGCGATAGCAACTTTTCTTGATGACAGCAGCTTGTGCGAGAATTCTTTTTGTCATGAATTTTAAATCAATTTTGCCCATTGCTTAAAATAAATTACCAATTAGCATTTAGTCAATTAAGGCACATATTCGTTAAAGGCACAGACATTGCATTAACCACCAGATAACCAGGCAAGGGAATATAAGAGAGAAAGTATGAATAGTAAAGAAGACAAAATGTTCCTTTTATTATTATAAAAAAATACAAATTTTATTCATCATTAGAAACGAGTTCATACAACTCTACATGAATAGTTTCACCAGTTATCCCATCTGCCTTGAGACGTGCTTCGACAAAGTCGAGCAACTCCTTCCAGGCAGCTAAATCTTTCTCCTCTTTCTCTTTTTCATCTTGCTCTTCCTTGAGCACTTCATCTATTACAGCGAAGAGCTTCTCTATTTCCTCCTCGTGTCCTGGTTCACACCATATAAAGGGCTTTTGTTCTCCTCCATTTTTGTTCTCCATTATCTTCTCTTATTCTCTTATCTTCTCTCTCTTAAGTGAGTTATGTGAAAAAGGGTTTTAAACTCGAGTTCATTTTATAGCACAATAAGAGTCGTTTCAGTTTCCCATACGCTTTTTTTTAATAAAGTTTTAACTTTATCAAATAAGACTGAAACTTAGCCCGGTCATTTCAAATGACACGACTAATTATTCTAAACACCTGTAATTTTAAGTTAAGGTCACATGACTACTAATTACATAAATTAAGACAGGCATGTAATTTAATTTTAGCATAGTCATAGCAGACATGATGTCAAAACACGTAGCACATATGACAATAACTTCTCATGAAAGCAACATTGAAGGCTACTATCACGAGCTACACTTAACACATTAAGAAAGTAAACACTAGTAAGTTAACATACTAGATTTAGCATTCCCAACTCAGTTACCAACCTGTTGAAGGTGGATTCATCCAATGGCTTTGTAAAAATGTCTGCAAGTTGCTTGTCTGTGGGGACATAAACCAGCTTCACAGTTCCCTTTTCAATATGCTCCCTTATAAAATGATGTCTTATATCAATGCGCTTTGTCCTGGAATGTTGGACTGGATTGTCTGAGATGGCTATGGCACTAGTGTTATCACAGTAGATAGGAATGTTAGATAACTCTAGACCATAATCCAATAGCTGATTCTTCATCCAATGAATTTGTGCACAGCAACTTCCAGCTGCAATGTACTCAGCTTCTGCAGTTGATGTGGATACAGAATGCTGTTTCTTGCTAAACCATGATACCAATCTTCTACCAAGAAATTAACAGCTTCCTGTGGTACTCTTTCTGTCAATCTTGCAGCCAGCATAGTCTGAATCAGAATCCAAATAATTCAAATCCAGTATCTTTGGGATACCAAAGGCCTAGATTTGGAGTGCCTTTTAGATATCTAAAGATTCTTTTGATGGCTATCAAGTGTGACTCTTTTGGATCAGCTTGAAACCTTGCACAGAGACATGTAGCAAACATTATGTCTGGTATGCTAGTAGTTAGATATAGCAGAGATCCAACCATGCCTCTATAAGTGCTAGAGTCCACTTTCTTTCCCTTAGGATCTAGATCTAATTTGGTTGCAGTGGAGATAGGTGTTTTGGCAGGTGATGCATCTTCCAAATTGAACTTTTTAAGTAGTTCCTTGACATATTTAGCTTGACATATGAAGATTCCATCATCCTTTTGATGAATTTGTAGACCAAGGAAGAATGACAATTCTCCCATCATACTCATCTCATATTTGTTTCTCATGAGAGATGAAAACTTTTCACACAGTTTTTCATTTGTAGAACCAAAGATTATGTCATCAACATAGATTGGACCAGAATGATGTCCTTGCCATGATGCTTGTAGATAGGGTCTTGTCTACTACACCTCTTGTAAATTGGTTTTCTATTAGAAAGATAGAGAGTTTCATACCAAGCTCTAGGGGCTTGCTTTAAACCATAAAGTGCCTTGAACAACTTGTAGACAAAGTCAAATAGATCAGCATTTTCAAATCCAGGTGGTTGTTCAACATACACTTCTTCCTCTAGCTCTCCATTAAGAAAGGCACTTTTGACATCCATTTGGAACACTTTGAAGTTGCAGTGTGCAGCATAGGCTAGGAATATTCTAATAGCCTCAAGTCTGGAAACAGGTGCAAATATTTCATCATAATCCATTCCTTCCTGTTGACAGTAACCTTTGGCTACTAGCCTTGCCTTATTTCTTGTCACATTCCCACTTTCATCCAGTTTGTTTCTGAATACTCACTTTGTATCAACAACCGATTTCCCTTTTGGTCTAGGGACTAGCTTCCATACATTGTTTCTTTCAAATTGGTTAAGCTCTTCTTGCATGGCTATCATCCAATCAGAATCCAACAATGCTTCATCAGTTTTTTTTGGCTCATTCTGAGATAGAAAACAAGAAAGCATGCTGTCAGGAGAGACATTCCTTCTGGTTCTTACTCTAGATGTAGGATTACCAATGATTAAATCAAAGGTGTGATCCTTATTCCATTTTATGGCTCTGGGTAAGCTTTTGTCTTGATCTGTTTGATCATTTCCTCCTTGGGGAATTGATTCTGCACCAGCACTGTTGTCTTCTCCATGTTCTTCAATATCTCTAGAGTCATCCCCGTCTTGATGATTAGATGTTACTGTCTGTGACTGAGCTGGAGTTTGATTGATATCATTGGTGTTGACAGCATTTCTCTCAAATTCAAGGGTTTGAGTACAAATAGGCTCTTCAGTAACAATCTCTTCCTCTTCTAGATATCCTTGATTTTCAAATCTAAGATACTGCATTTGACCATCTTCCTGCAGTCCTGGAAACTTAGTTTCATCAAATGTGACATTCACACTTTCTTCAATAACTTTGTGTTCAATGACATAGACTCTGTAGGCAGTCCTTCTAATCCATATCCCATGAAGATGCCTTCATAAGCTTTAGCATCAAACTTTCCTTTCTTTTCATGGTTATCTTTCATCATGAAACACTTACTTCCAAATACATGAAAGTATTTGACAGTAGGTTTCTTTTGTTAGGCCGAATACACAAATAATAATCAACTTTGTATGAGAGATTAACAAGTAAAAGCGTTTATGCACTTAAAAACTTCTTGTATTTCAAACCCTCTTTGTGATGTAAAAATA
Organism: Saposhnikovia divaricata; assembly: GCA_036435485.1. NCBI lineage: Eukaryota > Viridiplantae > Streptophyta > Magnoliopsida > Apiales > Apiaceae > Saposhnikovia > Saposhnikovia divaricata. The sequence goes on from CM071599.1 coordinate 37,386,303, forward strand.
TCACAAAGAGCTGCTAGGTTACAATAATGATAATTCGTTATCGATACCCTTCTAGGGTTAACCTATCTGTATTTATATAACATACAGCTACGATACAATCTCTAATTGATATTCCTAATAATCAGCTATACAATGATATCAATTACAGATTGTCACACGTCTCCTATGTCAACTCGATCTCTTTGATAGCTATCCAATCTTCAAAGATATCGCTTCCATAATTAATCTTTAATCACTGTTGAACAGTAGACGCGCTTCCTCCAGACAGAGTTTAACAAACTCTGTCGAGCTTCCAACTGTCAGAGTTTACGCAAACTCTGACTGCTTCCAGCTAAACTCTGATAACTCCCTGTAACACTTAAACACTGATTAAAACACATCAATTATATTTAACAATCTCCCCCAACTTGTTCATTAGCAAAAATGTACAAGTTAATGACAGTAATTGATGATGTCAAAACAAATAGATAAATACAGTGTTTATACAGATTCAGAGTTTAAGCTTAAAAACTATAGAGAATAAGAAAATTCTTACAGAACTTAATCTCTAATCATTTCAAGATCTGGCATGGTTCTGAGATAATCAATCAGCAATCTTCTTTCTGCATTTTCAAGTTCAATCTTCATTGCTTCCTTGATTTCTCTGAGTTGAGGATCACTTTCATCTGTTTGGTAAATAGCAGCCCTAAGATGATAAATCTTGTTCCTTCTCATTTCATTACCCATTCTGATAAATCTGACTTTTTCTGCCTGAGTATTGAAGTCAAGTACTGTGATTCCCAAATCAGTTTTTAACTTTGCAGTACCTTTCTTCATTTCAATGAGATTGCCTTGGTAATCCCTGTACTTAGGAATATATCTGCTGTTGTATTTCTGTCCTCTAATTGCCAGATTCTGAGTCATCTTCTGTCTGAGTACATTGGCAACTGATTGAGTCCTTCGACTATTCACCTTGAGAAGGTATAGAACATACTCTAGTTCTTCCCAACATTTCAAGCCGATATCATCCTCACCAACTTTGAATACTATCCCATCAGCCATGAAGTATAGAAGAAAATCTTTGTCTAAACTCTTCTGATGAACCAACTGCACTGATTCCAGTCTATCCAGACTCTCTTGAGGAACACCACGACCTGGAACAGCCAGTGAAGAAGGATCTCTAGGACCAGTATATTGCCTTCTGTCTCTATGTGAACCTAGTCCAGCCTTATTATTTCCAATCTTGCCAGATAAAGCTTTTCCATCAAAAATATTCATTGAGACTCCAGATAACACATTTGGATCAGAAATTGTTCCTTTACCAAAAACAGATTTCAACTGTGAGGAGTGTAAAGGTGTAATCATCGCTTGAGATGCAACAGAAGTTGTAACTTTCTTCTGTGAACTTTCACCTTCAATGCCTTTTAGCTTGAGTTTAGCCTCTGCTGCAATTGCTTCCTTTGAGAACCGAGAACTTTGACTAACATCAGTCCTCTCTCTGATTACAACACCTTTAACAACAGGTCTAGGAGCTTTTCCTCTTTGTACCTTATCAGACTTTAAAGCTTTAAGATGTTCTTCTTGTAAACTCTTTTCCTCAGCTTCAATGTCCTCAATCGTTACTCCTTCCTCATTCTCTTCAATGAACAACTTAGCAGCCAACTCTTCATCAGTTTGTGGATTTGAAGATAACAGTAAACTCTTGGTCCTTGAAGTTCCTTGAGTATCAGTATTTCTCCCAACAGACTGTGATTTGGATGACTTACTAGTTCTCAGAGTTTGAACCTCTTCAGCCTTTTTCTTTCCTTTGTTACTTGCCCCTCCATCTCCAGCACTATCCCTTCTGACAACTCTCTCCCCCTTTTTGACATCATCAGGCATAAGGATAGAAGTAATTAACTCTAGGGAGGTAGCAATAGAATCAATTTTAGCAGATAAATCAGACTGGTTCTCTTCAACTTTACTCAGTCTGGCAAGGATATTGTCTTGAGCTTTAGAGAATTTTGTAGTCACTAGTTTTGAATGTGTTTCCATTTTCATCTCTCTAGCTACAACCTCATTTCGCAAAGAAGTGATTGCCAAATTAGTATCATCAAACCGTCTATCCAGAGTTTTAACTTGAACTATAGTTGCTTTCAAGCAAGAAAGAATCTCTGGATTAGAGATAGTATCAGCACTTTGCTTAACAAACTTAGCTGCTCTTCCTGGTGGAAAAATACAATCTTCTTTGTACCATTCAGCAGCATTCTTGGCAAATTGTGCTCTCTCAACTTCATGAGAAGTACAAGGTTGAGAAAAAGGTGTATGTTTATCATCAGTTTGTACTAGTGCACTCAGAGAAGTATCAGAGTTTGCACTACTGTCACCTTCAGCTTCAACACTTGTAGCTTTAACTGGTTCATCTTCAGCCATAGGTTTAGCAATATCTTCTGTAGGCTTTTCAGGATTTTCTTCATGTTGCTCAGGCTCAGCAACAAGCATTGACTGAGAAGTTACTTTGGTTCCCTGATCAATTTCTTCACCTTCTTCAACAGTGTGGTGAGCATCAGATAATATCTCAGTATGAGATGCCACAGCTTCAGAAGGAACAGACGTAGGTTGATCAGCTACACCAATATTAGAGATAGGATCAGAGAATGGCATAAATGAATCAGGAACATCATTTATTGGAGAAACACCATCTCTTGCATCCTCTTCTGTAGGCATTTTATCCTCTGCAGGCATTACATCCTCTGCAGGTATTACATCCTCTGCAGGTATTGCATCTTTCTCAACCTCAACAGGAGGTGTTTGCTATGAAACAACCTCTGGAGCTTCAATATCTTCATCCACAGAATCAGAGAATATTACTTTTCTTCGTTTCGCTAGAGGTACATTATCTGAATCCTCTTCACTAGTTGGTGGAGTTTGTTCTACCACTGAGAGTGACTTAGATATGTTTGCCCGAGCTTTCATTCTTTTCCCCCTTCTAGTGTAAACAGCTTCAGGAGATTTCCGTTTTGATTTGCTTTGTGTCTCTTCTGCCTGCTTTAGACTTGCACGTCGTTTAGTAACTGCCTTCTTAACTCTTTGCATTCTAGACTGTGATGCTGGTGGAGATTGTGACGAATCAGAGTTTGTGTTTGAAGTGGGTGAAGGTTGCTTTGCAGGTGATTCAGTGTTTGGTTCTGGTTGAGGTTCAGGGTGTGGTTCAGGTTGTTGTGGTTCTTGTTCAGGTTCATCTTGTTGTGGTGCATCGTGTTGTGGTTCCTGTTGGTCTTGTTGTGGTTCTTGTGGTTGATTTAGAAAATTTCGTAGAACAAGAGGCATGACAAACTCAGGAAGATTTTCTTTACCAACATCCTTGTTAGTCATATCAGAGAATATGCGCTTATTGACTCTAAACGGATCAATTTCATCAGTTTCAGCAATTTCAAGACCAGGTACACATGCATTAAACAACATTTGACAGAAACGAGCATAATAGATAGTGGTAGACTCTGACAATTTATCACCTAAGCTCATCAAAACATGTCGACCAAAATCAAAATTAGAACCATAGAGCAGAGAATACCCGATTTGAAGACTGTCTATTGGAATAGCATCCCAGTTTGTGACTTTCTTCTGGAACGTCCTCGTTATGCAATCAAAGAAGAAATTCCATTCTTTTCTGAGATTTGGCCTTTTTATACTGCCAAGCTTGTCAAGAGATTCCATGTAACCTATCTCTTGTAGCATCTCTCTCAGATAAGTTTCATTAACGAGAGTATAGGAAGTATGTGTATCAAACCCCATTGTATCTCGTACAGTCTGTGGAGTAATCACATGATCTTGGTCTTCGTAAGTGAAGATAATGGTAGGAGTTCAACTTTCTCCTCCATCCACATAAACTGAATTCTGCCAGAATGAAGCAATTTGAGACGCAGAAAGAGTAGCAGGTCCAGTCAAAGCTTGTCCAATCTCTGAATCCCTCAAAAAGTTCTGCATGAGATGAAACGATTCTGGAACGCGTTCATGATAGAGTGGAGCTTCATAGTTATTAGGAACAAACCGTAAGCCAAGAGCAGTGAATGCTTTCGATGCCATTGAGTTAAGAATTTCCAAGAGATATGTATGTAGAAAGGTGTTTGCGTGAGTGCCCAAGAGAGAAATAAGAAAACTGTGAGAGTAAGAGTAAAGCAAACTCGTTTGGACACAAAATTGATTAAATTAATGAAAAACTCAATCTCTTATGTAACAAACAGTCAATCAGTTCCTTGATTAATGTGAAGTGGGACACGATAATAGGTAAGTGGGACACATTAAAGGCGAGTGGGTCATGTGCGCCTATTTTTAAAAAGAGTATATTAAAATTAAAACATTAAAATATTTGATTTTAACAAAAATCAAATAATACTCTTTTAAAAATATCTGGACCCAAGTAAAATCAGAATTTGAATCGTTTACCTGTTGCCTTTAATAACCAGAATACGAAGCGATTAAGGACTTCGTTCTTACCCATCTCTATTTAAGGCCTAGAGACTTGCTCAGATTATTCATTAAACCTTTAACCTTTCAGTCTCCCCTGTAAAATCACAAACCCTTCAAACCAAATACTCTTGAAAAACAATGGCCAACCTTACCATCAAAGAGAAAAACCTTCATCTTGTCGAGAATAGGGACATCTTCAGCTATACGCATGAAGAATTTGAAGCATTTGAGTGGGAAAGGTAGCTTGAGATGCTGTGGCTGCAAATGGATGCTGGTCTGGAAGAGCTCGAGAGAGAGAAACTGATACCAAAACCTGCAAGGGTGATCGACATCGATGCTGCCCTCCAAGCAACATTGGCATGGCTCTCCTCGAAGGCATCCTCATCCACCACCACCAACCATTGTTAATGAATATGTCAGCAAAAATAACCTTATCCCTTCAACTTCCACCCAAATAAAGTGGCAAAGATGGGATCTGGGAATTTTTGCTAACAATGGAGTGGTGTGGACGGACCTTTTACTTTCCTGTTGAATAGATTAGCAGATAGAGAGAACAAAAAGATGTAATATTTGCTTGTAATCTCTTTCTTATTATCAATGAAAATTTTGTTTTTCTAATCATATTCATTGTGTTCTGCAACTGTTATTTGTGTTATATGAACTATTCTTCAAGAAAATGCATCAAGAAGTGAATATGAAAACTAATTAAAGTAATCATATAAAGAACACATTCATCAACTATCCACTGATTAACAGTTGTCAAAAACCCTACTTACTCCAAGACTTTCAAATTGTCCAAGTGAAAATTTACCTTGGAGTACAAATCACGAATCAACAGCGTTTGTCAATTCTCCAACTTTATCACCGAAACCCTTTCATAAATTGCACAGTTGTGAGTATTTGTGTGTGTGAAGCAGAGTTTACTAAGTCAATTTTTAGAGCATCTAATTTTTCATAAAATCCATAAAGTAAATCAATAAACACTGGATGCACAAACTGTCATAGTAAACACTGACTGTATGATGAAAGCTAAACTCTGAAGTAATCAAACTTTATACAGTAATTTTTATTTTATACCCCCTTTATATACACATTTTTTTTCTTTTTTTTTTATTTTCATTTTTTTTTTTCATTCCAGTAATCAGAGGTTGGAACCAGTCACCAAAAATTCAAAAATTTTAGCCCTTATCATTTTGATAAGTTCCTGGGTCATCCTAGTATTTAACTAGTCACCAAAAATCAGAGAATTTTAGCACATATTATATACCAATAGGTTCCTGGGTCATCCTAGTATCCAACATAATCTCAAAGGAGTATAATAACCTATATACATTTTCTTTGGGGTATTGCAGTAAACATTTTATTTTATCAGAGTATAACTAACGGAGTTTAGAGTTCATCAACATCAGTAGTTCTTCATGAAAGGTAATGCACACAGTATTTATAGACTCAGAGTTTAGGACAAAATAAACTAAGAGATGCTATAAATATGAGCCAGTATCATGCTGTGTTAACTTTCTGCACAATCTAAGATTAGATCTCAATAACTCAGAAAGATTCATGATTAATTGCTGAGAATCATGCTTCATACATATTTCTTCATTGGTGTTTTCATTCAGACAAAAATCAACTCAAAGTTCACAGAGTTTATCAAACTTATTAACAGTGTATGACATACAGACATGCTGACAGAGTTTAGCAGAGTATGCATAACAGAGTTTAATCAACAGAGCTTACTCAACATTTAACCAATCAGGAAATATGATTAATACATCACATAAGTAAAGTTTGAATCTAACCAACATTTCTAGTCAGAACCAGAGATCATTCCTAGTTCATTAACCAGCCTTGTAAATGTAGCTTCACTCAATGGTTTAGTGAAGATATCTGCAAGCTGTTGTTCTGTAGAGACAAAATGTAGTTCAATATTTCCTTCTTCCACATGTTCTCTGATGAAGTGGTACCTTATGCTGATGTGCTTGGTCATTGAATGCTGTACTGGATTACCTGTAATAGCAATAGCACTTTGGTTATCACAGTAAATAGGTATATTACTGTACCTCAATCCATAATCCAGCAATTGATTCTTCATCCATAAGATCTGTGCACAACAGCTACCAGCTGCAATATACTCTGCTTCAGCTGTAGATGTGGAGATTGATTTCTGTTTCTTGCTGTACCAGGAAACAAGTCTGTCACCAAGAAATTGACAACTTCCACTAGTGCTCTTTCTGTCTACCTTACAGCCTGCAAAGTCTGCATCAGAATACCCAAGTAGCTTAAAATCTGATTCTCTGGGATACCACAGACCTAATGATATGGTGCCCTTGAGATACTTGAAGATTCTTTTCACAGCTGTCAGATGTGGCTCTCTAGGATCTGCCTGAAACCTTGCACAAAGACAGGTTGCATACATGATGTCAGGCCTACTAGCTGTCAAGTATAGAAGAGATCCTATCATGCCCCTGAAGTTTGTCATATCCACTGAAACTCCTGTGTCTTTGTCCAGTTTAGTTGCTGTTGCCATGGGAGTTGATGCAGATGAACAGTCAAGCATACCAAATTTCTTGAGAAGATTTCTGGTGTATTTTTCTTGATTAATGAAAATTCCATCTTCTGTTTGTTTCACCAGTAGGCCTAGAAAGTAACTAAGCTCTCCCATCATGCTCATTTGATATCTGGACTGCATGAGCTTGGCAAACTTCTTACAGAGTTTATCATTAGTAGACCCAAAGATGATGTCATCAACATAAATTTGAACTAAAAGGAGGTCACTTCCTTGATTGAAATAAAACAGAGTTTTGTCAATTGTTCCTCTGTTGAATCCACTTTCTAGAAGAAACTGAGCAAGTGTCTCATACCATGCTCTTGGTGCCTGCTTAAGTCCATATAGTGCCTTATCTAGCCTGTAGACATAATCTGGATATTTGGGGTCCACAAATCCTGGTGGTTGTTCAACAAACACTTCTTCTTCAAGCTTTCCATTCAGAAAAGCACTTTTCACATCCATCTGGAACACTTTGAATTTCTTGTGAGAGGCATATGCTAGAAAAATTCTGATTGCCTCCAATCTTGCTACTGGAGCAAATGTTTCATCATAATCTATTCCTTCCTGCTGTGAATAACCTTTTGCTACCAGTCTAGCCTTGTTCCTTGTGATAACACCTTCACTGTCAGTCTTGTTTCTGAAAACCCATTTAGTACCCACAATAGATCTGTTCTTTGGTCTTGGTACAAGGGTCCAAACTTCATTCCTTTCAAATTCATTTAACTCTTCCTGCATTGCTGTTATCCAGTCTGCATCTTGAAGAGCTTCTTCCACTTTCTTTGGTTCATTTTTAGACAAGAATGCATGAAACAGACATTCACTTGCAGTAGCACATCTTGTCTTTACTTTTGCATCTGGATCACCAATTATCAAATCAGGTGTATGTGATTTAGTCCATTTCCTAGCAGAAGGCAAATGACTTCTGTCAGCATGTGATCCTCCCCCTTGATCCATGCTCTCCTGATTCTGTTGTGATCTATCTTCGTTTTCTGAGACTCCCCCTGAACTTGACTGTCCAGAGTCAGAATTTGAATTTTCAGAGTTTGAAGCATCAGAGTTTGATCCAGATTTTTCAGTTGACTCAGTATCAGTGTTTGAGTCTTCATCTTGATCATGCTCCCCCTCAACTGGTTCTCCTCTTTGTTGTGACTAAGAAGTTTCTCCAGAATTTACCAGTAGAGGTTCAGAGTTTGTTTCAGCAGAGTCTGTCAGAATTGTTTCATCAGAGTTTCCTTCATCAGAGTTTAAAACTTCATTTTCAAAGTTCAGTTGATCATATTCGTCTTTGTCTTCAAGTCCAGTTATCTTCTTATCATCAAAAGAAACATGTATAGATTCCATGATCACTTTAGTTCTCAGATTGTAAACTCTGAATGCCTTTGTTGACAGTGGATAGCCAACAAAAATTCCTTCATCTGCCTTTAACTCAAACTTGGTCAACTGTTCTGGATGAGTCTTCAAAACGAAACATTTGCACCCGAAAATATGAAAGTATTTCAGGTTAGGCTTCTTTTTCTTCACCATCTCATATGGTGTCTTTCCATGCTTATTGATCAGTGTTGCATTTTGAGTAAAACAAGCAGTTTGAACAGCTTCTGCCCAGAAATAAGTTGGCAATTTTGCTTCATCAAGCATAGTTCTGGCAGCTTCAATTAAGGTTCTATTTTTCCTTTCAACTACACCATTTTGTTGTGGTGTACCAGGTGCTGAAAATTCTTGTTTCACTCCATTGTCCTTGCAGAATTCTTCCATTGTTGCATTTCTGAACTCAGTTCCATTATCACTTCTGATGATTCTGACTTTGTTGCTTGATCCTTTGTCCAGAAGCTTCACATGCTCCATCAGAGTTGATGCAGTTTCATCCTTCTTTGCTAGAAAATACACCCAGGTGAATCTAGTGTATTCATCAACAATGACTAAAGCATATTTCTTCCTTGCAATAGACATAACATTTACTGGACCAAAGAGATCAACATGCAGAAGATGATAGGGATCAGTGATAGAAAATTCTGTTTTGCTCTTGAAAGATGACTTCCTTTGTTTAGCCTTCTGACATGAGTCACATAGGCCATCAACATTTAACAGGGTCTTTGGGAGTCCTCTTACAAGATCCTTTCTGATCAATTCATTGATGTTGTTCAAGTTCAAATGTGAGAGTTTCTTGTGCCACTTCCAACTCTCTTCACTAGACATTCTTGTAGACAGGCAAACAGCTTTTCCAACAGAGTCTATCAAAAGCTTGATTTCATAAATGTTGTTTTGCCTGTGACCAACTAGAACAACCTTTCCTGTAGATTTGCTGATAACTTCACAATATTCAGGTTGGAAATCTACATGATATCCCTTGTCACAGATTTGACTCACAGATAGCAAGTCATGCTTGAGTCCTGGGACATGAGCTACATTGTTGATGATGACATTTCCAAGATTGATACTGCCATATCCTAATGTTCTTCCTATATTGCCATCACCATAGGAAACTTTTGGGCCAGCCTTCTCCTCATATTCTGATAGCAGGGCTTTATTTCCAGTCATGTGTCCTGAACATCCACTGTCCACGACTAGGGTTGCCTCCCTGTTACCCTGCAATCACAAACAATTATTGAGGATTAGTTTTAAGGATCCAGACTTGCTTGGATCCTTTGGCATTCTTAACTTTGTTAGCTTTTGCAGCGGAATTAACATTATCAGAGTTTGAGCTAACAGTATCAGTGTTTACACTTGCAGTATCAACTTTAACCCATTTTAGATTGGGTTTCAGTTCATAGTAATTATGATAGATAACATGATATTTTCTGCAAGTATAGATGGAATGCCAAGTGCTTCCACAGTGTGTGCATAGAGTCTGTGGCTTAGTTCTAGCAAAATCCTTCTTTACCTCAGACTTTGTAGGTAAAGAATTTATATTTTTATTTTTCTTGCAGAAATTTGCAAGATGCTTAGTACTACCACAGTTATGACATGTCTTTCTTGGAGCATAACTAGCAAGCATTGGTTTATATCCTGAAGTGATGCCTACTTTTCCATTTCTGTTCTTGTTTGACACTTTCTTTTTCTCAACAGATTTTAACTCCTTCAGTTTATGTTTGAGTTGTTTATCTGTCATTGAACCAATATTAACCTGTTTAACACTAGTTTTTACTGGTTTTCTTTGGACAGCTTCTTTTTCATTCTCAGACAAAAATTTACTGGTTCCATGAACAAATTTAGTTCTAACTTTAACTTGATTTTGAAATCTAAGTTCATCTCCCTCATTATAACCTAGACCAACAGTGTCTGTTTGAAAAATCTGTTGAGTGTCCTTTCCAGAATTAGTCCAAGTCCTAATTTTCTTATTTGCTTCCTCCAACTCAGATTCTAGTTGTTTATACTTCTGAAGCAAAATCTGTTCTTTGCAAACAGCATCATCTCTCTCTTTCTGAACTTGTTGCATGTTTTCAAGTTTCTCTTCAACAAGTTTATTTCTCTCTTTAAGTTCAGAATTTTCAGCTTTTATCCTCTCATTTTCTAAAGTCTGATCCCTATAGCTTATATGCAATGACTTAAGAAAAATTCTTAATTGAGCAATGTCATCAATATTATAAGCATAGGTAGTTGGAGGTACCTGATTTTCAGAGGATTCTGATTCAGTAGTAGCCATGAGAGCATAGTTCACTTCTTCATCAGAATCTGAAGTATCTGCCCAATCTCTGCCTTTAGTGTAGAGTACCTTTCCAGTTTTACCCTTCTTGCACTCAGGAGCATAGTGACCCATCTCCTTACACTTGTAGCATTGAATTTCAGACTTATCCTTCTTCCCTTTAGAATCTCTCTTATCAGACTTCCTGTAGCTTTTCCTGTCTTCATTTGAATCCCTAGAAAACCTTTTTCCTTTCTTGAAATTCTTGAAGCCCATTTTCTTGAAAGTCTTCACCATCAGCACAGCCATTTTTCTCATTTCTTCTTCATCATCCTCAGAGTCAGATGATTCAGAAGAGTTTGAATCATAATCAGAGTTTGGTGAATCACTTTCTGAATGTATGACCAAAGCTTTTCCCTTCATTTTCCTTCTTGTTGCCTCTTTCTTCTGAGGCTTCTCTTCAACATTAAGAGCAACAGACTTTCCTTTTCTGCTTGATCTCCTGTTTCTCTGCTCCATTTCCAATTCATAAGTTTTGAGCAGTCCATAAATTTCATCAATCTCTGTTTCAGCAAGATCATAGTTGTCTCTAATAGTGGTTGTTTTCACATCCCACTTTTCAGGTAGAGAAAGAAGAAACTTGAGATTCGAGTCTTCTAGATCATACTCTTTGTTGACCAATGACAGATCATTAATCAGTTTACAGAATCTATCAAATGTTTCTGTCATGGTCTCTTCAGGTTTAGCCTCAAAATGCTCATACTCTTGTGTGAGTATGTTTCTCATATTCTTCTTAATAGCTGCAGTTCCTTGACACCTGACTTCAAGTGCATCCCATATCTCTTTTGCAGTGGTGCAGTTAATGACTTTGTTAGACATAACATTGTCTAAGGCACTATGCAGTAAATGCCTAACTTTTGCATCCTTAGCAATTGATGATAGATCTTCAGGAGTCATGTCCTTCTTTTCCTTTGGAACCATTTTTGCTGCTTCACCAGCAACTGCAACAGATAGCTTTGTAGGATTGTGAGGGCCTTCATAAATCCTGTCAAGATATTCTGGATCTGTAGCCTCCAGAAACATAGTCATCTTGACCTTCCACATAGCATACTCTAATGGCCTCAGAATAGGAACCCTGATTGGTTCATAACGACTCACAGTAGTAGGAGCCTTTTCAGAAACAGTAGGTGTTGGTGGAGGAATTTCTGACATGATTATTGTTGTGTTTGGATCTTAACCTGTAATAAAGTAACAGATTGGCTCTGATACCACTTGTTAGGCCGAATACACAAATAATAATCAACTTTGTATGAGAGATTAACAAGTAAAAGCGTTTATGCACTTAAAAACTTCTTGTATTTCAAACCCTCTTTGTGATGTAAAAATATCACAAAGAGCTGCTAGGTTACAATAATGATAATTCGTTATCGATACCCTTCTAGGGTTAACCTATCTGTATTTATATAACATACAGCTACGATACAATCTCTAATTGATATTCCTAATAATCAGCTATACAATGATATCAATTACAGATTGTCACACGTCTCCTATGTCAACTCGATCTCTTTGATAGCTATCCAATCTTCAAAGATATCGCTTCCATAATTAATCTTTAATCACTGTTGAACAGTAGACGCGCTTCCTCCAGACAGAGTTTAACAAACTCTGTCGAGCTTCCAACTGTCAGAGTTTACGCAAACTCTGACTGCTTCCAGCTAAACTCTGATAACTCCCTGTAACACTTAAACACTGATTAAAACACATCAATTATATTTAACATCTTTCCTGTCATTAGATAGTAAGGAGTGTTCCCATGAGTTTTGTTGATTAAGGTTCTGTTTTGTGTGTAGCAAACTTTGTTGATTGCTTCAGCCCATAAATATGTTGGTAACTTTGCATCATACAACATAGTTCTAGCAACTTCAATGAGAGTCCTGTTTTTCTTTTCTACCATTCCATTTTGCTGTGGAGTACTGGCAGCAGAGAATTGTTGCACAATGCCTTCATCTTTGCAGAAATTTCTAAGAGTTACATTTCTGAACTCAGTACCATTGTCACTCCTTAGAATTTGAACTTTTGCATTAGGGATTCTATCAAGAACTTTGATGTGATCAATGATCTCCTGAGCAGCTTCATCCTTGGGTTCTAAGAATCTTACCCAAGTGTACCTTGAGTAGTCATCCACCATTACCAGGGCATATCTTTTTTTGGCTAGAGATTGAACATTTACTGGGCCAAAAAGATACATGTGAATCATTTGAGTGATTCATTGTTGGTATTCAGTTGCTTTGACTTGTGTACAGATTTTCTCAATTTTCCCATTTGATAGTCCTCATACAGCCCTTCTTGACAGAAATCCTGTTCAGGTAGTCCTCTCACCAATTCCTTCTTCATCAGCATATTCATGGTCTTGAAATTGAGGTGGAAGAGATTCTTGTGCCAAAGCATGTTGTCACCGACTGTTGCCTTACTGTAAAAACAGTAGACCTTGTCTTTCTTAGTAGAGTTCAAGTCTGTAACAAACAACCTTCCTTTCCTAACTCCTTTCAAGGAAAGGCTTTCATCCTTCTTGTGATATATATTACAAATCATCATGTCAAAATCAACCTTGAATCCCCAGTCACTGAAGGCTGACACTGAGAAGGTTGTGTTTCAGTCCATCCACAAGAGTAATATCTTCAATGATAACATTTCCAATTTCCAAACAGCCATATCCCACAATGTAGCATTTAATGTTGTCTCCAAAAGTTATGATTGGGCCAGCTTTCTCAACATAATGTGATAGCAGGGCTTTATCACCTGTCATGTGTCTAGAACATCCACTGTCGATGATCCACATGACCTATTTCCTTTTCTTACCCTACAAAATAGATAATATTTAATTTGCATCTGGTACCGAATCCTTGTTGGGTCCTGCAGTTACAGAATCACATTTTATATCCTCAACATTCACACTTGAATCAACACTTGAGTCTCCTTGTTTGACTCCTTTTGCTACCCACTCAGTTTAGAGTAAGACTTGGTCTTTTTCTTAGTGGGCACTGCCTTCTTACCAGCATTGGCAGGCTCAGAAGTCTCAACAGTTTGCATATAGGAGCATTTTTTAGTAGACAGAATAGGTAGATTAAAACATGTACTCATGGCAGTGATTTTACATGGCATACAGTCAATGTTACTACGAACACTCATTGTTCTTTGCATAATGGGGGTTCTATGTAAGTTACCATTAACCTTGGTCACATTAACCTTGTTCTCAATTGGTTTCTTACAAACATGTGTTAAGTGTTGGGAGGAGCCACAATTATTGCAAAGTTTTCTAGGAGCATTCTTAACATGAGTATAACCATTTTTCTTATCAATTCCTAACTTGCCATTCCTATTCTTAGACTTGTAGACATCTGTGTTGACAGTATGTCCTGAAGCTACTGTCGATTTACCCTTGACAGTACCTTTTGTACTTGCTATCTTGATAGTAGGTTTGGAAGTTATTATCTTAGGTACTCTCTTGACAGTATCTTTGGAAGTTTCTGTCTTATCCTTGTTGACAGCCTCTTTAGAACATTATGTCCGATTGCTTGGCAAAGTATGTGTCACGGGAATCTTAACAGTATCTTTCCCTTCAGTAGATGTGCTGTCAATACACTCATCTTCATCAAGAAGTTCTTTTTTGATGAGCAAGGATTCCTCATCAAATTATACTTGAACAGTTTTAAAAATAGGTTTACAAACTTTCTTGAGAATATGAGGTTTGACAGCAATGTCTCCTGAACAATCATCAACCACAGTTGCCTTTCCAGGTCTCCTACCATAGTCAAAACCTACTACAACTTTTTGATTCTCAGTGTGATTCTCATGATATTCCTGAACTAGTTTAGAAGAGTTTCTAAAGGCCTTAAGCTTGAATTCGTTTTCAGCAATTTCTTTTCTTAAAAATTCCTCCAATATCATTTTTCAGTCTTTCATTTTCTTGAGCTAGTAAATCTAATGGACTGGTCTTAAGCAAAAGAATTTCATTCTCAGATTTGAGTGTTTCATTCTGTTGGTTAATTTAGCAACTTCTTCATTAGCAGCAGATAAACTAACATGAATATTGAACATTTCAGCACTCAATTCCTCAATAGTTTGCTTATACTCAGTTTTAGACATATCAAGTAAAATGAGAGATGGTACCTGATTTGAGGAGCTTGATGCTTCATCATCAGATCTAGCCATGAGAGCTAGGTTCACAAACTCTTTTTCTTCCTCATCATCATAATCATCCCAGAATTTTCCTTCAACCACATAGGCTCTTCCTTGATTTCTTTTAAACTGACTTCCAGACCCTTTTTCCATTCTTTGATTCTGTTTTGGCCTTCTACACTCAGTGGCAAAATGACCTAGCTCATTGCAGTTGTAACATCTGAACTTTGACCTATCCACCATCCCTGCCTTGTATCCTCCTCTTGTAGCACCACCAACAGCCTTTGAAGAGTTTCCCTTGTTGAATTTAGATGTCTGACCCTGTGGCTTGTATGACTTGTCTCTTCTGAATTTAATATTCTTGAATCTCTTAGCCATATATGCCATGGTTGGATTATCCATGCTTTCAATATCTTCTAATGAATAGAAGTCTTCATCTTCAACATCTTTGAGCTGTAGAACCATTTTCTCCTCATCATCCAACACCTCTTCAATTTTCAAGGATGGCACTTGTGTTGGTTGTGAACTTTGTGAAGAATCACTTGGCAGAGACACATGTGGTTCATGGGCTACAAAGGCGCCAGACATGTTTGCCATCTTTGATGGCAGTTACTTTGTGCTCAAGATGTTCAGGAAGAATGATCAAGAACTTGACATTAACCTCTTTTCTATCATAGAATTTTCCATGAATCTGTAGCTCACCTATCAGCTTACTGAATCTTTCAAACATCTGGGTGAGCTCT
Source organism: Saposhnikovia divaricata (assembly GCA_036435485.1). Classification (NCBI taxonomy): domain Eukaryota; kingdom Viridiplantae; phylum Streptophyta; class Magnoliopsida; order Apiales; family Apiaceae; genus Saposhnikovia; species Saposhnikovia divaricata. The sequence goes on from CM071599.1 coordinate 37,401,823, forward strand.
TCACCAGGCTTAGCCATAAAAGCTTCATATTGTGATTATAGAAAGATATGTATAATCTGGTGCTAATTACAGCTACATCTTAGTAGTTACAACTGTTACGAGTTGAATATGATCTTCTGACCTGGAGAAGATCAGTTAGGATTATAGAAGATTTATTCCTGATTTCCAGGAGGATTTCTTGGTCATTAGTATCAGTGTAATATGAATAAATAGATGTGAGGTCTTTCTCATCAGCCTATATAAATGACTCTTCAGAGTTTTGTAATTAGAAGTGAAGTAATAAAAAATAATCTTCTACTTCATCATCATTCCTAAAACATCTTTTTGGTATCAAAGCAGGTCTGATCCATCACCTCTTTTCTGAAATCTCATTTATTTCCCATGACAAAATACATACAAACTGCCATGGCCAGTGAGATAGAAAGTGAAACTTCCAACCCAAATCTGAACCAAACTCCAGTTAATCCTCACCATGTTTTTCCTGAAAACACCACAATACCTGTTACTGGTCACAAGCTTACAAGCCATAAGTACAACCAATAGTCCCACTATGTCATGATTTTCGTTTGTGGAAAGGGGAAAGAAGAGTATCTTACTAATACTGCTCTCGAGCCGGATGAAAAAAGTCCAGATTATCGTACCTGGAAGGTGGAGAACAACATGGTCATGTCTTGGCTTCTTAATTCCATGACAAATGAAACGGGAGAAAATTTTATGTATTACAAAACTGCAAAGGAGATATGGGATGCAGTTCGTGAAACTTATTCGAACAAAGACAACACTTCTGTAATTTTTGAGATTAAGGGAATTCTCCAAGATCTCAAACAAGAAGAATCATCTATCACTGATTATTTTAACATGTTTATTCGTTACTAGCAACAACTTGACATGTTAGAGGATGTGACATGGAAATGTCCAAATGATGGGAAACAATATAAACAAATCCAGGAGAAGGAACGAATCTAAAAATTTCTTTTAGGTTTAAACCGTGACTTGGATGAAGTTCGTGGGAGAATTCTGAGCACAAAGCCTTTGCCCAGTGTTCGTGAAGTTTTTTCTGAAGTTTGAAGAGAAGAAACACGAAGGAAAGTCATGCTCGGAGTCACCACCAATCAGCCTAATACTGATGGTTCTGCCTTAATTGTTCGAGGACCACACTCCAACACTTCTAAAGTATCTCAACCAAGCATTCATGCATTCCAAAAGAAAAGCAATCGTCCGTGGTGTGAGCAATAAAAACAAACTGGAAACACAAAAGAGACTTGCTGGAAGCTTAATGGAAAACCAGTTGATTGGAAGCCCTCACCACGTATTACTCAAGACAGCAAAGACAATGTAGCAACAAGTGAAAGTCAGATGTCCCAGTCAAACCCTTTCAACAAGGAGCAATTGGGTACTTTGCAGAAAATGCTAAACACAACAATTCAGAATGCTTTGAGCTCTGTTGGAACTAGCACCGCGACTATGGCACAAGGTAATTCTCTAACAACACTTAGTGCTGAAGTTCAAAATATCAATTCTTGGATTGTCGATTTAGGGGCTTCGGACCATATGACTGGTGACATTACTCAATTGGAAAATTATAAGCCATGTAGTGCAGGTACTATGGTTCGAATTGCAGATGGAACTTCCTCTTCTGTTGTTGGGATAGGTTCCGTTTTCATATCAGATAATATAAGACTTGATTCGGTCTTATTTGTTCTTAAACTTGATTTTAATCTTTTATCCATTAGCAAGCTTACTAAGGATATGAATAGCATTACTAAATTAACTATTAATACGTGTGAATTTCAGGATTTGATCTCGGGGAGGACGATTGGCAATGCTGAGTTGAGTGGAGGTCTCTACCTTCTGAGAGATAATGGTTTAAGAAGTAAAGGACGCAATATTTCTTGTGTTATTTCGAGTCGTAATAAAGATAGTGCTATTATGTTATGGAATTACATATTAGGTCATCCAAACTTTATTTATTTGAAAAAATTGTTTCCTTCCTTGTTTAATAAAGATTCTTCGAGTTTACAATGTGATGTTTGTCAGTTCTCTAAACATGTTCGAAATTCCTACCCTCATCAAAGTGATAAGCCTTCTCACCCATTTTACTTGATACATAGTGATGTATGGAGACCATCAAGGGTTAATAACATCTCTGATTCTAAATGGTTTGTGACATTTATCGATGACCATAGTAGGATGACCTGGGTATTTCTAATGAAGCACAAATCCGATGTCACACATATCTTCCAAACATTCCACAAATTGATTGAAAACCAATTCAAAACAAAAATTCAAGTTCTCAAAACTTATAATGGGAAGGAGTTTTTTCATTCTTACCTTGGAAACTATCTTCGTGATCAAGGCATCATCCATCTTAGTTCATGCATTGACACACCTCAACAAAACGGGGTAGCGAAAAAAAAAATAGACATATTCTGGAAGTTACCCGTTCTTTAATGTTTGCTACTCATGTTCCTAAACATTTTTGGGGGGAAGCTGTTTTGACAGCAACTTATGCCATCTCGTGTCCTAAATTTTCAGACTCCATTCCAGATCCTTCTTAATTCTCATCCCCACATCAGATTTTTATCTCATGTTCCTCCAAAAATATTTGGATGTATAGCATTTGTTCATGTTCTTCAACAAAATAGAAGTAAACTTGATCCTAGGTCTCTCAAATGCATTTTTCTAGGATATTCTTCAAATCAGAGTGGGTCTAAATGTTATTCTCCTCAAACCAGAAAATTTTACAACTCAATGGACGTGACTTTTTTTGAAAACCAACCTTTCTATCCCAAAACCAATATTCTGGGAGGGGATAGTAACGAAGAATATCAGTTTTGGTCTAGTTCTGTCCAATAAATACCTAGCATACAAGATGTTCCTAGGGATCCTAGTCCATTATCAAATGAAATCAGTCATGAGTTACCTAATCCAAGTTTGCCTTCTGCTGATCATGAAAGAATAGATGATCTCACTAATCCTCCTTTACCTGAAAAATCAAAAGATCTCACTGATCCACTTTTACCTGAAAAATCAAAAGATCTGATTGTTTACTCTAGAAGACCCAAACCTAAAAACGAAGATAGAGACCAAGATTCATCAAAGCAATGTCAAGAAGGCAATCCGATATGTCAATCATCCTCGAAAAGTACAGGTAATGCTCTTCAAAATTCTGATTTCCCTATGTTCAATGATTTGGATCAGCCTATTGCATTGAGAAAAGAAAAGAGATCTTGCACTCAACACCCGATCAATAACTTTGTATCCTATGATAAGTTATCTACAAGTTATAAGGCATTTGCTACTAAGCTAACAGATATAAATGTACCAAAAGGTATACATGATGCTCTTACTCAACCTAAATGGAGAGAAGCTGTGATGGAGGAAGTAAATGCTCTTAAAAAAATGATACATGGGAGTATGTAAAGCTTCCTCCAGGAAAAAAATTAGTAATGCAAATGGGTGTTCGCGGTTAAAAGAAATGCGGATGGAAGTGTTAATCAGTTTAAAGCGAGACTAGTCGCAAAGGATTTACACAATCTTATGGTATCGATTATAAGGAGACATTTGCTCCGGTTGCAAAACTTAACTCTATACGTGTCTTATTATCTCTTGCAACTAATTTAGACTGGCCTTTGCAACAATTGGACATAAAAAATGCATTTTTAAATGGAGATCTGGAGGAAGATGTTTATATGGAAGTTCCACCTGGACTTGCTTTTCCCGAGAACTTTGGAAAAGTGTGTAAACTCAAGAAATCCTTGTATGGTCTCAAACAGTCTCCACGAGCCTGGTTTGATAGGCTGGCCCGGGTGATTAAAAATCAGGGATACACTCAATGTCAAACTGACCATACCATGTTCATTAAGCATTCACTTGATGGAAAATGATCCATACTGATAGTATATGTGGATATATTATTTTAACAGGTGATTGGTTGGACGAAATCACATGTTTGAAGGATGTTCTCGGAAGAGAATTCGAAATTAAAGACCTGGGACAACTAAAGTACTTTCTTGGCATGCAAGTAGCTCGGTCACATAAAGGTATTGTTATTTCTCAACGTAAATATACTCTTGATTTATTGAAGGAAACTGGTATGCTTGGTTGCAAACCAGCAACAACTCCCGTTGACCCAGTCAATAAAATCAATGTTGAAGAAAGTGAGCAATTAACCGATAAAGGCAGGTATCAACGATTAGTTGGAAAGCTGATCTATTTATCTCACACAAGGCCAGATATCAGTTTTGGTGTTGGAATGGTTAGCAGGTCTATGAATAAGCCAACAAAAAGACATCATGATGTTGTATATCGCATACTCCAATACTTGAAAAAGAGTCCAGGAGTTGGGTTATTTTTTAAGAAGTCCTCTACAAGAGAACTTTCTGTGTTCACGGATGCTGATTGGGCTGGTTCCCTAACTGATCGTAGGTCTACCTGTGGCTATTATTCCTTCATTTGGGGAAATATAGTTACATGGCGAAGCAAGAAACAATCTATGGTTGCTAGAAGTAATGCTCAAGCTGAGTTAAGGGCTATGTACAATGGAATTTGTGAAGGAATCTGGCTACTACGAATGCTTAAAGAGTTAAAGATATACAACAGTGGTAACATAAATCTATTTTGTGATAATAAGGTTGCTATTGAGATTTCTAGAAATTCGGTTCACCATGATTGAACGAAGCATGTAGAGATTGATAGGCATATTATTGCAGAAAAGATATAAGGTGGAATCTTGAAGCCGATTTATGTACCCACAAGTTATCAAACAGCAGATATTCTTACCAAGGCACTGCCTAAGAATAGTTTTGAAAGATTAAAGTCCAAGATGTGTTTGATTAACATCTATAACCCAGCTTGAGGGGGCGTGTAGAAAGATATGTATGATCGGGTGCTAATTACAGCTACATTCTTAGTAGTTACAACTGTTACGAGTTGAACATGATATTCTAACCTAGAGAGATCAGTTAGGATTGTAGAAGATTTATTCCTGATTTCCAGGAGGATTTCTTGGTCATTAGTATCAGTGTAATATGAATAAACAGCTGTGAGGTCTGTCTCATCAGCCTATAGAAATGACTCTTCAGAGTTTTGTAATTAGAAGTGAAGTAATAAAAAGTAATCTTCTTCTTCATCATCATTCCTAAAACATCTTTAGTGACACAAGAATCTGTCTTTGATTTTCTCTAACCTCTTTAGTTCCTTCACACAGAAGCTCTATCTTGCTCCACATCTCCTTTGCAGATAAACATCCCATAACATTTCCACACATGGCCTTGTCGAGGGAGAGAGAGTCAAGCAAGATAAGTTATAGGTAGTCGTCTAGAGCTACCTTTTCTTTCTCAGGCTCTGTGTATTCTGATGGTCTCTTTGCAACCCAGTGTGCTGCAATAATAGTATCTCCAATTGTAGAGGCTGCTACTTCTTTTTGAGGAATAAAAGGGCCATTCTCAAGGATTCCCAAGTACAGTGGATGAGCAGCTTTGATAAATAACAAGATCTTTCTTTACCAAAAATTGTAGTTCTCTTTATCAAATATTGGAATCTTGATACCACTTGATTTCTGTATACTCATCATGATCTCATATTAGTATGTCAATCTGTTAGCTTTGATACCAGTTGTTGGTCCCGGAGTATTGCAGAAGGGGGGGTTGAATGCAATACTGATAACTTCAAATCTTTATCTCAACAACAATAATGAAGATTGTAAACTATCAGTACATGAATTGCAAACATAAGTGATGGCTCAAGATATTCTCACAAAATAAATGTTTTATTTATTTTGCAAAGAGTGTTGCTACAACCTTGAGAAAAGATGTTTTCTCAAGCTTCAGTTTCTTGAGTTCTTTCAGAAAGAATGAAAGATGAATCTCTATATAGACTAATCAGCTCTAACATCTCTGTCACATGGGTTGTGGAGCTGCTATCATTTTCAAGTGGCAGCTCCTTACAATTTGCACACCCATGTGACTTTCCTAAATTGCTATACAAACAGAGTTATTATTATATGTAAAGCAACCTAGATACTTTCTTTTTCAAGCTAACACAATTCTAGTAGATGTAGATTTGTCATAATCTTGAATTGTCGAGCCTTGTCTTGTGATCTCTCAGGCTTTCGTCGTAGTCTTGCAGGTCTGCTACAATCTTTGACGAGTTGGAGCAAATCTGTTTCTTGAACATCTAAACTGGGTTTTTACTGAGATAAATCCCAAATTCAAATAATTCAGTGAGACAGTAGCTTTAGACGCCAAGTCTGCTGTCAAGAGAATGTTCTTTGGTTGACAGTATGAATCCCCGCCAATGTTGCTGTCGGAATTCCAGACTTGCTGTCAAGCTGTGAGAAAGTTGTTGTCTCATGCTACCGCCAATGTTGCTGTCAGATAGAATCTGCTGTCATGACTTGCAACATGTTGTCTTCTTGTAACCTTACTGTCAATGTTGTGACAGTGACATTTATTATTGCTGTCGTCCTGATGTATAACTTGAGGCTTGAATAAATGTATGAACTTCTTCTAAGAAATACTATTATTTCATGACAATAATTTATTTGATTACAAGAACACACTCTGGCTGTGACAGTATGTTCTACTTAGTGAAAAACTAAGTATAATGAAATCTAGTTAAGTTGTCTTTAAGTTATCACCCATAAATCCTAACAACCTTTTCTAGCTTTTCTAACTAAAATCTCTTCTTTCCAAAAATATGATTGTTCTGAGTTAATGAAATAAACTAATAATTTTATAATAACTAATAACTAACGGATTATCTTTTTCAGCTAAAAGGTAATATCTTTCCTATCTTTTCAAAAATATCTCATTTTCTCCTAAATAATAACTAACCAATTACCTTTTTCAACTATTACTTTTTCTAAATTTTTTAACTAAAATCTTTTCTTTCCAAAAATATGGTCTTTCTAATTAATGAAATAAACTAATCTATCTATGCTATTATATCCTTATATATAATAAGCGTAAAAGAGATTTTATCCATAATTTTGGTCACTGTACTACCAAAATAATCTCAGTCGTCGAATTTAATATTTTTAAAAATAGACGATTAAGATTATATCACATTAAAAAATAAAATTATAATCTAAAAAGGATATGAGTAGAAAAAATTGCATAAGAAGTGAACTATAAAAGGAAAATTATAATCTAAAAATGATATAATTAAAAAAAAGTTGTATTAGAATTGAATTTTTTAAAAAAAAAATCTGAAACGGAAATAATTAAAAAATGTTATATTAGAATTGAACTTAATTTATTTTTTATTAATATTAAAAAAAATTCATATTTACTCATTGGACTCTATCTTGAGATCTAGAAATCAGATTTGGATGATTTTACAATCCACGCGAAACTCATAAAGTTATCTTTAATTTAGTGATAATTTAATATTTATTCAAATGCAAACACTAGAAAATATAATTACGGATTTTTGCATTAATCATATTCAATATAGATGACCTACATTGATAATGCTATTCAGTGTAAAAAACTTAATTATATATAATTTAAATCATTAACATACACCTTTTCGTATTTCAAGACAAATACATTTTTATTTTATAACAATTAAATTATAAAATATTTTTTTGATGCTATAGATCTAACAATTTTCATCTATTTATTTTAAGATCTAACTGTTTTTATTTATTTTATGGTACGAAGTACCAGACTACCAATTGTCAAAGTTTTGGATAGAATCTCTTCTACACTTATTATTAAAATTGTATTTGATTGTTAGTAGAACTATGTTCAAATAATAACAAAGGTATTTTGATAATAAAAACGAATTATTAGTTGAATTCATAAGTCAAATTAAATTTTCAACATAAAAAATCATTTCTTTCTTCTCTTTTCTGTTTCTGCGTAGGTTTTAAATAGAAAATAATTGTTAAACCATCACTGAATTAATGATTATTTTATTAATTTTGCATGGGCTATAAAATCGACCAAATCAAATTTTAAAAATTCAAGATAAAGTATAAATATTAAATCGAATGGGTAAAATATAATATAAATTAATAACATATAAAATTAAAAAAAGTTAAATTGAAGATATTAAAAAGGGAGTCGTGCAATGCACGAAGCTAGTATTATATATAAAGATATAATTAAAAAATTGGATAAAATCCTCTTTACCCATATTATAAGGATATAATTTCAAATTATCATTGTCTCTATCTTAATGTTAGAATTTTGTCAACGTATTTTTAAATACATACATACGGCCACATCAATTTTTTTTTTTCCCAAAATAAACTTTCTAATATCCAGAATGTGCAATTGCACACTTGCATCAGTTTCATATCAACCACCCCTGGAAAGACTTTGCATATCTACAAACCACCACAATCCAATTGAAATCAAGAAATTTATTAAAATATAATTAAAATACAAAGAAACAACAATTAATATCGTCTCATCACGGAACAAAATATAAATATGCAACAACAGAAGTGAAAGAAAAGGAGACACAACTCAAATGGAATACAACAAAAACAGCAAGCATATATAATTTCAAGTATTAGTGGCATGCTCAGCCTTGTCCTTCATTTCCCGAGCCCTAGCCGCCAGCTTCATTCTTCCCTGATCCAACGTTTCTGCTCCCATCGGTTGCCCTCCTTTCAAATACCTGCAACAATTTATTTTTATTATTTTCTAATTTATAAAATATAAATTAAATACAACTAATCAAAAAAGTGGAGAATTAAGAGTTGGTAAAAATGATTACTTGTAGATCCATGTGAGCACAGAGATTGCGGCTACACCGAAACCTCCAGAAGCCAAGAAGCCAGAGATAATAAGGAACACACCGATTGCGGCGGGGACAAGTACAGGACTGAAGATGACCACGAGAGGAGTGGCCACTGCCAGTCCTATCACCGTCGCGGCGAGAGTGAGGCCGGAGAGGAGGAGGAGTGAACCACCGGCTGTCACTGCAGTGGCTGCCTTGACCACCTTGTGAGCCTTTGGTTCGCCCCCTGACTCCTGTTGGGCTTGTGGATATCTTAGTGCAGTAGCAGCCATCGGTTTTTGAAAATCTCTGTTATTCTCTTATTTTTGGTGTAATACTTGAATGGAATTTAGATATGAGGTAGGTTGTGTTATATAGTGCAATGTGTGAGGTTAAGGGGTGGTAGTCGTGTCATGAAGGCCAGTGCCACGTGTTTTAGGACTTGCATGTCTTACACGTGGCCTTTTGTTTGGTCTTATTCATAGGAGGGATGTTCGCCTGTAACTAAGCTCACGGTATCCTCCTGGACTTGCTTTTATTTTTCATCATTTTTTTTTCTTTTTTGCATCAAGAACATGGGCCTTGTAGTTTCCCGTCATCAGCAAATATCGGGAATAGAAGTTTAATGTTAGCCCAACAAATGTGATGGCCCAAAAAATAAAACTTTAGATATACACAGTCACTAAAATGAGCCGAAGTTCTTTGTAGCACGGGCCTGTCACATCTGTTTACACTTTACACTTATATGAAAATCCTTTGTTCTATTTAACTTAGCCCAGTGGGTAATTCCATTCTTGTGACAGGAATACACTCAAGTGACTTAACTATATGAACAGATTTGTAAAGTAATAACAGAACTGAATTGTAAATTGATCTCCAAGTTATATGTTTACAAGAAAAATAGAGGAAGAAAACAAATAAATGCACCAATGTGCTACACAATTTCAGAGATGAGTCCTAAATCTCCTGCCCAGACTTTATATAGAGTCTAAGTCTTTGATTTACATTTCCCGCTCTTTCTAACAAACTAATCTTCAACTAACAATCAAGTCGGGTCATGACAATTGCTCCCTCTTTAAGAAAGCTTGACCTCAAGCTTTAAAACTTGGAAACTGACTTTGAATCACTGTCATATCCTCCCATAAAGCTTCAACTGCATCCATGTTTTTCCAGTAAATAAGCCATTGCACAACTGCCTTTTCATTCCTAATAATCTGTCTCCTCTGCAACACAGCTAAAGGCTCTAACAGAATTAGATCATCTTGATTAAACTCTGGTAAATTGCCAACAGTAACAGGAGTTGGTCCTATATGTTTCTTGAGCAATGAAACATGGAAAACTGGATGTACTTTGGAATGAATTGGCAATTTAAGTTTGTATGCCACTGATCCCACTTTCTGCAAAATCTGAAAGGGTCCAAAGAAACGATCTGATAGTTTCAAAGAGCTTCTAATTGCAACTGATTGTTATCTATACGGCTGCAATTTCAAATACACCCAATCTCCAACTACTAAGACTCTATCAGACCTATTTTGGTCAGCAAAATACTTCATTCGTTGTTGAGCTTTCACCAAATTCTCTTTAAGCACCTGCAAAACTTGAACTCTTTGTTGCAATAAATCTTGAGCTGCTGGTATGATCATATCATGTAATGCTCTCATGTTAAGAGGAACAGGCTTAACTCCATGCACTGCTTCATAAGGAGTGATTCCCAAACTTGTGTGAAATGATGTGTTATACCAATATTCTGCCATTGGTAACCATTTCCTCCAACTGTGAGGCCGTTCACTGGTAAAACATCTTAAGTACGATTCTAAACACTGGTTCAATCTTTCAGTCTGTCCATCAGACTGAGGATGATATGCTGTGCTGAAATGCAAATCCACTCCAAGTTTTTGAAATAATGTTGTCCAGAATAAACTTGTAAACACCTTGTCCCTGTCACTGACAATTGAAGAAGGCAAACCATGTAGTTTAAAAATCTGATCTAAAAACAAATCAGCTACAACACTTGCAGAGAAAGGATGTTTAAGAGCCAAAAAATGTCCATACTTAGACAATTTATCTACTACCACTAACACTGTATCCACCCCCTCAGACTCAGGTAATTGCTCCACAAAATCAATAGAAATATCCTTCCATATTTGAGTTGGAATTTCTAAAGGTTGTAGTAAACCTGGATAATGAACATGTTCATTCTTACTACGTTGACAAACCTCACAACTCTTAACCAATTCCATCACATCTGACTTCATATGAGGCCAAAAGAACAACAATTTAAGCCTTTGTAAACAAGTTGTCTGACCAGAATGTCCACCTAATGCTGAGTAATGTAGTGAGCTAACAATTTGCTTCCTTATGTCTCCATTGTTACCAACATAAATTTTACTACCCTTCTTAAGAATTCCTTGAACATATTAATATTCACTCTCCTTTTCAGGTTCTAACAATACTCCACTGATAATCTCTTGACATTCAGAATCATTCTCATAGCTGAGTATAACTTGTTGCATCCATACAGGTTGAATGGTAGATACAGCTGTTACCACTTCCATAGGTTTCTCCAAGGACTCAGAATCCATACTCCTTGACAATGCATCTGCTGCTATATTTTCTGCACCTTTCTTATACTGTATTTCATAATCCAAACCCAATAACCTTGCCATCCACTTATATTGTAGAGGGGTATGCAGTTGTTGCTCCAACAAATATTTCAGGGCCTGATGATCTGTTTTTATAATGAAATGGTTGCCCACCAAATAGTGCTTCCATTTGGTAACTGCCATTACCAATGCTAAGAGCTCTTTCTCATAAACAGAAAATCCCAGATTTTTACTATTAAATGCCTTACTAAGATAAGCCAAAGGTCTTGAATTTTGCATTAATACTGCTCTCATCCCTTTATTACAAGCATCTGTCTCCAAAACAAAAGGTTGAGAAAAATCTGGCATAGCCAATACTGGAGCAGAACACAATGCTTTCTTCAATTCTTGAAAAGCTATCTCAGCTTCTGTATTCCAAGAAAACCCCTCCTTCTTTAGCAAATTTGTCAATGGCCTAGTAATAACTCCATATCCCTTAATAAAACGTCTGTAGTAACCTGATAATCCCAAAAAACCCCTTAATCCTTTAACTCCTACAGGAACAGGCCAAGACATAACTCCTTCTACCTTGGATGGATCCATACTAACCCCTTCTTCAGAAATCAGATGTCCCAAATACTCAACAGAAGGTACAGCAAAAGTACATTTTGACATCTTAGCATATAATTGATTCTCTTGCAAAATATTCAATACTGTTTCTAAATGCTTAACATGAGAATCAATGTCAGGGCTGTAAACCAAAATATCATCAAAAAATACTAAAACAAACTTCCTCAAGTATGGTTGAAAAATCTGATTCATCAAAGCTTGAAACGTTGGAGGAGCATTAGTCAATCCAAAGGGTAAAACAATAAACTCAAAGTGTCCATTATGAGTTTGAAAAGCAGTCTTAGCAGTATCCGTTTGTTTAACCAAAATTTGATGATATCCTGAACGCAAATCCAATTTTGAAAACTGCCTAGAACCATGCAACTCATCCAACAATTCATCAATATTAGGTATTGGAAATCTGTCCTTAATAGTAATATTGTTTAAATGTCTATAGTCTACACAGAACCTCCAAGAGTTATCCTTTTTCTTTACTAAAATCACTGGAGATGCATAAGGACTGTTACTTGGTTTGATAATACCAGAATTTAGCATTTCTTGCACCTGATTTTCAATCTCTTCTTTTTGAGCATGAGGGTATCTATATGGTTTCAATTTAAATGGTTTTGATCCAGGTTGCAAGGGTATAACATGATCAACATTTCTACTTGGTGGTAATGATTTAGGAATTGAAAATACCTTTTCATATTTAGCAAACAGCAGAGATATAGGTTCAGGAATCACAGCCTCCACTTTCTGTTCCTTACAATCAGCAGCAGCATTAATAACTCCTTGTTGTAACTGATTTTTAACCATGATATGATTATAATCAGTTAATTTTTTCCCTCTCACCAACTTAATAGCTGTAGTTTCCTTCACAGAACCTTGCAATGTTATTTGTTCCCCTTCAATTCCATCTGCATTCATTTTAACATACAATTGTTTGAAATCAAACAAGATAGGGCTATACTGTTCTAGCCAATCAGTGCCAGCAATCATATCCCAACCTCCAATCTTCATAACACTCACATCACAACAGAATTTATACTGTTGTACCCCCCAAGTCAGTCTAGGAACTATTAAATTGCTGGATATAATACTTCCATCAGCCATCTTAACACTAATAGCATCTCTCTGCACTTTTTGCAATTTCAATTCCTCCACCAAAACTGAATCAATTGCAGTAATAGAACTACCAGTATCTACCAGAATTCTAATAGGTCTTCCTTTCACCACCCCCATCCAATGTAATTGTCTTCCTCACCATACTTTCTGAAAGTGCATTCAGAGAAACCTCAGTAATTTCACCATTCATTTCCACTTCTTCTTCTTCTTCTAACAACTGCAAAATCTCTTTTTCTGTTGTATCATCTACTAACATAAATGTATATTGCTCATTTTTACATACATGCCCTTGTCCATATTTATCACCACATTTATAACAGAGATGATTATTTTTCCTATACTGAAACTCCTCTGAAGATATCTTCTTAAAATTGTTTACCACAGAAGATTTCTTATCATCTTTTGACAGAACCTCATTTTTCTTTTCTCCTACAGTGATTCTTTCATTTCCATTATTGCTTTTAACCCAACTTCCTTGATTATTCTTCTTACTTTCTTGTTTCTTTGTGATCACTTCTATAGTTTGTTCTTGATATTGAGCCACTTCAATAGCATCCATCAAAGAATTTGGTTTCATCAATCTAACCATAGGTTTCAACTCACTCTTCAAACCCGAAATAAAACTGGAAACAAAATAATCTTCCCCTATACCAACATTCTTGCATAACACTAATGCCTTAAGTTCCTTAAATTTTTCAACATACTCCATTACTGAACCAGTTTGAGTCAACTTATTAAACTCTTCCTGAGCATCTAAACCACCATTCTTCCCAAATCTTTTGGTTAAAGAGTTACAGAATTCATTCCAAGAAACTTTTCCTTTAACCAACTTAAAACTTTGATACCACACATCAGCTTTACCGTCTAAATACATTTCAATAATATCAACTTTCAGAGAATCACTAACCTGATGCAATACAAAGAACTTATTGCACTTTCTTATCCAAGATCTTGGATCTTCACCCAAGAAATTTGGAATCTCCAATCTAGGCTGATGTACCAAATTTGGTCTTCCCATACGATCCTTGCTTGTTCCCATTTCTTCATCGTTCCTGCTCTTACTTTTCCCAGATCCTGGTGTCTGCAGAATTGGGTTACGATCCACCCAAATCTCACCATCTCTTCCCACTATCTTTTCCAGATTGCAATTCTTGATTACCCATGAAACCTTAGCTTTAATCCTTTCTTCCATTGATGCGTTGTACGCCTCAATTTTAGCATCACAACCAGAAACCAATGTCATTAATTGATCCATCTTATCAATTAATCTATTCTCCATCGCTGAATTGCTTTCTGAAATCTTCTTATTGCAAGAATTGTTAACTTCTTGAATACGAAGTTCTAAATCTTTCCACTGGTCATCCACTGAACGAGAACGAGTATTGCTAGCCATTATTTTCCGAGGAATCACAAGCTCTGATACCAATTGACAGGAATACACTCAATTGACTTAACTATATGAACAGATTTGTAAAGTAATAACAGAACTGAATTGTAAATTGATCTCCAAGTTATATGTTTACAAGAAGAATAGAGGAAGAAAACAGATAAATGCACCAATGTGCTACACAATTTCAGAGATGAGTCCTAAATCTCCTGCCCAGACTTTATATAGAGTCTAAGTCTTTGATTTACATTTCCCGCTCTTTCTAACAAACTAATCTTCAACTAACAATCAAGTCGGGTCATGACATCTTGATCATCTGTAATTTAAGATGAGAAGACTTCTATCATCAGTCTGGGCCAGGCAACAGACATAAACTGATACATGCACTAGGCCACAAGGCCCACACCCATTTAACCATTTATTTGTATTCTATTCCTTTCTCGATTCGAATTTGCATAAAATGATATGTAAATGTAATTTTCACAAAATGATAAATGTTGCCTATCTCACGTTAGTAAGTCGAGTCAAATAGAATCTTTAAGATTTATGAATAATAAAATTTGTCCATTTCGCTCATAAATTTAAGATACGGGTAGAGAGATATTTTAATAATTATTTTGTATCACGAAAATTTTTTAAAATACGTGCAATTTTTACTTAAAATCAGAATCATTAAATTATTTTTTTAACGGTTAAAAAATACTCCCTCCGTCCCAAAAAGAAAGATCCTTTGCCTTTTTCACGCATTTCAATGTGCTCGGTTGAGGTACTTGTAAATATTATTTTTTTCAATTTTTTTGTTTTATATTAAAATTTAGATCCTATATTTTTATACAAAACAAAAAAATTAAAAAAATATTACTTATAAGTAGCTCAACCTAACACATTGAAATGCGTAAAAAAGTCAGAAGCCTTTATTTTGGGATAGTAATATGTTACTCCCTCTGTCCCGGCCATTAGTTCACATAAGGGTCCGGGCACGGAGACCAAGAAAATATACAAAGAAAGGGGTGAAAAGTGAGAAAATTGAGTAAAGTGGTGGGACCCATAAATATATAATGTATAAAGTAGATATAATTGAGGAGAAAAGTGAGTAAAGTGGTGGGACCCATAAATATATAATGTATAAAATGGGTATAATGGAGAAAAGTAGTGGATGTAGTTGATTTTTATATATATATAATTTTACTATTTTAGGAAAGTTTTGAAATGTGAAGAATTGGATGGGACATCCCAAAAAGGAAAGTGTGAAGAAATGGATGGGACAGAAGGAGTATGAAAATCGTACCTACCAGAGGGTCCTAAAAAATTAAGGTTATTCGTGAATCTCAAAAACATTATAAGAATCATCAAGTATACCTGATAACCTGCTCTTCATCGTTTAGATTTTATAAAAGAGTGTTCCGTCAAGACCCACCTCTTACCGAAACTTATACATAATCATTTCCAACAACTTTAACTTTATAAATGAGCGATGCCCCTGGCACTAAAGTCACTTGTTTCTGTGCTTTCTTCACGACTTTGGCATTTGACTTTTAGTTACGCATGTTCCAAACTACATTACCTTTTGTTCGATCATCTCTCGTTTCATACACGTACATTTTGTAAACATTTTTCCCTCATTCTAATCATTCTATTTTTTATTTCGTATCAATTTTCCAAAAATGATATAACACTTTTAATTATTTTGATAAATACATCAAATCGTTCCATTCCATATAGTTTTCATTTTCCGTATTCATAATATTTATAAAGAAATAGATGAAACAGAACAAAAGGAATGAAATTCGATTCCAAATTTAAATAAACTACAAAAATTTCCCTTCGAAACTGTTTAAGCCGTTCATGTTTTTTTGATACGAATAGCAAAGAGGCCCCTACTTTCTCTTTGGCTGGGAAGGTACATTTACCTTTCCTCAAAAGCTTGGTTTCACCGCAGTGATATTTCACTTTCAAAAATTATACCCATTTTGGTAATTACACATGATAATGCAAGCTGACGTCATCGCTGAGGTCAGGTCACAATATTATATTGTCTCCTTTCTTTTGGAAATATGCGGTTTAACAAGCACCAGGTTTCAAGTGAAAATTAAACCAAAATACAAATTAAAAATACTCATTTCTGTACAAAGGAACCCAAACAACCCCTACAATAATTTCACTCTATTAATCTAGCTAACCAATAAGGCTTCACCATCTGGCATTTCTCTTGCCTGGCTCTCAACCGTCCCCACATTGGCTCGGCTCTCTACTTCCGGCTCGGCTTTCTCTGCCACTACCCCTTTCTTCCTACGTTTAGAAGATTCACTCCCCGAAGCCGATGAAATCGAAGCAGTCGGCTCCGGAGAAGGTCTCCTCTTAGCAGTGATCCGCACCGGTTCTGGCTCGTCTAAGCCAGCTCGGTGCGGAAAATTCAACAAAGCCTTGGAGCCACGCATCCTATAAGCCGCTCTATCATAAGCCAAAGCAGCTTCCTCAGCCGTTTCGTAAGTTCCAAGCCAAACTCTCGCGCCGTTCTTAGCCGGATCTCTTATCTCCGCCGCGAACTTTCCCCATGGCCTTTGTCTAACACCTCTATAGTGCCTTGCCTTAGCCGGAGGTGAAGCCGGCTCAGCCAGTTTAACAACAGCCGGAGCCGATGTAGTAGGCATAGAAACTGTGGTAGGAGCCGTACTCTTCACAACAACCGGCTTAACTTCATCCACAGGCTCTGGCTTGATATTCTGTTCCATAAGCGGAATATAATGAGTACGTTTAATATCAGAATCTTGCTTAACAACGTCGTTTGCCGTAAAAGTAAACGGCGTCCATCCAACAGTAACCGCATCACGCAAGAAATTATAAATCACCATATCTTCAGAATCATCTTCTTTCAGCGGCAAATCACCCCATGTATCGGATGATAAGCAAGAAATCAAACTACTAAAACTTGAACTGCGATTATAAGCCGGCAAACAAATTTCCGACATGTTGACTGAAATTTAGGTGTGTATTTTTCTTTGAGCGTTGAAACTTGAAAGAAAGAAAAACAGGAGAAGCTTTTAATTTCTAGGATGAGGTGGTTGTGAGATGAGATTATATAGTGGAGTAGATTCATGAACCTTGAAGTGCACGTGGAAATACTATTAGTCCAATTTATTTGATTTAATGCATTTATTTGAGGTTTCATTGAAACTTCGACATAATTTAAGCCAGCAAGTAGGCAAGTGGGAAATTGAGCTTTCTTGTCACGTGCCTAAACCATCATATTATATGTAGCTACTGACATAATATTCTGATGTCACAACCTTTTCTTCCGGACCAGCACAAGTCCACATACATTTGAATCTTTATTTCCAAACTAGCCGATAAAAATGGCATGTCGTTTGTCAAGGGGTTTTGATAAGATCAAATCTAATGTCCCAATACACATGTCGTTCTTGATTTTTTTAATGATTGAATTGATCAATTTTTAATTTAATATTATAAATTATTTAATTACTATTTTTTAAAATTGAAAATTATTTTTTATAATATATTACGTGTACTTTTTAAAGATATACTTTTTTTATTTATCTTAATTATATGATACAAATACATTTCAGTCATATTTTGATCAATTTAATGAGTCAAAAATCAAAAGGAACACGTATAATGAGATGGAGAAAGTATAAATTAAATTAAATGTACAAAATTATTAAATGTTGGATAAGAAGCTTTATAAATTAATTAAATTGATTGTTGAGCAAAATGATTGTGCCAATGATTAGCTCACACCACTGTTACTCTTACTAAAAATAGAAGAATGACAGCTGGACAAAAGTCAATTACAGTTTTACTGATATAAGATGAAAATCACTATTACTGATTAGCTAGTTAGAGATCTCTCCCATCTCTTTCTTTATCATTTTCTTCTAATCAGTAATCTCTCTGTAATCAGTAGATAGCAATGTTCAAAATGGTTGTAAAGACATATGTTTGAGTTACTTTGTTTTACAGTAATACAAGTTCATTTCATTCTATTTTTAATTCAATAATCTGAATTGTAATATGGTATCAGAGCACCAAGGATAGATTCTGAGTTTTCCGCAACGATCATTGTATTCAGCGATTGCATCGTTTTCGATTGAAGGTAATTCATCTTTGTTCATCGTGTTTTTCACCAGAAATTGATTGTTCATCATATTTGCTATTCGATAAACATTTGTTAGTTACGATCTAAACTTCTCAAGTGATTCTTGATTCTATTTCTATTCTTGCTTAATTCGTGTTAATTTCGTGTTGAAATTCACCGATTCTTGTTTGTTATTGATCTTTTGTTATCAAATCTTTTATTTCTTGAAATTTCTTGACAAATATTCAAGATGACTGACACACAAACACAAAATCCCCAAAATATTCAACTCGATTCTTCACAAAACCCAAATTCACCATACTATATTCATCCTTCTGATAATCCTGGTATGAAGTTGGTTTCGATGAAATTTAATGGACAAAGTTACAATGATTGGAAGAGATCTATGGTAATTAGTCTTTCTGATAAGAATAAGATGGGATTTGTTGATGGTAGCATTGATGAACCGGAGCTAACTGATATAAACTACAAGGCATGGGATAGATGCAATAGTATGATGATATCCTGGTTGTTAGGAGTTTTAGAACAAGATATTGCAAGAAGTGTTTTGTATTACTCGACACCAAAAGAAATCTGGAATAATCTTGAGGAAAGATTTGACCAAACTTTTGGAACAACATTATTTGCTTTACAACAGGCCATGCATGAAGCTAAACAAGGAAGTGATACTATTTCTGGTTATTTCACAAAAATGAAGATGTTATGGGATCAGTTGGATTCAGTTGATCCAGTACCTAAATGTTCTTGCAAAAACTGCACTTGTGAGTTAACTAAAAAGTTGTTCAAGTCACAAGAAGATAGGAGACTGATTGAGTTCTTAATGAAATTGAATGATGGTTTTGAGGTTATACGAGGTAGTATCTTGATCATGAATCATTTGCCCTCAATTTCTCATGTGTACAAATTGCTTATGCAAGAGGAAAATCACAAGAAACTTTATCAGACATCTGTTAACAATGAGGAGTTAATGTCTTTAGCAGTTAATCGAAGAAGGTTTGTTGAGAATGACAAATTTAAACCACAGTATCAATAGGGAGGATTTGGTAAGCAAGGTTTTGGTCAGACGGAATCAAAAGGTAGGTATAATACCTTTTATTGTGATCATTGCAAAATGTCAGGCCACAGCATTCAGAAGTGTTATAAATTGAATGGTTTTCCTCAGAATCAGAATTATAAAGGACGATTTGCAGCAAACACACAGTTAGAAAATGAAAACCATTCAATTGCATAATCAGAGGAGAATATGTCTTTCACTCCATCACAGTACCAACAATTGCTGCAACTTCTTGGAAAAGAAAAGGCTATTGATAAGACACATCAGTTACTCAAGATATTTCTAATACTTCAAGATCAGCACATGTAGCAGGTAACATTTGTCTCTTATCTGCATCTGGTACTAAATGGATTGTGGATAGTGGAGCTATTGATCACATGAGTTGTGATTTAGCTGTTTTTAGTTCTTATGCTCAGATGACTGATAAGACAAGTACAATTACAATACCTAATGGCAGTCATGTGTCAATTACACACTGTGGTACAGTTCACATCAGCAATGATATTGTCTAGATAGATGTTTTATATGTCCCTGATTTTAAATTCAATCTCATATCAATTCCTAAGTTGTGTAAAGATTTGAACTGTGATGTAGCGTTTAATGATTTGGGATGTTTTATTCGGGGGCCTTCACAGAGGACAATGCTTCTTGGTAAACTGAAAAATGCTTTATATTACTTGGAGAATAGCTCATTCGTTCACCATAATTCTCCAAGTACTCCTCCATCAACTCCATCTATAGCCACAAATGTTTCTACATCTTCTTCTGGTAGTGAACAGATTATCAAGAAAATCAAGTTATGGCATTTAAGAATGGGACACATGTCTGTTGATAACATGTATCATATCAAAGGAGTTTTTGAAAAGGAAAAGTGTTGTTTAGGAGATATATGCCAGATTTGTCCTGTAGCAAAAAAAAGTAGGGGCAGTTTTCATTCTAGTACCATCAAAACCACTTCTAAATTTCAGCTTCTTCACATTGATACTTGGGGTCCTTACAAAGAAAGTACAACTGGTTGCTGCAAGTATTTTGTTACTATGGTTGATGATTATACAAGAATGACTTGGGTTTTTCTGATTCAACAAAAGTCTGATATTGTTTAGATTTTTAAGAATTTCTTTGTTTATGTTACAAATCAATTTCATACATCTATTCAAGGAATAAGATCAGACAATGCTCCAGAGATCTGTGCAGGAGAGTTCAAAAGTTTTTGTTCTAGTAATGGAATTCTTCATCAGAAATCTTGTCCTTATACCCCACAGCAGAATGGGGTTGTAGAGAGGAAGCATAGACACATCTTGGAAGTTTCTAGAGCACTTTATTTTCAGTCAAAGCTTCATGCAAATTTTTGGGGGGGATGTGTCCTTTGTGCAGTACAATTAATCAATAGGATGCCTCTTCAAACACTGGATTTTTGCAGTCCTTATGAGAGATTTTTTGGTACACCTCCTTCTCTTGATCATTTAAAGATTTTTGGGTGTTTGTGCTTTTTATCAACTTATAAACATGATAGATCAAAGTTTGATTCAAAAGCTACTGCACACATGTTCATTGGTTATCCTGCTGGTACTAAAGGATATAAAGTCTTAAATCTAGATACAATGCAAATCCAAATATCAAGAGATGTTGTTTTTCATGAACAGCATTTCCCATTTCATTATCTAGATTCTACTAAATCTCCACATCCATTTTTCTTACCAACTGTTACAGATTATACATCTTATCACAATATTCCACTTCCTCATATTTTTTTCTATCAGTTTGGATTCTGCTGCTTCTCACAATAATTCAACTCTAAATTCCATTGAGACTCAATCATCTCAAACTTAAACTGATTTTTCTCCTCATACTCATACTGATTCTCATACTAATTTTCATACTGATTCTCTTAGTTTAATGGATTCTCATACATCCTTGATAGATCTTACTCATCATCCACCAGTCAAAAGAAGCCAGAGATCTAATAAACCTCCTACTTATCTACAAGATTACATATGTAATTCTACTGATCACTGGTGTA
This sequence comes from Saposhnikovia divaricata, assembly GCA_036435485.1. NCBI lineage: Eukaryota > Viridiplantae > Streptophyta > Magnoliopsida > Apiales > Apiaceae > Saposhnikovia > Saposhnikovia divaricata. The sequence goes on from CM071599.1 coordinate 37,423,450, forward strand.
ATCTTGTTAAGTTTGAAAGACTTCCTTCTCAGCATCTTGCATTTGTCAATCAACTGGTTCCAATAGTAGAGCCTAGTACTTACTCTGAAGCTATTAAAGATTCCAGGTGGCAAGAAGCTATGCAGAAAGAATTATTTGCTCTTCAACAGAATCATACTTGGGATCTTGTTGATTTACCCCTGGTAAAAAACCAATAGGCTGCAAATGGGTATTCAAGATAAAATTCAGAGCAGATGGTTCCATTGAAGATTTAAAGCTCGATTGGTAGCTAAAGGGTATAATCAGAAGTGGGGGATTGACTTTGAGGAAACTTTTTCTCCTGTAGTAACGATGACCACTGTCAGATGCTTACTTGTTGTTGCTGCACACAAAGGATGGCATTTACATCAGTTAGATGTCAATAATGCTTTTCTTCATGGTGATCTCCATGAAAAAGTATACATGACTGTTCCAGAAGGTATGCCTAATCCTTTTCACAGAGTGTGCAAACTTATCAAATCATTGTATGGATTGAAACAAGCATCCAGACAATGGTTTGCTAAGTTAGTTGGGGGATTACTTACTAAAGGTTTTTACCAATCCAAGAATGACTATTCATTGTTTATAAGGATTGTGCATGAGAAGATTACAATTGCAGCAGTGTATGTAGATGATATAATCCTTACTGGAAACGATATGGAAGGGATACAAGAACTAAAGTCACATTTGGATAATGTGTTTAGTATCAAGGATCTAGGCAGGCTTAGTTACTTTCTTGGAATTGAGATAGGGTATACTAAGGATGGAATCACACTTACACAAAAGAAATTCACTAAGGTGTTACTACTTGAAGCAGGAATTGATGATAAGAGTTTTGTAGCTACTCCTTTACCAATCAATCTCAAGCTGTCAGCTCAGGATGAAAAAGATTATGAAGATCCAAGTAAGTATAGGTGTCTTGTTGGAAAACTTAATTTTTTGACACACACCAGGCCTGTTTGGCTTATACTGTGCAGCATCTAAGTCAATACCTACAGACACCTAAGACAACTCACTTTAAAGCACTTATTCATGTATTGAAATATGTGTCTTCAACTGCTGGACAAGGAATCTTACTCAAGGCAAGTGAACAGCTAACATTGCAAGCTTTCTCCGACTCTGATTGGGGAGCTTGATTGGATACAAGAAGGTCTATTTCTGGATATGTTTTGCTTCTAGGAAAATCACCAGTTAGTCGGAAATCCAAGAAACAAAGTACTGTCTCCAAAAGCTCATCAGAAGCTGAATATAGGTCAATGTCAGCTGCTGCATCTGAAGTTACATGGGTAGTTAGATTGTTGGAAGAACTGGGAATTAATAACTTGAAATCTGTGACTTTGCATTATGATAATCAGAGTGCAATACATATTGCTAAAAATCCAGTGCATCATGAAAGGACAAAGCATATAGATATAGTTGTTCATTTTACAAGAGACAAAGTCCTGGAAGGTTTGTTGCAGATCACATATCTTCGTACAAGTTCACAGCTAGCAGATGTGTTCACAAAGATTCTTCCTTCTGGACAATTCAATTTTTTATTGAACAAACTAGGCATGACAGAAGCACAACCTAGTTTGAGGGAGGGTGTTGAGCAAAATGATTGTGACAATGATTAGCTCACGACACTGTTACTCTTACTAAAAATAGAAGAATGACAGCTGGACAAAAGTCAGTTACAGTTTTACTGATATAAGATGAAAATCATTATTACTGATTAGTTAGTTAGAGATCTCTCTCTCTCTCTCTCTCTGATCTCTCCCATCTCTTTCTTTATCGTTTTCTTCTAATCAGTAATCTCTTTGTAATCAGTAGATAGCAATGTTCAGAATGGTTGTAAAGACATATGTTCGAGTTACTTTGTTTTACAGTAATACAAGTTCATTTCATTATGTTTTTAATTCGATAATCTGAATTGTAATATTTGGCCTGTTTGGCTCAACTTAATATAAGGACTTATGGACTTATTTTCGGGTAAAAATTTTATATTTTGATAATTTTTTTTTATACAAGTATTTAACGTATGTTTGAGATTCAATAAGTTGCAAAAATAAGTTGGAAAATAAGTTGGAAAGTTAGGAATCGTAACTTTCAACTTAAAATAAGTTGACTTATTCTGAAAATAAGTTCTCCCAAACACCCCCATTGATGAACATCAATCCATCAAAAAATTATTGTTTCATTTTAAAATTTTCTTGAAAAATTATCGTTTCAGGAATTTGAATACAAGTATTACAAAGTAAGAGCAATTCGCAAAACTTAGCGCATCTGATATTAGTAAAGACTAAAATGCAAGATGTGTACTTGAAATTTGGAAGAAATGCAACTTGTATATTTGTGTATCTGAAGATCGAAAAGGTGAGCAGAAGATCGACAAGGTGAGCAAAACGTGTACTACCATCATCTTGCTGCTATCCGTCTGTCAAACAATAGCATTATTGATATACTAGTGTTCTATCCGTGTTACGTACCGAATGATAAAATCTTTTAATAAATTAATAAACATATTATTTTAATCATTATTTAGAAAAAAATAATTTCGTTACAATGTAATTAATTTAAGTAAAAAATTATTTATCTATCAATTTATACCAATTGCATTAATATTAATACTATCAACCATTCACATCCCCCGATGAAATGTTCTAAGTCCCTATTTATTGTTTTTTCTTAATTTTTTCCTTTTTTGAGAATCTTTCTACCAAGTTTATAAATTTTTTACTCTTATTTTAAGTTTTGTTTTTTTTTGGGAATTTAGTATATTTAAATGTGCATTACCGTGGATCTCTATAATTTTAATTATATTAATTCATTCAAAAATTTGTATGGGTCGCGATCAATTTTTTGAATACATATTAAAAATTCATAAACATTCATTTCTTACGACCATAATAAATTATTAAACTATCTCTCAAAAAAAGTTATATTTTTCAACGATATGACGATCCACTAAATGAATGTAGTTATGATAAATGAAAGTTTCATCAAATTATTCTAGTTTCCATTTTATTCGTTCAATACATTTTTACAAATTATATGCTCTTTTGATAGTGAATCGATTTATCATAAAAAAATAAACATTAAGCTTATTTTAATGACAACTTAAACTGTACGTACGTGTATATTCAGTCTGGGAGTTTGTATGTTAAAAAAATTTAATTATACACTTTGTGAATGCAGTGGGTATAAGCTACAAATTTTGCTCTGGAAATAGAAAAACAACTCTGTAAATAACATTTCCCTTTGAATATAGTATATACCGAATTCGAAATTTTTGATTTAGGTTTAAATTTAAATTTTAAATCCAAAATAGTTTCGATTTGGATTTGGATTTCGGTATACCAAAGTCTGAAATCCGATCCAAAATCGAAACCCGATACATGAATAATAGCCGTTGGTGTCCAAAATGCTGTTAGGCCATTCAATTTTTACATCCTTTGCAAACGACTGTTGTACACAAATCGCACACCTTTCCAATCTTCAGATACACAAATTGCTACTCCCTGTCCCCTCGGTTATTTACATTAGAGGGGGACACGTAGACCAAGATAAGATATAAAAAATGAGTAAAGTTAGATTAAAAGTGAGTAAAGTGGTGAGACCTATCAATATTTAATAATAGATTTGAGATAGTGGAGAACGGTAATAGGTGCAATAATGTTTTTTATTATTTAAAAAATGAGAGGAACATCCCAAAATAGTAACCGTAAAAAAATGAGATGGACGGAGGGAGTACTTCTCTATTTGCGAGTAAACAAGTTACATTTAAATTTCATGAAAATGGTAGTGTTGTATTGTAAATTAAACTATTGTGTTTTTTACTTTTTTATGGTTATAAAATCTAGTGGTCACACGTTTTCATGTAGCAAAGATACGAATATATTAAATTAGATACGATGTTTACAGTTACTTATTAAATAACTAGTCTGAAGCAGGCAAAACACAAACCGATAGCATTTGGGTTAGTGAAAAACTTGACTTATTCAGATGTTTATTGTGTAAATAATTACGTGCACATGCAACTGTTCTTCTAACAGATTAATGAATGAATTAGAGAATGTAAACACCTTCGATGGGGGTTGTCAAGTGGTTATCAAAAATTCAAAATTGATGTGGCAATGCACTTTTGATTGACAATCTATTAGAGTTGCAATGCAAGGTTGCCTAATAAAATTGACAACTTTTGGCAACTTCCTCAAATGATTAAATATCTATGTAATTACAAAATGTGTATATCATCCCTACTTATTATAGTTAAAAATTATTTATATTGTGATAATTTGGGACCACATAGGCAACTATGAAAGATGCTAATTATTGGAGTAATTTTTGAATAATTGTTGCCAAAATTAACATGGAGGAAAGAAAAAATAAAAATTTAATATATTTAATGATTTATCAAGAAATGACAATTTTGTTAGCAATCGTTATTGGAGATGTTCTGATCATACGGCCCCGTGTATATAGCAAAACTATAAGAGGCTCCACTGTTGTTTTAATAAACCTCCATTCCAAAGACAAACGTGGACTCAGTATGCTTGTTTCTTGTGAACCTATCTTCGTCTTGGTGTTTGTAGATATAATTTTTAATGTCGTTACTTAACGGTATAAACGAGTTAAATGGAGTCAAATTAATTTGCAAATTATTTGAATTTGATTTATAAAATATTTAAATTTAATTTGATAATAAAACTTGAATTCGAGTTATTCGGGTAAATGAGTCAGAGAATCTAACCATACGGCCAGTGCATATTCGAGTTATGCATCCCAACTCACGATACAATTATATATACAAGCATGGACTCCATTTTGCTTGTTTCTTGTGAACCTATCTAGTATCTACGGTAATTGGATTGTAAATGAACCAAATTGTTTATGGAGAAAACTCGAGTTTGAACTTGTCTATCTAGTATCTACGGTAATTGGATTGTAAATGAACCAAATTGTTTATGGAGAAAACTCGAGTTTGAACTTATTTAGATGAATTCGGTTCAAATCTTTTATTAACCGAACTTAGATTTAAACGTGGAAATGTGTTGAAAAGTAATTCAATTTGAACCGAGTTTTAATTACGTCTGTTTTTTATTTTCATAACTAATTATTTATTTTTATGTTTATATTAAATTTAAAATATTTAAAGTGACAAGAAGTCAAATTTTATAGACAATTTGAACACCCTGCATGTAAATTATGAATGATTCACATACTATTATGATCGATTATTTAAAGACCAAATTATATAATCTAGCCGGTAATGTGTATAAGAGCATCTCCGGTTTTCAAGTGGTTGCGAAATTCTAGGTGGCATGACATCCTTGGTTGTCCATTTATTAATGTTGCTAACAAGTTGCCAACCAAAGTTGCCAAAAGTTGGCAACTTCCCCATTTAGTTAAAACACACACAACTCCCCAAAAATGTATTTAACTTTACCCTTTTTTATATCTCCCATATTTTTAATGTAATTATAAGATAATATAAAATTTATGTATGGGACCACATTGACAACTTTTAAATTTGCTAACTATTGGAGTAGATTTGTAACAAAAGTTGCCAACAATGAGATGGAGCAGAGAAGAAATAAAAAAATAATATATATGATGATATGGTAAAAATTCGCAACTATGTTGGCAACCTCTATCGAAGATGCTCTAAAATGTATCTGTACAACATACACATACACAAAAAAATTCAAAATAAACGTGTTATCCGACAAATGATAATCTTAATATTGTTGCTTTAAGTATAGGGGTTCGGCCTACACCAAACTGTTATTGTGGTAAAGGGTTCATGCTGTATAGTAGAAAGTTTCCGTAGTGCAGTGAATAGTAAAATTTTGGTGTGAAAATAGGAGGATTTTTGTGATACATGCCTTACCGCGGAAAATTTCTACGATACGATACAAAATCTTTTAAATCCTAATCGTTGGATGATTGATCTAATAACATTTAAACCGTTTATTAAAAAATACGTTTGCCAAAAAACTGGGGGCCTTAACTATAAGCTAATAATCACAGATCGGAAATTTTGGCCAAGCACATGTTTCTGCTCTCTAGCCTATTAATAACTCCACTGTAGTCTGTAAGGCTGAGCTAAATATTTTTCCACCTTGCAAGCAACTGATTCTGTTAATTTTGAATGTTAACCGGGATTTGATTATAAATTTTTATTAAATTTTAACCAAAAATCAATATTTGAAAAGAAAATTTATATTAAAATTTTCGACTTAACGGGAATTTAAACTTAGGTTAACTTTTAACCGGTTCCGCACCTAATTATACTAGTACTAAATAATTGTAAGATGCGAGCTAAAAATTACAGTATTCCACAACGAAATAAAAGAATTGGATTTTCCATATTAAAAGGGACGATTTAATTAATTAATTAGAAAAAAACAATATGGTTATCTGTCTAAGATATAGAAACACCAAGATCTTTTTTTCTGTGCGTTTACAATAAAATATTTCCACGCTATTTCACTAATACACATGCATATATTTCATGCTTTTCTGCTTTATAGAGTAATTGTTTACAGAATACTGAATGATTCGTGGTGGAAAACGATAAATTAATTGATTTTTTAATCCTGAATTATTTGATTTCACTGTTTAAATAATTCTCCATCTGGAATTCTGGATCATCTGAAGTTATGGTTATGGGCTTCAATAAAAAATAGGAAAATTATATAAAAAGATAAAAGTTGTTGAGTTATTATTATAAATTATAAATAAAATAAAATAAAAGAGAAAAAGACAACCCAGTGATGGTGCACTTGACATTATTAAACGTTTCATCCTATTTAACAGCACATAAACGAATGCAACCTGAATTATCAGGACCCATCAAAATGTCTTTATCGTTGTTCATGTTGGAAAGCATCTCTTTTATTTGTTTATTTAGTGATTTATTTTTCTTTATATCTAACATGCCCTGTGTATGTGTTTACGGTTAATTATACATGCACAATCTTCAGAAATAATCTTTTAACTGATCGTATAAGGACAAGTGAGAACAGTACACCTCTCTTTTTTCACACTTTAAACCCAATATAATATCGGATATTTATTTAGAGTCCGTTTGTTAAAAAAATATTTTAAAATTTTTTTGGTATTCATTTAGATTTTCTTAATAGTAACAAGTGTATTTTAAACATCATTTATATTTCTGTATCATTACATCGGAATTCATATCTCTTTATATGTATCTGTTTCTTCCAAGAAAATTGAGTCAAGTCACCACTGATGTACAAATCAAACATGGGTGTACCAAACAAGTGCAATTTATACAAAATAAACATGGTGGAAATGGTTTGTTGAGTATAATTGAGCTGAGAACAATTTATGTGTGAGAATAGTGAGAATAATTCTTTTGCATTCTTTTAAAAAGTGTAGAACAATTTTTTTGATAATCAAGTGTTCGGGTCAACTTTCGTGTATCCTGACTTATCCGGAGGACTACTATATAGCACACTCTTACCTATCGGAACAAGATAGTTCACTTACTTCCGTGACTCCCAGTGGGATTGAACCTATGACATTGGGATGGTGAGTCCCTAAGTCACGGTACCAACCAACTGAGACATTCGTGGTGGGTAAAAAGTCATAACAATTGTTCTGCATATTTTTCACATTTTTATTGTATTATTATGTTGCAGAACAATAGAGTTTTTACTGTTGTTATATTAATACGTGTTCTCATCAGAGCGTGTTTAATTAAGTCAAATTGTTTATTTTGTATGCTTTTTTAAAAAAAAATTAAACTCCTACATACTCATTAGTTCCGGTTTATTTTGTATATATGCTGGTCTATTTTGTATAAATTTTTGGCGTTGTCGACTGCAGTATATAATTTAATTTTTATGAGTTGTCGTTTTATAGTTATGTAATTGAAGTACATTAGTATAAATAAGTGAGGTTTTCGGTAATTACGAACGTGTGTCGGCAAGCAGCCCTTTTCATTAATTTCAACTACATATATATCCCACTTAACTTTCCATTTTTTACGAGGCTGTAAAGCAAATAATATAAAACAAGAAAGCAAAGCAGGTGTGGTGTGCAGCGACATTAACAAGCTTTAATCAAGACAAATAATTGATACGGACGCACGTACAGCTATGCGGATTGATTTAATTAATACGAATGCATTATATGGTGGTCACACACGTAAGAGCAAGTCCAATGTATAGTTCTTATAATTATAATATAGAATCAAAAGTAAAAATTTAATTTTAAAGATATTTTTAGATGAATAATGCATAATTAAATACTTGATTGTATATTTAGAACCAAAAATAATTATAATCATTCTTACTACATCATTAATTAATTAGAAATGGAGTGGAAGATGATTTATTTTAAATGAAAGTAATTGGGAATTTGTTGGTTGTAAAAAAACAATTATCATTGAGTGCAAGTGCTATGTTAGCACCAAAACACACTTTTTGATATCGAATTATAACAATAGTTATAGTTATTTTACATTTATCATTCAACTTAGATGACCAATTTCGTTTCCAAAACCTTGTTCATGGTTAGCTCGATCAAAGCGTACGTCGGGTTTGGCTATAAACAAATAATACCTACGTCATTCTCGCATTTGAAGATCATACAATTTTTGAATTTTTTGTATAAATATACGTATGATATATTTAAAAGGTCATGTAAATTTTGACACCGGTCATGAACCCACCCGACATATAAATTTGGGATGAAATCAAGTAAATACTAAGTTATACACAGAGGGGACCAAGCGGGGCACAATTAAGCGCAGCCAAGTTGTTATGAAAAGGAATTTTGCAAGTTGATGATTCTCCAGACTAATTTGAAAACTATAGTAGTAGTATGATTTATTATAAAATATTGCAAGTTGTTACAAATTTGCTGTCCGGGAGAAATGAACTACAGTAACGAAGTCTGATTGTTACATCCTTAAGTAACATAATTTTCAGTAGTTATCGTTCCTCGCCCACTTTTTTCTTGACCTTAAGACTAATTTGTTTGAATATAACATAAACCTAATTTTTTTTATATAATTAAAGAACAGAGAATGTATACCAATTGATCACTGCTAGATCCAGATCTTATTGCCTTTTTCTTTGAATTCAAGGACGACAATGACTAATTTATTAACTCAATCTGATCAACTAGCTATATATGTAGTTGTCTATGTAGTAGCACTACTGTGGATTTCACATTTGAAAAATCATGTCCAATAGTAATCTGAAAATTTATGCTGCATGTTAAACGAAGCTTAGATCAACGGAGAAACAAACAAAAAAGAAGAGAGTAAGGAAGAGAGAGATGAAATGTTAACATTTTGATTAGTCTCAAATGACAGAGAGAATAGTATATTTATAGAAACAAATTCGATTTAAATGAAATGTTAACATTTTGATTAGTCTCAAATGACAGAGAGAATAGTACATTTATAGAAACAAATTTGATCTAACTAACTTCAACATCCCCCTCAAGTTGGGAGGTGGAAACACTCCCAAATTGGACAACAAACTGTTGAATTGAACAAAAGGAGCTATCTTGGTTAGAACATCAACAAGTTGAGAACGAGTAGGAAGATAGGTCAACTGCAATAAGCCCTCCAACACCTTATCTCGAGTGAAATGACAATCAAGCACTATATGCTTGGTACGTTCATGGAAAACAGGATTTTTCGCTATGTGTAGAGCAGATTGATTATCACAATGCAATAAAACAGGTTTAAGACTGGAAACACCTAGTTCTTCAATTAGACGAACCACCCAAGTTACTTCTGCAGCTGCAAAAGCCATTGCTCGATATTCTGCTTCTACAGAAGATCGAGAAACAGTGCTTTGTTTCTTAGATTTCCAAGTAATTGGAGATTTCCCAAGTAGCAAAATGTAGCCAGTAACTGATCGTCGTGAATCTATACAAGAAGCCCAGTCTGCATCTGAAAAAGCTTGTAATTGCAATTGATCTGTGGCCTTTAACAAAATACCTTGTGTGACAGTACCAGCAAGATATCTAACAACATGATGTAAAGCTTTCATGTGACTAGTACGTGGAGCATGCATGTATTGACTTAAACACTGTACTATGTAAGATAAATCTGGTCTTGTGTTGGTAAGATAATTGAACTTACCAACAATGGATCGATAAAGCTCAAGATTGGAAATTAACTCTCCTTCAGAACTTGAAAGTTTGAGGTGAACAGGCAAAGGAGTGCAAGTAGGAGTCGAAATATCCATACCAGACTCTACTAATAATTCTTTAACAAATTTCTGTTGACAGAGAATAAGACCATCATCTGAATGTGTGACTTCAATGCCTAAAAAATAATGAAGATTGCCAAGATCTTTGATCCCAAACATAACATCCAAATGTGCTTTTAAACTATGAATACCATGAATATCATCACCAGTTAAGATAACATCATCAACATACACAGCTGCTACACAAGTGAGATTATTCTATTTTTTAATAAACAGACTATAATCATTTCTTGACTGTGTAAAATCTTGACATACCAATTCTTCAACCAGTTTAGCATGTCATTCTCTAGATGCTTGTTTTAATTCATAGATAGATTTTCGAAGCAAACAAACCAAACCATGTGGATTAGGAACACCTTCCGGAACACAAATACAAACTTCTTCCTTCAAACTCCCATGTAAAAAAGCATTGTTTACATCTAGCTGATGTAACTGCCAATGCTTTGAAGCAGCCAAAGATAGCAAAATTCTAACTGTACTCATTTTAACTACAGGAGAAAAAGTCTCCTCATAATCTATCCCATGTTTTTGATAGTAACCCTTAGCAACAAGCCTTGTCTTACACCTTTCCAAGCTGCCAACAGACTTAAGTTTGACTTTAAAAACCCATCGAGACCCTATAGCCTTTTTACCTTTTGGAAGAGGAACTAACTCCCATGTATGATTAGCATTCAAAGCCTGTAACTCAGTTTGCATGGCTGCAACCCAAATAGGATTAGCAGCAGCTTCTTGATAAGATTGGAATTCTTTCCAAAAAGAACTTGAGCACAACAACTTCCAGCAGCTATGTATTTAGCCTCAGCTGTGGAAGTTGACACAGATTGTTGTTTCTTGCTGTACCAAGAGACTAACCTTTGTCCAAGAAACTGGCAGCTACCTGAGGTGCTTTTCCTATCCACTCTACATCCAGTATAATCAGCATCAGAATAACCAACCAGATTGAACCCTGTGTCCTTAGGACACCATAAACCCAAGTTTGGAGTGCCCTTCAGATATCTAAAGATCCTTTTTATAGCAATCAAATGTGACTCTTTTGGATTTGATTGAAACCTTGCACTCAGACATGTAGCAAACATGATGTCTGGCCTACTTGCAGTGAGATAGAGTAGAGAACCAACCATGCCTCTGTAGACTGAGATATCTACTCTCTTGCCTTTGACATCTTCATCCAATTTGGTGGCAGTGACCATGGGTGTCTTTGCAGGTGAGCAGTCTTCTAAGTCAAACTTCTTTAATAAATCCTTGATGTACTTGGTTTGACTGATGAAGATACCATTATTCCTCTGACTAACTTGCAATCCAAGAAAGAATGTTAACTCTCCCATCATACTCATCTCATACCTGCTTTGCATGAGCTTAGAGAATTTCTCACACAGCTTCTCATTTGTAGAGCCAGATATGATATCATCCACATAGATCTGAACTAGGATAATATCATTACCATGCTTCTTGTAAAACAGTGTCTTGTCCAATGTTCCTCTAGTGAATTGATTTTCAAGAAGAAATTGTGATAAAGTGTCATACCATGCCCTTGGAGCCTGCTTAAGTCCATACAATGCCTTAAGCAATCTGTAGATAAATTCTGGGAAATGTGGATCCTCAAAGCCAGGTGGTTGTTGCACATAAACTTCTTCTTCCAACTCCCCATTCAGAAATGCACTCTTGACATCCATTTGATAGACTTTAAAGTTTGAATGATCAGTAAATGCCAAGAAGATTCTGATGGCATCCAATATAGCAACAGGAGCAAATGTCTCATCATAGTCAATGCCTTCCTGTTGAGAGTATCCTTTTGCAACCAACCTTGCTTTGTTTCTTACTATTATACCATCTTCATCCATTTTATTCTTCAGAACCCATTTTGTTCCAACAATGGTTCTGTTCTTTGGTGCAGGCACAAGTTCCCATACTTTGTTTCTTTCAAATTGATTCAGCTCCTCTTGCATAGCAATAATCCAATCTGGATCCAATAGTGCATCATCAAGTTTCTTAGGCTCAATTTGAGATAGAAAGCAACCATAGAGGCACTCATTTTGAGTTGCTCTCCTAGTTCTCACTCCTGCATTTGGATCTCCAATAATTTGCTCTGCAGTGTGTGACCTATCCCATTTCCTTGAGTGCTCAGTTTGATTTCTCAACGTTGATGTTGCTTCACCATCCAAGTCATGATCATTTTCATTTCCTCCCCCTGTGAAGTTGCTACTATTCATAGGTGTGTCTTGGATGCTAGTCTCTTCACTGTTGATTGGATCAGATTCTTCTCTTGCTTCATCATTCACTTGAGTTTGTTGAACTAGAGTTCCAACTTCAGTTTCAATCTCTTCATCAGAATCATCTAGATTTTCAAACTTTAATGGATCTCTATCTGCATCATTGGCTTCTTCTAATCCAGGTAGTTTGCTGTCATCAAATGTCACATCTGTGCTTTCCATAACTTTCTTTTGACTGATGACATAAACTTTATATGCAATTCTCTCCATAGAATAGGCAAGAAAAATTCCTTCAAATGCCTTTGCATTAAACTTCCCAACATATTCTGAATTGTCTTTCAACACAAAGCATTTGCTTCCAAAAGTATGAACATACTTTAGAGTAGGCTTCTTTCCAGTCATCAAATTGTAAGGTGCCTTTCCATTGTTTTTGTTGATGAGGGTTCTGTTCTGGATATAGCATGCAGTTCTCACAGCCTCAGCCCAAAAGCATGTAGGCACTTTTGCATCAAGCAACATTGTTCTAGCAGCCTCAATTAGAGATTCTTTTCTTTCTCTCAACTACTCCATTTTGTTGTGGAGTCCTTGGAGCTGAGAATTGTTGAGAAATGCCATTCTCTTTGCAAAATGCTTCAAGTAAGGCATTTCTGAACTCTGTTCCATTATCACTTCTCAATGCAATCACAATTGCATTGTTGGCTTTTGCTTCCTTATCAACTTTCTTTATGTGCTCAATGATTACTTGTGGAGCCTCATCCTTTGATGCTAGAAATTCCACCCATGTATACCTTGTGTAGTCATCAACCATCACTAGGGCATAATTCTTTCTTGAGAGTGACATAATATTGACAGGCCCAAACAAATCCATATGAATTAATTGCAGGGGCTTGGTGATTGATGTCACTGTCTTTGACTTGTGGCTTGACCTTTTCATCTTTCCTTTTTGGCAAGCCTAACACTCTCATTCTTGACAGAATTCAAGTGTGGGCATGCCTCTCACTAACTCTCTTTTGACTAGAGAATTAATGGCCTTGAAGTTCAGGTGTGATAACTTCTTGTGTCATAGCCAACAATCTTCATTTGATGCTTTTGAGTAGAAGAAACAAACTTTGTCCTTGTTTGCAGAGTCCATATTGGCTACAAACAGGCTCCCTTTTCTTACTCCAGATAGAGCACAATCACCAGTCTTCTTATGGGTGATCAAACATTCATCTTTGTCAAAATTTACCTTGAATCCTCTATCAGTAAATTGACCAACACTTAGCAGATTATGCTTGAGACCCTTGACCAGTGCTACATCTTCAATGATGACATTACCAACTTTTAACTTGCCATATCCCAATGTGTTACCCATGATGTCATCTCAAAAAGCAACCATTGGGCCAGCTTTCTCCTCATATTGTGATAGCAGGGCCATATCACCAGTCATGTGATTTGAGCATCCACTGTCCAAAATCCACATGACCTTCTTTTCACTTTCTTTGCCCTGCAAGCACAAAGGTATTACTTTTTCTTTGGTACCCAAACAAGTTTGGGTCCACTTGACTTAGAAACAGATTTATCAAAAATAGCATGCTTATCAACTTTCTTAGGACTAGTCTTCTTGTCACTGTTAGAAGTCTTAGAGTCTGAATTCTTAGACTTAGGTGACAGAGGTACCTTCCTAACTCTAGGAGGACTTGAAGACTCTGGCCTTGTGTAGTGTGTGTGAATGTTGTGACTGATGCAACCATCCATGAATTGTCTTCTCAAATTAAAACAGCTAGTCATAACATTCATGTTGCAAGGCATACAGTCAAGTTTATCACAGAAAGGTGAATCTCTATGTCTTAAAGGCATAGAGCAATCATAGAAAGGCTTAGCTACACTACCAGTTGGTTTCTTGCATGCATGAGTTAAGTGATTAATGCTAAAACAGTTTTGACAAACTTTCCTAGGGGCATTTGGCATATAAGCATAATTATTATTCGTGTTTATCCCTAGCTTGCCATTCCTGTTTTGTTTCTTATTAGCCACTTTCTTCTCAGATTCATTTTTGCCAGCTGAAACAAACTTCCAAACTTCTCAGGTCTAGGTCTACCTCCTACTGGCTTCTTGGATTTTGCCTTGACACTCTCACTCTTAGAGGATGCTGGTTGTTCACTAGACTGTGCCTCTTCCTCATCATTCAACATTTGCTTAATGAGTAAGGCATTCTCATCAATTTTAAATGTTGGTTCTTTAAAAAGTGGAGACTCAGTCTTTTTCAAAATGTGAGGCACTTCATCCTGAACAACTATGTCATCTTTAATGACAACATAGCCTTTCCTCTGTTTAAGAGTGCCATAGTCAAGTCCAATGATAGCCTTGGGTTTAGCTTGGTTTTTCTCATGGTAGGACTGCAATAGACTAGAGGAGTTTTTAAAGGTTTTCAGTTGAATTCATTTTCAGCTAGTTCATCCCTAATAGCCTTCTCAACCTGACTAGCACATAGAACCTTATTCTGCAGATATTCAACTTCTTTCTTAAGGTTATTTATTTGCATAGAAGTTAACTCAAGTTCCTCATTCTTCTTGTTTAACAATTCATTCTTAGCAGACAGTTTGGCAATCTCTTCATTAGCAGCAGTCATACTAGTATAAATATTAAACATTTCAATAGATAGTTGTTCAACCATGCATTTATACTTTGAAACATACATATCTATGGTAGTGAGAGATGGTACCTGAGAGTCAGATAGAGATTGTTCATCCTTGGAATCAGCCATCAAGGCATAGTTGTAGAATTCTTGCTCCTCTCCATCATTATCAGAGTCATCCCAACACTTCCCTTCAGCTGTGTAGGCCTTGCCTTGTGTTTACTTTTTCAGAAGGGCCTCATACTTAGCTTCAAGCTCTAGAAACTCCTTATCCTTCTTTTTAGGCTTCTTGCATTCACTGGCAAAATGCCCTAGGTCATTGCATCTATAACACCTTACAGATGACCTCTCCACATGGTTGGTTTTGAATTTATTCTTGTTTGCTTTCACAGGTGACTTGCTCTTGTTGAATGAATGGTTTTGGGGTCTAGGTTTGAAGGGTTGGTTCCTCTTGAATCTGATGTTTGGAAACTTTCTTACCATGAAAGCATATGAAGTGTTTTCCATGTCATCTAGCTCTTCAAGAGTATAGAACTCTTCTTCTTCCTTCTCCTAAATAGGTTCAGTCACTTCACCTTCATTTTCTTCATCATCTACTATCTCTTCTATCCTCAGCTGACTTGTAGATGCTTCTAGGTCTTGAACAGATTTGCTGACAATCAAGGCACATGATGTGTTTATAATTCTGCCTTGGTTGGCTTCGATAGCCCTCTTCTGAAGCAACTCAAGCTCATGAGTCTTTAAAACCCCATAGAGCACATCATATGTGACTTTGTTCAAATCTCTTTCTCTTAGAGAAATGACCCTTTGCTCTAGATGGTTTGGTGAAGACAATAGAAACTTCATGTTCAACTCCTTGGTGCTGTAAACCTTCCCATTCATCTGCATCTCAGTCACCAGCTTGTGAAACCTTTCAAACATGTCAGTAATGCTCTCCTTGGTCTGAGCCATGAAAACTTCATACTGTGTGGCCAGTATCCGTTTCTTGTTTTCTTTAACCTCCTCTGTTCCTTCACATAACACCTCAATATGATCCCACATCTCCTTTGCTATTTTTCAAGAGGCTATGTTAGCAAACATTGACAGTTCCATAGAATCTATGATTAATAATATGATATGACTGTCGAGAACAACCATCTCTTTTTCTGTCTCTGTCCATTTGGATGGTTCTTTAGCAACATAGGATCTTGGAATGGTTACAGTTCCAATGGTCTTTTCAGGAATCTCCTATTGTGGAACAAAGGGACCATTCTTGAGTATCTCAGGATATAGAGGGTTGATAGCTTTGATGAACAATAGCATTTTAATCTTCCAGAGGTTGTAATTCTCTTTGTCGAACTTAGGGACCTTCACTGTTCCTGTAGTCTTTGGTGTATTCATGATCTTTTTCTGTTTTTAAATAAACAGCCTGCTCTGATACCACTTGTTGAGTATTGAATATACCGAAGAGAATACAGAGGGGGGAAGGTGAATGGATTCTCAAACTTTTCTTCTGATAAGTGTTTTAGGTGAAGGTTATTTGAAGGGTTTGAATCTGGTTGTGTAACAAAGTATGTGTTTGTGTTTAACAGATTATGTAAGTGCGGAATATAAATAAAAGAACACGATCACTCACTTTAATCTAATAATGTATTAGATAAAGATTTTGCTACAAACTGTGAATACAAATGTTAGTATTCTCAGCTTCACTTTTCTCAGAGAAGATGTATATATCTAAATGTTCTTGAAAAGGTTAACTACTAGAGAAGTGAGGTTGTACTCTTATAGAACATGAGTACAGCTACTTACTAAAAATAGGGTGACATACAAAATTACTTTCTAATATGTCTATCCCTTTTTGAGTAATATCCAAACGGCTTGAGATTTGACTTTCTTTAACTCTGTTCAGATCCACTTCTTTAGCAACTTGTCTCATGAGACATCTCTCTAAGCTTCTTGTAGTCTTTCCAAAATTACTTTACAGTACTGTGGTTCTGAAAGTGTTTTGGCTTGCTGCAGGTTTCTGACTTTTACAATTCTCCGGTATTTTGTCTCCAAGACTACATTCGAGAAGTAACTAAGTGGTTGATTCGAGAACTAGAATTGACTTGATCGATAACTCTGAGTTCTCGAATACTGTATAATTGACATATTGAATAACTTCTCGAATTAGTCTTTTCTTCAGGAATCCTTGACTTCTCGAATAGAGCTTTTAGTTTATGGAGTCCTTGAGATGTCGAATAACTTCTTTAGTCCTTGAGATATCGAATGTAACTTTGACTTGTTGACTCTTAGAGAACTCGAATGATGCTTTGACTTGTTGACTTCTTGAGTTCTCGAATAGAGTATTAGACATGTCGAATCTCTGAGTTGTCGAATGAGGCTTTGATTGACTTCCAGAGATATCGAATAATGTCCTTATAGATATCGAATCCTTGACTTATCGAATGCTAGACTTCTCGAATAGATCAAAACACTTTTCGAATTTGTACTTAGGCAAATCTTCATTCTCCAAATTCCAACTGTGATTATTTTGACAGTCTTGGTCTTCAAGCTTGAGGCATGATCCTTGGAACTTCTTTCAATTATTATTCTCTGACTTTAATTACAGTTACACAGGTAGAATTTGATGCATGTTATAAGTACTACAACAAGTAGAAACTCTACAACTAGAGGTTCCCTCAGTTAAGAGGTCATGTAGGTAATGCAAAGCATTACAGTCAATTAGGATTGTTTTTAGATGTATACAGGCATGCCTCTGTGACTAACACTAACTTACTTTGCTGAGCTGGGATAACAACTTAGCCACTAGTACTAATATCACTACTTAGACTATTATCTATACTATTAGTAGAAAAATTAGCTGGATATTCAACACTTCACATTTTGATTAAAGCTCTTCGAATGCAAAATATTAAATTTTGTCTGAATTTACTTTTATGTATAGGTGCATGAGAGGCTTCAGGCTAGTGAGTTAAAATTGAACGGATACATTTCTGGTGGACCGTGAGACTGAAGAAAGTCGTAAGAAATAATTAGAAGGAAAATGGTCCCTCCCGAATCCCCATTATATAGTACTTCCTCCATTCAATTGTTTAATTTTTGAGAATTTACTAAAAATACTGCATTATCTTTCTTTTTTTGCAGATATACGGTTCTCTAACTTTTCTTGCATTTTTACTGTTATTTAAAATCAAAGATTCCAAATTTGCAAAAATACGGCCCATTCTTTCTCTTAATACATCGCCTCTCACTCCAAAACCACCTTCCCCTTCCCCGCCCCGCCGCCTTCCCCGAACTCCGGGGCCGCAGGCCTCTTACCTTCTTCTTTTAAGGAGAACGGCGTCATTTTCATCGCTGGAGTAGCGTCGGGGTCGCAAGTTTTAGGAACATTGAGTTTCATTTGTTGGAGAAGAGAGTGGTAATTTTTAGTTTCATTGTTATATATGTTTAGATCGTTAAATTTTAAATCGATCCATATAATTTTATTGAGTTTTAAGATGTTTTTAGCCTCGTCGGGAAATAGTTGCTTGACCGGAATTTTATTACAATTGTTTGTTTAGAATTTGGTTTGTATACGTGTATAAATCTACATATGTATAACATCATATATTTTTCTTATAATTTCTGGGCGTTATTTTGAGTTCACCGGAATATTAGTTTGGTCACCAGATTTTGAGGTTGTGTTCGGATTCTTGATTGTAACTGTTGGTTAAGATGCTATGAAAGAATGCTCTGAAATAAGCAAGTCTGATCCCCTAAAAAAAACGAAAAAAAAGTGAGGAAAGATAGTATTTTTGCAATTTTTAACAAGAAATTGGTATAATTGCAATTGAGATGGTAAAATTGCAAATAGCTATTCTTAACAAAAGTAAAAATGCAAAAATTTACTTTTATTTATTTATTTATCAAAAAGCTCTTAATTTTTTTATGTTAATGTGATCAAATTTTAAATTATTTGTAAAATTATTGACTTAAATTTTTATAAATTTTAAAAAATATAGATTATAATAGATTATCTATATTTTTGTATTATTTTTTTCATTAATTATATTTAAAATATAATATATGTAACTAAAATTATAAAATAATTTTATTTGATTAAGAAAAATCAAACAAATCAATTTAAATGAGATGGAGGGAGTAAAGTACGGGAGGATTGTTTGTGAATAAGATGGGGGCAACCGGACAAAGAGGATGTTTGGAAATTAGAGATTTGAGAAAAAGTTAGAGATTTGAGAAAAGTTAG
Source organism: Saposhnikovia divaricata (assembly GCA_036435485.1). Lineage (NCBI taxonomy): Eukaryota > Viridiplantae > Streptophyta > Magnoliopsida > Apiales > Apiaceae > Saposhnikovia > Saposhnikovia divaricata. The sequence continues at coordinate 37,442,764 of CM071599.1, forward strand.
AGGTTTGATCATTTGAAATCTCTAATATTTGGGACTTAGCGATTGAAATAATTTTTTGAACTCAAAAATTTAATTTTCAAAAAGCTACATGAAGTAGTTTTTTCAATTAGAAGTTTTTTATGTGTTTAGTGATATACAAAAATCTATCTCAAACAGCTAATTACTAAACAATTTATGTAAAACAATTAATTTAATCCACTTATAAAATAACCAACTTAATTTACTAATTAAAATAACTAACTCAATTCGTTAACGGTTAACCGTTAAGAGTTAAGAACTAATGGCTAATTGTCAAATAGGATCACAGTTAATTTGGAAGTGAGTTGGTAGCCGGGGAGAAAAGAAGCCGGATGGAAATTAAAAAAAGAAGAAGAAGAAAGAGTGAAATGTTGGGCCGTCTAACATTTGGTTAACACTCATTGTTTACAACTAAATTTGCATGATTTCATAGTTGATGCTCTGTAAAAAAAATCATGCTAATGAGTTCAAGTAAACTCTTATTTTTTTTCTTTTGAAATGTAGAACTTCATTACTTAACCAAAATATCGGACAGAAAAGTCTCTAAAGTAAACTCTTATGTTGTAACAATATTTTTTCCGTCTCTCTAAGTACGTTAACACTTTGTATTATGAAATATTTAATTTATTCATTTTTTAACATTTCTTGTTCTATGGTATATTTTTTTACTAATATTATAAGGATCCACTAATTAACACTAATTTAATTTTTTTACTTTTCCCTTTTTCCAAAATTTTTAAATTTCGCATACAATAACAACATGAAGAATTTATCAAGATTGGGATGAGTGTCTAGCAAGTAATCCCGTCTAAATAAAAAGAATGAAATTTGATGTATGAGAATATTGTAGTATACCCCCACGGGGTGTAATAGATGGTGGCATTGCTGTCTTGATTTTTTCTATAAAATTATACATAATTATTATTTCATTTTATTTATTTATATGATCATGTTTTTTTTAATGATAGCAAAAAAATGATAGCACATTTTTTCGATTTGATCCTATTCTCTCGAATTATAACGGCTGCTGCTAATATATGCTCCATCTTGACTTTCCAAGTTCCAACATTTCCCCACTCAAAAATCAAAAGTCTCATAATGGGAAAATATATGTAACAATTTGTCTTCCACACCGTCTAATCAAAACTAATATCAAGAAAATTCAGAGACAAATTATCAGAAACCAATTAATAGCAAGTTCACACTGAATGTTACGTACTACTCAATATAGAGGGAGATTCAGATAGCAAGTTCGAGCTTAACATAAATAACTTGCAAGAGGCATATGCTACCATTTTCTATTATATACTACTCATGTAATGTTAAAATTTTATAAAGTAATAATTTTGGAATAAGGAAAAAATTATTTTGTTAAGAATAAAAATATCTTGTTTTCGATCAAAATAAATATTATTTTAATAAAATTATTATTTAATTGAAATTTAATTATATACCACAGTACACATTACAGATTAAGGTTGTGTTCACTTGAATTAAATTGAATAAGGGGAGAATGGAATGAAATTTGTATTCTTATTTGAGAGAGCGATTGAGAAAATGTTTAAATTTTCATTCTCTATTTCATTCCTTTCCATACAATTTAAACTAAAGTTTTAACCCGTTTTGGAAGGAATGCGTCATCATCTCATCATTTTTCTTACAATCTTCACTATAAGAAACTTTTTCTCACTCATATTTATTCACTATTTTACCCAACATTCTCCCTTTTATCTAAACTTTTATTTACAATTTTATTTTATTTTTATATCATTCCATTTTTCCGAAATGAATACAAACTTAAAACCATGAATGACAAGTAAACATACTTCTTCTCCTTCTTGACTTTGTTTAGAGCAACTCCAACCCATCACTAAATCACTATAATAGTGATGGATATAGTGTCAAATTCACTCCAATGCAACATTAAAATGGTGACCCAAGATCACCATTTGGTGATCCTTGGTCACCAAATTTGGTGACTTTCAAAATTCCAACAATACCCCTATATTTGTTAACAAAACAACTTTTTTCCATCTATGTCCTATTATTTGTTCTTGTAAATTTTTTCCAACTTATTTGTTCTCATAATTTTAACTTTAAATTTTTATCAATTGAAACTTCTTTTTTTCTTAGCTCTTGTTAAATTTTTATCTATGTCGTACTATTTATTCCTAGCTCTTGTTAATTCTAAAATGTCGTAATTCTAAAATATCAATTTTCAACAAAATTTGGATATTGATTTTTTTTATAAATAATTTTTATATTAATAAATTTAATATTATGCGACCATAACATTACAATTTAAAATATAATAGATATTAATAATGTAAATTGAACAAAGTTAGAATATTCTATTTTATTGGTGAAAGATTCCTTTTAGTATCAAGTATACTGATCATGGGTTGGAGTGTATTTTATGAATGGTGTAATTTTGTCACCAAAATAGTGTCCCTAGGACACTATTTTAATATCTTGCATTGGAGATGTTCTTACACGCACAACTTCCTCCCCATTCCAACATCTTGACTTTTTTTTTCTTGCTCGTCTTAAATGTGTATTCAATAGCGTCGTTGAATTTAAAGACAAGTCTTAGGGAAAACGTTTATAAATAAATATCCTGAAATATGTAAAACTGAATCATCTATTTTACTACCCCGTCAAATTTTTAAAAGTCATCGTAATTTTGGCAACAAAAAAAAAAGTCATTGTAATTTGGGCGGAACATTGAGAAAAAGCCTTTTAAGATGTAACTCCTACGAATAAAGATAAACCTATCCTAACGTGGTTGTAAATTTCTGAAATCCGAACAAATTGATTTAGATATCTAATAGCGATGTATTGGTAATTAAAATTTATCAGAATGATTGATATGGGCTGAAAATAAGCCCTAAAGACACATTTAATGTGGCATTAATTAGGCCAAGAATGGTCCAAACGTGGGGCCCACCAGGTGGGCCCAAAACCCCAATTATAATATTAATTTCGTAATTAATATTAGGGGTAATAAACAGCTCAGCAATAAGTGTCAGATAAGGACATTATCTCTACAAGACTTAGCCTCCAAGGCATCCAATTCGATATGGCAACAGACTCCTACAAGGAAGGAGTCTAGAACTTTCCTCAACTTTCCTCAAGGAGGTGACTTATCTATTAAGTCTCCAACTCCTACCTTAATTCTAAGGCTTCTCAGCCTATATAAAGGGTCAGACCCCTCACCTCAGAACTACGTTTTGGCTTGATCTTTGATATTCATCGAAGTACGTAGGCATCTTGTGAAGGCAGATTCAGCCACGAACACAAGAACAACCATTAAAGCTCGAAGCTCCCACAAATCATAGTAGTTAATACGCAATAAATATACCCTACTTTTTATTCCACAACATTTGGCGCCGTCTGTGAGAAGACAACATCAACCATGGTTCAAACACGAAGAACAACACCAGTTGTAACTGAGGCCGTGCCACTCAACTCTGCTCCACCCCTGACCGAACAGGCTCCCCTAGCATCAGGGGCGATCATCCAACAGGCTCCCCCAGCATCAGGGGCGATCATCCAACAAGCTCCCCCAGCATCAGGGGTGATCACCCAGTCTCAAGTTTCTCAACAATCAGGGGCGATTCCCCACGTTGAGAGTACGCTGCCTCTGATCGACCAAGCAGGACGAGGCAACCCTCTTCAGATGGTGGTCTCTCCTCTTTTTAATCCTGACAACCCACCACCAGGGGTACAGATCCACACCACGGATCTCCCCTTGAATACTAACCCGAGGTATGGTCTGCCTAACCACCCTCTAGCTGCTCAGGGAGCAGGGTCAAGCGGACAAACCATGCAAATACAGGATCCATCCTATATTAGAGGATTGGGTCCTTATCAGGACGACTACTTTGGCCCCTATTCTGATGATTCATCATCTGAGGATGATGATCGTGATGAACATCCAAGGAGGCAACGTGTTAGCAGAGAACCTCGGGCGAGGACCCAAGGAATCCATGATGGACCTCCACAAATGGCTGAGGAGAAGATTAAGGCTCATGAGGCTGAGATCTAAAGGCTAAAGGATGATATAGCAAGGGAACAGGCAAGACAAAGTCTGACTCGACCCCCTCCAATCTCAGGAAGGATTCCCGTTATAGATTTGGAGAGGTCCTCAAGAAGACAGAAGAGGGCTGATGTCCCAACAAGAGAAGCTATAAGGGTGGAAACCCCCAGGAGTAACCCCAAGGATCTCATGCCACTTGGAGATCCTGATGATCCCACACCCCCGTTTACTGAGGAGGTGATGAATGCTCATATTTCTAGGAAGTTTAAGATGCCGACAATTAAGGCTTATGATGGAACGGGTGATCCCGCAAATCACGTCAGGACGTTCTCGAACGCACTGCTGCTGCAGCCTGCAAGTGATGCCCTAAAGTGCAGAGCGTTCCCCCAAACCCTGTCGGGCATGGCTCAGAGATGGTATAGCCGATTGCCTGCGAACTCTATTGGCTCTTTTAAGGAGTTAAGTGCCGCTTTCGTTAGCCAATTCATTAGCGGAAGGGTGCATGAGAAGAGCTCTGCATCTCTTATGTATGTAGTGCAAGGAAAGAATGAAAATCTGAGGGATTACCTCAAGCGATTCACTAAGGAGACCCTGAATATCACTGATTTGGAAAATAAGGTGGCAATGGTAGCCTTGGAACACGAACCACTGACCTCTTCTTCAAGAGATCATTGGCGAAGCATCCCCCTGAGAACATGGCTGAGCTCCAACGAAGGGCTGATAAGTATATTAAAGCTGAGGATAGCTTGAAGAAAGAAACCACCATAGGTGGAGGAGGAGGTAACAATGACTCCAAGAAGCGAAAGCAAGACCAGGACTATGATGATCAAGAGTATGATGCTAGGGACAAGTATCCCCGAACTAGCGAGGACTCCGACTCTGCCCCTAAGAAGAACCAAGGGTCAAGGTTCACTGAGTATGCAAGGTTGAATACTCCTAGGAGTCGAATCTTGTTGGACATTGAGAATGATAAGGATTTCAGATGGCCGAAGCCACTCAGGGGTGATCCCGCAAAGAGAAACCAGAATCAGTATTGCAGATTCCATAGAGACGTGGGGCATGACACTGACGATTGTAAGCAACTCAAAGATGAGATTGAGTTTCTGATCCGTAGAGGGAAGCTGAGGCACTTCACTAAGGGTGAAGACCGTGCTAATCAGAGAAAAGACTATAATAGAAGGGATGACGATCAAGATCGCAACCCACAGCCCCGAGGGCCAGTAATCAACATGATCTCAGGAGGCCCAACTGCGTCCGGGACAACTAGGAACTCTCGAAAGGCTTATGCCCGAGAGGTGTTGCACATCGTGGGAGAGGCCCCGAAGCGTGCAAAAACTGAGGTAGCGGTTAGTTTTGATGACTCAGACTTGGAAGGGGTGAAGTTCCCCCATGACGACCCGTTGGTCATAACTCCTGTGATTGGAAACTCGGAGGTGAAGCGAGTCTTGATAGACAATGGAGCTTCCGTTGACATTCTGTTTCATGATGCGTTTGTGAAGATGGGATACACTGATTCTCAGTTGACCCCCAATAACATGCCTATATACGGATTTAATGGAGTAAAATCCAAAGTTGAAGGGACTATTCAGCTGCCTGTAACTATTGGGCAAGAGCCCAAGGAGGCCACTCAGATGTTGAACTTCCTGGTAATCAAGGCGGATTCAACGTACAACGCTATCCTTGGAAGGACTAGACTTCATGCATTCAAGGCTGTTGCCTCAACCTATCATGTGAAGATCAAGTTCCCTACCAGGAATGGTGTTGGAGAACATAAAGGTGATCAGAAGATGGCACGAAGCTGTTATGTAGCCTCGTTAAGGCCTGACGGAGTCGGGGGGCAGGTCCTTCCGATTGAAGACATGGATGCCCACAGTGGTAAGGAACACAAAGAAAGGTCAGCAGAGGACATCACACAGAAGCCTCGGACGACCATTGAGGCTAAGGCGTTAACTGACTTTGTGGTTGAGTGTACCATTGGCAACCAAGAAGTCGGGGGGCAGGAGGTAGTACCCTGAGCAGGAAGTGAATTGCAGAATAAGAATGAGGAGACCAGAAGGAGTGGTGGGTGCTCTATTTTGATGGAGCATCAAAAACAAAATCAAGTGGTGCAGGCCTAGTCTTGCAAAACCCCGATTGGGCTTAAGTTATCCTAGTAGGACTTAGCTTCATATTTATATAGTAGAAGTAGAAATAAGGTTCATTAAAACCATTACAGAGCATGTTGCTCCGAGTAGGACAGTAGTACTCTATGCAAGGGTTGAACCCATTTCAAGTTATTAATGCAAGTTTGTTTTCCATTCATTGATTGTGATTTTATTTATGTGCCAAGCACCTGATGTGTGAGTCAAAGAAGACCAAGTACCGAAAATAAAAGAATACACGAATGAAAACAAACGAATGCATACCCCGAATGGTAGAGTTAGGTTACAGCAGATAAGAGTTTAAGTCCTTGAAGGACCCGGGATAAAGACAAACGTTGAAGTCCTGATGGAACACCCGCTGAAGAAACATATTGCATAGCCCGAAAGCCAATGGAAGGCTCATCAAGTGGGCAATCAAACTAGAAAAATTTGATGTTAAGTACAAGCAGGGACGACCATCAAAACCCAGGCTCTAGCTGACTTCGTGGTTGAATATACCATTAACAACCAAGAAGCCGGGGGGCAGGAGGTAATAGACCAGGAAGGTCAGCAAGGTGAGAAACCCATGGAAGAGAAGAAGGAGTATTGGATTCTCTATTTTGATGGGGCATAAAAAATTTGATGTTAAGTACAAGCAGGGACGACCATGGAAGAGAAGTTCTGCAAAGCCCCGATGGGTTCACACTCGAGTATGCCTTGAAGTTGGACTTCCAAACAACCTACAATGAGGCGGAGTATGAAGCTCTGATAGCCGACCTTGGACTGACAAGAGCCCTGGGGGTCAAAAACTTGAAAGTCTGTGGAGACTCAAAGCTGGTAGTCTCACAAGTCAATGAAGAGTTTGAGGCTAGAAAAGAATATGTTCAAATATTCAAGGATACTTCCAGGTCCTGAAGACCCGACCATCAATTCGAAGTTGGTAGCACCAGCTGATGTAAGCTGAAGGATAGACCCTAAAGCTCATCTTGAGACTGGTTGGCCCCTTGATAATGCCTTCAAGGTACAGAAACTGTTAATGATAGTGTTGAGATAAGAGGTCCTTTACAATTCCACACTTGAGGTCTTGAACTTCAAATCTCAAGATTCAAGCCTTGATGGCCAACAAGGTTATCTGCCTCCAAACGAACCTGACAAGAGGCATCAGGCTACTTAAAACCTAGCCAAGGTTCTACAAGTATAAGAAGAAGGTTGGAAACCTAGAAGTAAGATAGAGGATTGGCAACCAGCCAAGGCACACCAGACTTAAAGTTGAGTGCTTAGTGGCAAATGAACTTCTTGAGCGATCAACCGAGAAGCAAGACCTCCACTATATGAAGCAAGGGGGGCAAGAACTAAGGGACTCCAACACCGAACGAGTTCTCCTTTTTAAATCAAGAACAACAAGTAGTAAAAAATATGAAAGCCACGGTGCCAAACAAGGTTTCCAAGAACTCTAGCTTGACTCCAATGCAAAGAATTTGGGCTCAAAAACAAGGAACTCAGGAACTTAAGAAATTTCATTCGATCTAACCGAGGCCACAAGGCCGAGGCACCTCAAGGAAGCCTCAAGGCCGAGTAGCCCTAACCGAAGTCCCTCGCGAAGGGCAACAGCCGAGCTCGCCCGACCGAGCACCTCCCGAAAGGCCATAGGCCGAAGTCACACAGTCGAAGACACCTGAAAGCCATTAAGAGGCCCTTATTTCGACCAAAATCCTGGTCGAGACGACCAAGAATCCTAGTCGAAAAATCATTCGACCAAGCGAAAAATTGGCCCTTACTTCGACCAAGATCCTGGTCGAAACGACTAGGAATCCTGATCGAAAATCTGTTCGACCAAGAAGCTAGGAAGGCCCTTATTTCGATCAGAATCCTGACCTAAGGGTCAGGGTCAGCATTCCTGATCGAAAATCCTGACCTAGGGGTCAGCATCCTGATCGAAAATCCTGACCTAAGGGTCAGGGTCAGCATTCCTGATCGAAAATCCTGTCCTAAGGGTCAGGATTCTTGATCGAAAGTCCGTTCGACTAAGCCAAAGTTGGCCTTTATTTCGACCAAGATCCTGGTCGAAACGACTAGGAATCCTGATCGAAAATCTGTTCGACCAAGAAGCTAGGAAGGCCCTTATTTCGATCAGAATCCTGACCTAAGGGTCAGGGACAGCATTCCTGATCGAAAATCCTGACGTAGGGGTCAGCATCCTGATCGAAAATCCTGACCTAGGGGGTCAGCATTCCTGATCGAAAATCCTGACCTAGGGGTCAGGGTCAGCATCCTGATCGAAACTCCTGACCTAAGAGTCAGCATTCCTGGTCGAAAATCCTGACCTAGGGGTCAGCATCCTGATCGAAGATCCTGACCTAGGGTCAGCATTCCTGATCAAAATCCTGATCTAAAATCCCACGAATTCTGGTACAAAAAAAAGGGCTAGATGATGAAAATTTTTATGTGCCTAGAATCATGAATGACCTCAATTCGGGACGAATTTTAAAGATTTGGGAGCCAATGAGGCCAAAAATGCGATCTTAAATTACGAAAATATTAGGGCTGAGGACCCCTCTAAAATTACAAAAAAATATAATTATTATTATTAAAAATAATAATAATAAAATCCGGGTCGAATTTTATTCGAGTGAAATTTTATCCAAGCGGGACACTTCCGATTCGGGATCGAAATTATCCGGGATTCGGACAAAGAAAATATTATTATTGAATAATAATATTTTAAAATAAAAGAGATGAAAAAAAAAGAAAAAAAAAAAGGGCGACCTCATTCCTGCTCGAAACGAGCAGGATTTCTGTTCGAGAAACAGTTCGACCAAAAGAAATCAATGACCTTATTTCGAGGAGAAACCTGGTCGACCAGGTTAATATTTTTATGGCAAAGTGTTGTTTAGTACCTGAAGTTCTGCTGAATTACGAGTTGATCCTCTAGTTTATATATTTATAATTCAGCCCCTGAACTTTGTAAGTTGACATAAAAAATTCCTAAATTATTAGGAATAATTTAGAAAAATACCTGTTGGTACATAAAAATTCCTAAATTATTAGGAATAATTTAGGAAAATACCTGCTGGTACATAAAAATTCCTAGGAAAAATTACGGAAAATACCTGTGGGTACATAAAAATTCCTAAATTATTAGGAATAATTAAGGAAAATACCTGCTGGTACATAAAAATTCCTAAATTATTAGGAAAAATTACGGAAAATACCTGTTGGTACATAAAAATTCCTAAATTATTAGAAATAATTAAGGAAAATACCTGCTGGTACATAAAAATTCCTAAATTATTAGGAATAATTAAGAAAAATACCTGTGGGTACATAAAAATTCCTAAATTATTAGGAATAATTAAGAAAAATACCTGTGGGTACATAAAAATTCTTAAATTATTAGGAATAATTTAGAAAAATACCTGTGGGTACATAAAAATTCCTAAATTATTAGGAATAATTACGAAAAATACCTGTGGGTACATAAAAATTCCTAAATTATTAGGAATAATTAAGAAAAATACCTGTGGGTACATAAAAATTCCTAAATTATTAGGAATAATTTAGGAAAATACCTGCTGGTACATAAAAATTCCTAAATTATTAGGAAAAATTACGGAAAATACCTGTGGGTACATAAAAATTCCTAAATTATTAGGAATAATTAAGGAAAATACATGCTGGTACATAAAAATTCTTAAATTATTAGGAATAATTTAGAAAAATACCTGTGGGTACATAAAAATTCCTAAATTATTAGGAATAATTACGAAAAATACCTGTGGGTACATAAAAATTCCTAAATTATTAGGAATAATTAAGAAAAATACCTGTGAGTACATAAAATTCCTAAAATGTTAGGAAATGTATAGAAAAATACGAGGAAAATTATAGAAATATTTTCTCGACAAATTGAGCAATACTTTATGCTAATAATGCATAAAAGCTCTATAAAAGTGCCGAAATTGCTAAAAGCAAGCACAAGTTAAAGCCTCGAATAAGGTCAGTCGTCGTAAATGTGTCGGTCGCTCCACACTTTACAATAAGGCGATATATGTGAAACACTAGTGTAAACCAAAACCCCCATGTAAGGGTAGGAAAATTAAGAAGTCCCAGGTAAGGGATAAAAATGACCCCGAGTCTCGATTAAGACAAATATAACTTCTACGAAAACCTGATCAGTTTTCCTAGAAGTTGGGGGGCAAATGATATGGGCTGAAAATAAGCCCTAAAGACACATTTAATGTGGCATTAATTAGGCCAAGAATGGTCCAAACGTGGGGCCCACCAGGTGGGCCCAAAACCCCAATTATAATATTAATTTCGTAATTAATATTAGGGGTAATAAACAGCTCAGCAATAAGTGTCAGATAAGGACATTATCTCTACAAGACTTAGCCTCCAAGGCATCCAATTCGATATGGCAACAGACTCCTACAAGGAAGGAGTCTAGAACTTTCCTCAACTTTCCTCAAGGAGGTGACTTATCTATTAAGTCTCCAACTCCTACCTTAATTCTAAGGCTTCTCAGCCTATATAAAGGGTCAGACCCCTCACCTCAGAACTACGTTTTGGCTTGATCTTTGATATTCATCGAAGTACGTAGGCATCTTGTGAAGGCAGATTCAGCCACGAACACAAGAACAGCCATTAAAGCTCGAAGCTCCCACAAATCATAGTAGTTAATACGCAATAAATATACCCTACTTTTTATTCCACAACAATGATCCATCAGAATAAAAATTGAATAAATTTTAATATTTTAAATAATATTTAATATATTAGTCTAATTTTTAATATAATATACTATTTAAAAATATAAATCAGATTAAAAATCGAATCGTCAAATATTTTTTAATAATTTATTGATGATTCATCACTAATTCTTAAAAGATTGAAACGATTTTTAGAACACTGACCCTAACTACCCCTAAATACTTATTCAACAATTGTTATTTCTCGAATTATTCAAGTTTTTCTTCAAAGTCAGTCCCAAAAAAAAAAAAAAAACTAAGTGCATATTGAAGGTTTAAGAAACAGGATCATAAAAATACGATATTTTTCTGATCTTACATGCAACAACAACTGTTAATAGTTTTGTTGTCCCTGAACAAAATGACATGATAAATCACTTTACATTTCAAACAACTACTCCTATGTCGATGTTCCTAAAATTACACAACAATAACACTTGAAAATCATCACCCATGCGTGCAACTAGCTTTAAACGCAAACCTAATTTAAAAACATCAGTGTTCCCAAGGCAAAAACAGTGCACATGCACACGGGTTTGGTTCGGAAATTTTGACACGGCAATCAAGGCAGCAAAAGCTTACGACAATTCTGCGTTTAGTAGGTTACTTGAAATCCCATAGAATCTCCAGAAACCAGATGGCAGATGTTATCTTAGAATATTGTGAGGATCAGTAAAGACTGGTACATTGTACATTCAGGCTGGTCTAAGATGTATGGCGGAAAGGCCCCGTACACGTTTCTATAACATTATTTGTCATTACATTTTAAACACTATAATAATCAACGTAAATCGTAATCTTCTGATTATCCGATCTAATGTTGAGGAATTGTTTGTGATCAAAAGAGCCGATGAAGTCCTACTGCATTTTTTTCTTTGTTGCTTTTTAGTTCTTTTCGTGTAATTTAAGTACATCGGATTCATAAAATTTAAACACAAATAAACAGGACGTTAAGACGAAACTAATGGGGTGGAATTCGGACATACTACATAGTTTCACTTAAAAAGATTGTGAGATGAATTAATATTTTAGATCAATAGTTACAGAGAGAATATATCAAAAGTTGTAGCTTTACTTGACAAAGAACGACATTGTAGCTTTCAAGCTCTTGCTTAGCAGTGTGATCTGCGTACATACTCAGTACTTCTGAAAATTCACACAGTCTTGTGTGGTACATCGTACTATAATTACAGCGGATAGAAAAATGGGAATACTACCTAGGTGTAACAATTGAAACAGTTTGGTTTGGGATGGATAAATCAAGACCAGCAGAATCTGGTTTATCCAATTTTCTTTCAGTGAAAAAACCAGGTTGTTTTGGATGAGGAAGCGGGGCTCTACTAGTTAACATCAAGAGTACAGATGACATGTTCGGTCTGTCTTCTGGATATTGTTGAACGCATAGTAATCCTATTTGAATAACTCGAAATGCTTCATATTGGACACTTGACTCCAATATGGATACATCAATTAGTTCCGAAATCCTATCTTCTTTATAACTCTTCCATGCCTAGAAAAGTAGATGTTTCCATTTTATCCAAAGCTTTTATAATTGTAATCAAAAAAGTTTGCCTGGAAACAGATTTGTACTTACATGGCCCATAAGATTAAGGTTGTGGCTCGGATGTTCGAAGAATCTGCATTTCTGACCACTCACGATCTCTATCAACAGAACACCGAAGCTGTAAACATCTGATTTAACAGAAAATGCTCCCTCGATAGCATACTCAGGGGACATGTAGCCACTGCAAATTGAATAAAAGAATCATTTGACTATTGAGAATACAGAAAAGCAAATAAAAACAGTGATGCTGTGGAAACTCTTACTATGTTCCGACCACCCTTGCTGTGTTTGATTCAGTTTCACTATCTCCGAAACTTCTAGCCATACCAAAATCTGAGATTTTTGGATTCATGTTATAATCAAGAAGGATGTTGCTAGCTTTCAGATCTCTATGAATGACCCTTAATCTGGAGTCTTCGTGAAGGTAAAGTATCCCCTTGGCAATCCCATTTATGATTTTGTAACGCTTAGACCAATCTAGTGAAGCTCTATGTTTTATATCTGCCAAGATTGAAAAGTCATTAAAGTCATTATGTTCTACATGTTTGGATTATCCATATGATAAAAGGAGTAATCTAATATAGGTAATCCATATGTTGGAAAAAGTAAATAATGGATATGACTGTACCTCCAAAGATGAAGAAATCTAAGCTTTTATTGGGCATATACTCGTAGACTAAAATCCGTTCTCCTTCCTCAGTGGTGGACCAACCAAGAAGTCTAACCAGATTCCGGTGTTGAAGCTTTGCAATGCATGACACTTCATTTTTTAACTCTTCTATTCCTTGTGTCGAACATGTTGAACGCCTCTTTACAGCTATTTCCTGCCCATCTTCCAGAGTACCCTACAGTTTGTTATTGTTAGAAAGACACTTTTTATACATAGTACTTATTTTCATCTGTTTTTCCAGAGTATGTTTCTTGTGAGTGTGTTGGAGAATGGAGATAACTTCAGCAAGGGAAAGAGAAATAAGACCTGATATATTAGAGTTACATAGACTGAGCACCATTCAAATTGTGCAATGAACATTATTACAATCTAATTTGTTTTTGGAAACTTCGACTCTTGGAAGAGTTACTACCCCAAAACCTGATTATATATAATTTGTAAACAAGAGCGCGATTGAATAGCCCAGACTGGTAAGGGTTTATTCTTTGTTATATATTCAAAAAAATAAAAAAAATTGTAAACAGGCAATAAGCCATCCTTTTCTCTACTATAGTACATTTCATGATTCATATATGTTCAAATGGGGAAGTCGATTTGATAGCAGAAGTTCACTGCTAAGCAAAAGTAGCACTTAAAGTGGGAAGAATATGAATACCTTGTATACAGGTCCAAAGCCACCTTCCCCGAGTTTATTATTGTACGAGAAGTTGTTGGTGGCATCAGCAATAGCTCTGAAGTCGAACACTGGTAAATCTCCACTCCCATTGTTAATCGCATGCTCTATTACTGGTCCTGTCAAATAATGAGATATATACAGACAGCTGAAAATGAATTTAAGTGGCAATGCTTGCCACTTAGCACCCTCTATCCTTGAACCTACAAAGACACCAGTGGCGGAGCCACGTTAAGGCCAGCACAGGCCTGTGCCCACCCTGAAAAAAAAATTTCCCTGAATATTTTTTTTTTTTTTTTTTAAAACATAGTCCATAGCAAAGTTTTCAAAGTCCAGGCCCTCCCTCACAACCTCTTGGTAAGTTTTTACTTGTTTTCATTTGAAATTTCTCCCCTAATGAGTTAATTATTTTGTGTACTTAGATGATTTATGATTTTGTTGCTCATTATTCAATTGTCTTATGTCTTTGTTTAAGTATATAATCTGAATATATATGTTAGAATTGTTAATTAGTGGTATTGATGATCTCCGCTCCGCAAGTGTTCGATAAAATGTCCCTTTGCGCTTCGCGCGGGATAAAAATAAAACCTCACGGACCGTTGTTGCCCTCCCTCATTCCGTGGGTTGGCTCCGCCACTGAAAGACACCTAAAATAATTTGCACAAGTATTTATATACTATAGAGACAACTGGAAAAATCTCTACCTTCTCTCTTTTTCTTCGTGTTCTTGCATACATGCCACAGGTAGAAGCCAAGCACGACTGCTAAAATTGATATGATCAGTACAAGTACAATCAGAACAGTTCGCCTTGCTCTGGAACTATTACTTGAACCTGTCGAGCCAAAAATAACATTACTTGTTGAAAGGCGATATCATATATGGAAGTCTAAGACACTAGTTAGGTCATTATGTAATTTACCTGCTGAACCTGAGGCAACAACTCTTACATAAAAATCTTGCCCTCTCTGTTCTTGATCTCTAATATCCTTTAGACTACCGAACCAAAACAAGCATCCGCTTCCTTTTCCGGTGATGTTTGTATTCGCATATGCTGTGCAAGAGCAGTTCTCCAGGCACTTCTTCTTACAATCCTCAAGGTTCATGCTGATGTGCGATGAGTTCTGTGTATCTGGCCATTTCTTGTTTGATTGCGGTACAAAATCATCCCTATCACTACAATTAAATTGTATCTTTGGAACGCACCCCTCTGAAAAGTTTAAACTACGCCAGGCCTCAGAGTTTTGGGGATGAAATCCATCTAAACAGCTACAAAGAGAGTTAACGTTACAGCTACCATATGCTCCGCAGCGTGCATAATCATCACAGTAATCTGCCTGGAGAATAGTAACTGGCTCCCATTTATTACTTAGATCAGTCCATGTATAACGTATTACTTGCCCATCAGGCTCTACGACTAGCCTTACAAGCATCGAATCACTGATAGGCTCATACTTATAATATATCTCTTCCTCCTTAACGTCAAGCTCATCCTCAAATATATTATTTTGACCTGCAGTAGCAATACCACTAAATGTAAGACCATTCCAGGGACCAAGCCGGATATTTCTATTCGAACCACTCCACAGGAATAGTTGTGGGTAAGGACTGACATCAAGCTTAACTTGAAAATTCCCAGGAAAAGGATCATCGTCACTTTCCCAAGAATTGATGGACCACTCTAGGCCAGTTGCCAAATTCTTTCCTAACTTCATACCTGGTAGGAAAGTATTGTCAGGAAAATCGAAACTCTGCCAAATAAAATTTCCTGAATCAGAGTCGTTTTCAGTTCTAATGACAAAATTTCCTGAGTCTAATAACTGTGCCACAGGATTCTTCAAAGATGTTGAAGAGTTTGATGACCAAATTGTAGTGTTTGTCGCGTTGAGAAGATTGAGAGTCCCCTCACTACTTAAGGTAAACATGCCTGATCCATCAGCAAGGGGTGCATCTCCATTAAAAACCCATACGGCTTTCGCACTTGCATGTTTGTATGGTATGCTCAAGTACTGGTTTTTTGAACTGCTACCTAGACTAAAGAAACCAAGTTCAAACACACTACCAGCTGAAACAATGGTTTCTCCACTTTTGAGGCTCTGATTTGCGGAAAGGATGTCTCCTGCAGCTGAGATTACTACGAAAAATGAGTTCAACAAGATTAAACTTAAGCATTTTGTCATCTTACACATGCTTCAGAATTCGAGAAATATATCTAATTTTGTACAATCTGCTTAAAAGCAAACTATAGCATGACAGTTCGTGTGTATTTCGAGACAGCAAGTTCTCCTTACCTTCAATATTGACTACAAAAAAATTCTAACACGGATCCCTGAAGCACAGCAAGTTCTCCTTACCTTCAATGCAGACTACAAAAAAATTCTAACACGGCTATCTGGTCAATGGATTTTGGGTTCTGAATTTTTTCGTTTGTTGAATCTCTTGCTATTTGGTCAGTCATAAAGAAAAATCAACAGAGATGTATCCACGTTTTTAACAATTTCGTCAGTCATAATGAAAAATCTATTTTTTAAGTGATTTGTTAAAAATATGGTTGATAATCTTCTTTATTTTTTAGGCTTCTTGTTTTAAGTTGATTCAGAAAATAAATTTATACAAGTGGGGTTACTTATCATTTCATTCGCATGATAGTTTACTGCTTGCAAGAAAATCTAACATCATTGAATGATTTGGATGATTCTAATCATGGATAACGATTAATTATGAGTGGCGGAATTATGATCTCGAAATAATTGAGATTAAAATGAAATATAACTAATTTTTAAATGTTAGCAAGATCTTGATATTTTTATTGATCTTTAAAGTAAAAGTCCGAATTATTTAGCAAAAAAAAAAAAAAAAGTAAAAGTCCGAATTTGAAAACAAAAATAAACTAGAATCTCAGTCTCAACCATGAATTTAGTCTAATAACCCCCTAAACGACGGGAATTGAATCTGAAGAACGACATAGAGGGTACTCTTTTTTTTTTTTTTTTTTAAACATGGGAATCCGTAGCCGCTACCCTTCGGTGTGCTCTGGGTTACTTTTCTCCTATCTAGGCTATAATAATATCCTGACAAAAAAAAAATAGTCCATTATCAAACTCATCCACTTGTATTGTCATACTCACTCATAAATTCTTGGAGTCATAAGTTTTCTATTTTCAGGTGTGATCGGTCTAATCCTTAGAATGCATAAGTTTTCTATTTTCAGGTGTGATCGATCTAATCCTTTGAATAATTAGTTTTCTTTGAAATAATTAGAATTTTTTCTTTGAACTCGTCCTGGATGGACATTATGGCACAAAAGGAGAAATTTGTCCAATAGTCATAAATGGTGCCTCGTAAACTCGTAAGCTGCTAAGGGTAGGGATAATCGTCCAGGTCTTATCAGGTGGGTTGCTTCCTCTGTCGTCGCTGGGGAGCTCTTGGCAAGGGGGTACCTTAGGAGAAGTTGCTAAGATAATAAAGGACTTCAATGTCCCGTATTTAATCTTAAAAGTTAAAAAATAATAAGGTACAGTCCCCTCTCAACGTAATGCAAATTAATGAAACAAATGAAAAGTCTATAGAATGAAGTATCCCACTATAATGAATTTATTTTATTTACTAAGAAGTATCTTTTGAAATAAAAAGATTATATTAGACAGGGTTCATGGTTTGACTGGTACCTAGTTGAAGATTTGAAGTTATCGCTCTTGGGTCTGGTTCTGGTATAATATATTTGTGTATTTTGTATATGGACTCCAATTTTTTATTATAATTAAATATGATAATTGTTCTACGCATAGGCAGAGTCCGCAAAGACCACTGAGGAAGATTAACGTTGATAATGTGGTGCCTGACGGTATTGTTCTTCTCATCTATCGCGAACATCTATATCCAAATTCTAACATAATCCTTAAATAACTTTGCTTTTCATTTTTAAGAAGATTTTAACTAGTTGAATAACATTGAGCATTCTATACATACATGGGCTCAAAGTAACACACAGAAAAGCAAACACAATCTAGCTTTACTTGAGAAGAATGATGTCAACAGTTTGTATACAACATATATTTCTTTAAGCTGATAGGTACATCAACAGATCTCGCCGAGAGTCATCTGTGTATCTAAAGCTTCATTTTGTTCTCAAGCATGCTCTCGAACCTTAAATAATAATAAATTTTATAATCGACTATTCTGGAGACCCAGCTAATCCATCAGTGCACTAGATCTCAAAAGAATGTTGCTTGTTACAAAGTAACTGCTAAAATGAAGTTCGGTAATAATCAACCTTCATTCCTATGAATACTAAAGACACCAGATACATGTACATGTACATGTACCTGTAATAAGCCACTATCCCATTCATAGACCGTTCTCAATGTAACCACTAAGGACTGCAATCTGCAGTCAACGTGTATAAATGAAAATATCTGCAGACCTGTCATTGTATGGGCTCAAATCTTCTAGATAGAGGTGATTCTCATATCGTTGATCGCATCGGTAGTATCTTTATCGACCTTTTCTCGTTCGACATTGTGTTGTACGAAACTGGGCTGATTGGTGGAAGCAAGAAGCCGTGCCCATGATCTATCCGTCAACTTCACAACATTTTGAGTTTCCGTCACACGCTACAATACCACAGTGCCACCAAATATTAAGTTTATTTCAGAGGTTACCAAATATTTAGTTTATTAGAGAGGAAAGTGCAAAACCAGATTTTACGAGTCAGTCTAACAAGGAAGCAAGAATCTTTGAAAAATGTGTCCGTCAACATTGACATGAGAAGGCTAAACTCACTTCTTAAATTACATTAGACACTAAGAAAGAAGAAAACGGAATACATGATATATACATCTAAAGACTCAGGAATAGGAAAAGATACAACCTATAGATTTTCTTGGTATAAAGTCTTCATACTTTCAAATCCAGAGAGCAGAGACACTCCAGAATTTAACCTAAAATGTGAAGACTGGCAAATTGTGCATTCAGGACGGTGTGAGCTGTGTGGTATAAAGGGCTTGTAGACCTTTCTACAACATAATCCGGTCATTAAATGCTTAACAGTTTATCACTCATTCAGAGCACTAAAATTTAACAAAAACATGACATCAAGAAAAAAGAGAGTGGCTCTGTAACGGTGGTTTATTGTGGTTTTATAACTTGTCAATAGGTTAAGGTTAATCAGTAGTGCTTCACCAAAACGGGGTAGAAGATACCATTAGAGACTATTTAATATCAGATGAACTGGGAATTTATTTTTATAAACAGCAATCTTGCAAGTGACTGGCTGAATGCCAATAAAGAACTTACAGATATCGGAATATATGCGTGTCTGCTATTGACGGGTCCAACTGTAAAGCCAGTGTACCCAGCCATGGCCCCGTGAACAGCACTTTGAGCCAGAAGAGTGCAGTAGATATTGTCAGATGCATTACTGGGGACCGCTCGGATCATGTAGGTTGGATCTGCAAGATGATCATCCTCTAAGTTATGATAAAAACTAGACTTATTATTTGTTTGCAAATCAAACTATATGTATATAACTGGCAGCACATTGCAAAACTTAAAACAAGAGGATGGGAAATTGGAAAGAACCATTTCATTAATGAATTGAAATCCAAGGTCTGACCCAAGTTAGAGATGCTTATAATATTCAGAATACATCCTAGATAATTAGCAAGATTCTCCACACAGATACATACAACTTTTCTTTTGGACAGTACATAATTTGTTTTTTTTTTTTTTTTAAATCACTACGGCCTAAAAGAGTAGAAACAAGCAACACAATAGAAACACGAAAGCAACATTCAGCATCAAATTCCCAGATTTACCTATGTATTTTAGATTTATTGTCATCTTCCGAACCTTTGTAAAATGATCCTGTGACACAGAACATATACATGTAAATGCATTAAAAGATTAAACAGTAACTAAATAAAATAAAATAAAACTAGACCAATATAATAGTATCCTGAGAAGAAGCATATGTAAGGGATAGGTAGAAGATAAACAAAATTTTCAACTCAAGAAAAAAGGCCAAGAAGAATTCACTATAAGAAAACAAGATACTAATTACTAGAAATATATAATAGCTCAAGCTATCGGTAAGATTGTATCTTATAAAATGTATACATTCCAACATTTTTAACTTGTTGCCAATACCTACACGACTTGGCAATATAAACTAACAAAGAGAAAAGGGAGGTGTACAAAAAAAAAAAGTTAGACATGTAAATGGAATTTCACTCCTGCGTCCTGCCTTTCCAAATCAGACAAAGTTGTCCTCTTCTGTTAGTTTTAATTAAGATATAAATTTACAGGTACTTTTGGCATTTTTTAGCTATTTATTTATTTAACTATTTTAAAAAATGATGTCTCGAGGGAATATACTAGCATACCTTGAACTTCTGAGTTAGCCATTGGCCAACATCTAGAAGAAGCCTATTTCCTGATGCATCTTTCTCATCAATTGATTGCATGGTCTGAGCAACAAATTCCTGCCCTGCTCCTTCTGCAACTACAATCACAACATGCCTGTTTTCTTTGAGCCTTTGTTCAACAAATTCAAAAAGGCCACCAGGACCTTCCAGATAGAATGGAGACTCTGGAATCAAACAACAATCCTGTTCCAATTCAAACGATTATAAGATCTTGCAATAGTCACAGTAGTCAAACAGAGCTACAACCTTTAATCAAATTATGGACCCAATATAGATCTAATTTAAACTACACACAGCATTGACACAGTTTCCTGAAGAAAAGGTGTGTGATGTGTTATGTGCTGAATCAGTCTTGAATCTTACCACATCTCTACTAGCCAATGTTGCATACAGAGCTATAAACCCTGTGATCAAAAAGTCAACATTGGAAATAAACATAAGAAAGCGTAAAACTTAAGATTCTAACCCAAAATAAAAACATTACTTTCTACAACAGACACTTACCACTGTACCGGCCCATAAGCTTTACAATTCCAACTCCATTTTCCACACTCTCAACTTCAACATGTGCCGCATTAATGGCCCTCTGAGCTTCTTCAACAGCAGTATCAAAACCAAAAGACTTGTCTATTACCTGAAGCAAGAGAAATTATATATCTTAACATGGATATGCAATTGATATTATTTTCATATCCTGGAAATGTTACTGGATGTGTTTTTTTTTTTTTGCAAGGTTAACATACAGTTTGCGTCAACGTCCAAATCAAACATCTAACATAATTTACTGGGCAAAACAGAGGAAATATAACCTGCACGGCTAAGATATAATCAAGAATTTTCTTGAATATTAATAAAAAAAATGCTCTACCATAGACAAAAGCTTTTAGACTTTGTTACCTGACTCGGATGAAAGTGTCCAACTTGGATACATGTCCAAGTGTTGGACTTAGCAATTTTTTGAAAATTATACATTATTTAGTATAAATTAAGTGTCCAAGTGTCCATACCCATGTCTAAGTATCCGACCCGGTACTTCAGGCAAAATGAAGAGTCAGGGTAACAAAGCTTTGAGACCAGTTGTACAAAATTCAAGCTCAGGGTACGACACAACGTAAAGAGTTCGAAAACGAATTTAGGATAGAAAAACCCTAGTTCATAACGAAGATACTAAATCAAACGTCAAAAGTTCTCCAATTAATATAAGAGTAAATTTCAAAGTGGTGGCCAGATATTACACTCATTTTCAAAAAAGTGGCCAGACTTTCAGTTTTGCAAAATGGTGGCCAGACTTGCCATTTTCCTTTCAAAAAGGTGGCTGCAGACGATTTTTAGCTTTTTGGCAGGGGTAAAATGGGGAAAAAATGCTAGAAATCCCAAAAATTGTCCACAAAAATCCCTAAATTAATATGTGTCACCATATAATTGGTTATATTCGTAATAATAATAATAATGCCCCCCATGTATATACATCAATTCACCAAAAAATCCACAAATATGAGTTGTCAAGATTTAATTAGTCAATTTATGTGCATGCATGAGGGGCATTATTATTATTATTACGAATATAACCAATCATATGGTGACACATATTAATTTGGGGATTTTTTTTGATAATTTTTGTGATTTTTAGCATTTATTTTTAGTAAAATAACATATTCTCCCATTTTACCCCTGCAAAATAAGCCGAAAATCGTCTCCAGCCACTTTTTCGAAAGGAAAAAGGCAAGTCTGGCCACCATTTTGCAAAATTGAAAGTATGGCCATTTTTCTGGAAATGAGTGTAAAATCTGGCCACTTTTTTGCAATTAACTCTTAATATAATACAGCATATCTATATATATGCCTCGCAAACCCTAATATTCCTAGACAGGCTTGTAAGCTTACACGATATTTAAAAAAAATAATAAAAGCTGAATAATGAAGTCCTGAAAATAACATATATTTATAATAAATTTTGTCAGCCTCAAGGCCTTGAATTCTGATCATATCCTTAAATTCTTCATATTTTCCTTTACAGTTCCCCATCAATATATGAGGAGAAATGGTCTCAATCATGTCCTTCACTGGGTGTAGCCGAAGGAAGTAGATCACAACTTACTGCAACTTAACTGGGTCGCAATAGTCTATACTGAAGTGCTATAAATGAGAACTGCAAATGTAGATCAAATCATAGTGCAACTACTCAAACAACTTACTGCAATATCGTTGTCAATTGTCTTTGGAATTCCAGCTACCACAACTTGAAGACCACGTTTCTCAACTTCCTTCAAAAAAAAAAAATGAGCATTAGGTGAACCCGGTTATATATCAATCTGGTGATCAGTTGGAACCAAAAATATCAAGTGGGTCATTAGTTGTTAAATGGTCTTGAAAGGGTCATTACACTCAGTTATGGTATTACTCCATTAACTTCCATCTTTTATCTCATCAGAACTAACAGAAAGAGTAGGTGATGTGGAAACTTTAATAATTGATAAAAAAAAGGTAGCATCTGACAAAAACTCAGCACCCTCATATGATATGTATATATATACATATCATATATATATATATATGCCGTTGCTCCACAAAAAACACTCTTATATAAAAAACAATAAAGAACACTATGGAATCATTTATTCCAATAGAT
Source organism: Saposhnikovia divaricata (assembly GCA_036435485.1). Taxonomy (NCBI): domain Eukaryota; kingdom Viridiplantae; phylum Streptophyta; class Magnoliopsida; order Apiales; family Apiaceae; genus Saposhnikovia; species Saposhnikovia divaricata. Next base: position 37,465,648 of record CM071599.1, read on the forward strand.
CCAATGGCCCCGCCAGGGGCAACCAATACAAAAAATTCTTATTTTTTTATCCTCTCTCCATTCAGCAAAAAAAAAAAACACTGTTCACTGACGACGTCATCAGTGACGTCATCACGAACAGTGTTTTTTTTTTTCTGAATGGATAGAAGGTAAAAAAATAAGAACTTTTTGTATTGGGTGCCATGACGGAACTCTTAGATTCGATTAAATATGAGTGTAATAATGGTGTTCTTTATATAAGGTGTTATTCATGGAGTGCAACTCTTTCTCTCTCTCTCTCTCTCTATATATATCAGATTATATGAGAATACTAAGAATAGATGAAAGGGATCATAATAGAAAGGAGAGAGAGGCAGAGAACTGAAATTGTATGTATATTAATACTTCTACTGCATATTACAAAGGAGGCAAGAAGAGCCTCAATATATAGAAAACATGAAACATGGTTGGTGGCCTTGGTTGGTAGCATAGTCATTGTTTACCTCACTTCCTGGGTTATGTCATTGCTTACCTCACTTCCTAGGTTATATTTAACACGCCCCCTCACTCGAAATCCCATTTTCGGATGAAAGACCTATCTTGGGATTGAAGAGTGGACACTAGTAGCCCTTGAGCTTAACCTGAGCGTCCAACTATACCCATTTTTAGGATCGACCGATCTTGAGTTTATTGAGTTTTTTGGGATACCGGGACTCGAACTTGCGACCACACTGTATATTTTAGGCCATGTCAAATAATAGAAAGTGCTGCTTTTCAGCACAACGGTGGATGACCACCAATCAGTCCTTGAACTGATTATTTTGAAGAAACTGAGACTCGACTTTGTGATCACTCAGTATTAACAAGCCTATGTCTGAATACATGAGGAATCTGCATCTGTCATCCCTTAAACTATAAGCAACCGGAACTGTATTTGGTAGACTGCATCCCTTAAGATCGTCCATGAACTGGTCCTTCTGCTTCTTTTACAAGAATGAAATGCAAGATATAGCAGTGAACTGTGTGTACGTATTTGTATACTTACTACTTCTGCCGCTTTGTCATTTGTGGCAGTGAACTGTGTGTACATCTGTATATACACTACTTCTGCTACTTCGTCAGAATAATGCCCCTGAACTATTTAAATTGCACCATCGTAAAAAATTGGAGAGATACCGTAATATCAACAACCACTTGAATACTACACAATTAAATCTATAACTGGGGCAAACTCTCAAACTAAATTGACTACAACAGAATTTTTCCATAAGAAAATAACTGTCAAACTCAAATATTTTTGCGGATCTAATAATAACTATCCACGCCCGACAAAAGGAACATATTTTACTGTCTCAGACCCATTTAGATAGGCTGCTTCTTCCTCCTTTTTAAGTTGGAATTTTACTAGCGAGTCTCTCCTTAGAAAGCACAACACTGGTATGTATGGTTTCTGATTATGAATTTGTGTTTGGCTGTTTGGGCTTATGTGTTTGGAAGATATAAGTCTGGGCAGCTTGTGTTTTCCTTGAAAAACCACAAAGCTTCAACTGAAAATCTCCTCTCTACTCCCGCTTTGATACCATGTCAGATTATATGAGAATACTAAGAATATATGAAAGGGATCATAGTAGAGAGGAGAGAAAGAGAGGCAGAGAACTGAAATTGTATGTATATTAATACTTCTACTGCATATTACAAAGGAGGCAAGAGCCTCAATATACAGAAAACATGAAACATGGTTGGTGGCCTTGGTTGGTAGCCTAGTCATTGCTTACCTCACTTCCTAGGTTATGTCATTGTTTACCTCACTACCTAGGTATACCACTTGCTGGAAACGGAATGGGTACACCAAATATATAAAAGCTTTGTATAACACAAACACACACCTGTATATATTAATAATAATAGGCAACAACTTTTTTACACAACAAGAAGGCTTCAGCCTTTTTGCTCTCTCAACAAAGAGCTTCGGCTCTGTTTCTTTTCTATCTCTCTGGAGCTACTGCTCTTCTTTCTTTTAACTGCTGGTTTCACAAACTCACTTCTATATTTACTTGAATGCACGCACAAGTATTTATAGTGTACAGATTACTTGCTGATCTCACCTCTTACATCACAATATTTATACAATACATATGACCAGGCTGTTATTTTTGACCTTGGAGAATGCTGCTACGTTGTCCTCCTTCACCTTCTTATCTGTTCCTGCTGTTTATTTCTTTCACATCTACTATTTAGATCAGCCTACCATATTTCATGGGATTGTTTATGAACTTCCAGCATCCAGCTTTGTACGTTGCTACAGCTTATAATTCATCTGAATAGCCACCATCTTTGACTACCAGGTTATTCATAAAAAAGATTCAACTGCTTCAATTTGTGTGTTCAACTACGTGTGATAAATTCCCTTGCAGCCTACCATTTTTTAAGGATGACTTTGTAGCTTCATGTGCATGACTTATTCAACCTTGCTGCTTCTTAGTACTTGACTCCAGGATTTCAGAATATTTGTTTCCTGCTGCATATCTGCTTATTCATTATTACAACTAATATATCTAAGAGGGTTTGACTTCTAACACTCCCCCTCAAACCCGACTTTGCATTCCAAGCTTCGATTTCATTTTCTGAAATACATCCGGTTTTAACGGCTTCGTGAAAATATCCACTAAATTGTCTTCGGTCCTGTATTGCACCAGCTCCACGATTTTATCGTTCACTTGTTCTCGAATAAAATGATACTCCCTCCGTCCCAATTATATTGTCCACTATTTCCTTTTCTCTTTGTCCCAAAATTATTGTCCATATTTAGTTAATAAGGTAAATTATGTGTTAATTATGTTAACTTTTAGGAAAAATAATACAATTATTTGGTAACTTAAATATATTTGTCATGATTGAATAAAAGGTGGATTTTGATGGATGGACAATAAAAATGGGACGGAGGGAGTATTTTATATTGATGTGCTTGCTTCGACTGTGTGACACTGGATTTTTCGCAAGTGAAATAGCAAATTTATTATCGACGTAAATAGTAACCGGATCCTCCTTTGCAAGATTTAACTAGCCCAATATGTAGCCTAGCTACATAGCTTGACAATAACAACAATGAGCTACAACTTTTTCACTCTTGACACATACACAAGGGCCTTTTTCTTTTCTTTCAACAAAGAGCTTCGGCTCTTTTTTTCTCTACAACTCCAACTCTCCTTTTTTTACTTCGTGTGTATTCTGAGCTTCAGCTCTTTTTCAGTACTCTACTCTTTTTCTCACTTCAGTGTATATAGTACTATGACAACAAAGGACTGCTATTTATAGGCTCTTAAGCACACAGCTCCTTCACTGCTTACATCATTTTATTTATTACTAGTTAGACTTATACCAGCCTACAAACGATGACTGATATTAATATTGAGTTGCTAGTTTGGTGCTGCTGTTTACTGCTATCACCTTTCGCATGCATTTACATGCACAGTTGCTATGTGAACCCTTGCTATTGCTTCTTTCTTTACATGTGTAGCCAACCTTATTTTATGCCTTGAGAACAGGCACCATCCAGAAGCATTGAAGCCATGCAACACCCACCTGTAGTATTATTAGCCACCTTTTATTTTAGCTAGCTCTTGTAATAATGCACTGCCAATATGAACATGAGACTATCGCACTTACATTTGAAAGTCTTCAAACATTATCCGGAACTTGTACACTTGCTGCCCACCTTATTTCCAGGGATGACATTATGCAAACCCAGCTGTTTTATTTATTGTTTCAAGAGAGTTTGAATTCTAACACTCCTCCTCAAACTCGACTTTGCATTCCGAGCTTCTTTTTCATTTTCTAAAAGACATCCGGCTTCAACGATTTCTGAAAAATATTTTGAGGCAAAATAAAAATCTTGTATCTCTTCTTGTAGCATTTAAAATTTTACCACGGCCATATGACTGGTGGACTTCATTTTTCTGGCCTTTCCTGAACTGTGGCCTTCCACATTCACGTTTGCCTCGGTAATCACCTCTTCCACGTACAAAACCACTATTGCTTGAATTGTCATTGATGGACACCTTACTTTCTAGTATTTTCTCCGACTGACTTTTATCATCGTCTAGATTCATTCGTTGCTTGTGGGCTTTGAAAAGAACAGACGAGCTCATCAATCGAACTTCTGGGCAAGTACTCCTTTGACTTCTCGATAGATGTAACCACATAACCAAATTGTCTTGATAACGAACTAAGAAATTTTTCATTCACCTGGACATCATCGAGACTTTCGCCATTTCTTTTTGTTTCATTTGTTACTGTCTTCAAACGCTTAACATTTTCTTCCATATTTTCTGAACTTTTCATTTTGATATTTTCGAACTCGCCACAGAGTACTTGAGCCATCGCCTTTTCCACTTTCTTGACAGCTTGGAATGATTGATTTCTGCAGAATTTCCCAAGCTTCCTTTACTGTTTTGAATCCTGAAATTTTATCAAAAGTTGATTCATCAACACCTCGATAAATCATAAAATATGCAATTGTATTTTTCCTCCGGGAATCTATTAACGCCATCTTCTTGGCATTTGTGAGGACTGTTTCGACAGTTGCATTGACGGGCTCATTATACCCGTTCTCGACTACGTCCCAGATGTCGTAAGAACTGAGTAGCTCTTTCATTTCGATACTCCATCTTTCATAATTTGTATCCGTCAATATCAAAATATGCGCTTTCAAGAAACTCACCATTTTTTTCCCGAAAGAACCTAGCTCTGCTGCCACTTGTTGGAAACGGAATGGGCTTACACCAAATATATAAAAACTTTGTATAACACAAACACACACCTGTATATATTAATAATAATAGGCAACAACTTTTTCTTTTACAACGCAAGGCTTCAGCCTTTTTATCTTTTTTTCGGGACTCCTTTAACACCGTCTTCTCGGCATTCGGAAGGGCAGCTTCAACGGTAGCATCTTCGGGCTCGCTATACCCACTTTCAATGATACCCCAATTATCATATGAACCGAGTAACACCTTCGTTTGGATACTCCAGTTCCCGTAATTTGTGGATGTCAACTTTGGAATATTTGGTTGCATCATTCACGTTTGCTGCTGCATATCAGAATAATGATATGCAGAATATTTGTTTCCTGCTGCATATCTGCTTATTCATTATTACAACTAATATATCTAAGAGGGTTTGACTTCTAACACTCCCCCTCAAACCAAACTTTGCATTTTCTTCTAAAACTCTTTTTTGTTCCATTTGTTACTGTCTTCAAACGCTTAACATTTTCTTCCATATTTTCTGAACTTTTCATTTTGATATTTTCGAACTCGCCACGGAGTACTTGAGGCATCGCCTTTTCCACTTTCTTGACAGCTTGGAATGATTTCTGCAGAATTTCCCAAGCTTCCTTTACTGTTTTGAATCCTGAAATTTTATCAAAAGTTGATTCATCAACACCTCGATAAATCATAAAATATGCAATTGTATTTTTCCTCCGGGAATCTATTAACGCTATCTTCTTGGCATTTGTGAGGGCTGTTTCGACAGTTGCATTGACGGGCTCAAAATGCAAAGTCGGGTTTGAGGGAGAGTGTTAGAATTCAAACTCTCTTGAAACAATAAATAAAACAGCTGAGTTTGAATAATGTCATCCCTGGAAATAAGGTGGACAGCAAGTGTACAAGTTCCGGATAATGTTGAAGACTTTCAAATGTAAGGGCGGTAGTTTCATGTTCATATTGGCAGTGCATTATTACAAGAGCTAGCTAAAATAAAAGGTGGCTAATAATACTACAGGTGGGTGCTGCATGGCTTCAATGCTTCTGGATGGTGCATGTTCTCAAGGCATAAAATAAGGTAGGCTACACATGTAAAGAAATAAGCAATAGCAAGGGTTCACATAGCTACTGTGCATGTAAATGCATGTGAAAGGTGATAGCAGTAAACAGCAGCACCAAACCAGCAACTCAATATTAATATCATCATTGTTGTTACTTCGCTCGACTAGTGGTCGACTAGTCGACCAGTCGGTATACAAACCTCGACTTGGATGCTCGACTTGTTTGTTCAGATTTCGGGCGACTTGACGGGGTCGACTAGTCGGGACGACTGGGTCGACTAGTCGGGACGACTGGGTCGACTAGTCGAGCGACTGGTGTTAAAAATCCAAAAACATAAAAGCCCATTAACAGAAACAGGCCCATTAAGCAATATATGTAACCTAAATGTCTACAATCGAGATTTAAACGCCTTCAGTCGTCTACAAACGCCTCAAAACACCTCTAGTCGTCTACAATCATCCTCCTTTATTCATCCAGCTTTGATTACATATAATATTAATCTTCTCTTCTCTGTTTATATACACACAGTGTATATATAGTTATACACACAGTGTATGTATATTTCATACATATATTTACAACTTACTCCCTCTGTCCCTCCCATTTCTTTACAGTTTTTTTTCACTGTTTGACACGCATTTTAAGGCTCTTAAAAAGTATAGTTCCATAACATATTTTTAAAATTTTCTTTTTTTGTATAAAAATAGAACAATTCTATTTTTATACAAAAAAAGAAAATTTTAAAAATAAGTTATGGAACTATCCGCCAAATGCACATTATTGTTCTATTTTTATACAAAAAAAGAAAATTTTAAAAATAAGTTATGGAACTATCCGCCAAATGCACATTAAAATCCATGCCAGAATTACGTTCCCCAATGTAAAGAATCAATGGGGACGGAGGGAGTACAAGTTAGTAACACTAATCACTAATGACTAAACACTAATCACACACTCTTTTCTCTAATTCTCTTCACTGTTTAAACACTTCTCTAATCTGTTTAAATTTTTATTTTTTCTTTGTAATTCTCTAATTCTCTTTGTAATATGCACTAGAAGTATTAATATACATACAATTTCAGTTCTCTGCCACTCTTTCTCTCTTCTCTACTATGATCCCTTTATATTCTTAGTATTCTCTGACATACATATATATATATATATATATATATATATATATATAATACAAACATACACATGCAAAGAAAAGAAAGAATAGAGACTCTGGCAGCCATTTTTGAGTAATTGTCAATACTCAATACATAAAATAATATTTCGTCAAATGAATCTTTCTCTTCCCCTTACTCATCAAAAATCTCTCCACCTCTTCACTCACCATCTCCTAGTCCCTCCGAACAACAATTAAGCACATCAAGAACTAATTAGCACAGAAAAAACGTAAGTACATAATACATGCATATCTTAGTTTGTTATGCATACCCTTTTGTTTCTATAATATTATAGTTTGTAATTAAAAAATATGCCTATAATATCAACATACAGAAACTTTTGTCAAACCTATTTCGATGAGTCTTCGCCATTGTCATGGCTGTATGATTCTGTCCAATAGGGGATCAGAAACAAGTTGTTTGACAGTCGACTAAAAGTAGAAAGATGATTGAATCCAACCCGGATTTTCAGTTAAATGAATTTAGAGGAAGGGACCATTATAGTAGAAAAATTATGAGCTGCGGAGGTACTAACGGAAGGCGGAAGCATCGCGTTGAAAATGGGTCTGGTAGAACGGTATATGCATGTATGCATATTATCTGAACAGTGATTACATGGACACAATATTGAGAGAAATTTTTTTTTAATACTTTTTCTACCATCAGAAGCCATGTAGATGCCATATCATTGCCAAGTCACCAACTCACCATACACGCCACATTTTTAACACATTTCGTTAATTTTAAGTTTTATTACTCATTTTTCTTATCACTTGAGTGATACCATTGCTGAGTTCAATGGTCCTTATATTACCATTTTACATCAGAATCACAAATGATGAAACACTTGATACATTAGGCTCCAACTGATACCCAGATAGACATTTAGGCCTAGATATGTCCACATTTGACCAGATGGTTAGCTATGGATAATAGCAAAGAATTTAAAGTTAATGGATCATCTCACCTTGTAAATAGCATTTGCTCCTCTTTGTGTACCATCGCCTCCAATTATGTAAACCTTGGGGACCCAGATAATATCTCAAGTAATATTAAAAACTACTAAATCTTATCATGCAGATAACCGAGGGAAATTTGTGTCAACCTGATTTATGCCCCTGTCCTGAATGTTGTCAACTATTTTATTTGTATCAGACCCCCCTCGTGAAGTTTGAAGCATCGTGCCACCACGCTTATGTATATCATCGACAATTTTAGGTGTCAATTTCTTGGTGTTTTTTGAGTAGAAGCCCTTATATCCTCCCTGAGAAATTCAACGGTCAATATTCATGTGATATTTAACATGATGGAAGAATTGTCACACTATAGGCTTAATTTCAGCTGTCACAAAGAGTAGATGTTCATTTTTTTCATACTGGAAAACAGACTAAAATTCTGTGATTGTGCAGTTCTTTTATTAAAACCAAATTAGGCAATTGGCAAAAAAGAAAACAAATTAGGGAACATATCTCTTGTGTAGAGAACCCTCATCTACAAAACTCACCTCAATTCCAAGTATATCATCAACGCCATACATAATATTCAAGCCGCAGACTATCTCCCTAATCACTGTATTGATCCCCGGGCATAAACCACCACATGTCACTATACAAGCACGTACTTCCTCCGACTTGAAATAAACCTAAAGTAACAAGCTGCTTAAAAAATATTTATTTTGATAGCATAACAACTTGTGGCATACGAACCTTTTCTCGTGGCCCAGCACGAGGAAAGTGCACCCCTCTAGGACTGTCCTTTTGGAGAACAATCTGAAAAAAGAAATGCAATGTTTTTACTATTACACGACCAGAAATTGTTAGCAAAAATGCAACATAACAAGAAAGGAAACTCTCATACTTTCTGTGCTACCACATCTTGAGGGCTGACAAATGTTTTCCTGAAAAAGAGCTAAGTGACAGAGTTGAGGAGATCTTGGATAGACTTAAGTATAAGAACATGGAAATAACATAATTTTTTTACAAACTTGATACAGTAATGCGCCTTAGCCCCAAAATTTAGTAATGTTACAGAAACACATAGTTCACTTACTTGACTATTGCATAAGCCGGGCTCTTCTTCAGTGGGTTGGGATACGACTGTTGAAAAATTAGCGAAAACATGTGTTACAAACTCACAATCTTCCAAATATATACTCCCTGCTTTACTAACTTTGAGGCTACATGTAACTAATATCCAATAATCTATAGCAACAAAAAACTCCATCCACTGGAGAATACACTATCTACTCAAGCGATCAATTACCCATACAGTATTAATACGTACTCTATTTGAGAATTTTTTTTGTTCCTCCTACATTCCATCCGAACAATTACATTATAATATTTTCTCTTGAGAATTTTCTGAAGGGTATAAGAAAGTCATAGTGCTATGTTATATTAAGTAGTTGTTAAGTTTAAAATTTTAAAATTTTGATATATGTGGTGAAAACCGCCTTATCAAATTTTATTTATTTTTATTCTTTCTTGGTGAAATTTAAAGAATATAAAAGAATACAATTTAAAGAATTTCTAATCTGTTTGAAAAAAAAAATATTACATTATAAATAATAGGCGCAAGGTTAAAATTCTAAGTCTTTCAGACATGAAGACAACTTGTTTCATATTTAGATTCTTATCTTATTTGGTTGTTTCTAATTGGCTAAATAAGCACATAATATCATAATTTTTAGGCAAGATTAGAATTCCATATTTTTTACACTGGACCATGACGACCAAAAAGTCTCTCCTAAGCTTTCAATATAGGATTCAATGATTTATTTATTGGCTAAGTTTTTAAGTTCTAACCTTATAGAAGGAAATGTAATCTTATACTCATCTGAGACTTTGTCATAGAAATTGAGATTATTCCCTTGTTATGGGTTGCGATCCAAATAATCTCTTCTATACTTGAGCAATCTCAGGATTAGTGATTCCTTTGCAAATCTGCGGTTGTCACTTAAGCTAGTGGAATTTGTACTAGTAATCCAAAACAACTTATATTTTTATTGATTTCATTATCTCGGTATCCTACATGCTACATCATTAAGGAAAGACGACAAGGGATGAACTAGAAGATGGCTAGGAGAGATGCACGAGAGTGGTGAAGATAAAACCCAACAAGGGTTGTAACGTCATTATTTGTACTCATTTGTTCATTCATTGTCGAATCAAGTTTTAGGTCATTAAGTTTAGCTGTGTTTTTTTTCTATCGAGTCGAACTTCAAAATTATCATACCTAAAAGTTGTCTTGGATTTCAACTCGTAAATCGCACAAGTCGAGCTGAGCCCATTCACAAGTTTTTTAGCTCGAGTTAATCCTAAAAGTTTTTGAGTTCTTTACGGGTCTAGATGTTTGTTCCATTTACATTCCTAGTTTCTCCAATACCATTTCTCTTTTAAAATAGCAAAAGGGGGAAATTCACATTTATTTCAATGTCTTTTAAGCAGTTAAACATAACATAACCAAATACTTAATCATCCATCGTATAATAATCGGTCAAGATCATCAATTATTCATACATTCAAACAAAACAAGTGCAAATTAGCAAATGAACAAAATATAAATACAAATAAAAGGGGGAAAAGGAGTACCTGTAAATCAGGGAGGAAATCAGTCAAGTGAGGAACGTTATCAGTAATGAAAACATCATCATGATTATCGATTCGAGATTGAGCTCTAAATTGCTGCTTCTTTTCAACAATTACAGGTCTACAACTTAATTTTTTTATCAGCTTAAAGGAATAAGGTGTGAAATAAGTGTGAGAAGACAAAGAAGTGTGGGTGATTCTAGTGAGAGGGAGTAAAGAGGAAGGTTTAGAGAGAGAGTATGAAGTAGAAAGATCCATAGAGAAAATAGAGAGAGAGAGAGAGAGAGAGAGAGAGAGAGAGAGAGAGATCGGAGAATAAAAAGGGGGCTTAATATGGAAGTGTTGACTGATTTGCTGTTGTTTTGACCGACGGAAATTACAAGAGGACTAGTACTATTTTGGTAACGTCTACTACTCGGCAACCGCAAAGTTTACTACATAGTTCTTGATTTTTTTTTTTTTTTTTTTTAAAAATCACAATTTTGCATTACCGAAAATTTATTTTTTTTTAATTAAAGAAATATAAAAACATTAAATTAAACTTCTCCAAAAATTAGTAAATATTTGAGGAGGGAGGGCACTTGGTTGACTGTCATAATTTGTGTAAATTAATTTAAAGTTGGTTTATATTGGTGGAAAATAACTGGAAAACAAGTGCAGTAGCTTCCGATTTTTTTTATTTGAAAATAATAACCCTTTTTTCACTTGGGACTTGGGAGGTGACATTACAATTAGAAATATTGGAGTATCGAAAGTTTTAATTTTAGGAAAACTTGTATGGAAAGTTTGGACCTTTTTTTTCCTTGCTAAGCGGAAAGTTTGTCATGTCTTGTCTGATCGGAATGAATTCCAATGTAAAATTAAAATATTTATTGAATATCTATTATTTTTTGTCATAACATCAGGCATAAACAATACTAACTTCCAACTAGAAAAGCTTTTATTTTATTTTGTTTATATAGAATGATACAATAAGTGTATATTTAACACTAACATACTTTATACAGTAGCTACTTTGTTAATTACAATTTCCAACACATTGTATGCTATGGAGAACATTTTAACCTGCAATAAGGAAAAAAAATGTTCAACTCAAATCACAAGACAAAAGGGAACATTAGCCACAGAATTACTACACTTTTACCTATATTGGAAAAATCGGAACCCCTGGTCCTCTCCTGATATACTGGATTTATTAGGCTTCTAGACATGAAAATGATCAATTATATGTTCAATAACGTCTGCACCTTCTGAATGCATGTTCTCATTTTTAACCTGTCATGCACAAACATAAAAAACAGAAAAAAAATAAACACATGAGTCTTTCTGCCCATGGTCGACAATCATGGCATCAATAGTTTCATACTGCAAAACTGATATCCAGGACGAACATAGAGATGTACAAGGGTAATTGTACGAATACATATATTTTATGAAGTGAGATTTTAAAAAAATTAGTAGATGCCAAATTAACAATGTAATCATTGTCTACTTTCTCACCAAAAGGAGCTCCATTCTATCCAAGTATATGCTAGTCTCAGTAAAAGATCAAAAAATGATAATGCTATCAACAACTAAATAGAAGTTAATAATCTTCATTGAGATATACTCCATCACCAGGCATAGTAGAAGACTAATCTAGTTTAGCTTAGAACTAAAAAGGTACTCACTAAAACCTACTTCCAATTTAATCACTTCCTTCCCAAACCAAGAACGAAATGGACTGCAATAACTCCCTCCACAATCTTATCTGAATTTAAAGCATACTTGCACTCTTAATTATTAAGACAAAATCGAAATGTTCATGTTTTTTGCCTGCTAATAGAAACTCCTGACCGACTGGCACACAGAAAGACGCAAAAAGGCTACCTGAATGACACTGTGAGCAGCAAAGCGCAGTAGGCTACTACTGTGGAAGCTGACGTCCACTTTTTCCCATGACACACGGGACAGGCCAGTCACCAGTTCCTCTGCTTGAGTCAGTTCAGTAAGAGAAAGCACAACATTCGGTATCATATATAGCAGGAAAACATATAGAACAATGTACACTTAAAGGTAGAATATTAGCTATTTAATGCAATATAGAATATAGCAGATGCAAGTAACTCGCACCTTGCAACAGCATGTGCTGAGCTAAAACACCAATGCTAGAAACTTTAAGTAAACACATATAGAGGGAAATGTTGCAAGCCAACAGAAGAAACTGGGTCTAATTAGTAATTAATCAAAAATTGAATAAATCTTTCTCTTAATAGATCTCTTCATGTAAGGTAAATAAATTGGCTTGTCGCAGCTATGACTATAATTTTTGGATTTGAAACAATGGAGGTGGTTGATAATGCAGATCCACCCTAGAGGTATTATCATAAGAAAAAACAAACTATAAGATTCCACTTATCTAACTTAAAGGTAAGAAAAGAGAAGTACTTGTATGACGCTATTTGATTGCAGGGTAATATCTTGATGAAGAAAATATGTGTATTAAAAAACAAACACACAAGGATTGTCCGTGAAGATATGTCCATTGCTCTCTTATTTGTATTTGGATTAGGTGTAAAGGTGCCGGTGTTCTTAAATCTCACATGTTGTGTAAAAAGTAAATCCAGCGGTCAAAGTTTACAGTTACAAACCTTCTATATTGTCTAAGCTGTCAACCTCTACTGATATAGGCTCAGCATCACATGCCTTGCAAAGTTCTTCATACACGATATGAGGGTACTTTTCATTCACAGAGTCCTCCCACTTCACAAAAAAATAAAAAATAGTCTCATTAGCACAATAGAAAAACAGAGTATAAGCACCAATGAAGAAGCTGAGGAACATGCCTTAGGTAGTTCAACTGCACGCCTAATTGATGATGTTCTCCAGCCAACAATATCTGATTGTAATAGTTAATGAAAACTGATAATATAGTGTGCTATCAAGAAGCCTAAACAATTAGTACAGCTGGATTGAATTGTAAGGATACGATCATAACCAACATTTGAATATGCTACACGACGTTTGAATGAACGTAGTCCAGACCTGCATTTATCAATTAGCCTCTAAATAAGACATAAGAAGAACAGCTCAAGAATTCACTGCAACAACGAGGAGAGTTATATAAGAAAAATTGCAGTCAGCATACATAAAATGATAACCCTCTTCATCTTCCACCATGCGCTTAAGCAGTGGTGGCTTTCCATCACCGTCATCATCAGTAAGAAATAAATGGCGTCCAGTTCTTTTAAAAATCCAATGGATGACCCCAGCAGCAACTTTCTCAAGAGCAGTTAGACCAAACAAAAAGGGCACCTGCAAAATTATTGAATACCATTAGGTGGAACGGCTTATACAAGAAGCAGATACCACAATGTCAATAACAAAGCAAAGTAGAACATATATGCCTATGGAAGGCCAGGAATCCTCCAGTCATGACTAAAGATGTTAAGGCAGGAGTAGTGGGAAAACATAGGAAAGTATTGCATCCAAGAATCACAATTCAGTTCTATTACGAACAGATTGGCTTCCCCTCAAACTCGGAAATCTCAGCATTCTAAGTGATATTATTATTAAGCTCAATTCATAACTCAAGATTAAAGTATTAAATTCAAAATATAAAAATACAACTTTGAAGCATTTAACAACAGAAAAGTTCAGCATTCGATATATAGATCATATTACTAATTCAACCAATAATGAGCTGTACAGAATAAAGAATGCAAAAGATTAGCTATACCACTGTAGTTCTCACTCATAAGTATTCAATAAGATCAACAGAGTTGCTTCCAGAACAAAATTTCGATAATGCATAACAATCAGTTTCTCAGTCTCCTGACGAACAGGCAAAACCCCTACCTGCTTGTTACCTCTTGAACCAAGATGAGGCGTGGCAACAGTAATAAAATTAACTGGCTCTAAACCGCCTATTGTTCCCTTTAACACCTCGCCAGAATCAACTGACAAATCCCTTTCATTGTCAGTTTTACAAGGCCTGTATAATTTCCCAATGGCATATCTTGCCACTAATCCTCCCACAGAATGAGCAACAAAAGAGATCTTCTCAAGATTTTGCTTTTGTCTGATCAGTTCAAGAACCTGGAAAATAATCATATTAGAAAGTATGAATATAATATATTAATAGGTCTTTCATAGCTGACCTTTTTTAACCATAAATATAAGAGAAACAAACCTCCTCCGTCAATCTCTCACCCATTACGTCGACACCATCTAGTGTTAGCTTATCCATATTCTTTTCGCTTCCTATGAGTAAAATTATCAAATAAGTGGTACATTAAGCAACAATCCAACCTAACTTAGATGGTAAAAGCAATGTGCAACTGCTAAAGCAGACGGATACAGTTGAACTATTTCTAGCACGTAGAGGCGAAAAGGGAAGGGAAATAACAAACATTACAGGACTCCAACAAGGTTACTATAAGGCCAGAAATCACACTATCACAGCGCCTTTCCACGCTACCAAACCCATCTAAGATTTGAGGATACATTAACATGTCATAGTCTAATAGACATCGATCTGTAAAGCAGGCTTAAAATCGGCCCATGCTATGGTATCCTAATCGACTTTGTCAAACAGGTACAAGCCTCATCATCGACAAACATAGTCCAGACCTCATAATGGAATGTGATGGTAGGCCGTCTAGTTTTTACACTAGCAAAAATATTGTAGGTAATGACACTCACGAGGAAACATTCCATCCTAAGTTTCACCAATGCAATCAAAGCAAATTTCAATCTTCATAAAAAGGCAAAATAATAATTAAAAATAAAAAAATCCATATGCAGTATGCTCTGAAAGAATATTAAACTTAGTTTTGCAAAAACGAGTAACTGAGAAAGAGGCAAAGGCATCATATGAGGCCCTGCAAGAAAATATAATTTTTTAAACACAACCAAGACAAGAAATTTCGGCAAGCATATAAAGTATGTTCCTTACGATGAACAAATACTTTGTCGGGGAGCTTTCTAACAAACTGTTCAGCAGCAAACTTCCAGTTTGCAGCACTGCAAAAATAGTAAATTAGAATTGTCAAAAAAGATATAAGAAAAACAGAGTCTCAACAAAATTCAGACCACACGGAAGCAATTCAATTATAAATTTAGAATGCAACACCTGCTTATATAAAACAAACATTATTACTACCAATAAAAGTGGAACATTATAAAATTCCTTTCAAAAAAAAATAATCGCTGGAAACTATACTACAGAAAGATATCAACAGCTACAATAACACACAATTTCCAATAGAGAAAGATTCATTTCCTGAGATACTAATCAAATCTTGATCAAGATAGACTATCAAAGCATGTGACGGTACGCATGATGAACAGTAGTTCATGGTCTCATCACCATATCAAATATCTACCAAATATCTACGAAATTCACATACTATGATATATTACAACAAGCTAAATTACTACAACCAACATCAAAATTGTCTAAAGCAATTAACCCTAATGAATTGATTTGCAATTCTTCATAGTCTAAATTTCAAGATTGTCTAAAGCAATTAACCCTAATCAATTGATATGCAATTCTTCATAGTCTAATTTTCAAGAATTACACAATAACCAAAGTAAACATAAATAGGCCCTCGAAAAAGAAGTAAACATAAATAAAACATATAAAAACACACACATAAACATTAAAATTGTACATGAATGCAAGAAATGAATTAAAAACAGACCTTCCAAGAATTCCATGAACCATAACAACAAGATGATCAGCAGAAGAAACATCAGATTCTTTACAAGAAAACACATCTTCCCCATTAATTGATTCCGATGAACAAACCCCAGTTTCCATTTTATCTGATTTGTTTCAGATCAGTTGTGTTGCATTACAATATTAAAAAAAATCAAGAAATATTTATAACAGAAAATTTAATAATTGAAACGTGAATAAATTTAGAAGCAAGGAAGTTAGTTTGTTTGGAAAAACGGTGAGAAAAGTAAAGAGATGTAACCGTGTAAGGTATTGCATATGTCTGTCTTCCGTAGGATGTTGGTCAGTGTCAGAATTAAGATAGATACATGTTTGTGTTCATTTACCGACTTTAGTTTTCTAGTAACCGACCCACCAGTCGACTGTGAAACTTCATTGATTTTTGGATTGTATTAACGACGCTGACTTTAAAGAGTTGAGAGTGGTAAATGCCCAATCCGCGAATCGTGAGGTCACGGGTTCGATTCCTGCCGGGGATCAAAAAACCGGAAACAATCTCTCTACCTTTGTGTAGGGGCATGATTGCGTACATCCTACCCCCTCATGCGGGATATACTGAGTACGTTGTGTTGTGTTGTTTGTGTTGTATTAACGACGCTGACTTTCCTACTTGAATTTTATATTTGTTTATTTCTTTTTTTTTCACAGGTTTATTTTTTTATTTTTTATTTACAATAAAAAGTTTAAGGGTGAGATACCAGAATGCCCACCATTTTAAACAATCTGCCCAAAATACCTACATACATTCAGATTTGTCCGTCCTTTTTATCCACGGACCGCGCATTCTGAACTTGCGTAGAGTGTATACGCATTCCCGAATTGCGTATAGGGCGAATACGTATAGCAGCCATGCGTGGACTTTACAAATCCAGCATCTGTCCACCCGTGAACAGTGTTATGAATATGCATGTTCATCATGCGTGAAACCTGATACGCATTTTAGACATGCGTATTAGCTACTGTTCACCGTCTATGTGGGACGACGCCGGAGGCGTTTTCCCGGTTAAAATTTGTAGTGATTCGTTCAGTGCTTTGCAGACATGTTTGGATACCATGGCATATACCAAAATGATCGCCTTTTCTTACTCCACAAGCCTATACCAACCATTTTTCATTTTATTCGCCGAATTCGAAATCCCCAAATCGAGTTATTTTTTCCGATTTGATTTTCAGCTCGTTCGTACACGCCCTTGCGGGGCCATAACTCTTCAACTGAATATGTCAATATGTAGAGACATGACTGGGCATCATTTTGATTTGATTATTTTTTGTGGAGGTGGCTTGAATCAGATGGACGGGCGGAGGCGATTTTCAGCTCCGTTTTTGGTCGTCTGAGCTCCGTTTATGTTTGTGAAGAAATGACGCATGCTGGGAATGCGTGACTTGAGATACGCATCTTGGAAATGCGTATCCCAAGCCACGCATGACCAGCATGCGTACTCCGTGGATAAAAAGGGCGGCTTCTCCCACAAATGGGTATTTCGGGCAGTTTCCTTAGAAAAATGATGTAGTTTGGTCATTTCTCAAAGTTTAATGTGCCTGAATATGACCGCACACAACACTTAAAGTCAAAACCTGTTCTAATACAAATATAAGGGTGTTTATGTAAATAAAAATAGAAAACATTGATATTTAAAAAAATGTCATTCAGAATTTATATTACGAATTGATATAATCTCATGAGACACTCTGAAGATGATCTTAGGGCCAATTTTCTCTTACAGTAAATTATTATATGTATGAGAATAAATTTCCTGATATTATTTTAGAAAATTTGTATGAAATATGATTATATAGTTATCTTATCTTAGGTATATTTTCAACTAAAAAATATTAGCAATTGGTATGTGCATATACTCAATTTATAGATGCATCACTACGCCATAAACAGCCTACGGTAACACAACGACTGTGTTACCTTAGACTCTAAAAAATGTTACCAAAGGCCAAAAAAAGGCTAAGGTAACACCTTAGCTGGGATAGTTTTGTTCTATGTAACCTTTGGGGTCTAAGGTAACACCTCGACACACATAAGCTAACATAGGCAAATTCGTTACCATTGACCTATATAGTAACACACTTAGCATTCTATAGCAACACCAAATCTATGTTACCTTAGATGTTATAATTTTGCAAAATTATTAATAAATTATGTGGGTCCCACATGTGGGACCTACTTTGTAGGGCCTATTAATGGAGCCCACAAGATGTGTGTTGTGGAATAAAAACTAGTTTACGATTTGTAATTAATGCCAGGGTGGTTGAGCTTCGAGCTTTAATGGCTGCTTCTGCGTTCGAGACTAAACGGTCCTCACAAGATGCCTACGTATCTCTGTATTGCTAGAAAATCAAGCCAACGTAGTTCTAGATCTATTCCTTGTAGGAATCAGTTTCCATATTGAATTGGATGCCTTGGTGGATAAGTCTGGTGGAAATAATATCCTTATCCAACTCTTATTGCCGAGCTGTTTATTTCCTCCAATATTAATTACGAAATTAATATTATAATTGGGGTTTTGGGCCCATCTGGTGGGCCCCACGTTTGGACTATTCAGGGTCTAATTAATGCCATATTAAATGTGTCTTTAGGGCTTACTTTTAGCCCATATCATTTGCCCCCCAACTTCTAGGAAAACTGATCAGGTTTTCCTTGAAGTTTTAACGGCCTTTTTCGAGACTTGGGTCAGGGTTTATCTTTGATATCGTTTTGACGTAAAGCGTGGAGCGACCGACGCGTTTACAACGACGTTAAATTGTGCCAGTAGCATTGAACGGTGCTAAACAGCACTAGACGGCACTAAACGGTGCTAAACAGCCTTAAACGACGTTTAAACGATGTTAAACGACGCTAAACGGCGATAAACGGCGCTAAACGGCACTAAACGACACTAAACGGTGCTAAACAGCCTTAAACGACGTTTAAACGATGTTAAACGACGCTAAACGGCGATAAACGGCGCTAAACGGCACTAAACGACACTAAACGGTGCTAAACAGCCTTAAACGACGTTTAAACGATGTTAAACGACGCTAAACGGCGATAAACGGCGCTAAACGGCACTAAACGACACTAAACGGTGCTAAACAGCCTTAAACGACGTTTAAACGATGTTAAACGACGCTAAACGGCGATAAACGGCGCTAAACGGCACTAAACGACACTAAACGGTGCTAAACAGCCTTAAACGACGTTTAAACGATGTTAAACGACGCTAAACGGCGATAAACGGCGCTAAACGGCACTAAACGACACTAAACGGTGCTAAACGGCACTAAACGACGTACCTGAAATCATACAAAAAAATCAAGATTCAGGTTCAGAAGCTGCCCGAGAATTGCTGAAAATCCAAGATTCAGGACCACAAGCTAACCCGCGATCGGCCGGATCGAGGGCTAGCTTGTGGTCGGCTAGCTCCTGGTCGGCCGAAGGGCCTCCAACCAAGGTGGTCGGCTGACACCTGGTCGGTTGGAGGGCCTTGACCCCAGGTGGTCGGCCGGCACCTGGTCGGCTGAAGGCTGGTCGGCCGGGGCTCCTGATTGTGCCTTGGTCGGCTAGCTCGTGGTCGGCCGGGGCATCTGAATGTGCCTTGGTCGGCTGCAAGGTGGTCGGCCATGGCTCCTTCGGGTGTTGTGGTCGACCATTTTGAAGGATTCAGAAGCTGAATCTCGATCCTAGGTTGGTTTTTTGGTCACCCGTGACTTTCAAGGATTCAGAAGCTGAATCTCGATCCTAGGGATTCAGAAGCTGAATCTCGATCCTAGGTTGGTTTTTTGGTCATCCGTGACTTTCAAGGATTCAGAAGCTGAATCTCGATCCTAGGGATTCAGAAGCTGAATCTCGATCCTAGGTTGGTTTTTTGGTCATCCATGACTTTCAAGGATTCAGAAGCTGAATCTCGTTCCTAGGGATTCAGAAGCTGAATCTCGATCTCTAACGGCCTGATTCCTTCGTGGTCGGCCGGGAGGTGGTCGGCCAAACGGCCCGAATACTTCGTGGTCGGCCGGGAGGTGGTCGGCCAAACGGCCCGAATCCTTTGTGGTCGGCCGGGAGGTGGTTGGCCTAGGATCGAGAAGCTGAATCTTGATCCTAGGGATTCAGAAGCTGAATCTCGATCCTAGGGATTCAGAAGCTGAATCTCGATCCTAGGGATTCAGTAGCTGAATCTCAATTCTAGGTTTAGTGTTTTGGTCAATCGTGACTTCTATCGGGATTACACCTTAATTCAGGATTAGCACTACTAACCTCGTGTTTAAGATTAAACTCGTTGTTTATTTCTTTAAGTGCAAACATCCATGCAGTAAATATTGCAGCTGTTTCTTTTCCGACAGATATGAATTATAACGATTCTTTCTGTATAACGTGGATAATTTCTGTCCTTTTTCGTCTGGAAACGATAGATGACCTGTTAACACGAACCGAGCTGAGATTCAACCTGATGTACCAGGTCATGTATTTTCTATAAAAGAGGAGAAGTAGCCTTCATTTCCATTCACTTCTTCATTTCTGAGCTTTCAGATTCTTAAGTTCTCTTAGGTTCAAGTTACAAGATCCAGTTCGAGCTTCAAGATCAAGTTTCAGATTCAAGATCAAGTTTCAGCTCCTGCATCAAGATGTCGGAAGGTGATCAACCAATGGCTCCCCCGGTCTCCATGATGGAAGCCATGTCAAAGAGGAGTAAAATGAGGACTGCCAAAGGTAAAGAAAGAATTCAACCTCCTACATATGTTGAACATAGATTCGAATCCTTGCTAGAACTTCTAAATATCATGAGGGATACATTTCCCAACTGTTCTAGTCTAGATTCTTTTAATAGTTCCAGTAAATTGTCGGAACGGGACGTTCAGAAGATAAGGGAGTCTTATCACTTTCCAAGTGCCATCCAGGTTCGTCTCCCGAGTCCATCAGATAGAACTTGCAACTGGCATCCTGAAAGGATCTGTGTTTACTGGGGTGCCTTAGATGCTGGGTTCAGGTTCCCGGTTGACAATTTTATTATTAGGCTGCTGGCTGAATATCAAATCCACCCCTGTCAATTGTATCCCGACGCCTGGAGGTACATTTCTATTTTCTTGATAAGGTGTCGGGAGCTGGGGATTCATCCGACAACCACAATGTTTCGAAGTATCTTCGGGGCCAGCAACTCTTCTGAATCCAAAAAAGGATGGGTGAGCCTCAAGCACCGAGCCAAGCTTCCACACATGGTGAATCCCTTCTTTTTTCCAGATTCACAACATTTCTGGGAAAGGGAGTTTGTAGTTCTTGAATGGAAGGGCGGTGATTGGGGCAACTTCTTTGTGAAGAAATTCGGGTCTGTCGAAGATAGTTCCCACTTCGTGTGTGACCTTTCTGATCCGGAATTGTTGGACCGGGATAGGCTTCTTGCTGATGACGGTCGCTCACACTATAAAACTATTTTAAACGAAAAGAATCTCATTGGGGCTGGCCTTAGCTTTCTTTCTATTGAGGGTAACTTTCTTACTTGAACTTATTATGAACTCTGTTTGTTCTTATACCGATATTTTTCTCTTCGTATTTCAGCTGCTGAGGAGATTGATAATCGTCCCGAGAACCGGCCAACTGTTACCAAGAGGATGCAGAAAAGGGCTGAGGAGAAGCTGAAACCAACTAAGCCTCACATCCCTAATTTCTTGGAGCGTTGTTCTCAAGGTGGTAAACGATCCCGAAACGCTGACGGGGATGTCCGGACTCCTTTCATACCTCCTTGGGGCATATGCGAACAAGACTCGGTCTTCGGGAGTCCTCATCTGGCCCTAGACTGGTCCAAGCTTTCCATCACTCCGCCTGACCAAGCGACAATGCATGCAGGTGACAAGCTGGATGAGTCTCAACTCATGGGCGCCCAGGCCTTGTATCAGGTATGAAATTCCTTCTGTTAAGTTTGACATTGTCATTGATTTCAATTCTGCATATTCCTTGTGGCTCACTTATTTCCTTGTTGCAGGCCAACGCCTATTTTCAAACCATTTCGACCCAAGGCCGGGCCTTTAGGGACGAAAATGTTAGCTTGAGAAATGACTCAATGAGGTTCAGGGAAGAGATTGACGATCTACACTCCCAAGTTGTTCGAGCCGAGGCCAACGCCGCATCTACCCGCAAACAGCTTGCTTCTCTAGCCAGAAAGAAGGCCTCTGATGCCGACAAGGTGATCCAGGCCTACCATAGGTCTGAAGATTTCCTTAAGCTCATTGATGATCATGATGATGAGGTGCGTCCCTTCAACATGTCTGTTGGTTGGGAGAAGGCTATTAACGCTGTGAATCATAGGCATCCATCTATTGTCAACCCAGCAGATTTTCCTTGCCCAAATTGGGGTGCCCTCCCGGTTAACCTAGCTTCTGGTTCGGGAACTAAAATTGTTCCCCAGGCATCAGGATCCGGTTCCAGAGGCAGTCATCGTCGTTCCGGGTCCAACTCAAAGGGGGTTGTTCCCGCTGCTAGCCAAGACTCACATTCTTCTGGCTCCCGTGGGAAAAAAGTCCCGCCTGCAAAGAAGGTTGGAGTAGTTCGCCAACCCATCCCTGGGAAAAGGCTAATCCGGAACGAGGGCAGTTCTACTTCTTCTTCATCTTCCGAGGGAAAAGGAGCCGAAGTTGCTAGAGCTCAGCCAATGGTGATAGCAGAGTCCGGTGGTGATTCCAGCGAAGACTCAGAGGAGGAGAGTGAGGAAGAGGAGAGCGGCGGTGAGGAGTCTGGAGAAGAGGGTTCTGGGGAGGAGTAGCTGGAGTTAGTTCGTGGCCTTGCGTGGCCTTGTTAGCCAGATGTGGCTTTATTTGTCTAGATTTCATTCACGGTCCTTGGGGACCAAACTTTTATCTATCTTGTTGATGTAACTTAACTGTTGGCCCTTCGGGGTCTTTATTTATGCATTTGTTTCCTCATTAGTTTGTTTACTTGTTTTCGGTACTTGTCCTTCCTAGACTCACACTCAACAGGTGCTTGGTACATAAACAAAATCACAAAATCATTGAAGGGAAACAAACTTTGCATTAATAATCTGAAATGGGTTTAACCCTTACATAGCTTATTATTGTCCTACTCGGGGCGTGAAGCCCTGAAATTGTTTCATCGAACCTTATTTCTACTCCTCATAATAAATAGATAGAAAGCTGAATCCATGCAAGGATAGCTTATACATAATAAACTTTGAGGTTCAAAGCATGCCAAGTACGGGGCACCTCAACCCCGTCCAAGGTCTCCAACTTATATGATCCTCGTCCCAACGTCTTCTTGACTCGATACGGCCCTTCCCAATTAGGGGCTAGCTTTCCCTTCTGGCCAACTTCAGAAGCCTCGATCTTCCTTAGAACCAGGTCGCCTTGTCGAAAGAACCTTTCCTTAACTCTATGGTTGTAATAAAAGGATGCTTTCTTTTGATGTTCCACATTTTTAGCGTTTGCCTCATCCCTGACTTCGTCAATCAGATCTAGGGCGAGTCTCATGCCCTCTTCGTTAGTTTCTGGTTCAAAAGCCTCAACTCGAGGTGACGCTTGCATGATCTCCAAAGGCACAACTGCCTCAGCTCCGTAAGCCAGCAGGAACGGGGTTGCTCCAGTGGTCACTTTACAAGTGGTACGGTATTCCCATAGTATGGGCAGCAACTCATCTACCCAAGTGTTTCTAGAGCGTTCAACCCTCTTCTTCAGTCCATCAAGGATAATTCGATTAGCTACCTCAGCTTGCCCGTTGGCTTGTGGATGAGCCACGGAGGTAAAACGAAGCTCAATTGCATTCTCCTCACAATATTTCTTGAATTCTTCATTATTGAACTGTGTCCCATTGTCTGTCACCAAAATTCGGGGGATTCCATACCTGCAAATTATATTCTCCCAAAAGAACTGGGCAACTTGTTTGGTGGTTATCTTGGCTAGAGGTTTAGCCTCAATCCACTTAGTAAAGTAATCAATGGCCACTATCAGAAATTTCCTTTGTGCTGAAGCTACGGGGAAGGGACCAAGTATATCCATCCCCCACATCACGAATGGAATAGGGGAGTTAACCGATGTTAACATCTCGGGCGGCTGCCTTACTATCGGAGCATGCTTCTGGCATCGATCGCACCGCTTGACATAGCTCTGTGCATCGGCCAGCATTTCTGGCCAGTAGAATCCCAAACGAGTTATTTTGTGAGCTAGGGCTCTGCCCCCCAAGTGCTGCCCACAAATTCCTTCATGAACTTCTTCCAAAGCTTCCCTTGCCTCTTGGGGCCTCAAACATTTCAAGTACGGGATAACGAAAGATCTTTTGTAAAGAACACCCTCGATCAAGGCATATCTCAATGCTCTCACGGACAGCTTTCGTGCCTCCAAGGCACTGCCGGGGAGCCATCCAGTTTCTAGGTGAGCTTTGATTGGATCTATCCAACAGCTTCCCACATCAATTGGTGCCACTAATTTTGAGTTGATAGTCGGGGCCTTCAAGACCTGGAAGTATACATTCCCTGCATAGTTTTCTATTTCGGAAGAAGCGAACTGGGACAGGGCATCGGCCTTAACGTTCTCTTCTCTCGGAATGTGTTCTACATAACACTCATCAAACTGAGTCATGACAGCTTTCACAACTCGCAGATACTTTGCCATAGTTTCATCCTTGGTCTCAAATTCACCATTCACTTGAGAGACTACTAATCTTGAATCTCCACAAACTTTGAGATTCTTGACTCTCATGATTCTGGCCAAGCCTAAACCAGCTATCAAGGCCTCATACTCAGCTTCATTATTAGTTGTCTGGAAATCCAACTTCAAAGCATATTCGACTGTGAACCCATCGGGGCTTTGCAACACTAAGCCTGCGCCACTAGATTTTGTTTTTGATGCTCCATCAAAATAGTGCACCCAATATTCCTTCTGATCAGGTTCAAGTTCTCCATCTTTATCTTGCTTCTCAGGGGTTGTTATTGTCTCCTGCCCCCCGACTTCTTGGTTGCTAATGGTGCATTCAACCACGAAGTCAGCCAATGCCTGAGCCTTAATGGCTGTTCGAGGCTTATACGTGATGTCAAATTCTCCAAGTTCGATCGCCCACTTGATTAGCCTTCCACTAGCCTTTGGGCTATGCAATATGTTTCTCAACTGTTGGTCCGTCAGGATTTCAATCTTATGTGCCTGGAAGTACGGGCGTAACTTCCTCGAGGCTGTTATCAAAGCCAAGGCGAACTTCTCAATGGGAGAGTAATTCAACTCAGCCCCGTGCAATACCTTGCTCACATAATAGATAGGTTTCTGGACTTTCTTTTCTTCTCGAATAAGAACGGCGCTCAACGCTTGCTCAGATACCGCCAGGTATAGATAAAGAGTCTCCCCAGGACTAGGTTTGGCCAGCAACGGGGCTTCAACCATGTACTTCTTCAATTGTTCAAAGGCCTCTTGGCTCTCAGGGGTCCACTCAAAATTTTTCACCTTCTTCAATGCTTGAAAGAACGGCAAGCATTTATCACCAGACTTGGAGATGAATCTTCCTAAAGCCGCTACACGGCCTGTCAACTTCTGCACATCTCTTATAGAGCGTGGTGGCTCCATGTCTAAGATTGCCTTAATCTTGTCAGGGTTGGCCTCTATGCCTCTCTTTGAAACCATTAGACCCAAAAATTTTCCTGATCCAACGCCAAAGGCACACTTGGCTGGATTCAACATCATTTTGTGGTGCCTCAGCACTTCAAATGCCTCTCTGAGGTGCTTAATGTGGTCTGCCTTGAACAGGCTCTTGACTAGCATGTCATCAACATAGACCTCCATGGTTTTTCCAATTAGATGGGCGAATATCTTATTCACCAGTCGTTGGTAAGTAGCTCCTGCATTTTTTAGACCGAAAGCCATAACAAGATAGCAGAAAACACCAAAGTCAGTTATGAAAGATACCTTAGGGACGTCATCCTTGTGCATCTTAATCTGATTGTAGCCGCTGAATCCATCCATGAAGCTCAGCATCTCATGTCCAGCTGTGGCATCTATTAACATGTCTATCCTAGGTAAAGGGAAGCAATCCTTAGGGCATGCATCATTCAAGTCGGTGAAGTCTATACACATCCTCCATTTACCGTTGGCTTTCTTGACCATCACAGGGTTAGCCAACCATTCTGGAAACTGAATCTCTTCAATAAACCCAGCTTCTAAGAGCTTTTCCACTTCTTGCTTTATGGCCTCTTGCCTTTCAGGTGCAAAGTTCCTCTTCTTCTGCTGTATTATCTTTCGATTAGGATCGACATTCAATCTGTGAGTTATGAGTTGGGGATCAATCCCTGGCATATCAGCTGCTGTCCAGGCAAACACATCGCTATTTTCTTGCAAGAATGCTATCAATTTGCCCTTCAGGGGTTCCTTCAGAGAGGCTCCTATATAAGTCACCTTTTCAGGGTCGCCTAGCTCCAGAGGAATAGGTATTAAGTCCTCCGCTGGCTTTCCTCTATGTTCATCATCACCACGGACATCCATGTCTTCGATCGGAAGTACCTGCCCCCCGATTCCATCAGCCCTTAACGCGGATACATAACAACTTCTTGCCATCTTCTGATCACCCTTTTGTTCTCCAACACCATTCCTGGTTGGAAACTTAATCTTCATGTGATATGTGGAGGCCACAGCCTTGAATGCATGAAGTCCAGTCCTTCCTAGGATCGCGTTATAGGTCGAGGATGCCTTGATCACAAGAAAATTCAGCATCTGAGTAGCTTCTTTAGGTTCCTGTCCAATCGTCATGGGTAACTGAATAGTCCCTTCAACCTTGGACTCAACTCCATTAAATCCGTAGATTGGCATGTTGGTGGGGGTCAACTGAGAATCGGTGTACCCCATTTTCATAAACGCATCGTGAAACAAGATATCAACAGAAGCTCCATTGTCGATCAAGACTCGTTTTACCTCCGAGTTTCCAATCACAGGAGTTATGACCAACGAGTCGTCATGGGGGAACTTTACCCCTTCGAGATCTGAATCATCAAACCCAATAACTATTTCAGTCTTGGCACGTTTTGGGGCTTCCCCCACGATGTGCATTACTTCTCTGGCATACGCTTTTCGAGAGTTTCGAGTCGTGCCGGCCGCTGTCGGGCCTCCCCAAATCATATTAACAACTGGCCCTCGGGGCTGTGGGTTACGATCACGGTCACGATCGTTATCTCTCCTGTCATTGTCTCTCCTGTCAAAGTCCCTTCTTTGGGTTCCACGATCATCATTCTTCGTGAACCTACTTAGCTTTCCTTTTCGGATCAAGAACTCAATCTCATCTTTCAATTGTCTACAATTATCTGTATCATGACCCACATCACGGTGGTACCTACAGTATTGATCCTTGTTTCTTTTTGTGGGATCACCCCTAAATGGCTTCGGCCATCGGAAATCTTTATCCTTCTCAATATCTAGCAAGATCTGACTCCTAGGAGCATTCAGTCTCGCATAGTCGTTGAATCTTGATCCCAAATTCTTCTTCGGGGGTGAATCAGAATCCTTGCTAGTTCGGGGATACTTGTCCCTAGCATCGTACTCTTGCTCTTGCTTTCGTTTCTTCGAATCGTTAGAACCTTTGCCATTGCCTCCTGTGGTTTCCTTCTTCATGCTGTCCTCGGCCTTGATATATTTATCGGCCCTCCGTTGGAGCTCGGCCATATTTTCAGGAGGGTGTTTTGCCAAAGACCTTTTAAAGAAGAGATCTGTGGTTCCGTGTTCCAAGGCTACCATGGCCACCTTATTTTCCAGATCAGTAATATTCAGCGTCTCCTTGGTGAACCGCTTGAGGTAATCTCTCAGATTCTCGTTCTTCCCCTGCACCACATACATAAGGGATGCAGAACTTTTTTCATGAACTCTCCCACTAATGAACTGGCTGACAAAGGCGGCGCTCAGCTCTTTAAACGAGCCGATTGAATTTGCAGGTAAGCGGCTATACCACCTTTGAGCCATGCCAGACAAGGTTTGAGGGAACGCCCTACACTTTAAAGCATCGCTTGCAGGCTGCAACAGCAGTGCGTTTGAGAATGTCCTAACATGGTTTGCGGGATCGCCCGTTCCATCATAGGCCTTAATTGTCGGCATCTTGAACTTCCTTGAGATGCGAGCATTCATTACCTCCTCAGTGAACGGAGGTGTAGGATCATCAGGATCCCCAAGGGGCATCAGATCCCTAGGGTTACTTTTGGGGGTCTCCACCCTTGCTGATTTTTCAATCGGGGCATCGGCCCTTCGTTGCCTCCTTGAGGGCCTCTCCAGATTTATAATGGGAATTCTCCCTGTAACTGGAGGAGGTTGAATCAGACTTCGCCTTGCTTGCTCTCTAGCAATATCGTCCTTCAGCCTTTGGATCTCTGCCTCATGAGCCTTAATCCTTTCCTCGGCCGTTTGTGGAGGTTCATCCTGGATTCTTTGGGACCTCCTTCGAGGTTCTTTACTAGCACGTCGCCTCCTCGGGGCTTCATCACGATCATCATTGTCATCCTCAGAAGTTGAATCATCAGAATAGGGACCAGAGTAATCATCGTACTCCCGATCTCGGATCTGTAAGGCATGACCGCTCGGTCCAGGTTCCCTACGTTGAGGGGGATAATTAGGCAGCCCATACATCGGGTTGGTGTTCAAAGGGAGATCCGTGGTGTGGATCTGTACCCCCGGAGGTAGCGTACGACCAGCGCTATCAAGAGGAGAAACCATCATCTGAAGTGGGTTAGTTTCTCGGTTTTGAGGAATAGCCACAGTTCCCTCAACATGGGGAATCGTCCCTGTGGGTTGAGAGGTTAGAGGTTGAATGACCGTCCCTGTTGGTGGGGGTAATTGTCCTCCCTCAGCGGTGACGAGCGGATCAGAGACAGCAGGTGGAGCAGTGCTAAGGGGTATGGCCTCAGTTGATGTTGTTCTTCGTGTTTGAACCATGGTTGATGTCTTGGTCCCACAGACGGCGCCAAATGTTGTGGAATAAAAACTAGTTTACGATTTGTAATTAATGCCAGGGTGGTTGAGCTTCGAGCTTTAATGGCTGCTTCTGCGTTCGAGACTAAACGGTCCTCACAAGATGCCTACGTATCTCTGTATTGCTAGAGAATCAAGCCAACGTAGTTCTAGATCTATTCCTTGTAGGAATCAGTTTCCATATTGAATTGGATGCCTTGGTGGATAAGTCTGGTGGAAATAATATCCTTATCCAACTCTTATTGCCGAGCTGTTTATTTCCTCCAATATTAATTACGAAATTAATATTATAATTGGGGTTTTGGGCCCATCTGGTGGGCCCCACGTTTGGACTATTCAGGGTCTAATTAATGCCATATTAAATGTGTCTTTAGGGCTTACTTTTAGCCCATATCATTGTGCAACATTTTTTTTGCTATATATATATAGTAGCTAAGGTAAAACCTTCAATTTAACAAAATAAAAAATGTAAAATTTTAATATTCCATTCCCATTAAAAAAACCAACGAAATTAAATTTTGTTTACAACACACACCAACACCAAGTCCATCAAGCGCGAACATACAAACTAAATAACATAACTTAGAATGTAAAAGTACATTTTTTCCTTGATGAGGAAATGAACATTTTCCTTGATGTAAGAACAAACACTAACACCAAGTCTCCATTAAGCCAAAAATGTAGTGGAAAAGGCCATGTCTTGCGTTCCGAATCCTCCCAGTAACGTTTTCTGCATCCTGAAGCTGTAAAAGTTCCCCCACTGTTGAGAAGGTCCCTAGTGGTGATTGGCTATGTATTGCTTATGAGCCCATTCCTGCAAAGAGAATGATAAATTAGAATTCAGCACATTTAGACCACGCAGACATGTTAAATGTCAACAACACGCAGACATGAGTAGTTGCCTAAGTATAACATACATATGAATGCAAAACTATCAGAAAACAGATTCGAGTCCTAAGGACTGCATTTATATCTAATTTGGTGTCAAACCATAACATATCTTACTTTCTGCACTTATATAACAGAACACTAGGAAACCATGGAAAACCTGACAAACTGCATGTCAACAATGACTAAGCTCTGTTACAAGATCCATCACAATTATAGTATGCAACAAAAATACTACGTTATTTTATGAACAGTTGTTTTACCATCCTAAAGTGATAGATGTTGGACACTTGGACTCAATGTTAGTAGGAGATGAGATGACTACAAGGTGACAGAAAATAGCTTAAATTTATAATTACTAAAAGAATTAGGGTGTTGTCACCTAAAATATTATGGTGAAGATCATACACACTTCTCCTCCAGATATAAAAGAGATTGAAAACAATAATAGGTAACAAAACTGCATACATCTGCATAATACCAAAAGGGGCAGTCAGCAATGCTTCTCTAGACAAATCAATATGTACTGTATTACAATACAGTACATAACTTTCACTGGTAATGCAAAATTCTATATGTTTATATTGAGTAAACCTTTCCAACCAACCGAGTACAAATGCATATGTTTCAATAGCTACAGATTCGCAAAATAAAGTTCCAAAAGATTAAAAATACCACAAAGGCCAAGTTTTGATACCTATCAATCATCTTCCTATAACGAACGATAACATTAGTGTCAATATTGAACAATTTCTGAGAAAACAAGTATTAATATGTATTACCTATTTGTCGGTCACCTGCAGTATATAAATCTAATGAAATATTTGAATATCAAAAGCCAACACCGGCTGGTGCTTCAAGGAAAAGCAAATTTGCCACTGCCAACAAAAGTAGATTCCTAAATAAGGAAAACATCATAAAGATCATGGAAAAACTACGACAACTACTAAAGAAAATAAAACGTTGTATCGAGTAATTCCATACACTTGTTCCAAGAATAACGATTCAAGGCTCTTTCCATCAGCTTGTATACGAAAAGGTCCAATCTATTCTGCTGCTCCATAAGCAATAGAAGAACAACCACACCCTCCATTATGCCACAATACAAGTGCCCTTGACTCGGGATTACGATCTGCAAGATATAGGTAGGCACAGAGCACATCAGACATGCACAAAAACATAACAGCTATACATGTAAATATAACTTACAAAAAAATTAACATTTACCTACAAAACACCAATACATTAACATTAAATAAATTGAACCTAAATTCCCCCTATAACCTAGTAGAAAGAGGAATACCTACAAATTGAAGCCCCCAATCAGATCGTAAAGGCCCAAATTTTGAACCTAAATCCAAATCCGTCCTAATTCAAATTGAAGAGAACCCAAGTTATTTCATCACTTAGATTATTCTTTATTGTTTATTTTTTATTAGGTAATGCAAATATTCTTTATTGTTTTATGAAAAAGGTATAAAAGAACTTCAATCAAATTAATTTATGAACCTTTGCAACTAGAAAGTTGGCCAAGATCCCATTGCCACCAAGTAATTCCCTTCCAAGGGAAACCACCTCCCTTGCCTTCACGGTAATCCATGACTACATAATATAGAACAAATTAATTACAAGTGCAACAGATCCAATCAGTGTATAACGACGTAGTATATAGTTTAGAGAATGTTACCTTTCCCAAACTAGCCCGACCAATTGTCATTTTACCTGCCTCGTACAACTTGCAAAGGCGCCAACCAATAAGTACCATTGCTTGAACATTACCCAACATGTGTACCAATTTCTGCTGGTTTATTTGGAAAGCTGCCAATGGAGCTCCAAATTGTTTCCTCTCTTTCAAGTACCTTTCAGTTTCACAGATTAACATATAACATAAATCACGCACTAGGTAGTATATAATAAGCCAATATCCAATTTAATCCATATATTCATCAATTACAATCAAATCAACTCCAATTTAACCTCTTTTGATCTTCATATTTGTATCTAAATTATCATCAAATATTCTTACTTAAGCAGTTCATCTAGTCTTTTCTTTTTTGGTGAGTGGATATATTAAAACACAAGAAATATGTATCTAAAAAATTGCAGAACTCTATTTTAAGTTCATCAGCGTAATGTTACAGTTTGAGAGTGGGGAGAGAGACAGGGAGACATAGAGAGGGGGAGAGAGACATAGAGATATATACAAATCGAAACATGTGAAGAGAGATTTATACCTCAAATTGATATCAAACACTTTGAAACACAAAGCCTGCCTCGATTAAACTCAGGTCGAACCCTAATTATACCCCAATTAGATCCTAATTAAACCAAGCTTCGATTAACCCTAATCCTTGTGAGAGAGTGAGCGACTGATTGAGAAGAGAAAGTGAGTATATACATTTTCCCCAATTTTCTCCCCGCCTTGTATTCGACCCAATTTCCCCGCCTTGTGTTGTTTGACCCAATTGTGAATTTTCGTTTTGCCGCTCAGTATATAGTGTATTTGTTTGCCCCTCTGCAGCTCATCTCAATAATTTAAGTGTATAATTTTCTCTTTTTATTTTTTAAAAAAATATATTACAAATTTATTTTAATATGTTGAACAATAAATTATAATTCTTAAATCGATTATTTTATTTATTTTGTTCTTACAATATATTTGGAAATCTATTATTAACATTAATTTTTACAAGTTTTACTTTCTCTAATAATTTTTTTATTGATTTTAATCATAATTTAATAATTTTTGAATATTACTTTATTTTAAGATATTTTAAATAAAATTATTAAAAAATATATTGATATTGTAAAAATATAAATAATTCAAGTATTTGATAGAATATTATTTTTATAATAATAAATTCAATGACTTGATTAAAATTATTTAATTTAAAATTTAATAATTATTAAATAGTTAATTATAAATAAAATTAAAAAATATGTTAATTATACTCTAAGGTAACACAGCCCTTGGTGTTACTAAATTTAACACCTTCCACAGCTATGGTAACGTACCTTTAAGGATATGGTAACACCAAAACTAGAGCGTTATGGTAGGTCCAAAATTTCATAGCTATGGTAACACTCGAGAAGGTAACACCCCCCCTAAGTGTTGTATAAAGCCATCTATGGCGTAGTGCATTTATTTGATTTTGGACCAAAATATCTTCCTTATACATAATACTGAGTTCGAGTTAAAAATGTATATTAAGATATTTCGGTTCAAATTTAAATAAAGAATATGTACCTATATTTTGGATTTCATTCAATTAACTTAGATAAATTTTGGAAATAACCTCAATAATTTTATTCTCATTATATATTTGTAGGGAGCAATACGCATTGGAATTGCAAATATTAATCTAGGATATAATAAAATTTAATGAATAAAATATCTTTTATTTTAAATTCTTTGAGAACAACGACAAATCAAGTAAATTATATCCTATATATAATTGGCGTAATTGGCGTAAGGAGGCTCACGTGGTCATGTGGTCGTCGTTTCTTAATTAAAAATAAGTCGTAAATTCATTTTTTATATATAATAAAAAAGTAAATAAAATATACCATCAGAATTTCAATTCTAAAAATTATTTTTTGAAAAACAAGAATTTATATATATATATATATATATATATATATATATATATATATATAAACCAATAAGTTCCCACATGTCTAAATTATATTATATATATTCTAATAAAATAGAAAAAAAACACCCCAAAAAATATGAAATATTAAAATATATGTTAGGCTAAACTTTAAAATATAATTTACAAAAAATATCATTTACCAAATAAAAGTGCTTTAAGAAAAAATATTTTAATAAAAATCATTAAAGATTCTATTTTTAGGTTTGACAATAAATATATTTCTAAAATTTAAATTTAAAAAAGTAAAAAGAGTTTCTACCTGACACTGTAGGAAACTTTTCTACAGTATCGCCTTAAATTAAATCTGGACCATAGATTAATCTAATTCAATGGCCCCGCTAGGAGCACCACACACAAATCGAATACACCCTCACACACACAATCCCACCTAATTTCATCCATTCTTAATTTGATTTTTCCCGTCAATTAGTGAATTTTTTTTTTGAAATCTGACTTCACCGTATTTTTCTCCATCTCTCAACGATCAGTTTACATATCATATGTGCAGCAAAATCGTGATTTTAAGGCGACACTGTAGAAAAGTTTCCTACAGTGTCAGGTAGAAACTCTTTACCCCTTTAAAAAATGTGAGTATAAATCAACAAATAAACAAATTTTTACATTTCAAAGAAAAAATGTAAATTAAAAAAAGTGGAC
Source organism: Saposhnikovia divaricata (assembly GCA_036435485.1). Taxonomy (NCBI): domain Eukaryota; kingdom Viridiplantae; phylum Streptophyta; class Magnoliopsida; order Apiales; family Apiaceae; genus Saposhnikovia; species Saposhnikovia divaricata. The sequence continues at coordinate 37,500,049 of CM071599.1, forward strand.
ACAAATCAATAAATGAACATATTTTAAATAAAAAAACAATCCAAACCCCACAAAATAAATTTATATTAATATCCAAATATAACAACATAAAAACCCCTAAGGTTACTCTAAACAAAAAACACATAATAAACACCACACATGGCAAAATGTAAAATTAACATGAAAAAAATAATCAATATTCAAACAAATAAAAAAGTTCAATACCACACATATTTCCAAAAAAATTAAAAAAATATCTTTAAAAACTATAAAAACACTATAACAAAAAATCTAAAAATTTTAAGATAACCATTAAATTTAATCAAAAAGATAATAAATTGTTACACAAATATAGTACCTATATGTTTCAAGTATATTATATGTAATCTAATAAAATTAAAAAATTAAAAATAATTATGATATGTTAGCCTAAACTTTGAAATATAAATTATAGAAAAATCATTTACAAGAAAAAAAATAAATGTATACTACAAACTATATAATATATGTATTATTATTATGAGTTTGGTTCTATAGAGTACTAGTTATTTGGAGTACTTGGAGTACTCTACCATCACCCTTAGATTAAAAAAGATCATGTGGACAGGATTTAACTTGTTTTAATGGCAATGTTGTAAATAAACACACAAATTAGGGGCAAAGTCCTGCAAGTCAACACGATAATAGACGTTTATCAAGAAAGGATTTAAAATTAGAAACGTAAGAGAAGATGTGCCAAAAAAAACGCAGCACTATCTTCTATCTCTGTCAGTTACAGTTTTAAGCAAATCCAAGCACCAAGTTTTAAGGTTAAGCATAACAGAAGATAAACAAGTGCATTTTAAGTCAGGATTACAAACAAACAATGAGCGAAGGTATGTAACTGGGTTCTTTTAATTGACATTATATTTAAGATCTTGTTGTAATGGATGTCACAAATCCTGCAATCAACAAAGCAGTTCTGCAAATATAGATTGAAATTCGTTGGAAGCACAGTATTTTTAATTTAAATATCTTTTTATGTGTATTGCTTGTGAGATATTTTTGTATATGCTATGAGTTTATATGAGTTTTTTTTTAAATTAGTTCTGATGTATGAAAGTGATTTACTTTCAATCGAATACAATCGTTATTTGCATCTTGAAACTGTTGTGAATTTAGTTTGGGAATTAAGATATAAAAAAAATGGGTATTAAAAAAATGATATTGATGAGTTAAGTTCTGCAAGTAAGAAATTCTAGTAATTAAATTTTTTCCCAATGATGTTTCCATTTGGTGTAATATAAGCTTCCAACAATTTTCTGAAACTATTAATCCCTTTAGAAAGTAAGAATTGATTAAATTGATTGAAATTGGATAAAACTGTATAATTTGGGTAAAACTTCTGCAGCAGTACAATGACTAAGGCCAAATACTGTGGTGATCCATGAACAATTAAAAAAAATGTGTGTCAAGTATGTTCTTAGTCTCTAATAAATCTCTGTCTGGTTTATATTTTGTTAATTATGAATTTTACATTTGCGCTGCGACGAACATTCTTAAATAACTGACACTATGAAAAGAGCATGTTGCACTTCTAATGTATAACATATGTTCATGTGGATGATCTTGCAGCTAATAATAACCTACCGAAGGCAATTTCATGTATGAAATATCTGAAACTAACATAGTTTGAATTTTACAGAAAGAAGACGAAGCAGTAGACTTATTCAAAGTCCTTGGCTTCATAATTGGCCAAAGAAACGACCAATTTATATAAACTTGGAGTCGGGATCAACAATAGAAAATTCCTTAACACAAATCTGAATTCGGACAAGTTTTTCCTCCACTCCCATGCCCTGGTAGTTGAGAAATTCAATTGCCTTGTTAAAGAGAAGAACCAGTGAATCCAATTTGATTGGTGCATATTTTTTGTTGAATTGCCTCGAGTTATCATGTATTTGACACCACTGTCTAGCCTCCTGTTTTCCTCAGGGTGCTCCTGTTAGGCTGTTATGTTATTTTTTTGTCCGCAATCTCATGCTTCTTGTATAAGTAGTATGCTGTAAACTTGTAGCTTGTTAATCCAACATAATATACTCTTTAATTGTTGAACAAATGAACCTGCACTCTTCCACTGCGTTTATTTTTATTGGACAAACAGTTGCCACATTCTTGTCATGGGCTCAATTGTTTTCATTTTTGGTTATGCTGTAATTTGGAAAACCAGCAGAAGTTAAAAATTCTTGCTGAAAATTCATGATGTTCACCAGAATTGTAAAAGAACTAACCATCTCTGGAATATATTTCAATATACACAGCAGCGGAAATAAGCACAAAATGCAGAAAAAATCAGCAATAAAAAAGCATGGAAGAAACAGGAAGGTAGCAGGATAAATATCATTACATGGAAGCAGGATAAAAGTCATTTGGTGTTGCAAGAAACAGAAAGGAGTTCCATGGTAAAACAAAAAAGTAGCTATTTACAAATAGAAGAACATTGTGAACAGAATGGGCTGGCAAGTAACGCAAACAAGACATGATGACCCAATTAGAGGCGTTGCTAATGTACTACCTAAAATTGCTGGTAGGTATACGACCGCAAAAATTACGTTCCAGAAAGAACTTTCTTCTCAGTTGATAAGTGCATATTTTTGCATATTTTATTTACCTATTTATTGCTTGAACTCGTGTTTTAATAATTTATTTTGTTGCATTTCAGGTAAATCGTAAATAAATAAAGAAATGACAAAATAAATAAATAAAGTGCAAGGAAGGGAAAAAGGAGGAAGAAAAAGGACCAAAAATGAAAGAAGGAAAAGAATTAGGATCTTGGAGCAAAAGGAATATTTCAAGACAAGTGGAAGGTGGAGATCATCCCAACACATTAGAAAAGTGTATGGCCAAGATCAACTCTTCAAAACTTAAGGGGGAAGGAAACAAATAGATGGCTAGGATTTCACCACCACACAACCCAAATGTATGGTGGGAATTTACCCAACACCCCCCTTAACCCTAATTCCTATCCTATAAATACCCCCTCACCCCCCTTGTATTTGGTAACTTAGATTTTAGGGTAGATTTAATTTCTTGTATTTTTCTTAGTTTCAAATCTTGTAAACACTCTATTTATTTTAATGCAATTTCATTTCCTTTAATTTCTTGTCTTGCATTCTCTTTTATTGTTGCCTTGTTTCGTTATTTTCGTAAATCCCGTTGCTAACCACTTGGGGTTGAAGGTAACGAAACATTAATTTCGTGTTTTTAGTTTTTAATTCGTAGTAAGCCCCTTTAAAAATCAATTTTATTGTGGGTCTTAATTTCCAAATTCTTGTTTTAGTATAATTTAAATTTCGAAGTTAATTTCTTTAGTTTTTTTTTTTTAAAATTGTAATTTTATTAATTTTCCAGCATTTTGTTTACATGTTTTTATGTGTTAATTCGAAGCCTTTACGTCTGTTACTCTGTTTTTCCATTTCAGAACTTTCACCTGTTCTTTTCCTTTTCTTAAAAACACTCCCCTGTTCTTCTACAAAACAACAAACCCAGCCTTTATTTTCTTGTTTTATTTTCCTTACTTCCTCTAGTCTTCACTGTAAATACCCACGACACCAAACCCATATCCCCTTTTCACGTTTTCTTCGATTAAAACAGACCTTCCTCCCCTTCTCCTTGCGTTTTTGTTTTTGTTCTCGAGCCACAAACACCCCTTTCTTTTTTTAAGTATACTCAAGCTTTCTGCAAATCGATTTCAAGCTTTGTGTTCGCGATTTTTGTTCGTTGATTCGGATTCGCTGGTTTCGTGTTTAGATTGGCGAGTTCTGTGTTTTTTTTTTTTGTAAATTTGTTGTCGATAGTATGTTCCGAATGGTGTACTGAGTTCGAGTGTTCATTTTGTGCTGAGTCCTGCCTTAGTACTGTTGAGTTGCAGTAGTTCGTTGTTGGCTGAGTTTCTTCGTTAAGTGTTCGATTTTCTGCGCTGATATCTGAATGTGGTCTGTTTTTTTTTCGTTGTTAAGATTGGTTGCTGCTATTTTCGTTTTGATAGATTGGTTGCTATTTTCGTTGTTTGTTATGTAGTTGAGTAATTTACTGTGAGTCCTTGAGTCGGGTTTATCTTTTGTTTTTATTTTATCCTGCTTGTTTATCTGTGATGTTTGATACGAATTTTAATCTAAGTTAAACAAAGTTCATTGCTGTTTTTTTTTCTGAGTTACAATGCCGAGTGACTGTTCCGAGTTTGTTGAGAAATTGCTGCTGAGTTGACTCGTTTTGATCACTGAGTCGGCTGGCTTTTGCTGTTTTGATTTGTAATCTGAGTTCGTTTTTCATTTGAGTTGTAGCTGAGTTCTAGTTGCATTACGAGTTCATTTTGCTGTCACTGAGTCCTTGTCCTGGCCAGGTTGAGTTTTTGTTAAGTTATTTGTCATTGGTTTATTGAATTTTGAGTTCATTGTGTGATTTTCTTTTTTTTTTTTAAACGAATTCTGGCTATGCAGTGATCTTTTGCTGGGATTTTATTTCTTGTGTGGATTGATTTTTGGCTAGCTACATTTACAAACGAATTGTGTCCGAATTTTTCTGTAAATTTTCTGTAAATAAATCTTTAGAATAAAATCTAATTTTATTTCGAATTTAGAATAATTTAGTTTTTGTTCCTCTCATTTTTAATTAGTTAGTTTAAAATTAGAATAAATTTAATTTTCTTTTAATTTCTTTTGGTAATTAAATAGCATAAAAAAAATTTCCAAAATTCTCCAAAACCCAAATTTGTTCTAATTCGAGTAAATTAAAAATTAAGGATTGCGAAATAAATTGGTCCCTGTGGAACGAATCAATTAAATTTTACAACGAAACGAATTGTGCGCTTGCGATTCAAATTTTAAATCTTTATTTTTAGCACAACAAGTTTTTTTGGCGCCGCTGCCGGGGACTAATTATTTTTCGCACCTTAGTTTTTGATTTTTCGGATTAGCTCTCTTCTCACCCTTTTTCTTGTTTGCATTTTTTCGAGGAATTTGGAGGAAAATTCGGGTGACTTGGATTAAAGCGGAAGAATTTTCTCGGAATTTTGGAAGCTTTGCTTGGGTAAACCTTATCTCTCTACTCTTTCGTGTTTTTTTTTATTTAGAAAATCACAAAAAAATAAAAAAAATCACAAAAATCACAAAAAAATTAAAAAATAAAAATCCAAAAAAATTAGTTGTAAATACATAATTGTTGCATCATGCATTTAATCACTTAGGGCACATCATCTAGATTTTTTATTTTCTTGTTTTTAATTTTTCGTACCTATAATTGTGGTGATCGCTGGAGGACCCCAAGGTACGTTAAATTCTTTCGTTTCTTTAGTTAGAACACGTAGTTTAAAGCATCCATAAATGTTTATAGTTTTTATACCTCTTTGTTTGTTGCATCATTTTGTAAATAAACTTTAAGGGCAAAACCTCTCAAAAGATAAGGGAAAGGATTTCATCACTCTTTCCTTAGCCCAAAAACAATTTAATCCCTCATTTTGCATACCTTGCCTTTAATAAAATTAACTAGACGTTTGCCCCTAGGAATCTCGCGCTCAATTAGGAAGGTGCTTAAGAAATGAAGTAATCTTTAATTATTCTTACTTTTTGGTGTCTAGGAAAGCGAAAGCTGACCTAGCCAATTAAGGTTTGGTGACTAGGCTGGTGTTTAGCCTCTTGGCAATGCTTGCACCTACCTGGCCAAGCCGGTTCGAATAATTATTGATTTACCTAGTTTTGGTAGCCCTTACAGTTAGGAGCAAGGCCTAGTTATTTTATTAGGGAACCCTAGGTTTAGAATTTTTCTTTTAATTTTACAGCCCTTTCTTTTTGTGTGTTTATTTTATCGCACTTATTTGCTACGTGTTTCCTTACATGGTTTATGCGAACTATTTGGATTAGGGATAATTCTTCTAGACTAGTGAGATCGTTTGAGAGTTCTTCCTCTTCTGATTCCGAGTCGTTAGATAATTCCGAACCGATAGTAAACATGGCCATGTCTCTTAAGGACCGTTGCTACCCCACCCGCTCCGCTCAACCTTCGTGCATCACTCTTCCTCCGGTAAATGGTAATAATTTCGAGATCAAAGCTCACCATATTAGCATGTTACCTAAGTTTACCGGGAGTGATGGTGAGGATCCGTATATTTTCCTTCATGAATTCGAGGAGGTTTGTGCTCTACAAAAAATCCAACAATTGACCGAAGACTCCATTAGGCTTAGACTTATCAACTTCGCCTTAAAAGAAAATGCCAAAAAATGGTTGTATAGTCTACCCGTTAATTCTATTTCAACGTGGGAGGGATTGGTGATAATTTTTCTTAAAAAATATTTTCCAAACCATATGACTACAAAGATTACAAACGAAATAAATCAATTTCATCAAAAGGAAAATGAGTCTTTTTGGAAATATTTTGATCGTTTTAAAAATCTCTTCTCACAATGCCCCCACCACGGAATAGAAAAATGGAGGCTTTGCAAGATTGTTTACGAGGCCCTAGATAGTCCAACAACCGCGTTGTTAGAGTCTATGTGCCAAGGAAAATTTATGGAGAAAAATGAAGACGAAGGGTGGGAGTTTTTCGAGGAATTAGCCGAGAAGACTATGTTGTGGGAGTCTACTAGGGAACCTCACAAGTCCAACGAGTCTTCTAGTTTTCTAGGGGCCTACATTCTATTGGAAACAATATTGCAAACGATGCCAAGCTAGCCACCCTTACTAGGACACTCGAAGCTCTAGAAACTCATAGTAGTCCCCCACCCATGTCTATGTACCCAAATTTTAATTCTTCGAACTTTGAGTCTCAACCTTGTCCCGATTTTGAGAAAGTGAACGCAATGTTCCAACCGAGACCTCGGAATGACCCGTTCGCACCAACTTACAATCCCGGGTGGAAGAACCACCCTAATTTCTCTTGGAACCAAGGCCAAAATTTCCAATCTCCACCATCTTTTCAAAAGGAGAACTATCCAAACCAAGTTCCTTTCTCAAACATGACTCAAAATCACATTCCTTATCAAAATCAAGCACCCGCCCACCCACCCAGCTTTCATGAGTCGGATAAGAGAATTAACTCCTTGGAAAAGACTCTCGATGCGCTTCTAAAATCAACGACTAATTTGGCTCAATCTCAATAGACCTTCATGCAAACCATGACTCAAGATAGGCAAATTTTAAATGCTAGTACTCAAGCCATATCTAAGTTAGAGGTTCAAGTAAGCCAATTAGCCAACGCCATTTATGAACGAAAGAAGAACAAACTTCCAAGTCAAACCGAGGTAAACCCTAAATTTCAAATCAATCAAAGACCTCCTCACAATGTGAACGCTGTCATTTCCTTAAGGTCCGGTAAGCAAGTTGAAAATCATGTCGGTGACAAGTCTCCCGAAGAAGACGAATCAAATTCTGAACCAAACGCTAATCTTGAACCCGAGATTTCTAAGGAACAAGGATCAACGAGTGGGACAAAACCCGTCCCCGAAGAACCTAATGAACGAGTCTTTAAGCCAAAAGCTCCTTACCCCCAACGACTCATTTCTCCTAAACAAACGGCCCAAATGGACAAGATCTTAGAAGTTTTTAAGCAAGTCAAAGTCAACATTCCTCTTTTAGACGCGATTCAACAAATTCCTTCGTATGCGAAATGTCTAAAAGATTTGTGCACACATAAGCGAACTACTCACGTCCCTAAGAAAGCCTTCTTGACGTCCCAAGTGAGCTCTATTCTTTCAAACCAAATTCCCGTGAAATATAAGGACCCCGGTTGTCCTACAATTTCATGTGTCATAGGCAATACCTTTGTGGACAAGGCATTACTCGACTTAGGCGCTAGTGTGAACTTGCTTCCATTTTCGGTTTATCAAGCCCTAGGTTTAGGAGAGCTTCAAAGAACTAATGTTACACTTCAATTAGCCGATCGTTCTGTCAAGGTTCCTAAGGGGATTATTGAAGACGTGCTAATTAAAGTATGTGACTTTTTCTTTCCCGTTGATTTTGTCGTCCTAGAAACCGAACCGGTCAAGAACCCTAAGAATCAGATTCATATCATTCTAGGAAGGCCATTTCTAGCCACCTCCAATGCTTTGATTAATTGTAGAAATGGATTAATGAAACTAACATTTGGGAACATGACCATTGACCTCAATATTTTTCACATAGGGAAACAACCCGATGATCTCTATGATCAACCTATGGATGTCAATTTAATTGATGATATAGTTGATCAAGAATTCATCAACCCTAATGATGCTCTTGATTTTTGTTTAAAACACTTTGGTCAAGATTGGGATGATTCTGAATATACAAATGAGGTCAATGCAATGTTAGATTCCACCATTCCTACAAATAACCAAGCATGTGAACCACCTCCTTTGCCACTTTTCGAAACTAGTGAAACCGTTGAGTCAAAGCCGCCCGATTTAGAACTCAAACCTCTTCCCGACACTCTTAAGTACGCCTTTTTAGGTCCTAACGAGTCTCTTCCCGTTATCATTGCCTCTAATTTGACCAAGTCACAAGAGGATGAGCTTGTAAATGTGCTTAGAGAACATAAGGAAGCCATAGGTTGGAGTATCTCGGATATTAAAGGAATTAGTCCGGCCATTGTCCAACATCGGATTCACTTAGTTGATGATGCCAAACCAGTTCGTGAGCCACAAAGGCGGTTGAACCCTACCATGATGGAAGCCGTTAGGAAGGAAATTTTTAAGTGTCTCGATAATGGAATCATTTATCCCATTTCTGATAGCTCTTGGGTTAGCCCGATTCAGGTAGTACCTAAAAAGTCGGGTATTACCGTGGTGACTAACGAGAACAATGAGCAAGTTCCTACTCGTGTCCAATCTGGTTGGAGGGTGTGCATAGACTATAGGAAGCTCAACGATGCCACTAGAAAAGACCACTTTCCTTTGCCATTCGTAGATCAAATGTTAGAAAGGTTAGCGGGTCGTGCCTACTACTGTTTCCTAGATGGTTATTCCGGTTATTTTCAAATTCCTATAGCTCCCGAAGACCAAGAGAAAACCACTTTCACATGTCCCTTTGGAACCTTTGCTTATCGTCGCTTAGCTTTCGGTCTAACCACTGCCCCGACCACCTTCCAAAGGTGCATGATGAGCATCTTTTCTGACATGGTAGGTGAATTACTAGAGATATTCATAGATGACTTCTCCATCTTTGGTTCATCTTTTCATCAATGCCTAAACCATCTTGAGTTAGTCTTAAAGAGATGTAAAGAAACCAACCTCGTTCTTAATTGGGAAAAATGTCATTTCATGGTTAAAGAAGGAATCGTTCTTGGTCATAGAATTTCTGAAAAGGGGATCGAAGTAGATAAATCCAAAGTTGACCTCATTGCCAATCTACCCCCACCAACATCGGTCAAAGGAATTCGTTCCTTTTTAGGACATGCGGGTTTTTATAGGCGTTTCATTAAAGATTTTAGCAAAAAGGCTAGACCCTTGACCACCCTTCTTGGTAAAGATGTCAAATTCGAGTTCAATAAAGATTGTTTAAAATCTTTTGAACACCTTAAGAAAGAGTTGACCTCGGCCCCGATTATCAAGTCTCCCGATTGGAGTCAACCTTTCGAGTTAATGTGTGATGCATCTGATTACGCATTAGGGGCGGTATTAGGACAACGAATCAATAAGATACCTCATGTCATATACTACGCTAGTAAGACCTTAAATGATGCGCAACTCAATTATTCAACCACCGAGAAGGAGCTTCTAGTCGTAGTTTTTGCCCTCGAGAAGTTTAGGTCGTATCTTATTGGTTCGAAAATCATTGTTTACACCGATCATTCCGCCCTTCGATATCTCTTCTCTAAGAAAGACTCTAAGGCCCGATTGATTAGGTGGATCTTGTTGCTCCAAGAGTTTGACCTAGAAATTAGGGATAAGAAGGGGTCCGAAAATGTCATTGCCGATCACCTTTCTCGATTAGTAGTGGAGTCCACCACTGACTTGCCTTTGAATGAATCTTTTCCCGATGAACATCTCTTTTCTATCTCTACTCCTCCTTGGTTCGCCGACATTGTCAATTACCTTGCAACCGGCGACATTCCCTCTCATTGGTCTACACAAGATAAATCGAAATTTTTCTCTCAAGTCAAACACTTATTTTGGGACGACCCGTATCTCTTTAAATATTGCCCCGACCAAATCATTCGGAGGTGTGTCCCAAACCATGAGTTTCGAAGTATCCTTTCCTTTTGTCATGATCAAGCTTGTGGAGGTCATTTTAGTGCTAAGAAAACAGCAGCTAAAATCATCCAAAGCGGTTTTTATTGGCCTAGTTTGTTTAAGGATGATACAGAATTCTGTGCCGCTTGTAGTAGGTGTCAACACTTAGGAAAGATCACTAGAAGAAATATGATGCCAATGAGTCCCATCTTAATCATTGAGATTTTTGATGTGTGGGGCATAGATTTTATGGATCCCTTTCCTAGCTCTTTCGGCAACCTCTACATTCTCTTAGCGGTTGATTATGTGTCTAAGTGGGTAGAAGCCATACCGACTAAGTCCAATGATAACAAGGTCGTTCTAAAATTCTTAAAAGAGAATATCTTTTCTCGATTTGGCACACCTAGGGCTATCATTAGTGACCAAGGTACGCACTTTAAGAATCGTCAATTTGAGTCCCTTTTGAAAAAGTACTCAATTACTCATAGGTTGGCTACCCCTTATCATCCTCAAACTAGTGGTCAAGTTGAAGTCTCGAATAGGCAAATCAAACAAATCTTAGAAAAGACTGTCAACTCGAATAGGAAGGATTGGTCAATCAAACTCATAGATGCCTTATGGGCTTATCGAACCGCTTTTAGGACTGTTTTGGGCATGTCCCTTTACAGAATTGTGTTTGGCAAAGCCTGTTACTTGCCCGTTGAACTAGAGCATAGGGCCTTGTGGGCCATAAGAGATTTGAACTTTGACTTACCAACTGCCGGTAATCATAGGAAATTGCAATTGTCAAAACTAGAGGAATTAAGAAATGAGGCCTATGAAAATGCTAAAATCTATAAAGAAAGAACAAAACTTTTTCATGATAAATCCATTTTGAGAAAATCTTTTTCTCCGGGTCAAAAAGTTCTTTTGTACAATTCTAGGCTTCATTTTTTCCCCGGGAAATTGAGATCTAGGTGGGAAGGTCCTTACATTGTTAGGACCGTTTTTCCTCACAGTGCTGTTGAAATTGAAAATCCTAAAAATGGTGATGTATTTAAAGTTAATGGACAAAGACTCAAACCATTTTTAGAGATGCCATTTGATCCCGAGGATGAGGTCACCCACCTCATCGACCCGTGATTCATGTAAGTTTCTTTCAGTAGGTAAATTCTCTCCTTCATCTCTTATCAGGTATTATCTCCTCATTCTCATTTACTCATTTCTCTTGCATTTGCATACATTGAGGACAATGCATGATTTAGGTATGGGGGAGGGTTTTTAGTGTAAATATAAAAAATTCAGAAAAGCCAAAAAAATTAAAAAATCAAAAAATCAAAAAGAGTTCTTTTCGCATTCTAGTCTTGTTAATTGATTGCTAGTTGCTTGATGCACCCTTGCATGCTATGATAATCTTATGATCCATTAGCTTTTGTTTGAGAAGTGATTTGCTAAAGTTCTTGTTCACACACTTACACTAGCAAGGTGAAGCTAGTAGACTTATTTGAATTGTGCATGAAATTAGAAGGGCATGATTAGGTGTAAGATGATTTGGTCTTCATGCTTTGAGTACAAGTAGGTGCATTGAGGATACCATTTCTTGAGATTGTTTATGTTTTACCACACCAAGAGAGATTTTGAGCCTATATGCATATCTTTTGAATTTATATTCTTTTGCTTGAGTGTCCACTTGTCATTTGCATCGCTAGCACTTGTTTGAGTTCCTTCTTGAAATACATGATATTAATTGATGATAAAATGATAAAGGCACTTAGGAATAACCTATATTTCCAAAATATCCACACCATGCTTATGTGATCAATTAGTTAACCCTTTGAGCTTAATCTTATTCTTTCGGTGACACACCACATTACTCGCCTAAGACCTTTTTCTTGTTTAGCCTTACGTATTCTTGATCCCATTTTGTCAAAGGCTAGTAGGAACTTGATGGAGCAATAGGGTGTGTGAAATAGGGTTTACTATTATTCATAACTTTCGAGGAAATATTTGTTGTTACCTTGATAGTCCATTTTCAAAATTAAATCTAAAGGAGGATTATTGGTGCATTTATCATTTCCTTAAAAAAAATGAAAAAAAAGAGAAAAAAAAGAAAATGAAAAATTTACATATGAGAGCATACTTATGTTTTTGTAATCCTCCTTCATTCGACTATTCAAGGCTTTTTGTTGAAAATGAAAATAAATTGTGCGGGGAGGAAGTTTGGTGTTGTTAGGGATGGCAATCGGGTCGGATCGGGTCGGGTTTGGCAAAATCCAAATCCAAACCCAATTTTTTGGATAAAACCCGAACCCGACCCGAACCCGAAAAATACCCGAAAACTGAAACCCGAACCCGATCCAATGGATTTCGGGTGGATTTCGGGTATACCTGAAACCCGAAAATTTTTTGGATTTGGGTAATACCCGAAACCCGAAACCCGAAAATTTTATAAAAAGTATTATTAATATTATATAAATAAATTATATTCTGTGCATTAATTTTAATATTTAATTTTGTTATAAAATTTTACATATAATCAATTTTTAAATGAATTTAAATCATTAAAATAACCAAATAGATTTGATATGAAATACATCTTAAACACTTAGAGTCTAAAAATGTTTTAATATTTCGGTTTTAATAATACAAGGTTATTTGTTATACGATGCACCAATGACTTTTATATAAAATGTATTACATTATGAAATATATTATAGTATAAATTATATACATATACACACACACACATACATACATACATATATATATATATATATTCGGGTTTTTTTTTCGGGTTTCGGGTTCGGATCGGGTTTGGATCGGTTTTCGGGTTTCGGATCGGGTTTCATAATATCCAAATCCAAATCCAAAAATTTTCGGGTTTGAAAATCAAATCCAAATCCAAATCCAAATCCAAAAAATCGGGTTCGGGTTATCCAAAATTTCGGGTTTCGGGTTTCGGATCGGGTATCCGTCGGATCGGATTTTTTTGCCATCCTTAGGTGTTGTGTATGATATTCATGGTGACTACTAGCTTTTGACACGTCACCTTATTTTAGCCTTTCTTGACATACCTTGTCCCTAGCCCCATTACAACCCTAATAAAGACCTTTTGATTGTCATTATTAATGTATGTTGTGATTTAAGTTGGAATGATACCAAGTGTCAAGCATGCATTTGATTTTGTTGGAATTGAGTGATACACTTACCCTTGTTCTTGAGTGAATATTCTTTTGTGAGTGAAAGGTGAGGTATTGCTTATTTGTTTTTTGCATAAGAGATCTCAAGTTTTGACTCTGATGTGTGCCCTTGTAGACTTAGCATGGTTACCAATAATTTTTGCACTTGACATGAACTTATAATCACTCTTGCATGGTTCTTTAAGTAGACTATGTGATTCCTTGCACTTTCCACACCAAGACTTTGCAACTTCATTTTGATTCTTAAGTTGATGTATCATGAGAGGACATGTATGTGTGGTGTGCATTGCCATGTAATCTTTTATACAAGCTAGATGGATTTTGTGGGTACATTCACTATAGGCCCTCACGAGACCTCACTCGTCCACTAGGGCTGCCTAGGGGTTTAAAGGGCTTGTTGCATATGCCAAATGCAACCGTCACACCTACGAAAAGGAGTATAGGACTTTTTATCTAGATTTTCTTTTTGTTTTTACTCGAGGACGAGCAAAAGATAGGTATGGGGGCATTTGATAAGTGCATATTTTTGCATATTTTATTTACCTAATTATTGCTTGAACTCGTGTTTTAATAATTTATTTTGTTGCATTTCAGGAAAATCGTAAATAAATAAAGAAATAACAAAATAAATAAATAAATAAATAAAGTGCAAGGAAGGGAAAAAGGAGGAAGAAAAAGGACAAAAAATGAAAGAAGGAAAAGAATTAGGAGTTTGGAGCAAAAGAAATATTTCAAGACAAGTGGAAGGTGGAGATCATCCCAACACATTAGAAAAGTGTATGGTCAAGATCAACTCTTCAAAACTTAAGGGGGAAGGAAACAAATAGATGGCTAGGATTTCACCACCACACAACCCAAATGTATGGTGGGGATTTACCCAACACCCCCCTTAACCCTAATTCCTATCCTATAAATACCCCCTCACCCCCCTTGTATTTGGTAACTTAGATTTTAGGGTAGATTTAATTTCTTGTATTTTTCTTAGTTTCAAATCTTGTAAACACTCTCTTTATTTTAATGCAATTTCATTTCCTTTAATTTCTTGTCTTGCATTCTCTTTTATTGTTGCCTTGTTTCGTTATTTTCGTAAGTCCCGTTGCTAACCACTTGGGGTTGAAAGTAACGAAACATTAATTTCGTGTTTTTAGTTTTTAATTCGTAGTAAGCCCCTTTAAAAATCAATTTTATTGTGGGTCTTAATTTCCAAATTTTTGTTTTAGTATAATTTAAATTTCGAAGTTAATTTCTTTAGTTTTATTTTCTTAAAAAAAAAATTGTAGTTTTATTAATTTTCCAGCATTTTGTTTACATGTTTTTATGTGTTAATTCGAAGCCTTTACGTCTGTTGCTCTGTTTTTCCATTTCAGAACTTTCACCTGTTCTTTTCCTTTTCTTAAAAACACTCCCCTGTTCTTCTACAAAACAACAAACCCAGCCTTTATTTTCTTGTTTTATTTTCCTCACTTCCTCTAGTCTTCACTGTAAATACCCACGACACCAAACCCATATCCCCTTTTCACGTTTTCTTTGATTAAAACAGACCTTCCTCCCCTTCTCCTTGCGTTTTTGTTTTTGTTCTCGAGCCACAAACACCCCTTTCTTTTTTTTTTTTTAAGTATACTCAAGCTTTCTGCAAATCGATTTCAAGCTTTGTGTTCGCGATTTTTGTTCGTTGATTCTGATTCGCTGGTTTCGTGTTTAGATTGGCGAGTTCTGTGTTTTTTTTTTTTTGTAAATTTGCTGTCGATAGTATGTTCCGAATGGTGTACTGAGTTCGAGTGTAGTTGAGTAATTTACTGTGAGTCCTTGAGTCGGGTTTATCTTTTGTTTCTATTTTATCCTGCCTGTTTATCTGTGATGTTTGATACGAATTTTAAGCTAAGTTAAACAAAGTTCATTGCTGTTTTTTTTTCTGAGTTACAATGCCGAGTGACTGTTCCGAGTTTGTTGAGAAATTGCTGCTGAGTTGACTCGTTTTGATCACTGAGTCGGCTGGCTTTTGCTGTTTTGATTTGTAATATGAGTTCGTTTTTCATTTGAGTTGTAGCTGAGTTCTAGTTGCATTACGAGTTCATTTTGCTGTCACTGAGTCCTTGTCCTGGCCAGGTTGAGTTTTTGTTAAGTTATTTGTCATTGGTTTATTGAATTTTGAGTTCATTGTGTGATTTTCTTTTTTTTTTTTAACGAATTCTGGCTATGGAGTGATCTTTTGCTGGGATTTTATTTCTTGTGTGGATTGATTTTTGGCTAGCTACATTTACAAACGAATCGTGTCCGAATTTTTCTGTAAATTTTCTGTAAATAAATCTTTAGAATAAAATCTAATTTTATTTAGAATTTAGAATAATTTAGTTTTTGTTCCTCTCATTTTTAATTAGTTAGTTTAAAATTAGAATAAATTTAATTTTCTTTTAATTTCTTTTGGTAATTAAATAGCATAAATTTTTTTTCCAAAATTCTCCAAAACCCAAATTTGTTCTAATTCGAGTAAATTAAAAATTAAGGATTGCGAAATAAATTGGTCCCTGTGGAACGAATCAGTTAAATTTTACAACGAAACGAATTGTGCGCTTGCGATTCAAATTTTAATCATTTTTCTTAGCACAACATCAGTGACCAAAATTTTACAAGCACAACTAAAGAGGCATACAAGAAAAAGTTGGTTGCAATTGAACACTACAGTGAGCATATCAGAAAACTTGTTGCTTAGGTTGCTGCTCGAAAAAGAATCATTGCAGAGGTGCTCACTTGCATTGGCATGTCAGCTTAAAGGAGCAAACATGGTAGTGAAAATCAGTAGTTTCAGGCATGGACAAATACAGGACAAAACCTGATCTAAGTGAGTCATTAGACTACATTAAAACAAGAAGACGACATGAAGAAGACATGATTTTTAGTACTGTCGTTGCTATTTTCATTAGCAACTACTCTTGAATGTGCAAATAAACCACCAAAAGGAAGGACTGAGACAGTTCTGAGTATCGATGGAGGTGGCATTCGAGGCATCATCCCTGGGACCATTCTCGCCTTTCTCGAGTCCATGCTTCAGGAGCAGGATGGACCGAATGCAAGAATTGCATACTACTTTGATGTGATATCTGGAACAAGCACATGTGGCCTGATAACTGCAATGCTAACAGCTCCTGATAAAGATAACCCATCTCTCCTTGCTGCTAAAGAGATTAACAAGTTTTATTTTGAGCATGGGCCCAAAATCTTTCAACAGGACAATGCCTCTTCTGCAGGGCCAGTGTACGACGGAAAGTACCTAAGATTGATAATAAAGGAATTATTAGGCAACATTAGCATGAACCTGCACTCTTCCACTGTGTTTATTTTTATTGGACAAATAGTTGCCACATTCTTGTCATGGGCTCAACTTTCTTCATTTATGGTTATGCTGTAATTTTTCATAATGAATTAAATTCTTGCGGCTTCTTTTATTTTGACTTGTACATATATATAATCGCTTACATGAGCTTTCTTATGCTTTCGATGTGCATTAGCCATAAAGTTTCTGGCAATATATAACCACAACAACTTGTTCAGGTTTTCCAGAAGTTGTCTGCTGCAGAGAGTTTTTTCCTGTTTCGTGTTGCTTCTGCCTCTAGTCTCTATGCAGTTTTTTCCCAAGAAATTAACAGATGTGTATTTTACACCCGATGAAAAACCTTGTCGTGAAGGTTGAGAATTTTGGAAATCCTTTATGAATGAAAACCAATGGCACACCATAGTCCATACTAGTTCAGGCATGAACTAGAAATACAATGACACACTAATATACAACTGCAGGATAAAAAACCAGAAATAATAATAATACCTGGATCACCTTCGCCATAAGTCATATTAATGCAGAACAAAACCTACGCCAAATGAAAAAAAAAAAAGTCGAGCAATAACATGCAATGTATGCTTTGTAGAAACCGCAGGATTTTCCAACGTCAGTAATCCGTTATGCAACCCTTAAAATAAGGAACCACCAACCTTCATCCGTTACATCTATTCGCCTTAAAAAACTGTATTATCTTTTGTCAAATGTAAATTACAATACTACCCTTCTTATTTAAAATAAAAACAGATCAATAAAAAACGTGGACCATTGGATGAGACAGAAATGAATGGTTAAGATGTAGTACTCCAATACTCCAAAAAAAAGTGTACTCCATAGAACTTTTTCCTTATTATTATTATTATTATTATTATTATTATTATTATTATTATTATTATTATTATTATTATTATTATTATTATTAAAAGTAAAAACAAACTATTCAAAATGCTATAAAACTAATTTTACAAGAAAATAATTATAATCAAAAGTAACAAAATATTAATAAAGCTACCCGTGCATTCCATGAGTATGAAGCTAGTTTATTTAATTTTAATAGTTGAGAGAAGGGGTGATGGTCCTGGTTACCCCAAATTAAGAAACAAGTGTCCAAAATACCCAAAAATGAAATCATGGCCCAATATACGTTTCAGATACATAGGATCGTGCAACGTGACATGGTAAATACGTTTTATCAAACAACGTATCTGACATTTGCGGTACACTAAAGCACGTATCTTGAAGAGACATATTTATTGGGCTTTCAATCTGAACTCGATGCAGGCTATTTAAAGTTGAAGGACCGGCCCATAAAGAGGATTCTAGAATTACACAACACTTAAACTTCAAATTAAACTTTATTTAAATTATATGTATAAACAGTGGATATGTTGAATGCAATATTGGATCAGATGGTATGTTACGGTGCACGCAATATCGCATCACGTGGGTATACGGGGCCAAGACACTTAAAATTGAGGCATTTAAATCATTTTCTCTGAGAGAAGATGGCAAATTAAGAAAAGTAAATATTTTTTTGTTCGAAAGTTTTGCTACAATAAAATGGGGAACAAATTTCAGCTTCAATTTTTTGAAAGAATAAAGTTAGAGTTTCAAAAATTTTAACTCATAAATGACAAGTGATTTCCCTTATATTTTATCATGCCAATATCCTTTAACTTATTTAGTTACATGTAAATTTTCCTAAAATGTATGTAAAGAAATGAATGAGATATTAAAAAAACAATTTAAATATATTTTATTTATAATTCAAAATCTATACGATGTTGATATTTTATTCCTTCTTGAGTATGTATATTTTACCTTGTACATTTTTAAGATTTTGTCATATTTTTAAAAGTGTGTAACTATAATATGTGGTACTTGTAAATTTGAAATTAATTATCAATTATTCCTTCTTAATAGTACCATATCTCCGACAAATTTGCTATGAAATAGAAAGATCTATTAAGACTTCGCAAACTATGTTATTTTAAATCTATTACTACTATATATTAAAGGAGAACATAAGGACAAAAAGTGCCAAAAAAAATGGTTGTGAAGTTACAATTTTACCTCTGCATGTCCCAAAATTGCAAAAATGCCATCCTTTTATAATTTATGCTAAAAATATGTGATTTTTTGTATTTATTAAAAATCGAACCTTTAACCTCTTCTAATAAATTTAATGTCATAACCATTATGCTACATTGTATTTTGAGTTTACTTTCAAAATTTTATTAGATATGTCACATATTCTCCTCTTATCCTAAGTTATTTTATTTTAAGTCTTGAGTACAATAAAATGTTGGTTTAATATATCTATATAATTCCATTTTTTTAGTTGTCGTAATTTTATATATAACCATTTATTCAATCATCTTTATAAATTTTTTCAATTGAATATATATAAATTATTTTCTTAATTATTAATTTTTATATAATACCATACAACACAAAGGCAAAAAATTCCACTAAATTGGCTGTGAATTTACGATTTTACCCCTATATGTTAGAAAATTAAAAGAGTGCCACCCATCTATATTTCATGCAAAAAATGAAAGAATTTGTGTTAACTATAAAAATCGAACCATTGACTTCTACCCACAAGAATTCATGTCATTTAAAATACGGGATTCAACTACATTCAACCAATGCAACTATTTTGTCAATTTAGTAAAAATACTATCTTATTTGTAATTACTGCGCAGCAGGTTGCATCTGGTCAAATGTAGTTGCATATGCAACTGAATGTAACTAAAAATTATAATTTGAATTTCATTTTTTTACCAACTTCCAGAACTATATAAGGGCTGAGCATCATCAAAAAAAGGAAATCGAACTTTTAGTTTTTAGTTGCATTCAGTTGCATCTGGTTGAATGTAGTTGCATATGCAACTAAAAATTGTAATTTGAATTTTCATATTTTTCCCAACTTTCAGATCTATATAAGGGCTGAGCATCATCAAAAAATGGAAATTGAACTTTTAGTTTTTAGTTGCATTCAGTTGCATCTGGTTGAATGTAGTTGCATATGCAACTGAATGCAACTAAAAATTGTAATTTGAATTTTCATTTTTTTTACCAACTTCCAGATCTATATAAGGGATGAGCATCATCAAAAAATGAAAATTGAACTTTTAGTTTTTAGTTGCATTCAGTTGCATATGTAGTTGCGTCCAGTTGCATGTGGTTGCATTCGGTTGCAACTGTTAGAAATAGAGAATTATGAGTGCCCCTGGCGGGGCCTTGCAACAAAAAATCAACTAATTGACATTCAGATACACAAACAACACTTCAACAAGACCGATCGAAACCAGCAACATTTGAATATTAGTGTCTCCAACACCTCCCATCTCCACCACCTTCTCCAATCAACAACATTAACCAAGCATCACCTAC
The DNA here is from genome assembly GCA_036435485.1 of Saposhnikovia divaricata. Classification (NCBI taxonomy): domain Eukaryota; kingdom Viridiplantae; phylum Streptophyta; class Magnoliopsida; order Apiales; family Apiaceae; genus Saposhnikovia; species Saposhnikovia divaricata. The sequence goes on from CM071599.1 coordinate 37,520,118, forward strand.
GAACTGCGAGCAAAACTTGCAAATGAACTAAAAATAAAACCAATCAGCATAAATCAACGACTACACACATAAATCAACGACTCAGGAACAACAAAACAACTCCTCAAACTACTACTACTACTAAGACTCGGTTGAACAGCGACTCGGCACAACACTCAACGATGAAATGGAATCAACGAACTCAGTACTAAACTCAGCGCATCCAACCAAACGAACATAAAAAAATGACATAAAATGCAAATCAATTCGGCCATCGCTGAACTCAAACGCATACACACAAACCAGACTCGGTGAAGTTCGGGAGGGGGGAGGGCGGAGTTCGGGGAAGGGGGCAGTGGGCGGGGGGAAGGGAGGAGGGCGGCGGGCGGCGGGTGGGTAGATCGGAGGGAGGAGATATAAGGCGGAGATGGAGGGAGGAGGGAGGAGGGAGGAGATGGAGGGAGGAGGGAGGAGATGGAGGGAGGAAGAAGAATAGAGGTTGGAGAAGAATGGGGGTTGAAGAAGATGGGGTATATTTGCAATTTACATAGTATAGATAGTATATTTGTAATAACTATTTAAAAACCTAGTATATTTGTTAAATTCCCTTAAATTAATTAAGTATCGGTTTTTTTAACGTGTGTTAAAAAAATACATAATAAGAACTTAATTGACATTTTGTGATTGGTTTATTTTCATTAATGATAATCGACTCCCTACATGCATAAAAATCTCAACCAATTAAACTTGTCCAATCTTAAAAAAAATCATAAAAAAGTGATCGTTGAACGCACACTAAGTCCCATTAAGTATTGCATTTGCTCCCATAAATCACATTTAAAATGGGTTTTATATCAAAGTGGCCACTCCGTTCGTCAAAAACTATCAATTAACCCACCGTTCTCATCGGGATCTCATTTAAACCACTAAACTAAAAAAACATATCATTTACTCCTGTATATCACTTAGACCACCATAAATTGTATTATTTTTATGAATGCAGGGGGGCAAATGATATATTTTATTAGTTTAGTGGTTTAAATAAGACCCCGATGAGAAAGGTGAGTTAAGTGATAGTTTTTGACGAAATATAAAACCCCATTTAAAATAAAACAAAAAAAGGATTTAGCAAAAAAAAAAAAAAAACAAAATGGTTATTTATCACAGACTCAGTGGTGCAATCAGGACCGTTGAATTCACCTAAACAATTGATCCTACTATCCTACTATTTCTGAGAAAAGACCCTCTTTATCACAATTTAAAGTCAAAATGCCCTAAATATCACAAACCAGGAAAATGGCCCTTTGTATCACAAAGTAACGCAACATTATATTTCGTTTCTAACCAACGCATGGTCGTGTGGCGTTATGGCTGAGAATTGTTTTTTTTTTATTTATTTTTGAAACATACAAACGCAAGATTATGAAACGTTTTTAAATTTTTTTTATTTTCTTTTATAAACAAACGTAATATTAACTAACGTTTCTATGTTCAAAAAAAAAAACTAACATTTCTTAAAAACGTAACATTAAGTTTATTTTATTTGAATATTTTAATGATATTCAATTTTATTTAAAATTTTTGGATTTAAAAAATACAATTTTAATTAAATTTAGGGGTTCAACAATTAACTTTTGGGGTTCAATGTTTCCATTTTGGGTTTTAGAAATATTCGAAATAACGAAAACCGTATACGAACTTAGGGTTTAGGGTTTGGGGTTTAGGGTTGTTTACAACCCTAAACCCTAACTTATCCTGATTTTTAAACGCGTAAGCGTTTAAAAATCAGGACGCCGGATTCAATTTTTTAATTAACATTTTTAAATTTAAAAAATACAATTTTAATTAAATTTAGGGGTTCAACAATTAACTTTTGGGGTTCAACGTTTTCCTTTTGAGTTTTAGAAATATTCGAAACGACGAATAAACTGTATACGAATATTTTAAATAAAAAATATTCAATTTTTTATTTAAAATTTTTAAATTTTATTTGGAAAAAAAAACGCTTGTTAAAATGGCGTTAGTGGGAGGTGGCAACGGGTGTTAAACATACGTTCATGCTATTGCTTCTCTGGTCAAACATAGAAGACGTGCCATTAACTTGCGTTTCTGAATAATAAATTTTTTTTTTAAGTAACGCAAGACGCCTATGCGTTTTTAAAAAACGCCACATGCCAATGCGTTATTCTGTGATATAAAGGGCCATTTTTGTGGATTATGAGATTTAGGGTCTTTTGATTCCAAATTGTGATAAAGAGGGCCATCACCCCTATTTCTCGCCAGGGTTTCTATTCTCCGGCCAAGCACTCCTCCAAACACTCTTCCACTACCGCCGGTAAGTTTCTCATTTATTTATATCGATTAATATATATCCAATAATTATTATATTTTGTTCAATCTGTATTGTGAACCTTTGATATGCGTTTTGATAACTAACAAATGTTGTGAAATGAACTGTACATACATACATACATGTATCTAATAATGAAATGATTAAGCTGAAATATGTATTCAGATTCAGATATGTGTAACTGTGTGCGTGTCTACTTATATGTATTTTAATATTGTTATGATTAATTTGAGATTTTTGTTGAGAATAATTAGTGTGGATTTTGGTAGATTAGAAATGTTGCCGAGATGGAGCAGGGTGATAAGTCAGATTTGTAAGTCAGCTGCAACTCGCGGTGATGTTGATAAATTGAGGTGCCGAGGTCTTAATGTGTTTACGTTTCGAGGTTTTGCCAAGGTTGCTGATGCGGTTCCTGATTTTGGTACTGATGATGGCTCTGCGGGTAGATCGCAGGTTTGGTTTTGTTTTACTGCTCGGGTCATTTATCTTTGCGGTTTTTAGGTGTTAATAGATAGATGGAAGTACAATTTAAGTTAAGTAGAAGTTGCTGGCATTGCAAGAAAAGTTTGAGTAAGAAGTGATAAATAGGGAATAGTAATTTGATAGAGTTATAACTTGTTGTGATTATGTTGTAGTTAACTGTAAGGCAAACCAAAGGTTTTTGTTGTGCCCACTCGGAAAATGGAGCACCAGGGTGGTAAATTGTATGCAACCCTTCTCATTTCTTTTGGTGAAGAAATGAGAAGTTCATTCGGATAGATAGTCACACAATACCAGTAGTGTTGTTCAGTTGTTTCATTCAAAATATGACATGTGGTTTGATTGCAAATTTATGCACAGGTAAACCTGAATAAGATGTTTTGGTCCAAGCCCTGTTCATTGGCTTTGCCTGCTGATTCTCCAATAAGATTCGAAGAACGAAAATATACGGGCTTCAAGCATATTATGATGAAGTTAATGCTGGCCTATAGTAAAGAAAGTAGGTCCATTGAACGTGCAAACGTAATTTACCGTCGTGTGGTTTCTCATGTGGATCCTCCTGCCATATATGATGGTTAGTCTACCCTGAAGTCACATGTAACTCATTATGTTATTTCATGATATTTGTTCACTAAAAGAAAGCATCCACTTTTTTGCTCTGTATTTGATTTCTGGTAATAATTTCACGTGTTAACTGTGTAGTTCATCACAAAGGAAGTGACTTGTGATGAATTTGACTATCATTTCTATTCACCGATAACAAAAAATTGTTTTATAGAAATATTGAGAATATTCCACAATTTGATAACTCAGGTAATGTTCCTAAATTTGAGTTGTATTATTTCGAGTTCGTTCATAATGTTTAATCCTTCTCTTTTTCTCCAACTTCAAATTATTACGCCTTTCCATGTAACGTACAGCTAGATATAGTGAAATGAATGTATGGAGTGTAGTTTTTAGTTTTACAAGGCAGCAAGGTTTCAAATGTTAGTTCATACACACTCTTCGAAATAGAGCATGTGAAGTTTCATGTCTAAGTAGAGTGGTCGTATGATTTTCCTAATTATTACTATGATCCATTATAAGACGGTTTCCCTCTTGATCGAGAAGTTGTTAGATGCTAAGACCCATGCACTTGAAGCAAGCATTTATGGATCGTTTGCTGTCTTCAATTGCAATACGTTTATCTCATAGAAATTGTCCTTGGTTTTCGTATAACTTTATGATTGGTGTGTGAAATGGAATTTGCGGATATTACTGTAATAGCAAATTTGACTCGATTCTGTCGCTTTGATTTCTTATGATCCATGGTTATAAACTTATAATCTGTTACTATATTGACAGTTATATATGTATGTTATGTATGTAGTCATCTTTCGTGGTATCATAGATGACATGCAGGGGCTGTGTCATTGTCTAAGAATATATTCTTTTTGCCATGATTTTAGCAGAAATGTTTGAGGCATTTACATACATGATAAATTCAACTGCTTTGTAATGCTAACGGTAACTGATTTTTGTATCTGCAGTATTTAACCTGGAGAAAACCTTTAGAACAAACTTCTCTTTGCTTGTACTGCACATGTGGTTGATCTTACATCGTTTGAAAGAAGAGGGAGACGAGGGTGCTGACTTGGGGCAAAACTTATATGAGATTTACAATCACGATGTAGAGCTGAGGGTCTATAATGCTGGGGTTAGTAATATGCATCTGCACACCTTCAATTTTTTAGATTTTAGTTTTTCCTTTTTTGCGATGCAATGGACTTCTAGCAAGAAATTTCTAGCCTCCAGTGCAGGATAGTTGCAATGTCTTTCATATCGAGGGAAACTAATGACTAGACAAAAAGGCAAATAATTGTAACTTTTTTCGTATTTTGTATAAGCAGAACCGTACCTTTACATGTACTACGTCGGATTTGGGTTTGGAGTCTATAGTTAACAGAATTTTAATATTCATTAAACCATCAGGTTAACCTGCTGTTAGCTCGATGGATGAAGGAGTTGGAGAAGATATTTTATGGGAGCGTTGCTGCCTATGAGGCTGCATTAGTTCCAGAAGCTAAACAAGACGAGTTGCAGAATGCTTTATGGAGGTAAGAAAGGCACCATAGCCTAGTAATGATTAAGCACTTTTCTCTCTTCTCCAAGTAGACTTTAATTTTCTGTGGTTAGTTTACCCAAACTTTTTATTTTTTCCATCTTCGTAAATTGTTATCACCATCACCAACTTCACCAAAGGACACAATTTCTCTTCACCAAACACTTGTTTCTTCTTTGTTCTATACATTTTTCTTCATTATGTTTTCGTATTCACTTTTTTTTCTATTTCTCCTCATTCTAATTTTCTAACGAATAGCCAAACATAATTTATACTTGTATAATCAGTTATTATGATTGATAACAAAGTTTTATGTGGGAACAAATAAATATTATATAATCTATTATGGCAGCCAATATAAATATGTTTGAAAGTATATATGGTGAACAACATATCATCATTGACTCATTATCACCCATGGCGTCCTGGATACACTTAGGCTGTGGGGCCAGGTGCAGTAACAACAATGTTGTTCTTCACAATATGGTTTATTGAATTTATTAGTTGGGTGCTAGGTGTTATATGGACGTGATATCTTGTAAGGTAGATATTAATACATCGTCAATAGCAAAGGAATACTAGGATAGTTGGAATTCTATAATATATCTACATGCACTTTTTAGGAGGAAATTACATTTTATGATTGTTGAATGCAACCAAAACTTAATATTATGCACTTCATACTGAACTTTCAGCAAACAATTTGAGGTACCCTTGATTCATATATTCGTAAAGGACTTGTTTTACTGTCTCTTTGGAAGTACTTGTGTTGGAATGAGGATGCAATATGTTTACATGTCTTGTAAGTTGCAAGTAATGTCTCTGCTTAATCAGATGTTTGTTTGTGCGCCAGGAATGTCTTTGCAGAGGAAAATGTGTCCATCGAAGATGCTTCACATGAAGTCCAGGCAAGTTATTTTTTTTTGTTACTTTCATTGTTTAAATTTGTTTTAAGTTATTACTTGGTACGAAATACTTATGCTCTTCTTTTCAAAAAAGAAAAAATGTAATTAGTTTTACAAATTTATAAATGTAACTTCTACTCTTTTCCTCCTATTTACCGGAATTTTGGTTTCCCACCAGTTGATGTGCCAATGATGACATGAAGTACTAACAGTACTACTGATATTATTTTAAGTAACGTATAAATGTTATTATAAGAATAAGTTTGTTCATTTATTGTTGACCATCGATTTTGTGCTTTTTGTTCTTAATCATAGGCTATGTCAAGGTATGTCCGCCGGGAAATTGCTTGCATTTCGTTAACAGGTATGTTTTATGTCGTTATTTGGGGATAAGTTTGACTGTAGTATATCATTATTTTAATCTGTGTTAAGAAAGTAGATTGTTAGAATTTTTATTTATTTATGCTAGTATAGTCTTGAAATGAGTTTTTTCCTTTACCAGTTAATTGTTATTAGGATGTAGATATCAGTTAAAATTAGTTATGCTCATGACCTTTTTAAAAATTGTTGCAATCGTCATTATTCAATATAATTCTGAATTCATGAGATCTAGAGAACAAGTCACCATATCTACGTTTCTACCCGTGCTTCGTAAAGGAATAAATAGGTGTCGAGGGCGTTTATCTTTTCCCTTTTAGTGTAGCCCTACATTAAGTGATTTCATGATCCATAATCCTGGTATCTTAAATTAAATTATCTCTCTCTTCTACTGAATCTTTAGTCTCAAATTTTTGTTGAAGTTCGTTAGAAAATTGACAAGTCAAAAGTGCAATTTCTAGCAGTTTGCGAACAATATCCCTCAAAACTATTCTCGGGATATCTATTACAGAAATGTGTAAGAGTTGAAATATTGTATTTTGCATCCCTAAAGTTGGTTAGAATTTCTGATTTGAATCCCTGAGGTCGGTTGGAATACATTTTAACCTGGCTTCTATAATTTGCAATTGAGACCCTGAAACTTTCCTGAAATTGTTCAGTTGGCCATATATTTGTTGTTCCTGAAAGCCATGTAAATGTGATTTATAGCTTCATACTATATTATGCGGAGTCCTACATGGTTAATTTCTCGCATGACAAAGGGGGTTTGGTGGTGGGAATCAGGCATGCAGCTCTATTGGAATCTAATGTGGCTGTAGAAACAAATTAGCTAGCGTCTTATTCATTTGTAGTATGTGAAGCATGTGGGTGTGGGGTTGTAACAATATTATTTTTTGGTGGGAAAGCTTGCCTTTGGAGCTTATATGCTTCTTATTAGCAGGGCTGATAGGTGCCCTACTAATATAACTCTCTTTTATGGGGCTAATATGCAGCTTTTCGGGGGGGGGGGGTTGTTATATCAAAATCACTTTGTCAATTGAACAATTAAGCACCAAGAAAAATTATGAGAATCAATTAATAAGAACGAGAAGAAATCAAGAGTAATTAAATCAACTTCATCTTCATCCTAGGATAAGAGAACTAGCTAGACATGATATAAAAAAAACAAACAAGAATTTAAAGCATGAATTGAATAACAGAAAAAGTGTTTTAATAAAGCAAATAAAAATTGTTTGTATTGAAGGACAACTAAATCTACTCCTACTCCTAAATTATGAATCTAGATCGGTGTCTAAATTGATGTCTAAAGTGGTGTCTCAAATACAAGAGAGGAGCCCTATATATAGGGAAAAATAATGAGCTTGGGTCCTATGATTACAATCCGATCTTGAATATAATTTCTTCAATTTCCCTTTTCTTCTCCGATAAGTAATCGATTTTTCCTCCAATTTCCTTGACTTCAAGTATTTTCCACCTCCTTTCCCTTTTTGCACCTTTCCTGCTTGAAATCTGTTTTTATTTATTTTCCTACAAAACAAAATAAAATAATTTATTAATAATAAAATTACGAAAATGGACATAAAATAGGTATTAAAAATATGATTAATTATGGACCTATCAAATGCCCCCATACCTATCTTTTTGCTCGTCCTCGAGAAAAATATAATAAAATACTATCTAATATATAATACCACTTCCGTAGGTGATCACGGTTGCATTTGGCATATGCAACAAGCCCTTTAAACCCCTAGGCAGCCCTAGTGGACGAGTGAGGTCTCGTGAGGGCCTATAGTGAATGTACCCACAAAATCCATCTAGCTCATGTAAAAGATTGCTCAATGCAACACCACACATACAAGTCATCTCATGCTACATCAACTTAAGAAATCAAAGTGAATTTGCAATGTCTTGGTGTGTAAGGTGCAAGTATTCACATAGTCTACTCAAAGAAATATGCAGCGGTCATTAGAAGTCCACGTCAAGTGTAAAAATAAGTTGGTAACCATGCTAAGCCCACAAGAGTACACCTTAAAGTCAAAACTTGGGATCTCATATGCACAAAACAAGCAATAACTCACCTTTCACTCACAAAAGAATATTCACTCAAGAACAAGGGTAAGTGTATCACTCAATTCCAACAAAATCATAAGCATGCTTGACATTTGGTATCAATCTAACTTTAACACAACATACATTAATGATGATAATCAAAAGGTCTTTTATTTGGGTTGTAACGGGGCTAAGGACAAGGTATGTCAAGTAAGGCCAAATAAGGTGAAGTGTCAAAAGCTAGTAGGAACCATAATAAATCATACACAACAACATACATCCTCCCCATACATGGATTTCTAATTTTCTTCCAACAAACTGCTTGACTAGTCGAATGAAGAAGGATCGCACAAAACACATAAACATAAGTATGCTCTCATATGATTTTTTTTTTTTCTTTTTTTTTCTTTTTTTTTTCTTTTTTTCTTCTCTTTTTTTTTTCTGGAGAGCTAAGATAGATAATATAAATATATAAGAAACCACAATCCTTCTTCAAGAATTTATTGAATAACGACTGACAAGTAAGCAACAAAACCCAATATTTCCCAAAAAGTAATGAACAAAAGTAAACCCCATCTCACACACCTTATTACTCCCTCAACTTACTACTAGCCTTTGACAAATGGGATCAAATATACGTAAGGCTGCACAACAAAAAGGTCTAGGCAAGTAATGTGGTGTGTCACCGAAAAAATAGGATTAAGCTCAAAGGGGTAACTAATTGATCATATGTAAAGGGTGTGGTAATTTGGATAATAATTGGTTATTCCTAAATGCCTTTATCATCTTATCATCAAATAATGTCATGCATTTCAAGAAAGGTCTCAAACAAGTGCTAGCAATGCAAACAACATGTGGACACTCAAGCAAACGAATATAAAATGCAAAAGATATGCATATAGGCTCAAAATCTCACTTGGTGGTAAAACATAATTAATCCCAAGCAAAAATCTCTTTAATGCACCTACTTGTACTCAAAGCATGGAAACCCAAATCTTCTTGCACATATTCATGTCCTTTTAATTACTTACAACATTCAATAAGTCTACTAGTTTCAACTTGCTAGTGTATGTGTGTGCACAAGAACTTAGCTTATCACTTCTCAATCAAAAGCTTCAGAAACACAAGAGTACTATAGCATGTAAGGGTGCATCAAGCCAACTTATAACAAGTAATCATTTCACAAGGCTAGAATTATTTTTGTATTTTTTTCATTTTTCAATTTTTTTTGAGTTTTTTTGCATTTTTTGAATTTTTTTATAAGAATACTACTAAATCCCTCCCCCATACCTAAATCACGCATTGTCCTCAATGTATGCAAATGAGAGAAAAATGACAAAGGAAAAGGACGAGAATACCTGATAAGGGCATGAGGAGATACATTATTACCTATAACACTCACACACACATAAAACACAGACACATATAAAAGAAACACTTACACACACTCCCCCATACCTAAACTTGACTATATGGGAGATACATTACGAAACAGATATACTAACCAATACCAGATCGAGGAAAAACAACACACGTAACACAATCAACACACATGTGAAACACACCCACAAAGACTTCATTATCCACTAGAGAAACTTGATCACACACTAAAATAAAACTCATACCACTAACATCATTCATAGACCAATTAGACGCTTCTTTATGTTGTTTAAGCAAATTAATCACTTGAAATTCTTGGTCATGAACTAAGTCACAAGAAAAAACATGATGAGTTTCATTATCAACTATCAAAGACTGATTAAGAATGGAAAAAGATGGATTAGGACCGAAAGTGGGTGGCTTACCAACAGAAGTCTTAACAACGGACTTAGGATCAAAAGAACTATCCTCAAGTTGGGTTTCATGCTTAGAACAAATGGCATTCAATTCATCTAACATCTCATCAGAAGAAAAATTTCTATACAACTCATGAAGTTCTTTATTACACTCATACTCTAACATAACATCTTCCTCAAGAAAAGACTCAATTTCACTATTCTCAAGATTCGACCACGAAACAACCTCATCTATCAAATTAACACCTGTAGGTTGAATAGACATGACTATTAATGGAAAATCAAAAGAAAAATCTATATTATCCTAAGAAAAATCTAGACCTTGCTCCTAACAATAAGATACTACTAAAAGTCACAACTCAAAAAGCATTCGTCCTGATTGGCCAGGCAGGTGCAAGCATTGCCAAGAGGCTAAACACCTTTCTAGACACCAATCCAAATTAGCCAGGTAAGCGTCACGCTTGCCTAGACACCAAACGAAAGAATACTTAGTGATTTGTTCCTCCTAGATTCTCTTCCTAATTGAGCGTGAGATCCTAGGGGCCAACGTCTACTTAATTTTATTAAGGAAAAGGGGTATGCAGATGAACGAATTAATGATTTGTGGGCCAAGGAAAGGGTGATGAAATCCCTCACCTTATCTTGTAATTGGGTGGCACCCTTAAGATTGATTGAATGATGCAACACACAAAGAACAAGAAAATAAACACTTATGGATGCACTACACTACGTGTTCTATTCTAAATTGTACGTACCTCTTTCCTCCAGCAATCACCACAATTTTATAAGATGGAAAGTAATAAATACAATAAAGAAATCTAGATGATGTGATCCTATGTGACAGAATGAATGATGCAGCAAATTGGTTTAACAAACAATTAACTAACTGATATTTTTGGGTTTTTTGAATTTTGAATTTTTTTTTTTTTTTTTCAATAATGAGAAAGAAAGAAAAATAGAGAGAGGTGATACGGAATACCGAAAAGCGCTTTCAAAAATTTCAAAAGAGACAGCGAGGCCTTCTAGCGATCTTCTTGTCCAAGCTTTTCTCCGCTTCACAATTCCCTAAAAAAAACAAACAAAAGAAAACAAGAAACTAATCCGAAGAATTAATATCAAGGAGTGAAAATTACCAATAGTCCCCGGCAGCGGCGCCAAAAACTTGATGTGTAAAATAACTGCAAGCGCACAGTGTTTAGTTGTAGCAATTACAGGTCGATCCACAGAGACTATGAATTTTCAAAACCCTAATAATTAAATCAGGCGAACTAGACAAATAGGTTTGAGATGAGTTTTAATTAACCTAATTAAACTAATTAACAAAGATTATCAAATAATATGGAAAACCTAGGAATCCGAATCCGTTAATCAATCACAAATAATATCAACTCGCCCTAAATCAATCCTCTTTTCTTCAAAAATAAGATATATCAATCAACAAGACAAGCATATACTATGAAACTTGTTATCTAACAATAACCTATCAAAACTTCAAGGAGCAAGCATAGGCTATGAAAAACAAATCCGGTAACAATAATATATCAAAATCACTTTGTCAATTGAACAATTAAGCACCAAGAAAAATTATGAGAATCAATTAATAAGAACGAGAAGAAATCAAGAGTAATTAAATCAACTTCATCTTCATCCTAGGATAAGAGAACTAGCTAGACATGATATAAAAAAAACAAACAAGAATTTAAAGCATGAATTGAATAACAGAAAAAGTGTTTTAATAAAGCAAATAAAAATTGTTTGTATTGAAGGACAACTAAATCTACTCCTACTCCTAAATTATGAATCTAGATCGGTGTCTAAATTGATGTCTAAAGTGGTGTCTCAAATACAAGAGAGGAGCCCTATATATAGGGAAAAATAATGAGCTTGGGTCCTATGATTACAATCCGATCTTGAATATAATTTCTTCAATTTCCCTTTTCTTCTCCGATAAGTAATCGATTTTTCCTCCAATTTCCTTGACTTCAAGTATTTTCCACCTCCTTTCCCTTTTTGCACCTTTCCTGCTTGAAATCTGTTTTTATTTATTTTCCTACAAAACAAAATAAAATAATTTATTAATAATAAAATTACGAAAATGGACATAAAATAGGTATTAAAAATATGATTAATTATGGACCTATCATGTTTGTTAAGGGCTCTTGGATTTGATGATGTGCACCTGCAATCATGTCTAAATTCAACTTGCTTGAAGATATTTAATTTTGATGTTATGATTGTAGGGATAATCTGAGAACAGCCTCTGCTTGTACGGACTGTTTTTGCCTTATTGATAATTTACCCTTTTTTATGCAGAAAAAGAAGCTATTCTCTCTGGCAATTTCGTGTTCACCCCACTCGAGAATGTAGTTCCTTTGTCTGGGCAGCATGGAGAAATTGACAACTGAATAGCCAACAGTTTGCATCATTACGTAGAATGTAGGTAAAAATGTCGCATTGTTGAACATTGTAGACAATAAATAAGCAAATGTATAGTCATTGTCGTGAGACAAATTTTTGCCTCTAATATATCATGTATTTTGCCTTGACTTTATATTACCAATATTTGCAACAACCTAGACATAAAGGAGTGTTGGAACTAGGATTATATGTAGTTTTATTTATTCATAATATTGTATGTGCATGGATATCCCATTTTGTTGTTTGCCTAATCTTTACGTACAGTGCAAATACATTTGTCGGTATATACAGATTACAAACTGTTAGCTTACATCTCTCTGCTTTTATATAATATCCATTTCAACTCTATCTGTTGCCGCTGTTCATCACTTCATGAACACATCAGTGTCTTGTTATGTTGTATTATCATCTGTTTGAAGAACTGTCTGAGAGAGTTGGATGGATTACTTGCAGAAAAGTAGATTTGTAAATGTTAGGATGTTTGATTGGTGATTTCTAGCACTGCAACTGATTCTACAATAACTATGCTGTGTTTTATCTCAATTATAGGTAGGTGTAGGATTTGAATAATCCCATTTTATCAGCTTATTTAAAAAGTCAACCAGCTTTGGAAATTTAGACAGGCTAATTTAAGTTGAACGCCTTATTAAGAGGAGACTAGATGTAAGGTGTGTCAAGGAATTCTCACATGGTATGAATATGATGGTAGTTGATTGGCAATTTATTGGAAATAATTAATTAAGAAATGTTCTGCAAGATTAGCCGGCGGAGGGAGTGAAGGAGAGACAGTATGCATGTATAGTATATATATATATGGAGCAATTCTCAGTATTACACATCACTCTCACTGTCTCGCACATTTGAATCAATATGATTAAGATGGGAGCCAAAAGAAGCCGAATATTGAAACAGCACTCTGCGGTTTCATGCGATCTTGACATGAAATCCTCCCCCATAATAGCATCTGCTGTCAACGTTGCTTCAAATCAAGACCTTTTGATTGAGATCCTGTTGCATGTCCCCATAAAGGCACTTATAGGATTCAAATGTGTATCCAAACAGTGGTTATCTCTCATTAGTAATCCACACTTTGTTCGTCTTCGTAACCCTCTTGCCCCTTCCGCTTCTTCCCTCTTCTTTGCTAGTTCCTCCTGCAGAAGCAACCCTGACTACCAGTTCATTCCCCTTGACAACACTGATAAAACCCTGAACCCCTTCAAAACTCTTGATTTTATTAATGACCCGTTAGGTTCAGGCATATCTGTTTTACAGTCTTGCAATGGCCTATTGTTATGTGCTAGCTATCGAGCACGTCAATTCAATCGTAGATACTATGTGTACAATCCCACCACTAAGCAATTTGCCACCCTGCCTCAAATTAGACGCGAATATTCAAAAGCTGTTTGTGGTATGAGTTTAGCATTTGATCCTGTGAATTCACCTTTTTACAAAGTTGTTTGTGTTAGACGCTCTGAAATGTATCATCAACATTTTCAGATTGAAATTTACTCTTCTGAAACTCGGTTGTGGAAAGCCTCTGGTCAACCCTTTACTGCACCAAAGCATACCAAATTTGAAAACTGTGTATATTGGAATGGTTCACTTCACTGGTGGAAAGGTTTCGTCCACTGGGGAAATGCTTTCCTCCACTGGAATGTTTGGATGGACGAACCACATACTTTGTACTTCAAAGTTGACGAAGAAATAATGAAACAACTGCCAATGCCAGCGAAGCATATTGACACAGCTAACTTGCATGAACATGGCAAGGTGAAAACTTATTTCGGAGCTTCTTACCTAGGAGAGTCTGAGGGTCATTGGCATGTGGTTGAAAGTTATTCTAATTTTACATGTTTGTTGAATGTGTACGAGATGGCAAGAGATTACTCAGGGTGGTTCCTGAAGTATCAGGTTGATCTCAATGCAATTTCTATTGTATTTCCAGAGATAATCAAGAACCACTTTGATCATTGTAGCGATTACAAATTTAACATACTTTCGATTGTGAGGAGTAAATCTGAAGAAGAAGAAGATGAATCTTTTATGGTATGGGAGATCCCCGGTGGGAAGGTTGTCCGTTACAACCTCGGGAATAAAAGCGTGAAGAAACTATGGGAATTTATTCCAGTCGATTACAAATTCTATAGTGATAGCGGTTTAAGGGGTGTCTGTGCATTACCATACATCGGATCTCTTGCCAGTGTGTGATAATTGGTGTGTACGTTTTATTACATCCGGTTCAACTGCATTCAGGATATGAATAATGTTGAATTAAATTTGGTGAAATTTGAAAAATAAATGGTCAAATTAATAATTTTTTCCGTTCCCAACATCATAGTAACAGTATTTTTAAACTCGATAATGAATAGAATTTTTCGGATTTCAAGAATGCTCATTTATGGAAGTCTAACTGTAGGCACCGAAAATAATCATTTTGGTTCTGATCTGGCTTATGTTCAGTACTTTGGTACCTGAAATCAATATTCAAATTCATTCTAACCGTAAGTACTCCTTACCAATGTATATTTCTTTAAAATTACAACTTGTACTCAACAAGCATCAGTGGTCTAGTGGTAGAATAGTACTCTCTGCCATGGTACAGACCTGGGTTCCGGTGCGTTGTCTGTCAAGTTGGGACGAATCGAGATGCTTCTGGGGCCAGAGCTCTTATATCTTTCTTTTTAATAAGAATTGATCGTGTACAATTGCGTATGAACTAACTCTTAGGCTGTGCTCCAGAGATTTTTTGGTAAAGAAAGGAAAAGAAGAGAAGCAAAGATGAAGGAAGAAAAATAAAAAAAATAATATCTCATGTGTTCCCAAGTTTATGTGAAAAGAAAAGAAAATTTTGAAAAAATGATATGCAGTGAAATTTTAAAGGTAAATTAGAGCTTCTCTCCAAATCATTCCATTTTTGGAAAGAAGATTATGGAGAGAAAGTTGTTAGAATTTTCTTTCCGGATCCATTCTCTTCTTTCCTGAAAAAACTGGGGAGCACGACTTGGAAAGAAAATTTTAAAAATTTCTCTCCTCTTCTTTTCTCTTCTCTTGTTAATCTAACTCGGGAGCACAACGTTAGCATTTAGCAGGTCAAGGTGATTAAACATGTTGAAATAAAATCAGCAGAGACAAGATGCATATGGATATAAGATAACATACAGTATACTGATCCTGTTTATCTTCAATCGAACAGGCGGGTAAACATATACTCTAAGATTTTTGTTCTTATTTTCATTTTCCGTTTTGTTGTCTTTTATTCAAGATATATTTTGTGTTTTTTCTCAAATAAATTATTCTAAATTACTGACATAACCATATATAGTTAAATTTTTTTAAGGTAATAGGGATTAAGAAAAAATAATAATTTTATCAAATTTATTATTTTATTTAGAGTAAAAATATACTCTCTCCAATTACATAGAAAAAAATTATCTTGAAATATATTGAATTTTACTTAATCGATTACACTATGTTAATTGTTAATTAGATGGATCGAAGTGCTTTGCTATTTGAGCGAAATCAAAAGATCCCCATCTCAGTTACATTGATGTCAAATTTTAAAAATTTTGAATGGATTATGTGCATACAAATTTTGAAAATATGAAAATATAACAAAATGAAAAATTAATACCCCTCGTCTGATGTTATGAAATTTCAAATATAAATCAGCCCAAATTTGACCCATAAATAATAGTAATTATTATAAGATATAAAAATTATGAAAAAGTAAAATTACTATTAGATATAGTTTAAAATTAGAGAAAATATAAATTAATAATGATTAACCAAAGGAACCAAAGGCAGGGCATCAGCTGATATAATGATAATGCGTCCTCTATGCTCAAATACCATAATAATTTCACAAATTGACACTGCCTATCAAATAAATATATGCCAAGTATCCATATTTACTATCAAGCTTCAAACCAGCTTCCAAATATTATTCTGGACACAAACAAAAATTAAAACATCATGTATAGGATAAACGGTTTAAATATCAAATTGGTCACTGAAATGGTGGCCATATATCATTTTACTCACTGATTTCAATGGGGTCTCATTTGAATCACTTAAGTCATAATAAATATCAAACAGATATCTATAAATATGTGATCGAGAATTAAAATAAATTTTTGTTATGTTCTATACATTTTTCTTCAATGCCACCATAACCAAATGAAAAGTCATGGGTTCTAATATTTTAGATAATATATTTAAAATTGGGTGAAGGCCCAAAATATTCATATGGGAGCCATGCTGGCCCTTTTTACTGACTGAAAACGCTACACCGTCTACCGTGATATGAGGGGTGTTGCGGAACACCGTGTTCCGTATCATGGGGTGTTGCGGAACACCGTGTTCCGTATCATGAGGTGTTGCGGAACACCATGTTCCGTATCATGCACGGATACGGAACACCGTGTTCCGTATCATGCATAACACGGAAGATGGTGTTCCGTATCATGCATAATACGGAACACGGTGTTCCGTATTATGCTAACACGGAGGACGATTCTCCGTATCCCGTCGGTATTTCGGGCCATTTTTTTCAAAATCAGTATTTTGGGCAAAAACTTGTGAAAAATAGGCATTTTGGTAATTCTCTCTTTAAAATTTTTAAAATCTATTTACTATTTATTTTTAATTAAATCAAAGAAAATAACTAGAAAATTAAATATAAATAGTAAATAAATTTTAAAAATTTTAAATATATTATCTAAAATATTAGAACCCATGACTTTTCATTTGGTTATGGTGACACTGAAAAAAAATGTATTGAACTTAACAAAAAATTATTTTAATTCTCGTTCATATATTTAGATGTATCTGTTTGATATTTATTATGACTTAAGTGATTCAAATGAGACCCCGTTGAAATCAGTGAATAAAGTGATATATGACCTCCACTTCAGTGACCAATTTGACATTTAATCCTAGGATAAACAAATTGAGGTAGTTACATTCTTCTAACTCGTGTTACAATAAATTTAATAAAAAAAAAAGTGTAACCCACCCAAAGCTTGCAAAAAGCCTACACTCGGAGAGCTACCTTGATAGCTTTTTTAGCATCCCCTTCTCAAACTCGAACAACAAGATATACGTGGTACTCATAATAAATAAAAACCCTTCTGTGAACATGGATAAGTGCATATTTTTATTACCTATTTATTGCTTAAACTCGTATTTTAATAAATTATTTTGTTGCATTTCAGGAAATTTGAGAAAAATAAAGAACTGGAAAAATAAAGAAATAAAGAGCAAAAAGGGACAAAAGAGGAAGAAAAATGTCTAGAATAAAAGAAGAAGGAAAAAGAATTAAGGGTTTGGAGCAAATTGGAATATGTCAAACACACTCCAAAACTTTCATTTGACTTTAAATTTCAAAAGCATGCGGGGAATCTTGAAAAAAACCGCAGCTTGATTTTTTGGACTTTGATTTCCGTTTTTGTTTTCATATGTAAACTAGTTAGATGCAAGTCCTATAAATAGACACAGACACCAACCTGGGGGAATCACTTTACCTTTTGCTACACTTTTGCTTTACTTTCTTTTGTTTGCCGATTCTTGCTATTCTCTTCACTCACATCTTAGTTGTAATTTAGTTACCCTAAATTTTGTAGCCTCCATTTTGTAAACACTTTCATTTTATTTATGCAAATTTTCATTCCTTTTTTATTTTCTTGGGATTCTTCTTGGTTTGTTGAAAAACCCAAATTTTCTTGTTAAAAATAATTTTCCGGTGAAACTTGGTAATTTTCCGGCCAACTCCATAGATACCGGTGAGCTCCAACATTAAAATAATTTTTGTTGGATCTTACTTGGAAATATTTTATTAAATTCAGAATAATTTAGAGCTTCATAGTGATATTTTTATTTTATTTTTCTGATAATATATTAATAATTATGAATTTTAGAAGTTAAGTTTTCTACTCTCTTTTTCATTATCTTGTTCATTGGGTGCCTGCACCATGCCCTTTTCACACCATTTCCTTTTTATCACCCGTAGCTTTTACATTTGTAATAGTATCCTCTTTATTGTTTAATCATTAGCAATCATTGTTTGTAATTTGTTTTAATTTTCTTTTTACTTGTTTTTGTTTGTCCCGCACTAGTACTTCTTGTTTCACTGCATTGCTAATTTTAGGAATGAATTTGATCTTTTTGTTTATTAATTTTTTTTATGCATGCTTCCCTGAATCTTTATGCGTAATAAATGTGTAATGCTTGTTTATATAACTTTATATTAGTTTATATCAATTATTTAGTTTACTCGTACTTAATTATTAATTCATGTTTTTAGCGTTTTTATTTTACTTTGTTTATTTGTCAATTATGTGTAGCTAAATCTTTTGCCAAAGGATGAAGATGAAGTAAATTCAATTATTCTTGATTTCTCCTCGTTTCTATTAATTAATTCTCATAAGTTTTCTTGGTACTTAATTGTTCAATGGACAAAGTGATTTTGATATATTATTGTTACCGGATTTATTTTTCATATCTTATGCTTACTCTTTGAAGTTTTGATAGGTTATTGTTAGATAACAAGTTTCATAGTATATGCTTGTCTCGTTGATTGATATATCTTATTTGTGAATAAAAGAGAATTGATTTAGGGCGAGTTGATATTAATTGTGATTGATTGACGGATTCGGATTCCTAGGTTTTTCGTATTATTTGATAATCTTTGCTAATTAGGTTAATTAATTGGGAAAATAAATTCTTTCGTCCCTGAACTATTTCGGTTTTATTGTTTTAGTCCCTGAACTAAAGATTCCGTATTTTGAGTCCCTAAACTATTATTTTTTCTGATTCAAGTCCCTCCGTCATCAAGATTCTAACGGACGTTAGAATCTTGATGACGTGTCATTGACGTGGCATACAAATTTCTGGTTTAAATCCCTGAACTTTTCCATTTTTTGATTTAGGTCCTTAAACATAAAAATTTCAAATTTTTAACATAAAAATTTTAAAAATAAATCTAAACATGATTACCATTTATTTTATAAATAAACATGATTATAGTTTAAAACACTTCAATGGTTGACATTATATCCTTGTATATAATAAGCATAAGAGGGATCTTATCCAAATTTTTGGTCTGGTCATGGTACTACCAAAATCATATGATCCATTAGATTAAAAATAGACGATCAAGATTAGATCACATTAAAAATTAATTATAATCTAAAAAGAATGTAATTAGAAAAGGTTGTATTAGAAGTGAATTTTAAAAAGAAAATTATAATCTAAAAAGGATATAATTAAAAAAGGTTGTATTATAATTGAATTTTAAAAAGAAAATTATAATCTGAAAAGGATATATTTAAAAAAGGTTGTATTAGAACTGAATTTTATTTATTTTTTATTAGTATTAAAAAAAATCATATTTACTATTTGAGCTGAGATCTATAAATCAGATTTGGATGATTTTACAATCCACGCAAATCTCATAAAGTTATCTTTAATTTAGTGATAACTTTAATAATTATTAATCCAATGGAAACATTCAGAATCTCAAGATAAAATATAATTACAAATTTTCATTATTTCTGTTCAATGTAAAAATCCTACATTAAAAAATTAATATAATTATAGATATTAAAAAAGGAGTCGTGCAACGCACGGGTTATAAGCTAGTACTTATAAAGCATATATCCTTATTCATGATTCAATTTTAGGTCCAATTTTTATGTTTAAAATATAAAATTTTATGTTCAGTTTTTATGTTCAATTTCATATATTCAATTTTTATGTTTAAAATTTTATATTCAATTTTTATGTTTAAAGTATAAATTTTCATGTTTAATTTTATGTTTAAAATTTAAAAAAAAATCAATTATTTTGTCCCTGAAATTTAAAATTTTAATTTCTAAGGACCTAAATCAGAAAATGGAAAGGTTGAGGGACTTAAACTAAAAATTTGTTTTCCACATCCGTGACACATCATCAAGATCTAACGTCCGTTAGAATCTTTTTAACGGAGGGACCTAAACCAGAAAAATTCAAAAGTTTAATTACGTAAAATACGGAATCTTTAGTTCAGGGACTAAAACAATAAAATTGGAATAGTTCAGGGACGAAAGAATTTATTTTCCCTAATTAATTCTCATCTCAAAAGTTAATTGTCTAGTTCGCCTAAATTAAGAGTTAAGGAGTCGCGAAAATTACATAGTCTCTGTGGATCGAATCACAAATATTAAAACGATGATCGTGCGCTTGCGATTTTATTTATCATATTTTTAGCACATCAAGTTTTTGGCGCCGCTGCCGGGGACTATAATTTTTCGCTACTTAATTTTTAATTTTTTGGATTAGTTTTACTTGTCTCGTTTTTATCTCATTTTTTTTTTGAAAGTTGGAAATTACGGGGATCTTCTCACAGAGCTTGGAACTAATTGGAAGTTTTGGAAGCGTGCTTCGGTAACCCGTATTTCTCTCTTGTCGGCCTTTATATTTTTTTAAAAAATCACAAAAAAAATATTAAAAAAAATAATAAAAAAATTAGTTAGAAATTACATAATTGTTGCATCATGCATTTAATCACTTAGGATAACATCATCTAGATTTTTTCTTGTTTTTAATTTTTCGTACCTATTAAATTGTATGAATGGTTCGATAAAACTCACTTTTGGTAACATGACCATCAACCTTAACATTTTTAATGTCGGAAAAGAACCCAACGAGATTTTTGAACAAACTGTAGGGGTTAATCAAATTCATGACATTGTTAATTGGTCAAATCTTGAGGATAGTGCAATTGAGTCTTTTCCTGAGGAAGATGTTTTGTTAGAGTATGAGAGCAATAAAGAACTTCATGAGCGTTATAGAAATTTTTCTTGTGATGAGATGTTAGATGAATCGAATGCCATTTGTTCTAAGCATGAAAATCAACTTGAGGATATTTCTTTTGATCCTAAGTCCATTTTTAAGACTTCTGTTGGTGAGCCACCCACATTCGTTCCTAATCCATCTATTTCCATTCTTGATCAGTCTTTGGTAGTTGATAATGACACTCATCATGTTCTTTCTAGTGACTTAATTTATAACCAAGAATTTCAAGTGATTAATCTGCTTAAACAACATGAAGAAGTGTCTAATTGGTTATTGAATGAAGTTAGTGGTATGAGTTTTATTCTGGTGCATGATCAAGTTTCTCTAGTGGTTAATGATATTTTTGTGGATGAGTTTCACATGTATGTTGATTGTGTTACGAATGTTGTTTTCCCTCGATCTGGTATTGGTTAGTATATCTGTTTCATAATGTATCTCCCGTATAGCCAAGTTTAGGTATGGGGGAGTGTCAGTATGTGTGTGTGTTTCTTTTGTATGTGTTTTGTTTGTGTGTGTTATAGGTATTTTTTTTTTCTCCGTCATGCCCTTATCAGGTATTCTCGTCATTTTACTTTGTCATTTTTCTTTCATTTGCATACATTGAGGACAATGCATGATTTAGGTATGGGGGAGGTTTTAGTGTAAATACATAAAATTGAAAAATCCAAAAAAATTAAAAATTTTAAAAATCCAAAAATAGAGATATTTTAGCTTAGTTGTCCTTCACACTCTTTGAACTTTAGAACTAGTTGGTGTTAACTGTTTTTCAAAAAGTTATATGTATAATGCCTTTAGATAATTTGAACGTAGTCAAGTAAGGTTTTCCTCATGAAACTTATGACGAACAAATTTTTGCTTAAAAGTCCAAGATGACACATTTGCACAAGACCTTTGGTGGAAAGATTGTATAGGGATGTTATTCGATACTTGAGAGAGAACCCACATGTTAGAACAATGTCGAATCAAACATTTGCGAAAATTGTTCCTATAGTGTCTAAAAAAAAGAAGAAAAGAAAGAGAAAAAAAAAGTCAATAAATATTTGTAGTTGTAGAGTGCTAGTGTAATTTTGTAATAATAAATTCTTAGTAGGGAAATCGGCTAGGTTGGGCTCATTGATAACCCAAGTAAGTAAGTCCGAGGGGACTTTGTGCCTAGCAACCTAAGGTCCTTTGTGATCTAGGATTGTTGACCTAAAACTCGCTAAATGGGTATCGATGCAAAAGTCTTTTGGGACCTCAACCATTGCACGGTCGGTCTAACTACTAAGAACGTGAAGTTTGGCTAGAACCTTGTTTTAATAGAGATTGGGTCAGTTCAATATTGGTTGAAAAAGAGAAAATGTTCATATGCACTTATCCATTAAAGGCCTTAAATTCACTACACACCTTGGGATTTTTTGTAAATTTTTAGAGTCTACACATGTAGATTGTGGGAACCTATAACTTGGCTATTATTAGAATAATCTTTAAGGCATATATTTTCCTACAAAATTATTTTGTTGACACTAATGAAAGCAAGATTGAAAGAGGAAAGTTGGATACTTGCTGATTTATCTCAAAGATTTTATGGGTATATCTTCTGTAAACCCTTAGGAGACAACACTCCTCTTGTAGATCGTTTACGAATTTAACGGGTTGGTAAACCTAAAATTACCCGTGATTCCTACGACAGTGAGTATAGGTTTTTCATTCTGCATTTTTCTTTTTGTTTTACTCGAGGACGAGCAAACGATAGGTATGGGGGCATTTGATAAGTGCATATTTTTGCATATTTTTATTACTTATTTATTGCTTGAACTCGTATTTTAATAAATTATTTTGTTGCATTTCAGGAAATTCGAGAAAAATAAAGAAATGGAAAAATAAAGAAATAAAGAGCAAAAAAGGACAAAAGAGGAAGAAAATGTCTAGAATAAAAGAAGAAGGAAAAATAATTAGGAGCTTGGAGCAAATTGGAATATGTCAAACGCACCCCAAAACTTTCATTTGACTTTAAATTTCAAAAGCATGCGGAGAATCTTGAAAAAAACTGCAGCTTGATTTTTTGGACTTTGATTTCCGTTTTTGTTTTCATATATAAACTAGTTAGATGCAAGTCCTATAAATAGACACAGATACCAACCTGGGGGGAATCACTTTACCTTTTGCTACACTTTTGCTTTACTTTCTTTTGTTTGCCGATTCTTGCTATTCTCTTCACTCACATCTTAGTTGTAATTTAGTTACCCTAATTTTTGTAGCCTCCATCTTGTAAACACATTCATTTTATTTATTCAAATTTTCATTCCCTTTTTATTTTCTTGTGTTTCTTCTTCTTGGTTTGAGTTTGTTGGAAAACCCAAATTTTCCAGTTAAAAATAATTTTCTGGTGAAGCTTGGTAATTTTCCGGCCAACTCCACAGATTCTGGTAAGCTCCAACATTAAAATAATTTTTGTTGGATCTTACTTGGAAATATTTTATTAAATTCAGAATAATTTAGAGCTTCATAGTGATCTGCTATACTGATTTTTGTACCTACTATCAACCCATGTGATCTGTCAGTCAAACCTGTCTTTATCAACTGCTAATCCCCAGCTAGCATAGAAGAAAGTGTTAATGATTATCCGTTGACATTGTACACTGTCATCCGTTGATAATAGATTGAGCTGTATTCGTTGATATTGTAGATTTGAGCTATATCCGTTGATAAAGTTCTGTCTTCATCCGTTGATACACTTTCACTTAAACAGAATTACATAGCATAGCTTATTTACAATTGGCTACCCTATTCTGTCTATCCATTGATGGTCAACATGACTGTGGATAAAAACACTATCAACTGATAACATAGAGATACTGCAGTATGCTACAAAACCTCATCCGTTGATGAGCTACCTGTCAACGGATAGAGTTATAATTCCTCATCCGTTGAAAGTTACAAAACATGACTTATACAATTTGTGCATAAAATGTGAAGTTATCATCAAGTACAACATATTCCTAACAATCTCCCCCAATTTATGCTTGATGAATATAAAGCCATAAATTTAGGACCTTGATGATAACAAAACATTTCCCTAGAAATATTTACTGATAGATGCATAATTGTATTAAGCTTCAAAAATTAAATACAGAAAGTTTGAGAAATTTACAGAGAAAGGTTGCTCCTCTAGACTGAGCAGATCAGTGATATTTTCTTTCTCTGGTTGGCAACACTCTTGATTTTCCTTCCTTAGCAAAATTTGATTCAATCTGCACTTGGAGTTGCCTGTAGAAGGCTTCTTCTTCATCAATCTTTGAATTTAGCTTTGATTGCAACCACCTAAGGTACTGGGTGCTAGCCTTAGATAGTTGGTCCTCCAACCGAAGAATCTCCTGTATCCATCTTTATCCCTGAATTCCATCATCCAATAAGGTTGAATGTGAATTTCCTGTCCATTGTATGGGATCTTCAATTTCTTGGGCAAACTTGATGGAGAATTCCATTCTGCTCTAATCTGTTCAATCCTCTTGAGTATCTCACGCCTAGCTATCATGGAGAACCCTGTATGTCTCTGAATGGCAGAGAATACTTTGGTTAAGATTTGATAATTCTCTCCAAGTACCTTCTGTAAAGGCCATCTCCTCTCTTTTCCTGCTTTGTAGACAAACACTAATCTCTCAGGCAGTTGGTTGTATTTGTCAATTCCTCTCACTTATGACACTTCATCCATGTATAGATTGATGTCAGAATATTATTCTATTTCTGCCTGATAGATGTAGTCTTCCTTGTTCTCAACAGCTGACTGTTTAACAATAGAGGGAACATTAGATACTAGGATAGGCCCTTTTGGAGTCCGCTTCCTTGGAGCCTTTTTCTTCTGTATTGATTCCAACAGAAATTTAGGAACCTCGATTTTGTCAAACTCCACTAGTTCCTCCTTTGGTTATATTGGCTGTCCATGGAAGTTTATAGATGGGTTTATTACATCTTGAGGCATTTGAACTGGTAATTGTGTGCCACTTATTTCTCTAGTTTCTTTCTATGGAGATTTATGTCTTTTGGCTTTTTGCTTTGTCCTTCCACCTTTTCTCTTAACTGGTTTAGAGAGTTCCTCAGGCTCCCTTTCTTCTCTTTCTATCTCATCCATGAACTCTTCAGCAAGCCTGGTTTGCCTTTCTTCTAAAGTTTCATTTGGAAATTCAGTGTCTGGATGAGCTTCTCTTAGCAGCCTTGAAGTCTCCTCTCTCTTGGCTTCAACAAATCTAGGATGGTTGTTGGATATGTTTAGAACTTTTCCATTCCTTATGATTACAGCCATCCATTCTCTTACACTTCTATTAGTCTTTTTTTTGAATTCCTTGATTCCATCTCCCATTAGCTTCTCTTCATCATCCTTGGGAAATGGATAGTCCAGTTGTAACTTGTTCTTCCCATTTGCTTTTGGTGGAGAGAAAGCTCTGGTTTTTATGTAGGGTTCAAATTCCTTGACATATGAAGGTTCAGCATCACAGAATGTAGGAGCCACAATTGCTGGAGTGAGCACCTTCAGAATTGTAGTATATATTGATGGAGCTGAGGTTTGGCTAGAGAACAGAGTTGATGCAATAGATTGATTGATCAATCTTTCTGACCTCATTATCCTTTTATAGTTTTCCTCTTTCATCTTTTGTAGAGCTTCAGTTTTGGATAGCTTTTCCTCTTCTGACATGTTTGAGAAATCAAACTCCTCAGATAGAGTTACTGGTAGGGGTTTGGATTTGCTGGGGGAAGCCTTGACAATAAAGTCCTGTGGATTGACCACTATGGAAGGCTGCTGCTCCCCCTCACTTGCTGCTTCTCTTCTTTCAGAAATTATGATTTGACTTGTAGTTGCCACAGTCTCTTCCACTTTCTCCCCCTTTTTGTTAGCATCAAGGGTTTGAATAGAAGTTGGGGCTGCAACTAACTTCTCCAAAAGTTGAGTTTGCAGTTTCTGATGTTGAAGAAATTACTCCATATGGGATTCCATCTTTTCCACTCTGGTGGTGAGCTGTTGCACAGACTTAGCCAAGCTGTCTTCTTTGATGAATCTTTGTTACAACACCCTCTGAGTAGCTGTGGGAGCTAGCTGCTCTAACTTGGAATCCACAGAAATCTTCACATCTTTGATTTCTTGCTTGACCTCCTATAAGTTTGATCTTTGAATCACCATTTGCATCTTTTATAACTTGAGGGAGTCAATTACTTGTTGAAGGACAACCTGTCTTTGTGGATCTGCTCTTTGGTGCTCAGCCAGGGTAGATTTATATTGCATTATGATCTCCATATCAAGGTCAGGATAGGTATAGCTAGTACCAAATTTCCAATCAAGAATACTACTAGCACCTTCATCCTCAGTGCTCTGGCTGTCTTCACTTTCAAATTCTTCACCTTCAAATTCTTCACTTTCAACAATGGATGGCAGAGCTTCTAAAGAGTCCTTGGCTCTTTGCAGTGACTGTGAGGTGTGCACTAGGTGCATTGCCTCCTCTGCTTCCACATTGCCCTATTGTGCCAGAATTTGATAGGCAGGAACAGGATGAGTAAAGGTTTCAGCATCGAGAGAAATGGAGTCAATCATTGACTGATATTCTTTTTGATATTCCATTTCCTTGGTTGCATCATCAACCTCCATTGACTCACTAGCAATGGCTGCTCCTTCCATCCTTATGTCCCTTGTAGTCCCTTCTCTCCTCTCATCTCTCTTTTCTTGCATCAAGGGCTCCCCTTGGCTCACACCTCTCACACCCTCACCTTCACCTACTAAGGTGGAACTCTCATTCTCTCCTTTTGCCTGACCGGAAGAAATAGTCAGCCTCTCATTATTCTGCTATCCTTTTGCCTGCTCTAAAGGCAGCCTCTCACTCCCTTCCCTCATTCCTAGAAGTGCTTCAACTACCACTAGCTCTACTCCACTTGACACTGGGATGTCAGATAATTCATTTGTATTAGGTGGAGAATGAGCTAGCAACGGATAAGGAATATCTGTTGAAGAGGTAGTTATGGTTGTCAACGGATGGCTTGATGGGGGTACATCCGTTGATGGAGAAACACTTGTCAACGGATGAAGGATATCCGTTGAAGAAGGAAAAGGTTTATCCGTTGAAGAGAAAACCAACACTGAATCTGTGGAGATTGATTTTAACTTTGAGGCCACAGTCTGTGTTGAGAATTCTGGAAAAGAAGATTGATGGTCCAACAAATCAACTAAAAGACGATGACCATCAATTTATGAGTGGGGCTTCTCCATGAGTCTTAAAGATGGAGAATCAGGAAATGATGTGGAAATCATGTCCACATCCAGGGAGAGAGTTGGTGATGATGGAGTATCATGTGTTTCAATTTGAAGGTTAAGATCAAAGGGCTGTGACTCCACATTTATTGAAGCCACATCAAACTGAGTTTGAGAAGGTACAGTTTGCTGTACTGTGTGTGCACCCTGTGATTCCCCTATGGTTTTAGATTTTACTCTTCTTTCATAGGTTTTTGAGAGAGGGCTAGTTGTGTCTCTAACCCTTTTGTGCAGTGTTCCTTGTGGGGAACTTGATTCAGTAGTCACACCCTGTTGAGAGGATGTAACTAGAACTTGGCTTGTAGGTTCATTAACAGTCTTTTGAGAGACTGGAATGTTGATTGCACCTGCCTCACCTTCCTAATCCTTAGGGTTTTCACCCTGTCCCTCACCACTTACTACCACCTTCACACTCCCCTCAAGAGTTTTGGTAGGTTTTACAACAGGTGTCTTTTGAGAGACACTTGAGGTTTGCTTTTTAGATTGTGGTTTTGGAACTCTGGATTTGGTCACCCAGGTAGGAGCCTGTTTGGTCACAACTACAGACTCCATTGTGACACTAGAAGGCAAAGAAATTTGGAGGTTAGAGATAGGAGTTTCAAGGTTAGAAATAGTTACCTGAACAATTGGTAGATATACCAATTGTACTCCTGCATTTGAGTTCATTCGAATTAAATCACTTAAGACTCTCTTCTCCTGAACAAAACATGGGAACTTGCTATCCGGGTTAGCAATGGATAGCTTATTCTCAGATACATGCAGTGCTAAGAGCATAAAAAATCTAGCAAAATAGATATTCTTGCTCCTAGTTTCCTTTTTACCTAATTTTGCTGCTATCTCATACATGACTAGTGTGCCAAAGTTATGGAATTTATCAGTCAGAAGCATACACATCATAACTAGCATGGAATGGGTAACATCATCAAAATTACTAATTTTGCCTGAAAAAGTTTTAATGAAGGCATCACAAAAATAACTCCATTCTTTAACCATTCCTTTCCTAACAATTTTCCATAAATTCTCAGTACTAAGGGCATAATTTATGGAATTAAGCATGGCAACAATTTTAGCATTACTGGGTACTTCCAGACAGTTATTCTCAGGCAATTTTAAACAAGCAGTTATCACATTAGAATTAACTACATAGTTTTTACCCTTTAAGGAAAAAGCAATTGTACCGTCTGTGCCATTGTACTCAGCAGATGCCCACACCTCTTCAATTACCTCGTGGATTAGAGGAGTGGTGGCAGTCATAGCATATGACAGTTTACATTTCTTCACAAAATTCATCAAGGTGTGATAAGCTTATGGGGCATTCACTGTATCAACAAAGGCCGCGAAGTTGTTCTTCTCATAGGTGAACCCAGTGGAAGACATCATCTTAACAATAGGCGCCATTGAAGTGTTTGAACTTTTATCCGTCGATGTTGTGGACAACCTGTTATCCGTTGATATACGAAAATCTAGTAATGTGTTTATACTACCAACGGGTAAAAGGATATCCGTTGATAAGATAATTTTGGCTTAGACAAAATTTCTGTAGAAAATTTTTCTGAGAGTTTTTAATTCTCAAGTAAATCAAAACACATTTCTAGCTGCAAAGCAGTAAGATCAAATATCACGAGGAATTATGACAAATTAAGCATACCTAGTTCACCTACCAATCTTGTGAATGTGGATTCATCAAGAGGCTTGGTGAAGATATCTGCAAGCTGCATTTCACTTGGCACAAAATGCATTTCTACTGTACCATTCATCACATGTTCTCCAATGAAGTGGTATTTGATGTCAATATGCTTGGTTCTCGAATGTTGCACTGGATTCCCTGTGATGGCAATAGCACTTGTGTTGTCAAGGAAAATTGGAATCTTCTCAACTTTTAGACCATAGTCAATAAGTTGATTTTTCATCCATAGAATCTGTGCACAACAACTTCCAGCAGCAATGTACTCAGCTTCAGCTGTAGAAGTGGAGACTGAAATCTGTTTCTTACTGAACCATGAAATAAGCCCGTTTCCTAGAAATTGACAGGAACCTGTAGTACTTTTCCTATCAATTCTGCAACCTGCATAATCTGCATCTGAGTAGCCAGTTAGATCAAAACCAAATCTCTTGGGTACCAAATGCCAAGGTTTGGTGTTCCCTTGAGATACCTGAAAATTATCCTAATAGCTATCAAGTGAGACTCTCTAGGGTCAGCTTGAAATCTAGCACAAAGACAAGTAGAAAACATTATATCAGGTCTACTCCTTGTTAGGTATAGAAGTGAACCTACCATGCCTCTATAGCTTGAGATGTCCACAGACTTTTCCTTAGTATTCAACTCAAGCTTAGTTGCAGTGGCCATATGTGTTTTTGTAGAGGTACAATCCATTAAGTCAAATTTATTTAAAAGATAGTAAATATATTTTGTTTGACTTATAAAAATGCCCTCATTAACTTGCTTTACTTGTAAGCCAAGAAAGTAAGTTAATTCACCCATCATGCTCATTTCATACCTACTTTGCATAAGTTTGGCAAACCTTTTGCAAAGCTTCTCATCTGTAGACCCAAAAATAATATCATCTATATAGATTTAAACAATTATTGAAGAGCCATTGATATTCCTATGAAATAAGGTTTTATCTACTGTACCTCTAGTGAAGTGATTCTCCAAAAGAAATTGAGATAAAGTGTCATACCAGGCTCTTGGTGCTTGCTTCAAACCATAAAGTGCTTTCATGAGAAGATATACATATTCTGGAAATTCTGGATCTTCAAATCCAGGAGGTTGATGGACATAGACCTCTTCTTCCAGTTCCCCATTTAGAAAGGCACTTTTGATATCCATCTGATAGACTGTGAAATTGGCATGTGCTGCATAGGCTAGGAAGATTCTAATTGCCTCAAGTCTTGCCACTGGAGCAAAAGTTTCATCAAAATCTATCCCTTCTTCTTGAGAATAACCCTTTGCCACTAATCTAGCTTTATTCCTCACAATTGCCATCTTCATCTGTCTTATTCTTGAGAACCCATTTAGTACCTATGACACTTCTATCATCAGGTTTGGGCACAAGCTTCCAAACTTTATTTCTTTCAAATTGGTTTAGCTCTTCTTGCATTGCTAAGACCCAATCTGGATATAGAAGGGCATCTTCCACTTTCTTAGGTTCCTCTTGAGATAGGAAACTACTGTATAGGCATTCTGCTTGAGTGACCCTCCTAGTTTGGACTCTTGAATTTGATCCACCAATGTTTAACTCAAATGGATGATCTCTAGTCTATTTTCTTGGAGGTGGAAGATTTGATCTGGATGAGGTCGCTTCATCTGTATGAGCATGATCTTGTTGATTGGTCATTGAGCTTTGACTTTGAGAAACTCCCCCTGAGTTTGTTGTCCTTGCGGAATTATGAAGTTGACTGTCAACGGAATTATATGTGTTTGTCCATTAATCTTTATACAACAATTATCTTCTTATAGATTTCTGAAGTTCTTATCAGAAATTTATAAATATCAAGAATTGTATTCAACCCCCCCTTCTATAATTATACAAGTGTGTGATCTGGGAATAACAACAACAAAATCTAAGAGAACTTCAATCAAACACCTTATATGCAATCATTCAAAGACATCTATGTAGATACTTATCTTTGACATTAATGAGAGTTGTCACATCTTTTGCAAGCAAATCCATTCACTTGATTTTTCGCTACAAATCTAACAAATTAGTCATTAAGATTTATAGTTCAAATATCTATAATCATATACAACATAATTAAGTCATGCCAAAATCAAAAATAAATTAAAAAGACAAAGAATAAAACAAATTAAGAAGTAACAGAGAACTGTAAGACACTGAGCATATAAAAGAGGGGGAGAGAAGAATGAATTCAAAATTTACGATAGTACAGGTGTGTGGTAATAAAATTATAATGCTTTACTCTTGCTTTCTGTTAGGCCGAATACACACTTATAATCAACTAAGTATGAGAGAATAACAATAAGTTCTTTAAAAGATTTAAAAACTGTTTGTATTAACTTCTCTCTCAGTGATGTAAATTATCACAGAGAGGTGCTTAGGTTACAATAAAAGATATTGTATTACACGATCGATACCCTTCTAGGGTTAACCTAACTGTATTTATAAAATATACAGCTGCTATACAATCGATAATTGATACTCCTATAAATTAGCTATACAATTGATATCAATTACGATTGCTACTCGTCTCCTTAGTCAACTCAATCTCTTTGACAGCTATCCAATCTTCAAAGATATTGCTTCCATAATTATCTTCAATAATTCTTCAAACACTGTTGACAAGTAGACGCTTCCTCCAGACAGAGTTTAACAAACTCTGTCGAGCTTCCAACTGTCAGCGTATAGCAAACTCTGTTCAGCTTCTAACTGTCAGAGTTTAACTAAACTCTGACTGCTTCCTGTTTCAAGTTAAACTCTGTTTTTCCCTGTAAAACTTAAACACTGATATTAACCATATCAATTATATTTAACAATCTCCCCCAACTTGTTCATTAGTAAAAATGCACAAGTTAACAATAATTGATGATGTCAAAACAATTTCATACAAACACAGTGTTTATTAAAATAAGAAGAGTTTAAACTTGACTTAATAAAAATTTACAGATAACAAGAAAATTCTTACAGACTTTAATCTATAATCTCCTCAAGATCTGGTGTTGTTATGAGATAATCTATAAGCAATCTTCTCTCTGCATTTTCAAGCTCAATCTTCATAGCTTCCTTAATCTCTCTTAGCTGAGGATCACTCTCATCTGTCTGATAGATAGCAGATCTAAGATCATAGATTTTGTTTCTCCTCATCTCATTTCCCAGCCTAATAAATTGGACTTCCTCTGACTGTGAATTGAAGTCAAGTACTGTGATTCCCAGATCAGTCTTTAATTTTGCAGTACCCTTCTTCATTTCAATAAGATTTCCATTCCAGTCTCTGTACTTAGGAACATATCTGCTATTGCACTTCATCCCTCTGATTGCCAAATTCTGGAGCATTTTCTGCCTGAGCACATTTGCAACTGATTGAGTCCTTTGACTATTCACCTTGAAAAGATATAGAACATATTCTAATTCTTCCCAATATTTCAAGCCAATATCATTCTCACCAATTCTAAATACTGTCCCATCAGCCATAAAGTACAAGAGAAAATCCTTCTTTAAACTCTTTTGATAAACTAACTGCACTGATTCCAGTCTGTCCAAACTCTTTTGAGTGACACCACGACCTGGAACAGCCAGTGAAGAAGGATCTCTGGGACCAGTATATTGCCTTCTGTCATTGTGTGAGCCTAGACCAGCCTTATTGTTTCCAACCTTACCAGACAAAGCTCTTCCATCAGAAAAATCCATAGAGGCTCCAGATAATAGATTTGGATCATGAAGTGTTCCTTTACCAAAAACTGATTGCAACTGAGAAGATAAAGGTCTAGACACAACTTGTGTAGCAACAGAGATTGTGTTTTCTTTCGTCTGTACAACTTGTGTAGAAACAGAGGTTGTATCTTTCTTCTTTGAAACTTCTCCTTTAATGCCTTTCAGCTTGAGTTTAGCTTCTGCTTTTGTTAATTTCTTTGATAAATGTGATCTTTGACCAGCATCAACATTTTCCTTGATCACAATGCCTTTAAGAACAGGCCTAGGAGCTTTTCCTTTCTTTAACTTTTCAGATTTTAAAACTTTGAGATGTTGTTCTTGTAAACTCTTTTCTTCAGCTTTAATATCTTCGATTGTAGCTCCTTCCTCATTTTCTTCAATAAACAATTTAGCAGCCAACTCCTCATCAGTCTGTGGATTAGAAGAGAATACCAAACTCTTGGTCTTTGAAGTACCTTGAGTATCAGTGTTTATCCCAGCAAACTGTGATTTAGAAGACCTGCTAGATTTCAGAGTTTGAAGTTCTTCAGTTTTGCCCCTGCCTTTATTACTTGCTCCTCCATCTCCAGCATTATCCTTTCTGATCAGAATTTGAGATTGCTTGCATTTGTCTTTGGCAACTCTCTCCCCCTTTTTGACATCATCAGGCATAAGAATAGATGTGATTAACTCCAGGGAGGTAGCAATAGAATCAATCTTTAAAGACATAGCATTTTGATTTTCTTCAACTTTGCTCAGCCTGTGAGACAAAGTTTCTTGATTCTGAGAAAGATAGTGAAATTTGTTCTTGTTGTCAAGTTTAATCATATCATCTCCTCTAATAACATCACCTCGAACATCAGAAATTGCCTTTTGACACATATCAAACCTAGAATTGAGAGTCTTCACTTGGACAACTGTAGCCTTGAGACAAGATAGAATATCTGGATTTGTAATTGTTCTGGAAGTTCTCTTGACAAATTCAACTGCTCTTGCAACAGGAAAGATACAAGTGTCCTTGTACCAGTCATTTGAAAATTGTTCATAGTGTTCTTCTTCAGCATCTGCTTGATTTGAAGGACCAGAAAAATCCTTAACTTTAGCAGCAGTCTGGACTGGTAAGCTCTGAGAAGAGCTTGACTCAGTATTCCCTTCAGTTTCAACTTCAATCTCAGCTTCAACATGATGAGTGAATTTAGGAATTGGAATAGATGCATCAACAGTTTCAACAGTCTCAACAACATCCTATGCAACAGTTTCAGCAGTAGGTTGAACATTCTCTGCAACAGGCTGTACAATATCCTCTGCAGATTGCACAATAGGCTCAGAGTTTATCTCCTTAGGTGGTTGATCAATTTCCTCACCCTGTTCAACAGATTGATGAGCATCAGAGATTAACTCAGTATGAGAAGCCACTGTTTCTTCATGTACCAAGGTGGTTTGATTTACTGCATCAGTTGCCTCAGAGAATACAGCAGGTGAAGAGATTGGAATGTCTATGTTCTCAGAGAATGGGAACAATGGTTCAAGAATTTCATCCATTTGAGCATCAGCATTTCCATCTCTTTCTATCTCAACAACAGGTATTTCCTTAGAAATATCCTCTGGAGCTTCAACATTTAGTTTTTCATCAGAGTCTTCAAGAATTACTCTCCTTCTCTTAGCTGGAGGATTCACTTCTGCTCTCTCTTCTTCTGAGACAGAATCATCAAGTATAGAAGGAGACTTAAGTTTGTTAGCCTTTTCCTTTCTAGCCCTCTTTGGCTTAGAAGCTTCAGCAATCCTCTGTTTTCTTGATGGCCTTATAGCCTTGCTTTTCTTTGATTTCTTTGGTTTGGATTGTGGTTGAGGTTGAGGGTGTGATGAAGATTGTGGTTGTGAAGTAGTAGTAATTGTGGGTGGAGATGTAGGTTTAGTGATTGGTTCAGTGTTTATGGTTTGAGGTGGGTCAGTGTTTGTGGGTTGAGAAGGTTCAGTGTTTGTGGGTTGAGGTGGTGACTGTGGAGGTTCAATGATTGGTTCGGGTTGTGGTTCTTGTTGTTCTTGTGGTTGGTTGAGAAAGTTTCTGAGGGCAAGAGGATATATAAACTCTGGTACTTGCTCTTTGTTAGCATCCTTATTTGTCAAATCAGAAAACATTCTCTTATGACATTGGAAAGGTTGTATAACACCCTCATCAGAAATTGTCAAATTAGGTAAACAAGCAGAGAATAAACATTGACAGAAACGTGAGAAATAAACAGTTGTATTAGACTCTACAAGTTTTTCACCTAAATTCATAAGTACTAAACGACCAAAATCAAAGTTACTGTAGCATCCCAAAATCCTGGGGTACAGATATGGGGCCACTAACTATAAACAATATTATACAAACAACATTTAATAATAAAACCCCTTAACCAAGATCGCATACAGGTTATGGTATGAAACAACTATCGAATATCATATTACAACCCAATCTCAGAATAAATAAATATTATACAATTTCTGTGAATAAACAAGATCACTGTCTAACTAGATATCCCACCTCGACAAATCCCAATCCACTAACCAACGGAATCCATGACTCGAACGTTTCCTCTCGCTGCCTATAGAGCAATACCAACTGACCACTAGTTCCTCTGATCATCTCTAACAACTGGAGAAATAAACAGAAGCAAGAGTGAGCCAACAATGCTCAGCAAGTGTAAATAGTGACGACAATTTCAATAACGACGACAATTTTGATAAGCAACAGAGTTTCATCTCATTTTATGAAGGAAACAATTATATCAACTTTTCAATTGCCACGAGGGCCAATAACTCACCATTCATAAGGTGCATCAAAAAATAGAACTGACAAGAATTCTGATATCAAGGTATTATTAAAATAGACTTTCAAGGAGTCAAGAATTAAACATCTCAATTTCAGAGTATAGATTAGAATTGGAATTTTTATTTATTAAAAAAAACATCAAGGTTAGGCTGCTGATCAGTCAGCACTAACCCCGGACAAACGCACACAACAATGTCCTTAATTGGATCCATGGCATACATTGGCCTTAACTTCCGACCATAATAAGGTCCCACCCCGAAGGGTTTCACGCCCCAAGGGCCACTTTTAAAAACATTTCCCATTCTAAATCATCCACACTAGGTGACGGAACAATCGACAACCTTTGCCAACCAATAACTGGAAAACTCACGTTCCAGAATAACGACTCATAATCCAAGAGTCAATGAAAGATTCAAGATCAACAAGTGTCGACAAGTTCGACACAATAATTGGGTAATAATTAAAGAATAATAACTCAAAGGGTATCGACAAGTTCGATACGACACAGGGGATAAACAAACCAAGATTCTCAACTGATATCAACAAGTTCGATACGAATAAATAGATTCATAACATCAGCAACTTATCTAAAGAAAATTTCATTTGAGCAAGAATAAGGGTATGAATTGCAATAAGATTTTCAACAATTGAAATTCTAGAATAAAGCAAGGATATGGTCAAGTATTGGGCATTTATTAAAACTTATACACAATGAAGAGTTTGAGCTTCCATAAGCGGATAAAATAACTTAGAACAAATATTTGCAAATTAGTTTCAATATGGAAAGGTTCAAATCAATTTGAAAGAAAACATTTTTTTTTATTTGGGGTCCATTGGTGAAAATATGCTAGAATCAAGAGTTTTGCTAGCAAACTTTCATAAGAGTTTAAAATCCTGGGTTTCCTTTATTTATGGAATTCTTAAACCATTTTGACGAAAATAGAAGAAATAGCATTTCAGGGATAGGATAGTGAGTGAGAAAGTTATTTGTAAAATTCTTTGCAAATTGGATATTTGAATTACGGGTATGGGAGATAAACAACATCACACTTATTTGAAAAGTATATATGTCATCTTTCATCCATACTTGACCAAATCATCACGTACTACAAATAAACTAAATTGCATCACTTGAATAATAAGTGAATAGCAAGAACGCTTGCCTCGATTCGTGGAGTTCCTGATTTCACATCAATACTTAACTTAGCTTCTCGTCAGTCTCTTTCCTTACATATGGGTTTCTTACTTGGCCCTATTTTCATCTTTCTTTCATACTTTACCAACTCCACGCCAGCACACCCGCTGACTTGATAATTATTCCTCTGTTCGGCTTTCCGTTTACCCGCTCTGCTCTTAGCCAAGTCTCCTACTCGAACCTTTACAAGGTCAAATACGGTTTCAGTACTAATTCAAGCAAAACCTTATCGTTTGCTCTTTTCTACCCATGCGCGTCCTATAACGCTTACATATACAATACATATAGACATATTCATTCATATTCACATAATAGTCTTACTATAATCAACCAAGTCACATAACCATTTCAAAACAACACATCCACTTAATATTTAAACCACGATATATTCTCGAAATAAACCACTGATACATATACTTAACCCATAGTAATCATAACACACCTTCAAGCATTGAAATTAAATAAGTTAAATAGGTTTTAAATAGATTTGCAGGGGATTTTTGGAAAATTTCGGCATGAAGTATTCGTTTATCGGACTATGGGCACAACCCCTCAATATCAATCAAAAACAATTCAACCCTGCTTTTACAAAAATAAAGCTGCCTCAACTTGCAGCAACATAAAAGTAAACAATTAATGAAAAGTACCCGCCCGAACATGCGGCAACTAGCACATAAGAAATTTACATTACACTACTACTTACGCTACACCAATGATCGTATTTCTCACGCATTTAATGATACACGTGACAATCAACCATTGATGTTCGTAAGCCCTAGGGAACAATCCCTTGCACTAACTATTACTTACGCTATATCAATGATCACACCACTCAAGTATATTAATTATACTCGTGATAGCTAATCATGGATATTCGTAAGCCCGAGGAACTAGTTGAAGAGAATTACACAAGTCTTTAAATATTGACATTTAAGACTTGTGACCTCATTGCAACTCCTCGCAGATAAGCACATAATAAAATAAATCTAACAATTAATCTTTGATATAATTCACATTTTAAAAACATACAAATAGCTCACCACCACATATAATTTACCACCAAGTACTCAACAAGCATAATATCCGACAAATGCTATAACTTGACTTTATACATTTAGTACATAAACATTTGTGACTCGATAAAACCATATATCTCAATATATCATTCAACAATTAATAATTAACCACTGCTAGCCCGAACACATAATCGGGTCCACAATTAGCCTCAACAATTAATGACTAACAATTAACAATTAATAATAATCAAAACATGTTGTTCAACTCGAAATAAATCCCACAATTATACTTAACCACCACGATACTAAATAACTATATTCTCCGAATTAATCACGGAGTTACAACAATGACATTACAATTTAAACTAATTAAATTACAACAACTACATAATTAAATCATAATTAAATTACTACAATCACAATAATTAATATACTTTCCGAATTCAAACTACAAAAATTAAAACAATTATCTCGAATTTACAACTAATTAAATCACCACAATAATATCAAAATTTAAATCTACTTTAATTACAAGAATTCACATAATTAATCTAAAACGAGGAATTAAACAATTACATCGAAAATGAAAATAAATAAATAAATGAATAAAAATATTATACCTTTCCGATTTCAATCTCCCCCAAAATCTCTCTCTCTCTCTCTCGCTCTCTCTCTCTCTCTCTCTCTCTCTCTCTCTCTCTCTCTCTCTCTCAGTACACAACCTGCACAGCCTCTCCCCTTCTCTTCCTTCCTCTCCCCCCACTGCGGCTGCTGTCTCACGCCACTACAGATCTCGCCGGCCACCACATGGCATCGCCGTCGCTGCAACACCACCACGAACGTGACCCCTGCCCACATAGCACGCGCACACACACAGAGATATACATACACACACGATGTGTATACACACTTACACACACACAAATATATATATATATATATATATATATATATATATATATATATATATATATATATATATGTATATACTCTAATTGATTTCCATAATCTCCCCCAATCTCTCTTCTTCTTCATCTCCAATCTCTTTTCTTTTTTTTTTTCTTCTCTCCCCCATTCTAGAATCCTCCCGACTGCGTTTTTTTTCTTTTCTGCTGTTGGGCTTGGGCCCAATTACTAATATACCACTACCACCATTATTCCGGCCCAAATAACATACCTCATATTCGTATTTAAAACTAATAACCGTATTTCACAAATCGAAATTAAATAGAAAATTGTGAAAATTTAAACTCTTCATTTTTAAAATAAAGAGTACAAAATTACGATCACACACATATTTTTAAAATATTTTTCGGATCAAAAATGAATTAAATATGAATTTTACAAATTTTGATCCTTTAAATACAATAAAATTCTAAAAATCATTTTAAAATACTAAAACATCCAAATTAATTCATCCAACCATTTTAAAAACTAAATAATATTATAAAGATAATATTACAAAAGATTTCATGATTTTTAATTCCTCCGATAATTTTATAAAATTTACAGAGGATAAAAAATGCATGATTTAAATATATTTAAATCCTCAAAAATAAAAATAAAAATACACCAATCTTCACAGCTTACCCAAATCATCAAATAATCACATAAACAGCATCTCACACACATTTCACCTTTACAACAATATTCACATAATATAATTTATAATTTATAACAAATAAATATTATTAAAAATCGAAATTTTCTAGGTCGTTATAGTTACTCCCATTAAGAAGAGAATACCCGATTTGAAGACTTTCACCAGGAATTGCATCCCAGTTGGTGACCTTCTTGCCAAAGGCTCGAGTAATGCAGTCAAAGAAGAAGCTCCATTCCTTCCTGAGCCCTGGTCTTTTGACATTCCCAATCTTATCCAAAGGAGCAGAAAACCTTATTTGCTGTAACATTTCTTTTAATTGACTCTCAATAGCCACAGAGTATGAAGTGTGAGTGTCAAAATCCAAAACCTCATGAACAGTTGCAGGAGTTATGACAAACTCTTGATCTTCATAGGTAAACACAATTGATGGAGTCCCATTCTCTCCACCATCATCATAAACCGAGTTTCTCCAGAAGGTAGAGATTTGTGTGGCGGAGAGTTTTTCTGGTTGGACAAGAGCCTTACCAATTTCAGAGTCTCTTAAAAAGTTTTGAATCAGATGAAATGATTCTGGGGCTTTAGCAGTGTCTAGTATTGCAGCATAGTTGTTTGTAATGAAAGTTAATCCCTGAGCCACAAAATTCTTGGTTGCCATTAGAACAGTGTAATAGAGAAGAGAGTGTGTGGAAAAGTGTTTGTGAAAATGCTTAAGTGAAAGTAACAGAGAAATTGTGTGTGATGTTGTGTGTTCGTGGATGTAAAGATGAAAAAGTGAATAATGAAATGATTTTGATTAGATCTGTAATTGAAAATCAAAACCCAATCATTTTAGACATTAAACACGCAACCAATTTCTTGTTAAGTGTGTGAGTGGGACACGTGTCACATAAACAGTGGAACAGTTATTTACACGCGCAGTAATAATGCTGTTCTCTCTCCTATTTCCAATAAGCTTTAACTGTCTGACACAATTAAACAACTGGAACATATTACATGCAAATTTCAAAAAACTCTTTGTGTACTCCAAGTATATGTTTTGTCTGAAATAAAATATTACCTTAGAATACTCAACAAAATCCAACAGTGTTTATCAATTGTCCAACTTAATTACTGTTATCCTTTCAAACACTGCACAGTTGTGAATATACGTGTGTGTAGAGCAGAGTTTACTAGATCAGTATTTATAGCATCTAGTATTTCATAAAATCCATAAAGTAAATCAGTAAGCACTGGATGCACAAACTCTCATAGTAAACACTGAATATATGATGAATGCTAAACTTTGTAGTAACCAGTTTATATACAGTAATATTTAACTAATCTATAACCCCCATTTTTTTTTTGGTTTTCTCCAGTAACCAGAGGTTAAAACTAGTCACCAAAAATCCTATAATTTTAGCCCTTATCAATTTGATAAGTTCTTGGATCTTCCTAGCTTTCGACTAGTCACCAAAAATTAGAGAATTTTAGCCCTTACTATATACCAGTAAGTTCCTGGGTCGTCCTAGTTACAAACATGATCTCAAAGGAGTTCTAACAGTCTATATATTTTAGCTTTGGGGTTATTCTAATAACAGAATCTAATTTAACAGTGTATAACTAACAGAGTTTAGAGCTCATCAACATCAGAAATTATTTATGAGAGGCAATGCACATAGTATTTACAGACTCAAAGTTTAGGATAAATAAACTAAGAGATGCTATAAATATAGAACAGTATCATGCTGTGTTAACTTTCTGCACAGTTTAAGATTAGATCACAGATAACTTAGAAAGATTCAAAACTAATTACTGAGAATAATGTTTCATACATGTATCTTCATCGGTGTTTATGTTCAGAAAGAAACATTATCAGAGTTTCTCAAAGTTTATTCAACAGTTAACAGTGTATGACTTAAAAAGCATGCTAACAGAGTTTAATAGTCATTGAGCAGAGTTTGCATATCAGAGTTTAACATACCACAGAAATATGAGCAACACAGTACATAAGTAGAGTTTTTAGTCTAACCAATATCTCTAGTCAAAACTAGAGACCATTCCTAGTTCATTTACCAGCCTTGTAAATACAGCTTCACTCAATGGCTTGGTGAAGATATCTGCAAGCTGTTGTTCTGTAGACACAAAATGAAGCTCAATATTCCCTTCTTCTACATGTTCTCTGATAAAATGGTACCTTATGCTGATGTGCTTGGTCATTGAATGCTGTACTGGATTACCTGTCATAGCAATAGCACTTTGATTATCACAGTAAATAGGTATTTTACTGTACCTCAATCCATAATCCAGTAATTGATTCTTCATCCACAAAATCTGTGCACAACAGCTACCAGCAGCAATATACTCTGCTTCAGCTGTAGATGTAGAGATTGATTTCTGTTTCTTGCTGTACCAAGAAACAATTCTATCACCAAGAAATTGACAACTTCCACTAGTACTTTTTCTGTCTATCTTACAGCATGCAAAGTCTGCATCAGAGTAACCAAGAAGCTTGAAGTTTGATTCTCTTGGATACCACAAACCTAAAGTTATGGTTCCCTTAAGATATTTGAAGATTCTCTTCATAGCTGTTAGATGTGGTTCTCTTGGATCTGCCTGAAATCTTGCACAAAGACATGTTGCATACATGATGTCAGGTCTGCTAGCTGTTAGATAAAGAAGTGACCCAATCATTCCTCTGTAGTTTGTCATATCCACTGGTGAACCTGTGTCTCTATCCAACTTTGTTGCTGTTGCCATAGGAGTTGTTGCAGATGAGCAGTCAAGCATGCCAAATTTCTTAAGAAGATTTCTGGTATATTTTGCTTGATTGATAAAAATTCCATCATCTGTTTGCTTCACCTGTAGCCCTAGAAAATAACTGAGCTCTCCCATCATGCTCATTTGATACCTAGACTGCATGAGCTTGGCAAAATTCTTACAGAGTTTATCATTAGTAGATCCAAAGATTATGTCATCTACATATATTTGAACTAATAACAGATCACTACCTATATTTTATCAATTGTACCTCTATGGAACCCACTTTCTAAAAGAAATTGAGCCAGAGTTTCATACCATGCTCTTGGTGCCTGTTTAAGTCCATAGAGTGCCTTGTCAAGCCTGTAGACATAATCTGGATACTTGGGATCTAGAAATCTTGGTGGTTGTTCAACAAACACTTCTTCTTCAAGTTTTCCATTCAGAAAAGCACTTTTCACATCCATCTGAAAAACCTTGAATTTCTTGTGAGAAGCATATGCTAGAAAGATTCTTATTGCCTCCAACCTTGCAACTGGAGCAAAAGTTTCATCATAGTCTATGACTTCGTGCTGTGAATAGCCTTTGGCCACAAGTCTGGCCTTGTTTCTTGTAACAACCCCACCATCACTGTCAGTTTTGTTTCTGAAAACCCATCTAGTACCAACAACATATCTATTCTTTGGTCTAGGTACAAGGGTCCATACTTTATTTCTCTCAAAT
This sequence comes from Saposhnikovia divaricata, assembly GCA_036435485.1. Taxonomy (NCBI): domain Eukaryota; kingdom Viridiplantae; phylum Streptophyta; class Magnoliopsida; order Apiales; family Apiaceae; genus Saposhnikovia; species Saposhnikovia divaricata. The sequence goes on from CM071599.1 coordinate 37,563,137, forward strand.
TCATTTAACTCCTTCTGCATTGCTGTTATCCAGTCAACATCTTGAAGAGCTTCTTCCACTTTCTTTGGTTCAGATTTGGATAGAAATGCATGGAACAGACATTCATTTGTTGTAGCACTTCTTGTCCTAAATTTTGCATCTGGATCTCCAATGATTAAATCAGGTGTATGTGATTTTGTCCATTTCCTAGCTGTAGGTAAATGACTTCTGTCAACAGTTGATCCTCCCCCTTGATCAATGTTCTCCTGATTATCTTGATGCCTTTCTTCATTCTCTGAGGCTCCCCCTGAATTTGATCTCTCAGAGTTTGAACTGTCAGAATTTGGACTTTCAGAGTTTGAGTCATAAGAGTTTGAATTTGATCCAGAATTTTCAGTTGACTCACTATCAGAATTTGAGTCATCACTATGATCATGCTCCCCCTGAACTAGTTCTCCTCTTTGTTCAGACTGTACTATTTCTTCTGTGTGTACCAGTAGAGGTTCAGAGTTTGCATCAACAGAGTTTGTTGGACTAGTGTAATCAGAGTTTATTTCATCAGAGATTAGATCTTCATTTTCGAAATGCAACTGATCATGTTCATCAACATCTTCAAGTCCAGTGATTTTCCTGTCATTAAATGACATATGAATAGATTCCATAATCACCCTTGTTCTCAGATTATAAACTCTGAATGCCTTGGTTGACACTGGATAGCCAACAAAAATTCCTTCATCTGCTTTCAACTCAAATTTGGTCAACTGTTCAGGATGAGTTTTCAACACAAAGCATTTGCACCCAAAAATATGAAAATATTTCAGGTTTGGCTTCTTTTCCCTCACAATCTCATATGGTGTTTTTCCATGCTTGTTGATCAGTGTTGCATTTTGAGTAAAACAAGCAGTTTGAACTGCTTCTGCCCAGAAATAGGTTGGCAATTTTGCTTCATCAAGCATAGTTCTGGCAGCTTCTATCAAGGTTCTGTTCTTCCTCTCAACTACACCATTTTGCTGTGGTGTACCAGGTGCAGAAAATTCTTGCTTCACACCTCTATTCTTGCAGAATTCTTCCATTGTTGCATTTCTGGATTCAGTTCCATTATCACTTCTGATTATTTTGACTTTTTGTTTTGATCCTTTGTCCAGTAGCTTTACATGCTCCATCAGAGTTAATGCAGTTTCATATTTCTTTGTTAGAAAATACACCCAAGTGTATCTGGTATATTCATCAACAATGACTAGAGCATATTTCTTCATTCCAATTAACAAGACATTTACTGGTCCAAAAAGATCAACATGTAACAGATGATATGGATCAACAATTGAAGATTCAGACTTGCTCTTGAAAGAGGTCTTCCTCTGTTTGGCCTTTTGACATGAATCACACAGACCATCAACATTTAGCAAAGACTTTGGAAGTCCTCTAACAAGATCCTTTCTTATCAGCTCATTGATGTTGTTCAGATTCAAATGAGAGAGTTTCTTATGTCACTTCCAACTCTCCTCATTGGACATTCTTGTTGACAGGCACATTGTTTTCCATCAGAGTTTGTCAACAAGCTTGCTTCATAGTTATTGTTGTGCCTTTGTCCAACTAAAACAACTTTCCCTGTGGTTTTGCTGGTAACTTCACAGTATTCAGGTTGAAAATCTACATGAAAACCTCTGTCACAGATTTGACTCACAGATAACAGATCATGCTTGAGTCCTGGAACCAGAGCTACATTTGTGATGATGACACTTCCAAGATTAATATTGCCATATCCCAAAGTATGTCCTATGTTGCCATCTCCATAGGAAACTTTTGGGCCAGCCTTCTCCACATACTCTGATAGCAGGGCTTTATTTCCAGTCATGTGTCCTGAACATCCACTGTCCACTACTAGGATGCTTTCCCTGATGCCCTGCAATCACAAACAATTACTGAGGATTAGATTTAAGGATCCAGACTTGCTTGGATCCTTTGGCTTTCTTAATTCTGTTAGCTTTAGCAGCGGAATTTTCATTATCAGAGTTTAAGCTAACTTTATCAGAGTTTACACTTGCAGAATTAACTCTAACCCATTTCAGATTAGGTTTCAGTTCATAGTAATTATGATAAATAGCATGATAATTTCTGCAAGTATAAATAGAATGCCAAGTGCTTCCACAGTGTTTGCATAAAGTCTGTGGCTTAGTTCTAACATTATCTTTCTTTACTTCAGACTTGGAAGGTAAAGAATTAATGTCTTTGTTCTTCGTGCAAAAACTAGCAAGATGGTTAGTACTACCACAGTTATGACATGTCTTTCTTGGAGCTAAAGTAGCAAGCATTGGATAATTGCCTTGAGTAATGCCTACTTTACCATTTCTGTTCTTTCTAGACACTTTCTGTTTCTTAACAGATTTTAACTCCTTAAGCTTATGCTTAAGTTGTTTATCTGTCATTAAACCAATATTAACCTGTTTAACACTAGTTTTTACTGGTTCTTTCTTAACAGCTTCTTTTCCACCTTCAAATCTAGGTTCATTTATTCCATTAACAAATGTTCCAAATTTCTTAGGTGGAAGAGGTGGTCTAATCTTGACTGTATCCTGAAACCTAAGTTCATCTTTCTCAGAATAACCTAGACCTATAGTGTCAGATTGAAAAACTTCTTGAGTGTCTTTTCCTGAGTGAGTCCAAGTTTTAATAATGTGATTTACCTTTTCTAACCCAGATTCTAGTTGTTTATACTGACTTAACAACTCTTGTTCAAGATAGACATCATCATCTCTCTCCTTTTGAACTTGCTGCATGTTAGCAAGTTTCTCTTCCTGTCAAACTTTGAATCATTCTTGGAGAATCTCTTTCCTTTCTTGAAGTTCTTGAAACCCATCTTCTTGAAAGTCTTTACCATCAAAGCAGCCATTTCCATCATTTCCTCATCATCTTCAGAATCAGATGATTCATCTGCATTTGAGTCAACATCAGAGTTTGATGACTCACTTTCAGAATGAATGACCAAGGCTTTTCCTTTTGCCTTCTTCCTTGATGCTTCCTTCTTTGAGGGTCTTTCTTCAACTCTTAGAGCAACAGATTTTGACTTTCTACCTGATCTTCTGCTTCTCTGTTCCATTTCTAATTCATGAGTTTTGAGCAGCCCATAGATCTCATCAATATCGGTATCAGCCAGATCATAGTTGTCTCTAATAGTGGTTGTCTTAACATCCCACTTTTCAGGTAGAGAAAGAAGAAACTTGAGATTTGAATCTTCTAGATCATATTCTTTATTAACCAGTGACAGATCATTAAGAAGCTTACAGAATCTGTCAAAGGTTTCTGTCATTGATTTTTCAGATTTAGCCTCAAAGTGTTCATACTCCTGTGTGAGTATGTTCCTTCTATTCTTCTTAATTGCAGCAGTTCCCTGACATCTAACCTCTAGAGCATCCCAAATCTCTTTTGCAGTTTTACAATTGATCACTTTGTTAGACATAACATTATCCAATGAACTATGAAGGAGATGTCTAACCTTTGCATCCTTTCCAATGGATGAAATATCCTCAGGAGTCAAATCTTTCTTCTCCTTTGGAATAGATTTAGCTTCTTGTCCAGCAGTAACAACAGATAATTTTTTTAGGCTTATGAAGGCCTTCATAAATTCTGTCAAGATATTCTGGATCTGTAGCTTCCAGAAACATAGCCATTTTCACCTTCCAAGTTGAGTATTCTGCTGGCTTAAGAATAGGAACCCTGATTGTTTCATATCGACTCACAGTTGCAGGTTGAGCCTTCTCAGCACTAGAGCCTGATGTGGGATGAGGAATTTCTGCCATTGATTATAGTTGTGTGTATGTGGATCTTAAACTGTATTAAATTAACAGATCAAGCTCTGATACCAATTGTTAGGCCGAATACACACTTATAATCAACTAAGTATGAGAGAATAATAATAAGTTCTTTAAAAGCTTTAAAAACTATTTGAATTAACTTCTCTCTCAGTGATGTAAATTATCACAGAGAGATGCTTAGGTTACAATGAAAGATATTGTATTACACGATCGATACCCTTCTAGGGTTAACCTAACTGTATTTATAAAATATACAGCTGCTATACAATCGATGATTGATACTCCTATAAATTAGCTATACAATTGATATCAATTACGATTGCTACTCGTCTCCTTAGTCAACTAAATCTCTTTGACAGCTATCCAATCTTCAAAGATATTGCTTCCATAATTATCTTCAATAATTCTCCAAACACTGTTGACAAGTAGATGCTTCCTCCAGACAGAGTTTAACAAACTCTGTCGAGCTTCCAACTGTCAGCGTATAGCAAACTCTGTTCAGCTTCTAACTGTCAGAGTTTAACTAAACTCTGACTGCTTCCTGTTTCAAGTTAAACTCTGTTTTTCCCTGTAAAACTTAAACACTGATATTAACCATATCAATTATATTTAACACTTTCCATGATCAGTAACGCTAAAACAAAGTTAAGCTTTTGTGTAGAGAGCAGCTTAAAAAAAATTCAAACAAGCAAGAGTGATGGAAATTGATGTATAATTTGTACCAAAAGTAGCTTGTATTTGATGTGTGATTCGTTTCAGAAACACCTTGTATTTGTTGTGTGATTCGTACTGGTTAAAAGTATTTTACGAAATTTTTTGAAGAATACTCTATCTAGATTAGTTTTTTATATTTCTTGTTCTTTGGATGTTGGTTTAATCGATGTGAGTTATGTTATAGGTAATCTGATGGGAAATGCGAAGTTTGAGAGCAATTTAGCACAGATTCAGGCAAATATGCCACTCGGCTCAGTGTCTGACTTTGTTAATCAGTTGGTGTTAACAAATACCAACTCATTTAGGACCCCCACTAGTTTAGGTTCCGGGGTGAGATCCAATCTTTGACAATTTGTAGCACCGAGGCTCGTAGTTCACTTGGTATGACCTTCTCTTCAGGTGATAGATGGAAATGAGGTGACAATCACTTCAATTTGTTCAATTGAGCTAGCTAGGTTATCATTTTGTCATGCAGACCGAAGGGTCCCTATTCACCGTTGCGATTATATATCGTTGGGGTAAACCTGGAAAGTTTTACTTTTGCAGGCCTTTTATTGATGTTACTAGGTACTTCTTGGACAAGTTGGGGGTGGTGGCTGATGTGATTTTTTTCACACACGACTATACAAGATATTGGAAAGAGGTTCGTATATTGTTGGATAATGAAATGAGCCATGCACTTTCATATCCTTCTTCCTGCTTATTCATAGTTGATAATACGGATACGTTCTTTTTCGAGTGATCGAGTTTTATAGTGATGAGTTTGTCTGCCTAAAATTCAAGGTGGTGGCTAAACTTTACCCCAATTTTCAAAATGTTGGCCGTGTTATCAGATTTTCAAAATGTTGGCTAATGTTTCCCTCCGCATTTCAAAATGATGTCTCCCGTTAAGTTCCGTTAAGTATGCGCCGTTATCTTTAAATAATTATGAGTAAATTTCATGGTGGTGGCTAAACTTTACCCCAATTTTCAATATGTTGGCCGTATTATAGATTTTCAAAATATTGACTGATGTTTCCCTCCGTATTTCAAAAAGAAGGGATGCATGCTATATAGAGATAAAACAAACCCAATTCAGAAACTACCCAATAAATCACAAATCAAATTACCAAACTTGATCTTAAAGTGCCTACAACTTCAAGATTAAATCTTTATCTTAAAAAAAAAGGGCTTCTCTCAATCACTTCAAATTCAATTCTACATCAAAAATCTTGAAAATCCCAGCTCCCCATCTAACAATTTTCACATTCACAAACCAAGAGAACATACAAACATATATACACAAGAAAAAAAAAGGGTCATACCAAATTTTGGAGAGAAAGGGAAGCAGAGGCACTAGAAAGAGTCAAAAGAGAAGTGATGGTAGAAACACTTAACCTGAATAGTTGAGAAATAGACAGGTGACACAACTTTACTTGAATGATGGTAAACATAATAAAATTTTGAAAATTGAATGATGGGAAACATCAGCCAACATTTTGAAAATCTATAACATGGCCAACATTTTGAAAATTGGGATAAAGTTTAGCCACCACCATGAAATTTACTCATGATTATTTAAAATTAACGGCGCATGCCTAACGGAACTTAACGGGAGACACCTTTTTGAAATACGAAGGGAAACATCGGCCAACATTTTGAAAATCTGATAACACGGCCAACATTTTAAAAATTGGGGTAAAATTTAGCCACCATCATGAATTTTACTCGTTACAACTTTGAGTGAGTTTTAGTGTCTTAAAATTTAGTTAGTTATATTGTCAGACATGCCTTGATTATGTATATACTTGCTCAAGACACCCGTGTCTTGTTGTTTCAATAGTGTACAAGAATATTACAAGCACATTTTTCAATAAATTTTCTGGTTAATAATAATGTTGAAAGAGAAAGGAGAGGGGTTGAGCATTTTTATATATTAAGAGCATGTTTCCATGGTTAACTTAATGTTGTTGAATAACTAAGCAACTAATTGTAAGCCCTAGATTTAAACAAAAGGAGAAGTAATATTACATGGCTGATTTTTTTTTTTTTAGTGAAATGGTAACATATGTTATAAACATTTATATTTACTAGCATATAACCCGTGCAATGCACAGATCCTTTTCTAATATCTATAATTATATATATATTTTTTAATATTTATTTGTGTTGGAGTTATGCTTCAATATTTATTGGAAGCTGATTTGGTGGCAAGAATTAGTCAAGAAATAAATTCAATTATGTTATCATTTAATTATATGTTTCAATTTTTATTTTGTAAGCCTATATAAAGGACTTGATCCTTAGGCAATAAGATGTATCAAAGCTATATCAAACATATATCAATCTTCATGCTCATGTCTTCTCCTACTATGCCTCTCCGTTTGCTTTTCTATAAACCTTAAAAAACCAACAATTTGTTATTAGTTTACATATCAAATTGTTTTTAAAAATTGATATATATAAGATTTCACACATTCAATTTACTACGTTTTTTATCTTGAATTCTTAAAACTTGATTTGAACAATTTTACAGCTCACGTGAAATTAACAAAATAATCTTTAATTTAGTGATGGTTACAATTATTATTCAATTAAAACTATCAAGAAACAATAGAGAGAAGAAATTGACAATTTTTACGTTAAAAATTCTATTCAATTTAGGAAATTTACTTATATTTTGTTTTGATTATCAAAATAATCTTCTTATTATTTGAAGATAGTTATACTAACAATCAAATACAATTTTAATAATAAGCACTCTTTTCCCACTTGAGGTTTTTTCCCAAAGGGTTTTGCTCTTGTGGGTTTTTAACGAGGCCCTTTTTTGTTCCATTTGGGGCTATATGGCAGAAATGCAGGTTTTTTCTTAGTAGGTTTGTGACAATTTTTGGAAAAGTCGGGGTTTACAGGTCTTGGGTGTTGAGTTTTTGAAGACCGGTCTTGCTACCTTTTGAAGTTTGGTCTTGGAGTTGTTTTTCTCTATTCTTTTTAGTATTAGTTTTTTGTATTGTTTTTACCAAATTGGGTGGTATTCTTCTCGGACATTAAAGTTCTATTGTCTAAAGGTCCAGAGGCAACATGCGCGCCTTTTGGTTAGATGATAAACTTTCTTGAATGAAAGGATAACCTTCTACGAATATTGTACTCAATGCAATTCATTTATGGAATATATTCCGTTTGACAAAAAAAGAAGAAGAGAGATTTTGTCCAAAATTTGGTAGTCGGTAGTCTGATCCTCAGTATGACAAAGTAAATAAGAACCGTTAGATCTTAAAATAAATAGATGAAAAATGTTGGATCTAACATAAAATAAATTTATATTTTAATATGTAAACAATATGTAAACTAAAAAGTGTATTTATATTAAAATACGAAAAAGTACAAGTCAATGATTTAAATAATATATAATTATATTTTCTACATTGAATAGGATTATCAATGTAGGTCTTTTAGATTGAATATGATCAATGTAAAAATTTGTAATTATATTTTATCTTGAGATTCTGAGTATTTCCATTTGGATAATAATTGCTAAATCATTACTAAATTAAAGATAATTTTATGAGCATCGCGTGAGCTGTAAAATTATCCAAATTTGATTTTTAGATCTCGAGATAGAACCCAAATAGTAAATATGAACTTTTTTTAATATTAATAAAAAATTCAATTCTAATACAACTCTTTTAATTATATCCTTCTCAGATTATAATTTTCTTTTTAAAATTCAATTCCAATACAACCTTTTTTAGTTAAATCCTTTTTAGATTATAATTTTTTTAAATATAATATAATCTTGATCATCTATTTTAAAAATTATTAGATTTGATGGTTGAGATTATTTTGGCGGTACAATGACCAAAATTAAGGAACCAAAATTGTGGATAAAATTTCTCCTACGCTTATTATATATAAGGATATTATATGTTTGTTTATGTTTGTTATGATAAGTTTAGTTTTGAGAGTAACATGTCTTTGACATTCCAATGTTTTTTGTTTGATATGAATGCGTCTCATTCTTTACTTTCTTATGCCCTCTCTCTCATTCTAGTCACCGAATATATATGTGTGTATATTGTGTAAATAATTGTTACATGATGTATTTTTCTTGGTTTCATCTAAGTGATATATATGTTTGTTATGATAATTTTGGATATGAGAGCAGTACGTTTTGACATTCTAGTGTTTTGTTTGATACAAATGAGAAATATTCAGTTTTCTTTTTTGTTGTTAGGTAGCTAGGTTGACTAAATATGGCTTGCAGAAGATAGGTATTTTGTTACATTTGTGGCAAGGGTTTCAAGGGCAAGGCAAAAAGTATGGCTAAACAAAATCGAGAAAAACAATATGAGATGATTTATGTGGTATTGTATTTACCACAGAAGCTAAGTTGGTGGTTCATAAAAAAAAGGCATAACCCTAGATTGTGTATTAAACTATGCTCAAAATTTCTGAGCCATAAAAATTTGAACGACAACCAAGAAGTATGTGTGTGCGCGCCCGTGTGGAATGTGTTCAGATGTTTGATTGTTCATGTGATTTCTAGCAATGTATTTGGTTCTACAAAAATTGCACCGTGTTTAATTTCATTCATAATCATTTATCAGCTTATTTTAGAAGTCAACTATTAGAAAATAAGATCGATCAGATTGGTTTCCTTAATGTTTAATTAGTGAGGAGACGGGATATAAAATGTGTTAAAGAATTCTCACGTGATAATATGAAGCAAGTCTCTAGTATTACATATTAGTCTTACAAAATATTAACTCAATATGATTAAGAAGGGAGTTAAAAAATATCCAAATATAGAAACAACACTCTGCTGTTATGTGCGATCTTGACATGAAATTCTCTCCCACAAATTGGGATGGGTCTTTCACCCGCCCCGCCCGACCCAGTTCCGATCCCACCCCATTCGAATCGGGGATTTGGGGAATTTTTCGAGTTCAGAACGGGAACGGGGATTATTATTAAAAATAAAGGGGATCGGGGATTGGGGGGCGGGAATTAGAGTATCCCCACCCCGATCCCCGATTTTCATATTAAAAAAATAAAATATTAAATATTCATATAACTAAATTGTTATAGATAAAATTTTGTATATGTTATTATTATTTTAAATTTTATTCATTTCACAAATTCAAATTTTAATAGTAAAATTTAAATTAATTATAGTAATTTTTCATATATTTTTTATTAATAATTATTAGATCGATTGCTTTTTTAAAAAATATAAGAATAAATTTAAAACATATAGTGTACATCGTGATTTAATGAATTATTTTTATTATAAAATATATTCAAGAATATATAAAATATAATTTTAAAGAAAAAAATAAAAAATAAAAATCTTCCGGTATGGATCCCCATTCCCGATTCGGGGTAGGAATCAGGGAGCAAATTAATCCATGTTTGGGGATCGAGGCAGGTTTTGGGATGGATACGGGTTCGGGAATCCGAGACGGGGATAACACTCCCCGGCCCCGAAGTGACCCGATTTCCATCCCTACCCATTATAGCTTCTGCTAGATTTGAGATCATGTTGCATGTCTCCATAAAGACACTTGTGCGCTTAAATCAATATTCAAGCACTGGTTGTCTCTAATTACCAAGCCGTACTTTGTTCGTCAATGTAACACTTACCTTTTCTACCTCTTCCCTCTTATTCATTATTTCAACCTGCAGAAGCAACCTTGACTGAACCCTGACTACTAGTTCTTTCCTCTTAAAGTCACTAATAAAAGCCTGTAATCCATCAAATCTCTTGATTTTATTAATGATCCTTTGTTAAATAACTAAATCATCTAAAATTTTAACTCCCTGACTCCCTCTGAAGCTTCATGACAAACCTTCAAAGAGGTAGGGTTGTTCACTTCATTGATTTGACTTCTTTAGGGCAATAATTTGTCTTTCGTGTCTATAATTTTATGAGAATATTGCGGAAGGCATAGAATTCAACCTGAGTGCTCTACCAACCCTGATCTCTAATACAATATTAAGTGACATGCCCATCTAAAATCTTATTGTCTTAGAGGAAGGTCTCAATCGATCAAATGTTATATTATATTCTCAAATTTTCCTATAATTTGCCTTCGAGTCCATAATAAATTGTGAGAGTGTTGGTAGTAGCAGGGAGTCGAACTTGAGACTCCCGCCGACCAGAGCTCTGATACCATGTTGAATTTCAAGAGGGTCGAATAGGTATGATCATCAACCTTAATGTGTTAGTAAGGCTCCAAACGGATCTTATACTATATTGAAACACCTTCAGGCATATCTGTTTTACCGTCTTGCAATGGCCCATAAAGTTATGTGCTAGCTATCTAGCACGTGAATTCAATTGTAGATCCTACGTGTACAATCCCATCACTAAGCAATTTGCTACTATTCCTCAAATTAAACATGAATATTCAAAATTGTTTATGTATGAGTTTAGCCTTTGATCCTGTCAATTCACCTTACTACAAAGTTATTTGTGTTAACGCTCCAAGTAGTGTCAACATTTTCATATTGAAATTTATTCATCTTAAACTTGATTGTGGAGAGTCTATGGTCAATCTTCTACTGCACCAAAGCATACCAAATTTGGAAATAGTACATCTTGGAATGGTTCGCTTAACTGGTGGAAAGGTTATATCCATTGGGTGAATGTTTTCATCTGTTGGAATGTTTTGATGGATGAGCCATATAATTTGTACTTTAAAGTTGACGAACTTTAACATCCCTACAAATGGGGTACCTGAAAATAATAAATAAACACCTCAAGATATTGCTACTCGCACTCTTCCCAATAAGTAGCCCACCTAAATAAGATCACCTGCCGGGAAAAATAATAGAAACAAAGACCGATAGTAAGCGAAAGACTCATATATGGATAACAAATGATACACAAGCTAAACAAACACTAAGTTGATGAGGTCGAGAATATAACTGAATAATTGAATAAAGAATGATGAGATATATCACATGAGGTGATTGAAAATGCATCACTATCTCACAATACAAAAATGACTAAAAATAATCTCACTCTTACAAATATTCTTAACACTTACACATAATAATCACAGTTACTGTAATCAAAAGCATAACCGATAAAATATAATCTTACTCTTAAACTTACAATTAATACTCAAATTAACTTACTTAGTGATATGGGAGATAATCTTACACTTACAGGATGTCCTACATTTTTGGTCATCCAAAAATAAGTAGTCATCAAAACTTACAAGGGCTTGCATAGCACAAAACAAATGCTAACCAAAATCTTACAGGGGCTTGCAAGGCACTAAGCACAATACTACCAAAATGCCAACTTACATATACACAATAGTCATGACTATACTTGTCTCATAACTCCGGCGACACGTCCATACTATTTAAATACACCGCATAGGCGGTGCCAAGCATGAGATTCTTTCTACTCATGATGGAGTCTGATAATATCTCCCAAAGAATAATAAAATCACAAATAGCTTACATATAACTTATTCCAGAAAGATGTCTAAAATCATACTTATATCATAAATCAATCGAAAATACTTTACTCGAAAATTATAAACTCAAATATCATAGAAAATAGATCATTGAAAATAAAATCAGACCTGACCAGTCCGGAAGAAAAGCAATTTACTCTATAAATATGAACTCAAATGAAAAATTATAAAACACAGAACTCGTAGAGAATTCCGAGACCTTTCTATTATGTAAGGCTCGTTAAAAACAGAGAAGTAACGCATTCGAAAACGATTAAAGTACGGACTGCCAGAACAGAATCAGGCCTGATCACAGTAGTATTTTGATATTTCAGACATCGAAATTACAGAATCTGATTACGGAATGTGAACAAATAATGCAGAGCTCGAAAATATCTTTCCAGAATGATATTACTCGTATTTTATGAATACAAACTCAATTTTCTATGAATTTTTAAAGTCAGGCGTATCAATATCGATATTATACGGGCAGATTACAAAATCACAAAAAACGCATATTTAAATGCACAATTTCAAGAAGCTCAAATAACAAAAGTTGTAGAGAATTTAAATATCTTTCATGGAGTTCAGGAATCAACACAATTCGATGAATAATGAATTTTATACAAATTTAACAAGAATTCAGGACAAGGTATAATTGAAAATAATGAATATTGAACAACGATGAGAAAAGAGGAATCAAGATATCCTTACCTTAAACCTTCATGATTATTACTAATTCTCACAAATTCAACCCCTCCAAACCAAGAACCCTAAATTATATAACATAGAAATCATAAGTTCGAACACTTGAAGAAATATGATTACGAATGGTGATTACGTACACGCGTACATACATAAAAATCGCTTATCTCTTACCTCGAACTCGAAATTTCTTAGTATCTAATTAGGTTTTGCTAATCTTCTTTTCTCTTTCTTCTTCTCTCTTTTCCTGATCTATCTTCTCCTTCCTCTCTTAAAAGTAACGTATATTTTTTTTCTCTTTTTATACTCTTCTCTTAACTAATAATCTCTAAAATATTCTAATTAATTATTAAAAACATATATTTACATATAAAATAATTTAAATAATAACTGACTAATATTAACTAATATAAATAAATAAATTACAAAATATTCGGGATGTTAGACGAACAAAGATGTAACAACTGTGGCCTGGAAAACATATTGACATGGCTAACTTGCATGAACATGACAAGGTGAGCTTATGTCGGAGCTTCTTACCTTGGAGAGTCTGAGGGCCATTGGCATGTAGTTGAATGTTATTATAATTTACATGTCTATAAAATGTGCACGAGATGGCACGAGATTATTTAGGGTGGTTTCTGAAGTATCAGGTTGATCTATATGCAATTTCTAATGTATTTCCAAACTTAATCAAGAACCGCTATGACCATTGTAGCTGTTACACATTTAACATCTATCAGTTATGAGGCGTAGAAATGAAAAAGAAGATGAATCTTTCATGGTATAGGAGATACACTGTGGTAAGGTTGTTTGTTATGACCTCGTGAATAAAAATGTGAAGAAGCGGTGGGAATTCACTCCAATTGGTCACAAATTCTATAGTGATAGTGGTTAAGGGGTGTCTGTGCATTACCATACATCGTGTCTCTTTTGCCGATAATTGGTGTCTAAGTTTGATTATATCTAGTTCAATTGCAGTTAGAATATGAATATGATTTGATAATATTTTAGATTTTTGAACTCTAATCTGATAACTCTGAAACTCGACCGGGTTCTTACTCGCCAACTCCTGCCTCGGAAGTGGTGTAGCTGTAGTGGGGTGTCTGCAAAACAAGGAGGATGGGTTTGGCCCCGAGGTGCCTCCGGCGTGAGAATAAGTGTTGGCTTTGGAAGATAGTAGTCAAGCAGAGTATCACAAGAGTAATAAGTGTCTGTAGGTGTATAATAATGATGAACAGCTAAACCTCATTTCCTAGAGGTATTTATAGCCCTAGGTATAGGGTTTAGGGGAATGTTGCCTTTATCCTTGACCGTTGGATCTGGGCTACGGGTTATTGAATTACCGAAATTCTGGACACGTGTCCCTGGTGAGTAGCTGTTGATTAGAGTGTGCCGGGGTTACTCCAGACACGATTGACACACGCCAATCATTGGCATTTAGTGCTGGTAGGTGTGGGAATGTTTGCTGAGCTGGAGTTCCACGTGTGCTAGGTACTTAGTCTGGGGTGGCAGCCACTGTCTTCCACATGTGATGACGGCCCCGATCTGGGCCTACCATCCTGGGCTGGGTTCCTCCTATTCTCACAAGTTGGGCTTGTTGTTTATGGCTTGGACCCAAAGTTGGGGTTGTGCTTGGGCTATTTCTAACCTATCATAATCAACTAGACGACGACTGAAAGAGGACATCAGGCAACACATTTGAACAGAAGAGCTTTCCCAAGGAGTTGGAAACACTAGACTAGTAGCAGCTTTTAAGTTCCCCTGAGGCACAAACCTAATCACCAAGGAAGTTCATTGACACGAACTTGATCAAGGATGTTAAACATTCGATTAAGATTATCATTTCATATGTTTGTGACATATTTTGTTCAGTTAAAAAAAAAAAGTAAACTACATTGTCACAGATGACAGGCATTAAATAAAACACAATTTTATTTAAAATGTTGTATAGTCATGGTCATAAAAAAATGTTGTATAGTCATGAAAAATGATCACTTAATAGGTTTTGATCTGGTTTATGTTCTTGTTACTTCGTGAACTTCTGGATACTTGGAAAAAAACCAATATCCATATTCATTTTATACTGTAAGTACACTACGTACCGAGGTATATGTTTTTTATTAAAATTACAACTTTTACCCATGGAGCACCACTGGACGTACCAGTGGTCTAGTGGTAGAATAGTGCTTTGTCACGGTACAAACAAATGCATCAATTGCAGCTGAAAGGGTCCTCTGCATTGTACCCTTTCACGGTACAAACAAATGCATCAATCTTTTACAATTTCTTATAAATTAGATACAAATTAGGGGCACAATTTGTTAATCAGCAGTTTTGTTTCTTTCAAAACTCACCAACCATCTTCAATAACCATTCACCAACCTCTCACCCACCCACCACCACCTACTACACTTCCATCACCTATATATATCCCCCCCTTCATTATTAAAATTACACCAAAATTCTCTCTTCTATCTCTATAGCTGCTAGATAGTTCGTCTAGTAGGAAAGCCGATTTAACCTGCTTTCAGGAAGTGTCGGGATAGAAGGTCCTAGTGCCTAAACTATTCTTGAGGGTACTTGGGTCTAACTGCAGCCATCGGAGGTGGTCCCGCTGCAGGGGTCTTTCTATCAGGTTGTGTGGCACTGTCCGGGTTGGGAGAGGGAGAGAAAGAAAGGTTGTCGGGAAACAGTGATAGGGGGAGGTTTTGAGATAAACACTTCAGTGAGTTGGGGATATACATAATAGGTATCGTAGGGCTGAATTTGTGTATAAAATTCAGGGGCCGGATACCCGGATATTGCAATCTCTTTTATCTAGTGTGAAGTTGTTGCTCTTGTGGATGTAGGCTGGGCCGAACCACGTTAAATCTCTTGTCTCTTTTACTGTATTGTTGGTTTGTTGCTTTCATTACTATCATGTATATTTGTAGGATATAAGCACTCATATTTACCAAATCATTCGCCGGGAATCGGGCAGATTCCTAACAGTTAGCATTAGAGGTAGTTGTGTCTAAATTATTGGTGCCGAAGGAAAGTCGTTAAGAAAAGTGGTTGTCTAATAAGGCGCCGTTTTGACGGAAGTGCTCCCATTGTTTCTTACACTTACCTGGCCAATTGATTTAGTTGTTTGAATTGGTTTGTGTGTACAAACGGAGATCATGACAAGTATTAGAAGATTAAATGTGACTCATATGATGGTAAAGGAAGTTTTACTCTTTGGCAGAGAAGGGTAAAGGTAATCCTAACCCAACAGAAGCTAGCAAGGGCTTTGAAGGGGAAGGAGGGAAAGTCAACAAAGATGAGCGATGAAGATTGGGAGGATGCTGAGTCGCATTGCATGAGTACCATCAGACTATGCATTGCTGATAACATTATCAATAATGTTGTTGACGAAAGCATGCCGAAGGAATTATGGTCAAAGTTGGAGACATTGTATCTCGGGAAAAACTTGACTACAAAGTTAAATCTGAAGCGCAAGTTATACAAGCTGAAGATGGCAGCTCAAGGCAATGTTATTGAGCACATGAATGTGTTTAATGGTATTGTTGATCAACTTGAAAAGGTTGATGTAAAATTGGAGGAAGAAGATAAGGCCCTTATTATTCTTACTTCGCTTCCAGAGTCATTCGATCATTTGGTCACAACCATTTTGTACGGAAAGGACACGTTAAAAATGGAGGAGGTTCATTCAGCACTTTTGTCAAATGCTGGAAGAAAGAACCAGGATGGTGACAAGGACGGAATGACAGTTTTGGCTTTGCGTAGTCAAAATAATAGAGGAAGGGGTGCTGTGTGAGGATCTACCAATAGCAGGGGTAAATCCCGATATAGTGAAAAGGGCATGCAGTGCTTTCGTTGCAAGGAGTGGGGTCATATTAGGCCGAATTGTCCGCTTAATAAGAAGGATCCAGATGCATCATTGGCTGTGGTTACTCTCGATTGTGAAGATGTTTGCACCGTCTTTAATCGAGGCACTAGTTCTCCAGGAGAATGGATATTAGACTCAGGGTCATCTTACCATGTATGTTCCGAGAGGGAGCATTTTGACAAATTCCAAGATACAAAGAATGAAACAGTTTCTTTGGCTGATGGATCTACTTATGAGATCAAGGGGATTGGAACTGTGAAAATCAAAATTTTCGATAGAATAGTTCGCAACTTGAACGGGGTAAGATATGTGCCTAAGCTGAGGAAGAATATAATTTCTATCGGTCGGTTAGCTTCAGAAGGCTACAGATGCTCTGTAGTAGGGGGAGCTATGAATATCAAAAGAGGCCGTATGGTTCGGATGAAGGGAGAGCTACGTGGGGGAATATATCGTCTGATTAGTACGTGGCCAGAACGTACTGGAACTTCGAAAATCTGGTTATCTCGTGCACGAGGGAAGAGTGACTTGAAGGATACTGCTGTAGTTGTATTGCCTTCCAGTCTAGACGATGGTGCAAAGACTGGTGGGATGGATGCTTGGTTGAAGGGCTTCCACGATATCAACGAGTAGTTGGTGTGTTGCAGCTGCATATGGGCATCGATCAACACAAATCAAGTGAGCAGTGAACCATGCAATAGATTGATTTGTTTGATATGCAGTTGGGGAGTAAATGAAAGATCGATGGTCACACTTGTGTGTATGATGGTCACACTTGCGTGTGTGATGGACTACATATGGGATTGGCCGACGTAAATAAAGTGAGTATGTGTGTATAAAATAGATTGTTTCACATGTATGTAGTTGGACAAATAGAGGTCAATGGTACACTTGTGCGTATAGTAAGTAGGCATTCGAGAATGAATGTGCAAACTAGGGTATAGTTTGGAGTCTTGGACTCGGGGGAGTTTTGTCGTAGGGAATGATACGGATCGAGGAGTTGTGCCAACAGGGCGCAGGTATGGAGTGCAAGTGAAGAACTGTGAGTTTGGAAAGAGGGGGAGATTGTTAGGCAGCAGTTTTGTTTCTTTCAAAACTCACCAACCATCTTCAACAACCCTTCACCAACCTCTCACCCACCCACCACCACTTACTACACTTCCATGATCACCTATATATATCCCTCTCCCTTCATTCGTAAAATTACACCAAAATTCTCTCTTCTCTCTCTATAGTTGCTAGATAGTCCGTCTAGTAGGAAAGCCGGCCGGTTTAGCCTGCTTTCAGGAAGTGTCGGGATAGAAGGTCCTCGTGCCTAAACTATTCCTTAGGGTACTTGGGTCTGACTACAGCCATCGGAGGTGGTCCCGCTGCAGGGGTCTTTCTATCAGGTTGTGTGGCACTGTCCGGGTTGGGAGAGGGAGAGAAGGAAAGGTTGTCGGGAAACAGTGATAGGGGGAGGTTTTGAGATAAACACTTCAGTGAGTTGGGGATATACATAATAGGTATCGTAGGGCTGAATTTGTGTATAAAATTCAGGGGCCGGATACCCGGATATCGTAATCTCTTTTATCTAGTGTGAAGTTGTTGCTCTTGTGGATGTAGGCTGGGCCGAACCACGTTAAATCTCTTGTCTCTTTTACTGTATTGTTGGTTTGTTGCTTTCATTACTATCACGTATATTTGTGGGATCTAAGCACTCATATTTACCAATTAATTCGCCGGGAATCGGGCAGATTCCTAACACAATTTTCAGGAACTTCTGCGAAAAGAAGTTTTTCGAAGTAAAAAATGATCAATTCTTATTTCTGTTCGAGTATTTTACAAGAAAGATTGAGAATTGTCCATGATATCTATTAAGAAGCATATGTTTTCAAATATTAATAATGAAAGATTTATGAATTATGATTTTCAAGGCTGGCCCTGCAAAAGCACCACACACAAATGTGATATTCTGGAATCTAAATTTACCACACGTCTACGCTACATGCATCGTACATGCTACCCCGATCTGATATTCTAGTTTTGATGTTATAATTTGTAGTTGTATATATTTGTGCAAACTGTTTGTGACTATTCATGAAAATTTTAATTTGTATTTGCAGATAAAGAAGCTATTACTTTCTTGATTTCTTATTCACCCCACTAGAAAACTTATTTCTTTGTCTGGGCAGCATACAGAAATTTAGAATAGAACAGGTGACAAATGCATTAGTGGTTCATGAATTAATATGGAAGTGAAATCGTAAGACTTAACATCGCAGACAAGAACATATATTAAACAAAAGTACAAGCAAATGTACGAAAGTATGCCTTCAAATATAGTATATGTATAGATTCCCTATGACTTTATAGAATTACCAACACTTGTAACATAGCTCAACATATTGCTGGGTGTTATATTTAGGAGTTTTGCTTTGTTAGTTTTCTTTTCATTAGTATTTCTATGAAAATCCCACTTTGTTGCTTGGCTAATATTTTTCGGACAAGTTTATGCTTGCCTAAACATTACACAGAGTACTCAGTGGCTGAGCTGCGGCGGCATACCCTGAGATTCCAGAATAGATGTTTATATGTATTGCTTGTAACCAAGATCACGGTTAATTGCTTAAGCATCTGGAGGCCTTTAACAACTTTAGGGACGAGGAAGGGAATCATCTAATCTTATCAAAAGTCAACCAGCTTAAAAAATGTGCTCAGACTTGTTGTGTGTTCAGGAATTCTCACGTTGTAGTTGACTAATGACATATATTAGCAACAAGTAATCAGGTGTACCCTGCAAGCTTTGCAGGTCGAGATAGGCAGCGAGTGTGTATAAATAATATATGGGGCAGGTCTCGGTATTACACATCAGTGTATAACATAATTTTGGAACTGAATATGATTAAGATGGGAGCCAAAAGAGGTCGAACATTTAATCAGCTTTCTCTTGTTTCTGGTAATCCTGTCTTGATATCATCTGCTTTTATTGTTGCTTCAAATGAAGACCTTCTGATTCAGATTCTGTTGCTTGTCCCCATAAAGACTCTTATGGGCTTCAAATCTGTATCCAAACAGTGGTTGTCTCTCATTACTAATCCACGCTTTGTACGTCTTCGTAACCCTCTCCCCTCTGCTGCCTCCCTCTTCTTTGTTAGTTCCTTCTGTAGAAGCAACCCCGACTACCAGTTCATTCCTCTTGGTGTCACTGATATAGAAGCCCAACCCCCTTCAAAACTCTAGACTTTGTTCATGACCCACTAGGTTCTGGAATATCTGTTCTACAGTCTTGCAATGGCCTATTGTTATGTGCTAGCTATCGAGCACGTGAGTTGAAACGTAGATATTATGTGTACAACCCTACCACTAGGAAATTTGCCACCCTACCTCAAATTAGACGTGAATATGCAAAAGAAGTTTGTGGTATGAGTTTAGCCTTTGATCCGATAAAATCACCTCACTACAATGTTGTTTGTGTTAGACGCTCTGAAACGATTCGTCAACTATTTCAGATTGAGATTTATTCATCTGAAACCCTACTGTGGAGAGTCTCTGGTCAACCATTTGCTGCACCAATGTGTACCCAATTCCAATATTGTACATATTGGAATGGTTCCGTTCACTGGTGGAGGGGTTCTGCTGACTGGTGGAATCGGTTCACCCATATTTACGGAGAAGAGCAGTATAGTTTGTACTTTAAAGTGGACGAAGAGAGACTAGAACAACTGCCAATGCCTATGAGGCACATTGTCCTGGTTAAATTGAATGAGCAGGAGAATGAAAAACCTTATTTTGCAGCGTCTTATATTGGAGAGTCTGAGGGTCATTGGCATATTGTAGAAGAAGTGCCAAAGCTTAGACCTAATTCTAATTATTTTACTTCTTTGATGAATGTGTATGAGGTGGCAAGAGATTACTCAGGGTGGTTTGTGAAGTATGAAGTTGATCTGCATGCGATCTCTCTAGTGTATTTCCAGAGATAATCAAGTACCGCTACAAGCGTTGTAGTGGTTACACATTTAACATACTTTCACTTGTGAGGAGTGGAAAAGAAGAAGAAAAAAAAAGAAGATGATGATGGCTCTTTTCTTGTTGTGGAGATTCCTGGTGGTAAGGTTGTTCGTTACAACTTTGTGGATAAAAGTGTGGAGAAACTCTGGGAATTTACTCCAATTGGCTACAAGTTTTATAATGAAGATGGTTTAAGGCGTGACTGCATCTCTGCATTCCCATACATTGAGTCTCTTGCTTGTGTGTGATTATTGGTGCATACCTTATATTGTTATGCATTATTCTAAGTTCATCTGTATTCAAAATATGAAGAGTGATGTTTGTGTTTTCAATAAATGATAAGTGAATCAGGTTATCAATTCATTAGCCAGCCAGGGCTTCTGTTCTACATCTGATCCAAAGTGTTGTGAAGGAAAAGTACATCAAATAAGCCTGCATAGATTACCATTATTTTCCTTCTCAAATTTATATACATCTAACACCTTGCATGGTTATCTTCAACCAAAGTTTCTCCGAGAAATTTATTTTAATTAGATTCAAAAAAGCACCACACACAAGCGAAATTCTAGATTCTAGCTTAACCACACGTACACATGCATCATCCATGCTAACCTAAGCCTCGAGATATTCTAGTTTAATGTTATATTCTGCAGTAGTATATACTTCTGCAAACTGTTGTTGACCCCATTGGAAAACTTTATTCCTTTGTCTGTGCAGTATGCATAAGTTGAGAACAGAACATTCAACAATTGCATCACTAAATCATTACTTAATATGGAAATGAAATCGTCACTCAACATCGCATACAAGAACAATAAGCAAAGATTCACGTGTTTGCCTTTAATTGTAGTACGTAACTTCATAGGATTATTAATATTCGTACAGTGCTAAACATATTGCCGAGTATTAGATTTTAGGATTTTTTTTTTTTTTTTCCCCTTTTCTTTGTCAGTTCCTTCTGCAGTAGCAACCCTGACTATCAGTTCATTCACCTTGCAGTCACTGATATAAGTCGGTCCCCCTTCAAAACTCTTGATTTTATTCGTGACCCTTTAGGTTCAGGCATATCTGTTCTGCAGTCTTGCAATGGCTTTTTGTTATGTGCTAGCTATCGAGCACGTGAATTCAGTCGTAGATATTACGTGTACAATCCTACCACTAAGAAATTTGCTACCCTTCCTCAAATTAGACGTGAATATGCGAAAGAAGTTTGTGGTATGAGTTTAGCCTTTGATCCGATACAATTAGCTCATTACAAAGTTGTTTGTGTTAGACGCTCTAAAATGACTCGTCAAATATTTCAGATTGAAATTTATTAATCTGAAAACCAGTTGTGGAGAGTCTTTGGTCAACCATTTGGAGCACCAATGGATACGCAATTCCAATATTCTACATACTGGAATGGTTCTGTCCACTGGAAAAATCGATTTATCTATTTGGGTGTTCACCCAGACGAGCAGTATACTTTGCGTTTCAATGTTGATGGCGAGAGAGTAGAACAAATGCCATTACCTATGAGGCATATTGTCACGGTTAAATGGAATGTGCGGAAGAAGGTGAGTACTTATTGTGCAGCATCTTATATTGAATAGTCTTGGGGACATTGGCATCTTGTAGAACAACTGACAGTACCTATGAATCATTCTGATTTCACTGGCTGTTTCAATGTGCATGAGATGGCTAAAGATTAGTCAGGATGGTTTGTGAAGTATCAAGTGGATCCAAATGCCATTTCTAATGTATTTCCGGAGATAATCAAGTACAGCTACAAGCCTACAACCGTTGTAGTGCTTACAAACTTAACATACTTTCACTTGTGAGGAGTGGCGGAGAAGAAGAAGATGCCTCTTCTCTAGTTGTGGAGATACCTGGAGGGAAGATTATCCGTTACAACTTTGCAGAAAAAACCGTGAAGATACTGTGTGAATTTACTCCAATTGGTTACCACTTTTATAATGACGATGGTTTAAGGCGTTACCTTGTCTCTTGCTTGTGTGTGATTATTGGTGTGAATTTTAAATTGTTAAGCCTTATTCCAACTTCAACTATATTCAAAATATGAAGTGTGATGTTTGTGTTTTCAGTAAACTACAAGGTAATCAGGTTATCAGTTCATTAGCTAGGGCTTCTTCTTCGTACCTGATCCACTGTGCTTGATCGGTCTTGTTGTTTTTCTTTTTAATAATCAACTATACAAATCAGCTTGCCTATCGCATAACTACAACTTCTATTTCTATATGCATCCAGCCAATACCCGTGAGTACGTGCCACTTTTCTACCTGATGTGCCTTGAGATTTCATTAACGAACCACATGATGTATTGACTTGGGATTTCATTAAGAGTAAACTTCAAAGTGGTGGCCAAATTTTACACTCATTTTCAAAAAAGTGGCCAAACTTTTAAATTTGCAAAATGGTGGCCAGACTTGCCTTTTTCCTTTCAAAAAGGTGGTTACAGACGATTTTCAGCTTTTTGACAGGGGTGAAATGGGAAAAAAAATGCTAGAGATCCCAAAAATTGTCCACAAAAATTCCCAAATTAATATGTGTCATCATATGATTTGTTATATTCGTAATAATAATAATGTCCCTCATGTATGCACATCAATTCACCAAAAAATCTACAAATATGAGTTGTCAAGATTTAATTAGTTAATTTATGTGCATGCATGGAGGAAGCATTATTATTATTATTATTATTATTACGAATATAACCAATCATATGGTGACACATATTAATTTGAGGATTTTTTTTTGGATAATTTTTGGGGTTTTTAGCATTTTTTTAGTAAAATAACATATTTTCCCATTTTACCCCTGCCAAATAAGCTGAAAATCATCTCCAGCCACTTTTTTGAAAGGAAAAAGGCAAGTCTGGCCACCATTTTGCAAAATTGAAAATCATGCCACTTTTTTGAAAATGAGTGTAAAATCTGGCCACTTTTTTGCAATTAACTCTTTCATTAATGAACCAAAAGAAAAGCCCCGTATACGTTTCTTTTAATGTCATAGGAACTGAAAAAGTCTAATCACCATGCTATTTTCTCTTCTTCATCCTAGAGTTCTCAAAGTTTTTCCACCATAGATCGTAATTTTTCTGCTATAGTTTTTCTCTTAAACGTTTCTTTAAATCTTATTAAAGTTTGGGAGTTAATTCTAATTTTTCCTTTCTGCTGTGTCGAATCTGAATCAATGATTAAAGATGATGTTGATGATATTTATTTCGAGAGGAAGTCTTTTCGGACTTGGTGAGTGATCTGCAGAGTGCCTTAGGAAGTATTAACAGGGCATGCAGTCATGCTTGCTCGCAGTGTTCCAAGAATTTTTATGAACAACTTCTGGTGCAGCAGCAGCAGAGCGTTGTTATGAAGATCTCTAGAACAAAGGCGATAATTGGGGTGAAGCACGCTCTACTGATAAAGGTTGATTGGACCTTTATGTAACCCTAGTTTGATAGACCTTTAATTGAAGAAGATAAGAAAACAGAACAAGAAAATGAGAGAGAAATGGAGGAATTTTATACGTTCACTTAATAGAAAAACGCAAAAGGTCCACTACTACTCTATATACGCTTCTCAACTAATACTGAAGAAAAGAGAATTAAAATGGCCTATTGTTGTGTGCTAGTTATTGAGCTGAGTTCAATTAAAGATATTATGTATACAACCCCAACACTAAGCAATTTGCTACCCTTCCTCAAATCAGCCATGGATATTATAATTTTTTTTTTGTGGTATGATTTTAGTTTTCGATCCTGTAAAGTCCCCTTATTTATTCCTCTGAATCTCAGCTGTGGAGAGTCACTGGTCAATCTTTTACCACACGAAAGGATACACAACTCCAAAGATGTACCTATTGGAATGATTCTGTTCAGTGGTGGAGGCCTGGAGGAGTTATGGTTCATGGTGGAAAGTTTCATCTGCAAGAGTTTAATTTAAAATGTACGGAGTAGAACTTCGATTAATTAATATTTGATAAATGAATAATCTCGTTTAATAAATTATTTTTTTGGTCCCAACATCATAAAAACAATGTATTTTTAAGCTCGATGAATGAATAAAATTTTTCCGATTTCTAAGATATTCATCTATCTAAGTTTAACTGTAAGTCATGGAAAATGATCACATAGGTTTTGATCCGGCTTATTTTCTTGTTATTTTGGCGAACCCTCTGTGTACAAGAAACCAATATTTTAAGTTCATTTTAAACCATAAGTACTCTCTTGTCAAAAAAAAAAAAATAAACCATAAGCACTCTACGTATCAATTGTATATTTTATTTAAAATTACAACTTTTAATCAACAAGCACCAGTGGTCTAGTGGTAGAATAGTACCCTGCCACGGTACAGACCCGGGTTCGATTCCTGGCTGGTGCAAAGGAGTTATCTTTTTTGCATTTTGTGGCTTGTCTAATATTTTTCTGACTTTTCTAACATGTTTATGGCATACCTAATTTTTACATTGCGCACTCAGTGGCTGAGCTCTACTTAAAACGCAAGCACAATTGTCATGGTAATTGGTAAACGCTTCTCGCCAGAATCATTGCCTCAAATTTTATTTTTTTTTAGTTTTTCTAATGCAATACGAAAGCTTTATTACCAACTTTCCAAGCTTCTGAATTAAAAAGAACTTGGTGGTTTGAATCTTTGTAACTGAATTAAAAATTATTCGTACACCTCTCGAGTTCGACTTGAATTCGGCTCGATTTCAAATATCTCGAGTTTGACTCGGTTCAATATATATTCGCGAAGAAATCGAGTAGTTCAAACAAAACAGTATGTTTAATCTACAGTATACAGGCTACGGTTTAATAAAAAAAATCGGAACGAGTTTATACCTGCTTAGTTTACGGGACAACTATAGACTGTATTATTGAATATTTAATAGAAGTACAGTAGAGTATTAAACTAAAGTGGTTAGCATTTCTCTGTTATGAATAATTAATTTATGTGTTGTTTTACTTCATCAACTTGTTCAAAGTTAAAATGCTTTATTATGGAGAAGACAGAGGTATAGTGTGGTCTGTAATCCTCACATGGTAGGTAATTGGTGGTTTAAAATTAAACAATATTCAGGAGTCAGCTGCAAGCTTTGCCCACAGAAATAATATAAATATGGACTGTTGGAGGCCCATCGGCCCAATAAGCTATATAAAGCCCATAACTGTGCACCCAAATTAAGTATCCAAAACATAGAGATCCGAATCCAAGACATAGAGATCCCTTGGGTGCTTCGGTCCAATTGGCAAGTGACACCTCAGATTGTGGGGTATAACTGTTCTCTCTTCATCACCTCATAGGACCCACATCCGAAGGATATAAAAGGAAGAGAGTAAGCAACAATCAACACACAATTCATTATCACTACTCTAATATTCTCTTTCGCAATCTCTTTACGTTTTACCCTATCATAAAAACAACCAGAAAACTTACTCTTACGCCGGAGGTGAATCGAGGGTCAACACCCTCGCATTCTTTTGTCTTGCAGGTTGACCGAAGGACCTACTCGAAAATATCTGGTTCCAACATTTGGCGCCGTCTGTGGGAACGTAGAGAAACGATTGTGTTCGAGTTTATCAAAAATTATGGCAGCTGAAGACACGCCCTTACCAGACGCCAGCACTGTAGCTGGAGACAGTCCCATCACTCCTACCGTCCAAAGAGTCGCCCCTATGTCCCAGGAAAATCCTTCTGTTGCCCGAAGGATATTGAATTTCGATGAGGAAGGAGACATGCCTACTCCCGAAGAGCAACAAGAAATGCTAATGAAATGGAGAGAGCAGCAGAAGACCAAAGGAAAACAGAGGGAAGTAAACGATAAAGAAGCCGAAAGATTAGCTAAGAAAAAGGCAGCTGACCGATTGAAATTAGAAGCCCTCAAGCTCCAAAGAGAAGAGATCGAGCTACAAGAAAAACTGCTTCGTGAGGCCCTAGAGGCCGAAATCCAAAAGCCGAAGATGAAAAAGAGAAGAGAACTAGAGATGACGAAGACGAATCTTGGAATTCGGAATCACAATCTAAGAGAGCAAGATCCAAAAACAATTATTCCTCGGATTCTGAAGAAGAAGGCCCTCGCACGGATGACCGAATCCGAAGGTTAGAAAAGGTGATGTTCGGCGAAAGAAGGATGAGCCATGAGCCTGTGGTGACCATAGACGTGGAACAATACCGACCTCCGCCAGGGAGACAATTTCCGAAGATGAACGAATTTAACGGAAAAGGGGATCCCGAAGATCATTGCGAGAAATATGAATCGCTCATGACCGGTATGGGACATTGTGATGTCATGCTGTGCAAAATGTTTAAGACATATCTGAAAGGATCAGCGTCAATGTGGTATCGTTCGTTAAGACCCAAGTCTGTTGGTTCATATGTACAAATCAAAAGGAAATTCATAAGGCACTACTCCCACATGTGTCGAAGAGAAAAAGACACGGAGGCCTTGATTCATTGCAGACAAAGACCGAACGAGGAGTTGGGGGAATACCTGGCCCGATTCAAAGACGAAGCAGGGACGGTGACGAACTTGGACAAAGTCAAGGCTGCCGGGTTCCTCTCGGCCGGGCTCGATCCCATTAAAGGGAGAAAGCTTCGATCCTCCCTGTACGATGCACCCCCAAAATCCTTGAACGATATATATTTACGAGGAGAGGCTATCCGAAGAAAGTTAGAATCCATCAATGGGTACAAAGATAAGAAATATGATAAAAGTGATAGAAGAGACGACAGAAGGGACGACCGAAGAGATCGTGGGGATACCAGAAGCGGGCCTAATGACGCAAGGCCCAATAAAAGAACCGAACGAAGAAGAGATAGAGAGAATGCCGTGTTTACACCTTTCAACACTCCAATCTCAAAAATTCTTCATGAAATTAAAGGAAGGCCTGGATTCACTCGACCACCCAAGATGCGAGCTCCCGAACACCGAAGAAACGAAAATAAGTTCTGCGACTACCATCGTGATAAAGGTCATAACACCAATGATTGTTACCATCTAAAGAAGCTGATAGAAAGAATGATCAGGGAAGGAGACCTAACACAATTCATCGGAGATATGAGGGAGAAGCTGGACAACAAAGAGAAGAAAGAAGCCGAAGTATTGGAAAAATACCGAGGAGAGGTGAAAACCATTTCCGGAGGCACGATTCTCGATCGGAACAGTAAAACCGCCCGAAAGAAGTATGCCAGACAAATCTACAACCTCTGTCAATCAAACATCGCGAAGCAACCTTTACCCATATCTTTCACCGAAGACGATTACGAGGACGTAATATGGCCGCACGAAGACCCACTTGTCATAAACCCAGTCATCGGCGAAAATAAGATTTGGAGAGTACTGATTGACGAAGGCAGTTCGGTAAACATTTTGTACCACCGAACATATTGCAAGATGAATCTTGGAGGAGAAGAATTAGAACCATGCCATGAAGCACCATTGTACGGTTTTGGAAATCAGCCCATACCGATTGAAGGAACAATCACTCTCTCCGTCTTGCTAGGAAAAGCACCATACACTGTAACGAAGGAAGCAAAATTCTACGTGGTTCGGGTTGACAGTCCATACAATGGAATCCTCGGGAGGCCAGCTTTATCTTCATTTCAAGCCGTCTCTTCCATACCGCATCTAAAGTTAAAGTTTCCAACCGAGAGCGGGGTCGGAGAAATGAGAGGAGATCAGAAAGCCGCACGGATCATAATTTTGGAAGACCTAGAGAAAGACAAGGACATAGAGATGACCGAAGCGGGGAAGAGAAAGAGGATCAACGATGACACCGGAAGCAGCCATCAATTGCTGAATATTGAGCTAGAGAAATTCGGAGTCGATTTATCTAGTCCGATTGCCGAACCGGCAACTGAGACCGAGGAGGTTGAGCTATACGTAGGCCAGTCGGGCAAAATGATCCAGATAGGCAAGAATCTAGATCCCGAACTGAAAGCGAGAGTCATCAAAGTCATTCGGGAATTTCACGACGTATTCGCCTGGAATCCCGAAGACATGCCAGGTTTAGACCCATCAGTCGCTAAACATTGCCTCAACGTGAAACCCGATGCCCAACCGGTGAAGCAGAAGAAGCGAAATTTCGCTATGGAAAGACAAAAGGTCATCCAAGCCGAAGTCGAAAAACTTCTAGAAGCCATATTCATTGAAGAAATAGATTACCCCGATTGGTTGGCAAACGTGGTGGTAGTCAAAAAGTCAAACGGAAAGTGGAGAATGTGCGTCGATTACACCGACCTAAACAAGCATTGCCCGAAGGACCATTACCCTTTACCGAACATCGATCAGTTGATAGATGCCACCTCGGGCCATCAAATACTCAGCTTCTTGGATGCGTTCTCCGGATACCATCAGATCGCTATGAATGCCGAAGACATTCCTAAAACAGCATTCATTACACCGAATGGCACTTATGCCTACATCAAAATGCCCTTCGGACTAAAAAATGCCGGGGCAACGTTTCAAAAGATGATCAACAAAGTCTTCAAAGCCCAAATAGGCCGAAACATGGAGTGCTACGTGGATGATATGATTGTCAAATCCTTGTTTGGAGATCATGCCGAAGATCTGAAGGAATGCTTCGAAGCACTAAGGAAAAACAACATGAGGATTAACCCGAACAAATGCACGTTCGGAGTTAATAGTGGAAAATTTTTAGGATATATGGTCAGCGCCCGAGGAATTGAGGCGAATCCTGAAAAAATTAAAGCAGTCATCGACATGGAAGCACCGAGGACAATCAGGGATATTCAGAAATTGACCGGACGAATGGCAGCCTTGAGAAGGTTCATTTCTCGATCAGCTGAAAAAGCCCTGCCATTTTTTGAGGTGCTTCGGGGAACAAAAAACTTCGAATGGGGACCGAGTTGTCAAAAGGCTTTTGAAGAACTAAAAGAATACCTGGTAAACACCCCACTCTTAATGAGATCGAGCCCGAATGAAACTCTTCAGCTATATCTGGCCGTGAACGACCGAACACTCGGGGCGGTACTGATCAAACAGCATGAAGGGAACCAACATCCGGTTTTCTATGTCTCTCACATCCTAAAAGATGCAGAAACAAGGTATCCAAATGCCGAAAAGTTTTCTTACGGGCTAGTAATGGCCTCGAGAAAGTTACGGCACTACTTCCAAGGCCGAACGATCCAAGTAGTAACCGATCAACCCCTAAAGAAGATCATGCGAAGACCAGAAGCTTCGGGCCGAGTGGTTGCTTGGTCGGTCGAATTAGGAGAATACAACCTGGAATTTGTTCCCCGAACAGCAATCAAAGCTCAAACCCTTGCCGACTTCATAACGGAATGCTCTTTCTCTGGTCCGAAAGATTTGGCTCCTGAAGAACAATTAATACCTTCACCAGGAAAGTGGAAACTTTTTGTAGATGGTTCGGTAGCAGGATCGAAGTGTGGTGCAGGTCTCATATTAACTAGGCCTGAAGGCTTCGAGATATGTCAAGCGATCAGATTCGCCTTCTCCTTAACCAATAACGAGGCCGAATATGAAGCGGTATTAGCAGGTCTAGATTTGGCAAAAAGTTTGGAGGTAAAGCACCTAAGAGTTTTCAGCGATTCTATGCTAGTTGTCAAACAGTTTTCAGGAGAATACGGACAAAGAGACCCCCGAACAAAAGCCTATGCCACGAAGGTACGCGAAAATTCATTATTGTTCGAATCATTCGTCTTAAGCCAAGTAGCCAGGGAAAACAATAGCCGAGCCGACGCGTTATCAAGGTTAGCTTCGATGGAAACTCAGAATCTCACAGGTTCAATTTATCTGACCAAAGTCAAGGCACCATCGATAGACAAAAAACAATGCCTGGAAATTCATCAAGGAATTAACTGGATGACGCCAATCAGAGCTTTCTTAGAAAAAGACACCCTTCCCCTTGATAAAAAACAGGCCCATAAAATTAGATACCGATCGGCCAGTTACTCCATCATTGAAGGCAGATTATTTAGGAGATCAGCCACTCAGCCCTTGCTCCGATGCCTGGACCCCGATGAGCAAAAGATGGCATTAGAAAGTATTCATGAAGGCATTTGCGGTGAACACCTCGCAGGACGGTCACTTGCCTTCAAAATCTTAAGACAAGGTTTCTATTGGCCAACGATAAGGGAAGACGCTTCGGAGTACGCAAAGAAATGCAAACAATGTCAATTATTCAGTAACGTTCCGAAGCAACCACCCGAAGAGATGACCTCGGTACTCAATCCGATTCCTTTTGCTATGTGGGCAGTAGATATTGTGGGCATTCTGCCAACTAGTACCAAACAGGCCAAATATTGCATTGTGGCCATTGATTACATGACCAAGTGGGTAGAAGCAAGACCCCTCTCAGCCATCACCGAAGAAGCCGCAAAAAAGTTCGTGCTAGAGCAAATTATTCTAAGGTTCGGAATCCCGATGATATGTGTGTCGGACAATGGGACACAATTCATTGGAAGCAAATTTAGAAAATTTCTATTTGAATTCGGAATTCAGCAAAGGTTCAGTTCGGTCGGCCATCCTCAAGGAAATGGAGCAATCGAAGCAGCTAACAAGATCATTTTCGACGGGATAAAGAAAAGGCTAGGAGATTCTAAAGGACTTTGGGCCGAAGAATTGCCGTATGTCTTGTGGGCCTACCGAACAACTCCGAGATCGTCGACCGGAGAAACTCCATTCAAACTCGCCTTCGGCACCGATGCTTTGATGCCAACTGAGGTCGGCCTAGAATCATATCGGACACAGGTATTCAACGTGGAAACAAATGAATTCGGACTCCGAGCAAATGTGGATCTGCTTGAAGAAGAAAGGGAAGCAGCCTATCAGAGAAATTTAAGATACCAACTTCAGGCAGCCCAATATTACGATTCAGGAATAAAGAAAAGATCATTCCACGTGGGAGATTTAGTCCTCCGAGAATTAACCACTTCGATGCCGACCAGACAAGGTAAACTCATGCCGAATTGGGAAGGTCCCTACGTGGTGATAGAGGTAGTTCGTCCAGGCACATACAAGCTAGCTCATTCGGACGGGAATCCTATAAAAAATACATGGCATGCATCCCGCCTTCGTCGTTTTTACCAGTAAGATCTTTTCTTCTTATTGTAAATAAAGTAAATATAAGGAACCCATGTTTGGGGCAGACCGAATAAAACATGTGTTCTTATTTCTGGTTTAGTATTTATGATATTTTGACATAATTAAGGCAGGGAGGAAATATTTTTCATTAACCGAAGAAAGCCTTAATCATTTACAAATCCCTTAAATACTTGGGGACATAACAGCTAGGCTCCGGCCGAAGATGCAATATAGTCCGAAGACGCATACAAATGAAAATTATGCTAAGGACAAATAAATAGCTAGGCTCCGGCCGAAGATGCAATATAGTCCGAAGACGCATAAAAATGAAAATTATGCTAAGGACAAATAAATAGCTAGGCTCCGGCCGAAGATGCAATATAGTCCGAAGACGCATAAAAATGAAAATTATGTTAAGGACAAATAAATAGCTAGGCTCCGGCCGAAGATGCAGTATAGTCCGAAGACGCATAAAAATGAAAATTATGCCAAGGACATATAAATAGCTAGGCTCCGGCCGAAGATGCAATATAGTCCGAAGACGCATAAAAATGAAAATTATGCTAAGGACAAATAAATAGCTAGGCTCCGGCCGAAGATGCAATATAGTCCGAAGACGCATAAAAATGAAAATTATGCTAAGGACAAATAAATAGCTAGGCTCCGGCCGAAGATGCAATATAGTCCGAAGACGCATAAAAATGAAAATTATGCTAAGGACATATAAATAGCTAGGCTCCGGTCGAAGATGCAAAATAGTCCGAAGACGCATAAAAATGAAAATTATGCTAAGGACAATATAAATTGGACGAAAAATAAGCGACATAATATTTCAAAAGGTCAGAGTTATGCCCGAAGGCTTACATCAATCCGAATAAAAAGTTATGCCCGAAGGCTTACACTATGTGAGCGAAAACAAAAGAAGAAAATTCAATCAGAAAGTTCAGGCTCGGAGCCCGAACTGACTTCAAGAGGTAGATCGGGTTCTGGGGGACGAGTAACGGGATCTTCAAACATGCCCAGAATCTGCTTGTAGTCCCAACCCTTCTCATGAGCCCGAACCACTGCCTCATCAAAGCCAGCCGCATAACTCCTGTCTTCGCACTGGATCATCTTCTTTTCAGACTTCTTCAGCAACCGCTGACCCCGCTTGGCTTGCTCAGTCCTCCTCGCCGCAAGCCTCGTCTGAGCATCCCTCTCTAGCTCCAGAGACTTACGTTCAATCTCCAAATTCTCAACACGAGTCTGGAGTTCAGTATTCTTCCTCCGAAGAGACTCTACCTCCTTCAACTGCTTGGACATATCCTTCACCTTGTCCTGAACGGCCGCAACCCAAGGAGCAGTCTGAAACAAACAAGAAAGCAAACATGAAACGAATGAAAAAACGTGCAAAAAATACAAGTATAAAGTAACAAGAAATATACCATGGTAAGGTGCCCCAACAGCTCGGCACAAGCCGACACAGGATCGGCGGACTCGTAGACAGATCGATTGGCAGGAAGAATCATGGCATGAAGGAAGTCGTCGGAAACCTGTTTCGCTTCCGCAGGAGCAGGGGCAGCAAACTTATCCGTGTACATAATCGACCAAGAAGGTCGATAGGACTGAATAACCTCTTCGGTATTACGAATCCTCTTGTTCACATTATCAGCAGTTCCGCCAGACGAAGAACCAGCTGGATGACCGGACTCGGATACTGTTTTCGGATCATTCGGATCGGCCTCGGTTCCGTCGGTTATTAAAGGTTGCTGCCTAGCCTCCTCTTCAGCCAACCGAAGCAGTCTAGCTTCCTCCTCGGCCTTTTTCTTGGCCGCTTTCTCGACTTGCCTCCGAGCCAAATCCTGTTTAGAAGACACTACAACAACATAGCACAAAATCAGCAAATTATCATTTTTGAACAAAAATTCACCGAAGAAAGAAAAGATATGTTACCACCACGCCAATGGATAGCGTCAAGATAACCCTTGTCTCGGCTCATAGCTAGGGGAATCTTATCCGGAATCATCGGTCGGCTAATTTTGTAATAATCAGCCTTATCTTGATCAGACATATCAGGTGCAAGTACGTTTCGAGGTTCTATTTCTCGCCATACTCGGTAATTATCTAATCTCGGACCACTAATGAAAAACCACTTAGTATGCGTGTTATGATTACTAGAGTTGGTAGCAGCCCAATCTGCCCGACCAGACCTTCGGGCTATTGTGTAGAAGCCCGCCGACTTAGGGTTCCTCCTTATATCATAATGATGAAGGAAGAGGACCAATCGGGGTTCGACCTCGGCTTTTATGCATCTAGTTTGAAAGGCATTGAAATGAATAAAACTGTTCGGGTCCAGCTGACCTAAAGCTATCCTCGTATGAATCAAGAACCTCCTAATGATGGGAAGCAGAGGAAGTCTAAGGCCACAATGGAAGGCTCGTTCAGAGATGCCTATTTTAAAACTTCCATGAGGATAAGGGGAAACAGGGGTATGATAGACGAGGTCATCTTCTTCGGCCTGATATGCCTCATATTGTTCAGGGAAGTCATATCTACTATGCATATGTAAAACTTCTTCTTCGGACATATCCGAAAGCAGATTGGCTGCTGGAAATTTTGACTCATCGCCAAAATGCGCCATCGCCGAATACGGAGGAACCGCACCTGATTGAGCCATCTCCTGCGTTCGGAAACAGAGGAGTCAGCCATGTACTCGGAAAACAAGAAAAACTTTGAGAAAAAAACTTATTCGGTCAGTAACCGAGTACAGAGGGCTTGGATTAATCGGCCGAATAAAACCCAGCTTCATATGAACCGAAGGGTGTTCTTAAGTATTGAGGACACCGAGGAAAGTTCTTACCCCAGAAATTCCCAAAACAAAAACGAAAACCCACAAAAAACTACTAAACGCCCAAAACGGTTCAAACCCATATCCCCAGAAACCTCTTATTGTCAAAAAAACCCTACTGCATTTACACATTCATATACAAACATACATGCATTTGCACAAGATAAAATCGCGAATCTTCATACTAACAGATATCTTGAAGGAAAGAAGAAGAACTTACTTATTGTCCAGTAGGAGATAAGGTCGAGTTCCTGGGGGTAGTTTGTTTGAAGATGAACCGCAACTGGAGTTGGAGCAGCGATATCTTTCGAACCCGCGTTCCCAATCGTTAAATTTGGAGGAGAGGTTGGGGAGAGATTTTTTACCAAGAAGCCGATGTGAAAAGAGAAAAGTAAAACAGCCAAAGGGGTTTTTTGAGGTTTTAATAGACACGACCCTTGAAAGTAGAGGACGTTACAAATTCAACGGCCACGATTTAAGCACAAATCTTAAGACAGGAATAACTGTCATCATTAATGGACGCGACTCCCCACGCGACTCCTTCTCATCAATAGCTGTCATCCATTTCCGAAAAAAGGCAGCCGAAAAGGTAATCCGAAGATGGGCCATTGGTTTCGGCCTTCTGTCCGAGGATACCTCTTACCGAAGCCCTGGGACATGTTGGAGGCCCATCGGCCCAATAAGCTATATTAAGCCCATAACTGTGCACCCAAATTAAGTATCCAAGACATAGAGATCCGAATCCAAGACATAGAGATCCCTTGGGTGCTTCGGTCCAATTGGCAAGTGACACCTCAGATTGTGGGGTATAACTGTTCTCTCCTCATCACCTAATAGGACCCACATCCGAAGGATATAAAAGGAAGAGAGTAAGCAACAATCAACACACAATTCATTATCACTACTCTAATATTCTCTTTCGCAATCTCTTTACGTTTTACCCTATCATAAAAACAACCAGAAAACTTACTCTTACGCCGGAGGTGAATCGAGGGTCAACACCCTCGCATTTTTTTGTCTTGCAGATTGACCGAAGGACCTACTCGGAAATATCTGGTTCCAACATGGACTATGGAGCAAGTCTCTCTGTATATTAGTATAAGATTAAATTGTGGAATTAATCATGATGAAGATGGGAGCCAAAAGAAGCCGAAAAACAAAACAAATTTCTGGCGTTTCAAGTAATCCGGACATGAAATCCTCTCCTGTAATAGCATCTGTGGTCAAAGTTGCTTCGAATGAAGACCTTCTGATTCAGATCCTGTTGCACGTCCCCATTAGGACAATTATGGGCTTAAAATGTGTATCCAAGCACTGGTTATCATTAATTACTGATCCGCACTTTATCCATCTTCGTAACCCTCTCCCCTCAGCCTCTTCTCTTTTCTTTATCAGTTCCTCCCGTAAACGAAAAAACCCTGACTACCTGTTCATTCCTCTTGATGTTAGTGATGTATGCCCGCCCCCCTTCAAAATTCTTGATTTCATTCATGACCCTTTAGGTTCAGGCACATCTGTGTTACAGGCTTGCAATGCCAGCTGTTATGTGCTACCTTTCTAGCACATAAATCCATTCGGAGATATTATGTCTGTAATCCCACCACGAAGTAATTTGCTATCCTTCCACAAATTAAATGTGAACACTCCCAAAATGTTTGTGGTATGAGCTTAGCCTTTGATCCGATAAGATCACCTCATTACAAAGTTGTTTGTGTTAGACACACTGGTGATCATTTTCAGATTGAGATATATTCATCTGAAACTCTATCATGGAGAGTCTCTGGTAAACCTTTTACCGCACCAACATATACACAATTTGATAATTGTATTTATTGGAATGGCTCTGTTCATTGGTGGAATGGGTCTTTTCACTGGTCAAATAATGTCACCTACGGTGGTCACTGGAGAGATGAGCCATATACATTGTACTTTAAAGTTGATGAAGACAGTCTGGAACAATTGCCAATGCCTAAGAAGCCAAACTATATTGTATCTAATTATGTTGGAGAGTCTGAGGGCCATTTGCATCTTGTTGAGCTTAACTGGACTTGTTTGTTAAATGTGTATGAGATGGCAAGCGATTACTCAGGGTGGTTTGTCAAGTATCAAGTTGATCTTTCTGCAATTTCTAAAATATTTCCAAATGTCATTGGAGAGAACAAAACGCACGCATATCATGTAATTTCATTAATTAGGAGAGGAAAATCAGAAGATGAAGATGGATCTTTCTTGGTATTGGAGATAGCTGGTGGCAATACTGTCCGTTACAACCTTGTGGATAAAAGTGTGGAGAAGTTGTGGGAATTTGCTCCAGGTTACAAGTTTTATGATGATGATTGTATAAGGCATCTACATGGATTACCATACATCGAGTCTCTTGCTTGTGTGTGAGTATTAATGTCAAATCCAATATATGAATTGGTTGGGATTACAATGTTACTTCGCTGTAGTATTTAGGATTTGGCTTGGGGATGGATCCATACCAATTTTCAAGATAACTGTAAGGAAGATCAATGTGCTAAATATATGTTTGTTGCTTTTTTAAACTATATTTTTTCATACAATTTAGAAAATGAATGATTTTGTGTTGCTTAAAAAAATATAGTAATTTGGGGAGGGGGGATGTAATACTGTTTGGTGTAAACGGGTTAAGTTTTCGGGACGGGCTAAAAATTATAAGCACTTTCGGATCGTGCTTATCACTTTCGGACGTATAATGCTCCATAAAATCAAAGTTCAGCAAATTAAGTTTTTATGCAAGTCTGTTAAATTCGAGTCTGTTAATGGTAAAGTCATAAAGACCGGAAGAGACATTCCAATTTGAGTTACTTCCCTTGTTATAAGTCAACCAGCTTCGAAGACTAAAGATAAAGTGTGTTCAGGAATTCTCACAAGGTTCACACTATCAGTTTATGAACAAGAGAGTAAGCTGCAAGCTTTCCAAAACAGAGACATTATGTCTATAAATATGAAGAAAATTTCTATATTACACATCACTCTAACATAGAATCATGGAATCTAACATGATTAAGAAAGGAGCCAAGAGAAGCCGAACATCCAAAACAGTTTCTCCCGTATTACGTGTTCCAGACCTGAAATTATCATCTCCGATAGAATCTGCTGCCAAAGTTGCTTCAAGCGAAGACCTTTTGATTCCAATACTGTTGCACGTTCCTGCTAAGACACTTTTAAGCTTCAAATCTGTGTCCAAACAGTGGTTATCTATCATTAACAATCCACACTTTCTTCGTCTTCGCAGCCCTCTTTCCCCCTCTGTGTCTTCCCTTTTCTTTGTCAGCTCCTCCGCCTGCAGAAGGAGCCCCGACTACCAGTTCATCCCCCTTGATATCAATGATAAATGCCCAGCCCCCTTCAAAACTCTTGATTTTACTAATGACCCTTTAGGTTCAGGCATATCGGTTCTACAGTCTTGGAATGGCTTACTGTTATGTGCTAGCTATAGAGCACGCGAAAGCAATCGTACCTATTATGTGTACAACCCCACCACTAAGCAATTTGCTGCCCTTCCTCAAATTAGACATGAATATTCAAAATATGTATGTGGTATGAGTTTAGCCTTTGATCCTATAAAGTCACCTTACTACAAAATTGTTTGTGTTAGACGCTCTGAAACTTCTCGTCAACTTTTCCAGATTGAGATTTATTCGTCTGAGACTCTATCATGGAGAGCCTCTGGTGAACCTTTTACTGCACCAAATCATACTGAATTTCAAAATTCTATATATTGGAATGGTTCTGTTCACTGGTGGAATGGTTCTTTTCACTGGTGGAATGGTTTCGTCAGTGGTGGTCATTGGAGGAAACACACATATACCTTGTACTTCAAAGTTGACGAAGAGAGTGTGGAACAACTGCCAATTCCAGAGAAGCGCTATGGTTATTACAATGTAGCTTCTTATGTTGGAGAGTCTAACAGTCATTTGCATGTTGTTGAAGGAGATTCTGATTTCAACCGTTTCTTCAATGTGTATGAGATGGCAAGAGATTACTCAGGGTGGTTTGTCAAGTATCATGTTGATCTATCAACAGTTACTAATGTTTTTTCGGAGATGATAAAGAAAAACCGCTTCTATGGCTACACAGTAAAAATCATTTCACTTGTGAGGAGAGGAAAAGAAGAAGAAGAAGAAGAAGAAGAAGAAGAAGAAGAAGAAGAAGAAGAAGAAGAAGAAGAAGAAGAAGAAGAAGAAGAAGAAGAAGAAGATGGCTCTTTCTTGGTATTGGAGATACCTGGTGGTAAGATTATCCGATACAACCTTGTGGATAAAAGTGCGAAGAAGCTATGGGAATTTGCTCCAGGTCATAAGTTTTACAATGATGATTGTCTAAGGCATGTCTATGCCTTACCGTACATCGAGTCTCTTGCTTGTGTCTGATTATTGGTCAGATCTGGTTTCATAATAAGTTGTTATGCATGCAATATTACTTTGCAGTGGTTTATCAAAGAAGATTTATCCCGGAGATAGATAAAATCCAGGTTTTAGGTTAAATATAAGGTTGTACCCTCAGCATAATATACATTTGTAATATAATAAGTTATTTTACAAATTTTGATCGAATAAATGAATTTTTAAGTATAAACTCGAAAAACAGGGGGGGAATGTCCACTTGAGGAACAATTTTAATTAACAATCAACCAATTCAATTTAAAAATGTAGTAATTAAATTAAAAAGGCATCACAAACGGAATTATGTACATTGATCATCTCTAGATATCATTTTTAATTTCTATATAGATATTAATCAGCTGTATGCCATCGTTTCCAATGCTAGAAGTTTATTAATTGAAATTTATTGTACTTGAGCTTCCAATTCATAAACAAGACTCTGTTACGCAAACTGCACATTCTCATAGAAGATAAACACAAGAGAACTAGAACACGTAAACTGCCAGTCTGCCATTATTCGGAATTTTAGTAAGACTGTAAAGGCTAACTAATCAACAATTAATCAAATTATTTAGTTGTGAACACTTAAAAAGAAATACAATCAGGATTCTGTAATTCGACACAGTGTCCAGAAAATTTGTCCCAATTCGCTTTTTTTCTTCTTCTGAAATCAGGTGTCCACGCTAGATCAAAGGTAAAGCGTGTTCAGGAATTTTCAAATGTTAGGTAGTTATTTATAAAATAGATCAAAGGTAATTATTTATTTGTTTAATCAATTTAATTTTAGTTGTCTTATAATTAAATTCAATCAATGTTGTTAAAGTGAACTAATGATGTTAATTTTATTATATTAAATACGTATTATTATATTTTATTATTCATCTATAATTTTTTTTCTTACTAATTAAAATGTAAATATTAAAAACTATAAATAATAAAATAAAAATATTAAATATTAAGATTAAAATATTATTAACTGTTAGTAATATTTAAACTTGGATTTGGATTTTATAAAACTCAATTTTTCCGTAATTTAAGACATGGTTCCAGGGGCAAAATGGTCTGAGTAGCAAATGTCAGGGGCTAAAAGAGTAATTATAAATTCCAGAGAAAAGGGCAAACGAGAACAAATAGAGGAAAGTTGGGAGAATCAGGCTCGGGCCATTGAGAAAGTTCAATATCCTATTCCATATCTAATTTGTAATTCAATTTCCTGCTTTTATATATTGGGTCCATTCATTCCAATCCATTACTACTTTTTTATATAGTTAGGGTTTATATTGGGTCAATTCGTTGCAATCTATATGGCGGGAAGCAAGATTAGCAAGCAAAGCACTAGTTGTTTTATACCCGAAGAACTGGTGTTCAAAATACTCACATTCTTGCCTGTATTATCACTCCTCCGATGTAAATCAGTTTGCAAAACATGGCTTTCCATTATATTAAACCCACAGTTTATCGAAACTCATCTCATTGAATCCCGCAAAAAGCAACCTTCCTCCGAACTCTCCTTGGTCGAAATAAAATCCATCTATGTTGATACTTGTGGAGATTCAACACTCCTCTGCGTGCTTGACTTTTTAGATTGGTGGAAAATTAGAGCAATATGTTCTTGTAATGGTCTTGTTTGTGTTAGTGATCTTTATGGTGATGTTATTTATTTGGGGAATCCGATGACTAGGCGATTTAAGAAACTTCCTCCTCCTCCTAGTGTAAAAATATATAATTTCGATGATCTTGTGCTAGGGTTTGGTTTCGATGATATTTCTAGTGACTACAAGATTCTTAGGATTTTGCAAGTGTCCGAGGTTGATGCTGATGATAATGTTCCTGTTGATGATTCAGATATTTGGGGTCTACAAATGATTCAGATGTATTCTGCAAATGATGATTCTTGGAAACAGATTCATATTCCAAAGACACTTGAAAATATTTCAAAGGCGCACATGAACTACTATCGTTTGATTTGCACACTGAAGTGTTTAGAGTATATCACTACCCCATATCTTATCCCATACCTCGAAGAAAGTCTTATGTTTTGGATTTTGAAGGTTCTGTTGCTTTGATCTTTGATGAATCCACTATTGATAAACCGGTTCTTAGTCTATGGACGTTCAATGAAGTTCTTGGCAACTGGTCTCTGACTAAAGAGTTCAACCTTGACGACGATAATTTGAAAGAATGTCCTGTTCCGAAGCTAACTGAGTACACGGAGACCCTTGTTTCACTGAAAGGGTTTGAACTACTACCAAGTCGGCCATTAGCTTTTCACCATTTTTTAAATAGTTTGTGGTAGAAATTGTATTTACTAGTAAAATAAAAGAAGTTAGCTAACTTGGCTTTCGAATAAAGTTTATTTTTATTATATGCAATTACTTTGGTATTACTAGTACTTTGATTATATGCAAATGATGAAGTTGCATTATTTTATTCATCCTTCTTCACATTCCAGTGATTGCTCTACAGGTTCGGTCCTTATTTAAGTGATATTACATATTACATTTACATATAAGTAATGTTAAAAGCTGTATAGTATACATTTAGTATATAATTTTTTTTACCAGAGTAATTGCTTGCTACAAATGCCGCGCAAACTAGTTATAATCATGACAGAAAAGAGTTCAAGAGCTTTGTAGGGATTATGCGCAGAGAATTCTGCAACATTATTAGCTAATGGTATGGCCAAATTTAGATTGGTTTTGAAACTGAGTTAATTAATTAGTTGAACTCGTCATTTAAGAAATTTAATATACATTATCTAAAAAAACTTGAATATTGTTGGTGAGATATATAAGTTCTTTGAGAGGGTTAACAAAGATTCAACTCTCGAGTGATATGAGTACCCAACCATACCTGCTTTATCACATCTTTTGCTTTTTGAGAAGCTAATGAACTCACATTATTCTGTAGTGAAAATAAAGAACTGCAGAGGATGATTTATAATCTATTCTTATCTATTACACATTTACACTGATAGAGGTACCATTTCTATACTTTGGTGCGTTAAAAAGTGCTGCAATTTATACTTTGTTGCAGAATTCGATTCTTTAATAAGTTAACATAAATTAATATCAAGTTGTTAAAAGTCAACCAGATTTTAATATGATCAGATTAGTTTAAGTTGAACGCATCGTTAGTGACAGACCAAAGGTAAAGTGTGTTCAGGAATTTTCACATGCTAGGTGGTTTTTTATAAATTAGAAATATATAATCAGGAGTACACTGCAAGCTTTGCTAGCCAGAGAGAGCCAAAATGTGAATAAGTATGGAGTAGTTCCCTATATTACAAATCACTACTCTTAACACATATTCTTGAAATTAATCATGATTAAGAAAGGAGCCAAAAGAAGTCGAACATCAGAACAACTTTCTCCCGTTTCATGTGATCCTCACTTGCAAACCTTTAAAGATTCTGCTGTCAAAATTGCTTCAAGCGAAGATCTTCTGATTCTGATCCTGTTGCATGTCCCCGTAAAGACACTCATGGGCTTCAAATGTGTATCCAAACAATGGTTATCTCTAATTACTAACCCACACTTTGTTCTTCTGATTCTGCTATAGTTTTTCTCAAACGTTTCTTTAAATCTTATTAAAGTTTGGGAGTTAATTCTAATTTTTTCCTTTCTGCTGCGTCGGATCTGAATCAATGATTAAAGATTATGTTGATGATATTTATTTCGAGAGGAAGTCTTTTCGGACTTGGTGAGTGATCTGCAGAGTGCCTTAGGAAGTATTAACAGGTCATGCAGTCATGCTTGCTCGCAGTGTTCCAAGAATTTTTATGAACTTCTGGTGCAGCAGCAGCATAGCGTTGTTATGAATATCTCTAGAACGAAGGCGATAATGGGGTGAAACACGCTCTACTGCTAAAGGTTGATTGGACCTTTACATAACCCTAGTTTGATAGACCTTTAATTGAAGAAGATAAGAAAACAGAACAAGAAAGTAAGAAAGAAATGGAGGAATTTTATACGTTCACTTAATAGAAAAACGCAAAAGGTCCACTACTACTCTATATACGCTTCTCAACTTATACTGAAGAAAAGAGAATTAAAATGGCCTATTGTTGTGTGCTAGTTATTGAGCTGAGTTCAATTAAAGATATTATGTATACAACCCCAACACTAAGCAATTTGCTACCCTTCCTCAAATCAGCCATGGATATTATATTTTTTTTTTGTGGTATGATTTTAGTTTTCGATCCTGTAAAGTCCCCTTATTTATTCCTCTGAATCTCAGCCGTGGAGAGTCACTGGTCAA
Organism: Saposhnikovia divaricata; assembly: GCA_036435485.1. Taxonomy (NCBI): domain Eukaryota; kingdom Viridiplantae; phylum Streptophyta; class Magnoliopsida; order Apiales; family Apiaceae; genus Saposhnikovia; species Saposhnikovia divaricata. The sequence goes on from CM071599.1 coordinate 37,606,216, forward strand.
TCTTTTACCACACGAAAGGATACACAACTCCAAAGATGTACCTATTGGAATGATTCTGTTCACTGGTGGAGGCCTGGAGGAGTTCTGGTTCATGGTGGAAAGTTTCATCTGCAAGAGTTTAATTTAAAATGTACGGAGTAGAACTTCGATTAATTAATATTTGATAAATGAATAATCTCGTTTAATAAATTATTTTTTTGGTCCCAACATCATAAAAACAATGTATTTTTAAGCTCGATGAATGAATAAAATTTTTCCGATTTCTAGGATATTCATCTATCTAAGTTTAACTGTAAGTCATGGAAAATGATCACATAGGTTTTGATCCGGCTTATTTTCTTGTTATTTTGGCGAACCCTCTATGTACAAGAAACCAATATTTAAGTTCATTTTAAACCGTTAGTAACCAATATTTAAGTTCATTTTAAACCATAAGTATTCTCTTGTCGACTTGTCAAAAAAAAATTGAAAAAATAAACCAAAAGCACTCTGCTTATGAATTATATATTTTGTTTGAAATTACAAGTTGTACTCAATAAGTACCAGTGGTCTAGTGGTAGAATAGTACTCTGCCACGGTACAGATCCGGGTTCGATTCCCCAGCCGGATGGGTCCGCTGCTTTGTCTGACAAGATTGGACGAGTTGAGGTGCTGCTGAACTCTTGTCATCTTTTTTGCATTTTGTGGCATGTCTAATATTTTCCTGACTTTTCTAACATGTTTATGGCATACCTAATTTTTACAATGAGCACTCAGTGGCTGAGCTCTACGAAGAACACAAGCACAATTGTCATGGTAATTGGTAAACGCTTCTGGCCAGAATCATTGCTTCACTTTTTTAAAAAATCGGAACGAGTTTATACCTGCTTAGTTTACGGGACAACTATAGACTGTATTATTGAATATTTAATAGAAGTACAGTAGAGTATTAAACTAAAGTGGTTAGCATTTCTCTGTTATGAATAATTAATTTATGTGTTGTTTTACTTCATCAACTTGTTCAAAGTTAAAATGCTTTATTATGGAGAAGACAGAGGTATAGTGTGGTCTGTAATCCTCACATGGTAGGTAATTGGTGGTTTAAAATTAAACAATATTCAGGAGTCAGCTGCAAGCTTTGCCCACAGAAATAATATAAATATGGACGACTATGGAGCAAGTCTCTGTGTATATTAGTATAAGATAAAATTGTGGAATTAATCATGATGAAGATGGGAGCCAAAAGAAGCCGAAAAACAACACTAATTTCTGGCGTTTCATGTAATCCGGACATGAAATCCTCTCCTGTAATAGCATCTGCGGTCAAAGTTGCTTCGAATGAAGACCTTCTGATTCAGATCCTGTTGCACGTCCCCAATTAGGACACTTATGGGCTTAAAATGTGTATCCAAGCACTGGTTATCATTAATTACTGATCCGCACTTTATCCGTCTTCGTAACCCTCTCCCCTCAGCCTCTTCTCTTTTCTTTATCAGTTCCTCCCGTAAACGAAAAAACCCTGACTACCTGTTCATTCCTCTTGATGTTAGTGATGTATGCCCGCCCCCCTTCAAAATTCTTGATTTCATTCATGACCCTTTAGGTTCAGGCACATCTGTGTTACAGTCTTGCAATGGCCTGCTGTTATGTGCTAGCTTTCGAGCACATAAATCCATTCGGAGATATTATGTCTGTAATCCCACCACGAAGCAATTTGCTATCCTTCCACAAATTAAATGTGAACACTCCCAAAATGTTTGTGGTATGAGCTTAGCCTTTGATCCGATAAGATCACCTCATTACAAAGTTGTTTGTGTTAGACACACTGGTGATCATTTTCAGATTGAGATATATTCATCTGAAACTCTATCATGGAGAGTCTCTGGTAAACCTTTTACCGCACCAACATATACACAATTTGAAAATTGTATTTATTGGAATGGCTCTGTTCATTGGTGGAATGGGTCTTTTCACTGGTCAAATAATGTCATCTACGGTGGTCACTGGAGAAATGAGCCATATACATTGTACTTTAAAGTTGATGAAGACAGTCTGGAACAATTGCCAATGCCTAAGAAGCCAAACTATATTGTAGCTAATTATGTTGGAGAGTCTGAGGGCCATTTGCATCTTGTTGAGCTTAACTGGACTTGTTTGTTAAATGTGTATGAGATGGCAAGCGATTACTCAGGGTGGTTTGTCAAGTATCAAGTTGATCTTTCTGCAATTTCTAAAATATTTCCAAATGTCATTCGAGAGAACAAAACGCACGCATATCATGTAATTTCATTAATTAGGAGAGGAAAATCTGAAGATGAAGATGGATCTTTCTTGGTATTGGAGATAGCTGGTGGCAATACTGTCCGTTACAACCTTGTGGATAAAAGTGTGGAGAAGTTGTGGGAATTTGCTCCAGGTTACAAGTTTTATGATGATGATTGTATAAGGCATCTACATGGATTACCATACATCGAGTCTCTTGCTTGTGTGTGATTATTAATGTCAAATCCAATATATGAATTGGTTGGGATTACAATGTTACTTTGCTGTAGTATTTAGGATTTGGCTTGGGGATGGATCCATACCAATTTTCAAGATAACTGTAAGGAAGATCAATGTGCTAAATATATGTTTGTTGCTTTTTTAAACTGTATTTTTTTATACAATTTAGAAAATGAATGATTTTGTGTTGCTTAAAATAAATATAAGCACTTTCGGATCGTGCTTATCACTTTCGGACGTATAATGCTCCATAAAATCAAAGTTCAGCAAATTAAGTTTTTATGCAAGTCTGTTAAATTCGAGTCTGTTAATGGTAAAGTCATAGAGACCGGAAGAGACATTCCAATTTGAGTTACTTCCCTTGAGGATTCAAGTCTTTTGTTACTGGAAAAGACAATCCAATCGGTGGTAGCATCATTTTGTATAAATCAGTGGTAGCATCACTTCTACGTTTTCTAGATACTTCTATTCTCTTTGAGTCTCAGTTACAAGAGGTTGAGGATTTAAGTCCCAGTGGAGCCTGTGTGTGACAGTCTGAGTATTTCGAAATAATAGGTTTTTTCATATGTGACAATGTGTTCAGCACAACTAATGTAGCCTCTTGGTTTCAGATTTCATATGCATAGTCATTGCTTAGAACAAATCAGTGATCGAAGTTCAATTATAAGGGGATACGGGGAGTCAAACGGTGACTGGTTGTGAATTGTGGCTTTTTCTTGATATTATTTTTTTCTTCATAATAAGCAGGGGGCTAAATCAAGATATACCAAACATATATGTGATCTTCTTTAAGGAAGGCAGTAAAGGCCTGCAAAAGTTAGGGGTGCAGGTGAATAAACACGAACTGGAACCATGATTTATAAAAGTTAGGGACTCAACATAGAAGTGCACAAATTTGGACCGTTTTTTCTTTTTCTAATAGGCCTATTGCTAAAATGTACTACCCTTCAATTCTCTCCTCATCTATTTATTGGGCTAGATGGTTTACGTGGTGAAAAATCTGTATTTTTTTCACGTTTTTACGTAATAGAAAATGGACCAATATTCAGAGATTAAGAACAAATTTGATCTCTAAAAAAAGTACAAATTTGCAGGAGATATAGTGCGGATCCTATGCATCTCATGGATTGGATTGGTATGGTACAGGTTCCTCACGGTCCTTCGTTTAATTCGTGTAGTTTTTTTAAGGATATGTTCTACTGCAGAATTTTTGACAGTTGATTCGAATCTGCTTTGCTTACGTTTTAGATTAGCGGAACAGACATCAGATTAAGATTTTAGAAGAACTGATAAGTTTAATATAATAAATCTTGAATTTTTGAACATTCTCTGATAAGTTTTAGGTGGTAACTGGTAAGTAAGATGACTTTCTCGGATTAATAACAAAAACCGTTATGAACGAGGTTACACATTTTAAGTTGGTGTAGCTGTGTAGGATAAGATATCATCATCTACATCTTGATTGAACGAGCTAGCCAACAACCTGCCTTACTCACTTCTCGCTCTATTAAAAAGCCGTTTTTAAGTCAACCACCTTAGGAAATAGGCTCAGACTAGTTTAATAACTAAGCGCCTCATTATTGAGAGACTAGTGTGTTGAGGAGTGCTCGTAGGTGATTGGTGATTTATTAGCAAAATATTATTAGGAGTACGCTGTAAGCTTTGCCGTCCAAGAAATGGAGCCAGTATGTATGTATATGAATATGGAGCAAGTCTCTCTGTAACACATAAGCTAACACATAATCTCTGAATTAATTATGATTAAGATAAGAGTCAAAAGAGCCCGAACATCCAAACAGCTTCCGCCTCTCTCATGTAGTCCTGACCCGAAGCCATCCTTTCCCATAATAGCATCTGCTGTCAATGTTGCTTCAAACGAAGACCTTCTAATTCAGATCCTGTTGCATGTCCCCTTAAAGGCACTTACTAGCTTCAAAGCTGTATCCAAACACTGGTTATCTTTGATTACTAATCCACACTTTGTTCGTCTCCGTAACACTCTCCTTCCCTCCCCCTCTTCCCTCTTCTTCCGCATTCCCTGCTCATTGGAAAGCACCCCAGAGTACAAGTTCATTCCTATTGAGGTCGGTGGTGAATGCCCGGCTCCCTTTAAAACTCTTGAGTTTATTCCTGAGCCATATTCAACCATACATGTTTTGCAGTCTTGCAATGGCCTATTGTTATGTTTCATCTATGGAGCACGTGAAATAGGAAAGGTATATTTTGTGTACAACCCCACCACCAAGGAATTTACTACCCTTCCTCAAATTAGACTTCATGAACATTTAAGAAGTGTTTGTAGTATGAGTTTAGCATATGATCCTGCAAAGTCACCTTACTACAAAGTCGTTTGTATTGGAGGCTCAGCAATGTTCCGTCAAAAATTTCAAATTGAGATTTATTCATCCGAAACTAGGTTGTGGAGAGTGTCTGGTCAACCTTTTATCCCACCCGAGTATGCCCTTTTCTCTGAGTGTGTATATTGGAATGGTTCTCTTCACTGGTGGGATAGTTACTACAACCAGAGTCTTTGGGAAAATGAACCATATGCTTTGTACTTCAAAATTGATGAAGAAATACTAGAAAAGCTGCCAATGCCTGACAATAATATTGACACGGGGTACTGGCAAATGCAGCCGGACGGTTGCTTTTGTGCCGGTTGTGCCGGTTGTGCTGATTATTCTTATTTTGGAGAGTCTGCGGACAGTTTGCATTTTGTTTCAGTGAATCCTGATTTCTTGTTAAATGTGTTTGAGATGGCAAGAGATTATTCAGGGTGGTCTGTGAAGTATCAAGTTGATCTATCTGCGATCCCTAAAAGTTTTCCCGAGATAAGGCAGTACAACAAATACTGCGCTCACGTATTCAAAGTTCAGTTGTATTTATAGTCTCACAAAACAGGGAAATTTTTTCATTGTTTGGGCAGTTCAGCTTTCTAGGTAACTTTAAAGAGAAAAAGTAAAGAAATTTAAAGCTAGCTAATATTTTTGCTGACAGTAAATTATCTGTTTGGATTGTCTAATGACAATAAGCCTTTACAATAATGTCATGCTCTGAAGGGATAATTAAATTTCTATGCAGTTGAAAGTTCGTCAAGGCAGCCCACAACAATTGAATAGTAGTACCAACTTGTTACAAGTCAACCATCTTCGAAGCCTAAAGATAAAGTGTGTTCAGGAATTCTCACAAGGTTCACTATCAGTTTATGAACAAGAGTGTAAGCTGCAAGCTTTCCAAAACAGAGACATTATGTATATAAATATGAAGAAAATTTCTATATTACACATCACTCTAACAAAGAATCATGGAATCTAACATGATTAAGATAGGAGCCAAGAGAAGCCGAACATCCAAAACAGTTTCTCCCGTATTACGTGTTCCAGACCTGAAATTATCCTTTCCGATAGAATCTGCTGCCAAAGTTGCTTCAAGCGAAGACCTTTTGATTCAGATACTGTTGCACGTTCCTGCTAAGACACTTTTAAGCTTCAAATCTGTGTCCAAACAGTGGTTATCTATTATTAATAATCCACTCTTTCTTCGTCTTCGCAGCCCTCTTTCCCCCTCTGTGTCTTCCCTTTTCTTTGCCAGCTCCTCCTCCTGCAGAAGGAACCCCTTGATATCAATGATAAATGCCCAGCCCCCTTCAAAACTCTTGATTTTACTAATGACCCTTTAGGTTCAGGCTTATCGGTTCTACAGTCATGCAATGGCTTACTGTTATGTGCTAGCTATAGAGCACGCGAAAGCAATCGTACCTATTTTGTGTACAACCACACCACTAAGCAATTTGCTGCCCTTCCTCAAATTAGGCATGAATATTCAAAATATGTATGTGGTATGAGTTTAGCCTTTGATCCTATAAAGTCACCTTACTACAAAATTGTTTGTGTTAGACGCTCTGAAACTTCTCGTCAACTTTTCCAGATTGAGATTTATTCGTCTGAGACTCTGTCATGGAGAGCCTCTCGTGAACCTTTTACTGCACCAAATCATACTGAATTTCAAAATTCTATATATTGGAATGGTTCTGTTCACTGGTGGAATGGTTCTTTTCACTTGTGGAATGGTTTCGTCAGTGGTGGTCATTGGAGGAAAGACACATATACCTTGTACTTCAAAGTTGACGAAGAGAGTGTGGAACAACTGCCAATTCCAGAGAAGCGCTATGGTTATTACAATGTAGCTTCTTATGTTGGAGAGTCTAACAGTCATTTGCATGTTGTTGAAGGAGATTCTGATTTCAACCGTTTCTTCTGTTGGAATTAATCAAAACTTGTACTATCAACTTGTTGTTTTCTATTCAGTTTTAGCAAGTTGCATTAGTTAAGTTAGTAGTGGTGGCAAGGATTGAGAAGCATCACAGCATGGTTTAAAAGTCTTAGTAACTAGTGTTGTAGTATGGAGCATTGCACGAGTTGTCTTCTACTTGTATTAGTTTAGTTTCATTTTTCTGTATTGATGTTCTATATATTTGCCTTGTAAACTGTCATGGAAAGTAAGCAATACAACTGTTAGCTTCTCCAGTAGTAGTTCTCTGCATTGTTTTACTTAACCTTGCTCGTCTGTTTGCATACATTCTGGTATCAGAGCTAGGCTTCTTTGTATGCCAAAATATCAGCCCAAACACACAACACAAACCATGGAAACACCAACAACCCAAACACAACCTGCCAAGGCAAAAGAAAGTGGATCTGTTAGCTTAAACTACCCTATGCTAACAAGAAATAACTACACAGCATGGTCTATTAAGATGAAAGTATTTATGAAAGCAAAAGGAGTTTGGGACGCAATCGAACCGAAGGATCCCAAAGAAGCCGTTGATGACAGAACGGTGCAAGTTGCCCTTGCTGCAATCTATCAAGGTGTCCCTGAAGAAATGTTGCTGACCATAGCTGAGAAAGAGACTGCAAAGGAGGCGTGGGAAATGATTAGGACAATGTGTATGGGCGCAGATCGAGTAAGAGAGGCAAAAGTGCAAACGTTGAAAGGAGATTTTGAATCTCTGGTCATGAAAGAGACAGACCAAATAGATGATTTCTGCATGAAGTTAAGTGCGATAGTAACCAACATCCGAGTACTTGGGGAAACAGTTGAAGAATCGAGCGTGGTAAGAAAAATCTTACGTGCAGTCCCTGAGAAGTTTCTGCAAATTGCTTCAAATATTGAACAATTTGGGGACATGAAAGTGATGACAGTTGAGGAGGTAGTGGGGAGACTCAAAGCCCATGAAGAAAGGATAAAAGGGAAGCCCGAAAATGTTGGAGGACAACTCCTGCTCACACAGGAAGACTGGGCAAAGAGATCAAACAAATATGGTGGTACAAACATTCAAAGCCAGAGGACCAGAGGTGGATGCAGTTTCCGTGGGAGAGGAAGAGGAAATTATCGAAGTAATGCAGGTGGCAGAGGCCGTCAAGAACAATCCAGCAGGAATGAGGGACCAAACAAAAGTAACCACGCACCACGTGATAGAAGCACAGTGAAGTGTTTTAATTGTAATGTGTATGGTCATTATGCGGCCGAATGCAGGAAACCACGAAGAGAGAAAGAGAAAAGCAAGGAACAAATCTCTGAGTCCAATCTTACAAAATTTGAAGATGACGAACCCACTCTCCTGCTGTCAGAAAGTGATCAAAACGAATGAGGAACGTTATTATTGAATGAAGGGAAAATGTTGCCTGATTTCAGTCAAGACAAAAATGTAAAAGCAGATAACAATTTGTGGTACCTGGATAACGGCGCCAGCAATCATATGACTAGACATCGTGAGAAGTTCAGTGAGTTGGATGAAAACGTAACAGGAAATGTCCGCTTTGGTGATGGCTCCACCGTTAAAATCGAAGGGAAAGATATGATCATATTTAAGTGTAAAAATGGAGATGGATTCGAATTGAAAGATGTTTATTTCATTCCGACGTTGTGCAATAATATTATATCTCTTGGGCAACTATCTGAGAACGGCAATAAGGTTGTCCTAAACGGAGATAAGTTGTGGGTACATGACAGTCTTGACAGGCTACTAATGAAAGTGCAAAGATCATCGAACAGGCTATATAAAATAGTGATGGAAGAATGTAATTCGGAGTGTATGTTGTCAAAGACGGAGGAGTTAACTTGGCTTTGGCACTCAAGATTGGGGCACGTAAACTTCCAAGCATTGCACACAATGTCATGTAAGGGGATGGCTCAAGATTTGCCCATATTGATGCAGCCTAAGGGCGTTTGTAAGGGATGTTTATTGTCCAAGCAAGCACGAAAACCGTTCCCATCCAAAACTGAGTTCGTAACAAAAGAGAAGCTGGAACTAGTTCATGCTGACTTGTGTGGTCCATTCTCTCCACCAACCCCAGCTGGTAACAGGTATATGTTTTTATTAGTTGATGATTTTACTCGAGCTATGTGGGTTTATGTGCTGAAAAATAAAGACCAGGCCTTCGAGATGTTTAAGCAATTCAAGGCAGTAGTGGAGAAGGAGGCGAAGAATACTATCAAAACCTTGAGGACAGATAGAGGGGGAGAATTCACCTCAAAAGAGTTCAATGAGTTCTGTGCTAAGGCTGGTATAAAAAGGCATCTAACTGCACCTTACACTCCACAACAGAACGGTATTGTGGAGAGGCGAAATAGGACGGTGGTAGCCATGATCAGAAGCTTGTTAAAAGAAAGAGATATGCCAGCAATGATGTGGGGAGAGGCCGCGAGACATTCAGTGTACGTCTTGAACAGGCTACCAACAAAAGCAGTGGTTGGAGAGACTCCTTATGAGGCCTGGTCAGGATCAAAACCAAAGCTGAGTCACATTCGTGTATTCGGTTGTTTGGCACATGTAAAGGTTCAAAAAATGGGATTGGGAAAACTCGATGACAGGAGCGAGTCTATGGTCTATATTGGAAAGGAGCCTGGAACAAAGGCTCACAGATTCTACAATCCAATAACTGGGAGGTTACACGTGAGCCGTGATGCTGTTTTCGAAGAAGAGAAAGCATGGAACTGGAATCATCAAAATGTACAAGGAGAAAAGGAGGTTGACAGATTTATTCTTGTAAATCTCGACGCAAACTCTGGTGGTGATAGTGAGTCTGAAATGGAGTTCCCACACACACCAAGTTCTGCAAATTCGATTCGAGAAAATGAGGACATGGGATATGATTTCCAAGCATCTGGAAATTCAAGTGAATCTGAAAGTTCGAATGAATCAGGAAATTCGAGTGAGTCTCGAACTTCAAGCGAGCCCAGAAAATTCCGTCTGCTGAATGAGATTTATGACGAGACTGAGGAAATTGAAGTCATGGATGAGCTACTATTGCTGGGGGTTGAAGAGCCAAAGACGTTTGAGGAAGCTAGAGTCAGCAAAGAATGGAACGAAGCTATGAAAATCGAGATCGAGGCTATTGAGAAGAACAGGACCTGGAAGTTAACAGAGTTACCACCAGGGCGCAGACCCATTACATTGAAGTGGGTATACAAAGTCAAGAAGAACACAGAAGGTAACATAGTAAAATACAAAGCCAGGTTGGTTGCCAGGGGGTTTGTCCAGAAAAAAGGAGTCGACTTTGACGAAGTATTCGCACCTGTGACACGCTTAGAGACTGTGAAGTTGCTTTTGGCATTAGCTGCAAAACAAAGTTGGCAGGTACATCATTTAGATGTAAAATCGGCATTTCTAAACGGTGAACTTATGGAGGAAGTTTATGTAACTCAGCCCGTTGGATTTGAGAAAAAGGGTGAAGAACATAAGGTATATCGCCTACTAAAAGCGCTGTACGGTCTTCGACAGGCGCCTAGAGCATGGTATTCACGGTTGAACAGATACTCGAGAAGCCTGGGATTTGCAAAATGTCCATACGATCATGCCTTGTACACGAAACGAGAAGGTCATGAATGCTTAATAGTGGCAGTGTACGTAGATGATTTACTAGTAACAGGATCGAGCACTGGAAATATTTTGAAGTTCAAGCAACAGATGGCACAGGAGTTCGACATGAGTGACATTGGAAAATTGGCGTATTACCTGGGGTTGGAAGTCGATCAGAAACTGGGATACACTGAGGTCAAGCAAACTGCATATGGGAAAAAAATTTTGGAAAAGGCAAACATGCTGAACTGCAGACCTGTTAAATACCCAATGGAGTCAAAAATTAAAGTCGACAGGGATGAAGGTGGAGAACTGGTAGACTCTACGATGTTCAGGAGCATCATTGGTGAGCTCAGATATTTGGTACACACCCGTCCGGATATCGCCTACTCTGTGGGAGTCTTGAGTAGGTATATGGACAAGCCTACAATGCTGCATTATACTTCTGTGAAGAGGATTTTACGATACATCAAGGGCACATTAGACTTCGGGTTGGTGTACCTACAAGGGACAGGAAACTACCTGTTAAGTGGCTATTCTGATAGCGATCATGCAGGAAGCTTGGACGACAGGAAGAGCACAACTGGCATGGCTTTCTACTTGAACGAGAACCTGATAACATGGGTCTCGCAGAAGCAAAGGTGCGTAGCTCTGTCCTCGTGTGAGGCCGAGTTTATGGCTGTCACAGCGGCTGCTACTCAGGGCATTTGGCTGCTGAGTTTGTTAAAACAGGTTATAGATGTATTCCCAGGGCCTGTGGTGATCTATGTGGATAACAAGTCCGCAATTAGTCTAACAAAGAACCCCATCATCAACGGAAGAAGCAAGCATATTGATATGCGGTTTCATTTCATAAGGGATTGTGTAGAACGTGGAGACATCGTGGTGAAATATGTGAAAACGCAAGAGCAACGAGCCGATATACTAACCAAGCCCTTGACAGCTAGTAAGTTCGAAGAAATGAGAATGTTGCTCGGGGTGAAGAAGCTAGGAAACCAAGTTTAGATGAAGGGAGAGATTGTTGGAATTAATCAAAACTTGTACTATCAACTTGTTGTTTTCTATTCAGTTTTAGCAAGTTGCATTAGTTAAGTTAGTAGTGGTGGCAAGGATTGAGAAGCATCACAGCATGGTTTAAAAGTCTTAGTAACTAGTGTTGTAGTATGGAGCATTGCACGAGTTGTCTTCTACTTGTATTAGTTTAGTTTCATTTTTCTGCATTGATGTTCTATATATTTGCCTTGTAAACTGTCATGGAAAGTAAGCAATACAACTGTTAGCTTCTCCAGTAGTAGTTCTCTGCATTGTTTTACTTAACCTTGCTCGTCTGTTTGCCTACATCTTCAATGTGTATGAGATGGCAAGAGATTACTCAGGGTGGTTTGTCAAGTATCATGTTGATCTATCAACAGTTACTAATGTTTTTCCGGAGATGATAAAGAAAAACCGCTTCTATGGCTACATAGTATAAATCATTTCACTTGTGAGGAGAGGAAAAGAAGAAGAAGAAGAAGAAGAAGATGGCTCTTTCTTGGTATTGGAGATACCTGGTTGTTGTGGAATAAAAACTAGGTTGAAAATATTGCGGCTAGGGTTCGTGAGCTTCGTGCTTTAATGGCTGCTTCTGCGTTCGAGACTTAAACGGTCCTCACAGAATGCCTACGTATCTCTGTAAATTAGAGAATCAAGCCAATAAAACGTAGTTCTGAGGTGAGGGGTCAGGCCCTTTATATAGGCTGAGAAGCCTTAGAATTATGGTAGGATTTGGAGACTTGGTGGGCAAGTCTTTGAGGAATGTTCTAGATCTATTCCTTGTAGGAATCAGTTTCCATATTGGATTGGATGCTTTATTGGATAAGTCTGAAAAGGATATTATCCTTATCCAACTCTTATTTGATGAGCTGTTTATTACTGTTAATATTAATTACGAAATTAATATTATATTTAGGGTTTTGGGCCCAGCTGGTGGGCCCCACGTTTTGACTATTCTCGGCCTAGTTAATGCCACATTAAATGTGTCTTTAGGGCTTATTTTCAGCCCATATCATTTGCCCCCCAACTTCTTTAGGAAAACTGATCAGGTTTTCGTTGAAGTTATATTTGCCTTAATCGAGACTCGGGGTCGTTTTTATCCCTTACCTGGGACTTCTTAATTTTCCTACCCTTATATGGGAGTTTTGGTTTACACTAGTGTTTCACGAGTATCGTCTTGCTTGTAAAGTGTGGAGCGACCTACACATTTACGACGATTTGCCTTATTCGAGGCTTTAATTTGTGCTTGCTTTTAGCAATTTCGGCACTTTCATAGAGTTTTTATGCATTATTAGCATATATTATTGCTCAACTTGTCAAGAAAATATTTCTATAATTTTCCTCGTATTTTTCTGTACTTTTCCTAATATTTTAGGAATTTTATGTACCAACAGGTATTTTTCGTAATTTTTCCTAATAATTTAGGAATTTTTATGTACCAACAGGTATTTTTTGTAATTTTTCCTAATAATTTAGGAATTTTTAGGAACAAACAGGTATTTTTTGGGAATTATTTTTTAATTTCCCAACATTATTTTAAAATTTTTTAAAGGATTAACTTTAAAAAAGTCATCCTGGCAAGAAATGCCTCCTGGGCGTGGGTACCCCCGCCAAGGAGACACCCTCCTTAGGCACGCCTAGGGGGTTTGGTCTCCTGGGCGTGGGTAATTTTTGTCCCTGGAAATGCTTCCTGGGCGTGGGTACCCCCGCCAAGGAGACACCCTCCTTAGGCACGCCTAGGGGGTTTGGTCTCCTGGGCGTGGGTGACCTTTGTCCCTGGAAATGCTTCCTGGGTGTGGGTACCCCCGCCAAGGAGACACCATCCTTAGGCACGCCTAGGGGGTTTGGTCTCCTGGGCGTGGGTGACCTTTGTCCTTGAAATGCTTTCTGGGCGTGGGTGCCCCCGCCAAGGAGACACTTTCCTTAGGCACGCCTAGGGAGTTTGGTCTCCTGGGCGTGGGTATACCCTTCTTTAGAGAAAATCGAGCTAGGCGTGGGTACCCCCGCCAAGGAGACACCTTCCTTAGGCACGCCTAGGAGGTTTGGTCTCCTGGGCGTGGGTATAGCCTTCTTTAGAGAAAATCGAGCTAGGCGTGGGTACCCCCGCCAAGGAGACACCTTCCTTAGGCACGCCTAGGAGGTTTGGTCTCCTGGGCGTGGGTATAGCCTTCTTTAGAGAAAATCGAGCTAGGCGTGGGTACCCCCGCCAAGGAGACACCTTCCTTAGGCACGCCTAGGAGGTTTGGTCTCCTGGGCGTGGGTATAGCCTTTTAATTGGGCTTCCTGCCTTTAAATTCTAACGGGATTTTATCCTATTTTCTAAAAATGTCGTAGAACATTCTAGAATTATTTCAAAATTTGAATTTCATGGGCTTCCCGCCTATTCAAAGGCCCAGTCACCTGTTGACAGCCCATTTACTGGATATAACCGGTTGAATGACCAACCATGAACTCTATAAAAGAGTAGTGTGCATCCCTCATTTCTCATTTCACTATTCAGCAAAAATTATCATTCCCTTATCACAAATATTTTTCAAAAAAGCTCTGCTAGGGTTCTGTCGTGAGGCGATTTCCGGCGTCTTTACTCCGCCCTATTTTCCAGTTTCTGTTTGAAGATCGTTGAATCTTCATCTTCTTCAACCTCCTTTTTCAACTCTTCTGGGTTTCAAGCTTTCAAGGGAAGCATATCAATGGAGGATTCTAGCTCTTCAGGCCAGTCACAACTCGCTAACACTTCCACCACCGCTCCACGGCTTTCAAGGGGTAAGAACCCTAAAACATCTCTTGTCCATGCCAGTGTTTTTTCCCTTAGAGATCTTTTAAATGAGTTTGGTCAAGCTTTTCCAAACATGCTTCATTTAGATGCTTATGAATATAAATCGAAATATAAACAACATAGGGTAGACATTCTAGCCCAACTTTTTCATATTAATGGGCCTTATAGGGCCGTTGCTCCGGCCTCAAACGAAAGGGCTTGTCACCCAAAGCCTGGGGCCATTAGGATTTATAAAGAAACTTTTTATGCTGGTTTTCGCCTACCTCCTCCTCCTTTCGTTTACCGTCTTTTGGCCGAAGCCCGGGTTTGTCCAACCCAACTTATGCCAAATGCATGGCGTTTTATCTATTGTTTCTTGGTCCAATGTAAGAAACATGGGCTTGAGCCCAGTATCTCTGTTTTTCGATATCTATTCAAATTTGTCAATTCTTCTGATAATTCGGGCTGGGTCAAAATCCAACACCGTTCCTTGGCCCGTTCTTGTTTTGTTTCGGATTCCGCTCCTGATTCCCTTCCTAATTGGAAAAGGGAATGGTTTTATATCTTTTTGGATGGGGATGACTGGGACAACTATTTTCGGCCCAACTTCTGCAGAGCCGTTGATGGGCCTGTTAGGAGTTTAAAATTGGGCGTGGAAGAAGAGGCCGCCATAAATTTGTTAACATCGGATAATTTGCATCAATGTGCAAATTTGATTTCTGAAGATTCGTTGCAGGCCCATGGGCTAAGCGATTTGGGCCCTGAGGGTAATTCTCACCTCTTGCTTTGTTAACATTTTATGCTAGATATAATTATCTAACTTTCTTGTAATCATTTTGCAGCCAAAACTGCCCTGGGAGCAATTTTTAAGCAGAGGGAGACTGCTGCCACTGCTAGGGTGGTAACAGAGAACCCTAGGGCCAAAAGGGCCAGGACAGATGAGGCCTCGGCCGCGGTGGAGCGTGTTCCTGCTTTTCTTCAAGAAAAGCCAGTTCCTATTGAGGAAGACCTCACTCCCTTTACAGTGGGATGGGGTTTATGCAATAGGGACACAGCTGTAGGTGACTCCAGGGCTGCAGCTGAGTGGTCCAGGAGCGTGGTTACTCCACGGGACAGGGTCCACATTGTGGAGTCCTCTGATGACTTGAAGATTGAGCTTCTCGGGGCTCAAGCTGTTGCTTCGGTAATTTCTTATTCAACTTCTTTAGTTTAATTACATTTACTTTTCCCTTATTTACTTGTTTCCTTTGCAGATGAACGCCTACCTTCAGGCCGCTGTTCATAACCTGAAGGAGGTGCGTGCTGAAAAGACCATTGCTGAGAGGGATAGAGACAGATACTTTGATGCCTCCGAGGCAAACTTTGCTCGTTTTAGGGAGGTGGAGAAGGAGCTGGCTGCTGAGAAGGAGAAGAACAGGAAGCTTCAGCTGGAGGTGCAGCAGAACAGGGAACACATCATTGCTGATTACAAGGCTTCTAAGGACTTTCAAGATGTCCTGAATGCCGAGTATGATGCAAACTTTCCTGGCACCTTCAAGGAGTGTTGGGAGGGGATCATCGAGGAGCTGAGTGGGAAGATCGAGGGGGTATCCCTGGAGAAGTTCCCGGTACCTGCTATCCCTGGATTGACAGATACTTTGGAGGTTGCTACAGAGACAGCAGTGGATGGGGACTCTCAGCCCACTCAGGATCCACCTTCTTCTCCTGGGGTAGAGACAGCAGATCCTTCTTCTACCCAGGGAGATGTAGTTATTGAGGACTTAGATGAGTAGATGGCCCTGCGTGGCTTATTTCTGTTTGTCTTTATTTATTCTGAACTTTTGCCCTTCGGGGCTTATGACTTAACTTATTTATGCAGTAGTTCCTTTTGTTTCCATGTTCTCATTTTTTGCTTATTGTTCGTTAAACTTTAGAATTTCTCAAGTACTTGGCCTCCTGGCTGGTACTAAACTCACAAGTTAGTTCAACGTTTGCCTTTCGTGTTTATTTTAACAAAGAGAAATAACTCATAAAGAAAACAATATAAATTCCATTATGCTGTCAATGGATATCAATAGAATGGGTTCAACCCTTACATAAATATTCTATCTTCTACCGGGAGCAACATGCTCTAAAATGGTTTCATTCGAACCTTATTCCTAATAAATAGATAAAAGTCCAAGCCTTTGTCAAAAGAACTTAGATATAATAAACTTTGAGGTTCACAGCATGCCAAGTTCGGGGCACCTCAACCCCATCCAAGGTTTCTAACTTGTGGGATCCTTGCCCTAACACCTTTCTGACTAGATATGGTCCTTCCCAGTTTGGTGCTAACTTTCCTTTCTGGCCAACTCCTGAGGCTTCAATCTTCCTTAAAACCATGTCACCTTGTCGAAAGAATCTTTCTTTAACTCTCTGGTTGTAGTGAAAAGATGCTCTCTTCTGATATTCAGCATTCTTCGCATTAGCTCCATCTCTAACCTCATCAATTAAGTCAAGGGCAAGTCTCATTCCTTCGTCATTAGTTTCTGGCTCATATGCCTCAACTCGAGGTGATGCTTGCATGATCTCTAAAGGCACAACTGCCTCCGCTCCATAAGCCAGCAAAAATGGGGTTGCTCCAGTCGTTACCTTACAAGTGGTACGATATGCCCAAAGTATGGGCAACAACTCATCTACCCAAGTATTCCTAGAGCGTTCGACCCTCTTTTTCAGTCCATCAAGGATAATTCGATTAGCTACCTCAGCTTGCCCATTGGCCTGAGGGTGTGCCACCGAGGTAAAACGGAGCTCAATCGCATTCTCTTCACAATACTTCTTAAACTCCTCATTGTTAAATTGTGTCCCATTGTCTGTCACAAGGATTCGTGGGATTCCGTATCTGCAGATGATGTTCTCCCAAAAGAACTGGGAAACTTGCTTGGTGGTTATCTTGGCCAGGGGTTTAGCCTCAATCCACTTAGTGAAATAATCAATTGCTACTATTAGGAATTTCCTCTGTGCTGAAGCCATGGGAAAGGGTCCAAGTATATCCATCCCCCACATTGCAAATGGAATGGGAGAGTTAATCGAGGTCAACACCTCAGGCGGTTGCCTCACAATTGGGGCATGCTTCTGGCATCTCTCACATCTCTTGACATAGTTTTGTGCATCAGCCAACATCTCCGGCCAATAAAACCCTAAACGAATTATCTTGTGAGCTAGGGCTCTGCCCCCCAAGTGTTGCCCACAGATTCCTTCATGAACTTCCTCCAATGCTTCCCTTGCCTCTATAGGCCTTAGACACTTCAAGTACGGGATTACAAACGACCTTTTGTACAGAATACCCTCAATCAAAGTATATCTCAACGCTCTTACTGAGAGTTTTCGTGCCTCCATGGCATTGTCTGGGAGCCAACCGGTCTCCAGGTGTGCCTTAATAGGATCTATCCAAGAGCCTCCTATATCAATTGGTGCCACTAACTTTGCATTAACGGTCGGGGCCTTCAAGACCTGAAAGGAGACACTCCCGGCATAATTTTCTATTTCAGAAGAAGCAAACTTAGATAGGGCATCGGCCTTAATGTTTTCCTCTCTTGGAATGTGCTCAACATAGCACTCCTCAAACTGGGACATAACAGCCTTTACTACTCTCAAGTATTTTGCCATAGTCTAATCTTTAGCCTCGAATTCACCATTTACTTGTGCTACCACAAGCCTTGAATCTCCACAAACTTTGAGATTCTTGACCCTCATGATTCTGGCCAAGCCCAAACCAGCTATCAATGCCTCATACTCCGCCTCGTTGTTGGTAGTAGGGAAATTTAACTTTAAAGCGTACTCAACTGTGAACCCATCGGGGCTTTGCAAAACCAAACCTGCACCACTAGATTTTGTTTTTGATGCTCCATCAAAATAGAGCACCCAATATTCCTTCAGATCGGGTGTAAGTTTCTCTTCTTTTTCCTCTTGCCCAGGGGTAGTCATTATCTCTTGCCCCCCGACTTCTTGGTTGTTAATAGTACATTCAACCACGAAGTCAGCTAATGCCTGAGCTTTGATAGCTGTCCGAGGCTTGTATGTGATGTCAAACTCTCCTAACTCAATCGCCCATTTGATTAGTCTTCCACTGGCCTTAGGGCTATGCAATATGTTCCTCAATTGCTGGTTTGTCAGAACTTGAATCTTATGTGCCTGAAAGTAAGGCCGCAGCTTTCTTGAGGCAGTTACTAATGCCAAAGCAAACTTTTCTATGGGTGAGTAATTCAACTCAGCCCCATGCAACACTTTGCTCACATAGTAGATAGGTTTCTGGACCTTCTCCTCTTCCCGAATAAGGACAGCACTCAGGGCTTGTTCGGATACCGCCAGGTATAAACTAAGAATCTCCCCAGGACTTGGTTTAGTCAACAACGGGGCTTCAACCATGTACTTCTTTAGTTGCTCAAAGGCCTCTTGGCTTTCAGGTGTCCACTCAAAATTTTTCACCTTTTTTAATGCTTGGAAGAAAGGCAAGCATTTGTCTCCAGACTTGGAGATGAATCTTCCTAAGGCTGCAACTCGACCTGTCAACCTCTGCACATCTCTTATAGAGCGTGGTGGCTCCATGTCTAAAATCGCCTTGATCTTGTCAGGATTGGCCTCAATGCCTCTTTTTGAAACCATCAGCCCTAAAAACTTCCCCGATCCAACGCCAAAAGCACACTTGGCGGGATTCAACATCATCTTGTGGTGCCTCAGCACTTCAAATGCCTCTCCGAGGTGCTTGATATGATCAGCCTTAAGTAGGCTCTTGACTAACATGTCATCAACATATACCTCCATGGTTTTTCCAATCAGATGGGCGAATATCTTATTCACCAATCGTTGGTAAGTAGCTCCTGCATTCTTTAGACCAAAAGCCATGACAAGATAACAGAAGACACCAAAGTCAGTTATGAAAGATACCTTAGGTATGTCATCCTCGTGCATCTTAATCTGATTATAGCCGCTGAATCCATCCATGAAGCTTAACATCTCATGTCCAGCTGTAGCATCTATCAACATATCAATCCTCGGCAGGGGAAAACAATCTTTTGGGCATGCATCATTCAGGTCAGTGAAGTCTATACACATTCTCCACTTCCCATTTGCTTTCTTGACCATGACTGGGTTCGCTAACCATTCAGGAAACTGGATCTCTTCAATAAAACCAACTTCCAAGAGCTTATTCACTTCTTGCCTAATGGCCTCTTGCCTCTCCGGAGCAAAGTTTCTCTTCTTCTGCTTTATTGTCTTCCTTTTGGGGTCAACATTTAACCTATGAGTTATGAGTTGGGGGTCAATCCCTGGCATATCAGCTGCTGTCCAAGCGAACACGTCGCTATTCTTCTGTAAGAATTCTATTAACTTGCCCTTCAGGGGTTCTTTCAGAGATGCTCCAACATAAGTAACTTTTTCAGGATCATTAGGTTCTAGAGGTACGGGAATCAAATCCTCTGCTGGCTTCCCTCTATGCTCTTCATCATCACGGACATCCATGTCTTCAATCGGAAGGACCTGCCCCCCGACTCCATCGGCCCTCAGTGCGGCCACATAGCAACTTCTTGCCATCTTCTGATCACCCTTTTGTTCTCCGACACCATTCCGTGTCGGAAACTTAATTTTCATATGATAGGAAGAGGCCACAGCCTTAAACGCATGAAGTCCAGTCCTTCCAAGGATTGCGTTGTATGTTGATGCTGCCTTGATCACCAAGAAATTCAACATCTGAGTCGCCTCTTTAGGCTCCTGCCCAATAGTCACGGGTAGCTGAATAGTCCCTTCAACGTTGGACTCCACTCCGTTAAACCCGTATATAGGCATGTTTGTAGGGGTCAGTTGAGAGTCGTTGTAACCCATCTTTACAAATGCATCATGAAATAAAATATCCACAGAAGCCCCATTGTCTATCAAGACTCGTTTTACTTCGGAGTTTCCAATCACGGGAGTTATGACCAGCGGGTCGTCATGGGGGAATTTCACCCCTTCCAAGTCTGAATCATCGAAACCAATTACCATTTCGGTTTTAGCACGCTTCGGGGCTTCTCCCATAATGTGCATTACTTCTCTAGCATATGCTTTTCGAGAATTCTTAGTCGTGCCAGCTGCTGTCGGGCCTCCCCAGATCATATTGATAACTGCCCTTCGGGGCTGGGGATTGCGATCATGGTTGTCATCCCTCCTATTATTATCTCTCCTTTCATTGTCCCTTCTGTCATTGTCCCTTCTCTGGTTCCCACGGTCATCACCCTTGGTGAACTGACTTAGTTTTCCTCTTCGTATCAAGAACTCAATCTCATCCTTGAGTTGCCTACAATCGTCGGTGTCATGTCCCACATCTTTGTGGAACCTGCAGTATTGCTCCTTATTTCGCTTAGCTGGGTCTCCTCTAAGTGGCTTCGGCCATCGGAAATCCTTTTCTTTTTCAATGTCCAACAGGATCTGGCTTCTTGGAGCATTAAGTCTGGCATACTCTGAAAACCTTGGACCCGAGTTCTTTTTTGGAGCATATTCAGAGTCTCTGCTAGCTCGGGGATACTTGTCCCTAGCATCGTACTCTTGTTCTTGCTTCCGCTTGTTCCCTCCATTGCCCAACGTGGCTTCTTTCTTGATGCTGTCCTCAGCTTTTATATACTTGTCCGCCCTTCGTTGAAGTTCATCCATGCTTTCAGGGGGGTGTTTTGCCAACGACCTCTTAAAAAAGAGATCCGTGGTTCCATGCTGTAAGGCTACCATGGCCACCTTATTTTCCAAATCGGTTATATTCAGAGTTTCCTTAGTGAATCGCTTGATGTAATCTCTTAAGTTCTCATTCTTTCCCTGTGTCACATACATAAGGGATGCAGAGCTTTTCTCATGAATTCTTCCGCTGATGAATTGACTGACAAAAGCGGTACTCAACTCCTTGAAAGAGCTAATAGAGTTTGGAGGTAAACGACTATACCAACGTTGCGCCATGCCCGACAGGGTTTGGGGAAACGCCCTACACTTAAGGGCATCGTTGGCAAGCTGCAGTAACAAGGCGCTTGTAAATGTTCTCACATGAGTTGCGGGATCCCCCGTTCCATCGTAAGCTTTGATCGTGGGCATCTTAAACTTTCGGGAGATATGTGCATTCATCACCTCCTCAGTGAATGGAGGGGTCGGATCATCCAGATCTCCTTGTAGCATCAAATCTCTAGGATTATTCTTGGGGAGTTCCACCCTGGTAGTTCCTCTGGTTGGGGCTTCAGCCCTTCGGTGTCTCCTTGAAGACCTCTCCAGATCTATGAAGGGAATCCCTCCTGAAGTCGGAGGAGGTCGAGTCTGATTAGGGTTCTGTCTCTCTAGTTCCCTTGCTTGGTCGTCCTTCAGCTTCTGAATCTCGGCTTCATAAGCCTTAATTTTCTCTGCGATTGTTAAAGGACCATCTCGGTTCGATGGATTCCTCCCTAGAGGCTCCTTACTAGCGCGTCGCCTCCTTGGGACTTCGTCTCGATCATCGTCTTCAGATGACGAGTCTCCGGTATAAGGACCAGAGTAATCATAGTATCCTGGTTCAGGAGGAGCCGGGCCTCTAAGATAAGGGGATTGTTGTTGCCCATGGATCAACCGAGCATGACCGCTTGGTCCTGGATCCCTTGGATCTTGGGGGTAATTAGGCAGCCCATACATTGGGTTGGTGTTGACAGGGAGCGAAGAAGTGGAGAGACTGTGAAGCGGCGGGCGGCTACTCAGAGGGAGAGGAGAGACCACCATCTGGAGCGGGTTAGTCTCCTGTCCTAGAGGGACGATTACAGGTTGAGATCTTTCAGCGGGGGGATCCGTCCCTTGTGGTTGAGAGGCCTGACTATGAGGGTTTGTTTCCGTCAATGGGGGTACAGACCCTGGCCCTGTACCAACAGGAGGAGCAGCGATTGGTGGAACGATGGTTCCGGAGGTAGCCTCGGTTGAGACCGATGTTGTTCTTCGAGTGGTAACCATGGTTGATGTCTTCGTCCCACAGACGGCGCCAAATGTTGTGGAATAAAAACTAGGTTGAAAATATTGCGGCTAGGGTTTGTATATTTAATGCTAGGGTTCGTGAGCTTCGTGCTTTAATGGCTGCTTCTGCGTTCGAGACTTAAACGGTCCTCACAGAATGCCTACGTATCTCTGTAAATTAGAGAATCAAGCCAATAAAACGTAGTTCTGAGGTGAGGGGTCAGGCCCTTTATATAGGCTGAGAAGCCTTAGAATTATGGTAGGATTTGGAGACTTGGTGGGCAAGTCTTTGAGGAATGTTCTAGATCTATTCCTTGTAGGAATCAGTTTCCATATTGGATTGGATGCTTTATTGGATAAGTCTGAAGGGGATATTATCCTTATCCAACTCTTATTTGATGAGCTGTTTATTACTGTTAATATTAATTACGAAATTAATATTATATTTAGGGTTTTGGGCCCAGCTGGTGGGCCCCACGTTTTGACTATTCTCGGCCTAGTTAATGCCACATTAAATGTGTCTTTAGGGCTTATTTTCAGCCCATATCACTGGTGGTAAGATTATCCGATACAACCTTGTGGATAAAAGTGCGAAGAAGCTATGGGAATTTGCTCCAGGTCATAAGTTTTACAATGATGATTGTCTAAGGCATGTCTGTGCCTTACCGTACATCGAGTCTCTTGCTTATGTCTGATTATTGGTCAGATCTGGTTTCATAATAAGTTGTTATGCATGCAATATTACTTTGCAGTGGTTTATCAAAGAAGATGTATCCCGGAGATAGATAAAATCCAGGTTTTAGGTTAAATATAAGGTTGTACCCTCAGCATAATATACATTTGTAATATAATAAGTTATTTTACAAATTTTGATCGAATAAATGAATTTTTAAGTATAAACTCGAAAAACAGGGGGGGGAATGTCCACTTGAGGAACAATTTTAATTAACAATCAACCAATTCAATTTAAAAATGTAGTAATTAAATTAAAAAGGCATCACAAACGGAATTATGTACATTGATCATCTCTAGATATCATTTTTAATTTCTATATAGATATTAATCAGCTGTATGCCATCGTTTCCAATGCTAGAAGTTTAATAATTGAAATTTATTGTACTTGAGCTTCCAATTCATAAACAAGACTCTGTTACGCAAACTGCACATTCTCATAGAAGATAAACACAAGAGAACTAGAACACGTAAACTGCCAGTCTGCCATTATTCGGAATTTTAGTAAGACTGTAAAGGCTAACTAATCAACAATTAATCAAATTATTTAGTTGTGAACACTTAAAAAGAAATACAATCAGGATTCTGTAATTCGACACAGTGTCCAGAAAATTTGTCCCAATTCGCTTTTTTTCTTCTTCTGAAATCAGGTGTCCACGCTAGATCAAAGGTAAAGCGTGTTCAGGAATTTTCAAATGTTAGGTAGTTATTTATAAAATAGATCAAAGGTAATTATTTATTTGTTTAATCAATTTAATTTTAGTTGTCTTATAATTAAATTCAATCAATGTTGTTAAAGTGAACTAATGATGTTAATTTTATTATATTAAATACGTATTATTATATTTTATTATTCATCTATAATTTTTTTTCTTACTAATTAAAATGTAAATATTAAAAACTATAAATAATAAAATAAAAATATTAAATATTAAGATTAAAATATTATTAACTGTTAGTAATATTTAAACTTGGATTTGGATTTTATAAAACTCAATTTTTCCGTAATTTAAGACATGGTTCCAGGGGCAAAATGGTCTGAGTAGCAAATGTCAGGGGCTAAAAGAGTAATTATAAATTCCAGAGAAAAGGGCAAACGAGAACAAATAGAGGAAAGTTGGGAGAATCAGGCTCGGGCCATTGAGAAAGTTCAATATCCTATTCCATATCTAATTTGTAATTCAATTTCCTGCTTTTATATATTGGGTCCATTCATTCCAATCCATTACTACTTTTTTATATAGTTAGGGTTTATATTGGGTCAATTCGTTGCAATCTATATGGCGGGAAGCAAGATTAGCAAGCAAAGCACTAGTTGTTTTATACCCGAAGAACTGGTGTTCAAAATACTCACATTCTTGCCTGTATTATCACTCCTCCGATGTAAATCAGTTTGCAAAACATGGCTTTCCATTATATTAAACCCACAGTTTATCGAAACTCATCTCATTGAATCCCGCAAAAAGCAACCTTCCTCCGAACTCTCCTTGGTCGAAATAAAATCCATCTATGTTGATACTTGTGGAGATTCAACA
The DNA here is from genome assembly GCA_036435485.1 of Saposhnikovia divaricata. Lineage (NCBI taxonomy): Eukaryota > Viridiplantae > Streptophyta > Magnoliopsida > Apiales > Apiaceae > Saposhnikovia > Saposhnikovia divaricata. Next base: position 37,630,550 of record CM071599.1, read on the forward strand.
CTCCTCTGCGTGCTTGACTTTTTAGATTGGTGGAAAATTAGAGCAATATGTTCTTGTAATGGTCTTGTTTGTGTTAGTGATCTTTATGGTGATGTTATTTATTTGGGGAATCCGATGACTAGGCGATTTAAGAAACTTCCTCCTCCTCCTAGTGTAAAAATATATAATTTCGATGATCTTGTGCTAGGGTTTGGTTTCGATGATATTTCTAGTGACTACAAGATTCTTAGGATTTTGCAAGTGTCCGAGGTTGATGCTGATGATAATGTTGTTGTTGATGATTCAGATATTTGGGGTCTACAAATGATTCAGATGTATTCTGCAAATGATGATTCTTGGAAACAGATTCATATTCCAAAGACACTTGAAAATATTTCGATTGGATGTAAGTGTGTTAATCTTAAAGGAAGTCGTGTTTTGTATTTCAAAGGCGCACATGAACTACCATCGTTTGATTTGCACACTGAAGTGTTTAGAGTATATCACTACCCTGGGTAGCACGGGTGCGCCTCCAAGGTACCGCACTGCGCACCGGGTGCGGTTCGGATGCGGCGGTGCGGCGGGGTGCGGCTGGGTGCGTACCGGGTGCGCCACCCGGCGTATCCCCGTATTGTTCAGCAGGGATTCGTGGGGGATACGGGAAGGGGATACGGGAGGGGTAGTTTTTGTAATTTTTCGGTCATCCCCGTTGTTATCGCCGGCTCCATCTCCGGTTAGCTCTCTTCGTTCTTCCTCCACTTTATGTAGGTATCGATTTGAAAGGATTTGTGTATATACATATATATATGTATCTATTTCTTAACTAATCTATCATCGATTTTTGATTTCTTCTTCAGTTTTTCAACGTATGTATATATTGTGTGTATGTATATGTTGTATAAATGATGTAAGTGTGGTGTGTACTCGAAGTGCATATACAGTATGTATGAGCCCTCAGTCCAAATAGATATTTATATAAATGTTTGACTTTTTCCTGACTTCTTTTTTAACTTTGATTTTTCAGAAATTAAAGTTAATGAAATTAACATGTAGTTATACTTTTTACTTTTGTTGGACAAGACTTTATGTCTGCATATAAATGCATATTTTTTTAATTTGAGTGCTATATAACTTATTTTTTCGTTTTGCTAATTAAATGTATATATAAAATATATTTTTAATATTTTAAAATTTGCCGAATCCCCCCGCACCCGAATTCCTATATTTTTTATTTTGACGAATTCGCGTATCCCCGCACCGCGTATCCCCGCACCCGCACCCGCACCCTTGCTTCACAGTCACTACCCCATATCTTATCCCATACCTCGAAGAAAGTCTTATGTTTTGGATTTTGAAGGTTCTGTTGCTTTGATCTTTGATGAATCCACTATTGATAAACCGGTTCTTAGTCTATGGACGTTCAATGAAGTTCTTGGCAACTGGTCTCTGACTAAAGAGTTCAACCTTGACGACGATAATTTGAAAGAATGTCCTGTTCCGAAGCTAACCGAGTACACGGAGACCCTTGTTTCACTGAAAGGGTTTGAACTACTACCAAGTCGGCCATTAGCTTTTCACCATTTTTTAAATAGTTTGTGGTAGAAATTGTATTTACTAGTAAAATAAAAGAAGTTAGCTAACTTGGCTTTCGAATAAAGTTTATTTTTATTATATGCAATTACTTTGGTATTACTAGTACTTTGATTATATGCAAATGATGAAGTTGCATTATTTTATTCATCCTTCTTCACATTCCAGTGATTGCTCTACAGGTTCGGTCCTTATTTAAGTGATATTACATATTACATTTACATATAAGTAATGTTAAAAGCTGTATAGTATACATTTAGTATATAATTTTTTTTACCAGAGTAATTGCTTGCTACAAATGCCGTGCAAACTAGTTATAATCATGACAGAAAAGAGTTCAAGAGCTTTGTAGGGATTATGCGCAGAGAATTCTGCAACATTATTAGCTAATGGTATGGCCAAATTTAGATTGGTTTTGAAACTGAGTTAATTAATTAGTTGAACTCGTCATTTAAGAAATTTAATATACATTATCTAAAAAAACTTGAATATTGTTGGTGAGATATATAAGTTCTTTGAGAGGGTTAACAAAGATTCAACTCTCGAGTGATATGAGTACCCAACCATACCTGCTTTATCACATCTTTTGCTTTTTGAGAAGCTAATGAACTCACATTATTCTGTAGTGAAAATAAAGAACTGCAGAGGATGATTTATAATCTATTCTTATCTATTACACATTTACACTGATAGAGGTACCATTTCTATACTTTGGTGCGTTAAAAAGTGCTGCAATCTATACTTTGTTGCAGAATTCGATTCTTTAATAAGTTAACATAAATTAATATCAAGTTGTTAAAAGTCAACCAGATTTTAATATGATCAGATTAGTTTAAGTTGAACGCATCGTTAGTGACAGACCAAAGGTAAAGTGTGTTCAGGAATTTTCACATGCTAGGTGGTTTTTTATAAATTAGAAATATATAATCAGGAGTACACTGCAAGCTTTGCTAGCCAGAGAGAGCCAAAATGTGAATAAGTATGGAGTAGTTCCCTATATTACAAATCACTACTCTTAACACATATTCTTGAAATTAATCATGATTAAGAAAGGAGCCAAAAGAAGTCGAACATCAGAACAACTTTCTCCCGTTTCATGTGATCCTCATTTGCAAACCTTTAAAGATTCTGCTGTCAAAATTGCTTCAAGCGAAGATCTTCTGATTCTGATCCTGTTGCATGTCTTCAAGTGAATTTATTTATTTAACCTTCATTATAAAGAAAAATATATATGATATCTATACTATTAAAACTCCTAAAATAAATAATAACATAATATAATTAATGGTAAGTAGTCGATTGCCTTTTTTCACATTTACTTTTAATTGAAGATATTACCTTTTATAAACACCTACTAATCTTACAATCATTAATATATACCCGAAAATATCACATCATATTTTTCAATTATTAATAAAATATATTAAAAATCTGTATATGTTGTTTATAAAAACATCAATCGTATCATATCTTACAATCATTAATATTTCCTTTCAAATTACAACATGTTATCTTTTTAATTTAAAACTAATCTTATAATCATTAATATATACCCGAAAATATTACATCATATTTTTCAATTATTAATAAAAATATAATAAAAATCTGTATACGTTGTTTATAATAAGGAAACATTAGTATAATCCGTAAACATGAGTATATTAAATTATATTAAATTAAAATTCATTAATTAAAATAATGGTAAGTTGTCGATTGCCTTAATTTAATTATAATTACTATAAACTAATCAATTACCTTTTTCACATAAATCATATAATCTTTTTAATTTTCACGTTACCTTTCTATTTCTATAGCTAAAATATATTTTTTCCCAATTATATCACGGGAGGTTCTATTTAATAAAAGAAACTAATAATATTCTAATATTAATAATTAACTGATTTTCTTTTTCAGCTAAAACGTATCATCTTTTATATATTTTCTAACTAAAATCCCTCTTTTAATAGAAATATCACGTACAATATTAATTTCTTCTTTTCAAAAACCATTACGAGCAATTGTATTTAGTAAAATAGCGTAATTAAATTATAAATACTATAAACTAATCAATTACCTTTTTCACCTAAAACATGTTACCTTTTTAATTTTCTTTAACTAAATCCTCTCTTATTCTAATCATTACACGGGCATTATATTTAATAAAATTAAAGAATTATTTTATAATTACTAATACTTAAACAATTATTTTTTTCAACTAAAACCTATCATCTTTCTACATTTTCTGACTAAAATCTCTCCATTTTTAGAAATATCATGGATAACATTTATACAACTATTATCAAATCATCTCATATAAAAATTTAAGCCTCCAAAATTAATATTTCAAAAAATAATTTAAATTAATACAAAAAATTTTATATAATATTTTAAAAAATCCGTGCATCGCACGGGTTTTAAGCTAGTATGAGTAATGTTAAAAGCTGTATAATATACATTTAGTATATAACTAGTTGAAAAAGCCGCGCTTCGCGGCGGCATTACAATTTTTTTAAAAAAATTCAATATAGATTTTCGTTACTTTTAACATATTTTCTAAAGATTTATATAATAATTTTTATTTATAAAAATCGAATCCTAAAAATAAAAATAAAAATTATGACATCAGGATCCAATTCTAATAACTAATACAATCTTTTCTAGTGAGTCGTCTTCTCGTTAAAACATGTTTCGAGCCGTTCTTATTTGGAACCGAAATTCTAACTTCATTAGCACTTATCTTATGAAATAACATCTATACTATTATATTAAAGCCGAAACATTGAAAGTTTTGGTTTTCGGTTTGGTTATCCTATTTATTTTGGTTTTCGGTTTGGTTAATTTAATTTTTAATTAATTTTAAATATAAAATAAATCAATTTTAATCCGTTATTGGCTATAGTCCTAAAGACACAATAGTATTTTATATATACACCATTACTAATATAGCTAAACTTAAAACCTCCATTGCCTTCACGAACACTGCGCACAGAATTCTATTCTTCTAAACCTAATTTACACCCTCCTCATCAATTCAATACACAAGTTTCTTCGGCTTTTCTCTTCTTTTGCAACACCGTATATATCATTAAAGTGTAAGTATAATGATTGTATTATGTTTTTGTATTATCTCCATCTTATAATTGTTACAAGATATTTTGATTTAAAACTAATTTTATAATCGTTAATATATCCAAAAATATCACACCATATTTTTTAATTATTAATAAAATTTATTAAAAATTCGTATACATTGTTTATAATTGGGAAACATTAGTATAATCCGTAAACCTGAGTATATTTAATTATATTAAATTAAAATTAAAAAAATATTAAAAATAATGATTATATAATATTAAATAAAATTTATAACATAATAAAAGAAACCATGCATTGCACGGACATTGAAAGTTTGTCGATTCAATTTTCAGCACGGATCATCCTAATTATTAAAATAAATAGTAAAATAATATAAGTAGTGATAATATATTAAAGTCAAAAGATTAAAAGTTTGATCGGTTTAGTTTTCGGTTTGGTTATTCTAATTATTAAAATAAATAATGACATAATATAATTAATGGTAATTAGCAATTGGCATTTTCACATTTACTTTTAGTTAAGATATTACCTTTTGTAAAAACATCAATCGTACCATATCTTCAAATCATTAATATTTCCTTTCTAATTAAAATACGTTACCATTTTCTTTTAAAACTAATCTTACAATCATTAATATATACCCAAAAATATCACACCATATTTTCAATTATTAATAAAATATATTAAAAATCCCTATATGTTGTTTATAATAAGAAAATATTAGTATAATACGTAAATATGAGTATATTAAATTATATTAAATTAAAATTTAAAAAAATATTAAATGATAATTATATAAAAACATAATTGTACAATTAACTAAAATTTAATAAATACATAAAATATCTTATCTTTCAATCAATTTAAAGGACGTTTACTTTTAATTGAACATATTATCTTTTATACACATCTAAAATACCATATCTTCCAATCATTAATATTTCTTTCTAATTGAAATACTTTATCTTTTAATATAAAACATAAGTTTGCAAACATAATCTTCCAATCATTAATATTTCTTTTGTAATTAAATACCCTATCTTTTAATTTAAAACATAAATTTAAAATCATTAATGTATACCCAAAAATATGATACCATATTACCGTTAGATTTTAATAATTAATAAGAACTGTTAGATGTAATTATAAAGTATATTTAATAACTAAATTACTTTACTAAATATTCAATGTTCGAATTTCGTCAACGACACATTTAATTTAAAATTTTATTATATTAATTTTAAATCATGCAAATCATTTATTAAATTTACTATAAATTTTATTAAATTAATATTAATATAATTTTAAAATTAATGATTATATAAAAATATAAATATAGAATAAAATAAAATTTATAACATATCAAAAGAAGCCCGTGCATCGCAATACTATTATATTAAAGCCGAAACATTGAAAGTTTTGGTTTTCGGTTTGGTTATCCTATTTATTTTGGTTTTCGGTTTGGTTAATTTAATTTTTAATTAATTTTAAATATAAAATAAATCAATTTTAATCCGTTATTGGCTATAGTCCTAAAGATACAATAGTATTTTATATTTACACCATTACTAATACAGCTAAACTTAAAATCTAATTTACTAAAAATTCAAATTTCGAACCCGTCAACGACATTTTTAATTTAGAATTTTACAAAATAAATTTTAAACCATGCATATCATTATACAAATTTATATTAAATTAAAATTTAAAAATTATTAAAAATAAGGATTATATAAAAACATAATTATAATGTTAAATAAATTTTATAACCTATCAAAAGAAACCCGTGCTTCGCACGGGTTATAAGCTAGTTTTTTTCTTAAAAATTAAAACCTTAAAAGAGAGAAAATTCTAATTTTAACATTCTTTAAACTTTCGAATATTTATGGAGTTTTAAAGATGAAAATACATCTTATGTTTTATGTATATTATAGATATTCCTATATTAATTTAAAACTTTCGCATGGAACTATTTTTCTATTATGTTAACACATCAATTTTTTTAAATGCGAAGACTATAATTACGGGAATAATATTGAATTTGTAGACATATTTTTCTAATGCAAGTATAATTAACTTGTATAAAAAATTAAAATAAAAGAATTTTAGGAAAAAAAGATATAAAGTTTAAAAAATCGTATAAGACGTACATTTCCATCGTCCTCGTATTCTACTTCCAATAAAACGTTTTATTATATATATTCTTTATATATAAAAACATATTTTCTACCTCCAATTAAAATTTTTAATTATATTTATTTTCTATAAATTCAAACTCTTCTTATTTATAAATTAGAACTCATGTTTTACTTACAACAAAACTCTTAATTATATGTATTACAAACACTTATTCCACTTCCAATAAAACTTTTAATTATATGTCTTCCGTATAAATCCAAACTCTTATTTTCAATAAATTTGAACACCTATTATGTTTCTAATATGTTAAAAGATAGTTTTTCAGTTATTAATATTTAAAATCCTAAAATTCTAAAAAAAAATTATATATTTTTTCGATTATATCATCAATATTAAATTTTTATATTCAACAAGGTTTTATTTCATGAACCGCTTTCTCGTCAAACATGGTTATTCCTTTTGAATCGCTCTTTCGTTAAGAACAAAACCCTAACTTTTACATATATTACTTGTATAATAATGTTTATCCATAAAAATCTAATACTAAAAATGAGAAATTTTTATCATCAATTTTAAATTCTAATAGCTGATACAATCTTTTTTAGTGAGCCGTCTTCCCGTTAAATACGTTTCGAGTCGCTCTCGTTTGAGATCGAAATTTTAAATTCATTACATATTATTATACAACTTTTTTCTTTAAAATCAAAACATAAAAATAGTGTGAATTCCAATTTTTATTTTCTCCAAGCTTTCTAAAATTTATGTAGTTTTAAAAATAGAAAAAGATCTTATTGTCTCTTTATATTATAGATACTTCTGTATTTATTTAGGGTTCCCGCATGAGAATGTTCTTTTATTTTGTTAACACATCAATTCTTTTCTCTTTAAATACGAAGACATTTTTTATGAGATTTGTACTGGATATATGAAATTTTTTCCTAATAAAAGTATAAATAACTTGTATAAAAAAATATATAATTTTAGAATATCGTAAAAGATGTCACCAAAGTCCTTGTATTCTACTTCTAATAAATTTTTTAATTATATATCTCCTCTATATATTAAAACACCCATTCTTCTTCCAATAGAACTTATAATTATATGTTTTTTCTATAAATTCGAACTTTTATTCTCTATAAATTCGAACTCCGATTTTATCTCCAATAGAACTTTTAATCATATGCCTTATAAATACATATTCTACTTCCAATAGAAATTATAATGATATGTCTTTCCTATAAATTTGAACTCTTCTTTTCTATAAATTCGAACACCTATTCTACTTCTAATATATTAAAAGATTTTTTTATATTTATTAGTGTTTGTTCGAACTCCTATTCTACTTCTAATAAAACTTTTAATTATATGCCATATAATTAAATACCTATTCTACTTCCAATAGAGCTTTTAATTTTATGTCTTCCCTATTAATTCGAACTCTTCTTATCTATAAATTCGAACACCTATTCTACTTTTAATATGTTAAAAGATATTTTTATAATTATTAGTGTTAAATTTAAGGAGTTCTAAAAAATAAAAAATAAAACATCTTTTGTCTTTATATTATAGATACTCATGTATTTATTTAGGGTACCTGTTAGGTCCAAATGTGTTGTAGAGGGGGGGTGAATACAACTTTTCGAATATGAGAAGCAATAAATACGATGCAATAAATGAACACACAGATTCAAGGAATATATGTCTTATATATAACTTGAAAGGGTTGCTACAACATTCATTACAAAGTATAACAGAAGTTGAGAGAGAGAAGTGAATGATACTAAGCTCTGTGAATGCACTCTCTCTTTTTCTCTTGTGTTTTTCTCTAGAATTGCTCACTAACTAAAACATTACACAAGTACTTCTATTTATACTACATGTAATCTATGTCCTGTAGTCTTCAAAGACTAAGATGTACGTGGCCCAATGATGTCCACATAATTCTTGCCTTATCTTGAAAGCTTGGAAATCTGCCAATCAGAAGATGCCATGTGTCATGTTGAAGCTGCACTCTAAGTAGAACTTCTACTTGAGAACTTCTACTTAGCCATCTCGAAGTTCTAAGTAGAACTTCTACTTAGAAACTTCTACTTGGCTATCTAGAATATTTAGTACTTAGAAAATATTCTGGTCTTCAACTTGAAACTTCAATGCACATCTCGAACTTGTGATATCTTCATGTCTTCTTTATTCTTCACTAAGCTCTTGAATATGGATCTTTATTACTGACATAAACTTGCTATCAATGTCCTGACACTTGATGCAACGGTCTGGTTCATAAGTGACTAGTCTTGATAGGGTTTTTACTTCTTGAATAAATTACCATATCCAATTAGAAATGTGGCTTTCCAATATTTGCTTTCCTTCTTGTTCACTTGAAATCAATTGGTCTTATTGATACTGATAGTTATGATCTTGATCTTTGGCTTTCCAAATCACTGAGGCATGAACAACTTTGACTTGAACTTCTCTCAATGATTTCTTCTTGGATTGATCATAGTTAACATGTTGAATTGTATCAATTACCTTGTCTTCATTTAGTGTTGATTTCTTGTGACTTCTTGTTCTTGATTGTCTTCTGGTTAAGTATCTTTTCCTTTAGTTTGAGTTACATTAGTTATAGTGTTACAAGTTTATACACTCTGCCTTTCAATCTCCCCCAATTTGATTGTCTAACAATGACATTCAAATTAATGAAGGATAACTCAACTAAACAATGAGACGAGAAAAGATAATTAACATTACAGTCTTGAATAATTTACAATTGAAATTTACATGAAAACAATACAAAGAACTTAAACTAGAAACAGAATTCGAACTTCGAATTAAAGATCATTTGAGTGATTCCTATCACCTGGATTATTTCATACCTTTTAGTCAAACTTGTATCACCTTATTGGATTCACTCTAAGGTGAATTTTCCTCAAGTGAGTTAAAGCAACCGAAAGACATGAAGTTTTTCCAACTTCAAGTTCACACCACTCTGACCTTTAACCCTAATTCCGTTTCCTCTTTCTAGCTTCAGCAGCTTGGTCTCTCTCTTCTTTCTGCCTTTTGAGCTTCTCCTTCTGCTGCTTTTCTTTCTTGTATACTGGATCTTTAAGCTGCTTCCACCTAGCATTCAACAGACTTACAGCTTCCATTTCTAGAGGGTTCTTGGGCTCTGGATAAGGATGTTTGAAAAACCTTCTGAGTTTGTCCACCTCCTGAGTAGTCCTGATCTTTGGAATATCCTCAAAGTTCTTCATGATGAGCTGAGATTTCCAATGTGTTTTATCAGCTTTAAACTGACAATAGATCATCTTGGGGTAGCCCTTGACACGGTTAGTATTGTGGACACTAGCCGCATCTCGCTCCATTTGCTTCTTTTCCACCACTACTTCAGACAGGTAACTCATGAGTCTCTGCTTTTCTTCAACAAACTTATCTTCCACTTCGCCCCATTTGAATACATATAATACTCTCTCCAGAAATGCAGCATCTTGAGTCCGTAGCAGCCATTGTCTACTCATATGCAAGATTGTTTGATTCTGGTCTGCATCTATGAATACTAAGGCATCATCTGTATCTTCAACATAAGCATGTATCCAGTATACACTTTCACTTCCTGGAACACCAATAGCCTCCCTTATTTCTCCTTGTTCTAGTGCTCCAGAAGGAAGAGTCAGAGCTTCATCTACATTCTTCATGGCTTGAAGAATATTCCATTTCTTCTCTATCAGCTCCGGCTCAATCTTCACGTCATCAAGAGGGTTTGGAGCAATGACATCACACTTCCACACCTCATTGCTCTTCTTGAATATGACTCTTTCAATGATCTTCACGGATTTATCTTTAAGCTCAGAAGCGAATCCCTTACTCATCATTTGTCTACAGACAGCTTTGAGAGATTCTACTGAAAGCTCCATTAGATCATTTTCCTCCATGCTAACCCTCTTCATCTTTCCATCAACTACCATCCGGATAAAATTTGGATATGCTGAGAATTCTGGACCCTTGTCCTCTGCTAGCTGCATTAACTGATCCCTGTACAGAATGCTTAGCTCCTCAGATTGAGAGTACTGAATTTTAGTCGCTAGCAAGAACAACTCTGACGCAGATCTTCTCATTATGAATTGGTCATCCACATATAGGAACGATGTTGGGACTCCTTCTACCAAAGACAAGATAACCTGCCACTCCTTAAGATTTGCATTGTATCCAACCTTGACTTTAGAAATTAATCTCTTCAAAGCATTTATATAGTCCCCAGTCATTGGATTCTGCAAATTCAAGTTGTAGAACAGATCATCTGCATCCTTGTTATGAACTCCTTTTGCACAGGGTCCCATCATTATCTTCCTTGCTTCATCCCATTTCTGCCCTATCCTTCGTTTGTCCAGATCAACTTGAGGATTAGCTAGCCTTGCAAGCTCATACTCATACTGCTTCCCTTGTAGCTCCACCTTCTGTTCTAGGAACGCAGCATGTTCTTGCATCATCTTCATTTTATGGAACTGAGCTTGTTCCAAGGCTAACTGTTGAGCTTTAAGGGTTTCCTCATCAACAGGAAATTCTTCAGGCAGTCCGGAAGACATCCCAGCACCTCCACCTTGTTCTTTCAAAGATCTTTTTATAGCGTGTGCCAACGGTACGTCTTCCATGTCAGAATCTGAGTCAAGTACCTCCTGTACTGTTTCCTGATGACTCAGATCAACAAATGGTTCATCAACCATTACTGCCTTACCCTTTCTCATCCTCAGAGCCTCTTCATCAACAGACGGCTCAACTTCTGGTTCCTTGACAAGATCAGCGGGTTCTTCAATTTCTTCGATGTGAACTGCCTGCTGTCTCGTCTCCTTTCCACTCTCCCCCTTAGGTGAGTTATCCTGAGCTCCACCATGGTCTTCAGATGCACCAGCTGCATAGGAACCTCCAAAACCAGAACCAGAGGCTCCCGCTCCACTAGCATCACCTGCACCACCTGCGCCAGCATCGGGGGGAGGTTGTTGCGACTCGAAGCACTCCGGGGGCACAAAAATCCTGACTGCGAACATCATTCTACTGATCTCCACAGCCATTGTGTGCATTGCAGACTCCAATGCCCCCATCCTCTCATTGAGAGTGCTTCCCAAGACACCACCAGCATGGCCCAAGTCATTGACCTTATTTGTCAAATCATCAAAAGCTGTAGCTTGACTTGCCATTCTTGCTGCGTAGTCGTCTAGAGCCCTTTGGTTGTTTCCAATATTGATCCCGAACTGCCCCATTGTCTGCCCGAACTGCCTCATCTGATTTTCCATTGAAGTCATACGAGTATCAAAATTTTCAATATTAAGGGACGGTGTTTGGTTTAGGTGACCTCGCTCTAATACTCGTTCTGTTGGTATTTGACGCTCGGTTTCGGGCCTTGAAAATGAAGGTCCCTCTCTCCCTAACCTCTCACACACACTCCCTGTCTCACGCTCGTGTATGTCTTCAATGATTGATCCAAATAGTGAAGCAGTACCTGCAGAAAATTGATAAGAAATGTTGTTGACAGTTATGGGATCAAATTCTGTTTGTTCCTGAGTTGGAATCTCAGGCTGAGAGGCTGCAAAGTGTCCTTGTACGACATCAGAACCGATCCTCTTTGCAGCATCAGTACGTACCGGTGAAGGTACGGCCGAAGTTCTTAAGGCTTCATGTCCTCTTGAAGCAACAGTATCTTCAAGAGGCACATCATCCTCACCAAAATCAAAATCCCTATGTGCAGAATGTTCAAGGGGTGAACCACTCGCGTGAGGTGGAGTGGTTGCGTGTGACACGCTAGGGTTTGACTGTGGTTGTGAAGTAGCAGCGTGGAAAAGTTTGGCTTTCTTTCGAATAAGTTGCTGCTCTTCGGGTTCATTCTCCTCATCATCTCGTATATATATACGTGCTGGTTTTCTGACTTCCGTTAACAGGGGTGATAGAGAATAGGAATGTGTATCAGACTCAGAGTCAGAAATATGGCTCTTACCCTGGGATAGATCCTGCGGGTTAGCAGTCTCTTGGGTCGCGGAATCAGAAACGTAGGAGGAGGAATGAATAGTATGCAGAGAGAGATTACCTGATTGATTACCTTGTGCATCATCGCTTTCCTCATCAGGAATCTCATCAAATGCCTCAGCATGAACAGATGGATTTTGAGCATGTGATGAGACTTGTGATGATGCCTCCAAATTGGTAACTCCTGCATCATATCTAAGCCACATTTGGATATTTTCAGGAGTAGACATCGGCTTACCTTGATGTTTATCCTGATTTGCAATGGTTGCAAGTGACTTAGTGCCCATCCCTAGCGATTCAGATGTGGGGCTTCTGGCAAATCCCTGTCTAATAGCAAGAGCATCCTTCGGTATTAAGTCATTGATCAGCATTTGAAGAAACCGAGGAAACCAGCAGACAACATCATTTGTGGTGAGGTCTCTGCTTGCAAGGGATCCCATTGAGGCCACTATCTCAGAGAGAACTATGCGTCCATAGTTTATATCCAGTTCTCTTGCTAGGGCAACTGCAAAGGTTTGCATTGGAATTGGAATTTGATGAAAGTCTTTTTCGCGTGCCCGAAAACATCTTGTGATGGCCTCGAAAAAGTAATTCCATTCCGCATGGAAGAATTGCTTTTGGATATTTCCCGTGATTGGGCCTTTTGGAGGATAACATCCAATTTCTTCAAAGAATCTGAGGCGTTCTGCAGCAGTAGGTTCTGGATCATAGGCATCTTTAATTGGGAATCCCAGAACTCTGTTGACAATTTGTTCGGTCACCTCATATTCCTGACCCGCTAAGGTAAACCTGAAACCGTAGGGGGTTGATTTACTCCCAAAAGTAACCGCACTAGTCCATAATTGCTGTAAAGCATCATGTACTAGTGTAGGTTTAGCAGTAAAAGCATGGCTAGCTTTGGAATACAAATTGAGAAATCGTATCCAAAACTTAAACCGTGGGAGTTGATCACCAATTTCCGTAGAAATATTATAAAAATTGTTTTTAGCAAGGGAAAATTGGTGAGCCATTTTAATTAAATGTTTTTTCTTTTAAAAGATGTGAATTTTTATTTTAATTTTGAAAAACAAATAATTTATGAATTAAATGATGTATCCCTTTTAATTTATCAAAAAGAACAAAAGTCCCTTAAAGAAAATTAAACTACGGGATGAACAATCAAAAACCAATGACCAAATCTGAATATTCAAAGAAGATGAATATTCGTGTGTACCAGTGAAATCGTGTGTGTTTATGAATGGTGAATGTGGAATTGCGTTTTATGAACAGTACACAAACAGTTATATGTTCGTGTGTATGTATATGTGCGTGTATATGGATGAACACAAAACACACCAACACAAAGATTTAGGATAACACAGTCAAGATTAGTCCAAAAATTGGCAGTAATTCGTGATTAGTACGAGTTTAATCACAAAAACAAGGGTTAACGGTATGAAGTTATGAAATCGCACTGTTCTTGTGAAACGGCTGCTGTGAAAAAGAAATTAGGTAAAGTGAATTGGGCATCGAGTTAGAGATGTATATATAGGTGAATGTGGAATGACAAAAATGTCCCTGTTAAAAAATGTGAAAAGTACTAAGTTCATACAGGGGACATCTAAGTCGAACTCTATCTCGAACTTTTCTATCTCGAACATCTCTATCTCGAACATCAAGTCGAACTTCGAGATAAAGTTCGAGATAGAGGTTAACTCGAACAATTATGCACAAAGAAGCACTTTTAACCAATTTAACAGCAGAAACTATAGGGAAATCCTATCTTGAACATTATTGATTTGTAGTAAACTTGGAAGAAAAAGAAAATTCAAGATACTTTTCGAGTTAGAGTCTATCTCGAACATCAAGTCGAAATTCGAGTTGAGTTTCGAGATAGACTAAGAACTCTATCTCGAACATCAAGTCGAAATTCGAGTTGAGTTTCGAGATAGACTAACTCGAAGTTAATCTCAAATTCTTTTCAAAATACCCCCTTGAATCAAAAAGAACAGAGTAATTCAAGATATGTTTCGAGTTAGGAGTGTAACTCGAAAAATTCCCTTTAGCTTAACTGAGAACTCTATCTCGAACACCAAGTCGAAATTCGAGTTGAGTTTCGAGATAGACTAAGGACTCTGTCTCGAACATCAAGTCGAACTTCGAGATAAATTTCGAGATAGACTAACTCGAAGGTAATTCTCAGTTCTTTTCAAAATATTCCCTTAATGGAAACCTCATCTCAACCTTTGAGATAAGATTCGAGATAGAATTTATCTCGAATATTTTGAAGATAGAACTAGGCACACTGGTAACTCGAACTCGAACTCTAAGTCGAATTTCGAGATGAATTTCGAGATAGCCAACTCGAAATTCTTCCCAGACTTAGAATTTTTCAAAAACTTCACTCTGACAGATTAAGTCGAAACTCAAGTCGAATTTCTAGATGAGTTTCGAGATAGACCCTAACTCGAAATTTTGAAGTTTTTTAAATTCTAAGGCCTCAAATTACATGAAAATCATAGGCAAATTCATCTAAAAATCATGCAATATTTAGAATATTATGAATTTAACTCCCCCTATGATCATGCAATTTAACAAGCATAAATTCACAGATATGTTCTGTAAAAGACACTTAAAACACAAGGAATTTATGCAAAAACACACTATATGCAACCTATAACAATCATTAATTAGGCATTTTAAAGTCTAAGCACATAATGATTGATTAGCTTGCACATACAAACATAAACATGGATTTTACAGATAGAAGGCTTTACTAACTTGTGTTAAGCATTCCCAATTCACCAACCAACCTATTGAATGTTACTTCATCAAGAGGTTTGGTGAATATATCTGCAATTTATTGCATTGTGGGCACAAAATGTAGCTCCACAGTCCCCTCCTCGACATGTTCTCTTATGAAATGATACCTGATGTCAATATGCTTGGTTCTTGAGTGATCTACAGGATTGTTGGTTATGGCAATGGCACTTGTGTTGTCACACATGATTGGAATTTTCTTGTGCTCCATGCCATAATCCTTCAATTGGTTCCTCATCCACAGTATTTGAGCTACACAGCTTCCAGCAGCAATGTACTCAGCTTCAGCAGTAGAAGTAGATACTGTATGTTGCTTTTTACTTTGCCAGGACACCAATCTTCTGCCAAGAAATTGGCAAGCACCAGATGTGCTTTTCCTATCAATCCTGCAACCTGCATAGTCTGAATCCGAATAGCCAATAAGATTAAAACCTGTATCTCTTGGGTACCAAATCCCTAGATTTGGTGTGCCCTTGAGATACCTAAAAATTCTTTTGACGGCTACGAGATGTGATTCTCTAGGATCCGCTTGGAACCTTGCACATAAACAAGTTGCGAACATTATATCTGGTCTACTTGCAGTTAAATAGAGGAGTGAGCCAATCATACCTCGATAGCTTGTGATGTCAACTGATTTACCTGATTTGTCTTCATCAAGCTTCGTGGCTGTTGCCATGGGAGTCTTAGCTGCTGATGTATCTTCTAGATTATACTTCTTGAGTAAATCTCTGACGTACTTGGATTGACAGATAAAGATACCATCTTTTCTCTGACTGATCTGTAATCCAAGGAAGAAGGACAGCTCTCCCATCATGCTCATCTCATATTTTTCCTGCATTAGCTTGGCAAATTTCTCGCACAAGCGCTCATTTGATGACCCAAAAATAATATCGTCCACATATACTTGAACAAGTATTAAGTCATTTCTTACAACTTTATAGAACAATGTTTTATCAATTACTCCCCTAACAAAACCATTTTCAATTAAGAATAGAGATAGGTTTTCATACCATCGCCTTGGGGATTGCCTGAGGCCATAGACAGATTTGAAGAGTAGATACACAAAATCTGCATGTTCTGGATCAACGAAGCCAGGCGGCTGTTCCAGATACACTTCTTCTTCTAACTCTCCGTTCAGGAAGGCACTTTTCACGTCCATCTGGAAAACTTTGAAGTTCTTATGTGCTGCAAATGCCAAGAACATCCTGACTGCCTCAAGTCTTGCAACTGGTGCATAGGTTTCATCATAATCAATTCCTTCTCGCTGAGAATAACCTTTTGCAACCAAACGAGCCTTGTTTCGTGTTACAAGTCCGTTTTCATCCAGTTTATTTCTGAATACCCACCTAGCTCCAATTACGGATTTGTTCTTTGGTCGGGGTACCAGTTTCCAAACTTTCTGCCTTTCAAACTGATTGAGTTCCTCTTGCATTGCAATCACCCAATCAGCATCGCCAAGAGCTTCTTCTATTTCTTTAGGTTCAAGCTTGGATAAGAACCCAGAATATAAGGAGATATTAGCCATGTCAGCTCTTGCAGTTCTTCTAGTAGTCACACCAGCTTCTGGATCACCAATAATTAACTCAAACGGATGGTCTCTATTCCATACTCGTTCACCTGGAAATTGTCTTGATGATTCAGCTTGACTTTCTGAGTTGGGGTGCTGACTACTTTGATTATTTTCACTAACTCCCCCTGAGTTAGTGCCAGCTCCTACAGAACTAGAGTCAACTCGACTCGAGCCTTGAACAATAGTCCTTGAGCTGCTATTTACTCCCCCTGAGTTGTTGCCGGTTGGTACTGAAGAAGTCTCTTCTGATCTTGTAGAATTAGCTTGTTCACTAGACTCAGGTTCTTCACGTACACTTGGAACATTTAATGGAACAACCAACTCAGGTTCATCTTCAAGATCTTCTAAGTCCAGATTCTGAAATTTTAGGGACTCAGGTTCACTAGAATCTCTTGAAATTGATGAGAGTTTGGTATCGTCGAATCTGACGTTGTAACTTTCAGTCACTTTTCGATCATTCACCAAGAACACTCTATAAGCTGCCACCACGTCTGTAGAGTAACCAACAAAGATTCCTTCACGAGCTTTTGCTGCAAACTTGCCTAGATTTTCATCATCTATAAGCACATAGCATTTTGCTCCGAAGACATGAAAGTATTTGATTGTTGGTCTTCTGTTGTTCATTAGCTCACATGGTGTCTTTTCTTTATCTTTTATGATCAAGGTTCTATTTTGAGTGTAACAAGCGGTACTCACTGCTTCGGCCCAGAAATACAAAGGAAGTTTTGAATCATACAACAAAGTTCTTGCTGCTTCAACCAAAGTTCTATTCTTCCTTTCAACTACTCCATTTTGCTGTGGAGTTCTCGGGGCTGAATACTGACGACGTATTCCCTTAGATACACAGAAGTCATTTAGCACTGCGTTTTTGAATTCAGTGCCATTGTCTGATCTAATCGTCCTCACAGTAAGTGTTGAAACATTCTCAATTTGAGTGATATGATCAATGATTAAGAAAGGTACTTCGTCTTTCGTCATTGCGAACAATACCCATGTATACTTGGAGAAGTCATCCACGATTACCAAAGCATATCTTTTCCTAGACAAAGATAGGACATTCACTGGGCCAAACAAATCCATATGAAGAAGTTGTAGAGGCTCAGTAATACTAGAAATTTCTTTGCTTTTATGCGATGCTCGCTTCGACTTTCCCATTTCACAAGCTTCACAGAGTCCTTTCGGAGCGAACTCCATTTGAGGTAGATCTCTCACCAATTCTCGCCTCGCGAGAGCATTCATCGTTTTGAAGTTTAAGTGAGATAGCTTTTTGTGCCATAACCAGCTTTCATCATCCGAGGCTTTGCTGTAGAAACAGGTGACCTCATTCTGATTTGCTGAATCCATATCTGCAACAAAAAGATCTGCCTTTCGAACTCCTCTCAAAGCTAGTGAGCCTTCCTTGATGTGAGTGATTGAGACACCTTTCTTGTTGAAGACAATTTCGTAACCTTTGTCACAGAATTGACTTATACTCAACAGATTGTGCTTTAGTCCCTCAACATAGGAAATATCTTCAATGATGACATTGCCAGTTTTCAGTTTGCCATATCCCTTAGTCACACCTATGCTGTCATCTCCAAAGGTAACATAAGGGCCAGCCTTCATAACCAACTCTGTAAGCAGGGACTTGTTTCCAGTCATATGCCTCGATGCTCCACTGTCTAGCACCCATATAACTTTATTTCTATTCTGCTTAATGCCCTGCAATGACAGATTGGTTAGACATTCTTCGGAACCCAACTTTGATTGGGCCCGGCTTTTCGATAAGATCGAGAATCAACAGATTTAACAACAGGAGATGCACTTTTCTTCACATTACTAGAGCTTTCGACTATCTCCTTTCCTTTCTCAGACTTGACAGATTTGTCAGTCTTAGGAGAAGGTTTGTCACTCCTAACTTTAGGAGGACTGACAGTCTTGGCTCTACCATACTTTTTCTTGATATTTGAACTAGCAACAGTATTTGAGCATGACTGGCTAGATGCATTCATTAAATGCACAAAAGTTTGCATGATGTTAAAAGTGCATGGCATACAATTAGGTTGACCACACTGTGCATGATTCTGATGCAGATTATTCGTTGTATGTGTGATAGGCATGGCATGTGCAGCAGGAACATTCATGTTAGCTTTGCATGCATAAGAAAGATGTTCAGTAGATTTACAATGATAACATGCTTTCTTTATTCGTTCAGCCTTAACCTCTTTTATGCCTTTCTCTCTCTTTCCTTGTTGTTTAACAGCCTTAGCTCCTAATCCTAGTCTAGATTCATCTCTAGGGAAATTGATTTTAACTTGTTTAATAGGAGTTGTAGGTTGTTCTTTCTGGCGATCTTCCATCTCAATCTCATATCTAGCTATCAATTCAGTCTCTTCTTCTTCTATTCTAGGAACAAGATGTTTGTAGATAGGTTTGACAGCCGATTTAAGAATACTAGGTGTTTCCTTTTTAAGGTCACTGGAACTAGGATCAATAGGTCTCTTTCCTTCTTTCTTAGGAAGGTCAGAATAATCAAGTCCTATACCTACTCCAGTTATTTTCTTAAATGTGTCATTATCTACATACACTTTACTAGCAGCTAGTTTGTATGCTTCGCATTTAGTTTCTAACTCAGCTAGATTGTTCCTAAGACATGCTTCTACTTCTTCCTTAAGGACGAGCTTGTGTTCCAGAGATTTAATAAAGTCTCTTAGAGAAGTATCTACAGTGCAAGCTGCCTCTAGCTCTTCCACTTTTGCCTCAAGCATTCTGCATTTGGCAACAAGTGTTTTCTGTTCCTTTTGAGAAGAGTCTAGGCTTTTGCACAACATATAGATTTCTTCACTAAGAGCCCCGTTCTGTTCTTTATAATCATCAATAGACATTTCTACTTTAAGAGTCAGAACTGGTACCTCTGGTTCCTCTGATGTCTCAGCCATGAGGGCAAAGTTTGCTACATGAGTAACATCTTCCTCATCTGAATCATCCCAAGCTCTTCCTTCTGTCACCAATAAAGCTCGTTTTCCATGTCTTTCCTTCAACAGTGCTTCATAGTTGCTTTTGAGAGCTTCAAATGTTTCTTTTGGATAAGTCTGTTTAGGCTTTTTGCAGTCCGAGGCAAAGTGTCCAGCTTCACCACAATTATAGCATTTGAACTTCATTTTGAAATCCAAAGGAGATTTGTAACTGGTATTCTTGCCTTTTCCTTTGTAGCCTGACGAACTACCACCACCCTTAGCAGCCCGATAATAAGATGAAGATTTTCTCTGTGGTCGGTTGCTCTTTCTAAATCTCATGTTGCTGAACTTCCTTGCCATGTATGCCACGACACTATCATCCATGTTGTCCAGCTCTTCTTGGGTGTAGTAGTCATCATCACTGTCAGATGCGCACTCGTCATCATTATCAACTTGATGTGGTGCAAGTGATGATTTAGGCTTTGCTGCAACCATTGCCTTCTTAGACTCTTCCTCATCAGCAACTAATCCTGATGCACTTTCTTTTCCCTTTGAATCATTGTCCCATGCTTGATCTTGAAGAGTTTCCAGCTCATAGGTCTTTAATATTCCATAATATTCTTCCAGAGAAGTTGTATGCAAATCTCTGGTTTCTCTTATTGCGTAGACCCTATGTTCAATGCTTTTTGGCTGGTTCCTCAGATATCTCGTATTAGTCTCAACCATGGGGAGAGTTACACCTCTCAGATTCAAATCCAATACCAACTGACTGAATCGTAGGTAGACATCTGTTATGCCTTCTCCTTTTCTTATTCTAAAGGTGTCATACTCCATCTTGAGTATGAGTGTTTTGTTGCTTCTGACCTCTGCAGATCCTTCCATGACAACTTCTATCTTGTCCCAAATCTTCTTCGCTGTAGTCAGACCTTTGACTATGTTGAACATTTCATGATCAAGAGATTCCATCAAGGTTTGTCGTATGGCAGTATCATAAGCTATTTGTTCCTTGTCAGCATCCGAAAACTCCGAGACCTTTTTAGGCTCAGACCGAGGTGGTATAACCACTCCTCCTTCCGTATGTGAAGGAATAACTACCATTGGGACAAATTTACCCTTGTCAAGGACTTCCAGATATTCAGGGTTAACAGTCTCTAGATATAGTCTCATTCTGAAAACCCATTCTTCATAGTGATCTTTGTTGAACATTGGGATCTTGAATGCATTTTTAGGAGCCATCTCAATTCTGGTCACTAAAAGTTTATAAGTACCCAAGACTAGGCTATGTAGAATATTTATGTAGAACTTTTGCCTAAGTCGAAATTTCTCTAAGTAGAAATTTTGCTCAAGTCGAAATCACCAAGTAGAAATTGTCCAAGTCGAAATTCTATGTAGAAATTCTCAAGTAGAAATTCTATGTAGAAATTTTTGCCTTAGAATAATTTTTCTGCAGATTACTTTAATATTGAATAAACAATATTATCTCTTTAACACCTTTTGACTTTGAATGCTTTACTCACCTAACCCACCTAACCCACATGCTAGGTACTGAGTATGTCTGTATACTTTCGGCCGAATAAAGCAAATTAAAAAGTCCAAAACCACCTTTTTATTCTTTTACTTTTGAAAAGGAGATCAAAAAGTTGTTGGGTTGTCTTCTTTGATAAGAACAGATGATGAACACTCAAGAACACCAAATATGAATGAACCCAGATAAATTCACAAAAATTAGTTAAAATACACCCAAGCTAAATAATCACACCTGGAGTATTTAAATAATTTTTCAGATGAGTTTTTTCAATACAAACGAATTAAAACACACTTTTCGAGAAAATGAAAAGTAGATCTGAAAAATGAAAAACTCACGATTCTTCTACTCAACACAAGGATCTATGTTTTGTATGTTAAACATATAGCTTTGATACCAATTGTTAGGTCCAAATGTGTTGTAGAGGGGGGGTGAATACAACTTTTCGAATATGAGAAGCAATAAATACGATGCAATAAATGAACACACAGATTCAAGGAATATATGTCTTATATATAACTTGAAAGGGTTGTTACAACATTCATTACAAAGTATAACAGAAGTTGAGAGAGAGAAGTGAATGATACTAAGCTCTGTGAATGCACTCTCTCTTTTTCTCTTGTGTTTTTCTCTAGAATTGCTCACTAACTAAAACATTACACAAGTACTTCTATTTATACTACATGTAATCTATGTCCTGTAGTCTTCAAAGACTAAGATGTACGTGGCCCAATGATGTCCACATAATTCTTGCCTTATCTTGAAAGCTTGGAAATCTGCCAATCAGAAGATGCCATGTGTCATGTTGAAGCTGCACTCTAAGTAGAACTTCTACTTGAGAATTTCTACTTAGCCATCTCGAAGTTCTAAGTAGAACTTCTACTTAGAAACTTCTACTTGGCTATCTAGAATATTTAGTACTTAGAAAATATTCTGGTCTTCAACTTGAAACTTCAATGCACATCTCGAACTTGTGATATCTTCATGTCTTCTTTATTCTTCACTAAGCTCTTGAATATGGATCTTTATTACTGACATAAACTTGCTATCAATGTCCTGACACTTGATGCAACGGTCTGGTTCATAAGTGACTAGTCTTGATAGGGTTTTTGCTTCTTGAATAAATTACCATATCCAATTAGAAATGTGGCTTTCCAATATTTGCTTTCCTTCTTGTTCACTTGAAATCAATTGGTCTTATTGATACTGATAGTTATGATCTTGATCTTTGGCTTTCCAAATCACTGAGGCATGAACAACTTTGACTTGAACTTCTCTCAATGATTTCTTCTTGGATTGATCATAGTTAACATGTTGAATTGTATCAATTACCTTGTCTTCATTTAGTGTTGATTTCTTGTGACTTCTTGTTCTTGATTGTCTTCTGGTTAAGTATCTTTTCCTTTAGTTTGAGTTACATTAGTTATAGTGTTACAAGTTTATACACTCTGCCTTTCAGTACCCGCATGAGAATGTTCTTTTATTATGTTAACACATTAGTTCTTTCTATGTAAATGCGAAGACTCTTTTTTATGAGATTAGTATTGGATTTATGAAAATTTTTCCTAATAGAAGTATAAATAACTTGTATAAAAAATATACATCATTTTAGAATATTGTAAAAAATGTCACCACCATACTTGTATTCTACTTTCAATAAAATTGTTAATTATATTTCTCCTTTATATATTCAAACACATATTCTACTTCTAATAGAATTTATAATTATATATTTTTTCTATAAATTCGAACTCTTATTCTTTATGAATTAGAACTCCCATTCTACTTCGAATAAAACTTATAATCGTGCCTTATAAATACTTATTATGCTTCCAATAGAACTTCTAATTACATGTCTTCCCTATAATTTCGAACTCTTTTCATCTACAAATTCGAACGCCTATTTTATTCTAATATGGTAAAATATATTTTTATATTTATTAGTATTTATCTGAACTCCTATTCTACTTTTAATAAAACTTTTAATCATATATGCCTTATAATTAAATATCTATTTTACTTCCAATATAACTTCTAATTATACGTCTTCTCTATAAATTCGAACACCTATTCTACTTCTAATATGTTAAAAGATATTTTTATACTCCCTCCGTCCCAACCAAATGTTTACATTTGGTTTGGGCACGGAGACCAAGGAAAAATATAAAGAAGGAGGAGAGAAGTAGGAAAAATGAGTAAAGTGGTGGGACCCATCACTATATAATGTATAAAATGAGTTAGTGGAGGAAAGTAGTGGATGTAGTTGATTTTTATATTATAAAACTTTACTATTTTAGGAAAGTTTAGAAATGTAAAGAATTGGATGGGACATCCCAAAAAGGAAAGTGTAAACAAATGGATGGGACAGAGGGAGTATTTATTAGTGTTTAAAATAAAAAAAAATCTAAAAATTAGAAAAATAGATTGAGACGATCTTAGAGCGCCACCTAAGCGCCCGCGTATCCTCCTTTATTTATATATATTGATGATTTTTTTTACCAGAGTAATTGCTTGCTACAAATGCCGTGCAAACTAGTTATAATCATGACAGAAAAGAGTTCAAGAGCTTTGTAGGGATTACTTGTACTAGTGTGGTAAAATTTGGGGGGGGGGGTGCGCAGAGAATTCTGCAACATTATTAGTTAATGGTATGGCCAAAATTAGATTGGTTTTGAAACTGAGTTAATTAATTAGTTGAACTCGTCATTTAAGAAATTTAATATACATTATCTAAAAAAACTTGAATATTGTTGGTGAGATATATAAGTTCTTTGAGTGGGTTAACAAAGATTCAACTCTCGAGTGATATGAGTACCCAACCATACCTGCTTTATCACATCTTTTGCTTTTTGAGAAGCTAATGAACTCACATTATTCTGTAGTGAAAATAAAGAACTGCAGAGGATGATTTATAATCTATTCTTATCTATTACACATTTACACTGATAGAGGTACCGTTTCTATACTTTGGTGCGTTAAAAAGTGCTCAATTTATACTTTGTTGCAGAATTCGATTCTTTAATAAGTTAACATAAATTAATATCAAGTTGTTAAAAGTCAACCAGATTTTAATATGATCAGATTAGTTTAAGTTGAACGCTTCGTTAGTGAACAGACCAAAGGTAAAGTGTGTTCAGGAATTTTCACATGTTAGGTGGTTTTTTATAAATTAGAAATATATAATCAGGAGTACACTGCAAGCTTTGCTAGCCAGAGAGAGCCAAAATGTGAATAAGTATGGAGTAGTTCCCTATATTACAAATCACTACTCTTAACACATATTCTTGAAATTAATCATGATTAAGAAAGGAGCCAAAAGAAGCCGAACATCAGAACAACTTTCTCCCGTTTCATGTGATCCTCATTTGCAAACCTTTAAAGATTCTGCTGTCAAAATTGCTTCAAGCGAAGATCTTCTGATTCTGATCCTGTTGCATGTCCCCGTAAAGACACTCATGGGCTTCAAATGTGTATCCAAACAATGGTTATCTCTAATTACTAACCCACACTTTGTTCTTCTTCGCAACCCACTATCCCCTTCTGCATCTGCTTCTGCCCTCTTCTTTGACAGCTCGTCCTCTAAGCGAAGCAACCCTGAATACCAATTCATTCCTCTGGATGTTAGTGAGGAATGCCCGCCCCCTTTCAAATTTTTTAATTTTATTAATGACCCTTTAGATTCAGGCATATCAAATGGCCTATTGTTATGTGCTAGCTACAGAGCACATGAAATCAACTGCAGATATTATGTGTACAACCCCACCACTGGGAAATATACTACCCTTCCTCAAATTAGCCGTGAATATTTAAAATATGTTTGTAGTATGAGTTTAGCCTATGATCCTGTAAAGTCACCTTACTACAAAGTTGTTTGTGTTAGACGTTTTGAGATGTCTTGTCAACTTTTTCAAATTGAGATTTATTCATCTGAAACTCGGTTGTAGAGAGTCTCTGGTAAACCCTTTATCCCACCAAAGTATACGGAGTTCCAAAATGTAGAAATTGTGAGGGTGACCTTGTGCCATTGCTTGTGTGTGCATATGTGTAACGTAGCAGAGTAACAATATCGTATAAGCAATATGAGGCTACAAGGGAAGCTGAACAACAATGTAAATGGAGAACAAAGTACTCTTGTATTGCTATGTAGTATTCAGCTTGATGATATTACATGAGTAAGTCCTAATATATAGAAGAACAAAGTGTGTAAAGGAATCTGTTCCTAAGGTAGCTAGCCAACTATGCTGACTTTGTGAACATGAGCTAGCCAACTATGCTGACTTTGTGAACATATGTTCATAAACAGCTGTAGGATATAATATATTTAACACAAAATTCTATATTTTGGAATGGTTCTGTTCACTGGTGGAATGGATCTATTCACTGGTGGAACGGTTTTGTTTACGGTGGTGCTAGGAATGAAAGACGAGAGTCTTATACTTTGTACTTTAATGTTGAGGAAGAGAGAGTAGAACAACTATCAATGCCTAGGACACCATGGTATCGTATAGCCTCTTATGTTGGAGAGTCTGAGGGCCATTGGCATCTTGTTGAAAGATATTCTGATTTCAATTCTGTGTTCAATGTGTACGAGTTGAAAAAAGATTACTCTGGGTGGTTTATATATGAAGTATCAAGTTGATCTATCTGATATTCCTATTCTGTTCCCAGAGATAATGAATGAGTCCCGCTACACATTAAATATAATGTCAGTTGTGAGTAAAGGTAAAGAAGATGGCTCTTTCTTGGTATTGGAAATACCTGGTGGTAAAATTATCCGTTACAACCTTATGGATAAAAGTGTGAAAAAACTATGGGAATTTGATCCGGATCGCAAGTTATATAACGATGATTGTTTAAGGCATGTTAGTGCATTACCATACATCGAGTCTCTTGCATGTATGTGAGTGTTGAAAAGGTCCAGTTTCACAAAGGAGTAAGATAGTTATGTAAACAATATTCAATGCCAACTTTGGAATGATATGTATAGTCATAGGGGTTTTAGCTTGGTAAGAGGATGGATAAAGTCCAGGTTCCAAGTTTACTGCAAGGATATTAGATATACCATTAGTGTAATAAATAAGTATAATCTTGTTAATTTTTTACTTTTTTAATATAAATTTTATTATTTACATATTCACACCATTCTAGACTTCCAGTCGCATCGATTATATCAGTCTCATCGAATTAGATTGTTATGCATATTTTCATTCACACCATGTCGCTGTATTGCCTCATTTGGTTAAAGGATACAAGAGGAAAGAATGAAAAAAATGAGAGTGCAAATTTTTCCGCTATCGAAGTTAGGAAGAAAATGAGAGTATAAGTAGAAATGAATTAAGCATTGGTTATCCATCAATAAATAACTTATGGAGCATTAGAATTTTGTGTATGTTCTCCATGACTTAACCATCAATAAGCTAGCCTGGACAGCAGCTAAACTAACCAGGCCTCTTAATCAATGTCAAGGCTAATCCTTTTCACCAAGGATAATATAATATGTTGAAAAATCAATTACCGATGATATTGTTTTTTATATATCGATCATATATTTTTGATTTTTTAATTTGTAATGGATGAGGTCCAAATTTAGTGTGCAGAACGAATTCATATGTACGCATTATAATTTACACTGCTCTTATGATTTATCTGAAACAAAAATAGTAGTAATTTATTACCTTGATTTAATTAAGGGAATTTACCAAAAATACTATATTTGAAGTTTCTATTTGCAAAAATACCATCTTCTTTAATTAATTGCAATTTTACTACATTAAGTTTCAAAATTGCAAAAATACTACCAATTAGGTCAACCCCTCCCCCCTTTGACCCAGCCGACTTCAACAACTTCAACACATTTTTTTTAGGTGGGGTGATATTTTGGTTGCAACCGAATGCAACCACATTCAACTCTTTTTTTTAAGGTGGGGTG
Source organism: Saposhnikovia divaricata (assembly GCA_036435485.1). Lineage (NCBI taxonomy): Eukaryota > Viridiplantae > Streptophyta > Magnoliopsida > Apiales > Apiaceae > Saposhnikovia > Saposhnikovia divaricata. The sequence continues at coordinate 37,658,122 of CM071599.1, forward strand.
ATATTTTGGTTGCAACCGAATGTAACCACATTCAACTTTTTTTTCTTTTTGTTTTTTTAAGGTGGGGTGATATTTTGGTTGCAACTGAATGCAACCACATTCAACTCTTTTTTTTTTAAATGGGGAGATTTTGGTGGATTTGGGTTGCAAGGCATCGCCAGGGGCGACTTTTTTTTTAAGGTGGGGAGATTTTGGTGGATTTTGGTGGATTTTGGACTATATATATATATAGTCCAAAAAAGAGGTCGAAAATGACAACTGAAAAATGGAACTTGAAATCAGAAATTTAGTTGCATGTGGTTGCATTCAGTTGAATATGGCCCTGCGGGGCCTTGGAACCCAAAATCAACACACCTTAAAAAAAAAGTTGCATGTGGTTGCATTCAGTTGAATATGGTTGCATTCAATTACTGATTTTAAGTTCCAAAAAAGAGGTCGAAAATGACAACTGAAAAATGGAACTTACAATCAGAAATTTAGTTGCATGTGGTTGAATTCAGTTGAATGTGGTTGCATTAGTTGAATATGTCCCTGCGAGGCCTAGGAACCTAAATAGCACCCACCTTTAAAAAAAAAAAAAAGAAGAAGAAGAAGTTGAATGTGGTTGGATGTGGTTGCACGGCTGGGCAGGGTTGACCTAAAAGGTAGTATTTTTGCAATTTTGAAATTTAGGTTAGTAAAATTGCAAATAACTTTTCTTAACAAAAGTAAAATTGCAAAAATTTACTTTTTTTATATATATATTTATGAAAAAAGCCATTTAATTAATTGTTAACAACTAGCATAAAAACCCGTGCAAGGCACGGGTCGTTATGTTAAATTGTGTTTCTAAATTAAATTGTGTATAATCAATGTTACTTGAAGTATAAAATTAATTTTCATAGAGTTTTGCTTGTAATGGTATATGTGGCTATTGCGTACTTATTTAAATATGTTCAAGTTTGTAATTTGGAAACTAATATAAGAAGTACTAATAGAAATCATGTCAGTTTCTAATTTTATTGTGGGTCAATGAATAGAATCTGAGTGTTCAATAGGTGTTGTCTAATTAAGATAATTTTTCAAAACATTTACGATACTAAATTTTTTTTCCCAATTCTTCAAAAATGATGCCTTCAAGATGTTGCATTCGAAGAGTGTGGGTGTGGGTTTTAGTCATGATTCTAATACGCTATTCAGACCTTACGCTTTCACTTCTTAAAACTATCTTTCTAACTATTTCATTTCTTTTCTTCTAAACTCTTGATTTTAAGCTTTTTTTTTTGCCTTGGTTTCTCTTCCTATTTTTGTCTGATTTTCAAAACATTAGATAATTCAGTCCTCAATTGAGTGAATCTACATTGTGTAACGGGCTTATAACATTTTTGTTCTCCAAACTTGAGAATTTATCATTTATTACTTTTATTGTCATAAGTTGAAATTGATATATGACTTTTGTCCGTGCTTTGATAATGAATTAATCCTTTCTTTTTTCAAACACAGCTTCTTCCAAATAAGTATCTTTACAAATTGTAACGAACAAATAGACCTATGTATTCAATGAATTTGTTGTTTCTCCATGTGAGTTTTGTATATGCATGCTTTGTTGTGAAAGTCTTCTTTAATTATTAATAGTTCAATTTTAAATCATCAATTAAATTATATATTATAATTTAATAATTTTAGTATGCACTATATATGCTTTTATTTTGAATATTTCATTTTATCGCCAATGTTAATTTTGTACACATATTTAATTTTTTTTACATATAATATAAAAAATTATTGTTTATGCTACTAAAATTATGAAATAGAATTAATTATTTTTAAATAACATGGATTTGACTGATCGATGATAATATTAATTTTCATAAAATATCATTGATTATCATAACTTAAAGTCTCATATTTTGTTACACGAACCTTTGTACGTACTAATTTTATATAATCATCGTCTTCTATGTGTTAACATATATAATAATATTATTATTGGATAATTCCAATATTGTAATAGTTTCTTTTAAATATTATTTCTTTTATTATTATTTCTTCCAATACATTAAAAAGTCTCACGAATTTATCTTATGTTGGTGTAGTACCTAAGTTTAAAGTTTAATTTAGTTCCATAGTTATTTAAAGTTTAATTTAGCTCCAAAGTTATTTACAAATGTATTACTGTTAAGACATCCATATATTACGTGTATGATTTATAAACATATGTGGCGTAGTGGTAAGAGCATGCATAAGTTACTTGATAGACTCAAGTTTGATTCCAATGAACAACACTTTTTATAATAAAAATGTGTTGATGTTTTACCTAAGTTTAATTTAGCTCCATAGTTATTTACAGATGTATTACTTTTAAACGACATTCACTTATTAAGTGTATGGTTTGAAAACGCATGTGATATTGTGGCGTAGTGGTAAGAGCAAGCATATGTTACTTGATAGACTCACCTGTTTGGCATAACTTTTATTATGGGCTTATGGACTTATTTTCGGATAAAAATTTTATATTTTGATAATTTTTTTTATACAAGTATTTAATGTATGTTTGAGATTCAATAAGTTGCAAAAATAAGTTGGAAAGTTAGAAATCTCTAATTTTGTCTTAAAATAAGTTGACTTATTCCGGAAAAAGTTCCCCCAAACACCCCCATAATAGATAGATATATTGTAACTCATGTTAATTTAATTTGTTAACTCAATATAATTAATTAATTGCGTATTGTGTGTGACTTATTTAAATAAAAAAAATAATTGTAAACACGATGAAAGTATGTATTATCTCCACCGTGAAGCAATCTGGTACAATCAAACTGTATAAATCAAAATTCAAAATAAAGTGCACAAATTGTGTGCATGTTTGACTAAACTTAAATTAAGGATTTATGGATTTATTTTCGGGTAAAAATTTTATATTGTGATAATTTTTTTAAACAAGTATTTAATATATATTTCAGATTTAATAAGTTAAAAAAAAATTTGGAAAACTTAAGATAAGTTAGAGAATAAGTTCACCACACAACCCCTGTATATTGTTGTTGATTCAACTGCTGCAGCTTCTAATCTTCTTCTTCTTCTTCTCCACTGATCACACATAAACATCTGTATAATCGCAGTACATAATTTACACTCCATACTTATACAAACCTATACATACAAGTACGTGTACGTATAGACCTGCAACATGAGTGGAAACGAGTTTCGATTCTTCTTATCGTGTGACATAAATCTCCCCGTTACTTTTCGAATCGATAAATTAGAAGGCAAATTATCAAACACCTCTTCTAAATCTTCCCCCAATTCAGGTTCGTTTTCTTAACCTAATTCACTTTTTCAGTTTTATTTCATGATTGTTCAATTTTGTCATTTAATATTACATTTTGTTGTGTAATTGATCGAGTTTTTATGTTCTTCGTAAGTAGTCGATTAATCGAAACTAAATTATGTTTACTTGTACAGTTATCTCGCAACGAAAATGATTTAGGCCTTGAATTTGTTTGAAATATAGTCGTGTGATTGATCGAGGTTTAATGTTCTTCTTAAGTAGTTGATTAGTCGAAACTAAAATTTACGTGTTTACTTGTACAGTTAGCTGGTAATGGAAATGATTTAGGCCCTGAATTTGTTTGACGTATAGTTGTGTGATTGATTGAGTTTTTATGTTCTTAGCGAGGAGTTAATTAGTCGAAACTAGGATTTATATGTTTACTTTTACAGTTAGCTCATAACGAAAATGGTTTAGGCCTTGAATTTGTTTGTTGCATAGTTATGTGATTGTCTGATTGATTGTGTTTTTATGTTCTTCGTAAGTAGTTGATTAGTTGAAACTATGATTTACAGGTTTACTTTTAGAGTTAGCTCGTAACGAAAATGGTTTAGGCCTTGAATTTGTTTGACGTATAGTTGTGTGATTGATTTTGTTTTGTTGTTTTTAGTGAGGAGTTGATTAGTCGAAACTAAGATTTATATGTTTACTTGTACAGTTAGCTCGTAACGAAAATGGTTTAGGCCTTGAGTTTGTTTAACGTATAGTTGTGTGATTGATTGAGTTTTTATGTTCTTAGTAAGGAGTTGATTAGTCGAAACTAAGATTTACAGGTTTACTTTTACATTCGGCTCGTAACAAAAATTATTTAGGCCTTGAATTTGTTTGACATATAGTTGTGTGATTGATTGAGTTTTTATGTTCTTTGTAAGTAGTTGATTAGTCGAAACTTAAAATTTACTTGTTTACTTCTACACTTAGCTCGTAACGGAAATGATTTAGGCCTTGAATTTGTATGCAATGTAGTTGTGTGATTGATCGAGGTTCTATGTTCTTTGTAAATAGTTGATTAGTCGAACTAGTATTTACATGTTTACTTCTACGTTTGGCTAAAATAGTTTTGGCCTCGAGTTTGTTTGACATATAGTCGTATGATTAATCGAGTTATTATTTTTGTCATCAGTTTTTGATTTGTTATATACATGTTTACTTCCTAAAGTTAGCTCGTAAAGAAAATAATTTAGACTTTTGAATTTGTTGGACGTATAGTTATATGATTAATCGAGTTTTTTTTAATATATTCTTCGTAATTAGTTGATCGGTGGAAGTTGAATTTTCATGTTTACTTCTACAGTTAGATCGTAACGAAAATAATTTAGGCTTTTGAATATGCTTGACGTATAATTCTATGACTGGTTGTGTTTTTTTATATTCTTCGTAATTAGTTGATTGGTGGAAATTGAATTGTTCATGTTTACTACTACAGTTAGCTCGTAATGAAAATAATTTAGGCCTTGAATCTGTCTGACTGATCTATGTAAGCAGTTGATAGTTCAAAGCTAATATTTACATGAATTTCTTTTCGTTTATTTTCATTGAACTACCTGGTTATTTGTAAGTTGCTGATAGAGTATGTATTTCTACGTGTTTACTTCTAGAATTAGTTCATATTGTAAATAAATAAAATGATATTACAGGTTGAGAGGTATTGTTGGTTTGAATAATTTTGTAAGGTGGTCTTACATTTTCGAGATGAGGAATATAGTTTTAGTTTTGTATGAAGTTACGGTAGTTTTATTTTTTAATTTTTTCTATCTTTGACGGATATGCTTGTGTATTTGTGTATTTAGCCAATGAAAATTTGACGGCAGAGGATAGGAAAGGAGAGGTCTATGTTGAGTGCGCGTTGTACATAGATGGAGCTCCCTTTGGGCTTCCGATGAGAACAAGGTTTGTCCCCATGATCTTATTGATGTTTACTGTCTCTGTTTAAAATGTAGAGTATTAGAATATCTATATTATGTTGTTTTGCATTTAATTGTCGGTCCTTTTAGGTTTGCGCTTGTGTGCCATGCTAAACAATTACGTTGTTGTATTTAGTGTACACTACCTGTATGACATATTGGGTTTTAATATCTGTTAACAATGACTATATACCAGGTTAGAGCCCCCAGGGCCATCATATTGCTGGAATGAACTCATCACTTTGAGTACAAAATACCGGGACTTGACGGCCAACTCGCAACTTACATTAACAGTACGTACTTGCAATAATAGTATGTATAAATATTTGGGCAGATCAAGTCTCTGCTTATTAGTTAGTCTTTGTCATTTTTGCATGATTAGCTCAACTGCACAAACATCATTTTAAGGGTTATATCAAAAGCTTATTGCATTAGAGATTCTGTATTAGCCGTTAGTTTGGTGGCTTATGATAGATGTGCAAAATTCGCATCTATCATAATCGATCAATTTTTGTGCTTGGATTTTGTTCCTTGCAGCAACTAGTCTGACCATCTATTTACCCCGCCCCCTTTCTTTCTTGAATGTGTTTTGTTGAGTTTTTATTGTTCTGTGAATGCTTGTGGTCATCTATATTTAATTTATTAAGTTTTTTTTTTGTTTTTTTGTAGAAGCATTGAGCATGCCTGCTTTAGCTTATTATTGTCAAATAAGTGTTTATCTCTGTAAGTACCTCCGTAGTTTGTTTCGGAGTAAGCCCGCACTTGGCCAAATTAAGCCAATCGAAACGAGGGCTTGGTAAAGATGATGACAGTCTCCTTTAACTATTTTTTGAGTGGAAATTGAGTCTGAATTACAATACCTTTTATTGATACTGCAGGTTTGGGACGTTTCATGTGAGAAAAATGAGGGTTTGATTGGTGGAGCTACAATTCACCTTTTTAACATGAAAAAACAACTCAAAACAGGGAGACACAAGCTTAGGCTTTGGCAAGGAAAAGAGGCAGATGGATCTATTCAAACAACGACTCCCGGAAAGGTATGCAGTTAGGACTGTTGTAACCGATTTCATATAAACTACATTTATACCTGTTCTGCTTTAATGGACTTATATTCGATATAATTTGCTTGCTTATTTTAACCTTCCGAAGGTTCCCAAGGAGGAGCGCGGGGAGGTGGAGCGTTTGGAAAAGCTTGTGAATAAGTATGAAAGAGGACAGATTCAACGAGTTGATTGGCTGGACCGCCTTGCATTTAAAGCTATGGACAAAATCAAGGAACGTGAAAATAGTAAAACTGGAAGTTTCCATCTTTATGTAGTTGTTGATTTTAGCAGCTTTGAACATCGTGTTGTTTTTCAGGTAAACTTAGCCGTCCTATTTTTAAGAGATTATATTTATATTTATCTTAGGTCTATTGAAGCTCTTTCCTATGTAATTGTTCGATGTATTGTAAGCATGCAAAGCTTTTTTTTTTAATCTTTACAAAATCACAGTTCTTTTCTCCATATGACATCTTTAGTTTCTCTTCACTTTTCAAAATAGGCTGACATTTGGCCATAAATTGTCTTGATTTAGTATTTTGTCTTCGAGAACTCAGAAGTAGAGAGTCATTATATATATGGCTGGCTAGCAGTCACAACAAGAAAGGCTGTATTATATAGTTTACTATACTTCATTGATTTATGTAATTTCCTATATCGTGACAATTGACATGGTGTAACTCGGTTTAATATCTAGGAATCAGGAGCAAATTTCTTAATACCCTCTCCTCTAGCTTCAACCAATGAACTGGTCACGGTCTGGGATCCAGAGGTGGGAAGGATTAATCCTTCTGAACATAAACAACTAAAGCTTGCTAGGAGTTTAACTCGTGGCATTATTGATAGAGATCTCAAACCAAGCAATACTGAAAGAAGGTAAGGGCAGCTTAAGGTTCATTTTGGATTTTATATTGTTTAAGGCATGCTTTGCACATACTCATCATACACTGGCATCTTATTAGGAAGTATGTCGGACAGTGCTTTTTGTGTAGCCTGTATATTTTGCGATCTATGTACCACTGTGTTTTTTTCCTTTATTTTTTAGTTCATTCATGGGGGCTTAATTGTTGTAACAAGAAACTAGAAGTTTTAGTGCTCCATAATTATTTTTCGTACTTCATTGTACATAACTACATGTATATAATGAGAATTGACCATAATTAAAGAAAATAAATGAGATTAGAGAGAGATAAATATATTTAGGAGAGATATAACAGAGAAAACAGAGGAAGGGAGAGGGACTAACAAAATAGAAAGCTAATACATCTTCAGTAATAAGCATAAGAGCAGAACCTTGACCTCAAGGTTGACTTAATAATGGGGATGAGAGTTCACAACCAGAGATCTGGGACAAATGCCCAAGAATAATTCTCACCTATAGAACTTATAAAAGAAATCAACGTACTTGAATATCAGTAATCTGCGTGAAGTACAAAAGTTACCTCCTGTTTGTAATAAAGCTAAATGAACTTTCCTTATTAAAATAATTTTTTAAATGGTAACTTTTCTGTCTCTATTCAAAAGATTACTATCTATCAATGCAATTATAAAAATAAATGAACTTATCCTGGAAACTTGTAAATGTTTGGTATTCCAAATCCAGTACTTTGTTCGAACAATGTTTCCATGGAACTTTTCTGTAGTTGTCCTGCATTAATGAAATAATTATTAGGCCTAGTTAACTGTATTTGACTTGTCCTTTAGTACAACTTCTATTACAAAAATTAATGCAAATGGTAAAATTCTTATCATACAAGCATTCAATGCTCTCCTGGGATCCTTCTCCATTTCAAGAAACACAATGTCTTCATGGTGGATTAAAAAAGTCTAGAAAACTGCACTTGATCAAATCCTACAACAGCCTTTCCACTAGGTTAGGAGCTAGTAAACTACCTTACGCTTTTTTACATGCTCTTAATCCAGTTATCTTTGAGGACCCGTATCACAAACCCCTCGTAAAGTGGTTGCTACTCCTAGTAGCTTTCTTCTACTGTGAGTCATTGTTGATGAGATGAGCCCTAGCTTATCTATTGAAAGCCTTAATTAAAAATGTATTCAATACTTAACATGTATATAAACCTAAGACACCCTATATCCTATATGTAAAGGCCTAAAAGGTGTTGACTGTTGATCTTAACTTGCGCCTTCTTTGTCAAAAATACCATTCTGCGTATAGATTTTATTTGGACCTTCCTCGTGACTGCTTATTTGTCATTACAGGCCTGTTATTAATAGTTATATTGTGCAGTGATACCTTAAGGTTGGAGTGAATTTTGTGCAAATATGGATAATCAGTTTACCTCAGAGTTAGAAGCAACTCCATTCTGAGCCTTTTTTTTCTTTCATTTAGAGTAATTTTCATTTACTAATGTATTTACAGTCAGCTCATTATTAATTACTTATCTAACTTTTGATCCTCAACTTCTTGGATATTAGGTCAATACAGAGAATACTGAAATACCCACCAACACGAACTTTAAATGGTGATGAAAGGCATCTCTTGTGGAAATTCCGCTTTTCACTAATGTCAGAAAAAAGAGCTCTCACAAAATTTCTTCGATGCGTTGAATGGAGTGATGTTCAGGTTTAAACATGTCAATTTCTGTTTAATTTGAATTTTTTTCAAGGAATATGTACCAGTATTTTTACTAGCGTGAACTTTATGATTGGTAAATGGAAACAAGTGTATTGATCCTAACTTAAAAACATATATCCGTATAAGATATCAAATTTACTTTTCTTAAATTAGCATCTGGTTTTGTCATTATATTCCACGGATATAGGAGATGTAGGATATATATTACAGTGTAATTTTAAAAGTTCATTTTGTTTTGCAGGAAGCGAAGCAGGCAATAGATCTGATGGGTAGGTGGGAAATGATTGACGTCTGTGATGCACTGGAGCTTCTATCTCCTGTATTCGAGAGTGAGGAGGTGAGTGTTGCAGTGACATGCACCTGTACACCCCTTGCACATGTTGCAAGGATAATTTTCTTGTGCTGTCAGACGACAAATATGAATGTCGTATCAGCCAATGACATGTCAAAGTTTTACATGAATATATCATATAATAGAAATAATGTGCAATACAGGTCCGTGCATATGCTGTTAGAGTTCTTGAAAGAGCTGATGATGAAGAGCTACATTGTTACTTGCTTCAGTTGGTTCAAGCCCTTAGGTTTGAGCGCTCCGATAAATCTCGCCTTTCTCATTTCCTTGTGCAACGATGTAGGCATTTTTCTTTGTTTTGACCACTTCTAAATTGTATTTTTCAATAGCATGCTGTTTTTGATTGATATATCTGCAACTTTGTGCAGCCTTGCGCAATATTGAATTGGCCAGCTTTCTCCGCTGGTATGTCGCGGTTGAACTTCATGATCCTACATATGCGAAACGTTTCTATTGCACCTATGAAATACTGGAAGAGAATATGATGAAGGTGGATCTTTATTTAAATTCTGTTTAGTTTAGTTGTGCCTCTTATATATGATATGATTATAGGCATGACCGTGAGATGCACATCTGGTACTAGATGATAATCTAAACATACCATTCATTTTTTCATGGGGTATACCTAAATAAAAGAGACCATGTGCCAGTTTGTCTGTCCTTAAGTAACATATAATTTAAAATTTGTTTACGAGATTAAAGGACTGTTTCTGTAAAAAGTACAAGGGAATTGCAAGTTGAATTTGGAGAAGCAGTAAATATGTACTTATTTTTGTTATTTATTTTGATTTTGCAATTTGACTTTATAAACTGAATATTATCCCTTCTAAAGGTAACTTCTAGTAATTTTTTTATATTATTAATTACACTAATAAAATTAACCGAACATATACTAACTTACAAGACAAAAATTACTTTTGACTCTAACGTAGTAAAATTTTCTTACTGTAACTCATACGTGTTACATTTCTACACTGTCCTCAAGGCAATGCTCATCTAATTTTTGGGCACATGGATTTGGAAAAGCAGCAGTGACGAGTTTATGTATATCATATAGCTAGTTAATCATAATATAGGATAATAATCACTTTGGTCAATAATAAATATCTGTAGTTGTAATTCCATCTTCTTTAAGTTTAAGTGATCGCTACTGCATTGCAAACAGTTGGGGGGAAATGGAGATGAAGATGGATACAAGTTGTGGCAGAGTTTGGTGCGTCAAACAGAATTGACGGCACAGTTGTGTTCTATTATGAGAGATGTGAGAAATGTCCGAGGCGGAACTCAGAAGAAGATTGAAAAGCTTAGACATCTTCTATCTGGCCTCCTGAGTGAGCTTACCTATTTTGAGGAGGTACTTTTTTAACTTTATTCATTTTCTATAGGTCAAATGATGCCTCAGTTCTTAGCTTACATTATATATTTATATATAAAGACTGGAGACACTAGATTCCAGTGAGATCCTATAATATTAATGTACTTCACTTTCCCAGCCGATTCGGTCACCTCTCGCTCCCAGCATTCTAATCGCAGGAATCATTCCATCAGAGTCATCAATATTTAAAAGTGCACTGCATCCTTTGCGTCTAGCTTTTAGAACAACTGGTTGCGGAAGCTGCAAAATCATTTTTAAGAAAGGAGATGACCTTCGGCAAGACCAGCTGGTACATTCTAAATTTATTTCTTGTAATGTAGAACCTGTTTACAATGATATGTGGTCCTTGCAGGTGATTCAGATGGTATCACTTATGGATAGACTCCTTAAATTGGAGAATCTTGATCTACATTTGACGCCATACAGAGTATTGGCTACTGGACATGACGAGGGCATGCTGGAATTCATACCATCCAAGTCTTTAGCACAGGTTATTTTTTGAAGTTTTCACCACAAGTATTAGTCCTAAAAAAGGTTCTTAATACTACATTTGTGAAGTACTGTGTATTTACGTCCTTCAAATCTCGATCCTTTATAGTACAATAAAGTCGTTGATTACTTGAGGAAAGTTGATTTTTATATTTCTGAAAATTTTCTGGAGAGGGTAAATCATGTAGCGAGCTACTAAGTTTGTTGAGGCATATTAGTTTGATTTAAGGTCTTATTAGTTTGATTTAAGGTCTTAGGTGAGTTATTGACTTTGATACCACTTTATGTAGAGGTAAACGAAGTGTTGTCTACATGAAAGCCACTGTTTTCTGATTTTTTTGACAATGGGAATAACAATTTTAGTTAAAGTGTGTGCTCACAAATATATGATTTATGTAACAGAAGCATGAAATCTTCTTCCTAGATTTAAGACAATTTCGTTCTCTCTAATTTTTCCAGATTCTCTCAGAACACCGTAGTATTATAAGTTACCTTCAGAAGTTCCATCCTGATGAGGAAGGACCCTTTGGGATCACTGCCACGTGTTTGGAAACATTTATAAAAAGTTGTGCTGGCTACTCAGTTATTACATATATACTGGGCATTGGGGATAGGTAAAACAATCTGAGCAAACATATTAATGACAGGAAATATTTTCTTTTCAACTTCTTCAAATATTTCAAACTTTAAGCTACATGAATTGGCCCTGCTTGACTGATTGGTTTATATGTCTTTGCGGTTTATAGGCACCTCGATAATCTTCTACTCCGGGATGATGGCCGCCTGTTCCATGTTGATTTTGGTTTTATTTTAGGTCGAGATCCAAAACCCTTTCCGCCACCTATGAAGCTTTGTAAAGAAATGGTTGAGGCTATGGGTGGAGCAGAAAGGTACGATACTTTTAGAATGCAAATGCTTGCTAACACTGTTCAAGGTTCTCTTATTGATTGGTCATCATAATGCAACTGATATTTCTGTGTTTCTTGTTTTTGGCTTTTGCAGCCAGTACTATACCAGATTTAAATCTTATTGCTGTGAGGCATACAACATTCTTCGGAAGTCCAGCAACTTAATATTAAATTTGTTCTATCTGATGGCCGGATCCAACATCCCTGACATAGCATCTGATCCTGAAAAAGGCATTCTAAAGGTAATATTTTGTAGGACTTGATTATTTTCTTTCAATATTATGTACTACCATGTTGAAATGACCAAGCCTTTGTTGGGGGTTAAAGCTTCAAGAAAAGTTCAGATTGGACTTGGATGATGAGGAATGCATACATTTTTTTCAAGATCTCATCAATGAAAGTGTCAGTGCATTGTTTCCCCAAATGGTCGAGACAATTCACAGATGGGCTCAGTACTGGCGCTGAATAAAATGTAAGGTTTATATCCCTATGCAGTTGAGCTGTTTATGCTTATATTTGTTGTTTTAGTTTGAATTCTCGCAGCATGGTTTTCTTATCGTTTAGCAGCTTACAAGATAAGCCAAGCATACTCTATATGACTATATCTATTCTGATCCAGTTATATTTCATTATGCCTTTAAATATTTGGGCATGATAAAATTAGCTCTACAATAATTATCTTCTTGGAACACAAGTTAAATAACTGAGCGTCATGGTACTGAAAGGCAAAAGCATCCCTCTTAGCTTAAATAAATTGCAAAGCGTTAATCCTTTAGGCCTATGCACATATTATAACTAGACTATTTATCTCTCTACAAGTACATATATGTGTGCGATGTTTGTGTGTGTGTGTTGGGGGGCGGGGTTCTCCTTTTTTCAAATTTCTTTTTTCTGTTTGAGTCGATGTTAGACAATGTTTAGATTAAAAGAATGGAGCTGTTATAAGCCCTCAAAAAAATAACAATTCTCTTGTAGCTGGAAAATTTTCTGGCTTGAATGAGGGTACCTTATTAAGGGTTGACCTCATTAGGATAGCTTAGATAGTATCTTAATAATTCGGCCATGGTACCGTTCGTAAATTATGAAAGATTATGCAAATCTGAATGTAACCTCTATGTAACTAATGACTTGCATAAATTTGTGCATCACGTGAAAAGAATTATATCCAAGGTAATGTAGATACATAAATGTAAGGCTTACAGATGCATTAATAAATGTTTGTGATTCTAGAATCTATTAATCTGTAGTGTTGGATCATTAAGTTGTTTGCATCACCTAGTAAAAGTAATATACAAATGCTTTAAGTTGACTATCTCTTCTTGGATAGGTATTCTCTCTCTTTACTTTGGCAATAACTCTTCTTGGATAATTATTCTCTTTTCTTTTTTTGGCAATATTTACAGCTTTTGCAGCATCGGTTTAATATATAGGCTTTTCCCCTTCACCATATCTTGCACGTGGCAAGCAAAGCAGTAGTAGGCAGCTTGGAATAGCTCATTTAGGTCCTGAAGCTTTTATTTCAGAATCTTTGATGAGAATTTGGTGGTAGATGAACCTCTGAAAATTTAACTGAAGGAATAGAATAGGAATGGCATTTCTTTGGTCAGGGGTGGTAGCGACTGGCGAAAAATTGTACATAATTTCTTCACGATATATTTATAGTTTTATCACTGAAAAATGAAAAACAAATTGTATATGCTAAAATGAAGATTGTATTTTTTCTGTTATCGATAATAGCATTACATCTTCAGTTTACATACAGTTAGGCAGATATATTATTCATGATGCATTGCAGCATATACTCTATTAGAGCTGATTTGTGTATTCCACCTCAGGTACATTGTAATGATATATATTTACTTTACAAGAAATTTTAGCCACAACTGCCGTTTCATGTTTTTGAACATTTACTATTTACTAAGATTCATCTATACTTTCTGGACCTTTTAAGTAAGGAAGGAATGCAAATTTTTAAATTTATATGTACTTGGTTTGTGTTTTGTGCTATTGCGATGTTGTAGGTACATCTCTATGTTGCATGGACTTGTGTAACACATACAAAAAGAGTGGCGAGCAACATCTACAACATATGCTAGAATTAATATAGAATCGCTACAAGAAGGTAACTGAAAACTAAGAGCAAACAATAATCATCAATGCTTTGATATCAAGTATCAAATCCTCATTATTGTCACTGCTCCAACGGCCTTTGTTCAAATGAATTTTTAACTCTGTTCTTTGTGTAACATATCTTGTAGAATAAAGCAATGTGGCAGCTTAGAAGTCGAGGTACTGAATGCATATATCAGCCAGACAACAGTTAGAGGACTGCTCAACATTAAACTACCTCTAATTCTAACTTCAAAATGTTTTGTAAGCATGTCACGATCTTACATTAGATACCTCTCAAAAGTTCAGCAGCAGTTCTAAAGCACTATGTTGTACTAATTTTCCTGGATTTCAAGTTAGGAGCTCATTTAGGTAAACTGTTAGACTTGCTATATTAGTCTATTTAGATAAATTAAAGGAGCTGTTCCTGGAAAAGCCTTTCTCAATATTAAATTTAGAAAATGTGCCACTGAAGATTTAAATTTAATCTTAATGTTTCATAGATTCTGGTCAAGTCTTTCCTCTAGGGTTTTTAACCCCTTATACCATATGTTCCTTTTGTTAGATTATATTTTAGTCAACAAACGAGTATTGAATTTTGGGACTTTTGCAGTCGTCTAAATCCTGGCCACATTAAACGGCACTGTTAATACAGGCCTCTATCAGTGTAATTACATGCATGTGCTTAGCGACAAATAATACTCAAAGAATACAGATTGGCATTGTTTTTACCTAATTAATAGAAAAGAAAATTTATAAATCATCCTAAGATTATATTTCAAATAAGATTCAACACACATTAATCACCCACATATTTTCACGGCAAAAATAATGTCAGTTCATTAGCTTCTCGAAAAGCAAGAGATGTGCCGAAGCAGGTATGGTTCAGTATTTGCATCACTCAAGAGTCGGAACTTTGCGAACCCTTCTCACAGAAACGATTGCACTAACAATATTCAAACCAACTACAAATGTTGCACAATTTCCATCTCAGACGCCCCTCCAAACCACAAACCTAAATCAAATGGACAACATCTCTCATTTCACCACACACTCGCTCAAGTTATCTCTTCAAAGCTCTTAAACTCTTTTCTGTAATGATCATAACCAGTTTGCTTTTGCATTTGTTGCTACAAATTAATGATATAAACCAGGACCATTTGCAGCAACCAACATGATAAAAAGAATTATACACTAAAAGTATACTATAAAATTTTAAAAATTATTCATATGTAAGATATAGTATCACTTAAATAATGACCAAACCTATAAAGAAATACAAGTACACTCGAATGAGAAGGATGAATGGATGATGAATTAAATAAATCATTATAGAGAAAAAGGATCCTGAGATATATCTCAGGGAACTTTTCCTAAGATACATACAAACTATCTCTAAATTTTCCTGTACCCGCAGGGCTAATTAAAAAAATTGTGAATTTACTAAAACACCCACCTTATTTTTACATATAAAAGATGAATATCTTAGGGAACTTATCTGAGATATATCTCAGGTTCCCCAACCTCATCATTATATATGTCAGCTGGTCTAAAAGTTAATTATAGAATACAACTTTGAAACAATACATATAATCAACATACTAGTAACATACTAAATTGCAATTTGCAACCCTTTGGTTCGGATCAAAGTCAATTTAGTACTCATAGTTTACATAATTGCAGTTTGCATCCCTAAGAATGTTTGGGCGCTGCAAATTGCACCCCTTTCATGTATTTTTACCAAATTGCCCCTAATAATTTGGTACATTCAGAATACTTAAATACATTTTGATCCCTAAAGTATGAAATGTTGCATACATGAACCCTTGAACAAAAAGTTTTGAATTTTCATAAATTTTTTCGAATTTTTTTCGAATTTTTCCAAACGATGCACGGGAAAATTCGAAAAAAATTAGGAAAAATTTGAAAAAATTTAGGAAAAATTCGAAAACTTTTTGTTCAAGGGTTCATGTATGGAACATTTCATATTTTAGGGATCAAAATGTAATTAAGTATTCTGAATTTACCAAATTATCCCTGGATTTTTGGTAAAAATACATGAAAGGGTGCAATTTGCAGCGGCCAAACATTCTTAGGGATGCAAAATGCAATTATGCAAATTATGAGTACTAAACTAACTTTGATCCGAACCAAAGGGCTGTAAATTGCAATTTAGTCTAAAAAAGAAAAAAAAACTTCATTCAGAAGCTAATTTAGCCAAGTTTGCTTCTAAATATTTTTGATGGAAAACAAGTTTGGACACAAAAAAGTACTACAATCTACGATAACTGACTCTTAAAAGCTACTGATAAACAGGGTGTAATATTGTTTCTTTCATATTCTACAATCAGTTACAATTTACTCTGATTGTTCAAACCCTCTGATTGAAACAAGGGTCTCGTTGTACTTGTACAAGGTTAGATTTCTAGCGTAAGGTGCCTGATCAAGAAATTTTTTGACATGTTTCTTCTTGTAGTCATGAAAAGAGAAAAGACTCCTTGTATCATAATTTTAAGCTAAAATGTCCAAAATATCACTATTTAGAAAAATGGCCCTTCCTATCACAAACAAACGCAAGAAAACCATGCGTTTCTATTTTTTTTTTAAAAAAATTTACAACCACGCAACATAAACATCCGTTTATGACTTTTTTATTTTTTACAAACGCAAGTTGAAAGGGCGTTTCTTGATTTGCTATTGTGGGCTCCGTAGGGACAAAGTTTATAAACGCAAACTATGCATGCGTTTTTAAAAAAAAAATATAAAAAAATTAAGCAAACTTAGCAACGCAAACTATCTATGCGTGTTTTAAAAAAATTAAAAAAAAATTTGATGAAACTCATAAACGCAAAGTGATATTGCGTTTTTAAAATAAATAAATAAAAACTCAAGAAAAACTTGCGTTTATGAGTGATACAAAGGGCCATTTCAACGAGATGTGAGATTATGAGCCATTTCACTCCAGATTGTGATAGTAAGGGCCATCACCCTCATGAAAAGTGTATTCACCAAAAACACGTGTAAAAATCTGCCCATCACCCAAATAAAGCCTAGTTACCGGAATTTTCTTCAAATTATCATCAAGGTTGAACTCTCTAGTCCGAGACCAGTTGCCAGGAGCTTCATTCAACGTCCAAAGACTTTCTTTATTCATATTGCAGCAGAGATATGGGATATGGATATAATCTAAACGCTTCATCATGCAAATCAAACGATAGTAGCGCATGTGTGCCTTCTGATAAAACTAGAATGGATATATGATTTCAGAATGAATAATCAAGAAAACAATGTAAGAGAAACTAATAAACTCTTGTATTGATTGTATTGATGTGTACATATTACATACAGAAGTAACTAATTTATAAAAGAAAGATGAACAAGAAAGTCCATGCTATTAGTTACAAAGTTGTACAAACTCTATGTAGCCGAAAGTGAGTTGCAGAAAGTCTTTGTAGCACAAATTCTAATGTAGTAGCTGAGCTCAAAGTCTAATGTAGTAGCTGTATTTTAACACCCCCCCTCAAACTTAAGATGGTTGAAAAACCAACTTGAGTTTGGAATCACGAAATGAACCAGGAGGAAGAGATTTCGTGAAAATATCTGCAACATTATCTGCACTAGAGATAGCATGAAGACGAACCGTTCCTTGTGCAACCTGTTGACGGGTGAAATGACAATCAATCTCTATATGTTTAGTGCGTTCATGAAAGACATCATTGTGAGCAATGTCCCTGGCACTTTGCTATCACAGTAGATAATAGTGGCTGGAGAATGAGTTACAGTCATTTCTTCAAGTAACCATCGTAGCCAAATTAATTCATGCGTGGTGTCAGCCAGAGCTCGATATTCTGACTCAGCACCGGATTTTGAGGCAAGGGATTGTTTCTTACTGCGCCAAGAGATAAGAGAGTCACCCAGAAAGAAGCAAAATCCTGTAGTGGAACATCTGGTAGTGGGATCACCACCCCAATCAGCATCAGAATATGCATGCAACTCAAGTGATGAGTTGTATGCATAATGTAATCCATGAAAGGTGGTGCCTTTAACATAACGAAGTATGTGAAGGACCGCCGTATAGTGATGGGTGCGGGGAGCTGCCATAAATTGACTAACAATGTGAACGGCATGAGCAATGTCGGGACGAGTGATAGTAAGATAAATCAGACTTTCTACCAACTGACGATATAATGTAGGTTGTCGAGTAGGTCACAATCTCTAGAGTTAAGTTTGACCCCGTATTCCAAAGGTGTAGATGTAATCTTAGTGTCGCTAATTCCGGATTTCAGCAACAAATCAGATGCATACTTAACTTGAGAAAGGGTGTAGCCAGTGGGTACATAAGAAACCTCAAGACCCAAGAAGTAGCTTAATGAACCAAGATCTTTCATTTCAAATTGCTGATTGAGAAATTTTTTAAGTTCAGAGATACATGCAGTATCATCTCCAGTGATAATCATATCATCCACATAAAGGAGTAGGAGAACAGTTCCTCGATCTATTCGACGAATGAAGAGAGCATGATCATATGGACTAGAAGAAAATCCCAGCTCACTAATGACTTTGTTAAATTTCTCGAACCATGCTCGAGGTGCTTGTTTAAGACCATACAACGCCTTGTTGAGCTTGAGCACTTGACCTGGTGATTGATCAAAACCAGGAGGAGGTTTGAGATAATCTTCCTCATCTAAGTTGCCATTAAGAAAAGCATTTGTGACATCCATTTGCCACATGTCCCACTGTTTTGATGCTCCAACAACGAGTAAACTCCGAACAGATGTAAGACGAGCAACTGGTGCAAAAGTCTCCTCATAATCAATGCCATACTCCTGGGTAAAGCCTCTACCAACTAGACGGGTTTTATCTCTCTCAACGGAGCCATCAGCTTTTGTCTTAATTTTATAGATCCATCGACTTCCCATAGCTGTTTTGCCAGGAGGCAAGGTAACCAGATCCCAAG
The DNA here is from genome assembly GCA_036435485.1 of Saposhnikovia divaricata. Taxonomy (NCBI): domain Eukaryota; kingdom Viridiplantae; phylum Streptophyta; class Magnoliopsida; order Apiales; family Apiaceae; genus Saposhnikovia; species Saposhnikovia divaricata. Next base: position 37,677,162 of record CM071599.1, read on the forward strand.
TGTGATTTTTGTCTAATGCTTGATGTTCTTCTGCCATAGATTTCTGCCAAAGAGGATTAACACTTGTCTCTCTATATGATTGAGGCTCATGCAATGATTGTATAACAGAGTAAACATGATAATCAGAAAGACGAACAGAAGGTTTTCTTACCCGAGTAGATCGATGAGTGCGCTCATCAGAATGGGATGATAAAGTGGGAGGCTCGGTACTGGAATCCTCAGACTGACATGTTGTCGAAGGGATAATAGTAGATGGAGATGGTTGTGTGAGCTCAACTGAAGGATCTGTTGAATGTATATTAGAGGAAGAGATCGGAGATTCTATATAGTTATCACTGGGATGTAGATCAACAAACGGATCTGTAAAGTGAGAAATGCTAGTAGAAGTGTCAATGTGAAAATCTGACATAGATGAGAACATTTTATGCTCCCAGAAAGTAACATTTCGAGAGACACGAAGACGTTGCGAGATAGGATCCCAACAACGGTATCCTTTCTGACCACTACCATAGCCAATAAAACAACAAAGACGAGCACGTGGTTCGAGTTTTGTTCTCTCATGTTGAGGAAGAAGAATAAAACAAGCAGAACCAAACACCTTAACTGAATCATATGAAGGAGGTTTGTCATATAATTTTTCAAAAGGGGACACGTTATTGATTACAGGAGAAGGAATCATGTTTATGGTGTGCACAACAGTGAGTGCAGCTTCTCCCCAGAAGTATTCTGGACAAGAAGAAGAAACGAGAAGGGCTCGAATGGTGTCAAGAATGTGTCTATGTTTACGTTCAGCTCGACCATGTTGTTGAGATGTGCAAGGGCAAGAACTCTGTGCAAGAGTACGATAAGAGGCTAAAAAATGTGTAAGATCAGATTCTTTATATTCGTTGGCATTATTGGCACGAAAGAGTTTGATTTTCTTTTTAAACTGAGTGTGAATCATAGTGGCAAATTTTTTGTAAGTTTCTCCTAATTCTGAACGATGTTTCAGGATATAAATCCAAGTTAAACGAGAAAAATCATCAACAAATATCACATAATATTTCGATCCCCCTATAGTGGGAGTTGGAGAGGAACCCCAAATATCAGAATGAATAAGATCAAAAGCAGAGGATGATGTTTCATAATGAATAGGAAGTGGAAGTACATGTTGTTTTGCTAGTTTACATGACACACTCTCAATTTTGCCTTCACTTACTTTTCCTAACTGACCTTTAGAAATAAGACTATGTAAACGAGTGAAAGATGGATGGCCCAACCTAGAATGCCAAGTATTGGATGAAATTGCACAAGCTAGATGAGTTGATGATTTTGGTGTAGGTAGATGGAGAGAAATGAGCTCAAATAACTTTCCAGACCTACGTCCTGTCCCAAGCATTAGTTTTGTCTGAGGATCATGTACCTGACAACCAGAAGATGTAAAAATAATGTTAAGACCGAGATCACATAACTGACCAATGGAAATAAGATTAAGTGAAAGATTAGGAACAAAGTATGTGTCAGGAAGAGAGAGATCTTCTGTGGATATGGTTCCAATATGTGACACTTTCATTGTTGAACCATCAGCAGTTTGAATAGTTGGAAGGCATGAACTCTCCATTTTCGTGGTAAATATGGATGAATCATTTGTCATATGATTGCAACATGCAGAATCAAAATACCAAGAAGTACCTAGAGTAACCGAGAATGCAGTGGAGGGAGAGTTCCCTTTAAGTAAAAACTGTTGAAGTAAAGATTCAAGTTCGAGGGCTGACATAGCTGGAGCAGAGTCTGATGTAGATTCAGATGTTGCAACGGAAGACTTGGAGAATTTATTTGGACGGAAAAATGGCCTTTTCTTGCAGAATTGTATTGAGTAGTGACCCTTTTGGTGGTAATGTTGGCATGTGTGATTGCGAAGAGCTGCACAATCCTTAGTTACATGTCCATTTTGATGACAAAACCTACAAAAAAGTTTGTCATAAGTGGGTACTGGAGGTACCGCTAGGACGATATCATTCGTGGGAATAATTTTGCCGATGCGAAGTCGAGTTTCTTCAGAAATAAGTTCGGTTATAGCACTCTCCAAAGAGGGTAGCGGAATGCGATGGAGAAGAGCAGCTCTAACTGGTTCAAAATCCTGAGTAAGAGCCATCAAAAACTGGATGAGTCGATGTTGATCACGGTATGTGTGATAAATTGCGGCATCCTCTGTGTTTTTCCACTTTGGTTCAGACAAAGTTAGTTGATCCCAAAGTGCTTGTATTTGAGATTGAAAATCAACGACAGATTGACTAGGTGCTTGTATCTGCTTACTGAGAGAATGTATAATCTGATATTGATGAGAAAGATCGGATGTAGTGTACCGAGATTGCAAAAGATCCCAGATTTCTTTTGCGGTGTCAAAATTTAAAATTGTAAATTAATTTTAGAAACGGAAGAGTTTCTAAAATATGTAATAACTTGATGATTTTTGACATCCCATTCTTCGATGCGATCTTTCAATTGTGAATCAGTTTCATCGTTCTCCTTGGTAGGAATAATGAAATCCCCGTTAACGTACCTCCAAAGACGTTTTCCCTTGAGAAAGCTACGCATAGCTTGAGACCAAGATAAATAGTTTGAGCCGCTCAAAATTGTTTGAATCGGTGAACTACTTTCTCTTTCCATTTATGTAAGTAAAAAGATCAAAGTGAAACTTTGAAAACTTCGGGAACTGTAATGTAGAAATTAAACAGTCCAGGGGCTGAAGTGTAATATTCATAATAATATTTAAAACAAAACCAGTGGGTTTGTTATTTGGTAAATATGGTGGGCTGAATAAAAAAAAAAGGATCTGGGTTAAGAGTTTGAGTGCTTGGTGGGTTGCTAGTATTAAACAAGTGGGCTGAGAGTTTGTATAACACACAAAATAGACCAACACAGTTACTGAGATGCAATTCGACCAAATTGCAGTAAAACAAATATAAAGTATGTACGTACTTTTTATAAAGTAGTTCACCGGACTCACCAAAGAGCACTTCGACGCCGAGGTAAATTGATCCTTAACAACAAACTGATTCTCAATCGCAACCAAAATCCGGTCCCTCCGCGGCGTCGCAGTTCGCGAATGCGTGATTTACGGAGAGAGAGATGGATCGGATTGCGAAGGAGAAGATGGAGGTACAAGGCAGGCCGGAGAGTAGGAGAGCGGATAAGGAGGTTAACTTGGTGTGTGGAGTCGTGGGAGAGACTGTGATGACTCGGAGAAGGAAAAAGAGATAGTCACCAGATGCTTGATATATTGTCTCAAAGAGATTGGTTTTTCTGCCGGAAGAGATGAAGCTACCGGAAACAATGGCTGCCACCGGAATAACACAGGTAAGGTTCTTAAAGCTCTGATACCATGATAAAACTAGAATGGATATATGATTTCAGAATGAATAATCAAGAAAACAATGTAAGAGAAACTAATAAACTCTTGTATTGATTGTATTGATGTGTACATATTACGTACAGAAGTAACTAATTTATACAAGAAAGATGAACAAGCAAGTCTATGCTATTAGTTACAAAGTTGTACAAAATCTATGTAGCCGAAAGTGAGTTGCAGAAAGTCTTTATAGCACAAAGTCTAATGTAATAGCTGAGCACAAAATCTAATGTAATAGCTGTATTTTAACACCTTCAAAATACAAAACACGACTTCCTTTAAGTTTAACACACACTTCGAGAGATTGGAAAATATTTCTCTATTTGTTTTCCCCTTTTCCTCTGCCTTCTATTATTACTGTACTGTTCTAGTCCCTGTCCTCGGTCCATTTTACAACCTCTACGTGTAAGATTACCGTTTTCTCTCTCTCTCTCTTTTTTTTTTTTTTTTTTTTTTTTCACTAAATCGTGTCACTTGAGTTATCCAAATTGTTGTTTATTTGGTCCTTAGTGAATTATAATTTTAAATTTTGTTTTATGTGATCATTATTTTTTATGTAATTATTATTTTCAATAATTATATAATTTTAATTTAATATAATTTAATTAATGGTATATATCGTTTTAAACTTATATCATAATTAAATCTGTTATTGATGGGATTCGAATCATGAATTTTTAGTAGTGTAATTTAAATATATAAAGTATATTATCAAATTTATTTACTAAAAATCCTATGATTATTATTCGTTGTATGGTTGAACCAAAAAACAAACAATGATACGAATGTTTACTTATTATAAATGTACTAGCCTATAACCCGTGCGATGCACGACTTACTTAAAATTAAATAATTTTTTATTTAATTGTCAAGATCACAATTGTTTTTGTGTTAAGAGTAGTGAATTTAGAATATAAAAATTTTATATGTATTTTAATTTATTTTTTCATTTTTGGGAGGTGTTAAAAAACTTTTTAGGAAGGTGCTAACCGATAGACCGACCGACCAACCATTTATACCCTTATTCGCTTATAATAGTATAGTACAAAAATTTTTATTGTTTATTATATAGTATTATTTTGTTTTCACTTTGTTAATTTATAATTTGTTGTAAATTTGTTAACAAATATGTGATATTAAAATTATTTAAAATGATTTTAAAAATATTTGGTTTCCAAATAATTGAAAGAGTCTAAAAAAGTTGGGTGTAGCTGAAGAATTTTAACTCAAATGTGACTAAAAGAGTATGTAATTGAATATTAATTGGAGTGTAATTAAAAGAGTTTGTTATTAAGTTAGATATGTGATTTATTTATTGTAAAATAAAATTTTATATGTATTTTAATTTATTTTTTTCATTTTTGGGAGGTGTTAGCAAACTTTTTGGGAAAGTGTTAACCGACCGACCAACCAATCATTTATATCTTGTTTCGCTTATAATAGTATAGTAGTTGAAGAATTTTAACTCAAATATAACCAAAAGAGTATGTAATTGAATATTAATTGGAGTGTAATTAAAAGAGTTTGTTATTAAGTTAAATATGTGGTCTATTTTTTGTAAAATAAAAATTTATATGTATTTTAATTTATTTTTTTTTTCATTTTTGGAAGGTGTTAGCAAACTTTTTGGGAAGGTTTTAACCGACCAACCAACCAACCAATTATACCATCAAATTATGATTCCATAATAATCCATAATGTAATATTTGTTTAAAATAGAATTTAATATTAACTAGCTTAAAACCCGTGCGATGCACGGATTTTTTTAATATTATATAAATATTTTTTATTAGTTTAAATTAATTTTTTTTAAACATGAATTCTGGAGGTTTAAATTTTTATATGAAATGATTTGATAATAATTATATAAATGTTATATGTGATATTTTAGAAAAAGAGGGATTTTAGTTAGAAAATATAGAAAAGATTATAGTTTTTGGTTGAAAAAGGTAATCGGTTAATTATTAGTATTATAATATTTATTTTAGTTTTATTAAATAGAAACTCCCGTGATATAATTGGAAAAATAGAGGTTTTCGTAAAAGAAAAGAAAAAAGGTAACGTGTATCGGCTGAAAAAGGTAATCGCCCATGATATAATTGGAAAAAGAGAGATTTTAGTTAGAGAAAATAGAAAAGGTAACGTGTTTTGGCTGAAAAAGGTAATTGATTAGTTAATATTAATTATAATGTAATTATGTTATTTTATTAAACAAAATTGTTTGTAGTGTTTTTAAAAAAGGAGAAATTTTAGTTAGATAAAATGTAAAAGATATTGTATTTTCAGGTTATTGAAAAATAGAAAAGGTAATATGTTTAACCTGAAAAATGAAATTGATTAATAATGGAGAAATTTTAGTTAGATAAAATATAAAAGATATTATATTTTACATGAAAAGGAAATTATTTAGTTATTGAAAAAGAGAATATATAATATGTTTAACTTGAAAAAGGAAATTGATTAGTTAGTAGGATGGATTTTATTTGAATAAGGGTAAATAAGTAAAATCAACAGGTACCATACCGATCGTCCGACCGACCTTATATAAATATTTTTTATTAGTTTAAATTAATTTTTTAAAACATGAATTCTGGAGGTTTAAATTTTTATATTAAAAGATTTGATAATAATTATATAAATGTTAGAAAAAGAGGGATTTTAGTTAGAAAATATAAAAAAGAAGATAGGTTTTGGTTGAAAAAGGTAATCGGTTAATTATTAGTATTATAATATTATTATTTTATTTTTATTAAATAGAAACTCCCGTGATATAATTGGAAAAAGAGAGATTTTAGTAAAAGAAAAGAAAAAAGGTAACGTGTATTGGCTGAAAAAGGTAACAGCCCATGATATAATTGAAAAAAGAGAGATTTTAGTTAGAGAAAATAGAAAAGGTTACGTGTTTTGGCTGAAAAAAGTAATTGATTAGTTAATATTAATTATAATATAATTATGTTATTTTATTAAACAAAATTGTTTGTAGTGGTTTTAAAAAAGGAGAAATTTTAGTTAGATAAAATGTAAAAGATATTGTATTTTCAGGTTATTGAAAAATAGAAAAGGTAATATGTTTAACCTGAAAAAGGAAATTGATTAATAATGGAGAAATTTTAGTTAGATAAAATATAAAAGATATTATATTTTACATGAAAAGGAAATTATTTAGTTATTGAAAAATAGAAAATATAATTTATTTAACCTGAAAAAGGAAACTTATTAGTTAGGAGGATGGATTTTATTTGAATAAGGGTAAATAAGTAAAATCAACAGGTACCATACCGACCGACCGACCGACCGACCGACCAACCAACCAACCAACCAACCAAACTTTTAATGTTTCGGCTTTTATATAATAGTATAGATTTGTAATTATGTGTAATTTCTATTGTTTATTATATAGTATTAGTTTGTTTTCACTTTTTGATTTATAATTTGTTGTAAATTTGTTAACAAATATGTGATATTAAAATTATTTAAAATGATTTTGAAAATATTTGGTTTCCAAATAATTGAAAGAATCTAAAAAAATTGGGTGTAACTTAAGAATTTTAAGTCAAATATAACTAAAAGAGTATGTCATTAAATATTAATTGGAGTGTAATTAAAGGAGTTTGTTATTAAGTTAAATTTTTGGTCTATTTTTTGTAAAATAAAATTTTATATATATTTCAATATATTTTTTCATTTTTGGGAGGTGTTAGCAAACTTTTTGGGAATGTGTTAACCGATCGACCGATCGACCGACCAACCATTTATAACCTGTTTCGCTTATAATAGTATAGTATAGTATAGAAATTTTTATTGTTCATTATATAATATTAGTTTGTTTTCACTTTGTTGATTTATAATTTGTTGTAAATTTGTTAACAAATATGTGATATTAAAATTATTTAAAATGATTTTGAAAATATTTGGTTCAAAATAATTGAAAGAGTCTAAAAAAGTTGGGTGTAGCTGAAGAATTTTAACTCAAATATAACTAAAACAGTATGTAATTGAATATTAATTGGAGTGTAATTAAAAGAGTTTGTTATTAAGTTAAATATGTGGTCTATTTGTTTGTAAAATAAAATTTTATATGTATTTTAATTTATTTTTTTTCATTTTTGGAAGGCGTTAGCAAACTTTTTGGGAAGGTGTTAACCGATCAACCAACCAACCAATTATACCTTCAAATTATGATTCCATAATAATCCATAATGTAATATTTGTTTAAAATAGAATTCAATATTAATATGTAATTTTGTGAAATTTTTATTGTTTATTGTATAATTTTAGTTAATTTGTTTTCACTTTTTTAATATATAATTTGCTGTAAATTTTTTTAATAAATATGTGATATTTAAATTGATTTTGAAAACATTTGGTTTCCAAGTAATTGAAAGAGTCTAAAAAAGTTGGGTGTAGGTGAAGAATTTTAACACAAATACAATTAAAAGAGTATGTAATTGAATATTAATTGGAGTGTAATTAAATTAGTTTGTTATTAAGTTAAATATGTGGTTTATATTTTGTAAAATAAAATTTAATATGTATTTTAATTTGTTTTTTCATTTTTGGAAGGTGCTAGCAAACTTTTTGGGAAGGTGTTAACCGACCGACCGACCAACCAATTATACCTTGTTTCGCTTATAACAGTATAGTATAGAAGAGTATGTAATTGAATATTAATTGGAGTGTAATTAAAAGAGTTTGTTATTAAGTTAAATATGTGGTCTATTTTTTGTAAAATAAAAATTTATATGTATTTTAATTTTTTTTTTCATTTTTGGAAGGTGTTAGCAAACTTTTTGGGAAGGTGTTAACCGACCAACCAACCAACCAACCAATTATACCTTCAAATTATGATTCCATAATAATCCATAATGTAATATTTGTTTAAAATAAAATTTAATATTAATTTGTAATTATGCGTAATTTTTATTGTTTATTATATAGTATTAGTTAGTTTTCACTTTTTGATTTATAATTTGTTGTAAATTTGTTAACAAATATGTGATATTAAAATTATTTAAAATGATTTTGAAAATATTTGGTTTCCAAATAATTGAAAGAATCTAAAAAATTGGGTTTAGCTGAAGAATTTTAAGTCAAATATAACTAAAAGATTATGTCATTGAATATTAATTGGAGTGTAATTAAAGGAGTTTGTTATTAAATTAAATTTGTGGTCTATTTTTTGTAAAATAAAATTTTATATGTATTTCAATATATTTTTTCATTTTTGGGAGGTGTTAGCAAACTTTTTGGGAAGGTGTTAATCGATCGTCCGACCGACCGACCATTTATACCTTGTTTCGCTTATAATAGTATAGTATAGAAATTTTTATTGTTTATTATATAATATTAGTTTGTTTTCACTTTGTTGATTTATAATTTGTTGTAAATTTGTTAACAAATATGTAATATTAAAATTATTTAAAATGATTTTGAAAATATTTGGTTTTCAAATAATTGAAAGAGTCTAAAAAAGTTGGGTGTAGCTGAAGAATTTTAACTCATATATAATTAAAAGAGTATGTAACTGAATATTAATTGGAGTGTAATTAAAAGAGTTTGTTATTAAGTTAAATATGTAGTTTATTTTTTGTAAAATAAAATTTTATATGTATTTTAATTTATTTTTTCATTTTTGGGAGGTGTTAGAAAACTTTTTGAGAAGGTGTTAACCGACCGACCGACCGACCATTTATACCCAGTTTCGCTTATAATAGTATAGTAGCTGAAGAATTTTAACTCAAATATAACCAAAAGAGTATGTAATTGAATATTAATTGGAGTGTAATTAAAAGAGTTTGTTATTAAGTTAAATATGTGGTCTATTTTTTTGTAAAATAAAATTTTATATGTATTTTAATTTATTTTTTTCATTTTTGGAAGGTGTTAGCAAACTTTTTGGGAAGGTGTTAACCGATCAACCAACCAACCAATTATACCTTCAAATTATGATTCCATAATAATCCATAATGTAATATTTGTTTAAAATAGAATTCAATATTAATATGTAATTTTGTGAAATTTTTATTGTTTATTGTATAATTTTAGTTAATTTGTTTTCACTTTTTTAATATATAATTTGCTGTAAATTTTTTAATAAATATATGATATTTAAATTGATTTTGAAAACATTTGGTTTCCAAGTAATTGAAAGAGTCTAAAAAAGTTGGGTGTAGGTGAAGAATTTTAAATCAAATACAATTAAAAGAGTATGTAATTGAATATTAATTGGAGTGTAATTAAATTAGTTTGTTATTAAGTTAAATATGTGGTTTATATTTTGTAAAATAAAATTTAATATGTATTTTAATTTATTTTTTCATTTTTGGAAGGTGCTAGCAAACTTTTTGGGAAGGTGTTAACCGACGGACCGACCAACCAATTATACCTTGTTTCGCTTATAATAGTATAGTATAGAAGATTATGTAATTGAATATTAATTGGAGTGTAATTAAAAGAGTTTGTTATTAAGTTAAATATGTGGTCTATTTTTTGTAAAATAAAAATTTATATGTATTTTAAATTTTTTTTTCATTTTTGGAGGGTGTTAGCAAACTTTTTGGGAAGGTGTTAACCGACCAACCAACCAACCAATTATACTTTCAAATTATGATTCCATAATAATCCATAATGTAATATTTGTTTAAAACAAAATTTAATATTAATTTGTAATTATGCGTAATTTTTATTGTTTATTATATAGTATTAGTTTGTTTTCACTTTTTGATTTATAATTTGTTGTAAATTTGTTAATAAATATGTGATATTAAAATTATTTAAAATGATTTTGAAAATATTTGGTTTCCAAATAATTGAAAGAATCTAAAAAAATTGGGTTTAGCTGAAGAATTTTAAGTCAAATATAACTAAAAGATTATGTCATTAAATATTAATTGGAGTGTAATTAAAGGAGTTTGTTATTAAATTAAATTTGTGGTCTATTTTTTGTAAAATAAAATTTTATATGTATTTCAATATATTTTTTCATTTTTGGGAGGTGTTAGCAAACTTTTTGGGAAGGTGTTAACCGATCGTCCGACCGACCGAACATTTATACCCCGTTTCGCTTATAATAGTATAGTATAGAAATTTTTATTGTTTATTATATAATATTAGTTTGTTTTCACTTTGTTGATTTATAATTTGTTGTAAATTTGTTAACAAATATGTAATATTAAAATTATTTAAAATGATTTTGAAAATATTTGGTTTTCAAATAATTGAAATAGTCTAAAAAAGTTGGGTGTAGCTGAAGAATTTTAACTCATATATAATTAAAAGAGTATGTAATTGAATATTAATTGGAGTGTAATTAAAAGAGTTTGTTATTAAGTTAAATATGTAGTTTATTTTTTGTAAAATAAAATTTTATATGTATTTTAATTTATTTTTTCATTTTTGGGAGGTGTTAGCAAACTTTTTGAGAAGGTGTTAACCGACCGACCGACCATTTATACTCAGTTTCGCTTATAATAGTATAGTAGCTGAAGAATTTTAACTCAAATATAACCAAAAGAGTATGTAATTGAATATTAATTGGAGTGTAATTAAAAGAGTTTGTTATTAAGTTAAATATGTGGTCTATTTTTTTGTAAAATAAAATTTTATATGTATTTTAATTTATTTTTTTCATTTTTGGAAGGTGTTAGCAAACTTTTTGGGAAGGTGTTAACCGACCGACCAACCAACTAACCAATTATACCTTCAAATTATGATTCCATAATAATCCATAATGTGTAATATTTGTTTAAAATAGAATTCAATATTAATTTGTAATTGTGTGAAATTTTTATTGTTTATTGTATAATTTTAGTTAATTTGTTTTCACTTTTTAATATATAATTTGTTGTAAATTTGTTAATAAATATGTGATATTTAAATTGATTTTGAAAACATTTGGTTTCCATGTAATTGAAAGAGTCTAAAAAAGTTGGGTGTAGGTGAAGAATTTTAACTCAAATATAATTAAAAGAGTATGTAATTGAATATTAATTGGAGTGTAATTAAATGAGTTTGTTATTAAGTTAAATATGTGGTTTATATTTTGTAAAATAAAATTTAATATGTCTTTTAATTTGTTTTTTCATTTTTGGAAGGTGCTAGCAAACTTTTTGGGATGGTGTTAACCAACCGACCGACCAACCAATTATACTATACCCTGTTTCGCTTATAATAGTATAATATATATATACATTTTAATATATTTTATTAATGATTGGAAGATATGATATGATATTTTTAATTATATATTAGTGATTGCAAGATTATTTTTAAATAAAAAGGTAACTTGTTTTAATTAAAAATAGAATATTAATGATTGAAAGATATGGTATAATTGATATTTTTAGGTGTTTAAAAAATTTAATATCTTTTAATTTAAAAAACTTATTTTAATCAGAAAAGACAACCTTACTTACCAATATTTTTTTTTATTTATTAATTAGGATAACCATACCGAAATCAAATCGACAAAAGTTTAAATGTTTCGGATATGATACAATAATATAAAATTTTAAAATTAGATGATTATTAAAATTTACAATATGAAAATGTTTTATTTAATAGGAAATTTAAGTTAAAAGAAGGTTGTTTGAGGATTGGATTTTTATAAAATCCAAATTGAAAAGTAATAATAATTTAATAAAAAAGACCAATTTACTTAACATTAAAATTAACAAATTATATCATATTATTTTCAATTCTATAATATATGAAAATAATAAGGATAGTTAGATATTAAAAAAGATTAATGTCAATTGTTTGATATAATACTGAAATGTGTATTTGGTTGTTATTAAAACTAAATATGAATATTGAAATGAATTTTAATAATTTAAACCAAATATAATATATTTCTTAAATTTAATAGAATTTTCATTGTAAAAATTGACCACTCTTTTTTCCCCTCAATTTCCCGATAGTTTCAATTGAAAAATAATTGTTAAAATCATCAATAAATTAAATATTACTTTTTAGTTTCTCATCGTCTATAAAATCGTTCAAATCTGATTTTAAAAACTCAGGATATAGACAAATATTAAATTAAGCATTTAAAACCTAATAAATATCAAATTTCTAACTCTTTTAAAACTCCAATTTTTTATTTGATTATGTTTTCTCTAATTATTTCAAATTTAGTATTTATACTATTTTCCTTAAAAATATTAAGAAAAATTGTAAAATAAAATAATTATAAATTTGAAGAAAAGAATAGTATTCGTTCCATTTTGCATAAAAGAAAAAACTTTTCATCTAGTACTACTGTAATTCAATTTTTTTTTAACAAACAAACAAGTACTTATTTTTTGGGACTTCTATAGTCGTCCAAACCTGGCCACACTAAACGGAGGCCCGGGGCATTGAAAAAAAACTTACAATAACACCTCTAGCTATTACTCTTGTTTTATAGAAACATAATAAATTGCAGCACTTTTTAAAGCATCAAAGTATAAAAACGGAGCCCCTGTCATTGCACTTGCCAAGTGCTTAGCGACAAATAATACTGATTGGCAAATAAAGGATCCTGCAGTTCTGTATTTTCACTGCAGATACAAAGTAGATCATCAGCTTCTCAAAAAGCAAAAGATGTCATGAACCGGGTATGATTGGGACAGGTACTTCTGTCACTCGAGTTTTGAGTCTTTGTGAACCCCTACTAAAGAATTGATTGCACCAATAAATATTCAAATCAACTACTTTTGTTGCAGAATTCCCATCTCAGTATCAACTATCAAGCACATCCCTCCAAACCACAGTCCTAAATCAAATGGACAACATCTCTCAATTCACCACACACTTGCTCAAGTTGTCCCTACAAATCTCTTGAACTCTTTTCTGTCATAATCATAAACAGTTTGCTTTTGCATTTGTTGCTACCAATTATGGACAGACAGCAGGGGCATTTGTAGCAAATAACTACTCTGCCAAGAAAAATAAGATACTAAAGTATATTTTACAATATTAGACATTATTCATTTTTTATACAGTATAACACTTAGATAATGAATGAAATAATGCATTGTAAATGTTAAAAGGTCTAAAAGTTAATTATAAAATTATAGCTTGCAAACAGTTCATATGATCAACATACTAGTAATATTAGCGAAGTAATTGCATTTAAAAAAAAAAAAATACTTCACTCAAAAGCCAAGTTAGATAACTTGAGCTACGACGATGGTGCTCTAATGGGAAAAAAGTTTTAACACAGGAAAGTAAAACCATCTACGACGATAACTGATATTCAAAAGCTATTGACCAACAGGGTGCAACATTGTTTCTTTCATATGCTACAATCAGCTAACACTTTACTCTAGTTGTCCAAACCCTTTGAGTGAAACAAGGGTCTCGTTGTACTCGGCTAGATTTCTAGCGGGAGGTGCCTGATCAAGAAATGTTTTGACACATGTTTCTTCTTGTAGTCATAAAAGATGAATTTACCTGCAGCACCACGTGCAAAAAACTGTCCATCACCCAAATACAGACTAATTACCCCAATTTTGTTCAAACTATCGTCAAGATTGAACTCTTTAGTCCAAGACCAGTTGCCAAGAACGTCATTCAACGTCCACAGACTATGAACCAATGCATCATTAGCGGCAGGGGCGGAGCCACGTTATGCCGAGCATAGGCGGCCGCTCACCCTGAACTTCTAAATTGTTCAATTTTTTTTTAAACACCCAGTATTATGGAAATAGCCATTCTTGTGATACTGATAGATAATTCTTGTTGCTTGGCTTGCTAATTTTATTGGATATGTTATGTGTGGACCTTTTCTCCCAACATTTAAAATAGGTTATACATGATTTTTAGACTTTCATATACACTAAATCTATAACCTTTATTAATAACCTTTATTAAAAAGCGAAACATCCTTTTAACGGTACCACTTTTGGTTTCATTCCAATTTTGATTTCACTCCTATTTTGATTTCACCCCTATAATCCTATTTCTACTATTATGATGTTTTTTTAATAAAATAGAAATTCTATTATAATTATAATTCTTTTATTACAACTTTAAATTAAATAAATAGTTTCATCCCTAAAATCATATTCCCTTATAATTCTATGTTATTTTTTTAAAGAAAATAATAAAATTGAAATCCTATTATAATTATAATACAATTTATATCAAAAAATAATACGATCGATTCTCCAAAAGATTTTTCAAGGAACACCCTTTTAACGGTACCACTTTTGATTCGCACCGTATTTTGGTTTCACCCCTATAATCCTATTTTTACTATAATTCTATGTTGATTTTTAATAAAATAGAAATCTTATTGTAATTATAATTCTTTTATTACAACTTTATATAAAAAAAATAGTTTCATCCCTAGAATCATATTCCCTTACAATTCTATGTTATTTTTTAAAGAAAATAATAAAATTAAAATCCTATTATAATTATAATACAATTTTTTTTAATCGTAATTTAGAATAAAAAAATAATACGATCAATTCTCCAAAAGATTTTTCAAGGTGAACAACTAGAACATGTTTCTATACACTACTCTAGAACATTCTTCCCTGCGATTATATATTATTTTTTAAAAAAAATATAATAAAATTGAAATCTTATTATTATTATTATAATTCTTACATTGTATTAGCAAAATTTTTTATTATAACTTATAATAAAAAAAGATTACGAAAAATTATCCTAAATATTTTTCAATGAAAACAACCGAAACGTGTTTCCATGTACTTCTATTAAACAATCTAAGTTTATAGTTTGTTAATCGCATAAATTTTTTATGCAAATAACATAGTTCTTTTTATAATTTTTGTAATATAATTTTATAAATATTTAATTAAATAAAAATTAGTAATTATTTAACATAAATCTCCGAGCCCGTGCTTCGCACGGGTTATCATCTAGTCTATACTATTATATAAAAGCCGAAACATTAAAAGTTTGGTCGATCGGTCGGTACGGTACCTGTTGATTTTACTTATTTACCCTTACTCATCCTACTAACTAATCAATTTCTTTTTTCACATTAAACATATCATTTTTCTATTTTTCAATAATTAAATAATTTCCTTTGTTAGATAAAATACAATATCTTTTTTTTTTTTGAAACGCAGAGAGATCTATTAATAGATATTCAATGTAGCCATTATATAAAATGCACTGCATTAGAAGCTTACACAAAGACACCCTCCAATTGATTGATAAACCCAAAAGATACCACTAAAAATACTAACAGGATTTTTAGAGACCTAATCAAAGAACACATAACACTAAAAGTTGGGACCCATTATTAGTACTTAAAAGACCAGCACTTAGATACTATAAACTGATAATAGCAAAACGATTCATCTTCTCCCAGCAAGCAGACAGCTCGATTACAACATTTCTTGAGCTAGCATTTCTTCATCATCCAAAGGCTCCATATCCTCACCTGCAGCCCCTTGCTCTCCTTGCACAATTTCATCACCTTGAACCCCTTCCTGGACTACATCTGCCAACAGATCTAGCTCATGCACTGTCATAAACTGCTCCCCTATTGGTCCAAGACCCATGTCATTGCACCATAAATAATGCAAACGTCCTACCGGACCAGCCAATATAACCATTTTATTGAAATTTTCAGCACCATAACGAGCTAAATACGCAGCAAGATTATTTGCATTAGCTTCAATAATCCTCTCAACAATACGGAAATTTTTGTCTGCTTTCCTTTGCTGCAGCTGCTAAACAGCATTTCGATGAAGAGGTATAACACCATTGGTCTCAGCAAGCCTCCACTCCCAGATCGATTCTTCATGATCTGATTCAATCAATACATCAAATCTGTCATCAAGATAGGCCCTTTTGAGCCCTTCAATAAGAGCGTACAAATCATTAAGTCCCCTATCATCTATCCCCAGAGAACCTGCAAGCATACGAAGAATCCTTCCCCTGTGATTGCGAATAACCACACCAATCCCAGATACATTACCATTAGGTAGAGCTTCTTCAGTAAAGAAACTATGCACACTTATCTTGTAACGCCCTTGAGGAGGGAGGCGCCAAAGAACATTAACTGGCTCCATATGAAAAAGCTAATGACTACTTAGAAGAAATAGATGAATACTATTTAAAGAACTAGTCATCTGTATAAATACTAATGACTATTTCAATGGAATACTCCAGACTGTCACAACTTCCCATGCAACCCTTTTACCTCAAACGCCTGTTAGTATTCCAAAACAAAATTTCCCGCTTCCCAGACAAAAACCCAACTAGTAACCCCAAACTAAAAGCCCAATAAAACAACTAATACCATTCTGCTAATCACATGTTTTAAAAAGCCCACTAAACTCCCTAATTCATTAAAAGCCCACTAAAAAACCTTAATTCTCTTATACACTCAAATCTCTGAGCTAAGTCCTAAGTAAACCACCCTCCTACCAAAGAATTTCTGCTGAGACCCTGTTTGGACAAATCATCTGCACCGACATTAAAATTTCTATCTATAGTTATAAAAGATACCCTAAGTGCCAATACAATCTCTCTGATCAGGTTTATCTCCAAAACATCTGAAATTCCCCCCGATTTGACCTTGTTGAAAGCTTTGACAAGAACTTCACAATCAGAGTGTAGTCTACAAGGCAAATTTCTATTATTACTACTGTGTAATACCTTGATAATATGAGCTATAACTTCCAACTCAGCTTGGAGGGGACTACAGGCATTGGAATGACCCGAAAAAATGTATAAAAGATTTTGATCCCTGTCTTTTAACAAGCCACCTATTCCTGCATTGGACCTATCAACATCTAGTCTAACAAAAGCTCCATCTGTAAAACCAAATAGTTCACATTCATCACAAAAAAGTACTCTAGAGCAATGATTAAAATGAGATTCTATAGAGGTAACTGGATAAATAATCCAATTATTATTCATCCCTTCACTAACCAAGCTTTAAATGTTCTGATTTTAACTAATGTAATCAAATCATTTACCTCTGTTCTAACACCCTCAAAGATCAAACCATTTCTGCTTAACCAAATGGTCCACAGACATGCAGCAATGCAAGTCTTCCAACCTAGACATACACTTGATTTATGAGACTGATTTTGGAATTCCCAGATATTTGCCAACTGATGTGCTCTGAGATTTTTTAGAACTCCCCACCAGTTTAAGATTTCAATCCACAAATCCATAACTAGAGGACATAACCAAAAGATATGGTCCTGAGTTTCTTCATCTTCCAGACACCATGAACAATTAAAGTTGGCTATAGAATTCCCAAGTCTAGCTCTAAGTAAGGACTTTGAAGGGAGAATCATATTGTGGTATTTCCAAAGGAAAATTAGTATTTTTGGTGGAGCCTTAATTTTCCAAATGAATACCCAATTGATTCTTTGAGTAGAACCAGTGCCTTCCAGAAATAATCTACCATCTTTGCAGTGATATTTCTCATTGGACTTCGACCATATCAATATATCCTCCCCTTTAGACAAAACCACATCACAGATAATCTCACTCAACTTAACTACTTCTTCCAATTCCCAATTTCTTAATGATCTATTCCAAAAGTTCGTAGTGCTTTGGCTTAGATCACACCACAAACTAACAAAATCTTTAACTGTAAAAAATTTCATCTTTGAAAGGGTGTATAATCTTGGAAAAATGTTCATCAGATTGTTACCTTCTCTCCAATAGTCTTCCCAAAAAAGTGTCGATCTCCCATTTTTGACAGTCCATCTAAAATTAGATTTTGATAACGCTGAGTTGAAACCATCATTACTGTTGATATTCACCACTCTCTTAAGCATTTCTGAGCACTCTTTACTCTTTAGAATGCTGTTCAAATCATCTCCCAGAGTACAGTTGTAATTATTTCTTAAGAACCTATTCCAATCCCTGTCTTTCTCTAGCCACCACCTGGACCACCACTTTCCTATCATTGATAAGTTTTTTTGCTTAACAGAGATTACTCCCAATCCCTTTTGCTCCTTGGGACTACAAAAATTTCTTCCAATTGAGCAGGTGAAGTCTTCTCACTATAGATCCATCCGATTTGAAGCCTCCCCATAGGAAACTTCTCCTGATAACTTCAATCTTTTTACACACCGCACTTGGCATGACAAAAGTGTTAAACCAATATGCTGGCAGACTATCTAATGTAGCCTTTAACAGTACCAATCTACCAGCCATATCTAATGAGTCACACTTCCAAGAAGCTAGCTTGCCCTTTATTTTTCCTACAAGAGGATCCCAAAATTTAACTCTTCTAGGAGAACATCCAATCGTAGCCCCCAGAAAAGTCATAGGCAGGTCTCCTATCGAACACTTTAGCATTTCTGCACTCCTCCTTAAGTTGACAATATCATTTCCAAAATCATAAAGTTTACTCTTGTTAAAATTTATTCTCAAGCCAGTTAGCAATTCAAAGCTTTGCAATATTCTCTTTAAAGCTTTAACTGAGTCTTGGCTATTTTCCATAAAAATGACTGTATCATCTACAAATTGCAGATGAGAGATACTCATTGAGTTATTCCCTGTTGAAATACCTTTGAAAAAACCAATTGTGGATGCTTCCTTCAACATTCTACTTAAAATTTCAACGGCTAGATTAAAAAGCATTGGTGATAGGGGATCGCCTTGTCTAACTCCTCTTGATGGGGAGAACTCTTTACTTGGAGAACCATTAATCAAGACCGATGTTCTAATGGTATTCAAATAATTAAGAATCCATTTGCACCACTTATCCCCAAAACCCAAATACTTCAACAAATCCAATAAGAAGGACCAATCCACCGAGTCGAATGTCTTCTCAAAATCAATTTTAAAAATGAAACCTGATGCACTTCCTATTTGTAAGCTATGACAAACCTCATTTAAAATCAGGATACTATCAGCTGCTTGCCTATTCTTCATAAAACCGTACTGATTTTCTCCAACAATATCCTTGATATGCAAACTAAGTCTGTTTGCAAGAATTTTTGTAAAGAGTTTCATGGTGGAATTAATCAGACTAATTGGTCTGTAATCTGATACCATCAAAGGAGAACCATTCTTTGGAATTAATGATATGAATGATGAATTCATCCCCAAAGGAAGACACCCAGTTTCTGAGAAAGTTAGGAAATCATGTAAAAGTCTTTCTCTAAGCTGTTTCCACAAAAACTTCAAGCAACCCATGTTCATACCATCAGGCCCAAGCGCTTTCTCATCTGAAAAATCTTTTAATGCTTGATCTAGTTCATCCATTTCTATATCCCTCTCCAACCAATCACTAACCACCTTGCTCAGTTTATTACCTTTGAGCTTACCAATCTTCAAGATCACAGGCTGTCTTTTAGCTGTAAACAGTGAAGAAAAATGCTTAAAGAAAGCATCTCTGATACTTTTAGGACAAGAGATCAAATCACCTTGCCATAAAATTTTCCTAATCGTGTTTCTACTCTGTCTTTTTTTAACAGCCCTATGATAAAACTTTGAGTTCCTATCACCAAAAGTAGCCCAATTTACCCTTGCTTTTTGCCTGATCATTTGAGTCTTGAGATCATACAAGTAGACCATCTCTTCTCTAATAAGCACTTCCTCATTAGATGTAGAAGCATTATCATCCAACAAATTGAGTTTCTCTTCTAGCTTTTTAATTCTAACATCAACATTATTGCTCGAATTACCAGCCCAGTTTTTAATGAGAGACTTGAATCTTCTTACCTGACTTTGAGAGTCCAGATTTAACCTACCGTTTTCCAAATTCAAAAAACCTTCAAGAATTGATTTGAGTGAATCTTCCTTCAACCAGCAGTTAAAAACCTTAAACGGTTTAGGACCCCAGTTCACAATTTCAACCTTGAGTAGTAAAGGTCTATGATCCGAATTAATTCTACATAAAGCTTTAAGAATCCACTGACCTTTATCCAACCAGCTTGCATTAACCAAAGCTTTATCAAGCTTGCTTTTCCTCCCTAAAGGGCCAAACCAAGTATAGAGTGAGTTAACAATCTCCAGATCAAATAAATTTGCATCTAGAATGAAATCATTGAAGTCCACCATATCTCTGTGTCTGTAATTACACCCCACTCTCTCTATTTCATCCTTTATGCAATTAAAATCTCCCACCACACAAATATCTTCATCAACTAATTGTCTAAGAATTTCCCTCAATCTATCCCATAAAGCTTGTTTTTCACCCACCTCCCGAGGGCCATAAATATTAATGATATGAAAGAAATTCATGTCATAAGAATTCTGGAAACAACACCACAACCAATTTTGACAACTACTAGTAGACATCAGTTTAAATTCATTTTTAAACCATGAGCAAAACAACCCCCCTGAGAGACCTACAGCCTTAACTACAACCCAGTCAACACTGCTATCATCCCAGATAGAATTCACCATTGCCTCACTCCACTCCCCATATTTAGTTTCTTGTAGACACAAAAAATTAACCTTGTTGTCACAGACCATTTTACCAACCATTTTTCTTGAAGCCATGTTACATGCCCCTCTTATGTTCCATGAAAGGAAGGATAGATTCTTCATTGAATACAGGTAACAATAATTAAGATCACTTACTAACTTAGACTATGTTCTTGTCAATCGCCTCAGCAAGCGCTGTTATACCATTATCCCTCCCTTCATGAATTTCCAAACCTAGCGCTAGAGCAGTGTCCAAAATTTCTGCTGCTTCCTTGGTACTATCAATTCTTGGTACAGACAGGGTTCCTCCAACAAATCTATTATTTTTCCTAATCGGACCCTTATGCTTAAAAGAACCTCTTCCTCTTCTTTTTCCCAACTTTAAGTCAAAAGGATTACCAATGAACTTTGGCTTAAGTCTAGGTCTCCCTCTTTTCCCCCCCATTTTCATTTGCTTGAGATTATTGCAAATCGAGTTATGAGAAAACATCAGAGGATTTTCATCAATCGTATCTTCTCCAGATAAAATAACCCCTTCCTTGCTCTTCCCATCTCTTTCTAAAAAAGATTCTGAAAAACTAGATTGGTCCTTCAAATCATTCCCCCTGAAAATTTCTAATGCAATTCCATTGACTGGCTCACCTTTATCATCCTTTTCAAAACTTACATTGTTCTCCTCTTCTAATGTTTCCTGTACCACTGTATCTGATTCAATACCATCTTTCTCAATCATCACTCCATTCTTTACTGCATTAATATCTTGTGATATCTCACTTGAATTAGGCTATTCAGTATTACCTATTTCCTTACTTGGAGTAGTATCATTACCACTTTCTCTTCCCAAATCATTAACAACTGAAGAATTTTCAGACAACACCGATTTCTCACTTAAATCCTCAAATCTAACTTCCTCAAAAGATACTTTATATTTCGATCCCTTAACCAATACCACCAGTTCCTCTTTAATCACCTCATTTCAAGTGGTATGAATCTCAATTATTGGATTATGCACAAGCTTCTTTTCATTATTTTGAAAACTCCAAGTAATCCACTCCCCTAATGACTTTGAGAACGCTTTCATATTATCCTCAACCCAGGCATTCATTGGAAGTCCCACACATTCAATCAATGCAATCCTTGGCATAATATAATCCTCCTTCTCAAAACTCCTTATCTTATAGAATCTCGATTTCAAAATGTTTTTCAAAGAATCTATCTCTTCTTCATACTGATTTAAAGAGAATAGGAACTTCTTCTATTTATCATAAGAACTTTAACCTCTTTGACACCTTCATTAATCATAAAAACTTCTTCAATATTGGCATCAGTTTCAGCCTCAATAAACTCAAAACTTTTATTGTAACAAAATCCCTGCTTATTCACCTGAGGCCTATGAGAGACTAATGGCAATTCCCTATCCTTATCTTTGATGAGATCCTTATCTTTGAGGAACACCTTATTGAGTTTTCCTTTTAACAAAGGAGTATAAGATTTTTGGAATTCCTGCTTTTCCTTTGGTTTTTCCATCAATGAATTCAAATTAATCGATAATCTTAACCTTCTCCCCAATCCTTTACTCTACTTGACATTATTAATCAGTACCCCTGCCTCCAACTCATTGCTTACTTTGATAAAACCTATTCTATTATTTCTCTTATCTCTTTTCCTGGGAAGAATCACATCCCTAACCTCACCACAAGATTTAAATAAACCCCACAAGTCCTTTGCAGTTGTTTCATCTGGAATCTTATACATAAATATCGTACAACTTGAATCTTTCTTTACATCCAAAGATTCCCCCCTGTATTTAGCCCTAACCTTGTTCCATTCATTTATTATTCTACCACTATTGACTGTAGTTTGATTATTACCTTTCACCACTTCAACATATGTAGCCTTCTTTCCCTTTTTCAAAAACACTGTATTCCTCTTATCCTTGAAAGGGAGCCCTTTTCCATCTCTATTAACCTTCTCCGATCTAACTCTCAGACTTCTCTAATGGATTTGATTTAAAGCATCTGTAATCGCTTGAGTATCCCCTTTTTTGACCCTATCCATAACTTCACCATCTATTATCTCCTTATATTCTTCGATGAAGTTTCTCAATAAAGTATCCCCGTCAATCCCTTTCTCTCACTCTGGATTTTCCTTGGACGATCCTCCAATGTAGCCGTTATCAGCAACCCTCTTATTCAAAATTTGAAAATCGCCTTGATTGCCTCCCATCCCTTCTTTATCTAATAAGAAGAATAAGTCAGATAAAATACAATATCTTTTATATTTTATCTAACTAAAATTTCTTCTTTATTAATCAATTTCCTTTTTCAGGGTAAACATATTACCTTTTCTATTTTTAAAAAACAAAATAATATCCTTTTTCAGTTAAAATACAATATCTTTTAAATTTTATCTAACTAAAATTTTTCCTTTTTTTAAAAATACAACGAGCAAGTTTGTTTAATAAAATAACATAATTATATTAGAATTACTATCAACTAATCAATTACCCTTTTCAGCCACGTTACCTTTTCTCTTTTCTATAGCTAAAATCTCTCTTTTTCCAATTATATCATGGACGATTACCTTTTTCAGCCAAACACGTTACCTTTTTATTTTCTCTTACTAAAACCTCTCTTTTTCCAATTATATCACGGATATTTCTATTTAATAAAAATAAAATAATAACATCATAATACTAATACTAATTATTAACGGATTACCTTTTCAGCTAAAACATATCATCTTTTTTATTTTTTCCAAATTAAATTCCCTTTTTTTCGTAGA
Organism: Saposhnikovia divaricata; assembly: GCA_036435485.1. NCBI lineage: Eukaryota > Viridiplantae > Streptophyta > Magnoliopsida > Apiales > Apiaceae > Saposhnikovia > Saposhnikovia divaricata. The sequence continues at coordinate 37,700,707 of CM071599.1, forward strand.
AATATCACAGGCAACATTAATATCTCATTTTCTAAAAATACTATGAGCAATTTTATTTAATAAAATAAAATAATTAAATTATAATTACAATAAAAAAATCAATTACCTTTTTCACATAAATCATGTCACCTTTTTAATTTTCATGTTACCTTTCTATTTTCTCTAACTAAAATCTCTCTTTTTCCAATTATATCCCGGGTGGTTCTATTTAATAATATTATAATATTAATAATTAACCGATTAACTTTTTCAGCTAAAACATATTATCTTTTTTATATTTTCTAACTAAAATCCCTCTTTTAATAGAAATATCACCGACAATATTAATTTCTTCTTTTCTAAAAACATTACGAGTAATTGTATTTAGCAAAATAACGTAATTAAATTATAATTACTATAAACTAATCAATTACCTTTTTCACCAAGAACATGTTACCTTTTTAATTTTCTCTAACTAAATCTTCTCTTTTTCCAATCATAACACGGGCATTCTATATATTTAATAAAATAAAATAATAATTTAATAATTACTAACAATTAACCGATTACCTTTATCAACTGAAACCTATCATCTTTCCTATATTTTCTAACTAAAATCCCTCCTTTTCTATAAATATCATGGATAACATTTATATAATTATTATCAAATCATCTCTAAAAAAATTTAAGCCTCCAAATTTAATATTTAAAAATAATAATTTAAATTAATGAAAAAAATTCATATTGTTGTGAAACGAAAAGTAGGGTGTATTTACTGCTAGGGTTTGTGGAAGCTTCGAGCTTTAATGGATGATCAAGTGTTTCGTGACTTAACTCGGGCCCTCATATGATGCCTACGTATCTTGCAAATATCAAGAATCAAGCCAAAAAACGTAGTTCTGTTTGTGGAGGAACAGGTCCTTATATAGGTGATGAAAACCCTAGAATAAGAGTTGAATTAGGAGATTTGGTGGGCAAGCCACAGCTTAGGCCCAATTCTAGAGCCTTCCAAAAGATTAGAGGATAAGTATTGGAGATATATGTCTTGGAGGCTACTCCTAATATGATTTAGTTTCCTTTTCGGACTCAATTTCGAAGTCTTTTATTTGGTTGATTTACTAACTACGAATTTATCATTTAATTTGGGTTTCGGGCCTCATTAACGGAATTTAACCTTGGACCAACCTAGGTTCATTTAATGCAATATTAAATATGTCTCTAGGGCTTACTTTCAGCCCATATCATTTGCCCCCAACTTCTAAGAAAACTGATCAGGTTTTCTTTAAAGTTAATAAGAGCTTTGATACACTAGTATTTCACTGATATCGTCATGAATGTAAAGTGTAGAGCGACCTACACGTTTACGACGATTTGCCTTATTCGAGGCTAAGCAATTATTTTCCAATAACTTCTGTTGCTGAACTTTGCTCATTTAGTTAAAAGAATTATAAAACTCCTCGTACTTTTCCGTATTTATCCTAACTTTTAGGATTTTTCTAGTACCCACGGGCATTTTACGATTTTTATTATCATTATTATTATATATTTATATATATATATATTTTTTACAAACCTTCGACCTGGATCGAGGTCGTGAAGAGGTGTCCAGGTCGTGAGGCTTGCGACCTCACCCTTCGACCAGGATCGAGGTCGTACAAGGTTGCCAAAACAGCCTGCTCGTGGGCTTTTCGACCTCAATCCACGAGGTGGATCCAGGTCGTGTAAAGGCAACAGATGGAGCTCGTTGACTAGCCTACGACCTCACTTCACGAGATGAATTGAGGTCGTCCATGGTTTCAAAAACGGCTTGGTCGTGAGAACCTCGACCTCATCTTTTCGACTTGGAACGAGTTCGTGTAAGTGCTTCAAATGGAGCAAGTCGTTAATATTTTAACACCAAACTACGATGTGAATTGTGGTCGTGTAAAGATGCCAGAACGAGGAGGTCGTTAGACCTGCGACCTCAATCTACGAAGTGGATCGAAGTCATGTAAAGTCACCAAAAGGGCCTCGTCGAGCTGACTACGACCTCAATCTTCGAGGTGATTTGAGTTCGCGTACGGTCTTTAAAACAGTCGGGTCACGAGGTCTACGATTTCAATCTTCGAATAGGATTGAGGTCGTGTAAGGACCATTGTTTTGAGTGTTCGTTAGCTGTACGAGCTCATCATGCGAGGTGAATTGAGGTCGTGTAAGGATCATAAAAGGTCCTTGTCGTGTCCTTCACGAACTCATTTGTTCGATCTAGATTGAGGTCGTAGAGACATATTGTTTTTATTTCAGTTTTAGTTTTATTCATTAGAAAATTCTCGATTCTTCTAGATCCTTCTATAAGCTTCTAGATCCTGGGCCTTGGTTTGGGCCTTTGAGTCGTAACTGGCTATAGCCGGTTGCCATACCCGCTTTAACCGGCTAGATGACCGGTTATTTCTAGTATAAAAATAGTGTGAGTTTATTTCTCATTTCTTACTTCTACTCAAACATTTCACTAGAATTTCTCTCGAGAGCTCCAAGCTTCAAGCGTTTTCCGACAAGAAGTTTCCGGCCAAAGTCCTTCCACCAAGGCGATTTTCTGGGTTTTTCTTGAAGATCATCTCTTGAAGCATTCATTGTAAGAATATCAATGGCGGATGACAGAGAAGCTAAGAGGCTGAGCAAGATGAGTGCATCATTGCGAGGTACCTCTTTCCCTCCCATCTGTTCTAAATATACTTTCTTGATTGACATGATTAATCAAAGAGGAGATGAATATCCCTATGTTTCTGCATTAGATTCCTATAATCATCATTCGAAGTTCTTTGATGCTGAAAAAATCATAAAATTTAACAAACTCTTCAATGTTCATTCCCCCTTAAAATTAGTCCCAGCTGAACCTGGGGATCGTTCCTGTCATTGGAAACCCCATGCCCTTTGCATATACAAGGATGCTATCATGGCTGGGCTCCGTTTCCCTTTTCATAATTTCATTCCCACCTTATTGGCGGATGTTCAAATAAATCCTTGCCAGCTAGTCCCAAATGCTTGGAGAGCCATTTTTTGTTTCATGGTTCTTTGTTTAAAAAACAATTTCCCACTATCTGTTCCCCTTTTTAGGAAGATTTTTCAATTTAAAAATCGCGCAATCAATTATCCTGGCTGGGTATATATCAGCCTTCGTGCTACGATCCCAAATATCTACGACCCCTCTTCAATTCCTGATAATAACCCTAAATAGAAAGAGGAGTTCATGTACCTTGTGTGGGAGGGGGGTGATTGGGGCACCCTCTTTCGTAGCTCCTTTGGGAAGGTAATTGATGGAAATTTAGATGATATCGAGCTAGATGATGCCGAAAGAGCTGCTTTCAACACCCTTATTGTAGAAAAAGGGGAAACTCACTTCTTCACTCTTCTTGAGGAATTTTCTCTCAAGTCTGTGGGTCTTTCTTCGGTCACTGATAAGGGTAAACCCCATCATTCTTTTACTTAGCTTCTCATTCATTTACATGTTATATATTTTATTGTCATTAACTTTGCCTTTGATTTTTTAGCTGCTAAAGCCATAAATGAGCTCCAAGAGCATTTGGCTGGGGAAACTTCCCGTATGAAGGGAAAGCGAGCTGTTAAAGACCCTAGGGGTCAACCTACAGAGCCAGCTTTTTTGAAACCCCACGGGGCTGTTGATGCGGATGAGGGAAGTGGGGCTGTCTCCTCAGCTAAGACTTCTGTGTTTCGGCCTGCTTGGGGCATTAGAAAGCAAGATTCAGTGGTGGGGGACACTAAACATTCGAGGGATTGGTCCTATCACTCGGTTACCCCCGCTGACTATCGTGACATCGTTATTTCTCGTGACTTGGAGGCAGTTGAGTCGCTGGGAACCCAGGCTCTTGCTACTGTAAGCATTTACTTCTCTTTTAGTTTAAATGTTTTACTTTCCATTTCTTAACAATTAAATTGTGCTTTCAGGGTAACACCTACTTCCAGGCTGCCATGCATCATGCCAAATCTTGGCGAACTCAAGTTGGGACTCATAAGAAGGATCTTGATCAGTCGAAGGCCCAAGTTGCAGACTTGGAAGAGAAGTTGAAGGCAAAGGAGGGGGAGCTGGAGAAGGCCTATGGCAGCATTACTGAGCTTGGCCAAAGCAAGGAGGATATCATTGATGATTACATGGACTCCGAGCACTTCCAGAAGCTTATGGCTAAGCATGATGACCTTGTCTATCCAGCCAACTACTTTAGTGGCTAGAAAGGGGCTTTAGATGCTGTTTCTGAGAGGCATCCCGGGTTGTTCCAGATAGGAGATATCCCCTGCCCCGAGGCCCCTTTGGAGTTGGCTAGACTGTTGGAGTCTCAGAGAATTACTCCCATGAAGGAGGATGATGAGGAAGAGGAGGAGGGGGATGATGCTACAAATAGGATTTTAGATCCTGAGCACTCCCCTCTTCAGGTTGATGCTGAGGAGTCGACTACTGCCACCAGCTCTGATAGAGCTTCAGCTTCAAAGAGTTCGGCCAGGACTGCTAAGGCTACAAAGGCTGCCAAGGCTGCCCCTAAGGCTCCTTGAGTTTTATTTATTCTAGGCCTTGCGTGGCATGATTTTTAGTGTTTTGCCTTCTTAAATTGTAACCCATAACTTTTAGCCTTCGGGCTCGTTTATTTGTTTTATGCATCTTCGGATTTTTCCTTTCACTTAGTTGTTTTGCCTTTTGTATTTTGGCTTACTTTAGCTAGCAATTTTAAATATGCTTTGACACATAACAGACATAAAACAACAACTAAAGGAGGAGAAAACCAAATTGCATTAAAACTTAAAATGGGCCTAGCCCTTACATAATACTCTACTTCCTACTCAAAGTTTAAAAAACTCCAAAATGGTTTCGTCGACCTTATTTCTACTTTCCTAATAGATATAAGCTACGTCCTTCATAGGATAATCAAGCATAATAGACCTTGAGATTCGATGCGTGCCAAGTGCGAGGCACCTCGTTCCCTTTTACAGTCTCCAACTTGTATGATCCTCGACCCAGTGTGCTTTTGACCCAATATGGGCCTTCCCAATTTGGTGCCAGCTTTCCTTTTTGTCCAACTCTGGATGCTTCAATCTTTTTGAGTACTAAGTCCCCCTGACGGAAGAACCTTTCTTTCACCCTTAGGTTATAGTAGAAGGAAGCTTTCTTCTGATGCTCCGTATTCCTAGCATGGGCTTCATCCCTTACTTCATCGATCAGATCGAGGGCTAGTCTCATCCCTTCCTCATTGGTGTCTGGTTCAAAGGCCTCCACTCGTGGAGATGCATGCATGATTTCCACGGGTACTACAGCTTCAGCCCCGTAGGCTAACATGAATGGAGTTGCTCCAGTAGTCACCTTGCACGTGATTCGGTATGCCCAGAGTATGGGCAATAACTCATCCACCCAAGTGTTTCTGGAGCGTTCCACCCTTTTCTTAAGTCTATCAAGGATGATTCGATTGGCAACCTCGGCCTGCCCATTAGCTTGAGGGTGGGCAACCGAGGTAAACCGAATTTCAATTCCATTCTCATCACAATAATCCCTAAACTCTTTGTTGTTAAATTGTAGTCCATTGTCCATAACCAGGATTCGTGGTATACCATACCTACACATGACGCTTTCCCAGAAAAACTGCATGACTTGCTTGGTTGTGATTTTAGCCAAAGGTTTGGCCTCAATCCACTTTGTGAAGTAATCAATAGCCACAACCAGGAACTTCCTTTGAGCAGTGGCCATAGGAAAGGGCCCAAGTATGTCCATTCTCCACATAGCAAAGGGAATGGCAGAGCTAACAGATGTCAACATCTCTGCTGGTTTCCTAACCAATGGTGCATGTTTCTGGCACCGATCACACCTTTTCACGTACTCTTTGGCATCAACCATCATCCTAGGCCAATAGAAACTGAGTCTGACTATCTTGTGAGCTAGGGCCCTGCCCCCCAAGTGTTGTCCACAAATTCCCTCATGGACCTCCTCAATAGCTGATTTGGCCTTTTCGGGCCTTAAACACTTTAGATACGGAATCACAAAAAATTTCTTGTAGAGTATCCCTTCAATCAGAGCATACCTCAGCGCTATCACATATAATTTTTGTGCCTCCATGGCATTAGTCGGGAGCCAACCAGTCTCGAGGTGTGCTTTTATGGGATCTATCCAACATTCCCTCACCCCAATAGGTACGACTAACTTTGAATCAATGGTAGGGGTTCTTAGAACTTGGAAGTAGACACTTCCAGAGTAATTCTCTATCTCATAGGAGGTAAACTTGGATAAGGCATCAGCCTTGGTGTTTTCCTCCCTCGGAATGTGCTCAATATGGCACTCATCATATTGAGTCATTATTGCTTTCACAAGCCTTAAGTATTTAGCCATGGTTTCATCCCTTGCCTCAAACTCTCCATTGACTTGGGCCACAACCAGCCTTGAATCTCCATAAACTTTAAGGTTTTTGACCCTTAGGGCTCTTGCTAAGCCAAGTCCAGCTATCAGAGCTTCATATTCTGCCTCATTATTGGTTGTTGGAAAGTCTAATTTCAGGGCGTATTCAATCATGAATCAGTCGGGACTTTGTAAGACAAGACCTGCACCACTTGTTTTTGTTTTTGATGCCCCATCAAAATAGAGCATCTAGAATTCCTTCTCCTCTATCATGGGTTCCTTGTCTTCCTTATTGCCTTCCTGAGGTATCTCTTGCCCCCCCACTTCTTGGTTGTCAATGGTGCATTCAACCACGAAGTCAGCAAGTGCCTGAGCTTTGATGGCCGTCCTTGGCTTGTACTTAATATCGAATTCTCCCAACTCAATTGCCCACTTGATGAGCCTACCACTGGCTTTAGGGCTGTACAAAATATTCCACAATGGTTGTCCTGTAAGGACCTCAATTTTATGTGCCTGTAAATAGGGCCGAAGTTTCCTAGAGGCAGTTACCAATGCTAAGGCAAACTTCTCAATAGTGGAGTAGTTCAACTCTGCTCCGTGTAAAACTTTGCTTACATAGTATACGGGTTTCTGAACCTTGTTTTACTCTTTTACCAGCACCGCACTCAAAGCTTGACCTGAAATTGCCAAATAAAGATAGAGGATTTCTCCCGTACTTGGCTTGGCCAACAGCGGGGCCTCAGACATATACTTCTTCACCTGCTCAAAGGCCTCTTGGATTTCTTCTATCCACTCAAAGTTTTTTACCTTCTTCAAGGTTTTAAAGAACTGCAAACATTTGTCCCCGGATTTGGAGATGAACCTCCCTAACGCAACAATCCTCCCGGTTAACTTCGGTATATCCCTTATAGAACATGGTGGTTCCATGTCCCAAATAGCCTTGATTTTGTTGGGGTTGTCCTCAATTCCCCGTTTTGAGACCATGAGACCCAAAAAATTTCCTGACCCAACACCAAAAGCATACTTGGCCGGATTCAACATCATCTTATGGTGCCTCAGCACTTCAAATGCCTCGCGTAGGTGCTCAATGTGATCTACCTTGTGTAGGCTTTTCACCAGCATATCATCCACATAAACCTCCATAGTCTTTCCAATGAGATGAGCGAAAATCTTGTTTACCAACCTCTGATAGGTAGCTCCTGCATTTTTCAGTCCAAAAGCCATGACCAGGTAACAATACACACCGAAGTCGGTGATGAACAATACCATAGGAATATCATCCTTATGCATCTTGATTTGATTATAGCCACTAAAGCCATCCATGAAGCTTAACATCTCGTGCCCAGCCGTGGCATCTATCAATATATCGATCCTTGGCAAGGGAAAACAGTCCTTTGGGCATGCGTCATTCAGATCAGTGAAGTCTATACACATCCTCCACTTTCCATTAGCCTTCTTGACCATCACAGGATTGGCCAACCATTCCGGGAACTGGATTTCCTCAATGAACCCTGCCTCTAGGAGTTTGTCAACTTCCTGTTTTATGGCTTCTTGCCTCTCAGGTGCAAAATTTCTCTTCTTTTGTTTCACCGTCTTCCGGTTTAGGTCCACATTCAGGCTGTGTGTTGTCAATTGGGGATCTATCCCTGGCATGTCAGCTGCTGTCCACGCGAAGATGTCACTATTGTCTTGCAAGAAGGTGATCAATTTGCTTTTCAAGGGGTCTTTCAAAGATGCCCCGATGTAAGTAACCTTCTCAGAATCTCCCAACTCCAAATGTATGGGAACCAAGTCCTCTGCTGGTTTTCCTCTCCGCTCTTCATTCTCACGAACATCCATATCCTCGATTAGGAGGACCTGCCCCCGGTTCCATCCGACCTCAGTGCGGCCACATAACAACTCCTTGCCATCTTTTGATCCCCTTTCTCTTCTCCTACTCCATTTTTGGTTGGGAACTTAACCTTTAAATGATAGGTAGAGGCAACCGCCTTAAAACCATGTAGTCTCGTCCTACCTAGGATAGCATTGTATGTGGATGTAGCTTTGATAACCAAGAAATTTAACATCTGAGTAGCTTCCCGTGGCTCCTGCCCTATAGTCATGGGTAGCTGAATTGTCCCCTCAACTTTTGACTCCACTCCGTTGAACCCATATATGGGCATGTTTGATGGTGTCAACTGAGACTCAGTATATCCCATCTTCAAGAAGGCATCATGAAACAGAATGTCCCCCGATGCTCCATTGTCATTCAAGACTCTCTTCACTTGGGAGTTGCCTATCACAGCTGAGATAACCAGTGGGTCATCATGGGGAAACTTCACCCCTTCAAGGTCTGAATCATCGAATCCAATTGAGACTTCCGTCTTTGCACGCTTTGGGGCTTCCCCTATGATGTGCATCACCTTTCGTGCATACGCCTTTCTAGAATTTCTACTTGTCCCGGCCGCTGTTGGGCCACCAAAGATCATGTTGATCACTAGCCCCCAGGGCTGCTGATTGCGGTTACGATCCTCATCTTTCCTATCATAATCCCGCCTTGGGTTTCCCCGATCCCCATCTTTGCAGAATTTATTCAATTTTCCCCTGCGGATCAAGAACTCAATCTCATCTCTCAATTTTCTACAATCATCGGTATCGTGTCCCACATCTTTGTGGAACCAGCAGTACTGATTCTTGTTTCTTTTCTCAGGATCAGTCCTTAGTGGCTTCGGCCATCTCACGTCCCTGTCCTTTTCTATCTCCATCAGGATTTGGCTTCTTGGGGCATTCAACCTTGAGTATTCAGTAAATCTCTGTCCCGAATTTCCCTTCCTAGGAGCCGAGTCTGAATCCTTGCCCGTACGCGGGTACTTGTCCTTGGTATCATATTCCTGATCCGTCTTCCTCTTCCTTGAATCATTGTTACTCCCTCCATTACCTGTTATGGCCCCTTTTTTCATACTATCCTCGGCTTTGATATACTTATCAGCCCTCCATTGTAACTCAGCCATGTTTTCAGGAGGATGTTTTGCTAATGACCTCCTAAAGAAGAGGTCAGTGGTTCCATGTTCCAGGGCTACCATGGCCACCTTATTCTCCAAATCAGTGATATTCAATGTCTCTTTAGTGAACCGCTTGAGGTAGTCTCTCAGATTCTCATTCTTCCCTTGCACCACATACATAAGAGATGTAGAACTTTTCTCATGAACTCTTCCACTGATGAATTGGCTAACGAAAGCGGCACTCAATTCCTTAAAAGAACCGATTGAATTTGGGGGTAGACGACTATACCAACGTTGTGCCATACCCGACAGGGTTCGAGGGAACGCCCTACACTTCAGGGCATCACTTGCCGGTTGTAACAGCAACACATTTGAGAAAGTCCTTACATGATTAGCGGGATCTCCCGTTCCATCGTAAGCCTTTATAGTAGGCATCTTGAACTTCCGTGATATGTGCGCACTTATCACCTCCTCGGTGAATGGGGGCATGGGATCGTCAGGGTCTCCCAGCGGCATCAAATCCTTAGGGTCTCCCATGGGAGTTTCAACCCTTGTTGATCTCCCAGTTGGGGTATCTACCGTTCTTTGTCTCCTTGAAGATTTCTCCAAATCGATTAGGGGAATCTCCCTTGAAGCCGAAGGGGGTCGATTCTGATTTTGCCTGGCTTGCTCTCTTGCCATGTCGTCCTTCATCCGTAGGATTTCAGCCTCGTGTGCCTTGATTCTCTCGGCAAGTGTCTGAGGGGGTCCATCATGGATTCTTCGGCGAGCCTGTCATATAGGCTCCTTGCTCGGACGTCGCCTCCTCGGGGCTTCATCCCTATCTTCCTCTGAGGATGAGTCATCAGAATACGGGCCTGAGTGGTCATAGTATTGCGGGCCTTGATTGGGTCCTAAACCTCTGATGTATGGTGGATTGTACGGCTCGCGTATCTGGAGGGCGTGACCACTTGGTCCGGCCTGATACGGGGGATAGTTGGGCAAGCCATACACCGGGTTCGTGCTTGCGGGGATCAAGGTCGTAGAGATCTGAGCGATGGGTGGAGCGGATTGTCCTCCGAGAGGGGCGACCACCATCTGAAGGGGATTCGTCCCTTGGGTGGTGGGATTCGTCACTAAGGGTAACGATCCATGAGTTTGCGTTTCGGTTCCTTGAGATTGAGTGGTTAGTGTCTGGGAATCCGTCCCTGGGGGTACCTGTTCCCCAATCGGGGGTGCGGTGGTACTAGTAATGGTTTCAGAAAGTGTTGGTGTTCTCCGGGTGGTAACCATGGTTGATATCCGTTTGCCACAGACGGTGCCAAATGTTGTGGAACGAAAAGTAGGGTGTATTTACTGCTAGGGTTTATGGAAGCTTCGAGCTTTAATGGCTGATCAAGTGTTTCGTGACTTAACTCGGGTCCTCACAAGATGCCTACGTATCTTGCAAATATCAAGAATCAAGCCAAAAAATGTAGTTCTGTTTGTGGAGGAACAGGTCCTTATATAGGTGATGAAAACCCTAGAATAAGAGTTGAATTAGGAGACTTGGTGGGAAAGCCACAGCTTAGGCCCAATTCTAAAGCCTTCCAAAAGATTAGAGGATAAGTATTGGAGATATATGTCTTGGAGGCTACTCCTAATATGATTTAGTTTCCTTTTCGGACTCAATTTCGAAGTCTTTTATTTGGCTGATTTACTAACTACGAATTTCTCATTTAATTTGGGTTTCGGGCCTCATTAACGGGCTTTAACCTTGGACCAACCTAGGTTCATTTAATGCAATATTAAATATGTCTCTAGGGCTTACTCTCAGCCCATATCATATTAAAAAAAACTGTGCATCGCACGGTTTTTAAGCTAGTATTGTTAAAAGATAGAGAACACAAATTTGTTTTGCAATAATTTTTTTTCGTCAAACCATTTACAATACTTGAATAGTACAAAGCTGTGTCAATTTTTTCTCAAGGTTTTGTAGCTATTTTTGAATTTTTACTATGTAGTTTATTAGTTTCACAAAAATTGCCTCAATTGCTATTTTTTTTTTATCAGAGTAATCAAATTTTAACATTTTTTTATTTTCTAAATAAAAAGGAAATTAGTACAATAAAACAATTATTTCAACCTTTAAAAATTTAAATAAACAAATTTAAGCCAGGGGAGAGATTATGTTTTTCGCTCCCTCTGAATTGATTTTCTGGCTCCGCCCCTGATTAGCGGATTCAGTAAAGATCATAACAACAGCCTTCAAAATCCAAAACAAAAGACTTTCTTTGTTGCAATGGCAGCAGAGGTATGGGATACGGATGTACTCTAAAGACTTCATCATGCAAATCAAACGATTGTAGCTCATGTCTGCTTTCGAAATACAGAAACCGACTTCCTTTAAGATGAACACACACACACTTCGTGAAATCCTAAAATATTTAAGTGTTTCCGGAACATGAATATCTTTCCTAGAATCACCGTTTGTGGAATACATCTCAGCTTCTAGAGCATAAATAACTGAACCATCATCATACTCCGCCTCAGGCGAAATCCTAAGAATCTTGTAGTCATTAGAAATATCATCAAAACAAACCCTAGCAAAAACTAATCGTAATCATGTTGTTCACTAGGATTTGGAAGTCTCTTAAATCGATTAGTCATCGAATTCCCTAAATAAATAACATGAGTATAAAGACGACTCCCAATACAAACAAGACCATTACAAGAACATACTATATCAATCAACCAATCAAAAAATTTATGCACGTAGATGAGTGTTGAATCTATACGAGTATCAATACAGATGGATTTATCGACAATGTTTTGCGGGATTTAATAAGGTGAGTTTGGATAAATTGCGGGTTTGATTTTATGGATGACCATGTGTTGGAGGTCCATCTATCAAGTCCATATATAAGGATGAAGGCCCATCACTGTAGAAGCCCAAGATAAGTATGGTCCAATCATCTTCAACGGTCATCTGACCATGTCTCTCCAGTAGTGGGATAGTAATGATACACATTCCTCACTTTTGTGCAACGGTCATTTCACCTTTTCCACCTCCCAATGATTCACAACCACACTATAAATAAGAGAGGAAGCTATTCAAGCAGGGGGGATTACAAGCCAAGTATTCTCAAAAACACAATCTCTTTACGTTTACCTATTTTCTATCTAAAGAACCGGAATACTTATTCTTACGCCGGAGGTGAATCGGGGGTCAACACCCTCGCATTCTTCTTCTTTTGCAGGTCCAAATGAAGAAATTATCTGGCAGAAATCTGGTTCCAACATTTGGCACCGTCTGTGGGAACATAGAGATACAATCTGTGTTAAAATTTTGGCAAGCTATGACAATCGAAGAAACACCCAGGAATAACGAAAGCACCGTGATAGGAGACAGTCCCGCCACGCAAAGGACGACTCCGGCCGCCCAAAGAATGCTCGATTTCAATGAAGACATGCCCTCCCCCGAAGAACAACAAGAAATGCTAGCAAAATGGAGAGAAGAGAAAGCCAAAGGAAAGGAAACAGAGAAGGCAAAAAGCCAGAACGAAGCAGCACGGCAAGCCGAGCTAAGGGAAGCCGACCGAGTAAAGCTACAAACCTTGAAACTCCAAAGAGAGGAAATCGAACGACAGGAGAAGACATTGTGCGAAGCCCTGGAGGCCGAAGGCCGGACACCCAAAGATGACCGAAAAGATAAAAGGGTCAGGGACGATGAAGATGAGTCATGGAACTCAGAACTACAATCTAAGAAAACCAAGTCGAAGGTTGTAGATTCCTCGGACTCGGAAGAAGAAGGTCCGCACACAGATGATCGTATTCGCAGACTGGAAAAGGTTATGTTCGGGGATAGGACAATTAGCCACGAGCTTGTCGTGACCGAAGAGATAGAACAATACCGACCACCACCAGGAAGGCAATTCCCAAAGATGCACGAGTTCAACGGAAAAGGCGATCCCGAAGACCATTGTGAGAAGTACGAATCCCTCATGACTGGTATGGGACATTGCGACATCATGCTGTGCAAAATGTTCAAAACTTACCTAAAAGGGTCGGCATCCATGTGGTATCGTTCACTAAGGCCACGGTCGATTGATTCTTATGGACAAATTAAAAGGAAGTTCTTGAGAAATTACTCCCATTTATGCCGAAGAGAAAAAGACACTGAAGCACTAATTCACTGCAGACAAAGACCGAACGAAGAATTAGGAGACTACCTAGCAAGATTCAAAGAGGAAGCCGGAATGGTCACAAGCCTCGATAAGATCAAAGCCGCTGGATTCCTTTCAGCAGGTCTCGACCCTGTGAAAGGCAAGAAGCTCCGGTCATCTCTCTATGACGTTCCCCCAAAATCATTAAACGACATATACGTTCGGGGAGAAGCAATACGAAGGAAGTTAGAAACAATTGGAGGGTACAAAGAAAGTCGAAGGAACGACAGAGACGATAGAAGAGGCGAGCGCAGGGACGACCGAAGGAATCATAGCAACACACGAGGAAGGATGAACGATCCAAAAACAACAGGACAAAGACAAGACAAAGATAGTACTGTGTTCACTCGCCTAAACACACCCATCTCCAAGATCCTCCATGAAATCAAAGGAAAACCAGGGTTCGTTCGACCACCTCGAATCAAAACCCCTGAATCCAGAAGAAACGAAAACAAGTACTGCGAGTATCATCGGGATAAGGGCCATAACACAGATGAATGCTACCACCTAAAGAAGTTGATCGAAAAGATGATCAAAGGCGGGGAGTTATCCCAGTTCGTGAGCGACTTAAGAGAAAAGCTCGATGCAAAGGAAAGAAGAAATCCCGGAGAAACCGAAAGACCGGAAAAATATAGAGGCGAGGTCCGAACGATCTTTGGCGGCACAATACTTGATCGGGACAGTAAGACGGCCCGAAAGAAATACGCCAGGCAAATATACAGTCTTTACCAATCGAAAACAGCCAAACAACCATTGCCGATCAGCTTCACGGAGGATGATTACGAGGACGTCATATGGCCACACGAAGACCCCCTGGTTATCAATCCTGTGATCGGAGATAATAAAATCTGGAAGGTGCTAGTCGATGAAGGGAGCTCGGTCAATATCCATACCACAGGACATACTCTAAAATGAACCTAGGAGGAGAACACCTCGAACCATGCCACGAGGCACCCCTATACGGCTTCGGTAATCAACCAGTACCGATCGAAGGTACCATCAGATTAAATGTGCTCCTAGGAAAAGCGCCATATACCGTGGAAAAGGAAGCTAAATTTTACGTCGTTCGGGTAGACAGCCCATACAACGGCATCCTGGGCAGACCCGTTTTATCCCTATTCCAAGCCGTATCATCCATACCGCACTTGAAGCTAAAATTCCCTACCGAGCAAGGGATTGGAGAAATGAAGGGCGATCAAAAAGCAGCAAGAATCATCATGTTAGAAGATTTTGACAAAGATAAAGACGCAGAATTGGTCGAATCCGGGAAAAGGAAAAGAGACGAAGACGCCGGGGGAAACCATCAAATGCTGAACATAGAGATCGAGAAGTTTGGGACCGATCTCTCCTGTCCAATTGCCGAACCGGCAGCCGAAATCGAAGAAATCGAATTATATGTGGGCCAATCCGGGAAAATGATCCAAATAGGCAAGGGGATGGAACCAGAGCTGAAGGAGAGGGTCATTGCCGTCATCAGGGAATTCCACGACGTATTCGCTTGGAATCCCGAAGACATGCCTGGGTTAGATCCTTCAGTCGCGAAGCACTGTCTAAACGTCGAACTCGACGCCCAACCTGTAAAACAGAAGAAGAGAAATTTTGCCATAGAAAGACAAAGGAATTTGGCCGAAGCAAAGTGATTTGGCCGAAGCAAAGTGATTTAGCCGAAGCGAAGGAATTTGGCCGAAACGAAGGAATTTGGCCGAAGCGAAGGAATTTCGCCGAAACGAAGGAGTTTGGCCGAACGAAGGAATTTGGCCGAAACGAAGGAATTTGGCCGAAGCGAAGGAATTTGGCTGAACGAAGGAATTTGGCCGAAGCAAAGTGATTTGGCCGAAGCGAAGGAATTTGGCCCAAGCGAAGGAATTTGGCCGAACGAAGGAATTTGGCCGAAGCGAAGGAATTTGGCCGAAACGAAGGAATTTGGCCGAAGCGAAGGAATTTGGCCGAAACGAAGGAATTTGGCCGAAACGAAGGAATTTGGCTCCGAATTACACCCCCGAAAAGCTAGGACGAGAACTACTGCCACGTCCGACTTCAAAGATAAGGAGTATGAAGCATCCAAATGGGAGAAAAGAAAGAGTCTCCTAGCGAATCAAGCTAGCTGGGGACATACGAGCTTCGGCGACCCTACCGGTAAGCGTACTAAACGCCCCCAATTTCATATTTAAATGTGTTTTCAGTTCGCCCAAAGAACAATTAAATGTTCACGATCTAGTACGAGGCTTAAACAGACCCATATTAGGGGCCGATCGAACAAAATATGTGTCCTTTTTAAGCATTTAGCATTCAAGGCACTCATAATTTAAAATAGGTGAACCACTTAGATTAATTCATCCCTTAAATACTGGGGGAAATATGCTAGGTATCAAATACCAAAGACGCATAATCATGCTAGGCTACGGCCGAAGACGCATAAACATGCTAGGCTACGGCCGAAGACGCATAATCATGCTAGGCTACGGCCGAAGACGCATTAACATGCTAGGCTACGGCCGAAGACGCATAATCATGCTAGGCTACGGCCGAAGACGCATAAAATTAAAATTAACATGCTAGGCTACGGCCGAAGACGCATAATCATGCTAGGCTACGGCCGAAGACGCATAAACATGCTAGGCTACGGCCGAAGACGCATAATCATGCTAGGCTACGGCCGAAGACGCATAATCATGCTAGGCTACGGCCGAAGACGCATAATCATGCTAGGCTACGGCCGAAGATGCATAAAATTAACATGCTAGGCTACGGCCGAAGACGCATAATCATGCTAGGCTACGGCCGAAGACGCATAAAATTAAAATTAACATGCTAGGCTACGGCCGAAGACGCATAATCATGCCAGGCTACGGCCGAAGACGCATAAACATGCTAGGCTACGGCCGAAGACGCATAATCATGCTAGGCTACGGCCGAAGACGCATAATCATGCTAGGCTACGGCCGAAGACGCATAATCATGCTAGGCTACGGCCGAAGATGCATAAAATTAACATGCTAGGCTACGGCCGAAGATGCATAATCATGCTAGGCTACGGCCGAAGACGCATAATCATGCTAGGCTACGGCCGAAGACGCATAAACATGCTAGGCTACGGCCGAAGACGCATAATCTTGCTAGGCTACGGCCGAAGACGCATAATCATGCTAGGCTACGGCCGAAGACGCATAATCATGCTAGGCTACGGCCGAAGACGCATAATCATGCTAGGCTACGGCCGGTGACGCATAATCATGCTAGGCTACGGCCGAAGATGCATAAAATTAACATGCTAGGCTACGGCCGAAGATGCATAATCATGCTAGGCTACGGCCGAAGACGCATAATCATGCTAGGCTACGGCCGAAGACGCATAATCATGCTAGGCTACGGCCGAAGACGCATAATCATGCTAGGCTACGGCCGAAGATGCATAATATTAAAATTAACATGCTAGGCTACGGCCGAAGACGCATACTCATGCTAGGCTACGGCCGAAGATGCATAAAATTAAGAAGAACGATGCATAGGCAAGCTGAAGCCGAAGATGCATTACTATACAGAAATTTTGCTAATGGAGCCTCCCGAAGATGGACCAAAAAAGGTGGCCTTCATTCTAGCAAAGCCCGATTGAAGCCCGGGGACATGTTGGAGGTCCATCTATCAAGTCCATATATAAGGATGAAGGCCCATCACTGTAGAAGCCCAAGATAAGTATGGTCCAATCATCTTCAACGGTCATCTGACCATGTCTCTCCAGTAGTGGGATAGTAATGATACACATTCCTCACTTTTGTGCAACGGTCATTTCACCTTTTCCACCTCCCAATGATTCACAACCACACTATAAATAAGAGAGGAAGCTATTCAAGCAGGGGGGATTACAAGCCAAGTATTCTCAAAAACACAATCTCTTTACGTTTACCTATTTTCTATCTAAAGAACCGGAATACTTATTCTTACGCCGGAGGTGAATCGGGGGTCAACACCCTCGCATTCTTCTTCTTTTGCAGGTCCAAATGAAGAAATTATCTGGCAGAAATCTGGTTCCAACACCATGTTTTGCAAACTGCACGCTTTACATCGGAGCATTGATAAAACAGGCAAGAGTGTTAAGTATTTTGAACACCAGTTCTTCGGGTAAAAAACAAGTATTTTATATGTAATATAAAATATCACTTAAATAAGGACCGAACCTGTAGAGCAATCACTGGAATGAGAAGGATAATGTGCAACTTCATCATATGCATATAATCATAAAGTACTAGTAATACCGAAGTAATTGCATATAATAAAAATAAACTTTATTTGAAAGCCAAGTTAGCTAACTTCTTTTTATATTTTAGTAGTAATTACAATCTACGACAACTAAAATTCAAAAGCTAATGACCAACATGGTGCAATACCACTTTACCCTAGTTGTTCAAACCCTTTCAGTGAAACAAGAGACTCGGTGTACTCAGTTGGCTTCCAAACCAGCTGAGATGCATGATGAAGAAATTTTTTGACATGTCTCTTCTTGTAGTCATAAAAGATGTGTCCACCAACACCACGTACAAAAAACAGTCCATCACCTAAATAGTAGAGACTAGTTACCTGAAATTCATTCAAACTATCGTCAAGGTTGAACTCTATAGTCCAAGACCAGTTGCCAAGAACTTCATTCAACGTCCATAGACTAAGAACCGTTTTATCAATAGTGGATCGATTAAAGATCAAAGCAACAGAACCTTCAAAATCCAAAACAGAAGACTTTATTCGTTGATATTGAGGCAGAGATATGAGATAAGATAAGGGATAGTGATATACTCTAAACACTTCAGTATGCAAATCAAATGATACTAATTCATGTGCGCCTTTGAAATACAAAACACGACTTCCTTTAAGATTAACACCCGTACTTGCAAACGAAATATAATCAAGTGTCTTTGGAATATGAATCTGTTTCCAAGAATCATTATTTGCAGAATACATGTCTGCTCGTAGAGCCCAAATAACTGAATCATCATCATCATCCTCATCCTCATCCGAAATCCTAAGAATCTTGTAGTCATTAGAAATATCATCGAAACCAAACCCTAACACAAACTCATCGCAATATAATTGTTTACTACGAGGAGGAAGTTTCTTAAATCGCCTAGTCATCGGATTCCCCAAATACATAGAACCAGTATCATGATCACTAACACAAACAAGACCATTACAAGAACATAATGCTTCAATTTCCCACCAATTGGAAAAGGCAAGCACGTAGACGAGTGTTGAATCTTCACAAGTATCAACATAGATGGATTTATTGACCATGTAGAGTACGGAGGAGGGTTGTCTTTTGCGGGATTCAATGAGCTGAGTTTCGATGAATTGGGGGCTTAATATAATGGATAACCATGTCTTGCAAACTGATTTGCATCGGAGCAGTGATAAAACAGGTAAGAATGTGAGTATTTTGAACACCAGTTCTTCGGGTATAAAACAACTACTGCTTTGCTTGCTATTCTTGCTTCCCGCCATATATATTCGGGGTACGTTAAAAAAAAATTAGGTATGTTAATTTTTTTTTTGAGAATGGAATATCTCTATGTCTCTATCATGTATATATAGGCGAATTTAAGGATGTAATGTAACCCAACCCATCTCCATTGTTAAGGGTTTGGGCCAGGCCCAAACGCTTTGTTTCCACTTCCCCGCAACTTCCATTGTTTGATAAATATGAATCAAAAACTTAAAACAATTCGGATACAAATGTAGGATTCGATTTTTTTACTGTCATTATATAAAAAATTCATTAGTGTAATATATAATCATATTTAATGAATATTTTTTGACGGTATAATTGTATCAATGTGAAAATTATGTCAAAATAATTTATATAAAATAATTTTCACGCAAATTTAAGTTGTAAAGTATTGATTTTGTAACGATATTATTTTCTCATATAGTGTTTACAATTTGATTTTATTTTTTTGATTATCTTTGTTAAAAAGTGATTTATCCAAATCAATTGAAAATTTATACATTTATTTATTTTCACAATATGCTTACATCCGTAAACTTAAAACTATACTATTATATAAATGCCGAAATATTAAAAGTTTGGTCGGTTGGTCGGTTGGTCGGTACGGTACCTGTTAATTTTACTTATTTACCCTTACTCAATTACAGATCTACTAACTAATCAATTTCCTTCTTAAGATTAAACATATTATATTTTCTATTTTTCAAGAACTAAATAATTTACTTTTTCAGGTAAAATACAATATCCTTTTATATTTTATCTAATTAAAATTTTTTCTCTATTAATCAATTTCCTTTTTCAAGTTAAACATATTACCTTTTCTATTTTTCAATAACTAAATTATTTCCTTTTTCAGGTAAAATAGAATATCTTTTACATTTTATTTAACTAAATTAAAATTTCTCTTTTTTTAAAAAATAGTACGAGCAATTTTGTTTACCCTTTTCACCCAAAACACGTTACCTTTTCTCTAACTAACATATCTCTTTTTCCAATCTATCTATACTATATTATAAAAAACGAAATATTAAAAGTTTTGGTACGGTACGGTACTTACATTATTTTTGTTTTACTTTGTTACCTTAATGATTTAACTTAATTATAAAAGAACAAAACACAATCTTTTCTTAAAATATTGCACGCATCTCTTCCCAACACTTCCCCTAAATAATAACTAACCAATTACCTTTTTAGCTATTACATTTTCTAACTTTTCTAACTAAAATCTCTTTTTTCCAAAACTATGGTCGTTCTAATTAATGAAATAAAGTAATAATGTTATAATTACTAATAACTAACTGATTTCCTTTTACAACTAAAAGGTAATATCTTTAAAAAATATGATCATTCTATTTAATTAAATAAACTAATAATATTATAATTACTAATAACTAACTGATTACCTTTTCGAGCTAAAAGTAATATCTTTTCTATACACCTAAATAATAACTAAGCAATTATCTTTTTCAACTATTACCTTTTTTACATTTTCTAGCTTTTCCAACTAAATCTCTTCTTTCTAAAAATATGACCATTCTAATTAATGTAATAAACTAATAATATTATAATTACTAATAACTAGCTAATTATCTTTTTCGGCTAGGTAATAATTTTTTATCTTTTCTAACTAAAATATCTCAATTTCTCTTAAATAATAACTAACCAATTAACTTTTTCAGCTATTACCTTTTCTAACTTCTTTAACAAAAATTTCTTCTTTTCAAAAATATGAGCGTTCGAATTAATGAAATAAACTAATAATATTATAATTACTAATAACTAATTGATTACCTTTTCCAACTAAAAGGTAATTTTTTTTTTATATTTTCTAACAAAAATATCTCATTATCAAAATTTATTTATTTTACTTAATTATCCTACTTAAATATTTATTATTGGTAGAAACATGTATTTCTATTTTATAAAATCAAATAATGATATTATAGTTTCTAATAACTAACCAATTACCTTTTTCAGCTAAAACATATTATTTTTTTTAATTTTTTAACTAGAACCTCTCATTTTCAAAAATATCACGGGTCATTCTATTAATGAAATAAACTAATAAAATTATAATTACTAATAACTAATTGATTACTTTTTTCAGCTAAAATGTAATATCTTTTCAATATTTTCTAACTAAAATATCTTATTTTCAAACTTTCTTCTCTTACTTAATTATCCTTACTTGAATATTTATTATTGGTAAAACCATGTTACCTTTCCTATTTTTAACAAAATAATTGATTACATTTTATATTCTAAAAATACTATGAACAACTATATTTAATGAAATAAAATTATTATGATTACTAAGAGTAATAACTAATAAATTACATTTTCAGCTAAAAACACGTTACCTTTTATATTTTTTTCTTACTAAAACATCTTCCTTTCTAATAGTATCACGGATAATTGTATTCAATAAAATAATACCATAATAATTATTATTGACTAATTACCTTTTTCAGCTAAAATGTATCATCTTATCTATATCTTATAACTAAATTTCCTTTTTTAAAAATAATTTGGCCAGTATGTATATAATTTTGTTTATATCTATTTTTATAATTATTATCAAATCATATCATTTAAAAATTTAACTTATAAAATTCATGTCATCAAAAAATTATTCAAATTTTTGAAAAATCATATAATATTAAAAAATATCCGTGCATCGCACGGGTTTTAAGATATTTTAATTAAATCTTTAGATATTGTAAATTTGAGTTACATTAATAAAAAAATTCCCCATCATGACCTTTATATTTTTTTTTCCTGCAAATATATGATCTATCGTTCAACTATAGGCATGTATGAACTTAAAAATAAAAGGATCTCGATTTACTTATCAGTGATAATTAAAATTTAAAATATTTAAGATATACTATTAATAGACATATGAACTACACGTAATTGTGTGGTATATTGCATAGAACTGTAGATATATGTAGATATAAGAGTACACTAACTTCATATTCGTACGATGCATGGATACTTTACAGATATTTTATAAATATTTTATTATTTTTTATATCGAATTGAATTATATTTTTAATTTGTTTTTAAAAAAATCATAAAATAATATATATAAATCTCATTAAGTTGATATTACTTAATTAATTTATTAAAATTATCATTTATTACTTTTGTTGTAATTCTAATTTTAAAATCATTGAATACTCACTCCGTTCCAAGTAACTTCTCCTTTTAACATTTTAATAGTCAAATTGACTAATATTTGACTAAATATTAAAAATTATTCAATTATTATTTTTTAAAAACCGAAATTTACATTTTAAAACAAATTACATGTATTTTTTAATGATATTTTTTTTTACTTTTCTCAATTTTATAATACATAGGATTATCATATTTTCTTTATTTTTGGCTTTGAGGAGGCGTGGGTTGAGGATCCTTGTTGTAAGAACATTGTTGAGAAATGTTGGGGGAAATCATGGCCAATGTGAGAGTGGCCCGGACATCAAAAGGAAAATAAAAAATTGTAGTGTGTCTTTGTTGGAAACGTGTATGGGTTTATACCAAATAATATATATATATATATATATATATATATATATATATATATATATATATATATATATATATATATATATATATATATATATATATATATATATATATATAGGCTAGCGTTCAAATAGAAACCAATCATAGAATAGAAACTAGAAACCTACACTAAATAAATTATATTTCATTTATTTTAATGGCCCCGCTAGGGGAACCTTCACAAAAAACGTTTAAAATTCTTGGCTCTATTCAACAAAAATATATAAAAAAAAAAAAAAAATTTTAAAAAAAGTTACTGTTCACGTGCCACGTCATCACGTGAACAGTAACTTTTTTTTAAATTTTTTTTATTTTTTTATATTTTTGTTGAATAGAGACAATAATTTTAAACGTTTTTTGTATTGGAGTACCCCTAATTTGGTCATTAGATTAGCTTGAAATATTTAATTTAGGTTTAGTTTCTAGTTTCTATTCTAAGTTAGTTTCTATTAGAACAAGACCCTATATATATATATATATATATATATATATATATATATATATATATATATATATATATATATATATATATATATATATATATATATGAAAAAATTACAATTTCTTTTTTTTCTCTCACACAAGAGTTTCAGCTCTTTTTTTCTCTACACAACTGCTGTGTGTTTCTACACTTGGTGTTTCTCTTGGTGTGTTTCTTACTTTTTTCTAACATGCAAACTTGCACCTTATTTATAGACTTTAGAATACAAGCTAACATCATTGATTACATCACTATTATTTATTTAGCCTACCATCTAAGACTAAGCCTCCATACTTGACTAGCCTTCTTATTTGAATTCAAAGATTCATCTCTTCTAGGAGGGTTGAATTCTAACACTCCCCCTCAAATCCGACTTTTCATTCCGAGCTTCTCTTTCATTTTCTGGAACATCTCCGGCTTCAATGACTTCGTGAAAATATCTGCTAAAGTTTTTTCGGTTCTGCAGTGCACTCGCTTCACAATTTTGTTGTTTACCTGTTCTCGAATAAAATGATATTTTATGTTTATGTGCTTGCTCCGACTGTGTGACACTTGATTTTTCGCAAGTGAAATAACAAATTTTTTATCCACATAAATTGTAACCGGATCCTCCTTTGCAAGATTTAACTCGCCCAATATGTAGCCTAACCACATAGCTTGACATGCGCACGCTGCTGTTGCGATGTATTCTGCCTCACATGTTGAGAGAGCAACTGTCGGTTGCTTCTTTGATGACCACGAAAATATCACCGAATCGATATTAAAAACATATCCTGAAGTTCTTTTCCCGTCATCCAAATCTCCACCATAATCACTGTCTGAGTAGCCACCTAATTTTGAATCTTGAGAATGCGTGTAAAACAAACCATGATCAAGTGTACCTTTTATGTACCTCAAAATTCTTTTCGTTGCCATGAAGTGATCTTGCTTCGGCTTCTCCATGTACCTACTAACCAGTCCAACTGCATACATGATATCTGGACGAGTGAAAGTTAGGTACCTTAGACTTTCAATCAAACTTTTGAACAATATCGGATTTATCGACTCTCTTGTTGAATCAATTCTGAGCTTTATGCTTGCTTCTGCTGGTGTGTTCACCGGCTTGCATTCTTCCATTCTGAACTTGCTTAGAATTTGTTCCGCATATTTTTTCTGTGACATAAAAATTTCATCTTTGCTTTGCTTGACTTCGATTCCAAGAAAGTACGAAATTTGACCAATATCTGTCATCTCAAATTCGTTAGTCATAACTTTCTTAAAATCTTTGAACATACCCGGGTTGTTGCCGGTAAAGATCATGTCATCCACGTATAAGCACACGATCATAATATCTCCCCCTGAATTTGTTTTGGTAAATAGTGCATGCTCGTATAGACTCTTCACAAAACCATTCTTCTGAAAATATTCATCAACCCTTGTATTCCATGCTCTCGGGGCTTGTTTCAACCCGTACAGTGCTTTCTTTAGCCGGTAGACTTTATCTTCCTTGCCTTTCTGAACATATCCAGGAGGCTGCTCAATATAGACCTCTTCTTCGAGATACCCATTCAGGAATGCCGACTTCACATCCATCTGAAAAATCTTCCACTGGTTCTGAGCTGCAATAGCAGTAAGAAGTCTGATGGTATCAACTCTTGCAACTGGAGCAAATACCTCATCGTAGTCAATCCTATATCTCTGCTTGTAGCCTTTAGCCACTAGCCTTGCCTTGTGCTTTTCAACTTTGCCTTCTTGATTTGTCTTGGTCTTATAGACCCATTTGACACCAATAGCTTTGTGTCCTTCTGGAAGATCGGTAAGCTCCCAAGTATCATTCTTCTTGATTGCACCAATTTCTTCATCCATAGCCTTATCTTTCTTCAGAAGCTTCCTCAAATGTCACTGGATCGCATTCAGCCATTAAACAGAATAATGAATAATCAAAAGTTGTTTGTACTGGACTTGTTGCCTCATAAATACTATCCAGACTCCGCATTTTTCTGGGTGCTCCCCCTGAACTGCTGCTACTGCTGCTTCCTGAACTTGATGGTGTTGAAGCAGGAGTTTGTTGATTCGGACTTTGTGGAGGAGTTGGATCATTATTTCCATCATCTTCAATGTTGGAGTCATCACCATCATCATCATCATCATTAAAGAATAAGCCTGCAACTTTTCTTTCATCCTAGCTCCATCTCCAGTAATCAGATTCATCGAACTCAACATCTCGAGAAATGATTAATTTCTTCGTCAGGGGATTATAGAGTCTGTACGCCTTGCTCCTTTTGTCATATCCGGTAAAGATGCATTTTTCACCTTTATCATCCAATTTCTTTCTTTTTTGATCTGGAACATGAGCATATGCAATACACCCAAAAATTCTGAGATGCCCAACTGATGGCTTGCTACCACTCCATGCTTCATTTGGAGTTTTGTTTCTGACACTTTTTGTTGGACAACTATTCAAGAAATAAACTGCACATAGAACGGCTTCAGCCCAAAAAGTCCTTGGCATATGCTTTGCTTTCACCATGCTCCTTGCCATGTCTAGAATGGTGCGATTCTTCCTTTCTGTAACGCCATTTTGTTGTGGAGTATATGCCATTGTCAACTGATGATTTATTCCATGTGCTCGACAGAAATTTCTGAATAAATTTGAAGTATACTCGCCTCCTCTGTCTGATCGAAGTTTCTTCAAATTAGCCACTCTTTTTTTCTGCCAAAGCTTTGAACTCCTTGAATTTATCAAGAGCCTCCGCTTTTTCTTTGAGGATATATACCCAACTTTTCCTACTAAAATCATCAATAAAAGTTAGGTAATACCCATTTCCGCCAAGTGATGCAATATCAAATGGACCAGCAATATCGGTGTGAACAATCTCTAATGACCTTCTAGCTCGCCATGATTTTCCAACTGGAAAGATTTGTCTGTGTTGTTTCCCTTTGACACACGCTTCACACAACTGATTTGGTTCGTTACCATCTTTGTTTTTGACAATAACTTCAGACCAGAAAATCCAAAATGACCAAATCTTAAATGCCATAACCACGAGTCATTTTTAATGACTGACTTCAAACACTTCTGCACCTCCGTCTGCAAATCAAGAGTGAAGAGACGATTCTTTGACATCTCCACGTTTGTAATTAATTCTCGAATTTGATTTCTGATGATCAGAGAATTATCCTGCATCTGAATATTATATCCCTTTTCCACAAGTTGGCCAAGACTGATGATATTACTTTTCAAAGCAGGTATATAATAAACATCATTTATATACTTCTTATCACCTTTCTTTGACACAATCGTAACAGTGCCTTTTCCTTTGACTGGAATCTTCGATGAGTCACCAAAAGTAACTTCTCCACTGATGGTGTTATCTATCTCCGTAAATAATTCCTTATGGCCACACATGTGATTGCTGGCTCCCAAATCAAGATACTATGTATTCTTCTTTCCTTCATCATCTCCTTTGTAAGTGAGGAACATAGCGGAACCCACATCTTTGTCTTCTTTTGCTGCGGCAAAATGAATTCTTTTTTCCACTTTTGGAGATCTACACTCATAACTGAAGTGACCATATTTGTTATAATTATAACATTGAAACTGAGACTTATCACCTCGTTGTTGGAATCCGCCTCTTCCTCGGCCTCTAAAATTTTTACCATGACCAGATGGTTGATAGTCTTCATTATTCTGGCCTCTACTGAACGTCTGTCTTCCACGTCATTGTCCACCTCGGTAGCTACCTCTATAACCACCTCTGCCATGTGAAGAACTGCTACTGCCAGAACTGTCACCGATGGATACTTTACTTTGCAACGCCTTTTCCAAATGGCTTGCATCATCATATTGGTTCATCCGCTGCTCATGCGCTTGAAGTGAACCAACTAGCTCATTAACAGAAATCGTGGACAAATCTTTCGACTCCTCGATAGCAGTAACAACATAATCAAATTTTCTTGTTAACGAGCGGAGGAGCTTTTCCATGTCCCGAACATCATTGAGACTTTCGCCATTTCTTTTCATTTCGTTTGTCACCGTTTTTAAACGTGTAACATATTCACCGATATTCTCTGAAGTCTTCATTTTGATATTTTCAAATTCGCCACGAAGAACTTGGAGCCGTACCTTTTTCACTTTCTCGACACCTTGGAATGATTTTTGCAAAATCTCCCATGCCTCTTTCACTGTTTTTGCATTTGAAATTTTTTCGAAGGTGAATTCGTCGACACCTTGAAAAATTGTGCATAACGCCTTTTTGTCTTTTTTCTGAAATTCTTTTAACGTCGTCATCTCGGCATTAGGAAGTGCTGCTTCAGCGGCTGCATTTGCGGGTTCACTATACCCACTTTCGACAATATCCCAGTTGTCGTAGGAACCAAGTAACACCTTCATTTGGATACTCCAATTCCCGTAATTTGTACCCGTCAATTTCGGAATTTGTGGCTACATCATATTTGCCATGTTTTTTTTCAAAAATATCTTTGTACATTATAAGTGAACAGTACCGTATGTATGAACAGTACCGTATGTATGAACAGTCCGTATGAACAATACCGTATGTATGAACAGTACTTCGTCTTCTCCGGCGTGAACAGTGCCTAGCGGAATAGTAACTTGCCGGAAAATTTGCAGAATTTTCAGAATTTAACAACGAAGCTCTGATACCACTTGTTGGAAACGTGTATGGGCTTATACCAAATAATGTATATATATATATATATATATATAAAAGAAGAAATTACAATTTCTTTTCTTTCTCTCACACAAGAGCTTCAGCTCTTTTTTTCTCTACAAAACTGCTGTGTGTTTCTACATTTGGTGTTTCTCTTGGGGTGTTTCTTACTTTTTTCTAACATGCAAACTTGCACCTTATTTATAGACTTTAGAATACAAGCTAACATCATTGATTACATCACTATTATTTATTTAGCCTACCATCTAAGACTAAGCCTCCATACTTGACTAGCCTTCTTATTTGAATTCAAAGATTCATCTCTTCTAGGAGGGTTGAATTCTAACAGTCTTTACATATCTGGAATAAGGAAAACAAAAGAAATTTGAAGGCCCAACTTGGTGAATCTGAAAGGAGATTGGCTAGCCAATCAAATGCCAATGTGAGAGTATTTCCTTTTGCATATTTGATGTCTGGATATGAAGACTGAGAATTATAATAGTGTGTTTTAACCGAGGATTAAGTTTCACCTAAGGTTTTTTTTTTAATGAGCTTATGTATTTTGTTAGGAAAGAAGTGGCACTGAGCCACTGACTTGCTGAGTTTGGTCTGTGAGTTAACTATTTCTTATTCTGATGATGATCAAGAAGAACAGGAATGGAATTTAGATGGAGCCTGAAAATAAAAGGGAGCTAATGATGTAACAACCCCGATTTTTCCGGATTTATTATTATTATTTAAATATTTTATTGGTTTTCCATAAAGGAATAATAAGATTATGAATATTTAATTTTAATTTTAATTTGAATGCAGTTATGTGTTTAATTGTTAATAGGTTATTCGGGTAGACTGTATTTGGTACTGTCTGTGTTAGTAAAAATGTTTATTTTATTAAAAATTTATATTTTTATCAATAGTGATAAATTGAGTTTGTTTTAAAATTTTATGGATCGAGTTGGTATTTTATTGGTACAAAAATTATACCCGATATTCTACCCGTGTACAAAAGTTTTATTTGTATAAATTATTAAAATGCTTAAAATTTAGTATTTTCACATTTTTGGTAACTTGAGATTATTTTAGAATTTTAAGGATCAAAACTATATTTTTCTCGCACTAAAATTTTACCCAGTATCTTATCCGTGCCCCATTAATATTTGTGTGCATTATGAAAATATTTGAAAATTTGGTATTTTATATTTTTGATCAATCAGGGAAAATTATGTGTAATTAATTATATTAAAATATATTTTTAGTTTAATTTACCGTGTGTTAGTTTATTTATAATGCAATTAAACGCGTTATAATTTTTATTAAATAGGAAAATCATCCCATACGTGTTACGTGACTTTTGTGTAGCATAAAATATTTTATTCTTTTTTTCTGTAATTTTTATATTTTTCGAATACAATTATTTCGCATTTTAAGTTCCGGACCCAGCCCCTATATTGAATTCGAGGTCCTGTTTTTGATAAAATTATTTTTTATATAATAATAGGGTATTTAAAAATAATTTATTTTGTGATTTTTGTAATATTCATAATTTTTGGAAAATTTTGATATTTATATTACATTTGTTTAAAAATAAAAATTTTACATTTTTATCCCATAAAAATTATTTTTAGGGCTTTATAATTTTAATTAGGGGTTAAAAATATTTTTGGGGTATTAATTTTTGATTAATATAAATAGCAGAATAATTATTTTTAATTTTATAAAACTTATGAAAAATTAGTTTTTTTAAAATTATTTTCTGGAAATTCTTTATTTTGTGTTCTTGGTGTTCTTGAGAATCAAACTCAAATTTGGAGGTGATTCTGTTATTCAAATCGTTCATATGAGTAACCAAACTGAAGCTCTTGATCTCTACTGCATGTTTATGTAAGTGTTCATAACCAAAATTGTTTTGTTCGAAATTTTTTTATTTATTTTAATTTTCGAACTTGTTTAATTTGTTGTGGATTGTGTAGTGCTTTGTTGTTGATGTGGTTAGTGTCTATAGATTTCTTATGATCCCAGGAGTATTGTGATAATTTTTGTTTGAATTTTAGTGTCGTAAATAAGAAAATCGAAATTTGGTGGGGGTGAACTTTGATTTTGATTTTCTGGGTTCTTGGTTGATTGTTTGATATTCTTGATGTTAGATATGAATTGTTGAACTCCTAACCTTCGTTTTGATGTAAAAAAAAAATCGAGTTTGGTGTTGATTTTCCGTTCGTCGGAAAATTTAGAAGCTCGCCGGAGAGCTTTATTTTTTTTTGCCGGAATCAACAAATAGTTGACCGGTTTCCGTATTTATTTTTATGGTTAAAGTACTGGGTTGGTTTGGAACGTTTTACAAGCAAAAACCAGTCGAATAGGAATTGATTTGGGCCTCGCCGGAGTGTGGCCGGAATCACTCCGGCCGGTGTGACAGTAAACTGGGGAGGTGTCTGGTTGTTGAAGACGAAGGTTTTACAAAAAAAAAAAAACTTATTTACTCTTATTTACTTTTATTTTATTTTTAAAAACATTTTAAATAATTCTGAATTTAATTATAAAATTCAGAAAATTATTTCTAAAAATATTTTTGAAATTCAGAATTTATTTCTGAATTAAGTTTTTACTTTAAAAAATTATTTTATAATTTATTTATAAATTCGAATTTTATTTTCAAAAATTTGAAAAATATTTTTAAAATTTGAAAAATTATTTTTAAATTTTGAAAAATTATTTTTAATTTCGAAAAATAGTTTTAAAATTTTAATAAATTATTTTTAATTCGAAATATATTTTATTTGATTATTTTAAATCTATTTAGCTAATATCTTAATTAATTTAAATTGATTGATTAATTAATAATAATCAATTAATTTAATTAATTAAATATTATTTAAATATGATGTAAAATAATCAAATTTAATTATTTTGGAAAATAGAGTGATTTATTTATTTTCTAAATATTATTTTACCTTTAATATTTATTTCTTTATTTGTTTAAAAATAGAATAAAAATTGTTTTAAAATTATAAAAATAATCCGGAAGCGATAAAAATAGTTTTAAAATTCTAAAATTATTTATAAACCCGGATTAAATACTTATTAAAATATTTTGGGGATCCAATAATTACCAGGAGGGTTTATGAATGATCTGTTTTGATTCAAAAAGGGGTATTTAAATCTTTTAAAATTCTCTTAATTGCTTTAAAAATATTTTTAAATATTCTAAAAATACTTTATGTGCTCTTTTACTTGTGAGTCGTATCTGCTATGTGTTAATTGGTTACGTGACGAATATATATATATATTTGTATTTAATTCGGGGATTTATGATTTATCTCTACGATTAATTATTATCTTGAGAATATTTCGAGGATTAATTGTTGTCTCGAGGATTAATCGTGTCTTGAGAATTAATTGGTTATTTACGTTTTCTTCCGGGGAATAAGGTATTTGTTTTGAGGATTATTTATTTAAATCGAGGATCTATTCATTTAATTCAAGGATTAACTGGTAAGTATTGATTTAGGTATGTCAGCGGAATTAAGTTGGTATGAGACGAAGGAGATTGGAGATGGATGCAATATTCTTTGTGGGTTATAAAGAAGGTGGGAGATGAACGTATTGTTTGTGGGTTGTTGAATTTATTGTGAGGTGTTTTAACACCGGGAAAACGTCTATGTTTAAAGGGGATATTTCCGATTATTTTTCTTATAACAAAGAAACTGAAGTTGACGCGCGGGCTCGATGTCAGCGGATCAGAATCGTGACAATCGCAATAGCGTCAAACCAACGAATGATTGAAATAGAAGATTTTGATGCCGTAAAATAGAAGAAGATAGTTGTATTACCTCGGTGTACGTAATAGCTAAGGACCAGAGGCAAGTATTTTCTCCCTTGATCATCTTAAACACTGTTTATTTATGTTTCATTAATTCATATCATGACGAATAACTATTGTTCAGAGCTATTTGTGATTCTTAAATATTTTGTGCGAACACGGTTATTTGATATTGATACCCTTGATGTGGGGAATTGTTTAAGATAAACTCTTCATATCCTTATTATCGTAGTAAATAATAGGGATGTGAACTCTATGTGAAACTAAGCATTTCTTGTTGAATTCGGAAATTGCTCTATTGGATTGGAAAATGGTAAAGCGTAGGAGGCCATGGTTGATGTTATGGTCCAGCAATATTTGTTGGAAAATGATAAAGCGTAGAAGGCCATGGTTGCTGTCATGGTCCAGCAATATTTAAGGAGGATATGGTAACCATTCCATCTTCCTATAGGCTAACATTACTTGCCTATTTTGGTACCCTCATGAAATCCGGATTATACACACGGGTATAGCTGTACCAGTGGAGTATAAAGGGTCCCATTGCTTTTGAACCTGATCAGGGGGCAATGGTGTTTCACTTATTTATATCCAATCCATATCGCCCGAATGGCTATTATATTTTGTGAGTTGGCAGATGATTCATTTTTATGACATGCCAAATGATTTCAGTGATGATTTGAATTATATCACAGTTGTTGATTCAGTTTTCTCTATAAACTGTTTTACATTTCAGTTGATTTTTATGCCCCACTAATCCTGGTTTTATATCAAAAATTTTATACGCTTGCTGAGCATTTTTGTCGCTCATACTTGCTGTTGTAAATTCTAACATTTCAGTAAGGTAGTTTGGCGAGACATATCCGCACAACTCAGAAAAAGAAGAAGCGTGATGCTATTTCGAAGATGACTTGACTCAGGATGTCTGGATTTAGTGTAAGATCTATTTTATATATTTGAGTTATAGTATTTATTATTATTATGTGATGGTCTAGTTAGCCTGGCGTTCTTCTTATCGAAGTTACACCAGTGATTTAAGATTTGATCAAAGAGAATGTTGTAAAGAAGGAATACTTTTTATTTAATGGAATTTGGATTCTTGTTTCTAGCCCTATAACCTTAAAAGATCTTGGTATGTTTGGGGTCACAGATGTATATTCCCAGTGTTGGACAACTGCAAGTGAATGATTATTATTAAACAGATGTTTTATTTTGAGAATTTTCGCGTGACCACCAAATCTTCTGACCCCGGATTTGGGGGTGTCACAAATGAGGATTGGATCCATAATCGCTTTTCAAGAAATATATGATTTACCACTGGGGTCTCACTTTTGTATAAGAGGTGTGCACTATTTTTTCCTACTAATAATACTGACTGTCTTTATACATTCTGATTAGTAGCCTTAGGATAGTTAACTTTTAATCTAACAATTGTCGTCGACATTGCAATAATGGCTCTAAACTTACTGGAGTTTAAATAATAGGTATAATTTAGATCCAAAATGCTTTGGTGTTTGTAATTTAGAAATTGTTTCATTCTGAAATGAAGATGAGAATAATATACTTTATTTTGTCTTTGGTTTACCTATTTACTCTCTAATTTCTCCGTTTCTTATGTCTGTAAATGACATTGGATTGATTTGCATAAAATTTTTATGACTGGTGGTTCTATTTTGAGGTCATTATCAATTTCTGTTATAGGTCTGGGATAATAATTTTGACACAAATCTTAATCTCTGAATTTGAGTTGTGGAACAGGCTAGTGTTTGTAGGTTTAGTACATGCAAAAGAATAACAAAATGGCCCTGCCATTTTCTGATGTGAATTATAAGAGAATATCACTGTATTTTTGTAAAGATCTCAACCTATAAGGTGACACGGGACGAGTGCATGCACCAGATTTCAAAAGTACAAATGGAATATGTCACTGAATACAGTGATGGATCCAGAAATAAGGATTCACTGGGGACACCATACACAGGAATGAAGCTAGGAACAGACTATTTGCTCATATTTGAGAGGAACACCAGTTTTATGGATCATTTAGAATCAACAAATTTCATCTCCATTCAGATTTGGGGAGCAATATTGAAGATGTGGACAGGTGTAAGTCCAATGCAGCAAAAGTTCTTCCAGCCATGTTATTTTCTCTAATCTTCTCTAATTCTACCAAAGTTCTTGGTAATTTTGTACTATCCAGGTATTCTCGTATCAGGCTTTAAGGTTTTATTGTCTAAACGTCCGGAGACAACTTGCGTGTCTTTCGGTTAGATAATAAACTTTATTGTATGAAGGAAATCCCTTTTCCCTTTATTGTATTTCAGTACAATTTATGATTGTACAGTTTCTCCTGACAAAAAAAAAAGTGAAGAAGCTAAAGTCAGCTATCTAGTACCTGTTTGGCAACTCTTAATTATAACTATTACTTATTCCGAATTTTTTTTCAAATTTTCAAATTTTCTTTTAAAGAAAAATTTGCATGGGAAGTATTATCTTAAAGTTACTTATTTCAGAAAAAAGTACATATTTAAGTATTTTTTTCTGAATAAGTAAGTTATTTCTGAAAAATAAATTTCCCAAACGAACCCCTAGTAAGCTTGAGCCTAGGGTGACTTCAGAAATGAATGAAGTTTACTGATTGAGTTCAAAAGTGCTAGCTGTTGTCAAGGAACTGCATTCAACTAAGGCACCAGGGAAGATGGCTTGCTAGTGTTGTTCCATCAAAAGTTTTGGGGGATCCCGAAAAATGAGGTGATTACCGTACGCCTTAATATTTTGAATAAAAATCAATCTGTTAGCTGTTTGATTGAATGAAACTCTTATTGCTCTAAATCCTAAAAAAGATAATTCCATTAAAGTCTCTGATTATAGACCCATTAGTCTATGTAATGTTTTTTACAAGATTAATTATTGCGAAGTGTCTGATTGCGTCAAACTCTTCCGAATGTTATTTCATAGTCCTAGAGTGCTTTTGTTGTGGGTCGAATCATACATGACAATGCTATAGTGAGGTTTGAAGGAATTCACTGCATGAAACAGAATAGATTTAAAAATGGTTCAAAAGTGGTTGTTAAACTTGGTATGGCCAAAGATTATGACAGAGTAGAGTGGAGCTTTATTGAGAGAGTCATGGTTAAACTAGTATATGATAAAAGGTGGATCGACAAAATCATGAACTGAGTTACTTCAGTGAGATTTTCTTTTATCATTAATGGAGAGGTAAAAGGTTGTGTTACACCTCATAGAGGCCTTAGACAAGGCGACCCCCTTTCCCCGTTTTTATTTCTCTTTTGTTCAGAATTTTGTCACACCTTATTGATTCAGCTAAAAACATAGTAAGATCCATGAGCTTAATTTTGGACGCGAAAAGAATATGATTTCTCATTTATTTTTTTGCGGATGATAGTCTTATTTTTATGGAGGCAAATAAGGAAGAATGTTTAATGCTTAAAAAAATCATCTATAAATATGGTTTAGTCTATGATCAGGATGTGAACTTTGAGAAATCTGAAATGTGTTTTGGGAAGCATATAGCTAAGGAATACTAACTAAACTTGGCAAAAATTCTGGGGATGAGAGTTGTGGATAAATATGGAAAATATTTGGAAACGACCGGAAACAGTCAAGGCCATGTTACGATGGGAGAAGAAAAAATCTCCATAAAATGTCAACGAGGTTTTGGTGGGGACATTCGAGGGTAATAAGAAAATGCATTGGTGTAAGTGGGAAGACTTGTGCAAGCCAAAGGAGAGAGGAGGTTTAGGATTTCTTAATCTTGAGCTCTTCAATCATGCTCTTTTAGCGAAGCAAATTTGGCGTTTAATTAAGACATCCTAACTCTCTTTGTGGAAAGATTCTAAAGGAATCTTATATCGAAAATAGTAACATTCTTCAGGCTAAATATGGTTCTAAACCATCTTTTGTGTGGAGAAGTGTTTTATGGGGTAGAGAGATCATTTTAAAAGGGTTTCGATGGAGGGTAGGAAATGGAAGTAATATTAATATTTTAGATGATCCATGGATTCCTTGACCTCTCAATTTTCGGATATATAATAAACCTAATATTCCCCCAAATTTATATGTGAGGGACCTAAAACAACAAAATGGAGAATGGAATTCTGATCTTATGTATGAAATATTCTCTGAGGAAGACTCGAAGATTATTCGTAGTCTGCCTACTGGTGATATGGCTGTTAAGGATAAAATAATGTGGCAGTATTCTAAGTACAGAGAGTATAATGTAAAGAGTGGGTATAAAATTGCTTTTGATATGTTAAATAATGCTGAAGCTTCTAATATGCAAAGCACTGAGAAGTGGTGGAGGTTTGTATGGAAACTTAAAGTGCCACCCAAAATTAAGCACTTCCTTTTCAAACTTAGTCATTCATGGATCCCAACCAAGGATGTTCGGACTTAATATAGATAACAAATGTGCTTGATGTTTTAATTCTGTTGTAGAGAGTATTTTTCATGCTCTATGGTGCTTGTTAGGATCGCATCCACAATAGATCAACGTTAATCAAACACAATAACAAACACGAAAGTAAAGAACACAACAATTTAACGTGGAAACCCCTCAAGGGAGGGTAAAACCACAAATCAACTAAATATGAATGTATTACAAGATTGGAGTCGCTCCCTCACTCAACACTCTTGAATACAATCACCTCACCTTGATTACAAAAGCTCTCTCTT
Source organism: Saposhnikovia divaricata (assembly GCA_036435485.1). Taxonomy (NCBI): domain Eukaryota; kingdom Viridiplantae; phylum Streptophyta; class Magnoliopsida; order Apiales; family Apiaceae; genus Saposhnikovia; species Saposhnikovia divaricata. Next base: position 37,736,927 of record CM071599.1, read on the forward strand.
GTGTATCGCACACAACTCTCTAACTTTTGCAATACATCAAAACCCCTACATATATATATATATATATATATATATATATATTTATAGGCACCACAAATATTCTAATCCTATTCTACTTCAATATCTTTTTGTGACAATTACCATCTTTTCTTATCTTGGATAGAAAACTTTCCACAATTAATATTCCTATCAAGAATAAGAATTACCTCAATTATCACAAAATAGAATTCTGCTCATAATAGGATTCTTAGCTTAATTAGGAATTCGGAGCGAACCCCAACATATCCTCCCTCGGCTCGAATTCCCTAATACCTCAACCGATTTCGAGAATCTTACCTTTTTCTCAGTCTTCAACGTCGTTGCTTCCCCATCTAAACAATATATGTTCTTCTTATTCATCGCCCCTTGTAGAATCAAGCTCTTTCCCTTATACACCTTGCAACTTCGCCCTCGTCCAACGAATCTGTACCCACGTGATGCCAACACACTCAAAGACAACACATTCTTTCACACATCTGGTACGTATCCCACGTTGAGAGCTTTCTTGATCATACCATCATGGAGTTTAAGATAAATAGTTCCAACTCCTTGAGCCTTCATCTTCTCATCATTCCCCACAATGATATTACCAAGATTTTCATCACTACATAAAGTCTCTAACATCGCTCGATCTCTACATATATGCATGGAATCAGCAGAATCCATCACCCATTCTGATTTATTCTTCACCGAACCAGAAACAGTATCCTCACTCGCCATAAAAAACTCTCCATCCTCGATCACATGTGTAGAGTTCACATCATCAACATTGTTCTTTCCCTTCATCTGCTTCAAGGACTTCAAAGCATCTTTAAAGCTTGGACAGAACATTCGCATATGACCTATTTCACCACAAAAATAGCACTCAACAGTGCTCATATCCTTCTTACTCGGCCGAGATTTACTTCTTCCTTGTAGGTCACTGCGGTTGCAACTCCTCCCTCTTTCAGCACTTTGGATAGCTAAAACTGCCTCACCACTTTGAGAAACAGCATCCTTTGTCATCCTCTCATTATCTCTTAACGCCTTTAACACATCATCAAGCGTAAGAGTAGTCCTTCCTACTAATAGCGTCTGCTTAAAATACTTGAAGGAACTCGGCAACGATGACAACAGCAACAGTGCTTGTTCCTCGTCTTTCATCGGCTCATCAACATTAGCCAGATGACATACCAGCTGATTAAAACAACTAATGTGATCATGGAGACTACCTTCTTCATCCAGTTTAAAGAGTACAACACCTTCTTCAAATTAAGTCGGTTGGTCAACGACTTCGATGCATAGATGCTTGCTAACTTGTCCCATATCTCCTTCGGTGTCGACTCCTTCAACACATTATACCTCACCTTGGGTGCAAGTGCCAGCCTGATTGTACTCACCGCTCTCTTCTGGATTTTCGCCCATTCTGTATCGCTCAGCTTTTCTGGCTTCTTCTCCTCTAAGGCATCATCAAGTCCTTGTTGAATTAACACATCCTTGACCATTAACTACCACATAGTAAAATCCGTCTTCCCATTGGGTGCATCAATCCTCAACGACTTTAGATCCACCATCAAGCGAAGAAAAAATCAACTCACGACCAACTAACAACGAGTAAATTACTTCGTGATTGCCTTCTCTTTAACGTCTAATTTACTTATCGAATCCATACTCTTGATACCAGTTTGTTAGGATTGCATCCACTATAGATCAACGTTAATCAAACACAATAACAAACACGAAAGTAAAGAACATAAAAATTTAACATGGAAACTCCTTAAGGGAGGGTAAAACCATAAATCCACTAAATATGAATGTATTACAAGATTGGAATCGCTCCCTCACTCAACACTCTTGAATACAATCACCTCACCTTGATTACAAAAGCTCTCTCTTGTGTATCGCACACAACTCTCTAACTTTTACAATACATCAAAACCCCTACAAATATCTATATTTATAGGCACCACAAATATTCTAATCCTATTCTACTTCAATATCTATTTGTGACAATTACCATCTTTTCTTATCTTGGATAGAAAACTTTCCACAATTAATATTCCCACCAAGAATAATAATTACCTCAATTATCACAAAATAGAATTCTGCTCATAATAGGATTCTTAACTTAATTAGGAATTCGGGGTGGACCCCAATATTGGTGTCCAAAAGTGATACCTACATGGAAAATGAGTGGATTATGGCACAAAATCAAAAGTTGTTTTTCTAAAACTATTGAAGATTTTTTGATTAGACTCTCTAGCATTTTGTCTATTTCAGAGTTTGAATATTTTGTTATCGTCTCTTGGCAGTTATGGAATGTGCGTAATAGTGGAATTCATGGAGTTTCTCTTCCCATGTGTTCTGCTCTTGAATGGTGTAGATCTATATATAACGATTATTAGAGAAGTCTGGAGGTGGCAAGTACTGATACTAGAGGTGGAGGTGATTTTGCAGGCAGGGTAGATAAGTGGAAACCTTCTTATTGTGGTACTATAAAAATAAATGTTGATGCTAGTTTCTTGGTTGAATCACGAGTTGGGGGAGTTGGGGTGGTGGCTCGTGATTACAGTGGTCGTGTTCTTGATGCTGTTAGAAATTATGTTCCGCATGGTTTTTCAACAATGACAGTTGAGTTGCTTGCAATTAAGGAGGGGCTGGTGCTAGCTAAGAAAAGAGGATGGGATAATGTTGTGTTGGAGTCTGACTGCTCTAATGCAGTAGCACTTGTTAGAAATTTTCCCAGTTTTTGTTCAGATTCACATGTCTTAATATCTTGTATTCGTTCTTTACTTCCTAGTTCCTAGTGATGGGATTGATGGTATTAGACTGATTTACAGAAACTCAAATGACGTAGCTCATTGTCTAGCCAGGATAGCTTTGTTCAACAAAGTTAGTGCTATGTGGGATGGGGTTCTTCTCTTAGCTGTGAATTGAGCTTATCTAGCCGATTTGCCTATCCTTTGCACTGATCTTTTTGTGTTTAATCAAGTTTCATTTCCTTGAAAAACAAACAGAGGCCCAGGACATACGTTTCTCTGAAAAAAGAAAAAAAGAAAAAAAAATAGCAATAACGATACCACTTCTAGCTATTACTCTTGTTCTATAGAAATATAAATTGCAGCACTTAAAAATGAAACCCCTTCCAGTATACTTACTTGCCAGGTGCTTAGCGACGAGTAATACTCAAGGAGTACAGATTGACATTGTTTTTACTTAATTAAAGAAAAGAATAAATTATAAATAATCCTCAGAATAAATTTCAAATAAGATTATCACCCCTGCAGTCAGTGGCGGAGGCACGTTGGGCCCTCCGGGGACACGTGCCCCACCACTTTTAAAAATATATATTTTTCTTATATAGGATCCATAGGTTAAACAATATAGCATATAAATATTTATTCTTGTTCCCCCGTTTTTCTTATCTTAAGTACACAAAAGTCCCTACAACTAGCCCTTTTACTTGGGTAGGGTTGTTAAAAAAACTAACACATCTAAAGCTTAAAATGTGTTGTATGTTAAAAATATGGCCGAATATTACAAAAAATTTGAAGCTCTTATTTTAACGGTGTTGATCCCATCTATCACAATTATAAACTAAATGGCTCGAAATATCACAACTCAAAAATATAACCCCAAATGTCACACGAAAACACTATATCGTGGAGCGTTTTCAATTTTAAACGAAAAGCGTTACATCGTGTGTTTTGGTTTTTTTTTAATCGGATGTTTGTACGGTGCCCCCAGGAGGTTTAGCTCCTAGCTCCGCCAATGCCTGCAGTTCTGTATTTTCACTGTAAAAATAATATTAGTTCATCAGCTTTTCAAAAAGCAAAAGATGTGATGAAGCAGGTATGGTCGAAACAGGTACTCTTATTCTTATCACTCAAGAGTTGAATCTTTGCGAACCCCTCCTAAAGAAGTGATTGCACCAACAATATTGAAATCAACAACTTATGTTGCAGAATTCCCATTTCAGAATCAACCACACCCCTCCAAACCACAGTACGAATCATATGGACAACATCGATCTCTCATTTCATCATACACTAGCTTAAGTTAACCCTACAAATCTCTTAAATTACAGCTTGGAAACTAAAGACTATTTGAACTAAAGCATCAAGATAACAGTGAGAAAATGTAGTGAGACAATGTGAGCAACCTTTGCATAACAAGAACTGCAAACTACACATTATGGACCACAGTCTACACCCCTGTGGTCTTTATCCTGCAACTGAGCTACCAACCTAACAACTTGAGGAAATACTAATATGCCCTTGCTGTGCCAGGATACCTAGCAACCAGACAAGTACTACAGCTGGGCCAACATGGCCAGTGCATTTATTTGAACAAGACAAGTAAAGGAAAGATTACAAAGTATGATTAACCAAAGCATGATGATTAACCATAATCAACTTCATTACTCCCCCTCAAGATGAGTGCAGGTGGAAACCGAAACTCCAATCTTGCGAAGAAGTTGATTGTGTTGCTTAACTGGTAATGATTTTGTGAGGATGTCCGCCAACTGTGAATGTGATGGTACATGAGCTGTAACCACTGCTCCCTCTGCTATTTTATCTCTTATATAATGGCAATCAATTTCTATGTGTTTGGTTCTTTCGTGCAGAACCGGATTGGATGCAATCAAAAGTACCGCTTGATTGTCACTTTTGATCATTGTGGGAGAAAGGTCCTGTAATCCCATGTCCTTCAGGAGTGCTGAAATCCAAGTCACTTCAAAGAAGGTAAGTGCCATGGCATGATACTCCACCTCTGTTGTAGAACGAGCCACCACAGATTGTTTTTTGGTTTTCCACGATATGGGAGAAGAACCCAGAAGAACACAATAGCCCGATGTCGACCTTCTTGTTGTGGGACAGCTAGCCCAGTCACTATCGCCATAAGTAGTGAGCTGGGCTGCTGAGGATGAAGCCATCAATATCCCTTGTGCTGGGTTGGTCAAGAGGTACCTCAAAATTATTTTTGCTGCCTGCATGTGAACATTTGTTGGCCTCTGCATGTACTGTGCCAATGTATGAACAGGAAACCCCAGGTCCGGTCTTGTTATCGTCAGGTAGATCAACTTCCCAAGAAAACTTTGGTAATGCTGGGGATCACTCAACAATTCACCTTTGTCTGGAGTCAAGTGCAGGTGTGTGTCCATTAGGAGTTTCAATGGAGTGGCCTTCATCATCCCAAACTCCTTTATGAGGTCTAAAGCATATTTTCTCTGTGACACAAAGAAATCTGCATTGCTTCTATCAATCTCGAGTCCAAGAAAGTAGCTAACTAGACCGAGGTCTTTCATGTGGAAATGAGTAGACAATTCAGCCTTGAGTTCATTGATTGACTTCACACAGTTTCCAGAAATCAGTATGTCATCCATGTAAATTAACACCAACGTGATGACTCCATTAACAACCTTAGAATACAAGTTGTAGTCTGCCTTCGAAGGACTAAACCCAATGGACACTAGGGTCACAGAAAGTTTATGGTGCCATTGTCGAGATGCTTGACGAAGTCCATATAACGCTTTCTTTAATCTGCACACCAGTTGTGGCATGTTCTTCAATCCAACTGTTGCCACACATTCTGAAATTCTGCTCCCATGACCATTGTAACCTTGTGGTATAGTCATGTAAACCGTCTCCTCCAATTCTCCATTTAAGAACGCATTTGATACATCCAATTGATGTACATGCCATTCCTTTATTGCTGTCACCGCAAGTAGTGCCCTCACCGTAGCCATCTTTGTAACCAGAGCGAATGTCTCCACATAGTCAATCACATAAGTTTGTTTATAACCCAAAATCACTAATCGAGCCTTGTGTTTGTCGATTGATCCATCTGCCTTAAACTTGGTCTTGTAAATCCATTTGCATCCGATTGCTTTCTGATTTGCAGGTAACATTGTTATGACCCATGTTTCACTGTCTTCCAGTGCTTGTAGCTTGGCGTTCATGGCATCTACCCAATGGGGGAATTTCACTGCTTGATCAAAGAAAAGTGGGTCTGTCTGCGTTTCAATCGTTGCCTGGAAACAACTGAAATTTGAAATCACTAATTATGGAGCTATTGCAGTGGCATTCATTGCAGCTTTAGACATGGGTGTGACATAATCCTTAAGCCATTCTGGTTGCTTTAAATTCCTTGCCAATTTCCTTAGCATTTGTCCAGTTTCTTCACTCGAATCGTCATTGAGTGGTGTCTGGTCTACATCAGTGTCCTGTGTATCTTCTTCAGCCACATTTTTTTTAACATTTGTATCCATTTCCAATTCTTCTTCATATGATAGGCTTCCAGATTTTGGCATTGAGACAGGCAACGACTGAGCATATGGCTTCAAAGTGTGTTCATTGAGTGGAAAGATTTCCTCATGAAATGTCACATGTCTCGAGTTAAAAATCTGTTTGGTCTCGAGATTCATCAGTCTATATCCCTTGGTACTAGTTGGGTAACCAAGAAATACACAGGGAACACTTCTTGGTGCAAACTTGTCACCACCACGGGCCGTATTATACGCCATTGCCATACACCCAAAAACCTTCAAGCTGTCGTAGTCCACTTGGTTACCTGTTAGCTTTTCATAGGGCACTTCGAAATTCAAAGCAGCACTAGGGAGTCGATTAATGATGTATACAGCCGTTAACACGCAATCACCCCAGTATGATATTGGCAGCCCTGATTGAAACCTAAGTGCTCTGGAGACCTCCAACACGTGCATGTGTTTTCTCTCCGCCCTAGCATTTAGTTGTGGAGTGTAGGGGCACGATGTTTGGTGGATTATTCCTTTCTTAGCAAAGTATTCAGTGCACGCACGATCAGCAAACTCGAGTGCATTATCTGACCGTATAATTCTCAATTTTCCCTTGTATTGAGTTTTGGCATATTCTTCAAATTTCATCAATGTGCTCAAATAATCTAATTTTTTCTCAAGTAAATAGACCTAAGTCACTCTGCTTCAATCATCCACTACAGTGAGAAAAAAATCTAAACTTTCCTCTAGTATTGACCTTATAGGGACCCCATATATCAGTGTGCACTAGGTGAAAAATTTCATATGCATGTGAACTACACACGGGAAAGGCAATTCTAGTCATTTTTGCCATAGGACAAGTAATGCAAACCTGATGCTTTTGCTGATAAAGGTAGTATTTGACTCGGTTAATGTGCTGCATCTTGGATATGGGTGCATGCCCCAATCTTTGGTGCCAGATATTAAATTCATTTCCAGCCCCCATGCCCTTTGCTTTATCCTGTTGCACTGCTCCTGTCTTCTGTCCAGTCATGGGCAATCTACCTTGACACCCTTTTTCATATTTAAGGTAGTATAACCCTTGTTTCATCTTTCTCATTCCCACTGTGCACTTAGTAACAGAGTCTATGATGGTGCAACCATCGGGTTGAAATATTACATTACATTTGCAATCCTTCGCCAGCTTATGAATCGAAAGTAGATTGTGGTTGAACTGCGGGACGTGCAGAACATTTTTGAGCTGCAAACCATTCGGAAGCATTACGTCCCCAACATGTGTGATGGTGGCAGTTGCACCTGTGGGCAATGTTATCGTGATCATTGAAGGAGCCTTCTTTACATTCACCAGATTTTTCAGCGAGGAGGTCATGTGGTCAGACGCACCCGAGTCTATAATCCATTCCATCGATTCTTCCACTTGCCTTTTGTTGCTGTAGACCATCCCAGAAAAGCTGAAGTCTATTTCTTCGTCTGTCTCAGATCCTTGTGCATTTGAGGTTTTTGTTTTTGGAATCAATTTCAGTAACTGGTCCAGCTGTTGAGTGGTCATGGTTACTGCTTGTTGACTGTTGATGCCTCCTTGAACATTGTTGGCTACTTTGGGCAAGATGGCCTTCTTATTTCCACTCCATTTGTTAGGTGCTTGTCTTTGCCCAGGTTTATATTTATAATGCCATTGTGGATATCTCCCAGTAGCTAGTCTCCCAACACCTTTCATTTGTGTGCCCTGTTCTTCCACAGGTTGTGCATGTGAGAGGCTTGTTCACACCCCCTCTGCTATACATGACCATTACATCTGTGTCAACCAACGAGTTATGAGTCAGCACCTCTTTTTGTGATTCTTCTTGCTGCACTGCTGAGCATGCTCCCTCTACAGATGGTAACGGAACCATCATCAGCAGTTGGCTCCTCTGCGCTCCGTAGACGTCATCCAACCCATTCAAGAATTGAAAAAGCTTGGCTTCTTCCTTCATGGTTTCTATGGCTTTCAACAGATCTGTTACTTCTGTGGTTGTTGTTTTGACTGTAGGTAGGATGTTCATAGAATAAATTTATTCCCATAAACTACTCAGACGAGTGAAATATTCATTGATTTTCATTCCACCTTGTTTCAGATTAAACAAGTCTTTGTTTAATTTGTATTTTCTTGAGCCATTAGTCAAAGAAAATCTTTTCTCTAGCTGCTTCCAGATGTCACTTGCAGTGTTTATGAAAAGCACAGATGTTTTAATACTGTCTGAAATGTTGTTGTGGATCCAAGAAATCACCATATTGTTGCACGTATCCCACTGTGTTGCCTCTATCGTATCTGTAATGCTTCTTGACACCGACCCATCAACGAAACCCAGCTTTCATTTTGCTGACAACTGTATCTCGAAAGACCTCTTCCATGCTCTATAGTCTCCTGCCCCTTGTAGTTTTGACAAAACTATCGAGGTTGGTCCATCAGAAGGATGTAAAAATAGAGGGTTTTGTAGATCAGTAAAAGACAATTTGCCAGTAGCCAATAGTAGATCTAGAACTTCAAACTAGTGTATGACACAAATAACACACACCTGTCTAGACACAAACAACACACTCGAATAATGTGTAAAACACTTGACTACTCACTACAACAAGAAAACTTTTCTCACAACTCAGTTACCTATGCATGCTCTGATACCATAAAGACTATTTGAACTAAAGCATCAAGATAACAGTGAGAAAATGTAGTGAGACAATGTGAGCAACCTTTGCATAACAAGAACTGCAAACTACACATTATGGACCATAGTCTACAACCCTGTGGTCTTTATCCTGCAACTGATCTACCAACCTAACAACTTGAGGAAATACTAATATGCCCTTGCTATGCTAGAATACCTAGCAACCAGACAAGTACTACAGCTGGGCCAATATGGCCAGTGCATTTATTTGAATAAGACAAGTAAAGGAAAGATTACAAAGTATGATTAACCAAAGCATGATGATTAACCATAATCAACCTCATTAGAAACAGTTCATATAAGCAACGTACTAGTAATAGCAAAGTAATTGCATTTAAAAAAAACAAGTTAGCTAAGTTTGCTTCGTCATATGCTTTGATGGAAAACAAGTTTGGACGCAAATAAGTACTACAATCCACGATAATTGAAACTTAAAAGCTACTGATCAAAGGTGTGCAATATTAGATTCTTTCATATACTACAATGAGTTACCACTTTAGTTGTTCAAACCCTTTGAGTGAAATAAGAGTCTCGGTGTACTCTGTTATATTTTTAGCCCAATCGATAGGTTCATGATGAAGAAATTCTTTGACATGTATCTTCTTGTAGTCATGAAAGACGTAGTCGACACCACCTAGTTCGCTCTAATGTATTCGAACTATCGTCAAGGTTGAACTCTTTAGTCCGAGACCAGTTCCCAAGAATTCATTCGACGTCCATAGACTAAGAACCGGTTTATCATCAGTAGATTCATTAAAGATCAAAGCAACAGAACCTTCAAAATCCAAAACAAACATAGAGTACTTTACTAGTTGAGATCGCGGCAGAGATATGGGAAAGTGATATACTTTAAACACTTCATTATGCAAATCAAACGATAGTAGTTCAGGTCTGCCATCGAAATACAAAACACGACTTCCTTTAGGGACACACGCAGATGGAATTGAAATATATTCAAGTGTCTTTGGAATATGAATCTGTTTCCAAGAATCATCATTTGCAGAATACAAATCCACTCGTAGAGCCCGTATAACGTCACCATCATCATCAATAACAACATTATCATCAACCAGCACTTGCGAAATCCTAAGAATCTTGTAGTCACTAGAAATATCATCGAAACCAAACCCTAGCACAAACTCATCGCTAAACTCATTGCCATACTCATCGCCATTTAATAGTACACTAGGAGGAGGAAGTTTCTTAAATTGCCTAGTCATCGGATTCCCCAAATAAATAACATCACTACGACGATTACTAACACAAATAAGACCATTACAAGAACATACTGTATCAATCGGCCAATAATTAAAAAATTTGAGCACGTAGAGGAGTGTTGAATTATCACAAGCATCAACATAGATGGATCTATCGTGCATGTTGAGTATGGAGGAGGGTTGTTTTTTGCGGGATTCAATGAGATGAGTTTTGTTAAACTGTGGGTTTGACATAATGGATAACCATGTTTTGCAAACTGATTTACTTAGGAGCAGCGATAATACAGGCAACAATGTAAGTATTTTGAACACAAGTTCATCGGGTAAAAAGAAACAAGTACTGTTCTTAGTTTGTGCCCCCGCCATGTATTCAGGGCTTTTGTTATAAATCCTATATAGAATATTCAGGTATATATCCTTAAAAAGCTTTTTTAAACGTAGGTCATTGGGTCACTTCCTATCCGGCCCTAAATTGGGACCCAATGGCGACGGGTCGGGTTCGGCTCGAGTTTTTAAAATTCAAATTCAAATCCAAATATTTTCGGATTTTCAAAATAAATCAATATCCATATCCAAAACTCAATATCCAAATTCAAATTTCCGTTGGGTTTCGAATCAGATCGAATTTTTTTCGGGTATTCAAAATTAAAAATAGTATGAATAAGTTTAAAAACACCGCTACATGCAAACAAAGTTAGTAATGTTTATACTATAATTAATAAAAACATGATTAAGTAGTCTAATATAACATATTATACAGATTGACATACTAAGTAAAATCTGAAATATGTTAAATTAATAATTCTTAATATACCAACATAAATGAAAATTTATGTAAAATAAAGAATTTACATCCTAAATATATTATTAAAATTTGATGTTGAGAAAGAGAAGGTGAGTCACTAGATTATTATTGACTATTTCTAATAAAATAAATAATTTATATGTCTTATATCTGAAATATTATATAATTACAAACTATCATATTATGTATAATTATTAAAATGTTTTATCAAAATCAGCAGGTATTCATTTTGGATTTTAAACAATCTACTAAAATTTGTAGGCATTCAATTCGAATTTTAAATAATCATTCTAAATCTTTTGGTATTCAATTGAGATTTTAAAAAATCTTCTAAAATTTGTAATTATTCAATCCGGATTTTAAAAAATTAATCAAAATCTCAAGGTATTCAAATTTCAACAAATTTGATAAAGTAATGGAATTTGAAATATTTGTGGGAGATTTTATATGTAAATTCATCAATGTAAAATTTGTTCTTACTAGACAATATTTTGATGGATTTTTGAATTATAACGATTTGTATTAAAAAAATCAAAAAAAATTTAAAGTAAAAGATATGTAAAGATATGTTATGCAAGTTTGTATACCTTACGTATATCTTTTCTCTTTCACTACTTCTCTGGGTCTGTGAAGGTACGTAAGCTTTTTTTCTCACTACTAGAAATATGGCAATAGACATCGGGTAAAAATCGATGTCTTTTTTGAAAACGAACCGATGTCTTCGCGTATGATGTTAAAATTATGAAGTTTAGACATCGGTTTTTAACCGATGTCTAATACGTATTTACACATCGCTTTAAGAGTGTTTCTGCTGTCTTTGCCCTGAATCTATTACTAGTTTATAAAAATTTGGTAATATTGTCAACTTCAATATTGTTACATTATCAAGGTTAGAGCCACTTAAGCATGTAACACACAAGTTAGAAATAGACATTGATATCGATAACTAAAATTCTAACGATGTCTAAGATGTTAATTATCATCAGTTCAATTATAGAACCGATGTTAAAGATCCTCTAATTACACATCACATTATTAAAAAATCCGATGTAAGATACTTTAAAGACATCCGTTTCACTAGTTAATTTTTTACGAATGATACTTTTGACATCGGTGTTTTAGTAATATCCGTTGTTGAATTTTGTATTAACATCGGTTTTAAAATTAAACAATGTTGTATTCCCTTATTAACATCGGTTTTAAACGAATAGCAGTGTTGTATGCCTTTATGAACATCGGTTTTTTGATTTACACTGATGTCTTTTTTGCTATAAACATTAGTTTAATCTCGGTAAAAAATGAGACTGAAAATAGTTAAGTAATTTGTCATACAAACTGCATCGAGTACCAAATAAATTGTCAAAATATGGTCATAAAGCTTGCAAATTGTTTTAAGATGAATTTTGCTACTTAAAGTAGCGAGAATGCCATCATAAGAATCTAAAACATGAATTTAATTTATTATGATTGTTTTGTCAGGAATGAAATATATTTCATAGATGAATTGCATGGAAATACAATACCCTAATAAGGAGTTTCTTTCAATCAAGAAAGTTCATCATCTAAGCAAAGGGTACGCATGTTACTCCCGGACGTTTAGACAATAACACCTTCAAGTCTGAAAAGATGAACTCCACAAAAAAGGGTCTCGTTAAAACCCCACAAGAGCAAAACCCTATGGAAAAAAAACTCAAGGGGGAAAAAGAGTGCCCTCAAAACATGAATACATCGTTATACAAAGTGACTACTAAATGATTAGGACTTCTTGTTGCTTTTGTGAGTTCTCATTGTCATCAGTTAAGTCTTCTCTTTTGCCAAACTTGCCTTCGCTTTACTCTGCACCTTGACTCCTCCATTATTTCCTTTTGAAAGACAAAACTGAGTCTTTTTTAGACTTCTTTGTTGCTGTTAAAACTGCAAGTCACCAAAACAAACCGACAAAAGAATAAGTCAAAGAATCACTTCTAACCAAAATATAAGATTAAATATATTAAACTTTTTTGAATTTTGACAAAAGGATGCTTACTTCTAACCAAAAAAGATCCCTTTGGTTAGACATCTAAAAGAATAATCGATAATTTATTAAAATGAAAATTGTTTTTTAAAACTCTATATATATAAAATATATACATATATATATATATATAAATATATTTACATATAAATTTCTATAATTTAGCTAATAAATTTGAAAATTATAAAATTACCAAATTAGCACATATTAACTATTAGTAACCTAACTGAATAATTAAATTCTAAAAGTTAATTATGAAATAGATAAGCCATCTAAATGGCACATTGATACCTCCTAAAGGCCCAAAATATAAGCCATCAATCATGGTCACCCAAAATGGTACAAAACTTAATTAGCTCTCAATAAATGATAATACAATACCTCTCAAAGGCACAAAAATGCCACCAAATATGGCTTCCAATGAATCATATAAGTGCACACCATAACCTATCACAGTAATTGCATTAAATGCAAGGTAGGAAGATAATTGCAAAGTGAACCTAATTACATATAACAAATATAAACTCACATAAAAGCAGTGTTCTAAAAATCGGCCTAGGCGGCCGCCTGGGCAGCGCCTAGGCAGTAGTAAAACGCCTAAACACCCCGAGGCGATGCTTGGAGGAAAATTATACGTTTTTTTAGAAAATCGGTCAAAGTCGTTATTAGGCGGTCTAGGCGGTCAAAGTCGGTGTTAGACGGTCAACATCGGTCAATACAAAAAATTGTTGAAAAGTCAGAAATTGGGGGCAGTACTGGTAATTCACTAATAAATTACTAATCACATTATAAACAAAATTAAAATACACTGTCCCTTTTAGTTTTAGTTTTAGGGTTTTACTTTCATCAGTTCACTCCTTTACTAACTTTCCTCTTCGATCGATTGACGACTGAACAGGTATTCATCTCACTTTTTGATTTTCTAAAAGCTAAATCAATTGATTTATATTTCTTTTTTGTGTGGCTAATTAATAGTTAATATGTGTATGCGTGTATATAAATTATATCTATATATGTCTCAATGTGTGTATATGTTTGACTGATTGATTACTATCTTAAAAATTTTATGTTTACTTGGTTTAGTTTAGCTTAGTTTGTCAATTGATGAGTTCGATTAGTTTAGTTTAGTTTGTCAATTGGGGTTTACTTAGTTTAGTTTAGTGAGACATTATTTAGTTTTATGACTTCTTGCAATTTAGTTTTGTGTAAGAAACCTTGTTACTGTGATTCCATCCTTGTAATTCACATGTTGGAAGTTGAATATCAATTGCAATTTTAGTGACCACTTATGTAAACATTTGCGACCACTTATGTGTTAACATTTTTTTACAGAACAATGGAGGGAAGCTCCTCAGGTGCATCAAATTCAGAATCCGTGGGTTCAATTACCTCTTTGAAGAGAAAATCTGAAGATATAGGATGGGAATTCGGTGAACTAGCGACTAAAGATGATACAGATAAAGTAAAGTGTAATCTGTGCGGCAAAGTGGTCAGTGGAGGCGTCCATCGACTAAAACAGCATATAGCTCAAGTTAAAGGAAATGTGGCGTCATGTCCAAAAGCTACTCCAATTGATAAAGCAAAGTGTATGCAAGCATTGGTTGATTTGATTCGAAACTTCTCAATAAAAAAAAGAAGAAGGACAAACATGATGTTTTGTTAGCTGATGTTGCTAGCATGGCCCAGGCATGGATTGTAGAAGTAGATGAAGACGATGTTGAGTCTCAAGGTTCAACAAGTGTTGTGAATGAAATGTTTCGAGACCTTGACGAAGATAATTTTGAATCGGAAAATGAAGAAGTTAACGACGATTTCACATTTGAGGAGGAAAATATGTATTGTCCCTGGTAACTGCTATTGGTAAGTGTTTACCTGTGTTAGTATGATTTTTTTTTTCATATCCCAAGCCAAAATTTAATAACTTAATGTTAATAATATGCAGGTTGCAGCTTATTGATTTTGGTACTTATATGGCTAGTTTTAGAGCAACTTCAAATTTGACTTGTGGTCAGGAAATGCGTTACTGAGCTTGTAGGCAGTAGCTAGTCACTGATGTATCTTTTATTCGGAAAGATCACCAGTTTTTGTTTGGGATGTACTATTAGTAATTAGGTGCATCTTGAATTATTAGCAACTTGTACAACAGAGGCTAGAAGTCTATAACTCGTTGGTTATTATTTATGTTTATGTGATGTGTACATGGAAATGAAATGGAAGTAGTTTTTCAAATGTTATATTTTGCAATCAATATATTATTATATTTATAAAAATAAAATAATATTTAAATACGTCCGATTAATGCTCCGATTAATCCCCGATTTACCGATTAATCGCTCGAAGGTACCCTGACCGCCCTAGGACGCCTAGCGAGTTTTAGAACACTGCATAAAAGGTCATGTCACAGCTGCAAAAAGTGCAATATACTCCCTCCGTCCCTTTTTAGTTGGCACATTTGCAAAAAAAAATTGTCCCTAAATAGTTGTCACATTTCTTGTTCCAATACTTATTTTTACCAATTTTTCCATATATACCCCTTTATTTTTAATCAATGTTTGACTTTATATTTAATATACACACTCATAACACATCATTTAATGTTAAGATTAAGGGCAAACATGGAAACAAATTACATCATTAAATCTTTCTTAATATGTGTGTTTTTTGCAAATGTGACAACTAAAAAGGGACGGGAGTATACAACACCTAACAATGCAAATAAGTATGGTGAAGAATATATGACACAGAAAAATCTACCAATTCAAAATAAACAGATTTCATTATGAGTATTCATCTAAGCAGTATCTAGCTGACACAAAATAAGATAAGATTGAAGATATCCACATATACATATAGAAACATATCTTTCAAGTAATATCTCAATCAGGACATAAACATAATCTTTCACAGATTTGAAAATCAACTAAGTAAGAACCAATTCTATCAAAGAGATATTTTTAAACATAAAGTCACCAGACTTTTCCATGTAGTTCAAACAACTAAGGAGAATGTAATTCTCACAAATAAGCAAGATGATCACATAGCATTATGTTCAGAACAATGAACACATGGACGCCAAATTATGTCCTCAATACACCTCATATCCATTGTTGACGGAGGAATTTGGGAACAACAAAATTCGAGGTACGTCGCCGGAAACAAGATCTGATGCGGTGGTTCTCTGCCGGAGAAAACGGTGGTGCGTGGTTGTTGAGCGTGATTGGTGGCTGAGATTGATAGGGTTAGTGGCGGCTATTCAGAGCTCTCGACTTCCAACCCCTCAATCGGCCTACGTACCCCGGTATTTATAGGGGATCAAGCCATACGTAGTTCTTGGAGAGCAAGAAATCCAAATGGGCTTGGCTAACGGACCAGCTTCCGGAATGCTCTACAATGAGGCCTAACCACAAAGGCCCAAGGCTCATCCACGATCCCAAGACTTCACAGATAAGGAAACTTCCCCCGTCGAGGACTAGTCCTATCTGTTACCAGCTATTTCTTGATTTCAAGGATGCAGGTATAGCCGTGGTTTACCCCAAGTGCAGAACGCATCCCTATCCCCCGAATGAGAAGCACCCACCAGATAGCAGGACAGGTGATCCAGAGCCTTTTGGGTGCAAAGTGCAGGATTACTCCGAAGTTCCCCAATGAGAGCGCGCCCATTGGTTACAGGAACTGAGCTCGCAAAGCACACACCAGAAAGTCCCCATCTTTCCACCTTAGGGCGCGCCCTTAGTGTCTAAGAAGGGTCCTTATATCCAGGAAAACCCCTGGAGGCCTTCTGCGACGGACATCCCCCTCCGGAGATACGACAGGAGGGAATTCTTCAATAATCAAACACGAAATTCACATTATTATCATCTTAGAATTCTAACATACTCCAGGGCGCGGCCTAAACCCCCTAGGGCGCGCCCTAACCTCTAAAAAACCCTAATTTGTTCTCTAAAATCCCAAATTGAACCCGTTATCAACCCGAATCCATCTTGAAAATACCCGAACCGAATTTTGGCTATAACAACTACCCCCCAATTCCATATGAAATCAGAGATGATGTATGGAATTCCTCCTGAAAAAACCCAAAATTCTCATAACATTTCACCCAGGGCGCGCCCTAGGATAGGCCGCACCCTTTAGAATTTCAAACGATATTCATTCTCCCAGCTGTCATCCACTACTCCTTATTTCACCTATAAATACCCCCAATTTACTTACTTTACTCTTTTTCACGTTTTCTCCAACTAAAACCCAACTCCGGCGACTTCAACTTCAAAACTTCAATCCGACCGTCTCCGTCACGTTTTCTGCCATTTTCTTCATCAAATCGCACTCCAGAACTTACAAGGTACGTTTTCATGTCCTTATTTTTCATTTTGACCGTGTAAATTGTCCATTCCGACGATGCAACCGTTCACATACCCTATGTTCTTCGTTTTCCGTTGTATGTATATATGTATGTATATGTGTTTGATCTTGTTTTCCCAACATAATTCTTTATCAACATGATTTTGAATACTAGACTGAATCCTTGGGCGCGTCCTATACTAAGGGCGCGCCCTAAGGTCTCCCAATAAATGCTAAAAGTTCGTCTAATAACTTTAGGGCGCACTTGATTTAGGTTGTAATACAAACTCTCTTTCATTCTTCTTCCCTTGGGCGCGCCCTTAGTGCTGGGGGGCGCGCCTTCACCATTTCATCCTTTTAAGGAATTCAATAAAAACAAAAGGGATATACTCTCCCTTGCCAGCTCCACTTCCTCCAAATCATTACCGACCTCTTTTCTCATTTATTTCTTCAGAAGACAGGGCGCGCCTTATCAAAGATTTTAACGAAGACAGAATAAGTTTTTCCAGTGAAGACTCCTTAGATAATGTCCCCCTTAGCAGCCGTATGAAGAACAAAACAGAAACTTCAAAACCAATACCCGAAAAAACTCCAAACCCTTTGTATACAGATCCCTCTGATAACGATTATACTCCAGATTTCAATTCCTCCAACGACACACACTCTTCTGACACTTACTCCTCTAAGGGCGCGCCCTCAGCTTCTTCTATTTCGCCTATAGCTGACTCCGAACCTAAATCTCCATTACCTTCTCCGGTCCCGTTTAGACATTGGGAAGTCCTTGATGAAGAAATTGATATTGACTTCGGTAAATATGATGGCATGTTTGAAAAGGAGAAAAATCTTCTTAGAAAGAAACTAGGCAAATTGGCTTGTGTGAATATGTCTTCTATCGCTACGAGTGATGAAGTAGGATGGGCTATGCAATATTATGGCCAAGAAGGAATCTGGGCCATCCCATGTGCCCACCACCGCCCTCATATCTTCAATTATGGTAAAAATTTCAAAATTCCAAGGATGGTCTTAACTCCTAAACTTGTAGCTCTTGGTGTGGGCGCGCCCTTACACCCCTACCTCCAACAAATACTGAGGTGGTATGACATAGCACCCATCCAACTTTCCCCCAACAGCTACAAACTTGTGTTGGCTTTATTTATTCTTTACCATGACCTCGAACTAGGAATTCCCTCTATGCATGAGGTTAGCTATTTCTTCAGCATTCGACAGTCCAACATTGGTTATTACTGTTGGGACAATCAGATCTTGGCACTGCGAATTTTGATACACTAAATTAACGAGTACGAATAGAAAAATCACCTTGTTAACGGTTGATTCCACGCTCTTCTATTGTATTCCCAAATTCCCTTGAGCGAAGTGTGGCCTTCGTCTTCTCAAGTTAACCTCTCTTCTTGCTCCTGGGTGGCTACAAAATTTTTTCGACCAGCCCCAGCAAGAAGAGAATAAGAATATATATAGGCTACAATAGGGATCATGGATAATTAGGTTGGGCCTTCTAATTACATCTTGAGCCTAGCCCAATGTAATTAAATATTAATTCAATCCACTAAAGAATTAATATTTGCACTACCTTTCCTAATACCGTAATTTAATTAATTAATTCGGTTCCAATATTATTTGCTTATTAAATTCCCCATGTTTAAAATATCGCATGTCCATTAATTAAATAAATTACTGATAATTCATTTAATTAATATCTTTTATCCTTGATCATCCACTCTACCTTTATTTAATTATGCCGGAATAAATCCACCTGCAGGGTTTCACATAATTAAATCTTTTTGAGCTTTCAAGGGGACATTATTAACCCGAATATTATCAGGACATGGATTCCTTCAATAAATAATATCCCACCATATATATTATTTCATCACCCAAAATATAATGAAATAAATCAAAAGAATTATTTCATATATAAATCAAAGCATGTAAATAATATATACGTGTCAATTATTATTTCTGGATTAAGAACCTAAGCATTAATAATAACATAGAATCTTAGTTCACCTTCTTAATCAGTATAAGGGAACAATTCTAAATTTGATCCTGTTCAATATACACAAAGTATACTAGTATTATTTATTAGTCAATATAAACTAATCTAAATAATACTACAGCCATTCCAGTGGATTGTCTAACTCCACCTGTGCTGTGAACCTTATTATATTATATAAACCGTATTTAATAATCTAATATTCTGTATCCCATTTGATACTAGATTATTCACAATATATAATATTTAGACAACATGTAAACATTTAAATGATTCTCAATTAAACCGGCCAGAAATAAATGTAAATACTTCAAATAAATATTTTCAGTATACACCAACAATCTCCCACTTATACTCAAAATATTCTGTGAGTATATCATTGTTTATTTAATCCACTATTACACAGAAAACTATGTGTCCATCCATCTGACTCCTATCGCTTCCACATGCCTGTCAAAACCTTGGCTGGCAAACTCTTTGTGAAAGGATCTGCCCGGTTGTCTTCTGATGATATGTGAGCCAAAACTATATCCCCCCGCTTTACGATTCCTCGTATGAGATGATACTTACGTTCAATATGTTTAGCTGCTTTGTGATCTCGCGGTTCCTTCGAATTTGCCACAGCACCAGTGTTATCACAATACACTGTCAAGCTCCTAGGCAAATTAGGTACCACATCCAAGTCCAAAAGGAAGTTCCTGAACCATACAGCCTCCATGGTAGAGTCTGCAATGCATTTCTGCTTTACACTCCTCCATATAACGGCTCCACCTCCCAAAGTAAAAACATATCCCGAGGTCGATTTCCTCTTATCCCTATCTGATTGGAAATCTGAATCAGTATATCCCAAAGGAAATAGATCCGAGGCCTTGTAAATTAACATATACTCCTTAGTCCTTCTCAGGTACTTGAGTATAGTTTTTACTGTACTCCAATGTTCCTGACCTGGGTTCGACTGATATCTACTAACCATGCCTACAGCAAAGCAGATGTTAGGCCTCGTACATAACATAGCATACATTAAGCTTCCACATGCCGAAGCATAAGGAACTGCTTTCATGCTCTCTATATCCTTAGGTGTCGAAGGACACTGCTCCTTGGATAGAGCCACTCCATGCTTAAAAGGTAGAAAACCTTTCTTAAAGTTCTGCATGTTAAAACGAGCTAATACTTCATCAATGTAGGGCTCTTGAGATAAAGCCAACATCCTTTTCTTGCGATCCCTTATTACTTTGATCCCAAGGATGTATGCCGCTTCATCTAAGTCCTTAATTTCAAATTGTTTGAACAACCATGCCTTTATTGATGACAACATCTTAACATTGTTTCCAATGAGTAAAATGTCATCAACATACAGTACTAGAAAAACCACTGCATTACCCTCACTTCTCTTATACACACATGATTCTCTTGGACTTTGATCAAATCCATATGACTGGACTGCCTGATCAAAACGAATATTCCAGTCCCTAGAAGCTTGTTTTAGTCCATAAATAGACCTCTTAAGCTTACAAACAAGATGCTCTTGGCCATCCTTAATGAATCCTTTTGGTTGTTGCATATAGATGGTTTCCTCAAGACTTCCATTAAGGAAAGCTGTCTTGACATCCATTTGCCAAATCTCATAATCGAGATGAGCTGCTATAGATAAAAGAATCCGGATCGACTTAAGCATAACAACTGGGGAAAAGGTTTCCTCATAATCGATCCCTTCTTTCTGAGTATACCCTTTCGCAACAAGTCGTGCTTTCCAGGCTTTCACCTTTTTGTCAGATCCTCTTTTCTTCTTGTAGATCCACATACATCCAATGGGTTTTACACCTTTGGGTGGTTCCACGAGCTCCCAAACTTGATTAGAATACATAGATTCCATCTCAGATTCCATTGCCTTTTTCCAAAGATCTGCATCTTTATCTAGAATTACTTCTTCGTATGTCCTGGGATCCTCATCATGTTCACCAGAGACCAAGTCCGAGGACTCTCCCAAAAACATGAATCTATCAGGTTGTTGAACAACCCTCCCGCTACGACGAAGCACCGGTGTGGTATTAGTGACAGGTTGTGCATTTTCTTGTGGTTGATCTACTTGTACTATTGTCACTTGGGGATTATCTGTCCCTCCCACTAGTTCCTCTAAAACGATACTACTCATGGGTTTGTGTTTCATTATATAGTCTTCTTCTAAGAATCTAGCATTGGTGCTAACAATGATATCTCGATCCCTAGGACTATAAAATGAATAACCTTTCGTTCCCATGGGATAGCCTACAAACAGCCTTACTTCTGTACGAGATTCTATCTTGGTCGCGTTCTTGTTCAGCACATGTGCTGGACAACCCCAAATCCGAATATGTCTTAGACTTGGTTTGCTACCAGTCCACAATTCTATTGGAGTCTTGGGAACCGACTTAGAAGGTACCAAGTTTAGAAGGTAAGCCGCTGTTTCTATAGCATATCCCCAGAACGACTTGGGTAAATCTGAATAACTCATCATCGATCTAACACTCTCTAAAAGAGTCCGATTC
The DNA here is from genome assembly GCA_036435485.1 of Saposhnikovia divaricata. Lineage (NCBI taxonomy): Eukaryota > Viridiplantae > Streptophyta > Magnoliopsida > Apiales > Apiaceae > Saposhnikovia > Saposhnikovia divaricata. The sequence continues at coordinate 37,758,816 of CM071599.1, forward strand.
CTTCTCTCTGCTACACCATTCTGCTGAGGTGTGCCAGGTGCAGACAACTGGGATGCAATCCCATTTTCTGATAAATATTCCCTAAATTCTCCAAGCAAGTATTCGCCACAACGATCTGATCGTAGTGACTTGATACATTTTCCAAGATGTCGCTTCTCCGCACTTGATTTGTACTCTTTGAATTTTTCAAAGCACTCAGACTTACGGCGCAACAAATAAATGTACCCATATCTAGAATAATCGTCAATGAAAGTGACAAAATACTCATAACCTCCTCTTGCTTGGATACTCATAGGTCTACATAAATCAGTATGAACCAATTCTAACACTTCTTTAGCTCTATTCCCCTTTGCTTTAAAAGGCCTATTAGTCATCTTACCTTCCAAGCAGGATTCACAAACTGGAAATGGCTCCACTGCCAACGAGCCTAATGGCCCATCTACTACCAGTCTTTGAATCCTCCTCAAGTTAATATGACCTAATCTTAAGTGCCAAAGATATGTTTGGTTCAATTCAGAAGGTTTCTTTCTTTTATTTGAGCTAGAAAAATGTTATTAGTTTCCTTATGTTGCAGCATTGGTTGGATAGGATTAATAATATATAAATTGTCTTGCAATGTACCAGAACATATAACTCGTTTATTCATCATAATAGAAACATTACGATCCAAACAAACATTATAACCATCCATGGCAAGTTTAGAAACCGAAATTAAATTCCTTCTAAACGAAGGTACATAAAGACAATTGTTCAAAACCAAAATCCTATTATCGCCAAAAGATAATGTAATTATTCCAACTGCAACTACTGCTACTTTCGTAGCATCTCCCATGAACACATATATCTCGCCATCTCTAAGCATTCTGGATTGCTGGAACCCCTGCATAGAGTTACAAACATGGTCAATGGCTCCTGTATCTACACACCAAGTGCTCGTAGATATAGCCGCTATATATGTTTCTGTAACTAGAGAAAGAGACATACCAGTATTGTTTGTCTTCTTAGGAAGAGGACAATCCTGTTTCCAGTGACCTGACTGCTTGCAACTGAAGCACTTGCCCTTAGGCTTTTTCACACCACCTTGAACTCCCACTGCATTAGCAATCTTTCCAGCTTTCTGTGTCTGAGTCTTTTTCTTCTTCTTGCCTTTCGGCTTAGATGAAGAAGCTTTCTCGGCCACATTCACTTGAACATTCTGCTTAAAGAGTCCTTCAGCTGCCTGAAGTTCTGTCAGAAGTTCCGCAAGACTATACATCCTTTTGTTCATGGTGTAATTCAAGCGGAACTGCTCAAAACTTTTGGGCAAGCTCATAAGGATTATATCGATCTGGGTTTCCCCATCAATATCAGCACCAAGGATCTCCATCTCATTCAGATGAGACATCATTCTGAGAACATGATCCCTTACAGGTGTTCCTTCAACCATCTGAGTGTTCATTAAAGCCTTCATTGCTACTTGCCTAGCAGCCCTATTCTGTTCTCCAAAAAGTTCCTTGAGATTAAAGAGCATATCTGAAGCAGTGGGCATAGCCTGATGCTGATGCTGCAAAACACCCGACATTGCTGCCAGAATGTAACATCGCGACATCTCATCAGCCTTAACCCACCGTTTATAATACTCCTTCTCACTTTCAGGAGTCTTCAGCAGGCTTATCTGGCTTGGGTTCATAAGTACAAAATTTGTACTCCTCAGCAGTCAACACTATGTCCAAATTACGTTTCCATTCAATATAGTTCGGTCCAGTAAGTTTGTTATCCTTAAGTATGGTGAATAGTGGATTAAAGCCCATAGTGATCTAATCCTGAGAATCATACATGTAACACATAATCAGATAGTTGCATAAATCTTAAATCCTATTGGTTTCCTCTAACAATTAATTAAAATTAATGCACTAATATTTAAACACCATAAGTATCTGGTACGCCACGATGGATGACATATATACCACTTAAATTCGTTTAAATATTACTTCGGTCCTATTACTAAATAATACGCCACGTTAGGGTGGACTATATATTATTTTTCATAGCTAAGTGTATACCATTATTAAATCTTAAATTAATAAAATGACTGGATACCACCATTAAATATTTCAAATCAATAATCGATAATAGGATAATTCCCAGATCGGGGGGAGCATTGTCAAGAGGCATCACTTAAGACCCCTTTCTAGACAGAATCATCCTTTCTCTCAATATCAAAATCTATATTCAATCAGTGGTACCCTTCTAATTAATTGAATTCTATGAAACTTGGTACGCCACGTTGGGTGGCATATATACCTTTCAATATTCGTAATTAATTTAGGAAGTTTGTTCTAGTAATATCCATAACACTACCTGACACCATAAATCATACGCCACGATGGGTGGCATGTATATAATTTATATTCGTCTCGGTGTTAAATTACATACAAATAATAATGGAGACCATGGGATTTAATTCCTAATTAATTCCCTCACCCACTTAGAATTTTTATTTAAAATTGAGGAATTTTATCTAGATGCATCGCCCTATGTTATTTTTTTCGAGGTCCACATGTTATAAAAATAACAAAACAAAGAACACATAACATAGCAGCATGCATCATAAAATTAAAGCAATAAATAAAATTAATGTCCATGTCGTCCTAATTATGTTAAACATGCAATTGAAAATTACACACATAATTAACAACACACATAATAATTATTTAAAGCAATAATTAAAAATTAAATAGCGGAATTAAAATTAAAAAAATATAATTTAAATCCACTATTATGGCCCCTTGAAAAAAAATAAATTTCCAGCCCTTTATTTTGCTGGAAAAACATTTTTCTGCCAAAAACCTTGCTGTTGCGCATTCACGGCCTGCGTTACAGCCCTGGAACTGCTGTCACGCATGTGCGTCATGCGTTACAGCCTGTTACAGACCTGTCACGCATGTGCGCCATGCGTTACTGCCTGTTACAGACCTGTAACGCAGTCTGCACATGCGTTACAGGCTTCAGACCAGAATTTTTGTACGCGCGTTGCTTCTCTGCTTCTGTTGTCACCAGACATGTTTCTTCAGACTTAAACGAAACCAGCAGCCACAATCAACTACGCAGCGGATAATTTTGTTTCTCCGATTTGATTTCCGATCGAACGTAATTGTTACAAAATACCCGGATTTTTACATAATCCATCAAACAATTACATACAAAACAGATCTAATACAAAACTAATTTTGTAAATCTATTCTAACACGATCAACCCTCGTGTTTTACAACCACGATAAACCACGTGGAAACCAAACAAAATAACCACGATTAAACCACGTGGGATCCAAACACATAATTAAAATTACATGGCCATAATAGTGGATACTAAACAACCTGCAAAAGATTATTATCCAAGCACACCACTATACACATGCATATATAATTACGACATGGACATCGTATCAAAATTCGCAGAACCAATGAACCAGGCTCTTGATACCAATTGTTGGGACAATCAGATCTTGGCACTGCGAATTTTGATACACTAAATTAACGAGTACGAATAGAAAAATCACCTTGTTAACGGTTGATTCCACGCTCTTCTATTGTATTCCCAAATTCCCTTAAGCGAAGTGTGGCCTTCGTCTTCTCAAGTTAACCTCTCTTCTTGCTCCTGGGTGGCTACAAAATTTTTTCGACCAGCCCCAGCAAGAAGAGGATAAGAATATATATAGGCTACAATAGGGATCATGGATAATTAGGTTGGGCCTTCTAATTACATCTTGAGCCTAGCCCAATGTAATTAAATATTAATTCAATCCACTAAAGAATTAATATTTGCACTACCTTTCCTAATACCGTAATTTAATTAATTAATTCGGTTCCAATATTATTTGCTTATTAAATTCCCCATGTTTAAAATATCGCATGTCCATTAATTAAATAAATTACTGATAATTCATTTAATTAATATCTTTTATCCTTGATCATCCACTCTACCTTTATTTAATTATGCCGGAATAAATCCACCTGCAGGGTTTCACATAATTAAATCTTTTTGAGCTTTCAAGGGGACATCATTAACCCGAATATTATCAGGACATGGATTCCTTCAATAAATAATATCCCACCATATATATTATTTCATCACCCAAAATATAATGAAATAAATCAAAAGAATTATTTCATATATAAATCAAAGCATGTAAATAATATATACGTGTCAATTATTATTTCCGGATTAAGAACCTAAGCATTAATAATAACATAGAATCTTAGTTCACCTTCTTAATCAGTATAAGGGAACAATTCTAAATTTGATCCTGTTCAATATACACAAAGTATACTAGTATTATTTATTAGTCAATATAAACTAATCTAAATAATACTACAGCCATTCCAGTGGATTGTCTAACTCCACCTGTGTTGTGAACCTTATTATATTATATAAACCGTATTTAATAATCTAATATTCTGTATCCCATTTGATACTAGATTATTCACAATATATAATATTTAGACAACATCTAAACATTTAAATGATTCTCAATTAAACCGGCCAGAAATAAATGTAAATACTTCAAATAAATATTTTCAGTATACACCAACAATTACTACCTCGTAATCAATAAGCTTCACAACAACAAAGGTTTTTCCGAAGGAAGAATCAGCCATCTCAAATTTTGGAAAGAACCTTTCTTCTATGTCTGGGATGTTCCTCGAGTTCGTATTCAGTTTAACACGAATCCTTGTAAGTCAGGGCGCGCCCTATTTCTTTATTATCTTTTTAATTTCCAATTGTTTATTGACTCCTTCGAATTTCAACATATAAGAGAACACAGAAAACACTCGAGGGCGTGGCCTCAATTCGTGCAAAAGCCGTTCTGAGAGTTGCCTCAGAAAAATTCAACCTCCAATCTTTAATCATAGAAGAAAATTTAAAGAGAGTAGGAATTTTGTCTGATAGAGTCGGACATATTTGCAAGTTTAAAAAGTTTAGGAAGGGAAAATTCCCGTTCCCACATTCCCTTCTAGCAATAGTGAAAATGAAAATTCTGACTCCGATGAAGGTACAGAAGTTGTAGCATAGGGCGCGTCCTAATCTTTCTTCATTACTTGCCAAATTTTTTTTTTTGTATAACCTATCTAATGCCTTTTTATCCAGGGCGCGGCCTAATCTTCCTTCTTTTTTGTCTTGTGCAGGTATGGCTCCTAGGATTCCTCGGGGATTTGGAGCTGCCAAAAAGAAAAACGACAAAGAGAAGAAAACTGAGCAAACAGGTACATCAGATTCCAGGGCGCGCCCTGTGCAAATGAAGGACTCTAGTGACGTAGTCACCCCATCCACAGAGTCCTTAAAAAGGAATGCTGATACTCAAGAACCTTTCGTCGACATGGGCAAGAAATCGAGAACCGAGGGTGCGCCCTCATATGTCGAAACTTTGATTGGCCCAGCTGCAGCTCCTCTTATTGGAGAAGATGAAGTCAATTCATGGCAGAACATGAATGCTGATGAGGAATCCGAATCCATGATTCGAGCATCCGCCCAACTACTCATCCAATCTCTAGGGCGCGCCCAGAGGGTTCACAAGGAAAAACTGCACATCAACAGACTTGAGGCTGAGAACAGAAAGTATTCAAAAATGGTTATCGATACTGATAACAAGTGGAAGAAAGAATGTGATGCCAAAGATGCCACCATTGCTACCCTTCAAGTGGACCTTCAAAAATCCATTGACTATGGCAAATATCTTTGTGATCAAGTCGAAAGGCTGAAGAAGGAGGAGGAGCATTTCCAAGCTCAATAGAATGCCCTAGAAATTGAAAAGGCTAAGTTGAAAGAGCAGAGGGAAGCCATTGAGGATGAGAACTTCGAGAAGGGATTCAACTTCTATCTTACTGGCTTTCTAGCCAACGATCTTGACTACAACTGGGAGGAGAAGTTTGGTCCCGCTGCTGCTGAGGATGTAGCAAAATTCAAAGTTGAAGAAGCTGCTGCCATCAAGGCAAAAAGAGTTGAGCTAGGATTAGAGGATCCCTCCGAGGACGCGCCCTCAACTGAAAATGTTCAAACCTCTCCTCCAGCAGTTATCCCTACTCGGAACTCACCTCCTGCAGACGTATCTCCTCTAACCACTATTCGTCCTGATGATGCTCGGGACGCGCCTCCTTCATCTCCCAAAGTTGTTCCTTCTTCACCTTCTAAGGGCGCGCCTTAGAGTTGCAAACTTTCTTTAAACTTGTTCGTTCATACTTTTAACCCTTTAAGGTGCGGGTCCTTTGTAAAACCCTGCAAGTTGTAATTCTTAACTTTTATGCCTTTTGAACATTGTTATGCTTATTACTTATCTTCATGTTTATTTTCTTGTCAAGTTCTTCCAGACAGGGCGCGCCCTGAACAGGGGCGTAACCTTTATATTTTAAGAAAAAATATCTTCAACTTGATTGTTTTATTGTGCTAAAATTCCTTCTAAAAATCTTTAAATCTTTTACTCAGGGCGCGCCCTAAGGCATTGCCCTTTTTCAGAATTTCTTTAACTTGTCAAAATTTGCAAGACTTCATAGGGCGCGTCCTAAGACATAGGGCGCATCCTCTTGTACTTCAATCTTCAAAAAACAGCTAAAAATGTCTTGATATACTTCATTAATCTTCAAATGAATTCTTTATTAAATTCAAGTCTCAACAGAACAGGGGAAGGTATACACGTATTACCCCCCGAGCTAAGGAGAATAAACTTCAAAAAACGTGGAATAAAAATAGCAAATCTCGACTAGAACTAAGGAAGGCATATATGCACTACCCCCTAGACTAGGAGAACAATTATTGATACTAGTCTAACTTATATCTAAGCCTTAAAAAATAAGGGGTCGAAGCCGCACCCTACTGATAGTATTTTCTGCATTCCATGCTTTTTGGATTGTGTTGCCATCCAAGTCTTCTAGATGATAAGTTCCTTCCCAAATGATAGACTTGAACTTGTAAGGTCCTTCCCAGTTGGGACCAAAGACTCCATGTGCTGCTACCCTTGTATTTGGCATGACTTTCCGCAGAACTAGATCACCCACCTTGAAAGGCTGAATCTTTACCTTCTTGTTATAGTACCGTGCAGCTCTCTGCTGATAAGTTGCCAACCTCAACTGCGAATTTGCCCTCATCTCTTCTAGGAAATCAAGATTTAGCCTTTGATTTATCATATTCGATTCTTCATCATAGAAATCCCTTCGGAATGATCCTGCTCCAATTTCCACCGGCACCATTGCCTCACATCCATAAGACAATACGAAAGGAGATTCTCTAGTTGTGGTTCTTGGAGTTGTGTTGTATGACCATAAGACCATGGGAAGTTCTTCAGGCCAATTCCCCTTGCTTTCTTCCAACTTCGTCTTCAAGGTATGCTTGATTATTTTCTTGATAGCCTCTGTCTGCCCATTACTTTGAGGATGATACACAGCTGCAAATTCCTTCTTTATCCCTAAGTCATCACACAACTTCCGCAACTCTTTGCTGTCGAACTGTTTTCCATTATCCGACACAAGTTTATATGGAATTCCAAGCCTGCACACAATAGAGTTGAAAACAAAATCTCGAATTTTCCTTGCAGTAATTGTGGCCAAGGGCATTGCTTCCGCCCACTTGGTAAAGTAATCCACAGCAACAACCGCATACTTTACTCCTCCCTTAGCCTTAGGAAGTTCTCCAATGAGATCTATTCCCCACATAGCAAATGGCCATGGGCTCATTAAAGAAGTCAAAGTAGTAGCAGGGCTGGTAGAATAATTGGCAAACCTCTGACACTTGTCACATGCCTTAACAAACTCGTAAGCATCCTTCTTCAAGGTAGGCCAATAATATCGTTGCCTTAACACCTTCATTGCCAACGAACAACCCCCCGAGTGATTGCAGCAAATCCCTTCATGAATCTCCCTAAGGATGTAATTACATTCATCTCCATCTATGCACTTGAGAAGTGGTTGATTGAAACCCCTCTTATATAATATCCCATCATATTCCACGAATCTAGCTGCTTGATACTGAAGCCACCTAGCCTCCAGCTTCTCACTTGGGAGTATACCTTCTCGGATATATTTTTGAATGGGAGTCATCCAAGTAACATTTGGAGTAGATTCCACTTCTATGACTTCTACCTCTGCAATACTAGGTACTTCCTGTATTTGCAAAGGTACTGTTCCCAACAGCATAGCATCCTTTTGTGACCCTAACTTGGCTAACACATCTGCACTACAATTCTCATCTCGTGGAATACATTCTACCCGTACTTCTCGGAACTTTTTGATCAACCGCTGAGCGCACCTCATGTAAAGCTCTGTCCTTGGTCCTCTGCACTGAAATCCACCCTTTACTTGTCCAACCACTAGTTCTGAATCACTTAACACAATGAGATTCACTACCTTCATCTCCAAAGCCATCTTCAGCCCATTAATCAAGGCTTCATACTCTGCATCATTATTGGTTGCTTGAAATTTGAAATGAATAGGACTCATGAGTTGATTCCCTTTGGGGGTGAACAAGATTACACCTGCTCCAGCCCCTCCATTTTTGACAGCTCCATCTACTTGTAACTTCCACCAAGGTTGAGGAACTTCTTCAAATGGGCTTGCCCTCTTAAGTGGAATTTCAGGCTCAACCAATACAATCGATTTTTCTTCATTTTCTGACTCGAATTCAAGAATGAAATCAGCTAGAGCTTGACCCTTGATAGCTGTCCTTGAAGTATATTCCAAATCAAATTGTCCCAACTCAATTGCCCATTTTAACATTCGACCAGAGGTTTCCGGCTTGTGGAGAATTCCTCTCAATGGATATGCCATACGAACTTCAATCTTGTGAGCTTGAAAATAAGGCCGAAGCTTCCTGGATGCTAGAACTAAGGCATAAACCAACTTTTCCATGCTAGCGTATCTGGTTTCCGCATCGAGCAAACGCTTACTCACATAGTAAACCGGAGACTGATGATCAACTTCTTCTCTTACCAACACCACGCTGATGGAATGTTCCGAAACGGCCAAGTATAAAATTAACGTCTCTCCTTCCACAGGCTTAGCTAAAAGAGGAGGATTTCCCAAATGCTCCTGTATTCTCTGAAAAGCTTCCTCAAATTCAGATGTCCATACAAAATCCTTGGCTGCCCCCTTTATTGCTTTGAAGAATTCTCTACATTTATCCGATGATTTTGATACGAAACGATTAAGGGCAGCTATCCTTCCCGTGAGACTCTGAACTTGCTTCACACTAGACGGAGATTTCATGTCAAGAAGAGCTTTAATTTTTGCTGGATTTGCCTCGATTCCACGATGATTGACAATAAATCCTAGAAACTTCCCGGACTCTACCCCAAAGACACATTTTTGAGGATTCAGCTTCATCCTAAACTTCCTCAAAATCTCGAACATCTGTTCCAAATGCTTTACATGGTCCTCCGCTTTTAAGGATTTAACAAGCATGTCATCCACGTATACCTCCATGGTTTTCCCTATCAAATCTTTAAACATCATATTTACCAACCTCTGATAGGTTGCGCCAGCATTGATCAACCCGAAAGGCATGCCAATATAACAATACAATCCTCGATCCGTAATAAAGGAAGTGTGCTCTTGATCTGGCTCATACATAGGGATCTGGTTGTAACCCGAGTAAGCATCCATGAAACTTAAAAGAGCGTGTCCTGCCGTGGCATCCACCAACTGATCAATCCTCGGGAGTGGAAAGCTATCCTTCGGGCATGCCTTGTTCAGATCAGTGAAATCCATACAAGTCCTCCATTTTCCATTTGGTTTTTTTCACAAGAACTGGGTTAGCCAACCAATCTGGATAATATGACTCCTTGATCAGCCCAACATCTAGAAGTCTATCCACCTCTTCTTTCAATGCTATGGCTCTCTCTCCACTTACTGGCCGGCGTTTCTGGCAGATCCCCTTTTTGGTAGGATATATATTCAGACGGTGACACATAACCTTCGGATCAATCCCAACCATATCAGCATGACTCCAAGCAAAAACATCTAGATTGTTTAAAAGGAAGTTGGTGAGCATGCCTCTTAACTTGGAGTTCAATTGCGATCCAATCTTCAGAACCTTAGTTGGATCCCTTTCATCTACCAAAATAAAAATTGTATCCTCAGCAGGACCAGTCTTTTCCACCGGTTGTGGTGTCCTTGGGTCAAGGTCGAAATCAAAACTTCGAGGATCTTCGACCGGTGCTACATCCTTGGAGGGCACGTCCACTTTAAGAGGGAAGTCTTCCTCAACAAGGTTATGCACCAAACCTTCAAGTAACATTCGCCTCGCTTCAACCTGCTCACCCTTGAGATCAAATGAGATTACTTCCTCTACATCTTCCTCGATTTCTTCCAGCATTCCTTCTCGAAGATCATCAAGAACCGAGGTGTCATCCTCAGGGCGCGCCCTGTACAGCCGTTCTTCCTCTTCAGGTTCTTGGACAAGATAATGGGCTTTTACCTCCTCTAGGACAACACTCATGACTCCTGAATCACTCCCAGTTCCCACACCATCCTGCTGTCTACTAAACCCTTTAATTGCCTTATGGTAGCAATCTCTTGAGTCATGCTGAGAGCCCCGTACAGTTCCCACACCGTTTGGCGTAGGAAATTTCATGGCAAGATGATAGATGGAGGTCACAACTTTCATTTCCTTCAACAGAGGTCGTCCTACCAGAGCATTATGTGATGAATTCACATTCAAAATCATGAAATCCATCATTTGAGTCACAGAAAGAGTTCCTTCTCCAAGAGTTACCGGTAATTTGATGGCTCCCATAACTTTTCCCGATTCTCCTGAAAAACCATAGATCCATCCGTTGTCTTGAATCATATCCTTGTCTAAGAGTCCCAGCTTCTTATAAGTACTGTAGTATAGTATATTCACCGAGCTTCCACTGTCCACGAAAACGCGATGGACATTCTTCGAACCAATCTGAATTGCCACTACCAGAGCATCATTATGAGGATGATGTACCCATCTAGCTTCTTCTTCGGTGAAAGTAATGTCAGCACATTCTCCCTTGAACAATTTAGGTGGCCTCAATTCCAAGCTATTCACATTTGTGAGAGGTCGATACCTCGCTTCTCTGGAATACCTCTCCATAGCATGATTGCTATCTCCCCCTAAATGGTGTCCCCCAAAGATGGTGTGAATACTCCCTTCTTTGACAAATTTCTTATCTTCCGGTTTACCATCTCCGTGGAGGGTGCGCCCTCCATCTCTCCTGTCAGGATTCTCCTTATGCTTCTTCACCTCCCTAACAATCCATTCCGTCAAGTATCCTTCCTTAATCAAATCCTCAATCTTCTCCCTGAGCTGACGACATTCATGAGTGTTATACCCTGAAGATTCATGGAATTCACAATACTTCTTATTATCATTACTCTGCCAAGAGGTCAATGGTTCCGGCTTTCTGAAGAACCCTTTGTTCTTATTCACCTCAAAGATGTGTTCAATAGAAGCTGCTAAAGGAGTATAGTTACCCGGCCTTTGATCGTGATTGTATGTATCAGGTGGACCCCAATTCCTTCTAGTTTCAGCTAAATTTACCCGGTTCGCACCAGTTGTTATACGACGAGTAGGACTAGGAGACCTATCCTTCCTTTTACCGGCCTTTCCTTTAGAGCTGTTCTGACTGTCAGTTTTTCGGTTATCAGCCAAGGATTGTTCTACAATCTTGAAAGACTCAGCCTGTGCAAACACATCAGCTAAAATAGGTGGGTCTCGCCCTTGAAGATGCTTCCAGAAATTAGTCCCCACGGACAATCCAGCTATCAGGAAACTCTTGAGTGTTTCATCAGTCGCCCCTCTCACCATAGTGGATTCCGAGTTGAATCTCTTGAAATAGGATTGCAAACTCTCTCCTTCCCTTTGCTTGATATTGGCCAAGGTTGTGACCGGAGGAGCATATTTTACTGCGGCCTGGAACTTATTCAAGAACAAGTTCCTCATCACCTGCCATGATGTAATTACCCCTGGACCGAGCTTCTGAAACCATTGCTGAGCACTCTCCCTGAAAGTTGCCGCCAACAATCGACATCTAGCCAATTCCGTAACTTGATAGACATCCATCTCGATATCAAAACGTCCAAGGAATTCCACAGGGTCTGCATTTCCATGAAATCGCAAATCATTGGTCATTGATCTATACCCAGCAGGGAGCTGTGCCTCTCTAACTTCAATCGAGAAAGGAGAGGATGTTGGTGCAGTCGCAGATATTCTTCCTCCATCCAGGTGAGCAAGGAGTTTCTTTAAATCATCCACATTAAATGTTCCCACTCCAGGAATATTCTGGATATTTGGTTGTTCCACAGTCTGAGTACCCCTCGGGGGTGGAGGCGGCGGTGGAGCCGCTGTCTGAATGTCTCTTTGAATCTCTACTTGTGGTTGAATCACAACATTCTCTTGAGTTTGAGTTTGCTGACCCTCAGGATTTCCATGAGGTTGCGAGTTTCCTTGAGAACCTCTCTGATACTGTCCTCCCGAGTGAGAGTGCGTCCTCAACCTGGACTCACTGGAGGTGCTTGAGGGGATTTGATGGATACGGGGGGATCTTCCACCTGAGGGCGCGCCCTGGTTACGGGGGCGCCTATTCCCCTGATACCAATCCATTCTTCTATCACCGTTATCACGCTTTCTTCTTCCAGTGTTATCACGATGAGGAGTTTGTTCAAATCCAAGGGGCCGCGACCTGTTACGAACAGGGGGCACGCGCTGTGGATTATCATTTCGAGCAAGAGTTCTCTCATGTCCAAGGGGCCGTGACCTGTTGTCAGGGGGCGCGCTGTGGATCGTGACTTTGTGGAAGGGCTCGCTCATGTCCAAGGGGCCTCGACCTGTTATTAGGGGGCACGCGCTGTGAATCATGGGGCCTCGATTCTATATATTTGTCTTTCTTTTGGAGCTCGATGAGCACCATCCTCAAATCGTCATCATCAAGCCTTATTCCAAGGCGTTCCTTCAAGCTGGCAAAATCTCTCCTTTCTCTAGCCATTTGCTCCTCATCCCCTTGAATCTCACGAGGAGTGCGCCCTGAACGGTGAGGATGAGGGCGCGCCCTTTCTTGAGGATTCATCAACCTCTACTAAGAATTATTTTCACTAGGATGTTCAATAATAGGATCAGAATAATCTAACCTCCGAGGAGTGACCAGCTGAAATCTCCTTTCGTGATTTTCCTCCTTCCTTCGAGAATCTTCCTCGATCTGAGGGGATTTCCCTGATCGGCGATGATTTCGTGGGATATTCCGAGATTTTCTCCTTGATTCCTGCTCTTCCTCTACAGAACCCAATCTCGCCCCGAAACTATTTATGGCATCTTGCATAATATACAGCTGTTCCATTAATGCCGAATTACTGATAAGAACGGGCGGTTGTCCACCGATGGCGGCCGGAGTTCCATGATGTCGCGGAGGAGCAGCAACATTTTCCGGAACATAAGCTTCATGACGCGCTTGGTTATCTCCCAAGCTATCTTCAGAATCGTAACCATCTTCTTCGTGAAAACCTCCACCTTGATTGTGAGACATCTTTTCCTCCTAAGATGAAGATCTTGATTGGCAGCCCCTCCTTCTAGCGCCAATTTGTTGACGGAGGAATTTGGGAACAACAAAATTCGAGGTACGTCGCCGGAAACAAGATCTGATGCGGTGGTTCTCTGCCGGAGAAAACTGTGGTGCGTGGTTGTTGAGCGTGATTGGTGGCTGAGATTGATAGGGTTAGTGGCGGCTATTCAGAGCTCTCAACTTCCAACCCCTCAATCGGCCTACGTACCCCGGTATTTATAGGGGATCAAGCCATACGTAGTTCTTGGAGAGCAAGAAACCCAAATGGGCTTGGATAACAGACCAGCTTCCGGAATGTTCTACTATGAGGCCTAACCACAAAGACCCAAGGCTCATCCAAGATCTCAAGACTTCAAAGATAAGGAAACTTCCCCCGTCGAGGACTAGTCCTATCCGTTACCAGCTATTTCTTGATTTCAAGGATGCAGGTATAGCCGTGGTTTATCCCAAGTGCAGAACGCATCCCCGTCCCCCGAATGAGAAGCACCCACCAGATAGCAGGACAGGTGATCCAGAGCCTTTGGGTGCAAAGTGCAGGATTACTCCGAAGTTCCCTAATGAGAGCGCGCCCATTGGTTACAGGAACAGAGCTGCCAAAGCACACACCAGAAAGTCCCCATCTTTCCACCTTAGGGCGCGCCCTTAGTGTCTGATACGGAACGTGATGTTCTCGTAATAATATGTAGTAAAGACAAAAATAAAGTAAACTCTGAATCTCCAAAGATGGAGAAACAAAACTCTAACTCTGAATCTCCGAATGGAGAAACAAAACTCAAACTCTGAATTCACTCCTGAATTCAATTCTCAAAGCTACCGAATAGCCAAAATTTTATTATCAATATCTGTCCCCAAAAGATTACAAGACAAGAGTATTTATAGGCTACATAAATAACCTTATTCAGATAGGAATCTAAAAGAAATTCAATATCAGCTAGGAATTTAGCTAATACCTGAACCCAACTAAGAAACCCATCAAAATCCTGATGCAACTTGAAAAATAAAATCCTAAGTGCTTAAAGCAAGAAAAACCCTTTCAAGTGAAAGGTAAAAACTTGCAAGCCAAATATATAATTATATAATAAATAAGTGAATTCTATTTTGTATCGTCCCACACGACACAGGAAATAGAATATGACTTCCCACCAGAATTAACTTCAAATCCCAAAGCATCAATCATGATCTCCACAGGCTCATACGATGGCACAAGATCAACCACTGGGGTCACGTAAACACTCCCAGACCTTGTTCTTTTAAAAGACTCATCACTCTCCTCTTCTTGAAAAGAATTTGTCCTCAAATTCGCATCGTCAAATTCGCATCGTCGATGTACGTAGCTAAATCACCAACATTGAATGTAGAACTTACTCCTCCATACGAATCAGGTAGCTCAATTTTATAGGCACTATCTCCGTATTTCTCTATTATCTTGAAAGGTCCATCAGCTCTAGGCATTAACTTATTTTTCCTCATGTTAGGAAACCTCTCCTTTCTTAGATTAAGCCAAACCAAATCGCCAGGATTGAACACAACTTGTTGTCTCTTCTTATTGACACGTTCCTTGTATCTAGTGTTCATCTTTTCAATTTGCGTTTTAACTTGATCACAAGTTCTAAAGAAGGCTTCTTGACGTTTCTTAGCATCAAAATTCAGGATATCTTTTTTTGCAATAGGAATTAAATCAACAGGAACGTATGGATTTATACCATATATTACCTCAAATGGTGACACTCCTGTTGTAGATGAGGATGTCCTGTTATATGCGAATTCAGCATGTGCCAATTTGATGTCCCAGTCCTTTGTAGTTTTACTCACCAGCCCTCTCAATAATGTCCCCAAAGTTCTATTAGTAACCTCGGTTTGACCATCTGTCTGTGGATGATGTGGAGTACTAAATAGTAACTTTGTTCCTACAAATTTCCATAGGGTCTTCCAAAAATAACTCAAAAATTTAGTATCCCTATCCGACACTATACTTTTAGGGATTCCATGCAATCTCACAATCTCCGTGAAGTACAAATCTGCAATACGACTAGCATCATCCGTTTTATGGCAAGAAACAAAGTGAGCCATTTTTGAAAATCTGTCCACTACAACCATAATAGAATCCCTACCCCTAGCAGTACGGGGTAATCCAACAATGAAATCCATACTCACACTATCCCATGGTGCAATAGGAACGGGAAGGGGATTGTACAAATCCTTATGAAAATGACTTTTTGCCTTTTGGCATGTGGCACATCTCTCCAAAACAGCTTGAACATCTCTTAACATCTTAGGCCAATAGAAGTGCTCAGAAAGTAAGTCGCATGTTTTGTGTATTCCAAAATGACTAGCAATACCACCACAATGTACTTCTCGAATTAATAATTCTCTAACTCCACACTTCGGTACACACAGTTTGTTTCCTCTAAAAAGAAAACCATCTTGTAGCACATACGAACCAGTCGGCGTCGCAAAAATAGAAGAAAATTCAGGGTCAGTCACACACAACTCCTTCAAATGTTCAAATCCCAAAATTCTTGCATCCAAAATTGTAAGCATATAATGTCTCCGAGATAAGGCATCTGCAACAACATTACTTTTCCCATCCTTATACTTGGAAGAAAATGTAAAGGATTGCAGAAATTCAACCCATTTTGCATGTCTTACACTTAACTTCTGTTGCCCATGAATGTGCTTCAAACTCTCATGATCGGAATGTAAAACAAATGGTGAAGGACGCAAATAATGTGCCCAATGAGCCACAGCACGTACAATCGCATAAAACTCCTTATCATATGTCGAGTAATTAAGTTTAGCACCATTTAACTTCTCACTAAAGAATGCAATAGGCCTTCTTTCTTGCAAAAGAACAGCACCTATACCAAGACCACTAGCATCAGTCTCTACTTCGAATACTTTGTTAAAATCTGGTAAAGCAAGTACATGTGTCTTGCAAAGAAGATTCTTAATTTCCTCAAATGCATTATTTGCACTAGAATTCCACTCAAATTCTTTTTTCTTCATCAGCTCAGTAAGTGGTGCAGTCACAGTGCTGAAATTTCGAATGAACCGTCTATAAAATGAGGCCAAGCCATGAAAACTTCGAACATCATGAGAATTTTTAGGCGTAGGCCAAGTAGAAATAGCATCTACCTTAGATGGATCCACTCTCACGCCATCCCCAGCCACAATATAACCAAGAAAAGTAAGACTAGGTACTAGAAAAGTACATTTCTCCATCTTCCCAAACAATTTTTCTTCTCGAAGAACCATAAAAACTTTTCGCAAGTGTTCTAAATGTTGTTCTCTATTAGCACTATACACAAGTATATCATCCAAGTAGACAACAACAAAAGAATTTAGAAAAGATCGTAATACCTCATTCATTAATCTCATAAAGGAACTAGGTGCATTGCAGAGGCCAAATGGTAAAACCATCCACTCATAAAGTCCTTGTTTTGGTCTTGAAAGCAGTTTTCCATTCATCCCCATCTCGAATTCTTATTTGGTGATATCCACTCCTCAGGTCAATCTTGGAGAAAATAGTTGACCCATGTAGTTTATCAAGCATGTCATCCAAGCGAGGCATAGGAAAGCGATATTTTATGGTGATGTTGTTGATTGCCCTACTATCGATACACATCCTCCAAGTACCATCTTTTTTCGGAACTAGTAACGCGGGTACAGCACAAGGACTTTTACTTTCTCGTACATAACCCTTATCGATCAACTCCTGAACTTGTCTTTGCAACTCTTTTGACTCTAAAGGATTACACCTATAAGCTGCCTTGTTGGGTAATGGAGCCCCAGGGACAAGGTCTATGTCATGCTCAATTCCTCTACGTGGAGGTAATCCCATAGGCAGATCATCAGGAAAAATATCTGCAAATTCATCCATCAACTTACTTAGTTCCAGGTCTTCAATATGAGGCGAATCCTTTTCAACTTCACGAATGTATAAGACATACCCAATTGCACCATCTTCTATATTCTTTTTAAACTCAGCAGCAGTAATCAACATATTGTCCTTCACAGGTTCATGAACCACTTTAGGAGGAAGTGGTTTCAGTTTAAATCTTTTTTCCCGCACAAAACTGAGTATTCATTCTTTTTACCATGAAACATGACTTCTCTATCAAACTGCCATGGACGTCCTAACAAAAGTGAACAAGCTGTCATAGGAACCACATCACACCATAGTTCGTCTCTGTAATTTCCTATTGAAAAAGTCACAAGTGCTTGCTTCTTGACTCTGATTGGTTCGTTGTCATTCAACCAATTCAACTTATAAGGTTTAGGATGGTCCCGGGTTGGAAGTTTTAGTGCATTCACCATCTTAGAAGATGTCACGTTTACGCAAGAACCAGTGTCCACAATCACATTACAAGTTCGATCTCCAACTGCAGCTCTTGTATGGAATAAGTTCTCCCTTTATTCTTTTTCTTCTACGGGTGTGCAATCAGTTCTAAGAAGTCTTCTCAAGAGGCCAATGTTGTTCTTCACTTCCTCCGGCTCAATAGACTCGTGGTTTAGATCATCCCATCTCTCAGAATTATCGTACTCAAAATCTGTTTCTTCCTCATCATCATACTCTTGTCCCTGTTGAGCAGAAAGAGTTCTTTCTCGTTCTTCTTGTTCCTCATAAGCTGTCAACAACATGTACTCTTTCCTAGAAAGGGTAACTTTATTCGTACAGTCCTTTGCAAGGTGTCCTAAGCCTTGACACCTGAAACACCTTTTCTTTGCTAGAGCAGCTTGCTCAGGACTCACTTGGATCTTTCCTTTTGGCTTATCTTCCTTTGAGAATGCATTGGCCCCACTATAAGAAGTACTCTTATAAGCGCCAGAATTTTCACCCTTGAAAGATGTCTTAGAGAATCCTTTGTAAACTGGTTTTGCTTTTTCTTTTTCTTGCTTCTCAATTCGAAGAGCCAGCTTTGTCACATCATCAAAGAACGTGTAAGGAATAAGTTCGACCTTATTGCCAATAGAAGAATTCAATCCCTTGATATAACGACCGATTTTCATCTCTTCTTCTTCTTTCAAGTCATATAGGATACACAACCTCTCAAATTCTGTAGTGTATTCAGTCACACTAAGGTTTCGTTGTTGGAGTTGATTCAGCTTCAAGTAATTATCTTGTATGTACTCTCGTGGAACAAAACGATTCTTTAATTGCCGTTTCATCTCAGTCCATGTTGTGATTCTAGGAGCCTCATCCCTCATGAGCTTCGTCTTCAAATTGTCAAACCATACAGATGCATATCTTGTTAGCTTCATGTTGGCAATTTTATAAGACTTCTGATCATCAAAACCTTTATAATCAAAGATTTTTTCCATCTGTCTCACCCATTCTAAGAAATCCTCGGCATCACCTGCTCCACTAAATTCTGGTACATCCCACTTCAAGCTTTTATCATCGTCATTTTTGTTAGTGGGTGGAGGGTTTCTTATAAAGCCTGTGCGAAGAGGTGTATTTTCTACCGTAGCAATAACCCCCTCAATCCTCTCATTTGTAACTTGTAAACCATCAATCCTCTCATTTGTAATTCGTAAACTTGACTTGATCTCTGCTTGTTGCTCTGCCATATAAGCAATTTGCTCACTAATATTTCTAAGAGTTAACTTCAAGAAATCTCCATCCGATCCTTCAAGTTTTAAATCTTCATCCTCTGCCATTAACACGAAACAGTGTCGTGAACAGTATCGATGAACAGTACGCGTGAACAGTAATCTTTTTTTTTTTTGTGAAAACTCTAGATCTCCCAACAACTAAGAAATTGATGGAGAAACCTTGGCCTTAATACCAAATTGATACGGAACGTGATGTTCTCGTAATAATATGTAGTAAAGACAAAAATAAAGTAAACTCTGAATCTCCAAAGATGGAGAAACAAAACTCTAACTCTGAATCTCCGAATGGAGAAACAAAACTCAAACTCTGAATTCACTCCTGAATTCAATTCTCAAAGCTACCGAATAGCCAAAATTTTATTATCAATATCTGTCCCCAAAAGATTACAAGACAAGAGTATTTATAGGCTACATAAATAACCTTATTCAGATAGGAATCTAAAAGAAATTCAATATCAGCTAGGAATTTAGCTAATACCTGAACCCAACTAAGAAACCCATCAAAATCCTGATCCAACTTGAAAAATAAAATCCTAAGTGCTTAAAGCAAGAAAAACCCTTTCAAGTGAAAGGTAAAAACTTGCAAGCCAAATATATAATTATATAATAAATAAGTGAATTCTATTTTGTATCGTCCCACACGACACAGGAAATAGAATATGACTTCCCACCAGAATTAACTTCAAATCCCAAAGCATCAATCATGATCTCCACAGGCTCATACGATGGCACAAGATCAACCACCGTGGTCACGTAAACACTCCCAGACCTTGTTCTTTTAAGAGACTCATCAGTGTCTAAGAAGGGTCCTTATATCCAGGCAAACCCCTGGAGGCCTTCTGCGACGGACATCCCCCTCATGAGATACGACAGGAGGGAATTCTTCAATAATCAAACACGAAATTCACATTATTATCATCTTAGAATTCTAACATACTTCAGGACGCGGCCTAAACCCCCTAGGGCGCTCCCTAACCTCTAAAAAACCCTAATTTGTTCTCTAAAATCCCAAATTGAACCCGTTATCAACCCGAATCCATCTTGAAAATACCCGAACCGAATTTTGGCTATAACAACTACCCCCCAATTCCATATGAAATCAGAGATGATGTATGGAATTCCTCCTGAAAAAAGCCTAAAATTCTCATAACATTTCACCCAGGGCGCGCCCTAGGATAGGCCGCGCCCTTTAGAATTTCAAACGATCTTCATTCTCCCAGCTGTCATCCACTACTCCTTATTTCACCTATAAATACCCCCAATTTACTTTACTCTTTTTCACGTTTCTTCTCCAATTAAAACCCAACTCCGGAGACTTCAACTTCTAAACGTCAATCCGACCGTCTCCGTCATGTTTTCTGCCATTTTCTTCATCAAATCGCACTCCAGAACTTCAAGGTACGTTTTCATGTCCTTATTTTTCATTTTGACCGTGTAAATTGTCCATTCCGACGATGCAACCGTTCACATACCCCATGTTCTTCGTTTTCCGTTGTATGTATATATGTATGTATATGTGTTTGATCTTGTTTTCCCAACATAATTCTTTATCAACATGATTTTGAATACTAGACTGAATCCTTGGGCGCGTCCTATACTAAGGGCGGGCCCTAAGGCCTCCCAATAAATGCTAAATGTTCGTCTAATAACTTTAGGGCGCACTTGATTTAGGTTGTAATACAAACTCTCATTCATTCTTCTTCCCTTGGTCGCGCCCTTACTGCTTTTATTTTCAATTTTTTGCAGCTGGAGGGCGCGCCTTCACCATTTCATCCTTTTAAGGAATTCAATAAAAACAAAGGGATATACTCTCCGTTGCCAGCTCCACTTCCTCCAAATCATTACCGACCTTTTTTCTCATTTATTTCTTCAGAAGACAGGGCGCGCCTTATCAAAGATTTTAACGAAGACAGAATGAGTTTTTCCAGTGAAGACTCCTTAGATAATGTCCCCCTTAGCAGCCGTATGAAGAACAACACAGAAACTTCAAAACCAATACCCGAAAAAACTCCAAACCCTTTGCATACAAATCCCTCTGATGACGATTATATTCAAGATTTCAATTCCTCCAACGACACACACTCTTCTGACACTTACTTCTCTGAGGGCGCGCCCTCAGCTTCTTCTATTTCGCCTATAGCTGACTCCGAACCTACATCTCCATTACCTTCTCCGGTCCCGTTTAGACATTGGGAAGTCCTTGATGAAGAAATTGATATTGAATTCGGTAAATATGATGGCATGTCTGAAAAGGAGAAAAATCTTCTTAGAAAGAAACGAGGCAAATTGGCTTGTGTGAATATGTCTTCTATCGCTACGAGTGATGAAGTAGGATGGGCTATGCAATATTATGGCCAAGAAGGAATCTGGGCCATCCCATATGCTGACCACCGCCCTCATATCTTCAATTATGGTAAAAATTTCAAAATTCCAAGGATGGTCTTAACTCCTAAACTTGTAGCTCTTGGTGTGGGCGCACCCTTACACCCCTACCTCCAACAAATACTGAGGTGGTATGACATAGCACCCATCCAACTTTCCCCCAACAGCTACAAACTTGTGTTGGCTTTATTTATTATTTACCATGACCTCGAACTAGGAATTCCCTCTATGCATGAGGTTAGCTATTTCTTCAGCATTCGACAGTCCAGCATTGGTTATTACTACCTCGTAATCAATAAGCTTCACAACAACAAAGGTTTTTCCGAAGGAAGAATCAGCCATCTCAAATTTTGGAAAGAACCTTTCTTCTATGTCTGGGATGTTCCTCGAGTTCATATTCAGTTTAACACGAATCCTTGTAGGTCAGGGCGTACCCTATTCCTTTATTATCTTTTTAATTTCCAATTGTTTATTGACTCCTTCGAATTTCAACAGATAAGAGAACAAAGAAAACACTCGAGGGCGCGGCCTCAATTCGTGCAAAAGCCGTTCTGAGAGTTACCTCAGAAAAATTCAACCTCCAATCTTTAATCACAGAAGAAAATTTAAAGATAGTAGGAATTTTGTCTGATAGAGTCGGACATATTTGCAAGTTTAAAAAGTTTAGGAAGGGAATTCCCGTTCCCACATTCCCTTCTAGCAATAGTGAAAATGAAAATTCTGTCTCCGATGAAGGTACAGAAGTTATAGCATAGGGCGCGTCCTAATCTTTCTTCATTACTTGCCAAAAAATTTTTGTTGTATAACCTATCTAATGCCTTTTTATCCAGGGTGCGGCCTAATCTTCCTTCTTTTTTGTCTTGTGCAGGTATGGCTCCTAGGATTCCTCGGGGATTTGGAGCTGCCAAAAAGAAAAACGACAAAGAGAAGAAAACTGAGCAAACAGGTACATCAGATTCCAGGGCGCGCCCTGTGCAAAGGAAGGACTCTAGTGACGTAGTCACCCCATCCACAGAGTCCTTAAAAAGGAATGCTGATACTCAAGAACCTTTCGTCGACATGGGCAAGAAACCGAGAACCGAGGGCGCGCCCTCATATGTCGAAACTTTGATTGGCCCAGCTGCAGCTCCTCTTATTGGAGAAGATGAAGTCAATTCATGGCAGAACATGAATGCTGATGAGGAATCCGAATCCATGATTCGAGCATCCGCCCAACTACTCATCCAATCTCTAGGGCGCGCCCAGAGGGTACACAAGGAAAAACTGCACATCAACAGACTTGAGGCTGAGAACAGAAAGTATTCAAAAATGGTTATCGATACTGATAACAAGTGGAAGAAAGAATGTGATGCCAAAGATGCCACCATTGCTACCCTTCAAGTGGACCTTCAAAAATCCATTGACTATGGCAAATATCTTTGTGATCAAGTCGAAAGGCTGAAGAAGGAGGAGGAGCATTTCCAAGCTCAACAGAATGCCCTGGAAATTGAAAATGCTAAGTTGAAAGAGCAGAGGGAAGCCATTGAGGATGAGAACTTCGAGAAGGGATTCGACTTCTATCTTACTGGCTTTCTAGCCAACGATCCTGACTACAACTGGGAGGAGAAGTTTGGTCCCGCTGCTGTTGAGGATGTAGCAAAATTCAAAGTTGAAGAAGCTGCTGCCATCAAGGAAAAAAGAGTTGAGCTAGGATTAGAGGATCCCTCCGAGGACGCGCCCTCAACTGAAAATGTTCAAACCTCTCCTCCAGCAGTTATCCCTACTCGGAACTCACCTCCTGCAGACGTATCTCCTCTAACCATTATTCGTCCTGATGATGCTCGGGACGCGCCTCCTTCATCTCCCAAAGTTGTTCCTTCTTCACCTTCTAAGGGCGCGCCTTAGAGTTGCAAACTTTCTTCAAACTTGTTCGTTCATACTTTTAACCTTTCAAGGTGCGGGTCCTTTGTAAAACCCTGCAAGTTATAATTCTTAACTTTTATGCCTTTTGAACTTTGTTATGCTTATTACTTATCTTCATGTTTATTTTCTTGTCAAGTTCTTCCAGACAGGGCGCGCCCTGAACAGGGGCGTAACCTTTATATTTTAAGAAAAAATATCTTCAACTTGATTGTTTTATTAATGTAAAATTCTTATAAAAATCTTTAAATCTTTTACTCAGGGCGCGCCCTAAGGCATTGCCCTTTTTCAGAATTTCTTTAACTTGTCAAAATTTGCAAGACTTCATAGGGCGTGCCCTAAGACATAGGGCGCATCCTCTTGTACTTCAATCTTAAAAAAACAGCTAAAAATGTCTTGATATACTTCATTAATCTTCAAATGAATTCTTTATTAAATTCAAGTCTCAACAGAACAGGGGAAGGTATACACGTATTACCCCCCGAGCTAAGGAGAATAAACTTCAAAAAACGTGGAATAAAAATAGCAAATCTCGACTAGAACTAAGGAAGGCATATATGCACTACCCCCCTAGCCAAGGATTGTTCTACAATCTTGAAAGACTCAGCCTGTGCAAACACATCAGCTAAAGTAGGTGGGTCTCACCCTTGAAGATGCTTCCAGAAATCAGTCCCCACGGACAATCCAGCTATCAGGAAACTCTTGAGTGTTTCATCAGTCGCCCCTCTCACCATAGTGGATTCCGAGTTGAATCTCTTGAAATAGGATTGCAAACTCTCTCCTTCCCTTTGCTTGATATTGGCCATGGTTATGACCGGAGGAGCATATTTTACTGCGGCCTGGAACTTAGTCAAGAACAAGTTCCTCATCACCTGCCATGATGTAATTACCCCTGGACCGAGCTTCTGAAACAATTGCTGAGCACTCTCCCTGAAAGTTACCGCCAAAAATCGACATATAGCCAATTCCGTAACTTGATAGACATCCATCTCGATATCAAAACGTCCAAGGAATTCCACAGGGTCTGCATTTTCATGAAATCGCAAATCATTGGTCATTGATCTATACCCAACAGGGAGCTGTGCCTCTCTAACTTCAGTCGAGAAAGGAGAGGATGTTGGTGCAGTTGGAGATATTCTTCCTCCATCCAGGTGAGCAAGGAGTTTCTTTAAATCATCCACATTAAATGTTCCCACTCCAGGAATATTCTGGATATTTGTTTGTTCCACAGTCTGAGTACCCCCCGGGGGTGGAGGCGGCGGTGGAGCCGCTGTCTGAATGTCTCTTTGAATCTCTACTTGTGGTTGAATCACAACATTCTCTTGAGTTTGAGTTTGCTGACCCTCAGGATTTCTATGAGGTTGCGAGTTTCCTTGAGAACCTTTCTGATACTGTCCTCCCGAGTGAGAGTGCGTCCTCGACCTGGACTCACTGGAGGTGCTTGAGGGGATTTGATGGATACGGGGGGATCTTCCACCTGAGGGCGCGCCCTGGTTACGGGGGCGCCTATTCCCATGATACCAATCCATTCTTCTATCACCGTTATCGCGGTTTCTTCTTCCAGTGTTATCACGATGAGGAGTTTGTTCAAATCCAAGGGGCCGCGACCTGTTATGAACAGGGGGCACGCGCTGTGGATTATCATTTCGAGCAAGAGTTCTCTCATGTCCAAGGGGCCGCGACCTGTTGTCAGGGGGCGCGCGCTGTGGATCGTGACTTTGTGGAAGGGCTCGCTCATGTCCAAGGGGCCTCGACCTGTTATCAGGGGGCACGCGCTGTGAATCATGGGGCCTCGATTCCATATATTTGTCTTTCTTCTGGAGCTCGAGGAGCACCATCCTCAAATTATCATCATCAAGCCTTATTCCAAGGCGTTCTTTCAAGCTGGAAAAATCTCTCCTTTCTCTAGCCATTTGCTCCTCATCCCGTTGAATCTCACGAGGAGTGCGCCCTGAACGGTGAGGATGAGGGCGCGCCCTCTCTTGAAGATTCATCAACCTGCGCTCAGAATTATTTTCACTAGGATGTTCAACAATAGGATCAGAATAATCTAACCTCCGAGGAGTGATCAGCTGAAATCTCCTTTCGTGATTTTCCTCCCTCCTTCGAGAATCTTCCTCGATCTGAGGGGATTTCCCTGTTCGGCGATGATTTCGTGGGATATTCTGAGATTTTCTCCTTGATTCTTGCTCTTCCTCTACAGAACACAATCTCGCCCCGAAACTATTTATGGCATCTTGCATAACATACAGCTGTTCCATTAATGCCGAATTACTGATAAGAACGGGCGGCTGTCCACCGATGGCGGCCGGAGTTCCATGATGTCGCGGAGGAGCAGCAACATTTTCCGGAACATAAGCTTCATGACGCGCTTGGTTATCTCCCAAGCTATCTTCAGAATTGTAACCATCTTCTTCGTGAAAACCTCCACCTTGATTGTGAGACATCTTTTCCTCCTAAGATGAAGATCTTGATTGGCAGCCCCTCCTTCTAGCGCCAATTTGTTGACGGAGGAATTTGGGAACAACAAAATTCGAGGTACGTCGCCGGAAACTAGATCTGATGCGGTGGTTCTCTACCGGAGAAAACGGTGGTGCGTGGTTGTTGAGCGTGATTGGTGGCTGAGATTGATAGGGTCAGTGGCGGCTATTCAGAGCTCTCGACTTCCAACCCCTCAATCGGCCTACGTCGGTATTTATAGGGGATCAAGCCATACGTAGTTCTTGGAAAGCAAGAAACCCAAATGGGCTTGGATAACGGACCAGCTTCCGAAATGTTCTACTATGAGGCCTAACCACAAAGGCCCAAGGCTCATCCAAGATCTCATGACTTCACAGATAAGGAAACTTCCCCCGTCGAGGACTAGTCCTATCCGTTACCAGCTATTTCTTGATTTCAAGGATGCAGGTATAGCCGTGGTTTACCCCAAGTGCAGAACGCATCCCTGTCCCCCGAATGAGAAGCACCCACCAGATAGCAGGACAGGTGATCCAGAGCCTTTGGGTGCAAAGTGCAGGATTACTCCGAAGTTCCCCAATGAGAGCGCGCCCATTGGTTACTGGAACAGAGCTCCCAAAGCACACACCAGAAAGTCCCCATCTTTCCACCTTAGGGCGCACCCTTAGTGTCTAAGAAGGGTCCTTATATCCAGGCAAACCCCTGGAGGCCTTCTGCGACGGACATCCCCCTCCTGAGATATGACAGGAGGGAATTCTTCAATAATCAAACACGAAATTCACATTATTATCATCTTAGAATTCTAACATACTCTAGGGCACGGCCTAAACCCCCTAGGGCGCGCCCTAACCTCTAAAAAACCCTAATTTGTTCTCTAAAATCCCAAATTGAACCCGTTATCAACCCGAATCCATCTTGAAAATACCCGAACCGAATTTTGGCTATAACATCCATCATTGGATATCTCAAGATTTTCACATCATCATTATGTTCACAACAATGAAAACAGGGAGGCCCAATTTATTTTTTTTGAATAGTAATAATATATCTAAATAACCATGAATCCGTTTCCTGTGAAAAACAAAATCCTAGACTCTGTTAACAAGGCAAAAATGGAGTCTTTACTCTTTCCAAATCATTAGGGCTGAGAGATGTTGGCTTAGGCTCCACATAAATGAGGGCATAAATATGATATACTCAAACTCTAGCTTTACAATTCCATGCTTTTCAAAACGAAACTGATGCAAAACAAAGTATACAACATATATTTTTCAATACTCATTGTTCTAAGACCGACTAGCACACTATAACAAAGCACCTGGTCATAATTTAAATATGTTACGCAATATTTTCGGTTGCCTCTAATATCTCCCAAATTTCCAAATACGAATCTAATAATAATTAACTTAATCCCCAAGTTAATTATTTTCTCTCTCTAAAACGAGGAATTATCTCCAATTTATGATAGAAATATCTCCAAACGATATTCTTCAAATCAGGAAGGTATCCCAACGCGAATATAATTCAAAGAGATAAAATCTACTAATTCCCAAAATACATCCCTTAACAATCATAGGGATTAAAAACCAATCCTTTTTAACAGAACTGCGTTGGCTTGATCCTTGTAAATATAAGGTACGCAGGCATCTTGAAAAAGGATCCGACACATCTAACAAGTCGAGACACCTCTCAAGTCCAGCCCCAAACATCCAAAATCCCAAATCCCCCTATTTTCATAATTCGTTATTCCAGCAACCTCCGAAATTTGTTATCACCAAATTCCTCCGTTAACAATTAGCGCTAGAAGGAGGGGATTATTTATTGATTGTGGAGGACAATCAACTCACACGCATGGGGGGTTATTATGGATCTGGAGCTGCTGTAATGGAAGAGCTAAGCGGTGGAGGCGGTGGATCTATTCTGAAATAAGATAAGTTTTCTTATGATTTTGTCCATACAAATCTGTTATCTTATAAAATTCGTAGTAAATTCATTGCATGTTGGATTTTGATGATTTTTAATGATTCGGAAATCTTGTTAAATTGCCTATAACTTTTGTTCTTTGAGTTTTCTCAGATTATATATCGATCTATTCTCGAAATCACAAAAAACAATCAGATCTCGTTTTTCAGCATCAAGAAATCAATCAGCAGACGTTTTATTAGATTCCCGATTCGTTATAAGTCCGTTTTTGATGATCCGTATATTTTCGGAAAGCTCTTTTCGTTATCTACAACTTTCGTGTTTTGTGTTTTAGAAGAAAAAATCGTTTAGGTGGTCAAAAATGTCAAAACTAGATCTGGGCAGAATTTGAATTGTGAAGATTTTCAAGATTTTAGGTGTAATCTTCGTGGTACATGATTTTGGAAGGCTCTTAATTAAAGAGTTTATTATTTTGGAAGACCCTCCTTTGCAGGGGTATTATTTTGGAAGGCTCTTAATTAAAGAGTTTATTATTTTAGAAGGTCCTCCTTTGCAGGGGTAATATTTTGGAAGGCTCTTGTTCGAAGAGTTAATTATTTTGGAAGGCCCTCCTTTGTATGAGTAATATTTTGGAAGACTTTTATTCGAAGAGTTGATTTTTTAGAAGAGCCTTCAAGTGTTGCTGATATTTTTTGGAAGAATCTTGGGATATTGATATGGTTTTGGGAAGATGACCTCCTCTAAGGAGGGTCTCCCTTATTTTTTGTGATAGACGACCTCCTCTGAGGAGGGTCTTCGTGATTTACTTAAAAGACGATCTCCTATAAGGAGAGTCTTACTAAAAGTGAAGATATCTTCGAAAAATCCACCTCCTATGAGGAGGGTATTTCTGATATGGGGAACGACCTCCTTTGAGGAGGGTATCCCGAATTTTAAAATCCTTGCAAAAACCGTACTTCCGTGGGGGATGTCCGTACTTCCGGCGCCTCATCAAGGTTCGAGATTTGGAAAGTCCACCTCATGTGAGGAGGGTATTTCTGAACAAAAATTGATCTCCTTTGAGGAGAGTACCCTAAATTACTAAATCCTTGCAAAAACCGTACTTCCGGGGGGGATGTCCGTACTTCCGACGCCTCATCAAGGTTCGAGCTTCGGAAAATCCACCTCCTATGAGGAGGGATATCTCTGAAGCATTTATGGAAATTCTGGTGGATATGACCTTCTTTGAGGAGGATATTTTCCGGAATACGTTATGGAAACTCTAGAATACGTCCTTCTTTGAGGAGGGTATTTCTCGAAGTGCTTAATAGATGATATTTCTTTGAATATTTGCTTTTCAGGGTATTGCTCGGAAAGTTTTGCACGACTCTTCGAATAATGCTTGGATGGCTCTCCAGGATACGTTCTCTCACACCTATAAAACTTATTTTTTACATATCGCATATTGTCTCGTTTACATCTAACTGCATATTACGAGCACCTTGGTGCTCCATATTGTTTACTAATCTTCCTCTCCTAGTTGTTCCAGTGACTCAGGAAATTTGGAAGATCGAAGCATGCTTAGTTCTCCACTGCAGCAAGCTACACTACAGAACTAGGGGGTAGTTGTTACGCAATATTTTCGGTTGCCTCTAATATCTCCCAAATTTCCAAATACGAATCTAATAATAATTAACTTAATCCCCAAGTTAATTATTTCCTCTCTCTAAAACGAGGAATTATCTCCAATTTATGATAGAAATATCTCCAAACGATATTCTTCAAATCAGGAAGGTATCCCAACGCGAATATAATTCAAAGAGATAAAATCTACTAATTCCCAAAATACATCCCTTAACAATCATAGGGATTAAAAACCAATCCTTTTTAACAGAACTGCGTTGGCTTGATCCTTGTAAATATAAGGTACGAAGACATCATGAAAAAGGATCTGACACATCTAACAAGTCGAGACACCTCTCAAGTCCAGCCCCAAACATCCAAAATCCCAAATCCCCCTATTTTCATAATTCGTTATTCCAGCAACCTCCGAAATTTGTTATCACCAAATTCCTCCGTTAACAAAATATAATATCCATAAATCATAATTATATTTTACCATCCAATACATAACAATATAGATCATATAAATATACAAGAACATGATCTAAGCATATCAAACTTAAATCGCCTAGACAACTAAATGTATAGCAAGCCCCTAGTCTCAATATTGAGTTCAAGTGAACCATTCTATCAATCATGAATTCCATCTAAAGGACTACGGGAACATGATTCATCCAACTTTTCGTTTCTTTTGCATACAAGGGACTTCGTAATAATTGCAGCATAAAACATGAAGCTTACCCAACATGCTTTTATGTGTTAACTGTTAACAACCCCTAATGTGGATCCAGCAGGATTAGCCTTCATTTTTGGCCCCATCGAACGAATGACTGGAGTTCTTGGCTATACATTTCTGCTGAAAATTTTGCAATCACAATACCGTTATTTTAATATCACTCCTGTTTTCTATAACAATAGATTGCAGCACTTTCTTGTGCTTCAAATACAAAGCAGAACCGATCTATCAGGGTTTTTAGTTTCAATTAACGACTAGAGGAAGAAGAATGCAGCTGAAACAAATTTTACTAACTAAGAACCTAAAAACAAGTTACAGCCTATTGACCATACTTATATAAAACTAGAAGTAACAAACACCATGAAAATCAGCAACTACTCAAGTCACTAATCAACAACTAAATCTGAAATAAAGACTCTAACAGACTCAAACAACCATGACTAACAAATACTTGATAATTCATAAATTTTAGGACTTATTTTTGACTCAACAATTAAAATACTCTAACATTTCCTCCCTTAAACTGAACATCTCCAGAGTTCAGTTTAGAAGCCATTGCAACATTCCTCTAGCCAGAATTCCTTAATGCATAGACGCCAAGTAAATTCCGCAGCTTCACAAAAACAGCTGATTTGAGGGGCTTTGTGAATATATCAACGACCTGGTCTTCACTTCGACAGTAGATCAATTTAATGACTTTATCCCTGGACAGATCACGTAAAAAATGAAACCTTACGTCAATGTGTTTGCATCTCCTGTGAAAAACAGGATTCTTGGACAGCTTGATCGTAGAACTGTTGTCACAAAATATCTGACTAGCAGCCTCTTGCTTGCACTGAAGCTCCTCAAGAATGTTCCGCAACCATAAGGCTTGACAAGTACACACTGCTGCTGCAACAAACTCAGCTTCAGTAGTTGAAAGAGTAACTAATGGCTGTTTCTTTGAACACCAGGAAACTGCTGCAGAACCAAAAGTAAAAACGTAACCAGAAGTGCTCTTTCGATCATCTAAGTCTCCCGCGTAATCACTGTCAGTGAAACCAAACAATTCTGGCACTTCACCTTTCTTATAAAGAAGTCCAAACTCAGAAGTTCCCTTCAAGTAGCGGAGAATTCTTTTTGCTGCCAACAAATGAGTCTCCTTTGGACAATCCATGTACCTACTAATCATACTAACAGCTTGCATTATATCGGGTCTAGTTGCAGTCAAACACATTAAGCTTTCGACTATTTGCTTGTAAAGAGTACTGTCAACTCCTTTCCCTGCAGATTCTTTCGTCAGCTTCACACCTTTTTCAGCTTGAGTGGTTACAGGATTGCAATCAAGCATACCAAACCTTCCTAATACTTCCTGCACATATTTCTTTTGACTCCGAAAAATTTTAGAATTTGATTGCACCACTTCTATGCCAAGAAAATAATGCATCATTCCAAGATCAAACATATCGAACTCGTGCATCATTGATTGCTTAAACTTTTCAATCATAGCACTATCATTTCTAGTATAAATGAGATCATCAATGTATAAGCACACAATAACCAACTTACCATCATCTCCAATTTTTGTGTAAAGAGTGTGCTCATATGGACACCTTTTGAAATCGTCTTTCAAAAAATAAGCATCTATACGACTATACCAGGCTCTAGGAGCCTGCTTTAGTCCATATAGAGCTTTCTTTAACCTATAAACTTTGTGTTCATTACCTGGTTTCACATAGCCAACCGGTTGATCAACGAACACCTCTTCCTCCAAGTCTCCTTGTAAAAATGTTGACTTGACATCTAACAGAAATATCGGCCATGAGTTGCAAGCTGCTAGCGCTGTCACCAAACGAATTGTATCATGCCTTGCAAAGGTGCAAAGACTTCCATGTAATCAATTTCATGTTCCTGCTTATATCCTTTCGCGACGGGACGTGCTTTATGTTTATCGATTTCTCCCTTTTCATTGATCTTTGTTTTGTAAACCCATTTCACGCCGATGCTCTTCTGTCCCGGTAGAAGATCAACCAAATCCCAAGTATCATTTTCTCGATGGCTGCTATTTCATCATCCTTTGCTTTTTCCCATTTCTTTTCTTTCATGGCTTCCTCATAATTTGTGGGATCGCAATCAGAAAATAAAGCAAATTGCACAAGGGGATCCTCTGGAATTTCATTACTAGGTACTTGATAATCGGACATCAATGCTGGCCTTCTTTTAGCACGCTGAGAACGTAACGGAGGGGAATCTTGAACCTGATTTTCAGTTTCAGGATCTGTTCCCCTGCTCACAAGAGTTGAAGGATCATCATTTTGAACATTTCTAGATGCTACAACTTCTACTTCCGGGACCTGCTGTTGTTGATGTTCCATTTTAACTTCATTTTCAACATCAAAATCACCTAGAATCTGTTGAGAATCTGCAGTAATGCTACTCCCAGGCCAGAAATTTTTTTCATCAAACACCACATCGCGATTGACTACTATTTTCTTGCTGATGGGATTATACAACTTGTAGGCCTTTGTTGGCTCACTAACTCCAAGAAAAACACATTTTTCTCCCTTATCATCCAACTTTTTTCTTCTCTGATCAGGAACATGAGCATATGCAATGCTCCCAAAAATCCTGAAATGATCCACATCAGGCTTCTCGCCTTTCCAAGCTTCCTGCAGAGTCATATTTTTAACAGAAAAAGTAGGACTCCTGTTCAAAATATGTATACTCCAATTGACTGCTTCAGGCCAAAAATTCTTCGGTACTCCGCTCATGGACAAAAGACTTCGAACCATATTAAGGATCGTCCGATTTTTCCTTTCACTTATACAATTTTGTTGAGGTGTATAAGCTGCTGTAAGCTGCCTTTTAATGCCATGATTTTCACAGAACTTCACAAAATCATGTGAGGTATATTCTCCTCCACGATCTGTACGAAGTACTTGAATTAACTCGCCAGTTTCCTTTTCAACAAGTGCTTTGTAATTTTTGAACGCATTAAATGCTTCATCTTTTATCTGTAAGAAATAAACCCACACTTTCCGATTAAAATCATCAACAAAGGTTATAAAATACCTTTTACCTCCATTTGACATATGATTCATAGGCCCGCAAATGTCAGAACGGATCAATTCAAGCACTTTGTTGGCTCTCAAGGATTGTCCTTTCGGGAATGGATCTCTGTGTTGTTTGCTGACATCACAATCCTCACAAACTTCAGCCGGAGAACTGATTTGGGGAAGACCAAAGACCATATTTTTCTGTGACAACATTCTTAGACCAGCAAATTTTAAGTGACCATATCGAAAATGCCACAACCATGATGCATCATTTACCTTTGCTGAGAAACAAGAATAATTGATAGAGTGCAGATAAAGTGGAAACATTCTGTTATGTGTCATTTTTGCCTTAGCTATCAACCCCAATTTCTTATTTTTAATTGTGCATACTCCATCCTTAATACAGATTTCATACCCCATATCTTGCAGCTGTCCAACACTAAGCAAGTTTGTTTTCAAATCAGGAACAAAAAGAACATCAGAAATAACGTGGCTTACATTTCCTTTGCTTTGAACTGTTACTTTCCCCTTTCCCATAACTGAAATAGTTGAGTTATCACCAAACTTCACATTGTTATGAAAGGATTTGTCTATCTCAGAAAATGCACTTTCATTACCACACATATGATTACTGCAACCAGTATCTAAATACCACATATTTAGTTTTGTTTTCTCTTTCTCATTACAGACCATAAGTAAAGTCACCTCTTCTGATGTATCCTCAATTTTAACATAATTAGATCGTTCACCATTCCGTTTATTCAAATTTGTGTAACATTCAGACTTGTAATGACCAAACTTCTGACATCGATAACATTCAATTGCAGACTTGTCTACTGACCTGGATTTATTACCGAATGATTGATGTCCTCCTTTCACATATTCTTCCCATGGCTATTCTCTGCCCTGTGCTGCTGATTAGCACGACCTTTGTAACCTCTGCTGCCTCCCTATTGATAGTTGTTGTATGACTGAGAATGACTACCGCTGGTCGCCTGTAAAGCTTGCTCTTCATCATCTTGCTTAATGAGTTTTCGCTCATAAACTTTTAAGGAATTTTCAAGTTCTTCAATTGATAATTCGTCGACATTCTTGGACTCTTCAATGGAACAAACAATGTAATTGTACTTTGACGTTAAAGATCGAAGAATCTTTTCCACCACACCAACGTCCTCCTTCTTTTCTCCATTAATACGCAACTTGTTGACGATTGCCATCGTCCTCGAAAAGAAATCAGCAACAGACTCTCCTGACTTCATTTTTAAACTATCAAATTCTTCACGGAGTGATTGCAGCAACACTCTTTTAGCTCTTTCATTTCCCTGGTACTTCTTCTTCATTACATACCATATATCTTTAGAGGTATCTTTGCAGAGAATAGTCTCCAAGGTTGATCTATCAATTGCTTGGAATAGATAATTTTTCGCTTTAAAATCCTTCAATTTCTGTGCCTCAATTTCAGCTTTCTGCACTTCCGTTGTTTCTTTTGTAACCTCTTTTACACCATCCATGACTACCTGCCAATACTCCTTGGACCTCAAGAAGTTTTCCATCAACATACTCCAATGATCATAATGACCATCAAAACGAGGTATTGAAGCTTGCACAAAATTTTCTGATACCATCACTTTGCTTCTGCTCTAAGTGATGTCAAACAAATCTGGAGCAAGGCCTTTTGAAAAATGTGACTGAAGAAGTGTTTAGGCTCTGATACCACTGTTAGTTTCAATTAACGACTAGAGGAAGAAGAATGCAGCTGAAACAAATTTTACTAACTGAGAACCTAAAATCAAGTTATAGCCTATTGAACATACTTATATAAAACTAGAAGAAACAGACACCCTGAAAATCAGCAACTACTCAAGTCACTAATCAAACTAAGAGGGTGTTTGTGATTGCTTAAAATAAGTTACTTTTGACTTAATGGGGGTATTTTTAACTTAAAGGAGAAAGTAAAGTTATTTACTTTAAGTTGAATGAAAGTGTTTGTGTAATTTTACTTAAAGTGAAATGGAGGTTTAATAATTTTGGCTTAAAGTGAAATTTGACTTAAAAAAATTTTAAATTCATGATATTTAAGCTTTACAAGAATTGTGAAAAAAAATAAAAAATAAAAAAAATCCATAAGTCATAAGTCATAAGTCAAAAGTACCTAAATGGAACTTATGGCTTAAAGCAGTTTTTTAACTTAAAGCGGGCTTAAAGCCCCCTTTGCCAAACATGCCAAAAACGACTTAAAGCTATTTTTAGCTTTTAGCCGCTGTTGCCAAACAGCCTCTAAATCTGAAATAAAGACTCTAACAGACTCAAACCACCACGACTAACAAATACTTGACAATTCCTAAATTTTAGGACTTATTTTTGACTCAATAATTAAAATACTCTAACAAGGGTTACTTGACTTGTGCTTCACAAAGAGCGATTAATAATGCTCAAAGAATGCAGAAAGGCAATGTTTTGTTCTACGATCATCCATAACATAAATTTATGCATCACTTTAAAAATAAATAAATTATCCAAGGTGATGTAGATGCATGAAAAAAAAGGCTTACATATGCATTACTAAATGTTTGTGATTCTAGAATTACAAATATTTATTAATGTTTAGTAATGCATATGTAATCTATAGTGTTGGACCATTTAGTGTCCAAAACTACAGACATTTAGTAATGCATATGCAATCATCAAGTTAATCTGTAGTGTTGGACCATTAACTTGGTGATTGCATCACATTTTAAAACTTTAACGTAATATACAAATGCTACAAGTTGACTGTCTCTTCTGGAGCTCGTTGTCCTGGAGCTTTGATACCAGAATATTTGACGACAATATTTTTCTTTGATCTCCACTATTTATGTATAGCTTTTATCACAAAATAAAAAATAAGAAATTTCGCTATAGGCCAGGCCTAGTATGAATATTAAGATTCTACTTTTTATGTTATCTATAATAGCATTACATTTTCAGTATACATATTATAGTTAGGAAGCTATATTATACATGATGCATTGCAGCAGTTGGCTGCCGGTTTCATTGATTCTGGTTTAACTCCCCTGTTTTTCCCCACTAGAGTTTCTAAACCCTTCTCCTTTATGTTACTTTTGTGTGATGCAATTTTAGAAAAAAATTAAACGAGTACCGAATTTTTGGTACATTCGCAATTGTCTGAAGCCTTGCAATTACGATACCACTACTAGCTATTACTCTTGTTTAGTTAAAATATGAATTGCAGCGCTTTTTAATACAAAGTATAGAAACGGAACCTCTATCACTGTAATTACATGTTGGCATGTGCTTAGCAACGAATGAAACTCAAAGAACACATGTTGACATTGTTTTAACCTAATTAAAGGAAAGAATAAATTATAAATAATCCTAGTAATAAATTTCGAATAAGATTATCACCCCTGCAGTTCTGTATTTTCACTGCAGAAATAATATTAGTTCATCAGCTTCTTAAAAAGCAAAAGATGTTATGAAGCGGATATGGTTGGGACGGGAACTCTAATCATTCAAGAGTTGAATCTCTGCGAACCCCTCCTGAAGAAGTGATTGCACCAACAATATTGAAATCAATTACTTATGCTGCATAATTCCCATTTCAGAATCAAGCACACCCCTCCAAACCACAGTCCAAATCATACCGACAACATCTCTCATTTCACCATACACTGGCTTAAGTTAACCCTACAAATCTCTTGAACCCTTTTCTGCCATGATCATAACCAGTTTGTTTTTGCATTTTTTGCTACCAATTACGTATACACGGCGGGGCCATTTGCACCAACTATCTACTCTGTTAAAAAAGTAGATACATTAAATTATATAATTAAATTGTAAACATTATTCATTTGTTATCTAGTATAACCCTTTTAAATAAGGACCGAACCTCCAAAGAAATACACGTACAATGGAATGAGAAGGATAATAAATAAAAATAATGCATTACATATGTTAGACAATCTAAAAGTTAATTATAAAATTACAGCTTGGAAACAGTTCATACAAGCAACGTACTAGTAATAGCGAAGTAATTGCATTAGAAAAAAACAAGTTAGCTAAGTTTGCTTCTTCATATGCTTTGATGGAAAACAGGTTTGGACACAAAAAAGTACTACAATCCACGATAACTGAAATTTAAAAGCTAGTGATCAACGGGGTGCAATGAGTTACCACTTTACTCTAGTTGTTCAAACCCTTCAACTGAAATAAGAGTCTCGGTATACTCGGTCATATTTTTAGGCCAATATGCCCGATGAGGAAATTTTTTGACATGTTTCTTCTTGTAGTCATGAAAGATGTATTGACCAACACCACATGCAAAAAACTGTCCATCACCTAAATAGAGCCTAGTGACCTGAAATTCAGTCAAACTATCATCAAGGTTGAACTCTTTAGTCCGAGACCAGTTGCCAAGAACTTCATTCAATGTCCATAGACTAAGGACCGATTCATCAATGGTGGATTCATTAAAGATCAAAGCAACAGAACCTTCAAAATCCAAAACAAAAGACTTTACTAGTTGAGATTGCAGCAGATGTGTGGGACAAGAAATGGGATACGGATATACTCTAAACACTTCATTATGCAAATCAAACGATAGTAGCTCACGTGCGCCTTGGAAATACAAAACACGACTTCCTTTAAGATTAACACACGCACTTGGAATCGGAAAATATTCAAGTGCCTCTGGAATCTGAATCTGTTTCCAAGAGTCATCGTTTGCAGAATACATCTCCGCTTGTAGAGCCCAAATAACTGAATCATTATCATAATCAACAACCTCAGGCATATCCAAAATCCTAAGAATCTTGTAGTCATTAGAAACATCATCAAAGCCAAGCCCTAGCAAAAATTCATCACAATCTTCTTGTTCACTAGGAGGAGGAAGTTT
The DNA here is from genome assembly GCA_036435485.1 of Saposhnikovia divaricata. Classification (NCBI taxonomy): domain Eukaryota; kingdom Viridiplantae; phylum Streptophyta; class Magnoliopsida; order Apiales; family Apiaceae; genus Saposhnikovia; species Saposhnikovia divaricata. The sequence continues at coordinate 37,796,907 of CM071599.1, forward strand.
CTTAAATCGCCTAGTCATCGGATTCCCCAAATAAATATCATCAGTACGACGATCACTAACACAAACAAGACCATTACAAGAACATACAAGTTCAATCGGCCAATTAAAAAAGTCAAGCACGTAGAGGAGTGTTGAATCTTCAAAATTATCAACATAGATGGATTTATCGACCACGTAAAGTATAGAGGAGGGTTGTTTTTTGAGGGATTCAATGAGATGAGTTTGGATGAATTGGGGGTTTACTATAATGGATAACCAAGTCTTGCAAACTGATTTGCATCGGAGGAGTGATAAAACAGGCAAGAATGTAAATATTTTCAACACCAATTCTTCAGGTAGAAAACAACTAGTGCTATTCTTGGTATTGTTGCTTGTAGCCCCAGCCATATATATTAAACAAGTAAAATGTGATGGATAGCTACGAATTGAAGCAAAGGAGTAAGAATTATAATAAAGGAAATTGAAGTCTCACATGAATTGCAAATTACATCTCACCACAAGAAGACGTAGGGATAATCAACGCAACTTACGAGAGAGAGGTCCAAGCTTTACCAACAAGATGAACTCTGATTTCTCAATGCCCTAATTTCCTCTTTTTGTTTTCTCCCTTTCCTCTGCTTCTTTGCCTTCTTTTATTATTTGTGTTCTAGTCCCTGACCTTTGTTGTTGATGCTCGGACCATTTTACCCCTACACAACTTACGTGTAAGATTACCCCAACACAACCTCTTTTTTGCCTCTTATTATCCTAAATAGTATCCATTTTCATAATCGCCATCCCAAATATCCATAGGATACGTCGTTGCTATTGCCAGAGGCGTATCCCACATCACTGTAGCAACTCAGAACTCGTGGTTCTAGTTTCCCTTCAACGATAAAAACGAATTTAGGGGTTTCAAATCCGGCGAATGAAATGGTAGGCGATTCCAATGATATGTAGAAGATGATTGAACAAGTATCGGAGTGAGATTGAACGGAGGGAGAGAAAAAAGTCGCCGAAAAAGCGATTTTGAATAGAAGTCACGTGATCTCGATTATAATAAAACTGGTATAGGATTGTAGAGGAGAGGAAGGCGATTTGATTTGTGTGTAGATTTTGACTGAACAACCACGGGAGAGGGGTAAACGGAGAGAGAGAAAAGTCGCTGGCGAGAGCTCTTCTCGCGTTTCTCTGCAAACGAAGGAGACGAGGAATGCGCCACTGCCAATTGCATATCCGAAGATGTGGTTCTAGTAGTAGCGTATTTGTAGTGAATGCTTCTTTGTGGGTAGCGTGTTTTATGCAATACTCCTTTCTCAGCAGCATGACCCAAGCAACACTCCTCCATCAGAGGAGTATACCAGTATACTCCTCCGACATAGGACATAGGCGTATCCCGTGGGTATTTAATTCATGATATGTATTATTTAAAATTTATATCATAAATCATCAATCAATCAATCAATATTCAATCAATATATATATATAAAGGAGGATAGCGGGAGTTTAGGTGGCGCTCTAATATCGTCTCAATCGATTTTTCTAATTTTCTAGAATTTTAAACACTAATAAATATGAAAATATCAATTAGCATATTAAAAGTAGAATAGGTGTTCGAATTTATAAAGGAGAAGAGTTCGAATTTATAGGAAAAACATATGATTAGAAGTTCTATTGAAAGTATAATAAATATTTATAAGGCATACGATTAAAAGTTCTATTGGAAGCAGAATAGGAGTTCGAATTTATAGAGAATAAGAGTTTGAATTTATAGAAAAAATATATAAATAAAAGTTCTACTAGAACTAGAATAGGTGTAGTCTTTATAATATATGTTAAAAAGTTGGGATTTCGGTTTTAACGAGAGAGCGGCTCAATCGAAAGAATCGTATTTAACAAGAAATTGATTCATTAGAAAAGATTATTTAATTATTAAAATTTAATATTAATATTATAATATAACGTAAATGTATTGAATTTTTTTAAAAAATATTGTAACGCCGCCGCGAAGCGCGGCTTTATCAACTAGTATATATATAAAGGAGGATAGCGGGAGTTTAGGTGGCGCTCTAATATCGTCTCAATCGACTTTTCTAATTTGCTAGAATTTTAAACACTAATAAATATAAAAATATCAATTAGCATATTAGAAGTAGAATAGGTGTTCGAATTTATAAATGAGAAGAGTTCGAATTTATAGGAAAGACATATGATTAAAAGTTCTATTGGAAGTATAATAAGTATTTATAAGGCATACGATTAAAAGTTCTATTGGAAGTAGAATAGGAATTCGAATTTATTGAGAATAAGAGTTCGAATTTATAGAAAAAATATATAAATAAAAGTTCTACTAGAACTAGAATAGGTGTTTGAATATATAGAGCAGACATATAATTATATATTTTATAGAAAGTACGATTTTCTTAAATTATATATTTTTTATATATGTTAATTATACTAATATTAGGAAAATTTATTCATAAATCCAATACTATTGTCATAAAAAAAGTCACCGTATTTAAAAAGAAAAGAATTGATGTGTTAACATAATAAAAAAAATAATGAGTAAAAGAACAATCTCATGCAAGAATCCTAAATAAATACAGGAGTATCTATAATATAAAGAGAAAATAAGATGTGTTTTCATTTTCTAAAACTCCAAAATTTTTAGAAAATCTAGAGAAAGTATAGATTGGAATTCACTCTATTTTTTAGGTATTTTAAGGAAAAAAATTGTTGTGTAAAATAAGTATCATCAATAATATGTAATGAAGTTAGAATTTCAATCTCAAACGAGAGCGGCTCGAAACGTGTTTAACGGGAAGACGGCTTAATATAAAAGATCGTACTAGCTATTAAAATATCATATGATGTTATAAATTTTATTTTATTTTTAGGATTTGATTTTTATGGATAAACATTATCATACAAGTAATATATGTAAAAGTTAGGTTTTTGGTCTTAACGAGAGAGCGAATCAATAGTAATAACTGTATTTAACAAGAAAGCGGTTCATTAGATAAGATCGTATAAAAGATGTTTAAATATATAATTAATACATAAAATAAAATGATTTATTGGAAGTATAATACGAGGACGGTGGAGACATCTTATACAATTTTTTAAAACTATACAACTTTTTTCCTAGAAATCTTTTATTTTAACTTTTTTGTACAAGTTAATTATACTTGCATCACAAAAATATATCCATAAATGTAATATTATTCCCGTAACGAAAAGTCTTCGTATTTTAATTTTAATTTTTTTGATATGTTAACATAACAGAAAGACATTTCCATGCGGAAACTGTAAATAAATACAAGAATATCTATAATATATAGAAAATAAAAGATGTATTTTCATCTTTTAAAACTCCATAAATATTAGAAAGTTTAAAGAATATAAAAATTGGAATTTACTCTCTTTATATAGTGAAGTTAGAATTTCGATTTCAAATAAGAGCGGCTCGAAACGTATTTAACGAGAAGACGGCTCGCTAGAAAAGATTGTATTAGCTATTAGAATTTGATCCTGTAGTCATATTTTTTTTTTAATTTTACGGTTCGATTTTATGGATAAAAAATATTATATAAGTCTTTATAATATATGTTAAAAAGTTGGGATTTCGATTTTAACGAGAGAGCGGCTCAATCGAAAGAATCGTATTTAACAAGAAAATGATTCATTAGAGAAGATTATTTAATTATTGAAATTTAATATTAATATTATAATATAACATAAATATATTGAATTTTTTTAAAAATAAAAATTATAACGCCGCCGCGAAGCGCGGCTTTATCAACTAGTATATCTAAATAAAGGAGGATACGCGGGCGCTTAGGTGGCACTCTAAGATCATCTCAATCTATTTTTCTAATTTTTAGAATTTTTTTATTTTAAACACTAATAAATATAAAATATCTTTTAACATATTAGAAGTAGAATAGGTGTTCGAATTTATGGATGATAAGAGTTCGAATTTATGGGGAAGATATATAATTAGAAGTTCTATTGGAAGTAAAATAGATATTTAATTATAAGGCATATGATTAAAAGTTCTATTAAAAAATAGAATAGGAGTTCAGATAAATATTAATAAATATAATAATATATTTTACCATATTAGAAGTAAAATAGGTGTTCGAATTTGTAGAAGAAAAGAGTTCGAAATTATAGGGAAGACATGTAATTAGTAGTTCTATTGGAAGTATAATTATAAGTACTTATAAGGCATATGATTACAAGTTCTATTCGAAGTAGAATAGGAGTTCTAATTTATAAAGAATAAGAGTTCAAATTTATAGAAAAAAACATATAATTATAAGTTCTATTAGAAGTAGAATATGTGTTTGAATATATAAAGGAGACATATAATTAACAATTTTATTAGAAGTAGAATACAAGGACGGTGGTGACATTTTTTACAATATTCTAAAATTATACATATTTTTTGTACAAGTTATTTATACTTCTATTAGGAAAATTTTTCATAAATCCAATACTAATCTCATAAAAAAGAGTCTTCGTATTTAAAAAAAAAAAGGAACTGATGTGTTAACATAATAAAAGAACATTCTCATGCGAGGATCCTAAATAAATACATGAGTATCTATAATATAAAGAGAAAAGATGTTTTTTTATTTTTTAGAACTCCATAAATTTAACACTAATAAATAAAAAAATATCTTTTAAAATATTAAAAGTAGAATAGGTGTTCGAATTTATAGATGAGAAGAGTTCGAATTAATAGGGAAGACATAAAATTAAAAGCTCTATTGGAAGTAGAATAGGTATTTAATTATAAGGCATATGATTAAAAGTTCTATTAGAAGTAGAATAGGAGTTCAAATAAACAGTAATAATTATAAAAAAATCTTTTAATATATTAGAAGTAGAATAGGTGTTCGAATTTATAGAAAAGAAGAGTTCGAATTTATAGGGAAGACATATAATTAGAAGTTCTATTGAAAGTAGAATATGTATTTATAAGGCATATGATTAAAAGTTCTATTTAAAATAGAATCGGAGTTCGAATTTATAGAGAATAAGAGTTCGAATTTATAAAAAAAACATATAATTATAAATTCTATTGGAAGTAGAATGGGTGTTTGAATATATAGAGGAGACATATAATTAAAAATTTTATTAGAAGTAGAATGCAAGGACGGTGGTGACATCTTTAACGATATTCTAAAATTATATATTTTTTATACAAGTTATATATACTTTTATTAGGAAAAAATTTCATATATCCAGTACAAATCTCATAAAAAAGTTCTTTGTATTTAAAAAGAAAAGAATTGATGTGTTAACAAAATAAAAGAACATTCTCATGCGGGAACCCTAAACAAATATAGAAGTATCTATAATATAAAGAGAAAATAAGATGTTTTTTCTACTTTTAAAACTCCATAAATTTTAGAAAGCTTGGAGAAAATAAAAATTGGAATTCACAATATTTTTAGGTTTTGATTTTAAGGAAAAAAGTTGTATAATAATATGTAATGAAGTTAAAATTTCGATCTCAAACGAGAGCGGCTCGAAACGTATTTGACGGAAAGACGGCTCACTAGAAAAGATTGTATCAGCTATATATTAGAATTTAAAATTGATGATAAAAATTTTATCTCATTTTTAGTATTCGATTTTTATGGATAAACATTATTATTCAAGTAATATATGTAAAAGTTAGGGTTTTGTTCTTAACGAGAGAGCGATTCAAAAGGAATAACCATGTTTGACGATAAAGCGGTTCATTAAAGAAAACCGTGTTGAATATAAAATTTAATATTGATGATATAATCGAAAAAAATATATATAATTTTTTTTAGAATTTTAGGATTTTAAATATTAATAACTAAAAAACTATCTTTTAACATATTAGAAACATAATAGGTGTTCAAATTTATTGAAAATAAGAGTTTAAATTTATACGGAAAACATATAATTAAAAGTTTTATTGGAAGTAGAATAAGCGTTTGTAATACATATAATTAAGTGTTTTATTGTAAGTAAAATATGAGTTCTAATTTATAAATAAGAAGAGTTTGAATTTATAGAAAATACATATAATTAAAAATTTTAATTGGAGGTAGAAAATATGTTTTTATATATAAAGAATATATATAATAAAATATTTTATTGGAAGTAGAATACGAGGACGATGGAAATGTACGTCTTATATGATTTTTTAAACTTTATTTCTTTTTTTTCCTAAAATTCTTTTATTTTAATTTTTTATACAAGTTAATTATACTTGCATTAGAAAAATATGTCCATAAATTCAATATTATTCCCGTAATAAAAGTCTTCGCATTTAAAAAAATTGATGTGTTAACATAATAGAAAAATAATTCCATGCGAAAGCTATAAATTAATACAGGAATATCTATAATATACAGAAAATATAAGATGTATTTTCATCTTTAAAACTCCATAAATATTTGAAAGTTTAAAGAATGTTAAAATTAGAATTTTCTCTCTTTTAAGGTTTTAATTTTTAAGAAAAAAAATGTTATTTTATAAGATAAGTGCTAATGAAGTTAGAATTTCGGTTCCAAATAAAAACAGCTCGAAACATGTTTTAACGAGAAAACGGCTCACTAGAAGAGATTGTATTAACTATTAGAATTGGATACTGATGTCATAATTTTTATTTTTAGGATTTGATTTTTATGGATAAAAATTATTATATAAGTCTTTAGAAAATATGTTAAATGTAACGAAAATCTATATTGAATTATTTTAAAAAAATTGTAATGCCGCCACGAAGCGCGGCTTTATCAACTAGTTTTAAATTAAATATGCTATTAATGGGATTCGAATCATGAATTTTTAGTAGTGTAATTTAAATATATAAAATATATTATCAAAAGATTTAACGGTTATTATTTATTTACTAAAAATCCTATGATCATTATTCGTTGTATGGTTGAACCAAAAAACAAACAATGATACGAATGTTTACTTATTATAAATGTATATACATTTTTAATATATTTTATTAATTATTGTAAGACATGATATGATATTAAAACTAAATGTGAATATTGAAGTGTATTTTAATAATACTGAAATGTGTATTTGGTTGTTATTAAAACTAAATTTGAATATTGAAGTGTATTTTAATAATTTAAACCAAACATAATATATTTCTTAAATTTAATAGAATTTTCATTGGAAAAGTTCACCACTCTTTTTTTCCTCAATTTCTCGATAGTTTCAACTGAAAAATAATTGTTAAAATCATCAATAAATTAAATATTATTTTTTAGTTTCGCATCCGCTATAAAATCGTTCAAATATGTTTTAAAAACTCAGACAAATATTAAATTAAGCGTTTAAAACCTCATAAACATCAAATTTCTAACTCTTTTAAAACTCCAATTTTTTATTTTATTGTGTTTTCTCTAATTATTTCAAATTTACTATTTATACTATTTTCCTTAAAATATTAAGAAAAAAAATTGTAAAATAATGTAATTATAAATTTAAAAAAAAGAATAGTATTCGTTCCATTTGGCATAAAAGAAAAAACTTTTCATCTAGTACTACTGTAATTCAAATTTTTTTAACAAACAAACAAGTACTTATTTTTTGGGACTTCTATAGTCGTCCAAATCTGGCCACACTAAACAAAAGATCATCGGCTTCTCAAAAAGCAAAAGATGTCATGAACCGGGTATGGTTGGGACAGCTACTTCTCGCACTCAAGTTTTGAGTCTTTGCATGTGAACCCCTACTAAAGAATTGATTGCACCAATAAATAAATATTCAAATCAACTGCAGAATGCCCATCTCAGTATCAAGCACACCCCTCCAAACCACAGTCCTAAATCAAATGGACAACATCTCTCAATTCACCACACACTCGCTCAAGTTATCCCTACAAATCTCTTGAACTCTTTTCTGTCATAATCATAAACAGTTTGCTTTTGCATTTGTTGCTACCGATTATGGACAGACAGCAGGGGCATTTGTAGCAAATAACTACTCTGCCAAGAAAAATAAGATACTAAAGTATATTATACAATGGGGGTGTTTGGGGAAACTTTTTTCCAGAATAAGTCAACTTATTTTAAGACAAAGTTAGAGATTTCTAACTTTCCAACTTATTTTCCAATTTATTTTTGCAACTTATTGAATCTCAAACATACATTAAATACTTATATACAAAAAAGTTATCAAAATATAAAATTTTTACCCGAAAATAAGTCCGTAGGTCCTTGAAAAAAGTTCAGCCAAACAGGCACAATATTAGACATTATTCATTTTTTATACAGTATAACACTCAGATAATGAATGAAATAGTGCACTGTAAATGTTAAAAGGTCTAAAAGTTAATTATAAAATTATAGCTTGCAAACAGTTCATATGATCAACATACTAGTAATATTAGCGAAGTACTTGCATTAAAAAAAAAAAAAAAAAATACTTCACTCAAAAGCCAAGTTAGATAACTTGAGCTACGATGGTGCTCTAATGGGAAAAAAGTTTTAACACAGGAAAGTACAACCATCTACGACGATAACTGATATTCAAAAGCTATTGACCAACAGGGTGCAACATTGTTTCTTTCATATGCTACAATCAGCTACCACTTTACTCTAGTTGTTCAAACCCTTTCAAGTTGGAGGTGCCTGATCAAGAAATGTTTTTACATGTTTCTTCTTGTAATCATAAAAGATGTATTGACCTGCAGCACCACGTGCAAAAAACTGTCCATCACCCAAATATAGACTAATTATCCCAAATTTGTTCAAACTATCGTCAAGATTGAACTCTTTAGTCCAAGACCAGTTGCCAAGAACTTCATTCAACTTCCACAGACTATGAACCAATCCATCATTAGCGGATCCAGTAAAGATCATAGCAACCGAACCTTCAAAATCCAAAACAAAAGACTTTCTTTGTTGCAATAGCAGCAGAGGTATGGGATACGGATGTACTCTAAAGACTTCATCATGCAAATCAAACAATAGTAGCTCATGTCTGCCTTGAAATACAGAAACCGACTTCCTTTAAGATGAACACACACACACACTTCGTGAAATCCTAAAATATTTAAGTGTTTTCGGAACATGAATATCTTTCCAAGAATCATCGTTTGTGGAATACATCTCGGCTTCTAGAGCATAAATAACTTAACCATCATCATACTCCGCCTCAGGCGAAATCCTAAGAATCTTGTAATCATTAGAAATATCATCAAAACCAAACCGTAGCAAAAACTGATCGCAATCATGTTGTTCACTAGGATTTGGAAATCTCTTAAATCGCTCAGTCATCGAATTTCCTAAATAAATAACATCGGTATAAAGACTCTCAATACAAACAAGACCATTACAAGAACATACTATATCAATCAACCAATCAAAAAACTTAAGCACGTAGACGAGTGTTGAATGTTCATGAGTATCAATATAGATGGATTTATTGACAATGTTTAGCACGTAGGATGGTTTTTTGCGGGATTTAATAAGGTGAGTTTGGATCAAATTGCGGGTTTTGATTTAATGGATGATCATGTTTTGCAAACTGCTTTACATCGGAGCAGTGATAAAACAGGCAAGAGTGTAAGAATTTTAAACACATTTTGAACACCAGTTCTTCGGGTAAAAAACAAGTATTACAAGTATTTTATATGTAATATAAAATATCACTTAAATAAGGACCGAACCTGTAGCAATCACTGGAATGAGAAGGATGATGAATAAAATAGTGCAACTTCATCATATGCATATAATCAAAGTACTAATAATACCGAAGTAATTGCATGCATATAATAAAAATAAACTTTATTCGAAAGCAGAGTTGGCTAACTTCTTTTATTTTGGTAGTGCAATACCTAGTTTAAACCCTTTCAGTGAAACAAGGGTCTCCGTGTACTCAGATAGCTTCGGAACCAGCTGTGGTGCATGATCAAGACTTTTTTTGACATGTTTCTTCTTGTAGTCATAAAAGATGTGTGCACGACCAACACCACGTGCAAAAAACTGTCCATCGCCTAAATAGAACTTAGTTACCCGAAATTCATTCAAACTATCGTCAAGGTTGAACTCTTTAGTCCGAGACCAGTTGCCAAGAACTTCATTCAACGTCCATAGACTAAGAACCGGTTTATCAATAGTGGATTCATTAAAGATCAAAGCAACAGAACCTTCAAAATCCAAAACAAAAGACTTTATTCGTTGAAATTGAGGCAGAGATATGAGATAAGATAGGGGATAGTGATATACTCTAAACACTTCAGTATGCAAATCAAACGATACTAGTTCATGTGCGCCTTGGAAATACAAAACACGATTTCCTTTAAGATTAACACCCATACTTGCAACGAAATATAATCAAGTGTCTTTGGAATATGAATCTGTTTCCAAGAATCATTATTTGCAGAATACATCTCCGCTCGTAGAGCCCAAATAACTGAATCATCATCATCAACCTCATCCTCATCCTCAGGCACTTCCGAAATCCTAAGAATCTTGTAGTCATTAGCAATATCATCGAAACCAAACCCTAGCACAAACTCATCGCAATATAATTGTTTACTACGAGGAGGAAGTTTCTTAAATCGCCTAGTCATCGGATTTCCCAAATACATAGAACCGGTATCATGATCACTAACACAAACAAGACCATTACAAGAACATAATGCTTCAATTTCCCACCAATTAAAAAAGGCAAGCACGTAGACGAGTGTTGAATCTTCACAAGTATCAACATAGATGGATTTATTGACCATGTAGAGTACGGAGGAAGGTTATTTTTTGCCCAGTGTTGGGGTTGTACACATAATATTTGCGGTTGATTTTACATGCTCTGTAGCTAGCACATAATAATAGGCCATTGCAAGACTGTACGTAAGACCGATATGCCTGAACCAAAAGGGTCATTATTAAAATTAAGAAATTTGAAAGGGGGCGGGCATTCATCACCAACATTCAGAGGAATTAATTGGTAGTCAGGGTTGCTTCGCTTAGAGGACGAGCTGTCAAAGAAGAGGGCAGAAGCAGATGCAGAAGGGGACAGTGGGTTGCGAAGACGAACAAAGTGTGGGTTAGTAATAAGAGATAACCAGTGTTTGGATACACATTTGAAGCCCATGAGGACATGCAACAGGATCAGAATCAGAAGATATTCGCTTGAAGCAACTTTGACAGCAGAATCTATAAAGGTTTGCAAATGAGGATCACATGAAATGGGAGAAAGTTGTTCTGATGTTCGGCTTCTTTTGGCTCCTTTCTTAATCATGATTAATTTCAAGAATATGTGTTAAGAGTAGTGATGTGTAAAATAGGGAACTACTCCATACTTATTCATATTTTGGCTCTCTCTGGCTAGCAAAGTTTGCAATGTACTCCTGGTTATATATTTCTAATTTATAAACAACCACCTAACATGTGAAAATTCCTGAACACACTTTACCTTTGGTCTGTTCACTAACGAAGCGTTCAACTTAAAACTAATCTGATCATATTAAAATCTGGTTGACTTTTAACAACTTGATATTAATTTATGTTAACTTATTAAAGAATCGAATCCTGCAACAAAGTATAAATTGCAGCACTTTTTAACGCACCAAAGTATAGAAACGGAGGCTCTACCAGTGTAACGGAGGCTCTACCAGTGTAACAGAAAAGAATAGATTATAAATCATCCTCTGCAGTTCTTTATTTTCACTACAGAATAATGTGAGTTCATTAGCTTCTCAAAAAGCAAAAGATGTGATAAAGCAGGTATGGTTGGGTGCTCATATCACTCGAGAGTTGAATCTTTGTTAACCCTCTCAAAGAACTGATTTCATCGACAATATTCAAGTCTTTTTAGATAATGTTTATATTAAATTACTTAAATGACGAGTTCAAATAATTAAACTCATCTTCAAAACGAATCTAATTTTGGCCACGCCATTAACTAATAATGTTGCAGAATTCTCATCTGAGAGTGAAGCACACTAGTACAAGTACACTCCAATTTCACCACACTAGTACAAGTAATCCCTACAAAGCTCTTGAACTCTTTTCTGTCATGATTATAACTAGTTTGCGCGGCATTTGTAGCAACCAATTACTCTGGCAAAAAAAATTATATACTAAATATATACTATACAACTTTCAACATTACTCATATGTAATATCACTTAAATAAGGACCGAACCTGTAGAGCAATCACTGGAATGAGAAGGATGATGAATAAAATAATGCAACTTCATCATATGCATATAATCAAAGTACTAGTAATACCAAAGTAATTGCATATAATAAAAATTAAACTTTATTTGAAAGCCAAGTTAGCTAACTTCTTTTATTTTAATAGTAAATACAATCTATGACAACTAAAATTCAAAAGCTACTGACTGACATGGTGCAATACTGTTTCTTTTATATGCGCGCCCTAGTTCAAACCCTTTCAGTGAAACAAGAGTCTCGGTGTACTCATTTAGCTTCCGAACCAGGTGAGGTGCATGATCAAGAATTTTTTTGACATGTTTCTTCTTGTAGTCATAAAAGATGTGTTCACCAACACCACTTGCAAAAAACTGCCCATCACCTAAAATAGAGCCTTGTTAGCTGTAATGTATTCGAACTATCGTCAAGGTTGAACTCTTTAGTCCAAGACCAGTTGCCAAGAACTTGATTCAACGTCCATAGACTAAGAACCGGTTTATCATTAGTGGATTCATTAAAGATCAAAGCAACAGAACCTTCAAAATCCAAAACAAAAGACTTTATTTGTTGATAATGCGGCAGAGGCAGAGATATGGGATACTGATATACTCTAAACACTTCAGTATGCAAATCAAACGATAGTAGTTCATGTTCGCCTTTGAAATACAAAACACGAGTTCCTTAAAGATTAACATACGCAGGTTCAATCGAAAGATATTCAAGTGTCTTTGGAATATGAATCTGTTTCCAATCATCATTTGCAGAATACATCTCCGCTCGTAGAGCCCAAATAACTGAATCATCAAAAACATCATCTTCAAAATCATCAACCTAGGGCACTCGCGAAATTCTAAGAATTTTGTACTCACTAGAAATATCATCGAAACCGAACCCTAGCACAATCACATCGCAGTAATATAATTTTACCCTAGAAGGAGGAAGTTTCTTGAATCGCCTAGTCATCGGATTCCCCAAATATAAATCATTAGTCACCCGATCACTAACACAAACAAGACCATTACAAGAACATACAAGTTCAATCGGCCGATTAAAAAAGTCAAGTACGTAGAGGAGTGTTGAATCTTCACAAGTATCAACATAGATGGATTTATTGACCATGTAGACTACGGAGGAAGGTTGTTTTTTGCGGGATTCAATGAGATGAGTTTCGATAAACTGTGGGTTTAATATAATGGATAGCCAGGTTTTGCAAACTGATTTACATCGGAGCAGTGATAATACAGGCAAGAATGTAAGTATTTTCAACACCAATTCTTCGGGTAAAAAACAACTAGTGCTTTGCTTGCTAATCTTGCTTTTCGCCATATATTCAGGGTATGTTAAAAAAAAAATGGGTTATGTTAATTTTTTTTTTGAGAAATGGAGTATCCATACGTCCTATATATAGGCGAATTTAAGGATGTAATGTAACCCAACCCATCTTCATTGTTAACTGTTAAGGGTTTCGGCCCCAAACGCTTTTTTCCACTTCCCCGCAACTTCCATTGTTTGATAAATATATGAATCAAAAACTTAAAACTATTCGGATACAAATATGGGATTCGATTTTTTTTAATGTCATTATAGAAAGAAATTCATATTTAATGAATATTTATTGACCTTTATATTTTTTTTCCCTGCAAATGTATGATCTATGGTTCGCATTAGGAACTTTAAACAAAAGGAATTGAGTAAAATGCATTTTGTGTACTCGCACTTTGGGTGTCAGACCATTTGGGATACTAGACTTTTAAAAGTACCACTTGCTATACTGGACTATAAATTTTTTTATAAGGTGTGTACTACCGTCAAATCTGGTTAACTCCGTTAATTTTTTCAAGGGCATTTCAGTCTTTTAATCATCATCTTCTTCCTCAAACCCATTTTCACCATTGTTGAAGCTTTTAAGAAATTAAAACTTGAATATCTCATTCATTTCTTAATAAAATCAAGTCATTCAAGTTGTAACAAAATCATCCTTTTCTTCCTTCATCAATCCAGTACTTGGTTTTGATTTCTTCCTTTGTTCTCGTGTCTATTGGAGCAGGTGGTGTTAGGCCTTGTTCACTAGCATTTGGGGCTGATCAAATAGATAACAAGGACAATCCTATGAATAAGAGGATGTTGGAACGGTTCTTCGGATGGTACTACGCTGCCGCAGCTGTTGCAGTTGTGCTTGCTTTCACTGGCATTGTCTATATTCAAGATCATTTAGGGTGGAAAGTGGGATTTGGAATTCCAGCCCTTCTCATGTTCCTTTCTGCTGCCTTTTTCTTGGTTGCATCTTCTTTTTATATCAAAGCAAAGGTCAAGAGAAACTTGTTTAGTAGTTTCGTGCAAGTGATTGTAGTTGTGTACAAGCATCGAAGGATGACACTTCCTTCTCTAGATTCCAATATTAAATGGTATACTCTCAAAGATTCAGAACGTCATGTACCTACTGATAAACTAAGGTATCAAATGTTAGACGAACAAAAGCAATCGAACAAGGTTTTGGAGATAATCCAAGCGGTGTGCTGAACATGTCTGCATATTGGCTAGTACCACAACATGTTTTAAGTGGATTAGCCGAGGCGTTGAACTCGATAGCGCAAACAGAATTTTACTATTCCGAGTTCCCAAAGAGCATGTCTAGCATTGCATCATCCATGTTCGGGCTTGGAATGGCATTTGCAAACTTGTTGGCGAGTGCTATATTGAGTACCGTAGACAATGTCACAAGTAAAGGAGGAAAAGAGAGCTGGACTTCAAGTAACATTAACAAAGGACTTCAGGTACTGGATTGTGAAAATCAATATCAATTTGTAGAGAAGAAAAAGATGATTTTGTTACAACTTGAATGACTTGATTTTGTTAAGAAATGAATGAGATATTCAAGTTTTAATTTCTTAAAAGCTTCAACAATGGTGGAAATGGGTTTGAGGAAGAAGATGATGATTAAAAGACTAAAATGCCCTTGAAAAAATTAACGGAGTTAACCAGATTTGACGGTAGTACACACCTTATAAAAAAATTTATAGTCCAGTATAGCAAGTTATACTTTTAAAAGTCTAGTATCCCAAATGGTCTGACACCCAAAGTGCGAGTACACAAAATGCCCTTTACTCAAAGGAATTTGATTTACTTATGATAATTAAATTTTAAAACATTTAAGGTATATTATTAATAGACATATGAACTACACATAATTGTATGGCATGAATGAGTTGGCAGTATGAATGATTTTAATTGGGAGATTGATGTGACTCTGATGGTTCCATTAAAGTTATAGTCAATCAATGAGTGATACACATCATTTGGGATAATTTTTGGGAAAAAAATTTGGGGAACCTAGCATTTTCCATATCTATATATCTATATCTATACTATTATATAAATTCCGAAACATTGAAAGTTTTGGTACCAGTTTTTTGGTACTAAGTGAATTTACTTATTTACCCTTCATTATAAAGAAAAATATATATGATATCTATACTATTAAAATTCCTAAAATAAATAATAACATAATATGATTAATGGTAAGTAGTCGATTGTTTTTTTTCACAATTACTTTTAACTGAAAATATTACCTTTTATAAACACCTGCTAATCTTACAATCACAAATATCTATACTTATTATATAAATGCCGAAACAATAAAAGAGTTTTGGTATCTGTTTTTTGTTACTAAGTGAATTTATTTATTTACCCTTCATTATAAAGAAAAATATATATGATATCTATACTATTAAAACTCCTAAAATAAATAATAACATAATATAATTAATGGTAAGTAGTCGATTGCCTTTTTTCACATTTACTTTTAATTGAAGATATTACCTTTTATAAACACCTACTAATCTTACAATCATTAATATATACCCGAAAATATCACATCATATTTTTCAATTATTAATAAAATATATTAAAAATTTGTATACGTATCATATCTTACAATCATTAATATTTCCTTTCAAATTACAACATGTTACCTTTTTAATTTAAAACTAATTTTACAATCATTAATATATACCTGAAAATATTACATCATATTTTTCAATTATTAATAAAAATATATTAAAAATCTGTATACGTTGTTTATTACAAGGAAACATTAGTATAATCCGTAAACATGAGTATTTACTTTTAGTTGAACATATTACCTTTTATAAACACCTAAAAACATAAATTTTATCATATCTTTCAATCATTAATATTTTTACGTTACCTTTTTAATTTACAACAAATCTTACAATCATTAATATATACATGAAAATATCACATCATACTATACTATTATATAAATTCCGAAACATTGAAAGTTTTGGTACCTATTTTTTGGTACTTAGTGAATTTACTTATATACCCTTCATTATAAACAAACATAAATCCACCTAAAATAAATAATAACATAATATAATTAATGGTAATTAATCTAGATAATACCTTTTATAAAAACCTAAAAACATCAATCGTATCATATTTTTCCATCATTAATATTTTCTTTCCAATTAAAACACGTTATAATTAATGATAATTAGGCGATTAAGATAATAAAATTAATGGTAATTAGTCGATTGCCTTTTTCAAATTAATATAATAAAATTAATGGTAATTAGTTATTGCCTTTTTCACATTTACTTTTAGTTGAACATATTACCTTTTATAAACACCTAAAAACATCAATTTTATCATATCTTTCAATCATTAATATTTTTACGTTACCTTTTTAATTTACTACAAATCTTACAATCATTAATATATACATGAAAATATAACATCATATTTCTCAATTATTAATAAAATATATTAAAAATCGTATACATTGTTTATAATAATGAAACATGAATCTATACTATTATATAAATTCCGAAACATTGAAAGATTTGGTACCTGTTTTTTGGTACTAAGTGAATTTACTTATTTACCCTTCATTATAAAGAAAAATATATATGATATCTATACTATTAAAATTCATAAAATTAATAATAACATAATATGATTAATGGTAAGTAGTCGATTGCTTTTTTTCACACTTACTTTTAATTGAAAATATTACCTTTTATAAACACCTACTAATCTTACAATCACAAATATCTATACTATTATATAAAAGCCGAAACAATAAAAAATTTTGGTATCTGTTTTTTGTTACTAAGTGAATTTATTTATCTACCCTTCATTATAAAGAAAAATATATATGATATCTATACTATTAAAACTCCTAAAATAAATAATAACATAATATAACGAATGGTAAGTAGTCCATTGCCTTTTTTCACATTTACTTTTAATTGAAGATATTACCTTTTATAAACACCTACTAATCTTACAATCATAAATATATACCCGAAAATATCACATCATATTTTTAAATTATTAATAAAATATATTAAAAATCTGTATGCGTTGTTTATAAAAACATCAGTCGTATCATATCTTACAATCATTAATATTTCCTTTCAAATTACAACATGTCACCTTTTTAATTTAAAACTAATCTTACAATCTTTAATATATACCCAAAAATATTACATCATATTTTTCAATTATTAATAAAAATATATTAAAAATCTGTATACGTTGTTTATTATTAGGAAACATTAGTATAATCCGTAAACATGAGTATATTAAATTATATTAAATTAAAATAATGGTAAGTGGTCGATTGCCTTAATTAAATTATATTTACTATAAACTAATCAATTACATTTTTCACATAAATCGTATAATCTTTTTAATTTTCACGTTACCTTTCTATTTCTATAGCTAAAATATATTTTTTCCCAATTATATCACGGGAGGTTCTATTTAATACAAGAAACTAATAATATTCTAATATTAATAATTAACTGATTTTCTTCTTCAGCTAAAACGTATCATCTTTTATATATTTTCTAACTAAAATCCCTCTTTTAATATAAATATCACGTACTGTTGTGGATCTAAAACTCGGTTACGATTTGTAATTATTGCTTGGGTGGTTGAGCTTCGCGCTTTAATGGCTGTTTTCGTGTTACGAGACTGATCGGTCCTCACAGAGTGCCTACGTATCTCGTTATTGAGAATCAAGCCAGGACGTAGTTCTAGGTGATGGTGCCCTCGAGGCTATGGCGGCGAGAGCTCACCTAGGACGCAGTGGCTTGTATGTCCTTATTCGAGGATTTAGCCAAAACGTGGTGGGTAACGTATGGAGCTGTGTCCAAAACGTAAGTGACGTATTGAGCTCTGCCCCAAAAAACGTAGTCCTGAGGGTGAAGGAGCAGGTCCTTATATAGGCTGAGAAGCCTTAGAATTATGGTAGGAATAGGAGACTTGGTAGACAAGTCTTTGGGGAAGGTTCTAGATCTATTCCTTGTAGGAATCCGTTTCCATATTGAATTGGATGCCTTGGTGGCTAAGTCTGGTGGGATAAATATCCTTATCCAACTCTTATTGCTGAGCTGTTTATTACCCCCAATATTAATTACGAAATTAATATTATAATTGGGGTTTTGGGCCCACCTGGTGGGCCCCACGTTTGGACCATTCTTGGCCTAATTAATGCCACATTAAATGTGTCTTTAGGGCTTACTTTTTGCCCATATCATTTGCCCCCCAACTTCTAGGAAAACTGATCAGGTTTTCCTTGAAGTTTCAACGGTCCTTTCCAAGACTCGGGTCAGGGTTCATCTTTATACACTAGTGTTTCACGAGTATTGTCTTTATGTAAAGCGTGGAGCGACCGACGCGTTTACGACAATGTTAATTCGATGCTAATCGGCACTAATCAGCTTTAACGACATTTAAGCAATGTTTAAACGACGTTGAACGGCATAAAACGGCACTAAACGGTACTAACTAGCCTTAAACGACACTTAAACAACGTTTAAGTGACGCCAACCGGCATTAAACGACACTGAACGGTGCTAGAAGACACTGTCGGTGCTAACGATATTACTGGTGCTATCAGCACTAACGGTGCTTATCGGTACTTATTCGGTGCTTATCGGCACTAACGGTGCTATTCGATACTTAATCGGTACTTATCGGCACTAACGGTGCTAATCGGCACTTAATCGGTGCTTATCGGTACTAACGGTGCTATCGGCACTAACGGTGCTAATCGATACTTAATCGGTACTTATCGGCACTAACGGTGCTAATCGGTACTTATTCGGTGCTATCGGCACTAACGGTGCTAATCGATACTTAATCGGTACTTATCGGCACTAACGGTGCTATCGGCACTAACGGTGCTAATCGACACTTAATCGGTACTTATCGGCACTAACGGTGCTTATCGGTACTTATTTGGTGCTTATCGGCACTAACGGTGCTATTCGGCACTTAATCGGTGCTTATCGGTACTAACGGTGCTATCGGCACTAACGGTGCTAATCGATACTTAATCGGTACTTATCGGCACTAACGGTGCTATCGGCACTAACGGTGCTAATCGGCACTTAATCGGTGCTTATCGGTACTAACGGTGCTTATCGGCACTAACAGTGCTATTCGATACTTAATCGGTACTTATCGACACTAACGGTGCTATCGGCACTAACGGTGCTAATCGGCACTTAATCGGTACTTATCGGCACTAACGGTGCTATCGGCACTAACGGTGCTAATCGATACTTAATCGGTACTTATCGGCACTAACGGTGCTATCGGCACTAACGGTGCTAATCGGCACTTAATCGGTACTTATCGGCACTAACGGTGCTATCGGCACTAACGATGCTAATCGGCACTTAATCGGTGCTTATCGGAACTAACGGTGCTAACGGTGCTAATTGGCACTAACGGTGCTTATCGGCACTTAATCGGCATTTAACGGCGGAGATTCGGGACAATTGTAACCTCTTCCGGGCAGCGAGTCATCGACAAGGGTCCTGGCCAGCTGTCAGGTGCTCCTGGTCGGCTGCCAGGAGATCCTGGTCGGCTGCCAGGAGATCCTGGTCGGCCAGGGGGTGTTCCTTGTCGGATGGAACCTTCCAAGGTTGTAGAAAACTCTGTGACCTTCGCGTGGGCCGTAAGATCGCCCAAATCTGATACCCGGAGCTCAAGATATGGCCCAAACACCGTGAGGTCGGCTGACAAGAGAGATCCTGGTCGGCCAGACCCTCTCTGTGGCACTTGGTCGGCTTCCAGGAGATCCTAGTCGGCTAGGGACCTTCCAAGGTTGTAGAAAACTCCAAGACCTTCGCGTGGACTGTAAGATCGCCCAAATCTGATACCCGGAGCTCAAGATATGGCCCAAACACCGTGAGGTCGGCTGACAAGAGAGATCCTGGTCGGCCAGACCCTCTCTGTGGCACCTGGTCGGCTGCCAGGAGATCCTAGTCGGCTAGGGACCTTCCAAGGTTGTAGAAAACTCCAAGACCTTCGCGTGGACTGTAAGATCGCCCAAATCTGATACCCGGAGCTCAAGATATGGCCCAAACACCGTGAGGTCGGCTGACAAGAGAGATCCTGGTCGGCCAGACCCTCTCTGTGGCACCTGGTCGGCTGCCAGGAGATCCTGGTCGGCTGGGGACCTTCCAAGGTTGTAGAAAACTCCAAGACCTTCGCGTGGACTGTAAGATCGTCCAAATCTGATACCCGGAGCTCAAGATATGGCCCAAACAGTGTGAGGTCGGCTGCTTCGTGGTTGGCGAAGAAACCCGGACCTGAAAACCTATTCATGGAAATTAAGGATCAAGAACCTCGATCTCGTTCCTAGGGATCCAGAAGCTCGATCTTGATCTCTAATTTAGTATCTTGGTCACCCATGACTTTCAAGGATCCAGAACCTCGATCTCGATCCTAGGGATCTAGAAGCTCGATCTTGATCTCTAATTTAGTATCTTGGTCACCCGTGACTTTCAAGGATCCAGAACCTCGATCTCGATCCTAGGGATCCAGAAGCTCGATCTTGATCTCAGGTCGTCAGTTTGGTCATTCGTGACTTCTATCGGTGTTATCGGCACTAACGGCACTAAACGGCGCTAAACGGCACTAAACGATACTAAACGGAGGAGATTCGGGACAATTTTAACCTCTTCCGGGCAGCGAGTCAGCCGTCAAGGGTCCCGGCCAGCTGCCAGGTGCTCCTGGTCGGCTGCCAGGAGATCCTGGTCGGCTGCCAGGAGATCCTGGTCGGCTGACCCTCCTTGATGCACCTGGTCGGCTGCCAGGAGATCCTGGTTGCCTGCCGGGTGCTTCTCGATCGTCTGACACGTGCTTCTCGATCGTCTGACATGTGCTTCTTGATCGTCTGACATGTGCTTCTCGATCGTCTGACATGTGCTTCTCGATCGTCTGACATGTGCTTCTCGATCGTCTGACACGTGCTTCTCGATCGTCTGACACGTGCTTCTCGATCGTCTGACAAGTGCTTCTCGATCGTCTGACATGTGCTTCTCGATCGTCTGACACGTGCTTCTCGATCGTCTGACATGTGCTTCTCGATCGTCTAACATGTTGACGGGAAATCCAGGTTGACATTAATGATGTCACACGATGCTTAAACGACGTTTCAATGTTGGTGTAAACGACGTTAAATGGCATAAAACGGCACTAAACGGTGCTAATTCGAAAGTCGATGTTTGTCACGGAAAGTGAGAAACTTTCAGCAAAACCAACAAACGATTCAATCAGACGATAGGGGGTGCCAAAATGAGTATCGGGGAGTCAGATTGAGCATCTTCGTGGCTCCCGGTCAGCTGCCAGATGCTCCTGGTCGGCTGCCAGGAGATCCTGGTCGGCTGCCAGGAGATCCTGGTCGGCTGACCCTCCTCTGTGGCACCTGGTCGGCTGCCAGGAGATCCCGGTTGCCTGCCGGGTGCTTCTGGTTGCCTGCCGGGTGCTTCTTGATCGCCCGACAGGTGCCTCAAGTTGTTTGGAAGTGTTTGGAACTATTTTGGTCACCTATGACTTTCAAGGATTCAAAACCTCGATCTCGATACTAGGGATCCAGAACCTCGATCTCGATCTCGATCTCTAATTTAGTATGTTGGTCACCCGTGACTTTCAAGGATTCAGAACCTCGATCTCGATCTTAGGGATCCAGAACCTCGATCTCGATCTCGATCTTGATCTTACAGAACCATCAAACGACTCGAACAACTGACGGGAGATCCATGAGGTCGGCTGCCAGGAGATCCAGGTCGGCCAGACCCTCTCCATGGCACCTGGTCGGCTGCCAGGAGAGCCAGGTCGGCCAGACCCTCTCCATGGCACCTGGTCGGCTGCCAGGAGAGCCAGGTCGGCCAGACCCTCTCCATGGCACCTGGTCGGCTGCCAGGAGAGCCAGGTTGCCTGCCGGGTGCTTCTTGATCGCCCGACAGGTGCTCCATTGTTGCTATGTCGTGCCTCTCGGAGCTTTTCGCAATGCCTGGAGTCTCGTTCTAGAATCACGTCCTTGATCATGAGTCTCGTTCTAGAATCACGTCCTTGATCACGGATGTTGTACCTCCTTTCAAGGCATAATTAATCTCTCTTTCTTGTTCTAAGATGTGGAGCTTGTGATGAAGCTTTTTAGTTCTTGCCCCCCTTGTTTAATATGGTGGAGGTCTTGCTTCTCGTTTGATCGTTCAACAAGTTTCTTTTCCACTGAGCACTTGACTTCAAGTCTGGTTTGCATCGTTATCTGGTTGTCAACCCTTTATCTTGATTCTAGGTTTCCAACCTTCCTTTGGTTTGAATTCGATTGACGGCTCTTGATTCAAGTCCTTAAACTCAAACGATGAACTCGATTGGAGGCAGACAACCTTTTTGGCCATCTCGATTGGAGACAGACAGCCTTTTTGGCCATCAAGGCTAAACATTTGTATCGGAATTTGAGATTCCAGATTAAGTAAGGAATGACAAAGGACCTCTCATCTCAACATTCTCATTAACAGTTTCTGTGCCTTCAAGGCATTATCAGGGAGCCAACCAGTCTCAGGGTGAGCTTTTATGAGGGTCTATACTTCAGCTTACATAAATTGGTGCTATCAATTTAAAATAATAGACGGGGCCTTCAAGTCCTGAAAGTAAACTCTTCGGCGTAGTTCTCTATCTCAGAAGAAGTAAACTTAGATTGGGCATCAGCCTTAACGTTCTGTTCTCTCGAAATGTGCTTCTCATACCATTCACTCAAACTCAGTCATCATGGCCTTCACGACTTTCAAGTACTTTGCCGTAGTTTGAGATTCTTGACTCTCAC
The DNA here is from genome assembly GCA_036435485.1 of Saposhnikovia divaricata. Classification (NCBI taxonomy): domain Eukaryota; kingdom Viridiplantae; phylum Streptophyta; class Magnoliopsida; order Apiales; family Apiaceae; genus Saposhnikovia; species Saposhnikovia divaricata. The sequence goes on from CM071599.1 coordinate 37,820,208, forward strand.
TATTCTAGCCAAGCCTAAACCGGCTATCAAGGCTTCATACTCAGCTTCGTTGTTAGTTGTCGGAAAGTCCAATTTTAAATCGTACTCGACTGTAAACCAATCGGGGCTTTGTAAGACTAAACCTGCATCACTAGATTTTGTTTTTGATGCTCCATCAAAATAGAGCACCCGATGTTCATTCTGATCAGGTACAGGCTCTTCATCTTTTTCTTCATTTCCAGGGGTGGTTACTATATCCTGCCCCCCGACATCTTGGTTGCCAATGGTACATTCAACCACGAAGTCAGCCAATGCCTGGGCCTTAATGGCTATTCGAGGCTCATACGTGATGTCAAATTCTCCAAGTTCAATCGCCCACTTGATTAGCCTTCCACTAGCCTTCGGGCTATGCAATATGTTTCTCAACTGTTGGTCCGTCAGGACTTCAATCTTATGTGCCTGGAAGTACGGGCGTAACTTCCTCGAGGCTTTTATCAATGCCAAGGTGAACTTCTCAATGGGAGAGTAATTCAACTCGGCTCAGTGGAGCACCTTGCTTACGTAGTAGATAGGCCTCTGAACCTTGTTCTCTTTCTTAACGAGGACGGCACTCAATGCTTGTTCAGACATTGCTAGATACAGATAAAGAGTCTCTCCGGGACTAGGTTTGGCCAGCAACGGGGCTTCGACCATGTACTTCTTCAACTGTTCAAAGGCCTCTTGGCTTTTATTAGTCCATTCAAAATTTTTCACCTTCTTCAATGCTTGAAAGAAAGGCAAGCACTTATCACCAGACTTGGAGATGAATCTTCCTAAAGCCGCTACCCGGCCTGTCAACTTCTGCACATCTCTTATAGAGCGTGGTGGCTCCATGTCTAAGATCGCCTTGATCTTGTCAGGGTTGGCCTCTATGCCTCTCTTTGAAACCATCAGACCCAAAAATTTGCCTGATCCAACGCCAAAAGCGCACTTGGCTGGATTCAACATCATCTTGTGGTGCCTCAGCACTTCGAATGCCTCTCTGAGGTGCTTAATGTGATCTGCCTTGAGTAGGCTCTTGACTAACATGTCATCAACATAGACCTCCATGGTTTTTTCAATCAGATGGGCGAATATCTTATTCACCAATCGTTGGTAAGTAGCTCCTGCATTCTTTAGACCAAAAGCCATAACAATATAGCAGAAAACACCAAAGTCAGTTATGAAAGATACCTTAGGGACGTCATCCTTGTGCATCTTAATCTGATTGTAGCCGCTGAAACCATCCATGAAGCTCAGCATCTCATGTCCTGCTGTGGCATCTATTAACATGTCTATCCTTGGTAAAGGGAAGCAATCCTTAGGGCATGCGTCATTCAAGTCGGTGAAGTCTATACACATCCTCCACTTACCGTTGGCTTTCTTGACCATCACAGGGTTAGCCAACCATTCTGGAAACTGAATCTCTTCAATAAACCCAGCTTCTAAAAGCTTTTCAACTTCTTGTTTAATGGGCCTCCTGCCTTTCAGGAGCAAAATTTCTCTTTTCTGTTCTATTATCTTCCGCCCCGGATCAACATTCAACTTGTGAGTTATGAGTTGGTGATCAATCCCTGGCATATCCGCTATAGTCCAAGCAAACACATCGCTATTTTCTTGCAAGAATGCTATCAACTTGCCCTTCAGGGGTTCTTTCAAAGATGCTCCCATATAAGTAACTTCTCAGTTCGCTTGGCCGTCATGGCTTCAATGTCTGTCTTGGTCTTGGGTGTCGAACGTCGATGTTCAAAGGTTGAACTCCAAAGTTTGAAATCAAGGGTTTTCAATCTCAATGGTGTTTTAAATCACCGAAATATCTATCAGAGCTGCTGGTCCAAGGCCAAGGGGTTTCTGGTTAGCCCCACGAGGTCTTGAACCTTCTCTAGGAGGTTTTCAAAAATACATATTGGTTTTGAAGTCAACATGAAGTTTCAACCTTTGGATCTTAATTGGAGGTTCATGACCCCCCTCAAGTTTGGCCTTCACAACTAACCTTGGCCTTCATGGCTAACAGCTTCTGTTCTTCAACCTAGGATTCGGGGTTAATTCCTCGATATAGATTTCGATAAATACAATCCCGTTGGCTTCTTGCCTTTTAAACTTCTGAGACGAGAGCTTGCTTGAACTTCTTAATCCTTGCTTAAGGTTATCTATTGGCCTTCATCCTTGGATCCTTAATCCAGGTCCTTAATAAGTACTGAAGAGTAGCTAGTCCTTAACATCCTCGGCCTTTCATGGCTTTGACCCTTCGGGATCTTCACCTATGCATTTGTTTGTTTTCCATTCGTTATTCTTTTATTTTCGGTACTCGTTCATCCTTGACTTGCACTCATCGGGTGATAGAGTACTATTGTCCTACTCGGAGCAACATGCTCTTCAATGGTTTCCATGAACCTTTTCTTTGCTTCTACTAGATGAAGCTAAGTCCTACTAGGATAACTTGAGCCCATCGGGGCATTGCAAGACTAGGCCTGCATCACTTGATTTTGTTTTTGATGCTCCATCAAAATAGAGCGTCCACCATTCCTTCTGGTATCCTCATTCTTATTCTGAAGTTCACTTCCTGCTTGGGGTACTACCTCCTGCCCCCCGACTTCTTGGTTGCCAATGGTACATTCAACCACGAAGTCAGTTAACGCCTTAGCCTCAATGGCTATCCAAGGCTTCTGTGTGATGTCCTCTGCTGGCCATTCTTGGTGTTCCTTACCTCTGCGCACATCCACGTCTTCAATTGGAGATACTTGCCCCCCGACTCCATCAGGCCTTAACGAGGCTACATAACAGCTTCGTGCCATCTTTTGATCACCTTTATGTTCTCCAATTCCGTTCCCGGTTGGAAACTTAATCTTCATGTGATAAGTAGACGCAACATCCTTGAACGCATGAAGTCCAGTCCTTCCCAGGATTGCATTATAAGTCGAGGATGCTTTGATCACCAGAAAATTCAGCATCTGAGTAGCCTCTTTAGGTTCTTGCCCAATTGTCATGGGTAACTGAATAGTCCCTTCAACTTTGGACTCAATTCCATTAAATCCGTAAATTGGCATGTTATTGGGGGTCAACTGAGAACCAGTGTATCCCATCTTCACAAACGCATCATGAAACAAAATGTCAACGGAAGCTCCATTGTCTATCAAGACTCGCTTCACCTCCGAGTTTCCAATCACAGGAGTTATGACCAACGGATCGTCGTGGGGGAACTTCACCCCTTCAAGATCAGAATCGTCAAAACCAATTGTGATTTCAGTCCTAGCCTGCTTCGGGGCCTCTCCCACGATGTGTATCGCTTCTCTGGCATAAGCCTTCCGAGAATTCCTTGTTGTGCCGGCCGCAGTCGGGCCTCCTGAGATCATGTTGATTACCTGGTCAGCATCTCTGGCCAGTAAAATCTCTAATTTGATTAACGTCATCTTTGAGTTGCTTGCAATCATCAGTGTCATGCCCCACATCTCTGTGGAATCTGCAATACTGATTCTTGTTTCTCTTCGAGGGATCACCCCTGAGTGGCTTCGGCCATCGGAAATCCTTATCCTTTTCAATGTCAAACAAGATTCGACTTCTAGAAGTATTCAACCTTGCATACTCAGTGAACCTCCGTCCTTGGTTCTTCTTAGGGGCATAGTCGGAGTCCTCGCTAGTTCGGGGATACTTGTCCCTAGCATCATTCTCGTGGTCATCATACTCATGGTCTTGCTTTCGCTTCTTTGTATCATTGTTACCCTTGCCATTGTTTATCACGACATCCTTTTTGGTACTATCCTCGGCCTTGATATACTTATCAGCCCTCCGTTGGAGTTCAGCCATATTCTCAGGTGGATGCTTTGCCAACGACCTTTTAAAGTACAGGTCAGTAGTGCCATGTTCCAGGGCTACCATGGCCACCTTGTTCTCTAAGTCGGTGATGTTCAACGTCTCCTTGGTGAACCTCTTGAGATAATCTCTCATATTCTCATTCTTCCCCTGTACCACATACATGAGGGATGCAGAACTTTTCTCATGAACTCTTCCGCTGATGAATTGACTCACAAAGGCAGCGCTTAACTCCTTGAAAGAGCCAATCGAGTTTGCAGGTAAGCGGCTGTACCATCTTTGAGCCATACCCGACAGGGTTTGAGGGAACGCCCTACACTTCAAGGCGTCACTTGCAGGTTGCAACAGCAGTGCGTTTGAAAACGTCCTAACGTAATTTGCGGGATCACCCGTTCCGTCATAAGCCTTAATCGTCGGCATCTTGAACTTCCTTGAGATGCGAGCAGTCATTACCTCTTCAGTGAACGGAGGTGTAGGATCATCAGGATCCCAAATGGGCATCAGATCCCTAGGGTTACTTTTGGGGTTCTCCACCCTTGTCGATTTTTCAGTTGGGGCTTCGGCCCTTCTTCGTCTCCTAAACGACCTCTCCAGATCTATGACGGGAACCCTTCCTGAGATTGGAGGAGGTCGATGCAGACTTTGATTCTGCCTTGCTTGCTCTCTGGCGGCGTCATCTTTTAGCCTCTGGATCTCAGCCTCATGAGCCTTGATCCTTTCCTCAGTCGTTTGTGGAGGTCCATCATGGATTCTTTGGGACCTCCTTCGAGGTTCTATACTAGCACGTCACCTCCTCGGGGCTTCATCACGATCATCGTTGTCATCCTCAGACGTTGAATCATCAGTATAGGGACCAGAGTAATTATCGTACTCTCGATCTCGAATCTGTAAGGCATGACCGCTCGGTCCAGGTTCCCTGTGTTGAGGGGGATAGTTAGGCAGCCCATACATCGGGTTGGTATTCAAAGGGAGATCCGTGGTGTGGATCTGTACCCCCGGAGGCAGCGTACGACCAGCGCTATAAAGAGGAGAAACCACCATCTGAAGAGGGTTAGTTTCTTGTTCTGGATGGACAACCATAGGCAGCGTACTCCCAGCAGGGGGATTCGTCCCTGGAGGCTGAGAAACTTAAGTTTGGGGGATCGTCCCTTGTTCAAACGTGGTTGTCCCAAGGTAAGAGGCGGAGCGGAGCTGATTGATAAAGCTTCGGTAGAGCCTGGTGCAGTTCTTCGTGTGCTAACCATGGTTGATGTTGTCTTCCCACAGACGGTGCCAAATGTTGTGGATCTAAAACTCGGTTACGATTTGTAATTATTGCTAGGGTGGTTGAGCTTCGCGCTTTAATGGCTGTTTCCGTGTTACGAGACTGATCGGTCCTCACAGAGTGCCTACGTATCTCGTTATTGAGAATCAAGCCAGGACGTAGTTCTAGGTGATGGTGCCCTCGAGGCTATGGCGGCGAGAGCTCACCTAGGACGCAGTGGCTTGTATGTCCTTATTCGAGGATTTAGCCAAAACGTGGTGGGTAACGTATGGAGCTGTGTCCAAAACGTAAGTGACGTATTGAGCTCTGCCCCAAAAAACGTAGTCCTGAGGGTGAAGGAGCAGGTCCTTATATAGGCTGAGAAGCCTTAGAATTATGGTAGGAATAGGAGATTTGGTAGACAAGTCTTTGGGGAAGGTTCTAGATCTATTCCTTGTAGGAATCAGTTTCCATATTGAATTGGATGCCTTGGTGGCTAAGTCTGGTGGGATAAATATCCTTATCCAACTCTTATTGCTGAGCTGTTTATTACCCCCAATATTAATTACGAAATTAATATTATAATTGGGGTTTTGGGCCCACCTGGTGGGCCCCACGTTTGGACCATTCTTGGCCTAATTAATGCCACATTAAATGTGTCTTTAGGGCTTACTTTTTGCCCAAATCACGTACAATATTAATTTCATCTTTTCAAAAACTATTACGAGCAGTTGTATTTAGTAAAATAACGTAATTAAATTATAAATACTATAAACTAATCAATTACCTTTTTCACCTAAAACATGTTACCTTTTTAATTTTCTTTAACTAAATCCTCTCTTATTCTAATCATTACACGGGCATTATATTTAATAAAATAAAAGAATTATTTTATACTTACTAATAATTAAACAATTATTTTTTAACTAAAACCTATCAACTTTCTACATTTTCTGACTAAAATCTCTCCATTTTTAGAAATATCATGGATAACATTTATACAACTATTATCAAATCATCTCATATAAAAATTTAAGCCTCCAAAATTAATATTTCAAAAAATAATTTAAATTAATACAAAAATTTTTATATAATATTTTAAAAAATTCGTGCTTCGCACGGGTTTTAAGCTAGTATATTATAATGCCCGGAGATCGGAAACGCACCAGAAGAGTTCAAGGTATTTTTCTTGAATTTATGTTTTTTGATTTTTTTTATTAAAATTCTTTTCTTGCATTAAATAGCTATTAATGATATTTTAATTATTCATTAATTACACCTACTAAACATATATTAAATTTAGGAAACTATTTTAAAAAATACTACCACTTTAAAAGTTATTTACAAAAATACTATCTTTTAAGTTTTATTTTCAAAAATACGATTTGCAACCTATGCAACCTTTTGTATATATGGACGGCGCCAGCCGCAACTTTTAATTTTTGGTTGCAAAGTTTGGAAAGGTTGCAAATGAATTTCGATTGCAAGTTCTAGTTTTCAGTTGTCATTTTCGACAAGTTTTTTGAAATATATATATATATATATATATATATATATATATATATATAAAAACTAGTCGCAAATGACAATTGAAAACTGGAACTTGAACTTCTAGTTTTTAGTTTTCAGTTTTCGGTTGCATATAAGGTTGCATATGAGGTTGCTATGCAACCTTATATGCTATATAGGGGAGCAGACGATTTTCCGATTGCAAGTTCCAGTTTTCAGTTGTCATTTTCGACCAATTTTTTGAAATCTATATATTTATATATACGTATATATATTTCAAAAAATTGGTCGAAAATGACAATTGAAAACTGGAACTTGAACTTCTAGTTTTCAGTTTTCGGTTGCATATAATGTTGCATATGAGGTTGCATAACCTCATATGCAACCTTATATGCTATATAGGGGAGAAGACGAATTTCCAACCTTTGCAACTTTTGAAACCTCCAGTTTTCAGTTGTAACCTTTGCAACATTTGTAACCTTTACAACCACATTTGCAACTCACACAGTTGGCGCCGCCTGAAGTTATAAATGAGGTTGCAAATGTTGCAAACCGCATTTTTGGGAAAAAAATTTAAAGAAATGTATTTTTATAAATAGTTTTAAAAGTGGTAGTATTTTAAAAAAAAATAATTTGAAGGATGAGTATTTTTTTTTAAAAAAAAACCCTTAAATTTACTCTTTTTAATTTGTAAAAAAATTAGCAAACTTTATTTGAACATTATAGTTATTATTTCAATATTAAATATTAATTATATATAGCTAAGTTTATTTTTAGCTAAAATGACGACTAAAATTATTTATATTGCGTTCTTTTTTATTCCCTATTCAATATCACTGTAATTTATTTTCAGAAGACTGTAGGTCATACGACTTTAACTTCTCAAACAATTTTTATTATCAATGGTTGTGAAAGTTGTAATAAATTATGGAACTACAAGATCTTTACTTAATATCTGTAATTTGTATGCAAACAATATAGACAAATTTTAATTTTGCACATAAATAAATTACATATGGGTTATGATCAATCGATTAAATTTAACAAACCCAATCATTTTATTAGAAGATAAAATCGATAAAAGACACCAATATTCTAAGTAAATAAATTCTTACACTATTATTGAATATGTATATTATGAGAGGGTTGTTGTCTTTTAAAAACGTTATTAACCTTACCTTTTCAAGCAATATTTATTATCAATTACTGTGGAAGTTGTAATAAATTATGGAAGTACATAGTTCTTTACTTGGGCTCTGTTTGGCGTTGCTGTTAAAAATTGTTGTACTGTTAGAAAAAGTGCTGGTGAAAAAAGTGATGTTGTAAAAAACTGAAGACTATTTGGTATCATTTTTTTATATGTGCATGTTTTGATGTAAAAATATAATAAAAATAATGTTTTTGGTGAGGTTTGATGTTGAAATCAACAATTGTTTTCCGCCAAAGCTGAAAAGCAGTTTTTTTCAAAAGCATGGGGATCTGCTTTTTCTAAAAGCTGCTTTTAAGTTTTACCGAACACTTTTTCAACTGCTTTTCAGAAAAAAGTTGTTGATGCTGTCTGTAACAGCAATAACGAAACACACCCTTAATATCTGAAATTTGTATACAAATAATACAGACAGATTTTTACTTTGGCACATGAATAAATTATACATGGGTTATGACCAAACTAATTTAATTGAACAACCCCAACCGTTTTATCGTGACATTAAATTGATAAAAAATTCATATACCCATTTTTTATTATATTGTGTCAAAATAAATTAGTATTCTAATTAAATAAATTCTTACTCTATTATTGAACATTATATTATGAGAGGGGCGTCGGCTTTAAAAAATGTTATAAAGTTAAATTCAATATTTGTAACTTTTGATCGTAAAGATTACGTTCATATTATAAATTGTATTTTATATGTTTGTAATACTTTTAAGATTATCCATATTTAGATATATAATAAGTGTATTTTTCCAACTAATAATTCATGTAAATTGTGTTTAAATCAATTTTTTTTAGGAAATTCATCATAGACCAAATAATTTTTAAAAATAATATGAATTAATTTATCTATTTTTGGTACTTTAAAATAAAAATTTATAAACCGCGCGAAGCACGAATAAATGTGTGAAAATAAATTAATATTCTAAATATAAATTCTTATACTATTACTGGGCATGTATATTATGAGAGGGGTGTCAGCTTTAAAAACGTTATTTAGTTATATTTAATATTGTAATTGCCATTTTTCATGTTTATGATATATTTAAGATAATTAAAATTTTTGATATAGAATGAGAGTATTATTCCAAATAATTCATACAAACTGTTTTATATCACTTTTTTAAAAAAAAAATAAAATACCTATTAATTTTTATATTAATTTATCAATTTTCAATATTTAAAAATAAAATTTTATTAACCGCACGAAGCGCGGCTAAGTTACCTAGTATATTATAATGCTAGGAGATCGGAGAGGCTTTCACTCGGAAGCTTCAAAATATTTTTCTTGATTTTTCACATTTTTTGATTTTTTTATTAAAATAATTTTCTTGCAATTAATAGCATTTTAATTAGTTATTAATTGTACCTATTAAACTTACATTAAATACACATTCAAAATATTTTTCTTAATTTTTCACATTTTTTGATTTTTTTATTAAAATAATTTTCTTGCAATTAATAGCATTTTAATTAGTTATTAATTGTACCTATTAAACTTATATTAAATACACTTTATTTTATACTTAATATAAAATTTTAGCATTCTTTATTAGAACCTTATAATTATTATATTAATATAAAATATTAATTATCAATCTAAAAGTACAATGATTTCAAGGTAAATTGATAAAGTAAAATTATTAATATTTTCAATTTCTAAGCTTTATACAAATTTGACGCAATTTTTATCGACAATAATAAATAGACGATTTTAATATTTCAATTAATTGTAATCAGTGATCATGAGAATCATGACAAGATACGAAAGTATATAAATTTTTCAATTAACATCCACAATTTAAATACAAGCAAAAAAATTGTATAATTTACTTTTACACATGAACAATTTACACAGGGGGTGTGACCAACTCGATTAAATTGAACCAATCCAACCTTTTTCTTTATAGATTAAATCTATGGAAAAAGTTATACATTCATTGTTTCATTATATTGTGTTGGATTAAATTAATATTCCAACTACTCAAATTCTTATACTATTACTAATAAATTAATCATGCATATATGTTATGAGACGGGCATCGGCGTTTAAGAAGTTAATTAGTTATATTTAATATTTTATAAATTTTTATTATAAAAATTATGTTGACATTGTAATTTGGTATGAAAAAAGTAATAGAACTTTATGGAGTTGATGAAGTTGATAATATGTTAGAGGATATTCATTTTGTTTGTATAATTAATTTTAAACGATTTAGTGTTTGTTTTGATTCCAATGATTTTTAAATTTATTTTTATTGGAGATAGAAAATAATTACATGTATATATTTATTATAAGATTTAATATGAAATTATTACAATATGTGAGTACCATTTTGAATATGTGTCCATGAATTTAAATCTAATATTACATACAAAAAATTTCTTATAAATGCTTAAAAATATAATCAAATGAATAAATACAGGTCTCGGATCACTCTAAGAAATATGAAGCATGACTTACAAAATATATTTAAATTCTGTGTTGTTTGTCATGCAACCAAATTTATCGACAAGTTAAGTCAATCACACCTCTTATCACATTTACATTTTGCTTCTTTTTATCATAATACAAACAAATTTATAAACAAACTAAGCAATCACGTCTCTCATAATGCCATTGGCAGCAAAAAATGATACAAAAATGTTACTTTTACTTATCCATCGTTGAACTTTACAAATGTTTATCAATATTGGATTTCAAAATTATTTTTTTATGCAGCAAAATAGGCGTCGTCAATATTTTTGAAATTATTATTATTATTATTATTTAAGAGTTTAATTGAAACATGTTTTCTTTTTGCTAATTCTTTTCTCTATAATTCTTTAAAATTCAAATTTAGTAACATTTTACACAAGTTTCAATTAATCATATCAACTTTCAAATAATAAAACTCAACATACAATGATGTTATATATACGATTTTTAAAAATATTTTCGTACCGCGCGTAGCGCGACTTTGTTACCTAGTCTATGTGGTAGTGCTCATGTTATCGTCTTGTTGTCTTCTGTTTTTTTTGGTTCTGCAGGTGCAGGGCGCTTAGCTAGGTGTGGGAGAAGAAATGGCCTCATTGCCATTGGAGTTTAGCCTGGTCCATCATGGGGGCGGGGAAGGTAAGACCCGTGTGGAGAAAGCCATGGGCTCAGGTATTCGTTGAACTTTCTCGCAAATCATTTAGATTCTTTAGTATTGATCACCCACCTTAATTGTCGTGCACATAGCCGAGGGTCTACACGGAAACAGCCTCCCTACCCTAAAAAGTAGGGGCATGGTCTGCGTACATCTTACCCTCCCAGACCCTGCTATGAGTGGGATATACTGGGTATGTTTGGTTTGGTTTTGGTTTTTACTAATTTTATACCCGATACCAGGATACTTTACAGATATTTTATAAATATTTTAGTGAATTTTTTATATTAAATTCAATTATATCTTTTTATTTTTAAAAAATTGAAAAATGATATATACAAATCCCATTAAAAGTTGAAAAAATTACAAAAGTTGATATTACATATCTGGAATAAGAAAAAGAAAAGAAATTTGAAGACCCAATTTCGTGAATCTAAAAGGAGATTGGCTATATCAAATGCAAATGATCTGATGCTATAGAGTGCAATCAAAAGTGAAGAATCTAAAGGCCCAGTTTGGCAATTAGCTGATAGCGGTTAGCTGTAGCGAATTGAATTAGTTATTTTTGACTAGCGGATTGAATTAGCTGTTTTGACTAGCGGATTTAAATTAGCTATTTTGAATAAAATTGTTTGGTAAATAACTTCTAAAATGAGCTTTTTCAAAATTAGCTTTTTGATCCCAAACCTCTAACAACCAAACACTCACATTAGAGGTTTCATTTGGTCAAACCTCTAATCTACTTCAAACATCTAATTTCACCCCAAACCTCTAACTTCCAAACACCCCCAAAGACATTACAGAAATGAATGGAGATTTATTGATTGAGTTTAAAAGTGATCAAGTGCAAGCTGCTGTCAAGGAAATGCATCCAACTAAGGCACTAGGGGAAGATGGCTTGTCAGCGTTGTTCTATCAAAAGTTGAGGGATCCTGAAAAATGAGGTGATTACCGTATGCCCTAATGTTTTGAATAAAAAACTATACCCGTTAGTATTGGAGAATAAAGGCATAATTTAAAGGTATTATCATAATAGACCAAGTATGTGTATGTGTACTAAGTTTGATAGTATTTAGTTGTACTATAAGGGACCATTTTCATAACAATCATTTTTTCTACCGTTGGATGGAGTTTTTGAATGGGTTTTATATCAAAGTGGTAACTCGGTTCGTCAAAAACTATCACTTAATACACTGTACTCATCGGGGTCTCATTTAAACCACTAAACTAAGAAAAATATCATTTGCCCCCCTGAATTCACAAAAATAATACAATTTATGATGGTCTAAGTAATATAAAAGAGGGCAAATGATATGTTTTCTTAGTTCAGTGGTGTAAATGAGACCCCGATAAGTACGATGGGCTAAGTGATAGTTTTTGACGAATCGAATGACCACTTTGATATAAAACCCGTTTTCGAATAGGCTACTTTCCTTTATAATTTTCCCCGAAAAGGATTTTATTTACCAAAATGCCATTACTGTTTCCGCTTAAAATCTCGGCGGAAAGAATAACATCTTATCAATCTTCGGTTATCGGCGTTGCATAGCAGCCATAAATCCTTTGTTTTTCCTGGTCCAGAAGCTACTATTTATACTCTGTGCAGCACTGAATTGACACATCCATTGACACATCCATGTGACATATAGCATACATGATTCGTGATGAGGCTGAATTATTCCGAACAGCATCAATTTTCTATCCGCAAAAAATTATAGAGGAAAGGCAAAAAAAATTGTTATAATCTTGACGGTCGAAAACTCCATCCAACGGTAGAAAAACTGATTGTTACGTAAATGGTCCGTGACAATAACCAGGACCCATAACAAAGTATTGGTGTATTGCAGAATCAACTTGAATGAAATAATTATCAGATTTGCTTTCCATTCTCTCTGACTCATTGCAGTTCACAAAAGTTAACATGGTATCAGAGCGGCAATAGTTGTGTCAGAATTGAGAAGAAATAGAGTTAATATTGTGAGTAGCTGATTCATTCAAGTTCAATTAAATTTCCAGAAATTGCATAGACGAGATTGGGTGAAGCCTTGATTACTCGTTGAGATTGGGTGAAACCTTGTTTACTCGTGGAGATTGGGCAAATATTGCATACTTCAGAAAATGGTTTGAGTTAGGGACCTGGACTGCTCGATATCGTGAGTTATGGAACCTACATTGCTCAACTAAATCATTGAGTATGAAGCCTTGATTACTCCAATCGTGCCTGGAAAGTTGTTCCTCGATTCTCCGTTTTAAATTCCGCTAAATTCTGTTGAGGTAGACTATCACTGAAATGCCTTGAGTTGCAGATGTTAATGGTGAAAGGAATGAAGAGATCGATGGAGATTCAAACAGAAGCCATTGTTTGGTTTTCGATTGAAATTGTAAGTCCTACTACATGTGTTAAATCTGAAATTTTCTTCGGATTATTGAATTTTGGTGAAGTTGTTGTTGTGCTAGATGATGTAGTTTTGGATTTTCGTGAAAATATTGTGTGTTTTGTGGGAGCACATATAATGTTTGGCAGAATTCCTAAAAGAAACATTTTTTCTTGGAGCTGTTTAATGGATGAAAATGTGAAGAACAAAAGGATACAAAATCCTTTAATTGGTGAGAAGATGATGTGTTCTGAAAGGGCTCATAATCTGTTTGGTAATATGTTTGACAGAGATTTTGTTTCTTTGACCTGTTTATTCTCTCAACTTTGGAAGAAGGATGATCCAAAAATGTTTTATGCAGTGGCTAAAACATAAGTGGTGTTGTGTGCTACAATAGTGAGTAGTCCTAAACTTTATATCTACTCAAAAGATGGCCATCAAGGTGCTAATGCTTCTTATCTAAGAGAAGCTATTGTTTTATTTGTGAAGAGCAAGTTTGACAATATACTAAAAAATCTGGTGCTGGCCTTAAAAATAAACTCAGGGATGTTAGAATTTAGAAACAGTATTGCACAGTATGGTGCTAAATGCGCAGTGGAAAGAAATGCTATCAAACTTAGCTGTGCAATCAAGTTAGTCGCTATTGTCGACAATAAATTTGACCCTAGGGTTTTCTTTGCGTGGCTTATTAGTTTCTTTTCATGATCCACTACGTATTACTGCCATAACATTGTTAAAGATGTGAAAGTGGTATTGCAATTGTTTTGTGTACATGTGTGGCAATCAAAGGCTAACGGGGCTTGTGCAAGTTTGGAGGAAACATGGAGTGAAATAGATTTACGACATTTAGAAGGAATTTCTTGTTGCTTAAAGAAAATGAGAATTTTACATGATTCCCTAATTCTTGGTACAAGATCATCAATTGATGGACGCCCGAGCATTTCACTAGTGTATGTATTATTTTTATCTCTACTGTTCTTAATTGGGGAATCAGTTCTGCTAATGGGAAGTAAGACTATGATGGAAGTAAGGATTCATTCTGAGAAAACTGGGAGAGAGGCCTTTCTTGACATCATTCCCTTTGTTGACTTGACGGGTGATTTAGAACAAGCTGAGTCTATTATAAAGGAGAAGCAATTGGGTTCAAATGATTCAACCTGTACATTTTTTGCTACAGAGCAATCAGTTCTTCCTGTGAGTATACGACAGGTTATTTTCAAATATCATATGGAAGTTGAGAGGCCTTACAGTCTCCCTATTGTTGTGAGATTGTTTTCTAAGCTTATTTGTCCAATTATTGTATCGGAAAACAATTCTATCTGGTAATGGGTCATTTGCTATCTGACAATGGATAAGTGTGCTTATTGGGATACAAGCAACAAAGAATGTATGATGTGACCAAAATATATGAATCGTATTACTGGGCAGATTTTACAATCTCAAAACATGATCCTCTTGGCCGTCTTGATAATTGTTTGTCGACTCAATTGCCTTGTGGAGATATTTGTGGTGTCATCATTAACTGGCATCTATTGAAAGACTACAGAGGTGGACGGTCTACAAGAATGACGGTCTTTAACCGGGTGGATGAGGCATTCATCAACTGGTTTGCTACAGTTGAACCGGAGAAAGCAGCCATTTGTCGCTTGTCTTTTTTAAAGGAAATTGAGTCTGCAGTATCTGATCTCTCTGTCTCAGTGCTAAGCATATCCCAGTCCAAGGCAATGATGGAGTTGAACTACATGTTTATTTATGGAGCTGCTCAGTCTTCTATATCTTTGCTTCAGAGACTTAGCCTTCTTGAAATTCTGCAACGATTTCATGCGGCATATTTCACTCGGCAGGGAAGTAAATGTGGTGAAATTCCAGTGTTGATGAAATTGTTATATAATTTTGATCATGTGTCCTCTTGTGAACAACCTTCTGATTCTGGTTTGTGGGTTGGACTTTTTGGCTTAGATATGGCATTGGTAGGAAAGCCTCAGCAAGTTTTGTCTCTAACTTCTCTTCTATATTACGGAAATCGGAAGGAAGCAATTCATTGTGCAAGACTGCAGACTGACGTTCCTATTTGTTACCCGAACTTCTGGAAACAACACTCTTTACATCAGATCCTGAATTTGCTAAAAGGATTTTCCAGCTGGCTATTTTAATACAAGAAATTGTACACGTTTTGACTGATGCAGACAGTTTACATGAAATGATGGAAAATTTTCCGGGCTGCACTTGCTTTGGTTTGGTTTTGTACCAAACAAAAATATGAGCAGCTACATTGGCAATGTTTTTGGTGGGATTAACGGACTTTTGAAACGCAATACGCAGGGACAAATGAGTTTCGATATAGATTATGACATGCTTCAACAACATGATGTAAAAGAATCAAGGTTTGTAATTGTAAAAATTGTTATGGAAGCTATCTACTGTGCGGTAGTCCATGAAGTCGTGGCTCCAAAGGAAGAAGAGCTGATTGAGAAGGAAATGGTAACGAAAAGGAAACGTCGTCTGCTTGTCAGTCACTACCAATAAAGAATTGCGATTTGTTGACCATGGTCCCTACTCGGCTGCTTGGCAAGCTTAGAGGCCAGCACAGCCTCCCTCTCAGCTTGAGGGGAAGTATTGGAGAATAAAGGCATAATTTAGGGGTATTATCGTAATAGACCAAGTATGTGTACTAAGTTTGTTAGGATTTAGTTGTGCTATAATAACAAAGTATTGGTGTATTACTGAATCAACTTGAATGAAATAATTATCAGATTTGCTTTCTATTCTCTCTTCTTTCTCTCTGACTCATTGCAGTTCACAAAAGTTAACAGTTAGCTGTTTGAATGAAACTCTTATTGCTCTAAATCCTAAAAAAGATTATCCCATTAAAGTCTCTGATTATAGACCCATTAGTTTATGTAATGTAATTTACAACATTATTGCTAAGTGTCTGATTGCGTCCAACTCTTCCGGATGTTATTTCATAGTCCCAGAGTGCTTTTGTTGAGGGTCGAATCATATATACATGACAATGCTGTAGTGAGGTTTGAAGGAATTCACTGTATAAAACAGAATAGATTTTAAAATGGTTCAAAAGTGGCTATTAAACTTGATATGGCCAAAGCTTATGACAGAGTAGAGTGGAGCTTTATTGAGAGAGTCATGGTTAAACTAGGATATGATAAAAGGTGGATTGGCAAAATCATGAACTGTGTTACTTCAATGAGATTTTCTTTTATCATTAATGTAATGGAGAGGTAAAAGGTTGTGTTACACCTCAGAGAGGCCGTAGACAAGGCGACCCCCTTTCCCCGTTTTTATTTCTCTTTTGTTCAGAATTTTGTCACACCTTACTGATTCAGCTAAAAAACATAGTAAGATCCATGAGCTTAATTTTGGATGTGAAAAGAATATGAATTCTCGTTTATTTTTTGCGGATGACAGTCTTATTTTTATGGAGGCAAATAGGGAAGAATGTTTAATGTTTAAAAAAATCATTATAAATATGGTTTAGTCTATGGTGAGCTTGTGAACTTTGAGAAATCTGAAATGTGTTTTGGGAAGCATATAGCTAAGGAATACTAACTAGGCAAAAAATCACTAAACTTGGCAAAAATTCTGGGGATGAGAGTTGTGGATAACTATGGAAAATATTGGGAGAAGGAAAAATCTCCATAAAATGTCAACGAGGTTTTGGTGGGGACATTGGAGGGTAAGAAGAAAATGCATTGGTGTAAGTGGGAGGACTTGTGCAAGCCAAGGGAGAGAGGAGGTTTAGGATTTCGTAATCTTGAGCTCTTCAATCAAGCTCTTTTAGCGAAGCAAATTTGGCGTTTAATAAGAAATCCTAACTCTCTTTGTGGAAAGATTCTTAAGGAATCTTATTTTGAAAATAGTACTCCCTCCGTCCCTTATTTCTTTTCCTACTTTCCTTTTAAGGATATTCAAATTACTTTTCCTGTTTCTATTTTTGGCCATAAATATTAAAATTCAATACCCACTACTTCATCCACTACTTCTTAAAAATAATATTCAATACCCACTACTCCACCCACTAATCATTACAAACAATATTCAATACCCATTATTCCACCCACTACTCCTTAAAAATAATATTCAATACCCACTACTCCACCCACTACTCTTTAAAAATAATATTCAATAACCACTACTCCACCCACTACTCAAAAAAACAATATTCAATACCCACTACTCTTTAAAAATAATATTCAACACCCACTACAACATAAAAAAACATTATTCATTCCCCACTATCTTAAAACCCGTGAAATTCAGCAAACAAGAAAAGAATTTAGGGACGGAGGGAGTAACATTCTTCAGGCTAAAATGTGGTTCTAAACCATCTTTTGTGTGGAGAAGTGTTTTATGGGGTAGAGAGATCATTTTAAAAGGGTTTCGATGGAGGGTAAGAAATGGAAGTACTATTAAAATTTTAGATGATCCATGGATTCCTTGACCTCTCAATTTTCGGATATATAATAAACCTAATATTCCCCCAAATTTATATGTGAGGGACCTAAACAACAAAATGGAGAATGGAATTCTGATCTTATATATGAAATATTCTGTGAGGAAGACTCGAAGATTATTCTTAGTCTGCCTACTGGTGATATGGCTGTTGAGGATAAAATAATGTAGCACTATTCTAAGTACGGAGAGTATAATGTAAAGAGTGGGTATAAAATTGCTTTTGATATGTTAAATAATGTTAAACCAAACCAAACCAAACATATCCAGTATATCCCGCTCAGAGCAGGGTCTGGGGAGGGTAAGTTGTACGCAGACCATGTCCCTACTTTTTAGGGTAGGGAGGCTGTTTCCGTGAAGACCCTCGGCTATGTGCATGACATAAATATTGAGTGATAACTATAAAGGAATCTAAAAGATATGCGACAGAGTTCAAAGCAATACCTGAGCCCATGGCTTTCTCCACACGGGCCTTACCTACCACGCCCCTAGATACCATCCAGCGAAGCTCCCTGCACCTGCACAACCGGGAAACATATGATAATAGAAATGAGAAATGGAAAAGGAAAACGATAGCGGAAATAGCCGAACTCCTAAGATAAGGCTATCCGAGACAACCGAACTCTGAGGTTCTCTACTACAGAGCCGTCCCCTAGCAGAGAGTCCACCACTCTGATCTGCCGCCTCCACGAACACCTGTCAACGGTCATGCTCTCACTTAGGTTAAAACCCTTCAAATCCAACCTAAGCTGCTCTTCCCACGACCTCCTCGGTCTGCCTCTCCTCCTCTCCCCGACAACCGAAAGACCCTCGACCCTTCTCACTGGGGCTTTCGGCCGCCTCCTACGGACGTGGCCGAACCATCTCAACCTCCCTTCCCTAACTTTCGCGGAAAGAGGCGCCACTTCGAGTTCGGTCCTAAACACCCTATTAGGGATTCTATCTAGCATCGTGCGGCCACACGACCACCGCAACATCCTCATTTCAGCCGCATCCAACTTGGTTTCGAGGGTCTTCTTCGCTGCCCAGCACTCAGAACCATATAACAACGCAGGCCGGATTGCCGCTCTATAGAATCTCCCTTTCGACTTTAAAGGAACCTTCTTGTCGCACATCACCCCTGACGCTGCCCTCCACCTTAGCCACCCAGCATTGATACGATGGTTGACATCGTCTTCTACCTCACCTTCCTTCTGGATGATCGAACCCAGATACTTGAACTTATCCGTTCGCGGGACGATTTGATCTTCGATCTTAACGTCCACCCCTTCCTCGCTGTCCTCGCCACTGAAGTTGCACCAGAGATACTCGGTTTTAGTTCTACTCACCCGCAAGCCTTGTGACTCCAAAGTAGATCTCCATAATTCCAACTTCTCGTTGACCTCCCCCCTTGACTCCGCCACTAGCACGATATCGTCAGCGAAGAGCATGCACCACGGGACAGCGTCTTGGATCCCGCGTGACATGACATCAAGGATAAGAGCGAAAAGAAGAGGACTTAGGGCCGATCCCTGATGAAGCCCAATCTCAACAGGGAAGAAACGAGAGTCACCCACTGGTGTCCGGACGCAAGAAGTAGCTTGGGAGTACATGTCCTGAATCACTCTAACGTACGACGACGATACCCTCCGCTCTACGAGGGCCTTCCAAATCGCTTCACGGGGGATACTATCATAAGCCTCCTCGAGATCAATGAACACCATATGGAGGTCTTTGCGTCGCTCCCTGTACTTCTCCAAAAGGCGTCTGACGAGATGAATGGCCTCGGTCGTCGATCTCCCCGGCATAAAACCAAATTGATTCTCTGATATTTCAACTACTCTTCTAATCCGGCCTTCTACCACTCTCTCCCAGAGTTTCATAGTATGACTGAGTAATTTAATACCCCTATAGTTACTACAACTCTGGGCATCGCCTTTGTTCTTGAAAAAAGGAACTACAACACTACGCCTCCATTCTGCTGGCATCTTAGCACCCATGAGGAGATCATTGAACAGATTTACTAGCCATTGAACGCCAACTTCGCCAAGACAAATCCACACCTCGATTGGGATCTGATCCGGGCCAACCGCCTTCCCTTTCGCCATCTTACGAATGCCCCCCTTGACCTCGTCCTCGCTGATACGCTCACATGGAGACGAAGGGGGGATCTATAGTTCCCCACCGGCCCAACTCCTCTTATTCCCATTGAAAAGGTTATGGAAATACGAACTCCACCTCTCCTTAATGGCGTCTTCATTAAGTAACACTCGGTCTGAATCATCTTTGACAAACTTAACAGAACCCAGGTCGCGCCACCCTCTCTCCCTAGCTTTGGCTAGTTTAAATATAGCATTCTTTCCTTCCTTGGTATCCAGGCGCTTGTACAACCCCTCATAGGCTTCCACTTTGGCTTTCACCACGGCCTTCTTTGCCTCCCGTCTCGCCACCTTGTACGCTTCCATCTTCCGACTCAATCACACCATCTTCTAACCCCTCCTCATTTCTACGCCACCCCACCTTGCCTACCAATCCTCACCACCGTTTTTCACCTCCATTAACCGTACCCCTCACCCAAAATCTTCTTTTTTTGGCCCTTTTTTCTGTTGTATTTTTTGGGTTTCTTCCCTCTCGTTGTTCGGTTTTTATATTTTTTTTATAGTTCTTTTTGTATTATTTGGGTTTTTGTTTTTTGTATTGTTTTTGTATTAATATATTTTGTATCATTTTTGTTTTGGTTCGGTTTTGTCGATGTCTGGTAGTCTGCGTGTTGGCAGTTTGAATTTAGGTACCTTGTCAGGTAAACTTTTTGAGCTAGTGGACGTGCTGAAGAAGCGGAGAGTGGATGTGGCATGTATCCAAGAGACTAGGTGGAAGGGGGCCAAATCCAGAGTAGCGAACGGGTATAAATTGTGGTACTCAGGTCTTGCCAACTCGAAGAACGGAGTGGGTATTCTTTTGGCGGAGGATCTAAAAGACAACGTTGTGGAAGTAAAGAGGTTCAACGACAGGATCATGTCTGTCAGGGTTGTGGTTGGGGAGAAGGTGGTGAACGTGGTGTGTGCGTATGCACCTCAAGTCGGTTTGAGCGATCCTGAGAAGGAGGCGTTCTGGGTCTGTTTAGATGAATTAGTTGGCAGTATTCCGGACGACCAATTCTTAGTACTGGGTGGCGATTTCAATGGTCACATTGGTAAGAGGGCAGATGGCTACACCAGCGCTCATGGCGGCTTTGGTTTCGGGACCAGGAATGTCGGTGGGTCCGCCTTGTTGGACTTTGCTACTGCCCAGGAGTTGGTAATCGTGAATTCTGTTTTTCAGTAGAGAGTAGAGGGATGAGCACCTCATCACCTTTAGTAGCGGGGGTAACGTCACTCAGATTGACTACCTACTTTTGCGCAGTCGGGATGTCAGGACGTGCATGGATTGCAAGGTGTTCCGGAGTGAGACGTGTGCATCCCAGCACCGGCTGTTGGCCATGGATCTGACCATGGTGGAGGTTTGTATGGAAACTTAAAGTGCCACCCAAAATTAAGCACTTCCTTTTCAAACTTAGTCATTCATGGATCCCAACCAAGGATGTTCTTTGTCGAAAGGGACTTAATATAGATAACAAATGTGCTTGATGTTTTAATCCTGTTGTAGAGGGTATTTTTATGCTTTATGGTGCTGTCCAAAAGTGATACCTACATGGAAAATGAGTGGATTGTGGCACAAAATCAAAAGTTGTTTTTCTAAAACTATTGAAGAATTTTTTATTAGACTCTCCACCATTTTTGTCTATTTCTGAGTTTGAATATTTTGTTATCGTCTCTTGGCAGTTATGGAATGTGTGTAATAGTCGAATTCATGGAGTTTCTCTTCCAATGTGTCTTGAATGGTGCGGATCTATATATAACGATTATAAGAGAAGTCTGGAGGTGGCAAGTACTGATACTAGAGGTGGAGGTGATTTTGCAGGCAGGGTAGATAACTGGAAACCTTCTTATTGTGGTACTATAAAAATAAATGTTGATGCTGGTTTCTTGGTTAAATCACGAGTTGGTGGAGTTGGGGTGGTGGCTCGCGGTTACAATGGTCGTGTTCTTGATGCTGTTACAAATTATGTTCCGCATGGTTTTTTTAGCAATGACAGTTGAGTTGCTTGCAATTAAGGAGGGGCTGGTGCTAGCTAAGAAAAGAGGATGGGATAATGTTGTGCTGGAGCCTGACTGCTCTAATGCAGTAGCAATTAGAAATTTTCCCAGTTTTTGTTCAGATTCAGATGTCTTAATATCTTGTATCCGTTCTTTACTTCCTAGTTCCTAGTGATGGGATTGATGGTATTAGACTGATTTGCAGAAACTCAAATGAGGTAGCTCATTGTCTAGCCAGGATAGCTTTGTTCAACAAAGTTAGTGCTATGTGGGATGGGGTTCTTCTCTTAGCTGTGAATTGAGCTTATCTAGCCGATTTGCCTATCCCTTTGTACTGATCTGTTTGTGTTTAATCAAGTTTCAATTCCTTGAAAAAAAAAACAGAGGCCCAGGACATACGTTTCTCTGAAAAAAGAAAAAAAGAGTAAAAAAATAGCAATAACGATACCACTTCTAGCTATTACTCTTGTTCTATAGAAATATAAATAGCAGCACTAAATTATAAATAATCCTAGGAATAAATTTCGAATAAGATTATCAACCCTGCAGTTCTGTATTTTCACTGCAAA
Source organism: Saposhnikovia divaricata (assembly GCA_036435485.1). Taxonomy (NCBI): domain Eukaryota; kingdom Viridiplantae; phylum Streptophyta; class Magnoliopsida; order Apiales; family Apiaceae; genus Saposhnikovia; species Saposhnikovia divaricata. Next base: position 37,842,643 of record CM071599.1, read on the forward strand.
AATAATATTAGTTCATCAGCTTCTTAAAAAGTAAAAGATATGATGAAGCGGGTATGGTTGGGACGGGAACTCTAATCATTCAAGAGTTGAATCTTTGCGAACCCCTCCTCAAGAAGTGATTGCACCAACAATATCGAAATCAATTACTTATGCCGCATAATTCCAATTTCAGAATCAAGCATACCCCTCCAAACCACAGTCCGAATCATACCGACAACATCTCTCATTTCACCATACACTGGCTTAAGTTAACCCTACAAATCTCTTGAACCCTTTTCTGTCATGATCATAACCAGTTTGTTTTTGCATTTTTTGCTTACTATTACGTACATACGGCGGGGACATTTGCAGCAACCATCTACTCTGTTAAAAATAGATACTACTAAAGTATATTATTAAATTGTAAACATTTTTTATGTGTTATATATTATAGCACTTAAATGAGGACCGAACCTCCAAAGAAGTACAAGTACAATGGAATGAGAAGGATAATGAATAAAATAATGCATTACACATGTTAGACGATCTAAAAGTTAACTATAAGTTAGCTAAGTAATAGTAATAGCGACGTAATTGCATTAAAAAAAACAAGTTAGCTAAGTTTGCTTCTTCATATGCTTTGATGGAAAACAAGTTTGGACCCAAAAAAGTACTACAATCCACGATAATTGAAACTTAAAAGCTAGTGATAAACGGGGTGCAATATTTGATCCTTTCATATACTACAATGACTTACCACTTTACTTTAGTTGTTCAAAACCTTTGAGTGAAATAAGAGTCTCGGTGTACTCGGTTATACTTTTAGCCCAATCCACAGGTGCCTGATGAAGAAATTTCTTGACATGCATCTTCTTGTAGTCATGAAAGCTGTAGTCGAAACCACATGCAAAAAACTGTCCATCACCTAAATAGAGCCTAGTATAGATCCCAGTTCGCTTTAACGTATTCGAACTATGGTCAAGGTTGAACTCTTTAGTCCGAGACCAGTTGCCAAGAACTTCATTCAACGTCCATAGACTAAGAACCGGTTTATCATCAGTGGATTCATTAAAGATCGAAGCAACAGAACCTTCAAAATCCAAAACAAATATAGAGTACTTTACTAGTTGAGATTGCGGCAGGGATGTGGGATAGTGATATACTTTAAACACTTCATTATGCAAATCAAACGATAGTAGTTCAGGTCGGCCATCGAAATACAGAACACGACTTCCTTTAGGATTAACACACGCAATTGGAATTGAAATATTTTCAAGTGTCTTTGGAATATGAATCTGTTTCCAAGAATCATCATTTGCAGAATACAAATCCGCTCGTAGAGCCCGTATAACGTCACCATCATCATCAACAACAACATTATCATCAGCATCAACCTCGGGCACTTGATAAATCCTAAGAATCTTGTAGTCATTAGAAATATCATCGAAACCAAACCCTAGCACAAACTCATTGCCAAACTCATCGCCATACTCATCGCCATTTAATAGTACATTAGGAGGAGGAAGTTTCTTAAATTGCCTAGTCATCGGATTCCCCAAATAAATAACATCAGTACGACGGTTACTAACACAAACAAGCCCATTACAAGAACATACTGTATCAATCGCCCAATATTTAAAAAACTCGACCACGTAGAGGAGTGTTGAATTTTCACAAGTATCAACATAGATGGATCTATCGTACACGTTGAGTACGGAGGAGGGTTGTTTTTTGCGGGATTGAATGAGGTGAGCTTGGGTAAATTGCGAGTTTGATATAATAGATAGCCATGTCTTGCAAACTGATTTGCATCGGAGGAGTGATAATACAGGCAAGAATGTAAGTATTTTGACCACCAGTTCATCGGGTAAAAGGAAACAAGTACTGTTCATGGTTTGTGCCCCCGCCATGTATTCAGGGCTTTTGTTATAAACCCTATATATATCCTTATATATAATAATCATGTTGATCTTATCCAAATTTTTGGTCTGATCATTGTGCTACCAAAATCATATATGATCCGTTGGATTAAAAATAGACGATCAAGATTAGATCATATTAATATATATATATATATATATATATATATATATATATATATATATAATCTAAAAAGGATATTATTAGAAAAGGTTGCATTAGAATTGAATTTTAAAAAGAAAATTATAATCTAAAAAGGATATGATTAAAAAAGTTTGTATTATGATTGAATTTTAAAAAGAAAATTATAATCTGAAAAGGATATAATTAAAATAACTTACATTAGAATTGAAAATACACAGAATCTCAAACAAACGAAAATATAATTACGAATTTTTACATTAATCCTATTTAATGTAGAAATCCTACATTGATAATGCTATTCAATGTAGAAAACATAATTATATATGATTTAAATAAATTGACATATATATTTTCGTACTTCAATATAAATACACTTTTTATTTTATAACATATTAAAATATAAAATATTTTTTAATGCAAGATCCAACGATTTTCATCTATTTATTTTAAGATTTTTGTCGTGCGGAGGACCAGACTACCGATTATCAAAAATTTGGACAAAATTCCTCTTACATTTATTATTAAAATTGTATTTAGTTGTTATTAGAATTATCTTCAAATAATTATAAGGATATTTTGATAATCAAAATGAATTATAAGTATAATTCATAAATCAAATAAAATTTTCAGCGTAAAAAATTATTAATTTCTTTTCTTTTTTGTTTCTGCGTAGATTTAATTAGAAAAAAAATTATTGAACCATCACTAAATTAAAGATTATTTTGTTAATTTTACGTGAGCTGTAATCGTACAAATCAAATTTTAAGAATTCAAGATAGAGTATGAATATTAAATCGAACGTGTAAAATCTTATATATATATATATAAATTTTTTAACAATAATTTGATATGTAAATTAATAACTTTTAAAATTTTAAAATATTAATATAATTATAGATATTAAAAATGGGAGTCATGCGTTGCACGAGTTATGAATTATTATATCCTTATATATAATAAGCATAATAGGTATCTTATCCATAAATTTCGTCACTGTACTACAAAAATAATCTCAACCGTCAAGATTATATCATATTAAAAGAGGAAATTATAATCTAAAAAGGATATGATTAGAAAAGTTTGCCTTAGAAGTAAATTTTAAAAATAAAATTATAATCTAAAAAGGATAAAATTAAAAAGGTTGTATTAGAATTGAATTTTAAAAAGGAAATTATCAATATCAATATAAATATCAATATCAATATCAATATATTCCTAATGTCTGCTAGTATTGCATTTCGAAAATTACTACTTTTATCCTTCATTTTTTTAATCTTCTTTATTTCTTTGACGCCCTTTTTTGTCATTACACAGGAAAATTACTGCTTTTATCCTTCATTTTTTTAATCTTCTTTATTTCTTTGATGTCCCTTTTTGTTATTACACAGCATTTGGAGCGACCCAATTTAGATTGGATCGACCCAAATCTAAATCTATACTATTTTTTATCATTACACAACATTTGGAACGACCCAATTAGATCGACACAAAAATATGACATCATATCTTCTAACCACTAACAAAATATAATAAAAATTCGTATACAACGAATAATATCCGTTAGATTTTTAGTTAAAAATTAGAACTGTTATATCTAATGATTAAATATATTATATGATTAAATTTATTTACAAAATACATACCCAAAAATATGACATCATATTTCGTAAATTACTGCTTTTATCCTTCATTTTTTTAATCTTCTTTATTTCTTTGATGCCCTTTTTTGTCATTACACAGGAAAATTACTGCTTTTATCCTTCAATCTTCTTTATTTCTTTGATGTCCCTTTTTGTCATTACACAGCATTTGGAGCGACCAAATTTAGATTGGATCGACCCAAATCTAAATCTATACTATTTTTTATCATTACACAACATTTGAAACGACCCAATTGGATCGACCCAAATCCAAAGCTCTACTATTATCCTTCATTTTTTTATTAATAATATAATTAATGATAATTAGCCGAGTGCCTTTTTCAATTATAAGATGTTTACTTATAATTGATATGATATTACCTATTATAAATACCTAAAATATCATATCTTCCAATTAATAATTTTTTTTTCTCTCTAATCAGTATTTGGAGCGACCCAAATCTAAACCTCTACTATTATCCTTCATTTTTCTATTAATAATATAATAATGATAATTAGCCGATTACCTTTTTCGATTAAAAGATGTTTAGTTATAATTGATGATATTACCTTTTATAAATACATAAAATATCATATCTTCCAATCAATAATTTTTTTTTCTCTCTAATTAAAACACGTTGACTTTTAATTTAGAACATAATATTGAAATAATTAATACATACCCAAAAATATGACATCATATCTTCTAACCACTAACAAAATATAATAAAAATTCGTATACAACGAATAATATCCGTTAGATTTTTAGTTAAAAATTAGAACTGTTAGATCTAATGATTAAATATATTACATGATTAAATTTATTTACTAAATACATACCCAAAAATATATCTTCATATCTTCTAATCACTAACAAAATATAATAAAAATTCGTATACAACGAATAATATCCGTTAGATTTTTAGTTAAAAATTAGAACTGTTAGATCTAATGATTAAATATATTACATGATTAAATTTATTTACTAAAATTTCAAGGTTCGAATTTTTATAAATACCTAAAATATCATATCTTCCAATCAATAATTTTTTTTCTCTCTAATTAAAACACGTTGACTTTTAATTTAAAACATAATGTTGCAATAATTAATACATACACAAAAATATGACATCATATCTTCTAACCACTAACAAAATATAATAAAAATTCGTATACAACGAATAATATCCGTTAGATTTTTAGTTAAAAATTAGAACTGTTATATCTAATGATTAAATATATTATATGATTAAATTTATTTACAAAATACATACCCAAAAATATGACATCATATTTCGTAAATTACTGCTTTTATCCTTCATTTTTTTAATCTTCTTTATTTCTTTGATGCCCTTTTTTGTCATTACACAGGAAAATTACTGCTTTTATCCTTCAATCTTCTTTATTTCTTTGATGTCCCTTTTTGTCATTACACAGCATTTGGAGCGACCAAATTTAGATTGGATCGACCCAAATCTAAATCTATACTATTTTTTATCATTACACAACATTTGAAACGACCCAATTGGATCGACCCAAATCCAAAGCTCTACTATTATCCTTCATTTTTTTTATTAATAATATAATTAATGATAATCAGCCGAGTGCCTTTTTCAATTAAAAGATGTTTAGTTATAATTGATATGATATTACCTATTATAAATACCTAAAATATCATATCTTCCAATCAATAATTTTTTTTCTCTCTAATCAGCATTTGGAGCGACCCAAATCTAAACCTCTACTATTACCCTTCATTTTTCTATTAATAATATAATAATGATAACTAGCCGATTGCCTTTTTCAATTAAAAGATGTTTAGTTATAATTGATGATATTACCTTTTATAAATTCATAAAATATCATATCTTCCAATCAATAATTTTTTTTCTCTCTAATTAAAACACGTTGACTTTTAATTTAGAGCATAATATTGCAATAATTAATACATACCCAAAAATATGACATCATATCTTCTAAGCACTAACAAAATATAATAAAAATTCGTATACAACGAATAATATCCGTTAGATTTTTAGTTAAAAATTAGAACTGTTAGATCTAATGATTAAATATATTACATGATTAAATTTATTTACTAAATATATACCCAAAAATATGACTTCATATCTTCTAATCAATAACAGAATATAATAAAAATTCGTATACAACGAATAATATCCGTTAGATTTTTAGTTAAAAATTAGAACTGTTAGATCTAATGATTAAATATATTACATGATTAAATTTATTTACTAAAATTTCAAGGTTCGAATTTTTATAAATACCTAAAATATCATATCTTCCAATCAATAATTTTTTTTCTCTCTAATTAAAACACGTTGACTTTTAATTTAAAACATAATGTTGCAATAATTAATACATACATAAAAATATGACATCATATCTTCTAACCACTAACAAAATATAATAAAAATTCGTATACAACGAATAATATCCGTTAGATTTTTAGTTAAAAATTATAACTGTTATATCTAATGATTAAATATATTACATGATTAAATTTATTTACAAAATACATACCCAAAAATATGACATCATATTTCGAAAATTACTGCTTTTATCCTTCATTTTTTTAATCTTCTTTATTTCTTTGATGCCCTTTTTTGTCATTACACAGGAAAATTACCCGATACTACCATTCGAATGATTGCGCTAAATTGTAGGAGTCGATACTTACTTCCATTATTTTCTCATATATATGCACATCAATTACCAAAATTGGTTTATTTTTTAATTTTGAATGGCTTCTGATCAATATAATCATTAAAACTAATTATTTTTTGCCTTATTATTTTTTATATATATTTTTTTCATTTTCTTTGGTTCATGAGGTAGACATGCTACGTACCAGAAGGTCTTATGGAATAGCATATTTTTTATCGGATGTCTCCGTAGGGACTATGGAATAGCATACTTAAAAGTTCAGACCCACGGCACAAGCCTCGCCCTCTGGGTCAGGCAACATTGCTCTTATTTATGCTCTAAATATCTTCTTTACTCGCGTTCAATTTCACTTCATATATGATCTCATATTTAGCACTTTCACTTGAGCTCGATAATAAAATATAAAAGCACTAACTTTTCCCTTTTTCAGTTTAGTTGGCTTTTTAAGAGAGAATAGGTAGTGGAAAATGTGATTGTTATAATTTGTAATCATACATTATTTGAAGATAAAAGTGAATAAGTGAGCTTCTTGCGGAGACCTGTGTTTTTGGTAAACAGTATTATCCTTCATTTTTTTAATCTTCTTTATTTCTTTAATGCCCCTTTTTGTCATTACCCGACATTTGGAGCGACCCAATTTAGATTGAAACAAAAAATTCTATTATGATATTGTACTTATTTTCAGTAATACTGTAGTATTACGATTGCACCTCCAACCTTTCTCTTCTCCTCCAGCTACATAATTTTAAATATTAAAAACAAAATAAAATACAAGAAGAAGTTTGCATTTATAAATATAGATTACAAGCAGAGAGAGATGTTTAGTTAGAGATAGACTACATAGCCACAACATAAGTGATAAAAAAAAAGATGTTAGTTACAGATAGACTACATAGCAGCAACATAAGTGATAAAAAGAAAGATGGTTTACATGATGATCAAGCTAATAAAGTATTGAAGTAATTAACAAGCCTAACCACAGAAGCAACTTCCATTTTATAGGTACTGTTTATCATAACGTGGGTAATGTGTTTATGTATTCCCATTAATTTTATTTTTGGTCATCCCTCTAAGTTGATCACAAAAAAATTAACAACCCATCAAAATAAGTAGTTTAAAAATATATTCAAATTCAAATTATTATATTCGTTTCAATAAGAACATACTTTTAATATAATAAAGTCAATAAAATAAAAATTCAACAATTTCAGAAAGCGAGAGCCATGGTGAAAGACCTTAATTTGAATATAAACTATAAATCTACTAGAATATTTATCTGATATTTTGACTTGCTTATTTAATTGTATAATTTACTTATTTTTAATAAAAGAATCTATATTAATAATATATATACACTGTATTTTCATACATGAATTTACTAATACAGTTTAATGGTCACGCTCTGGTGAGAATGAGAACAGTGAGAACACACATATTCGCTACATTTCAAGCTATTTTAAAGGGCCCCGCTAGGGGTATCTTCGCAAAAAAAGTCTTATAATTCTACCCTCTATCCATTCATAAAAAAAAATTAACAAAAAAAATTCAAAAAATTGCTTGAAATGTGGTCTTATTGTTCTCCAACATTTACATATTATATTAACTATGAGGTCTCATAGTTAATATAATATGTTCTTGATATTACTTAGACCTGGCAAAATTTGTGATTGGTTTGGTTTTGGTTCCAATAATATGGTTTTGGATTGGTTTTTGATCCAAGTCCATTTTAAAATCATATTTCTATAAATTTGGTTTTGGATTCGGTTTGGTTCCTATGGATTTGGATTGAAATATTATTACTCCGTATATGAGGTTTAATGTTTTGGAGACATTGGGGGTGAAGGGATTATCATGTCCGCATTTGAATAATGAAGACAATTTATTATTGTTTTCCATTAGAGAACAATATTTGTAAAAATATTTATTACTTTTATTGCAGATTTTGATGGATTAAATAAATTTTCAACATCGTTAAAATTAAATTGTATGCTACATTTTTATATAAATTTTAGCATATCATTATTTTATTAAATACGTATATAACTATATAGAATATCTTTCTAAGAATTGATTATTTATATAATTGCATACAATATCTTTTTTAAGAAATCAATCAAATTTGTTAAACTTTTGGTAATATCATTTTAAATTAAATAAGATGCCGTGTACGAAGTACGGGCAAAATGCTAGTTTATTTATTAGTAGTTAAACAAATTCATATCTATTATTTGGGCTCTATCTTGAGATCTATAAATCTGATTCGGATAATTTTACAATTCAAGCGAAACTCATAATACTACCAAAATAATCTCAACCGTCGAATCTAATATCTTTAAAAATAGACGATCAAGATTATATCATATTAAAAGAGGAAATTATAATCTAAAAAGGATATGATTAGAACTGGTTGCCTTGGAAGTAAATTTTAAAAATAAAATTATAATTTAAAAAAGATATAAATAAAAAGGTTGTATTAGAATTGAATTTTAAAAAGAAAATTATAATCTTGAAAGGATATAATTAAAAAAGGTTGTATTACAATTGAATTTTATTTATTTATTAGTATTTAAACAACTTTATATTTATTATTTGGGTTCTATCTTGAGATCTAGATATCTGATTTGGATGATTTTACAATTCAAGCGAAACTTATAAAATTATCTTTAATTTAATGATGATTTAATAATTATTATTCAAATAGAGACACTTAGAATCTCATGAGAAAATATGATTACGAATTTTTGCATTAATCCTACTCAATGTAGAAGACTTACATTGATAATGTTATTCAATGTAAAAAACCTAATTATATATAATTTAAATCATTGACATACATCTTTTCGTATTTCAATATAAATACACTTTTTAGTTTATAACATATTATTAAATTATAAAATATTTCTTTTTTTGCTAGATCAAATAGTTTTCTTTTATTTATTTTAAGATCTAACGTTTCTTATTTATTTTGTTCTACATATGACCAAACTACCAATTATCAAAGTTTTGGACAAAATCTCTCATACACATATTATTAAAATTATTTTGGTTGTTAGTAGAACTATCTTCAAATAATAACAAGGGTATTTTGATAATCAAAATGAATTATACGTAAAATTAATAAATTGAATAGAATTTTCAACATAAAAAATCATCTATTTTCTTATCTCTTTTGTTTCTGTGTAGGTTTAATTGGAAAATAATTGTTAAAGCATCACTAAATTGAAGATTATTTTGTTAATTTTACCTGGGTTGTAAAATCGTTCAAATCAAATTTTAAGAATTCAAGATAGAGTACAAATATTAAATCGAATGTGTAAAATCTCATATATATATATCAATTTTTTAACAACAATTTGATATGTAAATTAATAACATATAAAATTAAAAAATTAATATAATTATAGATATTAAAAAAGAAGTCGTGCATTGCACTGGTTATAAGCTAGTATCCTTAAAAAGCTTTATTAAACATAGGTCATTGGGTCACTTCCTGTCCGGCCCTAAATTGGGATTCAACGGCAACGTGTCCGGTTCGGCTCGGGTTTTGAAAAATTCAAATTCAAATTCAAATATTTTTGGGTTTTAAAAATAAATACATATGCATATCCAAATCCAAAATTCAATATCCAAATTCGTCGGGTTTCGAATCGAATCGGATTTTTTTCGGGTATTCAAAATTAAAAATAATATGAATAAGTTTAAAAACACCGCTACATGCAAACAATGTTAATAATGTTTATACAATAATTAAAATAAAACATGATTAAGTAGTCTAATATAATGTATTATACATATTGACATACTAAGTAAAATCTGAAATATGTTAAATTAATAATTCTTAATATACCAACATAAATGAAAATTTATGTAAAATAAAGAAATTTACATCCTAAATATATTATTAAAATTTGATGTTGAGAAAGAGAAGACTAATCACTAGATTATTATTGACTATTTCTAATAAAATAAATAATTTATATGTCTTATATCTGAAATATTATATATAATAATTACAAATTATCAAATTATATATAACTATTAAAATGTTTTATCAAAATCAGGTTAATCAGCAGGTATTCATTTGGAATTTTAAACAATCTATTAAAATTTGTAGGCATTCGATTCGAATTTCAAATAATCTTTCTAAATCTTTTGGTATTCAATTAAGATTTTAAAAAATCTTCTAAAATTTGTAGGTATTCAATCCGGATTTTAAAAAATTAATCAAAATCTCAAGTTATTCAAATTTCAACAGATTTCACAAAGTCATGGATTTTGAAATATTTGTCAGAGATTTTATATGTAAATTCATCAACGTAAAATTTGTTCTTACAAGACAATATTTTGATGAATTTGTGAATTATAACGATTTGTAATAAAAAATAATAAAAATTAAAGTAAAAATTTTTTAAAAAATATGTTATGTAAGTTTTTATACCTTACGTACATCTTTTCTCTTTCACTACTTCTCTAGGTCTATGAAAGTACATAAGCTTTTTTTCTTCATCATTTTCATTATTCTTTTTTTTGCATTAATTGTTGTAAAGTTATATGACCATGTGTAGGTTTTTGTTATATAATACATGTCTATACAACATGTTTTTTTGTTACATATGATATTATATTATCGATTTTATGAATCATTATGATATGTATGTTCTAAACATTTTTTAAATGATTAGCACTATTATGGCCGATTCACAAAATGCAAAAAAAAAAAAAAGAAGTGGTTGTGACCAATGGACAAAAGACGAGAGTGATGGATTGTTAGAACTTATGGTTGATTGCTAAACAAATAGTGATGGATCGAATTATTCCCCCTCTTAATGCAAAATTTCAATGCAATAAAACTTATGGCAATTATCAAAGTCGACTGAAATGGTTCAAAAGTTGATATACTTTTTACTCAGCTCTTTTAGGTTTTAATTCTGGTTTTGGATACGACTCTGTGTCAAAAAATTTCACTGCTCCGAATGATGTATGAGATGAGTAAATTAAGGTATAGCTAACTCTTTATACTATTATTCATCTAAGCACACAAATATTTTTTCTCTGTTAAAATTCGTTATGCTAACAATATTAAATAATATTTTTTATGACAGGCTCATCTAAAGGATAGCTACTTGCGTTATGAAGCATTTGACGATTACGAGGACTTAAAAATTGCTTTTGGAAATGGTGTCGTAGTTGGAAAAATTCTATTGGATTGGGTAGTTTTACTGAAGCAAGAACACTAGTGAAGTAAGGGACTTGCGCATTGAAGACTTGAATTATGATGTTGATGGTGAGGGATTTGTGCTCGAGCAAAATGACTCATCACTACTGTGAGGGGTTCTCCTGAAATTTTTGAAGTGCCTAAAAAAAACTTCTAGCGAAAAGAGGTAAAACCGATTATGAGGGAAGTTCCGACTCAAAACCCTTCCAAAAGTGATATTTTAGTGCAACTTGCTATACTTACGACAACTTTCGAAGGAGTTTATGAATTATTAGAAAAAAGGGAACAAGAAAGAACATATATCGCATGGGATGCGATTAAGGAGGTTCCAAATCTAGGCGAAGATATCTGTTTAGAGGCGTTTAACTTGCTCGACACCAAAACAAAAAAGGATGGTTTCTTGAAAATGACTCCCGAAGAACGAGTAAAATGGATAGACAAAATGATGATGAAAAAATGATAATTAAAGAATTTTTTTATTACAAGTATCGAATAAATTTTAGTAATCTATGTGATGTTTATAAGGGGGAACTTTATTTGATTGGTTGTATGAATTTCTTGCAATAATAATAATAATGCTACTAATTACAATGCTAAGTTGTGTTTAAATAGGCTCTGGATCTCTTGCCCAGCAAGAAATTGCCTTCTATTACAATTAGAATTCGATTAAGGTACTAAAACCTGCCCAAAATATAATTAGAATTAGAAAAAGGGCAAAACAGTAATCTTTCAGCAATGCTTCACAAAGAACACGTGCGCGAATTTTAACTACACGCTCCCTGCACTTGCTATCTATTCCAGGTTGTAGAAAATCTCTCAAGCTTCGCGTGAGCTGTAACGCTGAAAACGGACTTCTAGAACTCCAGATATGGCCAAAACAGTGTAGACTGCGCAACCTTCCCGAAAAATCCGGATTTTAATCAATTAATCCTCCAAACACGATAGAAGCATCCACCATAATCGACATTCTTGCAACTCTGCACAACTAAGCAAAACACATCAAAACTACAACAAACTTGAGTTCAAGACAATCAATTTAAACCGATATGAAGCGATCCAAGTGGATATAAAATCCACTTATCATCAGCCAACTACAGACTCAGCAACTAGAAATTTAAATAACTCGATTCTAAATAAATGGTAACAAACAACAACTCAGAGAAACAAGAAATCAGACACTCGAAGGTACCAACGAGCATTCAAACTCTCACTAAATTCGAGTCAACTAAACTCGGAAATGGGTTTGTATATGTTGAAAGAGAAAGAAGAGGGGATGGGGAGTTTTCTGTTTGTGATTTAAACGAGAACGAAAAGAAAGGTGAAGAAGAAGCCTGGGGTTCGATTGAGTCAGCATTACTCGAGAAGAAATAAAAGAAAGAAGAAAACGAAAAAAAGAAGATGGGTTGCTGTGTTTGTGTGTAAGAATTGGAGAGGGAAGAGGGTGAATAAGGAATCAAACGAAAGCAAAAAAAAAGAGTAAGAAGAAGAAATGGTCGGGCTAAAGGAAAGAAGGGAAGAAGAAGATAAAGAAGGGGGAGTGGGTTTGTTTATTTGACGAAGAGGAGAAACAAGGAGAGTGGTGTTTGTGTGGATAAAATCGAAGAAATAGAGTGTAAGAAGAAGACGCTTGAGCTGGGATTGATGGAAAGAAAAGAAAAAGGGGAGAAGAAGATGAAGTTGAAGAAAAATGCTGGGTTTGTAGTGTTTGTTCGATCAAGAAAGAAACAGGGGAATGAGTTATTTAAGCTTCGAATATAACAAAATAAACGAGACATAAAATAAATACTAAAAATAAAATTAATAATATTTTTGTGATTTTTCTTTTTTACATTAACACATAAAACAAAAAAAATTAAGATCTATAATTAAAATTGTGAAACCCACAATAAAATTGAAATTTAAAAGGGTTCAAAAATGATTATTAACTAAAAACAAGGAAATAAAAATCGTTAGTTTCAATCCCAAGTGGTTAGCGTTTCGCTACTTTGTCCACTAATCGGATTTACGAAAATAACGAAAACAAAGCTTGTATTAAAATGAGGGAAGTGTTTACAAAGAACAATTACAAAAATGAAGATAGAGGCTACAACTAGATTTTAGGGTAAAGAAAATTAAACTAAGATGTAGTGTGTTAAAACAAATGAAGGGGGGTATTTATAGGTGAGAATTAGGGTTTTGGGGTGCTTTTTGCAATTTCCCTATTTGCTCCAAAATCCTAGCTCTTTTTCCTTCTTTCATTTTGGTCCTTTTTCTTTCTCTTTTGCCCTTCTTTGCACTTTATTTCTTTATTTTGCCATTTCTTCATTTTTCTCGAATTTCCTGAAATACAATAAAATAAGTTATTAAAATATGAGTTCAGGCAGCAAATAGGTAATACAAAAATGCAAAAACAGGCACTTAGCAAATGCCCCCATACCAATCTTTTGCTCGTCCTCGAGTAATACCACAAACAAAAATATTGCAAAATGAAAAGCCTATACTCACTGTCGTAGGAGTCACGGGTAATTTTAGGTTTACCAACCCGTTAAACTCATAGACGATCTCTACAAGAGGAGTGTTGTCTCCTAAGGGTTTACAGAAGATATACCCATAAAATCTTTGAGATAAATCAGCAAGTGTCCAACTTTCTTCTTACAATCTAGCTTTAATTGGTGCCAACAAAACAATTTTGTAGGAAAATATATGCCTTAAAGATTATTCTAATAATAGCCAAGTTATAGGTTCCCACAATCCACATGATTAGACTCTAAAAATTTACAAAAAATCCCAAGGTGTGTAGTGAATTTAAGGCCCTTAATGGATAAAGTGTATACGAACATTTTCTCTTTTTCAACCAATATTGAACTGACCTAATCTCTATCAAAACAAGTATCTAGCCAAACTTCACGTTCTTAGCAGTTAGACCAACTCTGCAATGGTTGAGGTTCCGAAAGACTTTTACATCGATACCCATTTAGCGAGTTTTAGGTCAACAATCCCAGACCACAAAGGACCTTAGGTTTTTAGGCACAAAGTCCCCTCGGACTTACTTACTCGGGTTATCAATGAGCCTAACCTAGCCGATTTCCATACTAAGAATTTATTATTACAAAATTGCCTAACACTCTAAAATTACAGACATTTATTGATTTTTTTTAACGATACTATAGGAGCAAAATCTCGCAAAGGTTTGATTCGACATTGTTCTAACATGTGGGTTCTCTCTCAGGTATCGAATAACATTCCTATACAATTCTTCCATCAAAAGTCTTGTGCAAATGTGTCATCTTGGACTTTTAAGCAAAAATTTGTTCGACACAAGTTTCATGAGGAAAAACCTTACTTGACTACATTCAAATTATCTAAAGGCATTATACATATAATTTTCGAAAAATAGTCAACACCAACTAGTTCTAAAATTTAAAAAGTGGGAAGGACAACTAAGCTAAAATAACTCTATTTTTGAATTTTTCAAATTTTTAATTTTTTTTTGGATTTTTTCAATTTTATGTATTTACACTAAA
This sequence comes from Saposhnikovia divaricata, assembly GCA_036435485.1. NCBI lineage: Eukaryota > Viridiplantae > Streptophyta > Magnoliopsida > Apiales > Apiaceae > Saposhnikovia > Saposhnikovia divaricata. The sequence continues at coordinate 37,857,732 of CM071599.1, forward strand.
ACCCTCCCCCATACCTAAATCATGCATTGTCCTCAATGTATGCAAAATGCAAGATAAATGACAAGGGAGAATGGTGAGAAAATACCTGATAAGGATGAAAGAAAGTTTACAATTACCTATTGAAGAAACTTACTTGAATCATGGATCGATGAGGTGAATAACCTCTTCCTCGGGATCAAGTGGCAGCTCTAAGAATGGTTTGAGCCTTTGTCCATTAACTTTAAATATATCACCATTTTTAGGATTTTCAATTTCAACAGCACCGTGAGGAAAAATGATCCTAACAATGTAAGGACCTTCCCACCTAGATCTCAATTTCCCGGGAAATAAATGAAGCCTAGAGTTGTATAAAAGAACTTTTTGACCCGGAGAAAATGATTTTCTCAAAATGGATTTATCTTACAAAAGCTTACTTCTTTCTTTATAGATTTTAGCATTTTCATAGGCCTCATTTCTTAATTCCTCTAGTTCTGACAATTGCAACTTTAGGTGACTACCGGCAGTTGGTAAGTCAAAGTTCAATTCTCTAATGGCCCACAAGGCCCTATGCTCTAGTTCAACTGGCAAGTGACAGGCCTTGCCAAACACAATTCTGTAAGGGGACATGCCCAAAACAGTCTTAAAAGCGGTCTGATAGGCCCATAAAGCATCTATCAGTTTGATGGACCAGTCCTTCCTATTTGAGTTGACAGTCTTTTCTAAAATTTGCTTGATTTGCCTGTTCGAGACTTCAACTTGACCACTAGTTTGTGGATGATAAGGGGTGGCCAACCTATGAGTGAATGAGTACTTTTTCAAAAGGGACTCAAATTGATGATTCTTGAAGTGCTTACCTTGGTCACTAATGATAGCCCTAGGTGTGCCAAATCGAGAAACGATATTATCTTTTAAGAATTTAAGGACGACCTTGTTAACATTGGACTTAGTTGGTATGGCTTCTACTCACTTTGACACATAATCAACCGCTAAGAGGATGTAGAGGCTGCCAAAAGAGTTAGGAAAGGGACCCATAAAATCTATGCCCCACACATCAAAAATCTCGATGACTAGGATGGGATCATTGGCATCATATTTCTCCTAGTAATCTTTCCTAAGTGTTGACACCTACTACAAGTGGCACAGAATTCTGTAGCATCCCTGAACAAACTAGGCCAATAAAACCCGCTTTGGAGGATTTTAGCCGCTGTTTTCTTAGCACTAAAATGTCCTCCACAAGCTTGGTCATGACAGAAAGAAAGGATATTCTTGAATTCATGGTTTGGGATGCACCTCCGAATGATTTGGTCGGGATAGTATTTAAAGAGATACGGGTCGTCCCAAAAGAAGTGTTTGACCTGTGAGAAAAATTTCGATCTATCTTGGGTAGACCAATGAGAGGGAATGTCACCGGTTGCAAGATAATTTACAATGTCGGTGAACCAAGAGGGAGTAGAGATGGATAGAAGTTGCTCGTCTGGAAAATATTCGTTTACAGGGGAGTCGATGGTGGACTCCACTATCAAGCGAGAAAGATGATCGGCGACAACATTCTCAGAACCCTTCTTATCCCTTATTTCTAGGTCAAACTCTTGAAGCAAGAGAATTCACCTAATCAATCGGGCTTTAGAGTCTTTCTAAGAGAATAGATAATGAAGAGCGGCATGATCGGTGTAAACAATGATTTTCGAACCGATAAGATAAGACCGAAACTTGTCGAGAGCAGAGACTACGGCCTGAAGTTCCTTTTCGGTGGTAGAATAATTAAGTTGGGAATCATTCAAAGTTTTTCTCGCATAGTAAATGACATGGGGCATCTTATCGATTCGTTGCCCTAAAACGGCTCCTACCGCATAATTAGAAGCGTCATACATCTACTCGAAGGGGAGATTCCAATCGGGAGATCGAATGATTGGGGCAGAAGTCAATTCTTTCTTAAGGTGCTCAAAAGATTGTAAACAATTGCTATTGAAATCGAATTTGACATCTTTCCCGAGAAGATTGGTTAAGGGTCTAGCCTTCTTGCTAAAATCCTTAATGAAATGCCTATAAAAGCCCGCATGGCCTAGGAAGGAACGAATGGCTTTGACTGACTTGGGTGGGGGTAGATTTGCAATGAGGTCAACTTTGGCTTTATCGATTTCTATCCCCTTTTCAGAAATTTTATGACCAAGAACGATTCCTTCCTTAACCATAAAGTGGCATTTTTCCCAATTAAGAACGAGGTTGGTTTCTTTACAACGTTTAAGGACTAACGAAAGATGACTTAGATATTGAGAAAAAGACGAACCAAAGATGGAAAAATCATCGATAAAGATCTCGAGAAAATCCCCTACCATGTCAGAAAAGATGCTTATCATGCACCTTTGGAAAGTGGCTGGAGTAGTGGTTAAACCAAAAGCTAAACGTCGATAGGAAAAAGTTCCAAAGGGACATGTGAAAGTTGTCTTTTCTTGGTCTTCGGGAGCAATGGGAATTTGAAAATAGCCAGAATAACCATCTAGAAAATAATAGAATGAATGACCATCCAACCTTTCTAACATTTGATCGATAAAAGGCAAAGAAAAGTGGTCTTTTTTAGTGGCAGAATTGAGTTTCATATAGTCTATGCATACCCTCCAACCGGATTGAACACGGGTAGGCACTTGCTCATCATTCTCGTTGGTGACAACGGTAATGCCAGGCTTCTTCGGAACTACTTGAATGGGGCTAACCCAAGAGCTATCAGAAATGGGATAAATGATCCCATTATCGAGACACTTAAAAATTTCTTTTCGAACGACTTCCATCATGGTGGGGTTCAAACGCCGTTGAGGATCTCAAACGGGTTTTGCATCATCAGATAAGTGAATCCGATGTTGGATAATGGCCGGACTAATTCCTTTAATATCAGAGATACTCCAACCTATGGCTTCCTTATGTTCTCTAAGCACACTTACGAGCTCATCCTCTTGTGACTTGGTCAAATTAGAGGCAATTATAACGGGAAGAGACTCATTAGGACCTAAAAAGGTATACTTAAAAGTGTCGGGAAGAGGTTTTAGTTCTTAATCGGGCGGCTTCGACTCAACGGGTTCGCTAGCTTCGAAAAGTGACAAAGGAATCGATCACATGCTTGGTTATTTATAGGAATGGTGGAATCTAACATTGCATTGACCTCACTTGTATATTCGAAAACATCCTAATTTTGACCAAAGTGGTTTAAACAAAAATCAAGAGCATCATTAGGGTTTAAGAATTCTTGATCAACTATTTCATCAATTAAATTGACATCCATAGGTTGATCATAAAAATCATCGGGTTGTTTCCCTACATGGAAAATGTTGAGGTCAATTTTCATGTTTCCAAATGTTAGCTTCATTAATCCATTCCTACAATTAATCAAGGCATTGGAGGTGGATAGAAATGGCCTTCCTAGGATGATAGGAATCTGATTCTAAGGGTCCTTGACTGGTTCAGTTTCTAGAACGACAAAGTCAACGGGGAAGAAAAAATCACCTACTTTAATTAGCACTTCTTCAATAATTCCCTTAGGAATTTTGGCAGAGCGATCGGCTAATTGAAGCGTAACATTAGTTCTTTGAAGTTCTCCTAAACCTAGGGCTTGATAGACAGAAAAGGGAAGCAAGTTTACACTAGCGCCTAGATCGAGTAATGCCTTGTCCACAAAAGTATTGCCTATAACACATGAAATTGTAGGACAACCGGGGTCCTTATATTTCAAGGGAATTTGGTTCGAAAGAATTGAACTAACTTGAGAAGTCAAGAAGGCTTTCTTAGGGACGTGATTGGTTCACTTATGAGTGCACAAATCTTTTAGACATTTCGCATAAGAAGGAATTTGTTGAATCGCGTTTAAAAGAGGAATGTTGACTTTTACTTGCTTAAAAACTTCTATGATCTTGTCTATTTGAGCCATTTGTTTAGGAGAAATGAGTCTTTGCGGATATGGAGCTTTCGGCTTAAAGACTCGTGCACTAGGTTCTTCGGGGACGGGTTTCAAGGTTGTCCCACTCGTCGATCCTGGTTCTTTTGAACTCTCGGGTTCAAGATTATCGTTTGGTTCAGAATTTAACTCGTCTTCTTCGGGTGACTTGTCACCGACATGATTTTCTACTTGCTTACCGGACCTTAGAGAAATGACAGCGTTTACATTGTCATGAGGTGTTTGATTAAGAGGAAATTTAGGATTGACCTCAGGTTGACTTGGAAGCTTGTTCCTCTCACGCTCACAAATAGTGTTCGCTAATTGACCTAATTGAACCTCTAACTTAGATATGGCTTGGGTATTAGAATTCAATAATTGTCTATCTTAAGTTATGGTTTGCATGAAGTTGGTTTGAGATTTCACTAAAGCCTCGATACTCTTTTCTAAGGAATTAAGTCACTTATCCGAATCGTTAAACCCGGGAGGGTTCAATGGTGCTTGAATCGGGTTAGGATAATGACCTTGGTTTGGAATCGAGTAAGAGTTCGGCTTTTGAAAAGAAGGTGGCGGAGGCTGGAAATTTTGACCTTGACTCCATGAAAAATTCGGGTGGTTCTTCCACCCGGGATTGTAGGTCGGTGCAAACGGGTCATTCCTAGGCCTAGGTTGGAACATTGCATTCAATTGCTCAAAGTTTGGACAATGTTGAGATTCGAAGTTCGAAGGATTATGGTTCGGGTACACGGACGTAGGTGCGGGACCACTAAGAGTTTCTAAAGCTTCAAGTCGTCTAGTAAGAGTAGCTAATTTGGCATCGGTTGCAATCGAATTCTAATCGAACGCACACCCCTTGATGTACTAGATGACTCGTTGGACTTATTAGGTTCCCTAGTAGACTCCCACAACATCGTCTTTTCTGCAAATTCCTCGAAAAAGGCCCACCCTTCGTCCTTATCTTTTTCCATGAATTTACCTTGGCACATAGACTATAACAAAGCGGTTGTCGGACTATCTAAGGCCTCGTAAACAATCTTACAAAGTCTCCATTTTTCTATTCCATGGTGGGGGCATTGTGATAATAGACTTTTAAAACGATAAAAATATTTCCAAAAAGACTCCTTTTCCTTTTGATGAAATTGATTTATCTCATTTATCTCATCTTGTGATTAGGAAAATATTTTTTTTAGAAAAATTTATAAGGTACTAAAAATTAAAAACAAGAAAATAAAAATCTAGATGATGTGCCCTAAGTGATTAAATGCATGATGCAACAATTATGTAATTTCTAATTAATTTTTTTTTCAACTTTTTTTTTGATTTTTTTTGATTTTTTTGTGATTTTAAAATAATAAAAAGGCGAAAAGAGAAAAATACGGGTTATCGAAGCATGCTTCCAAAAATTCCAATTTTTTCAAGCTTCAAGCGGAGTTTCCCGAAATTTCCAATTTTCCTAAAAAAACAAGACAAAAATAAGACAAGTAAAAACTAATCCGAAAAATTAAAAAGTAATGCGCGAAAAATATTTATAGGCCCCCGGCAGCGGCGCCAAAAACTTGATGTGCTAAGAAAACATAAACAATTAAATGTCGCAAGCGCACAATCATCGTTTTAGTATTTGAGATTCGATCCACAGAGACTTCTTATTTTCGCGATCCTTAACTTTCAACTTAGGCGAATTAGAACGATTTTAGTTTTTGGAAATTTTGATTTTTACCAATTAATTCCTAATTTTAAACTCTAATTTATTCTAATTAATCTAAAAATTCTAAATTATTTTTTAAAAAAATTATTCTAAACAATTCTAAATTCAAATTAAACTAGATTTTGTTTTAAAAAAATATTAACCGAAAACTAAATTTTGAATTATCATCATTTAAAATTTAAAAAACGATTTTTATGAACAAAAAATTTTAATAAAATTTTGGCATGGATCCTTCGTAAATACAACCAACCAAAAACACAACCAAACGATTTCTCAATCTACAAACTCCGAAATTAATTAGCTGCTAAAAATAAAATTTACAAAATCCAAGCAATAAATCTACAACAACGATCTCAGAATATCAAACACTACTGCTACTCTGAACAAAAAGCTAAACCAGTTGAATAAAAAGAAAAATAGCAGTAACTGAGTCAAGTCGGTAGAAATTGAACATCCAAACAAAACTACCAAACCGAGTCAACTCGGTCGAACTCAGTGGCGAATCAAAGCAAGACAGCGGTTTGGCAACAAACAATAACACAGCAGACAGTAATATTCAGCCAACTACAGACTCAGCAACTAGTAATTTAAATAACTCGATTCTAAAAAAATGGTAACAAACAACAACTCAGAGAAATAAGAAATCGGACACTCGGAGATACCGACGAGCATTCAAACTCTCACTAAATTCGAGTCAACTAAACTCGGAAATGGGTTTGTATATGTTGAAAGAGAAAGAAGAGGGGATGGGGAGTTTTGTGTTCGTGATTTAAACGAGAACGAAAAGAAAGGTGAAGAAGAAGGCTGGGGTTCGATGGAGTTAGCATAATCGAGAAGAAATAAAAGAAAGAAGAAAATGAAAACAAGAAGATGGGTTGCTATGTTTGTGTGTAAGAATTGGAGAGGGAAGAGGGTGAATAAGGAATCAAACGAAAGCAAAAAAAAAAGAGTAAGAAGAAGAAAGGGTGGTGCGAAAGGAAAGAAGGGAAGAAGAAGATAAAGAAGGGGGAGTGGGTTTGTTTATTCGACGAAGAAGAGAAACAAGGAGAGGGGTGTTTGTGTGGCCGAAATCGAAGAAATGGAGTGTAAGAAGAAGACGCTTGAGCTGGGATTGATGGAAAGAAAAGAAAAATGGGAGAAGAAGATGAAGTTGAAGAAAAATGCTGGGTTTGTAGTGTTTGTTTGATCAAGAAGGAAACAGGGGAATGAGTTATTTAAGCTTCGAATATAACAAAATAAACGAGACAGAAAATAAATACTAAAAATAAAATTAATAATATTTTTGTGATTTTTCTTTTTTACATTAACAAATAAAACAAAAAAAATTAAGATATGTAATTAAAATTGTGAAACCCACAATAAAATTGAAATTTAAAGGGGTTCAAAAATGATTATTAACTAAAAACAAGGAAATAAAAATCGTTAGTTTCAATCCCAAGTGGTTAGCGTTTCGCTACTTTGTCCACTAATCGGATTTACGAAAATAACGAAAACAAAGCTTGTATTAAAATGAGGGAATACAAAGAACAATTACAAAAATGAAGATGGAGGCTACAACTAGATTTTAGGGTAAAGAAAATTAAACTAAGATGTAGGTGTTTGTTAAAACAAATGAAGGGGGTATTTATAGGTGAGAATTAGGGTTTTGGGGTGCTTTTTGCAATTTCCCTATTTGCTCCAAATCCTAGCTCTTTTTCCTTCTTTCATTTTGGTCCTTTTTCTTTCTCTTTTGCCCTTCTTTTCACTTTATTTCTTTATTTTGCCGTTTCTTCATTTTTCTCGAATTTCCTGAAATACAACAAAATAAGTTATTAAAATATGAGTTCAGGCAGCAAATAGGTAATAAAAAATGCAAAAACAGGCACTTATCAACCTGTTAGCAGCCTGAGTTAGCAGCCAATACCTAACATATAATACAACCAATAGTATTAGTTTTTCAAATTTTCATATAAATGCAATATAACTCACCTAAGAAAGAACCGGACACATCAAATGCGTATGTAGCGGTATCATCTTTACCATTCACATAGTGATCTGAGTCGCATGGTTCCCACGTCCTTATTGTTCTATGAGGCAGAGGACAACAAAATTACATTGTTTAATTAACTGACGACATAACATGTACGCTGCGTAATTTGTTTGTCAAATATTATTGTCCAGTCTTAAATTTAATGACACATTTCATCATTTTAATCAACATCTGATGCAATTAAATCACTGAAATATTATTATTTTTGGGAACTACAAGAGATGATGATACTATGTAGACTTATTAAAGTAATATAATATTGGCAAATAAACTGTCAAAATGATGAAATACTCATTAACATTATATGCCAACTTTCTTAAGGGCTTTTAGAATCAAGTTTGCACCATATTGAGGCTGAATAGTGATTATAGGTGGAGGATTATAGTTTGCACCATACTGGCTGAGGTCATTTCTGATTAAGTTCTTTGCTCACTTTAAATTGTAAATATTATTGCCAGCGATTTTACACTACCTGTTTCAAAGTATTATAGATTTAACCTTAAACATCAATGCTTTAGCAAGAGTAAAGATTGTCTTGTAATGCTTTAACCTTAAACATAAAGCCAGAGTAAAGATTGTCTTGCAATGCTTTAGCGATATCTACTTCTCTCAACATTTTCGGACTATATTAATTTTTGACTATTTATTTATAAATAGTGATCTTTAAATTATATATACCCATTATAAAATGTAAAGCATAATGTAATGTAATGTAATATGTAATAGAGGACATATATAACTCAACTAGGATAAAAGATAAATAATATTAAACTCTATACAGGGATCGTGAAATTTGAAGAACAGGCACCAACAAGGATCAAGTCGCTGAAAGAAGTTCATTAACATGATCAAGCATCAGTGATAAAATAAGATGTACAGACGATTCAGTTGAAGGGCCAAAAGATTCCAGAGATAAAGTTTTTATGGTTGCACAATTCTTAGTAGTGTTCTTAAAGACATGATACGAAGACCACGAGTGAATGTTATTCGTCTGTGAACCAGACCAGTTGCACTAGGCGTCAATACTTCACAAAGGAATCGAAGTATCTAACTCAGAAAAACTGTTAAGAGAGAGCGGTGTTGATATCCTCTAGTTAGTTGGAAGCTGAATATTTAAGGATGTCAAAATAAGAGGAAAATGAATAGTATCCGAAATTACTATTCATATGAATAGTAACTGAAATTACTATTCATATGAATAGTATCCGAAATTACTATTCACATGAACAGTAACCAAAAGTACTATGCAAGCTGGGTCCCACCTGTTTGATTTTACAACTTTTGAAAATCAAAAGTTCAGCAGGCGTGTTTGGAAAAAAAAAAGGAAAGCAGAAAGTTGAAAAAAAAGAGAAGAAAGCAGGCGGAGGTTCGTCAGCAGTGACGAAATATTAAGCCGCATAGTAACTTTCTAAAATCTATAAATAGGCCTGTTGTATTTCATTTCAAAATACACCTCAACACACAACTTTCTATTCTCTCTCTTATATCTTCTCTGTGTAAGCTGCTAGACAGTCTATCTAGTAGGAAAGTCGGCTTAGCCCACTTTCAGGAAGTGTCGGGTAGAAGGTCCTCGTGCCTAAACTATCCTTAGGAGTGTTTGATTTTATAGCTGGTCCATAAGATTAGATTGTGTAGCAAACCTCCGGGTTTTATCTATTCAAAGATATTTCTCAAACAATTGTGTTATTTCGATTCAGTATTTTTGATTTCATATTCACATCAAAAATCGAAATATTGCTAAATAACGTATTCAACCCCCCTTCTTATTCCGGACCTAACAATTGGCATCAGAGCCACTATATTATTATACAACAGTTAAGATCCAAAAAGCTATACAATCATGATAGAGAAAACACAAACCCCAACAACAAGCAGGTATGAATCAATCAGAGTTCCAATACTCAGGGCATCAGAGTATCCCATATGGAATGTGAAGATGGAAATGTTTCTGGAGGCTACAGATCCAGAGTACTTTGACAGAATCCATGATGGTCCACATTAGCCGACCAAATTGTCTATTGCAGTTGATGAAGAGGAACAGAAAATGATTCCAAATGAGAAAAAGACTACACTCCTGAAGATATCTCCTCTATTAGCAAGGATGCCAAGGTAAGGCATTTATTACATAGCACTCTTGACAATGTTATGTCTAACAAAGTCATTGGATGCAAAATTGCTAAAGAGATTTGGGATGCTTTGGAAGTCAGATGTCAAAGAACCAAATCCATCAAGAAAAATATGAGAACAATACTCACACAGGAGTACGAGCACTTTGACTCAAAGTCTGATGAGTCATTAACAGATCTATATGACAGATTCCTGAAATTGCTGAATGACTTGTCACTGGTAGATAAGGAGTATGATCTTAAAGACTCCAATCTGAAATTCTTGTTGGCTCTTCCTAAGAAGTGGGATTTAAAGGCCACTACCATCAGAGACAATTATGATCTGGAAGACATGTCTCTTGATGAAATCTATGGAATGCTCAAGACTCATGAGCTTGAGATAGAACAAAGAAGCAAGAGGCATGGAGGCAAATCCAAGTCAATTGCTCCTAAAGCTGAGGAGAAAGCTTCTAAAGAAGTTGTTGTGAAAAAGAGTCAATCTAATGGAAAGGCTCTTATTACAAAGTCTGATACTGAGTCATCAAACTCTGATGATGACTCAAACTCTGACAATCTCACAGACCCTGATGATGATGGCAGTGATGCTGAGATGATACAACTTGCAGCCCTGATGGTAAAAAGCTTCAAGAAGATGGCTTACAAGAACTTCAGGAAGGGAAGGAAGTTCATACGAAGAGATTCAAATTTCGAAAAGAAGAATTTCAGAAAAGCTGAGGAAAAGGAAGGCAGGTCTGGGAAAGTGGACAAGTCCAAGATCAGATGCTATAATTGTGGTGAGAAAGGACATTTTGCACCTGAGTGCAAGAAAGCCAAAGCTGATGAAGGTCAAGCTTACATCACAAGGAAAAAGGACTGGGCTGACACTTCAGACTCTGAAGATGAGGTGAACTATGCCTTGATGGCAAATTCTGATAGCATCTCTAAAGCTACTGAGACCAAGGTACCTCACTCTACTCTAGCTTTTGATACTACTGATATATCTGAGTTAAGGCTCTTTCTTAAAAACTTGCATGTTAGTTACAGAGATCAGACTTTATAAAATGAAAGAATAAAATCTGAAAGTCTAGACCTTAGAAAGAAAAATGACTATCTAGAATTAGAATTAGTCCAGATGTTAAAAATTCAGAAAGATAGAGATGATGCTATTATTGTTAAAAGTGAATTATTGAAAAAGCATGCTTATCTTGAATCAGAACTTGCTAAAGAAAGAAACATTATTAAAACTTGGACTAACTCTGGTAAAACTACTCAGATTATCATAGAGAATGATTGTTGGAAAGAAGGTCTAGGTTACATTGATAAAAAGAAAACTTCCAACCTAGAAGCTGAGACCTCTAAACCTGTATTTACTGAAAAGGCTGCAAAACCCAAACTTAATCATATGAGGTTTGTGCCAAAATCTGGCAAACCAAAACAGGATGAAGTCAAATCAGTAAATATTAGTTTAATGTCTCAGAAACAGCTTAAACACAAGCTGAAGGAGTTAAAAAGAGTGAACAAGGTAAAAGAACCTAGGAAAAATAGAATTGGAAAGGTAGACATCAGTAAAAGCAATAACTATATGCCTATTCCCAATGCTCCTAGGAAGAAATGTCATAACTGTGGAAATCCTAACAATCTTGCTACTTTATGCAGGAAGAATATAAACTCTATACCTCCTAAGTCAGGAGTTAAGAGTGGTTCAGTTAGGTTTAAGCCACAGAATCCTTGTTTTCACTGTGGTAGTATTTGGTATTCTATTTATACATGCAAAGAGTATAATAATTTGTATTATGATTATTATGAACTTAAACCCTCTTTGAATAAATTTAAGATTGATTCTACATGTATAAATTCTGATAAAAAGAATGTTAGCACAAACTCTAATAAGACTTCTGCTGCAAAAGCTAACAAACTTAATAAGGTCAAAGGATCCAAGCAAGTCTGGGTCCTTAAAACTAATCATTAGTGGTCTTTTTAATTGCAGGGTAACAGGAAAAATATCCTTGTTCTGGACAGTGGATGCTCAGGACACATGACTGGAAATAAAGCCCTGCTATCAGAATTTGTGGAGAAAGCTGGCCTAAGTGTTTCTTATGGAGATGGCAACATAGGAAGGACTCCGGGATATGGCAATATCAATCTTGGGAATGTCATCATTGAAACTATAGCTCTAGTCTCAGGACTCAAACATAATCTACTAAGTGTGAGTCAAATCTTTGACAGAGGTTATCATGTGGATTTCTTTGAAGAACACGGTGAAGTTGTAAGCAAATTTATAGGAAAAGTTGTTCTGAAGGGATACAGGCATGGTAACATTTATGAAGCCAAGTTTTCAACAAACTCTGATGGCTCTGCAATCTGTCTACTGAGTAGAGCATCAATTGAAGAAAGCTGGGATTGGCACAAGAGACTTTCTCATCTGAATTTCAACAGCATTAATGAGCTAGTGAAGAAAGATCTTGTGAGAGGATTGCCCAAATCAGTTTTTACTCCAGATGGCCTATGTGACTCATGTCAAAAGGCAAAACAAAGGAAAACTTCATTCAAAAGTAAGACTGAATCCTCAATTCTTGAGCCATATCACTTATTGCATGTTGATTTATTTGGTCCAGTAAATATAATGTCTATTGGAAAGAAAAGATATGCTTTGGTTATTGTTGATGAATACACCAGATATACATGGGTATATTTCATGCACAAGAAAGAAGAAACTGCATCAATCTTAACAGAGCATGTCAGATAACTGGATAAAGGATCTAAACATACAGTGAAAATCATAAGGAGTGATAATGGCACTGAGTTCAAGAATGCAGTCATGGAAGGGTTTTGTAAAGAAAATGGAATAAAGCAAGAATTCTCTACACCTGGAACTCCACAACAAAATGGAGTAGTAGAGAGAAAAAATAGGACTCTCATAGAAGCTGCAAGGACCATGCTTGATGAAGCAAAGCTGCCAACTTAATTTTGGGCTGAAGCTGTGCAAGCTGCTTATTTCATATAGAATGCTACACTCATAAACAAGCATAGTAAAACACCATATGAGATGGTGAAAAATAAGAAGCCGAACCTGAAATACTTTCATGTGTTTGGATGTAAGTGTTTTGTTCTTAAGACTCATCCAGAACAGCTTTCCAAATTTGATTTAAAAGCTGATGAAGGAATCTTTGTTGGATACCCACTATCCACAAAAGCATTCAGAGTCTACAATCTAAGAACAAAAGTGGTCATGGAATCTATCCATGTGTCTTTTGATGATAAGAAGATAACAGGACTTGAAGATTTTGATGAACATGACCAGCTGAGATTTGAGAATGAAGAAATAAATGCTGATCTACAAAATTCTGATACTCTTTCAGACTCTATTGTTCAATCTATACCAGTAGATCAAACAGCAGCACATGTTGAGGGGGAGCAAGTGAACGATGAAACCCAATCAAGTGAAGAAACATCTGCTACTAATGATTCTTTAAACTCTGAAAGCAACAGCTCAGGGGGAGCAAACAATGATTTTGGATCTACTAGTCACCACACTCAACACAATCATGAACCCGGGGAATCATCAAGATCAGATCTGCCAAGACAAAGGATATGGAGTATAGCGCATCCCTTTGAACAGATCATTGGTGAACCGGACACGGGTGTACAGACTAGAAGAGCAACACAGAATGAATGCAATTTCGCAGGATTTCTATCTTAAATTGAACCTAAAAAGATTAATGAAGCTCTTGATGATCCAGATTGGGTAACTGCAATACAGGAAGAACTCAATCAGTTCGAAAGGCAGAAAGTTTGGAAGCTGGTGCCAAGACCAAAAGATAAATCTGTAATTGGCACTAGATGGGTATTTAGGAATAAACTGGATGAAAATTGTATTGTTACGAGGAGCAAGGCTCGATTGGTAGCAAAGGGTTACTCTGAAGAAGAAGGAATTGATTATGATGAAACTTATGCTCCAGTTGCAAAGCTTGAAGCAATCAGGATGTTCTTAGCATTTGCTGCACACTCCAACTTTAAGGTTTTTCAGATGGATGTGAAGAGTGCATTTTTGAACAGAGATCTAGAAGAAGGAGTCTATGTTGAACAACCCCTGGGTTCGAAGACAAGGACTTTGAAGGTTTTGTGTACTTTCTCTTTAAAGCTCTCTATGGTCTCAAGCAAGCCCCTCGAACATGGTATGATACCCTCTCCAAGTTCTTACTTGAAAATGGTTTTACAAGAGGTATCATCGACAAAACTCTCTTTCATAAAAAGCATAAAAATGATATAATTCTGGTGCAAGTATATGTGGATAATATAATATTTGGTTCTACTAATGATTTGCTATGCAAGAGATTTGCTAAGTTAATGTAGAGTAAGTACGAGATGAACATGATGGGTGAGTTGTCCTTCTTCCTTGGACTTCAAGTTGTTCAGAAGCCTGATGGTATTTTCATCTGCCAATCAAAATACATAAAGGATCTTCTGAAGAAGTATGGGATGGAAGAAGCAGCTACTGCGAAGACCCCGATACCAACTACTGTCAAGCTTGATCAAGACAAATATGGTAAGACAGTTGACATCACAAAGTATCGAGGTATGATCGGCTCTCTCTTATACTTAACTGCTAGTAGACCAGATATTATGTTCGCAACTTGTTTATGTGCTAGATTCCAGGCTGACCCTAAAGAGTCACATCTTATAGCTGTTAAACGTATTTTCAGATACCTTAAGGGAACCCCCAATCTTGGGATTTGATGCCCTAAAGGAACAGGTTTTGACCTAGTTGGCTATACAGATTCTGACTTCGCAGGCTGTAAGATTGATCAGAAAAGTACTTCTGGAAGCTGTCAGTTCTAGGAAGAAGGTTGGTATCTTGGTACAGCAAGAAGCAACACTCAGTATCTACCTCGACAGTTGAAGCGGAATACATTGCAGCAGGTAGTTGTTGTGCTCAGATCCTGTGGATGAGGAATCAACTTCAGGATTATGGACTCATGTTGGACAAAATTTCAATTCTATGCGACAACACGAGTGCCATTGCCAACAATCCAGTTCAACATACCAGGACTAAGCACATTGATATCAGGTATCATTTCTTACGAGAGCATGTCATGAATGGAACTGTGGTACTATATTTTGTTGCCACAGATCAACAAATTGCAGACATCTTTACTAAACCACTGGATGAATCCACTTTCTCCAGGTTAGTTGGTGAACTTGGGATGCTAAACTGTCTAAATAATTTTGGATAATCAATAACTGCAATTTGTTATAAGTTCACATGTATTTTAAATGTCAATATGTTTAGGACTTGTGAATTTATTTGCATCCAGTTCTCATATTATAGTTATCTCTAAATTAATTACCATGCTTATAAATGCTATATTTTATGGTAATTAGTTAGTAATTAAATTGTGTTATTTGTAGCATAATTAAATAAATATTTTATTGACATATATCAATATTTTGTTAATTTTATATCTATTTAATTGTGAGTTTATGTGTGTGTGTGTGTGTATAGGTTGATAGATTTCGGTGATAAGATGTTTTTCGGCTGACAGGTTTCGGTGATTAGATGTTTTTTGGCTAATTAGGCTGTTAGGTGAGAAATTATTGAGGCGTGTTAGACTTTAAACATATCCTGTCAATATCTCACCTAACCCACTAGTCCTTGAAACCTTATAAATGATGAGTTTTTGTTTATGTTTAACATCATCATTTTTCAGATATACAGAGCATATACACTCAATTGCTGAAAATTTCAAGCTTTGACCAGAAAGATCTCACAATCTAGCTGGTGGTTTTTAGATCGGATTTCATATTCTTGCTTTATACATCATCCTTTATAAAAACTAACCCTTGTTTTTGAATCTCCTCAAAGTTTTGAAAATGGCATTACAGGGAAGTTTTTCAGTTGCAAAAGTGAATCCTATTTCCATTCAGCAAATCGAAACCATTCAGGATGAGCAATTTCGGGCTTGGACACAATTTCTGAATGAACATTCATTAATTCGCTATGCTTTAGTTACACTAGTGCAGCTTAACCATGATGCATTGCATGAACTATATTGCAGTGCGGTTAACAATTCTGGACAGGACGGGTGTGCAATCACATATCAACTATTTGGTAGGTCGATTAGGGTCACTGAATGAGATGTTAATCGAATTCTTCATTTTCCTATGGAAAATCTTGTTTCTGATCCTACACCTGAACATATTGAAATGTTCTTTCATTTTATAAGGTACCGAGATGGCAATTTCAATGATGGTAATCATTCTAAAACATTTCTAACCCAGTACTGGAATTTCTTCTTTCACACTCTTAACCATATTTTTTCCTCAGATAGAACAAATCAAGATCGAATACCTGAATTTATTCAAAAATAGGGTATGCATTCGCCAATAATTTGAGGATTAATTTTAGAAAAATAGTGCTTGGTCAAATCATTTTAAAGATGAAACAGTTGGGAACAAGAGATGTTCAGACTCAAAATGTCAAATGTCTATATCCAAGGTTTCTACAGCTAATATTAAATGATTTTTTGAATGATGAAGACAGGGCACGCTTGGAAAATGGTCAAAAGGTGGAATGTTCTTCCATGAAGACGAATGTAATTAATTACATAAGCAAAAAGAAATATACGGATGTGCCTACAGTCCTAACTGAATATCTAAAGACTGTCTCACTTTCGTTATTACCAAGACCAGTGAGAGCAGGTATACGATAAGGTAATATTTCAATCCCTGCTATTCCAACCTCTGTATCCCTGTTGTGTCACAGGAAATACAGTTTCTACAGCCCCCAGTGGCCATCTTACCCGACCAAGAGAAGAAAATCCCACCGACTCTAACACAGGTCGAAGAGCCCATTCTACAAATGCAAACACAAACACAACAAACTCCTACACCTCAATTGTCACTTAAACGACCATCCATCAACACTTTTGAGGGAGATAGTGCCTCAGCAGCACCACATAAGGAGATAGTTACATCAGCCGCTCTACCTCATTCTAAACGGAGTAATCCCAATGAACCTGAGGTAACGGCAACTGTTAGTGAAACATTTTTTCCTTATCCAATGAGTGAAAATGTAAATGAGGTCGAATTGACGGGAGCAACTATCTTGAGTTCCATTTCACGGAACATAAGAGTGGTTGATGATCTTTCTAAAGATCAAATGCCTTCACAGGCATCCGAGGTGGAATTACCTACCTCAATAACTGCTGGTGAATCTTCCATTTTACGGAAAGATCCATCGGTAGGTGGTTCTTTTATGAACCAAGTGTCTTCACAGACATACGAGGGAAACTTGGCTTTTGTTCCATTTAATCAATTAAAGTTTAACCTTCTAGAGGGAAAATCTTTGGATCTCTTTCGAGATTTACCACTCTTTATCAGTGGTCGGCAACTCGCTTCACGCGAGGACGGAAGCTCACAAACTTTCATTGCACCATCCGTGACCTCTGAAAAAAGGGCTAGGATGATTTCATTTGCAGGTACACATATCGGTGGAAACTCTGGAGGAGAGTTGAGGGAAACACGAACAGAACATGTAAGTGTAACCCAAACCACTAAACTGAGTGAAAATAGAGTGTTGAGTGAAACACCTGCAGAACGTACGAGTGAGCAGCCTACTCAACCACATGCACCTGTAACCAGAAAGGAATACAGCAGACTCCTTACACGGGTCCAAACAATGGAGAAAGAGTTGTCAAATATCTGTAAGTCCATTGCAGAAATCAAAAATTTGCAACTTATTCAACATGATGCATTCCAGGTTCAATTAAGTTCCATGGCAGCCCAGTTTAATGATGCAATCAACTCCTTGGTAAAGTCATCTTCGTCTAATTTACCAACTCCACATCTTACTACTCTGGAGGATAACCCAACTGAGGGGGAGAAGGTGGATGACCAAGAAAAATCTACTAGGCGTAAGGGCAAGGAAAAGGTTGTTGACACGGAATTAACTTTATTTTGGGAAAGGAAAAGCTAATGGGAATATTAGTGCTATGTGGAAAGAAAGCAAAGGCAAACTTGAAGATATGTTCAGTCTAAAGGAACAATTGTCTTGCACTTGGTTAATTTTAGAAATCTGGAAAATGTATATATATAATAAAGAATGCGCTTTAATATTATTTATCTTTGAACTTTGTTTTTTGTTGTATCAGTTGAGTTATCCTCTAGGAATTTGCTTGTCAAACCCTAACAATCAAATAGGGGGAGATTGTAAAGCATAATGTAATATAATATGTAATAGAGGACATATATAACTCAACTAGGATAAAAGATAAATAATATTAAACTCTATACAGGGATCGTGAAATTTGAAGAACAGGCACCAACAAGGATCAAGTCGCTGAAAGAAGTTCATTAACATGATCAAGCCTCAATGATAAAATAAGATGTACAGACGATTCAGTTGAAGGGCCAAAAGATTCCAGAGATAAAGTTTTTATGGTTGCACAATTCTTAACATTGTTCTTAAAGACATGATACGAAGACCACGAGTGAATGTTAGTCGTCTGTGAACCAGACCAGTTGCACTAGGCGTCAATACTTCACAAAGGAATCGAAGTATCTAACTCAGAAAAACTGTTAAGAGAGAGCGGTGTTGATATCCTCTAGTTAGTTGGAAGCTGAATATTTAAGGATGTCAAAATAAGAGGAAAATGAATAGTATCCGAAATTACTATTCATATACTATTCATATGAATAGTAACTGAAATTACTATTCATATGAATAGTAACCGAAATTTCTATTCACATGAATAGTAAACACAATTACTATTCACATGAATATTAACCAAAAGTACTATGCAAGCTGGGTCCCACCTGTTTGATTTTATAACTTTTGAAAATCAAAAGTTCAGCAGGCGTGTTTGAAAAAAAAAAAAGGAAAGCAGAAAGTTGAAAAAAAAGAGAAGAAAGCAGGCGGAGGTTCGTCAGCAGTGACGAAATATTAAGCCGCATAGTAACTTTCTAAAATCTATAAATAGGCCTGTTATATTTTATTTCAAAATACACCTCAACACACAACTTTCTATTCTCTCTCTTATATCTTCTCTATGTAAGCTGCTAGACAGTCCATCTAGTAGGAAAGTCGGCTTAGCCCACTTTCAGGAAGTGTCGGGTAGAAGGTCCTCGTGCCTTAACTATCCTTAAGAGTGTTTGATATTGTAGCTAATCCATAAGATTAGATTGTGTAGCAAACCTCCGGGTTTTATCTATTCAAAGGTATTTCCCAAACAATTGTGTTATTTTGATTCAGTATTTTTGATTTCATATTCACATCAAAAATCGAAATATTGCTAAATAACGTATTCAACCCCCCTTCTACGTTATTCCGGACCTAACATAAAATAAAAAATATTAAGAAATCAATCTCGTAGAATCTTTGGGATTTTGTTTATTCCACAAGAATCTAGATAAATCAATCCATCAAAATCTATAGTAAATTAAAATAATCTGTGTAGTGTCTATAATAGATTTTAAACAATCCATGAATTACACATTTTATTGTAATGTATATTAAAATGCATAATATATTATATTTAAAATAATATATTGTAGCATACAAGATCTTAATTATTAAAGGCTAAGGTAGGAAGTCTTTTTTCTATTCTGATCTTGCAGTATTCAGCTATGAAGTTCCTACAACATTCGCCGATACCTGGCAGCCCTCGATAATAACATTATGCTGATGAAGAAGGATCATAGAATTCTCATTTTATGGTATTATCGACATTTATAATTGGCAGTTCATTGATAGACACACGTTGGCAACCTGCAGTTTAGGCATTTCTCCCATTAGATTCAGGATCCCTAACAAATAACATGCATCTTGATGTAATAGAAATAAGAACGTATGCGAATTCCGGTGAAATAACATGCTACAAAAGGAAGGATGGCAAGAGAGCAGTAGAATTTCTGAAGAAAGAGAAAGAGAAAGCATAACTTGGCTTGATCATGACATTCCCTTATATTGGGATCTTATAATCCAAGCAATAAAAACTTCTGGACCGCTCTGTGTATGGCTGGACAGCTTTCAGTATATGCAAGAGGCAAGAAATTAGAATGATGCAGGAACTGTATATTTGTAGCAGGTACGTAGATAGATAGTACTATTTGGCATGCCCAATACATAATCCTTAAATTATTTAATTTGCCCATATTTAATTTGCCCGTATTTGTAGCAGGTTCATAGTTTTATATTCAATCTTAATTGACTCTTTATGTATAATAGTCAAGAGCTATAATCATAAGTAATAAGCATGGCTAAGTACCTACTATAGCAACGGACAACTACAAGTTTCTGTTCTTTGGCCTTTTTGTATGATTGATGAATGCATCCACAAAACAATAACTTTACAAAATTAGTTACATCTGAGTAGGATCAATAAACTTTCAATAACGTTGATAACCTTTTTGTTGAACAATAACCTTGATCATTTATAACCTTTTGTGTTGATTTTGTTCCAATAGGATCCACCAACCAACAACATGTTGGTGCAGTGGTTGAGCCACTGGCCTCCTTTGAAGGAGGTCAGGGGTTCGACTCCTGCGTGTGCGTGAGTTTCTTAGTTTGTATTAGGTTTCCTTTCTGTATTTGTAATGGCCGGGGGTCCTTCAGAAACAGCCTCCCTATTGTATAGGGGCATGGTCTGCGTACAGCTACCCTCCTTAGACACCACTTTGAGTGGTATTATAACTGAGTAAGCTAAGTTTTAGGATCCACCAAGCTCGGTTCTTTAATACCACAAGCCTTATTCCCATACTTTTTCTTAGATTTTACAATTCCAAGAGTATGTGTCAGATAACCATATACAAAAACCAACTCAACAAATATCTATATCAACATGCACATAAATAACAAAAAAAATCCAACCATAAAGTCTTGAAGACCAACCAAAATATTATATTAAAATTGTAAAATAAAAAAATATTACCCTTTCATATTCTAAATTTTCTTTTTTATGTCCAAAAAAGATTTTAAAATTGTGCACTATACTGTTTCCATATAAGAATTTTTCATCACTTACTCACATGTTTCCTTAAACTTAATACGAGTTTATTTTTTATTACCTTATATTTAATATTGAATGTGGATTATATGAGGTGAATTTTTTTATATATTAAATATATGTGGCATGATGTTTATATGTTTATATGATGATGTATATGTGAAATGTGAATCCGTGTATTTTTATTTGTATTTTTGACGATTAAAATCTATTTAAAACATGCATTATTGAACTTCTAAGAATTTTATAAAATCCTCAGAGTTACTAAAATTCATGAAATCTTTTGTAATATTATCTTTGTATATTTATTTAGTTTTTAAAATTATTGGGTGAATTATTTTTGGTGTTTAAGTATTTAAAATGATTTTATGATTTATATTGCTTTTAAAAGGTCAAAACTTGAAAAATTCATATTTAATTCATTTTTTATCCTAAAAATATTTTAAAAATATGTGGCTGTTCATAATTTTGTACTCTATATTTTAAAAATGAAAAGCTTTATTTTTCATTGTTTTCCCATTTAAATTCGATTTTAAAAGCTATTTAATTTCTTTTAGCAATTGTAAAATGACCATTTTGCCCTTGTGTCTTTATCACCCACTTCCACCAGCTGATTTCCACATTATTCTTGATTCTTCTTCGTTCTTCTTGAACCCAGACCCCTATTCTCTCTCTCTGCAAACCCACACTTTTAACATCTCCAAAAATCGAGGTAAATTCATTTTCTAACCTATTTGAGTTCGAATTAATGGATTTTATGTGTTTATTTGAAGTTTATATACAGTTGTGTGTATATATGTATGCGGTTGTGTGTGTACAAGGGCCTAGAGGGCTCGATTTTGTGTTTTTAAGGAAAGTGACATGATTGGGATGGTTGAAAATGGAGTTTTGAGCGTTTTAAGGGGAGAAGAACCTGTTAAAGGTCTTCCCTGAGGACTAGCCACCGGCCGGCAATGAGCTCCGGCGAGTTGGCAGCAACGGTGGTGTTTAAATTCGAGTTTCATGCTTGTTTGAATGATATCGTGTGATAATTGTTGGTCGATTAAATTGTATGTGTGCATTTTCAAATTTTATAAATTATTTCGGACTTTATGTATTTAACATCGAGTTATATGGATTGTTAATTATTAATTAACATGTTTAAATGATTGTTAAGTGTTAATTATCATGTTATGATGATTAGATGACTAGTAAGAGTATTCAAATGTTTTTTTAGTGATTTTTGGTTTATTAAGTAGTGAAATTGATATGAACTTGCGTATTGTATTTAGAATTACAATTGTAATTTTTCGGATTTCAATTATGAATATTAGTCTGATGTGAAGTACTAAATGAAGTGTATATGTACTCTAGTTGGATCATGAGAAATAAAAGTTATGTGTTGATTATGTGGAGTATCTGAGTTTCTATGAATGGTTTAAGTTGATTGATTTTATTGTTTGGGTCGGTTGTATTCCGATAGGTAGTGTAGTATTACAAAGGAGATGCTGCCCGATTTTCGTTAGAATAATAAGTTATAAAGTCTATAATATTTGGTTATAAGATGATTTCAAGTAAGTTGGTATTATGTGTTACGTGTTTAAGTGACTTACGTGATTTCATGTTATAGATGCTATGTCGTTATGTGCTTAGCTTATTGTAGTCAGTTATTTGGTAAGTAATATGTATTAAGTATTATCATCGAGATATGGATCGTTTGGGTAGATTAGGATTAGACGTATAAGGAATATAGAATTCTGAAATAGTGTTTTTATATGTGTAGGTTCGAAGGACGTAGATCTCAGGAATAAAGGAAAGGCAAAGGCTGAGAGTTTTAGAATAAGTGACTAGCGTGGAAATATTTGGTTAAGGCAAATAACTTGAATATTTTATCGAAGTTCAGATTCTATCAATTATTTATGGATTGTTGCTTAAATTCTTATAACTTACTGTTTGTTTCTTTCAAGTCAATTGTCAAATCTCTTGTACTATATTGTAAATCCATATAAACTGTTGCTTAAACCCTTGTACCTTTTTGGTTACCCTTATAGACTACCGTTTAAACTGTTGTACCGTATTGCTTATTCTAATTCTCGTTGAACTGCATATCTTGTGGTATAACATACCTTTTGCATAAGCTTGAACATTATTTCATATCTATTCCCTTAATTCACACTAGCATTACTATACCTTATAACCCTTGATTTTTCTCTAAATCCTTATACCTTGTTGTGTAATATACCTTTTGTACTAGCTTAAACCTTATTTCATATCCATTTTATTAAACCACACTAGCCTAACTATACCTGGTAATCTTTGAATTAAACTCTAAATCCTTAACCTTTGTTATGTCCTTAATTAATTAATTACCCTTATCGTTTATATTCCTATTTTTCCCTTAGCCCTACCATATTCGATATCACCTTGTATTATGCCTCTAAAATGACAAGAGCTTGATAAACCTTTATTTTTAAATACTTGTGAATCACACTTGAACCCTACCTTGCGAACCTTATACAATTAAATTGGATTGCTTACTTGATTTTCAGTCACTTATTCTTTAAATTAAACAGAATAATCCCCTGTTCTGAATTATTGCATAAGAATTCTATTCATCGAAACTTGCTTTATTTTAAGGACATTTAATTAATTATTTTAAATTAGCGTAAGAGGCTAGGGTGGTCCTAGTCCAGCACTTTAATTTGGCGTAAGAGGCTAGGGTGGTCCTAGTCCAGCAATAGAGGCCAACGTGTTGCCTAATTGGGAACCCAATTTCAAAGGAATGGGGACATTACGTGGCTGATCACCCGTATCGTCCAGTTTTAATAAAAAGCTTAATCCAATTGAAACATTTTTAAAAGTGGAAATATGATATAAAAAAAGAGAATTGATTGTTTTTTTTCCTCTTTCTCCCTACCTTTGGAAATTGATTATAAATTGTCAATTTTGAAAGAGCTCAAAGAATGATTTCTTATATTGTTGTATCCACAGTTCTGTTGTTGATTCCTTTGCATCTATTGTTACTTGCTGAGCATTTGGCTCACTTCTTGCTATTGTTTCTAACCCTTTTTCAGTTAAAGAAGAAAAAGATACGAAGTAGGAGCTATATCTGAGAAGAACTTGTTGTGGACCTTAGGCAGCCTAGTTGCACTCTGCTAGAAGGTTGGACTTTTGGGTATCGGTAAAGAAATTTGTGTAATAGTTCTAGTTGGTTGTATTTATATTTGTGGAGTGTATGTATCTTTTAATTAAGGATTTAGTGTTGTAATGTAATAATTTAGTTAGTAGTTGCTTGTTTCATACCACTACCTGTCAGAGAACCGGGTTAGTAGTGGGGTTGTATTTATTTCTTATTATTTTGTTATCAAGGTTTATGTTTTTAGTTGGCATTGTGATGCCCCGATCTTTGCTCTGATCGGGAGTGCATTTTGGTATGGTTCACCTGATCAGTTAGGACAGGTTGAACATGTGGTTGTATTATTTCTTTAGTAGTTGAAATTTTGGTTGGTGTTGGAATGTGTTGATTTGGATTCAAATTACAGGTGGATAGTCCGTATTACGAATACTACATGCCGAAATTTTCCAAAATTTCCCTGTATTAAAAAAACCATTTTATCTAATTAAATCCAATAATTTATTGTAAAAATATATTTATAGTATTGGGTAGTCGGGGCGTTACAGGTTGGTATCAGAGCTGTCAGGTTTTGGTCACTGAAACAAGCCAGGGTTAGGTATAGGATAGTTGTAGGATAGGATTTGAACCCTTATAGGCATAGGATAGGAGCAATAGGTGTAGGTTATCATTAGGATAGTAGGTAGTAGGTTTATGATATTCTTTTATCGCTTTAATAATTTCTTTACTCGCTATATCGTTATCGCAGATGGTGGATGATTGAGATTATCCTCGGTAATTATATTTGTACTAGGACGGTTAACAGTGTACCTTGAACTCTGAAACTGTTGTGTTATATTGTTAACTTTGTTGGTACCATGACCTTTATTTTCTCGTTATCTACACATTTTTTTTATTACATTTCTGAGTTGCCTAAATATCTCCTGTTAGAATTACTTGCTCAAGATAATACCTATGCTTCCCTGTTTCTATACATCGTTATAACTCTTGTGATCACAGATAACTCAAAATTCAGGATTTGTAAACCTTACCTCTATACATAATTGTTTGTTGTTTATTTACCTGTTGTTTAATGAACTATTTATCTTCTTATCAGAATCATGCCTCCAAAGAAGAAAACATCTACTGCAAATCCCGAAAACCAGAACACTGGCAATCAAAATCCAGTTGACCTGACTATGACTCAAATTCTCCAACTTCTTCAACAACAGACAGCCGCACTAGCTCAGCAACGACCCGCCCAACCAATTGTGACCTTTAAAGCTTTTCAAATCATACACCCTCCAGAGTTCAAAGGTACTGTCAACCCTATAGAAGCTAGGGCTTTGCTTAATGAAATGGAAAAAGCTTTTGCTTTGGTAAGGGTAGGAGAAGAACAGAAGACTGAATATGCGAGCTATTTCTTGAAAGCTGAAGCAAACTATTGGTGAGAGTCAACAAAGCTATTGGAAGGTGAAGGAGTGATTACATGGCAGAGATTCACAGAGTTATTTCTCGAAAAGTATCTCCCAAGGTATATGCAAGATCAGCTGGAGATTCAGTTTCTAGAATTAAAGCAGGAAAACATGAGCGTGGCAGAATATGAGGCAAAATTTACAGAGTTAGCAAGGTTTGTTCCTGAATACGTTAATACTGAGGCAAAGCTAAAAGATTTCATCAAGGTCTAAAGCCATGGATACGTAGTAAGGTGGCAGTGTTTCAGTTGGAAAACTATGCAATGGTGGTGGAGAAAGCTATGATTGTAGAAGGTGAAAGCGAACTGTATCAGAAGGAGAAGGCAGGGAAGAAAAGGAAGATAGAAAGTACTGAGGGCAGTCAGAACCTAAGAGGTAATAATAATAATAACAAGTTCAAGTCAAAGATTGAGGGTCAGTTTGATAGAAGCAAGGGTTTTCAGAAGCCAAAGAATGGAAATGGTGGTCAAGGTAGACGTTTTCAGAATACTAATCAGCAGCTTGCAATCAGACCAGCTTTACCTGAATGTACGACTTGTGGGAAAAAGCACTCGGGGGTTTGTCGCAAACTAGATATTACATGTTATAAGTGCAACAAGAAGGGCCATTATGCAGGAGAGTGCCCGACTTCAAAACAAAGGGTAATGTGTTATAAATGTGGGAAAGTGGGTCATATTGCTAAGGATTGCAAGGAGCCAGCAAATGTTTTGAGGATAGCCGGACCCCCATCGGCAAATGCTTTAAGGATAGCTGGGCCTCCAGCCCAGACCCAAATGTCTCAACCTAGAGCCAGAACCTTCAACATGACTATGCAGGATGCTGTTCAGGAAATGGATGTTGTCGCAGGTACGCTTCCTGTGAACTCAGTAGAGGCTAAAGTTTTAATTGATTCTGTAGCTACCAAGTCTTTCATTTCCAACAAGTTTGTTAGTAAATTGCAATGTGAAATTCGACCTCTAGAGCAAGCTTTAGTGATAGAGGTGGCAAACCAAGATAGAATCCCTGTCAATCAAGTGTGTCCTCAGTGTAATATAGAGATAGGTGGTTACCTTTTCTATGCCAATTTGATACCCTTCGAAATGGGAGAATTCGATGTAATCTTAGGAATGGATTGGTTGGCTAATTATGATGCACAGATTGAGTGTAGAAAGAAGCAAGTAAGATTAAGGAGGGAAGATGATAAAGAAGTAGTATTTCAAGGACAAAGGCAAGTAAAGAAATTTCTGAACATTATGCAAGCGAAGAGGTTACTTAGACAAGGTTGTGAAACGTATTTAGCACACGTGATGGATGCAGAGAAGCAAGCACCGAAGATAGAAGATATACCAATTGTTAACGAGTTCCCCGACGTTTTTCCAGAAGAATTACCCGGTTTACCTCCAGATCGAGAAGTGGAGTTTGCTATAGACCTAGTACCTGGAGCAGAACCCGTGTCCAAAGCACCATATAGGATGGCACCTGTAGAGATGAAAGAGTTAGCAACACAATTACAAGAACTTTTAGATAAGGGAATCATAAGACCAAGTGTATCACCGTGGGGAGCGCCTGTGCTGTTTGTCAAGAAAAAGGATGGTAGTATGAGATTGTGTATCGATTATCGAGAACTCAACAAGCTGACCATCAAGAATAGATATCCCTTACCTAGAATCGATGATTTGTTTGATCAACTTAAGGGAGCAGCTTATTTCTCGAAGATTGATTTAAGATCGGGCTATCATCAATTAAAGATCAAACCTGAAGACATTCCAAAAATGGCATTTCGCACAAGGTATGGACATTATGAATTCTTGGTGATGCCATTTGGATTAACCAATGCCCCGGCAGCATTTATGGATCTCATGAATAGAGTATTTAGGAAGCATTTGGATAAATTTATGATAGTCTTCATCGATGATATTTTGATATATTCTAAGACCCGGGAAGTGCATGCGGAACATTTAAGGATTGCGTTAGAAATCTTGAGGGCAGAGAAGTTGTATGCTAAGTTTTCAAAATGTGAATTTTGGTTGGAAGAGGTACAATTTCTGGGCCATATAATCAGTAGTGAAGGAATTAGAGTTGACCCTGCGAAGATAGAAGCTGTAGTGAATTGGAGCAGACCGAAAACACCTACCGAAGTGAGAAGTTTCTTGGGACTGGCTAGTTATTATAGGAGATTTGTTCAAGATTTTGCTAAGATCGCCTCACCATTGACCAAGTTGACTAGGAAAAATGAGAAGTTTTTATGGAATGAAAAGTGTGAGGAAAGTTTTCAGGAATTAAAGAAAAGATTAGTAACAGCACCAGTGTTGGTGTTACCCGATAGCCAAGGGAATTTTGTGATCTACAGCGATGCCTCGTACAAGGGATTTGGGTGTGTACTGATGCAGCATGGAAAGGTGATTGCTTATGCTTCCCGACAATTAAAGCCTCACGAGCAAAAGTACCCGACTCACGATTTGGAGTTAGCAGCAATTGTATTCGCACTAAAGATTTGGAGACACTATCTATATGGTGAGAAATGTGAGATTTACACGGACCACAAAAGTTTGAAGTATATCTTCACTCAGAGGGAACTTAACATGAGACAAAGGCGTTGGTTGGAGCTAATTAAGGATTACGACTGCACAATTAATTATCACCCAGGGAGAGCGAATGTTATGGCTGACGCATTGAGTAGAAAGGAGAGACTGAACATGTTTACCATCTCAAAGGAATTGTTCAAGGAGTTTGAAAAGTTGAGATTAGAAGTCCAAATCTCGGAGCCTACCAGTGGTAAGTGTTATACCATGACCTTTGAACCCGAATTACTTGAAAAGATACGAAGATGTCAGGAGGAAATCATGAATCAAGATATGAACACATTGACAGGTGAAGAGATTTGTACTCAGAAGGATGATAAGGGTATCTTAAGATTTTCTTCGAGGATTTGGATTCCCAACGTGCCAGAATTAAAGAATGAGATTTTGCGGGATGCTCACAGTTCAAGATATTCAATCCATCCGGGGAGTACGAAGATGTACCAAGACCTGAAGGAACATTTCTGGTGGCCTGATATGAAAAGAAAGATTGCAGAGTGGGTTAGTAAGTGTTACACATGTCAAAGAGTCAAAGCCGAACATCAAAGGCCCAGTGGACTACTACAGCCGTTAGATATTCCTGAGTGGAAATGGGAGCATCTAGCTATGGATTTCGTGGTTGGATTACCAAGAACAAAAGCCAATCATGATGCGATTTGGGTGATCATAGACCGTTTGACTAAGTCTGCACATTTTCTTCCGATCAACGAAAGATTCTCACTAGATAAGTTGGTACAGCTGTATTTGAAGGAAGTGGTTATGCGTCACGGTGTGCTAGTAACTATTGTGTCTGATCGAGATCCACGTTTCAACTCCAGATTTTGAAAACAATTTCAAGAATGCTTGGGAACTGAGCTTAAGATGAGTACAGCCTATCATCCGCAGACAGACGGACAGAGTGAACGAACCATTCAAACTATTGAAGACATGCTACGAATGTGTCCATTGAATTTTAAAGGAAGTTGGGACGAGCACCTACCTTTGGTGGAATTCTCTTACAACAACAGCTATCATGCGAGTATTGGGATGCCTCCATACGAAGCTTTATATGGAAGGAAATGTAGATCTCCTGTATATTGGGATGAGGTTGATGAGCGTAAGGTGTTAGGATCAGAACTAGTGCAACAAACGAAGGAAAAGATCGAAATCATTCAGAAAAGGCTAATTGCTGCCCAGAACAGACAAAGGAAGTATGCTGATCAAGCCAGGAAAGATATGAACTTTGAAGAAGGAGAGAAAGTGTTGTTGAAAGTGTCACCTTGGAAAGGAGTTACGAGGTTTGGCAAGAAAGGAAAGCTCAGTACGAGATACGTAGGACCTTTTGAGATCTTAAGACGGGTTGAAAAAGTCGCGTATGAGTTAGCCTTACCGCCACATATGAGTCATATCCACAATGTCTTCCATGTGTCAATGCTCAAAAAATATCATCCAGATTTGAGTCATGTGATCGAGTACGAGCCTATTGAGTTACAGCCAGACTTGTGATAGAATATATTTTTATATATATTTTAGATGATTTTATTCTCATATTTATTGTGTTTTGCATTGATTTGGATTTTTATTTAATAGATTTGATTGTTTTATTGTAGGAAATAAAGAATTCATGACTTGGAAGGATTTGGAGCAAAAAGAGCTATTTTGGAGATAAAATAGGAGAAAATTCGTATTATTGGGCTGCACGGGCTGCCTGCACTGTTTGGGCCATATCTTGAGTTCCAGAAGTCAGAATTTGACGAAATTACTGTCCACGCGAAGCTTAGGGAATTATCTTTAATTCAGAGGTGGTCCAGTAAGCAAAATCCAACTGGAAGAGCCCAGAAACAGAGGAGCAAAATTTGTGATGAATTTTACAAGAAAATCCTATTCAATTATGGATATCTTTTTGTAAATTGATTAGGATATTAAAAATACTTTTATTAGGAGATAGATATCAGATTTTATTAAGGGGTTTTATTATAAAAGGAAGAGAAAACGTGATAGAAAGGGAGATAGACATATACAGACGTTTTTACATAAGCTAGGGTTTTGGTTTTTCTCTCCATCTCTTCCTTTGTAAGCACTTGGTTTAATTTGGATCTTCATTGTTCTTCGTTAATACAAAGTTTGAGGTATTCTTTATTCTCTTGTTTTATTATTATATGTTTTACATGGCTTCTTTCATTATTCTTATTGCTTTTACTTCTACCATGAGTGAGTAGTTTAATTCTAGGGTATTAGGGGAAGCCATGTTTGCACCATGATTTGGGTTTAATTTGATTAGTGAATTGATGGGTAAAGAGTAATTCTAATTGATATGTGTTAATTCTTAATTTGTGTAATTGCGCAATATCATAGATTAATTGATTGCAATAGG
Organism: Saposhnikovia divaricata; assembly: GCA_036435485.1. Taxonomy (NCBI): domain Eukaryota; kingdom Viridiplantae; phylum Streptophyta; class Magnoliopsida; order Apiales; family Apiaceae; genus Saposhnikovia; species Saposhnikovia divaricata. The sequence goes on from CM071599.1 coordinate 37,887,952, forward strand.
AGTAATAGATCGAAAGATTTTACTACTAGAGGCTTACATACAATTAGCGGAATTGAAGGTGAGTGTGAAAACATCATCGGATTTCTGAGAGTGTTAATACTTGGAAAAGTTTAACCATTGCTCTAATTATTTTATCCCATTGATAAGCTATACCTTTGTTATTTGGTTGGTGTAAACATGGTGAACCTGAATTGCCCTAGATCCCTTAATTAATTGAATTAAAACCTTGTTAAATTTGCTTTAGTAGTTAACAAAATTCTCAACTAATCGTTTGTGACTAGAAACAATTGATAACCATTGAATTGAAATTGAAACTGTCTCCTTGAGGATTCGACCCGTATTTGCTAGTATCTACTACAATTGATACCGTGCGCTTGCGGTTAGACATAATTTTACACATCAAGTTTTTGGCGCCGCTGCCGGGGAGACGCCTAGTTTCTATAATTTTAGTTTGATTGTTTAGATTGTTTCTCTTGTCTCTTTGGAACTCTTGTTCCATTTGAGACCGATCTTACTGCTTTTCCTTGTTTAGTTGTTGATGCCCAGGACCAGGTCTCAAACGAAAGAAGATCAAGCGGAAGAGGATACAACTCCTCTTAGTCCAGATTCTAAACTTTCTTGTCAACAATACATAGATCTACAAAGGAAAGAGAAGCAGCAAGAGACACCTGAACCAAAGATTGAGATGGCGGACCTTCCCAAATCTTTGAAGAACTACTCACAGCCCTCTCCGAGTGGGGTACCTACTGGCCTTGTTATGCCAGCAATTCAAGCAGCAAATTTCGAGATCAAGCCTGCTTTGCTTACGATGATCCAACAGAATCAATTTGCTGGGCTTGCCTCCGAAGACCCTACAAATCATCTGCAACGGTTTCAACAGCTCTGTTCTACATTTAAACATCAGGGAGTCACTCCAGACCAGTTGAAAGTCATGTTGTTCGGTTTCTCTCTTCGTGACAAAGCTCAAAAATGGTTGAATGATATTGACCTGACCGAGTGGGATAAGATTGCTCAGGCTTTCTTAACTGAGTTCTTCCCTCCTAACAGAACCGACGATTTGATCGACAAGATGATGGGTTTTAAGCAAGATTATGGTGAATCTCTAAGGGATGCTTGGGATAGATTTAAGGATTATCAACGTGCATGCCCTCACCATGGTCTTGAGAAGTGGTTTCTGCTTAAACGCTTCTACAATGGTCTTGATCCAGAAACAAAAGGGATGGTTGATAATGCTGCGGGTGGTGTGTTTTTAGACAAAGGAGTTGATGATGCACATGCTTTTCTCTCAAATTTGGCTGCCAATCACTTCAGTAACCCGAGAGCAGCCAAGAAAGGGGGTAAACTCGAAGTGGATGCCTATTCTTTATTATCATCTCAACTCGCTGCATTGACTCAGGAGATCCACTCATTGAAGACATCTCAGCCCTCTACACAACCTATGAGTATCAATGCACTGTCATCAATGGCTCCAATGAATAATCCAGTATGTGAAGTCTGTGGCATCCAAGGCCACTATGGTAACGATTGCCAATACAATGCTCAAAATTCACAACATTTTCATATGGAGCAAGCAAATGTTTTCCAACAGAGGCAGCAGTACAATCCGTACTCCAACACTTATAATCCTGGTTGGAAAGATCATCCGAATTTCTCATATAGGAACAATAATGCTCAGAATACAAATGTTCCTAATCAGCAGCAATATCAGCAGTCGTACCAGCCTCCTCCACAGCAACAGTATAGGCCTCCGCAAGGACCTATGAATCCCCCTGGATTCCAAAGGCCTCCTCAGAATTATGCTCCTCAAGCAAATCAAGCTGCACAGGCTGATAATCAAGGTGATATGATGAAGATAATGTTACAAATGCAAACAAAGATGAACCAGATGGAGATACATAATAAGATGCTGGAAACTCAGATTGCTCAAATGGCTAGTTCTTCGTCTACAAGGCAACAAGGCTCTCTACCAGCCCAACCAACTCAGCCAAAGGAAAATGTGAATGCCATTGCTCTTAGGAGTGGTCGTACATATGATGCTCCTCCAATGCCTACTGACGATGTTCCTACTGAGAAAGAAAAAGAGAATTCTGAGGAAGACAAGGTAGAGAAAGTTGTTGAAGATGCAAGCGAAGGTGAAACTGAGGAAAGCAAGAAAAAGGACAAGGAAAAGACTGCAGTTGCTCCTCCACCATTTGTGCCAAAGCTCCCATTCCCTAGCAGGATGAACAGAACTAAGGTGGACCAGCAGTTTGGTAAGTTCATGACACTTGTCAAGAATCTTGAGGTAACAGTTCCTTTCACTGATTTAATTTCTCAAGTTCCATCATATGCAAAGTTTCTTAAGGATATTCTCACTAAGAAAAGGTCTTTTGGTGAGGTGGAGACAGTAGCTTTTACTGAAGAGTGCAGTGCTGTTTTACAAAATAAGTCTCCACCTAAGCTTAAAGATCCTGGTAGTTTTTCGATCCCGTGTCATTTAGGTGCATTGTTCATTGATAAAGCTTTATGTGATTTAGGCGCTAGCGTCTCAGTCATGCCTCTCTCGGTTTTTCAAAAACTAAATATGGGAGAATTAAAATGTACACAGATGACTTTGCAAATGGCAGACCGTTCAATAAAATATCCCCTTGGAATTTTAGAGGATGTGCCTGTTAGGGTTGGAAAATTCTATATTCCTGTAGACTTTGTAGTTCTAGATATGGAAGAGGACAGCCAAATACCTATTATTTTAGGTAGACCATTTCTTTGTACTGCAGGTGCTGTTATTGATGTTAAAAGTGGGACTCTCACATTGAGCGTTGGTGATGATAAAATTACTTTTACTCTAACCTCTGCTCTTAAATCCCCTTTGCTTGAGAATACTTGCTGCAGGATCGATGTTATAGATGGAATTGTCCGAGATGAAACGCCTCAGATTATATTGAATGATGCATTGGAAGCAGTGCTCATGCTTGAAGCTTCAGAAGGAGAAGGACATGCTGAAGTCGATTCATTGATTCTTCAGTTGGATGGTGCAGCTGATCCGAATTGTGAGGTAACCAACACTGACACTTCTTGTGGTCAACCTCAGGTAAAGAAAATAGAGTTAAAGCCTTTACCATCTAATCTGAAATATGTGTTTCTTGATGATGAAAAGACTTGTCCTGTGATTGTTAGCTCTAGTCTTGATGATAACCAGATTTTTAAGCTTCTTACTATTTTGCGTGCGCATAGAAAAGCTATTGGTTATAGTATTGATGATCTTACGGGGATTAGCCCAGACTTTTGCATGCATAGAATTCACTTAGATGATGACCATAAGCCTTGCATACAGGGACAACGTCGCTTGAACCCTAACATGCAAGAGGTTGTTAAAAAAGAAGTTTTGAAATTGTTAGATGCGGGCATCATTTACCCGATTTCTGATTCTAAATGGGTAAGCCCAGTTCAGGTAGTCCCTAAGAAAGGAGGAACAACGGTAATTAAGAATGATAAAGATGAATTAATTCCCACTCGAATTGTCACCGGTTGGCGAATGTGCATAGATTACCGTAAGTTAAATACTGCTACTAGGAAAGACCACTACCCTCTCCCTTTCATTGATCAGATGTTAGAAAGACTTGCTAAGCATAAGTACTTTTGCTATTTAGACGGATATTCAGGGTTCTTTCAGATCCCTATACATCCTGATGACCAAGAAAAGACTACATTTACTTGCCCATATGGTACCTTTGCATATCGTAGAGTGCCTTTTGGTTTGTGTAATGCCCCTGCTACTTTTCAGCGTTGCATGACTGCCATATTTTCTGATTTCATAGAGTCTATCATGGAAGTATTTATGGATGATTTCAGTGTTTATGGGTCTGATTTTGATGTATGTCTGCATAATCTTTCTAAAGTGCTTAAACGTTGTGAAGAGGTGAATTTGGTTTTGAATTGGGAAAAGTGCCACTTCATGGTCAATGAAGGAGTGGTACTTGGTCATTTGATTTCTGAACGTGGCATCCAGGTTGATAAAGCAAAAATTGAGGTGATTGAGAAACTTCCTCCTCCTGTTAATGTCAAGGGAGTGAGGAGTTTTCTTGGTCATGCGGGTTTTTATCGTCGTTTTATAAAAGATTTTTCAAAAATTTCAAAACCCCTCACTCAATTGTTGCTTAAGGATGCCACCTTTGTGTTTACTGATGCTTGTTTGGAGTCTTTTAACAGGATTAAGGAAGCTTTGATAAGTGCACCAATCATTCAACCTCCAGATTGGAACCTTCCATTTGAAATCATGTGTGATGCAAGTGATTATGCAGTTGGAGCAGTTCTCGGTCAAAGGAAAGACAAGGTATTGCACGCTATCTACTATGCAAGTAAAACCTTGGATGAAGCTCAAGTCAATTATGCTACAACCGAGAAGGAACTTCTAGCCGTGGTCTACGCTCTTGACAAATTCCGGGCCTATCTCATTGGCTCCAAAGTCATTGTTCACACTGATCATTCGGCACTTAAGTATCTGTTGGCGAAGAAAGAAGCAAAGCCAAGGCTTATTCGTTGGATTCTTTTACTTCAAGAGTTTGACTTGGAAATCAAAGACAAGAAGGGTGCTGAGAATGTAGTTGCGGATCATCTCTCACGGTTGCGTTTCAAATCTGATATTGCGTCAAGTACTCCTATTGACGATTCTTTTCCAGATGATCACCTGTTTTCGGTTGCTACTCAAACTCCCTGGTATGCAGATTTTGCAAATTTCTGTGTTAGTGGATCTCACCCTCCAGAATTGACTTATCAACAAAGAAAGAGGTTTTATCACGATGCTAAACAATATTTTTGGGATGACCCTTTCTTGTATCGAAAGTGTGCTGATGGAATCTTTCGTAGATGTGTTCCTGAGTTCGAAGTACATGACATTCTCAAGCATTGTCATTCTCTCGCATGTGGAGGTCACCATGGTCCTTCCAAAACCGCTGCTAAAGTACTTCAATCCGGTTTCTTTTGGCCGTCTCTATTTAAGGATGCTCGTGCTTTCTGTTTGGCGTGTGATGCATGTCAAAGGACGGGTAATATTTCTAAACGCCATGAGATGCCTCAAACCGGTATTCTTGAGGTCGAGATATTTGACGTATGGGGTGTTGATTTTATGGGACCCTTCCCAAGTTCTTGTGGGATGAGATACATCTTAGTCGCTGTCGATTATGTGTCCAAGTGGGTTGAAGCAATTGGATCGGTAACAAATGATTCCAAGGTAGTTATGAAGCTTTTCAAGAATATTATCTTCCCACGATTTGGAGTTCCTAGAACAGTGATAAGCGATGGTGGTTCTCATTTTCGCCATCGTCAGTTTGAAACTTTGTTAAAGAAATATGGCGTTACTCACAAGGTTGCTCTTGCATATCACCCCCAAACAAGTGGCCAAGTGGAGGTTTCTAACCGACAAATCAAAAGCATTTTGGAGAAAATGGTTGCAAAGTCAAGGAAAGATTGGTATCTGAAGCTAGATGATGCTTTGTGGGCTTATCGGACGGCATATAAGACACCTATAGGCACCACTCCTTATCGGTTGGTTTATGGTAAAGCATGTCACTTGCCAGTGGAATTGGAACATCGCGCCTTTTGGGCTATAAAAGAACTCAACATGGATTTGAAGGCTGCGGGGCAAGCGAGACTTCTTCAACTTAATGAGTTAGATGAGCTTCGATTTGATGCTTATGACAATTCTCGGCTTTACAAGGAGAGAACGAAGCAGATGCATGATAAGATGATTCAGAGGAGAGATTTTCAGGTTGGTGACAAGGTGTTGTTGTTCAATTCTAGACTTCGACTTTTTCCCGGGAAACTCAAATCAAGATGGTCGGGACCTTTTACCGTCACCGAAGTCAAATTTTATGGTGCTATTGAAATTATGGGACGAGATGGAACAAAATTTAAGGTCAACGGTCAACGCCTTAAATTATATGTGGATGGTGCATTCGTAGGGAAGATGGAAGTGATTTATCTTGACAACCCCTCCACGGAGATCTGAACCAGCTGAGTCGAGCCAACGACGTTAAACAAAAGCGCTTCATGGGAGGCAACCCATGCATTTGTGAAAAAAAAAAATAAAAAGAGTGTTGTATTCAAAAAAAAAAAAAAAAAAAAAAAAAAAAAAAAAGCAAAACAGTGATTTTTTTCGCAGGCAGCACCCCTGTAACGCAGGCTGCGCCTGCGTTACTGCCTGAAGCGCTGGCTGCCCCCCTGTAACGCAGGCTGCGCCTGCGTTACTGTACCCCGCGCAGTCTGCGACCCTGTAACGCAGCCTGCGGCTGCGTTACACCCTTCTGCCCAGATTTTTTTTTTTTTTATTTTTCCCCGAAAATTGTTGTTTTGCATCATAAAAACCCACCCAAACCTATTCTAGCTCAAATTCTTTCAAACCCTAATTCTTATATCTATTCTAAATCAAATCCAACACTCCTAAATCTCTCATGCACTCTAAATTTTGTATCAAATCTCTCCATCATCTTATATATATATACACACCTTTCCATACAAATCCAATTCCTCTTCTGTTTTCTTTAAATCTCCAAAAATTCAATTCTAAAGAGGAATTAATTGCAAGTTCACCTCTCCAATTCGTAGTGGGTTTATTTCTTCTCTCCAAATTTATTTTAATTGCGAATTTGTGTTCTTGTAAATTGGGATTTATATTATTCTTGATATATTGGGGTATTTTTGGTGTGATATTGCTTGGTAATTTTTGGTGGAGCTTCTTATGAGTTGGGTATTGATTATTTTGGCTCGTAAGCATGGGAGAGATAGTGCTAATATTGGGAAATTTTCATTTTCGACGGTGGGGATTTTTGCGAGAAAAAATTTGTTGGGTTGGTTCATATGATTAGTGGGTGGCTCATAAGCGAATGAGGGGTGATTTTCACATCCGACAACTTGATTCCAGGGGAGTTTTCTTTCTTTTCTTTTTAGTGTAGTTTTATTTTGTTTTTAGTTGTAGTTTTGTATCTTGTTCATTAGTTCATTGGGGACAATGAACCGCTTAAGTGTGGGGAAGGGTTCTCAATGTTAAGAGAAATTTTAAAAAAATAAAAAAAATTAAAAAATTGAAAAATACCAAAAATAATTCTAGCCATGCAATTTGATTAGTTGTTGTATTTTGCTTGATACACCCATGCATGCGTAGGAATCTTGTGTTTATGGATGCTTTTGTATGAGAAGTGACGTGCTTTGTTCTTGTGCACACACTTTCACTAGCAAGTTGAAACTGGTAGACTTAATTGAATGTTGTAAGTGATTAGAATGACATGAATATGTGCAAGATGACTTGGTTTACATGCTTTGAGTACAAGTAGGTGCGTTAGAGAGTCTTGTTACCTGGGATTGATTATGTTTTGTCACACCAAGTGAGTTTTGAGCCTATATGCATATCTTTTGCATGATTTTTCGTTTGCTTGAGTGTCCACATGTTGTTTACATTGCTAGCACTTACTTAAGATCTTTCTTGAAATGCATGACATTACTTGATGATGAGATGATAAAGGCACTTAGGTTTAACCTCGTATTTCCCATATTTCCAAACCTTTTAAACATGATCAATTAGTTAACCTGTTGAGCTTAATCCTATTCTTTCGGTGACACACCACATTACTTGCCATTATCATTTTTATTCTATTGGCCTTACATTGAATTTGAACCTAATTGTCAAAGGCTAGTATTGTTCGTAAGGGAGTGATAAGGTGTGCATAAAAGGGGGGTTATTGATGATCATACCATTGGGGAATATTGATTTTGGTTGATGCTTGTTAGTCGAAATTCATAAAAATATCTATGGATCATTGTGCTTATTCCTTAGCTCTCAAAAGAAAAAAAACAGAAAAAAGAAAAAAAAAAAAATAGAAAAAAAAAAATAAATAAATAAATTTGAGAGCATTCTTATGTTTGTATGATCCTTCTTCATTCGACTAGTCAAGTTATTGTGTAAGGGTTATTGAAAAATCCAAGTGTGGGGAAGTATTTGTGGTTTTAATAGAAAGGGAATTGAATAATGATTATTGTTGGGTACTAGCTTTTGACATTTAACCTGTTTTAGCTTTACTTGACATACCTGGTCCCTAGCCCACGTTACAACCCGAATAAAGACCTTTTGATTGTCATCAATGATGTATGTTGTGTTGAGAGTGAGATTGATTGCGAGTGTCAAGTTGTGTTTATGATTTTGTTGGAATTGAGTGATACACTTAACCTTGTTCTTGAGTGAATATTCGTTTTTGAGTGAAAGGTGAGTTATTACTTGTTTTGGCATAGGAGATCCCAGGTTTAGACTTAAAGATGTATTTCTTGTGGGCTTAGCATGATTACCAACGATTTTTACACTTGACATGAATTTTTATGACCTTCTGCATGTTGGTTGAGTAGACTACGTGAATACTTGCACTTTCGACACCAAGACATCGTATGTTTGCTTTGATTCTTAAGTTGATGTGGCATGAGAGGACTTGTGTGTGTGGTGTTGTGTTAGCATTGATCTTTTGCATGGTTAGATGAATTTTGTGGGTACATTCACTATAAACCCTCACGAGACAACACTCGTCCTACTAGGGCTGCCTAGGGGTTTAACGGCTTGTTGCATATGCTCAATGCAATCGTGTCATCTACGAAAGTGATGTTTGTTAGGATTTAGTTTTTATTTCACTTATTTGCCCGAGGACGTGCAAATGCTTAGTGTGGGGATGTTTGATAGAATATATTTTTATATATATTTTAGATGATTTTATTCTCATATTTATTGTGTTTTGCATTGATTTGGATTTTTACTTAATCGATTTGATTGTTTTATTGTAGGAAATAAAGAATTCATGACTTGGAAGGATTTGGAGCAAAAAGAGCTATTTTGGAGATAAAATAGGAGAAAATTCGTATTATTGGGCTGCACGGGCTGCCTGCACTGTTTGGGCCATATCTTGAGTTCCAGAAGTCAGAATTTGACGAAATTACTGTCCACGCGAAGCTTAGGGAATTATCTTTAATTCAGAGGTGGTCCAGTAAGCAAAATCCAACTGGAAGAGCCCAGAAACAGAGGAGCAAAATTTGTGACGAATTTTACAAGAAAATCCTATTCAATTATGGATATCTTTTTGTAAATTGATTAGGATATTAAAAATACTTTTATTAGGAGATAGATATCAGATTTTATTAAGGGGTTTTATTATAAAAGGAAGAGAAAACGTGATAGAAAGGGAGATAGACATATACAGACGTTTTTACATAAGCTAGGGTTTTGGTTTTTCTCTCCATCTCTTCCTTTGTAAGCACTTGGTTTAATTTGGATCTTCATTGTTCTTCGTTAATACAAAGTTTGAGGTATTCTTTATTCTCTTGTTTTATTATTATATGTTTTACATGGCTTCTTTCATTATTCTTATTGCTTTTACTTCTACCATGAGTGAGTAGTTTAATTCTAGGGTATTAGGGGAAGCCATGTTTGCACCATGATTTGGGTTTAATTTGATTAGTGAATTGATGGGTAAAGAGTAATTCTAATTGATATGTGTTAATTCTTAATTTGTGTAATTGCGCAATATCATAGATTAATTGATTGCAATAGGAGTAATAGATCGAAAGATTTTACTACTAGAGGCTTACATACAATTAGCGGAATTGAAGGTGAGTGTGAAAACATCATCGGATTTCTGAGAGTGTTAATACTTGGAAAAGTTTAACCATTGCTCTAATTATTTTATCCCATTGATAAGCTATACCTTTGTTATTTGGTTGGTGTAAACATGGTGAACCTGAATTGCCCTAGATCCCTTAATTAATTGAATTAAATCCTTGTTAAATTTGCTTTAGTAGTTAACAAAATTCTCAACTAATCGTTTGTGACTAGAAACAATTGATAACCATTGAATTGAAATTGAAACTGTCTCCTTGAGGATTCGACCCGTATTTGCTAGTATCTACTACAATTGATACCGTGCGCTTGCGGTTAGACATAATTTTACACATCAACTTGTCTTATATAGAACAGCCTGTAGCAATTCAGGACAGAATGGATAGGAAGCTAAGGAATAAGACAGTTAAGTTTGTAAAGGTTTTGTGGAGGAACCCAAGAGTTGAAGAATCAACTTGGGAACTTGAGAGCGAGATGCTAGAGAATTATTCTCATCTATTTACTTAATTGAGATTCTGGGGACAGAATCCCCTTAAGGGGGGAGGATATAACGCCTTAGAAATTTTTGTAATATTTATAATTATTTATTTAATATTAAATGTGGATTATATGAGGTGAATTTTTTTTTTAGATTAAATATATGTGGCATCATGTTTATATGTTTATATGATGATGTATATGTGAAATGTGAATCCGTGTATTTTTATTTGTATTTTTGACGATTAAAATCTATTTAAAACATGCATTATTGAACTTCTAAGAATTTTATAAAATCATCAGAGTTACTAAAATTCATGAAATCTTTTGTAATATTATCTTTGTATATTTATTTAGTTTTTAAAATTATTGGGTGAATTATTTTTGGTGTTTAAGTATTTTAAAATGATTTATATTGCTTTTAAAAGGTCAAAAATTGCAAAATTCATATTTAATTCATTTTTTATCCTAAAAATATTTTAAAAATATGTGGGTGTTCATAATTTTGTACTCTATATTTTAAAAATGAAAAGCTTTATTTTTCATTGTTTTCCCATTTAAATTCGATTTTAAAAGCTATTTAATTTCTTTTAGCAATTGTAAAATGACCATTTTGCCCTTGTGTCTTTATCACCCACTTCCACCAGCTGATTTCCACATTATTCTTGATTCTTCTTCGTTCTTCTTGAACCCAGACCCTTATTCTCTCTCTCTCTGCAAACCCACACCTTCAACATCTCCAAAAATCGAGGTAAATTCATTTTCTAACCTATTTGAGTTCGAATTAATGGATTTTATGTGTTTATTTGAAGTTTATATACAGTTGTGTGTATATATGTATGCGGTTTTGTGTGTACAAGGGCCTAGAGGGCTCGATTTTGTGTTTTTAAGGAAAGTGACATGATTGGGATGGTTGAAAATGGAGTTTTGAGCGTTTTAAGGGGTGAAGAACCTGTTAAAGGTCTTCCCTGAGGACTAGCCACCGGCCGGCAATGAGCTCCGGCGAGTTGGCAGCAACGGTGGTGTTTAAATTCGAGTTTCATGCTTGTTTGAATGATATCGTGTGATAATTGTTGGTCGATTAAATTGTATGTGTGCATTTTCAAATTTTATAATTTATTTCGGACTTTATGTATTTAACATCGAGTTATATGGATTGTTAATTGTTAATTAACATGTTAAAATGATTGTTAAGTGTTAATTATCATGTTATGATGATTAGATGACTAGTAAGAGTATTCAAATGTTTTTTTTAGTGATTTTTGGTTTATTAAGTAGTGAAATTGATATGAACTTGCGTATTGTATTTAGAATTACAATTGTAATTTTTCGGATTTCAATTATGAATATTAGTCTGATGTGAAGTACTAAATGAAGTGTATATGTACTCTAGTTGGATCATGAGAAATAAAAGTTATGTGTTGATTATGTGGAGTATCTGAGTTTCTATGAATGGTTTAAGTTGATTGATTTTATTGTTTGGGTCGGTTATATTCCGACAGGTAGTGTAGTATTACAAAGGAGATACTGCCCGATTTTCGTTAGAATAATAAGTTATAAAGTCTATAATATTTGGTTATAAGATGATTTCAAGTAAGTTGGTATTATGTGTTAAGTGTTTAAGTGACTTACGTGATTTCATGTTATAGATGCTATGTCGTTATGTGCTTAGCTTATTGTAGTCAGTTATTTGGTAAGTAATATGTATTAAGTATTATCATCGAGAAATGGATCATTTGGATAGATTAGGATTAGACGTATAAGGAATATAGAATTCTGAAATAGTGTTTTTATATGTGTAGGTTCGAAGGATGTAAATCTCAGGAATAAAGGAAAGGCAAAGGCTGAGAGTTTTTGAATAAGTGACTAGCGTGGAAATATTTGGTTAAGGCAAGTAACTTGAATATTTTATCAAAGTTCAGATTCTATCAATTATTTATGGATTGTTGCTTAAATTCTTATAACTTACTGTTTGTTTCTTTCAAGTCAATTGTCAAATCTCTTGTACTATATTGTAAATCCATATAAACTGTTGCTTAAACCCTTGTACCTTTTTGGTTACCCTTATAGACTACCGTTTAAACTGTTGTACCTTATTACTTATTCTAATTCTCGTTGAACTGCATATCTTGTGGTATAACATACCTTTTGCATAAGCTTGAACATTATTTCATATCTATTCCCTTAATTCACACTAGCATTACTATACCTTATAACCCTTGATTTTTCTCTAAATCCTTATACCTTGTTGTGTAATATGCCTTTTGTACTAGCTTAAACCTTATTTCATATCCATTTTATTAAACTACACTAGCCTAACTATACCTGGTAATCTTTAAATTTAACTCTAAATCCCTAACCTTTGTTATGTCCTTAATTAATTAATTACCCTTATTGTTTATAGGCTTAATGACCTTTTAGCCCTCCAAGTTTTATACGAAATACCTATCTGCCCTCAATGTTTCAAAATGTTCCTTTTAGCCCCGGAAGTATCCGTAAAGGTCCAATTAACCCTTGTACCGGTACGAAAAATTGTAACGGTACGTATCGGATGGGTAAAATAGACATTACATGTGTCCGTTACAATTTTTTTTAATTTGTACCGGTATAAGGGTTAATATGACATTTCCGGATACTTCAGGGGCTAAAAGGTACAACGTATTAAATTTGAGGGTTTGATGGGTACAAAAGGTCATTACTATATCTTCTAGTTTAATTCAGCCACCATTATCTCCATACCCCTCGAGTAAGACTTACATACACTCTTCTCTCTTTGCTTACCACTACCAAAATAAATATAGGGAATTCATAATGCTACATCCTATAAGCAGATCGAAGCAGAGGCCAATGCAAGGGTGCTGAGCTTGAATTTAACTTAACTAGTCGACTAAGCCGCGATTCGCGGCGGCCTTATAATTTTTTTTTTAAGAAAAAAAAGGACAAAAATAATTTTATAATATCAATATAAATTGGTAAACACAATATTGTATAAACTAAATATACATATATAATAATATAAATTATTCATATATTTTCCTATACAGATTTTGTCTTACGATTTTTTAGGCCGACACCAGTTGTATATATTATAAAAATACTTAGCGTACACAATAATAAAAATTTAAATACTAAAATACTCTTAGACTTTGATTTACCGATTTTGCCTCACAATTATTTTTAAAATTTTAAATATATCTAAAATATCAATATAAATTGGTGAACACAATATTGTATAAATTAAATATACATAGATAATAAGATAAAATATTCATATATTTTTCTATACCGATTTTGTCTCACAATTTTTTGGGACGACACCCGTTTGTATATATTATAAAAATACTTAGCATACACAATAATAAAAATTTAAATACTAAAAGGCTCTTTGACTTTGATTTATCGATTTTGCCTCACAATTTTTAGGCCGACGCCCGTTGTATATATTTTAAAAATACTAAGTATATACAATATAAATCGAGTAAATTAGATTATAAACATGGTGAAAAAATTTGATTATTAGAAGTAATGATTGTATATATATATAAGAATATAAAATTTCTTTTCTATTTCGAATACATACTATAAGAATATAATATTTTTTTCCTATTTCGAATATATAATTTTTTTCTTCCCAACAAATTCGAAAACCTTTTCAATTTCGAATATGTAATTTGAATTCATCTTCCCTACAAATTCAAGAACCTTTTCTATTTCAAAGATGTTTATGTTAACGTTTATATTAATGTTAAAAAAGGAAGTTTTGATTTCTTCCCAACAAATTCGAAAACCTTTTCAATTTCGAATATGTAATTTGACTTCTTCTTTCCTACAAATTCGAAAACCTTTTCTATTTTGAAGATGTTAATGTTAATGTTAAAAAAGTAAGTTGTGATTTCTTTTCTAAAAAATAGGGCATAAAGAAGGAAGTTTTGATTTTAATTATTTAAAATAGAGGAATATATAAATTGTTTATGAGCGTGAATTCTGAATATAAACAGAATATGACATTTGATGAAGAAGGCTTGCTCCACCCGACCATGATCAAAAGAAGAAGAATATTTAGACTAAAATTAATAAAGAATAGATTGATTTGTGAAGAAACTAGCATCCAATGATGGTGTTTATATAGTAGATTATGCATTAAATTCAAGTTCAGCACCCTCAACATGCATTGGCCATAACAGTCAATAGTAAATTTTCAAGGCATTCAAAGTTGTAACTACCAAGATAGTTTCAAAGATCTATAAAGATAAGACAATGCTAAAATGAAAAATAGTTGGACCTTAATTGAATAAAAGGTATTTAAACTGATTACATGGAAATTATACTAGTATGCACCAAGCATGTATACTTCAAAAATTTCTCAGTTTCCACTTCATCATTTTCAATTTAATTTTCACAGCCTCCATGGAGGCTTAATACCCATTCATGCCTTCCTTGCATTGGCCTCTGCTTCGATCTGCTTATAGGATGTAGCATTATGAATTCCCTATATTTATTTTGGCAGTGGTAAGCAAAGAGATAAGAGTGTATGTAAGTCTTACTCGAGTGGTATGGAGATAGTGGTAACTGAATTAAACTAGTAGATATAGTAATGACCTTTTGTACCCATCAAACCCTCAAGTTTAATACGTTGTACCTTTTAGCCCCTGAAGTATCCGGAAAGGTCCTATTAACCCTTATACCAGTACAAATTAAAAAAAAAATTGTAACGGACACATGTAATGTCTATTTTGCCCATCCGATACGTACCGTTACAATTTTTCGTACAGGTACAAGGGTTAATTGGACCTTTACGGATACTTCAGGGGCTAAAAGGAACGTTTTGAAACATTGAGGGCTGATAGGTATTTCGTATAAAACTTCGAGGGATAAAAGGTCATTAAGCCTTGTTTATATTCCTATTTTTCCCTTAGCCCTACCATATTCGATATCACCTTGTATTATGCCTCTAAAATGACAAGAGCTTGATAAACCTTTATTTTTTAATACTTGTGAATCACACTTGAACCCTACCTTGCGAACCTTATACAATTAAATTGGATTGCTTACTTGATTTTCAGTCACTTATTCTTGAAATTAAACAGAATAATCCCCTGTTCTGAATTATTGCATAAGAATTCTATTCATCGAAACTTGCTTTATTTTAAGGACATTTAATTAATTATTTTAAATTAGCGTAAGAGGCTAGGGTGGTCCTAGTCCAGCACTTTAATTTGGCGTAAGAGGCTAGGGTGGTCCTAGTCCAGCAATAGAGGCTAATGTGTTGCCTAATTGGGAACCCAATTTCAAAGGAATGGGGACATTACGTGGCTGATCACCCGTATCGTCCAGTTTTAATAAAAAGCTTAATCCAATTGAAACATTTTTAAAAGTGGAAATATGATATAAAAAAAGAGAATTGATTGTTTTTTTTTTCCTCTTTCTCCCTACCTTTGGAAATTGATTATAAATTGTCAATTTTGAAAGAGCTCAAAGAATGATTTCTTATATTGTTGTATCCACAGTTCTGTTGTTGATTCCTTTGCATCTATTGTTACTTGCTGAGCATTTGGCTCACTTCTTGCTATTGTTTCTAACCCTTTTTCAGTTAAAGAAGAAAAAGATACGAAGTAGGAGCTATATCCGAGAAGAACTTGTTGTGGACCTTAGGCAGCCTAGTTGCACTCTGCTAGAAGGTTGGACTTTTGGGTATCGGTAAAGAAATTTGTGTAATAGTTCTAGTTGGTTGTATTTATATTTGTGGAGTGTATGTATCTTTTAATTAAGGATTTAGTGTTGTAATGTAATAATTTAGTTAGTAGTTGCTTGTTTCATACCACTACCTGTCAGAGAACCGGGTTAGTAGTGGGGTTGTATTTATTTCTTATTATTTTGTTATCAAGGTTTATGTTTTTAGTTGGTATTGTGATGCCCCGATCTTTGCTCTGATCGGGAGTGCATTTTGGTATGGTTCACCTGATCAGTTAGGACAGGTTGAACATGTGGTTGTATTATTTCTTTAGTAGTTGAAATTGTGGTTGGTGTTGGAATGTTGATTTGGATTCAAATTACAGGTGGATAGTCCGTATTACGAATACTACATGCCGAAATTTTCCAAAATTTCCCTGTATTAAAAAAAACCATTTTATCTAATTAAATCCAATAATTTATTGTAAAAATATATTTATAGTATTGGGTAGTCAGGGCGTTACATACACATTATGAACCAATCAGAGGAAAAAAGAGTAAAAAAATAAACAAGATAAATTAGGGGGTGTTTGGGAGAACTTTTTTCCAGAATAAGTCAACTTATTTTAAGACAAAGTTAGAGATTTCTAACTTTCCAACTTATTTTCCAGCTTATTTTTGCAACTTATTGAATCTCAAGCATACATTAAATATTTATATTAAAAAAATTATCAAAATATAAAATTTTTACCCGAAAATAAGTCAATAAGTCCTTAATAAAAGCTAAGCCAAACAGGCCCTTAGTTTGAAATGCACCTGTATAATTCATGGTCTGACATAAATTTTTTAACCTAATTTATAATCGTCAATAGTTGTGCAAATACATGTATTCTGGGAGGTACACATTATGAACCAACCAGAGGAAAAAATAGTAGAAAATAAACAAGATGCTGCAAGAAACAAGCATAACAAGCGTGACGTGAACATTACAATACATTATCTATTGAACAAAGGAATGAGCCCAACAAACAACGTCGCATACAATGCAACACAATACAACACAGTGACATATGAACAAAGAAGTGAGAGAACCAGTCGTTATTATGAATCACATAAAATGAAAAGTAATATTCAATGTCCACAAAACAATAATGGTAAGTTTTTGAGACTGTCAAACATTTTTACTTTCTAAATGCTATAATGCAATTATATGTTAAATTTTTTGAAACATTAATATAATTCCCTTAAAAATATTTTGGTGGTGTTTGGGGTAACTTATTTTTCAGAATAAGTCAACTTATTGTAAGACAAAGTTAGAGATTCCTAATTTTTTTCTGAAAAAGTTAACTTTTTTTTTTGCAACGTATAGAATCTCAAACATATATTAAATTCTTGTATAAAAAAATTATCAAAATATGAAATTTTTACCCGAAAATAAGTCCATAAGAACTTATTTTCAGGAGTTGCATGCCAAACAGGCTAATAGCTCAGATATTTGTTCTTACTTTGAAAAAACAAATTATATCCTTAACATACTAAAATTTTAAAATCCAACATTAAAATATATATCAAATACGTTTCCACGATAAAACAAACTTTAATCTCTACAAAAAAAACATTAAAGAATAGTAAAAGAGAAACTAAATATCGAGAAAAGAGAAAGATAATAATTGATTTTGATAAATATATAACCTTTAATTATGCCCATAAAAAATCAATCATTTTTACGCATATGGCTGCTTTTATGCATATGATTGAGAAGATGCACAATTCATAAAAAAAATCGATAAAATTCCAAATAAATTACACATTATTTATCATTGAGATTCATGGTAAAATTCGTAAAAAAGAAAATGAAAAAAGCTAATAATTAATGATCCAAATAATATTTTTCAATAACAAACTAAGATAATTTTTCAAAATTTGAAGAAGACCTTAGACAAAGTTCTTTAACAAAAAAGATTTTAAAGAAATTACAAAAATTTATTTACAATATCATTACTAATTAAATAAAAAATAACAATTTAAGAAATATGAAGCATTTAGCAAATTTTAGTAGGGAGGAAGCATTTTCAACCCCTTCTTCTTGCGCCAAAGATCTTACCATTTCTAAAGGAACTGGAGTTCCATCTCTTTTCCATTTCCATTTCCATTCAAGAGTTCTTATGTGTTTTCACGCCCCTTGAGACCCCGAAAAATGGACAAATTCCTTTTCTTATAAACATATACAAGATTCGTCACAAAAAGGATAACGGTAACCCCACCATTAACTACTTCATTTATGAATTTCATACTAATAGAAATACATGTCCTACCGAGACATAATTTGTAACTTGCTATCCTCCTGCCTAGCAGGCAAAGATTTACCTCCGTGGAAAGAATGATTCATTCGGATTGACATGAGAGTCCAATTACATTGCATTGCGAGAATCCATGTTGTATATTTGAAAGAGGTTGACCTCCTTGCTTTTCTCACGGTACAATCCTCTTCCCGCCGAGCCCCCTTTCTCCTTGGTCCATAGATACAAAATGTAAGACTGGCGGCAACAGTTCATCACGGAAGAAAAGACTCACTAAGGCGGGATCACTAACTAAAACTAATCTTATATAATAGAATATTATAAAATACTAATATAATAGAAAAGAACTGTGTTTTCTGTATACTGTCCCCGGTTCCGTTGCTACCGCGGGCTTTACGCAATCGATCGGATTCTATAGATATCCCTTCAACACAACATAGGTCACCGAAAGGATCTCGGAGACCCACCAAAGCACGAAAGCCAGGATCTTTCAGAAAATGGATTCCTAGTGCAACAACATTACCAAAAAAAATTTATTGAAAAAAAAAAAAGAGAACAATTTTGGCAAATTTAGAAGATAAAAAACACATCCTAAAAATTTAAAATAATACAAATAAATGTTAGTTAGGTATGTTGAAACATAAAATATAAAATGTAATCCCTTTGTAAAAAAATCTATTTCATCGTAAAATAATGTGATTTAATTAATAAAAAAAAGTATGATGATAAAAAAACAGAACAAATTTAATAAATATATTCTACAAAAAACTAACATTTTAATAAAATAATTTATTAACTAAACAATGAATTCCGTGCATCGCACGGATCATTGTCTAGTTTATAATAATACACATAAATTATTTTTGTTTTTACTAATTTATTTAAAATAACTACAAAAACTTGTTATTATTATAAGATATGGGAATCAGGGTTAGATATATAAAACTCACCTTTGATATTTCTTGAAAGTGGATTATCTAATCAACATTGGTATTTTGAACCATTTGTTTGGAACTTGGTATTTTGAACAAATAAATAGTTGATATTTTGATCATTTTTCTTTAAACTAAATTGATTGTTCGAAAAAAAATCTAAAAGATAAGATGGGAGGAAGCTGATCAGAGAGTAGAAAGTGAAAAAAGAAAAAGGGAAAAAAAAAGAGAGAGAGAGAGAGAGAGAGAGAATGCAAACAAAATCTGAAACACTTACAATTGCAAAACAAAATAAAAAATCAAAACCAAACAGCTTTTATGCGATTTGTATCTAATTAAAAAAATGTTAAACAAGAAGCGATAAGATAGTACATCTTATTTCTTGTTAGTACGTCTTATTTCTTGTTGTTCGATGGCATAGGAGCCTAATTATTAAAAAAAGGGAAATTCTATATGGTACCAATGTAGTTTTTGCTTTTCTACATGGTACCATCACTTTATTTGCTTCTCTACATGGTACCCCTAAACTCATGTTTCCTTCTAAGCAGTAACCCTCCGTTAAAGCAAACGTCGTAGAAACGTTTAAAAGCCCAAACTACACCTGTTTCAAACTGAATTTTGGCGCCAAATATAACAAACAGTAGAAATGAAGGAAAAAACAGGGGAAAAAACAGGGGAAACCTGACAGCATCAAAAATAGACCAACATAATCCACATTACATAAAGGATAGCTAAATATCATCCCCAAAAAACTGATATCATCCAAAATAGACCAACATAATCGAAAAGTCTAGGTAAAATATAATTCTAGTTCTGATGTTGAGCCTGAGATGCAGTGAGAATAGAAGCTTGTGATGCAGTCCCTTGAGTTGTACTCTTTCTCTTCCTTGTAGAGGGTCCAGCTTGTGCATTTCTTTTTGCTGCTTCCTTTGCTGCCTTAGCTGCTGCTCTAGGTGCTTTTGCTGCATTTGATTGATCTCTAACCTTTGTATTTCTAATCAACTTTGGGACAGCTCCCTTCAGTTCTTTGGCAGTTGGTGCACCCTTACAAGTTCTTGCATTATGGCCGAAATGACCACAAGTCTTACATTTCACTGTCTTACTTCTTTTTCCCTTTGGATCCTCACCCTCTTCTCTTCTCCTGTTTCTGCTTGGCCTGCCCACTCCCCTTTTTAATGCAGGTGCAGTAATGGTGGGAAGGCCTTCATATTGAGGCCAAGTGTCTTTATCAACAATTGGATTGATACTATAGTTATAGGACTGCTTATATGTCTTAACTGAATACCAGGAGCTCACAAATTTAATTGGATCAACCTTTGCATGCTGCATAGCCCTGATGGCATGTCTACATGGAATGCCACATAGCTGCCAAGCACCACATGAACAGAGTTTGCTATTCAAAGACAGTGGAAACTGAGATTTACCTTCATGGATCTCATATTCACCAGGATGTGACATGTATGCCTTACAACTGATTGTATTTTTGCTGATGTCCTTGACAGTTTTCTGAATTTTGGGACAAAGATCATCATCATTCCAATTCTGAGCAACTTGCAGCCTTGTTGCTATTCTAACCATGCACACCCTTCTAATACCTAAGAACATCAACATGTATCAACATATTAGTACCTCAGCTGGACTCAAATAAAATATAATTCAAGTTTAGTCAAATTACCTTCAAGTAGAGTCAACACTGGCCTACATCTATCAACACCTAGAATTGCATTGAAACTCTCAACAAAATTTGATGTGTTAGAATCATTACAGACTCCAGGTGCATGGATCTCCTAAATTTGCAAACCAACCCATGACAGCATCACCCCCAGCCTTCTGAAGTCTCTCCATAGTTTTTCTGAATGTGAATTGACTTGTAGCATTACAAGCCCTCCAGAAAAGTGTGTACATTAGTGGGCAAGCAAATTGTTTCTTGTAGTTTCTTGACAAGTGCCTACAACAATATCTTCTTTGGGCACCTGGCCAAACATCTTCCAAAGCAAGATCTATCCCCTAAAAATCAAGTAGTAATACATGAAAAATATAAGGCTCCAGAAAGAAAATTAAAAATATGGAAAAGGGCATGTAAAATATACATATCATCCCCTGCTTGAACAATTTTACCAGCCTCTTGTTTCTTCGCATTCTCATTCTGTCTCTTCAAGTTTAGGACTAACTTATACAATGCATTTGGTTTCATCACAGTCCCAACCCATATATCTATCACACTCTTTTGAGGCAACCTTTTGAACATCAACATCAAGTCCATATCAGTTAGTAAAATGTGATGTTTCATCTCATACGAATAGCCAAAGGTAGGGTAAGCATAATCACGAAAACCCTTCTTCTTTGCTTCATCTTCGTACTCTAAAACTATATCCAACAGAGTACACTTGTCTAATTCAACCTTAATATCAACCTTATTACCCCTCCAATTCATTCTCAAGATTTTTTCATCCATTTTCTGCAAATTAATACAAAATATTGACAATAATACAAAAACATCACAATATCACAATAATCGGACAAATATCTTAACAACAAAAACTTAATCAAAGACCCAGCTCATACAGTACAAGAAACCCCTAAAGTCATATGAGAATTATATATATATATATATATATATATATATATATATATATACATGTATACATACAACGAAAGTAATACAGGGCTTGAGAATAGATACCTGTTTGAAGCTTTTAAAAACAGAGTGTTGTCCACGTTTATCTTCGATCCCTCGATCGTCAAGTATAGCTTCCGATTAAACCCTATCCTTCCGCTTCTCTTGAACCCTCGAGCCTTCCAGAATTGTCGTTTTGATCATAGAGCCCTCGTTGTTTTCCTTTTATGGTTTAATTAATGTTTAATTATGTTTGACTATTTTTGGGTGTTTTTTAGCTGTTTAAATCATTTTATATTACAAGTTTTAGCTTTTTAACGATTCCACAACGTTTCAGATGACGGAGGGCTACAATTGTAACAAAAACATTATGTTAGGGGTACCATGTAGAGAAGCAAATAAAGTGATGGTACCATGTAGAAAAGCAAAAACTACATTGGTACCATATAGAATTTCCCTTAAAAAAAATGTTAAACAAAAACATTTTTATAACCACGTTTTTCTTTCTTCTTTTAGGTTGACAGTCAATAGCATAGCATAGTTTGTTGTTACTGTTCACATGCGATACATAGCAAAAAACTTTACCGTAAACATATTCACATAGCATAGCATAGTTTATAGCATAGTTTGACGTAAAGAGATGGATCCCTTATATTCATTCCAAAAAACTTTACTGTAAATATATATGCGGTACGTATTTCACCGTTTGTTCCACCAACCGTTTGTCAGTGACCCCTTTCTTTTATCTCTTCCAACTTTTAAGAAAACAATATTTCGGGTAGTTGGTTCTAAAATAGTAACTGTCCCTGCCCAAAACAGAACTACCGTAGTTTTCCCCATTCATCTGCGAATTCTATTTCGCACACTTGTATCAACATAGTTTTAGGAAAATTAGATCAACTCATACGCCTACTAGAATTAACATACGAACCTGTTCCATATTTCTGAATTCTCAAAATATGAGTGTGATGTGCGAACCTTGTTAAACACGCGGTTGCAGGAACTCGATTCTACTTCCAACTTCCGACATTCAAAGAGACTGTTGTGAAGATCAAAACAAAGAACACGTCACAATTTAACATTTGAGCACACATTCTGTGTGAGTGTTCGAAAGTGAGAGAAATATACACCAATCAACTAACGTCAGTCCATCAAAATTGCAGGAGCTTCTAGAATTAATAGTCCTATGTCATATCACATGTATACAACCCCATGATAAAGTCTGTCAGATACATGTATATAAATCTTTTTCCCAACATAACTTGACAAATTTACAACTATCACATCAAGCAGGGTGAAGACGTAGCATCATGAGAAACTACAAGTTTACGAGTCCTGGTCCTAAGCGACGGAAATCATCTCCATACAGTTTCATTTGCATCGGTGAAAATCTCATTGTGATGTTCTATTAAGCACTGAACAACATCTATCGCACTAAAGTCAGCTGGAAGACCATCATCCAAAGAAATGGGTGTAGATGCATCAACTCCTTCGTTCTCTTCTGCATTAGCCACACCAGAAATGAAGGCATAAATTCAGGTTTTTGACTGAATCAACCACAGAACAACATTCATAGCTTATGTAATTCAGTATCCATATAGTTCGCACACTATTTTATCCAACGAAACATGACTTTCATATTTACCTTAGCCTGCCTATGCCAAAAATTGTATACAATCCAAAATTTAAGCAAATGACGTTCAGATTTTAGAACAGCAATTGCATCGCCAAGTTAAGATTCATTCTTGTGAGTTGTTGAAGTTTACTGAGAGAAGTTCTCAATATCTAGCAAATATATTACACAAAAAAACCAAACTGATACTACATGTCTAGTTCTAATTATAAATGAAAATGATGCAAAGATGAGGATTTTTACCTGCAAGCATATCAAATTCAACATTATCGCTAGACAGGTCCACGTTATTCTTGGGTTGATTTCTTGAAGCATGACTCCAAAACTGTCTATGAAACTCTGGCCTCCGACCCTTCTGCCACACTAGGATAGGAGCCATTTCCATAGCAAGACTCCGAGCATCCATCTGTAAAAAATTGATAAAGTTATCCATCATGATCTAGGGGAGAGAGAGAGGGGGGGGGGAGGGGGGGGATTTGAAACTGCCTTGGTGAGAAGTGAATTCTGGCTAACACGGAGCAGGAGTGCAGTAATAAGTTCTAGTGTCATATAGTTAACAGTTGGAAGCCTTTTCAATACATCTCGTAACCCAAGTATGCTGGAACGTGATCGTTTGATTTCATCATGTAGTTCAAACATAGTTAAGGGCTCAGGCAGGCTTTCGAAATAACACTTGATCAAGGTTGCAACATCAAGTGGGTTTATACCTTCTGGCAGCGAAGCATTAGGATCTGTGAAGAACAAACACTAATTACACTAGGTACAGGATATAACCATGAAATCTTAATAATCTTGTACTTTATAATTATACCTTGGTTGTATAATGAAACTAACTGCTGAATAACCTTTCTATTTCCTTCAGACTTAAACAGCTCTTGAGAGTTTAATCCTAATAAGTAAAAAAAATTGTCATGACTCATGATATGCAGAAGGCAAACTACCATCATATATTCATTTAGTGGTCATGTAAATTACCTGACAGTACGAGATAGTCTGCACACTTAACTAGTAGATACGGAATAGGCCTGGTTGACTCCTGCCTTTGCACTGTAATTTCAATTGGAACTCCAAATACTGAAGAAAACAAAAAGGATTATTTTGAATAGATTTATTATCACCCTCACCAAGTGCATTAAAATATTGCTAATAAAAGCAGAGAAGCATATATTAACTACGTTACTCCGACTCTAGCCAAGTCCATGTCGAACACTTCTAGCCAAGTTTGAGTAGCATACTATATAGAAAGTACTAATACAGGGTTCATAATCTTACTTCCCGAGTCAGATGTTGAGGTAATAAACCTTAAGTTATTAAATCAGTGGTTCAAGCTTATGATTGTCTCTAAATTAGTGAATTCAACTTCTCCTGAATTTAATGAAGAATTCAAGGTATAAATGCCCACCATCGGATCTGGACATTCCTATGTTACTGTCAGTTTCTCGTCAAAAGTATATTCCTCTCCCCCCCAACCCACGCTTCCATCTCTTGTAATTCTCAACCCCAGACCCAATTCCATTCTCATGGGTCCCTAATGGTGACCAGTGGCTCCAAGTTCAAATAAATGTGTGGAGAAGTATCCTAACTGACTCTCAACTAACACACATGTTTTTCAGTTCCGAACATTTTCACCCTATTATTGACCCGAAGGTTCAATTTTTGGCATTTTCAAAAATCAAGGTATAGAATTTAGTTAAACAGAGGACAACCTGCAGGACTGGAATTGATTTAAGCTTTAAAGTACCCAGCAGTTATAAAAATTATAGAAATAAAATTTTGTGGATTTCCAAAAAGAAAAATATGTGCATCTTCTTAAAAAAAACTGATAGGTTAAGTGTTAATCCCCTAGAAAAGCTAGCTAGGAAAGTCTTACCATCTGTGCTTGCAACTCCCTGCAAAATAAATGTAAGACATAAGAGAACTCCAACTTGTAAAGCGCAACTTAAGCAAATGTTAAACTAAAAAAAAAATTCAGTGCAAATATACATATGTATATACCTTCTGCCACCTCTCAAGATCAGTCAAAAGAACCTTACTCTTCTGTTTAGTTATCTTTGCCACCTGAAACATTACCAACTCATACATGTCAATGGTCCTTACCCCACAAGTTTGCAGCAATTTTCACATTACCAATAGTGCTTGTTACATATATATGTAGTGAGGACAATGTCTTGAAATAATAAAGGACTACCTCTGACTCCCAAAAATTACTCCTAAGATAATTTTCTTTTCCATTTTTTCCTCTTGCAATTATGAAGATACAGCTCGTATAATTTTTCCCAATCCAGAATCTTAATTACAATATGTAACAATGTGATACATGAGAGGCTAGAGCCGGTTTTGATTCCATCGCAGTAATATATCAACATTGCCGTTTATGTAGCCATCCACAATACTGAAGACCTATTAAAGGCTCACTCTCTTGAAATCAATGCAAAAATAGTGTCACGCTATGTACATCTACCACATACATACAAAACATTTTCCAAATATATGTTGATCAGTCTTTCCAAGAGAACGCCAGTTGTGCACTATAGTTTTACAAAAATTGCAAGTCATTAAATAATAATAAAGCGAGGAACAGATCACACTGAAAACCCAACCCAATATTTACAACATAGCATTTTTGGCTGAAACCTCAGGCACACTTAAAAGTTAAAAATAACTATCAACATTGAACCAATCTCAATATAAATGTTTTTATACAACCACAATTATATGTAACCCACTTGAATATAATCCAATATTTAGCCCAGAACCTCAGGGTTACACGTGCATAACCAGAACCCAAACCTAATACGGTTATGCAGTGTTTATTGATGCATAAAATAAACAAGATATGCTGAACTACCTCTTCAACCTTTATCTTTCCAACATTGACCTTCTCTTTTGTTTCTGTAACACCCTTCCTGAACAACATTCCAGTTGTGGCAGCAGCAGAGAAAAGGCGTTCTTGCATAGCCTGTCTTGTAGACGGTTGTTGAAGAAATGACCAGCGACTTTTTACTATCGAACCAACTTTCTCAGCCACCTCTGTGACATTGCCTTTGGCATCTTTTGCAACCTCACCTACAAATGTTCCCGCAGATTGCCCAGCTTCTTTAAGCTTCACTCCTAAACCAACAATTAGGTATATTTAGTAGGGTGATAAAGAAGCAATATACAAAAATGCTGGAAATTATACTTTAATTACCTGAAGTTGAAAAGAAATCACTAGCCTTCTCCTGCCACTGGGGTGATGCTGGTGCAGGCATTGCAGTGACCCTAAACCGAATTCTAGCAATATAAAATAAAATAACATATGATACTCAAGGATCAGAGTCAAAAATAAAAGCAAATCTAAAACAGATTATAAAGAATAAACTTTATTCAGCTTAATTGTCAATTTAGTCTCCCCCCTCCCTCCCTCCCTCCTTCTCTCTGAATTGTCAATTTAGTTCTCTCTCTCTCTCTCTCTCTCTCTCTCTCTCTCTCTCTCTCTCTCTCTCTCTCTCTCTCTCAACTGTCTATTTAGTTCTCTCTCTCTCTCTCTCTCTCTGAAATGTCTATTTAGTTCAAATTTTAGATTCAATATTTCCAAATTTTAGTTCTCTCTGTCTTTCACACACTCACTCACACAATAAACAATCTTTCATAATTTATATCAAACAATTCCAAGGAAATCAAACTAAATACAAAACCACAAAAAACTCAACCTTGAATTAATTTTACTTCTATACATACATACATACATACATGATCATATCAAATCAAACCCCAAAAACACACATACACATACAAAATCACTCCCAAGTTTATAACTTTTACATGAATCTCAAAGACCACTTTACACTAAACACCAAAAATTTGAAAAGATTTAATTTTTACACGAAACCCGAGAAAATCTTGAAGTGGGCAAGAAGAGTTTACCTTGTGTTTCTTGATTCAGAGACTTGTACACAAGAAAAAGAGCTGTTGGTTTTGATCAAGAGGGGGAAAGAAAGAATTATATTATAAAAAAAGAGGAAAAATAAATGAAAAGTCGCCAAAGTACAAAGGACAAAGCTGATTGGTTGGGTGATGAGAGTGCAGATTTTAATTGGTGGTCAAGCATGTAGGTTAAAATTGCCCCAAAATCTGGAGCTTTCTAACGAATATAACGATTCTTCGGTTCTTTCTCCCTTTCAAATTTTCCACCTTCTTTTGGGGAGATTTGGATAACCTACAAACGATACTAAATAAAATATTGGTTATAGAAAAAAATTTTATTGCTTTCTAGAAAAATCATTTTCGATAATTTATTAAGTTTGAATTTGAGTAAGATGCATTAGTTAAAGTTGTCACCTAGTTTCATTTTGATGATTGTAATTTATCTTTTGCAAAATAGTGATCAAACTCCCCGCAAAAAAAAAAAAATAGTGATCAAACTTTATACATACTAGCTTAAACCCGTTTTTTTAATATTATATGAATTTTTTCATTAATTTAAACTAATTTTTTTAAACATGAATTTTGGAGGATTAAATTTTTATATGAGATGATTCGATAATAATTATACAAATGTTATCCGTGATATTTCTAGAAAAGAAGGGATTTTAGTTAGAAAATATAGAAAAGATGATAGGTTTTAGTTGAAAAAGCTAATCAGTTAATTATTAGTAATTATAAAATTATCATTTTATTTTATTAAATAGAATGCCCGTAATATGATTAGAAAAATAGAGGATTTAGTTAGAAAAAAATAAAAAGGTAACATTTTCTAGGTGGAAAAGGTAATTGATTAATTTATACTAATTAAATCTAATTATGTTATTTTACTAAATACAATTGCTCGTAATATTTTTAGAAAATGAGAAATTAATATTGTCCATGATAAATCTATTAAAAGAGAGATTTTTGTTAGAAAATATAGAAAAGATGATACATTTTAGCTGAAAAAGGTAATCGGGTAATTATTAATATTATAATATCATTAGTTTATTGTATTAAATAAAACCGCCGGTGATATAATTGGAAAAAGAGAGGTTTAGTTTGAGAAAATAGAAAGATAACGTCAAAATTAAAAAGATGACATGATTTATGTGAAAAAGTTAATTGATAAGTTTATAGTAATTATAATTTAATTATGTTATTTTACTAAATAAAATTGCTCATAGTTTTTAGAAAATGAGAAATTAATGTTGCCCGTGATATTTCTAGAAAAAAAATAGAATATAATTAGGAAAAATAGAAAAGATGATACATTTTAGCTGAAAAGGTAATCGATTAATTATTTGTATAATTATTTTATTATTTTATTTTTATTAAATAGAAACGCTCGTAATATAATTGGAAAAGAGAGGTTTTACTAAGAGAAAAGAAAAAAGGTAACGTGTTTTGGCCGAAAAAGGTAATCGTTGATACAATTGGAAAAAGAGATATTTTAGTTAGAGAAAAGAGAAAAGGTAACGTGTTTTGATTGAAAAATGTAATTGTTTAGTTAATGGTATTTATAATATAATTATGTTCTTTTATTAAACAAAATTGCTCGTAGTGTTTTTAAAAAAAGGAGAAATTGATTTATGTGAAAAAAGTAATTGATTAGTTTATAGTAACTATAATTTAATTATGTTATTTTACTAAATAAAATTTCTCATAGTTTTTAGAAAATGAGAAATTAATGTTGCCCGTGATATTTCTAGAAAAAAATGGAATTTAATTAGAAAAAATAGAAAAGATGATATGTTTTAGCTGAAAAGGTAATCGATTAATTATTAGTATTATACTATTATTATTTTTATTATTAAATAGAAACACTCGTGATATAATTGGAAAAAAAAAAAGAGGTTTTAGTAAGAGAAAAGAAAAAATGTAACATATTTTGGCTGAAGAAGGTAATCGCCCATGATATAATTGGAAAAAAAGAAATTTTAGTTAGAGAAAAGAGAAAAGGTAACGTGTTTTGACTGAAAAAGATAATTGATTAGTTAATAGTAATTATAATCTAATTATGTTATTTTATTAAAAAAATTGCTCTGTTGTGGAATAAAAACTAGGTTACGATTTGTAATTAATGCTAAGGTGGTTGAGCTTCGAGCTTTAACGGCTGTTTCCGTGTTACGAGACTGATCGGTCCTCACAGAGTGCCTACGTATCTCGTTATTGAGAATCAAGCCAAGACGTAGTTCTAGGTGATGATGCCCTCGAGGCTATGGCGGCGAGAGCTCATCTACAACGCAATGGCTTGTATGTCCTTATTCGAGGATTAAGCCAAAACGTAGTTCTGAGATGAGGGGTAAGACCCTTTGTATAGGCTGAGAAGCCCTAGAATTATGGTAGGAGTCAGAGACTTGGTGGACAAGTCTTCCTTGAGGAAGGTTCTAGATCTCTTCCTTATAGGAATCAGTTTCCATGTTGAAATATGTATCTTGGAGGCTAAGTCAGGCAAGAGTAATATCCTTGTTTGACTCTTATTTGCTGAGCTGTTTATTACCCTTAATATTAATTACGAAATTAATATTATAAATAGGGTTTGGGCCCATCTGGTGGGCCCCACGTTTGGACCATTCCGGGTCTAGTTAATGTGTCTTTAGGGCTTACTTTTAGCCCATATCATTTGCCCCCCAACTTCTATGAAAACTGATCAGGTTTTCCTTGAAGTTTTAACGGCCTTTATCGAGACTTGGGTCAGGGTTCATCTTTGTACACTAGTGTTTCACGAGTATTGTCTTTATGTAAAGCGTGGAGCGACCGACGCATTCACGACAATGTTAATTCGATGCTAATCGGCACTAATCAGCCTTAACGATGCTTAAACAATGTTTAAACGACGTTAAACGGCATAAAACGGCACTAAACGGCGCTAAACGGCACTAGACGGCGCTAAACAGCCTTAAACAATGTTTAAACAGTGTTAAACAATGTTAAAAGGATAAAATGGCACTCACGGTGCTAATCGGCACTAAACGGTGCTTAAACGACACTAATCGGTGCTAATCGGCACTAAACGGTGCTTAAACGACACTAATCGGTGCTATCGGCACTAACGGTGCTATCGGCACTAATGGTGCTATCGGCACTAATTGTGCTATCGGCACTAACGGTGCTTACAGCACTAACGGTGCTATCGGCACTAATGGTGCTTACAGCACTAACGGTGCTATCGCCACCAACGGTGCTTACAGCACTAACGGTGCTATCGCCACCAACGGTGTTATCGGCACTAATGGCGCTAAATGGTGATCGGCTGACGTTTTCTGAAAACGTTGAATCATCATTGTCATGTTTGAATCATCACTAACGTGTTTCAATGTTCTGAACCACTTTAGTGAGGTATGAAGCGAGTCAGGGGTGTTCTGAATATCAAAGTGATTTTTCAAGGTTGACGGACCATCAGCATCCACTTCCAGTTGGATAAGGCCCTCAAAAAATGAGGTGGTCGGCAAAGGATGGTCCAAGAATATAGAAAATTCAATTAGCTTCGCGTGGACTGTAAGATCATCCAAATCTAACATCCGGAGCTCAAGATATGGCCCAAACAGCGTTGAAGGATCGCATTGAGTTCCCGGTTGGCCTAAGGGCTTCAAAATGCCTCGGTCGGCCAGTACCCAGTCGGACAAGAGTCTCCAAGACTGTCTAAAATTCAGAGAGCTTCGCGTGGACAGTAAGATCGTCCAAATCTGACATCCGGAGCTCAAGATATGGCCCAAACAGCGTCAACAGTCCGTGTAGGACTGAAAATCAGTCTTGGTCGGCTGACGCCCTCCTCGGAGCTTGGTCGGCTAGTGGTCTCCAAGACTATAGAAAACTCAGAGATCTTCGCGTAGACTGTAATATCATCCAAATCTGATACCCGGAGCTCAAGATATGGCCCAAACAGCGTCAACAGTCAGTGTAGGACTGAAAATCAGTCTTGGTCGGCTAACGCCCTCCTTGGAGCTTGGTCGGCAAATGGTGGTCGGCTAGTGGTCTCCAACAATATAGAAAACTCAGAGATCTTCGCGTGGACTGTAATATCGTCCAAATCTGATACCCGGAGCTCAAGATATGGCCCAAACAGCGTCAACAGTCCGTGTAGGACTGAAAATCAGTCTTGGTCGACTGACGCCCTCCTCGGAGCTTGGTCGGCCAATGGTGGTCGGCTAGTAAACCCGGACCTGAAAATCATCCGTGGTCTTGAGGATCGAGAAACTTGATCTTGATCTCAAGTCATCCGTGATCTTAAGGATCAAGAAACTTGATCTTGATTTCAAGTCATCCGTGATCCTATAGATCAAGAAACTTGATCTTAAGGATCAAGAAACTTGATCTTGATCTCAAATCAATATTTTGGTCATTCGTGACTTTGTTATCTTAAGGATCAAGAATCTTGGTCTTGATCTCAAATCATCCGTGATCTCAAGGAGAATCATCCAAGATTCGCTGAAAAATTCAAGTTCTAGGACCACGAACTAACCCGTGATCGACCGGATCATGGGCTAGCTAGTGGTCGGATGGCTCATGATCGGCCAGAGGGTCCAAATCCATGGTGATCGGCCGTGTGCTGATCGGCCAAGGGGTGGTCGGCCGGAGCTCCTCCCGAGGTGGTGGTCAGCTGCATGGTGGTCGGCTGCTGCTCCCTCGGGGTGGTGGTCGGCTGCTTCGTGGTCGGCCACCTCGTGGTCGGCTACGGCCCTCCGGGTGTCGTGGTCGGCCACTTCATGGTTCGCTAAAATGCCCGGACCTGAAAATCATTCATGGTCTTGAGGATCAAGAATCTTGATCTTGATCTCAAGTCACTATTTTGGTCATTCATGACTTCGTTGTCTTAAGGATCAAGAACCTTGATCTTGATCTTAAGTCGTCAGGGATCTAGGATTTAAAATCATCCGTTATCCTAAGGATCAAGAACCTTGATCTTGATCACAAGTCGTCAGTTTGGTCATTCGTGACTTCTAACGATATTACTCATTAATTTATGATTAGCACTGCTAATCTTGTAATTACGGCTAATCTCCTTAGTTAACTCCTTAAGCGTAATTAGCTTTTCAGAAGTCACTTGTTTTGCAGCTCCAGCAATTATATCTGCTATTTCCTCTCTGGCTTGTATGAATTATAACTATTATTTCTGTAGAACGCGGGTAATTTCTGCCCTTTTTCATCTATAAACGATAGATGACCTTGGCTCAGAATTGAAAAACAGTCTTGGTATGTTGATGGAGGTGTTTGCTTTGCCTTGAAGGGTTTCATGAACCTTGAACTCAAACGACTTGTTTCTTAATCTTCGTGACCTTCCGGGCTTTAAGTTGTTTGCTGAATCCTTGGTCTTAAGGTTATCATCAACCCTTGACTCTCATCCTTGTGATGAAGTTCTTTAGTTCTTACATCATCCTTGTTTCTCATGGAGGAGGTCTTCCTTCTCGGTTGATCATTAAGATAGTTCACTTGCTTCTTAGCGCTTGACCTTAGGCCTGGTATGCCTTTGTTGGTTTTCAACCCTTTAGCTTGATTCTAGGTTTCCAACCTTCTTCTTATGCTCATATAACCTTTCTTAGGTCTCAACTTGACTGACGACTCTTGATTTGAGTCCTTGAACTCAAACGACAAGCTCGATTGGAGGCAGTCAGCCTTGTTGGCCATCAAGGCTTAAATTTTGTGTCGGGATTTGAGATTCAAGATTTTAAGTATGGAATGACAAAGGACCTCTTATCTCAACATTCTCATTAATAGTTTCTGTGCTTTCAAGGCATTATCAAGGGGACAACCAGTCTTAAGATGAGCTTTTAGAGGGTCTATCCTTCAGCTTACATCAATTGGTGCTACCAATTTCGAATCGACGGTGGGGTCTTAGGACTTGGAAGTAAAAACTCTTCGCATAATTTTCTATCTCAGAAGAGGCGAACTTAAATGGGGCAGCAGCCTTAATGTTCTTATTTCTTGGAATGCGTTCCTTATAGCGCTCATCATATTGAGTCATAACATCCTTCACAACTCTCAAATACTTTGTCATAGTTTCATCCTTAGCTTCAAATTCACCATTCACTTGCGAGACTACCAGTCTTGAATCTCTAAAAACTTTGAGCTTCTTGACCCTCGGTATTCTGGCCAAGCCCAATCTGGCTATCAAGGCTTCATATTCAGCTTCATTGTTGGTAGTAGGAAAGTCCAACTTCAAATCATATTCAACTATGAACCATCGGGGCTTTGCAACACTAAACCTGCGCCACTAGATTTTGTTTTTGATGCTCCATCAAAATAGAGCACCCAATATTCCTTCTGATTCAGGTACGAGTTCTTCATCTTTATCTCCACTTTCAGGGGTAGTTACTATCTCCTGCCCCCCGACTTATTGGTTGCTAATGGTACATTCAACCACGAAGTCAGTCAATGCCTGAGCCTTGATGGCCGTTCGAGGCTTATACGTGATGTCAAACTCTCCAATTTCGATTGCCCACTTAATCAATCTTCCATTTGCTTTCGGTCTGTGCAATATCTTCCTCAATTGCTGGTCCGTCAGGACTTCGATTTTATGTGACTGAAAGTACGGTCGTAGTTTCCTTGAAGCTGTTATCAATGCCAAAGAAAATTTCTCGATGGATGAGTAATTTAACTCGGCTCCGTGGATCACCTTGCTTACATAGTAGATAGGCCTCTGAACCTTGTTCTCTTCCTTAACGAGGATGGCACTCAATGCTTGTTCAGACACTGCTAGATACAGATAAAGAGTCTCTCCGAGACTTGGCTTGGCCAACAACGGGGCTTCGGCCATGTACTTCTTCAATTGTTCAAAAGCCTCTTGGCTTTTATCAGTCCATTCAAAAATTTTCGCCTTCTTCAATGCTTGAAAGAAAGGGAAGCATTTGTCACCAGACTTGGAGATAAATCTCCCTAGAGCTGCCACTCTGCCAGTTAACTTCTGCCCATCCCTTACAGAACGGGGTGGTTCCATGTCTAAAATTGCTTTGATTGTATCAGGATTGGCTTCTATGCTTCTCTTTGAAACCATCAATCCCAAAAATTTTCCAGATCCAATGCCAAAAGCGCACTTGGCTGGATTCAACATCATCTTGTGGTGCCTCAGCACTTCGAATGCCTCTCTGAGGTGCTTAATGTGATCTGCCTTGAGTAGGCTCTTGACTAACATGTCATCAACATAGACCTCCATGGTTTTTCCAATCAGATGGGCGAATATCTTATTCACCAGTCGTTGGTAAGTAGCTCCTGCATTCTTTAGACCAAAAGCCATAACAAGATAGCAGAAAACACCAAAGTCAGTTATGAAAGTTACCTTAGGGATGTCATCCTTGTGCATCTTAATCTGATTGTAGCCGCTGAACCCATCCATGAAGCTCAACATCTCATGTCCAGCTGTGGCATTTATCAACATATCAATCCTTGGAAGGGGAAAACAATCCTTCGGACATGCATCATTCAAATCAGTGAAGTCTATACACATCCTCCACTTCCCATTCGCTTTCTTGACCATCACAGGGTTTGCTAACCATTCGGGAAACTGAATTTCTTCAATAAACCCAGCCTATAAGAGCTTGTCAACTTCTTGTTTAATGGCCTCCTGCCTTTCAGGAGCAAAATTTCTCTTCTTCTGCTTTATTGTCTTCCGCCCAGGATCAACATTTAACTTGTGAGTTATGAGTTGGGGATCAATCCCTGGCATGTCAGCTGCAGTCCAAGCAAACGCATCACTATTTTCTTGCAAGAATGCTATCAACTTGCCCTTCAGGGGTTCTTTCAAAGATGCTCCCACATAAGTAACTTTTCAGCTCGCTTGGTCGTCATGGCTTCAATGTTTGTCTTGGTCTTGGGTGTTGAACGTCGATGTTCGAAGGTTGAACGCCAATGTTTGAAATCAAGGGTTTTCAATCTCAATGGTGTTTTAAATCACGGAAATATCTATCAGAGCTGCTGGTCCAAGGCCGGGGGGTTTCTGGTTAGCCCCACGAGGTCTTGAACCTTCTCTAGGAGGTTTTCAAAATTACATATTGGTTTTCAAGTCAACATGAAGTTTCAACCTTTGGATCTTAATTGGAGGTTCATGACCCCCCCCCCCTCAAGTTTGGCCTTCATAACTAACCTTGGCCTTCATGGCTAACAACTTCTGTTATTCAACCTATGATTCAGGGTTGATTCATCGATATAGATTTCGATAAATGCAATCCCGTTGGCTTCTTGCCTTTTAAACTTCTGAGACGAGAGCTTGCTTGAACTTCTTAATCCTTGCTTAAGGTTATCTATTGGCCTTCATCCTTGGATCCTTAATCCAGGTCCTTAATAAGTATTGAAGAGTAGCTAGTCCTTAACATCCTCGGCCTTTCATGGCTTTGACCCTTCGGGATCTTCACCTATGCATTTTTTTGTTTTCCATTCGTTATTCTTTTATTTTCGGTACTCGTTCATCCTTGACTTGCACTCATCGGGTGATAGAGTACTATTGTCCTACTCGGAGCAACATGCTCTGCAATGGTTTCAATGAACCTTATTTCTGCTTCTACTAGATGAAGCTAAGTCCTACTAGGATAACTTGAGCCCATCGGGGCATTGCAAGACTAGGCATGCATCACTTGATTTTGTTTTTGATGCTCCATCAAAATAGAGCGTCCACCATTCCTTCTGGTATCATCATTCTTATTCTGAAGTTCACTTCCTGCTTGGGGTACTACCTCCTGCCCCCCGACTTCTTGGTTGCCAATGGTACATTCAACCACGAAGTCAGTTAACGCCTTAGCCTCAATGGCTGTCCAAGGCTTCTGTGTGATGTCCTCTGCTGCCCTTTCTTGGTGTTCCTTACCTCTGTGGACATCCATGTCTTCAATTGGAGGGACTTGCCCCCCGACTCCATCAGGCCTTAACGAGGCTATATAACAGCTTCGTGCCATCTTTTAATCACCTTTATGTTCTCCAATTCCATTCCGGGTTGGAAACTTAATCTTCATGTGATAAGTAGACGCAACAGCCTTGAACGCATGAAGTCCAGTACTTCATAGAATAGCGTTGTACGTTGAAACTACCTTGATTACCAAGAAGTTCAACATCTGAATGGCCTCCTTGGGCTCCTGTCCAATAGTTATAGGCAACTGAATAGTCCCTTCAACTTTTGATTCTACTCCATTAAATCCATATATAGGCATGTTATTGGGGGTCAATCGAAAATCATTGTACCCCATCTTCACAAATGTATCATGAAACAGAATGTCAACGGAAGCTCCATTGTCTATCAAGACCCGCTTCACTTCCGAGTTCCCAATCACAGGGGTTATGACCAACGGGTCGTCATGGGGAAACTTCATCCCTTCGAGGTCTGATTCATCGAAACCAATTGCTATCTTAGTCCTGGCACGCTTCAGGGCTTCTCTGTTAGGTCCAAATGTGTTGTAGAGGGGGGGTGAATACAACTTTTCGAATATGAGAAGCAATAAATACGATGCAATAAATGAACACACAGATTCAAGGAATATATGTCTTATATATAACTTGAAAGGGTTGCTACAACATTCATTACAAAGTATAACAGAAGTTCAGAGAGAAGTGAATGATACTAAGCTCTGTGAATGCACTCTCTCTTTTTCTCTTGTGTTTTTCTTAAGAATTGCTCACTAACTAAAAACATTACACAAGTACTTCTATTTATACTACATGTAATCTATGTCCTGTAGACTTCAAAGACTAAGATGTACGTGGCCCAATGATGTCCACATAAATCTTGCCTTATCTTGAAAGCTTGGAAATCTGCCAATCAGAAGATGCCATGTGTCATGTTGAAGCTGCACTCTAAGTAGAACTTCTACTTGAGAATTTCTACTTAGCCATCTCGAAGTTCTAAGTAGAACTTCTACTTGGCTATCTAGAATATTTAGTACTTAGAAAATATTCTGGTCTTCAACTTGAAACTTCAATGCACATCTCGAACTTGTGATATCTTCATGTCTTCTTTATTCTTCACCAAGCTCTTGAATATGGATCTTTATTACTGACATAAACTTGCTATCAATGTCCTGACACTTGATGCAACGGTCTGGTTCATAAGTGACTAGTCTTGATAGGGTTTTTGCTTCTTGAATAAGTTACCATATCAAATTAGAAATATGGCTTTCCAATATTTGCTTTCCTTCTTGTTCACTTGAAATCAATTGGTCTTATTGATACTGATAGTTATGATCTTGATTCTTGGCTTTCCAAATCACTGAGGCATGAACAACTTTGACTTGAACTTCTCTCAATGATTTCTTCTTGGATTGATCATAGTTAACATGTTGAATTGTATCAATTACCTTGTCTTCATTTAGTGTTGATTTCTTGTGACTTCTTGTTCTTGATTGTCTTCTGGTTAAGTATCTTTTCCTTTAGTTTGAGTTACATTAGTTATAGTGTTACAAGTTTACACACTCTGCCTTTCAATCTCCCCCAATTTGATTGTCTAACAATGACATTCAAATTAATGAAGGATAACTCAACTAAACAATGAGACGAGAAAAGATAATTAACATTACAGTCTTGAATAATTTACAATTGAAATTTACATGAAAACAATACAAAGAACTTAAACTAGAAACAGAATTCGAACTTCGAATTAAAGATCATTTGAGTGATTCCTATCACCTGGATTATTTCATATCTTTTATTCAAACTTGTATCACCTTATTGGATTCACTCTAAGGTGAATTTTCCTCAAGTGAGTTAAAGCAACCGAAAGACATGAAGTTTTTCCAACTTCAAGTTCACACCACTCTGACCTTTAACCCTAATTCCGTTTCCTCTTTCTAGCTTCAGCAGCTTGGTCTCTCTCTTCTTTCTGCCTTTTGCGCTTCTCCTTCTGCTGCTTTTCTTTCTTGTATACTGGATCTTTAAGCTGCTTCCACCTAGCATTCAATAGACTTACAGCTTCCATTTCTAGAGGGTTCTTGGGCTCTGGATAAGGATGTTTGAAAAGCCTTCTAAGTTTGTCCACCTCCTGAGTAGTTCTGATCTTTGGAATATCCTCGAAGTTCTTCATGATGAGCTGAGGTTTCCAGTGAGATTTATCAGATTTGAACTGACAATAGATCATCTTGGGGTAGCCCTTGACACGGTCAGTATTGTGGACATTGGCCGCATCTCGCTCCATTCGCTTCTTTTCCACCACTACTTCAGACAGGTAACTCATGAGTCTCTGCTTTTCTTCAACAAACTTATCTTCCACTTCGCCCCATTTGAATACATATAATACTCTCTCCAGAAATGTAGCATCTTGAGTCCGTAGCAGCCATTGTCTACTCATATGCAAGATTGTTTGATTTTGGTCTGCATCTATGAATACTAAGGCATCAGCTGTATCTTCAACATAAGCATGTATCCAGTATACACTTTCACTTCCTGGAACACCAATAGCCTCCCTTATTTCTCCTTGTTCTAGTGCTCCAGAAGGAAGAGTCAGAGCTTCATCTACATTCTTCATGCCATGAAGAATATTCCATTTCTTCTCTATCAGCTCCGGCTCAATCTTCACGTCATCAAGAGGGTTTGGAGCAATGACATCACACTTCCACACCTCATTGCTCTTCTTGAATATTGCTCTTTCAATGATCTTCACGGATTTATCTTTAAGCTCAGAAGCGAATCCCTTACTCATCATTTGTCTACAGACAGCTTTGAGAGATTCTACTGAAAGCTCCATTAGATCATTTTCCTCCATGCTAACCCTCTTCATCTTTCCATCAACTACCATCCGGACAAAATTTGGATAAGCTGAGAATTCTGGACCCTTGTCCTCTGCTAGCTGCATTAACTGATCCCTGTACAGAATGCTTAGCTCCTCAGATTGAGAGTATTGAATTTTAGTCGCTAGCAAGAACAACTCTGACGCAGATCTTCTCATTATGAATTGGTCATCCACATATAAGAAAGATGTTGGGACTCCTTCTACCAAAGACAAGATAACCTGCCACTCCTTAAGATTTGCATTGTATCCAACCCTGACTTTAGAAATTAATCTCTTCAAAGCATTTATATAGTCCCCAGTCATTGGATTCTGCAAATTCAAGTTGTAGAACAGATCATCTGCATCCTTGTTATTAACTCCTTTCGCACATGGTCCCATCATTATCTTCCTTGCTTCATCCCATTTCTGCCCTATCCTTCGTTTGTCCAGATCAACTTGAGGATTAGCTAGCCTTGCAAGCTCATACTCATACTGCTTCCCTTGTAGATCCCCCTTCTTCTCTAGGAATGCAGCATGTTCTTGCATCATCTTCAGTTTATGGAACTGAGCTTGTTCCAAGGCTAACTGTTGAGCTTTAAGGGTTTCCTCATCAACAGGAAATTCTTCAGGCATTCCGGAAGACATCCCAGCACCTCCACCTTGTTCCTTCAAAGATCTTTTTATAGCGTGTGCCAACGGTACGTCTTCCATGTCAGAATCTGAGTCAAGTACCTCCTGTACTGTTTCCTGATGACTCAGATCAGCAAATGGTTCATCAACCATTACTGCCTTACCCTTTCTCATCCTCAGAGCCTCTTCATCAACAGACGGCTCAACTTCTGGTTCCTTGACAAGATCAGCGGGTTCTTCAATTTCTTCGATGTGAACTGCCTGCTGTCTCGTCTCCTTTCCACTCTCCCCCTTAGGTGAGTTATCCTGAGCTCCACCATGGTCTTCAGATCCACCAGCTGCATAGGAACCTCCAAAACCAGAACCAGAGGCTCCCGCTCCACTAGCACCACCTGCACCACCTGCACCAGCATCGGGGGGAGGTTGTTGCGACTCGAAACACTCCGGGGGCACAAAACTCCTGACTGCGAACATCATTCTACTGATCTCCACAGCCATTGTATGCATTGTAGACTCCAATGCCCCCATCCTCTCATTGAGAGTGCTTCCCAAGACACCACCAGCATGGCCCAAGTCATTGACCTTATTTGTCAAATCATCAAAAGCTGTAGCTTGACTTGCCATTCTTGCTGCGTAGTCGTCTAGAGCCCTTTGGTTGTTTCCAATGTTCATCCCAAACTGCCCCATCATCTGTCCGAACTGCTTCATCTGATTTTCCATAGAAGTCATACGCGTATCAAGATTTTCAATGTTAAGGGACGGTGTTTGGTTTAGGTGACCTCGCTCTAATACTCGTTCTGTTGGTATTTGACGCTCGGTTTCGGGCCTTGAAAATGAAGGTCCCTCTCTCCCTAACCTCTCACACACACTCCCTGTCTCACGCTCGTGTATGTCTTCAATGATTGATCCAAATAATGAAGCAGTACCTGCAGAAAATTGATAAGAAATGTTGTTGACAGTTATGGGATCAAATTCTGTTTGTTCCTGAGTTGGAATCTCAGGCTGAGAGGCTGCAAAGTGTCCTTGTACGACATCAGAACCGATCCTCTTTGCAGCATCAGTACGTACCGGTGAAGGTACGGCTGAAGTTCTTAAGACTTCATGTCTTCTTGAAGCAACAGTATCTTCAAGAGGTACATCATCCTCACCAAAATCAAAATCCCTATGTGCAGATTGTTCAAGGGATGAACCACTCGCGTGAGGTGGAGTGGTTGCGTGTGACACTCTAGAGTTTGACTGTGGTTGTGAAGTAGCAGCGTGGAAAAGTTTGGCTTTCTTTCGAATAAGTTGCTGCTCTTCGGGTTCAATCTCCTCATCAGTTTCTACATAGACACGTGCTGGCTTTCTGACTTCCGTTAACAAGGGTGATAGAGAATAGGAATGTGTATTGGATTCAGAAATGTAGCTCTCACCCTGGGATAGATCCTGCGGGTTAGCAGTCTCTTGGGTCGCGGAATCAGATACATAGGAGGAGGAATGAATAGTATGCAGGGAGAGATTACCTGATTGATTACCTTGTGCATCATCGCTTTCCTCATCAGGAATCTCATCAAATGCCTCAGCATGAACAGATGGATTTTGAGCATGTGATGAGACTTGTGATGATGCCTCCAAATTGGTAACTCCTGCATCATATCTAAGCCACATTTGTATATTTTCAGGAGTAGGCATTGGTTTACCTTGATGTTTATCCTGATTAGCAATGGTTGAAAGTGACTTAGTGCCCATCCCCAGCGATTCAGATGTTGGGCTTCTGGCAAATCTCTGTCTTACAGCAAGACCATCCTTTGGTATTAAGTCATTAATGAGCATTTGAAGGAACCGAGGAAACCAGCAGACAACATCCGCTGTAGTGAGGTCTCTGCTTGCATGAGATCCCATTGAAGCCACTATCTCAGAGAGAACGATGCGTCCATAATTTATGTCCAGTTCTCTTGCTAGGGCAACTGCAAAGGTTTGCATTGGAATTGGAATTTGATGAAAGTCTTTTTCGCGTGCCCGAAAACATCTTGTGATGGCCTCGAAAAAGTAATTCCATTCTGCATGGAAGAATTGCTTTTGGATATTTCCCGTGATTGGGCCTTTTGGAGGATAACATCCAATTTCTTCAAAGAATCTGAGGCGTTCTGCAGCAGTAGGTTCTGGATCATAGGCATCTTTAATTGGAAATCCCAGAACCCTGTTGACAATTTCTTCGGTCACCTCATATTCCTGACCCGCTAAGGTAAACCTGAAACCGTAGGGGGTTGATTTACTCCCAAAAGTAACCGCACTAGTCCATAATTGCTGTAAAGCATCATGTACTAGTGTAGGTTTAGCAGTAAAAGCATGGCTAGCTTTGGAGTACAAATTGAGAAATCGTATCCAAAACTTAAACCGCGGGAGTTGATCACCAATTTCCGTAGAAATATTATAAAAATTGTTTTTAGCAAGGGAAAATTGGTGAGCCATTTTAATTAAATGTTTTTCTTTTAAAAGATGTGAATTTTTATTTTAATTGAGAAAAACAAATAAATTACGAATTAATCAGTTTTATTCCTTTTAATTTTTCGAGAATATCAAAAGATAATCCGAAAATTTAAACTACGGAATATGAACAGTTGCCAATTACTGGATCTGATTATTCAACAAAGATGAATATTCGTGTGTTTATCAGTGAAATCGTGTGTATATGTGGAGAATATGAAATCGCGTTTTGGAACAGATACACAAAACTTGATGTTGTGTGTATGTATATGCGCGTGTATATGCGGTTACAAAACACACCAACACAAAGGTTAATGATTACACAGTGAATCTCAGTCAAAAATTTGGCAGTAATTCGTGATTAGTATGAGTTTAATCACAAAACACAGATTAATGGTATGAAGTTATGAAATCGCCTTGTTTTGTGAAGAGGCTGCTGTGAAAATTAGAATTAGGTAAAGTGAATTAGGCATCGGGTTAAAGATGTATATATAGAAGATTGTAAAATGACAAAAATGTCCCTGTTAAAAAATGTGAAAAGTACTAAGTCCATACAGGGGACATCTAAGTCGAACTCTATCTCGAACATCTCTATCTCGAACATCAAGTCGAACTTCGAGATAAAGTTCGAGATAGAGGTTAACTCGAACAATCATGCACAAATAAGCACTTTAATCAATTTTACAGCAGAAACTATAGAGAAATCCTATCTTGAACATTATTGATTTGTAGTAAACTTGGAAAAAGGAAATTCAAGATACTTTTGAAGTTAGAAGTCTATCTCGAACATCAAGTCGAAATTCGAGTTGAGTTTCGAGATAGACTAAGAGCTCTATCTCGAACATCAAGTCGAAATTCGAGTTGAGTTTCGAGATAGACTAACTCGAAGTTAATCTTAATTTCTTTCCAAAATACCCCCAAAAAGTACAGGGTAATTCAAGATATGTTTCGAGTTAGGAGTGTAACTCGAAAAAATTCCCTTTAGCTTAACTGAGAACTCTATCTCGAACACCAAGTCGAAATTCGAGTTGAGTTTCGAGATAGACTAAGAACTCTATCTCGAACATCAAGTCGAAATTCGAGTTAAGTTTCGAGATAGACTAACTCGAAGTTAATTCTCAGTTCTTTTCAAAATATTCCCTTAATGGAAACCTCATCTCAACCTTTGAGATAAAATTCGAGATAGACTTTATCTCGAATATTTTGAAGATTGAACTAGGCACACTGGTAACTCGAACTCGAACTCTAAGTCGAATTTCGAGATGAATTTCGAGATAGCCAACTCGAAATTCTTCCCAGACTTAGAATTTTTCAAAAACTTCACCCTGACAGATTAAGTCGAAATTCAAGTCGAATTTCTAGATGAGTTTCGAGATAGAACCTAACTCGAAATTTTGAAGTTTTTCAATTCTAAGGCCTCTAATTGCATGAAAATCATAGGTAAATTCATCTAAAAATCATGCAGTATTTAGAATATTATGAATTTAACTCCCCCTATGATCATGCAATAAAACAAGCATAAATTCACAGATTTGTGCTATAAAAGACACTTAAAACACAAGGAATTTATGCAAAAACACACTATATGCAACCTATAACAATCATTAATTAGGCATTTTAAAGTCTAAGCACATAATGATTGATTAGCTTGCACATACAAACATAAACATGGATTTTACAGATAGAAGGCTTTACTAACTTGTGTTAAGCATTCCCAATTCACCAACCAACCTATTGAATGTTACTTCATCAAGAGGTTTGGTGAATATATCTGCAATTTGTTGCATTGTGGGCACAAAATGTAGCTCCAAAGTCCCCTCCTCGACATGTTCTCTTATGAAATGATACCTGATGTCAATATGCTTGGTTCTTGAGTGATCTACAGGATTGTTGGTTATGACAATGGCACTTGTGTTGTCACACATGATTGGAATTTTCTTGTGCTCCATGCCATAATCCTTCAGTTGGTTCCTCATCCACAGTATTTGAGCTACACAG
Source organism: Saposhnikovia divaricata (assembly GCA_036435485.1). Classification (NCBI taxonomy): domain Eukaryota; kingdom Viridiplantae; phylum Streptophyta; class Magnoliopsida; order Apiales; family Apiaceae; genus Saposhnikovia; species Saposhnikovia divaricata. The sequence continues at coordinate 37,931,925 of CM071599.1, forward strand.
CTTCCAGCAGCAATGTACTCAGCTTCAGCAGTAGAAGTAGATACTGTATGTTGCTTTTTACTTTGCCAGGACACCAATCTTCTGCCAAGAAATTGGCAAGCACCAGATGTGCTTTTCCTATCAATCCTGCAACCTGCATAGTCTGAATCCGAATAGCCAATAAGATTAAAACCTGTATCTCTTGGGTACCAAATCCCTAGATTTGGTGTGCCCTTGAGATACCTAAAAATTCTTTTGACGGCTACGAGATGTGATTCTCTAGGATCCGCTTGGAACCTTGCACATAAACAAGTTGCGAACATTATATCGGGTCTACTTGCAGTTAAATAGAGGAGTGAGCCAATCATACCTCGATAGCTTGTGATGTCAACTGATTTACCTGATTTGTCTTCATCAAGCTTCGTGGCTGTTGCCATGGGAGTCTTAGCTGCTGATGCATCTTCTAGATTATACTTCTTGAGTAAATCTCTGACGTACTTGGATTGACAGATAGAGATACCATCTTTTCTCTGACTGATCTGTAATCCAAGGAAGAAGGACAACTCTCCCATCATGCTCATCTCATATTTTTCCTGCATTAGCTTGGCAAATTTCTCGCACAAGCGCTCATTTGATGACCCAAAAATAATATCGTCCACATATACTTGAACAAGTATTAAGTCATTTCTCACAACTTTATAGAACAATGTTTTATCAATTACACCCCTAACAAAACCATTTTCAATTAAGAATAGGGATAGGGTTTCATACCATCGCCTTGGGGATTGCCTGAGGCCATAGACAGATTTGAAGAGTAGATACACAAAATCTGCATGTTCTGGATCAACGAAGCCAGGCGGCTGTTCCAGATACACTTCTTCTTCTAACTCTCCGTTCAGGAAGGCACTTTTCACATCCATCTGGAAAACTTTGAAGTTCTTATGTGCTGCAAATGCCAAGAACATCATGACTGCCTCAAGTCTTGCAACTGGTGCATAGGTTTCATCATAATCAATTCCTTCTCGCTGAGAATAACCTTTTGCAACCAAACGAGCCTTGTTTCGTGTTACAAGTCCGTTTTCATCCAGTTTATTTCTGAATACCCACCTAGCTCCAATTACGGATTTGTTCTTTGGTCGGGGTACCAGTTTCCAAACTTTCTGCCTTTCAAACTGATTGAGTTCCTCTTGCATTGCAATCACCCAATCAGCATCGCCAAGAGCTTCTTCTATTTCTTTAGGTTCAAGCTTGGATAAGAACCCAGAATATAAGGAGATATTAGCCATGTCAGCTCTTGTAGTTCTTCTAGTAGTCACACCAGCATCTGGATCACCAATAATTAACTCAAACGGATGGTCTCTATTCCATACCCGTTCACCTGGAAATTGTCTTGATGATTCAGCTTGACTTTCTGAGTTGGGGTGCTGACTACTTTGATGATTTTCACTAACTCCTCCTGAGTTAGTGCCAGCTCCTACAGAACTAGAGTCAACTCGACTCGAGCCTTGAACAGTAGTCCTTGAGCTGCTATTTACTCCCCCTGAGTTGTTGCCGGTTGGTACTGAAGAAGTCTCTCCTGATCTTGTAGAATTAGCTTGTTCACTAGACTCAGGTTCTTCATGTACTCTTGGAACATTTAATGGAACAACCAACTCAGGTTCATCTTCAAGATTTTCTAAGTCCAGATTTTGAAATTTTAGGGACTCAGGTTCACTAGAATCTCTTGAAATTGATGAGAGTTTGGTATCGTCGAATCTGACGTTGTAACTTTCAGTCACTTTTCGATCATTCACTAAGAACACTCTATAAGCTGCCACCACGTCTGTAGAGTAACCAACAAAGATTCCTTCACGAGCTTTTGCTGCAAACTTGCCTAGATTTTCATCATCTATAAGCACATAGCATTTTGCTCCGAAGACATGAAAGTATTTGATTGTTGGTCTTCTGTTGTTCATTAGCTCACATGGTGTCTTTTCTTTATCTTTTATGATCAAGGTTCTATTTTGAGTGTAACAAGCGGTACTCACTGCTTCGGCCCAGAAATACAAAGGAAGTTTTGAATCATACAACAAAGTTCTTGCTGCTTCAACCAAAGTTCTATTCTTCCTTTCAACTACTCCATTTTGCTGTGGAGTTCTCGGGGCTGAATACTGACGACGTATTCCTTTAGATACACAGAAGTCATTTAGCACTACGTTTTTGAATTCAGTGCCATTGTCTGATCTAATCGTCTTCACAGTAAGTGTTGAAACATTCTCAATTTGAGTGATATGATCAATGATTAAGAAAGGTACTTCGTCTTTCGTCATTGCGAACAATACCCATGTATACTTGGAGAAGTCATCCACGATTACCAAAGCATATCTTTTCCTAGACAAAGATAGGACATTCACTGGGCCAAACAAATCCATATGAAGAAGTTGTAAAGGCTCAGTAATACTAGAAATTTCTTTGCTTTTATGCGATGCTCGCTTCGACTTTCCCATTTCACAAGCTTCACAGAGTCCTTTCGGAGCGAACTCCATTTGAGGTAGATCTCTCACCAGTTCTCGCCTCGCGAGAGCATTCATCGTTTTGAAGTTTAAGTGAGATAACTTTTTGTGCCATAACCAGCTTTCATCATCCGAGGCTTTGCTGTAGAAACAGGTGACCTCATACTGATTTGCTGAATCCATATCTGTAACAAAAAGATCTGCCTTTCGAACTCCTCTCAAAGCTAGTGAGCCTTCCTTGATGTGAGTGATTGATACACCTTTCTTGTTGAAGACAATTTCGTAACCTTTGTCACAGAATTGACTAATACTCAACAGATTGTGCTTCAGTCCCTCAACATAGGAAATATCTTCTATGATGACATTGCCAGTTTTCAGTTTGCCATATCCCTTAGTCACACCTATGCTGTCATCTCCAAAGGTAACATAAGGGCCAGCCTTCATAACCAACTCTGTAAGCAGGGACTTGTTTCCAGTCATATGCCTCGATGCTCCACTGTCTAGCACCCATATGACTTTATTTCTATTCTGCTTAACGCCCTGCAATGATAGATTGGTTAGACATTCTTCGGAACCCAACTTTGATTGGGCCCGGCTTTTCGATAAGATCGAGAATCAACAGATTTAACAACAGGAGATGCACTTTTCTTCACATTACTAGAGCTTTCGACTATCTCCTTTCCTTTCTCAGACTTGACAGATTTGTCAGTCTTAGGAGAAGGTTTGTCACTCCTAACTTTAGGAGGACTGACAGTCTTGGCTCTCCCATACTTTTTCTTGATGTTTGAACTAGCAACAGTATTTGAGCATGACTGGCTAGATGCATTCATTAAATGCACAAAAGTTTGCATGATATTAAAAGTGCATGGCATACAATTAGGTTGACCACACTGTGCATGATTCTGATGCAGATTATTCATTGAATGTGTGGTAGGCATGGCATGTGCAACAGGAACATTCATGTTAGCTTTGCATGCATAAGAAAGATGTTCAGTAGATTTACAATGATAACATGCTTTCTTTATTCGTTCAGCCTTAACCTCTTTTATGCCTTTCTCTCTCTTTCCTTGTTGTTTAACAGCCTTAGCTCCTAATCCCAGTCTAGATTCATCTCTAGGGAAATAGATTTTCACTTGTTTAATAGAAGTTATAGGTTGTTCTTTCTGGCAATCTTCCATCTCAATCTCATATCTAGCTATCAATTCAGTCTCTTCTTCTTCTATTCTAGGAACAAGATGTTTGTAGATAGGTTTGACAGCCGATTTAAGAATTCTAGGTGTTTCCTTTTTAAGGTCACTGGAACTAGGGTCAATAGGTCTCTTTCCTTCTTTCTTAGGAAGGTCAGAATAATCAAGCCCTATACCTACTCCAGTTATTTTCTTAAATGTGTCATTATCTACATACACTTTACTAGCAGCTAGTTTGTAAGCTTCGCATTTTGTTTCTAACTCAGTTAGATTGTTCCTAAGACATGCTTCTACTTCTTCCTTAAGGACGAGCTTGTGTTCTAGAGATTTAATAAAGTCTCTTAGGGAAGTATCTACAGTGCAAGCAGCCTCTAGCTCTTCCACTTTTGCCTCAAGCATTCTGCATTTGGCAACAAGTGTTTTCTGTTCCTTTTGAGACGAGTCTAGGCTTTTGCACAACATATAGATCTCTTCACTAAGAGCCCCGTTCTGTTCCTTATAATCATCAATAGACATTTCTACTTTAAGAGTCAGAACTGGTACCTCTGGTTCCTCTGATGTCTCAGCCATGAGGGCAAAGTTTGCTACATGAGTAACATCTTCCTCATCTAAATCATCCCAAGCTCTTCCTTCTGTCACCAATAAAGCTCATTTTCCATGTCTTTCCTTCAACAGTGCTTCATAGTTGCTTTTGAGAGCTTCAAATGTCTCTTTTGGATAAGTCTGTTTAGGCTTTTTGCAGTCCGAGGCAAAGTGTCCAGCTTCACCACAATTATAGCATTTGAACTTCATTTTGAAATCCAAAGGAGATTTGTAGCTGGTATTCTTGCCTTTTCCTTTGTAGCCTGACGAACTACCACCACCCCTAGCAGCCCGATAATAAGATGAAGATTTTCTCTGTGGTCGGTTGCTCTTTCTAAATCTCATGTTGCTGAACTTCCTTGCCATGTATGCCACGACACTATCGTCCATGTTGTCCAGCTCTTCTTGGGTGTAGTAGTCATCATCACTGTCAGATGCGCACTCGTCATCATTATCAACTTGATGTGGTGCAAGTGATGATTTAGGCTTTGCTGCAACCATTGCCTTCTTAGAATCTTCCTCATCAGCAACTAATCCTGATGCACTTTCTTTTCCCTTTGAATCATTGTCCCATGCTTGATCTTGAAGTGTTTCCAGCTCATAGGTCTTTAATATTCCATAATATTCTTCCAGAGAAGTTGTATGCAAATCTCTGGTTTCTCTTATTGCGTAGACCCTATGTTCAATGCTTTTTGGTTGGTTCCTCAGATATCTCGTATTAGTCTCAACCATGGGGAGAGTTACACCTCTCAGATTCAAATCCAATACCAACTGACTGAATCGTAGGTAGACATCTGTTATGCCTTCTCCTTTCCTTATTCTAAAGGTGTCATACTCCATCTTGAGTATGAGTGTCTTGTTGCTTCTGACCTCTGCAGATCCTTCCATGATAACTTCTATCTTGTCCCAAATCTTCTTCGCTGTAGTCAGACCTTTGACTATATTAAACATTTCATGATCAAGAGATTCCATCAAGGTTTGTCGAACGGCAGTATCACAAGCTATTTGTTCCTTGTCAGCATCCAAAAACTCCGAGACCTTTTTAGGCTCAGACCGAGGTGGTATAACCACTCCTCCTTCCGTATGTGCAGGAATAACCACCATTGGGACAAATTTACCCTTGTCAAGGACTTCCAGATATTCAGGGTTAACAGTCTCTAGATATAGTCTCATTCTGAAAACCCATTCTTCATAGTGATCTTTGTTGAACATTGGGATCTTGAATGCATTTTTAGGAGCCATTTCAATTCTGGTCACTAAAAGTTTCTAAGTACCCAAGACTAGGCTATGTAGAATATTTATGTAGAACTTTTGCCTAAGTCGAAATTTCCAAGTAGAAATTGTCCAAGTCGAAATTCTATGTAGAAATTCTCAAGTAGAAATTCTATGTAGAAATTTTTGCCTTAGAATAATTTTTTTTTCTGCAGATTACTTTAATATTGAATAAACAATATTATCTCTTTAACACCTTTTGACTTTGAATGCTTTACTCACCGAACCCACCTAACCCACATGCTAGGTACTGAGTATGTCTGTATACTTTCGGCCGAATAAAGCAAATTAAAAAGTCCAAAACCACCTTTTTATTCTTTTACTTTTGAAAAGGAGATCAAAAAGTTGTTGGGTTGTATTCTTTGATAAGAACAGATGATGAACACTCAAGAACACCAAATATAAACGAACCCAGATAAATTCACAAAAATTAGTTAAAATACACCCAAGCTAAATAATCACACCTGGAGTATTTAAATAATTTTTCAGATGAGTTTTCACTACCAACGAATTAAACCACACTTTTCGAGAAAATGAAAAGTAGATCTGAAAAATGAAAACTCACGATTCTTCTACTCAACACAAGGATCTATGTTTTGTATATTAAACATATAGCTCTGATACCAATTGTTAGGTCCAAATGTGTTGTAGAGGGGGGGTGAATACAACTTTTCGAATATGAGAAGCAATAAATACGATGCAATAAATGAACACACAGATTCAAGGAATATATGTCTTATATATAACTTGAAAGGGTTGCTACAACATTCATTACAAAGTATAACAGAAGTTCAGAGAGAAGTGAATGATACTAAGCTCTGTGAATGCACTCTCTCTTTTTCTCTTGTGTTTTTCTTAAGAATTGCTCACTAACTAAAAACATTACACAAGTACTTCTATTTATACTACATGTAATCTATGTCCTGTAGACTTCAAAGACTAAGATGTACGTGGCCCAATGATGTCCACATAAATCTTGCCTTATCTTGAAAGCTTGGAAATCTGCCAATCAGAAGATGCCATGTGTCATGTTGAAGCTGCACTCTAAGTAGAACTTCTACTTGAGAATTTCTACTTAGCCATCTCGAAGTTCTAAGTAGAACTTCTACTTAGAAACTTCTACTTGGCTATCTAGAATATTTAGTACTTAGAAAATATTCTGGTCTTCAACTTGAAACTTCAATGCACATCTCGAACTTGTGATATCTTCATGTCTTCTTTATTCTTCACCAAGCTCTTGAATATGGATCTTTATTACTGACATAAACTTGCTATCAATGTCCTGACACTTGATGCAACGGTCTGGTTCATAAGTGACTAGTCTTGATAGGGTTTTTGCTTCTTGAATAAGTTACCATATCCAATTAGAAATATGGCTTTCCAATATTTGCTTTCCTTCTTGTTCACTTGAAATCAATTGGTCTTATTGATACTGATAGTTATGATCTTGATTCTTGGCTTTCCAAATCACTGAGGCATGAACAACTTTGACTTGAACTTCTCTCAATGATTTCTTCTTGGATTGATCATATTTAACATGTTGAATTGTATCAATTACCTTGTCTTCATTTAGTGTTGATTTCTTGTGACTTCTTGTTCTTAATTGTCTTCTGGTTAAGTATCTTTTCCTTTAGTTTGAGTTACATTAGTTATAGTGTTACAAGTTTACACACTCTGCCTTTCATTCTCCCACGATGTGCATCACTTCTCTGGCATACGCCTTTCGAGAGTTTCGGGTTGTACCGGCCGCTGTTGGGCCTCCCCAAATCATGTTAATAACTAGCCCTCGGGGCTGTGGGTTACGATCCCGACCTCGATCATCATCCCTTCTATCATTGTCTCTTCTATCATAATCCCTCATTTGAGTTCCACGATCATCACCCTTAGTGAATTTATTCAGCTTTCCTTTTCGGATCAAGAATTCAATCTCATCCTTCAACTGCCTACAATCATCTGTATCATGCCCCACATCGCGGTGGAATTTACAGTCATCGAAAATCTTTGTCTTTCTCAATATCTAACAAGATCTGACTCCTAGGAGCATTCAGTCTTGCATAGTCGTTGAATCTTGGTCCCAAACTCTTCTTCGGTGGTGATTCAGAATCCTTGCTAGTTCGGGGATACTTGTCCCTAGCATCATACTCTTGTTCTTTCTTCCGTTTCTTAAAGTCATTGGAGCCCTTGCCATTGCCTCCAGCAGCTTCTTTTTTCATGCTATCCTCTGCCTTGATATACTTGTCGGCCCTTCGTTGGAGCTCGGCCATGTTCTCAGGAGGATGCTTTGCCAAAGACCTCTTGAAGAAAGGATGAGTGGTTCCTTGTTCCAAGGCTACCATGTTCACTTTATTCTCCAGATCTGTAATATTCAATGTCTCCTTGGTGAATCGCTTGAGATAATCCCATAGATTCTCGTTCTTCCCCTGCACCACATACATGAGGGATGCAAAACTTTTTTCATGAACTCTTCCACTAATGAATTGGCTAACAATGGCATTCTTCAACTCCTTGAAAGAGCCAATCGAATTTGCAGGTAGCCTGCTATACCACCTTTGAGCCATACCCGACAGGGTTTGAGGGAACGCCCTACACTTTAAGGCGTCACTAGCAGGTTGCAGCAGTAGTGCAGCTATGAACGTCCTGACATGAGTTTCAGGATCGCCTGTTCCATCATAGGCCTTGATCGTCGGCATCTTGAATTTCTTTGAGATGCGGGCATTCATCACCTCCTCAGTGAATGGAGGTGTTGGATCATCAAGATCTAGCGGCATCAGATCCTTGGGGTTGTTTCTTGGGGTTTCCACCCTCGTTGCTCCTTCAGTTGAGGTATCGGCCCTTCTTCGTCTCCTAGACGACCTCTCCAGATCTATGACGGGAACCCTTCCTGAGATTGGAGGAGGTCGATGCAGACTTTGATTTCGCCTTGCTTGCTCTCTGGCGGCGTCATCTTTCAGCCTCTAGATCTCAGCCTCATGAGCCTTGATCCTTTCCTCAGTCGTTTGTGGAGGTCCATCATGGATTCTTCGGGCCCTCCTTCGGGGCTCTCTACTGGCACGTCGCCTCCTTGGGGCTTCATCATGGTCATCATCGTCATCCTCAGATGTCGAATCAGTAGTATAGGGGCCGGAGTAGTCCAGATACTCGCGATCTCGGATCTGCAAAGCATGATCACTCGGTCCAGGTTCTCGAACAGGGGGGTAGTTGGGCAGCCCATACATTGGGTTGGTATTCATGGGGAGATCCGTAGTATGGATCTGTACCCTAGATGGAGGGTGGTTAGGATCAACCAGGGGAGAGATCACCATCTGAAGAGAGTTGGTTCCCTGTTCTGGATGGACAACCATAGGCAGCGTACTCCCAGCAGGGGGATTCGTCCCTGGAGGCTGAGAAACTTGAGTTTGGGGGATCGTCCCTTGTTCAAATGTGGTTGTCCCAGAGGTAAGAGGCGGAGCGGAGCTGATTGGTAAAGCTTCGGTAGAGCCTGGTGCAGTTCTTCGTGTGCTAACCATGGTTGATGTCTTCTTCCCACAGACGGCGCCAAATGTTGTGGAATAAAAAGTAGGTTACGATTTGTAATTAATGCTAAGGTGGTTGAGCTTCGAGCTTTAACGGCTGTTTCCGTGTTACGAGACTGATCGGTCCTCACAGAGTGCCTACGTATCTCGTTATTAAGAATCAAGCTAAGACGTAGTTCTGGGTGATGGTGCCCTCGAGGCTATGGCGGCGAGAGCTCACCTAGGACGCAGTGGCTTGTATGTCCTTATTCGAGGATTAAGCCAAAACGTAGTTCTGAGATGAGGGGTAAGACCCTTTATATAGGCTGAGAAGCCCTAGAATTATGGTAAGAGTCAGAGACTTGGTGGACAAGTCTTCCTTGAGGAAGGTTCTAGATCTCTTCCTTATAGGAATCAGTTTCCATGTTGAAATATGTATCTTGGAGGCTAAGTCAGGCAAGAGTAATATCCTTGTTTGACTCTTATTTGCTGAGCTGTTTATTACCCTTAATATTAATTACGAAATTAATATTATAAATAGGTTTGGGCCCATCTGGTGGGCCCCACGTTTGGACCATTCCGGGTCTAATTAATGCCACATTAAATGTGTCTTTAGGGCTTACTTTTAGCACATATCATGCTCATAGTGTTTTTAAAAAAGGAAAAATTTTAGTTAGATAAAACGTAAAAGAAATTGTATTTACCTGAAAAAGGAAATTATTTAGTTATTAAAAAATAGAAAAGGTAATATGTTTAACCTGAAATGGGAAATTGATTAATAAAGGAAATTTTAGTTAGATAAAATATAAAAGATATTGTATTTTACCTGAAAATATTAAAAAATAGAAAAGATAATATGTTTAACTTGAAAAAGGTAATTGAGTAACCGTACCGGTCCAAACTTTTAATGCTTCGACTCTTATATAATAGTATAGAAATGACACAAAACGGATGAGATTAGGGGTATTACTAGTATAATAATCAAAATAATAGCCGATAATTCTTATATATTAATTAAAATAATTACTATATTTTGCATTTTCGTTCGTATTAAAATCTATTTATAAAGAGACATATTATAAAAAATTGTAATGTGAACAAATTTAAATACGGTGTTATAATAATCAAAATTTTCATTAAAAAAAGTGAACAATCAAAATAATTTAGAGTTAATTGTTAAAATTATAAAATATAATGCAAAGTCTAGTCCAAACTAATAAAATATCTAGTTCAAGATTTAAAAAGTTACAACTTTATAGGGTATTTAATTTTTATAAAAAAACCAATCTGTTGTATATAACTCATAAATAGTTAATGATAAATTAAATATGTAAAATATTTGATATATCACTCATTATTTTATACATCTATATTTTTATAATGATATAATTACTTTAATTTACATTTTTATTGTGTAGCTACTATATTGTTAATAAAAAATAAAGTTTGATCACCATTTTGTAAAAAATAAACTATAACCATCAAAATGAAATTAGATGACAATTTTCGCCACCAAAATGGATATGACTCTTCAAATTTTAGTATTTATCTAAAAGTATCTTTTATAGAAATACAAAGTAAACTTTTCCCTAAATTGGTATTTATGTTTGCATTGTCATCGTATCATTTTTGCTTACTATATTTCTAAATAAATAATAGACGGAAGTTCAAAAATATTGGTGAGAATTTTAATATTAAATATACAAAATTGGGTAACAAAAATTATTATTGAATGATATAGGGTTGACAATGTTGATTATATTTATAAAATTTATTAATATTTAATAAAATTATTGTTGTGGAACAAAAAGTAAGGTTATCAAATTGCGGCTAGGGTTCGTGAGCTTCGTGCTTTAATGGCTGCACTTGTGTTACCGTGACCTAACTCGGGTCTTCACAAGATGCCTACGTATCTCAATGTCGAGAATCAAGCCAAAAAACGTAGTTCTGAGATGAGGGGTCTGACCCTTTATATAGGCTATAGGAGCCTCAGAATCGTAGTAGGGTTTGGAGACTTGGTGGACAAGTCACCGTTATTGAGGAAGGTTCTGACTCCTTCCTTATAGGAATTAGTTTCCTTGTTGGATTAGGTGCCTTGGAGGCTACACAATATCCTTGGGATATTCCAGAACGTTCCTGGTTTCTAGAACGTTCCTGTTTTGTGGATCAGACCCGTGTTATAAACAAGCTTGTACCGGGCGTCCCCGGTTTGGGCTTTTCTTTTTGGGCTTAACCACTAACCACGAATTTAATGCCCAGCTATGGTTTTGGGCCTCATTTATGAGCCAATAAATACTATATTAATTATGTCTTTAGGGATTATTTTTCACCCATATCATTTGCCCCCCAACTTCTAGGAAAACTTGATTTCGTAGAAGTTTAAGTCACACCGGCCCTACCAGGGTATCGTCTTGCAGTGAAGTGTGGAGCGACCTACACATTCACAACGACTAAAATTCTCTCCTATGTTAATACTTAAGAAAATTAAACGTTCCTTGGCCTCTCGAACCTTTTTCTTAAGATTTCTTGGCCTTTCGGGAATAGGATTAGTGTCGTTTCGAGCTCATAGACACTAATCCAAGGGCATTTCGTGCATAGGATCCTTTATCATAGATTCACCAATGATTTATTTCCCTCAACTTTTCTAAGTTAGGGTTAATATCAGACGGTCATTGCTCATAAGCCTTAATAAGGGCTAATTTCTAAGCAAAAGACACTAATTCAGCCCTAATCAGGGCTAAACAACCCTAAACGGGGCTACGAAGGCCTCAACCGAGGCTAAATAATTCATATTTAATGTGATTACTACTAGGATATCCACCCTTAACCTTGAGGTAGGTTAATTTTAGAGTTAGAGTCCTTAAACGTCGATAATCGAGGTTAATCACCCCTAACTGCGATTAGCGAAACCCTAATCCCAAATTTTGGAGTTAATCCAATCTAATAGAGATTCTTATAACCTCATGGTTGTAGAAAGAATCACGTAAAAATTCCCATTTTTGAGTTATCTAGGCAAGAAATACTGTCCCCTGGAAGGTGTTTGAAACACCTTCAGGGTCTTTCAACAACCTCACGTTTTCTGAACACCCCTGGCATTTCCAAACCTAAACTTTGAAGTTCAGCCTATATGGTGGGGATTCTTATAATCTCCTGGTATGAAGAAGAATCACATGAAAATAGGCATTTTTGAACGTTCTGGAGGTGAAATACCCTATTTTAAGCTGATTTTCAAACCAGGCCTTGTTCGTAGCAAGGTCATCTTTTTAACTTCAAGGAAACACTTGGCCTCCTAAATAGGCTTTTAGAGGACCTTGAAAGGTTCTTGAATCTCAAATTTGAGCTCAAACGGAGCATTTTTGAGCGTTCTGGAGGGTCTTGAAATCACCTAGGGGATTCAGGCCTTCACAAGACCTGACCAAGGTGTTCTAGTCGGCCAACCCTGGTCGGCCATTCGGCCATGGGGACCTGGTCGGCCACCCCTGGTCGGCTGGGCCCCATGATTTTTTTTTTTGAATGTTTCAAACATCTTCAGGGTCTTTCAACACCCTCACGGCTTCTGAACACCCTCCAGGTTTTGAACACCCCTGACATTTCTAAACCCAAATTTTGAAGTTGAGCTCATATGATAGAGATTCTTATAATCTCCTGGTATGAACAAGAATCACATGAAAATATGCATTTTTGAACGTTTTAGAGGCGAAATACCTCATTCTGAGCTGGTTTTCAAACCAGACCTTGTTTCAAACACCCTCCTTTTTTCAACTTCTTGAAACCATTGAGTGACCTACCTAGGCTTGTAGAGGACCTTGAGAGGTTTCCAAATCCCAAATTTGAGCTCAAACGAAGCATTTTTGAGCGTTCTGGAGGGTCATGAAACCACCTAGGAGGTTCAGGTCTTCACAACACCTGACCAAGGTGTTCTAGTCGTCCCACCCTAGTCGGCCATTCGGCCATGGGGACCTGGTCGGCCACCCCTGGTCGGCTGGGCCCCAAATTTTTTTTTTTAAATTTTGGCCAAATTTTGACTAGTTGACTTTGACCGTTGACTTTGACTTTGACTTTGACCAAAACCAAAACTTGTTTCAAACTCCCCTCCTTGTTTCTAGAGTGAGTTTACAACACCTTGGTTGATTTTGTGATCCTCAATCACAAACAACCTTCTTCTTAGTTTTCAAGACCTTCTAGGTTTTAACTTGTTCTTGAACTCTTAGTTTCTAATAACCTTGGGCTATACTATGGCCCTTGACTTGCTGACACCATTCCATACTTACAATAGGGTGTTTTGAACAACCTTGGCCTTGCCCCCCTTGCCATGGAGGTCTTTGCTCCTTTATTAGCTTATATAGGGTTTTTCTCTTGTTTTCAACACCTGACTTCAAGTCTAGGGTGCTATGGTCAGTTTTTATCCTTGATTTCATACTCAAGGACTTTAAAACTCCTACCTTGTTTGTAAGGCCATGTCTTGGCTTCATTTTATTCAAAGGTTCCTGAATTTTAGGCCTTGAGTTCGATCAACCGGCTTAATTCAGGACATACAACCTCGTTGGCCCTCTAGGCTTATATTTTAGGCAGGTTTTCAAAACTCCCACCATTTTCTTTGAATCTATTTTCTATATTTCTATAAAGTATTAGCTTTTTAGCTAATCTTTCTACTTAGTGCCTTAATCATGGATTTTTGGATTAATCCTCCGTTTAGGCTCGTTAAGCATAAGTTAGTTCAACCTCTTAGGTCGTTAACTATGTTGCTGCTCCAGCCTGCATTTTCATTCGTTTCTTTCATTTATTTTCACGAATTAGATCGTTTATTTGACCCAATTCCGAGTTCATAACGCCTTTTTCCTGCTGTTTTCGGCTATTTAACCTGTAAACGCGGGTCGTCGGAAAGATGACCTGCTATGAGGGGTCGCTCATTTCCTTATAAAAGAGTTGGAGTGGAAGTCATTCTTCACATTTCCATCTTCTTCCAAAGAAAATTTCTCTCTGAAGAGCTCTCCAGATTCAAGCACCTATTTCAACTTCAAACAAACCTGATGGCAAGTGAAGGTGGTCAGAGCACCGTAGTCCCTTCTAAGTCCCTTCTCCAAGCAATTAACAGGAGGACCAAGGACAAGAACAGGAAAGGTAAGGTGTTTCCTCCTCGTTATCAATTAACTTTACCCCAACTCTTAGAAGAGCCCGGGGATGTGTTTCCAAACAATGCTGAATTTGACTCTTTCATATTTCCTAGCACTTTAGGCGTAGGAGATATTAACGACCTACTCAAATATGAATTTCCTTCTGGTTTGAGACTTAGAATCCCTTCACCGGGAGATAGGACTTGTAATTGGCACCCTGAAAATTTGTATGTGTACAAAGGGGCTATCACAGCTGGCCTTAGGTTTCCGGTTCACCCATGGCTTGTTAGGTTACTAGCTGAAGTTAAAATCAACCCGTGCCAACTATATCCTAACTCCTGGAAATTTATATTCATCTTTATGGTTGAATGCATCATGGGAGGCGTCCCCCTTAGCATTCCTTTATTTAGACATTTGTTTGCTTTCAAAAATAGCCCTGTTACTAGGAAAGGATGGGTAAGCATCCAACATCGCACCAGTTCCTCAACTTCGACTTCCAAGAGTAGGGAAGAAGGTGAGACGGGGTCCTCCAGCAGAGAAGAAGCCCCTGTTCAGGTTGCTCCTCCTAAAGCCAAGAAGCGACTGGTGAAGACTGCTTCTATCAAGAAGTGATTATCTTTTAGGCCTTGCATGGCTTATGTTTGCCTCGTGTGGCTCTTATTCAGTTCTCGTTTTATCCTGACTTTACTCATGGTCCTTCATGGACTTATATTTTATTCGATGTTGTTTGTAACTTATAACTCTGTCCCCTAGGGGTATATTATCTACATGCTTGTTTCCTTTAATTCATACGTTCCTTTTTTTTACGGTACTTGGTCATCCTAGACTTACACACATCAGGTGTTTGGTACATCATTAAAATCACAGAAACATAGAATAGAAAACAAACTTGTATTAATAACGTGAAATGGGCTCTGCCCTTACATAAAATGATAAGTTCTACTATGAGCAACATGCTCTGCAATGGTTTTACATAAACCTTATTTCTACTTCAATAGATAGGCTAAAAGATAAGTCCTTACTAGGAGAGCTTAAACATAATAAATCTTGAGATTCGAGGCGTGCCAAGTACGAGGCACCTCGCTTCCGTCCAAGGTTTCCAACTTGTAAGAACCTCTTCCCAACGTTTTGCTGACTCTATACGGCCCTTCCCAATTAGGGGCTAACTTGCCTGTCTGTCCAACTCCAGATGCTTCTATCTTCCTTAAAACCAAGTCACCTTGTTTGAAGAACCTTTCTTTAACCCTATGGTTATAATAAAAAGATGCCCTCTTCTGATGTTCTACATTGCGGGCATTCGCTTCGTCCCTGACTTTATCAATTAAATCAAGGGCAAACCTCATGCCTTCCTCATTGGTTTCTTGATCATATGCTTCCACCCTTGGAGACGTATGAGAGATCTCCACGGGCACTACTGCCTCTGCTCCATAGGCTAGCAAAAACGGAGTAGCTCCTATTGTCACTTTACAGGTGGTACGATATGCCCATAGAATAGGCAGCAGCTCATCCACCCACGTGTTTCTTGAACGTTCGACCCTTTTCTTAAGTCCATCAAGGATAATCTGATTCGCTACCTCAGCTTGCCCATTAGCCTGAGGGTGAGCTACTGAAGTGAAGCGAAGTTCGATGGCGTTCTCCTCACAATACTTCTTAAACTCCTCATTGTTGAATTGGTGCCCATTATCCGTCACAAGGATTCGTGGGATTCCGTATCTGCAAATTACGTTCTCCCAGAAAAATTGGGCAACTTGCTGGGTGGTTATCTTAGCTAATGGCTTAGCTTCAATCCACTTGGTAAAATAGTCGATGGCCACTATCAAGAACTTCCTTTGTGATGAAGCTACAGGGAAAGGACCTAGAATATCCATCCCCCACATGGCAAACGAAATAGGAGAGTTAATCGATGTTAACATCTCTGGCGGCTGTCTGACAATCGGAGCGTGTTTCTGACACATGTCACACTTCTTTACATAACTTTGCGCATCTTCCAACATCTGTGGCCAATAAAATCCCAGACGGGTGATCTTATGGGCTAGGGCTCTGCCCCCCAAGTGTTGCCCACAGATCCCTTCATGAACTTCCTTTAATGCTTCTTCTACCTCTTGAGGCCTCAAACACTTCAGGTACGAGATAACAAAAGACCTCTTGTAAAGGATGCCTT
The DNA here is from genome assembly GCA_036435485.1 of Saposhnikovia divaricata. Taxonomy (NCBI): domain Eukaryota; kingdom Viridiplantae; phylum Streptophyta; class Magnoliopsida; order Apiales; family Apiaceae; genus Saposhnikovia; species Saposhnikovia divaricata. The sequence goes on from CM071599.1 coordinate 37,948,203, forward strand.
CAATAAAGACATATCTCAATGCTCTCACTGATAGTTTCCGCGCCTCCGAGGCGTCTTTGGGAAGCCATCCTGTTTCCAAATGTGCCTTAATAGGATCTATCCAACAACTTCCTATATCAATGGGTGCCACCAATTTCGAATTGATGGAAGGGGCTTTCAAGACCTGGAAGTAAACACTCCCTGCATAATTCTCTATCTCAGAAGAGGCGAACTTTGATAGGGCATCGGCCTTGATGTTCTCCTCCCTCGGAATGTGCTCCATATAGCATTCATCAAACTGAGTCATAACGGCTTTCACAACCCTTAGGTATTTTGCCATAGTTTCTTCCTTGGTTTCGAACTCACCATTCACCTGCGACACTACGAGCCTCGAATCCCCACAAACTTTAAGGTTCTTGACCCTCAATATTCTGTCCAAGCCTAATCCGGCTATCAAGGCTTCATATTCATCTTCGTTGTTGGTTGTTGGAAAGTCCAACTTCAAAGCATACTCTACTAAAAACCCATCGGGGCTTTGAAAGACCAGGCCTGCACCACTAGATTTTGTTTTTGATACCCCATCAAAATAGAGCACCCAATATTCCTTCTGATCAGGTGCAAGCTCCTCAACTTTGCCTTCGCCTTCCTGGCCTGACACTATCTCCTGCCCCCCGACTTCTTGGTTGTCGATGGTACATTCAACCACGAAGTTAGCTAATGCCTGAGCCTTGATGGCTGTCCGAGGCTTATACGCGATATCAAACTCCCCGAGTTCGATTGCCCATTTAATCAGCCTTCCACTGGCCTTGGGGTTGTGCAATATACTTCTCAACTGCTGATCCGTCAGGACTTCAATCTTGTGTGCCTGGAAGTAAGGTCGTAGCTTCCTCGAAGCTGTTACTAACGTCAAAGCAAACTTCTCAATTGGTGAGTAATTCAACTCAGCTCCATGCAATACCTTGCTCATGTAGTAGATAGGCTTCTGAATCTTGTTTTCCTCTCGAATAAGAACGGCACTCAGTGCTTGTTCGGATATCGCTAGGTATAAATATAGGGTCTCTCCAGGACTAGGTTTGGCCAACAACGGGGCCTCAGCCATGTACTTTTTTAGCTGTTCAAAAGCCTCTTGGCTTTCTGAAGTCCATTCGAAATTCTTCACTTTCTTCAAAGCCTGAAAGAAAGGCAGACACTTGTCGCCAGACCTTGAGATGAACCTTCCCAATGCGGCTATTCTACCAGTCAACTTCTGCACGTCCCTCACAGAACGAGGTGGTTCCATATCGAGGATTGCCTTAATCTTATCTGGGTTGGCTTCAATGCCACGTTTTGAAACCATCAAGCCCAAAAACTTCCCTGATCCAACGCCAAAAGCACACTTGGCTGGATTTAACATCATCTTATGGTGCCTCAGCACTTCAAAGGCCTCTCTGAGGTGTTCAACATGGTCTGCTGTAAATAAGCTTTTGACCAACATATCATCAACGTAGACCTCCATGGTTTTCCCAATCAGATGGGCAAATATCTTATTTACCAGTCATTGATAAGTAGCTCCTGCATTCTTTAGTCCAAAAGCCATGACAAGGTAACAAGAAACACCAAAGTCAGTTATGAAAGATACCTTAGGGATGTCGTCTTTGTGCATCCTAATCTGGTTGTAACCGCTGAAACCATCCATGAAACTCAGCATCTCGTGCCCTGCCGTGGCATCTATTAGTGTGTCAATCCTTGGTAAAGGGAAGCAATCCTTAGGACACGCGTCATTTAAATCGGTGAAGTCTATACACATCCTCCACTTTCCGTTGGCTTTATTGACCATCACAGGGTTAGCCAACCATTCAGGGAACTGAATCTCCTCAATAAAACCAGCTTCCAAGAGCTTGTCCACCTCTTGCTTAATGGTCTCTTGCCTTTCCGAAGCAAAGTTCCTCTTCTTCTGTTTTATTGCCTTCCGCTTGGGGTCAACATTCAACCTGTGAGTTATGAGTTGGGGGTCTATCCCTGGCATATCAGCTGCCGTCCAAGCGAACACATCTCTGTTTTCTTGTAAGAATTCTACCAACTTGCCATTCAAAGGTTCTTTTAAAGATGCTCCAACGTACGTAACTTTATCAGGGTCTCGAGAATCCAGAGGTATAGGAACCAAATCTTCTACCGGTTTCCCACGGTATTCATCATCCCCTCGGACATCCATGTCTTCTATCGGGAGGACCTGCCCCCCAACTCCATCAGCTCTTAATGCGGCCACATAACAACTTCTTGCCATCTTTTGATCACCCTTCTGCTCTCCAACACCATTCCTGGTTGGAAACTTAACTTTCATATGGTAGCTTGAGGCAACAGCCTTAAACGCGTGAAGTCCAGTCCTTCCGAAGATCGCATTATACGTAGATGCTGCTTTGATTACCAAGAAATTTAACATCTGAGTAGCTTCCTTGGGCTCCTGTCCAATAGTAACCGGTAGCTGGATGGTCCCTTCAACATTGGATTCGACTCCATTGAACCCATAGGCATACTGTTAGGAGTCAACTGCGAGTCGTTGTACCCCATCTTCACAAATGCGTCATGGAACAAAATATCGACAGAAGCACCATTGTCTGTCAAGACTTGCTTCACTTCTGAGTTTCCAATTACCGGGGTTATGACCAACGGGTCGTCATGGGGGAAATTCACCCCTTCCAAGTCTGAATCGTCAAAACCAATTACTACTTCAGTTTTTGCACGTTTTGGGGCCTCTCCCACGATGTGCATCACCTCCCTGGCATATGCCTTTCGAGAGTTCCTTGTCGTGCCAGCCGCAGTCGGGCCTCCCCAAATCATGTTAATAATTGGCCCTCGTGGCTGGGGGTTACGATCACGATCGTTATCCTTTCTATCATTATCTCTTCTATCATAGTCTCTCCTTTGATTTCCACGGTCTTCGCCTTTCGTGAACCTGCTCAACTTTACTTTTCGGATCAAGAATTCGATTTCGTCCTTGAGTTGCCTGCAATCATCGGTGTCATGTCCTATATTCTTATGGAACGTACAGTATTGATCCTTGTTTCTCTTAGCGGGATCACCCCTGAGTGGCTTCGGCCATCGGAAATCCTTGTCTTTCTCAATATCCATCAGGATTTGACTCCTAGGGGTATTCAACCTCGCGTATTCAGAGAACCTTGGTCCCAAATTTTTCTTAGGGGCAGAGTCGGAGTCCTTGCTAGTCCGGGGATATTTGTCCCTAGCATCGTACTCTTGCTTCCGCTTTCAGGAATTTTCATTTCCTACATTCGTTGTAGGGGCTTCTGCCTTCCTCATGCTCTCTTCTCCAGGTCTGGGACATTCAATGTCTCCTTCGTGAAACGCTTGAGATAATCCTTCAGGTTCTCATTCTTCCCTTGTTTCACTTGCATGAGAGATGAAGAGCTTTTTTCATGGACTTTTCCACTAACAAACTGATTGATGAAAGTAGTGCTCAACTCCTTGAAGGAGCCAATTGAGTTTGTGGGCAACCGGCTATACCATCTTTGAGCCATGCCTGCCAGGGTTTGAGGGAACGCCCTACACTTAAGAGCGTCGCTGGCGGGTTGTAACAACAGCGCGTTTAAGAAAGTCCTGACAAGATTCGAGGGATCACCCGTTCCATCGTATGGTTTTATCGTGGGCATCTTAAATTTTCGGGAAACATGAGCGTTCATCACCTCCTCAGTGAACGGGGGTGTGGGATCGTCAGGGTCCCCAAGTGGCATCAGGTCTTTTGGATCACCCCTGGGGGTTTCGACCCTTGTAACTCCTCCAGTTGGGGCATCACCCCTTCTTTGTCTCCTTGAAGACCTTTCCAAATCAATAAAGGGAATCTCCCTCTGAGTTGGAGGGGGGCCTATTCTGATTCAGCCTTGCTTGCTCCCTGGCTATATCGTCCTTCAGCCTTTGGATCTCAGCTTCATGGGCCTTGATTCTCTCAGCGGCTGTTTGAGGAGGTCCATCATGGATTCTTCGAGTCCTTCCCATAGGCTCCTTGCTTGCACGTCGCCTCCTCGGGGCTTCATCACGATCATCATCCTCAGATGAAGAATCATCAATATAAGGTCCGGAGTAATCGTAATACCCTTGCTCAGGAGGGGCTAAACCCCTAGCATAGGGAGGCTGATACGACTCAGGTATCTGTAGAGCGTGACCACTTGGTCCAGGATCCCTACGATTTGGAGGGTAGTTAGGCAATCCGTATAACGGATCAGTGTTCACGGGGAGTGAAGTGGCGGAGATCTGAACTCCTGAGAGTGGGGGACGGCTATTTAATGGTGAGACCACCATCTGAAGCAGATTGGTCTCACGTCCTGGATGGACGTCCACCGGTAAGGTTCTCTCAACATGGGGATTCGTCCCTATGGGTTGAGAAACTTGAGGCTGAGTGGTTGTCTCTGTTAATGGGGGTACATACCCTTGCTCCGTAACAACATGTAGAGCGGTGGAGATGGCTGGTGGATCAGAAGTTACAGGAACGTTCTCGGATGTCGTTCTTCATGTGTTAATTATGGTTGATGTTGTTTTCCCACAGACGGCGCCAAATGTTGTGGAACAAAAAGTAAGGTTATCAAATTACGGCTAGGGTTCGTGAGCTTCGTGCTTTAATGGCTGCACTTGTGTTACCGTGACATAACTCGGGTCTTCACAAGATGCCTACGTATCTCAATGTTGAGAATCAAGCCAAAAAACGTAGTTCTGAGATGAGGGGTCTGACCCTTTATATAGGCTGTAGGAGCCTCAGAATCGTAGTAGGGTTTGGAGACTTGGTGGACAAGTCACCGTTATTGAGGAAGGTTCTGACTCCTTCCTTATAGGAATTAGTTTCCTTGTTGGATTAGGTGCCTTGGAGGCTACACAATATCCTTGGGATATTCCAGAACGTTCCTGGTTTCTAGAACGTTCCTGTTTTGTGGATCAGGCCCGTGTTATAAACAAGCTTGTACCGGGCGTCCCCGGTTTGGGCTGTTCTTTTTGGGCTTAACCACTAACCACGAATTTAATGCCCAGCTAGGGTTTTGGGCCTCATTTATGAGCCAATAAATACTATATTAATTATGTTTTTAGGGATTATTTTTCACTCATATCAATTATAATTAATTAAAATTTGAAAGGTAAAATTTGATTTTATTTTAGAATTCAATCCAGGATCTTAGCAATTTTCCTTTCATTTGTACCATGTGATAAAACACGGTACTTGTGCATTTTTACAAAAAAAAAAAATATAAAGTTATGAAACCAACCGCAAGCTAGCTGGGGTTAGGAGGTAACTCAAATTTTGACCACCTCAGAAGGTTGTATAACATGTGCAGTATGCACATTGATATTCAAAAAACTATTTATATGTTAGTGGATATGTTACATTCTTGTGTAAATAAAGAGTAGTGCTAGAGTCATTAAATTATGTATAAAATATTGTTCCCAAATGATATGTCTTGGATGGTAAGGCAGTTTAGAATTTTTTGATTGGGATTGTTGGTGTGAATATAGGGGACCCATTTATTATTACAACAATCCGCCACGTGTATTTGGGAAAAATTTTGGGGACTAAATTTGGTGCCCCTAACATTATTCGTAAATAAATATCATTTCATTTCATATATCTGATAAAGAGGAACTTTGATCATTTCCATTGTACAAACCATGTATCAAATTCTCTGCACAATCTCAAAGTTTCACACTTCATAGTTAATACATCAGAAAACTTCATTACACTTAACTTCCCCTACTATATTCTTCCAAAACCAATGTCCTTTCCACACTCTCTCCATTTGTTCAATTGGCACATTCTTAGTCTCAGGCAACAGAAAGTGAACAAATCCTGTCATTAAGAGCACCCACCCTCCGAAAAAGAAGAAAATCCCAGACTTGAAATGACAAAGCATAGCTAAAAAGGTTTGAGCAATTGCAAAAGTGAATAGAAATCCAACTGCCACAGTTAAACTTTGACCAGCTGATCTTATCTCCAATGGAAATATTTCACTTGGAACTAACCACCCTAATGGTCCCCATGACCAACCAAAACCAGCTACATATATACATATTAGTATCAGAACAATGTATGACCAGCCTTTGCTTAATACACCTTCATCCCCTAGTTTAGCAGCTAGTACTGCTCCTACCATAATTTGTGACACAAACATTATAATCCCCCCGGACATAAATAATGTGCGACGTCCCAGTTTATCAACAGTTAGCATTGACAAGAATGTCGTGACGATTCCTACAGAGCCCGTCACGACAGAAGACATTAGTGATGCGCTCTCCCCTAAGCCAATTGTTCGAAACAGGATTGGCGCATAGAAGGAAATTACGTTGATTCCTGTTACCTGTTGGAAAAAAGGAATGGCAATTGCCATGACTAGTTGAGGCCGATATTTTCTCTGTAAAATTTTTTTGAATGGTTTTTTGGTGGTCTTTGAAGTGTTGCTTGCTTCAATGAGATCATCTAATTCAGATTGAACATCGTCTGTGCCTCGTACTTTTTGTAGCATTTTCTTGGTCTTTTCATGATCAGATCCACGCTGAATTAAGCTGTTTGGAGTTTCTGGCAAGAAAATTGCACCTAACGTTAATACTGATGCTGGGGCTGCAGCCATGGCTAGTGATATTCGCCATCCCCAACCTGCCTCAATTTTTTGTGTTCCGTAATTTATAAGGGTGGCCATTAAAACTCCGATACCTACACTAAACTGAAATCCCATGTTTATTGCTCCTCTTAAAGTTGGAGGTGCCATTTCTGAGAGATAAAGTGGAACGGACTGCAAAAATAATGAAAATAGTCGTGAATTGAGAGAACTGGCTTCATCCAGACTTGCTGAACATGCTGCAAGTCTGGATAATATTATTTTTGTAATATTCAAATAATACTATAATTTTTATCAAAAAAAAATCGATAATGATTAATTTTGTTGAAAAAAATATAGTAATGCTGCAAGATGTTTCTTATTATGCATACAAATTTGTCAAATATTAGTGGAATCAACTACATCAAAATTAAAGACCAGAATGAGGGAACAAATTGTTACCTGATTAGCAAAACCAACTCCAACTCCAAGCAAAACACGACCAAGAATGAGCATGTAGACATTATAGCTCCAACCACCGAGGCCTGAACCAACTAAAAATGCAATTCCAGCAACAATAATAGTTGGCTTACGGCCAAATGAATCGGTTATGATTGAAGCAACAAAGGATGCTATAAGGCCAGCTACGTAGAGAGATGATGTGAATAAGGTCAAAAGTTCACTCTCAAATTTGCAGTAGTTGCTAACTTCAGTGTCTTCTTTCATTCTCCTGTACACCATAGGAAAGAACTTCTTCAGAAATGAATCCATTGATGTAACTCCACCTTCACAATTTTTACAAAATAATTATAGCAAATCCGTCACATATGGAGTTCACTTCTGTATCACTAATCTTTTCCATACATATTATAAGTCAGAAAAATGAGTGGAAGAAAGTTTAGCCAGTTGGGCTGCGATAATGCAAGCTTAATTATTACTATAATTAGTTTTGTTTCTGGGAACCAAATTGCTATATATTATTCCTAGTAAAATGGAAATAAGTTCCAAGAAAGTGTTCACAGTACAATTTTAATGTCTAAGTTTAAAGAAATTGGTGCAAGCCTACATAATTATTTTATTTGTAACTTGTAACGGTAGAATTAAACATGCAGCTGAGTCCCTGACAAAGACACACAAAAATACACACATTTCATTATTTATAGAGGAAGATAACCAGTAATCATGAACCTGAGATTCCAATATCATAGCCAAAAAGGATACCACCCATTGCAGCAACCATACATGATAATACAACAAAGAGTGTGATCTTTTTTCTGTAGTTGTATTGCCCAGCTTCATCAGCTTTCATGGACATGCCCACTGCCATGACTATCTACCAATAGATCCTTTTTATTCAACTACCACACAGTTCTCTGGATCACAAAGTAGGCATATGCTATTTCACTACCTTGTTTTATACATGAAGAAAAATAGTAGCAGTATACTAGTATTCCAAGTTTGACTAGTCTCTTTATATAGAAATTCAAAGATAAGTATTAGTGTAATATTTGGACTCTGTCACTGTGATATTTATAGAAACCATGACTTAATTTGTACCATCAGGCTCAAGACTCGAACTGTTAGGCTCAAGACTCGAACTGCTATTACAAGACAGCAATCAACTGCACTTAAAACAAATCAAGCACCTACAAAATATTTTGCTCCGAATTAGGATTCAAAAAGGGCAAAATGTACGCAAATCCTGTTCCTACGATTTAAATCAGTAAAACTTAAGAACTTCTGCTAAGAAAAGGGTGGCAAATAAGAAATCAGATGCAGATGAAGTGAGCATGTTTAGTTAGTTAGATTGTTAGGTTCTCTTGGGAGCCTAATAAAGTGAATTAGCTTAGCTTCTAAACACAATTAAGAATATAGTGCATACATAATTGTGATGATGATAATGTTATTCTTTCATTTTCCTCAATATATTTTTTTTGATTATATGTTCATGTCGGTTTTTGGCTGTTTGGTTCGATTAAATATAAGATGATTATAAAGATTTTGTTCTTAATAATTATTAATTAGATATGAGGGTTCTATAACAAGTGCAGTATGAACAATGTTCCAGAAACTATTTACATGTTCATATGTTACATTAGTTCATACAACTAATCACTTCATTTCTGGTGATCATTTCATTTCATAAATCTGATAAAAGGGAAACTTTGATATTTTCCATTGTATAAATTCTTTACACAATCTCAAAATTACGTACTTAATACATCATATGACTTCATTATGCTTATCTCCTCCTACAACACTCTTCCAAAACCAGTGCTCTTTCCACACTCTCTCCATTTGTTCAATTGGCACATTCTTAGTCTCAGGCAACAGAAAGTAAACAAACCCTGTCATCACAAGCACCCACCCTCCAAAAAAGAAGAAAATCCCAGACTTGAAATGACAAAGCATAGCTAAAAAGGTTTGAGCAATTATAAATGTTAATAAAAATCCCACAGCCACAGTTATACTTTGACCAGCTGATCTTATCTCTAGTGGAAATATTTCACTTGGAACTAACCAGCCTAATGGTCCCCATGACCAACCAAAACCAGCTACATATATACATATTAGTATCAGAACAATGTATGACCAGCCTTTGCTTATTACACCTTCATCCCCCAGTTTAGCAGCTAGTACTGCTCCTACCATAATTTGTGACACAAACATTATAATCCCCCCGGACATAAATAATGTGCGACGTCCCAGTTTATCAACAGTTAACATTGACAAGAATGTTGTGACAATTCCTACACAGCCCGTCACTACAGCTGACATCAGTGATGCACTTTCACCTAAGCCAATTGTCCGAAACAAGATTGGTGCATAGAAGGCAATTACATTGATACCTGTTACCTGTTGAAAAAATGGAATGGCAATTGCCATGACTAGTTGTGGCCTATAATTGCTCTGTAGTATGTTTTTGAATGGTTTTCTGATGGTTTTTGTAGTGTTGCTTGCTTCTATGAGATCATTTAATTCAGCTTGAACATCATCTGAGCCTCTAACTTTTTGTAGCATTTTCTTTGTCTTTTCGTGATCAGCCCCACGCTGAATTAAGCTGTTTGGTGTTTCTGATAAGAAAATTGCACCTATTGTTAAAACTGATGCTGGGGCTGCAGCCATTGCTAGTGATATTCGCCATCCCCAACCTGCCTCAATTTTTTGAGTTCCGTAGTTAATAAGGTTAGCCATTAAAACTCCAACACCTACACTAAACTGAAATCCAATATTTATTGCTCCTCTTAAAGTTGGAGGTGCCATTTCTGAGAGATATAATGGAACAGACTGCAAAAAAAATATTGAAAACATTCACAAATTAAGAAATTAGGTTTTTCATCCAGAACTGACTTGCTTACCAGCATGTTGCTCGCACTAGGTATAATTTTCAATCAAAATATTTAAAGAAAAAACAGATCGATGAGGATTTTCCAAGCAATTAGTAATGTTGCAAGATATCAATTATCATTCATGCAAATTTTGATACATTAGTGAAATGAGCTACAATATGATTGAATAGTGATTATCATTGAGCTAAATGTAGAGAGTAAATTGGGGGATCAATGCTGTCACCTGATTAGCAAAACCAACTCCAACTCCAAGCAAAACACGGCCAAGAATGAGCATGTAGACATCATAACCCCAACCACCAAAGCCTGAACCAGCTATAAATGCAATTCCAGCAGCAATAATGGTTGGCTTGCGACCAAATGAATCGGTTATAATTGAAGCAACAAACGATGCTATAAGGCCAGCTATGTAGAGAGATGATGTGAAAGAGGTCAAAAGCTCACTCTCAAACTTGCAATAGTTGCTAACTTCATTGTCTTCTTTCATTCTCCTGTACACCTTCGGGAAGAACTTCTTCAGAAATGAATCCATTGATGTTACTCCACCTTCACAGTATTTACATCATAATTATTTTAAGTCCATAGCATACATAAAAATATATGGTGTTTCTGTTTTAGTGTTTGACACTTGATTAAACTTTCTCCGGACATGCAAATAAGAAAAAATGTGAAAAGAGATAAAGAAACTTCTGACAACAAATTTTAACCTTGGTCGAAAAAAATTAAGCTAAACGGGCTCTTAGTAATTCGAGAGTAATTACTTACTCTGCTTCTTTGAATTAGATTGCTATACATTTTCATTTGCAAGTAAATTGTTAATAGATTCCAATAAGGTGTTCCAATAAATCAAAATCTCAAGCTTAAAGAATTTATCGCAAGCCTACATTAATCACCATGCTTGTAACTTGCAGCAGTCATGCAGCTGCCATGCACTTATAACTTATAAACATATACACATTTTATCAGTATAAAAGAAATCAGCATGAACCTGAGATTCCGATATCATAGCCAAAAAGAATACCACCCATGGCAGCAACCATACATGATAATACAACAAAGAGTGTGATCTTTTTCTTGTAATTGTACTGCCCAACTTCGTCAGCTTTCATGACCATGCCGACTGCCATGGTTATCTACCAATTGATCTTTATTTTTCAGCTACCACGCGATTCTGTGGATCAGAATGTAGGTATGTGTAACTTCACTTGCTTCTCTTTTGCAAGAGTAGAAAATAGTAGTGTTCCAAGATTGACTAGTCTACTTATATATATATATAGAAACTAAAGTTAATAATGTTTGGAGGATAGAGATAATTAGTACTTAATTTGTACCATCAGTATCAAGTCTTAACTGCCATTTTAACACTTCGATTAACTGCACTTAAACCAAATCGAACTCAAACACAGTATATTCCACTCGAAAATAGGATTTAGTATGCACTGAATTTATTCCAAAGAGACCGTTATCGAACAAGCGCTTAGTAAGCACTTGAATTTGAACTGAAATGTTATATATAGTTGGTTACATTATAATTTCTTGGGATTTTATTCCTAATACTAATCTGCAGTAAAGGATGATTTTGATAGAAGCATGTGGGTAGATGTATTCAATTATTGTGATGGAAAGGTTTCAACCTATTGATTGATACTCGGCTGAAACAAAATGTTTCTGATGGTGAAGAACACAAAATATCCATCAGTTTGAACCAGTCAAAACTAAGCAAGTGGTACAGTAAGCTGGTTTGGTTCAATTTTGATTTGTATACTGGTTTATAATTTAGAAAAAAGAAGTTAGTAGCATTATGCATTAAAATAGTTACATAAATCTATAATAGTTGTAAGTTTTGCAACACATTAACAGCAAAAGTTTGTTATTGATCTCCGTTTTCACACCAAAAATCCTACTATGGCAGAATTACATGTTTCACCTTTTGTCCCAACAACAATTTGCGAAAGACCGGATATCTTATAATATGTAGGGATGTAAGGTTATAGGGAGATGAGATATTCAAAACTAGATTCTAAATATTTTTTTAATTATTTTTATGAAATAATTGTATTAATACATTTTAATCGTTATTAATTAATTTTTAAAATCAAAATTATAATCATTATTTAAATATTGAAAAATGAAAAGGATTTTATACATTTTTCAAAAAAATTCACTGAAATTCAAAAATAGATTCGCAAAATTTATGAGATTCAAAAATAAATTTCAGAAATTTATCATAATTTTTTTATATTTACAAACAAATTGTTATTTGTAATTAATTTTTTGGAATTACGTTAGGGATATAAAAATATTTATAATTATTTTCAATTTTAAAATAAATATTTTAAAATGATTCTCTCGATTCTCTTTTTAAAACGATTCTTTCTTGAATCTTGGCCTACATACGAATCCAAAAATTATTTAGTCTCTAATGGTAAGTGGTGCTCCATCTCTGCAGTTAATATTGCTAGGAATTCAAAAGGTCAAGAAATTGATTCATGATAAATAAATGAAAAACATTAATTTATCATTAGCAGAACAGGTTATTAACGATAATATATACATAATCTTGATTTATTTTTAAAAATTTGAAATTAAATCAAAAAATAGAATTACATATATGTGAAAAGCCAAATAAAACAAAAAATAACATACACAATGAAATATTAATAAATATTATCTATTATAATTGTAATTGTAGTTGTAGGGATAATAAACTAGAATGAACTAGTATTGCTATACCCATTACCCAACCACAAAGAAGAAGTCATAAATGATGTGTAGTGACCCAACAATGTGTAGTGACCCAACACTTCTAACTCAATAATAATATAATAATATTTTTATTCTAAATATTTGACAAAGCATTTTGATAAAATGATAATCAAAAGACAATAGGCATTGTTCAAAGCCCATTCATAGACATCATATATGTTGGATTCATGCTAATACAACGGCTAAAACGCCTAATCAAGTCCAAGATTTTATACGGCTTACTGGCCCAATAACTTTGAGTAAAAAGTCCAACTCAATAAAAAATTTCTAAATAAAATAAAAACCTTAAATGTAATATCTTGTAAGTTTTTAAATTGTTTTTGCAAAAATACTTATTTTCTCTAAAAAAAATGCTTTCTTTAATAAAAATATTCGAAAAAAGGGTAGTAATCAAAAACAACTAAGACGTAAAGTATTTAATATTTGGAATAAAATACCAAAATTAACCAAACATTTCTGGACCTTGAGTTTATACTATATAAATTTTAAATAATATTGATATTGAATTAAAAAATAAATGATTGTGATCATTTTTTTACTAAGATTTTATTAACATTAAATCATGTATATATTATGAGAGGATAATGTGGCATATAATTTTGGAGGCGCCACAATTCCCCCTAAAATCGGTTCCGGAGATAACTTAAGTGTTAAAGAGTTTATCTCTTGTTGTCTCAATTTCTGGATTCATCATTTATAAGACATATAAGCATATTTATTCCAAAAAAAAAAAAAATCAAGTTGCTAAAATAAATAAGAACTGAAATTCAAGTCTAAAAAAACTAAAGTCACCAAGTACTTCATATAAAGGATTTAAATTTCATAATATCAACAACTATTAGTTATGATTATATGTAAAATATGTTAATTATGTAATTATTTAATGAGAAAAATGTCCCTCAGGAGAGTTACCTGAGGTTAAAAAATTTACAGTGTAAATAGATTGTAACATTTTTGTAAATATTGAAAACTTTTTTAAAAAATCCTATTATTATAATTATGCCCTCACGCATTAATATAGATAATCTTCTTAAACTCAGGTAATTACCTGAGAACAACCTCAGGAACATGAAATCACATGCATAATAAGAGAAAATGGAGTAACAGATTAAATTGATACATGGGCAATATTTATGTCACTCCTAAATGTGTGTTTTCCTCTAATTGATCTAATCAACATATCATTAAATCGGAAAATGCTAAAGATTCCAAAAATTTTACCAAAAAATTTATCAAATGCATACATGTCATTGATATAATTGGTAACTTGCTAACAATAATATAGGATCCCACGTGCATACATATGCGCACACGAATTAAAACATGCCATATGTCATGCCACGTCATTTGGGGAAAGATTTGGGAATTTTTTTAGGGCACCTAGCACTATTCCATTAAATCACTGAACTCACTAACTTTCCAATTTAATCTCCGTCACCTCCAGTTTTATGTCTATGTATCTAGGCCTGTCAACGGGTCGGGTTCGAATCGGATCGATCTAAATTCATATCCATATCCATGTATTTTTATCAAATTCGGATCAGATCAGATCATACTTCGAATATTTTAGAGGTCGATCCATATCCAATCCAATTAGTTTAATGGATAAACGGTTCGGATTTTGGATATTTATTACTCCATTTATTTTTTAAAGTATAAAAAAAATCACGTAAATATATATCGTTCGCCATTTTAAAAGAAAATTAGTAAAATTTGAGAAGTTACAATCTAGAATTCAATGTGTAAATTTAAGTAGCAATCACTATTTTAATAATTTCATTATTCAAAAAAAATGTTTAAAAAAACTTAAATCAGAAGTTCAAATCAAATTAAAGAAATATATTATATCAAAAAACACAAATTAAATCAAAATCAGAGTATAGTCTTCATCATTAAGAAAATATAAGAAAGAATCACTAAAATAATGTACCATGATTAAGATTTAAGAATGAAGGCTCGATTTTTGCTAATCAGAGAAAATGACTTAAACTTTGGAGGCTGGAACCGTGCATGGAAGAGTAAGGAAAATATTAGATTAGGTATAAGGATTAGGGTTTTCAATAACATAATTTATTACAATATAAATATATTAAAAATATTATTATTTATATTATATTATATATTACTATATAATTAAACGGATCGGATAAACCTAAATCTATATCCGATCCATTTATTATTCGGATCGTTCTTATTGAATCAGGTTCTGGATAGGATATTTTTCAAGCAAATCCATATTCTAGATTTCCGAATTCACATGTAAAACAAACACGTTTAAATGTAGAATTTTCAAAGTTCATGTGCGGAACTTATATAATTTAGTAAAAATAAGTACGTTCCGAGTATGAACTTACGTATTTGCACTACATGTTCTTCACATGAAATTTTAGTTTCAGTTCCATAACATTCAAAGTTCAAGTGTTAAATGAGTAGAAGTAATATTGTTTGTATGAAGACACGTACATATAGGTAGAGGAAGAAACATACAAATAATATTGTGTATTTTACAAAAAATCTTACAATTATTTGATTATCTTTTTTTATTAATTTGTGAATATTCTACATTAATTATTTTTTAGAAAAAAAAAATCTTAACCATTAATTGAATATTGATCAAACAATTATTAAAGGATCTCCGGTTCTCTTTCAGGTAGTGGTTCTCGTTTGAATCAATCCACACACACACACACACACATACACACACACACACAGATATATATATATATATATATATATATATATATATATATATATATATATATATATATATATATATATATATATATATATATATATATATATGTCTACGATCGTATGTATAGATACATGTTATTTAACAGATACTAAATTGTAAGGCATATAAGCCTACATAGTCAAAAAAAAAAAAATTAAAGGCATTCATCTCCTCTCTTGTCAATGACAACGAAGACCTCCCCTCAGACCAAACAAAGGAAATGTGATTAGGGCAAACAGATGCTCCCACGCATGATGGGGTGGAAAGAGAGAGGGACATGGACAACAATCTAGAAGAGGTTATGATGGAGGAGACGTTGCATGATGGCTTTGTTGCAGGTGAAGGGATGGAGTTTGTTAAAGATGTTCCAACGGTTGATACGGCTTAGTACAAGCAGCAAGAAGCCAGATATGGTGATGAGTTGACCACCTTATATACGAATAACCAAAGGGGTAGAGGCCTATCCAAATTTTGCTATGTTATTAGTGTTAAATAATATATGTTGTAGCAAATGATTCTGTTGGGGTCTTCCTCTGATACCTTAAGGTTTTAGATGAGCTGGTTACTTAATATGGTATCAGAGCTCGGTTTAGAAGAGGTCTCATGTTCGAGTCCTTCCACCCCCATATATTTAATTTACTATTTGTTGTCTGTCTCTTTCATGTCTTCATTATCTGTTTGTCGTCTGTCAATCGTAGCGAAACGTATCGTACGATTGAGGGGGAGTGTTAAATAATATATGTTGTAGCATAAGATCCTGTTGGGACCTTTCTCTGATACCTTAAAATTTTAGATAAGCTGATTACTTAACAATTAGGTCAAGGTCCCAGCTGGTTTCTTCACCTTAAGCAGTATCCCTTTCCCAGTTTTCAGTTGTATGTTTCTACTTCATTTTGCATGCTTTTGTGGTTTTTGGTTTCTGCATGCTTATGACCCACGGCTATGTATGGTTCAAGCTAGGGTCCCCCAAGCTCCTATTTTAATGAAATTTGCTTATCCAAAAAAAGAATGACTAAATTTTTTAACCATTAACTATAAATATTCTTCATTTATAAAGAATCATCTTTCTCGATTCGTATTTTTGATGATTATCAAAATTCAAAATAAACGTATTGTTAATCTTGGAAATGAAAAAAAGTGAAAGAAGGAATGGATCGGAATGAGTTCTCTAAATTATTGCTAATGTTGATTGGATATCAGAAAGTAAAACGATGCAGTTTAAACTCTAACCTGATATAATGAAAGAGAAAAAGGATCCTGACATTAATCTCAGGAAACTTAGATACTCTTTAAAATTTATTGAACCCATAAGACTAATTAATAAAATTTTAAACAAATCCTGATTTCATAAAAATTCCCACCCATATTTACATATAAGATTATGGGGGTGTTTGGGGGAACTTATTTTTCAGAATAAGTCAACTTATTTTAAGTTGAAAGTTAAGATTCCTAACTTTCCAACTTATTTTTCAACTTATTTTTGCAACTTATTGAATCTCAAACATACATTAAATTCTTGAATAAAATTTTTTTATCAAAATATAAAATTTTTACCCGAAAATAAGTTCATAAGTCCTTAAAATAAGCTATGCCAAACATGCCCTATATATCTCAAGGAACTTACCTGAGATATCTCAGGCTCGCTCCCTACTCTCTATAATCAAATACTTATATCAGGTTAATCTGATACTCTTTTCTCTCGTATAACAGAATAATTATAGCAAAAAATGTTTGGAATTGTATATTATCCATAAATATATATAATATTGAAAATAAAAATTGAAGCAACAACTCAACAAATTTAATTTAATGCGATTGTAATTACACAAAATTACAAACCGTAGAAAAATGCACCACAGATTCAAGCAAAATCTATATTTGACAACCTGTTTTTTAACCCATATACAAGAAAAGTAGGAATAAGTAAGAATGTAACCCCCAAGAAACTATTATTTTACGTTTTAGTGTCGACATTTAAATACAAGTGCAAATATTTAAAAAGTCACAAACAATACCTTTCAAAATGACAAAATTACAAATAATTTTGTAATCGCATTTGTATGCACAGTGCAGTTGACAAAAGAAGGTCGCAAATATTTTGTTGATAGAGAAAAAAGTGAAAGTGAAAGATTCGGTGGGTGAGATTTCAATCTCAGAGAGATTATTAATATGATTTAATATAATGGTTTTAGCAAATAAATCCAAGAAACTCAACAATAATTCATTTCATTGCCTTTGAATTATAAAGTCCATCCAACTATAATAACAAAATTCACAATATCATATTATGCATGTATGTCGTTTTGATAAACCTCTACATACATACATTAACAGTAACTGACATTGGAGGAAAATGCGCACAATAACGACTTATAACCTCCATCAACGGCAGAATTACAGAACTTTTGTCTATTAGTTGAGTTTGAACGTTTCGTTGAAAGATTTTATATGGCCCACTTCGGCCAACAATATATTATTTTTCTCCGGTTTTAGTACTACTCCCTCCATTTCAATTTGTGTGTCCTGTTTTGACTTTGGACACTGTTTATTATAAATGATTGACTACTAATTTACCCATAATCTATAAGACCAAATATAGTCATGAGTGATCTTGTTGGATTCGTATTTATGAGTACTTTAATACAGTGAAGTTTTTATATTTAATACTAATACGAAATTTAAGATATTAACGATTAAAAGTGTGCGTTGGCAAACGTGTCCAGAGGAAACAGGACACACAAATTGAAACGGAGGGAGTACTTGTTTAGTGGCTTTATGACTCTGCACGAGGAAATTAAACCCAAATTATGAAGACAAAGAGGGATTAAAGTATGATTAAATACTTAAATCGCGCATGCAACTTCAAATTCAATAACGAACATAGATTAAAGAGAATATCAGTCACGGCTACTTATCCCCACTTGCTTCTTTAATCTTTATTTACATACTAGTCACATAAAATATTTGGATTTGAGAATTCATTACGAAAATTCCAATGATTTGTACTATTGTATCGGTAAATTAAACAATGAGAATCGGTGATTTGTATCCTAATATCGATAAATATCAATTATCAAGAATAGATTAAATTCGTGTTCCGTGGATAATTTTATAATTTCAAGCGAATGTGTTAGAAATCCTATATGATAATATGAACTTAAAACTAATTTGTGATGAGTAAGGTTAGCCCAACTTAAAACAAACTTGTGATGAGTAAGGTTATTCCAAGTGGTTAAGGTTATATCCTTTGTCGACCCAGTTCATGGGTTCGATTCTTGATCGTTCCGAGAATTTTCTTGATCATCCCGAGAATTGTTAGAACAAATCTCATTTGTAAGCTTATAAACACTTTATTGTTAAAAAAAAAAAAAAAAAAAAAAAACTTGTGATCAACCTATATAAGTATGCGCGAAATTGTGGCAGATTCAATGGTGTGACATGCATGTTCAAGCCGTGACTGTACTAAAACCCAGCGATAGTGCCAAAATTTAGTGACGGACTGACGCCACAAAACAAGCCTATGACAAACAACGAACATGGGGTAACTTTTCGTTCAACATTTTCTTTGTTTCTTGAATATAATTATTATTAATGAAATTGTATGTGATAGCAACAGGGCACATGCTTTTCGTCTATATATTACAGTGAAATTAACACTGCAATGGCACAACTAAGTTAGAGCAGAGGAGCTAGTAAGCTAGCTACTACAGTTCATAGACAGAAAACTAAACTTTTATTCAATGGCTACTAATTCTCCAATGCTCTTTTCGGTTTCTAACTTGCCACATTTCTTCATTGTATACATCTCATGCTTGCTAGTTTTGTGTAGCTTTAATTATAACTTGTGCTATGGAATCAGAGCAAGGCATTTTAACTTGTCCACTGTTGCAACTCACTGGTCCACTGCTGGTGCAACATGGTATGGCAGTCCAGAAGGTGCCGGAAGTGATGGTATAGCTACATGACTACTTTTAAATTATATAGTTTTCGAAACGAACATTTACAGAAGTTACGAACATTTACAGAAGTTTAAATACTCGCGCATACTGTTCCACTTAAGTCTTCGAACCTCGACTTAAGAATCACTACTGTATATATCATGAATAATGAAATGTAAAGTGACTAATGGAACCAATATATATGCAGGAGGATCATGTGGATATGGGGATTTAGTATCACAAGCACCTTTCTCTTCAATGATTACTGGAATTGGCCCATCCCTATACAATTCTGGCAAGGAATGTGGAGCTTGTTATCAGGTATTTAAAAAGATATAATAAGGTATTATATGTAGTGCATGGGCACAGCAGAAAATAAAAGACAAAAATATTTTACTTCTGCTAGTTTGTTTTATCTTAATAATATTGACTTGCCTAATACATAAAGTGCACTCGAAATTTAGCAAATATTCAATAGGGTTAAATAGCTATTTGGTCACTGTACTATATGAAAACTTTCAATTGGGTCATGATCCCAAAAAAGTTTTCAATCACATAATGGAACCATTAATTATTTTCAATCGCATCACTATACTATAAAAAAATTTCACTGCCGTTAAAAATGGTTTGACTTTGACGGAGAACCGTTAAACTGTTCATCAACTTTCAATTAGGTCACTGAACGAAAATATCAACTTTCAATCAGGTCACTTGATGCAAAAAAATAAAACTGTAGATTGAAAAAAATTAAAATTTTTGTTAAAAATTTTTTAAAAAATAAAACTGTAGATTGAAACTTTTTTAAAAATTCGAAATTTTTTATTTCGAAAAAATTCGAGATTTTTTCTTTGAAAAGTTTGCAAAAGCATGATATCTTAAAATAATTGTTCGCATGTATCGATTTATACGCATATAAACAGAATGGGTATGTTCATAATTGAAAAGTTAAAAAAAATTCAAAAACGCTGGGAACTTGAGTAAAGAGTAAATCTTTTTTTTGGGGGGCTCTGGAATTTAAAAGTTCGAACTTCTTATCTTTTTTTGATTTTTGATGTATCTACTTGAGCCGGATGAAACGAAACTTTCACGTCCGATTTTGAAGGGGGGATATCCTATAGAGGATCCTATCCCAATTTTTCTTTTGCTAGACCCATAGCTGAAAAACCCACTTTCTTACGATTACGAGGTTTGTTCGAATATGAAATCCAATCCTGGAAATACAGCATCCCACTTTTTTTTACTACCCAAGGCTTTGATACATTTCGAAATCGAGAGATCTCGAGTGGAGCAGGTGCTATCCGAGAACAATTAGCCGATCTAGATTTAAAAAATTAAGCTTCAATTAAAATTTTAAAAATTCAAAAAAAATATTGATGACCTAATTGAAAATTGATATAAAGTTAAGTGATGGATTAGCATTCCGTCCATTTGTTTAACGGAAGTTAACGGAAAGTTAACGGCAATGACCCAATTGAAATTTTTTGCTTGTACAGGTGTTTGACTGAAAACTTTTTTGGGATCATGACCCAATTGAAAGTTTTCATATAGTACAGTGACCAAATAGCTATTTAACCCATATTCAATATAAATAATTTAGTGCTCTATTCTGTTACAGTGGTTGAGAAAACTATTGAATATTGTAGGTGAAATGTACGAAACATCCTTCTTGTTCAGGCAAGCCAGCAAGAGTTGTGATTACTGATTTTTGCCCTGGATGCACAACCGAGAGAGCTCACTTCGATCTAAGTGGAACATCATTTGGTGCGATGGCCAAACCTGGTCAAGAGAAACACCTTCGAGATGCTGGAATTTTAGAAATAAGATTTGCTCGGTAATTAACAATTTGTTTATAATGATCAATCAGCGCACACTGTCGCACATATATCCACAGCTAGTACTTGAAAACTCAGCTAATAATTGTTAATAAGTAGCCAGAGAGAGATGTCTGATGTGTTGCAAGCTCTCATATATTCTCAAAATCATAAATTTAACGGATAAGGATAGAATATGTGTGTTTATGTGTCCGTGTGCATTATTCAGTCCTCTTAAAAGAACAACTCTTTGTTTTTTAATAATATCTGTTTTTAATTGACTTGTGTTTTTAATTGCAGTGTTGCATGTGATTATGCTGGAACAAACATAGCATTCCATGTTGACCAGGGATCTAACTCTAATTACATTGCATTCGTGGTTGAGTTCGAAGAAGGAGATGGTGATATTGCTGGGGTTGGTCTAATGGAAACTGCCTCATCATCAAAATCCTCAAATACTAATGGCCAGGTAATTACAACTGAGTGGAGAGGAATGCAACAATCTTGGGGTGCTGTTTGGAAGCTCGATGCAGGCGGAGAATTAAAACCTCCCTTGTCAATCAAAATAACTTCTCAGTATACAGAACAGACTGTAGTTGCAAAGAATGTGATTCCGGTAGGATGGAAACCTGGTGCAACCTATCGTTCCTTGGTTAATTTCCGTTGAGCCTTATGCTCATCTCTTCTCAGCCGGGATAAAAATGAGCAGCCGGCCCCGTCATGAGTTTGAGAGCTAGTGATTATGTATAATTAGTATGTTATTATCACGTCCCGAAAAAAGAATCGTATTGTTTCTCTGCTAAGCAGGGGAGGATGATCATTCTTTTTAGTTTGGAGACGAGAGGTGTTAGAAATAATGGAATGGTGTGATGTTTGTATGTGTCTTCTGTTTGACACTGGATATGTAATTTTAGTTTATGAATATGTGATTGTTGTACTAAATTGTAATTTGGAGCATATGGATATGTCCCTGTCAAGTCCATGCTTGTTTATCTTTACTGGCAAAATTTAATACAAGGTCTTTGCCATTTCTCTGCTGGAAGGATCTGAATTATGAAATGGATTAAACATGTGCGCCTTTGTTCTTTGTGTATGCGAAGATGTCTTCAACCACTACGTTAGGTACGTTTTAACCGTACATTACATATTAAACACTTCACTGAAAGAAACTTGTATTCGCTAAATATCCAGAACTCGAGCATCAGGTCAAGAAAAGGACCTTTGGAGTTGTACAAAGAAGAATAGGTATCTACGTTGGTTTGATTCGACATCTATAATTAGATATCTTAAACCACTAATTGGAGATTTATTTACCGCAAGATATGTAAATTGTCATTTTGACGAGTCATTGTTTCCTCCTTTAGGGGGAGATAAATATTCGATAAAGTTAATCCTGACATTACATGGAATGCATTGGGATTACATTTTCTAGATCCACGTGCTGGTCAATGTGAAATTGAAGTTAAAAGGATTATTCATATGTAAAATATCGCAAACCAAATGCCTAACGCATTTAACGATTCTAGAAAAATTATAAAATCTCATATACCTGCAGTAAATACTCCAGCTAGAATAGATGTACCAATTCAAAAATCAAACACAAAAGAATTGGTTACGGAATCAAATTCGCGCTGACCGGTCGGGGCAAAAGATGTCGCACCACGAAAACGAAAAACAAAGAAAAATGCCCCTGAAGTGGCACATGCTCCAGAAGTAGCAAATACCCCTGAAGTGGTATTATCTCCTGAAGAGATTCCAATCCCTAAAGATGAGGGATTAAATAATCATGAAATTTCAATAAATTATGTGCATGACATGAAATTATGAGATCGAAGTAAAGCCATAATCGATGATGAATTTGTGTATTCTACGGCATTGGATGTCGATATAAATTCTGATCCTGAACCACAAAGTGTGGATGAATGCCGTCGAAGAAAAGACTAGCTAAAATGGAAAGACGCAATTCAAACAGAATTAAATTTATCGCGTAAAAGAGAAGTATATGGATCTGTTGTCCAAGCACCAATTGGTGTGAACCTTGTTGGAAATAAATGGGTATTTGTAAGAAAACGAAATGAAAAGAATGAGATAATGAGATACAAAGCCCGACTTGTGGCTTAAGGGTTTTCTCAAAGACCTGGCATTGATTATTAAGAGACATACTCGCCAGTAATGGATGGAATTACTTTTCGTTTCATATTAGGTATGGCATCAAATGAAAAACTGGAAACACATCTTGTGGACGTCGTTACTGCATACCTATATGGTTCACTTGATAGTGAAATTTTTATGAAAATCCAAGAAGGGTTGAAAATGGATGAGTTCAAGAAACCTCGTCATATATACTCCATTAAATTTCAACGATCATTGTATGGACTGAAACAATCTAGTCGTATGTGGTATAACAGACTTAGTCGTTATTTACAAAAGAATGGGTATATTATTAATCAGATTTGTCCATGCATTTTTATCAAGAAACCGTAATCTGGTTTTGTGATCATTGCTGTATATGTGGATGATTTAAATCTTGTGGAGCAGCTACAAAGGTTGATGATGTTGTCATATATCTAAAGACGGAATTTGAGATGAAAGATCTTGGAAAGACAAAATATTGTCTTGGTATACAGGTCGAGCACCTGTCATCAGAAATTTTCCTCCACCAATCCGTGTATACAGAAAAAGTTTTGAGCAGATTTTACATGGATAAATCTCATCCTTTGACCACTCCAATGGTGGTTAGATCTTTAGAACCTGATAAAGATCCATTTCGACCACGAGAAGATGATGAAGATGTTCTTAGTTCAGAAATTCCATATCTTGATGCAATTGGTGCACTTATGTATCTTGCGAATAATACAAGGCCAGATATTGCATTTGCTGTGAATTTATTGGCTAGGTTTAGCTCTGCTCCGATGGACAGACATTGGAATGGGATCAAACATATATTCCGTTATCTTCGTGGAACAGTTGATTTTGGGTTATTCTTCCCGAAAAAATTTGACATCTCAGTTGATTGGATATGCAGACGCTGGATATTTGTCAGATCCTCATTTTGGAAAATCACAAACTGGATATGTGTTTACATATTGCGGTACAGCCATTTCCTGGAAATTCACAATGCAAACTACAGTGACAACCTCATCAAATCACTCGGAACTAATTGCAATTCATGAAGCCAGTAGAGAATGTGTTTGGCTGCGGTCTATCATCAAGAATATTCAAGAATCATGTGGATTATCGGACATCACGAGAAATCCCACTGTTATGTTTGAAGATAACACTACATGTATTGATCAACTCAAGGAAGGTTATATCAAAGGCGACAGAAGGAAGCACATTTTACCAAAATTCTTCTACACTCATTAGCTACAAAAGAATGGTGAAATCGATGTACAACAAATTCGATCATGTGACAATCTTGCAGACTTATTCACAAAATCATTACTGAATTCTGTTGGGTTCCGAGGCGTAAAACGCAGCGTATAAACGTAAATAAAACAAAATTTTCGAAACCCAAACCAGGATCCATGTATAATTCCGGGCAGATTATGGAGATAACGAATCATACCTATTAAGATCTTGTTTCACGAACTCAACGGAGATCTTTGCTTGTAATCACCACACACAGTCCTTGCGTCAAGATCCGTGTCTCTAAGATAATCCACACGAACGTCCGACCGTCCAACGATCCGAGGAGCCAGGTACTAGCCCGCGAAGAACAGCCTCTCTCTCTCTCTCTAGCCTCTCAAAGATGGAGCTGCTAGGATTTTGTCAAAACGATTTTAATGACTCTTAACCCTAAAATAATACATCATTATGTATTTATATGAGAGAAATAATGGGCTAAAATCAAAAAACCGAATTGGGCTTCCTTAAACCCAATTCTATTTCTATTCTGCTTTTATTATTGGACTTCCTTAAATCCAATTCTGTTCTTACTTTATTAAATTCGAATTTGCTTAGATAATTAATTAGGACCAGTCCAATTAATTAAATAGCCAATTCTCAATTTAATAATGATTTAATTTAAATTCTTAATTTAAACTAAAACTCCTTTTAAGACGTTCTAAGTGTGTGACCCTATAGGTTATTATTACGTTGGCAATAATTTTAATATTTAATAAAATTATAAACAATGAGCGGTATCTAGTAATACATCATTGTTACCCAAGTAATAATAATAATCGGTGATCCAGTTTAAACCTTTTGTGATTAATGTTTCTGTGTAATTTAATCCCTTTAACCAAACATTATAGATTAAACTCGAGGCATGTGTTTAGTCATCCTCTTCATAATTTAATCCAGGTTTACTTGATCCATGAGTAGACTATTAATAACAAATCATTATTTGAGCACGGCCATGCATTTTATAGTCTCACTCAATCAAGAGGCCAATAATATCTCTCCTAATTATAGGAGGGTTAAATCCTTTATCTATCATTCATATTTCTCATACGATTCATAATATACCCGATGTCCACTTTTATCATCACCCGGTCAAAGGTGACTTTTAATGTAGTCAAAGTATATTAATCCTCGTATAGAAATATAATGATCTCAAGTCAAAGGATCATTACACCATTACCACTGTGAGTAATTCTTATGACTTTATTAAACATGAAGAATCTCACTTTGGGTCTGTCCAGTACCATGTACTCCTACATGTACCTATGTATTGACTTTAGTATCTCCATACTTATAACCAATGAGATGTGGTTATCTGTCAAACAACATACTAGTCTATATATATTATTATTGTCCTGATATAATAATAATCGACTAGGGACCTTTAAGAATATGGTATATTATATAATCTCAAGTTCAAGTCATGTACTTAAACTATACAATGTGTATCATGATTCTAAGGACATTTATTATGCTAACAAATATATCGCAGTAATTAAAGTCAGAATAAATACATTTATTTAATAATCAAATGACGTAAGGTTTATTTAAGAAACAATGTATTGCCTCTAGGGCACCTACACTACCAATCTCCCACTTGCACTAGAGCCAATCACCCATGTATCTAATACCCATGGAACTAGTGTGACCGTCGTGCTTCTGCTGCGACAGGCCTTTGGTCAGTGGATCTGCAATGTTATCATTTGTATGCACTTTACATATATGTATTTCACCCCTTTCATTAATCTCCCGTATGAGGTGATATCTTTTGAGTATATGTTTGGATCGGGAGTGCGATCTAGGCTCTCTAGCCTGTGCAATGGCCCCATTATTATCGCAGTATAGATCAATGGGATCTGCAATCGATGGAACCACTTCCAAATCAGAAATGAATTTTCGAATCCAAACTGCCTCCTTAGCCGCTTCACAAGCTGCAATGTACTCAGCCTCCATTGTAGAATCAGCTACTGTTTCTTGCTTTGAACTCTTCCAGCTTACAGCACCTCCATTTAGACAAAACACAAAACCAGACTGTGATACAATATCATCCCTGTCTGTTTGGAAACTTGCATCGGTGTAACCCTTTACAACCAGTTTCTCCTCTCCTCCATACACCAAGAATGAATCTTTATTCCTTTTCAGGTACTTTAGAATATTCTTCACTGCCGTCCAGTGACCTTCACCTGGATTAGACTGGTATCTGCTCGTCATGCTCAAAGCATACGAAACATCTGGGTGAGTACATACCATTGCATACATGATAGATCCAATTGTTGATGCATATGGAACTTTATTCATGTGGTCCTTCTCATCTAATGTTTTCGGACACTGGTCTTTAGAGATCGTTATCCCTTGAGACACAGGGACATATCCCCTTTTAGCATTTTACATACCAAAACGATGCAAAACCTTATCAATGTATGTACTCTGACTTAGACCGATCATCCTTTTAGATCTATCTCTATAGATCCTCATTCCTAGAATGTAGGTTGCCTCTCCTAAGTCTTTCATAGAGAAATTGCTCCCTAACCAAGTCTTAATAGCCTTTAGAGAAGGTATGTCATTCCCCATTAGTAGTATGTCATCAACATACAGTACTATGAATGCCACATGGCTCCCACTAACCTTCTTGTAAACACAAGGTTCATCCTCGTTTTGAATAAAGCCATACTCCTTGACTGTTTCATCAAAACGAATATTCCATCTCCTAGAGGCTTGCTTCAATCCATAAATGGATCGACGTAATTTACATACCTTGCCAACATTCCTTGGATCGACAAAACCTTCAGGTTGTGTCATGTACACATCCTCTTCTAGGCTCCCATTAAGGAAAGTTGTTTTGACATCCATTTGATAGATTTCGTAATCATGGAATGCTGCAATTGCAAGCAAAATCCGTATGGACTTGACCATGGCAACTGGTGAGAAAGTTTCATCATAGTCAATACCATGAATTTGTTTGAACCCTTTCGCAACCAGTCTTGCTTTATAGGTCTGAACATTTCCTTCCATGTCAGTTTTCTTCTTGAAAACCCACTTGCACCCTACAGGTTTTACCCCTTCAGGTGGATCAACCAAATCCCAAACTTGGTTTTCGTACATGGAATCCATCTCGGATTTCATGGCTTCAAGCCATCTCTTAGAGTCTGGACTGTTCATAGCATCTTGATATGTGAGAGGCTCATCTTCATCTATGAGCATCAAATCCCCACATTGAGTCAAAAGAAATCCATATCTCTCTGGCTTATGGCGAATTCTACCAGATCTACGAACAACCTGTGTTTCTTGAGCATTATCATTATTCTTCTCTTGTTCCACCTCAGGTTCAATGCTATTTTGTGGTTCTCGATCTTCATCGAGATCTATAGTCCTCCCACTGTTTCTTTTGGAAACAAAATCTCTTTCCATGAAGACAGCATCTCGAGCAATGAACACTTTCTGCTCAGAAGGACTATAAAAATAATACGCCTTTGTTTCTTTAGGGTATCCCACAAAATTGCACTCTTCGGATTTAGGTCCAAGCTTGTCAGATACTTGACATTTTACAAACGCCTTGCATCCCCAAACTTTCATAAAGTTCATGCCTGACCGTTTCTCCTCCCACATCTCATATGGAGTCTTTTGAACCTTCTTGGTTGGAACACGGTTAAGTGTGAAAGCCGCTGTTTCTAGAGCAAAACCCCAGAAACTTATTGGAAGATCTGCATGACTCATCATCAATCGTACCATGTCCAACAGGGTACGATTTCTCCTCTCTGAAACTCCATTCCATTGAGGTGTACCTGGCGGAGTGAGTTGTGATACAATACCACACTCTTTTAAATACTCTTTAAATTCGGTTCTTAAGTATTCACCCCCACGATCGGATCGTAAGATTTTAATACTTGCACCTCCGCCTATTTGCTTCTCTACTTCAGCCTTGTATTCTTTGAATTTTTCAAAAGAATCGGATTTATTCTTCATAAGATATACATATCCATATCTACTGAAGTCATCAGTAAATGTTATGAAGTAGTAGTAGCCTCCTCTAGCCATCACACGCATTGGGCCACATACATCACTATGTATTAGCTCCAAACGTTCAGTGGCCCTTTGACCCTTACCAGTAAAAAGGGATTTAGTCATCTTACCAAGCAAACAAGATTCGCATTTTTCGTATGATTCAAAATCAAACTTATCCAAGTATCCATACTTTTGTAATTTGGATATGCGTTTCTCATTTATATGGTCTAGACGACAATGTCAAAGGTATGTTTGATTTGAGTCATTAACTTTAAGTCGTTTGTATTCTATGTTACAGACAGGATTATCTAAATCAAGAACATATAAACCATTAAATAAACGCGCAACACCATAGGTTAAATCATTCAAAGCAAAAGAGCAACTATTGTTCTTTATTATAAACGAAAAACCTTTCTTGTCCAAACAAGAAACAGAAATAATGTTTCTGCGAATCGCAGGCACGTAAAAACAGTCTTCAAGTTCTAAAACAAGCCCAGAGGGCAAAGATAAATAATAAGTTCCTACGGCTAAAGCAGCAACTCTTGCTCCATTGCCTACTCGTAGGTCCACTTCTCCCTTAGCCAAAGTCCTACTTCTCTGCAGTTCCTGCACATTTATAAAAATGTGAGAAGCACATCCAGTATCCAATACCCAAGATGTAGAAATAGACAGATTGACTCTATAACATAAATACCTGATCCAGAAATCTGAACACCCTTCAATTTATTCAGATCCTCCAAGTAAGCATGACAGTTTCTCTTCCAGTGACCAGGCTTGTGACAGTAGTGACAATCACCTTTGTCAGCCTTTGCGACATCTCCTTTCGGCTTTTTAGCCTTTTTGAAAGAGGGCTTAGAAGGACCAAGATCTTTCAGTGTAACCTTTTTCTTGCCCTTCCATTTCCCCTTTCCCTTAGCACCTTTCTTGCCCACCATCATTATGGGAGCTTTCTCAGGTGCCTTGACCATATTTGCTTCAGTGGTCCTCAGCATGGCCAACAATTCCATAGGAGTCTTATCTTGCTCAGTCATATTAAAAGTCATTATGAACTGAGCATAGTCGCTGTTCAAAGATTGCAAGATTATATCGACATGAGCCTCTCGCTGAAGCGGGAAACCCAAACGAGCAAGGTAATCACAATACCCAATTATCTTTAGAACATGTGGTCCGACTGGTCCATTGCCCTGCTTGCACGAGAAGAGTGTTTTGCTTGTGTTGAACTTTTCAACACGATCCTGTGATTGAAACATCGTTGAAAGATGTTCAAACATAGTATAAGCATTCATATCAAAATGCTGCTTCTGAAGCTCAGCATCCATAGTAGCAAGCATAAGACAAGCCACATCAGTTGCATCATCAATATGCTTCTGATAAGCATTTCGTTGAGCAGCAATGGCATTGTTAGCAGGGGCTGCCGGTGGAGGAATATCAATCACATAAGATTTCTTTTCCTGCATGTGAACAATTATTAAATTCCTAGACCAGTCAAGGAAGTTCGATCCTGTCAGCTTGTCCTTCTCAAGGACTGATCGCACAGAGAAAGTATTGTTTGTATTTTGTGCCATTTATTTTCTACAATGATAAAATGCATAAGATAAGTTAGATTGTTACATTAATTATGTTCAAGTGATTATGACATATTCATAATATATCTCCCACTATTTTTTTTTATCAAATTAATAGCCCTTACTATTAAATCGGAAAGAATATCCCATAAATCTTTCTAGTGAGCCAAGATCCATATTTCATCATATCCTAAGTCAACCACTGGTAGTCCTTAAAACATGATTATTTAGGTAGACAACAGTTGTCAATTATATCATATATAATTCTTGGATAGTTTGGTGAACAACAATTGTTCTTGTCTATCTAATAGATTTTGAACCAAACTCTATGCTTCTAAGTTCATAATAATTGAATATAACCGTTTATTTTCACCTTATTATGACGACTCAGTTAAGTTAAACCCAATGATACAACGGTCGAATATAACCGCTTATATTCGTCACATCTCACCACGATAGACAGGAGTCCCCTGCCACTGGCAGTCATTCCTATAACGCCCTATAAATATTGTACTTATAATTATTATTATTTAATATTAAATGTGTATTATATGAGGTAATTTTTTTAGGATTGAATATATGTGACATCATGTTTACATGCTTATATGACGATGTAGATGTGAAATGTGAGTCTGTGTATTTTTATTTGAATTTTTATGATTAAAATCTATTTAAATTATGTATTATTGATCTTCGAATTTTTTTTATAAAATCTTCGGAGTTATTAAAAATCATGATATCTTTTGTAATATTATCTTTGTATAATTATTTAGTTTTTAAAATTAGTGGGAGAATTATTTTGGGTGTTTAAGTATTTTAAAATGATTTTAAGAGTTTTATGGTATTTAAAAGCTCAAAGCTTGTAAAATTCATATTTAATTCATTTTTGATCCTAAAAATATTTCAAAAATATGTGGGTGTCCGTAATTTTGTACCCCTTTATTTTAAAATTGAAAAGTTTAATTTTCATAATTTTCCCTTTTAAATTCGAATTATTAAAACCTGTTTAATTGAATTGAATTAATTTTTCAACATTTTGTAGAATTCCAAAAAATTCCCAATATTTCTTAAATCCCTAATTGGGCTGTGTTTTCCCCAACTGATATACACGAGCTCTGTTTTCTTGAACTTTCCCGAGTTATCTCTCTCAAAATCTCTTTTAATCCCTCTTTCAATCTTTTTCTAAAAACTCTCTCTTACAATCTCTCATGATTTCCTCTTCCCCAGCTGTGTAATTACAACTCGTGTGTGTGCGTATATACAATCGAGTCCTGTATATAATCGTGTGAGTGTGTGCGAATTTCAGCCGTGTGTATATTCCACGATGGTGGATGTCTTCAATCTCTCCCCTCTGTTTGCCTTGCATCTGCGAGTTGCTGTGTGTGTATATATATGATACGTGTGTGATGTGAGGTAAGGCTGTTGTTGCCGTATGAATTGCAAAGCTGGAATAATCACTCTCCTCTATTCTTCCCTGCCACTGCGTACGTGGGTGTGACGAACTGTTGTGCGAGTTTTGCTGTGGCTATTGTTGTTGTTGTGTTGTGTGTACGGTCAAGTTTTGTGATGATATTTGAGGCCTTTTTGTTGTTTTGATTCAAGCTGTTACGGGTGTACAGAAAATTGTGGGTGTGTGCGTAGGTATTTGATATGGGCTAAAAATAAGCCCTAAAGACACATTTATTGTTGCATTAATTAGACCCGATATGGTCCAAACGCGGGGCCCACCAACAGGGCTCAAAATCCTATTTTAAATATTAATTTCGTAATTAATATTAAGGGTAATAAACAGCTCAGCAAATAAGAGTTGGATAAGGATAATATCCCCTTCAGACTTATCCACCAAGGCATCCAATTCAATATGGAAACTGATTCCTATATGAAATAGATCTAGAACCTTCCTCAAAGACTTGCCCACCAAGTCTCCAAATCCTACCATAATTCTAAGGCTTCTCAGCCTATATAAAGGGCCTGACCCCTCATTCTCAGAACTACGTTTTCTAGGCTTGATTCTCTAATACAGAGATACGTAGGCATTCTGTGAGGACCGATCAGTCTCGAACGCAGAAGCAGCCATAAAAGCTCGAAGCTCAACCACCCAAGCATTAATTAAAAATCGTAAACTAGTTTTTATTCCACAACAGTATTGTGTGCGCGTGTAGTATTAATATGGAAACTGAGGCACTTCACTAAGGGTGAAGACCGTGGTAATCAGAGAAGAGACTATAATAGAAGGGATGACGATCAAGATCGCAACCTACAGCCCCGAGGGCCAGTAATCAACATGATCTCAGGAGGCCCGACTGCGGCCGGGACAACTAAGAACTCTCGAAAGGCTTATGCTCGAGAGGTGTTGCACATCGTGGGAGAGGCCCCGAAGCGTGCAAAAACTGAGGTAGCGATTAGCTTTGATGACTCAGACTTGGAAGGGGTGAAGTTCCCCCATGATGACCCGTTGGTTATAACTCCTGTGATTGGAAACTCGGAGGTGAAGCGAGTCTTGATAGACAATGGAGCTTCCGTTGACATTCTGTTTCATGATGCGTTTATGAAGATGGGATACACTGATTCTCAGTTGACCCCCAATAACATACCTATATACGGATTTAATGGAGTAAAATCCAAAGTTGAAGGGACTATTCAGCTGCCTGTAACTATTGGGCAAGAGCCCAAGGAGGCTACTCGGATGTTGAACTTCCTGGTAATCAAGGCGGATTCAACGTACAACGCCATCCTTGGAAGGACGGGACTTCATGCATTCAAGGCTGTTGCCTCAACCTATCATGTGAAGATCAAGTTCCCTACCAGGAATGGTGTTGGAGAACATAAAGGTGATCAGAAGATGGCACGAAGCTGTTATGTAGCCTCGTTAAGGCCTGATGGAGTCGGGGGGCAGGTCCTTCCGGTTGAAGACATGGAAGTCCACAGTGGTAAGGAACACAAAGAAAGGTCAGCAGAGGACATCACACAGAAGCCTCGGACAGCCATTGAGGATAAGGCGTTAACTGACTTTGTGGTTGAGTGTACCTTTGGCAACCAAGAAGTCGGGGGGGAAGGAGGTAGTACCCTAAGCAGGAAGTGAACTTCAGAATAAGAATGAGGAGACCAGAAGGAGTGGTGGGTGCCCTATTTTGATGGAGCATCAAAAACAAAATTAAGTGGTGCATACCTAGTCTTGCAAAACCCCGATTGGGCTTAAGTTATCCTAGTAGGACTTAGCTTCATATTTATATAGTAGAAGTAGAAATAAGGTTCATTAAAACCATTGCAGAGCATGTTGTTCCGAGTAGGACAGTAGTACTCTATGTAAGGGTTGAACCCATTTCAAGTTATTAATGCATTTTTGTTTTCCATTCATTGATTGTGATTTTATTTATGTGCCAAGCACCTGATGTGTGAGTCAAAGATGACCAAGTACCGAAAATAAAAGAATACACGAATGAAAACAAACGAATGCATACCCCGAATGGTAGATTTAAGTTACAGCAGATAAGAGTTTAAGTCCTTGAAGGACCCTGGATAAAGACAAACGTTGAAGTCCTGATGGAACACCCGCTGAAGAAACATATTGCATAACACGAAAGCCAATGGAAGGCTCATCAGGTGGGCAATCTAACTTGGAGAATTCAATGTTAAGTACAAGCCTAGGATGGCCATCAATGCCCAGGCTCTAGCTGACTTCGTGGTTGAATATACCATTGACAACCAAGAAGTCGTGGGGCAGGAGGTAATAGACCAGGAAGGTCAGCAAGGTGAGAAACCCATGGAAGAGAAGAAGGAGTATTGGATTCTCTATTTTGATGGGGCATCACAAACAAAAAGCTCTATTTTCATGGAGCATCAAAAACAAAAACCAGTGGTGCAGGTTAAGCCCCGATGGGTTCACACTCGAGTATGCCTTGAAGTTGGACTTCCAACAACCTACAACGAGGCGGAGTATGAAGCTCTGATAGCCGACCTTGGATTGACGAGAGCCCTGAGGGTGAAGAACCTGAAAGTTTGTGGAGACTCAAATCTGGTAGTCTCACAAGTCAATGGAGAGTTTGAGGTTAGAGAAAAGAATATGGCCAAATACTTGAGGATTGTGAAAGCCGTGATAGCCCCTCTTGATAAATGCCATGTTGCGTATATCCCAAGAGAGAAAAGAACATTAAGGCCGAAGCCCAGTCTAAGTATGGCTCTTCTGAGATAAAGAATTATGAAGAGAGCTTTTGCTTCCAGGTCCTGAAGACCCCACCATCGAATCAAAATTGGTAGCACCAGTTGATGTAAGCTGAAGGATAGACCCTCTTCGAGCTCATCTCGAGACTAGTTGGCTCCCTGATAATGCCTTGAAGGCACAGAAACAGTTAGTGAGAGTGTTGAGATGAGAGGTCCTTTGTCATTCCTTACTTAAAATCTTGAATCTAAAATCCCGACACAAATTTTAGCCTTGATGGCCAAAAAGGCTGTCTCCCTCCAATCAAATTTGTCATTTGAAGTTTAAGGACTTGAATCAAGAGCCTTCAATCGAATATAAACCAAAGCAAGGTCTTGTGAGCATAAGAAGAAGGTTGGAAACCTAGAATCAAGAAAAGAAGGTTAACAACCAGCCAAGACACACCGGACTTGAAGTCAAGTGTTGAGTGGCAAGGGAACTTCTTGAACGATCAACCGAGAAGCAAGACCTCCACCATATGTAGCAAGGGGCAAGAACTAAGGGACTTCATCATTTTTACATCTTAGAATAAGAGTTAAGGGTTGATGATAACCAACAACCATGAACGGATTCGAGGTTTAAAACCAAGGATTCAACAAGCGAGTTAAGGCCCAGAAGGTCACGAAAGCCAATTTGAATTGAAGGATGTCTGTTTGGTCATCGACTTAGAATACTGACGTTGAGGTTTAAAAATCGGGGCTCAGCAAACCGGAGGCCGCCGATCGGGGCACCCGGGAATCTTCAGCCGACCGGTCTTCGTTTCGATGTCGAGAGTCCCGACATCGTTTCGATGTCGAAAGTCGATCCCATATCGATGATCGATATCGGTATGCGAAAATAAGTAACTCTAGCCATGAATGGCCAACATTGATTCCATATCGATGATCGATATCGATATGCGAAAATAGGTAACTCTAGCCATGAATGGCCAACATTGATCCCATATCGATGATCGATATCGGTATGCGAAAATAAGTAACTCTAGCCATGAATGGCCAATATTGATTCCATATCGATGATCGATATCGGTATGCGAAAGTAAGTAACTCTAGCCAT
This sequence comes from Saposhnikovia divaricata, assembly GCA_036435485.1. Classification (NCBI taxonomy): domain Eukaryota; kingdom Viridiplantae; phylum Streptophyta; class Magnoliopsida; order Apiales; family Apiaceae; genus Saposhnikovia; species Saposhnikovia divaricata. The sequence goes on from CM071599.1 coordinate 37,983,573, forward strand.
GAATGGCCAACATTGATTCCATATCGATGATCGATATCGATATGCGAAAATAGTTAACTTTAGCCATGACTGGCCAATATTGATTCCATATCGATGATCGATATCGGTATGCGAAAGTAAGTAACTCCATCCATGAATGCCCAAGTCGGTTCCATGTCGATGGTTGATGTCGGTATGTGAAGATCAAAATCACTGATAGAGATCGAGCCAACCACTGTAACAAAGAAACGGAGCAAAAAAATTTGTAGCTGACCGAAGTCTCGGCCGACCGGCCCTCCGGGAAGCCCTCCAGCCGACCGACTTCGACCGCCGGCATGGATATTGAACCGGCCGACCGGTGTCCCAGCCGACTGGCCTTCCGTGCACACGTCGGCCGACCGACGTCGACGGTTGGTATGGGTTCGACAAAAAAAAAGGAAAAATTTCAGCCGACCGGGTCACCGGCCGACCGGCCTCCCCGGACATGCTCCAGCCGACTGGAATCAGCTCTCGGTACGGGCTCGGTCCAGCCGACCGGCTCCTCAGCCGACCGACCCTCCGGTGAACCTTCCAGCCGACCGACTTCGGTCATCGATACGGGTTTTCTGCCTTCGTTTCAAAAAAAAAAAAAAAATTGAAAAAAAAACAAAAACCAGCCGACCGGGGCTCCGGCCGACCGGCCCCTTGTAACACCCTCCAGCCGACCGGGAGTGATGGTCGGTACGGGTTTTTGCCCGGCCGACCGATAGCGATGTTCGAGTTGGGTTCGCAAAATTTCATTTTTTGTTATTTGTTTTTCTGATTTGGTAATTAAGGGAAGTGAAAACTAAGCACCGATTAGTGCCGATTAAGCGTTGTTTAGTGCTGTTTAAGCATTATTTAGTGCATATTAGCACTGTTTAGCGCTGTTTAGTGCCATTAGTGCCGTCGAAAAATGTAAAGTTTCCTGATCGAAATTTGTGATTAAAATTCAGAAATTTGAGTCGAAATGATAATTTCTGAATAGTACTAGCCCTTGGAAATAAAAAATTTCCAAGCTGACCTGGCAGCTCGACCCCAGCCAGGGGCTCTGCCCCTTGGACCCCGCCAGGGGCTGCCGCCCCTTGGACCCCCGCTAGTGCCGTTTAGCACCGTTTAGCGCCGTTTAGAATCGCTTAACATTGTTTAAGTGTCGTTCAAGGCTTGTTAGTGCCGATAAGCACCGATTAAGTGCCGATTAGCACCGTTAGTGCCGATAGCACCGATAGCACCGTTAGTGCCGATAGCACCGATTAAGTGCCGATAGCACCGTTAGTGCCGATAAGCACCGATTAAGTGCCGATTAGCACCGTTAGTGCCGATAAGCACCGTTCAGTGTCGTTTAATGCCGGTTGGCGTCACTTAAACGTTGTTTAAGTGTCGTTTAAGGCTAGTTAGTACCGTTTAGTGTCGTTTTATGCCGTTCAACGTCGTTTAAACATTGTTTAAATGTCGTTAAGGCTGATTAGTGCCGATTAGCATCGAATTAACATTGTCGTAAACGCGTCGGTCGCTCCACGCTTTACATAAAGACAATACTCGTGAAACACTAGTGTATAAAGACGAACCCTGACCCGAGTCTTGGAAAGGACCGATTAAAACTTCAAGGAAAACCTGATCAGTTTTCCTAGAAGTTGGGGGGCAAATGATATGGGCTAAAAATAAGCCCTAAAGACACATTTATTGTTGCATTAATTAGACCCGATATGGTCCAAACGCGGGGCCCACCAACAGGGCTCAAAATCCTATTTTAAATATTAATTTCGTAATTAATATTAAGGGTAATAAACAGCTCAGCAAATAAGAGTTGGATAAGGATAATATCCCCTTCAGACTTATCCACCAAGGCATCCAATTCAATATGGAAACTGATTCCTATATGAAATAGATCTAGAACCTTCCTCAAAGACTTGCCCACCAAGTCTCCAAATCCTACCATAATTCTAAGGCTTCTCAGCCTATATAAAGGGCCTGACCCCTCATTCTCAGAACTACGTTTTCTAGGCTTGATTCTCTAATACAGAGATACGTAGGCATTCTGTGAGGACCGATCAGTCTCGAACGCAGAAGCAGCCATAAAAGCTCGAAGCTCAACCACCCAAGCATTAATTAAAAATCGTAAACTAGTTTTTATTCCACAACAGTATTGTGTGCGCGTGTAGTTGAACTGGTATGACCAAACACGGGCTATGTGTTGTTTTGGTTCGGAATTTTTATGACTGTTGTGGTATTGTTTACCTGGTGTGACTGTTGCTGGTTGATAAGTGGATTTATATCCACTTGGAGCGTTCCATATCGGCTTAAATTGATTGTCTTGGGCTCAAGTTTGTTGTAATTTTGATGTGTTTTGCTTAGTTGTGAAGATTTACGAGAATGTTGATTAAGGTGGATGCTTCTATCGTTTTTGGAGAATTAATTGATTGAAATTCGGATTTCTGAGACAGTTGTGCAGTCTACACTGTTTTGGACATATCTGGAGTTCTAGAAGTCCGTTTTCAGCGATCTTACTGCCCACGCGAAGCTTGGGAGATTTTCTACAATATGGGACAGGTGTTGCACGGGCAGGTTGCGCGTGGTTGGCGCAGGCTGCGCGACAAACAGACTGCTGGGCGCAGGTTGCGCGCGGAAAATCTTGAAAATTACTGTTTTGGCCATATCTTGAGTTCTAGAAGTCCGTTTGAGGCCCGTAAGCAGTCCACGCGAAGATAACGAGATTCTCTATCATTCTAAGGTGGTCCAGAGGTCCAATTATGATTGGAACGTTCCAGAAATACTTAAGAAAAGTCAGCTACGAATTTTCCTTCAAAACCGAATCAGTTTAGGAAACGTATTATGTGCCGAGCTGTAGAAATTCAACTTTAACAAGGAAATTGCTATAATTCATACTTCTAATAAGTATGGTAATTGCTCTGGGCGGCTAGAACATTCCAGAATCAGATCTATACATGGAATTTGCAATTCTATTCTCATTCAAGAACGGAAATTGCCAATCTTCTATTCCAACTCTGAAACGGCAATTGCTTGGTGGGCAAGACTTCTAGAGCCTATATAAACACATCCAACCCTTGTAATTTGTATCATTAGGAGAGAACCATTATATATCAATTACTTAGATTTATTTGTATCTTTTCATACTTTGTTTTTATCATGGTTTCATCAGATCCCATGATGACGAGAGGTTCGATTATGAACTAATCGTTGTCATGGGATTCTAACGGATTTATTTATGGAGCTTTAGTATCTTGATTGCTTTAAAGATCTGTGTGTGATGTATATCTGATATCCTCGTATGGTTGTGCTTAATTGCTAGATGCGTAGCTAACATCTAATTTGTTAATCTCTTGTGAAGTGAAAGTGGATCTTGAGATTTAGAACTCGCCATGCTAGCATAGGTTCATGATTGTTTATCAACATGATTAGTAGTATGAGATGAAAATACTTATATTGCCCTGTGTGATCTTTATGGATAACTTGTTCTTCAACCGTTATGTTTTCAAATTCTATAGACATATAGGGTCTAAGCATAATTGGTGTCTATTCATCTTCTATCTCTTTTGTGGATGTATGTTTAGTTTGGTATTCGTATACTGAGAAGTAGCGTGTACTTGTTTCGTGTTGTCCGATCAGATATCATAACCATTGCATATAGTGATTAAAGGCGTCAGATCTAAGCAAAGTATTTAATGAAGTTAGGATTCCATGCTTTCTCTTGCAGAAGTAATTAGATTTAAATTCTCGTTAATTAGTTAATTCTTAGTTTGTTAATTTGTTTCTTAGTTAATTTTTAGTTAATCAAACTCCAATTTGTTAATTGTCTTAGCAGTGAATAATAATCATACATTGTTGCATAGGTACATCTACTGAATTAAAACCATAACCAGATCTCTGTGGGAACGAACTCGACTTATTCATATATTACTTGTGACCATGTACGCTTACGTGATTTAGTGCAAACAAGTTTTTGGCGCCGCTGCCGGGGATCATCGGTGTTTTATTTTTGGTTTATGTGCTTGTCAATAGTGGTCGTTAGAGTTCACTGACTCCGATTTTTTTTCTTAACTATCTTGTTTAGTTCGTTGTGTTTCAGGTACTTGAGTTTTTTAAGATGGCATGCGAAGAGTTGCCATGGTGGGCATATTCGAGGACATCCATGCCTTATCAATGTGAGCGGTGTTTTGGCGTTCATGATCCCTCACAATATTGTTACTACGAAGGAGTTGATCCATATGTCACTTATGAGGAACAACCATATTTTCAATACCATCCTCAACAGTACCAACAATATGTTCCAGATAGGTCATATTTCTTTGGAAGTGAAGAGTTTCAACATCAGCAACCTACTCCTAATTTTCAGTCAGATGAGGTTGATGTTATGGAGGAGATTAGGATGCTTGCAAAGAGTTATGAGGAGTCTACCAAATCTATGGGGACACTACTTGCTCAAATTTTGAGTGCCTTGGAACAAGAAAAACAACAATGCATACTAGAGGCAATTCCAGAAAATAACGATGACTTGGAGCAAGGTACTGCATGCATAAGTGAGGAAGACAAATTCCAAGGTGAGGTGAACGTTCACAAGCCATGTGAGGAATTTGATCATGTTAGGATGGTGGATGATTTGGAAAGGGCACTATTTGGGACAGACACTGATGAGCTGCACAAATTTCAAGAATTGGTAGGTGCGTACCAAGAGGCTGAAGAACATGGGAAAGATGCAGGTCTTCTACTTGTCTCAGAGTTTAAAGATGGAGGTAGCGCATTAGAGCCAATGGAGGAAGTTCTCTTTGAGAAACCAAAGGCTTCAGCAACTTACATTTGCCCTCCTCCATTATATTCAAGCGAAGCCCACGAGTGTGTTTTGTTCTACAAATTGACAAATTTTGGGTCAACAGAAGAAGGCATTGGAATAGGACATATTTGTTATACGAATAGGCCAAGCGAGGAGAAGGGGCAGAAAATGTGCCACCGTGATGACGATGAAGTCTCACGAAGAGGAGACCAGGCCAACTATTATCATCCTTAATGGAGGCTTGAAGTAACGTCAAGCTATTGACGTTAAAGAAGCGCTTCTTGGGAGGCAACCCAAGCATTGTTGTATACTGGTATGTTTTCTACTTTCCCTCGTATTTACTTCCATTCAATGAGGACATTGAATATTTTAAGTTTGGGGGTGGTTTGAGGGATAAGTAGTGTATATAATTGTGATTTTGAGTCATTGTGTTCTTGTAGGATTTCATGTTTTGGATATTAGTAGTAGTAATTCATGCATGTATGTTCGTAATAATTATGTTTGTTTCATATAGGACATTCTGTTTTTATTTTTGTATACCATGTGAGTTCATATTATTTGCATTTGCATGGCATGCATATTTCATGATCCCGTAGAATGAGCTAATTCTGATTGGTAGGTAGGTGTCTAATTGAGTGTGGTAATGATGAATAGAGGGTTGACTTATAGTTTCTATGAAATTGACTTATGTGTTTCGGAAACAAAACTAATTACACAGTCTCATTGGGTGCTTTTGGGCTAGGTTGAGGTCATGCTTGTTGGATGTTTAGAGATTTAATCACTTGATTATATTTAGAATTTTCGTTATTCCCTTGATGGCCTAGATCACTTAAGTCTAAGTTTGGGGAAAAACAGGGATTTCATGCTTAATTGTAAATAATTGTCAATAATGGCTAGGCGTCAAATGGCTAGTAGCCGGCTCATATTTATATGAGTAGTCTAGGGTTGGAATTGAGAATTCTCATTCCAGATTGCATAGGAAAAAAAAAGAGAAAAGAGAAAAAAAATGAAAAAAAAGGAAAAAAAAAGTTGTGTAAATGTGTAGTTGCATAATTGGCTACGAGTGAGCTCTTTAATACTCGAGTAATTAAGTCTGAGGGGACTTAGTCCTGGTAACCTAAAGCCCTTGTGGTTTGGGATTGCTGACCTAACACTCGCTACATGGGTATTATTGTATAAGCCTTTAGGGGTCTCATTCATTGCACGGTCAAATAAGCATGTTTGTTTGTGTTCTATATAGTTGTTTGTCGTTAATAAAGCATGAATTCCTGTCTAACTTGAATAAGGATGGAGGTGTTCCTAGGTTATGAAGTGTCTACAGTCTATTCTATTTATAAACCTGTGATTGTCTTGGCGAAGAATATGTATGATTTTTGACCTAGTGTTGGGAGTATTTCTGATGAGCATCGCACACACGCACGTTTCTGTTCATGTATTGTTAGTATACGGGGACTTAGTCGAGCTCTATTTGGATTTAGTTGCATTCTTTGAGGTATTTGCTTGCTAGTTGGTTTTGGTTAGTTTAAAGGGGATTGTTGCATTTTCATATTAGTTGCATTCATGCATTGCATTGTTTAGTTAGATGGATTTTGTGGGTACATTCGCTATAGGCCCTCACGAGACCTTACTCGTCCACTAGGGCTGCCTAGGGGTTTAAAGGGCTTGTTGCATATGCCAAATGCAACCGTGATCACCTACGGAAGTGGTACTAATTAGTTAGTTGTAATTGTTTATGCTTGAGGACAAGCATCGGTTTAAATTTGGGGGTGTGATAAGTGGATTTATATCCACTTGGAGCGTTCCATATCGGCTTAAATTGATTGTCTTGGGCTCAAGTTTGTTGTAATTTTGATGTGTTTTGCTTAGTTGTGCAGATTTACGAGAATGTTGATTAAGGTGGATGCTTCTATCATTTTTGGAGAATTAATTGATTGAAATTCGGATTTCTGAGACAGTTGTGCAGTCTACACTGTTTTGGACATATCTGGAGTTCTAGAAGTCCGTTTTCAGCGATTTTACTGCCCACGTGAAGCTTGGGAGATTTTCTACAATATGGGACAGGTGTTGCACGGGCAGGTTGCGCGTGGTTGGCGCAGGCTGCGCGACAAACAGACTGCTGGGCGCAGGTTGCGCGCGGAAAATCTTGAAAATTACTGTTTTGGCCATATCTTGAGTTCTAGAAGTCCGTTTGAGGCCCGTAAGCAGTCCACGCGAAGATAACGAGATTCTCTATCATTCTAAGGTGGTCCAGAGGTCCAATTATGATTGGAACGTTCCAGAAATACTTAAGAAAAGTCAGCTACGAATTTTCCTTCAAAACCGAATCAGTTTAGGAAACGTATTATGTGCCGAGCTGTAGAAATTCAACTTTAACAAGGAAATTGCTATAATTCATACTTCTAATAAGTATGGTAATTGCTCTGGGCGGCTAGAACATTCCAGAATCAGATCTATACATGGAATTTGCAATTCTATTCTCATTCAAGAACGGAAATTGCCAATCTTCTATTCCAACTCTGAAACGGCAATTGCTTGGTGGGCAAGACTTCTAGAGCCTATATAAACACATCCAACCCTTGTAATTTGTATCATTAGGAGAGAACCATTATATATCAATTACTTAGATTTATTTGTATCTTTTCATACTTTGTTTTTATCATGGTTTCATCAGATCCCATGATGACGAGAGGTTCGATTATGAACTAATCGTTGTCATGGGATTCTAACGGATTTATTTATGGAGCTTTAGTATCTTGATTGCTTTAAAGATCTGTGTGTGATGTATATCTGATATCCTCGTATGGTTGTGCTTAATTGCTAGATGCGTAGCTAACATCTAATTTGTTAATCTCTTGTGAAGTGAAAGTGGATCTTGAGATTTAGAACTCGCCATGCTAGCATAGGTTCATGATTGTTTATCAACATGATTAGTAGTATGAGATGAAAATACTTATATTGCCCTGTGTGATCTTTATGGATAACTTGTTCTTCAACCGTTATGTTTTCAAATTCTATAGACATATAGGGTCTAAGCATAATTGGTGTCTATTCATCTTCTATCTCTTTTGTGGATGTATGTTTAGTTTGGTATTCGTATACTGAGAAGTAGCGTGTACTTGTTTCGTGTTGTCCGATCAGATATCATAACCATTGCATATAGTGATTAAAGGCGTCAGATCTAAGCAAAGTATTTAATGAAGTTAGGATTCCATGCTTTCTCTTGCAGAAGTAATTAGATTTAAATTCTCGTTAATTAGTTAATTCTTAGTTTGTTAATTTGTTTCTTAGTTAATTTTTAGTTAATCAAACTCCAATTTGTTAATTGTCTTAGCAGTGAATAATAATCATACATTGTTGCATAGGTACATCTACTGAATTAAAACCATAACCAGATCTCTGTGGGAACGAACTCGACTTATTCATATATTACTTGTGACCATGTACGCTTGCGTGATTTAGTGCAAACACTGGTGCAGGGTTGGGTTTTGCGTGTTGCTGCCTTGCAGGGTCGTTGTGTTGTGTATACAATTTGAGTGTGTCAAATGTGTATAGTATAGCTGAGTGTGTATATTATGGTGGTGGTGTTGGGGAGTTAAGGTAAAAGGAAGGAGGGACTGGACAGGAGATTTTGAGGAAGGAGAAGGGGAAATAAAGGAAGAAAAAAATTGGTGTGTGTTTGGGGCAGTGATGATTAAAGGTGGAGATGGGTGGAGTGAATGAAGGTAGTGTAGGTGTGTGTGTCTAGGGCTCTTATGTGCGTTCTTGGTGCCCCTGTTGTTCGAAGGGAAAAAAAAATAGGGAGGTTGGAGAAAATATATGGGGGCTTGAACACACTCGAGTCTTGGTAATTGTTAGAACTTTTGTTAATTGAACATTGGTTGATCCTGGTATCATGTATGTAGAGGTCGAGTTATGTGGAGACTGGCGTGTGTTAGTGTGAGTGGGGTTCGTATGTGTGCATATAATGGTTTACGGTTAACTGAGTAAGTAACTGAGTTATGAATCCTGCAGAAGAATAATTCGAATCCTATTTTGAGTTTTAAATGAAGGTTGAAGTTTTAATTTATTTAAAATGTTTGTATGTTAATGTGGTTATTTTGGATTATTTATGTCATGCCATACTAAGAAATTCAAGTTGAGATTTTTGTAATAGAATTTCCATTCAGTCATATAGGTGTCAAATAAATGATATGTACATTTTGATCGGATCGTGATATATGAATACTAAGTGTTAAGTATGTGGATGATCTGAAAGCTATAAGTATTGTACATTAGCTTGGTTGGAGATAATGGTATATTATTCTGAAGCAAAAGATTGCTAAATTGCTTGTTTGGGTCGGTTGTAGTCCGACAAGTTAGGTCATATTTTAGAGGAAGAGCTGTCCAAATTTTGTTAGAATTGTTTTATAATTCGTATAGTAATTCAATAAGAATTAGTTGTAAATTGGTATAATATACGTGTTAAAAGGTACAAGTGTAAGTTGGTAATACGTGCTAAGTGATATATGATTTATCTGATTATAGATATTACTATTTTGAGAATGTGACTAATACATGTTATTTGTGTTAATTGTAAAGCGTATTAGGACGCGTTCGGGTAGAACAAAGTTAGACGGTTACTGTTATAAGCGTACTGAAATAATACTTTACCTGTATATAGGTTCGAATAGGAGATCGGCTAAGAGCCAGTGCATGTGTAGATGGAATATAAAGGATGAAAATAATTATCGGGCTTGACAAGGGTGCTGCTTGTAGAGACTAATAATGACAAAGGAAAGTTGGATGTATGATCGTAGAAAGGTCAAAGTATAAAGAATTGGAGACTGATGTAAAGTGAGGAGGGAAGTGAGATATTGGAATTGGAAACTGCGTGTATTGAGGCAAGTTATACTATCCCTCACTTATCATTCAAGTGATGTGAAATATCATGTGTTGTTCATATGTTCTTTCAAATTCCTTCTTGCAATTATTTATACTATTCATATTGATGTTGAATGATGTGAATCTGTCTCTATTATTTATAAGATTTTCTTCCAAATCATTTTGCTAGAGTCTACACCCCTTTCTTTTGTTTCTAGTGACTTGAACCTTGTATTTAAGTTCAGATTCGCACAACTGCTTAAGAATTTTTGTTTAAATCCTTATACCTTACTACTATCCCTTTTCAATCATTGTTGAACCCTTTATACATTATTGATTATTCCTTATAAATTATTGTTGAAACACCTGGGCCTTACTTATCCTTATGAATCAGTATTTAAACTCATATACCTTATTATTTACCCTATTTCCTGTTGAACTATAACCCTTGACCGATAATTTATTCCTTGCTTTATCTTAGCCTTTTTCCTTATGTTTATTCCTTTAAACCATATCATCGGAACCAGATTTCATAACCCTTAATTTAAATGCTAGAAATCCCTAACCCTTGTGTTGTTCTTTACTAATTAACGACTCTTCGTTGGATTATGACCACTGCAGTAACCCAATTTCTCAATTGAACTTCATATTTCTTTATTCCATTAATTCCTTGTAAATGGCTGTTCAATTTTTATAATCTTAATAATTGCTTCGTTCTTTAACTGATTTATGTTCTTTTGTTGATATATGATTTTGTTCTGCTGAACTATACCATGCTTAGTTTAAATCTTACTGCTTTGTTGTTATGATCCCTTATATCAATTGTTTCCCTGACCCTCAGTCTTTTATAATGGTAAATGAAAATGGTTTAATTGATTAAAGATGTTTTGTTTTAAAAATTCCTTATACTGGGCTGATCTGTTATCAGTGAGTTTAAGGACTGAAAAGTGAAATGTCTTAAATTATTAATGATAATTTTTTTTAATAATTGGAAAAGCGTAAGAGGCTAGGGTGGTCCTAGTCCAGCCCTTTTATTTAGCGTAAGAGGCTAGGGTGGTCCTAGTCCAGCATTAAAGGCCAATGTGTTGCCTAATTGGGAACCCAATTTCAAAGGAATGGGGACTTTACGTGGCTGATCACCCGTATTGTCCGAAACCAGGAGAATAATAAAAATACACTTAAATGTTTTTAATATTTTTATGAAAAGTATGTTTTGATGATAGAATGGTTCAAAGGAAATAAATGATTTGATAAAGAGTTATGGTTTAAAGAAAATGGACAGTTTTATTTTATGAAGAGTATTGATTTATTCCGTTGAGATAGTTTGATCATTGATATTGTTCATCAATGAAATATTCATAAATTGTTGTTCACTATATTATATACTTGCTGAGCGCTCTTTGGCTCACTCTTGCTTTGTTTTACCTAACCCTTTGCAGTTAGGTCTAAGGATGATCTACTTATATTTCCAAATGCAAATGAGAGCGAGGATGATCCTATTCAGAATAGATTTCAGAGCTAACGTGGGCGAGCATGGTTTTGGATTAAGCTACAGATTAGATGGTATAGTGATTTGTATTGATAGCAGATATAGAAGTTGTAATAATTTGTGTAGTGTAGATCATTGTTTCATACCATAACCTGGAATTGATCCTCGGTGAGGAATCGTTGGTGTATTAAGTTTTAATTGTAATTGTTAAATTTGATTTTGGTTGGGTTGAACTACAGGTGGATATTCCGGTTTACGAATACTTCATGCCGAATTTTTATAAAATTCCCCTGCATCAAAGTCTATTTTATTATAAAAAAAAACTATAGTTTCAATATTAGGAAGCCGGGACGTTACAATTCCCCTTATCGATCTAGGATTCAATGAATGTTCATTCATTGGAAAGCATCCGATTAAAACTTAATATTTTGTTAAGGGGTTTTGATTTAAAACGACCATGATCCCATCATAAAGAGATTCCCAATTTTTCCTTGAATTAAATACTTCAAATCAATATTCATCAATAGTTTGATTTCCAGGTTGTTGGAGGAGTCACAAGTGGCCTCACTTAATACCCAACTTCCTTACAGGTAAAACCCATTTTTGACAAAATCTCCCCATATCTAAATAATTGAAAATTTGTATTTAATTCCGTGTTTCATAAACAGAAATCTCATGATCGTTTGTTCATTTTAAAATCTCGAATCGTTACAGATTTTATCTTGTTTAAGCAGGCATGGCATGGGTGATGTATATAATAATGATTAATCTAATTAAAGCATGCATCTATATGTATCCTACACATACATTAATACATCATATGTAAACTAAGTGCAGTATGTAAACGTGATTGGTTATGGCCTTTATCCTATATGATCCTCTTAAGCTAATGAAAGGATCAAGGTCAATCTATGGTGGAATAAACATAAATACAAATTACATGTCTTCATTCTTCTTGTCTTCTTGGTTGCTCCTTCTCTTGGACCATCCTTCAATCTTCAATTACATTACATTGAATAATTGAATACAATCTACACTAAAGTACTTACATGATAAAACTCGAGTTACATTCGAGGTTCAACAATTACAAGAATGAAGAAAACGACATGCAAGTCGTATTTATAAAACCAAAACCATTAATCTAAGGGTCTTAAGGCCATAACCATCACCATGCTCAAGTAACAATTAAATAATATGTCATATTATATAATCATGTTATACCATATCATATTTCAGATGATCCAATCAAAGAAATCATATACCGCAAAAATCAGAAAATAAGAATCAAATTCTGAAAACAATAAATCGTCTTTTTCATGCATTAAACGGCGTCAAATGCCTTACAGACGAGTCGATGATAGCTGAGCTATCAGTTTTGTTCAGACGCTCATTTCCAATCAGAAAACACATATCGTTTGCGAAAATCGGACACTGGACAGATTGCACCAGATTTGCACAATGTATACAGAAATCGTATCGTATACAATCCCCATATCAAGAACAAACATTAATCATATATATATATATATATATATATATATATATCAGTATATATACAGATTATATAATCATCATATGATCATCTCAATCATCTTAAATCATAACAGAACCATATATATGCATCATAACATATTATAAACAGCATATATAAGAACATAAACATGGTAGATTCGTAAAACATGCATACTCGCATCATATACAGTAAACACGTAACCAAATCAACCCCTTATACACAAAGCTCTGATGCCATTGTTGGTTCCGAGGCATAAAACGCAGCGGATAAACGTAAATAAAACAAAATTTTCGAAACCCAAACCAGGATCCATGTATAATTCCGGGCAGATTATGGAGATAACGAATCATACCTATTAAGATCTTGTTTCACAAACTCAACGGAGATCCTTGCTTGTAATCACCACACACAGTCCTTGCGTCAAGATCCGTGTCTCTAAGGTAATCCACACGAACGTCCGACCGTCCAACGATCCGAGGAGCCAGGTACTATCCCGCGAAGAACAGCCTCTCTCTCTCTCTCTAGCCTCTCGAAGATGGAGCTGCTAGGGTTTTGTCAAAATGATTTTAATGACTCTTAACCCTAAAATAATACATCATTATGTATTTATATGAGAGAAATAATGGGCTAAAATCAAAAAACCGAATTGGGCTTCCTTAAACCCAATTCTATTTCTATTCTGCTTTTATTATTGGACTTCCTTAAATCCAATTCTGTTCTTACTTTATTAAATTCGAATTTTCTTAGATAATTAATTAGGACCAGTCCAATTAATTAAATAGCCAATTCTCAATTTAATAATGATTTAATTTAAATTTTTAATTTAAACTAAAACTCCTTTTAAGACGTTCTAAGTGTGTGACCCTATAGGTTATTATTACGTTGGCAATAATTTTAATATCTAATAAAATTATAAACAATGAGCGGTATCTAGTAATAAATCATTGCTACCCAAGTAATAATAATAATCGGTGATCCAATTTAAACCTTTTGTGATTAATGTTTCTGTGTAATATAATCCCTTTAACCAAACATTATAGATTAAACTCGAGGCATGTGTTTAGTCATCCTCTTCATAATTTAATCCAGGTTTACTTGATCCATTAGTAGACTATTAATAACAAATCATTATTTGAGCACGACCATGCATTTTATAGTCTCACTCAATCAAGAGGCCAATAATATCTCTCCTAATTATAGGAGGGTTAAATCCTTTATCTATCATTCATATTTCTCATACGATTCATAATATACCCGATGTCCACTTTTATCATCACCCGGTCAAAGGTGACTTTTAATGTAGTCAAATTAAATTAATCCTCGTATAGAAATATAATGATCTCAAGTCAAAGGATCATTACACCATTACCACTGTGAGTAATTCTTATGACTTTATTAAACATGAAGAATCTCACTTTGGGTCTGTCCAGTACCATGTACTCCTACATGTACCTATGTATTGACTTTAGTATCTCCATACTTATAATCAATGAGATGTGGTTATCTGTCAAACAACATACTAGTCTATATATATTATTATTGTCCTGATATAATAATAATCGACTAGGGACCTTTAAGAATATGATATATTATATAATCTCAAGTTCAAATCATGTACTTAAACTATACAATGTGTATCATGATTCTAAGGACATTTATTATGCTAACAAATATATCGCAGTAATTAAAGTCATAATAAATACATTTATTTAATAATCAAATGACATAAGGTTTATTTAAGAAACAATGTATTGCCTCTAGGGCACCTACACTAACAAATTCAACATTCAGGAAACAACGACTTAACATTGGAATGTGTCGACTCAAAGACTTGTTGCAACAAAACTCTAGTGAATGATTAGTTTATTCCAAGGGGAGATTGTACTCTTTTTCCTTCGTCAAAGTTTTTATCCCACTGGATTTTTCTTTGACAAGGTTTTAATGAGGCAATCTATGATCCACAATGTAATGCCAATCAAAGGGGAGTGTTATAATTGATTGCCATTACAGTCAATGGTAAATAGTTAAGCTAGGTATAGGTAAAGAAAATGTTGCACTGCATTTAATTCCGTTGCTTGCTCTCTTGCCTATAAATAGATTAATCCGTTAATGGAAATGATGCACCGAGCAATTCTTTCTATGCTATTATCTTCTTTCTCATCTGCTCTCACTCTTTGTTCAAGTAGTAATATATTAGTAGCTCCTTTACAGTTATTATATCTAGTAATTTATAACAAAAAAAACTATAAGAAAACAGTTACTCCCTCCATCCTTTCCATTTCTTATCATTTCAAAATAGAATGTCTGGCTCGCATTTTAAGGTGCATTTTAAAGATAGTTCCATAACTTATTTTTGAAATTTTCTTTTTTTGTATAAAAATAGAATAATCCTATTTTTATACAAAAAAAAAAAAGAAAAGTTTAAAAATAAGTTATGGAACTATACTTAAAATTCACCTTAAAATGCGTGCCAGAAAATGACAAAAAAGTGTAAAGAAATGGAAAGGACGGAGGGAGTGCTATTTTTTACTTTTTCTTGAATGTTTCAACCACGAACTAATTGGTGAGTGTGCCGTGGCAATTTGTACACGTATAACGACGGATATTTGGTCATTTGGGGGTCGAAAATATCTTTCTTGCTTATGGTCTCTAAATCGGGTTCCCAAACTGGAATTTATACAAAGGGGGTGTTTGAAAGTTAGAACTTTGAGAAAATATAAGAGGTTTGAGTCAAATTAGAAGTTTGACCATTTGAAACCTCTAATATTAGTGTTTGGTAATTAACAGATTGAAATAGCTTTTTCAATTAAATGTTTGTTATGTGTGTAGTTAATATACAAAAAGCTAACTCAAACGGCTAATTACCAAACAATTTGATTTAAAATAACTAATTCAATCCGCTAGTCAAAACAGCTAACTCAATCGCCTAGTCAAAACAGCTAATTCAATCCGATAATCGCTAACAGGCAACAGCTAATAATTAATTGCCAAACAGGATAAAAAGCAAACTTCACACCCACCTAAGTAACATAGTAACAATGCAAGGACAGTTAGTGCAGAATGGCCCTTCA
Organism: Saposhnikovia divaricata; assembly: GCA_036435485.1. Lineage (NCBI taxonomy): Eukaryota > Viridiplantae > Streptophyta > Magnoliopsida > Apiales > Apiaceae > Saposhnikovia > Saposhnikovia divaricata. The sequence goes on from CM071599.1 coordinate 37,999,292, forward strand.
AATTTTCATTGGAGCCTAAGAAAAAAAATATTTGGAATCTATTTTTCGGTCAAGACTAATTAATTCGTCCACAATTTAACTGTGTAAGTGTGTGTCCCATGTCCTTTGTGTTATCTTATAATTTGTAGCCAAAAAATATAAATACTAAAGCTATGTTGTGCTAATTCAACTTCTTCAAGTCACAATGTGATTTATATAGCTTTAACGAACACTTCAATGGAGTGGAACACGGAACTAATATCAAACCTGTTTAACGAACGAGACCAGAAAAGTATCCTTTCCATCCCTCTAAGCTGGAGATCCCCTAGTGACTTCTTATCATGGGCTTACACAAAAAATGGTCTTTACTCTACTAAAACTTCGTATATGCTTGGAAAGGGTTGCAATCTAAACGATCTCCATTTAGCATGGATGGAGATTTGGGACTTGGATGTTCCACCAAAAACTAGACATTTTTTCTGGAGACTCTGCACAGATACTTTGCCAACCAAATCGTTGCTTAAAAAACGACACCTGAGAGAAGAAGGAGGATGTCCCTGGTGCGTTTCAGAAGAAGAGAACAGTCTGCACGCAATTTTCGAATGTAAGCACGTTAGAAGCCTCTGGGAAGACAGTGGTTGTGGGGAGATGTTAAAGTTATGCAGCCCAGACCCTTGTTCCATGATAGCAAACTGGTCGAAGGCTAATCCAAAGATCAAACAACGAGCAGCAATTCTAGCTTGGAGCATTTGGACAGATAGAAATCTCAAAGTATTCGAGAATAAATCAACGCCAAAGGAAGTTCTTATCTCCCGTGTCACAAGACTGGTCGAAGAGTATGGTAAGTATAGCAAGAGCATTTACAGAACTTCACTCACGAAACCAACTCCAAGCCCAAACAGATGGACTCCTCCCCCAGAAGGCATTATAAAGCTAAACGTGGACGCCTCCTTAGCTGAGGAAGGGTTCATTGGCTTGGGGGCAGTTGCCCGAGACCATGCAGGGAAGGTTCTGGCGGCAGTGGTTCGGAGAGTCCGAGCTTGGTGGTCTCCAGAAATAGCGGAAGGTCGAGCCCTCCTCCTAGCAGGAAAACTGGCAAAAAAGATGGGATTCCGGAACATAATTCTTGAATCGGACTGTCAAGTTCTCACCCAACGCCTCTCAAAAGCGGCGGTCTATCTCTCAGATTTTGATGTTGTCTTGGAAGACATCCTAGCTATGTGTAAATCGTTTAATAGAATTGTTTGGAGTCATGTAAAAAGGAGTGGCAATTCTGTTGCACACTACCTCGCTAAATTTGTGCCATTTGGCTTAGAACAAACATGGACAAATCACTACCCTGTTGAGATTTGTCCCTATGTAATTTCAGACATTTCGTCTTTTTAATGCACTTATTTGGCCCTCAAAAAAAAAATGTGATTTATATTATGTTATGACTTACGTATCATCGGATATCTACCTTACTCCTATGCAATATCGACATTTTGAATCTAGTCAAAGAACATGGGTATGGGTATGTTAACTTATTAATAAAAAAAATTGTTACGATGCACCACTAAATTAATTTATTTTTTTAAAATGATTAGATTGAATTTGTATCGAATAATTCGAACTAAATAAAAAAAATTAATAATAACAAACGCAGCATTCAACTTCTAATTGTATTTGCCTCTGGTCTCCTAGAGTAGTGTGTACTACACGAACTCTAGAAGTAAACTACAGTTCTCTAAAACCATAATTTATATATATAATAAAAAATGCAACAAACCTAATAAATTCACTCGTAGCCTACTGGTAAACTTAACTTTTTCCGCGACAACAACCCAGGTTCGAATCACCTCGTCTCCATCTTTTTTTTCCCCTTTTTTTTAACCCTAACCCTAACCCTAGCTATATCGATTACAGATCGGAGATCTGTTGCCGGAATTCAGCCATGGATAACGACGGTAGTCCTTCAAAACCTAACGCAAGAAAGGTCCCAGATTCATAACTTTACTGTACTTCTAATTATTCATCATTTTTTTATTTTATCTTTTCTTCAAAATTTTCTAATTAAATCCTTAATTATACTAATTTATTCACCAATTGATCTGAAATTGATGTGTTTTACAGGTGAGATTTGCTCCCAAAGGACCTCCTCGTCGGAAGCTCGCCGTTGCTCCTAAAAAGTCCGTCTCACTTCCTTTTCGATTAATGTCTATATGTTTGTATGTTTAGGCTTGTATGTATGTTTACTTTGAAATATTCACCACCTCTACCAAGACTCGAACTCTCGACCTTTTTGAACGGCATCACAGAAGAGTTTACAGAAGAGTTTATATTCCATTTTATATTAAATATTATTATCTATTTTATAAATTGTATTTGCAGAGAGGAAGAGATTGATGAAAGGGATGAGGAAGCTGCACAGGAGCTCTTTCGTAGAGTCAATGTAATTTTTCATCTTCTCAATTCCAAAATTATTTTTAACTAAATTTATGTAATTTTTGTTGTTGGGGAGTTTTGAACCTGTGACCTGCTCCTTATGTTTGTTCTTTGGTGGGCCGGTTGAACCAACTGTGCTAGGGGCCCTGACATGGTTTGGTGAATTGTTTATTTTTGGTTTTATATGTTTGATGATGAGTAGAGCTGGCCAAGTACTAAAATAAGTGTTTACCAGATCAGCTCACTCTAATTGTGTAGTTTTACTTGTTTATGATGCATGGGCCTTTAGAAACAAAACAATGGCGTTGTATATAATTTATCTTGAAATGAATTTGAATCTAGTCATAATTAAACGAAATTGCGGACATCTGAAAGACTGTAGTATAGGCTAATTATGCAGTTTAGACTTTGGAGTACTGTAGGGATTATATCCTTAACCATCGTTGTAACTAATTCAAGCATCTGATGTTTTGTGTTTTTACAGGAGCGACGTGGGAGACGAGAACCTAAAGTCGACAAGAAATGTAATTCTTAACTAAACATAATGTTGTGTAAACTTGTAATGTGTCCTAGTTGTATGTGTTCACAATGGAGTTCTTGTGTCATAGACACGCTTAAATGATAGAGTATATATTCTTGTTTAGTATGAGTATTATTAGAGCTGTGATATTTTTTCCCCAGGTTTTTAGTTGACTTTTGTGTATAAACAAAACCGTTTTATGATGAGCTTTAATATTTATTTGACTACAGAACAAGTTTGAGAGCTTTACATACTTTCCTTGGATGATGATGTAAATAATATTTTTGTGTGCGTCTAATATGTTACTAATATATTGATTCGGGAACTCATAAGACTTGCAAGAATGTAAGGTGTGGTTCAGATGAATTTCTATCAACTTAGTTTCGTACTAGTTGTAGATGCTATTACAATTTTGGTAGTAGTTCCTCATACTTAAATTCACCTTGCAGCATCAGTGCATGTTGCTTTTGGTGGGAGATCTGAAACTTCAAATTCTTTAACCAAATGGGGAATGCCCAAGGAAGGAACTGTTAGTAAAACCGAGGATCTAGTATTGCAAGATCATGTCCGAGGCATCAAGGAAATCACCGTTTCTTCCCTTTCAACTTCTGTCGCAGATGAAACCAGAGGAGGTCCAATAGTTCCTGTGGATACATCACATCAGAAGCTTGAAAAGGATTACATAGAGCCCTGGGTAACAACTGTTTGTAACATCTTTGTCTTCCTCCAAACTCACTTGCTGAGAATTTTCTTTTTGCTTGATGTTTGGCAGGATTACAACCACTCATTTTATCCTGTCACTCTTCCCTTAAGGAGACCCTACTCTGGGGATCCAGGTATGCTACCAAAGCATCTTTGCAAGACCTGCTATTTTCTTTTCCTGAGGGAAATCTATAATCATCAATTACACAAAACAATTGTTAATAATCTGCTAGTAACAGTTGGTCCCTTGCTGGAGCTTGACCCATAGTTGTTGCATAATATTTTAGGGTCGTTACATAATGTTTGTACAGAGGTCCATGGTGTCATAGTTGTAGTACAGCCACGTGACATTTGTGTTGCAAATCTCCCACCACCTTGAAGCAAAAGAGATACATTTGAAAGTGTTGTTTCAGTCGGATGATTTTATTGTGTTCAAGTCATGATTTGTCTACCAAGCAGAAACATCAATATTCTTATAGCATTTTTTTTGTGGCTTTTCATGTGAATGACATTTAAGAAGCTTTTTTCTTTTGCAAGAAATTCTAAATCAAGCTGAATTTGAGGAGGGTGGAGCTACCAAAGAGTATGATGAAGATCTTACAAATTCTGCTGTGGAGCTTGGGTTGCTGGTCAGTAATTCAAATCCCCAAAAGAAACACATTCTAGTATACATACCATATGCCTGTTATGTGTTTGTATCTTGTGCACTCATATTAGTAACTAGACTGTTGATTTTGTCCTGTGTATGTCGGGCAGACCGAAAACAAGGATGCACAGATGTTTTTTTTCCAGCTTCCTCCTAGTCTGCCACTAGTTAGGAGTCGGGCTGGTGCAGATGCTACAGTCGACAACTCAAAGACATCTAAGAGTGAAACTGCTTTGTGCATTGGAAGGGAACAAGAAATTGCTAGAAGCTCAACACCATTAAAAGGAGCAGATGCTTTAGCTAAAGCAAAGGGAAAAGAGAAAGTTGACCAAGGGGCTACTGGTATTGTACAAGGTATTTCACCGGCTTCAAGGGGGATGGAAATTGCTGGAAAGTCCATGCTTTCAAGAAAGAAAAATGAACATTTAGAAGACTTACCAGCAGGACACATGGGGAAAATGCTAGTTTACAAGAGTGGAGCAATCAAACTAAAGCTGGGTGACATCTTATATGATGTGAGTAAAATATGATCTAATTATTGATTGCATTTTAATTTCATTCAGAAATCCCATTAATTTTGTATACTACGCTACATATGTATCTAGGTAAACAAAAGAGTAATAATTATTGTTGGAATGGATGAAGTTGTTTGTACTAAAGCATTACAAATTCTGTGCAGGTTTCTGCTGGTTCCAGTTGCATATTTGCTCAAGATGTTGCAGCTATCAATACAGTTGATAAAGAATGTTGCTTTCTCGGAGAAATTGGAAAGCGAGCTATTGTAACCCCTGATCAATCCCTCTACGACAATGTGATTGACTTAACATAAGGCTACCAAGTTCCAGTTTTACTATGAATTGTTCCTAGGGTAATGGTGTGACTATCAATTCATTAAATCTGTAGATTATGTAGGAAAAAATCTATCAGACGCTAACTGTGGAACTTTTACCCGTGGTCTACTTTTTCTATTTTTAATGAAGTGCATCTTTTGTATCAAAGAAAATTAGTTAAGCTGAGATTAAGATTTGCTATGCTTACACGACAATCGGATTTTCAGTGGTCCTTCAGTCCTTCCGGTTTACTTTAATGATAACACCTTTTCATTATTACTATAATTATTATGATGATTATTATTAAAACATGTTAAATAAACTAACTTTTCATAGGTTACAAAATACAACGTCCTTTTACCTGAACAAACTTTTGTTTGATTAAATATCAAGGGAGGAAAAAGAATCATAAGGTATTAACTTGGCTCCTCCAGATGATGGCATATGCAAGTACTTGGAGTTGGACAAAGAAATTATAAACTTTAAAAAATTAAAGAACATAGCAGATTTGTTCAATTTTTCCTTCATATTTTTGGCACTGCTCTTAAGCAGATATCATTGAAAAATAGTAATGTGCAACTACATGGAAAAACATTTTTCTTTATATCACTTTAAAACTACATTCAGTTCTAAAAAAATAATTATTCAATATCATGAATATCTTCCTATAACTTTTAGCTTTTGATACAAAGAGACCACATAATTATGTTGCTTTAAAAGTTGCTATAGCTGCTCTTGCTAAGATTCCCTAGTCAACAATCCCAGTTCACCACAGAGACTACTTACATCAGGAACAATACCTCCATCAAGTTTTGTGAGAATTCCATCACCTACAAGATCATTTAATAGATCTGCTGGTTCTTTGGCACCACCATGTTGCAATAATCCCATTCTAATAGCGGACCCAGTGGCTTGAGATAGCGGATCATCCTTGCATATCTTTTGCCATATGGTTGCAGCAAAGCACTTGGCGTACAAGTAGGTGTAATAACCTAAATATGTTAAGAATCATATATAGTACACATTTAGTATACATTTAGTAAGAATCAGATATTTCATTTTAGTTAACAGATCATGTGCGATTTCAACTAACAATTTAACCAATTCAGAAGATTAAAGTTCAATATAACATACACAAAAAAATGACATTGCATTTAATCTACAAAAATACAAAATTAAAACCATAACATCATCTATACTATATTTTTGAAGACAAAACATTAAAAGTGTGGTAGTTGGTCGGAATGCTACGGTATTTCTTTTTCGATACATGAGTTGCTACTTATAATTTCTTTATGTCTCAGTTTCTAGGTCCGATCATTGCTCACCCTCGAGATTTGTTAGAAGAGATGCTCATTTGTAAGACATATAAGTTAAATTATTCAAAAGAAAAAAAAAACTACTTAATTTAAACACATCTTTAAGGGCCCACTTATTTTCAAACCTATTTTAACGGATTAAATATTTTAAACTTACACTATAATGATAAATTTTTATAACAAAAATAATTTTTTAAAAAAATAACAATTACTCAAAGGACGCACGGGATATTAGCTAGCATTTGTTTATTATCAAGAAGGAATAAGATTAGACCATAACATCATAACTTTAAAGCAAAACTCGTAATACTCAACATTTTCATGTCTTCTCTTGGTCAGATACTTCGATATCATGTCAAACATATTACGGTGAACCTCTAATACAATAAATTATACAACTAAGATTCATTTAACTGTAAAATGAGAAATCAAAGTTGAAGATTACCTGCCCCATAATTTAATAGGTGGGTAAATCGGGTGTGCCAATGCGTACCCTCCATATGCTTCCAGCTCGTATGTTGCATCTTCAAATCCCTAAATAAAGTGACTGTATTCTTTGGTATAGAAGATTCTTCCCCAAAAAGTTTTTGGTCAACCATTGCATATAAAATCTGGTGACGTAACAAACAAAAAACAATGTCAGAATAGTTTTTCTAAAGTAGAAGTGAACAAACAAGAACAAAAAAATCATTGTAATCTTTATAATCCAAAAACGACCTGGCGTTGTAACTCAGTTGCAGCAAACATTTTTTTGGCTTGCTGCAGCGCCTCCACCAATTTTTCAGGAATCGGTTCACCAGTAGAATAGTGTTTTGAGAATGTCCTTAACACTCTGTAATCCCAAGCATAATACCTACATTATAAGGCAAAATATGTTCTTACGGATCAGAGCGAGACACTACTACATGCACATTCGGATTAAATATCAAAGTGGTCACTCAAGTGACGCCCATATATCAGTTTAATTACCGATCTCATTGGGATATCATTTGAATCACTAAATAATAAATATCAAATAGATAAATCTAAATATGTGTTCGAAAAATTAAAGTAATCTTTTGTTGATTCTGCACATTTTTCTTTAATGTTACCGCAATTAAATGAAAAGTTGTTAATATCTACTATTTCAGATAATATTTTTAGAATTTAAAAAGTTAATTTACTATTTATTTTTAATTTAAACGAGGAAAATAACTATAAAATTAAAAATAAATAGTAAATGAATTTTCAAAAATCTAAATATATTATCTAAAATACTAGAAATTAACAACTTTTCATTTAGTTGCAGTAGCATTCAAGAAAAATGTGTAGAATCAACAAAAGATTACTTTTATTTTTCGAACACATATTTAGAGTAATATATTTGATATCTATTATGACAATAGTGATTCAGATGATATCCCGTTGAAATCGGTGAGTAAAGTGATATATGGGTTTCACTTCAGTGACCACTTTGATATTTAACCCACATACAGTCTAAACAAATAATTAGATCTAGCCAATTTGCAACAAGAAATCATCGCAACAGATCAATTTAATTGCCTTAACACATACAAAATGATAGTTTTTTTTTTGTAAAAAATTAACTTTTGAGAAAAAATTTCTAGTAATTTTGTAGAACGCTACGTACTCAAATAAATTTGAAGGTATTTCAGCGAGATCAAATGCTATTCTTGTGCCTGAAAAATGTTGATAATCCTGTAGTAGCAAGTTAGTATGATATAAGATGGAAGGCAACATTAAAGAAATATAATATAATGATTTTAATAGTTTACCGTTCTTGAAAGCAATGAATGTAGAGCATGTCCAAATTCATGAAATAGGGTTTCTACTTCCGAGTGGCTCAGCCTTACTGTCGATGAATAACGTGATTTTGAAAAATTGCAAACAAGGGCTACAACCTACACAACAACATTGAAAGAGGCTAAGTATTCAATATCAAATAAACATAAAATCAACCTAGAAAAGTTAAAAATCAACCCCAGGTATATAGATGTCAAATGAAAACTGAAAATTTCCGAGGAATAAACAACATTATGAACGATATAAAGTACTAACATTGTATATGACTCATTGATGAAATAGAAAACATGCAAGCAACTAAAGTGAGGAAAGGAGGAAGCTCCATTGATAATAATATATATATATATATATATAATAAATGACGTATAAACTATGCATTCATATAACAAGGAGGATCGGTTGCATGTCACATTATTTAGCAATTTCAAATAATAAAAATGATCTCGGCTGGCATGGACAATAATAGCATTGGACATGTTATATTTCATCATCATTGTGTATTAAGTGTCAAATTTCTCAAGCACATATACAACATATACAGTAACTAACATTGCTTCATGTGAATTAGAAAGAATAGATTCGTATGCACTACATAAAGTTAAAAAAATAAACATTATACTAGTTAAATATAGTTAGTCTCCATCCAGTTGATGAAGATGTAATACTAAAAATTGCTAATATGCTCTCATTAAACATCACCTCTCTCTATAAATATATGTCTCACCCTTTTTGTCTCTGAAACTATTTGCTCAAAGTTATCTAACAATCTCACAAGTCACAATCATCTTTCAAAAAGCATGTCTATCCACCCAAGTTCAAAAGCATTTCACAATCTCACAATCATCTCTAAAATATTGGATTGGGTCTCTTTCTCTCTTCTGCGGTTAGGAAAACCCTGGGGTAATGGATTTTATGCGGTAAATCCACCCAAGTTCTATCTTTCTCTCGTTTTTATATCATATATCCATCTTTCTAAAATTTGTCCTGCGTCAACGTCAAGGTGTTGGCTAGGCAATGCCGTTCTAGATATGGAGTTAAATTAGTTTTACAACATTCATTTTGATTGTTTACCGTGCTCTATATATAGCCAGAATCATATTTCACAAATAATTATGGTGAGGAAAAAAAAAGGATTGAACAAAGCAAAGTTAAACAACTTTTACATACTGGAAGTTGATACTCTGATTCCGAGATCCTGCGACCCCCTTTTATGGCATAATGTGCGCAGCCAGGATACTTGCCCTTCCTTGAAGTCAAATCAAGGTACAAGTACCCCAAGTCACCCTGTATGAAGATTACATGATACGAGTTTAGAAGCAGTTTCCTATGTAGATAGCAACGTTACAGCAGATCAGACAAATTATCACATATTAAGCATATTAGGGTTCACCCATAGATAGGGTTGTAAATGAGTCGATATGCTCTTGAGCACCTAGATTAAAGCTTGTCTCGTTTATATACGATCCAAGCTCTATCTTGTCCCATATGAACTATCATCCAACTCTATATTCTTGATGTTTTCTATCTTTTCTAGTTAAACTTTACAAAAAATACCAATAATACACACACACACACCGCTTCCAAATATTATGAAGCAATAGAGATATGAAAGGACAAAGACAGGAACAGGAAAACAGGAAGAAGAGAAGACAAAATTTATTAGATTATTTGGAGTTGATGTCATTGGCTCAGTTATTTACTTTATTATTTTATTTAAATTTGGTGTATCTAAAAAAACAAACTCATTGGAGCAAACTGACTGGAGCTTGGGCCCGTCATATGAGACAAGTCAGACCATATCTGGATCAAGATGTCACCCATTAAAGGCCTATCAAGGATATTGCATTTCAATCAGTAAAACTCGATCCAGAATATCTAAAAAGCCTCTAATTGAAGACTACCATTATCATAAGATGACTTCTACTAATCTACTGTGTTTAGTAAAGAATACACGGTACGATATAGTTCAACAAAAATTAGTTAGTCCTCATTCGTACCTCATCTGGATGATATAGAGACATTTTCAGCACATCTGGATGCCATGTTTCACCATCTGCTAAAGGGATACTACGAAATGTCATACCAAACAATGACTCAGTTAACACTTTTAGGCCCTCAATACATTGTGACAAAGGGAAGTATGACGATACAACCTGCATCAATCCAAAGTGAGCAAAATAGCTTAAAAGGTGAATTAAAATTCTGTCAGAAAATTCCATAAAAGACAGAAAACTTACGGAGAAGTCCAACTCAGAAACAGAAGATTTCATCAATCCTGTCAGGTATGTCTCATCCCATGGCTCTAGATCTCCACATCCTTGACCGTATTTTTCTTTTTTAAAATTCCAAATTGCCTTAAACTCCTGAGAAAATATATGAGTACATTTTAGTCTCAGAGATGTGAGGATTTTAAAAGCGGGGATAAAGAGATAGAGAGAGCGAGATTTTGTGTCAAAGTAGTGTAGAAAATTATACCTCGTCAGCCATGGGCCTCACCAATTTGCTCATCTTAAGCAGAAAACTGTAAACAACATCAGGACTCGGAGACAAATTTAACTGCATACAATATTCTGCATACGACTTATGGCCGACAATCTGCAGAATTCCATTACTTGACATCATTATTCAACTGACATATCTGCTTGGATACTGTTAAATATAACCTAGGAAGTGAGGTAAGCAATGACATAACCTAGGAAGTGAGTTAAGCAATGACAAGGCCACCAACCAAGTTAGGTCACCAACCAAGTTAGGCAAGCCATAATCTTTGACTAACATTAATGGTTGGTGAGATTGAAGCCTATAAATATAGTCTTATGTAAATGGTCTCAAGTACAACAACAATAACATCAATACAATGTAGTTCTAATATTACTACCGTGTTTTTCTCTCCTCTCAACTAGTTCCATTTATTACTTCCGCATTGCTCATATTCTGACATAGTATCAAAGCGGGAGTAGAGAGGAGGAGATTTTCAGTTGAAGCTTTGTGGTTTTTCAAGGAAAACACAAGCTGCCCAGACTTATATCTTCTAGCAGAGGGGAGAAATTTTCTGCCCAGTTTTTTATTTATGCAGATTCTGTTACCAGCAGAATTTTCTGCCCAGTTTGCCCCAGTTATAGATTTAATTGTGTAGTATTCAAGTGGTTGTTGATATTACGGTATCTCTCCAATTTTTTACGATGCTGCAAATTAAATAGTTCAGGGGGCGTTATTCCGACGAAGCAGCAGAAGTAGTGTATATACAGATGTACACACAGTTCACTATCACAAATGACAAAGCAGCAGAAGTAGTAGTATGTATACACAGTGTTGTTAAAAGCGCGCATAAGCGCTCGCATATGCGAGATGCGATGCGATGCGAGGTTTTTGCGCGTCGCTTGAGTTATGCGATGCAATGTTGCTGAAAAGCGCGCTTCTGTGCGCTTATGCGATATGCAAGAAGCGCGCAAAAAGCGCGCTTTTTGTTTTTGTTGACTGGGCTGTTGACTGGACCGTTGACCGGGTCTTTTATAATGAAACGGGTCATAAAAAACCCTAAAAGAGAGGCAAACATATCATATCGAACGATATACGAATACAGAAACAATACAGAGGCGACCGAAAGACAATCTTCTCATCTCATCTCATCTTCTTTGTACAGATTTCTCAAAGAGATTCCAGGTAATTCTTCTCATCTTCTTTCTTGTTTATATATAGACACACACATACATACATATATGTATACATACAATATTTCTCATATATACACACATATACATACATATATATACACACAATCTTTTATACTTAATTACTTATACTTATTAATTACTATTTTGTACTTATTAATTAACAATTTGTACCAATTAATTACTTATAGATGGCTGATAAAAAAGACATAGCATGGAAATATGCGCGGGCAGTGACAGAGGGTAGTTCTGTTCGACTCCGGTGTAATTTCTGTGGAAAAGAAACAACAGGGGGGGTATTTAGAATGAAGGAGCATCTTGTTGGAGGGAAAAGAAATGCTAAAAGCTGCCTAAAAGTGACAGAAGAAGTGAGAAAAGAAGTTAAAGATTTCATGGATGCAAAAAAGAAAGCAAGACAAGTTGTTGATCTAAATGAGATCGAAATGGGAGATTATGATGATGAAGTGTTAATGCAGCCTCAAGGCCCTCAACCATCCATGTGTGGCACTACGACTTCATCTTTACACAAAACACAAAAGATGAAGGGTCCCATGGATGTCTACTTGAATCCTGACCCCGAAATTGTAGTGCGAAAAAGAAAGGGAAGACAACCAAAAATAGATGAAAATGATGGTGCAAAAAAAGAGTTAAGGAGAAGAGCTTGTAAAGCATTTGCTAAATGGATGTACGATGCTGGTATCCCTTTTAATGCAGTTAACTATCCAAGTTTTGATGTTTATGTGGAAGCTCAAGGCCAATACGGACCAGGAATGAAACCACCAAGCTATCATGAGGTTAGAGTTCCACTGTTAAAAGAAGAAGTTCAAGATGCAAAACAATTGATGAAAGCTCATGAAGCAGAGTGGGTTACCTATGGTTGTTCTTTGATGTGTGATGGCTGGGAAGATAGAAAACACAGGACACTTATAAATTTTTTAGTCAACACTCCTAGAGGCAGCTTTTTCCTTGAATCAATTGATGCATCTGCTGTTGCAAAAACAGGAGATATGTTATTTGAAGTGATATGTAAATACGTGGAGATGATAGGGCCAAAAAATGTAGTTCAAGTTGTTACGGACAGTGCATCAAACAATAAAGCTGCTGGAAGAATGTTGATGACCCGATATCAACACTTATTCTGGACACCATCATGTTGGAGGATCTTTTTGCTATCGAGAGGCTGAACAAATGCATCAGAAAGGCTATGAAGTTGAATGCATTTATATATACAAAGCCGAGAATGGTAAATATGCTAAGAGAATTTACTAATCAGAGGGAGTTATTAAGGCCAGCAAAGACACGATTCGCCACTGCCTTTTTAACATTGTCCAGGATTAACAATCAGAAGGTTAATATCCGGAATATGTTCCTATCAAAAAAATGGCTACAAAGTAATTACTACAAGGATCCAGTTGGACATCAGATAGCTTGTTTTGTTAACAAAGCAAGTTTCTGGAACACTATTGTCTGTTCTCTTAAGGTAGCAGGCCCTCTTGTGCATGTCCTACGATTGGTTGATGGTGAAAAAAAAACCACCTATGGGTTACATATACAAAGCTATGGATAGGGCCAAGGAAACGATTGAACGGGCTTTTGAACATAAAACAGAGAAATACAAACACTTCTTCGAGATCATTGATAAGAGGTGGGACGTTCAACTCCATCAACCCTTGCACGCAGCTGCATATTATCTCAATCCGGACTATTACTACACCAATCCAAACATTGAGAAAGATAAAGAAGTAACACTAGGTTTGTACAAGTGCCTTGAGAGAATGGTGGATGCTGATGTGCAAGACAAGATTGGAGATCAGTTAGAGATATATAAAACAGCAGAAGGTTTTTTTGGCTTGCCAATGGCTATTCGACAAAGATCACATAAATCTCCTGGTAACTTCTAAAACATAAACTCAATTCAACTTACAAGACTCCTAGTAACTTCTAAAACATAAACTAATCACCTTTAATTGTAAGACTATATATATCTTTTATTTATTGTCTAGCTGCCTGGTGGAGTTCTTATGGCAAACACACTCCAGAGTTGCAAAACTTTGCCATTCGAATTCTTAGCCTAACTTGTAGCTCATCCGGATGCGAGAGAAATTGGAGTGTATTTGAGCACGTAAGTAACCTTTAAACTCAATTTAAACAACCTGCCAGAATCTGAATTAGTATAAGTTCTTGTTATGTTATTTGGTTTTGTTTGTAGCTTCATAGCAAAAAACGAAATCGACTTGCACAACAAAAGTTGAACGACTTGGTGTTCGTTAAATACAATAGAGCTTTAAGACGTAGATATGAACTTCGTGATGTCATTGATCCCATCTTGTTAAATGAGATTGATGACAGCAACGAATGGTTGGTTGGTAAGGTTGACGGAGAAAGCGACGAAGAAGATGATGACTACGTATTTTCTAAAGAAGATGGGTTGACTTATAGGGATGTTGCTAAAGCTACTGGAGCAGATGAACCTCGTTATAATTCTAGGTAAGATGATAATACAAAAAATATGATAATTTCTATCTAAGTAATTAGTTTATATATTTGTTATTTAAGTGTTACGTACTTATTAATTATTATATATGTATATCATTACTATAGGTCAAATACCTCACGTGGCAACAAAAAAGGAAAAAATACATTTGAACCATCATCTAGAAGGCGTTTAGTTGATGAAAGTGAAGACGAGGAAGATGAGATTGAATTTGAAGAGAGGGATAAGAATCCTAACCAGTACAATCAAGATGAAGATTTTGAAAATCTTCAAGAAGAGCCTGAAGATGCTGATTTTTAATTTATGTCTAAGTTGTCAACTTTTTGAGAAGAACAGAGCTAATCTTTAGGGCTTGTAGTTGATTATCTATCTTTATTTTGTTACCATGACTTCATATTTTTGCCTTGAGTTTGAATCTGGTTATCATTACCACTTTTTAGGACAATCTAATTTGCATATAACATGTTAAATTTATTGTTATGCATTTTTTACCAATTTTTGTGTTTTTTTTCAAAAAGCGCGCTTCTCGCGTTGCGCTTATGCTCCAGGAGGCCTTTGCGCTTCAGTGCGCATATTGCGTTTAATAACACTGTGTATACAAATACATACACACAGTTCACTGCTATATCTTACATTTCATTCTTGTAAAAGAAGCAGAAGGACCAGTTCATGGACGATCTTAAGGGATGCAGTCTACCAAATACGGTTCCAATTGCTTATAGTTCAAGGGATGACTGATGCAGATTCCTCCTGTGTTCAGACATAGGCTTGTTAATAGTGAGTGATCACAAAGTCGAGTCTCAGTTTCTTCAAAATAATCAGTTCAAGGACTTATTGGTGGACCGTTGTGCTGAAAAGCAGCACTTTCTATTATTTGACATGGCCTAAAATATACAGTGTGGTCGCAAGTTCGAGTCCCGGTATCCGAAAGACTCAATAAACTCAAGATCGGTCGATCCTAAAAATGGGTATAGTTGGACGTTCAGGTTAAGCTCAATGGCTACTAGTGTCCACTCTTCAATCCCAAGATAGGTCTTTCATCCGAAGATGGGATTTCGAGTGAGGGGACGTGTTAAATATAACCTAAGAAGTGAGGTAAGCAATGACATAACCTAGGAAGTGAGTTAAGCAATGACAAGGCCACCAACCAAATTAGGTAAGCCATAATCTTTGACTAACATTAATGGTTGGTGAGTTTGAAGCCTATAAATATAGTCTTATGTAAATGGTCTCAAGTACAACAACAATAACATCAATACAATGTAGTTCTAATATTACTACCGTGTTTTTCTCTCCTCTCTACTAGTTTCGTTTATTACTTCCGCATTGCTCATATTCTGACAGATACACAATTAAAAACACTGGTATTATGTATATAGAATTGTAGTTGCATGAATTGTACTCCAAAGAAGGACAGGTAACTAGGCTGCTGTTTACTTATTCAGCTGAACGTACCTTTCAAGTTGATTCACATAAAATTCAAATTTATATTTCGAAACAGCAGCCAACATAAAATTCAAATTTATATTTCGAAACAGCAGCCTTAATATACGATCTTATACAGTTACAATCTAAAACACTAGTATTTGTTGTTTAACAGACATGATTTGAATACGAACGTAACAGACATGATTTGTATAAGAACGTAGACTAATACTTGGAATCCATATATGGTGTTTCTATGCCAGTAACAAAGATGTTTCTGCACAGAGGACCATGGAGACAAACCAGATTCTGCAGAGGATTGGAAAGCAATAGCATAAATACATTTTTCTTATCCAGAGAACTGTAGAGGTAAAAAAATGTTTCCAAACAAATTGAATTATCTATCAATATAGAAATTTCTACATGTAACTACCAAATAAAATTGTTAAGAGTATATATCTGAATATATCTACTTGATATTACCGACCTGAGCAAGTTCATGACGGGCAGCTATAAGGTTATCGAGAACAGCAAGGTTTGCATGTGGGACAGAATTTCCTCGGGCATATGCCATCTTCCTCACCTGTAAAAGACCAGCAAAGAAATTGAAAGACAAAACAAAAATGGCAATAACAAAGGCAACATCAAATTATTCTGAAATCATTGCCACCAGACTGCCCAATTCGAAACTCTAGTGTTGTTCAATAACTAAGCATATGAAAGGGAGGGGGAATTTCACAGAAAGAGAGGGAAGAGTTAGGTAATCTAGACATTTGACATGTATAACCACTAAAGATGTCACATGAGAAGCAACTAAGGAGAACAACCTCATCATCTGGTACATGTTGCAGAACTGTGTGTAAAGTACTCTCGTCAGTAACTATCCGAAATTCTTTCACTCTGTTTTTACTGATGGAACCCAATGATCTGTATCTTTTGATTGGTTTCATTAGATGGTGCAAATGTTTTGGTATAACTGATGCTGGAACGTCCACATAACCTGGATCTTTGTCTATATTTTCACTAAACCTGAACAAAAAATATAAGCATACAAGTCACACAACTGTACACATGCTATCGTCTCTGTAAAAGTAAAATAAAAAAAAACAAGAAGAAGAAACACGGCAGTATGTAAATGTCCTTTCGGACATAGATTCGGTCAAATTGACTTAACTTTGACTGCAATTTTATAATTACTAATTCATAGTTATATATTTTATAAAGTTGTCGATGATTGTATATGTAATATCGTTTCATATATAAGGTAACATATATATATATATATATATGACCTAAAAGACCTCCCCTTGTCTCATCCGTGCGGCCTTAGATTTCGGCACCTCCTCGTGCAATCTAAGTCAGCCTGCCAAGAAAACCAACAAAGAGAACAACGCAACAACTAGACAACACCTCAAACTAAGGAAGTAGACAACTAGGTAAAGAATACAAGAGCAATTAGAGAATGCTAGTATATTGCTTAAGAGAATACTTACAATGCTTACACTTGCTTGATTTTCTTGGGAGCAAATGAGCTCCTCTATTTATACTACTCCTCCCTTGGAAGATTCTAGATCATCTTAGATCCAAGGGTTAGGATTTATTTTCTAGATCCTTCTACATCCTCTACAAGGCTTCCATATTCTAGATCCTTCCTAGGATATTATATTTATAATATAATACAAGAATTCCCTAGAATATTCTAGAACTAGAAGACTCCATAGAGGTTTCAATTGGACTTGGGCCTAATATTAGGACTTGGGCCTATGAAATTGGGCAGGCCGTAACACTCTCCCCCACCTAATGTGTCGACGTCCTCGTCGATCCTTCCTCTCGAAACCGCCTTACTTCATCTTCGAACTGCCACATGTTCGCTCTAGGTTCCCATGAAGCTTCGGCTTCAGGCAATCCCTTCCATTTAACAAGAAACTCTGGGTATGCCTGTACTCCTCGACGTGACACTTTTCTCTCCGTCATGATGTAGTCAACTTCCTTTTCATAAGAAGTGTATGTGGCCGCTGGCGCTCGTTTAGATACTCTTCGTTCTGGTTCCGCCTTGTCTCCATAATAGGGCTTCAAGTTGCTCAAATGAAACACCGGATGGACTTTAAGTTGTGGAGGCAACTCAACCTTATATGCCACCTTCTTCACAATAGGTAATGGCCCTTCATACCTTAGAACCAATCCCTGATGCAATGGTCTTGTTGCCTTTACACGTTGGGTGACTATCTTCACCATGACCATGTCTCCAACACTGAACTCTAGTGGCCTCCGTTTTTCATCCGCCCACTTCTTCATCTTCCTAGCGGCCTTGTTTAAGTAGGATTTTGCGGTTTCAGTTTGCTCATGCCAAGATTTCACGGTCTTGAAGGTTGTAGGACTACTCCCTGAATATCCCGCATCAAGTGTAAGTGGGGTGATTGGTTGTTGCCCCATGACTAGTTCGAATGGGCTCTTATTTGTAGCTTCGCTCCGCTGTAGGTTATAAGAAAATTGAGCCACATCCATTAACTTCGCCCAATCTACCTGATTTGCACTCACAAAGTGCCGTAAGTACATTTCTAGCAAGGCATTCACCCTCTCTGTTTGGCCATCCGTTTGTTGAGAAGTGTAGTGCCGAGCCCATGAGTCTAAATAACTCTGTCCAAAACTTCCCGGTAAAGCGTGGGTCTCTGTCACTAATGATCGACTTGGGTAGCCCCCAATACTTAGCCACATGCTTAAGAAAGAGCTTGGCCGATGTCTCCGCAGTGCAATCCTTAGGCGCGGGTATAAACGTCCCATACTTAGAGAAACGGTCAACGACCACCATAATGCACCCGCAACCCTCGGATGTAGGCAACCCAAGAATATAGTCCATGCCAATGCTCTCCCATGGACGTGAGGCGATAGGTAAGGGCTCCAACAAACCCCCGGGGGACGTATTCTCCATCTTGTCTTGTTGGCATACTAGGCATGTCCGCACAAATTGTTCTACATCATCCCGCATTTGTGGCCAATAGTATGTTGCTTCCAACAAAGCCCTTGTCCTCCGTTGTCCCGGATGCCCGGCCCACTTACTATCGTGACACTACTTTATCAAATTCCTTCGAAGATTCTCCCACTTAGGCACATATACCCTTCGACCTTTTTGTGTATAGGAGTCCTCCATCCGCAACTAGATTGGCCCTTCCCGGTTTATACTCCAAGACATAGTCAATTTCAGTCAAGAAGTCCTGCCACCTAGCTTGTTTAGGAGTCAACTTCTTCTGTGTTTGAAAGTAGCTAGTGGCCACGTTGTCGGTCTTTACCACGAACCGACTCCCCAATAAGTAGTGACGCCAAACCCTTAGGCAATGAACAATGGCCATCATCTCCTTTTCCTGCACCGTGTACCTTCGTTCGGTGTCGTTGAGCTTTCTACTCTCGAAAGCAATGGGATGCCCTTCTTGCATAAGCACACCTTCATATTCTTTCCCACAATCGGGTAGCATTAACACTGGCTCGGCCATGATTGCTTCCTTCAATTCTTCAAACGCCCCTTGGCATTTCTCCGTCCACTCCCAAGAATTGTTTTTCTTAAGCAAATCCGTCAATGGTGCTGCTTTGGCGGAGTATCCCTGGATAAACCGCCGATAGTAGTTAACTAGCCCGAGAAAAGACCTTAATTCGGGTACCTTGGTAGGACGCTCCCAGTCCTTGATAGCCCTCACCTTGCTATCATCCATCATAAGGGTCCCGTCCCGAATTACGTGCCCAAGAAATTCCACCTCAGTCTTGGCGAACGAACACTTCACCTTCTTCAGAAAGAGATCATTCTCTCTTAGGGTCTTGAGTACCTCTCGTAGATGCTCCATGTGTTCCTCCATCGTGTTGCTATAGATGACTATGTCATCGAGATAAACTACCACAAAGCGATCCAAGAAAGGTTTAAGGATCTCGTTCATCAACGTGCAAAATGCCTGCTTTCGAGAGTAGAAAGCTCAACGACACCGAACGAAGGTACACGGTGCAGGAAAAGGAGATGACGGCCATTGTTCATTGCCTAAGGGTTTGGCGTCACTACTGGGGAGTCGGTTCGTGGTAAAGACCGACAACGTGGCCACTAGCTACTTTCAAACACAGAAGAAGTTGACTCATAAACAAGCTAGGTGGCAGGACTTCTTGGATGAATTTGACTATGTCTTGGAGTATAAACCGGGAAGGGCCAATCTAGTAGCGGATGGAGGACTCCTATACACAAAAGATCGAAGGGTATATGTGCGTAAGTGGGAGAATCTTCGAAGGGATTTGATAAAGGAGTGTCACGATAGTAAGTGGGCTGGGCATCCGGGAGAACAGAGGACAAGGGCTTTGTTGGAAGCAACATACTATTGGCCACAAATGCGGGATGATGTAGAACAATTTGTGCGGACATGCCTAGTATGCCAACAAGACAAGATGGAGAATACGTCCCCGGGGGTTTGTTGGAGCCCTTACCTATCACCTCACGTCCATGGGAGAGCATTAGCATGGACTATATTCTTGAGTTGCCTACATCCGAGGGTTGCGGGTGCATTATGGTGGTCGTTGACCGTTTCTCTAAGTATGGGACGTTTATACCCGCGCCTAAGTATTGGGGGCTACCCAAGTCGATCATTAGTGACAGAGACCCACGCTTTACCGGGAAGTTTTAGACAGAGTTATTTAGACTCATGGGCTCGGCACTACACTTCTCAACAAGCTTCCACCCACAAACGGATGGCCAAACAGAGAGGGTGAATGCCTTGCTAGAAATGTACTTACGGCACTTTGTGAGTGCAAATCAGGTAGATTGGGCGAAGTTAATGGATGTGGCTCAATTTTCTTATAACCTACAGCGGAGCGAAGCTACAAATAAGAGCCCATTCGAACTAGTCATGGGGCAACAACCAATCACCCCACTTACACTTGATGCGGGATATTCAGGGAGTAGTCCTACAGCCTTCAAGACCGTGAAATCTTGGCATGAGCAAACTGAAACCGCAAAATCCTACTTAAACAAGGCCGATAGGAAGATGAAGAAGTGGGCGGATGAAAAACGGAGGCCACTAGAGTTCAGTGTTGGAGACATGGTCATGGTGAAGATAGTCACCCAACGTCTAAAGGCAACAAGACCATTGCATCAGGGATTGGTTCGAAGGTATGAAGGGCCATTCCCTATTGTGAAGAAGGTGGGCAAGGTGGCATATAAGGTTGAGTTGCCTCCACAACTTAAAGTCCATCCGGTGTTTCATTTGAGCAACTTGAAGCCCTATTATGGAGACAAGGCGGAACCAGAACGAAGAGTATCTAAACGAGCGCCAGCGGCCACATACACTTCTTATGAAAAGGAAGTTGACTACATCATGACGGAGAGAAAAGTGTCACGTCGAGGAGTAAAGGCATACCCAGAGTTTCTTGTTAAATGGAAGGAATTGCCTGAAGCCGAAGCTTCATGGGAACCTGGAGCGAACATGTGGCAGTTCAAAGATGAAGTAAGGCGGTTTCGAGAGGAAGGATCGACGAGGACGTCGACACATTAGGTGGGGGAGAGTGTTACGGCCTGCCCAATTTCATAGGCCCAAGTCCTAATATTAGGCCCAAGTCCAATAGAAACCTCTATGGAGTCTTCTAGTTCTAGAATATTCTAGGGAATTCTTGTATTATATTATAAATATAATATCCTAGGAAGGATCTAGAATACGGAAGCCTTGTAGAGGATGTAGAAGGATCTAGAGAATAAATCCTAACCCTTGGATCTAAGATGATCTAGAATCTTCCAAGGGAGTAGTAGTATAAATAGAGGAGCTCATTTGCTCCCGAGAAAATCAAGCAAGTGTAAGCATTGTAAGTATTCTCTTAAGCAATATACTAGCATTCTCTAATTGCTCTTGTATTCTTTACCTAGTTGTCTACTTCCTTAGTTTGAGGTGTTGTCTAGTTGTTGCCTTGTTCTCTTTGTTGGTTTTCTTGGCAGGCTGACTTAGATTGCACGAGGTGCCGAAATCTAAGGCCGCACGGATAAGACAAGGGGAGGTCTTTTAGGTCCGTGACAGTTGGTATCATATATATATATATATATATATATATATATATATATATATATATATGTATGTATGTATGTATGTTACCTTAAATATAAGTTTTTTTTTTAAGTCAAAGTTTGATCAATTTGACCAAATCTTTGCCCAAAGAAACATTTAAATTGAAAAGAAGGGAATACTAATTCACATGTTCATAAGTAGATGATACGAGCTTTTAAATATATTTATAATGAAAACGATAAGAGGATTGGAGAAATTGGCTTAGAGAACAGAAATGATCAATGAATAGACTTAAAGGCAAAAGCTGCTGGGTAATAGAGAAATCCTTCGTCAACATTTTAAAATGAATAATTATTACTCGGTCAGGCTTAAGAACAGCTGTCAATAAACGCAAATTAAAAAGTCAGTGAAAAGACCGAGGGTCATCATCTGAAATTTAACTGGCAATTTTCAAGTTAGGAGGAAGCTATTGTAAAAGGGACAAAACAGGGAATAGAGATGCAATAAAATTTTCTGTGTGCACTATCTACTGTTTTACTGCTGTGGGAGATCCTGTAGTTGACATAAGCATTCACTACCGAAGAGGTGAACTAAAAGTAAGAAGAGAAAAAGTAATTATTTTCTTAAAGTATGAAACATTCGCCATCCTCCAAATGTAGTGAAACAGAAAAGGAAATCACTTACTCCATACAGAGTTGAGAAATATCCTTATTTAGCCTGTTAACTCGATCCAATTTGTCTGGAAGTAAATAAGTAAACTTCGGTTCAAAAGATAGAATTAATAACATGCAAACGCAAAAACCACCGCAAGTGCAAATGATTACCACTACATAGATGAACTCCACCCTTCTCAAAGTCAAAGCGCAGGTAAGAGGCAGCCCTCTTATCTTCTAATGTGGGCAGATATTTATCTTGCTCAGCTTTTATCACAGCATGGTATAGGCTCTGGTTCGTGTTAAGAAACTGTAGGATAGAGGCCAGAGAAAAAAGTGAGGCCACCGGCATACCAAAGATTCAAGGATGTAGAAATATGACGTTAATGAACAATTTAAAATTAAGATACCAAGTTAACTGTTTGAGGTGTATTCAGTAAAACTATTAGTATCTTGAGAAGCATTGTGACATGCATTAAGAAATTTCTTTATAATGGATTATTATATTAAAAAAATAAAAACTAGTATCAGCAAATACTAAAGGATGATGATAAGAACTAGCATAATCCAACAACCTATCTTTAGTCACCTCACATGTAGATATTCGTTCATTCTCATTAATGCCTTTGTTGCCTCTTGAACAAATTCTCTGTGACAAAAAAAAAATGGTAAAAGAAAATACTCGTGATACAACAAACTTCAAAAAGTTACATGATAAACGAAAAGGTGGCACTTTACAACTAAAAGTAACCTGTCAGGATGAGTTTGCCTGCACAGTGTGGTAGAATCAAGAACCGTACATACCTAGAAGCACAAAAATACAATCAATCTATTACATAATAAACACTTGTATGGAATATATCTACACTATGCTATTATAGTAGCTGAACTGGAGGTCTGTCGTTTTGGTTACTGGTAAAGTTTAGTTATCATAATATCAATAACTTTGGTTAACACAATATATTAATGAATATATAATTCATTTATTGTAAATATACTAGCATTTATTTATAGAAAAATAGGATATTCAAAAGTGGCATGTTCAACGGTTTGTGTTCTGCGGTTCAATCTCCCAATAATGTTACTTGGAGGTAGTCGATTTTATGTTAATCCACTCCACCCAAGCTATTTTCTTGTTTTTTTATTCCATTGTTACTTCTTCATCAAATTTGTCCTACATCAATGCATATATAGGGAATAGAAACCTAATGGACTAAGGCCCGTGAACAAGAGGGCATATAATAAATAACCTACTGCATATTTGAAACTACTATTCCCACATATAGATGAATATACTATTTATCTCTGTACTACATGTAATTATACAAATTAGTGACATTTATAAATATTCTTCTTTATGTTTACAGTTACATGGTTGTGTATAATATACAAACAAATCACTAAAGTTAGGAATTCAAAATGAAATTCACATAGATTGTCAGCCAAAAATTTTGCAGAACCCTA
This sequence comes from Saposhnikovia divaricata, assembly GCA_036435485.1. NCBI lineage: Eukaryota > Viridiplantae > Streptophyta > Magnoliopsida > Apiales > Apiaceae > Saposhnikovia > Saposhnikovia divaricata. Next base: position 38,023,242 of record CM071599.1, read on the forward strand.
TGCATATTACAAACTGATAAACAGATAAAGCAATGTAGTTAAATAACTCGAAACCTACTGCATCTGAGATCTCATCCATCGCCTGTAGAATTTCTTTCGAAGACGGCATTCCAGATATGTAATCAACAAGTTCCCCTGACCTAACATAACAATCATAATTCAAAGTCATGAAGTAACAAGAGAAAGGTCATCATCAACACTGGCCAGGCACATTGATCAGCCACATATATACGTTTTCGATAATCTACAGTTGGATCAAACCAGATTATTTTTAAAAAATTTACTAATACACATTAATTTACTGAGTACTGAGGTCACCATAATCAAACGCAGAGTATACTTAATATACTTTTCAGACCATTTTGGCTTCTATCGTTTTGGTGTTTAATATGTTTCTCATTTCCACAAGGCCTATACATAATACTAAAAATCGAAAAATAAAACTTTTAACAAAATCATAAACACAATGCAATTAACAAATTACATATTCAGAACAGATACAATTAGGTTTCAGTATTACATATAAACCTCGATAAATTAGTACCTTTCGAAGCAGAGAATTTTATTCATTTATCGAGCTTAACAATAGACAGTCACTATTATGCTAATACCAGAAGTTAAAAACAGTTACTATAATGCTAATACCAGAGGAAATTATTCATTTTACAAGATTATTGGTTAATCGAATATTCATTTATCGAGGTTCTATTGTAGTACCTTTCGATAGCATCATCGACGAATCGTTGGAAACCTTGAGGAGACTTCAATTGGTGGAAGCCATAGAGTCCGGTGGCATTAGAACCGGAGGTATAAAGATAGCGATTCCGCCGATTGCCGGTGAAGTTTGATCGGAGATTGAGAACGGCACGGCGAACTAGCGATGACATTGGTTTGTGTACCTGATGTAAGTATATGTATCATGTATGTAATGGTGCCGTTACCGTTAGAAATTAAAGTGCGCCGTTGCTGTTCAGTTAGGGTTTACACGGAGGGTATTAATTGCTCATGATTGCTAGATGCAGTTTGATTTTGCTTTATGCAGTTTGAGTAAATTACACCGGTGACCTTTCTAGTTTTTTGTGTAAAATTTTTAAAAATATTATATAACTAGTTGATAAAGCCGCGCTTCGCGGCGGCGTTACAATATTTTTTAAAAAATTCAATACATTTATGTTATATTATAATATTAATATTAAATTTTAATAATTAAATAATCTTCTCTAATGAATCAATTTCTTGTTAAATACGATTCTTTCGATTGAACCGCTCTCTCGTTAAAACCGAAATCCAAACTTTTTAACATATATTATAAAGACTTATATAATATTTTTTATCTATAAAATCGAACCGTAAAAATAAAAAAAAATTATGACTTCAGTATCAAATTCTAATAGCTAATACAATCTTTTCTAGCGAGCCGTCTTCCCGTTAAATACGTTTCTAGCCGCTCTTATTTGAAACCGAAATTCTAACTTCATTATATAAAGAGAGTAAATTCCAATTTTTATATTCTTTAAACTTTCTAATATTTATGGAGTCTTAAAAGATGAAAATACATCTTATATTTTCTGTATATTATAGATATTCTTATATTTATTTACAGTTTCCGCATGGGAATGTCTTTCTGTTATGTTAACATATTAAAAAAAATTTAAAATACGAAGACTTTTCGTTACGGGAATAATATTACGTTTATGGATATATTTTTGTAATGCAAGTATAATTAACTTGTATAAAAAAGTTAAAATAAAGGATTTTTAGGAAAAAAGATGTATAGTTTTAAAAAATCGTATAAGACGTCTCCACCGTCCTCGTATTCTACTTCCAATAAAATTATTTATTTTATGTATTAATTATATATATAAACATCTTTTATACGGTCTTATCTAATGAACCGCTTTCTTGTTAAACACAGTTATTACTATTGATTAGCTCTCTCGTTAAGACCAAAAACCTAACTTTTACATATATTACTTGTATGATAATGTTTATCCACAAAAATCAAATCCTAAAAATAAAATAAAATAAAATTTATAACATCATATGATATTTTAATAGCTAGTACAATCTTTTATAGTGAGCCGTCTTCCCGTTATACACATTTCGAGCCGCTCTCGTTTGGGATCGAAATTCTAACTTCATTACATATTACTGATGATACTTATCTTACACAACAATTTTTTTCCTTGAAATCAAAACCTAAAAAATAGAGTGAATTCCAATTTATACTTTCTAGATTTTCTAAAATTTTTGGAGTTTTAGAAAATGAAAACACATCTTATTTTCTCTTTATATTATAGATACTCCTGTATTTATTTAGGATTCCTGCATGAGATTGTTCTTTTACTCATTGTTCTTTTATTATGTTAACACATCAATTCTTTTCTTTTTAAATACGGTGACTTTTTTCATGACAATAGTATTGGATTTATGAATAAATTTTCCTAATATAAGTATAATTATCGTATATAAAAAATATATAATTTAAGAAGATCGTACTTTCTATAAAATATTTAATTATATGTCTACTCTATATATTCAAACACCTATTCTAGTTCTAGTAGAACTTTTATTAATATATTTTTTCTATAAATTCAAACTCTTATTTTCTATAAATTCGAACTCCTATTCTACTTTCAATAGAACTTTTAATCGTATGCCTTATAAATACTTATTATACTTCCAATAGAACTTCTAATCATATGTATTCCCTATAATTCGAACTCTTATCCTTTATAAATTTGAACACCTATTCTATTTCTACTTCTAATATGCTAATTGATATTTTTATATTTATTAGTGTTTAAAATTCTAGAAAATTAGAAAAATCGATTGAGACGATATTAGAGCGCCACCTAAACTCCCGCTATCCTCCTTTATATATATATATTGATGATTTATATTAAACTAACTCATAACCCGTGCTCCTTTTTTATTATCTATAATTTTTTATTTTTAAAATTTTATATATTATTATTTACATATCAAATTATTGTTAAAAATTGATATTTACATATATATATATATTGATATATTTAGACGTTCGAAATAATATTTGTACTCTATATTGAATTCTTAAAATTTGATTTGGACGATTACAGCCCACGTGAAATTAACAAAATAATCTTTGATTTAGTGACGGTTTAATAATTTTTTTCTAATTAAATCTACGCAGAAACAAAAAAGAGAAGAAATTAATGATTTTTTACGTCAAAAATTCAATTTAATTTATAATATCTACTTATAATTCGTTTTAATTAACAAAATACCTTTGTAATTATTTGAAGATAGTTTTACTAACAACCAAATACAATTTTAATAATAAGTGTAAGAGGGATTTTGTTCAAAACTTTGATAATTGGTAGTCTACTCGACAAAAATCTTAAAATAAAAAAATGAAAACTATTGGATCTCGCATGAAAAAATATTTTATATTTTAAATATATATTTTAATTTTATATTTTAATATGTTATAAACTAAAACGTGTATTTATATTGAAATACCAAAATGTATATGTCAATGATTTAATTCATATATAATTAAATTTTCTACATTGAATAAAATTATCAATGTAGGTTTTCTACATTGAATAGGATTAATTTAAAAAATCGTAATTATATTTTCTCATGAGATTCTGAGTATTTTCATTTGAATAATAATTATTAAATCATCACTAAATTAAAGATAATTTTATGAGGTTCGCGTGGATTGTAAAATCATTTAAATCTGATTTCTTGATCTCAAGATAAAGTCAAATAGTAAATATGAATTTTTTTAATACTAATAGAAAAATAAATAAAATTCAATTCTAATACAATCCTTTTTAATTATATCCTTTTCAGATTATATTTTTTTAAACATTAAATTTAATACAACCTTTATTAATAAGTGTAAGAGAGATTTTGTCCAAAACTTTGATAACTGGTAGTATGATCTTCCGTACGATAAAGATCTTAAATAAATAGATGAAAACCATTGGATTTAGCATAAAAATATTTAATATTTTAATATGTTGTAAATTAAAAAGTGTATTTATATTGAAATACAAAAATGTATATATCAATGATTTAAATCATATATAATTAGGTTTTCTACATTGAATAACATTATTAATGTAGGACTTCTACATTGAATAATATTAATGTAAAAATTCTAATTATATTTTCTCCTAATATTCTTAATATTTCCATTTTAATAATAATTATTAAATCATCACTAAATTAAAAATAATTTTATGAGGTTCGCGTGGTGTGTAAAATTATCCAAATCTAATTTCTAGATCTCAAGATAAAGTCCAAATAGTAAATATGAATTTTTTTAAAACTAATAATAAAATAAAATTCAATTCTAATACAACATTTTTTAATTATATCCTTTTCAGATTAATTTTTTTTTTTAAATTCAATTCTAATACAACCTTTATTAATAAGTGTAAAATAGATTTTTTCCAAAACTTTGTTAATCATATCGGTATTCTTATTATTTGAAGATTGTTCTAGTAACAACCAAATAGAATTTCAATAATAAGTGTAGGAGAGATTTTATCCAAAACTTTGATAATTCGTACACTAGTCCTCCGTATGACAAAATAAATAAGAATCGTTAGATGTTAAAATAAATAAATAAAAACTGTTGGATCTAACATAAAAAAATATTTAATATTTTAATATGTTATAAACTAAAAAAAGTATTTATATTGAAATACAAAAAGTTGTATGCCAATGATTTAAATCATATAAGATAAAATTTTCTACATTGAATAAATCTATGTATGTCTTCTACATTGAATAAGATTAATGCAAAAAATTGTAATTATATTTTCTCTTGAGATTCTGAGTGTTTTCATTTGAATAATAATTATTAAATCATCAATGAATTAAAGATAATTTTATGAGTTTCACGTGGATTGTAAAATCTTCCAAATCTGATTTCTAGATCTCAAGATAGAGCCCAGATAATAAATATGAAATTTTTTAATACTAATAAAAAAAATTCAATTCTAATACAACATTTTTTAATTATATCCTTTTTAGATTATGATTTCTTTTTAAATTCAATTATAATACAATTTTTTTAATTATATCTTTTTAGATTCAATTCTAATATAACTTTTTTTAATTATATTCTTTTTAGATTATAATTTTCTTTCTAATATTCACTTATAATGCAACTTTTTCTAATTATATCCATTTTAGATTATAATTTTCTCTTTTAATATGATATAATCTTGATCATCTATTTTCAAAAATATTAGATTCAACGGTTGAGATTATTTTGGTAGTAAAGTGACAAAAATTATGGATAAGATCTCTATTATGCTTATTATATATATTTATATAGGCTAGCGTTCAAATAGAAACCAATCTTAGAATAGAAACTAGAAACCTACACTAAATAAATTATATTTCATTTATTTTAATGGCCCCGCTAGGGCACCTTCACAAAAAACGTTTAAAATTCTTGGTTCTATTCAACAAAAATATAAAAAAAATATTAAAAAAATTTTAAAAAAAGTTACTCTTCACGTGCCACGTCATCACGTGAACAGTAACTTTTTTTAAAAATTTTTTATTTTTTTATATTTTTGTTGAATAGAGACAATAATTTTAAACGTTTTTTGTATTGGAGTACCCCTAATTTGGTCATTAGATTAGCTTGAAATATTTAATTTAGGTTTAGTTTCTAGTTTCTATTCTAAGTTAGTTTCTATTAGAACAAGACCCTATTTATATATATATATAAGGATATAATATATTAGGTTTTCTACATTGAATAGCATTAATAGGATTAATGTAAAAATTTGTAATTATATTTTTTCCTGTGATTCTAAGTATTTCCATTTGAATAATAATTATTAAATCATCACTAAATTAAAGATAATTTTATGAGATTCGCATGGATTGTAAAATCATCCAAATCTGATTTCTAAATCTCAAGATAAAGCCCAAATAGTAAATATGAATTTTTTTAAATACTAATAAAAAAATAAATAAAATTCAATTCTAATACAACCTTTTTTAATTATATCATTTTCAGCTTATAATTTTTTTTTAAATTCAATTTTAATACAACTTTTTTTAATTATATCCTTTTCAGATTATAATTTTCTTTTTAATGTGATCTAATCTTGATCGTCTATTTTTAATCCAACGGATCATAAGATTTTGGTAGTACAGTGACCAGACCAAAAATTTGGATAAAATTCTCCCTATAATGTGCTCTTTAACTTAGTCTTTAAGTGCATCTATTACATTTTTTTTTACTTACACGTAACCACTTATTCTTTAAACTTTCTTTTTATTTTTTGGATGTATATGAAAGTTTCATAGTTTCATTACAATAAAAATAACATTTTGTTGTATTGTTATAAAGAAATACTCCTTATATTTTAAAGTAAATGTTCTTTTAAATTTTTATACATAGTTTAAGGTATGTAAAAAAGATTCACATATTATTTTTAAAATATTTTTAAATAAATATTTCAATATTAAATTTTAATATAAAAATAAATTATAATACTATCTTTTTTGTACACCTTTAATTTCGTGCAAAATATTAAAAGAATTTATATTTTGAATAAGAGGAAGTAACATTAAGCTCATTGTCAATAACTAAATATAGATAGATTTATGCATATTTATATATATTATAATATTATATTAATGAATTATAATTGTTTTATTATACATTGCACATTCATAAAAATATTGAAATACTAATATAATAAAAAAAAAGTTTAGTTATATATTTTTATGTTTAACTTTATATTATACAAAAGATTTTAATGTTATTTTCTATAATAACACACCAAAACATTGTTGTAAAAAAAAAAAGTAGACGAAACTGCCTACGGTATGTTGGTATGTTGTGTAATTAAGGTCAATTATGAAGTTACTATTTTCAGGAATGATGTAGGCTGGATTGTTCGGGCGGCCTTCAAAGTCATTTTTACTTTCAATAATCTTTGTATTCAGATTCTATGTGTTAAACGATCTGGAAACAATGCGACTATTTATTTGTTTTTCAATCAAGTTGTATGGTCAGATGGGGAGTTGTCCCGACTGGGCCTCTTTTATGTTATTAATGGAATACACTTTTCTTTTTGGCAAAATAAAAATATACACGGTAATTCATAATATACACAGTTAATACATTCAATGCTCATAATTTTACACAAAGTACTATGAAGGTTACTGGTGTAATTTACTCAAACTACATAAAATAAAACCAAACTGCATTTAACAACACCCTAATTGTTAGAGAAGGGATAGAATTCCCAAAATTGTTCCCGACTGAATTGTTAAAATATTATTTATTATTTTTTAATAAATGAGATGGATCCTCATATCATGTGTCATTTAGAAACATTTTCGGAATTTATTTCAAAGTACGAAGCATTATTCTAATTGTTAAAACAGTAATGCTTGTTATTTCAAATGTATTGCTTGTTATTTCAAAATGTAGATGTAGATTATTTTTGACAAGAAAAATAAAAAAACTGCAGAATATTTAAAGAAAAAGAATTTACAAATAATATTTTTAAAGAACGTAAGTTTACACCATCTTGTCTTTGTTCGCGAATTTTTTGATCGTAAGTTTGCACTATCTTGTTTGTATCTGTTCTATGTCTATTTCTAACTGGTGAATTCTGGTTTATTATCCTAACCACCTCGAGTAGTTACTGTTAGCTTATCTTCATGTTTGTCATGCAATGATCATGGTGTTTTATTCATTTCATACATAAATATCTTCAAGTTTTAATTGAACTAAATAATTTTAAATGTTTAAACTTTTGATTGTATATACTGTTTTATGATAATCTGACAATAAAGGGATCATTTTTATATTTAAGAGTTGGTTTTTTTTTTATTCGGGTAAGGGGAATGTAAGAGAAAGGAATGGAGAGGGGTAGAGATGAGATTTGAGGGAAGAAACCAATTATATCCTATATACAATTAGCGTAAGGAGGTTTGAGTGGTCGTCTGGTCGTTAGGGGTTAAAAGGTAACTTCATTAGGAATTAGAAATGGGCTAGAAAACAGGCTGGGCTAGTGATTAAAAGCTAAAACTATGCTACCAAGTCACTAATGGTATTTTTAATTTAGCAAATAAGATCAAAAAAGAATGCACTAAAACAAATAACACATGATGAAAAAGAAAAAATTAAAACTGAGAAAATTATTATTAATCAGAATTAATATAAAGATAATTTAGATTAAAGTTTAAAATATAAGGCCTTATTGTAGACAAGGATGTTTACAATAAGGTGTTGAAATATAAAACATCTTATTGTAAACATCCTTGTTTAAAATATATGGCTCTCCGATAAGTAAAAGCGTGAAGGAACAAGATGCTGAGAATCGAGGGAAGACAGAGAAGAATGATAACAATGTTTTCAAATACATAGAGGCAGAAATTGATGAAGAAATGGAAGCGTCCATGAGAAACAGTATGGTAGTCATCTCTAAGAAAGACAGAGAAGCCAAAGAATTATTAGCAGATCTGGAGTCAAGAGGCCTAAAAGACGTCAGAGTACTGAAAACTAATAAATATGTGTTCTATCTAAATAAGGCAAATAACAATTGTTGGGGCAGTGAGGAAAAATTGATCTTAGAAGAAATCTTTGGGGCAATTAGGTGTTTCAGGGATGAGGATATGATAATCTCACGAGAAGTGTGTGTAGAATGTTGTGGCTTGCCGGTAATTGCGTGGGTTGAAGAGAATTTAAGGGCCTTTACAAAATCAATAGGGACTTGGGTCTCATGGTCCTATCAAGATGAAGAGAATTTGACAATATTCAATCCTCGAATCACTTGTATTACAAGCAGAATGGACGAGATCAATGACAAACTTACTGTACTTGTTAAAGGTAAAAGATACGATATCATTTTCAAGGAAAGAACGTTATCCCAGAAAGATGTTTTAGTGCCTAAAGTGATGGAGGATGTAAGAAATAAGTTTGAGAGTGCAAGAGGGGCAGCAGTAAATGTATCTGATGGACTGAGTGGTGGAGGTGAGCCTCATAATCGAGTAGAGGATAACTCTGACAGCATTGTAAACAAAGCTAACTCGGTTGATCAAGAGTTGATATTGGAAAATATAAATAATTCGGAAGATTTGGGTTCGAATGTTGAGAATCATGCCCTTTCAGGGGGTACAGTGGTGCCGGAATCAGAATTTTGGCAAGACCAAGGTGTTTTAGACAATTGTGCAGACTCGGGAAGAGATAAGTACAAGCAAAAGAATTATATGGTCGAATGGCAGTGCAGAACCCCAAATAAGGATTCAGAGGCTACTATGTTTCCGACGGATAAACCAGAAGATGCAGAAGATGTAGTGGATGATACTCAAATACTCTCAGACACTAGAGGGGAGGTAATATACAGCTCGAATATTTCTCTCAATAAAAATATTGGCAAATTGTGTTTGGGGGCGAAAAGAGGCAGGCCTAGGAAGAAAGCCAGGAAATTAACCAATCCTTTTGACTTTAAGCTTAGTAGTAGATTGTTGTTCAAACAAAAAATGGCTAAAAATAAGGACAAAGTCATAAGTGGGGAGACATGTAATATGTTCAGGCGTAATGATAAGCTGGTAGTAGAAGATTCAGGGTGTAGTAGCACGAGTCATGAGTTGGAGGCTACTAACATTATAGATGCAGCTTTAGATATGGGGTTGGAAGTAATTGGAGGTAGGGAGGACGGGATTAAAACCCTTTCAAAGAATTTGGAGGATGGGCTGTTATAGGGTGCTGACCAGTCAAGATTTTGATAGTAATTGTAGTAGTCTTTTCTTATGCAGAATATATCATTAATTTCCTGGAATGTTAGGGGTGCTTGCAGCAATATATCAAGAAGAATGGTTAAGGATGTTTTGATTCAACATAAGGCCAATATTGTTTGTCTTCAAGAGACCAAATGTCTTAGTTGGACATCATCAAATATTAGAAGCCTTAGTAATCATATTGATTTTGAGTGGGAAGAGGTTCCTTCCAGGGGACTGTCAGGAGGTTTACTATGTTTATGGAACTCAGCTCTCTTCAAGTTAGTGAGTGTCTCAAAGGAGGAAAATTGGATTTGGTTAAAATTGCAGTGCTTGACTGAGGGAGTGTTGTTTAACATAGTAAATGTTTACAGCGGGCAAGATATCAACAGCAAAAGGGACTTGTGGGCAAAGTTCACTCAACTTGCAATTTCTTTACAAAATGAGTGTCTTTGTTTCATAGGTGACTTTAACAGTATTCGGGATGATTCAGAAAGAGAAAATTGTACTTATAGAAGGCTGGATACAAATGGGTTTAATCACTTTATTGACAACTCAAATCTGTTGGAATTGGCTCTAACTAATTCCTCCTACACGTGGTTTGGACCTTTGGGAAGAAAGAGCAAGTTAGATAGAGCATTAGTAAACTCAAGTTGGTGGAGTAAGGGTCAATGGCAACTTGCATCGCTAAACAGAAAACGATCAGACCATATAGCGCTTTGGTTGAATCAACAATCTCAGAACTGGGGTCCTGTCCCATTTAAAGTATTTAATTGTTGGTTAAATGATCTGGAATTGTCAAAGTCAATAGAAATTCAAGTCAGAAAGGATGTGCAAACAGGGCACTTGGATGTCTTGTCTATTTTAAGAAAGACGAGGTCAATTGTGCGAAATTGGTGTAAGGAGGATAAAAACAATATTGACATCAAAATAAAGGAAGTGGAAGAAAGTTTGGAGAGAGCTGACAACTCGGTAAGCCAGAGTCAAAATAGGTTTGTGCTCAATGAATTATTGGAGGAGCTTTATGAGCAGAAGGTTGACATGCTAAAGCAAAAAGCTAGGCTAGCCTGGCAAATAAAAGGCGACAGAAATACTCGCTTCTATCACCAATGCATCCAAAAAAGAAGGAGTAGAAACTTGATTAGAAAGATCTACTGGAAGAATGCTTGGGTGACATCACCGGCTAAAATCAAGGAGGCCTTTTATGATCACTTCTCTACATTGTTTAATGGTAGTAAGGCGTGTATCTTGTTCAAGTTGGGCTCCATAAGGTTAAAGAGGCTCACAGAATATGATAGGGATTGGTTGGATAAAGAACTTTCTTTAGAAGAAGTGGAGTATGCTTTAAAAATATCAGCCCTGGATAAAGCTCCAGGACCTGATGGATTTAACTTGGGGTGTATCAAGAAATTATGGGGTTGCCTAAAGACTAAAATCATGAAATGTTTTCAAGATTTTTCAGAGCAGGGGCGTTTTCCTTCGGGGCTTAATTCTTCTTTTGTTACTTTAATTCCAAAAGTAACTGAGCCTAAATTAGTTTCGGACTATAGGCCTATAAGCCTAATCAACTCTATTCCTAAGCTGTTCACTAAAGTGCTAGCAGAGAGATTTAGTTTAGTCCTTGGTAAGTTGATAAGTGAACATCAGTTTGGATTTATCAAGGGCCGTAATGCTTCAGAAAGTATCCTGATTGTCAATGAAGTTTGCCACAGTCTCCAGTCAGGCAAAGCTGCGGGGTTCATCTTCAAGATTGATTTTGAAAAAGCTTTCGATACAGTAAATTGGGGCTTTATTTCAGATCTATTAATAGAGTTGGGTTTTGGTCCAAATTGGAGAAATTGGGTTCTGAACTACTATAAACAAGCAAAGATATCGGTGTTGATAAATGGGTCACCCACAAAGGAGTTTTCACCTTCTTGTGGGCTAAGGCAAGGTGATCCTTTGTCACCATTGCTATTTAATCTAATAGTAGAAGTGTTTAGTAGAATGATAGCGGAGGCGGAAGGAAAAGGAACCTACAAAGGCATCAAAATTTCTGGTTTAAGTGAAAGGGTAACTCATTTGCAGTTCGCGGACGATACACTGGTGTTTATAGATAACGACTTGGAAGCAGTAACAGTAATCAAAAGAGTTCTGACATGTTTTCAGCTGTTAACAGGGTTAAGGATTAATTTTTCAAAAAGTAAACTGTTTTCGATGGGAAAGGGAAGAGAGCTGCTTTCTGAAGGTTCTCGCATTTTAAATTGTGATGTAGGTGTGTGGCCTATGACGTATCTTGGTGTCACAATTGGATTATCACCAAAGAAAAGGCTGTTTTGGAACCCTCTCCTGAAAAATATTGAGCATAAATTGGCTAGCTGGAAGTGTTCGAATTTGAATATGGCGGGGAGAGTTGTGTTGTTGAAAGCTGCAATAGATAGTTTGCCAACACATTGGCTCAGTACTTTCATAATGCCAGTAGGAGTTGAGAAGAAGATAGAATCTATTAGGCGTGGTTTCCTATGGGGGGAGTTTTCTGATAATGGATCTAGGAAGAGAAAGATGCACCATCTGAGTTGGGACAAAATTTTAGAGTCGAAGGAATTGGGTGGGTTGGGTATAACCCCTGTTAGAAATAAGAATCAAGCGCTTCTAGGCAAATGGTGGTTTAAGTGGATCGCGGACAAACAATCAATGTGGAACAAAATAATCAGGTGTAAATATGATTGTAATCATTTGGAAGACATTGGTTCAGCATTGAGTAATAAAAATACCTCAACCACAATAAGTGGAATTGTTAGTGTGAATAACGAAGCAGGCTTTGATGGTTCCCTTAATATAGACAAATTCAGGTGGAATGTTAGAGATGGAAGATTGACGCTATTCTGGGAAGATAACTGGCTCGAGTGTGGGGCTCTGTTCAAGTTGTTCGATAGGCTTTATAAGATGTCCAAGCTACAAAATTATACCGTTCGTAATTTTTGTGAAATCTGGACTAATCCCAACACGGAATCTAACAATCTCTGGTCTAGACAACTGCGAGCTTGGGAATTAGATGAGGTAATGAAGCTCAATGATATCATTGCTAATGTGGTCTTTACTCCAGGTGTTGACTGTTTACTTTGGACTGTAACGGGCAAAGTGTACACTTCTGCGGATGGGAAAAGATCACTGAGCAGAGGGACTGGTGTCAGTAACTGTGCTTGGAGTCGTATCTGGAAGATGCAGGTTCCACCGAAAATTCAGTACTTCTTGTGGAAAATTGAACATAGAATCCTTCCTACTAAGGAATTTCTTTCCAAAAGAATTCCTCACGTACTAGGACAAAATGTGTTGTGCGTGATATGTAATAAGGAAATAGAAGATCAAGAGCATTTACTTTGGAAATGCGGCTTTTCAAGAAAAGTATGGAAGGGTGTTTTTGATTGGTGGGGTTTTTCAAACAAATTCCAGTTAGTGATGAATTGTGATATCTGGTCTTGGATCAAATGGTACAGTAACCTCAGATTGCGAGCGGGATGGAGTGTGTCGTTAGTCTGTGCAGTTTGGTCACTTTGGCTAAATAGAAATTTTAAAATTTTTGAGTCTAAGAATTATCAAGTTGAGGAAATACTATACTTGATTAAGCTGAGAGCTCAGAAATGGTGTGTGGCTTCTGGTTTGCTCAAAGAATGCAGGAGTAATCTTTGGTTTGTTAACCCAGTAGGTGCAACTACTCTAAGCTCCAAGGATTTGCATAAGGAGCTCACCGACAACAACTTCAAGCTGTTTGGCTTCTCAGATGGGTCTTTCATCAGGGATTATTCTGGTAAGACCTCAGCGGGTATAGGTGGTTTTATAAAAGATATTAATGGAAGGATCGCATTCATTTTTTCTGGCCCGGTAAAAGCATCTAACTCTACACATGCAGAGCTGAGTGCTTTACTTCACTTGGTTAAAGAAATTGGCTCTAGTATCCATCATTCAGATGAATGTCTAATTTTTTTGGATAGTGTTGAAGTCCTCAACATAGTATCCAAAATTAAGTCAAGTCACATTTATAGCCACCACTTAATTGACAAAGGTTATGAGTATTATATCAAGAAGCCTAATATTGTTTTCAAGTTTATTGGGAGAGATTTAAATGTGGGTGCAGATTATTTAGCTAAGCAAGGTAGAAGAAGGGTTAATTTGATCCAAGGTTGGTCTTAATAGCTGGGCTTCAAATTTTGGTTATGAGTTCCAGGGCGGTCTTGGTCTGCAGCAGTTTATAAAGAAGAATTGGCTAGTGAAGTGGTGAACGGGGAATGTGCTTTAGTGAGTAAAGAGCTTGGATAGTCTGGCTGGCTTACAATCATGTTAGTTTGTTTTATTGTGATATTAAGGAAAATTTCTTGTGTGGATGTATCTCCGGTGGAGTCGAGATTGGTGCATTTTCATAATGGCCAACTTCTTTTCCTATTAATAAATTTACTTTGCCTTTCAAAAAAAAAAAAAGTAAATAAATTAAAAAACAATCCAAAAATATAAAATAAAATAATTAATAGAGAATCTAAATAAAATAAGTTCAAAAAATTCTATAAAAATTTAATAATTTAAAAGTCACAAAAATATTAAATTTCATCAAAAATGAAATTTAAAGTAAATTAATAAAGAATAAAACTAATAAAAATTCATAAAAAACGAAACTTACACCAGTTATAATACCACTCAAAGTGGTGTCTGGGGAGGGTAAATGTACGCAGACCATGCTCCTATACAATAGGGAGGCTGTTTCCGAAGGACTAGAAAACTCACACACCCGCAGGAGTCGAACCCCTGACCTTCTTCAAAGGAGGCCAATGGCTCCAACATGTTGTTGGCTTAATAAAATATTCATCATCAACTTAATTAATTATTATTATTATTATTATATGAAAAAGAGTTGTGATACCACAAAACTTACGCACAATTAACAAATAAGGATAAAATAGCAAAAATCCATAATAAAAAATAAATCACAAATTCATTCTTTATATAAAATAAAAGTATACAAAGCTTATCATCCGAATTTCAATTCACAAAATAATTTTTTTTTAAAAACAATTTACATTTAATTACTAAACCAATTTTTTAAAAGGAAATATATGGTAAAACAAGATATTAAAAAAGTAATCAAAAAACATGTTATACAATTACATAGTCACATGTACATAGTTAAACCAATAAGTTCCCACATGTCTAAAATATATTATATATATTCTAATAAAATTGATGAAAACTCCCCAAAAAATATGAAATATTAAAATATGTGTTATGCTAAATTTTAAAATATAATTTACAAAAGAAATCATTTATCAAATAAAAGCGTTTCAAGAAAAAATTATTTTAATAAAAATCATTAAAGATTCTATTTTTAGATTTGTCAACAAATATGTTTCTAATATTTAAATTAAAAAAAATGTGAGTACAAATCAACAAATAAACAAATTATTACTTTACAAAGAAAAAATTTAAATTAAAAAACATGAACACCAATCAATAAATGAGCATATTTTAAATTAGAAATCAATCTAAACACCCACAAAATAAATTTATATTAATATCTAAATTTAATACAACGTAAAAATCCCTAAAATTACTCTAAATAAAAACACATAATAAACACCACACATGACAAAAATATAAAATTAACATGAAAAAAATAATCAATATTCAAACGAATAAAAAAAATTAATATTTTAAAAAAGTTAAAAAAAAATGCCTTTAAAAACTATAAAAACAATGTAACAAAAGATCTAAATTTTTAAGATAACCATTAAATTACATAATCAAAAAGATAAAAAATAAATAAATAAATTGTTATACGAATATAGTACCTATATGTTTCAAGTATATCACACGTAATCTAATAAATAAAAAAACCAAAAATAATTATGAAATACTAAAAAATATGTTAGTCTAAATTTTGAAATATAAATTATAGAAAAACCATTTACAAGAAGAAAAAACAAATGTATACTTACAAACCATATAATATATGTATTGTTATCATTAAAATAAAAACAAATTACTTAAAATGTTATAAACTAATTTTTCAAGAAAAAAATTATAATCAAAATTGTATAATAAAATATTAACAAAGTTACCCGTGCATCGCACGGGTATAAAGCTAGTGATAATTAAAGAGAGGAGGAGAGATTAGAGCATCTTCATTCTTCAACCAATATGATTGAAATCAATGCACCCAAACTATGATGCTCGAACTCTTTTAGAAGGATCTGACACTGACACTGTAATATCTCGTAATTTTAGAATAATAATAAAAGAATAATAGAAAAAAAATATTAAAACTAGATAATAAATAGTATTTAAAATTTAATTAGAATAGTGGGCCTAAAATACGGATAATTGGTAGGTTTGGACTAGGGTTTTGTAATGCTATATATTCATCTTATTCTTCTTCCCCATCTTTTATAACAAAATTCGTAGGGATTTTTCATACACAAATCAGTTGTCTTGTAAAATTTGTAGAATCTTCATCGTAAGTCAGCATTCGTTGATTCTGGACTTGTCGGAAAGATATTTTCGTGCTCTACAACTTTCGTTCTTTCAGTTTTTCAGGAAAACATCATTTAGAAGGTGAAAAAAGAGTAAATACAGATCTGGTCAGGAGTGATTACATTATTTGATTCTTGAGTTTTCGCGTGGAGGTAAGTTTCTAATTGATCATGCTAGTGTTTTCCAAATTATGTGTTATGTGTATGTATTTGTTATTAAAACTTGGGCTAAGTTATTATATTTTGAAGTTATATGTATTATTATATTCTGATTTATGCCATGGTTTGCGAAAATAATAATAAGAATAAGGACCGAGTCACCGGGTTGTAGTGACAATTTTCTGAAAATTTAGGACCGTTATCACCGGGTTGTAGTGGTCGTGGTATGAATTATGGGTTTCAAGTTATTGTTATTGTTGTTATGTGCTATCGAATTGTATCAAATAAGAATAAGTGCATCGTAAGTGATTGTTTCGTATATCGTTATTGTATTGTATTGAATATTATACTATATTTATATGTATACGTGTTACTTGGCCTTACTAGTTGAATCGATTGGTTACTTGATGGGCTGTATAGCTCATTACTTACAATTCTCAGGTTTGGTATAAGATCAAGTGGTTAGCCTTGGAGTTCAAGGAGATAAAAATTGGATTAGATTGTCTTTTGGACTGACATCGATAGCTGCACTTTTGTAATAAGTACCTTTGTAATGGACTTTTGGTTTAATAAATTGCAATTTATTTTAGTTTTCAATTTAGAATTAATAGCCCGAAAAGTCGAGCTGTTACAGTTGGTATCAAGAGGAGGTTGTCCTTCGGAGTGTATTAGGTTTGGGACTAGTACATTCCATAGGATGCGATCCTATAGACTATTGTTTAGGACTAGACATTTGGAATAGATGTGTCACGAACTTTTGAAGCATAGGAGTTTGAGAATTTGGGGACCAAATTCTTTTTAAAGAGTGTAGTATGTAATATCCCGTAATTTTAGACTAATAATAAAAGAATAATAGATATAGATTTAAAATTTGATTAGAATAGTGGGCCTAAAATACGGATAATTGGTAGGTTTGGACTAGGGTTTCGTAATGCTATATATTCATCTTATTCTTCTTCCTCAATTGTTTTTTTTGCTATAAAAATTTCTGCATTAAAAGAGAGAAAAAGAAGAACAAGAGAGGCTTAAGCCTCAAAGCTTTAGGGACAAGCCCATAAAGAAAACCAAAAGGAAGAGCATCTATACAAACTAGACTAGATTTCTGTCCATTCTGATAGGGCTTGGTCTGAAATGCACCGCTTGATGAACCACTTTGAAGATTTGAGCCTGCATTTAATAAGATTGGCACATGTGTGAGCTAACTAATTATGTTGATTAACCTCTCCATTATGAAATCTGCCATTTTTTTCCTTCCAAATTGTATAGCACACAGTTTGAAAAACAAGAATTTTGATGGTGCTTAGCATTGAGCTTTTGTCATAGTTCTCCATGTCCTGTTTCCATTGGGTCCAAGATTCTGGCAGGTTTGGGAGGTGACCATGAAGGACAAGCCTTAGAACATGCTGCGTGTATGGGCATTCAAGGAAAAGATGAGCAACATTCTCAGTGCCATTAATACAAAGATAACAATTATCCTGCTGAACCACACCAAAACGTTTAAGACGGGAAAGAGTTGTAACTCGATGATGCAATATCAGCCAGTGAAGGAAGGAATACCGTGGAACTCCAAGCTTATGTCAAACACTATGAGCCCAGGGAGCATGAGTGCTAGAATGCCTGAAAGCCTCCCAGATATCACTCAACCTGACTTTTTTCATTGCTATACCATTCCAACTAATTTCATCCTGTCGATCTGGTGAAGGGAGAACCCAACTTTGGGTGGCAAGGATGTCTGAAACCTTAGCTTGATGGCTATAACCTGAGAAAGAGATAATTGGATCATTCCAATTGGAGCACATTGGAGAATTGTTGTGCCAAGGATCGAACCAGAGAGATGTGTTTTGGCCATTCCCTATAGAGTATGTGATAAATTGCCTGGCCTCATTTCGCATATCCAGAACTTTACGAAGGATCCATGAGCATTTTTTCGGTTTATTAATAATCCAGATGGATTTATTTTTGATAACCGCCTGCTTGACCCATTCTGCCCATAAGGAAGTTTTGGATGGATTAACAATCGATAGAAGGTGTTTAATAATATGAGCTTTATTCCACTCACAGAGGTCTTTTAGGCCAAGCCCACCTTCGATAGTTGGAAGAGTTACCATGCTCCAAGCAATTTTTGCTTTGGCAGGACCTGGTGTGTTACCGTTCCAAAGGAAGAGAGAGAAGATTTGCTATAAATTGTTTAGAACACCTTTTGGAAGCATGAAATGAGCAGTCCAATAAGAGCAAATTGCATGAAGGACCGATTTCAACAGTTGAAGATGACCCGCAAAAGATAAGAATTTGTTTGTCCAAGCCTCAAGACGGTTGTTAATCCTTGTAATTAATGGTTGACAGTTGTGTTTTGAAAGCTTCCTTGTGATCATAGGCACTCCTAGAAATTTTGTCGGAAGGTCACCCATTTCAATGCAATAAGAATTGAGAATCCAAAAGTTGAGACTGGCACAATTATGGGAAAGATAGCATGAGCTTTTTTGAGGATTCGCTGATAAGCCTGAGAAGTTTCTAAATTGAGCTAGAGTATTCATAAGAAGCGATATCGACCTAGATTCTCCCCGACAAAACAGGATGAGATCGTCAGCAAAACATAGATGGTTCAATTTCAATTTTTTCATACCTTGATGCCATTTAAAATCCGGTTTTTCAGACAGGTTTGATAACATCTCTGATAAAACATCCATGACTAGGATGAAGAGAAATGGAGACAGGGGACATCCTTGCCTAATTCCACGTTTGCTTGTGAAGTATCCTTCCAACTCACCGTTTACTTTAACTGAAAAGCGGACCGTAGTGAGGCAAGAGTGAATCCAGCGGATGATTGGGAAGGGATAGCCCCTAAGGATTAGAACATCGATGATAAAATGCCAATGACAAGAATCAAAAGCCTTGTTGTCCACCTTGAACGCAGCTCTAGGGGCATCCCTTCTACGATTATAGCCTTTTAAAATTTCCCGGGCCTTAAGGATATTGTCTGAAATGCCCCTTGATAAAAGCAGCTTGAGCTTTATCCACTAAATCAAGTAAGGTGTTTCTGAGCCTCTTTACAATCAGTTTGGATACACATTTATAGAGCGTGTTACAGCAAGAGATAGGCCTGAAATCCTTCATCGTAGTTGGGTTTTTGCATTTAGGAATTATTGCAATCACCATGGCATTTGAATAATGAGTCAAAACCCCTGTTTCCAGGAAGTGATGGACATCATTAAGGAAATCCCGACCCATTATGTCCCATGTCTCCAGGAAGAAATTAACATTGAAACCGTCCGGCCCCGGCGACTTGTTTCGTTTTATTGATTTGAGAATGTCAAAAATTTATTTATCTGTGGCTTTTGTTGTCAACCTTTGAGCTTGAGAAGTAGGGATTTTCTTTTTGATACAGCTATGAAGGTGATCAATGCCTGGGTATGAATGCATCTCTTGATTATGGAAACTTTGAAAATGGTTCACTGCCTCATGTTTAATAGCATCTCCATCCGTAATAATTTGGCCATTTGCATCCACCAGAGTTGCGATTTTGCTGTTGTTCAAGTTTGCAGCATTTTTTTTTATGAAAGTAGGACGTATTTTGGTCCCCAAGAGCTAACCATTGCACACGAGATCACTGGTGAGCAATATTTTCCTCGTATAGCAACAGGTCTCCAAGTTTGGATATGAGGTTTTTTTCTTCCTTGAACACTACATCATCATTACAACCATCAAGAATTTTCTGTTGAGCATGACAAAGTAGATCTCTGGTATCTCTAATCTGCGATATGACGTGACCTTCATTTTGCTGAAGAGAAACTAACTTCTTTTCACTTGATTTAGCTTCTGAGAGATGATATAAATAGGATTCCCTTTTATTTCAGTCGACCAGGCTTCTTTTACTGTATTGAGAAATACTGGGTGATTAATCCAGTAATTATAGAACTGAAAGGCCTTTGGCTTTCCCCGAGCATGGTCTTGAATATTTAGAATGGATGTTCTGTGGTCTGAAAGCCCCCAAGGGGTAAAAAGAGCATCGGCATTGCTTTGTGAAGATAGCCATATAGGGTTCCCCAACACACGATCCAGCTTCCTTTTTATTGGGTTTGTGGTTTGTTTATTCCACCAAGTGTGATATGTCCCAAAGTATCTCACATCAGCGAGGCCATTGTTTACTAGAAATTCTTTGAAAATTTGCATTTCCCGAGTCCAAATAGCCTTACCACCGGTGTTTTCATTTAGATCTTTAATAGTGTTAAAATCACCAAGAAGAGCCCAAGGATGTTGACAAGTGTGTAAAGATGTTAAATCTTCCCATAACTTAAGCATGTCCTCATGATCATTAGAAGCATATATAAAAGTAAACAAAAAGACTTCTTGAGAGGAGATGAGAGTGGCCTTACAGTGAATAAACTGTGCTGATTTAAAGTCGACAGAGACATTCCAGATGTTGGGATTCTAGCGGACCCAGATTCTATCATTCGAGTGAAACTGGTAGTTAGCATCCCAATTCCAAAAATTATGGACAGTTCGAAAACTGGAGGGGGCTTTATTTTCTTTTATCCTAGTCTCAAGAATACCAGCTAAGGAGATGTTTTGATCCACCAAAAACGAATGCAAATCAGCTTTTTGACACTTTTATTGAGACCTCTAATGTTGTAGGAACACACTCTGACCATTATTTATGTTTTTTGCTTGTCACAGTTTTGAAATATGTCCATTGTAGAGAAGACTCTTTTTGATGTGAGCTCTTGTTCAACCCACATACATTCCAAGATGCAATAACCATTAGTAGTGATGTTTTGTTGGTTTCCCTGCCAACCAAAAGCTTCTTTTAGGAGTAATCATTGTAAAACCCTCTTCCCCGGTCCCCAAAACAGAGCCATCTACAGGAACCGGTGGTAATCCACGAGGAGATGTGTCAAGGCATGGAACATTGGCCAATTCATCGTTTGATTTAATTTTTTGTCTCTGCCATTTTGATGGCAATGATTGGGACAAAGTAATTTCCCTCTTTTCAATAGAGTTCAAGCTGTCAAAATCGTTTTTAAGCAGAATGGGATGTGATTCCTCTGCATTTTCACAAGGAAGCTGTGAGGGAACCAAAGAGAGATCATCATTATCTGGCACCTCTGCACAATAAACTTCCAGTCCGTCCAGATTCCCTATACTCTCCTATGCTTGCCTCAGGATTTCATCCTCATCCATTACGACATCACATCCCAGAAATTTACCAGTTACATAAGGTACCATGGCCATATTAGCTACATAGTCCTCTCTCCTAGTTGAGGCTGTTTCATTTGTAGCATTTTTTGCCGCCTCATCTTTGGCATTCTTTGTAGCAGAGTTGTCCTTATGTGTGGTTTTTGATTTCACTGCATTAGGGTTGGCATGTCACCTAGATAAATAGTGACCAAAAGCACGATAAATGCTGCAAGAATACGGTAGCTTAGGGTATTGAATTTCCACTTGAATTCTTTCGTCCTCACCGTCACAATTGATGATTCTGACTGAAGCAAAATCAGGTTGTGGACCATCGTATTCAAGTTCAACTTGAACCCCAGCAAATTTGAGAGGTTCGAATTTCGAGGTGACCACATCAAATTTCAGAGGTTTCCCAACTCCTGTAGCAATGGAACTAAGCCCCTCCTTTGTCCAATATGAGTACGGCACATCCACTAGTTTGATCCAACATGGCACTTTACGAAAAATGTTTTTCTTAAACGTAGAGCCTTCCATCCATGGCAATAAGTATAAGGTCTTTCCCTCCATCTAGATGGTGGTCCTATTGAGCACTGCATTTTTCTGCTCAACAATATCAAATCTGAAGGTAAAGTAACCCTTCGAGCTGTAATATACTTGTTGTGGAATAAAAAGTAGGGTTATCAAATTGCGGCTAGGGTTCGTGAGCTTCGTGCTTTAATGGCTGCACTTGCGTTTTGGTGACCTAATTCGGGTCCTCACAAGATGCCTACGTATCTCAGAGTTGAGAATTAAGCCAAGACGTAGTTCTAGGTGAAGGGTCTGGCCCTTTATATAGGTTGTAGGAGCCTCAGAATCGTAGTAGGAGTCGGAGACTTGGTGGACAAGTCTTCCTTGAAGAAGGTTCCAGATTTATTCCTTGTAGGAATCAGTTTCCATATCGAATTGGATGCCTTGGTGGTTAAGTTTGATGGAGATAATATCCTTATCCAACTCTTATTGCTGAGCTGTTTATTACCCTTAATATTAATTACGAAATTAATATTGTAAATAGGGTTTGGACCCATCTGGTGGGCCCCACGTTTGGACCATTCTGGGTCTAATTAATGCCACATTAAATGTGTCTTTGGGGCTTATTTTCAGCCCATATCATTTGCCCCCCAACTTCTAGGAAAACTGATCAGGTTTTCCTTGAAGTTATAACGGCCACATTCGAGACTTGGGTCAGGGTTCGTTGCTCTTACGTGAGTATTTTCAACATATCGTCTTAATGTAAGGCGTGGAGCGACCGACGCATTTACAATGATATTGAACGACACTAACAGTGTTAAACGGCACTAAACGATGATAATTAGTCTCAAACAATGTTTAAACAGAGTTAAACGATGTTAGACGACATAAAACGGCATTAACGGCGCTAATTGGCACTAAACAGTGCTTAATCGGCACTAAACGGCGCTAATTAGTCTCAAACAACGTTTAAACAGAGTTAAACGATGTTAGACGGCATAAAACGGCACTAACGGCACTAATCGGCACTAAACAGTGCTTAATCGGCACTAAACGGCGCTAATTAGTCTCAAACAACGTTTAAACAGAGTTAAACGATGTTAGACGGCATAAAACGGCACTAACGGCGCTAATCGGCACTAAACAGTGCTTAATCGGCACTAAACGGTGCTAATTAGTCTCAAACAACGTTTAAACAGAGTTAAACGATGTTAGACGGCATAAAATGGCACTAAAATGTGCTAATCTTGACCTCTTTTTAGCACTGAAAACCATCCGAGACTCGCTGAAAAAGTCGAGATCTAGGTCCAGAAACTATCTGAGGTTTACTGAAAAAATCGAGATTCAGGACCACGAACTACCCCGCGATCGGCCGGACCACGGAGTAGCTCGTGATCGGCCACAAGGTGATCGGCCAGAGGGCTTCAAGCCACCATGGTCGGCCACACCATGGTCGGCTGGAAGGTGGTTGACCGAACGACCCGAAATCTTCGTGGTCGGCCGGGAGGTGGTCGGCTGCGGCCCCTCGTGCGCCGTGGTCGGCTGCCTCGTGGTCGGCTACGGCCCTCCGGGTGTCGTGGTCGGCCACTTCGTGGTTGGCGAGGAAACCCGGACCTGAAAACCATCCATGGATCTTGAGGATCAAGAACCTCGATCTTGATCTTAAGTCGTCAGGGATCTAGGATCTAAAATCATCTTTGATCCTAAGGATCAAGAACCTTGATCTTGATCTTTAGTTGTCAGTTTGGTCATTCGTGACTCCTAATGATATTACTCCTTAATTCATGATTAGCACTGCTAATCTTGTGCTTAAGGCTAAACTCGTTACTTATCTTCTTAAGCGCAAACATCCATGCAGCAACTATTTCAGCTATTTCTTTTCCGGCATATATGAATTATAACGATTCTTTCTGTATAACGCGGATAATTTTTGTCCTTTTTCGTCTATAAACGATAGATGACATGTAAACGCGAACCAAGCTGAGATTCAACCAGATGTAGCAGGTCATGCATTTTCTATAAAAGAGGAGAAGTAGCCTTCATTTCAATTCACTTCTTCATTTCAGAGCTCTCAAATTCTTAAGTTCTCTAGCTTCAAGTTGCGAGATCAAGTTCAAGCTTCAAGATCAAGTTTCAGCTTCAAGATCAAGATGTCGGAAGGTGATCAACCAATGGCTCCCCCTGTCTCCATGATGGAAGCTATGTCGAAGAGGAGTAAAATGAGGACCACCAAAGGTAAAGAACAAATCAAACCTCCTTCGTATGTTGAACATAGATTTGAATCCTTGCTAGATCTCCTGAACATTATGAGGGAAGCATTCCCAAACTGTTCCAGCTTAGATTCTTTTAACAGTCCAAGTAAGTTGTCGGAACGAGATGTCCAAAAGATAAGGGAGTCTGATGTGCCGAAAACATGACAATTAAAATCGCAAGCGCACGATCATCGTTTTAGTATTTTAAGATTCGATCCACAGGGAATAATATTTTCGCAAATCCTTAATTCTAATTGAATCGAACTAGAACAAATTTGGGTTTTGGGAATTTTGGTTTTAACTAATTATTTCCTAAAAGAAAAATTAAAATAATTTTTAAAAGAAAATTTGATTTATTCTAATTTTAAACTACTAATTAAAAATGAGAAGAACAAAAACCAAATTATTCTAAGTTTTAATCAAAACTAGATTTTATATTAAAACTCTATTTTATTTTATTTATTATTATTATTATTATTATTTTTTGAATTGAACTAAGAAAATTTAATAAAAACTTGGCATGAACTATTCCTAATTACCACTAGCCAAAAACGAATCCAACACAAGAAATTCACAAATATCAAAACCAGCAAACTCAGGACCAAGTAGACTTAGAAATCGAAAAACAAAATAAACAATTACTTCAACAAAACCTTTACAGAAAAACAAACAGACGCAAACACTACAACTCGTTAAAACAGCCATATCGAACACACTAACTCAACCATTTTCTGCATTAAACCGACTCGTTACAGATGTTTGAACTCGTAAAAACGCAGCACAATCTAACAGCAGCTCGAACAATGAAAACATTACTCGACTCAATCAACATTGATTCAATTAACAAAACTTACAAATTCCTTTTCGAAATACAAACTTCAAATTAGAAAATGAAAGCAATACTTTAGTGAAAATCGCGGACTCAGTACAAGACTCAGAAACACGGCAACAAAACTCGACTTGAAAATGCAGCGAATTAACAACAATTTGAAAACCAAAACACAAGAAACCAGAGCATTTAACATTATCTAACATAGCATAGCAAATAACGAACTCGGTATCTAACGAACGCAAACAACAACTCAGGGGAACTCGAAAACGGTAACACTGCAAAACTGGACAGGGAACGCAGCTCATACACACGAACTAACTGCAACCTCAAACCTAAAATTAAAACAACGATGAGGCTCGACATTACAGAACTCGAAATAAGATTCGACGAAAACTCAAAACCTTGTTAACAGAACAAAACAGCAAAGGAGTACAACAGTTAACTCGCAACTCATAATAATTAAAACAACGACCCACAAACTACAAGTGACTTGGCAACTCAGAACAATCCATTTTGGGAAGAACAGCAGCATTACTAAAACATTACTCAAAACGCAGCACTAAATAACCTAAGGAGAAAACAAGAAGAGAAAAGGAGAGAGAGAGAGGTATTCGAAGGGAGAGATTTAATTGAGAGAGAGACTCGAGAGAGATGTTCGTGAGAAAGAGAATTGAGAAAACGAAAGAACCCCACGGTAGCATAGCAGAGAAGTAAAGAGAGGGGGAGGAAGGAAGAGAGATGTGATTGTTGGTGTTTGCTATTGCCGTGAAGAAGAAGAGGGGAAAATGAAAAAAAAACAAGCTGGGTTTGGCAAACAAGGAAACAAGGGGAAATGTTCGAATAAAAACAGAGTAATACAAAATAAACTTCGAATTAATAATCAAACGATCAGAAAAAAATAAAAATGTTTACAAAAATTACAAAGAAAAATTACAACTAAATTTAGGAGTGTCCTAAAACTAATCCTAATACTAAGTTGTTTTACAAGAGAGAAAAATGAATCTATTTATAGGAAATAGATTGAGATTTGTGGTTGGTGTGGATTAATCCCCACCATTCATTTTTGTTTGGTGGGATTAAATCCTAGCCCTCCATATTTATTTATTTATTTTTTTTTCTTTTTAGTTTTTAAATAAAAATTCAGCTTTTGCACCAAACTCCCTCTTCTTTCCTTTTCTTCTATTTTGGTCCTTCTTCTTCTTCTTCTTTTTTCTCTTCTTTGACCTTTATTTCTTTATTTTGCAATTTCTTCAATTTTTCTTGAATTTCCTAAAATACAACAAAATAATTTATTAAAATACGAATTCAAACAATAAATAGGTAATAAAAATATGCAAAAATATGCACTTATCAAATGCCCCCATACCTATCTTTTGCTCGTCCTCGAGTAAAACAAAAAGAAAATCTAGATAAAAAGTCCTATACTCCTTTTCGTAGGTGTGACGGGTAATTTTAGGTTTACCAACCCGTTAAACCAATAGACGATCTCTACAGGAGGAGTGTTGTCTCCTAAGGGTTTACAGAAGATATACCCATAAAATCTTTGAGATAAGTCAGCAAGTATCCAACTTTCCTCTTTTACTCTAGCTTTCATTGGTGTCTAACATAACAATTTTGTATGAAAATATATACCTTACCGATTATTCTAATAATAGCCAAGTTATAGGTTCCCACAATCCACATGATTAGACTAAAAATTTGCACAAAATCCCAAGGTGTGTAGTGAATTTAAGGCCTTTGATGGATTAACTGCATACGAACATTTTCTCTTTTTCAACCAATATTGAACTGACCCAATCTCTATCAAAACAAGGTTCTAGCCAAACTTCACGTTGTTAGTAGTTAGACCGACCGTGCAATGGTTGAGGTCCCACAAGACTTTTGCATCAATACCCATTTAGCGAGTGTTAGGTCAACAATCCCAGATCACAAAGGACCTTAGGTTGCTAGGCACAAAGTCCCCTCGGACTTACTTACTCGGGTTATCAATGAGCCCAACCTAGCCGATTTCCCTACTAAGAATTTATTACAAAATTACACTAGCACTCTACAATTACAAACATTTATTGACTCTTTTTTTTTTCTTTTTCTTTTTTTTTGATGACACCATAGGAACCAAATCTCGCAAGGTTTGATTCGACATTGTTCTAACATGTGGGTTCTCTCTCAGGTATCGAATAACATTCCTATACAATTCTTCCATCAAAAGTCTTGTGCAAATGTGTCGTCTTGGACTTTTAAGCAGAAATTTGTTCGACACAAGTTTCATGAGGAAAACCTTACCTGACTACGTTCAAATAATCTAAAGGCATTATACATATAATTTTTGAAAAATAGTCAACACCAACTAGTTCTAGAATTTAAAGAGTGGGAAGGACAACTAAGCTAAAATATCTCTATTTTTGGATTTTTAAAATTTTTCAATTTTTTTGGATTTTTTTCAATTTTGTGTATTTACACTAAAACCCTCCCCCATACCTAAATCATGCATTGTCCTCAATGTATGCAAAATGAATGAGAATAAAATAGAGAAAAGGAAATACCTGATAAGGGATGACGGAGAATGACAAACTGCTGAAAAACTACGAAAGAAAACAACTCACACACGCACACAATGTAACTCCCCCATACCTACATTCTACTATGGGAGGTACAAAACAAATATTTACTAACCAATACCTGCTCTCGGAAAAAATATTTTTGTTATGCAACCAACATATTTCAGAAACTCACCCACAAAACTAGCATAGACCACTCGAACGATCCGATTAGGCACAAGAATAAAACTCATATTCCTAACTTCATCCATAGACCACGAAGATGTTTCTTTTTGTTGTTTAAGCAAATTGATTACGATAAGATGTTGGTCATGAATATCATGAGTTTCGATGAAAGATGGAGCACGAGTGGAAAATGGAGAAATAGAAACGGGTGGGGGTGGCTCTTCGAAAAATGTTTTACCAACAGAATTAGGATCACAAGAATTATCCTTATGTTGGGTTTCCCATTTGGAACAAATATTCATCATCTCTCCAAACATCTCTTCCGAGGTCAAATCCTTAAAAGATTCGTGAAGCTCTCGATTGGTCTCGTAATGCAATTGAAAATCTTGTTTAAGAAGAGACTCAATCTCATGATCATCCAAATTTGACCTTGAAACAACCTCCTTAACTAGATCAGCTCCTATTGGTTGAGTATGAAGTTCTTCGGGTTTTTCGGAAAGAGGTTTGGAAGATGAAAGGAAAAGTTCACTAGAAGAATATGATGGTTGTCTAGGTGAAGCCACAAACTCAGAATCATCGGGATTCTTCGTTTGACCTAGAGAAAGAATGATGTCAGCATCAGAATCTTCTTCGTGTGAATCACCACAGAAAGGAGTGTCAACTTGAACATTAGACCTAGGAGAAATGATATCATCGAAAGTATCGATAGGTCTTTGAGTGATAAGAAATTCAGGGTTGACCTCGGGTGGATTCGGAGTGGTTATCGTCTCACGCTCGCACATGGTGGCTAATTGATTCACTTGAAATTCTAACTTAGATAAGACTTGAGCATTAGAGTTAAAAATTTGCCTATCAGAAGTTATGGTTCGCATGAAGTTTGCTTGAGAAACCAATAAAGCCTCGATACTCTTTTCTAAGGTGTCAAGTTGACTCGGAATTGGATAAGAGTTCGGTACTTGAAAATGTGGAGGCGGAGTTTGGTAGCTATGACCTTGGTTCCATGAGAGATCGGGATAATCTCTCCAACCAGAATTAGAAGACGATGTAAAATGGTCATTTCTAGAGGTTGGTTGAAACATGGCGTTGACATGTTGAAAATTGAGACTCGGAGAGTTGAAATTTGGGTGCCAAGACGTGTGTGAAGGGCCTCTAAGGGTTTCTAAGGCTTCGAGTCGTCTAGTAAGAGCATCTAATTCAGAGTCGATTGCAATATCGTTTTCACTATAATGCAAATCACTAAAAGTACTATACGACTCGTTATATACACTAGGTTCCCTAGTTGACTCACACCACATCGTATTATCTGCTAACTCCTCGTCAAAATCCCAACCTTGGTAATAACGCTCCCTAAATGCTACGGACATGGTAAAGATTGATCAAGGATAAAATCACGTAGCAAGTAAGTGCGAAAATGAAACACACAAAATAAATGGTGAAAAAAATCAAAATCTAACCTAGGTTCCCTAAATAAAATAACTAGACATTGCTCACACACTAAAGAAAATCCGTAAATTAAGAATTATTCAGACCGATTCGGCCAGATTAGAGCAGGCATTGCCAAGAGGCCAAACTCGTCACTTAGACACCAAATCTTAACAGCCAGGCGAACCTTAGACACTGAAGGTCGTGAATAAGTCTTAATTACGTTTATTTGATGCAACAAACAACGAGATATATACAAAAACGATAAACAATTATGGATGCTCTACACTACGTGTTCTAAACTAAAGAAGAGAAAAGAATTTAACGTACCTCGGTCCGCCAGCGATCACCACAATTTACTAGGTACGAAAAATTAAAAACAAGAAAATAAAAATCTAAATGATGTGCCCAAAGTGATTAAATGCATGATGCACAAAGTATGTATTTACAACTATTTTTTTTTTTTCAATTTTCAATTTTTTTGTGATTTTTGATTTTTTTTTAATTTTTTTTTTGTGATTTTCTAAAAAATAAAAAGATGAAAAGAGTGAGATACGGGTTACCGAAGCACGCTTCCAGAAATTCCAATTTTTCCACGCTCCGAGAGAAGATTCCCGAAATTTCACACTTTCCTGATAAAAACGAGATAAAAATAAGGCAAGAAATAAAACTAATCCGAAAAATTAAAAATTATGGTGCAAAAAATAATTAAGTTCCCCGACAGCGGCGCCAAAAACTTGATGTGCCGAAAACATGACAATTAAAATCGCAAGCGCACGATCATCGTTTTAGTATTTTAAGATTCGATCCACAGGGAATAATATTTTCGCAAATCCTTAATTCTAATTTAATCGAACTAGAACAAATTTGGGTTTTGGGAATTTTGGTTTTAACTAATTATTTCCTAAAAGAAAAATTAAAATAATTTTTAAAAGAAAATTTGATTTATTCTAATTTTAAACTACTAATTAAAAATGAGAAGAACAAAAACCAAATTATTCTAAGTTTTAATTAAAACTAGATTTTATATTAAAACTCTATTTTATTTTATTTATTATTATTATTTTTTTTTGAATTGAACTAAGAAAATTTAATAAAAACTTGGCATGAACTATTCCTAATTACCACTAGCCAAAAACGAATCCAACACAAGAAATTCAAAAATATCAAAACCAGCAAACTCAGGACCAAGTAGACTTAGAAATCGAAAAACAAAATAAACAATTACTTCAACAAAACCTTTACAGAAAAACAAACAGACGCAAACACTACAACTCGTTAAAATAGCCATATCGAACACATTAACTCAACCATTTTCTGCATTAAACCGACTCGTTACTGATGTTTCAACTCGTAAAAAACGCAGCACAATCTAACAGCAGCTCGAACAATGAAAACATTACTCGACTCAATCAACATTGATTCAATTAACAAAACTTACAAATTCCTTTTCGAAATACAAACTTCAAATTAGAAAATGAAAGCAATACTTTAGTGAAAATCGCGGACTCAGTACAAGACTCAGAAACACGGCAACAAAACTCGACTTGAAAATGCAGCGAATTAACAACAATTTGAAAACCAAAACACAAGAAACCAGAGCATTTAACATTATCTAACATAGCATAGCAAATAACGAACTCGGTATCTAACGAACGCAAACAACAACTCAGGGGAACTCGAAAACGGTAACACTGCAAAACTGGACAGGGAACGCAGCTCATACACACGAACTAACTGCAACCTCAAACCTAAAATTAAAACAACGATGAGGCTCGACATTACAGAACTCGAAATAAGATTCGACGAAAACTCAGAACCTTGTTAACAGAACAAAACAGCAAAGGAGTACAACAGTTAACTCGCAACTCATAATAATTAAAACAACGACCCACAAACTACAAGTGACTTGGCAACTCAGAACAATCCATTTTGGGAAGAACAGCATCATTACTAAAACATTACTCAAAACGCAGCACTAAATAACCTAAGGAGAAAACAAGAAGAGAAAAGGAGAGAGAGAGAGAGGTATTCGAAAGGAGAGATTTAATTGAGAGAGAGACTCGAGAGAGATGTTCGTGAGAAAGAGAATTGAGAAAACGAAAGAACCCCACGGTAGCATAGCAGAGAAGTAAAGAGAGGGGGAGGAAGGAAGAGAGATGTGATTGTTGGTGTTTGCTATTGCCGTGAAGAAGAAGAGGGGAAAATGAAAAAAAAACAAGCTGGGTTTGGCAAACAAGGAAACAAGGGGAAATGTTCGAATAAAAACAGAGTAATACAAAATAAACTTCGAATTAATAATCAAACGATCAGAAAAAAAATAAAAATGTTTACAAAAATTATAAAGAAAAATTACAACTAAATTTAGGAGTGCCCTAAAACTAATCCTAATACTAAGTTGTTTTACAAGAGAGAAAAATGAATCTATTTATAGGAAATAGATTGAGATTTGTGGTTGGTGTGGATTAATCCCCACCATTCATTTTTGTTTGGTGGGATTAAATCCTAGCCCTCCATATTTATTTATTTTTTTATTTATTCTTTTTTTTTTCTTTTTAGTTTTTAAATAAAAATTCAGCTTTTGCACCAAACTCCCTCTTCTTTCCTTTTCTTCTATTTTGGTCCTTCTTCTTCTTCTTTTTTCTCTTCTTTGACCTTTATTTCTTTATTTTGCAATTTCTTCAATTTTTCTTGAATTTCCTAAAATACAACAAAATAATTTATTAAAATACGAATTCAAACAATAAATAGGTAATAAAAATATGCAAAAATATGCACTTATCAGAGTCCTATCACTTCCCAAGTGCCATTAAGGTTCGTCTCCCAAACCCATCAGATAGAACATGCAACTGGCATCCTGAGAGGATTTGTGTTTACTGGGGTGCCTTAGATGCTGGGTTCAGATTCCCGGTTGACAATTTTATCATTAGATTGCTGGCGGAGTATCAGATCCACCCCTGTCAATTGTATCCCAATGCTTGGAGGTACATCTCTATTTTCTTAATAAGGTGTCGCCAACTGGAGATTCATCCGACAACTACAATGTTTCGAAGTATTTTTGGGGCCAGCAACTCTTCCGACTCCAAGAAAGGATGGGTTAGCCTTAAGCACTGAGCCAAACTTCCACACATGGTGAATCCCTTCTCCTTTCCAGATTCACAGCATTTCTGGGAAAGGGAGTTTGTAGTTCTTGAGTGGAAAGGTGGTGACTGGGGCAACTTCTTTGTGAAGAGATTTGGGTCCGTGGAGGACAGTTCACATTTCGTGTGTGTCCTTACTGATTCAGAATTGTTGGATCGAGATAGGCTTCTTGCTGATGACGGCCGTACACACTATAAAACTTTTCTGAATGAAAAGAATCTTATTGAGACCGGCCTTAGCTTTCTTTCCATTGAGGGTAACTTTCTTACTTGAGCTTATTATGAACTCTGTTTGTTCTTATCCCGATATTTTTCTCTTTGTATTTCAGCTGCTGAGGAGATTGCTAGTCGTCCTGAGAACCGGCCAACTGTTACTAAAAGGATGAAGAAGAAGGCTGAGGAGAAACTGAATCCTACTAAGCCTCATATCCCTAACTTCTTGGAGCACTGCTCTCAAGGCGGTAAACGATCCCGAAACGCTGATGGGGACGTCAGGACTCCTTTCATACCTTCTTGGGGCATATGTGAACAAGACTCGGTCTTTGGGATTCCTTATCTAGCCCTAGACTGGTCCAAGCTTTCAATCACTCCTCCTAACCGAGTGACACTGCATGCAGGTGATAAGTGGATTTATATCCACTTGGATCGCTTCAATTCGGCTTAAATTGATTGTCTTGTACTCAAGTTTATTGTAGTTTTGATGTGTTTTTTTTAGTTGTGCAGATTTATAAGAATGTCGATTGTGGGTGATGCTTCTATCGTGTTTGGAGGATTAATTGATTAAAATTCGGATTTTCCGGTAAGGTTGCGCAGTCTACACTGTTTTGGCCATATCCGGAGTTCTATAAGTCCGTTTGAGGCCCGTAAGCTGTCCACGCGAAGCCTGGAAGATTTTCTACAACTTATGATAGGATTCGCGCACGCAAGTTGCGTGTGGTGAGAGCAGATTGCGCGACAAGCAGGCTGATGGGAGCAGGAATTTACTATTTTGCCCTTTTCAAGTTTTAATTGTATTTTGGGCAGTTTTTGGTACCTAAATCGAATTCTAATTGTAATAAAAGGCAATTTCTTGCTGGGCAAGACTTGGACTGCCTATATAAACACATCCAGCCCTTGTAATATTAGACAATTAGGGAATTAGACAATTATATATCTTGTACATAATATAGCTTAGATCTGCAAGGGAGAAAAGGGGAGAAAGATTCAACGCTCGTGACAAGTAGCGGATCTAGATCTACTTCATCTTTTGTATCATAGATTTGTTTTCTCAACTCTTGTTTTATTAATATTATTACTTTCTTTCATATCTTGTCTTCTATCATGGTTTCATCAGATCCCATGATGACGAGCGGTTCGATATGAGCTAATCATTGTCATGGGATTCTAACAGATTTATCTACGTAGCTTAGTAGTTTGATTGCTTTAAAGATTTATGTGTGGTGAATTCTTGATATCCTCGTATGGTTGTGTTTCATGTGTTTAGATGAGTCATGAACATCTAATTTGTTAATCTCTTGCGAAACGAGAGTGGATCTTGAGATTTAGAACTTGCCATGCTAGCATAGGATAGGTTGATATTATTATCATGATTTGTGGCATACATAGAGATATGATGCTACCCTATGTGATCTATGTGGATAACTTGTGCTTCAACCTTTATGTTTTCAAATTCTATAGAGATATAGGGTCTAAACATAATTGGTGTCTACCCATCTTCTATCTCTTTTGTGGATGCATGCGTAGTTTGGTATTAGTATACCGAGAGGTAGCTTTTACTTGTTTCGTGTTATTCGATCAGATATCAAAACCATCGTATGCATTGATTAAAGGCATCAACTCTAAGTGAAGTAGATGATGAAGTTAGGATTCCATGTTTTCTCGCATATAAGTAATTCAATTTTAATTCTCATTAGTTAGTAATTTTTAGTTTTTTAATTTGTATCTTAGTTAATTATAGTTAGTAAAAACTTAATCTTGTTATTTGTCTTAGCAGTGAATAATAATCATACATTGTTGCATAGGTGCATGAACTGAATTGAAACCTAACCAGATCTCTGTGGGAACGAACTTGACTTCTATCTATATTACTTGTGACCATGTACGCTTGCGTGTTTTAGTGTTAACAGCAGGCGACAAAATGGATGAGTCTCAGCTCATGGGCGCTCAGGCCTTGTATCAGGTATGAAATTCCCTCTGTTAAGTTTGACACTGTTATTGATTTCAACTTTGCATATTCCTCGTAGCTCACCCATTTCCTTGTTACAGGCCAATGCTTACTTTCAAACTGTTTTGACTCAAGGCCGGGCTTTTGAAAGGCATATGATGTAGCCTATTTGTATTTCGAGGATACAACTCAACTTAAACAAGATTGTAATAGTAAATAGTATATAGATTGTCACAAGGAATCTCAGATTATATTATCTGTCAGAAGAAAAAGATCAAGGTCAATCTACAGACTTGAAGAATTACTACATTGAAAGAAGTTCAGTCATCTGATCAAGCCTCAGTGAAGTATTCGTTAAAGAAGTGGATTCATTTAAAGTGACAGAGATTTCAACAGTGACACAGACAGTATAGAAGAATTAATAGAGAGAGAAGAAAAAGAAAAGAACAGGAACCAGATTTTAAAGTCAATATATGAAGAACTGTCATTGCGGTTAGTCACTCATGAACCAGACAGTACATCGAGTGTCAACATTAAACAGTGGTTGTTTATCATTAACTTCAGTGGTTCAAGCTGTCAAGACTGGTATGTTAAGAGAAGAAAGGAACCAAATCATAAAGTCAAAAATAAAGAAAAGCCGTTGGAGTTAGTCGCT
Source organism: Saposhnikovia divaricata (assembly GCA_036435485.1). Lineage (NCBI taxonomy): Eukaryota > Viridiplantae > Streptophyta > Magnoliopsida > Apiales > Apiaceae > Saposhnikovia > Saposhnikovia divaricata. The sequence continues at coordinate 38,058,527 of CM071599.1, forward strand.
CATGAACCAGACCGTGCATCGAGCGTCAACGAAAATCCGGTGGTAATTCTTTATTACTTTCAGTGGTTCAAGAAAAAGATTTGAGCTGTCAAAAGATTTATATTAATTCTCTTTTAATTAATATAATTATGTAATTGATTTAATTTAATAAATTAATTCATTCCGAATTAATTTATTTATTAAATTAATTATCATGTTAATTAATTTTGAATTAATATATTAATCTATTAGATTTAATTAATTAGTTTATTAATTAATTAATCATTATTCGTTTAAATGATTAATTGATTAATCAAGTTAATTAAATTAAATACAATAGATAAAGAAAAGAAAAATCAAAAGAAACAAAACAAATAAAAAAAAAGAGAAAAGTGGTCGACAAAAGAGTAAAGGAAAGACAGGAATGCAAATGAATTGTAAAACAAAACAAACAAAAGTCTGTCAACAACACATGCATGCGGGAAGTCCTGTCGGCCAGCTCTGAACGCGCCAGGTCGCGCGTGCGCAACACGCGCCAGAGAAAAAGCCAGAACAGGCGCGCGTGTGCTTCACATTCTCTTCCTGCAACTGGGTTTCAAGTTTGAGCAGTTTAAATATTAACAGCTGAGCTTTTTGTTTAGGTCATACCGAGTTTTTTATTAGGTCATACCGACCTTTTATTTAAGTCATAACGAGCGTTATGCAAGTCATATTGATTTATTCTAAGTCATATCAAGGAGATTTGTGTCAGTTTATGTCATACCGATCAGCCTCAATATATCTATTAAGTCATACCGAAGGTTCAATATGACCTGTTAAGTCATACCGACAGATTCAAGAGGCAGCGGCTGATTTTGTTTAAATACAAAATGAAGACACAGCAGGCAGGACTTAACAAGAACAAATCAGAAAAATCCCAGCAGCTCCATTTTCTCTCCCAAGCTCAAGAACAAATTAATTTCTGTAAAATCAAGTTCATCTCTCTTGTAATATTTTATCCGGTGGAACTTGTTTATTTATTGTTCTTGTACTACTAGCGAATTAAGTTTCCTAGTTCTAATCTTGATTTTTATTAACTAAATTAGAAAAGTTCATGTCGAATTTTCTAAATTAGTTTTTATCAACTTGATTAATTTCTGTACTGAAATTGTAACACCCATCAAGTTAATATATTTTTATATTCAACTTGAAATTTTGTTTCAATTTATTCCGCTCAAATTTGTCAAAATATAAATTAAATTTATCCGGACAAATTTCGATAAAATAGTATAGATTGTATTCAACCCCCCCTTCTACAATCTTATCGGACCTAACAGCTTTTAGGGATGAGAATATTAGCTTGAAGAATGACTCAGCAAGGTTCAAGGAAGAGATTGACGATCTGCACTCCCAAGTCGTTCGTACTGAAGCTAATGCTGCATCTACCCGTAAGCAACTTTCTTCTCTAGCCAAACAGAAGGCATCTGATGCTGACAAGGTGATCCAGGCCTACCATAGGTCTTAAGATTTTCTTAAGCTCATTGATGATCATGATGATGAGATGCGCCCTTCAACATGTCTGTTGGTTGGGATAAGGCCATTAACGCTGTGAGTCATAGGCATCCATCTGTTGTCAACCCGACTGATTTTCCTTTCCCAAATTGGGGTGTCAACCCGGCTAACCTAGCTTCTGGTTCGGGAACTAAAGTTGTTCCTCAGACATCAGGATCCGGCTCCAAAGGCAGTCATCGACGCTCTGGATCAAACTCCAAGGGGGCTGTTCAAGTTGCTAGCCAAGACTCATCTTCTTCTGGCTCCCGTGGGAAGAAACCCCCACCTGCAAAGAAAGTTGGAGTAGTTCGTCAACCCATCGCTGGCAAGAGATTGATCCGAAACGAGGGCAGTTCTACTTCTGATTCATCTTCCGAGGAAGAAGGGGCCGAAGTTGCTAATGTTCAGCCAATGGTGATTGTCGAGCCCGGTGATGACTCCGGTGAAGACTCGGAGGAGGAGAGTGGGGAAGAGGAGAGTGGCGAAGAGGAGTCTGGGGAGGAGTAGCTGGAGCTGGTTTGTGGCCTTGCATGGCCTTTTTAGCCGTATGTGGCTTTATATTTCTAGATTTCAATCAAGGTCCTTCGGGACCAAACTTTTATCTGTCTCGGTGATGTAACTTAACTGTTGGCCCTTCGGGGTCTTTATATATGCATTTGTTTCCTCATTTGTTTGTTTACTTGTTTTCGGTACTTGGTCTTTCTAGACTTACACTCAACAGGTGCTTGGTACATAAACAAAATCGCAGAATCATTGAAGGAAAACAAACTTGCATTAATAATTCGAAATGGGTTCAACCCTTACATAACTTATTACCTACTCGGGGCGTTAATCCCTGGAATGGTTTCATCAAACCTTATTTCTACTTCTCCTAATAAATAGATAGAAAGCTGAATCCGTACAAGGATAGCTTATACATAATAAACTTTGAGGTTCAAGGCATGCCAAACACGGGGCACCTCAACCCCGTCCAAGGTCTCCAACTTGTATGATCCTCGTCCCAACATCTTCTTGACTCGATACGGCCCTTCCCAGTTAGGGGCTAGCTTTCCCTTCTGGCCAACTCCAGAAGCCTCGATCTTCCTCAGAACTAAGTCACCTTGCTGGAAGAACCTTTCCTTAACCCTGTGGTTGTAATAAAAGGATGCTTTCTTTTGATGCTCTACATTTCTAGCGTTTGCCTCGTCCCTGACTTCATCAATCAGGTCTAGGGCGAGTCTCATGCCCTCTTCATTAGTCTCTGGTTCAAATGCCTCAACTCGAGGTGACGCTTGCATGATCTCCAAAGGCACAACTGCCTCAGCTCCATAAGCCAGCAGAAACGGGGTTGCTCCAGTTGTCACTTTACAAGTGGTACGGTATGCCCATAGTATGGGCAACAACTCATCTACCCCAGTGTTCCTAGAGCATTCGACCCTCCTTTTCAGTCCATCAAGGATAATTCGATTAGCTACCTCAGCTTGCCCATTAGCTTGTGGATGAGCCACTGAGGTAAAACGAAGCTCAATTGCATTCTCCTCACAATACTTCTTGAACTCTTCATTATTGAACTGTGTCCCATTGTTTGTCAGCAAAATTCGTGGGATTCCATATCTGCAAATTATGTTCTCCCAAAAGAACTGGGCAACTTGTTTGGTGGTTATCTTGGCTAGAGGTTTAGCCTCAATCCACTTAGTGAAGTAATCAATGACCACTATCAAGAACTTCCTTTGTGCTGAAGCCATGGGAAAAGGACCAAGTATGTCCATCCCCCACATTGCAAATGGGATGGGAGTGTTGACTGACGTTAACATCTTAGGCGGCTGCCTTACAATTGGAGCGTGTTTTTGACATCTGTCACACTTCTTGACGTAATTCTGTGCATCGGCCAGCATCTCTTGCCAATAGAATCCTAGTCGAGTGATCCTATGAGCTAGGGCTCTGCCCCCCAAGTGTTGCCCACATATCCCTTTATGAACCTCCTCCAATGCTTCTCTTGCCTCTTGAGGCCTCAAACACTTCAAGTATGGGATGACGAATGACCTTTTGTACAGAATGCCCTCAATCAAGGCGTATCTCAATGATCTTACTGAAAGTTTTTGTGCCTCCAAGGCATTGTCTGGGAGCCACCCGGTTTCAAGGTGAGCTTTGATAGGATCTATCCAAGAGCCCCCTACATCAATTGGTGCCACTAATTTCGAGTTAACGGTCGGGGCCTTCAAGACCTGGAAGTAGACACTCCCAGCATAATTTTCTATCTCGGAAGAAGCGAACTTAGACAGGGCATCGGCCTTAATGTTTTCTTCTCTTGGAATGTGCTCAACATAGCATTCCTCAAACTGAGTCATAACAGCCTTTACGACTCTCAGGTATTTCACCATAGTTTCATCCTTAGCTTCGAATTCACCATTTACTTGTGATACCACAAGCATTGAATCTCCACAAACTTTGAGATTCTTGACCCTCATGATTCTGGCCAAGCCTAAACCGGCTATCAAGGCCTCATACTCAGCTTCATTGTTAGTTGTCGGAAAGTCCAACTTCAAAGCATATTCAACTGTGAACCCATCGGGGCTTTGCAACACTAAGCCTGCGCCACTAGATTTTGTTTTTGATGCTCCATCAAAATAGAGCACCCAATATTCCTTCTGATCAGGTACAAGTTCTTCATCTTTATCTTGCTTCCCAGGGGTTGTTATCATCTCCTGCCCCCCGACTTCTTGGTTGATAATGGTGCATTCAACCACGAAGTCAGCCAATGCCTGAGCCTTAATGGCTGTTCGAGGCTTATACGTGATGTCAAATTCTCCAAGTTCAATCGCCCATTTGATTAGTCTTCCACTAGCCTTCGGGCTATGCAATATGTTTCTCAACTGTTGGTCCGTCAGGACTTCAATTTTATGTGCCTGGAAGTACGGGCGTAACTTCCTCGAGGCTGTTATCAATGCCAAAGCGAACTTCTCAATGGGAGAGTAATTCAACTCAGTCCCGTGCAACACCTTGCTCACATAATAGATAGGTTTCTGGACCCTCTTCTCTTCTCGAATGAGAACGGCGCTCAACGCTTGCTCAGATACCGCCAGGTATAGATAAAGAGTCTCCCCGGGACTAGGTTTGGCCAGCAACGGGGCTTCAACCATGTATTTATTCAGTTGTTCAAAGGCCTCTTGGCTCTCAGGGGTCCACTCAAAAATTTTCACCTTCTTCAATGCTTGAAAGAAAGGCAAGCATTTGTCACCAGACTTGGAGAAGAATCTTCCTAAAGCCGCTACCCGGCCTGTCAACTTCTGCACATCTCTTATAGAGCGTGGCGGTTCCATATCTAAGATCGCCTTGATCTTGTCAGGGTTGGCCTCTATGCCTCTCTTTGAAACCATCAAACCTAAGAATTTTCCAGATCCAACACCAAAAGCACACTTGGCTGGATTCAACATCATTTTGTGGTGCCTCAGCACTTCGAATGCCTCTCTGAGGTGCTTAATGTGGTCTGCCTTGAACAGGCTCTTGACTAGCATATCATCAACATAGACCTCCATGGTATTTCCAATCAGATGGGTGAATATCTTATTCACCAGTCGTTGGTAAGTAGCTCCTGCATTCTTTAGACCAAATGCCATAACAAGATAGCAGAAAACACCAAAGTCAGTTATGAAAGATGCCTTAGGGATGTCATCCTTGTGCATCTTAATCTGATTGTAGCCGTTGAACCCATCCATGAAGCTCAACATCTCATGTCCAGCTGTGGCATCTATTAACATGTCTATCCTTGGTAAAGGGAAACAATCCTTAGGGCATGCGTCATTCAAGTCGGTGAAGTCTATACACATCCTCCACTTACCATTGGCTTTCTTGACCATCACAGGGTTAGCCAACCATTCTGGAAATTGAATCTCTTCAATAAACCCAGCTTCTAAGAGCTTTTCAACTTCTTGCTTTATGGCCTCTTGCCTTTCAGGTGAAAAGTTCCTCTTCTTCTGCTGTATTATCTTCCGATTAAGATCGACATTCAATCTGTGAGTTATGAGTTGGGGATCAATCCCTGGCATATCAACTGCTGTCCAAGCAAACACATCAGTATTTTCTTGTAAGAATGTTATCAACTTGCCCTTCAGGGTTCCTTCAAAGAGGCTCCTATATAAGTTACTTTCTCAGGGTCGTCTAGCTCCAGAGGAATGGGAATTAAGTCCTCTGCTGGCTTCCCTCGGTGTTCATCATCACTACGGACATCCATGTCTTCGATCGGAAGTACCTGCCCCCCGACTCCATCAGCTCTTAATGCGGACACATAACAACTTCTTGCCATCTTCTAATCACCCTTTTGTTCTCCAACACCATTCCTGGTTGGAAACTTAATCTTCATGTGATATGTGGAGGCAACAGCCTTGAATGTATGAAGTCCAGTCCTTCCCAGGATCGCGTTATAAGTCGAGGATGCCTTGATCACAAGGAAATTCAGCATCTGGGTAGCCTCTTTAGGTTCCTGTCCAATTGTCATGGGTAACTGAATAGTCCCTTCAACCTTGGACTCAACTCCATTAAATCCGTAGATCGGCATATTGGTCGGGGTCAATTGAGAATCGGTGTACCCCATCTTCACAAACGCATCATGAAACAAGATATCAACAGAAGCTCCATTATCTATCAAGACTCGTTTCACCTCCAAGTTTCCAATCACAGGAGTTATGACCAACGGGTCGTCATGGGGGAACTTTACCCCTTCGAGGTCTAAATCGTCAAACCCAATAACTATTTCAGTCCTAGCACGTTTTGGGGCTTCTCCCACGATGTGCATCACTTCTCTGGCATACGCCTTTCGAGAGTTTCGAGTCGTACCGGCCGCTGTCGGGCCTCCCCAAATCATATTAATAACTGGCCCTCGGGGCTGTGGATTACGATCACGATCACGATCGTTATCTCTTCTATCATTGTCTCTCCTGTCATAGTCCCTTCTTTGGGTTCCACGATCATCACTCTTTGTGAACCTGCTCAGCCTTCCTTTTCGGATCAAGAACTCAATCTCATCTTTCAGCTACCTACAATCATCTGTATCATGACCCACATCACGGTGGTACCTACAGTATTGCTCCTTGTTTCCCTTCGCGGGGTCACCCCTAAGTGGTTTCGGCCATCGAAAGTCTTTATCCTTCTCAATATCTAACAAGATCTGACTCCTAGGAGCGTTCAGCCTTGCATAATCAGAAAACCTCGGTCCCAAACCCTTCTTTGGTGGTGACTCAGAATCCTTGCTAGTCCGGGGATACTTGTCCCTAGCATCGTACTCTTGCTCTTGCTTTCATTTCTTTGAGTCATTAGAACCCTTGCCATTGCCTCCTACGGTTTCCTTCTTCATGCTGTCCTCAGCCTTGATATACTTATCGGCCCTTCGTTGGAGCTCGGCCATGTTTTCAGGAGGATGTTTTGCCAAAGACCTTTTAAAGAAGAGATCAGTGGTTCCGTGTTCCAGGGCTACCATGGCCACCTTATTTTCCAGATCAGTGATATTCAACGTCTCCTTGGTGAATCGCTTGAGGTAATCCCTCAAATTCTCGTTCTTCCCCTGCACCACATACATGAGGGATGCAGAACTTTTTTCATGAACTCTCCCACTAATGAACTGGCTGACAAAGGTGGCACTCAACTCCTTAAAAGAGCCAATCGAGTTTGCAGGTAGGCGGCTATACCACCTTTGAGCCATGCCCGACTGGGTTTGAGGGAACGCCCTACACTTTAAGGCGTCGCTCGCAGGCTGCAACAGCAGTGCGTTTGAGAATGTCCTAACATGGTTTGCGGGGTCGCCCGTCCCATCATAAGCCTTAATCGTCGGCATCTTGAACTTCCTTGAGATGCGAGCATTCATTACCTCTTCAATAAACGGAGGTGTGGGGTCATCAGGATCCCCAAGTGGCATCAGATCCTTGGGGTTACTTCTGGGGGTCTCCACCCTTGTCAATTTTTCAGTTTGGGCTTCGGCCCTTCGCTGTCTCCTTGAAGGCCTCTCCAGATTTATAATAGGAATCCTCCCTGTAACTGGAGGAGGTCGAATCAGACTTCGCCTTGCTTGCTCCCTAGCAATATCATCCTTCAGCCTTTGGATCTCAGCCTCATGAGCCTTAATCCTTTCCTCAGCCGTTTGTGGAGGTCCATCATGGATTCTTTGGGACCTCCTTCGAGGTTCTCTACTAGCACGTCGCCTCCTTGGGGCTTCTTCGCGATCATCATCGTCATCCTCAGATGTCAAATCATCAGTATAGGGGCCAGAGTAATCATCGTAATCTCGATCTCGGATCTGTAAGGCATGACCGCTTGGTCCAGGTTCCCTTTGTCGAGGGGGATAATTAGGCAGCCCATACATCGGGTTGGTGTTCAAGGGGAGATCCGTAGTGTGGATCTGTACCCCCGGGGGTAGCGTATGATCAACGTTACCAAGAGGAGAAACCACCATCTAAAGAGGGTTAGTTTCTTGGCTTTGAGGGATAATCACAGGTAAAGTTCCCTCAACATGGGGAATCGTCCCTGAGGGTTAAGAGGCTAGAGGTTGAATGACCGTCCCTGTTGATGGGGGTAATTGTCCTTCTTCAGCGGTGATAAGCGGATCAGAGGTGGCAGGTGGAGCAGAGCTAAGGGGTATGGCCTCAGTCGATGTTGTTCTTCGTGTTTGAACCATGGTTGATGTTGTCTTCCCACAGACGGCGCCAAATGTTGTGGAATAAAAAGTAGGGTTATCAAATTGCGGCTAGGGTTCGTGAGCTTCGTGCTTTAATGGCTGCGCTTGCGTTTTCGTGACCTAATTCGGGTCCTCACAAGATGCCTACGTATCTCAGAGTTGAGAATCAAGCCAAGACGTAGTTCTAGGTGAAGGGTCTGGCCCTTTATATAGGCTGTAGGAGCCTCAGAATCATAGTAGGAGTCGGAGACTTGGTGGACAAGTTTTCCTTGAGGAAGGTTCCAGATCTATTCCTTGTAGGAATCAGTTTCCATATCGAATTGGATGCCTTGGTGGCTAAATCTGATGGAGATAATATCCTTATCCAACTCTTATTGCTGAGCTATTTATTACCCTTAATATTAATTACGAAATTAATATTGTAAATAGGGTTTGGGCCCATCTAGTGGGCCTCACGTTTGGACATTATGGGTCTAATTAATGCCACATTAAATGTGTCTTTAGGGCATATTTTCAGCCAATATCAATACTCGAGTTAGACCAACATTTTTCCACATCTTAAAAGCCTGTTCCTGAACGAATTTGAAAGCGAAACTACCTCCTATGAAGTGGCCAATGATACTTGTGTCCCATTGTTTTTGTGCGGTAAGCAGGAATTCTCTTGGTGGATCAATATTGGCAGACCCATCATCATTGTAAGTGATTTGGACATTAGCGTGACATTTCGGTTCAGCTGGAGGGATATTTTTTGAGACCATGGCACTCCAGGTGACTGATTTCTTTGCAGTTTTACTCGTTTCTCCATATTCAGGATTGGTCGGACTAAGAGCAACGTTCTTAACATGGAGGTTTTCTTGCAGATTCCCAAGATTAGAATTTGCAGATATGGGAATAGAGTTATGCGGATTATGAGGATTACCTGGGACCTGAGTTTCCAAGTTGAGGGTCGGGTTGAGGTTTGAGTTCACTTCTCCAGGAGAGTGAGAGTTGGGAGGAGGATTGTCATGACTTGCTTTAGAGGAGGCTTCAGCAGCTGGGTCACTATTCATGAGCGTGGAACCATCATTGAGAATGAGTTGGATTTGCTCTTGCATCCCGCGTTAAGAATTGGAAGAGAGGGGCTCGCCCATAATCTCATCTGTATTAAGAGAACCCTCGACAAAGTAGAGCTGAGGCTGAAGATTACCAAGGGGAATGTCTTGAGCTGCGTATTGATGTCCAATGAAGTTGGTAAATTCTTCTGAGTCCATTGAGCCAGAGTGCTCAGAGTTCCGGGAACCCATCGGAAAAAGTAAAGATTACAGATCTGAAAAGTTAATCTCAAGAATTGACAGAGGGGGGTGATGGGAGAACAAAGAGATGGTGCGTGAGGCGAGTGAGGTAGATGAAGGTAGCGGTCAGGGTGGTTAAAGGCTGCTGGAGGAAGGGGTTTGAGTGAGCATATAGGAAAAAAATGTTTGAAAAAGATGAGCGGTAGGTGAAAAAGTAAGAGAGAGGGGAGAGCATATTTTACATCTTGCTTTTCATTACCCGAATTCCGGTTGCTGAGATGGTTTGTAGCAGGGTTAATTGTTCTTCCTCATCTTTTATAACAAAATTCGTAGGGATTTTTCATACACAAATCAGTTGTCTTGTAAAATTTTGTAGAAACTTCATCATAAGTCAGAATTCGTTGATTCTGGACTTGTCGGAAAGATATTTTCGTGCTCTACAACTTTCGTTCTTTCAGTTTTTCAAGAAACATCATTTAGAAGGTGAAAAATAGTAAATAAAGATTTGGTCAGGAGTGATTACATTATTTGATTCTTGAGTTTTCGCGTGGAGGTAAGTTTCTAATTGATCATGCTAGTGTTTTCCAAATTATGTGTTATGTGTATGTATTTGTTATTAAAACTTGGGCTAAGTTATTATATCTTGAAGTTATATGTATTATTGTTATGTGCTTTGTGTAAACGATAATTTTAGGACTCTGATTTATACCATGGTTTACGAAAATAAGAATAAGGACCGAGTCACCGGGTTGTAGTGATAGTTTTCTGAAAATTTAGGACCGTTATCACCGGGTTGTAGTGGTCGTGGAATGAATCATGGGTTTCAAGTTATTGTTGTTATGTGGTGTCGTATCGTATCGAATAAGAATATGTGTATCGAAGTTATCAGTTTTGTGTACCGTATTGTATCGTATTGATTATTGTATTATTCTATATGTGTATATATGTTACTTTATCTGGCTGGTTAGATCGATTGGTTACTTGCTGGGCTGTGTAGCTCATTACTTACAATTCTCAAGTTCGGTATAAGATTATGTGGATAGCATTGGAGTTCAAGGAGATAAGAATTGGATTAGATTGTCTTTTGGACTGACATTGAGAGCCGCGCTTTTGTAATAAGTACCTTTGTAATGGACTTTTGGTTTAATAAATTGTAATTTTAGTTTTCGAATTAGAATTAATAGCCCGAGAAGTCGAGCTGTTACAGACACAAATCGGAGTGTCAAATTCTCTCTGAACTCCAAAGACCTGGGAACATGTTTTATAAGGATTCGACACTTAGATTTGGACACGACAGTTATTGTTTTTAATTTAACATGATACTTTTTATATAACAAATGTTCATGTTTAATGTAAAGATAACAAATAAACTTTTGGAAAAAAAATCTGAAAATTATATTTGCTATATGAATAAATAAATGTGTAACCGATACAATTTCAAAAGTTAAAAAACTACATCGGCATTTTGTAGGAATATGTTGTACTTGATGATAACTTCACAATCAATCAAATTGTATAAGGTTTTGTAGCTGTCAACGGATGAGGATTTATAACTCTATCCGTTGACAGGTAGCTCATCAACGGATGAGGTTTTGTAGCATACTGCAGTATCTCTATGTTATCAGTTGATAGTGTTTTTATCCACAGTCATGTTGACCATCAACGGATAGGCAGAATAGGGTAGCCAATTGTAAATAAGCTATGCTATGTAATTCTAAGTGAAAGTGTATCAACAGATGAAGACAAAACTCTATCAACGGATACAACTCAAATCCACCCTATCAACGGATACAGCTCAAGTCTCAATATCAACGGATACAGCGCAATACATCATCAACGGATGTCGGTGTACAATATCAACGGATAATCATTGACACTGTCTTCTATGCTAAGCTGGGGATTAGCAGTTGATAAGGACATGTTTGACTGACAGATCACATGGGTTGATAGTAGATACAAAAAGCAGTATGGCAGCCATACTTTGGAAACACAGAAGAAAGAAGCATTTCTTTTACACTATGAATACAAGAAAGGTGAAGGAGGCATGTCTGTTCACAAGGACAACCTTTCGGCTACATGTGTATTTGGAGTGTAGTAGCAAGTCAACTAGAATTAGATTAATATTATCTTATTCCAGTAGTACTTGTAAAACTTGGGATTTATAACCAAGTGTAGCAACTCTTTGTAGGCTAAGAAAACAGATACATTTGCTTAGGGTTTTTATTGAATATCTTTAGAAAGCAAAGAGTTGTAAAACAGAAGCTGTGTACTTTTGTATCACAGAGTTTTCTTCGAATAAAAGCTTCAGGTGGTACATTTAACCACCTGATTTTTATGTGTTTGTGCATTAATCTTTCTACAGCAATTATCTAAGTATAGATTTCTGGAGTTCTTATCAGAAATTTATAAATATCAAGAATTGTATTCAAACCCCCCTTCTACAATTATACAAGTGTGTAATCTGGGAATAACAATTGGTATCAGAGCAAGCTTCCAACATATTTGAAGTTTAAAGATCAACACACTTCCAACATGTCTAAGAAGGATTATGGAGTAAAGATTCCAGTTCTTGATAGAGAGAATTACTTTCACTGGAAAGTAAAAATGCGTCTACATCTCTCGTCTATTGATGAGGGTTTTGTTGATTGCATTTACAAGGGTCCTCACGTTCCAATGAAGACTGCAACAAGAGTTGGCCTGGCTGAAGGTGTGCCTGACACTCTCATTCCCAAACCTGTTTTTGAGTGGAGTCTTGAAGATATTACAGAAGTCCACAAAGACAAAAAGACCATGAATATACTGTTCAATGGTCTAGAAACAGACATGGTTGACAATGTTATTAACTGTACTACCTCCAAGGAAGTATGGGACACTGTTCAAACCCTTTGTGAAGGAACGGAACAGGTGAGGGAAAACAAGATGCAACTACTAATCAAACAGTATGAACATTTCCACTTTAAGAGTGGAGAAACATTGAATGATACATTTAGTAGATTTCAAAAGCTACTAAATGGTTTGAAACTGTATGGAAGAATCTATCAAGTTAAAGATTCTAATCTCAAATTTCTGAGATCACTGCCCAAGGAATGGAAGCCAATGACTGTTTCTCTAAGAAACACTCAAGAGTACAAGACATTTACTCTTGAAAGGCTCTATGGAACTTTAAAGACATATGAGCTGGAAATAGAGCAGGATGAAGAGATTGAGAAGTCTCAAAAGAAAAGTGGGTCAGTTGCACTTGTTGCCAACTTGGAGCAAAAGGAGGAAAGGTCAGAAGCTGCTAGTTCTACACCAAATAGGGAGGTTTGTAAAGGTAGAGCAGAATCACGCAGGAGCAAGGAAAAGGTGTCTGAGGAATTGAATGTCCTTCAGCAGGATGAATTGGATGAGATAGATGAGCACTTAGCTTTTCTATCTAGGAGATTCTCTAAGCTGAAATTCAAGAGAAACTCTGGGGTGGCCAAGCCATTTAACAAGGATTTTTCCACAAGCAACTATGTGGATAAATCCAAAATTAAATGCTACAATTGTGGAATTGCTGGTCACATGATAAGTGAATGCAGGAAACCTAGATCTGAGAACAAGGGAAAGTCAACTGAGGCTGTTGACTATAAGAAGAAATATTTTGATCTTCTCAGGCAGAAAGGAAAGACATTCTTGACCCAAGAGTATGACTGGTCTGTTGATGACAATCATTCTGATGATGATGTTGAGTTTGTCAACCTTGCTTTAATGGCTGATTCTGGAGAGCAAGAAGCAAGTTCTGCTCGCAATCAGGGAAACAGAAGGAATCTATGGTACCTAGACAGTGGATGCTCTAGGCACATGACAGGAGATTCAACCCTGCTCACAGAGTTCAAGGAAGGAGCTGACCCTAGAATTACCTTTGGTGATGACAGCAAAGGATATACTAAGGGAAATGGCCTGATTTCAAAAGACAATGTCATCATTGAAGAAGTGGCTTTAGTTGAAGGTTTGAAGCACAATTTGCTGAGTGTCAGTCAGATTTGTGACAAAGACTATGAAGTAAAGTTCACAAAAGAAGCCTGTGTTGTTTCTGCCAAGGAAGACAACAATGTGGTATTGACAGGCTTTAGAAAAGGAAATGTTTACATAGCTGACTTCAATTCAGCATGCTCAGAATCCATTACTTGTCTCTTCAGCAAAGCAAGTAAGGATGAGAGTTGGCTTTGGCATAAGAAGCTGTCACATTTGAATTTTAAAGTTATGAATGATTTGGTAAGAAAGGATCTTGCTAGAGGAATCCCTCAATTGGAGTTTGTCAAAGATGGACTGTGTGATTCCTGCCAATTAGGGAAACAAAAGAAATCATCCTTCAAAAGCAAGACAGAGTCATCCATTGTTAAGCCTCTTCAATTGCTGCATATGGACTTATTTGGTCCAGTAAATGTCATGTCTATTTCAAAGAAGAAATACTGTCTGGTGATTGTAGATGATTTTTCTAAGTTCACATGGACCTTCTTCTTGCACTCCAAGGATTGTGCAAGTGAAATCATCATCAATCACCTCAGAATACTAAACAATGGTTCTGAAGACAGAGTACAAAGAATCAGGAGTGACAATGGTACTGAATTCAAGAATTCCACAATGAAGATTTTCTGTGAAGAGAATGGAATTGTCCATGAGTTTTCTGCTGCCAGAACACCTCAACAAAATGGGGTTGTTGAAAGGAAAAACAGAACTCTCATTGAAGCAGCTAGAACAATGTTAAGTGAATCAAGGTTACCAACATATTTCTGGGCTGAAGCTGTCAACACTGCATGCTTTACTCAGAATATTTCCTTGGTCAATCAAGCTAGAGGAATGACTCCTTATCAGTTGTTAACCAACAAGAAACCAACTTTAGCTTTCCTTCATGTCTTTGGATGTAAGTGTTTTGTGCTAAGGAATCATGGAGATAACTTGGGCAAATTTGAAGCAAAGGCAGATGAAGATATTTTCGTTGGATATGCAGCAGGGAAAGCCTACAAGGTCTACAATCTAAGAACCAATATTGTTATGGAATCTGTACATGTTGTGTTTGATGATCAAAAGATTCTAGGCCTAAATGATGAAGGCTCCCATGAAAAGTTGGAATTTGAGAATGAAGGTGAAGGAAGAATGTACTATGATGATGATGAGGAAGAAGAAGATCATGACCACAGAGATCCACCAAGAGTCGTTGTACCAACTAGAAGTGATGCTTACACTGGAAATGGAGCATCCGTTGACAGTCATTCTGGAGCATCCGTTGACATTATTAGAGATGCATCCGTTGACAGAGATTCTCAAGCATTCGTCGACAGGCAAAATGATGCATCCATTGACAGTCAACTTCATGATTCAGCAAGGACGACAAACTCAGGGGGAGTTTCTCAAGGTCAAAATTCAATGCTAAATCAACATGATCATGCTCATGGAAATGAAGCAACCTCATCAAGATCAAACCTTCCACTTGCAAGAAAATGGACTAGAAATCATCCATTTGAGTTAATCATTGGTGAATCAAATTCAAGAGTCCAAACTAGAAGGGCCACTCAAGCAGAATGTCTATACAGTAGCCTCCTGTCTCAAGAGGAACCTAAGAAAGTGGAAGATGCCCTTCTAGATCCAGATTGGGTCTTAGCAATGCAAGAAGAGCTAAACCAATTTGAAAGAAATAAAGTATGGAAACTTGTGCCCAAACCTGATGATAGAAGTGTCATAGGTACTAAATGGGTTCTCAAGAATAAGACAGATGAAAATGGCATAATTGTGAGGAATAAAGCTAGATTAGTGGCAAAAGGCTACTCTCAAGAAGAAGGAATAGATTTTGATGAAACTTTTGCTCCAGTGGCAAGACTTGAGGCAATAAGAATCTTTCTAGCCTATGCAGCACATGCCAATTTCAAAGTCTATCAGATGGATGTCAAAAGTGCCTTTCTAAATGGGGAACTGGAAGAAGAGGTCTATGTCCATCAACCTCCTGGCTTTGAGGATCCAGAATTTCCAGAATATGTATATCTTCTCATGAAAGCACTTTATGGTTTGAAGCAAGCACCAAGAGCCTGGTATGACACTTTATCTCAATTTCTTTTGGAGAACCACTTCACTAGAGGTACAGTAGATAAAACCTTATTTCATAGGAATATTAATGGCTCTTCAATACTTGTTCAAATCTATGTAGATGATATTATTTTTGGGTCTACATATGAGAAGCTTTGTAAAAGGTTCGCCAAACTTATGCAAAGTAGGTATGAAATGAGCATGATGGGTGAATTAACTTACTTTCTTGGCCTGCAAGTAAAGCAAGTTGATGAGGGCATTTTCATAAGTCAAACAAAATATATTTATGATCTCTTAAAGAAATTTGACTTAATGGATTGTACCTCTGCAAAAACACCTATGGCCACTGCAACTAAGCTTGAGTTGAATACTAAGGAAAAGTCTGTGGACATCTCAAGCTATAGAGGCATGGTAGGTTCACTTCTATACCTAACAGCTAGTAGACTTGATATAATGTTTTTTACTTGTCTTTGTGCTAGATTTCAAGCTGACCCTAGAGAGTCTCACTTAATAGCTATTAAAAGAATTTTCAGGTATCTCAAGGGAACACCAAACCTTGGCATTTGGTACCCAAGAGAATCTGGTTTTGATCTAACTGGCTATTCAGATGCAGAGCTGATAGGAAAATTACTACAGGTTCCTGTCAATTTCTAGGAAACAGGCTTGTTTCATGGTTCAGTAAGAAACAGAACTCAGTCTCCACTTCTACAGCTGAAGCTGAGTACATTGCTGCTGGAAGTTGTTGTGCACAGATTCTATGGATGAGAAATCAACTCATTGACTATGGTCTAAAAGTTGAGAAGATTCCAATTTTCTGTGACAACACAAGTGCTATTGCCATCACAGGGAATCCAGTGCAACATTCGAGAACCAAGCACATTGACATCAAATACCACTTCATTAGAGAACATGTGATGAATGGTACAGTAGAAATGCACTTTGTGCCAAGTGAAATGCAGCTTGCAGATATCTTCACCAAGCCTCTTGATGAATCCACATTCACAAGATTGGTAGGTGAGCTAGGTATGCTTAACTTGTCATAATTCCTAATGATATTTGATTTCACTACATTGCAGCTAGGAATGTGTTTTGATTTACTTGAGAATTAAAAACTCTCAGAAATTTTTTTTTTTTTAGAAATTTTGTCCAAGGCAAAATTATCTTATCAACGGATATCCTTTTACCCGTTGATAGCATAAAGACATTCCTAGATTTTTGTATATCAACGGATAACAACTTATCCACGTCATCCACGGATAAACTGTTTCTCAACCGTTCATTCCATATCCGTTGATATACATATTTTCTTTTAAATATAACCGTTGGTAAACGTGTATCTGTAGAGGACTGGTTACATTTATTTTCTTTTATTATTTGACAGTTACTTTTGACCAATGGGTAATTACTTTTAATTATTTCATTTTCAATTCTTGAAAAGTATAAAAGGCTGTCTTGTGCTCTCACATCTCACTTTTATCGACTTTCAAGATTCTCTTAAGTAAACTGCATCTTCTTCACAAAAACTCTCTGCAACAAAAGTTCAAACTCTTCAATGGCGCCTATTGTTAAGATGATGTCTTCCACTGGGTTCACCTATGAGAAGAACAATTTCACGGCCTATGTTGATACAGTGAATGCCCCAGAAGCTTATCACACCATGATGAATTTTGTGAAGAACTGTAAACTTTCGTATGCTATGACTGCCACCACTCCTCTAATCCACGAAGTAATCGAAGAGGTGTGGGCATCTGCTGAGTACAATGGCACAGACGGTACAATTGCTTTTTCTCTAAAGGGTAAAAACTATGTAGTTAACTCTGATGTGATAACTGCTTGTTTAAAATTTCCTGAGAATAACTGTCTGAAAGTACCCAGTGATGCTGAAATAGTTGCCATGCTTAATTCCATAAATTATGCCTTTAGTACTGATAATTTAGGAAAAAATGCTAGGAAAAGGATGGTTAAAGAATGGAGTTATTTTTGTGATGCCTTCATTAAAACTTTTTCAGGCAAAATTAGTAACTTTGATGCTGTTACCCATTCCATGCTAGTTATGCTGTGCATGCTTCTGACTGATAAATTCTATAACTTTGGCACACTAGTCATGTATGAGATAGCAGCAAAATTAGGTAAAAAGGAAACTTGGGGCAAGAACATCTATTTTGCTAGATTTTTGATGCTCTTAGCACTGCATGTATCTGAGAATAGGCTATCCATTGCTGACCCGGATAGCAAGTTCACATGTTTTGTTCAGGAGAAGAGAGTCTTAAATGATTTAATTCGAATGAACTCCAATGCAGAAGTACAATTTGTATATCTACCAATTGTTCAGGTAACTCTTTCTAACCTTGAAACTCCTATCTCTAACCACCAAATTTCTTTGCCTTCCTCAGTCACAATGGAGTCTGTAGTAGTGACCACACAGGCTTCTACCCAAGTGACTAAAACAAAAGTTTCCAAACCAAAATCTAAGAGACAAACCTCAGGTGTTTCTCAAAAAGCACCTATTGCAAAAACTACCGCAACTCTTGAGGGGAGTGTGAAGGAGGTAGTAAGTGGTGAGGGACAGGGTGCAAGCCCTAAGAATAAGGTGGGTGAGGAAAGTGCACCAAATAGCCAAGCCCAAGTTACATCCTCTCAACAGGGTGTGACTACTAGTTCTACAGCGACTCTGCACAAAAGGGTAAGGGACACTAGCTCTCACTCAAAAACCTATGAAAGAAGAGTAAAATCTAAAACCATAGGGGAAGCATAGGGTGCACACACAGTACAACAAATTGTACCTTCTCAAATTCAGTTTGATGTGACTTCAATAAATGTGGAGTCACAGCCCCTTGATCTTAACCTTCAAATCGATACACATTACAATCCACCATCACCAACTCCATCTCTGGATGTGGATATGATATCTACATCAATTCCTGATTCTCCATCTTTAAGATTCTTGGAGAAGCCCCACTCTGCAATTGGTGGTCATCATCTTTTAGATGATTTGTTGGGCCATCAACCTTCCATTCCTGAATTCACAACAACATCTGTGGCCTCATCTTTAAAATCAATCTCCACAGATTCAGTATTGGTTTTCACTTCAACGGATATTATCATTCCTTCATCAACGGATATCCTTCATCCGTTGACAAGTGTTTCTCCATCAACGGATGCGCCTCTATCTAGCCATCTGTTGACAGCTATAATTACTCCATCAACGGATATCCCTTATCCGTTGATAACTCACTCTACCACTGCTATATCTGACATTCCTGTGTCAAGTGTGGAGGAGTTCTCAGTAGTTGAAACACTTTTAGGATTGAGGGAAGGGAGTGAGAGGCTGCCTTGTGAGCAGGCAAAAGGAGAGGTAAATAATGAGAGGCTGACCATTTCTTCAGGTCAGGCAAAAGGAGAGCAAGAGAGTTCCACCTTAGTAGGTGAAGGTGAGGGTGTGAGAGGTGTGAGCCGGGGGGAGCCCCTGATGCAAGAACAGAGAGATGAGAGGAGAGAAGGGACTACAGGAGAAATAAGGCAGGAAGATTCAGCCATTGCAAGTGAGTTAATGGAGGTTAATGAAGCTTCTAAAGAGATGGAATTTCGACAAGAATATCAGTCAATCATTGACTCCATCTCTTTGGATCCTGAAACCTTTACTCATCCTGTTTTTGCCTATCAAGTCATGGCACAACAGGGCAATGTGGAGGCAAAGGAGGCAATGCACCTAGTGTACACCTCACAATCTCTACAAAGAGCAAAGGATGCTTTGACAACTCTGTCTTCAAATGCTGACAGTGAAGAGTTTGGCAATGATGACAGTGACAGCACAACAAATGATGAAGAAGTCAATGTGGGTGATACTCCAGACAGGCTATTTTCTACTGCCACTGTGGCTGGTGACTTCAATGTGGACATTGTGAAGCAATATCAATCTGCTAGGGCTGAGCACCAAAATGTAGATCCACAGAGAAAGGCTGTCCTTCAGCAAATAATGGACTCCCTGAAACTTCACAAAATGCACATGGTCATTCAAAGAACACAACAGGAGGAGGTCCAAACTGCAATAAGAGAAATGAAAGTGGAACTAGATGCCAGGATTGAGGCACTAGCCCCTACTACCACTCAGAAGGTGCTGACTAGCAAACTGTTGAAGGAAGATAGCCTGGCCAAATCTGTTCAGCATCTCTCCTCCAGAGTGGATGGTATGGAATCTCAAATGCAGACACTCATTGCAAATCAAGCCAAATAGACTGAGCTACTGGAAAGGCTGCTTGCAGCCTCATCTCCAACCCTTGATGCTAACAAAAAGGGGGAGAAAAAGGTAGAAGAGGTTGCAGCCACTTCTAGTCAAATTCCAGCTTCAAGTAGCAAGATAGCACAAAGTGAGGGGGAGCAACAGCCAATGATAGTGGTCAATCCAAAAGAATTTACTATAGAGGCTTCCCCTGTGAAGAAACAAAAGGCTTTGCCTGTGATTCCTGACATATCAGAAATCTCAGATGGTGAAAGGCAAGCCAGAATAGAGGCCTTAGAAAAGATCAACAAGGAGGCAAATGAAAGAATGATGAGAATAGAAAGGATGATCAATGAATCAATTGTATCAAATCTGTTCTCTACTTAGTCCTCAGCTCCAACAATATCAACTACAATTCTGAAGGTGCTCACTCTAGAGATTGTAGCTCCTACTTTCTATGATGCTGAACCATCTTATGTCAAAGAATTTGAACCATACATCAAAACCAGAGCATATTCTCCACCAAAGGCAAATGGGAAGAACAAGTTACAATTGGACTTTCCATTTCCCAAGGATGATGAAGGAAAGCTAATGGGAAAGCAAATTAAGGAGTTCAAGGAAAATGCCAATAGAAGTGTAAGAGAATGGATGGTTGTGATAATAAGGAATGGAAAAGTCTTAAATATATCCAATAGCCATCCTAAATTTGTTGAAGAAAAAAGAGAGGAGACCTCCAGACTTCTCAGGGAAGCTCATCCAAGTGAAGAAAATCAATATGAAAACTCAGATGAGAAGCAAGCCAGGCTGGCTCAAGAGTTAATGGATGAGGTAGATGATGAAATGAGGGAACCTGAGGAAGTCCCCAAATCCAAAAGGAAAGTGAAATCAGTCCCCAAATCCAAATCTGAGAAAGTGAAATCAAAGGCAAGGAGGCCTGTCTCTCCAGAAATTGAAAGCAAGGAGACAGTTGGCTCATCACAACCTATTTCTGTAAAAGTATTCAACCCAGCTGTGAATTTCCATGGTGATCCCATAGTACCTAAAGAGGAACCAATGAATCTTGACTCCATTGAGGTTCCTTCATTCTTGCGGAAGCCTCAACAGAAGCCTATACAGAAGAAAAGGATACCAAGGAAGCAACCTTCAAAGGAACCAATTCAAGTTACTAGGGTACCTGCTATTGTCAGGCAGCCAATCTTGGAAAACAAGGATGATTTTATCTATCAGGCAGATATTGAAGAATACTCTGGCATGAATCTGTATCTGGATGAATTGTCAGAAGTAAGAGGAATTGACAAATATAAACATTTGCCTGAGAGATTGGTCTTTGTATACAAGGGAGGAAAGGAAAGGACATGGCCACTACAGAGGGTTCTTGGAGAAAATTATCTGACCTTAACCAAAGTGTTCTCTGCAATCAAGAGATACACAGGGTTCTCCAAGATAGCAAAAGGGGAGATACTGGACAGAATAGAATAGATAAGGAGGGAATGGAACTCACCATCAAGTCTACCAAGGAAGATGAAGATCCCATACAATGGACAGAAAATCCACCTTCAACCCTTCTGGATGATGGAGTTCAGGGATGAAGATGGTTGAAAGGCAGAGTGTGTAAACTTGTAACACTATAACTAATGTAACTCAAACTAAAGGAAAAGATACTTAACCAGAAGACAATCAAGAACAAGAAGTCACAAGAAATCAACACTAAATGAAGACATATTAATTGATACAATTCAACATGTTAACTATGATCAATCCAAGAAGAAATCATTGAGAGAAGTTCAAGTCAAAGTTGTTCATGCCTCAGTGATTTGGAAAGCCAAGAATCAAGATCATAACTATCAGTATCAATAAGACCAATTGATTTCAAGTGAACAAGAAGGAAAGCAAATATTGGAAAGCCACATTACTAATTGGATATGGTAATTTATTCAAGAAATAAAAACCCTATCAAGACTAGTCACTTATGAACCAGACCGTTGCATCAAGTGTCAGGACATTGATAGCAAGTTTATGTCAGTAATAAAGATCCATATTCAAGAGCTTAGTGAAGAACAAAGAAGACATGAAGATATCACAAGTTCAAGATGTGCATTGAAGTTTCAAGTTGAAGACCAGAATATTTTCTAAGTACTAAATATTCTAGATGACCAAGTAGAAGTTTCTAAGTAGAAGTTCTACTTAGAAATTCGAGATGGCTAAGTAGAAATTCTCAAGTAGAAGTTCTACTTAGAGTGCAGCTTCAACATGACACATGGCATCTTCTGATTGGCAGATTTCCAAGCTTTCAAGATAAGGCAAGATTTATGTGGACATCATTGGGCCACGTACATCTTAGTCTTTGAAGACTACAGGACATAGATTACATGTAGTATAAATAGAAGTACTTGTGTAATGTTTTAGAGAGTGAGCAATTCTTAAGAAAAACACAAGAGAAAAAGAGAGAGTGCATTCACAGAGCTTAGTATCATTCACTTCTCTCTGAACTTCTGTTATACTTTGTAATGAATGTTGTAGCAACCCTTTCAAGTTATATATAAGACATATATTCCTTGAATCTGTGTGTTCATTTATTGCATCGTATTTATTGCTTCTCATATTCGAAAAGTTGTATTCACCCCCCCTCTACAACACATTTGGACCTAACAATTGGTATCAGAGCTATATGTTTAACATACAAAACATAGATCCTTGTGTTGAGTAGAAGAATCGTGAGTTTTCATTTTCTAGATCTACTTTTCATTTTCTTGAAAAGTGTGCTTTAAATCGTTTGTATTGAAAACTCATCTGAAAAATTATTTAAATACTCCAGGTGTGATTATTTAGCTTGGATGTATTTTAATTAATTTTTGTGAATTAATCTGGGTACTTTCATATTTGGTGTTCTTGAGTGTTCATCATCTGTTCTTATCAAAGAAGACAACCCAACAACTTTTTGATCTCCTTTTCAAACAGAAAAATAGTAAAAGAATAAAAAGGTGTTTTTGGACTTTGTGATTTGCATTATTCACGGCCGAAAGTGAAACAAAACATATTCATTACCTAGCACGTGGGTTAGGTGGGTTAGGTGAGTAAAGCATTCAAAGTCAAAAGGTGTTAAAGAGATAATATTGTTTATTCAATATTAAAGTAATCTGCAGAAAAATTATTCTAAGGACAAAAGTTCTACATAGAATTTCTACTTGAGAATTTCTACATAGAATTTCGACTTGGACAATTTCTACTTGGTGATTTCGACTTGAGCAAAATTTCTACTTAGAGAAATTTCGACTTAGGCAAAAGTTCTACATATAAATTCTACATAGCCTAGTCTTGGGTACTTAGAAACTTTTAGTGACCAGAATTGAGATGGCTCCTAAAAATGCATTCAAGATCCCAATGTTCAACCGAGATCACTATGAAGAATGGGTTTTCAGAATGAGGCTATATTTAGAGACTGTTAACCCTGAATATCTGGAAGTCCTTGACAAGGGTAAATTTGTCCCAATGGTGGTTATTCCTGCACATACGGAAGGAGGAGTGGTTATACCACCTCGGTCTGAGCCTAAAAAGGTCTCGGAGTTTTCGGATGCTGACAAGGAACAAATAGCTTGTGATACTGCCGTACGACAAACCTTGATGGAATCTCTTGATCATGAAATGTTTAATATAGTCAAAGGTCTGACTACAGCGAAGAAGATTTGGGACAAGATAGAAGTTGTCATGGAAGGATCTGCAGAGGTCAGAAGCAACAAGACACTCATACTCAAGATGGAGTATGACACCTTTAGAATAAGGAAAGGAGAAGGCATAACAGATGTCTACCTACGATTCAGTCAGTTGGTATTGGATTTGAATCTGAGAGGTGTAACTCTCCCCATGGTTGAGACTAATACGAGATATCTGAGGAACCAGCCAAAAAGCATTGAACATAGGGTCTACGCAATAAGAGAAACCAGAGATTTGCATACAACTTCTCTGGAAGAATATTATGGAATATTAAAGACCTATGAGCTGGAAACACTTCAAGATCAAGCGTGGGACAATGATTCAAAGGGAAAAGAAAGTGCATCAGGATTAGTTGCTGATGAGGAAGAGTCTAAGAAGGCAATGGTTGCAGCAAAGCCTAAATCATCACTTGCACCACATCAAGTTGATAATGATGACGAGTGCGCATCTGATAGTGATGATGACTATTACACCCAAGAAGAGCTGGACAACATGGACGATAGTGTCGTGGCATACATGGCAAGGAAGTTCAGCAACATGAGATTCAGAAAGAGCAACCGACCACAGAGAAATTCTTCATCTTATTATCGGGCTGCTAGGGGTGGTGGTAGTTCGTCAGGCTACAAAGGAAAAGGCAAGAATACCAGCTACAAATCTCCTTTGGATTTCAAAATGAAGTTCAAATGCTATAATTGTGGTGAAGCTGGACACTTTGCCTCGGACTGCAAAAAGCCTAAACAGACTTATCCAAAAGAGACATTTGAAGCCCTCAAAAGCAACTATGAAGCACTGTTGAAGGAAAGACATGGAAAACGAGCTTTATTGGTGACAGAAGGAAGAGCTTGGGATGATTCAGATGAGGAAGATGTTACTCATGTAGCAAACTTTGCCCTCATGGCTGAGACATCAGAGGAACCAGAGGTACCAGTTCTGACTCTTAAAGTAGAAATGTCTATTGATGATTATAAGGAACAGAACGGGGCTCTTAGTGAAGAGATCTATATGTTGTGCAAAAGCCTAGACTCTTCTCAAAAGGAACAGAAAACACTTGTTGCCAAATGCAGAATGCTTGAGGCAAAAGTGGAAGAGCTAGAGGCTGCTTGCACTGTAGATACTTCCCTAAGAGACTTTATTAAATCTTTGGAACACAAGCTCGTCCTTAAGGAAGAAGTAGAAGCATGTCTTAGGAACAATCTAGCTGAGTTAGAAACTAAATGCGAAGCATACAAACTAGCTGCTAGTAAAGTGTATGTAGATAATGACACATTTAAGAGGATAACTGGAGTAGGTGTAGGACTTGATTATTCTGACCTTCCTAAGAAAGAAGGAAAGAGACCTATTGACCCTAGTTCCAGTGACCTTAAAACGGAAACACCTAGAATTCTTAAATCCGCTGTCAAACCTATGTACAAACACCTTGTTCCTAGAATAGAAGAAGAAGAGACTGAATTGATAGCTAGATATGAGATTGAGATGGAAGATCGCCAGAAAGCACAACCTATAACTCCTATCAAACAAGTTAAAATCAATTTCCCTAGAGATGAATCTAGACTAGGATTAGGAGCTAAGGCTGTTAAACAACAAGGAAAGAGAGAGAAAGGCATAAAAGAGGTTAAGGCTGAACGAATAAAGAAAGCATGTTATCATTGTAAATCTACTGAACATCTTTCTTATGCATGCAAAGCTAACATGAATGTTCCTGCTGCACATGCCATGCCTAGCTACCACACATACAATGAATAATCTGCATTAGAATCATGCACAGTGTGGTCAACCTAATTGTATGCCATGCACTTTTAACATCATGCAAACTTTTGTGCATTTAATGAATGCATCTAGCCAGTCATGCTCAAATACTGTTGCTAGTTCAAACATCAAGAAAAAGTATGGGAGAGTCAAGACTGTCAGTCCTCCTAAAGTTAGGAGTGACAAACCTTCTCCTAAGACTGACAAATCTGTCAAGTCTGAGAAAGGAAAGGAGATAGTCGAAAGCTCTAGTAATGTGAAGAAAAGTGCATCTCCTGTTGTTAAATCTGTTGATTCTCGATCTTATCGAAAAGCCGGGCCCAATCAAAGTTGGGTTCCGAAGAATGTCTAACCAATCTGTCATTGCAGGGCGTTAAGCAGAATCGAAATAAAGTTATATGGGTGCTAGACAGTGGAGCATCGAGGCATATGACTGGAAACAAGTCCCTGCTTACAGAGTTGGTTATGAAGTCTGGCCCTTATGTTACCTTTGGAGATGACAGCATAGGTGTGACTAAGGGATATGGCAAACTGAAAACTGGCAATGTCATCATAGAAGATATTTCCTATGTTGAGGGACTGAAGCACAATCTGTTGAGTATCAGTCAATTCTGTGACAAAGGTTACGAAATTGTCTTCAACAAGAAAGGTGTATCAATCACTCACATCAAGGAAGGCTCACTAGCTTTGAGAGGAGTTCGAAAGGCAGATCTTTTTGTTGCAGATATGGATTCAGCAAATCAGAATGAGGTCACCTGTTTCTACAGCAAAGCCTCGGATGATGAAAGCTGGTTATGGCACAAAAAGTTATCTCACTTAAACTTCAAAACGATGAATGCTCTCGCGAGGCGAGAATTGGTGAGAGATCTACCTCAAATGGAGTTCGCTCCGAAAGGACTCTGTGAAGCTTGTGAAATGGGAAAGTCGAAGCGAGCATCGCATAAAAGCAAAGAAATTTCTAGTATTACTAAGCCTTTGCAACTTCTTCATATGGATTTGTTTGGCCCAGTAAATGTCCTATCTTTGTCTAGGAAAAGATATGCTTTGGTAATCGTGGATGACTTCTCCAAGTATACATGGGTATTGTTCGCAATGACGAAAGACGAAGTACCTTTCTTAATCATTTATCACATCACTCAAATTGAGAATGTTTCAACACTTACTGTGAAGACGATTAGATCAGACAATGGCACTGAATTCAAAAACGCAGTGCTGAATGACTTCTGTGTATCTAAAGGAATACGTCGTCAGTATTCAGCCCCGAGAACTCCACAGCTGGAGTAGTTGAAAGGAAGAATAGAACTCTGGTTGAAGCAGCAAGAACTTTGTTGTATGATTCAAAACTTCCTTTGTATTTTTGGGCCGAAGCAGTGAGTACCGCTTGTTACACTCAAAATAGAACCTTGATCATCAAAGATAAAGAAAAGACACCATGTGAGCTAATGAACAACAGAAGACCAACAATCAAATACTTTCATGTCTTCGGAGCAAAATGCTATGTGCTTATAGATGATGAAAATCTAGGCAAGTTTGCAGCAAAAGCTCGTGAAGGAATATTTGTTGGTTACTCTACAGACGTGGTGGCAGCTTATAGAGTGTTCTTGGTGAATGATCGAAAAGTGACTGAAAGTTACAACGTCAGATTCGACGATACCAAACTCTCATCAATTTCAAGAGATTCTAGTGAACCTGAGTCCCTAAAATTTCAGAATCTGGACTTAGAAGATCTTGAAGATGAACCTGAGTTGGTTGTTCCATTAAATGTTCCAAGCGTACATGAAGAACCTGAGTCTAGTGAACAAGCTAATTCTACAAGATCAGGAGAGACTTCTTCAGTACCAACCGGCAACAACTCAGGGGGAGTAAATAGCAGCTCAAGGACTACGGTTCAAGGCTCGAGTCGAGTTGACTCTAGTTCTGTAGGAGCTGGCACTAACTCAGGGGGAGTTAGTGAAAATAATCAAAGTAGTCAGCACCCCAACTCAGAAAGTCAAGCTGAATCATCAAGACAATTTCCAGGTGAACGGGTATGGAATAGAGACCATCCGTTTGAGTTAATTATTGGTGATCCAGATGCTGGTGTGACTACTAGAAGAACTGCAAGAGCTGACATGGCAAATATCTCCTTATATTCTGGGTTCTTATCAAAGCTTGAACCTAAAGAAATAGAAGAAGCTCTTGGCGATGCTGATTGGGTGATTGCAATGCAAGAGGAACTCAATTAGTTTGAAAGGCAGAAAGTTTGGAAACTGGTACCCCGACCAAAGAACATATCCGTAATTGGAGCGAGGTGGGTATTCAGAAATAAACTGGATGAAAACGGACTTGTAACACGAAACAAGGCTCGTTTGGTTGCAAAAGGTTACTCTCAGCGAGAAGGAATTGATTATGATGAAACCTATGCACCAGTTGCAAGACTTGAGGCAGTCAGAATGTTCTTGGCATTTGCAGCACATAAGAACTTCAAGGTTTTCCAGATGGACGTGAAAAGTGCCTTCCTGAACGGAGAGTTAGAAGAAGAAGTGTATCTGGAACAGCCGCCTGGCTTCGTTGATCCAGAACATGCAGATTTTGTGTATCTACTCTTCAAATCTGTCTATGGCCTCAGGCAATCCCCAAGGCGATGGTATGAAACCCTATCCCTATTCTTAATTGAAAATGGTTTTGTTAGGGGAGTAATTGATAAAACATTGTTCTATAAAGTTGTGAGATATGACTTGATACTTGTTCAAGTATATGTGGACGATATTATTTTTGGGTCATCAAATGAGCGCTTGTGCGAGAAATTTGCCAAGCTAATGCAGGAAAAATATGAGATGAGCATGATGGGAGAGCTGTCCTTCTTCCTTGGATTACAGATCAGTCAGAGAAAAGATGGTATCTTTATCTGTCAATCCAAGTACGTCAGAGATTTACTCAAGAAGTATAATCTAGAAGATGCATCAGCAGCTAAGACTCCCATGGCAACAGCCACGAAGCTTGATGAAGACAAATCAGGTAAATCAGTTGACATCACAAGCTATCGAGGTATGATTGGCTCACTCCTCTATTTAATTGCAAGTAGACCCGATATAATGTTCGCAACTTGTTTATGTGCAAGGTTCCAAGCGGATCCTAGAGAATCACATCTCGTAGCCGTCAAAAGAATTTTTAGGTATCTCAAGGGCACACCAAATCTAGGGATTTGGTACCCAAGAGATACAGGTTTTAATCTTATTGGCTATTCGGATTCAGACTATGCAGGTTGCAGGATTGATAGGAAAAGCACATCTGGTGCTTGCCAATTTCTTGGCAGAAGATTGGTGTCCTGGCAAAGTAAAAAACAACATACAGTATCTACTTCTACTGCTGAAGCTGAGTACATTGCTGCTGGAAGCTGTGTAGCTCAAATACTGTGGATGAGGAACCAATTGAAGGATTATGGCATGGAGCACAAGAAAATTCCAATCATGTGTGACAACACAAGTGCCATTGCCATAACCAACAATCCTGTAGATCACTCAAGAACCAAGCATATTGACATCAGGTATCATTTCATAAGAGAACATGTCGAGGAGGGGACTGTGGAGCTACATTTTGTGCCCACAATGCAACAAATTGCAGATATATTCACCAAACCTCTTGATGAAGTAACATTCAATAGGTTGGTTGGTGAATTGGGAATGCTTAACACAAGTTAGTAAAGCCTTCTATCTGTAAAATCCATGTTTATGTTTGTATGTGCAAGCTAATCAATCAATATGTGTTTAGACTTTAAAATGCCTAATTAATGATTGTTATAGTTTGCATATAGTGTGATTTTGCATGAATTCATTGTGTTTTAAGTGTCTTTTATAGCACAAATCTGTGAATTTATGCTTGTTAGATTGCATGATCATAGGGGGAGTTAAATTCATAATATTCTGAATATTGCATGATTTTTAGATGAATTTACCTATGAGTTTCATGTAATTAGAGGCCTTAGAATTAAAAAAAAAACTTCAAAATTTCGAGTTAGGTTCTATCTCGAAACTCATCTAGAAATTCGACTTGAATTTCGACTTAATCTGTCAGAGTGAAGTTTTTGAAAAATTCTAAGTCTGGGAAGAATTTCGAGTTGGCTATCTCGAAATTCATCTCGAAATTCGACTTAGAGTTCGAATTCGAGTTACCAGTGTGCCTAGTTCTATCTTCAAAATATTCGAGATAAATTCTATCTCGAATCTTATCTCAAAGGTTGAGATGAGGTTTCCATTAAGGGAATATTTTGAAAAGAACTGAGAATTAACTTCGAGTTAATCTATCTCGAAACTCAACTCGAATTTCGACTTGATGTTCGAGATAGAATTCTCAGTTAAGCTGAAGGGAATTTTTCGAGTTACACTCCTAACTCGAATCATATCTTGAATTACCCTGTACTTTTTGGTTCAAGGGGGTATTTTGGAAAGAATTTGAGATTAACTTCGAGTTAGTCTATCTCGAAACTCAACTCGAATTTCGACTTGATGTTCGAGATAGACATCTAACTTGAAAAGTATCTTGAATTTCCCTATTTTTTCAAGAGGGGATTTTTCCAAGTTTACTACATATCATAAATGTTCGAGATAGGATTTCCCTATAGTTTCTGCTGTAAAATTGGTTAAAGTGTTCATTTGTGCTTAATTGTTCGAGTTAACTTCTATTTCGAACTTTATCTCAAAGTTCGACTTGATGTTCGAGATAGAGATGTTCGAGATAGAAATGTTCGAGATAGAGTTCGACTTAGATGTTCCCTGTATGGACTTGGTAATTTTCACTCTTTTTAACAGGGACATTTTTGTCATTTCACATTCATCTATATATACATCTCTAACTCGATGCCTAATTCACTTTACCTAATTTCATTTTCACAGCAGCCGTTTCACAAAAACAGTGCGATTTCACAGACTTCATACAATTAACCCGTGTTTTTGTGATTAAACTCATACTAATCACGAATTACTGCCAAATTTTTGACTGTTAATCCTGTGTTATCATTAATCATTGTGATACTGTGTTTTGTAACCGCATATACACGCGCATATACATACACACAAACATCAAGTTTTGTGTATCTGTTCAAAACACGAATTCATATTCTCCACATATACACACGATTTCACTGATAAACACACGAATATTCATCTTTGTTGAATATTCAGATCTAGTCATTGGCTGTTCATATTCCGTAGTTTAAATTTTCAGACTATCTTTTGATATTCTCGAAAAATTAAAAGGAATAAAACTGATTAATTCGTAAATTATTTGTTTTTCTCAATTAAAATAAAAAATTCACATCTTTCAAAGAAAAACACTTAATTAAAATGGCTCACCAATTTTCACTTGCTAAAAACAATTTTTATAATATTTCTACGGAAATTGGTGATCAACTCCCGCGGTTTAAGTTTTGGATACGATTTCTCAATTTGTACTCCAAAGCTAGCCATGCTTTTACTGCTAAACCTACACTAGTACATGATGCTTTACAGCAGTTATGGACTAGTGCGGTTACTTTTGGGAGCAAATCAACCCCCTTTGGTTTCAGGTTTACCTTAACGGGTCAGGAATATGAGGTGACCGAAGAAATTGTCAACAGGGTTCTGGGATTCCCAATTAAAGATGCCTATGATCCAGAACCTACTGCTGCAGAACGCCTCAGATTCTTTGAAGAAATTGGATGTTATCCTCCGAAAGGCCCAATTACGGGAAATATCCAAAAACAATTCTTCCATGTGGAATGGAATTACTTTTTCGAGGCCATCACACGATGTTTTCGGGCACGCGAAAAAGATTTTCATCAAATTCCAATTCCAATGCAAACCTTTGCAGTTGCCCTAGCAAGAGAACTGGATATAAACTATGGACGCATAGTTCTCTCTGAAATAGTGGGCTCAATGGGATCTCCTGCAAGCAGAGACCTCACTACAACTGATGTCGTCTGCTGGTTTCCTCGGTTTCTTCAAATGCTGATCAATGACTTAATACCGAAGGATGCTCTTGCTGTTAGACAGGGATTTGCCAGAAGCCCAACATCTGCATCGCTAGGGATGGGCACTAAGTCACTTTCAACCATTGCTAATCAGGATAAACATCAAGGTAAACCAATGTCTACTCCTGAAAATATTCAAATGTGGCTTAGATATGATGCAGGAGTTACCAATTTGGAGGCATCATCACAAGTTTCATCACATGCTCAAAATCCATCTGTTCATGCTGAGGCATTTGATGAGATTCCTGATGAGGAAAGCGATGATGCACAAGGTAATCAATCAGGTAATCTCTCCATGCATACTATTCATTCCTCCTCCTATGTATCTGATTCCGCGACCCAAGAGACTGCTAACCCGCAGGATCTATCCCAGGGTGAGAGCTATATTTCTGAAACCGATACACATTCTTATTCTCTTTCACCCCTGTTAACGGAAGTCAGAAAACCAGCACGTGTATATGTACAAGATGATGAGGAGAGTGAAACCGAAGAGCAGCAACTTATTCGAAAGAAAGCCAAACTTTTCCACGCTGCTACTTCACAACCACAGTCAAACCCTAGCGTGTCACACGCAACCACTCCACCTCACGCGAGTGGTTCACCCCTTGAACAATCTGCACATAGGGATTTCGATTTTGGTGAGGATGATGTACCTCTTGAAGATACTGTTGCTTCAAGAGGACATGAAGTCTTAAGAACTTTAGCCATACCTTCACCGGTACGTACTGATGCTGCAAAGAGGATCGGTTCTGATGTTGTACAAGAACACTTTGTAGCCTCTCAGCCTGAGATTCCAACTCAGGAACAAACAGAATTTGATCTCATAACTGTCAACAACATTTCTTATCAATTTTCTGCAGGTACTGCTTCATTATTTGGATCAATCATTGAAGACATACACGAGCGTGAGACAGGGAGTGTGTGTGAGAGGTTAGGGAGAGAGGGACCTTCATTTTCAAGGCCCGAAACCGAGCGTCAAATACCAACAGAACGAGTATTAGAGCGAGGTCACCTAAACCAAACACCGTCCCTTAACATTGAAAATCTTGATACGCGTATGACTTCTATGGAAAATCAGATGAAGCAGTTCGGACAGACGATGGGGCAGTTTGGGATGAACATTGGAAACAACCAAAGGGCTCTAGACGACTACGCAGCAAGAATGGCAAGTCAAGCTACAGCTTTTGATGATTTGACAAATAAGGTCAATGACTTGGGCCATGCTGGTGGTGTCTTGGGAAGCACTCTCAATGAGAGGATGGGGGCATTGGAGTCTACAATGCATACAATGGCTGTGGAGATCAGTAGAATGATGTTCGCAGTCAGGAGTTTTGTGCCCCCGGAGTGTTTCGAGTCGCAACAACCTCCCCCCGATGCTGGTGCAGGTGGTGTAGGTGGTGCTAGTGGAGCGGGAGCCTCTGGTTCTGGTTTTGGAGGTTCTTATGCAGCTGGTGGATCTGATTACCAAGGTGGAGCTCAGGATAACTCACCTAAGGGGGAGAGTGGAAAAGAGACGAGACAGCAGGCAGTTCACATCGAAGAAATTGAAGAACCCGCTGATCTTGTCAAGGAACCAGAAGTTGAGCCGTCTGTTGATGAAGAGGCTCTGAGGAGGAGAAAGGGTAAGGCAGTGATGGTTGATGAACCATTCGTTGACCTGAGTCATCAGGAAACAGTACAGGAGGTACTTGACTCAGATTCTGACATGGAAGACGTACCGTTGGCACACGCTATAAAAAGATCTTTGAAGGAACAAGGTGGAGGTGCTGGGATGTCTTCCGGAATGCCTGAAGAATTTCCTGTTGATGAGGAAACCCTTAAAGCTCAACAGTTAGCCTTGGAACAAGCTCAGTTCTATAAAATGAAGATGATGCAAGAACATGCTGCGTTCCTAGAAAAGAAGGTGGAGTTACAAGGGAAGCAGTATGATCATGAGCTTGCAAGGCTAGCTGATCCTCAAGTTGATCTGGACAAATGAAGGATAGGGCAGAAATGGGATGAAGCAAGGAAGATAATGATGGGACCCTGTGCGAAAGGAGTTCATAACAAGGATGCAGATGATCTGTTCTACAACTTGAATTTGCAGAATCCAATGACTGGGGACTATATAAATGCTTTGAAGAGACTAATTTCTAAAGTCAGGGTTGGATACAATGCAAATCTTAAGGAGTGGCAGGTTATCTTGTCTTTGGTAGAAGGAGTCCCAACATCTTTCTTATATGTGGATGACCAATTCATAACGAGAAGATCTGCGTCAGAGTTGTTCTTGCTAGCGACAAAAATTCAATACTCTCATTCTGAGGAGCTAAGCATTCTGTATAGGGATCAGTTAATGCAGCTAGCAGAGGACAAGGGTCCAGAATTCTCAGCTTATCCAAATTTTGTCCGGATGGTAGTTGACGGAAAGATGAAGAGGGTTAGCATGGAGGAAAATGATCTAATGGAGTTTTCAGTGGAATCTCTCAAAGCTGTCTGTAGACAAATGATGAGTAAGGGATTCTCTTCTGAGCTTAAAGATAAATCCGTGAAGATCATTGAAAGAGTTATATTCAAGAAGAGCAATGAGGTGTGGAAGTGTGATGTCATTGCTCCAAACCCTCTTGATGACGTGAAGATTGAGCCGGAGCTGATAGAGAAGAAATGGAATATTCTTCAAGCCATGAAGAATGTAGATGAAGCTCTGACTCTTCCTTCTGGAGCACTAGAACAAGGAGAAATAAGGGAGGCTATTGGTGTTCCAGGAAGTGATAGTGTATACTGGATACATGCTTATGTTGAAGATACAGCTGATGCCTTAGTATTCATAGATGCAGACCAGAATCAAACAATCTTGCATATGAGTAGACAATGGCTGCTACGGACTCAAGATGCTGCATTTCTGGAGAGAGTATTATATGTATTCAAATGGGGCGAAGTGGAAGATAAGTTTGTTGAAGAAAAGCAGAGACTCATGAGTTACCTATCTGAAGTAGTGGTGGAAAAGAAGCGAATGGAGCGAGATGCGGCCAGTGTCCACAATACTGACCGTGTCAAGGGCTACCCCAAGATGATCTATTGTCAGTTCAAATCTGATAAATCTCACTGGAAACCTCAGCTCATCATGAAGAACTTCGAGGATATTCCAAAGATCAGGACTACTCAGGAGGTGGACAAACTCAGAAGGCTTTTCAAACATCCTTATCCAGAGCCCAAGAACCCTCTAGAAATGGAAGCTGTAAGTCTGTTGAATGCTAGGTGGAAGCAGCTTAAAGATCCAGTGTACAAGAAAGAACAGCAGCAGAAGGAGAAGCGCAAAAGGCAGAAAGAAGAGAGAGACCAAGCTGCTGAAGCTAGAAAGAGGAAACGGAATTAGGGTTAAAGGTCAGAGTGGTGTGAACTTGAAGTTGGAAAAACTTCATGTCTTTCAGTTGCTTTAACTCACTTGAGGAAAATTCACCTTAGAGTGAATCCAATAAGGTGATACAAGTTTGACTAAAAGATATGAAATAATCCAGGTGATAGGAATCACTCAAATGATCTTTAATTCAAAGTTCGAATTCTGTTTCTAGTTTAAGTTCTTTGTATTGTTTTCATGTAAATTTCAATTGTAAATTATTCAAGACTGTAATGTTAATTATCTTTTCTCGTCTCATTGTTTAGTTGAGTTATCCTTCATTAATTTGAATGTCATTGTTAGACAATCAAATTGGGGGAGATTGAAAGGCAGAGTGTGTAAACTTGTAACACTATAACTAATGTAACTCAAACTAAAGGAAAAGATACTTAACCAGAAGACAATCAAGAACAAGAAGTCACAAGAAATCAACACTAAATGAAGACAAGGTAATTGATACAATTCAACATGTTAACTATGATCAATCCAAGAAGAAATCATTGAGAGAAGTTCAAGTCAAAGTTGTTCATGCCTCAGTGATTTGGAAAGCCAAGAATCAAGATCATAACTATCAGTATCAATAAGACCAATTGATTTCAAGTGAACAAGAAGGAAAGCAAATATTGGAAAGCCACA
The DNA here is from genome assembly GCA_036435485.1 of Saposhnikovia divaricata. Classification (NCBI taxonomy): domain Eukaryota; kingdom Viridiplantae; phylum Streptophyta; class Magnoliopsida; order Apiales; family Apiaceae; genus Saposhnikovia; species Saposhnikovia divaricata. The sequence continues at coordinate 38,093,666 of CM071599.1, forward strand.
TTACTAATTGGATATGATAATTTATTCAAGAAGCAAAAACCCTATCAAGACTAGTCACTTATGAACCAGACCGTTGCATCAAGTGTCAGGACATTGATAGCAAGTTTATGTCAGTAATAAAGATCCATATTCAAGAGCTTAGTGAAGAACAAAGAAGACATGAAGATATCACAAGTTCAAGATGTGCATTGAAGTTTCAAGTTGAAGACCAGAATATTTTCTAAGTACTAAATATTCTAGATGACCAAGTAGAAGTTCTACTTAGAAATTCGAGATGGCTAAGTAGAAATTCTCAAGTAGAAGTTCTACTTAGAGTGCAGCTTCAACATGACACATGGCATCTTCTGATTGGCAGATTTCCAAGCTTTCAAGATAAGGCAAGATTTATGTGGACATCATTGGGCCACGTACATCTTAGTCTTTGAAGACTACAGGACACAGATTACATGTAGTATAAATAGAAGTACTTGTGTAATGTTTTAGAGAGTGAGCAATTCTTAAGAAAAACACAAGAGAAAAAGAGAGAGTGCATTCACAGAGCTTAGTATCATTCACTTCTCTCTGAACTTCTGTTATACTTTGTAATGAATGTTGTAGCAACCCTTTCAAGTTATATATAAGACATATATTCCTTGAATCTGTGTGTTCATTTATTGCATCGTATTTATTGCTTCTCATATTCGAAAAGTTGTATTCACCCCCCCTCTACAACACATTTGCACCTAACAATGGTAAAAGGAGATTCTTCAGGTTAGAAGATCAACTATCAAAGGCTAGCTCTCAACACCTGAGATGGTTACAACAAAAGCTAAATCCAAAGGTTGATGAAGAAGATGCCTTCTATAGGCAACTCCAAATGCAGATTGAGTCCAACTCTGCCAAAGAAGGAAAATCAAGGGTGATGCCAACAAGAGAAAAGAAACAGTCTTAATCTGCTCAGTCTAGAGGAGCACTTCTCTGTAAATTTCTCAAACTTTCAGTTTTTAATTTTTGTAGCTTAATACAATTTTTGCATTGTTCTATATATATATCTTTAGGAATGTTTTGTTATCATCAAGGTCTTGAATTTATGCTTTATTGCCATCAAGTATAAATTGGGGGAGATTGTTAGGAATATGTTGTACTTGATGATAACTTCACAATCAATCAAATTGTATAAGGTTTTGTAGCTGTCAACGGATGAGGATTTATAACTCTATTCGTTGACAGGTAGCTCATCAACGGATGAGGTTTTGTAGCATACTGCAGTATCTCTATGTTATCAGTTGATAGTGTTTTTATCCACAATCATGTTGACCATCAACGGATAGGCAGAATAGGGTAGCCAATTGTAAATAAGATATGCTATGTAATTCTGTCTAAGTGAAAGTGTATCAACAGATGAAGACAAAACTCTATCAACGGATACAACTCAAATCCACTCTATCAATGGATACAGCTCAAGTCTCAATATCAACGGATACAGCTCAATACATCATCAACGGATGTCGGTGTACAATATTAATGGATAATCATTGACACTGTCTTCTATGCTAAGCTGGGGATTAGCAGTTGATAAGGACATGTTTGACTGACAGATCACATGGCTTGATAGTAGATACAAAAAGCAGTATGGCAGCCATACTTTGGAAACACAGAAGAAAGAAGCATTTCGTTTACACTATGAATACAAGAAAGGTGCAGGAGGCATGTCTGTTCACAAGGACAACCTTTCGGCTACATGTGTATTTGGAGTGTAGTAGCAAGTCAACTAGAATTAGATTAATATTATCTTATTCCAGTAGTACTTGTAAAACTTGGGATTTATAATCAAGTGTAGCAACTCTTTGTAGGCTAAGAAAACAGATACATTTGCTTAGGATTTTTATTGAATATCCTTAGAAAGCAAAGAGTTGTAAAACAGAAGCTGTGTACTTTTGTATCACAGAGTTTTCTTCGAATAAAAGCTTCAGGTGGTACATTTAACCACCTGATTTTTATGTTTTTGTGCATTAATCTTTCTACAGCAATTATCTAAGTATAGATTTCTGGAGTTCTTATCAGAAATTTATAAATATAAAGAATTGTATTCAACCCCCCTTCTACAATTATACAAGTGTGTAATCTGGGAATAACAGCATTGTATAAAAAGGAGAGATTAGAGCATCTTCATTCTTCAGCAATGCCGATGTAGCTTTTTAACTTTTAAAAGCTACAGTCGCGATGCAACTGTGACGTGCTTCATCAGCATTGCCAGTTGTTCAATTTTCTCTTCCTCTACTTTGAAGTACAAAGAATATGGCCCGTCTCTCCAAAGCCTATATTGCGCAAAACCATTCCACCAGTGAATGGAACCATTCCGGTAAATACAATTTTGGAATTCTACTTTATATATCGGTGTGATAAAATGCTGACCAGAGATTCTCCACAACCAAGTTTCAGATAAATATATCTGAATCTGAAGTGGTAAATGAGATATTTTAGAGCTTCTGACATATATAACTTTGTAGTAACGAGATTTGGAAGGATCAAAAGCTAAACTCATACCATAAACATCTTTTGAATATTCACGTCTAATTGGAGGAAGGGTTTGCCTATTGGTAGGATTGTACACGTAATATATACGACTGAATTCATGTGCTCGATAGCTAGCACATAACAGTAGACCATTGCAAGACTATAGAATGGATATGCCTGAACCCAAGGGTCATGAATAAAATGTTGGGCTTGCTAAGCAGACCTTAACTCCACATTAGTATGATATTGTCTGCTTTGAGCCGAACCCGCACGGATTTGTTTTTGGGAACATCCCAAAAAGCCTCATACTAATGGAGTTAACTGGCTGCTTATTAAATAACAATCTGCCCCTCCCACAAACGATGTGGGCAACTCCCAACATAAAATTAAGAGTTTTGAAGGGAGGTGAGCTTCCATGATTGTCCTCGAGAGGAATGAAATGGTGGTCTGGGTTGCTTCTGCAGGGGATGGCATAAAAGAGAGCAGAGGTAGAAGGTCGGAGAGGGTGATGAAGATGAATAAATCGTGGATTAGTAATGAGAGATAACCACTGTCTGGATTTAGTTTTGAATCTCAAAAGTGTCTTTGTGGGGACATGCAACAGGATTATATTGCAATCAAAAGGTCTTCATTTGAAGCAACTTCGGCAGCAGATTCAATTACAGGAGAAGATTCTAGGTTGGGATTAGATGAAATTGGAGGAAGCTGCTTGAATTTTCGGCCCATTTTGGCTATCATCTTCTTATTCATAATATTAATCCTAGAATGTGTGTTAAATTGATGTGTAATACGGAGACTTGCTCCATATTTTTTATACACACTGCCTCTCTCCCTTGGCCAGCAAAACTTGCAGCGTAATCTTGATTATTGATATGGGCTGAGATTAAAATTGTAAAAACACATTTAATGTGGCATTTAATAAGCCTAGATTGGTCCAAGGTTAAAGCCCCTTAATGAGGCCCAAAACCTTATTTATGATAATAAATTCGTAATTAATAAATCAGCCAGTTTCAAACTTCAAGATTGAGTCTTAAAAGGAAACTAAATCATATTAGGAGTAGCCTTCAAGGCATACACCTTTAAAACTTATCTTCTTATCAATTGGAAGGCTCTAGAATTGGGCCAAAGCTGTAACTTGCCCACCAAGTATCCTAATTCTACCCTAATTCTAGGGTTTTCCCCGCCTATATAAGGACCTGCTCCTTCACAACTAGAACTACGTTTTTGGCTTGATTCTTGATATTTGCAAGATACGTAGGCATCTTGTGAGGACCCGAGTTAAGTCACGAAACACTTGATCAGCCATTAAAGCTCGAAGCTCCCCTTAACTCTAGCATTCAATACGCAATAAATATACCCTACTTTTTATTCCACAACATTTGGCGCCGTCTGTGGGAAAGGATATCAACCATGGTTACCACCCGGAGAACACCAACACTTTCTGAAACCATTACTAACACCACCACACCCCCGATTGGGGAATAAGTGCCCCTAGGGGCGAGTTCTCAACCACTGGTCACTCAGCCACAAGGAACTGAAGCACAAACTCATGAATCGTTGCCTTCGGTGATGAATCCCTCTACTCAAGGGACGAATCCCCTACAGATGGTAGTCTCCCCTCTTGGAGGTCAATCCATTCCCCCCATCGCTCAGATCTCTACTACCGTGATCCCCGCAAGCACGAACCCGATATATGGGTTGCCCAACTATCCCCCGTACCAGGCCGGACCAAGCGGTCATGCCCTCCAGATACACGAGCCATACAATCCACCTTACATCAGAGGTTTAGAACCCAATCAAGGCCAACAATACTATGACTACTCAGGCCCGTATTCTAATGACTCATCTTCGAAAGAAGATAGGGATGAAGCCCCGAGGAGATGTCGTCCAAGTAATGAACCTATTGGACGCCGAAGAACCCATGATAGACCTCCCTTCATGCCAAGATCCAAAAACTAAAGGAGGACATAGAGAGGGAACAGCGAAGACAGAATCAAAATCGACCCCCACCAGAGATGGGAGGAGAAATTCCTTTTATTGATTTGGAAAGAACCCCAAGGAGAGAGAGAGAAGGACCGAGGTCCCTAGAAGTGGAAACATGAGGTCGAAACCCCCAGAGGCAACCCTGAAGACTTGATGCAACTTGGAGATCCTGATGATCCAACCCCTCCGTTCACTGAGGAGGTGATGAATGCGCATATATCACGGAAGTTCAAGATGCCTACCATAAAGACTTACGATGGAACGGGAGATCCCGCTAAGAACGTTCTCTAACGCACTGTTGTTACAACCCGCCAGTGACGCCTTGAAGTGTAGGGCGTTTCCCCAAACATTAGCGGGCATGGCACAACGTTGGTACAGCCGCCTACCACCAAACTCCATTGCCTCTTTCAAAGAGCTAAGCAATGCTTTCGTCAGCCAATTCATAGGAGGAAGGATTCATGAGAAAGATTCTGCATCCCTCATGACTGTGATACAAGGAAAGAATGAAAATCTCAGAGATTATCTCAAACGATTCACAAAGGAGATGCTCAACATTACAAACCTGGAGAACAAGGTAGCCATGGTGGCGTTGCAGAATGGAACTTTGAATGTTTACTTTAAATGTCATTGGCTAAGTATCCCCCTGAAAATATGGTTGAGCTCCAGCAAAGGGCGAGCAAGTACATCAAGGCGGAAGATAGTTTGAAGAAAGAGTCAGGAACGGGAAACACTGGAAACGGTGACCACTCTAAGAAGTGGAAGTCGGAACAGGAATATGATGCTAGAGATAAGTACCCGCGCACGGGCAGAGATTCTGATTCAGCCCCTAAAAAGGGGAGTCCCGGGCAAAGGTTTACGGATTACGCAAGGTTGAATACTCCAAGAAGTCAAATCCTGATGGATATAGAAAAAAACAGGGACGTGAGATGGCCGAAGCCACTAAGGAATGATCCTGAGAAAAGAAACAAGAATCAGTATTGCCGGTTCCATAAAGATGTGGGACATGATACCGATGATTGTAGACAATTGAAAGATGAGATCGAGTTCTTGATCCGCATGGGAAAATTGAATAAATTCTGCAAAGATGGAGATCGGGGAAACCCAAGGCGGGATTATGATAGGATAGATAAGGACCGTAACCCCAATCAACAGCCCCGGGGGCCAGTGATCAACATGATCTTTGATGGCCCAACAGCGGCCGGGACAAGTAGAAATTCCAGAAAGGCGTATGCACGAGAGGTGATGCACATCGTAGGGGAAGCCCCAAAACGTGCGAAGACGGAAGTCTCAATTGGATTCGATGATTCGGACCTTGAAGGGGTAAAGTTTCCTCATGATGACCCACTGGTTATCTCACCTGTGATAGGCAACTCCCAAGTGAAGAGAGTCTTGATTGACAATGGAGCATCGGTGGATATTCTGTTTTATGATGCCTTCTTGAAGATGGGATATACTGAGTCTCAGTTGACACCGTCGAACATGCCCATATATGGGTTCAACGGAGTAGAGTCGAAAGTTGAAGGGACAATCCAGCTACCCATGACTATAGGGTAGGAGCCAAAGGAGGCTACTCAGATGTTAAATTTCTTGGTTATCAAAGCTACATCCACATACAATACTATCCTAGGAAGGACGGGATTACATGCTTTTAAAGCAGTTGCCTTTACCTATCATTTAAAGGTTAAGTTCCCAACCAGAAATGGAGTAGGGGAAGAGAAAGGGGATCAAAAGATGGCAAGGAGTTGTTATATGGCTTCGCTGAGGCCGAATGGAACCGGGGGGCAGGTCCTCCCAATCGAGGATATAGATGTTCGAGAGGATGAAGAGTGGAGAGGAAAACCAGCAGAGGACTTGGTTCCCATACCCTTGGAGTTGGGAGATTCTGAGAAGGTTACTTACATCGGGGCATCTTTGAAAGACCCTTTATCTCCTTCTTGCAAGACAGTAGTGACGTCTTCGCGTGGACAGCAGCTGACATGCTAGGGATAGATCCCCAATTGATAACACATAGCCTGAATGTGGATCCAAACCGGAAGACAGTGAAACAAAAGAAGAGAAATTTTGCACCTGAGAGACAAGAAACCATAAAACAGGAAGTTGATAAACTCCTAGAGGCAGGGTTCATTGAGGAAATCCAGTTCCCGGAATGGTTGGCCAATCCTGTGATGGTCAGGAAGGCTAATGGAAAGTGGAGGATGTGTATAGACTTCACTGATCTGAACGACGCATGCCCAAAGGACTGTTTTCCCTTGCCAAGGATCGATAAGTTGATAGATGCTACAGCTGGGCACGAGATGTTAAGCTTCATGGATGGCTTTAGTGGCTATAATCAAATCAAGATGCATAAGGATGATATTTCTAAGGTATCGTTCATCACAGACTTCGGTGTGTATTATTACTTGGTCATGGCTTTTGGACTGAAAAATGCAGGAGCTACCTATCAGAGGTTGGTAAACAAGATTTTCACTCATCTCATTGGAAAGACTATGGAGGTTTATGTGGATGATATGCTGGTGAAAAGCCTACACAAGGCAGATCATATTGAACACCTACGCGAGGCATTTGAAGTGCTGAGGCACCATAAGATGATGTTGAATCCGGCCAAGTGTGCTTTTGGTGTTGGGTCTGGAAAATTTTTGGGTCTCATGGTCTCAAAACGGGGAATTGAGGCCAACCCCGACAAAATCAAGGCTATTTTAGACATGGAACCACCACGTTCTATAAGGGATGTATAGAAGTTAACCGGGAGGATTGTTGCGTTAGGGAGGTTCATCTCCAAATCCGGGGACAAGTGTTTGCCGTTCTTTAAAACCTTGAAGAAGGTAAAAAACTTTGAGTGGACAGAAGAAAGCCAAGAGGCCTTTGAGCAGGTGAAGAAGTATATGTCTGAGGCCCCGCTGTTGGCCAAGCCAAGTACGGGAGAAATCCTCTATCTTTACTTGGCAATTTCAGGTCAAGCTATGAGTGCAGTGCTGGTGAAGGAGGAAAACAAAGTTCAGAAACCCGTATACTATGTGAGCAAAGTTTTACACGGAGCAGAGTTGAACTACTCCACTATTGAGAAGTTTGCCTTAGCATTGGTAACTGCCTCTAGGAAACTAAGGCCCTATTTTCAGGCACATAAGATTGAGGTCCTTACAGGACAACCATTGAGGAATATTTTGCACAACTCTAAGGCCAGTGGTAGGCTCATCAAGTGGGCAATTGAGTTGGGAGAATTCGATATTAAGTACAAGCCAAGGACGGCCATCAAAGCTCAGGCACTTGCTGACTTCGTGGTTGAATGCACCATTGACAACCAAGAAGTCGGGGGGCAGGAGATACCTCAGAAAGGCAATAAGGAAGACAAGGAACCCATAATAAAGGAGAAGGAATTCTGGATGCTCTATTTTGATGGGGCATCAAAAACAAAAACAATTGGCACAGGTCTTGTCTTACAAAGTCCCGATGGATTCATGATTGAATACGCCCTGAAGTTGGACTTCCCAACAACCAATAATGAGGCAGAATATGAGGCTCTGATAGCTGGACTTGGCTTAGCAGGAGCCCTAAGGGTCAAAAACCTTAAAGTTTGTGGAGATTCAAGGTTGGTTGTGGCTCAAGTCAATGGAGAGTTTGAGGCGAGGGATGAAACCATGGCTAAATACTTAAGGTCTGTGAAGGCAATAATGACTCAATTTGATGAGTGCTGCATTGAGCACATTCCGAGGGAGGAAAACACCAAGGCTGATGCCTTATCCAAGTTTGCCTCCTCTGAGATAGAGAATTACTCTGGAAGTGTCTACTTCCAAGTTCTGAGAACCCCTACCATAGATTCAAAGTTAATCGCACCTATTAGAGTGAGGGAATGTTGGATAGATCCCATAAAAGCACACCTCGAGACTGGTTGGCTCCCGACTAATGCCATGGAGGCATGAAAATTATCTGTGAGAGCGTTGAGGTATGCTCTGATTGAGGGGATACTCTACAAAAAATCTTTTTTGATTCCGTATATAAAGTGTTTAAGGCCCGAAGAGGCCAAATCAGCTATTGAGGAGGTCAATGGGGGGATTTGCGGACAACACTTGGGGGGCAGGGCCCTAGCTCACAAGATAGTCAGGCTTGGATTCTATTGGCCTGAAATGATGGCTGATGCCAAAGAGTATGTGAAAAAGTGTGATCGGTGCCAGAAACATGCACCAGTGGTTAGACAACCACTAGAGATGTTGACATCCGTTAGCTCCCCCATCCCGTTTGCTATGTGGGGGATGGACATTATTGGGCCCTTTCCTATGGCCACTGCTCAAAGGAAGTTTCTAGTTGTAGCTATTGACTACTTCACAAAGTGTATTGAGGCCAAACCTTTGGCTAAAATCACAACCAAGCAAATCAAGCAATTCTTCTGGGAGAATGTCATGTGCAGATATGGAATACCACGAATCCTTGTTACGGACAATGGTTTACAATTTAACAACAAAGAGTTCAAGGACTACTGTGATGAGAATGGGATTGAGCTTCGATTCACCTCAGTTGCCCATCCTCAAGCTAATGGTCAAGCTGAGGTTGCCAATCGAATCATCCTCGATGGACTTAAGAAAAGAGTGGAACACTCCAGAAATACTTGGGTGGATGAGTTATTACCCATACTCTGGGCATACCGAACCACATGCAAGGTGACTACTAGAGCAACTCCATTCATGTTAGCCTACGGGGCTGAAGCTGTAGTACCCGTGGAAATCATGCATGTATCTCCATGAGTGGAGGCCTTTGAACCAGACACCAATGAGGAAGGGATGAGAGTAGCCCTCGATCTGATCGACGAAGTAAGGGATGAAGCCCATGCTAGGAATACAGAGCATCAGAAGAAAGCTTCCTTCTACTACAACCTAAGGGTGAAAGAAAGGTTCTTCCGTCAGGGAGACTTAGTGCTCAGAAAGATTGAAGCATCCGGAGTTGGACAAAAAGGAAAGCTGGCACCAAATTGGGAAGGTCCATATCGGGTCAAAAGCACACTGGGTCGAGGATCATACAAGTTGGAGACTGTGGAAGGAAACGAGGTGCCTCGCACTTGGCACGCATCGAATCTCAAGGTCTATTATGTTTGATTATCCTATGAAGGACGTAGCTTATATCTATTAGGAAAGTAGAAATAAGGTCGACGAAACCATTTTGGAGTTTTTTAAACTCTGAGTAGGAAGTATAGTATTATGTAAGGGCTAGGCCCATTTTAAGTTTTAATGCAATTTGGTTTTCTCCTCCTTTAGTTGTTGTTTTATGTCTGTTATGTGTCAAAAGCATATTTAGAATTGCTAGCTAAAGTAAGCCAAAACATAAAAGGCAAAGCAACTAAATAGAAGGAAAAACCAGAAAATGCATAAATCAAATAAGCAAGCCCGGAGGCTATAGTTTCAAGGTTGCAAATTTAAAGAAAGCAAAACATTAAAAGTCATGCCACGCAGGGTCAAGGTAAATAAAATCAAGGTGCTTTAGTTTTGCCAGTACTCCTAGCAGGAGAATCTCTGTCAGTGCTGGTTGATTAGTGCATAATTTTGCATATTTTTATTGCCTATTTATTGCTTGTGTTCGTATTTTAATAAATTATTTTGTTGCATTTCAGGAAAATTCGAAAAAACTGAAGAAATGGCAAAATAAAGAAATAAATGACAAAAGAAGAAAAAGAAGGACCAAAATAAGAAGAAAAGGAAAAGCAAGGGGGGGTGGTGCATGTTTTCACCAAACAAAATGGATGGCCAAGATTTAGCCAATACTAAACTAAATCAATGGTCAAGATTCAAACTTACCAACCAAAAACCCTAAAATTTTCCTATAAATAGCCTTCATTTCTTCACTTGTAACACACCCATTACCTACATCCTAGAATTATGTTGTAGTAGTTCATCTCCAAAAATTATATTTATAATATTTTTTTCTACTTGTAAACACTCTTTACTTTTATGCAATTTCAAGTTTCATTTAATTTCTTGCACTTCTCTTTCATTTCTCTCCTTGTTCTTTATTTCGTTATTTTCGTAAATTCTCGGGTGGATAAAGTAGCAACGCTAACCACACGGGATTGAAAGTACCGATATGAAGAATTTGTTTTCGTAATTTAAAATTTCATTTTAATATTAGTTACGCCTCTTTAAATCTTCATTTTGTTGTGGGTTATTTAATTCTAAATCATTGTCTTAGTATAATTATAATTTTTATTGTTTCATAATTAGTCTCTTTAATTTCGTATTTAATTTTAAAAATAAAAAAATCACAAAATATTAGTTATAATAATTTCCAGCATTTTATTTTTACCGATTTTACATGTTTAATTCGAAGCCTGAGTCCCCTGTTTTGAGTAGTTTTCCCAGTTTTTACTCTGTTTTTCGTCAAATAATAAAACCCATCTCTCCCTCATCTCTCTTCTTCTCTCACTCTCTCCTGCTTCTCCTCCATCAAAACCTCTGACCCCTCTTCCTTTTCTTCGATTCAAAACCCAGCTGCCCTCCCCTTCATCTTCTTCTTTTGTCTTTACCACAAACACACACAAACCTTCCCCCTTCTCTTTCTTCGAACAAACCCACCAGCCCCTTCCCCTTTCTTTGCGTTTTAATTTCTCTGTTAAAGAAATCCATTTTGTTGATGATTGAGAAGTGAATCGTTGGGTTGTTAGCTGAGTTGACTCGGTTGTTGTTTTCGATTGTTTTTGCTGAGTGCTTGTTTCGTTTTCTGTGGCTTCGTTCTTGCGGTTGAATTGTTACGTTTCTGAGTTTTTCCGAATTCTGTGTAGTGCTGAGTTTTGTTGATTTCCGATTCTCGAGTTCTTGGTTCTGTTGTGCCGTTTTGTTCTCGTTTCTGTTAGTTGCGTATGTTGTTGCTGCTGGATTGTCTCCTATGTTGAGTTCTTAAAATTGCCATTCGATTCCTGGTTCGAGTCTGTTTTAGTGTACTGAGTTGTAGTTCCGAAATCTTGAGTTGCATTTGTTTCGTAACTCGCTGTCGAGTTCCGCTGTTAATTGTCTGACTTGCAGAGTTCCGAATTCATCGTTTGTTGTTTGTTCATAGCAGGTTTCGATTGTAAAATTTCTGTCGATTTATTATCAACTGCGTAATGATAATCTCGAGTTTCGGTATTGTTTTGTTGCCGAAATTTGTACTGAGATGAGTTGCGAGTTGTGGTCGTTGCGTTTTGCGAGTCCAGGGCTCTAAGACGAGTTTTTGCTGCGTCCTTGGTTAATGCTGCTAAGTCGAATTCGTTCTTTTTCTAATTTGTAATCGATTGGCTCAGTCTTGTTTTCAGTTTTGCTGTATTATTGATGTGTAGTATTGAGTTGCTAATGTTTTGTGTGTTGTTGCAGAGTTTATGATTTTTGTGAATAGTTAATATGTACGAATAAGTGATGTCAAACTTTTCTTACAAATTCTTGTAAATAATTTAGTTAGACATAAAAAAATGCTTTTCGGGATTTAATTAGATTTTTAATAATTTTTAATTAGTTGTTAGATTAAATTTTAGTTCTTTTCATTTTTTATTAATTAGATTAAAACAGATTTTCTTTTAGGAATTAATTAGTAAAATACAAAATTTTCCAAAATCAATCGTTCTAGTTCGATTAAATTGAAAATTAAGGTTTGTGAAAATATTAGTCCATATGGATCGAATCTTAAATATTAAAACGATGATCGTGTGTTTGCGATATTAAATTGTTTATTTTCGACACATCAAGTTTTTGGCGCCGCTGCCGGGGACTTAATTATTTTTCGCACCATAATTTTTAATTTTTCGGATTAGTTTTATTTCTTGCCTTATTTTTATCTCGTTTTTATCAGGAAAGTGTGAAATTTCGGGAATCTTCTCTCGGAGCGTGGAAAAATTGGAATTTCTGGAAGCATGCTTCGGTAACCCGTATCTCCCACTTTTCATCTTTTTATTTTAGAAAGTCAAAAAAAATAAAAATCAAAAAATCAAAAAAATCAAAAAAATCAAAAATCAAAAAAAATTATTTGTAAATACATAATTGTTGCATCATGCATTTAATCACCTAGGGCACATCATTTAGATTTTTATTTTCTTGTTTTTAATTTTTCGTACGTTATAAATTGTGGTGATTGCTGGAGGACCCAAAGATACGTTAATTTTCTTCTTTCTTTTAGTTAAAACACGTAGTGTAAGCATCCATAATTGTTTATAGTTTTGTATATATATAGTTGTTTATTGCTTTAATTAGACGTTTGCCCCTAGGATTTCACGTTCAATTAGAAAGGTGCCTAAAAATAAACGTAATTAAGACTTATTCACGACCTTCAGTGTCTAAGGTTCGCCTGGCTGTTAAGATTCGGTGTCTAAGTGACGAGTTTGGCCTCTTGGCAATGCCTGCTCTAATCTGGCCGAATCGGTCTGAATAATTCTTAATTTACGGAATTTTTAGTGTGTCTTAACGTTATTTAGGGAACCTAGGTTAGATCTTTCTTTTGATTTTTCACCCTTTATTGTGTGTGCTTAATTTTTCGCAAATTATTTGCTAAGTGTTTCCTTCCTGTTCATGCGCACTACTTGGGTTAGAGATAATTCTTCTAGGTTAGTGAGACCAATTGAGTGTTCATCCTCTTCGGAATCCGAATCCGTCGAAATTCTTGACCCCGTAGTAACCATGGCAGTCTCGTTAAAAGATCGTTGCTACCCCACCCGTTCCGCTCAACCTTCGTGCATCACTCTTCCTCCCGTAAATGGTAATAATTTCGAGATCAAAGCTCACCATATTAGCATGTTACCTAAGTTTACCGGGAGTGAGGGAGAGGATCCGTATATTTTCCTTCATGAATTCGAGGAGGTTTGTGCTCTACAAAAAATCCAACAATTGACCGAAGATTCCATTAGGCTTAGACTTATCAATTCGCCTTAAAAGAAAATGCCAAAAAATGGTTGTATAGTCTACCCGTTAATTCTATTTCAACGTGGGAGGGATTTGTGATAATTTTTCTTAAAAAATATTTTCCAAACCATAAGACCACAAGGATTACAAACGAAATAAATCAATTTCATCAAAAGGAAAATGAGTCTTTTTGGAAATATTTTGATCGTTTTAAAAATCTCTTATCACAATGCCCCCACCACGGAATAGAAAAATGGAGGCTTTGCAAGATTGTTTACGAGGCCTTAGATAGTCCAACAACCGCGTTGTTAGAGTCTATGTGCCAAGGAAAATTTATGGAGAAAAATGAAGACGAAGGGTGGGAGTTTTTCGAGGAATTAGCTGAGAAGACTATGTTGTGGGAGTCTACTAGGGAACCTCACAAGTCCAACGAGTCATCTAGTTCTTCTAGGGGTCTACACTCAATTGGAAACAATATTGCAACCGATGCCAAGCTAGCCACCCTTACTAGGAGACTCGAAGCTCTAGAAACTCATAGTAGTCCCCCACCCATGTCTATGTACCCAAATTTTAATTCTTCGAACTTTGAGTCTCAACCTTGTCCCGATTTTGAGCAAGTGAACGCAATGTTCCAACCGAGACCTCGGAATGACCCGTTCGCACCAACTTACAATCCCGGGTGGAAGAACCACCCTAATTTCTCTTGGAACCAAGGCCAAAATTTCCAATCTCCACCATCTTTTCAAAAGCCGAACTATCTAAACCAAGTTCCTTTCTCAAACACGACTCAAAATCACATTCCTTATCAAAATCAAGCACCCGCCCACCCACCCGGCTTTCATGAGTCGGATAAGAGAATTAACTCCTTGGAAAAGACTCTCGATGCGCTTCTAAAATCAACGACTAATTTGGCTCAATCTCAACAGACCTTCATGCAAACCATGACTCAAGATAGGCAAATTTTAAATGCTAGTACTCAAGCCATATCTAAGTTAGAGGTTCAAGTGAGCCAATTAGCCAACGCCATTTGTGAACGAGAGAAGAACAAACTTCCAAGTCAAACCGAGGTAAACCCTAAATTTCCAATCAATCAAAGACCTCCTCACAATGTGAACGCTGTCATTTCCTTAAGGTCCGGTAAGCAAGTTGAAAATCATGTCGGTGACAAGTCTCCTGAAGAAGACGAATCAAATTCTGAACCAAACGCTAATCTTGAACCCGAGAGTTCTAAGGAACAAGGATCAACGAGTGGGACAAAACCCGTCCCCGAAGAACCTAATGAACGAGTCTTTAAGCCAAAAGCTCCTTACCCTCAACGACTCATTTCTCCTAAACAAACGGCCCAAATGGACAAGATCTTAGAAGTTTTTAAGCAAGTCAAAGTCAACATTCCTCTTTTAGACGCGATTCAACAAATTCCTTCGTATGCGAAATGTCTAAAAGATTTGTGCACACATAAGCGAACTACTCACGTCCCTAAGAAGGCCTTTTTGACCTCTCAAGTGAGCTCAATTCTTTCTAACCAGATTCCCGTGAAATATAAGGATCCCGGTTGTCCTACAATTTCATGTGTCATAGGTAATTCTTTTGTGGATTAGGCGTTACTCGATTTAGGCGCCAGCGTGAACTTGCTTCCATTTTCTGTCTACCAAACCCTAGGGTTAGGAGAACTTCAAAAGACGAACGTTACCCTCCAATTAGCAGATAGATCAATCAAAATTCCTAAAGGGATCATCGAGGACGTGCTAATTAAAGTTGGAGATTTCGTCTTTCCTGTTGACTTTGTGGTACTAGAAACCGAACCGGTTAGGAATCCGACATATCAAATTCCCGTCATTCTAGGACGTCCGTTTCTAGCCACTTCGAATGCTTTGATTAATTGTAGGAATGGATTGATGAAACTAACGTTCGGGAACATGACCATTGACCTCAATATCTTTCATGTTGGGAAGCAACCCGATGATTTTCATGATCAACCTATGGATGTTAATTTAATTGATGAAATAGTTGATCAAAATTTCATGACCCCTAATGATGCTCTTTATTTTTGTTTAAACCACTTTGGTCAAAACTGGGATGTTTCCGAATATACAAATGAGGTCAACCAAATGTTAGAATCCACCATTCCTACAAATAATCATGATGTTGCACCATCTCCCCTGTCTCTTCTCGAAACTCGTGAACCCGTTGAGTCAACGCCGCCCGATTTAGAACTCAAACCTCTTCCCGACACTCTTAAGTACGCCTATTTAGGTCCTAACGAGTCTCTTCCCGTTATTATCGCCTCTGATTTGACCGAATCACAAGAGGATGAGCTTGTTAGGGTACTAAGAGAACATAAGGAGGCCATAGGTTGGAGTATCTCTGATATTAAAGGAATTAGCCCGGCCATTGTCCAACATCGAATTCACCTAGTTGATGATGCGAAACCCGTTCGAGATCCTCAACGGCGTTTGAACCCCACCATGATGGAAGTCGTTCGCAAAGAAATTCTTAAGTGTCTCGATAATGGGATCATTTATCCCATTTCTGATAGCTCTTGGGTCAGCCCCATTCAAGTAGTTCCGAAGAAGTCTGGCATTACCGTTGTCACCAATGAGAATGATGAGCAAGTACCCACCCGTGTTCAGAATGGGTGGAGGGTGTGCATAGACTATAGGAAACTCAATTCTGCCACTAGAAAAGACCACTTTCCTTTGCCTTTTATCGATCAAATGTTGGAAAGGTTTGTCGGTCATTCGTTCTATTGTTTTCTAGATGGTTATTCTGGCTATTTTCAAATTCCCATTGCTCCCGAAGACCAAGAAAAGACCACTTTCACATGTCCCTTTGGAACCTTTGCCTATCGACGTTTAGCCTTTGGTCTAACCACTGCTCCAGCCACTTTCCAAAGATGTATGATGAGCATCTTTTCTGATATGGTAGGGGATTTTCTCGAGATCTTTATCGATGACTTTTCCATCTTTGGTTCGTCTTTTCACCAGTGCCTAAACCATCTTGAGTTAGTTTTAAAAAGGTGTAAAGAAACCAACCTCGTTCTCAACTGGGAGAAATGTCATTTCATGGTTAAGGAGGGGATCGTGCTTGGTCATAAAATTTCTGAAAAGGGGATAGAAGTCGATAAATCCAAAGTTGACCTCATTGCAAATCTACCCCCACCCAAGTCGGTCAAAGCCATTCGTTCATTCCTAGGCCATGCGGGTTTTTATAGGCGTTTCATTAAGGATTTTAGCAAGAAGGCTAGACCCTTAACCAATCTTCTCGGGAAGGATGTCAAATTCGATTTTAATAGCGATTGTTTACAATCTTTTGAGCATCTTAAGAAAGAATTGACTTCTGCCCCAATCATTCGATCTCCCGATTGGAATCTCCCCTTCGAGTTGATGTGTGACGCTTCTGATTATGCGGTAGGAGCCGTTTTAGGGCAACGAATCGATAAGATGCCCCATGTCATTTACTACGCTAGCAAGACTTTGAATGATTCCCAACTTAATTATTCTACCACCGAAAAAGAACTTCTAGCCGTAGTCTTTGCTCTCGACAAGTTTCGGTCCTATCTTATCGGTTCAAAAATCATTGTCTACACCGATCATGCCGCTCTTCGTTATCTATTCTCTAAGAAAGACTCTAAAGCCCGATTGATTAGGTGGATTCTCTTGCTCCAAGAGTTTGACCTAGAAATTAGGGATAAGAAGGGTTCTGAGAATGCTGTCACCGATCATCTTTCCCGCTTGATAGTGGAGTCCACCATCGACTCTCCCGTAAATGAATCTTTTCCGGACGAGCAACTTCTGTCCATCTCTACTCCCCCTTGGTTCGCCGATATTGTAAATTATCTTGCAACCGGTGACATTCCCTCTCATTGGTCCTCTCAAGATAGATCGAAATTTTTCTCACAGGTCAAACACTTCTTTTGGGATCACCCGTATCTCTTTAAATACTGTCCCGATCAAATCATTCGGAGGTGCGTCCCAAATCATGAATTCAAGAATATCCTTTCTTTCTGCCGTGACCAAGCCTGTGGAGGGCATTTTAGTGCTAAGAAAACAGCCGCTAAAATCCTCCAAAGCGGTTTTTATTGGCCCACTTTGTTCAAAGATGCTGCTGAATACTGTGCCGCGTGTAATAGGTGTCAACACTTAGGAAAGATCACTAGGAGAAACATGATGCCAATGAACCCCATCTTAATCATTGAGATTTTCGATGTAGGGGGTATCAATTTTATGGGGCCCTTTCCTAGTTCCTTTGGCAACCTCTACATTCTGTTAGCGGTCGATTACGTGTCTAAGTGGGTGGAAGCCATTGCTACTAAGTCCAATGATAACAAGGTCGTTCTTAAATTCCTCAAATAGAATATCTTTTCTCGTTTCGGTACACCTAGGGCTATCATTAGTGACCAAGGCAAGCACTTCAAGAATCGTCAATTTGAGTCTCTTTTGAAAAAGTACTCAATAACTCATCGGCTAGACACCCCTTACCATCCTCAAACTAGTGGGCAAGTTGAAGTCTCGAGTCGTCAAATTAAGCAAATTTTAGAAAAGATTGTCAACTCGAATAGGAAGGATTGGTCAACTAAGTTGATAGACGCCTTGTGGGCCTATCGGACCGCTTTTAAAACCATTTTAGGCATGTCCCCTTATCGGATTGTCTTTGGCAAGGCCTGTCACTTGCCCGTTGAGCTCGAACATAGGGCCATGTGGGCCATTCGAGAGTTAAATTTTGACTTACCGACCGCCGGTAGTCATAGGAAGTTGCAATTGTCTGAACTCGAGAAGTTGAGAAATGAAGCCTACGAGAATGCCAAAATCTATAAACAAAGAACTAAGCTTTTTCATGATAAATCTATTTTGAGAAAATCTTTTTCTCCTGGTCAAAAAGTTCTTTTGTACAATTTTAGGCTTCATTTATTTCCCGGGAAATTGAGATCCCGATGGGAAGGTCCTTATATTGTTAGGATCGTTTTTCCTCACGGTGCTGTTGAAACTGAAAATCCTAAAAATGGTGATATATTTAAAGTTAATGGACAGAGACTCAAACCATTTTTAGAGTTGCCAATTGATCCCTAGGAAGAGGTTATCTACCTCATCGATCCATGATTCAAGTAAGTTTCTTCAGTAGGTAATTGTAAACTCTCTTTCATCCTTATCAGGTATTTTCTCACCATTCTCCCTTGTCATTTATCTTGCATTTTGCATACATTGAGGACAATGCATGATTTAGGTATGGGGGAGGATTTTAGTGTGAATACATAAAATTGAAAAATCCAAAAAAAATTGAAAAATTTTAAAAATCCAAAAATAGAGTTATTTTAGCTTAGTTGTCCTTCCCACTCTGTAATTCTAGAACTAGTTGGTGTTGACTATTTTTCGAAAATTATTTGTATAATGCCTTTAGATAATTTGAACGTAGTCAGGTAAGGTTTTTCCTCATGAAACTTGTGTCGAACAAATTTTTGCTTAAAAGACCAAGACGGCACATTTGCACAAGACCTCTGATGGAAGAATTGTATAGGAATGTTATTCGATACCTGAGAGAGAACCCACATGTTAGAACAATGTCGAATCAAACTTTTGCGAGATTTTGCTCCTATAGTGTAAAAAAAAAGAGTCAATAAATGTTTGTAGAGTGCTAGTGTAATTTTGTAATAAATTCTTAGTAGGAAAATCGGCTAGGTTGGGCTCATTGATAACCCGAGTAAGTAAGTCCGAGGGGACTTTGTGCCTAGCAACCTAAGGTCCCTTGTGATCTGGGATTGTTGACCTAAAACTCGCTAAATGGGTATTGATGCAAAAGTCTTTTGGGACCTCAACCATTGCACAGTCGGTCTAACTACTAAGAACGTGAAGTTTGGCTAGATACTTGTTTTGATAGAGATTGGGTCAGTTCAATATTGGTTGAAAAAGAGAAAATGTTCGTATGCAGTTAATCCATCAAAGGCCTTAAATTTACTACACACCTTGGGATTTTTTGTAAATTTTTAGTCTAATCATGTGGATTGTGGGAACCTATAACTTGGCTATTATTAGAATAATCTTTAAGGCATATATTTTCCTACAAAATTGTTTTGTTGACACCAATGAAAGCTAGAGTAAAAGAGGAAAGTTGGATACTTGCTGATTTATCTCAAAGATTTTATGGGTATATCTTCTGTAAACCCTTAGGAGACAACACTCCTCCTGTAGAGATCGTCTATAGGTTTAACGGGTTGGTAAACCTAAAATTACCCGTCACACCTACGAAAAGGAGTATAGGACTTTTTATCTAGATTTTCTTTTTGTTTTACTCGAGGACGAGCAAAAGATAGGTATGGGGGCATTTGATTAGTGCATAATTTTGCATATTTTTATTGCCTATTTATTGCTTGTGTTCGTATTTTAATAAATTATTTTGTTGCATTTCAGGAAAATTTGAAAAAACTGAAGAAATGGCAAAATAAAGAAATAAATGACAAAAGAAGAAAAAGAAGGACCAAAACAAGAAGAAAAGGAAAAGCAGGGGGGGTGGTACATGTTTTCACCAAACAAAATGGATGGCCAAGATTTATCCAACACTAAACTAAATCAATGGTCAAGATTCAACCTTACCAACCAAAAACCCTAAAATTTTCCTATAAATAGCCTTCATTTCTTCACTTGTAACACACCCATTACCTACATCCTAGAATTATGTTGTAGTAGTTCATCTCCAAAAATTATATTTATAATATTTTTTTCTACTTGTAAACACTCTTTATTTTTATGCAATTTCAAGTTTCATTTAATTTCTTGCACTTCTCTTTCATTTCTCTCCTTGTTCTTTATTTCGTTATTTTCGTAAATTCTCGGGTGGATAAAGTAGCAACGCTAACCACACGGGATTGAAAGTATCGATATGAAGAATTTGTTTTCGTAATTTAAAATTTCATTTTAATATTAGTTACGCCTCTTTAAATCTTTATTTTATTGTGGGTTATTTAATTCTAAATCATTGTCTTAGTATAATTATAATTTTTATTGTTTCATAATTAGTCTCTTTAATTTCGTATTTAATTTAAAAAAAAATTAAAAAAATCACAAAATATTAGTTATAATAATTTCCAGCATTTTATTTTTACCGATTTTACATGTTTAATTCGAAGCCTGAGTCCCCTGTTTTGAGTAGTTTTCCCAGTTTTTACTCTGTTTTTCGTCAAATAATAAAACCCATCTCTCCCTCATCTCTCTTCTTCTCTCACTCTCTCCTGCTTCTCCTCCATCAAAACCTCCGACCCCTCTTCCTTTTCTTCGATTCAAAACCCAGCTACCCTCCCCTTCATCTTCTTCTTTCGTCTTTACCACAAACACGCACAAACCTTCCCCCTTCTCTTTCTTCGAACAAACCCACCAGCCCCTTCCCCTTTCTTTGCGTTTTAATTTCTCTTTAAAGAAATCCATTTTGTTGATGATTGAGAAGTGAATCGTTGGGTTGTTAGCTGAGTTGACTCAGTTGTTGTTTTCGATTGTTTTTGCTGAGTGCTTGTTTCGTTTTCTGTGGCTTCGTTCTTGCGGTTGAATTGTTACGTTTCTGAGTTTTTCCGAATGCTGTGTAGTGCTGAGTTTTGTTGATTTCCGATTCTCGAGTTCTTGGTTCTGTTGTGCCGTTTTGTTCTCGTTTCTGTTAGTTGCGTATGTTGTTGATGCTGGATTGTCTCCTATGTTGAGTTCTTAAAATTGCCATTCGATTCCTGGTTCGAGTCTGTTTTAGTGTACTGAGTTGTAGTTCCGAAATCTTGAGTTCCATTTGTTTCGTAACTCGCTGTCGAGTTCCGCTGTTAATTGTCTGAGCTTGCAGAGTTCTGAATTCATCGTTTGTTGTTTGTTCATAGCAGGTTTCGATTGTAAAATTTCTGTCGATTTATTATTAACTGCGTAATGATAATCTCGAGTTTCGTTATTGTTTTGTTGCCGAAATTTGTACTGAGATGAGTTGCGAGTTGTGGTCGTTGCGTTTTGCGAGTCCAGGGTTCTAAGACGAGTTTTTGCTGCGTCCTTGGTTAATGCTACTAAGTCGAATTCGTTCTTTTTCTAATTTGTAATCGATTGGCTCAGTCTTGTTTTCAATTTTGCTGTATTATTGATGTGTAGTACTGAGTTGCTAATATTTTATGTGTTGTTGCAGAGTTTATGATTTTTGTGAATAGTTAATATGTATGAATAAGTGATGTCAAACTTTTCTTACAAATTCTTGTAAATAATTTAGTTAGACATAGAAAAATGCTTTTCGGGATTTATTTAGATTTTTAATAATTTTTAATTAGTTGTTAGATTAAATTTTAGTTCTTTTCATTTTTAATTAATTAGATTAAAATAGTTTTTCTTTTAGGAATTAATTAGTAAAATACAAAATTTTCCAAAATCAATCGTTCTAGTTCGATTAAATTGAAAATTAAGGTTTGTGAAAATATTAGTCCCTGTGGATCGAATCTTAAATATTTAAACGATGATCGTGCGCTTGCGATATTAAATTGTTTATTTTCGGCACATCACTGGTATGGGTAGTCGAATCCCCAGCAACTGAACCACCAGATCTAGCATGGAGAGGGGAGCGATCAGGGTTCAAGATCCTATCAGCATCCTCCCCTAAAGTGAATGAAAAACAGCATCTAGTGCCCCCATCCAGCCACTAAAGTAGTTGGCTGGATAGATAAGATCATCATGCTTAGCCATAAGCCTCTGAAAGTCCTCGGAGTCCATGTAATCATCAATGATATCCTCCTTGCCTTGGCGAAGCTCAGCAATGCTGCCATAGGCTTTCTCCAGCTCTTCCTCCTTCGCCTTCAACTTCTCTTCCAAGCCCGTAACTTGGGCCTTCGACTGGTCAAGATCCTTCTTGTGAGTCCCAGCCTGAGTTCGCCAAGACTTGGCATGATGCATGGCAGCCTGGAAATAGGTGTTGCCCTGAAAAACAACAAGTTAAAAATAGGCAAGAAGTAAAAATTTAAGGTAACGAGGTAAAAAAAAAACTTACGATAGCAAGAGCCTGAGCACCCATTAGCTCAACCGCCTCCAAATCGCGAGAAACAACAATATCGCGATAATCAGCAGGGGTGATTGAGTGGTAGGACCAATCCTTGGAATGCTTGGTGCTTCCTACAACCGAATCCTGTTTTCTGATGCCCCAAGCAGGTCGAAAAACAGAACTCTTAGCAGAGGAGGCAGCCCCACTGCCCTCTTCTACATCAACAGCATCATGGGGCCTTAAAAAGACTGGCTCTGTAGGCTGTCCCCTAGGGTCCTTCGTAGCTCTTTTCCTCTTCATACGGGGAGTTTCCCCAGCCAAATGCTCTTGGAGCTCATTAATGGCTCTAGCAGCTGAAAAATCAAAGGCAAAGTTAGTAACAAATAAAATATAACATGTAAATGAATGAAAAACTAAGTGAAAGAATGGTGGGGTTTACCCTTATCACTGACAGAAGAAAGACCTACAAACTTGAGGGAAAATACCTCAAGAAGAGTGAAGAAGTGAGTTTCCCCTTTGTCTGCAATAAGGGTGTTGAAAGCAGCTCTTTCGGCATCATTAAGCTCGATATCATCTGAATTTCCATCAGTTACCTTCCCAAAGGAGCTACGAAAAAGGGTGCCCCAATCACCCCCCTCCCACACAAGGTACATGAACTCCTCTTTCCATTTAGGATTACTATCAGGAATTGAAGAGGGATCGTAGATATTTGGGATCGTAGCACGAAGGCTGATATATACCCAGCCAGGATAAGTGATTGCACTTTTTTTAAATTGAAAAATCTTCCTAAAAAGAGGAACAGATAGTGGAAAGTTGTTTTTCAAACAGAGAACCATGAAACAAAGAATGGCTCTCCAAGCGTTTGGGACTAGCTGGCAAGGGTTTATTTGGACATCCGCCAATAAGGTGGGAATGAAATTATAAAAAGGAAAACGAAGCCCAGCCATGATAGCATCCTTGTATATTCACAAGGAATGGGGTTTCCAATGACAAGAACGATCTCCTGGTTCAGCTGGGACTAATTTTAAAGGGGAACGAACGTTGAAGAGTTTGTTGATTTTTTTGATTTTTTCAGCATCAAAAAATTTCGAATGATGATTATAAGAATCTAATGCAGATACAGAGGGATATTCATCTCCTCTTTGATTAATCATGTCTATCAAAGAAGTATATTTTGAACGGATAGGAGGGAAAGAGGTACCTCGCGATGATGCACTCATCTTGCTCAACCTCCTAGCTTCTCTATCATCTGCCATTGATGCTCTTAAGATGAATGCTTGCAATATGATCTTCAAAGAAAACCCAGAAACCTCCGTGAGAGGAAGAGCTTTCGCCGAAAAAATTCTTGCCGGAAACTACTTGAAACTAGGAGCTCTAGGGAGAAATTTTAGTGAAATGTTTGAGTGAAGTGAGAAATGAGTTCACTTCTCACTCTTTTATACTCGACACAGCAGGTCATTTAGTCGGTTTGAATACTGTGTTAACAGGCTATAACCGGTTAAAGCCCATAGGCCCAAATAAGGGCCCAAGATCTAGAATTTGAAAGAAAGTTCTGGAAGGATCGAGAAATTCGTATAAGTAATTGGCAGAATAAAATAAAAAAAAGGGAAACACCTACGACATGAAACCAGGTCGTATGGTACATTGTACGAACTCAATTCAGTTAGTAGCTTGAGTTCGAAAAGCCCATGAGGAGGCCCATTATTGCTCTCTACACGAACTCAATTCAGTTCGTAGCTTGAGCTCGAAAAGCCCACGAGGAGGCCCATTATTGCTCTCTACACGAACTCAATTCAGTTCGTAGCTTGAGTTCGAAAAGCCCACAAGGAGGCCCATTATTGCTCTCTACACGAGCTCAATTCAGTTCGTAAAAATCACGAGGAAGCTCGTTATTGATCCTTACACGACGTCGATTCACGTCGCAGGATGAGGTCGCAAGGCTCACGAGGTCCACCATTTGTAGCCCTTCCACGACCTCGATCAACGTCGTAAAGTGAGGTCGTAGTTCTCACGACGTGCCTTATCAGGCTCCCTTGCACGACCTCAATCCACCTCGTGAATTGAGGTCGAAAATGCCACGACCTGCCTCATACATCGCACTTACACGACCTGGAACCACCTCGTGGATTGAGGTCGATTCTCACGCGACCTGGGCAATTTGGAGGCCATGCACGACCTCGTTTCAGGTCGAAAAAAAAATGATGAAACAGAAAAGTTGATTAAAAATAATATTTTCTGAGAAAAGTTAGAGATAAAATTCCAAGAATTCCAGAAAAATGAGAGATAATTTATAAAATTATTTCCAAAGGTAGTATGCCCATGATATTTTTGATAGAATTAATAAAAAATAATGAAAAATACTCGCGAGTATATGAAAGTGCTTGGAAATTATTTATAATTTTCAGTGAGACATAAATATGGTTAAACAGTCTCGAATAAGACCAATCATCGTAAATGTGTAGGTCGCTCCACACTTTGCATTCAGGACGATACTTGTGAAACACTAGTGTACACAAGCCTTTTAACTTCAATGAAAACCTGATCAGTTTTCCTAGAAGTTAGGGGGCAAATGATATGGGCTGAAATTAAAATTGTAAAAACACATTTAATGTGGCATTTAATAAGCCTAGATTGGTCCAAGGTTAAAGCCCCTTAATGAGACCCAAAACCTTATTTATGATAATAAATTCGTAATGAATAAATCAGCCAGTTTCAAACTTCAAGATTGAGTCTTAAAAGGAAACTAAATCATATTAGGAGTAGCCTCCAAGGCATACACCTTTAATACTTATCTTCTTATCAATTGGAAGGCTCTAGAATTAGGCCAAAGCTGTAACTTGCCCACCAAGTATCCTAATTCTACCCTAATTCTAGGGTTTTCCCCGCCTATATAAGGACCCGCTCCTTCACAACTAGAACTACGTTTTTGGCTTGATTCTTGATATTTGCAAGATACGTAGGCATCTTGTGAGGACTCGAGTTAAGTCACGAAACACTTGATCAGCCATTAAAGGTCGAAGCTCCCCTTAACTCTAGCATTCAATACGCAATAAATATACCCTACTTTTTATTCCACAACAATTATGTTTTAAAAAAATTATATAGCCGATCACCTACCATGCAGGAATTCCTAAACACATTACCTCTAGTCTACTCAATAATGGAGAGTCGAACTTATTTAAATCCGAGCATATATCTTAAGTTAGTTGACTTTTCATATGGATATAATTTTGTATTGAATACATCTTGCTCCCGAGTTTTTAAAAATGTACGAAAGCAAGTGGAAGAAAAATAAACATGCTCCCGAATTTTTTTAAAGGAGGGAGCAAGTGAATGAGGATGAAAATTTTACATGATTTCTTCCCAAAACTTTCACTCCAAAAAATGGGATACATGTAAGAACCCTAATTTTTGGTAATATTTCCTTTTATTTAATATCATGTGACATTTTCAATTTGGAACCTTTCTAGTCATCCCTGTTGTTTAATGGAATTGATTGTCTGAGAAGCTATGTTGTTACATTCACTAGGTAAGGTAAAGAGAAGATTGTTGAGGGCAAGAGTCTTATTGTTAGTAAGAGTTATAAAACTTGGGATTTGAGAATGGTTATAGTATTAAAAGATTTATTAAGGATTATGACAAGGAATTATGGATATTCGAGGAATTTACACAATTAAGTACTTAAGGAATTATAGGGGAAATCTCTACGCGACAAAATATTATTATGAGAGATTAATTAAGTTACGATACGAATTAAAGATTAAATGAAAAGCATTGGTGGAAGGATAATGATACAAGGAGTAGTATTGCATGCAAGTTCCATGCAACCAAGTAGTTAGGAGAAAGCAAACTAGTTAAACCAAATGGTAAGAGGAATAGTAAATAGTTGCATTTCTTTTTCCAAGGAGGGGACAAGAAGTACAAGAGGCCATACCTATGTTAGTACCATGCATATACTTACACTATTATGTATTACCCAAGCAATTTATCAATTATTCAACCAAGCAACAAAAATCAAAAACACAAAAGCTCTCCCCCCCCTTGAACTAGTGCTCTCGGCCAAGCTTCAAAAAGGAAGAACAAAATTTAATCTTCCTCCATTTCTCCTCACTCATAAATCAAGGCATAATTCATAGGCTCTCTCCATCATCTAAGAAAGGTATACTAAGAGTTTCAAGCCCTTTTATCCATTCAATTTCAAGATATTAATTGTTAAAGATATTGTGGATAGTAACCATGTTTAGTTTTTCTTTTAGATCTTGGATTATAAGGGTTGTAGGGGATCATTCAAGGTGTTCTTGAGCTTTGTAAGGCTTAACCAAGGCTCCTAGGTACTCAAGAAGGTATAAAAATCATAACCCCTTTTGGCCATGTAGTGTTTATGATGTTTGGTGATAGATCCATGTATTTTTGTGTTAATCTTGGATGTTCAAGTGGTGGATGATATGGATCTTGAGTTTTAGTGTTGTGATTACGATTTTTATGATTGTGGTTAGTATATGTATCTCCATGAATGTTATAAAGCATGAACTAAGTGAATTAGATGTTGGTTGTGTTATGGAAGTAAGAATATTTGTTGATCTAAGTGAAACATACATGCTGAATTTTTCCAGAAACTTGACCTGTCTTGTAACATGGTTTTGAACCTTCAAATCTTGTCCCCTGAGGTCCTACCATATATAGTTGGAAAGGTATTTGAATGTAGTTTCTGGAAATGTAAGGTCCATGACTAGATGATGTATGGATTTTAAGTTATGGCCGGAGAAGTAAATTGTGTTTCTGGATTCCGGACTGCACTGAGTGACCCCCTTGTGAACCTTGTTTAAACCCCTAAAAATATATGTGGGATCATGGAAAAATTTGAGAAGTTAGGGAATGCAGTGGTGAAGGCTACCCAAAAAGAATTGGATTAAAATATGAATTTTTGAATTTTATAAAAATGCTAGGGTAAAATTCGCGCAACGGAAAAAGTCGTTAAGTGGAGTATAATTCTAGGGGTAATGGTCATGACTCGGATATGGTAACTAAATTAAGTCTAATAAGTGATGAGCGTAATCGAGTGGTGACATTAACCTATAGTGGGGATAGAGTGTCATAAGACGAAGTCACTAAGTTAATTTCGTACCCCCTAAAACCCCGTAATTAAAGAGATATTGTTAAGGTACTAACGAGCGGTTATTGCTTATGTATAGATCGTTCCACTCCACACGCTCGACCACCCCAACCTCACCAAGGCAAGTTTACTTTTCAAAACTTATACATACACAAGGACTTTCACTGTTGTGTTTGTAGTTTCCAATCATATCAAATGTTATGTTTATCGAAGTATTGATGCAATTGAGATTGTATAAGTACATATATGCTTGTACCCCTTGAACTTAGATTGAAATGTTTTCCTCGGACAACGACTCTAGCAATAGAGGTCGTAGCGGTCCGCATATACTATTGACCGGGGAGCGGTATATTATTATATCGTAATTAAATTGTGAAAACCCGAAGGGTCATTCGGGGAGTATCGTATACTCAAGTAATTATTTTTATATCTTCGTAAATACTCGAAACCCTATCTTGGATTAAAAGTTTATTTTATTAAATAATTATTTTATTAATCATTAATATTAAATCTTAAAATATCATTTATTAATTACTGTTCATCATTTTAAAGACAAAGTTGATCCAAGATACCTTTAATACTTTCAAACTTGAACTCATTCGAACTCAAAACATTTTCGAAAACCCCCGGTCAGGTTTGTTTCTTGTGCGATTTCAAGAATCATCGGTCGACTGATGTCGGACCTCAATTACTCTGTTTTCAATCAAAATCAAGTTTTCAAAAGAAAAAGAAAAAGGGACTCTGGCAGGTGTGGGAACCGTTGACGAACGATTCACGGGATGTGTAAGCGGCCGTGAGCCAGGCGGTCCATCAATTATTATTCCGGCCCAGGTGTTGCCGAAGGATGATTACGGATGTAGTTTTCATTGAGGGTGATTACGGATGTAGTTTTCACCCGAGGATAGTTACGGATGTAGTTTCTATCCTTCTACCGGTAGAGAAGACCCGCGGATTATTGGACTTGGATGTGGCGACTGATCATCGTCAATCCTTGTCAGGTTTTTTATGTTTTCTTCCAGTCCCATCCTCCACTTTGGAAAAATACTCGAACACTGCTTCTTGGGCCTAAGTGCCAAGTTGCCGATAGTGTGGTTTTTGATAAGAAAAATATTGACATCGTGCAGTATCTAGAACTGCAAAATTTTCTATAAAGATTGGCACGTGTTAATGCACTCTTGCAATTGTTTCAAAGAATGAAATGTTTTTGTATGAGAAACCTTCTAAGCTAATGGAAGGAAAGAGGTTTGCAATGATGTATTCCCGGTATAGTATGTTAACCGTGGAGTGTTTTTCTGAAAATGATATACTCATATGTATATATTTTCAAACTTGTGATATATTGAAATAGGAACCTTATAAAGGGTTCATATGTTATTTTAAAGCTCCTTAGTGAGTATAGATGTTTTATTCAAACTCGGGCATATACATTGTCCAATTATGTTTTGAAATCTGAGATATATACCCATATAGTTGGGAATGTTTTCGAAATAAACCACGTTATTATTTTACAAAATGGTGAACTTGTTGAGCATTATGTAGCTCATTCTTGCTTTATAAAAACTTTTCAGAAAGGGAAGAATTTGGCCGATTAACTCCGCACCAGTAGAAGAGGAGTAGAAGAATTACCCCGAAGATGATTTAGTTCCGGATAAGTACTACAGAGTAGCCTGATAGGTTTTCAACTGTAACAGTAAGACTTGTTTTCAAGTGTAGTTGTATAAGTGGAATTGCGTAAGACTCTGATTTGTACAAATGAATTGTAATATTTAGTGGCACTTTTTATTATCATTTCTGAGGCTCTAACTTGTTTGTGTGTAAGATTGAGGTCTGGATGGATGTATTGTTGAGTTGTAAAGTTAATACAGGTATGATATGGTTGGATGGTGGCGTGACGACCTGAATCTCTGACCTCAGATTTGGGGCGTCACAGAAATGGTATCAAAGCGATAAGTTACAATACTCGGAAACGAGAGTGTTGAGAGTTAAGTCTAAGTAGGAGAATGACATAAGAGATCGTAGTAAACTTATGATTGGACTACCGGAAGAGGTACCGGTGAGTAGAATGGACTGGAGTGTTACTAAAGGTATTATACTAGGGTCGATAGAATCTCTAGAGACCTTCAGAATGATGAATAGAGATTTGAGAGTAGTACATGACCTATCATAGGTAATGATATAGGAAGCAGAGCGAAATCTCGAGAGCAGCTGAGGTAGAGGCGATATTGCCAATATGATCGGATGACTAGGCTGGCATAAATTTTGTGGCCCATATTCCTCCACAGTTTTGGAGGCGGCATTTAAGAATCAAGAAGTTTGGACTTCCCTACATAATTAAGGGTACTTAGTACTTGGATTAATGAAAGTCTTTTACTTTGGCTATAAGATCCGATTTTCGATAAGTAACGGGTTTACCTGAAGGTTGGTCACTATGTCGTTGTGGATTCCATTACCCTTGATGGCGAATTTTACATGTGTTATACGAGAATGTTATCATAAGACGAGCGTGCTAGATAATTCCACGCTTGATTCGGACGCTAGAACATGGTAGTTCAACTTAGAGAACAAATAAGTAGGATTAACAAAGGGACTCAAGAGAAGTTGAATATGGTTGCAACGAGCGATACAATGATCTCAGAGTCTACCAAAAGAAAAGACCAGCGGGTCTAGAGTGGGATCCTTTGATAGAGATGTTATCAGGGACTACGTATATATGTATTGTAGGCCTCAATATTTTTGGTATATGTTCACATACACACACCCGCCACTGAACCTATGGACTGCACTGAGATCCTTGAGAGATCTCTTTGATCTGTTCCCAGGGGGAACTGGCCACTTGTGATTCATGTTGGAAGGCATGAAGTAGGACCCTATGGACTTAACAGGTGTCCCCGGAATGATGTGAAGCTTGGTCTTCAAGATAAAGCACGGAAATGACAGATATAATTGTGAGACCCCAACTCGATAAATGACGTTAAGATGATGATTGAGAGATACACTAGTTGGTGTCTTGTATTACGAAGACGAAGAGATGGAGTTAACCTCATAATGGTGATAATGAGATGCACGAATGATTATTAACTTATTTTGATAACTACCGGCTGGTGCACTACTTCATTTTAAACTGTTCACTAACCATGTTACCTCGATTAGTTTATATCCGGTAACCCTCCTAGCTTTCTACTTCAAACTTGTGGAATAACAACCAGTGATATACTTTCTCTAAACCGGGACTCATCCAAAGTATCTTATTTGATCCCCGAGCATTCTATTTGAAGTTCATAATTATTTTGTTCTGCTCAGGACTATTTACACTTTCTTTCAATTATCCAAGGAATGTTCAACAAATATTTCCTTAATTAATCGACGAATACTACTAAACGAATATCGATATTTGATTGCTTCTTTCATACTTGCACTCTTCAGTTGAGCTCATAAATATTCAACAAATTACTGAGGACATGGATGATCTAATGTCCAGACATCCCTCATGAATTCTTTTTCAAGATGAGATTGTACATCGTACATTGAAATCATAGTACGGATATCATTTTGATATTGGTATTCCGAATTTAATTCTATTGTCGGATCTGATACAGCATGTGTACGGAGGCACCCTTGGGTGGACCGTTTCACTGATAAGTAATATTTGATGAGAGGTATCGATTGTTCCGATACATAGAACATTCTCTTCAGATTTTATAGTTTCTTTTTCGAACTTAATAACTTCTTGTTTTCATTCGTTGTCCGAGAAGCCTAAAGTTTCTTCAGTGGCTACGATGTTGAAATTCCGTTCTATCCAATTGAAACTGGCTAGTCGTTATGTCAATTTGAATGACTAGTAGATTGTTCTAACTACTCAAAATTGTAAATGTTGTGAAGAACACCTAGCTAATTTTCCTAGCTGGTGGTGATGTCTCGAACAGGTGGACTAGCAAATTTTGTATAGCTAGTTGCTAGTGTTTCTTGAAAAGGACTAGTTATTGTTTCACTGGTCCAACTCCCAATTTAATTCATTCCGAAATGCATTTTGCATGTGGTAAAGTATGATGATGAAAGTTTTGACGAATAACTTGATTGAGACCTAGTGAGGTCGCCCACTCAACTTGAATTCTACCCGTCTTCGTATCAGACCTTATATCACTTGAATATTTTATTCTTTCATTCATACAATGAGAATTCATTTGAGACCATTGGTTACTTGAATGACAAACTACTTCATTCTTTAATTGTCATGGAGTAGAATTGCTTTCTAATGGCTGATCTTCATTAATGCGACTTTAGATTTCCTCTTATTATTCAGGAGGAAAAGTATCCACCCGATGTAAGACTTGTATAAAGACCGTCTTTATGACTTTTGTATCCAACAATCATTGCCCTTGTGCAACATTCTCTATGGTATCATATTATAGAATTATCAGGACGGGAAGGAATAAACCTTGTTGTATTCTTTCTGTCCATCCTTACATCTCCAAAAATCGAGACTCCTAGTATTCGGAACCATCAACATTCTTGGAACATCTAATGTGGAATTCTTATTGAAATTATCTTTTGGACCTTGTTATTTTGAAACCATTCCTTTCTAAGTGATTACTCTAAAGTGAACGGGAGGGACAATTATGAACCGTTACACCAATATGAGATCAAAAACCAAATGTTGTAATTGTGCAGCCAGAGCGTTATGCCGAGTAATTATTAAAGTAGAAATAATATGTCGGGGCATACCACAAGACCTTTAATATTAGTGTGAGGAAAGTTATAAGAAATGATGAGGTGGTTGGGAGTACGCTCCTACCAATCATTGTAAGGATGTTATATTAATGAATCCTGGAGTTACCAAGCCTTTCCCTGACCCAAGAAATGAAAATCGATTGCGATGTAAACATATCCTTGGAGGAAACTGACATGGAAGTGAGATGGACGAGAAAAGAAGAGATATCGTGGCAAGAATGTGAAGCTTTACTTAGCTTAAAGGGATTGATGCCCCTAGAGAGACATATAGTTTAGAAGGCCCCTAATAGCGAATGGATGCATGGATATATGCCAGTGATCCTTCGAGATTACCACCTAATCAAGTTTAGTGGGAATCGCAGCCGCATGCAGGCCTCAGGCTGATTGGCGCCAGTTATGAAGGAGGACGAGCGTATGACATCTTACATATACCATCGAGAACTGATACCCTTATCGGAAATGGGGGAATTGTTGATTAGTTAAAATGAGTAGTTGTTATTTTTCAAGGATAAGGTTGAAGGGAAGGTTTCACCAACTCAAGATCGACCTCTGTACTGTGTCAAAGTTGGCATTTCACACTAATATAAACGTTATAAAATTGTGGTAGTATCGTTTGAATGGACTAATGAGTCAGAAGCCTTTATGGATTAATGAACAAAGTTTTGGGATGAAATGAGATATTAGCAACAACCTCGTTGTTAGCCATACTTGATGATAAAAAGAGGACTTTGAGAGTCACGATGATGCATCTTTCAAGAGTTTAAGAGGTGTGCTGATGCAGTAGAAAGGGGATGATAGCCTATACTTCTAAACAACATAAAGGTTACGGGATAGGATATACTAACCGTAAGTCTGGGATTAGTCATAATGGCGTTCACGCATAAAACTGAGACGTTAACCTTATGAGAAAAGTGTGAAAATTTCTCCACAAGTGCCATAAGTATATCTTCATAGTAGAACTAAACATAAGAAAGAGAAGGTGACGGAAGGGAGCAGGGAGTATAATGGAGAAATTTGTTATTACCTAGGGATGGCCAGTGTGGTGGCCGATACCTATAGAAGGTATTATTCGAAATTGGAATTCAGTCAATATTGACCAAGAAAATAGAGTATATACCATAAAGAATAATGTTAGAGGAAAATGACTAAATTATGGGGAAGTAAAAAGATGTATATAGAATCAAGGGAATGTTTGGTGAACTGAAATGAAGAATGGTATTGGCAAACTATTAAGTACAAACGCGACATGCCAAAAGCAGAATGATAGAGATCTAGTGGATTAATTCCGCCTGTAGAAAATCTTGAACGTGGACAGAATTATAATGAATTTCATAAGTAGGTCGCCAAAGACCGAGCCAAGAGATGGCCCTAGTTGAGTTATAATTGTTGGACCAAGTGATTTACCTACGAGAGACTTTCCATTGAGAAGATTATCGAATATTATATGGAAGAGATGGTGGTGCGATACCAAACTTCTGCAGCGATTACGTTAGATAAAGACTTAAGGTTAGACTTCGAATATTGAAGGTGCCTTCAGGTATATTTAACAAAGAGATTGAGCGTATGCACTAATTTGACCTGTGGCTGACGGACATGGAAGAAGAATTATCCAGACGATCAAATTTGTATTTAGTGTCGTGCCTTAGATTTCACGGGGAAATCGAGGATAAAAACTTATCCATGAAATGAATGTTGTTATCACGATCATAACCATGCGAACGTAAGGACGTCTCCTGTAGAGCGTACTACGAAAGAAGAAGTTTCGTTTTCCTTGCGTTACGAAGAAGTCAATGAACGAGGGTCATAGTAGCTGAACTGGTTCGGCGTATACCGAAGACTATACATTATTCCTAGCAAGTGGTAACGGCTGACGGGAGGCAACACATGCCTGCTAATCAAGCGAAGGAATATGAGGAATACCGTGCGTATTGACGTTGTCTCAGATTACAAAACACGACCACAAAGCATTCACGGACCAACGATACAAGGACTCAACATGGATACTATGAACAAGGTAGAAGAGGAACATGTAGTAGTGGGATAGAAATTTTTAATCATAGAACAACTGATAAGGAATACAGGTCGAGGAGAGTATGCGTTGAGGAACAACATTAAGGCGTTGGTGAGACGAAGGGAGAGAACAATAGGGTTGAAGTGTCAACCTGAGAGTTGGAAAAGGTAAGGTTGGAATTGTATCCACAACTATTATCCTTAGGTTCTTAAGATAGAATCCTTTAAGGAGAGAAGACTGCAGTAACCCTAACTTTCGGGAATATTCGAAACCTGGACGAATAGTAATTTTTGCAATCACGATATGTACGAATTATTAAATGAAGATTTAGAATTGATATTACGTCTTTACGGTACAGACGAGTGTATGTAAAAGTCATTAGTTTTTTTTTTACAAAACCCATTATTTCGAATGGTCAAATTTTATGAGATATCTAAGGAGATCGTGGTAAGGCATGGGGTTCCTGTGAGCATTGTATCTGGTAGAGACCCAAGGTTCAACTCCAGGTTCTGGAGGAGTTTTCAGGATTGTGTGGGGACCAAGTTAAACATGAGTACTGCATACCACCCCCAATCAGACGGACAGAGCGAGAGAACCATCCAGACCATAGAGGACATGTTGAGAGTATGTGCCATCGATTTTAAGGGAAGTTGGGATGACCACTTGCCGTTGATTGAATTTTCCTACAACAACAGTTACCATGCGAGTATAGGCATGCCCCCATATGAAGCTTTGTACGGACGAAGATGTCGGTCTCCCTTGTGTTGGGAAGAAGTTGGAGAGCGGAAGATTTTAGGGCCTGAACTGGTCCAACAGACAAGAGAAACTATAAAACTCATAAGAGGACGGCTGGTAGCGGCCCACGACAGACAGAAGAAGTATGCGGACCAGACCCGCAAGGACAAGGAATATGAGGTAGAAGAGTTTGTGATGTTGAAGGTATCACCGTGGAAGGGGTTGATGAGATTTGGTAAGAAGGGGAAGCTAAGCCCAAGGTTTAGTGGACCTTTTGAGATCTTGAGACGAGTTGGAAAGTTGGCCTATGAATTGGCTTTACCCCCAAGCTTGCAGCAAGTACATAATGTGTTCCATGTGTCCGTGCTACGACTCTACCATACCGACTTCCAACACGTGATAGAACATGATCAAGTGGATCTGCAGCCAGACTTAGCCTATGTGGAGCAACCCGTAGAAATCATGGATAGGAAAGAATAGGTGCTGAGGAACAAGGTTGTCAACCTAGTGAGAGTTTTGTGGAGGAACCAGAATGTCGAAGAATCAACATGGGAACTAGAGAGCGCGATGCGTGAAAAGCACCCCCAACTGTTTTCAACCTGATTCCGGGACGGAATCCTTTTAAGGAGGGGAGGCTGTAAGAACCCTAATTTTTGGTAATATTTCCTTTTATTTAATATCATGTGACATTGTCAATTTGGAACCTTTCTAGTCATCCCTGTTGTTTAATGGAATTGATTGTCTGAGAAACTATGTTGTTACATTCACTAGGTAAGGTAAAGAGAAGATTGTTGAGGGCAAGAGTCTTATTGTTAGTAAGAGTTATAAAACTTGGGATTTGAGAATGGTTATAGTATTAAAAGATTTATTAAGGATTATGACAAGGAATTATGGATATTAGAGGAATTTACACAATTAAGTACTTAAGGAATTATAGGGGAAATCTCTACGCGACAAAATATTATTACGAGAGATTAATTAAGTTACGATACGAATTAAAGATTAAATGACAAGCATTGGTGGAAGGATAATGATACAAGGAGTAGTATTGCATGCAAGTTCCATGCAACCAAGTAGTTAGGAGAAAGCAAACTAGTTAAACCAAATGGTAAGAGGAATAGTAACTAGTTGCATTTCTTTTTCCAAGGAGGGGACAAGAAGTACAAGAGGCCATACCTATGTTAGTACCGTGCATATACTTACACTATTATGTATTACCCAAGCACTTTATCAATTATTCAACCAAGCAACAAAAATAAAAAACACAAAAGCTCTCCCCCCCTTGAACTAGTGCTCTCGGCCAAGCTTCAAAAAGGAAAAAAAAAATTTCTTCTTCCTCCATTTCTCCTCACTCATAAATCAAGGCATAATTCCTAGGCTCTCTCCATCATCTAAGAAAGGTATACTAAGAGTTTCAAGCCCTTTCATCCATTCAATTTCAAGATATTAATTGTTAAAGATATTGTGAATAGTAACCATGTTTAGTTTTTCTTTTAGATCTTGGATTATAAGGGTTGTAGGGGATCATTCAAGGTGTTCTTGAGCTTTGTAAGGCTTACCCAAGGCTCCTAGGTACTCAAGAAGGTATAAAAATCATAACCCCTTTTGGCCATGTAGTGTTTATGATGTTTGGTGATAGATCCATGTATTTTTGTGTTAATCTTGGATGTTCAAGTGGTGGATGATATGGATCTTGAGTTTTAGTGTTGTGATTGCGATTTTTATGATTGTGGTTAGTATATGTATCTCCACGAATGTTATAAAGCATGAACTAAGTGAATTAGATGTTGGTTGTGTTATGGAAGTAAGAATATTGGTTGATCTAAGTGAAACATACATGCTGAATTTTTCCAGAAACTTGACCTGTCTTGTAACATGGTTTTGGACCCCCAAATCTTGTCCCCTGAGGTCCTACCATATATAGTTGGAAAGGTATTTGAATTTAGTTTCTGGAATTGTAAGGTTCATGACTAGATGATGTATAGATTTTAAGTGATGGCCGGAGAAGTAAATTGTGTTTCTGGATTCCGGACTGCACTGAGTGACCCCCTTGTGAACCTTGTTTAAACCCCTAAAAATATATGTGGGATCTTGGAAAAATTTGAGAAGTTAGGGAATGCAGTGGTGAAGGCTACCCAAAAAGAATTGGATTAAAATATGAATTTTTGAATTTTATAAAAATGCTAGGGTAAAATTCGCGCAAGGGAAAAAGTCGTTAAGTGGAGTATAATTCTAGGGGTAATGGTCATGACTCGGATATGGTAACTAAATTAAGTCTAATAAGTGATGAGCGTAATCGAGTGGTGACATGAACCTATAGTGGGGCTAGAGTGTCATAAGACGAAGTCACTAAGTTAATTTCGTACCCCCTAAAACCCCGTAATTAAAGAGATATTGTTAAGGTACTAACGAGCGGTTATTGCTTATGTATAGATCGTTCCACTCCGCACGCTCGACCTCAAAACATTTTCGAGAACCCCCGGTCAGGTTTGTTTCTTGTGCGATTTCAAGAATCATCGGTCGACTGATGTCGGACCTCAATTACTCTATTTTCAATCAAAATCAAGTTTTCAAAAGAAAAAGAAAAAGGGACTCTGGCAGGTGTGGGAACCGTTGACGAACGATTCACGGGATGTGTAAGCGGCCGTGAGCCAGGCGGTCCATCAATTATTATTCCAGCCCAGGTGTTGCCGTAGGATGATTACGGATGTAGTTTTCATTGAGGGTGATTACGGATGTAGTTTTCACCCGAGGATAGTTACGGATGTAGTTTCTATCCTTCTACCGGTAGAGAAGACCCGCGGATTATTGGACTTGGATGTGGCGACTGATCATCGTCAATCCTTGTCAGGTTTTTTATGTTTTCTTCCAGTCCCATCCTCCACTTTGGAAAAATACTCGAACACTGCTTCTTGGGCCTAAGTGCCAAGTTGCCGATAGTGTGGTTTTTGATAAGAAAAATATTGACATCGTGCAGTATCTAGAACTGCAAAATTTTCTATAAAGATTGGCACGTGTTAATGCACTCTTGCAATTGTTTCAAAGAATGAAATGTTTTTGTATGAGAAACCTTCTAAGCTAATGGAAGGAAAGAGGTTTGCAATGATGTATTCCCGGTATAGTATGTTAACCGTGGAGTGTTTTTCCGAAAATGATATACTCATATGTATATATTTTCAAACTTGTGATATATTGAAATAGGAACCTTATAAAGGGTTCATATGTTATTTTAAAGCTCCTTAGTGAGTATAGATGTTTTATTCAAACTCGGGCATATACATTGTCCAATTATGTTTTGAAATCTGAGATATATACCCATATAGTTGGGAATGTTTTCGAAATAAACCACGTTATTATTTTACAAAATGGTGAACTTGTTGAGCATTATGTAGCTCATTCTTGCTTTATAAAAACTTTTCAGAAAGGGAAGAATTTGGCCGATTAACTCCGCACCAGTAGAAGAGGAGTAGAAGAATTACCCCAGAGATGATTTAGTTCCGGATAAGTACTACAGAGTAGCCTGATAGGTTTTCAACTGTAACAGTAAGACTTGTTTTCAAGTGTAGTTGTATAAGTGGAATTGCGTAAGACTCTGATTTGTACAAATGAATTGTAATATTTAGTGGCACTTTTGATTATCGTTTCTGAGGCTCTAACTTGTTTGTGTGTAAGATTGAGGTCTGGATGGATGTATTGTTGAGTTGTAAAGTTAATACAGGTATGATATGGTTGGATGGTGGCGTGACGACCTGAATCTCTGACCTCAGATTTGGGGGCGTCACAGAAATGGTATCAAAGCGATAAGTTACAATACTCAGAAACGAGAGTGTTGAGAGTTAAGTCTAAGTAGGAGAATGACATAAGAGATCGTAGTAAACTTATGATTGGACTACCGGAAGAGGTACCGGTGAGTAGAATGGACTGGAGTGTTACTGAAGGTATTATACTAGGGTCGATAGAATCTCTAGAGACCTTCAGAATGATGAATAGAGATTTGAGAATCGTACATGACCTATCATAGGTAATGATATAGGAAGCAGAGCGAAATCTCGAGAGCAGCTGAGGTAGAGGCGATATTGCCAATATGATCGGATGACTAGGCTGGCATAAATTTTGTGGCCCATATTCCTCCACAGTTTTGGAGGCGGCATTTAAGAATCAAGAAGTTTGGACTTCCCTACATAATTAAGGGTACTTAGTACTTAGATTAATGAAAGTCTTTTACTTTGGCTATAAGATCCGATTTTCGATAAGTAACAGGTTTACCTGAAGGTTGGTCACTATGTCGTTGTGGATTCCATTACCCTTGATGGCGAATTTTACATGTGTTATACGAGAATGTTATCATAAGACGAGTGTGCTAGATAATTCCACGCTTGATTCGGACGCTAGAACATGGTAGTTCAACTTAGAGAACAAACAAGTAGGATTAACAAAGGGATTCAAGAGAAGTTGAATATGGTTGCAATGAGCGATACAATGATCTCAGAGTCTACCAAAAGAAAAGACCAGCGGGTCTAGAGTGGGATCCTTTGATAGAGATGTTATCAGGGACTACGTATATATGTATTGTAGGCCTCAATATTTTTGGTATATGTTCACATACACACACCCGCCACTGAACCTATGGACTGCACTGAGATCCCTGAGAGATCTCTTTGATCGGTTCCCAGGGGGAACTGGCCACTTGTGATTCATGTCGGAAGGAATGAAGTAGGACCCTATGGACTTAGCAAGTGTCCCCGGAATGATATGAAGCTTGGTCTTCAAGATAAAGCACGGAAATGACAGATATAATTGTGAGACCCCAACTCGATAAATGACGTTAAGATGATGATTGAGAGATACACTAGTTGGTGTCTTGTATTACGAAGACGAAGAGATGGAGTTAACCTCATAATGGTGATAATGAGATGCACGAATGATTATTAACTTATTTTGATAACTACCGGCTGGTGCACTACTTCATTTTAAACTGTTCACTAACCATGTTACCTCGATTAGTTTATATCAGGTAACCCTCCTAGCTATCTACTTCAAACTTGTGGAATAACAACCAGTGATATACTTTCTCTAAACCGGGACTCATCCAAAGTATCTTATCTGATCCCCGAGCATTCTATTTGAAGTTCATAATTATTTTGTTTTGCTCAGGACTATTTACACTTTCTTTCAATTATCCAAGGAATGTTCAACAAATATTTCCTTAATTAATCGACGAATACTACTAAACGAATATCGATATTTGATTGCTTCTTTCATACTTGCACTCTTCAGTTGAGCTCATAAATATTCAACAAATTACTGAGGACATGGATGATCTAATGTCCAGACATCCCTCATGAATTCTTTTTCAAGATGAGATTGTACATCGTACATTGAAATCATAGTAAGGATATCATTTTGATATTGGTATTCCGAATTTAATTCTATTGTCGGATCTGATACAGCATGTGTACGGAGGCACCCTTGGGTGGACCGTTTCACTGATAAGTAATATTTGATGAGAGGTATCGATTGTTCCGATACCTAGAACATTCTCTTCAGATTTTATAGTTTCTTTTTCGAACTTAATAACTTCTTGTTTTCATTCGTTGTCCGAGAAGCCTAAAGTTTCTTCAGTGGCTACGATGTTGAAATTCCGTTCTATCCAATTGAAACTGGCTAGTCGTTATGTCAATATGAATGACTAGTTGATTGTTCTAACTACTCAAAATTGTAAATGTTGTGAAGAACACCTAGCTAATTGTCCTAGCTGGTGGTGATGTCTCGAACAGGTGGACTAGCAAATTTTGTCTAGCTAGTTGCTAGTGTTTTTTGAAAAGGACTAGTTATTGTTTCACTGGTCCAACTCCCAATTTAATTCATTCCGAAATGCATTTTGCATGTGGTAAAGTATGATGATGAAAGTTTTGACGAATAACTTGATTGAGACCTAGTGAGGTCGCCCACTCAACTTGAATTCTACCCGTCTTCGTATCAGACCTTTTATCACTTGAATATTTTATTCTTTCATTCATACAATGAGAATTCATTTGAGACCATTGGTTACTTGAATGACAAACTACTTCATTCTTTAATTGTCATGGAGTAGAATTGCTTTCTAATGGCTGACCTTTATCAATGCGATTTTAGATTTCCTCTTATTATTCAGGAGGAAAAGTATCCACCCGATGTAAGACTTGTATAAAGACCGTCTTTATGACTTTTGTATCCAACAATCATTGCCCTTGTGCAACATTCTCTATGGTATCATATTACAGAATTATCAGGACGGGAAGGAATAAACCTTGTTGTATTCTTTCTGTCCATCCTTACATCTCCAAAAATCGAGACTCCTAGTATTCGGAACCATCAACAATCTTGGAACATCTAATGTGGAATTCTTATTGAAATTATCTTTTGGACCTTGTTATCTAATGTGTATCTTAAAGATGTGAAAATAAACACTCAGGGAGCAGGGGTAGTTTTAACATCTAAGATGTACTAATTTGTGTATCTTAGCTTCTTCAAACTATGCTTCTGAAAATCAACAACCAATTTTGGACGCATATGACTTTCTGATGTGCAGAAATATTTCTGAAAATAAAAAAGCGAACTATCTAGCATTATCAAGATCAATAGCCTAGTTCATGCTTCTTCCTGTGGTAAAACCTTATCTTCTCCTCTTTCTGTTATATCAAATCACTCAGAAAAAAAATTGACGGTTTTTAAAATCCTTGCACACAATCAACTGATGTCTCAAGTAGTCCACTGAAAAATTCATGAAATTGCAAATTTGCCGTGCCTGCTGAGTTTTGGAACACAGATTCCTCATGCAAGCCTGATTTAAATTATTTGCTAGCTACACTTTTTAATATAGAAAATTCAGTCCCACTAAAATGTTTAATTTGCAAAATGCCAAACTCTGTTG
The DNA here is from genome assembly GCA_036435485.1 of Saposhnikovia divaricata. Classification (NCBI taxonomy): domain Eukaryota; kingdom Viridiplantae; phylum Streptophyta; class Magnoliopsida; order Apiales; family Apiaceae; genus Saposhnikovia; species Saposhnikovia divaricata. The sequence goes on from CM071599.1 coordinate 38,135,464, forward strand.
AATCATCACTAGAAGAGCTACCGCCAAAACATTTTCAATTCCTGCTACTTTATTTTCCATTATCAGGTGATGAGCACTATTTACACTAAAATCACAAGGGAGAGATGCAGTGATGCTGCTTATAAAAACAGTGTGAAGGCAGGTTGCAGGCCGGCTTTAAATAAATGCCAGTTTACTGCAGGTGTTTTAACTGCTGAAATGAGCACATTATTTAATATAATCTAAAAGTTGGTGATTTTGTTTTGAAAAAATTTTGTAAGGAGCCCTTATTTGAGCAATATTTCTGAATATGGGACTTGGTCATTTTGTACAATAACATAACATAACAAATGTACAATAAGTCAAACATGAATCATACATAACATAACAAATGTACAATAAGTCAAATTAAAACTTACAACAATTATCTCACACACAAGCAAGAGACTCAATGTATGGTATAGCACAACCATACCTTAAACCATTATCATTGTAAAACTTGTAACCAATTGGAGCAGACTCCCAGAGCTTCTTCACACTTTTATCCACAAGGTTGTAACGCACAATCTTACCACCAGGTATCTCCAAGATCAAAAAAGATTCATCATCTTCTTCTTTTCCTCTCCTCACTAGTGAAATAATATTAAACGCGTAGCCATATCGGTTATTCTTGATTATTTCTGGAAAAACACTAGAAATTGCAGATAGATCAACTTGATACTTCACAAACCACCCTGAGTGATCTATTGCCATCTCATACACATCGAACAAACTAGTGAAATCAGAATTTACTTCACTAAGATGCCAATGGCCCTCAGACTCACGGAGATAAAAAGCCACAAGATATTGTACCACCCATTCAGACACATGCATTTGAACCGTGCTTGTGTGCTTTACAGGCATTGGCAGTTGCTCTACTCTCTCTTCGTCAACTTTGAAGTACAAAGAATACGGCTCGTCTCTCCAAGTATTATTGTGAAAAGAATTATTCCACCAGTGAACAGAACCATTCCAAAATCTAGAATTTCCGAATTCCATGTACTTTGGTGCGGTAAAAGGTTCACCGGAGACTCTCCACAATCGAGTTTTAGATGAATAAATCTCTATCTGCATAAGTTTACCAGAGGTTCTAACACAAACAACTTTGTAGGAAGGTGACTTTAAAGGATCAAAGGCTAAACTCATTCCAAGAACATTTTTTGAATATTCACGTCTAATTTTAGGAAGGGTTGCAAATTGCCTAGTAGTAGGGTTGTACACATAATATCTATGATTGAACTCACGTGCTCCTAGCACATAACAATAGGCCATTGCATGATTGTAGAACGGATATGCCAGAACCTAAAGGGTCACGGGTAAAATTAAGAGTTTTGAAGGGGGGTGGTCTAACTTTACTGCTGTCAAGAGGAATGAACTGGTAGTCAGGGTTGCTTCTGCAAAATGAGCTAGGGAAGAAGAGGGCAGAGGCGGAGGGTGGGAGAGGGTAACGTAGACGAATAAAGCGTGGATTAGTAATGAGAGATAACCATTGTTTCGATACAGATTTAAAGCCCATAGGTGTCTTTACGGGGACAAGCAACAGGATCTGAATCAAAAGATCTTCGCTTGAAGCAACTTTGACCGCAGATGCTATTGTTGGAGATGATTTCACGCTAGAATCACATGAAATGGGAGAAAGATGTTTGGTTGTTCGGCTTCTTTTAGCTCCCATTTTAAACATAATTGATTCCAAGATTGTCTGTTAAACTGATGTGATATACAGGGACATGACTTTCTCCATATTTATATACACACTGGGCTCTCTTGGCTGGCAAAGCTTGCAGTGTACTCATGATTAATTATCACTACTAAATTATCAATCACCTATAATGTAAGGATTCCTCAACACACTTTACCTCTAGTCTCCTAAAAAAGGAAACATTCAACTTAAACACCATATTTCAGTTGACATTTAATAGTATTGTATTGATGCAAGGGTTTCACTGGCTCACATTTTTAAATAATATTTGAGCCTGCAACAGAAAACCTGTTATTTACTCATATTATATAATTTGCCATACTTCTGCGCATCGGAAAAGAAATGCAACTCTGATTTATATATGTTGCTACACGGGAGATTGAAGCAATTTCACCTCCAAGCAAAATGTTTAATTCTGTCGAGCATATTTGGCCAGCTTTTGAACTCCATTGATTTACCATCCTTTTGTACAATGTTGACTTCCAAAGGTTTGCACACAAGCCATCTGATAATACTAGTCTTGACAATGCTCCAGAATTGTAATAAAATATGACTTCCCGGAGACTTTTTTCCGGTGCTCTGCATTGAATTCCTGCAACAACATTGGATTATTTCATCATATACTTTGCAATTTACGCAATTCACTACCCCACTTATGTCATTTTCCAATGGCCTTGTGACCCTTGTCAACATACCCCTTTGATCTTTGAGTCTCAAGATCATTCTTTCACTTAAATATATATATGACTTGAAACTTTATTTAATTTCCTTCTCAAGATCTGTGTTATTTGATATAGACTTTAAGCGGTTTCTCTGAAGAAGTGTGCTTTCCTGCTTTCTACAACAAAATGATAATCCTGCGATCAAAATAACACGGTTGGAATAAAATATCAAATGCATCTTTAACTTTTTTTTTTTTTTTTGAAATATATGTATCGCGTAGCCATGTTATTCTTCCAAAATTCAAGTTATGTCATATATGTATTTCGCAATTACCTGCATGTGAGAGATGCGTATCCCAAACAATGTACAAATTATTATTTTCAAATGCGCAATTTTCGGGCCTTATAACATACCGAGCAGAAAACCTAGTCAACAATATATATATTCTAGTGTTGGCTAGTAAAAATAGCATACAAATGGCTAGTACCCATTAGAAATGGATAAGCTTTGTCAGTTTAACATTCCACTTCCCGCAAAAATTTCTCACCCTCAATATTTCAACAAACCCTTCTCTCCCCCTTTATCTATCTTCCTTCCACCCTCCATTACCTTTTTTCTTTTCTCCATTTTTATCATCCATATTCAATACACATGCATGCACATATATTTGACAAAATCTAAATTATACTAACCTAACATCTATCTACAATCCTAGATTCCAAGCTATACAACATGCACATACACATACAAGTATGACAAGATCCAAATTCCAAGCTATTGTCACCAGATCATATTTCTATATCAAAAACTAGACAATAAGTGCTAGTAATAATCTTGTACACTGACAATGTAGGGAAAGACATTAATTTTATTTTCTTAACTACGATGTCGTCGACTCCACATGATGATTATTCGGATCATAATTTACCACCTAATAATAACAATATTTCCGATTCATCGCCAACTTCACCCTCGGTTGTGAAGCTGAGGAAAATTCCTCCGATTCCTATTCGACAAACTCAAGATACGTCATCTGATTATTCAGAAGAATGTAGCGACGAAGATGATGATGATTCTAATAATAGTGAAGATCCTGTTCTTGTTCAGGCATCGGCTCTTGGCCTTAATCATATTCGGACACGATCTGATCCTTCTCGTCTTCGATTTTCTTCTTCGTTAGATCGTAAAAATTCCAATCTAGGTAAAGATGATCAATTGCCTCCTGAGCCACCTAAAGATGCAGCTAAGCTATCTATTCCTCTTCAACATGCACTTACATTGGAACCAGGTAATGTCAATAACCTTTTATTTTCCATATGACCTTTCTCTCGTACATCTCTATATGTGTATAGCATGCCATAATCTTGATGAGATAATGCCGGTATTAATATCCAGGGAAGCTTAATCCCTAGGTATGTATAGTTTATTACACTTGCTTGCACTTTATTATTTGTTATATTTTCTGGGGGTTAATTATTATATAGGTCACTTATTGCACGCTAATGTATCAAGCGGATCTGAATTTTTTTTGGTCTCTTTTAAACTCAATACAAGAATTATTACAATTCGTTAACTTTCAAAAAATAAAAGTAATCTTTTTTTTTTTTGAAAATAAAAGTAATCTTTTATTTATTTTACACATTTTTCTTGAATGCTACCGCAACCAAATGAATAATTGTTAAATTCTAGTATTCAGATAATATATTTAGAACTTAAAAAGTTCATTTTCTATTTATTTTTAATTAAAATAAGGAAAATAACTATAAAATTAGAAATAAATAGTAAATATATAAATATATTATCTAAAATACTAGAATTTAACAATTATTCATTTGGTTATAGTAACATTCAAGAAAGATGCGTAAAATCAACAAAAGATTACTTTTATTTTTTGAAAGATAACGGAGTGTAACATTTCTTGTATTGAGTGGTTTAAAAGAGACCGAAAAAAATTCAATGATCCGCTTGATACATTGGGTGTGTAATATGTGACTATATAATAATTAACCCTATTTCTTGGCTTTCCAACATGTACTAAATTGAATTCGGGAAATATGGATCAAGTGCAAAAATAATCACTTCAAGTAGTACATACAGGCTTGAAAATGCAATGGGGTCAATCCAAATCTTCTAGAATCACAACCTCAATCCCTTCAGGAAGTGAGGTATGCAAGATCTTTCTCAGTTTAGTTTCGAGGAATTAGTTAGTTGGTATATATGCATCCTCATTTTGTTTGTTGTAGGGTCACCATTCTGCTTTGGCCAAGGAGATTCAATCTCCACGCTTCCAGGCTATACTGCGTGTTACTAGTGGTCGTTATAAGAAAGCAGCAGATATCAAGAGTTTTTCTCATGAACTTAATTCCAAAGGCGTGAGGCCTCTTCCATTCTGGAAATCTCGTGCATTTGGTCGCATGGAGGTATTAATCTTTTCATAGAGCAATTTTTTGTACCCTTTGAATTTACCCCCTACTTTCAGTTTTTTCTTTATGTTAATGTTAACATTTACTTCCAGTCAACCAAAAAAATATAAAAATTGCTCTACTTCCACAGTTGATAGCTCCTGTACTTGCATCTTTTCAGGAAATTATGGTAATGATGAGGTCCAAATTTGACAAGTTAAAGGAAGAAGTTAACTCTGACTTAGGTATATATGCTGGGGACTTGATTGATATACTTGAGAAATCTTCAGAATCTCATCCAGAATGGAAAGATAGCTTGGAAGATCTATTAATTATGACCAGACGATGTGCTAAAATGTCATCTAGTGAGTTTTGGACAAAGTGTGAACGCATTGTTCAGAACTTAGATGATCAACGTCAGGAACTACCAATGGGCACCCTCAAACAGTTACATACACGCCTTTTATTTATTCTTACTCGATGCACTAGGCTTGTACAGTTCCATAAGGAGTGTGGCTACGAAGAAGACCATGCTTTGGGTGGAGTGTACTCTGAACAAATTAATGCAACCTCACACCAGGAATCCAATAGCTCATTTGGTGGGAAGGAGGCAAGACATGGACAGTCCAGGAAGCACCGTGCCAGAAGAAATTTGGCTAATAGTCAAGGTCAATCTAGCCAAAATTTAGAGGCCAAGGTTGACCCTGTGGAGGTCAGCACAGCCAAAAGTACTGCTTCTTCAGCTGGCAGCATTAGGCTGGCGTCCTACAGAAAGCTTCCATCAGCATCTGAGAAGAACCGGATAGGTGTGGAAACTGCTGATACCTCATCTAAGAATAAATCAGATAGTGTGCAACTGAAAGATGTACTGAATAGGGCTGATGATAGTGTCAGGACCTCAGAATCGGTCATATGCACTTCTGATCGTTCAGATACACCCTTGAAAGTACAAAGAGTTGCTTGGGGTATCGGAGGAGAACATCACCATGTAACATATGAGAATTCATTGATCTGTCGTATATGTGAGGTTGAAATCCCCACTGTACATGTTGAAGAGCACTCTAGAATTTGCACAATTGCTGATAGATGTGATTTAAAGGGTTTAACAGTAAATGAACGACTTGACAGAGTTGCAGAAACTCTTGAAAGGATACTTGAGACATGGACTCCAAAAGGTAGTGACTCTGCTGTAGGAAGTCCTGAGGTATCGAGAGTGTCTACTTCAAGTGCATCTGAAGAATTGGATGATTTTTCCCCTCGACGACATAGTTTGTCTCGTCGATTCTCAGAGGACATGCTCAATTGTGTCCCTGAAGTTGATACTGCATTTTCTGACAGCCTGTCTCCTGAGATGTCATGTGAAACACGTGGACTTTTAACACCAAAGAAAGCCTCATCACAGGGTAGTTTGACTCCCCGATCACCATTGTTAACCCCACGAACAAACCAAATTGAATTTTTATTAAGTGGCAGGAGAAACATATCTGAGCATGAAAGCTATGATCAGGTACCTATTGTGCATAAAGAAAAAACTAAACTAGTTATATTTTCCTGTCTTCTATCATCTAAAGTCAAATATATTAGCCCTTTATACACATATCAATTAAAGGCAGATAAAAAATACTAATTCATAACAGATGACTAAAGCATTTAACTTGTTGCCTTTTTTGGAACCTAGGGTCTCTATTTCCATTTCCCTGCTTAGACTTCTACTTCTTAGATTTCGATAGTCCGGCACATTCTTTGCATATGGATTTGGGAAGTTTATATGCTCTATTAGAAAATTTTGGTTACAAAATTGTATTAGTCACTGAAGTTTAGGACACGAGACGAACCAGAAGTGGACAACGTAATAACTTCTCTCTACAAAAATTTTATCCTCAAATAGTTTAAAGAAAAGAACATTTTATTGTTCTCACTTAAAAAATGTTTTTTACTGTCTCTGTTCTTGTAAGAATAAGTTGCAACTAATTAAAATGCATTTTTTTATGTTACCATTGATTGACAGATACATAAGCTGCTAGAAATTGCTCGATCTATAGGCAATGTAAACACAAATGAGTACAGTGCCCTGGAATATATGCTTGATCGTCTAGAAGACCTCAAATACTCCATCCAAGATAGAAAGGTGGATGCGCTAGTTGTTGAAACCTTTGGCCGACGAATAGAAAAACTATTGCAGTAAGTTTTATTTTCTATTTAAAACTACTGCATTGATTTTTCTACTTCGTTACATATTTATTTCTTAAATCATATGTCATGTCTTTTGATGCAGACATGAAGTACATCTCTGTAGTGATGTACCTTTGATTTCATATTTAAAATCTCAGATTGCTTAATTTCCTTGTGCTGTAGATGCATTTAATTTTCTCATCAGTATTTTGCCTATTAAACTCTACAGGGAGAAATATGTACAGCTGTGTGGGCAGATTGAAGATGAAAAGGTCGAACCATCAACTAACATGGCAGATGAAGATAGTTCAGTGGAAGAAGATGCGGTTCGCAGTTTGCGTGCTAGTCCTATTAATCCAAATAATAAGGATCGAACAACTATTGAAGATTTTGAAATTATAAAGCCCATCAGCAGAGGGGCTTTTGGACGAGTTTTCTTGGCCAGAAAAAGAGCAACGGGTGATTTATTTGCTATTAAGGTACATGCTAATATCTTGTGAGGATTAACCAAAATGAATTAGATTTGTTTTCCCCAAAAAGATGAATTTGATACATATGGAAAAGAGTTCAGTTTCATATAGCAATGGTGTTTATACTAGCATGTACTAATTCTAATCAAGTACAATGCATACTGCATAGTTGAAGCAAGAACTGTTTTTGCCTAGCCTATTGAATTACAAATTTAACTTAATATATCGCCGTAAAGAATCAGTGTGAATACATTCCCTACAGGGTGTTGCAAGCTAAACTTATACAGCAAGTAAAATTTTGTGCATGACCACAAGTATGATATGTTCCCTACAGGGTGTTTCACTTCATATATTTGGTTTCTTTCCAGGTTCTAAAAAAGGCTGATATGATTCGTAAAAATGCAGTTGAAAGCATTTTGGCTGAACGTGATATCCTAATTTCAATTCGAAATCCATTTGTGGTGAGTAGGTATACGTTTGTAACATGTTAAACTACAAGCTGTTTGTGCACATATGTTCTAATGTAGCCATAGTTTTTGTGATAGACAGGTCCGGTTCTTTTATTCCTTCACATGTCGGGATAACCTCTATTTGGTCATGGAGTACTTAAATGGAGGAGATCTGTACTCTCTACTGAGAAATCTTGGATGCTTGGAAGAAGACATGGCACGTGTATACATTGCAGAACTTGTAAGGATACGATAATGGTCGTCCTCTACTGTACCTTTGATGTTGGACCAGGGTTAAGAGATACAATTCATTCTGAAACCTATAATCAAGTCAAAGAATACAGTGCTATTAATTCTGATTGCTTTATAAGTTGAGTAAAGATCTTTTCGAAAAGAAATTCTCCTAATAAGTAAAATATTACACTGCTTCACCTAGAGATTCTACACCTTTGAGTCCAAGTAAAGTCCCGATAAAAGTTATTTTACTTAAAAACAATATGGACTTGCAAGTCATATTCATTAGTAATCTACTATAACTAGAAAAGTACAAAGAATATCCAACAGCTAATGTAACTCTACCTCCATATTTGAGAATATATCATACAATTAATAATTTACCTAATGGAAAATAGTTTACAATAATTTTTTCCCAAATAATAATATCAAAATATTCGAGTTTCAGAATTGCCTGCAAAATATTGCTCTTCCATCCACTTCCACTATTATCTTACCTGTACATTTAATCCCCTTATATTTCTGATATTCTATTTGCAGGTCCTTGCTTTGAAGTATTTGCATTCCATGAATGTTATTCATAGGGACTTGAAGCCTGACAATTTGTTGATAGGTCCAGATGGTCATATCAAGGTCAAAACATAGTAAATACAATCTTGTTTTTCCAACTGTTTGCATAAGACATTCACCGTGTTATTATCTGGTTTATGAGATGCAATGTATATTTGCGGTAATCGTTCTGCATCTTTGAGAAGTGTCCAATTCTATCCCCCATCCTAGCACATTGTTGATTCAGGTGTGTGTAATTTACATAAGGCTGTGTTCTCCGTAAAGGGTATTGAAGATATTTTCTGTAGTCACTTTTGACTATCTCAACTGGTAACTTCTGTTGTTTATCAACTTTCATCACTATAAACTCTTTCATCTAGAGATAGATGTTTACTGTTTTTTTGTATAGTCTTACATAATTTTTTTAAGTATGAGGGAGTGAACGAGCTTCGAAACCATGATATTGTCATGGGGAGAGGGATTGGGGGGAAAGGGGGGAGGTTCAATAAGCAGAAAAACATGGTACAAAGCCTAAATGCGGAAGCCCCCACTCTACATACATTTTAAAGTAAGATGCATGTATTCCTTGCTGTTTGTCAGATGAACTTAAACGTGTCAGAAGATTGATTCCATATGAAGCCTTCGCGTTTTGTGCTGTATGAAGGTTTAATGAGTCAAACGTAAATACTGGATTGTGAAGCTCATCTGAAGATCTTTGTTATACCCCTGAATTCTAGATTTAATTATTGGAGTACTAAGATTGAAATAGCTTTATTTTACTCTTTATTGATGAGACAAGTAACGGGATTATAAAAAGCGATTATGTTGCAGATTGCTTAACCAAGTCCTCATCCTATTCAATTTCTATATTTCTTCTGTTCTGTAGAGACTTAAATTTCTGTGATGTTCCACGTATGTTATGCATATTATGACCACATCACTGCTATGACATCTGTTGGTTACACTTCTCATGTCTCACAGTCTAATGTATCCTGTTACAGTTGACAGATTTTGGACTCTCCAAAGTTGGTCTTATTAACAGCACAGAAGATTTATCAGCCGCATCCGTCAGCGATGCTGCTACTGTTCATGATGAATCTGAAACAGACACACAATCATCAACAAAAAGAGACCAGCGCCAAAAGCATTCAATTGTTGGCACCCCTGACTATCTGGCACCTGAGATACTTCTCGGCATGGGACATGGTTTATTTTTCTATTACTAAGTTGATCGTTTTAGTGAAGCTGTCATTAGTTTATAACTAGCTGATGCGAAACACGTGTACAGACGAGCATGACCCAAATTATAATCGAGCATGAGCCAAATTATAATATTAATATTTTAAATATAATTAAAGAATAACGTTTTGAGATTATTTTATGCATATGTATTCCGTTAGAAAATTACTCATGTATCTAATAAGTATTATTTAAATATATATTTGTAGAAAATGAAATGATAAAAATATTTAATAAATAAACACTATTTAATTATGTAATTATAAGGAATCAAACCGAGCTGAAGTTAAAAAAGTTTAAGTAAATAAATCTAGCAAGTAGTTGTGAGGAATCGAGTTTAGTGATAACCAAAACTAAATTTGGCACTTTGGTGCTTAAGTACTATTGCGCGCCATTTAAACATACATCCTATTTTGTATAGATTTCTATTTCTTTTGCATGGTATTATATTTCTTCCACCATCCTATTTTGTAGGTGCAACGGCAGATTGGTGGTCAGTAGGTGTTATTCTTTTTGAGCTTATTGTTGGTATTCCTCCTTTTAATGCGGATCATCCTCAGGTAGGCCACATAACTCTATCAATACAATTGCATCCAAAAGATGTGCAGCAATTTTTTAGTAACATCAATACTAATAAGAGGATAAAGGTTTTGGTGACATCAAACTTCATGTGTGTGCAGCCCTATAGATTGCCTTATTACCTCTTACATGAATTGCATGAAATATGATGTAAATGATACACAATAGTTACACGGCGGAGGTGAAAGAGTAAAAAGAAAAGGAAAAGGAAAAGGAAAAGGTAGAGTTAAGGGAATAATTGCATGGAATGTGAGAGCAAAAGAGAGTGTATGAAAATCTAGGGATAGCCTAGTGGCAAAGACTCATTTCCCACCGACCCACCCCTTCCTCCCATGACAAGGGCATGGGTTAACATCTTCACGACCCCTTTTCTTGCACTTCAAATTAACTACCTATCAACAAAAACAGTTGCAATGGCAAGTACATGGCGGAGAAAGAAAATTAAGAATACAACAATAAACTCAAGTGTTTGGCCACATCTAAAAAGGATGCTTTGAATGCGATACTGGTCGTTTGTCAGGTCAATACTAATAATAATTGTATCCTAATGCACAGAAAATTTTCGACAACATTATGAACCGAGACATACCTTGGCCTAAAGTCCCAGAGGAAATGAGCTGTGAAGCATATGACTTGATTGACAAGTAAGCTTTATTTCATTTTCAGAGTCAACACATATAGATTAGCCTATTTTTCTATCTCCTTATTCTGTGTTACTGTGAATTGGAGAATTAGAAGTAATAATCTCGATGAACACAGTATCTTACTTGCTGGGGACCTAAAGTTCATATGGAACTCATTATTAATTTATTTAAATTGAAATTTTAAATTTAGCCTGTAAATTTACGTACTAAGAATTATTAATTTATAATTCAGGTTGCTGAATGACAATCCGGTTCAAAGACTAGGTGCAACCGGAGCTAATGAGGTACAATAATTTTTTAATTAGTTTTCAACTGATATTGGCAATCAAAATTTGTAAAATCTCTATAATGCACTGTTCTGGTAGGTAAAGGATCATCCTTTCTTCAGAGATATAAATTGGGACACAATTGCAAGGCAAAAGGTCCTTTTATGTTTTCCTTCATTTGTAGAAGGCATGCCTATAATATGTAAAAAGTTCTAATACTGAAAGTTTTCAACTCCCACAGGCTACATTTATACCAACAGCTGAAGCACTTGACACTAGTTATTTCACAAGCCGGTATATTTGGAATCCAGAAAATGAACATCTTCATGGAGGTAGTGACTTTGATGAAATGACTGAAACTGGCAGCCATTCCTGTAGCAGCAGTTCGTACAGCAACATGCAGGATGAAGATGTATGTGTGCATACTAATTATAAATCATGAACACATCGTTTATTTCCTTTAACTCAAATTCAGTTTACTATGAAAACCGTAAAGAAGTTACATCATCGGTAATCTAATTTTCATCTAATACCTACAAATCATGTGACTGTGCACTTGGTAGAAATGATATCTAATCAGCTTTTTCTTCATATTTATGTCCTACTACAATCAGCCACTTTACTCTTAGTCTTAAAGGAATTGACTGTCCTTGTTGCCAATGACAATGAGAATTTTAATGAAGAATTTTTCTTTGGATACTAATCATCGAGTGACATTGATGCAGAGGGATGAATTTGGTAATTTAACAGAATTCGGTGGTCCAACTCTTGATGTGAAATACTCGTTCAGTAATTTTTCGTTCAAGGTAAAAACATCTTTTCTTGATATTAATATTAATTGTACGTAGTTTTTTTTTTTTTTTTGGGTATTGTTTCTCTGAACTTTTTGTTAAAAGGACATCATAAAAATCGACTGCAGGAGGTGTCTTCATTTTCCACAGGTGGCCAATTTGACCTTTATCCTAACAAAATCGTCATTGCTGTTTGTTTGCAGAACTTGTCTCAACTTGCTTCTATCAATTATGATTTACTTATCAAAAGTGCTAAAGAATCAGTAGAAGCTTCAAAATCAGATGATCCCTGAACAAATCCCACTCTTCCAGCAATTTCGTCTTGCTCTCAACCTAGCTTTCAGATGTCTATTCATACCTTTTCCAGATCTAATAATACAACTCACAGTGAAAACATGGAAAGAAGGTAATGCATATAACTAGCAATAGTTTTAGTGAAGATGATGGCGAGTGTCAGTGAGTGGCGTTCTGTTGTAATTAAGCTCATCCTCCGTTTAAAATATCTCAGTTAAAGAATGGACCATTGAAATTGGATAATGATTTTATGTTCTTGCATGATTCTAAAGCATCCCGAAATTATTTGCACAATTAAAGCAAAAATTGTAAGAAAACATGCACCTGTTTTAGTATGTGTTCAATTAGATAGGCAGGCTACCTATTTTGTTTTGTAATAGCGAGCTTCTTTATAAATTTATGTAGAATAATATGATTTAAGTTGGTAGAAGAAATTTGTTTGCAGCTTATCGAAATTCTTATTTTAAAGTCAGTTCGCATGATGTTACATGCTTTTACGGACACTCAAATTTCAACATGTCAAGGAAAACAGAGGGTATTCACTAGGTTACAAGTCATGTGATGGCGTCTGGAATTTGATTCTTATGTTATTTGGGAACGAATTTACTTTCATAAAGTCAGGTTCTGCACTACGCTTTGCCTAGACCTGCCTTTAGGTATCTAGCGACCAGCAACGCGCAACAGCAGCTTCAGATATATTCTTTTTTGATGGTTCATAGCAGCACAAGTGTCATTGTTATCAAACAAGAAACATGCTGTGTTTGCATGCTCTGGTCTTTCTACTGCTGTGTAAACAAAATATGAGGGACCCGAATTGAATAATTCTAACTTTTATTGTTACTGTATTATAGTAATACTAGCTTAGGGTTCTTTTAATATGATAAAATTTTAATTTATGCCATAATTATGTTTTTATATAATCATTATTTTGTAAAAAAGTATTTTAATATTATTTTAAAATAATTTAATATAAATTTAGTTAATGGTATGCATGATTTAAAATTTATATTACAGAATTTTAAGTTAAATATGTCCTTGACGGGATTCGAAATTTGAATTTTTAGTAAAGTACTTTAATCATAAAATATACCTTATAATTAAATCTAACGGTTCTTATTAAAAATCTAACAACAAAATGGTGTAATATTTTTGGGTATACTTTAATGATGGCAAAATTATGTGGTTTAAAACATATATTATAAAATTTTTAAAAAAATATGTCGTTGACAGAATTCGAACCTTGAAATTTTGGTAAATTAATTTAAACATATAACAGTTCTGATTTTTTTACTAAAAATCTAACGGTCATTATTCGTTGTATACAGATTTCTATTATATTTTTAAGTGATTAGACGGTATACTGTTATATTTTTGGGTATATATTAATTATTGTAAGATTATAATTTAAAATAAAAGTTAACGTGTTTTATTTAGAAAGAGAAATTATTGATTGGAAGATACGATATTTTAGGTGTTTATAAAAGGTAATATCATCAATCAACTAAAAGTAAACCTCTTTTATTAAAAAAAAACAATCGGCTAATTATCACTAATTATATTATTTTAATATTTATTTTAATAAATAGGATGACCGTGCTGAAATTTTACTTAATATTACAATTATGTTTTATATAATCATTATTTTTAATATTATTTTTAATTTTAATTTAATATAATTTAATATACTCATGTTTACGGATTATACTAATATTTCCCTATTATAAATAATGTATACATATTTAGATATATTTTACTAATAATTAAAAAATATGGTGTGATTTTCGGGTATATATTAATGATTATAAGATTAGTTTTAAATCAAAATGGTAACATATTTTAATTAGGAAGAAAATAATAATGATTGAAAGATATGATACGATTGAATTTTTAGGTGTTTATAAAAGGTAATATATTCAGCTAATAGTAAATGTGAAAAAGGCAATCGGTTAATTACCATTAATTATATTATGTTATTATTTATTTTAATGGATAACCAAACTGAAAACCAAAACTTTTACTTTAATAAATAGGATAACCAAACCGAAAACCAAAACTTTCAAAGTTTCAGCATTAATATAAATAGTTTAAAACCCGTGCAATGCACAGATTTTTTTAATATTATATGATTTCTTTCATTAATTTCACTTAATTTTTTTAAAACATGAAGTTTGAAGACTTAAATTTTTATAGGAGATGATTTGATAATAATTATATAAATGTTATCCGTGATATTTCTAGAAAAGGAGGAATTTTAGTTAGAAAATATAAAAAAGATGATAGATTTTAGTTGAAAAAAGGTAATCGATTAATTATTAGTAATTATAAAATTATTATTTTATTTTATTAAATAGAATGTCCGTGATACGATTACAAAAAGAGATGATTTAGTTAGAGAAAATTAAAAAGTTGACATGTTCTAGGTGAAAAAGGTAGTTGATTAGTTTATAGTAATTATAATTTAATTACATTATTTTAATAAATACAATTTCTCGTAATGTTTTTACAAAAGGAGAAATAAATATTGTCCGTGATATTTCTATTAAAAGAGGATTTTAGTTAGAAAATATAGAAAAATGATATATTTTAGCTGAAAAATATAATCGGTTAATTATTAATATTATAATATTATTAGTTTATTTTATTAAATAGAACCGCCCGTGATATAATTGAAAAAAAAAATTAGTTAGAGAAAATAGAAAGGTAATATGAAAATTAAAAAGATGACATGATTTATGTGAAAAACTAATTGATTAGTTTATAGAAATTATAATTTAATTATGTTATTTTACTAAATAAAACTGCTCATAGTTTCTAGAAAATGAAAAATTAATGTTGCCCGTTATATTTATAGAAAAAAAAAAGAAATTTAATTAGAAATAATAGAAAAAATGATACATTTTAGCTGAAAAGGTAATCGGCAAATTATTAGTATTATAAAATTATTATTTTATTTTTATTAAATAGAAACGCCCGTGATATAATTCGAAAAAGAGAGGTTTTAGTAAGAGAAAATAAAAAAGGTAACGTATTTTGGCTGAAAAAGGTAACCGTCCATGATATATTGGAAAAAGAAAGACTTTAGTTAGAGAAAAGAGAACCCGTGATAAAATTGAAAAAAAGAGATTTTAGTTAGAGAAAATAAAAAGGTATGTGAAAAAGGTAATTGATTAGTTTATAGTAATTATAA
Source organism: Saposhnikovia divaricata (assembly GCA_036435485.1). Classification (NCBI taxonomy): domain Eukaryota; kingdom Viridiplantae; phylum Streptophyta; class Magnoliopsida; order Apiales; family Apiaceae; genus Saposhnikovia; species Saposhnikovia divaricata. The sequence continues at coordinate 38,151,120 of CM071599.1, forward strand.
TTTAGTTATTTTATTTTACTAAATAAAATTGCTCATAGTTTTTAGAAAATAAGAAATTAATGTTGCCCGTGATATTTCTAGAAAAAAAGGGAATTTAATTAGAAAAAATAGAAAAGATTATACGTTTTAGCTAAAAAGGTAATCGATTAATTATTAGTATTATAATATTATTATTTATTTTTATTAAATAAAAATGTCCGTGATATAATTGGAAAAAAGAGAGATTTTAGTAAGAGAAAAGAAAAAAGATAATTTGTTTTGGCTGAAAAAAGTAATCTTCCATGACATGTTGGAAAAGGAGAGATTTTAGTAAGAGAAAGGTAACTAATAGTAATTATAATATAATTATATTATTTTATTAAACGAAATTGATCGTAGTATTTTTAAAAAGGAGAAATTTTAGTTAGATAAAATGTAAAGATATTGTATTTTACCTGAAAAAAGAAATTATGTAGTTATTGAAAAAGAGAAAAGGTAATATGTTTAACCTGAAAAAGGAAATTGATTATTAAAGGAGAAAATTTAGTTAGATAAAATATAAAAGATGTTGTATTTTACCTGAAAAAGGAAATTATTTAGTTAATTAAAAATAGAAAAGATGATATGTTTAAGGATGGATTTTATCTATAACTGAGTAAGGGTAAATAAGTAAAATCAACAGGTACCGTACCATCCGACTCACCGACCAACCGAACTTTTAATGTTTCAGCTTTTATATAATAGTACTAGCTTAAAGCCCGTGCGATGCACGGATTTTTTTATTTTAATATTAAATAAATTTTTTCATTTATTTAAATTAATTTTTTAAAAGATGAATTTTGGAGGCTTACATTATTATATTAGATGATTTGATAATAATTATGCAAATGTTATCCGTGATATTTCTAGAAATGGAAGGATTTTAGTTAGAAAATATAGAAAAGATGATAGGTTTTAGTTGAAAAAGGTAATGATTAATTATTGGTAATTATAAAATTATTATTTTTATTAAATAGAATGCATGTGATATGATTAGAAAAAGATAGAATTTAGTTAGAGAAAATTAAAAAGGAAACATGTTATAGGTGAAAAATATAATTGATTAGTTTATAGCAATTATAATTTAATTACCTTATTTACTAAATACAATTGTACGAAATATTTTTAGAAAAGGTGAAATTAATATTGTCTGTGATATATCTATTAAAAGAAGGATTTTAGTTAAAAAAATATAGGAAAGTTGATACGTTTTAGTTGAAAAAGGTAATCGGTTAATTATTAATATTAAATTATTATTAGTTTATTTTATTAAATAAAACCTCCCTTGATATAATTGGAAAAAGAGAGATTTTAGTTAGAGAAAATAGAAAGGTAACGTGAAAATTAAAAAAATCACATGATTTATGTGAAAAAGGTAATTGATTAGTTTATATAATTATAATTTAATTATGTCATTTTACTAAATAAAATTGCTCATAGTTTTTAGAAAATGAGAAGTTAATGTTGTCCGTGATATTTCTAGAAAAAAAGGGAGTTTAATTAGAAAAAATAGAAAAGATGATACATTTTAGCTGAAAAGGTAATCGGTTAATTATTAGTATTATAATATTATTATTTTATTTTATTAAATAGAAACATCTGTGATATAATTGGAAAAAGAAATATTTTCATAAGAGAAAAGAAAAAAGGTACCGTGTTTTGGTTGAAAAAGGTAACCGTTCATGATATAATTGGAAAAGGAGAGATGTTAATTAGAAAAAAAAAGAAAAGGTAACGTGTTTTGGGTGAAAAAGGTAATTGATTAGTTAATAGTAATTATAATATAATTACCTTATTTTATTAAACAAAACTGCTCGTACTATTTTTAAAAAAAGAGATATTTTAGTTAAATAAAATGTGAAAGATATTCTATTTTACTTGAAAAAGAAAATTGTTTAGTTGTTGAAAAATAGAAAAGGTAATATGTCTAACTTGAAAAAGGAAATTGATTAATAAAAGAGAAATTTTAGTTAGATAAAATATAAAGGGATATTATATTTTATCAGAAAAAAGAAATTATTTAGTTTTGAAAAAGAGAAAAGATAATATGTTTAACCTTAAGAAGGAAATTTATTAGTTAGTAGAAAAGGTAATATGTCTAACCTGAAAAATGAAATTGATTAATAAAGGAGAAATTTTAGTTAGATAAAATATAAAAGGATATTGTATTTTAGGAAATTAGTTAGTTAGATAAAATATAAAGAGATATTATATTTTATCATAAAAAGGAAATTATTTAGTTTTTGCAAAAGAGAAAAGATAATATGTTTAAACTCTAGAAGGAAATTGATTAGTTAGAAATTGATTAGTTAGTAGAAAATGTAATATGTCTAACCTGAAAAAGGAAATTGATTAATAAAGTAGAAATTTTGATTAGATAAAATATATAAGGATATTATATTTTAGGAATTTAGTTAGTTCTTGAAAAATAGAAAAGATAATATGTTTAAACTCAAGAAGGAAATTGATTAGTTAGTTTATCTGTAATTAAGTAAGGGAATTTATTAGTTAGTAGAAAAGGTAATACGTCTAACCTGAAAAAGGAAATTGATTAATAAAGGAGAAATTTTAGTTAGATAAAATATAAAAGGATATTGTATTTTAGGAAATTAGTTAGTTAGATAAAATATAAAGGGATATTATATTTTATCATAAAAAGGAAATTATTTAGTTTTTGAAAAAGAGAAAAGATAGTATGTTTAACCTCAAGAAGGAAATTGATTAGTTAGTAGAAAAGCTAATATGTCTAACCTAAAAAAGGAAATTGATTAATAAAGTAGAAATTTTAGTTGGATAAAATATAAAAAATATTATATTTTAGAAAATTAGTTAGTTCTTGAAAAATAGAAAAGATAATATGTTTAAACTCAATAAGGAAATTGATTAGTTAGTTTATCTTTAATTAAGTAAGGGTAAATAAGTAAAATCAACAGTACCGACCAACCAACCGACTGACTGACCGACTAACCAAACTTTTAATATTTCGGCTTTTATATAATAGTATAGATAGATACTTCCATACAATTTAGTTTTAACTGTTATTTAATATATCCACCTAATTATCATGTTTGAGACATAGGAGCAATAGCCGGGATTTCAAATAATTTGATGCTAAATAATTTAGATGAGATTTCAAAAAAAAAAATGTAATGAAAAAAAAGAGTAAAAAAATGAGCAGCTACGGGTAGAGATGTTCAAAAAGCCTGAAGCCCGAAATCCGGTCCGGTCCGATCTGAAAAAGATCCCGAAAAGCCCGGCTTGAAAAAAGCCCGGCCCGACCCGAGGGCCTAAGACGGGCCTCTTATTTCTCATCAAGCCCGACCCGAAACCCGAAAAGCCCGGTTAAAAGCCCGGGCTTTTAAAAAGCATGGATAAAGCCCGGGCTTTTAAAAAGCCCGGATAAAGCCCGGTTCGGCCCGGATAAAAGCCCGAACTTTTTTAAATATCCGGATAAAAATTTGATTTTTTATAATTAAAATCTGAAATTATATAATATTTTTGATTAATTTTAAGAATATTAAACTTAGAAATAGTGGGAATGTGATTGATCATGAGGCTAGGAAGAATCAACAATATACAAGACAAATTCTTCTTTAAAGAAGACTAATTGAGTGTAGAGGATGTGCTTCTTGAAAAAGTCATATGCGAGAAGATTTATATGGCTAACGGTTGCTTTAAGTCATAACGCAGATTATGAGTAAAAAAAATTCTTAAGTTGCAGTGATGTTTTATGATAAAACAAGTATTATGCTAGTAATTTTTTAGTATTAGGTTTCGTGGTGTCTATTTTTATGTATTCTAGATTATAGAAGTTCAAGGACGTAAATATTTAGAGGTTGTTTCTTTAGTAAGATTTTTTTTTTTTGTATATTAATATATTAGCTTTGCAAAAAAAGAAAAAAATTACATATATATAAATAAAAAAAAAAACCTGGCCCGGCCCTGCCCGAAGGCCTAAAACGGGCCTCTATTTTAGAGAAAGCCTGGCCCGGCCCGACCCGATTTTTTAAAAAGACCGGCCCGACCCGACCCGACCCGATTTTTTAAAAAGCCAGACCCGACCCGATTGTTAAAAAACACGGGATTTTTAAAGCACCAATAAAGCCCGCCCCGAAGTGCATTTTGTGCATCTCTAGCTACGGGGATACCTACTTTCCTCCCACTGATTCCATTTTTACTGGCAAGATTTAGGCGATATGTTGTAAATTTTTACTCTGCAAGATTTAGGTGATGATATTTATGTTGTAAACAGCAATCAACTTATTTTTAAAAAATGGGTGAAGAATTATTTGTCAAATTTTAGAAAAGCTATTAATTTGATTATTTAAATATATTTTTTGATTATAACTCAATCAAATTGATTGATCAAACTTTGATCATAATTATTTCAAACTTTTAGAATTATTAATACATAAATTTATATAAACATGAAATTAGATACCATACAATATCAAGACCAAAATTTTAAAATATCAAAATATTAATAAATACTTGTAAAATTATGGTTAAAATTCAATCAAATTGACTAAACCAAAATCAAAAAGAAATTTATATAGAAACGAAAGGAGCAATATGTAAGATACAAAAATGGAAAAGAAAATATCTATTATTTATATGTATAATAAAGTAAATAGGAAGTTCTTTTGAGTCATTTTATTTAAGTTAAATTACTAAATTATTCCTTAACATTTTATATTAATAATTGCATATAATTTAAAATACATGTATTAATTGATTCTAATTTAATATGCATGTATTAAGTAGTCTAATTCATTATTATATATATTTATTATTATTATTTCACTAATTAATATAAACAATTTATAACTACATATTAATTATATTAATTTATTATAATTTTAATACTAAATATGATTTGAAGATAATACCATTTAAATTTATTATTTTTAGTGGATATATCTTATTTTGGCTATTTTTACAAAAAAATATTATTAATGTACGAGAACTTAAATAAGAAAAATATATGGCATAAGATTGTTGTTACTATTACATAAGATTGATTTTCACCAATTAATTTAGAACGATTTTTTCAAAATATACATACAAAATCAATATAAATTGTAGTTTATAAAATTTTTGTCTATAATTATTATTAATTTATGTCTCTCAAAAATAAGTTATACAACAATATAAAAATATCTTGTTTGATTTGTCAACTTTCATATTTAAGAGAAAATGACCAAAATGGCTATTTTTCACAAGTGTTTGCCCAAAATACTTATTTTGAAAAAAAGTGCCAGAAATGCCGACGGGATACGGAGAATCGTCCTCCATGTTAGCATGATGCAGAGCATCGTCCTCCGTATTACGTAGATACGGAGCTGCGTCTACCGTGTTATGCATGATACGGTGGACGGTGTTCCGTGTTAGATGGGTGCGCAGCACTGTCACGGAACACGGTACAGCGTATCATGCATAACACGGAGCGTATCATGCATAACACGGAAGTCGCAGCTCCGTATCATGCCCTATTACGGAAGATCGTGTTCCGCAACACACCCCCTATCACGGTACACGATCTACCGTATCCCGTCGGTATTTTGGGCAAACAACATTTATTTTTGATTATTTTGGGCTATCACCCCATATTTAATTATTACATTTATAATAAAAATAAATTTAAATTCAAATATGAATATAACAAAAATAAATCTTAATGTGTATAAGAAAAATACTTAAATAACACATATTTACGTGAAAATCAGTGATTATATAGCTCATGTATACAGCAAATATATATATATATATATATATATATATATATATATAAATTAATAATTTATTCACGTTTAGAACTCATTTTAAATAACTTTAGAAATAAAAGCATTCATTTCTGTAAAATAAAAGTTAGAAAATGGAAATAAATAACTAAAAAGGTAACTTCCAATTTATAAGACAAACGAGAAGACCTATGTGGGGTTGAGTAGAATCATTTACCTCGGGTAAAAACTAAAAACTGTAACTCCACAAACAGTTACAGAGCACACGCATCTCCCACTTTTATTCAGCTGATGTGTGACACTGACATGCTTAGTTTTAGTCTTTTTACCAGCTGCCACGTTCAGAGTAAAAAGACAAATATCTAACTTTTAAGTAATCGTTTTCTTTACACAAAATCAAAGTTTGTAACCCGTATGTATATGGGTTTTATTAAATTGGTCCAGATTTACGTTTTTTAGCACTTTGCAACCCATATCTTCAAATCTCGTTTTATATTACAACTCCTATTTTCAAAAATGACAGTTTGTACCCTTATTTATAGAGGTTTTTAACTCATTTTTGCTTGTAAAATAGATCAATTAGACAGGAAGAATTATAATATGAAGCGAGATTTGAAGATAAGGATTGCAAAATGATAAAAAACGTAAATCTGAACCAATTTAACAAAACATTTTGTTTTTTCTTTAATCCCAAAACCTTTTCGAGGCCTCTGATTTACTAATATTGATTTTCATATTGAGCACAACGTGTTCGACGAATTGCGTAGCTGAACCAAAACAAATCTCACTCTCGCAACTCACTCATTGTCAAAACAAAGCAAAGCAGAGTAGATCGCAGCGATGTGGAGACGAGCGACGTCGTTTTCTCATCTCCTGCCTTCCTCCAAATCATCTCTACTTACTCCGGTATGAGATCTACTCAGTATTATCATATATTGCTCATTGTAATTTATATGTATGTTATGATATTTTTCGACGTTATAATTATTGATTTTAGAGTGAGAACTAGTCGGTGCTAATACTTGCTTATTATGCTATCATTGTCACTGTATTTTATGAAAAAGTCGGTGCTATTTTCGTGTTTTAAGCTTATGATTCTCACTGAATTTTGTAAACAAGTCGGTGCTATTTACGTGCTTTTAAGCTATGATTAGGTAGCAGATGTTTGTATGTATCAGATCAACACTGATTTCTGTGCTATTTACGTGTTTTTAAGCTATGATTGGGTAGCTGTGTTGGTGTGCTGTTGACACTAATTTTTGTGAAAAAAGTCGGCTCTATTTATTTGTTATTAAGCTATGCTTGTGCAGCGGTTGTTCGTATTTAGCAGATCAGCACTGATTTACTGGAGTTAAATAGTGTTTAAGTGTCTTGTTGTGCTATTGTAGATCCTGATTCAATTATACACTATTGTCAGTCTTTTGTGTTGAATGTTGTACTGGTAGGTGTCCTTTGTGTGTTGTTTGTATTTACAAAAAAGTAGACCGAAAAGGCGTACCTGAACATTCAGTTCTTTCACCTCATATTTTGTTTAATCAATTATACTAAAGGTGCCCTGTTAGATTTTGTATGTTGAATTAGTGATAACGGAATGTGTAGATTGCTAAAGTATAAGAACTCATGTAGTGCCTTCTAGTAAAACCTTTAGATTATAGTCACGTAAACATGGTATCTGAACTCATATTTGGGAGAAGTCTCTGTGATATTGTGTCTGGTAGAAGAATTATTATGGGGGTTCACTTGTACTGACACTTTATGATTTTGGTGAAGTTTGTAATCTCACACACATCTCTTGTTTTTTTAAAAATTAAACTTAAAACTGCTATTAAGTTCTACCACTGGCAAGCATACAACTGCATACAACTTTTGTTTGATGCCATTAACAATTTTGTTTGATGGTTGGAATGCAACTTTTGTTTGATATTCATTAACAATTATTGTTCAAATTTTTAGGCAAGCTATGGACCAAAGATCTGGGAAACACTTAGTACTGAAGTATTAAGACAGGCAAGAATTTTTGTTTTGCACGGATCTCATCTAATATATTATATTCATATTCTGTTTTTAGGCCTCTATTTATTTTTTTGTAATTTTTTTTCCTTTAATTCAATTTGAATATTGATTTCACTTTGTATATTGGAGAAATTCTGATGACTTTTTGACTATCAAGTTAGTGCTGTTTATACATCCACTTTCAAAATGAGTTCACCCTTTAAATATAAATTCTTCTTACCTCCTTAATTAAAGGATATCTATGATCTAGGGATCCATTTTGTTTTTTTTATTTTACAGATGTTGTATTCGTTAATATATATTATTCATTTGGATGCAGCCGGGAGGTGGAATATTCTCAAAAGAGAGAACTCCATTTATCACCTTTGTGTTGGGTAATTAAGTCTACTTGATAAAGTCATTTAAATTTTCATTTCTGTCGGAAGTGTAAATCTGTTCTTTCTCCTGTATTCTTATTCATCACATTTTTTGATATAACGTCAGATTGTAGCTCTTTTCCAGCTGTTTAGAAACTTGTGGAGAAATGGATCTGCACTTTCTCTGTAGATTTAATATATAAGACCTTTGTGGTTCACATCTCTCCCAACTGACGGTCTTATGTACATTTCTCGCATAGCAAAACTGACTATTTTGTAGACTTTATACCACAGAACTTAAATATTGATAGTGCTAAAGCTTAAGATTTGTACTTTCAGGAGGCCCAGGTAGTGGAAAAGGTACACAATGTTCGAGGATTGTTGACACCTATGGATTCACCCATCTAAGCGCTGGTGATTTGTTAAGAAAAGAAATAACTATGAATAGTGAAAACGGGTAGGGGTCAAGTTTTTTTTTTTTTTTTCAGCTAATAATGTCTTCCTCTGTACACCTTTCCAATTTGTGAAGTAGCACTGATGCTTTGATATGATTCCAGCTCCATGATTCTTGACACAATCGCAAAAGGAAAAATTGTTCCTTCAGAAGTGACAATCAGACTAATTCGAAAAGCAATTGAATCAACTGAAAATGATAAATTTCTTATTGATGGATTTCCAAGAACCGAGGAAAACCGTATTGCCTATGAACGTATTGTGAGTTTTTTATGATTCATTGAAACCTATATTGGTATTCTGCCTCTGTAGCGTTTTACACGAACGGTGCTATATTACTCAGTCTTGGAGCAAATATAAGGTCATTTGATCCTTGCAAAATGATAATATAAAATTGTTAGGTGCAGATCGGAGCAGAACCAAATATTGTTCTCTTCTTTGATTGCCCTGAAGAAGTGATGGTGAAACGAGTGCTAAGCCGTAATGAGGTGCTTGTATATCATTTAACCATACTGAAAACAAATATTGATGAACTTGTCATGCTGCTATTTAATTTTTTGAGGAAGGGTAAAAGGTGTTTTCATTTTGGTGTAGGGGCGGGTTGATGATAATATTGATACAGTTAAGGAACGCCTTAAAGCATTTAGATCTCTTAACCTTCCCGTTATAAATCATTATTCCAACAAAGGAGTACTTTATAAGGTATTGTTTCTTTCAATTTTTTTTGAATTATCACGCTAATAGATGTACATAAATGCTAATGTTTATCAAGCAATTTAATGATTGAAATTTTTTGCCAAGAGTATATCGTTTTTAGTACTGGGTGCTACTGGTCAGATTTATTATGTTTTTCATTTATATTTTCTGTGTTAATGGTCTCGTCCGGGCATGAAGTTAGTATTAATTTTGCAAGTCTCAATGGAGGTATGTTTTTTAAAGATTGTATGTAGATTTTCGTTATGGAGCTTTTTTCCTGCAGATTGATGGTACTGGAACAGAAGATGAGATCTTTGAACGAGTTCGTGCAGTTTTTGATACATGGAAGTAAGTACACTTTTTTTTTTGTTCTAGGATGCAAATAAGATAAGATCTAGGTTTTTGGGTAATTTCCGCGTCTAAATTTGTTAAAAAAATTTCTAAGTTATGCTGGGGGTGTTCCGGAATCCGGATGCTTATTTGTTGGGGGTGTTCCGAAAACTTGTTTGTTGGGTCAGGTTAAGCATAATGATTTTATAACACACAAAACTGCCTTTTGTTTCCAGATAATCGATGTGATCCGACAAGCGTTCTTTAGAGAAGAAAAGGCGAGTTGAAAACAGAGATGTTAAATGAGATTTTCTGATCGCACCTACCTTTTTATTACTTTTTAAAATATGTGCGATATAGCCAAGAAGTCTCAAGTTGAAGGTTAAAGTGGTTAGAGGGGGCACCTAATACCAAAACATTGGTTTCCTTGCATCTTGTAAGCAACAATATCATGTATTGCGCAGAATCTCAAAATATTAAACCTATATTATAGGTATACAAATATGTTTCTTTTACTTTTTTTTTTTGAAGGTATGTTTCTTTTACTTTATTGCCTTATACTTGAAAATGTTGGGTTTTCTGTATTAATGTGACATAGAAGTTAAATATAGTGAGAGCTAACCAAAATTTCTTCTTTAGTGCCCGTTTGTCTGTGTTTTTTTTTTTTGATAATTCCCCCTTATCAGTAAAAATTTAACTTTTTATTGATTTGGATCTTGAATGTTATGTTTCTTTGTTTTAGAATTTGTAAAATGAGTCGGTGTCTTGTAACGAGCTTAAAAAATAATTGGCTAGACCTGGCCTTCTGTAATTATTAGAGGTCTTGAGCGAGAAAGTATGCAAGTATTAGGCATGCATATAATAATCGAATAGTTATATTTAAAAAAATTAAACCAGCGTGAGCCCTGTTTTTGGGACCTTTGAGCTATGATTGTCTTAATGGAGTTCCTGAAGAAATATTTAGTGGAAATTTTGATTGTAAAGATTTTAATAAGAGTGCCGGGTAACTTTGTTTAGATGTGTATGCAAATCTTGAAATCAAATTATTAGTAGGTCCCTTTATGCACGAAAAAGAGAAGTCGCAAGACCCTCCTAATTTTGTCACAACTTTATGCTGCTACAGAGTATTTGGAGTTTGTGATTTGGCGGTTTATGTTTATCTGACTTTCGGTTGCATATAGAATGTATCATATATATATATATATATATATAGGGTCTTGCTCAAATGAGAACCCCCAATTAAAATGAGAACTGAGATCTAATCTCAGCCCTATATTTTTTATTATATCTTTTAATCTCAGCCACACACAGATACATACAAACACTTCTATACTTATTTGCACAAACAGATCCCCCCGATCCATGCTTCCATCCATTACCTGCATCACCGACAACAACTCTAATGAAACCACCACACATACACACACCACACACTGTATACACACATAAAACACACGCGCACACACACACCACCCCCACCCTCCGCCGCCCAGCCGCCTCGCCCCTGCCTGAACAACCATATCTGATTCATTGAAATGAGAATCGCCGTTAGATCTGAATCATTGAAATGAGGATCACTGCCAATGTCGCTGTTAATTTGGCCGTCTGGTGGTTATAATTTGGTCATTTCTAGGGTTCCGATATGTATAGATAGAGATGTGTGTATGTATAGGTGGGAGTGAAGAGTGGATTTTAATTTATGTGTGGATATTCGCATGAGTGATGATTGTTGATTGAAGCTTTGAATTGTTAATTTTGGTTTTAGTTTACGATTGCAATTTGTGTAGAATCATGGTGTTTATGGTGATTTTCAGCCAGTTTGTGGTGATTTTCAGGCTTCCGGTGGTGATTTTTGGTGGTAGCCGGAGGTGATGGCGGAGATGGGATGATTTGTAATGCTTTTGGTTGTGGTGATTTTCGTTATTTGGTGGTGATTTTTGTTGGTGGTGGTGGCAGTGCGGTGGTCGAAGGTGGCGGAGTGTGGTGATTTTCTGTTTACAGGTGGTGATTTTTGTTGGTGGTGACCGGAGGTGGTGGTCGGAGGTGGCGGCAGTGCGGTGATTTTCTGTTTGCCGGTGGTGATTTTATGGGTTGGCTGGAATTTGTCGCCGGAGATGGTGACCGGAAATGGTGACCGGAGTATGGAAGAAATGATTGTGGAAGATGATGTTGAATTAAATGAATAATAAAAAAATAAAATTTTAATATTAATTGTGGGGCTAGGATTTAATTTAGATATAAAAAATATATGGGTAGGATTAGATCTCATATCTCACAATAAATGAGGGTTCTCATTTGAGCAAGACCCTATATATATATAGGGGCTACTCCAATACAAACTTCCTTAAAATACAAACCGACAAACCAAGCATAATCTAATATTTCAAGCTAATCTAATGACCAAACTAGGGGTACCCCAATACAAAAAAAAAAAAAAAAAATCACTGTTCACGTGATGACGTGACAGTGGATTTCACTGGTTAACGGTGCTTCGCACCTTCTTGTACGGCGCTTCGCGCCTTTATCATTCTAAAGTTGTAAGGAATGTCAATCAATGCTAAAGGCAATAGACGATTGACGGGTGTGTCGAGAGCCTTCGGCCCTCATGACTACCTAACTCATCCGTTTACTATCTTAAATGCTTCGCATTTCCATGGCAAGTTTTTTTTTTTTTTTTTTATGGATAGTGCCAATTATTTTAAGCATTTTTTGTGAAGGTACCCTTGGCGGGAACCTTAGAATAAATGAAATATAATTAATTTAGTGTTAGTTTGTAGGTTTATATTTTAAAAGTAGTTTGTATTTGAGCACTTGCCTATATATATATATATATATATATATATATATATATATATATATATATATATATATATATAGAGGATCCTACTCTACTACAAACCAGGGTTCTAAAAATTGCCGAGTCAGTCGAGTACTCATTCCGAGTACTCGTTTTTAACCCCTCATCCGATCCGAGTTTCGAGTTTCGGAATCAAATCGAATTACACTTACTCGTATTTTTAATGTTTATCTATTGGTTTTAATATTATTAAATAATTATTATTAGTATATATATAATATATATATTACCATTAAATTCTAAATTTTAACACATGTACATTAAAATATGAATGAATGGATTTAATATATAAGAAAAAAATTTAGAAAAAATATCCGATTTGTTCTCCGAGTACTCATTCCGAGTACTCTCCGAGTTTTCGAGTACACATTTTCCCGGAACAAAACCGAGTCGAACCGAGTTCCGATTTTTACAACCTTGCTACAAACTAAAATTAACTACAACTACAAACTAAACACTAATTCAATATTTCATGCTAATCTAATGATCAAACTAGGGGTACCCCAATACAAAAAGTGTTTAAAATAATTGGCTCCTTTAAAAAAAAAAATTACTGTTCACGTGATGACGTGGCAGTGGATTTCACTGGTTGACGGTGCTTCGCACCTTCTTGTACAGCGCTTCGCGCCTTTATCATTCTAAAGTTGTAAGGAATGGCAATCAATGGTAAAGGCAATAGACGATTGACGGGTGTGTCGAGGGCCTGCGGCCCTCATGACTACCTAACTCATCCGTTTACTGTCTTAAATGCTTCGCATTTCCACGGCAAGTTTTTTTTTTTTTTTTGGTGGATAGAGCCAATTATTTTAAGCATTTTTTGTGAAGGTACCCTTGGCGGGAACCTTAGAATAAATGAAATATAATTAATCTAGTGTTAGTTTGTAGTTTGTATTTAAGGATTGGTTTGTATTTGAGCAAAAGCCTATATATATATATATATATACATAATATGGAATTGGAATCCCTATAGCTAGGAGATCCTCTATATGTACTTGGTTGTGCAGTTAAGTAGCGCTAATAAGTAGCTTGGTCCAGATTTTCATTATCATATGTGATGGGATGTTATGTTATGTTTATCAGATGAACAATATCTAAATTCTATATGTATATGGAATCCTATAGCTAGGAGAGTGAAAATACTTCACCTCCCAAAGGCGCGTCCCCTTCTGCCTCTAAGGATGCACCTTGAAATTTTAATTTGATATACTTTTGCTTGAACTATGAATTTTCTAAGGCGCGGGTCCTTTGTAATACCCTGCAAGTTGTAACCTTGAATTTGTTCCTTTTAACTTTAAATATCTTTTGATTTTATTCCATTTGGAATTATGTTTCTTCAAGTTCCTTGATCATATATTGCCTTAGAATCTTGAATTTAGACTAAGGGCGCGCCCTACAGTGAGGGCGCGGCTTCCTGAAAAATTTGCTGAAAGTCTTCTTTTATCCATTAACTAGCATAAAAACCCGTGCGAGGCATGAGTCGCTATGTTAAATTGTGTTTCTAAATTAAATTGTGTATAATCAATGTCATTTAAAGTATAAAATTGATTTTCATAGATTTTTGTTTGTTAATGGTATATGTGGCTATTGCGTACTTATTTAAATATGTTCAAATTTGTAATTTGGAAAATAATATAAGAAGTACTAATAGAAATCATGTCAGTTTTTAATTTTATTGTGGGTCATTGAATAGAATCTGAGTATTCAATAGGTGTTGTCTAATTAAGATGATTTTTCAAAACATTTACGATACTAAACTTTTTTTTCCAATTCTTCAAAAATGATGCCTTCAAGATGTTGCATTCTAAGAGTGTGGGTGTGGGTTTTAGTCATGATTTTAATAATAATAATAAAAAACCTTCTTAAATCTTCTAATACGCTATTCAGACCTTACGCTTTCACTTCTTAAAACTATCTTTCTAAATATTTCATTTCTTTTCTTCTAAGCTCTTGATTTTAAGCATTTTTTGCCTTGGTTTTTCTTCCTATTTTTGTATGACTTTCAAAACATCAGATAATTCAGTCCTCAACTGAGTGAATCTACCTTTTGTAACGGGCTTATAACATTTTTGTTCTCCAAACTTGAGAATTTATCATTTATGGTTGGTTAAATATTTTTCTACTTTTATTGTCATAAGTTGAAATTGATCATATGACTTTTGTCCGTGCTTTGATAATGAATTCATCCTTTCTTTTTTTAAACACAGCTTCTTCCAGAGAAGTTTCTCTACAAATTGTAGCGAACAAATAGACCTATGTGTTCAATGAATTTGTTGTTTCTCCTTGTGAGTTTTGTATATGCATGCTTTGTTGTGAAAGTCTTCTTTAATTATTCATAGTTCAATTTTAAATTATCAATTAAATTATATATTATAATTTAATAATTTTAGTATGCACTATATATGCTTTTGTTTTGAATATTTCATTTTATCGTCAATGTTAATTTTGTAAACATATTTAAAAAAAATTCACATATAATATAAAAATAGGATTGCAAACTCTCTCTTTCCCTTTGCTTGATATTGGCCAAGGTTTATCGTCAATGCCAAGGACTTCTGAGTTGAATCTCTTGAAATAGGATTGCAAACTCTCTCTTTCCCTTTGCTTGATATTGGCCAAGGTTGTGACTGGAGGAGCGTATTTTACTGCAGCCTGGAACTTAGTCAAAAACAAATTCCTCATCACCTGCCAAGATGTAATTACTCCTGGACCAAGTTTCTGAAACCTTTGCTGAGCACTCTCCCTGAAGGTTGCCACTAACAATCGACATCTAGCCAATTCCATCACCTGATAGACATCCATCTCGATATCAAAACGTCCAAGGAATTCCACAGGGTCTGCATTTCCATGAAAGCGCAAATCATTTGTCATAGATCTATACCCAGCAGGGAGCTGTGCCTCTCTAACTTCAATCGAGAAGGGAGAGGATGTTTGCACAGTAGCAGATATTCTTCCTCCATCCAAGTGGGCAAGGAGTTTCTTCAGATCATCCACATTGAAAGTTCCAACTCCGGGAATATTCTGAATATTCGGTTGTGTCACAGTCTGTATACCTCCCGGGGGTGGAGGTGGAGCTGTTGTCTGAGCACCTCCCTGAGTCCCTGCTTGAGGTTGAATCACAATATCCCCTTGGGTTTGAGTTTGAGTTTGCTGGCCCTGAGGATTTTCCCGAGGTTGTGGATTTCCTTGAGAGTCTCTTTGATACTGTTCTCCTGAATGAGGGCGCGTCCTAGACCTGGACTCACTAGAGTTACTTGAGGGAATCTGATGAATGCGAGGTGACCTATCTCCAGAGGGCGCGCCCTGATGGATGTGAGGTCGTTTGCTCCCTCGATATAACTCCATTCTTCTATCACCATCATGAGGGTTACTGCTTCTTCCAGTATCATCTCGATGAGGATTTTGTTTAAGTCCAAGGGGCCGCGACCTGTTGCTAACAGGGGGTGCTCGCTATGGATTATCATTCCGAGGAAGGGCTCGCTCATGTCCAAGGGGCCGCGACCTGTTATCAGGGGGCGCGCGCTGTGGATCACGGGGCCTCGATTCCAAATGTTTCTTTCCTTTGGTGCTCAAGAAGTACCATCCTCAAGTCATCATCGTTAAGCCTTATTCCAAGGCGTTCCTTCAGAGTTGCAAAATCTTTCTTCTCTCTAGCCATCTGTTCTTCATCCCGTTGGATCTCATTAGGGGTGCGCCCTGAACGGTGAGGGTGAGGGCGCGCCCTCTCTTGAGGATTTGACAACCTGTAATCAGAATTATCCTCATTAGGATGTTCAATAATAGGATCAGTATATTCTAACCTTCGAGGAGTAATCTGCTGAAATCTCTTCTCTTGCACCTCACCGCCTCTTCGGGAACTTTCCTCAATCTGGATGGTTTTCCCTGTTCGACGATGATTTCGTGGGATACTTCAAGATTTTCTCCTTGATTCTTGCTCTTCCTCCACAGAACCCAATCTCGCCCCGAAACTATTTATGGCATCTTGCATAATATACAACTGCTCCATTAATGCCGAATTACTGATAAGAACGGGCTGCTGTCCGTCGACGGCGACCGGAGTTCCATGATGTCGTGGAGGAGCAGCAATATTCTCTAGAACATAAGCTTCATGACGGGCTTGGTTACCTCCCAAGCTGTCTTCAGAATCATAACCATCTTCTTCTCGAGAACCTCTACCTTGATTGTGAGACATCTTTTCCTCATAAGATGTAGATCTTGATTGGCTCCCCTCCTTCTAATGCCAATTTGTTGACGGAGTAATTTGGGAACAACAAATTTCGAGGTACGTCGCCGGAAACAAGATCTTAGACGGTGGTTTTTCTCCGGAAAAAGTGGTGACGTGTGGTGGCTATAGATAATTGGTTGCTGAGATTGATAGGGTTAGTGGCGGCTATTTCAGAGCTCTCGACTTCCAACCCCTCAATCAGCCTACGTACCCTGGTATTTATAGGGATCAAGCCATACGTAGTTCTTGGAGAGCAAGAAACCCAAATGGGCTTGAATTAACGGACCAGCTTCCGGAATGTTCTACTATGAGGCCTGACCACAAAGGCCCAAGGCTCATCCAATATCTCAAGACTTCACGGATAAGGAAACTTCCCCCATCGAGGACTAGTCTTTTCCGCTACCAGCTATTTCTTGATTTCAAGGATGCAGGTATAGCCATGGTTTACCCCAAGTGCAGAACGCATCCCTGTCCCCCGAATCAGAAGCACCCACAAGATAGCAGGACAGGTGATCAAGAGCTTTTGGGTGCAAAGTGCAGGACTACTCCAAAGTTCCCCAATGAGGACGCGCCCATTGGCTACAGGAACAAAGCTCCCAAAGCACACACCAAAAGTTCCCTTCTTTCCACCTTAGGGCGCGCTCTTAGTGTCTAAGAAGGGTCCTTATATCCAGGCAAACCCCTGGAGGCCTTCTGCGACGGACATCCCCCTCCTGAGATACGACAGGAGGGAATTCTTCAACTTCTGGAATCCCAGCTTGAATAGAATCCCAGGAGGGATTTCTTCAGTTCTTGAAAAATCAACTTTATTATGTTTTAGTATTTAGGGCGCGCCCTCTTTAAAGAGAAAGAGAGGGCACGGCCTGACTTCTCTATTTCCGCCAAATCCCTAATTTAATCTAAAATTCCCCAAATTGAACCCGTATTTGACCCGAATCCATTTTAGAATACCCGAACCGAATTTTGTCTATAACAATTTTTAAAAAGAAACTAACTGTATATGTGAAGTTGTTACACTGAATTTGAATGAAATATAAGCTTGTAAGAAACTGTGGATGTGTTTTAGTTTCGTAAATCTTTCTGAACACATGTGCATTATATTGAGTTAATAAGAAGTGGCTAGTTGCAGAAAATAGGAGAAGCCTGTCCAAGTAAGCTTCTTGACCCAACTCCCCCACAAATTCCATATGGAATCTAATTATTAATAATAACATAAAATATTTACCAATTAACATATTCATTCCTTGATCCTCATCAAAACGATTTTTCAAAATTTGTTTGTATCTACAAGACTACACATGCAAGTCCAAAAACATCTAACAAGTTGTCATCAAATTTCCATAAACGGTAGCCTTGATACAATTGGTGTTTATGCTTATTATTTCTTTTAACTTTGCATTCTATAACTTTTTCATCATAATCTGATGTAAGGTTTTAAATGTTTGCACTTGCTTATGGTACTTCAAGTAATGTCTGACTTCTCGTTCTGAGTTCTAAGGTCTGCTCTGCTTTTGTAAAATGTGAAAGCAAACATGGAGAGAAAGAATTTTCAAGAACCTTCAACTACTAGATGCTCGAAAAGAGTTGATCAACGTAAGTTTGTTTTGTGTTCAGCTTTTAATATGCATGTCCTTCTCATTGAAAGTACTCATGGTTCAATATAAAGAATGGCATTCCGTAGACCAACATTAGACTCATACAACTGTTTTGAGGATAACATGGCACTGAACTCATTATCAGAACGCATATTGTGTTCAAATTTTGAACAAGCTGGTACTCTTCACCATTCAGTGTAGCTGGTTCACTCTTCAGTTCAGCTGGGCCACAACATTTTTTTTCCTGTTACACTGGTTGTGTGGATATCATGCACCACCTATGTAAGCAGTAAAAGACTTTCATTAAAAGCCTAGTATATTTTAGAAATCAGATATCATTCATGTAAAGCAAAAGTAATACCCCGTATAACTATTCCTATTCAGGGGATCCCATCATCATTTGGAACAAAAGAAGATTAATAAAGTTTGATATATTGGTAGTTCGAATTAATAATTACAATAAAGTATTAGATACCCTCGGCTGTATTCAGGAGCATAATTAGACCATTTTAACATGAATCTGAAACTTAAATTAATCTGACTATGCGTATGATCGAATACCAGAGGCTGTTCTAAAAGTACATGGTTATAGATAAGATGCACTTGTATCATTTTTCTGCTTTCACAGCTTCTGAAGGATAGGCCTATCTTGGAGGCCTCCATTGGTGTCAAGAGAATGGGAGACCTTGACCACAATTCATTCGTTGCTGCTGCTAAGTAAAAATATATTGATCCTGAAGCTGAAGAGAAAGCAACCGAATTTATTGCTCTAATACAGGAGAAACTTAGAAATCCAGACTAGTACCCATTAAAGGGCATAATGGTTGTTGCAGAGTGTAAGGTAAACAGTCTGGTAATTTGATCACTTGTTAACTTCTCCTTTCTGAGCAGACTTTACATCTTGTTATTCGATGCAAATCAATAAAGAATCAACAAGTAAATCATAAGCTGTTTGTGAAGAAAAACAAAGATAAAACTGTATTGATCATCATAAACTTTTGTTACAATAACAACTGAAAAGAATATTTACAGCTTAAGCCAGAGAGAGGGATGATCTGTTTCATCTAATCTATATATACTACATTCTAAGCTAGCTTCTAGACTATTCTCTGTAACTAACTAGAAGTTCGTTATGCCATGCTAGCACTGGCATTGGCGGGAAAACAAACTAGAAACTAACAGTTGGGCTTTAACTTAACATTATCGGGCTGCTACTGTGACTGTTCATTCATAGGACTAGTAGTATATTTAACATCCCCCTCAAGTTGGAATGGATAGAAGGAGACATTCCTAACTTGGATATAAGAATGTTAAACTGCTGAGAAGGTAGAATCTTGGTAAAAACATCAGCTAACTGACTTTGAGTAGGAAGATAATTGAGCTAAATAAGTCCCTCAAGAACTTTATCATGAGTGAAATGGCAATCAATTTCAATATGCTTAGTACGTTCGTGAAATACGGGATTTTTAGCTATATGTATAGCTGATTGATTATCACAGTGTAAGGTGATTGGATTTAAATTTGAAACTCCCAGCTCTTCTAACAAACGAATGGTCCAGGTAGCTTCAGATGCTGCTGAAGCCATTGCAGGATATTCAGATTCAGAGGAAGAACGAGATACAATGCTTTGTTTCTTAGATTTCCAAGCAATTGATAAATTACCAAATAACAAGATATATCCAGTGATTGATCTTCTAGATTCTGGACATGAAGCCCAGTCATAATCAGAGAAAGCCTGTAGGGTGTGATGATCTGCATACTGTAAGAGAATACCTTGACCCATTGAATGAGCAACATACCTGAGTGCATGTTGTAAAGCATGTAAATGAGGTGACCTTGTCTGTTGCATAAAGTGGCTAAGAAATTGAACTGCATAAGCTAGGTCAGGTCTTGTATTAATAAGATAGTTCAACTTTCCAACATATGATCTGTAAACATCTGGATTGGAAATAAGATCTCCATCTGTTGAAAGCAATTTAAGATTAAGAGGTAATGGAGTAACAGCCTTAACAGTAAGATCAAAAGGGCAATTTGTAAGTAGTTCCTTTGTAAATTTGTTCTGACTCAAGACAATACCATTGTGCTGGTAACCAACTTCAATTCCTAAAAAATAATTCAGAATGCCAAGATCTTTGATACTAAAGGTATCATCCAAAAACTGCTTAAGGGTGTTAATAGTAGAAATATCGGAGCCAGTAATGATTATATCATCGACATAAACAGCCACAATTGTAATATTAGAACTTTTTTCTTTAAGAACAGACTGTAATCATACTTGGACTGAGTATATCCTTGAGTAAGTAATTCTTCAACTAATTTGGCTAACCACTGTCTTGAAGCTTGCCGTAAACCACATAAATATTTGACTAACTTGCAGACTTTATTAGATGGATAAAGATCAGCAAGAACTTCTGGAATCTTCATATAAACTTCTTCATTTAAATCACCATGCAAGAATGCATTATTCACATCTAACTGATATATTGGCCATTTCTTACTAGCTGCAAGTGCCACAATACACCTAACAGTATTCATCTTGATCACAGGAGAAAATGTTTCCTTAAAATCAATTCCATGTCTTTGGTTAAACCCCTTAGCCACTAACCTGGCTTTGCATCGTTCAAGACTGCCATCTGCCTTTAATTTCACTTTATACACCCATCTACACCTTATTGCTTTTTTACCAGGTGGAAAGTCAACAATTTCCCAAGTGTTATTATCATGAAGGGATTTCAACTCTTTTTGCATAGCTTCTATCCGTAAAGGTTTCTGTGAAGCTTCTGTGTAACTAGTAGGCTCAGTGATATGTGAAACAGAAGAAAGAAATGCTTGATGCTGGGGTGAATATGAATTAAATGAAACTAGATTACACCAATGATTAGATGTACTGGTGTGACACTGATAATTAGCTGAATATGCAGGAGGTGTTTTAATTCTGGTAGAAGTTCTTATGGGAACACTAATATCAACAGTTGAATTAGTGCTTTGATTAGAATGATTATGATCAGATGAATCAGAAAATTCCGCAAAAAATTCTGCAGAACCAGAATCAGAATAACCAGAAGCAGTATTAAAGTCATTATGAATAAGATGAGTATAGTTGTTATGACAATCAGAAACAGAATGATAGTATCAAGAAAAGGTGTAGTGACCTTTGGTAAAAATATATCAGAAAAATAAGAAGATTGTGTATGTGTATTTGATAACAAATGAAAAGGAAAGTGAAGTTCATGTAATTTTATATCTCTTGATACAAAGAGAGACTTTTTCTGTAAATCTAACACCTTAAAACCTTTCTGAGATTCAGAGTATCCTAAGAACACACATGGTGAAGATCTGGGAGATAATTTTGACCTTTTATCCTTAACAGTAGCCACAAAGCAAAGACAGCCAAATGGCTTGAGATATGTATAATTCGGAGGTTCTTTATACATGATACTATAAGGTGTAGAGTTATCAATACTTACTAATGGCATTCTGTTGATCAGATATGATGCACATAAGATGCATTCTCCCCAGAAATGATCAGGCACCTTAGACTGAAAAAGAAGAGCCCTAACAGTGTCCAAAAGATGTCTATGCTTACGTTCAACAACTCCGTTTTGCTGAGGAGTGTGAGAACAACTTGTCTGATGTAAAATTCCTTTCTGCTCATAAAAGAATTTTAGTCTGCCTTCACACAACTCTTTGGAATTATCTGATCTAATGCAAAGAATAGTAGACTTAAATTGTTTTTCTGCAAAGTTAACAAAATTTTCAATAACACTTGGAGCCTCAGACTTGTATTTGATTAGATGAATCCATGTATAACGACTGAAATCATCAACAATTGTAACAAACTTATTACAACCATAATGAGTTTTGACCTTGTACGGTCCCCAAATGTCAACATGAAGCATTTCCAGTACAGAAGAAGTTTTAATACTGCTAGTAGGAAAAGAATTCATAGAATGTTTAGCAATTTGATAGACATTACAAATAGTGTCAGCTATAGCTTCCTTAACATTCAATTGAGGATTTATTAAAGGTAACTGATGAAAAGGCATGTGTCCTAATCTCAAATGCCATAATTTGGCTTCTTCAATAGCAATGCAACACACTTTAGCATAACTCTTTGCAGCATCCAGAAAATCTTGATGATCAACAACATACAAGCCATTCTTCCGTTTACCAAGAGGAATTAGTGGTCCTTTCTGTGAATGGACCTGTAGGTAACAAGTATCATCAGAAAAAACAATGTGACAAGCAAGATCTTTGCACAATTTATTGATGGATATCAGTCTGAAATGGAAATCAGGAACATGTAAAACATCCTGTAGAATCTCGTGTTCATTGATCTTAACTGACCCTATGTGTAAAGCACTGATTTGTCTCCCATCAGGTATAGTGATATTATTATCATGGCCGTGAACTGCCTTATAGTTATCAAACTCAGCAATATCAGGATAAATATGATCAGATGCTCCACTGTCTAATAACCAATATGAATGAAAAGATGCAGTCATAAGATAAGTTTTACCTGCCAGAAAACCATGATTTTTGTCTAAATCTGAATCACTCTGTAGATTCTTAGTCTTAAGCAATTCAATCAGATGATTGTATTGTTCAACAGAAATTGAATCTGTAACTTGTTGTGTTTCACTTTGAGTCTGAGCCTCATTAAGAGATATTGCAGCAACTTTCTTTCCTTTTAAACTCTTGAAACTAGGAGGATATCCATGAATTTTGAAACACCTGTCAATACTATGTCCTGCAATCTTGCAATGAGTACAGTAGTAATTGGATCCAGGCTTAGTATTTGATTTTTTGAAATTATTTCCACCAGAATTACTGCCAACAGTGTTAAGACCATTTCCACCAGTATTCTTTGGAATAAAACCAGAATTATTGAACTTAGAATTTCCAAAAAAACCAGAATTACCACTCCTTTTGTCTGCAAAAAATGCCACTGTATCATGACTAGTATTTGTGAATTCCTTATGAGTTTCTTCTTGAAGAATCAAACGAAAGGCTTGAGAAGCAGTTGGAAGTGGTTTCATCATCAGTATATGACCTCTGACAGTAGAAAACTGATCATTCAGTTTCAGTAAAAATTGTAACAATCTTTGCTCTTGTTGCTTCTGCAAGAGTTTAGCATTGACTTTACATGTGGACTTTGCACATTTACAGAAAATTAATGGATTAACATCATCAAGATTATCCCAGACTGATTAATCTCAGTATAAAACTCAGAAATACTGTTATTTCCTTGATTAATCTCCGAAAGCTTTTGTTCAAGTGTATAAACTTGTGTGATAGAAGCAAAACCGAATCTGTCTTCTAAATCTTTCCAAATTTCTTGAGCAGTGTTAAGAAACAGGACACTTTTTGCAATATTCTCATCAAGATTGAACAATATCCAAGAAATGACAAGGTCATTACATCTTCCCCAAGCAAAATAATCAGATGAAGTAACTTCAGGCTTAGAAATAGTTCCATTAACAAATCCAATCTTGTTTTTAGCCGATAAAGTCAACAGCATCGATCATTTCCAATTTGCATAACCATTTCCATTAAATTTGTTAGACAGTAACTGAAAAGTAGTTGCATCTGAAGGATGAATGTAGTATGGACTCGAAACATCATGATTAACAGATGAAGTTTTAGTATTAGATGTTGACGTCATAGCAATTTCAACAAATTTCACAAGAAATGATTGAAGAAATACGGAATCTCTCAGAGACAAGTATTCAGAAAAGAAATCACAAATTGAACAATAATTCATGATCAGATCAAAGATAACACTCAATTATCAAGAGAAAAACAGAGATCTACAAACGAAAATCAATGATTATCAACTTGAATCACTGATATGAACAGAATATGTACAAGAAACTCGAAATACATTCAGAATCAGAGATTGATATCACATATCGCAGCAAAGAAACACAGAAAAAATGCTTAAAGTTATAAATTGGATTGAATTCACCTCAAAATTGCAGATCGAACTGAATCAGAATCGCCAATTGATCGGAAGCATATTGGAGAAGACAACAATCTTCGACGGCCACAAGATTATAACCGCTCTGATACCATGTTATTTGATGCAAATCAATAAAGAATCAACAAGTAAATCATAAGCTGTTTGTGAAGAAAAACAAAGATAAAACTGTATTGATCATCATAAACTTTTGTTACAAGAACAACTGAAAAGAATATTTAAAGCTTAAGCCAGAGAGAGATGATCTGTTTCGTCTAATCTATATATACTACATTCTAAGCTAGCTACTAGACTATTCTCTGTAACTAACTAGAAGTTCTTTGTGCCATGCTGGCACTAGTATTGGCAGGAAAACAAACTAGAGACTAACAGTCGGGCTTTAACTTAACATTATTGGGCTACTACTGTGACTGTTGATCCATAATAAGACTAGTAGTATATTTAACACACCTAAAGTCACTCACTATTGATGTTACCTTATGACTTGACTACTTCTCCCAAACTTGGTACTAGTTTGTAATCAACCATATCTAGAGCATTCTTTCTTTTAAATCTGATCATTCGGTTTAAACCTTTTTACGTATTATATGATTTAGTTGAATGTGCCTTGTTTAGGAAGTTGTAGATGAAGATGAGATTGCATCAAAGCCATAAAGAGGGTGTGGGCTTCTGAAGCATACAATGCAGTTGTGACGGCATTAAACGAGATAAATGAGTACAATCCAAGTGGAAGATTCACGGTTCCTGAGTTATGGAACTACAAAGAAAGGAGGGCAACTTTTTGTGAATGTGTAGTATACATTTCAAGGAGGAAAATCTAAACTTTTGGTACAGTTGACGTGTCAGGACCACATTCACCAAGACAATGCACCCTTCTAACTTTTACCAAATGGCAGGATTGAATATTGTTGGTTAAATTTCTATGCACTTCATGTGGTACTCTTTGAAAAGCTTTTGCTGCAATTTATGTTTCTAAGAATTTAGGCATCCCAATGTTGTTGATGCTTTTACACATTGCATCAGGATGTGTGTGGTCGGAGTAGGGCTGCCTATTAGTATGTACATAATAAAGGATCTTACCAGCATCTTATTTTATTTAAAGAAAGTCTGTAATGTACTTTTAGCGAAAAACAAGGCCATGCGACATGCCTGATGCCTGTACCACTTTACAGGATAATAGTTCACTGGTATGCAATTAGTCAATTACAGGTTATCTATCCTTTCTCATTTTGGTAGGTAGGTACAATTATTTGGCATGTCTTAAAGTTCCGAAGTTGTTTGACTAACTTAAAACTTGTTTCCTAGCTTAAGATTTATATGCAGACATTAATCACTGTTAGGTCCCGAACTATCGTAGAAGGGGGGTTGAATACGATACTACCAAAAATAAAAAATAATTCCGAGAATATATCTTTATTGATAATAAACTCGAAGGGGTGTTACAACTTCTAATCCAATGGATTAGCTTGAAAACAGAACACTCCTAAGGATAGTTTGGGCACGAGGACCTTCTATCCGACACTTCCTAAAAGCGGGCTAAGCCGGCTTTCCTACTAGATGGACTGTCTAGCAGCTTACACAGAGAAGATATAAGAGAGAGAAGAGAGAGTTGGGTGTTGAGGTGTGTTTTGAAAATGAAATACAACAGGCCTATTTATAGGTTAGAGAAAATCACTATGCAGCTAATATTACGTAACTGATGACGATACGTGCTGGCTGTTTTTTTCAATCCAGCTGAATATTCAAAAGCTACAACTTTCAAAAAGTAATATTGTCCCACTGCTTTTGTTTTCCATCCAACCTGCTTTTGTTTTTCATATGAATAGTAATTTCGATTACTATTCATATGAATAGTAAGTTCAGTTACTATTCATATGAATAGTAATTTCGAATACTATTTATATGAATAGTAATTTCGAATACTATTCATTTTCCTCTTAATTTGACATCCTTAAATATTCAGCTTTCAACTAACTAGAGGATATCAATACTGCTCTAAACTCAATCATACCTCTTAACAGTTTTTCTGAGTTAGATACTTCGATTCCTTTGTGAAGTGTTGACGCCTAGTGCAACTGGTCTGGTTCACAGACGACTAAAATTCATTCGTGGTCTTCGTATCATGTCTTTAAGAACACTGCTAAGAATTGTGCAACCATAAAAACTTTATCACTGGAATATTTTGGCCCTTCATCTGAATCGTCTGTACATCTTATTTTGTCACTGAGGCTTGATCATGTTGATGAACTTCTTTCAGCGACTTGATCCTTGTTGATGTCTGTTCTTCAAATTTCACGATCCCTGTATAGAGTTAATATTATTTTTCTTTTATCCTAGTTGAGTTATATATGTCTCTATTACATATTACATTACATTATGCTTTAAAATCTCCCCCTATTTGATTTTTAGGGTTTAATAAGCAAATTCCTAGAGGATAACTCAACTGATACAACAAAATAAAATACAAAGATAAATAATATTAAAGTGCATTCTGGATCATATTTATACATTTTTCAGATTTCTAAAATTAACCAAGTGCAAGTTAATTGTTCCTCTAGATTGAACATATCTTCAAGTTTGCCTTGCTTTCTTTTCTCATATAACTAATACTTCCATTAGCTTTTCCTTTCCCAAAATAAAGTTAATTTTGTGTCAACAACCTTTTCTTTGCCCTTACGCCTAGTAGATTTTTCTTGATCATCCAACTTCTCCTCCTCAGTTGGGTTATCACCCAGAGTAGTAGGATGTGGAGTTGGTAAATTAGACGAAGATGGCTTTACCAAGGAGTTGATTGCATCATTTAACTGGGTTGCATTGGTATTCAATTGAACCTGGAATACATCATGTTGAATAAGTTGTAAATTTTTTATTTCTGCAATGGACTTACAGATATTTGGCAACTCTTTCTCCATTGTTTGGACCCGTGTAAGAAGTCTGTTGTATTCCTTTCTGGTTACAGGTGTATATGGTTGAGTAGGTTGCTCACTCGTACGTTCTGCAGGTGTTTCACTCAACACTCTATATTCACTCGGTTTAGTGGTTTGGGTTACACTTCCATGTTCTGTTTGTGCTTCCCTTAACTCTCATCCAGAGCTTCCACCGAGATGTGTACCTGCAAATGAAATCATCCTAGCCCCTTTTTCAGAGGTCATAGATGGTGCAATAAAAGTTCGTGAGCTTCCGTCCTCGCGTGAAGCGAGTTGCCGACAACTGGTAAAAAGTGGTAAATCTCGAAAGAGATCCAGAGATTTTCCCTTTGGGAGGTTAAACTTGAATCGATTAAATGGCACAAAACCCAAGTTTCCCTCGTATATTTGTGAAGACACTTGGTTCATAAAAGAACCATCTACCGATGGATCTTTCCGTAAAATGGAAAATTCACCAGCAGTTATTGAGGTAGGTAAATCCACCTCGGATGCCTGTGAAGGCATTTAATCTTTAGAAAGATCATCAACCACTCTTATGTTCCGTGAAATGGAACTCAAGATAGTTGCTCCCATCAATTCAACCTCATTTACATTTTCACTCATTGGATAAGGAAGAATTGTTTCAATAACAGTTGCCGTTACCTCAGGTTCATTGGGTTTACTCCGTTTAGAATGAGGTAGAGCGGCTGATGTAACTAACTCCTTATGTGGTGCTGCTGAGGCACTATCTCCCTCAAAAGTGTTGATGGATGGTCGTTTAAGTGACAATTGAGGTGTAGGAGTTTGTTGTGTTTGTGTTTGCATTTGTAGAATGGGCTCTTCGACCTGTGTTAGAGTCGGTGGGATTTCCTGCTCTTGGTCGGGTAAGATAGCCACTAGGGGCTGTAGAAACTGTATTTCATTTGACACAACAGGGAATACAGAGGTTGGAATAGCAGGGATTGAAATATTACCTTGTCGTATACCTGCTCTCACTGGTCTTGGTAACAACGGAAGTGGGACAGTCTTTAGATATTCAGTTAGGACTGTAGGCACATCCGTATAGTTCTTTTTGCTTATGTAATTAATTACATTCGTCTTCATGTAAGAACATTCCACCTTTCGACCATTTTCCAAGCGTACCCTGTGTTCATCATTCAAAAAATCATTTAATATTAGCTGTAGAAATCTTGGATATAGACATTTGACATTTTGAGTCCGAACATCTCTTCTTCCCAAGTGTTTCATCTTTAAAATGATTTGACCAAGCACTATTTTTTCAAAATTAATCCTCAAATTATTGGCGACCGCATACCCTAATTTTTGAATAAATTCAGGTATTCGATCTTCATTTGTTCTATCTGAGGAAAAAACATGGTTAAGACTGTGAAAGAAGAAATTCCAGTACTAGGTTAGAAACGTTCTAGAAAGATTACCAGTATTGAAATTGCCATCTTGGTACCTTATAAAACGAAAGAACATTTCAATCTGTTCAGGTGTAGGATCAGAAACAAGATTTTCCATAGGAAAATGAAGAATTCGATTAACATCTCGTTCAGTGACCCTAATCGACCTTCCAAACAGTCGATATGTGATTGCACAACCGTCCTGTCCCGAAGTTTTAACCGCACTGCAATATAGTTCACACAATGCATCATGGTTAAGCTGCACTGGTGTAACTAAAGCATAGCAAATTAATGAATGTTCATTCAGAAATTGTGTCCAAGCCCGAAATTGCTCATCCAGAATGGTTTCGATTTACTGAATGGAAATAAGATTAACTTTAGCAATTAAAAAGCTCCCCTGCAATGCCATTTTCAAAACTTTGATAAAATTCAAAAACAAGGGTTAGTTTTTATAAAGGATAATGTATAAAGCAAAAATATGAAATCTGATTTAAAAACCACAAGCTAGATTTGAGAGATCTTTCCGATCAAAGCTCGAAATATTCAGCAATCGTGTGTATATGCTCTGTATATCTGAAAAATGATGATGTTAAACACAAACAAAAACTCATCATTTATAAGGTTTCAAGGTTTAGTGGGTTAGGTGTGATAGTGACAGGTTATGTTGAAAAAATAACACCGTTCAATAATTTCTCACCTAACAAATTAATTAGCCGAAAAACATCTTATCACTGAAACCTGTCAGCCGAAAAACATCTTATCACCGAAACCTATCAGCCTATACACATATACACATATTTAATACTTCTAATTATTATGGATTTAAAAATAATCACTTAGTAAATCAAGAATTAATCCACAATAATCAGATAAACTCACAATTAAATAGACATAAAATTAACAAAATATCATTAATTGATATATGTCAATAAAATATTTATTTAATTATGCTACAATGATATCTCCAGAATAATCATGCAGATAAGCAAATAAAACAAACAAAATCTAGAGAATGAAATTCACTGGCTGCAATAAATTGAACAGGCATTTTAAAAGATCATGTGAAATTTAACATACCAAGCTCACTTACCAACCTTGAAAAGGTTGCTTCATCCAAAGCTTTAGTAAAAATGTCTGCCAACTATTTTTCACTAGGAACAAAATGCAGTTCCACAGTGCCTTCCATCACATGCTCCCTGATGAAATGGTATCTGATGTCTATGTGTTTGGTTCTAGAATGATGCACTGGATTCTGTGATATTGCAATTGCACTAGTGTTATCACAGAAAATTGGGATCTTTTCAACTTTAAATCCATAGTCAAGTAGTTGATTTCTCATCCATAGAATCTGTGAACAACAACTCCCAGCTGCTATGTATTCAGCCTCTGCAGTTGAGGTAGATACTGAGTTCTGCTTCTTACTGAACCATGAGACCAGATTGTTTCCCAAGAATTGACAGGTTCCTGTGGTACTTTTTCTATCCATTTTGCAACCTGCATAATCTGCATCTGAGTAACCAATTAGATCAAAACCATAATCTCTAGGGTACCAAATGCCAAGGTTTGGTGTTCCCTTGAGATATCTGAAAATCCTTTTAATAGCTACTAAGTGAGATTCTCTAGGATCAGCTTGAAATCTAGCACATAAACATGTAGCAAAAATAATATCAGGTCTACTAGCTGTTAAGTATAAAAGAGATCCAACCATGCCCCTATAGCTTGTCATGTCCACCTTCTTTTCCTTAGTATTCAGTTCAAGCTTAGTGGCAGTGGCCATGGGTGTTTTTGCAGAAGAGCAATCTGCTAAATCAAACCTTTTTAAAAGATCATAAATGTATTTTGTTTGACTTATAAAAATTCCCTCATTCACTTGTTTAACTTGTAAACAAAGAAAATAAGTTAATTCACCCATCATACTCATTTCATATCTACTTTGTATGAGTTTGGCAAATCTCTTGCAAAGTTTCTCATCTGTAGACCCAAATATTATATCATCTACATAAATTTGGACAAGTATCATAGAGCCATTGACATTTCTATAAAAGAGAGTTTTATCAATAGTACCCCAAATGAAGTGATTCTCTATAAGGAATTGTGAGAGTGTGTCATATCAGGCTCTAGGTGCTTGCTTCAGGCCATAGAGTGCTTTGAGTAGAAAGAACACATATTCTGGAAAGTCTGGATCTTTAAAACCAGGCGGTTGATTAACATACACCTCCTCCTCCAGAATACCATTCAGAAATGCACTCTTGACATCCATTTGATAGACTTTGAAATTAGCATGCGCTGCATAGGCCAGGAAGATCCTTATTGCTTCTAACCTTGCCACTGGAGCAAAGGTTTCTTCAAAATCAATTCCTTCCTCTTTATAATAGCCTTTAGCAACTAATATAGCTTTATTCCTTGTGACTATGCCATTCTCATCCTTCTTGTTCTTGAATACCCACTTAGTGCCAATCACTGATTTGTCTTTAGGTTTGGGTACAAGTTTCCATACTTCATTTCTTTCAAACTGGTTTACCTCTTCTTGAATTGCTAAAACCCAGTCTGGATCAAGAAGAGCATGTTCAACTTTCTTTGGTTCCTCTTTGGATAGAAAACTGCTATATAAGCATTCTTCTTGAGTTGTTCTTCTGGTTTGGACCTTTGCATTAGGATCTCCAACGATAAGCTCAAATGGATGATCCCTGGTCCATTTTCTTTGTGGTGATAAGTTTGACCTTGATGAAGTGGCTTCATTTTCTCTGTATTGATCATTGTGGCTTGTTGTTGAGTTTTGATTATGAGAAACTCCCCCTGAGTGTATGGCCCTCGAGATTGATGGAGTACTTGCAGATTCATCAACAGATGCTTCTCTTTGATTTCCAACTGATGGTGTAAGTTGCTCTTCAACAGGTGGTTCATTCTGCACTTCAACTAATGATCCTTGTCTATTTCTCACACCATTTGATCTCCATTCTTCATCATCAGCTTCACTTTCTTCACAACTTCTCTCATTCTCAAATGAGAGAGACTCATAAAAACCTTCATCTACTAGACCAGATATTTTCTTGTCATCAAAGACAACATGTATGGACTCCATTACAATGTTTAGTCTTAGGTTGTAGACTCTGTAGGATTTTCCAGCTGAGTATCCAACAAAGATAGCTTCATCTGCCTTTGAATCAAATTTTCCAAGATGCTCACCATGATTTTTCAGTACAAAACATTTGCATCCAAAGACATGCAGAAAGTTGATTGTTGGTTTCTTGCCTTTGAAAAGTTGATAAGTTGTCATGCCTTTTGCTTGATTGACCAAAGAAATATTCTTAGTGTAGCATGCAGTGTTTATAACTTCTGCCCATAAGTATGTTGGTAGCTTAGACTCTTCAAGCATTGTTCTTGCAACTTCAATTAGAGTTCTGTTCTTTCTTTCCACTACAATATTTTGTTGAGGAGTTCTTGGTGCAGAGAATTCATGGATAATTCCTTCTTCTTCACAAAACTCTCTTATTACAGAATTCTTGAACTCGGTTCCATTGTCACTTCTAATTCTCCTTACTTTGAGTAGAGGATTATTGTTGACTATCTTGATGTGATTTATAATGACTTCACCCGCCTTATCCTTAGAGTGCAGAAAGAATGTCCAAGAGAATTTTGAGAAATCATCAATAATCACAAGACAGTATTTCTTCTTTGAGATTGCAACACATTGACTGGTCCAAAGAGATCCATGTGAAGTAGTTGCAAGGGTTGATCAATTGATGACATTGACTTTGATTTGAAAGAGGCCTTCTTCTGCTTCCCTTTCTGGCATGCATCACACAATCCATCCTTGGAGTAATCCAATTTTGGAATACCTCTAACCAAATCCTTCTTTACCAACTCATTCATTGCTTTAAAACTCAAGTGTGACAATCTTTTATGCCAAAGCCAACCTTCATCTATACTTGCCTTGCTGAGAAGACATGTAGTCATGTTTGCATTTGTTGAATTGAAGTCAGCAATGTACACATTTCCTCTTCTATCTCCTGTCAACACTACCTTGTTGTCAATTTTCTTAAAAATGACACAAGCTTCAGATGTGAACAGACATTCTGGCCTTTATCACACAGTTGATTGACACTTAGCAAGTTATGCTTAAGTCCATCAACCAGTGCTATTTCTTTAATGACAACATTCCCTTGTGAAATCAAGCCATATCCTCTAGTATATCCTTTGCTGTTGTCTCCAAAGGTAATGCTAGGGCCAGCTCTCTTCTCAAACTTATTGAGCAGGGTAGAATCTCCAGTCATATGCCTAGAACAACCACTGTCCAGATACCAAAGATTCTTTCTGTTTCCCTACACACATCAAAACAAAATCAAGTTGATTTTGGTACCCAAGTTTTCTTGGGTCCTGCCTTGTTAGCCAATTTCTTATCCTTCAAATCCCTTTTAACCGAAGGTTTAGATTGAGTTATATCAATTTTGACTTTAGGTTTGGGCCTTTGAGAGACAGAATTTGATACTTGCTCATATTTGTTATAGTTAATATCATTGTTAGGCATAGTTTGTGCAAACATGTTATTCATCATCCATGCCATCTGTGGCATATTGAAAGTATTGTAGTATGGGTTATGCATGAATGGCATGTTAGCATATTGACTAGATGCATGAGCAGAGGGAGTATACATATTTGGCATAACATTCATAGCAGGCACAAACATAGGCATGTTAGGCATCAAAGGATTTTTCATAGCTTTGCAGTTGGTAGATAAATGATTAATACTTCCACACTTTACACATTCTTTCCTAGGAGCATATTTATCAGGTGTGTAATTGTTGTGTTTATTAATCCCTACCTTACCATTTCTCTTCTTTTTCTTGTCCTTAACACCTGAATTAATATTTTCTAGCTTGTCCTTCAATTGCTTGTGGGACAAGTTGCCTATGTTTCTTTTCTCAGCTGATTCAGTATTGCTACATTCTCCATTAACAAAGTTCTTGTTGACAGGCCCATACTTTTTATTCAATTTAGTTAAAGT
Organism: Saposhnikovia divaricata; assembly: GCA_036435485.1. Classification (NCBI taxonomy): domain Eukaryota; kingdom Viridiplantae; phylum Streptophyta; class Magnoliopsida; order Apiales; family Apiaceae; genus Saposhnikovia; species Saposhnikovia divaricata. Next base: position 38,184,698 of record CM071599.1, read on the forward strand.
TGCTTTGGTAACAGGTTTAAGTCTTAAAGAACATTCTTTTTCGACTAAATCACTGTCTGAAGTAACTTCCCTATCAACATCTAACTTAGCTTCTGCTAATTTGCAAAAAGAATGAATTCCTTGAACATTACAAATTTCCTTAGTTACAACTGTTGATCCTTTCCACTTAGCAATCAGATTCTGTTCCTCTACTAACTGTTTCTTTAAAACTTCCTCTCTATTTATAGCCTCAATCATTTCATTTTTAGCATCCAAGCAATCTCTTCTCAGAGTTTCAAACTCAATCAACTGTGTTTCTATTAAAGCATTCCTATCACTTAACTTTTCATTAAGGTTTTTAATCCTCTTATTCTCTTTGTTAAGTGATTTTAAGGTAACATGCATGTTATACAATTCAATAGACATTTCATTAATTGTGCTAGCACATTCAACTTTAGAAAGATCAGTTAAGACTGTAGAGAATACCTGGTTGCTTGCTGAGCTAGCTTTTTCATCAGTTTCATTTGCCATGAGTGCAAGATTGACAAACTCTTCTTCTGCATCTGAGTCACCTCTAGCAGCCCAGTCACTATCTTTTTACACGAATGCTCTCCCTTGTTGCTTGAGAAGATCAAAATATTTCTTCTTGTAATCAACAGTCTCGAACTGTTTCTTCTCATTCTCAGCTTTAGGCTTTCTGCATTCATTGGTAAAATGGCCAGAAATTCCAAAGTTAAAACATTTGAACTTAGACCTTTCAACCATGTCTCTGGATGGCGGAAAACCTTTTCCGAATTGCTTGCCTCCTGTTGGATTCCTCTTGAATTGGATCTTCGAGAATCTCTTTGACAAGAATGCTAGATAATCATCCAAGTCATCAGATTCATCTTCACTCAATGCATCAAGTTCTTCAACCAACTTGCTTTTCTCTCTGGTAGTTTCAGCTCCACCTTCACAAATCTTTGAACTTGGTGTGGCTTGAGTGCTCTCCATCTTTTCACTCACTTGGCTTACTGGAATATTAGCCACCAAGGCAACAAATCCACCTTTCTTTTGGATTTTCTCCACTTCCTCATCTTGCTGCATTTCAAGCTCATAGGTCTTCAGGATGCTATACAATCTCTCAAGTGTAAAATCTTTGTAGTCTTGAGAGTTCCTCAACGAGACTGTCACTGACTTCCATTCCTTAGGAAGAGATTTCAGAAACTTTAGGTTGGAGACCTTGGTTTCATGTTTTCTCCCATACAACTTTAGACCATTCAGTAACTTTTGAAACCTACTGAATATGTCTGTTAGATTTTCACCAGAGGAGTAGTGAAAATACTCATATTGTTGTATTAGGAGCTGCATTTTATTTTCTCTAACTTGCTCAGTTCCTTCACAGATTGTTTGAATATTGTCCCACACTTGCTTGGTAGTGGTGCAGTTTATAACACAATCAAACATATCTTGGTCGATGCCATTGGGTAGGATGTTCATAGCCTTCTTATCTTTGTGAATCTCCTCCAAGTCTTCATCTGTGTACTCAGATTGATTCTTTGGAATAGGCCTTCCAGCAGCTATAGTGCTAGCATCTTGACCAATCCCAGAGTTGGCATTAATTGGAACATGAGGTCCTTTCTCTATGCAATCTACATAGCCTCCATCGATGGCTGAGAGATGAAGGTGCATTTTTACTTTCCAATGAAAGTAATTATCTTTGTCAAGCATTGGAATCTTTACACCTGTATCCTTCCTTCTCATGGTTTTGATCTTTAGACTTCTTGTATGTTAGAATCTTGCTCTGATACCAATTGTTAGGTCCCAAAGTATCGTAGAAGGGGGGTTGAATACGATACTACCAAAAATAAAAAATAATTCTGAGAATATATCTTTATTGATAATAAACTCGAAGGGGTGTTACAACTTCTAATCCAATGGATTAGCTTCAAAACAGAACACTCCTAAGGATAGTTTAGGCACGAGGACCTTCTACCCGACACTTCCTGAAAGCGGGCTAAGCCGGCTTTCCTACTAGATGGACTGTCTAGCAGCTTACACAGAGAAGATATAAGAGAGTGAAGAGAGAGTTGGGTGTTGAGGTGTGTTTTGAAAATGAAATACAACAGGCCTATTTATAGGTTATAGAAAATCACTATGCAGCTAATATTACGTAACTGATGACGATACATGCTGGCTGTTTTTTTCAATCCAACTGAATATTCAAAAGCTACAACTTTCAAAAAGTAATACTGTCCCACTGCTTTTGTTTTCCATCCCAACTGCTTTTGTTTTTCATATGAGTTACTATTCATATGAATAGTAATTTGGGATACTATTCATATGAATAGTAATTTCGAATACTATTCATTTTCCTCTTAATTTGACATCCTTAAATATTCAGCTTTCAACTAACTAGAGGATATCAATACTACTCTAAACTCAATCATACCTCTTAACAGTTTTTCTGAGTTAGATACTTCGATTCCTTTGTGAAGTGTTGACGCCTAGTGCAACTGGTCTGGTTCACAGACGACTAACATTAACTAGTGGTCTTCGTATCATGTCTTTAAGAACACTGCTAAGAATTGTGCAACCATAAAAACTTTATCACTGGAATCTTTTGGCCCTTCAACTAAATCGTCTATACATCTTATTTTGTCACTGAGGCTTGATTATGTTAATGAACTTCTTTCAGCGACTTGATCCTTGTTTGTGCCTGTTCTTCAAATTTCACGATCCCTGTATAGAGTTAATATTATTTATCTTTTATCCTAGTTGAGTTATATATGTCTCTATTACATATTACATTACATTATGCTTTACAATCACGATGTATGAATGTGGCAACTCTGAATATAAGGTTGCAGCTTTATTAAACCAAGAACCAAGTAGTCGAGAAAGTTGCCACTTTCCTCGTTTGTCGGCATGACTCCTACTCTGAAGTTGTCTCCTATGGGATTTAACCAAACTGAAGTAGCATGGGATTAAACTTTTAGAAGATAGAAGTGAGATGGTCACTGTCTTTTAATTACAAAGTGGTTGTCTAACGAAAACAGTGTTTAATTTCCAGTTGTCCCAGTTATGGCTCATGCTCATCCAACCAGACACCAGCTTTGATCCCTCAACACTCACCCTCACCATGTCTATTGCACCTACTACATTGTTCACCAGAACAAAGTTGACATAAATGAAGTTGTTACTGTAATTCTGATTTCTCCCCTATTTAGACATGCTGCTCTATATAACATATTGTAAAAAAATTGAAAATTTGAGGACTAATTTTGATAGGCTCTTGATGGAATTTCCGAAAACTAATGATTGGAGCTTGTTCATTGCTATGCGGACTTCAAATTTCATGTTTGGATTTAAGAAATTTTCTTGATAAAATCCATAAATATATAAAAGAAAAGTTGTTTGCTTGAAATGGGTTATGTGGGTTTTATCCTACATTAATATTGTAAAGGAAAGATATTGAGTTTATATCACTACGTCAAATTTGGGCTTTCGCCACTCTTTTGTACAGTAAAGCCTGTGTCATTTATAAAAAAACTCGTGGCTAAAGGTCAATGTCCCAAGATTTAGCCACACAATATCTGATTGCGTGACCGAAATACATTTTTTCGTAGATTTAGTCACAATTTTACAAAAAGTGTGACATTTGTTAGCCACGTTTTAAATAACTGACCAAATATGATAAAATTGCATGATTTTTTGTTGACTTTGACCAATTCTAAAATTTATAGTCACACTTTTAAAAAGAAATATAACAATCACTAGCCACGCTTCTTTGATGTGTCTAAATGTACTGAAACGGCCACAATTATATTCAGTGAAGTGGCTAAATGGATAATAACATATGGTCAATAATGTTTAGATGTGACTAAAAAGTAGAGTTTTCTGTTATTATGTCAGAGCTGTTTTGCTTAAGGAAGATAAAAATTAGTGACTATAATATTGTGTGACTAAAAAGTACCCTTCCTGTATATGGTCACTTTATTACATTTGTGTGTGGCAAAAAATTTTACCAACTGGACATGAAGTATTGGTAACATAGCACACCTATATAGCAGACCAATACAAACACAAACTTGATTCATCCAAGTTGCATACCAGATGACCATATCATGATATGCCATAATAATTCAGCTAATTACAAAGATAATGAAGCTTAAAACTAGAATTTAACCAAAGAGTAAATTAATCAAACCAAATATAACAATTCAAATCACATGTCCTGCTAGTCAAAGGTACCAAGCCAACATTAGAATTCACCATTACATATTAATTCTTCATCAAATAAAAAACAAATAAAATGACCAACACAATGATAACATTATACAACTTCTTACTTATCATATGAACCTCCTTTCAAAGATCTTCAACAGTTGACATGTAGTTTTGCAGCTCAGTCTTCACATCATCAACTTCTTTTTGGATTTTGATCTTCATGACAACTGGTTCATCTTTTAAATATTATTTACAACTATTAGCATAAGTAGAATGTTTGATAATAAGTATGTTGAGTATAAGGATTATTTTGATATTAAATATATTGAGTATAAGGATTATTTTCACAATCAAATTTCGTAATATTAATATTACTTAATTAGAATAATATAAATTTTCTAAATAACCAAAACAGTAGTTTTTAGTACATATTTATCTTCACGGAGTTAAAAGAAGTATTATGAAATTAAGTCTCTCGTATAAATTAGCTAAACAAATATATTTGTGCTTTCAATTATACATGCTATTAAAATTCAATCAATTTGAGAGTGTGCTTGAAATTGAAGGCTAAAAAACATAAATTTATTATTTTTAAATAAATACACAAACTACTTAGTATTTTATTTGAAGCCAAAACTACCTAGTGTTGTTGGTTAACTTTAGAAAAATAATCTACATTTAGCTATAAAGACATTTTACTCATATAAATAATAAGTAAAACATATTTTTATTTGTTATTCTAGATCCCACAAAAAACTAGACGAACTGAGTTGTTTGTTTAAGCATCGCCTAAGTGGTGTTATTGGTTTATTGTTATTATCATGCCTTAGTGTTCGTTTTATATATGGTTTTGATCACTTGTCCATGAATTTACGATATAATATAGAATATACTTGTCCCATTGTTTCTATAATCATCCTAACATATATAATAAACCAATGTTTAAGAAATTTATACAGTAGTTGTAATTGATGAGATTAAGCAATTGAGAAGTAAATGTAATCAAGATCTGTTGGGAAGCGAATTTGTTATTGATCATGTCCCAGAAAAGTGAAAAAACTTCATACAAGTGGAACATATGGCGCTTATATATTAACACCTTGTCCCTTCCACAATCAATGTGAAATAAAATCATAATTTTCCCATTACACATGGTGCTTAATCAGTCTTCACCCTTATCTCTTACTGTACGGTGGCCCGACTCCTCAGATCAAAAAGGCCCTCGTGATTTACTGTATGCCCGCTCAAGGGTCTTCCCGTTCATGTTAAAAAGGTTTTAACAACGGCTCTCAAACTACTTGTTAGCAAGCATATTTTCTTCACAATAATATAATATTAATATTTGTCTGTTTTGCACCTTATTCGCATCAGTTTATTTGTGAAAAACTTCCCGAAGACTTTATATGATTAGGGTTAATTGACCATAGAACTAGAAGTTATATCGTTTGTGGGACATGTAATTTTTTTAATAATTAGTTAGTTAACACTATCTAAGACATTTTGGGATGTGTTTAAAGACAAATTCATGTAGCTTTGACCCAAAATGAACAATATCATACTATTGTGGAGTTAAGGCATGCTTGTGGCCCAATAAGTGGTCTCAAAACTTAAGATTATAAAGATCTTAAGATGGGCTTCCAAAATGGGCCCAAAAAGAGGCATGTGAGATTTCCATGATGGGCTTAAGAGGTTCCAGGTGAACTTCCAATGGGCTAAGGGGGAGTCAAGTAGTTAAGTGGACTTTCAATATGGGCAAGGGGGATATTATAGTCATTTTATTAGTTTTTAACCCTAAATTTTCACTTATAAAAGGCTATGTCACTGAGTTGTGTCCCTGCAAATGTTTAACTTAATTCATACAATTATAGTCGTGTTATAGTTTCTTGAAGGTATATATGGAGGTGAATTCATGTATTGTGATGTAAATTTTTACCATTCAATGTATTTCGTGTCATGTCGTGGTATAATTGAACTTTCAAGGTGTGACTGTTTATTCATGTATCGTGATATAATTATCTTCTATTTTATACTACTTACCATGGTATAATTAATAGATTTATGTATAAGAACTTAATTTTATTAAATAAATTGCCATTTATCTTCGTATTAACTTTTGCAGGTTTGGAAGTTTGATAGAAGAAGTTTAGATATCAGAGTTATCTTGAATTGAGCAGGAGTTCGGTGAAATTGAAGGTATGATATAGATTTGACAATCGACAAGCCTTTCTTTCGAGATCTAGATTTTACATACCATATTAATTGATTTATTGTGTAGATCTGTGTATATGTATATATATAATCTTCTCACTTTTAGATCTATAGATTTGTTCTAATTATAATAATTTGATCTCCATGTATTTACTAATTTTTAATTATACTTTGATCTTCTTAATCGCAATTAGTGGTGTAAATTGTGTTTTTTCAAAAGTTGACGTGTTTGAAAGATTGTCTGAGAATTCACTGAATACATACACATGGGGATAGCTTGGGAAACCTTTCAAGGTCATATTCGGTACTGTGTCTCATTCTTTCATGTATTTATTTATCTCTTTCAAATGTTAGATACTTGGTTAATTAGTTGTGGGAGGCTCACTAACAGTTATTCATTTTCTTTTTTGTTGTCTTATATCTCATAGTAGTGACCATGGTTTTATGAGGTCATGTCGAGTCAGGCATCGATCTAGTGGTGTTGGGGAGATTGACTAATCGTATTGTGATGTAGGCATTTGAAGTGGTAAATTATTATACTTAATGGATATCATAAGGAATAGAAAATTGATTGTGGTGTTTATTCCTTATACTGGGTTAAAAAAGGGGGAAGGCCAAAGAGGTTAATGGTTTCAAATCGAAGTATTTAGGATAAGTTAATTCTAAAAATGGTATTGGCATTATGTTGTTATAAAATTAAAGGACAAGATTGTATAAATTATTAGAATGATAAAATTATCAAGGATCGCATGCCGATTTTTACTTTAACATAAGAAATGAGAAAGGTTGTGCATTCCTTGATTTTATTATTGTACCCAAGTTGATGATTTGGAACTTTTTTTTTAATAAATTAGATAAACATTTGATCACATTTATAAGTGGGGGTATCAACACCTGAATTGTCTTCCTTTTATTATATATATGCCAAAATAATTTATTCTAGGCCTTTTATTTTCATCATTTGGTTGATTTATATGTTGTTTCACAAAATCTTATTTCTATAGGTTTAGTTACTTAAGCATAAATGTTTCAATACATTGAAGATTTAGTAATTGGCTTGGGTAATTATTCAGTATGTGTGTGTGTATATATATATATATATATATATATATATATATATATATATATATATATATATATATATATGAATGTTGGATGCTTTGTTTAGTTTTTGTATTGTAATTTTATTAATTATTGTGATTGAAAGGGGAATTTTGATTTGCTTTTAACATATTGGTCTCGTACGAGTTTCGTAGTAGCTTCAATTTCATTTACTGATGTGGAGGGTGTTGTATATGCTGTTAAAATAGTGACAAATGCAAGTGAAACACTAGAATTGTTGAGGAAGAATAAAGATGGTTATAGACGATATAATGATTACTGATGTTAGAATGCCTGACATGGATGGTTTTGAGCTCTTGAAAATGATCGGCATTGGAATGGACATCCCTGTGATAAGTAAGTCTGAGACATTAAACGAGCTAAAGGCGTATTTCCATGCACTGAAATATGTTTGGGTGCTTGTGATTGATTTGACATTTGAGGAGAGTTGTAATGTTGCTCAGGCTACAAGCTCTGTTGGTTTAGAGAACCATTCACAAAGGCTTCATTCAATCGAGAATTGCTTAATGTGTCAGGTTTTTGACAAGTGCTCGCGGAAAGGCATTATACCACTACCACTCCTACTGCCATTATTCGCTTCTCTTAGTATTGGAACTGTATAATCTTGATACGTAGTTGGAGTAGGATTGAGGAAAGCTTCATGCATCCCTCTCTGACCAGCATTATAACTATTATGCTTGACTCCCTTCATTATAGTTTCTGTGCTATCATCCATGGACATAACTGCAATATTAATCAAATTTTTATATGTAATTTTCATTCTTGATTTCTTGTCACTAAACTTAACTTTTTCTGGTTGATGTACATAAAAAATCGATTAATATTGTAGTGATGTCCACGGATGATAGTATAGAAACTATAATGAAGGGAGTAAGGCAGGATATTTATAATGCTGGTCAGAGAGGGATGCATAAAGCTTTCCTCAATTCTACTCCAACTACGTATCAAGATTATACAATTCCAATATTAAGATAAGCGAATAATGCTAGCAGCAGTGGCAGTGGTATACTGCCTTTCCGGAAGCACTTGTCAAAACCTGACACATTAAGTAATTCTCGATTGAATGAAGCCTTTGTGAATGGTTCTATAAACCAACAGAGCTCGTGGCCACAACAACATTACAACTCTCCTCAAATTTCAAATCAAGCACAAGCACCTAAACCTATTTCAGTGCTTGGAAATATGCCTTTAGCTCAGTCATGGGTGGTAAATCCTTTGGGAAGAATGATGATTGGGGATTATGTCAATATGTCAAAACAAATTCCTAAATTTGGTGCTGTGCAATCTAGCCCTCCACTTGGTTTTGCTAATTTTGTTGGACAGTATGGCCATTTTGGTTTTTCTCCTGGTAAACTGCCTCTAACTGGGCATTCCTCACATCCATGCCCTCCTGGTGTTTTTGGCTATGTTAGAACCCTTATCAGATGCCCGACGGTGCTTCAAATCAAATAAGCCAATCTTTTCAGCGTAATGCTTTACCCGGTAACGAACTAAGTATTGAACCCTCGACCTTTGGTAGTACTCTGTGATATTAATTATTCCTCTTACCCTTATTATCCATAAGATTTAAATATTCTTCGCAATATTGTCTTAGCATTGTACTACTAGAGCATTCTTTTCTTAAAAACCTGATTTTTCTGTGTGTCCCTTATTGTATGCTTTGATTGTTTGTGACACGTCTAGATTGTTATTGATGAACAAGATTTCATGAAAGGAATAAAGAATGAGATAGGTGATGAAGCTTATGATGTAGTGGTGACGGCAATAATGGATATGATGGACTATAATTCAGTTGGAAAAAGCCTAATCCCTAAATTATGGAACTTTAGAAAAAAAAAGGAGGGTAACTTCAGCTGAATATATGAAATTCATGCTGAGTATGTGGAAGGAAATGAAGACAAGCAAAAGGAAGAAAACCTGAACCATTAGCACTCGACGATTTAGAGTCAACGTATACAAAAAAAAATAAACTATTGGTATTCGATGCTTCATGGGAGACATGTCAAGATTATTTGCTAGAATGACATCCTTTTAGTTTTACCTGGAAAATTTGGAGTGGATATTGGTTAATAACTTTAAGCAAATTATGATACTTTTTCAAAATATTTGCTACAGTTTTTGTTTTTATATGTTTTCTTCCTCATGGTGATGCTAAAGCACAATCTCATACACTGATATGGGTGTGTGAGGCTGGTGGATGTGCTTGAGTAAAGGATTTCTTTCTCTCAACCAACACACCAGGACAAACTACATTCCTTGAGGGATAATAGTTATGCGCTAGGTGTTTTTTCTAATTACCTATTTATTTTTGTTTTGGCAGCTTCATACATTACATGCTAATGGTATGCCTTTGCTCTTTGAAGTTTTTCGATCAATCTTAAACTAGTTTTGGAACGTAGATACAATTACTTGGTTCTTCTTTTTTCCCCGAAGTTGTTTGATCACTAATCTAATTGTTTAATAACCAATCCAAAACTTATCTTCATGCTGAAATTTCAAATTTAGCCAATAATCTATATGCTTGAATGAAAACTCTACATAAAAGGTTACATCATCATAGAATCCAAAATAAATAATAGAAAAGTTTGTCAGAATCCCAATAACCCTCATTGATGTAGGAGAGACGTCAGTGCCAATTGATGGTGCAATGAAATGCGAGAATATAAAGGTTGAACAAAGGCATGATCACCCTGAAGACTGCATGATCATGCCGTTGAGGAAGTATGGTGGCATGATCATGCTTCTGGATTGCATGATCATGCCAAAACGAGAAAAAATAACAGACGCTATCAATCTCATGATGGGAAATACTGCATGATTATGCTCAAGTCTGCATGATCATGCTACTTAATAATAAATATTTAGTTTTAATTAGAATTTGTTTTATTTTTCTTTTAGAGTTTATTATTCATATATAAATAATCCCATGATGTATCAGACGATAATCTTTTATTGAAATCAAAACCCTAAAGGTTTCATCTTAATATTCTTGTGGATTCAAGAAGAACTCCTTGTGGATTCAAGGTGTTTAAGGATTTCTTATGTAAGAGTTCTTTAAGGATTAGCGCTTGCTCTTCCTTGGCTTCTGTGCTGCGTCAGTTGGCATCGGAGCAGGCTTTATCCTATATTTTTTGCTATTTGATTCATTATGGAAGACAGACCAATTACCAAAAAAGATCTTGTAAAGGTTACAACGGCTTTTACCATGACTCTCAAGGCTTTGATAGACAAGTTGCCTAAGTTGACAGACAACATGAATAACGATCACAAGCAACAAATAGGTGAAAGAGAAGATAGGAATTGAGACCCTCGGGGCAGGAAATGATATGTTAGTGGGAATTTTGGCTCGAAGACTATTATAGGTAATCGGCTTAATGACAAAGATATTGTAAAGGCTGATATACCGTTATTTTATGGGTCTCTAGGAGTTTATGAGTAATCTAGATTGGAAAATTGATGTTGATAGATTTTTCGATGTCGTGGATGTTCTTGAAAATATGAAAGTTAAGATATCGTGGAGTCATTCTATGGGTCTCTTGGAGTTAAAGAGTTTTTATATTAGCAAATTGATGTTGATAGATTTTTCGATGTCACGGTTTGTGTAAAGGGCGTTGCTTCTAGATGGTGGGAAAGAATTGTTTTACAGAGGCAGCGACAATGAAAAGGATCAGTCAAAACATGGCGACGGATGAGACGTTTGATGATGGATGGGTTTTCACCAGAGAATTACAAGTACAAGATGCATATTGGGCGTAAATATGGGGATAAAACGGTTCAAAATCGTAAACTTGATAATGTTGACAAAATGTTTGATATTTGTAATGAACCAAAACCGAGTAGTTTGTTAAATGGGGAATATTATAGAGAAGTGTGTTATTGTGCTAATCCGGAAATTTCTTTGGAAGATTTGAAAGGTTTGGAGATAGTTGGGGAAGGGTGTGAGATAGTGGGTTCTGAAAATTGCTTTTTTGGAAATTGCTTGTTTACAGATTGTGATAAATTTGACATTCTTAATCAATAAGACATGGACGAGGATGTAGAAGAAAGTTTTGAAAATGTCTCTAAAATGAGAAAGATGACAATGATGACCTACAGGTTAAACGCATGTTGACAAGGTTTTTGGACATCAACAAATCAATAGGTGATTTGCAGTAAGGGTGAGCAAAACCGGATATCCGGTCCGGTTTTAAAATTCGGATCGGATATTTGGTTTTTCGAATTATGAAAAAACTATTCCGGTTTCGGTTCCGATTTAACCGGATATCCAGAATTCGGATATTCGTTTAAATCGGATCAGAAATCGGATTATCCGGATCCAAAAGTAAAATTTATTTTAGCTTGTATAAATAAATGAATTTTATTACATTATCAATAAGTTATCGTTAATTTTACAAATGATAAATTAATTAATAAAATTTACATATCATCTTCTAATATTTTAACATTTGAATATTCAATTTTTTCTAATTTTATTTTGACCTATCATAAACTACCATTCATTTCTTTAACGAGTTCTTATAAATATTTTTTAATAGGTATTAATACCCCTTCTTCCCGTTTATATTAGTCACAATTCCTATTTTGCATGTCCCAAAAGTAGTATCCACATTTGCATAGTAAAGCAAATTAATTATTAATAATGTTATATTTTTCAAAGTACATTTCTCGCATAGCGAAACTGACTATTTTGTAGACTTTATACCACAGAACTTAAATAGTGATAGTGCTAAAGCTTAAGATTTGTACTTTCAGGAGGCCCAGGTAGTGGAAAAGGTACACAATGTTCGAGGATTGTTGACACCTATGGATTCACCCATCTAAGCGCTGGTGATTTGTTAAGAAAAGAAATAACTATGAATAGTGAAAACGGGTAGGGGTCAAGTTTTTTTTTTTTTCAGCTAATAATGTCTTTCTCTGTACACCTTTCCAATTTGTGAAGTAGCACTGATGCTTTGATATGATTCCAGCTCCATGATTCTTGACACAATCGCAAAAGTAAAAATTGTTCCTTCAGAAGTGACAATCAGACTAATTCGAAAACATTGGTTTCCTTGCATCTTGTAAGCAACAATATCATGTATTACGTCTGCGCAGAATCTCAAAATATTAAACCTATATTATAGGTATACAAATATGTTTCTTTTACTTTATTGCCTTATACTTGAAAATGTTGGGTTTTCTGTATTAATGTGACATAGAAGTTAAATATAATGAGAGCTAACCAAAATTTCTTCTTTAGTGTTTTTTTTTTTTTTTTTGATAATTCCTGTTTGTCTGTGCTTATTCCCTTATCAGTAAAAATTTAACTTTTTATTGATTTGGATCTTGAATGTTATGTTTCTTTGTTTTAGAATTTGAAAAGGAGTCGGTGTCTTGTAACGAGTTTAAAAAATAATTGGCTAGACCTGGCCTTCTGTAATTATTAGAGGTCTTGAGCGAGAAAGTATGCAAGTATTAGGCACGCATATAATAATAGAATAGTTATATTAAAAAAATTAAACCAGCGTGAGTCCTGTTTTTGGGACCTTTGAGCTATGACTGTCTTAGTGGAGTTCCTGAAGAAATATTTAGTGAAAGATTTGATTGTAAAGGTTTTAATAAGAGTGCCAGTTAACTTATTCGCGGTTTAGATGTGGATGCAAATCCTGAAATCTAATTATTAGTAGGTCCCCTTACGCGCTAAAAAGAGAAGTCGTAAGACCCTCCTATTTTTGTCTTAAATATCTGTATCCACAATGATTCATGTGTAATGTCGAAACCAGCAATCCTATATGCTGCTACAGAGTGTTGGGAGATTGTGATTTGGTGGTTTATGTTTATCTGACTTTCGGTTGCATATAGAATGTACCATATATATATATGGAATCCCTATTGCTAGGAGATCCTCCATATGTACTCGGTTGCGCAGTTAAGTAGCTTGGTTCGGCTATTCATTACCATGATGATGATTACAAGGTAATAAAGATTGTTCATTATGATCAGGGTGTTAGGAATTCGGGCATAATCACGCAACGGAAATAACGTGAATAACAATTAAAAACGAATTCCAAAGCCCGGATCCATGTATAAAATAATGATTATGGTATAAAAATTCTCAAGAACAAGATTGTACCTTGTTTAAGCTTTCCAATGGATGTCAAATGGAGATCCTAGCTTGTTGATCTTGAGAGTTAAAATTATAACTCCTCCACCGGAATCCACACTTGAATGCTTGCTTGAATCGTCGAACGATTTTCGCCACGGGACGAGGTACTAGCCAAAATAAATAATCGATGTGTTCTTGGCTTGAGCTTGATTTCTCCCTTGTCTCTAAGATGTGTATGAACTGAAATTTTCAGTTGTGTTGTCACAAGAAGACTAGCCAACCTTTGGCTTATAAAGAGAAATAAAGAAAAATGGACCATTAAACAATTAGGCCATTTTATTTAAACAAATCTTATTTATTTAAATAAATTAATTAAGTCATACTTAATTAATTAAATAAGTCAAGAAAATACATTTTCAAATTTTATCTTTAACTAATCAAGTCTCACTTAATTAATTTTATAAAATTCGAATTATTATTTATTATTAATTTAAAATCATAATTTAAATTATTATTAATTTAAATTCATGAAATAAATTAATTTCCCTTTTAAACATTCTATGTGTGTGACCCTGTAGGTTATTATTTGATTGACAATAATTTTATTCTCTAATAAAATTACAAACAATAAGCGGCGTCTAGTAACACATTATTGCTACCCAATTAAACAATAATTAAATCAACGATTCAATCAACCTTTTATGACTAATGTTCCATGTAATATAATCCCTTTAAATCATGATATTATAGATTAAACTCGAGGCATGTAATGTGTCATCCTCTTCATAATTTAATCTTCATTTTCTTGATCGATGAGTAGACTATTTAATCAAATCAACATTTGAGCATGGCCATGCATTTCATAGTCTCACTCAAACAAGAGGCCGATAATATCACTCCTTTATCAGGAGATTTAAATCCCATCTAGATCGTTCATATTTCTCACATGATTCATAATATATCCGATATTCACCTTTATCATTATCCGGCTAAAGATAACTTTTGACGAATTCAAAATATATTAATTCTCATGTAGAATTATAACGACTTCAGGTCTAAGGATCATTACACCATTATCACTGTGATAATACATATGACACATTTATTATTATTATTTACCATGATGTATCTCACGGTGGGTCTGTCCAGTACCCTGTACTCGTACAGTTACCTATGCATTGCTTTTAGTATCTGCATACTTATGACCAATGAGATGTGGTCATCTTGTCAATAAACATACTAGCCTTAATGTATTATTATTGTCCTAAGTAATAATAATACTCGGCTAGGGACATTTAAGAATATGATACAATCATTATATAATCTCATGTTCAAGTCACATACTTGCAACTACATAATTTGTATCAAGATTCTAAGGACATTTATTATATTTTATTTATTTCGCAGTAAATAAAGCCAATAATAAATATATATATCAAATATATAAAATCACTCAAACACAAATATAATTGATTGTATTGACTCTAGGGCACCAATACTAACAATCTCCCACTTGCACTAGAGCCAATCACCCATGTATCGAATACCCATGCTACTAGTGTGACATTCATGCTTCTGCTGCGACAGAGCCTTAGTCAGCGGGTCTGCAATATTGTCATCAGTATGCACTTTACATATGTGAATATCTCCTCTATCATTTATCTCTCGAATAAGGTGATATCTCCGAAGTATATGCTTTGTTCTGCTGTGAGCTCTCGGCTCCTTGGCTTGTGCTATAGCTCCATTATTATCGCAGTAAAGATCTATGGGATCTGCGATCGATGGAACTACACCAAGTACTGTAATGAACTTCCGTATCCATACAGCCTCCTTGGCTGCTTCACATGCCGCAATATACTCGGATTCCATTGTAGAATCAGCTACTGTGTCTTGCTTCGAACTTTTCCAGCTTACAGCACCTCCATTTAGGCAAAACACAAATCCAGACTGAGACACAGAGTCATCTCTGTCAGTCTGGAAACTAGCATCCGTGTAACCCTTTACCGTTAGCTTCTCCTCTCCTCCATACACCAAGAATGAATCTTTAGTCCTTTTCAAGTACTTAAGAATATTCTTGACCGCCGTCCAGTGACCTTCACCTGGATTAGACTGGTATCTGCTCGTCATGCTCAAAGCATACGAGACATCCGGACGAGTACATATCATTGCATACATGATAGATCCAATTGCTGAAGCATATGGTATCTTACTCATGCGGTCTTTATCATCCAATGATTTCGGACCATTCTCTTTTGAGATCGTTATCCCATGAGATACAGGGACATATCCCCTTTTTGCATCTTGCATTCCAAAACGATGCAAAATTTTATCAATATATGTACTCTGGCTTAAGCCGATTAATCTTCTTGATCTATCTCTATAGATCCTGATCCCTAATATATCAGGTAGCCTCGCCCAAGTCTTTCATAGAAAAACTTTGTCCTAACCAAGTCTTTACAGCCTGTAGAGAAGGAATGTCATTCCCTATTAATAATATATCATCAACATATAATACTAGGAATGCCACATGGCTCCCACTAACCCTTTTGTAAACACATGGTTCATCCACGTTCTGAATAAAGCCAAAACCTTTGACTATTTCATCAAACCGGATGTTCCATCTCCGAGAGGCCTGCTTCAATCCATAAATGGATCTATGCAGCTTACATACCTTTCCGGCATCCTTTGGATTTCCAAAACCTTCAGGTTGTGTCATGTACACATCCTCTTCAAGGCTTCCGTTAAGGAAGGCTGTTTTGACATCCATCTGCCATATTTCGTAATCATAGTAAGCCGCTATTGCAAGCAAAATTCTGATGGATTTTATCATTGCTACTGGTGAAAAGGTTTCATCATAGTCAATACCATGAATTTGTTTGAAACCTTTTGCAACCAGTCGAGCTTTATAGGTCTGTACTTTACCATCCATGTCGATTTTCTTCTTGAAAATCCATTTGCACTCTATAGGTTTTACCCCTTCAGGTGGATCAACCAAAGTCCATACTTGGTTTTCATACATGGAATCCATCTCAGAATTCATGGCTTCTTGCCATCTCTCAGAGTCTGGTGAGTTCATAGCATCTTGGTAGGTGAGAGGCTCATCTTGGTCTATGAGCATCACTTCGTCATTTTGAGTTAAGAGAAATCCATAATTCCTCTTTGACTCATGGCGAATCCTACTAGATCTACGAACAACCTGTGTTTCTTGAGCAATGTTATCTTGTATTTCTTGCTCATGCTCCCCTTCTGGTTCAATGTTATCAAGTGGTTCTCGATCTTCATCGAGATCTATTTTCCTCCCACTGTCTTTTCTAGAGACTAGCTCTCTTTCCAAGAATACAGCAGTTCGAGCAACAATTACTTTGCTCTCCGAGGGACTATAGAAAGAATAACCCTTTGTTTCCTTTGGGTATCCCACAAAATTACATTTTTCAGATTTCGGTCCAAGCTTGTCTGATGTTAGGCGTTTCACAAATGCTTCACATCCCTATACTTTCATAAAGGACATGCTTTGCCGTTTCTCTGTCCATATCTCATATGGAGTTTGTTGAACCGTTTTAGAAGGAACATGGTTTAGTGTATATGCAGCCGTTTCCAGGGCATAACCCCAGAAACTAATTGGAAGATCTGCTTGACTCATCATAGATCGCACCATGTCCAACAAGGTACGATTCCTCCTTTCAGAAACCCCATTCCATTGTGGTGTTCCAGGAGGAGTTAGTTGTGATACAATACCACACTCCTTCAAATAGTTCTTAAACTCATGGCTTAAGTATTCACCTCCTCGATCAGATCTTAGAGTTTTTATGCTTTCGCCAGTTTGCTTTTCTACTTCTGCCTTATACTCTTTGAACTTTTCAAATGCCTCGGATTTGTTCTTCAAAAGATATACATATCCGTATCTACTGAAATCATCAGTAAACGTAATGAAGTAGAAATAGCCACCCCTTGCCATCGATCTCATAGGACCACATACATCGCTATGTATTAGTTCTAGCCGTACGGTGGCCCTCTTACCCTGTCCGGTAAAAGGAGCTTTAGTCATCTTGCCTAGTAAACAAGCCTCGCATTCATCATATGATTCAAAATCAAACTGATCCAAGAAACCATCTTGATGTAACTTGGAAATGCGTTTCTCGTTTATATGGCCTAGACGACAGTGCCAAAGGTATGTTTGATTTGAGTCATTAGTCTTAAGTCGTTTGTTATTTATATTCAAGATAGGAGTATCTAAATTAAGAACATACAAACCGTTAAATAATTGTGCAACACCATAGGTAATGTCATTCAAACCAAAAGAGCAACCATTGTCTTTAAAGGTAAATGAAAAACCTTTCTTGTCCAAACAAGAAACAGAAATAATGTTTCTACAAATAGAAGGCACATACAAACAGTTTTCAAGTTCTAATATAAGCCCAGTGGGCAACGATAAATGGTAAGTCCCTACAGCCAAAGCAGCAACCTTTGCTCCATTTCCAACTCGTAGGTCTACCTCTCCCTTAGCCAGTGCCCTACTCCTTTGCAGTTCCTGCACATTTAAACAAATGTGAGAACCACATCCGGTATCCAATACCCAAGATGTAGAAGTAGACAAATTGACTTCTATTACATAAATACCTGAAGCAGAAGTCTGGCCAGCAGCCTTCTTCTTCTTAAGTTCCTCCAAATATGCATGACAGTTTCTCCTCCAGTGTCCTGGTTTACCACAGTGGTGACAATCACCCTTTTCGACACCTCCTTTGGGCTTGGTAGCCTTCTTGGGAGCAGAATTAGGATTGGCAGCAGATTTGGACACATTCCTCTTCTTATTGCCCTTCCACTTTCTTTTCCCCTTGGCACCTCCTTTGTTCACCATCAGCATGGGAGTAGGAGATTCCTTCTGAATGTTGGTTTCAGCAGTTCTTAACATGCCCAACAATTCAGTGGGTGTCTTATCTATCTCATTCATGTTGTAGTTCATAACGAATTGAGAAAAGTTCTTGTTAAGTGATTGTAAGATCAAATCTATTTGAGCCTCCGGACCAATCGAGAAGCCCAAGGTATTTAGTTGTTCAATGTACCCAATCATCTTAAGAACGTGTGGTCCAACCGGGTCTCGCTCTCCCTGTTTGCAAGCATACAAAGCCTTGCTAGTATCATATCTCTCCTGGCGAGCTTGTCCCTCAAACATGCTTTTGAGGTGCTCAATTATTTCAAAAGCATTCATCAACTCATGTTGCTTTTGAATCTCAGGAGCCATGCATGCAAGCATAAGGCATGACACATCATTTGAGTCATCCAAATGCTTCTGATAAGCATTTTGCTCGGTACGTGTGGCTCCAGCAGGAAGAGGATTTGGGTGAGGAACTTCAATGGCATACAGCTTTCGCTCCTGCCTGAGGACAATCCTCAAGTTCCTAAACCAATCTAGGAAGTTTGTCCCTGTCAGCTTTTCCTTTTCTAGGACTGATCGTATCGAAAAGTGGTTTGTGTTGTTTGCCATTTATTATCTACAATTTTGTAAAAGCGCATAAAATGAGTTAGTTTGCATGTTTCGTAAAACCAATTATGTTCAAGTTGATTTATAGCATATTCGTAATATACCTCCCACTATTTTTATCAAATTAATAGCCCTTACTATCAATTCGGAAAATGGTTCCCATAAAACCTTTCTTAGTGAGCCAAGATCCATATTTCATCATATTTTAAGTCAGCTTTGGCTTTCCTCTTAAACATGATTATTTAGGTAGACCGTTATGTCAATTATATCGTATATAACTCTTGGATAGCTTAGTGAACAACATATTGCTCCGATCTATCTAATAGATTTCACTAAACTCTATGCTTATAAGTTCATAATCCTATTATGACGACTTATTTAAGTTGGACCCAACAATAACATTTTAAGTAAGCTTGTTTACTTAATCACATCTCACCACGATAAAAGAGAAGCCCTTGCTTTGGCAAATCCACTCCTCAATGATCTAGGATTTAATGAGTGTTATTTGTTGGAAAGCATCTGTTTAACTTAATATTTCTTAAGGGATTTTTTAGAAAAATTTAACGATCTTGATCGTCTGTTTAAATCTTAAATCGTTACAGATTTTATCTTGTTTAAACATGGCATATGTGTCGTATCTAATACATACATTCTACAATATCCATACATCCATGCATCCATTCATATATCTAATATATCCATGCATCATATGTAAAGTGCAGTTACGCAAAATTAAACGTGCAATGGTTATGGCCCGATCCTATGCGATCTTTTCGAGCTAATGAAAAGATCAAGGTCAATCTATGGTTGTAATAACTAATTAGTACAAAATTCTTCTTTGCTTCCCAAGCCTCCATTGATTGCCTTCAGCTTCCCTTTTGAAACAAATTACAAAAGAACTCGAGTTGCATTCGAGAAATAATAATTACAAGAATAACGACATGCAAGTCGTATTTAATTATTACAGACCATAAATAAAATTACAACTTTTATTCTACGGGTCTTTAGGCCATAACCAATGCACCATGCTCATATAACAATTTATAGACATCACATTAATCATGATCACATCGATTAATATTTAACTCCTCAATTTAAATACCTAATTATTTAAAAGGAATTAAATAAATAAATCAAATTTAATAAATTAAATTCGAATTAATATAATTAACTAATTAAAAATTTAATCCGAATAAAAAAAATTAAATCGAAATTAATTAATCAAAATTCGAATTTAATAATAATATTCAAATTCATAATTTAAATATATTATTAAAATTCGAAATTAAATTAATTAATAAAATTTTGAATTAATAATAATTTTTAAATCCATGATTTAAATATTCAATTATTAAAACCTTAATCATTAAAAGCATTAGGAATCTAATGATTAATGGCAATAAGTCTAACATGGCAACTAATTGAATTATTAAAGCAAAAGTAAAAGCAAAAGCTAAAATAATTAATTAGAATTAAAAAACACCAATAATAGCAACACAGCACGCCACACTGTTACTACTGACACTGCTAAGACGCGCATGTGAAACATGCGTTGCACCTGTCAAAAATGTGATACGCATGTCGAACATGCGCAACACCTGCTTTCTCCGGGTGATGCGCATGTCCGACATGCGCAACCCATCTTTAATTACCTGTTGCGCATTACCAGAATGCGCAACACCTGTACATTCAGATTTTCCCAGAAAATGCAGAAAACTCCAGGAACAATGCAGAATCAAATTTTTCAGTTTATAATCAATTCTAAAATTATGCCAATGATGTGATTAACATATCTAACATATAATACATCATCCAAAACATGTTATAACAATTTATAACATCATACAAACAATCATAACAATTTATAAAATCTTTTGTATGTTAAAATGAAGCATGACAAAAATTCATAAAATTCATGTGTGATTCATTTTCAAGAACAAAACACCAAATCATCCTTTTATACATGTAGCTTTGATACCATTGTTGGAATTCGGGCATAATCACGCAACGGAAATAACGTAAATAACAATTAAAAACGAATTCCAAAGCCCGGATCCATGTATAAAATGATGATTATGGTATAAAAATTCTCAAGAACAAGATTGTACCTTGTTTAAGCTTTCCAATGGATGTCAAATGGAGATCCTAGCTTGTTGATCTTGAGAGTTAAAATTATAACTCCTCCACCGGAATCCACACTTGAATGCTTGCTTGAATCGTCGAACGATTTTCGCCACGGGACGAGGTACTAGCCAAAATAAATAATCGATGTGTTCTTGGCTTGAGCTTGATTTCTCCCTTGTCTCTAAGATGTGTATGAACTGAAATTTTCAGTTGTGTTGTCACAAGAAGACTAGCCAACCTTTGGCTTATAAAGAGAAATAAAGAAAAATGGACCATTAAACAATTAGGCCATTTTATTTAAACAAATCTTATTTATTTAAATAAATTAATTAAGTCATACTTAATTAATTAAATAAGTCAAGAAAATACATCTTCAAATTTTATCTTTAACTAATCAAGTCTCACTTAATTAATTTTATAAAATTCGAATTATTATTTATTATTAATTTAAAATCATAATTTAAATTATTATTAATTTAAATTCATGAAATAAATTAATTTCCCTTTTAAACATTCTATGTGTGTGACCCTGTAGGTTATTATTTGATTGGCAATAATTTTATTCTCTAATAAAATTACAAACAATAAGCGGCGTCTAGTAACACATTATTGCTACCCAATTAAACAATAATTAAATCAACGATTCAATCAACCTTTTATGACTAATGTTCCATGTAATATAATCCCTTTAAATCATGATATTATAGATTAAACTCGAGGCATGTAATGTGTCATCCTCTTCATAATTTAATCTTCATTTTCTTGATCGATGAGTAGACTATTTAATCAAATCAACATTTGAGCATGGCCATGCATTTCATAGTCTCACTCAAACAAGAGGCCGATAATATCACTCCTTTATCAGGAGATTTAAATCCCATCTAGATCGTTCATATTTCTCACATGATTCATAATATATCCGATATTCACCTTTATCATTATCCGGCTAAAGATAACTTTTGACGAATTCAAAATATATTAATTCTCATGTAGAATTATAACGACTTCAGGTCTAAGGATCATTACACCATTATCACTGTGATAATACATATGACACATTTATTATTATTATTTACCATGATGTATCTCACGGTGGGTCTGTCTAGTACCCTGTACTCGTACAGTTACCTATGCATTGCTTTTAGTATCTGCATACTTATGACCAATGAGATGTGGTCATCTTGTCAATAAACATACTAGCCTTAATGTATTATTATTGTCCTAAGTAATAATAATACTCGGCTAGGGACATTTAAGAATATGATACAATCATTATATAATCTCATGTTCAAGTCACATACTTGCAATTACATAATTTGTATCAAGATTCTAAGGACATTTATTATATTTTATTTATTTCGCAGTAAATAAAACCAATAATAAATATATATATCAAATATATAAAATCACTCAAACACAAATATAATTGATTGTATTGACTCTAGGGCACCAATACTAACACAGGGGATATACAACATTCATATCTGTAGCTTGAGCACCGGCCAGTGGAAGTTTTTTTGTGTTTGCTATTCCGGATAACATTCCTCTGAAGGTTCCTTAAATTAGTTTAAGCATTATTCAAATGCTAGGTTAGTAGGGTGTTGTAAATCTTGTAAGAAGAGTACCTTGTCAGGTTGTATGTTTTAATTTAAGTTACAAGATAATGCAAGAAACTGATATTTTAGACATTATGCCAGATTCTAGCTATACCATAAATGATGGGGAGAATCATTGACCGATTTAGAATTTAAGAGCGAAATTAGCAGTGATGTAGTGATGTGGATACTGAAGCATAGTTGCATAGGCAAATATACGTGGGAAAAGATGAAGTAGGGGAAGGTTATGGTAACCCACAAGTATTTATAATACGCTTACGTTCTTTAACCTTGCGACTGATCGATTTGGAACTTGTGACAAGCAGAGAAAACTCAGAATGACGAATTATTTCGTGGAGAGCCCTGTTCTACTTGATGGAAGTATATGGATCAATATTTTGCGGAGGATTGTTTTACATTGCAGAATGGAAGTACTGACAAGATTATATTCATGCTAGATGGAACTCAAGAAGAATCTTAAAAGATGAAGAACATAGAATAATCATCAAGAGGAAAAAACGAAAGAGTACAGGTGATCCTGAACAAGTTATAATAAAAAACGAAGTTCAGGGACTGACCCTTATCACCTTAACCCTCATCATTTTTACTTAAACTATAAAAACCTATTCAGCCCCGCAGAACCCTATTTACCAAACAGGGTCGGCAGCCTTATATGCCTCCATGGAGTCCATAAACAATTATTTATTAGAACTGATTTTCATAAGACTGCCTGTTAAATACATTTTGCGAATCAAATGCGAATGCAAATACTGGAACCAAATCCTCAGCAGTAAGTCCTTTTGTAACTTTCATCTCAAATATAAGCAAAGCTCCTCAAACACGCAAAAATATATCCTGTTCGATCAATACTATAGTATCTACTCAGCAAATCTCAGTGACACCGAAGCATGTGTCTATGTTAGAACTGATCCTGCACGACGCTATCGAGCACCGTTATTCGGAATAAATTCAGAACAACCAAGAGCTGCTTAACGGTTCATGGAGTATGTGATGGGATGTTATGTTTATCAGATGAACAATATCTAAATTCTATATGTAATGGAATCCTATAGCTAGGAGACTGAAAATTGTAACATCCCGTATTTTTTTTAGGAATTTATTCGATTAGTAATAATAATAATATTAATGAGTTATTAATATTATTTATGAGTAAGTATATATTTCTTTTATAATTAGAATATTGTTTTGGGATTAATAGTTAAAAAGAAAGGAAGTGAGGGTTTAAAAAAAAAGCGTTAAAGAAAAAAATAGAGGGTTTGAGACTTACGTTACTTTTGGGTCAGAAGGAAAAAGGAAAATAGAGAGAAGAAGAAAGAGAAGAGGAGATTACTAACGTAAATACTAGGGTTCTTCGGATTAAGGTAAAAGATTAGAGATTTTTCGATTTATATATACATGTATAAGAGATTGAGTTTTATAATACCCATGACTTTGTTATACAAATTAGGGTTCTTGGATTGGCTTGGAAGGGCTGAATTTGTTGAGAATTAGTGATAATCATTAAGGTCTAAGGTACGGATAATCTTGTCTCTCTTTGTATGTCTTGTTATCCAAATTTTGTACATCTGATTTCTTGTTAAATTCGTGCAAAATTCATTGTTCATCGGATTGTGTTGATTCTTGATCTCCTGGAAAGATAATTGAATTATCTACAACTTTCATTCTTAGTGTTTTGTGAAATTCTGCTTTTATGTTGGTCAAAATCTGCCGTTTGTATAATCTGGTGGGTTAATTTCTGCTGGTATATCATAACTTCGAAAATTCGTAGTAAATTGAGTTTTTATCCGATTATTATGAGCAATACCATTCTGGAAAGCTCGTTTCAACCTCTGTGTTTTGTATTCATATTCCACTGACCAATTATGTGATTTCAATGTCTTAAATATCGAATTACTACTGTGATCAGTGCCTGATTTTGTTATTGCAGTCCGCATTTTCATTGTTTCTGAATTCGTTACTTCTCTGTTTTTAACGAGCCTTACCATTCTGGAAAGGTCTCGGAATCCTCTACGACTTTCGCGCTTTATATTTTTTCGTTTGAGCTCATCTTAGTGGAGTAAATATTTGATTTTATGGGCTGATCTATCCTACAAATTATTTGTGTAATATATAATATTTGATCTTTTAGTTTATTATCAAGTAAGTGATATGTGAGATATTTGTGAAGTTTGAGTAATGTGTTTTCGGTTATATTTTGATATACAAATGATGTGGGAGATGTTAGATTTTTGGGTAGCATTGTGCTTATTGCCGTGCAAGCCCCTGTAAGAATTTGGGTAGCGTTAAGAAAGCCCCTGTAAGAATTTGGGTAGCATTAAGCAAGACCCTGTAAGATTTTGGGTAGCATTTGCTTTGTGCTTTGCAAGCCCCTGTAAGCTCGTCTCCCATGTTAGTAAGTAAGTTACTTTGAATATTATTTGTAATTGGAAGAGTATGTGTTTCATTATATTTTATTAATTAAATTTTGGACTTAATAGTTGTGATTATTATGTGTAAGTTGTACGCATATTTGTAAGAGTAAGATTATGTTTTAATTTGAAATCATTTATATTTCTAAAAATTATGAGTTGAGTGTCCTTTTTCTAATTGTCTCATTCTATATGTACTTGTTCTTAATTCAGATATTCGATTTTTATTCGTCATTTCATCATCTTAGTCTTTGTGCAGCTTTGCATTGTTCTTTATTTGGATATTCAATTTTGTTCGTAAACTCATTGTGTGTAACTTTGTTCAGTTATATTGTCTTCGTATGTAATTTTCATCCAGCTTTTATTCATTATTTTGATATCCGTATATGAGCCTTTCGCTCACTGCCAGTCCTTTGTTTCTCTTATTTTTCCCGGCAGGTGATCTTATTTAGGTGGGCTACTTATTGGGAAGAGTGCGAGTTTCAATATTTGGAGAATCTAGTTGTACTTTTAATTTATGAATTGTAAGATTTTGGATTTTGAGAAGTTGTATCGTTTCATTCGATTTTTAGTGGATTTTATAATTAAGCGTATTTGTTAGGGATGTTAAAGTTGGTATCAGAGCTAGTGTTTTAAGATTCTGTAGACTTGCCTTTAGGCTTGACCTGTGAGTATGGGTAGACCGTGTGTTGGATCGCTAATTAAGAATATTATTCGTTTCGTGTTCCTTCGATTTCTCTGCGTGATTAACTAGAATCATCTTTACGTGCAATCTTTAGTCGTGTTCAGTAATGACGAGACCTAGTAAATATAGGTGGTTTGTGGATGCTCTACCGTATACAGCATATTGTTCGTGAATAATTGAACCATAGAGGATAACAAGAAAGCTATAAGTTTCAACATAGTTTTATTTTAAGTGCAAAAGAAGAAAGTGAGGTTTTTGGAATGTTAGCAATGTAAGAGGCTACTTGGGAGACCAGCAAAAATTGTTCGTGTTCTTTATCGACATCTGTTCGAGTAAGGTGCAGAAGATTAATTTCGAGGACGAAATTTCTATTAGGAGGGAAGAATGTAACATCCCGTATTTTTTTAGGAATTTATTCGATTAGTAATAATAATAATATTAATGAGTTATTAATATTATTTATGAGTAAGTATATATTTCTTTTATAATTAGAATATTGTTTTAGGATTAATAGTTAAAAAGAAAGGAAGTGAGGGTTTAAAAAAAAAAGCGTTAAAGAAAAAAATAGAGGGTTTGAGACTTACGTTACTTTTGGATCAGAAGGAAAAAGGAAAAGAGAGAGAAGAAGAAAGAGAAGAGGAGATTACTAACGTAAATACTAGGGTTCTTCGGATTAAGGTAAAAGATTAGAGACTTTTCGATTTATATATACATGTATAAGAGATTGAGTTTTATAATATCCATGACTTTGTTATACAAATTTGGGTTCTTGGATTGGCTTGGAAGGGCTGAATTTGTTGAGAATTAGTGATAATCATTAAGGTCTAAGGTACGGATAATCTTGTCTCTCTTTGTATGTCTTGTTATCCAAATTTTGTACATCTGATTTCTTGTTAAATTCGTGCAAAATTCATTGTTCATCGGATTGTGTTGATTCTTGATCTCCTGGAAAGATAATTGAATTATCTACAACTTTCATTCTTTGTGTTTTGTGAAATTCTTCTTTTATGTTGGTCAAAATCTGCCGTTTGTTTAATCTGGTGCGTTAATTTCTGCTGGTATATCATAACTTCGAAAATTCGTAGTAAATTGAGTTTTTATCCGATTATTATGAGCAATACCATTCTGGAAAGCTCGTTTCGACCTCTGTGTTTTGTATTCATATTCCACTGACCAATTATGTGATTTCAATGTCTTAAATATCGAATTACTACTGTAATCAGTGCCTGATTTTGTTATTGCAGTCCGCAATTTCATTGTTTCTGAATTCTTTATTTCTCTGTTTTTAACGAGCCTTACCATTCTGGAAAGGTCTCGGAATCCTCTACGACTTTCGTGTTTTTTATTTTTTCGTTTGAGCTCATCTTAGTGGAGTAAATATTTGATTTTATGGGCTGATCTATCCTACAAATTATTTGTGTAATATATAATATTTGATCTTTGAGTTTATTATCAAGTAAGTGATATGTGAGATATTTGTGAAGTTTGAGTAATGTGTTTTCGGTTATATTTTGATATACAAATGATTTGGGAGATGTTAGATATTTGGGTAGCATTGTGCTTATTGCCGTGCAAGCCCCTGTAAGAATTTGGGTAGCGTTAAGCAAGCCGCTGTAAGAATTTGGGTAGCATTAAGCAAGACCCTGTAAGATTTTGGGTAGCATTTACTTTGTGCTTTGCAAGCCCCTGTAAGATCGTCTCCCATGTTAGCAAGTAAGTTACTTTGAATATTATTTGTAATTGGAAGAGTATGTGTTTCATTATATTTTATTAATTAAATTTTGGATTTAATAGTTGTGATTATTATGTGTAAGTTGTACGCATATTTGTAAGAGTAAGATTATGTTTTAATTTTAAATCATTTATATTTTTAAAAATTATGAGTTGAGTGTCCTTTTTCTAATTTTCTCATTCTATATGTACTTGTTCTTAATTCAGATATTCGATTTTTATTCGTCATTTCATCATCTTAGTCTTTGTGCAGCTTTGCATTGTTCTTTATTTGGATATTCAATTTTGTTCGTAAACTCATTGTTTGTAACTTTGTGCAGTTATATTGTCTTCGTATGTAATTTTCATCCAGCTTTTATTCATTATTTTGATATCCGTATATGAGCCTTTCGCTCACTGCCGGTCCTTTGTTTCTCTTATTTTTCACGGCAGGTGATCTTATTTAAGTGGGCTACTTATTGGGAAGAGTGCGAGTTTCAATATTTGGAGAATCTAGTTGTACTTTTAATTTATGAATTGTAAGATTTTTGGTTTTGAGAAGTTGTATCGTTTCATTCGCTTTTTAGTGGATTTTATAATTAAGCGTATTTGTTAGGGATGTTAAAGTTTGTATCAGAGCTAGTGTTTTATGATTCTGTAGACTTGCCTTTAGGCTCGATTGTGAGGTTTGGGTAGCTATAAGATAGAGTTTGAGTATTAGACTTGCATTTAGGCTTGACCTGTGAGTATGGGTAGACCGTGTGATGGATCGCTAATTAAGAATATTATTCGTTTCGTGTTCCTTCGATTTCTCTGCGTGATTAACTAGAATCATATTTACGTGCAATCTTTAGTCGTGTTCAGTAATGACGAGACCTAGTAAATATAGGTGGTTTGTGGATGCTCTACCGTATACAGCATATTGTTCGTGAATAATTGAACCATAGAGGATAACAAGAAAGCTATAAGTTTCAACATAGTTTTATTTTAAGTGCAAAAGAAGAAAGTGAGGTTTTTGGAATGTTAGCAATGTAAGAGGCTACTTGGGAGACCAGCAAAAATTGTTCGTGTTCTTTATCGACATCTGTTCGAGTAAGGTGCAGAAGATTAATTTTGAGGACGAAATTTCTATTAGGAGGGAAGAATGTAACATCTCGTATTTTTTTAGGAATTTATTCGATTAGTAATAATAATAATATTAATGAGTTATTAATATTATTTATGAGTAAGTATATATTTCTTTTATAATTAGAATATTGTTTTAGGATTAATAGTTAAAAAGAAAGGAAGTGAGGGTTTAAAAAAAAGCGTTAAAAAAAATAGAGGGTTTGAGACTTACGTTACTTTTGGGTCAGAAGGAAAAAGGAAAAGAGAGAGAAGAAGAAAGAGAAGTGGAGATTACTAACGTAAATACTAGGGTTCTTCGGATTAAGGTAAAAGATTAGAGACTCTTCGATTTATATATACATGTATAAGAGATTGAGTTTTATAATATCCATGACTTTGTTATACAAATTAGGGTTCTTGGATTGGTTTGGAAGGGCTGAATTTGTTGAGAATTAGTGATAATCATTAAGGTCTAAGGTACGGATAATCTTGTCTCTCTTTGTATGTCTTGTTATCCAAATTTTGTACATCTGATTTCTTGTTAAATTCGTGCAAAATTCATTGTTCATCGGATTGTGTTGATTCTCGATGTCCTGGAAAGATAATTGAATTATCTACAACATTCATTCTTTGTGTTTTGTGAAATTCTGCTTTTATGTTGGTCAAAATCTGCCGTTTGTATAATCTGGTGCGTTAATTTCTGCTGGTATATCATAACTTCGAAAATTCGTAGTAAATTGAGTTTTTATCCGATTATTATGAGCAATACCATTCTGGAAATCTCGTTTCGACCTCTGTGTTTTGTATTCATATTCCACTGACCAATTATGTGATTTCAATGTCTTAAATATCGAATTACTACTGTGATCAGTGCCTGATTTTGTTACTGCAGTCCGCATTTTCATTGTTTCTGAATTCGTTACATCTTTGTTTTTAACGAGCCTTACCATTCTGGAAAGGTCTCGGAATCCTCTACGACTTTCGTGCTTTATATTTTTTCGTTTGAGCTCATCTTAGTGGAGTAAATATTTGATTTTATGGGCTGATCTATCCTACAAATTATTTGTGTAATATATAATATTTGATCTTTGAGTTTATTATCAAGTAAGTGATATGTGAGATATTTGTGAAGTTTGAGTAATGTGTTTTCGGTTATATTTTGATATACAAATGATGTGGGAGATGTTAGATATTTGGGTAGCATTGTGCTTATTGCCGTGCAAGCCCCTATAAGAATTTGGGTAGCGTTAAGCAAGCCCCTGTAAGAATTTGGGTAGCATTAAGCAAAACCCTGTAAGATTTTGGGTAGTATTTGCTTTGTGCTTTGCAAGCCCCTATAAGATCGTCTCCCATGTTAGTAAGTAAGTTACTTTGAATATTATTTGTAATTGGAAGAGTATGTGTTTCATTATATTTTATTAATTAAATTTTGGATTTAATAGCTGTGATTATTATGTGTAAGTTGTACGCATATTTGTAAGAGTAAGATTATGTTTTAATTTTAAATCATTTATATTTTTAAAAATTATGAGTTGAGTGTCCTTTTTCTAATTTTCTCATTCTATATGTACTTGTTCTTAATTCAGATATTCGATTTTTATTCGTCATTTCATCATCTTAGTCTTTGTGCAGCTTTGCATTGTTCTTTATTTGGATATTCAATTTTGTTCGTAAACTCATTGTTTGTAACTTTGTTCAGTTATATTGTCTTCGTATGTAATTTTCATCCAGCTTTTATTCATTATTTTGATATCCGTATATGAGCCTTTCGCTCACTGCCGGTCCTTTGTTTCTCTTATTTTTCATGGCAGGTGATTGTATTTAGGTGGCTACTTATTGGGAAGAGTGCGAGTTTCCATATTTGGAGAATCTAGTTGTACTTTTAATTTATGAATTGTAAGATTTTGGGTTTTGAGAAGTTGTATCGTTTCATTCGATTTTTAGTGGATTTTATAATTAAGCGTATTTGTTAGGGATGTTAAAGTTTGTATCAGAGCTAGTGTTTTATGATTCTGTAGACTTGCCTTTAGGCTCGATTGTGAGGTTTGGGTAGCTATAAGATAGAGTTTGAGCATTAGAGTTGCCTTTAGGCTTGACCTGTGAGTATGGGTAGACCGTGCGATGGATCGCTAATTAAGAATATTATTCGTTTCGTGTTCCTTCGATTTCTCTGCGTGATTAACTAGAATCATATTTACGTGCAATCTTTAGTCGTGTTCAGTAATGACGAGACCTAGTAAATATAGGTGGTTTGTGGATGCTCTACCGTATACAGCATATTGTTCGTGAATAATTGAACCATAGAGGATAACAAGAAAGCTATAAGTTTCAACATAGTTTTATTTTAAGTGCAAAAGAAGAAAGTGAGGTTTTTGGAATGTTAGCAATGTAAGAGGCTACTTGGGAGACCAGCAAAAATTGTTCGTGTTCTTTATCGACATCTGTTCGAGTAAGGTGCAGAAGATTAATTTCGAGGACGAAATTTCTATTAGGAGGGAAGAATGTAACATCCCGTATTTTTTTAGGAATTTATTCGATTAGTAATAATAATAATATTAACGAGTTATTAATATTATTTATGAGTAAGTATATATTTCTTTTATAATTAGAATATTGTTTTAGGATTAATAGTTAAAAAGAAAGGAAGTGAGGGTTTAAAAAAAAGCGTTAAAAAAAATAGAGGGTTTGAGACTTACGTTACTTTTGGGTCAGAAGGAAAAAGGAAAAGAGAGAGAAGAAGAAAGAGAAGAGGAGATTACTAACGTAAATACTAGGGTTCTTCGGATTAAGGTAAAAGATTAGAGACTCTTCGATTTATATATACATGTATAAGAGATTGAGTTTTATAATATCCATGACTTTGTTATACAAATTAGGGTTCTTGGATTGGTTTGGAAGGGCTGAATTTGTTGAGAATTAGTGATAATCATTAAGGTCTAAGGTACGGATAATCTTGTCTCTCTTTGTATGTCTTGTTATCCAAATTTTGTACATCTGATTTCTTGTTAAATTCATGCAAAATTCATTGTTCATCGGATTGTGTTGATTTTCGATCTCCTGGAAAGATAATTGAATTATCTACAACTTTCATTCTTTGTGTTTTGTGAAATTCTGCTTTTATGTTGGTCAAAATCTGCCGTTTGTATAATCTGGTGCGTTAATTTCTGCTGGTATATCATAACTTCGAAAATTCGTAGTAAATTGAGTTTTTATCCGATTATTATGAGCAATACCATTCTGGGAAGCTCATTTCGACCTCTGTGTTTTGTATTCATATTCCACTGACCAATTATGTGATTTCAATGTCTTAAATATCGAATTACTACTGTGATCAGTGCCTGATTTTGTTATTGCAGTCCGCATTTTCATTGTTTCTGAATTCGTTACATCTCTGTTTTTAACGAGCCTTACCATTCTGGAAAGGTCTCGGAATCCTCTACGACTTTCGTGCTTTATATTTTTTCGTTTGAGCTCATCTTAGTGGAGTAAATATTTGATTTTATGGGCTGATCTATCCTACAAATTATTTGTGCAATATATAATATTTGATCTTTGAGTTTATTATCAAGTAAGTGATATGTGAGATATTTGTGAAGTTTGAGTAATGTGTTTTCGGTTTTATTTTGATATACAAATGATGTGGGAGATGTTAGATATTTGGGTAGCATTGTGCTTATTGCCGTGCAAGCCCCTATAAGAATTTGGGTAGCGTTAAGCAAGCCCCTGTAAGAATTTGGGTAGCATTAAGCAAAACCCTGTAAGATTTTGGGTAGTATTTGCTTTGTGCTTTGCAAGCCCATATAAGATCGTCTCCCATGTTAGTAAGTAAGTTACTTTGAATATTATTTGTAATTGGAAGAGTATGTGTTTCTTTATATTTTATTAATTAAATTTTGGATTTAATAGCTGTGATTATTATGTGTAAGTTGTACGCATATTTGTAAGAGTAAGATTATGTTTTAATTTTAAATCATTTATATTTTTAAAAATTATGAGTTGAGTGTCCTTTTTCTAATTTTCTCATTCTATATGTACTTGTTCTTAATTCAGATATTCCATTTTTATTCGTCATTTCATCATCTTAGTCTTTGTGCAGCTTTGCATTGTTCTTTATTTGGATATTCAATTTTGTTCGTAAACTCATTGTTTGTAACTTTGTTCAGTTATATTGTCTTCGTATGTAA
Organism: Saposhnikovia divaricata; assembly: GCA_036435485.1. NCBI lineage: Eukaryota > Viridiplantae > Streptophyta > Magnoliopsida > Apiales > Apiaceae > Saposhnikovia > Saposhnikovia divaricata. The sequence continues at coordinate 38,217,614 of CM071599.1, forward strand.
TTTTCATCCAGCTTTTATTCATTATTTTGATATCCGTATATGAGCCTTTCGCTCACTGCCGGTCCTTTGTTTCTCTTATTTTTCACGGCAGGTGATCTTATTTAGGTGGCTACTTATTGGGAAGAGTGCGAGTTTCCATATTTGGAGAATCTAGTTGTACTTTTAATTTATGAATTGTAAGATTTTGGGTTTTGAGAAGTTGTATCGTTTCATTCGATTTTTAGTGGATTTTATAATTAAGCGTATTTGTTAGGGATGTTAAAGTTTGTATCAGAGCTCGTGTTTTATGATTCTGTAGACTTGCCTTTAGGCTCGATTGTGAGGTTTGGGTAACTATAAGATAGAGTTTGAGCATTAGACTTGCCTTTAGGCTTGACCTGTGAGTATGGGTAGACCGTGTGATGGATCGCTAATTAAGAATATTATTCGTTTCGTGTTCCTTCGATTTCTCTGCGTGATTAACTAGAATCATCTTTACGTGCAATTTTTAGTCGTGTTCAGTAATGACGAGACCTAGTAAATATAGGTGGTTTGTGGATGCTCTACCGTATACAGCATATTGTTCGTGAATAATTGAACCATAGAGGATAACAAGAAAGCTATAAGTTTCAACATAGTTTTATTTTAAGTGCAAAAGAAGAAAGTGAGGTTTTTGGAATGTTAGCAATGTAAGAGGCTACTTGGGAGACCAGCAAAAATTGTTCGTGTTCTTTATCGACATCTGTTCGAGTAAGGTGCAGAAGATTAATTTCGAGGACGAAATTTCTATTAGGACGGAAGAATGTAACATCCCGTATTTTTTTAGGAATTTATTCGATTAGTAATAATAATAATATTAATGAGTTATTAATATTATTTATGAGTAAGTATATATTTCTTTTATAATTAGAATATTGTTTTAGGATTAATAGTTAAAAAGAAAGGAAGTGAGGGTTTAAAAAAAAATGTTAAAAAAAAATAGAGGGTTTGAGACTTACATTACTTTTGGGTCAGAAGGAAAAAGGAAAAGAGAGAGAAGAAGAAAGAGAAGAGGAGATTACTAACGTAAATACTAGGGTTCTTCGGATTAAGGTAAAAGATTAGAGACTCTTCGATTTATATATACATGTATAAGAGATTGAGTTTTATAATATCCATGACTTTGTTATACAAATTAGGGTTCTTGGATTGGTTTGGAAGGGCTGAATTTGTTGAGAATTAGTGATAATCATTAAGGTCTAAGGTACGGATAATCTTGTCTCTCTTTGTATGTCTTGTTATCCAAATTTTGTACATCTGATTTCTTGTTAAATTCGTGCAAAATTCATTGTTCATCGGATTGTGTTGATTCTCGATCTCCTGGAAAGATAATTGAATTATCTACAACTTTCATTCTTTGTGTTTTGTGAAATTCTGCTTTTATGTTGGTTAAAATCTGCCGTTTGTATAATCTGGTGCGTTAATTTCTACTGGTATATCATAACTTCGAAAATTCGTAGTAAATTGAGTTTTTATCCGATTATTATGAGCAATACCATTCTGGGAAGCTCGTTTCGACCTCTGTGTTTTGTATTCATATTCCACTGACCAATTATGTGATTTCAATGTCTTAAATATCGAATTACTACTGTGATCAGTGCCTGATTTTGTTATTGCAGTCCGCAATTTCATTGTTTCTGAATTCTTTATTTCTCTGTTTTTAACGAGCCTTACCATTCTGGAAAGGTCTCGGAATCCTCTACGACTTTCGTGTTTTTTATTTTTTCGTTTGAGCTCATCTTAGTGGAGTAAATATTTGATTTTATGGGCTGATCTATCCTACAAATTATTTGTGTAATATATAATATTTGATCTTTGAGTTTATTATCAAGTAAGTGATATGTGAGATATTTGTGAAGTTTGAGTAATGTGTTTTCGGTTATATTTTGATATACAAATGATGTGAGAGATGTTAGATATTTGGGTAGCATTGTGCTTATTGTCGTGCAAGCTCCTATAAAAATTTGGGTAGCGTTAAGCACTGTAAGAATTTGGGTAGCATTAAGCAAGCCCTTGTAAGATTTTGGGTAGCATTTGCTTTGTGCTTTGCAAGCCCCTGTAAGATCGTCTCCCATGTTAGTAAGTAAGTTACTTTGAATATTATTTGTAATTGGAAGAGTATGTGTTTCATTATATTTTATTAATTAAATTTTGGATTTAATAGTTGTGATTATTATGTGTAAATTGTACGCATATTTGTAAGAGTAAGATTATGTTTTAATTTGAAATCATTTATATTTTTAATAATTATGAGTTGAGTGTACTTTTTCTAATTGTCTCATTCTATGTGTACTTGTTCTTAATTCAGATATTCGATTTTTATTCGTCATTTCATCATCTTAGTCTTTGTGCAGCTTTGCATTGTTCTTTATTTGGATATTCAATTTTGTTCGTAAACTCATTGTGTGTAACTTTGTTCAGTTATATTGTCTTCGTATGTAATTTTCATCCAGCTTTTATTCATTATTTTGATATCCGTATATGAGCCTTTCGCTCACTGTCGATCCTTTGTTTCTCTTATTTTTCCCGGCAGGTGATCTTATTTAGGTGGGCTACTTATGGGGAAGAGTGCGAGTTTCAATATTTGGAGAATCTAGTTGTACTTTTAATTTATGAATTGTAAGATTTTGGGTTTTAAGAAGTTGTATCGTTTCATTCGATTTTTAGTGAATTTTATAATTAAGCGTATTTGTTAGGGATGTTAAAAAATACTTCCTACGCATGATCATTGTGATGAGACCCCTTGTCTGGCTTTGGCTGTCACGACGACAATTACAAGGTAATAAAGATAGCTCGGGTTGGGGAGATATACAAAGTTTAAGTTTATAGGTCGAGTACTAATGAATGGAAGTTGTATAAAATTGATGTTCCCGATAACATTCGTCGCTCTTATTACAACGAGTATAATTTTTACGAACAATATCTATATGCCAGCATAGTGAACGGTGTTGCATATTTATTTAAAAGTAGAGTCTCTTCAAATTTTTGATTTGAGTCGTGAGACGATCAGAGCAGTAAAGTTGCCAAAAGCCTTTGCAAAGCGGTATAAGATGAAAGCAGATGGAGAATCAAGAGCCCTTATAGAATATGGTAGTCATAACGTTAGTAATGGTGAAGATGTGGTAATGTGGATACTGAGACATGGTGACACAGGCGAGCTTTGATGTGGTAATGCCCTCATTATATGTGGAGTTCACAAGGAATATCTTGTCCCAGTAAAATTTAATGATAAAACGATCTGAATTTCTTGCTTTGAAGCAGTACAATAAAATGCTCAGAAGAAACAGAAACAAAGCTGGGTCAGGTTGAAAGGAAGATATACCCGAACGACAAGAAAAATAGATTTCACACAACTCCCGCAAGATTATTCTATATTTTAGATAAAATCAATGTGCCAAATTTAGAAAACTTATAAATTTAAATTGCGAAAACCAAATACAGTCTTCATGGCAGCAATATCTCTCTGCATTTCCCTTGTGTTTCTGTGCTCTCTTTTGAGAGAAAAAAAGGACTTGACAATCCAAATACCACATAAGATATTTAAGGGATATAAACAGACTTTTAAGTGAAACTCTCATAAAAACAAAAGAAGATATATGTAATAATGGTTAATGGACAAGGCAGTGGATATTTTGTGGATTAGTTGGGTATTTCGTTGATTATGTCCGGTACTGTGACGGCGCTAAGTTGATTTTGGAAATGTTACGGATACATGTTATGGATTTTTTAATATTGTTTGGAAATGTGCAGGTTTGGTTGGGGGACTTCTCAGTTTTTTGTACTGGATAATGACGAAAACAAAATAAGAAACAATTTCAATTTCAACTGCGTGCCCGATACTTCTGACTGATCTTACCATTTGGGAACCCGATAGGCATCTTAAAGTACAGTCAGGTCTGAGATCACGACAAATTGAATGTAATGGCTGCCATTGACCTGACCAGCATTGGTCATTTATACGTGGTAAGGAATGACTGCTGAGTGCTAGGCTTGTCCAGTAGGCATGTGCATGAGGAGACATGCGAGTAGAACCCCAGTTTCTAGCCAAAAGCCAACTGATGTCTATCACATTTATCGCCCTAATATATGAATGTCATCTATTTTAAATGTGAAAGTGTCCAGGAAAAAGACCCAGAGTAAGCCCAGCCTTCCTAAAATTAAACATTGTAAACAAGACTAATCTTTCAAACTAAAGGAAAAGAATTGTTACATTAAAACCCCCATTCCCTAGACGACAATACTGCCAGACCAGCAAGTAAGATATCTCAATCACCACTGTAGAGCAATAGAATTCGCAAAGAAAACTAGCAACCTCAATGGAGATGTTATCTTGATTAATTGGAATTTTGCAGACAACTAACATTCAAACTAGGTTGTAGAAACTGATGAGGTGGTTCGATCGGTTTGAAAAGATGAGCTGCAGAGAAGAGCTTAAGGTGCTCTGAGAGTGAGATACCCCCTCACGTTAGAGGTGGATGATACTGTTGAATAGTGGTGTGATCATACAACCCTAACTTGATTATCTATCCCAATTAATTACAAGAAACCGAATGCTATTTGCAGTTTAGTTGAATTCAGGACAACTCATATCTAGGAAATGCAACAATTATCGGTGCAATTAATTCAGAATGCAGTAGGATTCAGAGAAAATTGAGAAAAAATTAAAATGATGCAACTAATGTTGGAGCAACGAAATACTGGATCAGATCGGGAAGTTTTAGATCAGGAAAACGGAAGAACTTAGGAGGGTACAGATCAAGGAAATTCGGGACAAAAGAAAAAAAAAGAATCAACAATATTTTTGAACAAAGAGAAGCTATATAAGACCAGCTAGGTTTATATCAGGAAAATAGATTCAAGAAGGTCCAGATCAGAGGTTTAGATCATAATTTTGATGGGAACAAGTTTTCATCCAGAAAAACTATCAGAATTATTTCTCAGATATGGCAATGACTAGAATAGAGCGTGGGCCGGTTCGGTTCGATAAAACCGGAACCGCATATCTTCGATTTTTAAAATAAAAAATCGCAATCGTAACAGAACCATCGGTTTGGATTTGATAAACCTCGGTTCTTTTTTTATTGGTTCGGTTTAAGTTATAAAACTGGATGAGATAAAAATGAAAACAAATATTTTTATTAGAACTAAAAAAAATTAATTTTAAAAATTCGTGGAATTTAAGATTACATTTGGAGTCAAATTAATATTTTTGAATTAGCATGCAGAGTACCTATGGTAACTAACTGAAGTTATTAAATAATTTCATGTTCTGATCGAGGAAAATGGACAATGGACATTGGACAACAAGAAAATTGCAAATTTTAATGTGGCAGGAGGCATGAACATGGCCTCATAAAAGTTAAACCTTAATCCATCAAGTGTATATGAGGGACAACACCAGAAGCAGCTATGCAAATCTTTTGTTCCTGACTTATCTAATCATCTAATCTGATGCATATTGGAGACTACTTTCTGATAGCCTTTGGACTAACGGCACAAATAATATTTAGAACTTGCTTGTTCTTGAAATATATCATTATATTTATTACATTCAAAAATTTAAATAGAATATTTAAATATTATGTATATTAAAAATTAAGTATTTATTTTATAAATAACCAGTTTGGTTCGGAGTTTATCGGTTCGATTAGATATAAAACCGAAACATTCCAATTGGTTCGGTTTTTTATTTTTCGGTTTCGGATCGATTTTATTCGACTCAATTTTCATCGGTTTTCTACGGTTTCGATTCGGTTTCGGTTTTAATTAGGTTTTTTGCTCAAAGCATTAATCTGATACTTATTTGCTGGTTTTTGCAGAGTGATCTTATATAGCTCACTTGCCAGTTGGTGTATATCTCTTTGATCATTTCAACTAGTAAGTTACTAAGTTCCATTCTGAAATCTTTTACATTTGCTGTTTTGCTTATCATAAATAAGAAGCTCCGATGTTGAGCCTATGAGAGTAGGAATTAGTGCTAAACTTTGGACTGTGGAGTATTTGGTTTTCGTGTTATTGTGCTTATTTAGTTCTTTACTTTGAATTTTCAGAATACGGAAAATTCATTATTTAGAATTTATTAATTTATTGATATATGATCTTTATGATCATATTTTCTCTACATTTTTAGTTTATTTTGCACGAAATTGGATTTTTATTTAACTAATTTTTATTGTGTTAGGTCGAATACACAATATATAATCAAGTACCGTATGAATAAGTAACAAGAACACACGTTTTAACTCTTAAAACTGTTTGGAATTGATAATTCCTCTCTCGGTGATGTAAAGTATCACAGAGAGCTGCTTAGGTTACAAGAATGATATTCGTTCACGATAGATACCCTTCTAGGGTTAACCTAACTGTATTTATAAGATATACAGCTACGTACAATCGTAAATTGATTCTCCTAAAATTAAGCTATACAATTGATATCAATTACGATTGCTACACGTCTTCTAAGTCAACTCAATCTCTTTGATAGCTATCCAATCTTCAAAGATATCGCTTCCATATTAATATTAAATTAATCTTCAAACTTTGTTGACTTGTAGACGCTCCCAGTAGACAGACTTTAGCAAACTCTGTTCTCTCCATGCTAACAGTGTTTGCGCTTCCATGTATTCAGCTATCAGTGTTTACGCTTTCCTCTGTCAGCCTTTGCGCTTCCAGCAATCAGCGTATACTCAAACTCTGTTACAACTGCTTTCAATAACAAGTTAAACTCTCTTTACCTGTAACACTTAAACACTGACATTAAATCACATCAATTATATCTAACAATCTCCCCCAACTTGTTCATTAGAAAAATGTACAAGTTCATAATAATTGATGATGTCAAAACTAACAAATAAAAACACAGTGTTTAACATATAATCAGAGTTTAAACTTGACTTAGCAAAATTTACAGAAAATTCGAATTACTTACAAATTCCGTCTACCTAACCTCCTCAAGATCTGGAGTTGTTCTGAGATAATCAATCAACAACCTCCTCTCAGCATTTTCAAGTTCAATCTCCATAGCTACCTTGATCTCTCTTAAATCTGGATCATTCTCATCAGTTTGAAAAATAGCAGCTCTGAGATCATAGATCTTGTTTCTTCTCATTTCATTTCCCAATCTGATAAACTTCATTTCTTCAGACTTCACATTAAAATCTAGAACAGTAATCCCAAGATCAGTCTTCAGCTTTGTAGTTCCCTTCTGCATTTCAATCAAATTCCCATTCCAGTCTCTGTACTTTGGAACATACTTGCTGTATTTCATATGTCTATTTGCAAGACTCTGTATCATCTTTTGTCTGAGCACATTTGCAACTGATTGAGCTCTTTGATTTCTTACTCTGAAAATGTACAGAACATACTCTAGTTCTTCCCAGAATTTCAAATCAATATCATTCTCAGCAATCTTGAACACCGTTCCATCAGCCATGAAGTATAACAAGAAATCCTTCCCTAAACTTTTCTGATGAACAAGCTGTACTGACTCCAGTCTGTCTAAACTCTCTTGAGTGACACCACGACCTGGAACAGACAATGAAGAAGGATCTCTGGGAGCAACATTCTGTCTTTTATCTCTATGTGAGCCAATGCCTCCTTTGTTATATGCAATTTTACCAGATAAAGCTCTACCATTAGTAAAATCCATTGAAGCTGTAGCTGGAGCTGTAGCTGCAAGACTCGAATCATAAAGAACACCTTTTCCAAATTTTGATTTCAGTTGTGAAGACAGTATTGGTGTAGTCACAACTTGTGTAGCAACAGAGGTTGTGTCTTCATTCTTCTGTACAACATGTGTATCAACAGAGGTTGTAATTTTCATTTTATTCTTGCTCTCTTCACCCATCACTCCTTTTAACTTCAGCTTGGCATCAATAGAAGACTTTCTAATCAGCTTTCCTTTATCTTCTTCTTCTTCTTCTTCTTCTTCTTGAATACCAGATAATCTCTCTTTGATCTCAATTCCTTTCATTGCAGGCCTTGAAGACTTTGAAGTTTTAACAACTTTCTTCACTTTCTTGGACTTTTGAGCTTTTAAATGCTCTTTCTGCAACAGCTTTTCTTCAGCTTGAATATCCTCAAGTGTAGCTTCAGCATTCTCTTCACGAAATAGTTTTACAGCCAATTCTTCATCTGTTTGTGGATTGTCAGAGAATGACAAATCCTTTGGCTTTGAACCAGAAGTACTCTGAGCATTTGTATCTATCACCAAGTTAGACTTTGACCTTGTAGACCTCCCATGTCCTTGTCTAGAATTTGCATTTCTTAAGCCCTTCTCAGCATTGGTACCTTCATCATCAAGATGATCTTTCTTTGACAGAGTTTGAGTTTGCTTACACTTGGTTTTAGCAATTCTCTCCCCCTTTTTGACATCATCATCATCATCTTGAATCAGAATGGAGGTGATTAATTCAAGAGAGTTTGCAATGGAATCAACCTTCTCATTTAGTAAAATCTGATTCTTTTCAACTGTGCTCAGTCTGTCATTTATATTTGCATGAGCTTTGGCAAATTGTTGAAAGAGCTTAGCATTAGCTAGTTGAGCTTTCTCTTCATGAGTAGCAACTTCTGTTCGAAGATCAACAATAGATTTCTGAGTATCATCAAATCTATTATTCAAAGTTTTGATTTGAATCACTGTGCCTTGCAAACAAGTGAAAATTTCTGGATTTTTAATCTTCTTAGAATTAACTTCAAGAAACTTTTCTGCCCTTCCAGGAGGAAAAATACACTCTGACTTGTACCAATCAGCAGTTTGCTTGGCCAAATAACCAGCATCAATTTCATTATTAGAAGGCCCAGCAAAATCTGTTTTGTTTTCTGTTTTCTGACCATCAGTCTGATTTTGTGGTTGTTCAACTCCTGTACTCTTAGCTTCAACTGAATCACTCATCGACTCACTAGTAGAGGCAACAGAAGCAATAGGTTCTTGAGCAGAAATAGGTTCTTGAGCAACCTGTTTTCCTTTATCAACTGGAGTTTGCTCTGAAGAAAGAACCTTTTCTGGTTTATCAACCTCCTCACCATGAGCAGAAACATGATTAGCATCAGAGTTCAACTCAGTGTGTGATGCAACCACAGTGTCTTCAAGAACAACAGTAGGCCCATCAGCAACACCAGTATCGATAGAAAGTGTAACCTCCATGAGTGGTGGAGTAGATGCTTGAGTTTCAGCAAACTCTTCCATTGGAGACAAAACATCTCTAACAGCTTCATGTTCTTGAACCTTAACAACTTCTGGTTCAGAAAGCTTGACTTCGGATTCTGGTATTATAGGTTCTATGATAACCTCTGGCTCACCAGTAGGAATATCAAAAGAGATTTTCTCTTGAGCCTCTTCAACATACTCATCATCAGAATCAGTTAAAATAAGCCTTCTCCTCTTAGCTTGAGGTACTGCAACCAATTCTTCTTCTGCACTAGAACTTTCACTAGAACTTTCCTCAACCAATGGTGTTGAAGGTTTATTTGCCCTTTGTTTAGCCCTAGAATGTTTGGTGTTGATTGCAGTATGTTTCTTCCTTTTTGACTTTGGTGGTGGTTGTGGATGAGTGGTAGTGACAGGGTTTGTTGGTTCAGTAGTCATTTGGTCAGATTGTTTTTGAGGTTCTGTTTGTGTTTGAGGTGATATAGGTTGATCAGTGGTTGTTGGTATCGGCTCAGGTGATTGAGTAGGTTGAGATGGGATGTTTTCTGTACGATCAGTGGCTAAAGGTTCAGGCATAGATTGTGGTTCTGGTTGATGTGATTCATGTGGTTCATGGTTTGGTGATGGAGAATCTTGTGGTTGATTGACAAAGTTCTGTAAAGCAAGTGGCAATACTAAAGGAGGTATGTCTTTTCCAACATCTTTGTTAGTCATATCAGAGAATATTCTCTTAGTGACTCGAAAAGGTTGAATTTCATCAGCTTCATCAATAGTTAACCCAGAAACACATGCATTGAACAGAAGTTGACAAAATCTAGCAAAGTAAACTGTAGTAGACTCTGACAACTTATCACCCAAATTCATTAAAACATATCTACCAAAATCAAAATTACTGCCATAGAGTAGAGAATACCCAATTTGCAGACTGTCCATTGGAATAGCATCCCAGTTGGTGACCTTCTTTTGGAATGTCCTGGTGATACAATCAAAGAAAAAATTCCACTCTTTTCTCAAGTTTGGCCTCCTCACACTGCCCAGCTTGGCAAGTGATTCCATGTACCCAATCTCTGTTAGCATTTCCCTCAGATTTTGCTCAGAGACAACAGCATATGAAGTATGTGTGTCGAAATTCATGACATCACGAACAGTTTGTGGAGTAATCACAAACTCTTGGCCTTCATGAGAGAAGATGATAGACGGAGTTCCATTCTCTCCTCCTTCTATATATCTTGAGTTTTGCCAGAAATTAACAACTTGGGAAGCAGATAGAGAAGCCGGTTCAACCAGCGCTTGCCCAATCTCAGAATCTCGAAGAAAATTTTGCATTAGATGGAACGCCTCTGGAGCCCGGTCGTTCTCAAGTAAGGCTGCATAATTGTTAGGCACAAAACGTAGACCAAAGACAGTGAAAGGTTTAGTTGCCATTGAATCAAGAAATAAGCAAGAATCAACTGTGAAAATGTTTTGCAAGAAAGGTGTTTGTGAAAATGCCAAAGTGAAAAACAAAGATGTTTTCTGTTTTGGTAAAGTGAATACGAGTGGGTAAAAGTGATTGTGGCAAAAAATAATTTGAGTTTTAATTAAAAACTAAACTCAAACGATTTTACTTGAAAACACGCAACTGTTCCCTTGAAAAGTGTAAAAGTGAGACATATTGATGAGTGAGTGGGACACGTGTCACACATGCAACGGTTCACTTAATACATGCGCAGTAAAAGCCATTATTACCGCTGTCGTTCCGTTTATCAAGACATGTTACCACTAATTACACCAATTAACAGTTGTCAACTACTCCATTTACTCCAAAATTTTCAAATTATCTTAATGAAAATTTACCTTAGAGTACATAACACAATCAATCAGTGTTTGTCCAATTTTCAATCTTTATCACAAAAACCCTTTCAAAAATGCACAGTCGTGATTTTCGTGTGTGAGTAGCAGAGTTTACCAAATCAATTTTTATAGCATCTAATATTTCATAAAATCCATAAATCAAAACAATAAACACTGAATGCACAAACTCTCATATTAAACACAGAGTATATGATGAATGCTAAACTCTGTAGTTCCTTAATTACAGAAATCTGAATATCCCTGTTCCAGTTTATGTTCATGATTATCCAAGTAAGCACACAGTCATTATAGACAAAAATATCAAGAGATAAACATCAAAGCGTCATTCAGTGAGTTACATGTCAAGGATTGTCTCACAAACTCTCACATCACACAAGTGTTTAGGTGAAGTGTTTACCCTCAGATTCAATCAGTAAAAGCAGATACTACTATAAGCTTGAATGTCCACCAAATCTACACCACTTCGATTATATTTATGCACAAATCAAAAGGACTTTGTTCAGGGTTATAATTGAGTGAAATCAAACAGATGAGAAGAGATGAGAATTTCTAACTGAACAATTTATTTGATCAAAATGTTCAGTCAAATGATTAGTACATGTTTGTACAAGATGATCAGTATATATACCCCCCCCTTTTTTTTTTATTTTTTTTTTATATATATACTGAGTAAGATATCTTTTCTTAAGAAATACTCACCTGCTTGAATTTGATTTAACAAACGAATATAACTGCTCTTAATACTTCAGTATTCAAGAAAAATGAGCAGTTAATTTGGCTCAAAGGGGTTTACTAAGGGTAGTGTTTTATGAACAGTGTTTATGATCAGTGTTCAAAGATGTTTTGAACAGTGTTTGAAGAAAGATGGTTAATCCTAATGCCTTTATCATCTTCATGCACACATATATCATGTAGTCCCAAAATGGTTTAATGCAAGTTCTAGAGCAACATACTTACTGATGAACATCACACAATAATAAAATCTGATTGATATAAAATGTATCAATCACTTATTCAGCTCAAAATCTCACAGGGTTCAGACATGAACTGTTTCTCACCAAAATAAACAATGACACATCTCAAGTTTTAAAATTTTCACAAGTGCAAACAAAGAATCATTAAGAATCAGGTATGACTTGAAAACAGAGTGTCACTAATCAGAGTTTAGAGTTCATCAATATCAGAGTTAGTCATGAGAGGCAATGCATGCAGTATTCATAGATTCAGAGTTTAGGATCAAATAAACTAAGAGATGCTCTAAATATGAAACAGTATCATGCTGTGTTAACTTACTGTGCAATTTCTGATTAGATTACTGTGACTCAAAAAGAATCTTGATTTTTTTCACTGAAAATCATGCTCTATACATTTTTCTTCATCGGTATTTTCATTCAGACAAAAATCAACTCAGAATTCACAGAGTTTAACTATGACCAACAATCATGCTGACAGAGTTTAATTAATAAGGTTCACATAGCACTTTAGCAATTTACAGAGATATGAGCAACACATTTTATTTGAAAGAGTTTGAGTCTAACCAACATGTTTAGTCAAAACCAGATACCATCCCTAGTTCATTGACCAGTCTTGTAAATGTTGCTTCACTTAGAGGCTTTGTGAAAACATCTGCAAGTTGTTGATCTGTAGGCACAAAGTGAAGCTCAATATTGCCTTCCTCTACATGCTCTCTGATAAAGTGATACCTTATGCTGATGTGCTTGGTCATTGAGTGTTGTACTGGATTACCTGTCATTGCAATAGCACTTTGATTATCACAGAAAATAGGTATTTTACTATACCTCAACCCATAATCCAGTAGTTGATTCTTCATCCAAAAAATCTGTGCACAACAGCTACCAGCAGCAATATACTCTGCTTCAGCTGTAGATGTAGATATTGACTTCTGTTTCTTGCTGTACCAAGACACTAGTCTGTCACCAAGAAATTGACAACTTCCACTTGTGCTTTTTCTGTCAATCTTACAGCCAGCAAAATCTGCATCAGAGTAACCAAGTAGCTTAAAATCTGATTCTCTTGGGTACCACAGTCCTAAGGTTACAGTTCCCTTGAGATATTTGAAAATCCTCTTCACAGCTGTTAAATGTGGTTCCCTTGGATCTGCCTGAAATCTTGCACACAGACAGGTGGCATACATGATATCAGGTCTACTAGATGTTAAATAGAGTAGAGAACCAATCATCCCTCTGTAACTTGTGATATCCACTGATGAACCTGTATCTTTGTCCAGTTTTGTTGCAGTTGCCATGGGAGTTGTTGCGGATGAACAGTCAAGCATACCAAATTTCTTGAGAAGATTTCTGGTATATTTTGCTTGATTAATGAAAATTCCATCATCTGTTTGCTTCACCTGTAAGCCTAGAAAATAGCTTAACTCTCCCATCATACTCATTTGATATCTAGACTGCATGAGCTTGGCAAATTTCTTACAGAGTTTATCATTAGTAGATCCAAAAATGATATCATCTACATATATCTGAACTAAGAGCAGGTCATTACCAGATTGAAAGTAAAACAGAGTTTTGTCAATAGTACCTCTGTGAAACCCACTTTCTAGTAGAAATTTAGCAAGTGTTTCGTACCATGCCCTAGGTGCCTGTTTGAGTCCATAGAGTGCTTTGTCTAACCTGTAGACATGATCTGGATATTTTGGATCTACAAAACCAGGTGGTTGTTCAACAAATACTTCTTCTTCAAGTTTTCCATTCAGAAAAGCACTTTTCACATCCATTTGAAAAACCTTGAATTTCTTGTGAGAAGCATAGGCAAGAAACATCCTTATTGCCTCCAACCTGGCAACTGGTGCAAAAGTCTCATCATAATCTATTCCTTCCTGCTGTGAATAGCCTTTAGCTACCAGTCTTGCTTTGTTCCTTGTGATCACACCATCACTGTCAGTTTTATTTCTGAAAACCCATTTAGTACCAACAATAGATCTGTTCTTTGGCCTTGGTACAAGGGTCCACACCTCATTTCTCTCAAATTCATTTAGCTCTTCTTGCATTGCTGTTATCCAGTCAGCATCTTTCAGAGCTTCTTCTACTTTCTTTGGCTCAGTTTGTGACAAGAATGCATGAAACAGACATTCATTTGTTGTTGCACTTCTTGTCCTTACTCTTGCATCTGGATCACCAATAATTAAATCAGGTGTATGTGACTTAGTCCATTTTCTTGCAGAAGGCAGATTGCTTCTGTCATCATGTGATCCTCCCCCTTGATCCATGCTCTCCTGATTTTCTTGGTGCCTTTCTTCACTTTCTGATGCTCCCCCTGAATGTGACTGCTCAGAATTTGAATTTTCAGAGTTTGAATCAACAGTGTTTGATTCAGAGTTATCAATTGAGTCACTATCAGTGTTTGAATTATCACTTTGATGTGATTCTTCATGCTCCCCCTCAACTGGTTCTTCCCTTGTTTCTGATTGAAAAGTTTCTTCAGTGTTTACCAGTAGAGGTTCAGAATTGACCTCAACAGTGTTTGTCAGATCTGTATCATCCGAGTTTAATAAATCTTCATTTTCAAAGTGCAGTTGATCATGCTCATTAACATCTTCAAGTCCAGTTATTTTCTTGTCATCAAATGACACATGAATAGACTCCATGATCACTCTGGTTCTCAGATTATAAACTCTGAATGCCTTTGTTGACAGTGGATAGCCAACAAAAATTCCTTCATCTGCCTTTAGGTCAAATTTGGTCAACTGTTCAGGATGAGTCTTCAACACAAAGCACTTGCATCCAAAAATATGAAAATATTTTAGATTTGGCTTCTTCTTCTTCACCATTTCATATGGTGTTTTACCATGCTTGTTGATCAGTGTTGCATTTTGAGTAAAACAAGCAGTTTGAACTGCTTCTGCCCAGAAATAAGTTGGCAACTTTGCTTCATCTAGCATGGTTCTGGCAGCTTCTATCAAAGTTCTGTTCTTCCTCTCCACTACACCATTTTGTTGTGGAGTGCCAGGTGCAGAAAACTCTTGTTTGATCCCTTTACTCTTGCAAAATTCTTCCATAGATGAATTTCTGAACTCAGTTCCATTGTCACTTCTGATTATCTTCACTTGATGCTCTGACCCTTTGTCCAGTTGGATTATATGTTCTGTCAGTGTTAATGATGTTTCATCCTTCTTTGCAAGAAAATATACCCATGTGAATCTGGTATATTCATCAACAATGACTAATGCATATTTCTTCTTTCCAAGAGACATCACATTCACTGGACCAAAAAGATCAACATGTAGTAGATGATAAGGATCAACAATTGAAGACTCAGATTTGCTTTTGAAGGAGACTTTTCTCTGTTTAGCCTTTTGACAAGAATCACACAGTCCTTCTACATTCAACAAGGACTTTGGTAGACCTCTTACAAGATCATTCTTGATTAGCTCATTGATGTTGTTCAGGTTCAAATGAGAGAGTTTTTTGTGCCATTTCCAACTCTCTTCACTGGACATTCTTGTAGACAGACACACTGCTTTGCCATCAGTGTTGGTTGACAATTTTATTTCATAGATGTTGTTGTGTCTGTTTCCAACTAGAGCAACTTTCCCTGTAGATTTACTGATCACTTGGCAATATTCAGGCTGAAAATCTACATGATATCCTCTGTCACAGATTTGACTCACAGATAGCAAATCATGCTTGAGTCCTGGAACCAGAGCTACATTTGTGATGATGACATTTCCAAGATTAATATTTCCATATCCCAGTGTATGTCCTATGTTGCCATCTCCATAGGAAACTTTTGGGCCAGCCTTCTCCTCATACTCTGATAGCAGGGCTTTATTTCCAGTCATGTGTCCTGAACATCCACTGTCCACGACTAGGGTACTGACCCTGGTGCCCTGCAATCACAAACAATCACTGATTATTAGTTTTAAGGATCCAGACTTGCTTGGATCCTTTGGCTTTCTTAATTCTGTTAGCTTTTGCAGCGGAATTCACATTAACAGAGTTTAAGCTAACTTTTTCAGAGTTTACATTTACAGAGTTTACTTTAACCCATTTCAAATTTGGTTTGGATTCATAGTAATTATAGTAAATAGCATGATAATCTCTGCAAGTGTAAATAGAATGCCAAGTACTTCCACAGTGTTTGCATAAAGTCTGTGGTCTTGTTCTCACATAATCACTCTTTACTGCAGTTTTAGAGGGCAAAGAATTAATGTTTTTATTCTTACTGCAGAAATTAGCAAGATGATTAGTGCTACCACAGTTAAAGCATGTTTTCCTAGGAGCTAATGAAGCAAGCATTGGCTTTATTCCTGATGTTATACCTACCTTACCATTTCTGTTTTTCTTAGGCATTCTCTGTTTGTTGACAGATTTTATCTCCTTAAGCTTATGCTTGAGTTGTTTATCTGTCATTAAACCAATGTTAGCCTCTTTAACAAAAGTTTTAGCATATGACTCTTTAACAGCCTTTTTCTGTGCTTCAGTCTTAGGTCCACCTGTTCCCATGACATTACCCTCAGATGAACAATGTGGTCTAACCTTTACCTGATTTTCAAATCTAAGTTCATCTCCTACAGAGTAACCTAGACCTACTGTATCTGACTGAAACACTTCTTGAGTGTCTTTACCAGAGTGTGTCCAAGTTTTAATGATGTGTTTAGTATCCTCCAATTCAGATTCTAGTTGCTTATACTTACCTAGCAACTCCTGTTCAGTAAACACTGCATCATCTCTCTCTTTTTGAATTTTATTCATGTTCTCTAGCTGTTCCTCAACAAGTTTATTTCTTTCTTTGAGTTGAGAACACTCAGACTTTATCCTCTCATTTTCTAAAGTCTGATCCCTATAACTGATATGCAATGCTTTAAGATAAATTCTCAATTCAGTTATATCATCAGTGTTATAAGCATAGGTAGTTGGAGGTACCTTGAGATCATCATTTTCAGTCTTAGTAGTAGCCATGAGAGCATAGTTGACTTCCTCATCTGAATCTGAAGTGTCTGCCCAATCTCTGCCTTTGGTGTAGAGTGCCTTTTCAGTTTTACCCTTCTTGCACTCAGGAGCATAGTGACCCATCTCCTTACACTTGTAGCATTGAATCTCAGACTTATCTTTCTTATCAGATTTGAAGTCCTTTTCCTCAGATTTCTTGAAATTCTTCTTGTCAAACTTTGAGTAGTCCTTGGAGAATCTCTTTCCCTTCTTGAAGTTCTTGTATCCCATCTTCTTGAAGGTCTTTACCATCAATGCAGCCATTTGCATCATCTCCTCATCATCTTCAGAATCAGATGAGTCATATGTGTTTGAGTCAACATCAGTGTTTGATGACTCATTCTCTGAATGAATGACTAAAGCTTTTCCTTTTGCCTTTCTCCTTGATGCTTCCTTCTTTGATGGTTTCTCCTCAGCCTTAAGAGCAACAGACTTTGACTTTCTACTAGATCTTTTGTTTCTCTGCTCCAATTCCAATTCATGGGTTTTGAGTAGTCCATAAATTTCATCAATCTCTGTTTCACCAAGTTCATAATTATCTCTTATAGTGGTTGTTTTCACATCCCACTTTTCAGGTAGAGAGAGAAGAAACTTGAGATTTGAATCTTCTAAATCATACTCTTTGTTCACCAATGACAAATCATTGAGCAGTTTACAGAATCTGTCAAATGTTTCTGTCATGGTTTCATCAGATTTTGCCTCAAAATGCTCATACTCCTGAGTGAGTATGTTCCTTCTGTTCTTCTTAATTGCAGGAGTTCCTTGACATCTAACCTCAAGTGCATCCCATATCTCCTTTGCAGTTGTGCAGTTTATCACTTTATTGGACATAACATTGTCTAACGCACTGTGAAGTAAATGCTTTACCTTCGCATCCTTTGCAATAGATGAAAGATCCTCAGCAGTTAGATCTTTCTTCTCTTTTGGAATAACTTTTGATTCCTCACCGGCAGCAGCAGCAGATAACTTTGTAGGTTTGTGAGGACCTTCATAAATTCTGTCCAGATATTCTGGATCTGTAGCCTCCAGAAACATGGTCATCTTCACCTTCCAAATTGCATACTCTAATGGCCTCAGTATAAGAACCCTAATTGTTTCATACCTACTAACAGTAGTAGGAGCTTTCTCAGATGGTGGAGGTATCTCTGCCATTGATTACTATTGTGTTTGGATCTTTAACTGTAATAAAGTAACAGATTTGGCTCTGATACCACTTGTTAGGTCGAATACACAATATATAATCAAGTACCGTATGAATAAGTAATAAGAACACACGTTTTAACTCTTAAAACTGTTTGGAATTGATAATTCCTCTCTCGGTGATGTAAAGTATCACAGAGAGCTGCTTAGGTTACAAGAATGATATTCGTTCACGATAGATACCCTTCTAGGGTTAACCTAACTGTATTTATAAGATATACAGCTACGTACAATCGTAAATTGATTCTCCTAAAATTAAGCTATACAATTGATATCAATTACGATTGCTACACGTCTTCTAAGTCAACTCAATCTCTTTGATAGCTATCCAATCTTCAAAGATATCGCTTCCATATTAATATTAAATTAATCTTCAAACTTTGTTGACTTGTAGACGCTCCCAGTAGACAGACTTTAGCAAACTCTGTTCTCTCCATGCTAACAGTGTTTGCGCTTCCATGTATTCAGCTATCAGTGTTTACGCTTTCCTCTGTCAGCGTTTGCGCTTCCAGCAATCAGCGTATACTCAAACTCTGTTACAACTGCTTTCAATAACAAGTTAAACTCTCTTTACCTGTAACACTTAAACACTGACATTAAATCACATCAATTATATCTAACATATTGTTTTATTGTAGGAAAAGGGGATTCATGTTAACACAAAATAACGCAAGCGTACGTGGTCACAAGTAATATAGATAGAAGTCAAGTTCGTTCCCACAGAGATCTTAGGTTTCAATTCAGTTTTGTACCTATGCAACAATGTATGGTTATTATGCACTGCTAAGACAATTAACAATATTAAGTTTTTACTAACTATAATTAACTAGGATACAAATTAACAAACTAAAAATTACTAACTAATGAGAATTAAAATTTAATTACTTATATGCGAGAAACACATGGAATCCTAACTTCATCATCTACTTCACTTAGAGTTGATGACTTTAATCAATACATACGATGGTTTTGATATCTGATCGGATAACACGAAACAAGTAAAAGCTACCTCTCGGTATACTACCAAACTACGCATGCATCCACAAAAGAGATAGAAGATGGGTAGACACCAATTATGTTTAAACCCTATATCTCTATAGAATTTGAAAACATAAAGTTTTAAGCACAAGTTATCCACTTAGATCACATAGGGTAGAATCATATCTCTATGTATGCCACAAATCATGATAATAATATCAACCTATCCTATGCTAGCATGACAAGTTCTAAATCTCAAGATCCACTCTCGTTTCGCAAGAGATTAACAAATTAGATGTTCATGACGCATCTAAATACATGAAACACAACCATACGAGGATATCAAGAATTCACCACACATAAATCTTTAAAGCAATCAAACTACTAAGCTACATAGATAAATCTGTTAGAATCCCATGACAACGATTAGCTCATATCGAACCGCTCGTCATCATGGGATCTGATGAAACCATGATAAAAGACAAGATATGAAAGAAAGTAATAATATTAATAAAACAAGAGTTGAGAAAACAAATCTATGATACAAAAGATGAAGTAGATCTAGATCCGTTGCTTGTCACGAGCGTTGAATCTTTCTCCCCGTTTCTCCCTTGCAGATCTAAGCTATATTATGTACAAGATATCTAATTATCTAATTCTCTAATTGTCTTTTACAAGGGGTTGGATGTTTTTATATAGGCACTCCAAGTCTTTCCCAGCAAGAAATTGCCTTCTACTACAATTAGAATTCGATTTAGGTATCAAAAACTGCCCAAAATATAATTAGAACTTGAAAAGGGCAAAACAGTAAATTCTCTGCTCCAATCAGTCTGCTTGTCGCGCAGATTGCGCCCACCACACGCAACTTACGCGCACAATTCCTGTCCCAAGTTGTAGAAAATCTTTCAGGCTTCGCGTGGACAGCTTACGGGCCTCAAACGGACTTATAGAACTCAAGATATGGCCAAAACAGTGTAGACTGCGCAACCTTCCCGGAAAATCCGAATTTTAATCAATTAATCCTCCAAACACGATAGAAGCATCACCCATAATCGACATTCTTGTAAGTCTGCACAACTAAGCAAAACACATTGTTAGGTCCAAATGTGTTGTAGAGTGGGGGGTGAATACAACTTTTCGAATATGAGAAGCAATAAATACGATGTAATAAACGAACACAGATTCAAGGAATATATGTCTTATATATAACTTGAAATGGTTGCTACAACATTCATTACAAAGTATAACAGAAGTTCAGAGAGAAGTGAATGATACTAAGCTCTGTGAATGCACTCTCTCTTTTTCTCTTGTGTTTTTCTCAAGAATTGCTCACACTGAAACATCACACAAGTACTTCTATTTATACTACATGTAATCTATGTCCTGTAGTCTTCAAAGACTAAGATGTACGTGGCCCAATGATGTCCACATAAATCTTGCCTTATCTTGAAAGCTTGGAAATCTGCCAATCAGAAGATGCCATGTGTCATGTTGAAGCTGCACTCTAAGTAGAACTTCTACTTGAGAATTTCTACTTAGCCATCTCGAATTTCTAAGTAGAACTTCTACTTAGAAACTTCTACTTGGTCATCTAGAATATTTAGTACTTAGAAAATATTCTGGTCTTCAACTTGAAACTTCAATGCACATCTTGAACTTGTGATATCTTCATGTCTTCTTTGTTCTTCACTAAGCTCTTGAATATGGATCTTTATTACTGACATAAACTTGCTATCAATGTCCTGACACTTGATACAACGGTCTGGTTCATAAGTGACTAGTCTTGGTAGGGTTTTTGCTTCTTGAATAAATTACCATATCCAATTAGTAATGTGGCTTTCCAATATTTTCTTTCCTTCTTGTTCACTTGAAATCAATTGGTCTTATTGATACTGATAGTTATGATCTTGATTTTTGGCTTTTCAAATCACTGAGGCATGAACAACTTTGACTTGAACTTCTCTCAATGATTTCTTCTTGGATTGATCATAGTTAACATGTTGAATTGTATCAATTACCTTGTCTTCATTTAGTGTTGATTTCTTGTGACTTCTTGTTCTTGATTGTCTTCTAGTTAAGTATCTTTTCCTTTAGTTTGAGTTACATTAGTTATAGTGTTACAAGTTTACACACTCTGCCTTTCAATCTCCCCCAATTTGATTGTCTAACAATGACATTCAAATTAATGAAGGATAACTCAACTAAACAATGAGACGAGAAAAGATAATTAACATTACAGTCTTGAATAATTTACAACTGAAATTTACATGAAAACAATACAAAGAACTTAAACTAGAAACAGAATTCGAACTTTGAATTAAAGATCATTTGAGTGATTCCTATCACCTGGATTATTTCATATCTTTTAGTCAAACTTGTATCACCTTATTGGATTCACTCTAAGGTGAATTTTCCTCAAGTGAG
This sequence comes from Saposhnikovia divaricata, assembly GCA_036435485.1. Lineage (NCBI taxonomy): Eukaryota > Viridiplantae > Streptophyta > Magnoliopsida > Apiales > Apiaceae > Saposhnikovia > Saposhnikovia divaricata. The sequence goes on from CM071599.1 coordinate 38,239,199, forward strand.
TTAAAGCAACTGAAAGACATGAAGTTTTTCCAACTTCAAGTTCACACCACTCTGACCTTTAACCCTAATTCCGTTTCCTCTTTCTAGCTTCAGCAGCTTGGACTCTCTCTTCTTTCTGCCTTTTGCGCTTCTCCTTCTGCTGCTGTTCTTTCTTGTACACTGGATCTTTAAGCTGCTTCCACCTAGCATTCAATAGACTTACAGCTTCCATTTCTAGAGGGTTCTTGGGCTCTGGATAAGGATGTTTGAAAAGCCTTCTGAGTTTGTCCACTTCCTGAGTAGTTCTGATCTTTGGAATATCCTCAAAGTTCTTCATGATGAGCTGAGGTTTCCAGTGAGATTTATCAGATTTAAACTGACAATAGATCATCTTGGGGTAGCCCTTGACACGGTCAGTATTGTGGACACTGGCCGCATCTCGCTCCATTCGCTTCTTTTCCACCACTACTTCAGACAGGTAACTCATGAGTCTCTGCTTTTCTTCAACAAACTTATCTTCCACTTCGCCCCATTTGAATACATATAATACTCTCTCCAGAAATGCAGCATCTTGAGTCCGTAGCAGCCATTGTCTACTCATATGCAAGATTGTTTGATTCTGGTCTGCATCTATGAATACTAAGGCATCAGCTGTATCTTCAACATAAGCATGTATCCAGTATACACTATCACTTCCTGGAACACCAATAGCCTCCCTTATTTCTCCTTGTTCTAGTGCTCCAGAAGGAAGAGTTAGAGCTTCATCTACATTCTTCATGGCTTGAAGAATATTCCATTTCTTCTCTATCAGCTCCGGCTCAATCTTCACGTCATCAAGAGGGTTTGGAGCAATGACATCACACTTCCACACCTCATTGCTCTTTTTGAATATAACTTTTTCAATGATCTTCACGGATTTATCTTTAAGCTCCGAAGCGAATCCCTTACTCATCATTTGTCTACAGACAGCTTTGAGAGATTCCACTGAAAACTCCATTAGATCATTTTCCTCCATGCTAACCCTCTTCATCTTTCCGTCAACTACCATCCGGACAAAATTTGGATAAGCTGAGAATTCTGGACCCTTGTCCTCTGCTAGCTGCATTAACTGATCCCTATACAGAATGCTTAGCTCCTCAGAATGAGAGTATTGAATTTTTGTCGCTAGCAAGAACAACTCTGACGCAGATCTTCTCGTTATGAATTGGTCATCCACATATAAGAAAGATGTTGGGACTCTTTCTACCAAAGACAAGATAATCTGCCACTCCTTAAGATTTGCATTGTATCCAACCCTGACTTTAGAAATTAGTCTCTTCAAAGCATTTATATAGTCCCCAGTCATTGGATTCTGCAAATTCAAGTTGTAGAACAGATCATCTGCATCCTTGTTATGAACTCCTTTCGCACAGGGTCCCATCATTATCTTCCTTGCTTCATCCCATTTCTGCCCTATCCTTCGTTTGTCCAGATCAACTTGAGGATCAGCTAGCCTTGCAAGCTCATGATCATACTGCTTCCCTTGTAGCTCCACCTTCTTTTCTAGGAACGCAGCATGTTCTTGCATCATCTTCATTTTATAGAACTGAGCTTGTTCCAAGGCTAACTGTTGAGCTTTAAGGGTTTCCTCATCAACAGGAAATTCTTCAGGCATTCCGGAAGACATCCCAGCACCTCCACCATGTTCCTTCAAAGATCTTTTTATAGCGTGTGCCAACGGTACGTCTTCCATGTCAGAATCTCAGTCAAGTACCTCCTGTACTGTTTCCTGATGACTCAGGTCAACAAATGGTTCATCAACCATTACTGCCTTACCCTTCTCATCCTCAGAGCCTCTTCATCAACAGACGGCTCAACTTCTGGTTCCTTGACAAGATCAGCGGGTTCTTCAATTTCTTCGATGTGAACTGCCTGCTGTCTCGTCTCCTTTCCACTCTCCCCCTTAGGTGAGTTATCCTGAGCTCCACCTTGGTCTTCAGATCCACCAGCTGCATAGGAACCTCCAAAACCAGAACCAGAGGCTCCCGCTCCACTAGCACCACCTGCACCACCTGCACCAGCATCGGGGGGAGGTTGTTGCGACTCGAAACACTCCGGGGGCACAAAACTCCTGACTGCGAACATCATTCTACTAATCTCCACAACCATTGTATGCATTGTAGACTCCAATGCCCCCATCCTCTCATTGAGAGTGCTTCCTAAGACACCACCAGCATGGCCCAAGTCATTGACCTTATTTGTCAAATCATCAAAAGCTGTAGCTTGACTTGCCATTCTTGCTGCGTAGTCGTCTAGAGCCCTTTGGTTGTTTCCAATGTTCATCCCAAACTGCCCCATCGTCTGTCCGAACTGCTTCATCTGATTTTCCATAGAAGTCATACGCGTATCAAGATTTTCAATGTTAAGGGACGGTGTTTGGTTTAGGTGACCTCGCTCTAATACTCGTTCTGTTGGTATTTGACGCTCGGTTTCGGGCCTTGAAAATGAAGGTCCCTCTCTCCCTAACCTCTCACACACACTCCCTGTCTCACGCTCGTGTATGTCTTCAATGATTGATCCAAATAATGAAGTAGTACCTGCAGAAAATTGATAAGAAATGTTGTTGACAGTTATGGGATCAAATTCTGTTTGTTCCTGAGTTGGAATCTCAGGCTGAGAGGCTGCAAAGTGTTCTTGTACAACATCAGAACCGATCCTCTTTGCAGCATCAGTACGTACCGGTGAAGGTACGGCTGAAGTTCTTAAGACTTCATGTCCTCTTGAAGCAACAGTATCTTCAAGAGGTACATCATCCTCACCAAAATCAAAATCCCTATGTGCAGATTGTTCAAGGGGTGAACCACTCGCGTGAGGTGGAGTGGTTGCGTGTGACACACTAGGGTTTGACTGTGGTTGTGAAGTAGCAGCGTGGAAAAGTTTGGCTTTCTTTCGAATAAGTTGCTACTCTTCGGTTTCACTCTCCTCATCATCTTGTACATATACACGTGCTGGTTTTCTGACTTCCGTTAACAGGGGTGAAAGAGAATAAGAATGTGTATCGGTTTCAGAAATATAGCTCTCACCCTGGGATAGATCCTGCGGGTTAGCAGAATCTTGGGTCGCGGAATCAGATACATAGGAGGAGGAATGAATAGTATGCAGGGAGAGATTACCTGATTGATTACCTTGTGCATCATCGCTTTCCTCATCAGGAATCTCATCAAATGCCTCAGCATGAACAGATGGATTTTGAGCATGTGATGAAACTTGTGATGATGCCTCCAAATTGGTAACTCCTGCATCATATCTAAGCCACATTTGAATATTTTCAGGAGTAGACATTGGTTTACCTTGATGTTTATCCTGATTAGCAATGGTTGAAAGTGACTTAGTGCCCATCCCTAGCGATGCAGATGTTGGGCTTCTGGCAAATCCCTGTCTAACAGCAAGAGCATCCTTCGGTATTAAGTCATTGATCAGCATTTGAAGAAACCGAGGAAACCAGCAGACGACATCAGTTGTAGTGAGGTCTCTGCTTGCAGGAGATCCCATTGAGCCCACTATTTCAGAGAGAACTATGCGTCCATAATTTATATCCAGTTCTCTTGTTAGGGCAACTACAAAGGTTTGCATTGGAATTGGAATTTGATGAAAGTCTTTTTCGCGTGCCCGAAAACATCGTGTGATGGCCTCGAAAAAGTAATTCCATTCCACATGGAAGAATTGTTTTTGGATATTTCCTGTGATTGGGCCTTTCGGAGGATAACATCCAATTTCTTCAAAGAATCTGAGGCGTTCTGCAGCAGTAGGTTCTGGATCATAGGCATCTTTAATTGGGAATCCCAGAACCCTGTTGACAATTTCTTCGGTCACCTCATATTCCTGACCCGCTAAGGTAAACCTGAAACCAAAGGGGGTTGATTTGCTCCCAAAAGTAACCGCACTAGTCCATAATTGCTGTAAGGCATCATGTACTAGTGTAGGTTTAGCAGTAAAAGCATGGCTAGCTTTGGAGTACAAATTGAGAAATCGTATCCAAAACTTAAACCGCGGGAGTTGATCACCAATTTCCGTAGAAATATTATAAAAGTTGTTTTTAGCAAGTGAAAATTGGTGAGCCATTTTAATTAAATGTTTTTCTTTGAAAGATGTGAATTTTTTTTTATTTTAATTGAGAAAAACAAATAATTTACGAATTAATCAGTTTTATTCCTTTTAATTTTTCGAGAATATCAAAAGATAGTCTGAAAATTTAAACTACGGAATATGAACAGCCAATGACTAGATCTGAATATTCAACAAAGATGAATATTCGTGTGTTTATCAGTGAAATCGTGTGTATATGTGGAGAATATGAATTCGTGTTTTGAACATACACAAAACTTGATGTTTGTGTGTATGTATATGCGCGTGTATATGCGGTTACAAAACACAGTATCACAATGATTAATGATAACACAGTGATTAACAGTCAAAAATTTGGCAGTAATTCGTGATTAGTATGAGTTTAATCACAAAAACACGGGTTAATTGTATGAAGTCTGTGAAATCGCACTGTTTTTGTGAAACGGCTGCTGTGAAAATGAAATTAGGTAAAGTGAATTAGGCATCGAGTTAGAGATGTATATATAGATGAATGTGAAATGACAAAAATGTCCCTGTTAAAAAGAGTGAAAATTACCAAGTCCATACAGGGAACATCTAAGTCGAACTCTATCTCGAACATCTCTATCTCGAACATCAAGTCTAACTTCGAGATAAAGTTCGAGATAGAAGTTAACTCGAACAATTAAGCACAAATGAACACTAACCAATTTTACAGCAGAAACTATAGGGAAATCCTATCTCGAACATTTATGATATGTAGTAAACTTGGAAAAATCCCCTCTTGAAAAAATAGGGAAATTCAAGATACTTTTCGAGTTAGAAGTCTATCTCGAACATCAAGTCGAAATTCGAGTTGAGTTTCGAGATAGACTAACTCGAAGTTAATCTCAAATTCTTTCCAAAATACCCCCTTGAAGCAAAAAGTACAGGGTAATTCAAGATATGTTTCGAGTTAGGAGTGTAACTCGAAAAATTCCCTTTAGCTTAACTGAGAACTCTATCTCGAACACCAAGTCGAAATTCGAGTTGAGTTTCGAGATAGACTAACTCGAAGTTAATTCTCAGTTCTTTTCAAAATATTCCCTTAAATGGAAACCTCATCTCCACTTTTGAGATAAAATTCGAGATAGAATTTATCTCGAATATTTTGAAGATAGAACTAGGCACACTGGTAACTCGAACTCGAACTCGAAGTCGAATTTCGAGATGAATTTCGAGATAGCCAACTCGAAATTCTTCCCAGACTTAGAATTTTTCAAAAACTTCACTCTGACAGCTTAAGTCGAAATTCAAGTCGAATTTCTAGATGAGTTTCGAGATAGTACCTAACTCGAAATTTTGAAGTTTTTCAATTCTAAGGCCTCTAATTACATGAAAATCATAGGTAAATTCATCTAAAAATCATGCAATATTCAGAATATTATGAATTTAACTCCCCCTATGATCATGCAATCTAACAAGCATAAATTCACAGATTTGTGCTATAAAAGACATTTAAAACACAATGAATTCATGCAAAATCACACTATATGCAAACTATAACAATCATTAATTAGGCATTTTAAAGTCTAAACACATAATGATTGATTAGCTTGCACATACAAACATAAACATGGATTTTACAGATAGAAGGCTTTACTAACTTGTGTTAAGCATTCCCAATTCACCAACCAACCTATTGAATATTACTTCATCAAGAGGTTTGGTGAATATATCTGCAATTTGTTGCATTGTGGGCACAAAATGTAGCTCCACAGTCCCCTCCTCGACATGTTCTCTTATGAAATGATACCTGATGTCAATATGCTTGGTTCTTGAGTGATCTACAGGATTGTTGGTTATGGCAATGGCACTTGTGTTGTCACACATGATTGAAATCTTCTTGTGCTCCATGCCATAATCCTTCAATTGGTTCCTCATCCACAGTATTTGAGCTACACAGCTTCCAGCAGCAATGTACTCAGCTTCAGCAGTAGAAGTAGATACTGTATGTTGTTTTTTACTTTGCCAGGACACCAATCTTCTGCCAAGAAATTGGCAAGCACCAGATGTGCTTTTCCTATCAATCCTGCAACCTGCATAGTCTGAATCCGAATAGCCAATAAGATTAAAACCTGTATCTCTTGGGTACCAAATCCCTAGATTTGGTGTGCCCTTGAGATACCTAAAAATTCTTTTGACGGCTACGAGATGTGATTCTCTAGGATCCACTTGGAACCTTGCACATAAACAAGTTGCGAACATTATATCGGGTCTACTTGCAGTTAAATAGAGGAGTGAGCCAATCATACCTCGATAGCTTGTGATGTCAACTGGTTTACCTGATTTGTCTTCATCAAGCTTCGTGGCTGTTGCCATGGGAGTCTTAGCTGCTGATGCATCTTCTAGATTATACTTCTTGAGTAAATCTCTGACGTACTTGGATTGACAGATAAAGATACCATCTTTTCTCTGACTGATCTGTAATCCAAGGAAGAAGGACAGCTCTCCCATCATGCTCATCTCATATTTTTCCTGCATTAGCTTGGCAAATTTCTCGCACAAGCGCTCATTTGATGACCCAAAAATAATATCGTCCACATATACTTGAACAAGTATTAAGTCATTTCTCACAACTTTATAGAACAATGTTTTATCAATTACTCCCCTAACAAAACCATTTTCAATTAAGAATAAGGATAGGGTTTCATACCATCGTCTTGGGGATTGCCTGAGGCCATAGACAGATTTGAAGAGCAGATACACAATATCTGCATGTTCTGGATCAACGAAGCCAGGCGGCTGTTCCAGATACACTTCTTCTTCTAACTCTCCGTTCAGGAAGGCACTTTTCACATCCATCTGGAAAACCTTGAAGTTCTTATGTGCTGCAAATGCCAAGAACATCCTGACTGCCTCAAGTCTTGCAACTGGTGCATAGGTTTCATCATAATCAATTCCTTCTCGCTGAGAATAACCTTTTGCAACCAAACGAGCCTTGTTTCGTGTTACAAGTCCGTTTTCATCCAGTTTATTTCTGAATACCCACCTAGCTCCAATTACGGATATGTTCTTTGGTCGGGGTACCAGTTTCCAAACTTTCTGCCTTTCAAACTGATTGAGTTCCTCTTGCATTGCAATCACCCAATCAGCATCGCCAAGAGCTTCTTCTATTTCTTTAGGTTCAAGCTTGGATAAGAACCCAGAATATAAGGAGATATTAGCCATGTCAGCTCTTGCAGTTCTTCTAGTAGTCACACCAGCATCTGGATCACCAATAATTAACTCAAACGGATGGTCTCTATTCCATACCCGTTCACCTGGAAATTGTCTTGATGATTCAGCTTGACTTTCTGAGTTGGGGTGCTGACTACTTTGATTATTTTCACTAACTCCCCCTGAGTTAGTGCCAGCTCCTACAGAACTAGAGTCAACTCGACTCGAGCCTTGAACCGTAGTCCTTGAGCTGCTATTTACTCCCCCTGAGTTGTTGCCGGTTGGTACTGAAGAAGTCTCTCCTGATCTTGTAGAATTAGCTTGTTCACTAGACTCAGGTTCTTCATGTACGCTTGGAACATTTAATGGAACGACCAACTCAGGTTCATCTTCAAGATCTTCTAAGTCCAGATTCTGAAATTTTAGGGACTCAGGTTCACTAGAATCTCTTGAAATTGATGAGAGTTTGGTATCGTCGAATCTGACGTTGTAACTTTCAGTCACTTTTCGATCATTCACCAAGAACACTCTATAAGCTGCCACCACGTCTGTAGAGTAACCAACAAAGATTCCTTCACGAGCTTTTGCGGCAAACTTGCCTAGATTTTCATCATCTATAAGCACATAGCATTTTGCTCCGAAGACATGAAAGTATTTGATTGTTGGTCTTCTGTTGTTCATTAGCTCACATGGTGTCTTTTCTTTATCTTTTATGATCAAGGTTCTATTTTGAGTGTAACAAGCGGTACTCACTGCTTCGGCCCAGAAATACAAAGGAAGTTTTGAATCATACAACAAAGTTCTTGCTGCTTCAACCAGAGTTCTATTCTTCCTTTCAACTACTCCATTTTGCTGTGGAGTTCTCGGGGCTGAATACTGACGACGTATTCCCTTAGATACACAGAAGTCATTTAGCACTGCGTTTTTGAATTCAGTGCCATTGTCTGATCTAATCGTCTTCACAGTAAGTGTTGAAACATTCTCAATTTGAGTGATATGATCAATGATTAAGAAAGGTACTTCGTCTTTCATCATTGCGAACAATACCCATGTATACTTGGAGAAGTCATCCACGATTACCAAAGCATATCTTTTCCTAGACAACGATAGGACATTCACTGGGCCAAACAAATCCATATGAAGAAGTTGCAGAGGCTCAGTAATACTAGAAATTTCTTTGCTTTTATGCGATGCTCGCTTCGACTTTCCCATTTCACAAGCTTCACAGAGTCCTTTCGGAGCGAACTCCATTTGAGGTAGATCTCTCACCAATTCTCGCCTCGCGAGAGCATTCATCGTTTTAAAGTTTAAGTGAGATAACTTTTTGTGCCATAACCAGCTTTCATCATCCGAGGCTTTGCTGTAGAAACAGGTGACCTCATTCTGATTTGCTGAATCCATATCTGCAACAAAAAGATCTGCCTTTCGAACTCCTCTCAAAGCTAGTGAGCCTTCCTTGATGTGAGTGATTGATACACCTTTCTTGTTGAAGACAATTTCGTAACCTTTGTCACAGAATTGACTAATACTCAACAGATTGTGCTTTAGTCCCTCAACATAGGAAATATCTTCTATGATGACATTGCCAGTTTTCAGTTTGCCATATCCCTTAGTCACACCTATGCTGTCATCTCCAAAGGTAACATAAGGGCCATCCTTCATAACCAACTCTGTAAGCAGGGACTTGTTTCCAGTCATATGCCTCGATGCTCCACTGTCTAGCACCCATATGACTTTATTTCTATACTGCTTAACGCCCTGCAATGACAGATTGGTTAGACATTCTTCGGAACCCAACTTTGATTGGGCCCGGCTTTTCGATAAGATCGAGAATCAACAGATTTAACAACAGGAGATGCACTTTTCTTCACATTACTAGAGCTTTTGACTATCTCCTTTCCTTTCTCAGACTTGATAGATTTGTCAGTCTTAGGAGAAGGTTTGTCACTCCTAACTTTAGGAGGACTGACAGTCTTGGCTCTCCCATACTTTTTCTTGATATTTGAACTAGCAACAGTATTTGAGCACGACTGGCTAGATGCATTCATTAAATGCACAAAAGATTGCATGATGTTAAAAGTGCATGGCATACAATTAGGTTGACCACACTGTGCATGATTCTGATGCAGATTATTCATTGTATGTGTGGTAGGCATGGCATGTGCAGCAGGAACATTCATGTTAGCTTTGCATGCATAAGAAAGATGTTCAGTAGATTTACAATGATAACATGCTTTCTTTATTCGTTCAGCCTTAACCTCTTTTATGCCTTTCTCTCTCTTTCCTTGTTGTTTAACAGCCTTAGCTCCTAATCCTAGTCTAGATTCATCTCTAGGGAAATTGATTTTCACTTGTTTGATAGGAGTTATAGGTTGTTCTTTCTGGCGATCTTCCATCTCAATCTCATATCTAGCTATCAATTCAGTCTCTTCTTCTTCTATTCTAGGAACAAAATGTTCGTAGATAGGTTTGACAGCCGTTTTAAGAATTGTAGGTGTTTCCTTTTTAAGGTCACTGGAACTAGGGTCAATAGGTCTCTTTCCTTCTTTCTTAGGAAGGTCAGAATAATCAAGTCCTATACCTACTCCAGTTATTTTCTTAAATGTGTCATTATCTACATACACTTTACTAGCAGCTAGTTTGTAAGCTTCGCATTTTGTTTCTAACTCAGCTAGATTGTTCCTAAGACATGCTTCTACTTCTTCCTTAAGGACGAGCTTGTGTTCCAGAGATGTAATAAAGTCTCTTAGGGAAGTATCTACAGTGCAAGCAGCCTCTAGCTCTTCCACTTTTGCCTCAAGCATTCTGCATTTGGCAACAAGTGTTTTCTGTTCCTTTTGAGAAGAGTCTAGGCTTTTGCACAACATATAGATCTCTTCACTAAGAGCCCCGTTCTATTCCTTATAATCATCAATAGACATTTCTACTTTAAGAGTCAGAATTGGTACCTCTGGTTCCTCTGATGTCTCAGCCATGAGGGCAAAGTTTGCTACATGAGTAACATCTTCCTCATCTGAATCATCCCAAGCTCTTCCTTCTGTCACCAATAAAGCTCGTTTTCCATGTCTTTCCTTCAACAGTGCTTCATAGTTGCTTTTGAGGGCTTCAAATGTCTCTTTTGGATAAGTCTGTTTAGGCTTTTTGCAGTCCGAGGCAAAGTGTCCAGCTTCACCACAATTATAGCATTTGAACTTCATTTTGAAATCCAAAGGAGATTTGTAGCTGGTATTCTTGCTTTTTCCTTTGTAGCCTGACGAACTACCACCACCCCTAGCAGCCCGATAATAAGATGAAGATTTTCTCTGTGGTCGGTTGCTCTTTCTAAATCTCATGTTGCTGAACTTCCTTGCCATGTATGCCACGACACTATCGTCCATGTTGTCCAGCTCTTCTTGGGTGTAGTAGTCATCATCACTGTCAGATGCGCACTCGTCATCATTATCAACTTGATGTGGTGCAAGTGATGATTTAGGCTTTGCTGCAACCATTGCCTTCTTAGACTCTTCCTCATCAGCAACTAATCCTGATGCACTTTCTTTTCCCTTTGAATCATTGTCCCATGCTTGATCTTGAAGTGTTTCCAGCTCATAGGTCTTTAATATTCCATAATATTCTTCCAGAGAAGTTGTATGTAAATCTCTGGTTTCTCTTATTGCGTAGACCCTATGTTCAATGCTTTTTGGCTGGTTCCTCAGATATCTCGTATTAGTCTCAACCATGGGGAGAGTTACACCTCTCAGATTCAAATCCAATACCAACTGACTGAATCGTAGGTAGACATCTGTTATGCCTTCTCCTTTCCTTATTCTAAAGGTGTCATACTCCATCTTGAGTATGAGTGTCTTGTTGCTTCTGACCTCTGCAGATCCTTCCATGACAACTTCTATCTTGTCCCAAATCTTCTTCGCTGTAGTCAGACCTTTGACTATATTAAACATTTCATGATCAAGAGATTCCATCAAGGTTTATCGAACGGCAGTATCACAAGCTATTTGTTCCTTATCAGCATCCGAAAACTCCGAGACCTTTTTAGGCTCAGACCGAGGTGGTATAACCACTCCTCCTTCCGTATGTGCAGGAAAAACCACCATTGGAACAAATTTACCCTTGTCCAGGACTTCCAGATATTCAGGGTTAACAGTCTCTAAATATAGTCTTATTCTGAAAACCCATTCTTCATAGTGATCTCGGTTGAACATTGGGATCTTGAATGTATTTTTAGGAGCCATCTCAATTCTGGTCACTAAAAGTTTCTAAGTACCCAAGACTAGGCTATGTAGAATTTATATGTAGAACTTTTGCCTAAGTCGAAATTTCTCTAAGTAGAAATTTTGCTCAAGTCGAAATTCACCAAGTAGAAATTGTCCAAGTCGAAATTCTATGTAGAAATTCTCAAGTAGAAATTCTATGTAGAACTTTTGTCCTTAGAATAATTTTTCTGCAGATTACTTTAATATTGAATAAACAATATTATCTTTTTAACACCTTTTGACTTTGAATGCTTTACTCACCTAACCCACCTAACCCACGTGCTAGGTAATGAATATGTTTTGTTTCACTTTCGGCCGTGAATAATGCAAATCACAAAGTCCAAAAACACCTTTTTATTCTTTTACTATTTTTCTGTTTGATAAGGAGATCAAAAAGTTGTTGGGTTGTCTTCTTTGATAAGAACAGATGATGAACACTCAAGAACACCAAATATGAAAGTACCCAGATTAATTCACAAAAATTAATTAAAATACATCCAAGCTAAATAATCACACCTGGAGCATTTAAATAATTTTTCAGATGAGTTTTCAATACAAACGATTTAAGGCACACTTTTCAAGAAAATGAAAAGTAGATCAAGAAAATGAAAACTCACGATTCTTCTACTCAACACAAGGATCTATGTTTTGTATGTTAAACATATAGCTCTGATACCAATTGTTAGGTCCAAATGTGTTGTAGAGGGGGGGGGGGGGTGAATACAACTTTTCGAATATGAGAAGCAATAAATACGATGTAATAAACGAACACAAAGATTCAAGGAATATATGTCTTATATATAACTTGAAATGGTTGCTACAACATTCATTACAAAGTATAACAGAAGTTCAGAGAGAAGTGAATGATACTAAGCTCTGTGAATGCACTCTCTCTTTTTCTCTTGTGTTTTTCTCAAGAATTGCTCACACTGAAACATCACACAAGTACTTCTATTTATACTACATGTAATCTATGTCCTGTAGTCTTCAAAGACTAAGATGTACGTGGCCCAATGATGTCCACATAAATCTTGCCTTATCTTGAAAGCTTGGAAATCTGCCAATCAGAAGATGCCATGTGTCATGTTGAAGCTGCACTCTAAGTAGAACTTCTACTTGAGAATTTCTACTTAGCCATCTCGAATTTCTAAGTAGAACTGTAACACCCCCAGATCCGGGGTCCGAGATCCGGTGGTTACGGTTTCCAATTCTGTCCACAACACTTGAACTTTCCTTAACATAAAATAAATTACGTCTCTATAACCCAACACAATAATATAAAACACACCCGTTATAGTCCCAGAGATAAAATCAGAGTAACACTCAAATTTTTATTAATCACATTATGAGTTCTTACAATCCCCAAGAATTTCAATATAAATACATACTCTTTGCCATCCATTTACATTAGTCATACTAGACCATATTCTTGGTACTGAAAGAATAAATATACCCTACCAATAGCCTCTTCTTCAGCTCTGGTAGTCTCATCGTCCTCGCCCGCGTCGAGTGCGCCTTGTGCGAGTCATCTGGTCTAGCTGTTGTTGTGATATAATAATAAAGCAAGGGTGAGCAATAGCCCACCAACAATAATATATGACTGAACGATAATGTATAACAGTTCAAAAGTATCTTTCAAACCATATGCCATGCATTTACGGAAATGATACCAGTATAATATGAACGATGAAGTTACAAGGTAACTTAAAGTATTTGTTTGTAGAAATATCTGCTACATCAAAGTAAGCGAGATATTCTTATTGTTATTAAGAAGAGGAACTTGCAAGAAAAGGTTGCAATTCCAGTTATGACCCTTTTCCAACTCTGCCAACAGTAATCATGTTGCAGGAAATAAATAAATTTGGATGATGAACCAATGATGGAGTATTCACCGCGCCCGCTGTTCCAATCTTGATGATCAGTCGAGATCGTACAGCTCAATTTAGATTTACTACCGGTAGAAGGAAGAACTGACGGCTTTACTTGTCTACCGCCTTACTAGCTCTCCCCGGCCAACGGTTGGGCCAAAGGGGATGGACCGGCGCTACTCGGCCTCTTACACGACTCCTAGTTCAAATAGAGTTTATGATTCTGAATGTAACGTTCGTCCCCCTTTCCCCAAGTATAATACTTGTTGATAAGACTCTACAAGGTAGTCGTATCTAGTTGGAAAGGAAAATTCACCAATAACTTCCAAGCTGTGGCTTGGTATCGAATATCAACTTGTTCCAACAATCTTACCCCTCGAAAGATGAGAAGGTAAACAACGACTTAATAAGTCAACAGCACCCGAGTTGCGAGTGAAGAGAATACTCTATGACCGGGAAGTCGACAAGATAAATAACATCTTCCAAGTAAGGTTCCCTTATTATTAGAGAGGTAGACTCAAAGAAGAATGATGTCTGAGAACCTTTCTTGATATAAGATTAATAATAATATGACTCCGAAATATTTTCTGTAATAATCGAAGAAGATAAACCTTATCGAGGTTATTCTAAGTATGAAATAAATATTCAGAGAATATTTATTGAATTAAAATATTTTACAGAATATTTAGGAATATGAAAGAATATCTTTAATCAGAGTATTTCTCAAATAATCCTTGAAGAAATATCTAGAGAATATTTATTGCATAATTAAATATTCAAATGAATATTCAGAATAATATTCATTAATTAATAAGACCTGAAAAGAATATTTAAAATATTTAAAATAATATTCGATGATTAAATAGAACCCTGGATGAATATTCAAAATAATATTCATAATTAATTAGGAATTTAAATGTTTATTGAAAAAGTAATATTCGTTTAATGAATAATATTCTAAATGAATATCAAGTAATATTCATTTAGTAATCCAAGCTTTAAAGGAATATTCGAGATAAGACTCGATAAATAAATCAAGCTTCAGATGAATATTAGAATAATATTCATCAAGTAAGTAATATCTTAAATGAATATTAAAAAGTAATATTCATTTAATAAAGTAATATTCTAAATGGATATTCAAATAATATTCATTTAGTAGTCCAATCTTTAGAAGAATATTCGGAATAATAATCGATAACCTATTCGACTTTGAATGAATATTGAAAAATATTATTCGTCGAATGGTTACGTTCAAATAATTATTTGAAGTAAGGATCGTTAAAATAATTAGTCTCGAACAAATATTAAAATAATATTCGTCGCCCAAATAATAGAAAATATTTACTTAAATATTTTCCTCCGAGGTAATCTCGATATATCAAGGAATATTGACTCCCGGTCTATTTTTGATTAATAAGATGTATACGCCCTTCTATGAGGGTCTTACAATAATCGGCTTATAACTGATATATAACTATCTAGCTTATAAGCCAACAATAACATTCAGGGAACAAGTATATCACTTCAACTTGAAAGTAGGCATGCATGCAATGGCATATGTATATCAGCATATATATATATATATATTTATTCAATCACAACAACAGCCTAAAAGAAGGGAATTGAAACTTGCCTGGTAGTCGAGTACGGTAAGGGGTAGTGATAGCGGGTCCCGGTTCAGCTTGGTGATCTATAAATAGCCAAGGCATTCGGGATTAATCACTTAACATATTAAAAGTTAAGTTATACTTAATTCGAAACACGTTCTTGAGTTATCTCGTTATACCCCTTTTAGTGGATTACTTTTATCACTGATCCGACCCGACATCCGTTCGTTAATACGACATGTCATTGTACTTATACTTGGGACATACTTAAGTCATATGAGTTCTAAAGTCGATCGTTACGAACCAATACTATACTCCGAGTTTTATCGTCCGTTTTCTAAGTGTTTTACCGAAGTTATAAAAGAGTCGTCTTTTAGGGGTTCGTTCGCGTTTAACCTCGACTCGAACATTTTTAATAAATCGAAAAATGATCTTTTTGACATACGGTTTTCTTTCACGCCTTCCTTTTTACCTCTAGTATTTATTTACCAAGATTCGCCATGACGTTACATAGTTTACGAGGGTTCAATTACAGTTACGAACTTTCGTTTACGGATTCGAACTACTTTTAGTAATTTGGTCATAAATCCTAAACCGTAAGTCCGTTTCACGTGATCTTTATATCAAAACGAAGCTTAGAACATTACCTATCCTATCATGGCAGATAAGGTCTCTGGACAGTAGGGGTTCGACATGGAAAATGGCATACAAAACATGGTATTGCAAAATCGGGCATTATAACGGCTGTAAATCGAATATCTACTAATTTCGAATCTTCCCATAAACATAGTATCCAACCCAAACAACATATACATGACTTATATACATGAACTGAGGCCAAGCAATGCCTTTCCATTCATCTAGCTATTTACATCATTAATCCAAAATCCATACATAATCATGCTTATAATCTTAACATAACCATAACTAAGTTATAACTAGCATAAACATGCTTAAATCTCAAACAAGGGTTAGGGTTTCAAGAGCTTTATACCTTCCTTGGAGTGTTTAAAGACCTTGCTAAGCTTTGCATAGTCCTTGTATACCCATAACCAAGCTTAGATCATCCTAGAAATCAAGAAAATCAAGAGTTGTTCTTGAAAATCACTATTCACCCTAGTCTTTGATGATTTCTTTGAAAATGGAAACAAGAGAGTTTGGCTTTGAAATTTTTAGGGGATCACTTTTATGAATTATGGAACTCACCATAAAAATTACAAGGTCAAGTGATGGTTGGAAGCTTGATTTTTGTTTTGGAATTAAAGATGTTGCCGAATGGATGCTTTCTTTGGGGAAAGAGTTTTTTTGTTTGGTTTATTTGATTTCTATGACTTAATTCTCATCCACTCTCATCCACTTACACATAATATCTTTGTATAAAGATACTTTAATAAAGTTGTGAAGTGTTGGATGAGGAAACACCATGACAAGTGTTGAGTTTATGGTGGTTTAGAGCTTACTAGTTAGTTACTTGCTAAGTGCTTGGTTGCATGCTCTAAGGTTCTAGTTCCTTGATTCTAGTTTGGTTAGTAGATATTTTATACATAGCACATGCATGCATCTTAGTCTCTGCTTGCTCTTTTGTCCGGTTATTGCTCGATTCGATTGATCGTTCGTAGGAATAACTCATTCGTTTCTAGTTAGGGTTTTTACCGAAAACCTTCTTAATATTTATAATACTATTCCTCATCTTTCTTAGTACTTCTCGAATTTAAATTCCTTAAATCCCTTTTATAATTCCTTATGTCTTGCAGTGTCCAGGGAAATCTCGGAGAAAATAAAAGTGCTCTTTTTCTGAATCCGACAGCTTTTACATACACTTATTTTCTTCCCGGATCACTAATACGAACTCAGAAATCCGTTCCGAATACCGGGTATAACATTATTATAATAATATTCCAAATTCCACCAAAATCACTATTCATCACTTATTTTTATTTAATTCCTATAATTAGGAAAATGAACCTGGTTCACCCTCGAGTGTTCCTTAACCTTTTTACGGAACCGCTGGGCTTATAATAGATATTGATTTGGATGACATGAGGGTATCTATTTCTCTCTAGGGAATCTTATCTTAACTTTCTAGGAGATAGATTATTCTAATCTAAGTTATCACCCAATAGCATCCTTCAGGACATATAACCTTGGAATCTTTTATCCTTCCATTCTTCATCCTTTAAAGCCAGTATTACATTGTAGTTGTAACCACTGTTCATTCTTACATCAATACATAATAAAAGTTTTAATTCTACCCAAAAATCTGGGTTCTTACAGTCTCCCCTCCTTAAAAGGATTCCGTCCCGGAATCAGGTAGAAGGCAATTGGGTACTTGTTGGTTATTTCGCTTTCCAATTCTCTGGTCGATCCTTACACATTCCAATCTTTCTAAAGCACATCGTACTGGTGTTACAATACACCCTTTATCCGTTCTACCAATTCTTTGATACTTTCGCATGACACATTAACCGGTATACGCTCTTGTCCGATCTTATACTATTAACCTTATTGGTACGTGCAGTGACTTCGGTATCACTAACGCGCTACGAAATTCGGAGATACCCTCACTCGTAATTTTGCAATTCCTAATCTTCGCAATCTCGATGTATATATATTGAATTAGAAGAATTTATTGAGAGATCACGATGATCAATGAACATTTGTTATATTGCATAGCTAGTACAGAAGGGGGCCAGCCTCTAGTACTTGACAAGCAATTAAACAATTAATGGCATTCCACTTAGACTCCTATCACACAGACAGAGAGTCACGTAGTAGTACCTCCCCTCCTTAAAGGGTTGTTCTTCTCAATTTAGAGGAAAATAAATAGGGGATATTAAAAGGAAAGAATTTCAGAGAATTATATAAGAAGATTTTCATGATTGTCAAAATATCATACTCAGAATTTACCTCTGAACTATAGAGGTTTATTAGGGAAGAAAGTAATCGTATTCGTATCAAATACTACTTTATCGTAATCTCACATATCACATGTCCTTGTTTCTCTGTCCATCATTCTATGGACCTATACTCTTGTTTGATATTAGCATTACTTACTTTTGGAAAATCCTTCAACCTCTCAGGTTAAAATCATGGATTTCTCGCTTGACATTTTTATTACTGGCATTTCACGCCACGACACTGGCCATTTCATATTCATAATTCTAACACCATCAGGTTGTCATTCCGATAGCTCATTAGGAAAACCCATTCATCAATCCATTCATAGCATTCCTTGCTTCACTTCCATCATTATTTCCCATTCTTTTCTTTATCAATCACATCCATCTTATCATCTAGTTCTCATTCACTTCTGTTATTGAACTCCACCGTCACCTTATTAGGGGAACGCGTGTTACCTTTATTCAATATACGTGGCACGTTTGTGGTCAAACTTTCCTTTGTTCAACCATCTAGATTTCACTTTTTCATTTCATGAGTCTCTTTATTACTCAGTCAATCTATTTCATATTTTCTCGAATTTTACAAACTTAAAAGGAGTCAATTTGTATGTCATTCATGCTCCTAATTCCAACTTTCCGCTTTGGCCAATACCCTTACCTTGCCAATTCCATACTCTTCTCGCTTCATTACTGGAGCTTCTCATGAGTCTGCCTATCTGACTCTCTTATTAATTCCCAATTCTATTTCCATCTCTATCAGTCTCTTGTCTTTATTTCTACTATAATTATTTTATGAACCATCATAACCTAATTCTTCATTTCAAATATCCCGTCGTTCCAGAAATTACACCATCCGAAATAAACCTGGATGATTTATCTAACTTAGATTCAATTCGACATTTCCACAGTCGTTACCACCTAATTTCTCAGAAGGATCACCATCGCTTATCGTTTACGCAGTGCTTTAATAACTAAGCATCAAAATTATCAATTCAAGATCCTCTAGGAACACTAAATAATCACTATTCCCTATCCATAGGGAATGCTTCCTGAACTTGACGTAGATATTACATGAAGCAGATAAAATTGCAGGAAAGCTTCCAGCATCGCAGCTGGAACAGGCTGGTGAGATTATTAATCATATATCTCCGGTAGAAGACTAAAAGCTTATCGGTTTGCTTAATCGCTTGCCAACCTCATAATTCTCTATCTTGTTTGCACAGAAATACACCAACATAAACTTGCTTGTCATTCATCATCGTGCCATTTGGCTTATCAGTATTTGTACCCTCTCTATTTCTAGTCATTTACTACCAATTCATTGTTACTTAACCTCCCTTCTCTCTTTCCAAAGAAAAGGCAAGTCTCTTGGGGAATTTGGTCTGGTCTGTCGTAGAGCCTCCTAATGTCGGTAATGTGCTACTGGCAATATCAGGAATCGAATCTTTACTTAAACTATTCTTATAGTTGATCCTGGCACAATCATCAAATGGAATGTAACTTCCTCTACCACATTATGACCATCAAGGTCCTTACATTATCATTCTATTTCTTTGGTCTGAGCATTTATGCTTACTCCCCTATATTTAAAGTGTCGGCCACCTCGTTGGCCTTTCCTGATTATAATAATCAATGTTTTCTAGATCTATTCCAACTCAGGGTGGAAGCATTCTCCCTTAAATTCTGCTGAATGAGAGAAAGCATCTATCAGTCTTTTCCAAAAGTCATTGCTTCCACCTTTCTAGTGCGATCTTGACTACAGGTACTCCAAATCATACCTAGGATATTTCCTTACTTAAATCCCTTCTTGTTTTAGGATAATCTCAACCTTATTGGTTCAACCCATACTTCCTCAGGGTTTCATACATGCCTCATCTGGCATTATTGTTACGATGTCATACATTCCTTACCAAACTTCCATTTTTGAAGTTCGGAATATTACCCTTTTTCCTTGTAAGGTTTCGTAGGCCATCCTTATCATTCCTCCGGTATTTTCTGGGTACCGGGTATATCAAAATGTCATTGATCAATACTCTAATAATTCTATCTATGTTCTTTCCAGAACTCTTTTTAATAATCCTTACCGGTCATTGTTGCCTTAGCAAGTCCAGCTCATAACATCTGAAGTCATAATGTCGTTATTAGGGTTAATGCCACCCCTTGTGCATTCCCCAGGGTTTGTCTTAATTTATGGATATCCTATCCTTAATTCAACTGCCAAGGAATTCTTGCATCTTATAATTGGCAATCAGATCATGTATCCTTAATAAAGGTCTCTTTTCAATCATTCTCATTTGATAATCGATCGGTGGTTTAATGCCACCCTCTTCCTTCAGATAGTTGTCAGCCTATTTGGCCTTCCAAAAAGGCAACGTATGCCAATCTCTTCTCTTACCGAACTTGTTAATGGTAGCAAGGATGTTCTGGAAGATATTGGTCGAGTTCAACGTGAATCTCTTAGTGCTTATCGTTCTTCGCAAAGGTACTTGCCTCAGACAAAATTCCTACAGCATACTGTTCAATTTCTGACCTTTTCTATACCCTCTTCATATACCTTCATTGTTTACTTTCCTCCGTCATAATATATTCATGGTATTCATGATACCCTAACATCATACATCTCAAGTCACTATACTTCCATTTTACTCGAAATCTTGAACAACCATATACACATGAGTCACTTTAGTACGGGTGACCCCATCCCAAAAAGGTCTAGTGAATTCCCAATCAAAACATGGGTTGTTCGGCAGAAGATTCAAACGATCTCATTAATGTTTCCTTTATATCAGAAGCCCTTGCAGTCGGTGCTTTCTTAGAAGCAACCCTGCTTTGTCTTTTCATTGCTGGTCTAGTCACTTTATAGTCCGTTGGGACTTGGCCTCAACTGGCCACACATAAAAATATATGATTTTAGGGGTTGGCTAATAGCATTACTTTTCTAGCAATTGCCGGCATAGTGCCTTCTTCTTTGATACCTTTCTACCTTTCCAAAACTTTACTCCATATAAGTCTTAATCGACTACTCGGCACCGTCTCCGGTCACCTTTCCTCCACTTTTATCTTTTCAACTATTCTTATCAATCCTGCGTGCCACACAAGCTTACCATTCCTGGCATAACAGCCTTTTCATTTAAGTCAATCCTAGAATTTCTCAATCCGGCTGGTTTCTTACTTACATTTCCTATTTTCGTCCAATCTCACTTCATCATTTTATCACTACCGTCGATTGTAATGCTCAGGGTCCGTTTACTAACCCATTTTACAGCATCCTTACCCAAATCACAGGGTTTGCTCCAATTTTTTACTCTCTTCCATGACATTCTCTGATAATCAGAAAGACAAGGTTTGCCAAAATTCACCGAATTCCTTTCCAGACTCAGGGAAATTTTGATCAATCTACCCACCTACTGGTAACATTAAGGAGACCAGTTTCGAAACCTGAAGAATAGTTCTATGAACCTCCAAGCAGGTGGAATCATAAGCAGTCATAGTTAACGAAATAATCATCATCGGATTGGAAGTTTACCCACTGGAGAGGAATCAATTATATACATCCCTTAGAAGGGAATCAATAGTTTCAAACTGAAACCTGTCACAACGTCCTGATATTCAATACTACCAAATGTCGGTCTACCTAACCCTTTATGCGAAGCGTCATTGGAAGCACAAAGTCTCCTTTTTCCATTAAGCAATGCCAGCTTTTGGTCATTACCAATTTCACCTTTTAGCTCCAGGAAGATTTTCTCACATTTTTCTCTTTAACTGCTGATCGTATTACTTGATCTATTATAGTTCCGTGTCGGAGTAAACTTAAGGTAACTACTATAATCCATTCAAAGAGAAGAAGGAATTTAATATTCCTCTGAATCACATGCATCTGACGTTTCTGGTTCATCATTTAACTGAGTTGAATTAACTCTATACTCAGTCTCTGGCAGTAGTCTCATTACGAGTTCATCTTGACTCACTGGTCTTATCTTCCGGTAGGTTCTGAGATCATTGTCTTGCTTACTACTTCCTTATATAACTTTACCCAATCATGCTATCACTTCCCAATGTCTTTACTTTCTAAATGATTCATTCATAAAATGAACATTTTCCTTAATAAAACCACCTTATCAACCTCAATTTGGTTCCATAATTTACAACCTACGACACCTGCCTTCTCATGGCGAATTATTACTGACCATATTCATACTAATTCATTTATCAAATGATATGGCACTTACTGCCTCCTTCTCAACTATTCCTAGGGACTCTGCTCCTCGCCCTAAATCGATGTCTTTGATAATCATACATCCCTCTAGCTCTTTCTTTGTTAAGATGAAAATCTCTAAGGATTCTCATCTATTTCCGTATAAGATCTCAAGTAATTCTTCCAATCCTTCTTTCTTGCTGGTACTACATCTGGTAGTCCGGCTATGAATTCAACATGCATCTTCAGATCTCTTAATAATATCTCGGTTCTTTATACTCACTTTTCTGAGCACCATTTCTTAATCATCACAGTCATTTTGGCTGCGACCCTCATTACCCATGGGTAAGCTCCTTATCCTAACAGGATTTTCTTTATCTGCTGGAACCTCTTCCGGGTCTCCAGTAGGGTACTCCATCGAATTACCCGCTGATCTTCAGCATATAAAGCATCATCGCGCTGTTGCTCGTATGCCTCAAGGTCAGTCGCCTTACTCGTCGATACGATATCGAGCTAAGTTACTATCATTATACTTACGAGTTCCCATAAGGGTTTTATATGTCATCACTACATTAAGTAGTCCGACTATGAACTTGGCAAGAGTTCTTATTATCTTATTGAATTTATTGTTTTAACGTCACCTCATCTCTGGGGTTTATAACGTACGCTCTGATACCACTTCTGTAACACCCCCAGATCCGGGGTCCGGGATCCGGTGGTTACGGTTTCCAATTCTGTCCACAACACTTGAACTTTCCTTAACATAAAATAAATTACGTCTCTATAACCCAACACAATAATATAAAACACACCCGTTATAGTCCCAGAGATGAAATCAGAGTAACACTCAAATTTTTATTAATCACATTATGAGTTCATACAATCCCCAAGAATTTCAATATAAATACATACTCTTTGCCATCCATTTGCATTAGTCATACTAGACCATATTCTTGGTACTGAAAGAATAAATATACCCTACCAATAGCCTCTTCTTCAGCTCTGGTAGTCTCATCGTCCTCGCCCGCGTCGAGTGCGCCTTGTGCGAGTCATCTGGTCTAGCTGTTGTTGTGATATAATAATAAAGCAAGGGTGAGCAATAGCCCACCAACAATAATATATGACTGAACGATAATGTATAACAGTTCAAAAGTATCTTTCAAACCATATGCCATGCATTTACGGAAATGATGCCAGTATAATATGAACGATGAAGTTACAAGGTAACTTAAAGTATTTGTTTGTAGAAATATCTGCTACATCAAAGTAAGCGAGATATTCTTATTGTTATTAAGAAGAGGAACTTGCAAGAAAAGGTTGCAATTCCAGTTATGACCCTTTTCCAACTCTGCCAACAGTAATCATGTTGCAGGAAATAAATAAATTTGGATGATGAACCAATGATGGAGTATTCATCGCGCCCGCTGTTCCAATCTTGATGATCAGTCGAGATCGTACAGCTCAATTTAGATTTACTACCGGTAGAAGGAAGAACTGACGGCTTTACTTGTCTACCGCCTTACTAGCTCTCCCCGGCCAACGGTTGGGCCAAAGGGGATGGACCGGCGCTACTCGGCCTCTTACACGACTCCTAGTTCAAATAGAGTTTATGATTCTGAATGTAACGTTCGTCCCCCTTTCCCCAAGTATAATACTTGTTGATAAGACTCTACAAGGTAGTCGTATCTAGTTGGAAAGGAAAATTCACCAATAACTTCCAAGCTGTGGCTTGGTATCGAATATCAACTTGTTCCAACAATCTTACCCCTCGAAAGATGAGAAGGTAAACAACGACTTAATAAGTCAACAGCACCCGAGTTGCGAGTGAAGAGAATACTCTATGACCGGGAAGTCGACAAGATAAATAACATCTTCCAAGTAAGGTTCCCTTATTATTAGAGAGGTAGACTCAAAGAAGAATGATGTCTGAGAACCTTTCTTGATATAAGATTAATAATAATATGACTCCGAAATATTTTCTGTAATAATCGAAGAAGATAAACCTTATCGAGGTTATTCTAAGTATGAAATAAATATTCAGAGAATATTTATTGAATTAAAATATTTTACAGAATATTTAGGAATATGAAAGAATATCTTTAATCAGAGTATTTCTCAAATAATCATTGAAGAAATATCTAGAGAATATTTATTGCATAATTAAATATTCAAATGAATATTCAGAATAATATTCATTAATTAATAAGACCTGAAAAGAATATTTAAAATATTTAAAATAATATTCGATGATTAAATAGAACCCTGGATGAATATTCAAAATAATATTCATAATTAATTAGGAATTTAAATGTTTATTGAAAAAGTAATATTCGTTTAATGAATAATATTCTAAATGAATATCAAGTAATATTCATTTAGTAATCCAAGCTTTAAAGGAATATTCGAGATAAGACTCGATAAATAAATCAAGCTTCAGATGAATATTAGAATAATATTCATCAAGTAAGTAATATCTTAAATGAATATTCAAAAGTAATATTCATTTAATAAAGTAATATTCTAAATGGATATTCAAATAATATTCATTTAGTAGTCCAATCTTTAGAAGAATATTCTGAATAATAATCGATAACCTATTCGACTTTGAATGAATATTGAAAAATATTATTCGTCGAATGGTTACGTTCAAATAATTATTTGAAGTAAGGATCGTTAAAATAATTAGTCTCGAACGAATATTCAAATAATATTCGTCGCCCAAATAATAGAAAATATTTACTTAAATATTTTCCTCCGAGGTAATCTCGATATATCAAGGAATATTGACTCCCGGTCTATTTTTGATTAATAAGATGTATACGCCCTTCTATGAGGGTCTTACAATAATCGGCTTATAACTGATATATAACTATCTAGCTTATAAGCCAACAATAACATTCAGGGAACAAGTATATCACTTCAACTTGAAAGTAGGCATGCATGCAATGGCATATGTATATCAGCATATATATATATATTTATTCAATCACAACAACAGCCTAAAAGAAGGGAATTGAAACTTGCCTGGTAGTCGAGTACGGTAAGGGGTAGTGATAGCGGGTCCCGGTTCAGCTTGGTGATCTATAAATAGCCAAGGCATTCGGGATTAATCACTTAACATATTAAAAGTTAAGTTATACTTAATTCGAAACACGTTCTTGAGTTATCTCGTTATACCCCTTTTAGTGGATTACTTTTATCACTGATCCGACCCGACATCCGTTCGTTAATACGACATGTCATTGTACTTATACTTGGGACATACTTAAGTCATATGAGTTCTAAAGTCGATCGTTACGAACCAATACTATACTCCGAGTTTTATCGTCCGTTTTCTAAGTGTTTTACCGAAGTTATAAAAGAGTCGTCTTTTAGGGGTTCGTTCGCGTTTAACCTCGACTCGAACATTTTTAATAAATCGAAAAATGATCTTTTTGACATACGGTTTTCTTTCACGCCTTCCTTTTTACCTCTAGTATTTATTTACCAAGATTCGCCATGACGTTACATAGTTTACGAGGGTTCAATTACAGTTACGAACTTTCGTTTACGGATTCGAACAACTTTTAGTAATTTGGTCATAAATCCTAAACCGTAAGTCCGTTTCACGTGATCTTTATATCAAAATGAAGCTTAGAACATTACCTATCCTATCATGGCAGATAAGGTCTCTGGACAGTAGGGGTTCGACATGGAAAATGGCATACAAAACATGGTATTGCAAAATCGGGCATTATAACGGCTGTAAATCGAATATCTACTAATTTCGAATCTTCCCATAAACATAGTATCCAACCCAAACAACATATACATGACTTATATACATGAACTGAGGCCAAGCAATGCCTTTCCATTCATCTAGCTATTTACATCATTAATCCAAAATCCATACATAATCATGCTTATAATCTTAA
This sequence comes from Saposhnikovia divaricata, assembly GCA_036435485.1. Taxonomy (NCBI): domain Eukaryota; kingdom Viridiplantae; phylum Streptophyta; class Magnoliopsida; order Apiales; family Apiaceae; genus Saposhnikovia; species Saposhnikovia divaricata. The sequence goes on from CM071599.1 coordinate 38,265,196, forward strand.
CATAACCATAACTAAGTTATAACTAGCATAAACATGCTTAAATCTCAAACAAGGGTTAGGGTTTCAAGAGCTTTATACCTTCCTTGGAGTGTTTAAAGACCTTGCTAAGCTTTGCATAGTCCTTGTATACCCATAACCAAGCTTAGATCATCCTAGAAATCAAGAAAATCAAGAGTTGTTCTTGAAAATCACTATTCACCCTAGTCTTTGATGATTTCTTTGAAAATGGAAACAAGAGAGTTTGGCTTTGAAATTTTTAGGGGATCACTTTTATGAATTATGGAACTCACCATAAAAATTACAAGGTCAAGTGATGGTTGGAAGCTTGATTTTTGTTTTGGAATTAAAGATGTTGCCGAATGGATGCTTTCTTTGGGGAAAGAGTTTTTTGTTTGGTTTATTTGATTTCTATGACTTAATTCTCATCCACTCTCATCCACTTACACATAATATCTTTGTATAAAGATACTTTAATAAAGTTGTGAAGTGTTGGATGAGGAAACACCATGACAAGTGTTGAGTTTATGGTGGTTTAGAGCTTACTAGTTAGTTACTTGCTAAGTGCTTGGTTGCATGCTCTAAGGTTCTAGTTCCTTGATTCTAGTTTGGTTAGTAGATATTTTATACATAGCACATGCATGCATCTTAGTCTCTGCTTGCTCTTTTGTCCGGTTATTGCTCGATTCGATTGATCGTTCGTAGGAATAACTCATTCGTTTCTAGTTAGGGTTTTTACCGAAAACCTTCTTAATATTTATAATACTATTCCTCATCTTTCTTAGTACTTCTCGAATTTAAATTCCTTAAATCCCTTTTATAATTCCTTATGTCTTGCAGTGTCCAGGGAAATCTCGGAGAAAATAAAAGTGCTCTTTTTCTGAATCCGACAGCTTTTACATACACTTATTTTCTTCCCGGATCACTAATACGAACTCAGAAATCCGTTCCGAATACCGGGTATAACATTATTATAATAATATTCCAAATTCCACCAAAATCACTATTCATCACTTATTTTTATTTAATTCCTATAATTAGGAAAATGAACCTGGTTCACCCTCGAGTGTTCCTTAACCTTTTTACGGAACCGCTGGGCTTATAATAGATATTGATTTGGATGACATGAGGGTATCTATTTCTCTCTAGGGAATCTTATCTTAACTTTCTAGGAGATAGATTATTCTAATCTAAGTTATCACCCAATAGCATCCTTCAGGACATATAACCTTGGAATCTTTTATCCTTCCATTCTTCATCCTTTAAAGCCAGTATTACATTGTAGTTGTAACCACTGTTCATTCTTACATCAATACATAATAAAAGTTTTAATTCTACCCAAAAATCTGGGTTCTTACAAGAACTTCTACTTAGAAACTTCTACTTGGTCATCTAGAATATTTAGTACTTAGAAAATATTCTGGTCTTCAACTTGAAACTTCAATGCACATCTTGAACTTGTGATATCTTCATGTCTTCTTTGTTCTTCACTAAGCTCTTGAATATGGATCTTTATTACTGACATAAACTTGCTATCAATGTCCTGACACTTGATGCAACGGTCTGGTTCATAAGTGACTAGTCTTGGTAGGGTTTTTGCTTCTTGAATAAATTACCATATCCAATTAGTAATGTGGCTTTCCAATATTTTCTTTCCTTCTTGTTCACTTGAAATCAATTGGTCTTATTGATACTGATAGTTATGATCTTGATTTTTGGCTTTTCAAATCACTGAGGCATGAACAACTTTGACTTGAACTTCTCTCAATGATTTCTTCTTGGATTGATCATAGTTAACATGTTGAATTGTATCAATTACCTTGTCTTCATTTAGTGTTGATTTCTTGTGACTTCTTGTTCTTGATTGTCTTCTGGTTAAGTATCTTCTCCTTTAGTTTGAGTTACATTAGTTATAGTGTTACAAGTTTACACACTCTGCCTTTCACACATCAAAACTACAATAAACTTGAGTCCAAGACAATCAATTTAAGCCGAATTGAAGCGATCCAAGTGGATATAAATCCACATCAATTCCTTATAATAGAAGGATTGTGGTTTAAATTGCAAAATTTGAAGTGAATTCTAGCAAAATTCGGATTTTGGATCAGCTTGCGCAGTGTTCACTGTTTTGGCTATAACCGGAGCTTCGGATGTCCGTTTGAGGCCCGTAAGCAGTCATTGGAAAGCTTGCGAGAAGACCTTTAATTCAAGTATGGTCTCAGATTTTAGTGATGTACCAAACTGCCCAGAATATCGATAGAAGAAGACAGCTTGAATTTTCTATGTTAGAATACTACTCTATTAAGGAAACTCTTTTGTTTTATTATTAAATAAGTAAATTATAGTTTTATCAGATAGAAGTCAGTTGGATATCATATATATTTAGTGGATAGAAAAAATAGACAGGTACGTGACTTGGGGGAGACAGCAGTTACGGGGGAGACACACAACAAGAAGGAGAAGACACAAGAACAAAGGAAAAAGCGATTGATATGGGGGAGAAGAAGAATTCTAGAGTTTTATCTTCTCTTCTTCACTTTTCTTTATTGTAATCTTGATATCATGTCTTCCTTTATGTATGTAGTGTTATATTTTGTGATGTTTAGCTAAGAATCCTTCTAGGCCTATAATGGATTCTTGTGTTTTTATATAAATTGTGCTTTGGTTCTCTATTTATGGTGTTCATTACAATTGCTTATAGTGATTTGTGTTTAATGCTTTTCAAGGGAATGATCAACCTTGGAATTGATTTGGTAATTTGGATTGACTTGGAAAAGAAAATCTAAGTTAAGGCTTGATCACTATAACTTGGGATTAGTATATTATACTTATTTGTGGTTTGGATAGGAATATACCTGATCACCCTTGGTAGTCAAATTGAGGTAGTACTTAAAGCTGTTCAAATACTTAAATTCTTCGTAGGAATACGGGAATTGGTTAATGAATTAGGATCACTTGAGATTCGGAAGGTCCTCGTGATTAGTTAAAAGCCTTAGACTAGCAATTGGAGCACTAAAATAGAGATACAAGAGTAGTTTGTTGAAGTACACAAGATGAAGTTAAAGGCCTAGTTTTTATTACTCTTGAAATTTTAGTTGTGTTAATTGATTTTTGAGTGATATTTATTTTATATTTTTATTGACTTGAATTAGAAAAAAGATAGTGTGTGGTACTTAACGACTTAGATTTAGTCCTTGTAGGAACGAATTATATACTACTTGCTACGATATGTGTACTTGCATCTGAGTTGTCAAATCGCTAACAAGTTTTTGGCGCCACTGCCGGGGACTACTTTTAAGTATTTCTTTGTTAATATCATTACATTCTTTAGTATTTTAAGATCAAATCTTTTATTGTTCTTTTGTTCTATTTTGTAGGAGTTTATCGTTGTATGCGTAGACTTGGTTCATCTTCACTTCTTCCACTTGATTTGGAGATTGAGAAAACTGCAAGAAGGAATAAAAAGAAAGCAAAAGAATCTAGGAATCAATCATCCACAATGGGTGATAACATGAATAATCCTCCGGATCCTAATGCTCAAAGGCGTTTGCGTGTGAAGGAGTATATCATGCCTTCTTTCGATGGCATTCATTCTAGCATTGTAAGGCCAACTATTGCAGCAAATAACTTTCATGTTGATTCAGCTACAATGCAGGCTATTAGGGACAACAGATTCAATGGTCTTTCCGCTAAAAATCCTAATGCGCACTTGAGGAATTTTTTAGAGATTGTTGACAACTTCAAGGTGAATGGTGTTTCTGAAGAAGCAATCAGATTGAGGCTTTTTAGTCGTTCTTTGGATGGAAGAGCAAGGGAATGGTTAGATTCTTTGCCAAATAATTCCATCACTACATGGAATCAGCTTGTTGAGAAATTTCTAAACAAGTACTTTTCACCAGCAAAGACTGAAAGGCTCATTAAAGAAATTCAGAACTTTCAACAGTTTGACATGGAGTCTCTTTATGATGCTTACGAGAGATTTAAAGATCTCTTGCGAAAGTGTCCACATCATGGACTTTCTGATCAACAAAAGATTCGAACATTCTATAATGGTTTGACAATTCAGTGTGCAACTCAAGTTGATGGAGCAGCCAGGGGTTCTTTGATCAATCAATATCCCGAGGATGCTTTCGAGATTCTAGAGGATATTACTTCAAACAATTGTAGGGCTTATGATCGGACAAGTTCAAGGAAAGTTGCTGGTGTGCATGAAGTAGATCCTTTGACATCTTTCTCGGCTCAAATGGTTTCTCAGTTTGAAGCTTTGAACAAAAAGCTTGAATCTTTGTCAGTGGATAGGCATCAACCCGTTCATCCGGCTCATCAATTCCAAATGATCCTATCTTTTGTGATATATGTGGGGAAGGACATCCAGCTCAACAATGTCCATTGGTCTATCATGATTCAGCACAGTCTAGTACAGTGAATTATGTGGGGAATTCTAGCAATCAGCAAAATAATCCTTATTCCAACACTTACAATCCGGGTTGGAGGAATCATCCCAATTTTTCATGGAGCAATAACAATGTTAGGCCAAATATGCCATACAAGCCTAATGCACCACCTGGTTTTCAACAGAATCAAAGATCACATGAGATGGAGAAGAAGCCAACAACTGAAGATCTTTTACTTCAATACATGAAGAAAACTGATGCTTTGATCCAAAGTCAAAGTGCTTCCATGAGAGCTTTGGAGATGCAAGTGGGGCAATTGGCTAGTGCAATCAATAATTGTCCTCATGGTTCTTTACCCAGTGACACGGAGCCGAATCCAAAAAATGAGAAAATGGAACATTGTAAGGCAATCACTTTGAGAAGTGGAAAGGAAATTGAAGGGAATACAAAGAAGGTTGATAATGAGGCGACTATCAAAAGTCATTCTAAAGAAGATCCTGAAAAAGTGGTGAGTGAAGAACCTAGTATGCTCTCAAATCCTCAAGTTGTTGCATCAACACCAAAGAAGTCATTGTATCCTCCACCTCCATTCCCTCAACGATTACAAAAGCAGAAGCAAGACAAGCAATTTCAGAAGTTTATGGATGTTTTCAAGAAATTATCCATTAATATTCCATATGCTGAAGCATTAGAGCAGATTCCAAGTTATGTCAAGTTTATGAAGGATATTTTGTCAAGGAAGAGAATGTTGGAAGAATTTGAGGCCGTGGCTTTAACTGAGGAGTGTAGTGCTATTCTAAAGAAAAAGCTTCCTCCAAAACTCACAATACTTTGGCAAAGCTCTATGTGATTTGGGGGCCACTGTGAATTTGATGCCACTGTCAATTTTCATGAAGCTAGGAGTTGGAAAAGTGAAGCCTACATCAGTGAGGTTACAATTGGCTGACCGATCTTTGGCATATCCAAGGGGCATAGTTGAAGATGTTCTTGTGAAGGTGGACAAATTTATCTTTCCTGCCGACTTTATTGTGCTTGATATGGAAGAAGATGCAGACATTCCTTTACTTCTTGGTAGACCATTCTTAGCTACAGGAAGAACTCTCATTGATGTTCAGAAAGGAGAATTAACCATGCGAGTGCAAGATGAACATGTGACATTTAATGTTTTTTCTGCCATGAACTTTTCTAATGATGAGGAGAGTTGTTTTTCTTTGAGTGCTATTACAGGTGATGATGATGTGAACATAATGACACATCACACTAGGGATGCTTTAGAATTGTATTTGCAAGAAGCAGGTGATGAAAGTTGTGAAGAAATTGTTGAATGTATCAAGGAACTCAATGCATTGCCTACTTATAGAAGACCATTTCAGAAATTTGAATCTTTTGAGATGCCCGAGAAATCTAAGGCATCTAAACCTTCCATTGAAGAACCTCCTGAATTAGAGTTTAAACAACTACCATCACATCTCAAGTATGCATTTCTTGGGGAAAATTCTACTTTGCCAGTAATTATATCTTCTACTCTTTAAAGTGAGCAAGAAGAAAAGTTGCTGCGAGTCTTGAAAGAATATAAAAAAGCTATTGGGTGGAAGATTGCTGACATTCGAGGTATAAGTTCTTCATTCTGTATGCACAAAATCTCAATAGAGGAGGGTCATAAGCCTACTATTGAACATCAAAGGAGGCTTAATCCGATCATGAAAGAAGTGGTGAAGAAGGAGATCATCAAGTGGCTAGATGCAGGAATCATATATCCTATTTTAGACAACTCTTGGGTTAGTCCTGTTCAATGTGTGCCGAAAAAGGGTGGAATCACAGTTGTTGCTAATGAAAAGAACGAGCTCATTCCTACCAGAACAGTCACAGGATGGAGGGTATGCATGGACTACCGGAAGTTGAACAAAGCCACAAGGAAAGATCACTTTCCATTACTTTTTATTGATCAGATGCTTGACAGACTAGCAGGTAAGGAGTTCTATTGTTTCTTGGATGGGTATTCTGGCTATCATCAAATTGCTATAGAACCGGAAGATCAGGAGAAGACTACTTTTACATGCCCTTTTGGTACTTTTGCTTTTAGAAGGGTATCATTTGGCTTGTGCAATGCACCTTCTACTTTTCAGAGGTGTATGATGGCTATATTTTCAGACATGGTGGAGCAAGGGATAGAGGTTTTCATGGATGATTTTTCTGTACTTGGTGATTCTTTTGATGCATGTTTGATGAATTTGACAAGGGTGCTGCAAAGGTGTGAAGAAACTAATTTGGTTCTCAATTGGGAGAAATGTCATTTTATGGTTTAAGAAGGAATTGTGCTTGGGCATAAAGTGCCAAGCAAAGGTTTAGAGGTTGATAGAGCTAAGTTGGAAACAATTGAGAAGCTTCCTCCACCAAGTTCTGTAAAAGGAGTCAGAAGTTTTCTTGGCCATGTAGGTTTCTATAGGCGATTCATCAAGGACTTCTCAAAAATTTCAAAGCCTTTGTGTAACTTACTTGAAAAAGATACAAAGTTTGTCTTTGATGATTCTTGGCTTGCAGCATATGAGGAGTTGAAGAAGAATTGGTTTCTGCACCAATTATCATTGCCCCTGATTGGAGTCTTCCTTTTGAGTTGATGTGTGATGCTAGTGACTTTGCAGTTGGAGCAGTATGGGGGCAACGATGCAACAAGATTTTTCATTCTATATACTATACAAGTAAGACTCTTTCTGGTGCTCAACTTAATTACACTACTACTGAGAAAGAATTACTTGTTGTGGTGTATGCTTTCGAGAAATTCAGGTCTTATCTTGTGGGTACCAAGGTGATTGTGTACACTGATCATTCTGCTATCAAATATTTTATTGAGAAGAAGGATTCAAAGCCTCGGTTGATTCGATGGGTTCTACTTTTGCAAGAATTTGACTTGGAGATCAAAGATAGGAAGGGTACTGAAAATCAAGTTGCCGATCACCTATCTAGGTTGGAGAACAATGAGAATTCTGATAATTCTCAACTCATTGATGATTCTTTCCCTGATGAAAAACTTATGGCTATTAACAACAAGGGTCTTCCTTGGTTTGCTGATTTTGTTAACTATTTGGTAAGCAATATTCTTCCTAATGAGTTTAATTATCAGCAAAAGAAAAAGTTTTTGCATCAGGTTAAATCTTTTCTATGGGATGAGCCATTTCTTTTCAATCTTGGGCCAGATAATATTCTAAGAAGGTGTATTCCTGATGATGAGATAGTGAGTATCTTGAGTCATTGTCACAATTCTCCTTATGGTGGTCATTTTCAAGGTGATAGAACTGCAGCAAAGGTCTTACAATCAGGTTTTTATTGGCCTTCTCTCTTTAAAGATGCTCATGAGTTTGTTAAAAGGTGTGATCATTGCCAATGTACCGGTAATATCTCTAGAAGGAATGAAATGCCTTTGAATTATATTTTAGAGGTTGAATTGTTTGATGTATGGGGTATTGACTTTATGGGGGCCTTTGTGATGTCATTCTGGAATCAATATATATTGTTGGCTGTTGACTATGTTTCTAAGTGGGTTGAGGCTATAGCAACCCCAACCAGTGATGCATCTGTGGTGCTTGAATTTATGAAGAAAAATATTTTCACTCGGTTTAGGACTCTAAGAGCTATTATTAGTGATGAGGGAACACATTTTCTTAACAAACAATTTTCAACTTTATTGTTGAAATATGGAGTTCGTCACAAGGTAGCATGTGCTTATCATCCTCAAACCAATGGGCAAGCTGAAGTGTCAAATAGGGAAATCAAGCAAATTCTAGAGAAGACGGTGAATTCTACAAGAAAGGATTGGTCGAAGAAGCTAGATGATGGTCTTTGGGCTTATAGGACTGCATATAAAACACCATTGAGATTATCACCGTATCAGTTGGTGTATGGAAAAGCTTGTCATCTGCCGGTGGAGTTAGAGCACAAAGCTTTCTGGGCAATCAAGAAGCTTAACTTTGATTTTGCTGCAGCTGGAGAAAAGCGGCTTCTTCAATTAAATGAGCTTGAGGAGTTTCGGTTGAAATCATACGAGAGCTCTAGAATTTACAAGGAAAAGATAAAGAAGTGGCATGATCAGAAAATTGTACCCAAGGAGCTTGAGTCTGGACAAATGGTTTTGTTATTTAACTCACGGCTAAAGTTGTTTCCGGGTAAGCTTAAATCACGTTGGTCCGGGCCTTTTAAGATTGTCCAAGTCTATCCATATGGTGCTATTGAAGTTGAAGATATGCATACCGGGAGAACATTCAAAGTTAACTGGAAAAGGTTGAAACCATATTTGGGTGGTGACATTGATCGTAATGTTTCATCCATCACTCTTTCGGAACTATGAAGGGAGTGAATAGTCAAGGCCATGACTATAAAAAGGCGCTTCTTGGGAGGCAACCCAAGCATTTTGTTCGGTTAGTTTGTAAATTTTTTTTATCTATTCTATTATTTTCTTTGTTATGTAGTTGTTAGATTAAAGGTAGTTTTGATCTTGTTTGTATAAATTTATTTTACTCCCCTTAGGTGCTTTGATGATTTGTTGTGAAGTGATTTGCAGGACCGTATATTAGTTGATCTTAGGCTTTGTTATTGTTTGGAGGAACAGAGCACTCTGCTTTTGGGACTTGAAAAAAAAAAGGGGGAAGCGTTAAGCCAGCGACATAATATGGCAGTATTAAAAATCAAAGCCGCGGTATACAATCTCTGAACATCGTGTGTGACTACAAAAGACTCAAAACCGTTGGTTAAACTTCCACATCCCGCGGTGTAATTTTCCTGGCCAGGAAACTCCTTGTCTTTGTCTAATTGTCTTGACGTGCAACTTTAGTTATGTTATATTTTTTTATTATTATTTTTTTCTTTATTTATTTATTTTTTTTTCTTTTCTAATTGATAATTATGTATTAATTAATTTTTGTTATCTTACTTTAACTAAAAGCAATAAACACTTACGTAGCTTATATGATTGTTTATATTTTAAATTATTTTTTTCCCTTCATTTTTTTTTTGTTTTTATTTTGATTTTATGTATACTTTTTGTTTCTTTTTTTCTTTTTATTTTTATTTTTTATTTTTTTTATTTTTTTTGTTTTTTTTCATGATTTTGTACATATTATAATTATAAACTGTACTTACATTAATTTATTAATACATAGTCCATATTACATGTACATTGTATATTACATAATTATGTATATTATTATTATTATTATTATTATTATTATTATTATTATTATTATTATTATTATTATTATTATTATTTTTAGTTTTAGGCACGTATGTGTATATACTATGTGTTATATTATTGGGTATAGTTTAAATCTGTTATGTAAATATCACGTTTTCTGGCCACGTAACTATTCACATCGAGGGATTGATTCCGGAAGTTAGGGTTTATACGTCGCGGTTACAACAGCGCAGGCGATTATCACCAAAGAAATTCAACAGCAATCCTCTCCTTCTCTTCCCAGAATTCATCATGTAGCGTTCTTTTATCATGACTCGTGTAACAGCAAAGAAGCAGCCTGAAAAATTTCCTGCAAAATCTCTTGAAAAATCTTCTGTTGATCAGCAACCACTTGTAAAGAAGCAAAAACGCACTGCACATCCCGTGGTGTCCAGCATCCAAAAGTATCCAACTATTAAGGCCAATTAGCGAGGCTCAGCAGACTCTATACAAGGTACTATCTAAGCGTAAGGTTTTACCCAATAAATATGTGGATTCATCTATGTTGGAACTCTTGAGAGTTAAAGATTATTTCGTGGAAGGGTTAAATCTTATGGGTTGGAGTGATTTGATGACCATGGATGAACCTTCATATGCACCACTCACTTATGAATTTTTGAGTTCTTTCACGGTTACCGAGCACAACACACTTTCATTCCGGTTAGCTAATGTGTGTCATGAAATCACGAAAGCGGAATTGGCGGACATGTTTTGGTGGAAATTGATTGAGCAGCAACCATTGCCAGAGAATTATGCTACTTCCTTTTGGCTCAACATCACACGTTTGCCGAATACTGATAGCTATGACACTCAACGGGCTTTGTCTTCAGAAATATTATGTTTTGCTCTTCTCTATTTTGCTAGACTCTTGTCATTCACTATCTATGGTTGAGCAGAGAGCAACAACAAGGTTCAAACAAGGGAGCTTGCTTTGTTGTCGTTTTAATGAAGGAATACCAGTGGATTGGACAACCTTGCTCATTAATAGGTTCTTGTATCAAGCGAAGCGCACCAAGGGTGCTATTGTAATGGGAGGCTTTATTACCAGAATTGCTGAGAAGTTAGGGGTGTTTGATCGCAACAGAACCACTTTGAAAGTGGCGGATGGATGGCCAGCTGTTATTGATGTCGAGTACTTACTTGGTATGCGGATGTTATATCGAAGTATTTATGGACCTCGGCCATTATATCACCCACGTCGGGCACAACCGGATGAGCAGGAAGAGCAAGTTGTGGAGCCTCAACGTACTCTCAAGGAATAAATTGCTGAAGTGCGCCAAAGCCAAGCTAAGATAGTTAAGGGGCAAGATGAGCTAAAAAAATTCATGCCAAGCTACTACTAAATCAGGAGAGTATGGGAAAACAAATGGGAGAGATGTTTGCATGGATGCAGCATCATTTTTCACATCATTCATCATGATACTTAGGGGAGTTTTCTTTTCTTTGTAGTTTGACATTTTTTTTCTTTTCTTTTCCTTTTAATTTTTAGGAGTCGTAGTGTTTGTTTTTATTGTTATTGAGTCATTGAGGACAATGACTCACTTAAGTGTGGGGAGGTATTCTCGATTGAAAAAAAAAATTTAAAAAACCAAAATATAATTCTAGCCTTATAAAATATTAGAGATGATATGGTGAAACGTTGTTAGTTGTCTATCACGTAGTTGATGCATTACTTGTTTCAAGTTGAGCTAAATGTAGCCATGCATGCTAAGTGATCTTGTGTTGTTGATACTTTTGTTGAGAGGTGTAATCCTATGATCTTGTGCACACACTTTCACTAGTAAGTTGAAACTAATAGACTCACTGAATGGCTTAAGTAATTAAAATGATATGCTTATGTGTAAGACGATTTGGTTTTCATGCTTTGAGTACAAGTAGTTGCATTTGAAAGAATTCTTTTTGTGACTTGGGATTTATTATCTTTTGACACCAAGTGAGCTTTTGAGCCTACATGCATGTCGTGTGCATCTTATTTTTGTTGCTTGAGTGTCCTCATTGCATTTGAATCGCTAGCACTTGTCTTAGACCTTTCTTGAGATACATGGCATTGAATATTTGATAACATGATAAAGGCACCTAGGATTAACCTTCCATTTTCCCATTTTGACATACCTTGCTTATGTGATCCATTAGTAGCCCTTTGAGCTTAACCGTTTTATTCGGTGACACACCACATTACATGCCTATACCTAATTTTTATATGGCCTTATATAATCTTGATCCCTATTTGTCAAAGACTAGTAAGATTAGGAGGGAGTAATAAGGTGTGATAAATGAGTTACTTGTGATCATATTGTCATTTTGGGAAATGTTGAGGTTATTTTGTAAATGCTTAGTATGTGTTTTGGGACTTTTAGAGGATCATTGTGATTGTATATACGTGTTTGTTTCACTTTGCTTGTAGCCCTGGAAAAAAAAAATTGAAAAAAAAAACACAAGGCCATAAAATAAATAAATGCCTTGAAAAAAAATGAAAAAGAAAAAAAGAGAGAGCATTTTCATGTGTTGTTTATAGTTCTTGTGCTTTATGATCCTTCGTCTCGGGGTAGATAAATTAATTGTGCTTAATGGTCTAAGTGTGGGAAAGGCATATGGGTGGATTGTGCAAGTAAATACGGAAAATCACTAGCTTTTGACACTTCACCCTCTTTGACTTTTCTTGACATACCGTGTTCCTAGCCCCATTCCAACCTGAATAAAAGTCCTTTTGATTATCATTATTCATGCATGTTGTGTTTTTAGTTGGATCGATGCCAAGTGTCAAGCGTGTTTATGTAGATGATGGAATTGAGTGATACACTTAACTTATTCTTGAGCGTAATTCTTTTGTGAGTGAAAGGTGAGGTATTACTTGATATTAACATGAAAATCCCAAGTCTTCTTGATAGTGTAGTCTTGTATACTTAGCATGATTACCAATTTTGTTTTGCACTTGACAAGAACTTTTGAGTACTTATGCACATTCAATGAGTAGATTATGTGGATACTTGCACTTTTGACACCAAGACTTAGCATTTGCATCTTGATTCTTAAGTTGAGATAATATGAGTAATCTTGTTTGTGTGGAGTGCATTGGCGTGTATCTAATCCTTGATAGAGAAACTTACTTATTTCTATTATCATCTCTATTAGTTTACATGAGCTAGATGGATTTTGTGGGTACATTCGCTATAGGCCCTCACGAGACAAAACTCGTCCTACTAGGGCTGCCCAGGGGTTTAACGGCTTGTTGCATATGGTCAATGCAATCGTGTCACCTACGAAAGTGGTTTTAATAAATTAGGTTGTAGTTTTTCTTTTATTTTATTTGCCCGAGGACGTGCAAGAACTTAAGTGCGGGGATATTTGATATATGATCTTTATGATCATATTTTCTCTACATTTTTAATTTATTTTGCACGAAATTGGATTTTTATTTAACTAATTTTTATTGTTTTTTTGTAGGAAAAGGGGATTCCTTATAATAGAAGGATTATGGCTTAGGTTCTGTTTGGGATTGCTGTTAAAAACTGTTGTAGCTGTGAGAAAAAGCACTGTCAGAAAAAGCTGCTGTCAGAAAAAGCTGTTGACTGTTTGGTAAAATTCATAATTAATCTGCTGTTGAATGAAAAGCTGATAAATAAACGTTTGGTAAATAATTTTTAAAAATCTGTTATTTAACAATGTCTTTACAGGACAAACTAGCTAGTACAATTAAAAATATAAAAAATGAACACTTTAATAAAATTAATGTTACCATAATAATTCTCACATTCAGTTCAGCAAAGCAAAGTAAATTAAAATAATTGAAATGAATTAGGATGCCATCATCAAACTGGATGCAATTTGATTTCGAAGCAAGTCCACCTCACTTGTTCTACTATTTCTTTGGCTTTGGTCCATTGATGTTGATATACGATCCGTAAAAATATCTCTTGGCAAAAGTTCTGGATTTGCATCAATCCTATTAAAAATTGTATTGCCACTAGAATGTAGTCTAATATAATTATGCAGTGCCATTGTTGCGACAACGATATTTCTTTGAGCACTAAACCAGTACGAGGGCATATTTGACAAAATCTTCCACCGTTTTTTCCAAATTCCAAAAGTTCTTTCGATGCAGCTTCTAAGTGATGAATGTGCCTTGTTAAATATTTCTTGGTACCCTTGTGGTGGTTGACCACGCCGAAAATCAGGAAGATGATATTTAACTCCTTTGTACGGGCCAACATATTGTACTGTTGAGCCTATGAGAGTAGGAATTAGTGCTAAACTTTGGACTGTAGAGTATTTGGTTTTCGTGTTATTGTGCTTATTTAGTTCTTTACTTTGAATTTTCAGAATACGGAAAATTCATTATTTAGAATTTATTAATTTATTGATATATGATCTTTATGATCATATTTTCTCTACATTTTTAGTTTATTTTGCACGAAATTGGATTTTTATTTAACTAATTTTTATTGTTTTATTGTAGAAAAAGGGGATTCATTATAATAGAAGGATTGTGGTTTAAACTGCAAAATTTGAAGTGAATTCTAGCAAAATTCGGATTTCGGATCAACTTGCGCAGTGTTCACTGTTTTGTCTATAACTGGACCTCCGGATGTCCGTTTGAGGCCCGTAAGCAGTCATTGGAAAGCTTACGAGAAGACCTTTAATTCAAGTATGGTCTCAGATTTTAGTGATGTACCAAACTGCCTAGATTATCGATAGAAGCAGATAGCTCGAATTTTCTATGTTAGAATCCTACTTTATTAAGGAAACTCTTTTGTTTTATTATTAAATAAGTAAATTATAGTTTTATCAGATAGAAGTCAGTTGGATATCATATATATTTAGTGGATAGAAAAAATAGACAGGTACGTGACTTGGGGGAGACAACAGTTACGGGGGAAACACACAACAAGAAGGAGAAGACACAAGAACAAAAGAAAAAGCGATTGATTTGGGGGAGAAGAAGAATTCTAGAGTTTTATCATCTCTTCTTCACTTTTCTTTATTGTAATCTTGATATCATGTCTTCCTTTATGTATGTATTGTTATCTTTTGTGATGTTTAGCTAAGAACCCTTCTAGGCCTATAATGGATTCTTGTGTTTATAAATTGTGCTTTGGTTCTATATTTATGGTGTTCATTACAATTGCTTATAGTGATTTGTGTTTAATGCTTTTCAAGGGAATGATCAACCTTGGAATTGATTTGGTAATTTGGATTGACTTGGAAAAGAAAATCTAAGTTAAGGCTTGATCACTATAACTTGGGATTAGTATATTATACTGATTTGTGATTTGGATAGGAATATACCTGATCACCCTTGGTAGTCAAATTGAGGTAGTACTTAAAGTTGTTCAAATACTTAAATTCTTCGTATGAATACGGGCATTGGTTAATGAATTAGGATCACTTGAGATTCGGAAGGTCCTCGTGATTAGTTAAAAGCCTTAGACTAGCAATTGGAGCACTAAAATAGAGATACAAGAGTAGTTTGTTGAAGTACACAAGATGAAGTTAAAGGCCTAGTTTTTATTACTCTTGAAATTTTAGTTGTGTTAATTGATTTTTGAGTGATATTTATTTTATATTTTTATTGACTTGAATTAGAAAAAAGATAGTGTGTGGTACTTAACGACTTAGATTTAGTCCTTGTGGGAACGAATTGTATGCTACGATATGTGCACTTGCATCTGAGTTGTAAAATCGCTAACATTTATTCACGTCTATAAAGATTGTTACATGAATAATTTTTAAAAAGAAAATAACTGTATATGTGAAGTTGTTACACTGAATTTGAATGAAATATAAGGTTTTAAGAAACTTTGGATGTGTTTTAGTTTCGTAAATCTTTCTAAACACGTGTGCATTATATTGAGTTAATAAGAAGTGGCTAGTTGTAGAAAATAGGAGAAGCCTGTCCAAGTAAGCTTCTTGACCCAACTCCCCCACAAATTCCATATGGAATCTAATTATTAATAATAACATAAAATATTTACCAATTAACATATTCATTCCTTGATCTTCATCAAAACGATTTTTCAAAATTTGTTTGTATCTACAAGACTACACATGCAAGTCCTAAAACATCTAACCAGTTGTCATCAAATTTCCATAAACGGCAGCCTTGATACAATTGGTGTTTATGCTTATTATTTCTTTGAACTTTGCATTCTATAACTTTTTCATCATAATCTGATGTAAGGTTTTAAATGTTTGCACTTGCTTATGGTACTTCAAGTACTGTCTGACTTCTCATTCTGACTTCTAAGGTCTGCTCTGTTTTTGTAAAATGTGAAAGCAAACATGGAGAGAAAGAATTTTCAAGAACCTTCAACTACTGGATGCTCGAAAAGAGTTGATCAACGTAAGTTTGTTTTGTGTTCAGCTTTTAATATGCATGTCCTTCTCACTGAAAGTACTTATGGTTCAATATAAAGAATGGCATTCCGTAGACCAGCATTAGACTCATTCAACTATTTTGAAGATAACATGGCACTAGTTGCTGAACTCATTATCAGAACGCATATTGTGTTCAAATTTTGAACAAGCTGGTACTCTTCACCATTCAGGGCCTATTTGGATTGTGGGTTGGGAAGGGAAGGGTCAGGTTGGGTTAGGGTGGGATGGGTTATGTTAGGTTAGGTTGAAAAGGGTTGAACCCTTATCTTGTTTGGATGCAAGGATTGAGTGAGGAAGGGTTCAACCCCTATCTTATTTGGATGAAGGGTTAGGAGGAAGGATTGAATATGAAAATATTATTTGAAATTAAATTTTAAATTTAAATTATATAAAGTTAAGTTTTAAATGTAAATTTAGATTTCAAAATCTAAAAATTGAAATAGATACAAATTTAAAATTTAGTAAAATGGAAGTAAAAACTCAAACTTCAATTATTCAAAATGAATTTAATTATATAAGTAGCTCATGTACATATGTACATTGATTATAACTTTTGAAGATTTGCATTACAATTATACAGTTTTAAACGAATGAAAAACGGTGTAAAGAACGAATAAAAAACAGGATCAAAATAGTGAATAAAAAAGACACAAATTTATTATAAAAATAAGAAAATATAAATACACAGGTACGTGAGGCGGTCATCTATAACCATCAGCAACACCCCGATTTGGGGTGTTGGAATATCAAATATTTTAGCTTGGCATCCAACCCTTCTCCAACCCCTTAGAACCCAACCCATGCATCCTAAAAACTTCCCAAACATGGTTCTCCACATTTCAACCCTCCCCAACCCAACCCATCCCTTCCCAACCCCCAATCCAAATATGCCCTCAGTGTAGCTGGTTCACTCTTAAGTTCAGCTGGGCCACAACATTTTTTTTCCTGTTACACTGGTTGTGTGGATATCATGCACCACCTATGTAAGCAGTAAAAGACTTTCATTAAAAGCCTGGTATATTTTAGAAATCAGATATCATTCATGTAAAGCAAAAGTAATACTCCGTATAACTATTCTTATTTAGGGGATCCCATCATCATTTGGAACAAAAGAAGATTAATAAAGTTTGATATATTGGTAGTTCGAATTAATAGTTACAATAAAGTATTAGATACCCTCGGCTGCATTCAGGAGCATAATTAGACCATTTTAACATTAATCTGAAACTTAAATTAATCTGACTATGCATATGATCGAATACCAGAGGCTGTTCTGAAAGTACATGGTTATAGATAAGATGCACTTGTATCATTTTTCTGCTTTCATAGCTTCTGAAGGATAGGCCTATCTTGTAGGCCTCCATTGGTGTCAAGAGAATGGGAGACCTTGACCACAATTCATTCGTTGCTGCTGCTAAGTAAAAATATATTACTTCTGAAGCAGAAGAGAAAGCAACCGAATTTACTGCTCTAATACAGGAGAAACTTAGAAATCCAGACTGGTACCCATTAAAGGGCATAATGGTTGTTGGAGAGTGTAAGGTAAACAGCCTGGTAATTTGATCACTTGTTAACTTCTCCTTTCTGAGCAGATTATACATCTTGTTATTTGATGCAAATTAATAAAGAATCGACAAGTAAATCATAAGCTGTTTGTGAAGAAAAACAAAGATAAAACTGTATTGATCATCATAAACTTTTGTTACAAGAACAACTGAAAAGAATATTTACAGCTTAAGCCAGAGAGAGAGAGATGATCTGTTTCGTATAATCTATATATACTACATTCTAAGCTAGCTTCTAGACTATTCTCTGTAACTAACTAGAAGTTCGTTATGCCATGCTGGCACTGGCATTGGCGGGAAAACAAACTAGAGACTAACAGTTGGGCTTTAACTTAACATTATTGGGCTGCTGCTGTGACTGTTCATCCATAGGACTAGTAGTATATTTAACATCCCCCCTCAAGTTGGAATGGATAGAAGGAGACATTCCTAACTTGGATATAAGAATGTTAAACTGCTGAGAAGGTAGAATCTTGGTAAAAACATCAGCTAACTGACTTCGAGTAGGAAGATAAATGAGCTGAATAAGTCCCTCAAGAACTTTATCACGAGTGAAATGGCAATCAATTTCAATATGCTTAGTACGTTCGTGAAATACTGGATTTTTAGCTATATGTATAGCTGATTGATTATCACAGTGTAAGGTGATTGGCTTTAAATTTGAAACTCCCAGATCTTCTAACAATCGAATGGTCCAGGTAGCTTCAGATGCTGCTGAAGCCATTGCACGATATTCAGATTCAGAGGAATAACGAGATACTGTGCTTTGTTTCTTAGATTTCCAAGCAATTGGTGAATTACCAAATAACAAGATATATCCAATGATTGATCTTCTGGATTTTGGACATGAAGCCCAGTCATAATCAGAGAAAGCCTGTAAGGTGTGATGATCTGCAGATTGTAAGAGAATACCTTGACCCATTGAATGAGCAACATACCTGAGTGTATGTTGTAAAGCATGTAAATGAGGTGACCTTGGCTGTTGCATAAACTGGCTAAGAAATTGAACTGCATAAGCTAGGTCAGGTCTTGTATTAGTAAGATAGTTCAACTTTCCAACATACGATCTGTAAACATCTGGATTGGAAATAAGATCTCCATCTGTTGAAAGCAATTTAAGATTAAGAGGTAATGGAGTAACAGCCTTAACAGTAAGATCAAAAGGGCAATCTGTAAGTAGTTCTTTGTAAATTTGTTCTGACTCAAGACAATACCATTGTGCTGGTAACCAACTTCAATTCCTAAAAAATAATTCAGAATGCCAAGATCTTTGATACTAAAAGTATCATCCAGAAACTGCTTAAGGGAGTTAATAGTAGAAATATCGGAGCCAGTAATGATTATATCATCGACATAAACAGCCACAATTGTAATATTAGAACCTGTTTTCTTTAAGAACAGACTGTAATCATACTTGGACTGAGTATATCCTTGAGTAAGTAATTCTTCAACTAATTTGGCTGACCACTGTCTTGAAGCTTGCCGTAAACCATATAAAGATTTGACTAACTTGCAGACTTTATTAGATGGATAAAGATCAGCAAGACCTTTTGGAATCTTCATATAAACTTCTTCATTTAAATAACCATGCAAGAATGCATTATTCATATCTAACTGATATATTGGCCATTTCTTACTAGCTGTAAGTGCCACAATACACCTAACAGTATTCATCTTGATCACAGGAGAAAATGTTTCCTCAAAATCAATTCCATGTCTTTGGTTAAACCCCTTAGCCACTAACCTGGATTTGCATTGTTCAAGACTGCCATCTGCCTTTAATTTCACTTTATACACCCATCTACACCCTATTGCTTTTTTACCAGGTGGAAGGTCAACAATTTCCCAAGTGTTATTATCATGAAGGGCTTTTAACTCTTTTTGCATAGCTTCTATCCATAAAGGATTCTGTGAAGCTTCTGTGTAACTAGTAGGCTTAGTGATATGTGAAACAGAAGAAAGAAATGCTTGATGCTGGGGTGAATATGAATTAAATGAAACCAGATTACACCAATGATTAGATGTACTGGTGTGACACTGATAATCAGCTAAATATGCAGGAGGTGTTTTAATTCTGGTAGAAGTTCTTATGGGAACACTAATATCAACAGTTGAATTAGTGCTTTGATTAGAATGATTATGATCAGATGAATCAAAAAATTCTGCAGAAAATTCTGCAGAACCAGACTCAGAATAACAAGAAGCAGTATTAAAGTCATTATGTATAGGATGAGTATTGTTGTTATGACAATCAGAAACAGAATGAATAGTATCAAGAAAAGGTGTAGTGACCTTTGGTAAAAATTTATCAAAAAAATAACAAGATTGTGTATGTATATTTGATAACAAATGAAAAGGAAAGTGAAGTTCATGAAATTTTATATCTCTTGATACAAAGAGAGACTGTGTTTGTAAATCTAACACCTTAAAACCTTTCTGAGATTCAGAGTATCCTAAGAACACACATGGTGAAGTTTTGGGAGATAATTTTGACCTTTTATCCTTAACAGTAGCCACAAAGCAAAGACAGCCAAATGGCTTGAGATATGTATAATCAGGAGGTTCTTTATACAAGATACTATAAGGTGTAGAGTTATCAATACTTACTAATGGCATTCTGTTGATCAGATATGATGCACATAAGATGCATTCTCCCCAGAAACGATCAGGCACCTTAGACTGAAAAAGAAGAGCCCCAGCAGTGTCCAAAAGATGTCTATGCTTACGTTCAACAACTCCGTTTTGCTGAGGAGTGTGAGAACAACTTGTCTGATGTAAAATTCCTTTCTGCTCATAAAAGAGTTTTAGTCTGCCTTCACACAACTCTTTGGCATTATCTGATCTAATGCAAAGAATAGTAGACTTAAATTATTTTTCTACAAAGTTAACAGAATTTTCAATAACACTTGGAGCCTCAAACTTGTATTTGATTAGATGAATCCATGTATAACGACTGAAATCATCAACAATTGTAACAAAATGATTACAACCATAATAAGTTTTGACCTTGTACGGTCCCCAAATGTCAACATGAAGCATTTCCAGTACAGAAGAAGTTTTAATACTGCTAGTAGGAAAAGAATTCTTAGAATGTTTAGCAATTTGACAGACATTACAAATAGTGTCAGCTATTGCTTCCTTAACATTCAATTGAGGATTTATTAAAGGTAACTGATGAAAAGGCATGTGTCCTAATCTCAAATGCCATAATTTGGCTTCTTCAATAGCAATGCAACACACTTTAGCATAACTCTTTGCAGCATCCAGAAAATCTTGATGATCAACAACATACAAGCCATTCTTCAGTTTACCAAGAGGAATTAGTGGTCCTTTCTGTGAATGGACCTGTAGGTAACAAGTATCATCAGAAAAAACAATGTGACAAGCAAGATCTTTGCACAATTTGTTGATGGATATCAGTCTGAAATGGAAAATCAGGAACATGTAAAACATCCTGTAGAATCTTGTGTTCATTGATCTTAACTGACCCTATGTGTAAAGCACTGATTTGTCTCCCATCAGGTATAGTGATATTATTATCATTACCATGAACTGCCTTATAGTTATCAAACTCAGCAATATCAGGACAAATATGATCAGATGCTCCACTGTCTAATAACCAATATGATTGAAAAGATGCAGTCATAAGACAAGTTTTACCTGCCAGAATAGCATGATTTTTGTCTAAATCTAAATCACTCTGTAGATTCTTAGTCTTAAGCAATTCAATCAGATGATTGTATTGTTCAACAAAAATTGAATCAGCAACCTGTTGTGTTTCACTTTGAGTCTGAGTCTGAGCCTCATTAAGAGATATTGTAGCAACTTTTTTTCCTTTTAAACTCTTGAAACCAGGAGGATATCCATGAATTTTGAAACACCTGTCAATAATATGTCCTGCAATCTTGCAATGAGTACAGTAGTAATTGGATCCAGGCTTAGTATTTGATTTTTTGAAATTATTTCCACCAGAATTACTGCCAGCAGTGTGAAGCCCATTTCCACCAGTATTCTTTGGAATAAAACTAGAATTATTGAACTTAGAATTTCCAAAAAAACCAGAATTACCACTCATTTTGTCTGCAAAAAATTCCATTGTATCATGACTAGTACTTGTAAATTCCTTATGAGTTTCTTCTTGAAGAATCAAACGAAAGGCTTGAGAAATAGTTGGAAGTGGTTTCATCATCAGTATATGACCTCTGACAGCAGAAAACTGATCATTCAGTTTCAGTAAAAATTGTAACAATCTTTGCTCTTGTTGCTTCTGCAAGAGTTTAGCATTGACTTCACATGTGCACTTTGCACATGTACAGAAAATTAATGGATTAACATCATCAAGATTATCCCAGACTGATTTAATCTCAGTATAAAACTCAGAAATACTGTTTTTCCTTGATTAATCTCCGAAAGCTTTTGTGCAAGTGTATAAACTTGTGTGATAAAAGCAAAACCGAATCTGTCTTCTAAATGCTTCCAAATCTCTTGAGGAGTGTTAAGAAACAAAACACTTTTTGAAATATTCTCATCAAGATTGAACAATATCCAAGATTTAACAAGGTCATTACATCTTCCCCAAGCAAAATAATCAGATGAAGTAACTTCAGGCTTAGAAATAGTCCCATTAACAAATCCAATCTTGTTTTTAGCCGATAAAGTCAACAGCATCGATCGTTTCCATTTTGCATAACCGTTTCCATTAAATTTGTTAGACACTAACTGAGAAGTAGTTGCATCTGAAGGATGAATGTAGTATGGACTCGAAACATCATGATTAACAGATGAAGTTTGAGTATTAGATGTTGACGCCATAGCAATTTCAATAAATTTCACAAGAAATGATTGAAGAAATACAGAATCTCTCAAAGACAAGTATTCAGAAAAGAAATCACAAATTGAACAATAATCCGTGATCAGATCAAAGATAACACTCAATTATCAAGAGAAAACAGAGATCTACAAACGAAAATCAATGATTATCAACTTGAATCACTGATATGAACAGAATATGTATAAGAAACTCGAAATATATTCAAAATCAGAGATCGATATCACATATCGCAGCAAAGAAACACAGATAAAATGCTTAAAGTTATAAATTGGATTGAATTCACCTCGAAATTGCAGATCGAACTGAATCAGAATCGCCGATTGATCAGAAACATATCGGAGAAGACAACAATCGTCGACGGCCACAAGATTATAACCGCTCTGATACCATGTTATTTGATGCAAATCAATAAAGAATCAACAAGTAAATCATAAGCTGTTTGTGAAGAAAAACAAAGATAAAACTGTATTGATCATCAAAAACTTTTGTTACAAGAACAACTGAAAAGAATATTTACAGCTTAAGCCAGAGAGAGAGAGATGATCTTTTTCGTCTAATCTATATAGACCACATTCTAAGCTAGTTTCTAGACTATTCTCTGTAACTAACTAGAAGTTCGTTATGCCATGCTGGCACTGGCATTGGCAGGAAAACAAACTAGAAACTAATAGTTGGGCTTTAACTTAACATTATTGGGCTGCTGCTGTGACTGTTGATCCATAAGACTAGTAGTATATTTAACACATCTAAAGTCACTCACTATTGATGTTACCTTATGACTTTGACTACTTCTCCCAAACTTGGTACTAGTTTGTAATCAACCATATCTAGAGCATTCTTTCTTTTAAATCTGATCATTCAATTTAAACCTTTTTACGTATTGTATGATTTAGTTGAATGTGTCTTGTTTAGGAAGTTGTAGATGAAGATGATGATTGCATCAAAGCCATAAAGAGGGAGTGGGGTTCTGAAGCATACAATGCAGTTATGACGGCATTAAACGAGATAAATGAGTACAATCAAAGTGGAAGATTCACGGTTCCTGAGTTATGGAACTACAAAGAAAGGAGGGCAACTTTTTATGAATGTGTAGTATACATTTCAAGGATGAAAATCTAAACTTTTGGTACAGTTGACGTGTCAGGACCACATTCACCAAGACAATGCACCCTTCTAACTTTTACCAAATGGCAGGATTGAATATTGTTGGTTAAATTTCTATGCACTTCATGTAGTACTCTTTGAAAAGCTTTTGCTGCAATTTATGTTTCTAAGAATTTAGGCATCCCAAAGTTGTTGATGCTTTTACACATTGCATCAGGATGTGTGTGGTCGGAGTAGGGCTGCCTATTAGTATGTACATAATAAAGGATCTTACCAGCATCTTATTTTATTTAAAGAAAGTTTGCAATGTACTTTTAGCGAAAAAAACAAGGCCACGTGACATGCCTGATGCCTGTACTACTTTACAGGATAATAGTTCACTGGTATGCAATTAGTCAATTACAGGTTATCTATCCTTTCTCATTTTGGCAGGTAGGTACAATTATTTGGCATTTTTAAAGTTTCGAAGTTGTTAGACATTAATCACTATTAGGTCCCGAAGTATCGTAGAAGGGGGGTTGAATACGATACTACCAAAAATAAAAAATAATTCCGAGAATATATCTTTATTGATAATAAACTCGAAGGGGTGTTACAACTTCTAATCCAATGGATTAGCTTCAAAACAGAACACTCCTAAGGATAGTTTAGGCACGAGGACCTTCTACCCGACACTTCCTGAAAGCGGGCTAAGCCGGCTTTCCTACTAGATGGACTGTCTAGCAGCTTACACAGAGAAGATATAAGAGAGAGAAGGGAGAGTTGGGTGTTGAGGTGTCTTTTGAAAATGAAATACAACAGGCCTATTTATAGGTTATAGAAAATCACTATGCAGCTAATATTACGTAACTGATGACGATACGTGCTGGCTGTTTTTTTCAATCCAGCTGAATATTCAAAAGCTACAACTTTCAAAAAGTAATATTGTCCCACTGCTTTTGTTTTCCATCCCACCTGCTTTTGTTTTTCATATGAATAGTAATTTCGGTTACTATTCATATGAATAATAATTTTAGTTACTATTCATATGAATAGTAATTTCAGTTACTATTTATATGAATAGTAATTTCGAATACTATTCATTTTCCTCTTAATTTGACATCCTTAAATATTCAGCTTTCAACTAACTAGAGGATATCAATACTGCTCTAAACTCAATCACACCTCTTAACAGTTTTTCTGAGTTAGATACTTTGATTCCTTTGTGAAGTGTTGACGCCTAGTGCAACTGGTCTGGTTCACAGACGACTAACATTCACTCGTGGTCTTCGTATCATGTCTTTAAGAACACTGCTAAGAATTGTGCAACCATTAAAACTTTATCACTGTTGATGCATGTTCTTCAAATTTCACGATCCCTATATAGAGTTAATATTATTTATCTTTTATCCTAGTTGAGTTATATATGTCTCTATTACATATTACATTATATTATGCTTTACAATCTCCCCCTATTTGATTGTTAGGGTTTAACAAGAAAATTCCTAGAGGATAACTCAACTGATACAACAAAATAAAATACAAAGATAAATAATATTAAAGTGCATTCTGGATCATATATATACATTTTCCAGATTTCTAAAATTAACCAAGTGCATGTTAATTGTTCCTCTAGATTGAACATATCTTCAAGTTTGTCTTGCTTTCTTTCCACATAGCACTAATACTCCCATTGGCTTTTCCTTTCCCAAAATAAAGTTAATTCCGTGTCAACAACCTTTTCTTTGCCCTTACGCCTAGTAGATTTTTCTTGATCATCCAACTTCTCCCCCTCAATTGGGTTATCCTCCAGGGTAGTAGGATGTGGAGTTGGTAAATTAGAAGAAGATGGCTTTACCAAGGAGTTGATTGCATCATTTAACTGGGTTGCCATGGTATTCAATTGAACCTGGAATACATCATGTTGAATAAATTCCAAATTTTTTATTTCTGCAATGGACTTACAGATATTTGGCAACTCTTTCTCCATTGTTTGGACCCGTGTAAGAAGTCTGCTGCATTCCTTTCTGGTTACAGGTGCATGTGGTTGAGTAGGTTGCTCACTCGTACGTTCTGCTGGTGTTTCACTCAACACTCTATATTCACTCGGTTTAGTGGTTTGGGTTACACTTACATATTCTGTTTGTGTTTCCCTCAACTCTCTTCCAGAGCTTCCACCGAGATGTGTACCTGTAAATGAAATCATCCTAGCCCCTTTTTCAGAGGTCATAGATGGTGCAATGAAAGTTCGTGAGCTTCCGTCCGCGCGTGAAGCGAGTCGTCGACCACTGGTAAAGAGTGGTAAATCTCGAAAAAGATCCAGAGATTTTCCCTCTGGGAGGTTAAACTTGAATCGATTAAATGGCACAAAACCCAAGATGGAAGATTCACCAACAGTTATTGAGGTATGTAAATCCACCTCGGATGCCTGTGAAGGCATTTGATCTTTAGAAAGATCATCAACCACTCTTATGTTCCGTAAAATGGAACTCAAGATAGTTGCTCCCGTCAATTCAACCTCATTTACATTTTCACTCATTGGATAAAGAAGAATTGTTTCAATAACAGTTGCTGTTACCTCAGGTTCATTGGGTTTACTCCGTTTAGAATGAGGTAGAGCGGCTGATGTAACTAACTCCTTATGTGGTGTTGTTGAGGCACTATCTCCCTCAAAAGTGTTGATAGATGGTCGTTTAAGTGACAATTGAGGTGTAGGTGTTTGTTGTGTTTGTGTTTGCATTTGTAGAATGGGCTCTTCAACCTGTGTTAGAGTCGGTGGGATTTCCTGCTCTTGGTTAGGTAAGATGGCCGCTGGGGGCTATAGAAACTGTATTTCCTGTGACACAACAGGGAATACAGAGGTTGGAATAGCAGGGATTGAAATATTACCTTGTCATATACCTGCTCTCACTGGTCTTGGTAACAACGGAAGTGGGACAGTCTTTAGATATTCAGTTAGGACTGTAGGCACATCCGTATAGTTCTTTTTGCTTATGTAATTAATTACATTCGTCTTCATGTAAGAACATTCCATCTTTCGACCATTTTCCAAGCGTACCCTGTGTTCATCATTCAAAAAATCATTTAATATTAGATGTAGAAACCTTGGATATAGACATTTGACATTTTGAGTCCGAACATCTCTTCTTCCCAAGTGTTTTATCTTTAAAATGATTTGACCAAGCACTATTTTTCCAAAATTAATCCTCAAATTATTGGCGACCGCATACCCTAGTTTTTGAATAAATTCAGGTATTCGATCTTGATTTGTTCTATCTGAGGAAAAAACATGGTTAAGACTGTGAAAGAAGAAATTCCAGTACTAGGTTAGAAACGTTCTAGAAAGATTACCAGTATTGAAATTGCCATCTTGGTACCTTATAAAACGAAAGAACATTTCAATCTGTTCAGGTGTAGGATCAGAAACAAGATTTTCCATAGGAAAATGAAGAATTCGATTAACATCTCGTTCAGTGACCCTAATCGACCTACCAAACAGCTGATACGTGATTGTCCGTCCTGTCTAGAAGTGTTAACCGTACTGCAATATAGTTCACGCCATGCATCATGGTTAAGCTGCACTGGTGTAACTAGAAGTTGTGTCCAAGCCCGAAATTTCTCATCCAGAATGGTTTCGATTTGCTGAATGGAAATAGGATTAACTTTAGCAATTAAAAAGCTTCCCTGCAATGCCATTTTCAAAACTTTGAGAAAATTCAAAAACAAGGGTTAGTTTTTATAAAGGATGATGTATAAAGCAAGAATATGAAATCCGATTTAAAAACCACTAGCTAGATTTGAGAGATCTTTCCGATCAAAGCTCGAAATATTCAGCAATCGTGTGTATATGCTCTGTATATCTGAAAAATGATGATGTTAAACACAAACAAAAACTCATCATTTATAAGGTTTCAAGGTTTAGTGGGTTAGGTGTGATAGTGACAGGTTATGTTGAAAAAATAAAACCGTTCAATAATTTCTCACCTAACAACCTAATTAGCCGAAAAACATCTTATCACTGAAACCTGTCAGCCGAAAAACATCTTATCACCGAAACCTATCAGCCTATACACATATACACATATTTAATACTTCTAATTATTATGGATTTAATAATAATCGCGCAGTAAATCAAGAATTAATCCACAATAATCAGATAAACTCACAATTAATTAGACACAAAATTAACAAAATATCATTAATTGATATATGTCAATAAACTATTAATTAATTATGCTACAATGATATCTCCAGAATAATCATGCAGATAAGCAAATAAAACAAACAAAATCCAGAGAATGAAATTCACTGGCTGCAATAAATTAAACAGACATTTAAAAAGATCATGTGAAATTTAACATACCAAGCTCACTTACCAACTATAACGCCTTAGAATTTTTAGTAATAATAATTATTTATTTAATATTAAATGTGAATTATGTGGCGTATAAAATTGTTGAGGAGGTGGAGTTTGTGTGGTACAATATTTGTGGGTTTAGTTGATGATTTATATGTGATGTGTAAGCCCGGATATTTTTTTTATTATATTTTTGGGAATTTATTCCTATTTAATTGTGTTATATTTACCTTCTGCGAATTTTATAAAATCTTTGGGATTAGCAGAAATCCTGAAATCTTTTGCAGTATTAACTTTATTAGTTTATATGACTTTTAAAAATATTTGGTGAATTATTTTTGGGTTTCAAAAATTTTAAAATGATTTTATGAATTATTTTTCCAATTTAAGGATTCAATCTTGTAAAATCCATATTTAATTCGTTTTTGATCCTAAAAATATTTTAAAAATATGTGGGTGATCGTAATTTTGTGTTCTTCATTTTATAATTTTAGATTTAAAATTCCACCCATTTTCCTGGTTAATTCGAATTTTTAGAATTAATTATTGTATATTTCCTAAATAACAATTAATTGTCTTAACAATCTTCTTTCCCCTTTTTAATCACCCAAATCCCTAAATACCCATTTCCCCGATTGAATTAGCAGTTGGGTTTGTGTAGTCCTCTCTGGATTCTTCCAATCTCTCTCAATATTTCTCTCGATATCTCCCCTCTTTCTTTTGATTCTCACCCAAATCTCCCTCTCTATTTTGGTTAGTCTCCCCTTTACTCTGTTTGTCCCTCCCCTGTTTACTACTGTCGACTGAATGGTGGTGTTTTTAGAGTTAGTTTAATCTGGTGTGTGTGTATATGTCATCGTGTAGAGGTGTAATTGGGCTATACTGATTTCATTCTTCTCCATTGTGTTCTGTACTACTGCGTATGCTTCTTACGCGAAATTGTTATGGCATGCTAGTGTTTGTTTTGTTTTGTCCGAATGTGTGCATACTGTGTCTCTTCCTCCTACAAACGTTGTTAACTGGTTTGCATCTCCCCGGTTCTGGCTATCGTTTGTGTGTGTGTGTGTGTCAAGTTGTGAAGTGTGTGTGCGTGTACTTACGGTATATGTGTGCAGTTGGTATGAATTGTGATGTATATGCTGATGGTTTGGCTTACTGTGTTGAAAAGAATTGGGGGAAATGTTGTTGTCCTGGATTGAATTGTTGCTGTTGGTGTTGTGTGGGTCGAGTTCCGGTGTCGAAGCACCCAACCGGGAGCTCCACCTGCGAGCTACCTTGATTTTAAAGTTGATTTCCTGGTTCTATAAACTTCAATCTGTAATTGTTAAATTCATGGTGTATGCAGAAAATTGTGATGTAAACTATTAAATTGTTCGTATAATTAATTATGTGCGGAGTTTCTAGTCGGAAACCCAAATTAGGGTACCGTCGAAATTTTGCCTTGTCGACAGTGATATTAGAAAATTGAGTCGATGGTATTTGGCAATGATGATTATTTTGAGCCAAAAATTTAAATTTTAACAATTATGTTATAATTTAATTTCGTGTTTTAAATTCTGAGTTTATATAACTGTTTAGTAATATTATCAAGACGGACTATTGGATTGTGGTTATATTGCAATGTTAATTATGTTGGTTGTGTCGGTTGTATCCCGACTGGCAGTCACCCGTATAAAGGGGATGCCGTCAAAATTTTCTAAAAATCTTAAATAATTTCTTTGTATATATATATATATATGTGCATATAATTACACAATTTGATCAAGGTGTTGGGTTATTTACCTTATTATTTATTTAGTTGATTTTGTGAGTACGTTTGTTGGCTATAATTAAATACTTATATTTGAAGCTTATTAATTATTGTTGTATGATTAAATAAATGAAAATTAGGAGATTACTCGCAGGGGTAGATTAAAATTATTATTGATGTTGATTAGCGAATATTGAGTAGAATTCTAAAATAGTGTTATATTGTGTGTAGATCCCAAGGATAAAGGGAAAGCTAAAGTCGAGGACGTAGGAACTCTCCGAATTCTGTGATTTCCTGGTTAAGGCAAGTAAACCACTTCACTTATATTTCCAGTGAATTATGATTATCATATCTTGATTCTTATGTTCGTTTGATTTATCCTTGATATAACTGTTCTGTTAATTTCCATTAATTTCGAATATTCAATTGTTATACCCCGGATCGATTATATTGTTTTCGTTGATCCTTTTAATGGCTTGACTTAAATCAATACCCTTTTTCTATATCGAACTTGTCGATATCTAATTCAGAAATTACCCGACCTTATTTTATTTTGTGAGATTTGAGATGTTGACCTGGAACGAAAGTGTCCAGGGTGTTTGGCAGTTGTGGTGGTCGATTGTTCCGACACCTGACGTCTAGTTATAGGATTGGACTGTTAGTTTTTTTAAAATGTGGACCGTAAGGGTCGGACCAGATTCGTGGTCAGAAATTATTAAGGCCAATGTGTGCCGTGGATCCATTAAGGACATTGCTGTGTGCGTTTGTCTGGGGTTAATGCGTGACTGATCAGCAGCCTAACCTTATGATTGTTTTATTTATAAAATGCATGATAGTCCAATCCTCTCCTATTTTTAATTCAGATAAAAGATATATCCTTCAGTTGAACTTGTATATTGTTGATTGCAAGTTCTTAACAGACTTGCAAATATTTCAGTTCATTTATGCTTTTAATTATATATACTTGCTGAGCATTTTAGCTCACTTGCTTGCTAATTCTGTTTCCTCAGCTAAGCACGAAGATGTCTAGGAGTAGTGGACCGTCAGGTCAAGGCAGCCATAGGGGCAGTCAGAGAGTTGAGGTGGTAGGATGGGTAGACAGCTTATGACCTTATTTCTTATCTTTTCTGTATCGGTTAGAGAGATTAATTTATGGAGTTGTATATTATTTTATTCAGAACTTTGGTTGTAATAGTTAATTAGTAGTTGTTTCATACTGTGACCTGTGAGCGGTCTTGGCTAGTCAGAGTTATGTTTCTTTATAAATTTTGCTATTATTATGCCTGTGAGCAGGTTTGGTTATAATTGGTTTGGTTTGGTTGATTTGGACAGGTGGTTAGTCCTATTTACGAACCCATCATGCCGAATTTTCTAAAATTTCTTCTATATTAATGTTTAATTAATTATAAAGTATATAGTTCTAATATTGGTAAGTGAGGGTGTTACACCAACCTTGCTTCATCCAAAGCTTTAGTAAAAATGTCTGCCAACTGTTTTTCACTAGGAACAAAATGCAGTTCCACGGTGCCTTCCATCACATGCTCCCCGATGAAATGGTATCTGATGTCTATGTGCTTGGTTTTAGAATGCTGCACTGGATTTTGTAATATTGCAATTGCACTAGTGTTATCACAGAAAATTATGATCTTTTCAACTTTAACTCTATAGTCAAGTAGTTGATTTCTCATCCATAGAATCTGTGAAAAACAACTTCCAGCTGCTATCTATTCAGCCTCTGCAGTTGAGGTAAATACTGAGTTCTGCTTCTTACTGAACCATGAGACCAGCTTGTTTCCCAAGAATTGACAGGTTCCTGTGGTACTTTTTCTATCCATTTTGCAACCTGCATAATCTGCATCTGAGTAACCAATTATATCAAAACCAGAATCTCTAGGGTACCAAATGCCATGGTTTGGTGTTCCCTTGAGATATCTGAAAATCCTTTTAATAGCTACAAAGTGAGATTCTCTAGGATTAGCTTGAAATCTAGCACATAAACATGTAGCAAACATAATATCAAGTCTACTAGCTATTAAGTATAAAAGAGATCCAACCATGCCCCTATAGCTTGTTATGTCCACCTTCTTTTCCTTAGTATTCAGTTCAAGCTTAGTGGAAGTGGCCATGGGTGTTTTTGCAGAAGAGCAATCTGCTAAATCAAACCTTTTTAAAAGATCATAAATGTATTTTGTTTGACTTATAAAAATTCCCTCATTCACTTGTTTAACTTGTAAACCAAGAAAATAAGTTAATTCACCCATCATACTCATTTCATATCTACTTTGTATGAGTTTGGCAAATCTCTTGCAAAGTTTCTCATCTGTAGACCCAAATATTATATCATCTACATAAATTTGGACAAGTATCATAGAGCTATTGACATTTCTATAAAAGAGAGTTTTATCAATAGTACCTCGAATGAAGTGATTCTCTATAAGGAACTGTGAGAGTGTGTCATACCAGGCTCTAGGTGCTTGCTTCAGGCCATAGATTGCTTTGAGTAGAAAGAACACATATTCTGGAAAGTCTGGGTCTTCAAAACCAGGCGGTTGACTAACATACACCTCCTCCTCCAGAATACCATTCAGAAATGCACTCTTGACATCCATTTGATAGACTTTGAAATTGGCATGCGCTGCATAGGCCAGGAAGATCCTTATTGCTTCTAACCTTGCCACTGGAGCAAAGGTTTCTTCAAAATCAATTCCTTCATCTTGACAGTAACCTTTAGCAACTAATCTAGCTTTATTCCTTGTGACATTGTTAATCTAGCTTTATTCCTTGTGACTATGCCATTCTCATCCATCTTCTTCTTGAATACCCACTTAGTGCCAATCACTGATTTATCTTTAGGTTTGGGTACAAGTTTCCATACTTCATTTCTTTCAAACTGGTTTAGATCGTCTTGCATTGCTATAACCCAGTCTGGATCCAGAAGAGCATGTTCAACTCTCTTTGGTTCCTCTTTGGATAGAAAACTGCTATATAAGCATTCTTCTTGAGTTGCTCTTCTGGTTTGGACCTTTGCATTAGGATCTCCAATGATAAGCTCAAATGGATGATCCCTGGTCCATTTTCTTTGTGGTGGTAAGTTTGACCTTGATGAAGTGGCTTCATTTACTCTGTGTTGATCATTGTGGCTTGTTGTTGAGTTTTGATTGTGAGAAACTCCCCGTGAGTGTATGGCCCTCAAGATTGATGAAGTACTTGCAGATTCATCAACAGATGCTTCTCTTTGATTTCCAACTGATGGTGTAAGTTGCTCTTCAACAGGTGGTTCATTCTGCACTTCAACTGATGATCCTTGTCTGTTTCTCACACCATTTGATCTCCATTCTTCATCATCATCTTCACTTTCTTCACCACTTCTGTCATTCTCAAATGAGAGAGACTCATGAAAACCTTCATCTACTAGACCAGATATTTTCTTGTCATCAAAGACAACATGTATGGACTTTATTACAATGTTTAGTCTTATGTTGTAGACTCTTTAGGATTTTCCAGCTGAGTATCCAACAAAGATAGCTTCATCTGCCTTTGAATCAAAATTTCCAAGATGCTCACCATGATTTTTCAGTACAAAACATTTGCATCCAAAGACATGCAGAAAGTTGATTGTTGGTTTCTTGCCTTTGAAAAGTTGATAAGTTGTCATGCCTTTGGCTTGATTGACCAAAGAAATATTCTGAGTGTAGCATGCAGTGTTTATAACTTCTGCCCAGAAGTATGTTGGTAGCTTAGACTCTTCAAGCATTGTTCTTGCAGCTTCAATTAAAGTTTTGTTCTTTCTTTCCACTACACCATTTTGTTGAGGAGTTCTTGGTGCAGAGAATTCTTGGATAATTCCTTCTTCTTCACAAAACTCTCTTATTACAAAATTCTCGAACTCGGTTCCATTGTCACTTCTAATTCTCCTTACTTTGAGTAGAGGATTGTTGTTGACTATCTTGATGTGATTTATAATGACTTTACCCGCCTTATCCTTAGAGTGCAGAAAGAATGTCCAAGAGAATTTTGAGAAATCATCAATAATCACAAGACAGTATTTCTTCTTTGAGATTGACAACACATTGACTGGTCCAAAGAGATCCATGTGAAGTAGTTGCAAGGGTTGATCAATTGATGACATTGACTTTGATTTAAAAGAGGCCTTCTTCTGCTTCCCTTTCTGGCATGCATCACACAATCCATCTTTGGAGTAATCCAATTTTGGAATACCTCTATCCAAATCCTTCTTTACCAACTCATTAATTGCTTTAAAACACAAGTGTGACAATCTTTTGTGCCAAAGTCAACCTTCATCTATACTTGCCTTGTTGAGAAGACATGTAGTCATGTTTGCATTTGTTGAATTGAAGTCAACAATGTACACATTTCCTCTTCTATCTCCTGTCAAAACTACCTTGTTGTCACTTTTCATAAAAATGACACAAGCTTCAGATGTGAACTAGACATTCTGGCCTTTATTACATAGTTGACTGACACTTAGCAAGTTATGCTTAAGTCCATCAACCAGTGCTACTTCTTTAATGACAACATTACCTTGTGAAATCAAGCCATATCCTCTAGTATACCCTTTGCTATTGTCTCCAAAGGTAATGCTAGGGCCAGCTCTCTCCTCAAACTTAGTGAGCAGGGTAGAATCTCCAGTCATATGCCTAGAACAACCACTGTCCAGATACCAAAGATTCTTTCTGTTTCCCTGCACACATCAAAACAAAATCAAGTTGATTTTGGTACCCAAGTTTTCTTGGGTCCTGCCTTGTTAGCCAATTTCTTATCTTTCAAATCCCTTTTAACCGAAGGTTTAGATTGAGTTATATCAATTTTGACTTTAGGTTTGGGCCTTTGAGAGACAGAATTTGATACTTGCTCATATTTGTTATAGTTAATATCATTGTTAGGCATAGTCTGTGCAAACATGTTATTCATCATCCATGGCATCTGTGGCATATTAAAAGTATTGTAGTATGGATTATGCATGAATGGCATGTTAGCATATTAACTAGATGCATGAGTAGAGGGAGCATACATATTTGGCATAACATTCATAGCAGGCACAAACATAGGCATGTTAAGCATCAAAGGATTTTTAATAGCTTGGCAGTTGGTAGATAAATAATTAATACTTCCACACTTTACACATTCTTTCCTAGGAGCATATTTATCAGGTGTGTAATTTTTGTGTTTATTAATCCCTACCTTACCATTTCTATTCTTTTTCTTGTCCTTAACACCTGACTTAACATTTTCTAGCTTGTCCTTCAATTGCTTGTGGGACAAGTTGCCTATGTTTCTTTTCTCAGCTGATTTAGTATTGCTACATTCTCCATTAACAAAGTTCTTATTGACAGGCCCATACTTTTTATTCAATTTAGTTAAAGTTGTTTTGCTAACAGGCTTAAGTCTTAAAGAACAATATTTTTCGACTAAATCACTGTCTCAAGTAACTTCCCAATTAACATCTAACTTAGCTTCTGCTAATTTGCAGAAAGAATCAATTCCTTGAACATTACTAATTTCCTCAGTTACAATTGTTGATCCTTTCCACTTAGCAATCAGATTATGTTCCTCTACTAACTGTTTCTTTAAAACTTCCTCTCTATTATAGCCTCAATAATTTCATTTTTAGCATCCAAGCAATCTCTTCTCAGAGTTTCAAACTCAATCAACTATGTTTCTATTAAAGCATTCCTATCACTTAACTTTTCAATAATGTCTTTAATCCTCTTATTCTCTCTGTTAAGTGATTTTAAGGTAACATGCATGTTATAAAATTCAATTGACATTTCATCAATTGTGCTAGCACATTCAGCTTTAGAAAGATCAGTTAAAACTGTAGAGAATACCTGGTTGCTTGCTGAGCTAGCTTCTTCATCAGTTTCGTTTGCCATGAGTGCAAGATTGACAAACTCCTTTTCTGCATCTGAGTCACCTCCAGCAGCCCAGTCACTATCTTTTGACACGAATGCTCTCCCTTGTTGCTTGAGAAGATCAAAATATTTCTTCTTTTAATCAACAGTCTCGAACTGTTTCTTCTCATTCTCAGCTTTAGGGTTTCTGCATTCATTGGCAAAATGGCCAGAAATTCCACAGTTAAAACATTTGAACTTAGACCTTTCAACCATGTCTCCGGATGGCTGAAAACCTTTTCCGAATTGCTTGCCTCCTGTTGAATTCCTCTTGAATTTGATCTTCGAGAATCTCCTAGACAAGAATGCTAGATAATCATCCAAGTCATCAGATTCATCTTCACTCAATGCATCAAGTTCTTCAACCAACTTGCTTTTCCCTCTGCTAGTTTCAGCTCCACCTTCACAAGTCTTTGAACTTGGTGTGGCTTGAGTGCTCTCCATCTTTTCACTCACTTGGCTTACTGGAATATTGGCCACCAAGGCAACAGATCCACCTTTTTTTTGGATTTTCTCCACTTCCTCATCTTACTGGATTTCAAGCTCATAGGTCTTCAGGATGCCATACAGTCTCTCAAGTGTAAAATCTTTGTAGTCTTGAGAGTTCCTCAATGAGACTGTCACTGGCTTCCATTCCTTAGGAAGAGATCTCATAAACTTTAGGTTGGAGTCCTTGGTTTCATATTTTCTCCCATACAACTTTAGACCATTCAGTAACTTTTGAAACCTACTGAATATGTCTGTTAGATTTTCACCAGAAGAGTACTGAAAATGCTCATATTGTTGTATTAGGAGCTGCATTTTATTTTCTTTGACTTGCTCAGTTCCTTTACAGATTGTTTGAATAGTGTCCCACACTTGCTTGGCAGTGGTGTAGTTTATAACACAATCAAACATATCTTGGTCGATGCCATTGAATAGGATGTTCATAGCCTTCTTATCTTTGTGAATCTCCTCCAAGTCTTCATCTGTGTACTTGATTCTTTGGAATAGGCCTTCCAGCAGCTACAGTTTTAGCATCTTGACCAATCCCAGAGTTGTCCTTCATTGGAACATGAGGTCATTTCTCTATGCAATCTACATAGCCTTCATCGATGCCTGACAGATGAAGGTGCATTTTTACTTTCTAGTGAAAATAATTATCTTTGTCAAGCATTCGAATCTTTACACCTGCATCCTTCCTTCCCATGGTTTTGATCTTTAGACTTCTTGTATGTTAGAAGCTTGCTCTGATACCAATTGTTAGGTCCCGAAGTATCATAGAAGGGGGGTTGAATACGATACTACCAAAAATAAAAAATAATTCCGGGAATATATCTTTAGTGATAATAAACTTGAAGGGGTGTTACAACTTCTAATCCAATGGATTAGCTTCAAAACAGAACACTCTTAAGGATAGTTTAGGCACGAGGACCTTCTACCCGACACTTCCTGAAGCGGGCTAAGCCGGCTTTCCTACTAGATGGACTGTCTAGCAGCTTACACAGAGAAGATATAAGAGAGAGAAGAGAGAGTTGGGTGTTGAGATGTGTTTTGAAAATGAAATACAACAGGCCTATTTATAGGTTATAGAAAATCACTATGCAGCTAATATTACGTAACTGATGACGATACGTGCTGGCTGTTTTTTCAATCCAACTGAATATTCAAAAGCTACAACTTTCAAAAAGTAATATTGTCCCACTGATTTTGTTTTCCATCCCACCTGCTTTTGTTTTTGATATGAATAGTAATTTCGGTTACTATTCATATGAATAGTAATTTCAGTTACTATTCATATGAATAGTAATTACTATTCATATGAATAGTAATACTAATCATATGAATAGTAATTTCGGATACTATTCATATGAATAGTAATTTTGAATACTATTCATTTTTCTCTTAATTTGACATCCTTAAATATTCAGCTTTCAACTAACTAGAGGATATCAATACTGCTCTAAACTCAATCATACCTCTTAACAGTTTTTCTGAGTTAGATACTTCGATTCCTTTTTGAAGTGTTGACGCCTAGTGCAACTGGTCTAGTTCACAAACGACTAACATTCACTCATGATCTTCGTATCATGTCTTTAAGAACACTGCTAAGAATTGTGCAACCACAAAAACTTTATCACTGGAATTTTTTGCCCCTTCAACTGAATCGTATATACATCTTATTTTGTCGCTGAGGCTTGATCATGTTAATGAACTTCTTTCAACGACTTGATCCTTGTTGATGCCTGTTCTTCAAATTTCACAATCCCTGTATAGAGTTAATATTATTTATCTTTTATCCTAGTTGAGTTATATATGTCCTTATTATATATTACATTACATTATGCATTACAATCACGATGTATGAATGTGGCAACTCTGAATATAAGGTTGCAGCTTTATTAAACCAAGAACCAAGTAGTCGAGAAAGTTGCCACTTTCCTCGTTTGTCGGCATGACTCCTACTCTGAAGTTGTTTCTTGTGGGATTTAACCAAACTGAAGTAGCATGGGATTAAACTTTTAGAAGATAGAAGTGAGATGGTCACTGTCTTTTAATTACAAAGTGGTTGTCTAACGAAAACAGTGTTTGATTTCCAGTTGTCCCAGTTATGGCTCCCTCAACACTCACCCTTACCATGTCTATTGCACCTGCTACATTGTTCACCAGAACAAAGTTGACATAAACGAAGTTGTTACTGTAATTCTGATTTCTCCCCTATTTAGACATGCTGCTCTATATAACATATTGTAAAAAAATTGAAAATTCGAGGACTAATTTTGATAGGCTCTTGATGGAATTTTCGAAAACTAATGATTGGAGCTTGTTCATTGCTATGCGGACTTAAAATTTCATGTTTGGATTTAAGACATTTTCTTGATAAAATCCATAAATATATAAAAGCAAAGTTGTTTGCTTGAAATGGGTTATGTGGGTTTTATCCTACATTGATATTGTAAAGGAAAGATATTG
The DNA here is from genome assembly GCA_036435485.1 of Saposhnikovia divaricata. Lineage (NCBI taxonomy): Eukaryota > Viridiplantae > Streptophyta > Magnoliopsida > Apiales > Apiaceae > Saposhnikovia > Saposhnikovia divaricata. The sequence continues at coordinate 38,303,636 of CM071599.1, forward strand.
AGTTTATATCACTACGTCAAATTTGGGCTTTCGCCACTCTTTTGTATAGTAAAGCCTGTGTCATTTATAAAAAAACTCGTGGCTAAAGGTCAATGTCCCAAGATTTAGCCACACAATATCTGATTGCGTGACCGAAAATACATTTTTTCGTAGATTTAGTCACAAACAAAAAGTGTGACATTTGTTAGCCACGTTTTAAATAATTAACCAAATATGATAAAATTGCATGATTTTTTGTTGACTTTGACCAATTCCAAAATTTATAGTCACACTTTCAAAAAGAAATGTAACAATCACTAGCCACGCTTCTTTGATGTGTCTAAATGTATCGAAACGGCCACAGTTATATTCAGTGAAGTGGCTAAATGGATAATAACATATGGTCACTAATGTTCAGATGTGACTAAAAAGTAGAGTTTTCTGTTATTATGTCAGAGCTGTTTTGCTTAAGGAAGCTAAAAATTAGTGACTGTAATATTGTGTGACTAAAAAGTACCCTTCCTGTATATGGTCACTTTATTACATTTGTGTGTGGCAAAAAATATTACCAACTGGACATGAAGTATTGGTAACATAACACACCTATAAAGCAGACCAATACAAACACAAACTTGATTCATCCAAGTTGCATACCAGATGACCATATCATGATATGCCATAATAATTCAGCTAATTACAAAATAATGAAGCTTAAACTAGAATTTAACCAAAGTGTAAATTAATCAAACCAAATATAACAATTCAAATCACATGTCCTGCTAGTCAAAGGTACCAAGCCAACATTAGAATTCACCATTACATATTAATTCTTCATCAAATAAAAAACAAATAAAATGACCAACACAATGATAACATTATACAACTTCCTACTTATCATATGAACCTCCTTTCGAAGATCTTCAACAGTTGACATGTAGTTTTGCAGCTCAGTCTTCACATCATCAATTTCTTTTTGGATTTGATCTTCATGACAACTGGTTCGTCTTTTAAATATTATTTACAACTATTAGCATAAGTAGAATGTTTGATATTAAGTATGTTGAGTAAAAGGATTATTTTGATATTAAATATATTGAGTATAAGGATTATTTTCACAATCAAATTTCGTAATATTAATATTACTTAATTAGAATAATATAAATTTTCTAAATCACCAAAACAGTAGTTTTTAGTACATATTTATCTTCACGGAGTTAAAAGAAGTATTATGAAATTAAGTCTCTCGTATAAATTAGCTAAACAAATATATTTGTGCTTTCAATTATACATGCTATTAAAATTCAATCAATTTGAGAGTGTGCTTGAAATTGAAGGCTAAAAAACATAAAGTGATTATTTTTAAATAAATACACAAACTACCTAGTATTTTATTTGAAGCCAAAACTACCTAGTGTTGTTGGTTAACTTTAGAAAAATAATCTACATTTAGCTATAAAGACATTTTACTCATATAAATAATAAGTAAAACATATTTCTATTTGTTATTCTAGATCCCACAAAAAACTAGGCGAACTGAGTTGTTTGTTTAAGCATCGCCTAAGTGGTGTTATTGGTTTATTGTTATTATCATGCCTTAGTGTTCGTTTTATATATGGTTTTGATCACTTGTCCATGAATTTACGATATAATATAGAATATACTTGTCCCATTGTTTCTATAATCATCCTAACATATATAATAAACCAAGGTTTAATAAATTTATATAGTAGTTGTAATTGATGAGATTAAGCAATTGAGAAGCAAATGGAATCAAGATCTGTTGGGAAGCGAATTTGTTATTGATCATGTCCCAGAAAAGTGAAAAAACTTCATACAAGTGGAACATATGGCGCTTATATATTAACACCTTGTCCCTTCCACAATCAATGTGAAATAAAATCATAATTTTCCCATTACACATGGCGCCTAATCAGTCTTCACCCTTATCTCATACTATAAGGTGGCCCGACTCCTCAGATCAAAAAGGCCCTCCTGATTTACTGTATGCCCGCTCAAGGGTCTTCCCGTTCATGTTGAAAAGGTTAACAACGGCTCTCAAACTACTTGTTAGCAAGCATATTTTCTTCACAATAATATAATATTAATATTTGTCTATTTTCCACCATATTCGCATCAGTTTATTTGTGAAAAACTTCCAGAAGACTTTATATGATTAGGGTTAATTGACCATAGAATTAGAAGTTATATTGTTTGTGGGACATGTAATTTTTTTTGATAATTAGTTAGTTAACACTATCTAAGACATTTTGGAATGTGTTTAAAGACAAATTTATGTAGCTTTGACCCAAAATGAACAATACCATACTAATGTGGAGTTAAGGCATGATTGTGGCCCAATAAGTGGTCTCAAAACTTAAGATTATAAAGATCTTAAGACGGGCTTCCAAAATGGGCCCAAAAAGAGGCATGTGAGATTTCTATGATGGGCTGAAGAGGTTCCAGGTGAACTTCCAATGGGCTAAGGGGGAGTCAAGTAGTTAAGTGGACTTTCAATATGGCCAAGGGGGATATTATAGTCATTTTATTAGTTTTTAACCCTAAATTTTCACTTATAAAAGGCTATGTCACTGAGTTGTGTCCTTGCAAATGTTTAACTTAATTCATATAATTATAGTCGTGTTATTGTTTCTTGAAGGTATATATGGAGGTGAATTCATGTATTGTGATGTAAATTTTTACCATTCAATGTATTTCGTGTCGTGTCGTGGTATAATTGAACTTTCAAGGTGTGACTGTTTATTCATGTATTGTGATATAATTATCTTCTATTTTATACTACTTACCATGGTATAATTAACAGATTTATGTATAAGAACTTAATTTTATTAAATAAATTGCCATTTATCTTCGTATTAACTTTTGCAGGTTTGGAAGTTTGATAGAAGAAGTTTAGATATCAAAGTTATCTTGAATTGAGCAGAAGTTCTGTAAAATTGAAGGTATGATATAGATTTGACAATTGACAAGCCTTTCTTTCTAGATCTAGATTTTACATACCATATTAATTGATTTATTGTGTAGATTTGTGTATATGTATATATAATTTGATCTCCATATATTTACTCATTTTTAATTATACTTTGATCTTCTTAATCGAAATCATTGGTGTAAATTGTGTTTTTTCAGAAGTTAACGTGTTTGAAAGATTGTCTGAGAATTCACTGAATACATACACATGGGGATAGCTTAGGAAACCTTTCAAGATCATATTCGGTACTGTGTCTCATTCTTTCATGTATTTATTTATCTCTTTCAAATGTTAGATACTTGGTTAATTAGTTGTGGGAGGCTAACTAATAGTTATTCATTTTCTTTTTTTGTTGTCTTATATCTCATAGTAGTGACCATGGTTTTATGAGGTCATGTCGAGTCAGGCATCGATCTAGTGGTGTTGGGGAGATTTACTAATCGTATTGTGATGTAGGCATTTGAAGTGGTAAATTATTATAGTTAATGGATATCATAAGGAATAGAAAATTGATTGTGGTGTTTATTCCTTATACTGGGTTAAAAAATGGGGAAGGCCAAAGAGGTTAATGGTTTAAAATCGAAGTATTTAGGATAAGTTAATTCTAAAAATGGTATTGGCATTATGTTGTTATAAACTTAAAGGACAAGATTGTATAAATTATTAGATTGATAAAATTATCAAGGATCGCATGCTGATTTTTACTTTAACATAAGAAATGAGAAAGGTTGTGCATTCCTTGATTTTATTATTGTACCCAAGTTGATGATTTCGAACTTTTGTTTTAATAAATTAGATAAGTGGGGGTATCAACAGCTGAATTGTCTTATGCCAAAATAATTTATTCTAGGCCTTTTATTTTCATCATTTGGTTGATTTATATGTTGTTTCACACAATCTTATTTTTATAGGTTTAGTTACTTAAGCATAAATATTTCAATACATTGAAGATTTAGTAATTGGTTTGGGTAATTATTCAGTATGTATGTATATATATATATATATATATATATGTATATATATAAATATATATATATATATATATGAATGTTGGATGCTTTGTTTAGTTTTTGTATTGTAATTTTATTAATTACTGTGATTGAAAGGGGAATTTTGATTTGCTTTTAACATATTGGTCTCGTACGAGTTTCGTAGTAGCTTCAATTTCATTTACTGATGTGGATGGTGTTGTATATGCAGTTAAAATAGTGACAAATGCAAGTGAAACACTGGAATTGTTGAGGAAGAATAAAGAAGGTTATAGACGATATAATAATTACTAATGTTAGAATGCCTGACAAGGATGGTTTTGAGCTCTTGAAAATGATCGGCATTGGAATGGACATCCCTGTGATAAGTAAGTCTGAGACTTTAAACGAGCTAAAGGCGTATTTCCATGCACTGAAATATGTTTGGGTGCTTGTGCTTGATTTGACATTTAAGGAGAGTTGTAATGTTGTCGAGGCTACAAGCTCTGTTGGTTTAGAGAACCATTCACAAAGGCTTCGTTCAATCGAGAATTGCTTAATGTGTCAGGTTTTTGACAAGTGCTCGCGGAAAGGTATTATACCACTACCACTCTTACTGCCATTATTCGCTTCTCTTAGTATTGGAACTGTATAATCTTGATGCTTAGTTGGAGTAGGATTGAGGAAAGCTTCATGCATCCCTCTCTGACCAGCATTATAACTATTATGCCTGACTCCCTTCATTATAGTTTTTGCGCTATCATCCATGGACATTACTGCAATATTAATCAAATTTTTATATGTAATTTTCATTCTTGATTTCTTGTCACTAAACTCAACTTTTTCTGGTTGATGTACATAAAAAATCAATTAATATTGTAGTGATGTCCACGGATGATAGTATAGAAACTATAATGAAGGGAGTAAGGCAGGATATTTATAATGGTGGTCAGAGAGGGATGCATAAAGCTTTCCTCAATTCTACTCCAACTACGTATCAAGATTATACAATTCCAATATTAAGATAAGCGAATAATGCTAGCAGCAGTGGCAGTGGTATACTGCCTTTCCGGAAGCACTTGTCAAAACCTGACACAATAAGTAATTCTCGATTGAATGAAGCCTTTTTGAATGGTTCTATAAACCAACAGAGCTTGTGGCCACAACAACATTACAACTCTCCTCAAATTTCAAATCAAGCACAAGCGCTTAAACCTATTTCAGTGCTTGGAAATATGCCTTTAGCTCAGTCATGGGTGGCAAATCCTTTGGGAAGAATGATGATTGGGGATTATGTCAATATGTCAAAACAAATTCCTAAATTTGGTGCTGTGCAATCTAGCCCTCCACTTGGTTTTGCTAATTTTGTTGGAAAAAATGGCCATTTTGGTTTTCCTCCTGGTAAACTTCCTCTAACTGGGCATTCCTCTCATCCATGCCCTCCTGGTGTTTTTGGCTATGTTAGAACCCTTATCAGATGCCCGACGGTGCTTCAAATCAAATAAGCCAATCTTTTCAGCGTAATGCTTTACCCGGTAACGAACTAAGTATTGAACCCTCGACCTTTGGTAGTACTCTGTGATATTAATTTTTCCTTTTACCCTTATTATACATAAGATTTAAATATTCTCCGCAATATTGTCTTAGCATTGTACTACTAGAGCATTCTTTTCTTAAAAACCTGATTTTTCTGTGTATCCCTTATTGTATGCTTTGATTGTTTGTGACACGTCTAGATTGTTATTGATGAACAAGATTTCATGAAAGGAATAAAGAATGAGATAGGTGATGAAGCTTATGATGTAGTGGTGACGGCAATAACGGATATGATGGACTATAATTCAGTTGGAAGAAGCCTAATCCCCAAATTATGGAACTTTATAAAAAAAAGGAGGGTAACTTCAGCTGAATATATGAAATTCATGCTGAGTATGTGGAAGGAAATGAAGACAAGCAAAAGGAAGAAAAACTGAACCATTAGAACTCGACGATTTAGAGTCAACGTATACAAAAAAAAAACTAAACTATTGGTACTCGATGCTTCATGGTAGAAATGTCAAGATTATTTACTAGAATGATATCCTTTTGGTTTTACCTGGAAAGTTTGGAGTGGATATTGGTTAATAACTTCAAGCAAATTATGATACTTTTTCAAAATATTTGCTATAGTTTTTGTTTTTTATATGTTTTCTTCCTCATGGTGATGCTAAAGCACAATCTCATACACTGATATGGGTGTGTGAGGCTGGTGGATGTGCTTGAGTAAAGGATTGCTTTCTCTCAACCAACACACCAGGACAAACTACATTCCTTGAGGGATAATAGTTATGCACTAGGTGTTTTTTCTAATTACCTATTTATTTTTGTTTTGGCAGTTTCATACATTACATGCGAATGGTATGCCTTTGCTCTTTGAAGTTTTTCGGTTAATCTTAAACTAGTTTTGGAACATAGATACAATTACTTGGTTCTTCTTTTTGCCCCGAAGTTGTTTGATCACTAATCTAATTTTTTAATAACCAATCTAAAACTTGTCTTCATGCTGAAATTTCAAATTTAACCAATAATCTATATGCTTGAATGGGCAAATCTACATAAAAGGTTACATCATCATAGAATCAAAAATAAATAGTAGAAAAGTTTGTCAGAATCCCAATAACCCTCATTCATGTAGGAGAGACTTCAGTGCCAATTGATGGTGCAATGAAATGCGAGAATATAAAGGTTGAATAAAGGCATGATCACCCTGAAGACTGCATGATCGTGCCGTTGAGAAAGTATGGTGGCATGATCATGCTTCTGGATTGCATGATCATGCCAAAACGAGAAAAAATAACAGACGCTATCAATCTCACGATGGGAAATACTGCATGATTATGCTCAAGTCTGCATGATCATGCTACTTAATAATAAATATTTAGTTTAATTACAATTTGTTTTATTTTGTTTTAGAGTTTATTATTCCTATATAAATAATCCCATGATGTATCAAACGATAATCTTTTATTGAAATCAAAACCCTAAAAGTTTCATCTTAATATTCTTGTAGATTCAAGAAGAACTCCTTGTGGATTCAAGGTGTTTAAGAATTTCTTATGTAAGAGTTCTTTAAGGATTAGCGCTTGCTTTTCCTTGGCTTCTGTGCTGCGTCAGTTGGCATCGGAGCAGGCTTTATCCTATATTTTTTGCTATTTGATTCATTATGGAAGATGGACCAATTACCAAAAAAGATCTTGTAAAGGTTACGACGGCTTTTACCATGACTCTCAAGGCTCTGATAGACAAGTTGCCTAAGTTGACAGACAACATGAATAACGATCACAAGCAACAAATAGATGAAAGAGAAGATAGGAATTGAGACCCTCGGGGCAGGAAATGTTATGTTGGTGGGAATTCTGGCTCGAAGACTATTATAGGTAATCGGCTTAATGACAAAGATATTGTAAAGGCTGATATACCATTATTTTATGGGTCTCTAGAAGTTGATGAGTAATCTAGATTGGCAAATTGATGTTGATAGATTTTTCGATGTCGTGGATGTTCTTGAAAATATGAAAGTTAAGATATCGTGGAGTTATCTATGGGTCTCTAGGACTTAAAGAGTTTCTATATTGGCAAATTGATGTTGATAGATTTTCCGATGTCACGGTTTGTGTAAAGGGCGTTGCTTCTAGATGGTGGGAAAGAATTGTTTTACAGAGGCAGCGACAACGAAAAGGATCAGTCAAAACATGGCGACGGATGAGACGTTTGATGATGGATGGGTTTTCACCAGAGAATTACAAGTACAAGATGCATATTGGGCGTAAATATGGGGATAAAACGGTTCAAAATCATAAACTTGATAATGTTGACAAAATGTTTGATATTTGTAATGAACCAAAACCGAGTAGTTTGTTAAATGGGGGATATTATAGAGAAGTGTGTGATTATGCTAATCCGGAAGTTTCTTTGGAAGATTTGAAATGTTTGGAGATAGTTGGGGAAGGGTGTGAGATAGTGGGTTCCGAAAATTGCTTTTTTGAAAATTGCTTGTTTACAGATTGTGATAAATTTGACATTCTTAATCATAAGACATGGACGAGGATGCAGAAGAAAGTTTTGAAAATGTCTCTAAAATGAGAAAGATGACGATGATGACCTACAGGTTAAAGGCATGTTGACAAGGTTCTTGGACATCAACAAATCAATAGGTGATTTGCAATAGGGGTGAGCAAAACCGGATATCCGGTCCGGTTTTAAAATTCGGATCGGATATTCGATTTTTTGAATTATGAAAAAACTATTCCGATTCCGGTTCCGATTTAACCGGATATCCAGAATTCGGATATCCGTTTAAACCGGATCAGAAATCGGATTATCCGGATCCGAAAGTAAAATTTATTTTAGCTTGTATAAATAAATGAATTTTATTACATTATCAATAAGTTATCGTTAATTTTACAATTGATAAATTAATTAATAAAATTTAAATATCATCTTCTAATATTTTAACATTTGTATATTCAATTTTTTCCTAATTTTATTTTGACCTATCATAAACTACCATTCATTTCTTTAACGAGTTCTTATAAATATTTTTTAATAGGTATTAATACCCCTTTTTCCCGTTTATATTAATCACAATTCCTATTTTGCATGTCCCAAAAGTAGTATCCACATTTGCATAGTAAAGCAAATTAAGTATTAATAATGTTATATTTTTCAAAGTATGCAAACAATTGAGAGTAAGTTTGATAGTTTTTACTTGAATGCTCAATACGTGCTTTTTGATTGATGCCCAATATAAACAGAATAGAGGGAGTAACACGCTAGCTCTCGAATTCCTAATTTAAGTGAAAAATATTATTAAACAATATATTCTTCCATTTGCTTTGTTTTTAATTTTTTTTAATATTATAACTTCTTAATCAATCACTTTGGATAAAATGATTAAATAAAAGAAAACATTTATCAAGGTTGATTTAAGAAATCTTACATGAGGTTACGAAATTTTCACATACACATATATGGAGTTGTATTTATAAATTCACATTTAAGTACATCACTTTTTACGTTTTTACACCTAAAATACTTTTTAACTTAGGTGATATACATACAAATTCATTAATTTATTAGTGATAATTAATTACTTAATTTAATATGTTTATAGTTAAATTATTTTTCTACAATAAATTCATTATTTATTAATATATAAATTAGTTTTTAATAAATATTAAAAACCGGATCGGATCCGGATATTCGGATTTATAAAAAGTTGTGATCCGGATCCATATTCGTATTCATTAAAAAAATCCGGATCGGATGCCCGGTCTGGTTTTTTCGGATAGGATATCCTAATTCTCGGAATTTTCTAATCGGATACCGGATCGGAAAATCGGATAATCCAATTTTTGGATTTTTGTGCTCACCCATAATTTGAAACATCAGAGTTTAATTCAATCATTGTGTAAGGTGAGTTCCCAAATTTTTGATTTTGTGATAAATGATGAAAATCATGAGAACTTAATTAAGAGAAACATGATGAATGAAATTAAATCAACTCCATATATTTATGTAGCACCATATAATGTTGTTTGGGATAATCAATTGGTTTACATCAACGCAAGTGAAAATCATGTGATTGACATCGCTAATGTTAAGTACAATGATAATACATTTTCTGGTAATTTTGATGTGGATGCATGTCAATTATTATTGTATGAGCCATATTAATTTGATTTAATTATAAGTTAGAAAATTAGTGAGGAAATAATTGACTTCATATAATTAAAGAATTATGGGGAGCATGTATTATATCCTCTAGAAGATAGAAGTATCTTAAATCCATATTCTAAATGTGGGGAATTTTGTACTACAATTAATGGGTTTGAAGAAGCTAAAGTTGGTTCAACCTCGAAGTTGACAATGGTTAATAATGATGTTGTTGGATTAATTCAAATTGTTGTTACAATATATAGATCGGGTAAAATAGTTCAGGTAATAAAATTTGAACAAGACCTTTGACTATAAAAATACCACTATGACGAGATAAACAGCAAGAAGATGCCGTTCTTCTTCTAGATGAGAACTCGGGGTCGAATTCTTCATATGTGAAGGAGACTAATGTAGGAGAGATTTTAGTACCAATCGAGGGTGCAATGAAACGCGAGAATATAAAGGTAGAACAAAGGCATGATCACACTGAAGATTGCATGATCATAATGTTGAGGAAGCATGGTGGCATGATCACGCTTCTAGATTGCATGACCATGCCAAAATGGGAAAAAAATAACAGAATGAGAGATACTGCATGCTCATGCTCAAGTCTGCATGATCATGCTACTTTATAAAAAAATATTTAGTTTTAATTAAAATTTGTTTTATTTTGTTTTATAGGTTATTACTCCTATATAAGTAATCCTATAGACGATAATCTTATATTGAAATCAAAATATTAATAGTTTTTTCTTATCTTTCTTGTTGATTCAAAGATTGTCTTGTGGATTTAAGGTGTTTAAGGATTTCTCGTGTAAGAGTCCTTTAAAGATTAGCATTTGTTTTCCTTGGCTCCCGTGTTGCGTCACTCACCAAAAAGGTCGATGGACTCCAAGCATCCCATATTCTCTATAAAGTATAAACCGAATTGCCAGTAACTAGGGGTGAACAAAAAAAAATCAAAAAATCGAAAATGGACCGAAAAACCGTACCGACAAAAACCGAACCGACAGAACGGTTTGGTAACGGTTACGGTTTTATCCCAATAACCGAATCGAAAAACTGAACCGTTTATATATATGTATATATATATATATATATATAATATGATTATATAATAGTACAATATTTATTATACATAATCTAGTATAGTTAGATACAATAAACATATTAAGCAAAAGCTATTGTTTATTCTTTACTGTAAATTGTTGTTAATCCTTTTGATATTCGTGTCCTTGTATAATAATTATTACTAATATTGTAGCTATTGTTTATGTATATATACAGCAACATCAAAAAAACAATGTTGCAGTAGGCATCAAGTTTAGAGCTACTACAACATTTTTCAAAACAACACCAAAAAAAAGGTTGTTGCAGGCCATCTATGGCGTAGTGCTATTTTTGTTTATTTTCAATACAATGTTGATAAAGTTTGTGATTGGTATAGTAATTTCTGCTCCAATGTGTTTGATTTTCTCATGAACTCTTCTTGTTCTTTTAATGAAGTTTAGCCTATAAAAAAATATATTACTATTTAATTTATACAATATTTTTTAATTAGGTAGAAAATTTAAAAAATTGAAAAAAAATGAAATCGACGAACCGTTAACCGAATCTGAATGGTTCGGTTATGGTTAATAGGTAGAAACCAAACCGAACCGATATGTACGGTTTGGTAACGATTTTCTTTAAAAGCCGAGTCGAACCGACCCGTGCACACCCCAACCAGTGACGGAGGACAAAGTACCATGAGGTAGGAGTAAATTTACTGCAAGTCAAGAATCACTATCCAATCAGAACAACATTTTATATCCACAACCAAATTTTTATATCTTAACTCTCACCCTCAATATATCCTTCGAACCTGCAACATTGCTGATTACTTGACTAGCACCAGGTTAAAGGAACAAATATCATTGATTATGAGTCTGATTCTTGTTTTCTCTTGGCATGGCATGCACTAAAAATCAAGTTTACTTGCAGTGTTTTCACTTACAGTTTGCGCTTTTACATGAATGTTAGTTATTCCAGTAGAATGAGTGTCAGCAAACTTGTGGTGTGCCTAAACCCGATTATGTACATTTACTATGGCCTTGCAGTTTACAAACATAATTATGTATATCTCTTAATCAATTAATAATCCTTATTTTAGTTCGAAAACAATTAATTTTTCTAAACTATATCATATAGCTAAAAAATATCGTAAAATTTCTTTTAATTGTTTCATTCTTTTTAGGATTGAAATTAAATTATCTTCTACCACCCTAAATTAAATGCAAAAAAAATTATAACATAAGATTTGCTAAAAAAATTAATTAAAAAAATTAATTATAACATAAATTAATTTTAGGATTGATGATCATTTATGCACGCATATTGATCATCATCAATGTACGTATAGACTTGGAGTTCAATTCCATTATTTCAAGTTCCGTCCGTGACCGTCCATTTGACCCTATTGTTAAAGTATTAAATTTTGCGACAGTTCCAATGGCAGGTACACTTGAATTTGTACGTTTGATAAGAAAAGTAGTAAATAAAGCTCTGAGAGCATCTCCAATAGGGGTTGCCAAGAGGTTGCCAAGTCCTATGTGGCATGACACCCTTGGTTGTTCACCTATTGGAGTATCAATGTTGCCAACAAGTTGTCAACCAAAGTTGCCAAAAGTTGGCAAATTCTCCATTTAGTTAAAACACATACAACTCCCTAAAAATGTATTTAACTTTATCTTTTTTTTTTAAATCTCCCATATTTTAAATGTATTTATAAGATAATAAAAAATTTATGTATGGGACCACATGGGCAACTTTTAAAGTTGCCAACTATTGGAGTAGATTTGTAACAAAAGTTGCCAACAATGAGATGAAGGAGAGAAGAAATAAAAAAATAATATATGTGATGATGTGGTAGAAGTTGGCAACTATTATAGCAACCTCTATTGGAGATGCTCTGAGTGAGCAGGGTGCTCTCCCCATTCTTTCATGGGCCTGGATCCTCTGTCCCCTTCTTGTGTCTCCTAATATGTCCCTTCTTTTCTATTGGTCAATTTTTTTTCCTCTCACGTGATCTATAGTTTCTCCTTTACTCTTTCCTGGATAGTTTCTCATCAGAGTTTCTTAATTTTTTAAAATTAAAATGCAAAAAAATACTTTATTTATGACTAAAATTATATTAAAATATTGAAATGTTTTTTATATAATATTTAATCTACTAAAATTAAATTCTATATAATGAATTTTTTTAAATTAAAATGCAAAAAAAATACTTAATTTATAATTAAAATTATATTAAAATATTGAAATGTTTTTTTATATAATATTTAATCTACTAATTTTAAATTCTATATAATGAATTTTTTTTTGTAAAAAGCAAATATATTGATATATGAAGGAAATTCACCAGTACATTTTAGTAAACAACTAGTACTAAATTCTTTCATAAAAAAAAAAAAAGAAAAACTGTACATCCTGGAGTTCATATTTTATGCAACAAAAAAATATAACGTAATTCTTATCAAATTCTACCATCCACATCGAACCCAGCTCCTGTCCAGCCTGGTTGTCCTTCTTCATAATCTTCCATGAGAGATGGTGGATTGATTTTGCATTATATTGAGAAATGTCCGTTGAAAAGTATATTGACTAGGAAAAGTATTATATGATGACGACACAAATGAACCAAAAGATTGAATACTTGAATTTAGCATCAGGGCATGCATTTTATTGACAAAATTAGTTAAGATTTCATGAAGATTATGTAGCCTAGTCGTATATAATTGTAAAACCTCGGAGATTTCAGAGACAAATGAAGAGATTATATTCACTATAGGTTTGTTATGTTTCTATGTCTTAATGTATAGTGTATACCAAATGTACAAACCTCAGTAGCTGAACCAAAATATGGAGAGTTTAAATTGAGTTCCAGTGAATTGCTTCCTTGCATATTAACCTACAGCTTCTATCATAAATCTATACACTCACTTTTATAGAATGATAAAATCTTGCCTTATATATAAATTTTATAATCAAACCTGGTGTGTGTAATGACTTCCAGACACGTCTCCAAAATCAGATCGTAAGATTGGGCTATTTATATTATTGTGATTCACCTGCAAAACAATTAATTAGAATTGAAGTATAGTAACAAGTAGGACTACTAGGAATTTAGAATAAAAATTAATACTTCACTAAGCTTCTCAGAAGTTTTGGTAGTTCTTGAAGTAGAGATTTTTTTTTACTACTTCTCTTTCTTGTAGCTTTTTCTAGAGCACTCATAAATCTCCTGGAAGAACCAACTTTATTTTTTTTTTTGGCTTCACTTTAATTCCTTTGATTCTAAGTTCATCACTTAACCCATCAGCAATCAAGTTTCCATCAACTTGGGAAAACTCTAGCTCATCTGTTTCATCGGCTGGTGTAGCAGTAACTTTGTCTTGGTTCACACCCATTTTTTTAATTTTTGCTTCCACTTCTTGTAATATTCTATTATTTCCCACAACAGCAATTTCATATGTTTCTTCCGTTTCAGCAGCTCTTGTAGCCAATCTATTAAATACATATGACAATTGACAAGAAAAATATTTTTAGAGAATGTGCACATAGGATCCCGACAAATTCAAATTTTTTACAGTTGCAGGTTACTGAACAATCACTTGAATCAAATTTCACAATATGTGAATAAGGTTTTTCAGAAGTAACCTTGTACTCAGTAAGTGTCTGAACCTCCTGAAGAATTTCTATATTGCAATTCCATGTCTTCCAAACTTCTTCATGAAATATTTTGAATACTTCAAGTGTATAAACACTAGCAGCATGTTTCAAAATTTCAGCAGGATATGGTAAAGCAGGCTTGCTAATACTAGATTTAGTATCTACTTTAGACTCATCAAAGCATCGATCATCAAGTAAACTCTGAAAATGCTGGAAAAATTGTAACAAGTCATGTTTATAACTAACATATTGTTTTACCTTACTATTCAAACTTTCACTATGCTGTGTAGTACTCATATCAGCTGAAAATGTTTCTCGCCCATAAACTAATGCCCATTTCTCCTTATTTTCATATAACTTCTCAACCATTTATTATCTTTCAGATTATACTTTTCAAGCATATCATCCCAAGCATGAATGAATTCAGAGACCTCATCGTGATCATGAACACAGCTGCTGAACTCTTTAGCAAAACTCTTAAATTTGTCAAAAATACCACTAAGATGTTTGGCTGCATTTTGATACATATGCCAAACACAAAGTCGATGCTTAGTTTCAGGCCATTGTGTAGACAATGCCTTATCCATAGCTGCATCTTAATCTGTAAGAATAGTTTTTGGCTTCCTTCCGAACATTGTTCGGGAAAATGTATCAAATAGCGATTCAAAAGTTTCTATGGTTTCATCATATAACAGAGCACCACCAAATATGATTGTTTGTTTATGATGGTTAACTCCAACAAAAAGAGCAAGTGGACGACCTTCTTTATTTTTACGATATGTTGTATCGAAACACACAACATCACCAAAACGATCATAATCTACCTTCATTCTTGCATCGGCCCAAAATATATTTGTAATTAAATCTTCAACATCCACTTGTATTGCATACGTGAAATTTGGATCTTCTGCTTGATTTTTCTATAGGTACTCCAACACTCCCCCAGTGTCACCAAACTTCATTTGGATAGTACGCTTTGTACATAGGTAATTTTTATAATCATCCCGAATGAAACTGACATTCTCGCGTCCACCATCTTATCGTGTTAATAAATCCATACTTGCTTTACCAGAACTATGTGCCAGCTCAATTTGACACATTTGGATATCATTTAAACATCTGTGCTACCTCAAAAAACGACTTTTAGATGGGCTTACAAGATCATGAGAATGCTCAGATATGAATTTATAAATTCTATATTTCCCATTTGATCGAGAAGAGACACCCAATTTTGCCTTGCAACCAAATCTAGTTTCTGGACGGTGTTGTTTTACATCATCGTCTCGTTGATCACTCGCACGCTTTCCCTCACAAGCACATACAAATACTCTATCTAAAATTTCTCCAGATTTGGCCTTATGCATTTTACTCCTCCTTATACCAAACCCAGCTTTTTCAGCATACGCTTTGTAAAACCTATAAGCATCTTCTTCTGTTTCAAACTCAAGCCCTACTTTCGGTACCATACTTTCATCTATTTCATTAGTCTTTCTTGGAGTAATAGGTATTTCAATATCTTCCAAAAAATAATCATCAAAATTCAAGTGACGTGATGCTTGAGGAACAGTAGTCATCTTTTATTCAATTCTGTACACAATGAATATTATCATAATTTTAATCAAAACTAATATGATCCGATATAACAACACGATTTTGCACGTAAGTATATAGATTATGACAATATAATTCATACCTGTGAGTATTAGGCTTCTTGATAGCTCTGATTTAGCGAAACCTCTTGATATACGAGTATTAGGGTTCTTGACAGGAAGAGATAGAGGATCTGGACTCTTGATATACCAGAGTTTCACTGATATATATGTCCCCTAATTAATTTATTTGTATTCTGTAAATATATATTAGTAACTAAAACTAATAGACTTTAACGAGAGAGATCATGTGAGAGGTAAAAAAAACTGACCAATAGAAAA
The DNA here is from genome assembly GCA_036435485.1 of Saposhnikovia divaricata. NCBI lineage: Eukaryota > Viridiplantae > Streptophyta > Magnoliopsida > Apiales > Apiaceae > Saposhnikovia > Saposhnikovia divaricata. The sequence goes on from CM071599.1 coordinate 38,319,910, forward strand.
GAGGAGACATATTAGGGGACAGAGGATCCAGGCCCTTCTTTCATTCAGGGCTGTAGCCTGTAAGTCAGACACTCTCTTTCTCTATCTCTAAAACACAAATCTATATTTATAGACAGTTAGACACAACACATGTACAGCTGGGTAGAGCGTGGGTCGATTCAATTTGATTTGTCGATAAAATCAAAACTGGAAGTGCGTATCTTTAATTTTTAAAATCAAAAACTATAAATGTAATTGAACGATTTGGCAAACCTCGGTTCGGTTTTATCAATTCAGTTTCGGTTATAAACAGGATGAGATAAAAATGAGAACAAATATTACTATTAGAACCAACAAAGGGTTGGTACAGTGGTCGAGGTATTGGCTTCTCTAAGAGAGGTCAAGAGTTCGACTCTTGGAGTGTGCGTGTGTTTAACTATCAAAAAAATATTATTACTATTAGAACTAAAAAAAATTAAAAAATTGTGGGATTTAGGATTACATTTGAAATCAATTTAAAATTTCTGAATGAGCATGTAGAGTTTTTTTAACTGAAGTTATTACATAATTTCATTATCTGATCGATTCTGGACAATGGACATTTAATAACAAGAAAATTGCAAAATTTTAATGTGGCAGGAGGCATGAACATGGCCTCAAAAAATTAAACCTTAATCCATCAAGTGTATATGAAGGACAACACCGGAAGCAGCCATGCAAAGCTTTTGTTCCTGACTTACCTATCATCTAATCTGATGCATGTTGGAGACTACTTTCTGATAACCTTTGGACTAAGGGCAAACATAATATTTACAACTTATTTATTCTTGAAATATATCAAGATATTTATTTATTTCAAAAAAAATAAATTGAATATTTAAATATTATGTATATTAAAAATTAAGTATTTAAATATAGGTTCGACTTTTTTATTTTTTTTTGTTTCGAATCGATTTTATTCGACTCGATATTCATCAATTTTTCCCAGTTTTGGTTCGATTTCAATTTTAATTCATTTTTTTGCTCAATCCTACATAGAGCATTAATCTGATGTATTTTTGATCATTTCAACTAGTAAGTTCTATTCTGAAATCGTTTTTTGTTGTTTTACTTATCATATATAAGAAGCTCTCTGTTTAATGTCGAGCCTATGAGACTAGGATTTAGTGCTAAATTTTGGACTGTCGAGTATTTTAATTTTCTTGTTATTGTGCTTATTTAGTTCTTTACTTTGAATGATTACAGTGCGCAAAATTCATTATTTAGAGTTTGTTAATTTATTCACGTGTTTAAAGATTGTTACATGAATAATTTTTAAAAAGAAACTAGCAATACATGTGAAGTTGTTACACTGAATTTGAATGAAATATAAGGTTTTTAGAAACTGTGAATGTGTTTTAGTTTGGTAATTAACTCTTTCTGTATGTGCATTATATTGAGTAAATTATGAGAAGTGGCTTGTTGCAGAAAATAGGGAAGCCTGTCCAAGTAAGCTAGCTCCTTGACTCGTATCCCCCACGAATTCCATATCAAATCTAATTATGAATAATAACATAAAATGTTTACCAATTATCATATTCATTCCCTGATTCTCATCAAAAAGATTTTTCGAAATTTGTACATACATATGCACGACCAAAAACATCTAACCATTGGTCATCAAATTTCCATAAACGATAGCCATGATACAATTGGTGTCCAATGTTTTACTGTTATTGCATTCTATAATTTTTTCATCATAATCTGATGCTTTTGAATGCTTACGATAAGTTTTGCTTATCGTAAAGCTGCCTTTTGTTTCCATATAAACGATGTGATCCAACAGGCGTTCTTCAGAGAAGAAAAGGCGTGTTGAAAAGAGAGAATTTAAATGAGATTTTCTGATCGTACTAACCTGGTTATTACTTTTTAATGTATGTACGGTCTAGCCAAGAAGTCTCAAGATGAAGGTTAAAGTGGTTGGAGGGAGCACCTAATACCAAAAGATTGGTTTCCTTGCATCTTGTAATTGCATCTTGTTAGCAACAATATATATCATGTATTACGTCTGCGCAGATGTTGAAGTATATAGTTCCACATCACATTAGCTGTCATTCGGTTATAACAAACTCTTGTGTAGCTCCTGTATATAAGTAGTATAGTTGATAGTTATTTTAGTTTGTAATTTTCACAATGTAGTTTCCTCAGCTATCTCTCTCTCTCTCTCTCTCTCTCTCTCTCTCTTTCTTTTCCCTAACTGTCTTTCTCTCTTCAGAGTTTGTTCTACACTCCATTAATGGAGCTTGTTTTGTAAATACGTGATGTAATCTTGATTCAATAAAGAAGATTTTATTCAAACTGTTTCTTTCAATCTTACTTCGTAACATGGTATCAAAGCCGAGAATCGATCTCTCGACATTGTTGTTGATCTCTCGATGCTGCGTTTCATCTCTCGGACTCATTCAAGTCTCAATCTACGATTCGTAGTTTGCGATCTCATCTTGGTCTTCTTCGCAGTTTGCAATTTCCATTACTTGTTCTTAACAGTTTGTTTTCGATCTTGTTGCTCTCTTGTTCTTATATGTTTTCATTTTGATATTATTTGTCGATCTGTTCTTTAAATCTCTACATCATCTCTTATTGAATTCGTAAAATTTCTCGATTCTGTTCATTGATTTGTACTTCGTCTTGCGTTCGAATTGTTCCATCTATTATTCATCACGTTTCTTCAAATTTCAGTGATTGATTCTCGTCCATATCTTGATTCTACACAATATATCTCTTGCCTAAAACCTGTTTGATTAATTGCCTCAACAAAATAGTATTGTGTTGATGTTATTTTTCCTTCTCAGATTCTAAACCTATATCTGTCTTTCATTTCAACACTAATCGTTAATCAATTGCTCTTCATCCGAAATCTCAAATTAGGTTCAGTTTTGTGCCTCTACATTCATATACATATGTTCATCATATACACACCATGTGTTTGTTAGAATTACTCATAAACATCTTCATCCTGAAAAGTTCAGTATTCTGATTCTTGGTTCATATTCATCAATCATATCTACATTGTAGTTACAGTTGTGTTGAAACAAAATTGAAGTGGAGTGGAGTATGGTTAGAGGTTTGTTGAAGAAGCAGTTATTATTTTGTGCACAAGCTGTGTTTGATATTTTGCCTGACCTAAAATGTTAGGTTCAGTTTTAGCGCTTAATGATTTGGTTGTTTTGGAGTAGATGATCAAAGTGAAGTTGTTTTATTTGGTGAGCATTTTGTTTGTGCCACATCTATGTTGCATTTGGCACTTATTTTTCTAAACTCCTTAGTGAGTTCTGATTCTAAGCTCCATGGTGAGTTCTAAGCCTACTTTGTAGGTTCCTAAACTGAATTCTGAATTTGATGATTGCTTTGTGATCATTTTTCTGATATGGCCGTTCGAGTTAATCTTGTGACTCTGGGAGGTCAGAATTTATGATATGTTTTTTGGCCGTTCGAGTTTGTTTTACGACTCTGTGAGGTCTTCATTATTTCTGATTTTGTGCCCTTTAGTGGCAGTTTCTCCCATTGTGGGTTTATTTGGCTTGTCTCCTTTGTGAGCTTGCTTTGTCATTTGGTTTGTGGGTTGATTGTCCTAAACTCTCTGGTGGGTTCTAAGCCTACTTCGTTAGGTTTCCAAATGTTTTCAGTTGCCTTATTGATCTTTTATCATTACCAAGTTCTGATGGATGTCCTACAGTTCTGATAAAATACAAATTCTGATGGTCTCCTTTCTTTGTTGGCTGTTGTATTGGCTAGTGTTATTGTTGGTTGCTGTATTGTTCTGATGGTCATTTAGCATTGATTAATGCAGAAAAGTGTGAAGAGGGTGAAAATGGTGATTTGGGTTACTAGGTACAGCTAAGGTCTTGATGTTGCGTGGTAATTACGAGAAGGTTGTCAAAGAGAGAAGTGAAAAACCTGATGAAGAAGATTTGTCTAGTGATTCTGATAAACTAATTTTCATGTTGTCTGAGAGAATTTGGTATCCGGAGTATGAGGTTTTTGGCTTTCCGGAAGGTAATGTTGTTCAAGAAGGTTCTGTTTCTGGATTTACGCAGGGGTTGAAAGATCAGGATCAAGAAGTGTTCGTATTTCATAAGTCTACAAGTGAGCAAGTAGATGATATTGCTACATTGGTGAATCTTAATCTTTGTAGCCTATCTGATGCGCCTTCTTTGGCTGATTTTATCAATTCCAATTGTAAGAACATGGGGCATGTTAATAAAGCCAGTTTGAGGGATAAAGTCTTGAAGTTGCAGACTAGGTACAATAGAATTGTGGAAGAGAGAGGCAAGAATCTTACTGATGATGATTTTCCGACATACAATGAGCATATGATTTTACAACTGTCAAGAAAGGTTTGGGGAAATGATCTGAGAGCTAATGTCTGGCCAGGAATCTAGTGCTATTCTGGAAGCTGATGTGTGATTTGGAAAGTTAATGATATTGATTACAAAATACAACCATATTGCTGTCAAATACAAACATGGTGTCAATACAAGTTGTTGTCAACACAAGAGTATAATGAATGGTTCAGTTTTAACACTTCCTGATGCTGAGGCTAAGTTGGATCAACATGTCGAATTATGCAGCAAGTTTACAAATGAAGATACATGTTCAACTTCAAGTTGAAGGTTTCCAGATTCTTCCAACCTCCAACTTGAGGGGGGATGTTGAAGTATATAGTTCCACATCACATTAGCTGTCATTCGGTTATAACAAACTCTTGTGTAGCTCCTGTATATAAGTAGTATAGTTGATAGTTATTTTAGTTTGTAATTTTCACAATGTAGTTTCCTCAGCTATCTCACTCACTCTCTCTCTCTCTTTCTTTTCCATAACTATCTTTCTCTCTTCAGAGTTTGTTCTACACTCCATTAATGGAGCTTGTTCTGTAAATACGTGATGTAATCTTGATTCAATAAAGAAGAGTTTATTGTTCTGTTTCTTTCAATCTTACTTCGTAACAGCAGAATCTCAAAATATTAAGCCTATGTTATAGGTATACCAATATGTTCCTTTTACTTTGTTGCCTTGCACCTGAAAATGTTGGGTTCTCTCTGGTACTTGAAAAGTGCCCGTTTGTCTGTGTTTTTTTTTAAAGTAGCTGTCTGTCTGTGCCTATTCCCCATGATTGCTAAATGGAGTAACAAATTGCTTCATACAGTAATCTGGAATTACACTAGTACCCTTGAGCCTGAGGCTGATATTAAATATGAATACATGAATGACCCATGTTCTGTATTTTATCATAGATTCATTTTTTACTTTCAAAAATTATGAATTCGTAGATCCAACAATATAAACTTTCTGTTTGCATTCTTTTTATTTTTGTTTTTTGTTATGATTTTTTTTTTTTACTTTCTCCTCATATTATAAAAATTTGAAGAATAACCAATAGCAAATTTTATATTACAAAAAACATATTGAGAATTTACCAAAAATACTAAGTTTAAAGTTTCTCTTTGCAAAAATACCATCTTCTTTAATTAATTGCATATTTGCTATCTTAATTGCAAAAATACTATCTTTCCTTTTCCAACCCAATTTTAATTTATTTTTTTAAAAAACTTTTTTTGAAAAATAATTCGGATGAACAGTAACTTGCCACGTGGCAATTACTGTTCATCGAGTTTTTTTTAAGGCGGGATGATTTTGGTGGATTTGGGTTGTAAGGCCCCGCCAGGGGCCATATTCAACTGAATGCAACCACATGCAACTTTTTTTTTTAAGGTGGGGTGATTTTAGTGGATTTGGGTTGCAAGGCCCCGCCAAGTGCAATATTCAACTGAAAATGACTAAATGCAACCACATGCAACTGAATTTCTAATTGCAAGTTTCATTTTTCAGTTGAATATGGCCCATGGCTGGGCCTTGCAACCCAAATCCACCAAAATCACCCCACCTTAAAAAAAATTTGCATGTGGTTGCATTAAGTTGCATGTGATTGCATTCAGTTGAATATGGCCCATGCGGGACCTTTCAACCCAAATCCACCAAAATCACCCCACCTTAAAAAAAATGCATGCGGTTGCATTCAGTTGCATGTGATTGCATTCAGTTGAATATGGCCCCTGCGGGATCTTGCAACCAAAATCCACCAAAATCACCCCACCTTAAAAAAAAAGGGACGCTGGGCAGGGGGGAAGGGGTGCCCTAATTTCTAGTATTTTTGCAATTTAGAACTTAGTTTAGTAAAATTGCAAATAGGTATTCTTAACGAAAGTAAATGTGCAAAAATTTACTTTTTCCTATATACTTATCAAAAAAGCCCAAACATATTTTGTCTACTGTCATTACATTCTTGTGCTAGTTTAGTTTTATTTTAGTTGTATAAAATAATAATAATAATAATAATAATAATAATAATAATAATAATAATAATAATAATAATAATAATATATTTTAGGACTTTTTTCATAAATACCCAATTTTTTCAGTTGAATAATAATAATATATTTTAGGAAAATTTTACTTTTTCCTATATATTAATCAAAAAAGCCTAAATTATTTTTGGACTTTTAGTTTCATTTTCAGTTGAATATGGCCCATGGCTGGGCCTTGCAACCCAAATCCACCAAAATCACCCCACCTTAAAAAAAAATTGCATATGGTTGCATTAAGTTGCATGTGATTGCATTCAGTTGAATATGGCCCCTGCGTGGCCTTGCAACCCAAATCCACCAAAATCACCCCCACCTTAAAAGAAATGCATGTGGTTGCATTCAGTTGCATCTTGCAACCCAAATCCACCAAAATCACCCAATCTTAAAAAAAAAAAAAAAAAAAGGATGCTGGGCAGGGGGGAAGGGGTGCCCTAATTTCTAGTATTTTTGCAATTTAGAACTTAGTTTAGTAAAATTGCAAATAGGTATTCTTAACGAAATTAAATGTGCAAAAATTTACTTTTTCCTATATATTTATCAAAAAAGCCCAAACATATTTTGTCTGTTGTCATTAAATTCTTGTGCTAGTTTAGTTTTATTTTAGTTGTATAAAATAATAATAATAATATATTTTAGGACTTTTTTCATAAATACCCAATTTTTTATTGTAAAAGTACTTTTTTTTAAAAAAATACCAACTTGTTTACAAAAATACGATTTGAAATCAAATCAACCAATGCAACTGTTGTACATCCATATATGTAACCAGATGTGATCGTACTTTTTGCAAATAAGTTGGTATTTTTGTAAAATATTTTTTTAAAAAAATGGATTTTTGCAAATATTTTGAGAAGATGGTAAACGCATTTTTTTTAGAAAAGTGGTATTTTTGATTGATATTCTATATTATATTTTTTTTATTAATTTTTAATTTAAAATGCTATTCTTGAATTGTATAAGTTCTGGTGTTGAGTTAAATCATATTTTTTAAGGACATTTTTTTGTTCATTCAACCATATTCCTAATTTTATTTAATGTCATGTTTAAATTTATTATTTAGTTGTTGTTGAATATAATTATAAAATAACTAGTGTTGTGGAATAAAAACTCGGTTATTGAAATGTATTTAATGCTAGGGTTCGTGAACTATGTGCTTTAATGGCTGTTTCCGTGTTCGAGACTAATAGTTCTGAGAATGAGGAGTCAGACCCTTTATATAGGCTGAGAAGCCTTAGAATTATGGTAGGATTTGGAGACTTGGTGGGCAAGCCACCGCCTTGAAGAAGGTTTCATACTCCTTCCTTGTAGGAGTTAGTTTCCATATTAAATTTGGTGCCTTCTTAATGGGCCCCACGTTTAGGACCATAGTGGGTCTAATCAATGCCTCATTAAATGTGTCTTTAGGGCTTACTTTTAGCCCATATCAACTAGTAAATATTATTAGATTAAATTTGAAAATGGAACCAGAGATGGTATGTATTATCACAAGATTATTGTTAAATTTATTAATATACACTTAATTTTTTAATTTTTTATTTTAAATGAGTGCATATTAAAAATATTTGAATATTCTTATTATATTTAATAAAAATAAAAATTTATATACAAGCATACATTGAAATTTATGTAAAAATTTTATTAAAATTTTATCAAAATAAAAATTATAAATAAATTTTTTATTAATACAAAGATAAAAAAAATTGTTTTTGATTTCCAAACATACATGTCCAAAGAAAATATTTAGATTTTTTTAAGATAGCAATAGCCAATAAGACGATAATAAAAGTATATTTATTTAAGATAGCATTAATATGAATTTTGATATTAATTAGTAGTATGTTAGAGCATCTCCAATGGCATTAGGTATAATGATTAGCTATAATAAGTGTTAGCTAAAATTTGTTGAAGCTGTAACACATTGTGCTCCAGTGGTGTTAGCAATAATGGTTAGCTATAATTCAAAAACAGTATTTTATTATTATTTTGATTCACCTTTATCGTTACTTCACCATGGATATAATTTAAATAAGGTAAAAAAGTGACGTGGATATTTTAGATAATGGCTACAGACTCAACAGATATAGAAGATGAAATAAAGGATATCTATAATTTTTGCTAACATGTCTTGTGGTTGGATGGGTATATTTTTTAGCTAATATGTTTATCATAGTGCCACCTAGACTTTTTACCTAACAGGTTGTTGTGGAATAAAAAGTAGGGTGTAATTAATTCGTGTATTGATTGCTAGGGATTGAGAACTTCGAGCTTTAATGATGGCTGTTCTTGCTGTCGGGACTAGTCGATCCTTGCAAGATGCCTACGTACCTTGATGAATATCAAAAATCAAGCCAAAACGTAGTTCTAGAGTTGCCTACGTAGCTTGATGCGCGGCGTAGTGACGTAGTGGCTTGTATGTCCTTATTCTAGAATTAAGCCTAAAACGTGATGAGTGACGTATGGAGCTGTGCCCCAAAAACGTTGTATAGAGAATGAGGGGTCAGACCCTTTATATAGGCATTGGGTGCCTTGGAATTAGGGTAGGGTTTGGTGTCTTGGTGGACAAGTTACCCACTTTAGATAGAATTCTAGATCCTTCCACGAGGAAGGCTGATTCCTATTGGACTCGTATGTCTTGGGGGATACTCTTTGAATGGATTGGTTCCCTTTTGGACTCAATAACGGAGTCTTGTTATAGGCTGATTTATCAACTACGAATTTATTGTTATATTTAGGGTTTTGGGCCTCATAATTGGGCTTTGACCTTGGACCATCCCAGGTTCATATAATGTATCATTAAATGTGTCTTTAGGGCTTACTTTCAGACCATATCATTTGCCCCCCAACTTCTAAGAAAACTGATCAGGTTTTCATTGAAGTTATATTTTGTCCTTATCAAGACTCGGGGTCTATCTCTTAACTGAGAATCATTACCCACCCTAACTACAGGATTTTTAGTACACTAGTATTTCACAAATATCGTCTTGAGTGTAAAGTGTGGAGCGACCTACACGTTTACGACGATTCGCCATATTCGAGGCTAAATAACAATTTTATGTCTTACAGAAAATTATAAATAATTTTCTTGCACTTTTGGAATACCCACAGGTATTTTTCTTAATTATTCCTAATATTTTAGGAATTTTATGGTACCCACGGGTATTTTTCTTAATTATTCCTAATATTTCAGGAATTTTATGGTACCCACGGGTATTTTTCCTTAATTATTCCTAACATTTTAGGAATTTTCTTGTACCTTCAGGTATTTTTCTTAATTATTCCTAATATTTTAGGAATTTTATGGTACCCACGGGTATTTTTCCTCAATTATTCCTAACATTTTAGGAATTTTCTTGTACCTACAGGTTTTTTCTTAATTATTCCTAATATTTTAGGAATTTTATGGTACCCACGGGTATTTTTCTTAATTATTCCTAATATTTTAGGATTTTTATGGTACCCACGGGTATTTTTCTTAATTATTCCTAACATTTTAGGAATTTTCTTGTACCCACAGGTATTTTTCGAATCATTCTCGACAATTTAAAAATGTCATTTACGAATTATATGGTCTTATACGAGACTTAAAATAATTTTTGGGAACTCAATTCTATGAAATTTGGAATTTTTTGGTGTCATCGGACAATTTACTGAAAATATTTTCGAATATTTTAATCAAAAAATATTAAATTTATGCAAACATGCATTTTATGGGGATCATTTTGTAATTTTACCCACCAGAGTTCACTTTGTAATTATGCAGTGACTGATTTGTCAATACTTAAATCTTAGGAGTTTGTTTTTAATTTTACAAACAAGAGGGATATTATTGTCAATTTGTAAACTATAGGACCTTTCTGTCAGGTTGTAAAGTACAGGGGGCTTTGTGCTAACTCAGCAGAACTTGAGGTACTAAACAGCACTTCTGCCAAAACAATTTTTTGTGGTCGACATTTCGACCAGATTTGTGGTCGAATTAGGTGCTTTTCATCAGTCTGGTCGACAGCATTTCGAGCAGAATTCCTGCTCCAATTTTCGAGCAGGATTGTGGTCGATGTCTTTTTTTTTTTCTTCTTCTTTTTTTTATAAATATTATTATTGAATAATAATATTTATTTTGTCCAAAGTATGGATAATTTCAGTGCCCAAATCGAAGGTGTCCCACTCGGATAAAATATCTTTCGAATAAAATTCCGGCCCGGATTTTATTATTATTATTTTTAATAATAATAATTTTTCTATATTATTATAAATAATAATATTTTCGTAATTTTGGAGGGGCTATCAGCCCTAATATTTTCGTAATTTAAGATCGTATTTTTGGCCTTGTTGGCTTCGAAATTTGTCATGAATTGAGGTCATTCATGACTCCACGCACATATAAATTTTCATTATATACCCTCTTTTTTTTCTTTTTGTGTGCACCATGCATAAAAATAATTCATTTTAGAAAATATTTATTTCAAAAATGCTTCCTGACCCTTTAGACCAGGAATCCTGATCCCGTAGACCAGGATTTTGATCGAATTATGGGTGTTTTGTGCTCCTAATCGATGGATTTTCGATCAGGAATCCTGACCCCTTAGATCAGGATTTTCGATTTGGGATCCTGACCCCTTAAATCAGGAATTCTGACCCCTTAGATCAGGAATCCTGATCGGATTTTTGACCAGGATCCTGGTCGACTTAAGTCATTTTTTGCATCCTCGTCGATGGCTCTTCGACCAGGATTCCCGATCGAATTTTCGACCAGGATCCTGGTCGACTTAAGTCATATTTTGCATGCTCGTCGATGGCTCTTCGACCTGGATTCCCGATCGAATTTTCGACCAGGATCCTGGTCGACTTAAGTCATATTTTGCGTGCTCGTCGATGGCCGCTGGGGGCTATAGAAACTGTATTTCCTGTGACACAACAGGGAATACAGAGGTTGGAATAGCAGGGATTGCAATATTACCTTGTCATATACCTGCTCTCTCTGGTCTTGGTAACAACGGAAGTGGGACAGTCTTTAGATATTCAGTTAGGACTGTAGGCATATCCGTATAGTTCTTTTTGCTTATGTAATTAATTACATTCGTCTTCATGTAAGAACATTCCACCTTTCGACCATTTTCCAAGCGTACCCTGTGTTCATCATTCAAAAAATCATTTAATATTAGCTGTAGAAACGTTGGATATAGACATTTGACATTTTGAGTCTGAACATCTCTTCTTCCCAAGTGTTTCATCTTTAAAATGATTTGACCAAGCACTATTTTTCCAAAATTAATCCTCAAATTATTGGCGACCGCATACCCTAGTTTTTGAATAAATTCAGGTATTCGATCTTGATTTGTTCTATCTGAGGAAAAAACATGGTTAAGACTGTGAAAGAAGAAATTCCAGTACTAGGTTAGAAACGTTCTAGAAAGATTACCAGTATTGAAATTGCCATCTTGGTACCTTATAAAACGAAAGAACATTTCAATCTGTTCAGGTGTAGGATCAGAAACAAGATTTTCCATAGGAAAATGAAGAATTCGATTAACATCTCGTTCAGTGACCCTAATCGGCCTACCAAACAGCTGATATGTGATTGTACAACCGTCCTGTCTAGAAGTGTTAACCGTACTGCAATATAGTTCACGCAATGCATCATGGTTAATCTGCACTGGTGTAACTAAAGCATAGCGAATTAATGAATGTTCATTCAGAAATTGTGTCCAAGCCCGAAATTTCTCATCCAGAATGGTTTCGATTTGCTGAATGGAAATAGGATTAACTTTAGCAATTAAAAAGCTTCCCTGCAATGCCATTTTCAAAACTTTGAGAAAATTCAAAAACAAGGGTTAGTTTTTATAAAGGATGATGTATAAAGCAAGAATATGAAATCCGATTTAAAAACCACTAGCTAGATTTGAGAGATCTTTCCGATCAAAGCTCGAAATATTCAACAATCGTGTGTATATGCTCTGTATATCTGAAAAATGATGATGTTAAACACAAACAAAAACCCATCATTTATAAGGTTTCAAGGTTTAGTGGGTTAGGTGTGATAGTGACAGGTTATGTTGAAAAAATAACACCGTTCAATAATTTCTCACCTAACAACCTAATTAGCCGAAAAACATCTTATCACTGAAACCTGTCAGCCGAAAAACATCTTATCACCGAAACCTATCAGCCTATACACATATACACATATTTAATACTTCTAATTATTATGGATTTAAAAATAATCACGCAGTAAATCAAGAATTAATCCACAATAATCAGATAAACTCACAATTAAATAGACACAAAATTAACAAAATATCATTAATTGATATATGTCAATAAAATATTAATTAATTATGCTACAATGATATCTCCAGAATAATCATGCAGATAAGCAAATAAAACAAACAAAATCCAGAGAATGAAATTCACTGGCTGCAATAAATTGAACAGACATTTTAAAAGATCATGTGAAATTTAACATACCAAGCTCACTTACCAACTATAACGCCTTAGAATTTTTAGTAATAATAATAATTTATTTAATATTAAATGTGAATTATGTGGCGTATAAAATTGTTGAGGAGGTGAAGTATGTGTGGTACAATATTTGTGGGCTTAATTGATGATTTATATGTGATGTGTAATCCCGGATATTTTTTTTATTATATTTTTTTGAATTTATTCCTATTTAATTGTGTTATATTTACCTTCTGCGAATTTTATAAAATCTTTGGGATTAGCAGAAATCCTGAAATCTTTTGCAGTATTAACTTTATTAGTTTATATGACTTTTAAAAATATTTGGTGAATTATTTTTGGGTTTCAAGGATTTTAAAATGATTTTATGAATTATTTTTCCAATTTAAGGATTCAATCTTGTAAAATCCATATTTAATTCGTTTTTTATCCTAAAAATATTTTAAAAATATGTGGGTGATCGAAATTTTGTGGTCTTCATTATATAATTTTAGATTTAAAATTCCACCCATTTTCCTGGTTAATTCGAATTTTTAGAATTAATTATTGTATATTTCCTAAATAACAATTAATTGTCTTACCAATCTTCTTTCCCCTTTTTAATCACCCAAATCCCTAAATACCCATTTCCCCGATTGAATTAGCAGCTGGGTTTGTGTAGTCCTCTCTGGATTCTTCCAATCTCTCTCAATATTTCTCTCGATATCTCCCCTCTTTCTTTTGATTCTCACCCAAATCTCCCTCTCTATTTTGGTTAGTCTCCCCCTTACTCTGTTTTCCCTCCCCTGTTTACTACTGTCGACTGAATGGTGGTGTTTTTAGAGTTATTTTAATCTGGTGTGTGTGTATATGTCATCGTGTAGAGGTGTAATTGGGCTATACTGATTTCATTCTTCTCCCTTGTGTTCTGTACTACCGCGTATGCTTCTTACGCGAAATTGTTATGGCATGCTAGTGCTTGTTTTGTTTTGTCCGAGTGTGTGCATACTGTGTCTCTTCCTCCTACAAACGTTGTTAACTGGTTCGCATCTCCCCAGTTCTGGCTATCGTTTGTGTGTGTGTGTGTCAAGTTGTGAAGTGTGTGTGCGTGTACTTACGGTATATGTGTGCAGTTGGTATGAATTGTGAAGTATATGTTGATGGTTTGGCTTACTGTGTTGAAAAGAATTGGGGGAAATGTTGTTGTCCTGGATTGAATTGTTGCTGTTGGTGTTGTGTGGGTCGAGTTCCGGTGTCGAAGCACCCAACTGGGAGCTCCACCTGCGAGCTACCTTGATTTTAAAGTCGATTTCCTGGTTCTATAAACTTCAATCTGTAATTGCTAAATTCATGGTGTATGCAGATAATTGTGATGTAAACTATTAAATTGTTCGTATAATTAATTATGTGCGGAGTTTCGAGTCGGAAACCCAAATTAGGGTACCCTCGAAATTTTGCCCTGTCGACAGTGATATTAGAAAATTGAGTCGATGGTATTTGGCAATGATGATTATTTTGAGCCAAAAATGTAAATTTTAACAATTATGTTATAATTTAATTTCTTGTTTTAAATTCTGAGTTTATATAACTGTTTAGTAATATTATCAGGACGGACTATTGGATTGTGGTTATATTGCAATGTTAATTGTGTTGGTTGTGTCGGTTGTATCCCGACTTGCAGTCACCCGTATAAAGGGGATGCCGTCAAAATTTTCTAAAAATCTTAAATAATTTCTTTGTATATATATATATATATATATGTGCATATAATTACACAATTTGATCAAGGTGTTGGGTTATTTACCTTATTATTTAGTTAGTTGATTTTGTGAGTACGTTTGTTGGCTATAATTAAATACCTATATTTGAAGCTTATTAATTATTGTTGTATGATTAAATAAATGAAAATTAGGAGATTACTCGCAGGGGTAGATTAAGATTTATTATTGATGTTGATTAGCGAATATTGAGTAGAATTCTAAAATAGTGTTATATTGTGTGTAGATCCCAAGGATAAAGGGAAAGCTAAAGTCGAGGACGTAGGAACTCTCCGAATTCTGTGATTTCCTGGTTAAGGCAAGTAAACCACTTCACTTATATTTCCAGTGAATTATGATTATCATATCTTGATTCTTATGTTCGTTTGATTTATCCTTGATATAACTGTTCTGTTAATTTCCATTAATTTCGAATATTCAATTGTTATACCCCGGATCGATTATATTGTTTTCGTTGATCCTTTTAATGGCTTGACTTAAATCAATACCCTTTTTCTATTTCGAACTTGTCGATATCTAATTCAGAAATTACCCGACCTTATTTTATTTTGTGAGATTTGAGATGTTGACCTGGAACGAAAGTGTCCAGGGTGTTTGGCAGTTGTGGTGGTCGATTGTTCCGACACCTGACGTCTAGTTATAGGATTGGACTGTTAGTTTTTTTAAAATGTGGACCGTAAGGGTCGGACCAGATTCGTGGTCAGAAATTATTAAGGCCAATGTGTGCCGTGGATTGGACATTGCTGTGTGCGTTTGTCCGGGGTTAGTGCGTGACTGATCAGCAGCCTAACCTTATGATTGTTTTATTTATAAAATGCATGATAGTCCAATCCTCTCCTATTTTTAATTCAGATAAAAGATATATCCTTCAGTTGAACTTGTATATTGTTGATTGAAAGTTCTTAACAGACTTGCAAATATTTCAGTTCATTTATGCTTTTAATTATATATACTTGCTGAGCATTTTAGCTCACTTGCTTGCTAATTCTGTTTCCTCAGCTAAGCACGAAGATGTCTAGGAGGGGTGGACCGTCAGGTCAGGGTAGCCATAGGGGCAGTCAGAGAGTTGAGGTGGTAGGATGGGTAGACAGCTTATGACCTTATTTCTTATCTTTTCTGTACCGGTTAGAGAGATTAATTTATGGAGTTGTATATTATTTTATTCAGAACTTGGGTTGTAATAGTTAATTAGTAGTTGTTTCATACTGTGACCTGTGAGCGGTCTTTGCTAGTCAGAGTTATGTTTCTTTATAAATTTTGCTATTATTATGCCTGTGAGCAAGTTTGGTTATAATTGGTTTGGTTTGGTTGATTTGGACAGGTGGTTAGTCCTATTTACGAACCCATCATGCCGAATTTTCTAAAATTTCTTCTATATTAATGTTTAATTAATTATAAAAGTATATAGTTCTAATATTGGTAAGTGAGGGTGTTACACCAACCTTGCTTCATCCAAAGCTTTAGTAAAAATGTCTGCCAACTGTTTTTCACTAGGAACAAAATGCAGTTCCACAGTGCCTTCCATCACATGCTCCCCGATGAAATGGTATCTGATGTCTATGTGCTTGGTTTTAGAATGCTGCACTGGATTTTGTGATATTGCAATTGCACTAGTGTTATCACAGAAAATTGGGATCTTTTCAACTTTAACTCTATAGTCAAGTAGTTGATTTCTCATCCATAGAATCTGTGAACAACAACTTCCAGCTGCTATGTATTCAGCCTCTGCAGTTGAGGTAAATACTGAGTTCTGCTTCTTACTGAACCATGAGACCAGCTTGTTTCCCAAGAATTGACAGGTTCCTGTGGTACTTTTTCTATCCATTTTGCAACCTGCATAATCTGCACCTGAGTAACCAATTAGATCAAAACCAGAATCTCTAGGGTACCAAATTCCATGGTTTGGTGTTCCCTTGAGATATCTAAAAATCCTTTTAATAGCTACTAAGTGAGATTCTCTAGGATCAGCTTGAAATCTAGCACATAAACATGTAGCAAACATAATATCAGGTCTACTAGCTATTAAGTAAAAAAGAGATCCAACCATGCCCCTATAGCTTGTTATGTCCACCTTCTTTTCCTTAGTATTCAGTTCAAGCTTAGTGGAAGTGGCCATGGGTGTTTTTGCAGAAGAGCAATCTGCTAAATCAAACCTTTTTAAAAGATCATATATGTATTTTGTTTGACTTATAAAAATTCCCTCATTCACTTGTTTAACTTGTAAACCAAGAAAATAAGTTAATTCACCCATCATACTCATTTCATATCTACTTTGTATGAGTTTGGCAAATCTCTTGCAAAGTTTCTCATCTGTAGACCCAAATATTATATCATCTACATAAATTTGGACAAGTATCATAGAGCCATTGACATTTCTATAAAAGAGAGTTTTATCAATAGTACCTCGAATGAAGTGATTCTCTATAAGGAACTGTGAGAGTGTGTCATACCAGGCTCTAGGTGCTTGCTTCAGGCCATAGATTGCTTTGAGTAGAAAGAACACATATTCTGGAAA
This sequence comes from Saposhnikovia divaricata, assembly GCA_036435485.1. Lineage (NCBI taxonomy): Eukaryota > Viridiplantae > Streptophyta > Magnoliopsida > Apiales > Apiaceae > Saposhnikovia > Saposhnikovia divaricata. The sequence goes on from CM071599.1 coordinate 38,337,021, forward strand.
GTCTGGATCTTCAAAACCAGGCGGTTGACTAACATACACCTCCTCCTCCAGAATACCATTCAGAAATGCACTCTTGACATCCATTTGATAGACTTTGAAATTGGCATGCGCTGCATAGGCCAGGAAGATCCTTATTACTTCTAACCTTGCCACTGGAGCAAAGGTTTCTTCAAAATCAATTCCTTCCTCTTGACAGTAACCTTTAGCAACTAATCTAGCTTTATTCCTTGTGACATTGCTAATCTAGCTTTATTCCTTGTGACTATGCCATTCTCATCCATCTTCTTCTTGAATACCCACTTAGTGCAAATCACTGATTTATCTTTATGTTTGGGTACAAGTTTCCATACTTCATTTCTTTCAAACTGGTTTAGATCTTCTTGCATTGCTAAAACCCAGTCTGGATCCAGAAGAGCATGTTCAACTCTCTTTGGTTCCTCTTTGGATAGAAAACTGCTATATAAGCATTCTTCTTGAGTTGCTCTTCTGGTTTGGACCTTTGCATTAGGATCTCCAATGATAAGCTCAAATGGATGATCCCTGGTCCATTTTCTTTGTGGTGGTAAGTTTAACCTTGATGAAGTGGCTTCATTTTCTCTGTGTTGATCATTGTGGCTTGTTGTTGAGTTTTGATTGTGAGAAACTCCCCGTGAGTGTATGGCCCTCAAGATTGATGAAGTACTTGCAGATTCATCAACAGATGCTTCTCTTTGATTTCCAACTGATGGTGTAAGTTGCTCTTCAACAGGTGGTTCATTCTGCACTTCAACTGATGATCCTTGTCTATTTCTCACACCATTTGATCTCCATTCTTCATCATCATCTTCACTTTCTTCACCACTTCTCTCATTCTCAAATGAGAGAGACTCATGAAAACCTTCATCTACTAGACCAGATATTTTCTTGTCATCAAAGACAACATGTATGGACTCCATTACAATGTTTAGTCTTAGGTTGTAGACTCTTTAGGATTTTCCAGCTGAGTATCCAACAAAGATAGCTTCATCTGCCTTTGAATCAAAATTTCCAAGATGCTCACCATGATTTTTCAGTACAAAACATTTGCATCCAAAGACATGCAGAAAGTTGATTGTTGGTTTCTTGCCTTTGAAAAGTTGATAAGTTGTCATGCCTTTGGCTTGATTGACCAAAGAAATATTCTGAGTGTAGCATGCAGTGTTTATAACTTTTGCCCAGAAGTATGTTGGTAGCTTAGACTCTTCAAGCATTGTTCTTGCAGCTTCAATTAAAGTTTTGTTCTTTCTTTCCAGTACACCATTTTGTTGAGGAGTTCTTGGTGCAGAGAATTCTTGGATAATTCCTTCTTCTTCACAAAACTCTCTTATTACAGAATTCTCGAACTCGGTTCCATTGTCACTTCTAATTCTCCTTACTTTGAGTAGAGGATTGTTGTTGACTATCTTGATGTGATTTATAATGACTTTACCCGCCTTATCCTTAGATTGCAGAAAGAATGTCCAAGAGAATTTTGAGAAATCATCAATAATCACAAGACAGTATTTCTTCTTTGAGATTGACAACACATTGACTGGTCCAAAGAGATCCATGTGAAGTAGTTACAAGGGTTGATCAATTGATGACATTGACTTTGATTTAAAAGAGGCCTTCTTCTGCTTCCCTTTCTGGCATGCATCACACAATCCATCTTTGGAGTAATCCAATTTTGGAATACCTCTATCCAAATCCTTCTTTACCAACTCATTAATTGCTTTAAAACTCAAGTGTGACAATCTTTTGTGCCAAAGTCAACCTTCATCTATACTTGCCTTGCTGAGAAGACATGTAGTCATGTTTGCATTTGTTGAATTGAAGTCAACAATGTACACATTTCCTCTTCTATCTCCTGTCAAAACTACCTTGTTGTCACTTTTCATAAAAATGACACAAGCTTCAGATGTGAACCAGACATTCTGGCCTTTATTACACAGTTGACTGACACTTAGCAAGTTATGCTTAAGTCCATCAACCAGTGCTACTTCTTTAATGACAACATTACCTTGTGAAATCAAGCCATATCCTCTAGTATATCCTTTGCTGTTGTCTCCAAAGGTAATGCTAGGGCCAGCTCTCTCCTCAAACTTAGTGAGCAGGGTAGAATCTCCAGTCATATGCCTAGAACAACCACTGTACAGATACCAAAGATTCTTTCTGTTTCCCTGCACACATCAAAACAAAATCAAGTTGATTTTGGTACCCAAGTTTTCTTGGGTCCTGCCTTGTTAGCCAATTTCTTATCTTTCAAATCCCTTTTAACCGAAGGTTTAGATTGAGTTATATCAATTTTAACTTTAGGTTTGGGCCTTTGAGAGACAGAATTTGATACTTGCTCATATTTGTTATAGTTAATATCATTGTTAGGCATAGTCTGTGCAAACATGTTATTCATCATCCATGGCATCTGTGGCATATTGAAAGTATTGTAGTATGGATTATGCATGAATGGCAAGTTAGCATATTAACTAGAAGCATGAGCAGAGGGAGCATACATATTTGGCATAACAATCATAGCAGGCACAAACATAGGCATGTTAGGCATCAAAGGATTTTTCATAGCTTGGCAGTTGGTAGATAAATAATTAATACTTCCACACTTTACACATTCTTTCCTAGGAGCATATTTATCAGGTGTGTAATTTTTGTGTTTATTAATCCCTACCTTACCATTTCTGTTCTTTTTCTTGTCCTTAACACCTGACTTAACATTTTCTAGCTTGTCCTTCAATTGCTTGTGGGACAAGTTGCCTATGTTTCTTTTCTCAGCTGATTCAGTATTGCTACATTCTCCATTAACAAAGTTCTTATTGACAGGCCCATACTTTTTTTAAAATTTAGTTAAAGTTGCTTTTCTAACAGGCTTAAGTCTTAACGAACATTCTTTTTCGACTAAATCACTGTCTCAAGTAACTTCCCAATTAACATCTAACTTAGCTTCTGCTAATTTGCAGAAAGAATCAATTCCTTGAACATTACAAATTTCCTCAGTTACAACTGTTGATCCTTTCCACTTAGCAATCAGATTATGTTCCTCTACTAACTGTTTCTTTAAAACTTCCTCTCTATTATAGCCTCAATCATTTCATTTTTAGCATCCAAGCAATCTCTTCTCAGAGTTTCAAACTCAATCAACTATGTTTCTATTAAATCATTCCTATCACTTAACTTTTCATTAAGGTCTTTAATCCTCTTATTCTCTTTGTTAAGTGATTTTAAGGTAACATGCATGTTATACAATTCAATAGACATTTCATCAATTGTGCTAGCACATTAAGCTTTAGAAAGATCAGTTAAAACTGTAGAGAATACCTGGTTGCTTGCTGAGCTAGCTTCTTCATCAGTTTCATTTGCCATGAGTGCAAGATTGACAAACTCCTATTCTGCATCTAAGTCACCTCCAGCAGCCCAGTCACTATCTTTTGACATGAATGCTCTCCCTTGTTGCTTGAGAAGATCAAAATATTTCTTCTTTTAATCAACAATCTCGAACTGTTTCTTCTCATTCTCAGCTTTAGGATTTCTGCATTCATTGGCAAAATGGCCAGCAATTCCACAGTTAAAACATTTGAACTTAGACCTTTCAACCATGTCTCTGGATGGCTGAAAACCTTTTCCGAATTGCTTGCCTCCTGTTGGATTCCTCTTGAATTTGATCTTCGAGAATCTCCTTGACAAGAATGCTAGATAATCATCCAAGTCATCAGATTCATCTTCACTCAATGCATCAAGTTCTTCAACCAACTTGCTTTTCCCTCTGCTAGTTTCAGCTCCACCTTCACAAGTCTTTGAACTTGGTGTGGCTTGAGTGCTCTCCATCTTTTCACTCACTTGGCTTACTGGAATATTGGCCACCAAGGCAACAGATCCACCTTTCTTTTGGATTTTCTCCACTTCCTCATCTTACTGCATTTCAAGCTCATAGGTCTTCAGGATGCCATACAGTCTCTCAAGTGTAAAATCTTTGTAGTCTTGAGAGTTCCTCAATGAGATTGTCACTGGCTTCCATTCCTTAGGAAGAGATCTCAGAAACTTTAGGTTGGAGTCCTTGGTTTCATATTTTCTCCCATACAACTTTAGACCATTAAGTAACTTTTGAAACCTACTGAATATGTCTGTTAGATTTTCACTAGAAGAGTACTGAAAATGCTCATATTGTTGTATTAGGAGCTGCATTTTATTTTCTCTGACTTGCTCAGTTCCTTCACAGATTGTTTGAATATTGTCCCACACTTGCTTGGCAGTGGTGTAGTTTATAACACAATCAAACATATCTTGGTCGATGCCATTGAATAGGATGTTCATAGCCTTCTTATCTTTGTGAATCTCCTCCAAGTCTTCATCTTTGTACTTGATTCTTTGGAATAGGCCTTCCAGCAGCTACAGTGCTAGCATCTTGACCAATCCCAGAGTTGTCCTTCATTGGAACATGAGGTCATTTCTCTATGCAATCTGCATAGCCTTCATCGATGCCTGACAGATGAAGGTGCATTTTTACTTTCTAGTGAAAATAATTATCTTTGTCAAGCATTGGAATCTTTACACCTGCATCCTTCCTTCCCATGGTTTTGATCTTTAGACTTCTTGTATGTTAGAAGCTTGCTCTGATACCAATTGTTAGGTCCCGAAGTATCATAGAAGGGGGGTTGAATACGATACTACCAAAAATAAAAAATAATTCCGAGAATATATCTTTAGTGATAATAAACTCGAAGGGGTGTTACAACTTCTAATCCAATGGATTAGCTTCAAAACAGAACACTCCTAAGGATAGTTTAGGCACGAGGACCTTCTACCCGACACTTCCTGAAAGCGGGCTAAGCCGGCTTTCCTACTAGATGGACTGTCTAGCAGCTTACACGGAGAAGATATAAGAGAGAGAAGAGAGAGTTGGGTGTTGAGGTGTGTTTTGAAAATGAAATACAACAGGCCTATTTATAGGTTATAGAAAATCACTATGCAGCTAATATTACGTAACTGATGACGATACGTGCTGGCTATTTTTTCAATCCAACTGAATATTCAAAAGCTACAACTTTCAAAAAGTAATATTGTCCCACTGCTTTTGTTTCCCATCCCATCTGCTTTTGTTTTTCATATGAATAGTAATTTCGGTTACTATTCATATGAATAGTACTATTCATATGAATAGTAATATTTCAGTTACTATTCATATGAATAGTATTACTAAAAAAATAGTAATTTCGGATACTATTCATGTGAATAGTAATTTTGAATACTATTCATTTTTCTATTAATTTGACATCCTTAAATATTCAACTTTCAACTAACTAGAGGATATCAATACTGCTCTAAACTCAATCATACCTCTTAACAGTTTTTCTGAGTTAGATACTTCGATTCCTTTGTGAAGTGTTGACGCCTAGTGCAACTGGTCTGGTTCACAAACGACTAACATTCACTCGTGGTCTTCGTATCATGTCTTTAAGAACACTGCTAAGAATTGTGCAACCATAAAAACTTTATCACTGGAATTTTTTGCCCCTTCAACTGAATCGCATATACATCTTATTTTGTCACTGAGGCTTGATCATGTTAATGAACTTCTTTCAACGACTTGATCCTTGTTGATGCCTGTTCTTCAAATTTCATGATCCCTGTATAGAGTTAATATTATTTATCTTTTATCCTAGTTGAGTTATATATGTCCTTATTATATATTACATTACATTATGCTTTACAATCACGATGTATGAATGTGGCAACTCTGAATATAAGGTTGCAGCTTTATTAAACCAAGAACCAAGTAGTCGAGAAAGTTGCCACTTTCCTCGTTTGTCGGCATGACTCCTACTCTGAAGTTGTTTCCTGTGGGATTTAACCAAACTGAAGTAGCATGGGATTAAACTTTTAGAAGATAGAAGTGAGATGGTCACTGTCTTTTAATTACAAAGTGGTTGTCTAACGAAAACAGTGTTTGATTTCCAGTTGTCCTAGTTATGGCCATGCTCATCCAACCAGACACCAGTTTTGATCCCTCAACACTCACCCTTACCATGTCTATTGCACCTGCTACATTGTTCACCAGAACAAAGTTGACATAAACGAAGGATTTCTCCCCTATTTAGACATGCTGCTCTATATAACATATTGTAAAAAAATTGAAAATTCGAGGACTAATTTCGATAGGCTCTTGATGGAATTTTCGAAAATTAATGATTGGAGCTTGTTCATTGATATGCGGTCTTAAAATTTCATGTTTGGATTTAAGGCATTTTCTTGATAAAATCCATAAATATATAAAAGCAAAGTTGTTTGCTTGAAATGGGTTATGTGGGTTTTATCCTACATTGATATTGTAAAGGAAAGATATTGAGTTTATATCACTACGTCAAATTTGGGCTTTCGCCACTCTTTTGTACAGTAAAGCCTGTGTCATTTATAAAAAATCTCGTGGCTAAAGGTCAATGTCCCAAGATTTAGCCACACAATATCTGATTGCGTGACCGAAAACACATTTTTTCGTAGATTTAGTCACAATTTTACAAAAAGTGTGACATTTGTTAGCCACATTTTAAATAATTGACCAAATATGATAATATTGCATGATTTTTTGTTGACTTTGACAAATTCCAAAATTTATAGTCACACTTTCAAAAAGAAATGTAACAATCACTAGCCACGCTTCTTTGATGTGTCTAAATGTATCGAAACGGCCATAGTTATATTCAGTGAAGTGGCTAAATGGATAATAACATATGGTCACTAATGTTTAGATGTGACTGAAAAGTAGAGTTTTCTGTTATTATGTCAGAGCTGTTTTGCTTAAGGAAGCTAAAAATTAGTGACTGTAATATTGTGTGACTAAAAAGTACCCTTCCTGTATATGGTCACTTTATTACATTTGTGTGTGGAAAAAAATATTTCCAACTGGACATGAAGTATTGGTAACATAGCACACCTATATAGCAGACCAATACAAACACAAACTTGATTCCTCCAAGTTGCATACCAGATGACCATATCATGATATGCCATAATAATTCAGCTAATTACAAAGATAACGAAGCCTAAAATAGAATTTAACCAAAGTGTAAATTAATCAAACCAAATATAACAATTCAAATCACATGTCCTGCTAGTCAAAGGTACCAAGCCAACATTAGAATTCACCATTACATATTAATTCTTCATCAAATAAAAAACAAATAAAATGACCAACACAATGATAACATTATACAACTTCCTACTTATCATATGAACCTCCTTTCGAAGATCTTCAACAGTTGACATGTAGTTTTGCAGCTCAGTCTTCACATCATCAACTTCTTTTTGGATTTTGATCTTCATGACAACTGGTTCATCTTTTAAATATTATTTACAACTATTAGCATAAGTAGAATGTTTGATATTAAGTATGTTGAGTATAAGGATTATTTTGATATTAAATATATTGAGTATAAGGATTATTTTCACAATCAAATTTCGTAATATTAATATTACTTAATTAGAATAATATAAATTTTCTAAATCACCAAAACAGTAGTTTTTAGTACATATTTATCTTCACGGAGTTAAAAGAAGTATTATGAAATTAAGTCTCTCGTATAAATTAGCTAAACAAATATATTTGTGCTTTCAATTATACATGCTATTAAAATTCAATCAATTTGAGAGTGTGCTTGAAATTGAAGGCTAAAAAACATAAATTGATTATTTTTAAATAAACACAAACTACCTAGTATTTTATTTGAAGCTAAAACTACCTAGTGTTGTTGGTTAACTTTAAAAAAATAATCTACATTTAGCTATAAAGACATTTTACTCATATAAATAATAAGTAAAACATATTTCTATTTGTTATTCTAGATCCCACAAAAAACTAGGCGAACTGAGTTGTTTGTTTAAGCATCGCCTAAGTGGTGTTATTGGTTTATTGTTATTATCATGCCTTAGTGTTCGTTTTATATATGGTTTTGATCACTTGTCCATGAATTTACGATATAATATAGAATATACTTGTCCCATTGTTTCTATAATCATCCTAACATATATAATAAACCAAGGTTTAAGAAATTTATATAGTAGTTGTAATTGATGAGATTAAGCAATTGAGAAGCAAATGGAATCAAGATCTGTTGGGAAGCGAATTTGTTATTGATCATGTCCCAGAAAAGTGAAAAAACTTCATACAAGTGGAACATATGGCGCTTATATATTAACACCTTGTCCCTTCCACAATCAATGTGAAATAAAATCATAATTTTCCCATTACACAAGGCGCCTAATCATTCTTTACCCTTATCTCATACTGTAAGGTGGCCCGACTCCTTAGATCAAAAAGGCCCTCTTGATTTACTGTATGCCCGCTCAAGGGTCTTCCCGTTCATGTTGAAAAGGTTATAACAACGGCTCTCAAACTACTTGTTAGCAAGCATATTTTCTTCAAAATAATATAATATTAATATTTGTCTATTTTGCACCATATTCGCATCAGTTTATTTGTGAAAAACTTCCAGAAGACTTTATATGATTAGGGTTAATTGACCATAGAATTAGAAGTTATATTGTTTGTGGGACATGTAATTTTTTTTTAATAATTAGTTAGTTAACACTATCTAAGACATTTTGGAATGTATTTAAAGACAAATTTATGTAGCTTTGACCCAAAATGAACAATATCATACTAATGTGGAGTTAAGGCATGATTGTGGCCCAATAAGTGGTCTCAAAACTTAAGATTATAAAGATCTTAAGATGGGCTTCCAAAATGGGCCCAAAAAGAGGCATGTGAGATTTCCATGATGGGCTGAAGAGGTTCCAGGTGAACTTCCAATGGGCTAAGGGGGAGTCAAGTAGTTAAGTGGACTTTCAATATGGCCAAGGGGGATATTATAGTCATTTTATTAGTTTTTAACCCTAAATTTTCACTTATAAAAGGCTATGTCACTGAGTTGTGTCCCTGCAAATGTTTAACTTAATTCATATAATTATAGTCGTGTTATTGTTTCTTGAAGGTATATATGGAGGTGAATTCATGTATTATGATGTAAATTTTTACCATTCAATGTATTTCGTGTCGTGTCGTGGTATAATTGAACTTTCAAGGTGTGACTGTTTATTCATGTATCGTGATATAATTATCTTCTATTTTATACTACTAACCATGGTATAATTAACAGATTTATGTATAAGAACTTAATTTTATTAAATAAATTGCCATTTATCTTCGTATTAACTTTTGCAGGTTTGGAAGTTTGATAGAAGAAGTTTAGATATCAGAGTTATCTTGAATTGAGCAGGAGTTCGGTAAAATTGAAGGTATGATATAGATTTGACAATTGACAAGCCTTTCTTTCGAGATCTAGATTTTACATACCATATTAATTGATTTATTGTGTAGATCTGTGTATATGTATATATAATTTGATCTCCATATATTTACTCATTTTTAATTATACTTTGATCTTCTTAATCGCAATCAGTGGTGTAAATTGTGTTTTTTCAGAAGTTAACGTGTTTGAAAGATTGTCTGAGAATTCACTGAATACATACACATGGGGATAGCTTGGGAAACCTTTCAAGGTCATATTCGGTACTGCGTCTCATTCTTTCATGTATTTATTTATCTCTTTCAAATGTTAGATACTTGGTTAATTAGTTGTGGGAGGCTCACTAATAGTTATTCATTTTCTTTTTTTGTTGTCTTGTATCTCATAGTAGTGACCATGGTTTTATGAGGTCATGTCGAGTCAGGCATCGATCTAGTGGTGTTGGGGAGATTGACTAATCGTATTGTGATGTAGGCATTTGAAGTGGTAAATTATTATAGTTAATGGATATCATAAGGAATAGAAAATTGATTGTGGTGTTTATTCCTTATACTGGGTTAAAAAATGGGGAAGGCCAAAGAGGTTAATGGTTTAAAATCGAAGTATTTAGGATAAGTTAATTCTAAAAATGGTAGTGGCATTATGTTGTTATAAACTTAAAGGACAAGATTGTATAAATTATTAGATTGATAAAATTATCAAGGATCGCATGCCGATTTTTACTTTAACATAAGAAATGAGAAAGGTTGTGCATTCCTTGATTTTATGAGAAAGGTTGTGCATTCCTTGATTTTATTATTGTACCCAAGTTGATGATTTCGAACTTTTGTTTTAATAAATTAGATAAGTGGGGGTATCAACAGCTGAATTGTCTTCCTTTTATTATATATATGCCAATATAATTTATTCTAGGCCTTTTATTTTCATCATTTGGTTGATTTATATGTTGTTTCACACAATCTTATTTTTATAGGTTTAGTTACTTAAGCATAAATGTTTCAATACATTGAAGATTTAGTAATTGGTTTGGGTAATTATTCAGTATGTAAATATATATATATATATATATATATATATATATATATATATATATATATATATATATATATATATATATATATATATATGAATGTTGGATGCTTTGTTTAGTTTTTGTATTGTAATTTTATTAATTATTGTGATTGAAAGGGGAATTTTGATTTGATTTTAACATATTGGTCTCGTACAAGTTTCGTAGTAGCTTCAATTTCATTTACTGATGTGGAGGGTGTTGTATATGCAGTTAAAATAGTGACAAATGCAAGTGAAATGCTGGAATTGTTGAGGAAGAATAAAGATGGTTATAGACGATATAATGATTACTGATGTTAGAATACCTGACATGGATGGTTTTGAGCTCTTGAAAATGATCGGCATTGGAATGGACATCCCTGTGATAAGTAAGTCTGAGACTTTAAACGAGCTAAAGGCATATTTCCATGCACTGAAATATGTTTGGGTGCTTGTGTTTGATTTGACATTTAAGGAGAGTTGTAATGTTGTCGAGGCTACAAGCTCTGTTGGTTTAGAGAACCATTCACAAAGGCTTCGTTCAATCGAGAATTGCTTAATGTGTCAGGTTTTTTACAAGTGCTCGCGGAAAGGTATTATACCACTACCACTCTTACTGCCATTATTCGCTTCTCTTAGTATTCGAACTGTATAATCTTGAAACGTAGTTGGAGTAGGATTGAGGAAAGCTTCATGCATCCCTCTCTGACCAGCATTATAACTATTATGCCTGACTCCCTTCATTATAGTTTTTGTGCTATCATCCATGGACATTACTGCAATATTAATCAAATTTTTATATGTAATTTTCATTCTTGATTTCTTGTCACTAAACTTAACTTTTTCTGGTTGATGTACATAAAAAATCGATTAATATTTTAGTGATGTCCACGGATGATAGTATAGAAACTATAATGAAGGGAGTAAGGCAGGATATTTATAATGCTGGTCAGAGAAGGATGCATAAAGCTTTCCTCAATTCTACTCCAACTACGTATCAAGATTATACAATTCCAATATTAAGATAAGCGAATAATGCTAGCAGCAGTGGCAGTGGTATACTGCCTTTCCGGAAGCACTTATCAAAACCTGACACAATAAGTAATTCTCGATTGAATGAAGCCTTTGTGAATGGTTCTATAAACCAACAGAGCTTGTGGCCACAACAACATTACAACTCTCCTCAAATTTCAAATCAAGCACAAGCGCCTAAACCTATTTCAGTGCTTGGAAATATGCCTTTAGCTCAGTCATGGGTGGCAAATCCTTTGGGAAGAATGATGATTGGGGATTATGTCAATATGTCAAAACAAATTCCTAAATTTGGTGCTGTGCAATCTAGCCCTCCACTTGGTTTTGCTAATTTTGTTGGACAATATGGCCATTTTGGTTTTCCTCCTGGTAAACTTCCTCTAACTGGGCATTCCTCTCATCCATGCCCTCCTGGTGTTTTTGGCTATGTTAGAACCCTTATCAGATGCCCGACGGTGCTTCAAATCAAATAAGCCAATCTTTTCAGCGTAATGCTTTACCCGGTAACGAACTAAGTATTGAACCCTCGACCTTTGGTAGTACTCTGTGATATTAATTTTTCCTTTTACCCTTAATATTCTCCGCAATATTGTCTTAGCATTGTACTACTAGAGCATTCTTTTCTTAAAAAACTGATTTTTCTGTGTATCCCTTATTGTATGCTTTGATTGTTTGTGACACGTCTAGATTGTTATTGATGAACAAGATTTCATGAGAGGAATAAAGAATGAGATAGGTGATGAAGCTTATGATGTAGTGGTGACGGCAATAACGGATATGATGGACTATAATTCAGTTGGAAGAAGCCTAATCCCTAAATTATGGAACTTTATATAAAAAAAAAGGAGGGTAACTTCAGCTGAATATATGAAATTCATGCTGAGTATGTGGAAGGAAATGAAGACAAGCAAAAGGAAGAAAAACTGAACCATTAGAACTCGACGATTTAGAGTCAACGTATACAAAAAAAACTAAACTATTGGTACTCGATGCTTCATGGTAGACATGTCAAGATTATTTGCTAGAATGATATCCTTTTGGTTTTACCTGGAAAGTTTGGAGTGGATATTGGTTAATAACTTTAAGCAAATTATGATACTTTTTCAAAATATTTGCTATAGTTTTTGTTTTTTATATGTTTTCTTCCTCATGGTGATGCTAAAGCACAATCTCATACACTGATATGGGTGTGTGAGGCTGGTGGATGTGCTTGAGTAAAGGATTGCTTTCTCTCAACCAACACACCAGGACAAACTACATTCCTTGAGGGATAATAGTTATGCACTAGGTGTTTTTTCTAATTACCTATTTATTTTTGTTTTGGCAGTTTCATACATTACATGTTAATGGTATGCCTTTGCTCTTTGAAGTTTTTCGGTTAATCTTAAACTAGTTTTGGAACATAGATACAATTACTTGGTTCTTCTTTTTGCCCCGAAGTTGTTTGATCACTAATCTAATTTTTTAATAACCAATCTAAAACTTGTCTTCATGCTGAAATTTCAAATTTAACCAATAATCTATATGCTTCAATGGGCAAATCTACATAAAAGGTTACATCATCATAGAATCAAAAATAAATAGTAGAAAAGTTTGTCAGAATCCCAATAACCCTCATTGATGTATGAGAGACTTCAGTGCCAATTGATGGTGCAATGAAATGCGAGAATATAAAGGTTGAATAAAGGCATGATCACCCTGAAGACTGCATGATCGTGCCGTTGAGAAAGTATGGTGGCATGATCATGCTTCTGGATTGCATGATCATGCCAAAACGAGAAAAAATAACAGACGCTATCAATCTCACGATGGGAAATACTGCATGATTATGCTCAAGTCTGCATGATCATGCTACTTAATAATAAATATTTAGTTTTAATTAGAATTTGTTTTATTTTGTTTTAGAGTTTATTATTCCTATATAAATAATCCCGTGATGTATCATACGATAATCTTTTATTGAAATCAAAACCCTAAAAGTTTCATCTTAATATTCTTGTAGATTCAAGAAGAACTCCTTGTGGATTCAAGGTGTTTAAGGATTTCTTATGTAAGAGTTCTTTAAGGATTAGCGCTTGCTTTTCCTTGGCTTCTGTGCTGCGTCAGTTGGCATCGGAGCAGGCTTTATCCTATATTTTTTGCTATTTGATTCATTATGGAAGATGGACCAATTACCAAAAAAGATCTTGTAAAGGTTACGACGGCTTTTACCATGACTCTCAAGGCTTTGATAGACAAGTTGCCTAAGTTGACAGACAACATGAATAACGATCACAAGCAACAAACAGATGAAAGAGAAGATAGGAATTGAGACCCTCGGGGCAGGAAATGTTATGTTGGTGGGAATTCTGGCTCGAAGACTATTATAGGTAATCGGCTTAATGACAAAGATATTTTAAAGGCTGATATACCATTATTTTATGGGTCTCTAGGAGTTGATGAGTAATCTAGATTGGCAAATTGATGTTGATAGGTTTTTCGATGTCGTGGATGTTCTTGAAAATATGAAAGTTAAGATATCGTGGAGTTATCTATGGGTCTCTAGGACTTAAAGAGTTTTTATATTGGCAAATTGATGTTGATAGATTTTCCGATGTCACGGTTTGTGTAAAGGGCGTTGCTTCTAGATGGTGGGAAAGAATTGTTTTACAGAGGCAGCGACAACGAAAAGGATCAGTCAAAACATGGCGACGGATGAGACGTTTGATGATGGATGGGTTTTCACCAGAGAATTACAAGTACAAGATGCATATTAGGCGTAAATATGGGGATAAAACGGTTCAAAATCATAAACTTGATAATGTTGACAAAATGTTTGATATTTGCAATGAACCAAAACCGAGTAGTTTGTTAAATGGGGGATATTATAGAGAAGTGTGTGATTATTCTAATCCGGAAGTTTCTTTGGAAGATTTGAAATGTTTGGAGATAGTTGGGGAAGGGTGTGAGATAGTGGGTTCCGAAAATTGCTTTTTTGAAAATTGCTTGTTTACAGATTGTGATAAATTTGACATTCTTAATCATAAGACATGGACGAGGATGCAGAAGAAAGTTTTGAAAATGTCTCTAAAATGAGAAAGATGACGATGATGACCTACAGGTTAAAGGCATGTTGACAAGGTTCTTGGACATCAACAAATCAATAGGTGATTTGCAATAGGGGTGAGCAAAACCGGATATCCGGTCCGGTTTTAAAATTCGGATCGGATATTCGATTTTTTGAATTATGAAAAAACTATTCCGATTCCGGTTCTGATTTAACCGGATATCCAGAATTCGGATATCCGTTTAAACCGGATCAGAAATCGGATTATCCGGATCCGAAAGTAAAATTTATTTTAGCTTGTATAAATAAATGAATTTTATTACATTATCAATAAGTTATCGTTAATTTTACAATTGATAAATTAATTAATAAAATTTAAATATCATCTTCTAATATTTTAACATTTGTATATTCAATTTTTTCCTAATTTTATTTTGACCTATCATGAACTACCATTCATTTCTTTAACGAGTTCTTATAAATATTTTTTAATAGGTATTAATACCCCTTTTTCCCGTTTATATTAATCACAATTCCTATTTTGCATGTCCCAAAAGTAGTATCCACATTTGCATAGTAAAGCAAATTAAGTATTAATATTGTTATATTTTTCAAAGTATGCAAACAATTGAGAGTAAGTTTGACAGTTTTTACTTGAATGCTCAATACGTGCTTTTTGATTGATGCCCAATATAAACAGAATAGAGGGAGTAACACGCTAGCACTCGAATTCCTAATTTAAGTGAAAAATATTATTAAAAAATATATTCTTCCATTTGCTTTGTTTTTAATTTTTTTTAATATTATAACTTCTTAATCAATCACTTTGGATAAAATGATTAAATAAAAGAAAACATTTATCAAGGTTGATTTAAGAAAACTTACATGAGGTTACGAAATTTTCACATACACATATATGGAGTTGTATTTATAAATTCAAATTTAAGTACATCACTTTTTACGTTTTTACACCTAAAATACTTTTTAACTTAGGTGATATACATACAAATTCATTAATTTATTAATGATAATTCATTACTTAATTTAATATGTTTATAGTTAAATTATTTTTCTACAATAAATTCATTATTTATTAATATATAAATTTGTTTTTAATAAATATTAAAAACCGGATCGGATCCGGATATTCGGATTTATAAAAAGTTGTGATCCGGATCCGTATTCGAATTCATTAAAAAAATCCGGATCGGATATCCGGTCTGGTTTTTTCGGATAGGATATCCTAATTCTCGGAATTTTCTAATCGGATACCGGATCGGAAAATCGGATAATCCAATTTTTGGATTTTTGTGCTCACCCATAATTTGAAACATCAGAGTTTAATTCAATCATTGTGTAAGGTGAGTTCCCAAATTTTTGATTTTGTGATAAATGGTGAAAATCATGAGAACTTAATTAAGAGAAACATGATGAATGAAATTAAATCAACTCCATATATTTATGTAGCACCATATAATGTTGTTTGGGATAATCCATTGGTTTACATCAACGCAAGTGAAAATCATGTGATTGACATCGCTAATGTTAAGTACAATGATAATACATTTTCTGGTAATTTTGATGTGGATGCATGTCAATTATTATTGTATGAGCCATATTAATTTGATTCAATTATAAGTTAGAAAATTAGTGAGGAAATAATTGACTTCATATAATTAAAGAATTATGGGGAGCATGTATTATATCCTCTAGAAGATAAAAGTATCTTAAATCCATATTCTAAATATGGGGAATTTTGTACTACAATTAATGGGTTTGAAGAAGCTAAAGTTGGTTCAACCTCGAAGTTGACAATGGTTAATAATGATGTTGTTGGATTAATTCAAATTGTTGTTACAATATATAGATCGGGTAAAATAGTTCAGGTAATAAAATTTGAACAAGACCTTTGACTATAAAAATACCACTATGACGAGATAAACAGCAAGAAGACGCCGTTCTTCTTCTAGATGAGAACTCGGGGTCGAATTCTTCATATGTGAAGGAGACTAATGTAGGAGAGATTTTAGAACCAATCGAGGGTGCAATGAAATGCGAGAATATAAAGGTAGAACAAAGGCATGATCACACTGAAGATTGCATGATCATAATGTTGAGGAAGCATGGTGGCATGATCACGCTTCTAGATTGCATGACCATGCCAAAATGGGAAAAAAATAACAGAATGAGAGATACTGCATGCTCATGCTCAAGTCTGCATGATCATGCTACTTTATAAAAAAATATTTAGTTTTAATTAAAATTTGTTTTATTTTGTTTTATAGGTTATTACTCCTATATAAGTAATCCTATAGACGATAATCTTATATTGAAATCAAAATATTAATAGTTTTTTCTTATCTTTCTTGTTGATTCAAAGATTGTCTTGTGGATTTAAGGTGTTTAAGGATTTCTCGTGTAAGAGTCCTTTAAAGATTAGCATTTGTTTTCCTTGGCTCCCGTGTTGCGTCACTCACCAAAAAGGTCGATGGACTCCAAGCATCCCATATTCTCTATAAAGTATAAACCGAATTGCCAGTAACTAGGGGTGAACAAAAAAAATCAAAAAATCGAAAACGGACCGAAAAACCGTACCGACAAAAACCGAACCGACAGAACGGTTTGGTAACGGTTACGGTTTTATCCCAATAACCGAATCGAAAAACTGAGCCGTTTATATATATATATATATATATATATATATATATATATATGATTATATAATAGTAAAATATTTATTATTCATAATCTAGTATAGTTAGATACAATAAACATATTAAGCAAAAGCTATTGTTTATTCTTTACTGTAAATTGTTGTTAATCCTTTTGATATTCGTGTCCTTGTATAATAATTACTACTAATATTGTAGCTGTTGTTTATGTATATATACAGCAACATCAAAAAAACAATGTTGCAGTAAGCATCAAGTTTAGAGCTACTACAACATTTTTCAAGGCAACACCAAAAAAAAGGTTGTTGCAGGCCATCTATGGCATAGTGCTATTTTTGTTTATTTTCAATACAATGTTGATAAAGTTTGTGATTGGTATAGTAATTTCTGCTCCAATGTGTTTGATTTTCTCATGAACTCTTCTTGTTCTTTTAATGAAGTTTAGCCTATAAAAAAATATATTACTATTTAATTTATACAATATTTTTTAATTAGGTAGAAAATTTAAAAAATTGAAAAAAAATGAAATCGACGAACCGTTAACCGAATCTGAACAGTTCGGTTATGGTTAATAGGTAGAAACCAAACCGAACCGATATGTACGGTTTGGTAACGATTTTCTTTAAAAGCCGAGTCGAACCGACCCGTGCACACCCCAACCAGTGACGGAGGACAAAGTACCATGAGGTAGGAGTAAATTTACTGCAAGTCAAGAATCACTATCCAATCAGAACAACATTTTATATCCACAATCAAATTTTTATATCATAACTCTCACCCTCAATATATCCTTCGAACCTGCAACATTGCTGACTACTTGACTAGCACCAGGTTAAAGGAACATATATCATTGATTATGAGTCTGATTCTTGTTTTCTCTTGGCATGGCATGCACTAAAAATCAAGTTTACTTGCAGTGTTTTCACTTACAGTTTGCGCTTTTACATGAATGTTAGTTATTCCAGTAGAATGAGTGTCAGCAAACTTGTGGTGTGCCTAAACCCGATTATGTACATTTACTATGGCCTTGCAGTTTACAAACATAATTGTGTATATCTCTTAATCAATTAATACACCTTATTTTAGTTCGAAAACAATTAATTTTTCTAAACTATATCATATAGCTAAAAAATATCGTAAAATTTCTTTTAATTGTTTCATTCTTTTTAGGATTGAAATTAAATTATCTTCTACCACCCTAAATTAAATGCAAAAAAAAAAATTATAACATAAGATTTGCTAAAAAAATTAATTATAACATAAATTAATTTTAGGATTGATGATCATTTATGCACGCATATTGATCATCATCAATGTACGTATAGACTTGGAGTTCAATTCCATTATTTCAAGTTCCGTCCGTGACCGTCCATTTGACCCTATTGTTAAAGTATTAAATTTTGCGACAGTTCCAATGGCAGGTACACTTAAATTTGTACATTTGATAAGAAAAGTAGTACATAAAGCTCTGAGTGAGCAGGGTGCTCTCCCCATTCTTTCATGGGCCTGGATCCTCTGTCCCCTTCTTGTGTCTCCTAATACGTCCCTTATTTTCTATTGGTCAGTTTTTTTACCTCTCACGTGATCTATAGTTTCTCCTTTACTCTTTCCTGGATAGTTTCTCATCAGAGTTTCTTAATTTTTTAAAATTAAAATGAAAAAAATACTTTATTTATGACTAAAATTATATTAAAATATTGAAATGTTTTTATATAATATTTAATCTACTAAAATTAAATTCTATATAATGAATTTTTTTTAATTAAAATGCAAAAAAAATACTTTATTTATAATTAAAATTATATTGAAATATTGAAATGTTTTTTATATAATATTTAATCTACTAATTTTAAATTCTATATAACGAATTTTTTTTGTAAAAAGCAAATATATTGATATATGAAGGAAATTCACGAGTACATTTTAGTAAACAACTAGTACTAAATTCTTTCATAAAAAAAAAAAAAAAAAAACTGTACATCCTGGAGTTCATATTTTATGCAACAAAAAAACATAACGTAATTCTTATCAAATTCTACCATCCACATCGAACCCAGCTCCTGTCCAGCCTGGTTGTCCTTCTTCATACTCTTCCATGAGAGATGGTGGATTGATTTTGCATTGTATTGAGAAATGTCCATTGAAAAGTATATTGACTAGGAAAAGTATTATATGATGACGGCACAAATGAACCAAAAGATTGAATACTTGAATTTAGCATCAGGGTATGCATTTTATTGACAAAATTAGTTAAGATTTCATGAAGATTATGTAGCCTAGTCGTATATAATTGTAAAACCTCGGAGATTTCAGAGACAAATGAAGAGATTATATTCACTATAGGTTTGTTATGTTTCTATGTCTTAATGTATAGTGTATACCAAATGTACAAACCTCAGTAGCTGAACCAAAATATGGAGAGTTTAAATTGAGTTCCAGTGAATTGCTTCCTTGCATATTAACCTTAAACATAACAGCTTCTTATCATAAATCTATACACTCACTTTTATAGAATGATAAAATCTTGCCTTATATATAAATTTTATAATCAAACCTGGTGTGTGTAATGACTTCCAGACACGTCTCCAAAATCAGATCGTAAGATTTGGCTATTTATATTATTGTGATTCACCTGCAAAACAATTAATTAGAATTTAAGTATAGTAACAAGTAGGACTACTAGGAATTTAGAATAAAAATTAATACTTCACTAAGCTTCTCAGAAGTTTTGGTAGTTCTTGAAGTAGAGATTTTTTTTACTACTTCTCTTTCTTGTAGCTTTTTCTAGAGCACTCATAAATCTCCTGGAAGAACCAACTTTATTTTTTTGGCTTCACTTTAATTCCTTTGATTCTAAGTTCATCACTTAACCCATCAGCAATCATGTTTCCATCAACTTAAGAAAACTCTAGCTCATCTGTTTCATCGGCTGGTGTAGCAGTAACTTTGTCTTGGTTCACACCCATTTTTTTAATTTTTGCTTCCACTTGTTTCTTCCGTTTCAGCAGCTCTTGCAGCCAATCTATTAAATACATATGACAACTCCTTATAACGCCTTCCTGTTGCAATCTTTGGATCATCATCTATGGAGCGATATTGACGAAGACTTGTGGAAGCAACTTTCGCATTTTTCATCCATATTTTTCTGAAATAACTATTAGGCACTCTTTTGATATTCTTCAAGAAAAATATTTTTAGAGAATGTGCACATAGGATCCCGACAAATTCAAATTTTTTACAGTTGCAGGTTACTGAACAATCACTTGAATCAAATTTCACAATATGTGAATAAGGTTTTTCAGAAGTAACCTTGTACTCCGTAAGTGTCTGAACCTCCTGAAGAATTTCTATATTGCAATTCCATGTCTTCCAAACTTCTTCATGAAATATTTTGAATACTTCAAGTGTATAAACACTAGCAGCATGTTTCAAAATTTCAGTAGGATATGGTAAAGCAGGCTTGCTAATACTAGATTTAGTATCTACTTTAGACTCATCATAGCGTCGATCATCAAGTAAACTCTGAAAATGCTGGAAAAATTGTAGCAAGTCATGTTTATAACTAACATATTGTTTTACCTTACTATTCATACTTTCACTATGCTGTGTAGTACTCATATCAGCTGAAAATGTTTCGCGCCCATAAACTAATGCCCATTTCTCCTTATTTTCATATAACTTCTCAACCATTTATTATCTTTCAGATTATACTTTTCAAGCATATCATCCCAAGCATGAATGAATTCAGAGACCTCGTCGTGATCATAAACACAGCTGCTGAACTCTTTAGCAAAACTCTTAAATTTGTCAAAAATACCACTAAGATGTTTGGCTGCATTTTGATACATATGCCAAACACAAAGTCGATGCTTAGTTTCAGGCCATTGTGTAGACAATGCCTTATCCATAGCTGCGTCTTAATCTGTAAGAATAGTTTTTGGCTTCCTTCCAAACATTGTTCGGGAAAATGTATCAAATAGCGATTCAAAGTTTCTATGGTTTCATCATATAACAGAGCACCGCCAAATATGATTGTTTGTTTGTGATGGTTAACTCCAACAAAAAGAGCAAGTGGACGACCTTCTTTATTTTTACGATATGTTGTATCGAAACAGACAACATCACCAAAACGATCATAATCTACCTTCATTTTTGCATCGGCCCAAAATATATTTGTAATTAAATCTTCAACATCCACTTGTATTGCATACGTGAAATTTGGATCTTCTGCTTGATTTTTCTGTAGGTACTCCAACACTCCCCCAGTGTCACCAAACTTCATTTGGATAGTACGCTTTGTACATAGGTAATTTTTATAATCATCCCGAATGAAACTGACATTCTCGCGTCCACCATCTTGTCGTGTTAATAAATCCATACTTGCTTTACCAGAACTATGTGCCAGCTCAATTTGACACATTTGGATATTATTTAAACTTCTGTGCGACCTCAAAAAATGACTTTTAGATGGGCTTACAAGATCATGAGAATGCTCAGATATGAATTTATAAATTCTATATTTCCCAGTTGATCGAGAAGAGACACCCAATTTTGCCTTGCAACCAAATCTAGTTTCTGGACGGTGTTGTTTTACATCATCGTCTCGTTGATCACTCGCACGCTTTCCCTCACAAGCACATACAAATACTCTATCTAAAATTTCTCCAGATTTGGCCTTATGAATTTTACTCCTCCTTATACCAAATCCAGCTTTTTCAGCATATGCTTTGTAAAACCTATAAGCATCTTCTTCTGTTTCAAACTCTAGCCCTACTTTCGGTACCATACTTTCATCTATTTCATTAGTCTTTCTTGGAGTAATAGGTATTTCAATATCTTCCAAAAAATAATCATCAAAATTCAAGTGACGTGATGCTTGAGGAACAGTAATCTTTTATTCAATTCTGTACACAATGAATATTATCATAATTTTAATCAAAACTAATATGATCCGATATAACAACACGATTTTGCACGTAAGTATATAGATTATGACAATATAATTCATACCTGTGAGTATTAGGGTTCTTGATAGCTCTGATTTAGCTAAACCTCTTGATATACGAGTATTAGGGGTCTTGACAGGAAGGGATAGAGGATCTGGACTCTTGATATACCAGAGTTTCACTGATACATATGTCCCCTAATTAATTTATTTGTATTCTGTAAATATATATTAATAACTAAAACTAATAGACTTTAACGAGAGAGATCACGTGAGAGGTAAAAAAACTGACCAATAGAAAAGAGGGGACATATTAGGGGACACAAGAAGGGGACAGAGGATCCAGACCCTTCTTTCATTCAGGGCTGTAGCCTGTAAGTCAGACACTCTCTTTCTCTATCTCTAAAACACAAATCTATATTTATAGGCAGTTAGACACATACACATGTACAGCTGGGTAGAGCGTGGGTCGATTCAATTTGATTTTTCGATAAAATCAAAACTGGAAGTGCGTATCTTTAATATTTAAAATCAAAAACTATAAATGTAATTGAACGATTTGGCAAACCTCGGTTCGGTTTTATCAATTCAGTTTCGGTTATAAACAGGATGAGATAAAAATGAGAACAAATATTACTATTAGAACCAACAATGGGTTGGTACAGTGGTCGAGGTATTGGCTTCTCTAAGAGAGGTCAAGAGTTCGACTCTTGGAGTGTGCGTGTGTTTAACTATCAAAAAAATATTATTACTATTAGAACTAAAAAAAATTAAAAAATTGTGGAATTTAGGATTACATTTGAAATCAATTTAAAATTTCTGAATAAGCATGTAGAGTTTTTTTAACTGAAGTTATTACATAATTTCATTATCTGATCGATTCTTTAATAACAAGAAAATTGCAAAATTTTAATGTGGCAGGAGGCATGAACATGGCCTCAAAAAATTAAACCTTAATCCATCAAGTGTATATGAAGGACAACACCGGAAGCAGCCATGCAAAGCTTTTGTTCCTGACTTACCTATCATCTAATCTGATGCATATTGGAGACTACTTTCTGATAACCTTTGGACTAAGGGCACACATAATATTTACAACTTATTTATTCTTGAAATATATCAAGATATTTATTAATTTCAAAAAAAATAAATTGAATATTTAAATATTATGTATATTAAAAATTAAGTATTTAAATATAGGTTCGACTTTTTTTTTTGTTTCGAATCGATTTTATTCGACTCGATATTCATCAATTTTTCCCAGTTTTGGTTCGATTTCAATTTTAATTCATTTTTTTTCTCAATCATACATAGAGCATTAATCTGATGTATTTTTGATCATTTCAACTAGTAAGTTCTATTCTGAAATCGTTTTTTGTTGTTTTACTTATCATATATAAGAAGCTCTCTGTTTAATGTCGAGCCTATGAGACTAGGATTTAGTGCTAAATTTTGGACTGTCGAGTATTTTAATTTTCTTGTTATTGTGCTTATTTAGTTCTTTACTTTGAATGATTACAGTGCGCAAAATTCATTATTTAGAGTTTGTTAATTTTTTCACGTGTTTAAAGATTGTTACATGAATAATTTTTAAAAAGAAACTAGCAGTACATGTGAAGTTGTTACACTGAATTTGAATGAAATATAAGGTTTTTAGAAACTGTGAATGTGTTTTAGTTTGGTAATTAACTCTTTCTGTATGTGCATTATATTGAGTAAATTATGAGAAGTGGCTTGTTGCAGAAAATAGGGAAGCCTGTCCAAGTAAGCTAGCTCCTTGACTCGTATCCCCCACGAATTCCATATCAAATCTAATTATGAATAATAACATAAAATGTTTACCAATTATCATATTCATTCCCTGATTCTCATCAAAAAGATTTTCTGAAATTTGTGTTGGAATTCAGGCATAATAACGCAACGGAAATAACGTAAATAACAATTAAAAACGAATTCCAAAGCCCGGATCCATGTATAAAAATGATGATCATGGTATAAAAATTCTCAAGAACAAGATTGTACCTTGTTTAAGCTTTCCAATGGATGACAAATGGAGATCCTAGCTTGTTGATCTTGAGAGTTAAAATTATAACTCCTCCACCGGAATCCACACTTGAATGCTTGCTTGAATCGTCGAACGATTACGCCACGGAAATTGGTACTAGCCAAAATAAATAAACCGATGTGTTCTTGACAAATCTTGATTTCTCCCTTGTCTCTAAGATGTGTATGAACTGAAATTTTCAGTTGTGTTGTACCAAGAAGACTAGCCAACCTTTGGCTTATAAAGAGAAATAAAGAAAAATGGACCATTAAACAATTAGGCCATTTTTATTTAAACAAATCTTATTTATTTAAATAAATTAATTAAGTCATACTTAATTAATCAAATAAGTCAAGAAAATACATCTTCAAATTTTATCTTTAACTAATCAAGTCTCACTTAATTAATTTTATAAAATTCAAATTATTATTTATTATTAATTTAAAATCATAATTTAAATTATTATTAATTTAAATTCATGAAATAAATTAATATCCCTTTTAAACATTCTTTGTGTGTGACCCTGTAGGTTATTATTTAATTGGCAACAATTTTATTCTTTAATAAAATTGTAAACAATAAGCGGCGTCTAGTAACACATTATTGCTACCCAATAAAACAATAATTAAATCAACGATTCAATCAACCTTTTATGACTAATGTTCCATGTAATATAATCCCTTTAAATCATGATATTATAGATTAAACTCGAGGCATGTAATGTGTCATCCTCTTCATAATTTAATCTTCATTTTCTTGATCGATGAGTAGACTATTTAATCAAATCAACATTTGAGCATGGCCATGCATTTCATAGTCTCACTCAAACAAGAGGCCGATAATATCACTCCTTTATCAGGAGATTTAAATTCCATCTAGATCGTTCATATTTCTCACATGATTCATAATATATCCGATATTCACCTTTATCATTATCCGGCTAAAGATAACTTTTGACGAATTCAAAATATATTAATTCTCATGTAGAATTATAACGACTTCAGGTCTAAGGATCATTACACCATTATCACTGTGAGAATACATATGACACTTTTATTATTATTATTTACCATGATGTATCTCACGGTGGGTCTGTCCAGTACCCTGTACTCGTACAGTTACCTATGCATTGCTTTTAGTATCTGCATACTTATGACCAATGAGATGTGGTCATCTTGTCAATAAACATACTAGCCTTAATGTATTATTATTGTCCTAAGTAATAATAATACTCCGCTAGGGACATTTAAGAATATGATACAATCATTATATAATCTCATGTTCAAGTCACATACTTGCAACTACATAATTTGTATCAAGATTCCAAGGACATTTATTATACTTTATTTATTTCGCAGTAAATAAAGCCAATAATAAATATATATCAAATATATAAAATCACTCAAACACAAATACAATTGATTGTATTGACTCTAGGGCACCAATACTAACAATCTCCCACTTGCACTAGAGCCAATCATTCATGTATCGAATACCCATGCTACTAGTGTGACATTCATGCTTCTGCTGCGACAGAGCCTTAGTCAGCGGGTCTGCAATATTATCATCAGTATGCACTTTACATATGTGAATATCTCCTCTATCATTTATCTCTCGAATAAGGTGATATCTCCGAAGTATATGCTTTGTTCTGCTGTGAGCTCTCGGCTCCTTGGCTTGTGCTATAGCTCCATTATTATCGCAGTAAAGATCTATGGGATCTGCGATCGATGGAACTACACCAAGTACTGTAATGAACTTCCGTATCCATACAGCCTCCTTGGCTGCTTCACATGCCGCAATATACTAGGATTCCATTGTAGAATCAGCTACTATGTCTTGCTTCGAACTTTTCCAGCTTACAGCACCTCCATTTAGGCAAAACACAAATCCAGACTGAGACACAGAGTCATCTCTATCAGTCTGGAAACTAGCATCCGTGTAACCCTTTACCGTTAGCTTCTCCTCTCCTCCATACACCAAGAATGAATCTTTAGTCCTTTTCAAGTACTTAAGAATATTCTTGACCGCCGTCCAGTGACCTTCACCTGGATTAGACTGGTATCTGCTCGTCATGCTCAAAGCATACGAGACATCCGGACGAGTACATATCATTGCATACATGATAGATCCAATTGCTGAAGCATATGGTATCTTACTCATGCGGCCTTTATCATCCAATGATTTCGGACCATTCTCTTTTGAGATCGTTATCCCATGAGATACAGGGACATATCCCCTTTTTGCATCTTGCATTCCAAAACGATGCAAAATTTTATCAATATATGTACTCTGGCTTAAGCCGATTAATCTTCTTGATCTATCTCTATAGATCCTGATCCCTAATATATAGGTAGCCTCGCCCAAGTCTTTCATAGAAAAACTTTGTCCTAACCAAGTCTTTACAGCCTGTAGAGAAGGAATGTCATTCCCTATTAATAATATATCATCGACATATAATACTAGGAATGCCACATGGCTCCGACTAACCTTTTTGTAAACACATGGTTCATCCACGTTCTGAATAAAGCCAAAACCTTTGACTATTTCATCAAACCGAATGTTCCATCTCCGAGAGGCCTGCTTCAATCCATAAATGGATCTATGCAGCTTACATACCTTTCCGGCATCCTTTGGATTTCCAAAACCTTCAGGTTGTGTCATGTACACATCCTCTTCAAGGCTCCCATTAAGGAAGGCTGTTTTGACATCCATCTGCCATATTTCGTAATCATAGTAAGCCGCTATTGCAAGCAAAATTCTGATGGATTTTATCATTGCCACTGGTGAAAAGGTTTCATCATAGTCAATACCATGAATTTGTTTGAAGCCTTTTGCAACCAGTCGAGCTTTATAGGTCTGTAATTTACCTTCCATGTCGATTTTCTTCTTGAAAATCCATTTGCACTCTATAGGTTTTACCCCTTCAGGTGGATCAACCAAAGTCCATACTTGGTTTTCATACATGGAATCCATCTCAGAATTCATGGCTTCTTGCCATCTCTCAGAGTCTGGTGAGTTCATAGCATCTTGGTAGGTGAGAGGCTCATCTTGGTCTATGAGCATCACATCGTCATTTTGAGTTAAGAGAAATCCATAATTCCTCTTTGACTCATGGCGAATCCTACTAGATCTACGAACAACCTGAGTTTCTTGAGCAATGTTATCTTGTATTTCTTGCTCATGCTCCCCTTCTGGTTCAATGTTATCAAGTGGTTCTCGATCTTCATCGAGATCTATTTTCCTCCCACTGTCTTTTCTAGAGACTAGCTCTCTTTCCAAGAATACAGCAGTTCGAGCAACAATTACTTTGTTCTCCGAGGGACTATAGAAAGAATAACCCTTTGTTTCCTTTGGGTATCCCACAAAATTACATTTTTCAGATTTTGGTCCAAGCTTGTCTGATGTTAGGCGTTTCACAAATGCTTCACATCCCCATACTTTCATAAAGGACATGCTTTGCCGTTTCTCTATCCATATCTCATATGGAGTTTGTTGAACCGTTTTAGTAGGAACACGGTTTAGTGTATATGCAGCCGTTTCCAGGGCATAACCCCAGAAACTAATTGGAAGATCTGCTTGACTCATCATAGATCGTACCATGTCCAACAAGGTACGATTCCTCCTTTCAGAAACCCCATTCCATTGTGGTGTTCCAGGAGGAGTTAGTTGTGATACAATACCACACTCCCTCAAATAGTTCTTAAACTCGTGGCTTAAGTATTCACCTCCTCGATCAGATCTTAGAGTTTTTATGCTTTCGCCAGTTTGCTTTTCTGCTTCTGCCTTATACTCTTTGAACTTTTCAAATGCTTCGGATTTGTTCTTCAAAAGATACACATATCCATATCTACTGAAATCATCAGTAAACGTAATGAAGTAGAAATAGCCACCCCTTGCCATCGATCTCATAGGACCACATACATCGCTATGTATTAGTTCTAGTCGTACGGTGGCCCTCTTACCCTGTCCGGTAAAAGGAGCTTTAGTCATCTTGCCTAGTAAACAAGCCTCGCATTCATCATATGATTCAAAATCAAACTGATCCAAGAAACCATCTTGATGTAACTTGGAAATGCGTTTCTCGTTTATATGGCCTAGACGACAGTGCCAAAGGTATGTTTGATTTGAGTCATTAGTCTTAAGTCGTTTGTTATTTACATTCAAGATAGGAGTATCTAAATTAAGAACATACAAACCGTTAAATAATTGTGCAACACCATAGGTAATGTCATTCAAACCAAAAGAGCAACCATTGTCTTTAAAGGTAAATGAAAAACCTTTCTTGTCCAAACAAGAAACAGAAATAATGTTTCTACAAATAGAAGGCACATACAAACAGTTTTCAAGTTCTAATATAAGCCCAGTGGGCAACGATAAATGGTAAGTCCCTACAGCCAAAGCAGCAACCTTTGCTCCATTTCCAACTCGTAGGTCTACCTCTCCCTTAGCCAGTGCCCTACTCCTTTGCAGTTCCTGCACATTTATACAAATGTGAGAACCACATCCGGTATCCAATACCCAAGATGTAGAAGTAGACAAATTGACTTCTATTACATAAATACCTGAAGCAGAAGTCTGGCCAGCAGCCTTCTTCTTCTTAAGTTCTTCCAAATATGCATGACAGTTTCTCCTCCAGTGTCCCGGTTTACCACAGTGGTGACAATCACCCTTTTCAACGCCTCCTTTAGGCTTGGTAGCCTTCTTGGGAGCAGAATTAGGATTGGCAGCAGATTTGGACACATTCCTCTTCTTATTGCCCTTCCACTTTCTTTTCCCCTTGGCACCTCCTTTGTTCACCATCAGCATGGG
This sequence comes from Saposhnikovia divaricata, assembly GCA_036435485.1. Taxonomy (NCBI): domain Eukaryota; kingdom Viridiplantae; phylum Streptophyta; class Magnoliopsida; order Apiales; family Apiaceae; genus Saposhnikovia; species Saposhnikovia divaricata. Next base: position 38,365,927 of record CM071599.1, read on the forward strand.
AGTAGGAGATTCCTTCTGAATGTTGGTTTCATCAATTCTTAACATGCCCAACAATTCAGTGGGTGTCTTATCTATCTCATTCATGTTGTAGTTCATAACGAATTGAGAAAAGTTCTTGTTAAGTGATTGTAAGATCAAATCTATTTGAGCCTCCGGACCAATCGGGAAGCCCAAGGTACTTAGTTGTTCAATGTACCCAATCATCTTAAGAACGTGTGGTCCAACCGGGTCTCGCTCTCCCTGTTTGCAAGCATACAAAGCCTTGCTCGTATCATATCTCTCCTGGCGAGCTTGTCCCTCAAACATGCTTTTGAGGTGCTCAATTATTTCAAAAGCATTCATCAACTCATGTTGCTTTTGAATCTCAGGAGCCATGCATGCAAGCATAAGGCATGACACATCATTTGAGTCATCCAAATGCTTCTGGTAAGCATTTTGCTCGGCACGTGTGGCTCCAGCAGGAAGAGGATTTGGGTGAGGAACTTCAATGGCATACAGCTTTCGCTCCTGCCTGAGGACAATCCTCAAGTTCCTAAACCAATCTAGGAAGTTTGTCCCTGTCAGCTTTTCCTTTTCTAGGACTGATCGTATCGAAAAGTGGTTTGTGTTGTTTGCCATTTATTATCTACAATTTTGTAAAAGCGCATAAAATGAGTTAGTTTGCATGTTTCGTAAAACCAATTATGTTCAAGTTGATTTATAGCATATTCGTAATATACCTCCTACTATTTTTATCAAATTAATAGCCCTTACTATCAATTCGGAAAATGGTTCCCATAAAACCTTTCTTAGTGAGCCAAGATCCATATTTCGTCATATTTTAAGTCAGCTTTGGCTTTCCTCTTAAATATGATTATTTAGGTAGACCGTTATGTCAATTATATCGTATATAACTCTTGGATAGCTTAGTGAACAACATATTGCTCCGATCTATCTAATAGATTTCACTAAACTCTATGCTTATAAGTTCATAATCCTATTATGACGACTTATTTAAGTTGAACCCAACAATAACAATTTAAGTAAGCTTGTTTACTTAATCACATCTCACCACGATAAAAGAGAAGCCCTTACTTTGGCAAATCCACTCCTCAATGATCTAGGATTTAATGAGTGTTATTTGTTGGAAAGCATCTGTTTAACTTAATATTTCTTAAGGGATTTTTAGAAAAATTTAACGATCTTGATCGTCTGTTTAAATCTTAAATCGTTACAGATTTTATCTTGTTTAAACATGGCATATGTGTCGTATCTAATACATACATTCTAAAATATCCATACATCCATGCATCCATTCATATATCTAATATATCCATGCATCATATGTAAAGTGCAGTTACGCAAAATTAAACGTGCAATGGTTATGGCCCGATCCTATGCGATCTTTTCGAGCTAATGAAAAAATCAAGGTCAATCTATGGTTGTAATAACTAATTATTACAAAATTCTTCATTTCTTCCAAAGCCTCCATTGATTGCCTCCAAGCTCGTTTTGAAATACATTACAAAAGAACTCGAGTTGCATTCGAGAAATAATAATTACAAGAATAACGACATGCAAGTTGTATTTAATTATTACAGACCATAAATAAAATTAAAACATTTATTCTACGGGTCTTTAGGCCATAACCAATGCACCATGCTCATATAACAATTATAGACATTTTATCATGATCATATCATAGATAACAATTAATATTTTAACTCCTTAATTTACATACCTAATTATTTAAAAGGAATTAAAATAAATCAAATTTAATAAATTAAATTCGAATTAATATAATTAACTAATTAAAAATTTAATACGAATAAAAAAAATTAAATCGAAATTAATTAATCAAAATTCGAATTTAATAATAATATTCAAATTCATAATTTAAATATATTATTAAAATTCGAAATTAAATTAATTAATAAAATTTTGAATTAATAATAATTTTTAAATCCATGATTTAAATATTCAATTATTAAAACTTTAATCATTAGAAGCATTAGGAATCTAATGATTAATACCAATAAGTCTATAATGGCAACTAACAATTTTCTTAAAGCAAAAGCAAAAGTAAATGTTAAAGAATTAGAATTAAATAACATTAATAATAGCAACAGCACGCCAAGGGCTGAAAGTTTCTGAAACAAATCAGACGCGCATGTGAAACATGCGCCCCACCTGCTGCTACTGCTAATGCGCATTCCTGTAATGTGCAACACCTGTAATATTCTGCTGATGCGCATTACAGTAATGCGCAACCCATGAATATTCCTGATAACACGCATTCCCGAAATGCGTTACAGCCATTTTTACCAGTTTTTCCCAGAAATTGCAGAAACTCCAGAAACAGTGCAGAATGTTTACCGAACAGTTTTGATCAGTTCTAAATGTATCTTAATGATATGTTTAACATATCTATCATATAGTATATCATCCAAAACATGTTATAACAATTTATAACATCATACAAACAATTATAACAATTTATAAATAATCTTTTGTATGTTAAAATGAAGCATGGCATAATTCAAAAATTCATGTATGATTCATTTTCAAGAACACAACACCAAATCATCCTTTTATACATGTAGCTCTGATACCATTGTTGGAATTCAGGCATAATAACGCAACGGAAATAACGTAAATAACAATTAAAAACGAATTCTAAAGCCCGGATCCATGTATAAAATGATGATCATGGTATAAAAATTCTCAAGAACAAGATTGTACCTTGTTTAAGCTTTCCAATGGATGACAAATGGAGATCCTAGCTTGTTGATCTTGAGAGTTAAAATTATAACTCCTCCACCGGAATCCACACTTGAATGCTTGCTTGAATCGTCGAACGATTACGCCACGGAAATTGGTACTAGCCAAAATAAATAAACCGATGTGTTCTTGACAAATCTTGATTTCTCCCTTGTCTCTAAGATGTGTATGAACTGAAATTTTCAGTTGTGTTGTACCAAGAAGACTAGCCAACCTTTGGCTTATAAAGAGAAATAAAGAAAAATGGACCATTAAACAATTAGGCCATTTTTATTTAAACAAATCTTATTTATTTAAATAAATTAATTAAGTCATACTTAATTAATCAAATAAGTCAAGAAAATACATCTTCAAATTTTATCTTTAACTAATCAAGTCTCACTTAATTAATTTTATAAAATTCGAATTATTATTTATTATTAATTTAAAATCATAATTTAAATTATTATTAATTTAAATTCATGAAATAAATTAATATCCCTTTTAAACATTCTTTGTGTGTGACCCTGTAGGTTATTATTTAATTGGCAACAATTTTATTCTTTAATAAAATTGTAAACAATAAGCGGCGTCTAGTAACACATTATTGCTACCCAATAAAACAATAATTAAATCAACGATTCAATCAACCTTTTATGACTAATGTTCCATGTAATATAATCCCTTTAAATCATGATATTATAGATTAAACTCGAGGCATGTAATGTGTCATCCTCTTCATAATTTAATCTTCATTTTCTTGATCGATGAGTAGACTATTTAATCAAATCAACATTTGAGCATGGCCATGCATTTCATAGTCTCACTCAAACAAGAGGCCGATAATATCACTCCTTTATCAGGAGATTTAAATTCCATCTAGATCGTTCATATTTCTCACATGATTCATAATATATCCGATATTCACCTTTATCATTATCCGGCTAAAGATAACTTTTGACGAATTCAAAATATATTAATTCTCATGTAGAATTATAACGACTTCAGGTCGAAGTATCATTACACCATTATCACTGTGAGAATACATATGACACTTTTATTATTATTATTTACCATGATGTATCTCACGGTGGGTCTGTCCAGTACCCTGTACTCGTACAGTTACCTATGCATTGCTTTTAGTATCTGCATACTTATGACCAATGAGATGTGGTCATCTTGTCAATAAACATACTAGCCTTAATGTATTATTATTGTCCTAAGTAATAATAATACTCGGCTAGGGACATTTAAGAATATGATACAATCATTATATAATCTCATGTTCAAGTCACATACTTGCAACTACATAATTTGTATCAAGATTCCAAGGACATTTATTATACTTTATTTATTTCGCAGTAAATAAAGCCAATAATAAATATATATATATCAAATATATAAAATCACTCAAACACAAATACAATTGATTGTATTAACTCTAGGGCACCAATACTAACAATTTGTACATACATATGCACGTCCAAAAACATCTAACCATTGGTCATCAAATTTCCATAAACAATAGCCATGATACAATTGGTGTCCAATGTTTTACTGTTATTGCATTCTATAATTTTTTCATCATAATCTGATGCTTTTGAATGCTTACGATAAGTTTTGCTTATCGTAAAGCTGCCTTTTGTTTCCATATAAACGATGTGATCCAACAGGCATTCTTCAGAGAAGAAAAGGCGTGTTGAAAAGAGAGAATTTAAATGAGATTTTCTGATCGTACTTACCTGATTATTACTTTTTAATGTATGTACGGTCTAGCCAAGAAGTCTCAAGATGAAGGTTAAAGTGGTTGGAGGGAGCACCTAATACTAAAAGATTGGTTTCCTTGCATCTTGTAATTGCATCTTGTAAGCAACAATATATATCATGTATTACGTCTGCGCAGAATCTCAAAATATTAAGCCTATGTTATAGGTATACCAATATGTTCCTTTTACTTTGTTGCCTTGCACCTGGAAATGTTGGGTTTTCTCTGGTACTCGAAAAGTGCCCGTTTGTCTGTGTGTTTTTTTAAAGTAGCTGTCTGTCTGTGCCTATTCCCCCATGATTGCTAAATGGAGTAACAAATTGCTTCATACAGTAATCTGGAATTACACTAGTACCCTTGAGCCTGAGGCTGATATTAAATATGAATACATGAATGACTTTTTACGAAATCAGTGTTATTAAATGACCCATGTTCTGTATTTTATCATAGATTCATTTTTTACTTTCCAAAATTATGAATTCGTAGATCCAACAATATAAACTTTCTGTTTGCATTCTTTTTATTTTTGTTTTTTGTTATGAATTTTTTTTTACTTTCTCCTCATATTATAAAAATTTGAAGAATAACCAATAGCAAATTTTATATTACAAAAAACATATTGAGAATTTACCAAAAATACTAAGTTTAAAGTTTCTCTTTGCAAAAATACCATCTTCTTTAATTAATTGCATATTTGCTATCTTAATTGCAAAAATACTATCTTTCCTTTTCCAACCCAATTTTAATTTATTTATTTTTAAAACTTTTTTTGAAAAATATTTCGGATGAACAGTAACTTGCCACGTGGCAATTACTGTTCATCGAGTTTTTTTCAAGGCGGGATGATTTTGGTGGATTTGGGTTGTAAGGCCCCGCCAGGGGCCATATTCAACTGAATGCAACCACATGCAACTTTTTTTTAAGGTGGGGTGATTTTAGTGGATTTGGGTTGCAAGGCCCCGCCAAGTGCAATATTCAACTGAAAATGACTGAATGCAACCACATGCAACTTAATTTCTAATTGCAAGTTTCATTTTTCAGTTGTCATTTTCAGTTGAATATGGCCCATGGCTGGGCCTTGCAACCCAAATCCACCAAAATCACCCCACCTAAAAAAATATTTGCATGTGGTTGCATTAAGTTGCATGTGATTGCATTCAGTTGAATATGGCCCATGCGGGACCTTGCAACCCAAATCCACCAAAATCACCCCCCTTAAAAAAAATGCATGTGGTTGCATTCAGTTGCATGTGGTTGCATTCAGTTGAATATGGCCCCTGCGGGATCTTGCAACCCAAATTCACCAAAATCACCCCACCTTAAAAAAAAAAGGGACGCTGGGCAGGCTGGGCAGGAGGGAAGGGGTGCCTTAATTTCTAGTATTTTTGCAATTTAGAACTTAGTTTAGTAAAATTGCAAATAGGTATTCTTAACGAAAGTAAATGTGCAAAAATTTACTTTTTCCTATATATTTATCAAAAAAGCCCAAACATATTTTGTCTGCTGTCATTACATTCTTGTGCTAGTTTAGTTTTATTTTAGTTGTATAAAATAATAATAATAATAATAATAATAATAATAATAATAATAATAATAATAATAATAATAATAATAATAATAATAATAATAATAATAATAATAATAATAATAATATATTTTAGGACTTTTTTCATAAATACCCAATTTTTTCAGTTGAATAATAATAATATATTTTAGGAAAAATTTATTTTTTCCTATATATTAATCAAAAAAGCCTAAATTATTTTAGGACTTTTAGTTTCATTTTCAGTTGAATATGGCCCATGGCTGGGCCTTGCAACCCAAATCCACCAAAATCACCCAACCTTAAAAAAAATTTGCATGTGGTTGCATTAAGTTGCATGTGATTGCATTCAGTTGAATATGGCCCCTGTGGGGCCTTGCAACCCAAATCCACCAAAATCACCCCCACCTTAAAAGAAATGCATGTGGTTGCATTCAGTTGCATCTTGCAACCCAAATCCACCAAAATCACCCCACCTTAAAAAAAAAAAAAAAAAGGGATGCTGGGCAGGGGGGAAGGGGTGCCCTAATTTCTAGTATTTTTGCAATTTAAAACTTAGTTTAGTAAAATTGCAAATAGGTATTCTTAACGAAAGTAAATGTGCAAAAAATTACTTTTTTCTATATATTTATCAAAAAAGCCCAAACATATTTTGTCTGTTGTCATTACATTCTTGTGCTAGTTTAGTTTTATTTTAGTTGTATAAAATAATAATAATAATAATATATTTTAGGACTTTTTTCATAAATACCCAATTTTTTATTGTAAAAGTACTTTTTTTTAAAAAAATACCAACTTGTTTACAAAAATACGATTTGAAATCAAATCAACCAATGCAACTGTTGTACATCCATATATGTAACCAGATGCGATCGTATTTTTACAAATAAGTTGGTATTTTTGTAAAATATTTTTTAAAAAAAATGGATTTTTGAAAATATTTTGAGAAGATGGTAAACGCAATTTTTTTTAGAAAAGTGGTATTTTTGATAGATATTCAATATTATATTTTTTTATTAATTTTTAATTTAAAATGCTATTTTTGAATTGTATAAGATCTGGTGTTGAGTTAAATCATATTTTTTAAGGACATTTTTTTGTTCATTCAACCATATTCCTAATTTTATTTAATGTCATGTTTAAATTTATTATTTAGTTGTTGTTGAATATAATTATAAAATAATTAGTGTTGTGGAATAAAAACTCGGTTATTGAAATGTATTTAATGCTAGGGTTCGTGAGCTTCGTGCTTTAATGGTTGTTTCCGTGTTCGAGACTAATAGTTCTGAGAATGAGGAGTCAGACCCTTTATATAGGCTGAGAAGCCTTAGAATTATGGTAGGATTTGGAAACTTGGTGGGCAAGCCACCGCCTTGAGGAAGGTTTCATACTCCTTCCTTGTAGGAGTTAGCTTCCATATTAAATTTGGTGCCTTCTTAATGGGCCCCACGTTTAGGACCATAGTGGGTCTAATCAATGCCTCATTAAATGTGTCTTTAGGGCTTACTTTTAGCCCATATCAACTAGTAAATATTATTAGATTAAATTTGAAAATGGAACCAGAGATGGTATGTATTATCACAAGATTATTGTTAAATTTATTAATATACACTTAATTTTTTAATTTTTTATTTTAAATGAGTGCATATTAAAAATATTTGAATATTCTTATTATATTTAATAAAAATAAAAAATTTTATACAAGCATACATTGAAATTTATGTAAAAATTTTATTAAAATTTTATCAAAATAAAAATTATAAATAAATTTTTTATTAATACAAAGATAAAAAAAATTGTTTTTGATTTCCAAACATACATGTCCAAAGAAAATATTTAGATTTTTTTAAGATAGCAATAGCTAAGACGATAATAAAAGTATATTTATTTAAGATAGCATTAATATGAATTTTGATATTAATTAGTAGTATGTTAGAGCATCTCCAATGGCATTAGGTATAATGATTAGCTATAATAAGTGTTAGCTAAAATTTGTTGAAGCTGTAACACATTGTGCTCCAGTGGTGTTAGCAATAATGGTTAGCTATAATTCAAAAACAGTATTTTATTATTATTTTGATTCACCTTTATCGTTACTTCACCATGGATATAATTTAAATAAGGTAAAAAAGTGACGTGGATATTTTAGATAATGGCTACAGACTCAACAGATATAGAAGATGAAATAAAGGATATCTATAATTTTTGCTAACAGGTCTTGTGGTTGGAGGGGTATATTTTTTAGCTAATATGTTTATCATAGTGCCACCTAGACTTTTTTCCTAACAGGTTGTTGTGGAATAAAAAGTAGGGTGTAATTAATTCGTGTATTGATTGCTAGGGATTAAGAACTTCGAGCTTTAATGATGGTTGTTCTTGCTGTCGGGACTAGTCGATCCTTGCAAGATGCCTACGTACCTTGATGAATATCAAGAATCAAGCCAAAACGTAGTTCTAGAGTTGCCTACGTAGCTTGATGCGCGGCGTAGTGACGTAGTGGCTTGTATGTCCTTATTCGAGAATTAAGCCTAAAACGTGATGAGTGACGTATGGAGCTGTACCCCAAAAACGTTGTGTAGAGAATGAGGGGTCAGACCCTTTATATAGGCATTGGGTGCCTTGGAATTAGGGTAGGGTTTGGTATCTTGGTGGACAAGTTACCCATTTCAGATAAAATTCTAGATCCTTCCACGAGGAAGGCTGATTCCTATTGGACTCGTATGTCTTGGGGGATACTCTTTGAATGGATTGGTTCCCTTTTGGACTCAATAACGGAGTCTTTTTATAGGCTGATTTATCAACTACGAATTTATTGTTATACTTAGGGTTTTGGGCCTCATAATTGGGCTTTGACCTTGGACCATCCCAGGTTCATTTAATGTATCATTAAATGTGTCTTTAGGGCTTACTTTCAGCCCATATCATTTGCCCCCCAACTTCTAAGAAAACTGATCAGGTTTTCATTGAAGTTATATTTTGTCCTTATCAAGACTCGGGGTCTATCTCTTAACTGAGAATCATTACCCACCCTAACTACAGGATTTTTAGTACACTAGTGTTTCACAAATATCGTCTTGAGTGTAAAGTGTGGAGCGACCTACACGTTTACGACGATTCGCCATATTCGAGGCTAAATAACAATTTTATGTCTTACAGAAAATTATAAATAATTTTCTTGCACTTTTGGTATACCCACAGGTATTTTTCTTAATTATTCCTAATATTTTAGGAATTTTATGGTACCCACGGGTATTTTTCTTAATTATTCCTAATATTTCACGAATTTTATGGTACCCACGGGTATTTTTCCTAACATTTTAGGAATTTTCTTGTACCTACAGGTATTTTTCTTAATTATTCCTAATATTTTAGGAATTTTATGATACCCACGGGTATTTTTCCTTAATTATTCCTAACATTTTAGGAATTTTCTTGTACCTAAAGGTTTTTTCTTAATTATTCCTAATATTTTAGGAATTTTATGGTACCCACGGGTATTTTTCTTAATTATTCCTAATATTTTAGGAATTTTATGGTACCCACGGGTATTTTTCTTAATTATTCCTAACATTTTAGGAATTTTCTTGTACCCACTGGTATTTTTCGAATCATTCTCCACAATTTAAAAATGTCATTTACGAATTATATGGTCTTATACGAGACTTAAAATAATTTTTGGGAACTCAATTCTATGATATTTGTAATTTTTTGGTGTCATCGGAGAATTTCCTGAAAATATTTTCGAATATTTTAATCAAAAAATATTAAATTTGTGCAAACATGCATTTTATGGGGATCATTTTGTAATTTTACCCACCAGGATTCACTTTGTAATTATGCAGTGACTGATTTGTCAATACTTAAATCTTAGGAGTTTGTTTGTAATTTTACAAACAACAGGGATATTATTGTCAATTTGTAAACTATAGGGACCTTTCTGTCAGGTTGTAAAGTACAGGGGGCTTTGTGCTAACTCAGCAGAACTTGAGGTACTAAACAGCACTTCTGCCAAAACAATTTTTTGTGGTCGACATGTCGACCAGATTTGTGGTCGAAATAGGTGCTTTTCATCAGTCTGGTCGACAGCATTTCGAGCAGAATTCCTGCTCCAATTTTCGAGCAGGATTGTGGTCGATGTCGTTTTTTTTTCTTCTTCTTTTTTTCATAAATATTATTATTGAATAATAATATTTATTTTGTCCAAAGTATGAATAATTTCAGTGCCCAAATCGAAGGTGTCCCACTCGGATAAAATTTCTTTCGAATAAAATTCCGGCCCGGATTTTATTATTATTATTATTATTATTTTTAATAATAATAATTTTTCTATATTATTATAAATAATAATATTTTCGTAATTTTGGAGGGGACATCAGCCCTAATATTTTCGTAATTTAAGATCGTATTTTTGGCCTTGTTGGCTTCGAAATTTGTCATGAATTGAGGTCATTCATGACTCCACGCACATATAAATTTTCATTATATACCCTCTTTTTTTTCTTTTTGTGTGCAGCATGCATAAAAATAATTCATTTTAGAAAATATTTATTTCAAAAATGCTTCCTGACCCTTTAGACCAGGAATCCTGATCCCGTAGACCAGGATTTTGATCGAATTATGGGTGTTTTGTGCTCCTAATCGATGGATTTTCGATCAGGAATCCTGACCCCTTAGATCAGGATTTTCGATTTGGGATCCTGACCCCTTAAATCAGGAATTCTGACCCCTTAGATCAGGAATCCTGATCGAATTTTTGACCAGGATCCTGGTCGACTTAAGTCGTTTTTTGCATCCTCGTCGATGGCTCTTCGACCAGGATTCCCGATCGAATTTTCGACCAGGATCTTGGTCGACTTAAGTCATATTTTGCATGCTCGTCGATGGCTCTTCGACCAGGATTCTCGATCGAATTTTCGACCAGGATCCTGGTCGACTTAAGTCATATTTTGCGTGCTCGTCGATGGCTCTTCGACCAGGATTCCTGATCGAATTTTTGATCAGGATTCTGGTCGAACTTTGGGCCATTTTTACAATTTGATCGATGCAATTTTGTTCAGGAATCCTGACCCCCTAGATTAGGATTTCTGACCCCTCAGAACAGGAATCCTGACCCCTTAGATCAGGAATCCTGACCCCTTAGTTCAGGAATTCTGATCCCTCATACCAGGAATCCTGACCTCTTAGATCAGGATTCTGGTCAAATTAATGTCATTTCTTCGTTCTGGTCGATGGCTTTTCGATCAGGAATCCTGACTCCTTAGATCAGGATCCTGGTCGAATTAAGGCCACTTTCTTCACTCTCGTCGAAGGCATTTCGATCAGGAATCCTGACCTCTTAGATCAGGATTTTTGACTTGGGATCCTGACCCTTTAGACCAGGATTTTTGACCCCTTAGATCAGGATTCCTGATTTCTTAGATCGTAGTTCACAACCCTCAAACCTGGATCCACAATCCTTAGATCTAGATTGAGATTGAAATATGGGTTCACTTGGTACCCAATTCAAATGGTTTCAACCTGGGTTGAGGTCAATCATGACTAATGTTTAAATTGATCATTGGGCTGGCCCATAGCATCATGCATAAAAATATTCATAACATTTTACTCACTGCTCCTATTTGATCTTGTAAGATATCGAATCGAATCTCATTTTGAGGTCTATCATCTTGTGATATATTGCTGCTCATTGGTCATATTTTTCGAGCCTTCAATTGGATGGTGCGTGGCCTTTTCGAGTTTTTGTTTGGATGAAACACGGCCTCTACGAGCCTTCATTTGGACGGAACGTGGCCTTCATGAACCTTCAATTAAATGGAGCGTGGCCTATTCGAACCTTCAATTTCATGAAACGTGGCCTATTCGAGCCTTCAATTGCAAGGAATGTGGCATATTCGAGCCTTCATTTCTACTTAGTCTAATCAGGTGGTGTGTCCTAACCGGATGCTCAGATACGATAAACCTTGAGGTTTAGGGTATGCCAAGTCTGGGCAACACATTTCTTCCAAAAGTTTCCAGCTTGTAAGAGCCTCATTCTTGAATTTTTATCCATTTCTAGCATCAGGATTGGTGGAAGTCCATATCAATGTATCATACTTTCCTACAGGAATTGTGTCATTTATTTGGTAGCTATTTTGGCTTGGGGTTTGGCCTGAATCTGCTCTATAAAGGAATCAATTGCAACTATCAGGCACTTGCTACTGGGAAGGAACCAAGAACACATATCCCCCACATTACCATTGGGAATGGGGGAACTGATCTTTGTCAACATTGCACGGGATTGATCCATAGTTATGTATTTTTGGACATCGATCGCACATAACTCTTGGCTTCAGCCACCATGCCTGGCCAGTAGAATCCCAATTGGGTTATCTTATGGGCAAGGGTCCTACCCCCCGAGTGTTGCCCACAGTTTTTCTTTCAAGGCTGAATTCGCGTTTTGATGCCTTAGTGTTCTTACTGACAACTTCCGTGCCTCCAAGGCATTGTCGGGTAACCAACCGATTTCCTGGTGAGCCATTGTAGGTTCTATCCAATAGTTTTCCACATCTATAGATGGTATCAACTTTGCAACAACGCTTCGGGTCTCCAAGACTTGGAAGTAAGAACGTCCAACATAATTCTCTATCTCTGAGGAGGCAAACATGGATGGGAAATCGGCCTTTACGTTTTCCTCCCTCGTAACACTCATTGAATTGAGTCAAGTTTCCAGTATTTTGTCACGGTTTCCAACCCTGGCCTCGAACTCACCTTTCACTTTTGGTACTACCAATCTTGTGTCTCCACAGACTTTGAGGTTTTTGACCCTCGGGCCTCAAGCCAAGTCCGGCTATCAAGGCTTTGCATTCAGCCTCGTTGTTTGTCGTTGGGAAATCCAACTTCGGGGCATACTCAAGCATGAGCCCATTGGGGTATGTTCTGACTTAATTTTGTTTTTGATTCTCCATCAAAATTGAGCATCCAATACTCTTGAGTACCGCTCTTCAATCTTCCTTCTCTATTTTCTTGCCCTCCTGGGGTACTACCTTGTTAGGCCGAATACACAATTAATAATCAAATTCGTATGAGAGTTTAACAAGTAAGACGTTTATTCACTTAAAAACTTCTGGTATTAAGAACCCTCTTCGTGATGTAAACTATCACAAAGAGCTGCTAGGTTACAATAAAGATAATTCGTTGTACGATACCCTTCTAGGGTTAACCTAACTGTATTTATAAAACATACAGCTACGATACAATCGCTAATTGATATTCCTAATAATCAGCTATACAATGATATCAATTACAGATTGTCACACGTCTCCTAAGTCAACTCGATCTCTTTGATAGCTATCCAATCTTCAAAGATATCACTTCCATAATAAATCTTCAATCACTGTTGACCAGTAGACGCTGCCTCCAGACAGAGTTTGACAAACTCTGTCGAGCTTCCAACTGTCAGAGTTTACACTAAACTCTGACCGCTTCCAGCTAAACTCTGATAATTCACTGTAACACTTAAACACTGATTAAAACACATCAATTATATTTAACAATCTCCCCCAACTTGTTCATTAGCAAAAATGCACAAGTTAATGACAATAATTGATGATGTCAAAACAAATAAACAAATACAGTGTTTATACAAATTCAGAGTTTAAGCTTCTACTTAACAAAATCTATAGAGAATAAGAAAATCCTTACAGACCTTAATCTCTTATCACTTCAAGATCTGGCATAGCTCTGAGATAATCTATGAGCAATCTTCTTTCTGCATTTTCAAGCTCAATCTTCATAGCTTCTTTAATCTCTCTGAGCTGAGGATCACTCTCATCTGTCTGATAAATAGCAGCCCTAAGATCATAGATTTTGTTCCTTCTCATCTCATTTCCCAGTCTGATAAATTTGACTTCTTCTGACTGTGAATTGAAGTCAAGTACTGTGATTCCCAAATCAGTCTTTAATTTTGCAGTACCTTTCTTCATTTCAATAAGATTTCCATTGTAATCCCTGTACTTAGGAACATATCTGCTATTATATTTCTCTCCTCTGATTGCCAAATTCTGAAGCATCCTCTGTCTGAGCACATTAGCAACTGATTGAGTCCTTTGACTATTCACCTTGAAAAGATATAGAACATATTCTAGTTCTTCCCAACATTTCAAGCCAATATCATTCTCACCAATTTTAAATACTGTCCCATCAGCCATGAAATACAAGAGAAAGTCCTTCTTTAAACTCTTCTGATGAACTAACTGTACTGATTCCAGTCTGTCCAAACTCTCTTGAGGGACACCACGACCTGGAACAGCCAGTGAAGAAGGATCTCTAGGACCAGTATATTGCCTTTTGTCTCTGTGTGAACCTAGTCCACCCTTATTATTTCCAGCTTTACCAGAAGAGGCTCTTCCATCAGAAATATTCATAGAAACTCCAGATAATATATTTGGATCTTGAATTGTTCCTTTCCCAAAAACCGATTTCAACTGAGAAGATTGTAAAGGTGTGGTTATAACTTGTGATGCAACAGAAGTTGTAACTTTCTTATGTGAACTTTCTCCTTCAATGCCTTTCAGCTTGAGTTGAGCTTCTGCTGCCATTGTTTCCTTTGAAAACTGAGATCTATGACTAACATCAGCCCTTTCCTTGATCACAACACCTTTAACAACAGGCCTAGGAGCTTTTCCTCTTTTTATCTTACCAGACTTTAAAGCCTTGAGATGTTCTTCTTGTAAACTCTTTTCTTCAGCTTCAATGTCCTCAATTGTAACTCCTTCCTCATTCTCTTCAATAAATAACTTAGCAGCCAATTCTTCATCAGTCTGTGGATTAGCAGGTAATAGCAAACTCTTGGTCTTTGAAGTACCTTGTGTATCAATATTTATCCCAACAGACTGTGATTTAGATGACTTGTTAGTTCTCAAAGTTTGAACTTCTTCAGTTTTGTTCTTTCCTTTACTACTTGCTCCTCCATCTCCAGCACTATTCCTTCTGACAACTCTCTCCCCCTTTTTGACATCATCAGGCATTAGAATAGATGTAATTAACTCCAAGGAGGTAGCAATAGAATCAATTTTAACAGACAAGGCAGATTGATTTTCTTCAACTTTACCCAGCCTGGCAAAGAGATTGTCTTGAGCTTTAGAAAATTTTGTATTCATGAGTTTTGACTCTCTTTCCATTTTCATTTCTCTAGCTACGACCTCAGTCCTCAAATCAGTGATTGCCTTTGTAGTATCATCAAATCTTCTATCCAGAGTTTTGACTTGAACTACAGTTGCTTTTAAGCAAGAAAGAATCTCTGGATTGGAGATAGTATCAGCAGTTTGCTTAACAAAATCAGCTGCTCTCCCTCGTGGAAAAATGCAATCCTCTTTGTACCAGTCAGCAGCAGATTTTGCAAGCTGTGCTCTCTCAACTTCATGAGACTGACAAGGTTGAGTGAAAGGTGTATGTTTATTGTCTGTTTGTACTGGTGCACTCAGAGAAGAATCAGAGTTTGCACTGCTTTCACCTTCAGGTTCAACACTTGCAGCTTTAGCATGTTCATCTTCAAGTAAAACACTGTGCTGAGCATTGTCAGCCACAGTTTTAGCAATTTCTTCTGCAGCCTTATCAAGATTTTCTCCATGTTCCTCAGGCTCAGCAATAGAGTTTACATTTTTGTCAGCAACAGGCATAGACTGAGAAGTAGGCTTGGTTGCTTGATCAATTTCATCTCCTCCTTCAACAGTTTGGTGAGCATCTGATATTAATTCAATATGTGATGCTACAGTTTCAGAAAGAACAACTGTAGGTTGATCAGCTGCACCAGTATCAGAGATAAGATCAGAGAATGGCATAAATGAATCAAGAATATCATTCATTGGAGAAAAGCCATCTCTAGTATCCTCTTCTGCAGGCATTTTGTCCTCTGCAGGCATTTCAACCTCTGCAGGTATTTCAACTTTCTCAACCTCAACAGTAGGTGTTTGCTGTGAAACCACCTCTGGAGCTTCAACATTTTCATCCTCAGAATCAGAGATTACCAGTTTTCCTCTCTTCGATAGAGGCACTTCATCTGAATCCTCTTCACTAGATTGTGGAGATTGTGCTACCACTGAGAGTGACTTAGGTATGTTTGCCGTTTGTTTTATTCTTTTCATTCGTCTAGTATAAACAGCTCCAGGAGATGTCTGTTTTGCTTTCATTTGTGTCTCTATTGCCTTCTTAACTCTTGCATGTCATTCAGTGTTTAGTGCTGCCTTGACTCTGCCTCTTTTTGTTTTAGGCTGTGGTTTTGGTGGAGATTGTGATGATTCAGAGTTTGTTTGTGGAGTATGTGAAGGTTGTTTTGTAGGTGCTGAGTGAGTAGGTGATGTAGGTGATTCAGTGTTTGGTGTTTGAGTACGATCAATGTTTAGTGGTTCAGGTTGTGGTTCTGGTTGTGGTTCTGGTTGTGGTTGTGGTTGTGGTTCTGGTTGTGGTTGTTCTTGAGGTTGATTGAGAAAATTTTGCAAAGCAAGTGGCATGACAAAGGCAGGGAGATTGTCTTTACCAACATCCTTATTAGTCATATCAGAGAATATTCTCTTGTTGACTCTAAAAGGCTGAATTGCATCAGTATTAGCAATCTCTAGACCAGGTACACAAGCATTGAACAGCATTTAACAAAATCGAGCATAATAAACTGTAGTAGACTCTGACAGTTTATCACCTAAATTCATCAGAACATATCTACCAAAATCAAAATTACTACCATAGAGTAGAGAATACCCGATTTGTAGACTGTCTATCGGAATGGCATCCCAGTTGGTGACTTTCTTCTGGAATGTCCTTGTAATGCAATCAAAGAAAAAGTTCCATTCCTTCCTGAGATTAGGTCTCTTTATACCGCCAGGCTTGTCAAGAGATTCCATGTAACCTATCTCCTGTAGCATCTCTCTCAATAGAGTTTCATTAACAAGAGTATAAGATGTATGTGTATCAAACCCCATTGTATCTCTGACAGTTTGTGGAGTAATCACAAAATCTTGTTCTTCATAAGTGAAGATGATGTTAGGAGTGCCATTCTCTCCCCCATCCACATAGACTGAATTTTGCCAAAAAGTAGCAAGTTGAGATGCAGAGAGAGTATCAGGTCCAACCAGAGCTTGTCCAATCTCTGAATCTCTCAAGAAATTCTGCATTAGATGAAACGCCTCTGGAACACGTTCATGATAGAGTGGAGCTTCATAGTTGTTCGGGACAAACCGTAGACCAAGAGCAGTGAATGGTTTAGAAGCCATTGAGTTAAGAAATTTGCAAGAATCCCTAAGAGAAATGTATGAAGGAAAGGTGTTTGCGAGAATGCCCAAGTAGCTTGAAATCTGATTCTCTTGGGTACCACAGACCTAATGATATGGTGCCCTTGAGATACTTGAAGATTCTTTTCACAGCTGTCAGATGTGGCTCTCTAGGATCTGCCTGAAACCTTGCACAAAGACAGGTTGCATACATGATGTCAGGCCTACTAGCTGTCAAGTATAGAAGAGATCCTATCATTCCCCTGTAGTTTGTCATATCCACTGAAACTCCTGTGTCTTTGTCCAATTTAGTTGCTATTGCCATGGGAGTTGATGCAGATGAACAGTCAAGCATACCAAATTTCTTAAGAAGATTTCTGGTATATTTTTCTTGATTAATGAAAATACCATCATCTGTTTGTCTCACCTGTAGGCCTAGAAAGTAACTAAGCTCTCCCATCATGCTCATTTGATACCTGGACTGCATGAGCTTGGCAAACTTTTTACAGAGTTTATCATTAGTAGACCCAAAGATAATTTCATCAACATATATCTGAACTAAAAGGAGGTCACTTCCTTGATTGAAATAAAACAGAGTTTTGTCAATTGTTCCTCTGTTGAATCCACTTTCTAGAAGAAATTGAGCAAGTGTCTCATACCATGCTCTTGGTGCCTGCTTAAGTCCATATAGTGCCTTATCTAGCCTGTAGACATAATCTTGATATTTGGGGTCCACAAATCCTGGTGGTTGTTCAACAAACACTTCTTCTTCAAGCTTTCCATTCAGAAAAGCACTTTTCACATCCATCTGGAACACTTTGAATTTCTTGTGAGAGGCATATGCTAGAAAAATTCTGATTGCCTTCAATCTTGTAACTGGAGCAAATTTTTCATCATAGTCTATTCTTTCCTGTTGTGAATAGCCTTTTGCTACCAGTCTAGCCTTGTTCCTTATGATAACACCTTCACTGTCAGTCTTGTTTCTGAAAACCCATTTAGTACCAACAACAGATCTGTTCTTTGGCCTTGGTACAAGGGTCCAAACTTCATTTCTTTCAAATTCATTCAACTCTTCCTACATTGCTGTTATCCAGTCAGCATCTTGAAGAGCTTCTTCCACTTTCTTTGGTTCATTTTTAGACAAGAATGCATGAAACAGACATTCACTTGCAGTAGCACTTCTTGTTTTCACTTTTGCATCTGGATCACCAATTATCAAATCAGGTGTATGTGATTTAGTCCATTTCCTAGCAGAAGGCAAATGACTTCTATCAGCATGTGATCCTCCCCCTTGATCCATGCTCTCCTGATTTTGTTGTGATCTATCTTCGTTTTCTGAGACTCCCCCTGAACTTGACTGCCCAGAGTCAGAATTTGAATTTTCACAGTTTGAATCATATTTTTCAGTTGACTCAGTATCAGTGTTTGAGTCTTCATCTTGTTCATGCTCCCCCTCAACTGGTTCTCCCCTTTGTTGTGGCTGAGAAGTTTCTCCAGTGTTTACCAGTAGAGGTTCAGAGTTTGTTTCAACAGAGTCTGTCAGAATTGTTTCATCAGAGTTTGCTTCATCAGAGTTTAAATCTTCATTTTCAAAGTTCAGTTGATCATATTCATCTTTGTCTTCAAGTGCAGTTATCTTCTTATCATCAAAAGACACATGTATAGATTCCATGATCACTTTAGTTCTCAGATTGTAAACTCTGAATGCCTTTGTTGACAGTGGATAGCCAACAAAAATTCCTTCATCTGCCTTTAGCTCAAACTTGGTCAACTGTTCAGGATGAGTCTTCAAAACAAAACATTTGCACCCGAAAATATGAAAGTATTTCAGGTTAGGCTTCTTTTTCTTCACCATCTCATATGGTGTCTTTCCATGCTTATTGATCAATGTTGCATTTTGAGTAAAACAAGCAGTTTGAACAGCTTCTGCCCAGAAATAAGTTGGCAATTTTGCTTCATCAAGCATAGTTCTGGCAGCTTCAATCAAGGTTCTATTTTTCCTTTCAACTACACCATTTTGTTGTGGTGTACCAGGTGCTGAAAATTCTTGCTTCACTCCATTGTCCTTGCAGAATTCTTCCATTGTTGCATTTCTGAATTCAGTTCCACTATCACTTCTGATGATTCTGACTTTGTTACTTGATCCTTTGTCCAGAAGCTTCACATGCTCCATCAGAGTTAATGCAGTTTCATCCTTCTTTGCTAGAAAATACACCCAAGTGAATCTAGTGTATTCATCAACAATGACTAAAGCATATTTCTTTCTTGCTATAGACATAACATTTACTGGACCAAAGAGATCAACATGAAGAAGATGATAGGGATCAGTGATTGAAAATTCTGTCTTGCTCTTGAAAGATGATTTCCTTTGTTTAGCCTTCTGACATGAATCACATAGGCCATCAACATTTAACAGAGCCTTTGGGAGTCCTCTTACAAGATCCTTTCTGATCAATTCATTGATGTTGTTCAAGTTCAAATGTGAGAGTTTCTTGTGCCACTTCCAGCTCCCTTCACTAGACATTCTTGTAGACAGGCAAACAGCTTTTCCAACAGAGTCTATCAAAAGCTTGATTTCATAAATGTTGTTTTGCCTGTGACCAACTAGAACAACCTTTCCTGTAGATTTGCTGATAACTTCACAATATTCAGGTTGAAAATCTACATGATATCCCTTGTCACAGATCTGACTCACAGATAACAAGTCATGCTTGAGTCTTGGGACATGAGCTACATTGTTGATGATGACATTTCCAAGATTAATATTGCCATATCCCAATGTTCTTCCTACATTGCCATCACCATAGGAAACTTTTGGGCCAGCTTTCTCCTCATAGTCTGATAGCAGGGCTTTATTTCCAGTCATGTGTCCTGAACATCCACTGTCCACGACTAGGGTTGCCTCCCTGTTGCCCTGCAATCACAAGCAATTACTGAGGATTAGATTTAAGGATCCAGACTTGCTTGGATCCTTTGGCATTCTTAACCTTGTTAGCTTTTGCAGCGGAATTAACATTATCAGAGTTTGAGCTAACAGTATCAGTGTTTACACTTGCAGTATCAACTTTAACCCATTTCAGATTGGGTTTTAGTTCATAGTAATTATGATAGATAGCATGATATTCTCTGCAAGTATAAATGGAATGCCAAGTGCTTCCACAGTGTGTGCATAAATTCTGTGGTTTAGTTCTAGCAAAATCTTTCTTTACCTCAGACTTGGTAGGTAAAGAATTTATATTTTTATTTTTCTTGCAGAAATTTGCAAGATGCTTAGTACTACCACAGTTATGACATGTCTTTCTTGGAGCATAACTAGCAAGCATTGGTTTATTTCCTGAAGTGATGCCTACTTTTCCATTTATGTTCTTATTTGACACTCTCTGTTTCTTAACAGATTTTAACTCCTTCAGTTTATGTTTGAGTTATTTATCTGTCATTGAACCAATGTTAACCTGTTTAACACTAGTTTTTACTGATTTGCTTTTAACAGCTTCTTTTTCATTTTCAGACAAAAATTTACTGGTTCCATGTACAAAATGAGGTCTGATTTTAACTTGATTTTGAAATCTAAGTTCATCTTCCTCATTATAACCTAGACCAACAGTGTCTGTTTGAAAAATCTGTTGAGTGTCCTTTCCAGAATTAGTCCAAGTCCTAATTTTCTTATTTGCTTCCTCCAACTCAGATTCTAGTTGTTTATATTTCTGAAGCAAATTCTGTTCTATACAAACAGCATCATCTCTCTCTTTCTGAACTTGTTGCATGTTTTCAAGTTTTTCTTCAACAAGTTTATTTCTAACCTTAAGTTCAGAATTTTCAGCTTTTATCCTCTCATTTTCTAAAGTCTGATCCCTATAACTTATATGCGATGACTTAAGATAAATTCTTAATTGAGCAATGTCATCAATATTATAAGCATAGGTAGTTAGAGGTACCTGATTTTCAGAAGTTTCTGATTCAATAGTAGCCATGAGAGCATAGTTCACTTCTTTATCAGAATCTGAAGTATCTACCCAATCTCTGCCTTTAGTGTAGAGTACCTTTCCAGTTTTACCCTTCTTGCACTCAGGAGCATAGTGACCCATCTCCTTACACTTGTAGCATCGAATTTCAGACTTATCCTTCTTCCCTTTAGAATCTCTTTTATCAAACTTCCTGAAGCTTTTCCTGTCTTCATTTGAATCTCTAGAAAACCTTTTCCCTTTCTTGAAATTCTTGAAGCCCATTTTCTTGAAAGTCTTCACCATCAACACAGCCATTTTCCTCATTTCTTCTTCATCATCCTCAGAGTCAGATGATTCAGAATAGTTTGAATCACAATCAGAGTTTGATGATTCACTTTTCGAGTGTATGACCAAAGCTTTTCCCTTCATTTTCCTTCTTGATGCCTCTTTCTTCTGAGGCTTCTCTTCAGCATTAAGAGCAACAGACTTTGCCTTCCTGCTTGATCTCCTGTTTCTCTGCTCCATTTCCAATTCATGAGTTTTGAGCAGCCCATAGATTTCATCAATCTCTGTTTCAGCAAGATCATAGTTGTCTCTAATAGTGGTTGTTTTCACATCCCACTTTTCAGGTAGAGAAAGAAGAAACTTGAGATTTGAGTCTTCTAGATCATACTCTTTGTTGACCAATGACAGATCATTGAGCAGTTTACAGAATCTATCAAATGTTTCTGTCATGGTCTCTTCAGGTTTAGCCTCAAAATGCTCATACTCTTGTGTGAGTATGTTTCTCCTATTCTTCTTAATAGCCGCAGTTCCTTGACACCTGACTTCAAGAGCATCCCATATCTCTTTTGCAGTGGTGCAGTTAATGACTTTGTTAGACATAACATTGTCTAAAGCACTATGCAGTAAATGCCTAACCTTTGCATCCTTAGCAATTGATGATAGATCTTCAGGAGTCATGTCTTTCTTTTCCTTTGGAACTATTTTAGCTTCTTCACCAGCAGCTGCAACAGATAGCTTTGTAGGATTGTGAGGGCCTTCATAAATCCAGTCAAGATATTCTGGATCTGTAGCCTCCAGAAACATAGTCATCTTGACCTTCCAAATAGCATACTCTATTGGCCTGAGAATAGGAACCCTGATTGGTTCATAACGACTCACAGTAGTAGGAGCCTTTTCAGAAACAGTAGGTGTTGGTGGAGGAATTGCTGACATGATTATTGTTGTGTTTGGATCTTAACCTGTAATAAAGTAACAGATTGGCTCTGATACCACTTGTTAGGCCGAATACACAATTAATAATCAAATTCGTATGAGAGTTTAACAAGTAAGACGTTTATTCACTTAAAAACTTCTGGTATTAAGAACCCTCTTCGTGATGTAAACTATCACAAAGAGCTACTAGGTTACAATAAAGATAATTCGTTGTACGATACCCTTCTAGGGTTAACCTAACTGTATTTATAAAACATACAGCTACGATACAATCGCTAATTGATATTCCTAATAATCAGCTATACAATGATATCAATTACAGATTGTCACACGTCTCCTAAGTCAACTCGATCTCTTTGATAGCCATCCAATCTTCAAAGATATCGCCTCCATAATAAATCTTCAATCATTGTTGACCAGTAGACGCTGCCTCTAGACAGATTTTGATAAACTCTGTCGAGCTTCCAACTGTCAGAGTTTACACTAAACTCTGACCGCTTCCAGCTAAACTCTGATAATTCACTGTAACACTTAAACACTGATTAAAACACATCAATTATATTTAACATACCTCCTGCCCCCCGACTTCTTGGTTGTCAATGGTGTATTCAACCATGAAGTCAGCGAGTGTTTGGGGATTTATTGTGGTTATTCTGTCCCATGCAAGACCTTTCTCATGTAATAGATGGGTTTCTGAACCTTGTTTTCCTCTTTCGCGAGGATGACGTTCAAAGTCGTATCAAATACATCCAAGTATAGATATATTAACTTTCCGTTATTCAGTTATGCCAACATATGGAGGTTCCGTATTAAGGATTGTTCTACCCTTATCGGGACTGGCCTTAATTTCCTTGCTTGTAGACCATCAAATCCAAAAAATTTCATGATCCTATGCTGAAGGCGCATTAAATCAGATTCAATATCATCTCGTGGTGCCTTAGCACCTTAAACGCCTCATGAAAATGCTCAATGTGATGTGCCTTATCGAGGCTCTTGATTAACATTTCATTTACGTAGACTTCTACGGTCTTCCCAATAGGATGCTCAAAGATTTTATTCATCAATTTTCTATATGTCGCCCCTTTGGGATATCACTTTGATTTGGTTGTAACTACTGAATCCTAATATTTCATAACCAGCTATTGATTGGTCAATGTATCGTTCCTTGGTAGGGGGAAGTAGTCACTGAGACATGCATCATTTATATCAATGAAGTTCATGCACATCCGTCATTCTCCATTGGCCTTCCTGCCTCTTGGAATCAAAGTTTCTTTTCTTCTGTTTCATCATCTCCCTATTCGGGTGGATGTCTAGTTTACGTAATTAATTGGGGATCGACCCCTTGCATATCAGCTACTCTCCAAGCAAATACAACAATGTTCTCTTGTAGGAACGCATCCAATTTGCCCTTCAAGTGCTTATTCATCAATGCCCTATGTGGGTACATTTTCAGGTTCTTCGGGAACTAGGGGAGTGGGGACTAAGTCCTAGGTAGGCTTTCCTCTTGTTTCTCATCTTTTCGGGCATCCATGTCTTCATTCGGGAAGACCTGCCCCCCGACTTCATCAGGCCTCAAGGCGGCTGGATATCAATTCTTTGTTATTCACTGATCTCTCTTTTCTTCATCAACTCCATTCCTTGTAGGATTCTTGATCATCAGTTCTTATCTTGAGGGAACCGCCTTAAGGGTATGCAAGCCTGTCCTTCCAAGGATAACATTGTAAGCGGAAGTTGCTTTAACCACCAAAAGGTTCAACATCTGAGTGGACTCCCTAGGCTTCCGTCCTGTTATCATGGACAACCGAATAGTACCTTCAACTCTCGACTCGACTCCGTTAAACCCATAGACGGGCATGTTGGAGGGGGTCAGTTGAGAATTGTTGTATCCCATCTTCGAGAACGCGAGATATCCATTGATATTCCATTGTCTATCGAGACTCCTTTCACTTGCGAGTTTCCTATCGCAGGTGTTATGACCAACGGGTCATCATGGAGGAACTTCACCTCTTCTAAGTCAGAATCATCAAAGACAATTGTTATTTCGGTATTTGCTCGCTATGGAGCTTCTTCTATGATGTGCATAACTTCTCGAGCACAAGCTTTACAAGAGCTCCTTGTATTCCTGACCGCCGTCGGGCCTTCAAAAATCACGTTTATCATCGACCCCCTTGGGCTATGGATTGGGATCTCGATCAGCATCCTTCCTTCCATAATATCTTCTTTAGGTTCCCCTGTTGGCCATCCTTGATGAACTTATTCAACTTTTCTCTTTGGATCAAAAACTTGATCTTGTGTTTCAGCTGTCTATAATCGTGAATGTTATTCCCCCATGGCTTATGGAACTGACTGTATTGATTCTTGTTTCTCTTCCCGGGATCAGCCCTTAATGGCTTCGGCCATCAGAGATTATTGTTTCTCAATGTCCATCAGGACTTCGGTGTTGGGAGTATTCAAACGTGCATAGCTGGTGAACCTCGGTCCTTGGTTTCTCTTCTTCCAGGTAGAGTCAGAGCCTTTACTTATTCGAGGATACCTATCCTTAACATCCCACTCGTGACCACCTTTGCTTCTCGTTATTACCTCCATTGCCTCCAGTAGGGGTTGAGGCTTCCCTTTCACTTTCCTCTACCTTGATAGCTACTTTATCATCCAAGTTCGGAACCTTCAAGGCTTCCTTGGTGATTCGGTCCATGTAATCCCTAAAGGATTCATTCTTTCCTTGTTCCACCTTCAGGGGGATGTAAAACGTTTCTCTTGAACTTTTCATCAATAAACGGGGTGAACAATGCCCTTCCTAGTCCTTTAAGGAGCCGATTGAGTTTTGGGGCAACCGACTATACCATCGTTGTGTCATGCCCCCCAAGGTTTTAGGGAACGTCCTATACTTGATTGCTTCAATCACGGGTTAAAATTAGTAGTGCATTGGAGTATGTCCTCACATGATTAATGGGATCTCCTGCCCCATCACATGCCTCGATGGTGGGCATCTTGAATTTCCTTGATATATGAGCATTCATTATCTCATTGGTGAAGGACAGGATTGGATCATCATGACCTCCTATGGGCATCGAGTCATCGGGATCAGTCCTTTGTGTATCAACCCTTCTCCTCCTGGGGTATCACTTGAATTAAAAACATTGGGGATCTTAGCCCTTGGGGGCTACCTAGCCTATTGTATTTCCAAGTTTTTCTTTAATTTTCAGATATGCGCTTCATGAGCGAGTATCCACCCTCCTAAAGTATTGGGAGCCAATTCTTTGGATCCTTGGGGCTTAGAAGGCCCTAACATTCCTTCGAGCTCCTTGCCTGGTCTTCTCCTATGATATCCCATTGGTGGGAACTTAAGTTCGTCGTATAACGATGGAGTTGGACATCTATAGTCCCAACGGTGTGCTAGAGTGAAGACACCACTATCTGGAGGGGATTCATCCCTGAATTCATTGAACCATAGTCGGCTGTTGTGGATGAGTAATTTGAGCCCCCATATCCTTTCTTCTATGGCCTGAAGAGCTGTTCCTTGATTCCCTCGGGGTTGAGAACGTCCTTCCCCTCTGGCGGGCTACTTGCCTTGGCGTCTCTTGCTAGAATAGACGTCATCTTCCTCCTCTTCAAATGAGGGGCCATTTTCGGTGTATGGTCTGAGGAGATTCTGGTGTCCTCCAACAAGGGGACAAAGGCTTCAATGTATTGAGGCACATACTTCTCATGAACGGGGTTTCGAGTTATTGGAATTGGCATGACGGTGGTGGCGATCCGTGCTCCTTATGCTCCATTAGACAGAGGTAAAACCACCATCTGCAATTGGGGATTCTCTCCTTGAGTTAGTGGATTTTGAATCGCCCCTTGGGGATCACCCCTTGGAGATGCGTCTTTGGGGGAGTCGTTCCTTAATTGGAAATCGAGGGGAGTGGATCATCAGTCCGATTGTTCTTTCATCATCATTACTGCATGATCAAGATTTCTCCCTCCTGCTATATGCTGGGGTTCCAAGCCTCAAATATGGGGTGAATCGCCCCCTCGTTGGGGTGGGAGCCCATAACATGGGTTTTGAGTTGTTAGTGGTGAAAGCACCATGATAGAGATTTGTAATCATGCTAGCCTATTATGGGCATAGCCATGCCTAGGATTGGGGGATCCGCCCCTAGAGAGTTTAGACTTGTTCACTAGGGCAGTGAAGTAAACATCCTCCGAGGGGAGAGACAACCATCTGAAGGGGATTCGTCCCTTGGTTGAGGGGGTTCGTCACTAGGGGTAACGAACCATGAGTTTGAGTTTCAGACCTCGGGGGATCAGTTCCTTGAGGCGGAGTAATCTGGGGTTGGGAGCCCGCTCCTGGTGGTACCTATTCCGTCATTGAGGGTGCGGAAGTGTCGATGGGCATTTCTGTAGTTTCGGCGTTTGATGTTCTTCGTGTGGAATCCATGGCTGATGTCTTCGTCCCACAGACGGCGCCAAATGTTGTGGAATAAAAAGTAGGGTGTAATTAATTCGTGTATTGATTGCTAGGGATTGAGAACTTCGAGCTTTATTGATGGCTGTTCTTGCTGTCGGGACTAGTCGATCCTCGTAAGATGCCTACGTACCTTGATGAATATCAAGAATCAAGCCAAAACGTAGTTCTAGAGTTGCCTACGTAGCTTGATGCGCGGCATAGTGACGTAGTGGCTTGTATGTCCTTATTCGAGAATTAAGCCTAAAACGTGATGAGTGACGTATGGAGCTGTGCCCCAAAAACGTTGTGTAGAGAATGAGGGGTCAGACCCTTTATATAGGCATTGGGTGCCTTGGAATTAGGGTAGGGTTAGGTGTCTTGGTGGACAAGTTACTCACTTTAGATAGAATTCTAGATCCTTCCACGAGGAAGGCTGATTCCTATTGGACTCGTATGTCTTGGGGGCTACTCTTTGAATGGATTGGTTCCCTTTTGGACTCAATAACGGAGTCTTTTTATAGGCTGATTTATCAACTACGAATTTATTGTTATATTTAGGGTTTTGGGCCTCATAATTGGGCTTTGACCTTGGACCATCCCAGGTTCATTTAATGTATCATTAAATGTGTCTTTAGGGCTTGCTTTCAACCCATATCACAGGTAGTGGTGGTTGGAGATGCTGAAGATAGAAGAATTGGAATTAAAAAGAAAAGAAAAAGAATGTTAGACACACATACACATGGTGAATATTAGACTACGTGAATGAGAATATTGTAAAACCATGATGTGCCTCGTGGCACACGAGTCATGGCACCAAACATGAGATTAGATTACATCAAATATTGTTAGTTTTTAAAATTTTAATTATCAGCATTTCTTACATACAAGGGTGCAAGAGTAATTTCAGCTTACTGTATAAAGAAAAATTTTATTGCATTTAGTATCACCCTTATTCCCTTATCAGTAAAAAATTAATTTTTAATTAATTTGGAATTTGAAAACAAGTCGGTACCGAGTTAAAAACATCATTGGCTTAAGGCCTAGACCTGGCCTTCTCAAATTATTAGAGATCTTTAGCAAAAAAGTATGCAAGTATAAGGCACACATATAATAATGGAATAATTATCTTTTAAAAGATTAAACCACCGTGAACCCTGGTTTAAAATCATGGGACAATTGTGGGAAAAAAAATAATCATGGGACCATTGAGCTTTGTTTGTTTAATAATTAAAATTTAATTGTAGAAAGATAGTGTGCGTTATAATTTTTTTGCATATGCATAAAAATGGTTCACCTATCATGGCAAAAAAAAAAAAAAATGGTTCACCTATAAAAAGTAGCACCCACATAGTTTAACTATTATTTTTTTAACACACGATTGCATTCCCTCAAAGATCTGTAACATATGTTAAATTTTGTAGGGTAAAACTGGAAACACAAACTTTAAAATTACTTTAGCTGTGTATATATAATCACAAATTAGTTCCAGCTGTGTATATATATGGAAACATAAAATTTAAAATTCCTTTAGCTGTATATATAATCTCAAATTCGTTAAACAAATTTTCAAGATAATTGAAAATATATGTTGAAACATTATACTTGAAAATTTTCAAGATATAGTAAAATATCGATAAATAAATATTCGTTAAACTAATAACCTTCTTAAATGAATAGTTTTTTCCCGGTCCCAACATAATAACAGTGTATTTTTTACCTCGATTAATGAATAAAAATTTTCGGTCACAAGCTTATTCATTTATCGAGGTTTAACTATAAAGATAAATCATTAGAGGGGATACTATATCTTATTAATCTTTATCGATTTATCTTCAAGGTAAAATTTAATGCAAACTTTATCTTGTTAAAATTTATCGATTTATATTCAAGATAAAGTTTAATGCATCATTTTCAAGTATTAAACTTTAACAAATTGTCCTTTATAATGCACCATTTTTTAGTATTAAAGCTTCAGTTGACTTTTTCATTCCGAACATAAGGTTAGTGAGTAAAAAAATTAACATAATGCTAATAATCAAATCTGAACCTAAAGTTCGTAAAACAAAAACCGAACCTAAGTTTAGTGACTAAAAGAAAATCGGACCTAACGTTAGTTAGTAATAAATAAAAATTCATAGTTGAGTGGTAGATTTCTAAAAAGGTCAATAGTTCAATGACAAAAAAATTCATTTTCCCATTAAAAAATTACTTCTACAACACCATCATCATCGAAAGGCGAGAGACTTGCACAAGATCTGATTAACGAGACCCTACTGCGCCATCCCGTGAAACCCTGGTTATCCTACATTTCAAGCCTATTTTCTTGAGATCTCACCTCAAACAATCCATCATTACACAAGTAAAGATAACGTATATCACGCCTTAGAAATTTTTAGAATTTTTAATTACTGAAATTATTTATTTTATATTAAATGTGAATTATGTGGCGTATAAATTTGTTGAGGAGGTGAAGTATCTGTGGAATAATATTTGGGGGCCTAAGTTGATGTTTTGTATGTGTTGTGTAAGCCCGGCTATTTTTAATTATATTTTGGAAATTTATTTCTTATTTAATTGTGTTATAATTATCTTCTGTGAATTTTATTAAATCTTCGAGATTAGCAGAAATCCTGAAATCTTCTTCATTAATAACTTTATTAGTTTATATGACTTTTAAAAATATTTGGTGAATTATTTTTGGGTTTCAAGGATTTTAAAATGATTTTACGAATTATTTTCCGATTTAAGGATTTAATCTTGTAAAATCCATATTTTATTCGTTTTTTATCCTAAAATATTTTAAAAATATGTGGGTGATCGTAATTTTACATTCTTAATTTTAAAATTTTAAAATTTAATATTCTATCCATTTTCTGTTTAATTGCCATTTTAAAATTTTAATTTTATGAATTTTGTTTAAAAAGAAAGTATGAATATTGATTAATAAATTTTTCCCCAAAATCCATATAACCCTAAATCCCCAAATCAGTTCATCAGACCACAATATCTCTCTCGATGCTTCCAGTTTTCTCTCTACCTCAAGCCTCGAACTGAAAATCTCTCTCATAACTCTCTCCCTCTCTCCCTAATCTCTACAACATCTCTCTCTTGTTTGGCAGTTTCGTGTTCGATTCTTGCGGGTAAAAGCCCTCTCCTTTCCCCTATTTTCCTACAGCCCTAATTGTGTGGGTGTGTATGTATGTGCAGCAAGTGTATGTGTGTTGCTCAAACGGGCATAGTCTCTAACTGTGTGGTGTGGTGTTGAAAGAGTAGTGTTGGTGAGCTCATTTGGGCGAGTCTTGTGGTTCTGATTCCCTCCCCTGTCTCCGCTGTTATCATATTGTGATGAAGTATGTTTATGTGAGGTGGTTGTGGGTGAAATTGTTGTGTTAATTGAAAGTCTCAACTGCTGAGATTTGAGTTAATGTAACGATTGTAATTACTCTGGTTGTTCCTGTTCGAAATCAATCTCTCCCTATCCGTGTTCGAGTGTATGCTCGAATGTGTGTGTGTGTGTAGCAAATGTCGGGTGTTCTTGGTTGTGTGGGTATGGTTATATGTTGTAATGATTCGAAAGTAAGCCCTCCACTGTTCTGGTCATTGTGCTACTGTGATGTTCGGGTGTGTATATTTAGTTGTATGGTCAGTAAACTAAATTGGTAAAGTTGTGCTGTTGTATCGGTTATTGCTGCCGAGTAATTCAATTTCTTATGGTTAATACCTCGAATCTTTTGATGAATACATTCATGATGTAATTGCAGATTTTGTGAAACTACGACCTATCTGAAGTTTATTCATATTGTGTGGAATTTCGGGATGGAAACCCAAATTAAGGTACCCTCGAGATTTTGCCCCAACGAGAATGAGATTAAAAATAAATTGAGTCGATGGAATTTGGCGATGATGATGATTTTCTGAGCCAAAATATTTAAAAATTTAATATTTACGTAATAAATTGTAATTTATTATCGATTTAGAATTAATTACTTAAACTGTAATAGATTGGGAATTCAGTGAATTGGAGATGTGAATTGAGATGTGGACTTGATTTGGTAATTAATGATGGTGTTGGTTGTGTCGGCTGTATTCCGACTGGCAGTCCCCCGTATAAAGGGGATGCCGTCAAAATTTTTCTAAAAATCCTAATTTATTTCTTGAAAATGAGTATGTATAATTATACAACTTGCATAAGTTATGAGTCGGGCTTCATATTTTTTAAAACTGATTGATTATGTGGTAACGTACCATTTATGATTAAATATTTTACCAGTGGCTTATATAATGTTGATATATATTTAAATATATGTAAATTAGGAGATTATTCGCGGGGGTAGCTTAAGTTAAAATTCTGTTATTAATTAGCGAATATGGTGTAGAATTCTAAAATAGTGTTATATTGTGTGTAGATCCCACGGATAAAGGGAAAGCTAAGGCTGAGGACGTAAAGACTCTTCGTATCTTGTGATTTCCTGGTTAAGGCAAGTAAATTACTTCACTTATCATTCAAGTGAATTATGATCATTATAACTTGATTCATATGCTCGTTCGAATTATCCTTGCTATAATTGTTCCGTTAATTTCCCTTAATTTCGAATATTAAATTGTTATACCCCAAATCGATTATATTGATTTTGTTGATTCTTTTAGTGGCTTGACTAACATCCATACCCCTTGTATGTATATCGAACTTGTCGATATCTAGGTCAGAAATTACCCGACCTTATTTCATTTTGCGAGATTTGAGATGTTGACCTGGAACGAAAGTATCCAGGGTGTTTGGCAGTTGAGGTGGTCGATTGTTCCGACACCTGATGTCTAGTTATAGGATTGGACTGTTAGTTTTTTTTTAAAAATGTGGACCGTAAGGGTCGGACCAGATTCGTGGTCAGAAATTATTAAGGCCAATTTGTGCCGTGGATCCATTAAGGACATTGCTGTGTGCGTTTGTCCGGGGTTAGTGCGTGACTGATCAGCAGCCTAACCTTATGATTGTTTTATTTATAAAATGCATGATAGTCCAATCCTCTTCTACTTTATGATCCAGACATGAGACGTATCATTCAGTTGAGCTTATATATTGTTGATTGTTAATTCTTGACAGACTTGCAAACATTTCAGTTTGTTTATGCTTTTAATTATATATATATATACTTGCTGAGCATTTTAGCTCACTTGCTTGCTAATTCTGTTTCCTCAGCTAAGCTTGAAGATGTCTAGAAGGAGTGGACCGTCTGGTTGGGGTAGCCATAGAGGCAGCCAGAGAGTCGAGGTGGTGGGATGGGTAGTGAGCCTATAACCCTGTTTCATATTATTTCTGTATTAGTAGCCAGATTATTTTATTCTATGGAGTTGTATATTATTTTATTCTGTATTGGGTTGTAATAGTTAATTAGTAGTTGTTTCATACTGTGGCCTGTGAGCGGTCTTGGTTGGTGTAGTTATATTTCTCTGTGGTTTTGTTATTATCACGCAAGTGAACTGTTTCAGTATTAGTTGGTTGGTTTGGTTGATTTGGACAGGTGGTTAGTCCTATTTACGAATCCATCATGCCGAATTTTCTAAAATTTCTTCTCTATTAATGTTTAATTAATTATAAGAGTTATAATCTTAATATTGGTAAGTGAGGGTGTTACAACGTAACTTTCATTCTACACTCCCGCAACAAACATCAGTTTGACTCGTCAGTTTTACTCCTCCATGTCGGTTGGGCTCAGTTTGCTGAGAATCTCAAATATCCTTGTTCTCCAGGTGAGTGATACATGCTAATTTGCATATATTTTGTAGCATTTAATCTCTCATTTATCCTTGGTTTGTAATTATTTTGTCCTTGATTAGCATTATTAGTAGCATTTTAACTTGGATTGGATGCTAAGATGATTCTTGATGTTTGTAGGATAACATTGGAATAAAAGGAGTAAAGGATGAGCAAAAGTGAAAGACATGAGCAGAAACTTTCAAGGGCTTGAAGCTGACATTCAAGGCCCTATATTTTGGCGTTCAAGAGCTTGAAGCTGATTTTCAAGACCTTGTATCTGGATGGGATTTTTAATATTAGAGCTCTATTATTTAGTTCTAATTCTTTTTCATACACATGAAAAGGCTCTTAAAAAGCCCATCCAAGTATAAATAAACATATGTAGGGTTTTAAACAGTATGGTACGATACATAGCCGTATTACATACATGTATACATAGATTATAGTAATAGAGATAAGGGACAGAAACACCTTGTGAGGGAGATTAGAAGAAGGAGTGAAGGGATTCATCCGGACTTCAAAGGAACTATTCAAGTTGTATTCTTTGTACTTCAATTCTTAAACTCATGGTTTGCATTCTTAATTCATATTTTATTTATCTTATCATGAGTAGCTAATCCCTTTATCCAAGAGTTGGGTAGTATTCGTTGGTTTGTTATGTTTATTTGATTGTATTGTGGTTTTCTTCTTATTGTTAATCTGTCATTGAGCGCTTTATACAATTAGAAGAGTCGCAAACTTTTAATTGAATCTCTAGGAATTATAACGAATCGGGAGAGGAGTTGTAATTCTAGTACATGATATGATAGACACAATTTAAGTATTAGATCGGGAGATTGATATGCCAATTGTGAAACTAAAAATCCTTGGTTCTTAATAGTCTATAGTCATACGCTGATTGACCATGGGAGTGGCGATTAAGGGATGATTGTAGGCACTATAATTTACCTCGGGGGAGGATTTTATAAACATTAGAAGGATTGTTTTTAACGAAACAAGAGACACAAATTAGACATTCATGATAGCCAATTGAAGAATTCCGATTCTTGGATTATTCTTTCATACTTGTTATATAGTTCTATTTATTTATTATGTTAATTATTAGATAATCACACATCCACAAACTATTTTCCACACTCCTGAACTGTAAGAGATAAAAGACTTGGAATTGGTATTGATATCAATACTTCCCTGTGAACGAAACTTGGAAGTCGGGGTAGAGTTATAAGAAAGGTTGGGATCGTTTTGTGAGAGATAGGATGTCTAATTATAAGATATATATATATATATATATATATATATATATACATACATACATACTACAGGCACCTATTTCTGGTTCCGATTCAGACCCGGACGAGGATCCGGAAGGAGAGGCTTCCGTACCGCAGCAGGTTTCCCCAGGGGCTATGCAGCCATACGTAGGATCGCAGGGCTCGGTGAATGGGCCAGCATATCAGTACACTCCTCAGCCTGTTCCATACCATGCGTACGAGCGAGTGGATAGAGAGAGGGACTATGTCTTAGGGCAGGTGACAGAGTTGAGGGCTATGAAGGCTGGGGAGGAGGATCTGGCTAGAGAGCGAGATAGAGCGGTAGCTGAGTTGGAGGATGTTCGGAGGCGTGTACGAGCTATTAGGCATGTTATCACTAGGCGGGGATGGATTAGGTCCCGAGATGAGCCGGCGTTCGTGACACAGCAGGTGACTCTAGGCCTGGTGAAGGCGGAGCTAGAGAGCATTCTTGGATCAGCTTGGCGGGGAGAGTCTGATGATGATGATGACCAGTGATGGTTAGGGTAGTATGATGATGTATGTAGTATATAGAGGCATGTTATGGTAGTAGTAGTATATCAGGATTTGCAGTACGACCAGTTTTGTTGTAGATATCTGTTGTACTGTGACTAGATGCTAGCAGTCTCCTCTTTTAGTATTATGTTGTACCTCTATCGAAGCGTTGTTCTTACGCTTGTATCGGATCTATATATATATCATTATCACTTTTGCAGAATTGTTGTTAAATTTCCTTTATACGTTGTTGATTACTTTTGCGCACCATATTTACTTTTCCGCACTATATTTCTTCTCAGTACCCCATTTATTTTTGGCATCATAACTATTTTTCAGCATTGGATTTATTTTCAGCATTGTTTCTTTTTCTAGTACTGCCTTTACCTTCAGTATCATATTTAATTTCAGCATTTTGTTTATTGTTCTGTTAATGCGTCTATCAGATATTTATGAATACCTTGCATAGCTTTGATTCTTGTAGTCTGTTACATCTTGTAAACCAATTGCTGACCCGAGTAATGACTGGGAACCTTGAATTATATTTCAAAAGTATATTCATTGTTGGCTTAAATTAGATTCTTTTGATTTAATTGCTCTTGAATTTGAACCTAATGATTGTCCGTTGATTTCAGAAACATGCCTCCAAGAAAGAAAAAACAAAATACCCGAACCACCAATCAGGGTGAGCAAGCCAACCCACCCCCTGTAGGTCAAATGGACCCTGCTTTGGCTCAAATATTACAGACCCTTGTTCAGCAGACTGCTACTCTAGCACAGCAACAGCAGCAATTACAGCAGCAGTTGTTGGCTCAACAACAACAGCAACAACAACAGCAACAACAACAACAACAGCAGCAGCAACAACAACAACCACCTGTTCCTCCGGTGGTCAATTTTAAGTCCTTCCAGGCAGTTAAACCTCCCGAATTTAAAGGAACAGCGGACCCAGTAGAGGCGAGATCTTGGCTGAAAGAGATGGAAAAGGCTATTGAACTGGTGGGGGTCCCAGCAAATAAACAGACCGAATAAACAGCAAATGTCAGACCAGTGGCGAGGACCTTCAATATGACTCTGAATGAAGCTATTAAGAATTCTGATGTGGTAGCAGGTACGCTCCCTGTAAATTCTTTTCAAGCTAAAGTATTAATTGATTCCGGGGCTACGAAATCCTTTATATCCAAAGAATTTGTTCAAAGGTTAAAATGTGAGGTATGCATGTTACGTGAGACTATAGTTATAGAAATATCTAATTCAGAACGAATTCCGATTACTCAAGTATGTCCTCGTTGTAACATCAATATCTCAGGGCATTGCTTTTACGCTAATTTGATACCCTTCCAGTTAGGTTAATTTGATGTCATCCTAGGAATGGATTGGTTAACAGAGAATAATGCACAGATTGAATGTAAGAACAAAAAGGTGATACTTAAGCCCTCCGATAATGTAGAAGTTACCTTTAGGGGTCAGAGACAGACTAGGAGATTTTTAACGATCATGCAAACTAAGAGGCTGTTGAGGCAGGGATGCGAGGGCTACATGGCTTATGTTATGGATACCAAGCAAGAGGTACCTAAGATAGAGGAAATACCAGTGGTGAATGAGTTCCTCGATGTTTTTCCAGATGACCTTCCTAGGTTACCTCCGGATAGAGAAATATAATTTACCATCGACTTAGCCCCAGGAACCGAACCTGTGTCGAAAGCTCCGTATCGTATGGCACTGGTGGAGATGAAAGAATTGGCAGTTCAGTTGCAAGATCTTTTGGAGAAAGGTATTATTAGGCCTAGTGTTTCGTCGTGGGGAGCTCCGGTATTATTTGTAAAGAAGAAGGATGGGAGTATGAGATTGTGTATCGATTATCGGGAACTAAATAAGTTGACCATTAAGAATAATGTGACGCCCCCAGATCCGGGGTCGGAGATCTAGGCGCTCACGGTCCATTTTCCATTAATAACATACCTGTTCTTGCACATAATATATAAAACAACCATCGACCCCACAATAAACTCACACTGCACACACACAAAGAGGTTAGAGCCTCAGAAACGTCACCACATTGATTAAGCAGAAATAAAAGTATCAGAGTTATTACAGACCGAATTAAATAGTATTTATGCTACCAGCAACACTTCGATATGAAGCGAAGTTGGCGGCTTGAAAGTTTGTTACGATACACTGCCTTGCACAGGACATACTGATAAATAAAACGAACTAACAAAAGCTGCCAACCAATCCGGCTAATGGGGCCTACCGGTGGAATCTGAACTTCTGGCTCGGGTCTAGTCACCTGCTTTCGAGCAGTCTGTCTGGGTCTTGCCATTTCGCTTAGCTGTTGTGTTTGTAAATTTGAAAACAAGCAAGAGTGAGCAACTATAGCTCAGCAAGAAATATATGTATAAGGTAAGCAAAATAACATTTCATATGATTAGAAGTTCTTAAACTCGTTTGTATCAATCAGATATAAAATCACTTGTCATTGTTGATAAATTCCGAAGGTGCAACAATACGTGCCCTTGTCTTCAAAATAAACTTGCAGTTCTAGATACTGCATAGAGTCAACATCTTTCTCATCAAAATAGAACACTATCAGCAACTTGGCACAAAAGCCTAAGAAGCCGTGTCAAAGTATTTTTCCAAAATGGAGGAATGGGACTTAAAGAAAACATAAAACCTGATAGGGATTGACGATGATCAGTCGCCACATCCAAGTCCAATAATCCGCGGGTCTTCTCTACCGGTAGAAGGATAGAAACTACATCCGTAACTATCCCCGGGTGAAAACTACATCCGTAATCACCCTCGATGAAAACTACATCCGTAATCATCCTTCGGAAACACCCGGGCCGGAATAATAATTGATGGACCGCTTGGCTCACGGTCGCTTACACATCCCAGGAATCGTTCGTCAACGGTTCCCACACCTGCCAGAGTCCCTTTTTCTTTTTCTTTTGAAAACTTGATTTTGATTGAAAACAGAGTAATTGAGGTCTGACATCAGTCGACCGATGATTCTTGAAATCATACAAGAAACAGAACCTGATCGGGGGTTTTCGAAAATGTTTTGAGTTCGAAAGAGTTCGAGTTTGAAAGTACTAAATGTATCTTGGGTTGACTTCATCTTTAAAATAATGAACAATAATTAATAAATAATATTTTAAAATTTAATATTAATAATTAATAAAATAATTATTCGATAAAATAAACTTTTAATCCAAGATAGGGTTTCGAGTATTTACGGAGATATGAAAATAATTACTTGAGTATACGATACTCCCCGAATGACCCTTCGGATTTTCGCAATCTAGTTACGATATAATAATATACCGCTCCCCGGTCAATAGTATATACGGACCGCTACGACCTCTATTGCTAGAATCGTTGTCCGAGGAAAACATTTCAGTCTAAGTTCAAGGGGTACAAACATATATGTACTTATACAATCTCAATTGCATCAATACTTCGATAAACATAACATTTGATATGATTGAAAACTACAAACACAACAGTGAAAGTCCTTGTATATGTATAAGTTTTGAAAAGTAAACTTGCCTTGGTTTGGTTGGGGTGGTCGAGCGTGCGGAGTGGAACGATCTATACATAAGCAATAACCGCTCGTTAGTACCTTAATCAATATCTCTTTAATTACGGGGTTTTAGGGGGTACGAAATTAACTTAATGACTTCGTCTTATGACACTCTAGCCCCACTATAGGTTCATTTCATCACTCGATTATGCTCGTCACTTATTCGACTTAATTTGGTTACCATATCCGAACCATATTCACTACCCCTAGAATTATACTCCACTTGACGACTTTTTTTTTTCCTTGCGCGAATTTTACTCTAGCATTTTCATAAAATTGAAATATTCATATTTTAATCTAATTCTTTTTGGGTAGCCTTCACCACTGCATTTCCTAGCTTCTCTAATTTTTCCATGATCCCACATAAATATTTAGGGGTTTAAACAAGGTTCATAAGGGGGTCACTTAGTGCAGTCCGGAATCCAGAAACACATTTTACTTCTCCGGCCATAACTTAAAATCTATACATCACCTAGTCATGAACCTTACATTTCCAGAAACTACATTCAAATATCTTTCCAACAATATATGGTAGGACCTCAGGGGACAAGATTTTGGGGTTCAAAACCATGTTACAAGACAGGTCAAGTTTCTGGAAAAATTCAGCATGCATGTTTCACTTAAATCAACCAATGTTCTTACTTCCACAACACAACCAACATCTAATTCACTTAGTTCATGCTTTATAACATTCATGGAGATACATATACTATCCACAATCATAAAAATCACAATCACAACACCAAAACTCAAGATCCATATCATCCATCACTTGAACATCCAAGATTAACACAAATATACATGGATCTATCATTAAACTTCATAAACACTACATGGCCAAAAGGGGTTATGATTTGTATACCTTCTTGAGTACCTAGGAGCCTTGGGTAAGCCTTAAAAAACTCAAGAACACCTTGAATGATCTCCTACAACCCTTATAATCCAAGATCTAAAAGAAAAACTAAACATGGTTACTATTCACAATATCTTTAACAATTAATATCTTGAAAGTTAATGGATGAAAGGGCTTGAAACTCTTAGTATACCTTTCTTAGATGATGGAGAGAGCCTAGGAATTATGCCTTGAATTATGTGAGGAGAAATGGGAGAAAGAAAAATATTTTCTTCCTTGTATGGTCTTGGCCGAGAGCTTCTCTTGGAGGGGGGGTGATGTTTGTGTTTTTTATTTTTGTGTGGTGAATAATTGTAAAGTAGTAGTTGGGTGATACATATTGGTGTATGTATAAGCATGGTACAACCTAGGTATGGTCTCCTTGTACCCTTGTCCCCTCCTTGGAAAAAGAAATGTAACTAGTTACTATTCCTCTTGCCACTTGGTTTAACTAGTTTGCTTTTTCCTAACTACTTGGTTGCATGGGACTTGCATGCAATACTACTCCTTGTATCATTATTCTTCCAGCAATGCTTGTCACTTAAACTTTAATTCGTATCGTATCTTAATTAATCTCTCGTAATAATATTTTGTCGCGTAGAGATTTCCCTAGTAATTCCTTAAGTACTTAATTGTGTAAATTCCTCGAATATCCATAATTTCTCGTCATAATCCTTAATAAATCTTTTAATACTCTAATCATTCTCAAATCCCAAGTTTTATAAATCTTACTAACAATAAGACTCTTGCCCTCAACAATCCTCCTTTTATCTTACATAGTGAATGTAACAACATAGTTTCTCAGACAATCAATTCCATTAAATAACAGGGATGACTAGAAAGGTTCCAAATTGACAATGTCACATGATATTAAATAAAAGAAAATATTACCAAAAATTAGGGTTCTTACAAATAAGTACCCTTTGCCAAGAATTGATGATTTATTCGATCAGTTGAAAGGAGCAACTTGTTTCTCGAAAATTGATTTGCGGTCAGGATATTTTCAATTAAAGATTAGACCGAAAGACGTTCCAAAAATAGCGTTTCGGACTAGGTATGGGTACTACAAGTTCTTAGTGATGGCCTTTGGGCTAACTAATGCACCAGCAGCGTTCATGGACCTAATGAATAGAGTTTTTAAGAAATATCTCGATAAGTTTGTGATTGTGTTTATAGACGATATTTTGATATACTCGAAGACCGAAGAAGAACATGCAGGGCATTTGAGGATAGCTCTAGAAACGTTGAGAAAAGAGAAATTGTATGCAAAGTTTTCTAAGTGTGAGTTCTGGTTGAAAGAGGTGCAGTTTTTAGGGCATGTCATCAACAGTGAAGGGATTAAAGTGGATCCCGCTAAGATTGAAGCTGTGATAAATTGGGAGAGACCTAAAACACCTACAGAAGTTCGAAGTTTCTTAGGATTGGCGGGATATTATCAAAGATTTATTCAAGACTTTGCGAAGATAGCCACCCTACTAACAAAGTTGACAAGGAAGAATGAAAAGTTTGTGTGGAATGAGGGGTGTGAAGAAAGTTTCCAAGAATCGAAGAAGAGATTGGTGACTGCACCTGTATTGACACTTCCAGACGAAAAAGGAAATTTTGTGATCTACAGTGATGCATCTCACAAAGGTTTGGGATGTGTACTAATGCAGCACGATAAGGTAATTGCTTACGCTTCGAGACAGTTGAAACCTCACGAGCAGAAATATCCTACTCATGACTTAGAATTAGCCGCGATTGTTTTCGCCTTGAAGATTTGGAGACATTATTTGTATGGGGAAAAGTGTGAAATTTACACGGACCATAAGAGCTTAAAGTATATCTTCACCCAGAAGGAGCTAAATATGAGACAGAGAAGATGGTTAGAATTACTCAAGGATTATGATTGTACCATTAACTATCACCCTGGGAAGGCGAACGTGGTGGCGGATGCTTTAAGTAGGAAGGAGAAAATCAACATGTTGACAATGCCTGAGGATTTATACAAAGAGTTTGAAAGATTGGAGATAGAGGTATGTATGCCTGCAAGTAGTATAGATACGGGGTACACTATGACATTTCAGCCAAAATTGTTAGAAAAGATTCGCAGATGCCAGGAGGAAGTCATGAGTGGAGATGTGAATAAGTTAACAGGTGAGGAAATATGCACACAAGTAGATGATAGTGGGATATTGAGATTTTCTTCACGTGTTTGGATACCCAATGTGATAGAGTTGAAGAATGAGATTCTACAGGAAGCCCACAGTTCGAAATATTCGATTCATCCCGGAAGTACGAAGATGTATCGAGATTTGAGAAGAAACTTCTGGTGGCCGGATATGAAGAGAGATATTGCCGAATGGGTGAGTAAGTGTTTAACCTGTCAGAAAGTAAAAGCTGAACATCAAAGGCGAAGTGGGATGCTACAACCATTAGAGATTCCCGAGTGGAAATGGGAACATATTGCGATGGATTTTGTGGTTGGATTGCCAAGAACGAGAGCTAATCATGATGCTATCTGGGTAATTGTTGATCGATTAACGAAATTTGCACATTTCCTTCCGATAAATGAGAGGTTTTCATTAGACAAATTGGTTCACCTATACATAAAAGAGATTGTGGTGCGACACGGGGTTCCAGTATCAATAGTCTCAGATCGAGATCCAAGATTTAATTCGAGATTCTGGAGAAGTTTTCAAGAATGCTTGGGCAGTGAATTAAAAATGAGTACTGCTTACCATCCTCAGACTGACGGTCAAAGTGAAAGAACGATTCAAACAATTGAAGACATGCTCCGAGTTTGTGCACTGGATTTCGCAGGAAGTTGGGATGAACATTTGCCACTAGTGGAATTCTCATACAACAACAGTTTTCATGCTAGCATTGGTATGCCACCATATGAAGAATTATATGGGCGAAAGTGTCGATCTCCACTATACTGGGAAGAGGTTGGCGAGCGAAAGATACTCGGACCAGAGTTAGTGCAACAAACCAAGGAAGTAGTTCAACTTATTCAGAAACGGTTGGTGACAGCTCAGAACCGACAGAAGAAGTACGCTGATTTGGCCAGAAAGAATATGGAGTTCGAAGAAGGAGAACAAGTTTTGTTAAAAGTATCTTCGTGGAAAGGGTTAGTGAGATTTGGTAAGAAGGGAAAGTTAAGTCCAAGATTTGTCGGGCCTTTTGAGGTATTGAAGAAGGTTGGGAAAGTTGCCTACGAGTTAGCCCTACCGCCTCACATGCAGTATATTCACAACGTGTTCCATGTATCGATGCTTAAGAAGTACCATCTGGACTCTAAACATGTCATTGAATATGAGCCGATAGAGATTCAGCCAGATTTATCTTATGTGGAACAACCTATCAAGATATTAGATCGTAAAGAGAAAGTCCTACGAACTAAGACGATACCTATAGTGAAAGTTTTGTGGAGAAACCCCAGAGTGGAAGAATCAACTTGGGAGCTTTAAAGCGACATGCTTGAGAATTATCCTCATTTATTCACTTAGGTGAGATTCTGGGGACAGAATCCTTTTAAGGGGGGAAGGGTATAACGCCTTAGAAATTTTCAGAATTTTTAATTACTGAAATTATTTATTTTATATTAAATGTGAATTATGTGGCGTATAAATTTGTTGAGGAGGTGAAGTATCTGTGGAATAATATTTGGGGGCCTAAGTTGATGTTTTGTATGTGTTGTGTAAGCCCGGCTATTTTTAATTATATTTTGGGAATTTATTTCCTATTTAATTGTGTTATAATTATCTTTTGTGAATTTTATTAAATCTTCGGGATTAGCAGAAATCCTGAAATCTTCTTCATTAATAACTTTATTAGTTTATATGACTTTTAAAAATATTTGGTGAATTATTTTTGGGTTTCAAGGATTTTAAAATGATTTTACGAATTATTTTCCGATTTAAGGATTTAATCTTGTAAAATCCATATTTTATTCGTTTTTTATCCTAAAAATATTTTAAAAATATGTGGGTGATCGTAATTTTACATTCTTAATTTTAAAATTTTAAAATTTAATATTCTATCCATTTTCTGTTTAATTGCCATTTTAAAATTTTAATTTTATGAATTTTGTTTAAAAAGAAAGTATGAATATTGGTTAATAAATTTTTCTACAAAATCCATATAACCCTAAATCCCTAAATCAGTTCATCAGACCACAATATCTCTCTCGATGCTTCCATTTTTCTCTCTACCTCAAGCCTCGAACTGAAAATCTCTCTCATAACTCTCTCCCTCTCTCCCTAATCTCTACAACATCTCTCTCTTGTTTGGCAGTTTCGTGTTCGATTCTTGCGGGTAAAAGCCCTCTCCTTTCCCCTATTTTCCTGCAGCCCTAATTGTGTGGGTGTGTATGTATGTGCAACAAGTGTATGTGTGTTGCTCAAATGGGCATAGTCTCTAACTGTGTGGTGTGGTGTTGAAAGAGTAGTGTTGATGAGCTCATTTGGGCGAGTCTTGTGGTTCCGATTCCCTCCCCTGTCTCCGTTGTTATCATATTGTGATGAAGTATGTTTATGTGAGGTGGTTGTGGGTGAAATTGTTGTGTTAATTGAAAGTCTCAACTGCTGAGATTTGAGTTAATGTAACGATTGTAATTACTCTGGTTGTTCCTGTTCGAAATCAATCTCTCCCTATCCATGTTCGAGTGTATGCTCGAATGTGTGTGTGTGTGTAGCAATTGTCGGGTGTTCTTGGTTGTGTGGGTATGGTTATATGTTGTAATGATTCGAAAGTAAGCCCTCCCCTGTTCTGGTCATTGTGCTACTGTGATGTTCGGGTGTGTATATTTAGTTGTATGGTCAGTAAAGTAAATTGGTAAAGTTGTGCTGTTGTATCGGTTATTGCTGCCGAGTAATTCAATTTCTTATGGTTAATACCTCGAATCTTTTGATGAATACATTCATGATGTAATTGCAGATTTTGTGAAACTACGACCTATCTGAAGTTTATTCATATTGTGCGGAATTTCGGGACGGAAACCCAAATTAGGGTACCCTCGAGATTTTGCCCCATTGAGAATGAGATTAAAAATAAATTGAGTCGATGGAATTTGGCGATGATGATGATTTTCTGAGCCAAAATATTTAAAAATTTAATATTTACGTAATAAATTGTAATTTATTATCGATTTAGTATTAATTACTTAAACTGTAATAGATTGGGAATTCAGTGAATTGGAGATGTGAATTGAGATGTGGACTTGATTTGGTAATTAATGATGGTGTTGGTTGTGTCGGCTGTATTCCGACTGGCAGTCCCCCATATAAAGGGGATGCCGTCAAAATTTTTCTAAAAATCCTAATTTATTTCTTGAAAATGAGTATGTATAATTATACAACTTGCATAAGTTATGAGTCGGGCTTCATATTTTTTAAAACTGATTGATTATGTGGTAACGTACCATTTATGATTAAATATTTTACCAGTGGCTTATATAATGTTGATATATATATTTAAATATATGTAAATTAGGAGATTATTCGCGGGGGTAGCTTAAGTTAAAATTCTGTTATTAATTAGCGAATATGGTGTAGAATTCTAAAATAGTGTTATATTGTGTGTAGATCCCACGGATAAAGGGAAAGCTAAGGCTGAGGACGTAAAGACTCTTCGTATCTTGTGATTTCCTGGTTAAGGCAAGTAAATTACTTCACTTATCTTTCAAGTGAATTATGATCATTATAACTTGATTCATATGCTCGTTCGAATTATCCTTGCTATAATTGTTCCGTTAATTTCCCTTAATTTCGAATATTAAATTGTTATACCCCAAATCGATTATAATGATTT
Source organism: Saposhnikovia divaricata (assembly GCA_036435485.1). Classification (NCBI taxonomy): domain Eukaryota; kingdom Viridiplantae; phylum Streptophyta; class Magnoliopsida; order Apiales; family Apiaceae; genus Saposhnikovia; species Saposhnikovia divaricata. Next base: position 38,410,621 of record CM071599.1, read on the forward strand.
CGTTGATTCTTTTAGTGGCTTGACTAACATCCATACCCCTTGTATGTATATCGAACTTGTCGATATCTAGGTCAGAAATTACCCGACCTTATTTCATTTTGCGAGATTTGAGATGTTGACCTGGAACGAAAGTATCCAGGGTGTTTGGCAGTTGAGGTGGTCGATTGTTCCGACACCTGATGTCTAGTTATAGGATTGGACTGTTAGTTTTTTTTTAAAAATGTGGACCGTAAGGGTCTGACCAGATTCGTGGTCAGAAATTATTAAGGCCAATTTGTGTCGTGGATCCATTAAGGACATTGCTGTGTGCGTTTGTCCGGGGTTAGTGCGTGACTGATCAGCAGCCTAACCTTATGATTGTTTTATTTATAAAATGCATGATAGTCCAATCCTCTTCTACTTTATGATCCAGACATGAGACGTATCATTCAGTTGAGCTTATATATTGTTGATTGTTAATTCTTGACAGACTTGCAAACATTTCAGTTTGTTTATGCTTTTAATTATATATATATATACTTGTTGAGCATTTTAGCTCACTTGCTAATTCTGTTTCCTCAGCTAAGCTTGAAGATGTCTAGAAGGAGTGGACCGTCTGGTTAGGGTAGCCTTAGAGGTAGCCAGAGAGTCGAGGTGGTGGGATGGGTAGTGAGCCTATAACCCTGTTTCATATTATTTCTGTATTAGTAGCCAGATTATTTTATTCTATGGAGTTGTATATTATTTTATTCTGTATTGGGTTGTAATAGTTAATTAGTAGTTGTTTCATACTGTGGCCTGTGAGTGGTCTTGGTTGGTGTAGTTATATTTCTCTGTGGTTTTGTTATTATCACGCAAGTGAACTGTTTCAGTATTAGTTGGTTGGTTTGGTTGATTTGGACAGGTGGTTAGTCCTATTTACGAATCCATCATGCCGAATTTTCTAAAATTTCTTCTCTATTAATGTTTAATTAATTATAAGAGTTATAATCTTAATATTGGTAAGTGAGGGTGTTACAACGTAACTTTCATTCTACACTCCCGCAACAAACATCAGTTTGACTCATCAGTTTTACTCCTCCATGTCGGTTGGGCTCAGTTTGCTGAGAATCTCAAATATCCTTGTTCTCCAGGTGAGTGATACATGCTAAGTTTGCATATATTTTGTAGCATTTAATCTCTCATTTATCCTTGGTTTGTAATTATTTTGTCCTTGATTAGCATTATTAGTAGCATTTTAACTTGGATTGGATGCTAAGATGATTCTTGATGTTTGTAGGATAACATTGGAATAAAAGGAGTAAAAGATGAGCAGAAGTGAAAGACATGAGCAGAAACTTTCAAGGGCTTGAAGCTGACATTCAAGGCCCTGTATTTTGGCGTTCAAGGGCTTGAAGCTGATTTTCAAGACCTTGTATCTGGATGGGATTTTTAATATTAGAGCTCTATTATTTAGTTCTAATTCTTTTTTATACACATGAAAAGGCTCTTAAAAAGCCCATCCAAGTATAAATAAACATATGTAGGGTTTTAAACAGTATGGTACGATACATAGCCGTATTACATACATGTATACATAGATTATAGTAATAGAGATAAGGGACAGAAACACCTTGTGAGGGAGATTAGAAGAAGGAGTGAAGGGATTCATCCGGACTTCAAAGGAACTATTCAAGTTGTATTCTTTGTACTTCAATTCTTAAACTCATGGTTTGCGTTCTTAATTCATATTTTATTTATCTTATCATGAGTAGCTAATCCCTTTATCCAAGAGTTGGGTAGTACTCGTTGGTTTGTTATGTTTATTTGATTGTATTGCGGTTTTCTTGTTATTGTTAATCTGTCATTGAGCGCTTTATACAATTAGAAGAGTCGCAAACTTTTAATTGAATCTCTAGGAATTATAACGAATCGGGAGAGGAGTTGTAATTCTAGTACATGATATGATAGACACAATTTAAGTATTAGAGATTGATATGCCAATTGTGAAAATAAAAATCCTTGGTTCTTAATAGTCTATAGTCATACGCTGATTGACCATGGGAGTGGCGATTAAGGGATGATTGTAGGCACTATAATTTACCTCGGGGGAGGATTTTATAAACATTAGAAGGATTGTTTTTAACGAAACAAGAGACACAAATTAGACATTCATGATAGCCAATTGAAGAATTCCGATTCTTGGATTATTCTTTCATACTTGTTATATAGTTCTATTTATTTATTATGTTAATTATTAGATAATCACACATCCACAAACTATTTTCCACACTCCTGAACTGTAAGAGATAAAAGACTTGGAATTGGTATTGATATCAGTACTTCCCTGTGAACGAAACTTATAAAAATACACTTCAACAGTGAGTGTCCTTTTGTTCCTTAGTCTCTTTTAGTTGGTTTTGATTGCGGTATTGTCCCGAATGTCTGTGTTTGTGTCGAAGATCGTGATAATATATATTTTCAAAACCCTGCTACAAAGTAGGCTAAGGCTTTATATGGACAACAGGCGTTGCAGGATGTTTCAGAGTTTGTAATTACTCATATTCCCCATATGGGTAATTACTTGGATTTTTCTGAAGTCGTGTGAACACTTTCAGATTGAAGTTATTTGTGGTTCACCCAAATAATTCAATCGGATAAAGTCAGAAATTCTGCAAGAAAAGAGAATGTGTTTTGCTGTGAATTTCAAAATGAACCTATGCAGAAAATGATCAATGCCACACCTATATATAGATGTCAACAGATGTGTCTTTTGCCAATAGACACATCTCAAGATGTGTCTTTTGCCAAAAGACACATCCAATTTCCAACAGTCATGTCCAATGCTAATAGACACATCTCAAGATGTGTCTTTTCCCAATAGACACATCTCAAGATGTGTCTTTTCCCAATAGACACATCTCATTCTAGCAGATGTGTTTGATGCCAATAGACATGTCTCATAAGCAATAATTCTGAAATCATAACGAACTCGAACAGAGCATGCACTCCACATTCTCCTGACTTATTCGATGTAACATTACGATTACATTGATCAACTAGCCAATCCAATTACACTAAAATATCCAACAATCCTCCCCCATTTTAGCGTAATCCATGATTAACTAAACAAAATCACAACAAACAACAAACTTATGCATAAATGAAATATCGTGACGATTGAATTTCACATTAGTATATTACACATTCCAAATATTCGAATACCAAGGTGTCACTATGGATTGAACCTTGGTTATTCATAGTGAATACATGAATATAATATACACATAAATTTACATTCAAATGTTCTTACTCGACACTATGTTTTACTAGCCTAGTGTCCTAATCCTTCTTAAGCATATCAAAGCCAAGTCCAAGCTTCTTGAAGCGGCTAAACATCATGCTCAAATAGGTAGTTCTTTTATTCTCGCACCTGCATATGCAATTTTTCAAAAGAACTATTAAGAAGATAAACTTCAACCTCCTTAACTTGCAAGTCTGAACACATACCTTGGGATGATGCTTTAATGTGTTCCAATCTCTAGATGTTAAGCTTTCCACATTGAATTCAGCACCTAATGTCATATTAGATGGGAATTGGGTATCTCAACATGAGAGGTTATTCGATGGACTTTAATCCCATCCCCACAGCCGACTTGTGCACAAGATCTCTACTCAACCCTTTGGTTAGATGATCGGCTAAATTATGTTGAGTTCTTATAAACTCCACTGATATAACACCATGCGTGATAAGCTCACGAATCATGCTATGTCTAACACCTAAGTGTCTAGACTTGCCTTTGAACACTTGTCTATAAGCATTCGACAAGGCAGACTCACTATCACATCTGATAGATATGGGTGATATCGGTTTGGGCCACAATGGAATCTCATAAATCAGATTTCTTAGCCATTCAGCTTCTTTACCGGCCGTTGATAATGCTACAAATTCAGATTCCATCGTTGAATCAGTAATGCAACTCTGTTTCTTTGATGCCCAAGAGATAGCACCTCCCCCAAGAAGGAATACCCATCCACTTGTGGAAGAATGATCTTCCTTATTGGAAATCCAACTTGCATCTGAATGACCTTCAATAACCGAAGGAAATCCAGTATATGTCAAACCATAATCCATGGTTCCTTTCAAGTACTTGAACACTCGGCTTAAGGCTTGCCAATGATGTGAACTTGGTTTGCTAGTATATCTACTAAGCTTTCCAACAGCATAGGCAATATCTGGCCTAGTGCTTATCATGGCATACATGAGACTACCAATAGCCCTTGAATATTCAAGTTGTGATACTGCAACACCTGTATTAGGTAGGAGTTTAATACTAGGATCAAGAGGAGTGCTAACAGGAGAACAATCCTTAAAGTTAAATCTTTTCAGAATCTTCTCAATATAATGAGATTGAGAAATTGAAATGCCATTGTTCTCACGCTTGATTCTTATACCAAGAATCACCTCAGCCTCCCCCATGTCTTTCATTTTCGTCAGTACCAAAAATCAACATGTCATCCACATATAAACAAATTATAACTCCTTTACCAGAAGCATAAAATTTGCTATATACACACTTGTCTGCTTGGTTAAGAAAATAACCGTTAGACAAGACCACAGTATCAAATTTATCATGCCAATCCTTCGGTGCTTGTTTCAGACCATAAATTGATTTCTTCAATTTGCACACCTTGTTTTCACAACCAGGCATAACAAACCCTTCGGGTTGTTTCATATAAATTTCTTCATCTAATTCACCATTCAAGAATGCAGTTTTCACATCCATTTGGTGAATGACAAGGTTGTGTATAGCAGCAAGTGCTATTAACAACTTAATGGTAGAGGTTCTAGCAACAGGAGCATAAGTATCAAAATAATCAATCCCTTCTTTTTGTCTAAAACCTTGGATTACCAATCTGGCTTTAAACTTATCTATGGTACCGTCCACCTTCATTTTCCTTTTGAAGATCCATCTGTTTCCCAATGCCTTACAGCCAGGGGGCAGATCACTCAATTCCCAAGTATTATTATTCATGATAGAATCCATTTCATCTTGGATAGCTTCTTTCCAGAATGCAACATCCCTAGATTTCATAGCTTCGCTAAATGTATTTGGATCCTCCTCAATAACAAAACAATATTGGTATTGATATTCAATTTCATCTCTAGAGCCTTCTACTAGATAAAGATGAAAATCATCTCCAAAAGACTTTGCTTTTCTAGCTCTTGTGCTTCTCCTTAGTTCAGACGGTCCATTAACATCTTCAGTAGAAACTGAGTTCCTACTAGAAGAATTCTGAAGCATGTCCCTTAGTCTAGGTATAGATGTAAATCTGTTTTCATCAAATATAGCATCCCTTGACTCGATAATCGAGTTCACAGATACATAGTCATTAGATTCTAACACATAGAATCTATATGCTATGGAATGCTCAGCATAACCAACAAATATGCAATCTATACCTCGTTCACCCAAGTTTCTTCTTTTGGGTTCAATGAGTCTTACAACTGCTCTACATCCCCAAACTCTCAGAAAACTCAATTTTGGTGACTCTCTATACCAAAGTTCATAAGGGGTAATCTTATTCCTCTTGCTAGGAATTCGATTCAATAAATAACAAGCTGTTAACATAGCCTCACCCCAAAAACCCTCACTCAAACCCGAGTAGGATAACAAGGAATTAACCATTTCTTTCAAAGTCCTATTCTTTCTCTCTGCCACACCATTTTGTTGTGGTGTATAAGGAGCCATGGTTTGATGTATTATACCAGTAGATTGAAAATAAACCGAATCATAATACTCACCTCCTCTATCAGTACGTAGATTTTTAATCATGGTACTCTGATGTAGCTCTACTTCTTCTTTATAAAATTTAAAGAAGTCAAGAGCTTCATCCTTAGCATGCAATAGATATACATAGCAATATCTAGTAGCATCATCAATAAAAGTAACTACATACTTTTTATTTCCTAATGATGGTGTAGAATGGAAATCACACAAATCACTATGAATTAGTTATCCTTTATTCTTTTGTAATGTACATGTCCTAGTCTAGCATGCCATAATTCAGATTTATTCAAATCATTTCTAGTACTAGTAGAAGCCATGCAAGCAGATTCATCAATAAATGGAGTATTTACATTCAACATAAACATACCATTACACAAATAGCCAAAGCCAACAAAAGAGCCATGTTTTGACAATATATATTTGTCACTTTCATAAACTTGTTTATATCCACAATTGTTCAATACAACACCAGACAAGAGATTCTTCCGAATCCCAGGAACATACAACACTTTATTTAACAATATACATTTGCAAGAAGTAAAAACTATCTTGACATTTCCTAGTCCTTTGATCGGTTCAGTTGCAACATTTCCCATCTTTAAGATAGATCCATCTTCGATTGGTTGAAAGTCTATGAACCAACGAAGATCTTTGCATACGTGACTCGTTGCTCCTGAATCAATCCACCAAGCAACATTGTCATCCTGCACATAAAATGCCTCAGATATTAGTGATACATAATTCTGACCAGAATTATAATTCTGTATTAAAATCTGACCTTGTTGCTTTTCTGGATCCTTGGATCCACTTGGACCAGCAATCTGCTTTTCTTGCTTGCCTTTACCAACCCGACAATCCTTCTTGAAATGTCCAGGTTTGCCACACTTCCAACATGCCATCTTAGGCCTTTTATTGGAAGAATTGTTGTTGTTTCCTTTAAACTTTCGTTTATCACCCTTGCCATTCTTAGAATTCTTGGAAGATCCACCATCTTCAACCATATTCACAGAAGAGTTACCGACTTGGTACTTTCCCTTAGGATTATTCTCAATTTCTTGAGTCCTCAAAGCCTCTTCAATTTTGAAGTGACTTCCAAGTTGAACCAGAGTCATATCATCTTTATTATGTTTCAAGGAGTGTTTAAAATCCTTCCATGATGGTGGTAGTTTGTCTATAACACCAGAAACTGAGATAGATTCATCCATCTTCAGATTGTGTTGGGCAAACTGCCCCAGAATCCTTAACAATTCATTGTATTGTTCCATCACTGGTCTAGAATCGACCATTTTATAATTCATAAAATTACTAACCAGAAACTTCTTACTAGAAGCATCTTCTGCCATGTACTTGGATTCAAGAGAATCCCACAATTCCTTTGCTGACTCAACATTTTGGTATATATCGAAAAGGGAATCAGACATACCGTTTAAGATGTGGCCGCGACAGATGTAGTCATCGTTTTCCCACTTGCACCGCTTCCTAGTCTGTTCAGCGGTTTCATTTTCGATCACTTCTGGAATGGGGGTACTCAGAACATACACAACTTTCAGCGTGGTCAACGGAAAATGCATCTTTTTCTGCCATCTTCTAAAATCCTGGCCCTCAAACTTTTCCAGTTTTGCAAACTTGCTTGTCATGTCTTTTGCAGATTCTGCGTTCGCCATCTTCAGAAACAAATGACTTCAATCTTTGTTTGGAAATATGGGTAATTACTTGGATTTTTCTGAAGTCGTGTGAACACTTTCAGATTGAAGTTATTTGTGGTTCACCCAAATAATTCAATCGGATAAAGTCAGAAATTCTGCAAGAAAAGAGAATGTGTTTTGCTGTGAATTTCAAAATGAACCTATGCAGAAAATGATCAATGCCACACCTATATATAGATGTCAACAGATGTGTCTTTTGCCAATAGACACATCTCAAGATGTGTCTTTTGCCAAAAGACACATCCAATTTCCAACAGTCATGTCCAATGCTAATAGACACATCTCAAGATGTGTCTTTTCCCAATAGACACATCTCATTCTAGTAGATGTGTTTGATGCCAATAGACATGTCTCATAAGCAATAATTCTGAAATCATAACGAACTCGAACAGAGCATGCACTCCACATTCTCCTAACTTATTCGATGTAACATTACGATTACATTGATCAACTAGCCAATCCAATTACACTAAAATATCCAACAATAAGTTAGCTGTAGTTCTCCTTTACAGGTTGTTCACATGTGAACTAATCATTCTGTTTGATTCCAATGTGTGCTATATATTTGAGCTTGTAGTGATGGTTGTAATATAGGAAAGTAATACAAGAGTCTAAGATTTATGAGAGATATATACTTGGTATCAGAGCGTTGTTGGCAAACGCCACAAGTCTGTCAAGACTTGAAGACTCTCATGGCAGCCACTTCTAATCCCACTGAAACACCACAAAACAGAATCACTCTTTCTCAGTACAATTCAATTAAATTGGATCGTACCAACTATCTTCTATGGGAAACAATGATTATTCCAATCATTAGAGGCCACAAATTAGATGGCCATATTTTCGGTACAACGAAGTGCCCTCCAGAATTTCTGGTGCAAACAACAGCAGAGAAAACAAGTAAGCTACCCAATCCAGAATATGATGAGTGGTTCTTACATGATCAGTTATTGATGGGATGGCTATATAGCACTATGCATCAAGATGTTGTATCACAGTTGATGCAAAAATCAACCTCTAAGGAGCTATGGGAGGCTGCAAAAGAACTCTCAGGCGCTCACACAAAGTCAAGGATCATATACTACAAAGGTGAAATACAGAAAACAAGGAAAGGAGGAATGAAAATGGAGGAATATCTAATGAAGATGAAGGCTCTCTCAGACAACCTAGCATTAGCAGGTAACTCTATGTCTCTACATGATCTTGTTACTCAAATCTTAAGTGGTCTTGACGCAGAATACACTCCGATAGTGGTTCAATTATGCGATAAAGAGTCGATATAATGGATAGAGCTGCAAACTACTCTATTAACATTTGAAAGTCGGTTGGAACAACTCAACTCCTATCAAACTGGAAGTTTTAATGTCAGTCAAGCTACATCTCACACTGCAACAACAAAATTTGAAACAAGGACAACCAATCCAACATACGGAAGGGGTCAAAACCGACACAACAACAATTACAACAGAGGCTTCAGAGGCAGATTTCGAGGTACAGGTGGAAGGATGAATGGCAATCGGGTATCGTGCCAACTTTGTGGCAAAGCTGGTCATGCAGCTGCTGTGTGTTGGAGCAGGTTTGATCAGCTCAAAAATCAAACACCAAATGCGCTTGTGGCTTCACCTGAAACACTTGAAGACTCAAGTTGGTATGCCGATAGTGGAGCTAGCCATCATGTTACAAACAATCTGGGAAACATGGAGCAGAAACAAGAATACAATGGTAATATTTTTCTGGTAGTTGGTAATGGCAATAAACTTAATATAAGTCATATAGGGACCTCAAAGTTGCATGCTCAACAGAAAAGTCTTTTACTAAATGATGTGTTATGTGTCCCAAATATTACAAAAAGCCTGTTAAGTATCTCACAATTAGCGACCAATAACAATGTAGTTGTTGAGTTTAATGAATTTGGTTGTATTGAGGACAAGCTAACAGGTTTGCTGATGCTACACGGGAAACTTAGTGATGGTTTGTACAAGTTTCAAGCTCCTAAAGTGTCTGTTCAACCCAGTATCACAGGCTCAAAATCCAGCGTCTTTCCTCTTTCAGCAAATGTGTCAGCCTCAGTTCCTTCAAGTCTAGAGTCATCTGTCAGTTATTTAAAATTCCCTAAAGAAGATGAGTGGCATAAGAAATTAGGACATCCTTCTGCCAAAGTCTTATTTCAAGTTTTAAAGCAATGTGATATCAGTTTAAAAAGTAATGCAATGAGTTTTTATGATGCATGTCAATATGGCAAATTTCATGCTCTGCCCTTTAATAACTCTCTCTCACATGCTAGTTCTGTGTTAGAATTAATTCACACTGATCTTTGGGGACCAGCACCCTTACATTTATCTTCTGGATACCGTTTTAACATATACTTCATTGATGACTTTAATCGTTTCACTTGGATTTATCCTTTAAAATCAAAAAGTGATGCCCTTCAAGCTTTTCTTCAGTTCAAGAAACTTGTTGAAAATCAGTTCGGAACGACTATTAAACAACTATACTCTGATGGTGGTGCTGAATATCTTCCATTCTCTCTAGTAGCTCAACAATCATGAATTATTTTTAAACACACATGCCCATACACCTCTGTTCAGAATGGTAGAGCCGAACGAAAGCATAGACATATAGTTGAGATGGGGTTAACTCTATTAGCTCAAGCTAAAATACCAATAAAATTCTGGTGGGAAGCCTTTGAAAGTGCTGTTTATTTGATAAATAGATTACCAACTCCTGTGCTTCACAATATGTCACCAATGGAAAAATTGTTTGACAAACTTCCTGATTATAACTTCTTAAAGATTTTTGGATGTAGTTGCTTTCCTTGCCTAAGACCATATCAAACCCATAAATTCCATTTCCATTCTACAAAATGTGTGTTTCTTGGTTATAGTGAATCCTTTAAGGGATATAAATGCCTCAGCTCCATGGGCAGAATTTACATTTCCAGAAATGTAGTGTTCAATGAAAAAGAGTTTCCGTTCCACAATGGGTTTCTTAATACAAAGTGTCCATCTAGTTCTGTCCTCATCACCTCAACGCTGTCATGACAGACATCCCCTAATCTTCCTATCACTACCACTGATTCTCACCGTACAGACCATCAACAAAGTTCTTCTACTGCATCATCAAATTCTAGAAGCTCAAGTGCTAGCTTACCAAGTGTGCAACAAGAAAATTCTGATACTGCTGAATTGTTTGATGAACATACGAGTATTACCAGTCCAGTTTCAGTGAGAGAAAGTGAGCAACAATCCGAACATCTCGAACACTCTGAAACTGAACAACAATCCGAAAATCCTTCACCTCCAAGACACTCCATGGTCACAAGGGGGAAAAGTGGAATTGTTAAACCAAAAACTCCTTACATAGGTATTGTTGAGACTAATGATAATTTAAATTTTATTGAACCTCTGTCAGTTTCAGCTGCACTCACCAACAGTAACTGGAAGAGAGCCATGGACACTGAATATCAAGCTTTGGTCAAAAATAAAACATGGCACCTGGTTCCAGCATCAGCAGCCCGGTCTATGGTTGGAAGTAGATGGGTTTTTAAACTCAAATGTAATCCAGATGGAAGTGTTGAACGCTATAAGGCGAGACTCGTTGCGAAGGGGTTTCACCAAACTCCCGGTATTGATTACCATGAGACATTCAGTCTCGTAATTAAACCATCAACCATCAGAATAGTGCTCACTCTAGCTGTCTCTAAAGGATGGAATGTACGACAACTTGACATAAACAATGTCTTTCTCAATGGTGATTTAACTGAAGACGTTTATATGGTACAACCCGAGGGGTTTGTTGACCCTATGAGGCCTGATTTCGTGTGCAAGCTTGATAAGTCAATTTATGGGCTTCGACAATCTCCACGTACATGGTCTGATAAGTTAAAAATCACTCTCATTGATTGGGGATTTTGTAACTCTAAATGTGACACATCCATGTTCTTTTTCAAGACTACTACCAAAGTCTTATTTATACTTGTCTATGTGGATGATATCTTGATAACGGGTAATGATGACAAGCTGGTACAAGTGTTTGTTAACAAGCTCCATAGGGCATTTGCTCTCAAAGACATGGGATTGCTACATTATTTTCTTGGAATTCAAGTATACAGGGATGACACGGGTATGTATCTTACTCAATCAAGATACATTCAAGAGTTACTTAAAAAAACAGAAATGCAGCATGCCAAGGCCTGTCCAACACCTCTTGCAGTAGGGAAACGGATGTCTAAATATGAGGGACAAATTATGCAAAACCCAACATTTTATAGACAGATTTTAGGCTCTCTACAATACCTCACGCATACACGACCAGACATTGCATATTCAGTCAACAAGTTGAGTCAATTCCTTCAAGCTCCAACCATGACTCAATGGCAAGCGGTTAAGAGAGTCCTTCGATACTTGAGTGGTACCATTTATGTTGGATTACATATTAAACCTACTGAGAAGCTATTTTTAACCGGTTTTTTGGATGCTGATTGGGCCAGTTGCCCCGATGATCGACGTTCCATAGCCGGTTATTGTGTTTATTTCGGTGACACACTCGTCTCCTGGTCCTCAAAGAAACAACATGTCCAAAGAAACAACATGTCGTAGCACGGTCAAGTACCGTGCGTTATCTAATCTTGCTGCTGAAATATCTTGGCAAACCTCTCTAGTGAAAGAGTTTTCCTTTCCAATTCCTTTTAGACCAGTTTTATGGATTGACAACCTAAGTGCTGCAGCACTTGCAGCAAATCCAGTTTATCATGCTCGTACCAAGCACATTGAGATTGATGTTCATTTTGTCAGAGATATGGTGTTAAGGAAACAGCTCGACCCCGTGAAGTGATTTGGAAGAGCCTGAAGGAGAGGAGAGTTTCGGCATCGTACGTTAGGGCGATTCAAGACATGTACTTCCAAGCTAGTTCTTGCGTGAGAACCCCAGTTGGTGACTCGCGTTTTTTCCCTGTTCAGATTGGCCTCCACCAGGGTTCGGCCCTAAGTCCTCTTCTTTTCGCCCTTATCATTGATGTCATGTCGCGAGGGATCCAAGATGCCGTCCCTTGGTGCATGCTCTTCGCGGATGATATCGTGTTAGTGGCGGAGTCGAGGGGGGAGGTAAATGAGAAGTTGGAGTTATAGAGAGCTACGTTGGAGTCCCAAGGCTTGCGTTTGAGTCGGTCTAAAACCGAGTATCTCTGGTGTAACTTCAGTGGTGAGGCCAACGAGGAAGGAGTGGAGGTTAGAATTGAAGATCAGATCGTTCCTCGTACAGATAAGTTCAAGTATTTGGGTTCAATCATCCAAAAGGAAGGAGAGATTGAAGACGACGTCACTCATCGTATCAAGGCTGGATGGCTAAAGTGGAGGGCAGCGTCAGGGGTGATGTGCGACAAGAAAGTACCTTTAAAGTTGAAAGGGAAATTCTATAGAGCGGCAATCCGTCCCGCATTGTTGTACGGTTCTGAGTGTTGGGCGGCGAAAAAGGCTCTTGAGAGCAAGTTGGAAGCGGCCGAAATGAGGATGTTGCGGTGGTCTTGTGGGCGCTCGATGTTGGACAGAATCCCGAATGCGGTTTTTAGGAGCGAGCTAGAAGTAGCTCCTTTATCTGCGAAAGTTAGGGAAGGGAGGTTGAGGTGGTTCGGCCACGTCAGTAGGCGGCGGGCTGAAGCGCCAGTGAGGAGGGTCGACAGTCTTTCGGTTGTAGGGGTAAGGAGGAGAGGTAGACCAAGGAGATCGTGGGGAGAGCAGCTTAGATTGGATATGAAGGCCTTAAATTTAAACGAGACTCTGACCTCGGATAGATGTTCTTGGAGGCGTCAGATCAGAGTGGTGGACTCTCTTTTAGGGAGCGGGTCTGTTGTTGAGAGCCTCAGAGTTGCTTTGTCCCGGTTAGCTATTGTATAGAAGCTTGGCTTTTTCGTTCTCACTTGTCGTTTTTCTGTCTTCTGTTGTCTACTTTTGTAGGTAAAAGGAGTTTAGCTCGGTGGCATCTTAAAACTGAGTGTCTGGCAGAGCGGGGTAGACAATCCCCTGGTAGGTAAGTCCCATGTGTTCAAAGCCGTGGGCACAGGTATGGCTGCGTTTATTTTTGCCAAAATGTTTGAAGCCTGTGTAAATTTCACACTCTATTTTTCTGCTGTGCACTAAGCTGGGGGTCTTCACGGAAACAGCCTCCCTAACGTAAAAGATAGGGGCATGGTCTGCATACACTTCACCCCCAGACCCTGCTCTGTGCGGGATATACTGGGTATGTTTGGTTTGGTTTGATTTACATGATCAAATAGCTGATTGTCTCACTAAGGTGTTATCTCATTCTCGTTTCCAGTTCCTGCGTGACAAACTCGGTGTGGTAGACTCACCCTTTCGTTTGAAGGGGCAAGTTAAAATATAATGATAATGATGATAAACACCACCCCGGACATTACTCATAACACCACTCATCATGTGGGAAGATTCTGTTTATTATTACAAGTAGTAGTGGGTGTAGTGATAAGTTAGTTGTAGTTCTCCTTTACAGGTTGTTCACATGTGAACTAATCATTCTATTTGATTCCAATGTGTGCTATATATTTGAGCTTATAGTGATGGTTGTAATATAGGAAAGTAATACAAGAGTGTAAGATTTATCAGAGATTTTTACTATTATATCTCTACTGATGCCAACTCCCTTCGCCCAAAAGCCTACAATTCTTTTACCTTCTTTGATCACATTAACTATTTCAAATGCCTTGAAAATTGGAACTCTCTTGTTTATAATTTCGAAATCACCACTTAAGCCATTGAGTACCAATTCATTCAGAAGTTTTCTTCTGATTAGAGAGACCCCTATATGTATAGAGTTTGATTTCAAGCTGTGTTCCTCCATTGATTTTGGATCTATTCGAGTATTAACCCCTTCAACTGCCTGTGTGAGTGCCCAGATAGCATCATATGCCCACAACCCATAAACACTTAACCCGTTCACATTCCTAAAAGGCTCTTTGTCTTGGCATTCTTTCCTCCATCTGTAAGTGAATTTTTTTTAACTTGATTGATGGTGGAACATAAAGCTTTAAAGCCAATGCCCCTTCAATTGGTTGCATTTGTTCCTCGGAATTCATGAGAGTCCTCGTCTTTTCAATCAAAATCCAAGTATTTCCTTCACTCATCATTCCTACACTTTTCATACTTGAGACAAGACGAGATGTGTCATCTCCCAAGTTTTATTACCAAGAATCTAGGCATCTTGTTGGCATCTCCTAAGTTTTATTAGTGAATTTGACTGTTCCATGGTAATAACTGTACAAATTTTAAACCTTTACGATGATATCCTTATACTCCGTATAAATAAATTACAACCTGTAACAATAATTTGGCTATCTTGATTCGGTTAAAATATTGGTACAATTGCGCATCTGCAACAAATGTGGTGGCTTTATGGTAAATTTGAAATTGACTTCCAGTTTCCAACAGGATCTTACAGCATGTTGTTTAGACTCCAGCTTCTGAGGGTAACAAAGAGATTGGGACATAGGGCATGTAATCCGGAAAAATACATGTTTGGGACCTAAAACCTGTTCAGTTTCAGCTAACAACATCGGATGGACAACAATCAGTGCTGCATCTTTTTCTGGACAATTTATGGAATTGGGAGTATAATCAGGGAGGAAACTTTGTTGTTGATAAACCTAATGCAGTGACAAACATTTAATTTTCATTGACGCAGATTGATCGCACTCATACTAAAAGTGGTCTCTGTGTCGACTCTATTCTGATATGTCCGAGTAACCTAACAAAGAACTGCATGACGAGATTATGAGATAACAGGATGGCTGCTCTTTGGTCATCAAATTTATTGCAGCTTGGTTCAGGGAAGCAATTGCATATATATTTACCGCAAGTCCATTAACTTGAAGCTTGAATCAACTCTTATCCCCAATTATAGAGTATCATTTGCCTAAGGAATGTTTCAAATATCATATGCATAACTCAAAGGATTCAGAAAAATAAAGAAGACAACGAGGTGAAACAAATTTAAGCCTTAATATGTTGCTACTACAGTATAAATGTATCCTAGAATTGCAAGTCCAATAATCTGTACATAAAAAGAGATTCATAATAATACAACCAAGTTAGACTATTTAACAAGGTGAATCAAATTTGCAAGTCAGGTAAATTTTGTAATGCAATCTTGCAAAATCGACAGAAACTTCATTATTCGCACCAATCCAGCTGAAACTTGAAACTTAAATCAACACTTAATTCCAAGCATAAAGTATTGCTTGCCTACAAAATTTTCGTAAACTATCATGTGCATGATTCGAAGTTTTTAGGAAAAACAGAGAAGGCGAGCTTATAAGATGCAAGTAACGGAAAAGACAAACACTAAATAATTCTCATTCAATTCTTTGATACACAAAACTATCAAAGACATTACTCCTATTACTACTAAACCAAATCAAACTAGCGATAATTGTCTACTTTTTCTACTAGAACGACTGCTTAAGAAACTAAACATAATCAAACTAAAAACAAGTAACACCACCATAGCCGGTCGTCATCCCATTGTAATCAATAGTGTACTGGTAATTGCAGTTACCACAGTCATAACTTATCAAATATCCATAAGCGACCTGAACCATCTGAATATTTCCGCACATTGGATCATTAGGATTTGGCATTGAATGAGAACCACTACCACCTTGGCCACCATTATCACCCGAACCATCCGCAGCTCCTGGCGGGGGTGATCCCGTTCCAGCTCCACCACTTCCCGAACTCCTTCCACCATTACCTTTTCCAGGCCTCTTACCATTGCCACTGCAACCACCAGATCCACCCCCATTACCACCGCAACCATCATTACTAGCTGGTGATCCAGGTGTTACTCCAGGATATCCACCTGCACCCCCGGTACCTCCTCCTGCCCCTCCGCCATTACCTCCACGGCCACCCCAAGCTGGTGTTCCTCCAGGATATCCACCTGCACCTCCTCCTGCCCCCCCTCCATTACCTCCACGACCACCCCAACCAGGTGATCCTCCAAAATATCCTCCAGCCCCTCCTCCGTTGCCTCCACGACCACCGCAACCTCCAGCACCACCACCAGGGCCTCCACCATTCCCACCACAACCTGCTCTACCAGGTGCACCACTACCTCCATAAGACCAACCACCAGGGCGACCCCAGTAATATCCACCTCCAAACCATCTCGGTTTCGAACTCTCAACTTCAGCCCCCGCGGCCTTAACATCTTTCTTGGACCCTAACACATTATCCTTCTCAATCGCATTCGCCAAGCCTCCATTAACTAACAAAATAACGAAGATCAAGCAACAGTAAACAACACTAAACCTCTTCATCTCTACTCGTGAGAACAATTGTTTTGCAGCCACGAAAATTATGTGCTCTCTTGACCGGGGATGTGAATGTATAAATAGTGTCAGGTTACGCGAGTTCTAATCCTACTCCTGTTCGTTAACTTTGTGTTTATGCTTATACATTACCCTATCTAATCCCCAAGTCCGAGACATGCTAGAAATCATAAGGCCGACTTGTTAAATCATACGGATACCTAATATTTCAACTCAGGCAATTTTTTCAACTATATTAATTTTATTTGATAGTTAATTTAAAATCTTTATGCAAAATAGAATTTATAGTTTAAACTCAAGTAAAATTAGAGATGCACAAAAAGCTCATCGGGCCGGGGCTTTGACCGGGCTTTTTAGTCCCGGGCTTTGACTTTGACCGGATCGGACCGGGCCGGGCTTCTGTGAAAAATGTGAGCCCGTTTAGGCCCTCGAAGCGGGTCGCGATGGGCTTTTTTCCGGGCCTGAAGCGGGCCGGGCCGGATCGGGCTTTTTCTGGGAACAAATCGGATCGAGATTTTATGTTATATAAGAATGTTTTTTATGTACTAATGGCAGACATGTGTTAAACAATCTATATTGACGATAAAAATATTACATTTATCGATTTACTTTTTGATTTGATGATATATTAATTGATTGTACTTAACTTGTTTTCGTTCATGTATCGTAATATATGCATATAAATAATCTTATTATTAATAATGAATATGTAAATATATATGTACTTAAATTATTTTTATATTTGTAGGAAGTGTAAATACATAAATATTTATGTATGTATACTAGAATAATCGAATTTTACCCGGGTTTTTTCGGGCCGAACCTGGCTTTTAATCGGGTCGGGCTGAAGACCGGGCTTTTTAAAAGACCGGGCTTTTGCCGGGCCGGGCTTTTCCCAAAAATATAGGAACCGTTTAAGGCCCTCGGGCCGGGCTTTGACCGGGCTTTACCGGATCAGGCCGGGCCAGATTTTCGGGCTCGGGCTTTTTGTGCATCTCTAAGTAAAATACACATGACATGTATACAGATAAATTTTTTGCTATATTCTTTTCCAAGATTATGTGATTATGTTCATAATATTTTTTTCTGTTTTAAAGCCAAGGATTGTACAAAATCAACTGTTTTAGAGTTTATTTTTTAAAAAAATAATAAACTCTTTTTGCTAATTAAAATGGGGGCTCAAATTTTAGCTGGAATGTAGACGTGAATAGGCTGTTTATGTTGCTCAACCTTGAGACTATTGAAGCAAGCTAAGCAATCTGTCATGGGCATAACATGCGCCCATGTGATCAGCATATGAACACTAGCAACCCATGTGAACAACACGACCATGTGCACTCCAGCAAGAACAACAAGACCATAATAATGTAATGTAATGATACATTCCACCATAATGATGTTCTGTAATATTCCTTTCTGTAAGGTGTATATATATTGCTTCTGTTGATATCAATGAACACACAAGAACTATTTCAATAGATTCTTTTATGGTATCAGAGCGTGTTCGATCTTGCGCTCCTCAATACAAAGTCAGATAGCTTATTCACACCATTAAACATGCCAATAACCAAACATGCCAGTAACCCACGAAACTGCTGACTCCACTACACATATATCCGACCCCTGTTCATTAAACATGAATGAAAAAGAAACCTCCACTCTATCCACCATCAACAAACCCATCGACTTTACATCTCCATACTATCTTCATCCCTCCGATGGACCACAAATCACAATCTGTCCTATTGTGTTACGTGGTGACAACTACAATGAATGGGTACGCTCAATGCGTAATAATTTACGAGCAAAGAACAAGTTGGGTTTCCTTGATGGAACCATAGTTCAGCCAGATAAGGGAACGACAGAAGGGTCATTATGGATGACGATTAATTCAACTCTCGTAGGATGGATTCATAATACACTAGATCCAGTGCTGCGGTCATCTATACCACAGCCCGACGATGCGAAAGAAATGTGGGATGATATTAAGCAACGTTTCACGATAGGAAACGGGCCACGGATTCATGAATTAAAGACACTTTTGAGTAACTGCAAACAACGGGGACGTCCAGTGGTGAATTACTACAATGAATTGCGAATGATATGGGATGAACTTGCGAGATATTCTAATATTCATGCATGTACTTGTGATGCTGCTGCTAAAATTGCTACTGAAAAAGAAGATGAAAGGATACATGACTTCCTTGTGGGTCTTGACTCCACTCTTTTTGGTAATGCTGTTTCAAATATTTTGATGATAGAACCCTTGCCACGATTAAACACAATTTTTGCCAAAATTGTGACTGAAGAACGTCACCAATCTGTTGCAAGAGCACATGAAACCAAGTCTGATGTTGTTGGTTTTTCGACACAAGTGACAGCTAAAGGACATAATCTTGTTCGTAATACTGAACGTCCTCGAGCTCCATCTAATGCAGTGTGCTCGCATTGTGGAAAGACTGGACATGAAATCTGAAAACTGTTTCCAGGTAGTAGGATTCCCAGATTGGTGGTATTCTGAAAATCGTAACAATGGAGGTCAATCTAGAGGCGGCGGCAGGTTTGGACGAGGGGGACGTTTTCCAGGTCGAGGCAGCAGCAAGCAGGTAGCTCATGCAGCAGCCACATCGAAGCCAGCGGCATGTCCAGAAGCAACCATTCAGGATTCCGATCGCAACGGAATTCCTGGCCTCACTGATTCTCAGTGGAAAACACTTGTGAGCCTTTTAAATAATTCAAAAGGCAATTCTTCATCTGAAAAATTGAGTGGTAAGTTTGATATTCCTAACCATCAATGGATCATCGATACAGGATGCTCCAACCACATGTCCGGTAATATTAAGTTATTTCACAACTTGATTAATGTTTCTCCTGCTACTGTTGGGTTGCCTAATGGAAAACAAGCAATATCTACAAAGGAAGGGACAATAATTTTGAGCAAAGACATAGTGCTAAATAATGTGTTATATGTCCCAGATCTTACTTGTAATTTGTTATCGGTGTCTCACTTGAGTGCCAATTTAAATTATTCAGTAACTTTTACTAATAAGTTATGTGTGATACAGGACCACACTTTGAGGACTCTGACTGGAGCGGGTGAACTGTGTGATGGGGTTTACTGGTTTAAGCCTATGCGACAACTTCTGGCATATCAAACAACTGTAAAAGAAAGACGAGAATTGTGGCATCAAAGGCTCGGACACCCATCACGAAAAGGTTGAATTTAATTTACCAGATACTATTATGCATAAAGGAAAGACGGATGCTAGTGATGTTCATGATACTTGTGATATTTGCATGAGGGCTAAGCAAACTAGAAACGTGTTTCCTTTAAGTAATACTATCTCCAAAAACATCTTTGATTTGATTCATTGTGATATCTGGGGACCGTATAAATTGTCTGCTAGTTGTGGCACTCATTATTTTCTAACTATTGTTGATGATTGTTCTAGAGCTATATGGGTTTATTTGATTTCTACTAAATCTGAAGTTCCTCAACTTATTCAAGATTTTTGTAAGTTGATTAAGACTCAATTTGATAAGCATGTCAAGATTTTACGAAGTGATAATGGCAGAGAATTTACTTGTCTTCGTCAATTTTATGCTGATAACGGTATGATTCATCAAACTTCTTGTGTTTACACCCCACAACAAAATGGAAGAGTAGAACGAAAACATAGACATATTCTTAATGTTGCTCGAGCCTTACTCTTTCAAGCTAATCTTCCTATTTTTTTTTGGGAGAGAGTATTATGACGGCTGCTTATTTAATAAATCGAACCCCTACTTCATTGCTTAATGGAAAAACTCCTTATCAAATACTTTTCGATTCATCTCCTCAGTATAATATCCTTCGTGTTTTTGGTTGTCTTTGATTTGCCAAAAATCAACCTCGTGTCAATGATAAGTTTGGGGATAGATCTCGTCGATGTCTTTTCGTGGGGTATCCATTTGGTAAAAAGGGATGGCGTTTGTATGACTTAGATAAAAAGGAATTCTTTATATCTCGAGATGTCATTTTTTTTGAAAAACATTTCCCTTTTTCTTGTGAAAGTGTTTTGAATACTATCACTAAAGGGACTAACAATGATAACTATTATGCTACAACAACCTATTTTGAGGATGTTGAAAGGGGGAGTGAGGCATATTTAGGTAAAGAATCTAATGTTGGGAACGAATTTGAGGTTGTACAACAACAACCTAGTCAGCAAACTAGTGTTGATGTAACTTCAAATACTCAAGAGTTTTTGAATAATGAAAACAATGTTCAACCGGAAACTGGTCGCGGTCATCGAATAAAGAAACCCTCTAGCAAACTTAAGGACTTCATCACCAATACCGTTTGAGTTGTAAACCCTGTCACATCAACCCTGAATGCTCCATCAAAGTCCTCAGGTACTCCTTTTCCCATTGCTCATTATGTAAATTGTGATAAATTTTCTGCACAACACACCAATTTCTTGACAGCAATTACCACATTCACTGAACCCAAATCATTTAAAGAGGCTGTTAAACATCCTGGTTGGCACAAAGCAATGCAAGAAGAAATCAGTGCACTTGAGAGAAACAAAACGTGGAATTTAGAAAATCTTCCACCCGGAAAGAAAGCAATTGGATGTAGGTGGGTTTATAAAATCAAGCATCGGTCAGACGGTACAATTGAACGATTAAAGGCGCGCCTAGTCGTGTACGGTAATCGACAAGTTGCAGGTATTGATTACAACGAAACCTTTGCCCCAGTAGCTAAAATGGTCACAGTCCGTACTTTCTTAGCTGTGGCTGTAAAAAAAAGTGGGAATTACACCAGATGGATGTGCATAATGCATTTTTACATGGAGATCTTGATGAGGAAATTTATATGCAACTACCTCCTGGTTTTAGTTCTACTACTCATGGTAAGGTGTGTCGATTACGAAAGTCAATATATGGACTTTGTCAATCTCCTCGATGTTGGTTTGACAAGCTCTCAACTGCCTTGAAAGTTATTGGTTTCAAACAATCTTGTGCTGACTATTCATTGTTTATTTATTACAAGGGAAACATTGCTTTGTATGTTCTTGTGTATGTGGACGACATCATTATCACAGGTTCTTCTTCTTCTGCAATTGAAAATTTTAAGCAGCAACTAAGTAAGAATTTCCTTATGAAGGACTTGGGTGCTCTTAAGTACTTTCTCGGGATTGAAGTTGCACGAGGAAATGATGGATTGTTTCTCTCACAGCGAAAATATGCTCTTGACATTATTAGTGAGGCTGGATTACTTGGATCATCTCCTGCTTCTACACCCATGGAACAGAACCACCATCTTGCCACTACTAATGGTGTCGTTCTACATGATCCTGAGAAGTATAGACGGCTTGTAGGGCGACTCGTCTACTTGACAATTTCACGACCTGAATTATGTTACTCTGTCCATGTACTAGCTCGGTTTATGGGTAATCCTCGTGTTGAACATTGGGATGCAGCGTTGAGAGTTTTGCGATATTTAAAAGGGTGTCCTGGACAAGGTATTCTGTTGCGCGGGGACACTAGTTTCCAACTAACTGCCTTTTGCGACAGTGATTCATGGGCATAACATGCGCCCATGTGATCAGCATATGAACACCAGCAACCCATGTGAACAACACAACCATGTGCACTCTAGCGAGAACAACATGACCATAATAATGTAATGTAATGATACATTCCACCATAATGATGTTCTGTAATATTCCTTTCTGTAAGGTGTATATATATTGCTTCTGTTGATATCAATGAACACACAAGAACTATTTCAATAGATTCTTTTAGAGACTAGTCAATTCACAGAGTTCAAATTTCAACAGTGATTTATATGTTCAGAGACGCCTGTGACTAGCATCTATTCATTTGTGGAATTCTTTTGTGGAGAGCCTAGTTCTAGTTGATGAAACCATAAATCCGTATTGTTCTTCTGGCACTGCAACATTTATATTGGATAGGTATGATTTGTTATATTATAAAACCGTGTTTTGCTTTCGTTCATTTTCATTAATTTGTTTGTTACTTCAGAGTTTTTATGCTAAAAGGTAATAAACAATGTACAATGTGGTTTGAAAAAGCATGACTCTAATTTGGTCAAAACGTGTATTTCAGGACACGCAAGCCTGCTTGGAGTTCTACCAGGACCGGCCGACCAGCCCCATGGTCAACACCGGCATGTAAATCTGCTAACCGTGCGGTAAGACCCAGTGGCTGGGCTTCCCTGCGATACGCAAGATACACCACACCCTGTCTTGGTCAAAATTTCCACTGTCTCTCCAACACGGCTACACGCAGGGGGCGGGTGAGGTTCGAACCCGTGACCCTTTGGATCAACGCTAGGCCTCGTTTCCACTGAGGCAGCTCTCACGCTCTAGCATGACTCTAATTTATTTGCGTTGCGGTAAGGTATGTTAACTTCTATTCAACTGTGTCCACTCTACAAATTTAGCTTAGTATATTTGCTCTGGATCTTGTTTGCTGCCCTCGATATATGTGGAGTTCACAAGAGATATCTGATCCCAGTAAAATTTTATGAATAAATGAGCTGAATTGCTACTATGAATCAGTACAACAAAATGCTTAGAAGAAACAGAAATAAAGCTGGTTCAGAGAAAAGGAAGGCATACCATAACCAACACTAGGTCAAGATACTGACAAGACAAATAGATTTCACACAACTCTGCAACATTATTCTATTTTTCAGATAGAACCAAATTCAGTTTTCATGGCAGCAATATCTCTCTGCATTTCCCTTGTGTTCTAGTGCGCTCTTGTGAAAGAAAAATAAGGACTCAACATTCCAGCGACCACCTAGACAATTAAGGGATATAACTATATAAGCAGAATCATGAATGAAACTCTCATAAGATCAAATGAAACTCTCATAGCAGAATCATGAATGAAACTCTCATAAGTTTAGAACAAAGAAAAGGTATATTAGACCAGCTAGTTTCATATCAGGAAAAAAGAATCAAGATGGTCCAGAGAAGTGGTTTAGATCATATTTTTGATAGGAACCAGTTTTCATCCATAAAAACTGTCAGAATTGTCAGGACCGATTTCTCGGATTTGGCAATGACATTGACATTAAACAAGTCCTTAAACCATACAGAATTTAATTTCCTTGTTGCAAAAAGGAAAAAAAAACATTATAAATTGACACATGACGACTATCTGTAAATCCGTGAAAGCTATAGAGAACTGAATATAAATATCTCTAGGAGTGGAAAGTTATCAAGTAACAGTACTTCGATAAATTATAGTCTTTTACAATAAAACTGGGATCTAACCTCGTTCAATTTTTGTTTCAAAAAAAAACCCTCGTTCAATTAATCAGTTGATTGTTGATTACTGCGGAGTTTACTTGCTAAGCTGTAGCAAATAACGTACATTAAGAGTGTGAAATAACTTGAGTACTTTCATTAACAGGAAGATACAACATATATTCATTCAACTTATGTAGATATGTGCACTGTACGAATAGCCTAGCATATTGATTTGTATCTTGCTTGGAAGAAACAATAACAAGGCTGCGAAGGAAGATATACCAGCATATTCTTTTATATCTTGTTCGGAAGGAACAAAAACAAGGCTGGTCCTGGATGCATAGGAAGATATACCAGAACAATAGAAACAATGAACCTTAAATTAGCGATACTTTTATATTAATATTATACAAAGTTAGACTACATTTACATTTGAATAGCGAAAACCCAATTTGGTTTTCATAGTAGTATATTCCTCTGCATTTGTCATTCTTGTATTGCTATGCTCTGTTCTGAAGAAACAAAAAACTCAATATTTCAGAGCTCACAAAAGAAAATTAAGGGATATAAACAGAAGCTGTCATAAGAACATATGGAACACATCTATGTCAAAATTGAGAGGAGTGGCAGGTAAGACAAGAATATCATCTATTTTATACTTGAATGCGTCCAAGAAAAGACCCAAAGTAACCCCAGCCTTCCAAAAATTAAACATGGAAATAATACTCTTCATCTTTCGTAGTAAAGGAAAAGAATTGTTATACATGAGAGCCCCGATTCCTTCGACCACAATTACTGCCAGACCAGCAGCAAAAACATCCCAATCACCAGTTTGTCCGATGACAGTTGCAAAACCTGTTGCGCAATAAAATCCCACCAAGAAAAACAGCAACTTCATTGGAAATTCAGTCTTAATATCTTCGACTCTTGCAAACAACTTGACTTGAAAATCTTTGATAATCTTTACAAGCCGAGATGGACCATTGCTGCTGTTTCCAGGAGGGGAGTTAAATCTGCTGCTGCCCGTACTGCTGTTTATTGACCAATTTGTTCTCCTGACAAATGTAAATATTTCAATTTTCAATGAGAATGTTAGATGCTCATATCAAATTCATTATTATCTACCTGAACTATATTTATTCAGATTTATTATCATGTACCCCAACTATAGTTATGGACTTATGGTAAAGGATAAAAGTTTAAGCATTATATATGCTACATTAGTAATGTGAGTTACAGGTTCAGGGCTGAGAAAACGTTGACATTTGCTAGAAGGTGTATTACAGTGCTTAAAGAGTGTAGATCTCTCAAAGGTAAGATCATAGATACAAGGAACGTGGGACGTAGCCACGTATCGCGAATCAGATCGCCCGTTTCCGAATCGGGAACAAACGCGACCCGAAACGTAGGGGCACGCGACCCGAAACGTAGAATGAGGCGACCCACAAGAAGACATATAATTCTTGTTAAGATGAAACCGATCTTTGTCTCTAACGACGTAGTAGAGTTTTGAGGTGATGTTTGTAGAAATATGACAGAAGTAAAGAAAAAGCAGTAGCATGGTTTGTATAAATAGATTGTATATATATAACTGCATATGTCGAAGAGAAGCGGCTGCTCATATAAAATTAGGGTTGGAAAGACATATTTAAACTTGGACTCCCTAAATGTGCCGGCCGAAAAAACTAGCTCCTTTTGTTTCAAGGCCCGAACAACAAATTCTGTATTATTCCAAAAATAATTAGTGAACTTAAAATATAGACAAATTACCGTTTGTATATTATTTAAAAATATATATTGTAGCTAAAAATGTATATTATAACATATTTTGTTTTTAAAAAACCCATCGTACCCTAGTGTTCCATCGTACCCACACGTTCCGTCGTATTGGATTCGCTAAAAATGATGTTCCACGTATCTGTTTCCGTCCCCCGTTTCGAATCGAACCCCATCCTATGTGACTATGGGTAAGATTTCTTGATTCCCTATGAAACTCTAATTAATCAAAGAAACTTATTGGAGAAATCGCAAAAATATTGGATCAGTAAATTTTTTTTGTAGCTCTCCAGTCATAACTTCGCAGGTTGCAACACGATACAGATTACAGACTTAAAAAACACATGCTTAGCTCAAACAAAGTTGAATGTAGAATATGTAACCCTCACATCCAATACTTGTGCTAATTGAGAGATACTCATACTATATATTCCACAAAAAGAGTAATGCATAATTAAATACACATGTAGTATTGATTTAGAATACTTGAGACTTACTTTGATATGTGGATCGGAGAAGACTGAACAAGACAGCATAAACATAACTTAGATGATGTTCTCCACTGCCACGACAATGCACTTTCATATGAACGATTGACAAGCAAAAAGTTGAGCATGAAACCACCAGAAGGCGCTGGCGGAACAGAACACTGCAAAGAGTTCAACGACGTTGATGCTGACAGTACCATGTCACCTTTTTAACATCACAAAATAAAACATACAACACATTAATATTCAGTGTCACGTGCTAACACTCCGTTTGGTTGAAAAGAACAATAATGCGAGACTGAAATAAAAGTTGTAGTATTAAATATTCATAAGTTTTATTCCTTCATCCATTCTATTCATAAAACACTAAACTACATCTCAATACCACCAACTTGGTGACGAATAATACCACCAACTTGGTGACGAATAATCATTCCTACTTCCTACGTGTATCATTCAAGATCCCTTATCATAGTAAATTCGCACTCTCCCATCACAATCCCTAATTCATTCCATCTTTTCTAACCCCCCAACATTATATATTAAAATCTTAAAAACAACATTACCCTATAAAATTCACAACATAATTCAAGAAAATATTACGCATTACTCTCCATCGGTTCCGGACCTTAAAATCAGATTATCACGCAAATTTAATTCTCATTTCGGGCAATTTCCAAAAACCATAAAATATCTCATCCTTTATTCTTGTACCAACAGAAGACAAACATGAGCTACTTACATGTTCATTCAAATTAGAGGAAAATGCATACAAATAATCTATAAATAAATAAATATACTAAGTAATTATTAATTAAGCATTAAAATGAGGCTAAACAGCAGTACCTAAGTAGTACTAATACACTGTACATGTAATAAAATAGTAATAAAAGAAATGTGCTTACAGAAATTATATGTATCTAATTCCGGCTCTGGGTATCGTCAGTCTCTTTGTGATTTGATTCTTTGAAATTGCAACGAAACCCTAGCTGCACAAAAAAGGGTAAGTAGTGTTTGGGGGATGGAGGCTAATTAAAGGTGTTTATAATTAGAAAGATGATACGGTTTTACGGCAGCCAAACAGGGCCGTGTTCACAGTTTAGTTCTTTTAGGTAGGGATGACAACGGATCGGATCGGATCGGGTTTTGCCAAATTCAAATCCAAATCCAAAGTTTTCGGATTGGATCGGGTCTGGATTTGGGTTTGAAAATCAAAATCCAAATCCAAATCTTCGGGTTTTATCGGGTTTCGGATCGGATTCGGGTTTAAATCTGGTTTTTTATTAAAAATTCAAAAATTAAAATAATCACATTAAGCAAAATATAAAAGAAAAATATATTAAAAATTTAAAATATAAAAATATTTTAGTTGTATAAAAATATAGGATATTATAAAAAAAATTAAAAACTATAAAAAAATAAAGAATATATATTTATATAAGTATATTAGAATTTTAATAAAAAAAATAAGATTGTGATTTGAATAAATAAATCAAAATTGTGGCTTATATATATATATATATATATATAATAAATCAAAATTGTGGCTTATATATATATATATATATATATATATATATATATATATATATATATATATATATATATATATTATAATAACATATACACAAGACTTACATACCGAAAAATTAAATAAAAATAATATCACATTATTTAAGATATCTCAAATATATATGTGGGTGATCATTTTGTTTATTTGTTTGATATGAATCTCAAATATATAAAATGATATAATAAATAATAATAAATATTAAATGTACATATATATATATATATATATATATATATATATATATATATATATTCGGGTTTCGGGTTCGGATTGGGTTTGGATCGTGTTTCGGGTTTCAGATCGGGTTACCTAAAATCCAGATCCAAACTCTTTCGGGTCCAAAAATAAGATCCAAATCCAAAAAATCGGGTTCGGGTAGACCTAAACGGATCGGATCGGGTATCCGTCGGGTCGGGTTTTTCTGCCATCCCTACTTTTAGTACACCTCTTCTGAAAGTGTGTCCAATCAAAATCTGTTTTAACTTTGAGCTGGGTGGGTAAAAAATTTGGCATAAAAGGTGTTGTCGGGGTTAACTTATTTTTCAGAAATAAGTAACTTACTAGCTTAAAACCTGTGCGTTGCATGGATTTTTTAAAAATATTATATAAAAAAATTTCATTAGTTTAAATTATTTTTTTTAAAACATGAATTTTAGAGGTTTAAATTTTTATATGAGATGATTTGATAATATATACTATTATATAAAAATCGAAACATTAAAAGTTTTGGTACCTGTTTTTTGGTACTTCATGAATTTACATATTTACCCTTCATTATAAAACACATAATAACTTCTAAAAGCACCTAAAATAAATATTAACATAATATAATTAATGGTATTTAGTCGATTGCCTTTTTCACATTAATTTCAGTTGAAGATATTACCTTTTATAAACACCTAAAAACATCAATCGTATCATATCTTTCAATCATTAATATTTCTTTCGAATAAAAACAAGTTACCTTTTTTATTTAAAACTAATATTACAATCATTAATATATACCCGCAAATATCACACCATACTTTTCAATAATTAATAAAATATATTAAAAATCCGTATACGTTGTTTATAATAAGTAAACATTAGTATAATCCGTAAACATGAGTATATTCAATTATATTAAATTAAAATTAAATTTTTTTTAAAAATGATGATTATATAAAAACATAATTGTAATATTAAATAAATTTTATAATATAATAAAAGAAACCTGTGCATCGTACGGGTATTGAAAGTTTGTCGGTTCGGTTTTCGGCATGGTCATCCTAATTATTAAAATAAATAATAAAAGAATATGATTAATAATAATTAGCCTGATAGGTCCTGAATGTGGGTAAAATAAGCTAGAAGGAGGGGTTGAACAGCTTATTACCTTTTAAAAATTAGAGCTTGGCGTTTTAAAATTTTCTTACTCTTTTAAAGTTAATTACTTATAAACAAGTAATATAAAATGGGGAATATAAAAGAGAAATATGACATGATCGATATATCCTAGTTCGCGATGCCCGCAATCCCCTAACGGATTCGAACACCCCTACTCCAGTCCCCGAGCTCCTCCCGAACTCGAGTTTCTTCCACTATAAAGAATTACACTACTTATAGTAGGCGGAGAAGCCTTTACAAACACTACGTATTTATCTTAGAGCCTAACTACCCGTTACCTCTTCAACTACTATGTAAGTAAATCACTTACGAGTTTATTGAACGTAACTCCCCGTTACTTCCTCACAACAACGTAAGACCTTACGAGTTTATCTTGAAGCATAGCTTTTCCACTACCTTCTCAAAACTACGTAATAAAAACCACTTACAAGTTTGTCTTGAAATGTAACTCCAAGTTACTTTCTCAAAACTATGCAAACAAAACCTTTCCGTAGACTTTAGTATCTACACCCTTTAACGGTCTAGGGTCTTAGGTCTTAGATTTTCGATCTTTTCTCCTCCTCACGGTGCAAAGATACCCAACTCCCCGTCGATGTATCTAAGACTTAAGTCTTAGAGCGAGAATCACCTCACTTCACTTCACCTCACGTGATATAATACAAGCACTACGACTTGAAAATCCTTTTTAAATTTGAAGATTTAAAGTGAACTAGTATAAAACTAGATCAAGGGAGGAAATATAAATATTAACGAGTTAGACTTCGTTAATATAAATAAATATCAAGTATATTAATTTATATAAATATTCGGTGTGGCCGAATATAAATAAAATGAAATATGCAATTTACTTCTGTAAAATGACACAAATAAATACGAGAAAGAGCGAGTTAAAAATATTACGTAGAATATTGAACAAGCTACTAACTCAAGGTATACAAATGTTACAAAATCGTATTAAAATATTATATGTCCGAGATCAACGATGAAATGGTCGAATATAATATTCCTTGGCCAAACGACCTTGATTTATCGGAGTTAGAGATAATTACTTATATCCCGAAGAATATTGAACAAGTTACTTAAGATCGACAAATACTAGTGTTATCACAACAACACTTGTATATAGCTTTGTATATAGCCGAATATATATTTATAGCTTGACAAAGCGAGGGACGCTATTACGCGTTAATGCTAGTGCGGAAAGTATATAAAATGCGTGAATGTAAAACACACACGAACAATAAATTAAGCACCAGACAGAAGCATATAAACACAACTCACACGTACGTAAAAGTAACTCGTTATAAAATAATGAGGACCGCTATTATGCGTTAAACTAGTGCGAGAAAGTATATAAACACGTAATAGAGCTTTCGGCTGAAAATTAATTCAAGTAATTGCCGAAAGTATTGAACTTGATTTCGGTTAAGAAATAAGTTCAAGATGACTTGGTTTAGTCCTTAAAGATTTAAGCTCAAGTAAGATTCAAAGGACTAGTATAAACCAAGTTAAGAAGCTTTCTTTTGATTTAAAGAATAACAAGTTTAAATCACTTGTTTATGCACTTTTAAGCATAAATCAAAAGATGGTTCTTAGCCTTTCAACCAAGTATTCACCAAGGGGTTGTTGAGGACTTAAAGAAGATCCAACAAACACTTCAAGAAGCTCTTCAAAAATTCTGCACAACTTGTCAATATACACTACACGAAAATATTCAAGAACAAGTGTATATTTTGATGACAAAGTGCAAGAGAACTCAAGCCAAATGAACACCAAATGAAAGGTATTCAAGGACGTTACCTTGGTGACTCAAAGACACAAATAAGAGCACTTATAAACTGCTCAAAATCGTCTAAGAAAACTGCTTAAAGAGGCTTGGTCGAGAGCAAGAGATGAGCAAGAAAGGAGGTCCAAAATTACTACCAAAATGGCCGGATTTGAGCACCAAAAGGGAGGTGTCCAAGGAGGAACCAAAGGTGACTCAAATACTCAAGTAAGAACACATAAAAGGTGGCAAGAATTCGTGCTTGGGGCTGCCTTAGAAGTGATGGCCGAATGGTAAGAAGAAGTGCAAGAAAGAGGACCAAAAACACTACTAAAACAAGGCCTATATGAGCACCACTTGAATGAAATTCAAGAAGGATAAAATGGTGACTCAAACCACACTTAAGAACAATTTGGGGACTGCTAAAAAATAGCTCAAGAGCTACCCCAAGAGTGATGGCCGAATGGTACTTAAAAGCTCAAGAAATGAATAACAACAAAGCTTTAAAGATTGTTGAAAAATGGAGCAACAAAGTTTTGTTATCCAAATCTTTTGGAGGTTTTTGGTACTCTTAAAAGGCTATGATTCTAGAGAGAAAACATCAACACTTCTAGGACACAAAAAGCTCAAGAGAAATGGGTGGGATTAGCTTGCGATTTATAGGCAAAGTGGTGGGAAAAGGAGGAAATGAAAGCATGACACTTGGCACCAACTAATAAACTAATAGCAAGGGCTCTTTCCTGGAAATTCATGCTAACTTGGTCCCCAATCTATATATATTAATCAGCTATATATGTATAGAGGCTGTATAATAGCTTCGTTTTATCCGAGTAAATCGAAACTACGCATATTAGCATGAAACACCCACTATATTGAGATAAATCGAAAAATATCTCAAAAATTATGAAACTTTGGGAATCCTCTTGAAATATTCCCAGAGGAATATGGTCAACATTTTACTTTAAAAGGAGTTGACCTTCAATGACTTTTGAGCAACCGAAAAATTAATTACGAATCAATTTTAGGGGTCCGGGAAAAAGTCATTCAAAAATCATGAAACTTTGTCTAAAAGTCTTTTTGACCATTTTAGTGACATCCTCGAAATTTCAAGTCAAAATAATAGGTGTAGGTATTTTATCCAAAAAATATTTCGATAAAATGCACTTACG
This sequence comes from Saposhnikovia divaricata, assembly GCA_036435485.1. Classification (NCBI taxonomy): domain Eukaryota; kingdom Viridiplantae; phylum Streptophyta; class Magnoliopsida; order Apiales; family Apiaceae; genus Saposhnikovia; species Saposhnikovia divaricata. The sequence continues at coordinate 38,442,842 of CM071599.1, forward strand.
CGACGGAATAAAATACACTAGTCGTTTGTCATAACTTATCAACGTTCTGGCTAAGGTTATGACTTGAAATATATTCAAATATAATATTCCTCAAATAATAATGGCTATGAAGTCCGCGGAATATTTATTTTTAATATTTTAGATTTTTATCCTTTTAATAGAAAATTGTTCGGGCTTTCGGGATAAAATCCAATTTCATTCTTTCGGCAAGTCTATAAATGAGGCAATTTTGAAAATAACTCTTTGATGAACATATCGAATATATTCAAGGATGAAACCCTTGAAGTAAATCACCGTTTTTGAATAAATCTTGTATTTTTTGTTCGTAAAACAGTGTTCGAAATATTTCGATATTTGTGCTGTCTTGACTTTGCCGTTAAATGTACCACAAATAACCTAGATTAGAAAATATCATTTTACTAACATTCCCTTATCCAAATCAATGATTGGTACGAGAAAATGTCACATCGAATAATCTTACGGAATTTACTATATCGTAAATATCCTGTTTTAATTTTTCACTTTCGTATTTTGACAAATCACCAAAACTTACACGTGGAGACTGTCGTACAATCTTTTTAAAAAGAATGTCTCACAATCTTCCCCTTTTTGGTATTTGTCAAAACTACTCGCGAGAAATTAATGTGTGAAACTAACTTCCCCTTGCTTTATGCATTCGAACTAAATGAAAATAGTTCGAAAATTTTGAAAAATGCAAGGTTTCGTTAGATACACATTTAATCACACATATATAATTCATCTTCCCCTTTTTGATAAAAACCAAAAAGTGAAAAATAAATTACAAGTGTGAGAGAGAGGGATAATTATTCTATGCATAAGAAAAATATAAGGGGAGGGGGAATTTAACTAATTATTACATGCCAAGAGCTCTACCAATCCTCCTTATATCCCCAAAATTAGTCCACTTCCCAAATCTTCACACAAGTTTGGAATAATTTAATTATACAAACACAAGTGCCTAGTCTACAAATGACAAGCATTAATCTTCCCACATATTGCAACATAAATAAGATAGCATTACAATGCAAGTTACAATACTAAAACTTGAGGCTGCTTCGAGGTGTTTGAATCGTGTGGTTGCTTTGAAATGGTGTTGTAGTGCATAAGTCGAGTGAGCATCTTTCTTGCTGGCATTTTACACGGCTTGAGGTGCAACAGAGCTAAACATCATGCAGTGTATAATCAAGTGTAGAGCCTGCAATGTTAGTACTCAGAACTCGTGTTAGAAAGAGTGCAAGTGAGTATCAATAATAAAATTGACAAAGTAAGGGTTAGGGATACATCACAGAGCTTTGGCTTGAACAAATTTTGCAAAATAGGCTTAAGTCCTCAATGGTTCCTGTTAAAGCACAAAGCAATCCTAACGAAAGCAACTATATGCACTAATGTGGCCAGTTCCCCCTGGGAACAGATCAAAGAAATCTCAAAGGGATTTCTAGGCAGTCCATGTGTTCAGTGGCAAGTGTGTGTAGTGTCTTTACTTATGAAAAATACAGCATTGTTAAATAAGCAAAAGTAAAGTACTAGGCAAGATAATTACAACAGCATTCATTCCAAGCAAAAGTACATAATAACTTCTAAGTCCAACTAACAGAGAAAACAGTTGGAAATAGAACTGATAGCACCAATACAACCATAAGTACTAAGATAGTAGCTAGAGCAACACAGAATAGCATATAAGCATACAAAAGTAAACATAACAACACAGATAACAAGCATCATAGATAAGTTCACCAAACACCACCACCAACAGTTAAATTCAACACAAGCTAACACTCAATCCACTTGATTGTAGTGCTCATTGTTGATCACTGCATCAACCAAATTCTTACAGTCCATGTTCTTAGAGTTGGTCATATTGACCTCAGTTCCATTTTCTTTGTTCTCAGTCTCTTTAACCTCATTCTCTTTACCATTATTTTCTGCAAGCTCAAAGGCCTCATCAATCATAGAACCCCCATTCATGATATTTTGCACTGGGATACCCAAGATAATGTCATTGTTGACATTGTTACCACCATGCATGTTAATCTGAAGTTGTATCAACTGTGACAGACTATTCTCAAGCATAGTCATTCTAGTCATAGTGGTGTTGATGTAGTTTTTCAGAGTATCTAGCTTAGTGGTAATCTTAGCATAGTTGGCTTGAAGCACATCCATAGAGGTTTTCAAAGTAGTGTAACTCTGTATCTGTGCCTCTATCTCAGCAACCATGGATTCATACTTCTCATGGGTCATTGAGAGAGTAATAGAGGTAACCTTTGCTTCGAAGGGTTCCAATGAGTGATTGTGAATCTCTGAATCTCTATAGATGTTGAGAGGTATCACAGTTCTGATATTATGAGTTGAGAGAGTTGCAGTGACATGAAAGAGAGGTGGAAGGCTATAATTGTACTTCAAGTACTCAAACAGCTTGGATCTCTATAGGTGGTTGTGTATGATTATTAAGTTCCTACTAGCTTTTGGCACTTCACCTGTTTTGGCTTATTTGACATACCTTGTCCCTAGCCCCGTTACAACCCAAATAAAGACCTTTTGATTATCGTCATTGATGTATGTTGTGTTAAGAGTTAGATTGATACCAAATGTCAAGCATGCTTATGATTTCGTTGGAATTGAGTGATACACTTACCCTTGTTCTTGAGTGAATATTCTTTTATGATTGGATTGTGAGTGTTTGCTTGTTTTGGCGTATGAGATCCCGAGTTTTGTCTCAAAGATGTACTCTTGTAGGCTTAGCATGGTTACTAACTTATTCTTACATTTGACATGGACTTGTGAGAACTTATGCATGTTCATTGAGTAGACTATGTGAATACTTGCACTTTCGACACCAAGACATTGCGTATTTATTTTGATTCTTAAGTTAATATGGCATGAGAGGATTTGAAGGTATGGTAGGATATTAGTACTAGAATAGTCGCATTTTCATATTAGTTGCATTCATGCATTGCATTGCATTGGATTTTGTGGGTACATTCGCTATAGGCCCTCACGAGACCTTACTCGTCCACTAGGGCTGCCTAGGGGTTTAAAGGGCTTGTTGCATATGCCAAATGCAACCGTGATCACCTACGGAAGTGGTACTAGTTAATTAGTTAGTTGTAATTGTATATGCTTGAGGACAAGCATCGGTTTAAGTTTGGGGGTGTGATAAGTGGATTTTATATCTACTTGAAACATACCAATTCGGCTTAAATTGATTGCTTTGGCCTCAAGTTTGTGGTAGTTTTTCTGCAGAGTTGAAGAAATGTCGATTAAAGGTGTAGTTTCTGTCATTTTTTGGAGTTGATTTATGATATGGAATGAAGAATGGAGGCTAACATCAACTACCAAGAAGTATACAAGTCATTAAGGATTAAAGACGAAAGCTCATGCAAAAGGAACGAGAAGAAAAAGCTGAAAAATCGAAGAAAAATCAATTTTCGCAGATTGAGGCCGAGCCGGGAGCCTAACTGGCGCTCCTGGCACCGTTTTATGCAGTTGGAGTTGGCGCTCCTGGCGCCAATGGCGCTACTGGCGCTGCGGCGTGCTGGAGAAATTCCAGCTTTGCCCTTTTTCGAGCTGAAATTGTATTCTACGTGGTTTCCGACTTCTAAATCGAATTCTAGTTGTATTTTAAGGTATTTTCTTGCTGGTCAAGATGTCTAGAGCCTTGTTAGGTCCGTTAAGATTGTAGAAGGGGGGGTTGAATACAATCTATACCATTTTCTCAAAATTTATTCGTTAAATAATTTTGCCTTAAACGAATATTTTTGTGCGGAATAATATAACACAAATTTCAAGTTGAATATAACAATATATTAACTTGAGGGGTATTACAAAATCAGTCCAAATGATTATCAAGTGATTAATAACTAATTAGAAAATTCAACATGAACTTTGCTAATTTAGTTAATAAAATCAAGATATCAATTTGTGAACTAGGAAACTTAATTCGCTAGTAGTACAAGAATCACAAGTAAACAAGTTCCAATGGATAGGATATTACAACTGAGATGAACTTGAATTTACAGAATTAAACTTGTAGGTGTTCTTGAGCTTGAGAGAGAGAGAAATAGGCTGCTGTGTGAATTTCTTGTGTTTGGTTCGACTTGTCATGTTCTTTCTGCACTCTTCTGCCTTATATACACAGCCATAGTCATACTACTTGATTTAAACTGATATGACAATCATTTTACATTAATATGACAATCGGTATGACTATCAAATCAATGTAATATGACTGTCCAGCTTAAATATAACTTTCGGTATAACTTAAATAGTCAATATAACATTCGGTATGACTTACCAAATGAATATAACATTCGGTATAACTTACCAATTGAATGAAATATGACTATCTCCATTTAACTGAATATGACTATCTCCATTTAACTGAATATGACTATCTCCATTTAACTGAATATGACTATCTCCATTTAACTGAATATGACTATCGGTATAACTATCAGTTTGATAGTTATATCATTCATATTTTTCAGTTTATAATTAATTAAATGACTTATAAAAAATCATTTAACTAACTAATTCTTTTCCATATTAATTCTTATTTAATTAATCTAATAATCATTTTAACAAATATATTAATTCTGATAGAATTAATTTTTTTATTAACTTAATTACTTGACTTAATCAATTAAAATAGAATTAATATAAATTCTTTAATAGTCAATACTCCGCTGAAAACCACGTAATTATAATAAGGAACATACACTGGCATGATGTTGACGTTCGATGTACTGTCTGGTTCATGAACGACTAACTCCAATCTCTGTTCTTCATCGTGACTTTTAACACTGTGGTCTTTTATACTCTTCACTCTCATCAATCATTCGGTACTGAAATTGTTTCTTGTCACTAATAGAAATCTCTGTCTTCGAAAATGAATCCACTTGTTTCAATGCTACCTTGAGGCCTGATCAGATATCTGAATCTTCTTCCAGTGTAAAACATCAAAACTATAGATTGACTTGTTGATTTTTCTTCTGACGATTATCATCTTGTGAGATTCCTGTGACAGTTAATATTATTTACTTATTACAATCTAGTTTAATTGGATTAGGATCCTCGAACTACAAATAGGCTGAGTCATATGCCTTTCAATCTCCCCCTATTTGTTTGTTATACAATAACAAGCAAATACCTAGAGGATTCTTCAACTAATCCCAATTAAACAAGTAAAAGAAAACACTTTAAATGCTAAGTAAATAATGTAAAAGTTCTGGTTTATATTAACATTGTCCAGATTCAAACAGAAAAGATAAATACAAGATAGATGATCCTCTAGACTGATCATATAAGATAATTATCCTATCTTGTTCTATCAAAGCTCTAATGATATATCTTGTAGAGCTAATCTTCAGTTACCACTTTCTTTCTCATTGATTTCTCCTTCTTCTTGTTCATCCATGTCCGGTAGATTCTTGATCATTTCTGAATCAACAAGTAAATCCCTTCTGGATGCCACATCTGTAGGATAGACCAATGGTATTCCAAGCTTCTTTCTTAACTCACCTTGATACTGCTTGTATTTCTTCATGTTGGTCTGAGCATAGGATCGAATATGATTTGCAGCTTCAATCTTTTCCTGTGATGCAAAACCATGATTCCGAAGAGCATATTCAACATATACCAAGTGTCTGGCAAGATGTGTATACAATTCGTCTGTCTGAAGATTAACAGTATGAATGACTTCTCCCTTGAGAATTTTAACTTGTGGAGGGTCACTTATAACTTCAGGACCAGCTCTTTCAGCAAACTCTTGAAACTTTTCATGAAGCAGTATGCCTAGTTCAGAAGATGTTCTTACTTTTGGTCTCAACACCCAAAGCTCTGACAGAGATCTATCATAGAAGAACTGAAGCGATACTTTGTGAGAGCCGAGCTTATGACATTCAACAAAGATAAGTAGCTCACCATTCTTTGGATCAGATGCAGTGGTTATTCTCACAATTTCTGTCTTTAAAGCTTTCAAATACATATCATGTATAGGGTTCTTCTGTTTGAAGCTTTCAAAGATAGCAATCATTCGACGATCATCATAGTCAGAAGTTTGTGGTGAGTCAATTACCTTTTGAGCACGTTCCCACTTATCACCATTTTTGTACTTGATGTACATCTTCCTAGCTTCCAGTTTCTGAGCATGTTGCTTTTGAAGTGCTTCCTGTTCTGCCTTTTGAAGTCTTTCATTATGAGCTAACTGTTCAAGTGTCTTCTTGAGTCTTTCTTCTCTCATAGCCAGATTAGCTTCATTCTGTTCGAGTTCTTTGTTTGCTTCAAAATTCATCTGTTGTGTTTCAACAGAATCAGGAATTATTTGCTCTTCATCATCCCAAAAACTGAGATCTGGTTCTTCAAATTCTTCACCAACATCAGGAAACTGTAAGTCAGCAAACAGATCAATATCAGGTTCACCTGTATAGTAAAAACCTTCTACAGCATCATCTTCCTGTTCTGTTGCTGCTTGATGAGTTGTCTTCTTCCCTTCACTCCTATCTTCAAATTTTTCTTTACTTGCACTTGCACTTGCTCCCCCTCTAGATTTCTCCCCCTTAGTTGAGGAATCCTCTACAGTCTTGTGACTTGTTCCAGCTCCAGGGTCACTTTCATCACTACCTCCGAAGAATTTCTTCTCTTCTGCTGTAAGTGAGTGAGTTCTGCTGATGATATTATATAAATGTCTTAACCCCTTTGCTTGATCATCACTTTGCTTTTCAATCTGACTGAGACGATGTTCAGTGGTTAAATGATTTTCATTTATGTTGTTCTGAAGATCTTCAATTTGATTAGCCATAGATGAGATAATAAGATCTTGAGCCACTGTGACATCTCCAGAGTCTTCAACTGCTTGTTGTTGAGAGAGTTTCAGTGCATTGATTTTGTTGTTGAAGATAGTTCTCATGTTGTCCATATCAAACCTCAAGTTTTTGTTGTCCTCTTCAGCTTGAGCTAGACTTTCTTTCATCTGATTTAATTGAGTAATGAGAGATAAAGTGTATGTGTCATTGTGTGCTCTCATTTCAATAGCTCTCTGAGTATCACTCACCTCACGTGCTGGTGTTTCACTCAGATTTGAAGTAATTCTCACATCACTCCTCTCATTATCCTTAGCTGCATCCATTGTACCTGCACTGGAGATCACCCTAGCCTCCTCTTGGAAGGTCAGTGATGGTGCAATGGGATTTCGCAAATCCCGATCAACCTGTGAAGGTTCTTCTGCCGTAACAATGGCAGGCACTGTAACTTGTTCCACTTGCATTACAATATTTTCAGCTTCATTTGCAAAAATATCTTCCCCCATTGTGAGTAACAGGGGTGAGCTTGAAGGAATGAATGGGTTTAAGATTGCCTTTGACATGGTTTTACTTTTCTTTTGAGATGGCAAACTTGTTTCACTCACACTATCACTACTGGGAATAGCTCTCTTGAATGACAATTTCTTTCTACGATAGTGTTTGGAGAATTTAGGATCAGTGTTTGGTGCATTGACCTGGGATAAAGGTTGTGGATCTACAACCCCTTGGTCACTTCTCACAATCATTTGACTACCAGAAAGATATTGAGATTGTAGTGGAGTTGAGTCGAATACCTGATCATTGACATGCACATCATCTTCATTCTGAGTGTGTTGATCCACTGGAAGTTGATGTTCAAGAACATTCAAGGGTTCAGAATCAGGTTGAGGTACTGGAACTTGTTCTGCTTCAGGCTGTGGAGCTTGTTGAACTAAAGGTACTTCAGCATCTGGCTGTGGCATGACATTTGGCAAATGTATGTATGTAGACATATAAGGTGTTATGACTACAGGAACATGCAACAAGACCTTAGAAGTGTCCAGCCTGGTGTAGAACTTCTTGTTTGGTTTACCAGACCAATGAATTCGATCATTTGGAAACGGAGCAGGTTGATCCTTAGGCATTAGATGATTAAAAATTAGTGTCAAAAATCGAGGATAATGACACTTAACCGGTTTACCTTTTCCAAAGTTCTTTGTAGCCTTCTTCAATCGATTCAACAGAATAGGCCATATTAAACTGCCAAAATTGATTCTTCTATTGTGAGCAATAGCGAAACCAATTGACTGTAACATACCTGTGATGACAGTATTGTTGCTCTTTGTAGAATTAGCAAACACCTTTGCTATGATCTCGAAGAAGATATTCCATTCTTGAACCAGATTGCTTTTGAGTGGTCGTTTCAGATTCAGTTGACCATGATAGTTGATATTTGTGAAAAATTGAGTCAACTCATCATTTGAAGGCAATTCAGCAAATCGTTCAGTTGGAAGTCCCAGAGCAGCATTGAAGACAGATTCATCCACTGTATATGTCTGGTCATTAAAATCGAATGAAAACGATCTTTCATCTGAGACAGCTGTAGTACACATTAATTTGAGTGGACCAAATTTCATTGGAACATTTGCAGTTATAGAGTGACTACAGAGATTTTGCTCATTTAGAAACTTTATCCAGGGCTTGAACCGATCCACTGGGCAATCCTCGGGATTAAAGTATCCAATATAATTGTGATTCACAAGTTCAAATTTATTATAAGCACCAGCCATTGCAAATCAGGGATTAAAATTAGTAAATCTGCAAAATTCAACAATTTAACCCAATTAAATTACAAAATTCGAATTAATTAATAATTAAAAAATTCGAAAAATCAAAATCTCTATCAAAAATTCTGAAAAATTCAGACAATGATCTTGATTGTAATACAAACACACATGTATTTTTAGTTTTTGCAAAATCACAACCAATTGTTCGGATTTTTAGATCAAAAATTCGAAATTTTTCAATCTCAAAAACTTAAAACTCGATCAAATCTTACATTTTCAACCTTGATTATGAAGATTATAGGCTGGGTAATCAAGAAAGATCCTTAGAAACGTGTTTTGAGTAAGATTTGAGGCAGAATTTGGACAGCAATTCGTTCGAATTTTGTGTGTATTTGTGTGTATTTCGTTCGACAGTATTGAGTGACTTAACACGTCAATATGACAATCACAGATGATATGACAATCACAATATAACTTAGCTAATATATATGAAATAACTGTGATATGACTATCGGGTGATAGTTATACCGATAGTTATATTACGTATAAAACGTAATATGACTACCCTAGGCACTGTAAGTTATACTGCGGTTTATATCTAATATAACTACCGAATAAACACTCAATATAACAATCAACTCTTAGTTATACCGATAGTTATATTACTGTTAATACACTCAATATAACTATCAACTATTTTAACAGTTATATTAAAACAAAAAACAAAGTTATATCTAAGTTATTTCTAAGTTATATTACATCATTTAACATTAATATAACTAATCAAACATTCGAATATAACAATCAAGAAGATTGTTATACCGATAGTTATATTTTAACAACTCTGTTAATATAACTAACTAACAACAGATTATTAACAGAATTTAAATCAAGAAAAATACATTAATAATTTACATAAACAAAAAATATCAAATTAATTTATACTAAAATTATAAAACCTAATAAAAATTATAAAAACGATCATATGTAGTCCCTTTTACGAAATCAAACATTAATAACAGAAGGACAAACATTACAAATTAAAATAAAATAAAACAAAACTAAATAATTATACTACATATTTACATAATTATTTCTGATGAGTTAATAAATCTATAAATTTTCTAATAAAACAATTTCCATATAGAAAATTATTGTAAAAGAAACTATGATTTATTTAAACAACAAAAATAATCAAACTGAATTAAAAACACTAACATTTTCAAGAAAAATAGATTTCTCATAAATTACAGCTTGTAAAATTAGAGAAAAATATTTTCAAAGAAAATGAATTAATCTAAGAATATCATAAATAATTAAAAATATGTACAGAAGATAATAACAATGATTTTAAGATGAAATAAGCAAGGATATAAGTTGATAAAATAAGTATACAAGTGATTTAACAACAAATATCAACACATCAATCACTTGTAACTTATTAAAAAATCAAACCTCAGATATTAACTAGTTTAATTACTAGGACTGTTTAACATACCCAATTCACCAACAATTCTGGTAAATGTGGATTCGTCAAGAGACTTAGTAAAAATATCTGCTGTTTGTTCTTCCGTGGGTACAAAAAATAACTCCACGGTACCATTCATGACATGCTCTCGAATAAAATGATACCTGATGTCAATATGCTTTGTCCTTGTGTGCTGCACAGGATTGTTAGAGATTGCTATGGCACTTGTATTATCACATAAAATTGGAATTTTATCAAGCACAAAGCCATAGTCTCTCAGCTGATTCCTGATCCACAAAATCTGTGCGCAACAGCTTCCAGCAGCTATATATTCAGCTTCAGCCGTTGAATTGGAAACTGTCTGTTGTTTCTTGCTGTACCAGGAAACTAGTCTACCACCTAGGAATTGACAACTCCCAGATGTGCTTTTTCTATCCACAACACTTCCTGCATAGTCAGAATCTGTATATCCAACAAGATTAAAACCAGAATCTTTAGGGTACCAGATGCCTAGGTTAGGCGTACCCTTAAGATATCTCAGAATTCTTTTAACAGCAATGAGATGAACATCTCTAGGATCCGATTGGAACCTTGCACACAAACACGTAGCATGCATAATATCAGGTCTACTCGCAGTAAGATAAAGTAATGAGCCTATCATACCTCTGTAGCTTGTGATATCTACCTTGACAGAATTTTCACATGCTCCAAATTTGACAGCTGTGGATGATGGTGTCTTTGCTGAAGAAGAGTCCTCCATTTGATACTTCTTGAGAAGCTCTTTGACATACTTGGATTGACAGATAAATATTCCATCTGTCCTGTGACTTATTTGCAATCCAAGAAAGAACTTCAACTCACCCATCATGCTCATTTCAAATCTACCCTGCATTAACTTCGCAAATTTCTTGCACAAAAGATCATTAGTAGACCCAAATATTATATCGTCCACATAGACTTGGACTATAATTGTATCATTCTTATGTTTCTTTGTAAAGAGAGTTTTGTCTATGACACCTCTAACAAAATCATTTTCAAGTAAAAATTCAGAGAGAGTGTCATACCATTTCCTTGGTGCTTGCTTAAGACCATAGACAGCCTTGAAAAGGAAGTAGACATAGTCAATTAAATCCTGATCTTCAAAGCCAGGGGGCTGTTCTACATAAACCTCTTCATCTAGCTTGCCATTCAAGAAAGCACTCTTGACATCCATTTGATAAACTTTAAAGTTTGAAAATGCTGCGAATGCCAAGAATATTCTTATGGCCTCAAGTCTAGCCACTGGAGCATAGGTCTCATCATAGTCAATGCCTTCAGATTGAGAGTAACCCTTTGCTACCAGTCTTGCTTTATTTCTCGTCACTGTGCCATCTTCATCAAGTTTGTTTCTGAATACCCACCTTGTGCCAACTACTGGTCTGTCTGTAGGTCTGGGTACCAGCTTCCAAACTTCTTGTTGTTTAAATTGATTGAGTTCATCTTGCATAGCAATCACCCAATCAGGATCAGAAAGAGCTTCTTCAGTTTTCTTAGGTTCCATTTCAGATAGAAACCCTGAATAATTGCATTGATTCTGAAGAGCTCTTCTAGTCTTTACACCAACAACTGGATCACCAATGATTAACTCAAAAGGATGAGCTCTATTCCAAACAGTCTGTCTGGGAAGATTAGATCTTGATGATTCTCCTTGACCTTCATTGGGATGTTGTGTGTGACCAGTTGACCCTTCATTTTCTCCCCCTGAGTTGTTGCCAGGTTGACTAGATGATGATTGATTATTAGAGTTAGTGGAATTTTGACTACTATCATTGATTTCATCACCATTACCCTGATCATCATTGTTGTCATTAGCATCAGCAAAAATCTCAGGTGCATTGTCATCATCTGAATCTGTATCTGTCATGTCATCTAAAGATAGCTTCTCAGATGGATTCTCAGTTTGGATACTAGGGAGTTTAGTGTCATCGAATGTTACATTGACACTTTCCATCATCTTCTGTTCATCAATCACATACACCCTGTATGCTCTCATTGAATAACCAATAAAAATTGCTTCAAATGCTTTGGTATCGAATTTACCACCTTGATCATCACCTTCTTTAAGCACAAAGCATTTTGCCCCAAATACATGAAAGTATTTGAGTGAAGGTTTCTTATCAGCCATAATTTCATAGGGTGTCTTCATTTGATCTTTATTGATTAGAGTTCGATTCTGGGTATAGCACGCAGTATTGACGGCTTCAGCCCAAAAGTACAATGGAAGCCTTGATTCACTTAGCATAGTACGTGCAGCTTCAATCAAGGTTCTATTCTTTCTTTCCACTACCCCATTTTGCTGAGGAGTTCTTGGAGCTGAATATTGTCTGGTTATACCCTTCTCAGTGCAAAAGTCATTTAGAACTGCATTCTTGAATTCAGTTCCATTGTCTGATCTTATAGCTCTCACTGGATACGTAGAATCTCGCTCAATTAACTTGATGTGATCAATCACCAGTTGTGGAGTCTCATCTTTAGAATTCAAAAACAGAACCCATGTGTATCTTGAAAAATCATCAACAATCACTAGAGCATATCTCTTCCTTGACATAGACATCACATTAACTGGACCAAACAAATCCATATGAAGTAATTGTAATGGTTCAGTTATTGAAGATGTATCAGTGCTCCTGTGACTTGCTCTTTTTAGCTTGCCCTTTTGACATGCATCACACAGTCCTTCTTGAGTGAATTCCATTGAAGGCAAACCTCTCACCAATTCTCTTTTGACCAGAGAATTCATTGTCTTGAAATTAAGATGAGAAAGTTTCTTGTGCCATAGCCAACTCTCATCATTAGATGCTTTAGTGTAGAAGCAAGTGACTTCTTCAGTGCTTCCTGAATTCATATTGGCTACGTACAGATTGCCTTTTCTAACTCCTGTCAGTTGTGGCTTTTCATGTCTCTTGTGTGAAATTAGACAATTCTTCTTGTTGAAATGAACTTCATAACCTTTATCACAGAATTGACTGACACTGAGCAAATTGTGCTCAAGTCCTTTCACAAAAGAAACTTCATCAATGATAACATTTCCAGCTTCAAGTCTGCCATATCCATCAGTTCTACCTTTGCTGTTATCTCCAAAGGTAACTACTGGGCCGGCCTTCTCCACCACATTTGTCAGCAGGGCTCTATCTCCAGTCATATGCCTTGAACATCCACTGTCCAAGATCCAGGTTATCCGATCAACCTGTTCAATACCCTGCAATGACAAATGAGTTAAACCTTCTTCGGGACCCAAATTTGATTGGGTCCTGCGTATTTAAAGTATTGACCTTTGTCAGGCAAAACAACATTTTTAAGTTTAACCTCTTTAGTCAATAAACATTTAACCTTATAAACAGATTTGAAAATCTTTTGTTTAATCTTGGGTATCCATGTTTCTCTCCCAGCAGTAACACTTGTGTCATTGACTGGACATTTGACCTGGTAGACATTCTTGGTAATCTTTTGTTTAGTCTTAGGTGCAAATGTCTCTCTCCTAACTTGAGGAGGAAAAGCAGTCTTAGATCGAACATTATTGTTCTTGTTCATGTGCTGTCGAGGAGCATTCTGTTTAACACATGCATAATTACCATTAAAATAAGCACGCATATTGTTAAAAGCACAAGACATACAATTGATAATACCACATGCTTTATGATTAGAGTTAATAGTAGGCATGGTATTTTTCTGCTTTGACTTGTTACTACCTAATCCAGTCTTAGAAGTACTAGCTGATTCAACAACTTTGACTGGTACTTTAGGTAGATCTTTCTTGGGTGACACATTTGTTGTGTTAACGTCCTCAACTGATTTAGCCTTAACAAATACTGTGACATTTTTCTTGGATGACACATTCTTTGTATTATGGTTCATAGCAGTTTTATTCTTAACACATTTATTCTTAACAAGAACTGTGCCATTTGCAGCATCCTCATTTCTCATTTCTTCATGTATAACCATAGAACTAATATCTGGTGGACCAGCATCAGATTTTGTAAACATTGGTTTTTCAACATTCTTGAGAATATGTGGTATACCTCTTTCTTTAGCTGGTATAGAATTAGGGGAATGATTACTCAAAGAACCAACAGCTTGACTGTAATCAAATCCTATTCCTACAGTTTGTTCTAATGCTTGTTTGTTTAAGAAATCTTTAGAAACTTTAACAGAATTATAACATGCTCTAACCTGTGTTTCAAGTTCCCTAATGGTGATTTCTTGTTCAGCAATCTTATCAACTTGTTTTGACATGTATTCTCCTAGACCCATTTCTCTGCAGTTAAGTCAAGCTATTTCTTCTATATTCTTATCTTGATTAACCTGTACCTTTTTTAAATCTAGCATTTGATTTTCAAGATTAGTGTTAACAAGACTTATTCTCTCGTACCCTCTTTCTGCATTATTCAAGGAAAGACGTAAATTACCAATTAACTGAGCATCAGTAAGAATTACCGGAGTGGTATAATAAGTTGAAGATTCAGCATTTGCCACCAACGCAAAGTTTCCATATTCTTCATCTTCGCTATCTGTATCATCCCAGCTTTTACCAGCAGCCACATAAGCTCTTCCACTTTTCTTCTTTTCAGAAGCATAATCTTTCTTCTGTGCTTACTTGGGTTTCTGACACTCAGTAGCAAAATGTCCCAACTCATTACAATTGAAACAACGGATTTTGCTTCTGTCAACAGTTCCAGTTTTATAACCTCCCCTGTTACTAGAGGATGAAGAACCTCCTCTCTGAAACCTGTTATTTGACTTAAACCTGAACTTTGGATTTCTTCTGAATCTGAAGTTACTAAATTGTCTCACCATCATTGCCATAGATTCATCTTCCAATTGATCCAGCTCTTCAAGTGAATAAAATTCTCCACCATCCTGAGTAGCTGGTGTTTGGCCAAGTTCTACTTCAGTTTGTTCCTTGTTAAAACTGATTGGTTGAACCACCTTAGTTTCCACTTCCTTAGGAACCTCAACCACTAAAGCTGTAGAAGAATTTGCTATTCTGCCTTTGCCATAGAATTCCTTTTGCTGTACTTGTTCTAATTCATATGTTTTCAGAACACTAAACAGCCTTTCAAGAGCAACCTGAGTCAAGTCTCTAGATTCTCTGATGGCAGTAATTCTATGTTCCAAGTGAGTAGGCATAGTTAGTAAAAACTTCATGTTGATCTCCTTCTGAGTATAATGCTTGCCATGAACTTGCAAGTTGTTGATTATCTTGTTATACCTTTCGAACACTTCCTGAATGCCTTCATTAGGGCCAGCTCTAAAGTGTTCATATTCAGAAGTTAGAATTTGCAGTCTATTTTCCTTGACTTCATCAGTCCCTTCATTAATGACCTCAATAGTTTCCCAGATGTGCTTAGCAGTTTTACAATTTCTCACATGGCTATACATTACAGCATCTAGGGAATCCAACAGAATGAGTCTCAAATTTTTATCCAATCCAGCTGCCTCCTTATCTTCAGAGGTATAGTTCTCAATGTCCTTTGGATAGGATCTAGCAGGGACTGTTACAGTTCCATTTACAACTGTTTCAGCATCATGTTGCATGGGAATTGCTGGTCCATTTTCCAAAACCCACAAAAAACTTGGGTTTGCTACATCAAGAAATAACTCCATTTTGTTTTTCCACATATCATAATTATCTTTAATAAAGATAGGAATTTTGACATTGCCTTTGGCAGACATGATGAATTTTTAAGAGAGTTAAAAATTCGAGCTTAATTTTTTATTGAGTAAAAATAGGATCTTGATTTGTGTATCAATCAATAGGCTCTGATACCAATTGTTAGGTCCGTTAAGATTGTAGAAGGGGGGGTTGAATACAATCTATACCATTTTCTCAAAATTTATTCGTTAAATAATTTTGCCTTAAACGAATATTTTTGTGCGGAATAATATAACACAAATTTCAAGTTGAATATAACAATATATTAACTTGAGGGGTGTTACAAAATCAGTCCAAATGATTATCAAGTGATTAATAACTAATTAGAAAATTCAACATGAACTTTGCTAATTTAGTTAATAAAATCAAGATATCAATTTGTGAACTAGGAAACTTAATTCGCTAGTAGTACAAGAATCACAAGTAAACAAGTTCCAATGGATAGGATATTACAACTGAGATGAACTTGAATTTACAGAATTAAACTTGTAGGTGTTCTTGAGCTTGAGAGAGAGAGAAATAGGCTGCTGTGTGAATTTCTTGTGTTTGGTTCGACTTGTCCTGTTCTTTCTGCACTCTTCTGCCTTATATACACAGCCATAGTCATACTACTTGATTTAAACTGATATGACAATCATTTTACATTAATATGACAATCGGTATGACTATCAAATCAATGTAATATGACTGTCCAGCTTAAATATAACTTTCGGTATAACTTAAATAGTCAATATAACATTCGGTATGACTTACCAAATGAATATAACATTCGGTATAACTTACCAATTGAATGAAATATGACTATCTCCATTTAACTGAATATGACTATCTCCATTTAACTGAATATGACTATCTCCATTTAACTGAATATGACTATCTCCATTTAACTGAATATGACTATCGGTATAACTATCAGTTTGATAGTTATATCATTCATATTTTTCAGTTTATAATTAATTAAATGACTTATAAAAAATCATTTAACTAACTAATTCTTTTCCATATTAATTCTTATTTAATTAATCTAATAATCATTTTAACAAATATATTAATTCTGATAGAATTAATTTATTTATTAACTTAATTACTTGACTTAATCAATTAAAATAGAATTAATATAAATTCTTTAATAGTCAATACTCCGCTGAAAACCACGTAATTATAATAAGGAACATACACTGGCATGATGTTGACGTTCGATGTACTGTCTGGTTCATGAACGACTAACTCCAATCTCTGTTCTTCATCGTGACTTTTAACACTGTGGTCTTTTATACTCTTCACTCTCATCAATCATTCGGTACTGAAATTGTTTCTTGTCACTAATAGAAATCTCTGTCTTCGAAAATGAATCCACTTGTTTCAATGCTACCTTGAGGCCTGATCAGATATCTGAATCTTCTTCCAGTGTAAAACATCAAAACTATAGATTGACTTGTTGATTTTTCTTCTGACGATTATCATCTTGTGAGATTCCTGTGACAGTTAATATTATTTACTTATTACAATCTAGTTTAATTGGATTAGGATCCTCGAACTACAAATAGGCTGAGTCATATGCCTTTCAAGCCTATATAAACACATCCAACCCTTGTAAACATATCATTATCAACATTACATAGAATTAGATATCTTGTACATAATATAGCTTAGAATTGCAAGGGAGAAAAGGGGAGAAGGATTCAACGCTCGTGACAAGCAACGGATCTAAATCTACTTCATCTTTTGTATCATAGATTTGTTTTCTCAACTCTTTGTTTTATTAATATTATTACTTTCTTTCATATCTTGTCTATTATCATGGTTTCACTTGATCCCATGATGACGAAAGGTTCGATTATGAACTAATCGTTGTCATGGGATTCTAACGGATTTATCTATGTAACTTAGTAGTTTGATTGCTTTAAAGATATGTGTGTGGTGAATTCTTGATAACCTCGTATGGTTAATCTTAATGCTTTTAGATGCGTAGCTAACATCTAAATTAAATTATTAATCTCTTGTGAAACGAGAGTAGATATTGAGATTTAGAACTTGCCATGCTAGCATAGGATATGTTGATGTTTTAACATCATGATTTGTAGCGTAAATAGAGATATTATGCTGCCCTATGTGATCTTAATGGATAACTTGATCTTCAACCGTTATGTTTTCAAATTCTATAGAGATATAGGGTCTAAGCATAATTGGTGTCTATTCATCTTCTATCTCTTTTGTGGATGTATGTTTAGTTTGGTATGCGTATACTGAGAGGTAGCGTGTACTTGTTTCGTGTTGTCCGATCAGATATCATAACCATTGCATATAGTGATTAAAGGCGTCAGATCTAAGCGAAGTATTTAATGAAGTTAGGATCCCATGGTTTATCTTGCATAAGTAATTAGATTTTAATTCTCATTAGTTAAGTAATTCTTAGTTTAATAATTTGCATCTTAGTTTAATCAAAACCCAATATTGTAAATTGTCTTAGCAGTGAATAATAATCATACATTGTTGCATAGGTACATCTACTGAATTAAAACCATAACCAGATCTCTGTGGGTACATGCGCGTCCGTTACTGTTCATGCGCGTCCGTTACTGTTCATTTCGCTGATTTTGCTGATTTTGCTCTATTTTCTTCGTTTTAACTCCGATTTTCATTCCGTTTCTTCCGGCTCTCTCGCAATTTGATGTACTGTTATTCTTTTAGCTCAAAACCCACCATTTAAGCATGGAAAACATCATCCCACATCCGACTCTTATTCCTGCACAAATTCACTAAAAACACATCAAAAACACCACATACTTGTGTTCAAGTCATCAATTCAAGTCGATACGAAGCATTCCAAATGGATATAACATCCACTTATCACACCCCCAAACTTAAACCGATGCTTGTCCTCAAGCATAACAATTATAACTATATACAACTAACTAGTACCACTTCCGTAGGTGATCACGGTTACATTTGGCATATGCAACAAGCCCTTTAAACCCCTAGGCAGCCCTAGTGGCCTCAATCTGCGAAAATTGATTTTTCTTCGATTTTTCAACTTTTTCTTCTCATTCCTTTTGCATGAGCTTCCGTCTTTAATCCTTAATGACTTGTATACTTCTTGGTAGTTGACATTAGCCTCCATTCTTCATTCCATATCATAAATCAACTCCAAAAAATGACGGAAACTACACCTTTAATCGACATTTCTTCAACCCTGCAAAATTAAACAAAACACATCAAAACTACCACAAACTTGAGGCCAAAGCAATCAATTTAAGCCGAATTGGAATGTTCCAAGTAGATATAAAATCCACTTATCATACATCCATAGAGGTTTTCAAAGTAGTGTAACTCTGTTTCTGTGCCTCTATCTCAGCAACCATGGATTCATACTTCTCAAGGGTCATTGAGAGAGTAATAGAGGTAACCTTTGGTTCGAAGGGTTCCAATGAGTGATTGTGAATCTCTGAATCTCTATAGATGTTGAGAGGTATCATAGTTCTGATATTATGAGTTGAGAGAGTTGCAGTGACATGAAAGAGAGGTGGAAGGCTATTATTGTACTTCAAGTACTCAAACAGCTTGGACAAGAAGAGACCAAAAAGATTAAGTCCATCCCTAGATACAGAGTACATTTTAAAGAGAATCATGTGAGGAATATTGGAAGTAATTCTGTTTGTGGCAACCTTATACATCACTTTCATCTCAAGGAAAGTGATAAGTTTGTCAGAGGAGGGAAAGATATTGTTTTTGATTAAAAGATCAAGATTTTGATACAAGGGAGAAAAGTGTTCAATTCTGAACCCTTTATCATTGTTGAAAACATTTTGGGGCACATCAACTTTGCAAAAGCAAGAGATGAAATTTCTATACTCAGCCTTGTCAAAGAGAAACGTTTTGGGAAGATCTACATTTGGGAGTGAAGCAAATGCAGGATTAAGCTTAAGAGCTTTGACAAGAGTTTCTTGGTCTACAAGAACAGGTGATCCTCCAACAACAGAAGACAGATAAATACCTCCATTGACCCTTGGATTAATGGCTAGGTTAGCATAGAACTCAGCCACAAGGTTAGGTAGGACTCTCTTAGAAGGAAATGAGAAAAATGGTTCGAGATTTGCCATAGTAATGATCTTGATCAAGTCATGATCAGGTTCAAAATCTAGTAAGTATCAAGTTTGGAGCTTGGCCATAGAGGACCTAGTGTGAGCATGGTTTGACACAAAGATTGGAGGGTTAGGCTTGGCTTTCTTCTTCTTATTCCTATGAACAGAAGTAGAAGGGAACTTGATAGTGTTTTGGTGAGTGTTTAGAGACAAAGTGGTGTCAACCGGATTCATGGCAAGAGTGTAATGTAATAAACACAAAGAGCAATTACTACACTTAGCCACAAATAAAGAACAAGAAGACAGGAGATATGAATGCAAGTGTGAAGCAAAAATGAAGTAAGTAGTTCTCTTAAATGCACACAAACATGCTCGAGGTTAATTCAAAAGAATTAAGGAAATGGTGCAAGCACAGTGCAGTAGGACATGAACAATTAACACAGGACAAGCAAGTACACTGCAGGATATGGCAAGGATCTAAAAAGCAAGGCTACTAAGCAATTATATAACTGATCAATCAGAAAGCATGCAGCTATCCTTATTCTAGCAACAAACGGCAAGAGCATTAAATGCAAATCGAGTAGTTATTAAGATTGGCAAAGCTTTTCCTAAAAAGTAGCATTTTAAACATTTCTACAATCACATCTTGCAGGTACCAGTCATAGAAAATAGCACATTAACTTATACAAGCATGCTGGCATACACAAACACTACATTAATAGCTCTCACACAGATACCACGATAGCACAGATATTCATTCTCAATCACAAAGCACTAAACACAGGTGCACAGTCCTAATCATAGATTAATACTAAGGTAGTAGATAGGATCAAACCAGATAGGTAACTAAGAATACTTAGTTAGCTCACATAGAACACAACTAAACTACAACCATACCAACAGGATCAGTAACTCCATCTTACAAACATGCAGAGAGATTCAGATAAGAACAATTCAAATAGACATGCTATCAACAATACACAGAATGCACTTGGACACAATATGAGAATTGCACACAGATAAGATACATTGCTAGCAACCTAAGGCAATAATATAATCATAGCACAGTAATGAAATCTACTAGAACAGATACAATCAAGATATAGACATTTAAAAAACCTTATCAGTACTAAATAATCAAATCTAAGTGCTAGGTGTGTGTGTCCAGGCATTGCAAGTATGACAACTAAAATCAAATGCACTTCGAGAAGTTCACACAAAAAAAAATTCAAGCATATAAGCACATACCACAAAAACATTATGGATGTAGTAAAGTGACAAAGATGTACACATACACTGATCAAATATGTGCACAAGCATAGTCTTGCAATTTTAATTTGGCAATTCATGTCATATAGCAAATCAGCACACATAACCTTTTGCAAAGTTAAGCAAATTGCTAGACATGAAAAGGCAGCATACATGAGTATATTGTATAAGAGCTAAACATGGGATAAGATAATTAGTCATGTAGAATTCATTGAGCACATACCACATTAAATTTAAACTACATATCATCAAAATACAGGGCATGATCAAGACAGAACTCAATTAATTTACCAAGCATACAAGTAACCGACATTAATGCTCAAAGAGACAGGACAAATTCACCTTAGGGTACAAAATATGCTAAGACAAATGCAAGTAAATTTATCTCTAAATAGGCATAAAATCCAATCAATCAGAGAGCATAAATTCAGAGCAATTAATCAATTCTTAAATTACACATGCATTAGTCAATAAAGTTACATAAAGTTGAGTAGTATCTTGCAAGGGTTTGAGAACAATGTACCTTGATCATGGTGGCAATACACATGATGAATCCAAAACTTACATAAACACACAGTCTTACCATGTCAAAACAGGGACTTAATCATCACAATGCACATTAGGTCACTTTTAGGTTTATCAAGACAGTGACACAAATAATCAACCGTTAGCATTAGCATAATATAATCAAAACAAATTGAATGATCATCACTACAATAATCATGCAATATCAAATGCAAGGAGATGCCTGTTGGTACGATAGAAATCTTAAATCAAGAATTAGTCGAAACAAAAATACATTGCTGTCATACCAACAAGATCTCAAAGCAAGAACATTGAACTAAAGAGATAAACAGTCCTAATGTTCTAAGGATCACTATCCAAATACTATGATTTCTATCTGTGCGCCCAGGAGCAAAAATCGAAAAAAACAACATGCAGTTCCTGTTCGCACGATAGAAATCATGATATTGAGACAGAGGTAAACATGCAAGGCTCACAATACACAATATCGATCAGTAGTACGACTTTTATCTGTGTGCACAGAGATCATTAACCCTAATGTCGAAGAACAACGCTGATCGACACTCTCTGTACACTGGATAAAGTCGCATTACTAGGACATTGGTTGCACAGACTCAAATACACATAAATAAATCGATTTCTCGATTCGTTGAAGGCCTTTTGTTAATCTTTGAATATCGACGTGATTTGGGGAAACAAATTCTAGGAATGAATTTGAAAAATCGATATTATACAGGTGTGTATTTGGGTGTATGGAACACGAATTTGTGGTCAATTTCTCCGAACAAACACGGACGTGGCCGGAATTTGAAACTGAAAATCTAGGGTTTTAGTCGATTTTGAGGAGAGAACACAGGGTATGAATATTTTCCTTTTAAGGAAATTATTTATAAAATCAACGAACGGCTTAGATCACTGTAGACGTTTGAATCTATAGCCGGGATCATTTTGCGTGTTTCCAATACCCTTGACTTAGACTGATTGACCACTGATACGCATATCAAGCACACGCCAGCCCCTTCACAAAATTTCTAAATTTTGTGGATTTTATTTGCATTTTTCGTTTTCCAAAAAATGAATTCTAAAATTCGATTTAAAATAGCAAATAAATCAGAAAAATTCACTAAAAATTCCTGCGCCACCAAAAAATTTGCTACTTTAATTTAGAATATTAAAGTGCACAAAGTTCACAACATTGTCGAAGAAATCTAAACGTTCAAGTCCCGCCTGAAAATCCGCTTAAACAATGTTCTAAGTTGCAAGATAATTAAAATAAAGTAATACATATTTTGAATAAAATTTAACAAATTAATTTGGGCATGCCATCATTCCTAAGTCAAAATGCAATTTAGCGAATCTTTCGGAGCTTAATGGTTTCGTGAAAATGTCTGTAATATTTACTTCGGTATCGATGTGTACTATTTTAATATCGCCTTTATTTACATGACCACGAAGAAATGATGTCGAATATCTATATGTTTCGATCTCGAATGCCATACCGGATTTTTACTTAAATCAATTGCACTCGTATTATCACATAAAATAGATACAACATCAAATTTATAACATAGTCGGCTAATGTTTGCTTCATCCACAAGATTTGAGCACAACATTTCGCGGCCGCTATATATTCCGCTTTGGTGGTAGAAATTGAAACTGAGTTTTATTTCTTTGAAAACCAAGAAACTAAACATCCACCAAGAAATTGGCATGTGCCACTAGTGTATTTCCTATCGATTAAATGCCCCGCATAATCCGAATCAGAAAAACACACTAAATCAAACGGATGTCCTTTAGGATACCAAAGATCTAAGTCTTTAGTTCCTTTAAGATATCTAAATATCCGTTTAACCGTAGATAAATGTGATTCTTTCGGATCCGCTTGAAAGCGAGCACATTTACCAACACTAAATTGTATATCCGGTCTACTAGCCGTGATATAAAGTAAGCTTCATATCATCCCTCAATATTTCTTGATATCTACGGACACACCATCCTTATCTATAGATAACTTATCGAAGATTGACATAGGAGTACTTATAGGTTTTTCATTTTCCATCTCAAACTTCTTTAGCATTTCTTTACAATACTTCGATTGTGAAATATGAATTCCATCTTGAGTTTGTTTAATTTGCAAACCTAAGAAGAAATTTAATTCTCCCATCATGTTCATTTCGAATTCTTTACTCATATTTTCCGAGAATTCATTACATAGTGATTCTTTGGTCGCGCCAAAAATAATGTCATCTACATAAATTTGAACGAGAAAAATATCATCACCTTCATACTTAGTGAATAGAGTAGTATCCGCAATTCCCATTTTAAAACCGTTAGCTATTAGGAATTTGCTTAACCTCTCGTACCAAGCTCTCGGAGCTTGTTTCAACCCGTATAAGGCTTTGTACAATTTGTACACATAATTAGGATGTTTATGATCTTTAAATCCCGGTGGTTGTCTTACATACACCTCTTCTTCTAAGACACCATTTAGGAATGTCGATTTAACATCCATTTGATATACTTTGAAGCCTTTATAGCAAGCGTAAGCCATGAACATTCGAATAGACTCGTTCTAGCCACGGGATCGTAGTTTTCATCAAAATCTATACCTTCCATTTGAGTATAGCCTTGAGCAACTAATCTTGCTTTATTTCTTACCACTTCTCCACTTTCGTCTAATTTATTACGAAAGACCCATTGAGTTCCAATAACGGAAGTGTCGGGTGGCAGAGATACGAGTTCCCAAACTTTATTACGAGTAAATTGATTTAGCTCATCTTGCATGACGTCAATCCAATCCTCGTCTAATAAAGCTTCTTTGGCCGATTTGGGCTCCATTTGTGATAAAAATGCTACATTACTTACAATCTTATGAACTTGAGCTCGAGTTTGAACGCCTTTACTAAGTTCACCTAAGACATTGTCTATAGGGTGATCTTTGATAAAAGGAATTTTCGGAGGCAATCGAGCTTCAACTTCATTTATCTCGAGAGGATTAGTAGGAATTTTAGTTCCTAGATCCATGGTTCCCATTTGTCGAATAATGTTCTCAACTTCACCGTTAGAACCATTTTTAGGATCATTAGAGTCATCATCCTCTTCCACTAAATCTTTAAACTTAGAAAGTGGTTTTGATTCATCAAATACAACATTTAATGTTTCTTCCACAACTAAAGTTCTAAGATTAAATACCCGATAAGCTTTGCTAGTATTTGAATAACCGAGAAATACACCCTCACAAGATTTAGGGTCAAATTTCGTTAGGTAATCTTTTGAATTCAAAATATAGCATTTACTTCCAAAAACCTTGAAGTAGCTTATCTTAGGAGTTTTACCAAAATAAAGTTCATACGGAGTCTTGATTTTGATAGGACGTAGTAAAACTCTATTTAGAATGTAGCAAGCCGTAGACATAGCTTCGGCCCAAAAATACTTTAGTCTATGATATTCATTCAATATCGTATTTGCCATTTCTTGTAACGTTCTATTCTTCCTTTTAACAACCCCGTTAAATTGAGGCGTATAAGGAGCAGAAAAATTGTGAGTGATACCACATTCTTCACAAAAGTTAACAAAATCTGAATTGTCAAATTCTCGACCATGATCGGTCCTAATATAGGCGATCGAGTTATTTTGTTGATTTTGTATTCTCTTACAAAGAGCATCAAACGATTCAAATGCATCACTTTTTGCTTTTAAGAATTCCGTCCACGTAAAGCTTGAGTAGTCATCAACTACTACAAGAGCGTAAGAACACCCTCCTAGGCTTTTTACAGGAACCGGTCCTATAAGATCCATATGTAAAAGCTCAAGTGGTCTAGTAGTAGACACCATGAATTTGGCTTTATGAGATGATCGAATTTGTTTGCCAATTTCACAAGCTTCACATACATGATCTTTTACGAAACTTAGTTTAGGTAATCCTCGAACATGTTCTTTCAAACAAATATTCTTAATGAGTTTCATGTTAATATGACCCAATCTACGGTGCCATAACCATGGATCCTCATTCATGGATACTAAACAAACATTTTCATAATCATTTAAGTCGCACGAATAAACATTCTTATTTCGTGGGCACTTAAGAATCAATTTACATTCTTTGTCATAAATATCACAATGAGATGGAAAGAAGATTACTTTGCAACCATTATCACATAGTTGACTTATTGAAAGCAAATTGTACTTTAGTCCAGTGACTAATTGTACATTCGAAATTTTAATGCTTTCGTTGCCAATATCACCAATACCGACAATAATACCTTGACTGCTATCACCAAAAGTTACACTTTCGGCGGTTACCTTTCTAATATTATTCAACAAAGATTTATTACCCGCCATGTGCCGTGAGCAACCACTATCAAGATACCATAAGTTCTTCTTAGCAGTAAGGCACACCTACACGAATGATTAGTAAAACCGATTGGTACCCCTTTTTCTTGAGGGTCCGGGGGTTAGCACATCATAAGGTAAATGAGTATTTTCATAGACAAATCTCGGCATAGGATAATCATTCATGTACACAACATCATTTCTAGATGCTTGATTCCTATTAGATATATGATAAGGATTTCTCCTAGGCATATATTTAGGATTACCACGAAAAGCATGTTCGTTACCACTACGGGGAAATATATTAGTAATAGAATCTCTAGAATGATTATTAGCATGATAATTCACATGATCATTTCTAACATGAGCATTAAACTTTTTAGGATAAACTTGATGTCTCACATTAGTGTGTTGACTCGATCGAGCATTAAAATGACTTATATTTCTAGACATAGAATAATTTTGACTCTGAATATAAGCATTATTGTTCGATCCTTGAGCAATAAAATTTCTTCTAGGAACATTCGGTTGCCTAGTATTTTGGGTACTAGTGCTTGCAACTTTGTTAAAGTTCCTTGGTTGAATTTTAATCGGCTCCTAACGATAAAAATGATTTGGTTGTTCATTAGCATTTTTAACCGAAACATTTTGAGCAATTTTCTTTCCTTCCCTTATATTCGGGTTAGCTCCTTTAGATAGCCACTTATACTTCCCCTTGAATACACCTTCTCTTGCATAACAAGATAGACTAGTATGTCCATTTTTATTACAAAATGTGCACACTTTCATAGGTGATTTTGGAGAAATATTATTAGTGGTAGTAGGAATATGTGCTTCCTTTTTAGGAATTTATTTGCATCATATCCTAAACCTTCTTTATTCGAAGATATCTTGGAGTTATACACCAGACTTTCCAACATAGTATTGCTCTTAGTGAATTGCTTCACAATAGCATCAAGATTATGCTTTTCTTGCATCAAGACATTAATCTTGTTATTTAGCACATTTTCTTGATCTATAACTTGAGCCATGAGCTTAGAATTCGCATTTTTTAGCCTTTCACCTTCTAAGATACTTGATTTTAATTCTAAAAGCAAGTGTTCTCTTTCATTAGCCTCAATGTTGAATCGCTCTCTTAACTTACCAAATTCATCATTCTTTTCAGCTAATATTATTTGGTGATCGAGATTTAACTCACTTAAGGCTTGTCTAAGCTCTTCTTCTTTGTCACTCGTTGATGCTCGTACAAGTTCGCTTATCCGATTCTCTCGTTTAGCTATTTCATGTCCCATTGATTCATTATGAATTTTTAAATTCAAAATTTTGACATGAAGCTCACGATTCTTTTCGGAAACTTGTATCTTTTCTTTTTCAATTTCTTCGGCTTGAATATTTAGAGAAATATTCTCTATTTCGAGATTTCGAATATTTTCATTCTTTTCGTTTATCTCGATTTTCAAGCGCTCATTTTGTGAAGAAATAAAATCGGAGTATTCTTTGTCATTGAAATGAATATCCTTTAAACGAGCAACTTATTTTTGAAGCTCAATATTTGTCTCACGATGTTTATTCCTTTTGGAACTAACCGTGGCAAATTTGCAATTAATATCGTCAAGACTCGATTTTAACGAGTTGACCAAGTGAATTAGTTCGGATGAATCCAAATTAGAATAATCCATACCCGACAAATGCACATTTAAATTATCACTACTACATGATGCAATATTTAAGTTTGAAGTTGAGTCTAGATTTACCTCATGGTTAGTAGTCGACTTTTCGGTTGATGTGGATTCGTCGGAGATAGCCATTAAGCAAAGATTGACAATTTCTTCGGTCTCCTCAGGTGCTTCTTCATCTTCGCTCAAATCCCATCCGTTTTCCGCAACAAGACCACGACCCTTAGGTAACTTCGGACATTCACGTCTAAAGTCACCGGGTTGTTTGTATTCAAAGCAAACATCTTGTGCTTCTTCTACTATAGGCTCCTTTGTTTTAGGTGCCGAGTAGTTCTTCGTATAATTCGGATTATACGAGTTGTTACCTTGAGGTGCGCCTTGATTTTTAACATAATTCGCATTAGGGGAATGATTATACGAATTAGGAGCACCTTGGTTTTTAGCATAGCTCGTAGTCGGAGAATTATTTCGATAATTCGGCTTTCCTTTCGAATTAAATATTCGACTTTGATTATTCAATTTTAGGAAGCCTTTCCTGTATCTTTGAGCTTTACTTTGTAACACATGACGAAGTTGTCTCGATAACAATGCAATTTCATGTTCATCGAGATTTTCCAACTCTTCGTTTAAATCGTCGTCGTTTTCTTCTTCATCGATTAATATAGCTTTCAAAGCCATACTTTTGCGTTTGTCATCCGTTTTAGGGACAACTTTATCCGGTATATTATCTTCCTCGTAAGCACGAAGATTTTCGAATAAACTATCGATGGAATAGTCATTAAGACTATGCATTTCTTTTATAGTGGTAACTTTAACTTTCCAACTCAGAGGCAAGGCTTTTAAAATCCTTCGATTTTTCTCATTAGTCGTATAGACTTTACCGAGTTGAGCAAGCTCATCGATTACACGAGTAAACCTCGTTTCCATATCGATGATAGTTTCACCTTCGAGGAGTTTAAAATTCTCGTACACATGAATTAAAGTATCCATCCGAGATTCCTTAATATATTTTGTACCCTCGTAAGTGATAACTAATTTGTTCCACATTTCTTGTGCCGACTTGCAATTATTAACATGTTTGTATTCTTTTTCCGCAAGTGCATTAGTTAGGACCATTTCCGCTTTCGCGGCTATGTTCATCCTAATTTCTTCATCGGGAGTATATTCGCTCACCTTTTTCTCGATAGATATTTCATCTACGATTTTGATGGGAATTACTACACCGTCTTCGATAGCCATCCAAACTTTCACACCTTGGGATCTAGCATAAATTCTAAATCGTGTTTTCCAAGTTGCAAAATTTTTGCCATCGAATAATGGAGGTCTAGAACACAAAAGACATTCACCACATCCGATCGTATTTAAATATGCCATTTTAACGATCTACTTTTGGATACATTTTTTAACTTCATGACGTTCAAATAACGAGATTAAAAGTAACTGCTCTGATACCAATTGATAGGTCCCGAATGTGGGTAAAATAAGCTAGAAGGGGGGGTTGAATAGCTTATTACCTTTTAAAAATTAGATCTTCGCGTTTTTAAATTTTCTTACTCTTTTAAAGTTAATTACATATAAACAAGTAATATAAAGTGCGGAATATAAAAGAGAAATATGACACGATCGATATATCCTAGTTCGCGATGCCCGCAATCCCCTAACGGATTCGAACACCCCTACTCCAGTCCCCGAGCTCCTCCCGAACTCGAGATTTCTTCCACTATAAAGAATTACACTGCTTATAGTAGGCGGAGAAGCCTTTACAAACACTATGTATTTATCTTAGAGCCTAACTACCCGTTACCTCTTCAAAATACTATAGCCACCCCTTACAAGATTATCTTGAACGTTACTTCCTCAAATGCTATGTAAATAAATCACTTACGTGTTTATCTTGGAACGTAACTCCCCGTTACTTCCTCACAACAACGTAAGACCTTACGAGTTTATCTTGAAGCGTAGCTTCTCCACTACCTTCTCAAAATTACGTAATAAAAACCACTTACAAGTTTGTCTTGAAATGTAACTCCAAGTTACTTTCTCAAAACTATGCAAGCAAAACCTTTGCGTAGACTTTAGTATCTACACCCTTTAACGGTCTTGGGTCTTAGGTCTTAGATCTTGGATCTTTTCTCCTCCTCACGGTGCAAAGATACCCAACTCCCCGTCGGCGTATCTAAGACTTGGGTCTTAGAGCGAGAATCACCTCACTTCACCTCACGTTAAAGGATATGATACAAGCACTATGACTTGAAAATCCTTTTTAAATTTGAAGATTTAAAGTGAACTAGAATAAAACTAGATCAAGGGAGGAAATATAAATATTAACGAGTTAGACTTCATTAATATAAATAAATATCAAGTATGTTAATTCATATAAATATTGGGTGTGGCCGAATATAAATAAAATTAAATATACAATTTACTTGTGTAAAACGACACAAATAAATACGAGAAAGAGCGAGTTAAAAATATTACGTAGAATATTAAACAAGCTACTAACTCAAGGTATACAAATGTTACACACTCGTATTAAAAAATTATATGACCGAGATCAACGATGAAATGGTCGAAAATAATATTCCTTTGCCAAACGACCTTGATTTATCGAAGTTAGAGCTAATTACTTATATCCCGAAGAATATTGAACAAGCTACTTAAAATCGACAAATACTAGTGTTATCACAACAACACTTATATATAGCCATATATATATATATATATATATATATATATATATATATATATAGCTCGACAAAGCGAGGGACGCTATTACGCGTTAATTCTAGTGCGGAAAGTACATAAAATGCGTGAATTTAAAACACACACGAACAATAAATTAAGCAACACACACAATCATATATACGTAAAAGTAACTCGTTATAAAATAACGAGGGCCGCTATTATGCGTTAAACTAGTGCGAGAAAGTATATAAACACGTAACAGAGCTTTCGGCTGAAAATTAATTCAAGTAATTACCGAAAGTATTGAACTTGATTTCGGTTAAGAAATAAGTTCAAGATGACTTGGTTTAGTCCTTAAAGATTTAAGCTCAAGTAAGATTCAAAGGACTAGTATAAACCAAGTTAAGAAGCTCTCTTTTGATTTAAAGAATAACAAGTTTAAATCACTTGTTTATGCACTTTTAAGCACAAATCAAAAGATAGTTCTTAGCCTTTCAACCAAGTATTCACCAAGAGGTTGTTGAGGACTTAAAGAAGAGCCAACAAACAATTCAAGAAGCTCTTCAAAAATTCTGCACAACTTGTCAATATACGCTACACGGAAATATTCAATAACAAGTGTATATTTTGATGACAAAGTGCAAGAGAACTCAATCCAAATGAGCACCAAATGAAAGGTATTCAAGGAGGTTACGTTGGTGACTCAAAGACACAAATAAGAGCACTTATAAACTGCTCAAAATCATGCAAGAAAACTGCCTAAAGAGGCTTAGCCGAGAGCAAGAGATGAGCAAGAAAGGAGGTCCAAAATTATTACCAAAATGTCCGGATTTGAGCACCAAATGGGAGGTGTCCAAGGAGGAACCAAAGGTGACACAAATACTCAAGTAAGAACACTTAAAAGGCTGCAAGAATTCGTGCTTGGGGCTGCCTTAGAAGTGATGGCCGAATGGTAAGAAGAAGTGCAAGAAAGAGGACCAAAAACACCACTAAAACAGGGCCTATATGAGCACCACTTGAATGAAATTCAAGAAAGATAAAGTGGTGACTCAAACCACACTTAAGAACACTTTGGGGACTGCTAAAAATGAGCTCAAGAGCTGCCCCAAGAGTGATGGCCGAATGGTGCTTAAAAGCTCAAGAAATGGACTAACAACAAAGCTTTAAATATTGTTGAAAAATGGAGCAACAAAGCTTTGTTATTCAAATCTTTTGAAGGTTTTTGGTACTCTTAAAAGGGTGTAATTCTAGAGAGAAAACACCAGCACTTCTAGGACACAAAAAGCTCAAGAGAAATGGGTGGGATTAGCTTGCTATTTATAGGCAAAGTGGTGGAAAAAGGAGCAAATGAAAGCATGACACTTGGCACCAATGAAGGTAGTGTTTTTCGTAGTTCGTTCACATGGAAGGACTATTAATATCGATTTCAAGTAGATTATCTCTTACAATCTAGAAGTATGGACCAAGGGGGTTTTTGAGTTTGTTGAGGTGTTTTATCAAACACCTTGCATACATGAAATAAATTGCTATAGAAATACAACTATGTTAATGACAAACATCCAAATTTACTAACACAACACAATGAGTGAATTAGCAAGATTTAGGGATATTTGACCCAAAGATAATGGCAACTCAAGCACTTCAACCCAACAAGCAAAATATATCAAACTCTACCTAACCAAGATAATTGGTGAAGCACACAATCACTTATTTCTCTTCTATTATAAACACTAATTTAGTGAAGCACATAAATTAGCTCTTTTGACACTAGCAACCAATAATGAAGAACTATCAATTTAACCAAGTCAAGGAATTAAACAAAGAGAGGCTAGGACAAACCCACGGATGAGAAGCTCAACCTAGGTATTTGCACTTGAATCTTGTGGATTTAGGTACACTAAATCTTATGCTGCTATAATGAATGAACTAACGATTACGTATTAGAACAATCAATTAGCAATTGAAGATACAAGAAGAGTAAGGTGAAGCAACTTACAAATCTCCAAGCAAAATCATGAGCAATACATCACAAGCATTCAAGATAGAGTTAAATAAATCTTACTTAAATTGAGATGGGTTTAGTACAAGAATTCCTCCTTGAGCCAAATATATGGAGTTAGTTACTCATAATCAATGCTAGATTATGAGTAATTGATGTTTCTCTAGAGCTAAGATGAAGATGAAGTTAGATATGAAGATAAGATGTTATAAGATGTAGGGTTTGGCTTCTTTTAATACACAGCAGGGGTTGCACGGCCTGCTGCACGGCCGTACAGTAGCCCGTGAAAAAGACTGTCCAATCTGCACTACTTAGAACACTCTACACAGCCTGTTGCACGGCCGTATAGTAGCCCGTGCGAGACAAAATCTTCGAGATTATACAATAAAAACCTCCCAGAAACGCGAGCTTGCATCTTCTAACTTCCATCTTGAATAATCTTTGCTTTCATGCCCGAAATAAGCCATCTTTTCAACAATTAAGCATGAGGCACTGAAAGATGAAAAACATAATTAATAACGATAAACAACAGTCGGAACTAACAAAAATGCAAGAGAATAAATGACAAAACGTGTATAAAATACACGTTATCAACCAACTAATAAACTAATAGCAAGGGCTCTTTCCTGGAAATTCATGCTAACTTGGTCCCCAATCTATATATATTAATTAGCTATATAAGTATAGAGGTTGTATAATAGCTTCGTTTTATCCGAATAAATCGAAACTACGCATATTAGCACGAAATACCCACTATATTGAGATAAATCGAAAAATATCTCAAAAATTATGAAACTTTGGAAATCCTCTTGAAATATTCCCAGAGGAATATGGTCAAAATTTTACCTTAAAAGGAGTTGACCTTCTATGAATTTTAAGTGACTGAAAAATTAATTACGAATCAATTTTAGGGATCCGGGAAAAAGTCATTCAAAAATCATGAAAATTTGTCTAAAATTCTTTTAAACATTTTAGTGACATCCTCAAAATTTCAAGTCAAAATAATAGGTGTAGGTATTTTATCCAAAAAAATATTTTGATAAAATACACTTACGCGACGGAATAAGTTATGGCTTGAAATATATTCAAATATAATATTCCTCAAATAATAATGGCTATGAAGTCTGCGGAATATTTATTTTGAATATTTTAGATTTTTATCCTTTTAATAGAAAACTGTTCGGGCTTTCGGGATAAAATCCAATTTCATTCTTTCGGCAAGTCTATAAATGAGGCGATTTTGAGAATAACTCTTTGATGAACATATCGAATATATTCAAGGATGAAACCCTTGAAGTAAATCACCGTTTTTGAATAAATCTTGTATTTTTGGTTCGTAAAACAGTGTTCGGAATATTTCGATATTTGTGCCGTCTTGACTTTGCCGTTAAATGTACCACAAATAATCTAGATTAGAAAATTTCATTTTACTAACATTCCCTTATCCAAATCAATGATTGGTACGAGAAAGCATCACATCGAATAATCTTACGGAATTTACTATATCGTAAATATCCTGTTTTAATTTTTCACTTTCGTATTTTGACAAATCACCAAAACTTACACGTGGAGACTGTCGTAAAATCTTATTAAAAAGACCGTCTCACATAGCCGATTGCCTTTTTAATTAAAAAATGTTTACTTTTAATTGATGATATTACTTTTTATAAACACCTAAAATATCATGTCTTCCAATCAATAATAATTTTTTTTAATTAAAACACGTTAACTTTTAATTTAAAACAGAATCTTGATATAATTAATATATACCAAAAAATATCACACCATATCTTCTAATCACTAACAAAATACAATAGAAATTCTTATACTACGAATAATAACCATTAGATTTTTAGTATAAAAATAGAACCGTTAGATTTAATTATTGGATGTATTATATGATTAAATTAATTTACTACAATTTCAAGGTTTAAATTCCATCAACGACATATTTATTTTTAAATTTTATACTATAAGTTTTAAACCATGCATATCATTAACTAAATTTATATTAAATAATATAAATTAAAATAAAATAAAATATTGTAAATAATGATTATCTAAAAATATAATTATAACATAAAATAAAATTTTAGTTAGATCAATTATAAAAGATATTGTATTTTAAGTGAAAAGGGAAATTATTTAGTTATTGAAAAATAGAAAACATATTGATATATTGATTAATTAGTAGAATGAATTTCTCTCACCACACACAATCTCACTCTTCCTCTATATTTTTCCCTCTCTCACTGCCCAAAACCACCACCACCGAACTCCTTATTCCTCCATAATCTCCCAAAACGAAGCCCAACCTAGCTGCATATCCACACCGAATGCATAAATACCGGCCCAATCGACACCACAACAACGTTTCTAAATACGATACCAACTATCACTTCAATTCAAACTCAATTCAAGTCGTAACTAACCGCGTGTAGACAATAAAACAAGATTACAAACTGTTACAGAACAGACAACAACAGCAAACATGAATTGATAATAACAAGCCTTAAGATTTTAACACCCAAGTTCAGTTACACACACAAGCCACCGCACGCATAAACACAACTAACTGATTAAAAACAGGGGAGAGGGAGATATTTGAAATCCGTAGCAAGAATCAATATATACCAGCTTAGAATCGAAGTTTAGAAGCTGCCACACGCACACATCCCAACTATGAACACACAAATCTCGACCTTACTCACAGGCACACACTCGATCAACACCCAGCTCCGTATACACGCACTCTATCACTCCCGCCTTCTGTTCCGCAAACCACCGCCCTCCGTTCACCTCCTCCAACAGACCCACAATGATTGTTCACCTTCCGCCCCATATCTCTCTCTCCCATCTCTCTCTCGGGCTTATGTATATTATTACGAATTTATAATTTGTAATTTGAATTAATGGGGGTGTAAATTGGGGTCTGATTTTTTGTATTGGTTTAGATTTATGTTGAAGGTGTTATGGTGGAAGAACGAAG
Organism: Saposhnikovia divaricata; assembly: GCA_036435485.1. Classification (NCBI taxonomy): domain Eukaryota; kingdom Viridiplantae; phylum Streptophyta; class Magnoliopsida; order Apiales; family Apiaceae; genus Saposhnikovia; species Saposhnikovia divaricata. The sequence continues at coordinate 38,478,143 of CM071599.1, forward strand.
GTGAAGAGAAGAGAGGGAGAGAGGTCAGTTGGTAGAGGGGCGGTGGTGAAGTCGGGTGGGTGAGGAGGAAAGGCAATGGTGAAGTCGTGAGAACGAAAGAGATTGGAGAGAGAAGAAGATAGATATATTAGATTTTTAAGTTGTTAAATAAATAATATATTAAATTTTAGATAAATGACATGGAAGATGATGTGGCGCTGAGGTGTAACTAGTTGGCAGTTGACTGTGTAAAAGTTAACAGACTTCCGTTAAGTCAACGAAAAATTAACGGCGATGAAATATTTTTAATGTACAATGACCCAATTGAAAGTTATATTGAGTTAAGTAATTCGTTTGAAAGCTTTTTTGGGCTGGTGTCCCAAGTGAAAGTTTTTGAATAGTACAGTGACAAAAATGGCCATTTACCCAATTAGGACATCAATAACTTAGCTTATAAGACTAACACATCAATTTTGGGTAGATAATTAAATATGAAAGAAATACATATCCCTTAATTATGGCTTGCTTTATGTTCATTAACCAAGAACCTTATCAATTCCTTAATTCTCTCAGTTTTTATATCTTGCAATTAGATACCCATTGTAAAATAGATAAAGTATACCAACTTACCAAAATTTGTACCGGTCAGTAATTTGTAGTATTATACAAATTGAGAGAAATCTGTTTATAGAAAAGCTGTCATTCTTATCGATTAATAGATATCCAATCTTTTTAATATACCTTTTTTTGACAAGAAATCTTTTTAATATTGCATTCCATATAAAGAATAACTTTAAATTCTAGATCCATTCTTTTGGTTACGGTTACGGTTTTATATCAAACGGGCCACTGATCTCGTTAAAAAGTATCAAGTAGCTCCCCAGTCTCCACGGGGACTCATTTAAACCATTAAACTAAGAAGTATATCATTTGGTCCCCCTACATTCACAAAAATAATACAATTTATGGTGGCCTAAGTGATATACACTTGATACTTTTGTGAATGCACGAGGTAAATGATATATTTCTTAGTTTAGTGGTTTAAATGAGTCCCCGTGGAGACCGAAGAGCTACTTGATACTTTTTAATGAGATCAATGGTCCGTTTGATATAAAACCCTTTTGGTTACCCATTCACTTTATAATTACACAAATATGTTATTTAAGAATTAGCTATACCATTATATCCAAAGCATGTTGGTTGTTACAATTTATGTACACACGATCGAAATTAACTACTCAATTTTTAAACCCTAGGCATCCTATTACTTAATAATAGACGCTATGATGGCCTAAATCTCTTAATACAATTTTTAAATTTATTTTTACTAAAATTTAACTTTCCTTCTTGTATATCGGATATAGGATATCCCACCTATATCCCATCATCATCCACGATATGTACTACCTCTTGAAGGCACAAACAAACCATCTATCATGGCCGCCATGACATACACTATTCATGGTACATAGATACTGATTTGCACTTTAGCAGAACTTGGTAGAAAACAAAGAATCTCTAGCCCGAGCTTTTGGATAAGAAAAAGTATTAACAAGAAACAATTATTTATTGAAAACTATTATCAATTCTTATCGAACAACCAAATCTATCCAAGCAGGTGGTATTGATTCCTATTGACTAAAACAATCAATCAAAAAAAACAATTTAAGTATATTCATTATTCATGGGCAATTTTTTGGGATATTCATTATTTAGTGGCAATTTTGTAAAAAAAAATTAGGGAAAAGCTTAAAAATGAAAAAAAATTATAAACAATTAAGCCTATTAGGAAAAACCATGTTTCTCGAGCAAAGAAAATATAGTATACATACTTATAAAAGTAAAAAAGGTGATTGTTACGATGAACTTTTTAAAGAGTGCGAAATTTATTTTTTACTAGCTTAAAACCCATGCGATGCACGAATTTTTTTAATATTATATGAATTGTTTTCATTAAATTGAATTTTTTTTAAAACATAAATTTTGGAGGCTTAAAATTTTAAATGGGATAATTTGATAATAATTACATAAATGTTATTCGTGATATTTCTAGAATATGAGAGATTTTAGTTAGATAATACAAAAAAGATGATAGGTTTTAGTTGAAAAAGTTAATCAGTTAATTATTAATAATTATAAAATTATATTTTATTTTATTAAATAGAATGCCCGTGATATAATTCAAAAAAGAGAGATCTAAGTTTGAGAAAATTAAAAAGGTAACATATCTTTTTTGAAAAGGGTAATTAATTAGTTAATAGTAATTATAATTTAATTATGTTATTTTATTAAATAAAATTGCTCGTAATGTTTTTAGAAAAGGAGAAATTAAAGTTGTCCGTGATATTTCTAGAAAAAGAGGAAAGTTAGTTATAAAATATAGAAAAAATAATATATTTTAACTGAAAAGGTCCTCGTTTAATTATTAGTATTATAATATTATTTTATTTTATTAAATAAAACCACCCGTGATATAATTGGAAAAAGAGAGATTCTGTGATTAAAAAAAAGGAGAGATTTAGAGAAAATAGAAAAGGCAACGTGAAAATTAAAAAGATGACATGTTTTAGGTGAAAAAAGTAATTGATTAGGTTATAGTAATTATAATTTAATTATCTTATTTTACTAAATAAAATTGCTCGTCGTGTTTTTATAAAATGAGAAATTAATGTTGCCCATGATATTTCTAGAAAAAAAAAGGAATTTAATTAAAAAAAAGATGGAAAAAATGTTACGTTTTAGCTGAAATGGTAATAAGTTAATTATTAATATTATAATTTTATTTTTATTAAATAGAATTGCCCGTGATATAATTGGAAAGAGAGAAATTTTAGTTAGAGAAAAGGTAACGTGTTTTTGCTGAAAAAGGTAATTGCCCGTGATATAATTGGAAAAAAAGAGATTTTAGTTAGATAAAAGATAAGTCCTCAGTATGTAAAATAAATAAAAAAAAGGGAATTTATTAGAAAAGATGGAAAAAATGATACGTTTTACTTGAAAAGGTTATCAGTTAATTATTAATATTTTAATATTATTATTTTATATTTATTAATAAAACCGTCCGTGATATAATTGAAAAGAAAGAGATTTTAGTTAGAGAAATTGTAACGTGTTTTGGCTGAAAAAGGTAATTGTCCGTGATATAATTGGAAAAAAAGAGATTTTAGTTAGAGAAAAAAGAAAATGTAACGTGTTTTGGCTGAAAAGGTAATTAATTAGTTAATAGTAATTATAATATAATTATGATATCTTATTAAACAAAATTGCTCGTAATATTTTTAAAAAGGAGAAATTTTAGTTAGATAAAATATAAAAGATATTGTACTTTACTTGAAAAAGAAAATTAATTAGTTTTGAAAAATAGAAAAGATAATATGTTTAACCTGAAAAAGAAAATTAATTAGTAAAGGAGAAATTTTAGTTAGATAAAATATAAAAGATATTGTATTTTACCTGAAAAATGAATTTATTTAGTTATTGAAAAATAGAATAGATAATATCTTTAACTTGAAAAAGGAAATTGATTATTTAGTAGGATGGATTTTATTTGTAATTAAGTAAGGGTAAATTAGTAAAATCACCAGGTACCGTACCGGCCAACCAAACTTTTAATGTTTCGACTTTTATATAATAGTATAGATTACTATGGACCATTGAGAAAATATTGTATGATTGTTGTGGCTTCTACGTAATGAAATTTTTCAAATTTAAAATTGTTTACGTTGTATCTTCGTCTTAGTGTGTCATAATAACGACTGAATGGATTGGTTATATTATTAATCGAGAAAAAAATGCTAGCAAATTATAATTTTAATTTGAAAGTTTGATTAATGATTTTGTTAATAAATATGTGAGAAGAGCAATTTTAAATCGTGAGTTATCATTTTTTTCTTATTAGGTATTCAAATCACTACCCTGATTACTTTGTTTTATTTTTTTGCTTTTATGAACATTGGGGATAATTTTTTTTGAAGTGGTAACATTTTTAAGTCTTATACAGTGTGTGCTAATCCAATTTATAGGTGGGACCTTAAACATGGAGTGTTGATGAATAGGAAGAGTTTAATCAGTATACAGTAACACGAGAACAAACAATATCAGATACAGTTGACACATGACATGTTAACTATTGTTTCACAAGACAATACACACATACGCACCTTCCGGTATGGGTATGTGTGTATTGGCAAACTTATAATTTATGAATTTTTAATTTGTTTAAAGAAGTGCATATACTTACATTTTACGATTTTAGTCATTAATATTAAGATGCAGGATGCATATACGCAAGTGAGAATCCGGTATCCTATAACGAACAAACGTGACGTGAAGACTTGTAGTTATATACAAATGAACATCTGACAACAAAATAAGAAATTGAGAAGAAAAGGAAATCTGTGCACCACATTAGCATAAAAAAAGAGTTTGAATACGCAAAGTGTTACAGGCAGGAGTAAAGAATCAAATAAATTGGTGTTAATGCACACAACGCATCCAGTTGCATGTTGTTTTCAGAGTATCCAATAATAATAGATTTCTCTAGAACAGACGTATATCACATTTGTGGACCCTAATCAGCACCGCTATTATTTTCCTCGTTCCTATTTACTTTATCATTTTGATCAAATCTTGCCCAAATTGAATCATTACATACTGAAATTTATTCATGCTACTAGTTTATAACCCTTTGCACGGATTATTTTAAACCATTTTTTAATTTACTTATAATATAGTTGTATAATATTATAAATATTTCACCTTTCTATATATACCAATTTTTAAAATTAAATCTATATTAATATGTTGTTGACGGTAATCGAATCTTCAACCTTTCTATATAACATCTTTTAATATTAATTTTTAATTAAAATGTTGTTAATGGGATCGAGCTTTAGACATTTGTATATAACAACTTTTATAACAACTTTGTATATATCATCTATTTAAGTTACCGATCTAACGGTTATGAATAAAATGGATAATCAAAGTCAAACTACAAATGTACCCATTTTGCTTATTATAGTATAGAATAGATTATATTATAATTATTATTATTTGAAAAAATATTATCATAGAATATACTATCCCATAATGAGATACAATTTTTAAATTTTTAAAACATAAAAAATTAAATTATGATTTGATTTCATAACTTAGTCAATTGATCTGTTAAACCAAATGATGCTGGCATGGCTACGTTTGGCCTGGCCATATTTCCACCAAGAACTTGAGTTGGTACTGCATCCTATGATATTGCTAACTTTTGATCGATATAAAAATAGAGTGGATACTATTTTATACAGTAAAATTTATATAAATTAATATTGTTGGTACCGATAAATTTTACTAATTTAACGAAATTATTAATTAATCGAAATTAAATTTATATTATTATTATTATGTTGGTACTAAAAATCTCTGCTTTCAAAATATTAATTTATCGTGATATCGAGCACTGACGAACGCAGGAAAAAGTTGTGGGGGGGGGCAATTTATATTATAAAGAAAAAATTAAAAAAAATGATTTTATTTGTAAAAATTTTAAAATTACTTATGTCATTCTTGGCAAAGAAAAAAAATTACTCATGTTATTTTGATATCAATGAAGCAATTACAATTATTGAGAAAGATAAAATACAAAATTCTAAAAAATAAACATAGCTGAGAATCGAACACGGGTTGCCAAAAAAAAAATAACATGCCATTATACTACCTGAGCTACATAGAAGTTACTAAAATAATACATAATAGCTGCTACATCTATGAAATTTAGAGGGGGGTAGGGCACCTTCCGGACCCCCTAGATTCGCCATGATATCGAGTATTAATTTAACGAGATTTTAGTGTAGCTAAAAAATTTAGAGTAATGCTAGGTACTCAAAATTGGTACCCAAATATTGCTCCCAAATGATGTGATAAAGCTTACATGGCATAGGGAAAATTTTTGATTGGGTGGTTGGTGTGAATGCAGGGGGTCCACTATTAGTATAACCAATTGAATTTCTACACTTGTCATTTGGAAAAATTTTTGAATATCAATTTGGGATACCAAACATTTTCCTAAAATTTAATAAAACATTACAGATGGGGTGTTTGGCCACTCATATAAGTTGGCTTATATGACCAAAACCCATTTCTACTTACTTTGAAGTGTTTTGCAAAATAAGTGAATGAACTTATTAACAACTTATATGACATAAGTTGAAGGTTAAGAAATCCTAACATTCAACTTTCAACTTATTCTTATTTCTCGATATACGCAATATATAATATCCTTCAAATTTTCAAAATCATATATCTTTTGATTCGTTCATTAAAAAATTGATATGTATATGTCAAATTTCTCTACTCATCGAGATCTATCCATTGATATCCACATATATATATATATTAAAAAACAAATATTTTGAAAATATTTAAAAAAAGTTAACTTATAAGTTCTGATTTTCCAAACACTCTACTAACTTATAATTTCTGATTTACCAAACACTCTATGAACTTATAAGTTCTGATTTACTTATCTCTTATATGATATTTATAACTTTAAATTATAAGTCATTTATTTTAAGATAATCCAAACACACCAGAATTGCTTAAAAGTCGGCATGCAGCTTATTAATCTTTACTCGAATAAAAAAACACAAGATATTCTGTACTATTTGCAAACAATATTGAACGTAGCGATCGAGAAATAAAGGTGAAGACAAGATATTCTGATTACCGTGACAAGAAACGTGGGGACATGCAGTTGAGAGCTAAAATATCGAGTTTAAGACAAATTTATCCCTATCAGAAAGGAATATATACTATTATATAAATTTATATTGAAAATTTTGGTACCTGTTTTTTGGTACTTAATGAATTTACTTATATACCCTTCATTATAAAGAAACATAAATACACTTAAAATAAATAATAACATAATATAACTATAAATAATTAGTTGAGATAATACCTTTTATAAACACCTAAAAGCATCAACCGTATCATATATTTCCATCATTAATATTTTTTTCCCAATTAAAACAAGTTATAATTAATGATAATTAGTCGATTAAGATAATAAAATTAAAGGTAATTAGTCGATTGCCTTTTTCAAATTAATATAATAAAATTAATGGTAATTAGTGATTGCCTTTTTCACATTTACTTTTAGTTGAACATATTACCTTTTATAAACACCTAAAAACATCAATTTTATCATATCTTTCAATCATTAATATTATTATGTTACCTTTTTAATTTACAACAAATCTTACAATCATTAATATATACATGAAAATATCACATCATATTTCTCAATTATTAATAAAATATATTAAAAATCGTATACATTGTTTATAATAATGAAACATGAATATAATCTGTAAACATGAATATATTAAATAAAAAATTAAAAACTATTAAATAAAAATATAATATAATACAAGAAACCCGTGCAATGCACGGGTTATAAGCTAGTATACATAAAGTGATAAACTCGATAATATTGGCTTACATCCTTATTGATTACAAAAGTCACGATTACAGTTATCTCTCGTTTGTACTATCTTTCTCTTATTTCTGTTTTCAAAATAAATCATTATATACTTTTTTCGAATCAAAATCATTTTACACTTAAACTTGATCAATATATATATATATATATATATATATATATATATATATATATATATATATATATATATATATATATATATATATCATATCTTTTTATGATTCCTAAATCAAATAAAAAACTTCATAATTTTATTCTTAATTTTTTTTATTACATATACTTTTACTACTTGATTACTAAAGTGCAAATAAAAATTTTTAATTAAAAAATAATAACTCCTTTTTTAAATCAAATAACCTTGTCAAGTAACTTGTGACTTAATAAATATTATTAATACTTATGAAATAAGAATAGACTTGTTTTTATATTTTTTATGTAATGTTTTGATTTTTATAAAATTAATTTTTGGAAAGAGAACAACATGAGTTATTGTTGTTAAAACAATAACTAGTTGAGGATGTATAAGAAAAAGTACGGATAAATGAGATAATTGTTCCTAAAATGGTGGTATTGACTTTTTGTAGTGAATAAGGATGTACGTCAAGATTTAATGATAAAAATACATATAAAGAACTAAATAAAAATCTGGAGCGCCACGATATTTTAAAGTAGTACATCTACACAAACACACACAAGACTTTGGTAATGTGTTCAAGGTACTCCATTAATTTATCGACTTCCGAATGGAGAATTACAATATGTTTAGTTAAATTTAAATTATTATTTATAATGTAAAGTTGTTTGAAATGACTAGTTTATAATCCATTTTTTTCAAATATTTATAATTTTATTAATTTTATTAATATTATATGTTATTAATTTACATATCAAATTGTTGTTAAAAATTTAATATACATATATATAATATTTTACACGTTTAATTTAATATTTGTATTCTATCTTAAATTCTTAAAATGATTTGAATGATTTCATAGCTCACATGAATTAACAAAATAATCTTTAATTTAATGATAGTTTAACAATTATTTTCCAAATAAAATTACCCAAAAACAAAATAGAGAAGAAAAATAACCATTTTTTATGTTAAAAATTCTATTAGATTTTTGAAATCTACTTATATTTTATTTTAATTATCAAAATACCCTTCTTATCATTTGAAAATAGTTTTACAAACAACCAAATATAATTATATCCTTATATAAACTAAGCGTAATAGGGATATTATGTATAATTTTGGTTTGGTCTTTTGGTTTGGTCACTATACTACCAAAATAATCTCAATCGGCTAATCTAATATTTTTAAAAATAGACGATCAAGATTATATCTTATTAAAAAAAAGTTATAATCTAAAAATATATTATTAAAAAATTTGTATTAGAATTGAATATTAAAATTAAAAAGAAAATTATAATATGAAAATGATATAATTGAAATAATTGGTTAACAAAAAAAATTTGATACACATTTTTTGCACAAAATATTATAAGCAAAAGAATAATTAAAAGTAGTAGTATTCCAATATTTACAGGTAGAAAGACGTGGTGATAATATTGTTTTCAGTTTAAAGTGGCATTGATTGACATAAAGCCATTCACACATATAACTGCAGGAAAAATGAGCGCCCGCAATCTAGTACTCCATGTCAAGGATTGGGCATTTCACCCTCCCGACTCCCGTATAATTTCAAATCCGATCCCCGTTTTGGGACGTAAATTTGGAGATTTTATTGGTTTAGGAATAAGGAATGAGAAAAGTTTTATGAATAATTTGGGAACGGGGACGTGGATGGGGACGGAAATTGGTGTCTTCCTACCCCGAAATTCTTTGTTTCCTATTTTCTACCCCACTCCCCGTTACCCAATCCTCATATATAATAAAAATAATATATTTATATGTTAAATATTTAATGTATTATTAAAAGTAAATATGATTTATACATATGTAAAATTTTAAAATATCTTATCCATTTCAATAATTTAAAATTTTATGTTAAAGAACATATATTCTTAAGTTTATCTATTATTTAAAACTGTAAATAAATATTAATATAAAATAACGTCTAAAATATGATATAAAATTCTATATATATATATATATATTACATATTTTGATATATTAAATTGATTTTTTTAAAACTATTTCATATAACATTTAATATTTTTTTTAAAAAAAGAATTACTCAATTCCGTACAAAGATTTCCGTTTCTTGTTCAGAACGAAAATCCAGAAAAAAACGAAATCCCCGTTCAAGGATGGAAACGAATTGGGAGACTGAATTTAAGTTCCGATATAATCCAACACCCATCCCTATACACGTCCCCCTGATAAACATAGAGGAAGAGCACTTGATTTTTACTCTATTTTTTCCATGACCGACCACTACATTAATGTACATATGTCATATTTGCGTTCGCTATTAGTCGATGTCGGTAGCAAAGTACTGTATAGTTTACTTTCTTAAATTCTCCGAATTATTTCTTCTTTATATTTGACTTAAATTCTCCGAATTATTTCTTCTTTATATTTGACTTTTTAAGTCCCTTCCTTGTTTATATTTTCAAAAAAAAAAAAAAGAAAAAAGAAAGGTCCTTTGTTCATATAGTCATGAGTTGGTTTGTTCGGTTATTTGGCATCACTACATTTGCTTAATTTTTTCCTCTTACTTTTTGCCAAGTACTTATTTCTTTCGCGCATGCAAAGTATAATTCGCGAATTGCATATAAATACTTTTTGACAGGTTTATATATTTAATAAAAGACACGTTTTTATGAAAATAAATTCATGATCCATGTATTCTCAAAAAAAAAAAAAAAAATTCATGATCCATGTAGCTAAAATCTGAAATTTGTAATTTTTTTTGAAAATCAAATAATTAATTAATTAAAAATCATACAATATTTAAAAATAATAATTAAATTGCAACGAACGCATGCTAAATAAGATCAAATCTACATTTTTCTCATCAAAACTATGATCATTCATTGCAGAGCATTCCCGCTTTTATTGCTGGAATACTCATCCTTTTAAAATGGATAATTTAATCTATTATAGTGGTGAAAAACACGTAAATCTGATTCATGATACTGCATCAATGAAGTATAACTACAAAAATCCCGCAGATCTATAATTTCTAATATGAAAACAAAACAAACTCTTATAAGAGAAGAGAACAAACCCAATATGTAAGTAGATAAAACCCAAAATTGGGTAGAAAAAAATAATGGAAATGGGACTTATCATTAATCAAATGACTGACAACAATTCCTAAATCGATGAACTAGGTAGGATCTTATTTTAGAGGAGGGAGAAAAAAAAAGATCTTGATATTGAAATTGGTAATTCGTGTCGGGTACCTTAGTCACCGTTATATTTAAGTATATCTTATGTTAACAAATAAGAAGTGAGAATCCAGGATCAACACAAATAAACAGTTCTCTATTTTTGAATTAATATTATTATAAAGAGAAACTGGGTTTGAGGACAACTTCAGTGATCTCTCCTAAGATTATAAGAAATATTACTTATAAATTAAAGGGTCCCGCAATGGTATTTTTAAATATAAAATTTTTATCACTAATTTACGTAAATACACTTAAATTTGTATTGATTAACCTCAAGGTTCTAACACGTGATCATCCTCAGATACATGAAATCCTTATTATAAAATAATCATAAGCTTGATTCTTTGTTACGTATTAGTTAGCATTATAGGTAATAATCATAATATAAAATTATAAAATTTAAGTATTATATGTAAGCAGTAGTTTTCTGCTCATCATATGATCAGGAAGAAAAACTGAATTAAAGGGCTGATAAGCCCAAAAAATTTAGCTTTCCGTGATTAGTGGCCTCTCTAATTACAAACGCCAATTCGTACACACGTATACAGTCTTCACTCTTCACCACCCAAAAATAAAAATTAAAAACACACTGAAATACTGTACCTATTACCAAAGGACCCTACTTGAAGACATAAAACAAACCACTCCTGTCTATAAGTAGCAACATTCACATCTACAACTTCCAACACATCACACACTCCTCACCAAATACCCAACCACAAAATTTAATTTCTTTGCTCCTCGAAATGGGCCTTTCAAGATCAGCTCTTCTCTTCTCTGCCCTCCTCCTCTTCCTCACCTACACCACCGCACCGGCCTCCTCCGCCGCCGCCGCACCGTCCAACACATACATCAAAACCTCATGCACACTCACAACCTACCCTGTAGAATGTGAACAATCTCTCTCAGCCTACGCAAAAATAATCCAAAACAACCCACAAGAGCTAGCTTTAACAGCCTTACATGTCAGCCTAAACCGAACCAAAGTGGCCCAAACATTCATGACAAGACTCATCAAATTCAAAGGCTTGAAAGCAAGACAATACGCAGCCATACATGACTGCAAGGAAGAAGTGGAAGATAGTTTGGACCGGGTCAGCAGATCTTGTGATGAAATGAAGGGTTTGGGCCGGGCTAAAGGAAACGAGTTTACTTTTAGAATGAGTAATGTTGAGACTTGGGTTAGTGCTGCACTTACTGATGATACAACTTGCATGGATGGGTTTGCAGGTAAGGGTATGGATGGTAAAATAAAGGAGTCAGTTAGGGCACAAATTGTTGCTGTTGCTCATGTTACTAGTAATGCTCTTGCTTTGGTTAACAACTTTGCTGCAAAGCATAAGAACTAGAGTTGTGGCCTTGTTTCAAGTTTTGTCAGATCTACTGTAGTAAAACAGTGTCTTGATATATAGTAATATATAAATTATGAGGATGGATGTATGTATGTAATGTTGTGAAATGTAATATACAAGTGTTTTGTGTTTTTCTTTGGTCTTTTTTTGTTCTTTCGGTCACTTTTTGTGGCCTGGAGTGAAAGTGTGATATACACCATGATTAACCAAGTAAAAATTATTGTAATTTAGACAGCATTTGCCTTTTTTGCCCCTTAAAAATAATTTATATGTTACTTATTTTGAAAAAAGTTTTATATTTAAATATATTTTTTTAGGGAAAAATGTGTATAAGGAGTTTAACATTAATTATCTTGAAAAAATAAGTTAATTATTTCAGAAAAATGTAAATATTTAAGTACTTTTTCCAGAATAAATAACTTATTTATGAGAAATAAGGGACGTAAGTCTGAATCAACTAATTTTGCTGGGCACACAAAAATTATCCATTTCTGGATGGCTGCTATATTTTTATTATTACCTTCGCTATCACTGTCGGGTTTTGTTTTGTTTTGTTTTTTTCATTTTTTAAAATAATACATACCAAGTGATTTATATGAGACGTGATAAGCTTGACAGTGGGGGCAAGAATGGTGAAATCGTGGTAAACCCTTCTTTCATTTCCGTAAATTAAGGCAAATTTTAGATATAGAAATTGCTAATTAATCGAAACTTAAACTATCCGTTATCGATTTTTTTCTTCTTTTTTTCCCACGAAAATGAAGTTTCATTTAGTTTATCAAATCGTTGATCAATAATAAACTTCGGGTGTCATTATCGACTTGTCATCCACAATCAATAATAAAACAATTCTTTCTCGTTAAATAGTGTGAATTATTTTGTTTACAAATCATTTAACAAACTGTAAAGACACATTTTGAGCTTTTAATTCATCCTAAACCTGCTTACATTCATCTTTGATCCTGCCAACGTAGGAGAACATGAGAGTTGAACTCCCTATTTCTTGACAAGAAGGCATTCTATTTCCGCTTCAATGTTTGACTACCCTTTTTTTCGAACAAAAATGCTTGACTACCTTAAACACAATGTGAGATTGCGTTGTACATTTTTTTTTTTAAATAAAACTTATAAGAGAAAAAGGAACCTAAGATGAGGTATCATCTCTAACATACTATACAAAATTAAGGTTGATTAAGTATAAAATTTTTGTTGCCCCAGCGAGACCTACTTATACATGTTCAAAACCTAAAAATCTTGGATCAAAAACCTACTTATAAACTTACAAATAATATTTGTTCTTAAATAAATTTTGGATGATCGTGAATCAAACCTAAAAATCTAAAATAAAGAGAGAATAAGACTTGCTAACTTGGTTATCCCATTCAGTTAGATTGCTTTTACTTAATTTTTCCTATAAACTAAGCAAATTATCTTTATTTAGAGTTTGTCGGTGGAGTAGATGATGAATTGCATGTACCTACCTCATCAAATTATTAATACAAAATTCATTAACAAAAATTAAGAATCGCATCATGACAAACTTTAACTAGAAGTACATACGAAGAATATCGATTTAACTAGAAGTTCTAACTTGGACTATTATGTCTTTGCATTTTTACTCGCGGCGTCAAGCCGATAATAACATTTTTTTTTTTTTTTACTAGTTAGGCTTATATATCTTACAACTTATTGTCTGTTCTAAAATAATTTTCGGGATAATCGAGAGTCGAACCCATAACATTGAATGATAGAGGATACACTTTTACCACTTAGATTACCCAATCGCGATAATAACATTTAAAATTATAAACTTCTAGTCAAGTCTTTATTAACGAATCAGACCGTCCGATACTAATTCTCTAAATAATTTAGTGCAGGAAAATTACAATATTAGTACATCTCTTTCACTATCTTCAATAATAATTAAATAATAATAAAAAATCTTAGGAGGAATCTATATATTATAAATTAGTGGATAGCCCTTATCTAAGATTTGGTATCCATTTTTAGGTTTGGTATTCACGTTTGGGAAATATTCAAATTCATTATTTGACCCATTATTAATTAAAGAAAGTTTGCATATAAATTTAAATATTATTAATATATTCTCTTAATATTTATGCTAAGATTATTAATGAAAATTTGAATAAATCTTTTAATTTTGGTAAGCTTATAGTAATACATATTATCACATAACATAACAGATATAGAAAATCTAAATAATTTTATTTTTGATTGCATTTGTTATAATAGAAAAATAATATTTTATTAATGTTATTTCTTTCAATATTAATTTATTTGATCTTAAATATAAATTGTTTTTTATCTAATCATTATTATTATATATCATAATTTTTATAAAATTTAAATTTAAATTACCGTATACATAACATGGGCTATAATCTATTGCGGATAGAAACTGGATCACTTAAAAGCAATGTAATTGGAGCAAGGAAAGGCAAGAAGTGCTAAATGACCAAATTAATATTCAACTCATTTACTAGTTCTAAATCTAAATAAAGTAAATAAAAAATTGGTAGTTGCATGTCATCGTCATATCATGTCTTGTCTTGTGATCGATAGTAAGAATATTTTACGCATTTTAGGCAATCCCGATCCACGGGTAAGTTTGAGTGAAATCACGGATTAGATTAATAACTAATAATTATGTTGTAAATATAAAAATTTAATCTCTCTCTCTCTCACAACGTGATCAATCTTTGTTTTTTTTTTTTTTTCATAAATAGGCTTATATATCTTACAAACTAGTATTTACTCTCATAAATTTTGTGTAAAACGTGAACCCAATATTTGGGACTATAAAAATAAATTCTTAACACTTGAGTTATCTCATCACACTTATTTTTGAATTCTCTCATCGCACTCATCTTTCTCTTTATTTAAGAAAAATAAAAAAAATTATAAAAATATCCATATTTTCAAATTTCTTTTTTAAAATACGATAAATTATATATGAATTTGCACAGCAAGTTAAAAGAAGTTGATTACAAGATATAATAGTTATATTTCGATATATATATATATATATATATATATATATATATATATATATATATATATGAGATTGTATATTTGAAAAATAAAACTTGCAATACCTATATTTTTGAAAAAATCAA
Source organism: Saposhnikovia divaricata (assembly GCA_036435485.1). Lineage (NCBI taxonomy): Eukaryota > Viridiplantae > Streptophyta > Magnoliopsida > Apiales > Apiaceae > Saposhnikovia > Saposhnikovia divaricata. The sequence goes on from CM071599.1 coordinate 38,493,472, forward strand.
GAAAAATAAAAATTAGTTAAGTACAATAATTTTGATATATAGGCCATTATTCTAGAGAGGACCTCCTTATATAGAGAATATGAGAGAACTACTAATTTTATATGATTCTATAGTAGAATCAAGTTTTAATTTTTGGTTCTATAAAAAAAAGACAATTTTTTTTTGGTTCTATAAAAAAAATTGATTTTGTAACAGAACCAATGCTAACGTGGCACCAATAACGTCAGCTGCCACGTCATCACTGCTGACGTGGCAATGTCACATCATCAATGATGACGTCACTGATGACGTGACACTGCCACGTTAGCAGTGATGATGTGGCAGTTGACGTGGCAGTGCCACGTCAGCAGTGACGTGGCGATGTCAAAATTTATTTTCTTTTTTGAAAAAATATTTTTGGGAAAAAAATTAAAAAAAAACTGGTTCTGTTGTAGAATCAGAAAAAATATATGGTTTTCTCCAATTCTCTATATAACAAATTCTCTCTAGAAGGAGACTCTTGATATATTTTTCAATTAATGATCTTTTTAATCCCGTACCAGTCATTCTGGACTTTATTATTACAATTTTGTATGCGTATCTTCCTTCTTTCAAAATGCAGTAACTTTTAAATATATAAAAAATATTAATATTTTTCCTTCTTTTATGATTTATCTGATTATTACAGAATATTAATGTACAAACAAGTGAGAAATTTTTTAATAATATATAAAAATAGATTAAATAATTGACGTGTTCATCCTAAATTACAGGTATTTAAGCTGGCGGAAAGCAGCAGCACATGGGCTCGATGACTTTTATAAGCTCCTTGATGGGCCATTGTCCGTTAATATAGCACATGATGCGTGATGATGGACGGAGGCCTACTTCAGTTGTTTGTTTCAGCTCTTTTTAATCTGAAGAGACTTACCGTTACGTCTCATTTTGCGACTTTTTTCTGCAAAACAAATAATTATATTAACTTACCGAAACATATCTCAAAATATTATATTTTTATTATTTATAATTTGAGTAAAGCAGTTCCTGCCATGTGATTTGACGTGATCGCAGGCCACCATGGCACCATCATATAATTTTGAAAAATTAATTTTTTTTAAAAAACATTATAATACAAGAAGATATAATAAAAGTTAATCTCAAAACACTTACGTCTGGTGCTGTGGTGCATATACAAAATATGAAAATATAGAAAAAAAAATATATAAATAATTTATAAATAAAATATTCATATAAAATATAATCCCTTTCATAACTAAAATATTCTTTTATAATTTCTTTTTGCCACCGTGATTCTATTATCTTAGTATCTGTTCTGATACGTGATAGGGGAGAATCGAACCTTGGTAGTTCGACAAGCTATAGTCCTTATTTACCACATGAGCTATTCTTTTATAATTTTAAATGTTATAAAACGAAATATTGATTATGTGAAAAAAGTTTACTATAATAAAATTTTGAAAAATAAGAATGATCAAATAAATAAATTTTGGAAATTACGTCCTATTAAAAAATAGAATATAATAGTAACTAAAATATTTAAATAATTTTTCGTACATTCCAGGATATAAATTATATAACTGGAATAAATGGGTTATGTGGTATATTGACTAAAAAATAGGAGAAATAAGAAAGAATAATTATGAACATTCTATTAAATATAATTTAAATTAGATATCCAAATTCAATGAAATGCATTCAATAATAAAACGTTTATTAAATTCTAGAACAATTGTTTTAGAGCAACTATTTTCTTAACATGATATTAGAGTTCGGTTTACTTTAAATCCGTCATTCTTATTAAATTCATTTCTGACATCTTACGGGTCGGTTTGTTCAAATGGCGGCATGAGTTTAGAACATGTTAAGCCGGTATTGATTTGAGGTATCATTATAGGTTTTTGGTTCAATATTGAAATAAATGTTGGAAAATATGACTAAAACATTAACATGGAGGTAGTTACATAGCGTATTTAACAAGTCAAGGCCAAGCAAATAATCAACGAAACAAAACACGAAGGTATAAAACATGCATATCAGTAACTGTAAGAACGAAGGAAAGATAAAAGACATACCACTAGCCATAGCTATAACAGTATATCAATCAAGTAGGAAAATCAGTTGAGTCGTCAGGCCTTGCTCGAAGTCCTGACTGTTCTTGAAGAGATAATTGCCCCCACTTACACTGTGTCAGTATGCTGGCAATATTATTCCAGGATAAAACAGCTCCGAGCTATATGATCACAGTAATCAGAAAGCTCAACTTCGACTAACACCTCAGTCGCCAGAAAACCCACAACTCACAAGCAGAGAAGCTACGGACAGGAGGGTGAAAAGAGTGTAGAGAGGAGAAGAGAATGTAGGGTGTGGTACTACTAAAATTAGCAGCTTAACTCTCTATTTATAGGAGAGGCCAAACGTAACTGATACCACCCTCATCAATATTGTAACCCCCATTCCATTTAATAAGAATGAAACGGTCGATTTAATATAATCAAAACGGCTGTAACAACTGATTTTCAATTAAATAAATCGTAACAGTTACGTTATATTTATCCACACATTTCAATTTTATTTAAATTAATCAGAATATATATATTATCAAATTCTGACCAGGACCCAACATCAGGATCTGATCTATCAGGATTTTCATCCGTCAGAATCTGATGTCCATCAGTATTTGATCATCATCAGGATCTGATGTCCATCAGTATTTGATCATCATCAGGATCTGGCCCATCAGTATTAGATATCTGACCAGTTCCACATGATTTATTCCAAGTACTGACACATAAATAAAATCCCTCGCCCAGATCGCCTCACGTACGAGAGATGCCGAGACATTCGCCCAAATCACCCTTCGACCGAGCCGACCCGACCCGACCCGAGTCGAGTCGAGACGTGACGTGGCGTGGCGAGGCGGGAGGCGGCGGCGGCGCGCGCGTGAAGCACACAGTAACACCATGCACCATCATACACCTTAGTAGTTGTACACTACCCATGTGTGTGATTCTATATAAAGCCAACAACCCCTTTTATTTATTTCAATGTGGAACAAATACACATTCTCTTTTTCAAGCTCTTTCAAGCTACCCACTTCAACTCTATTTATCTATGGATTTCACTAAGAAAATTACTTAGACCCAAATATGAAAATTTAAGTCCTCATAGCAAGGAACAATTTCCAATCTTTAAAATCCGGAATTAACATCAAGAACATAAAATACTTATGCTCTCAAAACTCCATTTTCTAACAATCCCCCACAAATCCATTCAGAAATGCTTCACGTTTTTTCATCATGACTTGTTTTTTCAGAGTCGGTACCCTTCCGGGTTTGAACCCTCCTGAGTCCCCTACTTAGATGGCTACCGGATTCAAATGGAATGTTTCACCTTGAATCTTAATCCGTTTGGTGTAACCATGTTCCATAGACGACGACAAGTCAAAGGCTATGGTGCCAATCTACGGCTTTGAGACATTAATGGTCTTGTCTCGATCCTGTTCGTCGAATGCTTCGAGGAATAACCCTTTCCTCTAATTGTGACCACACAATTACATTCGCTTAGTTGGGCATCTCCAGAGATGTACTGCTACCATCTCGTCGAATGACTTGACCCCATTCAGAGTTATAATAACTCTTGCTTACTAGCGGCGTCAGTACCTTCTAGGTTTACAGGGGATAGACTCGGATACAACAGTATCATCTATGTAGGAAAGGTACTACCAATTCATCCTTACAGCTTGTTATTACCACATTCAATACACTTCAAGGGATCTCCTCTCATGTGCATTGGGTTCCCCCTGATGATGAACTATTATGGGTTGACAGCCCCATCCCCAACCTTGACTTAAGGACCACTGCAGGTTCCAGTCCTTTAGTCAAAGGATCAGCTATATTATTCTGAGTTCCTATGAACTCTACAGCTATAATCCTATCAGACACTAAACCCCTTATAGACTTTAGTCTAACTTGGATGTGCCTCTTTGCCTTAGCATTATACTTTTTATTGCTAATATTGTCGATAGTTGTTTTACTATCACAATGAATAGCAATCGCAGGAAGCGGTCTGCTTACTACAGGTATCACGGACATAAGTCCGTGTAACCATTCAGCCTCCGTCCCCGTGGCATCAAGTGCACACAACTCAGCCTCAAAAGTAGACCGACTTACTATTGTCTGTTTGGTCGACTTCCAGGATATTGCTCCACCTGCTAAGGTGAACACGTATCCAGTCACTCCATTGGAACCAGACTTCTTAGCTATCCAACTTGCATCACTGTACCCCTCAAGTACACCAGGAAATCTCCTATAGTGTAAACTAAGGTACATTTTGCCTTTTAGATATCTAAGTACTCTATGAAGATCATCCCAATGAGTTCTGTTTGGACAATTTGTATATCTAGCCAACTTAGACACAGAGTATGAAATATCTGGTCTAGTACAGTTAGCAAGATACTGCAAGCTCCCTATAATCTGAGAATACCTTAACTGAGACACAGGTACTCGTGAAGTATTCTTAACAAGGGCAACTTTAGGATCATAGGGTGTACTAGCGATTCTACACTGTGAATAACCATAGTTCTCAAGTATAGATTTCTCTATATAATGAGACTGTGATGACGTTATTCCCTCAGCTGAATGAGTCAGCTTGAGACTAAGAATCACACTAGCCTCGCCCATATCCTTCATTTGAAAATGCCTTTTCAAGAAAGCTTTTATCCCGTTAATAATCACAATATTGGTTCCAAACAGTAATATGTCATCTACATATAGGCACAAGATGACACACTCACTACCTTTAACTTTGGTGTAGACACACTTGTCACTTTCATTAATATCATAACTGAACGGCAACACAGTTTCATCAAACTTTTTATGCCAATCCCTAGGAGCTTGTTTCAAGCCATAGATGGATTTGATCAACTTACATACTTTCCTTTCGTTACCAGATTCAACAAATCCCTCAGGCTGATCCATATAAATCTCTTCTTCAAGTTCACCATGAAGAAAAGCTGTCTTTACATCCATTTGATGGATGTTAAGACCATGTACGAAAGCCAATGCTACAAGCATTCGGATTGTTGTCATTTTAGCTACAGGAGAGTATGTATCAAAGTAATCAATGCCCTCCTTTTGCTTAAAACCCTTAGCTACAAGTCTAGCTTTGTACTTATCTATTGAGCCGTCAGGGTTCAACTTCCTTTTAAAGATCCATCTGCTCCCGATAGTAGAACACCTAGGAGGGAGATCAACTAACTCCCATGTTCCGTTAGAAACAATAGAGTCAATTTTACTCTTTACAGTGCCCTTCCAGTGCCTAGACTCGGAAGAATCCATAGCTTGTCGGAAAGTTAAAGGTTCGTCCTCGACATTGTAAGTGATAAAATCACTTCCAAACTCCTTGACTACCTTTGCATGCTTACTTCATCGTGGTTCCTCTATCTCCTTAGGAGTAGAGCTACTACTAGGTTCCGCCCCCACATTTGTCATCTTTTCCACATGATCAGGAATAGAACTCGATGTGTGAGTAGGATCTTCATTAGAAGTATCTTGAGGCATACCAGTCTTCATAGGGTAAACATCCTCAAAGAATGTAGCATCACGAAATTCAACTATCGTGTTTGCTACTATACCATCTATGTCAGATTTTAACAATAAAAATCTCATAGATGTAGTAGTCTCAAGATAGCCCAGAAAGATACAATCAACAGTCTTCAGACCTAGTTTCTTTCTCTTGTGTTCAGGGACAAGTACCTTAGCAAGGCACCCCTACACACGAAGATACTTAAGACTAGTCTTCTTGCTCTTCCATAACTCATAGGGTGTCTTATCCATGTATTTTAGAGGGACTCTATTCAGAATATGGCAAGCCGTATTCAGAGCCTCTCCCCACATGTATTTAGGTAACCCAGAATTAATAAGCATACTATTAATCATATCTTTAAAAGTTTTGTTCTTTTGCTCAACAACCCGATTAGACTCAGGTGTGTATGGTGGGGTAACTTCATGAACTATTCCATTGCTTGCACAAAATTCATTAAAGGAGTTACTCGTATACTCACCACCTCTATCAGATCTCAACCTTTTAAGTACCTTACTAGTTTTTTTTTCTACTTCAGTTTTATATATAATGAATTTACTAAGTGCTTCATCCTTATGTCTGATTAAATAGACATAACAGTATCTACTACTATCATCTATAAAGGTAATGAAGTATCTAAACTGGTCCTTAGTCAACACACCGCCAAATTCACAAATATCAGTGTGTACTAAATCTAACAAACCTGAATCCCTAACAATATTATGAAAAGGTTTCCTTATTTGTTTAGCAGACACACATACTTGACATTTAGAATTCTTTTCTATGGTATGTCTTGGAATCAACTCTAAGTTCATCATATTTTTAAGAGCACCAAAGTTTAAGTGACAAAGTCTAGCATGCCATAAATTTGAAGATTCAACACAGTTAATAGAAGGAGTAATATTATTAATCAACGCACCCAAAACGGGCTCAGCATTTATTACAAATAAACCATTTGACAAGTAACCCTTGCCAAAAAATGTACCAGTATGAATAAGAACTACTTTATTACATTTGAAAGAGACTTCAAAACCATTAACTACTAAACAGCTTCCACTTATTATATTTCTACGCATGTCGGGAACATGATGCACTCTCGTCAGGGATAGAACATGAACCGAAGGAAAGTTCAGGTCCACGTTTCCAACTCCATGTACTTGAGCGGCACTTGCGTTCCCCATCGTCACTGTTCAGCTATGACTCTGTTGATAAGATACCAATAAACTAATGTCAGCACAAATATGCACATTAGCTCCAGTATCAATCAACCATTCATTTAACAGATAAGTGGAAAATAGTACAGGGTTGTAGGTTACATACCGGTCCACGTTGGTTTTAGAAGCAATAGCCTCACCAACAACCATGTTCACTACAGGCCCACTTGAGGTTCCAAGCACAGCATTCGCTTGAGCTACCACCTCGGCTTTCTTCGCTTTCTTTGTCGGGCAGTCTTTACTCCAGTGCCCAACCTGCCCACAAGACCAACATGGTTTGTTTGCTTTTGGTTTCTTGGCCTTATCCTTGTCATTCTTAGGTTTATTACTATTACCCTTCTTAGAGACAACCTTCCTTTTGTGTCCTACAGTTGCTACATTCACCTTCGAGCTTCCGTGCTCAGTGGGCACCACATGTCCCTGTTTGGACTTGTGTTGTTCTTGCACCGAGATGTCAAGCATAAGGTTGGTCCAGGTGATCTCTCCTTTCTGTCTTTTCAGGGAGAGAGAGAACTCTTCCCAAGACTTTGGGAGTTTTTCAATCACACTCATCACCTTAAACTTTTCGGGGAGGTCCATTCCGGACTCCTTCAAAGCATGCACTATCATCTCGAACTCATGCACTTGCTCAGTTATGGACTTATTGTCCACCAGCTTGAAATCAAGGAACCTAGCAACAGAATACTTTTCCAGACCTTGTGAGTCAGTATTATGTGTCTGGTCCAGCTTTTCCCATAAGAGTTTTGCGGTGTAGGCATCAGAGGAGTACACATCAAACAAGGTGTTCGTTAGAGCAGCCAAAATGGCCGCCCTAGCCACACCATCCTTCTCAGCCCACTTCGCATAACCATTAACTGATTCAGCCTTTGCTTGATCCACAACCGGCTTCTCATATTCCACAACATGCCATAGACCCTTTACAGTCAACCACAACTTCATCCTTTTCTGCCAACGAGAAAAGCCAACGCCCCCATTGAACTTCTCTGGTAAGCCAGTTAATTCAACGGGTTGTGGAAAACTATAAGTGGTCCAATCCATGACCCCAGCAGATGCAACAGAACTACCACTAGAAGGAACTACAGTTTCGTTAACCATTATGCTAAATACTATATAACAAATTATCTCTTCAAGAATGTTGGAAAATATGACTAAAACAGCAACATAGAGGCAGTTATATATCGTATTTAACAAGTCAAGGCCAAGCAAACAATCAACGAAACAAAACATGAAGGTATAAAACATGCATATCAGTAACAGTAAGAACAAAGGAAAGATAGAAGACATACCAGTAACCATAGCTATAACAGTATATCAATCAAGTAGAAAAACCAGATGAGTCGTCAGGCCTTGCTCAAAGTCCTGACTGCTCTTGAAGAGATAATTACCCCACTTACACTGTGTCAGGATACTGGCAATATTCTTCCAGGATAAAACAGCTCCGAGCTATATGATCACAGTAATCAGAACGCTCAACTTCGACTAGCACCTCAGTCGCCAGAAAACCCACAACTCACAAGCAGAGAAGCTACGGACAGGAGGGTGAAAAGAGTGTAGAGAGGAGAAGAGAATGTAGGGTGTGGTACTACTAAAATAAGCAGCTTAGCTCTCTATGTATAGGAGAGGCCAAACGTAACTGATACCACCCTCATCAATATTGTAACCCCCATTCCATTTAATAAGAATGAAACGGTCAATTTAATATAATCAAAACGGCTGTAACAGCTGATTTTCAATTAAATAAATCGTAACAGTTACGTTATATTTTAACGTAAATTTCAGTTTTATTTAAATTAATCAGAATATATATATATATATATATATATATATATATATATATATATATATATATATATATATATATATATATATATATATATATATATATATATATATATATTATCAAATTCGGACCAGGACCCAACATCAGGATCTGATCTATCAGGATTTTCATCCATCAGGATCTGATGTCCATCAGTATTTGATCATCATCAGGATCTGATGTCCATCAATATTTGATCATCATCAGGATCTGGCCTATCAGTATTAGATGTCTGAGCAGTTCCACATGATTAATTTACAAGTACTGATCCCAATTAATATATATATTTATTCTAATTAAAATATTATTTAAACACATAAATAAAATCCCTCGCCCAGGTTGCCTCGCGTATGCGAGACGCCGAGACATTCGCCCAAATCGCCCTTCGACCGAGCCGACCCGAGTCGAGACGTGGCGTGGCGTGGCGAGGCGGGCGGCGGCGGCGACGCGCGCGTGTGTGTGTGAAGCACACAGTAACACCATGCACCATCATACACCTTAGTAGTTGTACACTACCCATGTGTGTGATTATATATAAAGCCAACAACCCCTTTTATTTATTTTAATGTGGGACAAATACACATTCTCTTTTTCAAACTCTTTCAAGCTACCCACTTCAACTCTTTTTATCTATGGATTTCACTAAGAAAATTACTTAGACCCATATATAAAAATTTAAGTCCTGGAACAATTTCCAATCGTTAAAATCCGGAATTAACATCAAGAACATAAAATACTTATGCTCTCAAAACTCCAATTTCTAATAATAAATATGTTTAATTTAAATATAATTAATAACTCATTTTTTGTTTATATATATATATATATATATATATATATATATATATATATGTATTATGTGCAAATATATACTTATACATTGAAATTAAGTTATCATACAATTTATAAACAAAAAATTAATTTAAAAAATATGTGTTTGGTAAATTATAATTTGATGAGTTAAATATTTTTAAAAAATAAAAAATTTAAATTATTAAAGATGAATAGTAAATCTAATATAATTGTGGAGTATAAAAAGCAAACAGTGGAGTTATTCGAGAAGAGATTTTTTTATAAAATTAAAGGTCAAATCATAATATTAAATAATACAATATAAGTTTACTATAATGAAATCAATAGCTAATAGCTAATTGATAAGAAATTTAAAATTATTGTTAATTTTTTTCTTGTAAGAATTAAATTATACAAAAACAAAGAATATAAATTTAGGTAAATACTTTCAGTTATTAAAATTATTAAAGATGAAAAGTAAATGTAATATAAATGTGGAGTTTAAAAAGTAAACAGTGGAGATTATTATTTCTTAAAACTTGTATATCTTTTTTTATTTTTGAAAATTACTATGACCAACAATTATAAATCTTAGAACACATATTTTTAAAGTTCAATAAAAATGTTGACTTCTACTTCATAAATTTTTTCAAACAAATCGTACTTGCATTACTTAGAAATTATCACTTTCGAGTACATGATTAATAAATGCAGGAGTGACAGACCACTCTCCATAGCCTGACATAGAATTTGTGCAGCATTTGCAAGCAAAAGAACCACACGATTCGCAGATCGATAATTGAACTACTAGCACTTGATCAATGTGTTTTAAGTGATTTTGTCCAAGAAATGATTTCTCGAAGGCTAACGGCTTCAACTTCTCGTGGTTGCCAATTACCTTCTATCTGACAATAGCTCGTTCCAACCTGATCTTCCCTCCAAAACTGGAGCAAATTCCGAACTAATTCCGAAGTGTAGCCAACATATCTTAATACTTGTGCAAACTCTGAACACAAAATGCCTAGGACTCGAGGAATTTTTTTTATGTCAAATATGTAAAAAAAATTGACTTGCTTCGCTTTCACAATGCATGTTCATGGGTAGTAAGAGGCGTTGACCTTTTTGGTTTTCCAATTTGAAAGTAACAAACAGGCCATTGTAATAACGTGCATGGTCAACGCACATATCCACTTCACTTCATGAAGCAAGCTTTAAAACAGATCAAGATAACAGAGCATATTATGTACTAAAACTACAATATCAAATCGTTCGCTTGAAGTTCATTACTGAATTTTGGATAACTAATTACAGTCCTTTCACAATAAATCTACATAATTAAACGGAAAGATAACATGATTTGCAATAACAACTTGTTAGCAATATCCTAATATAAATGATTAATGAGATATAAAGCATTACTGTTAAGTCTTGTAACACCTAACAGGCTTTTCTGGACAGTCTTCTTGACAGATGAACTTACATCCCCCTCCGAAAAAGCGTCTATGCAAGTATTCTCATTAGTAATTGCAGCACTAGCCCATGTCTTTGCATTGGAGAGCTGAAATGCTTTGTCTTCACCCCGAAGATGTGCCATTGCAAGGAGGGTTTGCTGAAGCTGATCAACCGACTCTTCTATATTCTCAATACAATCGGTGACAATCTCGGCTTCATAATGCGTAAGTCGCTTGTTCTTGGCAAGATTTGAGATCAATGTGGATGAGGCATTAGCGGCCTTAAGAGTGAGGGAGAGGGCGAGGTACGTGAGTTTGAGACGACTCGATTTGATATAACCAGCGTAAGGGGAGAGCGCTTTGTTGCAGACCGAGGGATACGTGGTTACATTGCATGAAGTCTTGATGAAATCTTTGTCGGCTTGAGGAACACTGGCAGTTGCAGATGAAGTTGAGGTTATTTGTAGGCAGAAGTTGAATAAGCATACATACAAAACAATGTACATAAATGGCTTTGTTCCTTCCATCTTCGATTATCGATTACAAGTAGTTTAAATATCTGTAAAATAGCGAGAGTTGTAATATTGTTGTGCATTGGGAATAGAGAATGAAGGAATTTATAGGAGAGGATTGGATTATTTTTTAAAGATGTAGATCAATGGATCTTAATGTGTATAATGTATATTAAATTATATTGCTTCTTTGATACAACAATTTGTCATGTTAAAGTAAGGGAAAGATCGAAGTATCTAAAGATACAGATAAGAAGTTAACAGTGGTATGAATGAAAGGTCAAGTGACTTATAATTTCATACAACAATAATGTGATATAATAATGGAAGGGATGGAGAATAGCCAATAAGCCAGACTTGATACGCAACGTGCTCCATAGATGAAGGCGCGCTGCCAGGATTAGGCGTCGGAGTAGCAATGTGCACACGTTATATTAGAATTGCTGATACGATTTTATTTAACGAGAAGCTAAGTCACCAAGTCAGATGCCGATTTCGAAAATTTTAATAAGAATTACTATAAACCTACACATTTTGTGGTACTTAATTTCTTTTCACTCTTGTGTGCTGCTATATACCACTTCGGCTAGCTTCTTCTCTCCTGCATATTTAAAATTTGCAACCTTATGTATTATAAAAATCAATGGAGGATGTAAGTGTTAGGAATTGTCCCACATCGGTTGGGGGATGAGCAGATAGCTAGTTATAAGCACAACCAGATATTCCATTAGTATGAGGTTTTGGGGATGTGCTCAAAAACAAATTCGTGCGGACTCGACCCAAAACGAACAATATCATACTAATGTGGAGTTAAGGTCTGCTTAGCAATTCCAATAAGTGGTATCAGAGCATTCGATTGGATTCAGGAAGAGGTAGATGGACCCAGGTTAGGCATAAGGGGGAGCAGGTGGACTTTCCAGTATGGACCTAGGGGGAGCAAGATAGCCATGTAGGAGCCAAGTCATATTGAAGGAGGCAGGTGAACTTTCTAGTATGGGCCTAGGGGGAGCCAGACAGCTAGATGGGGAGCCAAGTCACATTGCTTGAGGCAAATTTGACAGGCGTCGAGCCCGATTCGACAGGTGTCGAGATTGTTAGGAGTTGTTACACATTTGTGGGAGGGGTAGATAGCTAAAGATAGTTAATTTATAAGCACAGCCAGATAACTACAATAGTATAAGGCCTTTTGGGATATGTCCAAAAACAAATCCGTGTGGGCTCGACGCAAAGCGGAGAATATCATAGACAATATCATACAAATGTGATTAAGGCCTGCTTGACAAGCCCAAGTAAAAATAGGAGAGACCGACAATGTGATGCACATTTTTAAAACGCAGATCTTCATCTTCTTTCTTACAAAATAGAGTATATGCATATTGTAGGTTACAAGAGCATCATTATCATACTTTCAATAACACGAATTTACTAGTGATATTGTAGAAGTGGCATTTTTGGACCATATTATTAAATTGTTCTCCGCCATTTTGTAAAGAAAAGCACGATATAATTGACATCCAAATCAAGCCTAATTTATAAACTTCTAAAATCTTCGATATGGGGTATGGCGGAACTAGGATAACAAGAGTCCCCTTCTAAAAAGAACTTGTTATATAGAGAATCAGATAGAATCATATAATTTTTTCTGATTGTACAGAACCAATTTTTTTTTTAAAATATTTTTTCCAAAAATGTTTTCCAAAAAAAAAATGACATTGCCACGTTACTGCTGGCGTGGCACTGCCACATCATCACTACTGACGTGGCACTACCACGTGACACTGCCACGTCATCACTACTGGCGTGGAAGTGCCATGTCACCTGCCACGTCATCACTGCTGATGTGATAGTGTCATGTCAGTGACATCATCATTGATGACGTGGTCCTGCCACGTCAGTAATGATGACGTGACAGATGCAGCAGCAATGTCACGTCAACATTTGGTTCTGCTACAGAATCAGAAAATTGGTATTTTTTATTACAGAACCAAAAAAAATTGGCCTTTTTCTTTTTATAGAACCAAAAATTAAAACTTTGATTCTACTATAGAATCATAAAATTAGTAGTTCTCTCCAACTCTCTATATAAGACGGTTCTCTCTGGAACAATGATCACGATAACAAAATACTGTAATCGTGTTCAAATTGAATTATTGATAATTTTAGAGGTAACCTGGAGTTAAAGTTAAAATTTCTATTGATTTGAACTAGAAATCATGATTCCTAAAAGAATTTTTTATTGAAATTTTCAGTATAGCAAAGTTAATTCTCCTTGGTTCTGGCACTAATGACAACTAGCTTTATAGCCCGTGCAGGGCACGGGCTTGCTGGTATAATCATGTTAATATATTTTTATGTTACTTTATAATTAAATGGTACTTGCAACATGTTAATATTTAGTATGTAAAATATATCTAAAAGATTATCTAATTCATGATATATGTACAACTAAAATTAAGTAAATTTCAATGTGATAATCTTTTTGAACGAATGTTTAAATGATTGAATTTAGGTTTATCAACGGGTCGGATTCAGGTCGGATCAACATAAATCCATATACGAATTCGTTAAGATTTTTCGGACTCGGACTCGGATCGGATCGGATCGGATAAGTAGTAAGATATTTTTTAGGTCGATCCGTATCTGATCCATTCAGATTTCGGGTTATCGAATCGGAGGTCCGATCCGTTCAACAAATTTTTTTAAAAAATATTTTTTCAATCTATAAAATAGTATTTTTGAAATTTTTTTGACGAGGTAAAAATTAAAATTATGACATGCTTTGATAAATCCAAATTTATATTCCAAAATAATATTATTTATATAAAATGTTATATATATATATATATATATATTTATATATATATATATATTATAGTATATTACATAAGTATATAAAATATATAATAAATATAATATTTTCGAATGGATCGATCATACAAAATCCATATTCGTTCGTTATTAGATCGGACCCTTATCGGATCAGAACGTTAACAGATCAAATTTTTTGGGAACGATCATACTTGCTAATTTAGCTACAGATCGGATCGAATCGTGTTGGATATTCTATTTATTGACAGGCCTAACTGAGTTATGAGTATATAAGAATTTACATTAGTAGTGACTGTTTGATCATCCACAACCAACTTGTGCATTTTGACCTTGATTAAGAGATATGCGTAAGATATAATTAATACATAAATCACGGTATATATCTTTTTAATCCAAATAATTTCGTTTTACTCTAGAATAAAAAAAATGTTTCATAACTATGTACTGTTTGAAATATCCTCAAAACTGATATCTAGTATAGTGGTAAAAAATCTCAATCTAAGTTAGAGGTAAGGGGTTTAATTTTCATTAAAAAATAATTTTTTTATCATTAACATAATATAGAAGGGGTAATTTAGTAATTTCATGATAATTAAAATGTCTCATGATATATTAATAATGAGTTTTATAATATACTTAAAATTGATTTCTAGCATAGTGGTAAGTAATTTCCCTTCTAAGTTAGAGGTTAAGGATTTAATTCTTATTAGTAACAAATTTTTTTATCATTAATATAATATATGGGGCCCGGTTATCTCGCGATATATTAATAATGAGTTTTGTAATATATCCAAAACTGATGTCTAGCACAGTGGTAAGAAATCTCTTTTCTAAGTTAGAGGCCAAGAATTCAATATTTATTAGAAACAATTTTTTATCATTAACATAATATATGGGGGTTGTATCGCAATATATTAATAATGAGTTTTGTAAAATACACAAAAC
Organism: Saposhnikovia divaricata; assembly: GCA_036435485.1. Taxonomy (NCBI): domain Eukaryota; kingdom Viridiplantae; phylum Streptophyta; class Magnoliopsida; order Apiales; family Apiaceae; genus Saposhnikovia; species Saposhnikovia divaricata. The sequence goes on from CM071599.1 coordinate 38,508,614, forward strand.
TCATGTCTAGCATAGTGGTATGGACTTTCACTTCAATGTTAGAGGTCAATGGTTCAAATCTCATTAAAAACACTTTTTTCTTTAATTTAATGTATTAGGGGTAATTTAGTAATTTTAAAATGAATAAATTATCTCACAAATTGGCTTGTTGTGCTATTAATAATATAATAGAGTAATTTTAAAATGAATAAATTGTCTCACAAATTGGCTTGTTGTGCTATTAATAATATAATAGAATATTTAAAATTGATTTCTAGCATAGTGGTAAGTAATTTCCCTTCTAAGTTAGAGGTTAAGGATTTAATTCTTATTAGTAACAAATTTTTTTATCATTAATATAATATATGGGGCCCGGTTATCTCGCGATATATTAATAATGAGTTTTGTAATATATTCAAAACTGATGTCTAGCACAGTGGTAAGAAATCTCTTTTCTAAGTTAGAGGCCAAGAATTCAATATTTATTAGAAACAATTTTTTATCATTAACATAATATATGGGGGTTGTATCGCAATACATTAATAATGAGTTTTGTAAAATACACAAAACTCATGTCTAGCATAGTTGTATTGACTTTCACTTCAATGCTAGAGGTCAAGGGTTCAAATTTCACTAAAAACACTTTTTTTCTTTAATTTAATGTATTAGGGGTAATTTAGTAATTTTAAAATGAATAAATTGTCTCACAAATTGGCTTGTTGTGCTATTAATAATATAATAGATAGATGTTATCCTTTTCCCTGGATGCATGGGTGATGAGACTGAGATGATAGAGGACAACTAAGTTATTTGATGGTGTCATGTCATTATTATTTACGTCTTATTTTATGTCTTAAAATGTTTTATTAACTTACTATCGAGTTTAAAAAATTATAGAATGAGTTTAATTTCATTAACATGTTAGAAGGATTACATATTGATTGTCAAGTTACAATTTAATTTTGTAAATTCAAAAAATTATAATTCAAGTAGTATGGGTATATTTATAATATCAAGTGTTTTTAATTAACCATACCACTTGTTTTCACTTTTATTCCATTTTTGGAGTGGAAGTATTGGATGAAAGTTTAAAATTTTTTTAACTACCTTCCACTTGCTTCCCTCCTTAAAAAACGCTCGGGAACATAAATAAGAGTGCAAATTATGTTATTTGCTTTTTCCTTCACTTGTTTCGTTTCTTTTTAAAACTCGGGAGTAAGGTATTAAAGTTCGAAGTGCAATATGTGTTTAACTTGTGTTGCGACATATTTTCGGTTACCTCTAATTTCTCCAAAATTTCCCATTATTCATTTAATAATAATTAACTTAATTCTCAAATTAAATATTTCTTCTCTTTGAAACAAGGAATAATCTCCAATTAATTATAAAAAATATCTCTCAACGATATTCTTCAAATCAATAAGGTAACACAACACGAATCTAATTTAAAAAGATAAAATCTACTAATTTCCAATACATCCATTAACAATCATAGATATTAAAAACCGAATCCTTAATAGAATTGCATTGACTTTTGACTTGATCTCTATAAATATAAAGTACGCAAGCATCTTGAAAAATGATCCGACACATCTAACAAGTCGAGATACCTCTCAACTCCAGTCCCAAATTTCCAAAATTCTAAATCCCCTTATCTTCTCAATTTCGATATTCCAACAACATCCGAAATTTGTTATCATCAAATTCCACCGTTAATAATTGGCGCTAGAAGGAGGGCATAATTTTTTGATTGTGGAGGACAATCAATTCATCTATAAAGATATAATATGCATGGGGGGTTATTGCAGATTTCAAACGGATTTAATGGAAGAGTTAAACGATAGAGGAGTTGGTTCTATTCTGAAATAAATAAATTTTCTTATGTTTCTATCCATACAAATCAGTTATCTTATAAAATTCGTAGTAAATTCAATATATGTCGGATTTTGATAATTTTTTATGATTCGGAAAGATTTTTCAATTTTCAACAGCTTTGGTTCTTGGAGTTTTTTCAGATTATGTATCGATCTGTTCTCGAAATCATAAAATACAATCATATCCTGTTTTTCAGCAGAAGTCAGTCAACAGACGTTTATTTGATTCCCGATTCGTTATAAGTCCATTTTTGATGAGCCATATCTTGTCGGAAAGATCTTATCGTTATCTACAACTTTCGTGTTTTGTATTTTTCAAGAAAAGTCATTTAGACAGTCAACCAAGTTATAAATAGATCTGGACGGAATCTGAATCGTGAAGACATTCAAGATTTGAGATGCAATATTCGTGGTATAAGATTTGGTTACTTCACAAGCCCGCGCATGGAAAAAAACAAATATTATGATCACAAGAAAATAAAAAAAGGAAGGAGACTTGTAATTCAAAAACGATAAAAAACAAGAAACCAATGGAAGCCAACATGATTTACAACAAGCAACGGAGCAAGAACGCAACACCCAAAAATCAGTCCGGCTAGGATAAAAATTTGAGATAAGTTTTTTATTTCAATTTTTAGCACTTACATTAATAATTATATCATGCATATTGTATAATTTTAATTATTTACAAATTCGTGCAAAGTTTATATTTTCAATGTTTATATTTCTTATTGCATATTTAAAATTTTAAATTATTGCATGTTTATATTTATTATTGTGCATAAATTTTCTCATAGATATTTGTGTATATGGTTACATCGAACATGTATGTTGGATAAATTATTTTCAGACTTGCTTGGTAAATTTTTCAAAATAGAAGACCTTGAGGTATTGCTTTTGGAAGACATGATAGGTAGGAATATGACCTCCTCGAAAGGAGGGTATTTCTGGTAACAACACTTAGGAATATGACCTCCTCGAAAGGAGAGTATTTCTGGAAACAACACTTAAGAATATGACCTCCTCGAAAGGAGAGTATTTCTGGGAACATTTTTTACGAATATGACCTCCTTGAATGAGGGTATTTCTTGATATGTTTATTTTTCAGGATATTGCTCGGAATGCTTTATACGACTCTCCAAATAATGCTTGGATGACCCTACAAGATACATTCTCTCACACCTACAAAACTTATTCTTTTTTACATCTCATATATTGTCACGTTTGCATCTACATGCATATTAAGGGCATTTATGTGCTCCAAGTTATTTACTAATCCTCCTCTCCTAACTGTTCCAGTGAGTCAGGAAATTTAGAAGATCTCAGTGTGTTAGTTCTTTAGTCCATCAAACTACACTAATGAACTTGGGGGTATTTGTTACGTCATATTTTCGGTTGCCTCTAATATCTCCCAATTTTCCCAGTATTCATTTAATAATAATTAATTTTATTCCTAAGTTAATTATTTCCTCTTGGGTTAATCTCCAATTTATTATTGAAAATATCTCCCAATGATATTATTCAAATCAGGAAGGTCACCCAAACGCGAATCTAATTCAAATTGAAAAAATCTACCAATTTCCAATACATCCCTTAACAATCATAAGGATTAAAAACCGAATCATTAATAGAACTGCATTGGCTTGATCTCATAAATACATAGTAGAGAGACATCTTGAAAAATGATCAGACGCATCTAAAAAATTGAGATACCTCTCAAGTCCAACCTCAAATATCAAAATCCCAAATCCCCCTATTTTCTCAATTTCGATATCCCAACGACACCCGAAATTTACTATCACCAAATTCCTCCGTTAACAGTTTGCATAATCCTTCCTCTCCTTTTTGCAAAGATTTTGTTTCAACTATATAATTAAAAGTTTTTTTTAATAATAATTGGTCTTCAACCTTAGATGACCACCCAAAATGACAAAATGTTAAATATAAATTTACTGATAGTCTAGGATGTATGTTAAATTAACAAATATATGTTAAACAAGTATTCTGATAATCTGGTAATCCCAAAAATTAAAAGAAATTTGTATAATATGTCCCAAATTAATGATTAACTTTATCAGTATATCCATTTTAATTCAATAATTATAATTATGCCCTATGGTTAACTTTTAACTAATATATAACTCATCTAAATATAATTGAGTTATAAATTATAGTATTTGTCTAATAAATATGATTACAAAGTCCTTGATAAATATTTGTCTAATATTTGTATATAATCTATGTGATATATAACTCAAACATGCCATATCAAATTTAAGCATATTAGATTTAAGCAGCACAAACACTAAATGAGACAATCAATTAACAAATCAATGTTACTAACCTGGCATAGATGCTTTGAGAGCTCCAATATTAACTGACTCAGCTGCACCTACTGTATGTTGATTTTCCCATTATGTATATGCAATGCTCAAGGTTTAGGCTTTTGCTTACAAAGTTGTTTTGTTTTTCTCGAATTAGAGATCATTTCTTTCATTTTTGACAAAAAAGATGGCTGATACTATACTATCTTTCTTCACAAATCTAAATGGGTATTGTCTAATTCATCATTTCTCAACTTTAATACCTTAAAATTGTAATCTCTATGCATGCCCGTTTTCTCATATACCTTGAATTGAATTAATTTTTGTGTTGGGCCGCTAGGAAAACTTAACTCCATAATAGTACGATATTGTCCGTTTTGGGCCAAATTTGCATGGATTTGTTTTTGGTTCACTCTCAAAAAGCTTCATACTAATGGAATTAACCAGATGCCGTGTGTACAAGAAAACTATCTCTTATCTCCACGATGTGGTACTTGGGTTGACACCACCCAATAATCCTCCCCTCAAATCAAGAACCACATACCCTGTGATCTTACACCCGCGATAAATCTGTCTACATCTTGCACCGCCACGATTTACCCTGCAGAACTTGCCTCCTGAACTCTTTTAGGATGACTTTCGATACAAGGCACCCCGACATATCTCCAATCACCTTCGAGGGGAACCTTCCACATCGAACTACAGCCCGTTGCCCCCAAGATCCAATTATCGAACCATGGGCTCTGATACTACTTATTAGGCCCTCAACATGCCTTAACTCCACGATAGTATGACATTGTTCACTCTGGCCTAAGTCAGCACGGATTTATTTATGGGTCACTCCCAAAAGGTCCCATACTAATGGAATTAACCGGCTGCTCTATATACAAGAGATCGAACAATCTCTTATCTACTCGATGTGATACTTGGGTTGACATCACACCAAACCAAATATTTTGTTTCTTCATGTAGTTGATTTATGTAGTATCTGTATCTATCTAACACCAAGATGACTAAGGTATTATAATTTCGATTTTTTGTTTTTCTTGATTTTGATAAGGTGTGTTATGTATGTTAAGTTGGGTGATTTATCGTATAATTTCTTGACTCTTTTTGCATGTTATTGATTTGCCTAGTTTTAAATTTTAGTTTTAAATTTTTTTAGGGCTTGATTTAAAAGTAAAAATGTTATCTTGGATATCTCTAACCATTTATCTTAAGTGGCACAAGTGATTATTTACCCTTAAAAACATATCTAGGTGATTGTTTTTTAAACAAAAGCGTCGAAGTGCTAAACAACCGGCATGCGCAGTGCCAACCTGTTGCTCCTTTAGAAAACCTCTTGGTTGTTTGATAATTCGGTGGCTTAAAGGAAGTAGTTTCTCTCACAGTGTCCTTGTCACATAAATATTCACTATCGGAATTTTGTTTATGTACCCTCAAAATGTAGTATTCCCTCCGTCCCATTTTATGTGAACCTCTTTCCTTTTTGGGACATCCCAAAAAGAATGAACATAATATACTTATTATTTTTTAACACTACTTTTCACTATTACACCCACTACTTATCTACTTTTTTATTAAATAAACACTATTACACCCACTAACTTCCTCCACTATCTCAAATCTATTATTAAATATTGATAGGTTCCATCACTTTACCAACTTTTCAACCAACTTTACTCTTTTTTACTATATTTTCTTAATCTTCGTGAAGGTCAAAGTGATTCACTTAAATGGGGGCGGAGGGAGTAGTAGGGAACTTTTGGTACTTCATGTTCTCGTCTAAACTAATTTTCTTGAAAGTCTTCATTAACTAGTTTTATTGAAAGTCCTCATTACTAATATTGTGTATGTTTAACTTGTTTATGATGTGTTGTAACTCATTTATATCAATTCAAGTAAGTGATCAGGAGTTCATGGTTCCGTTTCTAAATATAAATTTATTTGTTTGGTAATTAAAGTTATATAAGTTATCTAAATATTTGACATAAAAATTGAAAAAAGAATATATTTATAAATATAATTATAAATGGAACATAATTACAAAACAAATTTTAAAATGGAATATATTAATAAAAAACCCAAAATTAAAGTACATATGAAGGTGACCTAATCTGAATGACTGAATCTAGAAGGAAGAAGAAGATTAAATAGCAGCCAAATTGCGATAATTAGACAACTAGTCCGATAATTTGCTGCATCTCGAGACAATAAGACCCCACAAAAGTGTCAAACATCAGGCCCACAGGACTGCGTACATATCGTGCGAAAGTAAGCATGAAAATTGGACTAAATTATTTAGACACTAGCAACAAGAGTGGTCGTTATAAAAAGGTCAAAGCTTGATTATTAGGAAACTGTACGGTCAATCACGTTAGGTGTGGTTGGAAAGTCGCTCCGGGGGCGATTGTAGCTGTAGTTTTATATGCAACTACGCATAATTGTTGGAAGTTCATTGCATGATTCACATTCATTCTTACCAGGGCGACCATCCTGATGTTAAGTCTGATTAGCCATGAATATTAAGTAATTTTATTAATACTTGAGGCCCAATAACAAATCTATCATTAATGCTAAAGTAACTATAATTAGTTGCCTTGTTTTTAACTGAACATAAGTTTCCAAAATCTCAATTAAGTTGGTTATTTGTTAAAAGAGTAATTTACCTTTCAAATTCCTTTAATTTTGGGATATTGCATTTAGTATTTAATATTTTTTGAATCGATATTTTAGATCCCATAATTTTAGTATTCGCAACATATTTCACCCCCTAAGAGCATCTCCAATGGAAGAGACCTCTTAGGTAAAATTTAAAATCAATTACCATAAATAAGAATTATAAAGAATGTGTAAAAATTTTTGCACTCCAATGGGGCAAAACCATTGTCTATAATTATAGATAATCTCTTGATGTTGGCTATATTCGTCGAACCTCGTCTATTGGTAATATTAATGAACCTATCCGCAAGAAAGCGGGTAAATTCTATGTTGCTGAACATCAGAACGTTCATTGTCTATTTTCCGTTTCTGACTTGCCTATCAGGTTTAGTTTACCTATGATCTGCAAACCAGAAGATTGGAAAAGTATTCTCCCTGATAATCAAAAGCCCAAGTAAAAAAGTTGAATACTCGGTTGATTTAACCCTTACTACATCCTACATAAACATTTCCAAGCTATATAGGAAATCAAATAGCATAGGCATCGCAGCGGCTACTCTTTTGCGCTAGACCTGTAGTGAATTGCCACATCACTTATTTCTATATTAAAATTATATATTCCATTAATAACAACTTGAAATATTAATAACATATCATTTTTAAAATATAGCCAAACATTATAGCCAATACCATCGGAACACAATGACTTACAGGTTCGACAAATTTTACATAATCAATATTTTATGTAATTTAGCCAATCATTTTTAACTAACGCCATTGGAGATGCTCTAAGTTGGTTTTCTTCAACGACGATATTTTTAAAGATATTTTAATCATTTACTTGAATAAATATTTCCTAAAAAATAAATAAATCAGAAAACGTAATTTTTTGTAAATTTTATATTTGTAAAATTAACACATTTACACATTCTCATCAATAATATTTTTAAATAGATAAAATATAATTTTTAATGTTTTAAAAATTTTAATTCAATAATAATAAATTAAAATTATTGTACTTTCAGAAAAATATGAACTACTTATGTTTTTTAGAAATAATACACTTAATTTTATTTTGTTTCTTACAAATTATATCCAATCACACAAAAAAAAAGAAACTATTTTTTTTAAAAAAATAGTGAAAGATTTATTTTAAATTTATTTTCTTTTTGAAAATAAAAATATATTCGAACTAATGATTGAATGTCCTTGAGTTGACTAACGTTAACAGTCAAGGTTAACGAAAATTCATTAAAGAGATATATAATATAACAGGTTTAAAAATAAGGAATGCGAAATATTGATTTACAAAGTATGAAATTCAAACCAAAAGCATAGGAATATAAAATGTAAATTATTCTTATTAAATTAGACTCACCCGAAATTCATCTATCCGGAAAATTTACCTAACAAATAATTTTTCGATGTTTTATGCATAATTCTATTAGAAGGTATACGTAAATGTTGGAATGTGTGAACGGATTGCACAAGGTTGTGTTGCAATATTTGATCAACGACATGTCCAACGGGTTCAGTAATGAGAAACAGACAATTACCGATTTATCTAAAGGAGGAATTAAGTAAACTTGTACTTGAACATGAGACATAATTTACGCTTGAACTTTTTTACTTGAAAATGAGACATCTTTCACACTTGAGTCCTCCAATAATGCCACAGTTTAGTCGACTTAAATTTAGGACACGAGCTCTAACATTGTGAAACCAAAGGAGTGGCAAGCAAGTTGGATCAAGATATTGCAGTAGTGTCTGTTTTCCACTCTGTTTCGAACGATAAGGAGACACACAACATCAAAGCGGTCCAGCGCATTCGCCTTATTGCCAATTTGCCATGCTCCAAACTCTGGCGACTCTCCAATTACACTAGTTCATTAGTGTATTAGACCAGAATGTTTCATTCATTTACAAGTTACAACAACAATTTATTGAGCCAGTAGCTCTCTGCTTTCAGTTACCACTTGATGCATTATACTCGCTATTCGACAATAAAACTGTCTAAATCACCCACTAGGCCTTGATTAACTGAGATGCTACCCCCTTGCATTATCCTTATTTCTTTGAACAAATATCCTCCAAATAATATCCAAAGCTCCTATAAATAGCTAGGGAACCTCTCTCTCGACATTCATCACTCAATTAAATCATATTCTATAACCTTAAAACTCCTGCAAACAAAAGCGAGAAATGGAGGGCTTCTCAATTAAGATCACTTCTGCTACTTTTCTTATTCTAATTATTTCTTTTAGTTTCTACATTAACTCAAGCTTGGCTATCGACTACAGGGCTGAAAAGGCAAGCACCGAGTTCATCAAAACCTCTTGTAGTACCACCACTTACCCTAGTCTCTGCTTCACCTCACTCTCACATCATACTAGTGCTATCAAAACAAATCCTCAGCTTCTAGCTCAGACAGCTTTATCAGTCGCTCTGAATCACGTGGTTTCGACATCTGCTGCCATGCTAAAGCTGTCAAAAGCTCCTGGCATGAAGCCTAAAGAAGTCGGGCCAATGAACGATTGTCTTGAAGAGTTAACTGACTCGATAGATGAACTCAAAAGATCTATGGGAGAGATGAATCAGCTCAATGGTTCCCCGAAGTATAGACTCTTGATAAGTGACATACAAACCTGGGTCAGTGCAGCACTGACAGACGAGAACACTTGCATGGATGGTTTTGCTGGGAAAGCGGGGAACACCAAGAATGTGGTCAGGGGAAGAATTATAAATGTTGTTCATTTGACAAGCAATGCTTTGGCTTTGATCAATAGCTACAATTCGCTCCACGGATAGTGCATACTGCAGTAGAAATTATATTAGTGGTGTGTAATAGTTTCCTTTGATTTCTTCCGAACAATAGAAACTGAAATTAGTTCTTTGCTACAATTAAGTCCGAAACAGTATTCAATAGTCCGCATAATTAAGCACAAGTAAATTGGAAAACAGAATTTGCTCTTGATTTCACAGTTCACTGCATAAAAACTGAAGCCAAGTTCACAATTGAGTACAATAGGTACATATAAACCAATACTGCTTATGAAAATTGCAACTTGCAGTCGATATATAGCCTGCAAAGATTTTTATATGATTATTTTGACTGCATTTTTTGCGAGCATCAACTTCTTTCATTTCAGTTAACTGCCAAGCAAATCAAAAATAACTTGCGATTTACAAACGTACACTGCAATCTGAATTAAAGTTATATCTGAGTTATAATAAGTCAGTATCATGTTCGTGTGCTCGAACTGGAATGCTAATAAAATATCACTAAGATTATCACATGAAATTTCATACTTAGAATTCTTTTATTATTTTAGCCATCGTCATTTTCCAATTTGGATAGTTCCCATCAACATCTTATGAAAAAGTCGGACCTAAAAGAGACAAGTGACATGGGTAGCCATGCATCTTCTAGGATACAAAGGTTCGGTTTTATTCATTGAATCCAAAGGCAAGTAGGATACCAAATTACCAAGACTGGTCTCAGTTATTGAACCCAGGCAGGTTTTTTCAAGATTTAGGTTAAATTTTTTCACTATGGCCCCTCTGTTACAACACGAGTAGAGAATGAACAACATTACATATACTTATAATTGTAATTTTCTTGTAACTAAGAAGGATTTACTCATCCTTGTATACACACATTAAACGACCTACGAAAGAAAACAGGGGTTAATGGTTTGGACTTTACAGTAGTTCTTATATCTCGGATTCCAATCCTCGATTTCTACGTAGTCACGCAGGCATGATGTTTCTTTTCTGATATTTTCCAGTTAAATCGTAAGATGCTGCAATTATGCATTCACCAAAGTCAGATCCGAATATCGCAATATTACATCTAATTCAAAATTTCAAGTATTTTATCGTGAATGAATCTAAAGATGTGTGAATCTTGAACGTGTAGTCGAGAGAGATCAAGAGAGATTCAGAGAGATTGAGAGAGATTGATACAAAAGAGTAAAACTAGTAAAACTAATGAAGAAATGAAAATTAAGCATTGTTCAATCATGTTGAGTCTACAAAGCTGATATCACAGCTTATATACAAGTCTGGAAATGTAACTAACTCGTAACTGATTATCTAGTCTAAGGCACTGTTTGGTTTAAATGGTAAAGACTTAAAAGGCAACATTAGCTTGTTGCTAACAACTTTATTTGACAAACACTGCTTTGCTGAGTTGGCATGAGTACAAATATACTCATTAGTCCCCCCTTGAACGAACATGGCCTTTACTGACATAGATTCTGCATTCTTTGACGATCTTGTGTTATTCCCATCTGTTGCCTTTCCAGTTGAAGCACAATCAGCACAATCAGTGGGATTAGTAAGGTAAGTAATACCAAACTGTATAGTACAATTCCAATGAGGATTCTTCCCTAATCCTTTGGTAAGAACATCTGCTATGTTGTCTTTAGAAGTAACTGAAACAACTTTGATCAAACCAAGCTGAATCTTCTCTCGAATAAAATGGCAATCAATTTCTATATGTTTCGTTTTGGCATGATAAACTGGATTAGCTGTTAAGTCAATTGCAGCTTTGTTATCACAAAACAAGGTCACTGGTCCAGGCAAATTGACTTGTAAATCTGATAGAATGTTCTTAATCCAGATAACTTCACAAGAACAATCTGCAAGGGCTCGATATTCAGCTTCTGCAGTGCTTCTAGAAACTAAAGACTGTTTCTTAGAACGCCAAGAAATTGCTGCAGATCCTAACATAAAAATATAGCCACCAACAGAATGTCTATCAACTGGATTACTTCCCCAGTCACTATCACTATACCCCTTCAATAGCAAATTGTTATAAGATGGAAAAAACAATCCATGAGAAATAGTACATTTGAGATATCTTAATACTCTAACAGCAGCCTTCATATGATCTTCTCTGGGAGCATGTAGAAATTGACTTAACAATTGCAGAGAAAAGGAAATATCCGGTCTTGTAGTAGTAAGATACAATAACTTTCCTACCCAAGTTCTGTAAACTGATGGATTAGCAATAAGAGCTCCAGATTGATCATCATCATGAAGTTTAAGATGTGAAGCAAGAGGTACAGATAGAGGTTTGCAATCAGATAAACCAGCCAATTTTAATAAGTCCAATATAAAATTCTGTTGACACAAAAGTAAACCATGATCATTTCGAAAAGCCTTTAATCCCAAATAATACTTGATTGGACCTAAGTCTTTAATAGTGAACTGAATATCCAACATTCTTTTGAGATTCTGAATCAAAACCATATCATTTCCAGCAAGGAGTATGTCATCTACATATACAACCACAACAATGAAACTATTTCCAGAAGAATAAGTAAAAAGAGAGTGATCATATTGTGACTGAACATAACCTGCCTGAATTAAACCACAACAAGGATTTGATCAACTTGCAGACCAAATTAGAACCAGGTGGTAATTTGTAGCCCAATGGTGGTGTCATATAAACTTCCTCATGCAAATCACCATGAAGAAAAGCATTATTGATGTCTAACTGTTCTATAAACCAGTTTTTAGCCACTGCAACAGTTAACAAAGTTCTAACAGTCACCATTTTAACTACTGGAGCAAAAGTGTCATGGTAATCAATACCCTCAGATTGAGTATATCCCTTTGCTACCAACCTAGCCTTAAATCTTTCTACCTGTCCATTAGGAAGAACTTTAATCCTATAAACCCACCTACAACCAATACATGTTTTTCCTGGTGGTAAAGGAACCAAAGTCCAAGTTTGATTATCCTCTAAAGCTTGTAGTTCTTTATTCATTGCTTCAACCCACCTAGGATCCTTGACTGCTTCATAGTAATGTTTAGGTTCAACTTCAGTGCAGACATTAGCTTGAACTGTGAGAGCTTGACTATCAACAGTCCTTAAGGTAGGAGCATTAATTTTATAATCTCCCCACCAAGCTGGTCTAGATTTAGGTCTATGTGAGATTCCAGAAACAACTGCAGGTTGAGAATTATGTAATTGTGGAATACTAGTAGAACTAGTATCATCAGAAGTATGTGAAGATGTAGGAGAAGAATGTAAAGATGTAGTAGGTGAATGTATAGGTGATGACAAAATATTCAAGATGTCTGAAGATGAACTATCAGGAGAACTCTGTAAAGATACAGAAGAATCTACTAGTGGTTCAGAACTTACTAATGGTATAGTAGAATCAGAAGATGTGGATCTTTGTGTGAGCCAATTTTGGAAAGTATAGGAATTAGCAGGAGAGAACTGAACTGTTTTGGTAGTAGTTGATGAAAAATTTGAATATGGAAAAATATGTTCAAAAAATTTCACATGCCTACTAATAATAACAGTTTTAGTATCAAGTCTCAACAATTTGTAACCTTTCTGAAGATGAGGATATCCCACAAAAACACACTGAATTGCCCTAGAAGACAATTTATCTGAAGAATGAACTGAAGCATAACAAAGGCAGCCAAAAAGCTTTTAAAAAATTATAATCAGGCTTTTGTTTGTAAAGAATCTCATAAGGTGTCAAATGATTAAGCACAGGAGTAGGAAGTAAATTGATAAGATGTGTGGCTGCTAAGAGACACTCTCCCCAAAATTTAGTAGGTAATCCTGACTGAAACCTAAGTGCCCTGGTCATTTCTAATAGGTGTTTGTGCTTTCTTTCCACCCTAGCATTCTGCTGAGGTGTATAAGGACAAGAAGTCTGATGTTGAATTCCTAAAGAAGCTATAAAATGATGAAATTGATGATTAATGAATTCAGTACCATTATCTGTCCTAATAATTTGAATATTAGTACAGAAATGATTATGAACATAAGTAGTGAAATGTTTAAAGGTAGAAAAAACATCTTGTTTAGTAGATAACAAGAAAGTCCAAGTAGCTATACTACAATCATCAACAAGAGTAAGAAAATATTTACAACCAGAAGTAGTAGAAATGTGATATGGTCCCTAAAGGTCCATGTGATGTAAAGAAAATATGTGAGTAGCATGAGACTCACTATGCTTAGGAAAAGCCAACATAGTTTGTTTAGAACTAGGACAAACAGGACAGTCACTGTTACAAATGGGAACAGAATTAAGAACAGATACATGTTTCAAAACACTGTCAGAAGTGTGACCTAATCTGATATGCCAAAGCTTAGAAGAAGAAATAGCTTGAGCAGAGACATTAAGAGAAACAGCATGAGGAACAGCATGAGAAACAGCACAAGGAGAACCAACAGCTTTGAAAGAAGTAGCATGTTGAGTGAAAAAGTACAATCCATCACATTCCACTCCAGTTCCCAGAATTACTTGATTCTGGTCCTGAAAAATACAGGAATTATGTGAAAAGATTACTGTACAATGATGTTCAACTGTCAATTTACTAATAGAGAGTAAATTGCATTTAAAATCAGGAACTAATAACACATTATGAAGTGTTATATTTGAATTCAGATAAACTGACCCCATTTGATTAACTAGAATGATATGATGATTAGGTAAAGATACATGAAAAGGAGTCAAAATTGGGATAACATGATGCATAAGATTCACATCACAACACATATGGTTTGAAGCTCCTGTATCTATGATCCAAGAAGAATTTGAAAAACAAGGTTTGCAAGAAAGCATAGAGAAAGCTAAACCTGCAATACTAGAGATATGATCTTCTGGAGTACCAAATGATGTATTTTGAAGATGAAATTGCTGGCTAGAGTTCTGCATTCCAGGATTCTGCATTCCAGGATTCTGCTGCATTCCAGGATTTTGCATCATAAGTGACATGAAGTGATTCATTTGATTCACTTGTTGTTGAAGTTGTTCAAAGCTCTTGTTCTGTGTGGTAGGTGAAACTTGAGACACTCCTAGTGAAGACTGTGGAGTTGCAGAAATTTGCATAGCTTGTGGAAAATTTCTGAAGCCAGGAGAAGTAGCAGATGATCCAAACTTACCCCTACCTCTACCTTTAGGTGGATATCCAATCAGTTTGTAACAACTCTCCTGACATGTCCTTCTTTCTGATAGTAAGTACATTTCAAGGTTGGTTTCTTACTAGTATTAGAACTCTCAGAACTTGTACCCTTAGTATTCGATTGCTTAGTGTTAGCCATAAAAGACATAGTCATAGTAGTACCTACTCTTTGCTTTTCTTCCTGTTTAACTAAAGAGAAAGCTTGAGCAATAGTTGGAAGTGGATTCATCATTAAAATCTGGCCTCTAGCAGATGAAAAACTCTCATTTAAACCCATCAAGAACTGTAATAATTTCTTTCGCTGATCTCTTTCTTCTAACATCTTATGATTTCCACACTGACACTTGCATTTACAAGTAAAAGTTGGTTCCAAAGCAGCATATTCATCCCATAAAATTTTCAGCTTATGGTAATAGATTTCTACAGATTTATCTCCTTGTTCCAAAGCATGTAAATCTTTTAAAACTTGATAAACTCGATGACCATTAATACTTGAAAATTGATCATGTAACTCATCCCACATTTCTTGTGCAGATTGCACAAAATCCATACCATTACTAATATCATCAGAAATTGTATTCAATATCCAGCTTATAACCATATCATTCACCCTATCCCATTGATTCTTTAATGGTGATGTCTCTGCAGGTCTAGGTAGTGTACCAGTAACAAGCCCTAATTTGTTCTTTGCTGATAAAGCAATTGTGATAGAACGTTTCCAAGGCGCAAAGTTATCAGTTCCAGTT
This sequence comes from Saposhnikovia divaricata, assembly GCA_036435485.1. Taxonomy (NCBI): domain Eukaryota; kingdom Viridiplantae; phylum Streptophyta; class Magnoliopsida; order Apiales; family Apiaceae; genus Saposhnikovia; species Saposhnikovia divaricata. The sequence continues at coordinate 38,524,136 of CM071599.1, forward strand.
AACTTCTTAGAGATTAACACCAAACCAAGATGATCAATATTAGCTAGATAAAGTGGATGTAGATTAGAAGTAACAGGAATTTCATCATTTCCATTAACAATATGTTCTTCTTCAAGTTCATTCTCTGGTTCATTCTCAATCATTGTTTCATTCTGTAAACTAATATTATTCTGAATTACATTTGCGTAAGTCATTTTCGCCATTAGAACAATCGAAGAACAGTCGAAGAACACTTAAAACTATCGTTCAATAAGAACAATAAAATTAACCGTAATCAATCAACAAAACTCAATCAATCCTCTTGTAGAACATACTACAATCCAAGAATCACATCAATTTACTCACAATTCACTAAAAGAAAGCAGATCGATGAAATTGTACCTTCCGATAAAACAATTATCAAGAAGAAACCTGTACGTAATTCACCGTTTTCTGAACAATCCGAAGCGGAAACTCCATTGAAACAACTCTGATACCATAAAGATGTGTGAATCTTGAACTTGTAGTCGAGAGAGATCAAGAGAGATTCAGAGAGATTGATACAAAAGAGTAAAACTAGTAAAACTAATGAAGAAATGAAAATTAAGCATTGTTCAATCAAGTTGAGTCTACAAAGCTGATATCACAGCTTATATACAAGTCTGGAAATGTAACTAACTCGTAACTGATTATCTAGTCTAAGGCACTGTTTGGTTTAAATGGTAAAGACTTAAAAGGCAACATTAGCTTGTTGCTAACAACTTTATTTGACAAACACTGCTTTGCTGAGTTGACATGAGTACAAATATACTCATTAGGATCTGAAAAAATTGAACCAATTATTTAAAGGTGACGTGGTCTTGTTCTCTTGTTCTAGAAGAGAAGAAGATAGAAGAATTACTAGCAGCCGGAATGCACTACTCAGGCGACCACGAAGATAATCAATTTGGTTCATTGCACCTGGGGGACTAGCATTAATTATTAAAAAAAAAAAAAAAAAAGAAGCAAACAAATGTGTAAACAACAGGCCCACAACATGGCTGCGCGAATGTAGTGGGAAAGATTGCAAGAAATCAGGAGTTCTAGATTTGAACATGCAGTAAAAAGTGGGCATTGTAATAAAGCCCAACGTATACAGTATAAAGTTAGGTGGGTTCTGGTTGATTGGAAAGTCAGCTTAACAAAAAGTGTTCTTTCTGTCGGGGCAATGGTAGTTGGTTCTGTTTCTTCTATATAACTGTTAGAGCTCATGGTAAAATTTACAAAAAATACAAAAATTAATTCAAATTTTAAAAGCTCATGATTCAATATGTTAAGTATGATTGTTACCACACCTGCATTTAACATAGAAGTCGTTAGCTCGGTCCCTGGTTGAATCTGTTCTCCAGTTCTAATCTGAGAGGTCAGGGATATTTAGCTATGCAATAACAGCCAACTTCAGCAGATAAGTGGATCAGAAGATTAGTTTCGTCAAATAATTATTTTGTGATGAAGAATTCATCCTCTCTAATCCATCTCTCAGCTCTGTACATACTGTACATCAACGGTAGTTTACAGTTTTAACTGGTGCTGACTAATAGATTAGAATGCGTTTTTATATTCAACTTGTTGTATTCTTAATTTCTATAATGAGAATCACGAGTTTCTTAATTCTCCAAATTCTCTTTGTTTAGCAAAACCCTCACGGTGTTACCAATACTTTTCTTATAGAATAATCATTAATAATACAATATGATACGGAAACTAATATGAATGGTTACAAAGGATAAGGTAGCAAACATATGTATGATCTCTGTTGCTTATACGTGCGTAAAACTACTAGGGAACGAACAATCCTCTGCATTGTTGTACTAGTATTTTCTTAATAAATATGCGGGGCCAGACAAAATGTACTAGAAGATTGAATATACTTGGTCCTTAGGTAGAGACGTGCTCTTGAAAGATCTGCTGCAAAAGGATTATACACGACACTGATATTCAGTTCATTACCTTCTGTTAAGTCATGAACAGCCAAATAATCAGTTCAGTATGAGGTTACAGGACATGAGATATAGTATGTAATCATACTTCTCCCATTTTCACACTTTTTAAAACCAAAGACTCGACAGACAGTTATTGAATCTGAAGCCAGATTTACATCAGACGATATTAAGTGCATAGAAATGTCGCAAATACTGCTCAAGAGATATGCAATTTACCATAATATCGAGAGGCATCAGAGTAGAAGTGAAACTTCTATTTGAGCATGCATCAGATATCTACAGCGTCTAACATAGTACAGACAATTTTTGAAATGAACTTTTTGGTTTAAATCCGTACAAACAATTTTTTAAAATTACTTAGGCTGTGTTCACTTGAATTGAATGGAACGGGGGGAGAGCGGAATGAAATTTGTACTTTTATTTGGGGGAGATTGGGAAAAGTGTTTAAATTTTCATTCCTTACTTCATTCTTTTCCACACAATTTAAACTAAAGTTCTAACCCACATGTTCTCCATCATCATCATTTTCCTTGCAATCTTCATCATAAGAAACTTTTTCTCCCTCATATTTGTTTTTATTTCCCCCAACATCCCCCCTTTCTTTTTGTTTACAATTTTCATTCTATCCCTACCTCATTCCATTCGCCCAAATGAACACAACTTTAGTATATCCCATATTATTTCATCTGATCCACTTGAACGCTGGAACCTATGGGGGAGGGTAGCAACTGGCAAGCAAGTCAGATATTTTATTGCAGAGATGTTGTTTTCACTCTATCCAAATGCTGAGTAGATACAGAATATCAAAACGCTCCAGCCTCCGGCCTGGAAAGTTCTCCAACTTGCCTTGTCGTTTTTGCAATGCATCAAACTCAGGCGAGTACACTAGTTCAGAGTATCAGACCCCACCTTTTTATTCAGTTAAGGCCACCTAAATTGAATTACCACGACTAATTATTGAGCCATCAGCCCTCTTCTCAGTAACCATTACCTCTAATCGTATTATCCCGCTGCCCCTATGGACAAAAGGCATGTTTATATCAATCATTAGTCACAGATTAACTTCAGTGTTGGCCCATGCATTATGTTATCTTTGAACAAAATCTTCCAAATAATATCCGAAAATTTAACTTGAAATTTTCCTATAAATAGGTAAGCTCTCCCTCTACTTTCATCAGTCATCACTCAATCTATAACCTTTTACCTCCTACAAAAGAAAGTGAGAAATGGAAGGCTCATCAACAAAGATTGTTTCTACCAAAGCTTTTCTTCTTCTAATCATTTCCTTTAATATCTACGTAACCTCAAGCTTGGCAATCGACTATGGAGCCGAAAAGGCAAGCACCGAGTTCATCAAAACCTCTTGTAGTAAGACTACTTACCCAAGTATATGCTTCACCTCACTATCAAGTCATACAAGTGCAATCCAAACAAGTCCTAGGCTTCTAGCTCAGACGGCTCTCTCAGTCGCTCTCGATCAGGTGGTTTCGACATCTGCTGCCATGATAAGGCTGTCAAAAGCTCCTGGCATGAAGCCTAGGGAAGTTGGGCCTATGAAGGATTGCCTTGAAGAGTTGACAGATTCCATAGATGAACTCAAAAAATCTATGGGAGAGATGAGTCAGCTTAATGGATCCCCAAACTACGCGCTGTTGATAAGTGACATACAAACCTGGGTCAGTGCTGCTCTGACAGACGAAGACACTTGCATGGATGGTTTTGCTGGGAAAGCCGGTAATACCAAGAACGTAGTCAGGGGAAGGATTCTAAATGTTGTTCATTTAACAAGCAATGCTTTGGCTTTGATCAACAACTACAATTCTCTTCATGGATAGTATTTGTTGGACATTAAATTTGTGTTGTGTGATAGTTAATTAATAGTTTACTTCGATTCCTACTGTACAATAGAAATGAAATCAGTACTGTGTGATGGAGTAGTTTACTATAATCATGCATGCTCAATCATTTTGTGCGACACCCAAAACCAGAACCTGATTCTCTCGAAATTGCTGCAATTAAGTTTTGAAACTCCATTCTCTCTTCGATCTGAGAATAAGTTCGAGGTGTTAAAGACAAAAAGAGCTTCAGCTTGGTAAACACATTTCAGAAATGAAAATATTATTGTGCTTAACGTTTGAAAACATATGGCTCAACTTACATCCAGGGCAGAGTACTTCGGTTACAACAAGGATTACTTATGGCTTACCCTGAGATTTAAGATTAAAAGATTAAAGAATGTATAACTTGCTTGTAGTTATAAGTGCTCACGAGATGTAGTTTAAGCCTCTAAGGTGCCAAATTATAATTCTTTTCTTTAAAAATTTGTGGGTTAAAAACTAACTCTTAATTAAAGAAATTAAAGTACCCCAAAATTTTAGAATATACTACTACGTATTATCTGCATGTACTACTAGGTGGTACATATATTAACAAGATTGATAGCCGAGCCTCTTGTTAGATGAAGGGCGCGAGTTCGGTCTTTCCTGAAAGTAACTTTGACATCAATACATGTCTCCGCCACTGATAACTTTCCGTTTACTATTACTAGGCAATTTAGCCGCGCTTCTCGTGGTTAGTTAATAAATTTTTATTATTAGGTACTAGATTAAAATTAATTTTTATTATTTATAAAAATTAACCGGCATTTTAAAAATTTCCTAAAAAAGTGATTTAAAATAATTTGTATGAATTATTAGTTGGAATAATACTCTCATTATATATCAAAAATTTTAATAATCTTAAAAATATCATAAATATGAAAAATAACAATTACAATATTAAATATTACTAAATAACGTTTTGAATGCCGACACCCCTCTCATAACATACATACTCAATAATAGCATAAAAATTCATGTAATAAGAATATTAATTTATTTTCACACAATATAATGAAACAACATGTGTATAACAATTTTATCGACTTAATCGATCAATAAAATGGTTGAGTTTATTATGTAAAAAATAAAAAAGTTGTCAATATTATTTTATACAAATTCTAGATTTTAACCAAAAGATTATACTTCCATAACTTATAATGATTTCCACAATTAGTGATAAAAAATTGTTTGAGAAGTTAAGATCGTTTGTCCTACACTTGTCCGAAAAAAGCTTGCAAAAATCTTCGACATATAATAAAAAATGATGCAATGGGAACAATTTTAAGTCATTAATTTACATGAAAATAATCTTAGTTTTATACATATACTTAATATTTTAAATTTGAATAAGAGTTATAATGCTCAAATAAAATATGTTAATATTTTATATAAATAATATATGAAGTAAATTTTAATATATATATATATATATATATATATATATATATATATATATATATATATTCATAAGCGAAATTAATGATTATTAAGATGCCATTAAGATATTCTTAAGATGCTATTTAATGCAAGAAAAAATTAAATAAAAAAACCAGAAAAGTGAAAATTTAAGAAAAATATGTTAAACGCTTCTGGTGTATTTCCGATCTCCTGGCATTATAATATATATAGATGCTGGTGTAAACCCAAAAATGTTAGATATATAATATAAGATTCGATTGGATCTTTATCTAATATCTTAATATTGTAGAGCGATTGGTTATTTAATATGGTATTAGAGCTTAGACACGTAAATGTCTTATTAAATTTGTCCAAAAAATAGGCATTCATGATTCACTCTTTCGACTCAAAAATGGGTAGAGTATTAGAATATAATATAAGATCCGGTTGAGATCTTTGTCTAACAACTTAAGATTTTAGAGCGATTAATTACTTAATAAAAAATTTGTTTCCATAATAGTTGAAAGCTATTATATATTTAATAGTACAACAAGGGGTTTAAGAAGACAATTTAATCCAGCTCACCCTGTTACCTCAGCACCATATTAGCTAAATCAAGCCACGTCTTATGTTGACCTAGGTATATCGTATATACCAAGCTCGGTACTTTTATTCCCACTTCTTTCATTTCAACTTCTGTCGTGGTATCCACCTATCGTCTATTGCAGCGTAAGAATCATCAGGTATTTATTTTACCTGCTCCCTTCAAATTGGAGCTATATTTTTTGTACTAATACCGGGTTGTTTATGAATTAGGACCCCTTTTTTGGATGACAGTCGAGTTGTTCTGTGATAGCAAAGGCAGCGGAGAATCTACGAAGTGAGTCTGAGGCAACACAAATTTCGATTGTATGTATTCCTATTATCTTAATATAATTTCTAGGTAAATTAAAGTATATTAGTGAATAGTTGGGTAAAGCTGGTTCCATCTTTTTGCTTGGTTATTAGGTTTTGGGCCTCTGTTAATTTTCCTTGGTTAGGTTTTTGTGGTTGGAGAAGGAATCTAAATCTAATTTTCAGGCAAAATAAAGTGTATTAGTGAATAGTTGGGTAAAGCTAGATTTTTCGTTTTTTGTTTCGTCTTGTGAGCCAATTTAATCGGTATGCAAATATAGTTTTGCCCCTGGATTACATGTTGTAATGCCGTTTTGTTTGTGTGTGTTGCTGCAGTTATGCACCCATGTATTGGTTTCATTGAATAATATTTTACTTGGGGCAAAAACTTACCCCCCTTCGAAGTACATTCCCTCACTGGATGATGCTTACTGACGAAAGTGGAAGTGACTATTTTCCTTCCATATTATTCTGGTAGCTTTGGGTTTTTGGCATGCGTAATTTTCTTGTATAGCTCTCTTTCTCTGGATATGTGCATATGTAAACATATAATCATTTTAAATTGTAGGCTAATTTTTAACATATTTGGTTTTAACCTTTTTTATCATGTACGTGCTTAATTAGCCAGAGAGAAAGCGAGTTTTTTTTTCTTACATATATGCATATAAAAACATATAATCATTTAAGATGTAGGTTAATTTTGAACATATTGGGCTTCTCTGATTACTGTACTTGTTCTTCAGGTCCTAACCCACAACTCAAGTGTCAATATGTATCTTCTCTTCTATCAATTGTTTTTTGGTTTCATTTTTATAGTTCCTCACAGACTAATAGACTACAATATTTAAGTTCAACCATGGTAAACCCTTCATTTTCATTAGATTGAAGGGTACTTGTATCAATTGTGTTCCATCTTTTTACCATGGTACTTTTCCTCTTCTCTCGATCTTTGCTTATATGCGGCTACATATCTTCATGTATATCACCGTTTAAGTTGCACAGTCATATTCACCTTTATTAAATCTGAATTGTTCAGTACCACTTCAAGGCTATACATGTTAGAGTATTTAAGTTACGTATTTCTACAATTTAAAAAAAAAATTGTAAAGGTAGAAAATTCAAATTGTTATATCTCTAGAAAAAAAAGAGAGGAAGGCATGTAAAGAAAGCAGCTAAGATGGTAACTATTATTTTTGTTCATATAGCTTGATTTTGCATCATATATCTTTGTTTAAATTGTGGTGCATCTTGTGACATTTAGCTGGCTTCTGCAATTATATGTATTCATGTCCTCTGCCACGACTTATTGTACGATGACAAGGTTGAGAACTGATTAAAATGCAACCTTGAGGACTAATAGTATTATAGGGATAATCAGCTACCCTCCAAATCAAGATAAGCAAACCATGAAGTTGTGAATGAGAGGACCATGATAGGTACTTTACAACACCAGAACTTTGCTAAGCTTTCTGGCTGTTGTATTAATGGAAACCACTTGCTAATATACATGTATTTCAGGAAATATTGGTCTTGCTACAATGCTCTCGAGTAAAAACTTTAATGCCTTTATCTTCCATTATCATCTTCCCTACTGAAAGTTTGCAAAATAAATTTAGTAGTTTCAATAAAATTAAGCTACTATTTTTTATAAATTAAGTTGTAAGAGTTCCCAGTTAAGCTATTGAATATTAATTAAAAAACTCAAAAATTGTCTGCCATATTTTCTTTAATAATAAAACATTTGAAAATTAAATTAAAGTTTAGTTTTTCTAGAAATAGGTCGTATATATAATACAAACAAGAACACGCCCGAAGTGTAACACATTCATCTGGTAGCTAAACCACAAAAATATATAGCAACCCTTGGCTATTGTCTTCCTGCATCATCCGAAGTGTGCCTTAATGCGAAGGAATCTTTAAATTGAATAACTGCAGGATATATACCAGAAGGCTAATAAATTGAATTAAAAATGTCAAGAATACAATTTTGAGATGAACCGTATTAGAGTTTTATTTGTTATGTAGATTGAATGAGCAACTTTAAGAGTTCTGAGTGTTGGTGTGTAAAATTGGAGAAGTAAAAAAAGTTGAGCTAATTGATTATTTGAATGATACTGTAATTCATGACACCACAATCTTTCAAAAATATTAGTGTTTGAATTATTAAAACTTTCTGAAACTGTTCTAAAACAAAAATTGAGAAAGATAGGATACAAACTTATGTCTCAGTAGTTATTTGCTGAATTTTGAAATATAGAATCGTCTAAAGTTCTCTTTTAGTTATATAATCTTCTCAAGACATCCCTACACTTAAGACATATAACTACTAAATCTCATCGTCAATATATTTACATATATTCACACAGTAACAATGTACTTTGTGAGTGTGGGGAGTCATGTCATTCGAAGTAAGAATGTCATACAATGACCATCACTCAAAGTTAATGTCATGTGTGACACTTTCTTTAATGGAATCATCATTACAATTCACAACCCTGTTTGTTTTAAGTTTGATCATGTGAATTAAATACGAGGATCATCATAGTTTTTGGAGTAAAGCATAATATGTATGTGACACGCTACATATGAACTTGTTCTCGTGTGCACAGTTCTGTGTTCTTTTATATAAGTTTACCTCTTTATTTTTTTTTCCTTTTGTTGTTTGGTTTTTGGTAATTTTACGAAGATTTTGGTGCAGATGAAATCAGGGTTTGCTTACTTTACTAAATTCATGCAGCATTCAAAGGTTCTGCAGTGCTGAATATGGCTCAGAATGATTAGGCATTGTAGACAAAATGAACGTGCTTTAGTAACTCATCTTAGTTAAGTAATTTTTTTTATCACTATATTGTTATTCCTCTTTGTGTTGAGTTGTAATATAGTTTGCTTTAAGATTAATATTTTTAAAAATCTATGGTATATAAGGTAGCATAGAAATGGTAGATGCAGTTTCGTCGAAGTCATATATATAGAATGCTTTTCGTCATGAATAGTCCTTTCTTCTACTTTTTACCTACGTAAAGCAGATGTTGTAAATGATTTTTTTTGCAGCCAAGAACACCCAGTACTCCTAAAGTTATAGCCACATGATTCGAAATTCTTTTATGGGCAATCTGTTATTCTCTATCGAGGATGCCGATATAGTGTGTTAAATATAATTGATGTGTTTTAATCAGTGTTTTAGTGTTACAGTGAATTATCAGAGTTTAGCTGGAAGCGGTCAGAGTTTAGTATAAACTCTGACAGATGGAAGCTCGACAGAGTTTGTCAAACTCTGTCTGGAGGCAGCGTCTACTGGTCAATGGTGATTGAAGATTTATTATGGAAGCGATATCTTTGAAGATTGGATAGCTATCAAAGAGATCGAGTTGACTTAGGAGACGCGTGACAATCTGTAATTGATATCATTGTATAGCTGATTATTAGGAATATCAATTAGAGATTGTATCGAAACTGTACGTTTTATAAATATAGTTAGGTTAACCCTAGAAGGGTATCGTGCAACGAATTATCTTTATTGTAACCTAGCAGCTCTTTGTGATAGTTTACATCACGAAGAGGGTTCTTAATACCAGAAGTTTTTAAGTGCATAAACGTCTTACTTGTTAAACTCTCATACGAATTTGATTATTAATTGTGTATTCGGCCTAACAAGTGGTATCAGAGCCAATCTGTTACTTTATTACAGGTTAAGATCCAAACACAACAATAATCATGTCAGCAATTCCTCCACCAACACCTACCGTTTCTAAAAAGGCTCCTACTACTGTGAGTCGTTATGAACCAATCAGGGTTCCTATTCTGAGGCCATTAGAGTATGCCATGTGGAAGGTCAAGATGACTATGTTTCTGAAGGCTACATATCCAGAATATCTTGACAGGATTTATGAACGCCCTCACAATCCTACAAAGCTATCTGTTGCAGCTGCTGGTGAAGAAGCTAAAATAGTTCCAAAGGAAAAGAAGGACATGACTCCTGAAGATCTATCATCAATTGCTAAGGATGCAATGGTTAGGCATTTACTGCATAGTGCTTTAGACAATGTTATGTCTAACAAAGTGATTAACTGCACCACTGCAAAAGAGATATGGGATGCTCTTGAAGTCAGATGTCAAGGAACTGCTGCTATTAAGAAGAATAGGAGAAACATACTCACACAAGAGTATGAGCATTTTGAGGCTAAACCTGAAGAGACCATGACAGATACATTTGATAGATTCTGTAAATTGCTTAATGATCTGTCATTGGTCAACAAAGAGTATGATCTCGAAGACTCTAATCTCAAGTTTCTTCTTTCTCTACCTGAAAAGTGGGATGTGAAAACAACCACTATTAGAGACAACTATGATCTTGCTGAAACAGAGATTGATGAAATCTATGGGCTGCTCAAAACTCATGAATTGGAAATGGAGCAGAGAAACAGGAGATCAAGCAGGAAGGCAAAGTCTGTTGCTCTTAATGTTTAAGAGAAGCCTCAGAAGAAAGAGGCATCAAGAAGGAAAATGAAGGGAAAAGCTTTGGTCATACACTCAGAAAGTGAATCATCAAACTCTGATTGTGATTCAAACTCTTCTGAATCATCTGACTCTGAGGATGATGAAGAAGAAATGAGGAAAATGGCTGTGTTGATGGTGAAGACCTTCAAGAAAATGGGTTTCAAGAATTTCAAGAAAGGGAAAAGGTTTTCTAGAGACTCAAATGAAGACAGAAAAAGCTTCAGGAAGTCTGATAAGAGAGATTTTAGGGGGAAGAAGGATAAGTCTGAAATACAATGCTACAAGTGTAAGGAGATGGGTCACTATGCTCCTGAGTGCAAGAAGGGTAAAAATAGAAAGGTACTCTACACTAAAGGCAGAGATTGGGCAGATACTTCAGATTTTGATGAAGAAGTGAACTATGCTCTCATGGCTACTACTAAATCAGAAACTTCTGAAAATCAGGTACCTCTAACTACCTATGCTTATAATATTGATGACATTGCTCAATTAAGAATTTATCTTAAGTCATTGCATATAAGTTATAGGGATCAGACTTTAGAGAATGAGAGGATAAAATCTGAAAATTCTGAACTTAAGGTTAGAAATAAAATTGTTGAAGAAAAACTTGAAAACATGCAACAAGTTCAGAAAGAGAGAGATGATGTTGTTTCTATAGAACAGGATTTGCTTTAGAAATATAAACAACTAGAATCTGAGTTGGAGGAAGCAAATAAGAAAATTAGGACTTGGACTAATTCTGGAAAGGACACTCAACAAATTTTTCAAACAGACACTGTTGGTCTAGGTTATAATGAGGGAGATGAACTTAGATTTCAAAATCAAGTTAAAATCAGACCTCATTTTGTACATGGAGCCAAAATGAAAAAGAAGCTGTTAAAAGTGAACCAGTAAAAACTAGTGTTAAACAGGTTAATATTGGTTCAATGACAGATAAACAACTCAAACATAAACTGAAGGAGTTAAAATCTGTTAAGAAACAGAAAGTGTCAAATAAGAATAGAAATGGAAAAGTAGGCATCACTTCAGGAAATAAACCAATGCTTGCTAGTTATGCTCCAAGAAAGACATGTCATAACTGTGGCAGTACTAAGCATCTTGCAAATTTCTGCAAGAAAAACAAAAATATAAATTCTTTACCTTCCAAGTCTAAGGAAAAGAAGGATTTTGCTAGAACTAAGCCACAGACTTTATGCACACACTGTGGAAGCACTTGGCATTCCATTTATACTTACAGAGAATATCATGCTATCTATCATAATTACTATGAACTAAAACCCAATCTGAAATGGGTTAAAGTTGATACTGCAAGTGTAAATACTGATACTGTTAGCTCAAACTCTGATAATGTTAATTCCGCTGCAAAAGCTAACAAAGTTAAGAATGTCAAAGGATCCAAGCAAGTCTGGATCCTTAAATCTAACTCTTAGTAATTGCTTGTGATTGCAGGGCAACAGGGAGGCAACCGTAGTCGTGGACAGTGGATGTTCAGGACACATGACTGGAAATAAAGCCCTGCTATCAGACTATGAGGAGAAGGCTGGCCCAAAAGTTTCCTATGGTGATGGCAATGTAGGAAGAACATTGGGATATGGCAATATTAATCTTGGAAATGTCATCATGAACAATGTAGCTCATGTCCCAGGACTCAAGCATGACTTGTTATCTGTGAGTCAAATCTGTGACAAGGGATATCATGTAGATTTTCAACCTGAATATTGTGAAGTTATCAGCAAATCTACAGGAAAGGTTGTTCTAGTTGGTCATAGGCAAAACAACATTTATGAAATCAAGCTCCTAATAGACTCTGTTGGAAAAGCTGTTTGCCTGTCTACAAGAATGTCTAGTGAAGAGAGTTGGAAGTGGCACAAGAAACTCTCACATTTGAACTTGAACAACATCAATGAATTGATCATAAAGGATCTTGTAAGAGGACTCCCAAAGGCTCTGTTAAATGTTGATGGCCTATGTGATTCATGTCAGAAGGCTAAACAAAGGAAGTCATCTTTCAAGAGCAAGATAGAATTTTCAATCACTGATCCCTATCATCTTCTGCATGTTGATCTCTTTGGTCCAGTAAATGTTATGTCTATAGCAAGGAAGAAATATGCTTTAGTCATTGTTGATGAATACACTAGATTCACTTGGGTGTATTTTCTAGCAAAGAAGGATGAAACTGCATTAACTCTGATGGAGCATGTGAAGCTTCTGGACAAAGGATCAAGTAACAAAGTTAGAATCATCAGAAGTGATAATGGAACTGAGTTCAGAAATGCAGCAATGGAAGAATTCTGCAAGGAAAATGGAGTGAAGCAAGAATTTTCAGCACCTGGTACACCACAACAAAATGGTGTAGTTGAAAGGAAAAATAGAACCTTGATTGAAGCTGCCAGAACTATGCTTGATGAAGCAAAATTGCCAACTTATTTCTGGGCAGAAGCTATTCAAACTGCTTGTTTTACTCAAAATGCTACACTGATCAATAAGCATGGAAAGACACCATATGAGATGGTGAAGAAAAAGAAGCCTAACCTGAAATATTTTCATATTTTCGGGTGCAAATGTTTTGTTTTGAAGACTCATCCTGAACAGTTGACCAAGTTTGAGCTAAAGGCAGATGAAGGAATTTTTGTTGGCTATCCACTGTCAACAAAGGCATTCAGAGTTTACAATATGAGAACTAAAGTGATCATGGAATCCATACATGTGTCTTTTGATGACAAGAAGATAACTGGACTTGAAGACAAAGATGAATATGATCAACTGAACTTTGAAAATGAAGATTTAAACTCTGATGAAACAATTCTGATAGACTCTGTTGAAATAAACTCTGAACCTCTACTGGTAAACACTGGAGAAACTTCTCAGCCACAACAAAGGGAAGAACCAGTTGAGGGGGAGCATGATCAAGATGAAGACTCAAACACTGATACTGAGTCAACTGAAAAATCTGGATCAAACTCTGAAAATTCAAATTCTGACTCTGGGCAGTCAAGTTCAGGGGGAGTCTCAGAAAATGAAGAAAGATCACAACAAAATCAGGAGAGCATGGATCAAGGGGGAGGTTCACATGCTGACAGAAGTCATTTGCCTTCTGCTAGGAAATGGACTAAATCACATACACCTGATTTGATAATTGGTGATCCAGATGCAAAAGTGAAAACAAGAAGTGCTACTGCAAGTGAATGTCTGTTTCATGCATTCTTGTCTAAAAATGAACCAAAGAAAGTGGAAGAAGCTCTTCAAGATGCTGACTGGATAACAGCAATGCAGGAAGAGTTGAATGAATTTGAAAGGAATGAAGTGTGGACCCTTGTACCAAGGCCAAAGAACAGATCTATTGTTGGTACTAAATGGGTTTTCAGAAACAAGACTGACAGTGAAGGTGTTATCACAAGGAACAAGGCTAGACTGGTAGCAAAAGGCTATTCACAGCAGGAAGGAATAGACTATGATGAAACATTTGCTCCAGTTGCAAGATTGGAGGCAATCAGAATTTTTCTAGCATATGCCTCTCACAAGAAATTTAAAGTGTTCCAGATGGATGTGAAAAGTGCTTTTCTGAATGGAAAGCTTGAAGAAGAAGTGTTTGTTGAACAACCACCAGGATTTGTGGACCCCAAATATCCAGATTATGTCTACAGGCTAGATAAGGCACTATATGGACTTAAGCAGGCACCAAGAGCATGGTATGAGACACTTGCTCAATTTCTTCTAGAAAGTGGATTCAATAGAGGAACAATTGACAAAACTCTGTTTTATTTCAATCAAGGAAGTGACCTCCTTTTAGTTCAGATATATGTTGATGACATTATCTTTGGGTCTACTAATGATAAACTCTGTAAGAAGTTTGCCAAGCTCATGCAGTCCAGGTATCAAATGAGCATGATGGGAGAGCTTAGTTACATTCTAGGCCTATAGGTGAGACAAACAGATGATGGTATTTTCATTAATCAAGAAAAATATACCAGAAATCTTCTCAAGAAATTTGGTATGCTTGACTGTTCATCTACATCAACTCCCATGGCAACAGCAACTAAATTGGACAAAGACACAGGAGTTTCAGTGGATATGACAAACTACAGGGGCATGATAGGATCTCTTCTTTACTTGACAGCTAGTAGGCCTGACATCATGTATGCAACCTGTCTTTGTGCAAGGTTTCAGGCAGATCCTAGAGAGCCACATCTGACAGCTGTGAAAAGAATCTTCAAGTATCTCAAGGGCACCATATCATTAGGTCTGTGGTACCCCAGAGAATCAGATTTCAAGCTACTTGGGTATTCTGATGCAGACTTTGCAGGCTGCAAGATAGACAGAAAGAGCACTAGTGGAAGTTGTCAATTTCTTGGTGACAGACTTGTCTCTTGGCACATCAAGAAACAGAAATCAATTTCCACATCTACAGCTGAAGCAGAGTATATTGCAGCTGGTAGCTGTTGTGCACAGATCTTGTGGATGAAGAATCAATTGTTGGATTATGGATTGAGGTACAGTAAAATTCCTATTTACTGTGATAATCAAAGTGCTATTGCTATGACAGGTAATCCAGTACAGCATTCAATGACCAAGCACATCAGCATAAGGTACCACTTCATCAGAGAACATGTGGAAGAAGGGAATATTGAACTACATTTTGTGTCTACAGAACAACAGCTTGCAGATATCTTCACTAAACCATTGAGTGAAGCTACATTTACAAGACTGGTCAATGAACTAGGAATGGTCTCTGGTGCTGACTAGGAATGTTGGTTAGATTCAAATTTTACTTATGTATTGTATTACTCATATTTCCTGATTGGTTAAGTGCTAAGTGAACTCTGTTGATTAAACTCTGTTATGCATACTCTGTTAACATGTTTTTCTGTCAAACTCTGTTAAACTCTGTCAGCATGCATGTATGTCATACACTGGTAATAAGTTGATAAACTCTGTGAACTCTGAGTTGATTTTTGTCTGAATGAAAACACCAATGAAGAAATATGTATGCAGCATGATTCTCAGCAATTAATCATGAATCTTTCTGAGTTATTGTGATCTAATCTTAGATTGTACAGAAAATTAACACAGCATGATACTGGTTCATATTTAAAGCATCTCTTAGTTTATCTTGTCCTAAACTCTGAGTCTATAAATACTGTGTGCATTGCCTTTCATGAATAACTACTGATGTTGATGAACTCTAAACTCTGATTAAGTATACACTGGTAGATTAAAAATGCTTACTACAATACCCCAAACAAAATGTATATAGGTTGCTATACTCCTTTGAGATTATGTTGGATACTAGGATGACCCAGGAACCTATTGGTATATAATATGTGCTAAAATTCTCTGATTTTTGGTGACTAGTCAAATACTAGGATGACCCAGGAACTTATCAAAATGATAAGGGCTAAGATTTTTGAATTTTTGGTGACTGGTTCCAACCACTAATTACTGGAATGAAAAAAAAAATTAGAGGGGGTATAAAATAAATTAAATGTTACTGTATATAGATTGATTACTACAGAGTTTAGCTTTCATCATACAGTCAGTGTTTACTATGACAGTTTGTGCATCCAGTGTTTATTGATTTACTTTATGGATTTTATGAAAAATTAGATGCTCTAAAAAATTGATTCAGTAAACTCTGTTTCACACACACATATTTTCACAACTGTGCAATTTATGAAAGGGTTTCGGTGATAAAGTTGGAGGATTGACAAACGCTGTTGATCCGTGGTTTGTACTCTAAGGTAAATTTTCATTTTGATAATTTGAAAATTTTGGAGTAAATAGGGCTTTTGACAACTGTTAATAAGTGTATTGTTGATTTGTGGTTCGTACTCTGAGTTCTTGAGTTCTCGAATAGAGTAATAGACATGTCGAATCTCTGAGTTATCGAATGACACTTTGACTTGTTGACTCTCAGAGATGTCGAATAGTGTTTTCACAAATATCACCTCGACTTGTCGAATGCTAGACTTCTCGAATAGAATACAACACTTCTCAAATTGGTACTCTGTTCTGTTCCTGATTTAATTGTGATTATTGTTGATGAATTTGTTCCTTATATGATTACTTTAATTAGTTTTCATATTCTCTTCTTTGATTTAATTCTTTGAAGAATAGTTCATAAACATAAAAAAATTGCAGAACACACTGAATAAGATTAGAGAAACAGAATTTTTCATTGATAATAAGAAAGAGATTACATGTAAGAATTACATCTTTTTGTTCTCTCTATCTACTAATCTATTCAACAGGAAATAAAAAGTGAAATCCAAACCACTCCATTGTTAGCAAACATCCCAGATCCCATCTTTGCCACTTTATTTTGGTGGAAGTTGAAGGGATAAGGTTATTTTTGCTGACATATTCATTAACAATGGTTGGTGGTGTTGGATGAGGATGCCTTCGAGGAAAGCCATGCTAATGTTGCTTGGAGAGCAGCATCGATGTCGATCACTCTTGCAGGCTTTTCTCTCTCGATCTCTTCCAGACCGGCATCCATCTGCAGCCACAGAGTTTCAAGCTGCCATTCCCAGTCAAACGCATCAAACTCTTCATGCGTATAACTGAAGATATCTCTATTCTCTACGAGATGGAGATTCTTTTCTTTGATGGTAAGGTTTGACATTGTTATTAAGAGTGTGTTGTTTGAAGGGTTTTTGATTTTTCAGGAGAGGATGAAAGGTTAAAGAGATAGTGAACAAGTCTGAACAAATCTCTAGGCCTTAAATAGAGATGGGTAAGCAACGAAGTACTAAAACGCTTCGTATTCTGGTTATTAATGGTTACAGGTAAACGCTTCATATTCTGAACATTGATCGTACTCAAACACTAAACACTGAACCACCTACATCACCTATCCACTCAGCACCTACAAAACAACCTTCACACTCTCCACAAACAAACTCTGAACCATCACAATCTCCACCACAACCACAGCCTAAAGCAAAAAGAGGCAGCGTAAAGTTAGCAGCAATCACTGAACGACATGCAAGTGTTAAGAAGGCAATAGAGACACAAATGAAAGCAAAACAGACATCTCCTGGAGCTGTTTATACTAGAAGAATGAAAAGAATGAAACAAACGGCAAACAAACCTAAGTCACCCTCAGTGGTAGCAGAATCTAGTGAAGAGGATTCAGATGAAGTGCCTCTAGCGAAGAGAAGAAAACTGGTAATCTCTGATTCTGTTGATGAAAATGTTGAAGCTCCAGAGGTAGTTTCACAGCAACCACCTACTGTTGAGGCTGAAAAAGATTCAATGCCTGAAGAAGTTCAAATGCCTGCAGAAGAGGATACTAGAGATGGCTTTTCTCCAATGAATGATATTCTTGATTCATTCATGCCATTCTCTGATCCTATCTCTGATACTGGTGCAGCTGATCAATCTACAGTTGTTCTTTCTGAAACTGTAGCATCACATACTGAATTACTCTCAGATGCTCACCAGACTGCTGAAGGAGGAGATGAGATTGATCAACAACCTAAGGAGATAAACTCTGAGACTATTGTAAAATCTGCAGAGGATGTTGAACAACCTATTGTTGACTCTACTACTAAACCTGTTGCAGAGGATGTTATTGGCACTGTTGAGGCATCTATTCCAGTTCCTCCAACCACTCATCAAGTTGAAGCTGAGGTTGGAGATGAAACTGAAGGGAATACTGAGCCAAGCTCTTCTCAGAGTTTACCAGTCCAGACTGATGCTAAGGTTAAGGATTTTGCTGGTCCTTCAAACCAAGCAGATGCTGAAGAACACCTTGAACAATTTTCAAATGACTGGTACAAGGACACTTGTATCTTTCCTCCTGCAAGAGCAGATGAATTTGTCAAGAGAACCTCCAGAACAATTACAAATCCAGAGATTCTATCTTGTCTTAAGGCTACAGTTGTACAAGTAAAGACTCTCAACTCGAGGTTTGATCTTTGTCAAAAGGTAATCTCTGATGTTCGAGGTGATGTTGTTAGAGGAGCTGAAATGATTAAACTTGACAACAAGAATAAATTTCAATATCTTACTCAGAATCAAGACACTTTGTCTCACAGGCTGAGCAAAGTTGAACAAAATCAGAATGATATGTCCTTAAATATTGATTCTATTGCTACTTCCTTGGAGTTAATCACATCTATTCTTATGCCTGATGATGTCAAAAAGGGGGAGAGAGTTGCTAAAGACAAATGCAAGCAATCTCAAACTCTGTTCAGAAAGGATAAAGCTGGAGATGGAGGAGCAAGTAGTAAAGGAAAGAGCAAAACTGAAACTAGCAAGTCTTCTAAATCACAGTTTGTTGGGATAAACACTGATACTCAAGGTACTTCAAAGACCAAGAGTTTGCTATTACCTTCTAATCCATAAACTAATGAAGAATTGGCTGCTAAGTTGTTTATTGAAGAGAATAAGGAAGGAGTTACAATTGAGGACATTGAAGCTGAAGAAAAGAGTTTACAAGAAGAACATCTCAAGGCTTTAAAGTCTGGTAAGTTAAAGAAAGGAAAAGCTCCTAGGCCTGTTGTTAAAGGTGTTGTGATCAAGGAAAGAGCTGATGTTAGTCAAAGATCTCAGTTTTCAAAGGAAACAATGGCAGCAGAAGCTCAACTCAAGCTGAAAGGCATTGAAGGAGAAAGTTCACAGAAGAAAGTTACAACTTCTGTTGCATCACAAGTTGTGACCACACCTTTACAATCTTCTCAGTTGAAATCAGTTTTTGGGAAAGGAACAATTCATGATCCAAATATATTATCTGGAGTTTCTATGAATATTTCTGATGGAAGAGCCTTGTCTGGTAAAGTTGGAAACAATAAGGGTGGACTAGGTTCACACAAGGACAAAAGGCAATATACTGGTCCTAGAGATCCTTCTTCACTGGCTGTTCCAGGTCGTGGTGTCACTCAAGAGAGTTTGGACAGACTGGAATCAGTACAGTTAGTTTATCAGAAGAGTTTAAAGAAGGACTTTCTCTTGTACTTCATGGCTGATGGGACAGTATTTAGAATTGGTGAGAATGATATTGGCTTGAAATATTGGGAAGAACTAGAATATGTTCTATATCTTTTCAAGGTGAATAGTCAAAGGACTCAATCAGTTGCAAATGTGCTCAGAAAGAGGATGCTTCAGAATTTGGCAATCAGAGGGGAGAAGTATAATAGCAGATATGTTCCTAAGTACAGGGATTACAATGGAAATCTTATTGAAATGAAGAAAGGTACTGCAAAATTAAAGACTGATTTGGGAATCACAGTACTTGACTTCAATTCACAGTCAGAAGAAGTCAAATTTATCAGACTGGGAAATGAGATGAGAAGAAACAAAATCTATGATCTTAGGGCTGCTATCTATCAGACAGATGAGAGTGATCCTCAACTCAGAGAGATTAAAGAAGCTATGAAGATTGAGCTTGAAAATGCAGAAAGAAGATTGCTCATAGATTATCTCAGAGCTACACCAGATCTTGAAGAGATTAGAGATTAAAGTCTGTAAGGATTTTCTTATTTTCTGTAGATTTTGTTAAGTAGAAGCTTAAACTCTGAATATGTATAAACACTGTATTTGTCTATTTGTTTTGACATCATCAATTATTGTTATTAACTTGTGCATTTTTGCTAATGAACAAGTTGGGGGAGATTGTTAAATATAATTGATGTGTTTTAATCAGTGTTTTAGTGTTACAGTGAATTATCAGAGTTTAGCTGGAAGCGGTCAGAGTTTAGTATAAACTCTGACAGATGGAAGCTCGACAGAGTTTGTCAAACTCTGTCTGGAGGCAGCGTCTACTGGTCAACGGTGATTGAAGATTTATTATGGAAGCGATATCTTTGAAGATTGGATAGCTATCAAAGAGATCGAGTTGACTTAGGAGACGTGTGACAATCTGTAATTGATATCATTGTATAGCTGATTATTAGGAATATCAATTAGAGATTGTATCGAAGCTATACGTTTTATAAATACAGTTAGGTTAACCCTAGAAGGGTATCGTGCAACGAATTATCTTTATTGTAACCTAGCAGCTCTTTGTGATAGTTTACATCACGAAGAGGGTTCTTAATACCAGAAGTTTTTAAGTGCATAAACGTCTTACTTGTTAAACTCTCATACGAATTTGATTATTAATTGTGTATTCGGCCTAACATAGTGCCTATGGAAGAGCAATGTACACTTACTTTTTTGTAAGAGCCAATAGGAGTTAGAAAATGCTTACCCGATAATGTGCTTTTCTCATCTCGGATGGATTTTGATGAGGGGAAGTGGAAAATTCCATACATTGATAATACATGTACTCCATTCATATACATTTCATAGTGTGCTTATATTTATTCTGTCCAACTTTGATATGTACATATATGTAATTTTCTTTGATTATGTATAGATTATGAAGACGATCCTGATCTTTATGTTATGAAGCCAATTCAATTTGTGGGCATAGAAGTGTGGCAGATATGAAATCACTGTATTCATTTTGCTTATTATATGCAACAAGCATCCTGATCGATCATTTATAGAATTAATGGGATTCCATAATGTTGTCCTTGAAGGTAAAGGCTGTTGCAGTCTTTTACAAAATTCTAATCTATGATGAGTCAGAATACGCACAAGTTGTGTAAAAAGTTTTTCATTACAGAAAGGTACAATCATACTCCTTAATTTACCCTTGCAGATGCCAGCCAACATGGTGTTCTAATAATTTTCACCATGCGTAACTAACATCGATTTAGATAAAAATAAAATAAAAAAAGAGGCCTTTGAGTAACCAGAGAAAGTGAGGAAAGCAAGAGAAGAAGATGTGGTTGTCAAGATGCAATTCTTATATCTTGGATTTTGTTATTGACTTGCTGGCATTCTGGTTTATATGAAGTCTTTATATATCTCTTTCACAATTGATTCATGCAGGATGCTCAAAGAGTAAGAGAGGAAGGTGAAAGGAGGAAGAGGGAACTTCAAGGGCTTTGACCATGTTGAGCTTGCCAGAGTAGTAGATTAAATTGTATGTCTTGCCAGTTTATCTCTTCCGCAATCAACTAGAGCCTACAAGTCCACTATTGAAGAAGAATATTCCCAGGAACTGTATCTCGATAGCAAAAACAATACTTGCAAATCAAAGAACGGAAATTCCATGCTGTTGTAAGATTTGGAAATTCTTCTGTTATTGATAATTTTGAGTCTAGGATTCAATGTTTTATATGAGATTCTACCTCATCTTATCTAGGTACCAGATTTGACCTTTCTGTCAAAGTTCATCATATAGCATGAATCTAGAGTACTATGATAGAACATATTTTCGTTAATCATCTTAATTACTGTGTCATATATCGGAAAAGTAGAGATGTCTGCCCAATCCCAAATCATTACCCAAACGTGGCATATAAATTTTACTCCGTATATGCATGAAGTCACACAAGTCTAGAGTATATGCCCGTGCCTCGCACGGGCTATAAAGCTAGTTAGAATAATTAACGTGGATGGTGAATCCTAACTCTCATGTAGGGCCTCATACTTTTCTTCACTGTAGATTGGAAGTTGATTTTAATGACGGTATTAAGGCCAGGGGACCAAATAGGCATCGGGGCATTTCGGGACCGGGGAGTGCAATCCCTGCCCCCATCCCCGAATTCAAACCCGATCCCCGTCCCCGGCCCAATTCCCGTCGGGGATTATTTTTTATTCCCCGTCCCTGGCCCAAACGGGTAAAGGGGATCCTCGCGGGGAATTGGAGAATTTCATTTTAAACAAAAAAAAATCTTTTAAACAATTTTAAACACTAACTAGTGAGTTTGAAATAATTTTTAAGCACTAAATTAAGATAAAAAAAATTACTTAAATAAACAATTATAAATAACATGGAAATGAAGTTATTTAACTACTAGAAAGACAAGTATATAAGATTAAAATATCATTTTGTTTCCAATATAAAGTATTGGAAGTTCGTAGATATTAATATATATATATAGAGTTGCACTCCATAGCAAACATCTTATATAATAAACAATAAAGAACACCTCATATCTAATATAATTTAAGAGTTCCGTCATAGCACCCAATACAAAAAGTTGTTATTTTTTTACCCTCTAGCAAACCACCAAAAAACTTTTTTTGAAAATTTACTGTTCATTGATGAAGTCATTAGTGACGTCATCAGTGAACTGTAATTTTATTTTATTTTATTTTATTTTTTTTTTTGCAGACTTGATAGAGAGTAAAAAAATAACAACTTTTTGTATTGGGTGCCCCTGGCGGGGCCAAAGGATATAATAGATCTAAGGTGTTCTTTGTTGTTTGTTATGTAAGAGTATTCTGTATGGAGCAAAGGCCTATATATATATATATATATATATATATATATATATATATATATATATATATATATATATATATATATATATATTATAATGTGGTGGAATCGAGTCGGGGATTGAGAATCGGGGCGGGGGTCGGGGATCGGGCCAGGGAGACATAAAATCCCGGCCCCGGCCCGCTCCCCGATTTTTTTTTTTAAAATTGTCCCCGCTCCCCGGCCCGTACCCGAAAAAATCCCCGATTCCCCACCCCGTTCGGTGCGGGGATCAGATCGGGATCGGGCGGGCCGGGGTGAATGCCCATCCCTAGCCAAAACCCTTCAGTTGATAGCTACAGAAGATAATGTACCCATAATGTATGATCGTTGTTCCTTGTACGAAAATTTACTAGGACCAACAATGATATAGTTTTTATAGTAACTTGTTTATTATAGCCCAAGTGGTTAAAGGGTATATCCTTTGTCGATCTAGGTCATGATTTCGATCCTCGTTTATCCCGAAAATTATTAGAAAAGATACTAATTTGTAAGCTTATAAACACTTTATTGTCAAAAAAATATGCTGAGACCAAAGTTTATTTGCCAAATAAAGGTGTCACCTCATACCCAATTTATAGTCGGATATATGTTTTAAGTATCTAAGAGCATCTCCAACCGATAGAGCCCTTGTCTAAAAAAATCTAGCTGGCAACCCAACAGTACCAATTATAGCCAAGGTCTCTATTTTACCAATCTCCAACCCACAAAAGCTGTTATGTACAAATAAAGCCAACTCCATTTGCGTGGCTATATTTGCTGAAGCCATAAAGACCTGTAGTAGTAGTGGACACCTCATCTCCCGCTCTTCTCCTCCCGCTCCCGCTCCCGCTCTCGCTCTCCCTTTGTTACTTTCGCTCTCCATTTGTTACTTTCTTCTTCAC
Source organism: Saposhnikovia divaricata (assembly GCA_036435485.1). NCBI lineage: Eukaryota > Viridiplantae > Streptophyta > Magnoliopsida > Apiales > Apiaceae > Saposhnikovia > Saposhnikovia divaricata. Next base: position 38,547,969 of record CM071599.1, read on the forward strand.
TCCCGCTAGTTTTGCAAGCTCAGGTATGGTTTATTCTCTGATTAATTTTTTAAATTTTGTTTCAAATTAGGTCTATGAATGTGACTAGTGTATAAATCAGGGGCTTTTGATTTGTGAGAAACTTGGAAAATTAAATTATAGCAAGGTGTTTTTGTTTTTATGGAATTGATTTATGAGGCAACACACTTGTTTTATTAATTGTCTCAACGAAGGAGTAAATATTTTTTGCTGCGCAAGTACAGAAGGAGTATAATAATGTCAATGAGATTGTATCATAGTGATTAGATTGTGTTCAGTTTCAGAGTAGATATCTCTTGAAATTCGACAGTAGCTGTAATGTACAAAGAATGTAGTTGTGACCATACTAGAGATGGACAAAGAATGTAGTTGTGATATAAGCTGACTCTTGCAGACACTTGTTCAATTTCGACAATAATCACATCTCTGATATAAGCTGACTTGTTCATGTATATGTTTTATATGTTTTGCAGGTATCATAAAAATGACAAACACGTTCATTTCTTTACTAAGTGGCGACACATATAATGAAGCTGAGGAAATTTCATACTCTCCAACACCCCCTTTAACGCAGGAGCAGAGTCAACAAGTGCCAAACAAACCGAAAAAAGGACGATTAAATAATTTTTTAATTGAGGAGGACATGTTACTTTTATCCGGTTGGCTACACGTTAGCATGGATCCGGTTCAAGGCAACAATCAAACACAAACAGCTTATTGGAACAGAATTTGCAACTACTTCCATGAAAACAAGACATTTGCCAGTGATCGGACGCCTACTTCATTGTCTAATAGATGATCTGCAATTAACACCTATGTAAGAAAATTTGTTGGTTTTTACAATAAAATCAATGGAAGAAATTAGAGTGGTGTTACTGAGCAAGATAAGGTAGTACTCTCATCGCTTATTTGATGCAAACAATATATATGTGTTTGAGATTACGCCAATTAAGGATATCTGTTGAGATTTTATATTATCTGTTGAGATTATGCTTATTAGAAAATCATACAACAAATGCCTTATCGAGGGAATCACGTTGCTTAATTCTCTGTCCTCTAGTCACATTAAAGATAGATGTGGAGTTGGACTGCGTCTATTAGTAACTAAATTCAACCAACCAGAAATTATAATTTTCAAGTCTGTAAAATTTTGGAAACATAAGATTTAGTAGATAATCTCTTCTTTTATGTCTAAGTTGTCATGATTCACGATTTTGGCACCTGTACAACATTCTTTTTTTTATTTTTCTGCTTATTATTAGTGTAGCCTAGTTAGTTACTGTAGAGTGGGTGTCAACCCAAGTCCCACATCGAAAAGATAAAGAAGAATTATCTTGAATATAAGTACCCAAAACAAATCCATTAGTATGAGGCCTTTTGGGAGGAGCCCAAAAACAAATTCGTGCGGGCGTGGCCACAGCCCAGAGCGGACAATATCATACTAATGTAGAGTTAATGGGTGTTGCGCGACCCAACAAGTGGTATCAGAGTCGATGGTTAAGAAGTTGATCCAGGGGTTGCGGGCTACAAGTTGTGTGGTGTGGGAGGCTCTCCATAATTGCGGTTGGAGATCTTGGATGGCTTGTATCGAAAGTCTTCTTGACACTGAGGTGGTCGGGCGGCTTGTCCCGCAAGATGAGGAGCCACAGATGAATAGCGGCGGCATAAGGGTCACAAGATTGGTGGTTCTTGGATTGATGGGGGATTGTACAGTGGGTGTCAACCCAAGTCCCACATCGATAAGATAAAGAAGAATTATCTTGAATATAAGCAGCCAAAACAACTCCATTAGTATGAGGCCTTTTGGGAGGAGCCCAAAAACAAATCCGTGCGGGCATGGCCACAACCCAGAGTGGACAATATCATACTAATGTGGAGTTAATAAGTGTTGCGCGGCCCAACAGTTACATATGATAGAGAATGTCTTATTCTTAAAAGGATTAGCATTGTCAAGGCCTGATTGGTTAACTTAGCGTGGTATTAACTATTAAGTATTTTCAAGGAGGGGATAGTTCTTGTAAATTCAGGTTCATGCTAATTTCTGTTCTTTATTTGCACTTGCAGATTGGAGAGGCAATGGACATGTATGAGGGCGTAATGAAAGAAAATTTTCCTTTCATTAGACAGTGGCATGAGTTATGAAACTCACCAAAATATACAGCTAGTTTGGCAAAAAAATCCAAGACAGGTTTGAAGGACAATTAACCGTCGTCACCATCTGTTGAGAGTCCACATTCTACTAGCCATGGTGTTAAATCTAATGATGCAGGAATGAAACGTCCAATCGAAAGAAAAGCTACGAAGAAGATGAAAAGAACTGCATATGAAGTAACCGAAGCTGAAATCTTGGAAATTCTAAAATCAATGCAGAAAGAAGCATTAGCTTTAGCTACTTCAACAAGTGAATCAGTTAACAAGAGTTTGCAATTACAAAAGGAAATGATGCAAATGCAAAAAAAGGAACAAGAAAGGCAAAAAGAAATCATACAACTACAAAAGGAAAAGTTGCATCTTCGTTTGGCAAAGGAAGAGCGAGAAAGACATGTGTATGAAGCCTTCATCATGGCAACGGACACGAGTAACATGGCACCAGATTAAGCAAAATACTATGAAGCTCTTAAAGCTAGAATTCTCATAAATATATCCTAGTTTGTTTAGTGTACTTGATCAAATTTGTGACTATTATGTATTGAACTTATTATTATAAATCAATACAAATTATTATTGTAAAAGAAAAGTACATCACAATAAAAATTGAAATTACAACATAAATGTAAAAGCAAATCACACAATTAAAATGGAAATTACAATTCAAATGCAAAAGCAAATCATACCATTAAAATGGAAATTTCAACACAAATTTAAAAGCAAATCACACAATTAAAATGGAAAATGCAACACAAATGTAAAAGCAAATCACACACAAAATATGTCACTGCTCATGGATCTCCTAAAGATGCTCTATAAGATCATTTTGTAACTGAATATGAGCTTGTTTGTCTCGAATGTTTTGATGAAACTGTATAAATTCTGTTATTCCCAGATTACACACTTGTATAATTGTAGAAGGGGGGGTTGAATACAATTCTTGATATTTATAAATTTCTGATAAGAACTCCAGAAATTTATGCAGAGATAATTGCAATGTAAGATTTAAACACAAACACATATAAAATCAGGTGGTTAATATGCACCACCTGAAGCTTTTATTTGAAGAAAACTCTGTGATACAAAATGTACAAAGCTGCCGTTTTACAACTCTTTGCTTCTAAGGATATTCAAGAAACCCTAAGCAAATATGTCTGTTTTCTTAACCTACAAAGAGTTGCTACACTTGGTTATATATCCCAAGTTTACAAGTACTACTGGAACAAGATAATACTAATCTAATTCTAGTTGACTTGCTACTACACTCCAAATACACATGTAGCCGAAAGGTTGTCCTTGTGTTCAGACATGTCTCCTGCACCTTTCTTGTATTCATAGTGTAAATAGAATGCTTCTTTCTTCTGTGTTTCCAAAGTATGGCTGCCATACTGCTTTTTGTATCTACTATCAACCCATGTGATTTGTCAGTCAAACATGTCCTTATCAACTGCTAATCCCCAGCTAATCATAGAAGACAGTGGCAATGATTATCCGTTGATGTTGTACACTGACATCCGTTGATGATGTATTGAGCGGTATCCGTTGATCTTGAGACTTGAGCTGTATCCGTTGATAGAGTGGATTTGAGTTGTATCCGTTGATAGAGTTTTGTCTTCATCTGTTGATACACTTTCACTTAGACAGAATTACATAGCATAGCTTATTTACAATTGGCTACCTTATTCTGTCTATCCGTTGATAGTCAACATGACTGTGGATAAAAACCCTATCAACTGATAACATAGAGATACTTGCAGTATGCTACAAAACCTCATCCATTGATGAGCTACCTGTCAACGGATAGAGTTATAAATCCTCATCCGTTGACAGCTACAAAACCTTATACAATTTGATTAATTGTGAAGTTATCATCAAGTACAACATATTCCTAACAATCTCCCCCAATTTGTACTTGATGGCAATAAAGCATAAATTCAGAACCTTGATGATAACAAAACATCCCTAAAGATATATAAAGAACAATGCATAAATTGTATTAAGCTACAAAAATTAAAAACTGAAAGTTTGAGAAATTTACAGAGAAGTGCTCCTCTAGACTGAGCAGATTAAGACTGCTTCTTTCCTCTTGTTGGCATCACCCTTGATTTTCCTTCTTTGGCAGAGTTGGACTCAATCTGTATTTGGAGTTGCCTATAGAAGGCATCTTCTTCATCTACCTTTGGATTTAGCTTTTGTTGTAACCATCTCAGGTATTGAGAACTAGCCTTTGGTAGTTGGTCTTCTAACCTGAAGAATCTCCTGTTACCATCTTCATCCCTGAACTCCATCATCCAGAAGGGTTGAAGGTGGATTTTCTGTCCATTGTATGGGATCTTCATTTTCCTTGGTAGACTTGATGGTGAGTTCCATTCCCTCCTTATTTGTTCTATTCTGTCCAGTATCTCCCATTTTGCTATCTTGGAGAACCCTGTGTATCTCTTGATTGCAGAGAACACTTTGGTTAAGGTATGATAATTTTCTCCAAGAACCCTTTGTAGTGGCCATGTCCTTTCTATTCCTCCCTTGTATACAAAGACCAATCTTTCAGGCAAATGTCTATATTTGTCAATTCCTCTTACTTCTGACAATTCATCCAGATAAAGATTCATGCCAGAGTATTCTTCAATATCTGCCTGATAGATAAAATCATCCTTGTTTTCCAAGATTGGCTTCCTGACAATAGCAGGTACCCTAGCAACTTGAATTGGTTCCTTTGAAGGTTGCTTCCTTGGTTTCCTTTTCTTCTGTATAGGCTTCTGTTGAGGCTTCAGCAAGAATGAAGGAACCTCAATGGAGTCAAGATTCATTGGTTCCTCTTTAGGTACTATAGGCTCACCATGGAAATTCACAGCTGGGTTGAATACTTTTACATCAATAGGTTGTGATGAACCAACTGTCTCCTTGTTTTCAATTTCTGGAGAGACAGGCCTCCTTGCCTTTGATTTTATTCTCTTAGATTTGGATTTGGGGACTGATTTCCCTTTCTTTTTGAATTTGGGGACTTTCTCAGGTTCCCTCAATTCATCCTCTACCTCATCCAATAACTCTTGAGCCAGCCTTGCTTGCTTCTCATCTGAGTTTTCATATTGATATTCAGTGCTTGGTTGAGATTCTCTTAGCAGCCTTGAAGTCTCTTCTCTCTTGGCTTCAACAAATCTAGGATGGTTGTTGGATATGTTTAGAACTTTTCCATTCCTTATGATTACAGCCATCCATTCTCTTACACAACTGTTAGTCTTCTCCTTGAATTCCTTGATTTGTTTACCCATTAGCTTCCCTTCATCATCCTTGGGAAATGGAAAGTCCAGTTGTAACTTGTTCTTCCCATTTGCTTTTGGTGGTGAGTAGGGTCTTGTTTTGATGTAGGGTTCAAATTCTTTAACATGAGAAGGCTCAGCATCATAGAATGTAGGAGCCACAATTGCTGGAGTGAGCACCTTCAGAATTGTTGTAGATATTGTTGGAGCTGAGGTTTGGCTAGAGAACAGAGTTGATGCAATAGATTGATTGATCAATCTTTCTGTCCTCATTATCCTTTCATAGTTTTCCTCTTTCATCTTTTGTAGAGCTTCAATTTTGGCTAGCTTTTCCTCTTCTGTCAAGTTTGAGAAATCAAACTCTTCAGATAGAGCTACTTGTTCAGGATTGGAATTGCTAGGGGAGGCTGTGACAATAAAGTCCTGTGGATTGACCATTATGGTAGGCTGCTGCTCCCCCTCACTTGCTGCTTCCCTGATTTCAGAAATTAAGATTTGACTTGTAGTTGCCACAGCCTCTTCCACTTTCTCCCCCTTTTTGTTAGCATCAAGGGTTTGACTAGAAGTTGGGGCTGCAACTAACTTCTCTAGCAGTTGGGTTTGCAGTTTCTGATGTTGAAGAAATTGCTCCATCTGGGATTCCATCTTTTCCACTCTTGAGTTGAGTAGTTGCACAGACTTAGCCAGGTTGTCTTCTTTGATGAACCTTTGTTGCAACACCCTCTGAGTGGCTGTAGGAGCTAGTTGCTCTAGCTTGGAATCCACAGAGATCTTCACATCCTTGATTTCTTGTTTGACCTCCTCTAAGTTGGATCTCTGAATCACCATTTGCATCTTTTGTAACTTTAGGGAGTCAATTACCTGTTGAAGAACAACCTTTCTCTGTGGATCTGCTTCTGGGTGCTCAGCCAGGGCAGATTTATATTGCCTTATGATTTCCATATCAAGTTGATGATAGGTGTAGTTATGAGCAAATGTAAAATCATGAATACTGCTACCACCTTCTTCTTCAGAGCTCTGGCTGTCTTCATCTTCAGAATTGTCAAATTCTTCACTCTCAGCAATGGTTGGCAGAGCTGCTATAGATTCTTTAGCTCTAAGTAGAGACTGTGAGGTGTGCACTAGGTGCATTGCCTCCTCTGCTTCCACATTGCCCTGTTGTGCCAGAATTTGATAGGCAGGAACAGGGTGAGTAAAGGTTTCAGCATCCAAAGAAATGGAGTCAATCATGGACTGATATTCTCTTTGATATTCCATTTCCTTGGCTGCATCCTCAACCTCCATTGACTCACTAGCAATGGCTGCTTCTTCCATCCTTATTTCTCCAGTAGTCCCTTCTCTCCCCTCATCTCTCTTTTCTTGCATCAAGGGCTCCCCTTGGCTCACACCTCTCACACCCTCACCTTCACCTACTAAGGTGGAACTCTCAAACTCTCCTTTTGCCTGACCGGAAGAAATGGCCAGCCTCTCATTATTTACCTCTCCTTTTGCCTACTCACAAGGCAGCCTCTCACTCCCTTCCCTCAATCCTAAAAGTGTTTCAACTACTGAGAACTCCTCCACACTTGACACAGGAATGTCAGATATAGCAGTGGTAGAGTGAGTTATCAACGGATAAGGAATATCCGTTGATGGAGTAGTTATAGCTGTCAACGGATGGCTGGATAGAGGCGCATCTGTTGATGGAGAAACACTTGTCAACGGATGAAGGATATCCGTTGAGGAAGGAATAATTTTATCCGTTGAAGAGAAAACCAACACTGAATCTGTGGAGATTGATTTTAAGTTTGAGGCCACAGTCTGTGTTGAGAATTCTGGAAGGGAAGATTGATGGTCCAACAAATCATCTAAAAGTTGATGACCACCAATTACAGAGTGGGGCTTCTCCAAGAATCTTAAAGATGGAGAATCAGGAATTGATGTAGATATCATATCCACATCCAGAGATGGAGTTGGTGATGGTGGATTGTAATGTGTGTCGATTTGAAGATTAAGATCAAGGGGCTGTGACTCCACATTTATTGAAGCCACATCAAACTGAGTTTGAGAAGGTACAGTTTCCTGTACAGTGTGTGCACCCTGTGATTCCCCTGTGGTTTTAGATTTCGCTCTTCTTCCATAGGTTTTTGAGATTGGGCTATATGTGTCTCTAACCCTCTTGTGCAGTGTCCCTTGTGGGGAACTTGATTCAGTAGTCACACTCTGTTGAGAGAGTGTAACTGGAATTTGGCTTGGAGTTTCATTAGCAGTCTTTTGAGAGACTGAAATGGTGGTTGCACTCATCTCTCCTTCCTTATCCTTAGGGCTTCTTTGATGTTCACCCTGTCCCTCACCACTCACTACCACCTTCACACTCCCCTCAAGAGTTTTGGTAGGTTTTACAACAGGTGTCTTTTGAGAGACACTTGAGGTTTGCTTTTTAGACTGTGATTTTGGAACTCTGGATTTGGTCACTTTGGTAGGAGCCTGTTTGGTCACAACTACAGACTCCATTGTGACACTAGAAGGCAAAGAAATTTGGGGGTTGGAGATAGGAGTTTCAGAGTTAGAGATAGTTACCTAAACAATTGGTAGATATACCAATTGTACTCCTGCATTGAGGTTCATTCGAATCATGTCAATTAAGACTCTCTTCTCCTGAACAAAACATTGGAACTTGCTATCCGGGTTAGCAATGGATAGCTTATTCTCAGATACATGCAGTGCTAAGAGCATTAAAAATCTAGCAAAGTAGATATTCTTGCTCCTAGTTTCCTTTTTACCCAACTTTGCAGCTATCTCATACATAACTAATGTGCCAAAATTATAGAATTTATCATTTAAGAGCATACACATCATAGTTAGCATGGACTGGGTAACAGCATCAAAATTACTAATTTTTCCTGAAAAAGTTTTAATGAAGGCATCACAGAAATAGCTCCATTCTTTAACCATTCCTTTCCTAACAATTTTCCCTAAGTTTTCAGTACTAAGGGCATAATTAATAGAATTAAGCATGGCAACAATTTCAGCATCGGTGGGTACTTTCAGACAGTTATTCTCAGGCAATTTTAAACAAGCAGTTATTACATCAGAATTAACCACATAGTTTTTACCCTTTAAAGAAAAAGCAATTGTATCGTCTGTGCCATTGTACTCAGCAGATGTCCACATTTCTTCAATTACCTCGTGGATTAAGGGAGTGGTGGCAGTCATAGCATATGACAGTTTGCATTTCTTCACGAAACTCATCAAAGTGTGGTAAGCTTCTGGAGCATTCACTGTGTCAACAAAGGCCGCGAAATTGTTCTTCTCATAGGTAAACCCAGTGGAGGACATCATCTTAACAATAGGCGCCATTGAAGTGATTGAACTTTGGTTACAGAGAGTTTTAGAGAAGAAGATGCAGTTAACTTTTGATATGCTTGAAAATGAATAAAAGTGAGATGTGAGAGTACAAGTCCGCCTTTTATATTTTTCAAGAATTAAAAATGAAATAATTAAAAGTAATTACTCCATTGGTCTAAAGTAACTGTCAGATAATAAATAAAAAGAGAATAAGTACAGCCATGATTAGATATACACGGTTACCAACGGTTATAAAAAAATGTATATCAACGGCTATAGAATGAACGGTTGAGATACAGTTTATCCGTTGATGACGTGGATAGCCTGTTACCCGTTGACATGCAAAAATCTAGTAATGTGTTTATACTATCAACGGATAAAAGGATATCCGTTGATAAGCTAATTTTGCCTTGGACAAAATTTCTGTAGAAAATTTTTCTGAAAGTTTTAACTTTCAAGTAAATCAAAACACATTTCTAGCTTCAATTCATTGAAATCAAATATCACTAGGAATTATGACAAGTTAAGCATACCTAGCTCACCTACCAATCTTGTGAATGTGGATTCATCAAGAGGCTTGGTGAAGATATCTGCAAGCTGCATTTCACTTGGCACAAAGTGCATTTCTACTGTACCATTCATCACATGTTCTCTAATGAAGTGGTATTTGATGTCAATGTGCTTGGTTCTCGAATGTTGCACTGGATTCCCTGTGATGGCAATAGCACTTGTGTTGTCACAGAAAATTGGAATCTTCTCAACTTTTAGACCATAGTCAATGAGTTGGTTTCTCATCCATAGAATCTGTGCACAACAGCTTCCAGCAGCAATGTACTCAGCTTCAGCTGTAGAAGTGGAGACTGAGTTTTGTTTCTTACTGAACCAAGAAACAAGCCTGTTTCCTAGAAATTGACAGGAACCTGTAGTACTTTTCCTATCAACTCTGCAACCTGCATAATCTGCATCTGAATAGCCAGTTAGATCAAAACCAGATTCTCTTGGGTACCAAATGCCAAGGTTTGGTGTTCCCTTGAGATACCTGAAAATCCTTTTAATAGCTATTAAGTGAGACTCTCTAGGGTCAGCTTGAAATCTAGCACAAAGACAAGTAGAAAACATTATATCAGGTCTACTAGCTGTTAGGTATAGAAGTGAACCTACCATGCCTCTATAGCTTGAGATGTCCACAGACTTTTCCTTAGTATTCAACTCAAGCTTAGTTGCAGTGGCCATAGGTGTTTTAGCAGATGTGCAATCCATTAAGTCAAATTTCTTTAAGAGATCATAAATATATTTTGTTTGACTTATGAAAATGCCCTCATTAACTTGCTTTACTTGTAGGCCAAGAAAGTAAGTTAATTCACCCATCATGCTCATTTCATACCTACTTTGCATAAGTTTGGCAAACTTTTTGCAAAGCTTCTCATCTGTAGACCCAAAAATAATATCATCTACATAGATTTGAACAAGTATTGAAGAGCCATTAATATCCCTATGAAATAAGGTTTTATCTACTGTACCTCTAGTGAAGTGGTTCTCCAAAAGAAATTGAGATAAAGTGTCATACCAGGCTCTTGGTGCATGCTTCAAACAATAAAGTGCTTTCATGAGAAGATATACATATTCTGGAAATTCTGGATCCTCAAAACCAGGAGGTTGATGGACATAGACCTCTTCTTCCAGTTCCCCATTTAGAAAGGCACTTTTGACATCCATCTGATAGACTTTGAAATTGGCATGTGCTGCATAGGCTAGAAAGATTCTTATTGCCTCAAGTCTTGCCACTAGAGCAAAAGTTTCATCAAAATCTATTCCTTCTTCTTGAGAATAGCCCTTTGCCACTAATCTAGCTTTATTCCTCACAATTATGCCATTTTCATCTGTCTTATTCTTGAGAACCCATTTAGTACCTATGACACTTCTATCATCAGGTTTGGGCACAAGTTTCCATACTTTATTTCTTTCAAATTGGTTTAGCTCTTCTTGCATTGCTAACACCCAATCTGGATCTAGAAGGGCATCTTCCACTTTCTTAGGTTCCTCTTGAGACAGGAAGCTACTGTATAGACATTCTGCTTGAGTGGCCCTTCTAGTTTGGACTCTTGAATTTGATTCACCAATGATTAACTCAAATGGATGATTTCTAGTCCATTTTCTTGCAGGTGGAAGGTTTGATCTTGATGAGGTTGCTTCATTTCCATGATCATGTTGATTTAGCATTGAATTTTGACCTTGAGAAACTCCCCCTGAGTTTGTTGTCCTTGCTGAATTATGAAGTTGACTGTCAATGGATTCATCATTTTGCTTGTCGACGGATGCTTGAGAATATCTGTCAACGGATGCATCTCTAATAGTGTCAACGGATGTTGCAGAATGACTGTCAACGGATGTTGCAGAATGACTGTCAACGGATGCTTCATTTTCAGTGTAAGCATCACTTCTAGTTGGTATAACAGCTCTAGGTGGATCTCTGTGGTCATGATCTTCATTTTCCTCATCATCATCATAGTACATTCTTCCTTCACCTTCATTCTCAAATTCCAACTTTTCATGGTAACCTTCATCATTTAAGCCTAGAATCTTTTGATCATCAAACACAACATGTACAGATTCCATAACAATGTTGGTTCTTAGATTGTAGACCTTGTAGGCTTTCCCTGCTGCATATCCAACGAAAATAGCTTCATCTGCCTTTGCTTCAAATTTGCCCAAGTTATCTCCATGATTCCTTAGCACAAAACACTTACACCCAAAGACATGTAGGAAAGCTAAAGTTGGTTTCTTGTTGGTTAATAACTGATAAGGAGTCATTCCTCTAGCTTGATTGACCAAGGAAATATTCTGAGTAAAGCATGCAGTGTTGACAGCTTCAGCCCAGAAATATGTTGGTAACCTTGATTCACTTAACATTGTTCTAGCTGCTTCAATGAGAGTTCTGTTTTTCCTTTCAACAACCCCATTTTGTTGAGGTGTTCTGGCAACAGAAAACTCATGGACAATTCCATTCTCTTCACAGAAAATCTTCATTGTGGAATTCTTGAATTCAGTACCATTGTCACTACTGATTCTTTGTACTCTGTCTTCAGAACCATTGTTTAGCATTCTGAGATGATTGATGATGATTTCACTTGCACAATCCTTGGAGTGCAGGAAGAAGGTCCATGTGAACTTAGAAAAATCATCTACAATCACCAGACAGTATTTCTTCTTTGAAATAGACATGACATTTTCTGGACCAAATAAATCCATATGCAGCAATTGAAGAGGCTTAACAATGGATGACTCTGTCTTGCTTTTGAAGGATGATTTCTTTTGTTTCCCTAATTGGCAGGCATCACACAGCCCATCTTTGACAAACTCCAATTGAGGGATTCCTCTAGCAAGATCCTTTCTTACCAAATCATTCATAACTTTAAAATTCAAATGTGACAGCTTCCTATGCCATAGCCAACTCTCATCCTTACTTGCTTTGCTGAAGAGACAAGTAATGGATTCTGAGCATGCTGAATTGAAGTCAGCTATGTAAACATTTCCTTTTCTAAAGCCTGTCAATACCACATTGTTGTCTTCCTTGGCAGAAACAACACAGGCTTCTTTTGTGAACTTTACTTCATAGTCTTTGTCACAAATCTGACTGATACTCAGCAAATTGTGCTTCAAACCTTCAACTAAAGCCACTTCTTCAATGATGACATTGTCTTTTGAAATCAGGCCATATCCCTTAGTATATCCTTTGCTGTCATCTCCAAAGGTAATTCTAGGGCCAACTCCTTCCTTGAACTCTGTGAGCAGGGTTGAATCTCCTGTCATGTGCCTAGAGCATCCACTGTCTAGGTACCATAGATCCCTTCTGTTTCCCTGCACACATTTCAAAAACAAATCAAGTTGATTTTGGTACCCAAGCTTCCTTGGGTCCTTTCTTGTTAGCCTTTGACTTTGCACTCTTAGCATTCTTCAACTTAGGTGTAGATGCTTGAGTGAAGGGGTTTGACAAATGCTCATTTGCATGAATATTGGATGCATGCATGTATGGAAAATTGGCATACATATTATTCATGTTAGGTATGTTCCATGACATTTGTGGCACATTCATAGATTGAAAGTAAGGATTAGACATATATGGCATGTTCACATATGGATTTGAAATACTAGCATTTTGATACAAACCAGGCATAACAGGCATTGCAGGCATACATGGCATTGGTTGAGGTACATGAACAGGAGCCTTGTTTACAATCTTGCAATTAGAAGATAGATGATTGACACTATTACAGTTACTACAAGTTTTCCTAGGAGCAAACTTGTCAGGAGAGTAATTGTTTTTCATGTTGATGCCTATCTTACCATTTCTGTTCTTTTTCTTTTTGCCCTCAATTTCTACCTTTTCATTGTCTGATTTACCAACAGCCTTTTTGTTGTGTAAATCACCTGTCTTAGCCTTCCCACTGGATTTGGTTTTGCTGCACTCACCACTAACAAAATTCTTGTTTACTGGACCATACTTGATATCCAGTTTCCTAAGTTCCTTCTTACTAACAGACTTTTTGTTAGTCGACGGATATCTCTCATCCGTTGACGGTTCATCTGTCAACGGATGATCACTATCCGTTGATTCACAGATAGTCTCTAGATCCTGAAGGCCAGGTTCTAGCTCCTTTTTCTTTTGAGTCCAGGTATCCTTCACAAATGATTCTATTCCCTGAACTTCTATTATGTTTTGAGAAATATTCCTACAACTTTGAAATTTAGCAATTATCCCTTGTTCTTTTTCAAGCTGGTCTTTTAAAATCAGTTCTCTTTTTAACAAAACTTCAAGTTCACTTTTAGCATTATTGCAATCAACTCTCATTTTCTCAAATTCTAGAAATTGAGTTTCTAGAGCAGCATTTCTATCACTTAAAAATAGATTAGACTCTTTAATTCTATTGTTCTCTTTAGTAAGTGATTTAAGAGTAACACTTAAGTGATATAGTTCAGTAGACATTTCATCTATAACACTATTGCATTCCTCTTTGGTGAGCTCAGAGAGATTAGTAGAAAATACCTGATTGCTAGCTGAACTTGCTTCCTGCTCTCCAGAATCAGCCATTAAAGCAAGGTTGACTAACTCAACATCATCATCAGAATGATTGTCATCAACAGCCCAGTCATACTCTTGGGTCAAGAATGCCTTTCCTTTCTGTCTGAGAAGATCAAAATATTTCTTCTTATAGTCAATAGCCTCAGTTGGCTTTCCCTTGTTCTCAGATCTAGGTTTCCTGCATTCACTTATCATATGACCAGCAATTCCACAATTGTAGCATTTAATTTTGGATTTATCCACATAGTTGCTTGTGGAAAAATCCTTGTTAAATGGCTTGGCCACCCCAGAGTTTCTCTTGAATTTCAGCTTAGAGAATCTCCTAGATAGAAAAGCTAAGTGCTCATCTATCTCATCCAATTCATCCTGCTGAAGAGCATTCAATTCCTCAGACACCTTTTCCTTGCTTCTGCTTGATTCTGCTCTACCTTTACAAACCTCCCTGTTTGGTGTAGAACTAGCAGTTTCTGTCCTTTCCTCCTTTTGCTCCAAGTTGGCAACAAGTGCAACTGACCCACTTTTCTTTTGAGACTTCTCAATCTCTTCATCCTGATCCATTTCCAGCTCATAGGTCTTTAAAGTTCCATAGAGCCTTTCAAGAGTAAATGTCTTGTACTCTTGAGTGTTTCTTAGAGAAACAGTCATTGGCTTCCATTCCTTGGGCAGTGATCTCAGAAATTTGAGATTAGAATCTTTAACTTGATAGATTCTTCCATACAGTTTCAAACCATTTAGTAGCTTTTGAAATCTACTAAATGTATCATTCAATGTTTCTCCACTCTTAAAGTGAAAATGTTCATACTGTTGGATTAGTAGTTGCATCTTGTTTTCCCTTACCTGTTTTGTTCCTTCACACAGGGTTTGAACAATGTCCCATACTTCCTTGGCGGTAGTACAGTTAATAACATTGTCAACCATGTTTGTTTCTAGACCATTGAACAGAATATTCATGGCCTTTTTGTCTTTGTGGACTTCTGCAATATCTTCAATACTCCACTCAGAAACAGGTTTGGGAATGAGAGTGTCAGGCACATCATCAGCCAGGCCAACTCTTGTTGCTGTCTTCATTGGAACGTGAGGACCCTTGTCAATGCACTCCACAAAACCCTCATCAATAGACGAGAGATGTAGAAGCATTTTTACTTTCCAGTGAAAGTAATTTTCTCTATCAAGAACTGGAATCTTTACTCCATAATCCTTCTTAGACATGTTGGAAGTGTGTTCATCTTTAAACTTCAAATATGTTAGAAGCTTGCTCTGATACCAATTGTTATTCCCAGATTACACACTTGTATAATTGTAGAAGGGGGGGTTGAATACAATTCTTGATATTTATAAATTTCTGATAAGAACTCCAGAAATTTATGCAGAGATAATTGCAATGTAAGATTTAAACACAAACACATATAAAATCAGGTGGTTAATATGCACCACCTGAAGCTTTTATTTGAAGAAAACTCTGTGATACAAAATGTACAAAGCTGCCGTTTTACAACTCTTTGCTTCTAAGGATATTCAAGAAACCCTAAGCAAATATGTCTGTTTTCTTAACCTACAAAGAGTTGCTACACTTGGTTATATATCCCAAGTTTACAAGTACTACTGGAACAAGATAATATAATCTAATTCTAGTTGACTTGCTACTACACTCCAAATACACATGTAGCCGAAAGGTTGTCCTTGTGTTCAGACATGTCTCCTGCACCTTTCTTGTATTCATAGTGTAAATAGAATGCTTCTTTCTTCTGTGTTTCCAAAGTATGGCTGCCATACTGCTTTTTGTATCTACTATCAACCCATGTGATCTGTCAGTCAAACATGTCCTTATCAACTGCTAATCCCCAGCTAATCATAGAAGACAGTGTCAATGATTATCCGTTGATGTTGTACACTGACATCCGTTGATGATGTATTGAGCGGTATCCGTTGATCTTGAGACTTGAGCTGTATCCGTTGATAGAGTGGATTTGAGTTGTATCCGTTTATAGAGTTTTGTCTTCATCTGTTGATACACTTTCACTTAGACAGAATTACATAGCATAGCTTATTTACAATTGGCTACCCTATTCTGTCTATCCGTTGATAGTCAACATGACTGTGGATAAAAACCCTATCAACTGATAACATAGAGATACTTGCAGTATGCTACAAAACCTCATCCGTTGATGAGCTACCTGTCAACGGATAGAGTTATAAATCCTCATCCGTTGACAGCTACAAAACCTTATACAATTTGATTAATTGTAAAGTTATCATCAAGTACAACATATTCCTAACAAATTCTCTTAAAGTATTCGGATGATTGCGAATCGGAGTAGCAATTGGTATTTCAGCATCCATATCAAAGTGTTCTTCTTCGAGAGACAATTCCCTTTCATATTCAATAATCATGTTGTGCAAGATTATACAAGCTGTCATAATATATTTCATTGTTTCGACATCCAAAAATCGTGATGGACCCCGAACCATTGCAAATCGAGATTGCAAAACTCCAAATGCTCTCTCCACATCTTTTCTAACAGATTCTTGTGCCATTGCAAAATACTTTCTTTTGTTACCTTGTGATTTTGGAATAATTTTTACAAATGTTGGCCAAGATGGATATATACCATCATCAAGATAATAACCCATGTTATATTCATTCGTGTTGATAGTATACTTCATTTCAGGCCCACGGCCTTCTGCCAAGTCTTCAAATAGATGAGATCGATCTAAGACATTGATGTCATTTAATGATCCCGGTAGCCCAAAAAAAGAATGCCAAATCCATAAGTCTTTTGAAGCTATGGCTTCTAGTATTATAGTTGGTTAATGAACATGACCTGTATACATACCTTGCCAAGCAGTTGGACAATTTTTCCATTTCCAGTGCATACAGTCGATACTTCCCAACATTCCAGGAAATCCTCATTGTTCGTTCTCTGCCAATAATCTAGACACATCTTCATTATTTGGTCGCCTTAAATATTTTGCTCCAAATATTTCGATAATTTCTTTAACAAATCTTTTAAGACTCTCTATTGCTGTGCTCTCTCCAATACGTACGTAATCATCAACAGGATCAGCTGCCGTTCCATATGCAAGCATCCTAATTGCAACTGTCATTTTTTGAAGTGAAGATAGTCAACGAACTCCCACAGCATCAGTTGGTTGAGTAAAGTAGTAATCATGAGTTGCAACTCCTTCCTCGATTCGTAAGAACAATGATCTGCGCATTCGAAATCTTCGACGAAACTGTGTTTCTACGTATGTAGGTGTATCAGAAAAATAATCCTCATACAGTCTAGTATGACCTTCTTCTTTGTTGCGATTAATCACACGGTGATTCACTATAGAACCACCATGATGTGAGATTGAATTTGCTCTCTGACGTCGATGATGGAGGTGTACAGCAGCCATTCTTATTCTTGCCTCATGCTCTTCTTCTTTTGCTTGCATAGTATCAAGAATCATTTGTGGGGTGTTATCCATTAAAATTGTAAAGAGTGATCAAGTGTGTTGAAATATCTTGAATTTATGTTTTACTCAGTACGCAATTCTATTATCTATTTATAGGAAGTTTAGATGAAATGTGCATGTGAAACTGAGAAATCAAAAGCAGGGCACTAATTTTGACCCATGTACAAATCTGAATCTTGGAAGTGTGTTTTCACATCAACTATACAATACAGTAACACTGCTCATACTGCAAAATTTTACAAAGGAGTAAAGACGAATTGTCATGTCAATTTTAAAATAACTACAAAATTGAATTGTCACTTTCATTATCTTTTCATGTACCATAACTTTTTTTTTTTTGAAGAAATGTACCATAACTTATTATTCTTTTAATTTCAAATTTTAAAAGAATAGGATCACATTTTTAAATCAATTAATGTTAGTATTAATAAATTTAAATTAATTAATTTTTAGTTTAAATTTTTATAATATATTACCACAATTTAAGATCAATTAGCAAAAATTTTAATTTATTGAAACTAAAATTAATTTAATTTATTGAAACTAAAATTAATTAAATTTAAGATCAATTAGCAATAGTATTAACTAAAATTTATTAAAAAAGTATTGTTTAAACTTATAATACACTATTTTCAAAATATAGCCAACACATTCGAGCACAATTCCTTAGAGGTTCAACAAATTTTAACCAATCATTATTTTATAATATTTTAGACAACCTTTTTAGCCAACCCCATTGGAGATGCTCTAACTAGAAGATAATCTTGAAAAAATTGTGTATTTTTTTTACATAAAAAATGTATTAAAGTGTGCATATATATATATATATATATATATATATATATATATATATATATAGGGTCTTGCTCAAATGAGAACCCTTATTTATGGTGAGATATGAGATCTAATCCTAGCCTTACATTTTTTATATCTAAATTAAATCTTAGCCCCACAATTAATATTTAAAATTTTATTTTTTAATTATTCATTTAATTCAACATCATCTTCCACAATCATTTCTTCACCATTTCCCGTCACCATCTCCGGCGACAAATTCCGGCCAACCCAGAAAATCACCACCGGTAAACAGAAAATCACCACACTGCCGCCACCCTCCGGCCACCACCTCCGGTCACCACAAACAAAAATCACCACCTGTAAAATGGAAATCACCACACTCCGCCACCTCCTACCACCGCACTGCCGCCAGCACCAACAAAAATCACCACCAAATAACGAAAATCACCACAAGCAAAACAATTACAAACCACCTCATCCCCACCACCACCTCTTGCCACCACTAAAAATCACCACTGGAAGCCCAAAAATCACCACAAACTCATCTTTTCCAACTATAATCACCACTCTGTTAATTTCCCCTGTATCACTATCATATTAAACACATTAATTTCATTTTAACCAACTAAAACCAACGTAGCTTCAACAAAAACACACACTAAAGACACACAAACTCTCCAATTTCGGATCTGCACCCTCACTCCGCTCACTCCCCAACCTCAACCTCAACGGTTCAAACAATCCTCTTTTCTGGATCCTAAATTTGACCCGAAATTGTACATTTCGGATCTCCTTCGTCCTCTTCGAAACTCTCCGGTCGGAACTCTGGTCACACCTCGCGTCACTCAAACACAAATTAGTTGAGTTAATCAACCGTGATTACGCTGATTTTGTGAATTTGAGTTCGAAATTAGTGGATGTGGATGCGTCAGGCTGAACGGACGGCGGCGGTCAGAGGAGGGTGAGGTTGGAGGCGGCGATATGTTCCGGTGAGTAGGTGGTGGGGGGCAGGGGTGTGTGTAAGGTCGTGTTTTGTGTGTGTGCAGTGCGTGCGTGTGTGGTGGGTATGTGTCTGGAAGGTGGTGATTTTGTATTTTCAGGTAGTGATTATTGGTGGTAGCGGCGCCGCGGCGGTGGTGGCGTGGTGGGTAGGGAAAGGGGGTGCGGAGGTTGGAGTGTATGTACGTGTTTGTACGTGTGTGGTCAGTGATGGGTGTGTGATGGGTGTGTTATGTGTATGGATAGGATTTAAAATAATTTAAAATTTGTGGGGCTGAGATTAGATCTCAGTTCTCATTTTAATTGTGGGTTCTCATTTGAGCAAAACCCTATATATATATATATATATATATATATCCAACGGACCAATTTCTTATATTCATTTTTGAATGTTTAAGTATCCGATGGACCTTTTTAACAATATCCATTTTTGAATATGCAAGTATCATTAGCATCGGTCTAACAGGGATATTCATTTTTGAAAGTTTAAATATCATAAGAGCCTACCAACATAGATTAAAAGTTAAAAGATATGATACACAAGATTCCTTTTATTAATTGTCCCAAAGAACTACGAAAGAACGTAGTCTTAAAAATGTAGCTGAACACAAATTATATGTAGTTCATTGCTTCCCAAAACAAACTGTTCGTTCTAGTTTACACAATTACTGAAAGAAAAACGACAGAAGAGCATATATATACCTTGTACTTGATACTCTGTTTACATTTTTATTTGTTTGTCACTTTGTGAGCACCAAACTATGAAACAAAATAAAGAAAACTTGCACACACGGTCCTGCTGAAGATTAAAAATATTTGTCCTATAGATAGGGTTGTCAAACTGATATTTCGGATACTGATAATATCCTATTTTTTTCGGATACGAATACATATATTTCAGACGGATATCGGATTTTTCGATTTTTTTTTGATATCCAAATTGATAATATTTTTAAAAAAGACTTATATTATGATATATCTTTAATATAATATATTATATTTATATCATATATATGTTTAAAAAATGTCTACACTTAAATATATCTTTGAAAAATATATTAAATAATGAACAAAGACATATATTATTAATTATAAATATATTATAAATTATAAATATTATATATAAATATATATTAATTTTTCCATTTTCGAATTCAAATATACCGAATTCGGATACGGATAATATCCTATTTATTTCGGATGCGGATAATATCCTATTTATTCGAATACGAATACAGATATTTCGGATGAATATCGGAATTTTTGAATTTTTTTGACAGCCCTACCTATCGAATTGGGAAAATATTTTTGTTGCGAGTTGAAAAAATCCCATTAATTTTTACCTCGGATAACCATAAAACTTTACATGTAAAGTTGGGATACAACTAGGCAACTACATTTGTTCCCAAAGAACATATACAACCACGGGCACAAGCATTAACGTTTTAGAATCAAAGGAGCCCGCAAGCAAGCTAGATATTTTCCAATTAGATACTGCAGTGATCTATCTTATTTTCAAATCTATCCAAATGCTGAGTAGACACAAAACACCAAAGAGTTCCAACCTGGAAAATCCCGGAACTGGCCTACTTCAAGTTGCCATGAATCAAACTACACTAACTGAGAGTATCATACCCCACTGTTTCATTCATTCATTTAAAGCCAGCACAAGTTGGGTTATAGGCAACTACAAATAATTAAGCAATTAGGCCTTCTTGAGTTGCCGCTAAATATATGAACCCCCTATCGACCAAAAAATGTTCAAATCACCCACTAGGCTTGATCAACTTGATATCTGTCAACAAATATCCTCTACATAATATCTAAACATACCTCTACATTTACCTATAAATAGGTAGCCTTTCCCTCCATTTTTCACAACTCAGATAATCTATAACCTTTAAAGTTCAAATTTCTACGATCGAAAGTGAGAAATGACAGGCTCCTTGAAGAATATCACTTCTGCTAAAACTTTTGTTCCTCTAATCATTTTCCTTAATTTCTGCATTTACTCAAGCTTGGCTATTAAATATGGAGCCGAGAAGGCAAGCACTGAGTTCATCAAAACCTCTTGTAGTACCACCAGTTACCCTAGTCTGTGCGTCACCTCACTCTCAGGTCATACAAGTGCTATCCAAACAAGTTCCAGGCTTCTAGCTCAGACAAGTCTCTCAGTTGCTCTCAATCATGTGGTGTTGACATCTGCTTCCCTGCTAAAGTTGTCAAAAGCTCCTGGCATGAAACGTAAAGAAGTTGGGCCAATGAACGATTGCCTTGAAGAGTTAACTGACTCAATTGACGAGCTTAAAAGATCTATGAGAGAGATGAGTCAGCTAAATGGATCCCCCAAGTATGGACTCTTGATAAGTGACATACAAACCTGGGTCAGTGCTGCTCTGACAGACGAGGACACTTGCATGGATGGATTTGCTGCAACGGCTGGGAACACCAAGAACGTTGTCAGGGGCAGAATCCTTACTGTTGTTCATTTGACAAGCAATGCTTTGTCGTTGATCAATAACTACAATTCTCTTCATGGATAATTTAAGTTGAATGTTAAATTAGTTTCGAAAACCTACTATGAATCAAAAAAATTGAAGTAACCTAGATTATAGAATGTACTACTACGTACGAATTATCTATATGTACCTCTAGCTGGTATATATTTCCAAGGTTAAGATGGCCGAGCTGTTTTAAGTTGTTTGATTAAGCCTTAAGGGCGTGACTTTAATTGTCAATCTTTCTTTAAAGTAACTAGTAATCAATACATGCCTCCTCCAGGCGCCACTGCCTACAAGTTTGTCATTAGGATGGAAATTAGGATAAATGAACCTGTGTAGGAGACAGTGAATCCTAACTCTCATGCAGGGACTCATATTTTTCTTCACTGGAAAATGGAAGTTGATTTGAATGGTCTTGAGGCCAGGGGACCATATAGGCCCAACCCTTGGGTTGATGGTCACAGAAGATAAAGTAGGGAACATAAATGTATGATCTCTGTTGCTTGTACGGAAATTTACTTGGAACTACCAGTGAAATAGGAGTAGTTATTTACAGTAGTTGTTTTATTTATCATCTTACTAGTTTTATTAAATCATGATGAGGCCAAAGTTTATTTACCAAACGAAGAAGTATCGCCTCACACCCAATTTATAGTCGGATATGTGTCCAAGTATCTGACGAGATAATCTTCAAAAAGTTAAATATTTTTCTACACAAAAAGATGTATCGAGTGTGCATACTAATTTCACCATGTCCATTTATCCGACGCACCAATTTCCATTAATCCATTGTTCATTTCTGAATGTCAGAGTATCCAAAGGACCTGTTTCACAATGTCCATTTCTGAATGTCCAAGTATCATAAGCGCGAGTAAATACGGATAAAAAGATATAATACACATGGTTCCTATTATTAATTGTCCCAAAGTACTCGGAAAGAACGTTGCCTTAAAAATGTAGCTGGGAAACAGATTGTACATAACACAAAATCACAAAGTATTTAGGTCACTGCTACGGTGCTACCCAAAACAAACTGTTGTTTCTGTATAGTTTACATTATCACCGAAAGAAAAAACGACAGAAGAGCATATCTATACTTTGTACTTAATACTCCGCTTATCTTTTTTATTTGATTGTAACTTTTGTGAGCACCAAACTATGAAACAAATTTAAGAAAACTTGCAGACACGGTACTGAAGATTAAAAATCTGCCCTGCCGAACTGGGAAAACACTGTAAAATTATTTGCGAGTTAAAAATATACTATTGATTTTTATACTCATCATTATCTTATTATACTGGCCATCATCGATTTCTTTGAATCTCATAGATCAAAGCGTTTATAAGATAGCTAGTTCCTATCAACATCTAATTAAAGAATCGGACCACAGGAGAGCGTAAGTAGCCATCTTCGACCAGGAAACAAAGATTTTTAATTCATTGTGAACCCAAAAGCAAATAGGATACCAAGGTTAAGTTTCAATAATTGAACCCAAGGCAAGTTGGTATGCAGTCTTTCAAACCATTTGCTGGATTATCATATTATCAAACATTCCTGCTTTGAATAAACATGTTCTTGTTAACAACAATGTCAAGATCTTGCACAAAACAATTACATACTATCAGTCGAGTGATAATTACCAAAGGGAAACGCCGACGCATCATTCAAAGAGTTCATAAACCAACAACTACCAAAGAATCTTTGCAGGGGATCTGATAGGTCTGACTATAAATTCAAGGCTGCAACAAAGTTGAAAAGATAAGGAACTCGCCAACACTCAAGTCGTATTTCTTCAATTCCACAGCAACTGGAATCTTGGACAACCATAAAATTGTCAACTCAAAATAGCTCATGTAATTATAACTTATAATATCACACTTTCATAAGATGCTGCAGTTACTCTTCCTTTTCCTGGATTATACATGTTGCCTGGTCACAAACAGTAGTGTGGATGTTTTCAGTTGACACCAAGTACACTTTCGAAGATAGCTTTCTAAGGGCTCTTCTAGGATTCCCATGAAACATAGGTCCGAATGGTATCAATTATAATTACATAAAAAGATGGGATACAACTAAGGATACAACTAGGCAACTTCACATTTGTTCCCAAGGATCATATACTAGCACGGGCACAAGCAGTAACATTTTAGAATCAAAGGAGCCCGCAAGCAAGCTAGATCTTTTTCCAATTAGATACTGCAGTGATCTATCTTATTTTTAAATCTAACCAAACACTGAGTAGACACAAAACACCAAAGAGGTCCAGCACTCCAGCCTGGAAGTTCCGGAACTGGCCTACTTCAAGTTGCCAATTTGCCATGCATCAAACTATGGCGACTACACTAAGTGAGAGTATCATACCCCACTGTTTGGTTCATTCATTTAAAGCCAGCACAAGTTGGGTTATAGCCAACTACAAATAATTAAGTAAAATTAGCCCTTCTTGAGTTGCCGCCAAATACATAAACCCCCTATCGACCAAAAAATGTTCAAATCACCCACTAGGCTTGATCAACTTAATATCTTTGAACAAATATCCTCTAAATAATATCTAAACATAACTCCACATTTACCTATAAAATGGGTAGCCTTTCCCTCCATTTTTCACAAGTCAGATAATCTACAACCTTTATAAAGTTGAAATTTTCCCAAACGAAAGTGAGAAATGACAGGCTCCTTAAAGAATATATCTTCTGCTAAAACTTTTGTTCCTCTAATCATTTTCCTTAATTACTGCATATACTCAAGCTTGGCTATTAATTACGGAGCCCAGAAGGAAAGCACCGAGTTCATCAAAACCTCTTGTAGTACCACCAGCTACCCTAGTCTTTGCTTCACCTCACTCTCAAGTCATACAAGTGTTATACAAACAAGTTCCAGGCTTCTAGCTCAGACAAGTCTCTCAGTTGCTCTCAATCATGTGGTCCTGACATCTGCTGCCCTGCTAAGGTTGTCAAAAGCTCCTGGCATGAAGCCTAGAGAAGTAGGGCCAATGAACGATTGCCTTGAAGAGTTAACTGACTCAATTGACGAGCTTAAAAGATCTATGGGAGAGATGAGTCAGCTAAATGGATCCCCAAAGTATGGACTCTTGATAAGTGACATACAAACCTGGGTCAGTGCTGCTCTAACAAACGAGGACACTTGCATGGATGGATTTGCTGCGAAAGCTGGGAACACCAAGAACGTTGTCAGGGGTAGAATCCTTACTGTTGTTCATTTGACAAGCAACGCTTTGTCATTGATCAATAACTACAATTCTCTTCACGGATAATTGAAGTTGAATAGTAAATTAGTGTCGTGTGATAACATGTTATATTGTACTATTGTAGTACATTGTTCTTCTATATACTAATATACACAACCATTAAGTGATAACATGTTATATTGTAGTACATTGTTCTTATATATACTAATATACACAACCATTAAGTGTTACAGCCAGAACCTAATACTGCTCGTTTCCAGGTTTAGGGTGGTGATTTTTTCGCATTTAGGGGTTAAAACTCTATTCAGCCTCTAACACAAAGTTTAATGTGTTTGAGACAAGATACATTATATTTTGTACACCACATATCACTGATGAAGGCTTATCTTTTGAAATAATGAGCACGAAGTTTAAGCAGGGACCGAGCAAGACAAGGAATGAGAATGGATTTTAGTGTTGAAGGACTAGACCGAGAGGAAAAGCAAGCAAGACAATATGGCATCCAGATAGTATTCTGAAATTGGGAAGCTACTAGCAAATTTTCTGTGACTTAAGATTATCCTATAAAACATTCATACTTGTATTCTTTTATTATCTTAATCATCATCGTTTTTTCCATCTCACAGATGAAAGCGAGCTACAATTTGGTTAGTTCCTACCCGCATCTAATAAAAAGGGACCCCAAGGGACAAGTGACATAGGTAGCCATCGCTAGGATACAAATGTTTGGTTACATACACTGCACTCTAAAGCAAGTAGGATACCATGGTTGAATTTCAGTTGCTGAACTCAAGGCAATTTGGTTGCAGTTCCTTTAAACCATTCGTACCAATCATCAACCATTCCTAAAACACGTGTTCTTAACTTCTTATCAACCAGCGGGTCTACTAGCTTAAATACCTCGAAAGACATGTATACGTTTTTTTTTTTTCAAATAACAGGCCCCACCCCCATATATATGTAAAGAATTAGCAATGTCAATACAAATCTAAGAAATATATTACGAATAAAGAATTAATGCACACTATCTCTAGAGTCATAATCATTGATAGTAAAAGCTTATCCATACTTAAAGTGTACAAGGATCCACAACAACAACCAAAGAAGATGTACAGGGAACCGACATATCGTTTGATGAAATGAAATGAAGTAATCTGAGATCCAAATGGACATATCTTGAACAAGGAGACCTTTTTTAAACAATTAGGAGAAAGAAAGAAACTGTTCTGTATAGCTGTAGAAAAAATTTAAGTGAACAAAGTTACAACAAGCCTTAGGAAGCTCTCTTAGGAGGAGACATATTACTAATTAACGAAGTCGTCGTGCTGATAGACAATATCTGGACCAGAAAACCTGATAAGTTGAAGTGAAGGCATTAAACGACAAGAAACTTTCAAGACTTCTGTTATATAATGTAATTTAGTTGTAACAGATATAGAACTTACCAACTAAGACATCACCAACACTGATAAGTTCAAATTTCTTTGCCTCCCAGCCAATAGAATCTTGGACAACCTATAATAGTTATTAACTCAAAATATATCACATCTTATGACCGTGTAATGTCGAGAGGAAATTGATCAATAATATCATGCTTTTTATGTTATGATATTTTTTTTCAGGATTATATGTGAAAACATCCAAGTATACTTCTTAAAAATGAAAATTATTGGAAGGAAAATCATAGGATTCCCATCTCCATGTAATCTAGGTCCTGATGGAATAAATTATAATTACTAAACAAAACGGCATGCACCAAGGCGACCTTACATTTGTTCCTAAATAGTTAAAGGCTTATAAGCTCAAAGTAGCAGGAACAAAGGAACATAGATCAAAAAAAAGCTAGCTTACTTTCATGCTAAAGTCAATGAATATAATGTGAACTTACTCTTTTCATCAAAAAAAAGTAAAGAAGAATCATGGAAAGTTTCTTATACCCTTATTCCTTATAACTTGAACTCAAGTCACACACAAAACCACGCGAGGGAAAATGACAACGGCTTAATATCTGAATGTCCATTTAACTATTTAAATATAGAAGAAAGTGAGATAGGAATCTGCATCTCATTAAAACATTTAAACATAGGAAGGGAGCACTTCCCAGAGTGTTGAAGGGGAAACAGTATTCCAATAGAACCCATTGTATTCATAAGACGTCCCTCGCCAGTCACAATTATGGTTTAGAAACTACTTAAGAGCAAGCCCAATGTAATACCAAACTTGGTGCATTTCTACAATTTGGCATCAGATGCAAAACACATCACCTCCAAAGGAGTTGCAAATTTGGATAATATGCATAAATGAATACTTGGTGCCAAATTTGCACCCAAGGATGAATATATGCATCTAGCCGCATCATCAATCACCCATAAATATAATGCAAGTTGGTCTACTTTAAATGAAATTTGGGTGAGTTGGACAAAAAGTTAGTTACATATGGAATTATTTGGGGCCTGTTTGGCAACTACTCCCTCCGTCCCTCTCATTTCTTTACAATTAATTTTCATTATTTAGTACGAATTTTAAGGTATATATAAAGTATAGTTCCATAACTCACTTTTAAAATTTTTTGGAATAAAAATTTAATGTTTAAAGTTTTATTCAAGAAAAGAAAAGTTTTAAAAATGAGTTATGGAACTATACTTTATACATACATTAAAATGCGTGCCAACCAGTGAAAAAAAACTGTAAAGAAATGAGAGAATCGGAGGGAGTAATATATAAGCCAACTTATGGCTTATAAAGCCCATAATAACTTATGAAGGGTGTTTGCCAACTCAAGTTAAGAACTCGACTTATAACTTATATGTTGATAAGTTGAATGTTAGTAACGACGTACATTTTTCCAAACTTATTTCTTATTACTTGGTTTCTTTACTTGTTTAATAATTTATATTTTTGCAGTTGTGTTTTTAAATATATTTTTAATTTAAAATGCAAGTATTGAGATTATTTTATTAAAATATATAATTATTTAATTTAATTTAGCAAATATTTTACTAACTTATAAGTAAATTTATCCAAACACTTATATAACTTATAAGTATTCTTCGACTTATCACTTATATGAAACTTATTCATTTAAGCTATAAGTTATTCTTTTTAAGATATCCCAAACACGCACTTGGTTGCAAAATGCAACTAGCAATGGAGTGCATGTTCTATTTTAGCACCGAAAATCACTTTTTAGTGCCATATCATAACAATTGCTGTAGCCATTTAGCATTGGACTTATTTTGACATTCCTATTTTACACAATGTTATTAAAGGCACAATTAATCGATAGGCAACGCAAGGTGATCGTCTTTTTCGATTACAGTTGATTAGGGAACGTGAGGCAATTGACGAATTGCACCTTTGTCATAAAAAAGATTTTTTGTCTAGTACCTAATCGCACACAAAACCACGCGGGGGAATGACTACTGCTTAATTATTAAATACCCTCCTCTTTAACTGTTTAAACTATATAAGAAAGTGAGATGGGCTTAAGTTGTCGTCTCGTAGTTCTTCACCTCATTAAACCATTTAAACATACGAAGGGAAATAGTATTCCAATAGAACTCATTATATCCATAAGACATCCCTGGCCAATGACATTTATGGTTCAAATACTACACAACTTTCATAACTTTCATATATTACTCAGTGTAATCAAAGGAGGCGCGATCAATCGAGAGGCAACGCGAGGCGATCGTCTTTTTCAATTACGGTTGATTAGGGAACAGTGAGGCAATTGACTAATTGGGCCTTTGTCATAGAAATGATTTTTTTTTCTATTACTTATTAAAAAAAATTAAAAATGGAGGGGTGAAATGTAAAAAAAACCAGCAATTGTCATAATTTACATTAAGATTTAGAGGAGGGCTATCACAATATACAAGAAAAAAATGTAGCAATAGAAGAAATTAAAAATGAGTCACCAATACCTAGAAGTGAAAAACAAACACTAAATACGGAAGTTTAGATTTTATCATACCTCTTGTAAGATACTACTTTTGAGAACACTAGCAACCGAGAGCAACATTCCCAGCGATGATGAAACAATGTAAAACTTCAACAACTTTGCTCGACTGCGCTTCCGTCCTTAAGCAACAGCATCCAAAATAATAAGCATTAAAATTATAACCACAAACACGAAGACACAATTTAAGCTTCAGTATTTACTAAATTACCTAATTCTCCAATTAGTAGAGAAACAAAGTAAACAGAGGTGGACGACACAGCTAGCTGATCAATACTATTCTCCTTTGAATACGAATAGAATAAGAGCATTGCTCCTAACAACTGAACAACAGCCTGGCAAGCAATGTCAAAACATAATTACGCAAAGTAAAACCGTAGAACTTACAAATTTCTTAAAAAATATAGGACAACAGTTCCGTAACCGAAGTTTTGTGCCTAATTTACTTTCTCAATGATAAGTACACACAAATATACACAGATTTATATTAAAATTATAATCTAGTCGACTAAACTGAGAATGAAGTACCTGAGAGAGGATCAATATAGAGAGACTAGACTTTCCTTTAGCTACTTTTGTGTATCCTATTTATAAAAACAAACAATTATAAATTAACAACCGACGAATTTAAAACCCTAATTAAAGAGAAGGATTGAAGGGCGGGCATACTTGAATCAACGACCATACGATACGAGAAATCAGAGCCGTCGGTGCCAGATGGCCTTCCATTCGCAGATCTCCTCTGCTGCATTCTCTCTCTCTCTCTCTCTCTCTCTCTGGGCAGCTTTCTATTTCGAACTGCTCAGTCCAAATGGACAGACAACTGACAACTGCCGATACCCTGTAACAATATTTTTTTTTTTTTTTTGTTTATTGTATTAAGAATAAAAATGATATTGTTTAAAAAAAAGAATAAAAATGATAATTATTTTTGTCTGTAGGAAAAAATTTACTCTCAAAAAATGATCGTTCCAAACTAAAAAATAATTTACTTTTTATTCTTGATAGACACAAAATAATTAAGAATAAATGAATGAACACCTAGACAACTAGTAATAATTTCAAAAAATATGAATATATTTTATTTCTTTTGCATATAAAATATAAAATATATTTTTTTTTTTACAAAAATACGAATTTGCAATGCAATCTCAAATGCAACTATATGCTAAATTCATTAATTTGTTAAAAATGTAAGAAGAAATTGTATTTTGTTATTTTTGATTGTAAATTATATGATCTCCTCCCAAATTTTGCTCCATTCAAGTATCAAAGTGAACGCAACCAAAAATTTCGTAATAAGATGCAATTTTAACAAAATTGGAAAATCGTTGTCACGTTTAATCTATATCTGTTACTATACTATTATAAGCAAAAAGGATTATTCCTCTATTTTTGGTTATTCCTCAATCACAATTAGATCTTGAACTCAAATAGATCATAATCGGTAAATACGATAATACTAAAAGTTGTTATATATAAAAGTTTAAGGTTCGATTCTCGTCAACAACATATTAATTATATTTAATATTAAAAATTATTATATACAAATATGTAAGTTTCGAATTCTTGAAATAACATATTAAAATTAATATTTATAATATATGCTGTTAGGAATCTGCCCGATTCCCGGCGAATGCGGAAGCGATTTGGTAAATATGTGTGCTAAGATCCCACAAATATACGTGATAGTAATGAAGCAACAAACCAACAATACAGTTAAAGAGACAAGGATTTAACGTGGTTCGGCCCAGCCTACATCCACAAGAGCAACAACTTCACACTAGATAAAAGAGATTAAAATATCCGGGTATTCGGCCCCTGAATTTTATACACAAATTCAGCCCTACAATACCTATTATGTATATCCCCAATCACACTGAAGTATTTATCTCAAAACCTCCCCTATCACTGTTTCCCGACAACCTTTCCTTCTCTCCCTCTCCCAACCCGGACAGTACCACACAACCTGATAGAAAGACCCCTGCAGCGGGACCACCTCCGATGGCTGCAGTCAGACCCAAGTACCCTAAGGAATAGTTTAGGCACGAGGACCTTCTATCCCGACACTTCCTGAAAGCGGGCTAAACCGGCTTCCCTACTAGACGGACTATCTAGCAGCTATATAGAGAGAGAGAGAGAAGAGAGAATTTTGGTGTAATTTAGAATGAAGGGGGAGGGGGTATTTATAGGTGAAAGAGGGGGGTTGGTGAGAAGGAAGGTAGGTGGGTGGGTGGGTGGGGGGGGTTGGTGAGAGGTTGAAAAGAATGGAAAGGCCAGTGCCTAACAATCTCCCCCTCTTTTCAAACTCATAGTTAATCACTTGCACTCCATACCTGCCCCCTGTTTTCATAGCTCCAACTTTTTCTCGATACGTATCATTCCCTAAAATAAAAATCCCCCCGAGTCCAAGACTCCAAACTATACCCTAGTTTGCACATTCATTCTCGAATGCCCACTTGCTATACACACAAGTGTTCCATTGACCTCTATTTGTCCAACTACATACATGTGAAGCAATCTGTTGTATACACACATACTCACTTGATTCACGTCGGCCAATCCCATATGTAGTCCATCATACACGCAAGTGTGACCATCACACACACAAGTGTGACCATCGATCTTTCATTTACTCCCCAACTGCATATTAAACAAATCAATCTGTTGCATGGTTCACAGCTCACTTGATTTGTGTTGATCGATGCCCATATGCAGCTGCAACACACCAACTACTCGTTGATGTCGTGGAAGCCATTCGACCAAGCATCCATCCCAGTAGTCTTTGCACCATCGTCTAGACTGGAAGGCAATACAACCGCATGAGTATCCTTCAAGTCACTCTTCCCTCGTGCACGAGATAACCATATTTTCGAAGTTCCAGTACGTTCTGGCCACGTACTAATCAGACGATATATTCCCCCACGTAGCTCTCCCTTCATCCGAACCATAGGGCCTCTTTTGATATCCATAGTTTCCCCTACAACAGAGCATCTGTAGCCTTCTGAAGCTAACCGACCGATAGATATTAGATTCTTCCTCAGCTTAGTCACATATCTTACCCCGTTCAAGCTGCGAACTATTCCATCGAACATTTTATTTTCACAATTCCAATCCCCTTGATCTCACAAGTAGATCCATCAACCAAAGAAACTGTTTCATTCTTTGTATCTTGGAATTTGTCAAAATGCCCCCTCTCGGAACATACATGGTAAGATGACCCTGAGTCTAATATCCATTCTCCTGGAGAACTAGTGCCTCGATTGAAGACGGTGCAAACATCTTCAAAATCGAGAGTAACCACAGCCAATGATGCATCTGGATCATTCTTATTAAGCGGACAATTCGACCTAATATGACCCCACTCCTTGCAACTAAAGCACTGCATGCCCTTTTCACTGTATCTGGATTTACCCCTGCTATTGATAGATCCTCTCACAGCACCCCTTCCTCTATTATTTTGACTACGCAAAGCCAAAACTGTCATTCCGTCCTTGTCACTGTAATAACCCTAACTTTAGAAAGGCTACAGTGCCCAAATGAATAGTAATCTTGAGGAATTTAGGGAAATGATGTGTAGGTACTCTATGTTAGAGATGGAAAATGAACAAACAGAAACCATATTAGTGATATACTATGAAAATAAGTGACTCGAAATGACGATGGATTTCAGAAATTCCTGAATTTAGATTTTGAGGATTTTGAGCTCGAACGAACTTCTATTAATTGGATATTAAGGAGTATAGAAATATTAAAAGGATTATATATGGAGGAATTAGTGAATTTAAGTTAAACCAAGGGATTTTTAAGTTAAGTGAATGCTAAGGGAATTTGGATTTTATAAACGATTTCAAAACCACTGGATAGTGAGATACATTCGAAACGAATCACAATTAGACGAGTATGGAGACTAAGTAACCAAGGTTAGTAAGTGATAAAGATATTTACCACATTAATATTTATAAGGTTATTAGTAAATACTTAAGCTTAAAAGAACAAGCTTACAAAACACTCATCCATGACATCACACCTTACATCATCTTCCACTAACTCAAAATTTAGGACAAATTAGTCATTTAACCATGGATTTTCTACTAAACT
Source organism: Saposhnikovia divaricata (assembly GCA_036435485.1). NCBI lineage: Eukaryota > Viridiplantae > Streptophyta > Magnoliopsida > Apiales > Apiaceae > Saposhnikovia > Saposhnikovia divaricata. Next base: position 38,580,826 of record CM071599.1, read on the forward strand.
CTAGAACTCTTGATGGATTAGGATGAGATGAGATAAGGTTAGCAAGCAAACACAAAAATCTCTCCACTTCTCCACCTTTTCTTCCATTCGGGTTTTTGTAGAAAAAAAAAAAAGAAAAAAAAAAATTCAAAACCCTAGCTCTCTTCAATAACAATTCAAGGGAAAAATCATGGAGCTTCTTGGAGGTTAGGAAGGATCATCTACAAAGTTTCATAGCAAACCAACATCATTTTCCAAGGTAATAAAATCATGGAAGTTACTAGAAAAGATGATGAATAGTGTTTTCAAGTGTTAACTTTGTTTTAATGGTTTCTTTTAGTTGATTCAAGCTAGTATAAGGTTGATTAAGGATATATCAAGGATTGTTAAGGGTTATCAAAGTTCCAAGAAGGTATAATCATGCTTGCTCTTTTATATTTATGATGGATATTGTTTGGTTTAGTGATTAAGTGGTGTAAATGTTAAGATTATGATGATCCATGTGTTTGTAAGTGATTAAAGTTGAATATGGAAGTGTTTGGGATTGTAACCATGGCTGGTAATGAAGACCACATGGTGTAGGTGATGATTATTGTGTTTGATAATTGATTTGGAGGAGTTGGAATTATGGAAAGTATGAAAATATAGCCGTTATAATGTCCGATTTTCGTTAGATTCCTAAACTGCCCTGTTTTTAGCATTTATATACGTACGGTACCTTATTGTCCAGACCATCTTGTGACCATGATGAGATAGAGCTTAGTTCATAAATCGTTTCGATATAAGGTGCGTCAAAATTTGATGAACGGTTTAGGAGAAAAGTCAGTTTTAGTGAAAGACGTTCGAAAGTCGAGAAACCGTAGTTGTACCAACTTTGAGGCTATAACTACCATACTTAAACATTTTTAAAAATTATGAAACTTTGGGATAGTGTAGTAAGGTAGTCAAAGAGTTGTTACCAGTTGACCTTGTGGTAAAATTCGAAATCCATATTTTCTGAGAATTTTACAGTTAAGTGTGATCGTTAGGGGAAATAGTGAAAACCCCTGAAACTTCGATTAAGGTTTTAAATGGTTAAGTTCTTGAACCTTTGGGGTAATAGTAATACGTTAAACATATATTAAAGTTTCAAAGGTAATGTTATACAAGAGTGTAGTGAGTAAGAGATGTGGTTCTAACGACAGTCCTTTTGTGTTTATAGAAACTCCGGAAGAGGGACGAGCCATACCGTCAGGATACCGAAACCGAGGCAAGATTTCTTCCATCCTTACCTTGGAAAACTATTTTTATTTTCAAAGTAAATGATTTCATGGAATATATATGTTATTCTATGTTTGCTATATTGCTAAGAATTATTTCCCTGATATTGGAATTAAAGAGAAATGAATATAAATTATGAAATATGAATGTGGATATGATTATGAATGGAGCGAATATGCTTTATGGTAAAGAGAGGTGAAAGAGAATGGTATCAGTTGTTATCTAAAGTAAATAAAAGAATGGTATCAGTTGTTATCTAGGGTTATATGGTTTATAATACTATATTAAAAATATTCTTTTTGAGTATCAGTGGTTTAATAAATATTATTTGATTATCATGCATTACTCTTAAAATAGACAGAATACTTTATGAATATTAAAGTATATTTGATTCCTGAATATGAAAGAGATGTCTGGATCATAATCAAAGCATTATGTTATATATATATTTTATGGAAGTAATGTGCGAGAATGGAAATGATATGAGTGAATGATATGTGGAAATGAAAGCGAGAAAATGGAAAGGTGGAATGATATTTTAAAAAGGAAATAATGATGTGATAAAAAGGGGGATTGCAACAGACTTGCGTAAGTGGCTGTGTCAGGGTTGTGTGCGACACAGTCCAGCATTTATTATTTTTATTACGGCACGAAGATGCCAAGGGAGGATGTTAGCAGGTGGCCTTCCTCCAGGGGTGATCTTCATTCCCTCTACCGGTAGTAAAAAGAGAGCAGGTACGATTAGGCGACTGATCATCGTCCTAACGTATCAGGCGACAGCAGATATCCCCAATGTTTTTGAAAAGAAAGTGTAGACGATGGTTTTCAGATTTCTATACTGAAAACAGAATAATGATATGAGATGATGGAATTATGGTTACAGATGAAGAAAAACTGATATTATATTATTTTAGATTTCTTTCTTATAATAGTAAGTGGATGATGTATTATTAAACAAGAGCTTTATTCTTCCTTAAGGATTTTAATTATTTTCTGCTATTATATATGCATATACATATATGTATACCTATTCACATTTTAAATTCTAGTTTACAGTATTATCTTGCTGAGCTATTATAGCTCACTCTTGCTATTTATGTATATAACAGCTAGGTCCCATGCCGATACTACGTACCACACCCCGCAAGAGGGTAAGGGAAAGGCGACCTTTTGAGCGAGTGTTGGCGACTATCCCCGAGGTAGTGACAAGCGAAAGGGGCTTAGTATACTTATGTAAATTAAGTGTGTAAGTTGTAATAAACTTTGGTTGTTGAAATGCTTCCTGTAGAAGCTTTGTTCAACAATGTACTTAGTAAAATTTTGGGCTTGTAATAACTGTTAACTTTAAACTTTTAAATATTGTGGATGTTGTTCTATGAGCATATGACTGGTGTGTGTGCGTATTAGTGTGGGGTCAATTGCATAAGTATTAAGTAAAAAAAACTAAAGAGATATTGATATTGATCGGAAATTGGACCTTGACGGCCCGGATCCTTGACCCCGGATCTGGGGGTGTCACAGATGGTATCAGAGCTAAGAGTCATAATGCTCAAGAACAAAAGTGATAATAATAAATGTATCAGTTATAATATAAATTGTGAACTTCCATCAAGTTCAGGGGTGGTATATCGCAGGTAGTATTTACTTTAAGCATATATTATAATTTTATAGACTGTTACTAGTAGAATTTTATGTTTTATTATAGGGGCGGAGATGGGTGAGCCGAGTCAGGACCCCCAGTGGCTAGGGATGTCAGAGCAGGAGCTATTAGATCTTCAGCTAGCCGGGGTAGAGGTCCCCGAGTATGCAGTTGAGGACCTCAGGGAGAGACGCCGGGCGGCGGCCAGAGAGAGATTTGAGAGAGAGGAGGCAGAGGAGCAGAGACGGAGAGATGCTGTGGCCATAGTGCCATATATGGGTAGACCTTCTACAGGATCTGATGAGGCAGGTCCTTCCAGAGTGAGATGGGAGATTCCGGAGGAGGAGAGGCCGTTACGTAAGAGGCCTAGATTTTCAGTTATAGCTGAGGAGGAGGAGGAGAAAATTGAGTGGACCGATATCCATATGATACCTACCCCTGCCTTGCCTATTCCAGTACCATCACCAGTCCCATCTCCCTCACCGAGTCCTGGCCCTCTAGAGGATCCAGTTGAGCCATTCACTCCGCCCGGACATTTTATCCTCTCAGAGGATGAGATAGAGGGAGATCCGTCTGAGGATGCAGATACCGAGTCTATTCCTCCATCCCCACCATTTGCACCTCCACCACCTCCACCTGTACAGGCACCTGCCCCAGCTGCTGTGCCCCCTCAGGAGGCACCCTTACCGACAGGTGACTCACTACCAGCCATTCTGTTGACGGAGTACTTTGCCCTACAGGGTCAGTTGGAGGAGTCCCGCCGAGTGATAGACACACTGATGCAGAGGTCAGAGAGAGGGAGAGGAGGCATCATTCCTGATGGTATATCTTTGGGATTAGTGAGTGTTGAGCTGCGGGCCCTGGGTGACATTAGGAGGTTGTTAGTTGATAGAGGAGACCCAGAGTGGAGGGCTGCGATAGTGGATACAGTCACGTCTATGGTAGTCCAGATCCGGGACATTATTAGGGCAGAACTGTGAGTCGGGATAGTAGTCTACGTCACTAATCAGACTAGTCATCTTACTGATGTCTTTTTGGGGGATTAGTTTAGTTGGTTGCTGTTTTAATCCCAGTCTGATTGGAAGACAGTTAGTAGCACTTTTGTTGTAGCAGATTAGTATGTACAATTATGTTTGTAGGTTTCGAACCATGTACCCTATGATGTAAAATATTAGTAGTAAAAGACAATGTACCCAAGTTGTAAAATATTTATGTAAATTAATGAAGTTTGTGCATTTCTATCTAAATTTTGCTGCATTTTTAATAATAAATGTTGAGACTCAAAAACATTGATGTATAAAAGGTGATTGACTTAATGAAAAGGCTATCGTGTTAAGGGCGATACACTTACCTACTAAAGTTATAATATAACTAGATGCAAATCGCGTGATAAGAATATTGTGATGTGCAAATGAGTTAATTAATGATATAATTGTGTATATAGAAATGATGTATATTGTAACCCAAATTCGGGTAATTAATAAGGACTATTGTTATGTACAGAACTATGCCGCCTAGACGTGATAGTAGAGCGAATGCAAGGGAAAATGAGAGAGACGAAAGAAGTCGAAATATAGAAGGTACTAGACTGAACGAAAATGCTCATAATGAAGAAAATCATGAAGAAGAAAAAGAGGAATCAACTGGCCAACAAAGGAATCCGGGAGGTGATCCCTTTGCCCAATTCATGGACTTATTAAGGCAGAATTTAGCGAATCCACAGAATCCTCAACCATCACCTGTTCTCCCCAATCAAGCAGTTATTCCTTTCGTGCCTTTAAGTCATTAAAGCCCCCAGAATTTGAGGGAACCACTAACCCAGTAGTAGCCAGGGCATGGCTAAAAGAAATGGAGAAAGCTTTCGAAATACTGAGGACAGAGGAAGATCAGAAAACAGTCTTTGCAGCCTATCTCTTAAAGGGAGAGGCAAATTACTGGTGGGAAGCTAAGAAGAACCTAGAAGAAGCGGGAGTGATAACCTGGGAGCATTTCACTAGGGTGTTCCTAGAAAAGTATTCTTCTAGGTATTTAGAAAACCAAATGGAGATAAAGTTTCTGGAGTTAAAACAGGATAACCTAACAGTGGCAGAGTATGAAACTAAATTTACAGAACTGTCGAGGTTTGTTCCCGAGTTTGTGCGTACTGAAGAACAACGAGCGAAAAGGTTTCAACAAGGATTGAAACCCTGGTTACGAATGAGAGTGGCACCATTTGAGTTGACTGATTATGCTACAGTGGTTCAAAAGGCATCTATTATAGAGGCCGAGAGTGAACATGCTCAAATAGGTCGAGAGAATAAGAAAAGAAGATTTGAGGGCCCGAAAGGAGGTTCAAGTGAGGGAAACTACTTTAACAAAGGAGGTAGAGGACAAAAATCTCAATTTGTGGGAAGGTCGGGGGGTAACAAGACTACTAGTGAGACGGTAAATCAGGGTGGTAAATCGTCAGGAACATTTCAGTCCAATCAATCACGACCACCATTACCAGATTGTGACACGTGTGGTAAGAAGCATATAGGAGTCTGTAGGGTGCTGGGAGTAACTTGTTTTAAGTGTGGACAAAAAGGACACTACCTTAACCAGTGCCCATCAACTGATACAAACCCTAAAAGAGATGTTAAGTGTTATCAGTGTGGGAAATTAGGACATATTGCTAGAGATTGCCGTTCCGGTGGGTCATACGCGCCAGGTCAGAGTGTGACTGCTTCAAATAGGCCTACTGCTAGAGTGTACAACATGACCTTAGGGGAAGCGTTGACGAAACCAGATGCGGATACAGGTACTTGTTTTTCGATTTAAATTTTGTGTGTAAGTCTTTGGTTAAGGATCGACTTAATCAATTAATGGAATAAATAAGTTAATAATATAGATAAGGAAAATCAGTATCTGTTAAGGGCTAGGAAACGTTATGAAAAGAAAAGTAGGAGTGTTTTGGGAAAACACAAGCTCGTTGAGACGAACAGGAAATATATATTATAGGTAGTATTTTCTTACAATTGTTTTAAAGAATATTATTAGAGTTTATTTTCTGGAAAATTTTACAGAGGTGAGATATAGGAATATTGAGGTGTTAATATTTATGTCATGATAGAGATCAGAAGATGGTCAAACCATAAGTGAGATACACTACCATTCAGGAAAGGCCAATGTGGTGGCCGATACCTTAGTTAAAGGAGAAAGGAGGAATGAGATAATATAAAATGACTGGAAACAGGAGGAGATTTGCAAAAAAAAAAAAGGATAGTGAAAGTACTGCTATTGATAAGCTAAATGGAATGTTGATGAATGACAAACAAGTGTATGTTGGTGTATGTTAGGTCCAAATGTGTTGTAGAGGGGGGTGAATACAACTTTTCGAATATGTGAAGCAATAAATACGATGCAATAAATGAACACACAGATTCAAGGAATATATGTCTTATATATACCTTGAAAGGGTTGCTACAACATTCATTACAAAGTATAACAGAAGTTCAGAGAGAAGTGAATGATACTAAGCTCTGTGAATGCACTCTCTCTTTTTCTCTTGTGTTTTTCTCAAGAATTGCTCACACACTAAAACATTACACAAGTACTTCTATTTATACTACATGTAATCTATGTCCTGTAGACTTCAAAGACTAAGATGTACGTGGCCCAATGATGTCCACATAAATCTTGCCTTATCTTGAAAGCTTGGATATCTGCCAATCAGAAGATGCCATGTGTCATGTTGAAGCTGCACTCTAAGTAGAACTTCTACTTGAGAATTTCTACTTAGCCATCTCGAAGTTCTAAGTAGAACTTCTACTTAGAAACTTCTACTTGGCTATCTAGAATATTTAGTACTTAGAAAATATTTTGGTCTTCAATTTGAAACTTCAATGCACATCTCGAACTTGTGATATCTTCATGTCTTCTTTATTCTTCACCAAGCTCTTGAATATGGATCTTTATTACTGACATAAACTTGCTATCAATGTCCTGACACTTGATGCAACGGTCTGGTTCATAAGTGACTAGTCTTGATAGGGTTTTTGCTTCTTGAATAAGTTACCATATCCAATTAGAAATATGGCTTTCCAATATTTGCTTTCCTTCTTGTTCACTTGAAATCAATTGGTCTTATTGATACTGATAGTTATGATCTTGATTCTTGGCTTTCCAAATCACTGAGGCATGAACAACTTTGACTTGAACTTCTCTCAATGATTTCTTCTTGGATTGATCATAGTTAACATGTTGAATTGTATCAATTACCTTGTCTTCATTTAGTGTTGATTTCTTGTGACTTCTTGTTCTTGATTGTCTTCTGGTTAAGTATCTTTTCCTTTAGTTTGAGTTACATTAGTTATAGTGTTACAAGTTTACACACTCTGCCTTTCAATCTCCCCCAATTTGATTGTCTAACAATGACATTCAAATTAATGAAGGATAACTCAACTAAACAATGAGACGAGAAAAGATAATTAACATTACAGTCTTGAATAATTTACAATTGAAATTTACATGAAAACAATACAAAGAACTTAAACTAGAAACAGAATTCGAACTTCGAATTAAAGATCATTTGAGTGATTCCTATCACCTGGATTATTTCATATCTTTTAGTCAAACTTGTATCACCTTATTGGATTCACTCTAAGGTGAATTTTCCTCAAGTGAGTTAAAGCAACCGAAAGACATGAAGTTTTTCCAACTTCAAGTTCACACCACTCTGACCTTTAACCCTAATTCCGTTTCCTCTTTCTAGCTTCAGCAGCTTGGTCTCTCTCTTCTTTTTGCCTTTTGCGCTTCTCCTTCTGCTGCTGTTCTTTCTTGTATACTGGATCTTTAAGCTGCTTCCACCTAGCATTCAATAGACTTACAGCTTCCATTTCTAGAGGGTTCTTGGGCTCTGGATAAGGATGTTTGAAAAGCCTTCTGAGTTTGTCCACCTCCTGAGTAGTTCTGATCTTTGGAATATCCTCGAATATCTTCATGATGAGCTGAGGTTTCCAGTGAGATTTATCAGATTTGAACTGACAATAGATCATCTTGGGGTAGCCCTTGACACGGTCAGTATTGTGGACACTGGCCGCATCTCGCTCCATTCGCTTCTTTTCCACCACTACTTCAGACAGGTAACTCATGAGTCTCTGCTGTTCTTCAACAAACTTATCTTCCACTTCGCCCCATTTGAATACATATAATACTCTCTCCAGAAATGCAGCATCTTGAGTCCGTAGCAGCCATTGTCTACTCATATGCAAGATTGTTTGATTTTGGTCTGCATCTATGAATACTAAGGCATCAGCTGTATCTTCAACATAAGCATGTATCCAGTATACACTTTCACTTCCTGGAACACCAATAGCCTCCCTTATTTCTCCTGTTCTAGTGCTCCAGAAGGAAGAGTCAGAGCTTCATCTACATTCTTCATGTCTTGAAGAATATTCCATTTCTTCTCTATCAGCTCCGGCTCAATCTTCACGTCATCAAGAGGGTTTGGAGCAATGACATCACACTTCCACACCTCATTACTCTTCTTGAATATTGCTCTTTCAATGATCTTCACGGATTTATCTTTAAGCTCAGAAGTGAATCCCTTACTCATCATTTGTCTACAGACAGCTTTGAGAGATTCTACTGAAAGCTCCATTAGATCATTTTCCTCCATGCTAACCCTCTTCATCTTTCCATCAACTACCATCCGGACAAAATTTGGATAAGCTGAGAATTCTGGACCCTTGTCCTCTGCTAGCTGCATTAACTGATCCCTGTACAGAATGCTTAGCTCCTCAGATTGAGAGTATTGAATTTTAGTCGCTAGCAAGAACAACTCTGACGCATATCTTCTCATTATGAATTGGTCATCCACATATAAGAAAGATGTTGGGACTCCTTCTACCAAAGACAAGATAACCTGCCACTCCTTAAGATTTGCATTGTATCCAACCCTGACTTTAGAAATTAATCTCTTCAAAGCATTTATATAGTCCCCAGTCATTGGATTCTGCAAATTCAAGTTGTAGAACAGATCATCTGCATCCTTGTTATGAACTCCTTTCGCACATGGTCCCATCATTATCTTCCTTGCTTCATCCCATTTCTGCCCTATCCTTCGTTTGTCTAGATCAACTTGAGGATTAGCTAGCCTTGCAAGCTCATACTCATACTGCTTCCCTTGTAGATCCCCCTTCTTTTCTAGGAATGCAGCATGTTCTTGCATCATCTTCAGTTTATGGAACTGAGCTTGTTCCAAGGCTAACTGTTGAGCTTTAAGGGTTTCCTCATCAACAGGAAATTCTTCAGGCATTCCGGAAGACATCCCAGCACCTCCACCTTGTTCCTTCAAAGATCTTTTTATAGCGTGTGCCAACGGTACGTCTTCCATGTCAGAATCTGAGTCAAGTACCTCCTGTACTGTTTCCTGATGACTCATATTAACAAATGGTTCATCAACCATTACTGCCTTACCCTTTCTCATCCTCAGAGCCTCTTCATCAACAGACGGCTCAACTTCTGGTTCCTTGACAAGATCAGCGGGTTCTTCAATTTCTTCGATGTGAACTGCCTGCTGTCTCGTCTCCTTTCCACTCTCCCCCTTAGGTGAGTTATCCTGAGCTCCACCATGGTCTTCAGATCCATCAGCTGCATAGGAACCTCCAAAACCAGAACCAGAGGCTCCCGCTCCACTAGCACCACCTGCACCACCTGCACCAGCATCGGGGGGAGGTTGTTGCGACTCGAAACACTCCGGGGGCACAAAACTCCTGACTGCGAACATCATTCTACTGATCTCCACAGCCATTGTATGCATTGTAGACTCCAATGCCCCCATCCTCTCATTGAGAGTGCTTCCCAAGACACCACCAGCATGGCCCAAGTCATTGACCTTATTTGTCAAATCATCAAAAGCTGTAGCTTGACTTGCCATTCTTGCTGCGTAGTCGTCTAGAGCCCTTTGGTTGTTTCCAATGTTCATCCCAAACTGCCCCATCGTCTGTCCGAACTGCTTCATCTGATTTTCCATAGAAGTCATACGCGTATCAAGATTTTCAATGTTAAGGGACGGTGTTTGGTTTAGGTGACCTCGCTCTAATACTCGTTCTGTTGGTATTTGACGCTCGGTTTCGGGCCTTGAAAATGAAGGTCCCTCTCTCCCTAACCTCTCACACACACTCCCTGTCTCACGCTCGTGTATGTCTTCAATGTTTGATCCAAATAATGAAGCAGTACCTGCAGAAAATTGATAAGAAATGTTGTTGACAGTTATGGGATCAAATTCTGTTTGTTCCTGAGTTGGAATCTCAGGCTGAGAGGCTGCAAAGTGTCCTTGTACGACATCAGAACCGATCCTCTTTGCAGCATCAGTACGTACCGGTGAAGGTACGGCTGAAGTTCTTAAGACTTCATGTCTTCTTGAAGCAACAGTATCTTCAAGAGGTACATCATCCTCACCAAAATCAAAATCCCTATGTGCAGATTGTTCAAGGGGTGAACCACTCGCGTGAGGTGGAGTGGTTGCGTGTGACACTCTAGGGTTTGACTGTGGTTGTGAAGTAGCAGCGTGGAAAAGTTTGGCTTTCTTTCGAATAAGTTGCTGCTCTTCGGGTTCAATCTCCTCATCAGTTTCTACATAGACACGTGCTGGCTTTCTGACTTCCGTTAACAAGGGTGATAGAGAATAGGAATGTGTATTGGATTCAGAAATGTAGCTCTCACCCTGGGATAGATCCTGTGGGTTAGCAGTCTCTTGGGTCGCGGAATCAGATACATAGGAGGAGGAATGAATAGTATGCAGGGAGAGATTACCTGATTGATTACCTTGTGCATCATCGCTTTCCTCATCAGGAATCTCATCAAATGCCTCAGCATGAACAGATGGATTTTGAGCATGTGATGAGACTTGTGATGATGCCTCCAAATTGGTAACTCCTGCATCATATCTAAGCCACATTTGTATATTTTCAGGAGTAGACATTGGTTTACCTTGATGTTTATCCTGATTAGCAATGGTTGGAAGTGACTTAGTGCCCATCCCCAGCGATTCAGATGTTGGGCTTCTGGCAAATCTCTGTCTTACAGCAAGAGCATCCTTCGGTATTAAGTCATTAATGAGCATTTGAAGGAACCGAGGAAACCAGCAGACAACATCCGCTGTAGTGAGGTCTCTGCTTGCATGAGATCCCATTGAAGCCACTATCTCAGAGAGAACGATGCGTCCATAATTTATATCCAGTTCTCTTGCTAGGGCAATTGCAAAGGTTTGCATTGGAATTGGAATTTGATGAAAGTCTTTTTCGCGTGCCCGAAAACATCTTGTGATGGCCTCGAAAAAGTAATTCCATTCCGCATGGAAGAATTGCTTTTGGATATTTCCCGTGATTGGGCCTTTTGGAGGATAACATCCAATTTCTTCAAAGAATCTGAGGCGTTCTGCAGCAGTAGGTTCTGGATCATAGGCATCTTTAATTGGAAATCCCAGAACCCTGTTGACAATTTCTTCGGTCACCTCATATTCCTGACCCGCTAAGGTAAACCTGAAACCGTAGGGGGTTGATTTACTCCCAAAAGTAACCGCACTAGTCCATAATTGCTGTAAAGCATCATGTACTAGTGTAGGTTTAGCAGTAAAAGCATGGCTAGCTTTGGAGTACAAATTTAGAAATCGTATCCAAAACTTAAACCGCGGGAGTTGATCACCAATTTCCGTAGAAATATTATAAAAATTGTTTTTAGCAAGTGAAAATTGGTGAGTCATTTTGATTAAATGTTTTTCCTTAAAAGATGTGAATTTTTTTTTTAATTTTGAAAAACAAATAATTTACGAATTAAATGATGTATCCCTTTTAATTTATCAAAAAGAACAAAAGTCCCTTAGAGAAAATTAAACTACGGGATGAACAATCAAAAGCCAATGACTAAATCTGAATATTCAAAGAAGATGAATATTCGTGTGTACCAGTGAAATCGTGTGTGTTTATGAATGGTGAATATGAAATCGTGTTTTATGAACAGTACACAAACAATATATGTTCGTGTGTATGTATATGCGTATGTATATGGATGAACACAAAACACACCAACACAAGGATTAAGGATAACACAGTCAAGATTAGTCCAAAAATTGGCAGTAATTCGTGATTAGTATGAGTTTAATCACAAAAACAAAGATTAATGGTATGAAGTTATGAAATCGCCTTGTTTTGTGAAGAGGCTGCTGTAAAAATTAGAATTAGGTAAAGTGAATTAGGTATCGAGTTAGAGATGTATATATAGATGATTGTGAAATGACAAAAATGTTCCTGTTAAAAAGAGTGAAAATTACCAAGTCCATACAGGGAATATCTAAGTCGAACTCTATCTCGAACATTTCTATCTCGAACATCTCTATCTCGAACATCAAGTCGAACTTCGAGATAAAGTTCGAGATAGAGGTTAACTCGAACAATTATGCACAATGAAGCACTTTAATCAATTTTACAGCAGAAACTATAGAGAAATCCTATCTTGAACATTATTGATTTGTAGTAAACTTGGAAAAAGGAAATTCAAGATACTTTTCAAGTTAGAAGTCTATCTCGAACATCAAGTCGAAATTCGAGTCGAGTTTCGAGATAGACTAAGATCTCTATCTCGAACATCAAGTCGAAATTCGAGTTGAGTTTCGAGATAGACTAACTCGAAGTTAATCTTAATTTCTTTCCAAAATACCCCCAAAAAGTACAGGGTAATTCAAGATATGTTTCGAGTTAGGAGTGTAACTCGAAAAATTCCCTTTAGCTTAACTGAGAACTCTATCTCGAACACCAAGTCGAAATTCGAGTTGAGTTTCGAGATAGACTAAGAACTCTATCTCGAACATCAAGTCGAAATTCGAGTTAAGTTTCGAGATAGACTAACTCGAAGTTAATTCTCAGTTCTTTTCAAAATATTCCCTTAATGGAAACCTCATCTCAACCTTTGAGATAAAATTCGAGATAGACTTTATCTCGAATATTTTGAAGATTGAACTAGGCACACTGGTAACTCGAACTCGAACTCTAAGTCGAATTTTGAGATGAATTTCGAGATAGCCAACTCGAAATTCTTCCCAGACTTAGAATTTTTCAAAAACTTCACCCTGACAGATTAAGTCGAAATTCAAGTCGAATTTCTAGATGAGTTTCGAGATTATGCAAAAACACACTATATGCAACCTATAACAATCATTAATTAGGCATTTTAAAGTCTAAGCACATAATGATTGATTAGCTTGCACATACAAACATAAACATGGATTTTACAGATAGAAGGCTTTACTAACTTGTGTTAAGCATTCCCAATTCACCAACCAACCTATTGAATGTTACTTCATCAAGAGGTTTGGTGAATATATCTGCAATTTGTTGCATTGTGGGCACAAAATGTAGCTCCACAGTCCCCTCCTCGACATGTTCTCTTATGAAATGATACCTGATGTCAATATGCTTGGTTCTTGAGTGATCTACAGGATTGTTGGTTATGGCAATGGCACTTGTGTTGTCACACATGATTGGAATTTTCTTGTGCTCCATGCCATAATCCTTCAATTGGTTCCTCATCCACAGTATTTGAGCTACACAGCTTCCAGCAACAATGTACTCAGCTTCAGCAGTAGAAGTAGATACTGTATGTTGCTTTTTACTTTGCCAGGACACCAATCTTCTGCCAAGAAATTGGCAAGCACCAGATGTGCTTTTCCTATCAATCCTGCAACCTGCATAGTCTGAATCCGAATAGCCAATAAGATTAAAACCTGTATCTCTTGGGTACCAAATCCCTAGATTTGGTGTGCCCTTGAGATACCTAAAAATTCTTTTGACGGCTACGAGATGTGATTCTCTAGGATCCGCTTGGAACCTTGCACATAAACAAGTTGCGAACATTATATCGGGTCTACTTGCAGTTAAATAGAGGAGTGAGCCAATCATACCTCGATAGCTTGTGATGTCAACTGATTTACCTGATTTGTCTTCATCAAGCTTCGTGGCTGTTGCCATGGGAGTCTTAGCTGCTGATGCATCTTCTAGATTATACTTCTTGAGTAAATCTCTGACGTACTTGGATTGACAGATAAAGATACCATCTTTTCTCTGACTGATCTGTAATCCAAGGAAGAAGGACAGCTCTCCCATCATGCTCATCTCATATTTTTCCTGCATTAGCTTGGCAAATTTCTCGCACAAGCGCTCATTTGATGACCCAAAAATAATATCGTCCACATATACTTGAACAAGTATTAAGTCATTTCTCACAACTTTATAGAACAATGTTTTATCAATTACTCCCCTAACAAAACCATTTTCAATTAAGAATAGGGATAGGGTTTCATACCATCGCCTTGGGGATTACCTGAGGCCATAGACAGATTTGAAGGGTAGATACACAAAATCTGCATGTTCTGGATCAACGAAGCTAGGCGGCTATTCCAGATACACTTCTTCTTCTAACTCTCCGTTCAGGAAGGCACTTTTCACGTCCATCTGGAAAACTTTAAAGTTCTTATGTGCTGCAAATGCCAAGAACATCCTGACTGCCTCAAGTCTTGCAACTGGTGCATAGGTTTCATCATAATCAATTCCTTCCCGCTGAGAATAACCTTTTGCAACCAAACGAGCCTTGTTTCGTGTTACAAGTCCGTTTTCATCCAGTTTATTTCTGAATACCCACCTAGCTCCAATTACGGATTTGTTCTTTGGTCGGGGTACCAGTTTCCAAACTTTCTGCCTTTCAAACTGATTGAGTTCCTCTTGCATTGCAATCACCCAATCAGCATCGCCAAGAGCTTCTTCTATTTCTTTAGGTTCAAGCTTGGATAAGAACCCAGAATATAAGGAGATATTAGCCATGTCAGCTCTTGCAGTTCTTCTAGTAGTCACACCAGCATCTGGATCACCAATAATTAACTCAAACGGATGGTCTCTATTCCATACCCGTTCACCTGGAAATTGTCTTGATGATTCAGCTTGACTTTCTGAGTTGGGGTGTTGACTACTTTGATTATTTTCACTAACTCCCCCTGAGTTAGTGCCAGCTCCTACAGAACTAGAGTCAACTCGACTCGAGCCTTGAACAGTAGTCCTTGAGCTGCTATTTACTCCCCCTGAGTTGTTGCCGATTGGTACTGAAGAAGTCTCTCCTGATCTTGTAGAATTAGCTTGTTCACTAGACTCAGGTTCTTCATGTACTCTTGGAACATTTAATGGAACAACCAACTCAGGTTCATCTTCAAGATCTTCTAAGTCCAGATTCTGAAATTTTAGGGACTCAGGTTCACTAGAATCTCTTGAAATTGATGGGAGTTTGGTATCGTCGAATCTGACGTTGTAACTTTCAGTCACTTTTCGATCATTCACCAAGAACACTCTATAAGCTGCCACCACGTCTGTAGAGTAACCAACAAAGATTCCTTCACGAGCTTTTGCTGCAAACTTGCCTAGATTTTCATCATCTATAAGCACATAGCATTTTGCTCCGAAGACATGAAAGTATTTGATTGTTGGTCTTCTGTTGTTCATTAGCTCACATGGTATCTTTTCTTTATCTTTTATGATCAAGGTTCTATTTTGAGTGTAACAAGCGGTACTCACTGCTTCGGCCCAGAAATACAAAGGAAGTTTTGAATCATACAACAAAGTTCTTGCTGCTTCAACCAAAGTTCTATTCTTCCTTTCAACTACTCCATTTTGCTGTGGAGTTCTCGGGGCTGAATACTGACGAAGTATTCCCTTAGACACACAGAAGTCATTTAGCACTGCGTTTTTGAATTCAGTGCCATTGTCTGATCTAATCGTCTTCACAGTAAGTGTTGAAACATTCTCAATTTGAGTGATATGATCAATGATTAAGAAAGGTACTTCGTCTTTCGTCATTGCGAACAATACCCATGTATACTTGGAGAAGTCATCCACGATTACCAAAGCATATCTTTTCCTAGACAAAGATAGGACATTCACTGGGCCAAACAAATCCATATGAAGAAGTTGTAAAGGCTCAGTAATACTAGAAATTTCTTTGCTTTTATGCGATGCTCGCTTCGACTTTCCCATTTCACAAGCTTCACAGAGTCCTTTCGGAGCGAACTCCATTTGAGGTAGATCTCTCACCAGTTCTCGCCTCGCGAGAGCATTCATCGTTTTGAAGTTTAAGTGAGATAACTTCTTGTGCCATAACCAGCTTTCATCATCCGAGGCTTTACTGTAGAAACAGGTGACCTCATCCTGATTTGCTGAATCCATATCTGCAACAAAAAGATCTGCCTTTCGAACTCCTCTCAAAGCTAGTGAGCCTTCCTTGATGTGAGTGATTGATACACCTTTCTTGTTGAAGACAATTTCGTAACCTTTGTCACAGAATTGACTGATACTCAACAGATTGTGCTTCAGTCCCTCAACATAGGAAATATCTTCTATGATGACATTGCCAGTTTTCAGTTTGCCATATCCCTTAGTCACACCTATGCTGTCATCTCCAAAGGTAACATAAGGGCCAGCCTTCATAACCATCTCTGTAAGCAGGGACTTGTTTCCAGTCATATGCCTCGATGCTCCACTGTCTAGCACCCATATGACTTTATTTCTATTCTGCTTAACGCCCTGCAATGACAGATTGGTTAGACATTCTTCGGAACCCAACTTTGATTGGGCCCCGCTTTTCGATAAGATCGAGAATCAACAGATTTAACAACAGGAGATGCACTTTTCTTCACATTACTAGAGCTTTCGACTATCTCCTTTCCTTTCTCAGACTTGACAGATTTGTCAGTCTTAGGAGAAGGTTTGTCACTCCTAACTTTAGGAGGACTGACAGTCTTGGCTCTCCCATACTTTTTCTTGATGTTTGAACTAGCAACAGTATTTGAGCTTGACTGGCTAGATGCATTCATTAAATGCACAAAAGTTTGCATGATATTAAAAGTGCATGGCATACAATTAGGTTGACCACACTGTGCATGATTCTGCTGCAGATTATTCATTGAATGTGTGGTAGGCATGGCATGTGCAACAGGAACATTCATGTTAGCTTTGCATGCATAAGAAAGATGTTCAGTAGATTTACAATGATAACATGCTTTCTTTATTCGTTCAGCCTTAACCTCTTTTATGCCTTTCTCTCTCTTTCCTTGTTGTTTAACAGCCTTAGCTCCTAATCCCAGTCTAGATTCATCTCTAGGGAAATTGATTTTCACTTGTTTAATAGGAGTTATAGGTTGTTCTTTCTGGCGATCTTCCATTTCAATCTCATATCTAGCTATCAATTCAGTCTCTTCTTCTTCTATTCTAGGAACAAGATGTTTGTAGATAGATTTGACAGCCGATTTAAGAATTCTAGGTGTTTCTTTTTTAAGGTCACTGGAACTAGGGTCAATAGGTCTCTTTCCTTCTTTCTTAGGAAGGTCAGAATAATCAAGCCCTATACCTACTCGAGTTATTTTCTTAAATGTGTCATTATCTACATACACTTTACTAGCAGCTAGTTTGTAAGCTTCGCATTTTGTTTCTAACTCAGCTAGATTGTTCCTAAGACATGCTTCTACTTCTTCCTTAAGGACGAGCTTGTGTTCTAGAGATTTAATAAAGTCTCTTAGGGAAGTATCTACAGTGCAAGCAGCCTCTAGCTCTTCCACTTTTGCCTCAAGCATTCTGCATTTGGCAACAAGTGTTTTCTGTTCCTTTTGAGAAGAGTCTAGGCTTTTGCACAACATATAGATCTCTTCACTAAGAGCCCCGTTCTGTTCCTTATAATCATCAATAGACATTTCTACTTTAAGAGTCAGAACTGGTACCTCTGGTTCCTCTGATGTCTCAGCCATGAGGGCAAAGTTTGCTACATGAGTAACATCTTCCTCATCTGAATCATCCCAAGCTCTTCCTTCTGTAACCAATAAAGCTCGTTTTCCATGTCTTTCCTTCAACAGTGCTTCATAGTTGCTTTTGAGAGCTTCAAATGTCTCTTTTGGATAAGTCTGTTTAGGCTTTTTGCAGTCCGAGGCAAAGTGTCCAGCTTCACCACAATTGTAGCATTTGAACTTCATTTTGAAATCCAAAGGAGATTTGTAGCTGGTATTCTTGCCTTTTCCTTTGTAGCCTGACGAACTACCACCACCCTTAGCAGCCCGATAATAAGATGAAGATTTTCTCTGTGGTCGGTTGCTCTTTCTAAATCTCATGTTGCTGAACTTCCTTGCCATGTATGCCACGACACTATCGTCCATGTTGTCCAGCTCTTCTTGGGTGTAGTAGTCATCATCACTGTCAGATGCGCACTCGTCATCATTATCAACTTGATGTGGTGCAAGTGATGATTTAGGCTTTGCTGCAACCATTGCCTTCTTAGACTCTTCCTCATCAGCAACTAATCCTGATGCACTTTCTTTTCCCTTTGAATCATTGTCCCATGCTTGATCTTGAAGTGTTTCCAGCTCATAGGTCTTTAATATTCCATAATATTCTTCCAGAGAAGTTGTATGCAAATCTCTGGTTTCTCTTATTGCGTAGACCCTATGTTCAATGCTTTTTGGCTGGTTCCTCAGATATCTCGTATTAGTCTCAACCATGGGGAGAGTTACACCTCTCAGATTCAAATCCAATACCAATTGACTGAATCGTAGGTAGACATCTGTTATGCCTTCTCCTTTCCTTATTCTAAAGGTGTCATACTCCATCTTGAGTATGAGTGTTTTGTTGCTTCTGACCTCTGCAGATCCTTCCATGACAACTTCTATCTTGTCCCAAATCTTCTTCGCTGTAGTCAGACCTTTGACTATATTAAACATTTCATGATCAAGAGATTCCATCAAGGTTTGTCGAACGGCAGTATCACAAGCTATTTGTTCCTTATCAGCATCCGAAAACTCCGAGACCTTTTTAGGCTCAGACCGAGGTGGTATAACCACTCCTCCTTCCGTATGTGAAGGAATAACCACCATTGGGACAAATTTACCCTTGTCAAGGACTTCCAGATATTCAGGGTTAACAGTCTCTAGATATAGTCTCATTCTGAAAACCCATTCTTCATAGTGATCTTTGTTGAACATTGGGATCTTGAATGCATTTTTAGGAGCCATCTCAATTCTGGTCACTAAAAGTTTCTAAGTACCCAAGACTAGGCTATGTAGAATATTTATGTAGAACTTTTGCCTAAGTCGAAATTTCTCTAAGTAGAAATTTTGCTCAAGTCGAAATCACCAAGTAGAAATTGTCCAAGTCGAAATTCTATGTAGAAATTCTCAAGTAGAAATTCTATGTAGAAATTTTTGCCTTAGAATAATTTTTCTGCAGATTACTTTAATATTGAATAAACAATATTATCTCTTTAACACCTTTTGACTTTGAATGCTTTACTCACCTAACCCACGTGCTAGGTAATGAATATGTCTTGTTCACTTTCGGCCGTGAATAATGCAAATCACAAAGTCCAAAAACACCTTTTTATTCTTTTACAATTTTTCTGTTTGAAAAGGAGATCAAAAAGTTGTTGGGTTGTCTTCTTTGATAAGAACAGATGATGAACACTCAAGAACACCAAATATGAACGAACCCAGATAAATTCACAAAAATTAGTTAAAATACACCCAAGCTAAATAATCACACCTGGAGTATTTAAATAATTTTTCAGATGAGTTTTCACTACCAACGAATTAAAACACACTTTTCGAGAAAATGAAAAGTAGATCTGAAAAATGAAAACTCACGATTCTTCTACTCAACACAAGGATCTATGTTTTGTATGTTAAACATATAGCTCTGATACCAATTGTTAGGTCCAAATGTGTTGTAGAGGGGGGGTGAATACAACTTTTCGAATATGTGAAGCAATAAATACGATGCAATAAATGAACACACAGATTCAAGGAATATATGTCTTATATATAACTTGAAAGGGTTGCTACAACATTCATTACAAAGTATAACAGAAGTTCAGAGAGAAGTGAATGATACTAAGCTCTGTGAATGCACTCTCTCTTTTTCTCTTGTGTTTTTCTCAAGAATTGCTCACACACTAAAACATTACACAAGTACTTCTATTTATACTACATGTAATCTATGTCCTGTAGACTTCAAAGACTAAGATGTACGTGGCCCAATGATGTCCACATAAATCTTGCCTTATCTTGAAAGCTTGGAAATCTGCCAATCAGAAGATGCCATGTGTCATGTTGAAGCTGCACTCTAAGTAGAACTTCTACTTGAGAATTTCTACTTAGCCATCTCGAAGTTCTAAGTAGAACTTCTACTTAGAAACTTCTACTTGGCTATCTAGAATATTTAGTACTTAGAAAATATTTTGGTCTTCAATTTGAAACTTCAATGCACATCTCGAACTTGTGATATCTTCATGTCTTCTTTATTCTTCACCAAGCTCTTGAATATGGATCTTTATTACTGACATAAACTTGCTATCAATGTCCTGACACTTGATGCAACGGTCTGGTTCATAAGTGACTAGTCTTGATAGGGTTTTTGCTTCTTGAATAAGTTACCATATCCAATTAGAAATATGGCTTTCCAATATTTGCTTTCCTTCTTGTTCACTTGAAATCAATTGGTCTTATTGATACTGATAGTTATGATCTTGATTCTTGGCTTTCCAAATCACTAAGGCATGAACAACTTTGACTTGAACTTCTCTCAATGATTTCTTCTTGGATTGATCATAGTTAACATGTTGAATTGTATCAATTACCTTGTCTTCATTTAGTGTTGATTTCTTGTGACTTCTTGTTCTTGATTGTCTTCTGGTTAAGTATCTTTTCCTTTAGTTTGAGTTACATTAGTTATAGTGTTACAAGTTTACACACTCTGCCTTTCAGTGTATTTGCGCGAACAAGGTAGATATGTTATGAAGGAACTAAAGGATAAAGGAAGTAGTGTGAGAATCGGGAATTTGTCAAGTAAGAAAAGTATTCATTAGTATTTTCAACATGATTCCGGGACGGAATCCTTTTAAGGGGGGAAGGATGTAATAACCCTAACTTTAGAAAGGCTACAGTGCCCAAATGAATAGTAATCTTGAGGAATTTAGGGAAATGAT
The DNA here is from genome assembly GCA_036435485.1 of Saposhnikovia divaricata. Lineage (NCBI taxonomy): Eukaryota > Viridiplantae > Streptophyta > Magnoliopsida > Apiales > Apiaceae > Saposhnikovia > Saposhnikovia divaricata. Next base: position 38,601,722 of record CM071599.1, read on the forward strand.
GTGTAGGTACTCTATGTTAGAGATGGAAAATGAACAAACAGAAACCATATTAGTGATATACTATGAAAATAAGTGACTCGAAATGACGATGGATTTCAGAAATTCCTGAATTTAGATTTTGAGGATTTTGAGCTCGAACGAACTTCTATTAATTGGATATTAAGGAGTATAGAAATATTAAAAGGATTATATATGGAGGAATTAGTGAATTTAAGTTAAACCAAGGGATTTTTAAGTTAAGTGAATGGTAAGGGAATTTGGATTTTATAAACGATTTCAAAACCACTGGATAGTGAGATAGATTCGAAACGAATCACAATTAGACGAGTATGGAGACTAAGTAACCAAGGTTAGTAAGTGATAAAGATATTTACCACGTTAATATTTATAAGGTTATTAGTAAATACTTAAGGTTAAAAGAACAAGCTTACAAAACACTCATCCATGACATCACACCTTACATCATCTTCCACTAACTCAAAATTTAGGACAAATTAGTCATTTAACCATGGATTTTCTACTAAACTCTAGAACTCTTGATGGATTAGGATGAGATGAGATAAGGTTAGCAAGCAAACACAAAAATCTCTCCACTTCTCCACCTTTTCTTCCATTCGGGTTTTTGTAGAAAAAAAAAAGAAAAAAAAATTTCAAAACCCTGGCTCTCTTCAATAACAATTCAAGGGAAAAATCATGGAGCTTCTTGGAGGTTAGGAAGGATCATCTACAAAGTTTCATAGCAAACCAACATCATTTGACAAGGTAATAAAATCATGGAAGTTACTAGAAAAGATGATGAATAGTGTTTTCAAGTGTTAACTTTGTTTTAATGGTTTCTTTTAGTTGATTCAAGCTAGTATAAGGTTGATTAAGGATATATCAAGGATTGTTAAGGGTTATCAAAGCTTCAAGAAGGTATAATCATGCTTGCTCTTTTATATTTATGATGGATATTGTTTGGTTTAGTGATTAAGTGGTGTAAATGTTAAGATTATGATGATCCATGTGTTTGTAAGTGATTAAAGTTGAATATGGAAGTGTTTGGGATTGTAACCATGGCTGGTAATGAAGACCACATGGTGTAGGTGATGATTATTGTGTTTGATAATTGATTTGGAGGAGTTGGAATTATGGAAAGTATGAAAATATAGCCGTTATAATGTCCGATTTTCGTTAGATTCCTAAACTGCCCTGTTTTTAGCATTTATATACGTACGGTACCTTACTGTCCAGACCCTCTTGTGACCATGATGAGATAGAGCTTAGTTCATAGATCGTTTCGATATAAGGTGCGTCAAAATCTGATGAACGGTTTAGGAGAAAAGTCAGTTTTAGTGAAAGACGTTCGAAAGTCGAGAAACCGTAGTTGTACCAACTTTGAGGCTATAATTACCATACTTAAACATTTTTAAAAATTATGAAACTTTGGGATAGTGTAGTAAGGTAGTCAAAGAGTTGTTACCAGTTGACCTTGTGGTAAAATTCGAAATCCATATTTTCTGAGAATTTTACAGTTAAGTGTGATCGTTAGGGGAAATAGTGAAAACCCCTGAAACTTCGATTAAGGTTTTAAATGGTTAAGTTCTTGAACCTTTGGGGTAATAGTAATACGTTAAACATATATTAAAGTTTCAAAGGTAATGTTATACAAGAGTGTAGTGAGTAAGAGATGTGGTTCTAACGACAGTCCTTTTGTGTTTATAGAAACTCCGGAAGAGGGACGAGCCATACCGTCAGGATACCGAAACCAAGGCAAGATTTCTTCCATCCTTACCTTGGAAAACTATTTTTATTTTCAAAGTAAATGATTTCATGGAATATATATGTTATTCTATGTTTGCTATATTGCTAAGAATTATTTCCCTGATATTGGAATTAAAGAGAAATGGATATAAATTATGAAATATGAATGTGGATATGATTATGAATGGAGCGAATATGCTTTATGGTAAAGAGAGGTGAAAGAGAATGGTATCAGTTGTTATCTAAAGTAAATAAAAGAATGGTATCAGTTGTTATCTAGGGTTATATGGTTTATAATACTATATTAAAAATATTCTTTTTGAGTATCAGTGGTTTAATAAATATTATTTGATTATCATGCATTACTCTTAAAATAGACAGAATATTTTATGAATATAAAAGTATATTTGATTCCTGAATATGAAAGAGATGTCTGGATCATAATCAAAGCATTATGTTATATATATATATATATATATTTTATGGAAGTAATGTGCGAGAATGGAAATGATATGAGTGAATGATATGTGGAAATGAAAGCGAGAAAATGGAAAGGTGGAATGATATTTTAAAAAGGAAATAATGATGTGATAAAAAGGGGGATTGCAACAGACTTGCGTAAGTGGCTGTGTCAGGGCTGTGTGCGACACAGTCCAGCATTTATTATTTTTATTACGGTACGAAGATGCCAAGGGAGGATGTTAGCAGGTGGCCTTCCTCCAGGGATGATCTTCATTCTCTCTACCGGTAGTAAAAAGAGAGCAGGGACGATTAGGCGACTGATCATCGTCCTAACGTATCAGGCGACAGCAGATATCTCCAATGTTTTTGAAAAGAAAGTGTAGACGATGGTTTTCAGATTTCTATACTGAAAACAGAATAATGATATGAGATGATGGAATTATGGTTACAGATGAAGAAAAACTGATATTATATTATTTTAAATTTCTTTCTTATAATAGTAAGTGGATGATGTATTATTAAATAAGAGCTTTATTCTTCCTTAAGGATTTTAATTATTTTCTGCTATTATATATGCATATACATATATGTATACCTGTTCACATTTTAAATTCTAGTTTACAGTATTATCTTGCTGAGCTATTATAGCTCACTCTTGCTATTTATGTATATAACAGCTAGGTCCCATGCCAATACTACGTACCACACCCCGCAAGAGGGTAAGGGAAAGGCAACCTTTTGAGCGAGTGTTGGCGACTATCCCCGAGGTAGTGACAAGCGAAAGGGGCTTAGTATACTTATGTAAATTAAGTGTGTAAGTTGTAATAAACTTTGGATGTTGAAATGCTTCCTGTAGAAGCTTTGTTCAACAATGTACTTAGTAAAATTCTGGGCTTGTAATAACTGTTAACTTTAAACTTTTAAATATTGTGGATGTTGTTCTATGAGCATATGACTGGTGTGTGTGCGTATTAGTGTGGGGTCAATTGCATAAGTATTAAGTAAAAAAAAAAACTAAAGAGATATTGATATTGATCGGAAATTGGACCTTGACGGCCCGGATCCTTGACCCCGGATCTGGGGGTGTCACAGTCACCATCCTGGTTCTTCCTTCCAGCATTTGACAAAAGTGCTGACTGAACCTCCTCCATTTTTAACGTGTCCTTTCCGTACAAAATGGTTGTGACCAAATGATCGAATGACTCCGGAAGCGAAGTAAGAAGAATAAGGGCCTTATCTTCTTCCTCCAAGTTTACATCAACCTTTTCAAGTTGATCAACAATACCATTAAACACATTCATGTGCTCAATAATATTTCCTTGAGCTGCCATCTTCAGCTTGTATAACTCGCGCTTCAGATTTAACTTTGTAGTCAAGTTCTTCCCGAGATACAATGTCTCCAACTTTGACCATAATTCCTTCGGTGTGCTTTCGTCAACAACATTATTGATAATGTTATCAGCAATGCATAGTCTGATGGTACTCATGCATTGCGACTCAGCATCCTCCCAATCTTCATCGCTCATCTTTGTTGGCTTTCCCTCCTTCCCCTTCAAAGCCCTTGCTAGCTTCTGTTTGGTTAGGATATCTTTTACCCTTCTCTGCCAAAGAGTAAAACTTCCTTTACCATCATATGGAGTCACCTTGAATCCTCCAATACTTGCCATGATCTCCGTTTGCACACACAAACCAATCCAAACAACTAAATCAATTGGCCAAGTAAGTGTAAGAAACCATGGGAGCACTTCCGTCAAAACGGCGCCTTATTAGACAACCACTTTTCTTAACGACTTTCCTTCGGCACCAATAATTTAGACACAACTAGCTCTGATGCCAACTGTTAGGAATCTGCCCGATTCCCGGCGAATGCGAAAGCGATTTGGTAAATATGTGTGCTAAGATCCCGCAAATATACGTGATAGTAATGAAGCAAGAAACCAACAATACAGTAAAAGAGACAAGAGATTTAACGTGGTTCGGCCCAGCCTACATCCACAAGAGCAACAACTTCACACTAGATAAAAGAGATTACAATATCCGGGTATTCGGCCCCTGAATTTTATACACAAATTCAGCCCTACAATACCTATTATGTATATCCCCAATCACATTGAAGTATTTATCTCAAAACCTCCCCCTATCACTGTTTCCTGACAACCTTTCCTTCTCTCCCTCTCCCAACCCAGACAGTGCCACACAACCTGATATAAAGACCCCTGCAGCGGGACCACCTCCGATGGCTGCAGTCAGACCCAAGTACCCTAAGGAATAGTTTAGGCACGAGGACCTTCTATCCCGACACTTCCTGAAAGCGGGCTAAATCGGCTTCCCTACTAGACGGACTATCTAGCAGCTATATAGAGAGAGAGAAGAGAGAATTTTGGTGTAATTTAGAATGAAGGGGGAGGGGGTATTTATAGGTGAAAGAGGGGGGTTGGTGAGGTGGAAGGAAGGTAGGTAGGTGGGTGGGTGGGTGAAAAGAATGGAAAGGCCGGTGCCTAACATATACTACTCTATGAACAAATTATAAAAAAAATTAAAAATAACCGGTTTTATAAGCTAGAATAGGATAAAATAATAAATACATTTAGAATAAAAAATATTGTTTCTTACATCAGATAGGGAAGGCCATGTTGATAAATTGCTGCTGCTATTTTCCATCTCTCCCAGACAAACTTGTCATTTTAATTTTTTCACAACTGAACTGCACCAGCAACGAGACACTATTAATGTCATAAAATAATTTGGCCAGTGCTTAACAGTTTGCAAGCGATTTGATTCCCTTGCTTGAAATTCTTGAGAATTTTAGTGCAGTAGTCATATCATGATTAATGCAATGGACGGATGACTTACAGTAAGAGTTCAGTCCAAGTTAAGTATTGGTATTTCACTGATACAACGAATTATGAGAGAATCAGAGGATCTCCAATCATCGGCTATGAAGCCGCCTTAAAGCCTCATAGTTACTGTCTTGCAGTTGTTTCATACAAACATGTCTCCTATAACCCAGACCGACGAGTTTTGCAATCTATCATGCTCTTCGGCTGCCACAAGTATCTTCAAAAGGTTGCGGTACTCACTGACTTCTCAAATTGGGGGATGTTAACTTTGTAAGAGGGCATGCTAGTTGAGTTGAGAAATTGTGGCAGTACTATGTACTAAACTTGAACAAGTCAAGGTCCATGAAAGGTTCTTTTTATTGATTTGGATATCTCATTCGGATAAATGCCTTCTCCGATAGTGATGAACAACACATGCTTAACATCAGTGAATGGTTCAGAAAGGCCACAGATGATCATATCCACAAGATTGATACTTGATAATAATACTGATTTTGCCTTGTCTTTCGAAAATCCTCTGGATGATCAGCTACTTAAGCTTTACCTCCAATGTCTCTTTTGAAAAGCCCTGCTAATGTATATCTTATGATAACAAAGTTTGACTTGAACTTCTTTCACATATGAAATCTGATGGAAACCTGTTCTAAATGGATCCCAGATTTTCTCTTTGCTCAAAATGTAATTGGTCACATTGTGTTTTTAAGCTAACATTCAGATCTTCTGTTGCTGTCACTTTGCACTTAGCCCTTTTGACTGTGTTTTTTAATGTTCACATTTATTCCTCATAATTTTGTCTGTATATTTTTAGTTAACTTTGGACTTTTTTTTCCTTCCTGATAAACCATTAATCAACAAATGACTAATTTAGGCAATTGAGCTCATTATGAATTCTAAACTATAATTGAGATACTTCCTGCAGATCAACCAGTTGTACCTTCGTTGTTTGTGTTATTCTTAGTTGCTTTCAGATTGCACAATATATCTACAAAGATGCTCTGAGAAGTGAGAACAACATTTAGTATTTGGCAAATCTGGGCATAAACTACTTTATAAAGGTCTCTGAAGGCCAGAAGGTAATCGCGAGACATTAGATGTGATTAGGAGAGCACTAAATGCCCATACTATCATATGATATAGGGGCATAGTCTGATACGAAGTCTAGTGAATGAAAACTTCACTATGGTACTAGCATTACTCGACCAGTAATGAGTAATGTATCTTTCCTTACACCAACTTTCACACACAAGCCCTTCTTACAAGGAAGCAGTACTCTCTTCACAACAAATTTGGAGTTGCAACCAAATCTAGCTCAACTGTCTAGGAAAAAATGATGATATGTAAAGCTGTTAAGGCCCTGAAATGAGCGGGTTTGAATGTATATTTGTGTGCGCGCATTCTAGGTTTCCTCTCCTAGACTATCTCCTAGATTCCAGCTCCATGGTGCACTTATTCTTTGTCAACATAGAGCATGGGTTTAAAATATTTAAGATATTGTTGTTACTTCTCATTCTAAAAAAAAAATTACAATTAATTGCTCAAGGGGAAGAAGTAAGGAAGAAATTTACAGTTCACAATGAACTGCATGCAACTATTTCTTCGGTATAGATTGAATAAAGTTTCTACACGGGCTATTAAGATGAAGCTCTAAGAACCATAAATTGACTTGAAATAAGCTAATAGGCCTACCAGAGGTGCATTTACATAAGTTGCTGGTTCAGAATGACCAGCATCATGTCGAGTATCGTTATACTGGTCATCAATATCCGGACCTCCTACAATAGCTCCGATCAGCAAATTGTAATTAGTATTGTTACTCCAAAAATAGTCCCATCCATGTCCAAGGTGCTGCACTTGATCAATAGACGGCAATGATGATCCCCTATGATGTATACGTTTTGGATAATTTTCTCCATATCCCACCATGTATGACATGTTCAACGGATTCTTTCCCAGTATGTAATCCACCTGCAATCATGGAATTTTACAGTTATGTTTCTCCAAATATTAGTAAGTGCTTAGTCATCGAACTCTTTACTACTTGTTACCTGTGTTCTTGCAAAATAAGTAAGCCTATAAGGAGTGGCCACAAATCTGTCACAGGCGATCACTCGATCTGATTGCTTTAAATAACGAGCATATACAACAAGAAGAAAGGAGAAAGCTGTTACACGTTGCGAGTTTACCATGCCTGACTTGAACATTAACCCACCTGCATAAATAATATATGAACAATTATATAATCAGATAAGCTTCCACTATAGATTTTGAAGGCATGCTACTAGAGAGAGAAACTTTTTTCACCTGGCGTAAATTCAACAGTCGGGGATAATGATTCAGGCAATAAACTACATGCAAACTTGTCTGCCCAGTGAAGAAATGGACTTGAATGTTGTTTATTGTTTAAAATGTACTGTTTACAGTAAAAGTTGTTTAGTATTTACACATGGAGTTTACAGAAAATTCAGAAAGAATTCAGTTGCGAATCGCAAGATAAATTACCTTGGAAACAAGTACATTGATGCCTGCGTTCTTGCTGTCCCATCCAAATTCAGTCCAGCTGCCTGCATTTTTAGGACTTTCCACCTTGTCGATGTTCTCCATAAGATACTTCCAGTAAGACGTCCGGTTTGTTGCTTTATAGAGCCATGCTGCTCCCCACACCAACTCATCCTATATACAATCATCTCAAGTCTATATTTAACTAATTAATGTATGCTTCATTCATAAAAATTAAAACTAATTTCATAATTGGTTTGACTAAGCCTAAGTGGCAAATTATGACCAATGAATACAAAGAAAAGATTAGCCAAACGAGCTCATAATGGGACTAATACCAGCAATGCATACCTGGTAACCACTGAAATCACAGTAATGTGGACAGACCCAACGTTTAAGACCATCATTATACGAACCCTGATACTTATCTGCAAATTCAAAAACTCGGATAGCTCTACGAAGAAGAAAATCAGAATATTTGCGATCAAAACGCTTAAACACAATAGAGGAAGCTGCTAAAGCAGCAGCAATCTCCGCAGAAACTTCAGAGCCAGGAGACTGAGTACTAACTGCAAATGCAGTTCTCGGAGTGTCCATGTCTTCGGGCCTTTCCCAATTATCATGGTCAACAACAGCATCACCAACTTGTGCATAAACAACACCAGGGGTGTTGGTGCATTTTATCAAGTAATCGGTAGACCAACGGATTGCCTCGAGTGTATGTTTTAGATCATGGTCCATTGAATTGCCGAATTCTATCACACTCCATGCTAACACTGTTGTTGTGAATGCCATTGGGAAGCTGAACTTGATGTTATCCCCTGCATCATAGTATCCACCAACCAAATCCACCTGAGAGTTGAAGTGAATTATTATATATTTCCTGTAATTTTTTAATATTTTTTTTTTTTTGCCAAGTCCGGGGTTGCATGCTTTCATTATGCTAAGGGCAAACCCAGCAGTGATCCAAAAATCCAAATTCGGGACAGATTATCCCAAATTCTCCTCCAGCAGTGATCCAAATGGTGATCCAAATTGGATCACCACTATTCACTTATCAAAATTTGGTTCAGTTGGTTTAATATTAAAATAATGATTTTGTTATTTATATAATTTTAGTTTATTAGATTTAAAATTGATTTAGATTTTTTAATTATTTAATTAGTAATAGTACATAATTAATAAAATGAATGTGTTTTTCGTTAATTAAGAACATAATTTTAATATTATTTACGCATATTAAAAAATTTATGTCTTTTGTTTATTTAATTTATTAAATATAATATAAATAGTTAATAACGATTAAACATTAAATTTAAGATCAAATAATTTGATATAATATTTATGTAATATAATATGCAAATAGTAATTTGGATCAAAATTTGGATCACACTATTGGAGTTGGTCAGAAATTTGAAATTTGGATCAATTGATGATCCAAATTTGAATTTTTGGATCACAAATGCTCGAGATGACCAATGTGGAAAAATTAATATTTGCGGATCCAACATTATCTTCTTATAACAGCGGGACCCGTAAATTTGCAAGTGGACCCATAAATGTTTTGTTGAGATGTCTCATTTACATTGTGCAATAAAATTGAACACAAAATAATGACCGGGATTTGTTACCAATTACAGAGAATGAAGTATTCACTATCCGGTAACAGGTGAAAGCAACAAATGCTTCTACCAATTACTGACTAGTTAAGCTATGAAAATCTACTACTAGGAAAAAAGCTATGAAAACTAGGGATTTATTGGACTTACTGTAAGATCTAAGAGCTTATGAAAAAATAGAACATGCAGGAATTGAAAGGCGTAAACAAAAACGAAATAGTATCACAGTGCTTCTAGCATCTTATAATCAAGTAAATTTGTTTTATGAAGAAAGTTCAGTTTTTAGATATTACAATGAAAAGTGAATTAACAAGTCAAAATCGAAATCAACAAGAACAGTAAGATATAACAATTAATTAAATTCAGCTTGATTCTATCATTGTTAATATGATTTTTTAATTTGATCTCGAATCCGCAATCATTAATCTTTGATCTTCTAGATGACAAGCAAAAATGAAGTCAGAATTTTTGTGTGACTTGAACACGAACTAAAAAAGAACGATAGAGTGAAATGTAAAAGATAATGGTAAAGTACTTACTCCCTGGTCTAAGCCATCACGAAGACCAGAGTCTTTTCTCCAAGTCAATCTCTGGTTATTTGGTAATTTACCAGACCTTTGACCTTCAAAAAACAAAATGCTCTTTGTCAAAGCCTCCCCATAATCCAATTTTACTTCATCTGCTATTGCCACCTTGCCCATCATGCTCATTACTATCACCATAGCCAAAATCACCATTTTCTTAGCTTGTAAATCCATCATTTCTTTATTTCTAACTTCTTTTCATATGTGTATGTGGACTCTTATTTATAACAAATTTTACATAGCTCTAGATATATAATTATTTAGAAATATCAGCTATTTAATTCGGATTCTCTTGTATTCTTTTCGTATTTAGTTTTAAAAAAAGTAATATGTAAAATGTAATAGAAAGATTTTTCCTTTATTGTGTATCGACTTTTCAAGCAAGATGTGCTTTTGGTATCAACTTCTTAAGTTTGCAGGCCATGTAATTGCCCAAATTTAATAAAATAGGGATTGGGAGCCTGAAATGTATGTCAGGTAAATTTCCTGAGATACATGAGAATTATATGCAAATCATAATATTTGTGGGATGGACATTTTCGTAAAATCAGAAAATTTTAATTAGACCTGCGGGCACAATTAAATTTAAAATGTACTTTTTAAAACATCACAGGAAAAGTTCCCTGAAATCAATCTCAGGATCCTTTTTCTCAATAAAATATAGTATTTGTTTTATGTAATGTTACTTTTTGGCTATAACTTTTCCATATCCAGGATAAATCTAAAATTAAATGTATGATCCACAGAACTTTAGATAATATTGACTTTTTTGGGCAAATGTTTCTAAATTATTTTAATAAATCATCAAAAATAAAATTTATTTAGTGGTAAACCGAAATATTCAAATCCCCGTAATGATTATGAAAAGGCTAAATATATAAAGAATAGCTGGATTTTCTTATTAAAAGTCAAGAGAAACTTCCAAAACTGTAACAAACAAAGAATCTTATATATCAGGTACTTCAGAATTGTAGAAGGATAAATAATAGTATATCAGTATGGTTTTCATTTCTTGTGCTGGGCTTGGTTTCTTTCTTCGAGATGGAGAGTGTTATATACGGGCCAACACATTTTCAAGCCCAATTCAAAGGCCTCACATTAAGTCGTACCAAAAATATAACAATGTCTATCATTTAAACAACTGAAGTCCGTTTGTGCAGTGTTTTTTTTTTCCCAAGATTTTATATTACGGAGAAAAATATCTATATATATTATAATGTCAGGAGATCGGAAATGTACCAAAATTTTTTAAAATATTTTTCTTAAATTTTCACTTTTTTGCTTTTTTTTACTTAATTTTTTCTTGCATTAAGTAGCATCTTAATGGAAACTTAATAATCATTAATTACACTTATGAATATATATATATATATATATATATATATATATATATATATATATATTATTCAAATTTAAAATATTAGTTATATGTATAAAACTAAGATTATTTTCATGTAAATTAACTACTTAAAATTGTTCACATTGCGTCATTTTTTATTACATGCCGAAGATTTTTGCAAACTTTTTTCGAATGATTGTAGGACAAACGACCTTAACTTCTCGAACAATATTTTATCAATAATTGTGGAAATCGTTATAAGTTATAAAAATATAATCTTTTGGTTAAAATCTAGAATTTGTACAAAATAATATTGACAAATTTTTTTATTTTTTACATAATAAACTCAATCATTTTATTGCGCAACTAAGTCGATAAAAATGTTATACACATGTTGTTTCATTATATTGTGTCAAAATAAATTAATATTCTAATTATATAAATTCTTATGCTATTATTGAGCATATATGTTATGAGAGGGGTGTCGGCTTTCAAAACGTTATTTAGTTCTATTTAATATTGTATTTGCTACTTTTCATATTATGATATTTTTAAGATTATTAAACTTTTTGATATATAATTAGAGTATTATTCCAACTAATAATTCATACAAACTGTTTTAAATCACTTTTTTAGGAAAATTTTAAAATACCAATCTACATATATTATAATAACCGGAGATTGAAGAGGCTTTCACTCTGAAGCTTCAAAAAAAATTTCTTGATTTTTCACAATTTTGATTTTTTTATTAAATAATTTCCTTGCATTTAATAGGATTATAATTAGTCATTAATTGTACCTATTAAACTTATATTAAATACACTTTATTTTATACTTAAAACAAAAGTTTAGCCAATAATTATGATAACAATCTATATAAAATATTTTAGTTATTATTATTTCTTTATTAGAACATTTTAATTAATATATTAATATAAAATATTAATTATCCATATAAAAGTACAATTATTTCAAGTTAAAATGATAAACTAAAAGTATTTATATAGTTCATTTCTAATCCCTATTCAAATTCATTGTAATTTTTTTGGCAATAATAAATAAATTATTTTAAGTTTTCGATAAATTCGTAATTAGTTACTGTGAGAATCCTGATAAGTTACGGAAGTATATAAAATTTTCAATTAACATCTACAATTTAAAATACAAGTAAAATAATATAATTTACTTTCACATGAAACATGGGGTATGATCAACTCGATTAAATTGAACCAATCCAACCTTTTTCTTTAATGATTAAATCAATGAAAAAGTTATACATTCGTTGTTACATTATATTGTGTTGGAATAAATTAATATTCTAACTAAACACATTCTTATACTAATACTAATCAATTAATCGCGCATGTATGTTATGAGATGGGTGTCGGCTTTGAATAACATTTTATTTAATATTTATATATTTTTATTATAAAAATTATGTTGACAGTGTAATTTGGTAGGAAAAATAATAAGAGGCCTTTATGGAGTTGATGAAGTTGATAATATGTTAGAGAATCTTTATTTTGCTTAAATAATTAATTTTAAACGACTTAGTGTTTATTCAGAATCCAATAATTTTTAGATTCATTTTTATTGGAGATAGAATATAATTACATGTACATATTTATTATAAGATTTGATATAAAAGTGTTAAAATATGTGAGTACCATTTTGAACATGTGTCCATGAATTTAAATTAAATATTACATACAAATAAAGTTCTTACAAATAATGCTCAAAAAAATTAATCAAATGAATATATATAAGTGTCGGATCACTACAAAAAATATGAAGCATGACTTACAAAATGCATTTGAATTCTCTTTTGTTTGTCATACAACCAAATTTATCAACAAGTTAAGTCAATCACACTTCTTATCACATTTACATTATGCTTCTTTTCTTCGTCATACAAACAAATTTATCAACAAACTAAACAATCACGTCTTTCATAATGACATTAACAACAAAAATATTTCAAAATTGTTACTTTTACTTATCCATGGTCAAACTTTACAAATGTTTATTAATATTGAATTTCAAAAGCATTTTTTACGCAACAAAATAGATGTCATCAATATTTTCAAAAATATTATTATTAACACTTAAGAGTTTAACTAAAACATGTTTTCTTTTCTTTTCTCTATAATTCTTAAACATTCAAATTTAATTACATTTTACACAAGTTTCAATTTATCATATCAACTTTCAAATAATAAAACTCAACGAATAATGATATTATATATACAATTTTTAAAAATATTTTCGTGTCGCGCGTAGCGCGGCTTTGTTACCTATGATAATTTATAGGAAATGTATAATAACTTTAAAAAGCTAAACAAAACACCCCTTATCAGTAAAATATGTCAAGAATGAAAGTAGTTCTTATTTGCATCATTTAAAAGCTAAGAAAGACATGTAGTCATAGTATTATTTTCATCAATACACATTCATATTGAAGTCCTCAGCCTGTATAAGTTGGCAAGTCTCAACTCAGTGTTATTGAGTAGTAGTTCTCTTCTCACTTGCCGTTGTGTTTGGCAGGTTACCTCACTCACTTAATAGGGTTAGTTCTTTCTTGTAATATAGTTCACCCTTGAAAATTATCACGTCTTAAAACCTTATTTGACATTATTGATTTTTGACCAATTATTTATTACTATTATTTCTCATTAAAAAAAAAATACTACTACTGTTTTACTTCTATACGTGTTGAGATTTTCTTCAGAACAAATTTAGGCAGAAAAAAATTTAGGTGATAATAGTAGTAGTATAGAAAATCTTTCTATACGTTTTACCATGAATACCCGAAAACAAACGCTACACATTCAATAACTTTCAAATATTTCATATTTTTAATCAAGCGACACAAATCATACATATTTCCAATCACGTTACTCTTTTTTACTTTGTAATACGGCATGCATTTTTGAGAGTAAAACAACATACCAATTTTTTCATACATATATACGAATCTCAAGGAATAATTTTCGCTACAAACAAATAATGTATTAAAGAAAAATGAATAATTAATGATTGAACCTGTTATAACGGAAGCAATAAAGATGATAAACGTAAGGAGAAAATATATATGCAGAAGAGAAATAATTATATTGATCTTGAGGATGATTACAGATTTTTTCAGATGATTTACAATCCTTACATGCATATCTATTTATAGACAAAATATAAGGGATGATTTACAATCCATACATGCATATCTATTTATAGACAAAATATAAGGGGTTAGGTGTGGTAAGTGAGTCAAATCTGGCGGCTATTGTGGTGCCGCCGTCGCCGGCCGGCGACGGCATAGTCAACAGTCAATTCCGGCGGCTATTCAAGGCATTCCAACAAATCTCCACCTTGACTTGAATCCTCTCACAAAAAACAGATAACAGATGTACCAGATGCATCATAATAATGCCAAATGTACCAGATAAAACTCTTCTACCTCGACTTGAATCCTCTCACAAATAACAGATAACAGATGTACCAGACGCATCATAATATTGCCAGATGTACCAGATAAAACTCTTCTGCCTCAGATTTTGCCCTCAAAAGGGCAGTCAACAACTCCGAACATTTAGCAAGTCCAAACAATGTTGAAACTTGCTATGTGGAACCGCCTTGATAAGCATATCAACTGGGTTATCAGCAGTTCCTTCTTTTGCGGCTTCTGTCAATGCCAAGTACTCTGCTTCTGTAGTAGACAAAGTCACTGTAGGTTGCAGAGTAGCTTTCCAACTAACAATCGAACCACCCAGAGTGAAAGCATAACCAGTCATAGATCTTCTACTGTCAACATCTCCAGCATAATCAGAGTCTGAAAACCCTGTCACTAAACACTCAGTATCACTTCCATAAACGAGACAAACATCAGACGTACCTTTTAAGTACCGAAAAACCCTCTTCACAGCTTGCCAATGCTCATTGCCTGGATCACCCATGAACCTACTAACAACATTGATAGACTGTGCAAGATCGGGCCTAGTGTAGACCATTGCATACATCAAGTTTCCTACTGCACTAGCATAGGGAACTCGAGACATGTACTCTTTTTCTTCAGTAGACTTAGGTGCGAAAGCGACAGACAGATGTGCATTTGCAGCACTAGGAGTATCTATGGGCTTTGCTGTAGACATGCCAAACCTTGACAAAATCTTCTGAATGTATCCCTTCTGTGACAAGAAGAGCTTTCTTTTGCTTCTATCCCTATAAATCTCCATTCCCAGAATTTTCTGACCCACACCCAAATCTTTCATTTCAAACTCAGCACTGAGGAGACCTTTCAACTTCTGAATATCAGACTTGTTCTCTGTAGCTATAAACATATCATCTACATACAGGACCAGATAAATGAAAGAACCATTTGATGTCTTACTGTGATAAACACAACAATCATACGGACTCCTGGTGTAGCCAATACCTATCATATAGCTATCAAATTTCTTGTACCACTGCCTCGGAGACTGCTTTAGCCCATACAAGGACTTCAATAACTTGCAAACATAATCTTCTTTTCCAGGAACCTGAAAACCGTCTGGTTGAGTCATGTATATCTCCTCCTCCAGCTCTCCATGCAGAAAAGCTGTCTTCACGTCGAGTTGTTTAAGCTCCAGATTCTGATGTGCAACTATTGCTAGTAGCACCCGGATGGAAGTATGTCTGACCACTGGTGAAAAAATCTCATTGTAATCTACTCCCTCTTTCTGAGTGAACCCTCGAGCTACTAATCGAGCTTTATATTTGATACCCTCAACCGATGTTTCTCCTTCCTTCTTCTTGTAGACCCATTTAGAAGTAACAATCTTTCTGTCTCGAGGTCGCTTGACTAATTCCCAAGTCTTATTCTTCTGAAGTGACTCCATTTCATCTCCCATTGCAGCAAACCATTTTGTAGATTCAGTACATGTCACCGCTTCTTTGTAAGTGGATGGCTCATCAGAGCTAGGATCCACTTCTTCAGCTACCTGTAGTGCATATGCCACCATATCTTCAAAACCGTATTTCTTTTGAGGCACTCCATACTTAGCTCTCCTCGATCGATCAAGAGCTAAACTGTGCTGATTTACTACTGGTACTGATGATTCTGATTCTGACTGTGGTTGTTGAACTTCTTGTTGTGGTTCAATCTCATCTTGAGTGACTTCCTGCTCCACCTGTTTCTCAACACCACCACTTTCTGAACCAATCGTAGACTTCACAGTAGGGTTAAACATAGAATTTTCATCAAAGACTACATTTCTACTTAGTATAACCCTATTTTAAGATGGAGACCAGATTCTATAACCTTTAACCCCATCCCCATAGCCAACAAAAACTCCCTTTTTAGCTCGTGGCTCCAGTTTACCCTCATTTACATGATAATAAACAGTACAACCAAAAACTCTTAAATTGGAGTAATCAGCAGGCTTACCAGACCATTTCTAAATAGGAGTTTTGATATGGATACCTGTGTGAGGTCCACGATTAATCAAATAACACGCTGTACTAACCGTCTCTGCCCAGAATCTTCTAGTTAGTCTAGCATTAGAAAGCATACACTTAGCTCTCGCCAGAAGTGTCTGATTCATACGCTCTACTACACCATTATGCTGTGGTGTATCCCTGACTGTATGATGCCTAGCAATCCCCTCATTCTTGCAGAAATTTGCAAACTCGGATGAACAAAATTCCAGGCCATTATCTGTTCGCAGCCTCTTAATCTTCTTCCCTATTTGATTCTCCACTAGCATCTTCCACTGCTTGAAAGTCTTAAAGGCTTCACTTTTGTGCTTTATGATGAACAGCCAAGTCATTCTTGAGAAATCATCGATCATTGACACAAAATATCTGTGACCCCCTAAAGACTCCACCCGGGAAGGGCCCCAACAATCAGAATGGATGTAATCAAGTGTGCCTTTTGTTCTGTGGATTGCTTTAGGAAACTTGCTGCGATGTAGCTTTCCAAAAACACAATGTTCACAAAACTCGAGACCTGTGACCTTATGACCACAAAGAAGATCAGCTTTTGATAGAATCTGCATCCCCCTTTCACTCATGTGACCAAGCCTCATGTGCCACAACCTGGTCATATTTTCCTTTTCAATTTCCGAAAATGCAACAGCAACAGAACCTGTTAACGTAGAACCTTGAAGAAGATACAAGGTACCACGTTTAACATCTTTCAGAACCACATCAGAACCCTTGCAGACATGTAAAACTCCACCTTCACCTTTAAAACTGAAACCCTTGCTGTCTAAAATACTCAAAGATATCAAATTCTTTTTCATAAGTGGAACATGCCTAACATCATTCAATGTGCAGAATTTACCATCCTGTGTCCGAATTTTAATCGAGCCTATTCCAACCGTCTCACAACCAAAACTGTTAGCCATAGAAATCTTGCCACCGTGTACTCGCTCGTAGGTTGTAAACCACTCCCTACGCGGACATATATGATAAGACGTTCCAGAATCAAGAATCCACACATCAGAGTGATGTGTGTCCTTGACAGCAACTAGAGCAATATCTTCTTCGGAATTAGCATCAGCTACAGCAGCAGTTCCTGCAGCAGCATCATGTTGCTTCATTTTCTTGGGACAGTCGAATTTCCAGTGTCCCTTCTCTTTACAGTAATTGCAGACATCATTAGCTCTCGAACCCTTAGAAGCTGGTTTCTTGGATTTATACTTCCCCGACTATCCATGTCGGTACTCCCGCTAGCTACTGTTTGCACTAAATCACGCAAGCGTACGTGGTCACAAGTAATATATGATTAAGTCAAGTTCGTTCCCACAGGGATCTAGTTTAGGTTTTAATTCAGTCAATGTACCTATGCAACAATGTATGGTTATTACTCACTGCTAAGACAATTAACAAGATTGGGATTGATTAAATAAAATTAACTAAAAAGGAAATTAACAAACTAAGAATTACTTAACTAATGAGAATTGGAATCGAATTACTTCTACAAGAGTAAACATGGGATCCTAACTTCATTAAATACTTTGCTTAGATCTGACGCCTTTAATCACTATATGCAATGGTTATGATATCTGATCGGATAACACGAAACAAGTATAATGTTAGGCCGAATACACAATTAATAATCAACTTTGTATGAGAGTTTAACAAGTAAAAGCGTTTATGCACTTAAAAACTTCTTGTATTACGAACCCTCTTCGTGATGTAAAATATCACAAAGAGCTGCTAGGTTACAATAAAGATAATTCGTTGTACGATACCCTTCTAGGGTTAACCTAACTGTATTTATATAACATACAGCTACGATACAATCTCTAATTGATATTCCTAATAATCAGCTATACAATGATATCAATTACAGATTGTCACACGTCTCCTATGTCAACTCGATCTCTTTGATAGCTATCCAATCTTCAAAGATATCGCTTCCATAATAAATCTTCAATCACTGTTGACCAGAAGACGCTTCCTCCAGACAGAGTTTGACAAACTCTGTCGAGCTTCCATCTGTCAGAGTTTACACTAAACTCTGACTGCTTCCAGCTAAACTCTGATAATTCACTGTAACACTTAAACAATGATTAAAACACATCAATTATATTTAACAATCTCCCCCAACTTGTTCATTAGCAAAAATGCATAAGTTAATGACAATAATTGATGATGTCAAAACAAATAGACAAATACAGTGTTTATACAAATTCAGAGTTTAAGCTTCTACTTAATAAAAACTACAGAGAATAAGAAAATCCTTACAGACCTTAATCTCTTATCATTTCAAGATCTGGCATGGCTCTGAGATAATCAATCAGCAATCTTCTTTCTGCATTTTCAAGCTCAATCTTCATAGCTTCTTTGATTTCTCTGAGCTGAGGATCACTTTCATCTGTCTGGTAGATAGCAGCCCTAAGATCATAAATTTTGTTCCTTCTCATCTCATTTCCCAGTCTGATAAATCTGACTTTTTCTGACTGTGAATTGAAATCAAGTACTGTGATTCCCAAATCAGTCTTTAACTTTGCAGTACCTTTCTTCATTTCAATGAGATTGCCTTTGTAATCCCTGTACTTAGGAACATATCTGTTATTATATTTCTCTCCTCTGATTGCCAGATTCTGAGTCATTCTCTGTCTGAGCACATTAGCAACTGATTGAGTCCTTCGACTATCCACCTTGAGAAGATACAGAACATACTCTAGTTCTTCCCAACATTTCAAGCCAATATCATCCTCACCAACTTTAAATACTGTCCCATCAGCCATGAAGTACAAAAGAAAATCCTTGTTTAAACTCTTCTGATGAACTAACTGTACTGATTCCAGTCTGTCCAAACTCTCTTGAGGAACACCACGACCTGGAACAGCCAGTGAAGAAGGATCTCTAGGACCAGTATATTGCCTTTTGTCTCTGTGTGAACCTAGTCCACCCTTATTATTACCAACTTTGTCAGACAAAGCTTTTCCATCAAAAACATTCATAGAAACTCCAGATAATACATTTGGATCATGAATTGTTCCTTTCCCAAAAACCGATCTCAACTGAGAAGAGTGTAAAGGTGTGATCATTGCTTGTGATACAATAGAAGTTGTGACTTTCTTCTGTGAACTTTCTCCTT
Source organism: Saposhnikovia divaricata (assembly GCA_036435485.1). Lineage (NCBI taxonomy): Eukaryota > Viridiplantae > Streptophyta > Magnoliopsida > Apiales > Apiaceae > Saposhnikovia > Saposhnikovia divaricata. The sequence goes on from CM071599.1 coordinate 38,621,389, forward strand.
CAATGCCTTTTAGCTTGAGTTTAGCCTCTGCTGCCATTTCTTCCTTTGAAAACCGAGATCTTTGACTAACATCAGCCCTTTCTCTGATCACAACACCTTTAACAACAGGTCTAGGAGCTTTGCCTCTTTGTACCTTACCAGACTTTAAAGCTTTAAGATGTTCTTCTTGTAAACTCTTCTCTTCAGCTTCAATATCCTCAATCGTAACTCCTTCCTCATTCTCTTCAATAAACAGCTTAGCAGCCAATTCTTCATCAGTTTGTGGATTAGAAGGTAACAGCAAACTCTTGGTCTTTGAAGTACCTTGAGTGTCAGTATTTCTCCCAACAGACTGTGATTTTGATGACTTGCTAGTTCTCAGAGTTTGAACCTCTTCAGCCTTGTTCTTTCCAGCACTATCCCTTCTGACAACTCTCTCCCCCTTTTTGACATTATCAGGCATAAGAATAGATGTAATTAACTCCAGGGAAGTAGCAATAGAATCAATTTTAGCAGATAAGTCAGACTGATTCTCTTCAACTTTACTCAGCCTGGCAAAGAGATTGTCTTGAGCTTTAGAGAATTTTGTAGTCACTAGTTTTGATTCTCTTTCCATTTTCATCTCTCTAGCTACAACCTCATTTCGCAAAGCAGTGATTGCCAATGTAGTATCATCAAATCTTCTATCCAGAGTTTTGACTTGAACTACAGTTGCTTTCAAGCAAGAAAGAATCTCTGGATTGGAGATAGTATCAGCAGTTTTCTTAACAAAATCAGCTGCTCTTCCTCGTAGAAAAATACAATCCTCTTTGTACCATTCAGCAGCATTCTTTGCAAATTGTGCTCTCTCAACTTCATGAGAAGTACAAGGTTGAGTGAAAGGTGTATGTTTATTATCTGTTTGTACTGGTGCACTCAGAGAAGCATCAGAGTTTGCACTACTTTCACCTTCAGTTTCAACACTTGTAACTTTAGCAGGTTCATCTTCAGCCATAGGTTTAGCAATTTCTTCTGTCGGCTTGTCAAGATTTTCTCCATGTTGCTCAGGCTCAGCAACAGGCATAGACTGAGAAGTGACCTTGGTTGCCTGATCAATTTCTTCTCCTCCTTCAACAGTTTGGTGAGCATCAGATATTAACTCAGTATGGGATGCCACAGCTTCAGAAAGAACAACCGTAGGTTGATCAGCTACACCAATATCAGAGATAGGATCAGAGAATGGCATAAATGAATCAAGAATATCATTTATTGGAGAGAGACCATCTCTAGCATCCTCTTCTGCAGGCATTTTGTCCTCTGCAGGCACTTCATCCTCTGCAGGTATTTCAGCCTCTACAGGTATTGCATCTTTCTCAACTTCAACAGGAGGTGTTTGCTGTGAAACAACCTCTGGAGTATCAATATCTTTATCCACAGAATCAGAGAATACCAGTTTTCTGCGTTTTGCTAGAGGTATATTATCTGAATCCTCTTCACTAGATGGTGACTTAGGCATTTTTGCCCGAACTTTTATTCTTTTCACTCTTCTAGTATAAACAGCTTCAGGGGATGTCCGTTTTGATTTTCTTTGTGTCTCTTTCACCTGCTTATCACTTGCATGTTGTTCAGTAACTGCCTTCTTAACTCTCTGTGCTGTAGATTGTGAATCTGGTGGAGATTGTGATGATTCAGAGTTTGTTTGTGGAGGTTGTTTTGTGGGTGCTGAGTGAGCAGGTGATTCAGTGTTTGGTTTTTGAGTACGGTCAATGTTTAGTGGTTCTGGTTCAGGTTCAGGATGTGGTTCAGGTTGTTGTTGTGGTTGTGGTTGTGGTTGTGGTTGTGGTTCAGGTTGTTAAATGTTGATGGTCTGTGTGACTCATGTCAGAAGGCTAAACAAAGGAAGTCATCTTTCAAGAGCAATTCATTAATGTTGTTCAAGTTCAAATGTGAGAGTTTCTTGTGCCACTTCCAACTCTCTTCACTAGACATTCTTGTAGACAGGCAAACAGCTTTTCCAACAGAGTCTATCAAAAGCTTGATTTCATAAATGTTGTTTTGCCTGTGACCAACTAGAACAACCTTTCCTGTAGATTTGCTGATTACTTCACAATATTCAGGTTGAAAATCTACATGATATCCCTTGTCACAGATTTGACTCACAGATAACAAGTCATGCTTGAGTCCTGGGACATGAGCTACATTGTTGATAATGACATTTCCAAGATTAATATTGCCATATCCCAATGTTCTTCCTACATTTCCATCACCATAGGAAACTTTTGGGCCAACCTTCTCCTCATATTCTGATAGCAGGGCTTTATTTCCAGTCATGTGTCCTGAACATCCACTGTCCACGACTAGGGTTGCCTCCCTGTTGCCCTGCAATCACAAGAAATTACTGAGGATTAGTTTTAAGGATCCAGACTTGCTTGGATCCTTTGGCATTCTTAACTTTGTTAGCTTTTACAGCGGAATTAACATTATCAGATTTTGAGCTAACAGTATCAGTGTTTACACTTGCAGTATCAACTTTAACCCATTTCAGATTGGGTTTTAGTTCATAGTAATTATGATAGATAGCATGATATTCTTTGCAAGTATAAATGGAATGCCAAGTGCTTCCACAGTGTGTGCATAAAGTCTGTAGCTTAGTTCTAGCAAAATCCTTCTTTACCTCAGACTTTGTAGGTAAAGAATTTATATTTTTATTTTTCTTGCAGAAATTTGCAAGATGCTTAGTACTACCACAGTTATGACATGTCTTTCTTGGAGCATAACTAGCAAGCATTGGTTTATTTCCTGAAGTGATGCCTACTTTTCCATTTCTGTTCTTGTTTGACACTTTCTGTTTCTCAGCAGATTTTAACTCCTTCAGTTTATGTTTGAGTTGTTTATCTGTCATTGAACCAATATTAACCTGTTTAACACTAGTTTTTACTGGTTTACTTTTGACAGCTTCCTTTTCATTTTCAGACAAAAATTTACTGGTTCCATGAACAAAATGAGTTCTGACTTTAACTTGATTTTGAAATCTAAGTTCATCTCCCTCATTATAACCTAGACCAACAGTGTCTGTTTGAAAAATCTGTTGAGTGTCCTTTCCAGAATTAGTCCAAGTCCTAATTTTATTATTTGCTTCCTTCAACTCTGACTCTAGTTGTTTATACTTCTGAAGCAAATTCTGTTCTTTACAAACAGCATCATCTCTCTTTCTGAACTTGTTGCATGTTTTCAAGTTTTTCTTCAACAAGTTTATTTCTTACCTTAAGTTCAGAATTTTCAGCTTTTATCCTCTCATTTTCTAAAGTCTGATCCCTATAACTTATATGCAATGATTTAAGATAAATTCTTAATTGAGCAATGTCATCAATATTATAAGCATAGGTAGTTAGAGGTACCTGATTTTCAGAGGATTCTGATTCAGTAGTAGCCATGAGAGCATAGTTTACTTCTTCATCAGAATCTGAAGTATCTACCCAATCTCTGCCTTTAGTGTAGAGTACCTTTCCAGTTTTACCCTTCTTGCACTCAGGAGCATAGTGACCCATATCCTTACACTTGTAGCATTGAATTTCAGACTTATCCTTCTTCCCTTTAGAATCTCTCTTATCAGACTTCCTGTAGCTTTTCCTGTCTTCATTTGAATCCCTAGAAAACCTTTTTCCTTTCTTGAAATTCTTGAAGCCTATTTTCTTGAAAGTCTTCACCATTAACACAACCATTTTCCTCATTTCTTCTTCATCATCCTCAGAGTCAGATGATTCAGAAGAGTTTGAATCATAATCAGAGTTTGGTGATTCACTTTCTGAATGTATGACCAAAGCTTTTCCCTTCATTTTCCTTCTTGTTGCCTCTTTCTTATGAGGCTTCTCTTCAACATTAAGAGCAACAGACTTTCCTTTCCTGCTTGATCTCCTGTTTCTCTGCTCCATTTCCAATTCATGAGTTTTGAGCAGTCCATAGATTTCATCAATCTCTGTTTCAGCAAGATCATAGTTATCTCTAATAGTGGTTGTTTTCACATCCCACTTTTCAGGTAGAGAAAGAAGAAACTTGAGATTCGAGTCTTCTAGATCATACTCTTTGTTGACCAATGACAGATCATTAATCAGTTTACAGAATCTATCAAATGTTTCTGTCATGGTCTCTTCAGGTTTAGCCTCAAAATGCTCATACTCTTGTGTGAGTATGTTCTCCAATTCTTCTTAATAGCCGCAGTTCCTTGACACCTGACTTCAAGAGCATCCCATATTTCTTTTGCAGTGGTGCAGTTAATGACTTTGTTAGACATAACATTGTCTAAAGCACTATGCAGTAAATGCCTAACTTTTGCATCCTTAGCAATTGATGATAGATCTTCAGGAGTCATGTCCTTCTTTTCCTTTGGAACCATTTTTGCTTCTTCACCAGCAACTGCAACAGATAGCTTTGTAGGATTGTGAGGGCCTTCATAAATCCTGTCAAGATATTCTGGATCTGTAGCCTCCAGAAACATAGTCATCTTGACCTTCCACATAGCATACTCTAATGGCCTCAGAATAGGAACCCTGATTGGTTCATAACGACTCACAGTAGTAGGAGCCTTTTCAGAAAAAGTAGGTGTTGGTGGAGGAATTGCTGCCATGATTATTTTTGTGTTTGGATCTTAACCTGTAATAAAGTAACAGATTGGCTCTGATACCACTTGTTAGGCCGAATACACAATTAATAATCAACTTTGTATGAGAGTTTAACAAGTAAAAGCGTTTATGCACTTAAAAACTTCTTGTATTACGAACCCTCTTCGTGATGTAAAATATCACAAAGAGCTGCTAGGTTACAATAAAGATAATTCGTTGTACGATACCCTTCTAGGGTTAACCTAACTGTATTTATATAACATACAGCTACGATACAATCTCTAATTGATATTCCTAATAATCAGCTATACAATGATATCAATTACAGATTGTCACACGTCTCCTATGTCAACTCGATCTCTTTGATAGCTATCCAATCTTCAAATATATCGCTTCCATAATAAATCTTCAATCACTGTTGACCAGAAGACGCTTCCTCCAGACAGAGTTTGACAAACTCTGTCGAGCTTCCATCTGTCAGAGTTTACACTAAACTCTGACTGCTTCCAGCTAAACTCTGATAATTCACTGTAACACTTAAACACTGATTAAAACACATCAATTATATTTAACATATAAGCTACCTCTCGGTATACTAACACCAAACTACTCATACATCCACAAAAGAGATAGAAGATGAATAGACACCAATTATGTTTAGACCCTATATCTCTATAAGATTTGAAAACATAACGGTTTAAGCACAAGTTATCCATATTGATCACATAGGGCAGCCTAATATATCTATTTACGCTACAAATCATGATGTTAAAACATCAACCTATCCTATGCTAGCATGGCAAGTTCTAAATCTCAAGATCCACTCTCGTTTCGCAAGAGATTAACAATTCAATTTAGATGTTAGCTATGCATCTAAAAGCATTACGAATAACCATACAAGGATATCAAATATACATCACACACAGATCTTTAAAGCATCAAAATACTAAAGCTCCATAAATAAATCCGTTAGAATCCCATGACAATGATTAGTTCCTAATTGAACCTCTCGTCATCATGGGATCAAGTGAAACCATGATAATAACAAAGTATGAAAAGATACAAATAAACCTAAGTAATTAATATGTAATGATGTGTTTTTTTCTGTCCCCCAAGATGTGTATTTATAGTCCCAATTTGCCTCTCCATCAAGCAATTGCCGTTTTAGAGTTGGAATAGGAGTTTGGCAATTTCCGTTCTTGAATGAGAATAGAATTGCAAATTCGATGTGTAGATCTGATTCTGGAATGTTCTAGCCGCCCAGAGCAATTACCATACTTATTAGAAGTAGGAATTATAGCAATTTCCTTGTCAAAGTTGAATTTCTGCAGTTCGGCACATAATACGTTTCCTAAACTGATTCGGTTTTGAAGGAAAATTCGTAACTGACTTTTCTTCAGTATTTATGGGCCGTTCCAGTTGGATTTGGACATTTGAACCACTTTAGAATGAAAGAGAATTCCGTTATCTTCGCGTGGATGTTACGGTTGAAGCTATTTTTGGAATTTTAGATAAGAAAATTGAAAGAAGAAATGCAGAACATAATAAACGAAGAACAAATAGCAATAATATTCTCATTCATAATCTCAAATGTAGATGATATTACAGTATATAAACTACTCCAAAAGGTTATGTTACTGGACTCAACTGAATCTAAAAGCCCAACTCAATTCTAGCCCAAACATAAACTTAACTCATACTGGTCCAATAACATTCTCTAGCCCAGATGGTCCAACTCATGACAATACCTCCCTCTTAAATTATCCTTGTCCTCAAGGATGAATATGAGAATATGGTATAGTCTTTCTTCTATTAGACTTTTACGGATCCTGCTCTCATTCTTGGAGTGTTAGCCCCTGCTTTGCTGACAAGAGTTAAGTGAAATTTGTAACTCATTTTCATGACACCTGCTACATCAGGAAGTAGAAATAATAGAAGTGATGTTTCATGCCACTTTCCCATTTCGATTAATGGATACCCTGCACCAAGTTTGCTGTAATCAGGAGATGGTCCACATATAATTTCATATTCTTGTTCCCAACTATCACAAGCAAACATAAGCAATTTATAGTCACTACATCGGCTTCGAGAAAAATGATCATCAAATCTGCAAAGAACGGAAGATCCCAAGATACTTGTATTCGCTGTAATTTCAGTTCTACTGAGAAAGTGTCTAGCGTCCTTTTGGTTCAGAAAGAAAATTCCAGGTCTTCATTGCATTCTTGGATCTATATTAGAGAAGAATCTAGCATGGAAGCCTTAACCTTTAACATCTGATACTTGTTATCAACAATCCCATTTGCTAGTGCACCAGCTACAAGCTCCAAAGTCTCTTTAATCTGAACATGTATGCAATCAACAAGAAACCTAGAAAAACTTTTGGTTAGGACATTTTTTCTTATTTGAGATATAATATCCAAGCATACTTGTTTCCTAGCTTCCATATCAGCATGTGTAATGTTTATACACCTCCAATTTGTAGCAACTAGATTTAGAAGTTTTAATCTTCTCATCCCCACCGCAATAATTTGTAGTGCTCTACAAAATTTGCTTGCATCGGCCAAGCAAATACAAGAATATACTCCAACAACAATTGCAGCCTTGGTGCTAAGCTGACCTAGAGGATTATTGACATCTAGAAAAAAATGTTGCATGGACCTCTTCTCAAACTCAGACATATAAGGTTCTGTTTCATTCTGATCATCATACCATACTCCGATTGTAAACAGACTAACATGCCCGTCAATATCATGAAACATGGATGTTTGTGGCATACTAGTAGCAGATGGAATACCAAAAAGCTTAGTCTTACCCAAGAAATTTTTGTCTTTTGTTTTAATTCTCTGACCTTCAAGCACTTGAATTAGAACACCAAATTTAATATGAGAGTAGAAGACCTGATCCTTTTGTATTAAAATGCTTTTGTTTCTTGGAACAAACACAACCATAACCTCTATCGCAGTCTCCAAACCAAGTGACACATGAATACCAGAATCTTTCACCTTACCATTCTTTTCACCACTTGCAACTGCACTCTGAAAAAGAGCAAATGTGCCTCCTGGATCAAATTTACGCACAATCGTATCATTAATATTGCTAAACAATTTTTTCAACAAAGAAGCATTTGCAGGTGTTCTAGGCTCGTACATAATATGCATCCAGTTTAAGTCAAAAATAACACCAGTATCCTTTAGAATAAAATCATTAGCTTCACTCTTTGTTCCTCTCGGTGCTACCTCGCTGATAGCCAGAATGCCCTTATTAATATCAGCTACACTTGTAAATTTATATAGAGTATTTCCATTTCTAGCATCACAAACTTTCACGCACTTGCTGCTGTTCATCATTAACAACCTGATGTGAATGAGATTTTCATCCAACTGAGATATTTGATCATTTGATCATCCTTGTTATCAAAACACTCATGATCGACATGAATCATCCTCTTTTCATTAAAGTCTTCGCTATCCAAATGAGTGTCACCAGGCTTAACTCTAACCTCTAGTAAAGGATGTACAGCAGGTATGGTACCTCCTCTGACTTCAATAGGAGCAGAATTTTCTTTAAACATTTGTTTCATCCCTTCATACATTTCGTATTCTTCTTCAGCAACTTCAAATAACATGATCTCTCTAATTAGGTGCTCCTGAAACTTAGCCCAATTAACTGTTCCCTGCAAAGTTGTAATTGACCACACATCAATAGTTTCTCGGATTTCTACTTCGAGCCCATTTATAAAATTATGAGCCAGAATTTCCTCACTAAACACAAAATCATAAAGGCACTCGGATAAATTCTTAGTTTGTAAAAATTCAGTCTCATACTCATCAACTGAATTCCGCTGTGGGATCCCTAAAGGATTTACCAAATAGTAAAGATCCACCTCACAATCGTCAAATCGAACTAACACATCATGTAAAAACATTTTCCAGTCTACTTGTTCATTTCTTTTCCCATAAAACCACCTATACCAAGTTTGAGCTCTGCCTACAAAATGAAGTCCAGCTATCCTTATTTTATCCGCATCCACTTCATTTTTGAATTCGAAATAATTGTGAGCCCGTAATATCCAACCTCGTGGATCTGTACCATCAAAAGGTGGTAAAACATTAGGATGTTCTCCATGATTTATGTCCACGTGTTGTGGTACACTAGCAGTGGTGATAAATGTGACTCTAGAATTAGCTTCCTGAGTTTCGACTCTTCTAGAATTTTCATCAAACAGCTGAAGTGCAGACTCTCTATTTGGCAAACTGATTGTTGTCGGTTCACTAATTAAAAACTGTCTCTCCAGCATTTTGTCAAACAATTTAGGTTCAACTTCATTTGGTAAATTAGAAGTAGCACCCATTGTATAACTTGGTAACATGGTTTGTGTGGCTAGATGTGGTGTGTTTAGAGAATTAAGTTGATGGCAAGTGGTCAGTTGCGTGTAAATTGGGGGTGTTTCAGCGGATGTAAATGATGTTGGATTGAAAAATGGGTTAACATTAACAGTATGATGAGCATGTGAAATTGAATGTCAACAGAGGCATTCAAGTAAGATGCATAAGTTGTGTAGTCTGAGATAAAGCTTACAGGTGGTCCAACTTGATGTGGTTCGTCGATCTCCAACTCTGTAGCACCACCGTTATCGAAGAAATTCAAATAGTTGGTGATTCCTCCATGTTGTTGATTTGTGAAAGTCGATTGCGTCGATTGCCACCTCGCTGCCTCCATTAATAGGTCATATGGTTGATTTTTAAAATTTGAATCCATCGTGTCCGAGAAACGTTAGGCTCTGATACCACTGTTACAGTTGAAGCTATTTTTGGAATTTTAGATAAGAAAATTAAAAGAAGAAATGCAGAACATAATAAACGAAGAGCAAATAGCAATAATATTCTCATTCATAATCTCAAATGTAGATGATATTACAATATATAAACTACTCCAAAAGGTTATGTTACTGGACTCAACTGAATCTAAAAGCCCAACTCAATTCTAGCCCAAACATAAACTTAACTCATACTGGTCCAATAACATTCTCTAGCCCAGATGGTCCAACTCATGATAGTGGACTGTAAGATCGTCCAAAACGGACTTGTAGAACTTAAGATATGGCCCAAACAGTGAATAAGGATTTTCTGGATAAAAATTCATAATTTCCAGAAGGGTTCCCGCGCCACAGCGCCCTTCCTAGGCCGCAGTGCACCATGCTTTCTGTCCAAGATTGTAGAAAATCTTCCAGGCTTCGCGTGAGCTGTAAGATCGCTGAAAACGGACTTCTAGAACTCCAGATTTGGCCAAAACAGTCAAGACTGCGCAACCTACCCAGAAAATCCGAATTTTACACAAATTGCTCCTTTCTCCTCCGTTTCTTTTGCATTAGCTAACATCTTCAATACCATAACACATGTAACCCCTTGGTAGCATAACACAAGTGTCCAATCTTCATTCCAATGCTTAATTCCACTCTAATATCGATTAGAAACACCAACACTAACCAAAAGCTACAACCCTGCACAACTACAAAAAACACATCAGAAATACAACAAACTCGAGTCCAAGTCAATTAATTTAAGTGGATATGGAACGCTCCAAGTGGATATAAAATCCACTTATCAGCTATCAACCCAGCAGCATGATTATCTGCACATGTACCAGCCGCCTTATGGCGCAGCTCTCTAGAATGAAGAGCAGATCTAACCTCCTCTAGAGAAATAGTATCTTTACCAACAATAAACGATTGCACAAAGTTCTCATATGATAATGGTAAAGAAACTAACAGAATCAAAGCAGCATCCTCATCTTCAACTTTAACATCATATTACGCAATTCTAATAAAATTGTGTTTAATTGATTCAAGTGATCTCGAAGAGGCATACCTTCCTGCATTCGCAGATTGAACAGGCGTTGCTTCAGAAGCAACTTATTTGTTAAAGACTTTGTCATGTAGAGACTTTCAAGCTTTAACCATAAACCAGACGCGGTATCCTCCTCCGCAATTTCAGTAATAATATCATCTGCAAGGCACAACAGAATTGTTGAGTGTGCCTTTTCTTCGAGATTGGTCATCTCAGCGCTTCCAGAAGCAGCCGTTTTTGTGTTCAACGGCGCCTAGAGCCCCTGTTGCTTTAACAAGGCACGCATCTTGATTTGCCATAGACTGAAACTATTTCTCCCAGTAAATTTGTCGACCTTAACGTTAATACCACTAGACATCTTTCTCCCAAAACCGTATACGTGAACAGTACCGTATGAACAGTACCATATGAACAGTGCCGTATGAACAGTGCTGTATGAACAGTACCGTATGAACAATACCATATGAACAGTGTCGTCTTCTCCGGCGATGAACAATGACTCCGCCTGAAGAGTGTCGTCTTTTTCGGCGAGCTTGAAAAAATTTCGACGAAAATTTTCGCAAAAAAAAACAGGAGCTTTAACCAAAAGCTCTGATATCAATTTGTTATAACGGAAGTAAGAAAGATGATAAACGTAAGGAGAAAATATATATGCAGAAGAGAAATAATTATATTGATCTTGAGGATGATTACAGATTTTTTCAGATGATTTACAATCCTTACATGCATATCTCTTTATAGACAAAATATAAGGGGTTAGGTGTGGTAGGTGAGTCAAATCCAGCGACTACAGTGGCGCCGCCGGTGACGGCATAGTCAACAGTCAAGTCCGGCGGCTATTCAAGGTATTCCAACATAACCAATCGAGGTCAGGTTATATTTACGCCCTCAAAAAAATACTCACCAATTTGACGAAAATAAGCCTCAGATAGAAAAACTAGCAAAGCTCTCATTAAGAAAAATTAAGCCCAAAACGTAAGACATCAGGGGACAAGGCATGGGGTGATTTGGCTTAATGAAGGGACAACGGGTATCCATCCACTGCAATCTGAAAATTCACCCAAGACGATTCATCAAGTTATCCAACAGATGCACCATTCTTCCTCATCATTGCACTCACTTCTTTAAACTCCTTTTGATTTAGCTAGAGTCGTTAATTATTATTTAATATATTCGTAAACTTTTGTAGAAAGTGTTTTTGCATTTCAACTAAAGTTAGAGTAATTAGTGACTAATGAAGACGTAAACGTAAAGTAAGTTTGACACTTATGCAGCATAACCGGTGACAACTTCTTTTAAGTAGTTTTAGCTACAAACACACCGACCGTCCTCAGGTGGAACAAACTTTGAGATCAAGATTATGTACCAATCATTTCTTTTGAATAAACTATGCAGCAATTATAACATAGTATTGTATAGTGCTTCTGTACTTGAAGTTAGATCATTCGATCAAACCCATTGTCATTAAAATCACCTCAGAAATTTTAATCTAATTCTCTTTTCAATCCGCGACGGAGTCATAAAATTAGAAATATATGAGTTAAAATAAAATAAAATTTTCTAAACAAACATGTATTTACTAGTGAAGGCTAATTTTTTTTATTGGATATTTATATGAAACTTTTTAGAGTTAAATGCACTTTGCATCCCCTAGCTTTACTTCAATTTCAATTATGTATATGTAGTTTAATAAATTGCACTTTGCATCTCCCAACTTTAAATTATAGGTCAAATCACAGTCCCTTATACGTTTACTATCAAAAATAATATTTCTTTTAACGATTGTATTCACAAATGCGATATAAAATTGTGTAGTGATTATATAATTTATATTTCAAGATGGTACAAATATATTTTAATGATTTTATACGTATCATATATCATAATAGTCACAACTTTATTTAATGGAAACATATTAGTTTAATTTTTTACAAATATAATATAATTGATTAATGGTCAAAAAATAATATTAAATTATAATTTAAAAAGTGTAAAATTAGTTACATGTTTAAAATCTATAATTATATCATCATTGCAATCATTTTATATCACATTTGTTAATGTATTCGTTAAAAGCAATATTATTTTTGATAGAAAATGTATAAGGGATTGTGATTTGACTTATGATTTAAAGTTTGGGGATGCAAAGTGCAATTTATGAAATTACATATATATAATTGAAATTAAAGTAAAGCTAGGGGATGCAAAGTGCATTTAACTCAATTTTTTAGTACCAACACATTTTTTTTTAAAGAAGTGCCAATGTCTCACATTGCGACTTTGCGAGCAAGACAAGTTTCCACTGTGTGGTCAACCCTTCTGAATTCCATCCGCATTGAACCGTATAAATTATGACTGATCATTTACCACAAGCCTCTGCTTAAGCACAAACCAATACGAGAAAAAAAGACCAAACTAGGAGAAGGGGAGCAAGTTATTCTTATTTTTGATGGCAACTAAGATGATATTATTGTTGATACACATATATATCTCCTTCATCATTCTCATCTCTCAATCCCAACCAGACTCCGATGAATTATTAACGGCCGGTCGCGATATTTCCTACTGGTGCCAAACAACTCCTCATCCTGAACCATGCAACTATTTTCTAGGCCTGCAGAATTCTCATGACAGGCCAAAAAATCGTGCTCATTTTCGGCAAATGTTGTTCCAAGTAACACTGGACCGTGCTCTGCATGCGCGGAACTGCACTACTAGGCTTGGAAATGAGTGCGAAAACAAGAGAAAGAAGGCGGCATGGGAGGATTGCAACAGGCTATTTGGTGACACTATTTTCCAACTCAACCGAACGCTGGAAGGCATAAAAAGAAAGCCAAGTAGAAAAGGTTGCTCAAGTTTCGACGCTCAAACTTGGCTAAGCGCTGCCCTAACAAATCTGGAGACTTGTCGATCAGGGTCATTTGAGCTAAATGTCTCGAAATTTATAGCTCCAATTACTACTAACAATGTTTCAGAATTAATTAGTGATAGTTTAGCTGTTAACCGAGCTTTCTTGTCACATAAAAATGATTTTATAAATGACAATAATCAAGAATTTCCTAGTTGGGTTAGGGATCATGACAGGAAGCTGCTGCAATCTTCACCATGGGCATGGAGGGCAAATGTAGTGGTAGCGAAAGACGGATCAGGAATATTTACATCAATACAGGCAGCTATAAATTATGCAGCAAAAGTGAGGAGGGGAAATGGGAGGTTTATAATATATGTGAAGAGAGGTGTCTACTGGGAGAATATTGAGGTTGGCTATAACTTAAACAACATTATGTTAGTTGGTGATGGGATGAGATATACTGTTATTTCTGGCAGCAGGAGCGTTGCTGGAGGATTCACAACCTACAGCTCTGCAACTGCAGGTAAAATTCTCTCTGTTTTTTAAAGTTATTCTTATGTTTTATTTAACCAGAAACGACACTAATCGTGCACTGATTTATTTAAACACATGATGATTTTATTGGATTATCGGTTATAGAAGGGCACCGGGGTTAAGATACGTGCAATACCACCTAACAGTCATTAATCAGCAAGTTCAAGAGTTTTAAATTTGGAAAGAACAAAAGCATACGTTATTTAACTTATGTGCTTCAAGCTGAGAAAGCTTTAGACAAAAAATGAAATGGTTCTCGAGTGCACATCATTTTGAGTTGCTTCTGTTATAAGTGTTTAAGAAGTGGAACACTTACCAGTTACCACAAACACCATATCAATGATCATAATCAATTACACATATACATCTGTACTTTTATCAAGAGGCTTGAAACTTTTTCTTATGTATGAATATTAGTGGAACTTAGCTTGCACGAAAAGATTTTAATCTAATATTTCATGTAAAATCCCATTTTAACATTTTGAGTAATCTACATATATGAAAAATTACTATTTTTTGATGATGAAATAATTTAATTTTATCTTCTGACTCATAAGTCATAACCTTGTCAACTAGAGGTTCAGTGTTCCAGTTTCAGTTATGGATGTCTCAGTATTTAAATTTTCATATACTTGATCATTACCAACAAACAATGACGAATTCATTGTCCAGGAATTGATGGCATTGGATTCATAGCCCGGGGCATAACATTTCGCAACACAGCCGGTCCACAAAGTGCACAAGCGGTTGCACTACGATCAGCCTCTGATTTCTCTGTCTTCTACTCCTGTGGATTCGAAGGATACCAAGACACTCTCTTTGTCCACGCCCAACGCCAATTCTACAAATATTGTTACATTTACGGCACAATCGACTTCATCTTTGGTAACGCAGCTGTAGTTTTCCAAAACTGCCTTATCTACGTTCGACGACCTTTACATGGCCAAGTCAATGTCATTACAGCTCAAGGTCGCATTGATCCCAACCAAAACACTGGCATTTCGATCCAATACAGCGTAATCAAGGCAGCACCGGATCTTAAACCGGTGGTAAGAGACTTTAGAACGTACCTGGGGAGGCCATGGCAGCAATTTTCGAGAACAGTGTTACTAAAGACTTACATAGATAATATAGTAAGTCCACAGGGTTGGTTGGCATGGGAGAACACTAAGTTTGCATGGGATACATTGTATTATGGAGAGTATAAAAATATTGGACCTGGTTCTTCAACCAGAAACAGGGTGAAATGGAAGGGTTATCGCGTTATTAGGAGTGCTAGCGAGGCCTCTAAGTTCACGGTGAACAATCTTATATCCGGCCGGACATGGTTAAAAGCCACTGGAGTTCCCTTTAGTTCTGGGATCTAATTAATCAGTTCTGGGCTTTAATTAATCACTTCTTATGATTTAGCAACATTCTAAATTATAGTGTACAATATATATGTCGCATACCCCTATGATTTTAGCCCTCAGAGTGGTCATGTGTTTCGTATTTGTGTTAAAAGGAAGCATGCATTTGTATTAATTTATATCTTTTAGCTTAGAGAGTGAGTTTGTAACAGAGGCTTTAATTACCTAATTTATAATGGTTATGAATTCTGGTTTGGTCCGCATAGTTTATCAATGTTGCTTGTATGATTGGCCCTGTTTTGTAGATCTGGATATTTTTGAGGAATCCAGGTAAAGATTGTTTCAGAGACCAGATAATTTGGGAGCAAGGCCCAAAATAACAAGGACAAACATCAAAAATTACATTCGCAGTTAGTTTATATACTCGGGCAGCTACTTTTTCTTTTTCTCATTGAAACTCTCTAGTCTCTAATCCTTTTTCTTTTTCTCATTGAAACTCTCAGTCTCTAATGATCCTCTGTTATCGGAAACTATTGGGATAAACACAAGATATGCAACATGTAAAAAAGGAGAAATTTTAGTTAGATAAAATATAAAAGATATTGTATTTTACCTAATAAAGGAAATTATTTAGTTTTTACCTAATAAAGGAAATTATTTAGTTATTGAAAATAGAAAAGATAATATGCTTAACCTGAAAAAGGAAATTGATTAATAAAGGAGACATTTTAGTTAGATAAAAATATAAAAGATATGTATTTTGCCTAAAAAGGAAATTATTTAGTTATTGAAAAATATAAAAGATAACATGTTTAACCTGAAAAAGGAAATTGATTAGTTAGTAGGATGGATTTTATCTATAATTGAGTAAAGGTAAATAAGTTGATTATGTTATTTTACTAAATAAAATAGGTCATAGTTTTTAATAAATAAGAAATTAATGTTACCTGTGATATTTCTAGGAAAAAAAGGAATTTAATTAGAAAAAATAGAAAAGACGATACATTTTAGCTAAAAAGGTAATCGGGTTAATTATTAGTATTATAATATTATTATTTTATTTTTATTAAATAGAAACACCCGTGATAATATTAAAAAAAAGAGGTTTTAGTAAGAGAAAAGAATAAAGGTAACGTGTTTTGACTGAAAAAGGTAACCATCCATGATATAATTGGAAAAAGAGATATTTTAGTTAGAGAAAAGGGAAAATGTAACGTGTTTTGGCTGAAAAAGGTAATTGATCAATTAATAGTAATTATAATATAATTATGTTATTTTATTAAACAAAATTGTTAGTAGTGTTTTTAAAAAAGAAGGAATTTTAGTTAGATAAATTGTAAAAGCTATTGTATTTTACTTGAAAAAGTAAATTATTTAGTTATTGAAAAATAGAAAATGTAACATGTTTAACTTGAAAAAGGAAATTTATTAATAAAGGAAAATTTTATTTAGATAAAATATAAAAATGTTGTATTTTATCTGGAAAAGGAAATTATTTAGTTATTGAAAAATAGAAAAGATAATAAGTTTAACCTGAAAAAGAAAATTGATTAGTTAGTAGGATGAATTTTATCTATAATTGAGTAAGGATAAATAAGTAAATTAATTAAGTACCATATCGACCGACCGACCGACCAACTAAACAAACTTTTAATATTTCGACTTTTATATAATAGTATAGATAGATTTCGTTAGCTTATAATCTGCACGGCTTCGTTTCAAATATTTATTATTATATTAATTTTTTTAATGCTTAATTGTTATTAATTTAGCTATCAAATTGTTGTTAAAAAATTAATATATATAAAATTTTATACGTTCAATTTATTATGTGTTTTATCTTGAATTCTTAAAACTTGATTTGAATGATTTTACAGCCCACATGAAATTAACAAATAATCTTTAATTTAGTGATGATTTAACAATTTTTCTCCAATTAAAACTACAAAGAAACAAAAAAGAGATGAAATTAATAATTTTTTACATTGAAAATTCTATTCGATTTAGGAAATCTACTTATATTTCATTTTGATTATCAAAATAACCTTATTATTATTTCAAGATAGTTGTACTTATAACAACAAATACAGTTTTAATAATAAGCTTAAGAGGGATTTGTCCAAAATTTTGGTAGTAGGTAGTGTGATTCTTAGAACGACAAAATAAATAAGAACCGTTAGATTTTAAAATAAATAGATGAAAAATGCTAGATCTAGCATAAAAAATATTTTGCATTCTAACATGTAAATTAAAAAGTGTATTTACATTGAAATACGAAAAAGTGCATGTTAATGATTTAAATCATATATAATTAGGTTTTCTATATTCAATAGTATTATCAATTTAGGTCTTCTACATTGAATAGGATTAATGTAAAAATCGTAATTATATTTTTTTCATGAGATTTCGAGTGTTTTCATTTGGATAATAATTGTTAAATCATTATTAAATTAAAGATAATTTTATGAGTTTCGTGTGGACTGTAAAATCATTCAAATTTGATTTCTAGATTTCAAGATAGAGCCCAAATAATAAATATAAACTTTTTTTAATATTAATAAATAAATAAATAAAATTCAATTCTAATACAACCTTTTATATCCTTTTCACATAATATTTTTTTTAAAAAATTCAATTCTAATACAACCTTTTTAATTACATCTAATTTAGATTATAATTTTATTTTTAGAATAATATAATCTTGATCATTTATTTTTAAAAATATTTAATTGACGATTGAGATTATTTTGGCGATACATGCACCAAAATTATGAGTAGATATATAAGGATATAATTTATAATTTAACAAACGGTTTTTAACCCAATTTTTTAATTTAACGAAAAATTTTTAGTAGTATAGTGATTAGACAATAATTTGGATAATATTACTCTTATTCTTATTACATGTAAGGATGTAATGGGTCAAATTTAAAAAATTTCATGAGATGGGTGAATTTGGTAGACATATCAAGGCAAGTCGCACAAATATGGTGCAAGGTTTAATATTACTAGCCAACTTATCCGCGCTTCGCACGTTTTATAAATTTTATTTTAAAGTTTTGAAAATACATAAATTAATTTCTATTATTCTTAAAAATTGATTGGTCTC
Source organism: Saposhnikovia divaricata (assembly GCA_036435485.1). Classification (NCBI taxonomy): domain Eukaryota; kingdom Viridiplantae; phylum Streptophyta; class Magnoliopsida; order Apiales; family Apiaceae; genus Saposhnikovia; species Saposhnikovia divaricata. The sequence continues at coordinate 38,639,655 of CM071599.1, forward strand.
TTATGAATTTTTAAAAAAAAATCATTTTAAAAATAATTTACATGAATTATTAGTTGGAAAAAATACTCTCATTATATATCTAAAATTTTGATAATCTTAAATATATCACAAACATATAAAAGTAAAAAATTACAATATGAACGTAATATTTACGATCAAAAGTTACAAATATTGAATATAATTTAATAACATTTTTTAAAGTCGACGCCCCTCTCATAATATACATGTTCAATAATAGTGTAAAAAATTATTTAATTTGAATATTAATTTTTATAATATAATTTAATAACAGGTGTATAAATTTTTATCAATTCAATCTTCCGATATAATGGTTGGGTTTGTTCAATTTAATTATTTTAGTCATAACTCATGTGTAATTTATTTATGTGCAAAAATAAAAATTTGTCTGTATTATTTGTTTACAAATTTCTGATATTAAGTAAAGATATGTGTACTTCCAAAATTTATTACGACTCCATAATCATTGATAATAAAGATTGCTTGAAAATTTTCAGGTTAATAACGTTTTTAAAGCCGACACCCCTCTCATAATATACATATTCAATAATAGTGTAAGAATTTGTTTAATTAGAATAAAAATTTATTTCGACAAAATATAATGAAACAATGGGTGTATAGCTTTTTTATCGATTTTATCATCCGAGAAGTGGCAGGGTTTGTTAAATTTAATCGATTTGATCATAACTTATGTATAATTTATTCATGTGCAAAATTAAAAATCTGTTTGTATTGTTTGTATACAATTCCAGATATTAAGTAAATATCTTGTACTTCCATAATTTATTACGACTTTCACAATCATTGATAATAAAAATTGCTTGAGAAGTTAAGGTCGTTTACCCTATAATCATCCGAAAAAAATTATAATGATCTTGAATAGGATAAAAAATAACGCAATTTAAACAATTGTTAATCGTCATTTTACCTAAAAATAAACTTAACTATATATATTAATATTTAATATTGAAATAATAACTATAATGTTCAAATAAAGTTTGCTAATTTTTAAACAAGTTAAAAAAAGTAAATTTAATAAATGTTTAATAGGTGTAATTAATTACTAATTAAATTGTCATTAATAGCTATTTAATGCAAGAAAATTTTTTTATTAAAAAAATCAAAAAAACAAAAATTTAAAAAAAATACCTTGAACTATTCTAGTGAATTTCCGATCTCCAGGCATTATAATATACTAGGCAATTTAGCCGCGCTTCTCGCGGTTAATAAAATAACATTTTTAGCTTCTAAAAATAGATAAATTAATAAAAAAACTAATAGGTATTTTAAAAATTTCCTAAAAAAAGTGATTTTCAGGAGAGAATTACCAAAATGGACCATCCACAAAAATTTGGCCCGCACCTGCCCCCTTAATGTGCAATTTCGTGTGTCGTATCTGCTTTTTCAATTTTGTTTCCCCTATTGTGCTGTTTCATATGCAATATCAGGTAGCATTACTGTACAGGTGTGCCGTATCAGGCCTAATGATGCACACGAAATGCCACATTAGTAGCCTAACACGACAGACAAATTAGCGTGTCACGTGTTGTGCCAAACAAAACCCCGTATCCATGGGGTATTTTGGACCGTATTTCTGGAATAGGGTAGGTAGGGCCATAAAAATTGGAAATGGTCCATTTTGGGTCATCACCCTTAAAAAAATTTGTACGAATTATTAGTTGAAATAATACTTTCATTATATATCAAGAATTTTAATAATCTTAAAAATATTATAAACATGAAAAATAACAATTACAATATTAAATATAACTAAATGATGTTTTTAAAGCCGACACCCCTCTCATAATATGCTCAGTAATAGTATAACAATTTGTATAATTAGAATATTAATTTATTTTGACACAATAAAAAAATGACGCAATGTGCACAATTTAAGTCATTAATTTACATAAAAATAATCTTAATTTTATACATATAACTAATATATTATATTGAAATAATAATTATAATACTCAAATAAAGTTTGTCAATATTTTATATAAATAATATGAAGTAAATTTAATATATACTTATTTAATAGTGTAATTAATGATTATTAAAATGTCATTAAGATGCCATTAAGCTCCTACTTAAAGCAAAAAAAATTAATAAAAAAATAAAAAAAAGTGAGAATTTATGAAAAATATCTTAAACGCTTCTGGTGCGTTTATGATCTCTAGGCATTATAATATACTAGGCAACTAAGCCTCGCTTTGCGCGGTTAATAAAATTTTATTTTTAGCTACTAAAAAATAATAAATTAATATAAAAATTAATAAGTATTTCAAAATTTTCCTAAAAAAAAGTTAGCTAAACAGTTTCCATGAATTATTAGTTAGAATAATACTCTCATTATATATCAAGAATTTTAACAATCTTAAAAATATTACAAACATGCAAAATAGCAATTACAATATTAAATATAACTAAATAACATTTTTAAAATCGACACCCCTCCCATAATATACATGCTCATAAAAGTATAAGAATTTATATAATTAGAATATTAATTTATTTTGACATAATATAATGAAACAACATGTGTAAAACATTTTGACACAATAAAAAATGACACAATGTTAACAATTTTAAGTCGTTAATTTACATAAAAAATAATCTTAATTTTATACATATAATTAATATTTTATATTGAAATAATAATTATAATGATCAAATAAAGTTTGTTAATCTTTTATATAAATAATATGAAGTAAATTTGATATACATATTTATTTAATAAGTGTAATTAATAATTATAAATGTCATTAAGATGCCATAATGAGTTATTTAATGCTCGAAAAGAATTTTAATAAAAAGAATTAAAAAAATGAAAATTCAAGAAAATTATCTTAAACGCTTCTGGTGACTTTCCGATCTCCAGGCATTATAATATATATAGATATAGACTAGTACTGTTGTGATGTTTAGTTTCGTTAGAACCGGTAATTTGGTATATGACATGATAATATGTAATATGATATGAAAATGATATCATTATTTAGTGTTTAGTTGCGAAAATTCAGTACGAATATATTTAGGATCGGGTTTGGTTTTCCAATATAAATACATGATACGAAATGAAATATATTAAATAAATAAATATTAAAATACACAATATTTATGATATTCTATTTTTATAAAATAAATAAGCAGTTATATTATATCCTTATATATAATAAGCGTAGGAGGATCTTATCCATAAATTTGTTGGTTTGGTCAGTGTACTACCAAAATAATCTCAACCGTCGAAACTAATATTTTTAAAAATAGAGGATCAAGTTTATATCATATTAAAAAGGAAATTATAATCTAGAAAAGGTTATCATTAAAAAAGATTGTATTGGAATTGAATTTTAAAAAATATATATAATATGAAAAAGATATAATCATAATTGACCACAAAAAATTAAAGTGCAACGCACAATGTTAATTTGAATTTGAATGTTCAGATTCGATTATACTGTATTGCTAAGTTGTGTTAATTTATTTGTGTTGTGTGAAATTGTTTAGGAACCCAGAGGGATAATCCATGGGGTGAAGCTGGAGCCGACTTTGTTGAATTAAAAATATATAATTTAGAAAAATATAATTAGAAAATGTAGCATTATAATTAAATTTTAAAAATAAAATTATAATCTAAAAATGATATAACTAAAAAAGGTTGTATTAAAATTAATTTTTTTTTAAAAAATTATAATCTGAAAAGGATATATTTAAAAAAGATCGTATTAGAATTGAATTTTATTTATTTTTTATTAGTATTTAAAAAAATTCATATATATACTATTTGAGCTTTATCTTTAGATTTAGAAATCAGATTTGGATGATTTTAAAATCCACGCGAACCTCATAAAATTATTATTAATTTAGTGATGATTTAATAATTATTATCCAAATGAAAATAATCGGAATCTCAAAAGAAAATATAATTACGAATTTTTACATTAATCTTATTCAATGTAGAAGTCCTACATTGATAATGCTATTAAATGTAGAAAACCTAATTATACTAGTCTAAAACCCAAATTCAATTAAATTTTTTTCATTATTTCCCACCAAATATTTCATTATTTCTCACCAAATATTTCATTACTTCCCATCAAATACAATTCAAATTTTTCTGTAGTTCAGATAATGGTTTCATAAAACCGTTGTCTAGTAAGGCAACAGTTCAGAAAACTCTTCAATAAAAATCGTTGTCTCAAAGTATTAACACAACACATGCTTAGAAACTGTTATCTCAATTGCACAACATATATGAAAATCCATTATCTTCGCCGTGTCTTTGCCAAATAATGTACAACGGTTTATTATGAATTGAAACACACTTGTGTTAATACACGTTACACAATACCACCGTAAACTACCATTGTCTCATCTGACCAAAGGGCCACCAGTAGACAACGTTTTTAAAAATGTTGAATAACCATTGTCGGTAGCTAAAAGACACAACGCTTTTTCGTTAGCTAATAGTTCACCGTTGTTAAATTTTTTTGGGACAACGGTGTTTTTCGCGATCATTGTGTAACATGTGTTTTCTGATTCAATTTCTGGTGTAGTGTATATTCGCGTTGGGACCTTCCTGATTTGAAGAATATTATTTGGAGATATTTTCTATCATTAATTGGACATAATTCCTCGTTTCAGAGAGAGGAAATAATTAACTTGGAGATTAAGTTAATAATATTAGATGAATATTGAGAAATTTGGAAGATAATTATGGCAACTGAAAATATGGCGTAACAACTGCCCCCCAGTTCTACAGTGCAGCTTGGACAGGAGAACTAAGCATGCATCGATCTTCCAAATTTCCCGAGTCACTGTAACAACTAAGAGAGGAAGATTAGTAAAAAACATGGAGCACCTAGGTGCCCGTAATATGCATGTAGATGTAAACGAGTCAATATATGAGATGTAAAAAAACAGATGTATGAGTAGTTTTGTAGGCGTGAGAGAACGTATCGGGTGAAGGTTAATTTTACCCAAGTTTTGAACTAGAATAACAAAAATAACTATTTTGAAGTGAGGAGGCGGAAAACACCTGATTCAATACGCCTGTATAAATTGGGTATTCTGCTATACACTAAATGCGCATGTATGAATGGGGTATTAAGTGTAATACACTTATTTCAATAGGGTATGTAAGCAGAATACGCATTATCTGTTTGGGTATGTAAGCATAATACACATTATCTGTTTGGGTATCATCGAATGTTACGCATATTTATTCGAGGTATTTTATGCAACTCTCAACACACACACACACACACACACACACACACACACACATATCTCATTTTCTCTTCTTTGCCAACACTTGAGGATCGATCATCACCATCATGAAATTTTATTTGATAATCGTATGTGTAGAGAAGAAATTGGATGAGATATGCTTGTGAGAAGCAATCGGAGAAGAAAAGTACAGGAGGAGAAGATGAGGGAACAGGTTACGCATAAGGTAAAGGGGTAATAGAATGGGTAAAGTTAGCCACTTATGCTTCATATGGGTATTTAGGTAACTGTCAATTAAAAAAAACGTTATTTTTATCATTTGGAGAGTCGTCCAAAGCATTCTGAGCAATACCCTGAAAAACAAACATAGCAAGATATACCCTCATTCAAGAAGGTAATATCCCTCGGAATTGTTCCAAAAAATACCATCCTACGAGGAGGTCATATTCCTAAGAATTGTTCTCATAAATACCCTCCTTTCGAGGAGGTCGTATTCTTAAAAAATATTTCTAGAAATATCCTCCTTGCGAGGAGTTCATATCCCTAAGAATTTAAAGTGTCCTAAGGAATACCCTCCTTTCGAGTAGGACATATTCCTGAAAATTTGAATTATCCCCAGAAATACCCTACTTCCGAGAAGGACATATTCCTGAGAATTTGAAGAATCCCTAGAAATACCCTCCTTCCAAGGAGGACATATTCCTAAGAATTTGAAATATCCCCAGAAGTACCCTCCTTCCGAGGAGGACATATTCCTAAGAATTTGAAGTATCCCCAGAAATATCCTCCTTTCGAGGAGGACATATTCCCGAAAAGTTGAACTATCCCTAGAAATATCCTCCTTCCAAGGAGGACATATTCATGAGGATTTCCTTGATGAGGCTCCGAAAGTACAGACCATCTTCCCGGAAGTACGATTTTTCAAGGTATTTTTAGTAACATTCTCCTCAAAGGAGATCATCTTTACAACAATCCAAGGAGACCCTCCTTCCGAGGAGGTCATATGCCATATAGAAATAAGGAAGACCTCCTTTCGATCGAGCAGGTCATCAACCATAAAGAAATAAAGACCGTCAGAGGAGGTCGTCTGCTATAAGAAATAAGGGAGATCCTCCTTAGACGAGGTCGTCTATCATAAGAAATAAGGGAGACCCTCCTTAGAGGAGGTCATCTTCCAAAGCTATATCAGTATCCCAAGATTCTTTCAAAAAATATAAGAAATACCCGAAGGGTCTTCCAAAAAATATAAGCAATATCCGTAAGGTCTTTCAAAAATTATAAGCAATATCCGAAGGGTTTTCCCAACAATATGAGCAATATCAGTAGGGTCTTCCAAAAAATATAAACAATACCCGAAGTGCCTTCTGAAAATATAAAAAATACCTTCATTAAAAGAGGGTCTTCCAAAATATTACCCTCATAAAAGAGGGCCTTCCAAAATTTTATCCCCACAAAAGAGGATCTTCCAAATAATTAATCTTCTCAAAGAAGAGCCATCCAAAATTCTGTACCACGAATATTACACCTAAAATCTTGAATATCTCCACGATTCAAATTTTGCCCAGATCTGTTTTTAACCTTTTTGACCATCTACACGATATTTTCTTGGAAAACACAAAACATGAAAGTTATAGAGAATGAAAAGATCTTTCTGACAAGATATGATTAATAAAAAATGGACTTGTAACGAATCGGGAATCAAATTAAAGTTTGTTGATTTACTTTTCGATGTTGAAAAATGAGATCTGATTGTTTTTGTGATTTCGAGAATAAATCGAGATATAATCTTAATTCAGGATAGAGCTACGATCTCCGTCGTTTAAATCATCCATTAAAGCAGCTCAAGATCTATAATAACCCCCCCTGCGTATAGCTGTTTAACGAACCGAACTGTTTGTTAAGCTCGGTTCGTTCGTCCGTGTTCGAGTTCGATAAGGTCGTCCGATAAGCTTACCGAACTCGAGTTCGGACAAGAAAAAATGTTCGGCAAGATTACCGAACAAGTTCGGTTCGTTAGGATTTTCGTTCGTGTTCGTTAAAAGTTCGTCCGAGTTCGGTTCGTTCGAGTTCGTTCGATAAAAAACAATAATTAATTAGAATCAACAATTTGTGACAAAACACTAGTTACTAATACTAGTGAGAATATTAGTGATCTACAAAGATCTCCAACCCAAATTAATTTTTTATTTTTTGAAAATTTGGGAATATCAATTAATTAGATATATCTTGACATTCGTACGGTTGGATCATCGAGAAATATTTTTTAAAAAAAATAGAATCAACAATTTGTGACAAAGCACTAGTTACTAGTACTAGTGAGAATATTAGTGATCTACAAAGATCTCCAACCAAATTTATTTTTTATTTTTTGAAAATTTGGGAATATCAATTAATTAGATATATCTTGACATCCGTACGGTTGGATCGTCGAGAAAATATTTTTTTAAAAATAGAATCAACAATTTGTGACAAAGCACTAGTTACTAATACTAGTGAGAATATTAGTGATCTACAAAGATCTCCAACCAAATTAATTTTTTATTTTTTGAAAATTTGGGAATATCAATTAATTAGATATATCTTGACATCCGTACGGTTGGATCATCGAGAAATATTTTTAAAAAAATAGAATCAACAATTTGTGACAAAGAACTAGTTACTAGTACTAGTGAGAATATTAGTATTCTACAAAGATCTCCAACCAAGTTAATTTTTTATTTTTTGAAAATTTTGGAATATCAATTAATTAGATATATCTTGACATCCATACGGTTGGATTGTCGAGAAATATTTTTAAAATTTTTAAAAATTAATATTTTTATTATTTTAATTATTCATGAATTTCTGGGAAAAAAAAAATTAACGAACTGTTCGCGAACTGATCGTGTTCGGTTCGGTTCGACATGTTCGCGAACTGTTCGTGTTCGTTCGGTATATTACTGAACTCGAGTTCGGACAGACAAAAGCGTTCGATAACGTTACCGAACATTGTTCGGTTCGGTAGAAATTTGCTCGTGTTCGGTAAGAGTTCGTCCGAGTTCGCTCGAGTTCGGTTCGTTTACAGCTCTACCCCTGCGTATGAATTGATTGTCCTCCATAATAAAAAATATGCCCTCCTTCTAGCACTAATTATTATCGAAGGAATTTGCTGATAATAAATTTCGGAGGTTGTTGGAATAACGAAATTATGAAAATAGGGGGATTTGTGTTATGAATATTTGGGGCTGGACTTGAGATGTGTCTCGACTTGTTCGATGTGTCGGATTCTTTTCCAAGATGTCTACGTATCTTATATTTATACGGATCAAGCCAAAGCAGTTCTGTTACGGATTGATTTTTAATCCCTATAATTGTTAAGAAATGTATTTGAAATTAGTAAATTTTATCTATTTAAATTATATTCACGTTAGGATATCTTCGCGTCGGGATACCTTCTTGATTTAAAGGATATCGTTTGAAGATATTTTCTATCATTAATAGGAAATAATTCCCCATTTCAGAGAGAGGAAATAATTAACTTGAAGATTACGTTAATTTTTATTAGATGAATATTGAGAAATTTGGGAGATAATTATGATAATCGAACGTAACACTTATCAAATAGACAAGAACATATCCATTTTGGATTATTGTCATTTAAATGGTACATGATTACAAATACAAGTATTCGTCACGATAAGAGTGTTTGTATATACATCGTTTCAAAATGATTAGTGCATAATTTTGCATATTTTTATTGCCTATTTATTGCTTGTGTTCGTATTTTAATAAATTATTTTGTTGCATTTCAGGAAAATTCGAGAAAACTGAAGAAATGACAAAATAAAGAAATAAATGACAAAAGAAGAAGAAGAAGGACCAAAATAGAAGAACAAGGAAAGAAAATGGAGGGTGGTGCACATTTTGCCAAAACAAAATGAAAGGCTAGGATTTAGCCAACCTAAAACCTAATGGATGGCCAAGATTAACCCACACCAACCAAAAACCCTAATTATTTCCTATAAATAGGTCTCATCTTCACTTGTAACACACCAATTACCTTACATCTTAGAATTAGGTTTTAGTAGTTCACTCCCAAATTTTAGTTGTAATTTGTTTTCCTTGTAAACACTTTTTATTTGTATGCAATTTCAAGTTTTATTTTAATTCTTGCATCCCTCTTTCATTTTATTTTCCTTGTTCTTTATTTCGTTATTTTCGTAAATTCTCGGGTGGATAAAGTAGCAACGCTAACCACACGGGATTGAAAGTATCGATTTAAAGAATTTGTTTTCGTAATTTTAATTTTCGTTTTAATATTAGTTATGCCCCTTTAAATTTCCATTTTATTGTGGGTTTTATATTATGCTAATTGTAGATTTAATATTTTTATGCTTTAAATATTAGTGTAATTTAAATAAAAAAAAATCATAAAAATATTAGCTTTTAATTTTCAGTACGTAATTTAACTGCTTTTAGTATGTTAATTCGAAGCTTAATTCTCAATCTTTGTTTTTAGTCGAAATAAGACTCCCCTATTCTTATCATTTTTCAGAAATAAAAAAAATGACCCAGGCAACTTGTTATCTTCTTCGTGAAATAAGCATAATCTCTCCCAATTTTTCTTATTCTTCATTTTAACACAACCACCACAATCCTCCCCCTTTTCCTGCTAATTTACGAACGCCCCCATCCCCTGTCTCTTCTTCCTCCTTGCCCAAACACCTTCCCTCTCTCCCATCCTCCTCTCTTTTCGTTTTTAATTTAAACAAAACCCAGTTCTACTCCCCCACTCTCTTCTCCCATTCTCACCCACGAACACCACCCATTTCTTCTTCTTTTCTGCCGAATCCCCAACCCCTTTTTCTGAATTTCTTGTCCGAAGTTGTGTGTACTGAGATTGCTGTTTGCGAGTTTAGTTCAATGTTTGAATTCGTTTATTTTATATTTTTTTAGTTCTGTTTCGTTTCGTTTCTTTGTTTAAAAGCGTTTGGATCGTATGTTTGTATTTACAGCCGAGTCTGGGTTGTTTTCGTGTCCTCCTCGTGCTGAATTTGCCGAATTTCTGTGCTGTTTGTTGTGTTTTTTTCTGAGTTGCCTTTACCTGTCCAGTTTTGTTTACTAAATGCCGAGTTTGGTTTTCTTACGAGTTGACTCGTGTCATCATTGTGGTTGTTGTCTTGCATTTCTAAATTTCATCTTCTTATTCGGGGTCTTAAGTTGTTGTTCTGTGCTTTGCTTGTAAAGAGTTGCTGAATCAGTTGTTTGAATCCGTGAAACCGAGTTTTGAGTTCTTGATTACGTTTTGTTTTCTTCGTATTGTCGAGTTGATTCGCGATGAGTATCCGAAGTTTCAGTTCTGTGTGGCTGTATTGGCGTTCGTCGAGTCTAGTTGTTGCGTGTTTCGTTGAGTTCTGGTCGACTTCTTAAATCGTTACTAACGAACCTATGTTCTGCGTTCATGAATGTTTAAGTTTCGTATTTTTTGTGTTTGAATTACTGATGCTTTCCATTTTCGTGTTCTGGTCTTGCTGTATTCCGTTATTGAATGGCTGTTTTTGGCGAGTCTTGTTTCAGTTTTCTGGGTTGTTTATAAGTTTGTAGTTCGTTGTAGAGTTATGGTTTCATTTGTGCTTTGATTGTTAGTTTTTAGTTTATGAGATTTGAGTTATTCGTTTTAAAACTATTTCATTTGCTGTTATAGTGTTGCGATTTTCTGTTGGAATCAGTCACTTAAGTCGATTAATTTTCTGAGTTGTCCGAGTTGTTTCACGTTTTGTTGTTCACTGAGTTTGCAAGTCCAGGTTTCTAAGTCGAATTTTTGCTGCATCCTTTGTTGTTTTGGTCATGCGAGTTCGCTGCAATCCATTGTGCTGTTTTTTTTTCCGAGTCCGTGTATTTTGATTATAAAATGAAGCCTGCTCATGTAATTAGCTTAAATTGTCTTTTAATAATTCGAATTTGAAAATTTTAAATAAAAAAGTTTTCGTTCTTTTAATTTTCAATCACTTAGTTTAAAAATTAGAATAATTAAATCTTCTTTTATAATACTTTAGAATTTCTTGTAGGAATTAAAATAAAAATTTTCAAATCCCATTTTTAATTTGAATTTTTTTAGAGTGATTAGTTTGTCTTCTCTTTTAATTGTATTAATTTAGAAATAGAAAAAAATAGATTAATTTTCCTTTAAATAAAAATCAATTTAAATTTAACTAGTAACAATGCAAAATTCAGTTTTTAGTTTAAAATAGATTAAATTAATTTTCCTTGAAAACTAGTGCAAATTTTCTTTAGGAATTAATTAGTAAAATACCAAATTCTCAAAAATCCAAATTGCCCCAATTCGCCCAAGTTAGAAATTAAGGTTTTGCGAAAATATTATTCCCTGTGGATCGAATCATAAATACTAAAACGATGATCGTGCGCTTGCGATATTAAATTGTCTATTTTCGGCACATCAAGTTTTTGGCGCCGCTGCCGGGGAACTTAATTATTTATCGCACCGTAATTTTAATTTTTCGGATTAGTTTTATTTCTTGCCTTATTTTTATCTCGTTTTTATCAGGAAAGTGTGAAATTTCGGGAATCTTCTCTCGGAGCGTGGAAAAATTGGAATTTCTGGAAGCGTGCTTCGGTAACCCGTATCTCCCACTTTTCATCTTTTTATTTTAGAAAATCACAAATAATAATAATAATAATAATAATAATAATAATAATAATAATAATAATAATAATAATAATAATAATAATAAAATCAAAAAAATTATTCGTCCATAATTGTTGCATCATGCATTTAATCACCTAGGGCACATCATTTAGATTTTTATTTTCTTGTTTTTAATTTTTCGTACCTTATAAATTGTGGTGATTGCTGGAGGACCCAAAGGTACATTAATTTTCTTCTTTCTTTTAGTTAAAACACGTAGTGTAAGCATCCATAATTGTTTATAGTCTTGTATGTATATAGTTGTTTGTTGCTTTAATTAGACGTTTGCCCCTAGGATTTCACGTTCAATTAGAAAGGTGCCTAAAAATAAACATAATTAAGACTTATTCACGACCTTCAGTGTCTAAGGTTCGCCTGGCTGTTAAGATTCGGTGTCTAAGTGACGAGTTTGGCCTCTTGGCAATGCCTGCTCTAATCTGGCCGAATCGGTCTGAATAATTCATAATTTACGGAATTTTTAGTGTGTCTTAACGTTATTTAGGGAACCTAGGTTAGATCTTTCTTTTGATTTTTCACCCTTTATTGTGTGTGCTTAATTTTTTCGCAAATTATTTTCTAAGTGTTTCCTTCCTGTTCATGCGCACTACTTGGGTTAGAGATAATTCTTCTAGGTTAGTGAGACCAATTGAGTGTTCATCCTCTTCGGAATCCGAACCCGTCGAAATTCTTGACCCCGTAGTAACCATGGCAGTCTCGTTAAAAGATCGTTGCTACCCCACCCGTTCCGCTCAACCCTCGTGTATCACTCTTCCACCGGTTACTGGTAATAATTTTGAGATTAAAGCCCACTTTATTAGCATGTTACCTAAATTTACCGGGAGTGAGGGTGAGGATCCGTATCTTTTCCTTCATGAATTCGAGGAGGTTTGCGCATTGCAAAAACTCCAACAACTTTCCGAGGACTCCATTAGGCTTAGACTTATCAACTTCGCTTTGAAAGAAAACGCTAAGAAATGGTTGTATAGTCTTCCCGTTAATTCAATTTCCACGTGGGAGGGTTTCATAGTCATCTTTCTTAAAAAATTCTTTCCAAGCCACAAGACTACGAAATTCACGAATGAGATTAATCAATTTCGTCAAAAACACAACGAACCATTTTGGACGTGTTTTGACCGCTTTAAAAATCTTTTATCTCAATGTCCCCACCACGGAATCGAAAAATGGAGGCTCTGTAAGATTGTGTACGAGGCCTTAGATAGTCCAACAACCGCGTTGTTAGAGTCTATGTGCCAAGGAAAATTTATGGAGAAAAATGAAGACGAAGGGTGGGAGTTTTTCGAGGAATTAGCCGAGAAGACTATGTTGTGGGAGTCTACTAGGGAACCTCACAAGTCCAACGAGTCATCTAGTTCTTCTAGGGGTCTACACTCAATTGGAAACAATATTGCAACCGATGCCAAGCTAGCCACCATTACTAGGAGACTCGAAACTCTAGAAACTCATAGTAGTCCCCCACCCATGTCTATGTACCCAAATTTTAATTCTTCGAACTTTGAGTCTCAACCTTGTCCCGATTTTGAGCAAGTGAACGCAATGTTCCAACCGAAACCTCGGAATGACCCGTTCGCACCAACTTACAATCCCGGTTGGAAGAATCACCCAAATTTCTCGTGGAACCAGGGCCAAAATTTTCAATCTCCGCCACCTTCTTTTCAACCTTCTTTTCAAAGGCCAAATCAGAATTCTTACTCACCTCCAAACCAAGGACCTTTTCCAAACCCAACTAATTTGGCTCAATCTCAACAAGCCTTCATGCAAACCATGACTCAAGATAGGCAAATTTTGAACGCTAGTACTCAAGCCATATCTAAATTGGAAGTTCAAGTGAGTCAGTTAGCCAACACCATGAGTGAGCGTGAAAAGAATAAATTCCCAAGTCAACCTGAGGTGAACCCTAGATTCCCCCTTAACCAAAGACCTCCTGAAAGTATTAATGCCATAATTTCTTTAAGGTCGGGGAATCAAGTTGACAATCAAGTAGGTGTCGAGTCTCCAGAAAAAGAGGAAGAGTCAAATGTTGAATCTGACCAGAACATTAATCACTAAACTCCTGATTTAACAGAATCTTCTCATAAACCTTCCTCATCTTCCCAAAGACCTTCTTCCTCTTCACCTAACAAATCTTCATCTGATACTCCACTTCAAAAATCCCTTCCCGATGTGTCTAATGAGCGAGTCTTTAAGCCAAAAGCTCCGTATCCTCAAAGACTCCTCTTTCCCAAGCAATCGGCTCAAGTAGACAAAGTTTTGGAAGTTTTCAAGCAAGTCGAGATAAACATTCCTCTTTTAGACGTGATTCAACAAGTTCCGTCCTATGCAAAGTGTCTTAAAGAGTTGTGTACTCATAAACCAACCACCCAAGTCCCTAAGAAAGCCTTCTTGACGTCCCACGTGAGCTCAATTCTTTCTAACCAAATTCCCGTGAAATACAAGGACCCCGGTTGTCCAACTATTTCATGTGTCATAGGTAATACTTTCGTGGACAAGGCTTTACTTGACTTAGGCGCTAGTGTGAATCTCCTTCCATTTTCCGTTTATCAAGCCCTAGGTTTAGGCGAGCTCAAAAAGACTAATATGACACTTCAACTTGCCGATCGTTCTATAAAAATGCCCAAGGGATTAATTGAAGATGTCTTGATTAAAATTGGTGATTTTATCTTCCTGGTTGACTTTGTTGTCCTCGAGACTCAACCCGTTTCGAATTCCAAGAACCAAATTCCTGTCATCTTAGGAAGACCTTTTCTTGCTACATCTAATGCCTTAATCAATTGTAGGAATGGTTCGATGAAACTCACTTTCGGTAACATGACCATTGACCTTAATATTTTCAATGTAGGGAAAGAACCCAATGAGCTTTATGAACCATCAATAGGGGTTAACGTGGTCAACAAGTTTGCCACATGGTCTAGTTTCGAGGATAGTGAAATTGAGTCTCTTCTCGTTGAGGATTTCATAGTCAACCCTGAGTCTAATCGAGAGTATGCTGATTCGTTAAGGGATACGACTTCGGAAGAGATGATGAGAGAGTTAGATGCGATTTGTTCTCCGTGGGAGACCCCACCTGAGATTGTGAGTAGTGAGCCTGTCATTGAGAGTCCCGTTTCATCACCGCCACCTGCATTTGACTTGATTGTTTATCATCCCGAGTTTGATCAACAGCCTTTAGGAGGAACCGGACCCTCATCTTTTGTCATTCCTAGTGATTCGAACCCTAACCAGACTTTCATTGTCCATAATCTGCTTAAACAAAATAAAGAAGTTTCAAGTTGGTTTAGGGTGAACATCAGTGATTCTTGTTCCAATAGGTTGCATGATCCCATGCTGATTGAGAAAGGCTGTTCTAATCAAAATTTTCAAATATGTCTTGATCTTTTCTCACAGCTTCACCCAAAGTTTCCTACCGGCATCGGCTAATTCGGTTTTGTTACTTTGCCTCCCCTCGTGAAGTCCAGGTATGGGGGAGGAATTGTTTGCGTAAGTTAGTTGCTTTTAATATCCGTTCATTCTCCATCATCCCTTGTCTGGTATTATCTCCTCATTTCTCTTGCATTTGCATACATTGAGGACAATGCATGATTTAGGTATGGGGGAGGGTTTTAGTGTAAATACAGAAAATTGAAAAATCCAAAAAAAAATTGAAAAATTTTAAAATCCAAAAATAGAGATATTTTAGCTTGAGATATTTTAGCTTAGTTGTCCTTCCCACTCTTTAAATTCTAGAACTAACTGGTGTTGACTATTTTTCGAAAATTATATGTATAATGCCTTTAGATAATTTGAACGTAGTCAGGTAAGGTTTTCCTCATGAAACTTGTGTCGAACAATTTTTTGCTTAAAAGACCAAGACGACACATTTGCACAAGACCTCTGATGGAAGAATTGTATAGGAATGTTATTCGATACCCGAGAGAGAACCCACATGTTAGAACAATGTCGAATCAAACCTTTGCGAAATTTGGTTCGTATAGTGTCATATAAAAAAAAAGAGAAAAAGAAAAGAGAGTCAATAAATGTTTATAGTGCTAGTGTAATTCTGTAATAATAAATTCTTAGTAGGGAAATCGGCTAGGTTGGGCTCATTGATAACCCGAGTAAGTAAGTCCGAGGGGACTTTGTGCCTAGCAACCTAAGGTCCTTTGTGATATGGGATTGTTGACCTAAAACTCGCTAAATGGGTATTGATGCAAAAGTCTTTTGGGACCTCAACCATTGCACGGTCGGTCTAACTACTAAGAACGTGAAGTTTGGCTAGAACCTTGTTTTGATAGAGATTGGGTCAGTTCAATATTGGTTGAAAAAGAAAAAATGTTCGTATGCAGTTAATCCATCAATGGCCTTAAATTCACTACACACCTTGGTATTTTTTGTAAAATTTTAGTCTAATCATGTGGATTGTGGGAACCTATAACTTGGCTATTATTAGAATAATCTTTAAGGCATATATTTTCCTACAAAATTGCTTTGTTGACACCAATGAAAGCTAGAGTAAAAGAGGAAAGTTGGATACTTGCTGATTTATCTCAAAGATTTTATGGGTATATCTTCTGTAAACCCATAGGAGACAACACTCCTCCTGTAGAGATCGTCTATAGGTTTAACGGGTTGGTAAACCTAAAATTACCCGTCACACCTACGAAAAGGAGTATAGGATTTTTTTTATCTAGATTTTCTTTTTATTTTACTCGAGGACGAGCAAAAGATAGGTATGGGGGCATTTGATTAGTGCATAATTTTGCATATTTTTATTGCCTATTTATTGCTTGTGTTCGTATTTTAATAAATTATTTTGTTGCATTTCAGGAAAATTCGAGAAAACTGAAGAAATGACAAAATAAAGAAATAAATGACAAAAGAAGAAGAAGAAGGACCAAAATAGAAGAACAAGGAAAGAAAATGGAGGGTGGTGCATATTTTGCCAAAACAAAATGAAAGGCTAGGATTTAGCCAACCTAAAACCTAATGGATGGCCAAGATTAACCCACACCAACCAAAAACCCTAATTATTTCCTATAAATAGGTCTCATCTTCACTTGTAACACACCAATTACCTTACATCTTAGAATTAGGTTTTAGTAGTTCACTCCCAAATTTTAGTTGTAATTTGTTTTCCTTGTAAACACTTTTTATTTGTATGCAATTTCAAGTTTTATTTTAATTCTTGCATCCCTCTTTCATTTTATTTTCCTTGTTCTTTATTTCGTTATTTTCGTAAATTCTCGGGTGGATAAAGTAGCAACGCTAACCACACGGGATTGAAAGTATTGATTTAAAGAATTTGTTTTCGTAATTTTAATTTTCGTTTTAATATTAGTTATGCCCCTTTAAATTTCCATTTTATTGTGGGTTTTATATTATGATAATTGTAGATTTAATATTTTTATGCTTTAAATATTAGTGTAATTTAAATAAAAAAAATCATAAAAATATTAGCTTTTAATTTTCAGTACGTAATTTAACTGCTTTTAGTATGTTAATTCGAAGCTTAATTCTCAATCTATGTTTTTAGTCGAAATAAGACTCCCCTGTTCTTATCATTTTTCAGAAATAAAAAAAATGACCTAGGCAACTTGCTATCTTCTTCGTGAAATAAGCATAATCTCTCCCAATTTTTCTTATTCTTCATTTTAACACAACCACCACAATCCTCCCCCTTTTCCTGCTAATTTACGAACGCCCCCATCCCCTGTCTCTTCTTCCTCCTTGCCCAAACACCTTCCCCCTCTCCCATCCTCCTCTCTTTTCGTTTTTAATTTAAACAAAACCCAGTTCTACTCCCCCACTCTCTTCTCCCATTCTCACCCACGAACACCACCCATTTCTTCTTCTTTTCTGCCGAATCCCCAACCCCTTTTTCTGAATTTCTTGTCCGAAGTTGTGTGTACTGAGATTGCTGTTTGCGAGTTTAGTTCAATGTTTGAATTCATTTATTTTATATTTTTTTAGTTCTGTTTCGTTTCGTTTCTTTGTTTAAAAGCGTTTGGATCGTATGTTTGTATTTACAGCCGAGTCTGGGTTGTTTTCGTGTCCTCCTCGTGCTGAATTTGCCGAATTTCTGTGCTGTTTGTTGTGTTTTTTTCTGAGTTGCCTTTACCTGTCCAGTTTTGTTTACTAAATGCCGAGTGTGGTTTTCTTACGAGTTGACTCGTGTCATCATTGTGGTTGTTGTCTTGCATTTCTAAATTTCATCTTCTTATTCGGGGTCTTAAGTTGTTGTTCTGTGCTTTGCTTGTAAAGAGTTGCTGAATCAGTTGTTTGAATCCTTGAAACCGAGTTTTGAGTTCTTGATTACGTTTTGTTTTCTTCGTATTGTCGAGTTGATTCGCGATGAGTATCCGAAGTTTCAGTTCTGTGTGGCTGTATTGGCGTTCGTCGAGTCTAGTTGTTGCGTGTTTCGTTGAGTTCTGGTCGACTTCTTAAATCGTTACTAACGAACCTATGTTCTGCGTTCATGAATGTTTAAGTTTCGTATTTCTTGTGTTTGAATTACTGATGCTTTCCATTTTCGTGTTCTGGTCTTGCTGTATTCCGTTATTGAATGGCTGTTTTTGGCGAGTCTTGCTTCAGTTTTCTGGGTTGTTTATAAGTTTGTAGTTCGTTGTAGAGTTATGGTTTCATTTGTGCTTTGATTGTTAGTTTTTAGTTTATGAGATTTGAGTTATTAGTTTTAAAACTATTTCATTTGCTGTTATAGTGTTGCGATTTTCTGTTGGAATCAGTCACTTAAGTCGATTAATTTTCTGAGTTGTCCGAGTTGTTTCACGTTTTGTTGTTCACTGAGTTTGCAAGTCCAGGTTTCTAAGTTGAATTTTTGCTGCATCCTTTGTTGTTTTGGTCATGCGAGTTCGCTGCAATCCCTTGTGCTATTTTTTTTTCCGAGTCCGTGTATTTTGATTATAAAATGAAGCCTGCTCATGTAATTAGCTTAAATTGTCTTTTAATAATTCGAATTTGAAAATTTTAAATAAAAAAGTTTTCGTTCTTTTAATTTTCAATCACTTAGTTTAAAAATTAGAATAATTAAATATTCTTTTATAATACTTTAGAATTTCTTGTAGGAATTAAAATAAAAAATTTTCAAATCCCATTTTTAATTTGAATTTTTTTAGAGTGATTAGTTTGTCTTCTCTTTTAATTGTATTAATTTAGAAATAGAAAAAAATAGATTAATTTTCCTTTAAATAAAAATCAATTTAAATTTAACTAGTAACAATGCAAAATTCAGTTTTTAGTTTAAAATAGATTAAATTAATTTTCCTTCAAAAATATTGCAAATTTTCTTTAGGAATTAATTAGTAAAATACCAAATTCTCAAAAATCCAAATTGCCCTAATTCGCCCAAGTTAGAAATTAAGGTTTTGCGAAAATATTATTCCCTGTGGATCGAATCATAAATACTAAAACGATGATCGTGCACTTGCGATATTAAATTATCTATTTTCGGCACATCACAAAACATAGTTATAGTTATTATATTTACTAGACAATAATCCCGTGCGAGGTTACTTGTAAATATTTTAATTATATTTTATTATTAAAGTTTTAAGTTTTATATATATTTTTATTATTAAAATAAATTTTTAAATTTATAAATCTCATGTATATAAATATTATTGTAATTATTTATTTTGAATTGTTACTTTAAAATACATACGTATATATATATATATATATATATATATATATGACATAAAAAATATTTTTTTAACTTTTATTTAGAAAAGGTGAAATATATCTAACCATGTAGACTTTTTTTCGATTTTTATACAAAATTTTTTATATTGTAAGTATTTTCCAGATTTTGTGTAATTTTTTACTATAGAGCTTATGACTCGTGTGATGCACGAATGTTTTTTTTAATATTTTTTGTTTTATCACCAATAATTTCAAATATGTTTTTTATTAGTAGGAAAATAAATTACAGAAGATAATAAAATATTATAATACATGTTTGATAGTATTTTTAACAATAGTGTTTTAATTAATAATATGTTGTTGACGGGAATTAAATCTTAAACTCGTGAGAGTAGTTTATAAAATAATATATATGTTTAATAGAGATATGTTATTGGCGGGATTCGAACTTGGAATCTATAAGAGTATTTTGAATATTAGAAAAGAAGTAATATTTTAGCAGTAGATCCAACGATTCTCATTTAGTTATCTTAAAATTTAACGATTGTTAATGAGTGTACAAAAAAAAGCGTACCAAATCGACAACCAAATATACCCTAGTTTGCTAATAATAGTATAGTATACATGTAAAGTTTTTAAAAAACTTTACATAAATTTATTTAGCTCCAAAATATATGTTTATACTTGAACTAGATGATAATTCGTGTAAAGTATGGGCTCGAAAATATTTAATTAAATTGATTACTATTTTTATAAAAAATTATGATATTTAGAAAAAAATTACTTATTAATAAGAAACATTTTATTTATTATTAATTTAAGTTTATTTATGACAATCGTCAATAGTGGCAAAAAGATTCTAATATATACGTAAAAGTTACATGATTCTAATAGATACGTTATTTGTGAACTCAATAGAATTATATTAAAAAAATTACAATTACAATTATAGTTAATAATTTTATTATTTATTAAAAAATAATATAGAATCCTAGGAAAAAATAGGAATTTAAGGATTAAACCAAAATAAAAGGGAAATCAAATTTCGTACAGAAATATTATTAAATATGGATTTTGCGATGAACATACGTATATGTAATCGTTTTGATTCTAAATTGTAATAAAAAATTGGAATTTCAATAGTATTTTAAAAAAATAACATAAAATTGATCTAGGGGTACTCTGTTTGATTCTAAATTGTAACAAAAGAATTATAGTTATAATAGAATGGGGTAATCTTTTTTGATTATAAATTGTCGTAAAAGAATTATAATTATAATAGGTTTTTTAATTTTATTTTTTTTAAAGACAACATAAAATTGTAGGAGAATTAGGATTTCATAGGTGAAGGCAAAATATGAAACGAACCAAATTTTAAAAAATAATATCATTAAAAATGGGTTTTGGCATTTTGTTATTAATAAAACAACCCAAAACCGTGCGAAACACGGACATAGACGGAACACGAATCGAGATTAAGATATTAATAGTAATGAATTAATAAACACTATTTATTATGTAGTTATAGAGAATTGAATCAGAGATAAAAATAAAAAATTTAAATAAATAAATAATTATAATTATGTAGTTATAAGAAATCGAACCCGAGATGAAGTTAAAATAATTAAAATAAATAAAGCTTGTATAACTTTTTTTATCAGGAATATTTTGATACTTTAATACTATTATGTACCCTTGTTTCTAGGTGCTACCCTTGTTATGAAACAAAAAAATTTACTCATTTTATTTTCAGAAAAGAATGAAATGATTTTATTTAAAAAAAAATGAGGCATTAATTATTAAACGAGGAGTAAATAAAATAAGGATCGAGAAAAAAGTGGACAATGGTTTCAAATGTGTGAGTACAATAATTAATGGTCAAAACTTAAATATTTAAATTTAATTATAAAAATATTATTAATAAATATATACACCCTCCCATTACGTTCTTTACATTTGGGACATAGGGTTTGACACACATTTTAAGACTCATATAAATTATAGTTCCATTAATTATTTTAATTTTTTTGTGTTTCTGAATAAAAATTAAATGTTTAAAGTTTTATTCAAAAAAAAATTAAAAATAAGTTATGAAACTATACTTTATATATACCTTAAAAATCATGATAACCGGTGAAAAAACTTTAAGAAATTAGAGGGACAGACGGAATATGTATTAAAGTTCATTTCATTTATTTCGATCCGTTTAAAAGTGAAAATCGAAACCAAACCAAAAATTTTCAATTTTCTAGTTGCCATTTAAGTAGGGCTAGAAAAAAAATTCGAAAAATTCGATATCCGTCCGAAATATCTGTATTCGTATCCGGAAAAAAGCGAATATTATTCGTATCCGGAATCAACCAGATATTATCCGTATTTGAATCCGAGAGTTTAGGATACGGATATGGATATAGGCGCATCCGTATCCGAAGGTAATTATATATAATATATTTTTAATATATTTTTAATATATATAATATATAATTATATATTTTAAACCCATTTATAGTTATAAGCCCATTTATATATTTTTATACACACACTTATAGTTATAGGTCCACTTATTTTTGATGAATTTGCAAGTTATTTAGAGACAATGATGTGTAATGAAGTTATTTTGATATAAATTTGCATATGCAAATTTGGATAATGTATATGATTTTTGTAATTTGTAAATTAGAACCGAGTATCTGTTTAATATGCCTGTTTTTTTGTTTTTGTTTCTTTTTTTTTTTTGCAAAATATGCCTATTTTTTATAATAATGCAAATTTCACAAAAAAAAAATTCTTTTTTGCAAAACGGATTCGGATCCGGATATTATCCGTATCCGGATAATATTTGCCGAATTCGGATCCGGATAAAGTTTTTTCGAATATTTCCGGATTCGGATACGAATACGGATACGGTTGTAAAAAACGAATCTGGATTCGGATATAACTGTATTCGTATACGTATTATCCGTTTTCCAGCCCTATATTTAAGTTAGTTATCAAACCCAAAAAATCGGTTTATCCAATTTGAATCGACCGGTTTCGGTCAATTTGGAATAATTATGATCACCCCTACAAGATACGCCTTGAGTCGTGAACTTGCATTTTTCCCATCAATTATCCAAACAATCCGAATGAAAATGTTTGATAGAATTATCCAAACACCTTCAGAATGCTACAAAAATATCAAGTCACCCATTTTCAATTAAAAACTTGTATGCACCTAGAATGATATATCTAACAACCTATATTTTATTATTTCTTAAATTAGTCATGTACATATTAAAAATTAGTAATGGCATTACTATTTTTAACAATTAAAACACGTTAGTTATACAAAATTTTTGACACTCATGAAATATTTGGTCCCATACATCAACAAAAAGAAAATATATATTTCCTCCGAGTGTGGGGCAGGCAGGGGCAAACTTTAAATTAGAGATACCGCAATATATATCATTAATTGCTTTACTCTTTGGCCACTAGGAAAATGCCGGAGTTATTTGTGTCCATTCAACGTTGGTATAAACACGAGGCTCTGATAGGACATGATTTGGCAGGCCCACTCCCGCCCCAGAGCCCAAAGAATCCACCCACCCAAAAGCTGAACGCTACTTTTATGTACTTGTGTCTTGTAGTAGAAACAACACCTAGGGTACCTAGGGACTTGCGCTCGGGGAAAAAAAAGGTTTCGTTTGGTAAGGAGAATGAGAAAAGCTCCGGCTTATGTAACACGATATTGTTTTGTCTCTCACAAGGTTAAGATTAGTTCGATTTTCCTATAATATTTAAATGTTAGGAAAGGAATTTACCTTATTGAAGATGGTGGTGCTTGAATCAATGCAAGTATTTGCAAGGACTAAACGTGCTGTTTTCTCGGTGAAGTTGTTGGTTCGTTATGTAAAAGCAATGACGGCGTAAAGTTATTAATGAAGTTAATCTAACATTTGTATGTTTAGGATAGCACCATGTAATGTTTATATATAGTCCAAAACATGTGTAACATATGCGGTAATCCCGCCTGACCACAATCTTGTAATAAAAAAAATGAAGAAGAAGAAAATATATAGTTTTTTTTCTTTGCTAAATAAGAAAATATAGAGTTCCTTGTTGTATAAGACGTAAACAATGTGCAGTGTGCTAGCATATGGCAAGTATATTGTGCCTGTTTGATTCGTCTTAAAGTTGGTGGCTTATAACTTATAAGTCCATAAGAGCTTAGAGCATTTTCAAGAGATTCTTTATATAGGTTCTTATTTTCAAAAATAAAGAATAATAGTTGAAATACAGCTCTCAAGAGATTCTTAGTGATTCTTTATAAGCTTAAGAGGCCTTAAAAGTCTCTTCTCTCTCCTCTATTTTAAGAGCCTACACATGACTTTTAACTAGTTTTTATTAATAAAAAATTCTTTTCCTCCAAATCATCCATTACTTTTCTCTATCTTTCAATTCACTTTCTCTCTCATTTTGTCATAGTGGGATCCAAATATGAATAAAAATTAAAATAAAGACGCTTAGCAAAAAAAAATTTAAATAAAGAGGAGATATAAAGAGCATTGTTGGAGTTGACACTCTTTATAATGTCCTAACTTACTAGGAGCTTAATTATTTATAGGAAAATGCTAGGTACCCCAAATTGGTACCCAAAATAATTCCCAAATGCCAAGTGTCTTATTTTAATTAGTCATAACAAAATGGACCCCTGCACTCACACCAACCTCCACAATCAAAATTTTCTAATCTGCCACGTCATCGAAGCCACATCATTTGGGAACAATTTTTGGGTACCAATTTGGGGTACCTAGCACTACTCTAATTTATATTATATTTAAGAGCCAACTAGGAGACTCTTGGAGATGCTCTTATGGGGGTGTTTGCCTATTTAAGTTTTAGGTCAACTTATAACTTATATGTTGATAAGTTGAATGTTAAGAAATCACATTCAACTTTCAACTTATTCTTATTTCTCGATACACGCAATATATAATATCCTTCAGATCTTCAAAATCATATATCTTTTGATCCATTCATTAAAAAATTGATATGCATATATCCAATTTCTCTACTCATCGATATCTATCATTGACATCCATTGATATATATTAAAAAACAAATATTTTGAAAATAATAAAAAAATTAACTTATAAGTTCTGATTTACCAAACACTCTACTGATTTATAAGTTTTGATTTACCAAACACTCTACTAACTTATAATTTCTGATCTACTTATCACTTATATGACACTTATAGTTATAAGTCATAAGCTACTCATTTTAACGGCCCCATTGTGTGATCTATTCAAGTGCTGCAGAGACGTAACAAAAGAAAACTAAAATTCAAAACACTTTAAAATATGTACAAAAAATCAAGTAATTATTATAATAAAATAGAAGTTCATGTCAGTTTATTTCATATTTTTTGTCTTGTCTACTGAATGTTATAACAAATTTATTTTTTTCAGACTCATAGCACCAGATTAAAAACAAAACTTACTAGAACTATACGCAGCAGTGACGTTCAAGATTTTATGATATCACCACTCATTCGTACATGTTCTTTTATATCAATCTATCATATGATATGAGAAAATAGGGCGGGACCCGGTTTAAATTACAGTGGGATCCAGACGCACAAGTCAGCCAACATAGAATATCTAATGATAGCGGCTAGCTCACGCCAGACCACAGAGCCGCCAAGGTCCAGAGTCAAGCCATCATTTCGTCCTTCCAAATCGGACCCACCAACCGGCTTGGCTCACACAGCTTCTGTATCGGCTCAGCTTAACGTCTCTTTCAGTTGATTTTGTTATGTCCCAATGGAGAAATGGTATAATTGTAATTACAGCCTTACAGGTACTAGTTAGGGCCAAGTTTCCAACAAAACATAATGGACACTCGTGCACTAAAGTAAGAATTTGAGAGCAATCAAAACCGAAGAAGCTTCAACGGGACGGAGCTCAGACTCATCAACAGACAGCTGAAGCTCCGTTATAATCAACTTGAATACTATACTATTAGCTGTATGTACGCATGCATGTATATTTACTAATATTGTACATGTAAATAGTAGAGTAAAGCAGCAAGTTGCGAAGCTGTATAATGATGAGCGTCGGTGGTGGAATAAAAACGTATAAGTGAAGATCAACTACGAACGGGTACCGTTACTCTATTGTGTCGTGGAAAATTTTACATGTTGTGGTTATCATAATATTAAGCTAGATGTGCTAATCACCTAGCTAGCTATATATCTATTTGTGAGCAAAACTGAACGATTTTTAATTGCTTGGTTAATGTTGCTAATTAGAGATTAGTGACTGAGAGTTTCTGCAATACATTTCCCTCTTTTTCACCAATCTTTGCAGCACAATAAAAGGGACACCGAATTAAAGACACAAGAAATAATTAAATGAACATAAAAAAAAGGTCTTGTATGTCAATGAGGTCCAACTGATCATTTGGTAATGACATTGACTTGTACACATAGTTTGCTACAAATAGGCAAGCTGGTTCGATGGAATTGCTAGTTTGCTAATAGGCAAGGCGGTGTAGATCAGTTATAAATGAATGTTCACTACTAGAAAATATAGATTAGACATCGCACCTTTTACATCGGTTTGAAAAGCCACCGATGTTAAAAAGGTTTTTAACATCGGTTTTTTAAAAAGCGATGTTAATCAAGTTTCCAGACATCGGTACGTAAAATAATCGATGTCTTTTATGATTTTTTAAAAAATAAAAAACACGCGAATGATACATTTTCCCCCATTTCTAATAAAACATTTCCCCTAGATTATTTACCCCCATTTCTAATAAAACATTTCCCCCCTTAAAACATTTCATTCCCCCGCCTCTGAACTTTCCCCTAAATTATTTGCCCGCTCTCAACTTTCCTTTCTCAACCCTAGCCTCATCTCTCTCGACCCTCATCTCTCTCTCTCTCTCTCTCTCTCTCTCTCTCTCTCTCTCATCTCTCTCTCTCATCTCTCTCTCTCTCTCACTCTCATCAATACTACACGACCCTCTCTCTCTCTCTCTCTGTCCTCTCACCCGACCCTCTCTCTCTCTGTCTCTCTCACCATCATCCCTCACTTTTCTCTAATTAAACCCACATCTTAGTAATTACGATTTCTTTTTGCAGATTGGTTGCTCTTTTAGCTTGGGTAGATTTGTTAGTTTGTTTGTTACTTTTTAATGATTTTTCTTTACATTTTATGTCTGTCTTTCAAGTTAACAATCTACAATTGGATTTGACAGATTTCCGAATGAGGGTACTCTTTGTCCAACTTCAAGATCTACAGAGATAGAGATGCTCTCGTCTGTTCTAAAGAAAACACTCACCTGATCACTCCATAAAAAGGGGGTTTCGTTTTGCGTATTCATTCAGTGTTTGGTGTATCTATTAATGGCTTCTGCATTAGCTGAAGGCGATGAAGGTTGTATGCTACAACTTATTTATCTTTTTAATTTTTTCCTGGCTCTATTATAAGCTCAACTCTCTGTAATATAGCTTAATTTAATTACAATAGATAGTTTTTATGCTATTGTAATTAAATTTCTTTAACAGATTTCATGGAGACCTCACCAAACCTTAAGCAATACCGTGCTACTTGCTTCTCTCACTAATGAATTTATCAAGTTTTGTAATATTCTCAGTATATTCATGCCCGTTTAAATTAATCAAACCGTCAATAGACTATTTTATCTGTGTTCTATAATTACAGTTTCGGAAGTCGACTATACGACTGATATGTGATTTCATGCAGACCTCGACAAACCTTAAGCAATACTATGCTACTTGCTGCTCTTTTATTGTTGGAATAATCATATTTGGTGGCCTCCTAGCACCAGCAGTAAGTATTTCTGCATCCGATTTGTTGATAAGATACTAAATGTACTTTAAAGTAACTTAAGAATAGTATTGTTTCAAGAAATAAGTTTGTGACTGCTCCTAAACAGAGAAATAAGATCACTGCAGATTATGAATGCTGCCTTACTTCTGTATTGTGCGTTATTGAACTAACAAGTAACTGAAGTAGCATAGGATCCTCGTATCATGTTCTCTTGTTTTAGTTTGAAAGCGTATATTTTTTTTATTTTAAAAGCAACATGAAATACTATGTTAAAGAAATAATGGCAAGTCCCAGAATCACTGTGTACACATATCAACACATAAAAAGAAAAGAAAAGGAAATAGCAGAACCACACTGGGCGGGATGTGCACCTTTTCTCTTATTTTAAAACAAAAAACAGAAAGTTGTGTTGGTTCATTAGCCTCCCTACCTTATTAATTCAGTTCGGATCAAGGATTATCACTAGTAGCAG
Organism: Saposhnikovia divaricata; assembly: GCA_036435485.1. NCBI lineage: Eukaryota > Viridiplantae > Streptophyta > Magnoliopsida > Apiales > Apiaceae > Saposhnikovia > Saposhnikovia divaricata. Next base: position 38,667,556 of record CM071599.1, read on the forward strand.
AAGGGATTCTCAGGTGAGAGTCATTCATGTAGCTAAAAGTGAAGCACTTTAGGTGGTTGTCCGACACAGGTGTGGAAAGGGACTGCTGCTGAGCCAGAAACTTTGATCGTTATTCCAGTACTAGTTTGGTTGGAGATGTTTGTCCCAATTTCCATTCGAAAGATTTAACTTGTTTAGAAAATTATCTTATGCACATTTCTTTGATCTCAGCTAGAACTTAAGTTGGGACTAGGGGAACATCATATGCAGATTTCATCCAAAGCATGCATCTTCCCATGCAGTTGAGGTATGGATCGAGGTTATTTCATTCCTTTAAATGTGTTCTTTTTTTTAATCGTAATTACATGTGCTGGTTGATTGGTTTCCACCCTGACCTAATTTTAAGTAATTTGCTAGTGTGACATAACCTTAAAATGGAGGACTCTTATCCCTGTTAGTAGAAATGTCAAATGTGCAAACCAAAATAAGAATCTGTCTCGATCAGCATCAATTTTATATTTATCCCCTAATGTTCACTCCTAATGGGGAACAGGGATCCCTGAGATGTGTGATGGTATTGAGAATGTGTGATGTCTGATGGTACTGAGAAGTTGCCAAACCTAAATGACTTGGAAACAGAATTATGTCCCAATTCTGCACCCTTCCAAACACATACCAGAATGCTGGATCTCTGTATATGAAATTCCTTTCTTAGTAGGTAATAGCACTCAAGATAGTAGGTAATAGCACTCAAGAAAATACAAGTGCAAAGTTCCTACATTACAATGCTCTGTGCTTAGTGTTCTTTTCTGTCCTTTCTGATATATGTTATTTTGTACAGTACAGTGGGCCATACAAAGATGTTGTTGCATATGTTACATGGCTAAAAGACAATGATAGGTTCTCTGATATACTGGTTCAGATTTCTCATTCTCTTAGTGGGCATGCCTTTCCAAGATTAAAGCTTAGGATGGCTGATAAAAAGGGTAATGATATATTAATTTACAGTCAATTTTGTAGCTGGCCGACAGTTTTTACTAATTCTTTGTTCATATATTTATAATGTCTAATGATCTTAATGAAATACTTCTTAGGTCTATCTGCCAAGGACTTGCTACATGGATCTGCTGCTATGCATGGCCGATTTGAAGAGATCAGTTACCAGATTGACACAACTGAACAATGTGGTACAGATTACGCATCAGTAGTATCAAGCCAATCACATGGCACACACGATTCTGGTATTTGGAAACAGACCGATAATCCTGAGCTATGTTCGCGAGAATCAGATGATGAAAAGCAAGTCGAGGAATCAAATTGCACAAAGAAGACCTGATTTGTAACATCAAATTGCACAGTTAGCTAGTACTTTCATTTTGTCCTTTTGGTAATGTAGTAGGGATGAGCTTTGATTTGATAATGTAGTATTGGTTTTGTCGTTATTGTGTGTACTGAATTGGCTTGTTTGGTAATATATAACTGGATTTTGGTTATTTATATTTGATTGTCTTGGTTTGTTTGTGGTATTTGTGTGTTTAGAACAAGCAATGTTCAAATTGTACTACTTCAATATTATTTCAAAGACATTAGTTTATTTAAGAAACTGATTTTAAAGGTTGTGTTAAACATCGTTTATTTAATCAGCTGATGTCTAAGCTAGTATTAAACATCAGCTCTTCTATAAAAAACCGATGTTAAACAACAGGAAAGACATCAATTTATTTAAGAGAACCGTTGTGTATATTCATCTTTGACATCGGCTAAAAACCGATGTCTAAAGTTTGGACCTTTCTCTACACACGCATAGACATCGCCCAGGATTTTTTTTACAACGGCTAAAAACCGATGTCTATTGACATATTTCTAGTAGTGGTTAATCGATCTGCCCAATGTAGTGTCACCTTATATCTACGGGTTTTGGCCATTTCTCTCACAATTTGGAATCAAAAGACTCTAAATCTTACAATTCGGGAAAATGACCCTTTGTATCATTTGGAAACGCATCATTTATTTGCGTGGATAAAGACGCAAGATTCTGTTGCGTTGCTGTACTAAAATTCCTGCTTCTCATTTTTTTCCTTTTAAATCACTACAAGGATTTTTGCTTTAGACAACAGGCAAAACGTGTTGTCTGAATATACCAAAAACTGTTGACTATTGAGAAGTCGTCTGATACAGACCACAGACAACACACAGCAAGCTGTTGTGTGAAAGTTGAAAGACAAGTAAAAGTCATCTGAAAAGTGTTGTCTGATACCCAGAAACAACAACACTTCTTTGGAAACCTCTTGTCAAAGCTCCAATAACGCAACACTTTTTAACGAATATATTGTTGTTATTAAGCAGTAAAGACAATGGTTATTAAAAGAAAGCCTATTGTTTAAGTGCAAAAGATACAATCTTTTGCTTGATCAGGGCTGTTGATGTATGTCACTACAGATAATGGTTTCTTAGCAAAAACCATTTGTTAGAATTCCAACACACAACGGTTTATTCCTTCCAAATGCTTGTGTTTATTGTAGTCATACAATGATTTTCCTTTTTATGTATTGTATGTGTACTTTTTAAACAACAGTTTTTATTTGTGTTTCTTGTCGTCAGACAATGGTTTTTTCTTTTTATGTGTTGTATGTGCATAGAATAGACAATGGTTTCTTGAAACATGTCAATTGTCTGATGATATTTTCCACAAGTGTTTCTAAAAGATGATAACATTGGCTAATGATAAATGAAATAACACTTTTATTTACAACAAAAATTATAGTTTATACAGTACTAGCAACTAACCAATATTCATAACAAAAACTACCCTACCCTGGCAACTTGGTTGTAGTCATTTGTAGTTGTACTACATATCACATGCTCTTAAAGTTGGTATTACCCTACTCTGGCATCCCATGTATCTTCAAACTTGCTTTTCGAATCCAAAGTTGTCCCACTAGGTAAACTCGATCCTGCAAACAAAACGTAACCGCGAGTTAGGCACATTTAAGCTAAGATTATTTCTTTCTTCACAAGTTCACATACAAAAAATAATTGAACTTCTTTTGATTCACAATCTCATGGTCTGAGTTTGCTATCCTGCGTATAGTACTTCTAATTTTAAATACCTAATAGTAGATGTGAAAGTTTCTTCATCAAGATAATCACCAGCATTCTGGACATAATCTGAAAGGCTTGGTCGATGAGAGGGACCAGTCGTCTTTGTCTAACTCATATGCAAGCAGCAACGGTATTCTGAATAGACAACAGTCATTTAAAGATTTAGTTTCTTCTCACAACAGCAAAAGGATGGAAAGTTCATCAAATGAACCTGGCATTAGTTTATATAGAGAACAACCACCACTTAAGAGAAAAAGAGAGGGGTCCTATTTGAGTTGTAAAGGGATAGGCCTCGTAAAGTAGTGTATGATGTTACAAAATCATAAGAAGTTGAGAAATGTAGGCACCACCGTGCGTGATAGTTTCAATAATAGTCTAGATCGTGCAGCATCTGGATCATCATCTCTGAGCAACAAGGCATTTGAGATCAATAAAACTCCAACCAGAACCTCTAATACCTTTGTGTTTGCCTCAAAGTCATCATGCAGACGTAAGGCATTCTCATCAAAAGCAATAAATTTCACTTTGAAGACTTCCATGCATCTGCAATGGCATCGAGGCTACCTCTCCCACCATTAGATATCCATTCAGAGGCTCTACCACAGATAAAGTCGTTCACTCCACAAGGTGCTAGGGCCTGCAATGTGGTTGTCAGAACTAAACATGTCAACCAAAAGTCAAAACGCAAGGATGGAAGATATTGCGACAACAAGGTGATGTCTAGCAGGTAAGTTGGTACCTTAATTCTGCTCAATACTTTGTTCACTACAACTGCTGACATTGGCATCCCTGCAGGATATTTCATAAAAAAAATGGTTCCGTCTCATGTGCACATGATTTTGATGGTGCTCCCCAATCTTTACCCCTGATATTAATGCATGATTGTATAATTATCAGCTTTAGAGCAATATTGAGCTTATAATGAAGAAGAATAGATAATATGTACTAGCTTACTCATAATGGACAGGAGAGATTCCTTGAAAAAAGACTTTGGTTTTGGAAGGATTCCACAGTCTTAGAAAAAATAAATGAGAATATTAAACATTGAGCAAAAGTGTTGCCAGTGGTAAACAATTTTGATTTCCAGCAACAAAAGCAACTAAAAAATGCTTAATTGGTGAGATGACCCTCATAAGGCTTTCAAATGCATCTTCTTTTACCTCTTCCACTTTGAGATTTTTCAAATGACTTCGATATGATTCCCGAAGATAACTAGCTCCTTCATCACATATTACCTTTTCTAATAGCGTCAGATCTTTTACTGATGAGGGAACCTCATGCAGGTCTGACAATCCATGGCAACCTTTCATGTGGAACGTTCAAAGTTTTTGATTCAAAGTTTTTGATTCATCCTACTTATTCTTAATTATCAAAAAATAACCAAAAATAGCCGCAGCTATAAAGACACAACTTCATCGCATGCTTCAGTACCAAAAAAAATTAGGAAAGATAGATAAATTAAACTATTTTGTAACCAAAATTTTAAAGAAATTTCAATGGTCGAAAATTGTATAAATTTGAACACCATTGTTATATTAGACATAAAATTTATTCAATTCCCTGACACTACTAAAATTTAAACCCATCATAATGTTGTCTTAGTGAGGACCATTGAAATCTTGAAATAGTTTTATATTTTACTCAAGGATAACATGTTATTCACATATATAATCAATCAAGGCTGTGCTGTTTTAGTAAAAGAAATTTAAATCATACCTCTCGTGGTAATGGACATTCCTCTGATTCAAGCATACGAACAACTTCACCCATTGTCAGTCTCTTTTCAGAATCTGGATCAACACACCTTAAAGTAGTCAACAGGACCCGTTTAAGGGCAGTTCTAGATGGCTTAGTCTCCATTGACTGGTCGACAACTTCTTCCGAACGCCTACAACCAACCATTACTTTTAGCCAGTCAACCATATTTACCTGCATGCAATCGAAGTTGCACCAGACAAATCACTGTGTTTAAATCTCAAATTCCAATGATTATGTATCCTTTCATTTACAAACAGTGTAGGACTACATCATTTCTATAACAGTGATCGCTCTTTGCAAATTTTGAATTCCGTAGTTTGCGTAAAAGGTGTTGTCAGGCTCAACAAGTAATTTTGTAACCTCACTAAGTTCGATAAACAAGACCTGCTTACAATCTTCACCTCCATTAAAATCAAGCCTACACATTACTGGACTTAAAACATGATGGACCTGCAAACTGAAAATAACATATACCTCATCTGCCGGACGGCTACAATCCACTGGATCTCTTCCTGTGATACGCCTTAGAATGGGTAAACTTCCAAGAAGATGGAAATTGGATAGCTTAGAGAAGGAAGGCCCATAATTTGTGATAACCAGAACCTTCAGTCGATCCATTTTATTAATAAACTGCGGTATACTGTACAGACCTGAACAGTAGTTGAGTACTACAACTTCAACTGCAGGGAGTGTCAAAGGAAGCCAGCTTGAGGAGAAATTTTTATCTACACATGAAAATTTAAACATTAAACATTGTCGGTGTAAACAGAAATCAATACAACACAAAGCACTAATAGAATGATTCACTTTAGTATTGGGGAAAAATATATATGGGGTCGAGCAAGAAGGGGCTAGGAAAATAGCAAACCTGTGGAAATCGACAATCGAACTAGACCTCAACAAGTTCATTACTGTCATCAGCACGTTACAAAGCTTTGATTGTCCATATGCAGACTGCATCAATTAAGAGGACAAGATTGTTATATTTTGAAGTCAGGATACAAATATAATGAATCATAGTTTGTTAGTATCTAACATACCCCTAATGAAAAACCCATCTAAAAGATACAATTACTCAAGCTACTATGAATACCCATCTAAAAGAATATAATTCACACACAGAGAGAGAGAGAGAGGGGGGGTTCAAAGCGAGATAGAGATTAAAATACCTAAATCCAAGAACTTCCAAATTATCAGAATACCCAAATCGGAGAACCCCCAAATCGATGAATAGAGATGAAGATAGAGAGAAACATTGATTTTGATCTAAGTTGTGTGTTTGATTTTGGAATAAATAGGGTTCATGTCTGTGAGAGAGGTGAGTACTTGAGAGAATGGGAGTGAGGTAGGCGTTTTTGTTGGTGTGTGTGAGAGATAGAGACATAAGAGTCACGGAGAGGCGTATGGAAAAAAAGAGGGGGAAGTGAAATTGGCTAAGGGGGAATTTAGGTTTAGTGAAATTTCAAGAAACAAGGAGGGAAAAATGATGAGGGAAATTTGGCTACGGGGGAATTTGTGCGCCATTAACATTTTTAATGTGTTATTTCATTTCATTTTTTGAGTTTTTAAATATTTTTATAAAAATTCTAATTTTATTTCAATTTTATCAAAAATTTATTTTATTTCAATTTTAAAAATTTAAATTTTACAATTATTTATGTACTAATTTCAGTGTTGGAAAAAATAATCGAAAAATAAAAAGGTCGGGTTGTACGAGATTTTAACAAAAACGTAGTAAAAGTTCTGCTTCCTATAACGGGGTATCATCCAGATTCACTGAATAATTTTTTTTAATGATTTCTTCGACGATCAAACCGTACGGATGTCAATAAACACCCATTTTAGTGTTGGGAAAAAAAATCGAAAAACAAAAAGTCGGGTTGCACGAGATTTTAACAAAAAGGTAGTAAAAATGATGCTTCCTTTAAAGAGACACGATCCAGATTCACTGAATACTTTTTTTGAATGATTTCTTCGACGATCAAACCGTACGGATGTTAATAAACACTCATTTTAGTGTTGTGAAAAAATAATCAAAAAAATAAAAAGGTCGGGTTGTACGATATTTTAAAAAAAATGTAGTAAAAGTGTTGCTTCTCGTAGCGAGGAACGATCCAGATTAACTGAATAATTTTTTTGAATGATTTCTTCGATGATCGAATCGTACGAAATTTAATAAACACTGATTTTAGTGTTGGGAAAAAATAATCGAAAAATAAAAAGGCCGGGTTGTACGAGATTTTAATAACAAAGTAGTAAAGGTGTTGCTTCTCGTAGCGAGGCACGATCCAGATTAACTGAATAATTTTTTTGAATGATTTCTTCGACGATCGAACCGTACTAAAGTTAATAAACAATCATTTTAGTGTTGGGAAAAAATAATCTAAAAATAAAAAGGTCGGGTTGTACGAGATTTTAATAACAAAGTAGTAAAGGTGCTGCTTCTCGTAGCGAGACACGATCAAGATTAACTGAATATTTTTTTTGAATGATTTTTTCGACGATCGAACTGTACGAAAGTTAATAAACAATCATTTTAGTGTTGGAAAAAAATAATCTAAAAATAAAAAGGTCGGGTTGTACGAGATTTTAATAACAAAGTAGTAAAGGTGCTGCTTCTCGTAGTGAGCACGATCCAGATTAACTGAATAATTTTTTTGAATGATTTCTTCGACGATCGAACCGTACGAAAGTTAATAAACAATCATTTTAGTGTTGGGAAAAAATAATCTAAAAATAAAAAGGTCGGGTTGTATGAGATTTTAATAACAAAGTAGTAAATGTGCTGCTTCTCGTAGCGAGACACGATCCAGATTAACTGAATATTTTTTTTTGAATGATTTTTTCGACGATCGAACCGTACGAAAGTTAATAAACAATCATTTTATTGTTGGGAAAAAATAATCTAAAAATAAAAAGGTCGGGTTGTACGAGATTTTAATAACAAAGTAGTAAAGGTGCTGCTTCTAGTAGCGAGGCACGATCCAGATTAACTGAATAATTTTTTTTGAATGATTTCTTCAACGATTGAACCATACGGATGTTAATAAACGTTCCTTTTAGTGTTGATAAAAAATAATCAAAAAATAAAAAAGGCGGCTTGTACGAGATTTTAAAAAAACGAAAACGTTGTAATAGTATAGATTCCGATAAATATTGTTCTTGAAGATCAAAGTCCAATTCGAAGACGTTATTGAATTCGGATTTTGACGCTCTTGTAGTCGAATTGAAGTTCTCAACGAACCCTACGTTTTTTTGCCAACAGATGTGGTGCAGGTGATTTCGATTTTTTTTTCTTAAATTCGATTTATTTTCAAAATTATTAGGATTAAAAATAAAACAATTTGCAAATAGTGTTTGTTGTGAAATCTGAAGATGCTATGTTGTAGATCTTGTTTTTCTGGTCAATTTCATATATCATAAGTTGGATTTTGAGTTCCATAACATATAGAAATTGGAGATTGATTATTGTGTTCTTCGTGTTCTTCATGTTCTTGGAATGAAAGCTTGAAGATGGTGATGAATAGTATTGCTTTAATCCTATTTTGGTAAAAAGGTAAAAATGGAAATGTTTTTAACCTTTTCACCTTTTAACTTATTTACTTCTAATTACTAAATTACCTTTTATTTAAAAAGGTAAATTATTTATTTACTTTTCATAATTGTTTTTATTTTGATTATTTATTTTAAATCCAAAATTTAGTTATAAAAATGCAGAAAAGTTATTTGCTAAAATTGTCATTCTAACAATACTTTTTACGAAGTATTGTCTATGCTTCATTCACATAATATTTCTAAAAAATGTTGTGTGTTGGTTCACTGTCACACAACACTATGGATAACATATTGTATGACTGCTACTTAGACAACAGACCTAAAAACACTTGTCTGAATACAACAACGGTTTTTCGGGATATTGTGTTGCAGGCATTCACACAACACTTATTTGCTAACGCTTGTCTAATCTTAAAAAAAACTTATGCATTTACACAACACCCCTGGTCAAGAAATGCTTGTCTGGTAAGATTTATCACACAACGGTTTTGGCCCATTGTGTGAATGTTGGATTACACAATACTTTTTCGAGTAGGAAAATAACAGTTGTCTGATCATTTCGGGCAACATTTTTTTCCATGGGTGTTATCTGATACGTGTCGTCTATTGCCAGATTTCTTGTAGTGAATATAAAAAAGAAAACGAAGTATTTGAATGCGTACCTAGTTTGAAAACGCATTGTTCTTTTGCGTTGCTGGTTTAGTCATCAATTTTTATATATTTATTATTAAAATTTACTTTTTAAATCTAAAAATTTTAAATAAAAAATTGATTTTAAAGAAAATTGGTGATTAAACTAGCAATGCAACAACATAATGCGTTTTCAGACCATGCACGCATGTAGACATTGCGTTTTCTTTATTATTTTTAAAAGAAAAAAAAATGAAAAGTTTGTCAAGTGTATCTACGCAAAACAAAAATGCGTTACTTTGATAACGCAACAAAATAATGCGTTCCTACGTGATACAAAGGGCCATCTTTCAGGATTGTGATATTTTAGGCATTTTTACTCAATAAAGGGCCATTTCTCTGTATCTACAGAGTGTAATATTTACGAAATTCACACACAATCAGTTGCATGAAAATGAGGAACTGTAACCTACCAGTGTTCGATCGATTATAACCAAGATCCACAAGGTAGAAAACTGATGCCATTTTAAATATGTAAAGATCATATAATTGACCGATATACTACTTCAATTCTTCGCCAGTATTTTTTTTTTTAAGCCACTTCGCCAGTTTTTAGTTGTAACATCGAACATGTATATTATAAAATCGTATATATTTGTTGTTCGGGTTTGTCGTGGACACATACATCGACCAAGAACAGAAAGTAGTTATTTATTTTTAAGCCATGTGATTGGGAATGTGCTTGTCGAAGATTCTATAATTGATCGTACATGTTTTCTGTGCTTCTTGTTGGCACATATATATATCGCGCGATCGAGAGAGAAATGTTAGTAAATAATTTTATTTAAGGCATGCGATTGCCCGATTGTAATGTCGTCGTCTATGACATTAGCTCATCTCTGACGTCGTCCTCCATTTAACCTTTTTATCCTGTCTCAATTTATAAAGTTCTCTCCCATAATCAAAATTTATATACTTAATTATACGCATAATTATATATGTATGGGTCACTTTTATATAGGGAAAAAAACATTTCACACTGTACACAAGGGCGATCGAGTCTTTATCAGTTGTGGGTGGTGGATTGGCAGTTGCCCCACGCTCCTCTTTCTCTTTCCTCTACCTGCAGTTTATATATGTTATTTGGCCTGTCTCTTCCTTCATTGTTTTAGGGCACCCAAAGTTAAACTTGTCCTCTAATCTAGCTAGCTCTAAGTTATTATAATAAGTTGGACAATGAAAGAACAAAAAGTGTGACAAATCCACCCTAATTATATACACCTACTAGCTAGCTAGCTACAATTCATAGTTATTGTTAATTCTTTACAAATCATTTGTCATCATTAGGGCTTCCCAGCTGATATCTTCTTATAATTATTATATTTGTTTGGTGGTGGTGTCCATGTATGTCCCCCTTTATATAGCCCTAGTTCTTTACCTTTCTTCCACTCCTCACCCCCGGCCCATTTCTTCTTCATTCTTCTTCTTCTTCTGGCTCGAGATCTGATATTTCCACTTGTGTACAAGGTTCAAGTCCCGAGGAAATCTTCTTGTTGTCTTTTGTAGAGTAGTACTACTTTTAATTCTTATAAGATCTTTTTATATATTTACTTGTTAATTCGGCAACTAAATAGGAAACCTGCTACTAGGGTTTCCAGATCATATTGACAAAGGAAGAAGGACTTGCATAGCTTGCCTCTTATATCTCTTTTTCATCTGTAACAGTAAGATCCCTACTCTCTACCTTTATATTTTACGTTCCTCATTTATCATTTAAGTTATCTAATTGCGTTCTGTTATTGTAATTAAAAGCATGCTTCATCTCTAATAACTATTGCTATTTTTTTATGAGTAATGCTAGGGACCCAAATTTTTTTTTTCCAAATGATGTGTCATGACACATGGTACAGTTTGATTTGGTGGGCATATGTATACACACGGGACCTCATATTTTTATTAGAGAAGTTACTAATTTAACGGATGACACATAAGCATTTGGGACAAATTTTGGGGAAAATCTTGAATTCTTTAATATTTTTCTTTTTTTATTGTTCCAGTGCCCTTATCCATTTTTAATCCATTGATTTCTTTCCTATCATTACGTGGCACGTTTTCATAATTGCATTGAGCCTCAAATTGTTTGACTTTAGTGGAGTTATCACATGATTTCGTATTTAAAACTGAGTGGATGGACAAGAATAGCTAATATTGCTAAATCCCGATTTAACTTGTCTACTCTAATTAATATAACTAGAGTAAAGTTCAAGTAAACAAAGAGCTTCGATTAACATATATAATTGCTCCACCAAGAACTTGTTGATCATAGATGTTAAATTGATGAGTGCTCTATACGCATAATGAACTGACCCGATAGATACATGCAATTACATATCGTTACAGTTTCTACCTTCCGAGCCATTATTAAAATATAATTGGTGATCGATGACAAATAGATGTTGCATATTGTCATGATTGATAATCTCCCATTTGTAAAATGTTGTAACTTTAGTTTCTATAGCTAGCTAGTCATCTATTAATTTGTTGATTTCACCATGAGCAATACTAGGGATCCCGAAAGGGTTCCCGAATTTATTCCCGAGTATCAAGTGGTATGATTTAATTTGTGCTATTGATGTGTATACATGAGGGCCTTTTTATTTTTAAATAAAGTATCCAATCAATGATTGTCAACTCATCATTCGGGAACAAATTCGGAAACCCTTTCGGGATCCCTAGCATTTCTCTTTCCCCATTCATGGTTTATTGATTGCGTTAATCCGTAATTAATCTAGCTATTTTGAACCAAATCTAGGTGCTCAAGAACAAAAATAAACCAGTATTTAATTGGTGGAGATTGCAAATATAATTCCTTCACTATTTCAAGGAATTGTTGCACTAAAAACATAAATGGAATTAATACATAAAAATAGCTAATTTCACTGACAAATTGATATTAGAAAACAAAAATAGTAGGCAAAAAATTTATGAGTTTCCGGGGAATTATTTGTTCTTCATCTGTGTGCATGCGTGTGATCAGGTCTTGATTTGTTCTCAAAACCTATCGGGATCTAGTATGGGTAGGAAACATATGTGCCCGTGAGGTAGATTATTTTTTAGCAATTATGATGGTAGGTTTTATAAGTCGATAGGGTTTAGTTGTTTTTATTGTTCATGGACTCATGTAATATACACTCATGTTGGTCGATCATCTATCTAAGCAAACTTAGTTACATTTCTCTACTTATAACTCGATATGTTGCTCATAATTTGATTACACGAATTCGTTATGTCTACATGAATCGCAGAGCAAGCACATTACTTGTTAACTTTTAGCTAGTACTAGCATGTAGCTATGCGGAAATTGCCCATTCTTTGAATATAAACATGGATATAATTAAGACTAGTGAAGATGATTACAAAAACTGACTAAAAATGTGGCCTTGTTATTTTACAGCGAGGGTTTCAAGTTTCTAAATGAAGTTCGATAATCGATTATATATACAACTAGCCGCTACTAAACCATTTAGATCAGCCCTCAAGAAAAAACTACACAGATTATTATTCATACTTAAACAGGGATATATAGGGCTTTACCAGGGTTAGATCAGCAAGGGAAGCCTTCAAAAATTCTTAGGGGAAAAGAAGACTCAAGGCCAAAGAGGGGATTTTAATATTGTGGTTATAAACTGTAAATAATCAGCAGTATGGCACCTCGATCGCTCAGTACATATCTCTAGTAATTGGCTTTGTGATAAAACAAGAAGAAGTAAGAAATATCTTCTAATTAGAGCCCTGAGTTTGCTTGCTCTTTGTTCCTTAGCTATCACAAAATAAAGGCCTGGAAGAGTTATGGCATGGCTCATGCTGTTTACTATTATATATAATTTAGAGTAAATTACAGGGTTGTGATTGAACTTAATTAATCCATATTTGCATTTTAGTGACCGGAATTTGAAATTTGCAATATATTGGTCAGGCTTTTACATTTCAAAAGAGTGGTTAAAGATTTTTGAGAAAAAATAGATAAAAAAACAAATGATCTGTAACCACGCTTTTGAAATGTAAAAGCACTATATATTGTAAATTTCAAATTACGGCTATCAATATGTAAATGGTGGTAAAGTTCACTCATCACCTTGCAATTTACTCTATGATTTACAAACTAATATTGTCTAAAGGCGAATATGCTGCATGCTGCAAAAAACTAGGGTGCGTGTAGTGTACAAGGCTTAATTAACTTTGCTCTTTGATCCTTATTTATTACGAATATTATACTTAAGGAAGAGCTTGCTAAGCTATATATATTTACCGCAGCAGGCAGCTGCTTCACGTTTAATTAGCTGTATTGTCTAAAGGCGGAAATGCTTCATGCCTGCTAATTTCTTAGGTAAGTGATAAGCGTAAAAGGCCTGCAGGTCAAGTTGTGTGATTGAAATCTGCACCTGCCTTCTTTCAGTTATAAATAAAAGAAAGTCAACGTAAAAACTCAGGAGATGTACTAATTAACTTGAACATAATATGGATACCTTGTTTTCTAAATAGCGGTTACCTCTGCTCAGAGCTTAAGAGGTTGATAGTTAAGGCTACGTACTGGTGTTTGTCAGAGATTGATGGTTTACCGTAAACTATTGCAATGCGTGTATATATTATTAGGTTCTAGCTAGTTACTTCTAATATACACTCCATATATATATGAATCAGTGACAGAGAGGTTGTACATCATCACCTGAAATTGTGTGCCATGTAACTTCAATTCAGATGGAATTAATTTGATTTAATATTGCTATGTAATTTCAATTCGCAGGAAATAATTCAATTCTATATTGATGAACGCAAAGTGATGGTACATGACATTTGATTAGAAGTGTATAAGATAATCACAGATCTCCTGCAAACAATTAAAGTTTCTGCATGCTTAGTAAATTGCAGAAACAGATTCATATATACCAAACTAGAAATGTTTAAATTTCACTCTATATTCTCTTATCTATTTCTCACTTGATAAAAGTATGTGTGACAGATATAGAGCGGGCTGTCTATAAATACTGACATTAAATTCATTGCAGATCTGTATCAGATTAATTAGATAATCGAAAGACAAAATGGATACATCTTCTCATGTCCCTCCTGGTTTCCGGTTCCATCCTACTGATGAAGAACTGGTGGATTACTACCTAAGAAAAAAGATTACATCTAAAAGGATTGACCTGGATGTCATAAAAGACATTGATCTTTACAAAATAGAACCCTGGGATCTCCAAGGTACAATTAATATATAGGTGGCCGGTTACTAGAAATTATTTACTCACATGCACTTCGTCACAGATATAATTAGTACACACTACAAATAGAGCTCACTAGCTCAGCTTTATATAGTTAACATTAGATGTACACAAATACATGCAGAGCTATGTGGATTAGGAGTAGAAGAGCAAAATGAGTGGTACTTCTTCAGTCATAAAGATAAGAAGTATCCAACTGGAACTCGCACAAATAGAGCCACTGCTGCTGGATTCTGGAAAGCAACAGGAAGAGATAAAGCAATCTACTCTAAGCACGATTTAGTTGGCATGAGAAAGACCTTAGTCTATTATAAAGGCCGTGCCCCCAATGGACAAAAGTCTGATTGGATCATGCACGAGTATCGCCTTGAAACAGATGAAAATGCACCCACCCAGGCAAGTAATTTAATTGTAATACTGTACATGTTACTAGTTTTGCACAGATTATTATTATCATAATATCATTGATGTTTTTTTTATAATTTTTTTAAAAATTGACTACATTATCTTTTATAAACCATTATATCTCATTTCATTAATTTTGTTGTTCTGGACAAAACAAGCATATACGTGCATAGATGTCCCTTATTGCATGTTGGTTTAAATAGCTCTCTTGAAAAATTTGGCTTATTTATGTGTTAACGGTTTTGTTGATAAAAAAACAACAGGAAGAAGGATGGGTTGTATGTAGGGCGTTTAAGAAGAAAATTGCAGCAGTGCGGAGAATGAGTGAGCACGAGTCACCAATATGGACGTATGAAGACCAAGTTTCATTCATGCGAGACATGGACAGTTCTCCCAAACAACCAAACATCACATACCACAATCCTTATCCTTGCAAAAAGGAGCAGGAGTTTCAGTACCAAAATATATCTGCCTCAGACCATTTTTTCCAGCTTCCCCTTCTTGAAAATTCAAAAATGCTGCAAGCACCGCTACCTATTCTCAGAAACTGTTACATGCCTCCATATGGCCTTAATGTGAACCTTAGCAGAAACAATTTTCAATCTTCGTCAATTGCACAAAACGAAATCAGTTATCCATCGAATTATGATGTCCAAGCAGTTGAACAAGTCACTGATTGGCGAGTTCTTGATAAGTTTGTTGCTTCACAACTTAGCCACGAAGATGTTCAAAAGGAAAATCATGAACATTTGAATGTTAATGCAGCCACGTTAAGTAGCGCCATTTCTGCAGAAGATGATAGCTCAAGCATCCTTATCAGAAATTTGAATAACCAAGAAATATTGGATCCAGAAAATACGTCAAACTCAACATCAAGTTGTCAGATTGATTTATGGAAATGATCTAAATTGACCCATTGAAGAAAAATCATTTCACATTCTTGTACATAACAAGATTACGAACTACATATATATAACTCTTGACTGCTGAATATTATACATTTCACTAACAAGAATGTCAATGTATAAGACAGGCTTTATAATATAGCCTATATTTGTATAACGGAGCCAGATATACAGCGGCAGGCCTGCAGGCGTAGGCCTTTTATGTTGTTCAAGCCTCGCCTGGTTTATTTGATCAGACATGTTCATCTTGTGTTGTATTCCAAAAGTACTACAAATTCGAATGAATATATATTATTTTCAATGTTATCATATCTTAGTTTTTATATTATACAAGCATTATGCCTGTATTACATACACTTTAGTAAAATATTATTTATTAAAATAATTTGGATATTAAATTTATATTTTAAATTGAAAATTTAAAAAATTCATTACATACATGTTAGAAGAATCATAATAAATGCATACAAAATTATAAGAAAAAGTCTTTTTCACATCTTCTATTTTTGTTACATTTGAAAAGTAAATTGACTTCTGAGTAAGAATTCTTAATTTCAGATTTTTTTTGTTAAATTATTATATTAGTTACATATCTTTATTTATCCAAAAAAATCTTAAACACAATATAACAAAACTTACACATAAAACTAAGATGTTAAAATATGTCATCAACCTTTGACATAATTAAAATTAACTAAAATTAATGATTTAACTTAAGAACATACTCCCTCTATTTCTTCAAATTGTTTACATTTTTCAAAAGATATCCGACACGCATTTTAAGGCACATTTTAAGGATAGTTCTATAACTTATTTTTTTAATTTTCTTTTTTTGTATAAAAAATTAATGTTTAAATTTTTATACAAAAAAAATTTAAAAATAAGTTATGGAACTATCTTTAAAATGCGCATTAAAATGCGTATAGGTCTCTTGAAAAATGTAAACAATTGAAAAACCGGAGGTAGTAGGTGTAATTTGGATAATTGGTTAGGAAATATATATAAGTCATTTAGCAAAAAGAAATTTTAAAAATTATGCATTTTATGTGTATATAATAAAACAAATCACATAAAAATCTAATTTTGTAAAAAAATGGATAAGTTAATTAACGATTCATGTATATTGTATTAAGAATTAATTGCATTTTGAATTTCTTTCATTTAGATCAACTACACTTTATATCCCGTAGTTTACATAATTACTCTAATTCTGACGTTACAGTATGCCATTTCGATCTATTTTCACAATTACCGTTAATTGTTATAGGTAATTTAGGAAATTAACAATGTTAAATTACAATTTGACCTTTAAAGTATAACACATTTTACATATAAATCCCTAAACAAAACAATTATACATCTTTACCACTCAACTAAAAAAAGTTTACAATTTAATCCTTTTATTAATTTTTTTCCTTTATTATTTTAGAATTTTAAGAATATCTTCAAATAAAAAAACAATCATTTCATTAAAATTTAAGCATAATATCATGTATTTTCGAATAAAATTTATCGATTAAATATACAAATAATTTCGAAAAGTTAGCAATCTTGTAAAACTCGTAATAAATTGAATTCATATCAGATGTCGATAATTTTTAATGATTCAGAAAACCCTTTCAATTGCCCACTTTTATTCATTGTGTTTCCTCGTATCATGTTTCGAATTATCTTCGAAATTGTGATTCTTAGTTTTTATAATAACATTATAAATTGAAAGAAATTACATGATTTTGAATAATTTGTTTACAATTATTTTTTATTTTTTATTTATATAATTTTTGTTTGATTCTATTCTAGTAATCTAGTTTAAGTAAATGCGTAGTCAAAGAAAGTTTAATCATCAAATGATGAATATTAGGGTCAGATACGTGTAATTAGGTGAATAACTTGTGTGAGGTGCCGATGAATTAATTAACAAAAAAATCTGAATTGTCCTTTATTGTAATAATTTTTAACTTACGTAAGAACATTATTAGTAATTACGATGATGAGTTATTTGAGGAATTAAATATACACTCACGCTATTTTCCTTTCGAAACTAAATACATATGCGAGTTGAAAGATATGTAGCAACAGGTTTTTATTATAAATGTTTAGTTAAAAAGAGTTTAATCATTAAATGATGAATAGTAAAGTCAAATACGTGTAGTCATGTCGTGTGAGGTGGTGAGGAAATTGATGGATAAAAAGATTGGATTGGACTTTGTTGTAATGATATTCAACTCAACTATAGCTTAAATAAAAAATATAATTAGTTATTATGATCATGGGAATTATATATATGTAAGTTGATTGTAATACTTTTTTGTTTTATTAAAATTAATTTTAAATTAGATACATAATGATTGACGCAAATTTTGGTTATTTTACAAAATACAAATTTTGAATATTATAATAGAATTTTGATTAAAAGTTTAAAGACATTAAATTTGGATCAAATTTTGAAATGGCAGATTTAAATATAATGTATCAATAGATGTACAAATTTATTACTCCTATTATTAATTTTTGAAGAATTTAGTGTAGAATTATACAAAGTGAGAACCTAAAACCGAAGTTATTGTAGAAAATTTGATTCGGAAGACAAATATAGTCGAATTTCAAAAGACATAAATGGTGAGATAAATAGTCGAATACATTCGGAACCAGTAAGCATGAAAAAAATTATTGATAAAAACACTAAACTATCATTTACTATAATAGTAATTAACTTAAGTTAGGTTAGTAATTGAGGAATGTGAGTACATATATTTTGGTTGAATATTGATACGAATATTAATTGATAATTTCGAAACAAAAAATAAGAAATGAGTAAAATTTAAAATTAGCGAAAAATAATAAGAAATGGGAGGGGGGGAGAGAGAGAGAGAAAGAGAATAAGTAAAAGTGTAACTAAAAAATGGGGAAAAGAGAGAATAAATGGATGGGTAATTAGGAAATGAGGAAGAGAGATAATAAGTGGATGTGTAATTAAGAAATGGGGAAGAGAGAGAATAAGTGGAGGGATGGAGAGAGAAAAATAAATGAGTAAAAGACATTAATGACCTTGACTATAATTGATGTTAACCAAGGTTAGGCTTAACTCAATGACATGATAGGTAATTTGGATGGGTGGGTTACTTCAGGAATTAGATATATATTGATTATACACAACATAATCAGCAGACCGTAAATTATTAATTACTAGTAACTAACTTTATATGCAGATCTACTAATTATCTACTAATAACTGCGGGAATGTAGAAGAGAAAGCTCTACATGTGCATTAATTCATATGTATGGTATATACATATATTAAAACAATTAATGTTTGAAGTGCATACATGCAAAAGACAACCTCGTGGTCATGATATTGCTTCTAACGCAAGATGATTCAATTAATATTTTTGGCAAGCAGGTGAGAAAAAAATATGTCGGAACATACATTATGTTAAGCATTTTGTTAATGTTCAGTACCACAGAATCACGTCACCGAATTACTACTTATTAAAACTGTACTTGGTTATATAAATGAGTGTACAACGACACTTTAAAGGGAGAAGTGGTTGTCATCAACAATATACATAAGCGTGCCTAATTAGCGCATGCAGTACCGTCGGCTACAGGATTTTTTTTTCCCGGATATTCTCAGTGATACCCTTCTAGTTTTGATTTTTCCGGATGGTACCATTCCTTCTTTTTGATTTACGAGTGGTGCCCTTGTATTTAGGTTTCGTATATGCTATACCATTATATTAGTGCAAACGTTAAAATACAAGTAAATGACCTACTTTCCTATTTCATCTTCAGTTTTTTCACGCTTTCAATAATCGTAACATTATGTTACTTATAGAAACATCATCCATCAAAATATTTGAACAAAAACAGTGCCAAACTTCAGAAAATAAGTTTATGAATATTCTCAATAATACCATTGTACTATTGACATTTATAATTGATACCATTAAGTTTTTGAATTTACATTTATAATTGATACCATTAAGTTTTTGAATTTTACATATGGTACCCTTATATTTTAACGTTAGTCATAATATAACATACACAGAAACCTAAAATACAAGGATACCATTTGTAACTCAAAAATAAGAAATAATACCGTCTGAAAAAGTCAAAACTTTTTTTCCCTGGCAAGTACCAAACACCCATTAACAAAAGCATGTGAAAGAAAATATAAGTTTCTACAGACTACAGGATGCAACGTACATATAGAAAAATTATACATATATATTGGAAAAAGTGAAAGAGCATACCGCTTGCTTGCTATATATTTCTAGGCGGGCAGGAAGTTAATGAAGAAATTCATGTACGTACTTGGTGTCTCTAACTATAGTTCGTATTACCAAAAACTATCAGGTTAGTTTCCTATATGGGACATATACATAGAAATCCATCGAATTGTAGTTACTGCATGAAAACTTGCGACTCCAATATTCGAGAAAGTGACTGTAATCAAGATTACAGGAAGAAGACTAGAGGGGGGGGGGTGCAATCTTATACAAAAATGCAGCGTGTGATTTGAGCTGGTATCTATCTGACTCTAGAAGCAGCATAAGCAATGGGAACCATTACGGTAATTAGAATATCATTACCGAATATATCTGAAAGGGGCTAGCACTCTAGTAGCTAGGTAGCTAGCTTTCTTCAACTTTGTACGATGTAAACGATTCTATGTATGTGGAGAATTGTAATAAGTCAGGGCAGATATATTCTTATTTTGGTGATAAGTACAAGGTAGGAAGCTTGCTTTCGCCTATGTACAAGTTGACAGCAAAAACATACTATATATGTTGAAGAAATAACGTCCGAATTTCAAATTCTAATGGACATACTCATTGACTCATTCTTTTGGAGACAGAAAAGAGATTGCAGTTGATTAATTAACAGAACGGTACTTGTCGTCCTAGCTACGATCAACAATATTATAAAGAATACTTATCTTCCAAGTCAATGCTAGATTCTTTCAGACCAAGTTATGACACTTATTGTTTGAGGTTTCACTAGATACATATACACACACATAATTTTCGATGGAATAATTAATTTACTAGTATGCCAATACATCTCAAAAAGTTTTACTAATTTACTATACACCGATATCACACTAGACTCTCCTTTGTGTCGGGAAAGATTAAGACAAAAGTGTGTAGTGGAGCAATATGCAATCACAAAGGATGGCGTAAATACATAGAAAGAAATATTGAAAGAAAAAAAAAAGTTAAAAGGATATATAATTAAGCGTGAAGGGGAAGTAAAAATGATGCAGCAGTCGATGTAATCTTGCCATTTAGATAAACGGGAGAGTACTACTCAAGTCTAGTGCCCCCGCCATCTTTCTGTGTTCATCTTTCTCCTTACAAATCCCACTGTCAGCCCGCAGGCCTCGCACTCCACTACCTTTACTGTATTAATTAATTTAGTTCCCTAGCTTGTAAAATACCGTTTAAGTCTACGACTTGAAATTTATCGATTCTTATTACAAACATTACTAATTCATGGGCCAAAACCAAAATGCCAAATTGTCCTAAACGCGCACAACTGATGCTGCAGTTGGAATGTCATTCCCAGAGCGGCAGGCCTGGAGTTCTAAATTATATTCCAGGATGTCATAATATATTGGAACATGTACTTGTAAATATATTTATTTTTCATGGTAATCGTATAAAGTTAATGATTCCAGTTATCTGATTTTCGAGAATAAACTAAATCGGATACATCAAAATACAAAAAATCTAAAACCACGCATGTATCAGAGAGTTAACTCGATAGAAATTTTGAAATTGTTTTATATCGATAAAAGCCCAGAAGTCTAGTGTTCATAACTTTGATCAATGTATATCAACTTGATGGTCAAAAGCTCTCTACAGCTCTACTTACTCAACTGGTCGCTCAACTCTATTAATTCCAATTATTGTTCTTAGAATGGCATGTATAGGCTATACTGCCTGTAAACAAGCCATGAATTGACTCCAAAATCAAACTTCAACTTCAAAGAAATGTGTTAGGCACCGGCCTATTCTTTAATTTCAAACTCCCACCCTCCCCTCCCCTCCCCTCATCTATAAATACCCCGCCCCCCTCATTACTGAAACACACCAAAATCTCTTCTTCCTCTCATACTTCTCAGTATATATATCTGCTAGATAGTCCATATAGTAGGAAACTTACCTTGTGGTAGTTTCAAGCAGGTCAGGATAGGAGGCCCTTGTGCTACTCTATTCTTTCGTTTCGAGGGAGTTTGTGTGAGTGTTAGGCTTCAGCCATCGGAATCTGTCCCGCTGCAGCATTAGGAGTACGTCCAACTGTTGTAGTTGCTACAAAGGGAGTTCGTCCAGTTTATCCGGTCAAGTACCGAAGGAGTAAGGAATCGTTGTATTTCTATTCAGTTGTGCCTCAAGTGTTACTTCGTAAACTTGAGAGAGAATATTGTTGCCATTGTTATCATTATAGTGGAAACATTCGGAGCTGGTCCCGTGGTTTTTACCTCTTTACTTTAAGGGGGTTTTCCACGTATAAATCTTGGTGTTCATCTGTCTTTATTATTGACTGTTATAATCTCCGTATTTAATTTACGTAAAGACAGGAAACGGGAATTCCTAACAAGTGGTACCAGAGCTTGGGCCCACGTTGTTGGTGTCTAGGAAAGTGCTTTGTGCGCAGTGGTTACTTGATAACGCGCCGTACTAATACGGAAGGCTCCCCAAACACATCCACTTTCCTGGCCAACTTGTGTGGTTTTAAGTGAGATTCCCATAGTCTTTGGTAAATTAAAATGGATGATTCTTAAAGTGTAATGGTAAGCCTAACAGCTTCAAATTATCCGATGTGGAAAAGCAGCATAAAGGATTTGCTTTATAGTAAGGACTTGTTTGACCCGGTGGAGCTAAAAGGAGTTAAACCTGCAGCAAAGTCTGATGCTGACTGGAAGAAGATGAACATGAAAACTATCAGTCTCATTCATCGATGGATTGATAATTTGGAGTATCATCATGTCTTTGAAGAAGAAGACGCTTATACGCTTTGGACGACATTAGAGTCTACGTTCCAAGAGAAAAGTTCACAAAATGTAACTTTTCTAGTTCGTCAGCTGGTGAACATGAGGTACCAGGATGGGAACAACATGTCAGAGCATATGAGCGAATTCCAAGGGTTGTTAAATCAACTATCAAATATGAAGATGGAGTTTAAGCCGAAATTCCAAGCAATATTTCTTCTCAACACTTTACCATCCAGCTGGGATACGCTAGTGGTGACAGTAACTAATGCTGTACCAACTGAGCAGCTAACGTTGCGATCAATTAAGCAGAGTACCCTTAGTGAATCCATGAGAAGAAAGGTACAAGGAGTCAACCACGATTCCCAGGCTCTTGTTACTGAGAACAGGGGCAGAAGCAACTACAGGGAGACAAACCGAGGACGTAGTAAAAGTAGGAATTTTGGTAATTCCGGTGGCAAATCAAATGCCAATGTTGAATGCTACTATTGTAAGAAGAAGGGTCATTACAAAAAGGATTGTAGGGCCTGGCTCAAGCAACAGAACAATGGTCAGCAAGGGAAACATGCCGAGAAAAGTACAACAGCTGCTATGCTAGAAGATGTTGTGATCCTTTCTTTTGAAGAAGAATGCTTACATGTTGATGATCAGAAGGTCGAATGGGTGATAGATACTGGAGCAACGTATCATGCAACACCCACTCAGGAATTCTTTACGACGTACAAGTCAGGGGACTTTGGTACTGTAGGAATGGGTAACTCAGATCAATCAAAGATTATACGCATTGGTGACATCTGTATTGAGACAAACACGGGTTGTTCAATGAATTTGAAAGATGTCAGGCATATTCCGGACTTACGGCTCAACTTGATTTCTGTCATGGCGCTAGACAAACAGGGGTACGTAAATATCTTCGGTGGTGGAAGGTGGAAGCTTACTACGGGTTCTTGGTGGTTGCAAGAGGATCCACTTGTGGCTCTTTGTACAAGACACAGGTGAAGATGTGTTCAAATGCTTTGAATACAGTTGAAGATGAAGACTCGGCAAAATTGTGGCACAAGAGGGTCGGCCACATGAGCGAGAAAGGGCTGCAGATTCTAGCAAAAAAATCCCTCATTCCATTTGCTAAAGGAACTGCATTGCAGCTGTGCGAATATTGTTTATTCGGAAAACAACATAGAGTATCTTTTAGCAGTCCACTGAAGAAAAAGTCGGGGCTGTTAGAAAGAGTTTATTCTGATGTATGTGGTCCGTTTGAGGTGGAGTCCTTAGGCGGAAATAGGTACCTTGTTACCTTCATTGATGAAGCATCTCGAAAGATGTGGGTTGAGATACTCAAATCCAAAGATCAAGTGTTTGAGTACTTCTAGAAGTTTCATGCCATGGTTGAAAGATCAACAGGGAAACAACTGAAGTGCCTTCATAGATGAGGGAGATGATATGGCAGATGATGAGGCTGCTGAGCAGGGGGAGCTACCGCCTCAGCCTGAAGCTGAAGAAACTCAGCCACGGCGTTCTACGAGAGAACGGAGACCATCAGAAAGATATCTTTTATCCGAGTATATCTTAATTGCTGATGAGGGGGAGCCCGAGACCTTTGAAGAAGTCAAGACTCATAAAGAAAGTAGTTGCTTGCTGAAAGCAATGCAAGAGGAGATGGATTCTTTAAACAAGAATGAAACTTATGAGTTGACTACACTTCCGAGAGGACGGAAGGCTTTGAGGAACAAATGGGTCTTCAAAGTAAAAAAGGATGATGAAAAGCTTGTAAAGTATAAAGCACGCTTGGTGGTTAAAGGCTTTGCACAGAAGGAAGGCATTGATTTCGATGAAATCTTTTCTCCGGTTATAAAGATGACATCAATCCGAACAGTTCTCGGATTAGCGGCTAGCATGGATCTTGAGCTTGAGCAGTTAGATGTGAAAACTGCATTCCTTCATGGAGATTTGAAGGAAGATATCTACATGCACCAGCCAGAAGGATTTGAAGTGAAAGGGAAGGAGCACATGGTTTGTAAACTCAAGAAGAGTTTATACGGGCTTAAGCAAGCGCCAAGACAGTGGTACAAAAAGTTTGATTCATTCATGAGGAATCATAAGTTCAAGAGAACTGCATCCGATCACTGTGCTTATGTGCAAAGGTTTCCTAACGGTAACTTCATTATCCTGCTACTTTATGTTGATGATATGTTAGTGGTCGGCCAAGATGCTAACATGATCCGCAAGCTGAAAGAAGATTTGTCCAAGTTCTTTGAAATGAAAGACTTGGGTCCAGCAAAACAAATCTTAGGGATGAAGATTGTTCGTGACAGAACAACTCGGAGGTTGTGGCTTTCACAACAGGGATATATTGAACGGGTATTGAAAAGGTTCAATAAGGATGATGCTAAACCTGTTAGCATACCATTGGCGGGACATTTTAAACTGGACAAGAAAATGTGTCCGTTAACAGACAAGTAGAAGGAGGATATGGAGGAAGTTCCCTACTCATCCGCAGTGGGGAGTCTTATGTATGCATTGGTTTGTACAAGACCAGATATTGCTCATGATGTTGGAGTTGTGAGTAGATATCTGTCAAATCCAGGAAGAAAGCATTGGGAAGCAGTTAAGTGGATTCTCAGATATCTTAAGGGTACTTCCGGGTTATGCTTGAAGTATGGACATGGTGAACCAGTCTTGGAAGGTTTTACAGATGCTGACATGGCAGGACATCCAGATGGGATGAAGTCCACGTCAGGGATGCTTTTCACTTTTGCGGGGGGAGCTGTAGCATGGCAGTCCAAGTTGCAAAAGTGTGTTGCATTGTCAACAATCGAATCAGAGTATATTGCTGCTTGTGAAGCAGGCAAGGAGCTGGTTTGGTTAAAGCGGTTTCTCCAAGAATTGGGTCAGAAGCAAGACAACTTTGAGTTGTATTGTGATAGCTAGAGTGCTATTGACTTGAGCAAGAATGCTACTTGTCACAGTCGTACTAAGCATATTAATGTACGTTACCATTGGCTACGGGAACAAGTTGAAGATGGGGCGATACAGATAAAGAAGATACACACGGATAAGAATCCGTCTAATATGATGACAAAGGTGGTTCCGTGAGAAAAGTTGGAGCTGTGCAAACAGGGCGCAGGTATGAAGTGCAAGTGATTAACTGTGAGTTTGAAAAGAGGGGGAGATTGTTAGGCACCGGCCTATTCTTTAATTTCAAACTCCCACCAACCCCCCCACCTACTACAACCCCTCATCTATAAATACCCCCTCCCCCCTCATTACTAAAACACACCAAAATCTCTTCTTCCTCTCATACTTCTCAGTATATATAGCTGCTAGATAGTCCGTCTAGTAGGAAACTTACCTTGTGGTAGTTTCAAGCAGGTCAGGATAGGGGGCCCTCGTGCTACTCTATTCTTTCGTTTCGAGGGAGTTTGTGTGAGTGTCAGGCTGAAACCTTCGGAATATGTCCCGTTGCAGCATTAGGAGTTCGTCCAGCTGTTGTAGTTGTTACAAAGGGAGTTCGTCCAGTTTATTCGGTCAAGTACCGAAGGAGTTGGGAATCATTGTATTTCTATTCAGTTGTGCCTCAAGTGTTACTTCGTAAACTTGAGAGAGAATATTGTAACCATTGTTATCATTATAGTGGAAACATTCGGAGCTGGTCCCGTGGTTTTTACCTCTTTACTTTAAGGGGGTTTTTCACGTATAAATCTTGGTGTTCATCTGTCTTTATTATTGACTGTTATAATCTACTGTTATTCCCATATTACACACTTGTATAATTGTAGAAGGGGGGGTTGAATACAATTCTTGATATTTATAAATTTCTGATAAGAACTTCAGAAACTTATGAAGAGATAATTGCAATGTAAGATTTAAACACAAACACATATAAAATCAGGTGGTTAATATGCACCACCTGAAGCTTTTATTTGAAGAAAACTCTGTGATACAAAATGTACACAGCTGCCGTTTTACAACTCTTTGCTTCTAAGGATATTCAAGAAACCCTAAGCAAATATGTCTGTTTTCTTAACCTACAAAGAGTTGCTACACTTGGTTATATATCCCAAGTTTTACAAGTACTACTGGAATAAGATAATACTAATCTAATTCTAGTTGACTTGCTACTACACTCCAAATACACATGTAGCCGAAAGGTTGTCCTTGTGTTCAGACATGTCTCCTGCACCTTTCTTGTATTCATAGTGTAAATGGAATGCTTCTTTCTTCTGTGTTTCCAAAGTATGGCTGCCATACTGCTTTTTGTATCTACTATAAACTCATGTGATCTGTCAGTCAAACATGTCCTTATCAACTGCTAATCTCCAGCTAATCATAGAAAACAGTGTCAATGATTATCCGTTGATGATGTATACTGACATCCGTTGATGATGTATAGAGCAGTATCCGTTGATATTGGGACTTGAGCTGTATCCGTTGATAGAGTGGATTTGAGTTGTATCCGTTGATAGAGTGGATTTGAGTTGTATCCGTTGATAGAGTTTAGTCTTCATCCGTTGATACACTTTCACTTAGATAGAATTACATAGCATAGCTTATTTACAATTGGCTACCCTATTCTGCCTATCCGTTGATAGTCAACATGACTGTGGATAAAAACACTATCAACTGATAACATAGAGATACTGCAGTGTGCTACAAAACCTCATCCGTTGATGAGCTACCTGTCAACGGATAGAGTTATAAATCCTCATCCGTTGACAGCTACAAAACCTTAAACAATTTGATTGATTGTGAAGTTATCATCAAGTACAACATATTCCTAACAATCTCCCCCAATTTATACTTGATGGCAATAAAGCATAAATTCAGGACCTTGATGATAACAAAACATTCCTAAAGATATATAAAGAACAATACATAAATTGTATTAAGCTACAATAATTAAAAAACTGAAAGTTTGAGAAATTTACAGAGAAGTGCTCCTCTAGACTGAGCAGATTAGGACTGTTTCTTTCCTCTTGTTGGCATCACCCTTGAATTTCCTTCCTTGGCAGAGTTGGACTCAATCTGTATTTGGAGTTGCCTATAGAAGGCATCTTCTTCATCTACCTTTGGATTTAGCTTCTGTTGTAGCCATCTCAGGTATTGAGAACTAGCCTTTGGTAGTTGGTCTTCTAACCTGAAGAATCTCCTGTTACCATCTTCATCCCTGAACTCCATCATCCAGAAAGGTTGGAGGTGGATTTTCTGTCCATTGTATGGGATCTTCATTTTCCTTGGTAGACTTGATGGTGAGTTCCAATCCCTCCTTATTTGTTCTATTTTGTCCAGTATCTCCCCTTTTGCTATCTTGGAGAACCCTGTGTATCTCTTGATTGCAGAGAACACTTTGGTTAAGGTATGATAATTTTCTCCAAGAACCCTTTGTAGTGGCCATGTCCTTTCCGTTCCTCCCTTGTATACAAAGACCAATCTTTCAGGCAAATGTCTATATTTGTCAATTCCTCTTACTTCTGACAATTCATCCAGATAAAGATTCATGTCAGAGTATTCTTCAATATCTGCCTGATAGATAAAATCATCCTTGTTTTCCAAGATTGGCTGCCTGACAATTGCAGGTACCCTAGCAACTTGAATTGGTTCCTTTGAAGGTTGCTTCCTTGGTTTCCTTTTCTTCTGTGTAGGCTTCTGTTGAGGCTTCAGCAGGAATGAAGGAACCTCAATGGAGTCAAGATTCATTGGTTCCTCTTTAGGTACTATAGGCTCACCATGGAAATTTACATCTGGGTTGAATACTTTTACATCAATAGGTTGTGATGAACCAACTATCTCTTTGTTTTCAGTTTCTGGAGAGACAGGCCTCCTTGCATGTGATTTTAATCTCTTGGATTTGGGGACTGATTTCCCTTTCTTTTTGAATTTGGGGACTTCCTCAGGTTCCCTCAATTCATCCTCTACCTCATCCAATAACTCTTGAGCCAGCCTTGCTTGCTTCTCATCTGAGTTTTCATATTGATATTCAGTGCTTGGTTGAGATTCTCTTAGCAGCCTTGAAGTCTCTTCTCTCTTGGCTTCAACAAATCTAGGATGGCTGTTGGATATGTTTAGAACTTTTCCATTCCTTATGATTACAGCCATCCATTCTCTTACACAACTGTTAGTCTTCTCCTTGAATTCCTTGATTGCCTTACCCATCAACTTCTCTTCATCATCCTTGGGAAATGGAAAGTCCAGTTGTAACTTGTTCTTCCCATTTGCTTTTGGTGGTGAGAAGGGTCTTGATTTGATGTAGGGTTCAAATTCCTTAACATGAGAAGGCTCAGCATCATAGAATGTAGGAGCCACAATTGCTGGAGTGAGCACCTTCAGAATTGTTGTAGATATTGTTGGAGCTGAGGTTTGGCTAGAGAACAGAGTTGATGCAATAGATTGATTGATCAATCTTTCTGTCCTCATTATCCTTTCATAGTTTTCTTCTTTCATCTTTTGGAGAGCTTCAATTTTGGCTAGCTTTTCTTCTTCTGTCAAGTTTGAAAGATCAAACTCTTCAGATAGAGGTTTGGATTTGCTGGGGGAAGTTGTGACAATGAATTCTTGTGGATTGACCACTATGGTAGGCTGCTGCTCCCCCTCACTTGCTACTTCCCTTCTTTCAGAAATTAAGATTTGACTTGTAGTTGCCACAGCCTCTTCCACTTTCTCCCCCTTTTTGTTAGCATCAAGGGTTTGACTAGAAGTTGGGGCTGCAACTAACTTTTCTAGCAGTTGGGTTTGCAGTTTCTGATGTTGAAGAAATTGCTCCATCTGGGATTCCATCTTTTCCACTCTTGAATTGAGAAGTTGCACAGATTTAGCCAGGTTGTCTTCTTTGAGAAACCTTTGTTGCAACACCCTCTGAGTGGCTGTAGGAGCTAGTTGCTCTAGCTTGGAATCCACAGAGATCTTCACATCCTTGATTTCTTGTTTGACCTCCTCTAAATTGGATCTCTGAATCACCATTTGCATCTTTTGTAACTTTAGGGAGTCAATTGCCTGTTGAAGAACAACCTTTCTCTGTGGATCTGCTTCTGGGTGCTCAGCCAGGGCAGATTTATATTGCCTTATGATTTCCATATCAAGTTGATGATAGGTGTAGTTTTGAGCAAATGCAAAATCATGAATACTGCTACCACCTTCATCTTCAGAGCTCTGGCTGTCTTCATCTTCAGAATTGTCAAATTCATCACTCTCAGCAGTGGTTGGCAGAGCTGCTATAGATTCCTTAGCTCTAAGTAGAGATTGTGAGGTGTGCACTAGGTGCATTGCCTCCTCTGCTTCCACATTGCCCTGTTGTGCCAGAATTTGATAGGCAGGAACAGGGTGAGTAAAGGTTTCAGCATCCAAAGAAATGGAGTCAATCATGGACTGATATTCTCTTTGAAATTCCATTTCCTTGGATGCATCCTCAACCCCCATTGACTCACTAGCAATGGCTGCTTCTTCCATCCTTATCTCTCCTGTAGTCCCTTCTCTCCCCTCATCTCTCTTTTCTTGCATCAAGGGCTCCCCTTGGCTCACACCTCTCACACCCTCACCTTCACCTACTAAGGTGGAACTCTCAAACTCTCCTTTTGCCTGACCGGAAGAAATGGCCAGCCTCTCATTATTTATCTCTCCTTTTGCCTGCTCACAAGGCAGCCTCTCACTCCCTTCCCTCAAACCTAAAAGTGTTTCAACTACTGAGAACTCCTCTACACTTGACACTGGAATGTCAGATATAGCAGTGGTAGAGTGAGTTATCAACGGATAAGGAATATCCGTTGATGGAGTAGTTAAAGCTGTCAACGGATGGCTAGATAGAGGCGCATCCGTTGATGGAGAAACACTTGTCAACGGATGAAGGATATCCGTTGAGGAAGGAATAATTATATCCGTTGAAGAGAAAACCAACACTGAATCTATGGAGATTGATTTTAAGTTCGAGGCCACAGTCTGTGTTGAGAATTCTGGAAGGGAAGATTGATGGTCCAACAAATCATCTAAAAGATGATGACCACCAATTACAGAGTGGGGCTTCTCCAAGAATCTTAAAGATGGAGAATCAGGAATTGATGTAGATATCATATCCACATCCAGAGAAGGAGTTGGTGATGGTGGATTGTAATGTGTGTCGATTTGAAGATTAAGATCAAGGGGCTGTGACTCCACATTTATTGAAGCCACATCAAACTGAGTTTGAGAAGGTACAGTTTCCTGTACAGTGTGTGCACCCTGTGATTCCCCTGTGGTTTTAGATTTCACTCTTCTTCCATAGGTTTTTGAGATTGGGCTATATGTGTCCCTAACCCTCTTGTGCAGTGTTCCTTGTGGGGAACTTGATTCAGTAGTCACACTCTTTTGGGAGAGTGTAACTAGAATTTGGCCTGTAGTTACATTAGCAGTCTTTTGAGAGACTGAAATGGTGGTTGCACTCATCTCTCCTTCCTTATCCTTAGGGCTTCTTTGATGTTCACCCTGTCCCTCACCACTCACTACCACCTTCACACTCCCCTCAAGAGGTTTGGTAGATTTTACAACAGGTGTCTTTTGAGAGACACTTGAGGTTTGCCTTTTAGAATGTGGTTTTGGAACTCTGGATTTGGTCACTTTGGTAGGAGCCTGTTTGGTCACAACTACAGACTCCATTGTGACACTAGAAGGCAAAGAAATTTGGGGGTTGGAGATAGGGGTTTCAGAGTTAGAGATAGTTACCTGAACAATTGGTAGATATACCAACTGTACTCCTACATTGAGGTTTATTCGAATCAGGTCACTTAAGACTCTCTTCTCCTGAACAAAACATTGGAACTTGCTATCCGGGTTAGCAATGGATAGCTTATTCTCAGACACATGCAGTGCTAAGAGCATTAAAAATCTAGCAAAGTAGATATTCTTGCTCCTAGTTTCCTTTTTACCCAACTTTGCAGCTATCTCATACATAACTAATGTGCCAAAATTATAGAATTTATCATTTAAAAGCATACACATCATTGTTAGCATGGACTGGGTAACAGCATCAAAATTACTAATTTTTCCTGAAAAAGTTTTAATGAAGGCATCACAGAAGTAGCTCCATTCTTTAAACATTCCTTTTCTAGCAATTTTCCCTAAGTTTTCAGTACTAAGGGCATAATTAATAGAATTAAGCATGGCAACAATTTCAGCATCAGTAGGTACTTTCAGACAGTTATTCTCAGGCAAATTTAAACAAGCAGTTATTACATCAGAATTAACCACATAGTTTTTACCCTTTAAAGAAAAAGCAATTGTACCGTCTGTGCCATTGTACTCAGCAGATGTCCACATTTCTTCAATTACCTCGTGGATTAAGGGAGTGGTAGCCGTCATAGCATATGACAGTTTGCATTTCTTCATGAAACTCATCAAAGTGTGGTAAGCTTCTGGAGCATTCACTGTGTCAACAAAGGCCGCGAAATTGTTCTTCTCATAGGTAAACCCAGTGGAGGACATCATCTTAACAATAGGCGCCATTGAAGTGATTGAACTTTGGTTACAGAGAGTTTTAGGGAAGAAGATGCAGTTAACTTTTGATATGCTTGAAAATGAATAAAAGTGAGATGTGAGAGTACAAGTCCGCCTTTTATATTTTTCAAGAATTAAAAATGAAATAATTAAAAGTAATTACTCCATTGGTCAAAAGTAACGGTCAAATAATAAATAAAAAGAGAATAAGTACAGCCATGATTAGATATACACGGTTACCAACGGTTAAAAAAAATGTATATCAACGGATATAGAATGAATGGTTGAGATACAGTTTATCCGTTGATGACGTGGATGGCCTGTTACCCGTTGACATGCAAAAATCTAGTAATGTGTTTATACTATCAACGGATAAAAGGATATCCGTTGATAAGCTAATTTTGCCTTGTGCAAAATTTCTGCAGAAAATTTTTCTGAGAGTTTTTAATTCTCAAGTAAATCAAAACACATTCCTAGCTGCAATGCAGTAAAATCAAATATCACTAGGAATTATGACAAGTTAAGCATACCTAGCTCACCTACCAATCTTGTGAATGTGGATTCATCAAGAGGCTTGGTGAAGATATCTGCAAGCTGCATTTCACTTGGCACAAAGTGCATTTCTACTGTACCATTCATCACATGTTCTCTAATGAAGTGGTATTTGATGTCAATGTGCTTGGTTCTCGAATGTTGCACTGGATTCCCTGTGATGGCAATAGCACTTGTGTTGTCACAGAAAATTGGAATCTTCTCAACTTTTAGACCATAGTCAATGAGTTGGTTTCTCATCCATAGAATCTGTGCACAACAGCTTCCAGCCGCAATGTACTCAGCTTCAGCTGTAGAAGTGGAGACTGAGTTTTGTTTCTTACTGAACCATGACACAAGCCTGTTTCCTAGAAATTGACAGGAACCTGTAGTACTTTTCCTATCAACTCTGCAACCTGCATAATCTGCATCTGAATAGCCAGTTAGATCAAAACCAGATTCTCTTGGGTACCAAATGCCAAGGTTTGGTGTTCCCTTGAGATACCTGAAAATTCTTTTAATAGCTATTAAGTGAGACTCTCTAGGATCAGCTTGAAATCTAGCACAAAGACAAGTAGAAAACATTATATCAGGTCTACTAGCTGTTAGGTATAAAAGTGAACCTACCATGCCTCTATAACTTGAGATGTCCACAGACTTTTCCTTAGTATTCAACTCAAGCTTAGTTGCAGTGGCCATAGGTGTTTTAGCAGATGTACAATCCATTAAGTCAAATTTCTTTAAGAGATCATAAATATATTTTGTTTGACTTATGAAAATGCCCTCATTAACTTGCTTTACTTGTAGGCCAAGAAAGTAAGTTAATTCACCCATCATACTCATTTCATACCTACTTTGCATAAGTTTGGCAAACTTTTTGCAAAGCTTCTCATCTGTAGACCCAAAAATAATATCATCTACATAGATTTGAACAAGTATTGAAGATCCATTAATATCCCTATGAAATAAGGTTTTATCTACTGTACCTCTAGTGAAGTGGTTCTCCAAAAGAAATTGAGATAAAGTGTCATACCAGGCTCTTGGTGCTTGCTTCAAACCATAAAGTGCTTTCATGAGAAGATATACATATTCTGGAAATTCTGGATCCTCAAAACCAGGAGGTTGATGGACATAGACCTCTTCTTCCAGTTCCCCATTTAGAAAGGCACTTTTGACATCCATCTGATAGACTTTGAAATTGGCATGTGCTGCATAGGCTAGAAAGATTCTTATTGCCTCAAGTCTTGCTACTGGAGCAAAAGTTTCATCAAAATATATTCCTTCTTCTTGAGAATAGCCCTTTGCCACTAATCTAGCTTTATTCCTCACAATTATGCCATTTTCATCTGTCTTATTCTTGAGAACCCATTTAGTACCTATGACACTTCTATCATCAGGTTTGGGCACAAGTTTCCATACTTTATTTCTTTCAAATTGGTTTAGCTCTTCTTGCATTGCTAACACCCAATCTGGATCTAGAAGGGCATCTTCCACTTTCTTAGGTTCCTCTTGAGACAGGAAGCTACTGTATAGACATTCTGCTTGAGTGGCCCTTCTAGTTTGGACTCTTGAATTTGATTCACCAATGATTAACTCAAATGGATGATTTCTAGTCCATTTTCTTGCAGGTGGAAGATTTGATCTTGATGAGGTTGCTTCATTTCCATGATCATGTTGATTTAGCATTGAATTTTGACCTTGAGAAACTCCCCCTGAGTTTGTTGTCCTTGCTGAGTTATGAAGTTGACTGTCAATGGATGCATCATTTTGCCTGTCGACGGATGCTTGAGAATTTCTGTCAACGGATGCATCTCTAATAGTGTCAACGGATGTTGCAGAATGACTGTCAACGGATGTTCCAGAATGACTATCAACGGATGCTCCAGAATGACTATCAACGGATGCTTCATTTTCAGTGTAAGCATCACTTCTAGTTGGTATAACAGCTCTAGGTAAATCTCTGTGGTCATGATCTTCATTCTCCTCATCATCATCATAGTACATTCTTCCTTCACCTTCATTCTCAAATTCCAACTTTTCATGGTAACCTTCATCATTTAGGCCTAGAATCTTTTGATCATCAAACACAACATGTACAGATTCCATAACAATGTTGGTTCTTAGATTGTAGACCTTGTAGGCTTTCCCTGCTGCATATCCAACGAAAATAGCTTTATCTGCCTTTGCTTCAAATTTGCCTAAATTATCTCCATGATTCCTTAGCACAAAACACTTACATCCAAAGACATGTAGAAAAGCTAAAGTTGGTTTCTTGTTGGTTAATAACTGATAAGGAGTCATTCCTCTAGCTTGATTGACCAAGGAAATATTCTGAGTAAAGCATGCAGTGTTGACAGCTTCAGCCCAGAAATATGTTGGTAATCTTGATTCACTTAACATTGTTCTAGCTGCTTCAATGAGAGTTCTGTTTTTCCTTTCAACAACCCCATTTTGTTGAGGTGTTCTGGCAGCAGAAAACTCATGGACAATTCCATTCTCTTCACAGAAAATCTTCATTGTGGAATTCTTGAATTCAGTACCATTGTCACTCCTGATCCTTTGTACTCTGTCTTCAGAACCATTGTTTAGCATTCGGAGGTGATTGATAATGATTTCACTTGCACAATCCTTGGAGTGCAGGAAGAAAGTCCATGTGAACTTAGAAAAATCATCTACAATCACCAGACAGTATTTCTTCTTTGAAATAGACATGACATTTACTGGACCAAATAAATCCATATGCAGCAATTGAAGAGGCTTAACAATGGATGACTCTGTCTTGCTTTTGAAAGATGATTTCTTTTGTTTCCCTAATTGGCAGGCATCACATAGCCCATCTTTGACAAACTCCAAATGAGGGATTCCTCTAGCAAGATCCTTTCTTACCAAATCATTCATAACTTTAAAATTCAAATGTGACAGCTTCTTATGCCATAGCCAACTCTCATCCTTACTTGCTTTGCTGAAGAGACAAGTAATGGATTCTGAGCATGCTGAATTGAAGTCAGCTATGTAAACATTTCCTTTTCTAAAGCCTGTCAATACCACATTATTGTCTTCCTTGGCAGAAACAACACAGGATTCTTTTGTGAACTTTACTTCATAGTCTTTGTCACAAATCTGACTGATACTCAGCAAATTGTGCTTTAAACCTTCAACTAAAGCCACTTCTTCAATGATGACATTGTCTTTTGAAATCAGGCCATATCCCTTAGTATATCCTTTGCTGTCATCTCCAAAGGTAATTCTAGGGCCAACTCCTTCCTTGAACTCTGTGAGCAGGGTTGAATCTCCTGTCATGTGCCTAGAACATCCACTGTCTAGGTACCATAGATTCCTTCTGTTTCCCTGCACACATTTCAAAAACAAATCAAGTTGATTTTGGTACCCAAGCTTCCTTGGGTCCTTTCTTGTTAGCCTTTGACTTTGCACTCTTAGCATTCTTCATCTTAGGTGTAGATGCTTGAGTAATGGGGTTTGACAAATGCTCATTTGCATGAATATTGGATGCATGCATGTGTGGAAAATTGGCATACATATTATTCATGTTAGGTAGGTTCCATGACATTTGTGGCACATTCATAGATTGAAAGTATGGATTAGACACATATGGCATGTTCACATATGGATTTGAAAAACTAGCATTTTGATACAAACCAGGCATAACAGGCATTGCAGGCATACATGGCATTGGTTGAGGTACATGAACAGGAGCCTTGTTGACAATCTTGCAATTAGAAGATAAATGATTGACACTATTACAATTACTACAAGTTTTCCTAGGAGCAAACTTGTCAGGAGAGTAATTGTTTTTCTTGTTGATGCCTATCTTACCATTTCTGTTCTTTTTCTTTTTGCCCTCAATTTCTACCTTTTCATTGTCTGATTTACCAACAGCCTTTTTGTTGTGTAAATCACCTGTCTTAGCCTTCCCACTGGATTTGGTTTTGCTGCACTCACCACTAACAAAATTCTTGTTTACTGGACCATACTTGATATCCAGTTTCCTAAGTTCCTTCTTACTAACAGACTTTTTGTTAGTCGACGGATACCTCTCATCCGTTGACGGTTCATCTGTCAACGGATGATCACTATCCGTTGATTCACAAATAGTCTCTAGATCCTCAAGGCCAGGTTCTAGCTCCTTTTTCCTTTGAGTCCAGGTATCCTTCACAAATGATTCTATTCCCTGAACTTCTATTATGTTTTGAGAAATATTCCTACAACTTTGAAATTTAGCAATTATCCCTTGTTCTTTTTCAAGCTGGTCTTTTAAAATCAGTTCTCTTTTTAACACAGCTTCAAGTTCACTTTTAGCATTATTGCAATCAACTCTCATTTTCTCAAATTCTAGAAATTGAGATTCTAGAGCAGCATTTCTATCACTTAAAAACAGATTAGACTCTTTAATTCTATTGTTCTCTTTAGTAAGTGATTTAAGAGTAACACTTAAGTGATATAGTTCAGTAGACATTTCATCTATAACACTATTGCATTCCTCTTTAGTGAGCTCAGAGAGATTAGTAGAAAATACCTGATTGCTAGCTGAACTTGCTTCCTGCTCTCCAGAATCAGCCATTAAAGCAAGGTTGACTAACTCAGCATCATCATCAGAATGATTGTCATCAACAGCCCAGTCATACTCTTGGGTCAAGAATGCCTTT
Source organism: Saposhnikovia divaricata (assembly GCA_036435485.1). Classification (NCBI taxonomy): domain Eukaryota; kingdom Viridiplantae; phylum Streptophyta; class Magnoliopsida; order Apiales; family Apiaceae; genus Saposhnikovia; species Saposhnikovia divaricata. The sequence goes on from CM071599.1 coordinate 38,704,817, forward strand.
CCTTTCTGCCTGAGAAGATCAAAATATTTCTTCTTATAGTCAACAACCTCAGTTGGCTTTCCCTTGTTCTCAGATCTAGGTTTCCTGCATTCACTTATCATATGACCAGCAATCCCACAATTGTAGCATTTAATTTTGGATTTATCCACATAGTTGTTTGTGGAAAAATCCTTGTTAAATGGCTTGGACATCCCAGAGTTTCTCTTGAATTTCAGCTTAGAGAATCTCCTAGATAGAAAAGCTAAGTGCTCATCTATCTCATCCAATTCATCCTGCTGAAGGGCATTCAATTCCTCAGACACCTTTTCCTTGCTCCTGCTTGATTCTGCTCTACCTTTACCAACCTCCCTGTTTGGTGTAGAACTAGCAGTTTCTGTCCTTTCCTCCTTTTGCTCCAAATTGGCAACGAGTGCAACTGACCCACTTTTCTTTTGAGACTTCTCAATCTCTTCATCCTGCTCCATTTCCAGCTCATAGGTCTTTAAAGTTCCATAGAGCCTTTCAAGAGTAAATGTCTTGTACTCTTGAGTGTTTCTTAGAGAAACAGTCATTGGCTTCCATTCCTTGGGCAGTGATCTCAGAAATTTGAGATTAGAGTCTTTAACTTGATAGACTCTTCCATACAGTTTCAAACCATTTAGTAGCTTTTGAAATCTACTAAATGTATCATTCAATGTTTCTCCACTCTTAAAGTGAAAATGTTCATACTGTTGGATTAGTAGTTGCATCTTGTTTTCCCTTACCTGTTCTGTTCCTTCACACAGGGTTTGAACAATGTCCCATACTTCCTTGGCGGTAGTGCAGTTAATAACATTGTCAACCATGTCTGTTTCTAGACCATTGAACAGAATATTCATGGCCTTTTTGTCTTTGTGGACTTCTGCAATATCTTCAAGACTCCACTCAGAAACGGGTTTAGGAATGAAAGTGTCAGGCACATCATCAGCCAGGCCAACTCTTGTTGCTGTCTTCATTGGAACGTGAGGACCCTTGTCAATGCAATCCACAAAACCCTCATCAATAGACGAGAGATGTAGACGCATTTTTACTTTCCAGTGAAAGTAATTTTCTCTATCAAGAACTGGAATCTTCACTCCATAATCCTTCTTAGACATGTTGGAAGTGTGTTGATCTTTAAACTTCAAATATGTTAGAAGCTTGCTCTGATACCAATTGTTATTCCCAGATTACACACTTGTATAATTGTAGAAGGGGGGGTTGAATACAATTCTTGATATTTATAAATTTCTGATAAGAACTTCAGAAACTTATGAAGAGATAATTGCAATGTAAGATTTAAACACAAACACATATAAAATCAGGTGGTTAATATGCACCACCTGAAGCTTTTATTTGAAGAAAACTCTGTGATACAAAATGTACACAGCTGCCGTTTTACAACTCTTTGCTTCTAAGGATATTCAAGAAACCCTAAGCAAATATGTCTGTTTTCTTAACCTACAAAGAGTTGCTACACTTGGTTATATATCCCAAGTTTTACAAGTACTACTGGAATAAGATAATACTAATCTAATTCTAGTTGACTTGCTACTACACTCCAAATACACATGTAGCCGAAAGGTTGTCCTTGTGTTCAGACATGTCTCATGCACCTTTCTTGTATTCATAGTGTAAATGGAATGCTTCTTTCTTCTGTGTTTCCAAAGTATGGCTGCCATACTGCTTTTTGTATCTACTATAAACTCATGTGATCTGTCAGTCAAACATGTCCTTATCAACTGCTAATCTCCAGCTAATCATAGAAAACAGTGTCAATGATTATTCGTTGATGATGTATACTGACATCCGTTGATGATGTATAGAGCAGTATCCGTTGATATTGGGACTTGAGCTGTATCCGTTGATAGAGTGGATTTGAGTTGTATCCGTTGATAGAGTGGATTTGAGTTGTATCCGTTGATAGAGTTTAGTCTTCATCCGTTGATACACTTTCACTTAGACAGAATTACATAGCATAGCTTATTTACAATTGGCTACCCTATTCTGCCTATCCGTTGATAGTCAACATGACTGTGGATAAAAACACTATCAACTGATAACATAGAGATACTGCAGTGTGCTACAAAACCTCATCCGTTGATGAGCTACCTGTCAACGGATAGAGTTATAAATCCTCATCCGTTGACAGCTACAAAACCTTAAACAATTTGATTGATTGTGACGTTATCATCAAGTACAACATATTCCTAACATCTACGTATTTAATTTACGCAAAGACAGGAAATGGGAATTCCTAACAAAATGTAGTAGTTGCGAAATTATGAAACATAAAAAGCAGACAGTTGATTTACTCTGTAAGAACCATTCTTCATCAGGTCGGTAGATTAACTCTATTTCATTAATTACCCCAAAGAAGCCTTCCATAGGTCTTTCGTGGGTCATAAGTTTCGATTCTTCATAATCCTTTTGTATAAACTCAGTTGTTGCTGAAGATGACTTCTGGACTGGAGCTGCACGTGTAACCAACTGCTTGGTTATCATCGTCAATAACGGATCTCTCTGCATAAGACTTCGGAACAACGGGATAATAAATTGGAAAAGACATTGGGATAAACTAAAAAACTGGAATTAAGAGATTGGAAATTGAATAACAAGTGTTGAATGTAAATTACAGGAATGTAAAATTATAGAAGATAAAATACTGAAATGTAAAGCTCAAAGGAAAACAATACAAATCAAATTCATCATCTTCGGTCTCTGTGCTGATCTCCGTATATATATTGAGTAACATATGAGAGTAACATGTGCTGAAATGGGCTTGCTCTAGTGAACTAGTGAACCTGCCCAATTGTTGTAATAATAGTTTTGTGGCCCAATGACAAAGGCCAGTCCATTTGTTACAAACCATTCCCCTTAAAAAATTCTTATCTTCAAGAATTGCATGTTGAACAAGAACTTTGTAGCAAGTGGAGCCTCCTGGATCAAAAATGAGTGTTACAACACTCCAATACCAAACACACGCCATTTTCTGGACAATTGGCATGACGGCCGGATGAACAAGCTCCTGGACAGCAAACAATATACGCTGTCTAGTCCATCTCTTCGCAGATTGCCCAGCACCTGCAAAGAGCTCTGGCATTGTGTCCATTGCAATATTTCCACAATCAGGAAGCAAGCAGTGCATCACAGTGAGGCTGGAACTAACATCATTCATGGCTAGACGTATTAGTAAATTAGTACTCATTTCGGGCATGTCTACGAATGCCTCCTGTAACACCTTAAAAACAGTAATAACGCATGGTCTCTGTCCTTTGAGCTCAAAACTACCCGAATTGTGAAGCGTCTCAGCTGCTTCTCTCCTCAAAATAGTAAGAGGAATTGCATCGGTTGTGCGTCCGCCCGGATCAAATATTAGCATAGTCTCAGTAGCAGCACTCCTCGGACAACACTTAGTGTCATGGCTATGAATTCGTTGACTTGTAGCAATAATAGAAACAACAACTCCAGATGGCATATCATCTATCAGCCAAGGCACCTGACCAGCAAACTGAGGATTGCCAAGACGAGCATACATGGTGCTTCTCATTGTAAAAACATATCCTGATGTGATTGGCATTTGTAGTACAGGAATAGACTGATTGGGAGTAATAGTTTCATAAACATCTCTCTTTTGTGTGCTCTTTCCAGATGCATCCAACTCAGCATCCACTGTAGAACAAGGAACATTCAATGCTTCAGGAGCACTCTGCTTATCTTCTTCTTGTACATGCTTCGACACTGTTTGATCCTGAACCTGTTTAGTACCTTCAGATTCAATGGTACATCCTGGAATAACTCTTGTACATGGCCTGCCTGCTAACCTTTCGGCCTGTTGTATTCCTTTCAGTTGCTTCTTCCATGCTAGACGTCTAGCAAGCTTAACACTATTATGTAACTTTGGCCTAAATGCACTATGTAAACACATTTTGGCTTGACTGAATAAGCTAGAATAAGCACAAGCTTTTAACACTGAAATTAATGACACATAAGTTGATTGCACCCTCAATTTCCTTAGTACAACAAGAAACTTCATCCCCTCTTCGGCAATTCTATAAGCAGCATATCTCCCAATTTGAACATCCGACTTGGCTTCACCTTTAAACGAATTTCCAGAAGTACAATGAAAGTTGATATGTTCCTTAAATTCCGAAAGGTGACCACAAGCTGAAATGACACTCATCAAAGTGATTTCTTCTAATATCAAATCCTTACTACTGATCATATGTTTGAACAAATTATTATCACCTGTTGGCTGTCTAATACGTATATCACCACCATGATCGAAGATAAAAAACAATTCCTCACCAATATTGTTGGACTTCATACCCAAACCATAAGCATTGACAGTTGATGTAGGATCATTTATAATTTGCATCATAAGATGGCCATCATTGACATTAACATCTCTTGTCATTTTCTTCTGCGAATCATAAACACAAGCAGGAATGATGATCCTCTTATCTACCACGTCAATGAAAGCCATCACACTCTCTTCCCACTTGGTAAGAATCATCCAAGGCATTTTTTTGCAACGAGATTATCACCTAGTACACGTGCAATGTCTAGGGGCCTTGATTTCATGCTTGTATCATCTTCACTCTTCTTACAACCTAAAGTTTTCACCGAAACATTGTTAACAAGTTGCCTCCCCACTTCATTTTCAACATCCGTAACCTCAGCTAGCAAACAATCTTCAATCAATGACTCCTGAAATGTAGCCAGATAAATAGCTTCTTATAGAGTTCTAGGTGTCAATAAGTCCAAGGCCTCTCGAATTTTTCCTTTCAATCCTTCAACAAAGCAAAAAGCGAGAAGAACATCACTAAATTCATGCTTAAAAATGAACTCCGCCCTGATTTTAACATGCATAAAATCCTCCTCATACTCCGTAATAGAACTCAAATTCTGATGTATTAGTAAACTATCCATCACAACCGAATCATCAAAACTATTTGCCACTTTGTCCAAATCAATTACAATATCAGTCAGATCTCTTAAACTTCCATCATCGCCAACTGTACTATCATTATTCACTTCATCTACAGTTTCACTTGCAGCAGTCAAAACAATTTCTTTATCAGAACTTTCATCAAACAGTTTGGTTTCAACTACATTATCAACCATATTGGGTAATATAGAGTAGGTTGTAGGAACTTCTACTATAGCGGATGTGTCAATTTGTGGTGTGTGTGGATAAAAATTTTGTTGGTAATTAGGGGAACACATGTAAATAGGCAATGTATCTGAACAAGTGAATGACGAAGGATACACAGGGGAGTTGATATTTTGATAGTCTAATATATTATATGAATATTCAGGGGTGGAATTCAATTGAGATATTACCGGTGGCCCAACTTGATGCGGTTCAACAACTCTCGAATCTGTAACCCCGTTGTAACCAAAAGCACAATCATTCTTCCACCCTCCTTTTTGTAAATCGCCGAGAACCGAACAACTCTGATACCACTTGTAACCAATTGCTTGGTTATCATTGTCAATAACGGATCTCTCTACATAAGACTTCGAAACAACGGGTTAATAAATTGGAAAAGACATTGGGATAAACTGAAAAACTGGAATTAAGAGATTGGAAATTGAGTAACAAGTGTTGAATGTAAATTACAGGAATGTAAAATGACAGAAGATAAAATACTGAAATGTAAAGCTTAAAGGAAAACAATACAAATCAAATTCATCATCTTCGGTCTCTGTGCTAATCTGTTAGGAATATGTTGTATTTGATGATAACTTCACAATCAATCAAATTGTATAAGGTTTTGTAGCTGTCAACGGATGAGGATTTATAACTCTATCCGTTGACAGGTAGCTCATCAATGGATGAGGTTTTGTAGCATACTGCAGTATCTCTATGTTATCAGTTGATAGTGTTTTTATCCACAGTCATGTTGACCATCAATGGATAGGCAGAATAGGGTAGCCAATTGTAAATAAGCTATGCTATGTAATTCTATCTAAGTGAAAGTGTATCAACAGATGAAGACAAAACTCTATCAACGGATATAATTCAAATCCACTCTATCAACGGATACAGCTCAAGTCCCAATATCAACGGATACAGCTCAATATATCATCAACGGATGTCAGTGTACAATATCAACAGATAATCATTAACACTTACTTCTATGCTAAGCTGGGGATTAGCAGTTGATAAGGACAGGTTTGACTGACAGATCACATGGGTTGATAGTAGATACAAAAAGCAGTATGGCGGCCATACTTTGGAAACACAAAAGAAAGAAGCATTCCGTTTACACTATAAATACAAGAAAGGTGCAGGAGACATGTCTGTTCACAAGGGCAACCTTTCGGCTACATGTGTATTTAGAGTGTAGTAGCAAGTCAACTAGAATTAGATTAATATTATCTTATTCAAGTAGTACTTGTAAACTTGGGATTTATAACCAAGAGTAGCAACTCTTTGAAAGCTAAGAAAACAGATACATTTGCTTAGGGTTTTTGTTGAATATCCTTAGAAATCAAAGAGTTGTAAAACTGAAGCTGTGTACTTTTGTATCACAGAGTTTTCTTCGAATAAAAGCTTCAGGTGGTACATTTAACCACCTGATTTTTATGTGTTTGTGCATTAGTCTTTCTACAGCAATTATCTAAGTATAGATTTCTGGAGTTCTTATCAGAAATTTATAAATATCAAGAATTGTATTCAACCCCCCCTTCTACAATTATACAAGTGTGTAATCTGGGAATAACAATTGGTATCAGAGCAAGCTTCTAACATATTTGAAGTTTAAAGATCAACACACTTCCAACATGTCTAAGAAGGATTATGGAGTAAAGATTCCAGTTCTTGATAGAGAGAATTACTTTCACTGGAAAGTAAAAATGCGTCTACATCTCTTGTCTATTGATGAGGGTTTTGTGGATTGCATTGACAAGGGTCCTCACGTTCCAATGAAGACTGCAACAAGAGTTGGCCTGGCTGAAGATGTGCCTGACACTCTCATTCCCAAACCTGTTTCTGAATGGAGTCTTGAAGATATTGCAGAAGTCCACAAAGACAAAAAGACCATGAATATACTGTTCAATGGTCTAGAAACAGACATGGTTGACAATGTTATTAACTGTACTACCTCCAAGGAAGTATGGGACACTGTTCAAGCCCTTTGTGAAGGAACAGAACAGGTGAGGGAAAACAAGATGCAACTACTAATCCAACAGTATGAACATTTCCACTTTAAGAGTGGAGAAACATTGAATGATACATTTAGTAGATTTCAAAAGCTACTAAATGGTTTGAAACTGTATGGAAGAATCTATCAAGCTAAAGATTCTAATCTCTAATTTCTGAGATCACTGCCCAAGGAATGGAAGCCAATGACTGTTTCTCTAAGAAACACTCAAGAGTACAAGACATTTACTCTTTAAAGGCTCTATGGAACTTTAAAGACATATGAGCTAGAAATGGAGCAGGATGAAGAGATTGAGAAGTCTCAAAAGAAAAGTGGGTCAGTTGCACTTGTTGCCAACTTGGAGCAGAAGGAGGAAAAAGACAGAAGCTGCTAGTTCTACACCAAACAGGGAGGTTTGTAAAGGTAGAGCAGAATCAAGCAGGAGCAAGGAAAAGGTGTCTGAGGAATTGAATGTCCTTCAGTAGGATGAATTGGATGAGATAGATGAGCACTTAGCTTTTCTATCTAGGAGATTCTCTAAGCTAAAATTCAAGAGAAACTCTGGGGTGGCCAAGCCATTTAACAAGGATTTTTCCACAAGCAACTATGTGGATAAATCCAAAATTAAATGCTACAATTGTGGAATTGCTGGTCACATGATAAGTGAATGCAGGAAACCTAGATCTGGGAACAAGGGAAAGACAACTGAGACTGTTGACTACAAGAAGAAATATTTTGATCTTCTCAGGCAGAAAGGAAAGGCATTCTTGACCCAAGAGTATGACTGGGCTGTTGATGACAATCATTTTGATGATGATGTTGAGTTTGTCAACCTTGCATTGATGGCTGATTCTGGAGAGCAGGAAGCAAGTTCAGCTAGCAATTAGGTATCTTCTACTAATCTCTCTGAGCTCACCAAAGAGGAATGCAATAGTGTTATAGATGAAATATCTACTGAACTATATCACTTAAGTGTTACTCTTAAATCACTTACTAAAGAGAACAATAGGATTAAAGAGTCTAATCTGTTTTTAAGTGATAGAAATGCTGCTCTAGAAGCTCAATTTCTAGAATTTGAGAAAATGAGAGTTGATTGCAATAATGCTAAAAGTGAACTTGAAGCTGTGTTAAAAAGAGAACTGATTTTAAAAGTCCAGCTTGAAAAAGAACAAGGGATAATTGCTAAATTTCAAAGTTGTAGGAATATTTCTCAAAACATAATAGAAGTCCAGGGAATAGAATCGTTTGTGAAGGATACCTGGACTCAAAAGAAAAAGGAGCTAGAACCTGGCCTTGAGGATCTAGAAACTATTTGTGAATCAACGGATAGTGATCATCCGTTGACAGATGAACCATCAACGGATGAGAGGTATCCGTCGACTAACAAAAAGTTTGTTAGTAAGAAGGAACTCAGGAAACTGGATATCAAGTATGGTCCAATCAACAAGAACTTTGTTAGTGGTGAGAGTAGCAAAACTAAATATAGTGGGAAGGCTAAGGCAGGTGATTTACATAACAAAAAGGATGTTGGTAAATCAGATAATGAAAAGGTAGAAATTTAGGGTAAAAAGAAAAAGAACAAAAATGGTAAGATAGGCATCAACAAGAAAAACAATTATTCTCCTGACAAGTTTGCTCCTAGGAAAACTTGTAGTAATTGTAATAGTGTCAATCACCTATCTTCTAATTGCAAGATTGTCAACAAGGCTCCTGTTCATGTACCTCAAACAATACCATGTATGCCTGCAATGCCTGGTTTGTATCAAAATGCTAGTTTTTCAAATCCATATGTGAACATGCCATATGTGTCTAATCCTTATTTTCAATCTGTGAATGTGCCACAAATGTCATGGAGCATTCCTAGCATGAATAATATGTACGCCAATTTTCCACAAATGCATGCATCAAATATTCATGCAAATGAGCATTTGTCAAACCCCATCACTCAAGCATCTACACCTAAGTTGAAGAACGCTAAGAGTGCAAAGTCAAAGGCTAACAAGAAAGGACCCAAGGAAGCTTGGGTACAAAAATCAACTTGATTTGTTTTTGGAATGTGTGCAGGGAAACAGAAGGAATCTATGGTACCTAGACAGTGGATGCTCTAGGCACATGACAGGAGATTCAACCCTGCTCACAGTGTTTAAGGAAGGATCTGGCCCTAGAACTACCTTTGGAGATGACAGCAAAGGATATACTAAGGGATATGGCCTGATTTCAAAAGACAATGTCATCATTGAAGAAGTGGCTTTAGTTGAAGGTTTGAAGCATAATTTGCTGAGTGTCAGTCAGATTTGTGACAAAGACTATGAAGTAAAGTTCACAAAAGAAGCCTGTGTTGTTTCTGCCAAGGAAGACAACAATGTGGTATTAACAGGCTTTAGAAAAGGAAATGTTTACATAGCTGACTTCAATTCAGCATGCTCAGAATCCATTACTTGTCTCTTCAGCAAAGCAAGTAAGGATGAGAGTTGGCTATGGCATAAGAAGCTGTCACATTTGAATTTTAAAGTTATGAATGATTTGGTAAGAAAGGATCTTGCTAGAGGAATCCCTCAATTAGAATTTGTCAGAGATGGACTGTGTGATGCCTTCCAATTAGGGAAACAAAAGAAATCATCCTTCAAAAGCAAGACAGGGTCATCCATTGTTAAGCCTCTTCAATTGCTGCATATGGACTTATTTGGTCCAGTAAATGTCATGTCTATTTCAAAGAAGAAATACTGTCTGGTGATTGTAGATGATTTTTCTAAGTTCACATGGGCCTTCTTCCTGCACTCCAAGGATTGTGCAAGTGAAATCATCATCAATCACCTCAGAATACTAAACAATGGTTCTGAAGACAGAGTACAAAGAATCAGGAGTGACAATGGTACTGAATTCAAGAATTCCACAATGAAGATTTTCTGTGAAGAAAATGGAATTGTCCATGAGTTTTCTGCTGCCAGAACACCTCAACAAAATGGGGTTGTTGAAAGGAAAAACAGAACTCTCATTGAAGCAGCTAGAACAATGTTAAGTGAATCAAGGTGACCAACATATTTCTGGGCTGAAGCTATCAACACTACATGCTTTACTCAGAATATTTCCTTGGTGAATCAAGCTAGATGAATGACTCCTTATCAGTTGTTAACCAACAAGAAACCAACTTTAGCTTTCCTTCATGTCTTTGGATGTAAGTGTTTTGTGCTAAGGAATCATGGAGATAACTTGGGCAAATTTGAAGCAAAGGCAGATGACACTAGTACAAACAGGACCTATAGCGTCGCCACCTATAGCGTCGGTTATTGACCTATAGCGTCGCCACTTCACCTATTGCGTCGGTTGTTTGCAATAACCGTCGCTTATTGACTCCTGGAAGAACTTATAGCGTCGGTTGTTTACATTAACCGACGCTATAGGTACAACCTATAGCGTCGCCAATAAAAACACCGACGCTAAAATGTGTTTTTGCGACGGTCAGGGAAGAACCGACGCTATAGCTATACCCTTTAGCGTCGCCTCTAAAAACGCCGACGCTATAGGTACGCTGTAGCTCTGACTTAGAGCGTCGCCTATAAAAACGCCGACGCTATAGGTGCACTTTAGGTGTGACTTATAGCGTCGCCCCTATAAACGGCGACGCTATAGATATGTAACAATTTTTTTTTTGTTGTTGAAAAAGTAACAAATTTCTTAATATTTGGCAAAAATTATAATATTTTATATTAGATAAATTATATAAATAAAATTTTCTTTATAAAAATAAGAAAATGAATAATATTATACAATTAAGTTTTGTAAAATAATATTTTTATCAAACATAAAATGAAAAATTCTTAAATTGACAAAATCAATTAAAATCTTAATTAATTATTTACTTTTAAAATATAAAAAATAAATAATGTTATTTTTTTTTAATATAAAAAGAAAAAATGCTATTTTAATTATCAATCGCGCGTAGATCGAGTAGTACATACTGATAACCCGGTCTTTCCCCCCTTTTATAATTTCGCCCCTTTCAATTAGCTAGAGCCCTAATTTCCATCTCTGCTTCTCCCAATTACACATCTCTACGAACCCAGATTGAACTAAAATCTCCAAATCTCCATCTCCCTCTCCCAATCTAAATCCACATCCAAATCTCCATCTCTCTCTAAATCTCTGCTACAAGTACACATCTAGCTCTGCTACGAATTGGACCAAGAAGACCGAAGAAGACGAAGAAGACGAGTACTCTCCTCCATCTCTGCTGGTATTCTCTACAGTCAGCCTAAGCAAAAACGTACTCATTCTCTCTGCTGGTAGTCTCTCTCTCTCTCTCTCTCTCTCTCCCTCCCTCCCTCGCTCTCTCTCCCTCCCTCCCTCTCTCTCTCTCTCTCTCTCTCATTTGAAATGTGGATATAATATTTTGGGGATAGTGTGTGTGTTCAATGGTTTTAATTCGAAATTTTAACTTTTTAGATATATAAACTTGACTGATATGATTAATCACTAAGTAACTATTTGAAATGTGGATATAATATTTTGGGATGATCTAATAATAAGTAACTAAGTAACTATTTGAAATGTGGATATAATATTTTGGGATGATCTAATAATAAGTAACTAAGTAACTATTTGAAATGTGGATATAATATCACTAAGTTTGTTAAGGATGTTCCGATCCTGAAAGTGGATGTAGAGATATGGCAATCCTTGGAGTCTGCATTTGTTTCAATAATCCTTGCATTGCCTTCGGGAGATCAAGCAGAGATTTTGACTGAATGGTTGGCAAATAAGCATATTAGGTACCCTAACCTAACAGAGGCGTTTGAGGTGTGGTGTTACAGATCTAAGGTTGCCAACAAAAGGCTGGCATTATTGGGAGGCGCCAATGGTATTGGGAAACTCGTATAACTCTTCTCTCTTACATGCATCTTCACACTAATTTTGACACCCTTTAACAATCAGTGGGAAGGCTTATCAGATGTGTTTTCTGCCAAGAATAGAATGTGCCTACTATATGGATTCTCTGTTCTTTTGCTTTTCTTTATAGTGATCTGGGTGGATAACGAGAACTAGTTGTTTAGTCGTTAGTGACTCTTGGCCCTAGTATATAATGTGCTGCAAGCAAGGCATGGCCACATATTTTGTGTGAATGAATCGGAGATATACAACTTTCTTAATCATCATGTCAAACTTTGTAATGGTCTCACTTTGTTATAGGCAAAGACTACTTACCCTGAAATTAACTTCTTTAATTGTTGTTTAGTCTCTTTTCATTCCCAGAGTCTTCATGCCTCATATCTTGTGCTACCTTTTATATACCCAGGTTGAAGAATTTCCTTTATTGTAAATGTTGTATTGCCTAAATTTCCTCCCCTGCAGTTGAGTAAAAGACCATCACTTCAATAAAAAAAATTCAACTAAAATCACTAAGTAACTATTTGAAAATTTTCTTTTCGAGAATAATTATGAAAAATCACAGAACGATACAAATTATATATAATATCGAACATGTGAAATCCCAATCTTTTATAATATGATGTAAAATAATATATTATTATATATAATAATTATGAAATTATAGTAATATGAAATGTTTTTATAATAATTATGAAATGTTTTTTATCCGTAAAATCACAAGAACGATACAAATTATATATAATATCGAACATGTGAAATCCCAATCTTTTATAATATGATGTGCATACTAATGCTTGTAGTAGTGTAACTTAGTCTCATGCATGCATATATGTTGAATGTGATTAGTTACACATGTAGCTACAGATCAAGATCCAATTTTGTTATAATTTTGGATAAATAAAGAGATAAAATCCCATTACATATTAAATTTGTAATGGGATTGTAATGGTAATTTGGATTGTTGGACTTAGTTAGCTACGTATATTACATATTTCATATTCTCTAATAACATAATAGCTAATGACTTCCCTTCTTCAATATGTTCTATAGATATATAACATGGACTGCCTTACATGGATGTATAAAATATCACGGACATCCCCTGAGTATATTAGCCATGTTAATGACTTTATTAAATTTGCCGAGCAAAATCTGAAGAGGACCGAACATTGAAAAGAAAGGATGACATGTCCATGTCGCGATTGTTATAATTTATAATTTCCGATCTTTACGTTTCTTGGTTAATAAGAGGACCTCTGCTAAAAAGGATGTGTTATTCAAGTTAGCAGAAAGTGGACAGCAAACCATATATGTATCCCCTGTTGATATTGATGAATTTTTAACAATGAAGGTGGACCGAGGAATAATAGAAAAGAATTTCTCATTTTTCACAACGAGGTTCAGGTATAACCTACTTGAACTATACATTTAAATTCGTCCATTGATTTATTGTTTGTACGTAATAAAAATTGTTGGCTTCTTCGTAGTGTCCTCAACAACATGGAGGAACGGAGTGTGGTTTTTTTGTCATGAAGTACATGCATGACATAATCATGCATTCTCAAACAAAAACAGACATGAATTGGAAAGTGGTAAGAGAAAACTAGTTAGCATTGTTTTACACATATCGGACTAAATTTTTTCTAAAATTATGAAATCTTCTATATTTTGAAGGTTCTTGGTTCATCAAGACGCTATACCAAAAAGGAAATCACTGACATTCGAGAGCTCTGGGCAAAATATTTTATCCGAGAATGTCTTTAATCAGGTACTAATAATGTCCCTCTTTTGTAAGTATTGGTGTAAATGTGATGTTTGTTGGACATATTTGGTCACCAAATAAATCTACTGTCCAACTATATAAGTATTGACTAATTACTTATCGAGTAATTAAGAATGGAAACTAGGTACCTGCATGTTAGTTTACGTGGACCACAAGTATTGCTTTTTTTGTTTTGTTAGGTTTCTTGTATAATTTTTTCGATAAAAATTTATATATTTTGAATACAAGTCTCTCTTCACTGTTCTTTGAATTTGTCATTTTAGACTTTATACATGTTCTTGCCTGTTTGTTATTTTGAAAATTTCCCAAATTATACTTTTGTGTGTACATCTTATGCAATTTCTGGAAATCTTTAAGACTACAGTCCACACAGTCTTGGTAGTTCTTTGTTTTTTAAGGTTGTCTTGGTAGTATAGCAGTGCAAAAAACTTGCATGCAAATATGCAATGAAATATACACACTGCTTTAGGACAGAAAGTAGCTCAAGAAAAGAGTCCACTATTATATGTGTATCATGTTAAGATAGTGAGCTTGTTACTGTCCATATTCTGTATCTTACTTTAACTTCCTTGAGTTCATTTGTAAAATTTATAGGTTGAAAATATGGGTCGTGTGAATTATGGACCATATATATGTTTGACAGAAAGGTAAAGATTTCATGACCAATTTGTAATACTATTGTCCCCATTTTAGCACAGCATGACCCCTGTGCTCTTGATGTTGTAGACATCTATAGCTGAATGCTTGTAGGCTGTAGCTGTTTTGGTTTATTGTGTTGTTACAGGGTATTCTGTCCTCTGTTTATGATATGGTAAACCTGTCCATAAGTGGAAAATGCTATCAGTCTAATCTGTACGACATGTTTACATTTATTCATGTGTATACAAAAAACAACCAAAATGCATGGCAATTTACATTTTTTGAGGGTGCATGCAGGAAGGATAGCTTTGTTACACCCAGAGCATTCTGTGATGCTCTAGCAGAAGAAAGCGCCAGGCTCTGTGCTGCAAATGTCCCCATCTTCGTTGATATGTGTTTGTTGGGGGAAGATAGATCGTATGTGGTGGACTTTTGGATGATCATACTTTTGACATAAATCCAAGACTTCGGATTTAGCAACACAGAATTATGCGTAGTAGTCATAGAAAAATGTTTTTGAACATTAATGTACTTTTTTTGTAATATACTAACTTAAATTTTTTAATTTAAATTTATTTTAATCAAAATTTGTGTTATAAGTTTTATTTTCTATGGTAGTTCATGTTTGTTGTTATTGTGGATGGTATATAAAAAGTGAATCAGGTTAAATATTGTATATCAATTAACAAAACAAGTAAAAACGAATATTATATAAAAAAAATTATTTTTTCATAGACTTTAGGCGTCGGTTAAAATGGCAGGCGACGCTATAGACGACAACTTGGAGCGTCGGTTGTTACTGCTGGCGACGCTATAGATTATATTATATAAAAAAATTTATTTTTTCATAGACTTTAGGCGTCGGTTAAAATGGCAGGCGACGCTATAGACGACAACTTGGAGCGTCGGTTGTTACTTCTGGCGACGCTATAGAGTCAACCAAAAGCGTCGGCTGTTTGAAGAACCGACGCTATTAACTGTACAAATAGCGTCGGTTTTTATACCTTTTGCGATGGGTTTATAACCGACGCTATAGAGATGTTTGCGTCGCCCTTTTGACCGACGCTATAGGTGTATACCTATAGCGACGCCTGCATATACTACGCCATTTGACCGACGGTATAGGTCAATTTGACCGACGCTATAGGTCCAGTCTGTACTAGTGTGAAGCTATTTTCGTTGGATATGCAGCAGGGAAAACCTACAAAGTCTACAATCTAAGAACCAACATTGTTATGAAATCTGTACATGTTGTGTTTGATGATCAAAAGATTCTAGGTCTAAATGATGAAGGCTCCCATGAAAAGTTGGAATTTGAGAATGAAGGTGAAGGAAGAATGTACTATGATGATGATGAGGAAGATGAAGATCATGACCACTGAGATCCACCAAGAGTTGTTGTACAAACTAGAAGTGATGCTTACACTGGAAATAAAGCATCCGTTGACAGTCATTCTGGAGCATCCGTTGACAATATTAGAGATGCATCTGTTGACAGAGATTCTCAAGCATCCGTCGACAGGCAAAATGATGCATCCATTGACAGTCAACTTCATAATTCAGCAAGGACAACAAACTCAGGGGGAGTTTCTCAAGGTCAAAATTCAATGCTTAATAAACATGATCATGCTCATGGAAATGAAGCAACCTCATCAAGATCAAACCTTCCACCTGCAAGAAAATGGACTAGAGATCATCCATTTGAGTTAATCATTGGTGAATCAAATTCAAGAGTCCAAACTAGAAGGGCCACTCAAGCAGAATGTCTATACAGTAGCTTCCTGTCTCAAGAGGAACCTAAGAGAGTGGAAGATGCCCTTCTAGATCCAGATTGGGTGTTACCAATGCAAGAAGAGCTAAACCAATTTGAAAGAAATAAAGTATGGAAACTTGTGCCCAAACCTGATGATAGAAGTGTCATAGGTACTAAATGGGTTCTCAAGAATAAGACAGATGAAAATGGCATAATTGTGAGGAATAAAGCTAGATTAGTGGCAAAGGGCTACTCTCAAGAAGAAGGAATAGATTTTGATGAAACTTTTGCTCCAGTGGCAAGACTTGAGGCAATAAGAATCTTTCTAGCCTATACAGCACATGCCAATTTCAAAGTCTATCAGATGGATGTCAAAAGTGCCTTTCTAAATGGGGAACTGGAAGAAGAGGTCTATGTCCATCAACCTCCTGGCTTTGAGGATCCAGAATTTCCAGGATATGTATATCTTCTCGTGAAAGCACTTTATGGTTTGAAGCAAGCACCAAGAGCCTGGTATGACACTTTATCTCAATTTCTTTTGGACAACCACTTCACTAGAGGTACAGTAGATAAAACCTTATTTCACAGGAATATTAATGGCTCTTCAATACTTGTTCAAATCTATGTAGATGATATTATTTTTGGGTCTACAGATGAGAAGCTTTGCAAAAAGTTTGCCACTTATGCAAAGTAGGTATGAAATGAGCATGATGGGTGAATTAACTTACTTTCTTGGCCTACAAGTAAAGCAAGTTAATGAGGGCATTTTCATAAGTCAAACAAAATATATTTATGATCTCTTAAAGAAATTTGACTTAATGGATTGTACATCTGCTAAAACACCTATGGCCACTGCAACTAAGCTTGAGTTGAATACTAAGGAAAAGTCTGTGGACATCTCAAGCTATAGAGGCATGGTAGGTTCACTTCTATACCTAACAGCTAGTAGACCTGATATAATGTTTTCTACTTGTCTTTGTGCTAGATTTCAAGCTGACCCTAGAGAGTCTCACTTAATAGCTATTAAAAGAATTTTCAGGTATCTCAAGGGAACACCAAACCTTGGCATTTGGTACCCAATAGAATCTGATTTTGATCTAACTGGCTATTCAGATGCAGATTATGCAGGTTGCAGAGTTTATAGGAAAAGTACTACAGGTTCCTGTCAATTTCTAGGAAACAGGCTTGTTTCATGGTTCAGTAAGAAACAGAACTCAGTCTCCACTTCTACAGCTGAAGCTGAGTACATTGCTGCTGGAAGCTGTTGTGCACAGATTCTATGGATGAGAAATCAACTTATTGACTATGGTCTAAAAGTTGAGAAGATTCCAATTTTCTGTGACAACACAAGTGCTATTGCCATCACAGGGAATCCAGTGCAACATTCGAGGACCAAGCACAATGACATCAAATACCACTTCATTAAAGAACATGTGATGAATGGTACAGTAGAAATGCACTTTGTGCCAAGTGAAATGCAGCTTGCAGATATCTTCACCAAGCCTCTTGATGAATCCACATTCACAAGATTGGTAGGTGAGCTAGGTATGCTTAACTTGTCATAATTCCTAGTGATATTTGATTTTACTGCATTGCAGCTAGGAATGTGTTTTGATTTACTTGAGAATTAAAAACTCTCAGAAAAATTTTCTTCAGAAATTTTGTCCAAGGCAAAATTATCTTATCAACGGATATCCTTTTACCCGTTGATAGCATAAACACATTCCTAGATCTTTGTATATCAACGGATAACAGGTTATCCACGTCATCAACGGATAAACTGTTTCTCAACCGTTTATTTCTTATCAGTTGATATACATATTTTCTTTTAAATATAACCGTTGGTAAACGTGTATTTATATAGGATGTTTATATTTATTTTCTTTTATTATTTGACAGTTACTTTTGACCAATAGGTAATTACTTTTAATTATTTCATTTTCAATTCTTTAAAAGTATAAAAGGCTGTCTTGTGCTCTCACATCTCACTTTTATCGACTTTCAAGATTCTCTTAAGTAAACTGCATCTTCTTCACAAAAACTCTCTACAACAAAAGTTCAAACACTTCAATGGCGCCTATTGTTAAGATGATGTCTTCCACTGGGTTCACCTATGAGAAGAACAATTTCGCGGCCTATGTCGATACAGTGAATGCCCCAGAAGTTTATCACACCATTATGAATTTTGTGAAGAACTGTAAACTTTCGTATGCTATGACTGCCACCACTCCTCTAATCCACGAGGTAATCGAAGAGGTGTGGGCATCTGCTGAGTTCAATGGCACAGACGGTACAATTGCTTTTTCCCTAAAGGGTAAAAACTATGTAGTTAACTCTGATGTGATAATTGCTTGTTTAAAATTGCCTGAGAATAACTGTTTGAAAGTACCCAGTGATGCTGAAATAGTTGCCATGCTTAATTCCATAAATTATGCCCTTAGTACTGATAATTTAGGGAAAATTGTTAGGAAAGGGATGGTTAAAGAATGGAGTTATTTTTGTGATGCCTTCATTAAAACTTTTTCAGGCAAAATTAGTAACTTTGATGATGTTACCCATTCCATGCTAGTTATGTTGTGTATGCTTCTGACTGATAAATTCTATAACTTTGGCACACTAGTCATGTATGAGATAGCAGCAAAATTAGGTAAAAAGGAAATTAGGAGCAAGAATATCTATTTTGCTAGATTTTTTATGCTCTTAGCACTGCATGTATCTGAGAATAAGCTATCCATTGCTAACCCGGATAGCAAGTTCACATGTTTTGTTCAGGAGAAGAGAGTCTTAAGTGATTTAATTCGAATGAACTCCAATGCAGAAGTACAATTGGTATATCTACCAATTGTTCTGGTAACTCTTTCTAACCTTGAAACTCCTATCTCTAACCCCCAAATTTCTTTGCCTTCCTCAGTCACAATGGAGTCTATAGTAGTGACCAAATAGGCTCCCACCCAAGTGACTAAAACAAAAGTTTCCAAACCAAAATCTAAGAGACAAACCTCAGGTGTTTCTCAAAAAGCACCTGTTGCAAAAACTACCACAACTCTTAAGGGGAGTGTGAAGGAGGTAGTGAGCGGTGAGGGACAGGGTGCAAGCCCTAAGAATAAGGTATGTGAGGAAAGTGCACCAAATAGCCAAGCCCAAGTTACATCCTCTCAACAGGGTGTGACTACTAGTTCTACAGCAACTCTGCACAAAAGGGTAAGGGACACTAGCCCTCTCTCAATAACCTATGAAAGAAGAGTAAAATCTAAAACCAAAGGGGAAGTACAGGGTGCACATACAGTACAACAAACTATACCTTCTCAAATTCAGTTTGATGTGACTTCAATAAATGTGGAGTCACAACCCCTTGATCTTAACCTTCAAATCGATACACATTACAATCCACCATCACCAACTCCATCTTCGGATGTGGATATGATATCTACATCAATTCCTGATTCTCCATCTTTAAGATTCTTGGAGAAGCCCCACTCTGCAATTGGTGGTCATCATCTTTTAGATGATTTGCTGGGCCATCAACCTTCCATTCCTGAATTCACAACAACATCTGTGGCCTCATCTTTAAAATCAATCTTCACAGATTCAGTGTTGGTTTTCACTTCAACGGATATTATCATTCCTTCATCAACGGATAGCCTTCATCCGTTGACAAGTGTTTCTCCATCAACGGATGCGCCTATGTCTAGCCATCCGTTGACAGCTATAACTACTCCATCAACGGATATCCCTTATCCGTTGATAACTCACTCTACCACTGCTATATCTGACATTCCTGTGTCAAGTGTGGAGGAGTTCTCAGTAGTTGAAACACTTTTAGGATTGAGGGAAGGGAGTGAGAGGCTGCCTTGTGAGCAGGAAAAAGGAGAGGCAAATAATGAGAGGCTGACCATTTCTTCAGGTCAGGCAAAAGGAGAGCAAGAGAGTTCCACCTTAGTAGGTGAAGGTGAGGGTGTGAGAGGTGTGAGCCAAGGAGAGCCCCTGATGCAAGAAAAGAGAGATGAGTAGAGAGAAGGTACTACAGGAGAAATAAGGCAGGAAGATCCAGCCATTGCAAGTGAGTTAATGGAGGTTAATGAAGCTTCTAAAGAGATGGAATTTCGACAAGAATATCAGTCAATCATTGACTCATCTCTTTGGATCCTGAAACCTTTACTCATCCTGTTTCTGCCTATCAAGTCATGGCACAACAGGGCAATGTGGAGGCAGAGGAGGCAATGCACCTAGTGCACACCTCACAATCTCTACAAAGAGCAAAGGAAGCTTTGACAACTCTGTCTTCAGATGCTGATAGTGAAGAGTTTGGAAGTGATGACAGTGACAGCACAGCAAATGATGAAGAAGTCAATGTGGCAGATACTCCAGAATGGCTATTTTCTACGCCACTGTGGCTGGTGACTTCAATGTGGAGATTATGAAGCAATATCAATCTGCTAGGGCTGAGCACCAAAATGCAGATCCACAGAGAAAGGCTGTCCTTCTGCAAATAATGGACTCCCTGAAACTTCACAAAATGCACATGGTCATTCAAAGAACACAACAAGAGGAGGTCCAAACTGCAATTAGAGAAATGAAAGTGGAACTAGATGCCAGGATTGAGGCACTAGCCCCTACTACCACTCAGAAGGTGCTGACTAGCAAACTATTGAAGGAAGATAGCCTGGCCAAATCTGTTCAGCATCTCTCCTCCAGAGTGGATAGTATGGAATCTCAAATGCAGACACTCATTGCCAATCAAGCCAAACAGACTAAGCTACTGGAAAGGCTGCTTGCAGCCTCACCTCCAGCCCTTAATGCTAACAAAAAGGGGGAGAAAAAGGTAGAAGAGGTTGCAGCTACTTCTAGTCAAATTCCAGCTTCCAGTAGCAAGATAGTACAAATTGAGGGGGAGCAACAGCCAATGATAGTGGTCAATCCAAAAGAGTTTACTATAGAGGTTTCCCCTGTGAAGAAACAAAAGGCTGTGCTTCCAGTTCCTGACTTATCAAAAATCTCAGAAGATGAGAGGCAAGCCAGAATTAAAGAATTAGAGAAGATCAACAAGGAGTCAAATGAAAGAATGATGAGAACAGAAAGGATGATCAATGAATCAATTGTATCAACTCTGTTCTCTACTCAGTCCTCAGCTCCAACAATATCAACTACAATTCTGAAGGTGCTCACTCCAGAGATTGTGGCTCCTACATTCTATGATGCTGAACCATCTTATGTCAAAGAATTTGAACCATACATAAAAACCAGAGCCTACTCTCCACCAAAGGCAAATGGGAAGAACAAGTTACAATTGGACTTTCCATTTCCCAAGGATGATGATGAGAAGCTAATGGGAAAGACAATCAAAGAATTCAAGGAAAAGACAAATAAGAGTGTAAGAGATTGGATGGCTGTAATAATAAGGAATGGAAAAGTGTTAAATATATCCAACAGCTATCCTAGATTTGTTGAAGCAAAAAGAGAGGAGACCTCCAAACTTCTAAGGGAAGCTCATCCAAGTGAAGAAAATCAATATGAAAACTCAGAAGAGAAGCAAGCCAGGCTGGCTCAGGAGTTAATGGATGAGGTAGAGGATAAAATGAGGGAACCTGAGGAAGTCCCCAAATCCAAACCTAAAAGGAGAGTGAAATCAAAGGCAAGGAGGCCTGTCTCTCCAGAAATTGAAAGCAAGGAAATAGTTGGCTCATCACAACCTATTTCTGTAAAAGTATTCAACTCAGCTGTGAATTTCCATGGTGATCCTATAGTACATAAGAAGAACCAATGAATCTTGACTCCATTGAGGTTCCTTCATTCTTGCTGAAGCCTCAACAGAAGCCTATACAGAAGAAAAGGATACCAAGGAAGCAACCTTCAAAGGAACCAATTCAAGTTGCTAGGGTACCTGCTATTGTCAAGCAGCCAATCTTGGAAAACAAGGATGATTTTATCTATCAGGCAGATATTGAAGAATACTCTGGCATGAATCTGTATCTGGATGAATTGTCAGAAGTAAGAGGAATTGACAAATATAAACATTTGCCTGAGAGATTGGTCTTTGTATACAAGGGAGGAAAGGAAAGGACATGGCCACTACAGAGGGTTCTTGGAGAAAATTATATGACCTTAACCAAAGTGTTCTCTGCAATCAAGAGATACACAGGATTCTCCAAGATAGCAAAAGGGGAGATACTGGACAGAATAGAATAGATAAGGAGAGAATGGAACTCACCATCAAGTCTACCAAGGAAGATGAAGATCCCATACAATGGACAGAAAATCCACCTTCAACCCTTCTGGATGATGGAGTTCAGGGATGAAGATGGTAACAGGAGATTCTTCAGGTTAGAAGACCAACTATCAAAGGCTAGTTCTCAATAACTGAGATGGTTACAACAAAATTTAAATCCAAAGGTTGATGAAGAAGATGCCTTCTATATGCAACTCCAAATGCAGATTGAGTCCAACTCTACCAAAGAAGGAAAATCAAGGGTGATGCCAACAAGAGAAAAGAAACAGTCTTAATCTGCTCAGTCTAGAGGAGCACTTCTCTGTAAATTTCTCAAACTTTCAGTTTTTTTAATTTTTGTAGCTTAATACAATTTTTGCATTGTTCGATATATATCTTTAGGAATGTAGCAAGTCAACTAGAATTAGATTAATATTATCTTATTCCAGTAGTACTTGTAAACTTGGGATTTATAACCAAGGGTAGCAACTCTTTGAAAGCTAAGAAAACAGATACATTTGCTTAGGGTTTTTGTTGAATATCCTTAGAAAGCAAAGAGTTGTAAAACTGAAGCTATGTACTTTTGTATCACAGAGTTTTCTTCGAATAAAAGCTTCAGGTGGTACATTTAACCACCTGATTTTTATGTGTTTGTGCATTAATCTTTTTACAGCAATTATCTAAGTATAGATTTCTGGAGTTCTTATCAGAAATTTATAAATATCAAGAATTGTATTCAACCCCTCCCCCTTCTACAATTATACAAGTGTGTAATCTGGGAATAACATAATCTCCGTATACATATTGAGTAACATGTGAGAGTAAACATGTGCTGAAATGGGCTTGCTCTAGTGAACTAGTGAACCGGTCCAATTGTTGTAATAATAGTTTTGTGGCCCAATGACAAAGGCCGGTCCATTTGTTATAGCACGCTAATGCACAAGCACCCAATATAAACCAGGATCTAAGAACAGCCATAGATATCGCCACGCTCCTGTCTGTACCATCTAGAACCACCCGACAGCTAAAACATTTTTACAGTTTTCATTTAATCCAGACACCGGAACATAATATTGCATAGGTACCCCGTCCTGCCAATGAAATACTGAGGGGAAAAGAAAAAAATGTCCCCCGGCTGACTAGCCAAGTAAAAATCCCCCACTGATTCACACCCCATATTTAACATATTAAAGCTTATACCCATAAAATTCTAAACTTCGACATTATTCCCCATAATGTTAGGAAAATTAAATAGGATACCAAAGAAACACCTTAGCCAAGAATCCAAAAAAACTCACATCATTATGTTGGACTTTCGAAAAAGGGCATAAGCAAAGTTTACACCAAATATTACAAAGCAAAAGCGCACCTTTGCAGTAGTTTGCAAAAGAAAGCTCACAAGCTTTGCACTAGTTTGCAAAAGAAAGCTCATAAGTTGAAAAATTACAGAATGGGCGAGCCCCATCTTTGACTTAAATGCAGCAACCTTCGCTAATCTGAACCAATCCAAACATGCATAGAAAAAAAAATATATGGTCTGTCTAGAAAAACATTCCCTTCCACCCAAATTGAGAGTTTCAAATTAGCGTTACTAAAACAAGATGAACTGACTACATGAAGTCTCCTGAACCTCCTACTTCTCTTAAAAACTAAACTAGAAACGAAACTTACAAATCTGAACCTACATTCGCAGTACAGTACACGTACATTGATAGCATTTCAAACATGCAGGAAAGAATTAGTTAGTAACTCTCACTCACCCAAATCCCCGTGGTTTTACCCTTTACTTTATAGCTCTGTTATATATCAATGTCATTACTACACCCATTTAAACCAACACACATGTTATAACGGAAGCAATAAAGATGATAAACGTAAAGAGAAAATATATGCAGAAGAGAAATAGTTTATATTGATCTTGAGGATAAACAGATTTCAGATTTTTACCAGATGCATCACAATCTTTACATGCATTTCTATTTATAGACACAATCTAAGGGGTTAGGTGTGGTAGGTGGTGTTAGGTGTGGTAGGTTGTGTCGCCGGCGGCTACATAAGTCAAGTTCGGCGGCTACAAAAAGTCAAGTCCGGTGGCTATAGTCAAGTCCGGCGGCTACAGATTCAAGGCATTCTAACAAATCTCCACCTTGACTTGAATCCTCTCACAAAAAATAGATAACAGATGTACCAGATGCATTATAATAATGCCAGATGTACCAGATAAAAAAAAACTCTTCTGCCTCAGATTTTTCCCAAAAAGGGCAATCAATAACTCCGAACATTTAGCAAGTTCAAACAATGTTGAAACTTGTTATGTGGAACCGGCTTGGTGAGCATATCAGCTGGGTTATCAGCAGTACCCACTTTGCTCACTTTGATTCTTTTCTCACTTCTTAGAAAATGATATCTCACATATATGTGCTTAGTCCGCTCATGATGGACTTGATCCTTGGCTAAACAGATTGCACTGAGACTGTCACAAAATACTGTAGCCTGATCATGATGTAGACCCAGATCGCTGACCAATCCTTTCAAGCAGATTCCTTCTTTTGCGGCTTCTGTCAATGCCATGTACTTTACTTCTGTAGTAGACAAAGTCACTGTAGGTTACAGAGTAGCTTTCCAAGTGACAATCGAACCACCCAGAGTGAAAGCATAACCAGTCATAGATCTTCTACTATCAACATCTCCAGCATAATCAGAGTCTGAAAACCATGTCACCAAACACTCAGTATCACCTCCATAAATGAGACCAACATCAGACGTACCTTTTAAGTACCGAAAAACCCTCTTCACAGCTTGCCAATGCTCCTTGTCTGGATCACCCATGAACTTACTACCAACAGTGACAGACTGTGCAAGATCGGTTCTAGTGCAGATCATTGCATACATCAAGCTTCCTACTGCACTAGCATAGGGAACTCGAGACATGTACACTTTTTCCTCAATAGACTTAGGTACAAAAGCGATAGACAGATGTGCATTTACAGCACTAGGAGTATCTATGGGCTTTGCTGTAGACATGCCAAACCTTGACAAAATCTTCTGAATGTATCCCTTTTGTGACAAGAAGAGCTTTTTTGCTTCTATCCCTATAAATCTCTATTCCCAAAATTTTCCGAGCCACACCCAAATATTTCATTTCAAACTCAGCACTGAGGAGACCTTTCAACTTCTGAATATCAGACTTGTTCTCTGCAGCTATCAACCTATCATCTACATACAGGACAAGATAAATGAAAGAACCATTTGCTGTCTTACTGTGATAAACACAGCAATCATACGGACTCCTGGTGTAGCCAATACCTATCATATAGCTATCAAATTTCTTGTACCACTGCCTCGGAGACTGCTTTAGCCCATACAAGGACTTCAATAACTTGCACACATAGTCTTCTTTACCAGGAACCTGAAAACCATCTGGCTGATTCATGTATATCTCCTCTTCCAGCTTTCCATGCAGAAAAGTTGTCTTCACATCGAGTTGTTCAAGCTCCAGATTCTGATGTGCAACTATCGCTAGTAGCACCCTGATGGAAGTGTGTCTGACCACTGGTGAAAAAATCTCATTGTAATCTACTCCCTCTTTCTGAGTGAATCCTCGAGCTACTAACCGAGCTTTATACTTGATACCCTCAACCGATGTTTCTCCTTCCTTCTTCTTGTAGACCCATTTACAAGTAACAATCTTTCTATCTCGAGGCCGCTTTACTAATTCCCAAGTCTTATTCTTCTGAAGTGACTCCATTTCATCTCCCATTGCAGCAAACCATTTTGTAGATTCTGTACATGTCACCGCTTCTTTGTAAGTGGATGGCTCATCAGAGCTAGGATCTACTTCTTCAGCTACCTGCAGTGCATATGCCACCATATCTTCAAAACCATATTTCTTTGGAGGCACTCCATACTTAGCTCTCCTCGATCGATCAAGAGCCAAACTGCGTTGATTTACTACTGGTACTGATGATTCTGATTCTGACTGTGGTTGTTGAACTTCTTGTTGTGGTTCACTCTCATCTTGAGTGACTTCTTGCTCCACCTGTTTCTCAACACCACCACTTTCTGAAACAAACGTAGACTTCACAGTAGGGTTAAACATAGAATTTTCATCAAAGACTAAATTTCTACTCAGTATAACCCTATTTTCAGATGGAGACCAGATTCTATAACCTTTAACTCCATCCCCACAGCCTACAAATACTCCCTTCTTAGCTCGTGGCTCCAATTTACCCTCATTTACATGATAATAAACTGTACAACCAAAAACTCTTAAATTAGAGTAATCAGCAGGCTTACCAGACCATTTCTCAATAGGAGTTTTGAGATGAATACCTGTGTGAGGTCCACGATTAATCAAATAACACGTTGTACTAACCGCCTCTGCCCAGAATCTTCTAGTTAGTCCAGCATTAGAAAACATACACCTAGCTCTCTCCAGAAGTGTCGGATTCATACGCTCTGCTACACTATTCTGCTGTGGTGTATCCCTGACTGTATGATGCCTAGCAATCCCGTCATTCTTGCAGAAATCTGCAAACTCGGACGAGCAAAATTCCAGGCCATTATCTGTTCGCAGCCTCTTAATCTTCTTCCCTGTTTGATTCTCCACTAGCGTCTTCCACTGCTTGAAAATCTTAAAGGCTTCACTTTTGTGCTTTATGATGAACAGCCAAGTCATTCTTGAGAAATTATCGATCATTGACGCAAAATATCTGTGACCCCCTAAAGACTCCACCCGGGAAGGACCCCAACAATCAGAATGGATGTAATCAAGTGTGCCAAAAACACAATGTTCACAAAACTCGAGACCTGTGACCTTATGACCACAAAGAAGATCAGCTTTTGACAGAATCTGCATCCCCCTTTCACTCATGTGACCAAGTCTCATGTGCCACAACTTGGTCATATTTTCCTTTTCAATTTCCGAAGACGCAACAGTAACAGAACCTGTTAACGTATAACCTTGAAGAAGATACAAGGTACCACGTTGCTTCCTTTTCTTGGGACAATCAGATTTCCAGTGTCCCTTCTCTTTACAGTAATTTCAGACATCATTAGCTCTCGAACCCTTAGAAGCTGGTTTCCTGGATTTATACTTCCCCGACTTTCCATGTCCGGTACTCCCGCTAGCTACCAACCCAGCAGCATGATTATCTGCACCTGTACCAGCCGCCTTATGGCGCAGCTCTCTGGAATGAAGAGAAGATCTAACCGCCTCTATAGAAATAGTATCTTTACCAACAATAAACGATTGCACAAAGTTCTCATACGATAATGGTAAAGAAACTAACAGAATCAAAATAGCATCCTCATCTTCAACTTTAACATCAATATTAATTCTAATAAAATTGTGTTTAATTGATCTAAGTGATCTCAAAGAGGCATACCTTCCTGCGTTCGCAGACTAAACAGACGTTGCTTCAGAAGCAACTTATTTGTTAAAGACTTTGTCATGTAGAGACTTTCAAGCTTTAACCATAAACCAGACGCGGTATCCTCCTCCGCAATTTCAGTAATAATATCATCTGCAAGGCACAACAGAATTGTTGAGTGTGCCTTTTCGTCGAGATTGGCTATCTCAGCGCTTCCAGAAGCAACCGTTTTTGTGTTCAACGGCGCCCAGAGCCCCTGTTGCTTTAACAAGACACGTATTTGTGAATAGTGCCCTGAACAGTGCCTTCTTCTCAGGTAATGAACAGTAACTCCGCCTGAACAGTGTCGTCTTCTCCGATGATGAACAGTAACTCCGCCTGAACAGTGTTGTCTTCTCCGACGAGCTTGAAAAAATTTCAGCAAAAATTTTAAAAAGGAAAAAAACACAGCAGCTTCAACCAAGCTCTGATACCAGTTTTTTATAACGGAAGCAAGAAAGATGATAAACGTAAAGAGAAAATATATGCAGAAGAGAAATAATTTATATTGATCTTGAGGATGAACAGATTTCAAATTTTTTTCAGATGCATCACAATCTTTACATGCATTTCTATTTATAAACACAATCTAAGGGGTTAGGTGTGGTAGGTGGTGTTAGCCTGTTAGGTGTGGTAGGTTGTGCCGCCGGCGACTACATAAGTCAAGTCCGGCGGCTACAGATTCAAGGCATTCTAACAACACAAAATATTAACAATATTCTACTGTGGCATATACATCTACTTCTACATGATGAATTTCTCAGAAACCCTCATCAGACTACAGTAACGCGATGTTAGACATTTTCTTTACTTAAAATATTCTTTCGAGTCGAATTAGAAGAAAACTAGGCAGCTACAGCCTTCATGCAGTACTGTCCTTAATTTTAATCCAAATTAGTTAAACATCATAATTCACTGACTCAAACTTTGCTTGGCCCCAAGTCCTTAACTACCTCATTTATCTTCCATGAGGTGATCAAGGAAAGCTACATTACAAGTGTACGCCATTTTATTGGAAAGGAATTGAGTTTGCAGAAATCATTTGCCAAGCCTTTACTGATGCTGTTACGCTCACTCCAGTAGCATTGTTAAAAACAAATACTTTTGCTCCTCCATTTATTGCTTTTGTTGGATAGACCCGCGATGTTATCACCCTTCTTCCTCCTTGAGCAAAACTTTCTACTACTGAATGATCAACCTGAAATATATCAATTTACTTTAACAATCCGTCATGACCAAGAAATTTAATGCTGCTGAATATTGTCTTCTTAAATTATACATACCAAAAGCGAATCCTTCCATTTTACTTCTTATATGACAATGCTAAACACAGCTAAACATAGCTATGATCAGTTATAATGTAGCATTATCTAAACATAGCTATGTTTTTCATTAGAAACGGAGGAAGCAATTCTATCAATCCAACGAATTTTAAATGGAAAATGGGCAGATCTTCACATACCAATAACCTCATTGATAGGTTTTCACCATGGAGCACAGGAACCTCACTTCCATAAATCGGCTTAACAACATCAGGAGCAGTTGATGATCTACATTAAACATGTAAGCACGATTACTTACGCTTCCTCGTATAAATGGCCCAAGAGCAAAGAAGAACAGAGCTATTTTTGGACATAAGAAAACTGCAGGTGTATAACTGTGGTACTAAAATATTTTTTTTTCTCAGGCAAAGAAAGCAACATTGACTCCATAAGATACTTACTAGATATTTGTTCTTTGTTTTTTTTTTCAAAAAATTTATTTGTCATTGGTTGAACAATTCATGAACTGAAATTCAATTTAGAAAACATAAAAGTCTGGATCAGAAATCAAAAGCAGCAAACCGTGATTGATCAGCACAAAAATGTGTTTTGGCACTCCCGTCAGCTCCTTTACTAACATAAAAATAAACAGGAGTTAATTCGGACAATGATTCATCGGCAAGAACTAAAATGCCAAATGGTCCAAGAATTCCTCGACTGGCAGCACCACCACTTGAGCTGCAGTTGTAACCCTCATTAGCTTCTACCGTACTTTGTAATGTTTCTTCATCTATCTTAAAGGTAGCGACAATGTCCAACTGCAAACAACAAATATTTATAGCCTTAAGCTCAAAAGTATTTTACACAAAATCACATTGAAACAAGTGCAAGTGCGCAACTTAGCGTTAGAAAAACAGAACGTATTTATAAACCTTTGTTTTTTTACTTCACACAAAACCACAGTGAATCTGTTGCAACTTAGCCTTATGAAAAGAAAACATAATGACAAACCTGTGTGGCTGAGCCAATGTTGAGTGGCAATACTGCTCCTGGTCCAAGTTTGAGCTTGTCAAAGTCATAACTTTCTGATCTCAAGCTCTCTACTTCCTCAACTGGCCATTGAAGTATATTGTTCCCAGTTTCTTTATCAAATACAATTGTTCTTGGAATGGCCTGCATACGTAATGAAAAAAAAAATAAGTTATCTGAATCTTAACCGAATTATTGACTCCAAAAATATAGTAGTTATAAAGCTGTGAAACAAGACAAAGCCATAACCTGAAGAGATGCCCATCCCTTCAAAAGGTCATTAGATTCACTATCACTTTCACCAACCCAAGCCCAAATCATCCGTCTTTTCTTATTTTGGTCATAAAATGTCTTCGATGCATAGTATTTTCCATCATCCACTCGCAGGCCAAGGCCAACATCTGCCTTCGGGTCATCAGGTGTCCACTTGTCTTTTATTGGGTCATAGGTTCCTATTGCATAATAATCCTGCATATACTGATCCAAACTTGCTTTCAGCACGTGTTTAATACCCGCCCCATTGGATGATGTGTCTAATCCTTCTGTGCTGGCCACTGACACTGGGTAAAAATCAATACATTCCCACATACCAGAACTCGGAACCTCATGTAACAAGCCATCTAAAAGCTCAAATTCAGTGAAGTTTGTGGTCTTATATACGAGTGATAAACCATTGTTGTTAACTTTTGATCCAATAGTGATCCGCCACTTTCCATCCGGGCCAAGCCAGGCTGTGGTCGGGTCCCTAAAATCCTTAAAACCAATGCCGGGTGGTGGAACCATAACCGGGTTACCTGGATACTTGACCCATTCCAGGAGAAGAGGATCTGAAAGGTTTGCAGGATAGGCTAGGTTTTGCACCTCAGTAAGGTTGGCAGTCTTGCCTGTGTAGAGCATAATAATTTGACCATCTGGAAGAATTGTGGCTGATCCGGTCCAAACACCAGCGATATCGTACCAATTATCAGGGACCATAGCTATAGGGAGATGGAACCAGTTGATGAGATCCTTGGATACAGCATGGCCCCAGGTGATGTTTCCCCAAACAGCAGAATTAGGATTGTACTGGTAGAAAAAATGGTACCATCCCATGTGAAACAATGGACCTATGGTGCAGTACTTGAAATTGTCATCAAAGAGTTACACATTGTCTAGCTAACATATAAACAGTATCATTTGATTACAAGATTTATGACTAGAAGAGTTGCAGGACTTCATGAACAGAGTAGCATCAAAGTTAACAATTTGACTATAGAATCCTACTGTCAAACTTTAATCTATGCAGGGCAATAGAGCTGAAAGAATTTGTAAGCTTTTTTCTTTTACAAATAAGTAAAAGAAATTATGGAAATCGAAAAAGTTAAGTTTACACAAGTTGTGTTATAGTACATCGTCTAATTTGTTGCAGACAAACGAATATCTAGAATGACCGGAGAAGTAGACACAAGACCAGATACAATTTGATCATTATGAGCAAATCTAAAATCTATACGATACATAAATCTATTAATAAAAGAATCGAAAAAGCCTTTATTGTGTCACTTAAGTTATATAGGAATTTAAGAATAACAAGTTTTTTTGTTAATAAGTGAGAGATAAAATAAGATTTGATGAAGTTTTTGGAAAAGTTCTGGGTCTTTCTTTACTTAAACTTTTAAGTTACTGATGCTAAAAATTCCAACATGAAATTATTCAAAATAAAAATTCCAATATGAAATTATCCATAAAAACATCAACTGTAGAAAATCTAAAACTCCTTAAGGAGCTAATCAATGTCCAAAGCAATCGAGAAATAATTGGCTGTAAAGTTGAAAGAACAAGAGGTAAAAATTGACATACCATTAGGATCTGCTCCAGAACAAGTTTCCCCAAATTTAGAAGCCATGAAATTGACATACCATTACTCCATTAGGATCAATAATAATGAGATACTACTAAATAATAGATATCTGACTGTAAGAATGAATAGAGAGATGGGCTAACCATTCATCCAGTTCTTTTGAGGTTGAAAATGGTAAGAAGTTCTTTGCCAAGATAACATATCATTCGTCCACGGGTAGGCCTCCGCTTTCTCACCGGACACTTGTAGTGTAATCTCTTTCGACACCCATCTCCATGCTTGCTCCAGCGATTTCAAATTTAGATCATCTTGATCATCCCTAGTAATTCTTGGTCCTTGTTGGACAAAAAGCAATACTAACAAAGTTGATACTAGAAGTAGAGAGCACAGGCCCTTGATGGATCGCCGGAGAACTCCCGAAAAATTTTCGGTTTCGGCTCTATCCAGAAGGGGACTGCATGGAGGGACAATAATGTTGGTATCCATTGTAGTAAGCTGACTTGAGAAGTCAGTACTACAATGGTGAACTGAACTTACGATGTCTTAAAGTACATACTTATCCGACGGTGTTTTGTAAAATGATTGGCTAAATATTGATTATGTAAAATTTATTGAACCTGTAACGTGTTTTACTCCAATGGAATTGACTATATTGGTTGGCTATATTTTAAAAATGGTATGTTATTATTATTTCAAGTTGTTAAAAATAGAATGTATTATTTTTATATGGTAATTGATGATGTGGAGTTAAACTACAGGTTGCTAAAGGTTCGACAAATATAGCCAACCTATTGTGGTTATCTATATTTTTACCTAAGAGTTTTGTCCCATTGGAGTGGACAAAATTTTACAAATTCTCTATATATCTTATTTAAGGTAATTTATTTTGAATTTTACCTAAGGGCTTGACACCATTGGAGATGCTCTTAGAGCATCTCCGACCCATGAAGCCCTTAGCTAAAATGTCCTACATGGCAGACAATATGCATAATCTGTATAAATGGTAACACTCCAATCGATCAAAGCCCTTATCCAAATATATAGCCAAGCTGAGTTCATTGGCTATATATAGCCAATCTTTACAAACCTGTAGCAAAGCTGCAGGAATATAATTTTATTTTTATTTTTTTTTTCTAATTCAACAATATAATTTCATGTAAAATTATTAATTATTGTTAATATTAAGTAAATTTGAATTTAAAAAGTATTCAAAATAATAATAAAATATTACTTTCAAAATATAGCCAACCATTATAGCCAAACCTCATTGGAGCACAACACCTTACAGATTCAACAAATTTTAACCAACCATTATTTTATATTATTTTAACCAACCATTTTAGCCAATCCCATTGGAGATGCTCTTATGAATGGATAATGGACAAAGAGAAATGATGATGAGCTGGAATAACGTGGAACTAATTAAACAATTCCAAGATTCAGAGACCTAAAGTCATTCAAGTAACTTGTAGATCCAATCATAGGAAGGCAAAATTAGCAGCCTAAGGTGACCCCGCCTAATATATCATGTGATTGTCTGACATTAAACCTTCAAAATATAGTAATAGACTATGTTACTCTTATGTTACTGTGACTCGGGTCCGGAGCATTGGGCACGACACATATTCGAGTGTCGAATTTGAAAATTTTAAAAATTTGGGATGACACCTGGACACTGTCCTATTTTTTAACACGGGTATGCACTACAAGAAAAACGCAATCATACAACACCTTTCATACAACAGTTAAACAAATACCCGTTGTCCCAAATTAACAAACAACGGTGAATGTTTTGTCCTCGTAAAAGTTTTGTCGGAGTGTTTCTATGACAACTGTTTTAGCTGTTCTTTCAAACCATTATCTAAGCGGTATGCTCTGATAAAATTAGACAACTGTTCTATTTGAATATGTTCTGTGGAACCTTTTAATACAAGTGTGTAGCACCGTTGTATGTACACAAATTCATATCATCTTCAGACAACGATTTTAGACAAAGGCGTGGTGTAACTTAGACAAGTGTTTATTGGAAGTGTTTGTATGGAACATCAAACAATGTGTTTTAAATACCGTTGTCAGAAGGAAAGTTGATAGACAATGGTTATTAGCATTGTGAGATAAATGGGTTTCATACGACATAGTAGAATACTGTTGTTTGAACATCCTATTTAGAAGATGATTGTACACATTGCCAGAATAACTGGTGTCTGTTTAATAAGGATAGAAAAAAAATTGACCTGTACATATTACATCTCAACACAAACCGAACCAATAATCAACCAATTCCAACAGATTTGCAAACTAAAAATCAACCAACCAAGAGACTAGAAAACCAAAAATCCTCAATCAAATTTGGCAAACCAGATACTTCCGTAAATTGACAAGTTAGTTCAATCGGATATTACACAAATCAAATACTTTGACAAATTGACAAAATCCATTAATCGGAATAGAAATACTGATACAATACTGATAAAATACTGATACAATACAGAGCTACTAGTTAGTAACTAAGTGACCAAATCTGAACATCATGTTCCATAAAAGACATAGAAGGATATCATCAGAGCATTTATGGCTCCAACTCTGTTAGAGAGTTATAGAGTACTTCTACATTACAATCGAAATGAGTTTGGTGTAGTACTACCACCACCACCATATTACAATTTGCTTCTTGTCTTTGGTAATATCCTGCTGCGTATCCACTCTTTCCAAGGTCTTCTTTTGACACCGTTAAATCTGCATAAACATAAAATATAACATTAACCTCAATTTGGAGAAGTTTGATATAGCAAAAATTTTATAGGTGTATAATCTATAATAGATAACATCTCTCCAGAGTCCTCTTGCTGCAGTCGACGGTAGCCATACTTGTATGTCCTTCGAATGATTATTTTAACTATGGTAAAATCATCATCTATTATAAAAAGAGACATCAAGTCGAAACATTCATAACTTTGGAAGTCAAAATTCAACTAGATGATGATTTTACCACGGCTAAAGTAATCTTATCAAGGGGTTCCTTTAGATGAAACTTGTGATCAGTAGAAGTACATGTAAATAATATGAGTTTCACATAAGTCAGCAAGTCAGCAGTACATGGAGTTAAATATTTTGAAAAAATTGAACTTCAATCACTACACCATATATGGCCTACCGTAACCCCTACAGAAAAAATGTTACCCCAATATGTTACATTAGCTATACTACTTACATCCTGAGGTAACATTGCGTTTTTTATGTTACCTTAGCCTAAAATATGATGTTACATTAGCCAGAAAGTGTTAAAGCATGTAACATAAATATGTACGTGTTACATTAGAGTTGGCCATGACAACTCTTTTCATCTAATTTAATTTTTTTTTGAATTTTTTTAAATAAATTTAGTTTTTAAAATTTGTTAACTTTTTTGTAAAATGAGTTGGAATATTATTTTATTTTTTTAAGTCGATTTTTTTTCAAAAAACAATTTTTTTCAGAAATTGTAATATTTTTTTAGAAATTGTAATTTTTTCAATTTTTTTAAAATCCTGCTTAGTAAGACTAGTGGCCAAGGGATATTTATAAGAAGAAGGAATTGACTACTCAGTAAGACTAGTAGGTTTGGTTTGATAATGATCAAATCGGTCAAAGTAGGCTTTTAGTGATTTGGTAATTTATTTTAAAATTTTTATATTTTTGCATTGATATTTTATATTTATCTATCATGTTTTTAGTTTTTCTTTAATTTTATAAATTTAAAATTAAAACACTAAAATTGATGTTCCAAAAAAAAGAAAAAAATACTCAAAATAATTTGAGTTAGCAGGATTAGCAGTGGACACTCAGTTGAAATTTTGGGCGGACAATTGAAATTTTAGGCGGACAATTTCCCCCTTTAACGAAATTTTTAGACATACCCAAAACACTTGCTCTAATTTACCCCCCAAAACACTCTCCCTCTCTACTCTCTCTCTCTCTCTCTCTCTCTCTCTCTCTCTTTCTCTTTCTCTCTCTCTCTCTCTCTCTCTCTCTCTCTCTCTCTCTCGACATACTCTCTCCACAAATTCTCTCCACAAACTCAATCTACGAGCCAAACTGCTCCCGATTACAAACTCGATCTACAAACATTTTATTAACTATGATTATTTACCCCCGATTCACTTTTAATTACGACATTCATTCTGGGACTTTCAATTCAGGGCTTTTATAGGTATCAATTTTAGGGATTGAATGTTAGGATTTTATTTGACTACTATATGTTGTATTTAATTTGCTTTGTATTTGAATTGTATTTGTTTTACATTGATTTTTTTATTTTTCTTCTACTTGCTTGAAGTGTGTAGGTATAACTGTTTTTGGTTGGTATTTGTGTTATATGTTAATTCATTTGGTACTGGAGATTTATATGGATGTGGCGTGTATCGATCTTTGGCCAAATTTCCTATGGACGGGTTAGTGAAGAAGATGTGGCTAGAAATGACTGGTGAGAGCAATGGAAAGCTTGTAGTGAAGAAGATGATCCCAGAAATCAAGTTCACTAAGTTGTTCATCAATGGACAATTTGTTGATTCCCTTTCAGGTTTGTCCCTTTTTTTCCCCTCTGTTTTTTCATTTCTCCTTAGCTCTGTTTTGCTCCTGTTCTCATAGTTTTGCACATGCATATGCATCTATGTTAAAAACTTAAAATATATGTGAACTTTTGCTATTTGGTTGGTATGTTGAAGAAAGTGATACTTGTAGGTAAAACTTTTGAGACTATTGATCCAAGAACAGAGGAAGTGATTGCAAAGGTTGCAGACACCTCTTTCAGCTCTGTACTAGGCTCATTTGACGAAGCTGGTAAGACACCTAATTAGTATGCTAAAAAAATTAGTACTCCCTCCGTTGTATTCCATTATAAAAATCTCACCCACCAAATAAGTATTAAAGATTTAAAGGTGCATATTTGTTCAGATAAAAGTTAGTAGTTTATCCTTATATTGGAGGCACGGTATAATGTTGTTGTAGATATTGTGTCATGTTATTAGTAATATCAATCAATTTGATATGTTAATTTTATTAAAAGTATGAAAACAAGAAATTAACTTGTTTGATATGGAACTTTTTTTAACTCATCTAACACGAATCAGCTTGGTAGTTATTAAGACTAATAATTTTCAATACAGGCTGGAATTCCCGATGGATTGGTCAATGTCATTAATGGATATGGTCCAGTAGCTGGTGCTGCTCT
The DNA here is from genome assembly GCA_036435485.1 of Saposhnikovia divaricata. Lineage (NCBI taxonomy): Eukaryota > Viridiplantae > Streptophyta > Magnoliopsida > Apiales > Apiaceae > Saposhnikovia > Saposhnikovia divaricata. The sequence goes on from CM071599.1 coordinate 38,741,983, forward strand.
AACTTCTCATATGGACATTGATAAGGTTTTTGCATGCTCCACCTTAGATATTGTCTGTACTATTGCAAACTTGTGGATCTGCATCATTGATTTAAAAATTTAATTGGTTGAACCTTGCCCGTTCTATTAGGTAAGTTTCACAGGATCGACAAAAGTGGGGCGCTTAGTAATGCAGGCTGCAGCAATGAGCAACTTGAAGCAAGTCACACTTGAACTAGGGGGCAAATCACCCATCATAATATTTGATGATGCAGAGCTTGATAAAGCCGTGGATCTTGCTCTCATTGGAAATTTATATAATAAGGCAGGTAGATTCTACTATATTGTTCATCTCACTAAACTTACAATAGACGACATAAATTTACAACTTGCTTCATGTTTTTCCAGGGAGAAATTTGTGTAGCTGGTTCTCGTGTTTTTGTTCAGGAAGGTATCTATGAAGAATTTTTGAAGAAGTTAGAGGAGAAAGTCAAATCATGGGTGGTTGGGGATCCGTTTGATGCAGACTCCCAGCAAGGACCACAAGTACGAGCATGCAATTAAGATTCACCTATACCTTGTTTGCATCTATTTACCTCTTCTTACCACTTGTTTACATACAAAAACGGAAAACTAATTACACAGTTTATCACGTACCTAATTTCAAACATGTTTCCCTGTGCTGTGGTGCAGATTGAGAAGAACCAGTACAATAAAATACTGTCATACATTGAGCAGGGTAAGAGGGAAGGTGCCACCCTGTTAGCTGGTGGTAAGCCCTTCGGAGAAAGAGGGTATTACATTGAGCCAACAATATTTAATGATGTTAAGGTAAACACATTTTACTTTTCAACTGTTGCTTGTATTTTCCTCTAAGATGATAAATATATTGTTGAGTTTTGTTATGTCATTTGGGATTTCATTTTATGTTTGCCCAGGATGACATGATAATTGCGAAAGAAGAAATATTTGGCCCTGTCATGTCAGTTCTGAAGTTCAAGTAAGTTTTCCTATGAATGGTTTTTTAATGTATGAACTAACAGGGGGCTTCTGTGAGTTTGGACTACTAACTTTCCAGACATAATAACCTGAGTTAAGCGGCTAAATAAATTTTTTCTCTCAAAATATTGCAGGACCATTGATGAGGTGATTAGAAGAGCTAATGCCACAACATATGACCTTGTAGCAGGTGTTCTCACCAACAACTTGAACACTGCCAACACTGTATCAAGATCCATTCGTGCAGGCTCTATTTGGATAAACTGTTATTTTGTTTTCGACAGAGATACTCCTTTTGGAGGGTACAAAATGAGCGGATATGGGAGAGATATGGGAATGTAAGTACTTGAAAAGTATCTTCATGTCAAAACTGTTGCAACTCCTATATATAAAAGTATCTTCATCTCCAATGTTTGATTTCTAATGATTTTCTTTTTCATTTTAGAGTTTTTTAAGGCTGAAAGAGCCAGCTGTGTTGCTTCGATGTTGAGAGGCAGATGTTTCACTTGTCGAATCTGTCTTGGAGGAAGCAAAGCAAGAGTATGCTGAAAAAGCTAAACTACAAGCCCCCTCAATCATGCTTGATAAGCGGGTATTTCTCCCTCCACCTCAGACTAGCGCAGGCACCCATGGTCTTTCCTGGTGATTATCTCACTCCCTTCAACCACTATGTATAGGATACTTTCACATTGTCATACTTCCGTAGTGTGGAGCATGTCAATGAGCTTGTTGGTCACATCATCTATAAAAAACTGTCTGTTGAATATGTCAGATCTCAAAGAAAAGTTTGTCAGTATCAGGTTGTTGACAAAGACAAACAGCAGATGAAATATAACTGAATAATCAAAGAGGCTTACGACGAATAGCAAAAATTAGTTAAAGTCTTTTAAAAACTGAACTTGGAAGACAGTTGCTTTTTTTGTTGCTACGCTTGACTTTGGTACTCTTTCTTGATTTCAGTTATCCTGAGTAATATTCTCTTCTTGATGTTTCAAAAGCTCTGGTGGTGTGGTTATGGTTAAGACATCTACATCCGGAAATGCTGTACATCTGGTATGTAACCGCTACTCATGAGCAAAGCTCTGCATTCTTTCTATTGTGTGTTTTAACATGAAAATTTATTGCTTGCTGCAGATACTTGATAGGAACTGGGGTGCAGAATGCAATGGACTTTTTACCAATCAAACCATGATCACCTATGTGTTTTTGTAAGCCTCTGTGAACAGAAGATGCAACGGAACTTGGCATTTGCACTTAAAAAACTTGGAGAGGCCAACCCGGACATCACAGTTGATGTCGAGCAGTTGTGTGCAATTGCTACAAGTGAAGCTGATGATGGTACACCTATCACTGGAGGCAGTAGCTTCTAGTATCACTGCTTTCTAAGTTTAAGCTTCTAGTACATTATTTAACTTAGAATTGGGATGTAAAAGTACTTATGGATGTTAACTAGCTTTTATCTTCTAATTCGGATGTTAAATTAGTTTGTTTTGTTTTGATGTTGAATCAGAATTTATAAGTTTGTTTAGATGTTGAGATTGATCTCTTTGTGGTTCATTGTGGTTGAATGGTATTTTGGGATTGTATACTTTCAAAGAGGTGCTGTTCAATTGTTTTTTGTGAAAGTGTTACATTAGCCTGTTAAAGTGTTACATTAGACTGTTAAAGTGTTACATTAGCCTGTTAAAGTGTTACATTAGCTTGGTTAAAAAATAGGGGGCACAGGTGGGGTCCACAGGTGGGGCCCACTGGTGGGGCCACTGGTGGGGCCCAGTGGTGGCCCCACTGGTGGCCCCACTTTTTTAAAAAAATTGAAGCACCCTAAGGTAACCGAATTTTATGTTGCAATATGTCATTTTTATGTTACAGTTGACCTCTAAGGTAACCGATAGGGCATGTTACCCTAGGGGTGAAATATGTTACCTTAGGTACCCTAGGGTAACATCGAAATATCTAACATGTAATTTATGTTACCCTAGCCCAAAAATGGGTCTATTGTAACATTTTACCACCCTACTGTAACAGAATTTTTGGGTTACAGCAGGCTGTTTATGGCGTAGTGAATCCAATGCAATGATATATATATTACCATCATGGAAGTTGAATCCATTCTTCTTCCTCCCGCATATAACTAGATTTTTCCTCGTCAAGTTCGTCAACATTGGGAAATATTGGAACGTGCAGCTCATTCTCAAGTTCTATTTCTACCGATCCATCATTTTCATCATCACATTGGTCATAATAGTTTTTTCTGGTAATATCAACACAAAATACCAGTGTTTTTCGAGAGGATCATCAATGTAGCAGACTTGCTTAACATGTTTCCCTAGCACAAAAGGATCATTTACAAAACCTAATTTGTTTAAGTTAACCAATGTATATCCCAAGTCATCTAGCTTAACCCCTTTGTTCATATCTACCCAATTACAACGAAGTATAGGGACTCTAAAGTTGTTATAATCTCACTCCCATATACTTGTTATAACTCCATAGTAGCTATGTGAAGTATGTTCAACAGTTTTGTCCTTACCGACAACCATTAATGCATCTGCAACAACACAAACACCACTACATTGAACTTGTCGATTATCATCGCGCTCCTTGGTGCTATATGTAACACCACTGATTTTATAACCGCTGAATGTAGGAACAATCTTGTTAGGCCCTTCTGCAATCCACCTTATCTCATCATGTATGTTATTATGGTCATGCAGCAATTCTGATTCAATCTGTCCAAAAATAAATTGATTTAAACTAATTATTAGATACAAATAAATATCATAATTATAATTTTATAATATGATGTTTCAATGTATACTTATATATATTATTTAGATAAAGTAGGAGAAATGACTAACAAGGAAATAATTTGTAGAATGTGTAAAAATATTTTATATTCTTTCATTCTCCAAATTTATTAATTTTAACTAAAGTAGGAAAATTAAAGTAGGAAAACTAAAGTAATATACAGACTAATTTGATTACCTTAAACATATTTAATTAGTTTTTTAACCAAATAAAAAGCTTACCTTTTTCCGGAACCATTGGGGGAATTCATCATTTTGCTTGTTTTTTAGCCAGACTTGGTCATTTTCGTGTTGCTGGTATCTTGTCATCAAAGTTGCCATATGTTCACTACAAGTAAAATCAATTACATTAATATTTTAATCAAAATGCAAAAAAATAAGGAAATAACACACACACATGTCAGTAACTTACTCAAAATATGTTCTAATGTCCTTGCTATTTTGCAAAGAACACAGGTGTGCTAGGTGCAAGTCCTCTTTGCTCGGCTTTATCATTGTCACACCAGATAAGGGTCTGCTAATTGCATTCTGCTCATGCCTAGCATTTTTTGGCAATCCTATGGTAGCTTCTTCAATATTCACCAAACATTCAACGGCCTCTTCGGCAACATATGCCTCGGCAATACAGCCTTCGAGATGAGCCGGGTTTCGTACATATCCCTTAAATGCCTTCATATATCTCTCGAAAGGATACATCCAACGTAGAAATATTGGCCCATAAAGCTTAACCTCTTTCACAAGATGAATTGAGAGATGGATCATCACATCAAAGAACGAAGGAGGAAAGTGTTTTTCCAGCTGGCATAATGTTTCCACCAACTGAGATTGCATTTTTTCCAGTTTATCTACATCGATGACTTTACTCCAAATTTCCTTGAAGAAAAGGGAAAAACTTATTATTGTGTACCTGACTTGTTTTTGCAGTACCGACCGAAGTGAAATTAGAAGCAAATGATGCAATATCGTGTGACAATCATAAGATTTCATTCCAACAAGCCGAAGATTTTCCATATTTACCAGATTCTTGAAATTTGAACAAAATCCATCCAGTAACTTCATTTTAAGAAAGGACAAGCAAACAGTTCTTTTTTCTGCATTCGATAAGTTCCATGATGCTAACGGTACCTTCGCTTTCTTTCCGGGAGTTTTTTGCCTCAGCTCTGTTCTTATTCCCATTTCAGCCATATCAAGACGGATAGACTCCCTATCTTTTGTCTTTCCTGGAATATTTAGCAAAGTTCCAATTGAAGCTTCGCATATATTTTTCTCGATGTGCATCACACCAAGAACATGCCTAACCGGCAAAAACTTCCAATACTCAAGTTGGAAGAATATAGAAACCTTCTTCCAAACGGGTCGAGCTTCACCTTTCTTCCATAGATGTTGGCGTTGTGTCTTACCAAAGACATGGCCCTTTAGATGTTGTATTCTTTCAAGAACCTGCTCTCTGCTCTCCAGTTAACGAAATAGGAGCAACCCCTTTCTCCATAATGTTATCAAAAGCTGATTTTTGCCTTCTATATGGATGATGACGGTCCAACCACCTCCGATGCCTCATAGTCACTGTCTTCCAATAATTAACCAGCCTAGTAGCATTTGTGTTATCAATACAAATAGTACAAGCATTATACCCTTTAATGACATTTCCCGACAAGTTCCCTAAGGCCAGATAATCCCTTATTGTCCATAATAAAATGCCCCTAAGTAGGAAGGACTCTTTCTTATATGCGTCGTACACTTGTTTCCCGCGCCACAACTCCTACAGATCTTCTATAAGTGGTTGAAGGAACACATCGATATCATTTCCAAGCTCAGTCGATCCATATCAACAAGCAGAGCATAATATACCTTCTCTTCATACAAAGACAAGGCGGAAGGTTGTAAACTGATAGCAAAACAGGCCAACTTGAGTAATCACTACGGTTTCCACGAAAAGGATTAAAACCATCAGAGGATAAAGCTAACCGAAGGTTCCTACTCTCTGATGCAAAATCAGGCCACTTTTGGTCGACATCCTTCCATGTTATCGAGTCAGCCGGATGCCTCATTTTACCATCTATTTGTCGCTCAATTTCATACCAAGTCATGTCCTTTGCAATTTGAGGTGTATTGAACATATTTCTTAATCTTGGTATCAAAGGGAAATACCATAAAACCTTAGTAGGGACTCCTTCCAGTTCCTCTCCTTTCTTATTCAATTTCCATCTAGAGGCCTTACATATGCGATAAGTAGTCTCATCTTCTTCTATCTGGCCACGATATAAGAGACAATTATGCTTAATTCAAAGTATTCATTAACTCATGCTTTGAACCTTTTTTTATAAACTATTAGCAAACTTTATTCTTTATTATTATATACGTACAAGTTTATTACATACATAAATAGATTAGTCTTTTATATGGGAATAGCTCAGACTATAAATTTATGGTACTCTTAATTCTGTAGGTAAAGTTGAAGGATGAGGTTAAGGAAGGGAAACTAAAAGTGGACGGTCTTAATGATGTTTTGACAATGGCGCTTGGTAAGCCTGAGCATCCAGGAAGAGTATGTGGTCAAGGAACTCTTGTGAAGCAGTCAGTTTACTTCGATCTTCCAAGGCAAAAGAAATCCAAGACCATGGATGAAAAGATACAGGAGAGAGTTAAGAAGTACATGGCAGAGGAGACTGCAAAGGTTATTAAAGAGAGAGAGATGCAATTTGGACTGATGTAGTGCAAAAGCTCAAAGCAGAGTTATTGACAAAGACTGTGGGACAAGATGGTAGTCCGAAACAGGCTTCTCAACAAGCAAGTTGTCACTCTAACGGTGGGATTGATGTAGGTGTAAAGAATTTTGATACACCTGAAACTGCAAGGAAGATTTTTCATGTTCAAGAAAATAAAGATGTTCATAAAGTGAAAATGATTGACACTATATTTGTTAATTTTGGTGACATTAAGGAAGATAACAAGGTGGCTGGTGAGGATGAAAATTGTAAGGTGGCTTGTGAGGATGGAAATTGTAAGGTGGCTGGTGAGGATGAAGATTGTAAGTTTGTTGTTGAAAAGAAGATAGGTGAGGAAGTGAAAGTGAATGCATCCGGTAGTTCTGTTTGCAAATTGCCTGCTGGATCGCTGAGTAACATTGTAGCTTATGCAAAGATTGATGAAGTACTCGTTCTTTAAGGACGTGAGCAAACAATCCATGGAGTAAGACTTGGAGAAGAGAATGCAAGAGTTTCAATCACTCGAGTCATTCAGTGCGGTGCTAAGATTCCCTTCCTTATCGGTGATGAAATTATGATTGTGGAACAAGCCATAGGAACTTTTATTGCATGGCCGAGAAACCTGATAGCAATAGGAAACAATAACACTTCCGATGGTTTCTCAGCTCCAAAGGTCAGATTGTTTTTCTATTAGTGTGCTTAGTATATCTAGTATGTTTTTATTTAGTCTGTTTCTTCTTACTATTTTCACGTGCATTTTTACAGAAAAAGAAGAAAGATCATTCCAAGAAAATGAAAAAGACGTATAAAGTAGTTGATGAAGATGTTCGAGCAGAGCTTTTTGTTGAGATGGATGTAAATTATCCTTCCACATTGAAGCGTTTGTGGACATGGGCAAAGGTTGCCTTGGCTGATGAACGGACAATGTCTTTTCAGCTAAGCGAAGAAGCCTTTGGCTCTACAAAGAAGCAAGTCATTTTATTATCTGATATACATGCAGTGTGCTCTGGAGGTGAAATGGCAGGGTCTCTCATTTGCCTTTTTATTAAGTAAGTTTCTCTGCAATTTTTTTTCTTTTTCGTAGATAGTCCCGCAATAAAACTGAGAATCTTTACTCACTACTACTTAATTTTATATGTAGCCTCTTAAATGAATATGTGAAAAACCATAAGATGACCAACATGATAAGCTTCGTAGATCCTAGCACGATTGGTGCCATTGGATGTGGTAATGCAGGGCAGAGGTCGCATGCACTTCGCTGCACGATTTAAGAATGCTAAGAAAGATTAATACTTTCTGTTGGTTTTTTAATACAAGAGGGAGAGAAAGATAATATTTGGATGGAAGCATATTCTTTTATTTATCATAAGGTTCTTTATATAGAGTTAATACAAGACAAACGTGCATAATTAGTGCCACATAAATAGCCTAATCAATTACAAATATTTTTACAATCAGTCAACATTAAAACAAAATCATCTAATTAATATTTCAGTACAATTTTGAATCATAATTCCAACACTCCCTCTTGATTCGAAATAGTAAAACTTGTTGAAAAATTTCAAACGACGATATACTTTCTATCATCACCAAAACATGGAGCACTTCTCTCCACAACCATGGAGCACTTCTCTTCATAAACATATCTTGATGCACTTATCACCAATTTCATGTTGATGCACTTCTCACCAACTTACACAATTGGAGCACCTCTCTCCAAAATCATTTTTCTTGGTACTTCTCACCAAATTTCATTTTTATTATCAACTTTTCATAGACATTATATAACTCTTATTTGGGAGCACTTCTCTCCTTGATGAAACACCTACAAATTCAAATAAATAATAAATAAATTCATGGCCACATGTGCCAAGTTTCCTTTCACATCATTATAACACTCATCTCGGTGCCTCTTGTTATTGGATCCTCTTGACCCTCCTTCATGTTCTTCATTGGGAGCTTTGCTTGACCCTTCTTCGAAATCTCTTATTTTATTAAGTGTTGGATTGTATCCAAGAGGTTGCATCTCATCCTCAGATTCAATCCTCCACATAATTGAACCTCTCATTCGAGAAGTCATGGCTTTACACATATACTCACAGATCCCTTAAGATCATTAAGGCTCTTGATACCATGTTGGTTTTTTAATACCAGAGGGAGAGAAAGATAATATTTGGATGGAAGCATATTCTTTTATTTATCATAAGGTTCTTTATATAGAGTTAATACAAGACAAACGTGCATAATTAGTGCCACGTAAATAGCCTAATCAATTACAAATATTTTTACAATCAATCAACATTAAAATAAAATCATCTAATTAATATTTCAGTACAATTTTAAATCATAATTCCAACACTTTCTCATGCCTTACAATGCCGTGTAAGTGTTTATACCATAACTAGCTACTTAGACATTCTCAGATAATTTTTTGAGGTTAAACAGGATTATATGTCTTGCCCTTTTTAAGTTGATTTTTTACAAGAATTTAAGTTTAAATTTTTAACACAAGGGTTAAATCTGATAATATTTGTTGCAAATTTTAAGTTTAATTTTTGAGGTTAAACTTGATAATATTTCTTATAATTTTAAGTTGAATTTTTACAATAATTTAGGTTTCAAATTTTTTTAAAGTGGTTTGGTTGTGTCGCAATTTAAGATATTTTGGTAGACTTGTTAAGATCAAGCGTTCCTTTCATTTTTTTAAGTTGATCATTTTACGAGAATTTTAATTTTCATTTTGAATAGAAGGCTTCAATTTTTGAAGTCAAGCCTGATCATATTTCTTGCAAGAAATTGTACTCTAGATGTGTCACATTTTGGAACATTTTTTTGTCTTGCTGAATTTATGTATTTTTTGGTTGATTTTATTTTAATATTAATGTGATCTTTTTTATTATATTTGAGTTGGTAATGCGACAAGAATTAGTACTTCATGCTTTAATTTCAAACTTGCACCATGGTTCATGTTTGCGTAGGAACCACTGGACTTTGACTGTTGCAAATCCTGAGGCAGAGATTGTCTACTACATGGACCCTCTAAAACGTCGAATTGCAAATGAGGAATGGGTGGATGTTGTCGTCAAGTAAGTTCAACTTCTAAAGTTTGTGTATTGAGTCTTGAACCTTCATAGGCCATATCTTTCTGTGCTTTGATTTTTTGTTGATAAATATTATTTTCGTTACAGCGCCATTAAAATGTACAAGGAGGATCTGAACAAGGTTCCAAAGAAGAAAATATTATGGGAGAACATGGCGGTATTAATTCATTCTCATCATATTTTATTTATGTCATCAAAGGAGATTATAATTAAATTTTTATTTGGTACTTCAGGGAGTTCCACTGCAGACAGGGAGCAAGGACTGTGGTGTTTTCGTGATGCGGTACATGAAGGAAATTGCTGAGGACAAAGAGCTTCAATTTGCTGCTAAGGTGAGAATTTCACTTTTTTGGGTTTTCTAGATCAACTTTAGAGATACTTGGTTCTTTAGGACACTAGTAAAAATATGTGACTTACAAAAAACCTTTGGTCATTTTTCAGTGGATGGCAGGTCGAACTTGGTTTATACTGATGATGACATTAACGAGATCCGGATTGATATCGCGAAATATTTTATGAAACGCCATGCATGTCGGGTTCTACAGTCGTGTTCTTTCTCTTGTTATGAACTAGTATTGAAGTGGATGTTTTATAGTATGTAGCTGGTGATGGTAAATTAAACTTGGGATGATGTATTTAGTGTTAGGTGAATTGGTGAACTGGTGAATTGGTCTCTTTTTGTTTGTTTTTTGTTTTTGGTGGATTGATGGTCGTTAATTTGGTATCTATTTCGTGGTTTTCTTTTGTATTTGGTATCTTTTCTTGTTTGGTATCGTTTTGTTTTATAATGTATTTGGTCATTTGGTTTGTCATGTGGTTGGAACCAAATGTTGATTGATGAAATTTAGTTTTAAGTTTTCGCAGGTGGTTTGTATAAAATGTGAATTTGATGTGCAAAAAGTCTACACTTAAACAGATTATGGTGTTTTAAATAAAAAAATAGCCAGTGTACGAACATAATTGGGACAACAATATAGCATTGTTATAACAGTTGACTGAAAGTAGATAAACAAATTTGTAAAACTTGTAAACCATTGTGTCTACAATATTTCCATAACAAGAGGAGTTTATATGGCGTTGTCTGAAAACTTAAACTACAATATGAGTTAAACTTAAAATGTGGTCTAAAGAGTTTCCGGATAACAGTGAACCACAATTTAATATTAAAAAACAATGGTTTATGCTTTAAACAAACAGTTGTCTAACACAACTAAACCACATGTGTGCTTGTTTAAACTGTTGTCTAACACCAACTTAGATAAAAGTGTTTATATAAAACTGTTATGGTTAGGTTTTCAGACAACAGAGGATTACAATAACTGCTGTTTGAAAAGAGCTTGGCGAAATTGAGAACTCTTGCATGACATCTATTCCATGTTGTCTATTAGTCAGAAAACCATTGCATTATGCTGTTTCCAGTAATGGTTCTTATTATACAACTGTTGTATTTCGTAATTTTTAACAAGCATTTAGAACGGTTGTGTTACTTTCTTCTAGCAACGGGTGTAAAACCATTGTCTGATTTCAATCAGACCACTGCCCGATAGACCACGAAAAATTTAGAGGTCAGGCAACGGTGAAAAACTGTTGCATGATCGTGTTTTTCTTGTAGTGATGTGAACATGGCATAATATATTGACAAACAAATATAGCAAGTACGACATCTTAACAAAAAGGAACAATAAAACTCATATTAAACATGATTTTGTAAGGGGTTTTGAAAATTAGGCGTCTTCCCCACATTTATCTAATTCTTGCTTGTTTCTTTCTTCTTACATATTTATTTTGAATCGTAAATTTGACTTATATTTGATTTTTAAATTGGTCAAAAGGTTCGATACGAAATAAATATCGTGTCCGAGTGTTAAGTATCTGACACGAGTACGATGATCGAAATAGTCCTAATATTCAAATATCCGACAAGATACGGTGACCGAAACAAATGAGTCCAAGTAACATGGGTATTAGACCACCTCAAAATGGTAAACTATTCTAGTTGATCTACTGCTAGATTCTTTTGTATCATAATGTGTTAGAGCTGGCAATTCGTGTCGTGTCGTGTACTTTCGTGTCGTGTACTTTCGTGTTTCGTGTACCAAGTGGCCAAAATGAAAACGAAACGAAATAAATTCGTGTACTCAAATTCTGAAACGAACACGAAACGAAACATTTCGTGTAAACACGAAACGAAACGAAAAGTACACGAAATATTTCCGTTTACATGAAAATGAAACGAAAACCGTGTACTTTTCGTGTACTTTCGTGTACTTTTCGTGTACTTTCGTGTACTTTTCGTGTACTTTTCGTGTACTTTCCGTGTATTTTCTATTTATTTTGTAAAAAAGTTAAATATGCAATATTTGTTTATAATATATATATTTATATAATTTAAAATATTTATTTAAATATTTATTTATTTCGTGTATTTTCGTTTCGTGTCGTGTAAATCCGAAACCGACACTAAATTCTCTCGTGTACTTTCGTGTTTGTGTATTTTCTTGTTCGTGTACCGAAAAGGTCAACCCAAACCCGTAAGTTTCGTGTCGTTTTCGTGTCGTGTTTTCGTGTCGTGTCCAAAATTGCCGGCTCTATAATGTGTAATACAAAACTCTAAAGTGCCAAGTGGATTATTTAAAGGAAAACAAACAAGGTCCCAATAGGAATTCACAATATATCTCACATTTCAATCAGACGAGGATACAATACATACAAGCTTAACAAACAACCAACCAAAAAAAGAAAGAATACAACACATATATGCAGTGGGGACTTGCCTATCTTCCTAACTTTCTGGTTGCAAGTCCACCAAAAAAATACCTCCATTCAGAATAAAATCATTTCCGAATTTCGTTGTTCCAAAATCACGGTTTGCTGCCAGGCCAAACTCTCATCCTTCAGAGTTTATTCTTTAACACGACGATAAATAGATGCACACTGATGTAGCTATGAATACAAGGTTACAGATCAAATGGGAAAGGTTTGAGAGTAGCCGAAGCCATTTGCCATGCCTTCACTGATGCTGTGACACTCACTCCTGTGGCATTGTTAAACAAAAATACTCTTGCTGCACTGTAAATTGCTCTGGTCGGATAAACTCGTGATGTGATAACTGTTCGACCTCCTTGAGCAAAACTCTCAACAATGGAATGATCCACCTGAATTTAGTTAACAGATTTAATTCAAGTTCATGCACATAAAGTAAAATATAAGTTCATTCACATCCCCCTTACATTGGTAACTCTGATTTAGTTTGATTTCTTAATTTATTTTAAATTTCAGTTATGGCGGAAACAGATTTTTGTTACCAGAAACGTTTAATTACTAAATTCATAAGAATAAAAAATTTCTGGAATTTTTGTAAGTATCTCTTAGCCTATTGATACTTTGAAAATCTGTCTTTTCCTTGCAGATGATAGCATTGACAGCCGATTAAGTACAAAGATTAAAATATTTTCACATACCAATAACCTCATGGATAACTTTTCACCATGGAGAACGGGAACATCACTACCATAAACCCCTTTTCCAACATCAGAAGCAGTTGATGATCTGCATGACATGATTTAACTTGTTCATTAAACATGCAACATCAAACAGAACACTAAGGACTATATATGATTGAAATTAAAAAAATTAACTTTGTTTAACTTTGGCTCTTCTCATGGCATTAAGGTTGACCCGAACTGAAGTTTGATACTTAGCAAGAACTATATGTCTGAATTCTCCATTAGCGGAAAATATTTACATTTATGGGCACCCTTGAAAAACTAAATTAATGATCTTTAAACATAATTACACAAGGCAAACATGTAAGTTAAACAAAATTATAAATAAGAAATTTAACGCTTAAGAAAGATTAAATAACTAGGTAAGAAAACATATCAAAAACAATTATAAACAAGCAAACCTTGATTGATCAGCACAGAAATAAGTTTTTGAACTTCCATCAACGTCTTTGGCAATATAAAAGTATATCGGAGTTAACTCAGAGAGTGGGTCATCAGCAAGAACCAAAATACCAAATGGTCCTAAAATGCCTCTACCAGCAGCACCTGTGCTGGCAGTGCAATTGTAACTCGCTTCAGCTTCAAATGTTCCTTTGAATGCCTCCTCATCAACTTCAAAACTTGCGACTATGTCTAACTGAACAATTACGTTGAAAAAAAAGGTGTCAAAGTTTTTATTAGAATCACAAATAAGCTAACATTAAATAAAATTAACACTTAACCAAATGAAATCAGTGATAAATTGTATACCTGTGCAGCAGAGCTTATCTTTAGTGGCACAAGTGATCCTGGTTTAAGCACAACATTGTCAATTTCATGACTTCCCGATCTCAAGCTTTCTACTTCCTTGACTGGCCACTGAAGTATATTAGTTCCAGTTTTTTTATCAAACACCACTGTTCTTGGAATGCTCTGTAGATTAGAACACCAGCATTATCACATATACACAGGAATCTAGTCAAATTTCACTATAGATCATTGATGTCATAAAATCTAAAAACCAGGATTCACTGCCTAAAAATATCACATAATCTGAACACTAAAAATAACGTTTACACTTTATAATTGACAAATACAAGATTGACTGCAATATGAACAATATTTTTATACTAATTATACAAATACAGTACAAATTTCACTAAATTGCATAGATGTTAATGTTTGCAAGTTAAATCATTACACATAGACATGTTTCCAGATATACACAGACCAACAACATTTATCGTCCTATTTAGAACAAATCAGTAGTTCTTCAAATGTATCTTCGCACATAATTACCAAGATAAAAAATGTAAAGTACCTGAACAGAGGCCCAACCCTTGAGAAGATCAGTAGTTTCACTATCTGTTTCACCAATCCAACCCCAAAGTAGTCTTCTTTCTTTTTCTTTATCAAAAAAAGTTTTCGATGCGTAATATTTTCCATAATCCAATCTCAAACCAATGCCAACATCCAACTCTGGGTTATCGGGTGTCCACTTATCCGTTATTGGATCATAAGTACCCAATGCATAATAATCATGCTTGTCATCATCTAAACTTGATTTCAAGACATGCTTAACTCCTGGTCCATTAAAAGATGTATCCAACCCATTTTCCCCGGTGACTGATACTGGGTAAAAATCTACACATTCCCACATACCCGTACCCGGAACTGCATGCAAAAAATCATCTAATAACTCATAGCTTATAAAATCTGTTGTTTTATACACAAGTGATATGCCCGTTTTGTTCACTTTTGATCCGATTGTGATCCGCCATTTTCCATCAGGGCCAATCCAGGCTGTAGTCGGGTCTCTAAAGTCTGTACTACCAATGCCAGGTGGAGGGAACATAACCGGATTATTTGGATATTTGATCCAGTTAAGCAGGAGAGGATCCGACAGGTTGGCAGGATATGCTAAATTTTGGACCTGCACATGCACTTGTCAATATCAAAAACTGTTCAAAACACGTCTTAAATTGAACTAATATATGACAACCAAAAAAATAATTTGCTAATTAAATTAAACTCCATATATAATCGAACATTTTATCAAATTTTAAATATTTTGATTGACCTGAAATTAAATGTCACGAGGAGTATCGAACTCAACATCTAATTTATTCTACTCTTTTTAGCATTCATTAGATATTTGACCAATTTATAAACACGACCACAATCCGAAATTGATTAGTTACACTCACACCCTTGCCTACCTGCACAAGATCATCGGTGTCGCCAGTGTACAACATTACGATCTTGCCATCAGGCAAAATGGTGGCAGAGCCTGTCCAGACACCGTTGATATCATACCATTGATCAGGCTGCATAGCAAAGGGCAAGTGGAGCCAGTTGATAAGATCTGTCGATATTGCATGTCCCCATGTGATATTACCCCAAATTGCTGAGTCTGGATTGTACTGGTAAAATAGATGATACCATCCCATGTGGAATAATGGACCTGCAGTACAACACATTGTGTGGAATGTAAGATATCCATTTGTTTACAATCAAGCAGCCAAGCAGATGAAGCAGATGGAGTACCTACTTATTTTCACATGCAGTTGTTTACATGTTCATAGAGGTCTGCACAATTGTCACTAGCTATCCAATTATCCTTATTAATAGTCATTAACTATAACCATTTAAATTTTTCTATATTCATTAACATAGCTAAAGATAAACCCTCTAATAAAGGGCGTGAGGAGAGAAAAATAGAAACAATTAGCTGGAGACTAAATTTTTTTGACAAATATCCAAAACTGAAAAAATAATCATATAATGAATTTCAACCAGAGATAAATCCTGATTTAACATAAATAAGGTTCTGCTAGCTTCTAGTATACTAGTCTATTCAGTGATCGATGCTCAGAATTTCAGTTTATTTTTTCTTTTGACAGAAGAGGTATGCTAGATCACTAGAATGATTGAGCTTGTTTGTTTTATCTTTTACGAAATGGACATGTTGGAATTATGAAAAGATCCAAGATGGCAAATAAATAAAGTCATGCAACTAAAAACCAGTAAACTTTACATCAGACAGCAATTGATGATGATTAGCAACTTCCAACTCACTGGTTTCTCATGCATTCTGAAAGCTAGTCTTTATTTTTACTTTATTCAATAGAGGTAAATAAAAGCTAGTGTTATGTGTAGTAAGAAACTCTATCCTTCGATTAAGAACAATATTCTACTGCATCTTGTGAAAAGGTTTTACATCAAGTTAACTATTTTACCTAAAAAATTTAAGACAAACCAAACATGTCAAGTATATCTCATTTTTATTGCTTGTCTCTGTAGAATGAGTTAAATGTAAGATTAATATTTATGAAACAGTAAAAAGATTGTTTTTACTCTGTTTTCATTCTATTTTCACAGAGTAAGTTAAATTTACAACAATATGCACATTTATTGCATATACATAACATTAAATATTATAGGTACCAATATCAACTGTATTTAATATTATTATTCTTTTTTGTTATTTTTACAAAAGATATGATGATATTATGATGCAGCTGAAATATTGACTAAGCATTGAGTGTATTACTGAACTAGTACAGATCATGTACACTAAGCGTTCCCATCCATTTCACTTTCAACCAAATCATTAAGCATATAATTTTTTTATATATATGGTCTATATACGAACACATTTAAAAACATGGTCACAAAAAAATTGTTTGTATTTGAAATAATCTCAGTCGTACCAATAATTCAGAAACTGCTGCAAGGAAAGGTGACAAATATAAAAAAAGTGCCGTATTGCCTTGTAGACAATGAAATGACTTTTCGATCAAATATAATTATTTCATTGGTCCACAGCTTTGAAAAAGCTCGACAGATCCTTTTAAATCTTGACTTTTATAAATCAATAAACGTGCATAGATTAAATCACCACGTCTGTTAATCAAATCCAATCATTTCAGTATATAAACACGATATCCATATTATAATCTGCAAATTATACGTGTAGCTAATTCTCTTACGTATTTGGTCCTTAACGTATCTAATTTGACAAGTTTCGTACTTCTTTTAGCAATAATTAGATTTCCTAATTACCCACTAATATTACAGCTACCATCATTACTTATAAATTAGTCAAAGGATGGCTTAGGGAGAAACAGAATGCCCTCTTCTTGATAACAAAAAGGCAGAGACGTAAATATGTATGTATAAATAAATTATTATCATAATTTCAAGCAAAGAAATGGGTTAGTATTAAATTGGTTACTAAATTGTAGACAATAGGACTTATCTTATCTCAATCATTAAAATCATAATAAAAATCAATCAAATATAAGTAAATATAATTTTCATTGAGTTCTATATATTTTTCTAGAATGATACTATAATCAAATTAAACATTATGAATTTTATTATTTTTAATAATATATTTATATTTTAAGAAATTTATTTATTATTTATTATTTATTTTATAAATACTTTATTTGATTTAATTAAAAATAAATAGTAAATAAATTTCGTAATATCTAAATATATTATCAAAAATACTATAATTCATAACCTTTCATTTGGTTATAGTATCATTCAAGAGAAATAAATAGAATTCAATGAAAAATTATTTTTACTTCTCAAGTACATAAATAGAGGTATTTGTTTGATATTTATTATGATTTTAATCAATAAATGAATTGATATATGGTCTCCACTTAATTAACCCGCACTTTAAACCGCAGGAGCGGATTCAAAAAGAAAAAACTACAAAAATGTACATATATATAATTATATATTGACTTATGCTTACATTTATACATTTATTTATGCATAACAGAAGGTCGAATCAGATCATTTATTTAAATTTAATTAGAAAAATCATTGAAAATATTTACCGATTGATAATATTTGGAAACAAATATATAATACCATATCTAAACTATCCTAAAATCACAATATTTGTAAGCATAAAAGAGTAAAACGAACGAAATTGCCAAAATTAAGAGCTAAAAAGAAGAAAACTGATTAAAATAAAGGTAATTAGAGGACCTACCATTAGGATCTTCAGAAAACAAGAGAGAAGTAGAACCCCATGAAAGCATCCGAAAAGTTTTGGATTTGCAAGATAGAGACATGATTAGAAAAACGATCATATTTACTGTATAAAATAGCAATAAACGTGCACATAATAAAATATACTGTTGTAGATTGTAGTGTATATTTTGTTTAAGTAAACTAACCATTCATCCAATTTTCTTGCGGCTGAAAATGGTAAGAAGTTCTTTGCCAAGATAACATGTCATTGGTCCACGGATACGACGGCTCCGCCGTGCTTTGCCGGAAACTCTTCTCCGACACTCCTTGTAAAACTCCTCTCGACGGTGGTTCCAACATCTCCGGAGATTTCGATGTGTTGTGATCATCGTCATTACCATTTTTACTACTCGCAACTTGTTTACGTACAACTTGGTGTAAACTATTAGGGTTGACTAACAGTAATATAACAAAAGAAAAAATGAGCGTAGAGAAGAGGATAGTAGAGACAATCTTGATGGATCGTCGGTGAGTACTCGACGGAGAAGGATCGGGATCGGGTCGGGGATTTTCTGGAAGGGGAGTGTAAAGGCTTGCATGTTCGAGATCGTGAGTGGGGAGAAAATGGTAGGTATCCATTGGTTGGAAAATTAAAAAAAACTTGTACTATTCGAGGGGGTGTTGGAACTGAAAATATAGGTGAAAGCATTTATAAAGATGGTGATTTATAATGAAGTTATGAGGTGTTCAATGGGTGGATAATGTTTTGGACATGTGGATAATTTGTAGATGGGTCGGGTGTCAGAAATTGACGTGGACCTGAATGTTGATAACTCCCGGTTTTTTGGACGTTGAAACTTCAAAAGAAATGGCCGAGGGAAGTTATGAATAGGGAGTCGAAATATTAGCTACAAGTAATTGTAATTTGGTTTCGTAAAGTGGTACATTAGAGTTTAGCCGTAAAAATGGGGATTGAATTGAGATATTGATTAGAAATTAATTTCAAAGAAGAGATGGGATTGGGCATTTTTGTAACACAGATTTTATATGTAAATATGGAAGAGGTGTTAATTTCAAAGAAGAGATGGGATTGGGCATTTTTGTAACACATATTTTATATGCAAATATGGAAGGGGTATTTTTGTAAAATCATGATTCGTTTAAAATTTTACATTATTATTAGTTACCTGAAGTACACAGATTTTATATGCAAATATAAAATGTACATTTTTGTAGAATCAGGATTCGTTTAAAATTTTACAATATTAATAGTTAGCCTTGCGGGCTCAATAAATTTTAAAATTTATTTTTTAAAGTATCTCAAAAAAAATTCCTGAGATTAATCTCAATGTCCTTTTCCCCTTTGAAAAAATAGAAATCACATATATTTTAGTAATTTTTAATTTTTAAAATGTTAACTTATAATAAAACTAAAATCTGTTTGAAAAAATTAATGGGACTTCGAAATTAAATCAGTAAATTTTTTTAAAGTATATATTGTATTTTTTTAATGAATTGAACTTTTTTTTGTTAACCTAATAAATCAAACTTTTTTAAAACACAAAGAGCAAAAAATTCATTCATAAAATATAGAGTAACAAATTACTATTCTTTTCTGAGCCACTTACCTTCTTGAGCTCCCAAAAACTGAATTTTGTTAGATTAAATTTCACAGCATTTTGGTTATTATTATTACGAAATATTATTTAACATAAAAAGTCGCCATTTCAATTATTAGCCCAATTAAATTTCTAATTACGTTTTGGATGAGTTTCGCCTTTAATTATGTTTGGCAGTGAGATGTTGAAGTGGATCAAACAGTGAAAAGACGTTTGAACATCGGGATTCGGGATGTTCACGATTCGAGCGATGCCATTTTTTTTTAAAATTATAAATTAATTCGTACATGTGATTTGGATAAAATTTCAAAACATAACCACGTCACATAACATAAAAATTGTTTCGCATTTGTAGATGTTATATAACTTATCATTAATGAATTAATTTTTATTTAAAAAAATGCAATAAAAATGCAATGTGATATGATACAATTTTTTTTTTATTAGATAAAATATTAGTAAAATTTTATGTAATGGAAACTAAAATCCTAAGTTGTTTAACATGCATAACTTCAAATGTCTTAATTATTGGAATATAAAAATATATAATGGAATATATAAATTAACAATGAAATTTGGGTACGTTTCAAAAAGTAAAAGAAATCTAGATAGTTATCTTTTATTATAATACCTGAATCTACCACACCATGCGGTAAACCAATCAAAAACGAGAAATTATTTTGGGACCAATCAGATTCCATTCATATAGGAATTATTTTGGATCAATCAGATTCCATTTATAAATTTTAGACCAATCATATCATATTAAAAGTTTTCCTTATTCATCTTTCTATACTCACTTTACTAACTGTGGTTAATTAATAATTTTAATTAAAATATAATAATTATTTAATTTAACATGCTTATACGTTATATATACTTTTTTTTTGATAAAATCATACTTGCATTAATATTTCTCTGAATCAAACATACAAATTTTAAAATTCGGAGCATAAACATTCCACTCCGTAAGACCTGACATAGAATATGTCGCCCTCGCTAAGCTACGAACTACAATATTCACAGACCTATGTGTGTAACACACTAACACTTCATCAAAGTGTTTATCCATATCCGTACAATCCTCCAAGATCATATGATCAAGCACCAAACTCACACAATCGGTGAGCCAAAAGCAAACTCACATAAACGGTGAGACAATAACAAAACTCACACAAACGGTGAGACAACAAAAAACAAACCTATCTTACAATTTTAAAATGAGTTTACAAAATAAAGCTACAAACTAAAACCAAACTAGAACCTTAGCAATCCGTAGATCTGGGAACAAACCCACCAGAACAAGATAACTCGGACCACTTACGAGACCAAGATCACTGGAAGAACGAGAAATCCGGAGCTCCGTGGAATTGAGATCTAATAAATTGAAGGCCAAATCGGAAAAGGCTTTGAAATCTTAGATCCGAAAATACAGAGCTTTATTGAAAGAAGGAGGAAAAAATAAAGAAAATGAAAGATTTTGGGGCTTTCCACCGATGGAGATCCGATGGAAGCCCCGGCAGCGGCTAAGAAGATAACTCGAAGCTAGAGAGAAAAGGGAGAGGAGCTTTTTTAAGTTTATATATACTTTAAATCAAAAAATATTCAATAATAAATTTCTCATATAATTTATTTTCACTTTTATTAAATATCAACTATATATTTACGGAATTATGCTAATTATGGTAATAACTCAACCAACACGGAAACATTAGCATAGAAATTAGTAAGGTACCAATATTTAAATAGCAAATCATGTTCTAATAAACGGGAAAAAATCACACTCCCCTCCCCATTAATTTTTATGGGATTCCATCATGTGTGACAATTTCTAATTTAAATGTAGTAGTTACTTGATTTTACATATTCATATATTAAAAAATTATAATAAATTAATATTTAAATTAAAATCAATCAGGATTACACAAATATTTATTAGGCGATTTTCCCAATATATATATATACGAACCAATCATAATTTACAATTAAAATTAAATTAATCATATCATTCTCATCCTAATTTACTTATCGTGGTCATTTAATAATTTTTTTATGAAAAAAATTAATTTATTTAGTACATGCATAAATTACCTGTTTTTAAAAGTGATAAAATGTTTACTAACTTATTTATCTTTTAATTTAAAGTCAATCAAATTTTTTCTGTTATATATTAGGAGCTATTTTCATAAATATTAACTACAATCATACTATTAAATATAGTTATATATTACAAATTAATTTTCATAAATAATTATTAACTAATTAAATATAATTTTTAATATAAATCAATCACAATTATATTATTATTTATTAGACATCTATAAGTAACGAGACAAACAAATTGACCTAACTGTAACGACTGGGAAAATTATGTGTATTTTATTCTATTAAAATATGTTTTTAGTTGATTTTATTGTGTTTTTATTTAATTTTAATGCATTTAAACACATTATAATTTTTATTAAATTGGAAAATCATCCCATACGTGTTATGTGACTTCTGTGTAGCATAGATTATTTTATTTTATTTTTCTGTAATTTTTATATATTTAGAATACAATTATTTTGCATTTTAAATTCCGAAACCAGCCCCTATACTGAATCTGAGACCCTGTTTTTGATACTAATATTTTTATAAAATGGTAGGATATATAAAAATGAATTTTGTTGTAATTTTTGTAATATTCAAAATTTTTGGGAAATTTTGGCATATATATTATAATTGTTTAAAATTAAAAATATTACATTTTTATCCCATAAAATTATTTTCAAGGCTTAATAATTTTAATTAGGGGCTAAAAATATTTTTGGAGTATTAATTTTCAGATTAGTATAAATAGCTAATTTTCTTATTAATTATTTAATAAAATCAGAAAAATCAGTTTTAAATTTTTATTTTCTGAAAATTCTGGAAAATTGTTCTTGGTGTTCTTGAGGATCAATCTCACTTTTGACAGTGATTGCGGCATCCAAATCGTTCATGTGGGTAACCAAACTGAATCTCTTGATCTCTACTACATGTTTATGTGTGTTTTAACATCCTAGATTGCTTGAATCGAAAATTCATAATTTTAGTTTAATATTCGAATTTTCTCGAATTTATTGTGGATTGTATACTGATTTGCTGTTGTTGTGGTTAGTTCCTACAGTTTGTATATAATTTCAGGAGTGTAGTGGTAATTTTTGTTCGATTTTACATAGCCTAGAACTCGAAGTCGAGTTTTTGTGTGGGTAAAATTTTTTGATTTTTATTCCTGGATTCTTGATGGGTTTTCTGCTGTTATTGATGATTTGTATAGTTTGTACAAGTCCCAAGCTTCATTTTGATATATTAAACGTTCGATTTGGTTGAGAAATGAGTGATTTCGAGTTTTGGCCGGTGAGATCGCTGGATTTCTTTTGGTTTTGGCCGGATTCTGAGTTCGGTTGATGTTAGGATGGAACGAATGGTATAATCGTGTTTAGAACACGATTTGGAACGATTTTGGTATGTAAAACGCACCGAATGGTACGTTTTTATGGTCGTCGGAAAATTTTTTCCGGTCGCCGGATTCTTGGTAGCAGCCATTGACGGCGAGGAGTGTTCTTCGAGCATTCATACGAAGAACACTGAAGGTGGTGATGAACAGTACTCGTTTAATCTTCAAAAACCTAAAAACCATTTCTAAAAACTGATTTTGGAAAATTATTTACAAAATTATTTATAAATTCGAATTTTATTTTCAGAAATTCGAAAAATACTTTTAAAAATTCGAAAAATCATTTTTAAATTTCGAAAAATTATTTTTAATTTCGAAAATAGTTTTAAAATTTTAATAAATTATTTTAATTCGAAATTTATTTTATTTGATTATTTTAAATCTATTTAGCTAATATTTTAATTAATTTAAATTGATTGGTTAATTAATAATAATCAATTAATTTAATTAATTAAATATTATTTAAATATGATGAAAAATAATCAAATTTAATTATTTTGAAAAATAAAATAATTTATTTATTTTATAAATATTATTTTACCTTTAATATTTATTTCCTTATTTGTTTAAAATGGAATAAAATTGTTTTAAAATTCTAAAAATAATCCGGGAAGGGTAAAAATAGTTTTAAAATTCTAAAATTGATTCTAAGACCGGATTAGGTAATTAGAAAAATATTTCAATAACCCAATAATTATCTGTAGGATTTTAAATTATCCTTTTTAGTCCAAAAAGGGTAATTTAAATTCTTTAAAAATTTCGAAAAATGTTCTAAAAATGTTTATAAGGGTTCTAAAAATACCTTGAGTGTTCTTTTATATGGTAAGTCATATCTGCTATGTGAATTACGTGTTTGATTACTCTGTACATGTTACTATTTGATTAAAATATTTAGTCGGTAGCCATACAACGTACGGGTAGACCCTAGAACCGAGGTTTGATTGGTAATTGACCTTGTACCTAGCCAGATATTTGAAATAGCATGTTTTATTGTAGAAGTGGGAGAAACCCTAGCTAGTGGGCAAAGTTACCTGAAGTATTCCTAGAAGTGAAAAAAAAAAAAAGCCTAGCAAGACAGCATAAATTACCAGCAGTATATTCAGGCAAGTATTTTCTCCCTTGATCATCTTAAACACTTTTATTTTATGTTTCATTGATTCATATCATGACGAATAGCTATTGTTCAGAGCTATTTGTGATTCTTAAATATTTTGTGCGAACACGGTTGTTTGATATTGGTACCCTTGATGTGGGGAATTGTTTAAGATAAACTCTTCATATCCTTATTATCGTAGTAAATAATAGGGATGTGAACTGTATGTGAAACTAAGCATTTCCTGTTGAATTCGGAAATTGCTCTATTGGATTTGGAAAATGATAAAGCGTAGGAGGCCATGATAGCTGTCATGGTCCAGCAATATTTAAGGAGGATATGGTAACCATTCCATCTTCCTATAGGCTAACATTACCTGCCTATTTTGGTACCCTCATGAAATCCGGATTATACACACGGGTATAGCTGTACCAGTGGAGTATAAAGGGTCCCATTGCTTTTGAACCTGATCAGGGGGCAATGGTGTTTCAGTTATGTATATCCAATCCATATCGCCCGAATGGCTATTATATATTGTGAGTTGACAAATGATTCAGTTTTATGTCATGTCAAATGATTTCAGTTATGATCGAATTATAATTCAGTTGTTGATTCAGTATGCTTTATAAATTGTTTTACTTTTCAGTCAATATTATGCAAGCATTTGTTCTGGTTTTATTTTGAAACTGTTTATATATACTTGCTGGGCTTTTCTTTGGCTCACTCTTGCTTTCACTAAACCTTTCCAGACGGGAAGTATGGTTCCGATCAGCAGTCCAGACAGTATTAGAGGGAGTCAGAGTGGTCGGGTATCCGCACCTCAGGTCGTGCAGGTACTTGTGCGTTTCTGTTGGCGCTAGATAGAATTTTAAATAAAATGGGATGTAATAATAAAATTGAATTAGACTGGATTTAAGTTGACTTGATTTGGTGGTTTGTAATAAGTGACTAGTTATTCTGGAATATGTCTGCTTGTATTCATACAATAACCTGTTTGCGATCTTTGGTTGCGGGGTCGGTTGTGTATTCTGATATTTTTGGTTGTGATTGGTTGGTGACCCCCGGATCTGGACCCCGGATTTGGAGGGGTGTCACAGTTGGTATCAGAGCTGACAGGTTATAGTCATTGAAATAAGCAGATATATACCATAGGAAAGATTAGGCAGATCACATGAGATAGGACGACGTTTTTGTGTTACGTTGCGTTTGATTTTAGTCTAAGCCTAAGTTGTGAGGTGATTGTGATATTATGTTACTGGGTTGCGCATGTGTCTGTTGTGGTGACTGCACCGGTAGTTGCACCTCAGCCTACGCCGGCCCTGGAGTCAGTTACACCACCGCTGTTCCCACCTATGGATTTACCACC
Source organism: Saposhnikovia divaricata (assembly GCA_036435485.1). NCBI lineage: Eukaryota > Viridiplantae > Streptophyta > Magnoliopsida > Apiales > Apiaceae > Saposhnikovia > Saposhnikovia divaricata. Next base: position 38,767,610 of record CM071599.1, read on the forward strand.
TATTCCAGCTATTATAGATCCTGACTACCCAGTGATGGGGGTAGACTATTGGCTGGGTTGGGAGTTTCCGCGGGAGCCGATGAGTCCCGTACCACCAGTTCATCCTGTTGATCCAGGTGAGTGGATGGGTTTACCAGTGCTTGGGGAGCCGAGTTATGTGGCACATTTGGCTATGGTTCATGAGGAGGAGATTATGGTGATTGACCCTCCAGCACCAGTCCCCGTACGGATGTTTGTTCCGGATCAGCAGCAGGGAGTAGTGATGCCACCCGCCTTACCTGAGCTTCATCTACCCGATGCAGAGGCAGCTATAGGAGGATTTCTTATGCCAGCTGAGTTCACGGATCAGTCAGACCCCACTGTGCAGGGTCCCTATGTACCACTCTCACCAGTTATACCTTGGCATCAGATGCCCCCAGGAGAGGAGAGAGTGCGTGCTTTGATAGAGGAGGTTACAGGCGGGGCAGAGGCTGAGTCGAGGGGCCATATAGGTGCACCGCACACTGTTCCTTTTGGTGAGTACCGCGAGCTCTGGGAGGCATATGACTTTTTGAGAGGGGAGAATATGGAGCTGCGTAGGATGACAGGTCGTCCTGTTTCAGACTCCGAGATTCGTCATAACCTCCGGGAGTTGATTGCAGCCGGTACTTATGAGGTGGAGGCATTGAGGTTGGGTGATTCTGGTACTATCGATTATCGTCGGGCCTACCGTATCCTCCAGAGGATGTTAGCGGATCTTCAGCAGATGGTAGATCCCAGTTGGGATTAGAGACTGTAGGACAGAGACATAGAAGGAAGAATGCTACCTGTGTTTGTTTGATTTTGGTTGTTTGTAAAATAGTGTATGTGTGTATTAGCAGCAGTTTGGTAGAATAAGTCGGGAATTTTGTTGTATATAGCCGACATTAAAGTCGTTAAGGTAGGTTATGAGCGATATGATGAAAAGTGAACCGATCAATAGTCATGTATGACTGTAAGTGGTTATCTATATATCAGCAGTACTTTTGTAGCGTTACGTGTATCGATTCCATCCAGCATGCATTTATTTATTTTTCCAATTCAAGTGAATTAGTGATTGGGTGACATGAGTTGATAAATATTCTTGATTCATGCTTCTTTTCAATGAATGTCTATCAAAAACATGTGTAGCCAATTACTAAGGAACTTGTGTATTTTCCTTTACCAGATTATGGATAATCAGCAACCACATGGAAATCACGCGGGAAATGCGAATAATAATCAGAACGCCGGGGAGCAGGGCAATATTAATATGATGCAGCAAATGCAAGAGCTGTTCCGACAGCAGACCGAAAACCTCACTCGTCAGCAGCAGCATCCGCCAGTACCCCAGGTGACGACCTTTAAAACTTTTCAATCTGTTAAACCCCCAGAATTCCAAGGCTCAGCGAATCCAGTTGAGGCCCGAGCTTGGTTAAAAGAGATAGAGAAAGCTCTTGCATTGGTGAATGTAGAAGAGAATAAAAAGACCGAGTTCGTGAGTTACTTTTTGAAAGGAGAAGCGAACTACTGGTGGGAAGCCAGGAAGGCTTTGGAAGAAGAAGGGGTAACTACGTGGGAAAGATTCAAGGAGTTGTTTTTGGAAAAGTATTTTCCCCGCTATATGCAGAATCAGATGGAGATTAAATTTTTGGAATTGAAACAAGAAGGCAGTGCCACTGACTATGAAGCAAAGTTTACAGAGTTAGCCAGGTTTGTTCCAGACTTGGTTGATACTGAAGAGAAGCGAGCAAGGAGATTCCAGCAGGGTTTGAAGCCGTGGCTCCGAAGCCGGGTAGCCGCTTTTGAGTTGACCACCTATTCCGCTGTGGTCCAGAAGGCACTGATCATAGAAGGAGAAAGTGATAGCTCTCAGAAAGAAAGGGAAGGTAAGAAGAGGAAATTCCATAGCCAATCAGGGAATTCGTTCCAAGGCAGAGTGCAGAACAATTTTAGCTATGGACCAGCATTTCAGCCTAGAGGCAACGGAGGACCAAGGAATGGAACCCAGAATTTTGGGAATCAGGGGAATCGATTTCGGAATAGAAATCAACAGCAAGGAAGTCGGTTTTTAAGCAATAATCAACAACAAGGAGGTCGAATTCCAAACAATAATCAGCAACAAGGGATGCGACCACCACTGCCAACATGTGGAATATGTGGAAAGAACCATGGAGGTGCATGTAATCTGGCTAATGTAGTATGTTTTCGGTGTGGCAAGAAAGGGCATTATGCCAACGGATGCGATATGCCAGCAGCTAGTGGGATTGGTTGTCACAAATGTGGAAACAAAGGGCATCTTGCTAAAGATTGCAGAGTTAACTTGAATTCGGGAAACCAGAATAAAGCTACAGGGACAAATAATGCGGGACAGCCAAGGGCCCGAGTTTTCAATATGACCATGTCAGATGCAGAGCAGAATTCTGATGTTATTACAGGTACACTTTCCGTAAACTCTACTAATGCCAAAGTACTTATTGATTCAGGAGCTTCTAAATCTTTTATTTCGGAAGAGTTTGCGGGTAAGCTAGAATGTGAATGTCAGTTATTATACGAAGCATTAGTAGTAGAGATAGCTAATCAGGAGCGTATACCCGTTAGACAAATTTACCCAGCATGTGATATCGAAATATCTGGTCAACATTTTCATGCCAACTTGATTCCTTTCAAGTTGGGAGAGTTCGAGGTTATACTGGGAATGGAATGGTTGACAAAGTATAATGCCCAGATTGATTGTAAGAAGAAGGAGTTGAGGCTGAAGCTGGATGGGGATAAAGAAGTGGTGTTTCATGGACAAAAGCAAGCGAAGAAACTTTTGACTATGATGCGAGCCAAACGATTGTTGCGGCAGGGATGTAAAGCATGCTTAGCTTATGTAATGGATACCAATAAGGAAGTGCCACAGATAGAACAGATTCCAGTAGTGAATGAATTTCTGGATGTGTTCCCTGATGAATTGCCAGGCTTACCTCCAGATAGAGAAATTGAGTTTGCTATTGATTTGGCACCAGGTACTGAACCTATATCGAAAGCTCCGTACAGAATGGCGCCAGTGGAAATGAAAGAATTGGCCAAGCAGCTGCAGGAATTGCTAGACAAAGGAGTGATCAGACCAAGCGTATCCCCATGGGGCGCACCAGTATTGTTTGTGAAAAAGAAGGATGGAAGCATGAGACTTTGTATTGACTACCGGGAGTTAAATAAATTGACGATTAAAAACAAGTACCCATTACCGAGGATCGATGATTTGTTTGATCAACTAAAAGGAGCATTATGGTTTTCCAAAATCGACTTACGATCGGGATATCACCAGTTGAAGATCAAGTCAGATGATATTCCCAAGACAGCATTTCGTACGAGATATGGGCATTACGAATTTTTAGTTATGCCATTCGGATTGACTAATGCACCAGCCGCTTTTATGGACTTGATGAATAGAGTTTTCAAGAAATATCTGGATAAATTCGTGATCGTTTTCATAGATGATATTTTGATATACTCTAAGACCGGGGAAGATCATGCAGAACACTTGAGAACAGCTTTAGAAATTTTGAGGAAGGAGAAGCTATACGCCAAATTTTCGAAATGCGAGTTTTGGTTAAGGGAGGTACAATTTCTAGGGCACGTTGTCACTAACGAAGGAATTAAAGTGGATCCAGCCAAGATCGAAGCTATTAAGAGTTGGGAGCGACCAAGAACACCAACCGAAGTTCGAAGTTTTCTGGGATTAGCTGGATATTATAGAAGGTTTGTTAAGGATTTTGCTAAAATAGAAGCATCTTTGACAAAACTCACCAGGAAGAATGAGAAATTTGAATGGAACGAGAAGTGTGAGCAGAGTTTCCAAGAATTAAAGAAGCGATTGATGACTGCACCAGTATTAGTTCTACCCAACGAAACTGGAGATTTTGTAATCTATAGCGATGCATCTCAGAATGGGTTAGGGTGTGTGTTGATGCAGGATGGCAAGGTAATTGCTTATGCGTCTAGGCAACTCAAGAATCATGAACGGAAGTATCCAACGCACGATCTGGAATTGGCAGCAATTGTTTTTGCACTAAACCTTTGGAGGCACTACCTATATGGAAAAAAGTGTGAAATATTCACGGATCACAAAAGTTTGAAGTATATCTTCACTCAAAAGGAGCTCAACATGAGGCAAAGACGATGGTTGGAGTTGATCAAGGATTACGACTGTACTATCAGCTATCATCCAGGCAAGGCCAACATAGTGGCAGATGCACTAAGCAGGAAGGAAAGGTTAAATCTCTTAACCTCATCCGAGGAGTTGCTCAAGGAATTCGAGAAATTGGAAATAGAGGTCCATACATCAGAAGAGACCAGTGAAGTATTGTATGCCATGACCTTTCAGCCAATGTTATTGGAAAAGATCCGTAGGTGTCAAGAACAGGTAATGGACCAAGACAAAGCAAGTTTAACCGGAGAGGAGATCAGGAGTCAAAAGGATGATAAAGGAATTCTCAGGTTGTCTTCACGTATATGGGTACCTAATGTCGCAGAACTGAAGGATGAAATCTTACGTGACGCGCATAACTCTAGGTATTCTATTCACCCTGGCAGTACCAAGGTGTATAGAGACTTAAAGCAACACTTTTGGTGGCCCGATATGAAGAAAGAAATAGCAGAATACGTCAGCAAATGCTACACCTGTCAGAGAGTTAAAGCTGAACATCAAAGGCCAAGTGGATTGCTACAACCTTTGGAAATTCCAGAATGGAAGTGGGAACATCTCGCAATGGATTTTGTAGTAGGACTTCCGAAGACTAAATCAAACCACGATGCAATCTGGGTGATCATTGATAGGTTGACCAAATCAGCACATTTCCTCCCAATCAACGAAAGATTTTCGCTAGAGAAACTGGTTCAACTATATTTGAAAGAGATCGTAGTACGACACGGGGTTCCCGTATCTATAGTATCTGATCGAGATCCTCGTTTCAATTCAAGATTCTGGAGGCAATTTCAAGAAGGTTTAGGAACCAAACTAAACATGAGTACGGCATATCATCCTCAAACGGACGGGCAAAGCGAGAGAACAATCCAAACCATTGAAGATATGCTAAGGGTATGTGCCCTAGATTTTAAAGGTAGCAGGGATGAGCACTTGCCACTGGCGGAATTCTCATACAATAATAGTTATCATGCCAGCATTGGAATGCCACCATATGAAGCTCTTTACGGCAGAAGATGTAGATCTCCGGTGTATTGGGAAGAAGTAGGAGAACGCGCAATCTTAGGTCCAGAACTACTCCAACAGACGAAGGAAAAGATTGGATTGATACAGAAAAGATTGATTGCCGCTCAAGATCGACAGTAGAAATATGCAGATCAAACCAGAAAGGACCAGAGTTTTGAAGTTGGGGAATTGGTATTGCTGAAAGTATCACCATGGAAAGCAGTGACCAGATTTGGGAAAAGAGGTAAACTCAATCCAAGATATGTAGGACCGTTTAAAATATTGAAGAAGGTAGGGAAGCTGGCTTATGAACTAGCATTACCGCCTCACATGCAGAACATCCATAACGTATTCCATATATCGATGCTGAAGAAGTACAATCCTGATCCAATGCACGCAATAGAATATGAACCTGTAGATATTCAACCTGATTTATCTTTTGTCGAGCAGCCAGTTAAGATATTAGATTATAAGGATAAGGTATTAAGAAATAAGACAATACCTCTAGTTAGAGTTTTATGGAGGAATCCCTTGGTTGAGGAATCAACATGGGAAGTAGAGAGTGAAATGCGAGCTCAGTACCCTCAGTTATTTTCTTAAGTAGGATTCTGGGGGCAGAATCCTTATAAGGGGGGAAGGATGTAACGACTGGGAAAATTACGTGTATTTTATTCTATTAAAATATGTTTTTAGTTGATTTTATTGTGTTTTTATTTAATTTTAATGCATTTAAACACATTATAATTTTTATTAAATAGGAAAATCATCCCATACGTGTTATGTGACTTCTGTGTAGCATAGATTATTTTATTTTATTTTTCTGTAATTTTTATATATTTAGAATACAATTATTTTGCATTTTAAATTCCGAAACCAGCCCCTATACTGAATCTGAGACCCTGTTTTTGATACTAATATTTTTATAAAATGGTAGGATATATAAAAATGAATTTTGTTGTAATTTTTGTAATATTCAAAATTTTTGGGAAATTTTGGCATATATATTATAATTGTTTAAAATTAAAAATATTACATTTTTATCCCATAAAATTATTTTCAAGGCTTAATAATTTTAATTAGGGGCTAAAAATATTTTTGGAGTATTAATTTTCAGATTAGTATAAATAGCTAATTTTCTTATTAATTATTTAATAAAATCAGAAAAATCAGTTTTTAATTTTTATTTTCTGAAAATTCTGGAAAATTGTTCTTGGTGTTCTTGAGGATCAATCTCACTTTTGACAGTGATTGCGGCATCCAAATCGTTCATGTGGGTAACCAAACTGAATCTCTTGATCTCTACTACATGTTTATGTGTGTTTTAACATCCTAAATTGCTTGAATCGAAAATTCATAATTTTAGTTTAATATTCGAATTTTCTCGAATTTATTGTGGATTGTATACTGATTTGCTGTTGTTGTGGTTAGTTCCTACAGTTTGTATATAATTTCAGGAGTGTAGTGGTAATTTTTGTTCGATTTTACATAGCCTAGAACTCGAAGTCGAGTTTTTGTGTGGGTAAAATTTTTTGATTTTTATTCCTGGATTCTTGATGGGTTTTCTGCTGTTATTGATGATTTGTATAGTTTGTACAAGTCCCAAGCTTCATTTTGATATATTAAACGTTCGATTTGGTTGAGAAATGAGTGATTTCGAGTTTTGGCCGGTGAGATCGCTGGATTTCTTTTGGTTTTGGCCGGATTCTGAGTTCGGTTGATATTAGGATGGAACGAATGGTATAATCGTGTTTAGAACACGATTTGGAATGATTTTGGTATGTAAAACGCACCGAATGGTACGTTTTTATGGTCGTCGGAAAATTTTTTCCGGTCGCCGGATTCTTGGTAGCAGCCATTGACGGCGAGGAGTGTTCTTCGAGCATTCATACGAAGAACACTGAAGGTGGTGATGAACAGTACTCGTTTAATCTTCAAAAACCTAAAAACCATTTCTAAAAACTGATTTTGGAAAATTATTTATAAATTCGAATTTTATTTTCAGAAATTCGAAAAATACTTTTAAAAATTCGAAAAATCATTTTTAAATTTCGAAAAATTATTTTTAATTTCGAAAATAGTTTTAAAATTTTAATAAATTATTTTTAATTCAAAATTTATTTTATTTGATTATTTTAAATCTATTTAGCTAATATTTTAATTAATTTAAATTGATTGGTTAATTAATAATAATCAATTAATTTAATTAATTAAATATTATTTAAATATGATGAAAAATAATCAAATTTAATTATTTTGAAAAATAAAATAATTTATTTATTTTATAAATATTATTTTACCTTTAATATTTATTTCCTTATTTGTTTAAAATGGAATAAAATTGTTTTAAAATTCTAAAAATAATCCGGGAAGGGTAAAAATAGTTTTAAAATTCTAAAGTTGATTCTAAGACCGGATTAGGTAATTAGAAAAATATTTCAATAACCCAATAATTATCTGTAGGATTTTAAATTATCCTTTTTAGTCCAAAAAGGGTAATTTAAATTCTTTAAAAATTTCGAAAAATGTTCTAAAAATGTTTATAAGGGTTCTAAAAATACCTTGAGTGTTCTTTTATATGGTGAGTCATATCTGCTATGTGAATTACGTGTTTGATTACTCTGTACATGTTACTATTTGATTAAAATATTTAGTCGGTAGCCATACAACGTACGGGTAGACCCTAGAACCGAGGTTTGATTGGTAATTGACCTTGTACCTAGCCAGATATTTGAAATAGCATGTTTTATTGTAGAAGTGGGAGAAACCCTAGCTAATGGGCAAAGTTACCTGCAGTATTCCTATAAGTGAAAAAAAAAAAAGCCTAGCAAGACAGCATATATTACCAGTAGTATATTCAGGCAAGTATTTTCTCCCTTGATCATCTTAAACACTTTTATTTTATGTTTCATTGATTCATATCATGACGAATAGCTATTGTTCAGAGCTATTTGTGATTCTTAAATATTTTGTGCGAACACAGTTGTTTGATATTGGTACCCTTGATGTGGGGAATTGTTTAAGATAAACTCTTCATATCCTTATTATCGTAGTAAATAATAGGGATGTGAACTGTATGTGAAACTAAGCATTTCCTGTTGAATTCGGAAATTGCTCTATTGGATTTGGAAAATGATAAAGCGTAGGAGGCCATGATAGCTGTCATGGTCCAGCAATATTTAAGGAGGATATGGTAACCATTCCATCTTCCTATAGGCTAACATTACCTGCCTATTTTGGTACCCTCATGAAATCCGGATTATACACACGGGTATAGCTGTACCAGTGGAGTATAAAGGGTCCCATTGCTTTTGAACCTGATCAGGGGGCAATGGTGTTTCAGTTATGTATATCCAATCCATATCGCCCGAATGGCTATTATATATTGTGAGTTGACAAATGATTCAGTTTTATGTCATGTCAAATGATTTCAGTTATGATCGAATTATAATTCAGTATGCTTTATAAATTGTTTTACTTTTCAGTCAATATTATGCAGCATTTGTTCTGGTTTTATTTTGAAACTGTTTATATATACTTGCTGGGCTTTTCTTTGGCTCACTCTTGCTTTCACTAAACCTTTCCAGACGGGAAGCATGGTTCCGATCAGCAGTCCAGACAGTATTAGAGGGAGTCAGAGTGGTCGGGTATCCGCACCTCAGGTCGTGCAGGTACTTGTGCGTTTCTGTTGGAGCTAGATAGAATTTTAAATAAAATGGGATGTAATAATAAAATTGAATTAGACTGGATTTAAGTTGACTTGATTTGGTGGTTTGTAATAAGTGACTAGTTATTCTGGAATAAGTCTGCTTGTATTCATACAATTAGGGGTGTACGCGGTTCGGTTGCGGTTCGGTTTTTGGCGGTTGATGCGATTTTTTGATTTTGGCGGTTTTTGAAATTTCCAACCACAGCCGCAAATGCGGTTGCGGTTAACCGCATGATGCGGTTGCGATTAACCGCGGTTGATGCGGTTCGGTTTGCGATTAACCACCTACACTTAATTTAATAAAAATTAAAATACAATTACAAGTCGGTAAAAAAAAAAAAATTCAGTACAATATCACATAATTTTTTGGTGCAAGGCTGCAAGCACATAAATATAACCCATCAGTACAATATCATCAGTACAATAGCAAATCATCATCAATAATTCCTGGTGTAGTTATGTCTAGTGCAACAGAATAAACATAATTGATTAGACATAACTATGCAATTTGTAGGTTAGATATTGAATTCGGTTCGAGTAAATGGGTTGAGTAAATATATTTGGTAAATGGGCAGGATATATCCATATATCAACTCCCAGAAAATGTATATCCACCCCCGGAAAAGAAACTTCTATGTCTTATGTGTATAATTTATTAATTAATATAATATAAAATATATTTTTAAAAATATAAATTATTATAAATATATATGTGCGGTTTGCGGTTGCGAATGCGATTTTGCGATTTTTCAATATTCAAATCCGCAACCAACCCGCAAATATGCGGTTCTTAAAAATTCAATCCGCAACCAACCCACATTTCGTGATTATCCGCAAAATGCGGTGCGATTGCGAGTGGTTTGCGGTTCGGTTGCGGTTGAGCGGATAGTCTGTACACCCCTACATACAATAACCTGTTTGCGATCTTTGGTTGCGGGGTCGGTTGTGTATTCTGATATTTTTGGTTGTGATTGGTTGGTGACCCCCGGATCTGGACCCCGGATTTGGAGGGGTGTCACACTAACAATTTGTTTATTCAAAATACTAAATATACTCTCAAATAGTATTATTTGGTGTAAAAGTTATCAATTGAAAAATAAATTTCATTACAGAGTTAATGAAATATTCACTAACAATATAATTGTGGTACTAAATTTTTTGATAGCGAATATTTTCATAGTAAATTGGTCAACTCAGCACAAAAAATCTTATAATTCAGTATTTTTTGATAAATAAATAATTAATCAATAAAAGTACATATGACATTTACAAAAATAATCAAAATTTTAAATTTTCTTATAAATCAAAATTTTTTATGGGTAATTATTTCATCAATAAAAGGTCATACAACATCTACAAAAATAATCTAGATCAGACAAACACATATTAAATTAGATCATTTCAAGATCCAAACTGCGATTGTTGATTTGATCTTAAATTGTAGTACATCCCTCACTTATATCACTAAAATATTGTTTGCACTAAATCACGCAAGCGTACGTGGTCACAAGTAATATAGAATTAAGTTGAGTTCGTTCCCACAGAGATCTAGTTTTGGTTTAATTCAGTTATTGTACCTATACAACAATGTATGGTTATCCTTCACTGCTAAGACAAATAACAAATTTGGGTTTTGATTAACTAAAATTAACTAAGAAACAAATTAACAACTAATAATTAATTAACTAACGAGAATATAATCGAATTACTTATGAGAGAATAAACATGGGATTCTAACTTCATTAAATACTTCGCTTAGATCTAATGCCTTTACTCAATGTATGCAATGGTTATGATATCTGATCGAATAACACGAAACAAGCACACGCTACCTGTCAGCATACGTATACCAAACTACCCATACATCCACAAAAGAGATAGAAGATGAATAGACACCAATTATGCTTAGACCCTATACAGTAAAACCTCGTTAAATTAATACTCGATAAATTAATAATATCTCTAAATTAATAATTTCCTCCGGTCCCAACTTGGGCCAGTTCAAAAAATGATCAATTTTGATAAAATAATAAGATAATAATTTTTTTAAAAAAACCTTATATAAATATATGGTCCCAATAATATTATAAATTAATAAATTCTTTATAATCATAAAAATATATTTATTACATTATTACCCCTTTATAAAATATAATCCTAAAATTTGAATTTATACGAAACTCATCCTTAACCCACTTTGTTGCATCCAAAAGTTCGAATGTAGTGCTTTCGTAAAGCATGAAAAAGTCATTAATCAATGTTTTTGATATCTTGAGTGCTTCTTTATGTGCAAAATATTCCAAAAATGTTGTTTTATCTTTGATATCATTTAAATATACATAATTTACTCATTGAATTTGTAAAACAATGCATATTGAATTAATTGAATTAAGTATAAAACATAAATTGTAAATTAATTCTATTTAAATTTATATAATTGAAAATTAATTTTCTTTGATGTAAAAAATCCTCTATAAATTAATAATTATTAATTTATCGATTAATTAATACCTCTCTAAATTAATAAAATTTTCCGGTCCCAACTATATTAATTTATAGAGGTTTTACTGTATGTCTATAGAATTTGAAAACATAACGGTTGAGGAACAAGTTATCCATATTGATCACATAGGGCAACATAATGTATTTCTATTTATGCTACAAATCATGTTGATATACAATCATGAACATATGCTAGCATGGCAAGTTCTAAATCTCAAGATCCACTTTCACTTCACAAGAGATTAACAAATTAGATGTTAGCTACGCATCTAACAATTAAGCACAACCATACGAGGATATCAGATATACATCACACACAGATCTTTAAAGCATCGAGATACTAAAGCTCTATAAATAAATCCGTTAGAATCCCATGACAACGATTAGTTCATAATTGAACCGCTCGTCATCATGGGATCTGATGAAACCATGATAATAAACAAAGTCTGAATAAAAACAATAGTGCTAGAGTAATGAGTTAAGAAAACAAATCCCAAAAACATCCAAGAGTATCTCCTAATAGAAGAAAACAATAAGTAGATCTAGATCTCCGTTGCTTGTCACGAGCGTTGGAATCCTTCTCTAAGTCTGAATCTCCGTATCGGCTCTCTCTCTCTATGTTATGGAGGGTTCGTTCTTTTTATGATGATAGAATGTGTTTATATAGGCCCCCATGTCTTGTCCAGCAAGAAATTCCCCAAAATAGAATTTCTGCAGTTCGGCACAAAATACGTTTCATAAACGGATTCTGTTTTGAAGGAAAATTCGTAGCTGACTTTTCTTCAGTATTTCTGGGCCGTTCCAGTCGTACTTTGAAATCTGAACCACTTTAGAATGAAAGAAAATCTCGTTATCTTCGCTTGGACTATAAGATCGTCCAAAACGGACTTATAGAACTCAAGATATGGCCCAAACAGTGAATCAGGATTTTCATGAAAAATTTCGAGCTCGGCAGAATGCTCCCTGCGCTGCAGCGCACCTGTACCGCGCCGCAGCGCACCATGGAACCTGTTGAAACAGATCCGTCTTCTTCCGAGCTTTCCAACGACTGCTTACGGGCCTCAAACGGACTTGTAGAACTCCAGATATGGCGAAAACAGTGAAGACTGCACAGCCTACCCGAAAATCCGAATTTTAATCAAATTAACCTCCAACTCTCTTCCGCGAGTTGCCGTTCTTCATATATTGAGCTCAAAATCACCAAAGCATCATAGAAACACATCATACCTGCCTAAAGCTAGTAGTTCTACACAACTCACAAAAACACGTTAAAAACATAACATACTTGAGGTCAAGTAAATCCATTTAAGCCGACAAGAAGCATTCTAAGTGGATATAAATCCACTTATCAAATATATAGCCGTTTTGGTGAGATAATCCAACAATTTATTGTAATCGTGCAAAAAATTATATATCGAATTTGTCAAAACGTATTCGAACAATCAACCATAACTGTGACTCTATATTATCCAAGTCAATGAACCAGTATCATAAATCTTGTAGATCTAAGATCCCAGATGCTAGAATAAAAGAATTTACTCTCACAAACAGAACGAACCTAACCCAATAAGGGTAGACAAAATTCACTAACGGGGTACTAAATTTTCAATAAAGAGATATTTTTATTTAAAAGCAATGTAAAATCATGGTTGAGAAACAGGAGTTATCAATCACAAGGAGAATGTACAAAATCCAATATATCAGTAGATAAAACCCAACAATGGGTACTAGACTCTAAGTAAAAATAAATATTTATTGTAAAACAAAGCAAAATAAAGGAAAACAATAAAAAGAAGGTTTGACATCAACCAAAACGCTGATATCAGCCCCTAAACTTTAGTTTAGTATTTATGGGAGAGGAGGAGAGAGAGAAGCAACTACGGCCTTTTTTTATAAAAACTACTATTATTGATAACTAGGTCGATACATAAAAAATTATATATTGTTTCTAATAAAAGGTGCCCTTTTTAATTTTGTATTCATGAATAAAAGTAATAATAATCAATTTACATATCCTAATCTAAGAGCAGACATATTAAATTTGTTTGTTTGGTTGATATATTTATTTTTTTATACCAATAAAACCTTAAATATAGGTAAAAAAAATTAATAACTTGGCAGATAGATTCTAAACAAACATAGATATTTATTAACAACAAACATTATTAAAAAAACAAAAAAGAGGCCTTCATTTTATGTACTCTACTCTTAGTTTTGTTTTGTAGCATTTCAATGTTGTTTTCAGTTACATGGTAAGATACATAAATAACTTGGGCTTAAAATAACTTTATATGTGATTGTCACATTTTTTCTTTCATGTACTATTTTTGTTTCGTGTACAAAACAAAATTTTTGTAGTTTAGTATCGTTTTGTGTTCAAATTTTGGGTACACAAAAAAATTTCATGTCATTTTCATACAAGATCCGAAAGACACGCTTTATGAATTAATATACACAATATAAACGATTTTTCAGATCTACATGTAAGGCTTTCTTCTAAAATATATACTCATTGTTAAAGAAAAATGAATTTCATGTTTTTAAATCCGATAATTAAATTACAAGGACACATATAAAATAATGTGATTATGTTTTATATATGACACATTTGATTTTATTTCATGTACAGTTTTCTATTTTAACAGGATAGTCAATTGGAAAAAATATATGTGATACTCATTTTCAAACCTTATTTTACTCGTAGGGATGACAACGGGTTAGGTTTAGTTCGAGTTTTGTAAAATCCAAATCCATATCCAAATATTTTTGAGTTTTAAAATTTATTTCAAATCGAAATCCAAAACTCAATATCAAAAAACAAATTCGTCGGGTTTTGGATTAAATCTGATTTTTTCGTGTATCCAAAATTAGTAATAATGTAGTCAAATTTAAAAAATTGTTATCCACAAACAATATTTATTATATATATGAAATACTTAAAAATTAAAATGATTAAATTAAGTAAGCAGTTAAATGTAATATATTGTACGAATTGAACTAACATACTAAATAAAATTTGAAATTTGCCAAAAAATAATTATTCGTATACAACACAAATGAAAAATTTATGTAAATAAAAAAAATTAAATTTAAATATTTCAATAAAACTTTAGATAGAGATATAGAAGTTCTAATTACTAAATTAGTATTGACTATTTCTAATGAAATATTAGAATAAAAATAAATAAATTATATGTGTTATATCTAAAATATTACATTACATAATTTCAAGTTATAATTTTTATATTATTTATGTGTCGGGTTTTGATATTGGTTCGACTTTCGGATTGGATATCGATTTGGTACTATTTCGGGTTTAAAATTTAAATAATCCAAAAATTCGGATTCAGTATATCCAAAATTTTGGGTTTTAAATTGGGTACCATCAGATCGTATTAGTTTGCTATTCCTATTTATGTGTAAAATAAAATTAATATTTAATATACCATATTCTAATAGAAAACAATAAAAAAAATTAACATACAAACTCCGAAAATGAATATACACATTTTAAATTGTTATTAAAAATAGGCCAAGGACAATCACCAATCACCATAAACTCTAACAATCATATCTTACTCTATGAATAAGATATATAGGATATGTTTGGTTGATTGATAATGTTTATTTTTCTATAGTAAATCAATTCAATAATAAAAGAACATACAATTGGTAAAAATGATATTGAACAAACACATATAAAACTAGATTAGATGAAAGCTTTCTTTATCATATCAACGTTCATTTAATGGATCTTGCACAGTTAAGATATTTTCTCATATCGCTGAAACTTTTGAGAGACAATAAACATGCAATCTTTTTTTGATAAATAATCTAATGATTTATAACGGTCATGAAAAATAAATGTTTATTAATTTTTAATATGTATTCGAAAAATTGATCGCGACTCCTACAATTTTTTTGAATGAATTAATATAATAAAAATTATAGAAACCTACAATCCTGCACAATTAAATATACCGAATTCCCAAAATAATAAAACTTAAAATACGAATAAAAAAAACTTACCAATTTCGTAGAAAGATTCTCAAAAATGAGAAAACGAGCCTTTTCTTCGTCACCAAGACCCCAGAAAAAACAATAAAGAGGGGCTTAGAACGTTTCAGTGGGGGATGTGAATGTTATGATAATTGTTCGATAATATTAATGCAATTGATATAAATTGACGAATAGGTAATTTTTAACTTTAATTAATTACATCTAATTAAATTATCATTTTCTATGAATCATGATTAAAATAATATATTTATATAAATTAATTAATAAATTTTACCGTTCGGTGTGTAGCACGGGTAAAACGTTAGTGTAATTATAACACATGTTAGCATATGCATATATAAGATACCAAGTTAGCGGGTACATTGTTAGGGATGGCAACGGGTCGGATCAGATCGGGTTTTGGTCAAATCCAAAATTTTTTGATCGGTTCGGGTTTGAATTCGGATTTAAAAATCAAAATCCAAATCCAAACCATCGGGTTTCGGTTCGGATTCGGGTTTAAATCGGATTTTTATTTCAAAATTAAAATAATCACATTAAGCAAAACATAAAAGTACAAATATATTTTGAATTTAAAATACAAAAATATTTTAGTTGCATAAAAATATAGAATATTTTAAATAAAATTTAAAAAATATAAAGAAAATAAAAGAATATATATACATATAGATATAAATATATATGTGGATGATCATTTTGTTTATTTGCTTGATATGTATCTTAAATATATATATATATATATTTGAAACATAAACTAATTAATATTAAAATATTATTACATATATTTATATAATACTATATATATATATATATATATATGCTAGCGTTCAAATAGAAACCAACCTTAGAATAGAAACTAGAAACCTACACTAAATAAATTATATTTCATTTATTTTAATGGCCCCGCTAGGGGCACCTTCACAAAAAACGTTTAAAATTCTTGGCTCTAAAAAAAATATAAAAATTTTTTTAAAAAAAAGTTACTGTTCACGTGCCACGTCATCACGTGAACAGTAAATTTTTTTTAAAATTTTTTTATTTTTTTATATTTTTGTTGAATAGAGACAATAATTTTAAACGTTTTTTGTATTGGAGTACCCCTAATTTGGTCATTAGATTAGCTTGAAATATTTAATTTAGGTTTAGTTTCTAGTTTCTAGTTTCTATTCTAAGTTAGTTTCTATTAGAATAAGACCCTATATATATATATATATATATATATATATATATATATATATAGGGTCTTGTTCTAATAGAAACTAACTTAGAATAGAAACTAGAAACTAAATCTAAATTAAATATTTCAAGCTAATCTAATGACCAAATTAGGGATACTCCAATACAAAAAACGTTTAAAATTATTGTCTCTATTCAAAAAAAAATATAAAAAAATAAAAAAAAATAAAAAAAAGTTACTGTTCACGTGATGACGTGGCACGTGAACAGTAACTTTTTTTTAAAATTTTTTATTTTTTTTTTATATTTTTGTTGAATAGAGACAAGAATTTTAAACGTTTTTTGTGAAGGTGCCCCTAGCGGGGCCATTAAAATAAATGAAATATAATTTATTTAGTGTAGGTTTCTAGTTTCTATTTTAAGGTTGGTTTCTATTTGAACGCTAGCCTATATATATATACCTACTCCACTAGAAACCAATTTAAAATAGAAACTAGAAACCAGACCCAGCCCCCGAGAAATCACTAAAATATATTATAGAAATCAGCCGTTTATATTACCAAAATCACTAAATTATACGGTGGAAATCACCGGCTAGTTCAGCAGAAGCTTCAGAACAAAACCCATTTCTTCTTCCATCACCCTACCCCTACACCACCATTGGCTCCTCGAATACAAAACAATTCAAGCACTGTGCGGCAATCGTCATTTCCGATTGTACTTGAATAGACAACCATACATACACCTATATATATCTATACATTTAATTTCAGACTCATACACCAAGCAAAAAGTAATAAAATTGATGGTGTGTATTAGCAAATCGCCGGAGCTTGATGGTGTCCCCTGTGGGGCCAGAGGTCAGAAAGGAAGGAGGTGGTGGTAAGAGAGGCTCGTTGGATTGTTGCCGGAGAAAATGGTGGTGATTCGAGCTCGTCAGAGGGTGGGGGTGGGGGTGGGGGTGGGGGTGGGGGGTTGTCGAATACGGTGGGTGGGGGGTTGTAAAATAGTGATTTCAGTTATATAAAATAATAGTGGTTTCTAATTTATATTTAAGACTTGGTTTCTATTTGATACTTTGCCTATATATATATACTTATATAGCATATATGTCGAGTTTTTTTGGGGTTGGATTTGGATCGGATTTCGGGTTTTCGGATCGGGTTTGGTTCGGTACACGTAAAATCCAATTTCAAATCCAAAATTTTTCGAATTTAAAAATTAAATCCACATCAAAATCCAAATCGGGTCGGGATTTTTTGTCATCTCTATACATTGTAAGAAAATTGGTAATATTAAATTAGTTATAATTGATAGTATAAAATTATTTCAAACTAGTATAAAAGCCGGACAAAATGTTAAACCGCAATTCGTACCGCACCGCGCGATTCATCAAAAATTGAAATCACGACCGCACCACAAGAATTAAAAACCACGTTTTGCGGTGTGGTATGGAACGAGCAGTTTTTACGGTTCGTGCGATTTGATGAACACCCCTACATCCCAATCTCGTATTGAATTATGTGGAATATTTTTCAAATTTTAAGCTCCGGTAAAATTGCAAAAATTGTGAATTTGAATCTGATTAATTAAAATGTTAAAATTCGATTAAATGTGTACAGTTTTCGTAATTTTAGATTTCCCAAAAAAATTCAAAAATTCCGAAAAATTGATTTATCATATTTTTATTGATTCTTACTCATAAATATAATGTGTTAATATGAATTTTTATAATAAAAAGACATCATGTATTTTTTGGTACGCATTTTGGTATTCCTAATACTATTCTTACTCTTTTGAAAAAAAAGTTTGAAAATGTTTTTAGAAAATACAATTCGTAATTCAAAACGTGGTACACCGTCTATGTAATAAAATATTTATTTTTACTTAATATTTTTCATAAAGTAGCAAGGTAATTTCTTTTTAATTGCGATCATAATTGAGAATTCGTATATATTAAAAATAATATAACATCCTATATGTAAAAGTGAAAAGGAACAAAATAGAAGTTAATTAAACACACCTCACAGAAATTTGATACTTCATTTTTATATTAAAGTTATGGTATATCGTACGAATTTATTGTTACAATAGCATTGTTTACGTATAAAATGTAACACTCTCTCGTATAAAAATTATATAATAATATATATGAACTTATTATTATTCATACTATTTTGTTAAATATTATAATTATATTATGATAAACTATTCTTTATTATAATACCTGTGTCTACCACACCTTGCGGTTAACCAATCAAAAACGAGTATTTATTTTAGGACCAATCAGATTTCATTCCTAAATTTTAGACTAATCATATCAGGGGAGAGCACGGATCGGATCGGATTTAGGATAAAATCGAAACCGAAATTCTTCAGTTTTTAAAATTTGAACCCGAAACCGCAATCGGTTTCGAATTCAAAATTATCGGATCGGTTGCAATCGATTCGGTTTCGATTTTAAAACCGCCTCAAATAAAATTGATAAATCCAACATACCACTATGCTTCAGTTTAATGCAAAATGGAAACTTTTTCTACTGTGATATATATGAGATAAATTCTCCTTTATTTTATTTTTTATTAACAAATCACATACATTTTATGAGTAGTGATAGTGTTGACATGGTAGTTGAAATAGTACTAGCACTATGCAAAACAAAATAATTAGAGAAGACTTGGGTGCCATTTCATTAATTGTCAGCATGTGCTGTTTCACAGCCAACTCATTCATTTTGCTGAGTTTTCTTTATATGCAGGTTGTTAAAAGGAGCCAGTGTTATAGGCTAGCAGCAGATATATGGAGTCTAGGATGCACTGTCTTGCAAATATATGGAATCTGCAAGAAGTTGATGTTTAGTGAAAGCAGTTTGATATTCAGAAACCAATGAATGAGTGCTAATCTAAATGTGCTTTATTGTAAGTGGTGTTGGAAAATTAATTTAAACTTGTAGATTAACGTGGAGAAAAATCAGGAAATAAGTTCGGTTATGGAAATAAAGTGTTGATATGTCAACATGATTTGGTCAATCATAATTAAGAAATAAGAGATAAGATGATAAGAGATAAGATAAAAATAAGATAAGAGATAAGATGATATCAAATCATCGTTCTTATCCTTAGTTTGTAATGGTTAGTTTTTTTCTATTTAAACAATGTAATCATTTTCATTCAATGTATCATTAAGCCAGAAGCATAATACAATGTAGTCTTTAGAGTATTTGGGTCTTGTACATATCAGTTTTCCTCTTGCTTATTTACATTATTGTTCTTGTTATTATGATTCAGTTATTTATTTAATTTTAACATGGTATCAGAGCGGGCGTTCCTTGGGGCGTAGCAAATGATTTCAAACAAGAAGCTCTAGGAGCTGAGAAGGCCACAGGCGGATTCCTCAGCAAGAGGAGTAGGAAGAAGAATGATTTTGTTATTGAAGAAGAGGAACTCGTTTTTTTGTTACAGCAGATGGTGTGCAGATTGTTGGAAGGAGGTAGTTTCAGGTAGGCGTTGCAGAAGGATGGTGGCAAAGCTGCATGTGTAGTATGGGATGCATGTGTAGTATAGGGCTGACGAGAAAGACGAGGCGATGCCGGAGAAGCTTACTGAAGGCAGAAAACAAGTTAGTAGTGTCAGACGGACAAGACGAAAGCCATACGGGCTGATTGCCAAATGGGCAAAGCTGATTGCCAGATGGGCAAAGTTGATTGCCAGACGGGCAAACAAGTTCAATAGCCATACGGGCTCAGATTATTAGCCATACGGGCTCAGTTTAATAGCCATACAGGCTCAGTCGGATTAGCCATATGGGCTCAGTCGAATCAGCCGTACGGGCTCAGTTTAAAAGCCACACGGGCTAGAAGGATTGTGCGAGACAAGTTTAGATTAAGGGAGAGATTGTTGGAAAATTAATTTAAACTTGTAGATTAACGTGGAGGAAAATCAGGAAACAAGTTCGGTTATGGAAATAAAGTGTTGATATGTCAACATGATTTGGTCAATCATAATTAAGAGATAAGAGATAAGATGATAAGAGATAAGATAAAAATAAGATAAGAGATAAGATGATATCAAATCATCGTTCTTATCCTTAGTTTGTAATGGTTAGTTTTTTTCTATTTAAACAATGTAATCATTTTCATTCAATGTATCATTAAGCTAGAAGCATAATACAATGTAGTCTTTAGAGTATTTGGGTCTTGTACATATCAGTTTTCCTCTTGCTTATTTACATTATTGTTCTTGTTATTATGATTCAGTTATTTGTTTAATTTCAACAAGTGGAAGATTAAATAGCATATAATGCTACCTTAACGAAGATAGAATCTTAGAGTATTAATTTGAGATACTATTTTTCTGAAATTTGAGCTATACTCTTTTTCTGGTACTAAATTACCTGCTGCTACTTCCGGAGACCAGGGCATCAACTTGCATATCCGGAGACCGCTATCCACTATCCAGAGATATCAGGGGTTCATAACTTTTAAAGGAGGCTATATACAGACTTAAAATCTAGTCCTCGTACCAGTAGACTACATACAGACTTATATATAATTTATTTATTATATTATTTTAATAATCGGTTCGCGTTCGGGTTTTTTCGGTTCGGTTTTAACCTAAAACTGGAACCGCAACCATTAAAATCGGATCGGTTTTTAGATTTCGGTTTCGGTTAGATTTTTAACAGTTTTGGTTTTTTTCGGTTCGGTTTTCATCGGATTCGGTCTCGGTTTCGGTTTGATTCGGTTTTTTGCGCACCCCTAAATCATATCATATTAAAAGTTTTTCTTATTTATCTTTCTATACCCACTTTACTAACTGTAGTTAGTTAATGATTCTAATTAAAATATAATAACTATTTAATTTAACATGCTTATATATTATATATATTTTTAATCAAAAAATATTCGATAATAAATTTCTCATATAATTTAATTTCACTTTTATTAAACAACAACTATATATTTACGGAATTACGTTAATTATGGTAATAACTCAACCAACATGGAAACAATAGCATATAAAGTAGCAAGGTACCAATATTTAAATAGCAAATCATGTCCTAATAAACGGGGGGGGGGGGGGGAAATCACGCTCCCCTCCCCATTAATTTTTATGGGATTCCATCATGTGTGATCATTTTATTTTTTTGAACCCAGATAACAATTCAATCTCATAATCCAGTTATAAAATTGAAGATTAGCAATCCAATTTCTTCAAAATTATTTTTAAATATCAAGTTAAAATATTAAAAAATGAATTTTAAACCAATTTTCATTAACATTTACTTATCAGTATTTATGCAAGAATTAATTGGACAAACAAATTGACTTGACAATATATTTGAATTATTCAAGACACTGAATAGACTCTCACATAGTATTAGACATTATTTGGTGTATAAATTATCAATTCAAAAAAAGAAATTCATTACTGAGTCAATAAAAGTATTGTCAATTGATATTTTCATAGCAAATTGGCCTATTCAGCGCAGAAATTCTAATAAATCACTCTTTTTTTATAGATAATTAATTTATCTAAAAAAGGGCATACGCCATCTACACAAATAATCAATCAACTTTTCTTTTAAATCACTATTTTTTTATAGGTAAATAATACATCTGCAAAAATAATCAAGATTGGACAAACACATATTCAAACAGATCATATTAAGGTAACAAGGTTTCCTTAATCCAACTAAAATCGTTGATCAGATCTTAAATTGTGGTACATCCCTCGCTTATATCATTGAAATATATAGCCTTTATGGCGAGGTAATCCAACAATTTATTAAAATCGTGAGGGAAGTACATATGTGATTTGTGAGAACGTATTCGAACAACTGAGCATAACTGTGATTGTTAGGAATATGTTGTACTTGATGATAACTTCACAATCAATCAAATTGTTTAAGGTTTTGTAGCTGTCAACGAATGAGGATTTATAACTTTATCCGTTGACAGGTAGCTCATCAACGGATGAGGTTTTGTAGCATACTGCAAGTATCTCTATGTTATCAGTTGATAGTGTTTTTATCCACAGTCATGTTGACTATCAACGGATAGGCAGAATAGGGTAGCCAATTGTAAATAAGCTATGCTATGTAATTCTGTCTAAGTGAAAGTGTATCAACGGATGAAGACAAAACTCTATCAACGGATACAACTCAAATCCACTCTATCAACGGATACAGCTCAAGTCCCAATATCAACGGATACCGCTCAATACATCATCAACGGATGTTAGTGTACAACATCAACGGATAATCATTGACACTGTCTTCTATGATTAGCTGGGGATTAGCAGTTGATAAGGACATGTTTTACTGACAGATCACATGGGTTGATAGTAGATACAAAAAGCAGTATGGCAGCCATACTTTGGAAACACAGAAGAAAGAAGCATTCTATTTACACTATGAATACAAGAAAGGTGCAGGAGACATGTCTGAACACAAGGACAACCTTTCGGCTACATGTGTATTTGGAGTGTAGTAGCAAGTCAACTAGAATTAGATTAGTATTATCTTATTCCAGTAGTACTTGTAAATCTTGGGATATATAACCAAGTGTAGCAACTCTTTTTAAGTTAAGAAAACAGAAATATTTGCTTAGGGTTTCTTGAATATCCTTAGAAGCAAAGAGTTGTAAAACAGCAGCTGTGTACATTTGTATCACAGAGTTTTCTTCAAATAAAAGCTTCAGGTGGTGCATATTAACCACCTGATTTTATATGTGTTTGTGTTTAAATCTTACATTGCAATTATCTCTGCATAAGTTTATGGAATTCTTATCAGAAATTTATAAATATCAAGAATTGTATTCAACCCCCCTTCTACAATTATACAAGTGTGTAATCTGGGAATAACAATTGGTATCAGAGCAAGCTTCTAACATATTTGAAGTTTAAAGATCAACACACTTCCAACATGTCTAAGAAGGATTATGGAGTGAAGATTCCAGTTCTTGATAGAGAAAATTACTTTCACTGGAAAGTAAAAATGCGTCGACATCTCTCGTCTATTGATGAGGGTTTTGTGGATTGCATTGACAAGGGTCCTCACATTCCAATGAAGACAGCAACAAGAGTTGGCCTGGCTGATGATGTGCCTGACACTTTCATTCCCAAACCTGTTTCTGAGTGGAGTCTTGAAGATATTGCAGAAGTCCACAAAGACAAAAAGACCTTGAATATTCTGTTCAATGGTCTAGAAACAGACATGGTTGACAATGTTATTAACTGTACTACCACCAAGGAAGTATGGGACACTGTTCAAACCCTGTGTGAAGGAACAGAACCGGTAAGGGAAAACAAGATGCAACTACTAATCCAACAGTATGAACATTTTCACTTTAAGAGTGGAGAAACATTGAATGATACATTTAGTAGATTTCAAAAGCTACTAAATGGTTTAAAACTGTATGGAAGAATCTATCAAGTTAAAGATTCTAATCTCAAATTTCTGAGATCACTGCCCAAGGAATGGAAGCCAATGACTGTTTCTCTAAGAAACACTCAAGAGTACAAGACATTTACTCTTGAAAGGCTCTATGGAACTTTAAAGACCTATGAGCTGGAAATGGAGCAGGATGAAGAGATTGAGAAGTCTCAAAAGAAAAGTGGGTCAGTTGCACTTGTTACCAACTTGGAGCAAAATGAGGAAAGGACAGAAACTGCTAGTTCTACACCAAACAGGGAGGTTTGTAAAGGTAGAGCAGAATCAAGCAGGAGCAAGGAAAAGGTGTCTGAGGAATTGAATGCTCTTCAGCAGGATGAATTGGATGAGATAGATGAGCACTTAGCTTTTCTATCTAGGAGATTCTCTAAGCTGAAATTCAAGAGAAACTCTGGGATGGCCAAGCCATTTAACAAGGATTTTTCCACAAACAACTATGTGGATAAATCCAAAATTAAATGCTACAATTGTGGAATTGCTGGTCATATGATAAGTGAATGTAGGAAACCTAGATCTGAGAACAAGGGAAAGCCAACTGAGGCTGTTGACTATAAGAAGAAATATTTTGATCTTCTCAGGCAGAAAGGAAAGGCATTCTTGACCCAAGAGTATGACTGGGCTGTTGATGGCAATCATTCTGATGATGATGTTGAGTTAGTCAACCTTGCTCTAATGGCTGATTCTGGAGAGCAGGAAGCAAGTTCAGCTAGCAATCAGGGAAACAGAAGGAATCTATGGTACCTAGACAGTGGATGCTCTAGGCACATGACAGGAGATTCAACCCTGCTCACAGAGTTCAAGGAAGGAGCTGGCCCTAGAATTACCTTTGGAGATGACAGCAAAGGATATACTAAGGGATATGGCCTGATTTCAAAAGACAATGTCATCATTGAAGAAGTGGCTTTAGTTGAAGGTTTAAAGCATAATTTGCTGAGTATCAGTCAGATTTGTGACAAAGACTATGAAGTAAAGTTCACAAAAGAAGCCTGTGTTGTTTCTGCCAAGGAAGACAACAATGTGGTATTGACAGGCTTTAGAAAAGGGAATGTTTACATAGCTGACTTCAATTCAGCATGTTCAGAATCCATTACTTGTCTCTTCAGCAAAGCAAGTAAGGATGAGAGTTGGCTATGGCATAAGAAGCTGTCACATTTGAATTTTAAAGTTATGAATGATTTGGTAAGAAAGGATCTTGCTAGAGGAATCCCTCAATTGGAGTTTGTCAAAGATGGGCTGTGTGATGCCTGCCAATTAGGGAAACAAAAGAAATCATCCTTCAAAAGCAAGACAGAGTCATCCATTGTTAAGCCTCTTCAATTGCTGCATATGGATTTATTTGGTCCAGTAAATGTCATGTCTATTTCAAAGAAGAAATACTGTCTGGTGATTGTAGATGATTTTTCTAAGTTCACATGGACTTTCTTCCTGCACTCCAAGGATTGTGCAAGTGAAATCATCATCAATCATCTCAGAATGCTAAACAATGGTTCTGAAGACAGAGTACAAAGAATCAGGAGTGACAATGGTACTGAATTCAAGAATTCCACAATGAAGATTTTCTGTGAAGAGAATGGAATTGTCCATGAGTTTTCTGCTGCCAGAACACCTCAACAAAATGGAGTTGTTGAAAGGAAAAACAGAACTCTCATTGAAGCAGCTAGAACAATGTTAAGTGAATCAAGGTTACCAACATATTTCTGGGCTGAAGCTGTCAACACTGCATGCTTTACTCAGAATATTTCCTTGGTCAATCAAGCTAGAGGAATGACTCCTTATCAGTTATTAACCAACAAGAAACCAACTTTAGCTTTCCTACATGTCTTTGGGTGTAAGTGTTTTGTGCTAAGGAATCATGGGGATAACTTGGACAAATTTGAAGCAAAGGCAGATGAAGCTATTTTCGTTGGATATGCAGCAGGGAAAGCCTACAAGGTCTATAATCTAAGAACCAACATTGTTATGGAATCTGTACATGTTGTGTTTGATGATCAAAAGATTCTAGGCCTAAATGATGAAGGTTACCATGAAAAGTTGGAATTTGAAAATGAAGGTGAAGGAAGAATGTACTATGATGATGATGAGGAAAATGAAGATCATGACCACAGAGATCCACCTAGAGCTGTTATACCAACTAGAAGTGATGCTTACACTGAAAATGAAGCATCCGTTGACAGTCATTCTGCAACATCCGTTGACACTATTAGAGATGCATCCGTTGACAGATATTCTCAAGCATCCGTCGACAGGCAAAATGATGCATCCATTGACAGTCAACTTCATAATTCAGCAAGGACAACAAACTCAGGGGGAGTTTCTCAAGGTCAAAGTTCAATGCTAAATCAACATGATCATGAAAATGAAGCAACCTCATCAAGATCAAACCTTCCACCTGCAAGAAAATGGACTAGAAATCATCCATTTGAGTTAATCATTGGTGAATCAAATTCAAGAGTCCAAACTAGAAGGGCCACTCAAGCAGAATGTCTATACAGTAGCTTCCTGTCTCAAGAGGAACCTAAGAAAGTGGAAGATGCCCTTCTAGATCCAGATTGGGTGTTAGCAATGCAAGAAGAGCTAAACCAATTTGAAAGAAATAAAGTATGGAAACTTGTGCCCAAACCTGATGATAGAAGTGTCATAGGTACTAAATGGGTTCTCAAGAATAAGACAGATGAAAATGGCATAATTGTGAGGAATAAAGCTAGATTAGTGGCAAAGGGATACTCTCAAGAAGAAGGAATAGATTTTGATGAAACTTTTGCTCCAGTAGCAAGACTTGAGGCAATAAGAATCTTTCTAGCCTATGCAGCACATGCCAATTTCAAAGTCTATCAGATGGATGTCAAAAGTGCCTTTCTAAATGGGGAACTGGAAGAAGAGGTCTATGTCCATCAACCTCCTGGTTTTGAAGATCCAGAATTTCCAGAATATGTATATCTTCTCATGAAAGCACTTTATGGTTTGAAGCAAGCACCAAGAGCCTGGTATGACACTTTATCTCAATTTCTTTTGGAGAACCACTTCACTAGAGGTACAGTAGATAAAACCTTATTTCATAGGGATATTAATGGCTCTTCAATACTTGTTCAAATCTATGTAGATGATATTATTTTTGGGTCTACAGATGAGAAGCTTTGCAAAAAGTTTGCCAAACTTATGCAAAGTAGGTATGAAATGAGCATGATGGGTGAATTAACTTACTTTCTTGGCCTTCAAGTAAAGAAAGTTAATGAGGGCATTTTCATAAGTCAAACAAAATATATTTATGATCTCTTAAAGAAATTTGACTTAATGGATTGTACATCTGCTAAAACACCTATGGCCACTGCAACTAAGCTTGAGTTGAATACTAAGGAAAAGTCTGTGGACATCTCAAGCTATAGAGGCATGGTAGGTTCACTTCTATACCTAACAGCTAGTAGACCTGATATAATGTTTTCTACTTGTCTTTGTGCTAGATTTCAAGCTGACCCTAGAGAGTCTCACTTAATAGCTATTAAAAGAATTTTCAGGTATCTCAAGGGAACACCAAACCTTGGCATTTGGTACCCAAGAGAATCTGGTTTTGATCTAACTGGCTATTCAGATGCAGATTATGCAGGTTGCAGAGTTGATAGGAAAAGTACTACAGGTTCCTGTCAATTTCTAGGAAACAGGCTTGTTTCATGGTTCAGTAAGAAACAAAACTCAGTCTCCACTTCTACAGCTGAAGCTGAGTACATTTCGGCTGGAAGCTGTTGTGCACAGATTCTATGGATGAGAAACCAACTCATTGACTATGGTCTAAAAGTTGAGAAGATTCCAATTTTCTGTGACAACACAAGTGCTATTGCCATCACAGGGAATCCAGTGCAACATTCGAGAACCAAGCACATAGACATCAAATACCACTTCATTAGAGAACATGTGATGAATGGTACAGTAGAAATGCACTTTGTGCCAAGTGAAATGCAGCTTGCAGATATCTTCACCAAGCCTCTTGATGAATCCACATTCACAAGATTGGTAGGTGAGCTAGGTATGCTTAACTTGTCATAATTCCTAGTGATATTTGATTTCAATGAATTGAAGCTAGAAATGTGTTTTGATTTACTTGAATGTTAAAACTTTCAGAAAAATTTTCTGCAGAAATTTTGTCTAAGGCAAAATTAGCTTATCAACGGATATCCTTTTATCCGTTGATATTATAAACACATTACTAGATTTTTGCATGTCAACGGGTAACAGGCTATCCACGTCATCAACGGATAAACTGTATCTCAACCGTTCATTCTATATCCGTTGATATACATTTTTTTTATAACCGTTGGTAACTGTGTATATCTAATCATGGCTGTACTTATTCTCTTTTTATTTATTATCTGACAGTTACTTTTGACCAATGGAGTAATTACTTTTAATTATTTCATTTTTAATTCTTGAAAAATATAAAAGACTGACTTGTACTCTCACATCTCACTTTTATTCATTTTCAAGCATATCAAAAGTTAACTGCATCTTCTTCTCTAAAACTCTCTGTAACCAAAGTTCAATCACTTCAATGGCGCCTATTGTTAAGATGATGTCCTCCACTGGGTTTACCTATGAGAAGAACAATTTCGCGGCCTTTGTCGACACAGTGAATGCTCCAGAAGCTTACCACACTTTGATGAGTTTCGTGAAGAAATGCAAACTGTCATATGCTATGACTGCCACCACTCCCTTAATCCACGAGGTATTTGAAGAAATGTGGACATCTGCTGAGTACAATGGCACAGACGGTACAATTGCTTTTTCTTTAAAGGGTAAAAACTATGTGGTTAATTCTGATGTAATAACTGCTTGTTTAAAATTGCCTGAGAATAACTGTCTGAAAGTACCTACTGATGCTGAAATTGTTGCCATGCTTAATTCTATTAATTATGCCCTTAGTACTGAAAACTTAGGGAAAATTGTTAGGAAAGGAATGGTTAAAGAATGGAGCTATTTCTGTGATGCCTTCATTAAAACTTTTTCAGGAAAAATTAGTAATTTTGATGCTGTTACCCAGTCCATGCTAACAATGATGTGTATGCTTTTAAATGATAAATTCTATAATTTTGGCACATTAGTTATGTATGAGATAGCTGCAAAGTTGGGTAAAAAGGAAACTAGGAGCAAGAATATCTACTTTGCTAGATTTTTAATGCTCTTAGCACTGCATGTGTCTGAGAATAAGCTATCCATTGCTAACCCGGATAGCAAGTTCCAATGTTTTGTTCAGGAGAAGAGAGTCTTAAGTGACCTGATTCGAATGAACCTCAATGCAGGAGTACAATTGGTATATCTACCAATTGTTCAGGTAACTATCTCTAACTCTGAAACCCCTATCTCCAACCCCCAAATTTCTTTGCCTTCTAGTGTCACAATGGAGTCTGTAGTTGTGACCAAACAGGCTCCTACCGCAGTGACCAAATCCAGAGTTCCAAAACCATACTCTAAAAGGCAAACCTCAAGTGTCTCTCAAAAGACACCTGTTGCAAAATCTACCAAACCTCTTGAGGGGAGTGTGAAGGTGATAGTGAGTGGTGAGGGACAGGGTGAACATCAAAGAAGCCCTAAGGATAAGGAGGGAGAGATGAGTGCAACCACCATTTCAGTCTCTCAAAAGACTGCTAATGTAACTATAGGCCAAATTCTAGTTACACTCTCTCAACAGAGTGTGCCTACTGAATCAAGTTCCCCACAAGGAACACTGCACAAGAGGGTTAGGGACACATATAGCCCAATCTCAAAAACCTATGGAAGAAGAGTGAAATCTAAAACCACAGGGGAATCACAGGGTGCACACACTGTACAGGAAACTGTACCTTCTCAAACTCAGTTTGATGTGGCTTCAATAAATGTGGAGTCACAACCCCTTGATCTTAATCTTCAAATCGACACACATTACAATCCACCATCACCAACTCCATCTCTGGATGTGGATATGATATCTACATAAATTCCTGATTCTCCATCTTTAAGAGTCTTGGAGAAGCCCCACTCTGAAATTGGTGGTCATCATCTTTTAGATGATTTGTTGGACCATCAATCTTCCCTTCCAGAATTCTCAACACAGACTGTGGCCTCGAACTTAAAATCAATCTCCACAGATTCAGTGTTGGTTTTCTCTTCAAAGGATATAATTATTCCTTCCTCAACGGATATCCTTCATCCGTTGACAAGTGTTTCTCCATCAACGGATGCGCCTCTATCTAGCCATCCGTTGACAGCTATAACTACTCCATCAACGGATATTCCTTATCCGTTGATAACTCACTCTACCACTGCTATATCTGACATTCCAGTGTCAAGTGTAGAGGAGTTCTCAGTAGTTGAAACACTTTTAGGATTGAGGGAAGGGAGTGAGAGGCTGCCTTGTGAGCAGGCAAAAGGAGAGATAAATAATGAGAGGCTGGCCATTTCTTCCGGTCAGGCAAAAGGAGAGTTTGAGAGTTCCACCTTAGTAGGTGAAGGTGAGGGTGTGAGAGGTGTGAGCCAAGGGGAGCCCTTGATGCAAGAAAAGAGAGATGAGGGGAGAGAAGGGACTACAGGAGAAATAAGGATGGAAGAAGCAGCCATTGCTAGTGAGTCAATGGAGGTTGAGGATGCAACCAAGGAAATGGAATATCAAAGAGAATATCAGTCCATGATTGACTCCATTTCCTTGGATGCTGAAACCTTTACTCACCCTGTTCCTGCCTATCAAATTCTGGCACAACAGGGCAATGTGGAAGCAGAGGAGGCAATGCACCTAGTGCACACCTCACAGTCTCTACTTAGAGCTAAGGAATCTATAGCAGCTCTGCCAACCACTGCTGAGAGTGATGAATTTGACAATTCTGAAGATGAAGACAGCCAGAGCTCTGAAGATGAAGGTGGTAGCAGTATTCATGATTTTGCATTTGCTCAAAACTACACCTATCATCAACTTGATATGGAAATCATAAGGCAATATAAATCTGCCCTGGCTGAGCACCCAGAAGCAGATCCACAGAGAAAGGTTGTTCTTCAACAGGCAATTGACTCCCTAAAGTTACAAAAGATGCAAATGGTGATTCAGAGATCCAACTTAGAGGAGGTCAAACAAGAAATCAAGGATGTGAAGATCTCTGTGGATTCCAAGCTAGAGCAACTAGCTCTTACAGCCACTCAGAGGGTGTTGCAACAAAGGTTCCTCAAAGAAGACAACTTGGCTAAGTCTGTGCAACTTCTCAATTCAAGAGTGGAAAAGATGGAATCCCAGATGGAGCAATTTCTTCAACATCAGAAACTGCAAACCCAACTGCTAGAAAAGTTAGTTGCAGCCCCAAATTCTAGTCAAACCCTTGATGCTAACAAAAAGGGGGAGAAAGTGGAAGAGGCTGTGGCAACTACAAGTCAAATCTTATTTTCTGAAAGCAGGGAAGCAGCAAGTCAGGGGGAGCAGCAGCCTACCATAGTGGTCAATCCACAAGAATTCATTTTCACAGCTTCCTCCAGCAAATCCAAACCTGAACAAGTAGCTCTATCTGAAGAGTTTGATTTCTCAAACTTGACAAAAGAGGAAAAGATAGCCAAAATTGAAGCTCTACAAAAGATGAAAGAGGAAAACTATGAAAGGATAATGAGGACAGAAAGATTGATCAATCAATCTATTGCATCAACTCTGTTCTCTAGCCAAACCTCAGCTCCAACAATATCTACAACAATTCTGAAGGTGCTCACTCCAGCAATTGTGGCTCCTACATTCTATGATGCTGAGCCTTCTCATATTAAGGAATTTGAACCCTACATCAAAACAAGACCCTTCTCACCACCAAAAGCAAATGGGAAGAACAAGTTACAACTGGACTTTCCATTTCCCAAGGATGATGAAGAGAAACTGATGGGTAAGGCAATTAAGGAATTCAAAGAGAAGACTAACAGTTGTGTAAGAGAATGGATGGCTGTAATCATAAGGAATGGAAAAGTTCTAAACATATCCAACAGCCATCCTAGATTTGTTGAAGCCAAGAGAGAAGAGACTTCAAGGCTGCTAAGAGAATCTCAACCAAGCACTGAATATCAATATGAAAACTCAGATGAGAAGCAAGCAAGGCTGGCTCAAGAGTTATTGGATGAGGTAGAGGATGAATTGAGGGAACCTGAGGAAGTCCCCAAATTCAAAAAGAAAGGGAAATCAGTCCCCAAATCCAAGAGATTAAAATCAAAGGCAAGGAGGCCTGTCTCTCCAGAAATTGAAAACAAGGAGACAGTTGGTTCATCACAACCTATTGATGTAAAAGTACTCAACCCAGATGTGAATTTCCATGGTGAGCCTATAGTACCTAAAGAGGAACCAATGAATCTTGACTCCATTGAGGTTCCTTCATTCTTGCTGAAGCCTCAACAGAAGCCTATACAGAAGAAAAGGAAACCAAGGAAGCAACCTTCAAAGGAACCAATTCAAGTTGCTAGGGTACCTGCTATTGTCAGGCAGCCAATCTTGGAAAACAAGGATGATTTTATCTATCAGGCAGATATTGAAGAATACTCTGGCATGAATCTTTATCTGGATGAATTGTCAGAAGTAAGAGGAATTGACAAATATAGACATTTGCCTAAAAGATTGGTCTTTGTATACAAGGGAGGAATGGAAAGGACATGGCCACTACAAAGGGTTCTTGGAGAAAATTATCATACCTTAACCAAAGTGTTCTCTGCAATCAAGAGATACACAGGGTTCTCCAAGATAGCAAAAGGGGAGATACTGGACAGAATAGAACAAATAAGGAGGGATTGGAACTCACCATCAAGTCTACCAAGGAAAATGAAGATCCCATACAATGGACAGAAAATCCACCTCCAACCTTTCTGGATGATGGAGTTCAGGGATGAAGATGGTAACAGGAGATTCTTCAGGTTAGAAGACCAACTACCAAAGGCTAGTTCTCAATACCTGAGATGGCTACAACAAAAGCTAAATCCAAAGGTAGATGAAGAAGATGCCTTCTATAGGCAAATCCAAATACAGATTGAGTCCAACTCTGCCAAGGAAGGAAAATCAAGGGTGATGCCAACAAGAGGAAAGAAACAGTCTTAATCTGCTCAGTCTAGAGGAGCACTTCTCTGTAAATTTCTCAAACTTTCAGTTTTTAATGTTTGTAGCTTAATACAATTTTTGCATTGTTCTTTATATATCTTTAGGAATGTTTTGTTATCATCAAGGTCCTGAATTTATGCTTTATTGTCATCAAGTATAAATTGGGGGAGATTGTTAGGAATATGTTGTACTTGATGATAACTTCACAATCAATCAAATTGTTTAAGGTTTTGTAGCTGTCAACGGATGAGGATTTATAACTCTATCCGTTGACAGGTAGCTCATCAACGGATGAGGTTTTGTAGCATACTGCAAGTATCTCTATGTTATCAGTTGATAGTGTTTTTATCCACAGTCATGTTGACTATCAACGGATAGGCAGAATAGGGTAGCCAATTGTAAATAAGCTATGCTATGTAGTTTTGTCTAAGTGAAAGTGTATCAACGGATGAAGACAAAACTCTATCAACGGATACAACTCAAATCCACTCTATCAACGGATACAGCTCAAGTCCCAATATCAACGGATACCGCTCAATACATCATCAACGGATGTCAGTGTACAACATCAACGGATAATCATTGACACTGTCTTCTATGATTATCTGGGGATTAGCAGTTGATAAGGACATGTTTGACTGACAGATCACATGGGTTGATAGTAGATACAAAAAGCAGTATGGCAGCCATACTTTGGAAACACAGAAGAAAGAAGCATTCTATTTACACTATGAATACAAGAAAGGTGCAGGAGACATGTCTGAACACAAGGACAACCTTTCGGCTACATGTGTATTTGGAGTGTAGTAGCAAGTCAACTAGAATTAGATTAGTATTATCTTATTCCAGTAGTACTTGTAAATCTTGGGATATATAACCAAGTGTAGCAACTCTTTGTAAGTTAAGAAAACAGACATATTTGCTTAGGGTTTCTTGAATATCCTTAGAAGCAAAGAGTTGTAAAACAGCAGCTGTGTACATTTGTATCACAGAGTTTTCTTCAAATAAAAGCTTCAGGTGGTGCATATTAACCACCTGATTTTATATGTGTTTGTGTTTAAATCTTACATTGCAATTATCTCTGCATAAGTTTCTGGAATTCTTATCAGAAATTTATAAATATCAAGAATTGTATTCAACCCCCCCTTCTACAATTATACAAGTGTGTAATCTGGGAATAACAGTGATTTTATACTATCCAAATCAATAAACCAATATAACAAAATCCTGTAGATCTAAGATCCCGGATGCCAAAATAAAGGAACCTACTCTCACAAAGAGAAAGAACAAAACCCAATATATGGATAGACAAAATCCACTAACGGGGTACTAGACCCTCAAGAAAGAGATATATTTATTGAAAAACAAAGTAAAATCAAGGAAAAGAAACGGGAGTTATCATTCATAAGGAGAAAGTACAAAATCCATTATATTAGTAGATAAAACCCACTAACGTGGTACTAGACACTCAACAAAGAAAGATAATTATTGAAAAACAAAGTAAAATCAAGAAAATAAAAAATAAAAAAGGGCTTACCATCAACCAAAGTGCAGATGTCAACCCCTAAACTTTAGTTTAGTATTTTTTGGAGAGGAGGAGAGAAAGAAACTGCTATATCAATCGTTTAAAAATCACTATTATTGATAACTAGATAGGTCGATACATATAAATTATATATAGTTTCAATAAAAGGTGCCCATTTTAATTTTGTATTCTTGAATTCAAGTAATAGTATTCAATTCTCATATCCTAATCTAAGAGTAGACATATCGAATTTGCTTGGTTGGTTAATAATATTTATTTTTAATATCAACAAAATCTTAAATATAGGTAAAAAATTTAATAAGTTGGTAGATAGATTCTAAACAAACAGAGATATATATTAACAATAAACAAAATTAAACAAAAAATAGGAGGGCTTCAATGTACTCTACTCTTTGTTTTATTTTGTAGCATATCAATGTTGTTTTCAATTACATACTAAAATACTTAGATAATTTTGGCAAAGAGTGACATTATATGTAATTGTCATATTTTTTTCGCATATTATTTTCGTTACGTGTACCAAAAAAAATTGTGTAATTTAGTATCATTTTGTGTTTGAATTTTGGGTACACAAAATAATTTCATGTCATTTTCATGCAAGATCCCAAAGACACATGGCATGAATTTACACAACATAAAGGATTTTCCAGATCTACGTAAGCACTTTCTTTTAATATATATCGAAAAAATATATTCACTGTTAACGAAAATGAATTTCATGTTTTTTTAACCCGATAATTAAATTACAAGGACATATATATAATAATGTAATTACGTGTTTATATATTACACATTTGATTTTAGTTTCATGTATAGTTTTCTATATTAACATGTTTTTTTTTTTTAGAAAGAAGATGTAGTTTTATTAAACATTCAAATCTGCTAACAAGATAGCAGTTAAATCAGCAGGGACAGACCCCCCCCCCACTTGATCTACGACCTGAATAAGAACAAGCTGATCTTGCCAAGCAATTGGCAGCCTTGTTCGTAGACCGTTTTACATGAACAATAGTAGCATTGTTTAGAGGAGCTATGGTACGTCTACAATCTGAGATAACCAACCCAAATGGAGAACTCATGGGCACTGATTGACAAATTGCATTGACCACAACTTGACAATCTGATTCAATAATAACATCACTTGTACCACTCTGCTTAATCCAGCTAAGAACCTCTTTCACTCCAACAGCTTCCGCCATACTCGGATGCACACTTCCCAGCATCAATTTCGAGTCAAACTCAACAACATTACCCTAGTGGTCTCGCGCAATCCAACCAATTCCAAAGCTATCATTCCCACTAACAACAGATGCATCCACATTGACCATCATCATATTAATCATTGGTAGTGTCCAGTGCTCCACAGAAGTACAAGACCCTTCTGCCTTTGTTTCATCAGACTGAGCACGACTCCATTGATGTAGGTACGCAATAGCAGACATAACTACTCCATTAGCTACAGAACTTTTGCTTTGCCAAACTACTCCATTCCGGGCACGCCAGAGAGACCAACAAATCATGGCTATTTGACAAATTTTATCCCTTCTGAGTCTATTCATTACATCCAAAAACCAGTTATAAAAATCTAATGCTTGAATCCCTAAAACCCCAACATCAAAACGTTGCCAACACAGGGACGCAAATGGGCATTCCACCAAGATGTGATAAATAGACTCCTCTCCCCCTGCAAACTCGACACTCTAACATAACATCCACATGTTTCTGTTTTAATTGAGTCAAAGTAGGTAAAATACCTATACACGCTCGCCATAGTAAGTGTTTCACATTAATAGGAATTTTGAGGTTCCACAATGATCTCCAGAAACCAAAATTATTAGGCTCATTCCACCTACCATTCAACCTTTGCAAATAGTTATAAGCGCTTTTCACACTATAGGTTCCTGAAGCCTCCTTATTCCAGTAACGCTGATCAGACCCTGCCTCATCATTAAGAATAATATTCTAAACAAGATGCTTATCTCGATCGTTTAAAAGGTCATCTAGAATCTCCCCATCCCAACCTCTCTCCTGTACGCATTAGTTGGTTAACTGTAGCTCCTACTAAACCTGGATGCATAGAAGTAATATATGGATTATCCACACATGGAAGCCACGGTTGATTTAGCACTTCGACAGCAGCTCCATTAACAATACTCCATCTACAACCCTCTTTCAGTAAAGATTTAGCCTCCAAAATAGATCTCCAAACAAAGCTAGGATTGTGTCCTAGAGACGCCGTCAGAAAACTTCCATTGGGATAATATTTTGCTTTAAACACCCTGTTTACAAGACTAGAGTCATTAGCCATCAACCGACAGCCTTGCTTACCTAACATAGAAAGATTAAAATCCCGTAGACTTCGAAATCCCATGCCTCCTTTATCTTTGTGAATGATCAGTTTATCCCAGGCCAATCAATGAATCCCCTTCCTTTGAGCCCCCGACGACTGCCACCAGTACTTGCAACATAATTTGTTCCATATCATGACATAGTTTCAAAGGAAGAAGAAAGACATTCATAGCGTAACTAGGTAATGTCTGGGCAACAGATTTGATCAAAAGTTCCTTACCCGCTTTTGCCATCCATCTCCCACTCCAATTCTCCACTCTGCTCCTCGTTTTGTCCTTTAGAAAACCAGAACAGCCGTTTTATTACGGCCCATGGTGCTAGGTAAACCAAGATACTTGCTATGCTCAGAAGCAGATTGCATTCCCAGGACTTCCTCCATCTTGCCCCACTCGCTCACAGTAGTGTTTGTGCTAAAGAAAATAGACGATTTGCTGGCATTAACCTTTTGACCCGAGGATCTTTCAAACACTGAAAGCAATTCCTTTATCTTTCTAGATTCCGTCTCATTAGCTCGACAATAGAGATAGGAGTCATCCGCAAACAGCATGTGGGAAATGACCGAAGCTCCTCTAGCAATTTTACATCCATGAAGCCAACGCTTATCCACATACTTCTTGATTAGGCTAGATAACCCCTCAGCACACATAATAGAAAGATAAGGGGACAAGGGATCCCCTTGTCTAATACCACAAGTAGGAACTCTCGGTCCAAATCTACGCCCACCATGATTAACTCTGTAAACAACTGAATTTATACTCCCCATCACCAGACTAATCCATTTACTCTGAAAACCAATTCTCTCCATCACTGCTTCGAGAAAATCCCACTCAATTCGATCGTACGCCTTACTCATGTCTAATTTTAATGCCATGTAACCATCCCGCCCCTGCTTCTTCCTTTTAAGATAATGTAACACCTCAAAGGATATTAAAATATTGTCTGTGATAAGCTGTCCAGTAACGAAAGCGCTTTGAGTATCGGAAATGATCTTGTCTAACAAAACTTTCACACGATTAGCTAAAACCTTTGTTATGACTTTGCAAAGAACATTACACAGTGCTATCGGCCTTAAATCCCCCATAACTATAGGATTTTTCTTCTTCGGGATAAGCACAAGATTCGTATCATTTAAATTGGTTGGCATAATACCTAACAAAAAGAAATCCCGAACTAACTGGATCACATCTCTCCCCACAATATGCCAATGCTTCTAATAAAACACGGGTGTCATTCCGTCAGGGCCCGGAGATTTATCTGGATTCATCTGGAACAGTGCCTTTCTCACTTCTTCTCCAGAAACTTCCTTCAATAGCTCTAAATTATCACTTTCACTGATGGCTGGCGGAATGCACTCTACAACCTCTATTTTAACATGTTAGTCAAATAGAAAAAAGAAAGATGATACTCATTTTCAAATATCTTATTTTACGCATAGGGATGACAACGGGTTGGGTTTGATCCGAATTTTGTAAAAATTCAAACCCATTCCAAATATTTTTTGGGTTTTAAAAATAAATCCAAATCCAAAACTCAATATCCAAAACCAAATTCATAGGATTTCGGATTAGATCTGGTTTTTTTTTTTGGTTTCCAAAATTAGTAATAATGTTGCCAAAATTAAAATAATTGCTACACGCAAACAATATTAATTTTATTTATACAATAACTAAAACTAAAATGATTAAATTAAGTAGTCAAATATAATATATTATACGATTTAACATACTAAGTAAAATAATATATGTTAAAAATAATATTTCTTTGTATACAACATAAATGAAAAAACTATGTAAAGTAAAGAAAATCAAATCTTAAATATATCAATAAAATTTGAGATTGAGAAATAGAAGTTCTAATTACTAAATTAGTATTGATTATTTCTAATGAAATATTTGAATAAAAATAAATAAATTATATGTCTTACATCTAAAATATTACATAAAATAATTTTAAATTATAACCATAAACTCTAACAGTCATGTCTTACTCAAAGAATGAGATATATTGGATTTGTTTGGTTAATTGATAATATTTATTTTTCTATAGTAAATCACTTCACTAATAAAAGAACATAAAATTCGTAAAATTGATATTGAACAAATACATAGGAAACTAGATTAGATGAAAGTTTTTCTTTATCATAACTACGTTCGTTTAATAGATTTGCACAGTATTGATCCTTTCTCATATCGCTGAGAGACAATCTAATAATTTATAACGATCGTTGGAAATAAGTGTTTATGAATTTTTAATATATATTCGAAAAATTGATCGGGACCATGCAAATATTTTGAATGTATTAATATAATAAAAATTATAGAAACCCACTGTACTGCACATTTAAATATACCAAATTTTCCAAACAACAAAACTTAAAATATGGGTAAAAAATTTATGAACTTAGTTGAAAGGTTTTAAAAAATGAGAGAAATCAAATGAAAAATAAAATTAAGAAAAAATAATAAAGAGGGGCTTAGTATGTTTGAGCGGGGATGTGAATGTTATGATAATTGTTTGATAATATTGATATTAATGCAATTGGTATAAATTGAAGATTATTTTATACTTAAATTTTAGTGAAATTATCTTTTTTTCTAAATTATGATTTAAATAATATATTTATATTAATTAATTAATTTTACCATTCGGTGCGTAGCACGGGTAAAATGCTAGTTTTCTTTCAAATATAAACGTATCCTTAAAGAATGGGTAGTATACAATTCACGAATTAATTCCAAAGATGAATAGCAATGTAAATAAGTCTACCAATAGAATACATAAGAACTATATGAATCTTCTATACCAATCTTCATTAGAAGACATCCCAATTAGAAATAGAGAGGGCGAGAGTCCTTTTTCTTGTTAAGCCATAACGATTTTTTTTTTTCCTAATCGTATATATTTTATGGATAGAAGATAAAAAGGGGATAATTCATTACAAAGAACTTTGCTCCATTAAGGAGTAAGTATAGGAAGTATAGATCAAGAATTTAACTGAAAGTAAGATTATAAGAATAAGAATACCAAAAAGTAGTTTGAGACACGTAAAAATCATGTTATTCTTAAAACAGATAAGTCCCTTTAGAGTGGAGTTTGAAGGTATGTTGGTTTCCGTCTTCGAGAATATAATGAACAAATGCGATCTTAAGCATTTAAAGATCCGCCTTTTACGAACCAACATATATCGCTATTATCTCATAGAAACTGAACTAATAGCTCCAAGAAAAATGTAAGAAATACTATGAAAAACTTGTAATTTTTTGTGTGCTTAACAAATATGCAAATGTTCATCTACATAGTAGTAGATAAAGTGTAACTTACAATTGCGTTAATTTTGTAACCTATCTCATAATGATCAATTAAAATAATTAATATCACATTATTATGGGAGTTACAAAAATCAATACATATGAGTTACAGAATCAAAAATAAAGAGCAATAAATTTTTATTCAAAAAATTGTCCAACAATCCCCCACATTAATAAAAATTGACATTGCAAAATGACTTTATGACACGGAGATAGAGCACACAATAGAAACCAGCACGGGATAGGTAGGCGTACACTCTTGAACCTTTCCTTGTAATAACATATTTACAGTTCTATAATTTCAGTAGTTGCGTTGAGCTTGAACTGCCTTTCTGTATTGTGAAATGATGATAAATCCCCCACTGGAGTCATTCCCCATATTTGTTCAGTTCTCACTGTTAAGCCTATGTTGATCCTGAGCTTTAGCCTGGTTCTGTAAGTTTTTCCCTGAATTAGCCCTCACAATTCCTTCTTGAAGTGACCTCACTTCCCTCATATAGGTGATCTCTTTAAAACAGTATGAAAGTAATAATCGTTCGACTTATCGACACATAAGGATCTTTAAAAGCATAACTTAGCCTTATCCAAATTTTATTACTATTTTTTTTCATCATAGGAATGGACCCTGGAGTAAAACCCCACAATGATCTCACTAAGTCCTTACAGTTAGGTTTTCCCATTGAATTAAGATCTTCGGATCTCCGGTCAACAAGGTGGGATTTCCTTTGTATCGTTTTTTATTATAGGCTTTAGTCTCATTCGATGATTTCTCAACTAACTCTCTTGTTAACCCTTTGGTTAGCGGATCCGTAGTGTTATTTTTTGACCTTACAAGATCAACAGTGATACCTCAGTTGAGAGTAGTTGTCTAACAAAATTGTGTCGACGACAAAAATGTTTCGTCTTTCCATTACTATGGGAATAAACACAAAAGTAAAACAAATTTATAACAAGATCGTGCATGCAAATACTATTAAACTCGTAACACTACCACAATCATTCAATAACAAAGTAATATAACATTGTAAACCAATACTACTATACTCCCGCGAGATAAATCCAGACAAATAGATTTATGGCCTAAACCAATTCACATGAATTATTTTATCTATTTTAAGCTTGTAGAAAGTATAGATCAAGTGTATACCTGAAAGCAAGATTATAGAAACAAAAATATCGAAAAGTAGCTCGAGGCAAGTGAAAACCACACTATCCTTAATATAGATAATCCCCTTTCGTGTGGTGCTTGAAGGTGTGTTGGCTTCCGTCTCCCAGAATACAACGAACAAAGGTGATCGTAAGCACTTAAAGACCCGACTTCTACGAATCAAATAAATACTGCTACCATCTCACAGAAACTGAACCTATAGCTATAAGAAAAATGCAAGAAATGTTAAGGAAAACTTATAATTTTTTATTTGTTTAATAAAGATGCAAATGTCTACTTATATAGTAGTAGATAACGTGTAACTTATAATTGTAATAACTTTGTAACCTCCCTCATAATGATTAATTAAAAAATATCACATTAATATAAGAGTTACAAAAATCAATACATATGAATTACAAAATCAAAAATAAAGAGCAATAAATTTTTATTCAAAAAATTATCCAATAGTAAGTTCAAGCATTACAAAAATATATAAGCAACAAGTTTATCACAATTAAACAAAGGTCTAACAAAAAAAAACCGAATAACAAATCATCTTAGTCCAAGTAAAAACAAGTCATTACACTATGGAAAATGCTAAAGATCCCAAAAATTTTACCAAATGCTTACATGTCATAGATATAATTACTAACTTTCTAACAATAATATGGAATCCCGCGTGCATACAATGCGCCCACGAATTAAAACGTGGCATTTGTCATGCCCCATCATTTGGGGAAAAATTTGGGAATTGTTTTGGAGCACCTACCACTACTCTTACACTATTTTCCTTCTCTTGTTTTTCCAACAGCAATAGCACGTATGATAACATTTCTTTTCGCGGGAATGCTAGCAGATCTTTCCATCTTAAGCTCCTCAAGTTTCGAGACTTGCATTTTCAGTACCATCTATTACTATATATTAAACTTCAACACAAGGGCAAAGTTTGCCGTTTTAATGGGTGTGAAGTTACGATTTTCCCCCTATTATGCTTGTGTTGGGATTTGAACCGCTAACCTTTAAGTCTCAAACTCGTGCCTTTGCCAATTGTGCTACAGTTGATTTTGAATTTTGTTTAAAAATCCTATAAGATAAACCACTTCTCTTCTCTTTTTGTCTCCTTTTTTTTTTAGCACATGAAATGTTAGCTCATATTATTTCTAAAAATATTGAATAGATAAAATTATAAAAAATATTTTAATCAACTGGGCATACTTAATATTGTAACCGAGTCCAATAAGAAAAAGATTTATTTACATACGTTTTCATGTAGATATTAAATTATTTAAATAAAAAATAAGATTTGGTTATAAGAAATATGTAAATTTTAGTTATCAAATCATACATAACTAATAATTAAATCACATAACTTTTACATATATTAAATTTTAAAATATTTGAGTCATATTAGAGGGCTTTGGTCGACCAACTATTTAGACTTTCAACGATATAAATATATGATTGGTCTAAAAACATGAATATTTAAATATATACGAAAAATAATTGAAATTGTATTAAAAAGATGAAAACTCTAAAAATATTATTTATGTTATATATAAAAAATAATATAATTAACATTCAAATTAAATCAAAAAAGATATAAAATTTTGAATCATAAATATTACAAAAGT
This sequence comes from Saposhnikovia divaricata, assembly GCA_036435485.1. Lineage (NCBI taxonomy): Eukaryota > Viridiplantae > Streptophyta > Magnoliopsida > Apiales > Apiaceae > Saposhnikovia > Saposhnikovia divaricata. The sequence goes on from CM071599.1 coordinate 38,810,708, forward strand.
ACAACAATTATTTAAAATGATCAATTAGATTATAACTCGACTATAAAGTATGGTACGTATGAATTTTATATAATATATGATCAACATAATATATAATGGTTGAGTTATAACATATATTTAGATCAATATACGATAAAATTAAAAAAAATGATTTTAGAATTCATATACTACATGGGTCATTACGGTTGTCATATTTTACATCGATTGAAATATTTAAAAAAATTTAAAATTGAGTTAAAATATAATTCAAAATTACAATGTAAAAAATATTTCATTTTACCCAATTTATTATTAAACTTCTGTACAGTGTAATATATATTAGACTAAAACTAAACATTTAAGTTTAAAAATGTATAAATATATATGTTTAGAAAAAATGATTGGGACAAACATAAGATGACTTTTAGTCAATATTAAGAGATTTTGTAATATATCTCAAAATATAGTCTTCCATATGCGATAAATTTTTTACAACAAAATCAATGAGTTTACAAACGGATCTATTATAAACGGACAATTTGATTAAGATAATTATTTATATTATACTCAGATATTCAATTTGATAGAGTTCATTTCACGCAATTGAAAATTAAATTAATAATTTAGCAATCATAAGTATTTATGTGATTATTATCCGGTTAAGTATCAAAGTGGTCACTGAAGTGGAAGCCATATATCAATTCGTTCACCAATCTTTTATGGATATCATTTGAATCAATAAAGTCATAATAAATATCAAATGGATATCTTGAAAATGTACTGGATGTTCTGGAATAAAAACGAGGGTTTGTATGTATTAAATACAAGGGATGGTGAGCTTCGAGCTTTAATGGCTGTTCTTGCGTTCGAGACTGATCGGTCCTCGCAAGATGCCTACGTATCTCTGTATTGCTAGAGAATCAAGCCAACGTAGTTCTGAGAATGAGGGGGTCAGGCCCTTTATATAGGCTGAGAAGCCTTAGAATTAAGGTAGGAGTTGGAGACTTAATAGATAAGTCACCTCCTTGAGGAAAGTTCTAGACTCCTTCCTTGTAGGAGTCTGTTGCCATATCGAATTGGATGCCTTGGAGGCTAAGTCTTGTAGAGATAATGTCCTTATCTGACACTTATTGCTGAGCTGTTTATTATCCCTAATATTAATTACGAAATTAATATTAAAAATAGGACTTTGGACCCTGTTGGTGGGCCCCACGTTCGGACCATACCGGGTCTAATTAATGCAACACTAAATGTGTCTTTAGGGCTTATTTTTAGCCCATATCATTTGCCCCCCAACTTCTAGGAAAACTGATCAGGTTTTCCTTGAAGTTTTAACGGTCCTTTCCAAGACTCGGGTCAGGGTTCATCTTTATACACTAGTGTTTCACGAGTATTGTCTTTATGTAAAGCGTGGAGCGACCGACGCGTTTACGACAATGTTAATTCGATGCTAATCGGCACTAATCAGCCTTAACGACATTTAAACAATGTTTAAACGACGTTGAACGGCATAAAACGGCACTAAACGGTACTAACTAGCCTTAAACGACACTTAAACAACGTTTAAGTGACGCCAACCGGCATTAAACGACACTGAACGGTGCTTATCGGCACTAACGGTGCTAATCGGTGCTTATCGGCACTAACGGTGCTAATCGGTACTTAATCGGTGCTTATCGGTACTTAATCGGTGCTTATCGGCACTGACGGTGCTATCGGCACTAACGGTGCTTATCGGCACTTAATCGGTGCTTATCGGCACTGACGGTGCTATCGGCACTAATGGTGCTTATCGGCACTAACAAGCCTTGAACGACACTTAAACAATGTTAAACGATTCTAAACGGTGCTAAACGGCACTAGCGGGGGTCCGGGGGCGGCAGCCCCCGGGCGGGGTCAAAGGGGCGGCAGCCCCTGGCGGAAATTTTTTATTTCCAAGGGCTAGTACTATTCAGAAATTATCATTTCGACTCAAATTTCTGAATTTTAATCACAAATTTCGAGCTCAAATTGCAGGCCAAATTCGAGCTCAATTTCGAACTCAAACTGCCTCCAGATCGCAGCCATTTTTCTTGTTTCCTAAGTCATTTTCGACCTGGAAATTTCGAGGAGAAATCAGTGTATTTTCGAGCTCAATTTCGAGCTCAAACGGGGGCCAAGTCGTGGCTGTTGGTCAAAGTTTCTAGTTCAAAAACGACCTGGGTTCAACGACCTCAAATTGGGGTACACACGACCTCATTTCATGTCCTGGTCGCATGGTTTTCTCCATTTTTCTAGTTCATTTTCGACTAGGATGCAACGAGCTCAACGTAAGCTTTTTCTATGTCCAGGTCGCACGTTACGAGCCCTATTCGTAGTTCAACTACGATTTCAAACGTACGACCTCACTTCATGATCTAACGACCTCAAATGAGACATTGGTCGTGCTCGACGACTTCATTTCACTGTCGATATTCGACCAGGATTGCACGACTTCGACCCAAGGTTATCTCGACTTCATTCTAGGCTTTAGTTTACACCTAGGTCGCACATTTTCGTATTCACTTTTAGTTCAAGTACGAGCTCGATGCTTCGACTTGGAATCGATATAACCACGACCTCATCTCTTAGGTCGTTTACGACCTCAAATGGGAGTGAGGTCGCTCACATGACTTGAGATTGCTAGTTCTTTTTCGAGCAGATTCGCACGAGCTTATCTTATCACATTTACGACCTCAACCCAGGGTTTTAATCGACTTCTTGGTCGTTTGAACGAGTTCGAAAACATGCTGCAAAACGAGGTCGTTGGTCTCGACCTCAGACAACTTCGTTTGGGACCTTTGTTTTTTTTTTTTGGCCTTTCCTCTGTTTCGGGCCTTAGACTCATCAGAGTTTGGGGCCTTTCCTCGTGAACCCAATCGTATATTTGGGCTCTTCATCTTGAAGTCCTAATTGATTTTGACTTGGGCCTTAACAGGCCTCGTTACTCAAGTCCAACTAAAAGTTTATTAGGCTTTCGTGCCTTTGTTATCAACTTTCGCCATTCATTTTTGTCTGGACCTTATCAGGCCTTTAGTTTGGGCTTGATCCAAGATGGGCCTACATAATTTATTAAGCCTACTATCACTTGTTCCTTCATTCTTGAGTCATTTGCTTGACTTGGGCTTTGTAGAGCCTTTAGGCCACTTTTAATCATTTCAGCCTTTTGGGATTTCTACAGAAATTTGATTGGGCCATGTTAGGCCTTGATTGCGTCATGGTGTTTAGCCTTTAAGACTAAACCTAATTAATTTCCGGCCTTTTGTTCGACGTGGGCCTCACATTTCAACTGTTTTTCGACCTCATCCGTAGGTTATTAACGACCTCAAGGTTTCGTCCGCACAGGGATGTAGATCGCCGTGTTTTACCTTACCTCTGCATGTATTTTCGAGCTCAAACTTGCGAGCTCAAACCTTTATTTTTCGACCTCATTCCAAGGCCTTTCACGATCTCATTTCGCAGTGAGATCGAAGCATTCAAACCTCTTTTGTGGTATAATTTCGACTTTACCTCTGCGACTTGGAATTAGCACTAATTCGACTTTAAAATTTTGAGTGCTCCTTTCGGGAGTTTATTCTATTGGACATGACCCGTTTGGGGTTTGGGCCTAGCCAGCATTGGCCTTGATTGAACTAGGCCTAACCTGGCCTAAATTCATTGCCTCGCTTTGAGCTTAGAGTTTTCTGGGCCCAATCTTCATTTATTGAAGATTTTCTGGGTTCGATCTTCATCCCTTGATGATTTCTTGAAGACTTGAAGAACTTCTGGGATTAAAATGGCTTATCATGCTTCCCAACATCCATGATAATGCACTAAGATTTCATAGAAATTATACTGGTCTTTTTCGAGACTTTGGATCTTATTTCGGCTTCAAGCCTTACATTGAGCATATCGAATGATGGGGTTTGGACTGAATGTCTTAGGTTCATGGGGTTTCAACCCTTTAGTCCATTTCGGATAATTCAATTTGCAACCTCAGCTTGCCCATCTGCTTGAGGATGGGTAACAGAAGTGAAACGCGATTGGATATCATTCTCTTCACAATACTTCTTGAACTCATCATTGTTAAACTGAGTTCCATTGTCCGTAACCAGGATTCGTGGAATTTCACATCTGCATATTACACTTTTCCAGAAGTGCATTACTTGTTTGGTGGTTATCTTGGCTGAAGGTTTAGCCTCAATCCACTTGGTGAGCCTTCCATTATCTTTCGGGCTATGAAATATGTTTCTTCAGCGGGTGTTCCATCAGGGCTTCAACGTTTGTCTTTATCCAGGGTCCTTCAAGGACTTAAACTCTTATCTGCTGTAACCTAACTCTACCATTCGGGGTATGCATTCGTTTGTTTTCATTCGTGTATTCTTTTATTTTCGGTACTTGGTCTTCTTTGACTCACACATCAGGTGCTTGGCACATAAATAAAATCACAATCAATGAATGGAAAACAAACTTGCATTAATAACTTGAAATGGGTTCAACCCTTACATAGAGTACTACTATCCTACTTGGAGCAACATGCTCTGCAATGGTTTTAATGAACCTTATTTCTACTTCTACTATATAAATATGAAGCTAAGTCCTACTAGGATAACTTAAGCCCAATCGAGCCCTTGCAAGACTAGGTCTGCACCACTTGATTTTGTTTTTGATGCTCCATGAAAATAGAGCACCCACCACTCCTTCTGGTCTCGTCATTCTTATTCTGGAGTTCACTTCCTGCTCGGTGTACTACCTCCTGCCCCCCGACTTCTCGGTTGCCATTGGTACATTCAACCACAAAGTCAGTTAATGTCTTAGCCTCAATGGCTGTCCGAGGCTTCTGTGTGATGTCCTCTGCTGACCTTTCTTTGTGTTCCTTAGCACTGTGGACATCCATGTCTTCAATCGGAAGGACCTGCCCCCCGACTCCATCAGGCCTTAACGAGGTTACATAACAGCTTCGTGCCATCTTCTGATCACCTTTATGTTCTCCAACACCATTCCTGGTAGGGAACTTGATCTTCACATGATAAGTTGAGGCAACAGCCTTGAATGCATGAAGTCCAGTCCTTCCAAGGATAGCGTTGTACGTTGAATCCGCCTTGATTACTAGAAAGTTCAACATTTGGGTGGCTTCCTTAGGTTCTTGCCCTATCGTCATGGGCAGCTGAATAGTCCCTTCAACTTTGGATTTTACTCCATTAAATCCGTATATAGGCATGTTATTGGGGGTCAACTGAGAATCAGTGTATCCCATCTTCACAAACGCATCATGAAACAGAATGTCAACGGAAGCTCCATTGTCTATCAAGACTCGCTTCACCTCTGAGTTTCCAATCACAGGAGTTATGACCAACGGGTCATCATGGGGGAACTTCACCCCTTCTAAGTCTGAGTCATCAAAACTAACCACTACCTCAGTTTTTGTACGCTTCGGGGCCTCTCCCACGATGTGCATCACCTCTCGGGCATAAGCCTTTCGAGAGTTCTTAGTTGTCCCGACCGCAGTCGGGCCTCCTGAGATCATGTTGATTACTGGCCCTCGGGGCTGTGGGTTGCGATCTTGATCGTCATCCCTTCTATTATAGTCTCTTCTCTGGTTACCACGGTCTTCACCCTTAGTGAAGTGCCTCAGCTTCCTTCTACGGATCAAAAACTCGATCTCATCTTTGAGTTGCTTGCAATCATCAGTGTCATGCCCCACGTCTCTATGGAATCTGCAATACTGATTCTGGTTTCTCTTTGCGGGATCACCCCTGAGTGGCTTCGGCCATCTGAAATCCTTATCATTCTCAATGTCCAACAAGATTCGACTCCTAGGAGTATTCAACCTTGCATACTCAGTGAACCTTGACCCTTGGTTCTTCTTAGGGGCAGAGTCGGAGTCCTCGCTAGTTCGGGGATACTTGTCCCTAGCATCATACTCTTGATCATCATAGTCCTGGTCTTGCTTTCGCTTCTTGGAGTCATTGTTACCTCCTCCTCCACCTACGGTGGTTTCTTTCTTCAAGCTATCCTCAGCTTTGATATACTTATCAGCCCTTCGTTGGAGCTCAGCCATGATCTCAGGGGGATGCTTCGCCAATGATCTCTTGAAGAAGAGGTCAGTGGTTCCGTGCTCCAGGGCTACCATTGCCACCTTATTTTCCAAATCAGTGATATTCAGGGTCTCCTTAGTGAATCGCTTGAGGTAGTCCCTCAGATTTTCACTCTTTCCTTGCACCACATACATAAGAGATGCGGAGCTCTTCTCATGCACCCTTCCGCTAATGAATTGGCTAACGAAGGCGGCACTCAACTCCTTAAAAGAGCCAATAGAGTTCGCAGGCAATCGGCTATACCATCTCTGAGCCATGCCCGACAGGGTTTGGGGGAACGCTCTGCACTTTATGGCATCACTTGCAGGCTGCAGCAGCAGTGCGTTCGAGAACGTCCTGACGTGATTTGCGGGATCACCCGTTCCATCATAAGCCTTAATTGTCGGCATCTTAAACTTCCTAGAAATATGAGCATTCATCACCTCCTCAGTAAACGGGGGTGTTGGATCATCAGGATCTCCTAGAGGCATCAGATCTTTGGGGTTTCCCTTGGGAATTTCCATCCTTGTGGTTGTTCTTCCGAATGAGTCATCAACCCTTCTTTGTCTCCTTGAAGACCTCTCTAAATCAATGATGGGAATCGTTCCTGAGGTTGGAGGAGGTCGAGTTTGATTCTGTCTTGCTTGCTCCCTTGTTATGTCATCCTTCAGCCTTTGGATCTCAGCCTCGTGAGCCTTAATCCTCTCCTCAGCCGTTGGTGGAGGTCCATCATGGATCCCTTGAGTCCTTCCTTGAGGCTCTCTTCTAGCACATTGCCTCCTCGGGGCTTCATCACGATCATCATCCTCAGACGATGAATCATCAGTATAAGGGCCGGAGTAGTCATCATAATCTCGGTCCCGGATTTGTAAGGCATGACCACTTGGTCCTGAACCTTGAGTCATCGGGGGGTAGTTGGGCAGACCGTGTCTGGGATTAGTGTACAAGGGGAGATCCGTAGTATGGATCTGTACCCCTGGTGGCGGGTTGTTCGGATCAACAATCTGGAGAGAGTTGGTCGCTTGTCCTGCCTGATTGGACAGAGGCAACGTACTCTCAGCATGGGGATCACCCCTGGTTGCTGAGAAACTTGAGAGTGGATAATGACAGCTGATGCTGGGGGAGCCTGTTGAATGATCGTCCCTGATGCTGGGGGAGTCTGCTCGGTGAGAGGTGGGGCAGAGCTAATTGGCACGGCCTCAGTTACAACTGGTGTTGTTCTTCGTGTTTGAACCATGGTTGATGTTGTCTTCCCACAGACGGCGCCAAATGTTGTGGAATAAAAACTAGGCTACTAGTATTGCGGCTAGGGTTTATGTATTTAATGCAAAGGTGTGTGAGCTTCGAGCTTTAACGGCTGTTCTTGCGTTCGAGACTGATCGGTCCTCGCAAGATGCCTACGTATCTCTGTATTGCTAGAGAATCAAGCCAACGTAGTTCTGAGAATGAGGGGTCAGGCCCTTTATATAGGCTGAGAAGCCTTAGAATTAAGGTAGGAGTTGGAGACTTAATAGATAAGTCACCTCCTTGAGGAAAGTTCTAGACTCCTTCCTTGTAGGAGTCTGTTGCCATATCGAATTGGATGCCTTGGAGGCTAAGTCTTGTAGAGATAATGTCCTTATCTGACACTTATTGCTGAGCTGTTTATTACCCCTAATATTAATTACGAAATTAATATTAAAAATAGGACTTTGGACCCTGTTGGTGGGCCCCACGTTCGGACCATACCGGGTCTAATTAATGCAACACTAAATGTGTCTTTAGGGCTTATTTTTAGCCCATATCACTGGAGAAGTAAAATTAATTTTTCATTGAGTTATACACATTTTTCTTAAATGCTTCCATAACCAAAAGAAAGGTTAATATTTCTATTATTTCTGATAATATATTTAGATTTTTAAAAATTCAGTTACTATTTACTTTTAATTTTATTGTCATTTTCCATGTTTTAATTAAAAATAAATAGTAAATAAACTTATTAAATTCTAAATATATTAACAAAATACTAGAATTCATAACATTTCATTTGATTACAGTAGCATTTAAGAAAAATATGTAGAACTCGATGAAAAATTAATTTTACTTCCAGAGTACATAAATAGAGGTATTTGTTTGATATTTATTATGACTTTAATAATTCAAATGATACCCCTGAAAGATCGGTGAACGAATTGATATATGGCTTCCATTTCAGTGACCACTTTGATATTTAACTTGATTATTATCATATGAATATTTAGTATGGTAACTATCCATGATATAATTGGAAAAAGAGATATTTTAGTTAGAGAAAAGAGAAAAGGCAACGTGTTTTGATTGAAAAAGGTAATTGATTAATTAATAATAATTTTAATATAATTATGTTATTTTATTAAATAAAATTGTTCGTAGTGTTTTTAAAAAATGAGAAATTTGAATTGGATAAAATGTAAAAGATATTGTATATTATCTGAAAAAGGAAATTATTTAGTTATTGAAAAATAGATAGGTAATATGTTTAACCTGAAAAAGTAAATTGATTAATAAAGGATAAATTTTAGTTTGATAAGATATAAAAGATATTGTATTTTACCTGAAAAAGGAATTTATTTAGTTAGAAAAAGATAATATGTTTAACCTGAAAAAAGAAAATTGATTAATTTGTAAGATGAATTTTATCTTTAATTCCGTAAGGGTAAATAAGTAAAATTAATAGGTACCGTACCGACCGACCAAACTTTTAATGTTTCGGCTTTTATATAATAACTAGATTAAAACCCGTGCGATGCACTGATTTTTTTTTTAATATTATCTGAATTTTTTTCATTAATTTAAATTATTTTTTTAAAACATGAATTTTGGAGGCTTAAATTATTTTATGAGATGATTTAATAATATATATATATATATATATATGTTATCCGTGATATTTATAGAAAATGAGGGATTTTAGTTAGAAAATATTGAAAAGATGATAGGTTTTAGTTGAAAAAGGTATTCGGTTAATTGTTAGTAATTATAAAATTATTATTTTATTTTATTAAATAGAATGCCCGTGATATGATTGGAAAAAGAGAGAATTTAGTTAGATAAAATTAAAAAGATAACATGTTCTAGGTGAAAAAGATGATAAATTCGTTTATAGTAATTAAAATTTAATTACGTTATTTTACTAAAAACAATTACTCGTAATATTGTTAGGAAAGAAGAAATTAATATTGTCCGTGATATTTCTATTAAAAGAGGAATTTTAGTTAGAAGATATAAAAAAAATGATACGTTTTAGCTGAAAAAGGTAATCGGTTAATTATTAATTTTATAATATTATTAGTTTATTGTATTAAATAGAACTGCTTGTGATATAATTGAAAAAATAGAGATTTTAGTTAAAGAAAATAGAAAGGTAACATGAAAATTAAAAAAGTTACATGATTTATGTGAAAAAGATAATTGATTAGTTTATAGTAATTATAATTTAATTATATTATTTTTACTGAATAAAATTGCTCATAGTGTTTTAAAAAAAATGAGATATTAATGTTGCCCGTGATATTTCTAAAAAAAAAGAGAATTTAATTTTGAAAAAATAGAAAAGATGATACGTTTTAGCTGAAAAGCTAATCAGTTAATAATTAGTATTATGATATTATTATTTTATTTTTATTAAATAGAAACGTCCGTGATATAATTGAAAAAAAAAAGAGGTTTTAGTAAGAGAAAATAAAAAAGTTAACGTGTTTTGGCAAAAAAGGTAATTGTCCATGATATAATTGGAAAAAGAAAGATTTTAGTTAGAGAAAAGAGAAAAGGTAACGTGGCTGAAAAGGGTAATTGATTAGTTAATAGTAATTATAATATAATTACGTTATTTGATTAAACAAAATTGTTCGTAATGTTTTTAAAAAAGGAGAAATTTTAGTTAGATAGAATATAAAAGATACTGTATTTTACCTGAAAAATGAAATTATTTTGTTTTTGAAAAATAGTAAAGGTAATATGTTTAACCTGAAAAAGGAAATTTATTAATAAAGGAAAAATTTTAGTTAGATAAAATATATAAGATATTATATTTTACCTGAAAAAGGAAATTATTTAGTTATTGAAAAATAAAAAAGATAATATATTTAACATGAAAAAAGAAATTGATTAATTAGTAGGATGTGTAAGGGTAAATAAGTAAAATCAACAGATACCGTACCGATCGATCAATCGACCGACCGACCGACCAAACTTTTAATATTTCGATTTTTATATAATAGTATGCATATAGATATACAGTTTCAGACGAGAAATTAGTTTACTGCGCACGAGCATTTACGCTAGTTGTGTCTAATATGTCAAGATTGGTTTTGTCATCATAAAAAAATACATAAAAATAAAGAAATGCAATTGCGATTAATCATAATTCATTGTGTTTGGATAGTATTTTAACGTGCCTCAGTGATTGTCATATCTTCTATTCAATCAAATTGTTCTAAACGATCGGTAAAACAAATAGTTACTCAAAAATTCTCAGGGAAATTAATGTACCATAAATTGGAAATTTTAAGGATAATGATGTGATAAACAACTACGGATTAAGTTAAATACAATCATCTTGCCATAAGACTCGAGTTTAATACAATTAGTTACGTAAATAACATTTTGACATTCTAGAATGGAATTAAGTAACATACTAAAACTCCGTCTATTCAGATTTCAGACTAACGGGTCGAACTTGAACTGATAACGAAAGAGCCAATCCGAACCGGGACCTATAAATTCCTGTAATTATAAACATTAAAATACAAAAAACGTGAAGGAGCAAGGAAATTGCTGGAATGACCCATTTACACCCCTATTTGTGGGACTTGCGTGTCACCCAGTGCACCCACATACGAGTATTAAACAAAGTGATTATTTAGTTGAACAATTATGGAGACACGCAAAATACTCGATTGAAAAAGAAATGTGAGTACTATTTTTTCTTTTTAAAAAAAAATATTAAAATTTGAAATTAGGTTCAAAAAAATATATAATTAGTTAACTAAGCCCAATAATGATACATTTATTCGCTTAAAAATAAATTTTGGACTACACTCTTATACGTTACTAAAACACTAAGTGCCCCAAGATTTAATCTTCGCATAATAATGTATCATGATTTAATGTGTCATGATCGTATTGGTGACATATATTTTTGAAAATTAAAATAAGTATATAGATCTATAATTTAAGTATACAATTATTATCCTAGAAGTATTGCACGAGAATTGAGATCTCATGCGACATATATGTCGATTTTATGTATCCTTTCTCCAAAGTTTATTGTTGTGGTCCTTCGAAAACAATTTGTTTGATCGATCAGTCTAAATGTGGATTTACAACTATTATTTTGACCTTAGATCATTTGTGTTATTATTTTTTTTCGCTAAATTTAAAATTATATGAAATATTGAACTAGCTGTATAACTTGTATAGTAGAATTGATGCATCGTGCAGTAAAATCTTGATGAATCAATACATCATAAATAAATAATTTTGATAAAAAGATATAGTTTTTAATTTAATGTAGTAAAAACAAATTATGTATAATTCTAATAGGTGATTAATTTTCGGTGAATGATAAAAATTTTGGTTCCCAAATTATTTATCGTAGATATACTACAAACTTGTTTTCGTGGAAATAAGAAAACGTAATAGTGCGTACTGTTTAAGAAAATGATTTAAATCTATACTATTTATTAAAATTGAAATAATGATAGTTTTAATTTTAGATTTTCGATCTTTTTTAATAAATAATAAATTTATTTAATAAATAGTACTCCCACAATCCCAACCAATTGCTTACATTTATGAGAGAGTGTTTGGCACGCATTTCAAGATGCATATAAAGTATTAGGGCTGAGCATTCGGTTCGGTTAACCGAATACCGAACCGAAATTAATAACCGAAATAATTCGGTTCGGTTAACTGAACCGAAATATTTTGATTTTAATTCGGTTATGATATTTTCAATTATTCGATTATTCGGTTATTTCGGTTTTTAACCGAAATTATCGAATTAACGGAAATATATAATAAAGTATTTATATTAATATTATCTCTTCTTATTTCTTAATTCCATTATCAGTATTTTATATGTAAAATTATAATATTTATATTTTATATGTAAAATAATAATTTTTATATGTAAAATAATAAAATTTATATTTATATGTAAAATAATAATTTTTTACATGTAAAATAATAATATTTATATTTTTATATTTAATATGTAAAATAAAATACTCCCTCCGTCCCCCGTGATTGTTTACGTTGGGTTTTTTCACGGAGACCAAGGATTATGATTAAAATAAGTGAAGTAGTGGGTGTAATAGTAATTTTATTGTTAAAATAAGTGAAGTAGTGGGTGTAATAGTGATTTTATTGTTAAAATAAGTGAAGTAGTGAGTGTAATAGTGTAAAGTGTTGAAAAAATGAAGTGAAGTAGTGAATGTAATAATGTATTTTATTGTTAAAAGTTACTATTTATAGTATGTAAAGAAATGAGAGGGACGTCCCAAAATAGAAATTGTAAAAAAATGAGTGGGACGGAGGGAGTATATAAATATATAATTCGGTTATTTCGATAAAATAACCGAAATAAATATTTCGGTTCGATTACCGAACCAAAATATTTCGGTTCCTTATTCGGTTATAATATTTGGCCTTATTCGATAATTTGATTATTTCGGTTCGGTTATAACTGAATAATCAGCCCTATAAAGTATAGTTCTATAATTTATTTTTAAATTTCTTTTTTTGAATAAAAATATAAACACTCTACTTTTATTCAAAATCATAAAATTGTAAATAAGTTACGGAACTATATTTTATATGCACCTTAAAATGCGTGTTAGACACTCTTTCAGAAATGTAAATAAATGGGTGGGACAGAGGGAGTAACTAGATAAATGTCATTCCTATTTTAATACATATTACCTTTTAATTAAAAGGTATTATTATAAAAACCTAAAATTACTGATTGTACTATATGTTTCAATCATTTATAGGGTTGCAGAACATTCGGATCTGGACCGGTAAATTAGACTGGACCGGATCTACCGGTCCATGACCCAGACCGGATCGTGTATAGCCGGTCCGGTCTCCGATCCGTAAAATAAAAAAAATCGATCTTCAGTCCGATCCGGTCCAAATCCTGAAAAAACCTGGACTGGACCGGATTTAATGTATATAGATATTTTTATATTACTTATTAAAATATCTAATATAGAGATTAAATATTTAAATACAACATAATTTTGACAAGCCAAATTAGTAGAAAATAAATTGATGAAATAATAGCGATCAACATTACAATTTAAATGATTAAATGCCATACTATATACGATAAATACTTGACAATCACATGTTTAGAAATTACGATTACTTCACAAAAAATAAGATTTGGACTTCATTTTTAAACTTATATTAACTTGCAAAGTAAATTAATTATTTTATGTATTTAAACTTCAAAAATAAATAAATATAAAAATATAAAAAATTATTTTTTATATAAAAATTAACTAACCGATCCGGTTCTGGTTCGGGTTTTTTAGGTCCGGTCCGGTCCCAAGACTGATTATAACAGGTCCGGTCCTCGATCCAAGAAATTAAAAAAATCCGGTCTTCGGTCTGATCCGGTTTTGAACCTTTGTGTAGCCCTACATTTATATGTGTTTTCTTTTTTAAACACATTACTTTTTAATTTAAAACATGTTACCTTTTACAAGTTCACCTAAAAATACTATTTATATATTCAAAATATCATGAAATATATTCCAATAGTTATTAAAATATATAAAAAATTCATATGTTTATAATAAGCAAACATGAGTATAATTATTTTGTAATTTAGTTCAAGAGTTTAACCATACAACGAACAATAACCATTAAATTTTTAATAAATAAATAAAAACTTTTGGATCAAATGCTGAGAACTATTATATATTTAAACTACTCTATTAAAAAACCATGCTTCGAATAACAATATATTTTATTAAATTAATTATTTAATTGTAAACCATAAATGTCATTAATTACATTATATTAAATTAAAATTAATAACTATTAATAAAATAATTACATAAAATCAATATATATATATAAAGGAGGATAGCGGGAGTTTAGGTGGCGCTCTAAGATCGTCTCAATCTATTTTTCTAATTTTCTAGAATTTTAGAATTTTAAACATTAATAAATATAAAAATATCAATTAACATATTAGAAGTAGAATAGGTGTTCGAATTTATAAAGGAGAAGAGTTCGAATTTATAGGGAAGACATATGATTAAAAGTTCTATTGGAATTATAATAAGTATTTATAAGGCATACGATAAAGTTCTATTGGAAGTAGAATAGGAGTTCGAATTTATAGAGAATAAAAGTTCGAATTTATAGAAAAAATATATAAATAAACGTTCTACTATAAGTAGAATAGGTGTTTGAATATATAGAGCAGACATATAGTTAAATATTTTATAGAAAGTACGATCTTCTTAAATTATATATTTTTTATATAAGTTAATTATACTTATATTAGGAAAATTTATTCACAAATCCAATACTATTGTCATAAAAAAAGTCATCGTATTTAAAAAGAAAAGAATTGATGTGTTAACATAATAAAAGAACAATCTCATGCAAGAATCCTAAATAAATACAGGAGTATCTATAATATAAAGAGAAAATAAGATGTGTTTTCATTTTCTAAAACTCCAGAAATTTTATAAAGTCTAGAGAAAGTATAAATTGGACAATTATACAGCCCACGAGAATTTAACAAAATAATCTTTAATTTAATGATGGTTTAACAATTATTTTCCAATTATTTTCTCTTGAGATTCTGAGTGTCCATTTGAATAGTAATTATTAAATCATCACTAAATTAATTTTATAAGTTTCGTGTGGATTGTAAAATCATCCTAATCTGATTTCTAGATCTCAAGATAGAGTCCAAATAGTAAATATGGATTTTATTTAATACTAATAAAAAATAATTAAAATTCAATTCTAATACAACCTTTTTTTGATTATATCCTTTTTAGATTATAATTTTCGTTTTAAAATTCAATTCCAATACAACCTTTTTTAATTATATCCTTTTTGGATTATAATTTTCTTTTTAAAATTCACTTCTAATGCAATCTTTTCTAATTATATCCTTTTTAGATTATAATTTTCTCTTTTAATATGACATAATCTTGATCGCCTATTTTTAAAATATTAGATTTGACGGTTGAGATTATTTTGGTAGTACAGTGACCAAAATTATGGATAATATCCCTTTTATGCTTATTACATATAAGGATATAATAAAAGTTAGGGTTTTGGTCTTAACGAGATAACTGCTCAATAGGAATACCCGTGTTTAACGAGAAAGCGGTTTATTAGAGAATATTATATATGTTAAATATTAAAATTTAATATTGATGATATAATAGAAGATAAATATATTTTGAATTTTTTAGGATTTTAGGATTTTAAATATTAATAACTAAAAACTATTTTTAAACATATTAGAAGCATAATACGTCTTAAAATTTATAGAGAATAAGAGTTTGAATTTATAGGGAAAACATATAATTAAAAGTTTTATTGAAAGTATAATAAGTGTTTGTAAGACGTATAATTAAGAGTTTTGTTGTAAGTAAAATAGGAGTTCTAATTTGTATAGAATAAGAGTTTGAATTTATAAAAAATACATATAATTAAAAAAATTATTAGAGGTAGAAAAGATGTTTGAATATATAAGGAATACATATAATAAATTTTTTGTTGGAAGTAGAATACGAGAACGGTGAAGCCATCTTATACGATTTTTTAAAACTATAGATCTTTTTTCCTAGAAATCCTTTATTTTAACTTTTTTATACAAGTTAATTATACATGCATTAGAAAAATATATCCATAAATTCAATATTAGTCACGCAACGAAAAGTCTTCGTATTTTAAAAAAATTGACGTGTTAACATAAAAGGGAGACATTCTCATGCGAAAGTTGTAAATAAATATATGAATATCTATAATATACAGAAAATATAATATGTATTTTCATCTTTTGAAACTCCATGAATATTAGAAAGTTTAAAGAATGTAAAAATTGGAATTTACTCTCTTTTAATGTTTTAATTTTTTAAAAAAATTGATATTTTATAAGATAAGTGTCATCAATAATAATGAAGTTAGAATTTCAATTCCAAATAAGAGCGGTTCAAAACGTGTTTAACGGGAAGACGGCCCATTAGAAAAGATTGTATTAACTATTAGAATTTGATACTGATGTCATATTTTTGTTTTAATTTTAGGGTTAGACTTTTTTGAATAAATTTTTTCATAAAATCTTTATTATAATATATATTAAAGTTGGGATTTTGATAATATTGATAATATAATATAACGTAAATATGAATTGAACTTTTTTAAAAAAATTGTAACGGCGCCGCGAAGCGCGACTTTATCTACTAGTATATTTATAATATAAAAAAGTATCCGTGCATGGAATTTTCTACAAGCAAACTACAGTAGTTGGATAGTCTTTCACGAGCTATGTATGATTGATATCGTTGTCTTCCTGCTTTGCGCGTTTTCTTATGCAAAGTGGGTGGGCTTAAATCTAGCAAAATTCGTGTATGGCCATCTGTCCACGTGGCACACATGGTGGGCCAAATTTATCACAATTATTTTGGTACTGGACTGGGGAGTAGGGGACACTAAGCATGCTGGTCCATAATGAAAGTGATAAATTATGATTGGTAATATTTGACCGTCGGCCATTATTATGTGTCTCCAAGTCTTTTTGTACAAATCAATAGCACTATTTAACCATTACCTCAAAGCCCATGTTCGACCAAAAAATCGTTAAGAATCCAAAACCAAATTAAATTAAAGCTTTAAGGCCCATTGCCTTGCTAGTTTGTGCAACGAGAATGTTGTATGCAATAAAACTGAATTCAAAACATTGGCCAGAATGTCGACTTGAATAAAATCAATAAGAAATTTGAGGCTACACTCTGATAATATTTGTACTAGGAATTAGCTAGGTACACAATAGTACTAAAACAAGAAAATAGAAGTGAAGATGAGCAGAACAAATATTAAGTAGGAGTCATGAAACCTGATGCAAATTGGAGTCTGATATTATCACTGTGGTAATAATAACCAGAACATCCACAAAAACTCAACATCAAAGTGGCTCCGATCCCAAAAAATAATGCATTACACATCATCATTATTAAACACCAACAGCAATACCCCTTCAATCCTCTACTCTTCCCAACCGTTGTTTCCGCAATCACTGGCGAAGCTTTCACAGTCTCCAATACCGGCATGGGATCATTCTTATCCTCCTGATGATCACATTTATCATAGTCACTAAAACACGAACCAGGACTTGCTGTTCCAGAACCTTTTCGTTTTAGATAACCTGACTCGACTTGTGTCAGTTGCTCTGATATGGAGAGCAAAGGACGAGGAATCGAGTCGGATGGGTGAGGAGAAACTTCGGCTGATATAATATTTTTCAAGAACTCAATTTTTTGTTGTATGTCTTCATTTTGTGCGTAAGCTTGTTCTATTTCTTGCAGTTTCTTTTCAAGAAATGAGTATGATTTCTTCATCTACTATGACTCTCTGTTTTGGATTTACCCAACAGTTGTTTAGTATTTATTCAGTTGGTTGTTGCTATGAGAATATGAGGGGGTGTAATTTGGGTGTAGCAGTTAAACTCTACAGACGTGGCGGTTCAGTTGCGAGTTGTGCTTGTGCATGCATGATAATAATCATAAATGTATTTATTTTATCTTTGCAAGGCCCAAAAGGCTTTTCCAGCTATTTCTGACCTGCCGAATGTACGTCCTTTTATTAGGCACATGACCTTTTTTGGGCCTAGCCCAGTTTTTAATGCATGCTTCTTAATCTTAATATAGTAAAATGTATAAGAGGCTGCTTAAAAAAAAAGTGGTGGTTAGCAGGGTTGGAGTAGGTAGTATGTACACATTTTTAGTTTTTACTTTGTTTTTTTTTTTTTTGTCTGCAGACTGCAGGTACGCATTTTTACCTTTACTCAAAATGGTATAGAGATTGTTTTAAGAAAATGACAGTCGGAAGGTCATGGAATGGGCATCTTACAAAGTAATTAGCTAGCGTCTAATATTATCCCGCTTGAAAAGTTGGGTTTGAGTAGGGTAGCATGTACCATTTTTACCACTACAGGATAGATAAACTGTTTTAAAAAAATGATACCCAACATTGCACGATACGAGAGTCGAATCCATGGTCATGGATTGAGCATTGCTAAATCAATGAACTAACGTGACATTTGTACCTTCTAGCCTATATTCTGCATTGCTATTAATCTATTAATAGTATAAATCATGTTGTGTTTTTCGAGTGTAAATGACTACTTTGTCCCATATAAACTCCCGTATTTACTCTCTTAAGCCATTTGACCCATTTGACTTATACTCTCATTAAATCAGAACCGTTAATCTTGGCATTATTATACAACTAAAAACAGATCACTTACTTTACTAACTACTTATCAATTCAATTTTTTTGATTTGCAATTTAATGGCATACAAAGCAGCCGCCTTTCTTCATTTTTCTCATGTCTTTTCTGTCATCTCTTCTTTTCTATTGTTCTTCCTTCTTTTCTTCTGGTGAATTTTGTTTGATGTTGTTTCTTTGGATCTTTATTAACAGTTGTTAATATTCATTAACGATTGTTACAGACTGCTCCCTATTGTTCTGTTTGATTGTTAACGGAATGGACGAAGACAAAGCTAGGAGAAGGACTACTTTTAGAACATATCTCCCTCATCTTGAAAGAGTCTGCAAGTGTTAAGATTTTTTTCTAATTTTTTCGATTTTATGATTATATTTTGTAATTTTAATGATGTTTGATCTTTTTTTTTTTTTTTTTTTTTGGTTTTTTGGTTTCAGATGTAGCTGTTGAGAGGTGATGTTGTTGAAAAAAATCTTATGAGGTAAGTGTATTAACACTCTAATACGGGAGTCATTTGTCCTCCATATAATTGTTTATAGTTGTAAAATTTCGAAGTGTTTATTATTTTTAAAAAGCTGATAGTTAAGAAAGCATTTTGTATTTTTTTCGTTTGTCACAAATTTTTTGACAGTGGCCACATTCTTTCCGTCAAGTGTTTGCTATAATGTACCAAAGAATTTGACGCGATATTTGTTCCTATGTGCTTGATGGGAGTTCTCAGACAAATTTTTGGTTATTTTTTCAGATTTCATGCTATGTAGCAAGAGGTTGTTGGATGTTGTGATCATGAGTTTGTTTGAAAATGTTCACAGGTCATGAGTTTTCAAGAATTTTTATAAACAAATTATGATTTTTGAGGTTTGAATATGCTATGTGTTTATGAATTTACAACTTTAAAAATCGGTGTTTGTGTTTTGTTTCATTGACTGATATTTGAGGGAAGTTAAATAATGCTATAAAGGTTGAAAATGTAGATCCCTGAAATAGCCTAATCCCTGAAAAAATGGAACACGAACTTGCTGCATATGAATTCTACAATACTCATATCATTGTGCCTAGTGTTTGTGTTATCCTGTTGACACTGGTCAATCTATACCATTTACTCATACCATGTCCTGTGCAAATCAATATGAAATTTCAAATTCAAATACATTTTATTACTAAATTCTATCATATTCTACAATTGTGTTACAAATGCTTTTGACACATTAAATTTTGATTTATAGATTGTGATGATTTGAATATTTGACTGTAAATTGGAATGTTTGATGGTTTGATCAAGTGAAAAAATGAACCGATTTACCAACATTCAGGTATTTTAATTGTGTGCTTATATTTTAATTGTGTGCGCTATGCTATAGGAGCTGTTTAATGTAATTATTAGAATGGTTTCACATAGCTTGGAGTAAAGTGTCTATACTTTTAGGTTTCTTCTTCTACTAATCCAATCAGTAGTTGTGGTTATGGCCTTTTAAACCGAAGAATGCAGGATGTTATGTCAATTGGCATCGTGTACAATTTGTGATGAGTGTATAAACATCAAGTGAAAGAGAAAATAGTAATTTTTTTTAAAAAAATAAGTTTGAATGAGATGAGTGTTTACGATACCAGTTGGTGCTCTCCCATTTTACAATAGAAATTACTGTGTTATCGAAGAGGTATATAGAAAATTAGTTTAGATCCCAGCAGAACACAGGCTTTGTCTTAGTTACTCGGTTAGTCTTGGTCCTCTTGGACGGATTCTAAATTTGAGTAGTGTTATGTTTATAACAGAAACATAGCTTATTGCATACATTTTCCATTCATTGTTGTGCACATAAAAAGTGTTCAAAATCGGGCAGCTACTAACTTTCTGTTACTTTACCAACTACCACCATTTCAATTTTTGGAATTGCAGACTGAAAATTGGTGAATAAAGGTGCCGCCTCTCTTCCTTTATCTCATCTTTTCTTTTCTATAATCCCGTTATTGTAGAGTTTTAAGTAATTTTTTTAACTTTCAATTACGATTTATGAACTTTGAATGATATATATTTACCTTGATTTAACTTTATGCTCAATCAATTTTTGAATTTATTATTGCTATAGGTAACTTCAAGTCATGTTGCGAGATACTTATGACAAGGGTGGGAATTGATTTGCTGGGAAAAATGAAAAGGATTAGCAAGTAGATGGTAATTTTGGTATGATCATGTTTCGAATTGTTTGACCAATGTTCTTAAAAAAACTTTTGGTTCTTTTTTTCAGTTTTCCGGTATTTTAAGGCTATTGGCATCCATATTTGGGACTTGGGAGAGACATAAATGATTATATTTGCAGGTAGGTTTCCACGGTGCTCATATGAAGATGCTCCCTGTGAGTGCAGGTTTTCACCGGCAGTTGTATACTAAAGATGCTCCAACTGCTGATGATGGTAATACTCTACAAAAATGGGGGTTGAATGAGCAATTAAGAGATATTTAACAAGCTTTGTGTGTACAACAAAAGGGGATCAAAAGGTATGATGATTAAACATAAGATGATTTGGTTGCCTGCCTTAGGTTGCTTTAGGTTGCTTATCTATGTTTCGATTTCAAGCAGGTATTTCTTTTGGAGGTGCAACAATTGTACGCATTGTAAAAAGACCTCACAATGCTGAAAAGTTCATTACAGTGAGTAAATTTGCATTGCCTCTAAATATTCTTTTATTTAAATCTGTCTTTTTGGAATGGAATTACGGTGTGGTTATTTAAATCTGTCTTTTTGGGGAACTGGAAGTAAGAATGTAGGATTCATCTTAATAGTTTAGCTTTTGGATAGATAGTGAAATAGATATTCTGCTGACAAGGTGCTCATCTTGGACCAATTACATGAAAAATGATTTTCTATTAAAGTACAAAGTAGCAAATGAAGGAAATGCATGATTTTTCGCTAATAGATATCCACTCATTGATATAATCTGAAAGATTTAAAGCAATTATATAAGAAACGACTGTTTGGTGATTAGTTACTAGCACTTATTGTTTCATTGTGTGTTACAGTTTTATTTTTTGACACATTAAATTTTGATTTGCAGGCTGCGATGATTTGAATATTTGACTGTAGATTGGAGTTTGCACGTGACATGTTTGATGGTTTGATCAAGTGAAAAAATGAATCGATTTACCAACATTCAGGTATTTTAATTGTGTACTTATATTTTAATTGTGAGAGCTATGCTATAATAGTAGCTATAATGTGTGCATAATGTAAGAAATAAAGATGAATAAATACATGATGCAGCCGTACAGTTCTATAATTAATTTTACCCATGGATGACTAAATCTTAATTGCACTTAGATATTGTATTGTATTTGCAATATGCCTTGAGAAATATGTCATATTAAAAAAGGCAGGAATATACTTACATCTCCCCCGGGTCTCTTTCTATTATAATTGCTGATGGGTGTTTACTACAGTAATGTAGTGGTTTTAAAACTTTGCCCTTCAGGTTTGATATTATTATAATTGCCGAAATGCTTTTTCCTGGGGTTGGATGCTTCTTCATTGTTGTTTGTCTAGCCTCGAGTGTTTATGCATCTAATGCAAAAGATAATAAAGCAAAACTTATTGCTTTGGTGATTGGATATCAGTTGAAACATGAGGTCTATTAAGAAATTGAAAACATGAGGTCTATTAAGGTTTCTGCAACCTCATGCTTAATGAGTCTTTTTTCATATATTGTTTTCTTATGCATTTCTATATTTGTAAGGCACTTGATGTGCGACTAAATTTTAGTTATTTGAAAATTGTAATTATTAACTATTTTTGTTAATTAGTTATCAAAATTTGTGTCATCCTGTTTGTCATCCTGATTGTCATCGATTGCAAGAATGAATCGACAATGTGTTCTTGGCCAAGTTCTGTGCAATACATGTGTTTCCAAGAATATTGATGGTAGGGACTTAGATACTTTCTGTATGTGTCTGTACTCCAATTTTATGAAATATTGATGTACCTTTTCACGTGGGAAGGTCTACAGTGAAAATGATTATGCGTAAATACACAGCCCAGCACCGCGAGCATGAGAACTCCATCTATACTAATACTCCACATTTTGTAATAACTTCAATATGCTATTTAAATATTCGAGTTTAGTTCTGATATTACAAAATTTTGGTATTCACTATGAGTGCAGGTTTTCACTGGCAATTATTTACTGAAGAAGCTCCCTGTGAGTGCAGGTTTCCACTGGCAATTGTTTACTGAAGAAGCTCCAACTGCTGATGATGGTGATACTCTACAAAAATGGGGGTTGTATGAGTAATTAAATCTCACCAGAGCTTCCTCAGATTATCTGTGGTACCTCACAGAGTAAGCATTATCATATACTACTAATCATTACCCTCTCTTTTGAAACATCTGTTTCTACAACTCTCTATATCTTTGTTAAACTAATTTTATGATATTACTCTGTTCTCTCCAGCATGAATATATCATCGAATGAATGGTTCCTCAAAAATGGAAAAGATCCTGTTCTTAGTATTATGTCAGCTGGCCACTTTGCAGGTGTTCGTCAACGGACAACCATCAGGTAAATGGACTAATATGGGACTTATGATTTTTAACCTTCTTGCAAGATGCCAGATTGTGGATTAACTTCTTTATTAGTTTTATTTTAAGTGTCATAAGTGCTCCACAAATTTTCTAAGTGAAAGAGTAATATACTTGAAACAAAAAACCTAAGAAATTTTAAGCTGTTCTTAGTATTATGTCAGCTGGCCACTTTGCAGGTGTTCGTCAACGGACAACCATCAGGTAAATGGACTAATATGGGACTTATGATTTTTAACCTTCTTGTAAGATGCCAGATTGTGGATTAACTTCTTTATTAGTTTTATTTTAAGTGTCATAAGTGCTCCACAAATTTTCTAAGTGAAAGAGTAATATACTTGAAACAAAAAAACCTAAGAAATTCTCCTCTATGGGTGTTGATTAAAATAGATATTGTGTGTTGATTAGCAGGGAACTATGTTGAACTGGAAACTGAAAGTGGGAAGCCTAAAGATTTAAAAGCAAACATCTCTCAGTTCTGGCATGGTGGCTCTGCTTATGATGCTTGGTTCAGCTGTTCTCCAAATCAGGTTATCTTTCTTATATTTTGTTATGTGCTCTGCATAGAAAAACAGAACATGTTACTCATTCTATTTTAAAGTTCTTTTTGTGATGTGCTCTTGAACATATGTTGTATGGTTTGAGATTTTCAGGTGGCTCAAGTGCTACTCACACTTCCATACTCATTCTCACAACTTGGAATGCTATCAGGAGTATTGTTTCAGATCTTCTATGGATTAATGGGAAATTGGACAGCCTATCTTATTAGCATTCTATGTTGAGTACAGAACCAGAAAAGAAAGAGAAAAAGTTGATTTCAGAAACCATGTCATTCAGGTTCAATTTACTCTCTCCATATACATGCATACATACATATAGCTATTTATACTCTTACATATAGCTATCTTGAGTTCTTAAATGTTTCTTATACTCTTACTATTTATTCGTTCTTAAATATTAGTTTCTCCTTCTGATTGCAAAAATTAGAGACTGCAAATTCCGGACCTTTGCAGTTACAAGAAAGTGGAAAGATTATGTCTGGGAATGAAGTGTTAGACTTGCCTCTATATCAATATTCATGTTAGAAGTAATTAGTGCCTCCATTGTTCTAAAGAGATCATTTCAAGTCGTACAAGGAGAAACTAATACATGATGCAAGGTTGATGTAGACTCTGCGTAGTCTACCCTGGTGGTCTAGATTCACGTACATCGGAATATACTTAAGCTGGATATGTATTGGACCGGAAATAATGAATGAAATGTGATGTAATATTTTTGCTTATATGTTTTATTTTTTGAAATGATTTGTACTCAACACTCATGTATTTAGTACAAAAGTAGATATATTTAGTAGTGAAATATCTATATATTGGTTTTGGGCTTATATATAACCAATAATTAATAAAAATTTATTCAACTTATAATCAAAATAAAATTAAAAAGAGAGCATTTTACATGGTATAGCTCCGCGCAGCGGGCACACATACTAGTATATATATGGACGCGCATGTAATGAAAAATATATACCAACGATCACTAGCAAAACAGAAAACAGTTCACTTGTGTTCTTGACATGTTCCTAGTTCTAAATCCGAATTCATTACATTATTCAGGTACAACACCTACACACAGCTGCAGAACTTGAAAAATAACAAAAGTGGATTAGAACTAGGACTGTTCTATCAAAAGTTCTGTATCAGTCTATCAGATAAACAAAACTAATTCTATTCTCATTTATTTAGGAACTAGGAGGTAAGGCTCCACATTCAGGATACAAATATCACAAACTCATCATTATATAATTATCCTACCATCATAAAAATCTAATCATGTAATTATATATTAGATTAATATCGCAACAGCATTCGAATCTCTATGAATGCATGAAATTATTGAATGCATTTCCAAAAGGAGTGGTTCATTTGTTGTGAATTGGTGCTTTCCGCTGTGGTGGGTTATAATCCATCTCCAGAACCACAAGCCTTTCTTTCACTCCCTTATTTAGAGCCTCCTCTTCCTCATCAGGTCGTCGCGATTTTGAGCCCTACACGATAGTCATTAGTAACATGTTGCGCATCATCTCTCCTGTACCTTTACTGTTTATCAGACTATTTCAGCTCTTCGAGCATGATTTATAGTTATTACTATCTTACACATACCCTGCTCTTCGAGCATGATTCACAGGTATGTTCAGTTTGATCTACGCCTTAGTTATGCTAATCTACTAAGCTAATTAAATTTTAGTTATAATAAATTGCATGTTTTGATAACTGCAGAAGATATCTTGATGGGAAGCTCCAAAGAACACACTATGTCAGTACTGTACGTTTATCGACATATGTATGCATGGGACCTGAACTATTTAGTATTTTAGTGCATAAACATGAGCATACATATATAATACACACGGATCTTTTTGCCTTTCCTTACTCTGTTTGGTGACAATGAAAGAGACATTTTACCAGTCACTATCCTCCCCACTGCCTCCTGTTCAGAGTACTAACTTGCAGGTACTGTGTAATTAGTTACTTAATTAACTAATTACCTCTGGTAGTAGAACTTGTTTTGCATTTGGCATAACTGCTTGAGAGGTTGACTGATCAATCCTGTTGGGAGACATTAACTCATCAATCCTTTTTCTGGACAGTGACACATCAATCTCACTCCCTGCATATGTTAATTACATCTCTATTAATGTTTAGTCATAGGTTAACACAATAATACTCGTATTATGACAATAATCATGAATTATTGTCATAGTATAGTTAACAGTGTCCTTTACTAGTTTCAGTATCTCCCTTTCTTGAGGATATTAATATAAAAATATTGATCAAATCTACAAAATACAAGTATCTTCGGGCTAGAAAGCTAGCGTGCTAGATCTATGAACCGTAGTTGGGATATAATCATCAGTATGATTATATGAATAGAGGCTAATAAAATTATTGGGAAACTTGGAGTTGGCGGCTTAATTGTGACATGGAGGACGTGTCCTTGGTCTTGAATAATCGGAGAAGAAAACAGGATTTTTGTTCTGGTACTTTTGTTGCAAGTGCAATGACACTGAAACTAGAGACTTGATTGAGATAACACCTCTGTGATCTTCGGTTTTTTCCTTCTGAGAAGTATCATTGTCCTTTTCTGCATCAAGAATGTTTATGCTATCCACGTCCTGATTATGATCACTTCTCTCAACCATGCTCTTGTGACCATTTGTATCTTCTTCTTGATTCATGTTAAATCTGACAACCTTAGCCATCTGAAAAATAAATATCACAAAGAAAGATAAATCACCAGATGTAAACATATATGTCTGAGATAAGTACATAATTTCGTATATAGCCTTCAATTTTGTGAAATCCACTCAAGGTAAATATTTTTTTAGGACCATTAACCATTGAAGTACTCGGTACTTGTTCTACTGAAGGTTTACATAAAAATCAAATTTCCTAAAGAAATTTCGCAATTCTAAAACCATTAGATTTTGTGTTTAGCTCATAAAATTATCACAAGATGTAAGATTATAAGCTACCGACGGGCCACACTAGGAGATCTTTCTTTTGCCAGATAGTACAGAGTTGTACTTGTATTTTGGGTATTAACTAATACATATACCATGAATAAATATTGCATGTCATAGATAATTAGATATATTATATATTGAGAGAGATAGAGAGATACCAACCTTGGCAGGAAAAATTTGTTTGGGGGAATCCTTTTCGAATAGCGGAAGATGGCGAGCAATACAGGCATGCATGCAGAAGAAGATAAAAACGAGATGAAATGTAACAAAGTACATGATTACGATGATGAAATCTTGACTAATTAGCTAGATGAATAGGTTGTAGTAGTATACTTGGATACAAGTTAAAGGGCAACTACGAACTGCAGATATATCGATCTGGTTGTTGCTATATAGGCTAGGTAACAAGAAGCCTTAAAATAACATAAGATTATACTAAATTATCGAAAACAAACTATATGGATGGTTTTCGAAATGACCAAACAAGGACTATATTTATATGGATTTGTATATATGTAGATTGAACTGATCAATCAGTAGTAAGTGATCAACTAGAAGAAGCTAGAGCGAACTAGGGTTCGTGCATTAAATACACGTTGTGAAAGAGAATGAAAAGAGTGTTATGGTGTTAGTTTTTGATGAGACGAGACGATATATGGGTAAGAAAATTTTGGTCCACGTCTGAGATGGCCTCACCTTGTCTACTGATATTTTCTATCACTGGTCTTCTCAGCTATTGTGTATATTATATACACACCAAGCATTTCAAGGGCTTCACCACTGTTTTTTGGTTGGCCCCTCCAGAACTATGCTTTGCATGGACTATTTATGCATATGCGTCCATGTTATATAGAACGTATATGTGTGTACTTATGTACAGATCTTAGAGAAAATGGTACTGTTCAAGTTTGTGTAATTGTGTGTTGTAACAAGTGGTGAGAGATGGAAATGGAGAGATCGAGATTCGAGAAAGGGAAAATGCATATATATTATACAGTTAAATCTTGATAAACGAATATCATTTGAGCTGAATTTTTTTTTTCATCAAAAAAATGATTTATAAGACGAAATTATTCATCTACCCTTTATCCAGATTCTATCTAGTTCTACTAAATGGATGTTTTTACAGTATGCATAAGTCGTAACAGATTTTAAGTACTTTGAATTTTAGTCCCTCAAATATGATTTCACAGTGTGGAGTTAAGTAATTAACAACACTTCAGTAGTCTATGTTTACAGACCAGAGAATTAGAAAATGGTTAAATAACATGGAATGGTCGCAAGTCGCATCTAATTACGCATTTACGCCTAGTAAAACAAACCAATAATATTAATAATATTAAAAAAAAACAACTAATTAAGAAGCAGCAAAGACTTAAAGCCAAATGGCAAGTTAACAAAAAACTAGAATCCACCATGTTTGTTCAAACCGATGACCCCTGCTTCTCACTGTGTCTCCCTGAACCCGCTGTTTCGTTCATGTTTTGTGGCTCCGTGTTTTCCACCTTAATTTGTTACCACCACATGTTAGCTTCTTTCACTGTTTTAGTTTTTCCACAAGTTTTTTAATTTCTTGTGTACAGGTCCACAAATACTATAATCATTTGTATAATACAGTTCAACTTTTTCGATGAAGTAATAATAGATAAAGTAATAGTCTCGCTAAAGTAATATTTTTTTCCGATCCCCACATAATGGAAACAGTATATTTTTACTCTCGATAATGTAATAAATTCGATAAAGTAATATTTTTTCCTGGTCCTAAGCGTATTACTTTAAAGTGATTTAATTGTATATTTTGTTCAATTGACTTATAATTTAATATTGGGACATGTAATTCCATTGTTAGAGAGAGTCTGGAGACCTGCTCATTGTTATGTAAGGGTAGAAGATGAATTCTTTTCAGTAGTGATTACAGTTTAGCTACGATAATAAGCTTCATCCTTAATATATGGCAAAAAATTTAAATGACTATCATTCAAAAACGGATAGAGCATGTGCGAAATGCAAAGGAAGTGCGAGCGATATGCAAAGTGAGATCTTACATTGGTCAAACTTAAAAAGACAATGATGCAAAGGAAGATCTTACACTTGGCAAAACGTTTAAAAAATGCAAGATAGTAAACCAGTGATAAAATGATGAGACAAACACACACATTTATATATTTGTATTTAGAAATCCTAAACGTAAATTGATGGAAATATTGTTCGAATCCAGTTTGAGACATGTAGCATTACTATTGGAATGCTAAACAAAACAAGAGAATGCACTGCAATTCAAGCTAGCACTTAGTACGGTGCTTGGAAAAGTTCGTGTGTGCATGTCTCGTTAATACCCTTCAATCTTCTTAAACTCAGCCCCGTTGTGTCTTCAATCTCAAAACGATCGTCTAGATATCTTCATTGAATGGTAAATATATTGTACTATAGTAAACTATATAGAATTCAGTCTTCTATTCTATGGTATCTTAATGCCGACACAAAGCCCAAATGTATTGGAGAGATATTTTGACTCTTACCATACAAGTGAGGAAGTCAAGTTGCTAAGCTATTGAGTGACATGAGTTCACAAAGTCGACATACTACCACTTGTCCACACGCACGAACTCTCTCTCTACCATAAGTTAAAAGTTGTACGTCTCCAATTTTTTGTATACGAAGATATGAATTTGTTACGACTGGATTTCCACCTGGATTTCCACCGGGTCGGCCTTCGGGTTGATCCTGAAAAGTGAGAAGAATGCGAGGGATTGTCCCCCCGATTCACCTCCGGTATGAGAGTAAGTAAGTCGTGTTTTTAGAGTACTTTGAACGTAAAGAGAGTGTGTGTGTTAGAAAATTATGAGCCTGTCTTCTCTTGTAGATTCAATCTATATTTATACCTTAGAAATTATGTCCGTTACCTTAAAAGGGCCCCATGGGCATCATTGTGTTTCCCACCACCGAAAGTAGATAAATACCGTTCAAGAAAAGAGGAGACCGTTAGCCATTTTGGGCTTCTTCTTGTTGGGCCTTCGGTTCGGCCCATAATGGGTATAGGGCTTCCAACATGTCCCTCGGCTTCGTTCGGTAATGTTTTTAGGACGAAGGCTAAAGAACCCATATTTTTCATTTGACACGTTCCGTTCGGTCGCGTCTGTCGAATTTATCCGACCATTCGTTCGGTTGCCCGGCGATGGACAAGAGTCGAGTTTTCTCTTGGGGAGTCGTGTTCCTTTATGAGGGACAGCTGTCTGATTTTGAGATTTGCGCCTCAATCTGGGCCGTTGGATTTCGAAAGATCTCCAAGCGTCACATATCTTTTGTTTAAAAAATCACGCGACCCACATCCCTCTCATTTTACACCATCTCACCAAAAACTTCAAACACACCCTTCTTTAAAGAGAATCTATATCGACAATTGGAACCGTCGCTTCTTCCCCGGAAAACTTGAGTTCTCCGACTTCGTTGGAGTCCCACGTTCAAGCATTTTATCCCCAGGAGTACGATCTTCTCGAGAATCTTCGAATAAGTAAGCTTTTCTTTGCCCCCCTTTTTTTGTGAAAATCGCTGTATATATACGCATGATTGTATGTATATGTATGCATCTTTTAATATGTTGAAATTGCCGTATGCTATTTCTAGACCATATTCCTTTTTCCTGCGTTTTTCTTGGACGAAAAGAAAGGGTCTTGAATCTTGTTGATCTTCGAAAAACTTCCCATAGGATTTTATGGGATTGATTGGGGTTTCATTCAGGGTTAGGATGAGTTTTAGGGGATTGTATGGGATTGGTCTTCTAATTTTGTGTCGGGGCATGGGACATTCTCGATCGATCCTGGCCCACTGTACTCGGTTTTCTCTTTCTTGT
The DNA here is from genome assembly GCA_036435485.1 of Saposhnikovia divaricata. Taxonomy (NCBI): domain Eukaryota; kingdom Viridiplantae; phylum Streptophyta; class Magnoliopsida; order Apiales; family Apiaceae; genus Saposhnikovia; species Saposhnikovia divaricata. Next base: position 38,841,210 of record CM071599.1, read on the forward strand.
TAAATGTTTTCTTACTCCGGCCCGAGTACACGGCTAATCTCTACATTTCCGAATGCAGGGATATGGATCGATCGACCGAAGGTGTGGGTCCTTCGGAAGTGTCCCCTTTTAGCAACGTCGAAGAGTTTCCAGCGGCCAACCATCGGTCGAGATTGGCCGAAAGTGCAATCGCTAGATTTTCTTCGGAATATGTCGTGGAGAAGCACGTTTGGTATTTTTACACTCCAAGGAAGAACGATAGGATTTGGCACAATCCCGAAGTGCCAGCGGCGTACGGAGGGGGTCTAGCTACGGGTATTTCTGAGGCTGCTTTCAAGTGTGGATTTCGCCTGCCGATGTTGTGCATTTTGAGGAGCATCCTCAAGCAGACGGGGGTAGCTATCGGTCAGTTGGATCTGAACAGCTTTATTCAGATTAACGTCTTCCAGGCTCGGTGCTTGGCCGTGAAGATGATACCAAGGACCAATCTTTTTTGGCATCACTTCGAATTTCGGCGGAATTCGAAGAGTAATGGTTTTTATACAATCGCTCGCCGGGTAGGCAGGGCGGATTGGGCGTTCACGAATTATAGCAACAAAGAGACTCACTTGAAATGGGCTTTCGTCTCTGGCCCGAGGATGGAGAAGTTTGGTGTCTGGAAGGATGTCGATCCTTCGATGTTAAAGTTTCGTACCCCGCTTTCGGAGGCGGATAAGCATGATTACCGATTGCTCTGTGGTCTAGAGATGGATAAAGTCCCGTTGTCCCTCAGTCGGGATAACGACTGGTTGATCGGTCTTTGGGGTAGTGGTAACTTTCTCTTGTCTTTCCGTTTTCTTTGTGTCTTGTATTTGTTTTTCGCGATATGCTTGTGCTCATACTCTGTTAAAACATCTTTATGTATTTGTTCGGTTATTTATGCCTTAACCTTTCTCTTTGTTTTGTGCAGTGTCTTCCCATGATGAGATCATCGAGAGGAAGCGTAGAAAGGCGGCCGACCTTGTAGCCGCAGCTCTGGCGGCCAAAGCGAATAAGGAGGCCGAAGAGACCCGCGGTTCGGTCGGTGCTGAAGGTGATAGGGCTTTGGTTAAGGTTAATCCAACCTCAAATCCGATTCAGAATCTGGATTTGGGGAATGATGTTGACCCTACCACTCCGAACGAACCAAGGAAGAGGATTCGGTCGGAAGCTTCGGGCTTGAAGGTGTATGCACCCCAATGGGGCGTTCTGGAGACCGATAAGATTGTTGTCCCTGCTCCTCCGGCCTCGACCATTATAGGCCCCGATCTGTGCAGCGGCCTCGTTCTTCCGGCCGACAGACCGACTTACGATCAGGCGACTGACCTTCAGGCTTGCACCGAGATGATGGCCCTCCTGTCCATGGTAATATAAATTTTGTCCGTCATTCGTCTTTTTGTCTTCAGCTTTTGATCTTTGCCTTTGTTTATTTACAGGGTGCTTCTTGGTCTGCCGTGGTGACTGAGAGGGTCGAAGCGATGCAGGAAAGGCTGAAAAAGGTCGACCAGCTGGAGTCGAGGGCGGTCAAGGCCGAGGAGGACCTTCGGAATTCGACGGTCGAGCTCGAAAGAGTTACGGGTCAGTCGGAATCCTTGAAGACGGCGAATGATCTGCTCCAGGAGAAGCTGGATGTTTTGCAGAAGCGTCTGGAATGGAGAAACAAGCAGCTGAAGACCACGAGAAAGGGTTCTCGGAAGCTGGTAAAGAAGCTCGAGCGTACCGAAGAGCGGTGATATCAGATGGGTTATGATGATGCTGTCATTAAGGCAAATGCCTTAGGCTTCGATCATACTCAGCTGATTGATACCGAGCTTGGTATGACTGATCCAGTCGGCAGGGAGAAGTCCGATCAGTCGCTGGATGTTTCTTCGGGCGAAGATCAAGAACTTTCTGATGATTAGTGTAGTTTGTCTTTTAGCAACTTTTGCTGTAACATTTACTGTTGCCTTCGGGCGTGACATTTGTGCCTTCGGGCCTTTTTATTGTATAAATATTGTCTTGTATCTTCGCCTTTTTGTTTTTGCCTTAGCATAATTTATATTTACGCATCTTCGGCGCTTTGTTTTTGCCATATTTTTCGCGTTTATGCATTTTCGGCCTTTCGTCCTAGCATCATAATTTTTTTATTTTTATGCATCTTTGGCCTTTCGGCCTAGCATAATTCTTTTTTTATGCATCTCTGGCCTTCGGCATAGCATAATTCTTTTTTATGCATCTCTGGCCTTCGGCCTAGCATAATTCTTTTTTATGCATCTCTGGCCTTCGGCCTAACATAATTCTTTTTTATGCATCTCTGGCCTTCGGCCTAGCATAATTCTTTTTTATGCATCTCTGGCCTTCGGCCTAGCATAATTCTTTTTTATGCATCTCTGGCCTTCGGCCTAGCATAATTCTTTTTTATGCATCTCTGGCCTTCGGCCTAGCATAATTCTTTTTTATGCGTCTCTGGCCTTCGGCCTAGCATAATTCTTTTTTATGCATCTCTGGCCTTCGGCCTAGCATAATTCTTTTTTATGCATCTCTGGCCTTCGGCCTAGCATAATTCTTTTTTATGCGTCTCTGGCCTTCGGCCTAGCATAATTCTTTTTTATGCATCTCTGGCCTTCGGCCTAGCATAATTCTTTTTTATGCATCTCTGGCCTTCGGCCTAGCATTTCCCCAGTATTTAAGGAGTTTGTGAATAATTAAGGTCCTTTGATCTGTTGGAAATGTATCCTCCCTCCTTAATTATGTCAAAGTAGCTTAAATACTAAAAACATGAGTCCTCAATTCTGCTTATTTCAAGGGTAAAAAATAGTGGGGTATACATTGAAAATACATATATTGAAGCTTACTGATAAAAACGGCGAAGGCGTGAAGCATGCCATGTGTTCTTGATGTGGCTTCCGTCCGAATGAGCTATCTTGTATGTTCCTGGACGGACAACTTCAACCACCACGTAAGGACCTTCCCAATTTGGCATAAGTTTGCCTTGTTTGGTTGGCATTGAAGTTGCTAACTCACGAAGTACCAGGTCCCCTACATGGAAAGATCTTTTCTTTATTCCAGAATCGTAGTATTGGGCTGCTCGGAGCTGATATCTCGAATTTCTTTGGTGGGCAGCCTCTCTTTCTTCTTCAACCAAATCTATATTTGCCCGAAGCCCGTATTCATTCATTTCAATGTTGAACACCTGTGTTCGGTATGATTCTAGACCCACTTCGGTCGGCATGAGGGCGTCAGTGCCGAAGGCAAGCTTGAAAGGAGTTTCGCCGGTAGATGATCTCGGTGTCGTTCGGTAGGCCCAAAGGACGTATGGCAATTCTTCGGCCCAAAGGCCCTTGGAATCTCCCAATCTTTTCTTAATTCCGTCGAATATGATTTTGTTGGCCGCTTCGATCGCCCCGTTTGCCTGTGGGTGGCCGACCGAGCTGAATTTTTGTTGTATTCCGAACTCGAATAAGAATTTCCGAAATTTGCTTCCAATAAATTGGGTTCCGTTGTCTGAGATACATATCATCGGGATGCCGAACCTTAATATTATTTGTTCCAACACAAACTTCTTAGCTGCATCTTCGGTGATGGCGGAAAGTGGTCTGGCTTCTACCCATTTAGTCATGTAGTCGATGGCTACGATGCAATATTTAGCCTGCTTAGTGCTTGTGGGTAAGATGCCGACAATGTCTACTGCCCACATGGCGAAGGGAATGGGATTGAGTACCGATGTCATTTCCTCTGGGGGTTGTTTCGGAACGTTGCTGAATAACTGGCATTGTTTGCACTTTTTCGCGTAGTTCAAAGCATCCTCCCTTAATGTTGGCCAGAAGAATCCTTGCCTAAGGATTTTGAAGGAAAGCGACCGTCCGGCTAGATGTTCCCCGCAGATACCTTCGTGAACGCTTTCCAATGCCATCAATTGTTCTTCAGGGTCCAAGCATCGCAGCATCGGTTGGGTGACCGACCTTCTATACAGCCTTCCTCCAACAATTGAGTAACTAGCGGATCGGTATTTTATCTTCTGGGCTTGTTTCTTGTCGAGTGGTAGGGTATCTTTTTCTAAGAAGGCTCTGATCGGTGTCATCCAATTGATTCCTTGGTGTATTTCCAGGCAGTGTTTTCTGTCTATCGAAGGCGATTTTACTTCGGTCAGGTAGATAGAACCTGTGAGGTTTTGGGTTTCTGCCGAAGCTAGCCTTGACAGGGCGTCGGCTCGGCTATTATCTTCTCTGGCTACTTGGCTTAGCTCGAATGACTCAAATAGCACGGAATTCTTGTGTACCTCGGTGGCGTATGCCTTCGTTCGCGGATCTTTCTGTCCGTATTCGCCGGAGAACTGTTTGACGACCAACATTGAATCGCTGAAGGCTCTTAAGTGTTTTACTTCCAAATTTCTTGCCAAGTTTAGGCCTGCTAGCAGGGCCTCATATTCGGCCTCGTTATTGGTTAAGGAAAAGGTGAACCTAATTGCCTGACATATTTCGAATCCTTCGGGGCTGGTTAGAATCAGGCCTGCTCCGCACTTGGTTCCGGCCACAGAACCATCTACAAACAGTTTCCATTTACCTGGAGAACGGATCGGTTGTTCTTCGGCAACCAAATCCTTCGGACTGGAGAAAGAGCATTCCACCATGAAGTCGGCTAAAGCTTGTGCCTTAATTACCGTTCTGGGAATGAACTCCAGATCGTATTCTCCCAATTCGACCGACCAGGCGATTATCCTTGTTGATGCCTCGGGCCTGCGCATGATTTTTTCAGTGGTTGGTTGGTTACGACCTGAATCGTTCGGCCTTGGAAGTAGTGTCGTAATTTTCTCGATGCCATTACCAACCCATAGGCGAATTTTTCTGCATTTGGATATCTAGTTTCGGCGTCCTTCAGTATGTGAGATACGTAAAATACCGGGTGTTGGTTTCCTTCGTGTTGTTTGACCAGTACAGCTCCAAGCGTTCGGTCGTTCACAGCCAGGTATAACTGTAGAGTTTCGTTTGGTCTCGGTCTCATCAAGAGAGGGGTGTTCACCAGATACTCCTTTATTTCTTCGAATGCCTTTTGACAATTTGGTCCCCAATCGAAAGTCTTTTTTCCTCGAAGCACTTCGAAGAATGGTAATGCTTTTTCAGCAGACCTGGAAATGAATCTCCGGAGAGCTGCCATTCGTCCAGTTAATTTCTGAATGTCTCTTATTGTCTTGGGTGCTTCCATATCCATGACGGCCTTGATTTTCTCTGGGTTTGCCTCAATCCCTCGGGCACTCACCATGTATCCAAGGAATTTTCCGCTGTTAACCCCGAACGTACATTTGTTCGGGTTGATTCTCATATTGTTTTCCCTTAGCGTTTCGAAGCATTCCTTCAGGTCGTTTGCATGATCCTGGAAGGGTGACTTTACGATCATGTCGTCGACGTAACATTCCATGCTTCGTCCTATTTGCTTTTTGAAGAGCTTGTTAACCATTTTCTGGAAAGTTGCCCCCGCGTTCTTTAGCCCGAAGGGCATTTTTATGTATGCGTAAGTGCCGTTCGGGGTGATGAATGCTGTCTTCGGAATGTCTTCGGCATTCATGGCGATTTGGTGATATCCTGAAAAAGCGTCCAAAAAACTGAGAATCTGATGTCCCGATGTGGCGTCTATTAGCTGATCGATGTTGGGTAGGGGATAGTGGTCTTTCGGACAGTGTTTATTTAGGTCAGTGTAATCGACGCACATTCTCCATTTGCCGTTTGACTTTTTGACGACAACTACGTTCGCCAACCATTCGGGGTAATCAATTTCTTCGATAAATTTGGCCTCTAGTAGTTTCTCAACTTCGGTCTGGATAACCCTTTGTCTTTCTATGGCAAAATTTCTCTTCTTCTGTTTTACAGGTTGGGCGTCGGGTTCGACGTTTAGACAGTGCTTCGCGACTGAAGGATCTAATCCAGGCATGTCTTCGGGATTCCAAGCGAATACGTCGTGGAATTCCCTGATGACGGCAATGACCCTCTCCTTCAGCTCTGGTTCCATCCCCTTGCCTATTTGGATCATTTTCCCGGATTGGCCCACATATAATTCGATTTCTTCGATTTCGGCTGCCGGTTCGGCAATTGGACAGGAGAGATCGGTCCCAAACTTCTCGATCTCTATGTTCAGCATTTGATGGTTTCCCCCGGCGTCTTCATCTCTTTTCCTTTTCCCGGATTCGACCAATTCTGCGTCTTTATCTTTGTCAAAATCTTCTAACATGATGATTCTTGCTACTTTTTGATCGCCCTTCATTTCTCCAATCCCTTACTCGGTAGGGAATTTTAGCTTCAAGTGCGGTATGGATGATACGGCTTGGAATAGGGATAAAACGGGTCTGCCCAGGATGCCGTTGTATGGGCTGTCTACCCGAACGACGTAAAATTTAGCTTCCTTTTCCACGGTATATGGCGCTTTTCCTAGGAGCACATTTAATCTGATGGTACCTTCGATCGGTACTGGTTGATTACCGAAGCCGTATAAGGGTGCCTCGTGGCATGGTTCGAGGTGTTCTCCTCCTAGGTTCATTTTAGAATATGTCCTGTGGTATAGGATATTGACCGAGCTCCCTTCATCGACTAGCACCTTCCAGATTTTATTATCTCCGATCACCGGATTGATAACCAGGGGGTCTTCGTGTGGCCATATGACGTCCTCGTAATCATCCTCCGTGAAGCTGATCGGCAATGGTTGTTTGGCTGTTTTCGATTGGTAAAGACTGTATATTTGCCTGGTGTATTTCTTTCGGGCCGTCTTACTGTCCCGATCAAGTATTGTGCCGCCAAAGATCGTTCGGACCTCGCCTCTATACTTTTTCGGTCTTTCGGTTTCTCCGGGATTTCTTCTTTCCTTTGCATCGAGCTTTTCTCTTAAGTCGCTCACGAACTGGGATAACTCCCCGCCTTTGATCATCTTTTCGATCAACTTCTTTAGGTGGTAGCATTCATCTGTGTTGTGGCCCTTATCCCGATGATACTCGCAGTACTTGTTTTCGTTTCTTCTGGACTCAGGGGTTTTGATTCGAGGTGGTCGAACGAACCCTGGTTTTCCTTTGATTTCATGGAGGATCTTGGAGATGGGTGTGTTGAGGCGAGTGAACACAGTACTATCTTTGTCTTGTCTTTGTCCTGTTGTTTTTGGATCGTTCATCCTTCCTCGTGTGTTGCTATGATTCCTTCGGTCGTCCCTGCGCTCGCCTCTTCTATCGTCTCTGTCGTTCCTTCGACTTTCTTTGTACCCTCCAATTGTTTCTAACTTCCTTCGTATTGCTTCTCCCCGGACGTATATGTCGTTTAGTGATTTTGGGGGAACGTCATAGAGAGATGACCGGAGCTTCTTGCCTTTCACAGGGTCGAGACCTGCTGAAAGGAATCCAGCGGCTTTGATCTTATCGAGGCTTGTGACCATTCCGACTTCCTCTTTGAATCTTGCTAGGTAGTCCCCTAATTCTTCGTTCGGTCTTTGTCTGCAGTGAATTAGGGCTTCAGTGTCTTTTTCTCTTCGGCATAGATGGGAGTAATTTCTCAAGAACTTCCTTTTAATTTGTCCATAAGAATCAATCGACCGTGGTCTTAGTGAACGATACCACATGGATGCCGACCCTTTTAGGTAAGTTTTGAACATTTTGCACAGCATGATGTCGCAATGTCCCATACCAGTCATGAGGGATTCGTACTTCTCACAATGGTCTTCGGGATCGCCTTTTCCGTTGAACTCGTGCATCTTTGGGAATTTCCTTCCTGGTGGTGGTCGGTATTGTTCTATCTCTTCGGTCACGACAGGCTCGTGGCTAATTGTCCTATCTCCGAACATAACCTTTTCCAATCTGCGAATACGATCGTCTGTGTGCGGACCTTCTTCTTCCGAGTCCGAGGAATCTACAACCTTCGACTTGGTTTTCTTAGATTGTAGTTCTGAGTTCCATGACTCATCTTCATCGTCCTTGACCCTTTTATCTTTTCGGTCATCTTTGGGTGTCCGGCCTTCGGCCTCGAGGGCTTCGCGCAATGTCTTCTCCTGTCGTTCGATTTCCTTTCTTTGGAGTTTCAAGGTTTGTAGCTTTACTCGGTCGGCTTCCCTTAGCTCGGCTTGCCGTGCTGCTTCGTTCTGGCTTTTTGCCTTCTCTGTTTCCTTTCCTTTGGCTTTCTCTTCTCTCCATTTTGCTAGCATTTCTTGTTATTCTTCGGGGGAGGGCATGTCTTCATTGAAATCGAGCATTCTTTGGGCGGCCGGAGTCGTCCTTTGCGTGGCGGGACTGTCTCCTATCACGGTGCTTTCGTTATTCCTGGGTGTTTCTTCGATTGTCATAGTTTGCCAAAATTTTAACACAGATTGTATCTCTACGGTCCCACAGACGGCGCCAAATGTTACGACTGGATTTCCACCTGGATTTCCACCGGGTCGGCCTTCGGGTTGACCCTGAAAAGTGAGAAGAATGCGAGGGATTGTCCCCCCGATTCACCTCCGGTGTGAGAGTAAGTAAGTCGTGTTTTTAGAGTACTTTGAACGTAAAGAGAGTGTGTGTTAGAAAATTATGAGCCTGTCTTCTCTTGTAGATTCAATCTATATTTATACCTTAGAAATTATGTCCGTTACCTTAAAAGGGCCCCATGGGCATCATTGTGTTTCCCACCACCGAAAGTAGATAAATACCGTTCAAGAAAAGAGGAGACCGTTAGCCATTTTGGGCTTCTTCTTGTTGGGCCTTCGGTTCGGCCCATAATGGGTATAGGGCTTCCAACAGAATTTTTTTTTAATATGGAATGAAAAATATTGTAATAACATACTTGTCCTAACTACATTTCAAAAAAGAAACAATAAAAAACCAAAACTGCAGATGGTTAGAACTATGAGTTACAGAATTACTGCTTAGGTATAAGGTCGAACCTGTAAAACATTATCTAAATGCCGCCCACATTATAATGCTGTAAAATGTTGCACCGACGACAATGACGAATGAACCATCCTTTTCCATGAACTCTTCTGAGTATACAACTAAAACATCTATATACTGAATACTGATCAGTAAATTTAATGTCAAGAATTGACCGAAAGATTCCAGTTATAGTTGCATACATCCACAGATTAATCGATAGATTTAATACAAATATAGTCATCTCATTAGGAACAATTCTGTGTACAAACACACTAAAGCGTGCTATATAATTTCACCACCTACCAGTTACATTCCCATATCTTGCTACTAGGGAATGAAATTCAGATTTGATTCAGATACAATAATATTTTGCCACATATAAGCAAGGAGTACAATGATCTCTGCACAAATTTTACACAATCCTCCTTCCATTTGGCTGCAAGTTTATATACTTAAATCAATCAAATTCTAATCACAGGTATGCATAGCTTACCTATTGTCACTTAGTGTATACATGAAATGAAGCTATTGGGTATCACAAACATGTTGAGGCAAGCGAAAGTACCCTGTAATTAGCAAACAAGTGACTTCTTGCACCTACAAAATGTTGCCACCTTCGCTAGCTCTCCGGTAAATGCATTCATTAATCAGGCTAATTACGAATGGAAGGTTTAATTTATGGTCACAATTGGATGAACGTAATTCATGATCACGCTCGAAGAAGATTATTCACAGTTACTGTCACAGAATTAATTCGTTCGCTGCAAATCCTGCATATATATCAGAAACACTTACTGAACCAGCTACTGTCAGTTAAATACACAAAAACCAATGAAGCTCACGATTCACTTACTATTTAAAGGATAATGATAACAGTAAGGAACTTTGTCCATATATATTTTATCAACAGGGAAGAGTTGCAGGTGTGAAAAAAGTTTTTTTTCTCCCCAAAGATAAACTAAATACTTATGATATGAGAAAGAAGTCCAAAAAATTCTTTACATTAACAAATAATTACCATTTAAGGAAACTTTTAAGCTTTGACTTATATCCATAACAATAGCTAAAAATGTGATATAAGTAAATGATAGCATGCAAAACTATAGAGATTTTAGGAAAATTCAGAGTCTTTGATTATATACGCATTACTGATAGTCTGATATTAGTTCTAAAGCAAAAGGGACTAATATTACTATTCCCAACCTTTACTTATGTTTACCCTCCTAGACACTCACAGGCTCGTCTTCAAGCTCGTAAACTAGAACTAGAATAGGATATCCTCCATTTTTAAGAAAGTAGTTGAATATAATCCGGTTCTTTGAGCATACGGATTGAATAAAAACACTAGATGTCTATATATAATAACCCCATATGTCAATATAGACCTGGAATATTAATTCATCTGGGACATGGGGCAAGACCTCTCGTACTGTTTCAGCCATGGCAAGTATGCTTGCTAGGTCTTCATTAGCAGCATGAGATGTTGTCCTCACATGTACTCCACCTGCATTTCCTGGATATCTTGCACTGCCAGGAGAAGAAACCGCTGAACTGGATGTAGTAGCTTGGGAGAAATTTGCAGGCCAAAGGTTCCAATCATTGTCTTCCAGAGCAGTCTGAGCATAAGATGCAAGATGTCTCATCATCATGTGAACTCTTCCCAGCCCAACTGACCTCATAATTGTAGATGGGCCCGCTCCATCAAAACCCAGCCAAGTTGAATCTAGTCCTCCACCCCTAAAGAAAACATAAAAACAAAAGGGAAAGGGGAAAACTTTAGTAATTGGAATCAAGTAATTGGAATCCATGAACTACAATATCAAGTAATTGGAGCCATATATCAAGTAATTGGAATCCATGAACTACAATAGCCTATAAATAAACATTACACAAGCAGCAAGCATTATCTACATCCAACTTAGTTAAACTCCAAATGGAGAAAAATGCTCAATGTTGGAATGCAAACGGATCCTTCAAAAATAGATGTACAAAATTTTCCATTAACTTGTACCTGACATGTCTCAAAAAGTATACTTAGAGGCTCATAGAACAATAAGAAGAACATAGATGACACTATTGTTCCATAAAGCATCAGGCACGTCCTAATCCTAAAACAATCGACAAAAAGAATGAGAATTTCAGACACTGTGTGTGTGTGTGGGAGTAGTATATTTCGTATGGGCTATTACTTGGTTGCTCCAATATTAATCTAGTCTTTGTGGTGCTATATTTCCTTTGTTAACCAAAAGCATGCCAATTATATTAGCATATGGAACAACAAACTACATGTTTAATATATCATCAGATGGTGCTTAGAATTACCAGAGCAAGTCAAAGGAGAAGACTAGCAACAGAACGGAATACACACGGAAGTATGTCCAGGGAGTTGCAGAAGGAGATGCATTCAAATGATCAAGTCGATCTCTAGCTAGAGCTTGAAACAACTGTACAAATAATTAAATAAGTACAGTATTTTACCTGAAGAATATCTTACAACCTAATACACCTCACAACAAACCTTTAAGGAACACAGAATGACCAGCCACGCTGTCCATAAGCTCCCCTGGTATATCGTTGGCGGGACTACCAGTGGAAGAAAAGTTCCCTATGAGAGTCATCAACACACAACCATGAGCTTCACTATTTGAGATGACATTTTAACCTGTAAAAGGCACTTAAAGTAAGATAGATTTAACAAGCTGAACAGTCGAAAATGTCTTTTAATTCTATCAGTTGATAAACAATTAAATTTGAAACCAGAAAAACCACGAAAACGTTCGATAACTTGCATCTTTGTCAAAGGCATATAGTATTCTCTTCAAGTTGACGAGAATATGTTTTTCTTTCTTTCTTTAGCACCCAAAAAAATTTAGAAATCTTTTTTCGTCGCTATCAAATTTGCAACAAATGTACGCTAAAACCAAGGTGCCTCTGGATCATAGGATTTTGACCCAGTTAATGGGAATAAAATTCTGATACATTTTGGTATTAAATCTCATTCCAATTCCCATTAACCGGGTTGAAAACCCAAAATCCAAAAGGCCCCCAAGTAACTTCATCATATCACCACTATGACTAGCTCCCAATTGTTCTACGACAAAAACCTTAGTTTTATTTCTTATTCTCTAGATTATATTTGCAAACATCTTTGTTTTTTGTACCAGCTTCATTTACATTTAAATAAAATCTACTCTCTATGCCTGCCCAACCCCCCCCCCCCCTCCCCAAAAAAAAATACAAAAATTTATAGAGAGAAGACTAAAATCGGCAAGCATAGAAGGTGCTTAACTACAACCACATCTACATTGAGGTATCTGAATAATATGACCTTATATATGACATAATTAACGAGGCTCTTAACTACAACCACATCTACATTGAGGTATCTGAATAATATGACCTTATATATGACATAATTAATGAGGCTCTCAACCAGTTTTCGACCTTCAGAAGAATGCAACTCAGCAAAGAATATAGTCTGCAGCAAAGAGTAGAGAACAAAAATAAAAAGATATAAGGAGACAACTTATACAATGAGGAAAAATAAAAATATAAATCAAAGTATAATTACGAAACCGTAAAAGTAGCTCAGACACATGACCAGCACACTACAGGACCAACTGATACACGCACACCAAATTAACCAAATAATAATCATACTAATTTTTCAGCAGCATAGTTTTCAAATGTGAGACTATATTAAAATGTGCATAGGCACCTTGTCAAAATTGACTCCATAACACTAAACTTAACTCTGCAAACAGTAGGGCAAAACACATTTTAGCGATACATATAGCCCTCTCCAAAACATCCCAAACAGCTTAAAGACGAGTTGGTACTTGGTACTCCTTTCTGACGAAAGGAGTTGGCCATTTAAGATGAATCACAACTATGTGGATAAACATAAAAAGCAAAAGAGAGTATATAGAATATGTTGAAAGGCTCGACAGATGCATTGATAGTAAGGTGCTCTATTTATAGAGCTTACAATATACAGATTATGGTGAAGGGAATAAATTAACTACTTGTAATTAACTATACAAAGTGTTCAGAATGAGGCAACTAGTTGAATGCACGTGAAGGAGTTGTGATGGTGATCATGTGAGAGTGTCTTAACATGTGAACAACCAACTGAAGTTGTTAGCATGTGAAGCTTAGGTTGCTAGCATGTGAAACACTCATTGTGTGCACTAATACTTAGCATATGCACTAATACTCATTGTGTGCACTAATACCTTATGAGTTTTGGTCGTATGCCATGGAAACAGCTGCTTATCTTTACAACCGTCTTCCTTCTCCAGTGCTGCAAGGGCGTAGTCCTTTTGCATCGTTATTTAACAAGATTCCCACTTATGATAAGTTGCGTATCTTTGGATGTTTATGCTTTCCATGGTTAAAACCGTATGTAGATCACAAGCTGGTACCTCCTTCCAGGGAATGTCTTTTCCTTGGTTATTCACTCAGTCAAAGCGCCTATCGATGTTATGATCTAGTCAATAAACGAATGTTCATTTCAAGACATGTTCGATTTGATGAAAACTCATTTCCTGGCAAGACCTTCTTTTGCAGTAATGGAAACACTGTTTCACACCACATCTCCAACCAAGGTGCAGATGTTCACATCTCTCACGTTCCAGGAGTTGGAGTCTCCACACCCATGTTCCATACTTTCTCAGAACCAGCATCTATCCTACCATCCACATCACATGACTCAACCACGGCAGCCTCTACTTCTGAGCAACACCTATGTACTCCATCCCAACTGCAATCTATGCATTCTGATTCAACCATGTGTTCGACTCAGCATCCAATTTCACAATCTCCCTCTCCATTCTTAGACACATTTGACAATGAATCTGTCGACAATGCCAACCACAATGCAAGTGACGATGCCCCTTTACCTGTTGATCGAGTTCATTCTATGACCACCCGTTCAATGAACAACATCTATAAGCCAAAAATACCCAAGTCTTACACAGCAACGAAACATCCTCTTCCCCCTCCAACCGAACCAACTTGCATTTCCACTGCAATAAAAGACCCCAACTGGCGAATGGCTATGTCTGAAGAATTTAACTCCTTACTCAAGCATGGAACTTGGGAATTAGTTCCTTCCTCTTCTGCCACAAATATAGTTGGTTGTAGATGGGTCTTTCGTTTAAAACGCAAACCTGATGGCACAATCGAGAAATATAAAGCACGCCTAGTAGCAAAAGGTTTTCATCAACGTCAAGGATTGGATTTTCAAGAGACTTTCAGCCCTGTTGTGAAACCAGTTACAATTCGTTTGATCCTGTCTATTGCATTAATGCACAACTGGAACATTCGACAACTCGATGTTAGTAATGCTTTCCTCCACGGTACCTTATCTGAAGTTGTATTTATGCACCAACCTCCAGGTTTTGTTGATCCCAGGTATCCTTCTCATGTCTGTCGTTTGCGAAAAACAATATACGGGTTACGACAATCTTCCAGGGAATGGCATATTGCTCTTGCCACTGCACTACTTGCTCTTGGTTTCACACAGTCCAAGTCAGACACTTCTTTATTCATCTTCCATCGTAACTCGGTTAACATCTTTGTCCTAGTCTATGTAGATGACATTGTCATGACTGGCAGTGATGACATCCTAGTTGCCAAGATTATCAAGAAGCTTGGTGAATCTTTCGATTTGAAAGATCTTGGCCCATTGTCATACTTCTTAGGGATAGAAGTTTTGACATGCAAAGAAGGCTTGTTTCTTTCTCAACACAAGTATATCACTGACATCTTGCATAGACATCATATGGAGGGTGCAAAACCTCTATCCACACCCATGGCATCTATTGAATGGAAAGGAGAATCCAAAGCCCCGTTATGCGATCAAACAGTTTATCGACAAGCCATTGGTGAATTACAATACCTCGCCTTCACTAGGCCTGACATAGCTTTTGCAGTTCATCGTTTGGCCCAATTCGTCTCTAACCCAACCGAGGAACACTGGATTGCAGTCAAACGTGTTTTCCGATACCTCAAGGGAACCATTACTCATGGCTTACTCCTTCACAGAAACACATCTAATGTGGTACGTGCTTATTCAGACGCTGACTGGGCAGGTCATCCACACGATAGGTCATCTACATCAGCGTTTCTCATTTTCCTGGGTGGCAATCCTATATCCTGGTCTTCTCGAAAGCAACGTGCGGTTGCACGATCATCGACAGAGGCTGAGTATAGGTCCCTAGCTACGACAACTTCAGAAATTCGTTGGATTCAGAACTTATTTCATGAAATACACTTCCCACTACTTCGTCCCCCAGTCCTTTATTGTGACAACATAGGAGCTACACATCTGTCTCTGCATCCAGTTATGCATTCTCGAATGAAACATATCTCTGTCGACATTCATTTTGTACGAGATATTGTTGCAAAGGGACTGATTTCAGTTTCTCATATTAGCACCAAGGACCAGCTTGCCGATTTACTCACCAAGCCCTTACATCATTCTCGGTTTCAGTCTCTGAGGTCCAAAATCGCCATTGCTGATGGCACAACAATTTTGAGGGGGCGTATTGCACAGTTGACAGAAGACACATGCTCGGCACATTGAAGAATGCATATGCTAAGTATTAGTGCACACAATGAGTGTTTCACATGCTAGCAACCTAAGCTTCACATGCTAACAACTTCAGTTGGTTGTTCACATGTTAAGACACTCTCACATGATCACCATCACAACTCCTTCACGTGCATTCAACTAGTTGCCTCATTCTGAACACTTTGTATAGTTAATTACAATTAGTTAATTTATTCCCTTCACCATAATCTGTATATTGTAAGCTCTATAAATAGAGCACCTTACTATCAATGCATCTGTCGAGCCTTTCAACATATTCTATATACTCTCTTTTGCTTTTTATTATTGCAGCTGTTATAACCACCTCTGTTCTGGTAGTTGTTACGCCCACGTGCTCTTCCTAGATTGTTGTAATGATAATCACCACGATAATTGCCTCCTTGACGGTTAGAGTTGTTGCTGTGATTCTTGAAGTTGTTGTTTCTGGGACGTGATGGTGAGGCAGTGTGTGTGGCATTGTTTGCTGTGGCTACCAAATTTGTAGCAGTGGCCTCATATCTTTTAACTGAGGCCTCATAGGAAACAAGCAGGTCGTGTAATTCTTCAAAGGATAGTGGACGTTCTCTGGCCCGAATTGGGGCAGCTATTTCTCTATAAGCCGCACCAAGTCCTGTTAGGACATATAAAGTGAAGTCATCATCTGACACAGGTTTTTCAATAATTGCTAGTTCATCTGTTTTGGACTTAATGTGTTGTAAGAAGTCTGAGACATACATGTTGCCAATGGTAGTTAGAGTCAAGTCTTCTTTAAGTTGAAGAACTCTAGTACGTGATTTAGTCGCGTATAAGCGAGATAATATAAACCATACCTTCTGAGAGGTATTAGCAGCAGCCACCAATGGCATAACTTCAGCTGAAAGTGAACCAAGTAAAGCAGACAGAATTAACTGGTCTTGACGGAACCAATGAGTATAATCATTGGTCCAAAGTCCATCCTTACCAAGTGGAGGGGGAGAAATCGAGCCATCTAAGTAACCAAAAAGGTTATAGCCATTGAATAATGAAACTACAAGGTTTCGCCATGAAGGATAGTTCTTTGCTGTGAGGGCTAAGGGAATTTGTTGATGAGAATTGTTAGCAATTAGTTGCTCACCAGTTGGTGAAAGTGTGTTGTTCTTACTGATTGTAGTCGAACTGTTAGCTGGAGAGGATGGGGAATCAGTCATGGTTGGTGTCTTTAGACAAGTTGGCTCTGATACCATAAAAAGCAAAAGAGAGTATATAGAATATGTTGAAAGGCTCGACAGATGCATTGATAGTAAGGTGCTCTATTTATAGAGCTTACAATATACAGATTATGGTGAAGGGAATAAATTAACTAATTGTAATTAACTATACAAAGTGTTCAGAATGAGGCAACTAGTTGAATGCACGTGAAGGAGTTGTGATGGTGATCATGTGAGAGTGTCTTAACATGTGAACAACCAACTGAAGTTGTTAGCATGTGAAGCTTAGGTTGCTAGCATGTGAAACACTCATTGTGTGCACTAATACTTAGCATATGCATTCTTCAATGTGCCGAGCATGTGTCTTCTGTCAACTGTGCAATAAAACAAATTCTTGAATCTTGGCATATGCTTCCATAATCAAGTTAGTCCCTAGTGACACTGCATTTCTCTAAAATTGAGCACAAATAAAATCCTTAACATTCCGTTCCTAGATTTATGAAGTACTACACTATACTATATTCCTGCATTCTGACAATGTTCTTTTTCTATACTACATATTTAATATATTGTCAACAATAATTAACATCTTGGAACAACATATTCGTGATAAAGCTGACCACATTGGCATGATTGCATTACAACCAGGAAATATATATATATATATATATATATATATATATATATATATATATATATATGAAACTCATTTAAATAATTTTTGGACACATATCATGTTGTTACCATATGAGATATCTGTAATTTAGCCATTTTTACAAGAGTTGATTGATTACCTTGAGAGACAGAATGACCAGAACAAATAAGTTAACTGTAAAATTTACAACCAATGCGATCGAAGTGTAGGAATCTCAAAGGGCCTCCAGAGCTTGAGCAACACCATCCGAGTGAACAAAAATTTGAATAATCAAACCATCTAGTATTAGTTATTCCGGTGAAAGTGTCGTCCAACAGTGTAGGCCGGCGTAGCTCAACACAGTACAGAACAACGAAACCGTTACGTAGCCCACACCCATTAACTCCTATTACTACTACCAAACTTCCATATATTTCATGAAACCACATATAACATTAAACTTTCGCCTAAATGCTGGTTCCGGTATATTGATAAACATCATTATGATACTATTTCTCACTTAAAACAACGATACTATTTCTCAATTCACAAATTTTCCAATCAGTCTCCAGACATAAGAATCTAATACAAAGAAACCTGCGCCGTAATTATAACAAAAGTTAAGAAATTAATTGATAAATTAACAAGTCAAACAGACTAATCCCCGATCATGCGTTATATGATGCCTTATACATCAAATGTCACAAATGATTGAACTCAATTAAGGTCTAGGGTTCGAATTGAATTCAAGCGGGAAGCAGAGATTGAGAACGGTGTCGTTTAGAATAAGTCAATGTTGACTTGTTTAATTTAATTACGTTTTACTCTATTATTGGATGAGAATGTAGTAACTGTTTACTGGAGGTCATGTAGTTGTTGGACTGCCACGTGTAGGTTGGTTTAGTAGTAACGTTATCTTATATGTACTACACTTGAAAATTATGGAGGGTATGAAATGAAATGAACTTTTATCTTATGTTTTAGTTATTTTCCTTAGATAATTTGTAGTTGTAGAACCCTAGCTATCCAACTGTGACAAAGTGGTATCAAAGCAGTTAGGTTCTGGGAGATGGCTGACAAAACTAGCCAGAAATATGAAAAGTCTATATCCACCATAGAAGGGAGTATGAGCAGCTCAGCACGACGGTGGAGCAGTTAAGCCAGAAAGTTACAGAGTCACAAGCCCAAACTAATCTCAGGGTTGGGGAGCTGGTGATACAAGTATCTCAACTCTCAGATGCGGCAGAAGATCTTAAATCTGGGATGGTAGAAATCATGAAGTTTCTAAACCGGGAGAAAGACCCAGATCTAGTCAAGGAGGCACCAGTTCAATTGGAGGGTAAGTCACCTCAAACCCCTACTAATATTGCTACTCGTAATTCTATGATGTTAGGAGAAACGGGAAGTGTAAATCCCATAAATGTAAACCCTATTTCTGAGTCACACACCGTGGTTCAACACAGCACCAAGGAAATGATGACTTCACAAGGGTGGGGGTATGCTGCTAACCCTCAGCACAACTCTTACTCTGCTGTGGGGTTTAACCCACCACTTCCTAATCAGATCTATAATAACCCGATACCAGCCAAACCACCACCTGCTTACAACCAAACCATACACCACTCACACTTTGTACCAGGAGAAAATGCACAAGCCAGCCTGAATTATACCCATACAGGACAAGGGTTTAAAACACCACCACCAGGGTATCAGAATGGAGGTTGGGGGGCAGACGGACACAGTCCAGGGCAGGCCCCAACACCCTTTTGGTCCCTTAAGGCTGCCTAAAATGGACCTTCCTAGGTTTGAGGGTAAAGATCCTAGAAGGTGGGTGAACAAGTGTGAGAAGTTTTTCTTGCTAAACCCTTATTTGGAGTCTAAGACGAAAGTGATATATGCCACACTCCACATGGAAGGGGATGCTGATATATGGTTCCAAACCATTCAGAATGAGTACCCTGCCCTGTCATGGGAACATTTTATTGAATTACTATATCAGAGGTTCTCTAAAGGAGGATATGAAAATATTATTGGGCAGTTTAATAAGCTCACCCAGAAGGGAAAGGTGGAGGAATATATCTGTCAATTTGAAGAACTTCGAAAGTATTTGATTAGTGTGGATGGGAGTCACCATGAGAACTACTATGTGGATAGCTTCTTAAGTGGTCTCAAAGAAGAGATATCCTCAGCACTATATTTGAACAAACCAGTCACTTTGAGGGATGCTAGAGACCAAGACAGGAAACAAGAAAGTCTAATTGAGGTTATGGATAGAAGAAATCGAAACTACGCTAGCAAGGGCAACAGTAGTGTGCAAGCACCCAAACCTTATCAGAATACTGCTAAGTTAAGCACACCAACTAGCAAGGAAACCATCAACAAGCCTATTGCTACAGGGGTAAAGAAGTTGACCTATGCTGAAATGACTGAAAGAAGAAACAAGGGCTTATGTTTCAATTGTGATGAAAGATTTAGTGCTGGGCATATCTGTAAAAACAAGCAAATTTTTATGATAACAATAGAAGATGAGCAAGTGAAAGAGTCAAAGGATGAGGAATGCAAGAACTGTGGGATGAAACTGAAGACTATAATCCTTGGGGAGTCACACTGAAAGAGGAAGAGGCTGCTGGAGATTTGTCACTACATGTAGTTACTGGCACCCATGGATTGCATACCTTGAAAATACAAGGCTTCCTCAAGAGTAGAAGGGTGAGTATACTCGTAGACAGTGGCTCCACACACTCTTTTATTTCTCAGTCTTTAGCTAAACAAGCAAAAGTGCCCATGGGCCCTTGCTCAGAGATTAATGTGACTGTGGCAAATGGTGAGAAGATAGTGTGCACTCAAGTAGCTGAAGGAATGAAGTGGTCTATGGCAGGAACATTGTTCAGCTCGAATTTTCACATAATTCCATTAAGTGGATATGACATAATCTTAGGAGTGAATTGGATGAAGAAGGTCAGCCCAGTAGTATTTGATTTTCATACGGGGAACATTGCTGTGAAGTGGAAAGGCAGTAGAATATTGCTGTCAAGTCAAAGTGAGGGTAGGAGTAAGGAGGTTCTCACTTGCCAAGCAATGAATGGCATGATGAGAGAAGATTCATACTTCTTATGCCATGTGGTAGCAGTTGAAAAGGAGGTGGTACCAGATGAAGGCCTACCTGATGGAATAAGAGGGTTGTTGCACCAGTACCAAGACCTATTTGCTGAACCTATTGGTTTACCACATTGTAGGTCCCACGATCACCTGATTCCCCTCAAGGAAGGGAGTAATCCAGTATCTTCAAACCCTTACAGGTGCCCATATGTCCAAAAGAATGAAATAGAAAAGATTGTGAGGGAAATGCTAGCTAGTGGAATAGTAAGGCACAGCACCTCACCCTTTGCATCACCAGTATTGCTAGTAAGAAAGAAGGATCAGTCCTGGAGACTATGTGTGGATTACAGGGCACTGAATGCTCTAACTATTAAAAATAAATATCCAATACCAATCATAGAGGAGCTGTTGGCAGAACTGAAGGGAAGTAAAGTTTATTCTAAATTGGATTTAAGGAGTGGGTACCATCAAATTAGGGTGCACCCCGATGACATACATAAAACTGCATTCAAGACTCATGAGGGCCATTATGAGTTTATGGTGAT
This sequence comes from Saposhnikovia divaricata, assembly GCA_036435485.1. Taxonomy (NCBI): domain Eukaryota; kingdom Viridiplantae; phylum Streptophyta; class Magnoliopsida; order Apiales; family Apiaceae; genus Saposhnikovia; species Saposhnikovia divaricata. Next base: position 38,862,121 of record CM071599.1, read on the forward strand.
GCCCTTTGGGCTCACCAATGCACCAGCAAGTTTCCAAGCTTTGATGAATGAGATTTTTGCAGATTACATGAGGAAATTTGTTCTAGTTTTCTTCGATGACATATTAGTCTATAGCAGAGATCTACAAGAGCATGAAGAACACCTGAAGTTGGTCTTTGAAGTACTTAAGAATCATCAATTTTTTATTAGAAGAAAGAAATGTGAATTTGCTACAGAAAGTGTGGAATATCTGGGGCATGTGATCTCAAAATCAGGGGTGGCTGCTGATGAAAAGAAGATACAAGCAATGTTGAACTGGCCAAAACCAACCAGTGTCAAAGCATTGAGGGGGTTTTTGGGTTTGACAGGGTACTATAAAAGATTTGTTAGGCGATATGGAATCATGGCAAAGCCTCTCACTCAGTTGCTTAAGAAAGGGGCATTTGGATGGAACAATGAGGCAGAGACTGCTTTTATGAACTTGAAAACTGCTTTAACCACTACCCCTGTTCTCTGTATGCCAGATTTTAGTAGGCAGTTTGTGGTAGAAACTGATGCCAGTTATAATGGCATAGGTGCAGTACTGATGCAAGAAGGGAGGCCTGTGGCATATCTAAGTAAAGCTTTGAGCAATAAGCATTTGGGATTATCCACCTATGAAAAAGAATTATTGGCTGTGTTAATGGCAACCCAGAAATGGAGAACATATCTGTTAGGGCAGAAATTCTTGATCAAAACAGATCATGAGGCTTTAAAATTCTTTATGGAGCAGAAATTGACTACCCTACTTCAACAAAAATGGCTTTCTAAGATGCTTGGGTTTGATTATGTGATTTCTTACAAGAAGGGCAAAGATAATCTAGCAGCTGATGCACTTTCTAGAGTTCATGATAGGGAAATACAGTGTCAAGGTATGGTAGTAAATTAGATGGGATGGAAGGAGGAGCTAAAAGCTAGCTTAGTTGGTGATAAGTATGCTGATGAGATCATAGCCCAACTAGCAATACAGGGAGACTCTCCAGAAGGGTATAACATGAAGGATGGCCAACTAATGAAAGGGTCTAAGTTTTATGTTGGAACTGGCTTGGAGTTGAGAAAGAAGATAATATCATCTCTACATGATAGCACAGATGGTGGACACTCAGGCATCACTGCCACTGGGAAAAGAGTAGAAAACCAGTTTTACTGGCCTGGCCTTAAAGAAGATGTAAACACTGTGGTCAAGGAGTGTGATACCTGCCAAAGAAACAAGGGTGAACATATTCCTAGCCCTGGGTTACTACAACCTCTGCCAATCCCTAAAACAGCTTGGGAAACCATTTCCATGGATTTTGTTGAGGGCTTGTCCAAATCAAATCGTAAGGACACAATACTGGTAGTGGTGGATAAATTGACAAAATATTGTCACCTCATAGCCTTGTCACACCAATATACTGCCTCAACTGTGGCTCAAGCTATCTTGGATCAGGTGGTCAAACTGCATGGAGTGCCTTTAGAAATTATTTCTGATAGAGATCCTGTATTTGTCAGCAGTTTCTGGAGGGAGTTATTCAAAGCTATGGGCACTCAAGTTAAGCTTAGCACAGCCTATCACCCTCAAACTGATGGCCAAACAGAGAGGGTGAATCAGTGCATTGAAATGTACCTTAGGTGCATTAGTGGTCAGAGGCCTAAACAGTGCTCCAAGTGGTTACCAATGGCAGAGTGGTGGTATAATACAAGCTTCCACACTGCCATTGGAATGAGTCCCTACAAGGCATTATACAATCAAAGCCCTCCTGTGATTAATTACCAGACACAAGCCACTGGAGTACCTACGGTTGATCAGTTTGTTAAAGATAGGTGTGAAGTGCAGAAACTGCTAAAAGATAATTTACTCAAAGCCAGGGAAAGGATGCTGTGGTATGCCAACAAGAAGAGGTCAGATAGGGAGTTCTCTGTGGATGATATGGTCTTCCTTAAACTGCAACCATACCGACAGAATAGCATACAAAGGAGGGGTAATCACAAGCTATCTGCCAGGTATTATGGACCTTACAAAGTGATCAAGAAGATAGGAAAGGTGGCTTACCAGTTACAGCTACCACCAGAAACAAGGATTCATTCAACCTTTCATGTGTCACAGTTAAAGAAGAAGATTGGGGACAAGAAGGTAGTGCAGACCACATTGCCTGAACTTGATGCAGAAACTGAGGAAGCTACAGTAGCAGAATTGGTGTTGGAAAGAAGGCTTATCAAGAAGAATAATAGGCCAGCGACTATAGTATTGATCCAATGGAAAAATGAAAGTCCTGAAGAAGCTTCGTGGGAAGTCTGGGAAGATTTGATCAAGAAGTTCCCTAAATTTGATCCTTGGGGACAAGGATGCTTCCAAGAAGTGGGGAATTGTCACAAATGATTGAACTCAATTAAGGTCTAGGGTTCGAATTGAATTCAAGCGGGAAGCAGAGATTGAGAACGGTGTCGTTTAGTATAAGTCAATGTTGACTTATTTAATTTAATTACGTTTTACTCTATTATTGGATGAGAATGTAGTAACTGTTTACTGGAGGTCATGTAGTTGTTGGACTGCCACGTGTAGGTTGGCTTAGTAGTAACGTTATCCTATATGTACTACACTTGAAAATTATGGAGGGTTTGAAATGAAATGAACTTTTATCTTATGTTTTAGTTATTTTCCTTAGATAATTTGTAGTTGTAGAACCCTAGCTATCCAACTGTGACATCAAATTAAATCTAATTCTCGACAACTAGCAAACAGCTTCGGATAATCTCGTTACTTAACTCGAGTCTGATCATCTTAACTTAAACCTGAGCTAGCTAAAACATAATTATAATGACCTACAGCTTCATCAAAATGAAGCCAATTTATAAAACTCCAGCTCTAATTTGAACTTAAACGTAGTTAAATTACAAAACAGAATCGCAAAAATGAAGAAAATTAAAAATATATCGTAATCAATTGGAGATATATGTAATGATGAATCATTAATAGGTTATTTACATGCATACATTTCAAGAACTAAACAAATAAAAAGCTAAACCTGAATGAAAATTGATTATGTATACATGTATATGACGCATGTATGTATAGATGAAGGGAAAGCCTATTTCCAGAGCAGAACTTTAATTTCCAGAGCATAATCATGTGAAAAGACTAAATTGCTCTTGCTTTAAAACCAATAGTACCCCTACATTCACAAAAGTAGGGGTAGTTTAGTCTTTTCACATGATCTTGCACTGGAAATTAAAATTCTGCTCTGGAAATAGGCTTTCCCTAGATGAATTGTTGGAATTGAGAACCTGATCGATGACTTGTTCTAGGGCCAGACCCGGCAAATTGGATAATTGGTTTTCGGTTTTGATATATTTGGTTACAATTCGGTTCAGATCGGATCTAATTCGGTTCGGATCTAGTATTGGTTTTACAAAATTTTAATCGGTTTCGGTTCCGTTCGGTTTAGTTTCGGATCGGGTCGATTTCAGATTAAAATCGAATAAATTTCGGATTAAGATCAGATAAAATTTGGTTCGGATCATTTCGGATTGGATTTTGGCAGATCGAAAAAATTTGATTTCAATTATGTTGTATCAATTTTGAATTATCATTGAAACTAAATAAATGTCATTAGTAAATTTGTAGAAGTATAGTTATAACCCGAAAATAAATGGGTGAGTGCCCAATATACCCACATTTTAACTTTCTCTCACCAAAATGCCCAGATTTGATAAGTACCGCCCAAAATGCCCACAAGATACGCCTATGACAGAGGAGTATCATTGGATACGCCCACACATGAGGAGTAATTACTCGGACACGCTCACAGAAGAGGAGTAATTATCCGGATACGCCCACAGAAAATCCGCATGTACAGGTGATACGCAAGTCTATTCGGCGCATCCGCTGATACGCATTACGGACATGCGTAATGACGTCATCATCACTTTTATCAGTTTTCTCAGAAACACGAGCTCTGGCGATTTTTTCAGCGATTTTCGTCGACTTTCCGGCGAAGCTCGACCAACAACATCAGTTACTTTCCGGTTATGTTCTATACATCAATGGAATCGGTTTTTTGATAACGTGTATTTTATACACGTTTTGTCTTTTATTCTCTTGCATTTTTGTTCGTTTCGAATGTAGTTTTATCGATATTAATTTTGTTTTTCTTCTTGCAGTGCCTCATGCTTAATTGTTGAAAAGATGGCTTATTTTGGGCATAAAAGCAAAGATTATTCAAGAAGGAAGTTAGAAGATGAAAGCTTGCGATGTCGGGAGGTGTTTAATGTATTATCTTGAAGATTTTATCTCGTACGGGCTACTGTACGGCCGTTCGACAGGCCGTTCGAAGGAGAAGATTTCTGTAAGGGCAGCTGTACGGCCGTTCAGCAGGCCGTACAGAACCTGCTGTGTATTAAATGAGAAGGCTCATGACATAACACACAATATCTAACTTCATCTTTAACCTAGCCTCTTCAAGAACCAAAATTAGGGTTAGCTAAGTAGAGAGAAAAACATCAATTACTCATAATCTAGCATTGATTATGAGTAACTAACTTCATACATTTGGCTCAAGGAAGGATCTCTTGTATCAAAAACCAATTTCAATTTAAGTAAGATCTATTTCACTCTATCTTGAATTCTTGAGTTGTGTTGTTTATGATTTTGCTTGGAGAATTGTAAGTTGCTTCAATTTGCTCTTCTTGTAATATCAATTGCTAATTGTTTGTGCTAATCCGTAATTGTTAGTACATTCATTATAGTAGCACAAGTTTAGTGTACCTAAATTCTCAAGATTAAAGTGCAAATACCTAGGTTGAGCTTCTCATCCTTGGGTTTGTCCTAGCCTCTCTTCGTTTAAATTCCTTGACTTGGTTAAATTGATAGTGCTTCATTATTGGTTGCTATTGTCAAGAGAGCTAATTTATGTGCTTCACTAAATTAGTGTTTATAATAGAAGAGAAATAAGTGATTGTGTGCTTCACCAATTATCTTGGTTAGGTAGAGTTGGATATATTTTGCTTGTTGGGTTGAAGTGCTTGAGTTTCCATAATCCTTGGGTCAAATGCCTCTTATCTTGTTAATTTGCTCATTGTGTTGTTGTGTTGGCAAATTTGGATTTTAGCCATTAAATTAGTTGTATTTTTGTAGCAATTTAGTTATTGTATGCAAGGTGTTTGATAAAACACCTTAACCAAACTCAAAACCCCCCCATTTACACACTTCTAGATTGTAAGAGATAATATACTCGAATTCAATATTGATAGTCCTTCCCTGTGAACGAACTACGAAAAACACTACCTTCAAATTGGCGCCGCTGCCGGGGAAGGCAACAATATTAATTTTGAGTTAATTGTTTCTTATAGTTTAGATTTTATCTTTGTATATAGTTTTTTTTCTTTCTTTGTTTTTTGTTATTGGTGTGTCTTCATGTTTATTGTATATAGACATGAACTAACTCTTTCAGGAGACGATGGATAATTATTGTGGTTGGAATAACGCTCAAGATTTCACCTATGATCAAGAACGATATCAAGATTTTAATTCTTTTCAGAATTTTAATGCGTATCAGGTGAATTCTTTATATTCTACAAACTCATGCTATGATCCTTACCCTCCTAGCATCGATTATTTATATGCTTTTGAAAATCAATGTTATGATCCGCATTATAATTCCCAAGACCATCAAGGGTCTTCTTCATCTACATTATCATCACTTGAAGAAATGATGAAGCAAATGGCGGCAAACAACCTCCAATATCAAAACACCACTTTTCAAAGTATATCCAACTTGGAAAAGATAACTTCTCAAATGGAAAAAAACACTTCTCAAAGCATATCCAACTTAGAAAAGCAAATGAGCCAACTAGCCGAAACCGTGAATCGATTAGAGGAGGTCAATTCTCCTACTAATCACGATTCTTGTTTTGTAATTGAGGAAAATGTTGTGCATGATGAATTTGTTTGTTTAGTTGACGATTGCCCTAAGCTTGACAATGATAAATTGGATGTAGTTGAGGATCTACCAAATTTAGAAAGTTCTTTTGTGCTTAATGAATTGGTAGATGAGATAAAAATTGATGAATGTCCAATTAAAATTGAGAAGGAATTTGAGCTAAAGATTGATGAGGTTGAAATTTTTGCTTGGGTATATAAGGATCCAATTTGGGAACAATTTTTGAGTCGTAGTTATAATGATTATTCTAACAATTTTTCTAACAATTTTTCTTTTTCAACGTCTCTTGAAGATGTGAAGATCATAAAAATATTTTTATATTTTTATGGATCAAAGGTATATTTGCACACCTTATTTTTATTATTGATTCGCAGGTATGTGCATTTATTTGCTTTTTCACCTCATTAGTTATAATACTTTTATAAATAAGTCGAGCCAACGACAATAAACAAGCGCTTTTGGGAGGCAACCCAAGGTACGCATGTATTTATATATTTTTATGCGTGTGTTAGATTTTGTTCCTCGCTTGCATTTATATATGGTGTTATGCATATTGTGGATTTGAGGATTAATCTAAATATTAGTGAGTGGTATTTTCTTTTTCATCTATTTTATTTCATAAGAGAATATCCAAAAAAAAAGGTGTTAATTAATTATTATGTATTTTTGTGGTGTGACTAGTGAATTTTATAATAGAGTTTTAAAAAAAATTGTAATAATAATGTCCCGTTCAATAATATTTAGTATCGTTAATTCTAATTTTTATGATTTTTATATTTGTTCCACTCGTGCCTTGATGTGTTTGTTTCATGTTTTCAGGAATTTACATTTTATTCAAGCATTCAAGGATTTGTGGGAATTTTTTTTTAAAAAAATAAAAAAATAGTAGTTTTTGTAAAATTTCAGGATCGTACGGGCTGTCGTACGGGGTGCAAACCGTGCAACAAACTGTGCACCAGCCCGTACCATGTTTTTCTCAGCTTCTGTCCAGTTCTTAGTGCAAAATAAGGGGTTTCAAAAAAATTCTACCCACTTGCTGCACTGGCTGTACAACTCTTTCAAAAACAGAACAATAGAAATAAACAATCCTTCTATTTCTCCCACCAGTGTCGAACAGCACATCTCCTTCCTGCCTCACAATCACAGCCACCACATCACACCTCTTCCAATTCCGCGCCGCCCGCGCTTCACCACTTCAGCCCACTGCCTCTATTCCTCTCTACCCTTTCACCGCCCCGTACCATCTCTTCTTCCCCTCACCACCACACCTCTTTCGCATACCCCACCATTCTTCTCCCCTTTTACTCGCACCCACACGCACTGCAACCTATTTCTCCTGTTCAACAGCCCTCTCCATTCGTCCAATTCAACCTCCGCTACATCACCTCCATTTAACACACACGGCCTCCACCCATCCATTTTCCTCCACCCCTCCTTTCTCTCCACCTCACAGCAACCCACAACACAATCCCACCACTGCTGCTTTTCTTTCTCCGATTTCCCAAACTCACCCCATTCACACCTTCCACCTACGTCATCACCTTCCACCAACTCAAAACCATCAGCGCCCATTCCTCCCCCCCACATCGCCCTTGCCCCCCCCACCCCTCTGTTTCCAAAAAACATAACCCCCGTACCTTGTTTTTCTTTTTTAGTTTAGTTTAGTTTTTTTTGTTTTTTGTTTTTTTTTTGTTTTGTATTTTTTTGTATTTTTTTTTTGTTTTATATCTTTTTATTCATTTTTTCTTAATTTTGATTTTGATTTTCAATTTTAGTTTTCTAAACTTACTTTTTTTTTATAAATTCTGAAATCAATTTAAATTTACTTTATTTTGATTTTATTATTAATTAGTTAGTTCTTTTTGTTTTCCTTTATTTTATTTTATTTATTTTTATTCACTACTTCTTTCATATTAATTTTGATTTTAATTTATTTTTTTAATTTTCTAAACTAATTTTTTTTATAATTCAGAAATGAATTTAAATTTAATTTATTTTGATTTTTGATTTTATTTTTAATTGGTTAGTGATTTATTTTATTTTATTTTATCTTTTCTTTTTTTAAAAAAAAAAATCAAAAACCAAAATTTAATTCTTTTTAATTTTGATTTTGATTTTTAATTTTCTAAAACTAAGTAATTATTTTATTTTAGTTTTAGTTTTAGTTTTAAATTTGATTTTTTGATTATATTATTATTTTAGTTTTAAAATTTGATTTTTTTTATTAATTACTTAGTTATTTTATTTTAGTTTTAGTTTTTAATATTATTTTTGCTTTTATTATTATTTCAGTTTTACATTTGATTTGATTTTTTTTTAATTTTATTATTAATTGGTTAGTTATTTTATTTTATTTTATTTTATTTATTTTTTTAAAAAAAAAATAAAAAAAACAAAAGCAATTTTTTTTTATTATTTATATATCCTTAATAAGTGTTGAAGTGGCTTTGTAGGTGTGGATTTCGCTTGTTGGTTATTTTGTTGGGATGATTGTGATTGGTGGCATTTAGTTCAAATCTTGGCTTGCAATATTTGGAGTTGGATTTTGACAAGTATGAGTGGCTTTGCTCCTGGTCCTTGTTATTTATTTTTAGGGGAGTTCTCTTTCACTCATATCTCTACTTCATTTTATTTGTCATGCATGAGGACATGCCATGTTTTAAGTGGGGGAAGGATTGTTCATTTTGATGTCCGTTTTGTTTGCACGTGGTAAATAAGTTTAGTCATGAGTGTGTTTACTTGTTTGTGAAATTTATGACATTGTGAGCTTGTAGCCTTGTTTTCTCTTATTTCGTGCCTAGCATTACCAATTTGATGTGAATCTATAAGTTTGATGCACCTTTTTGCACACACACACACACACACACACACTTGAAATGGCATGAAGAGTCTAGATGTTTGTAATTAAATTGTGACATGACGATTATCTCTTAGCATGCATGGAATCAAATCGAGAAGATGTTATTAAAACTTAAACCTTGTGAGGTCTTGAACGGTGATTTCTTTTGCTTGTGTGTTTCTCCGTCTTTATGTATGTTTGTTGCTCTAGGGCTTGCATTAAACCTTCATTCATGGATGCACCATAATAAGGAAATTCTATTTAGGATAACCTTTTTAGCCTTTTTAGCTTATGAACCATGAAATAATCCCTAGTTACCCCCTTTGAAGCTTATATCCATATTTTTCTTCGTCACTCTCCCCTTTTATACATGAGCCATAGCCAAATACTTCACTCTCGACCTAGTTGAGCTAGTTGAGTCTTGGAAAAAATTGATTGATGAGCATGAGAATTTGGAGATGTTGTGAAGAGGAAGAATTCTATTTATTGTAAGTGGGAACTAGTTGATATGTATATCTAGATGTGGTTCAAAGTTCTTTGTAGTATTTATTTATGTTATGCATTCCCTTTGGTAAAAAAAAATAATAATAATAAAGGGGATGTAAATAAAAGAAAAAAAAACAATAAATCTTTGTACATTTTGTTTCAATTTTCTTGGTAAATGTGGTTGTGTTTTGTAATTGTAAATGAGTGAAGACATTCTTTAGTTTGAGAATTTGGTGGATGAAGCGAGCAAGCGTCATTTTGACTCAACTAGCGAGACTTTTACACCTTCCTTGCACTTAAATTTTCACACCTTCACCCAAGCCTCATTACAACCCATTTTATGAATTCCTTGTTTTTGGTGCAATCCGGAATTTAGGTGAACATGCAAGGTCAAGTAGAGCGCATGCATTTAGACTTGGAGTTGAGTGAAATCTCTAGCCCATACTTATGTGATACATAATTGAGAGATGTGAGATTTTTCACCATACAATTTCATCTTCTTAATGCGAGGCCATGTATGCTTTGTGATCATCTTGTCTAGTGTTCACGATTGAAGTGCATTCATTCTATCTTTAATGTCTTGGTTACATCTTGCACAAGGTGTGTTATCTTGATTCTTGAATTGGTTGTTAGCTCGTTTTAGTGGATGACAAGGTGAATAGCTCTATATGTTTGATTTTAGTTACAAGTAGACGACTCGGACATGTGAATGTAGTAGTTAGTATAATTAGTAGGTATTGTTAGTTTCTTGTTTGTTAGTGGTTTTTGTGATTTTGTGGTTACATCATCTATAAACCCTCACGAGACCTCACTCGTCCACTAGGGCTACCTAGGGGTTCCAAGGGCTTGTTGCATATGCCAAATGCAACTGTGATCACCTACGGAAGTGGTACTAGTTAGGAGTATATGGTTATGTTAATTTTAGTTTGCTCGGGACTAGCAAAGTTTAAATGGGGGAAGATTTGATAACGTGTATTTTATACACGTTTTGTCTTTTATTCTCTTGCATTTTTGTTCGTTTCGAATGTAGTTTTATCGATATTAATTATGTTTTTCATCTTGCAGTGCCTCATGCTTAATTGTTGAAAAGATGGCTTATTTTGGGCATAAAAGCAAAGATTATTCAAGAAGGAAGTTAGAAGATGAAAGCTTGCGATGTCGGGAGGTGTTTAATGTATTATTTTGGCTCAAGGAAGGATCTCTTGTATCAAAAACCAATTTCAATTTAAGTAAGATCTATTTCACTCTATCTTGAATTCTTGAGTTGTATTGTTTATGATTTTGCTTGGAGAATTGTAAGTTGCTTCAATTTGCTTTTCTTGTAATATCAATTGCTAATTTTTTGTGCTAATCCGTAATTGTTAGTACATTCATTATAGTAGCACAAGTTTAGTGTACCTAAATTCTTAAGATTCAAGTGCAAATACCTAGGTTGAGCTTCTCATCCTTGCGTTTGTCCTAGCCTCTCTTTGTTTAAATTCCTTGACTTAGTTAAATTGATAGTGCTTCATTATTGGTTGCTATTGTCAAGAGAGCTAATTTATGTGCTTCACTAAATTAGTGTTTATAATAGAAGAGAAATAAGTGATTGTGTGTTTCACCAATTATCTTGGTTAGGTAGAGTTGGATATATTTTGCTTGTTGGGTTGAAGTGCTTGAGTTTCCATAATCCTTGGGTCAAATGCCTCTTATCTTGTTAATTTGCTCATTGTGTTGTTGTGTTGGCAAATTTGGATTTTAGCCATTAACTTAGTTGTATTTTTGTAGCAATTTAGTTATTGTATGCAAGGTGTTTGATAAAACACCTTAACCAAACTCAAAACCCCCCCATTTACACACTTCTAGATTGTAAGAGATAATATACTCGAATTCAATATTGATAGTCCTTCCCTGTGAACGAACTACGAAAAACACTACCTTCACTTTTCATCCTCTACAACCCTATGCCGTTCGTTTATCGTTTCTAATGTTGGATTGTAAACCCCCAATTCGAAACCTAACCCTCGATTTTCCGACGAACTCACTATTACACCGTTCGTCCAGTTCTGTTAAGCTTCCGGTGATGTTTTATAGTTCATCAGATTCATCTCAACACGGTCTATAATCATATACCATTGATTAACCCAGTTTGGTTGCCGGAAATACAGCACGAATGGTTCAATTTTTCGCCGGGAAGAGAGGAAAAAAGAGAGAGATTGCGAAGAGAAAGAGAGACACGGGGGACATGGGATACGCCTTCTCTAACCGCGTATCCCGTGGGTAGATAGGGCAGTGTTTTTCAATTTGGGTATTTTGGTAAGGAGGGTAGTAAAAAAGAGGTATTTTGGGCATTCTTTCAAAATGAATACTTAATTGAGTAATATAAAATATGATTGTTTTTTTGAGTATTTAATATTATATTTTCTAGTTTCTACTTGGATTAGTAATATAAAATAATATTTTTGCTAAATGTATAATATTATAATTTTAGCAAAATAATATTTACTATATTATACATTATCCATTTATTTTTAAAATATGAGTTATATTCACTTTTATTTTCACTTCTCACAAAATTAAATGTAAATTTTGTTTTTAAAATTTTGTCATTATGGAATACACACTATAACATATATAATTTAATTATATATACATGCAATATTGCTCGATATTTCCATCAAAAGTAGAAAAATATATAATACTATTTATTTATTTTAAAAATTATTGATTTACATATCTTAATTCAACTTTCAAACATATTCAATTATACGTGACAACTTTTTTAATCTAAATCTTTTTCTATCTTTTAAAGATTTTTTAAGGGGTTAAGATTTTTTTAGGTGGTTATAAACATATTATTATAATTAACAAGTCACTTTTAATCAAATGGATTTTATTTCTTAATCATTTAAGAAAAAATTTTCAATTAGTTGAGAAATAGACTTGTAGAATAATTTTTTAATTTTTAATTTAATAAAAAAAGATCAAAAATTATTTATTAGATTTTTATTTTGTTTGACAAGAATCTTGACGGGATGGGGTGATACATATATTTTTTTTGCGGTGATACACATATTAGGAATGAGTATTGTTTTTAAACCATTATTAATAATGAGCAATAGTTATTAGTTAGTTATTAGTTATTACCTTGTTTTATGTAAAAAAAAATATAGTCAATTACAATTCACAAACATACTAATTACTCCATGAAGGTTCAACATGTGTAGATATACAGTATATTTAATACCTATTTTCTAGAATAAATAATATCATTTGTTTTTATTTCTAAAATAAAATATTTACTATCCATGAATGATACATATATGATATCAAGAAACGTTTTTTCCTAAAATATAGAATATTTTGAGTCAAAGAGAGAAATAAAATATAATCTCAATAATATTATTTTATCACATAATTTTCGATATAGGTGTTTTTAGTTTCCAATTTAGAGCGGATATAGTACTTCGAGTCATATTTTGTTCGGATAATATTTTTTTCGGATTTGATCGATTTCGGATCATCATCAGATCAAGTATATCGGATTATTATTGGTTAGATATCTGGTTCTGGTAATTTTCGTATCGGATAAGATCGATTTTCGAACAATAATCGGATTTGACTATATCGGATCGGATTTCGGTTCGGATCGAATTGTTTCGGATTCGGTTAAATTTCTGTTAAGCTAATTCGGATGTAATATCGGATCTCGGTTTCATGAATTTCGGACTGTTCTTTGGATCCAGACCCAATTTGATGGATCTAGCCAGATTGAGGAAATCCTTCACTTTAAAAAAAAAACACTTATGAGTACCTATTATTTTAAAATTATAACTAACTATACAAGTAACAAGTCACGTTATGGTTGATATTAATTCGTAAAAGAAAACAAAATTTTCGCAAGTAAATTATACAAAATTTTGAATATCCACTTATTTGTTTTATACATTCGTATGTATAAAATAAAAAATAAATCATTAATTAAAATGATTAACTGAACATAAATATATCTATCTATTATATATATGAGTAGCACTCTATGGAGAACCACCTTACGTGGAGAACCGTGGAGAACCCTATGATTTTGTAATAGAACCAATATTTTTTAAATTTTTTTCTGATTCTGTAATAGAACCAAATTTTTTTTTTAAAAAAATCGAAATTACCACGTCATCACTGTCACGCCAGCATGCTGACGTGGCGCTGCCACGTCACCTTCCACGTCAGTACTGCTGGCGTGGCACTGCCACGTCACCTGCCACATCATCATTGCTGGCGTGGCAGTGCCACATCAACGATGCCGTCATCATTGATGTCGTGGCACTGTCACGTGTCACTGCCACGTCAGCAATGATGACGCGGCAGGTGACGTGGCACTGCCACATCAGTGGGGCATGCCACGTCAGCTTTGCCCATAATTTTTTTTAAATTTGTAGAACCAAATTTTTTTATAGAACCAAAAAAATTAAAAAAATTAAAAATTTGGTTCTGTAATAGAATCAGAAATTAGTATAAAATAAGTGGTTCTCCACGTAAGTTGGTTCTCCATAGAACAATGACCTATATATATAATAGGCCAACACAAGAAAAGATTGTGAGATTTTTTAATGTACATGAAAAGACCAATTTGCCCCCATATTTAATATTTATTAAAAAAGGTGTTGTTCATGGGAATTGAACTTGAGTCTATCAAGTAACTTATGCATGCTCTTACCACTATGCCACAATGTCACATGTGTTTTCAAACCATACACATAATAAGTGAATGTCGTTTAAGAGTAATACATTTGTAAATAACTATGGAGCTAAATTAAACTTAGGTAAAACATCAACACATTTTTATTATAAAAAGTGTTGTTCATTGGAATCAAACTTGAGTCTATCAAGTAACTTATGCATGCTCTTACCACTACGCCACAATGTCACATGTGTTTATAAATCATACACGTAATATGTGGATGTCTTAACAGTAATACATTTGTAAATAACTTTGGAGCTAAATTAAACTTTAAATAACTATGGAACTAAATTAAACTTTAAACTTAGGTACTACACCAACACAAGATAAAGTCGTGAGACTTTATAATGTATTGGAAGAAATAATAATGAAAGAAATGATATTTAAAAGAAACTATTACAATATTGGAATTATCCAATAATAATAATATTATTATATATGTTAACACATAGAAGATGATGATTATATAAAATTAGTATGTACAAAGGTCCGTGTAACAAAATATGAGACTTTAAGTTATGATAATCAATGATATTTTATGAAAATTAATATTATCATTGATCAGTTAAATCCATGTTATTTAAAAATAATTAATTCTATTTCATAATTTTAGTAGCATAAATGATAATTTTTTATATTATATGTGAAATTTTTTTAAATATGTGTACAAAATTAACATTGGCGATAAAATGAAATATTCAAAATAAAAGCATATATAGTGCATACTAAAATTATTAAATTATAATATATAATTTAATTGATGATTTAAAATTGAACTATTAATAATTAAAGAAGACTTTCACAACAAAGCATGCATATACAAAACTCACAAGGAGAAACAACAAATTCATTGAACACACAGGTCTATCTGTGCGCTACAATTTGTACAGATACTTCTTTGGAAGAAGCTGTGTTTGAAAAAAGAAAGGATTAATTCATTATCAAAGCGCGGACAAAAGTCATATGATCAATTTCAACTTATGACAATAAAAGTAATAAATGGTAAATTCTCAGGTTTGGAGAACAAAATGTTATAAGCCCGTTACACAAGGTAGATTCACTCAGTTGAGAACTGAATTATTTGATGTTTTGAAAGTCATACAAAAATAGGAAGAGAAACCAAGGCAAAAACAAAAAGAGCTTAAAATCAAGAGTTTAGAAGAAAAGAAATGAAATAGTTAGAAAGATAGTTTTAAGAAGTGAAAGCGTAAGGTCTGAATAGCGTATTAGAAGATTTAATAAGTTTTTTTTTATTAAAATCATGACTAGAACCCACACCCACACACTTAGAATGCAACATCTTGAAGGCATCATTTCTGAAGAATTGGGAAAAAAATTTAGTATCGTAAATGTTTTGAAAAATCATCTTAATTAGACAACACCTATTGAACACTCAGATTCTATTTAATGACCCACAATAAAATTAGAAATTGAGATGATTTCTATTAGTACTTCTTATATTAGTTTCCAAATTACAAACTTGAACATATTTAAATAAGTACGCAATAGCCACATATACCATTACAAGCAAAACTCTATGAAAATTAATTTTATACTTCAAGTAACATTGATTATACACAATTTAATTTAGAAACACAATTTAACATAGCGACCCATGCCTTGCACGGGTTTTTATGCTAGTTTTCACATAATTCAGCAAACCTCGATAAATTATTTGGCACAATTACACACTACAGGATAAAATAATTCCGGGCCTCTATGTTTGTTAAACGGACACATAAATTAATCATTTTCTTGTATTTGCTGGATATCTCGTTCCCTCGCAAATGTTTTGAATTTCGAATAATATTTAATGTTGTATTTTTGAATTATTTTGTCAAATGGAAATTAAAGAATTAAATACATTATCAATGTATTTGTAAGTTATGAATATTGATTTGGGAGTTACAAATGTTTAATATTAATGTTTATTGATAATAAATAATATAATTTATTGGGGCAGTTATGTTAGGGGGTGGAGGATGTATTGAAATACCTCTATATAGTGGTTGAACACCATAGAAATAAGCACACAAGGATATCAATCTTGTTCTAAATACAATCCGGAACCCCCTTCCCAACCCTTTTTATTTTAATGTTTTTAATATATTTTACATGTATTTTGTAGGTTTGAATCCAACATTGGTATCAGAGCTGAATAAGATCACCGACTTCTACTCGTGTCTTTTCACTTGGAGGGTTACTGGATGTCCATTTGGCTGATCTTTCTTACAACGGTCTATTCAATATCATTCTTTGTGCTCTTTATAACCGATAGTATTGTGTTCATATGGTTTCTACTTATTTATCTTGTTTGTGTCTAGTCTGCTTGTTTTTATTCATTGATTTGTTGTCACATGTCATGTTCATGTGCCATATATAGCATTTAACCTTGCATGATCTTTTAGTAGTCTTGGTATATTAGTATTTGTTTAATCTACCTTATATGTTACGTTCTTATATTTATGATGCATTTTTTCATGTTCACCGTTTAGGTAAAATAGAAATTGCTTAGTTTGTTCATCTGTTATCTCATATACTTGTCTAGATTATAGAAAGGCCCTCGTTTGTTTGTTTTTTGTTCTCGGTCATCTCGTGTTTGGTTGTCTAATTTAATTTTTTTTTTCTCATGCATTGTTTATTTTTTTTATTCCTTTTCTGATAATTATTTTTCTTCTTCATTTACTTGATCCTGTGTAATTATTCTTCTTCTCTAATTGTGTAGTTTTTTTCCCCATAAATTTTCTCTCATGTATTAAAATATGATTTGATTTTTATACTTTGCTTACTTACCAGTGACTAGTTTTATTAGTATTCCTTGTTAACATGTTTGTTCAGTATTGTTCTTTTTCGGTGCATGTTTAGTTGAGTTAAAGTTGACTGTTATAATATTAGTCACTTGTTTTACCATTGTTCTTTTTAGAATAGTTTTTTTTTCTTGCCGTTGATATTACTCACCGTGATTTTTTTATTAGATTAGATTTTTTTTTTTTTGGTTTTTTTGCTGCTTTATTTGTTAAGTTTTTTCTATTATTGATTTTGGAATAGCTCCAAGAATATTGAGTGGAGCCGATAAATAAGAAATAAATTGTTTATGTACAATTTGAATTTATCGTTGGAATAGACGATGTTGTATTTGAGAAAAATTTTGTGACTCTCAAACTGGAGAGCGAAAAGGAAAAGAAAATATGTGAAAATAATTGTGTTCATATTTTTGTTAAGCAGGGTCGGAAAAAGGAGAATATATATTGTTTGAAGACAATCGGAATATTTATCGGTTTAAAAGATGATATTTTATAAGAAATATTTTTATGATGCTCATAATAGAGAGCATATAAAAATGAAAAAGAAAATTTTATGATGTACATTAAATGAATGATTATTTTTGAAATAATTTATTCATTTAATTTATTGAAAATTTGGGACAAGTGTCCGGAATTTAATAAACAAGAATTTGTTGATATTGTTGGACTAAGGAGTTAAGAACTCTAAAAAGGTATTTTGGAAAATGGTGCGAGCAAGGTGTGGTTAAGTTGATACATCCACTAAACTAGAAAATGTGTGTTCTTGTTTAAAATTCGTTTAGTTGGAACCCGTTGTTATACGTGGTGTTAAGATAATTTGGAATCGTTGTTGAAAAAGACGACACTGTTACAGAAGAAATGATAATGACTCTTAGAATAGAGAGTCAAAAGAAAAAGATGTTTTTTTGTGATACTCGGAATGGTGAGTGTAAAATTAGAATTTTCGAAATGAAATCGAAAGAATTTTAGTTCATGAAATTGAAATAAAATTAAAAGTCAGAGTTGTAAGATCCACCGTAATATAGAAAATTCGTTGGTTGTAAATGAATTTTGAAAAAGAAAATAAAGTTGTTGGTGTGTTTATAAATTTAAGGCGTGATCGACGAAGAAAAATTTTACGAAAAAATTGGGAATTCTAAATCGATAAAGAATTAGAAAGTTGTGTCAGTAATTTTGAAAGTGGGAGTTCGCTTATGATTATATTGAATATCTTGATGATAAGTTGTTAGCGAAAAATGAGAAGGAAATGTTAAATTATGGGATCTCATTTAAAAAAAAATTGTGATGAAAGATATTCGGGAAATTTCATATGTTCCAAGAATTCGGTCTGTGAGAGATAAAAAACAACATTGAGTTTGAATTAAGAAGTGTGTATGATGTTTAATCATTTTAGGATGCAGAATTGTAGTCCAGTGCGAACCCTATTGTTAGACGGGAAATAGTTAATGCGGGAATGGAATCATTAAATGTAATATATGCTCAAAGTGGTCGGAAGTTCGATATATTTTATGTTATGTGATCGATTGACTTGACTTGACATATGTTGTTATCCTTGTGAGTGGATTGTGAAGCAATTTTGCTTGAGCCTAGTGGGAGGTTGTAAAGAGAATCATGATCATATACTTAAAGAGTATTTTTTGGTGAATTAGGCAGACGTGCTTGGAGTTATTGTTTATTGCGATATATGTATCGAAGATGATCTTGGTAATTGAGAATTCAGACACGTTTAATTGGTAATATGGAATTGAAGTTGGAAAGGTTATATGAGACATGAATGTGTTGCAATGCACGAAGTGAAATACATTTTACTAGTGATATGATTGTAAACTAATTAAAGGGATATTTTTTCAAAAATTTATCAAAAATGTTATTTTGATAAGATCAAGAAATGTTAAGTTTGTGACATAGTGAATATTATTCTCACAAATAGTGGGAGTGAATAAAGAAATCAGATATTATGTGAAAAGTGGGAGTTAAGAGAAAATATTTATCAAACAAGTTAGTTTGATTGGAGTTGGAAATATGAAGACTCTACGAAAAGTGGGAGTTAATGTGAAATATATTTGTCAAACATGTTAGTTTGAAATTTTTGAGTCATTGAATATGAATTGTTATACACTCTCGGAAAAGTGAGAGTGACAAAATTTATTTATCAAAATAAGTCAAGTGGGAGATGTTGTATTTTTGACTTATTTTGTTAAATGGAAATTAAAGAATTAAATACATTATCAATGTATTTGTAAGTTATGAATATTGATTTGAGAATTACAAATGTTTAATATTAATGTTTAGTGATTGTAGTTAATATAATTTATTGAGACAGTTATGTTAGGGGGTGGAGGATGTATTGAAATGTGTCACGGAGGCTTGCGGAAGCGTGAACACACGTTTAATTTTTCGCCTCAGTGATGCGCCAACTCCGCTAAACGAAGCCTGGCCAGCAATGCGCAGCTAACCCTGACCTTTGTCTCCTCGACGCCTGGCCTGTAAACTGGGCTAGTCAAAATGTTTCAGGGCCACACGGCACAACCCGCACGCCCTATGGCGCCACTCCCCCAACATGTCCGCCGGGTGAGTCTGCCTTGTCACAGCGCCTCTTTATCTACGCCCGCGACACACTGATTCCCTGTCTTGCTTTCCTGCTTTATTCTCCTGGCACTCGAGCTTGACGACTGGTTGAATCAGTTTACAATACCTCTATTAGAAGATTCACCATGTCCTGGCCTTTCTCCCAACTATGAGGTTATGCCTTATCCCTAATCAGATATAATGTGCCATGACTTATGTTCATTCATTAAGCCATGCACATCCATACATGATATATGTACAAGCGCATGTATACAAGTGAACAGCTCTACACCCTCCACCTTGAACCCTGGTTTGGTCTGAATCATTCTTCAACCCCGACCCAATGTTGCATCTCCCTAAGCTGGCTGCACCCTAGAACCGTGATTCTGCTCTACCACACCATAGACCCCTCCCAAAGACATCTCCCGCAAAGTGACTAGAATCCCATGCTCCATACAGTCTGACTCCCCTAGAACCATGTGAGCTACCAGAAACCATGTCTCACCCTGAAACCCTGTATCTGTTACATCTCACCATGTCCCAATCCTGAGGATGCCTCCTGCCATGTCACGTGTTTCTCCCTAGACCATGCTTCCTGACTCTTCAAGAACTATGTGTGTTGCTAGAAACCACATTCCCTGTACCTGTGCTCCATGTGCTTGGTTCTGCTATCCCTGGTCCCCGTTGTCCTGATTAGTACCTCAACCTGTTCAACTTATGCAAAGGTCTCTCAATGTTCCACTTGTCCACCAGAGCCTAAGTCTGTCACTTAGCTCTTTGGCCTTCTCCAAGCTACCCCTGTAACTAAGAGAATCCTCCACTACTAGATGTATGCGAAGACTTACTGATATGCATAGGAACATCCTCCCTTCAAATACTCCCG
This sequence comes from Saposhnikovia divaricata, assembly GCA_036435485.1. Classification (NCBI taxonomy): domain Eukaryota; kingdom Viridiplantae; phylum Streptophyta; class Magnoliopsida; order Apiales; family Apiaceae; genus Saposhnikovia; species Saposhnikovia divaricata. The sequence goes on from CM071599.1 coordinate 38,882,354, forward strand.
CCTAGTCTGGCTTACTGCTGTCAATGACTAGAACACTGCACATATGTCTTTCTGCATAATCCAAGGTGTCTTCCTCTTCAAAGGCCTGACCCCATGTATCCCCATTGATCCATAAGACCAATGTTGTTGACTTAGCCTAAACAACTGGCCTCGTCTACTCTGACCCCAACTGCCTATGTCTTGAACATGCTAGACAGTTGTGCCTATCAGCCTGATCGGTCATCGTCTCCCTCGATGCACCACCACCCTATGGTTGGAGAGTCCTGCCTAAATGAATCATTCACAAGCGAGAGTTCCCATAGGTGGTCTGCCCGACTCCCAGCACGGGTCAATCAGCACTGATACCACTTTACCAATTGGTCCTTAACACCAATAGTTCTGACATATCTTTGACATATTCTCTTGCTCCCTGGACTACAATGACTGGTTTCGCCCTGCCTTGGGCTCATCAGGAGAGCGGCTCCAGCTCCCGACCAGTCCTGCGCGCCTGACTGCAACGAGCAGCCCTCGCAGGCACTCGCCTTCCCGTCCCCAAACCCCAACAGTAACTACGAAACCAGACAATGTCCCCCTTAACAATCGTATGTCCTATCCTTTAGCCATCACCTACGCCAAGCGCCTATGTCGGGACGCTTGCGCCCAGTGCCACCTACGCCCAGCGCCTATGTCAGGACGCTCACGCCCAGTGTTTCTTGTTGGCCCTAATGACTAGTGACCAACGTCCAAAACCTGCCTTCGCAGTCAATGCTCGGTGTCATGGCCTTGGTCTAGCATTTGACTACTCAAGCCAACCCAACATCCCATGCCACCGGCTATGGTTGTAACAAACCACCCCCACTTGAAGAACTCGATGTCTTCATCGAGTTGAGAACAACCTTCTCGAGAAACTACTAATCCTCCAGTGCTGCTACTTGAGCTCGAACCTTTGCCCATACACCAATCCTTCGACGCCTCAACTCCAGCCTGAACCTTTATCCTAATTTCCCCTTCATGATTAGATGCCCAGGTTATGCCCTTTTTGATTGCTATTTTGATCTCTTCTAAGGTTGTAGTGTCCCCACCACACATAAAGTTACCAATTTTCCAGTGCTTTTATGCTCTATGCATGTGCCATCAAGTCCTGTGCTACCCCCGATTTGTGCACAACAGGTTGTCCAAACTGAACCACACTCCACCCCTAGCACACTTAGAAACATTATCCTGCACCTTTCCTGGTAATCCCAAAATCTGGAAGCATGAGCACGGTCACACAGTTCGTCAACCACAACCTGCTCCTCGCCATTCCATCCTAGATATGATCCACTTTAGCAAATCTTTCGGAATGTTCGCCCTTTTTGACATCTCTCTCATATCACCCCAAGCATTTTTGCTCGCAATGAAATCAGGCACTCCAACTGCTTTCAAAAGATACCACAGCTTTCCCAAGGGTGCCGTGTTCCTCTGTCAACATTGATGTCGCCTAGCAAGTCACCTCAAGAGTATTTTCTAACTCGCTCTTCCATCATGAGCCCGACATTCAATCGGTTAGGGACCTTGCTCCCTCGAGAATCATCAATCATTCTCAAGGTATATGAACATCCAATCCTAACAACCAAATTGCCTCGCCTTTCCCAAGGGATTAACTCCTTGCTTGCTTCGTATCAGTGTCTACCCTCTGTGTCATTTCCTTACACAAAGGTGTGCCTTCACACTCCAAAGACACCTTCTAAGACAATTTATGGAACGTCGACTTCACAAACCTTGTTGACTCGCCCCTCATTAGGCTATAGGTCACAACCCACACCGCCAACCCTTTGACTCGCCTCACCAGGCTTTTGGTCGAACCCCCTTTTCGCCAACTTGATTGTCTAAGTGAAGACTTCCCTTTAACATTGCCTTCTTCACCAAATGAAACAGTCCATGACTTCCCTACATGGTGCTCGCCATGACTTCCTTTCATTTAAAAGAGCTCACATAACCAAAGCTCCTTAAGGACTTCATCATAGGAATAACAAATGACTATCATGATTAGTCATGCACCCTGTGCTTTGCGAACTAATGTCACCCCCAACATCTACGCCATGCACTGTGCACCTTTTCCTTTTTCTGAAGCTACCTTGCCAAATATATCTTTTGGACTTTGTTTCAGTTGCCTAGACCTTGGCCCTGTCTCATACTTGCCTCAAATCTTTCAACCCATCATTCTACTACACTTTGTCAACCCTGTGTCGCTACCTCCCTTACATAAGGTTCTGCCAACTGCTTCCTCCCTTACCCAAGGTTCTATCTGACAAAAAGTTACCAAGTGCTTGTCGTATTTGCCCTGAATTCTCATAAATTCACTTTGGGCTCCAGCTTTACCTCGATCAAGAATTTTCCCCTACTCTTGTTCCCTGGTACTAGCTTTTAAGCAACTGTCTCATTACTAAGTGTTTGCACTCTTCCCATGAATTCCCTCAAACTCAATGTAATCTCCTGCTTTACCCCTGCCCAAGAATTCTCTCCACTCTTGCGCTCCGGTACTAGCTTTTGATCAACAGATTCTTTTGCTATATTTGCAATCTCCCAATTCAGCCCAATCTTCAGCTCTGTCCTTGCACCTAGTCTCTACTAGACTTCCTACTCCGACTCTGCCTCTCGATGGCCGAGATCTTGCTATTAGCGAAATCTGCCTGTTAAATGCAATCACCTATGTTGAAACAAGTTGTACTCCTCCAATCCCCAAATTCTCCCTCGCTTCCCGTAAAGCGTTATGAGACCCCCAATGACTCCAAAGTATTGATCTTAGCCTTTATACCCTTGCCCCTATCTGTCTGGATTTCCACCACAGCTTCATTGGCATAGTACTTACTCCCGATCATAACACATCATTGGTCCACCTCAAGATGAGACATTTGTAATATAGGAGTTCCTCAAGCGTTGGACTAGCTGATAATCGTCCCAACCCTGAGCTTTCAATTTGCCGATATTCAAAAAAAACGGCTATGTCACCTCCCTGGCTTCACCAGCCTGGTGCTCTGATACCAATTGTCACGGAGGCTTGCGGAAGCGTGAACACACGTTTAATTTTTCGCCTCAGTGATGCGCCAACTCCGCTAAACGAAGCCTGGCCAGCAATGCGCAGCTAACCCTGACCTTTGTCTCCTCGACGCCTGGCCTGTAAACTGGGCTAGTCAAAATGTTTCAGGGCCACACGGCACAACCCGCACGCCCTATGGCGCCACTCCCCCAACATGTCCGCCGGGTGAGTCTGCCTTGTCACAGCGCCTCTTTATCTACGCCCGCGACACACTGATTCCCTGTCTTGCTTTCCTGCTTTATTCTCCTGGCACTCGAGCTTGACGACTGGTTGAATCAGTTTACAATACCTCTATTAGAAGATTCACCATGTCCTGGCCTTTCTCCCAACTATGAGGTTATGCCTTATCCCTAATCAGATATAATGTGCCATGACTTATGTTCATTCATTAAGCCATGCACATCCATACATGATATATGTACAAGCGCATGTATACAAGTGAACAGCTCTACACCCTCCACCTTGAACCCTGGTTTGGTCTGAATCATTCTTCAACCCCGACCCAATGTTGCATCTCCCTAAGCTGGCTGCACCCTAGAACCGTGATTCTGCTCTACCACACCATAGACCCCTCCCGAAGACATCTCCCGCAAAGTGACTAGAATCCCATGCTCCATACAGTCTGACTCCCCTAGAACCATGTGAGCTACCAGAAACCATGTCTCACCCTGAAACCCTGTATCTGTTACATCTCACCATGTCCCAATCCTGAGATTGCCTCCTGCCATGTCACGTGTTTCTCCCTAGACCATGCTTCCTGACTCTTCAAGAACTATGTGTGTTGCTAGAAACCACATTCCCTGTACCTGTGCTCCATGTGCTTGGTTCTGCTATCCCTGGTCCCCGTTGTCCTGATTAGTACCTCAACCTGTTCAACTTATGCAAAGGTCTCTCAATGTTCCACTTGTCCACCAGAGCCTAAGTCTGTCACTTAGCTCTTTGGCCTTCTCCAAGCTACCCCTGTAACTAAGAGAATCCTCCACTACTAGATGTATGCGAAGACTTACTGATATGCATAGGAACATCCTCCCTTCAAATACTCCCGCCTAGTCTGGCTTACTGCTGTCAATGACTAGAACACTGCACATATGTCTTTCTGCATAATCCAAGGTGTCTTCCTCTTCAAAGGCCTGACCCCATGTATCCCCATTGATCCATAAGACCAATGTTGTTGACTTAGCCTAAACAACTGGCCTCGTCTACTCTGACCCCAACTGCCTATGTCTTGAACATGCTAGACAGTTGTGCCTATCAGCCTGATCGGTCATCGTCTCCCTCGATGCACCACCACCCTATGGTTGGAGAGTCCTGCTTAAATGAATCATTCACAAGCGAGAGTTCCCATAGGTGGTCTGCCCGACTCCCAGCACGGGTCAATCAGCACTGATACCACTTTACCAATTGGTCCTTAACACCAATAGTTCTGACATATCTTTGACATATTCTCTTGCTCCCGGGACTACAATGACTGGTTTCGCCCTGCCTTGGGCTCATCAGGAGAGCGGCTCCAGCTCCCGACCAGTCCTGCGCGCCTGACTGCAACGAGCAGCCCTCGCAGGCACTCGCCTTCCCGTCCCCAAACCCCAAACCCCAACAGTAACTACGAAACCAGACAATGTCCCCCTTAACAATCGTATGTCCTATCCTTTAGCCATCACCTACGCCAAGCGCCTATGTCGGGACGCTTGCGCCCAGTGCCACCTACGCCCAGCGCCTATGTCAGGACGCTCACGCCCAGTGTTTCTTGTTGGCCCTAATGACTAGTGACCAACGTCCAAAACCTGCCTTCGCAGTCAATGCTCGGTGTCATGGCCTTGGTCTAGCATTTGGCTACTCAAGGCAACCCAACATCCCATGCCACCGGCTATGGTTGTAACAAAATGCCTCTATATAGTGGTTGAATACCATAGAAATAAGCACACAAGGAGATCAACATGCTTGTTCTAATACAATCCGGAACCCCCTTCCCAACCCTTTTTATTTTAATGTTTTTAATATATTTTACATGTATTTTGTAGGTTTAAATCCAACATTTAAGTTAGATAACCAGTAATTTATTCTAAATTAGGGTTTTAGGGGAACAATCTCCCCTTAGATCATCGATCAGCTGGTTCTCGATCTTTCAAGAAGTCAAGAAAAAAGAGAAGGAAGAAGGACAAATGTCAAAAACAAGTGCACTTGACATGATGAATGAGCGAGATATGTCCTAACATGTATATATAAAAATGGAATCCGCCTGTTGTATGTCCTAACATATGTTAATGCATATATGTAAGTTTCCTAGTTTCTTAAACAAGATGAAAACCTAAATATTATGAATATATTTTTATAACATATATTTTTTTGTAAACTAATTTTATTTAGAAACTAAAAAAAAATTATAACATATTTTTTTATTTTTAAAAAAATATGTTATTAACTAAAAATTGTATTTATATTGAAATACGAAAAGGTGCATGTCAATAATTTAAATTATATATAATTAAAATTTTACATTAAATAACATTATCAATGTATGACTTCTACATCAAATAGGAATAATGTAAAAATTAGTAATTATATTTTCTCTTGAGATTTTGAGTGTATCAATTTGAATAATAATTATTAAATCATTACTTATAAATTAAAGATAATTTTATGAGTTTCGCATGGATTGTAAAGTCATCCAAATCTGATTTCTAGATCACATGATAAAGTCAAAATGATAAATATGAATTTTTTTAATACTAATAAAAAAACAAAATTCAATTCTAATACAACAATTTTAATTTTATCCTTTTTATATTATAATTTTCTTTTTAAAATTAAATTCTAATACAACCTTTTTTTAATTATATACTTTTTAGATTATAATTTTATTTTTAAAATTCACTTCTAATGCAACCTTTTCAAATTATATTCTTTTTAGATTATAATTTTCTTTCTAATGCAATCTTTTCAAATTATAATCGTTTTTAGATTATAATTTTATTTTTAAAATTAAATTCTATTACAACCTTTTTTTAATTATATACTTTTTATATTATAATTTTAATTTTAAAATTCACTTTTAAGGCAACCTTTTCAAAGTATATCCTTTTTAGATTATAATTTTTTTTAATGTGATATAATCTTGATCGTCTATTTTAAAAAATATTAAATTTAATAATTGAAATTATTTTAACGGTACAACAAAATTATGTTAATCAAAGATCAAATAGGAAACGCATGTTTACATGATCATGCTCAGCAGGGTGAAAAAACAAACTATTATATATATATATATATATATATATATATATATATATATATATATATATATATATATAATACACGAGACTTTTTAATGCATTTGAAATGTCCAATTTACCCCTCATCTCTTGAAATTACTAATTTATCCCTCTATTCTCAATTTTTTGAAAAAATTGTGATTGGTGGGAATTGATCTTGGGTCTCCATGTTAATTAACAAATCTCTCTACCACTACACCACTCAATCACATATGTTCTGAATCATAAACATTATAGATGGATGTGTGTGTTGTTTGAGTGAAATAAATATCTATTATTTTAATTATTGCGACACATTAACAATTTTTTTTCATGATTTTACTTTTACATTTATTGATTTGAACTATAATATATTATATCAAAATATCAATTATTGATACATAATATATGGTTTGATTATATTATAAAATTGTAATAACAATAATAATCAACATAATAATAATAATAATAAAATTACTATATAACTATTATTCCCTTAAACAAACTAAGCACTCATCTATATATGTGTTTTCAATAATACACATGATATCTTTGTGTGTACCGTTTAAGCAGGGGCAATATTTAGTTTTATATAAAGAAAAAATATGAAATGCATAATGTATTTTTTATGATAAATAATAAATATAAGATCAAGTCAATAATTAAAGTGCTTTATTACTGATTTGAAAGCGCCAATTTACCCCTAAGTTCTTAGTTATATATAGAAGCATTATTTTCAGTGGTAATTGAACTTCGATCACCGAGTTAAATGGTGCATCTTCATACCATTAGACCACACATTCACATTTATTTTAAATCATACACACAATATGTATGTGTGTGATATTGATGAAATATTACTGGATTTTAAATGAGCTATGGACTCTTTAATGGTTATCATTTATCGATTAAAGAATTACGTAAAATACACCATTGTGTTATAAAATGATATTATAATTAATATAATGGATATTATCTAACACTATATTAGAATAAAAAATATTGAGGTGTTAACGTAAAATGAAATTTGTATATTACTAAAAAAGATACAATAATTAGTAGTGAAACTATTCGGTTCGTAAAAATATTTGGCTTTAAAAAGATGAATCCTACAAATAACACATTACCTTTTACATACAAATTAGCCAATGTTCAATTTAAAATATGACATTTTCTAGAAAAAAAGTATCATATATTATTTATGGAGGTAACTCAATGAAAGTCAGATGGGCACCGGAAGAGAGATAAAGGAAAAGAATGCTTAAAATAAAGAAATTAGAATAAAACAAATAAAAGAGTTAGAAATGTAGTTTTAAGAAGTAAAAACGCAAGACCTGAGAAGCGTTTTAGAAGATTTACGAAGTTTTTGATTATAATCAGGACTGAAACCTACACTCTTAGAATGCAACATCTTGAAGATTATTAAGTTTCTACCATGAATACTATTGGAGGTCCAGCTAAATGGATGCATATTTCAATAACCACATATGCCAGTAACAAGAAGAACTCTATGAAAATCAATCACATATTTCAAACGATATTGATCATGAATAGTTTAATTAAAAAACACAATTTAAGCTAGCGGCCCGTGCCTCGCACGGGTTTTAATGCTAGTATAAGAATAGTACCTGCCACGAATCGATGTCAGTCCCCAATACATATGAGAACATGCGCCACCCTTTTCTGAATTGGTGAATAAGAATGTTGAAAAATTGCCTGAAAATTTCTGTAAGCTGCCTCCTCACGGTTTAGTTCGTCTACTTTTATTATATACATAGATAGCCAGTAATATATTTCAAATTAGGGTTTTAGGAGAACAAGCTCGCCCCAAGATCATCTATCTGCTGGTTCTAAATTTTTCAAGAAGTCAAGAAAAAAGAGAAGGAAGAAGGACACGAGATGTCAAAAACAAGTGCACTAGACATGATGAATGAACGAGATATGACATGTATATATTATAAAAAAGGAGATCAAGTTAATTTGAAAGACCTTCTTTTCAACTAAACAAGGGATTATCTTGTCAAATACAACAGCGATGATGTGGTAAGTATCTCATAATCCACCTATTGTATGTTCTAACATATGTTAATGCATGTAAGTTTGCTGGTTTCTTAAACAAGATGATTACCTAAATATTAGACTTGAGAGGGATGGGCTACAACTCGAAGTGGAAGGATATTATATTTAATGAGTTGAAGCCTCATTTGGGAATGGACATATTGGACTAAAATTTGTTCCCATTGAGATAAATCATCATCTGCGTCTTGAATTTTTTACTTGTGTTTGGTAAAGTCACAATTTGTTTGTTTAGGTGTATGACTTTTTGGGGGTTTAAAATTCATCTCAGTTAGATACACCTGTATCTAGCTATAGTGAATATCAGTGCACATAATGCACGTTCAACGAGGATCCTCCAGTTACATGTATGATAGTGTTTTTTTTTCATTTTCTTGTTAGATACGATAGTAACTTGTAAAAAGTGCATTCCATGGTCAATTGGTGCCTAGGCTAAAGATATGAAATCAGTTGTATGTCCCCTTTCGTGCTCTCGTTTTGCTATATATTGGCTATAATTAAAAACTTTAACCATTTTTAATTGTTTCCCCACTTAGATAGTATTTTTGGTTTATAAAGTGCGATGTTGACTAATTATTTGTTGATGGTTTTGTTCCTTGGAGTCGTTCCATTATTGCAAGTATAGGCATGATGAAGTCAACTATATATATATATGCTTTTTTTAGAGTCCATAAACTAAAAACATAAATTAGCAGACTAACTCGACTTTCGTAATGTAACTAAATTCATTACTAGCTTCATGATTATATATAACTCACTTTTCATCTTCCCTCGCAACACCTAGCTGAATCAGAATCATATTAAGATGAATTTTAGGATTTTCAAGTTGAGTTTAAAATGAATTCATGAATCATCACATGCTAGACAAATTTGAGACATTTATTTACCTTAATTTATGAGTTGCCTCATAAATAGATGTCATCTTCTTTATTTATATTTGCAGAGGTTAAAGCGGAGCAACTCAAAGGCAACTTATTGTTCTACATTTTGTGCTACTCGACCCCGATGAAAGTTGGAGGTGGAAAAATACAGCACACTTGGCGGAGGTGTATACCGAGCTACTGTCCCATGCACCTCCTCATCCATTTGAGGTAATTTTTGTTCCCATTCATGATTACATTTTATATAACACGGAGCTCCAGCAACATTTCGATGAAGTTTTTTCTACCATGCCATGATTTGCCATTCCTTAATCAGATGTATACGCTTGGGAACGTTTGGCAAATTGTTTTGTTGCCTCTGTCAATTCGGGTTTTCCACCATATTCTGTTGTCATTAGCCCCACGGGTGTGATTTTGTAACTCAATGCCCTCCCATTGATCCGAGCATATGGGGCTGGTGCATATCCTTTTTTTGACACAAGGATAGCCTTCTTTGAAATGGAAGATTACGAAGCCAAAAAGTCTCCATCTCTCGAAGCACTCTTGGTCTCCAATGATCTTAACTATGTCATAAACAATAGAGGGTACAAGGTATTTTCCATTCTTATAGCATTGTGCATTCTACTAGTTCGCCACTTGATGCTACAGTTAATATGCACATATATGCTTTGCTTGATGCCATAGTTAATATGATTTGTTTGATTTTATAGTCTATGTGTAGTTCCACTATTGATTTTTTTTACATTCGCACATATACCCCTAAACGTAACTATGTCATAAACAATATAGGGGATAAGGTAGTTTCCATTCTTATAACATTGTGCATATGATTAGTTCGTCACTTGATGATGCAAAAATATGTTATGTTTTGCTTGATCTATGATATGTTTTGTTTGATGTTATAGTTTATGTGTAGGTGCACTAGTATGATTTTTTATTCTATCCATACTTTATTCGATGTAAAACATCTTCTTTATGCATATGTATTGGTGTTAATGTCTACTTGTTTTTCTAGGTAAATGTTTGTGATCTGGTTGATAAGGTGGTAGCATTATATCTTTATGAAGATGGATGTACCGATAATAATGAAACGACCATGCTTGAGAAGGCATATCGACGATGTGCACGGGTAGGAACTGATTTCGAGGTTGTTCTTATCTATATCCATTACCCGCTTAATACCTTTGGTCGTACTAATATAGACTCATTCAAAAAAAAAATTGAGACAATGCATTGGTTAGCCCTTCCATTTAAAGACATAAGTTGTAAAAAGGTGCTGCATGTTTTCAAGTGTCGCATTGAGTTAGGAGATAAGGAGTCGTATCATTCGCTAGTTATTATTGGGTCTCATGCTAATTTTGTTGAGTGATTAGGAGCTAGTGTTTTGATGAATTTTGGTGTTGAGGCGTTCCCTTTTACCCGCAAAAAAGCATGCACGATGCAGATTGAGAAAGTAAAAAAAGTTGAAGCTGAATATGTTATTTGGTATGGAATCTGTCTTCTAACAATATTGCAATGTGAGTTTTACCTATCCTATTAGTACATACATTTCTTAATATTGAATTCACTTGTGTCGGACATTTAAAAAGAATATACCAATTTCAAAATTATGGAGCATTTACAACAGATGTTATCATGGTGTGTTTTAAATTTCACACATTTACTTAATTTTATTTTTTTCATTTACTTTTCTAGCCAACTTTTCAGAAGGTTTTATTCTCTGAAATTGATGTACGGAAGTCTGACATAGTCTTCCCGGTCTTTACTACATTGCCTAGCCAGTATTTGGAGTTTAAGATGAAGCTTGTGGAAAAGTATTTGGAAAGAAAATACTCGAGTGATGAGTTTGAGGTGATACAAATAGGAGGCTGGGATGGAGAAGTTGTACCATGGTTCAAGATGCCACACTCACGTAGTTGGTTTGATAGAGCATACAAGAATGTCAACAAAATATTTTTCGATATTTTGCTTCACAAAGGTTATGGTGTCTTTGTGTTTGATCGTGCTGGAAAGGTTGCGAGTGCAACAATAAACTCCGAAAGACTTGATTTTGAGGCTAGTGATTTTCCATTTTGTGGTGGTCGTCTGGAAGCGGGTGGTCTATGACCTATATCAAACTTGCAATTGGATATTTTCATAAATTATGTGGTTATTGACCTAAGGATGTTTGTAGTTATTTGCACTTTTGTATTCAAACTGGAGGATTTATATTTTAAGTGACATATTGATTATGTGTTTCATGTTGTTTGTTTCCATTTATTATTCTTTAAGAGTTAATTTTCTCCTTGAAGAAGTAGATGTGCTTCCATGAGTTCTCTTTAGTTCAATAAGTTAACGGTTCTTTTCTCTGTTATTTTTGAAAATGAAACCTGGTAAAGTAATACAAACTGGACGGATCTTCTTAGTGGCATAACTTATTAGAATATGTGCTTTGGTGTGAACTAGAGGTATATAAACCCACCTATTGTTACATATTTCAAAATAAAATTATGCAACGGTAAATGGAACGAAGACAATTTGAACAATGATATATACTAATATACAATTATAATATTTTAATATTAATATTATAATATATTATACCTAATAATCAAGTATTAGGTACCTAATAATATACAATTTGTCATGGTGTGTTTTAAATTTCATACTATTACTAATTTATTTTATTTACTTGTCTAGTCAACTTTCAGAAGGTTTCATTCTCCCACATTTGATCTGCGGAAGCCTGTTATAGTCTTACAATCATGAAGAATATTCGGAGTTTAAGATGAAGCTTAAAAAAAATATTTGGAAAGAAAATGTTCTAGCAATGAGTTTGAGATGATAAAGATAGAGGGCGGGGATGAAGAAGTTGTACCATGGTTGAAGATTCCACACTTATATAGTTGGTTTGACAGAGCATACAAGAATGTTAATAAAACATTTTCCGATATATTGCGTTATAAAGGTTATGGAGTTTTTGTTTTTGATTGTCATGGAAAGGTTGTGAGGGCAATGACAAATCTTGGAAGATCTGATTTTGAGGCTAGTACTTTTGTGGTGGTCGTCTGGAAGCGGAGGTAGTCGATGACCTAAATTACACTTGCAATTGGATGTTTTCATAAATTAAGTGATTATTGACGTAAGAGATATTTGTTTGTTTTTGTGTAATTATATTCAAAGAGTGATCGGCATTTATTCATTAATAGCTACGTTGCATCTTTCTTATCTCCTTTGACCGTGTGTGACATACATTAGTTGGATAATTTATGTTTACTAGCTTTGTGATGCACGGGTAAATTTATTAAAATTTTGTAGTATAATTTTGATTATAATTTTTTTTTCTTTGTAAAATAAAATTTATAACATTTTGAATTGTTTATTTTTACTTTTAATGATTGTAATGCATATGTATTATATGATTTGTAGTATACATATGGTTTTTAGTATAAATTTACTTTTTTTGTAAATGATTTTTCTATAATTTATATTTTAAAGTTTATGCTAACATATATTTTAGTATATCATAATTATTTTTATTTTATTAGATCACAAATTATATGCTTAAAACATATGGGTACTATATTCGTGTAATAATCTATTCTTTTTTTATATTTTTGATTATGTAATCTAATAATTATTTTAAAAAAATTAGATATTTTGCTATAGTGTTTTATAGTTTTTAAAGACATTTTTTATACTTGTTTGGAAATATGTGTAGTATAAAAGTTTTTATTTTTTTGAATATTGATTATATTTACATGTTAATTTTATATTTTTGACATGTGTGGTATTTATTTTGTGTTTTTGTTTAGAGTAATCATACGGGTTTTTTGTATTATATTTAAATAGTAATATAAATTTATTTTGTGGGTGTTTGGATTGCTTTCTAATTTAAAATATGTTCATTTATTGATTTGTGTTCACTTTTTTTAATTTCAAATTTTTCTTTGCAAAGTAAGAATTTGTTTATATATTGATTTATGCTCATATTTTTTAATTAAAATTTCAGCAACATATTTGTTGTCAAACCTAAAAATAGAATATTTAATGATTTTTATGAAAAGAATTATTTTCAAAGCACTTTTATTTAGTAAACAATTGTTTTTGTAAATTATATTTTAAGGTTTAGCCTAACATATATTTTAATATTTTATATTTTTTGCGGTGTTTTCAATTTTATTAGAATATATATAATATATTTAGACACGTGGGAAATTATTGGTTTAACTTGTTGTGAACACAAATACATTTGTACCTTTTTTGATGAAATTTTGTACTATCTTATTTTTGTATTGTTTTAAATTTGTTTTAAATGCATTATATTAAGGTTTATTGTTGATTTTAATTTTCTAAAATTAGAATTTTTTTTTTGAATTGGCATTTATTTTGTGGAATATATTTTGCTGAATTTTGGTGTCATTTCCAATTATGACATGTTTTTTTTATTACCTTTTTATTATCTTGTTTTATCATATATTTTATTAAAGACTTTTTTTATTTGTAAATAATTGTAAATTCTTTTTTTAAAAAAGTTATTTTTTGAATTGAAATTCTGATGGTATACTTTATTTATTTGTTTATTATATATAAAGAATGAATTTGTGACTCATTTTTAATTATGTTTTTTTGCTATTTTATTCTTATTTGTTATTTTAGAAATATATTTGTGTCAAACCTAAAATTAGAATCTTTAATAATTTTTATAAAAATAATGTTTTTCTTAAAACATTTTATTTGGTAAACAATTTTTTTTGAAAATTTTATTTTAAGGTTTAGCCTAACATATGTTTTAATATTTCATAGCATAATTTTAGCTTTTAAATCAATATTCTTGGCCCATAATATTTCATAGCATAATTTTAGCGCCCAACTCTTTCTCTGACCCAACTCTTTTTCTTACCCAATTCTAATTTCTAATAAAATTACCCTTTTTAATGGTCGACAACCTAAACTTATATATATTGGATATAATAAAGTGAATTAACATATGTTCGCCTGGTCTTTTAAATATATTTATTTGATGAGATAGTAAAAGTGATACAATATCCGCGCAGCAGAAACAAGTGATTTCTAGAATTTTTTGTATGTCTGTGAAATTGATAGATGTTTGTTTTCGAAATGAGTTTCGAGAAAACTACAGTCATGGTCACAAATGAATCTAATCAAGTGCATATGCCTCAAATGATTTCAACCATCAAAGTATCTCTATGTTTATCTTCTCATATATCATATATATTTTAGCACTAAGCATTTAGTTGATACCAAGTTTAAAAGTTTTTGTATTTGCGTTTCGGACCATGGATCATTTTCTGTGTGTGTCATGATTTCCCTATTTTACCATAGGGCATAGATGATAGAGAGATGTGTGTCATTTGTTAGAATAAAAGCTGTTGGCATTTGTGGGAGTGATGTCCATCAGTGTAATGTAATATACTTTTCCAAGATCATAACATTTCTAAAATTTAATGTACATCCCAACTATAGGGAAGAAGTTTATGACACTTTTTTGGGTCTAAATCCTTCCAAGGCACCTGGGAAAGATGGATTTTCAGGATACTTTTTAAAAAAGTTTTGGCCTGTTTTTGGAAAAGATGTCACTGACATGTGTCTTAATGTCCTAAATAAGAGTGATATTGTCTTAATGTTTTGAATAAGAGTGAAAATATCACCGACAATTATTGCTCTTACTCAGAAATTGAAGAAATCAGTGGAGGTGTCAGATTTCAGACCGATTAGTTTATGTCATCTGATTTACAAAATAATATCTAAGTGTTTAGCAAATCGGTAGAAAGAAACCATGGCAACAATTATTTCTGAAAACCAAGGAGCTTTTGTAGGAAGAAGACAAATTCATGATAATTCTATAGTTGGTTTTGAGGGGTTATTTACCATGAGAAATGGGAGATTTGGGAATGGAAAGATTGTTGCCCTCAAGCTCGACATGTCCAAAGCATTTGACAGAGTGGAATGAACCTTTGTTTTTGCCGTAATGAGAAAGCTAGGATATGCTATTTAGCGGATAAAGAAGATCCAGATGTGTGTAAAATCGACATTTTTTTCTTTGCTTATTAATGGTGAAGTGAGAGGAAATATTAAGGCGGAGAGGGGGCTGAGACAAGGGGATCCCCTCTCCCCTTATCTATTTCTTTTTTGTGCTGAAGGGCTTTCGTGTCAACTTGCTGCCGCTGAAAGGGAAAAATGAATTATGGGGCTTCAATTTGGTTCAGGTTCGATTACTATTTCTCATCTTTTTTTTTTGCTAATGACAGCTTGTTATTTTGTGGTGCTAACATTGAAGAATGTACTGTATAAAGCACATCCCGGACCGATATGAAAAAAAATCTGGTCAAGTAATAAATTTCTCTAAATCTAAAATTTGCTTTGGGAAACATGTGCATAAAGACAAAAGAAGTGAGTTGAGTAATATTTTTGAAGTGAGAGGTGGAGTGTCTTGATACGTATTTAGGGTTGCCCGTTAATGCTAGTCGTCGAAGGAGGGAGCTTTTTAGCTATACCAAGGAGAGGGTGTAGGCCAAGTAAAAAGGATGGAACGAGAAATTATTTCTAATGTGGGAAAAAAAGTTTTTTTTGAAGGCAATTGTCCAAGCTATACCTAGATATTCAATGTTTTGTTTTAGACTTCCGAAGTCTTTGATAAATAGCATCTATAAAATGATGGCTTTGTAAAAATAAAGTGCACTGGGGAAGAGGGTAAAAATAAAGTGCACTGGGGAAGGTGGGAAAAACTTTGTAAACCTAAAGATTTGGGAGGTCTTGGTTTTAAAGACCTTGAGGCTTTTGATAAAGCAATTCTAGCCAAGTAAGGGTGGCGTATCTTGAAAATTCCTGATTTTCTCGTTAGTAAAGTTCTGAAAGCCTCTTATTTTTCCTCTTGTGACTTCCTTCAAGCAAAAATTGGTATAAAGCATCTTTCTTGTGGAGGAGCTTGGTTTGGGGGAAGGAACTTCTAGAAAAGGGAGTAAGGTGGCGAGTTGGGTCTGGGGAAAATATTTTTTTGAATAGTGATTACTGGCTTTTTAGGAAGGATGATACGGGCTTCCATAACTCACCTTTCGTTCCTAATGATGTGCGTGTTGCTAATCTAAGACTAAGCAATGGTGACTGGAATGTACCGTTTATTAAGCAACTGTTTGATCCCCTTGATGTTAATTGCATCTTGGCTATTCCTGTAGGCTCGTTTGATATGGAAGACGAGCTGCTATGGTCTTTCACAAAAGATGACATCTATAATGTTAGAAGCGGCTCATGAAAGATCGGATTCCTGTAAAGTGTAATTTGGTTAGAAGAGGCATGAACATTGATAACGGTGCATACAATGCAGAAGGGATGAGGAAACCACATTCCATAGCCTCTGGAGATGTCCTGCTGTTCGTAAGCTTTGGAAACAATGTGACTATTTTTTCAAAATAAGTGATATTATTGCTATCAACTTTGGTGATTTTCTTTACCAGGTCTCAAACAAAATTCGGTGGAAGATTTTGTGCATTGTCTTGTTCTTTTCTGGCAATTATGGAATGAAAGGAATAACATCTTATTTGGAAGAAATTATAGTTTCAATCCTTATCTTATTGATTGGGTTGAAAACTATATCTCAGAATTTAAAACTGCCACAAAGGGTGAGAAAGGTCGTAAGGTGAATGAAGTAGTGAAATGGCAAGCTCCAAAGAGTGGAGAATATAAGTTTAACACAGATGCTGCAATTATTAATGATAGAAGAGAGTTTGTTGTTGCAGCAGTGTGTAGATATAGCAATGGGAAGGTGCTAGGCATGGCTGTGGATTGGGATTCAAGACCTATCTATCTCTATAACAGCATCTGAAGCGAGGGGTGTCTTACTGCTAACTTTATTGTTAAATTTGCTAAAACAGCTCAAGAGGTGTGCCAACTCTATTGTTAGAAAGCCAATGGTTATCAGACAGAAGTGCACTGGCTTCATTGTAGAAGTTGGGAGTGCAGTAAAGTCTCTAGAAGTGGCCAACTGTGGTGCTTTAGAACCAGGTACAAGCTGCCAGAGTTGTCATCTTTGCAATAATGGTCGCTCCAATCTGTGTCCGCAACAGTAAATGAAGTCTTTTGGCTCTGTTGGTTTTGTTACATATTAACCTGGCAGTAAGGCTATAGAGCTGAGAGACCTGGAATAGTTCAATAAAATTACATGGCCTCAATTTGTACAGCAGCTTGAGAGCCGAACTAGAGCAGAATCAGGAAGAAGAAGATATTCTTGAACAAATTGAAATTGATCCAAGACCTAACAGCTAAAGAACAAGTTCCTATAAACTAGGTTAGTTATTTACTTAGTTCAGATATCAAAAGACTTCTAACAGCATCTTGTTTGACAACTTAAACTCCTAGAAAACAGCTCGGATTCAATTTCCAACAGGCTCTCGTCCAACTAATGGTTCTTTGGCAATTCAGGTTCTATGTAGATTTGTGTTGTACTTCTTTATATGTTTGAGTGTTAGTGTATGCAGTTCAGTAGCATGTTAAGAAATTCAAGAAAAATCATGTACCATTATACATATCCAAGTGGTCGCAGTTTAAACACACAAATTTTATTCTGAACTAATTTTATTAGGCTTGCTTCTATTGGCTTGCCAATCTTGTAATTAGGTGGTCCATCCTGCAAATCTATGTTTTAAACTTCCTCATACTGTGTGTGATAACTCCAAATCTTGATCGGGTCCTTCCTCGCCAACTCCTGTCTCGGAAGTAGTGTAGCTGCTGTGGGGTGTCTGCAAAACAACACCGGAGGGGGGGTTTGGCCCCGAGGTACCTCCGGCGTGAGAATAAGAGTTGGCTCTGGAAGGTAATAATCAAGTAGAGTACCACAAAGTAATAAGAGTGTGTGGATGTGTAATAGTGTTCAACCCCTAAACCCTATTTACTAGGGGTATTTATAGCCCTAGGCCTAGGGTTTAGGGGTAGGTTACCTTCACCCCCGACCGTTGGATCTGGGGGACAAACCGCTGAATATTCGGGATGTAGGACACGTGGACCAGTCTGGGGTGACCGTTGACTGGAGTGTGGCCATGTTGTTGCAGAAATGATTTGGCACGTGTCTTCCCTTGTCTTTTAGTGTTGGTCAGCGCCATATGTCGGCATGTCAGCTGAGGTGGGGTGCCACGTGTGTCGAGTGTCACCCATCTGGGGTCCCCTAGTCTGGGGTGGAGATTACGCCACGTGGTAGTGGCCCCGGGCCCGGGGTCCGCTACTCTGGGCTGGGCCGCTCTTATTCTCATGAGATGATTTACTCATTGTTTTGGGCTCCTTGTTGGGCCTTGGCTGTTTATGGCCTATCATTTGCCCCCCACTCCCTAATGCGGATTTTCCGGATGGGGGAGTAGTAAGGGGTGTTTCTGCCTTGGAGAGTGGATTTGTGGATACTCCGGGGTGGTAGACATATGTCCTCGGGGCTGGACGTTTTGTGGTTCTGTGAGTGTGTCATCTTTGGGGGGATGAGCTTTTGCCTCGGTTGCCCCCAAGCCCGGGGTCGAGATTGGAGTGTACACCCCGGGGCGTTGGGTTTGCGCGTATGCAAAATGCACGTATATGTAATATTCTGAGTGCATTTTTGGACTTTGCTTTTGTTCCCTTTCTCTTTTTTTGTTTGTGTTTTTTTTTTTTTTTTTTTTTTGGAAAAATAACAGCTGTCATCCACTATCCCCGGGCTTTGGAGATAGTGGGCCGGTTTTTTGGGCCGCCACGTGTCTTGGGCGGTCTGGATTCTGGTCTTGCCTATAAATAGCGGCTTCCTCCCCTCATTTGTCTTTTACGAGTTCTTGATTTGCTGTTGTGACTCTGCTACTCTGAAGACCTGCACTCCGGGCTATAAGCGTGATCTGATCCAAGTTCATTGTCGCACCCAGACCTCCGGACTTCACTGTAAGTTTTCTTGCTCCGGTCTTTGTATTCCTTTTTGTCTTCAATTTTATTTTACTTTCTTGGCCCGGACTGAGTAGAGACTAATTGTAGGCTTTATCTTTTTGTTGGGTAGCCCGGGGTAATCCCTTTGTATGGTTAGGAAAGTAACTGCTAGACGAGTTTTAATTCCTCTCTCCGACCCAAGTACTTCCTCCAGTAGTGTTAATTCCCCGGATAGTAGTCTAGAATTGGTAGACCTAGATTGGGGTATCATGGGTAAGAAGAAGAGCCGCCTTCCTGTATTAACGAGTATTGCGACTAAGGACATGGGTCCGGGGTACAGTCTGAGTGAGCCGGACGGTAGCTGGGGCCACTCTAAGTATTATTTTGTGAAGAGGGACCCGGGGATTCCTCAAGCTTACTTCTTCAGGGATCTCAGTGCGGAGTTTGGGGAGAGTCCGGACGTGGCGGAGATGACCCGATACAATAGGGCTTTTCTTGACTCTAAGTTCGGGGCTAAGCCAGGGTCCGGAATGGATGTTGGCCCCTTTAGGGCGGAGTATTTGGAGACTCCGGTTGAGTGGGACACTATATTCCGGGCTACTTTCCACATAGATGGTGACGTGGAGTGGAGATGGCCGGAGCCCGGGGAAAAGATTTACCACAGGCCCGATGGCGGTTGGGTCGGGGTATGGTTGGAGCACTTGAGGTCGGGGTATGGGCCCAGGTGTCATCAGTTCGTTAAGTCCTTATGCCTGTTTGAGTATGGGATCCCCATTACCCAATTAACTCCGAACGCGGTCAAGTGGATTTCATATTTTCTGGGGTGTTGTGAGGCCGCCGGAGTGTTACCTACTTTCAAGCTTTTCCACCATCTTTTCCAGATGGTCCGGTCCAACAATGTTCCTTTGTTTGAGTTTAGATTCCGGGCTAAAGCCTGTGGCTGTCCTTCTTCGGATTCGAAGCCACTAGTTATGCTTCCATCTTTGAAAGGCTGGAACGGAGAGTTCGTCTTTCTCCGGGGTGTTGATATCCGGTTCATGCCCACCTTCAAGGAGAATCCTTTGGCTATGCACTTCGAGGTGTTTGATCTCCAGGATGCGGCGTTGGACCGGGTACATGCCTTCTGCCGAGGTCTTGGGAGGCTGGTGACTCGGGAGGATCTTATGAGTCATGCCTACCTTTACCGGATAGGATGTAAGTCCGGGCTGTATTTTCATCGTACTCACATCTGTTGTTTTGGTTTTTTGCCGGGCTAATGTAAAAATCTCCTTTGTTTTTTTTTGTTTCCAGGTCTTCCAGGTTATAACCCGGAGTTTGAAAGAGTTGCGGAGATGAACAAATCCAACAGAGCTTTGGCCGCGGCTCTTAAGAGCATTGGGCACGTTCGTGATAACACCAAGGCCCCCGGGGAAGCTGGTGACTCCCAATCCGGGGAGGGGAGAACGGGGGGTTCGAGGCCAGTGATCCCCGAAGCTGTGGTGGACGAATCCGGACTGGTTCCGAGGAAGAGGCCCAGGGTTTCTTCTGTTCAAGCTGAGAAGTTTGGGACCATGCTCTCGGACTGCGAGCTTGTGCAGGAGAGCTCTGCTGGTGATAGCCCGAAGAAGGCTAACTTCCGTCCTCACGAGGTCGCCCCCGTGTCTCCGGAAGAAAGAAACTTCATCGGTTTCTTGGCTGATCTTCCCAGCAAGACGGAGTGGGAGGATATGGGTAAAACTTCGGCCACTTCGCTCTTGCAGGAAATGATGGGGGTTTACGGTCAGGTATGCATCTCCCCGAATTTCCCACACTTGTTTTTCTTTTTAGGCTTCTAATTGCGTTTGTATTGACAGCTCGGGGTCCGGATGGCCGGGGCTGCAGCTTCTGCATGCCGAGAGATCAAGGAGGGCCAGGCTGCGTTGGCTGGGGCATCTGGGAAAGATCAAGAGATTTCCGGCCTGAAGAAGCAAGTCACCGAGCTGGAGGAGCGCATGGAGTCCCGGGTTGAGAAGCTCAAGGCCGGGGCTAAGCAAGTTGCTGATGAGAGGGATGCGTACCGGGCTAAGGTCAAGGATTACAAAGAAGAAGTGAAGAAGCTCCGGGATGAACTGAAAGCTAAGAAGTCCGAAGAGGATGTCATTGCTGAGTTCCGGGCTTCGGATGCTTACGACGATGACCTTTCCTTGGTCGCAGCCCGGAAAATCAGCCGCTGCTGGGTTGTTGCTGAGAAGATGTGTAAGAGCGATCCTGGGTCTGCCACTTGGGAGAACTTCATCAAAGAGTACATGGAGGCCGAGGATGCTCTTGCCCGGGGTGAAGGGGAACCGACTCCGTACGCTGCTCCCAGCTCCTCCCGTCCTCCTCCGGCTTAAGCTTGTTATGTGGCTGCGTCCAGTGCCCGGGCTGTGCCCTTGTAATTTCTTTCATTTTGATGTAATCTTAACTTCGTTTTATAACTTTAAATTCTCCTGCCGCGTGTAACTTTAACTGTCAGGTGTTTCGGGCTGTCGGTCAGCCCGGCCTGTCCGCTCTTTTTTTTATATGCAAGTTTTGCCTTGTTATTTTGTTGTTGGTTTCTTGTTAGCTTGTATTGCCCCCCACTCTTTAATTCGGGTATTCCGGATTGGGGAGTGGTTGTTTCTCCCGGGCTTTGGCCTACTTGGAAAGGATAAAAACTTTTCCAAGTAGGAGTTTGGATGCCTATGGCTTCCCGGGCCGAACCATTGTTAAGGTCCCGGGCTTTGGTCTACTTGGAAAGGATGAAAACTTTTCCAAGTAGGAATTTGTATGCCTATGGCTTCCCGGGCCGAAGCATTGCTAAGGTCCCGGGCTTTGGCCTACTTGGAAAGGATGAAAACTTTTCCAAGTAGGAATTTTGATGCCTATGGCTTCCCGGGCCGAAGCATTGCTAAGGTCCCGGGCTTTGGCCTACTTGGAAAGGATGAAAACTTTTCCAAGTAGGAATTTTGATGCCTATGGCTTCCCGGGCCGAAGCATTGCTAAGGTCCCGGGCTTTGGCCTACTTGGAAAGGATGAAAACTTTTCCAAGTAGGGATTTGGATGCCTATGGCTTCCCGGGCCGAAGCATTGCTAAGGTCCCGGGCTTTGGCCTACTTGGAAAGGATGAAAACTTTTCCAAGTAGGGATTTGGATGCCTATGGCTTCCCGGGCCGAAGCACTGCTAAGGTCCCGGGCTTTGGCCTACTTGGAAAGGATGAAAACTTTTCCAAGTAGGAATTTTGATGATAATTGTAAAATTGAACCGCCAAGTAGGAAATAGAGTTCTTTTTCATTGATAACAGAATGATTACATGATTTCCGAATACAATTCCCAAAAAAAGGAAACGCCCGTGTATGAGCTGAATCTATTTCCCTTTACTGGTAGTACTTTCTTAGTCTGAGGCCATGCCAGGTGTTGGGGACTTCGGAGTTGTCCATGTGACTGAGCTTGTAGGTTCCGGGGCGGAGTACCTCTTTAACTCTGTAGGGGCCTTCCCACCTAGGCATAAGTTTCCCTGTGTTAGTGGGGTCTGAAGCCTCGGTATCCCGGAGTACTAGATCCCCGATTTGGAAGTTTTTGACTCTTGACTTCTTTCCGAAGTATTCTCTTGTTTTCTCTTTATACTTCTCCATTCTTTGTACTGCTTTGTCCCGGACCTCATCAACTAGCTCTAGATTGACTCGTAGCCCTTCTTCATTTGCAATTTCATCAAAGTTGATTACCCTGTGGGAAGGAGAACCCACTTCGACTGGCAACATTGCTTCGGTTCCGTATGCTAGCTTGAACGGAGTTTCCCCTGTCCCGGATCGTGGGCTAGTTCTGTATGCCCATAATACATGTGGCAGCTCCTCGGGCCATTTGTTCTTGCTTTCCTTCAGCCTCTTCTCAATTCCCCTTAGCAGAATTCTGTTTGTCACTTCCACTTGCCCGTTGCCCTGGGGATAGGCTACTGAAGATTTCTTGTGTTTGATTCCCCTTTCCCTCAAATAGTTTTCAAAGTCTGAGCCGATGAACTGGGGACCATTATCCGAAACCAGGACCCTGGGCAGGCCAAACCGCATTAATATGTTGTCCATGAATTTGATGCAGTCTTGCTGGTTTATGGTTCGCATCGCCTTTGCTTCGGCCCATTTAGTCATGTAGTCAATGGCTACAAGGAGGTACCTCAGATCACCCTTGGCCCGGGGGAACGGCCCTACTATATCGATGCCCCATACAGCAAATGGGATAGGGGATAAGACTGAGGATGGTAACACCGGGCTTTGTCTTGGTACATTGCTGAACAGTTGGCAATTTCTGCACTTCTTGACGAATTCTACTGCATCTGAGTGGATTGTTGGCCAGTAGTAACCTTGCCTTATGATTTTGTATGCGAGGGATTTTGCGGACATATGATCCCCACAAATCCCTTCGTGTACCTCTTGTAAACAGTAATTGGCTTCCTCCGGGCCTACACACTTCAGTGTCGGAGATGAGAAGGTTCGGCGATAGAGTTGGTCTTCTTCTATGAAGTACTTCGAAGCCTTGTTTTTCAATCTTCTGGCTTCATTCTTGTCTTCGGGCAACTCTCCTTTCTCCAAGTAGAGGATGAAGGGGGTCATCCAGTTCGGGGTTCCCTCTATCTCCGTTACTTCTTTCTGATCGATGGCCGGGGTTTCAAGTTCTTCAAAATAGACCGAACTGTCTAGTTCGGCTGAGTTCTGAACCAGCTTGGATAATTCATCAGCTTCGGAGTTTTCTTCCCTGTTGATTTGGCTGATTTGATACTCCGGAATGGTTGCTAGATAACTTTTGACAAGGGCTTGGTATTGGGCCAGTTTTTGGTCTTTAGCTAGGTATTCCCCTTTGGTTTGCCGCACCACGATTTGGGAGTCACTATAGATGTTCAGGCTGTTGATTCTCAAAGTTCGTGCTAACCTTAGCCCGGCTAGAAGAGCTTCATATTCGGCTTGGTTGTTCGTTGCTGGGAATTTGAATGTTATGGCTTGTTTGATTTGGAAGCCTTCCGGGCTTTTCATGATTATTCCTGCCCCGGACCTGTCGGCTGTTGAGGATCCATCGACATGGAGAGTCCATGACCCCGGGGCTTGGTCCTGATTTACCAAATATCCAGCCACTGTCGCAGCTTGCTTCGGTTCCGGGAAGGAGCATTCAACTATGAAATCTGCCAAAGCCTGCGCCTTGATGGCGGTTCGGGGCACGAACGTTAAGTGAAATTGGCTTAGCTCAATTGCCCAATTTATTAATCTTCCGGATGCATCTGGCTTGTGGATTATTCGCCTTAACGGCTGGTCTGTTATCACTTTGATTTCTCTGCCTTGGAAGTAGTGTCTGAGTTTCCTTGAGGCCGTGACTAAGGCGAAGGCAAATTTCTCTAGATTGGGGTATCTGGTTTCTGCATCTTTTAGGACCTGGCTGATGTAGTACACCGGTCGTTGGTTTCCCTCGACTTCCCGGACCAAGGCCGCGGCCACGGTCAGGGGCCCGGAGGAGAGGTATAGATGTAGGGGTTCCCCGGGCTCCGGTTTTGTTAGAAGCGGTTGTGATGAGAGGTATTGCTTGATGGTTTCAAGAGCTTGTTGGCAGTCCGGGCTCCAGGTAATTTCTTTTTTGTTGCTCGCCCCCCTGAGCAAAGTGAAGAATGGTAAGCACTTTTCTGCCAAATTGGGTATGAATCTTCTTAAGGCTGCCAATGATCCGGCTAACTTCTGAACGTCTTTCTGAGTCCGGGGTGATTGCATATCCAAGATGGCTTTTATCTTTTCCGGATTAGCCTCAATCCCTCTCTGGCTGATCATGAAGCCTAGGAACTTTCCTGCTGCTACCCCGAAGGTACACTTCTCCGGATTCAACTTCATCTCATTTTTTCTAAGATTTTCAAAACATTCCCGCAGGTCGGGGACATGCTCCCTAACCGCTTCAGACTTGGCAATGATATCATCGACATAGGATTCCAAATTCCGGCCGATTTGATCCTTGAAGACCTCCACCATGGCTCTTTGGTATGTAGCTCCAGCATTCCGGAGTCCAAAGGGCATGAACTTATAAGCATAGACAGCTCTGTGAGTGATAAATGCGGTTTTGGCTATGTCTGCCGGGTTCATCTTGATTTGGTTATATCCGGAGAATGCGTCCATGAAGCTAAGCATCACATGTCCGGAGGTGGCATCGATGAGCTGGTCTATACTTGGCAGTGGATATGGATCTTTGGGGCAGGCTTCATTTAGGTCCGTGTAATCAACACACATCCTCCATTTCCCACTAGGCTTCTTGACCAGAACTACATTGGCTAACCACTCCGGGTATTTGACCTCGCAGATGATATCTGCCTTGAGCAGTTTGTCCACTTCCTCGTCTATGGCTTTCTGCCTCTCCGGGGCGAAGTTCCTCCTTTTCTGTTTCACAGGCTTCCTCCGGGGATCAACATCCAGGCTATGCATGGCGAGGGACTCCCGGAGCCCGGGCATATCAGATGGGCTCCAAGCAAAAACATCAGCATATTCCCGGAGTAGATGGATTAATTCTTCTCTGAAGGCGGTTTCTAGACCAGCTCCGATCTTAATTTTTCTTTCTGAGTTTCCCGGGATGAGTTCGATTGTTTCGGTTTCTACTGCAGGTTTCACCTTAGCTTGGTCTTGAAGCAGGGACGATTTTTGCACTCGGGCCTGGGAGTTGGAGATCTGGTATTCCCGGGCCTCAGACATATTTGGTCCCTGGGACATGGCTCCGGAGACTTCAATGTTTTGTACCTCTTTTCCGGGGTTCTTGTAAGTTGAAACTCTGTGCTTCTTCCTGCTTAGATTCTTGTGGTAAGAGGAAGCTTTCCTCTTGTTCTCCGGGTCGGCCTCCGCCATGACTAAGGCTTGGCCATAGCACCGGCTGGCTGTTTCTGTGTCGCCCCTAACTTCTCCGACCCCGGAGGGTGTGGGAAACTTAAACTTGAGATGTGGGGTTGAGGTTACGGCTCGGAGCTTGGTCAGGGCTGGGCGCCCCAGGATTACATTGTAAGAGGAAGGGCTATTGATTACATAGAATTTGACCATATGAACTATCTGTTTCGGGGCGGTGCCGAATTGGACGGGCAAGTAAAGGGTTCCTTGGATCGGAACCAAGTTGTGGCCGAAGCCATATAGCGGGTCTTCTCGGCACTCATTCATCCTGATGCTTCCAAGTTGCATCCTGTCCATGGTATGTTTGAATAGTATGTTGACGGAGGATCCGTTGTCAACAAGAATTCTTTTTACCTCATTTTCGGCAATGTCCAGGGTTACGACTAGGGCTTCATTGTGGTTAGGATCTACTCCCTCAAAGTCGGCATTACTGAAAGATATGACTTGCTCTGGGGCCGAGCTTATCATCATTACTTCATCTCCGGAGTCCGGGCTTCCCGGAGGGGAATTGGACCCTCCCAATACAACGTGCACCACATTCTTGGTCTTCTGGGCCCCGGGTCCTTCGCCCCTTTCCGTGGTTCTCCGAGCTAGATATTGGCCCATATTTCCTTTCTTGACTTGGTCTTCGATGAAGAACTTAAGGGAGACGCAGCTTTCCGTCTCGTGGCCATGGGTTGCATGGTAATCACAATGTTTGTCACGGGGCCTATTCTCTGGGGCCGAAACCAAGGGTTTGGGAGGATAAAAGAAGGGCTTGCTCCGGACTTCTTTTAATATATCGGCGCGTGGCCGATTCAAAGGTGTCCATTCTGGCTCCGGCCTTGGTTCGGCCCTCCCCGGTCTCGGGGGTCTGGCTTCAGACTTGGCCCCGGAGGAGTGGCCTTTGTCCGGGACCGTCAGTTGATGACTCGGGATATAGTTGTACTGTTTGTTGGGCTTAAACTTCTTATCCGAGTTGTGATCATTTCTAGAGCGATCATCTTTACCTCTTCCCGAGGAGGTGCCCTGCCGGGTCATTCTCATTGCTTGTAGGACATCAGTTTCTTTGATGAACTTGGCAGCCATAGAGTAGGCTGCAGCTAGACTTTGGGGCTCTTTGTTTACCAATTCAATAACATAGCGCTCACTACGCTCCGGGTCTAGGTTCTTCCGGAATATGCTCAAGGCTTCTCTTTCGTCTAGGTTGGTGACTTGGTTTATGGCTTCTTGGAACCGTTTCATAAATGCGGCAAGCGTCTCGTTGTCATGTTGCCTTATTGTTTCAAGGTGGCACATGTGATATTCCGGGGGTTTGTTGGCTCGGAATCTCCGGAGAAAGGCTTCCCGGAACTCCTTCCAGCTGTGTATGCTCCGGGAAGGGATCCGGCTGAACCATCTCTGAGCTGCTCCCTTTAGGGTGGAAGCGAAGAACCTACACTTGGTTAGGTCATTGTAGAAGTATATCTGGGCTATTTGCTCAAAGTAGTTGAGGTGTTCTTCTGGGTCCTCTAGCCCATTAAAGGAGTCAAAGTTGTAGTGCTTGAGGTTCTTTTGCCGGGGTATGGCTTCAAGGGAATGGCTGAAAGGGGTGAGTGTGTCCTGGATCTCGAACCCGGAGTCACTATTGACTTTCCTCTGTAGCTCATGGATCATTTGCACCAGGTGGTTTGGATTTTCTTCATCATCTGAGATAATCTCCGGGCTTACCTCCCTCCGGGTTCTTTTGGATTTGGATTTCCTCATTCTTTCTTCTTCCTCTTGGAGCCTCTTCTGGATTCTGAGCTCCAACTTAGCCTGTTCCTCCTGCCTTATTCTTTCCCGGAGCATTTCTAGTCTCTTGATTTTATCGGCTTCATCATTTTTGTCCCTACTCCGAACCTCCCGGTCCTTTCTGTTTCCCTTGCCCCGGTTTCCAAGGCGGTCAAAGACCGAGGCCCGGGAATGATGGGAGTTGGCTGATTCCCCGGAATTTTCCGCTTGCACAGGTTCAGGTTCCGGGAGGGGACGGTTCCTATAACTTCGGATTGCCTGGGCTAGCTCCTCGGGTGTCAGGTTTTCCATTTGAGCGGAGTCCAGGGGCACATCTGTATACTTGTACCGGTTCACCTCAACGGTTACCCGAGCGTCGTTTGGCCCAATTCCGAGCCTTTCTTGGATTGGGATCTGGACAGGTGGGACTTGTTCCGGGATAGTTATCAGGGGTTCGTCTCTAGTTGCGCTGGGTGCTTGGCGCTGGGCAGAGGTGGTTCTTCGGGGCATGGTTCGCGGTTTTAGGTAGTTCGGGTTGCTTCAGTTTGGCTGTTGGTTCGGGGTTCTGGAGATCGGAGGTTCACCCCTCCTTCTAGCGCCAATGATAACTCCAAATCTTGATCGGGTCCTTCCTCGCCAACTCCTGTCTCGGAAGTAGTGTAGCTGCTGTGGGGTGTCTGCAAAACAACACCGGAGGGGGGGTTTGGCCCCGAGGTGCCTCCGGCGTGAGAATAAGAGTTGGCTCTGGAAGGTAATAATCAAGTAGAGTACCACAAAGTAATAAGAGTGTGTGGATGTGTAATAGTGTTCAACCCCTAAACCCTATTTACTAGGGGTATTTATAGCCCTAGGCCTAGGGTTTAGGGGTAGGTTACCTTCACCCCCGACCGTTGGATCTGGGGGACAAACCGCTGAATATTCGGGATGTAGGACACGTGGACCAGTCTGGGGTGACCGTTGACTGGAGTGTGGCCATGTTGTTGCAGAAATGATTTGGCACGTGCCTTCCCTTGTCTTTTAGTGTTGGTCAGCGCCATATGTCGGCATGTCAGCTGAGGTGGGGTGCCACGTGTGTCGAGTGTCACCCATCTGGGGTCCCCTAGTCTGGGGTGGAGATTACGCCACGTGGTAGTGGCCCCGGGCCCGGGGTCCGCTACTCTGGGCTGGGCCGCTCTTATTCTCATGAGATGATTTACTCATTGTTTTGGGCTCCTTGTTGGGCCTTGGCTGTTTATGGCCTATCAGTGTGCTTGGAGAGAAGATGCTGATGCTGATGCCATGTATGAATTCCCTTAGTGTAGGAGTACAAGCTTGTCATATTGCTAATGTGGGTCCAGAGACAAAAGTGTTAATCATAGGAGCAGGACCAATAGGCCTTGTACCAATGCTGGCTGCTCGAGCTTTCGGAGCCCCAAAAATTGTTATGGTTGATATTGATGATGCGGTTTGTCATTTGTGTGGATCTGAGCTTTGATTGTGCTGGCTTTACCAAAACCATGACCACGGCTTCAAAGCAACTCGGTCTGGTGATAAAGTATGTCTGGTGTGATTGGGGCAGAGCGAGATTACACTTCCTCTAACTGCAGCTGCTGCTGCAAAGTAGTAGATATACACTGATTATCCTCTGTTGGCATTTGGCAAGTTATTTATGTTAAGAATTCTTTCGTACTTGGTGACTTTCATATTTATCTCTAATTTTTTGCAGTAGGGACGACGTTAATGTAGTTGTTATATTCCAGTACAGCCGTACAGGAAACCACACAAATGGCCACTCTGCATTGAGCTTCTCAGCAGTGGTAAGATTGATGTTTAGAAAGAAACACATAACTCACTCGTTCAAATTTGACAATAAGGGGCTGGTAATGCCATCAAAGGCATGTTTATCTTCATAAAAAATTGTAATGTTTGACTTGAAAAGATATTATGTTATAAGCTAACGAGTACATGGGGGTGGTTATTTTCAGGGAGTCTGATCCGCTACTGCTATATTGCTATGGAATGAATATTCAAGAGTCGATGGCTCTACAAGAAAAGAAGAAAACGAATGATTTACATCCTAAATGGAGTTAATTTGGACTAAAAAGATTTAGGTGTTCAGGTGCCAAAGCTTATGTCCTGATTCCAGGTCAGAGATGAGTGAGGAGAAGAGATTTCTAAATGCATCTAATCGTCTGAAATTTAGTTTTTCATTTCCACCACGTACTTCAGAAAATGGTGTTGAGCCAATTGTCCATGGGTGATCTACAATATGGAAGATATAAACAATCAGATGTAGAGCATATACAATTTTGATAATTCTCTAGTGCCAGACGTAGAAGTTCTTCGCTTGCTGATTTTTCACGTAGCTTCACACCAGATACAATCTTCTCATATCTGTCTCCTGCAGTCATGCACTCGCTATACAGATGCTCACAAGTCACAAGTAACTTACTCCAACATACACAGTCCAAAAGCATAAATGCAAATGACACAACCCTTCCAAAATCTGACCAGCCCACTTCTCAATTGCCTTCATCCCAACATTCTTAAGTAAAATTTCTCAGACTCCCCAAACTACACGAGTCTGTAATCATATTAAACGTCCTATTCTCAATATCTGCACAAGAAACAAGACACCTGGCCATATTCCCATGCTTTAACAGCTTAATTTTCGCCGCCTTCAAAAAAATTCTTTGTTTAGAAACAGATTCATATAACACACCATCATTCGAACAGAACTTATTCCAATCAAATTCAGTCTAATATCCATATACATTGTTTTTGCATCAATTATTTATCTCATAAAGTTATGAGTTCGTATTAATAAATTTTTTTATGCAGGATCGGTTAAAGTTAAAATTTAGATGGTTTTTTAATTAATTTAAAGGATTCATTTTTCAAAATATTATAAAATACCAGTAAATCCTTCTATAAATCCGTTTAACTCTGCATAGATTCTTGTGAGACTCCACGAGACTCGATGAAGACTGTGCGTGGATTTAAAATCAGCAAAAATCCGTAGATTGTTCATAATCAATTAAAATCCTTTGAAATCTAGATTAAAATCCTTTGCATCCATCCGTGCTAAGTTTCTCTTCGGCTCTGTGAAAAGGCTCGTCTTCTGCAGATGCAATTTTACTAAATGAAAGTAATGTACATTGACAAATATATGTGCAACAAAGGTCCTCTAGGTATCCTATTTGCTCATGAAACAGCCCTCTTCTACACTAAGAACTAATTGATTTTCGATTTTCTCTACGGTCTCAGCTCCCGTCAACAAATTTTAAACCAAATCCTGGAATGTCACAATAAAGTCTTGAGACTTGAAGAGTCATTCCTCAACTTCAATTGAAAATTACACTTCAAGTGCAGGAGTCCTCGAAGTAGGTATGACTCTTCTTGATTGGTGAATCTTAGTTCCCACTTCCGCCACGACAAGCCTGGTCAGAAACAAACCAGATACTAGGGCTGCTGTCATGAGCATAGTAAAAACAGCACTCCAGCTGTTAGTAGAGATATAACCAGTCAACAATGGTCCAATTGCAGCCCCTATTGAGCCAGTTCCATCTATGATTGCTGTGACAGTCGCGAGTGCCCTTGCGTTGCCTCTTAAGGAGCTGTGTGTCCCTAAATCAGCTGACACAGCTGTAGTTATAAGAGCATAAGGCCCATTTACGAACACACCGGTGACCAACATGAGAATTATGTTGACAGTCATTGAAACATGTCCATAGTTTCGGTATAAATAGAGAGCAGGGATAGCACAATACATGAAACTTGCAGCTGTTATGGCTCTGGCATCAAGGCGATCAGAAATGTGACCAGCCAAAATTCCTCCAACTACACCTCCCACATCGAATAATGTAGACAAATTTCCAGCAGCTTCATTTGACAAGTACTCACCAGCTATAGCTGCAGTACATTAAGGAAAATTTAGGCTTAAAATATAATTCTCAAATCAACCTCTAGGAAAACATCTAACATAAACATATGGAAGTGGTATTAAACACCAGATTCTGCGTTTGGCTATTCCCCAAATCTTGTCAAGAAAGAAATTTTAGTAAATGTCCAGACCATGACAATAACAATGTCTTCTCTTTTCTTTCTTTCTTTGCTAACTGGTAACGATGTCTTTTCAGTTTTCATCGAAGACAATTTGGGATTCATCTTCAATTAAATACCAGATGTTAGATAGTGGAATTAATTACCTGTGTGACTAATGTAGAATGGAAGCCAGTAGAGAAATGTGTAAGCAACCAATTTTGCAAAGAAGAGGCAAAGGGCA
The DNA here is from genome assembly GCA_036435485.1 of Saposhnikovia divaricata. NCBI lineage: Eukaryota > Viridiplantae > Streptophyta > Magnoliopsida > Apiales > Apiaceae > Saposhnikovia > Saposhnikovia divaricata. The sequence continues at coordinate 38,914,349 of CM071599.1, forward strand.
AAAGGAGCGACTCCGGGAATCTTCCATGCTTCGATGAACCCCACAGCTGATTTATCCACATCCTTGTCAGAGCTCAACAAAGGTTCTCTTACCCCCTCTCCTGCCTTTTGTGGAGCATATAGCTCATCTTCATTGTTATCACACCCAACAGCCCTAGGGCTAACCGGCAAGAACAGAAACAGGACCAATCCAAAGAAAATAATGATTATACCAGGAACAACCATAGACCATCCCCAGCCATACTTCAATAAAGTTGAAGCAACTAAAGATCCAGTAATGTTCCCAAGCGATGTGTGTGCATTCCAGATACCCATTATAAGTCCTCTCTTTTTCTTTCCAAACCAGTTTCCAACAACCGCAACTACTGAAGGCCATCCAGTTGATTGGAACAAACCAGCCAGCATCTGAACAACCAGGAAGTAATAAAACACATGAATATTCGCCCAGTATCCCACTCCATAAAGTGCTGTGAACACACCAGTTCCCACCATTCCCATTGTCAGAAAAATCCTAAGATCCATTCTATCGCCCATATGCCCCGAGAAAAACATCCCCATGGCATATACAAAAAGGAAAGCCACATCAAGCTGACCAAGCAAAGCAGTTCCATCTTTTCCATCAAAGGGTGCCCAACCACTTCCTAGCACCCACGATTGCTTACTACTTTCGGTCAAATTATTAGTGTCAGCTCTTTTAAAGAAGGACGTTAAGCTCAAGTCGGGAGATTGAGGATCAAGTGCACTTTTCACAATGCTGGTTGTTTTCCTAGTAGCATGATAGCTTGTGTATGCCAAAAATGTCACAATCAAAACAAATGCTTGATGCGTTTTGAAGGATAGATTCGTTTTCTTTGTGTACTCCACGAATCGGATTCCTGGAGGCTTCCCACACTTTTTCTGCTCAGTCGAATCCATGATAGACCCCATGTATGGTTCTGACTTCTGATTGCCCTAAAAACACCTACCTTGTTCACTTTTGTAACTAGCAAGCTGAAACAAGAAAATGAGATCAGATATAGAATACAACATTCAAACAAGTTGTAGCCCAATCATATACAGAGAGAATCAGAACACTTGAAATCATTTGAGAACATAATAATAGATTAATAGTAGTAACTAATATTAAGTACGCTGTTACAATTCTGCTTAAAATCTAATAAGGAACTTTGCCTACATCGGGGAAAATAAATACTCAAAAATGCATCAAAAAAATCATTAACTAACATAAAAATAGTTTCGAAAAGAGTGTTTCAAGCTCCCGGGTGCAGGGGAAGGTCTCGATATATATATCGAAAAGCCTTACTTATATAATTTACATTAACACAAACAGCCTGTTTATAGGATTTGAGCCCGTGACAACCGTTTCCGGGAAATAAACCCGTGACCACTCACCTGATTTGCAGATGAGCGATATCCCAACAATCTTGCATAAAGACATGATAAAATTACAGGACAAATATATAAAACTACAACGTAAAATGAAATCCAGAGATTCATTTTCTTAATTCAGACGGCAAGTACATAGAGCTGGAATAAACAGATAACTTGCTGTAAACGCAGATGTTTTAAGTTGAAACCGATAAGTTAGCGTTACATAAGAAACAGTAGTAATACAAAAGCAAGTCAAGTTAATAACAAAAAACATTGAAAAAAAAAAGAGAATAAATAGTCAAGAACATACCTGGTACTAAGTGAGCTTAATGGAGTGCTTCTGAGAATATATGTGAATGGTCAGTGTACTTTGAAATGATGGTCTGTTAGAGCTAAAACGATGAGTTCAAACTTCAAATGTAGGGAAAGGCTGTTTCTGATGATGTCTTTTTTTCTGATGATGTCTTAAAATGTGGCAAAATGAATAACGTCTAGGGGTGTATTTAATGTGGATATTGCTTTTTTATATGACGGATATACCCCTGCTTTATGTTGTTAATTACCTAAGACGAAACTTCCTCCTTAACGACAAACAGCCGTGGAAATTGACGATAATAATTAAAAAATGGGTTATGGATTTGGGCATTATTAACCAATGAAATAATTTTGGGTTACCTTATAAAGGTAAAAAGTAATTGGAAATGATTATTCGAATAATATGTTCGTGAAAATTTTTGTAATTGAGAAAAATGAGTCTACAAATAAATTTAAAACTTTATGTAATAAATTATTGTTCTATATGTATATGCACCTTAGAATTCAATTTAACGATCTAGAAATTAGTGATTTATTTCGCTAGTTCAGCAATTTTCTGATTTACAAGTAACTAATATTTTCTATATAGGGGTGTAAATGAGCCGAGCCGAGCCGAACTCTAAAATGTTCATGTATCGTTTGTTAAAAAATTATCGAACTCGAACTCGAGCTCGAACTTGAATCGAGCCAAAAAATATGTTTGAGCTCGGTTTGTTAAGATAAAATGTTGTTCACGAACCGTTCACGAACAGCTCACGAACATGTCTCACGAACTTACTCACGAACTTTTGCTTTCAAACAGCTCATTACGCTTGTTCATGAGCTCGTTCATGAAATTATGCTCACGAATAAATCATAAATATTGCTCGCGAACTTATACTCATGAGTTCACTTACGAACAATACATAAACTTGTTTTCTTATTTTTGTATACAAAAATCTAAGTCCAAAATTAAATAATTAAATTTATGTCTCAGCACTAAAAGTAATAATAATAAATCATCAACCAATAAAAATCTCACATCTCTTTACATAAAATATCATTATATTAGTCATCAAAATACTAATTTTCTTACATAAAATCTATAAAATATTAGTCATACAAAAGTATCGATCTCCTTACATAAATTTACAATCTTATCTATAAATTTACAATCTTATTTGTAAATTTTGGTAAAAATTATATGTTATAGTATTATCTCATTATATTTTATAAATTTAAAGTATTCAAAAAATATTATTGTATTTGTAGTGTTTAATTAATTTATTTTGGTCTTTATATCGTATTTGCAAGTATCTCAAGTTATTATAGTTTCAAATTTTTACACAATCATAAACATATTTTAATATTTTTTATATATTTAAGTAGTATAAATAAATTTATACATCAGTAATATTTAATACTAAAATTTAGCACTTAAAATGATGTAAAATTTAATTTGATATATATTTTGACAAATATATACTATTATACTACATATACTAATTGTAAGACTGAGTTAGTTATTATTATTATTGTTATTACAATATTATTATTATTATTATTATTATTATTATTATTATTATTTTATTATTATTTTATTATTATTATTATTATTATTATTATTATTATTATAAAATAAACAATTATAATATCAAGTATAATATATAAGATATTCTAATTAATGGTGCACAATTAATAAGAGTTTCGAGAATATATTCTAATAATCAAACATATATTACATATAGGAGATTATCTATCAAATGTGTTTATGAATCGCTAATGAACTCGAATACCTAGCATGTTAACGAGCTCAATTATCGAACTTATTCACAAACATGTTCATGAGATATGTGCACGAGTCTGTTCACGAACACGTTAATCGATCTTGTTCGCGAGCTATCGAGTCGAACTTTACCATGATCAAGTTCAACTCGTTTATAAATCGATCCTTAAAATTATGTTCAAGATCGACTCGTTTGTAAATCGAACTGAATCCGAACCGAGCTTTTTTCGAACCAAACACCGAGCCATTCACGATTGTATCGGTTCATTTACAACCCTATCAATATATATATATAAAGGAGGATAGCGGGAGTTTAGGTGGCGCTCTAATATCGTGTCAATCGAATTTTCTAATTTTCTAGAATTTTAAACACTAAAAAATATAAAAATATAAATTAGCATATTATAAGTAGAAATAGGTGTTCGAATTTATAAAGGAGAAGAGTTCAAATTTATAGGAAATACATATGATTAGAAGTTATATTGGAAGTATAATAAGTATTTATAAGACATACAATTAAAAGTTCTATTGGAAGTAGAATAGAAGTTCGAATTTGTAGAAAAAATATATAAATAAAAGTTCTACTAGAACTAGAATAGGTGTTTGAATATATAGAGCAGACATATAATTAAATATTTTATAGAAAGTACGATCTTCTTAAATTATATATTTTTTATATAATTTAATTATACTTATATTAGGAAAATTTATTCATAAATCCAATACTATTGTCATGAAAAAAGTCACCGTATTTAAAAAGAAAAGAATTGATGTGTTAACATAATAAAAGAACAATGTCATGCAGGAATCCTAAATCTTTTATTGGATTCATTAGATAAGACCGTACAAAAAATGTTTAAAAATATAATTAATACATAAAATAAAATATTTTATTGGAAGTAGAATACGAGGACGGTGGAGACATCTTATACGATTTTTTAAAACTATACATCTTTTTTCATAGAAATATTTTATTTTAACTTTTTTATGCAAGTTAATTATACTTGCATTACAAAAATATATCCATAAATGTAATATTATTCCAGTAACGAAAAGTCTTCGTATTTTAATTTTTTTTGATATGTTAACATAATAGAAAGACATTCCCATGCGGAAATTATAAATAAATACAAGAATATCTATAATATACAGAAAATATAAGATGTATTTTCATCTTTTAAAACTCCATAAATATTAGAAAGTTTAATGAATATAAAAATTGGAATTTACTCTATTTATATAATGAAGTTAGAATTTCGGTTTCAAATAAGAGCGGCTCGAAACGTATTTAACGGGAAGACGGCTCGCTAGAAAAGATTGTATTAGCTATTAGAATTTGATACTGAAGTCATAAATTTCATTTTATTTTTACAGTTCGATTTTATAGATAAAAAATATTATATAAGTTGTTAAAAAGTTGGGATTTCGGTTTTAACGAGAGAGCGGCTCAATCGAAAGAATCATATTTAACAAGAAATTGATTTATTAGAGAATATTATTTAATTATTAAAATTTAATATTAATATTATAATATAACGTAAATGTAATGAATTTTTTTAAAATATTGTAAAGCCGTCGCGAAGCGCGGCTTTATCAACTAGTTTCTATATAATGAACATGTAAATTCAAAGAAAAAGAGCTTACGCGTGAAACAAATAATGAGAGCATATGACGTAGTATAGTGTAAGTTTTGGACAATTATATGCCCTTTTTTTTTAACTTAATTAGTCGACCACTTCCGAATAAATTCACCGCTAGTGGGGCATGTGGAAGAAATTTAGTGATACAATTATACGAATCTACTTCAGATCATTCGGGGAAACACTTTTTTAATACGGAAATGTAAAGAATTAGATAAATATCGATTATTGATTCTCTTATTATTTTCCTTTTTATACAATGAAAATGGAAAAGAAATTTGTGATATGTGAAAGATGTAGAGTAATACATGTAGTAACAGAAAATTTACGTGCGCAAATTTCGTTTTGGGACCGGTCAGAGGTTTTTGCTGTAAAAGTAATGCTAGGTACCCGAATTGATATCAAAAATTGATTCTGAATGACGTGGCAGCGATTACATGGCATAATGAAAAAGTTTTATTGGAGGAGTTGGTGTGAATGCAGGGGGTCCACATTTTTATAACCAATTAAATTCATACACTTGACATTCAGGAAAGTTTTTGGGAACCAATTTGAGGTACCTAGCATTTTCTTTGCTGTAATAAACAGTAAAAACACGTATTACAAAAAATTTTGGTATATGTAAAGTAGGGTTTTTATGTGAAAATAGGAGGTTTCATCGGTAAAAAACATGTATTACAAAACTTTTTTGTGGTATATGTAAAGTAAGGTTTTCGATGCGAAAATAGGAGGTTTCATCTCATTATGTACCATAATTTTTTATTTTTTTTTGGTATAATTTGCCGCAAACAATCGTTTGCGTGTTCGTCAACCTTCTGTTTTAGCATTCCGTTTTAGTGAAGGTTAAACCGAATTCAGGAATTCTGTTTTATTTGATGGGGTTTAGATTATTTCTTGCAAATTTCGTTATATTTGAATTGAGCACGTAAGGAAGAAAATGTGTAAAATAAAAGGAAGTTAAATAATTAATTATATAAAATTTTAAGATATCAAGAGAAGATTCCAATCTAATTTTATGTTATTCAACATTCTCACTCAATTGTAAGAAATGTTTCCCTACAATTGGCCATAATTGATGACAATATAATATAGTATATGTATATATAGTTTCATTAATTAAGAAAAGTGAATAAAAAATAAATTAACTAATATTTATAATGTATAAAGTGAATATATTATAGAAAAGTAATAGATATAATTAATGTTTATATAATAAAATTTACTACTTTTGAAATTTTAAAAATATAAAAATTTGAGAGAAGCGGTATAAAGAAATGGTTGCGCCAATTTTTAAATAATTTTTTAATATGACGACAATTTCTAACTAAATAGTAGACCACATTTTTTCAGAGATTTTCATCTGTTGTGCCAGCTCTACAAGTGAGATTGAGGAGTAATCCAGGTAACAAACAAGTCCAAATCATAAGGAAATTTCGCATTTTGTTTGATACGTAAGAACAGTGACTGCTTCTAGTTTTGTGGCCAACTATTCCCGCACCAAGTTTTAAAAAGTGAACTCGTCATCTCCATGGCTTGGCTCGTGCAATTTAATTACTATGAAATTTGTAAAAGTTTCACAGCCACTTGTGTAAAATAGAATATTATGGAGGACACTTAACAGTGCTGATTCATGCACCCACGGCCACATGTGTCGGATTAAACTATACATGTTGCTGATGTATGCATACGAGTAAAACTTGTGGGCACATTATTTGTCAACAATGGCTAGGCCAAGGTCGCACCAATTAAGAAGAAACTAGAACGAGGTGCAGGTGTTGTGAAATTGACATATTGACTACCACAGCCAGTAAGTATCGTATTGGCTGGTTGAGTTGAAAAGAGAGTCCCGTGCATGCGATGCCACCCTTGCATAACATATTTCGTACACATTTCGTGGTCTAATCCATATTATTGCTATAAATTTCTAGAAGATCGAGTTGTCACAATTTTTTACCAGTTTTATATTCAATTTTAGTGTTTCACTAGTCTTCGTGGTGGGATGAGTGCCCTAAATATCCATTTTTTCACTTTATCTCATTAAAATGCCCAGATTCCCAATCAGCTGCCCAAAATGCTCACTAGATGCGCTAGTATGTGCAGCGTATCCATTAATACGCCAACTGCACAGGCATAAGTGCTTCTCACGGCACATTCATAACCGCAGTTAAGCTATGACACGCATTACCCAAAGACGTATCCGGTGTTACGCATTTGTAAAATGCGTGATGACGTCATCATCACTTTCGCTGAGTATTGACGTGAACTCTGACGATTTTTGCCGGAAAACTTTGCAACCATCGTTCACACAATCTAGAAATCTTCCCATAGCATATGATATACCAATTGAATCGTCTTTCGACGATCTACACATCCATACCAGTTTTATCCCATTTATGTTGCCGGAATTTCAACCCCCAAAATCGAACCATTCGTTTCTCCTTGTTTTCCGACGAGTTCGTGGAGCCCTTGCGGGGCCGTAGCACATAAACGGTCACGGGGAAGAGGAAGGGGACGAGTTTCTTGTGTTGTGGTGATGATTTGGAGGGTGGTAGACGATGAAAGGTTGGTAGATTAAGAAATCTCCATTTTCCGTCGAAGTCGCCGGTAAATCGTACCTCTCAATTTCTGGCAAGTTACGAGATTTCTGGCGATGAACAGTACACGCGGATACGCCGCACCGAACGGCGTATCCCGTGGGTATTTCGGTCGGTGTTTTGAAATGTGGGTATTTTGGTAAGTAGGTACCAAAATAGTGGTATTTAGGGCATTCTTTCGAATATTTTTACCATTCTTATATTAATTTCGAAATGAATGAAAAGCAAATTGTTTTGTATCTTGAACGACAAGGTATAAATTTTGATTTTTTAAATTTTAAAAAAATTATATTATATTCTTTTGTGTTTTGTATTGTTATATCTTATTATTAAAACCAGGATCTGGTTTGTTGTGGGAAAAGAACATGGTTTTGACGTTTTGAGGATAAAGAACTCACATAGCCATTATCGTTATAAAAAAACAAGAAAAACTTCATGGCGGTATTGTAATATCAGTTTCATGTATGACCTAATCTTAATTTATAAGGTCAAAAGCCTATTATTGTTACGATTTGGCGTCACGGCATCGCAGGGCAGATTCGCATATATAAGAGGAATAAACCCTTTCATATTATTTTATACAATATTATTGCAAGAATACGTCATTTGCTCTCACTGTTAATGTGGAATATTCATGGTTGGTGACTAGATGGTTTAGTTGGCCAACATGAATCCTTTCCACTTAAGTTTTTATGCAGATGTTCGTCATCGCACTCTTGGCTATGGACTGTGAACTTGTCTATTCAAATACTATATATTATATGAATGCTAGAATATTTTATAATGTTAAAGAATATAAATTTGCTTTACAAAAGAGTGGAATAGTGGATCAGATTATTTCAATACTCTATCAATATTGTAGGAAGATGTTTGTACTTAAATTAACCACATTATGTGGTCCTTAAATAGATGGGTTGTCCATGAATAGACTGTTTTGTTGTTTATTACAGTACTTCTCTGGTTCTATACAAATTTTTTAATTGATTAATATGTATTTTAAAGTATATATAAAGTATTGTTTTATAATTTATTTTAAATTAAATATAATTTTAAACATTAAATATTTATTCAAAAAAAATAAAATAATTTATAAAACTATATTTTATATGAATTTTAAACTACCAATCAAATTTGAGTCTCAAATCTCAGTTCATAACATTTTAGTGGATATATCATATACTATCATACATGTTCATGTTTTTATTAGATAACAAAGCTTCACACCTGCAATATATGTATATGTATAATCTGTTTGATATCTTTATCAGAGTAAACACATACAAATATGCTCGCCAAACGATTTGCCTTTTCTTATTGATAATGCAGTGCAATATATACAAATACAAAGAGAAACAAAAGCTAGAAATTAGGAGCTAAACTCATGGGCCTTAACAAACTACCCCTCATCCTTATTCTTTCCTAAACATACGCTATAACAACCAAATCAACCAAATCAACTTATTAACGGAAACAAATAACAAGATTGAAGATTATATGCTAACAATCTCCCCCGTAATCTTTAATCTTGTTTGATCAGATTCTTAACACCCAACAGCTTGCGCATCCTCTCGAACTTCACAGTAGACATTGCTTTAGTAAGTACATCAGCTCGTTGATTCTCACTGCTAACATGCTCTATGACAATCTCACCTCGTTCAATGCACTCTCGAATAAAATGATATCGAATATCGATATGTTTGCTCCGTCCATGAAACATTGGGTTCTTTGCCAAGTCGATCGCTGATTTATTATCCACACATATAACCACAGGTCCTAGCTTGTCATCTGTTATCTGATTCATCAAATTTCGTAGCCAAATCCCTTGACAAGCCGTTGCAGTAGCTGCCATGAATTCTGCCTCACACGATGAGAGAGCTACACATCTTTGCTTCTGAGAAACCCAAGTCACAATGCTGTCATTCAAGTAGAAGACCATTCCCCCAGTACTCTTTCGATCATCAAGGTTGCTAGCTAAATCACTGTCTGAATACCCTGTCAGCACATTATTACCTCCCTTCTCTGTGTAGATTACTCCAAACTACAATGTTCCACGTATGTAACGTAAAATCCTCTTCACAGCATTCTGATGCATCACTGTTGGTCTCTCCATGTAACGACTTACAACACCAACTGCGTACGAAATGTCAGGCCTAGTATGCACCAAGTACCTTAAGCCTCCAACCACACTTTTATACTGTGTAGCATCCACAGCTTTCCCCTGTTCATCCTTCGTTATGCACTCTTTTGGATCTATGGGATATTTTGTCGGATTGCAACCAGTCATTCCTGCCTTTTCTAGCAACTTTCGAGCATAACCAGACTGCTTAAGTTCTATGTAGCCTTCACCTTGCTCAACTTCAATTCCTAGGTAGTATGACAGTCTCCCTAAGTCACTCATTTCAAACTCTTGACACATCTGTTTCTTGAAACTTTCTATGAGTGACATTTTAGTGCCAGTAACCAACAGATCGTCTACATATACAGCAACAATCAAGCTTTCGCTTCCCATCCTCTTCGTATAGACAACATGTTCATATGGACATCTCTCAAAACCAAGCTTAGTAAGACAAGCGTTGAGTTTTGTGTACCACGCCCGTGGAGCTTGTCGAAGCCCATACAATGCTTTCACCAACTTGTAAACCATGTGTTCTTTTCCCTCCTTCACAAACCCTTCTGGTTGAGCAACATATACGTCTTCAGTAATCTCATCATTTAAAAATGCGGTTTTCACATCCATATGGTGTACTTCCCACCCGTTTTTTGCTGCCAATGCCAATATCAATCTAACTGTCTCCAAACGTGTGACAGGTGCGGATACTTCCTTGAAATCAATTCCTTGCTCTTGAACATACCCCTTCGCGACCAATCTTGCTTTTTACTTCACTACATTTCCATTTGCATCTCGTTTAAGCTTATACACCCATTTTAAACCAATAACTTTGTGTCCATAGGGCACCTCTGTCAAATTCTAAGTCCCATTCTTCTCTAGAGATTCAATTTCTCATTGCATAGCTGCTCTCCAATCTCGATTACTTGCTGCACTCTTGTAGTTCTCAGGTTCATCAGCACCAACAAACAATAGCTCTTCATTCACTTGCATTTCTTCTATTTCAGCGTACACTTCTTCCAATCTCCTAAACCTTAAAGGTTCAGTACTATCATCATAATCATTCGGATTAAGAGCATACATGTGTCTTCGTTGTGGAGTTGGAGTTGCCACATCAGTAACTAGACTATTGACACTACCACGACCATCCTCAGTTGGATTGTTTGGACTACCCATATCATCATCATCAGTCACAACCTCTGTTTCCTCTCCTGGCTGAGTTTCTGTGTTCATATCTAGCACTGAAAACAAACCTGTTGTATTTGTTTCTCCCGCAGACTGAGAATTCCAAATCCATGCCTTATCTTCTTCAAACTTTACATCCCTGCTAACATAAACTCGCTTTCCTTCTGGATCGTATAGACGATAAGCCTTAGTGCCCGGTTCCTTTCCCAAGTTGATCACCATTAGACTTCGATCATCTAATTTCTTATTTTGAGGCCCAAGCACCTTCATATGAGCCAAGCAACCGAACACTCTTATGTGTACAACATCAGGTTTCTTCTCTGCCCAAGCCTCGTAGGGAGTCATTCCAGTCAAGGCTCGTGTGGGAAGTCTATTAAGAACATATACTGAATGTCGAATTGCCTCCCCCCATAAGAATAAAGGAACATGTTTTTCTTTCAAATAACTTCTTGTCATCTCCACTACGGTCCTGTTTCTTCGTTCCACAACACCGTTTTGCTGCGGTGTATAGGGTGGAGTGTAGTGTCTAGTGATTCCAGCTTCTTCACAGTAGGTGTTGAACTCATTTGATGTGAACTCTCCACCTCTATCTGTTCTAAACACCTTCACTCTTCTGTCAGGCCCATTCTCAACTTTTGCTCTGAATTTCTTAAACGCATCAAATGCCTCATTCTTATTTTTCAGTAAATACACCTACATTACACGACTATAGTCATCCACCAAGAGGAAAAAATACTTATTTCCAGCTGGAGTCTCAGGTTGTATAGGACCACAAAGATCTCCATGAACAAGTTTAAGTAACTTATTTGCATTGTACTAAGCCTTGGTTGGAAACGACCCTCTAACTTGTTTTGACATTAAGCATCCATGACAGATTTTCTTTGGTTGAACAATCTTAGGCATGCCACGAACCATTTGATTTCTTGACATTAGCTCTAAAGCTTGAAAATTGACATGTCCTAGACGTGAATGCCACAACCAAGATACATCTTCCACTTTCGATAACAAACACCTAGAGTTGTAGGTCTCAATACTTAGCTTATAAAGTCTGTTAGATGATTTCTTAACCTTCATTAATAGTCTCTTATTCTTATCATAAACACGCAGATACTCTCCATTAATTACCACCTCATTTCCTTCTTCTGTTAACTGTCCCAAACTAAGAATATTATTACAAAGAGATGGGATGTAATAGACCTCATTGATAATTTGCTCCTCTCCATTTTTGCACTTAAAACCAATCGAACCCTTTCCCTGAATTTGCACAGTCGAGCCATCTCCAAATTTGACTTGTCCAGTGACATCCTCGTCCAAGCTCTTAAACTTCGATTTTTGGCCAGTCATGTGGTTGCTCGCTCCATTATCTAGGTACCAGATATTAGACTCTAGTTCCTTCTTTTCCCCTTCAGACGAGATCCTTGGTCTTGCATTGTGTTCATGCTGCAACATCATAATGTCTTTCCATTTCTTATGTTCAGCCAGAAGCAAGGCTGGCTCATCATCATCTATCTCTGCTACATTTACTTCTTGTAGTTATCCCTTGAATTTTCATGGTCTTCTACACTCTACAGCATAGTGACTAAGAATGTTGCAGTTAAAGCACCTTACTGTTCTCTTATCTCGACTTCCTCTTAAGTTGGATGTCCTTTCATTATTGCCTCTTTTCTTTTGTTTCAACCACTCGTCCCTGGTGAGTAACACCTTATGTTCTTCACTTTCTTTCTTGGACCATTCCTCCTGAGTTAACATCAAATGTCCACCCACACTTTGATTCTGACTTTATCCCTTCAGTCGCTCTTCATGAGCCTTTAGAGAACCAATGGCTTCCTCAACAGTCATCTTCTGTAAATCACCAAATTGTTCAATCGGCGAGGTGATTTGCAGAAACCTTGAAGGAACTGCCCTGAGCAATGTCTTCACCACATATGACTCTGCCATGTCCTCACCCAATGTTCGAATTGTTGTAACAATTCCATTAAGTTTCATATAGAACTCATCAATCTACTCCGTTTCACCCATGCTTAGTGACTCAAACTCTGACTTCAGAGTTTGCACCCTCGCCGTTTTTACACGATCTGCACCAAGACACATGGTCTTTAATGATTCCCAGGCTTCTTTCGCCATTTTCTTCTCTGAAATAGACAGCAACATCTCTTTTGGAATACCTTGATAAATCATGGCCAATGCCACTTTATCTTTCTTACCCTCAATCACTCCCAAACCTCATGAGCCTGCATGAATACCCTAGTTGCTCCTTGACAACATGGGATAACTCAGACCAAGGCTTCCTCCCTTACTCTTGCTTGTCTCCACGTTCGTCGCCATCGATATGAACCAGGCTCTGATACCACAATATTGGATCACAAAGCTTCACACCTGCAATATATGTATATGCATAATCTGTTTGATATCTTTATCAGAGTAAACACACACAAATATGCTCGCCAAACGACTTGCCTTTTCTTATTGATAATGCAGTGCAATATATACAAATACAAAGAGAAACAAAAGCTAGAAATTAGGAGCTAAACTCATGGGCCTTAACAAACTACCCCTCATCCTTATTCTTTCCTAAACATACGCTATAACAACCAAATCAACTTATTAACGGAAACAAATAACAAGATTGAAGATTATATGCTAACAGTTTTGTGAACAACATGAACAACAATTGCTCTAATTTATCAAATAAATTTTCCGCCAAACCTATGCTTCTAAGTTCTCATTCACAATCCTATTGTAATAACTTAGTTAAGTTAGACCCAATTGATTAACATGTCAAATATCATATTTATTCTTTCGCACCTAACCACGATAATTAGGAATGCTTTACTTTGGCAAACCAACTCCTAATGATCTAGGCTTTGATGAGTATTATTCAATTGGAAAGCATCTAATAACTTAATATTTAATTAAGAGATTTTTAATTAAAACGACCATGATCCCATCATAAAGAGATCTCCAATTTTTCCTTGAATTAAAAATTTCAAATCATAGTTCGCTGAATTAATGATTTCCAGGTAGAAAGGTTAACGCACAAATGGCATTATTGACACCTTTTAACCTTACAAGAAATTAGTCTCGTTGTTGACAAAATCATTAATCCTTGAACTATAATAATTCATATTTAATTACCGTGTTTCATAAACACGGGAATCTCATGATCATTTGTTTAATCTTCATCTTAAATCGTTACGGATTTTATCTTGTTTAGCATGGCATGGATGACGTATCTAATACATACATACATTCTACTTAATCTAATTAAGCATGCATATCTATCACTACGCAAACATATCATCATATGTAAAGTGCATGAATATTAAAACGTGCTTGGTTATGGCCCAATCCTATATGATCTTTCCAAACTAATGGAAAAATCTAGGTCAATCTATGGTGGCTTATAAAACTAAATTATTACATAGTTGGTCTTCATGTCTTTCTTTGTGTCAACTGCCTTCATCTCCATTGATCCTTCATTGCATGCTTCCAATGATCTTCTTATTACATAGAATATAAAACATAACTATACTAATGTAATTACATAAGAACTCGATTTACATTCGAGATGAACAATTACAAAGGAAAAAGAAAACGACATGCAAGTCGTATTTATAAAACCAAAACATAATAATTAAAACCACTAACCTATGGGTCTCAAGGCCATAACCAATCACCATGCTCAATTAACACTTAAGAACATCATAAATCACATTACCATATCATAATATATCATATAAAGACGACATAATATGTCACAAGCACAAATTAAAACAAAACCCTAAACCGCGGATCGACCTGTATCAGAATACATGCAAAATCCTGTATCAGTATACAATTCCATTAGCATGTATCAATATACACATGACCCAAATCCCAGTTACCAGAAACATGTATCAATATACATATCGATCAGGCATCATCCAACAGATTGATCAACATATCAATCAAAGCAGCCAACAAAACCAGAATAGTATATACAGCATGCATAATATCAGAATATTCAAAAACAACAATCAAGACAGATTACATACATGCATATATTCGAAAGCTTAAACACATAAACGAATTAAATAACCTCTCGCAAGTAGCTTTGATACCATTGTTGGGTTTCATGCAATTAAACGCAGCGGAAAAACGCGAAAAATAAAATAAAACTAAAACCCACCGTAATGATCCATGCGAGAATTGTATATTTAATTCATAGTTTCAGAAATCAGTACCTTAAAGAGCTTTCCGATGTCTGAGAGTGAAGAAAGGATTATTCGATCACCACGTATCCCGCACGAGCGACGTACGTCTGTATGGTATCCACACGAACGCTTTCTTGAAGGAATTGCAGTGTACTAGCACCAAGAACTCGAATCTTCTCCTATCTTTGTCTCTCCTCTTTTGCTGTTAGGGTTTATTGTTTTTAAAATAATAAAAACGTCAATCAATAGCAGCCACAAAGAGAGAGTTATATATGTAGAGATAAAAACGAATTTTAACTTTAATCTATTTAGAGTTTGTATCAATCCAAATTCTAATCATTCTCATCTTATTAAGTCTTACTTAATAAACAAGCTACTGAATTTTTGGATTATTAATAATTCGAATTTAATTTCTTTAATTAATCAAGTCAATACTTAATTAATTAATTAATTAATAATTTGATTTATCATCTTAATTTAAATCTGATTATTTAAATTAAATGATCCTTCAAGCGCTCTTGTGTGTGACCCTATAGGTTATTATTATATTGGTAACAATTTTATTTAATAAATAAAATCGTAAACAATGAGCAGTATCTAGTAATACATCATTGTTACCCAAATAATAATAATTAAATCGGTGAATCGATTTCGCCTTTCGTGAATAATGTTCTATGTAATATAAATCCTTTAACCATGATATTATAGATTAAACTAGAGGCATGGAATGTGTCATCCTCGTCATAATTTAATCTTTATTTTCTTGATAGATGAGTAGACTATTCAAACAGATCACTATTTGAGCACGGCCATGCATTTCATAGTCTCACTCAAACAAGAGGCCAATAATATCACTCCTATATATTTATATATTAAGGAGGGTTAAATTCCATCTAGATCATTCACATTTCTCATACGATTCATAATGTACCCAGGACCACCTTTATCATTACCGGATTAAAGATAATTTTTGATAGAATCAAAATATATTAATTCTCGTATAGAAATGTAATGACTTCAGGTCTAAGAATCATTACATCATTATCACATTGAGATTCATAATGCACATTTTTCATTCCATGTTGAATCTCATAGTGGGTCTATCCAGTACATCGTACTCATATATGTACCTATGCATTGACTTTAGTATCACTATACTTATGATTAATGAGAAGTGATCATCAGTCAATCAGCACTAGTCTCGATGTATTATTATTGTCCCAATAACAATAATACTTGACTAGGGATATTTATGATAATTATACTGTATATTATCTCATATTAATATAGTTCGTATCAATAATCTAGGGATAATTATTATACTAACAATTAGATCGCAGTAAATACAAAGCATAATAAAACATCAATATAATCAAAATAGAACATAAATGTCAATGACGAAGTTTAAATAAACTGAAATGTATTGCCTCTAGGGCACCTACACTAACAAGATCAACCAAAATCACTAAATAAGTTTTAGTGGTTAGTTCCAAGGTCCCACTATATTCACCCAAATTTATTAAACCGTTTGATTCTAATTTCTGGTGATTTTTTTTAAAATTTGTAATGGTTTGTTTTTAATTTTTAAAGTTTCGTTGTATCAATAATTTTCAATTAAGAGCGTTGAATTAAAACACAAATTAATAATCAAATCACTATATTTTTTATTAAAAAAAAGTAATTATAATCATATAAAGGTAAGCATCATATCATATAAAAGCACACTCTCCACTTGTTAGTCACAGAGGCATGCCTGAATACATCTAATAACAAGCCTAAGTATGTGTAATGCTATGCATTACCTACATGACCTCTTAACTGAGGGAACCTCTAGTTGTAGAGTTTCTATTTGTTCTGTACTTGTAATAGGCATCAAATTCTAGTTGTGTTACTGTAACTATAAAGTCAGGAATAATGCTTGAAAGAAGTTCCAAGGTTCATGCCTCAAGCAAGGAGATAAAGACTGCCAAATAATCACAGTTGGGATTTGAAGAAAAGAAGAATTTGCCTAAGTACCAATTCGAGAAGTACATTTGTCTATTCGAGAAGTCTAGCATTCGAGAAGTCAGAGATTCGATATCTCAGAAGACACTATTCGATATCTCTGAATACACTGTTCGATATCTCATTCGATATCTCAGAGATTCGATATGTCTATCACTCTATTCGAGAACTCATGGAGTCAACAAGTCAAAGCATCATTCGAGTTCTCTAAGAGTCAGCAAGTCAATGATCTATTCGATATCTCAAGGACTAAAGAAGCTATTCGACATCTTAGGGATTCGATATGTCAAAATGCTCTATTCGATATCTCAAGAAGTCCCAGAGAAAAGAGCTATTCGAGAAGTGATTCGATATGTCAATATAACACTATTCGAGAACTCAGAGTTATCGATTAAGTCAATTCGAGTTCTCGAATAAATCACTTAGCCACTTCTCGAATACATTCGTGGAGACAAAATACTGAAGAATTGTACAAGTCAGAAACCTGCAACAAGCCAAGACGCTTTATTTGACTATGTACTATAAAGCAGATTGGAAAGCCTACAAAGAAGCTTGGAGAGATAAGACAAAGGGACAAGGAGCTAAAGAAGTGGATCTGAACAGGCTTTGCAAAGTCAAATCTGTAACCGTTTGGACTCTTACTCAAATAAGATAGACAGACTGGAAAGTATTTTGTTTACCTACCTTATTTGTAGTAAGTAGGTGTATCCATGTCTATAAGGATACAGCCTCACTTCTTTAGCTACAGAGAGAGAGAGAGAGTGTGATAAGTTTTTCAAGATACATCTCAAGAAATATCTCTCTAAGAAAAACGAAGCTGAGAATACTACCATTTGTATTCACAGATTGTAGCAAAATCTTTATCTAATAAAATATTAGATTAAAGTGATATTGTGTTGCGTTTGTCTTTGATTATCTGTACTTACATATCTCACACATTCAACACATATCTTGCTGCAAAGATTCAAGAACAAAGAAAAGTTCAAGAATCCATTCACCCCCCCTCTGTATTCTTTTTCCGTATTCAATACTAAACAAGTGGTATCAGAGCAGGCTGTTTAATCTAAACAGGAAATGATCATGAGTTCGAATACACCAAAGACTACAGGTACGGTGAAGGTCCCTAAGTTCGACAAAGAGAATTACAACCTCTGGAAAATAAAAATGTTGTTGTTCATCAAAGCTGCCAATCCTCTCTACCCTGACATCCTCAAGAATGGTCCATTTGTACCACAACAAGAAATTGCTGAATCTACAGTGGGCACAATAGTCATTCCTAGATCATATGTTGCAAAAGAGCCATCCAAATGGACGGACTCAGAGAAGGAGAAGGCTACCCTAGACAGTCATCTCATGTTGCTGGTCATAGACTCCATGGATATGTCGATGTTTGCTAATATAGCATCATGCACATCAGCCAAGGACATGTGGAACCACATCGAGGTGTTATGTGAAGGGATAGAGGAGGTAAGAGAAAATAGGAAACAGATATTGGTCACACAGTATGAAGCTTTCATGGCACAGTCCAAAGAAAGTATTACTGATATGTTTGAGAGATTTCACAAACTGGTGACTGAGCTTCAAATGAATGGGAAGGTTTACAGCACTAAGGAATTGAACATGAAGTTTCTACTATCTGCACCAAACCATCTAGAGCAAAGGGTCATATCTCTAAGAGAAAGAGATTTGAACAAAGTCACATATGATGTGCTCTATGGGGTTTTAAAAACTCATGAGCTTGAGTTGCTTCAGAAGAGGGCTATCCAAGCCAACCAAGGCAGAATGATAAACACGTCCTGTGCCTTGATTGTCAACAAATCCGTTCAAGACCTGGAAGCATCTACAAGTCAACTGAGAATAGAAGAGATAGCAGATGATGAAGAGACTGAAGAAGAAGTGACTGAACCTGTTGATGAAAAGGAAGAAGATGAGTTCTATACTCTTGAAGAGTTGGATGCCATGGAAAACACTTCATATGCTTTTATGGCTAGAAAATTCCCAAACATCAGATTTAAGAGGAATCAGCCCTTCAAGTCTAGATCTCAAAATCATTCATTCAACAAGAGCAAGGCACCTGTGAAAGCAAACAAAAACAAATTCAAAACCAGCTATGTGGATAGGTCATCTGTGAGATGTTATAGATGCAATGACCTAGGGCATTTTGCCAGTGAATGCAAGAAGCCTAAGAATAAGGATAAGGAGTTTCTTGAGCTTGAAGCTAAGTATGAGGCTCTGCTAAAGAAGCATGCACCAGGTAAGGCCTACATAGCTGAAGGGAAGTGTTGGGATGATTCTGATAGTGATGGAGAAGAACAAGAATTCTGTAACTATGCCTTGATGGCCAAATCCAAGGAAGAACCATCTGAATCAGACTCTCAGGTACCATCCCTCACTACTATAGACATGTCTGTTTCTGAATACAAATCTATGGTTGAACAACTATCTGTTGAGATGTTTAATATTCATACTAGTATGACTGCTGCTAATGAAGAGATTGCTAAACTGTCCACTAGGAATGAACTGTTAAACAAAAGAAATGAGGAACTAGAACTAACTGCTATGCAAATAGAAAACCTTAAACAAGAAATCGAATATCTAAAGAATAAGGTTCTATGTGCTAGTCAAGTTGAGAAAGCTCTTAGGGATGAACTAGCTGAAAATGAATTTAAATTGAAAACATTCAAGAATTCCTCTAGTCTATTGCAGTCCTACCATGAGAAAAATCTAGCTAGACCTAAGGCTGCCATTGGACTTGATTATGACACTCTCAAGCAGAGGAAAGGCTATGCAGTCATTGAAGATGACATTGTTGTTCAAGAGGAAGTGCCTCAGGTTTTGAAAAATGCTGAGACCCCAATATTTAAAACACCAACACTTGAGATTGATGAGGATGCCTTACTCATTAAGCAAATGTTGGATGATGAAGATAAGGCACAATCAAATGAACAACAAGCATCCTCTAAGAGAGAGAATATCAAAACCAAAGCCAAGGAGTCAGTAGGAGGTAAACCTAGACTTGAGAAATTTGTGAAGTTTGTTTCAGCTGGGAATAATGAGGTTGAGAAGAAAGTGGCTAAAAAGAAACAAAACAGGAATGGCAAATTAGGGATTAACAAGGACAACAACTATGCTTATGTGCCCAATGCCCCTAAGAAAGTTTGTCAAAATTGTTTTAGCACTAATCATTTAACTCATGCATGTAAGAAACCATCTAGTAGTGTTGCTAAACCGTTCTATGATTGCTCTGTGCCTTTAAGACATAGAGACTCTCCCTTCTGTGATAAATTTGATTGTATGCCATGTAACATGAATGTAATGACTAGTTGCTTTAATTTGAGAAGACAATTCATGGAAGGATGCATCAGTCACAATGCTCACACACACTACACAAGAACAAAGTCTTCAAGTCCTCCTAAAGTTAGAAAGGTGCCTCTGTCACCTAAGTCTAAGAACCCTGATTCTAAGACTTCTAACAGTGACAAGAAGACTAACATCAAGAAAATTGATAAGCATGCTGTTTATGATAAGACTGTTGCTAAGCCACATGGACCCAAACTTGTTTGGGTACCAAAGGAGAAGTAATACCTTTGTGTTTGCAGGGCAAAGAAAGTGAAAGAAAGGTCATGTGGATTTTGGACAGTGGATGCTCAAACCATATGACTGGTGATATGGCCCTGCTATCACAGTATGAGGAGAAGGCTGGCCCAATGGTTGCTTTTGGAGATGACAGCATTGGCAACACACTGGGATATGGCAAGTTGGAAATTGGAAATGTCATCATTGAGAATGTAGCACTGGTCAAGGGACTCAAGCACAATCTACTGAGTGTTGGTCAATTTACTGATAGAGGCTTCAAAGTGAATTTTGACAAAGATGAATGTTTGATCACCCACAAAAAGACTGGTGACTTTGCTCTATCTGGAGTAAGGAAAGGAAGCCTGTTTGTAGCCAATATGAATTCTGCAAATAAGGACAAAATTTGTTGCTTTTACTCAAAAGCATCAAATGAAGATAGTTGGTTGTGGCATAAGAAGCTATCACACTTGAACTTCAAAGGCATTAATTCTCTAGTCAAAAGAGAGTTAGTAAGAGGCATGCCCACACTTGAATTCTGTCAAGAAGGAGTGTGTGAGGCTTGTCAAAAGGGAAAATGAAAAGATCAAGCCACAAGTCAAAGACAGTGACATCAATAACCAAGCCCCTACAACTAATTCATATGGACTTGTTTGGGCCTGTCAATATTATGTCACTAGGAAGGAAAAAGTATGCTCTGGTGATGGTTGATGATTTCACAAGGTATACATGGGTAGAATTTCTGGCATCAAAAGATGAGGCTCCACAAGTAATCATTGAGCATATAAAGAAAATTGACAAGGAAGCAAAGGCCAACAATGCAAGTGTGATTGCATTAAGGAGTGATAATGGAACAGAGTTCAGAAATGCCATGCTTGAAGCATTCTGCAAAGAAAATGGTATTTCTCAACAATTCTCAGCTCCAAGGACTCCACAACAAAATGGAGTTGTTGAAAGAAAGAATAGAACTCTGATAGAGGCTGCTAGAACAATGTTACTTGATGCAAAGATGCCTACATGTTTTTGGGCTGAGGCTGTGAGCACTACATGCTATATCCAAAACAGAACCCTCATCAACAAAAACACTGGAAAGACACCTTACAACTTGATGACTGGTGTAATATCTGGGAATTTCGTACTATTTAAATAATATTATTTGGCATTTAAAATATTATTATGTGCCTTAATTGATGAGTCATTACATGTTTGTGTGATTTTGAATATATGTTACGTGTCTAATTGCTAGATGTGTTGACGTGAAATTTTATTAAAATTCTGTATAGCTTTTAAATGTTAAAACATGATTTTTGTTCACTTAAACATTTTTGTAAAATTATGGGAGTTAGTAAAAATCATGAAATTTCTTGTTTTATTATCCTTATGCATTTAAAGACTTTTTAAAAATAAAAGTTTAATTTATTTTCGCATTAAAATATTTTACAAGGATTTTTCCAATTATTTTCCTTTTTAAAATATTAAAACTTGTAAAATTCAAATCTTTTCATAAAATGATTTTAAAAATGTTTTAAAAATATATTGAGGAAGAGAATTCCATATTTTAATTTTATGTGTCAATAAATTATTTTTGGATCCAAAATATCTTGTAAATAGAATTATTTTTACAAGTCTTTCATTTAATTAAAAGATGTATCATTAAAATGTGATTAAATTACATGTGTGTGTGTGTAGGCTAGACAAAAACCCTCCCCTCCCCTTATTTTTTTTTCATTCGGCCGAGCACCCCCCCCCCGTGTCTTCATCTCTCTCTTTTCTCTCAAAATCTCTAAACCTCCATTGATTCTCAAGCTTTGTTCAAGGTAATTCCTCCATTAAAACCTCACACTATTATACATAAAATTACTCCTCTTTTCATCCTCTACACCCTCATGTTTGTGGATTTCAATTTCATTCATTTTTTTAACTAGGGTTTTCGAAAATCAAGTTTTAAAGGTAAGTTTTGTGGGTTTTGTTGATTGGGTATACTCCTTGTAAGAGACCCACGAAATTTCGGGCTCTTCGGAGGATCCCAAACCTTCGGCCATGATCGAAAGTGAGCCGAAGGGTTGCATGCAAGTGTTAATTCATTGATTTTACGAAATTATTATATGATATGTGATTGCATGTTAGTGTTTACAAGTTTTTAAGTTAAGTTTAATGATGGGTATAAGTTTTTATGAGATTACAAGGTGTGGGCATGTATGTTTTGTGAATTGATGTTTGTTAGTAGGTGTAAATCAATAAGGGTTTAGGGTTTTGATGATTTAATGTTATGAAATTTGATGGGTTAAAGTTATAGTTTGATTTTGAGTTGTAAATTGTAAGTTAGTGATGTTGGATATTGAGATATGGGATTGTGAATCAAAATTGTGTGTAAATATGGTGTAAGTCATTGAGAGAAATGTTGTGTGGGTGTTAGTGTTGGAGAGAAAGAGGCCGAGAGAGAGAGATTGATGGAGAGGGAGAGAGACCGAGAGGGAGAAAGGAGAGAGATGGAGAGGGAGAAGCCGAGGGAGAGAGAGAGAAGCCGAGGGAGGGAGAGAGAGGCCGAGAGAGAGAGAGGGAGAGGAAGAGAGATTGTGGTGAACTTGTATGAATTCTTGAGAGTAAATTGCTTAAAGTAATTGCATGTTATGTGAATTAAATTGTTACATGATTATTGTTATGTGAATTTGGATAATTGGATTGAATAGTAAGTACGTGTGGTGATAGTAATTTGGTTACGACTTGCATGGGTTGTGTTTTGCTTGAGAATTTTTGGTGGAACAATAAGAGTATATCTTAGCCTAATTGATTATTTGAAAACTTTCTAGGTATCGTCTTATAAATTAGAAGTGCATATAGGTTTTATAAGTGATAATGATTTAATTGCGAAATTGTTTACTTGGAGATTTATAAGTGATTTTGGATAGAGTTATATACACATGAGTATAATTTGACTCCTTGGGCCGGTTGTATTCCGGTATGGTATGACGATGATAGAAAGGAAATGCTGCCGAAATTTTTAAAAATCTATAAGTACAACTTTCAAACCCAAGGCACGTTTCCAATGTTAAGTCGTGATATCATTAGTTATGTTATGCTATAATACATTATAAGTTATGTGACTTGATGTGCTACGTGACTTATGTGACTACGTGTATATATAAGTATATATGTGGAGTACTATAAAGATATCGTTGGGGCACTAGGTTACTAAGTCATCTTGTGGTATGTAAACAATGAGGGGAAAATTAAGATACTGATTATATTTTATATAGGTCCCAGTAGGAGGCCAGGCAAGGAGCCGATCAAGGAAGATAGTTGAATAGTGCGAGCAAGTGAATTAAGGCAAGTGTACTATCCTACCTTGTTGTTACCATATGATGAATGCCATGAGATATTGAATTGTTAGTTTGTTACAAACTAGTTCTTTCCGACCTTATTATTGTCATATACCTTGTGATTGATTTCATATCCCTTGAACTTGACTTGACTTGCTAATCGATAATCATATTTCTTGGAAAACCTTTTTATAACCTTATCGAATTCTTGAATTCTTGAACCAACTACTTAAATATCTTCTTGTACTTAAACTCGTTTCTATCTAAAAACAATTGTTGATTCTTGATTAACCTTTCGTGATTAAACTTTCTTGAATTAACCTTTCCTGACTTAACCAAGTTATACTAAACAGTTGCCCAACTCCCAAGAACTCAGAATGATTGACTTTCTTCACTTTACCTTGTCATTTATTTGAAATTTGAGAATCCTATTCTTGTTGATTAACAACTTGATATAACATTGATATTCTTGTTTCTTTGAGATGAATTGAATTTGATAAACCTTGTTGGACCTAAATGGAATTGGATGGAATGTTACTTTGACCGAGGCGCCGGTCCAAATCATGTTACTATTATAGGCCAATGTGTGCCTGGGATCCCCTTATATTTGGTGAACACCGTATTGGATATGCGGGTTCGGAGCTTTGTCGTGGGCTGATCACCCAGCGTTGCTCGTAGCGTCTTATCAGATATTCCAATTCCTTCTCATTTTATTTTGATATTGATTCAGTTTATACAGTTCATTTGCAGATTTCATATCTTGCTTTACAGTTGAATTATTTTGCAAGTCTTATATTGTTGTTTATGCACTTGCTGAGCAATTGGCTCAATGATATTATTTTTCCTTAACCTTTCAGTGAAACTCGAAGATGGTAAGGACTCTTGAGACTGCGCGTAAGAACTGTGGTGGTTCAGGTGTAGCCTATAGGAGGCAGTTCCAGGTAGAAGGGAGTGGCGATCTGATGGATCATGTTTTGTTAGACTTTTGACTTAGTCTGTAATCTTTTGAACTTAGAATAATTTGTGGTCTGTAATAAATAATTGGTTTTGAATTGGTAGTTTATATTGCTTCAAACTCTTACCTGTTGGCGATCTAGGCGTGGGAGTGGTAATGTCTAAATAATTAATATGTATGCTTTACCATTATCTAGTTAATTTTGATTAAGGGATTTGGGGCCGTCACAGGTTTGGTATCAGAGCCACAGGTTTGAGTCACTGAACAATATAGGTTTAGGTAACAAGATAGATCACATTTTCAATAATCACTTAGGATTAAAATAGAAACTCACTTAGAATATAAATAGTATTATATTTCTAAAAGAATAGGATTGATTGACCCTTATTATCGAGAGTGTTTAAGTAGTATGCTTCTAAGTTTTATCTGACGCTTATATATATATATATATATATATATATATATATATATATATATATATATATATATATATATATTATATTATTATTGGCAGCGACAGCGGGCACCAGGACCTTCAGCTCCACCTCCTGCCGAGACAGCAGATACTGTACCTTTGCCCGTTTATCAGGAGTTACTTAGGGAGTGTGATCATCTCTATGATGAGAACGCTCAGCTTCAGAGGAGAGTTGATGCATTGTATGAGGATAGTGAGGATATACCCGAGGGCCATGTCCCGACTCTTGTCTCCAGGCTTCAGTCACTCACCGAGATGGCTAACGAGAGGCTTCGCGCTATGGTACCTTATCGAGATTGGGAGAGTTATGCTATGGTTCAGATGATGGTGGACGAGCTTCGGCGTGTGATCAGCCAGTTGCTGGATAACTAGTTTTATGTTATGGGTTTTATGAGATGGCTTATAGTATAGCCATATGATTATCAGACTTATGTTGTTAGACTTTATCGTATTTTCAGTTTCGTTTTTCAAACTTTATGTTGGTTGGTACTTTGAACCTTTGGATTTGGGTTATCGATGGATGTCATCGGTGCCGTATCGTTTATTATTACCGTTTCTTTTTATCGTATTATTTGGTCGCGTGAGATGGTTTAAATTTTAGGTTGTACCATGTCATATTAGAACTGTTAGACTATATTGTGCCATGTTGCGGTTAGATGTATGTTTGTGGATAAATAGATGTTTGTTTAATATTCAGAAAATGCCTCCAAGAAGGAGCAATGCTAGAGCTAATCAAAATAGGAATCAAGATGATCAGAACAGAGATGATAATCAAGGCAATATGGATGTGGCCCAACTTTTGGGACTTTTGCAACAGCAGACGACTACTTTGGCTCAGCAGCAGCAGCTACTTCAGCAACAATATCAACAATTGCAACAGCAACAAGGACAGCAACAACCAGCCCAACCTGTGGTAACCTTTAAATCTTTTCAGGCTGTGAAACCCCCAGATTTCCAAGGAACAAAGGATCCAGTTGAAGCCCAGATATGGCTTAAGGAAATGGAGAAGGCCTTCGCATTGGTGAGGGTTAGTGATGAACAGAAGGTAGAATTTGCTAGTTATTTTCTTAAGGATGAATCTAATTATTGGTGGGAGTCGGCTAAAGCATTGGAAGCAATAGAAGTGATTCAGTGGGATAGGTTTAAAAGGATTTTTCTGGAGAAGTATTTTCCTAGGTATATGCAGAATCAGATGGAGTTAAGGTTCTTTAATCTTAAGCAGGAAAATATGAGTGTTGATGAGTATGAGAAGAAGTTTACAGAATTAGCAAGGTTTGTAGGAGATTATGTGGATACGGATGAAAAGAGAGCGAAGAGGTTTCAACAGGGATTGAAGCCATGGTTAAGGAGCAGAGTTGCAGCTTTTGAGATCAACTCGTATGCAGAAGTGGTTCAGAAGGCTATGATAATAGAAGGTGAGAGTGATCAAAGTCAGAAGGAAAGGGGCAATTTAAAGAGAAAAGTGGAAGCAATAGAAAGGAATCAGGATCAAGGAAAGTCAACTAATCAGATGGATAGAAAGCCCGGATTTCAGAACCAGGGAAGAAATTTTAAAAAGAATGTGCCCAGAAACAGGAACTCAGAAACCCTTCCTCAGAACCCCAATCAACCAAGATTTCCCCGACCCTCTATACCAGAGTGCAAGACATGTTCTAAGAGGCATACCGGAGCGTGTGTGAAGGCAGATATTGTTTGTTTCAAGTGTAACCAGAAAGGTCATTATGCAAACGAGTGCAGGAATTCGAAGTCGAGTGTGACTTGTTACAAGTGTGGTAAGGTAGGACACCTGGCTAGGGAGTGCAGATCGCCTGTTCCAAACAACAACTTGATGAGATTGACTACCTCTCCCCCAGTGAACCAAATGGCAACATCTCAGATTCCAACTCAGATTCTAAGTCCACCTGTACTTCAACAAGTTCCAGCCCTTCAAGCTCAGAGTTATCAAGCTTCAGCCTATCCAATTCATGCCCGGACCTTCAACATGAACATGAATGATGCAGTGAAAAGTTCGGATGTAGTGGCAGGTACGCTTTTCGTGAACACCATTAGTGCAAAAGTGTTAATTGATTCGGGTGCTACTAGATCGTTTGTTTCTAAAGATTTTGTGAATAAGTTGAAGTGTGATACTCATATGTTAAGAGAAACTTTGAATATTGTGTTAGCTAATCAGGATCAGATACCAGTAGATAGGGTATGTTCACCTTGTGCAGTAGAGATTTCAGGTTATCTTTTTCCCGTCGCTTTGATACCTTTTCAATTAGGAGATTTTGACATTATTTTAGGAATGGATTGGCTTGTCGAGTATGATGCGCATATCGATTGTAAGAATAAGAGAGTGTCATTGAGATCTCCAGAAGGCGATAGAGTTATCTTTAAGGGGCGTAGGCAGACTAGTACGTTTCTTACCATGATGCAAACCAAGAGATTGTTAAAGAAAGGATGTGAGGCTTATCTTGCTTATGTGATAGATAAGAATCGAGAAGGAGTGGAATTAGAGGATATTCCTGTAGTCAATGAGTTTCCCGATGTAATTCCCGAAGAACTACCCGGATTACCTCCAGACCGTCAGATTGAGTTCGCGATTGACTTAGCACCAGGAACAGAACCTATTTCCAAGGCTCCATACAGAATGGCACCGTCTGAAATGAAGGAACTCGCCAGTCAACTTCAAGATTTATTGAACAAAGGAGTTATAAGACCAAGTGTATCACCCTGGGGAGCGCCAGTATTGTTCGTAAAGAAGAAAGATGGAAGTATGAGACTTTGTATTGACTATCGAGAGTTAAATAAGTTGACTATCAAGAATAGATACCCGTTACCAAGGATCGATGATTTGTTTGACCAGTTGAAAGGAGCGACATGTTTTTCGAAGATAGATCTAAGATCAGGATATCACCAGCTGAAAATCAAACCAGAGGATATACCGAAGACTGCTTTTCGAACAAGGTATGGTCATTATGAATTTTTGGTTATGGCTTTTGGATTGACGAACGCACCCGCCGCATTTATGGATTTGATGAACCGAGTGTTTAAGAAATTTTTGGATAAGTTTGTGATAGTCTTCATTGACGATATTTTAATATACTCTAAGACGGAAGCAGAACATGCAGAGCATTTAAGGATAGCATTGGAGATATTGAGAAAGGAGAAGTTGTATGCCAAGTTTTCCAAGTGTGAGTTTTGGTTGAAGGAAGTCCAATTTTTGGGACATATTGTGAGTAAGGAAGGAATTCGAGTCGACCCAGTAAAGATTGAAGCAGTTGTGAATTGGGAAAGACCAAGGACACCAACAGAAGTAAGAAGTTTTATGGGACTAGCAGGATATTACCGCAGATTTGTTAAGGATTTTTCTAAGATTGCTGTACCATTGACCAAGTTGACCCGGAAGAATGAAAAGTTTGAATGGACTGATAAGTGTGAAAAGAATTTTCAAGAGCTTAAGCAAAGATTGGTAACTGCTCCAGTGTTAGCATTACCGGATGATAAAGGAGAGTTTGTAATCTACAGCGATGCTTCGCATAAAGGTTTAGGGTGTGTGTTGATGCAGCATGGAAAAGTGATTGCGTATGCTTCAAGGCAACTGAAACCTCATGAACAGAGATACCCTACCCATGACCTCGAACTAGCAGCGATCGTATTTGCATTGAAATTGTGGAGACATTATCTTTATGGTGAGAAGTGTGAGATATTCACGGATCATAAGAGTCTTAAGTACATTTTTACTCAGAAGGAACTCAACATGAGACAAAGAAGATGGTTAGAACTGATAAAGGATTATGATTGTACCATTAGTTATCACCCGGGAAAGGCGAATGTCGTAGCTGATGCGCTAAGCAGGAAGGAAAGATTGAATACGTTGACAATGACTCAAGAATTGTTTAGAGAGTTTGAGAAGTTAGAAATTGAAGTTTGTGCAACAGAGATATCAGCAGATCAAGTCTATACCATGACATTTCAACCAGTACTATTAGACAAAATTCGGAAATGCCAAGAAGAAGTGATGAATCAGAGATTGAATGAATTGACCGGAGAAGAAATTTGTACGCAGAAAGATAACCAAGGTATTTTAAGATTTTCCTCAAGGATATGGATTCCTGATGTGAAAGAGTTGAAAGAAGAATTGTTGTGTGATGCCCATAGTTCTAAGTTTTCATTACATCCTGGAAGCACGAAAATGTATCAAGATTTGAAGAAGAACTTTTGGTGGCCAGACATGAAAAGAGAAATTGCAGAGTGGGTAAGTTGTTGTTATACATGCCAAAGAGTGAAAGCAGAACATCAAAGACCAAGTGGATTAATTCAACCGTTGGAGATACCTGAGTGGAAGTGGGAGCACATTGCAATGGATTTTGTAGTAGGTCTACCAAGATCGAAGGCTAATCATGATGCGATTTGGGTTATAGTTGATCGATTGACGAAATCAGCTCATTTCTTGCCGATTAACGAGAGATTTTCGCTAGACAAGTTGGTGCATTTGTACTTGAAAGAAATTGTGACTCGTCATGGAGTTCCAGTATCTATAGTATCTGACAGAGATCCACGTTTTAACTCAAGATTTTGGAGACAGTTTCAAGAACATCTCGGAACGCAACTCAGAATGAGTACTGCTTATCATCCTCAGACAGATGGTCAGAGCGAAAGAACGATTCAGACAATTGAAGACATGCTTAGAGTTTGTGCAATAGATTTTAAAGGTAATTGGGACGAGCATCTACCTTTGGTGGAATTTTCTTACAACAACAGCTATCATGCTAGTATTGGGATGCCTCCATATGAAGCTCTCTATGGAAGGAAGTGTAGATCTCCTGTGTGTTGGGAAGAAGTTGGTGAGCGAAAGATAGTCGGACCAGAATTGATTCAGCAGACGAAAGAGACAGTGCAAATAATTCAGAAAAGATTGCGAGCTGCTCAGGACAGACAGAGAAAGTATGCGGATCCAGCAAGAAAGAAAGTAGATTTTGAAGTAGGTGATCTAGTGTTGTTAAAAGTTTCGCCATGGAAAGGATTAACCAGATTTGGGAAGAAAGGAAAGCTAAGTCCAAGATTTGTAGGACCTTTTGAGATTCTGCGACGTGTAGGCAAAGTAGCTTATGAATTAGCTTTACCGCCTCAGATGCAGCATATTCATAATGTTTTTCATGTATCGATGCTTAAGAAGTTTCATCCTGATACTAAGTGTATAATAGAGTATGAGCCAGTAGAAATTCAGCCAGATTTGTATTATGTAGAGCGGCCGATCAGAATAGAAGATCGCCGAGAGAAAGTGCTTAGAAATAAATCAGTTGCTTTAGTTAAAGTATTGTGGAGGAATCCTAAGGTTGAAGAGTCAACCTGGGAGTTAGAAAGCGATATGTTAGAGCAGTACCCTCATTTGTTTACATAGCTGATTCTGGGGACAGAATCCTTTTAAGGGGGGAAGGATGTAATATCTGGGAATTTCGTACTATTTAAATAATATTATTTGGCATTTAAAATATTATTATGTGCCTTAATTGATGAGTCATTACATGTTTGTGTGATTTTGAATATATGTTACGTGTCTAATTGCTAGATGTGTTGACGTGAAATTTTATTAAAATTCTGTATAGCTTTTAAATGTTAAAACATGATTTTTGTTCACTTAAACATTTTTGTAAAATTATGGGAGTTAGTAAAAATCATGAAATTTCTTGTTTTATTATCCTTATGCATTTAAAGACTTTTTAAAAATAAAAGTTTAATTTATTTTCGCATTAAAATATTTTACAAGGATTTTTCCAATTATTTTCCTTTTTAAAATATTAAAACTTGTAAAATTCAAATCTTTTCATAAAATGATTTTAAAAATGTTTTAAAAATATATTGAGGAAGAGAATTCCATATTTTAATTTTATGTGTCAATAAATTATTTTTGGATCCAAAATATCTTGTAAATAGAATTATTTTTACAAGTCTTTCATTTAATTAAAAGATGTATCATTAAAATGTGATTAAATTACATGTGTGTGTGTGTAGGCTAGACAAAAACCCTCCCCTCCCCTTATTTTTTTTTCATTCGGCCGAGCACCCCCCCCCCGTGTCTTCATCTCTCTCTTTTCTCTCAAAATCTCTAAACCTCCATTGATTCTCAAGCTTTGTTCAAGGTAATTCCTCCATTAAAACCTCACACTATTATACATAAAATTACTCCTCTTTTCATCCTCTACACCCTCATGTTTGTGGATTTCAATTTCATTCATTTTTTTTACTAGGGTTTTCGAAAATCAAGTTTTAAAGGTAAGTTTTGTGGGTTTTGTTGATTGGGTATACTCCTTGTAAGAGACCCACGAAATTTCGGGCTCTTCGGAGGATCCCAAACCTTCGGCCATGATCGAAAGTGAGCCGAAGGGTTGCATGCAAGTGTTAATTCATTGATTTTACGAAATTATTATATGATATGTGATTGCATGTTAGTGTTTACAAGTTTTTAAGTTAAGTTTAATGATGGGTATAAGTTTTTATGAGATTACAAGGTGTGGGCATGTATGTTTTGTGAATTGATGTTTGTTAGTAGGTGTAAATCAATAAGGGTTTAGGGTTTTGATGATTTAATGTTATGAAATTTGATGGGTTAAAGTTATAGTTTGATTTTGAGTTGTAAATTGTAAGTTAGTGATGTTGGATATTGAGATATGGGATTGTGAATCAAAATTGTGTGTAAATATGGTGTAAGTCATTGAGAGAAATGTTGTGTGGGTGTTAGTGTTGGAGAGAAAGAGGCTGAGAGAGAGAGATTGATGGAGAGGGAGAGAGACCGAGAGGGAGAAAGGAGAGAGATGGAGAGGGAGAAGCCGAGGGAGAGAGAGAGAAGCCGAGGGAGGGAGAGAGAGGCCGAGAGGCCGAGAGAGAGAGAGGGAGAGGAAGAGAGATTGTGGTGAACTTGTATGAATTCTTGAGAGTAAATTGCTTAAAGTAATTGCATGTTATGTGAATTAAATTGTTACATGATTATTGTTATGTGAATTTGGATAATTGGATTGAATAGTAAGTACGTGTGGTGATAGTAATTTGGTTACGACTTGCATGGGTTGTGTTTTGCTTGAGAATTTTTGGTGGAACAATAAGAGTATATCTTAGCCTAATTGATTATTTGAAAACTTTCTAGGTATCGTCTTATAAATTAGAAGTGCATATAGGTTTTATAAGTGATAATGATTTAATTGCGAAATTGTTTACTTGGAGATTTATAAGTGATTTTGGATAGAGTTATATACACATGAGTATAATTTGACTCCTTGGGCCGGTTGTATTCCGGTATGGTATGACGATGATACAAAGGAAATGCTGCCGAAATTTTTAAAAATCTATAAGTACAACTTTCAAACCCAAGGCACGTTTCCAATGTTAAGTCGTGATATCATTAGTTATGTTATGCTATAATACATTATAAGTTATGTGACTTGATGTGCTACGTGACTTATGTGACTACGTGTATATATAAGTATATATGTGGAGTACTATAAAGATATCGTTGGGGCACTAGGTTACTAAGTCATCTTGTGGTATGTAAACAATGAGGGGAAAATTAAGATACTGATTATATTTTATATAGGTCCCAGTAGGAGGCCAGGCAAGGAGCCGATCAAGGAAGATAGTTGAATAGTGCGAGCAAGTGAATTAAGGCAAGTGTACTATCCTACCTTGTTGTTACCATATGATGAATGCCATGAGATATTGAATTGTTAGTTTGTTACAAACTAGTTCTTTCCGACCTTATTATTGTCATATACCTTGTGATTGATTTCATATCCCTTGAACTTGACTTGACTTGCTAATCGATAATCATATTTCTTGGAAAACCTTTTTATAACCTTATCGAATTCTTGAATTCTTGAACCAACTACTTAAATATCTTCTTGTACTTAAACTCGTTTCTATCTAAAAACAATTGTTGATTCTTGATTAACCTTTCGTGATTAAACTTTCTTGAATTAACCTTTCCTGACTTAACCAAGTTATACTAAACAGAATCCCAACTCCCAAGAACTCAGAATGATTGACTTTCTTCACTTTACCTTGTCATTTATTTGAAATTTGAGAATCCTATTCTTGTTGATTAACAACTTGATATAACATTGATATTCTTGTTTCTTTGAGATGAATTGAATTTGATAAACCTTGTTGGACCTAAATGGAATTGGATGGAATGTTACTTTGACCGAGGCGCCGGTCCAAATCATGTTACTATTATAGGCCAATGTGTGCCTGGGATCCCCTTATATTTGGTGAACACCGTATTGGATATGCGGGTTCGGAGCTTTGTCGTGGGCTGATCACCCAGCGTTGCTCGTAGCGTCTTATCAGATATTCCAATTCCTTCTCATTTTATTTTGATATTGATTCAGTTTATACAGTTCATTTGCAGATTTCATATCTTGCTTTACAGTTGAATTATTTTGCCAGTCTTATATTGTTGTTTATGCACTTGCTGAGCAATTGGCTCAATGATATTATTTTTCCTTAACCTTTCAGTGAAACTCGAAGATGGTAAGGACTCTTGAGACTGCGCGTAAGAACTATGGTGGTTCAGGTGTAGCCTATAGGAGGCAGTTCCAGGTAGAAGGGAGTGGCGATCTGATGGATCATGTTTTGTTAGACTTTTGACTTAGTCTGTAATCTTTTGAACTTAGAATAATTTGTGGTCTGTAATAAATAATTGGTTTTGAATTGGTAGTTTATATTGCTTCAAACTCTTACCTGTTGGCGATCTAGGCGTGGGAGTGGTAATGTCTAAATAATTAATATGTATGCTTTACCATTATCTAGTTAATTTTGATTAAGGGATTTGGGGCCGTCACAACTGGAAAGAAGCCCACCCTAAAGTATGTTCATACTTTTGGAAGCAAATGCTTTGTTTTAAAAGACAACTCAGAATATGTTGGAAAGTTTGATGCAAAAGCATTTGAAGGAATTTTTCTTGGCTACTCTATGGAAAGAATTGCATATAAAGTTTATGTCATCACTCAAAAGAAAGTTATGGAAAGCACAGATGTGACATTTGATGACAGCAAACTACCTGGATTAGAAGAAGCCAATGATGAAGATAAAGATCCTTTGAAGTTTGACAATCTAGATGATTCTGATAAGGAGATTGAAACTGAATTTGAGCCCACATTTCAACAAACTCAAGTGAATGAAGAACCTGTGTCAACCAACAATGAAGAAACAAGCATCCAAGACACACCTGTGATTAGTGGAAACTTCACAGGGGAGGAAATGTAAATGATCATGATCTGGATGATGAAGCAACATCAAGGCGGAGAAATCAATCTGAACATACAAGGAAATGGGATAGATCACATACTGCAGATCAGATAATTGGAGATCCAAATACAGGAGTGAGAACAAAGAGAGCAACTCTAAATGAATGTCTCTATGTTTGCTTTCTATCCCAAGTTGAGCCTAAGAAACTTGAAGATGCATTGTTGGATCCTGATTGGATAATTGCTATGCAAGAGGAGCTAAACCAATTTGAAAGAAGCAAAGTATGGGAACTTGTGCCTGCACCAAAGGATAGAACCATTGTTGGAACAAAATGGGTTCTAAGGAATAAGATGGATGAAAATGGTGTAGTCATAAGAAACAAAGCAAGGTTGGTTGCAAAAGGATACTCTCAACAGGAGGGCATTGACTATAATGAGACTTTTGCCCCTGTTGCCAGACTGGAGGCCATCAGAAATTTTCTTGGCATTTGCTGCACATTCTAATTTTAAGGTCTATCAAATGGATGTCAAGAGTGCATTTCTGAATGGGGAGTTGGAAGAAGAAGTATATGTGCAACAGCCACCTGGCTTTAAGGATCCACAATTCCCTCACTTTGTCTACAGATTGCTTAAAGCATTGTATGGACTTAAGCAAGCTCCTAGGGCATGGTATGACACATTGTCACAATTTCTACTTGAGAATCAATTCACTAGAGGCACAATAGACAAGACACTGTTTTACAAGAAACATGGTGATGATATTATCTTAGTTCAAATCTATGTGGATGACATCATATTTGGCTCTACAAATGAGAAGCTGTGTGAGAAATTCTCTAAGCTCATGCAGAGCAGATATGAGATGAGTATGATGGGAGAATTAACATTCTTTCTTGGGCTGCAAGTGAGTCAAAGGAAGGATGGCATTTTTATAAGTCAAACCAAATACATCAAGGATCTATTGAAGAAATTTGACTTAGAAGAATGCTCACCTGCAAAGACACCCATGGCCACTGCTACCATGTTAGATGAAGATAGTAAGGGCAAGAAGGTAGATATCTCAATCTACAGAGGCATGGTTGGTTCTCTACTCTACCTCACTGCCAGTAGGCCAGAATCATGTTTGTAACATGCTTGTGTGCAAGGTTTCAATCAAATCCAAAGGAATCACATATTATAGCAATAAAGAGGATTTTCAGATATCTGAAGGGCACACCAAACTTGGGGTTATGGTATCCTAAGGACACAGGGTTCAATCTGGTTGGTTATTCTGATGTTGATTATGCTGGATGCAGAGTGGACAGGAAAAGCACCTCAGGTAGCTGCCAGTTTCTTGGACAAAGGTTAGTCTCTTGGTACAGCAAGAAACAACAATCTGTGTCAACTTCCACAGCTGAAGCTGAGTACATAGCTGCTGGAAGTTGCTGTGCTAAAGTGCTTTGGATCAGAAACCAACTTAGAGATTATGGACTTGTGTTGGAAAGAATTCCAATCATGTGTGACAACACAAGTGCAATCTCTATAGTTTCCAATCCTGTCAATCATTCTAGGACAAAGCACATTGACATCAGATATCACTTCATAAGGGAGCATGCAACTAATGGAACCATTGAGTTACATTATGTTCCCACAGAGAAACAACTAGCTGACATATTCACTAAGCCATTAGATGAAGCCACCTTCACAAGGTTGGTTAGAGAGATTGGAATGCTGAATTCTTCAAATTCTGGCTGAGTGAATATATCAACTAGATTGTTGCAGCAGTAAATACTTACGTTATCAAATGCTCAATATTCTTAAAGTAAGTATTGGCTGGATTATGATTTATAAATATTCCACAATGCTGCATATGTTGA
This sequence comes from Saposhnikovia divaricata, assembly GCA_036435485.1. NCBI lineage: Eukaryota > Viridiplantae > Streptophyta > Magnoliopsida > Apiales > Apiaceae > Saposhnikovia > Saposhnikovia divaricata. The sequence continues at coordinate 38,950,919 of CM071599.1, forward strand.
AAATCATACATCTTTAGCTTGAAATTTCTGTGAAATTTTGAGAAAATCACTATTTAATTTAGTAGAATATTCTTCAATGAATATTTCTAGTTCATTTAGTAGAATACTCTATCTATTTTAAAAGATAGTGAAAATTGAATTTTATGAGTGAAAAGTATAGTTCGATAAGTCAGACTTCTCGAATGGTTCATTGTTTTTTCATGGCTCGAGTTCTCGAATAGAGTATTTTAGTTCTCTAATGATGGAGTTCTCGAATACTATATTTGAGTTATCGAATCATTTGAAAAGGCTGATTTCTCGCTGACACTTAATCGCTTTTTGGATTTATATTCAAATTTTCATTTCGCTCATAAAAACATATTCTATTTAGCTTGGAATTATTTTCTGAGTTAAATAACTGCCAGCTGTGAGTTACTAACTGCTTGAGATATCGAATAAGCCTTTCTTGACTTATCGAATAGTTGTTTTATACTTCTCGACTGACTGACTTGTCGATACAAAACCTATATCTAATCGACAACTCAAGTCACTCACATATATACAATTCCACAACTGTTCAAATCATTTCATTCGATTTCTCAGGCAGCTAAAGTTCCAAAACCTCTATAAACCCTAACGTCAAAAGCTAAATTTCTTCTTCAACCTTCATTCTCTTCTCATCTCTCTGTGTAACAATGGCAAATACCCAACTCACAATTCCTAAACACACCAATTTCATAGCAATAACCAACGATGTTGAAGCACCCAATGCAAACTTTAAGTGCTTCGTTCGATGGATGGCTGAATCATACATCAAGGATGCACTCTCAGCCAACCCAACTCTGTATCTCGATTTACTAGAACAGTTTTGGAGATCTGCTATTGTGGAGGTCGTGGCCCTAGAGAATGCAATAACTTCGTACATAATCTATTGCAAGATTCAGGACAAGGAAATCACCATCACTACTGAAAATATGAATCAAGCACTTGGGTTACAACAAGGAGTGTATGACAGTCAAGCAACTGATCAGGAATTGGAAGATTTCTTTGATTTTATCAACTACTCAGATAGAATCAAGCTTGGAAATTTGAATAGGAAGTACTTGAGGAAGGAATGGAGCTATGTCTTTGCCACTCTTCTTCAGGTCTTCACAGCAAGGAAGTCCAGCTTTGATCAAATCAGCACACCTGTTCAACAAATAGGATATGCTCTAGCATATGGGAGAAAGATTGATGTTGGTTTGATCATAATGCAAGAATTGTATGGGAGACTTGGTAAGAACTCAGCCAAGAGAGGTAATGAAATTTTCTTCCATCGCTTTATTCAATCTGTACTTAATTTCATAGATGTTAAATTGATTGAATTGCCTGGGTTAGACAAAAATAGAATAGGCTATCCGAAATCCATGACCAAACTCATTTTTGGTAGCTTGGAGACTAGGAATGATGTGGATGTAAGGCTCAAAATAACTCCCCTTATGGAGAGTTTATTTAGGACTTACCCCCACAACATGCCAATATGTGCCTCAAAATCTGAGTTAGCTAGGCCCAAGCAAGTAGAGCAAAATGCTAACCCAGGGCCTGCTAACCAACCCTCTCAGCCAAACACTTTACCAAACACAGAGACAACTGCATCATCCTCTCAAAAGGGTGATGTTAGTAAAAAGAAGAGAAAACAGGTTGCTTCTGAACCTCTAAAAATCTTAACTGAAGCAGCCTTGGCTGTAGAATTAGGCATAGTAAGTGAGGAACCTGAGTCACCCTTACTAAGGCCAAAGAAGAAGAAGTCTAAAACCACCTCTTCAGTCACCCAAATGACTGAAGTTGTAAAATCATGGGCAAACAGCTCACTAGGTGTATCCTCTCAACAGGGTGCATCTATAGAATCAAGCATTCTCCCCAATGCACCTACTTGTACAGAGTCAGCACATGGGAGTGATAAGGCTGGCACAACACTGAGTGGAGAGCACATCACAATTGAAACTCCCTCTATCTCTCAGGGGGAGTTGCCAAAATCTAATCTACAACACACTTCTCTTCCAGAATCTATCACTCATATTTCTTTGGAGCCTGCAACTCAAGCAATTGAGGAGCAAGGCATTGATCATCAAGAATTCTTTTCTCTTGATGAGCCAATGGATTCAAGTGACTTGGTGCATGACACCTTGCTCACCACCCAGGTACCACATTTAGATGGTCAGGGAATGCATGCTGGGGCATCTCCTAATGACACCATCACAAACACAGAGGATTCACTAGTTTTAACTAGAGACTCTGTGCCTGTGTCAACTACTGTTGTAATTCATCCCACTTCTGTGGAGACAACAGTAGCAGAGTCTTTTCATCCGGTTACAGAAGTTGCATCTGTAACTGAGGAGTCTAGCTTGCCTAGCTCTAGCTCTCACTTTTTGTCTCAATGGCTAAAGCCTGTACAACATGACAGTGCTTCAGGATCAGGGTCTGTTCCACCACAAAAGTCCATTGACGCTCTCCAAAGCTATGTTGTGGATCAGATTCCTGAGTTTGTCAAAATAGCCCAGAACCTTGTCACCTCCAACATCTCAAATCCAGATTTTGAAGCCATCCTACTATGTCATAGGGATGATGTGGAGATGCAGAAGGCCAAGATTATTGATGATGCTGAGAGAGATGGCAATGTAGATGCCTGGATGCAAGGAAAGTATGATGTAACTCTCAGTGAAGCACTTCAATATCTTCTAGAGGAATACGTCACTTCACTAGGTTCAAATGCAAAATCCCTGTCCCCTAGTGAAGTGTTTGAAGCTGTCAATGATTCCTACAAGGGTTTCCTCAAGGCTGCACACTATCTTGGTAAGGGAGTCAAAACTGAAGTAAACAAGGTAAGTGACAAGATAGCCACTTCAGTAGAAGAGATCAAGAGGGCCTTTGATGCCAAATTTCCTCAACTAGACAGTGTGGTCAAAGATATCAGACACTTCAAAACCACCTGTACCAAGATGGATAATGGTCTAGCTCTCCTTAAAGATACAGTCACAGGTCTAGGAAGCAAATTTCAAATTCTATCTGATCAGACTACAGATGCCAATGCCATGCTTAGGACACTCTTTGCAAATCAATATGGAGACAAGCTGGTAACTGAGGTTCCTGTGCATGAGCTGTCTAGATTTGAAGTGCAGAGACTTAAAGAACAATCCCTGTCTGGCTTCAAATCTACTGCATTATTCAATAAGGTAGATGCACTTGAAAAGGAGGTAGCTACTCTCACTCAGTCCAATGCTCATCTTACAGACAAGGTACAAACTCTAACTGAGCAGTTGAACACTCAAGCCACCACCACAGCTGATGTTCTTCTGCATCAACAATCAATGTTATCTGCAATGATGAAGCACATGGGTCTCCCTCTACCTGAAGAATCTTCACCTCCAAAGGTCAATACTACAGCCTCTGTGCCTGACAATAAGCCTAAGGGGGAGAAGAGGACATCAAGGAACTCAAATACAAAGGGGGAGAAACCACCAGTAAAAGGCATCAAAATCACTGAAGGTGCTCATCAAAGAACTTCAAAATCTCTAATTCATGTGCCTGGCAAAGGAAAAGACAAAATTGATGAGCCTCCTACTTATCTGCCAGTTGTTACTCTACCAACTGTGCACATCACTACTTCCAGTGGTCAAAAGCAAACTATCACAACCACAGTGGTTGCAGGGAGTATGCCATCTGATAAACCTTCACTCTCCATATCTAAAAGTGCCAAGCCTATAGAAGTGAAGGTGGTCACTGAGGCCAAGCTACAAGAAATTGCAAACTCAAATGTTTATCATGATGATGCATTCTTGGAGTTTCTGAAAGTCTCAAGAGAACAGGCTGGTGACACTCAATTGTATCTAAGGAGCTTGAAGGATCAGATCGATTACTTCACAGTGGTACCTAGAAAAGTTAATAGCTCATGGCTCAAGGAAGTAATGATGGTAGCAAAATCCAGAATCTGGCATCTAACCTACAAAACTCTACATGCCTTGAAACATTCAGAGATAGATGCACTGATAGATCTCATAGATAAGAGGAATGTAAATGAAAACAATAAGAGTCTGTATGATGACTTGAGGAATGGCCAACCTTCAAGGCTGCCAGAAGTTATTAAGAAGCCATGGACCATCATCTATCAGTCTAGCACCAGAATTGAAGAGATTAAACAATTGGTCATTCCCAATGATCTCACTTCTCGAAATCACAGACTCATTATTGCCATCATTGATCTACTGCAAAAGAAAAAGGAGACAAGTACTGCTGAAGAGATAGAGGCACTGCACATTCTCAGATCATTCATTGCAACTGGTGTAATTCCAGAAATGGCCAAGCCAAGGAGGAATAAGGATGATGAAGATGAAGACAAGAGTGATGGGAGGAGAAGTCATCACAGGAGTGATAAGGGGGATGAGGATAAGAAGAAGAAGAAAGACAGCAAGGATAAGAAGGATGATGACCAAGGCAAAGTCTATGAGAGGAAGAATGGAAAACAGCAAGCCTTAGGCATTGCTAGCAGTAATCTCACCACAACACAAGACTCTAAGTCCAGGGTGAATGCTGTTAGTAATGACCTACCAAAATCTAATCCCATGGCTTCTGCAACTGTTTTACCACCTCAAGAAGAGAAGAAGATTCAAGTCAAGAAACCATTTGTACATTTCAAAAAGCATACTGCTAATGGAATACTACAATGGTTCACAAACAAAGGTCACATGCTACTGCCAGGCAACCATGTCAAAAGGATCAAATTCAAACAAGCTGCAAGGAAACCAAAGCTATCCAAGTCAAGGACTCTGACAATCTATCCAGGCTTAAAACTCCAACCACTAGATGAAGATTTTGATGAAGACCAACTGCAATTCTTACAAGCTCAAAGAATCTATCATGTTGCCATTGTTGATAACTGCCTTGAGATCAAATATACTGATGGAAGGGAGGAGAAATTCAAACAAGGAGGATGTCAACACTGGGGCAAACTACATGACATAGAAAGAATCATTGCATTGTTGAGCTCAGAAGATAAAGTGGAAAGAGTATGGAAGCTGGAGCTAATTGATTTTGTGAAGATGAAGAGAGATCATAAGGAGAAAATCAGAAAAGAGTGTCTTGAAAAATGGCTAGCAAGGGAGAAAGAAATTGAGAGACTGGAGATTGAAGCAGAAAAGCTAAGGGCAAAGGGATTGTGTAGAGTTCAGTTTAACCCCTATGTGGTGAAGTATAGGAGGAGAAATGGGGATCAGGTCCACATCAGAATGAATCTACTCAACCACTATCCTGTAAACATTCTGAAACCAGTACTTGAAGATTTCAAAGACTCAATTTTGCTTGAGGAACTGGATGCTATGACAGAAATATTAAAAGCTATGGATGAGCATACAAGGAAGGAGAAAGAAAGAAGACAGAAAACATATGATTATTTGCAAGCCAAAGCTATGGAAAGGGAAACTAATGACAATGGCTAGTACTTCATTATAGGCTGTAAGATTACTCACCCTGTAGTTCTATTCACATTGCTGATCAAAATCCATACATGTACTGTCAAGTTTTATCTTTATGTATGTTAGGATTGTTATCAGACATGAAATTGTGACTAAAGGTCTTACTCACAATTTGGGGGAGATTGTTAGTCACAGAGGCATGCCTGAATACATTGTTAGGTCCAAATGTGTTGTAGAGGGGGGGGTGAATACAACTTTTCGAATATGAGAAGCAATAAATACGATGCAATAAATGAACACACAGATTCAAGGAATATATGTCTTATATATAACTTGAAAGGGTTGCTACAACATTCATTACAAAGTATAACAGAAGTTCAGAGAGAAGTGACTGATACTAAGCTCTGTGAATGCACTCTCTCTTTTTCTCTTGTGTTTTTCTCAAGAATTGCTCTCTCACTAAAACATTACACAAGTACTTCTATTTATACTACATGTAATCTATGTCCTGTAGTCTTCAAAGACTAAGATGTACGTGGCCCAATGATGTCCACATAAATCTTGCCTTAACTTGAAAGCTTGGAAATCTGCCAATCAGAAGATGTCATGTGTCATGTTGAAGCTGCACTCTAAGTAGAACTTCTACTTGAGAATTTCTACTTAGCCATCTCGAAGTTCTAAGTAGAACTTCTACTTAGAAACTTCTACTTGGTCATCTAGAATATTTAGTACTTAGAAAATATTCTGGTCTTCAACTTGAAACTTCAATGCACATCTTGAACTTGTGATATCTTCATGTCTTCTTTGTTCTTCACTAAGCTCTTGAATATGGATCTTTATTACTGACATAAACTTGCTATCAATGTCCTGACACTTGATGCAACGGTCTGATTCATAAGTGACTAGTCTTGATAGGGTTTTTGCTTCTTGAATAAATTACCATATCCAATTAGTAATGTGGCTTTCCAATATTTGCTTTCCTTCTTGTTCACTTGAAATCAATTGGTCTTATTGATACTGATAGTTATGATCTTGATTCTTGGCTTTTCAAATCACTGAGGCATGAACAACTTTGACTTGAACTTCTCTCAATGATTTCTTCTTGGATTGATCATAGTTAACATGTTGAATTGTATCAATTACCTTGTCTTCATTTAGTGTTGATTTCTTGTGACTTCTTGTTCTTGATTGTCTTCTGGTTAAGTATCTTTTCCTTTAGTTTGAGTTACATTAGTTATAGTGTTACAAGTTTACACACTCTGCCTTTCAATCTCCCCCAATTTGATTGTCTAACAATGACATTCAAATTAATGAAGGATAACTCAACTAAACAATGAGACGAGAAAAGATAATTAACATTACAGTCTTGAATAATTTACAATTGAAATTTACATGAAAACAATACAAAGAACTTAAACTAGAAACAGAATTCGAACTTCGAATTAAAGATCATTTGAGTGATTCCTATCACCTGGATTATTTCATACCTTTTAGTCAAACTTGTATCACCTTATTGGATTCACTCTAAGGTGAATTTTCCTCAAGTGAGTTAAAGCAACCGAAAGACATGAAGTTTTTCCAACTTCAAGTTCACACCACTCTGACCTTTAACCCTAATTCCGTTTCCTCTTTCTTGCTTCAGCAACTTGGTTTCTCTCTTCTTTATGCCTTTTGCGCTTCTCCTTCTGCTGCTGTTCTTTCTTGTACACTGGATCTTTAAGCTGCTTCCACCTAGCATTCAACAGACTTACAGCTTCCATTTCTAGAGGATTCTTGGGCTCTGGATAAGGATGTTTGAAAAGCCTTCTGAGTTTGTCCACCTCCTGAGTAGTCCTGATCTTTGGAATATCCTCAAAGTTCTTCATTATGAGCTGAGATTTCCAATGTGTTTTATCAGCTTTAAACTGACAATAGATCATCTTGGGGTAGCCCTTGACACGGTTAGTATTGTGGACACTAGCCGCATCTCGCTCCATTCGCTTCTTTTCCACCACTATCTCAGACAGGTAACTCATGAGTCTCTGCTTTTCTTCAACAAACTTATCTTCCACTTCGCCCCATTTGAATACATATAATACTCTCTCCAGAAATGCAGCATCTTGAGTCCGTAGCAGCCATTGTCTACTCATATGCAAGATTGTTTGATTCTGGTCTGCATCTATGAATACTAAGGCATCAGCTGTATCTTCAACATAAGCGTGTATCCAGTATACACTATCACTTCCTGGAACACCAATAGCCTCCCTTATTTCTCCTTGTTCTAGTGCTCCAGAAGGAAGAGTCAGAGCTTCATCTACATTCTTCATGGCTTGAAGAATATTCCATTTCTTCTCTATCAGCTCCGGCTCAATCTTCACGTCATCAAGAGGGTTTGGAGCAATGACATCACACTTCCACACCTCATTGCTCTTCTTGAATATAACTCTTTCAATGATCTTCACGGATTTATCTTTAAGCTCAGAAGCGAATCCCTTACTCATCATTTGTCTACAGACAGCTTTGAGAGATTCCACTAAAAGCTCCGTTAAGTCATTTTCCTCCATGCTAACCCTCTTCATCTTTCCGTCAACTACCATCCGGACAAAATTTGGATATGCTGAGAATTCTGGACCCTTGTCCTCTGCTAGCTGCATTAACTGATCCCTGTACAGAATGCTTAGCTCCTCAGATTGAGAGTATTGAATTTTAGTCGCTAGCAAGAACAACTCTGACGCAGATCTTCTCATTATGAATTGGTCATCCACATATAGGAAAGATGTTGGGATTCCTTCTACCAAAGACAAGATAACCTGCCACTCCTTAAGATTTGCATTGTATCCAACCCTGACTTTAGAAATTAATCTCTTCAAAGCATTTATATAGTCCCCAGTCATTGGATTCTGCAAATTCAAGTTGTAGAACAGATCATCTGCATCCTTGTTATGAACTCCTTTCACACAGGGTCCCATCATTATCTTCCTTGCTTCATCCCATTTATGCCCTATCCTTCGTTTGTCCAGATCAACTTGAGGATCATCTAGCCTTGCAAGCTCATGATCATACTGCTTCCCTTTTAGCTCCACTTTCTTTTCTAGGAACGCAGCATGTTCTTGCATCATCTTCATTTTATGGAACTGAGCTTGTTCTAAGGCTAACTGTTGAGCTTTAAGGGTTTCCTCATCAACAGGAATTTCTTCAGGCATTCCGGAAGACATCCCAGCACCTCCACCTTGTTCCTTCAAAGATCTTTTTATAGCGTGTGCCAACGGTACGTCTTCCATGTCAGAATCTGAGTCAAGTACCTGCTGTACTGTTTCCTGATGACTCAGGTCAACAAATGGTTCATCAACCATTATTGCCTTACCCTTTCTCATCCTCAGAGCCTCTTCATCAACAGACGGCTCAACTTCTGGTTCCTTGACAAGATCAGCGGGTTCTTCAATTTCTTCGATGTGAACTGCCTGCTGTCTCGTCTCCTTTCCACTCTCCCCCTTAGGTGAGTTATCCTGAGCTCCACCTTGGTAATCAGATCCACCAGCTGCATAAGAACCTCCAAAACCAGAACCAGAGGCTCCCGCTCCACTAGCACCACCTGCACCACCTGCACCGGCATCGGGGGGAGGTTGTTGCGACTCGAAACACTCCGGGGGCACAAAACTCCTGACTGCGAACATCATTCTACTGATCTCCACAGCCATTGTATGCGTTGTAGACTCCAATGCCCCCATCCTCTCATTGAGAGTGCTTCCCAAGACACCACCAGCATGGCCCAAGTCATTGACCTTATTTGTCAAATCATCAAAAGCTGTAGCTTGACTTGCCATTCTTGCTGCGTAGTCGTCTAGAGCCCTTTGGTTGTTTCCAATGTTAATCCCGAACTGCCCCATCGTCTGTCCGAACTGCCTCATCTGACTTTCCATAGAAGTCATACGCGTATCAAGATTTTCAGTGTTAAGGGACGGTGTTTGGTTTAGGTGACCTCGCTCTAATACTCGTTCTGTTGGTATTTGGCGCTCGGTTTCGGGCCTTGAAAATGAAGGTCCCTCTCTCCCTAACCTCTCACACACACTCCCTGTCTCACGCTCGTGTATGTCTTCAATTATTGATCCAAAGTATGAAGCAGTACCTGCAGAAATTTGATAAGCAGAATAATTGGCAGTTATGGGATCTATGTCTGTTATATCCTGAGTTGGAATCTCAGGCTGAGCGGCTGCAAAGTGTTCTTGTACGACATTAGAACCGATCCTCTTTGCAGCATCAGTACGTACCGGTGAAGGTACGGCTGAAGTTGTTAAAACTCCATGTCCTTTTGAAGCAACAGGATCATCAAAAGGTACATAATTGTCATCAAAATCCCTATGTGTAGACTGTTTAAAGGGAGAACCACTCTCGTGAGGTGGAGTGGTTGCGTGTGACACACTAGGGTTTGACTGTGGTTGTGAAGTAGCAGCGTGGAAAAGTTTGGCTTTCTTTCGAATAAGTTGCTGCTCTTCGGGTTCATTCTCCTCATCATCTTCTACATATACACGTGCTGGCTTTCTGACTTCCGTTAACAAGGGTGAAAGAGAATAAGAATGTGTATCGGATTCAGAAATGTAGCTCTCACCCTGGGATAGATCCTGTGGGTTAGCAGTCTCTTGGGTCGCGGAATCAGATACATAGGAGGAGGAATGAATAGTATGCAGGGAGAGATTACCTGATTGATTACCTTGTGCATCATCGCTTTCCTCATCAGGAATCTCATCAAATGCCTCAGCATGAACAGATGGATTTTGACCATGTGATGAAACTTGTGATGATGCCTCCAAATTGGTAACTCCTGCATCATATCTAAGCCACATTTGTATATTTTCAGGAATTGACATCGGTTTACCTTGATGTTTATCCTGATTAGCAATGGTTGAAAGTGACTTAGTACCCATCCCTAGCGATACAGATGTTGGGCTTCCGGCAAATCTCTGTCTAACAACAAGAGCATCCTTCGGTATTAAGTCATTAATGAGCATTTATAGGAACCGAGGAAACCAGCAGACAACATCCGCTGTAGTGAGGTCTCTGCTTGCATGAGATCCCATTGAAGCCACTATCTCAGAGAGAACTATGCGTCCATAATTTATATCCAGTTCTCTTGCTAGGGCAACTGCAAAGGTTTGCATTGGAATTGGAATTTGATGAAAATCTTTTTCGCGTGCCCGAAAACATCTTGTGATGGCCTCGAAAAAGTAATTCCATTCCACATGGAAGAATTATTTTTGGATATTTCCTGTGATTGGGCCTTTGGGAGGATAACATCCAATTTCTTCAAAGAATCTAAGGCGTTCTGTAGCTGTAGGTTCTGGATCATAAGCATCTTTAATTGGGAATCCCAGAACTCTGTTGACAATCTCTTCAGTCACCTCATATTCCTGACCCGCTAAGGTAAACCTGAAACCGAAGGGGGTTGATTTGCTCCCAAAAGTAACCGCACTAGTCCATAATTGCTGTAAAGCATCATGTACTAGTGTAGGTTTAGCAGTAAAAGCATGGCTAGCTTTGGAGTACAAATTGAGAAATCGTATCCAAAACTTAAACCGCGGGAGTTGATCACCAATTTCCGTAGAAATATTATAAAAATTGTTTTTAGCAAGTGAAAATTGGTGAGCCATTTTGATTAAATGTTTTTCTTTAAAAGATGTGATTTTTTTTTTAAATTGAGAAAAACAAATAATGTACGAATTAATCAGTTTTATCCCTTTTAATTTTTCGAGAATATCAAAAGACAATCTGAAAATTTAAACTACGGGATATGAACAGTTGCCAATTACTAAATCTGAATATTCAAAGAGGATGAATATTTTTGTGTGTTTATCAGTGAAATTGTGTGTGTGTATGGAGAATACGAAATCGTGTTTTGTGAACAGTTACACAAACAATATATGTTCGTGTGTATGTATATGCGCGTGTATATGCGGTTACAAAACACAGTATCACAATGATTAATGATAACACAGTGAATATCAGTCAAAAGTTTGGCAGTAATTCGTGACTAGTATGAGTTTAATCACAAAAACACGGGTTAATTGTATGAAGTCTGTGAAATCGCACTGTTTTTGTGAAACGGCTGCTGTGAAAATGAAATTAGGTAAAGTGAATTAGGCATCGAGTTAGAGATGTATATATAGATGATTGTGAAATGACAAAAATGTCCCTGTTAAAAAGAGTGAAAATTACCAAGTACATACAGGGAACATCTAAGTCGAACTCTATCTCGAACATTTCTATCTCGAACATCAAGTCGAACTTCGAGATAAAGTTCGAGATAGAGGTTAACTCGAACAATTAAGCACAAATGAACACTTTAACCAATTTTACAGCAGAAACTATAGGGAAATCCTATCTCGAACATTATTGATTTGTAGTAAACTTGGAAAATTCCCCTCTTAAGAAAAACAGGGAAATTCAAGATACTTTTCGAGTTAGAAGTCTATCTCGAACATCAAGTCGAAATTCGAGTTGAGTTTCGAGATAGACCAAGAACTCTATCTCGAACATCAAGTCGAAATTCGAGTTGAGTTTCGAGATAGACTAACTCGAAGTTAATCTCATTCTTTCAAAAATACCCCCTTGAACCAAAAAGTACAGGGTAATTCAAGATATGTTTCGAGTTAGGAGTGTAACTCGAAAAATTCCCTTTAGCTTAACTGAGAACTCTATCTCGAACATCAAGTCGAAATTCGAGTTGAGTTTTGAGATAGACTAACTCGAAGTTAATTCTCAGTTCTTTTCAAAATATTCCCTTAATGGAAACCTCATCTCAACTTTTGAGATAAAATTCGAGATAGACTTTATCTCGAATATTTTGAAGATAGAACTAGGCACACTGGTAACTCGAACTCGAACTCTAAGTCGAATTTCGAGATGAATTTCGAGATAGCCAACTCGAAATTCTTCCCAGACTTAGAATTTTTCAAAAACTTCACTCTGACAGCTTAAGTCGAAATTCAAGTCGAATTTCTAGATGAGTTTCGAGATAGAACCTAACTCGAAATTTTGAAGTTTTTTTAATTCTAAGGCCTCTAATTACATGAAACTCATAGGTAAATTCATCTAAAAATCATGCAATATTTAGAATATTATGAATTTAACTCCCCCTATGATCATGCAACTTAACAAGCATAAATTCACAGATTTGTGCTATAAAAGACACTTAAAACACAAGGAATTTATGCAAAAACACACTATATGCAACCTATAACAATCATTAATTAGGCATTTTAAAGTCTAAGCACATAATGATTGAGTAGCTTGCACATACAAACATAAACATGGATTTTACAGATAGAAGGCTTTACTAACTTGTGTTAAGCATTCCCAATTCACCAACCAATCTATTGAATGTTACTTCATCAAGAGGTTTGGTGAATATATCTGCAATTTGTTGCATTGTGGGCACAAAATGTAGCTCCACAGTCCCCTCCTCGACATGTTCTCTTATGAAGTGATACCTGATGTCGATGTGCTTGGTTCTTGAGTGATCTACAGGATTGTTGGTTATGGCAATGGCACTTGTGTTGTCACACATGATTGGAATTTTCTTGTGCTCCATGCCATAATCCTTCAATTGGTTCCTCATCCACAGTATTTGAGCTACACAGCTTCCAGCAGCAATGTACTCAGCTTCAGCAGTAGAAGTAGATACTGTATGTTGCTTTTTACTTTGCCAGGACACCAATCTTCTGCCAAGAAATTGGCAAGCACCAGATGTGCTTTTCCTATCAATCCTGCAACCTGCATAGTCTGAATCCGAATAGCCAATTAAATTAAAACCTGTATCTCTTGGGTACCAAATCCCTAGATTTGGTGTGCCCTTGAGATACCTGAAAACTCTCTTGACGGCTACGAGATGTGATTCTCTAGGATCCGCTTGGAACCTTGCACATAAACAAGTTGCGAACATTATATCGGGTCTACTTGTAGTTAAATAGAGGAGTGAGCCAATCATACCTCGATAGCTTGTGATGTCAACTGATTTACCTGATTTGTCTTCATCAAGCTTCGTGGCTGTTGCCATGGGAGTCTTAGCTGCTGATGCATCTTCTAGATTATACTTCTTGAGTAAATCTCTGACGTACTTGGATTGACAGATAAAGATACCATGTTTTCTCTGACTGATCTGTAATCCAAGGAAGAAGGACAGCTCTCCCATCATGCTCATCTCATATTTTTCCTGCATTAGCTTGGCAAATTTCTCGCACAAGCGCTCATTTGATGACCCAAAAATAATATCGTCCACATATACTTGAACAAGTATTAAGTCATTTCTCACAACTTTATAGAACAATGTTATATCAATTACTCCCCTAACAAAACCATTTTCAATTAAGAATAGGGATAGGGTTTCATACCATCGCCTTGGGGATTGCTTGAGGCCATAGACAGATTTGAAGAGTGGATACACAAAATCTGCATGTTCTGGATCAACGAAGCCAGGCGGCTGTTCCAGATACACTTCTTCTTCTAACTCTCCGTTCAGGAAGACACTTTTCACGTCCATCTGGAAAACCTTGAAGTTCTTATGTGCTGCAAATGCCAAGAACATCCTGACTGCCTCAAGTCTTGCAACTAGTGCATAGGTTTCATCATAATCAATTCCTTCTCGCTGAGAATAACCTTTTGCAACCAAACGAGCCTTGTTTCGTGTTACAAGTCCGTTTTCATCAAGTTTATTTCTGAATACCCACCTAGCTCCAATTACGGATATGTTCTTTGGTCGGGGTACCAGTTTCCAAACTTTCTGCCTTTCAAACTGATTGAGTTCCTCTTGCATTGCAATCACCCAATCAGCATCACCAAGAGCTTCTTCTATTTCTTTAGGTTCAAGCTTGGATAAGAACCCAGAATATAAGGAGATATTAGCCATGTCAGCTCTTGCAGTTCTTCTAGTAGTCACACCAGCATCTGGATCACCAATAATCAATTCAAACGGATGGTCTCTATTCCATACCCGTTCACCTGGAAATTGTCTTGATGACTCAGCTTGACTTTCTGAGTTAGGGTGCTGACTACTTTGATTATTTTCACTAACTCCCCCTGAGTTAGTGCCAGCTCCTACAGAACTAGAGTCAACTCGACTCGAGCCTTGAACAGTAGTCCTTGAGCTGCTATTTACTCCCCCTGAGTTGTTGCCGGTTCGTACTGAAGAAGTCTCTCCTGATCTTGTAGAATTAGCTTGTTCACTAGACTCAGGTTCTTCATGTACACTTGGAACATTTAATGGAACAACCAACTCAGGTTCATCTTCAAGATCTTCTAAGTCCAGATTCTGAAATTTTAGGGACTCAGATTCACTAGAATCTCTTGAAATTGATGAGAGTTTGGTATCGTCGAATCTGACGTTGTAACTTTCAGTCACTTTTCGATCATTCACCAAGAACACTCTATAAGCTGCCACCACGTCTGTAGAGTAACCAACAAAGATTCCTTCACGAGCTTTTGCTGCAAACTTGCCTAGATTTTCATCATCTATAAGCACATAGCATTTTGCTCCGAAGACATGAAAGTATTTGATTGTTGGTCTTCTGTTGTTCATTAGCTCACATGGTGTCTTTTCTTTATCTTTTATGATCAAGGTTCTATTTTGAGTGTAACAAGCGGTACTCACTGCTTCGGCCCAGAAATACAAAGGAAGTTTTGAATCATACAACAAAGTTCTTGCTGCTTCAACCAAAGTTCTCTTCTTCCTTTCAACTACTCCATTTTGCTGTGGAGTTCTCGGGGCTGAATACTGACGACGTATTCCTTTAGATACACAGAAGTCATTCAGCACTGCGTTTTTGAATTCAGTGCCATTGTCTGATCTAATCGTCTTCACAGTAAGTGTTGAAACATTTTCAATTTGAGTGATATGATCAATGATTAAGAAAGGTACTTCGTCTTTCGTCATTGCGAACAATACCCATGTATACTTGGAGAAGTCATCCACGATTACCAAAGCATATCTTTTCCTAGACAAAGATAGGACATTCACTGGGCCAAACAAATCCATATGAAGAAGTTGTAGAGGCTCAGTAATACTAGAAATTTCTTTGCTTTTATGCGATGCTCGCTTCGACTTTCCCATTTCACAAGCTTCACAGAGTCCTTTCGGAGCGAACTCCATTTGAGGTAGATCTCTCACCAGTTCTCGCCTCGCGAGAGCATTCATCGTTTTGAAGTTTAAGTGAGATAACTTTTTGTGCCATAACCAGCTTTCATCATCCGAGGCTTTGCTGTAGAAACAGGTGACCTCATCCTGATTTGCTGAATCCATGTCTGCAACAAAAAGATCTGCCTTTCGAACTCCTCTCAAAGCCAGTGAGCCTTCCTTGATGTGAGTGATTGATACACCTTTCTTGTTGAAGACAATTTCGTAACCTTTGTCACAGAATTGACTGATACTCAACAGATTGTGCTTCAGTCCCTCAACATAGGAAATATCTTCTATGATGACATTGCCAGTTTTCAGTTTGCCATATCCCTTTGTCACACCTATGCTATCATCTCCAAAGGTAACATAAGGGCCAGCCTTCATAACCAACTCTGTAAGCAGGGACTTGTTTCCAGTCATATGCCTCGATGCTCCACTGTCTAGCACCCATATAACTTTATTTCTATTCTGCTTAACGCCCTGCAATGACAGATTGGTTAGACATTCTTCGGAACCCAACTTTGATTGGGCCCGGCTTTTCGATAAGTTCGAGAATCAACAGATTTAACAACAGGAGATGCACTTTTCTTCACATTACTAGAGCTTTCGACTATCTCCTTTCCTTTCTCAGACTTGACAGATTTGTCAGTCTTAGGAGAAGGTTTGTCACTCCTAACTCTAGGAGGACTGACAGTCTTGGCTCTCCCATACTTTTTCTTGATGTTTGAACTAGCAACAGTATTTGAGCATGACTGGCTAGATGCATTCATTAAATGCACAAAAGTTTGCATGATATTAAAAGTGCATGGCATACAATTAGGTTGACCACACTGTGCATGATTCTGATGCAGATTATTCATAGTATGTGTGGTAGGCATGGCATGTGCAGCAGGAACATTCATGTTAGCTTTGCATGCATAAGAAAGATGTTCAGTAGATTTACAATGATAACATGCTTTCTTTATTCATTCAGCCTTAACCTCTTTTATGCCTTTTTCTTTCTTTCCTTGTTGTTTAACAGCCTTAGCTCCTAATCCTAGTCTAAATTCATCTCTAGGAAAATTGATTTTAACTTGTTTGATAGGAGTTATAGGTTGTGCTTTCTGGCGATCTTCCATCTCAATCTCATATCTAGCTATCAATTCAGTCTCTTCTTCTTCTATTCTAGGAACAAGGTGTTTGTACATAGGTTTGACAGCTGATTTAAGAATGCTAGATGTTTCCTTTTTAAGATCACTGGAACTAGGGTCAATAGGTCTCTTTCCTTCTTTCTTAGAAAGGTCAGAATAATCAAGTCCTACACCTACTCCAGTTATCCTCTTAAATGTGTCATTATCTACATACACTTTACTAACAGCTAGTTTGTAAGCTTCGCATTTAGTTTCTAACTCAGCTAGATTGTTCCTAAGACATGCTTCTACTTCTTCCTTAAGGACGAGCTTGTGTTCCAGAGATGTAATAAAGTCTCTTAGGGAAGTATCTACAGTGCAAGCAGCCTCTAGCTCTTCCACTTTTACCTCAAGCATTCTGCATTTGGCAACAAGTGTTTTCTGTTCCTTTTGAGAAGAGTCTAGGCTTTTGCACAACATATAGATCTCTTCACTAAGAGCCTCGTTCTGTTCCTTATAATCATCAATAGACATTTCTACTTTAAGAGTCAGAACTGGTACCTCTGGTTCCTCTGATGTCTCAGCCATGAGGGCAAAGTTTGCTACATGAGTAACATCTTCCTCATCTGAATCATCCCAAGCTCTTCCTTCTGTCACCAATAAAACTCGTTTTCCATGTCTTTCCTTCACCAGTGCTTCATACTTGCTTTTGAGGGCTTCATATGTCTCTTTTGGATAAGTCTGTTTAGGCTTTTTGCAGTCCGAGGCAAAGTGTCCAGCTTCACCACAATTATAGCATTTGAACTTCATTTTGAAATCCAAGGGAGATTTGTAGCTGGTATTCTTGCCTTTTCCTTTGTAGCCTGATGAACTACCACCACCCCTAGCAGCCCGATAATAAGATGAAGAATTTCTCTGTGGTCGGTTGCTCTTTCTGAATCTCATGTTGCTGAACTTCCTTGCCATGTATGCCACGACACTATCGTCCATGTTGTCCAGCTCTTCTTGGGTGTAGTAGTCATCATCACTGTCAGATGCGCACTCGTCATCATTATCAACTTGATGTGGTGCAAGTGATGATTTAGGCTTTGCTGCAACCATTGCCTTTTTAGACTCTTCCTCATCAGCAACTAATCCTGATGCACTTTCTTTTCCCTTTGAATCATTGTCCCATGCTTGATCTTGAAGTGTTTCCAGCTCATAGGTCTTTAATATTCCATAATATTCTTCTAGAGAAGTTGTATGCAAATCTCTGGTTTCTCTTATTGCGTAGACCCTATGTTCAATGCTTTTTGGCTGGTTCCTCAGATATCTCGTATTAGTCTCAACCATGGGGAGAGTTACACCTCTCAGATTCAAATCCAATACCAACTGACTGAATCGTAGGTAGACATCTGTTATACCTTCTCCTTTCCTTATTCTAAAGGTGTCATACTCCATCTTGAGTATGAGTGTCTTGTTGCTTCTGACCTCTGCAGATCCTTCCATGACAACTTCTATCTTGTCCCAAATCTTCTTCGCTGTAGTCAGACCTTTGACTATATTAAACATTTCATGATCAAGAGATTCCATCAAGGTTTGTCGTACGGCAGTATCATAAGCTATTTGTTCCTTGTCAGCATCCGAAAACTCCGAGACCTTTTTAGGCTCAGACCGAGGTGGTATAACCACTCCTCCTTCCGTATGTGAAGGAATAACCACCATTGGGACAAATTTACCCTTGTCAAGGACTTCCAGATATTCAGGGTTAACAGTCTCTAAATATATTCTCATTCTGAAAACCCATTCTTCATAGTGATCTCTGTTGAACATTGGGATCTTGAATGCATTTTTAGGAGCCATTTCAATTCTGGTCACTAAAAGTTTCTAAGTACCCAAGACTAGGCTATGTAGAATATTTATGTAGAACTTTTGCCTAAGTCGAAATTTCTCTAAGTAGAAATTTTGCTCAAGTCAAAATTCACCAAGTAGAAATTGTCCAAGTCGAAATTCTATGTAGAAATTCTCAAGTAGAAATTCTATGTAGAACTTTTGTCCTTAGAATAATTTTTCTGCAGATTACTTTAATATTGAATAAACAATATTATCTCTTTAACACCTTTTGACTTTGAATGCTTTACTCACCCAACCCACCTAACCCACGTGCTAGGTAATGAATATGTCTTGTTCACTTTCGGCCGTGAATAATGCAAATCACAAAGTCCAAAAACACCTTTTTATTCTTTTACTATTTTTCTGTTTGAAAAGGAGATCAAAAAGTTGTTGGGTTGTCTTCTTTGATAAGAACAGATGATGAACACTCAAGAACACCAAATATGAAAGTACCCAGATTAATTCACAAAAATTAATTAAAATACATCCAAGCTAAATAATCACACCTGGAGTATTTAAATAATTTTTCAGATGAGTTTTTCACCACAAACGAATTAAAGCTCACTTTTCGAGAAAATGAAAAGTAGATCTAAAAAATGAAAAACTCGCGATTCTTCTACTCAACACAAGGATCTATGTTTTGTATGTTAAACATATAGCTCTGATACCAATTGTTAGGTCCAAATGTGTTGTAGAGGGGGGGTGAATACAACTTTTCGAATATGAGAAGCAATAAATACAATGCAATAAATGAACACACAAATTCAAGGAATATATGTCTTATATATAACTTGAAAGGGTTGCTACAACATTCATTACAAAGTATAACAGAAGTTCAGAGAGAAGTGACTGATACTAAGCTCTGTGAATGCACTCTCTCTTTTTCTCTTTTGTTTTTCTCAAGAATTGCTCTCTCACTAAAACATTACACAAGTACTTCTATTTATACTACATGTAATCTATGTCCTGTAGTCTTCAAAGACTAAGATGTGCGTGGCCCAATGATGTCCACATAAATCTTGCCTTAACTTGAAAGCTTGGAAATCTGCCAATTTGAAGATGCCATGTGTCATGTTGAAGCTGCACTCTAAGTAGAACTTCTACTTGAGAATTTCTACTTAGCCATCTCGAAGTTCTAAGTAGAACTTCTACTTAGAAACTTCTACTTGGTCATCTAGAATATTTAGTACTTAGAAAATATTCTGGTCTTCAACTTGAAACTTCAATGCACATCTTGAACTTGTGATATCTTCATGTCTTCTTTGTTCTTCACTAAGCTCTTGAATATGGATCTTTATTACTGACATAAACTTGCTATCAATGTCCTGACACTTGATGCAACGGTCTGATTCATAAGTGACTAGTCTTGATAGGGTTTTTGCTTCTTGAATAAATTACCATATCCAATTAGTAATGTGGCTTTCCAATATTTGCTTTCCTTCTTGTTCACTTGAAATCAATTGGTCTTATTGATACTGATAGTTATGATCTTGATTCTTGGCTTTTCAAATCACTGAGGCATGAACAACTTTGACTTGAACTTCTCTCAATGATTTCTTCTTGGATTGATCATAGTTAACATGTTGAATTGTATCAATTACCTTGTCTTCATTTAGTGTTGATTTCTTGTGACTTCTTGTTCTTGATTGTCTTCTGGTTAAGTATCTTTTCCTTTAGTTTGAGTTACATTAGTTATAGTGTTACAAGTTTACACACTCTGCCTTTCATACATCTAATAACAAGCCTAAGTATGTGTAATGCTATGAATTATCTACATGACCTCTTAAATGAGGAAACCTCTAGTTGTAGAGTTTCTATTTGTTCTGTACTTGTAATAGGCATCAAATTCTAGTTGTGTTACTGTAACTATAAAGTCAGGAATAATGCTTGAAAGAAGTTCCAAGGTTCATGCCTCAAGCAAGGAGATAAAGACTGCCAAATAATCACAGTTGGGATTTGAAGAAAAGAAGAATTTGCCTAAGTACCAATTCGAGAAGTACATTTGTCTATTCGAGAAGTCTAGCATTCGAGAAGTCAGAGATTCGATATCTCAGAAGACACTATTCGATATCTCTGAATACACTGTTCGATATCTCATTCGATATCTCAGAGATTCGATATGTCTATCACTCTATTCGAGAACTCATGGAGTCAACAAGTCAAAGCATCATTCGAGTTCTCTAAGAGTCAGCAAGTCAATGATCTATTCGATATCTCAAGGACTAAAGAAGCTATTCGACATCTCAGGGATTCGATATGTCAAAATGCTCTATTCGATATCTCAAGAAGTCCCAGAGAAAAGAGCTATTCGAGAAGTGATTCGATATGTCAATATAACACTATTCGAGAACTCAGAGTTATCGATTAAGTCAATTCGAGTTCTCGAATCAATCACTTTGCCACTTCTCGAATACATTCGTGGAGACAAAATACTGAAGAATTGTACAAGTCAGAAACCTGCAACAAGCCAAGACGCTTTATTTGACTATGTACTATACAGTAGATTGGAAATCCTACAAAGAAGCTTGGAGAGATAAGACAAAGGGACAAGGAGCTAAAGAAGTGGATCTGAACAGGCTTTGCAAAGTCAAATCTGTAACCGTTTGGACTCTTACTCAAATAAGATAGACAGACTGGAAAGTATTTTGTTTACCTACCTTATTTGTAGTAAGTAGGTGTATCCATGTCTATAAGGATACAGCCTCACTTCCTTAGCTACAGAGAGAGAGAGAGAGTGTGATAAGTTTTTCAAGATACATCTCAAGAAATATCTCTCTAAGAAAAACGAAGCTGAGAATACTACCATTTGTATTCACAGATTGTAGCAAAATCTTTATCTAATAAAATATTAGATTAAAGTGATATTGTGTTGCGTTTGTCTTTGATTATCTGTACTTACATATCTCACACATTCAACACATATCTTGCTGCAAAGATTCAAGAACAAAGAAAAGTTCAAGAATCCATTCACCCCCCCTCTGTATTCTTTTTCTGTATTCAATACTCAACACCACTCAAATTACTATTTCATATTAGTAAATCACTAAATTGTATTCTACAATAATAATACTAACAGGGCCATATACCATTAAGAAAGCCAACGAATTCGTAATATTAATGTTTCATAATAATAAATTACAAAATTACTACTATATTATATATCATCACAAATACATCAAAAATGTCACATATATCACATGAAGCATTCTTTTACTTTAACAAATTACTGAAATTAACATATTATATAGAAATCAAAGGTATATAATATAATGTAACTAATAAAAAAATTACCTTTTCTTCAACTAATTGTTTTACCTGCTATAACACTAAATCACCAAAGAAATTGTAATAAGAGCACAATTAACACAGATCAACCTACAAAATCAGTTAGATATTTACCTCATTTGTGTGCAACCATGTAAGTAGAATAAAGTGATTTTATGTCCTGAAACCTTAAAATCAATACAAAAAACACAAATCTATAAAAAAAACCTTGAAATAGGTACTCCAAAAACATGTATTGATGAATTCCAGAAATCAAATATCTGAATTCCATGTTCAAAGAGTCGATTCAGTGATTGATTTGTTTTAATATTCAGTGAATTTCTTCAAAATTGGAAGATATAGTGTTATATGATAATACTTACACAATATAAAACTTCGACTTTGTAATTTTGAAGAGCTAATTGAGATTTTTTAGCAATTTTGTATGGTGATTCTAGGGTTGAGGTCTTATGACAACCAAGAAGAAGAAGGGCGTGCTTTGTGTATTAGACGGTCAGAAGCGTCGAATTGTATTTCTTTTGTTTATAAAATATGTCCTTATAATTTAATTGTATTACAAAAATGCCACCGTGGGTCTTAGTTCTCACCATAAACAGGGTCTCATTGGAGTAACTCCATATATATATATAGGGCTATTCTAGTGAGACCCTATTATTATAAGAACTGCACATTGGGCCACAAACCAGGCCCAATAACCAAACACGCAGGCGGTACTTTTGCACAAAAAGATAATTTACTTTTCAAATTAGACAGAGCCTAACTACCTTCTTTATTACTCACCATTATCGATGAAACACACTCTCTCTATTGCTCCCTTGTTCGCCATTATCTCTGTTGCTTACACCTTCAAATCAGCCACAAATTTGCCCTAATCAAGCCTCTAAACCGTTCAAAATCTTCGTAACACTAAAATATCGCTATTATATGCTCGATTCTAGGTATAAAACATGATATACCCTTCATTATTCTGAAAATTACGACTTTAAATCACTTTGTTACATTGTGGAAGAAGATGACTCAATTTACAAACTGATTTCGCTCATATTTTGCTTGAATCACGTTTTATTATACTTGAATCATATATTTTTGTTTTTTTGGCAGAAATCAAAGTTGAACGAATTGAAGAGACAAATACAGAGGTAAATCTCCTTATACAGCACATAATTGACATTATTTTCATGTTACAACAAAGAATATTTTTGTTTTTAAGTGATTTTTGATGTTTATGTTTGTTTCATTTGATTTTAAAGTGATATTGATGTTTTAATTTCGTTTTTAAAGTGAATCTAATGTGTGTGTGTATGTGTTTATTACTATTTTTTGCAGGATCCCTTCACTCATATTTTTCTTTAATGGATAATAGTAAATGAGGTAATATATTTTTACTCTTCGTAATGAATGACTATTAGAAAATTGTAATTTTCTATATAAAAGTGATATAGAACAGTGATTTGTGATTATAAAAAATGACTTGTAATAAAAACAGTAAAAGGTGATTTCTAATAGTAACCTGTGACTTTTGATTATGAATGACTAATTTTGATATGTAGTGATATAAAAAAGTGATTTTTAATAATAAAAGGTGACTTGTGAGTTGTGATTATATTGTGCTTTTTTGTATATAGTATACTGATTTGTTTAGAGGCGCTAGTTCTTTTTAAAAGTGATATAAAAACAGTGATCTCTTATAATAAAAGGTGACTTATGAGTTGTGATTATATTGTGCTTTATTGTATATAGAACAGTGATATGATATTATAAAAAGTGACTTGTAATAAACAGTGATTTCTGATTATAAAAAGTGATATTGTGAGTTTTGATATAGAACAGTGATTTGTGATTATAAAAAGTGACTTGTAATAAAAATAGTAAAAGGTGATTTCTAATAATAAAAGGTGACTTTTGATTATGAATGACTATTTTTGATATGTAGTGATATAACAATGATTTCTAATAATAAAAGGTGACTTGTGAGTTGTGATTATATTGTGCTTTTCTATATATATTGTACTGATTTGTTTAGTGGCGCTAGTTCTTTTTAAAAGTGATATAAGACAGTGATTTGTGATATACAGTGACATGTAATTTATGCTTATATAGTGACTTGTAATCTGTTCTTATATACCATATTTTTATCCATGCGTGCGTGAATATTAGTCTTCCTTGTAATTTCATTGTGAATTTTGATTAATGGTAATTTTATTGTGTGTCGTAGTCACACAAAGATAATGATTGGTTCAGACATATTGGACAAAAATCGCACCACGTGACTTATTTTTAGAAGCAATGATACTCTGATGGGTGATTATTTTGGTAGTTTTTATGGTTGCACAAATTTGCTATAGTATAATTAGTATCAGATAGCCCTGATCCTGATATTTGAGTAAATTTTATGTATTTGGACTAGCGATTTTTAGTTCGAAAGCACCTAAGATTATTGCAATTTGTAAGTAACAAGTGCGGGTGACAAGGATCAAAGTTATTAAATTTATATGGTTTCTCTACTGGCAATAGATTGCATTTTTGTTGGTATTTGTGTGATTTGATGTTGCACTTCCTGCTATTCTTTAAATTTCATTTTACTATTTCACAATAGATCCCACTTTGGTAGTGCAGGGGCTGCCCATACAACGGCTTACTGGATTTGGCTGATCCTTGCTAAGTAGTACATGGAAAAATAGATAGATGATTATATTCTTGATACATTTCAACCCTCTTGATGACTGTACCTGCTTCATACAAGACAATATATTCAAGAAATGGCAAATAACTTTTATGATTAAACATAAGAGTGATACTGTAGGATAACCATTTAATCCTTTCAAGAAAGTGAATTATAAAAGAGCCTATTTTTTATTGTTTGAAGTCATACCAGACCTTTTTATACTTCAAAACTGATGTGAATTTCTTAACTCTAATTGATAAATCGGATCATAGCGACTGTAGAGTTTGCAGAAGTACTACAAACCACAACATTTTTCATGTCCAAGACTTTGGTGAACCGTATCATTTTAAAATATAAAATGCCGTGAAGTATAAATCAAAAAGACAATGGGAATGTATTTTTATTTTAATATTTTTGAAAAGAAGGAAGCACCAAAAATGCCAATCAATTCCAAGTTAAGTATTTGCTAAGGGCATACAAAGGGCGACAACGCTAAATCCCAGGACTATGACAACATTATCACTCAAAATCTCTCTAAAAGTGTCTCTATGACTGTATTTGGTTTGTTTATAAAACAAAATTAAACTATCATCTGGCATTAATCATAATCTCAGAAATGCTAAATTGTATACAAATCGAATTAATTCTTGATGGATCCACTGATCAATAACCACAGAATTACATGCTCGAAAAGCTGAAAAACTGACTCTTTATATAAGACCAGTTCAAATATTTTTTTATATTTCCTTCACAGTAATACCAAGAGGATATGAGAACACCTCATCACCAACTTCAACAAATTTGTGAACAAAACACTTGGCAAAATAAAAATACATTGGATTTGGATTTCATTAGGAACTAGGTTTCTGAGAGAAAGGATGGTCTGTGGAATAGCTCATGAGAGTTATGTAAGTGCAACTTTTGCTACCTTCAGTAGCATTTGCTCAGAACATTCATATAAACCTTCTTGGAAATCATTCCAGTTTTGCCATTTGTGACAAATTTAGTGTTAGGTCCAATATGTTTGTAGAAGGGGGGGTTGAATACAAACGTACTGTTTAATCGAAATTTGTCCGGATAAATTTAATTTATATTTTGACAAATTTGAGCGGAATTAAATGAAACAAAATTCAAGTTGAATATAAAATTATATTAACTTGAGGGGTTTGTTACAAATACAGTACAGAATTTATATCTAGTTAATAAAAACAAATTAGAAAATTCAACATGAATTTTTCTAGATTTGTTAATAAAAATCGAGATATAGATTAGGAGTAAAAACTCGCTAATAGTACAAGAGTATCAAGTAAACAAGTTCTATCGGATCAGATATTAAAAATAAGATGAACTTGAATTTATACAAATTTATTTCTCTTGCTGTGTTGTTCTTCAATGAGAGAGAATGACTTTTTGTTTCTTGAAGATGATATGTTCTGTGTGTTGTTGTTTTTTTGGCCGCCTGTCTTGATTTAATATAGTCTTCTGCCTCTTTTCTTTTTCATTTGTACTGCCAAGACAATCGGCAAGACAATCTGCTCTTCCAAGACAATCAATTTTGTACTGTCAAGACAATCGGCAAGACAATCTGAAACCACCAAGATAATCAATTTGTATTGCCAAGACAATAGGCAATACAATAGGCAAGACAATCGGTAAGACAATCAAAATTGTCTTTAACAAATAAAAAACTCGGTTGTAATGATTTGAAATATTCTGTATAAAAAAAATATTCTGACTGTCAGATTGAAAACCAGTTGCAGGAATAGAGTGTGCCAAAAACACGCCATCCTTTATATTGTTACCAGCTGGCGCGTGGCTCTCACTCGCGTACAGGCGAGTGGAGAGAAACGCCGACAGCTCTGCCAAACAAATTGATACTTGTTTCTTTTCTGAGAAATGTTCAGCCTGCATACTTAGTTTAGTTTACTTTCTATTTCACTTTACTTTCCTTAGCATGCATGCATGATTAGTCTGCTTTTGCTTTCTTTTTTTTTTTATTATTATTATCAAAACAAACAGGCGACTTCTCCTCTCTCTTTATTTATATTCCTTCTGTCGACAACACCACGTTTGAACATCCTGCTACTTCCCTTTTTTTTTTGCTTCTTTTGATTTTCGGTTTCTTTTTCAATTGATTTAATTTAATTAACCAATTAATCATTTAAATGAATAATGATTAATTAATTAATAAATTAATTAATTAAATCAATTAGACTAATATATTATTCAAAATTAATTAACATGATAATTAATTTAATAAATAAATTAATTAAGAATGGATTAATTTATTAAATTAAATCAATTACATAATTATATTAATTAAAATAGAATTAATATAAATCTTTTGATAGCTCAAATCTTTTTCTTGAACCACTGAAAGTAATAAAGAATTACCACCGGATTTTCGTTGACGCTCGATGCACGGTCTGGTTCATGAGCGACTAACTCTAACGGCTTTTCTTTATTTTTGACTTTATGGCTGTGGTTAATGTCTTCTCTTAATATACCCGTCTTGATAGCTTGAACCACTGAAGTTAATGATAAACAACCACTGTTTAATGTTGACACTCGATGTATTGTCTGGTTCATGAGTGACTAACCGCAATGACTGTTCTTCATATATTGACTTTAAAATCTAGTTCCTTTTCTTTTCTTTATCTTCTCTCTCTATTAATTCTTCTGTACTGTCTCTGTCACTGTCGAAATCTCTGTCACTTCAAATGAATCCACTTCTTTAACGAATACTTCACTGAGGCTTGATCAGATGTCTGAACTTCTTTAAATGTAGTAATTCCTCAAGTCTGTAGATTGACCTTGATCTTTTTCTTCTGACAGATAATACAATCTGAGATTCCTTATGACAGTCTATATACTATTTACTATTACAATCTTGTTCAAGTTGAGTTGTATCCTCGAAATACAAATAGGCTACATCATATGCCTTTCATTTAGCCAGCTTTGCAGATGCTTTTCACTGTACAGAATATGCCTCTTGGGGCTTTGAGAGAAGTATAAATAGCTTTGTATCTTGATGAACACCTCAAACACCTCTATCTTGGTTAGTGTCACTGACATTAGCGTCACTATCAATATCAACAAGATTCACTTTGTGCCTTTCTGGCATGGCTTCCTCAACTTTTATAGATTTGATTCTATCCAGGCTAGAAAATTCCACATAGGGCTATAAAAAATGAAGAAAGAACTGATAGAATTATTGTATTGACATAGACAAGCGGCATGTTTTGAGATATCTAGAGCATGCTGTATATAGAATCTAGAAAATTTAAACCATAATACAACATTTTTATTTATAAAACCTGAGGTCTTTGACCATGTTTAAGAGAAAATTCTGATCTAATTATCGATTTTTAATCTAAAATTAAATATAAAACTATAAAATGGACTGCTTTCTAACTCCACAGACAATCATCAATATTAATTTAATTTCGGGATCTCTAAGATCTTTCCAGAAACATACAAGATCGTCAGAGGACACGGAATTTTGAGCTGGGGACGATTGTGGACAATTTCGGAGAAGTGTACACTATGTTTTTCCTCATATTTACCTGACAACCAAAACAAAACCATATTTAGTGGTAAAACTATGAACTTATTTAATAATAAGGAGAAACATGCTACTTACAAATACATCACCTTGAACACGAAAAGAACTAATCACTTATCATGCTTGAATTGTTAGCTATATAGATAACAGACAAGTAAACAGAAAAGAAAAAACAACAAATTAAAGCAGGCAAGAGAGACTTGATAAGATCCACATCAATACTAAGCATAAATCACTAAAAAATCAACACGAATCACCAAATCTCAATACGAATCACCAAAATATTTTAAGACAAATTACTTAAAAGCACTGTCTCCACCATACATACCACCACCATATCAACCATCTCCGACATAATCTTCATCCCCATACCTCTATCACTGCCAAAATTTGAAGAATCACCACTGCTAACACCTAAACGAAAAACATAAAAACACAAATATAATGAGCTATGAACAGGACAACTACACATCACTAAATAAATACAAATCACCAAAATAAAAGAAACTATTAATCAATAAATCACCACTGTTAACACCTAAAGGAAAAACATAAAAACATAAATATAATGAGCAATGAACAGGAAAATAACAAATCATTTAAAAAATGTGCTTATATATTGACAGAATCAATTCATGTAAACTACTGTAACTTGTTAAAAATACAAATCACTAAAACAAATGAACATAATACTAACAAATTATTAAAAACAACTTCGATTGTAGCTAATCAGCAAATAAGAATAAAAAACAAAAACTGAAGCTAAATATGTTAACAAAATTAAATGAACAAAAAGCGATGAATCCTAAATATCAATATACTAAAAAAAATTAGAAAAAATACCTTGATTACTGCTAATTCCTAACAAATTGTCTGTAATCATGACGAAACAATTGTAAAAGAAGAGATGAACAAAAGCTTTTATCAATTGAAAGAAATAGCATCGAAGACGCGAAATTCATGCAAAATTGATGTAAATCGAAGCTAAATTTAATGTAGATCGAAGCTAAAACTGATGTTAAGTTGATGTAATTGGTAGAGACGAGAGACGAGAGAGAAAAAGAGATTCGAAAACAGATAAGTGAGAGAGATGAGAGAGACGAGAAATGTGAAAGATAAGGGGAATATACGCATTAATTTCTGTGTATCTTTGTCCGATATAAATTAGTATTAATCAACGGATCAAATTAGAAGTTGAAAGTAAAAAAAGAAGTGCTGGGATTAATTCTCAGTTCTCATAATAAGAGGGGGTCTCATTTGAGCACCTGCCTATATATATATATATATATAGGGAGCTACTCTAATGAGACCCTAATATAATGAGAATTGAGATCCTTAATGGCAGTTTTATAATTAAATTAAATTTGAGGGATAGTTACAAATTACAACTTGTAAAAAGAAAATCAGTCGTCGATGTCATAGATTCACGCCGAACAGTGAACAATCCCCCCGTTCTTCACTTTTGCATTCTGAACCCCTAAATCACTATTCGAAACCTTTAAAAAACTCCATTAATAGTTAGAAACCTCCGATTCGAAGCTATATATTAAGATAATATCATTATAACATACAATATCATTTCCCAAATTTGTATTGCAGAGATTCAGAAGATGTCAATCACCAAAAAATCAGGTATTTTTATTATCTTTAATCGAAATTTAGGTAAATTCACACACTATGATTATTGAATCATTAACAAAATCAACTATATCAACACGTGATTCAAACAGTCTATGCCAGGATAGATAGATACACGATTTTTGTATAGATTCTATGATTTTTAGATAAAGATCACAACATTCTAAGTACGTGGATTCATATATGCTTGAATTTTTAAAAGAAACATATATTACTGTTAAAATTCTTTTTTAAGTGATTTAATTAGGATAATATTAAAATAGTTTTACTAATCAACGTATTTGTTCAGTGGAGATGTAACGGTAGGTTTGTGTTACACACTAATTTTTGGTAATTCAGTGATGTAAAATAGTAGTTTGTCTTTATAGTGCTGATATTTTTTTAAAATAATATGGTACTCTCCTAAAATGTTTTTTTGGTGATTTAGTTGTAAAAACGGTGGTATGTTTTAAAGTGGGATTTATTTGTTCATGAAAGATATGTTTTGCTGATTTATTGTTGAAAATGGTGATTTATCTTCACAATGACATAATTTTTTTGATAATACGGAACCCCGACCTTATGACAATTTTTTTATTGATTTAGTTGTTAAAAAGGTGATTTATTTAATAATGAGATCTATTTGCGAAGGAAGTTATAATAGTAAGCTTGTAATGCTTTTGTTTTTGTTTGTTGATTCAATGATATAAAATGGTGATTTGCCTTTGTAGTGATATGGGTCTTTAGATGCGGTACTTCACTCTTATAAAGCGAATATCGTCAATGCCAAATTTTTTTAATTCCAGTTAATGCACGTTTATTTCATTATTAGTGAGATTTATTTATTAAGAGAATTGTAATTGTAAACTTGTAATACTTTTGTTCGGTAATTTAGTGATATAAAATGGTGATTTGTGTTTGTAGTAATACATATTTTAGATAATGTGGTACTTCAACCTTATGTAACAAATTTCGTAAATTTATTTGGCTGCCATATTTTTCTAATTTGTAGATTACATGTATACTACATTATCGTTCGATTTTAGCTTCTTAATGGAAGGTAATATTAGTAGTTGGAACTTAAGGTGTACTAATTTACCATTAAATGGTACTTTGAATCATAGAGCTTGTTGAAGCAGATAGTAGATTTGAACATTCTTGTTTTATGATTTTTTGGTTTTGGATGCTTTATTGGTTTTTGGTGGCCAGGAATAGTGGCACGATGATAGAATATATTTTTATATATATTTTAGATGATTTTATTCTCATATTTATTGTGTTTTGCATTGATTTGGATTTTTATTTAATAGATTTGATTATTTTATTGTAGGAAATAAAGAATTCATAACTTGGAAGGATTTGGAGCAAAAAGAGCAATTTTGGAGATAAAATTGAAGGAAATTCGTATTATTGGGCTACACGGGCTGTTTAACACTGTTTTGGCCATATCTTGAGTTCTAGAAGTCCGTTTGAGGCCCGTAAGCAGTCCACGCGAAGATAACGAGATTCTCTATCATTCTAAGGTGGTCCAGAGGTCCAATTACGTTTGGAACGTTCAAGAAAATCTGAAGAAAAGTCAGCCACGAATTTTCCTTAAAAAAACAGAATCAGTTTAGGAAACGTATCTTGCAGAAATTCTATTATAATTCTGTTTTGGTATTTTCTTATTGGGCAAGACTTTTAGAGCCTATTTAAACACATCCTACCATTGTAATGAGGAGAGGTAATATTAGATCAGATAATATAGTTTAGAGTAGATTATTATTATTAGTTGGAGATGTAGAGAAACACCATGACTCTTCTTTTGGGTGACAACATTGAAGTTTGAAGGTTTTGTTCTCTTAATCTTTTCTTTGTTCTTATTAGTTTAATTATGTTTTCTTGTTTTACTAGTTGTTTTACTTATTTAATTATTATCGAGTAGTTATTTCTAGGGCTTAAAGGGAAGCCATATTTGCACTAATATTGGCATGATTTTCATAGTGGTTTGATTGGTTATGGTTAATTCTGATTGATATGTTTTAATCATTTAATCGGCCGATATCATGGATTAATTATATGCAAATAGGGGTATGGATCGAGAGATTTACTTATTAGAGGCACACATACGATTAGCAGAATTGAATTTGAGTGCGGAAGCATCATTGGATTTCTGAGAGCGTTAATGCTTGGAAGAGATTAACTTGACTCTAATTACCTGATTGATTGAATTACTAAAAGTGGTTAATTGTGTTGAATGTTTCGAGAGTGTTAATGCTTGAAAGAGATTAACATACTCTAGTTATAGGATCACATTGATTGCTTTAGCTTAAGAGCCAATTGTGTAAGCATGGTGGACCTGATTGCCCTAGGTTTTAAATAATTTGTTTATCATCTGTTTAATTAGTGTTAGTCTTGTTTAATTAGTTAATTAATATTCTCCAATATTCGTCTGTCCCTTGAAACGATTAACGATAACTGAAAAGGAATTAGTAGAACCTGTCTCCTTGTGATTTCGACCCGCTTGCCATCTGTACTAGCAATAGACACCGTGCGCTTGCGGTTAGGTATAATTTGACACATCAAGTTTTTGGCGCCGCTACCGAAGAGACAGCGAGTTTCTGTTAATTTTAATTTGGTTGTTTAGATTGTTTCCATTGTCTCGTTGGAACCTTTGTTCCAATTGAGGCAGAGTTTACTGCGTTTTCTTGGCTTTGTTGAGTGTCTACAGGTTTGCAATGGGTGAAGTTGATACTTTTGCATTCTTATCTTCCCTAGTAGAGGCACATACTCGAGAGATTGCCATGTCAAAGACTACAGAGCCCACTACACGTCCAATGAGTATCAATAAGATGTCACAAGTGGCCCCTAAAACTTACAATTTTTGTCCAATTTGTGGTGTCCAGGGTCACTATGGTTTTGAATGCTCTTACAATGTCTATAATTCTCAGAGTGCTCAGTGGGGACAAATGAATTCTTTTGAAGAAGGATATGGGTACAATCAGTATTCAAACACTTTTGATCAAGAATGCGTGAATCAACCAGATTTCTACTACCAGGACAATGGTGCTCAAAATTTTTCATATCATAATCAGCAACAGTTTGAGCAACAATATTATCAGTCATATGAGCAGCCGCCACATCAAGAATATCAATATCCTCCTCTACAAGAAGATCTACATGTTTCTCAACCCAGCGTAGATGTGCAAGCTGATCAGACAAATGAGATGTGGGATATCTTGAGTAAACTGCTAAAGCGTTCTAAAGAATTAGAAACTCAAAGTTTGGCGATTGAATCTCAAATTGCACAGTTGGCTAACTCTTCTACTATAGGGCAGCTCGACTATTTACCATCATCATCTATCCGATCCGAAGAGGACCTGATTGCTATCAATCTCACAAGCGATCAGGAATATGATAGTTTCTCCATGTATGTTGATGATGAGGCCATTGATAAAGAGAAGGAGCATGCCACCGATGACGAGATCAATGAAGTTGCTGCTACCGAGAACAATGTGACTGATGATGAGGCTACAAAGGAAAGCAATACAGAGATGGTTGTTGTTTCTCTTTCGCAACCTGTGCCTAAGCTACCATGTATTGATAAATTTGATCTCGATCTAGCCTCTACTTACAAGGCTTCTTTGCTCAAGAACACTTATTTCAAGGTTGATGTGATAACAAATATTTTCCAAGATGATATTTCTCAAATTCTGGTTGAGAATCCATACAAAGTGGCTCCTACGTTTCAAGCTCGAGAAGAGGGAGAAGATAGAAGTGTCTTATTAGCCAATGATGTGATAAACCAAGATGTCCGAATGGCTCCAGTGAAAGTGAGGAGTGAAGAAAAGCCACCACCAGAACCTCCACCTTATGTCCAGGGAGTTCAATATTTTCATGGTGTCGAATTTTATCACTGTTTTATCACAAAGTTTTCCAAAACTGCACAAGCATTCTCTCTATTGCTTTTTAATGACATATTTTATTTTACTGATGCTTGTTTGGAGACTTTCTGCAGGATAAAGACAACCACTAACACTCTTGATACTTTTTGTGGTGACGAGTTTATGATCGAGAAATTGGATATTCCACCTCCATCGGAGTATTTTTGAGTAACGTCAAGCTATTGACGTTAAAGAAGTGCTTCGTGGGAGGCAACCCACGCATTAGTGTAGGAAGAAAAAAAATTGTTAGAAACGCAGGCTACGCCTGCGTTACTGTATTAGACGCAGGCTGCGCCCCTGTAACGCAGGTTGCGCCTGCGTTACTGACCTTTCCGCAGTCTGCACACCTGTAACGCAGCCTGCGCATGCGTTACAGCCCCTCCAGAATTTTTCTGCCCGATTTTTTTGTCTTTTAACCTACAAAATCAACCCCAAATTTTATCCAAACTCAAATTCTTTCACTCCCTAAATCCTACATCTATCCTAGATCAATTCCAAACCTCCTAAATCTCTCCTACACTCTAAATTTTTAAATCTCATCTATCCATCATCTTATATATATATACCCACCTCTACATACAAATCCAATTCCTCTTCTAATTCTTTAAATCTCTAAAAATTAAATTCTAAAGAGGAATTAATTGCAAGTTCACCTCTTTGATTCGTATTTGGTTTATCTCTTCTCTAATTTTATTTTTTTTATTACGAATTTGTGATCTTGTAAATTTGGGATTTTGTATTATTGTAGGAAATTGGGCTATTTTTGGTGTGTTATTGCTTGGAGATTATTAGTGGAGCTTCTTGTGAGTTGGGTATTGCTACAGAAAGTGGATTTTTGCCTAACAAGCATGTTGAGTTGCGATGGGGAAGGATATGTAAGGCGCGCCTTGGGCAGAAATTAAATTTGAGCAAGCACATACTTCTTCAATATTTTCAAAGGCCACTTCATGCTTATGCACTAGGGGAGTATTCTTCACCGTTCTTTCTTTGTATATTTGTTGTAATTATTTTCCTTTTTATTATTTTTGTATTTTATTTAGGAATCTTTTCGTATAATTTTTTTCCTTTTCTTCTTTCTTTCTTTTCTTTTATATATTTGTTCATTGAGGACAATGAACCACTTAAGTGTGGGGATGAGTTTTCGATGATTAAAAAATTCAAAAAAAATTATATAGTATAAAAATTCAAAAAAAAATTTAAAAAATTAAAAAATACCAAAAATAATTCTAGCCATGCAATTTGATTAGTTGTTGTATTTTGCTTGATACACCCATGCATGCGTAGGAATCTTGTGTTTATGGATGCTTTTGTATGAGAAGTGACGTGCTTTGTTCTTGTGCACACACTTTCACTAGCAAGTTGAAACTGGTAGACTTAATTGAATGTAGTAAGTGATTAGAATGACATGAATATGTGCAAGATGACTTGGTTTCCATGCTTTGAGTACAAGTAGGTG
This sequence comes from Saposhnikovia divaricata, assembly GCA_036435485.1. Classification (NCBI taxonomy): domain Eukaryota; kingdom Viridiplantae; phylum Streptophyta; class Magnoliopsida; order Apiales; family Apiaceae; genus Saposhnikovia; species Saposhnikovia divaricata. Next base: position 38,985,981 of record CM071599.1, read on the forward strand.
CGTTAGTGAGTCTTGTTACTTGGGATTGATTATGTTTTGTCACACCAAGCGAGTTTTGAGCCTATATGCATATATTTTGCATGATTTTTCGTTTGCTTGAGTGTCCACATGTTGTTTGCATTGCAAGCACTTACTTGAGATCTTTCTTGAAATGCATGACATTATTTGATGATGAGATGATAAAGGCACTTAGGTTTAACCTCGTATTTCCCATATTTCCACACCTTTAAACATGATCAATTAGTTAACCCGTTGAGCTTAATCATATTCTTTTGGTGACACACCACATTACTTGCCATTATCCTTTTTATTCTATTGGCCTTACATTGAATTTGAACCTAAATTTTCAAAGGCTAGTATTGTGCTTAAGGGAGTAATAAGGTGTTCATAAAAGGGGGGGTTATTGATGATCATACCATTGGGGAATATTGATTTTGGTTGATGCTTGTTAGTCGAAATTCATAATAATATCTATAGATCTTTGTGCTTATTCCTTAGCTCTCAGAGAAAAAAACAGGAAAAAAAAAGAAGAAGAAAAAAAATAGAAAAAAAAAAGAGAAAAAAAATAAATAAATTTGAGAGCATTCTTATGTTTGTATGATCCTTCTTCATTCGACTAGTCAAGTTATTTATGTAAGGGATATTGAAAAATCCAAGTGTGGGGAAGTATTTGTTTTAATAGAAAGGGAATTGAATAATGATTATTGTTGGGTACTAGCTTTTGAAATTTAACCTGTTTTAGCTTTACTTGACATACCTGGTCCCTAGCCCACGTTACAACCCGAATAAAGACCTTTTGATTGTCATCAGTGATGTATGTTGTGTTGAGAGTGAGATTGATTGCGAGTGTCAAGTTGTGTTTATGATTTTGTTGGAATTGAGTGATACACTTAACCTTGTTCTTGAGTGAATATTCGTTTTTGAGTGAAAGGTGAGTTATTACTTGTTTTGGCATAGGAGATCCCAGGTTTAGACTTAAAGATGTATTTCTTGTGGGCTTAGCATGATTACCAACTATTCTTACATTTGACATGAATTTCTATGATCTTATGCATCTTCTTTGAGTAGACTATGTGGATACTTGCACTTTCGACACCAAGACATCGTATGTTTGCTTTAATTCTTAAGTTGATGTGGCATGAGAGGACTTGTGTATGCGGTGTTGTGTTAGCATTGATTTTTTGCATGGTTAGATGAATTTTGTGGGTATATTCAATATAAACCCTCACGAGACAACACTCGTCCTACTAGGGCTGCCTAGGGGTTTAACGGCTTGTTGCATATGCTCAATGCAATCGTGTCTGTTATTCCCAGATTACACACTTGTATAATTGTAGAAGGGGGGGTTGAATACAATTCTTGATATTTATAAATTTCTGATAAGAACTTCAGAAACTTATGAAGAGATAATTGCAATGTAAGATTTAAACACAAACACATATAAAATCAGGTGGTTAATATGCACCACCTGAAGCTTTTATTTGAAGAAAACTCTGTGATACAAAATGTACACAGCTGCCGTTTTACAACTCTTTGCTTCTAAGGATATTCAAGAAACCCTAAGCAAATATGTCTGTTTTCTTAACCTACAAAGAGTTGCTACACTTGGTCATATATCCCAAGTTTTACAAGTACTACTGGAATAAGATAATACTAATCTAATTCTAGTTGACTTGCTACTACACTCCAAATACACATGTAGCCGAAAGGTTGTCCTTGTGTTCAGACATGTCTCCTGCACCTTTCTTGTATTCATAGTGTAAATGGAATGCTTCTTTCTTCTGTGTTTTCAAAGTATGGCTGCCATACTGCTTTTTTGTATCTACTATAAACTCATGTGATCTGTCAGTCAAACATGTCCTTATCAACTGCTAATCTCCAGCTAATCATAGAAAACAGTGTCAATGATTATCCGTTGATGATGTACACTGACATCCGTTGATGATATGTTGAGCAGTATCCGTTGATATTGGGACTTGAGCTGTATCCGTTGATAGAGTGGATTTGAGTTGTATCCGTTGATAGAGTTTTGTCTTCATCCGTTGATACACTTTCACTTAGACAGATTTACATAGCATAGCTTATTTACAATTGGCTACCCTATTCTGCCTATCCGTTGATAGTCAACATGACTGTGGATAAAAACACTATCAACTGATAACATAGAGATACTGCAGTGTGCTACAAAACCTCATCCGTTGATGAGCTACCTGTCAATGGATAAAGTTATAAATTCTCATCCGTTGACAGTTACAAAACCTTAAACAATTTGATTGATTGTGAAGTTATCATCAAGTACAACATATTCCTAACAATCTCCCCCAATTTATACTTGATGACAATAAAGCATAAATTCAGGACCTTGATGATAACAAAACATTCCTAAAGATATATAAAGAACAATGCATAAATTGTATTAAGCTACAATAATTAAAAACTGAAAGTTTGAGAAATTTACAGAGAAGTGCTCCTCTAGACTGAGCAGATTAGGACTGTTTCTTTCCTCTTGTTGGCATCACCCTTGATTTTCCTTCCTTGGCAGAGTTGGACTCAATCTGTATTTGGAGTTGCCTATAGAAGGCATCTTCTTCATCTACCTTTGGATTTAGCTTCTTTTGTAGCCATCTCAGGTATTGAGAACTAGCCTTTGGTAGTTGGTCTTCTAACCTGAAGAATCTCCTGTTACCATCTTCATCCCTGAACTCCATCATCCAGAAAGGTTGGAGGTGGATTTTCTGTCCATTGTATGGGATCTTCATTTTCCTTGGTAGACTTGATGGTGAGTTCCAATCCCTCCTTATTTGTTCTATTCTGTCCAGTATCTCCCCTTTTGCTATCTTGGAGAACCCTGTGTATCTCTTGATTGCAGAGAACACTTTGGTTAAGGTATGATAATTTTCTCCAAGAACCCTTTGTAGTGGCCATGTCCTTTCCATTCCTCCCTTGTATACAAAGACCAATCTTTCAGGCAAATGTCTATATTTGTCAATTCCTCTTACTTCTGATAATTCATCCAGATAAAGATTCATGTCAGAGTATTCTTCAATATCTGCCTGATAGATAAAATCATCCTTGTTTTCCAAGATTGGCTGCCTGACAATTGCAGGTACCCTAGCAACTTGAATTGGTTCCTTTGAAGGTTGCTTCCTTGGTTTCCTTTTCTTCTGTGTAGGCTTCTGTTGAGGCTTCAGCAAGAATGAAGGAACCTCAATGGAGTCAAGATTCATTGGTTCCTCTTTAGGTACTATAGGCTCACCATGGAAATTTACATCTGGGTTGAATACTTTTACATCAATAGGTTGTGATGAACCAACTGTCTCTTTGTTTTCAGTTTCTGGAGAGACAGGCCTCCTTGCCTTTGATTTTAATCTCTTGGATTTGGGGACTGATTTCCCTTTCTTTTTGAATTTGGGGACTTCCTCAGGTTCCCTCAATTCATCCTCTACCTCATCCAATAACTCTTGAGCCAGCCTTGCTTGCTTCTCATCTGAGTTTTCATATTGATATTCAGTGCTTGGTTGAGATTCTCTTAGCAGCCTTGAAGTCTCTTCTCTCTTGGCTTCAACAAATCTAGGATGGCTGTTGGATATGTTTAGAACTTTTCCATTCCTTATGATTACAGCCATCCATTCTCTTACACAACTGTTAGTCTTCTCCTTGAATTCCTTGATTGCCTTACCCATCAGCTTCTCTTCATCATCCTTGGGAAATGGAAAGTCCAGTTGTAACTTGTTCTTCCCATTTGCTTTTGGTGGTGAGAAGGGTCTTGATTTGATGTAGGGTTCAAATTCCTTAACATGAGAAGGCTCAGCATCATAGAATGTAGGAGCCACAATTGCTGGAGTGAGCACCTTCAGAATTGTTGTAGATATTGTTGGAGCTGAGGTTTTGTTAGGTCCAAATGTGTTGTAGAGGGGGGGTGAATACAACTTTTCGAATATGAGAAGCAATAAATACGATGCAATAAATGAACACACAGATTCAAGGAATATATGTCTTATATATAACTTGAAAGGGTTGCTACAACATTCATTACAAAGTATAATAGAAGTTCAGAGAGAAGTGAATGATACTAAGCTCTGTGAATGCACTCTCTCTTTTTCTCTCTTGTGTTTTTCTCAAGAATTGCTCAATAACTAAAACATTACACAAGTACTTCTATTTATACTACATGTAATCTATGTCCTGTAGACTTCAAAGACTAAGATGTACGTGGCCCAATGATGTCCACATAAATCTTGCCTTATCTTGAAAGCTTGGAAATCTGCCAATCAGAAGATGCCATGTGTCATGTTGAAGCTGCACTCTAAGTAGAACTTCTACTTGAGAATTTCTACTTAGCCATCTCGAAGTTCTAAGTAGAACTTCTACTTAGAAACTTCTACTTGGCCATCTAGAATATTTAGTACTTAGAAAATATTCTGGTATTCAACTTGAAACTTCAATGCACATCTTGAACTTGTGATATCTTCATGTCTTCTTTATTCTTCACCAAGCTCTTGAATATGGATCTTTATTACTGACATAAACTTGCTATCAATGTCCTGACACTTGATGCAACGGTCTGGTTCATAAGTGACTAGTCTTGATAGGGTTTTTGCTTCTTGAATAAATTACCATATCCAATTACAAATGTGGCTTTCCAATATTTGCTTTCCTTCTTGTTCACTTGAAATCAATTGGTCTTATTGATACTGATAGTTATGATCTTGATTCTTGGCTTTCCAAATCACTGAGGCATGAACAACTTTGACTTGAACTTCTCTCAATGATTTCTTCTTGGATTGATCATAGTTAACATGTTGAATTGTATCAATTACCTTGTCTTCATTTAGTGTTGATTTCTTGTGACCTCTTGTTCTTGATTGTCTTCTGGTTAAGTATCTTTTCCTTTAGTTTGAGTTACGTTAGTTATAGTGTTACAAGTTTACACACTCTGCCTTTCAATCTCCCCCAATTTGATTGTCTAACAATGACATTCAAATTAATGAAGGATAACTCAACTAAACAATGAGACGAGAAAAGATAATTAACATTACAGTCTTGAATAATTTACAATTGAAATTTACATGAAAACAATACAAAGAACTTAAACTAGAAACAGAATTCGAACTTCGAATTAAAGATCATTTGAGTGATTCCTATCACCTGGATTATTTCATATCTTTTAGTCAAACTTGTATCACCTTATTGGATTCACTCTAAGGTGAATTTTCCTCAAGTGAGTTAAAGCAACCGAAAGACATGAAGTTTTTCCAACTTCAAGTTCACACCACTCTGACCTTTAACCCTAATTCCGTTTCCTCTTTCTAGCTTCAGCAGCTTGGTCTCTCTCTTCTTTCTGCCTTTTGCGCTTCTCCTTCTGCTGCTTTTCTTTCTTGTATACTGGATCTTTAAGCTGCTTCCACCTAGCATTCAATAGACTTACAGCTTCCATTTCTAGAGGGTTCTTGGGCTCTGGATAAGGATGTTTGAAAAGTCTTCTGAGTTTGTCCACCTCCTGAGTAGTTCTGATCTTTGGAATATCCTCGAAGTTCTTCATGATGAGCTGAGGTTTCCAGTGAGATTTATCAGATTTGAACTGACAATAGATCATCTTGGGGTAGCCCTTGACACAGTCAGTATTGTGGACACTGGCCGCATCTCGCTCCATTCTCTTCTTTTCCACCACTACTTCAGACAGGTAACTCATGAGTCTCTTCTTTTCTTCAACAAACTTATCTTCCACTTCGCCCCATTTGAATACATATAATACTCTCTCCAGAAATGCAGCATCTTGAGTCCGTAGCAGCCATTGTCTACTCATATGCAAGATTGTTTGATTCTGGTCTGCATCTATGAATACTAAGGCATCAGCTGTATCTTCAACATAAGCATGTATCCAGTATACACTTTCACTTCCTGGAACACCAATAGCCTCCCTTATTTCTCCTTGTTCTAGTGCTCCAGAAGGAAGAGTCAGAGCTTCATCTACATTCTTCATGGCTTGAAGAATATTCCATTTCTTCTCTATCAGCTCCGGCTCAATCTTCACGTCATCAAGAGGGTTTGGAGCAATGACATCACACTTCCACACCTCATTGCTCTTCTTGAATATAACTCTTTCAATGATCTTCACGGATTTATCTTTAAGCTCAGAAGCGAATCCCTTACCCATCATTTGTCTACATACAGCTTTGAGAGATTCTACTGAAAGCTCCATTAGATCATTTTCCTCCATGCTAACCCTCTTCATCTTTCCATCAACTACCATCCGGACAAAATTTGGATAAGCTGAGAATTCTGGACCCTTGTCCTCTGCTAGCTGCATTAACTGATCCCTGTACAGAATGCTTAGCTCCTTAGATTGAGAGTATTGAATTTTAGTCGCTAGCAAGAACAACTCTGACGCAGATCTTCTCATAATGAATTGGTCATCCACATATAAGAAAGATGTTGGGACTCCTTCTACCAAAGACAAGATAACCTGCCACTCCTTAAGATTTGCATTGTATCCAACCCTGACTTTAGAAATTAGTCTCTTCAAAGCATTTATATAGTCCCCAGTCATTGGATTCTGCAAATTCAAGTTGTAGAACAGATCATCTGCATCCTTGTTATGAACTCCTTTCGCACAGGGTCCCATCATTATCTTCCTTGCTTCATCCCATTTCTGCCCTATCCTTCGTTTGTCCAGATCAACTTGAGGATTAGCTAGCCTTGCAAGCTCATACTCATACTGCTTCCCTTGTAGCTCCCCCTTCTTCTCTAGGAATGCAGCATGTTCTTGCATCATCTTCATTTTATGGAACTGAGCTTGTTCCAAGGCTAACTGTTGAGCTTTAAGGGTTTCCTCATCAACAGGAAATTCTTCAGGCATTCCGGAAGACATCCCAGCACCTCCACCTTGTTCCTTCAAAGATCTTTTTATAGCGTGTGCCAACGGTACGTCTTCCATGTCAGAATCTGAGTCAAGTACCTCCTGTACTATTTCCTGATGACTCAGGTCAATAAATGGTTCATCAACCATTACTGCCTTACCCTTCCTCATCCTCAGAGCCTCTTCATCAACAGACGGCTCAACTTCTGGTTCCTTGACAAGATCAGCGGGTTCTTCAATTTCTTCGATGTGAACTGCCTGCTGTCTCGTCTCCTTTCCACTCTCCCCCTTAGGTGAGTTATCCTGAGCTCCACCTTGGTCTTCAGATCCACCAGCTGCATATGAACCTCCAAAACCAGAACCAGAGGCTCCCGCTCCACTAGTACCACCTGCACCACCTGCACCAGCATCGGGGGGAGGTTGTTGCGACTCGAAACACTCCGGGGGCACAAAACTCCTGACTGCGAACATCATTCTACTGATCTCCACAGCCATTGTATGCATTGTAGACTCCAATGCCCCCATCCTCTCATTGAGAGTGCTTCCTAAGACACCACCAGCATGGCCCAAGTCATTGACCCTATTTGTCAAATCATCAAAATCTGTAGCTTGACTTGCAATTCTTGCTGCGTAGTCGTCTAGAGCCCTTTGGTTGTTTCCAATGTTCATCCCAAACTGCCCCATCGTCTGTCCGAACTGCCTCATCTGATTTTCCATAGAAGTTCCTCTTTGCAGCATTAGTACGTACCGGTGAAGGTACGGCTGAAGTTCTTAAGACTTCATGTCCTCTTGAAGCAACAGTATCTTCAAGAGGTACATCATCCTCACCAAAATCAAAATCCCTATGTGCAGATTGTTCAAAGGGTGAACCACTCGCGTGAGGTGGAGTGGTTGCGTGTGACACGCTAGGGTTTGACTGTGGTTGTGAAGTAGCAGCGTGGAAAAGTTTGGCTTTCTTTCAAATAAGTTGCTGCTCTTCGGTTTCACTCTCCTCATCATCTTGTATATATACACGTGCTGGTTTTCTGACTTCCGTTAACAGGGGTGATAGAGAATAGGAATGTGTATCAGACTCAGAGTCAGAAATATGGCTCTTACCCTGGGATAGATCCTGCGGGTTAGCAGTCTCTTGGGTTGCGGAATCAGATACATAGGAGGAGGAATGAATAGTATGCAAGGAGAGATTACCTGATTGATTACCTTGTGCATCATCGCTTTCCTCATCAGGAATCTCATCAAATGCCTCAGCATGAACAGATGGATTTTGAGCATGTGATGAAACTTGTGATGATGCCTCCAAATTGGTAACTCCTGCATCATATCTAAGCCACATTTGTAAATTTTCAGGAGTAGACATTGGTTTACCTTGATGTTTATCCTGATTAGCAATGGTTGAAAGTGACTTAGTGCCCATCCCTAGCGATTCAGATGTGGGGCTTCTGGCAAATCCCTGTCTAACAGCAGGAGCATCCTTCGGTATCAAGTCATTGATCAGCATTTGAAGAAACCGAGGAAACCAGCAGACAACATCAGTTGTAGAGAGGTCTCTGCTTTCAGGAGATCCCATTGAGCCCACTATTTCAGAGAGAACTATGCGTCCATAGTTTATATCCAGTTCTCTTGCTAGGGCAACTGCAAAGGTTTGCATTGGAATTGGAATTTGATGAAAGTCTTTTTCGCGTGCCCGAAAACATCGTGTGATGGCCTCGAAAAAGTAATTCCATTCCACATGGAAGAATTGTTTTTGGATATTTCCCGTGATTGGGCCTTTTGGAGGATAACATCCAATTTCTTCAAAGAATCTGAGGCGTTCTGCAGCAGTAGGTTCTGGATCATAGGCATCTTTAATTGGAAATCCCAGAACCCTGTTGACAATTTCTTCGGTCACCTCATATTCCTGACCCGCTAAGGTAAACCTGAAACCGTAGGGGGTTAATTTACTCCCAAAAGTAACCGCACTAGTCCATAATTGCTGTAAAGCATCATGTACTAGTGTAGGTTTAGCAGTAAAAGCATGGCTAGCTTTGGAGTACAAATTGAGAAATCGTATCCAAAACTTAAACCGCGGGAGTTGATCACCAATTTCCGTAGAAATATTATAAAAATTATTTTTAGCAAGGGGAAATTGGTGAGCCATTTTGATTAAATGTTTTTCTTTAAAAGATGTGAATTTTTATTTTAATTGAGAAAAACAAATAAATTACGAATTAATCAGTTTTATTCCTTTTAATTTTTCGAGAATATCAAAAGATAATCCGAAAACTTAAACTACGGAATACGAACAGTTGCCAATTACTGGATCTGAATATTCAACAAAGATGAATATTCGTGTGTTTATCAGTGAAATCGTGTGTATATGTGGAGAATATGAAATCGCGTTTTGGAACAGATACACAAAACTTGATGTTTGTGTGTATGTATATGCGCGTGTATATGCGGTTACAAAACACACCAACACAAAGGTTAATGATTACACAGTGAATCTCAGTCAAAAATTTGGCAGTAATTCGTGATTAGTATGAGTTTAATCACAAAAACACGGGTTAATAGTATGAAGTCTGTGAAATCGCACTGTTCTTGTGAAACGGCTGCTGTGAAAAAGAAATTAGGTAAAGTGAATTTGGCATCGAGTTAGAGATGTATATATAGGTGAATGTGGAATGACAAAAATGTCCCTGTTAAAAAATGTGAAAAGTACTAAGTCCATACAGGGGACATCTAAGTCGAACTTTATCTCGAACATCTCTATCTCGAACATCTCTATCTCGAACATCAAGTCGAACTTCGAGATAAAGTTCGAGATAGAGGTTAACTCGAACAATTATGCATAAAGAAGCACTTTAACCAATTTTACAGCAGAAACTATAGGGAAATCCTATCTTGAACAATATTGAATTGTAGTAAACTTGGAAAAAAGAAAATTCAAGATACTTTTGGAGTTAGAAGTCTATCTCGAACATCAAGTCGAAATTCGAGTTGAGTTTCGAGATAGACTAAGAGCTCTATCTCGAACATCAAGTCGAAATTCGAGTTGAGTTTCGAGATAGACTAACTCGAAGTTAATCTCAAATTCTTTCCAAAATACCCCCTTGAATCAAAAAGTACAGGGTAATTCAAGATATGTTTCGAGTTAAGAGTGTAACTCGAAAAATTCCCTTTAGCTTAACTGAGAACTCTATCTCGAACACCAAGTCGAAATTCGAGTTGAGTTTCGAGATAGACTATAAACTCTATCTCGAACATCAAGTCGAAATTCGAGTTAAGTTTCGAGATAGACTAACTCGAAGTTAATTCTCAGTTCTTTTCAAAATATTCCCTTAATGGAAACCTCATCTCAACCTTTGAGATAAGATTCGAGATAGAATTTATCTCGAATATTTTGAAGATAGAACTAGGCACACTGGTAACTCGAATTCGAACTCTAAGTCGAATTTCGAGATGAATTTCGAGATAGCCAACTCGAAATTCTTCCCAGACTTAGAATTTTTCAAAAACTTCACTCTGACAGCTTAAGTCGAAATTCAAGTCGAATTTCTAGATGAGTTTCGAGATAGAACCTAACTCGAAATTTTGAAGTTTTTTTTTTTAATTCTAAGGCCTCTAATTACATGAAACTCATAGGTAAATTCATCTAAAAATCATGCAATATTCAAAATATTATGAATTTAACTCCCCCTATGATCATGCAATCTAACAAGCATAAATTCACAGATTTGTGTTATAAAAGACACTTAAAACACAATGAATTCATGCAAAATCACACTATATGCAACCTATAACAATCATTAATTAGGCATATTAAAGTCTAAGCACATAATGATTGATTAGCTTGCACATACAAACATAAACATGGATTTTACAGATAGAAGGCTTTACTAACTTGTGTTAAGCATTCCCAATTCACCAACCAACCTATTGAATGTTACTTCATCAAGAGGTTTGGTGAATATATCTGCAATTTGTTGCATTGTGGGCAAAAAATGTAGCTCCACAGTCCCCTCCTCGACATGTTCTCTTATGAAATGATACCTGATGTCAATATGCTTGGTTCTTGAGTGATCTACAGGATTGTTGGTTATGGCAATGGCACTTGTGTTGTCACACATGATTGGAATTTTCTTGTGCTCCATGCCATAATCCTTCAATTGGTTCCTCATCCACAGTATTTGAGCTACACAGCTTCCAGCAGCAATGTACTCAGCTTCAGCAGTAGAAGTAGATACTGTATGTTGCTTTTTGCTTTGCCAGGACACCAATCTTCTGCCAAGAAATTGGCAAGCACCAGATGTGCTTTTCCTATCAATCCTGCAACCTGCATAGTCTGAATCCGAATAGCCAATAAGATTAAAACCTGTATCTCTTGGGTACCAAATCCCTAGATTTGGTGTGCCCTTGAGATACCTAAAAATTCTTTTGACGGCTACGAGATGTGATTCTCTAGGATCCGCTTGGTACCTTGCACATAAACAAGTTGCGAACATTATATCTGGTCTACTTGCAGTTAAATAGAGGAGTGAGCCAATCATACCTCGATAGCTTGTGATGTCAACTGATTTACCTGATTTGTCTTCATCAAGCTTCGTGGCTGTTGCCATGGGAGTCTTAGCTGCTGATGCATCTTCTAGATTATACTTCTTGAGTAAATCTCTGACGTACTTAGATTGACAGATAAAGATACCATCTTTTCTCTGACTGATCTGTAATCCAAGGAAGAAGGACAGCTCTCCCATCATGCTCATCTCATATTTTTCCTGCATTAGCTTGGCAAATTTCTCGCACAAGCGCTCATTTGATGACCCAAAAATAATATCGTCCACATATACTTGAACAAGTATTAAGTCATTTCTCACAACTTTATAGAACAATGTTTTATCAATTACTCCCCTAACAAAACCATTTTCAATTAAGAATAAGGATAGGGTTTCATACCATCGCCTTGGGGATTGCCTGAGGCCATAGACAGATTTGAAGAGTAGATACACAAAATCTGCATGTTCTGGATCAACGAAGCCAGGCGGCTGTTCCAGATACACTTCTTCTTCTTCTAACTCTCCGTTCAGGAAGGCACTTTTCACGTCCATCTGGAAAACTTTGAAGTTCTTATGTGCTGCAAATGCCAAGAACATCCTGGACTGCCTCAAGTCTTGCAACTGGTGCATAGGTTTCATCATAATCAATTCCTTCTCGCTGAGAATAACCTTTTGCAACCAAACGAGCCTTGTTTCGTGTTACAAGTCCGTTTTCATCCAGTTTATTTCTGAATACCCATCTAGCTCCAATTACGGATTTGTTCTTTGGTCGGGGTACCAGTTTCCAAACTTTCTGCCTTTCAAACTGATTGAGTTCCTCTTGCATTGCAATCACCCAATCAGCATCGCCAAGAGCCTCTTCTATTTCTTTAGGTTTAAGCTTGGATAAGAACCCAGAATATAAGGAGATATTAGCCATGTCAGCTCTTGCAGTTCTTCTAGTAGTCACACCAGCATCTGGATCACCAATAATTAACTCAAACGGATGGTCTCTATTCCATACCCGTTCACCTGGAAATTGTCTTGATGATTCAGCTTGACTTTCTGAATTGGGGTGCTGACCACTTTGATTATTTTCACTAACTCCCCCTGAGCTAGTGCCAGCTCCTACAGAACTAGAGTCAACTCGACTCGAGCCTTGAACAGTAGTCCTTGAGCTGCTATTTACTCCCCCTGAGTTGTTGCCGGTTGGTACTGAAGAAGTCTCTCCTGATCTTGTAGAATTAGCTTGTTCACTAGACTCAGGTTCTTCACGTACACTTGGAACATTTAATGGAACAACCAACTCAGGTTCATCTTCAAGATCTTCTAAGTCCAGATTCTGAAATTTTAGGGACTCAGGTTCATCAGAATCTCTTGAAATTGATGAGAGTTTGGTATCGTCGAATCTGACGTTGTAACTTTCAGTCACTTTTCGATCATTCACCAAGAACACTCTATAAGCTGCCACCACGTCTGTAGAGTAACCAACAAAAATTCCTTCACGAGCTTTTGCTGCAAACTTGCCTAGATTTTCATCATCTATAAGCACATAGCATTTTGCTCCGAAGACATGAAAGTATTTGATTGTTGGTCTTCTGTTGTTCATTAGCTCACATGGTGTCTTTTCTTTATCTTTTATGATCAAGGTTCTATTTTGAGTGTAACAAGCGGTACTCACTGCTTCGGCCCAGAAATACAAAGGAAGTTTTAAATCATACAACAAAGTTCTTGCTGCTTCAACCAAAGTTCTATTCTTCCTTTCAACTACTCCATTTTGCTGTGGAGTTCTCGGGGCTGAATACTGACGACGTATTCCCTTAGATACACAGAAGTCATTTAGCACTGCGTTTTTGAATTCAGTGCCATTGTCTGATCTAATCGTCTTCACAGTAAGTGTTGAAACATTCTCAATTTGAGTGATATGATCAATGATTAAGAAAGGTACTTCGTCTTTCGTCATTGCGAACAATACCCATGTATACTTGGAGAAGTCATCCACGATTACCAAAGCATATCTTTTCCTAGACAAAGATAGGACATTCACTGGGCCAAACAAATCCATATGAAGAAGTTGCAGAGGCTCAGTAATACTAGAAATTTCTTTGCTTTTATGCGATGCTCGCTTCGACTTTCCCATTTCACAAGCTTCACAGAGTCCTTTCGGAGCGAACTCCATTTGAGGTAGATCTCTCACCAATTCTCGCCTCGCGAGAGCATTCATCGTTTTGAAGTTTAAGTGAGATAACTTTTTGTGCCATAACCAGCTTTCATCATCCGAGGCTTTGCTGTAGAAACAGGTGACCTCATCCTGATTTGCTGAATCCATATCTGCAACAAAAAGATCTGCCTTTCGAACTCCTCTCAAAGCCAGTGAGCCTTCCTTAATGTGAGTGATTGATACACCTTTCTTGTTGAACACAATTTCGTAACCTTTGTCACAGAATTGACTTATACTCAACAGATTGTGCTTTAGTCCCTCAACATAGGAAATATCTTCAATGATGACATTGCCAGTCTTCAGTTTGCCATATCCCTTAGTCACACCTATGCTGTCATCTCCAAAGGTAACATAAGGGCCAGCTTTCATAACCAACTCTGTAAGCAGGGACTTGTTTCCAGTCATATGCCTCGATGCTCCACTGTCTAGCACCCATATAACTTTATTTCTATTCTGCTTAATGCCCTGCAATGACAGATTGGTTAGACATTCTTCGGAACCCAACTTTGATTGGGCCCGGCTTTTCGATAAGATCGAGAATCAACAGAATTAACAACAGGAGATGCACTTTTCTTCACATTACTAGAGCTTTCGACTATCTCCTTTCCTTTCTCAGACTTGACAAATTTGTCAGTCTTAGGAGAAGGTTTGTCACTCCTAGCTTTAGGAGGACTGACAGTCTTGGCTCTCCCATACTTTTTCTTGATGTTTGAACTAGCAACAGTATTTGAGCATGACTGGCTAGATGCATTCATTAAATGCACAAAAGTTTGCATGATGTTAAAAGTGCATGGCATACAATTAGGTTGACCACACTGTGCATGATTCTGATGCAGATTATTCATTGTATGTGTGGTAGGCATGGCATGTGCAGCAGGAACATTCATGTTAGCTTTGCATGCATAAGAAAGATGTTCAGTAGATTTACAATGATAACAAGCTTTCTTTATTCGTTCAGCCTTAACCTCTTTTATGCCTTTCTCTCTCTTTCCTTGTTGTTTAACAGCCTTAGCTCCTAATCCCAGTCTAGATTCATCTCTAGGGAAATTGATTTTCACTTGTTTAATAGGAGTTATAGGTTGTTCTTTCTGGCGATCTTCCATCTCAATCTCATATCTAGCTATCAATTCAGTCTCTTCTTCTTCTATTCTAGGAACAAGATGTTTGTAGATAGGTTTGACAGCCGATTTAAGAATTCTAGGTGTTTCCTGTTTAAGGTCACTGGAACTAGGGTCAATAGGTCTCTTTCCTTCTTTCTTAGGAAGGTCAGAATAATCAAGTCCTATACCTACTCCAGTTATTTTCTTAAATGTGTCATTATCTACATACACTTTACTAGCAGCTAGTTTGTAAGCTTCGCATTTAGTTTCTAACTCAGCTAGATTGTTCCTAAGACATGCTTCTACTTCTTCCTTAAGGACGAGCTTGTGTTCCAGAGATTTAATAAAATCTCTTAGAGAAGTATCTACAGTGCAAGCAGCCTCTAGCTCTTCCACTTTTGCCTCAAGCATTCTGCATTTGGCAACAAGTGTTTTCTGTTCCTTTTGAGAAGAGTCTAGGCTTTTGCACAACATATAGATCTCTTCACTAAGAGCCCCGTTCTGTTCCTTATAATCATCAATAGACATTTCTACTTTAAGAGTCAGAACTGGTACCTCTGGTTCCTCTGATGTCTCAGCCATGAGGGCAAAGTTTGCTACATGAGTAACATCTTCCTCATCTGAATCATCCCAAGCTCTTCCTTCTGTCACTAATAAAGCTCGTTTTCCATGTCTTTCCTTCAACAGTGCTTCATAGTTGCTTTTGAGGGCTTCAAATGTCTCTTTTGGATAAGTCTGTTTAGGCTTTTTGCAGTCCGAGGCAAAGTGTCCAGCTTCACCACAATTATAGCATTTGAACTTCATTTTGAAATCCAAAGGAGATTTGTAGCTGGTATTCTTGCCTTTTCCTTTGTAGCCTGACGAACTACCACCACCCCTAGCAGCCCGATAATAAGATGAAGATTTTCTCTGTGGTCGGTTGCTCTTTCTAAATCTCATGTTGCTGAACTTCCTTGCCATGTATGCCACGACACTATCGTCCATGTTGTCCAGCTCTTCTTGGGTGTAGTAGTCATCATCACTGTCAGATGCGCACTCGTCATCATTATCAACTTGATGTGGTGCAAGTGATGATTTAGGCTTTGCTGCAACCATTGCCTTCTTAGACTCTTCCTCATCAGCAACTAATCCTGATGCACTTTCTTTTCCCTTTGAATCATTGTCCCATGCTTGATCTTGAAGTGTTTCCAGCTCATAGGTCTTTAATATTCCATAATATTCTTCCAGAGAAGTTGTATGCAAATCTCTGGTTTCTCTTATTGCGTAGACCCTATGTTCAATGCTTTTTGGCTGGTTCCTCAGATATCTCGTGTTGGTCTCAACCATGGGGAGAGTTACACCTCTCAGATTCAAATCCAATACTAACTGACTGAATCGTAGGTAGACATCTGTTATGCCTTCTCCTTTCCTTATTCTAAAGGTGTCATACTCCATCTTGAGTATGAGTGTCTTGTTGCTTCTGACCTCTGCAGATCCTTCCATGACAACTTCTATCTTGTCCCAAATCTTCTTCGCTGTAGTCAGACCTTTGACTATGTTGAACATTTCATGATCAAGAGATTCCATCAAGGTTTGTCGTATGGCAGTATCATAAGCTATTTGTTCCTTGTCAGCATCCGAAAAATCCGAGACCTTTTTAGGCTCAGACCGAGGT
Organism: Saposhnikovia divaricata; assembly: GCA_036435485.1. Taxonomy (NCBI): domain Eukaryota; kingdom Viridiplantae; phylum Streptophyta; class Magnoliopsida; order Apiales; family Apiaceae; genus Saposhnikovia; species Saposhnikovia divaricata. The sequence continues at coordinate 39,002,323 of CM071599.1, forward strand.
GGTATAACCACTCCTCCTTCCGTATGTGCAGGAATAACCACCATCGGAACAAATTTACCCTTGTCAAGGACTTCCAGATATTCAGGGTTACCAGTCTCTAGATATAGTCTCATTCTGAAAACCCATTCTTCATAGTGATCTTTGTTGAACATTGGGATCTTGAATGCATTTTTAGGAGCCATCTCAATTCTGGTCACTAAAAGTTTCTAAGTACCCAAGACTAGGCTATGTAGAATATTTATGTAGAACTTCTGCCTAAGTCGAAATTTCTCTAAGTAGAAATTTTGCTCAAGTCGAAATCACCAAGTAGAAATTGTCCAAGTCGAAATTCTATGTAGAAATTCTCAAGTAGAAATTCTATGTAGAAATTCTCAAGTAGAAATTCTATGTAGAACTTTTGTCCTTAGAATAATTTTTCTGCAGATTACTTTAATATTGAATAAACAATATTATCTCTTTAACACCTTTTGACTTTGAATGCTTTACTCACCTAACCCACCTAACCCACATGCTAGGTACTGAGTATGTCTGTATACTTTCGGCCGAATAAAGCAAATCAAAAAGTCCAAAACCACCTTTTTATTCTTTTACTTTTGAAAAGGAGATCAAAAAGTTGTTGGGTTGTCTTCTTTGATAAGAACAGATGATGAACACTCAAGAACACCAAATATGAACGAACCCAGATAAATTCACAAAAATTAGTTAAAATACACCCAAGCTAAATAATCACACCTGGAGTATTTAAATAATTTTTCAGATGAGTTTTCACTACCAACGAATTAAAACACACTTTTCGAGAAAATGAAAAGTAGATCTAGAAAATGAAAACTCACGATTCTTCTACTCAACACAAGGATCTATGTTTTGTATGTTAAACATATAGCTCTGATACCAATTGTTAGGTCCAAATGTGTTGTAGAGGGGGGGTGAATACAACTTTTCGAATATGAGAAGCAATAAATACGATGCAATAAATGAACACACAGATTCAAGGAATATATGTCTTATATATAACTTGAAAGGGTTGGTACAACATTCATTACAAAGTATAACAGAAGTTCAGAGAGAAGTGAATGATACTAAGCTCTGTGAATGCACTCTCTCTTTTTCTCTCTTGTGTTTTTCTCAAGAATTGCTCACTAACTAAAACATTACACAAGTACTTCTATTTATACTACATGTAATCTATGTCCTGTAGACTTCAAAGACTAAGATGTACGTGGCCCAATGATGTCCACATAAATCTTGCCTTATCTTGAAAGCTTGGAAATCTGCCAATCAGAAGATGCCATGTGTCATGTTGAAGCTGCACTCTAAGTAGAACTTCTACTTGAGAATTTCTACTTAGCCATCTCGAAGTTCTAAGTAGAACTTCTACTTAGAAACTTCTACTCGGCCATCTAGAATATTTAGTACTTAGAAAATATTCTGGTCTTCAACTTGAAACTTCAATGCACATGTTGAACTTGTGATATCTTCATGTCTTCTTTATTCTTCACCAAGCTCTTGAATATGGATCTTTATTACTGACATAAACTTGCTATCAATGTCCTGACACTTGATGCAACGGTCTGGTTCATAAGTGACTAGTCTTGATAGGGTTTTTGCTTCTTGAATAAATTACCATATCCAATTACAAATGTGGCTTTCCAATATTTGCTTTCCTTCTTGTTCACTTGAAATCAATTGGTCTTATTGATACTGATAGTTATGATCTTGATTCTTGGCTTTCCAAATCACTGAGGCATGAACAACTTTGACTTGAACTTCTCTCAATGATTTCTTCTTGGATTGATCATAGTTAACATGTTGAATTGTATCAATTACCTTGTCTTCATTTAGTGTTGATTTCTTGTGACCTCTTGTTCTTGATTGTCTTCTGGTTAAGTATCTTTTCCTTTAGTTTGAGTTACGTTAGTTATAGTGTTACAAGTTTACACACTCTGCCTTTCAGGTTTGGCTAGAGAACAGAGTTGATGCAATAGATTGATTGATCAATCTTTCTGTCCTCATTATCCTTTCATAGTTTTCCTCTTTCATCTTTTGGAGAGCTTCAATTTTGGCTAGCTTTTCCTCTTCTGTCAAGTTTGAGAGATCAAACTCTTCAGATAGAGCTACTTGTTCAGGTTTGGATTTGCTGGGGGAAGCTGTGACAATGAATTCTTGTGGATTGACCACTATGGTAGGCTACTGCTCCCCCTGACTTGCTGCTTCCCTGCTTTCAGAAATTAAGATTCGACTTGTAGTTGCCACAGCCTCTTCCACGTTCTCCCCCTTTTTGTTAGCATCAAGGGTTTGACTAGAAGTTGGGGCTGCAACTAACTTTTCTAGCAGTTGGGTTTAGAGTTTCTGATGTTGAAGAAATTGCTCCATCTAGGATTCCATCTTTTCCACTCTTGAATTGAGAAGTTGCACAGACTTAGCCAGGTTGTCTTCTTTGAGGAACCTTTGTTGCAACACCCTCTGAGTGGTTGTAGGAGCTAGTTGCTCTAGCTTGGAATCCACAGAGATCTTCACATCCTTGATTTCTTGTTTGACCTCCTCTAAATTGGATCTCTGAATCACCATTTGCATCTTTTGTAACTTTAGGGAGCCAATTGCCTGTTGAAGAACAACCTTTCTCTGTGGATCTGCTTCTGGGTGCTCAGCCAGGGCAGATTTATATTGCCTTATGATTTCCATATCAAGTTGATGATAGGTGTAGTTTTGAGCAAATGCAAAATCATGAATACTGCTACCACCTTCATCTTCAGAGCTCTGGCTGTCTTCATCTTCAGAATTGTCAAATTCATCACTCTCAGCAGTGGTTGGCAGAGCTGCTATAGATTCCTTAGCTCTAAGTAGAGACTGTGAGGTGTGCACTAGGTGCATTGCCTCCTCTGCTTCCACATTGACCTGTTGTGCCAGAATTTGATAGGCAGGAACAGGGTGAGTAAAGGTTTCAGCATCCAAAGAAATGGAGTCAATCATGGACTGATATTCTCTTTGAAATTCCATTTCCTTGGATGCATCCTCAACCCCCATTGACTCACTAGCAATGGCTGCTTCTTCCATCCTTATCTCTCCTATAGTCCCTTCTCTCCCCTCATCTCTCTTTTCTTGCATCAAGGGCTCCCCTTGGCTCACACCTCTCACACCCTTACCTTCACCTACTAAGGTGGAACTCTCAAACTCTCCTTTTGCCTGACCGGAAGAAAAGGCCAGCCTCTCATTATTTATCTCTCCTTTTGCCTGCTCACAAGGCAGCCTCTCACTCCCTTCCCTCAATCCTAAAAGTGTTTCAACTACTGAGAACTCCTCTACACTTGACACTGGAATGTCAGATATAGCAGTGGTAGAGTGAGTTATCAACGGATAAGGAATATCCGTTGATGGAGTAGTTATAGCTGTCAACGGATGGCTAGATAGAGGCACATCCGTTGATGGAGAAACACTTGTCAATGGATGAAGGATATCCGTTGAGGAAGGAATAATTATATCCGTTGAAGAGAAAACCAACACTGAATCTGTGGAGATTGATTTTAAGTTCGAGGCCACAGTCTGTGTTGAGAATTCTGGAAGGGAAGATTGATGGTCCAACAAATCATCTAAAAGATGATGACCACCAATTACAGAGTGGGGCTTCTCCAAGAATCTTAAAGATGGAGAATCAGGAATTGATGTAGATATCATATCCACATCCAGAGATGGAGTTGGTGATGGTGGATTGTAATGTGTGTCGATTTGAAGATTAAGATCAAGGGGCTGTGACTCCACATTTATTGAAGCCACATCAAACTGAGTTTGAGAAGGTACAGTTTCCTGTACAGTGTGTGCACCCTGTGATTCCCCTGTGGTTTTAGATTTCACTCTTCTTCCATAGGTTTTTGAGATTGGGCTATATGTGTCCTTAACCCTCTTGTGCAGTGTTCCTTGTGGGGAACTTGATTCAGTAGTCACACTCTGTTGAGAGAGTGTAACTAGAATTTGGCCTGTAGTTACATTAGTAGTCTTTTGAGAGACTGAAATGGTGGTTGCACTCATCTCTCCTTCCTTATCCTTAGGGCTTCTTTGATGTTCACCCTGTCCCTCACCACTCACTACCACCTTCACACCCCCCTCAAGAGGTTTGGTAGATTTTACAACAGGTGTCTTTTGAGAGACACTTGAGGTTTGCTTTTTAGAATGTGGTTTTGGAACTCTGGATTTGGTCACTTTGGTAGGAGCCTGTTTGGTCACAACTACAGACTCCATTGTGACACTAGAAGGCAAAGAAATTTGGGGGTTGGAGATAGGGGTTTCAGAGTTAGAGATAGTTACCTGAACAATTGGTAGATATACCAACTGTACTCCTGCATTGAGGTTCATTCGAATCAGGTCACTTAAGACTCTCTTCTCCTGAACAAAACATTGGAGCTTGCTATCCGGGTTAGCAATGGATAGCTTATTCTCAGACACATGCAGTGCTAAGAGCATTAAAAATCTAGCAAAGTAGATATTCTTGCTCCTAGTTTCCTTTTTACCCAACTTTGCAGCTATCTCATACATAACTAATGTGCCAAAATTATAGAATTTATCATTTAAAAGCATACACATCATTGTTAGCATGGACTGGGTAACAGCATCAAAATTACTAATTTTTCCTGAAAAAGTTTTAATGAAGGCATCACAGAAATAGCTCCATTCTTTAACCATTCCTTTTCTAACAATTTTCCCTAAGTTTTCAGTACTAAGGGCATAATTAATAGAATTAAGCATGGCAACAATTTCAGCATCAGTGGGTACTTTCAGACAGTTATTCTCAGGCAATTTTAAACAAGCAGTTATTACATCAGAATTAACCACATAGTTTTTACCCTTTAAAGAAAAAGCAATTGTACCGTCTGTGCCATTGTACTCAGCAGATGTCCACATTTCTTCAATTACCTCGTGGATTAAGGGAGTGGTGGCCGTCATAGCATATGACAGTTTGCATTTCTTCACGAAACTCATCAAAGTGTGGTAAGCTTTTGGAGCATTCACTATGTCAACAAAGGCTGCGAAATTGTTCTTCTCATAGGTAAACCCAGTGGAGGACATCATCTTAACAATAGGCGCCATTGAAGTGATTGAACTTTGGTTACAGAGAGTTTTAGGGAAGAAGATGCAGTTAACTTTTGATATGCTTGAAAAGGAATAAAAGTGAGATGTGAGAGTACAAGTCCGCCTTTTATATTTTTCAAGAATTAAAAATGAAATAATTAAAAGTAATTACTCCATTGGTCAAAAGTAACTGTCAGATAATAAATAAAAAGAGAATAAGTACAGCCATGATTAGATATGCACGGTTACCAATGGTTAAAAAAAAATTGTATATCAACGGATATAGAATGAACGGTTGAGATACAGTTTATCCGTTGATGACGTGGATAGCCTGTTACCCGTTGACATGCAAAAATCTAGTAATGTGTTTATACTATCAACGGATAAAAGGATATCCGTTGATAAGCTAATTTTGCCTTAGGCAAAATTTCTGCAGTGAAATCAAAACACATTTCCAGCTTCAATTCATTGAAATCAAATATCACTAGAAATTATGACAAGTTAAGCATACCTAGCTCACCTACCAATCTTGTGAATGTGGATTCATCAAGAGGCTTGGTGAAGATATCTGCAAGCTGCATTTCACTTGGCACAAAGTGCATTTCTACTGTACCATTCATCACATGTTCTCTAATGAAGTGGTATTTGATGTCAATGTGCTTGGTTCTCGAATGTTGCACTGGATTCCCTGTGATGGCAATAGCACTTGTGTTGTCACAGAAAATTGGAATCTTCTCAACTTTTAGACCATAGTCAATGAGTTGGTTTCTCATCCCTAGAATCTGTGCACAACAGCTTCCAGCCGCAATGTACTCAGCTTCAGCTGTAGAAGTGGAGACTGAGTTTTGTTTCTTACTGAACCATGACACAAGCCTGTTTCCTAGAAATTGACAGGAACCTGTAGTACTTTTCCTATCAACTCTGCAACCTGCATAATCTGCATCTGAATAGCCAGTTAGATCAAAACCAGATTCTCTTGGGTACCAAATGCCAAGGTTTGGTGTTCCCTTGAGATACCTGAAAATTCTTTTAATAGCTATTAAGTGAGACTCTCTAGGATCAGCTTGAAATCTAGCACAAAGACAGGTAGAAAACATTATATCTGGTCTACTAGCTGTTAGGTATAAGAGTGAACCTACCATGCCTCTATAGCTTGAGATGTCCACAGACTTTTCCTTAGTATTCAACTCAAGCTTAGTTGCAGTGGCCATAGGTGTTTTAGCAGATGTACAATCCATTAAGTCAAATTTCTTTAAGAGATCATAAATATATTTTGTTTGACTTATGAAAATGCCCTCATTAACTTGCTTTACTTGTAGGCCAAGAAAGTAAGTTAATTCACCCATCATGCTCATTTCATACCTACTTTGCATAAGTTTGGCAAACTTTTTGCAAAGCTTCTCATCTGTAGACCCAAAAATAATATCATCTACATAGATTTGAACAAGTATTGAAGAGCCATTAATATCCCTATGAAATAAGGTTTTATCTACTGTACCTCTAGTGAAGTGGTTCTCCAAAAGAAATTGAGATAAAGTGTCATACCAGGCTCTTGGTGCTTGCTTCAAACCATAAAGTGCTTTCATGAGAAGATATACATATTCTGGAAATTCTGGATCCTCAAAACCAGGAGGTTGATGGACATAGACCTCTTCTTCCAGTTCCCCATTTAGAAAGGCACTTTTGACATCCATCTGATAGACTTTGAAATTGGCATGTGCTGCATAGGCTAGAAAGATTCTTATTGCCTCAAGTCTTGCTACTGGAGCAAAAGTTTCATCAAAATCTATTCCTTCTTCTTGAGAATAGCCCTTTGCCACTAATCTAGCTTTATTCCTCACAATTATGCCATTTTCGTCTGTCTTATTCTTGAAAACCCATTTAGTACCTATGACACTTCTATCATCAGGTTTGGGCACAAGTTTCCATACTTTATTTCTTTCAAATTGGTTTAGCTCTTCTTGCATTGCTAATACCCAATCTGGATCTAGAAGGGCATCTTCCACTTTCTTAGGTTCCTCTTGAGACAGGAAGCTACTGTATAGACATTCTGCTTGAGTGGCCCTTCTAGTTTGGACTCTTGAATTTGATTCACCAATGATTAACTCAAATGGATGATTTCTAGTCCATTTTCTTGCAGGTGGAAGATTTGATCTTGATGAGGTTGCTTCATTTCCATGATCATGTTGATTTAGCATTGAATTTTGACCTTGAGAAACTCCCCCTGAGTTTGTTTTCCTTGCTGAGTTATGAAGTTGACTGTCAATGGATGCATCATTTTTCCTGTCGACGGATGCTTGAGAATTTCTGTCAACGGATGCATCTCTAATAGTGTCAACGGATGTTGCAGAATGACTGTCAACGGATGTTCCAGAATGACTATCAACGGATGCTTCATTTTCAGTGTAAGCATCACTTCTAGTTGGTATAACAGCTCTAGGTGGATCTCTGTGGTCATGATCTTCATTCTCCTCATCATCATCATAGTACATTCTTCCTTCACCTTCATTCTCAAATTCCAACTTTTCATGGTAACCTTCATCATTTAGGCCTAGAATCTTTTGATCATCAAACACAACATGTACAGATTCCATAACAATGTTGGTTCTTAGATTGTAGACCTTGTAGGCTTTCCCTGCTGCATATCCAACGAAAATAGCTTCATCTGCCTTTGCTTCAAATTTGCCTAAGTTTCTTGTTGGTTAATAACTGATAAGGAGTCATTCCTCTAGCTTGATTGACCAAGGAAATATTCTGAGTAAAGCATGCAGTGTTGACAGCTTCAACCCAGAAATATGTTGGTAACCTTGATTCACTTAACATTGTTCTAGCTGCTTCAATGAGAGTTCTGTTTTTCCTTTCAACAACCCCATTTTGTTGAGGTGCTCTGGCAACAGAAAACTCATGGACAATTCCATTCTCTTCACAGAAAATCTTCATTGTGGAATTCTTGAATTCAGTACCATTGTCACTCCTGATCCTTTGTACTCTGTCTTCAGAACCATTGTTTAGCATTCTGAGGTGATTGATAATGATTTCACTTTCACAATCCTTGGAGTGCAGGAAGAAAGTCCATGTGAACTTAGAAAAATCATCTACAATCACCAGACAGTATTTCTTCTTTGAAATAGACATGACATTTACTGGACCAAATAAATCCATATGCAGCAATTGAAGAGGCTTAACAATGGATGACTCTGTCTTGCTTTTGAAAGATGATTTCTTTTGTTTCCCTAATTGGCAGGCATCACATAGCCCATCTTTGACAAACTCCAAATGAGGGATTCCTCTAGCAAGATCCTTTCTTACCAAATCATTCATAACTTTAAAATTCAAATGTGACAGCTTCTTATGCCATAGCCAACTCTCATCCTTACTTGCTTTGCTGAAGAGACAAGTAATGGATTCTGAGCATGCTGAATTGAAGTCAGCTATGTAAACATTTCCTTTTCTAAAGCCTGTCAATACCACATTGTTGTCTTCCTTGGCAGAAACAACACAGGCTTCTTTTGTGAACTTTACTTCATAGTCTTTGTCACAAATCTGACTGATACTCAGCAAATTGTGCTTTAAACCTTCAACTAAAGCCACTTCTTCAATGATGACATTGTCTTTTGAGATCAGGCCATATCCCTTAGTATATCCTTTGCTGTCATCTCCAAAGGTAATTCTAGGGCCAGCTCCTTCCTTGAACTCTGTGAGCAGGGTTGAATCTCCTGTCATGTGCCTAGAGCATCCACTGTCTAGGTACCATAGATTCCTTCTGTTTCCCTGCACACATTTCAAAAGCAAATCAAGTTGATTTTGGTACCCAAGCTTCCTTAGGTCCTTTCTTGTTAGCCTTTGACTTTGCACTCTTAGCATTCTTCAACTTAGGTGTAGATGCTTGAGTAATGGGGTTTGACAAATGCTCATTTGCATGAATATTGGATGCATGCATGTGTGGAAAATTGGCATACATATTATTCATGTTAGGTAGGTTCCATGACATTTGTGGCACATTCATAGATTGAAAGTATGGATTAGACACATATGGCATGTTCACATATGGATTTGAAAAACTAGCATTTTGATACAAACCAGGCATAACAGGCATTGCAGGCATACATGGCATTGGTTGAGGTACATGAACAGGAGCCTTGTTGACAATCTTGCAATTAGAAGATAAATGATTGACACTATTACAATTACTACAAGTTTTCATAGGAGCAAACTTGTCAGGAGAGTAATTGTTTTTCTTGTTGATGCCTATCTTACCATTTCTGTTCTTTTTCTTTTTGCCCTCAATTTCTACCTTTTCATTGTCTGATTTACCAACAGCCTGTTTGTTGTGTAAATCACATGTCTTAGCCTTCCCACTGGATTTGGTTTTGCTGCACTCACCATTAACAAAATTCTTGTTTACTGGACCATACTTGATATCCAGTTTCCTAAGTTCCTTCTTACTAACAGACCTTTTGTTAGTCGACGGATACCTCTCATCCGTTGACGGTTCACCTGTCAACGGATGATCACTATCCGTTGATTCACAAATAATCTCTAGATCCTCAAGGCCAGGTTCTAGCTCCTTTTTCCTTTGAGTCCAGGTATCCTTCACAAATGATTCTATTCCCTGAACTTCTATTATGTTTTGAGAAATATTCCTACAACTTTGAAATTTAGCAATTATCCCTTGTTCTTTTTCAAGATGGTCTTTTAAAATCAGTTCTCTTTTTAACACAGCTTCAAGTTCACTTTTAGCATTATTGCAATCAACTCTCATTTTCTCAAATTCTAGAAATTGAGATTCTAGAGCAGCATTTCTATCACTTAAAAACAGATTAGACTCTTTAATTCTATTGTTCTCTTTAGTAAGTGATTTAAGAGTAACACTTAAGTGATATAGTTCAGTAGACATTTCATCTATAACACTATTGCATTCCTCTTTAGAGAGCTCAGAGAGATTAGTAGAAAATACCTGATTGCTAGCTGAACTTGCTTCCTGCTCTCCAGAATCAGCCATTAAAGCAAGGTTGACTAACTCAGCATCATCATCAGAATGATTGTCATCAACAGCCCAGTCATACTCTTGGGTCAAGAATGCCTTTCCTTTCTGCCTGAGAAGATCAAAATATTTCTTCTTATAGTCAACAACCTCAGTTGGCTTTCCCTTGTTCTCAGATCTAGGTTTCCTGCATTCACTTATCATATGACCAGCAATTCCACAATTGTAGCATTTAATTTTGGATTTATCCACATAGTTGTTTGTGGAAAAATCCTTGTTAAATGGCTTGGCCATCCCAGAGTTTCTCTTGGCTCATCTATCTCATCCAATTCATCCTGCTGAAGGGCATTCAATTCCTCAGACACCTTTTCCTTGCTCCTGCTTGATTCTGCTCTACCTTTACAAACCTCCCTGTTTGGTGTAGAACTAGCAGTTTCTGTCCTTTCCTCCTTTTGCTCCAAGTTGGCAACGAGTGCAACTGACCCACTTTTCTTTTGAGACTTCTCAATCTCTTCATCCTGCTCCATTTCCAGCTCATAGGTCTTTAAAGTTCCATAGAGCCTTTCAAGAGTAAATGTCTTGTACTCATGAGTGTTTCTTAGAGAAACAGTCATTGGCTTCCATTCCTTGGGCAGTGATCTCAGAAATTTGAGATTAGAGTCTTTAACTTGATAGACTCTTCCATACAGTTTCAAACCATTTAGTAGCTTTTGAAATCTACTAAATGTATCATTCAATGTTTCTCCACTCTTAAAGTGAAAATGTTCATACTGTTGGATTAGTAGTTGCATCTTGTTTTCCCTTACCTGTTCTGTTCCTTCACACAGGGTTTGAACAATGTCCCATACTTCCTTGGCGGTAGTGCAGTTAATAACATTGTCAACCATGTCTGTTTCTAGACCATTGAACAGAATATTCATGGCCTTTTTGTCTTTGTGGACTTCTGCAATATCTTCAAGACTCCACTCAGAAACAGGTTTGGGAATGAAAGTGTCAGGCACATCATGAGCCAGGCCAACTCTTGTTGCTGTCTTCATTGGAACGTGAGGACCCTTGTCAATGCAATCCACAAAACCCTCATCAATAGACGAGAGATGTAGACGCATTTTTACTTTCCAGTGAAAGTAATTTTCTCTATCAAGAACTGGAATCTTCACTCCATAATCCTTCTTAGACATGTTGGAAGTGTGTTGATCTTTAAACTTCAAATATGTTAGAAGCTTGCTTTGATACCAATTGTTATTCCCAGATTACACACTTGTATAATTGTAGAAGGGGGGGTTGAATACAATTCTTGATATTTATAAATTTCTGATAAGAACTTCAGAAACTTATGAAGAGATAATTGCAATGTAAGATTTAAACACAAACACATATAAAATCAGGTGGTTAATATGCACCACCTGAAGCTTTTATTTGAAGAAAACTCTGTGATACAAAATGTACACAGCTGCCGTTTTACAACTCTTTGCTTCTAAGGATATTCAAAAAACCCTAAGCAAATATGTCTGTTTTCTTAACCTACAAAGAGTTGCTACACTTGGTTATATATCCCAAGTTTTACAAGTACTACCGGAATAAGATAATACTAATCTAATTCTAGTTGACTTGCTACTACACTCCAAATACACATGTAGCCGAAAGGTTGTCCTTGTGTTCAGACATGTCTCCTGCACCTTTCTTGTATTCATAGTGTAAATGGAATGCTTCTTTCTTCTGTGTTTCCAAAGTATGGCTGCCATACTGCTTTTTTGTATCTACTATAAACTCATGTGATCTGTCAGTCAAACATGTCCTTATCAACTGCTAATCTCCAGCTAATCATAGAAAACAGTGTCAATGATTATCCGTTGATGATGTACACTGACATCCGTTGATGATGTGTTGAGCAGTATCCGTTGATATTGGGACTTGAGCTGTATCCGTTGATAGAGTGGATTTGAGTTGTATCCGTTGATAGAGTTTTGTCTTCATCCGTTGATACACTTTCACTTAGACAGAATTACATAGCATAGCTTATTTACAATTGGCTACCCTATTCTGCCTATCCGTTGATAGTCAACATGACTGTGGATAAAAACACTATCAACTGATAACATAGAGATACTGTAGTGTGCTACAAAACCTCATCCGTTGATGAGCTACCTGTCAACGGATAGAGTTATAAATTCTCATCCGTTGACAGTTACAAAACCTTAAACAATTTGATTGATTGTGAAGTTATCATCAAGTACAACATATTCCTAACAGTGTCATCTACAAAAGTGATGTTTGTTAGGACTTAGTTTTTATTTCACTTATTTGCCCAAGGACGTGCAAATGCTTAGTGTGGGGATGTTTGATAGAATATATTTTTATATATATTTTAGATGATTTTATTCTCATATTTATTGTGTTTTGCATTGATTTGGATTTTTATTTAATAGATTTGATTGTTTTATTGTAGGAAATAAAGAATTCATAACTCGGAAGGATTTGGAGCAAAAAGAGCAATTTTGGAGATAAAATTGAAGGAAATTCGTATTATTGGGCTACACGGGCTGTTTAACACTGTTTTGGCCATATCTTGAGTTCTAGAAGTCCGTTTGAGGCCCGTAAGCAGTCCACGCGAAGATAACGAGATTCTCTATCATTCTAAGGTGGTCCAGAGGTCCAATTACGTTTGGAACGTTCCAGAAAATCTGAAGAAAAGTCAGCCACGAATTTTCCTTAAAAAACAGAATCAGTTTAGGAAACGTATTTTGCAGAAATTGTATTATAATTCTGTTTTGGTATTTTCTTATTGGGCAAGACTTTTAGAGCCTATTTAAACACATCCTACCATTGTAATGAGGAGAGGTAATATTAGATCAGATAATATAGTTTAGAGTAGATTATTATTATTAGTTGGAGATGTAGAGAAACACCATGACTCTTCTTTTGGGTGACAACATTGAAGTTTGAAGGTTTTGTTCTCTTAATCTTTTCTTTGTTCTTATTAGTTTAATTATGTTTTCTTGTTTTACTAGTTGTTTTACTTATTTAATTATTATCGAGTAGTTATTTCTAGGGCTTAAAGGGAAGCCATATTTGCACTAATATTGGCATGATTTTCATAGTGGTTTGATTGGTTATGGTTAATTCTGATTGATATGTTTTAATCATTTAATCGGCCGATATCATGGATTAATTATATGCAAATAGGGGTATGGATCGAGAGATTTACTTACTAGAGGCACACATACGATTAGCAGAATTGAATTTGAGTGCGGAAGCATCATTGAATTTCTGAGAGCGTTAATGCTTGGAAGAGATTAACTTGACTCTAATTACCTGATTGATTGAATTACTAAAAGTGGTTAATTGTGTTGAATGTTTCGAGAGTGTTAATGCTTGAAAGAGATTAACATACTCTAGTTATAGGATCACATTGATTGCTTTAGCTTAAGAGCCAATTGTGTAAGCATGGTGGACCTGATTGCCCTAGGTTTTAAATAATTTGTTTATCATCTGTTTAATTAGTGTTAATCTTGTTTAATTCTGGGCGTTGTTCCAACCAAAGTTGGACTCCATCTAGTCTCTCTCCTCAAAACCTGTTTAGGTTGTCTACCTAAAAGAACCTGTAGACACACCAAAGAAAGAAAAACAAAAAGAAAGAAAAAAAATATATACAAAGATAAAATCCAAACTACAAGAAACAATTAACTCAAAATCAATATTGCTGCCTTCCCCGGCAGCGGCGCCAATTTGTAAATAGTATTTTTGTTGTTCGTTCGCAGGGAAGGACTGAATGTAATATCAAGTTCAAGTATCCTATCTCTCACAATTTAGAAGTGTAGAAGAATGTTTGGTTTATTTATAAACTAAATTAGACTAATTATCAATCGAGAATAAAATATATAAGGCAAACAATCCAAGAACTGGGGTTCTTCACTTGGTTTCAATGCACATTCAATATCTATGTGACATCTACGTTCTTACTCTGCTGAAAACAATTCTTCTAAGGTTATAATGTTCTCTTCCAAGATACAATATAGTGTCTACAACTACACCTTTATTGTCACTTCCGTGATACAATCAAAGTACAATCATAAACTATTACGCACCAAGAATTATTAATCTCACAACTCTCCTATTAATCTTCCAATCAAATATTCGAGTTATGTCTGTTAAATCTTGTACTAAAATCGCAACTCCTCTTCCAAGTTATTACAATCCCTAAAATCAAATCAAAGGTTGATGACTCCCCTAATTGTATTAAGCCCTCAATAACAGATCAGCAAAGCAAGAAAATCACAGATAATTAAACATACATGAATACCAAGGAATACTACCCAATCCTCAGATTAGAGATTTAGTTACACATAATTAAAGAAGAAATCAAAACACATGAATTAATAGAAGAACTCATAAAAATAAGAATATAGAAAAAACCTTTAATCTTTGATCTTCAAGGAAAATAAGAGTTCTCCAGAAAAATCCCTAAAAGCTGCGTACAAAATTGGATCTCTACAATAGTGTTTTTCCGATCCCTAAATTAATAACCCTCGATGTGTTTATATAGATACTCCAAGTCTTGCCCAGCAAGAAATTACCTTCTATTACAATTAGAATTTAAAGAAGGTACCAAAACTGCCCAGAATACAATTAGAATTAGAAAAAGGGCAAAACAGTAAATTCATGGCCTTCTTTTATAAGAAAACGTGCGCGACTTTAATCATCACATTCCCTGCACGTGCTTTCTATTCCAGGTTGTAAAAAATCTCTCAAGCTTCGCGTGGGCAGTAAGATCGCTGAAAACGGACTTCTAGAACTCCAGATATGGCCAAAACAGTATAAGCTGCGCAACCTTCCCGGAAAATCCGAATTTTAATCAAATAAATCTCCAAAAACAATAGAAGCATCAACTTTGATCAACATTCTCATAAATCTGCACAACTAAGCAAAACACATCAAAACTACAACATCTTGAGTCCAAAACAATCAATTTAAGCCGAATTGAAGCATTCCAAGTGGATATAAAATCCACTTATCAAACCCCCAAATTTAAACTGATGCTTGTCCTCAAGCATAAACAATTACAACTAACTAACTAGTACCACTTCCGTAGGTGATCACGGTTGCATTTGGCATATGCAACAAGCCCTTTAAACCCCTAGGCAGCCCCAGTGGACGAGTAAGGTCTCGTGAGGGCCTATAGCGAATGTACCCACAAAATCCATTTAACCTAATGTAATGCAATGCATGAATGCAACTAGTATGAACAATGCAACGATCCCCTTCAAACTAACCAAAACCAACTAGCAAGCGAATATCTCAAAGAATGCAACTAAATCCAAATAGAGCTCGACCAAGTTCCCGTATACTAACATTACATGAACAGAAACGTGCGTGTGTGCAATGCTCATCAGAAATACTCCCAAAACTAGGTCAAAAATCATACATGTTCTTCGCCAAGACAATCACAGGTTTATAAATAGAATAGACCGTAGACACTTCATAACCTAGAAACACCTCCATCCTTATCCAAGGTAGACAGAAATTCATGCTTTATTACTAACTACTACGACACATATATACAATCATGCTTATTTAACCGTGCAATGGATGAGACCCCGAAAGGCTTATACAATAATACCCATGTAACGAGCGTTAGGTCAGTGGATCCCAGACTATAAAAGCCTTAGGTCACTAGGCACAAAGTCCCCTCGTACTTAATAGCTCGAGTATTAAAGAGCTCACCCTGGTTAATTTTGCATATAACAATTGAAACTTTTTTTTTTCTTTTTTTTTTCTTTTATATGCAATCTGGAATGAGAATTCTCAATTCCAACCCTAGACTACTCATATAAATATGAGCCGGCTACTAGCCATTTGACGCCTAGCCATTATTGACAATTATTTACAATTTAGCATGAAATCCCTGTTTTCCCCCAAACTTAGACTTAAGTGTTACTACGCTATCAAGGGAATAACGAAAATTCTAAATATAAACAAGTGATTAAATCTCAAAACATCCAAACAAGCATGACCCTAACCTAGCCCAAAAGCACCCAATGAGTTTGTGTAAAAATTTTGTTCCCGTAACACGCAAGTCAATTTCCTAGAAACTATAAATCAGCCCTCTACTCATCATCACCACACTCAATTAAACATCTACCTATCAATCAGAATCAGCTCGTCCTAAGGGATCATGAAAAATGCATGCCATGAAAATGCAACTAAAATGGACTCACATGGTATACAGAAATAAAAACAGAATGTCCTACATGAAACAAACGTAGATTACACGAACATACATGCATGAACTATCACTAATATGCAAAGCATGAAATCCTACATGAACACATAATAATACAACAACTACTAATCCCTCAAAACACCCCCAAACTTGAAAGATTCAATGTCCGCATTGAATGGAAGTAAATACAAGGGAAAGTAGAAAACATACCTACTCGTCCTCACTCTCGGATGAATCAGAATCTGGCGGTGGATACGGTGTACGAGCTCCATAGACTGGCCATCAAACCTGAATACTACAAAAACCCCAATTGACAAGAACATAAATTCGTAATAAAAAAATAAGATTAGAGAAAAACCCAATACGAATCAAAGAGGTGAACTTGCAACTAATTCCTCTTTAGAATTAAATTTTTAGAGATTTAAAGAAATATAAGAGGAATTGGATTTGTATGTATAGGTGGTATAAATATAATGGAGTGAAAGGATGAAAATAAAAATTTGAATGTGTAAAGGAGAAATTTGAGTAGGTATGAAATTTGATGTATGATAGAAATAGAAAAAAATAATAATAATAATAATAATAGTAATAATAATAATAATAATAATAATAATAAATAAATATGAATTAGAATAGATATAGGTTTAGAATTTTGAAGGAAATATGGAGGGTTTTGGAATTGAAATAGGAAAAGAATTTGATAAAATAGGGGTATAAATAGAATAAGAGGGGGAAAACCTTTTTTTTATATATATATAACACAGCAGCTGAAAAAAAACATCTCACAAGACTGTTACACGCGCAGACCACTGATTTTCGGGGGGAAAGAAAAAAAAAATTCTGGGGAGCTGTCACGCAGGTGCAACCTGCGTTACAGGTGCGCAGACTGCGCGACAGTCAGTAACGCAGGCGCAGCCTGCGTGTTAGAGGGTGTAACGCAGGCGCAGCCTGCGTTTCAGGTTGTTGCCTGCGCGAAAAAAAACACTGTTCAATTTATTTTTTTTTTAATAACACTCAGATTTTTTTTTTCAACACTCTCTCTCTTTTTTTTTTCTACACTAATGCATGGGTTGCCTCCCACGAAGCGCATTTGTTTAATGTCGTTAGCCCGACTTATTCATACATAAAATCTTCAATGAGGAGAAAAAGCAAACAGATACACATATCTACGAATTCCTAATATAAGCATATTGTGCAAATAAACCTTAGCTTCATTGAAATGTACGAAAACTTTCAAGAACCTATCATGTTCAAGAGACTTGGAAACATCAAAATAGCTAGAAAAGTCGTCAGAATAATCATTATAAGTATGACTCATGTACTCCTCCTAAATCGGATCCTTATACTCTAAAGCAAGATTTTCAATTTCATCAATCTTAACTTCCTTCTCTTTCATAATTGGACACTCATCAATTTTAATCTCGCCTACCAATGTATTAAGCTCAAAATTTTATAGATTTGGTAGAATTTCAATTGCATCCAAATTATCATTAATGCGCATGGGACAATTATCAACTACACAAGTAGACTCATCAGACACAACATTATCATCAATTGCTAAACAAGAATCATGGCATAGAGGAAAATTGACACAAGGGGGAGTTCGATAACAGCCGTCATGCCACACTTTACGAACTTCCAAAATAAAATTATTTAGTTTAGCATTCTCCTCGTACCAAGCTATTGAATCACATGGAATATCATTATCACTAGCAATTTCTAAAGGTGGGTCCTCAAAGTGATTAAAAACTCCCATCGAAAGTAAAGAAGGATCAGATTGAATTAAACTCGTATCAACATCATTGCACATATATGGATTAAGATCATCATGATATTGATTTTCTAAGGCAAATGAAAAGTCATTGCTAGGGGGATATGGAGCATAAAATGAGTTCTCAGAATAGAACGAATTCACCTGATATGCATTACAATCCTCATAAGCATTGAATTGTGGGTAAGGATTGAAGTCTTGATATCGTTCTTGACAGTTGTAGAAATTCTGGGCATTGTTCCAACCAAAGTTGTACTCCATCTAGTCTCTCTCCTCAAAACCTGTTTAGGTTGTCTACCTAAAAGAACCTGTAGACACACCAAAGAAAGAAAAACAAAAAGAAAGAAAAGAAAAATATATACAAAGATAAAATCCAAACTACAAGAAACAATTAACTAAAAATCAATATTGTTGCCTTCCCCGGCAGCGGCGCCAATTTGTTAATAGTATTTTTGTTATTCGTTCGCAGGGAAGGACTGAATGTAATATCAAGTTCAAGTATCCTATCTCTCACAATTTAGAAGTGTAGAAGAATGTTTGGTTTATTTATAAACTAAATTAGACTAATTATCAATCGAGAATAAAATATATAAGGCAAACAATCCAAGAACTGGGGTTCTTCACTTGGTTTCAATGCACATTCAATATCTATGTGACATCTACGTTCTTACTCTGCTGAAAACAATTCTTCTAAGGTTATAATGTTCTCTTCCAAGATACAATATAGTGTCTACAACTACACCTTTATTGTCACTTCCGTGATACAATCAAAGTACAATCATAAACTATTACGCACTAAGAATTATAAGTCTCACAACTCTCCTATTAATCTTCCAATCAAATATTCGAGTTATGTCTGTTAAATCTTGTACTAAAATCGCAACTCCTCTTCCAAGTTATTACAATCCCTAAAATCCAATCAAAGGTTCATGACACCCCTAATTGTATTAAGCCCTCAATAACAGATCAGCAACGCAAGAAAATCACAGATAATTAAACATACATGAATACCAAGGAATACTACCCAATCCTCAGATTAGAGATTTAGTTACACATAATTAAAGAAGAAATCAAAACACATGAATTAATAGAAGAACTCATAAAAATAAGAATATAGAAAAAACCTTTAATCTTTGATCTTCAAGGAAAATAAGAGTTCTCCAGAAAAATCCCTAAAAGCTGCGTACAAAATTGGATCTCTACAATAGTGTTTTTCCGATCCCTAAATTAATAACCCTCGATGTGTTTATATAGATACTCCAAGTCTTGCCCAGCAAGAAATTACCTTCTATTACAATTAGAATTTAAAGAAGGTACCAAAACTGCCCAGAATACAATTAGAATTAGAAAAAGGGCAAAACAGTAAATTCATGACCTTCTTTTATAGAAAACGTGCGCGACTTTAATCATCACATTCCTTGCACGTGCTTTCTATCCCAGGTTGTAGAAAATCTCTCAAGCTTCGCGTGGGCAGTAAGATCGCTGAAAACGGACTTCTAGAACTCCAGATATGGCCAAAACAGTATAAGCTGCGCACCCTTCCCGGAAAATCCGAATTTTAATCAAATAAATCTCCAAAAACAATAGAAGCATCAACTTTGATCAACATTCTCGTAAATCTGCACAACTAAGCAAAACACATCAAAACTACAACATCTTGAGTCCAAAACAATCAATTTAAGCCGAACTGAAGCATTCCAAGTGGATATAAAATCCACTTATCACACGGTGCTTTATAAGCACTATGACTCTCATGATCACGCATCCGCGTGGTTTGGACAAATTTTAGTGCATTAGCATATACTCTTGTTGCTACAAAAATGGGTATTGTATAGGTGTGGTAACTTTTTGCAGAGATGTTTTTCAAATGGTAGTTATATTATGCTAATTGCTTGTGTACCAAGAATGTGCTTCAGTGGTATTGAATTGAGAGATAATTTTGTTTATAGATTTTTTCCATATGATAGGCACTACTAGTTTTTGGTTTATGTATTTCACATTACGGTTATTTAATCTTCCCCAAAAAGAGCTATCGAGTGTTGTTTTGCTGGATTGCATTTAGTTGTGCTAAAATGCGGAGATGGGCTTGGTAGCCGATAATACCATCATTTGATTCTAAATTCTATGTCCTTTATTAGAGGTTCTTTTTGGACGCTGTTTTGGTGATTTGATAAAGT
Source organism: Saposhnikovia divaricata (assembly GCA_036435485.1). Classification (NCBI taxonomy): domain Eukaryota; kingdom Viridiplantae; phylum Streptophyta; class Magnoliopsida; order Apiales; family Apiaceae; genus Saposhnikovia; species Saposhnikovia divaricata. The sequence goes on from CM071599.1 coordinate 39,022,536, forward strand.
TCTAGAATGCCAATAATGTGCAGGTGTATCTAATATGAGATTAGGTAATCTTCAGTGATGGTGATATGATTCCCGAAGATAGAGATTGTGTAGTTTACTTTGAATATGTTTCTGCATGCCTGGTGCAAGACTGGTGGCTATGTTAGTATGCTAGTTCAATGGATGGTTAACATGATTTTTTTATTGGGAGTCAAGAACTTATTGTTGACCTCTTGTTAGTTTTTAGTTCTTGTTTCAAGATATTTAAATTTCTATAAGTATAGTTCTCTCATGTATATATAAAAAATATACACAAATCTCTCTTTTGTGTATTGAATGTGGTGAACAATTATATAAAAAACTATTAATAAAAAATAAGATAAATTATTAAAAAGTAAACAGAAATCATTTCTTTTAAACTCAAAGAGTTCTCATATATTAAAATAATATCTATTATTTATACAGCATATTCAGAAAAACAAATACATAAATCATCTATCTGTGCTTAAAGAGGTGATAATTTATAACATTAAATATTTTTTTGTATTGCACATTTATACAAAAATACATACAAGTCAATTAAAAATACACACAAATCACCTTTTTAGGCTTAAAACGTGAGCATTTATAATATATTTTATATTTATAAAAAAATGATACATTTACGTATCACTAAAAATACACAGAAATCACCTTTTTGTACTTAAAGTGGTGAGCATTTATATAAAAAAAATTTATCATTTAAATTGCATGTTTATACAAAAACAAAACTCCCAAATCACTAAAAATTACACATAAATCACCTTTTTTTTTTTACCTGAAGTGTTAATTTCTTTATAAAAAAGTTATATTTTATTTTAACGCTAAGAAACAGAAGAGATGTTGATATCTGCAACATTTCTTCTTTTAGAAATAGCAGCAACTTCACCATAATATTTCAACAAGAAAAAATATGTTGAAACTTGCCAAAATCACGCCAATAACAACAAGCTAATCATATTCTGACCAGACTTATCAGCAAGAGAAGACAACAATGAACCAAAAATTTTGATATAAACTAAAAGTCATAGGTGTTCAGAAACATTGCTACAATATCAATGAACCACAAAAACGAAACCATACACGCAACAATCCTTAAGATCATTTTACAAACCCGTAAGCACTAAACCATTCTAGCAGCTTCTAAATTTAACGAAAGAAATCAAAACAATCTCTTGAAAATAACTATGGTGCCATTCTTGACCCAGGGCCTTGAGAAAACTTGCATCCAGCAGTCCAATAACTTGAAAATTACAATTCGAACAAGCCAGCGACAGAGATTCACAGTGTAGCAGATTGGTACTAAACTGGACTAAATACATTTTCGAGACTACTAAAGGGCATCATATGTAAAACCTGAATAAAATAAAATTTTGATTAAAAAACTAAATTAGAGACCTAATGGTGTTCATAATTCTACAAGTATCATTGGAACACAAAGAAAAACACACTATCTTCAAAAAAATCAATTTTTTGGTTGTTAAACTCCAAACATTACTTCGACAAAACCATAAAAAAATCAACAAAAATTTTGAACATCAACAGAACAACCACTGTCGGCGGCTTTAAGATAATTTCTATGAAGTACACAAAATTGTAGAAGATTACATTCACTCAATAAAAGTATAAAAAACTTGTACATAGTTCAATTAATCATTAAAATGACATAAACAAAATTAAGAATTAAATCAAATTAAATACAAAAAGCTGATATTACAAAAAAAAAAAGTTTCACGAAATTGCCTTCTGATACTAGATCTAATTTATTTTGAAAAAGAATAACGATAATAAACTACACTCATACCATCGCCTCTAAAATCATTGGAATTAAGCTCAAGTGACCAAAATTTCAACGCAAATCATTGGAATCACGCTCAATTCACCAAACTTTAAACGCTCAATTCACCAAAATTTTATTATTATTACTAAATTTTACACTGAAAATCACCAAATTTAGAACAAAAAGTACCAAATTTTTGGGATGCACATCAACAAAAAATTCAGATCTAAGCACAAATGAACCTTTTTTCCTTCCCCTAATTGATAGCTTCATTCATCCCTCTACTCCTATATGCGTCCCTTGAAATTAGTCATATATTTATGTATAAATATAAATAGGCAACAAGAAATAAAAAAGCGACATGTCCAGAAAGGAAAAAATACGAGCTCCTTAAAGAAGATATGAGTTCGTCGGAGAATGTATATGTATGTATGTATGTATAATTGGGGTTGGGGAATAATTTTGTGACAGGTATGATAAGTTTTGGTAGGAGAGGAGGAAAAACAGCTGTGTGGTCCAGATTAAAAGATAATGGAAAAACAGATGTGTGGTCCAGATTAGAAGATAATGTTATGAAATAGAGGGTTAAAATTTGGTCTCAGTTCTCATTTTAAGGGAGGGTCTCATTTGAGCACCTGTCTATATATATATATCATAATATATCATCAAATATATTAAAATTTAACAATAATTTGTTGTCAGTTAATTGGATTGGTTTATATATTTATTTATTTTTAAAAATATAACCTAATAAACCTTATTATTTTGAAACTACATTTTACTTAAAAATATAGAACAATTCTAATTTAAACATATCTCTAAAATAAAATTATAAATATAATATTACATATTAATAATAAAATACAAGTATCATGTAAAACAGAATTTAATATCAAGTATAAATAATAAAATATTAAATCCCAAAGGTACAAAAAAATATCAATATTTATGTAATTTTATACTAATTAATGTTGAAAAATACATCTTTTTAAAACAATAATAATATTTGTGAAGAGTTAAATTATGATGTTAAATGAAACTTGGCATTGGGTTATGCATAAACAATAGATCTGAATCAGTCCACCTCCTTTTCTTCAAGACACTTCAAAAAAATTCCTTGTCTTTCCAGAGGATTTTAACACACCAAGCACAAAATAAATTCAACCAAATGGTCTTAACAGTCGAACGAATCTATCCCGTTAAGTGGTTAACAAACTAGATAATTCATTTATTTACATTTGAGTTGGTTATGAAAATTTAGAAATTGTGTAAAATATTGGGAAAAATTAAAAAAATTATAGGAGTTAATTGATGGACCAATCAATAATACTGGGAGAGACATCTAAAAAATAGAAAAAGAAAAGTGTGAAGAAACTATTAAGTCGTATTGAATACATGTTTTTAAGTAATGTATTATCTCGTTTGTCATAATTTTTTTTAGATTATGTTTAGTTACAGTTTATATTTTTTGAATAAAATATTAATTTCTCTTCTGTTTATTTTACAAATATAATATAAGTCGGAAAATAATAATTAAATTAATATTTTTATATAATCAAAATATTTCAACTTATATTAAAATAATATTTTTCGTGATATAGAGGTCGAAGTCACTAAATAACAATTTTTTAGGATAAATTGACAACAATGACAATTCTCAAATGGGTTGGTGGAAAATAAAGGATTGGACACACATTTGATATTAGGATATCCCGTATCTGTTAATGCGCATATGTAGCAGTAGTAACACCAATAGAAACAAAAAAATACGCATATGCACCTTGGGTATTGTTAAGTCACGCATATGCTGAATGGGTATAATAGCACAGTACGCATTCGTAGTTTGGTATCATAACGATGTTCATTGGTATTCTGGGTATTCTATACAACTTTCTCTCACTCACACATATACACACATCTTCTTCCCACTTTTCACCTTCTTATTCACTCGACAAACAAGTAAACAACCATTCCCACAACACTACATCACTATTTGAATTAAATCTTACTAGCTTATAGCCCGTGCAAAGCACGGGTTACTTTTATTTTTTTTAATTTACTTATATTTTAGTATATATAATATTATAAACATTACTTTTAATATATTGGGAGAATTCAAATTTTAGACCTTTATATATAAATAATTTTTAGTATTAGATCTAAATTAATATGTTGTTGTTGGGAATCGAACCTTCAACCTTTCTATATAACATAATCTAGTATTAATTTTATATTAAAATATTGGTGGCGGGATTCGAACCTTAGACCTCCAACTATTAGTATTGTTGTATCTAACGGTCATGATCTATTTGAGTTGAAGATCTAACGGTTGTGAATGAAGGATAACCAAAAATGAGAAACCAAAATAGGGGGTAACCAAACTACAAATTATACCTCATTTAGCTTATTATAGTATAGTATAGAAGTATAGATTAGTATTGTTATATCAAACGGTCATGATCTATTTGAGTTGAAGATCTAACGGTTGTGAATGGGGGATAACCAAAAATGAGAAACCAAAATAGGGGGTAACCAAACTACAAATTATACCCCATTTCGCTTATTATAGTATAGTATAGATAATACAGATATGCTAATTGAATTTATGTATTTTATAAAAGAACTTCGGTCAGATTTGCTGCTGTATTGGTCGTTGCAGTCATCGTGTACACTTTTAACCATGAAAATAGTATTTAATAAAATGAAAATATTAAATAAAGTTTAAACAATTGTTTTAATATATATACATGCCCATTCGTGGTTTATGGGTGACAAAAAAATATAGGTCCCTCATCTTCAATAACATAATTTTTTTTAAATATTTCTAGATGCCAAGTCATTGATATTATTATTAACATCAATTTTAATCAATATATGTTTCTTACGAAATTATATTACACGTTTGGAGTTGAACTGTTAGCAAGTTCAAAAATCTCAAATGCAAATATAAGATCATCATCCCTGCACTACTAACAATGCTTACCCTGCCTCCCTCAAGTAACGAGTCTCTTCAAATATCATCTCAATGCCAGTTATTTTGGTTAGATTTTCTAAGTTCAAAATATTCAAAAAATTGAATACTCTCCATACATATTATGTTATTATTTAAAGAAATTTTAGAAGTGACTAACATAACAAAAAAATTGATTATTTATATGAAGATGCTATATCTAATTTTAAAAATCATGGGAAAAAAGTTACTGTGTATACGGAAAGTTGTAGACATAAATAAAAAGTATGAAATACAAATTTAATGAGTATTAAAATTTAATCATCTTTGTTAGGTCCAATCTGTTTGTAGAAGGGGGGGTTGAATACAAACAGTACTGTTTTATCGAAATTTGTCCGGATAATTTAATTTATATTTTGACAAATTTGAGCGGAATTAAATGAAACAAAATTCAAGTTGAATATAAAATTATATTAACTTGAGGGGTTTGTTACAAATACAGTACAGAATTTATATCTAGTTAATAAAAACAAATTAGAAAATTCAACATGAATTTTTCTAGATTTGTTAATAAAAATCAAGATATAGATTAGGAGTAAAAACTCGCTAATAGTACAAGAGTATCAAGGAAATCAGTTCTATCGGATCAGATATTAAAAATAAGATGAACTTGATTTTCTAAATAATTCTCTGATTCTTGTGTTGTGTTCTTGATGAGAGAGAAGAGAGAATTCAGTTCTTGAATGTAATATTTTCTGTGTTCTTTTTCTTGCTGATTGCTTCTGTCGAGATGTCTTGATATATATAGATCTCTGCATCTTTATCTTCAATTATAACTATCAAGACAATCTTCAATACAATTTCTTCTTCCAAGACAACCAGTTTTGTACTGCCAAGACAATAGGCAATACAATCGTCAAGACAATCAGGTTCTTCCAAGACAATCGTCAAGACAATCAAATTCAGATATCTTTGTCTTGCTTTATCAAATTTATCATTCTGTCTGAAGCTTTTTCTTTTTGATCATTATCAAGACAATCAAATTGAACTGCCAAGACAATCGTCAAGACAATCAAATTAGATTTTTATTCTACTTTTCAAAAGCTATTCAGACATTATCATTATCAAGACAATCGGCAAGACAATCAGGAATTGTCTTGCTTTATTGATTTCTTCTCCAATACAATCGGCAAGACAATCTCCTATTGTCTTGCTGTTCTGAATTTAACCTTCAAGACAATCGGCAAGACAATCAGGGATTGTCTTGCTAGTTCATTCTTCAGAATTAAATTAAAATTGATTAATAAATGATCATTTTAATTTATTCTTACTTAAATAATTAATCTGATTTAATTAATCTAATAATTAATTTAATTAAAGAATTAATTCAAGATGAATTAATTAATTAATTAAATTGAATACTTGATTTAAATTAATTAAACAAGAATAATTATATATCCTTGGATTGTCTTAATTCTTTTCTGAATCACTGAAAGTAATAAAGGAATACCACTGAATAATTTGTTGACGTTCCATGTACTGTCTGGTTCATGAACGACTAACCTCAATGACTGTCCTTTAATTTTCACATTAATAATGTGATTCATTTTTCTTCTCATCTCTTTCTCCTTCTTGTACTTCACTGTATACTGTCTGAACCTGTCACTCTAGAAATCTCTGTCTTAGAAATAAATCCACTTCTTTGATGCTATACTGAGGCTTGATCAGCAATCTGAACTTCTTCCAGTGTAAAACATCAAAACTATAGATTGACTTTAGAGTTTTTCTTCTGACAGATAGTACCTCCTGAGATTCCTGTGACAGTTAAAGTTATTTACTTATTACAAACTAAGCTTAAGTTGCGTTGAGTCCTCGAACTACAAATAGGCTATGTCATATGCCTTTCAATCTCCCCCTATTTGTTTGTTAGACGATAACAAGCAAATTCCTAGAGGATTACTCAACTAACTCAACTTAACTTAGTAAAAGATAAAACTTTAAACACAAAGTAAATAAACGAAAAGTTCTGGTTTATATTTAACATTTTCCAGATTCAAACATAAAAGATAAATACAAGATAGATGATCCTCTAGACTGATCATATAATACATTTTTCTATCTTGACCTATCTAAGCTCTAAAGATATTACATGTAGAGCTGATCTTCACTTTGAAGTTTCTTCATCCCTTATCTCTCCAGATTCAACTTCATCTTCTTGCTCTAGGAATATTCTGATATTCTCTGTGTCAAATCGTTCTTGATCATCCAAGGTTTTGATCAAATCCTTGTCAAGTACACGTTCATAATCTGACACAAGACCTTTAGGTTTCTTAGGCAAGATTCCAAGGTTACCCCAAAGCCGATTCCGAAGAATGTAATATTTCTTTTCAAATCCAGTTAAAGCATATGATCGAATAATGTCAGCAACAAAGATACTTTCTTTATCTTCGAATCCTGTAGTCCTCAGCATATGTTCTAACCATACCAGATGAGATGCAGTGTATAACTTCATCGACTTAGAATCAAGGAAACAAGAGTGTAGTGTATTACCCTTGAGAAACTTAACATGATGTGGAGTTTGAATAACTTGTGGACTATTCCTTTGAGCAAACTCCAAAAGTCTTTCATGAAGTAAAATATTCAGTTCAGAAAACCTTTTTACCTTTGTGGACATAATCCACAGTTCCATCAAGCTTCTCTGTTGAAAGATTTGAAGTGACACATAGAGAGAACCCATTGTACGAGAGTCAATCTGAATTATCAGTTGATCTGCACATCTATCAAATCCAGCAACTATCCTTGAAATTTCCAGCATCAGTGCATCCATTTATTGCAAGTAATCTGGATTGGTCTCTTGAAACTGTTGAAGTAGTTGGAGTAAACGTTCATCATCATTAGCAGTGTTCTGAATAGAATCAAAAATCTCTCTTGCTCTATCCCACTTTGGACCAATCTTCAACTGAATATCTCTTTTCCTTTCCTGTACACTGATTGCATGTAGCTTTTGTTTCTCTGCATCTTCAGCTTGCTTCAGCTTCAATCTTTCATTCACTACCTGTCTGGTCTTCTCAAGCTTAGCTTGTCTCATCAGACGATCAGCTTTCTCCTCTTGCAGTTCCTTCTCAAACACAGGATCATCTTGCCAGTTTGAAAGATCTTCTTCGATATCATTTAATTGATGTACTTCAAACTTACTATTCCTGAGATCAAAATCAAACTCAAATGCATCCTGATCATGAGCTTTTTCTTTTCCCTTGGTAGACTTCTCCTTATGCCTGCCTTGTGACTTACTACCTCCTCCTGCTTCTCCAGACTTACCTCCTCCATCTCCAGACTTCTCCCCCTTAGTTGAGGAATCCTCTACAGACTTCCGTTGACTGTCAAGCTCCCTATTTGCATCATTATCCCCCTCATTATCATCATCATAGTCTTCAAAGTATGCTCTTTGTTCTGGTGTGATATTATGAGTAGGTTTAACAATGTTGTATAGATGATCAAGGCCTTCAAACATGTAATCATACTTCTCTTCAAGATTTGCAAAGGTTGTAGCATATGATTGAGCAGATTCATGCATTTCCACTTGAAGTTCATCCACCCTATTAGAGAGTCTGTCAATAGCATTTAGAATGTTTGTTCTTTCTGTAGATGCCTGGGAGTTAGATTGTATTAATGTATTGATTGCTGGAGTGAGTGTAGTCTTTATATTGTGGACATCGTCACGAATGATCATGAGCTGATTGTTGACAGAGGTGGAAGAAGAAGACCGTTCATCCACTTGTGCTTTCAAAACTTGTTTTTCAGCCTCAGTTTCCATCAATTTCTTTTGCAGTTCTTTGATTTGAGCCATTAGAGACAAAGTGTTTGTGTCAGTGTGTGCGCTCACCTGATGTTCACTCAAGGATATGTCACTCTCCTTTCGTGCATGTGTTTCACTCATATTTAAGGTGGTCCTCACATCACTCAACACTAGGTCCTTTCCTTGAGCTGTACCTGCATAAGAAATCACCCTAGCCTCTTCTGGAGAGGTCAGTGGTGGTGCAATGGGAGTTCGCAATTCCCAATCCTCAGTCATCTCTATCAATTCATTTGGATTTGACAACTGAATTTCTTCAGTGATAGGATGACCAAGTTGCCTTTCACTTTCACCAGATAAATCTGCGAGTGAAGAATCCCTTGAGGGAGCCAGGAATGTTCCTCCTGGGAGGGGAGATGATGACTCTATTATGCTTGGCAGAGAGTCAAGATTTCCCTCTGAAGCCTGTGAAGGCTCTTCTACCGTAACAATGGTAGGCACAGTAACAATCCTATCGTGCACTCCTTGCTCAGTGTCCTTAGCAACATCAGATTCTAAGTTAATGTTTTCCCCCATTGTGAGTAATAGAGGTGTGCTTGACTCTGTACAAGGTGCCACGGCCCTTTGGCGAATTTCAATAATTGCATCCTGTTGAGAGGATGAAATTAGTAACAGTTCATCGGCCATTTCAATGTCCAAATCCTGTTGGGAGGAAATGGATGGGCTAACAGATGCCTCAAGTAGTAGGTTTCTTCTCTTCTTTGGTGGAGGCAGAGCTGTGGGATCACTCACATCATCACTTCTTCTATCAGCTCTTTTTGTCATCAACTTGCTTCTGGCTTTAGGTTTAGAGATTTGATTAGACACAGTGTTTGGCTCTAAGACCTGGGATAGAGGCTGTGGTTCTACAACCTCTTGGTCTGACCTATCAGCCACTTGGGCTCCAGAAACAGTTTGAGAGATAGAAGGTAATACCTGCTCCATTGATGCAGTAGCTGTACCTGAAGGAATAGATTGTTCCATTTGATGTTGATGTTCAGGGACAGGTACATCTTGAGGTTCAGGTTCAGGTGCATTCAAAAGTCGAGGAATGACGGGTAGATTTATGAAGTTAGACAAATATGGTGTAATATACACTGGCACATTTATCAACTTTCTATGTGTATCAAGGCTAGTGAATATTTTCTTGGTTTGCCTGCCTGATACCATAGGGTTGTCATTCCTAAAAACTGTTTGTTGACCAACAGGAACAAGATGATTAAATAACAGAGTTAAAAATCTAGGATAATAACATAGAACTTTCTTACCCTCATCAAAATCCTTTCTGGCCTTAACAATCCTGTTAATAATAGTATTCCAAAGTAGGTTACCAATATTGATTCTACGGTTGTTAGCAACAGCATAACCAATAGTTTGTAACATAGAGGTGAGTAAGTGAAAATTACCTCTGGCTGAATTAGCAAATACCTTGGAGATCGTGTCGAAGAATGCATCCCATGGTTGAACCAAATTCCTTTTGCTCAGGTTGTTCATATCAATTGCTCCATGATAATTAATATCAATGAAGAATTGATAGAGTTGCTCACTGGTTGGAAATGGATCATAATTATCCGCCGGGAGACCCAAAACAGTAGTTAGGGTTGATTCTGTCACGACGTGGTGTGTACCATCAAAATCAAAAGAGAATGAGGTCAAGTCTTCAGACACCACAGATTCTGTGCAAATCAATCTCAGTGGTCCTATCTTAATTGGGGCTTCAATCGAAATGGCAGTTCGGATAATTGAATCGTCATTCAAAAATCGTATCCAAGGCCTAAATCGATCGTAGGGACAATCGTTCGGATTAAAATAGCCAACCAAATTATGTTTCATTATCTAAAAATTATCAGCCATTTTTAAATACAACAACACACTTTAATTTTAAGAAAATTAAAACAATTCGAAAATTTTCAGAATTAATAATTAATTAAAATTAATTAAAAATTCGAATTAATTCAAAGTTGTCAGAAAAATCTCAAAAATTTATATGCTGTTCTCTTGATCACTGGGAATCTCAATCTATTTTTAGATTTCTCAGAAAAATTTTAGAACTCTCAAAACAGTCAAAACCCGATTCTATTTTTTTGAAAAATTTGATTTTCAAAAACTTAACCAAACTTGAAAATAATCGGTTCAAATGAAAGATAATTGAACGATCTACTTGAATCAGGTCTTGTTTTTCAGTTTGGTTGAGAAAATTTCAGCAGCGATTCAGTACAATATTGCGTGTATTGTATGTATATATGCTGAGATCTCTGTGTAAAGACACGAGAGAGAAAGAGAGATAATTGTATTGTTGTGATTTGTGATCAGTTTTTCTGTTTTTGTTTTTTTTTTAAGTACAAAACTACATTACAAGACAATCGGTTTGATTGTCTTGCCGATTGTCTTGGTAGTATAAATACTATCAAGACAATCGTTTACAATTCTGAATAAAATAAAATGAAAACGAAAATATATATTTTTTTAATTTTATTAAAACACAAATTAACACTACAAGACAATCCGTTTGATTGTCTTGCCGATTGTCTTGTTAGTATAAATACTATCAAGACAATCAATTATTTAACTGAATAATCAACAAATTAACACACATTTTTTTAATTTTGAAAATAAAGAAAAACACTCCAAGACAATCAAATGATTGTCTTGCCGATTGTCTTGTTAGTTCAAAACTATCAAGACAATCGTTTGTTTTTGAGTAAAATAAAATAAAATAAAAACAAAATAAACAGAATAATAAAATAAATCTGAAAAATGTTTTATTATCAACAAAATAACCTTCCAAGACAATCTGTGGATTGTCTTGGCGATTGTCTTGATATGATAATCACAATCATAAAAATTAATTAAACTGCTAATTAAAATGCTAATAAAATACAAATAATGTGCAAAATTAATCCAATTAAAATACACTGTAATATTATTAAAAATACTAAAAATAAATATTTTACAGAAACATGGATTAATCTTTTTACGAGAACAAATTTAAATAACGAAAGGACAAACATTACAAAACATTTAATAAAATAATTATTAAAATAGAAATAAATATCTACAAATATTTTAAAAATATAGAAATATGAAGTATTAAATAATATGAATAAACAGAGTGAAAAATAACTAAACAAGCAAGAAAATTAGTTGGTAAAATAATTATACAAGTGATTTTAAACAACAAATATTCATAGAATAATCACTTGCAAAATTATTAAAGATCAAATTTCAGATATTAACAGTATTAATTACTAGGACTGTTTAACATACCCAATTCACTAACAATTCTAGTGAATGAGGATTCATTAAGCGACTTAGTAAAAATATCTGCAGTTTGATCTCCAGAGCCTACAAATAGTAGTTCCACTGTACCATTCATTACATGCTCTCTTATAAAATGATACCTTATGTCAATGTGCTTTGTCCTTGAGTGCTGCACAGGATTGCTGGCGATTGCTATGGCACTTGTATTATCACATAAAATAGGAATATTTTCCAATACAATGCCATAGTCCATTAATTGATTCCTAATCCATAAGATCTGAGCACAACAGCTTCCAGCAGCTATATATTCAGCTTCGGCTGTAGAGTTGGAAACTGTTTGCTGTTTCTTACTGAACCAAGATACCAGTCTTCCACCTAGGTATTGGCAACTCCCAGATGTACTTTTCCTGTCTACAACACTTCCTGCATAGTCAGAATCTGTATATCCAATTAAAGTAAAACCAGATTCATTAGGGTACCAAATGCCTAAATTAGGCGTACCCTTTAGATATCTTAAGATTCTTTTGACAGCAGTGAGATGGATTTCTTTAGGGTTCGCTTGGAACCTTGCACACAAGCATGTGGCAAACATTATATCTGGTCTACTAGCAGTTAGGTAAAGCAAAGAGCCAATCATACCTCTATAGCCTGTGATATCTACCTTGGCAGAACTTTCACATAAACCAATTTTGACAGCTATAGTTGATGGTGTCTTTGCTGATGAGCACTCCTCCATGTGATATTTCTTGAGGAGTTCCTTGATGTACTTAGATTGACAAATAAATATTCCATCTTGTCTCTGACTTATTTGTAATCCAAGAAAGAATTTCAGTTCTCCCATCATGCTCATTTCAAACCTACCCTGCATTAACTTAGAAAACTTCTTGCACAGAAGCTCATTAGTAGACCCAAATATAATATCGTCCACATAGACTTGGACTAGTATTATATCATTCTTATGTCTTTTAGTGAAGAGAGTTTTGTCTATGACACCTCTTATAAAACCATTCTCTATTAGAAATTCAGAAAGAGTGTCATACCATTTTCTTGGGGCTTGCTTAAGACCATAGATAGCTTTGTAAAGAAAGTAAACATAGTCCAGATGATCTTGATCTTCAAAACCAGGAGGCTGTTCTACATACACTTCTTCATCTAGCTTACCATTCAGAAAGGCACTCTTGACATCCATTTGATAAACTTTGAATCTTGAATAGGATGCAAATGCCAAGAATATTCTGATGGCCTCAAGTCTTGCCACTGGAGCATAGGTCTCGTCATAATCAATGCCTTCAGCTTGAGAATAACCTTTAGCTACCAGTCTTGCTTTGTTTCTTATCACAGTGCCATCTTCATCTAGTTTGTTTCTGAATACCCATCTTGTGTCCACCACTTTTCTATCTTTAGGTCTGGGCACCAGCTTCCATACTTCTAGTTGCTTAAATTGATTGAGTTCATCTTGCATAGCAATCACCCAATCAGGATCAGATAGAGCTTCTTCTACTTTCTTAGGTTCCATGACAGACAGGAACCCAGAATAGTTACATTGATTCTGATAAGCTCTTCTTGTTTTCACACCAACATCTGGATCACCAAGAATCAGCTCAAAAGGATGAGCTCTATTCCAAACAGTTTGTTTGGGAAGAATTGATCTTGACGATTCGCCTTGTTCTTCAGTATGATGTTGAGTATGACTTGTTGACCCTTCATTATCTCCCCCTGAGTTGTTGCCAGTTTGACTTGTTGATGGTTCAAGAGTATTAGTGGTGTCTTGAAAGTTATCATTGTTTTCACCAGCATCACCTTGATCATTACCACCAACATTTGGATTATTATTATCAGCAACAACTTCAGGTTGATTGTCATCATCTGAATCTGAGTCTGACATGTCATCAAACTTAAGCTTTTCAGATGGATCTTCATTTTGGATACTTGGGAGTTGTGTGTCATCAAATGTTACATTGACACTTTCCATGGTTTTCTGTTGATCAATAAGATACACCTTGTAGGCTCTTCTAGTATAACCAATAAATATTGCTTCATGTGCTTTTTCTTCAAATTTACCACCTTGATCTTCTCCTTCTTTCAACACAAAGCATTTTGTCCCAAATACATGGAAGTACTTGAGAGTTGGTTTCTTGTCATGTAGAGCTTCATATGGTGTCTTCATTAAGTCTTTATTGATAAGTGTACGATTCTGGGTATAGCATGCAGTGTTGACAGCTTCAGCCCAAAAGCTCAATGGAAGCCTTGATTCACTTAGCATAGTACGTGCAGCTTCAATCAAGGTTCTATTCTTTCTTTCAACTACCCCATTTTGCTGAGAAGTTCTGGGAGCCGAGTACTGTCTAGTTATACCCTTTTCAGTGCAAAAGTCATTCAGAACTGCATTCTTGAATTCAGTTCCGTTGTCTGACCTTATAGCTCTTACTGGACGATTAGAGTCCAGCTCAATTAACTTAATGTGATCAACTACCAGTTGTGGAGTTTCATCTTTTGAGTTCAGAAATAGTACCCATGTGAATTTTGAGAAATCATCAACAATCACAAGAGCATATCTTTTTCTTGACATGGACATCACACTAACTGGACCAAACAAATCCATATGGAGAAGTTGTAATGGTTCAGTTATTGATGATATGTTAGTGCTCCTGTGAGTTGCCCTTTTTAACTTCCCTTTTTGACAAGCATCACATAGACCTTCCTGAGTAAATTCAATCGAAGGTAAACCTCTCACCAACTCTCTTTTCACTAGAGAATTCATTGTTTTGAAGTTTAGGTGAGAAAGTTTCTTGTGCCATAACCAACTTTCATCAGTAGATGCCTTTGAATAAAAACATCTAATTTCTTCTGTGCTTCCAGAGTTCATATTGGCTATGTACAAGTTTCCTTTTCTTACTCCAGTCAACTGCGGCCTTTCATTTCTCTTGTGTGATATTAGACAATTATTCTTGTTGAAATGCACTTCATAACCTCTGTCACAGAATTGACTAATACTGAGCAAATTGTGCTCAAGGCCGTTCACAAAAGAGACATCTTCAACGATAACATTTCCAGCTTCTAATCTGCCATATCCATCAGTTTTACCTTTGCTGTTATCTCCAAAGGTAACGACTGGGCCAGCCTTCTCCACCACATTTGTCAGCAGGGCTTTATCTCCGGTCATATGCCTTGAACATCCACTGTCCAGAATCCACATGACTCGTTCAACCTGTTTCAAACCCTGCAATGACAAATTGGTTAGACTTTCTTCGGAACCCAAATTTGATTGGGTCCGGAGTACTTAAAGAATTGACCTTTATCAGGCAGAGCAACACTTTTTATTTTAACAACATTTTCTTTAGGTACTGGACATTTAACCCTGTAAACAGCTTTAACTTGTTTTGGTTTCAGCTTGGGTAACCATGTCTTCACCATATCCTGAGAAGGACTTGGGGTCCTAATCTTAGAATTAGGTGATGTTACAGTCCTGGATCTTACATGTTTATTTCTGCTCATTTGCTGTCTAGGAGCATTCTTATCAACATATGCATGATTACCGTTAAAGTAAGCAGACATTATATTAAAAGCACAAGACATGCAATTAACAGCATCACATTTCTTATGAGCAGTATCAATAACAGGAATAGCATGCATGGTAGATTTGTTGTTGCATTTATTCATGTTGTTACTTCTGCTACTAGTTTTCAATGAACTAGTAGACTCACCAACTCTTTCTGCTTTTACAAACACAGTCTTTCTATCTTTAACATTTTTAACAACTTGATTACTTTCTAAGACTACGCCATTAGCTACATCCTCAATGCGCATCTCTTCCTTAATGATTAAAGATGTTGTATCCAAAGGTTCTGCTATGGATTTCTTAAAGAGTGGGTTACTAACACTCTTAAGCACTGATGGTATACCCCTATCTACAGCACTGACACGATTAGGGGTATTAATGCTTTTTCGTCCAATAGCTTCATTATAATCAAACCCAATTCCTACGGTTTGATTAATTGCTTGTTGGTTAAACAACTCTTTAGCTACTTTACAAGAATTAGAAGTAGCACTAACCCTTATTTCTAGTTCAGCTATTGTTTCACGTTGTTGAACCACTATCTCTGCTAGAGACCTCTCAAGTTCTTTTAGCATTCTTATTTCTGATTTTTGTATAACATGGCAATTTTGTACATCATGTAATTCTGATAATTGATTACTAAGATCTGTATTTAACAAATTTAGCCTTTCAATCTCTCTATTAGCATTACCTAGTGTATCAGTAAGTTGATAAATATATTGACTTTCAGTACATGATACCTCAGATGATGTACCACTGGAGTTATCAGATTTTGCCATCAGGGCAAGATTGCCATACTCTTCATCTTCAGAGTCTGTATCATCCCAACTCTTTCCAGCAGCCACATAGGCTCTACCTGTCTTCTTCTTTTCAGATCCAAAGTCTTTTCTTTGGTTTTGTTTTGGCTTCTGACATTCAGTAGCGAAATGTCCAAGTTCATTACAGTTGTAGCATCTAATTTTACTTCTTTCAACTGTTCCAGTTTTGTAACCTCCTCTGTTACTTGAGGATGAAGAACCTCCTCTCTGGAACCTGTTATAGTTAGATTTGTACCTGAACTTGGGATTCTTCCTGAATCTGAAGTTACTGAATTTCCTTACCAACAAAGCCATGGACTCATCTTCCAACTGATCTAGTTCTTCTAATGAATAGAAGTCACCTTCATCTGGAGTAGCATTCGTTTGACCAACTTCAACTTCCAGCTTGCCACTGTCAACACTACAAGGTTGAATAACCTTATCTTCCACTTCCTGTTTGTTCTCAACAATAAGAGCTGTAGAAGTATTAGCAATTCTTCCTTTTCCATAAATCTCCTTTTGTTGAGATTGTTCCAGTTCATAGGTTTTTAAAACACCAAAGAGTCTTTCTACAGTAATCTCACTTAGATTCCTCGACTCTCTGATAGCTGTAATTCTATGTTCTAGATGAACAAGCATTGACAATAGAAATTTTCTGTTGATCTCTTTCTGAGTGTAGTACTTGCCATGCATCTGTAAATTGTTGACAAGTTTGTTATATCTTTCAAACACATCTTGAATACTTTCATTGTATGCTGATCGAAAGTGTTCATACTCAGATGTCAGAATTTCCAGTCGATTCTCCCTAACTTCCTCTGTTCCTTCATTCACAGTTTCAATGGTTTCCCACATGTGCTTTGCTGTCTTGCAGTTAATCACATGACTGTACATCACAGAGTCTAGAGAATCTATTAAAATCAGTCTTAAATTAATGTCAAGTCCAGCTTCCTCTCTTTCAGCAAGAGTGAATTCAGAAGAATCTTTTTGTACAAGCTTTGCAGGGGTAACAACTTTTCCATCAGTAACAACTTCAGGAGTTAATCCAAAAGGTATTATTGGTCCTTCTGATAAGACTTTCATGTATTTAGGATTTGCAACCTCGAGGAACATTAACATTTTGTTCTTCCACATATCATAACTGTTTTTGTCATATATGGGAATTTTCACAGTTCCGACTTTAGAAGACATGATGAATTTTTTAAGAGAGTTAAAAAATTCGGGGATGATTTTTAATTGAGTAAAATGGAATCTTTGGTTTGTGTATCAACCAACCGGCTCGGATACCAATTGTTAGGTCCAATCTGTTTGTAGAAGGGGGGTTGAATACAAACAGTACTGTTTTATCGAAATTTGTCCGGATAATTTAATTTATATTTTGACAAATTTGAGCGGAATTAAATGAAACAAAATTCAAGTTGAATATAAAATTATATTAACTTGAGGGGTTTGTTACAAATACAGTACAGAATTTATATCTAGTTAATAAAAACAAATTAGAAAATTCAACATGAATTTTTCTAGATTTGTTAATAAAAATCAAGATATAGATTAGGAGTAAAAACTCGCTAATAGTACAAGTGTATCAAGGAAATCAGTTCTATCGGATCAGATATTAAAAATAAGATGAACTTGATTTTCTAAATAATTTTCTGATTCTTGTGATGTGTTCTTGATGAGAGAGAAGAGAGAATTCAGTTCTTGAATGTAATATTTTCTGTGTTCTTTTTCTTGCTGATTGCTTCTGTCGAGATGTCTTGATATATATAGATCTCTGCATCTTTATCTTCAATTATAACTATCAAGACAATCTTCAATACAATTTCTTCTTCCAAGACAACCAGTTTTGTACTGCCAAGACAATAGGCAATACAATCGTCAAGACAATCAGGTTCTTCCAAGACAATCGTCAAGACAATCAAATTCAGATATCTTTGTCTTGCTTTATCAAATTTATCATTCTGTCTGAAGCTTTTTCTTTTTGATCATTATCAAGACAATCAAATTGAACTGCCAAGACAATCGTCAAGACAATCAAATTAGATTTTTATTCTACTTTTCAAAAGCTATTCAGACATTATCATTATCAAGACAATCGGCAAGACAATCAGGAATTGTCTTGCTTTATTGATTTCTTCTCCAATACAATCGGCAAGACAATCTCCTATTGTCTTGCTGTTCTGAATTTAACCTTCAAGACAATCGGCAAGACAATCAGGGATTGTCTTGCTAGTTCATTTTTCAGAATTAAATTAAAATTGATTAATAAATAATCATTTTAATTTATTCTTACTTAAATAATTAATCTGATTTAATTAATCTAATAATTAATTTAATTAAAGAATTAATTCAAGATGAATTAATTAATTAATTAAATTGAATACTTGATTTAAATTAATTAAACAAGAATAATTATATATCCTTGGATTGTCTTAATTCTTTTCTGAATCACTGAAAGTAATAAAGGAATACCACTGAATAATTTGTTGACGTTCCATGTACTGTCTGGTTCATGAACGACTAACCTCAATGACTGTCCTTTAATTTTCACATTAATAATGTGATTCATTTTTCTTCTCATCTCTTTCTCCTTCTTGTACTTCACTGTATACTGTCTGAACCTGTCACTCTAGAAATCTCTGTCTTAGAAATAAATCCACTTCTTTGATGCTATACTGAGGCTTGATCAGCAATCTGAACTTCTTCCAGTGTAAAACATCAAAACTATAGATTGACTTTAGAGTTTTTCTTCTGACAGATAGTACCTCCTGAGATTCCTGTGACAGTTAAAGTTATTTACTTATTACAAACTATGCTTAAGTTGCGTTGAGTCCTCGAACTACAAATAGGCTATGTCATATGCCTTTCAATCTTGCACTATTTATTTATAAAGATAATATGTAAAAACTAATTTCAGCATTTGAGAAAAGTGTGATAAATATAAGATGGAACAAATACTAATATAAATGTAAATAGAAATAATGGATGATAAGAAAAAATATGAATGAGATATTTAGAAGGGAAAAAAAGATTTGAGGGGGAAAAGTGATAAAATAATATATGAATGGAGAGGAGAAAGAGAATGAGGGAGGGAAGAAAAGGGGATAATAAAATATTTGTGTGTAAAGTGGGAAGAGATGGAAGAATTGAAAAAATAAATATATATTTGAGAAAGTAAGAGGAGAGAGAGGAGGGAATTTTGGGAGGAAAATTGGGGGTAGGAAATTTTATTTTAGTATAGGATATAGATAGATATAGATGACCCTAAGAGCATCTGCAATGGTAACCTGCCCATTTCCAATTTTTTGACCCCACACAAGTTTCACCTAAGTAAAAATTGACCGGAAGTATAAGTTAGGCAATTCACTCCAACACTCGTGCCCGGCTTTCTAATTTTTAATATCACTTTTTCATAATTTTTGACCCCGTTAATTTGATTTACACATATACAATAAATAATAACTGTTAAAATAATAAAAGCGGCCACTGCCCACCAAAGAGGCCAGCTGCCCAGTTTTGCTATCAATTCCAAGAGTGTTGTCTAACTTTTTAATGCCCAAGTCCATTTTAACGAGCCCAATGCATGAGTTGGGCATGCATTGGAGCCTGGAGGTGCTCTAAGACCATGCTCACAGCATTCCAGGACCAGGCTGCCAGAAAACTTACGGTACTTCCTTATTTAGCCCAGGCCCATAATTTGCCATTCAGCTGAATTTCTTCTTTCTTAATCGGCCCACTTACTCAACCGTTCAAATGCTGTTTTTTGGGCTACACTAAAATAGTAAAATGGTTTTTCACTAAATTAAATGTTTTTTTATTCTTCAATTTAATTGTAATAATTTATAATCCCAAGAATATGCTCAATTAATTTAACCCAAAAATACAGTAAGGTAAAGAGAAATGGATTTTCCTAAAAGAATTAAAAATATAAGGATTTCATTAAGTAAAATGACAATCTATAGAACAATTATAAATTTAATAGAAATAGATAATATATGAAAAAAGAAGGATAATAAAAATAAGATCACTTTATATACTGTTAAAAAATTGTTTCAAATATTATTATATCTCCTATCATGTATCAATTAAATTTAAAAATTAAAAGTATTTTAATTTTTTATAATTACTAAACCCAGTTGTAATTGATTCAATTGAGGGTAGTTATAATTTGTCTCCTCCGGCCTCCGTGTTTCGCCGCTCGGCACCAAGCTAGGTCAGTTTTCTCCTCCCCCAACTTGCGTGTATCTATTTGTATCTATATGTTTATTTACAACATTTACTATTCTACTCAATTTACTTGAATTGATTTAAAATCTAGCACAAAACATTTAGTATTCTACTCAATTTACTTGAATTGATTTAAAATCTAGCACAATTTTCCCCAAATTATAGTATTTAAAACCCTAGCTCTCTAACACTTGCACAAATTGGATTCAATTTGCAGGTGATTTGCTCAATTTGTTGCTATACGTACCCAATGGCCTTACTGTTCAAGGTAATTTTACTTACGACCTAATTATCCGCATAATTTTTCGTATTTTTCGAGTAAATTTTTCGTGTTGCTTGAGCAGTGAGGTACATTACATTGTTTATTTGACTTTTTTAACTGACACGCACGTATGTCATTGTCGGAGCTTACATTGTGTGTATATGATTATAAGCTAATTAGGGAAAAAAATCGATGATAAGAGATGAAAGGACGTACAAAGAATTCTTTGTTTATCGGTAGTCAGTACGGAGGTACAGGATGTGGATGTGACGTGTTGTTAGTGTTAACCTGTGTTCGATATTTATTATTTCATTGAAACGGATAACAAGTTAGTTGTCATATGTATGTAGTTTACTGGTGTTTATTTATTATGTATTTTATGATCACAATGCCTATTTAATAATTTCAGCGGACATATTTTTTTTGAATTGTAACTATCCTATGTATGAGAAATGGTGTAGTATGGTCAAACATATAAGTAAACTGTAATTTGAAATCATGTTAATGGAAATATATGACGGAGGTAGAAGACGCACGATGGGACACCGTACTAGTACTCAATTATGTTCAGCATCTAGTATATAAACGACACCTTTCTAGTTCTGAATTGTGGTGAGTATTTAGCATATAAACTAAACAATAATACTTCAATACAGAACTTTATTTTTATATAGATGTAAATACTGGTCGTTTGGTTATATATTTTATGATAGATAAATTTTGGCTAGCGACTTAGGTTATTTCTCATCTCTTCAAAATTTTTAAGACTCGAACGTTTGGTGGATTTACTTATATGATTATTTTTGATAGCCTTTATTTTTCATGTTTTCTTTGTTTTATAAGTTGTTTATGTCAATGTGTTGTTATTTTCTTTTTCACTGTTAGGATCCAAACAAGATCTCTGCGTACAGGGATAGAAGGTTTCAAGGTTCGCAAGAAGAATTTGAACATGCTCTCCTGACCTCAACAACTGTTTATGTTGGCAATATGTCTTTCTACACAACAGAAGAACAAGCATATGAACTGTTCTCTCGAGCAGGAGAAATCAAAAAAATAGTTATGGGATTAGATAAGAACACTAAAACTCCTTGCGGTTTTTGCTTTATCATGTAAGTCCCTTAATTTTACAATTTTTTTGGTTAGATGACCTCACATTCTCGTGAATGGTGTCGGTGTTTCTTTAGCAATTTAGTTTACTTTTGGACATGTAAAATTATGTACATATTATTTAAGCTTGTTTGCGACCATGATCCATGTCATATACTCATATGGATAGACGCACTTCTTATTTTGGCATTCTTTACTATTTAAATCTTCTAGATGCACCAATTTCTCATGCAGTGTTATTTGGTGTTAGACATGTATCAGCTATCTGTGTAAGTGCTTTTCACGAAAAAACCTGATTACTGGATATCCATAGGGTTATTGTGTTGCCTTGTTCAAGTTTATTTCTGCCCCTATTAGCAGCTGAAGTTTTTAAAATTTTGTTTTTTCTGTTCAGTTGAAATACAGTCTAATAGCCAATGAATAATCAAGGGGAATATATAACATTAAAATTCTATGCTAAAGCAACTTTGGACTACATTTCTGTAGGTACTATTCTAGAGAGGATACTGAAGATGCTGTTAAATACATAAGTGGGACAATACTTGATGATCGTCCTATTCGTGTAGATTTTGATTGGGGCTTTCAAGAAGGAAGACAATGGGGACGCGGTCGCAGTGGTGGCCAGGTGATGTATCTTTAGTTATTACTTGAACTTCTAGTTCTACACTTACAGCTGCACTCTGTCTGACACGTATCTTCGTTTTCAGGTACGCGATGAATATCGTACCGACTATGATCCTGATATCCTTTTAAGCATATTACATGTTTTTCAATTCCTATTTATTCTACTTTTTAAATTATTCGATCAGTTGCCTAATTTTGATTTATAGATTTTAGTACAACTGATCATTAGTTCATTACCAAATAAGATTCACCAATTATGTTACTTCCAGTTATTAATACCCGTGAATTGCTACATTTGAACCTGACCTAATATCAACATTGAAAGTCGCTCTTGTCAGCTGTCATCATCCACTGCATGTCCTCTCTATTTTGTTCATTATGGTATAAGAATGTAAAACTCTGCCTCTGTGTCCTAGGCCGAAGTTTCATGTCCTGTGCACCATCTGACTCCATATTCCTACAATATCTGTTCTGCATTTTGGTTTCTGTCTAATTGCTTCTCATGCGTTCAGTTATTTAAAGAAATGAATTCAGTCAGTTTTAGCTTTTAAGCAAACCAGTCTCGTTAAAAAAAAAATTGATATCATATTTTGTCTCTGAGTAATATCCTTAAGTTATGAACAATCCTGTGAAATTTATCTCAGTTACCCCCTTTTCAGAGCTTATCATTTGAGCACTTTGTGTTGGTGACCGGTGAGGAGTAACCAAGTCCAGCATAGCACAAGATAATATTTTTTGTTTACTTGTAATGTATTGATCTGTTTCTTCTTGTGTTGGAGGCTTAATTTTGAAGGTTCCATGGTGGCATGTACAAGGGTGCCAGTAGCATTTTGCAGAAAATTTTCTTTGTTTGAAAACAAACCTAAAAATGGTGTAATTTAAAATAAATATATTCTAGGCCAAGGGTTCTGTTTCCGTGTTCCAATTTGCTTTTGAAAAGCCAACTGTGTTAGTTGAATCTTTAGTATTCCTTAACTAGCTGTACGCAGGGGTGGTTATGGAAAATTAGTTCAGAAGGAGTTGGAAGCACAAAGGGAACTAGTAGATTACGGTGTAGGGTCTCTGGGCTCTTTTCCACCTGTCATGCCATCTAATTGTAAGTTCAGAAATAGCTTTATTAGTCTATAATTTGCAAAGCATTATTGTTGTATAAGTATCAATATACTCTTTTAGGATCTGACTTGCAATATAACTATCAGTGGCTTGATGCTATTATGTAACTTAACAAAAGTTCAACAGCATTTTAAAATGTTAGCATTTATAAATATAAAATTTTGAGGGACGTATATGGTTGAGAGTGGTCTCTCTTTTTAGTTACTTAGGGACGGAAATAGGGGTCGTCTGGACTCTGGGCCCAGAGCCCGAAACGTTCATTAAGTTAGTTTGAAAATGTAATTATAGCACGTTGCTTTTATAATATGTTATTATACTCGCATGAAGTATGTACAACGACTGTTATGGTAGAGTTGATGGTTTTCAAAGAAGGCTCTGAATTTAAATTTAGAAACCAGAATATGTATGAATAATAGTTTATAAATTTTTCTAAATTGCTAAATTTGAATTATAGCTATATATCTTTTTATATATTAATTAGTTGAATTGTTTACCCTCTTTGATCCTGGATTTGTCCTTGTTGGTACTTTGATGTAGAATGTAGAGTTTATGTGTATCTCTGATGGTAAAATCTAAGGTTGTCATAACTAAGTTATGCGAAGGACATTAATTAGCTACCCTTTTAAATTTTTGTCTTATTATCTTATAAATATGAACAGGATACAAATCTCGTTCAGTAGCCTTAGATAAGACCTAGCTTATGTTTGACATCTATGGTTCAATAGCTCTATATTTTAACTACTTAAACTCTTTTCGTGGCTCATCTTGTCGACCAAAATGATGGAAGGTTCGTTTGTAACTGTATCTTTTATGTTACATGTTTGGATTTTTAGTGACTATCCTGAATCTTTATTTTGTTGTTTTCTGTCTGTCCTGGCATTGATTCTTATGGGGTTCTCTACCTATCTTATGTATGGTTTGTATTCTTTAGATGGTAGAAACAGTGGAAGACAGGGCTATGGTGGCTCCAGTCGACACGGTAGAGGAGGTAATGAACTTTTAAAGAATCCATCTCATTCCCAAATCATCAAATATAATGCTAATATTTGTAATTCACTTTTTTGATTTTGTATTACGTATGGAAAATTAGATTATCAGCGGAAGCGGCATCGGGAAGATGACCGTTTCGGGCCAGAGGTCACTAAAAGAACTTCAGATCATGATTCTCGTAGAAATTCTGATCATGACTCCAGACCGGTAAACTCTAGTGCTCACAAGTCACAATACCTTTATATTTCTGTAGCCAGCATATGTATTTAGGTCTCGACATAACAAGACCTGCAATTGAATTTACTGTGTTACTGTGTTTGGTGATCCCTGGAGTGGCGTGTGGTGAAAACAGGATACTGATGTTGCCTTGTATTTTTTAGTGCAACATACAATTTTCATATATTTGGCAGTTGTCTGATGCAGTTTTCTGAAAAATGCTAAAATTTGACATTTCATTAAGCATCTATTGACTATTATTGCCCGAGGGCCGAGGACAAACAACAAAAAAAGACTTTATTGATTGTTTTGTTCCTATCCTGAAATTTAATCCATATTTATTTTTTACTCACCAGGAAAAGAATCCACGTTTCCGAGAGAGCGGTGATTCCGACGAGGAGGAAGATGATCGAAAAAGACGCCCTTAGCTGGGTACAAAATACTGACCTATGCTACATATTAATCCAGTGTTTGGATCCAGAAATTATTTATTTACATTTGCTTGTAACGTGGAGCATATAATATTGTATCTTTAGGATAATATTTCTTTGCACTTGTTTCTCGGATTTTTGATATGCATCTTAGGACAATAGGGCATTGCAATTGTTTCTCTAAATTTTATCGAATCGACTAGATTTTTGTTGCATACGTTGTGGTCCCCAATTATCTTTCATAACTCCATTGGGATCTAATGCTTTTAAAGAACTTGACTCCGTTTAAATAGCCCTTTATTTTTTTCTGGCCAGCCACAACTTTTATAGTTTGTCGGTTCTTATCAAGGTTATGCTATTCCTACAATATTTTCATCCATAAAATCGAAGACCTAAGTTTTTGTAGTGGTCGGTACCAATATATAGCTGTTCAAATTACTACTCCTATGTTTGAGGAAGCTGGCATGACCACCTGGCCACAAAAAGGTCTTTCGATTCTTACATTATAAGATGAAATGAGTAAGGACTATTTAAACATTTTGTACATATGCACATGGTGAGTATTTCATTTTTATTAGAAAATGAAAAAAAATTAATGGAGGACCTCGGCTTCGTATTGGAAATCTGTTTATTACAGCTGCATGTCACAGCAATGGTTAAAAACGAATTTCTTGATAGATCATAGAATTGAACTGTTTGACATTTTCTGAGATTGTATAAACTTTCGCAACGGATTTAATACCTGGTTAAATTTAAATTAGTTTTAGTGTATTAGTTTTTTTATATTTTATCAGTGCATAACGATTTAGCTAGAATAAGGTAAATAAACAGGTGCAGAGTGTGATTTAGTTAATAAAAGGTACATTATGAGTAATTTTTAAGCATAGTTCGTAAAATATGAGGGACAGCTTGTTGCAAAAGGAACGAATGGAATTGGAATATAGTACATACTAAGGTCCGGATTAAGAATGTGTAGTATGCTCGCAATTGATTTCTTTACTGATAGCACGCATAAATCGAATTTTTGACCTTGTTATTAAACTATGCTATATCTAATTCGCTTAAATTTATAATTTTTAGATTTTTGAAATTATAAAATATAATGTATAGATATTTGATCAAATTATGATCAATTTAATCCCAAGAATAAAAGGAAGAGTGTGGAACATTAAGGAACTCACTTTACATAATCTCTTTATATTTATTGAATAAATAGAATGAGTTCATGTGGCAAAGCTCGTTGAGAATTCATCAGCCATGAGTATTTGCATTTGATTTATAGTATTTTTTATAAACGTAACAGATATTTAATTATACTCCTTTGTAAAAACGGAATACGAGAAGGAAACAGTTCTCTGACCACGCGCATATAAATACAAATCTCTTGGGTACATAATTGCATACAATAAAGGGTTTGTCTAGTGTATGGTCAAGAACACATGGTAAGAATCCGTGTTTGATGAGTTGAAAAATTTTGATTGGTGAAGAGTTTTGTGCATGCAGGAGGGTCCATCATTATTAATGAAATTTTCACCAATCAAAATTTAACAACTAAACGAGCACGGATTCTTAGCATGTATCGTTGGACACACACTAGAAAAACGGTACAATTAAAGCCTTCTCCCGTGCATTAGAAACCAAAATAACATTCTAAAATATGGGTCTAGCTATTGAAGCTCTCTAAGAAAACAAATTTCAAAAAAAACAAACAATAAGAAAAATGTATTTAATTCCATTCCTGACGAATTGATCGTTGGAATTGTAGCTCGCGGTGCAGCATCTTCGTCCCGTGACTTGTTCAAAGCCAAGTTCAGGTATTTTACTAATTTTTCTGTCCACAATAGAATCACTGAATATTTATATTTATTTGCTTGCTTATTAAATCTGTTATTTGTGTTCTTGCAGCTGCAAAACTTTTAAAAAATTTGCAGATGATAAATACGTTATTCAACATGCTTCACTCGACAAGTTTCCCGTGGTTCCATGGACATTGAAGGATCACAAAACAAGCAATATTTGCAGACCGCTGTGCCGATTCCGAAAATCCAGAAGCTCTCTATCGGCGTGGAATTGTAAGATATTTCGAGAAGATGGAGATGAGTTCTGGCATTGAGTATTTGTTGAAGGCGGCAAAATCTGGACATCATGAAGCCATGTATGTGTTGGATATTATCATGATCTTACATGGAGACGAAACTAAAGAACCAGGAATGAAGATCATTATCGACATGAAAAAACTACCGATAAAAATAAAAAATATTGAAAAAATTCGAGAAAAATTCTCAAAAACACTTGGATCGATGTGGGTGAAAAATACTATGATCGTAGGACAGGCAATGCTGTCACAAATTCAGTACTAAGGTTTCCTAAGTAAATCATTTGAAGTTGGCGCGTTCTATTTACACTGTATTTTGGTAACAACATAGTGGGCTATTGGACATTAGTTTTGGGCTGTAATGTTTTGGGCCCATGGTAACCTACCAATAGAAGCACCACTATATAAGTATCAGCATTTTGTACCAGAGCATTTATGAAATGAAATATCACCAACTTTATTTGTCTTGTTCTGTTATTTGTTTTATCTCTCTTATTTGTACGTTCCTTTTTGTTTGTCTGCCTAGAATTAGTTAAGGTAAAAGTAGTGACAATTTGGTATCAAAGCCACCCCTGGGCCATGGCTGAAACCACCATTAATGATCTTGAATCTCAGATAGAAGGTATGCAGCTAGCCATGGACGAAGAAGCAAAGAGAACAGCTGACACTTTTGAGGAGGTCAAATCACAAATGGCGCAGAGCAATAAAAAGTTAGATGACCTCATGGATTCCATGGAGTTCTTGAAACGAAACTGGAAAGGGAAGGACGTAGACTCTGGGGAAGGAGCTTCTTCAACAAAGGTGGGGAAGATTGGGCCAGCCAAGAACACGGGTTACCCCCCTGGTTTCACATCACCAACACCCACACAGTTTGGCACCATGAATGACCCCTTTAACCTTGAAGACCCAAGAGGCAACAAGCAAAACCCTGTTCCAGTATTCTCTTCTTTATCCGAGCCCTCTGTGCAAGCTCACCAAACCTTGTATCAACAACCAGATCTTCAAAAGGTACGGCCCTCACCAAACCCTAATCTTGGATCACAATCTAATGTTTTTACTACTCATGTTATGACTCCTACTGTCCCACTGCCACCATTACTGCAACAATATATGAACGCTGTTGGCCACTATCAAGAACCCCTGTACCAAAACTCAAACCCTTACTTCTTGGGTCAACAACCCCCATCTCTGGTACACAACAACCTTGTTACGACTACACCACACCTAAGTTTCACTCAACCACCTCTTACCAGTGGGGGTCTGCCATATCCACACCAAGCTCCAACCATACCTTATCCTCAAACCCTTCACATGGGACACTCATACCAGCCTCTTGTAAGCCAGAACCAAAACCCTCTATTTCAAAATCCACAATATCATAGAGACCAGCCATCCTTTGTGCCTTACAAATTTCCTAAGATCGATTTTCCCAGATTTGAGGGAAAAGACCCTAGAGGTTGGATCTCCAAATGTGAGAAATTCTTTCAGCTTAACCCTACATTGGACAATAGGCAAAGAGTGATCTATGCCTCCCTTCATCTAGATGGAGAGGCTGACACCTGGTACCAGTCTATCCAAGTAGAACAACAGGATTTACTATGGGCAGAATTTTCTAGATTGGTTTGTCACAGGTTTACTAAAGGTGGTTATGAAAACCTAGAAGGTCAATTCAATAAGCTCACTCAGAAGGGAAAGGTCGATGATTATATTACTCAATTTGAGGAACTTAAAAAGCACATGCTGGCTCAAAACCCTAGCTTGAGGGAGCAATACTTTGTGAACAGCTTCTTAAGTGGATTGAAAGAGGAGATTTCGAGCACTGTCTACCTGCATAAACCTAGCTCTCTGAGGGATGCTAGGGATAAGGCTCGGGCACAGGAGTGTGTGGTGGAGGCTTTGGAGAAGAAGGGAAGAATTGCAAACAAGCCACCAGTGTCAACCAGTAGTAATGCAAATAAAAGTTGGCTGGGAAAAGGTAGTGAGGCAACCAAGGGCTTCTTTAGTAACAATAAGGTGCAAGATAAACAAGGCAGCAAAGGAATTAAAAGGCTGCCATATAGTGAGTTTAAAGAGAAGATGAGTAAGGGGCTCTGCATACACTGTGATGAGAAATACACCCCAGGCTATAATTGCAGAAGTAAGCAACTTTTCTCAATTATAATGGAGGATGAAGAAGAAGATGCTGTTGACAATAAGGGTGAGTTATCCATCCTCTGGGAGGAACCTCAAGAGACAGAGGAGGAATTGAAGGAAGAACCTGAGTTGTCTTTCCACGCCATTTCTGGCACTGATGGTATGCATACCCTCAGCCTAACCGGGCTTAAGGGGAAGGAGTTGATCAAAATACTAGTGGACAGTGGATCGAGCCATAATTTTGTAGCAGCATCCTTGGTTAAGAAGTGGGGATTAAAACCACAACCTTGTTCTGCAATGAATGTCACAGTAGCAAATGGTGAAAAACTAAAGTGTGACCAACTAATTACCAACTTTGCTTGGGAAATGTCTGGCAAAACCTTCACAGCTGACATGATGTTATTACCTGTGAAAGGTTATGATGTAATATTGGGAGTGGAATGGATGAAAAAGGTCTCTCCAGTGGTGTTTGACTTCAAAAATCACAATATCAGTATTTTGTGGGAGCAAGAAAGGGTGGAATTAAAGCAGGGTCAAGCTAAAAAGGAGGTCAAGGTGATCCTAGATTCTCAAAAGGGTGGAACCATTAATAAAGAAGACACTTGCTTCCTGGTGCAAGTGAGAGCTGTGCAAGATGTTAAGAAAACTAAACTGATTCCTCAGGAGGTGGCAGGCATTGTAGAGTCTTACAAGGATGTATTCGAAGAACCAAAGGGGCTGCCCCCAAAAAGAAGCCACGATCACAAAATTCCCTTGAAATCGGACAGCACACCAGTAAATTCCAATCCTTACAAATGCCCCTACATTCATAAAACGGAGATTGAGAAGGTGGTGAAAGAAATGCTTGAAAGTGGCATAGTAAGGCACAGCTGCTCTCCCTACGCTTCTCCAGTTTTACTAGTGAAGAAAAAAGACAATTCATGGAGGCTTTGTGTTGATTACAGGGCACTTAATACTATGACGATCAAAAACAAGTTTCCAATTCCAATTATAGAAGAATTGCTAGCTGAATTGAAGGGTAGCTCTGTATATACAAAACTGGATCTCAGGAGTGGGTATCACCAAATTAGAGTCCATGAGGATGATATACCTAAGACTGCCTTTAGAACTCATCAAGGTCACTATGAGTTCTTGGTCATGCCATTCGGCTTGACCAATGCCCCTGCCACATTCCAAAGTCTAATGAACCAGGTATTTGCTGATCATCTAAGAAACTTTGTGCTTGTTTTCTTTGATGATATTCTCGTTTACAGTTCCTCTATTGAATTACATAAAGAGCATCTATCTGTGGTACTAGAACTGCTAAGGCAGAATAAGTTGTTTGTCAAACTCTCTAAATGTGAATTTGCAAAGGATAAGATTGAGTACTTGGGGCATGTTATATCCAAGGATGGGGTTGAGGCTGACAAGGAAAAGATTCTAGCTATGGAAAGATGGCCTACTCCCAAGACAGTGAAAGATCTTAGAGGATTCTTGGGGCTCACAGGTTACTACAGGAGATTTGTACCTCATTATGGGTCAATTAGCAAGCCTCTGACACAATTGCTCAAGAAGGGTGCATTCGAATGGAGTAAAGAAGCAGAGTTAGCATTTCAGAAGTTAAAGGCAACAATGTCCAAAACACCAGTGCTTGCATTACCAGATTTCAATAAGGCTTTCACTCTAGAAACAGATGCCAGCTATAATGGAGTGGGAGCAGTACTTATGCAAGAGGGGAGGCCCTTGGCATACCTGAGCAAAGTGTTGGCTGAGAGGCATCTGGGGTTGTCCACCTACGAAAAGGAGCTTATGGCCATCATCATGGCAGTACAGAAATGGAGATACTACCTTTTGGGAAACAAATTTGTTATTAAAACAGACCATGAGGCCCTCAAGCACCTGATGGAACAGAAGCTAACAACCATGCTCCAGCATAAGTGGCTCTCGAAATTGCTGGGATACGACTACTCAGTGCTCTACAAGAAGGGAAAGGATAACCTAGTAGCTGATGCCCTCTCTAGATGCAACCACAACAAAGGTGAATGCAGTGTCCTACATACTTATATTCCAACTTGGAAACAGGAGGTGCAACAGAGTTTGGAAGGAGATGAGGAAGCCAAAGAATTGCTAATAACACTGGCCATTAACAATAGTAGTGACCAGGGCTACCAAGTGGTGGATGGCGAGCTAAGAAAAGATGGTAAGCTATATGTTGGAAAAGGGAACCAATTGAGGAGCACGATAATCACTAACATGCATAGTAGCAGTGAAGGTGGCCACTCAGGGATTATTACTACAACTAAGAGAATTGAAGAACTGTTCTTCTGGCCAACCCTAAAGAAGGAGGTGAAGGAGTATGTTAATAGCTGTGACACTTGCCAAAGGTGCAAACCAGAGCACATTTCCACTCCTGGGCTTCTACAGCCACTTCCCATCCCTGATAAATCATGGGAGACTATTTCCATGGACTTTATTGAAGGTCTTCCTAAGTCTAAAGGGAAAGAAGTCATATTAGTGGTGGTAGACAAACTGACTAAATACAGTCATTTCATGGCCTTAAGCCATCCTTATACTGCTGTACAAGTAGCACAGTTGGTGTTAGACTGTGTGGTAAAATTACATGGACCCCCATCATCCATTATCTCAGACAGAGACCCTGTGTTTGTAAGCCAATTTTGGAAAGAATTGCTCAAGGTTATGGGAGTTCAAGCGAAGCTTAGTACGGCCTACCACCCTCAAACAGACGGGCAAACGGAGAGAGTCAACCAGTGCCTAGAAATGTACCTCAGGAGTGTTACTGGGCAGAAACCAGCTCAATGGAGCCACTGGCTAGCGTTGGCAGAACTGTGGTACAATACTTGTTACCACTCTTCCCTGGGAATGTCTCCTTTTAAGGCATTGTACAACCAAGACCCTCCTTCACTAAATTACCAGAGATCAAGATCCACAAACCCTGCAGTGAAACAATTTGTTAAAGATCGAGCACAAATGCAACAGCTGCTCAAAGAGAATTTACTAAAGGCTCAAGAAAGAATGGTTTGGTATGCAAACAAAAAGAGGACAGAGAGACATTTTGAGGTAGGAGATGAGGTCTTTCTGAAATTGCAACCGTATAGGCAAGCATCAGTGGTAATGAGGAAGAACCAGAAGTTATCAGCTAAGTATTTTGGACCCTATAAGGTAACAAGGAAAATGGGAAGTGTAGCCTATCAGCTGGACCTACCTGTGGGATCCAAGGTGCATAATGTATTCCATGTATCTCAACTGAAGAAGCGCATTGGTAAGGGCAAGACACTGCATACTGAATTGCCTGGAGTAACGGATGATGGCGAACTAATGGTAGAACCGGTTGCAATCTTGGGCAGGCAATTGGTGAAGAAGGGAAACAAACCGGCCACAATGGTTCTGGTGCAGTGGAACAATGGAAATGAAGAAGAGGCCACCTGGGAATACTGGGAAGAAATAATGAAGAAATTTCCCTCTTTTAATCCTTGAGGACAAGGATTATCTCAAGAAAGGGGGAATTTGTCACAAATTCAGTACTAAGGTTTCCTAAGTAAATCATTTGAAGTTGGCGCGTTCTATTTACATTGTATTTTGGTAACAACATAGTGGGCTATTGGACATTAGTTTTGGGCTGTAATGTTTTGGGCCCCTGGTAACCTACCAATAGAAGCACCACTATATAAGTATCAGCATTTTGTACCAGAGCATTTATGAAATGAAATATCACCAACTTTATTTGTCTTGTTCTGTTATTTGTTTTATCTCTCTTATTTGTACGTTCCTTTTTGTTTGTCTGCCTAGAATTAGTTAAGGTAAAAGTATTGACAAATGCCAACTTGTTGCACAAGGCAAGATCATGCAAAGTCAATTGGGTTGAATAAGCTTGCTGATTTAGAATGTGAGTCATGCTCTTGTGATCAAGAAATTGTTCATCTGTTGAAATTTTGCCTAAATCCATCTTGTTAGCTTATTTTTCAGGTTGTTTATGTTGGCTAGATCTTGGTTGGATGTAATGCCATTAACGTTTACTTAAGTTGGTTGTTCTTTAGTTGATCGTATATGGAGGATGAATGATCATCATCCGGATCTTTCTCATGTACTATTGATTAAAGATTTGTCAAGTTAACGAAGTATATCTTTATTCCGGCAAAAAAAAAAAAAGGTTACTTTCATGGTATTTTTGTCGGACGCAACTTTTTCCTTTCTAAAATAAGTATATTCAATAAATTTGCTTTGGTTTGCCGTCCTGCAATTTCTGTATACGCTGCAAACACAAGCGAGTTGCAAATTGTATTGATTTAGAAATTAAAGCACAAAATAAAAAATCGATGACGAGCAAAAACTATTTTACCGTGCAATCATGCACTTAACCAATTTCCTTTTTACTTTATAAAATAAAAAGTTAAGCTTCATATTGTAAATATTTCTTTTAAGTACATTACTTTTCAAAACTCAATATTTTATTTAAAAAACTTGCATATTGAACTATTGAAGTAATTCCTATGTTTTCTTTTTAGGTTTTTCAATATAAACAACTATAGCTCGAACGTTATAATTCATAACATATTATGTACTTATCCTTTTTTACTAACTTTAAATGGAAACAATACTTTTAATTTCAAATTTTACACATATATACTGTATCACTTTAATAAAAATGATAAAAAGATAAAATAACCATTGTTTAGAAACATATGGAGTAATGAATTCAGTACAACAGAATCAGTAGTAACATCATTTACAACATATAGTCCTGTTCTACATATACCAAGTACATATGCTTTCATTCCCAAGTACAAATGCTTTCATCTGTAGACACTCATCTAGTAAAGTATCCAGCTTTGTCCCTCTGCACCAAGGGTAAGAAGATACCAAGCATAACACACTCACATACGACACTTTCACGCTAGGCAGACCACAATAGCTACGTGCAGTTTGTATCAAGAGAACTATCTTCTGTATATAATATTTGAAACAGACAATCATACCACATTGCCTACTACATCTTGGTTATACTCCGTGCAACTATACCGATTCTGCAGTAGTTTCATTGTATATCTATTTCCCAAGCAGTTGAATTATGCTGTTCTTCATGTAAATATACAAGGGGATATGCCTAGGCTATTCGTTCAATTTCAATTCTTCAACATTACAAAAGCTATAGTTTCTTGCAGGACTAGGTCATTTAACCGAAGTTTCTGCCCAGATTTTGAGCTTGTTCAAATTATTATTTAGCTAAAGCAATCATTAACATAGCTCTTTAGCTATCATTAACATAGCTCACCATGGGTCGAACACAAAATTTTCCTTTAGACAGCCATAAGCTTAAAAGAACATTAAGATATTTATTGGTGGAAGCCAGTCCATGGGCCTACACCTATAGTTTGAGATTTATGAGTTACCTCACAGTTGAGAAACAGTGATCCATTTCAGCAGCTGGGCTACACATGCACACTAACCGAGTCCATCTTTTTAACTATTTCAATTAAAGTCCCATGAATACCCAAAGAACCAAGTTAAAACTCCAGGAGTAACATTTTGGTGGGCATGTGCGGAAAATTAGCCTCAAAACAGATTATAGCGGAGTTGAAACAATGAAGTTATACCTACCTCATCACTTTCTTCTTTAGTAATAAATTGATGATAGGAGATTAGTCTCAACAAAGCTGTGAGAACAAAAAAAAATTCCAACCATGAAAGATATAATTTAAAATCCAACACACAAAGTCATCAAACACAACAAATAATAGACATGTCTACCTCTTCCGACTTCAATGTTCGGACATCATTTAGCAACAGAATTCAGTAATATAACTGGACAGTATTTCAAGGTGACCTTCTGCGACTACGCCTGCTAGGGGAACGCGACCTGCTCCTATTACGCTCCCGGTATCTATCTCTACTTCCCTCTCTTCCATTTCTAGTACTGCTGTACTTCCAATCCAACCCTCTTCCCCCTTCACGGCTTCCTCTACCATTCCTCTCACGAGACCTTTCATGATTTAGGTCTCGATACCTATCCCGTTCTCTGTCTCTATCACGATTACGGTCCCCGTCTCTGTCACCTGACACACTTCTTCTACGTCTACTCTCAACTTCCTTTTCCCTCTGCTTTCTTCTTTCTTCTGCTTCTTTCTCCCTTGCTAACCTCTCCTCTTCTCTTGCTTTCTCCTTAGCTTCCTGCTTATTCAATTTTTTGGTCATTACTCTCACAGACAGAATAACTAAACAACAAATACAAAGAAATAAGGAAAGAGAACATCAAAGGTGACGGGCTGATTCAGAATAATACCTTGAACTCGGCTAGGAAATCACGCACCATGCCGTAACCGATATGCTGCTTACCAGTGACGTGAGACTGAGTTCTCTCAATCACATCATTTGCTACTAGGAAAGAACCACAAGTTTCACATAGAGCCATCTTTTTCTCCTGGGCAAGCATTAAAACTTTGTCCTTCTGGGGCTGCAGTGTCAAGGCTGTCTTCTCTGCATTAAGCACATCTACCTGTGAAGCATTAAATGTGATCATAGATTAAGCTTTATCCATCCAAAACCACAAGACTCAGAACCATTATCTTAACAACTTAACATGTTTCTCACCTTTCTCATTAGTGCTTCAGCTTCATCCACTTTGCCTGCTTCACCGAGGGACTCCACTTGTTCTAGAAGGTTCTTTATTTTTTCCTCCAACACTGACAACTGCTCAGATTTTTCAACTGGAACTGGAGGTGGAGGGGGAAGTTCGACATCTTGATCAAGACGTTCTCTCCCGCGCCTAACCCTTCTGTCCAAATCCATTACCTACAACATAAAAATACATGAAGAGAAATACAAACATATAATGAAGTATGGACTAGCTAGTTTTTTAACAGTAGAAAAATGAGCTCACCAATTTCTCACAGAAATGGGCCAGGTCTGCTTCAAACTTTGGCACGTACGAATCATGTCTTGGGGAACTCTCAAAACTAAATAAAACATCATCAATAAATCAAATCCTGGTAAAAACTAGAAGCAATTTTTCTCTTTTTTTTTGGTAAAAGTCAATATTTACCAAGAATCCTGGTAGAAGCAATTACATGTTTACCAAGAATGGAGGGGGTATCCGCTAGGCTAAGACTTGCAGATAAGGGCAATAATCTATATTATGCCATAAACTGACATTTATGTAAGCAATAGGCATTACAACAAGATTTAAACACATTCAAAATTGTACTTCAGATCCTCTACAACTATCAATTAGGCACACCTGAACATAGATGTGAATGGCTTTATATATACTATAGAATTGTTGGGTAATTGAACTATCACGAAACAAACTTATACTAAACTCATGCAGATTGCTGAACAAAACAAATTTTCGTAACTGCCTTCTCTTTAAATACGCAGAGACATTACAGAAATTTACATACGCACACCCATGCTCCCGCTCTGAACCCTTTTTACCAAGAACAGTGGGGGTTATCCGCTAGACTTCGTCTTGCAGATAAGGGGAGGAATACGCTATATTATGCCATAAACTGAGTATAAGGCATTACAACACTTCTGAAGCTTACAACACATTCAAAATTGTACTTCAGATCCTCTACAATTATCAATTAGGCACGCCTGAACATAGATGTGAATGGCTTTCTATGTAGTATAGGATTTTTAGATAGTTTAAATATCGCAGAACAAACTTGTACAAAACTTATGCAGATTGCTGAGCATAACAAATTTTAGTAACTGCCTTCTCTTTTGAGTAGCTATATACTCTGTAATCATGGAAAGGTCTTAAAAATAATGAATTGATAGCAATTTATAGCAGGAAGTCAAATCCACATTTCACATAGACAGCCATGTCATCACATATGTTTTCTGATGGAAGAAAAATACCCAGGTAATAACACAAAATTTGAGAAGTATCACAAAGCTGAATTTCATACCCAAAAAAAAAAGTTATCGATGAAGCACATAATATACACCCAGAACAGATGAAAAAAAATTGAACTCAAAATACAAATGAAAACGTATGCAACTAGCACTAAACCGCTACTATCTGGACGAACATGCACTTAAATTTGAAGCTTAGATTTTTTTAAAGATACATTTAGCTCTCATCATGCAAAATCTAATCAATCTCACAACAAATTTAGAGATATCAAATACAATGCTAAAATGAACTTGTATAGTTGTATTACTTCCTACACATTGGCTTTTCCACCATTAAAGTGTTACATGCATCTCAAACCGCCATTAAAATTTAAATATTGTGATCATTAAGAAGGGTTGCAGCAGATAGGTGAGTGCCTGAAAAGTTCAGGTACTATTGCAGCATATAAAAAGTCAAAACAGTCTAAGAAGAGCCAAAACATAGAGCAGAAAACGCCAGGTGTGGTAGGAGTCACACACCTATGTTTACATTAATCGGTCAATTTAATATGGATTCTGCTCGATTAAAATTTCTATAGAACATGGAATCACTACTATTATTTGCAAACATGTTTTTTCTGATCTAGTTTGCTAAATGAGTGGATTTTAGGTCTTTAATAGGTAACACATGTGCAACTGGCTTCATCATGGTAGTATCAGTGACAAGGGGCTACTAGCCTACTACAGAACCTCTACCTATATGGCTAGTAAATTATATTCGTGATCCTTTTATGCATCTGTTTAAAAAAGCTAAAAATAGGTTACCTCAAGGAAAAAACCTGCAACTGCCAGAAGCCCAAATCTTATTAGCATAGCACGCATGTTACTCATATTTAGGGTCCACCCTACACATTTGCAAATCAGTAATTTACTAACAAGGGGAACTTTCGATACTAGCCAATACATTTCCTTTCGGTAACTATTTAATCCTTGAAATTGAATTCACTACAAATTCTAGTAACAACATAAAACAAAAACAAATACTTAGATTAATTAATACACAAGGAAGTCAATTTAAATGTTCCAAGCTCAATGCACAACAACATGCTCCTTAATTTTACTGTAAAACCTTTGCAGACAAGTCCTAAAGATAATCAAAAACCTTTGCAGCAAAACAAACGAAGACATCAAATAAAAAAAATCTATAATGGACAACCGTTTACCTTTCTTTCAATTTCTGGTCATGAATTTTTGGGCATGCTCCTGTGGTCAAAATAACGAAACATGTTAGACGGATACAATTTTAGAAAGTTGAAACTTTTGCATCGATATAATATTAGCCACCTATAATTAAGAAACATAAATCTACCAATATAGTTTTTTTCATAAAAATGTGGATCAATGATGGGATAATAATATAGTAAATAATAATTAAAGCTTAAATAAATTAGTAGACCACCTAGATCGCTCCTTGTGTTCACAAACAGATCGTGAGGACAAAATCGAACCATATAAAAGCCACACACATCCTTGTCATCCCAAGTGGTTTCCTTGTAACCCTTTCTCTCTTCTTCAGTTAGATTGCGAGCTGATCCAACAGAAAATTTGAATTAAAAAGAAAACACGAGAAAATTTTATGAACAATAAAAGTCAAATGAGCATTAATGTATAGAATTTAAAGAACAGATAAACTATTTCATTGGTGTATCATAGAAAGATGGTAAAGGAAAAAAATAAAATAATGGAAAAGTTTGGAGCAGTCGCACACTATTATATTCCAATGGGGGCTATTATTTGTTAACTTGAATTTTTCTTAAGCAAGACGAATGTTTCTATAATTAACTTGCACAACAGAACTACACGTTTACGACCACGATTTTCAAAATTTATCAGGCATGGACACGGGTGTTTTGGTAGAAGTTATTTAAATAAGGTCGAAACCAAGAAAAAGCTGTCCCACAATTCACAATCCAAAAGAATAGCTCAAAAATTTATAAACTGAAGTACACAAATGTCGAATACATATATAGATAAAAAAAACATCGGCACGGAGATATGCACAAACAAATGTTTAAGTACACATCTCTCAAATGAGCTTAATAGCCAGAAATTAAATACGAAGGGAATCCGCATTTTGGGAAAGAAGACTTCCAATTATTTTCTCTTTAACAGATACGCATATCAAAAAACCGCGCCACCAAAATTCGGGATATTTTAGGTCAAGACGATCATCCGAAATTATAATTACCAATTTGAGCTCACTCTGATTTTTAACTTTAACTAAACTCAAATTCAATTACAAATAACATCAAATCTGAAAAGCCGAAGCAAAAAAACAATAAATCTGACCACACCGCAACTTATATAAACAATTCACACCCTCTAAAAACCGTACTCCCTAACCACAAAACACAAAATCAACTTTCAATTACAGCTTTAAACAACCACCTCTCTCTCTCTCTCAATTTCTATCTCTCTCTCTCAATTTCTATCTATCTCTCTCTATCTATCTATCTATCTATCTCTATCTCTCTGTTTCTATCTCTCTCTATATATCTATCTATCTATCTATCTATCTATCTATCTCTCTCTCTCTCTCTCTCTCTCTCTCTCTCTCTCCCACACACATGAACAGAATGATTTGAGGAAACATAAATTGAAATACACAAATGAAAATCATTCAACATACAGGTTGAATTACAAGAAATTAGATACAGGGAGAGAATAGAAATAATTAAGAAAGGAGGGAGAGTAAATACCAGAACCCATGAGTTCATCAAGCAAAGCTCGTTGAGCATCCATCCCCTGATGTGAGATCGAGAGAGAGAGAGAGAGAGAGACAGGTGGCAATTGTGTGTGTGTATCTGCTTCAGGGGTTGGTTTTAGGGTTTTTCAACACAAAAAAAAATAGTCGGTATATATAATATGAGGATAAGCGGGGAGTTTTGGGAGCGAGGGCTTTTTCGGTAATAATAATAATAATAATAATAATAATAATAATAATAATAATAATAATAATAATAATAATAGTTAGAATCTAAAGAAAGTGCTCAAAATGACTCAATTTGGGAGTCAATTGACTGAAATACCCGTTTTCAAAGTCGTGGCCCTGAGTACCCACGGGACACGCCAGTGGCAACGATGTGTCACAAGTTCATTTTTTACCAAATTTTCTCTAAGTGCTGGACTGCTCTCCCTCTCCCCTCCATCGGCGAATCGTACCCCCTCCCCTACCATCGTTTCGTCCATATCTGATCCATTCGACCACATAAAATTGATGGCCATACTTTGCTCATCATTTTAAGGTATCCGGTTGTTGCAATCTGGCCCCGTATGGGCGTGTTTGAACCAGATCGGAGAACAAGTCGAAAATTAGGTGCGATTTGGGTGTTTAAATTCAGGCAATAGAATCGAAAAATTAATGGCATAGGGTTGTAGAGGACGCTGAGGCGATTCATTTTGATATATAGAACTCAACGGGAAAATGAGTGATGTGGGAGAACAAAGGAGATGAAAAACGAGAAAAATCGCCCGACTAGTCGTCCCGACGAGTCGCCTGAGAAGACGATGACGACTTAAGATGCGCTTCTCAGGAATGCGTGTCTCATGATACGCATTACACAAATGCGTATCTGATGCTACAGTACCTGGTGGATACTACTCTCCCAGTGGCGTGACAGCTGGATACTACTCTCCCAGTGGCGTGACATGAGGATACTACTCTCCCAGTGGCGTGACATGAGGATACTACTCTGTCAGTAGCGTATCCTGTAAGAACCCAGATTTTCGGTAGAATTAAAACTTTTCTTATTAAGAATAAGTATATACGTGAATAGTGTTTGTCATGCATGAATAGTAATTTATGGATGAATAGTGATTTTGAGGACCAAGAAAATTTTCACGCCACCCTATGTACAAGGCATGGTATGGATATTTCGAAGTCATATTAGTGATTCACGGAGTAAATAAGTGTATGTAAAGACGATCGGAATTCAGAAATTCCAATTTGTATTCTGGTGTAATATTTGACCGGACAGTGAATTATATATTATTATATTCAAGAAATGAGATATTAATTTTGAGGAATTAAGGATTAAGTGACAACCATTGGTGGAGAAATAAAAATACAAGGAAGGATATTACATGCAAGTATCATGTAATTAGATAATTAGGAGAGTAAACCAGAAAGCAAAAAGTAACTAGATGAATAGTGTAAAGAATGTGCACCATACTTTAGGGGACAAGGAGGTATGGCTTGAACCTAGGCTACTAGACCAGGGTGCAGACATGTGAATGATATACATATCAATAATACATCCCATAATTCAAACCACACATCAAACAAGAAACAAAACAATTAGCAAGGTTGTCCAATACTCCTTGCACAAACCCCAAGGTGATAAGATCAGCCATACATCTCTAATAATATCTAGATATCACATTATTTTGTCACTTGACCTTTCAAGTAACCAAGAAGCAAGCAAAACACTCCATTTCTCTCCCTTCTTTCCAAGCTGCTAGCAGAAACACTCTCAAGAAGAAAATTCATATCTCCATTTATATCCATGATAGAATCACCATATTTTAGCCACAGCTCCCTCATACTATGAAGAACATTCGCTCAAAATTTCATGTCAAGATGATGAGTATAGCCTAGTCAAATCTCCTCCCAAAGTTGAAGAACCGAGCTGCCTAGAACCCTAGACAGCTTCTGTACTGATTTTCAAACGGCCATATCTCCTTCATTACTCAATGAAATTTGGTGTTCTTTAGCTTGTTGGAAAGATGTTAAGATGCTCTACAACTTTCCTTTAGAAGCCTCAATCAGAAAAGCTCGGTAAGGGCCTCGTTTTCCGTGATCTTTCAGTCGGGTTCTAATAACTCCGAATTACTAACTTTGTTTTCTTCATTTCTTTTGATCATTCAATCTTACCCAAGGTTATACAAGGATTATACAAGATTTAGAAAGCTATTACACACATCAAGGAAGGTATAAAACTCTAACCACTCTTAGTCATGGATTGTTTATGGTTTATAATGTTAGATCTAAGAGTTTTAGTGCATATCTTGGTTATAGGAGTTATGGATGATGAAAATCTTGAGGTTATATGTTGTTGATGTGATTTTAAAGCTTGTACTTAGTGTATATAACCCCATGTATGCTATAGAGACAAATCTTGGTGGTTTTGATGGTAGATGTGACGTATAAAGTGGGTTCTTGAATGTTTAAGAAAAGATGTGTGCTGTGTTAAATCCTGGGAGTATGTACTGTCTTGTGAGAGGGTTTTGAACCACTAAATCTTGTCACCCGAGGACCTAATTTATATTGTATGTAGTTTCTAGAAATATAAGGTTCATACCCAGGAGATGTGTAGATCTTGAGTTATGGCCGGATTAGTGCAGTGTGGTTCTGGAATTCAGACTGCACTGTGTTGTCCACTTGTGAACTGAGTTAGGACCCCTTAAAATTATGCTAGTGTTATGAAAATTTGAGGGTAGTTAGATTATACAGTTGTGAAGGCTGTCCAAAAAGAATTGGAATAAAATTTGTATTTTTCAATTTTATAAAAATGTTAGAGCGAAGTGCGCGCGAGTGAAAAATCACCTAAGAGGATAGTTTAACGTAGTTTTAAGAGTACTCACTTGTGTTTCAAGTTTGAGGAATGGATTCGAGTCGAATGGATAACGAATGTGATAAAATGATGACATGGTCATATGGGAGGGTTAGTGGTCACAAATTGGAGTCTTTAAGTTGGTCTTACATCCTTTAAAACCTTACGATTAAGTAGTGTTGTTAAGGTACTAACGTACGAATATTGATTATGTATAGATCTTCGTTCCACGTCGCAAGCTCGACCACCCCACCCTAACCAAGGCAAGTTTACTTTTCAAAACTTATATATAAGGATTTTCACTGTTGTGTTTGTAGCTTTCAAACGTATTATATGCTTATGCTTATTGAGGTTATGTTGAAGTTTGAGATATATGCACATATATGTTTGTACACCCTTGAACTTAGAATTAAAATGTTTTCTTCGGACAACGACTCTAGCAATAGAGGTCGTAGAGGTCCAAATATACTATTGACCGGGGAGTGGTATATTATTGTATCGTGATTAAATTGCGAAAACCCGAAGGGTCATTCGGGAAGTATCGTATACTTAAGTATTTATTATTTTTACATTATTATAAATACTCAAAAATATCTATCTTGGATTAAAAGCTTATTTTAATTAAATAATTATTTTATTAATTGTCTATATTAAATCTCAAAATATCATTTATTAATTATTGTTCGTCATTTTAAAGACAAAACTAATCCAAGATACCTTTAGCGTTTTCAAACTCGAACTCTTTCGAACCCAAAACATTTTTGAAAACCCCCGATCAGGTTTTACTTTCTTGTACGTATTTAAAGAATTATCGGTCGATTGAGGTCGAACTTCAACTACTCGAATTTTCTATCAAAATGATTTTTGAAAAAAAAAAGAAAAAAAAGGATTCTGGCAGGTGTGGGAATCGTTGACGAACGATTCCCGGGATGTGTAAGCGGCCGTGAGCCAGGCGGTCCATCAATTATTCCGGCCCAGGTGTTGCCGAAGGATGATTACGGATGTAGTTTTCATCAAGGGTGATTACGGATGTAGTTTTCACCCGAGGATAGTTACGAATGTAGTTTCTATCCTTCTACCGGTAGAGAAGACCCGCGGATTGTTGGACTTGGTTGTGGCGACTGATCATCGTCAATCCTTGTCAGGTTTTTATGTTTTCTTCTAGTCCCATCCTCCACTTTCGAAAAATACTCAAACACTGCTTCTTGGGCTTAAGTGCCAAGTTGCCGATAGTGTGGTTTTTGATAAGAAAAATATTGACATCGTGCAGTATCTAGAACTGCAAGATTTTCTATAAAGATTGGCACGTGTTATTGCACTCTTGCAATTATTTCAAAACTGAAATGTTTTTGAATGAGAAACCTTTTAAGCTAATGGAAGGAAAAAGGTTTGCAATGATGTATTCCCTGTATAGTATGTTAACCATAGAGTGTTTTGCCGAAAATGATATACTCATATGTATATATATTTTCAAACTTGAGATATATGGAAATGGGAACCTTATAAAGGGTTCATATGTTATTCTTAAAGCTCCTTAGTGAGTATAGATGTTTTATTCAAACTCGGACATATATATTGTCCAATTATGTTTTGAACTCTGAGATATATATCCATATAGTTGGGAATGTTTTCGAAATAAACCACATTATTATTTTTCAAAATGGTGAACTTGCTGAGCATTATGTAGCTCATTCTTGCTTTATAAAAAAACTTTTCAGAAAGAGAAGAATTTGGCTGATTAAC
The DNA here is from genome assembly GCA_036435485.1 of Saposhnikovia divaricata. Taxonomy (NCBI): domain Eukaryota; kingdom Viridiplantae; phylum Streptophyta; class Magnoliopsida; order Apiales; family Apiaceae; genus Saposhnikovia; species Saposhnikovia divaricata. The sequence goes on from CM071599.1 coordinate 39,067,113, forward strand.
TCCGCACCAGCAGAAGAGGAGTAGAAGATTTACCCCGGAGATGATTTAGTTCCTGATAAATACTACAGAGTAAGTCTGATAGGTTTTCAACCATAATAGTAAGACTTGTCTTCAAGTGTAGTTGTATAAGTGGAAGTGCGTAAGATTCTGGATTGTACAGATGAATTGTAATATTTAGTGTTACTTTTGATTATCGTTTCTGAGGCTCTAACTTGTTTGTGCGTAAGATTGAGGTCTGGATGGATGTATTGTTGAGTTGTAAAGTTAATACAGGTATGATATGGTTGGATGGTGATGTGACGGCCTGAATCTTTGACCTCAGATTTGGGGGCGCCACCGAAATGGTATCAGAGCGATAAGTTACAGTACTCAGAAACGAGAGTGTTGAGAGTTAAGTCTAAGTAGGAGAATGACATAAGAGATCGTAGTAAACTTATTATTGGACTACCGGAAGAGGTATTGGTGAGTAGAATGGACTGGAGTGTCGACTGGAGGTATTATACTAGGGTCGATAGAATCCTTAGAGACCTTCAGAATGATGAATAGAGGTTTGAGAGTCGTACATGACCTATCATTGGTAATGATATAGGAAGCAGAGCGAAATCTCAAGAGCAGCTGAGGTAGAGGCGATATTGCCAATATGATCGGATGACTAGGCTGGCATAAATTTTGTGGCCCATAGTCCTCCAGAGTTTAGGAGGCGGCATTTTAAGAATCAAGAAGTTTAGACTTCCCTACATAATTAAGGGTACTTAGTACTTGGAATAATGAAAGCCTTTTACTTTGGCTATAAGATCCGATTTTCGATAAGTAACGGGTTTACCTGAAAGGTGGTTACTATGCCGTTGTGGATTTCATTACCCTTGATGGCGAATTGTACATATGTCATACGAGAATGTTATCATAAGACGAGCGTGCTAGATAATTCCATGCATGATTCGGATGCTAGAGCACGGTAGTTCAACTTAGAGAACAAACAAGTAGAATTAACAAAGGGACTCAAGAGAAGTTGAATATGGTTGCAACGAGCGATACAGTGATCTCAGAGTCTACCAAAAGAAAAGACCAGTGGGTCTAGAGTGGGATCCTTTGATAGAGATGTTATCAGGGACTACGTATATATGTATTGTAGACCTCAATATTTTTGGTATATGTTCACATACACACACCCGCCACTGAACCTATGGACTGCACCGAGATCCCTGAGAGATCTCTTTGTTCTATTCCCAGGGGGAACTGGCCACTTGTTAATCATGTCGAAAGGCATAAAGTAGGACCCTATGGACTTAGCAGGTGTCCCCGGAATGATGTGAAGCTTGGTCTTCAAGATAAAGCACGGAAATGATAGATATATTTGTGAAACCCTAACTCGATAAATGACTTTAAGATGATGATTGAGAGACGCACTAGTTGGTGTCTTGTATTACGAAGACGAAGAGATGGAGTTACCCTCATAATGGTGATAATGAGATGCACGAATGATTATTAACTTATTTTGGTAACTACCGGCAGGTGCACTACTTCATTTTAAACTGTTCACTAACCCTGTTACCTCGATTAGTTTATATCAGGTAACCCTTCTAGCTTTCTACTTCAAACTTGTGGAATAACAACCAGTGAGATACTTTCCCTAAAGCAGGACTTATCCGAAGTAATTTTATTTGATCCATGAACATTCTATTCAAAAATTTATGATGATCTTGTTCGGCTCAGGCCTATTTACACTTTCTTTCAATTATCCAAGGAAGGTTCAACAAATATTTCCTTAATTAATCGATGAATATTACTTAACGAATATTGATATTTGATTGCTTCTTTCATACTTGCACTCTTCAGTTGAGCTCATAAATATTTAACAAATTACTGAGGACATGGATGATCTAATGTCCAGACATCCTTCATGAATTCTTTTCTTCTATTCAAGATGAGATTGTACATCATACATTGAAATCATAGTAAGGATATCATTTTGATATTGGTATTCTGAATTTAATTCCATTGTTGGATCTGATAAAGCATGTGTACGGAGGCACCCTTGGGTGGACCGTTTCACTGGTAAGTAATATTTGATGAGAGGTTATCGATTGTTCCGATACCTAGAACATTCTCTTCAGATTTTATAGTTTTCTTTTTCAAACTTAAAAACTTCTTATTTCCATTCGTTGTCCGAGTAGCCTAAAGTTTCTTCAGTGGCTACGATGTTGAAATTCCGTTCTAGCCAATTGAAACTGGCTAGTCGATATGTCAATATGAATGACTAGTTGATTGTTCTAACTAGTCAAAATTGTAATGTTGTGAAGAACACCTAGCTAATTGTCCTAGCTAGTGGTGATGTCTCAAACAAGTGGACTAGCAAATTTTGTCTAGCTAGTTGCTAGTGTTTCTTGAAAAGGACTAGTTATTGTTTCACTGGTCCAACTCCCAATTTAATTTATTCAGCAACTCTGCCATGCATTTTGCCTACGGTAAAGCATGATGATGAAAGTTCGATGAATAACTTGATTGAGACCTAGTGAGGTCGCCCACTCGACTTGAACTCTTACCCATCTTCGTATCAGACTTTATATCACTTGAATATTTTATTCTTTCATTCATACAATGAGAATTCATTTGAAACCATTGATTACTTGAATGACAAACTACTTCATTCTTTAATTGTCATGGAGTAGAATTGCTTTCTATTGGCTGACCTTCATCAATGCGACTTTAGATTTCCTCTTATTATTCAGGAGGAAAAGTATCCACCCGATGTAAGAATTGTATAAAGACCGTCATTATGACTTTTGTATCCATCAATCATTGCCCTCGTGCAACATTCTCTATGATATCATATTACAGAATTATCAGGACCTGAAGGAATAAACCTTGTTGTACTCTTTCTGTCCATCCTTACATCTCCGAAAATCGAGACTCCTAGTATTTGGAACCATCAACATTCTTGGAACATCCAATGTGGAATTCTTATTGAAATTATCTATTGGACCTTGTTATTTTGAAACCATTCCTTTCAAAGTGATTACTCTAAGGTGAACGGGAGGTACAATTATGAACCGTTACACCAATATGAGATCAAAAACCAAATGTTGTAATTGTCCAGCCAGAGCGTTATGCCGAGTAATTATTAAAGTAGAAATAACATGTCGGGGCATACCACAAGACCTTTAATATTAGTGTGAGGAAAGTTATAAGAAATGATGAGGTGGTTGGGAGTACGCTCCTACCAACCGTTGTCAGGATGTTATATTAATGAATTCTGGAGTTACCAAGCCTTTTCCTGATCCAGGAAATGCAAATCGATTGCGATGTAAAACATATCCTTGGAGGAAACTAACATGGAAGTGAGATGGACAAGAAAGGAAGAAATATCGTGGCAAGAATGTGAAGCTTTACTTAGCTTAAAGGGATTGATGCACATAGAGAGACATAAAGTTTAACAGGCCCCTAATAGCAAATGGATGCATGGATATATGCCAATGATCCTTCGAGATTACCACCTAATCAAGTTTATTGGGAATCGCAGCAGCATGCAGGCCTCAGACTGATTGGCGCCAGTTGTGAAAGAGGACGAGCGTATGACATCTTACATATACCATCGAGAATCGATACCCCTAACCGGAGATGTAGGAATTGTTGACCAGTTAAAACGCGTAGTTGTTTTTCAAGGATAAGGTTGAAAAGCAGGTTTCACCAACTCAAGATCGACCTCTGTACTGTGCCAAAGTTGGCATTTCACACTAATATAAACGTTATAAAATTATGGTAGTATCATTTGAGTGGACTAACGAGTCAGAAGCCTTTATGGATTAATGAACAAAGTTTTGGAATGAAATGAGATATTAGCAACAACCTCGTTGTTAGCTATACTTGATGATAAAAAGAGGACTTTGAGGGTCACGATGATGCGTCTTTCGAGAGTTTAAGAGGTGTGTTGATGCATTAGAAAAAGGATGATAGCCTATACTTCTAAACAACATAAAGGTTACGAGATAGGATATACTAACCGTGAGTCGGGGATTAGTCATGATAGCGTTCACGCATAAAACTGAGACGTTAACCTTATAGGAAAAGTGTTAAATTTTTTTCCACAAGTGCCATAAGTATATCTTCATATTAGAACTAAACATAAGAAAGAGAAGGTGATGAAAGGGAGCCGGGAGTATAATGGAGAAATTTGTTATTTCCCAGGAAAGGCCAGTGTGGTGGCCGATACCTATAGAAGGGATTATTCGAAATTGGAATTCAGTCAGTATTGACCAAGAAAATAGAGTATATATAATAAAGAATAATGTTAGAGGAAAGTGACTAAATTATGGGGAAGGACAAAGATGTATAAAGAATTAAGAGAATGTTTGGCAAACGGATATGAAGAATGGTATTGGCAAACTATTAAGTACAAACGCGACATGTCAAAAGTAGAATGATAGAGATCTAGTGGATTAATTCCGCCTGTAGAAACTCTTGAACGTGGACAGAATTATAATGAATTTCATAAGCAGGTCGCCGAAGACCGAGCCAAGAGATGGCCATAGTTGATTCATAATTGTTGAACCAAGTGATTTACCTGCGAGAGACTTTCCATTTAGAAGATTATCGATTTATATACGGAAGAGATGGTGGTGCAAAATAAAACTTCTGCAGCGATTACGTCAGATAAAGACTTAAAGTTAAACTTCGAATATTGAAGGTGCTTTCAAGTATATTTAACAAAGAGATTGAGCGTATGTACTAATTTGATCTGTGGCTGACGGACAGGGAAGAAGAATTGTCCAGACGATCGAATTTATATTTAGTGTCGTGCCTTAGGTTTCACGGGGCAGTCGAGAATAAAAACTTATCCATGAAATGAATGTTGTTATCACGATCGTCACCATGCGAACGTAAGGATGTCTCTTGTAGAGCGTACTGCGAAAGAAGAAGTTTCGCTTTTCTTGCGTTACGAAGAAGTCAATGAATGAGGGACATAGTAGCTGAACTGGTTCGACGTATACCGAAGACTATACAGTATCCATAGCAAGGGGTAACGGCTGACGGGGGGCAACACATGCGTGCTAATCAAGCCAAGGAATATGAGGAATACCATGCGTATTGACGTTGCCTCAGATTATAAAACATGACCACAAAGTATTCACGGGCCAACGATACAAGGACTCAACACGGATACTATGAACAAGGTATTAGAGGAATGTATAAGTATTGGGATAGAAATTTTCATTCATAGAACAACCGATAAGGAATACAGGTCGAGGAGAGTATGCATTGAGAACCAACATTAAAGCATTGGTGAGACCCAGGTGAGAGAACAAAAGGGTTGAAGTGTCAACCTGTGAGTTGGAAAGGGTAAAGTTGGAATTGTATCCACAACTATTTTCCTTAGGTTCTTAAGATAGAATCCTTTTTAAGGAGATGAGACTGCAATAGCCCTAATTTTTGTGAATATTCGAAACCTGGATGAATAGTAATTTTATGGGTGGAAAAGAAAATTTTGCAATCACGGTATGTACGAATTATTAAATGAAGATTTCGAATTGATATTACGTCTTTACGGTGCAGATGAGTGTATGTAAAAGTCATTAGTTTTTTTTTTACGAAACCCATTATTTCGAATGGTCAAATTTTATGAGATATCAAAGGAGTATGAGGTGGGAAACTTCGTGATGCTAAAGGTATCCCCTGGAAAGGATTGATGCGATTTGTTAAGAAAGAGAAGCTAAGTCTGAGGTTTATTGGACCTTTTGAGATTTTGAGGCGTATTGGGAAGTTAGCCTACGAGTTAGCCTTGCCCCAAGCTTGCAGCAAATTCATAATGTGTTTCATATGTCTATGTTACTACCCTACCACACCGACTATCGGCATGTGATAGAGTACAACCAAGTGGACCTATGACCCGACTTGACCTATGTGGAGCAACCCGTGGAAATCATGGATAGAGAAGAACAAGTGCTGAGGAACAAGGTTTTCAAACTAATAAGGAATTGTGAGAAAATCAAGATGTGGAAGAATCCACCTGGAAGTTGAAAGAGTGAAACAAAGAAGGAGTAACCCCAGTGATTCCTAAACTGATTCCGGGACGGAATCCTTTTAAGGAGGGGAGACTGTAAGAACCCAGATTTTCGGTAGAATTAAAACTTTTCTTATTAAGAATAAGTATATACATGAATAGTGTTTGTCATGCATGAATAGTAATTTATGGATGAATAGTGATTTTGAGGACCAAGAAAATTTTCACGCCACCCTATGTACAAGGCATGGTATGGATATTTCGAAGTCATATTAGTGATTCACGGAGCAAATTAGTGTATGTAAAGACGATCGGAATTCAGAAATTCCAATTTGTATTCTGGTCTAATATTTGACCGGACAGTGAATTATATATTATTATATTCAAGAAATGAGATATTAATTTTGAGGAATTAAGGATTAAGTGACAACCATTGGTGGAGAAATAAAAATACAAGGAAGGATATTACATGTAAGTATCATGTAACTAGATAATTAGGAGAGTAAACTAGAAAGCAAAAAGTAACTAGATGAATAGTGTAAAGAATGTGCACCATACTTTAGGGGACAAGGAGGTATGGCTTGAACCTAGGCTACTAGACTAGGGTGGAGACATGTGAATGATATACATATCAATACATTTCAATAATACATCCCATAATTCAAACCACACATCAAACAAGAAACAAAACAATTAGCAAGCTTGTCCAATACTCCCTGCACAAACCCCAAGGTGATAAGATCAGCCATACATCTCTAATAATATCTAGATATCACATTATTTTGTCACTTGACCTTTTAAGTAACCAAGAAGCAAGCAAAACACTCCATTTCTCTCCATTCTTTCCATGCTGCTAGCAGAAACACTCTAAAGAAGAAAATTCATATCTCCATTTATATCCATGATAAAATCACCATATTTTAACCACGGCTCCCTCATACTATGAAGAACATTCGCTCAAAATTTCATGTCAAGATGATGAGTATAGCCTAGTCAAATCTCCTCCCAAAGTTGAAGAACCGAGCTGCCTAGAACCCTAGACAGCTTCTGTACTGATTTTCAAACGGCCATATCTCCTTCATTACTCAATGAAATTTGGTGTTCTTTAGCTTGTTGGAAGCTGTTAAGATGCTCTACAACTTTCCGTTAGAAGCCTCAATCAGAAAAGCTTGGTAAGGGCCTCGCTTTCCATGATCTTTCAGTCGAGTTCTAATAACTCCGAATTACTAACTTTGTTTTCTTCATTTCTTTTGATCATTCAAGCTTACCCAAGGCTATACAAGGATTATACAAGGTTTAGAAAGCTATTACACACATCAAGGAAGGTATAAAACTCTAACCACTCTTAGTCATGGATTGTTTATGGTTTATAATGTTAGATCTAAGAGTTTTAGTGCATATCTTGGTTATAGGAGTTATGGATGATGAAAATCTTGAGGTTATATGTTGTTGATGTGATTTTAAAGCTTGTACTTAGTGTATATAACCCCATGTATGCTATAGACACAAATCTTGGTGGTTTTGATGGTAGATGTGATGTATAAAGTGGGTTCTTGAATGTTTAAGAAAAGATGTGTGCTGTGTTAAATCCTGGGAGTATGTACTGTCTTGTGAGAGGGTTTTGAACCCCTAAATCTTGTAACCCGAGGACCTAATTTATATGGTTGGAAAGATAATTGAATGTAGTTTCTAGAAATATAAGGTTCATACCCAGGAGATGTGTAGATCTTGAGTTATGGCCGGATTAGTGCAGTGTGGTTCTGGAATTCAGACTGCACTGTGTTGTCCACTTGTGAACTGAGTTAAGACCCCTTAAAATTATTCTAGTGTTATGAAAATTTGAGGGTAGTTAGATTATACAGTTGTGAAGGCTTCCCAAAAAGAATTGGAATAAAATTTGTATTTTTCAATTTAATAAAAATGTTAGAGCGAAGTGCGCGTGAGTTAAAAATCACCTAGGAGGATAGTTTAACGTAGTTTTAAGAGTACTCACTTGTGTTTCAAGTTTGAGGAATGGATTCGAGTCGAATGGATAACGAATGTGATAAAATGATGACATGGTCATATGGGAGGGTTAGTGGTCACAAATTGGAGTCTTTAAGTTGGTCTTACATCCTTTAAAACCTTACGATTAAGTAGTGTTGTTAAGGTACTAACGTACGAATATTGATTATGTATAGATCTTCGTTCCACGTCGCAAGCTCGACCACCCCACCCTAACCAAGGAAAGTTTACTTTTCAAAACTTATATATAAGGATTTTCACTGTTGTGTTTGTAGTTTTCAAACGTATTATATGCTTATGCTTATTGAGGTTATGTTGAAGTTTGAGATATATGCACATATATGTTTGTACACCCTTGAACTTAGAATGAAAATGTTTTCTTCGGACAACGACTCTAGCAATAGAGGTCGTAGCAGTCCAAATATACTATTGACCGGGGAGCGGTATATTATTGTATCGTGATTAAATTGCGAAAACCCGAAGGGTCATTCGGGAAGTATCGTATACTTAAGTATTTATTATTTTTATATTATTATAAATACTCAAAAATATCTATCTTGGATTAAAAGCTTATTTTAATTAAATAATGATTTTATTAATTGTTTATATTAAATCTCAAAATATCATTTATTAATTATTGTTCGTCATTTTAAAGACAAAACTAATCCAAGATACCTTTAGCGTTTTCAAACTTGAACTCTTTCGAACCCAAAACATTTTCAAAAACCCCCGATCAGGTTTTACTTCTTGTACGTATTTCAAGAATTAGCGGCCGACTGAGGTCGAACTTCAACTACTCGAATTTTCTATCAAAATGATTTTTGAAAAGAAAAAAAAAGGACTATGGCAGGTGTGGGAATCGTTGACGAACGATTCCCGGGATGTGTAAGCGGCCGTGAGCCAGGCGGTCCATTAATTATTCCGGCCCAGGTGTTGCCGAAGGATGATTACGGATGTAGTTTTCATCGAGGGTGATTACGGATGTAGTTTTCACCCGAGGATAGTTATGGATGTAGTTTCTATCCTTCTACCGGTAGAGAAGACCCGCGGATTGTTGGACTTGGTTGTGGCGACTGATCATCGTCAATCCTTGTCAGGTTTTTATGTTTTCTTCCAGTCCCATCCTCCACTTTGGAAAAATACTCAAACACTGCTTCTTGGGCCTAAGTGCCAAGTTGCCGATAGTGTGGTTTTTGATAAGAAAAATATTGACATCGTGTAGTATCTAGAACTGCAAGATTTTCTATAAAGATTGGCACGTGTTATTGCACTCTTGCAATTATTTCAAAACTGAAATGTTTTTGAATGAGAAACCTTCTAAGCTAATGGAAGGAAAAAGGTTTGCAATGATGTATTCCCTGTATAGTATGTTAACCATAGAGTGTTTTGCCGAAAATGATATACTCATATGTATATATATTTTTAAACTTGAGATATATTGAAATGGGAACCTTATAAAGGGTTCATATGTTATTCTTAAAGCTCCTTAGTGAGTATAGATGTTTTATTCAAACTCGGACATATATATTGTCCAATTATGTTTTGAACTCTGAGATATATATCCATATAGTTGGGAATGTTTTCGAAATAAACCACATTATTATTTTTCAAAATGGTGAACTTGCTGAGCATTATGTAGCTCATTCTTGCTTTATAAAAAAACTTTTCAGAAAGAGAAGAATTTGGCCGATTAACTCCGTACCAGCAGAAGAGGAGTAGAAGATTTACCCCGGAGATGATTTAGTTCCTGATAAATACTACAGAGTAAGTCTGATAGGTTTTCAACTATAATAGTAAGACTTGTCTTCAAGTGTAGTTGTATAAGTGGAAGTGCGTAAGATTCTGGATTGTACAGATGAATTGTAATATTTAGTGTTACTTTTGATTATCGTTTCTGAGGCTCTAACTTGTTTGTGCGTAAGATTGAGGTATGGATGGATGTATTGTTGAGTTGTAAAGTTAATACAGGTATGATATGGTTGGATGGTGATGTGACGGCCTGAATCTTTGACCTCAGATTTGGGGGCGCCGCAATCCCGTGGGTATTTAGGGCCATCTTTCTGGATCTGGGTATTTTGGTAACCCCTTCCCCCATTTTAGGGTAGAAAGGGCCATCACCCTAGAATCTATCTATACTAATCTATACTAATCTATACCAATAATAAGCAAACAAGGTATAATTTGGTAGTTTATATAATAAGCAAACATGAGTATAATTTGGTAGTTTGGTTCAACAATTTTTTTTAAAAAAATTAAAAAAAACAATTACTGTTCAAACATTTTTTTAAAAAAATTATTAAAATAATCTATAATAAGCAAACAGGGGTATAATTTGGTGGGTTAAATGGCATTTTGGTCACTCAACTGACTGTAAACTTTCAATTTGGTCACCCAACTGAAAAAGTTTTCAATCAGGTCATTAAACACATTAAAATTTTCAATTGAATCACTGGCCTTAACGGACGTTAAGAAATGGACGGAAAACTGAATCAGCTTGCTGACATGACTGATTTTATCCAGTTGGCATGTAGAGTTGGCACTTCACCCACCTTAAACAGAGCATAAACTAAATTCCTAATCCACGTCTCTTTCTCCCCTTAACAACATTCCCTAACTTTCACCAGCTTTCCACCACTTCGCGCCGCCTCCAACCTGCCAACCGGCTGTAAACAACTCCGTCAACCATCCACCCAACACCACCTCCGCCGTTCTTCCTCCGACTACAATCACTGCCCTCCTTCATCTCCTTCCCACTTCCCGCAAAAATTCACCTCACCCAACTACCATCTCCACCACGCTGTCTGTCACCGCCAACAAAGTCACCTCCTCACCACTCCACTCCGTTCCACCCAGACCGCCGTTTCACCTGCCTCCTCATCTTTCTTTCATTCCGCCGCCTCCTTCCTCCGCGATTCACCCACACACCTCCGTTCTTCACCTCGCCACAGCCTCCTTCTCCGTTCGCAACCAATCCCCACCACAGTCCTTCATCCCCTTCGTCCTTCAACAACAACCATCACCACATCAATCATTCGCCTACAACCATTCCTCCGGTGCCGTTCAACCCCTCTCCTCAAACTTCCAACTCCGCTGTTTTTCTCAACTGCTACCTCCACCTCATTCCGTTCACCATCACCACCTCCACTCCGTCTCTTCTCCTTCATTCTCCGGCGTCTCCACCACCTCCCTTAAATGTTTCAATTAGAATTTTTTGGTAATGTAAAATGAAAGGGGGTGGGTTATAAGTTAACTGGGCGGGTTAACAAACTGATCTGGCAGGTGATTTGGTGCTGAAGTGGCACAAATAGACGGCCTCCCGTCTAAAGTCAACATTACTTAACGGTCATGAAAATTTTAATGTGTTTAGTGATTCGATTGAAAGTTTTAATGTGTTTAGTGACCTGATTGAAAGCTTTTTCAGGTGGGTGACCCAATTGAAAGTTTATATGCAGTTGAATGATCAAAATGCCATTTAACCCATAATTTGGTAGTTTGGTTCAACCATTTTTTTAAAAAAAATAAAAAAAACAATTACTATTCAACCATTTTTAAAAAATAATAATAATAAGTAAACAGGGGTATAATTTGGTAGTTTGGTTCAACCATTTTTAAAAAAAATTAATAAACAATTACTGTTCAACCAGTTTTTTAAAAAAAATTAAAAAAAACAATTACTATTACTAATTACTATTTTCTTCTATTATTATAATATATATATATATAGAAAGGTCAATTTTTTATTCCCCGACAATTTTAATTGTTGTCAAATATTTAAAATGTTGGTAAAAGGACTTGTTTCTTAAAAGATGACTGATCTAATCCAAATGCAGATATTTGCAAGATACAAGTGCTTTGATTCACTTGATAGAGTCACTGATTCGTTACAAACAAACATATGAACACCTGAATTGTTGAAAAATGAACTTATTCCTAAAATGGTGATGGATCTGATCCCGGTATTTCCAAGGTCCATACATGCTAAATCGTACTAGTTCACTCGATGGAATCACTGCTTCACTGCAAACAGGTATATCGTAGTGCAGAGTTCAATAAATGTTAATCGTACCTTATAACCATGTCTGAAACATATTACAAATCTTGTATTAAAACAAAAAAAATCTAAAAATCCTTAGCATAATAGTTTTCCGTAAATCCAAAATAGGTGTATAATTTACAAAACCAATCAAGGATTTTCTTTAATTTTTAATATTTTATTGCTCCAGTGGAATGTTGTAATAAGCGGCAATTGATAATGAATTAATCGATAATCGAAAATTAATCGAAATAATTAATTGGATCGATAATTAGAATTCATTTAATATTATTTATTATATAAAATTGTTATTTATTTAACTTTTACATTTATAATTATCATCTAATTATACTAGTATGTATATATATATATATATATATATATATATATATATATATATATATACATGGCTTAGTATGCTATACGAAACTGCTCTAGCCTTGTTGAAATCACCTCACCTTTTGGTGATCTTCACAAAATTCTGGACCTGGACATTGGGTTAGGCCTCGCTGGTCAATATTTGACATCCTCCCAAATTTTGGTTCTGGGGAGGTAGTTCAACCACCACTGATTCCTATCAACAATGTGCATGAGAAAGTTGTTACTGCAAATTTGGTCTCCCAGGATGGGAATCACCCCCCTCAACATCCTAGCAGCTTAATCCCATATGGAATCCCCCCGGTTATTAAGCATGAAAACGTTATGAGGGCACAGTCTACTTTCCCTTGGATCAACTTCACCCCCTCCCCAGTTTCGAATTTCAGTTCTATCCCCCCTTCGCTGCCTATAAATTTGTCCAAAGGGGTAGTCATTAATGACTCGACTAAAGATCAGGAAGCTCCCTTGTCGATTCATCTTGAAGGGAAAGGCAAAGAAATCCATCCTGAGGAGCATGTCCATCCTGGTGCTAAGAAACGAAAGAGTGCCTTATTATCAATTTCAGATGCTTCAGACAGCAAAGTTTCCTATGTAACCTTTGAGATTGGAGAGTCTTCTCAGAAAGGCTCTAGCTTTGACAATGTAATTGTCATAGATTAATCTCTATAGCCTTATTTTTAGTACTTAGCCTTATTTTTAGTACTGTTTAAGTTTACTAGTTCACTGGTTCTCTTGTTAGCTTAGCTCCTTATCAAGTTTTAGCAATGGTCTGTGTCTTGCCTTGTTCATAGTCAGTTGTTTATAGTCCCAGTTGTTGAGTTGTTTCCTTCTGTAAGTGCCGCTGGGCTTTTAATCTAATATTTCGCTTATCAAAAAAAATTTAAAATTGTTTAACTAGATAAAAAAATTATTCATAAGATCTAACTCTTAAACTTTGGTCAATTTAAGAAGAAAGAGTAAGAGAGTTTGTGATTTAACCATCTAAAATATGAATAATGTTTATAAGAATAATATTTATCTTTTATTATTATTATTATTATTATTATTTAATTATTAATTTTTCCCATATATTTCATTCATTTTAACCAATTCGACCGATTGACCTAAAGAAAAAAACAATTTGATTGATTTTTGATCTATTAATGATCAATTAGATCATAATAATAATAATACCGATTAATCGGTATATATAATCTGAGGATAAGCGTGGAGTTTTGGGAGCGAGGGCTTTTTCGGTAATAACAACAACAACAACAACAACAACAACAGCAACAACAACAACAACAACAACAACAACAACAACAACAACAACAACAACAACAACAACAACAACAACAACAACAACAACAACAACAACAATAATAATAAGAATAATAATAATAATAATAATAATAATAATAATAATAATAATAATAATAATAATAATATATGACTAGCAACAACAAAACTCAACACTTTGTAGTCCCAATCTAAAAATTATTGATGAGCTCTTAGCTTAGCGATGTCCTTTCTTTAGTATACAACTAGGTAACAAAGTCGTGCTACGCGTGGCACGCAAATATTTTTAAAAATCATATACATAAAATCATTGTTCGTTGAGTTTTATTATTTGAAAGTTGATATGATAAATAGAAATTTGTGTAAAAGTAATTAAATTTGAATGTTTAAGAATTATAAAGAAAAAAATTAGCAGAAATAAAACATGTTTCAGTTTAATATTTTCAAAAATATTGATGACGTCTATTTTGTTGCATAAAAAAATGCTTTTGAAATCCAATATTAATAAAAATTTGTAAAGTTTGATAATGGATAAGTAAAAGTAACATTTTTGAATTATTTTTGTTGTCGCTGGCATTATGAAATATGTGATTGCTTAGTTTATTGAAAATTTGTTTGTATGACGAAAAAAGAAGCAGAATGTAAATGTGATAAGAAGTGTGATTGACTTAACTTGTCGATAAATTTGGTTGTATGACAAACAAAACAGAATTCAAATGCATTTTGTAAGTCACGCTTCATATTTTTCGGAGTGATCCGACACTTATATCTATTTATTTAATTAATTTTGAGCATTTGTAGTAAATTTTTTGTATGTAATATTAAATTTAAATTCATGGACACAGGTTCAAAATGGTACTCGCATATTTTAATACTTTTATATTAAATCTTATAATAAATATGTACATGTAATTATTTTCTATCTCCAATAAAATGATCAAGCTAATGCAGCTACAACCGCCCAACCAAGTTCTTCACCTTGGCTCCTTATGATGGAACCGACGAACTAATAATTAGTGATGGTTCTTCACTGCCAATCTCTCATATAGGTACATTTTTAATCTGTACTTCTACTCATTCTTTTATATTTACTAATGTGATATGTGTTCCTACTATATCTTGTAGCATTTAACCAATTTCTCAATTCTGTCAAGATAACTCTATTGAGTTGTTACTTTCCTTCTTTGCTAAGGAGCTTTCCACGGGCAAAAAATCCTTCAAGATCCAAGTAGTGCAAGAATATACGAGTGGCACTCTTTACCTCCTTCTGTCCACTTCAGCATCCACAATTCTAAACAAGACTGGCATCATCGACTCGGGCATCGTCTGCATCTGTTCTTAGGAATATTAGAAGTAGTTTTCCCATGCAAATTTCTAATTTTTTGCTTTGAGGTTGTAATGCTTGCAATATCAATAAAAGTAATAAATTGCCATTTTATCGATCATCCTTTAATTCCAATGATGCCCCTCTTGATTTGATATTTTCGGATGTTTGGAATTCTCCGGTATATTCATATGATAATTTCAAGTATTATTTAATTTTTGTGGATCATTATACCAAATATATTTGGTTTTACCCCCTCAAAAAATAAATCTGATACTAAAGATATGTTCATACATTTTCGAACCTTAGTTGAAAATATTTCAAAAGGCCAATCATTCGATTCTTTTCCGATAATGGTGGTGAATATACAAAGCTCACTCTGTATCTTCTTGATAATGGAATAACTCACCTCACTTCTCCCAACACTCCTGAGCATTAGTTGAAACTGGCCTTGCTCTTTTCAACTATATGGCTATGCCGAAAGGCGACATCGCCTCACTCCGTATTTTCAACTATATGGCTATGTCGAAAGGCGACATCGCCATATAGTTGAAATTGGCCTTGCTCTTTTATCTCATGCCCGTTTACCACTCTCTTACTGGACATTAGCATTAACTACAGCTGTTTACCTAATAAATCAGCTTCCAACTCCTACCTTGAACTACCTTTCCCCATATTTTAAACTCTTCAACTTGCCTCCAAACTATGGTAAGTTACGTAATTTCGGTTGTTTGTGCTACCCATGGTAATGTCCTTACACCAATCACAAAGTCCAACCTATGTCTATTCCCTGCGTTTTTGTTGGGTACTTCTCCACTCAGAGTGCCTATCATTGTCTTCAACTTACAACAAATCGCATTTATACTTCCCACCATGTCAAGTTCGTAGAAAATACATTTCCATATAGAGAACTATCCTGAGCAGACATCCCCCCTTCCATCAATTGTAGCAGATTGGTGCTCCCTAAACATCCCCGTTCTTTCCCACGCACCACCCATTTGCACTACTACAAATCCGCACCAAACTAATCCTATCCACACTGATACAACACCCATTACAGCTCCTACACCCCCTTCACCACCACCACCAAATCGCATGACTACTAGTCTGCAAACAATATTATCAAAACCAACCCAAAGTATGTCAACACTACCCAATCAAAATTTGATGCTTTAACCCGTAATCACACTTGGGATCTAGTCTCTCACCAATCCAATCAAAATTCAGTTGCAAATGGCTATTCTGTGTCAAATATAATCCCGATGGCACCGTAAAACAATATAAGGCTTGTTTGGTAGCCAAGGGATTTCATCAGAGGGACTATTTTAACACCTTTAGTCTGGTTATCAAACCATCTACTAAAAGGGTTATTCTATCATTGGCAGATTCTTCGGGTTCAGAAATTCCATTGCAGACTCTTCTCTTTTTATCTACATGCAAGGAAATGTGGTCAGCTATTTGATAGTATATGTTGATGAAATTGGTGTTACAGGGCCCCCACTTCTGCACCTCAATAATTTATAACAAATCTTGCATCTCGCTTGTCACTCAAGGATCTTGGTAATTTATCAAATTTCCTTGGTATCGAAGTCGCTCTACCCCTGCCATCTTGTTTTTAAATCAAACAGCAATACAGCATACATCAATAATCTACTTATACAGATTAGCAGTTGCTGACACAGTTGCAGAGGTTTTGTGGCTTCGGTCTCTCTTATACGAACTTGGAATTACACTTTCCGAACAGCCAAGTATCTACTGTTATAACTTTGGTGCCACACATTATTCTACTGATCCTGTTTTCCATTCTCGAATGAAGCAATATTTAGCTCTCTCATTTTATTTTGTTCACGAGTAGGTTCATTTCGGCACTATACGCGTAACTCACATTTCAGGAGATGATCAACTCGCTGATATATTGACTAAGCTGCTATGCAGAACTCATTTCTATCTCCTTGCTGCCAAGATCGGTCTTGCTTTACGATTGTCTGACTTGCGGGGGAGTATTAAGGATAAACATGATCCTCCTAATGATGTACTTGATAAACTCAGACTCCCCCAGACAATACTCTACTGCATATAATTAATATCAGTTAGTTTACTTGTATGTGTACAAAAAAATAACAAAAATACCCATTTTTTAGAACAATAGTAACGAAACTACCCTGTTTTGAAAAAGCTTACAAAAATACCTGTTTCAATACTCATTTGCCAAATGGGTATATGGGATACGCATTTGGCAAATTCTTATCCTTCACATTTTCTAAGTAATACACAATAGAGGAATGGGTAATAGGAGAATATGCATTCATATAATGCGTATTTGTTGAAAAAATGGACACCTTAATCTGACATGCATGTGGTTGCAGGAGACATGCAGCAGGCATGTAGTAGACATGCAGTTGCCCACTTGCCTGGCAAACCAGCAGGCATGTAGCAGACATGCAGTTGCCCACTTGCCTGGCAAACCATGAAAACCACGCGCCTATACAAATGGAAGAAACAGATTGCGCGTGTTCCATAATCGAAGCATAATTTAAAAAAAAATTGTGAAGGATACGCATTTGGAAAATGCATATCCCAGATACCCATTTGGCAAATGCGTATTCTACCGGGTATTTTTGTCAAAAATTCTGAGAATGAGTATTTTTGTTACTGTTACCTAAAAAAGGGGTATTTTTGTCTTTCACCCTATGTGTACTAACTTATACACCCGTGCGATGCACAGATTTTTTTATATGAAATAAATTTATTTATGTTATAATTATATTTTTAATAATTATTTAATTTAAATTGAAATAATGTATATGAATTTAATTAATGATATGAATGATTTAAAACTTATATTATAAAATTTTAAATTAAATATTTTGTTGACGAAATTCGAATCTTGAATGTTTTGTAAAGTAACTTAATCATATAAAATATTTAATCATCAGATCTAACGGTTCTTATTTTTTTGCTAAAAATCTAACGGTAATTATTCGTTGTATACGGATTTCGATTTTATATTTTTATTAGTGATTGAAAGGTATGTTGTGATATTTTTGGGTATATATTAATAATTGCAAGATTGTGTTTCAAATTAAAAGGTAACATGTTTTAATTAGAAAAGAAATTTTAATGATTGTAAGATTATGATTGCAAAATTATGTTTTAAATTAAAAGGTAACGTGTTTTAATTAGAAAATAAATATTAATGATTGAAAGATACGATATTTTAGGTGTGTGTAAAGGGTAATATGTTCAATTAAAAGTTAACGTCTTTTAAATTGCTTGAAAGATACGATGTTTTATGTATTTATTAAATTTAATTTAATATTACAATTATGTTTTTATATAATTATTATTTTAATAGCTTTTTAAATTTTAATTTATTATAATTTAATATACCCACATTTACAGATTACACTAATGTTTCCTTATTATAAACAACGTATAGGGATTTTTAATATATTTTATGAAAATTGAAAATATAATGTGATATTTTTGGATATATATTAATGATTATAAGATTAGTTTTAAATAAAAAAAGGTAACGTATTTTAATTAGAAATGAAATTGTTGTGGAATAAAAAGTAGGGTTATCAAAGTGTGGCTAGGGTTCGTGAGGTTCGTGCTTTAATGGCTGCGCTTGCGTTATCGTGACCTAATTCGGGTCCTCACAAGATGCCTACGTATCTCAGAGTTGAGAATCAAGCCAAGACGTAGTTCTGAGATGAGGGGTCTGGCCCTTTATATAAGCTGTAGGAGCCTTAGAATCGTAATAGGGTTTGGAGACTTGGTGGACAAGTCACCGTTATTGAGGAAGGTTCTGACTCCTTCCTTATAGGAATTAGTTTCCATGTCGAATTAGGTGCCTTGGAGGCTGCATAATATCCCTGGGATATTCTAGAACGTTCCTTGTTTTTAGAACGTTCCTGGTTTGTAGATCAGTCCCATGTTAGAAACAAGCTTATACCGGGCGTCCCCGGTTTGGGCTGTTCTTTTGGGCTTAATCATTAACCACGAATTTAATGTCCAACTAGGGTTCCGGGCCTTATTTATGAGCCAATAAATACTATATTAATTATGTCTTTAGGGATTATTTTTCACCCATATCATTTGCCCCCCAACTTTTAGGAAAACTTGATTTCGTAGAAGTTTAAGGTCACATCGGCCCTACCAGGGTATCGTCTTACAATGAAGTGTGGAGCGACCTACACATTCACAACAACTAAAATTCTCTCCCAAGTTAATACTTAAGAAAGTTAAACGTTCCTTGGCCTCTCGAACCTTTTTCTTAAGATTTCTGGGCCTTTGGGGAATAGGATTAGTGTCGTTTCGAGCTCGTAGACACTAATCCAAGTGCAATTCGTGCATAGGATCCTTTATCATAGGTTCATTAGTGATTTATTTCCCTCAACTTATCTAAGATAGGGTTAATATCAGACGGTCATCGCTTGTAAGCCTTAATAAGGGCTAATTTTTCAGCAAAAGACACTAATTCGGCCCTAATCGGGGCTAAACAACCATAAACGGGGCTATAAAGGCCTTAATAGAGGCTAAATAACTCGTCCTTGATGTAATTATTACTAGGATATCCATTCTTAATCTTAAGATAGGTTAATACTCGAGTGGAAATCCTTAAACATCGCTAAACGAGGTTAATCACCCCATAACTGCGATTAGTGAAATCCTAACCTCAAATTTTGAAGTCAAGCTCATATTGTAGAGATTTTTATAATCTCCTTGACTGAAAAAGAATCACGTGAAAATACCCATTTTTTAGCGTTATAGAGCCAAACGAAATCAGCTAGGGGTCCAGGTGTTCGAAACACCTGGACCCATTTTTCCCCCATATTTCTGCTCCGCCTACCCTGGTCGGTAGGGGTGTCAAAATTTGACACGACCCGAAACCCGACACGAACCCGACACGGAAAAGTACGAATTTGGGTCGAGTGTTTTGAGTTTCGGGTCGGGTTCGGGTTGGGTAAAAATTTACCCGAAAAAATCGGGTCAGTTTCGGGTTAACCCAAAATACCCGAACCCGACCCGAAAATTTAATTTATGTAATATATTATACATAATATTAAAATTTACTTTATAATTGTATACATGTGTGATATATTTATAAATTATTTAAATAATTTTAATTTACATCTCATCTCTTTAAATTGATATTATATTTTTTTAATATATTTTAAATAAAAATTATTTTATAAAATAAAAAATAATTATTTTTTATTATTTTCGGGTCAAAACGGGTCATTTTCGGGTTCACCGGGTACATAACAGATCGGGTTCGGGTTAAAATTTTCAACCCATTTCGGGTTCGGGTCGGGTTCGGGTTGACCCAAAAACAGGACCGGGTACAGCAAACCCGACACGAACCCGACCCATTACCCGAAATTGACACCCCTACTGGTCGGCCATTTGGCCAAGGGTGCCTGGGACCCACCCAAGACTAGAGAGAATTTAATGAGCTTCGCGTGGACAGTAAGATCGTCCAAATCCGATATCCGGAGCTCGAGATATGACCCAAACAGCGTGGACAGCCCGGAGGTGTTTTCAAACCCTCCTTAAGAGTTTTGTAGTAACTTTTTCTCAAACGAATCACCTTGATTGCTTGAAACTTCATGTCCTTAAACCCTCAATCTTTCAATCATGTTTGAATCATGGATTCGCAGCTGATATTGGTTGGCTGAGGGGTGTTTCGAACACGCCAAGGGTTTCTGGTTTTCAAACCAGACCTGATTTTTCAACACCCCAAACACTTCTAACCTCAAATTTTGAAGTTTATCTTATATGATAGGGATTCTCATAGTCTCCTGGTTGGAGAAAGAATCAAGTGAATATACCCATTTTTGAGTTGTCTAGGCAAGAAATAAGGCCTTCTGGACAAGGTGTTTCAAACACCTTCCTGATTTCAAACACCCTCCTGGTTTGAACACCCCTGACATTCCTAAACTCAAATTTTGAAGTTGAGCTTATATGATAGGGATTCTTATAATCTCCTGGTATGAGCAAGAATCACATGAAAATATGCATTTTTGAACGTTTTAGAGGCGAAATACCTCATTTCGAGCTGGTTTTCAAACCAGACCTTGTTTCAAACACCTTCTTTTTTTTAACTTCTTGAAATCACTGAGAGACCTACCTAGGCTTTTAGAGAACCTTACAAGGTTTCTAAATCTCAAATTTGGGCACAAACGGAGCATTTTTGAGCGTTTTGGAGGGTCATGAAATCACCTAGGGGTTCAGGTGTTCAAAACACCTGACCAAGGTAGCCTGGTCGGCCTACCCTGGTCTGCCATTCGGCCAAGGGGACCTGGTCGGCCACCCCTGGTTGGCTTGGCCCCATCAATTTTTTTTTTTTTGAATTTTGGCCAAATTTTGACTATTTGACTTTGACCTTTGACTTTGACTTTTGACCTTGATTTTGACCAAAGCCCAATCTTGTTTTGAACTCCCCTCCTTGTTTCTAGAGTGAGTTTACAACACCATGGTTGGTTTTGTGATCCTTGATAAGTGGATTTTATATCTACTTGGAACATTCTAAATCGGCTTAAATTGATTGCTTTGGCCTCAAGTTTGTGGTAGTTTTGATGTGTTTTGTTTAATTGTGCAGGGTTGAAGGAATATCGATTAAAGGTGTAGTTTCCGTCATTATTTGGAGTTGATTTATGATATGGAATGAAGAATGGAGGCTAATGTCAACTACCAAGAAGTATACAAGTCATTAAGGATTAAAGACGGAAGCTCATGCAAAAGGAACGAGAAGAAAAAACTGAAAAATCGAAGAAAAATCAATTTTCGTAGATTGAGGCCGATCCGGGAGCCTAACTGGAGCTCCTAGCGCCATTTTATGCAGATGGAGCTGGCGCTCTAGGCGCCAATGGCGCTCCTGGAGCCGCGGGGGCGCTGGGAAAATTTCAGTTTTGTTTTTTTTTTTTACGATTTTGGCCATATCTTGAGTTCTAGAAGTCCGTTTTGGACGATCTTACTGTCCACGCGAAGCTAACGAGATTTTATATCGTTCTAAAGTGGTCCAGAGGTCCAATTACAGTTGGAACGTTCCAGAATTACTGAAGAGAAGGCAGCTACGAATTTTCCTTTAAAACAGAATCAGTTTAGGAAACGTAATTTTATTATAATTCTGTTTTGGTAGTTCTTGTTGGACAAGAATTCTAGAGCCTATATAAACACATCATACCCATGTAAATTAGAGATCTTGTACATATCATTACATACAATTACATATCTTAGCTTAGTTTTGCAAGGGAGAAAAGGAGAGAAGGATTCAACGCTCGTGACAAGCAACGGATCTAGATTTACTTCATCTTTTGTGTTATTCTGGATTCTAGATTTGTTTTCTTAACTCTTTTTTTATTAATATAATTACTTCTTTTATTCATATCTTGTTTTATATCATGTTTTCATCAAATCCCATGACGATGAACGGTTCAATTATGAGCTAATCGTTGTCATGGGATTCTAACGGAGTTATCTATGTAGGTTAGTAGTTTGTATGCTTTAAAGAGTTATGTGTGGTGAATTCTTGATATCCTCGTATGGTTGTGTTTCATGTATTTAGATGCGTCGGGAACATCTAATTTGTTAATCTCTTGCTAAACGAGAGTGGATCTTGAGATTTAGAACTTGCCATGCTAGCATAGGATAAGTTGATGTTTTAACATCATGATTTGTGGCGTAAATAGAGATATTATGCTGCCTTATGTGATCTAAGTGGATAGTTTGTGCTTAAACCTTTATGTTTTCAAATTCTATAGAGATATAGGGTCTAAACATAATTGGTGTCTACCCATCTTCTATCTCTTTTGTGGATGCATGCGTAGTTTGGTATTAGTATACCGAGAGGTAGCTTTTACTTATTTCGTGTTATCCGATCAGATATCAAAACCATCACATGTATTGATTAAAGGCTCCGACTCTAAGTGAAGTAGATAATGAAGTTAGGATCCCATGTTTTTATTCTTATAAGAAATTCATATTTAATTCTCATTAGTTAATTAGTTTTTACTTTGCATCTTAGTTTAATTTAGATAATTGAAACCCTTATTTGTTAATTATCTTAGCAGTGAATTAAGATCATACATTGTTGAATAGGCACATTAGCTGAAAAGAACTTAACCAGATCTCAGTGGAACGAACTTAATTGTATTACTTGTGACCACGTATACTTGCGTGATATTGTGTAAACAAGTTTTTGGCGCCGCTACCGGGGATCATCGGTGTTTAATTTAGTTTATGTGCTTGTCATCAGTGGTCGTTAGCGTTCACTGACTCGGATTTCTTACTTAGTTGTTTGTTTCGTGGTGTTTTCAGGTACTTGAACGTGTATGCGAACACATTTGTAGGCTCGTAAGGAAAAACTGGCAGAAGAAGAACTTGAGACTACAGTAGAGATGGGTGACGCAGCAGCAGCAGTCAAGGCTTTGAAGGACTATTCTCAGCCGAAAATCACTGACATCCAGTCTAGCATTGTTAGGCCAGCTATTACGGCTAACAATTTTGAGATCAAGCCGAGCACAATTCAGATGGTACAGAATTCGGTTCAGTTTGGGGGGGCTTCTACGGAGGATCCTAACATGCATATTCGAGACTTTATCGAGATCTGCGACACTTTCAGATTCAATGGTGTGTCGGATGAAGCTATCAAGTTGAGACTTTTCCCATTCTCTCTGAGGGATAAGGCTAAGAGCTGGCTACACTCTTTACCACCTGGTTCCATTATTACATGGGTAGATCTTGCTCAGAAGTTCCTTACTAAATTCTTCCCTATGGCGAAAACTGCAGCAACAAGGAACCAGCTGACTCAATTCCAATAGCAATCTGGCGAGTCCTTGTGTGAGGCTTGGGAACGCTACAAGGAGATGCTACGGAAGTGTCCTCATCATGGCATGCCTGATTGGATGGTTATTAATGGTTTCTATAATGGGTTGGGAGCACAGTCTAGACCTTTGCTAGATGCAGCATCAGGTGGAGCTCTTTGGGCGAAGAGCTATGAGGAAGCTTATGATCTTATTGAGATAATGGCTGCTAATGAATATCAGAATCCAACACAGAGGCTTTCTCAAGGCAAGGTAGCAGGTGTTCTTGAAGTTGACACAGCTTCAGCCATTGCAGCTCAGTTGAAGGCTCTTACGATGAAAATAGATTCTTTGGCAAATCATGGGATTCAGCAGGTTGCTAGTATTTGTGAGCTATGTGCGGGCGCACATGAGACGAATCAGTGTGCTATCTCTTCTGAATCAGCACAGTTCGTGAGTAACTTCCAGAGACCTGCTGCTCCAGTTCCAGCCACCTATCATCCTAATAATCGGAATCATCCTAACTTCAGCTGGAGCAACAACCAAGGTTCTCAACAACCTCAGCAGCCCTATCAGCAGTTTCAGGGACAGCAAGCGAAGCCATTCAATCAGGGCTATCAACAGCCATATGCTCCTAGGCAATCATATCAGCCTC
Source organism: Saposhnikovia divaricata (assembly GCA_036435485.1). Classification (NCBI taxonomy): domain Eukaryota; kingdom Viridiplantae; phylum Streptophyta; class Magnoliopsida; order Apiales; family Apiaceae; genus Saposhnikovia; species Saposhnikovia divaricata. The sequence continues at coordinate 39,091,593 of CM071599.1, forward strand.
CGGGATTTCAGCAACAGCCCCAGGCTCAAGCGGGGCAAGCTTCTAATGACAAATCAGAAATGGATGATTTGAGGATGATGATGAAGAACCTTCAAGCTTCTCAAAATGTCTTGGAAAACCAGATGGGACAGATTACAAGTGCCTTACTTAGTATACAACAAGGAACTCTTCCGAGTGATACGGAAACTAATCTAGGCAGAAGGGAAAGCAAAGAACAGGTCAATGCAGTTTCTTTGAGATCTGGAAAAGTCACGAGGGATCCTAAATCAGTAGCTAAGGAAGATGAAGATGTTCAGAATCAGCAGGTTGAAAAATCTGCAGTGCCAGTAATTGAGAATTCTGATTTAGTGGCTGATCAGCTTGATGGTGAGAAGAGCAAGAAACCTGTTGAAAAGTCTACTCCGGAGCAATCTTCAAAGAATAATCAGATCTATCCTCCTCATCCATTTCCTCGACGCGTGCAGAAAAGTCAAGAGAAACAGTTTCAGAAGTTTATGGATGTCTTCAAGAAATTGTCCATTAACATTCCTTTTGTTGAAGCACTGGAGCAGATGCCGAGGTATGCAAAGTTCATGAAGGATATTTTGTCACGGAAGAGAAGGTTGGAAGAATTTGAAACAGTGGCATTAACGGAGGAGTGTAGTGCAGTTCTACAACAGAAGTTGCCACCCAAACTTAAAGATCCGGGAAGTGTCACCATCCCTTGCACTATTGGCAACCTTTCTTTTAGCAAGTGCTTGTGTGACTTGGGAGCTAGCATCAATCTCATGCCTTTATCTGTGTTCAAGCAACTTGGTCTGCCGGAGCCAAAGCCAACCAATATCTCTTTGCAGTTGGCTGATCGATCTATCACATATCTAAGGGGCATAGTGGAGGACGTTTTGGTGAAAGTTGATAAGCTCATATTTCCTGCCGATTTTGTGATTCTAGATTTTGAAGAAGACAAGAAGATTCCCATAATCTTGGGAAGGCCTTTTCTAGCTACAGGACATACTTTGATTGATGTGTAAAAAGGAGAGCTTACAATGAGGGTGCAAGATCAGAATGTCACCTTTAATGTCTTCAAGGCCATGAAATTTCCGACAGAGGATGAAGAGTGTTGCAGTGTGGAAATAGTTGATACGGGTCAGAGAAAGAAGTTTGATCAGTTCTTGAGCGAAAAATCTGACACGCACATGATAAAGCATCACATCAGTGAGTCCATTGACAGTTCTTCAATTCGAGATCTTTCGAATGTCAAGCTCGGAAGACTTCCATCCCATTTGAAGTATGTCCTTCTGAATGATGAGTTGGTGATTTTTAAAGTGTGTCCAGATAATGTGTTAAGAAGGTGGATCATGGATGATGATAGCAAGAAGGTTGTCAACCAATGGGTGAATGGTCCTTCTTCTAAGGACAAGTCGAATACGATCTTTGAGCCACCATGATTTGAATTATATTTGTCCGGCTAAATGACGTTAACGACAACGCTTCGTGGGAGGCAACCCATGTGTTTGGTATGTTTTCTGCTATCCCTTGTAATTACTTCCATTCAATGCGGACATTGAATCTTTCAAGTTTGGGGGTGGTTTGGGGGATAAGTAGTATGTTGTATATCTTATTATTGTGTTCATATAGATAGCATATTGTGCATGTTTAGTCATGTTTAGTGTAAGTCATTCATGTTATGTTCGTGATTAGTTATGTTTTGTTTCATATAGGACATTCTGTTTTAGTTTTCATATACCATGCGAGTCCATTTTAGTTGCATTTCATGGCATGCATTGTTCATGATCCCTTTAGATGAGCTGATTCTGATTGGTAGGTATGTGTTTAATTGAGTGTGGTAAGGATGAGTAGAGGGTTGATTTATAGTTTCTATGAAATTGACTTGCATGCTTCAGAAACAAAAATTTTACACAGTATCATTAGTTTGCTTTTGGGCTAGGTTGAGGTTATGCTTGTTTGGCTGTTTTAGATTTAATCACTTGATTATATTTAGAATTTTCGTTATTCCCTTGATGGCCTAGAACATTAAAGTCTAAGTTTGGGGGAAACCAGGAATTTCATGCTAATTGTGTATAATTTTTATTGGATAGGTGTCAAATGGCTAGTAGCCAGCTCATATTTATATGAGTAGTCTAGGGTTGGAAATGAGGATTCTCATTCCAGATTGCATTGAAAAAAAAAGAAAAAAAAAAGAAAAAGAGTCAGAAAAAAAAGTGTTATGTGTTAGTATTAAATGCAGAATTAACCAGGGTGAGCTCTTTAATACTCGAGCAATTAAGTTCAATGGGGGCAATGCGCCTAGTGACCTAAGGTCCTTTGAGGTCTGGGATCCACTAACCTAACGCTCGCTACATGGGTATTATTGTATAAGCCTTTTTGGGTCTCATCCATTGCACGGTTAAATAAGCATGATTGTATATATGTGTCGTAGTGATTGTCTCGTAATAAAGCATGAGTTTCTGTTTACCTTGGATAAGGGTGGAGGTGTTTCTAGGTTATGAAGTGTCTACAGTCTATTCTGTTTATAAACCTGTGATTGTCTGAGCGAAGAGCATGTATGATTTTTTGATCTAGTTTTAGGAGTATATCTGATGAGCATCGCACACACGCACGTTTCTGTCATGTATTGTTATTATACTGGGACTTAGTCGAACTCTATTTGGAGTTTTTGCATTCTTTGAGATATATGCTTGCTCGTTGGTTTTGGTTAGTTAAAAAGGGATCTTTGCATTTTCATAATAGTTGCATTCATGCATTGCATTGCATTGGATTTTGTGGGTACATTCGCTATAAGCCCTCACGAGACCTTACTCGTCCACTAGGGCTGCCTAGGGGTTTAAAGGGCTTGTTGCATATGCCAAATGCAATCGTGATCACCTACGGAAGTGGTACTAGTTAGATAGTTAGTTGTAATTGTTTATGCTTGAGGACAAGCATCGGTTTAAGTTTGGGGGTGTGATAAGTGGATTTTATATCTACTTGGAACATTCTAAATCGGCTTAAATTGATTGCTTTGGCCTCAAGTTTGTGGTAGTTTTGATGTGTTTTGTTTAATTGTGCAGGGTTGAAGGAATATCGATTAAAGGTGTAGTTTCCGTCGTTATTTGGAGTTGATTTATGATATGGAATGAAGAATGGAGGATAATGTCAACTACCAAGAAGTATACAAGTCATTAAGGATTAAAGACGGAAGCTCATGCAAAAGGAACGAGAAGAAAAAGCTGAAAAACCGAAGAAAAATCAATTTTCGCAGATTGAGGCCGAGCCGGGAGCCTAACTGGAGCTCCTGGCGCCGTTTTATGCAGATGGAGCTGGCGCTCTAGGCGCCAATGGCGCTCCTGGCGCCGCGGGGGCGCTGGGAAAATTTCAGTTTTGCCTTTTTTTACGATTTTGGCCATATCTTGAGTTCTAGAAGTCCGTTTTGGACGATCTCACTGTCCACGCGAAGCTAACGAGATTTTTTATCGTTCTAAAGTGGTCCAGAGGTCCAATTACAGTTGGAACGTTCCAGAATTACTGAAGAAAAGGAAGCTACGAATTTTCCTTTTAAAACAGAATCAGTTTAGGAAACGTAATTTTATTATAATTCTGTTTTGGTAGTTCTTGTTGGACAAGACTTCTAGAGCATATATAAACACATCATACCCATGTAAATTAGAGATCTTGTACATATCATTACATACAATTACATATCTTAGCTTAGTTTTGCAAGGGAGAAAAGGAGAGAAGGATTCAACGCTCGTGACAAGCAACGGATCTAGATCTACTTCATCTTTTGTGTTATTCTGGATTCTAGATTTGTTTTCTTAACTCTTTGTTTATTAATATAATTACTTCTTTTATTCATATCTTGTTTTATATCATGTTTTCATCAAATCCCATGACGATGAACGGTTCAATTATGAGCTAATCGTTGTCATGGGATTCTAACGGAGTTATCTATGTAGCTTAGTAGTTTGTATGCTTTAAAGAGTTATGTGTGGTGAATTCTTGATATCCTCTTATGGTTGTGTTTCATGTATTTAGATGTGTCGCGAACATCTAATTTGTTAATCTCTTGCTAAACGAGAGTGGATCTTGAGATTTAGAACTTGCCATGCTAGCATAGGATAGGTTGATGTTTTAACATCATGATTTGTGGCGTAAATAGAGATATTATGCTGCCCTATGTGATCTAAGTGGATAACTTGTGCTTAAACCTTTATGTTTTCAAATTCTATAGAGATATAGGGTCTAAACATAATTGGTGTCTAACCATCTTCTATCTCTTTTGTGGATGTATGCGTAGTTTGGTATTAGTATACCGAGAGGTAGCTTTTACTTATTTCGTGTTATCCGATCAGATATCAAAACCATCACATGTATTGATTAAAGGCTGCGACTCTAAGTGAAGTAGATAATGAAGTTAGGATCCCATGTTTTTATTCTTATAAGAAATTCAGATTTAATTCTCATTAGTTAATTAGTTTTTACTTCGCATCTTAGTTTAATTTAGATAATTGAAACCCATATTTGTTAATTATCTTAGCAGTGAATTAAGATCATACATTGTTGAATAGGCACATTAGCTGAAAAGAACTTAACCAGATCTCAGTGGAACGAAATTAATTGTATTACTTGTGACCACGTATACTTGCGTGATATTGTGTAAACAATTCTTGATCTCAAACAACCTACTTCTTAGTTTTCAGGACCTTCTAGGTCTTAACTTATTCTTGAACTCTTGGTTTCAAATATCCTTGGGTTAAACTATGACCCTTGGCTTCCAGACATCCTTGCATACTTACAATAGGGTGTTTCAAACAACCTTGGCCTTGCCCCCTTATCACAGAGGTCCTTGTTTCTTAGTTGCTTATTCAAGGAATTACCTTGTTTTCAACACCTGACTTCAAGTCTAGGATATTTTGGTTGGTTTTTTACCCTTGATTTTGATTCCAACCTTTTTCATATGTTCATAGGACCTTGCCTTGGTTTGAATTTTGTCGAAAAAGCATCGTATGCACAAAATCATCCGTAACTTTTGACTCGTTACTCCGATGGAGACCCACGATATATCAAATCGAAGGTATTTTAGAGCTCTAGGTCCTGCAAAAAATTGCACCACTTTTCAACCCCAAAAAACGTCATTTAAGGCACTTTTGGAGCCAAAACAATTTTTTCATGGGTATTTCTCGTATCCGTGCATATGTTTGAGAGACCATTAGGGCTTTGACCCATTTGCTGAATCCTTGATTCGAGACGTTGAATTCAAACGACTAGCTCGAGTGGAGGCCTACATCATTGGTAGCCATCAAGGATTAGATTAATGCATATCTCAATGCTCTCACTGATAGTTTTCATGCCTCCGAGGCGTCTACGGGAAGCCATCCCGTTTCCAAATGTGCCTTGATAGGATCTATCCAACAACTTCCTATATCGATGGGTGCCACCAATTTCGAATTGATGGAAGGGGCCTTCAAGACCTGGAAGTAAACACTCCCTGCATAATTCTCTATCTCAGAAGAGGCGAACTTTGATAGGGCATCGGCCTTGACGTTCTCCTCCCTCAGAATGTGCTCAATATAGCATTCATCAAACTGAGTCATAACGGCTTTCACAACCTTTAGGTATTTTGCCATAGTTTCATCCTTGGCTTCGAACTCACCATTCACCTGCGATACTACGAGCCTCGAATCTCCACAAACTTTAAGGTTCTTGAATCTCAATATTCTGGCCAAGCCTAATCTGGCTATCAAGGCTTCATATTCAGCTTCGTTATTGGTTGTTGGAAAGTCCAACTTCAAAGCATATTCTACTAAAAACCCATCGGGGCTTTGCAAGACCAGGCCTACACCACTAGATTTTGTTTTTGATGCCCCATCAAAATAGAGCACCCAATATTCCTTCTAATCAGGTACAAGCTCCTCGACTTTACTTTCACCTTCTTGGCTTGACAATATCTCCTGCCCCCCGACTTCTTGGTTGTCGATGGTACATTCAACCACGAAGTCAGCTAATGCCTGAGCCTTGATGGCTGTCCGAGGCTTATATGTGATATCAAACTCCCCGAGTTCGACCGCCCATTTAATCAACCTTCCACTGGCCTTGGGGCTATGCAATATACTTCTCAACTGCTGATCCGTCAGGACTTCAATCTTGTGTGCCTGGAAGTAAGGTCGTAGCTTCCTTGAAGCTGTTACTAGCGCCAAAGCAAACTTCTCAATGGGTGAGTAATTCAACTCAGCTCCGTGCAATACCTTGCTCACGTAGTAGATAGGCTTCTGAATCTTGTTTTCCTCTCGAATGAGAACGGCACTCAATGCTTGTTCAGATATCGCTAGGTATAAATATAGGGTCTCTCCAGGACTAGGTTTGGCTAACAACGGGGCTTCAGCCATGTACTTTTTCAACTGTTCAAAGGCCTCTTGGCTTTCTGAAGTCCATTCAAAAATTTTCACCTTCTTCAAAGCCTGAAAGAAAGGCAAACACTTGTTTCCAGACTAGGAGATGAATCTCCCTAAGGCTGTAATTCTTCCAGTAAATTTCTGTGCGTCCTTTATGGAACGTGGTGATTCCATATCTAGGATTGCCTTGATCTTATTAGGGTTGGCTTTTGTGCCTCGCTTTTAAACCATCATACCCAAAAATTTTCCAGATCCCACGCCAAAGGCACACTTGGCTGGATTCAACATCATCTTGTGGTGCCTCGGCACTTCAAATGCCTCTCTGAGGTTCTTAATATGGCATGCCTTGATTAGGCTCCTGACTAACATGTCATTCCCATAGACCTCCTTGGTCTTCCCGGTCAAGGGTGCAAAAATCTTGCTTGTTTATTAGCCTATGGTAAGTGGCTCCTACAGACTCCTCATCTTGGGTTGACATCAACCTAGAGTTTTTAAAACAACCTTCCTTGGCTCAATTGGCCATCATGGCTTCAATGTTTGTCTTGGTTCCTGGGGCTTCTCTAGCGGCCTCTCGGCTGGCATGTGCTCGGCCTTAGGGCTGTTCGAGTGTTGAATGTCGATGCTCGAATGTCGATGCTCGAATGTCGATGTTCGAATGTCGAATGTTGATGTTCGAAATTAAGGGTTTTCAACCTCAATGAAGTTCTTTAAACTCGAACCTTGAAGTTTTGATGAAAGAGTGCATATTGGACCACCTTCACATGGTTTCAAGCCAAGTTTTGGGTGCTTTAAACCACCAAAACATCAGAGCCTCTGGTCGGCTCCTTAAGGTCGGATGAAGGCCTCCTTGGCTTCTGGTCGATCCCATGAGGTCTTGAACCTTCCCTAGGACGTTTTCAATCTCCATTTCAGGGTTAATATTCAAGTGTTCAACGCTGGTGTTAGATGTTCAATGTTGGCATTCTGGATCGAGAATCCAAAATTTCAGATTAGTTTTCAAGTTTTGACTTGAAGCTTAAACCTTTGGATCTTGATTGGAGGTTCATGACCCCCTCAAGTTTGACCTTCTTGGCCTTCATGGCTAATATCTCGTGTTTCTCCACCTAGAATTCGAGGTTGATATTCACATGTTCAACGTTGGTGTTCATATGTCGACTACCAAGTATTCACGACCTTTCCTTTGGATTGATGTCAAACTAAAGTTCTCTAGGATCCCTTACTTGACTTTATGTCTTTCATTGCTTGTCTCAAACCTTTGTTCTGATTTCAGGGTTTTCAAACCTATCTTTGCTTCTCATTTTTCTTGATTCTAGGTCAAGGATTTAAGGTTGATCCTCGATTTAGATTTCAAGAAATACAATCCCGTGTGCTTCTTGCCTTTTAAACTTCCGAGACGAAAACTTGCTTGAACTTCTTAATCCTTGTTCAAGGATATTCTTATATCCCTTGACCGTAGGACTATAATTCAAGCTTCTTTATTTGCTTCATCCTTGTATCCTCACTCCAGGTACTTAAAAAATATTGAAGAGTAGCTAGTTCTTAGCCTCCACATCCTTACATGGCTTTAATTGCCAGATGTGGCTTTTTAATCATCTTGTCTTTTATCCAGGGTCCTTCAAGGACTTAAACTCTTATTTGGTTGTATTATAACCTAACTCTCGACCCTTTAGGGTTTTTATTTATGGTTTGTTTGTTTCCATTCGTGTATTCTTTTATTTTCGGTACTTGGTCATCTTTGACTTACACACATCAGGTGCTTGGCACATAAATAAAATCACAGAATAGAGAACGAAAAACAAACTTGCATTAATAACTTGAAATGGGTTCAACCCTTACATAGAGTACTACTGTCCTACTTGGAGCAACATGCTCTGCAATGGTTTCATCGAACATTATTTCTACTTCTACTAGATAAATATGAATTTAAGTCCTATTAAGATAGTTTGAACCCATCGGGGCTCTTGCAAGACTAGGCCTGCATCGCTTGATTTTGTTTTTGATGCTCCATTAAAATAGAGCACCCATTACTCCTTCCTATCTCCTCATTCTTATTCTGAAGTTCACTTCCTGCTTGGGGTACTATCTCCTGCCCCCCAACTTCTTGGTTGCCAATGGTACATTCAACCACGAAGTCAGTTGATGCCATAGCCTTAATGGCTGTTCGAGGCTCTTGTGTGATGTCCTCTGCCGACCTTTCTAGGTCTTCCTTATCACTGTGGACATCCACGTCTTCAATCGGAAGGACCTGCCCCCCGACTCCATCAGGCCTTAATGCAGCTACATAGCAGCTCCTAGCCATTTTCTGATCACCTTTTTGTTCTCCTACACCATTCCTGGTTGGAAACTTGATCTTCATGTGATAGGTTGAGGCCACAGCCTTAAAAGTGTGAAGTCCAGTCCTCCCAAGGATGACATTGTAAGTAGAAGATGCTTTGATAACCAAAAAGTTCAACATCTGCGTGGCCTCCATTGGCTTCTGTCCGATCGTGACGGGTAACTGAATAGTTCCCTCAATTTTGGATTCTACTCTATTAAATCCATTTATGGGCAAGTTATTGGGGGTCAACTGAGAATCATTGTACCCCATCTTCACAAACGCATCATGAAACAGAATGTCGACGGAAGCTCCATTATCTATCAAGACTCGCTTCACCTCTGAGTTTCCAATCATAGGAGTTATGACCAGTGGGTCATCGTGGGGGAACTTCACCCTTCAAGGTCTGAATCATCAAATTCAATTGTTACTTCGGTTCTTGCACGCTTTGGTGCCTCTCCGACAATATGTATCACCTCTCGGGCATAAGCCTTCTGAGAGTTCTTTGTTGTCCCGGCCACGGTCGGGCCTCCTGAGATCATATTGATTACTGGCCCTCGGGGTTGTGGGTTGCGATCTTGATCATCGTCACTCCTATCATACTCTCTTCTCTGATTACCACGATCTTCACCCTTGGTGAAGTGACTCAGTTTCCCTCTACGGATCAAAAACTCGATCTCATCTTTGATTTGCTTACAATCATCAGTGTCATGCCCCACATCTCTGTGGAATCTGCAATACTGATTCTTGTTTCTCTTTGCAGGATCACCCCTGAGTGGCTTCGGCCATCGGAAATCCTTATCCTTCTCAATGTCCAACAAGATTCGACTCCTAGGAGTATTCAACCTTGCATACTCAGTGAACCTCGATCCTTGGTTCTTAGAGGCAGAGTCGGAGTCCTCGCTAGTTCGGGGATACTTATCCCTAACATCATACTCCTGCTCTGTCTTTCGCTTTCTAGAGTTCCCGTTTCCACCACTTTCGGTAGAGACCTCTGCTTTCCTCATGCTTTCCTTAGCCTTTATGTATTTGCTTGCCCTTTTTTGGAGCTCAGTCATGCTCTCAGGGGGATGTTTTGCCAACGACATCTGAAAGAAGGTGTTCGTCGTTCCATTTTCCAGGGCTATCAAAGCTACCTTGTTCTCCAGGTCTGGGACGTTCAATGTCTCCTTGGTGAAGCGCTTGAGATAATCCCTCAGGTTCTCATTCTTCCCTTGTTTCACTTGCATGAGAGATGCAGAGCTTTTTTCATGGACCTTTCCACTAACAAACTGTTGATGAAAGCACTACTCAACTCCTTGAAGGAGCCAATTGAGTTTGCGGGCAATCGGCTATACCATCTTTGAGCCATGCCTGCCAGGGTTTGAGGGAACACCCTACACTTAAGAGCGTCGCTAGCGGGTTGTAACAGCAGTGCGTTTGAGAATGTCCTGCCATGATTCGAGGGATCACCCGTTCCATCATATGGTTTTATCGTGGGCATCTTAAATTTTCGGGAAACACGAGCGTTCATCACCTCCTCAGTAAACGGGGGTGTGGGATCGTCAGGGTCTCCAAGTGGCATCAGGTCTTTGGGATCACCCCTGGGGGTCTCCACCCTTGTAGCTCCTCCAGTTGGGGCATCAGCCCTTCTTTATCTCCTTGAAGATCTTTCCAAATCAATAAAGGGAATCTCCCTCGAAGTTGGAGGGGGCCTATTCTGATTCTGTCTTGCTTGCTCCCTGGCTATGTCGTCCTTCAGCCTTTGGATCTCGGCCTCATGGGCCTTGATCCTCTCAACAGCTATTTGAGGAGGTACATCATGGATTCTTCGAGTCCTTCCCATAGGCTCCTCTCAGTGTAAGGTCCAGAGTAATCATAATACCCTTGCTCAGGAGGGGCTAAACCCCTAATATAGGGAGGCTGATAAGACTCAGGTATCTGTAGAGCGTGACCACTTGGTCCCGGATCCCTACGATTTGGAGGATAGTTAGGCAATCCGTATAACGGATCAGTATTTACGGGGAGTGCAGCGGTGGAGATCTGAACTCCTGAGTTTGGGGGACGGCTATTTAATGGTGAGACCACCATCTGAAGCTGATTGGTCTCCCATCCCGGATGGACGTCCACTGGTAAGGTTCTCTCAACATGGAGATCCGTCCCTACGGGTTAAGAAACTTGAGGCAGAGTGGTTGTCTCCGTTGATGGGGGTACATGCCCTTGTTCAGTAACGACTGGTGGAACAGAGGTGACGGTGGTAGCCTCGGTTGAGACTGGTGTCCTTCGTGTTTGAACCATGGTTGACGTTGTCTTCCCACAGACGGCGCCAAATGTTGTGGAATAAAAAGTAGGGTTATCAAAGTGCGGCTAGGGTTCGTGAGCTTCGTGCTTTAATGGTTGCGCTTGCGTTATCGTGACCTAATTCGGGTCCTCACAAGATGCCTACGTATCTCAGAGTTGAGAATCAAGCCAAGACGTAGTTCTGAGATGAGGGGTCTGGCCCTTTATATAGGCTGTAGGAGCCTTAGAATCGTAATAGGGTTTGGAGACTTGGTGGACAAGTCACCGTTATTGAGGAAGGTTCTGACTCCTTCCTTATAGGAATTAGTTTCCATGTCGAATTAGGTGCCTTGGAGGCTGCATAATATCCCTGGGATATTCTAGAACGTTCCTTATTTCTGGAACATTCCTGGTTTGTAGATCAGTCCCATGTAAGAAACAAGCTTATACCGGGCGTCCCCGGTTTGGGCTGTTCTTTTGGGCTTAATCAATAACCACGAATTTAATGTCCAACTAGGGTTCCGGGCCTTATTTATGAGCCAATAAATACTATATTAATTATGTCTTTAGGGATTATTTTTCACCCATATCAGAAATATTAATGATTTGAAGATATGTTACGATTGATGTTTTTATAAAAGGTAATATATTCAACTAAAAGTAAATGTGAAAATGACAATGGCTAATTATCATTAATTATATTATGTCATTATTTATTTTAATAATTAAAATAACCAAACCGATAAATTTTTAATATTTCAACTTTAATATAATAGTATAGATATGTTTATCTTTTAACATTTGTAGAACTCCCCTCATGTACATTCTGTAAACACTATTTATAGTGGTCTTTATCAATGAATGAAACAAGCTTTCACAAACATCTTTAACTCATTGGTACAATTTCGTAGGTTAAGGCTGAGCACTTGCAAGGCAAGGTAATCGCTTTATATTTCTTGCCATTGACACATGGAACGTTCGATTACAACATGATAAAGTGGGATGCAACATTCGTAATAGATGAGTACAAAGATCTACAGCCACACAACAATTTCGAGGTCTGTGCAAGATATCTACAGAGAGCTGTAATAAATCAGAGACAGAATGGTTAGCACCAATCCATCTCTTTTGGACAACTTTGTATGTAGTTGTGGTGCAGTTGTCCAAATGTGTTCAGAATTCGAGTTTAGAGCCAAGTGCCTTTTTTCAGTTCAAAGCAATGTCTACAAGCATTTGACTTAATGATTGCTTCAGTTTCTAAGCAGTGAGGATTGTATAAAGAAAAAAGGCAGCTGCATATGCGATTTGCAAGTCTTCGACTTTGGAATTATAAATTGTATCGGTGTAAGTGTCATTGTTTGGCTCCTTTAGAAATAAATGGAGTTTCTAAAGCACACTATAGAGAAGTTCTCTATTAGTGCACCTTAAATCTTGTATTTTATTATTAATTTTGATAATCCAACCGTACGGATGAAAAGTTTATGTCAAAATAACATTGTATACAAATTTTTATTATATTTGAAATAGTGGAGCATCACTTTTATAATAATACTATTTTCTATATATATTCAACGAACAGATTTATCATAATCTTATTGCTATAAATTTATAGTTCCAAATAATTAAATTACACGAAAATTTGTACATTGACATATTTTTGTATGAATTTAACATCCGTACGGTTGGATTGTTCAAATAATAACTAATTTATCATAATTTAAACCGCACTAATAGAGAACTTCTCTATTGTGTGCTTTAGATACTCTTTTCCCTATAAAATATTGATTGTAATTTTTATTCTCCTGACGTGATACGTACGCTCTTTACATTTATTTTACTTTTTTCATTGCTTACTAGCTATAAAATAGGGGTTCATGTTTACAGTCTTAATTTTCCAGGTTTAGGTACTCAGTGTCTCAGTGGCAACATGAATAGGCATTTGAGTTGCAGATGACAATTGTTTCCAAGGAGGAGAATCAAGAGTCGCAATCCAAGTGAATTGCGTCTCATTGCTGCTTTTGCGCATATTCTAACTCGGTTATGTCAGTTTTGTCCAGATTTAGAATAAGAAGTTGTTTTCGATATCAGGAAACAGCCTTTATGCCCTTTTATAGCAGGTTTGCCACTTGAGTCATATCTTTAATTACTCTAGACAGTAACTTCGACCAAATTTCGGTTTGAGATCCATCTCTCCTGTAAATAAACATATAGGTAGAGGAAAACATATCATTCCACATCAGATGCCTAAAACTAGTTGCCATCATTGTAATAACATCTATAATGTATAAAACAAATGCACACCCGATACTACTCTTTGTTTATCTGTACACAATTTCATGTAACTCCTCCCCGCAGCTCCCTCAAGGCCTCAACTATTGATTCATGTAGTTTATGACCTTAACCAAGTAAGAACTTGCCGATCTAAATTATGACATGTTTGTTGTATTTTGGTGTTCTAAAATGTTTTGTTTTTTCCACTAATTTGTGATATACCATACATACTTGATTCCCAGGAGATTGATTCCATCTTAGTGCTGGGATTCCCGATAGGAAACTAATGTCACTGGATACGAAGCCATTAGAAAAGCTAACATCTTGGTTTCTTTATTGGTTTGTGTTCACTGGTTACAATGGCAATGCATATTGATATGTAAGTATGTTTCTATTATAGGGAGAAGCTGAATTCTATGAATCTTCTCTTGTATATGGCTCCTATAGCTGTTGTACTACTCCTTCCTGCTACACTTTATATGGAACAAAATGTGGTTGGTATTACAATAGCTCTTGCTAAAGATGACATCAAGATCGTCTGGTATCTTCTATTCAACTCCGCGCTTGCATATCTTGTGATTTGGTCACAAAACACACCAATGCTCTAACTCTCCAGGTATCTCCCACCAAACTTTAATTCACAGAGTATCTTGTTGCATCGTTATCTTTACTGTATCCATAAAGATTGTCTGATCATAGAGAAACTCCATCTTGCTGATAAGTGTTCAGTGATTCATTATAAAATGTGATGGACTGACTCGTTTCACACAAACAACATATAGATAAGACTCCGATCTACAACTTTTATAAAAGGAACGAATGAAAATGGTACTGAATTAAATAAGATAATCTGGAATTGTTCGAGAGTCCAGTCTCTCCATAGTTTCTGAGAAAGAGAATACGTTTACAATTCAATCGATAAAAAACCCTAGAAGATATTTTCCACCCTATATCTCTCCTTTCTCTTTTTCAGCTGCACTTCCCATTTTACCCCTTGACCTCATTTTTTGACCCGTAGTCTAATTCTCTGCTGATACAATTACTTTCCTGCCCTTCTTGTTCTTTCTAGAAAATGTTATCAGCTGTCTTGTTGTCTCTTGTTGCATCACATTACTTCCCCCCCACACAGCCACCTTGTCCTCAAGGTGGAAATGAGGGAACTGTTGGTCCACAATGGTCATGTCTTCCCATGTTGCCTCAGTCAATGGCAGTGCCTTCCACTTAATTAACACTTCCACCCTTGTTTCTTTTCCTTTCTTCATCTCCCGAACCTCCAGTAGTTGCTCCGGTTCTACCCTTAACTCCAGGTCTGTTGTCAATTGTGGTGGCAGTTGTGAGACTATAGTTGTATCCCCCACTGATTTCTTTAGTTGAGAAATATGGAACACTGGGTGGACCTTCGAGGTATCAGGGAGAGTTAACTTATAGGCCACCTTACCCACTTTCTGCTCCACCTGATAAGGCCCATAGAATTTAGGTGCTAACTTCTCAAAAGGACGGTGTGCTAAAGTTTTCTGTCGGTAGGGCTGGAGTTTCAAGTACACAAAATCACCCACCTCAAAGCTCTCTTCTCTGCGTTTGGAATCCGCTGCCCGTTTCATAATTTGCTGAGCACGAAGTAAGTGGAAGTGGAGATCATCCAATAACGCATCGCGTTCCTGTAGCAGTTCTTCAACACTGTGGACAGGGGTTTGCCCCTTGTCTGCCCTGATGAGATGAGGAGGATCCCTACCGTATACCACCTTGAATGGGCTGAGTTTGGTGGCACAGTGAGGGGATGTGTTGTACGAAAACTCAGCCCATGGCAGCCACTTTGCCCATGAAGTTGGTTTCGTTCCGATAAAGCACCTCAAATATGTTTCTAACGCTTTATTGACGATCTCCGTCTGCCCGTCAGTTTGAGGGTGGTAGGCGGTACTTTTCTTTAGAGTTGTGCCATGAAGCTTGAAGATCTCCTTCCACAATGTACTGAGAAAGATGCGATCCCGATCAGAGACTATAGAATTAGGGAAACCATGAAGTCGAACTACCTCCTTAATAAAAACAGTAGCCACGGTAAACGCATCAAAGGGGTGTTTCATTCCAATGAAGTGTGCATATTTAGATAATCTATCGACAACCACTAACACTGTATTAAATCCCTGTGAAGACGGTAGACCTTCAACAAAATCGATAGATATATCTTCCCATACCATATTCGGAATGGGCAAGGGTTGAAGCAAACCTGCTGGGGCTAACTGTGAAACCTTTTGCTGCTGGCAAACACTGCAATTTCGCACATACTGAGCAATATCACCCCTCATTCCTGTCCAGTACCAGTTGGTGGCCAATCGCTGGTAAGTTTTAAGTTCCCCAGAATGTCCTCCCATCGGAGAATCGTGGTACTCATGAAGCAAACTCGGCTTGAGACTTGAATGTCGAGAGAGAACAATTCGCCCTTTATACCTCAGTCGATCATCAACCAGGCTGAACCCATCTTGTACTGTAGTCCCCTCTTTTAAGTCAGTGATGATATGTTGTAGAACCTTGTCTTTTTCCAGTTCGTTTTGTACCACGTCCCATGATATAACTGGAATTGAAACCATGGAATGTAAAGCAATTTCCCCAGAAGTTTTCCTCGACAACGCGTCTGCCACTCTATTAGATGTGCCTGGTTTGAATTGTATCTCGAAATCAAATCCCAGCAGTTTCGTGACCCATTTTTGATAGTCAGAATTTACCTCCCGTTGCTGAGTCAAAAAACGAAGGCTTTGTTGGTCCGAACGCACAATAAAATGGCGACCAAGCAGGTAAGGTTTCCATTTTTGGACTGCTAGACAGATTGCAATTAATTCCTTTTCGTAGACGGACTTGGCCTGAGCACGAACCCCCAGATTCTTACTAAAGTATGCAATTGGCCGATGGTTCTGCATTAGTACGGCACCTACTCCATACCCTGAGGCGTCAGCTTCAATAATGAAAGGCTGTTGAAAGTTCGGCATTGCTAAAACTGGTGGAGTGGACATAGTTTTTTTGAGCCGTTCGAATGCTTCTGTTGCCTGTGCATTCCACCCGAAGCAATCCTTCCTTAGCTGTTCAGTCAGTGGTCGGGCTATTTGCGCGTAGCCAGCCACAAACTTACGGTAGTACCCCGTCAACCCGAGAAAACCTCTTAATTCTTTCAAATTTTTGGGTTGAGGCCACTCCATCATAACTTTCACCTTTTCCGCATCCATTTCCACTCCTTCTTTTGAAATGACATGACCCAAATACCCAATAATCTCCTTACCAAACTCGCATTTTTTTAGATTTGCATATAAAGAGTGGGTGGCCAGCGTGCTCAGTATGGTGTTTAGATGCTCCTTATGCTCAGACGGGTCTCGGCTATACACCAATATATCATCGAAGAACACCAACACGTATTTCCTTAAAAATGGGCGGAAAATGTCGTTCATTAACGACTGAAATGTAGATGGGGCGTTCATAAGACCAAACGGCATGACCAAGAATTCGTAGTGGCCGTCATGCGTTCGGAAAGCAGTCTTGTGCGTGTCCTCGGGGCGAACCAATATTTGATGGTAACCTGCCCGAAGGTCTAACTTGGAGAAAATGGCTGCCCCATGTAGCTCATCCAGCAGCTCATCGATTACCGGAATAGGATATTTATCCGGCACTGTTTCTTTATTAAGGGCGCGATAATCCACGCAGAAACGCCACGACCCATCTTTCTTCTTAACCAACAGTACCGGACTGGAAAAAGGACTGGATGAAGGTTTGATAATCCCAGCCGCCAACATTTCTGCAATTAGCCGTTCGATCTCATCTTTTTGATTCTGGGGGTATCTATATGGTCGTACACTGACCGGGTTGCTGCCATCTTTTAATACAATTCCGTGTTCATGGTTACGAATTGGAGGTAGGCCTGTGGGTTCTTCAAACACTTTAGAGTAGCTTTGTATCACCTCTTGTAAAAATTCTGGTATTCCAGTAGTAACATCAGCCCTCACCATAGGTTCTTCTGGTTCTAAGTTGGTCTCCATTCGACTGCATTCCACCCAATACCCCACGCTGCCTTTCCTCAGTACTCTCCTCATTGCCTTAAGTGAAATCTGCGAGTGTACTAGTGATGGATCCCCAACCAAAGTCACTGGCTCCCCTTGGTACTCAAACTTCATGGTTTGTGTTTTCCAATTCGTCAAAACCATCCCCAATTTTTCTAACCACTGTATTCCCAAAATAACATCTGAGCTCCCCAATGTCAAAGGCAAAAAATCCTCCACTATCTCGACTCCCCCATTTAAATACAATCGAACATCCCGACAAACTCCTTCTCCTCGTATAGCTTCACCATTACCTAGGGACACCCCAAATCCCCCAGAATCTGCAATTTTCAACCCTACTTCCTTAACAGTTCGAAGAGAAACGAAATTGTGAGTGGCGCCCGGGTCTATCATTACTACCACTTCGTAGTCACCGATTACCCCTTTTACTTTCATTGTTTTAGGATTCGAAAGTCCAATAACAGAATTCAGGGATACCTCTGTTGCAATCTCTTCTGTTGGAGAATTCAGTGGAGCCTCACTGTCATCCCCGTCTGTCTCCAGTTCATCCTCAGCGATCAACATAACACTTAGCTCCTTCTTCTTGCACCTATGACCCATCATCCACTTAGCATCACAGCGGTAACAAAGCCCTTTTGCCCTTTTTTCTTGTAATTCCTTCTCTGTTAACCGTTTAATATCCCCTCCACTATGGCCTGTCGAAACTGTTGAAGTGTGAGAATGAGTAGAAGCTTGTGATTCTGGTGATCTCGATCCCCAATTTCGAGTTAACGGTTGACTGGCAGGTGGACCAAGTGAGTATGAACTCATCGTTGATGGTGCCCTACTGTACCCAGAAAAACCCCCTGATCTTATTGACCCCAGCCCAGCCTTCTTTGAGTTCATCACCCTATGTTTCTCCTCTACCTTGACTGCCATCTCCATAGCATGCTCCAAACTCACTGGGTTTGTTAATCTCACATCTGCCTTGATTTCCTCCTTTAGTCCATTGATAAAGTGTCCCAACAACATTTCTTCCGAGATTTGTCCCAACGGAGCTGCCGTTTCTATAAATTTCCTTCGGTATTCCTGCACAGTGGTTGTTTGAGTGGTTGACAACCACTGCTCATACAGAGAACCCCCATTCAGAGATCGAAACTGTCGTAACACGAATAGCTTTAAATCGGCCCATCTCCTAATTGGATGTCTATTGTGTTCCCACTGATACCACCTTAAGGCATCTCCCTCCATAGCCACTGCCGCTGCATCAAGCATTTCGGTCTCATTCATCCGATAAAACTGGAAATACCGTTCGACCCTTAAAACCCATCCGTCCGGGTCGGATCCATCGAAAATCGGCATATCCAACTTCCGATATTTCCAATTAGTTCCTCCACCATTCGGTACCGCTCCTCCAAAACTACCCCCTGTAAGACCTCGCCCAACCAGCCCACTACCCATTTCTTCCAAACCACCCCATGTGGGATTAAGGTTCTCAGGGTTAGATCCCAGATGTGTGGTACTTCCCTCTATTTTATCATGTACAGGCATATGATTTGATTGCAAAGCAGTAAGGGAAGATTTTACCTCTGTTTGAAACTTTATCTGCTCATTTCTTACGTTGTTGACCAAGGATTCATGGTACTCTCGACTTCGATTTAGGCGCCCTTCCAACCTTGCAGCCAATGACTCGATCTCAACCCCTAATTGCTTCGTCGTCATACTTTGGCCCTCTATTAACACCCCCGTAAGTGAGTGGCGCAGGGCCTCCGTTGCAGTCGCCACTTCCTTTGACAACATCTCCTTCAACGATTCCTCCATAGAATTTATCCTTTCCTCTAACATATCCATTCGCTGTGCTACTGTCGGTGGTCCCATCAGATCGGAACGCTTTGATACCACTTTGTGATGGACTGACTCGTTTCACACAAACAACATATAGATAAGACTCCGATCTACAACTTTTATAAAAGGAACGAATGAAAATGGTACTGAATTAAATAAGATAATCTGGAATTGTTCGAGAGTCCAGTCTCTCCATAGTTTCTGAGAAAGAGAATACGTTTACAATTCAATCGATAAAAAACCCTAGAAGATATTTTCCACCCTATATCTCTCCTTTCTCTTTTTCAGCTGCACTTCCCATTTTACCCCTTGACCTCATTTTTTGACCCGTAGTCTAATTCTCTGCTGATACAATTACTTTCCTGCCCTTCTTGTTCTTTCTAGAAAATGTTATCAGCTGTCTTGTTGTCTCTTGTTGCATCACATAAAAACATAAAGCGGAAAAACTGAAGTACTAGGCAGAAGAGTTGCACATATATCTAAGCATATACATATCCTCGTATCAATTTTTTGTTCATTGTATACAGAAAGCCAGAACACACTACTGTATGCTTTCTGATAGCTTCACAACCTAGTTTTGGAATTGCTTAGGATATACAATTAAGGGAGAAGATCCCTTGTCAGGGATGAGGGAACAAGTTTAGTACATTATTTGTAGGACTATGAGTTGGAAAGTTCTTATAGCTTGAATGCTTGATTAGTAGGTCTCCCTTGTTATAATAATATATAGTTGTTGAGATAACCAATATCTTAAAAATGCTATACTGTGCTTTCTCTGATTTCTCACATACTGGTTCTTAACTGAGAGATCAGTCAGGCATATACATAAACAGAGGAAATTTGAGGATGAGGTCTGTTTTGGGAATTGGAACAGCAAAAAATAATGAACTGAATATTGGTAAGATAATGACTGTAAACTTTTTAACTGGATCATTGTGATGAAACCACTTGAGCATTCAAAATTTGTGGTGGAATGATAATCAGAATGAAAATGATATATTTCTGAATATTTTGGCATCAGTTCGAATGGTATTAAAGGTTGAAATGTACTTGCATTTTAAGAGTGCCTTCCAGGTCCTTAGAAACGCAGAAGTTGTGTATTGGGGGTGCCTTCCACTTTATTAACTTCAGTTTCATTCTTCCAGGTCCTTGGAAATGCAAAAGGAGCAGTGGCTGTTGTGGTCTCTATATTGATTTTCAAGAATCCCGTCTCAGTTACAGGAATGTTCGGTTATACACTTACAGTTATTGGGGTTATCCTCTATAACCAAGCAAAGAAGCGCAGCAAATAGAAAAAAGTAACAGTCAATTTCCACTCCATCTTTGAACTACTATGTGTTTTCTGAGTATTAGGGCAACCAACTTGAAGCAGATTATGATTCAGCTGCTTGGATTCTTCCCATTGCCCTCTGGTTACTAAGTCATAGCAGCCGAGGAGAGCAGTTCCCCCCTTGTAACCTTTTAAGTACCACTATATATCTAGGCTAGATAATATAATAAACTTTCATAATATTTGTTCATGACTGCTAAATGCAATTCAAGATTACTCAATGCAGTTTGGATAAATTATATAATTGTCCTTTTTGCCCTTTTGTATGAATTCTAGGTGCAGCCATAATTTTTTGTGTAAACAATTAATATATTCACGTTTACTTCACCTACTCATATATATTTAATTTATTTTTATTCATTTATATCCTATCTACATAATACAATGTATTTAATAATATATTTATATTTATATTTTCATAATACATTAATTTATATTTTCTAGATTAATCTAATTAATTATATTAGATTTTTCATATTCAATACAATGTACTTGATAATATATTTTATATTCATATTTTTTCAATACATTAATTTATATTTTGTAGATATTGTTTATTCCACAGAGACAACAGCAGCGTTCATACAGCAACAACAACAAAGATCAGTGTTGTGTGTGAAGGGCGGTTGATTTAGATTTATTAAGGTTTTATATGTTTAAAGTCCCGAAGTACTTTCGTGTCGTGTACTTTCGTGTTTCGTGTACGTAATGCTAAATCCAAAACCGACCCGTTAAGGATTCGTTTTGTTTCGTGTTCGTGTACCTTCATTTCGTGTACGTTTCGTGTCGTATTTCGTGTAATTTTTGAATAAAAATAAAAATATTTAAATATTAATTTTTTACTAGTCCAGTCTTAAGTCAATATGTCATAAAGAATGAAGTGTGCTTAAATCTTGTGAAACTAAGATTTGAAACTATTTTGTATTTATTTTATGTAAAAATTATATATAAAATATCATTTTAAAATATGTATTCATATAATTTTAATAAAATTATTTTAATATTTATTTATTTCGTGTATTTTCGTTTCGTGTCGTGTACCCAAGGGTAAACCCAAAACCGACACTAAATTCATCCGTGTAATTTCGTGTTCGTATACTTTCGTGTTCGTGTACCGTAAAGATCAACCCAAACCCGTAATTTTCGTGTCGTTTTCGTGTCGTGTTTTCGTGTCGTGTATGAAATTGCCGGCTCTAGGGTAGAGTATCCACCCTTACCCTTCTCCCCTTTCAGGTAGAGTTTTTATAAAATAAAAATAAGACTGTAGTGGACTCAGATCTGGGACTAAATAATACCTTATTCGTTCATGATTCTAGACAACATGGTAAGCAGATTGTTCAACTAAAAATTCTGTTTTTTTGTCCTTAACATGGTGAGCTCATTTATATTATATGGCTATAATGAATTTTTATTGGCCAAGTGTTTCATGAAACAGGACGTACAGTGGACCCTCTGAATTAGAATAAACTACATCACAACCTGCCAGTAATTTAGTTTTATATGACTTGACACTTACTGCAATATTACATTGGTTTTTAACATGGTTATTTAAGTGATAATGATACAGACAACTTTCAGAGGATGAAAGAATGCAGTAATCACTTGCAAATTGAAAAATCAGACTGAATATAAAAAGATGAATTATGCAACTGATAAGAGCAAAATAATTGCAAGTTTGCAGCACTGACTGGAAAAGGCTGAAATAGGAGCTCTTCACAAACTAGAGTTAGAATTATGAGCATCATATACCCTGGCTAGCAGATATAGCTCACAAAAGGCCACACAGGCTCCACATCACCTAGAAAACAAACATTACCTCCAGGTCCAGCTGACTAAAAAGTTTTTTAAGACTCTGATGTTAATTCCTACTTCAGAAAATAACTAGTAATGCAAATGATGATGTTCAGCACAAAAACTTGAGAATCAGAAGCTAAAAAACTAAGAGATAAAATTAGCTTTACCATTTGCAAGATTGCTTAACAAGGGCCATCTAATTTATTAAGAAACATAAATTATATGGGACCTGGCAAGTATATTACCGAGATCATCAAACAAAAGGCCAAACATGCCAGTAAGAAACCCCCGTAATTTGGCAAAAAGCAAGAACATTTAGATGGGGAGGTAATAATTTAACAAAAACAACAAAAAACCATGATATTCATGATTGTTATACAAGATTAAACTACAAAATCAGGAAAGAACACAGTCAAGACATAAGAACTTTAACCATTGCTTTCCAAAAAGGCTGTTAAGTATTTAGCAACAAAAAAAAGGCTGTTAAGTGCAAGAACCACTGAAACAGAGTTGATATGTAACAGGTAATTCAAATCTGAGTTACATTCTTTGTCAAAAAAAAAAAAAAAAATCTGAGTTACATTCAAACATGAAAAATATAACTATGAAACAAACCCCAGAAATTATAGTTTTAAAAAACCATAAATCGAAGGATAAAGTATCATGATCTGTTGTCAAATATCTTTCAACTTGTAATGTTGTTTTGATTGTAACAAAAAGACAAACTGAAATAGCAAAAAGAAAGACATAAACCGAGGAGCAGACATTCTGTTTAATATCCTAATGGCAAGCCTCCTCCTTCCTTCACTCCCCTTCCTTTCATACAGTATACTTACAAAACTAATCCATCATAAAATATGTGAAATGGTCAAAAACAATTACAAGGACTCGTAAATAGTCTAGTGGCAAACACATATCATTATCTCGCATAAACAAAACTGTATTATAATGTATAAAATAACATAATGCGAAACAAAGAATAAACCAGACAAGCAATAAAGAACACACAATTGAACAAAACAGACTCCATCTTTTCGCAATTAAACCCGAAACAATGCAAGTTCATTAGTAAATAAACAGCAATAAAATCATAACACAAACAAAAATAGTCTAAAATCAGCAATAAAGAACACAGTTGAACAAAAACAGCATCAAGAAGCAATTAAACCCGAAACAATGCAAGCAAATTAGTAAGAAAAACAGCATCAAGACCCTAAATAGCACAATCTCTATTATAAAATCAAACAAAAAAAGTGCAAAATCGAAAAGATTCATACTAGGGCTTTCGAACATAAACGTAATAATATCACCGCCACCATCCGCTTTAATCGTAACAATATCATCATTGCCAGCACACTTCAACATTTTAGCCATATTCCCCAAATTCATCTCCATTGAAATATTTTGATCACATCGATAATGCTCAAACCCTTCTGACCTTGAAAGAAGCGCAACAAGCGCTACGTGACTCGAATCCATGGCTGGTAAAGAAAACCCAGTTGCAGAACAATCGAAAATTAGCATCATTTACTAGGTCTTTGATTGATTCAAAAACTTTCTTTAGTAAACTGCCCTGTACAAGTCTTGGTTCAAGCATTTTTTTTGTTTGATTTTGATGTGATTGTGAATCTGGGTGTGATTTATTTGTGGTTTTATGAGGTGGGGTGTGGATGGATTTGTGTTTTGTGGTGTTGTTATATGTGGGTTGTGTGATGGTGGGAGATTAATGGAGGGAAGGTTTTGGCGGGAAATAGGTACAAGAACAAGATGGATACAGGGTTTTACCATTAGCATTGCTTGTTGCCCTCAAACATGGTCAGAGCGAGCAAATTAAGACTACAAGTCACACATGCATTCCAATCTACAGTTTTTCCTATTAGAATTATGTTTCAAACTTGTACCAAAGTCGAGCTGTTTCCATTTAAGGATGAACTGAGAGCTGTCAAGTTTGGGTCATCCTTGTGTTTGTTCCAAACTCCTTCAAACTGTGGTCCCTTGCATCTAAGGATTTGAATCACAAAAACTATCAGTTAGGTTCAACAAAGTAAATACTCAACCCTGAAAATACTGAAGTTCAGAAGTTACTATGCACTTACTGATGAAGCAAGATCAGTATTTGCAGAACTCGTGTCCTAATCGGTTCACATTCAATTTTCAGTGCTGCGTCCTTGTATAAATTGACCAACTCATTAACTAATCTGGGGCAGAAACATCACCGTTAGGATTATCATAATGGAAGAAGAGAACAAAAACTGTATTAAGATTCCACCACATTAAAAGAAGATTAGAAAAGGTCTAGAATCAGTTATCACTTATCAGCTAAATATAGTGAGACACGCCAAGAAGCAGATGTGAGATGACATCAGAATAGGGGCTAAAAGCTATACCACTGTATTATTCTTATATTAGAGTGATATGTAAATAAGATACCCGGCTATACCATGAACATAGATGAATTCGTACTAAATTTGGTTTTTGGTTTTCTCATGTTATTTGACCTCCTAAGAAGTTTGAAATAGAGAATGTAATCAAGTTTATTATTTACCATAATCTCTTTCGTTAGCAATCTCTCTCTCAGGAATATCTACTGCCAAGTGCTAAGTGGACGTGATATTAGTTAAGTTGGAGGCTATTAGAAGTCTGGAACATGACTCGTGCATGAGAAAATATATGTAACATCTAACAAAAATAATGAATGGATGAAACACAACCAGTGAATCAAACTTTTCTTTTATACCTCGAACGTAAAGAATGTTTACAAGTTATCCGACTACAAAAAACCATTTAAGGAATTAAGGGAGAGAAAGAGAGGTGGTGATGGTATTCTATACAATTCAATTAGATAAGCTACTTCAAAATACTAATGATTTGACTGCTACCCACCCAACTAAGGACCTATTTCTTCGTGCCAGCTCTACTACATTGCTTTGGTTTGACCATTCAGTCAGCCTCTTGCAAGTCTCATTGGACACAAAATTTGGCTATTATATTCTCTCCTTCTCCTCCCTCCCCGAAAAATATTGATAAAAACAATTTAAAGTATGCAGCGACCTCCATATGAAGCCTATACTTAATATAAGATGATATATAAGAATACTAGCAGCAACGGAAACGGAAATAATGGTACTAATATATTTCACCTTTCAAAATGAGGCGAATTCCTTATCCAGGTTAACTTCACCACTAATGTGATCCGATCAAGAACCTGCATTCATTAGATAAAGATATGTAGTCTTCGTATAAATAACATTACTTTGAACTACTGTCAGATTCATACTACTGTAATAAGTTACACATATCCTCATCAGTTTAAATTTTTGAAACAGCGCAGTAAACAACATAATGCAGAATTAACCTTTTTTCATATATTTTTTTAGTGCACAGGGATGTAAGAAAACCATAAAACAAGTTAAACTCCATCTTAATTTATAGATGAAGAATTTTCTGATACACATCTACCTCTCAGGGAAAAGTAACATTATTGAACCAAGGTTGACAACTACGTCCATTCCCATCTATCTAACGAAAGAGATATAAGTAATCCAGCTTTATTTTCGTCATCATTTAGTGACAAATTTCAGGATAATGGGCATAAATATATACTGATTATCTGGGATAACTTAGAAGGCCAGAAAACAGAGACAAACATATTATATCATTAGATCTCTTAGCAAGAAGTTAATAACACAGTACTAGCAGAAAAAAAGGTTGTTCGCAAAGAATAACCGGAGGCAGATAATAAACTGTCAGAAACAAAAGTTGCATCTGTTAAAATCCATTATCCTGTACTGTTTTATATTTCAATATTGATGGTCCACTCTATTTAAATTCCAGTTCAACTTTCAGAGATCTAACTGTGATAACTACATGTAATATCATATTACTAACACTTTAAAGATCCCAATCAGAGAACACAAATCTTAAAATTTGATGCAGAAAACAACCATTACCAGGAGAACAGTTTCATCATCATCAGCGTGCATCCACTTGAAAAAGAGAGGAAATATACGTCTAAAATGAGCTAATAATACAAGACCCGCGCTATTGAAAAAAGGGTCAATGTGCTTAAGCCACGCGACACGGCGTTCCTTATTTCTTGGTTGTCGTTCCAGATGACTCAACATCTCATTTAAAAGCTTTTCGTACCTATACAAAAAATAATGCTATTAAAAGGCTGCAAAACAAAGCAAAAAACCCTGTATAGTTCCTATGCATAACCCTAGGCCTATTAATCTACGATGTTTACAATCCCAAACTATTTACGATTTACTCTCATTTTATTGTAATTAATTTTTTAAAAAGTTCCATGGACTAAATCTCATCACCTTTTTGTTCATTTAGGGAACCTTCTCAATGGTATTAATTAATCCTCCAGAACAAACTTAGATGGTGAATAGAAGTAGTCCATGGGAATATTTTAACAGATTAACATAATGTCAAAATATGAGCAATGCGGAAGTAATAAACGGAACTAGTAGAGAGGAGAGAAAAACACGGTAGTAATATTAGAACTACATTGTATTGATTGTGTTTTATTACATGAGAGCATAAGCTCTTATATAGGAAGTAAAACTTGGTTGGTGGCCAACCTTGGTCGGTGGCCAACCTTGGTTGGTAGCCAACCATGGTGGACTTGGTTATATTTAACACGCCCCCTCACTCGAAATCCCATCTTCGGATGAAAGACCTATCTAGGGATTGAAGAGTGGACACTAGTAGCCCTTGAGCTTAATCTGAGCGTCCAACTATGAGCAATGCAGAAGTAATAAACGGAACTAGTAGAGAGGAGAGAAAAACACGGTAGTAATATTAGAACTACATTGTATTGATTGTGTTTTATTACATGAGAACATAAGCTCTTATATAGGAAGTAAAACTTGGTTGGTGGCCAACCTTGGTTGGTAGCCAACCATGGTGGACTTGGTTATATTTAACACATAACAAAATTGGAGAAATAGTGAATATTACTGGGAATATAATCCTTGTAAACAAACATAGCCTATGGGTTAATTGTTTAGAAGGATTAAGTTTGGATGCACTGTTTGTCCCTTGGATTTAACAATTCTTTGTTTTTCATCAAAATTACTTTCGATCAACCGTGGGTACTTGAGGAAAAATAAGAGTCGAGGTAACAGAGGAAAAACATATGAACAACCTTTATCCATTAAGTGCCAAAGCGTCATCTTATTCAACCAACTAACATTAAAAGAAAAAGAAAAGTACTTTTTCCATTTACAACCTGTCTCACCAAATATCATGACCTCTGGATCAATCGATAGGTAGTTAACTAGTTATACTTAACAAGTATCAACATCCATTGTGTTAATCTATTCCCTTCAACATCTCTGATTCATTTTCTTATTTATATAAATTTGACGCGCTGATCAATTTTACACACATATAACTAACATACTTTAGGAAACAAGTCAAACTTTACTTCGACTATAGAAAACTTGACCAAATCCATCAGAAAAGAAAAACAAAATTAGACATACACAAATTAAAATTTACCAGAAGCTACGAGGATTACTTGGCTGTAAACATGTCACCAGAAGCACTGACATCTCAACAACGTAGTCCCATATCTCATCAGTTGAGGCAACATTTTGAAAACACGCATCAAGGATTACATCTTCATACAAACCAAATTCAGAGGCATTCACATTTTTGGCAAGATGTATGAAGCTAATCATGCCTTGCCCCTACCCAAAAAATACATATATAACATCAACATAAAAACATCAATTGAGTGAGAGCGAAGACACTAAAACACAAGCACTAATTGTTGACGGATATCTAGAGCAAAAGATGTAGGAATTCCTAAATAAATCAATCATGCATCAATTTTTCTAGTTCAGTCCTCATTCATAAGAAAATTCAACTTCTCATACAGATGAGGTAATCATGTGGTTGTTGATAACTTGAAATCACTTTACTAGGTGAACAAATATGAGTATGAATATTTTATATCTAAAGAATGTGAGAACTTACTAGCTGGCATCAGAAGCCGTTAGGGAAAAAAAATTGAACCTAAAAAGAAGAAAAATATGAAAATAAAAATCATAGTACTCATTTAACTTTGCACAGAATTGCAGAGTCAGCATTGGTTAAACTATTCAGTCCAAAGAACTAAGTAATATTGCTTACTAATTACAGTTGTAGTTGATTCAAATTTCAGCCGTTAGGAATACATAGTGACAGATTGGCTACTTTAACAAAACAACCATTTTATAAAGAAGTTCAGTGGGATTGTATACTCCTGTATTATGTTGTTTCATCTATAACGAATTATGACTTCATTTCAAAATCACTTTCAACCTACAAATTTAGAAGAACTAGTTCCATCAAATAAAATGGTATTATTCAAGTTCAATAAGACTGAATAATTACTATAACATAAATATAATTACTCTCATCTACCAAGTGCCACCTATCCTTAATGAGTCAAAATAATAGTAAGAAACGGAAGATCAAAGAAAGCATAGACATTTAATTTTGTTCACCTTCACTTCAGGTGACCAGTGATCTAAAGCCATTAGACAACAAGGAATCACCAAAGAGCATAACTTTCCCAAACTAGGGTAATCAACCTGTCACAACCAATCAAGATATACATCAAACTTAATTGCATGTGCCTAAATTTTATTATATACAATACTAGAATCATTGAAATACCTGCGTAACGAACCATCTCAGCTGATAAGCGGCAACAATAGCATAAGCAACTGGTGCTCTAGCGGAGGCAGCAGATATCTCATCAGCCCCATCAGATTTATCAATCGAACTCTCATTAACCTTCTCTTTAAGCAAAGGCATAACTCGAGGCATCAACTCAACAACCAATTTCTGCTCATCGGACAACAACGACAAGTCCAAACTTAATTCACTAATATTCCTCAAACTTTCCACATTATAAGTGCTGCAAAAAGCTTTCGCAAGCTCTCGGAAAGCTGAACTCGCAGCAATTGCAAGTGAATTGGGAATCCATAAAAGATAATCAGATGTTGAAACTTGTGAGGAAGCTAATGCGGCACATAGTAAACTAAAATCCCTAATCTTATTACGAATTAGGGTTTTGGAGGTATCAGAAACGGTATCGTTTAGAGGTAAAAGAGACTCCAGAGTGGACTTAACTGAAACATTTGAACCTTCAGGTGGTTTATACTTTGTTTTTAATATCGATTCTCGAAGTTGACCAGACAAGCTGTAAATACGAAACAATAGAATGAGGATATAAAATTATATATATTTGTGTTTATGTGTGTGTGTGTGTAAGTAAAATATACAGGCAGAAGAATAAGCAGCTTACAGAATGAGAGTTGGAAGAACAGCTTCTTCGGCCATTGTCTCAGGAGTATGTATTAGCTTCTTTGTGTTACAACTGGAATCCTCACACACATATACCTAAAATTTAAATGCTGTTAATAATATAAACTTTAAATTAGCAAGAAGTCTTTATCTTTAATATGAACTGATCGGCCCTCTAGGATCAGTTACCTGACAACTACAAAATATAATATAAATTTATTTAGTAGTATTTGTTCGTCAACATTCCACAAAGAAAGATCTATCACTTGTTACTTGTTGCTTTCAGCGAACTTATATCTATTTTGACCTCCACAATACAAATATATGCACTTCCATCCAACCATCATGATTTCATTTGTGAATAGATGTATTTATGATTAGTTTTTCTTGAACTTCAGGAGTAAAGGTTTCACCATTATTATTCCTTACATTTTGGTATAAGATGTGCAATTGATGTAATCGTCTTTATATATAGTAATATAATGATAGGTTTAATAAGGTCGAAACCAAGAAAAAGCTGTCCCACAATTCACAATCCAAAAGAATAGCTCAAAAATTTATAAACTGAAGTACACAAATGTCGAATACATATATAGATAAAAAAACATCGGCATGGAGATATGCACAAACAAATGTTTAAGTATACATCTCCCAAATGAGCTTAATAGCCAGAAATTAAATACGAAGGGAATCCGCATTTTGGGAAAGAAGACTTCCAATTATTTTCTCTTTTAACAGATACGCATATCAAAAAACCGCACCGCCAAAATTCGGGATATTTGAGGTCAAGACGATCATCCGAAATTATAATTACCAATTTGAGCTCACTCTGATTTTTAACTTTAACTAAACTCAAATTCAATTACAAATAACATCAAATCTGAAAAGTCGAAGCAAAAAGAAAATAAATTTGACCACACCGCAACTTATATAAACAATTTTTTTTTTTCATAATCCGGTGTCCGGCCAGCTTGCGCGCACCTTGAACTTATATAAACAATTCACACCCTCTAAAAACCGTACTTCCTAACCTCAAAACACAAAATCAACTTTCAATTACAGCTTTAAACAACCACCTCTCTCTCTCTCTCAATTTCTATCTCTCTATCTCTCTCCCACACACATGAACAGAATGATTTGAGGAAACATAAATTGAAATACACAAATGAAAATCATTCAACATACAGATTGAATTACAAGAAATTAGATACAGGGAGAGATAATAGAAATAATTAAGAAAGGAGAGAGAGTAAATACCAGAACCCATGAGTTCATCAAGCAAAGCTCGTTGAGCATCCATCCCCTGATGAGATCGAGAGAGAGAGAGAGACAGGTGGCAATTGTGTGTATCTGCTTAACAAAGGCCCCAATATTACAATTCAAGGACTAACGGTCCCACAAATGAAAAAGATGCCCGTATATAACTCCAGAAGACCAGAACTCTACATAGCGTTTTTTTTTCTTCTTAAAACGCTATTGCGTTTGGCGTTATAATGGGGGAGGGGGTTGGTGGGATTGGGGAACGCCAGGCTTGTTTTTTTTTTTATATATATTTTAAATATATATTTGTAAATAATATTAAAATTTATAAACAAATAGTTAATTAAAATTGTATTTTTAAAATTTAAAAAATAAAATTTTAATTAATTTTATGGTTCAATAATTAACTTTTGGGGTTCAACATTTTCACTTTGGATTTTAGAAATATTCCGAACGACGAATAAACGGTATGCGAACTTAGGGTTTAGGGTTTACGGTTGTACTAAACCCTATACCCTTTAAAAATCAGGCCGTCGGATTCAATTTTTTAATTAAAATTTTTAAATTTGAAAAATACAATTTTAATTAAATTTAGGGGTTGAACAATTAACTTTAAGGGTTCAACGTTTCCATTTTGGGTTTTAGAAATATTCAAAACGACGAATAAACCGTTTACGAACTTAGGGTTTAGGGTTTGGGGTTTAGGCTTATTTACAACCCTAGACCCTAAACCCTAACTTATCCTGATTTTTAAACGCGTTCGTTATCGTTTAAAAATCAGGCCGTCGGATTCAATTTTTTAATTAAAATTTTAAAATTTTATTTAACAGTTAATCTTTGGGGTTCAATAGTTCCATTTTGGGTGTAGAAATATTTAGAACGACGAATAAACCGTATATATTTAGGAGAAAAAAAAAACAAACGCCACATGAAGTGGTGTTTCCCCACAAAACACCATTTCATGTGGCGTTTTAGACCAAACAAAGTTAGAATAGCGTTTTCAAAGTAACTGTCCTGTAAATACACTTTTAATTAGCGTTTTGAAAAAGAAAAAAGAAAAAAAGGAAAATGTTACACGAAGTAGCGTTTATACTAAAAAAAAAGCTTAAAACGCTACATGATAATGTGTTATGTAGTGTTATTTGGGGCCAACTTTCTAACTTGTGATATTTGGGGCCATTTCATTTAAAATTTTGATATAGGGGGCCAACGCCCCTTCAGGGGTTGGTTGGTTTTAGGGTTTTTCAACAAAAAAAAATAGTTGGTATATATAATCTGACAATAAGCGTGGAGTTTTAGGAGCGAGGCCTTTTTCGGTAATAATAATAATAATAATAATAATAATAATAATAATAATAATAATAATAATAATAATAATAATAATAATAATAATAATAATAATAATAATATAAAGATCCAGTTGGGCCTTCCTCTAATCCCTTAATTACTTCACATAGTTTCAGAACTCTGGTCGGCGAGAGACTCGGGTTCGATTCTCTTCCAACCCAATATTTTCAATATTTAATATACATGAAGACAAATTATGATCCAAAGATGGGCGTCGGTAATTCTTTCTTTGACTTATAAATGGGTTTTTGAGTGAGAGAAAGTGTTAGAATATAATATAAGGAAACATTTGGGCTATAAATGGTCTTTCAAGTGAGAGGGGGTATTAGAATATAATATAAAGATCCATTTGTGCCTTGTTCTAATACTTTAAGGTTTTAGATAGAATGATTACTTGAATAACCGATTATTATTATTATTATTATTATTATTATTATTATTATTATTATTATTATTATTATTATTATTATTATTATTATTATAGTATTATATATTATTTTTTTGATTGAGCCACTATGACTAACACAACAAAACTCAACACTTTATAGTCTCAATCTAAAAATTGTCGATGAGCTCTTAGCTTAGCGATGTCCTTTCTTTAGTATATAACTAGGTAACAAAGTGGTGTTACGCGCGGCAAGAAAATATTTTTAAAATTCGTATGCATAAAATTATTGTTTGTTGAGTTTTATTATTTGAAAGTTGATATGATAAATTGAAGCTTGTGTAAAATGTGATTAAATTTGAATGTTTAAGAATTATGGAGAAAAAAATTAGCAGAAATAAAACATGTTGCAGTTTAATATTTTTGAAAATATTGATGACGTCTATTTTGTTGGATAAAAAATGCTTTTGAAATCCAATATTAATAAATATTTGTAAAGTTTGACAATGGATAAGTAAAATTAATATTTTTGAATTATTTTTGTTGTCGATGGCATTATGAAATATGTGATTACTTAGTTTGTTGATAAATTTATTTGTATGACGAAAAAAGAAACAGAATGTAAATATGATAAGAAGTATGATTGACTTAACTTGTCGATAAATTTGGTTGCATGACAAACAAAACAGAATTCAAATGCATTTTGTAAGTCATGCTTCATTTTTTTCGGAGTGATCCGACACCTGTATCTATTTATTTGATTTATTTTGAGAATTTGTAGTAACTTTTTTTGTATGTAATATTAAATTTAAATTCATGGACATGGGTTCAAAATGGTACTCGCATATTTTAATACTTTTATATTAAATCTTATAATAAATATGTACGTGTAATTATTTTTTATCTCTAATAAAATGAATTTAAAAATTATTGAATTCTGAATAAACACTAAATCGTTTAAAATTAATTATTTAAACAAAATGAAGATCCTCTAACATATTATCAACTTCATCACCTCCATAAAGACCACTTATTTTTTTTCCACACCAAATTATAATGTCAATATAATTTTTATAATATAAATTTATAAATATTAAATAAAACGTTATTAAAAGTCGACACCCGTCTCATAACATACATGCGTGATTAATTGATTAGTAATAAAATAAGAATGTGTTTAGTTAGAATATTAATTTATTCCAACACAATATAATGAAGTAACGAATGTATAACTTTTTCATTGATTTACTGTAAAGAAAAGGGTTGGATTGGTTCAATTTAATCGAGTTGGTCACACCCCATGTGTAATTTGTTCATGTGTAAAAGTAAATTATATAATATTACTTGTATTTAAGTTGTAGATGTTAATTGGAGAATTTATATACTTCCGTATCTTATCATGATTCTCACGGTCACTAATTACGAATTTATCGAAAAGTTAAAATCATTTATTTATTATTACCAAAAAAAATTGCAGCGATTTTGAATAAGGATTATAAATGGACTATATAAATAATTTTATTTTATCATTTTACCTTGAAATAATTATACTTTTATATGGATAATTAATATTTTATATTAATATAATAATTAGAATATAAGAATGTGGACTACATTCGACGCCCGTCTCATAACATACATGCGTGATTAATTGATTAGTAATAATATAAGAATGTGTTTGGTTAGAATATTAATTTATTCCAACACAGTAAAATGAAGTAACGAATGTATAACTTTTTCATTGATTTACTGTAAAGAAAAGGGTTGGATTGGTTCAATTTAATCGAGTTAGTCACACCCCATGTGTAATTTGTTCATGTGTAAAAGTAAATTATATAATAATACTTGTATTTAAATTGTAGATGTTAAGTGGAGAATTTATATACTTCCATATCTTATCATGATTCTCACGGTCACTAATTACGAATTTATCGAAAAGTTAAAATCATTTATTTATTATTACAAAAAAATTGCAGCGATTTTGAATAAGGATTAGAAATGGACTATATAAATAATTTTATTTTATCATTTTACCTTGAAATAATTGTACTTTTATATGGATAATTAATATTTTATATTAATATAATAAATATAATGATCTAATAAAGAAATAACAATAATTGAAATATTTTATATGGATAATTATAATATTTATTGGTGATATGGGTGAAAAATAATCCCTAAAGACATAATTAATATAGTATTTATTGGCTCATAAATGAGGCCCAAAACCCTAGATGGGCATTAAATTCGTGGTTAGTGGTTAAGCCCAAAAGAACAGCCCAAACCGGGGACGCCCGGTACAAGCTTGTTTATAACACGGGCCTGATCCACAAAACAGGAACGTTCTAGAAACCAGGAACGTTCTGGAATATACCAGGGATATTGTGTAGCCTCCAAGGCACCTAATCCAATAAGGAAACTAATTCCTATAAGGAAGAAGTCAGAACCTTCCTCAATAACGGTGACTTGTCCACCAAGTCTCCAAACCCTACTACGATTCTGAGGCTCCTACAGCCTATATAAAGGGTCAGACCCCTCATCTAGAACTACATTTTTTGGCTTGATTCTCGACTTTGAGATACGTAGGCATCTTGTGAAGACCCGAATTAGGTCACGGTAACACAAGTGCAGCCATTAAATCACGAAGCTCATGAACCCTAGCCGCAATTTGATAACCTCACTTTTTGTTCCACAACATTTGGCGCCGTCTGTGGGACAACAACATCAACCATGGTTAACACACGAAGAACGACATCCGAGAACGTTCCTGTAACTTCTGATCCACCAGCCATCTCTACCGCTCCACCTGTTGTTACGGAGCAAGGGTATGTACCCCCATTAATAGAGACAACCACTCAGCCTCAAGTTTCTCAACCCATAGGGACGAATCCCCATGTTGAGAGAACCTTACCAGTGGACGTCCATCTAGGACGTGAGACCAATCAGCTTCAGATGGTTGTCTCACCATTAAATATTCGTCCCCCACTCTCAGGAGTTCAGATCTCCACCACTTCACTCCCCGTGAACACTGATCCGTTATACGGATTGCCTAACTACCCTCCAAATCGTAGGGATCCTGGACCAAGTGGTCACGCTCTACAGATACCTGAGTCGTATCAGCCTCCCTATGCTAGGGGTTTAGCCCCTCCTAAGCAAGGGTATCCGGACCTTATACTGATGATTCCTCATCTGAGGATGATGATCGTGATGAAGCCCCGAGGAGGCGACGTGCAAGCAAGGAGCCTATGGGAAGGACTCGAAGAATCCATGATGGGCCTCCTCAAACAGCCGCTGAGAGAATCAAGGCGCATGAGGCTGAGATCCAAAGGCTGAAGGACGATATAGCCAGGGAGCAAGCAAGGCTGAATCAGAATAGGCCCCCTCCAACTCTGAGGGAGATTCCCTTTATTGATTTGGAAAGAGCTTCAAAGAGACAAAGAAGGGCTGATGCCCCAACTGGAGGAGTTACAAGGGTGGAAACCCCCAGGGGTGATCCCAAAGACCTGATGCCACTCGGAGACCCTGACGATCCCACACCCCCGTTCACTGAGAAGGTGATGAACGCTCGTGTTTCCCGAAAATTTAAGATGCCCACGATAAAACCATACGATGGAACGGGTGATCCCTCAAATCATGTCAGGACGTTCTCAAACGCGCTGTTGTTACAACCCGCCAGCGACACTCTTAAGTGTAGGGCGTTCCCTCAAACCCTGGCAGGCATGGCTCAAAGATGGTATAGCCGGTTGCCCGCAAACTCAATTGGCTCCTTCAAGGAGTTGAGCACTGCTTTCATCAATCAGTTTGTTAGTGGAAAAGTCGTTGAAAAAAGCTCTGCATCTCTCATGCAAGTGAAACAAGGGAAGAATGAGAACCTGAGGGATTATCTCAAGCGTTTCACCAAGAAGACATTGAATGTCCCAGACCTGGAGAACAAAGTAGCTATGATAGCCCTGGAGAATGGAAGAACGAACACCTACTTTCAGATGTCATTGGCAAAACATCCCCCTGAGAGCATGACTGAGCTCCAAAGAAGGGCGAGTAAATACATAAAAGCAGAAGAGAGCATGAGGAAGGCAGAAACCCCTACAACGAATGGAGGAAACGGAAATTCCCGAAAGCGGAAGCAAGAGCAAGAGTACGATGCTAGGGACAAATATCCCCGGACTAGCAAGGAGTCCGACTCTGCCCCTAAGAAAAATTTAGGACCAAGGTTCTCTGAATACGCGAGGTTGAATGCCCCTAGGAGTCAAATCTTAATGGATATTGAGAAAGACAAGGATTTCCGATGGCCGAAGCCACTCAGGGGTGATCCCGCAAAGAGAAACAAGGATCAATACTGTATGTTCCATAAGGATATAGGACATGACACCGATGATTGCAGGCAACTCAAGGACGAGATCGAATTCTTGATCCGAAAAGGAAAGTTGAGCAGGTTCACGAAAGGCGAAGATCGTGGAAATCAAAGGAGAGACTATGATAGAAGAGATAATGATAGAAGGGATAACGATCGTGATCGTAACCCCCAGCCACGAGGGCCAGTTATTAACATGATTTGGGGAGGCCCGACTGCGGCTGGCACGACAAAGAACTCTTGAAAGGCATATGCCAGGGAGGTGATGCACATCGTGGGAGAGGCCCCAAAATGTGCAAAGACTGAAGTAGTGATTGGTTTTGATGATTCAGACTTGGAAGGGGTGAAGTTCCCCCATGACGACCCGTTGGTCATAACCCCGGTAATTGGAAACTCAGAGGTGAAGCGAGTCTTGATAGACAATGGTGCTTCTGTCGATATTTTGTTTCATGATGCATTTGTGAAGATGGGATACAACGACTCACAGTTGATTCCTAACAATATGCCTATATATGGGTTCAATGGAGTCGAATCCAGTGTCGAAGGGACCATCCATCTACCGGTTACTATTGGACAGGAGCCCAAAGAAGCTACTCAGATGTTAAATTTCTTGGTAATCAAAGCAGCATCCACGTATAATGCGATCCTCGGAAGGACTGGACTTCACGCGTTTAAGGCTGTTGCCTCAAGCTACCATATGAAAGTTAAGTTTCCAACCAGGAATGGCGTTGGAGAACAGAAGGGTGATCAAAAGATGGCCAGAAGTTGTTATGTGGCCGCATTAAGAACTGATGGAGTAGGGGGGCAGGTCCTCCCGATAGAAGACATGGATGTCCGAGGGGATGATGAATACCGCGGGAAACCGACAGAAGATTTGATTCCTATACCTCTGGATTCTCGAGACCCTGATAAAGTTACGTATGTTGGAGCGTCTTTAGAAGAACCCTTGAAGGGCAAGTTGGTAGAATTTTTACAAGAAAACAGAGATGTGTTCGCTTGGACGGCAGCTGATATGCCAGGGATAGACCCCAAACTCATAACTCACAGGTTGAATGTCGACCTCAAGCGGAAGGCAATAAAACAGAAGAAGAGGAACTTTGCTCCGGAAAGGCAAGAGGCCATTAAGCAAGAGGTGGACAAGCTCTTGGAAGCTGGTTTTATTGAGGAGATTCAGTTCCCTGAATGGTTGGCTAACCCTGTGATGGTCAAGAAAGCCAACGGAAAGTAGAGGATGTGTATAGACTTCACCGATTTAAATGACGCGTGTCCTAAGGATTGTTTCCCTTTACCAAGGATTGACACACTAATAGATGCCATGACAGGGCACGAAATGCTGAGTTTCATGGATGGTTTCAGCGGTTACAACCAGATTAGGATGCACAAAGACGACATCCCTAAGGTATCTTTCATAACTGAATTTAGTGTTTTTTGTTACCTTGTCATGGCTTTTGGACTAAAGAATGCAGGAGCTACTTATCAACGACTGGTAAATAAGATATTTGCCCATCTGATTGGGAAAACCATGGAGGTCTACGTTGATGATATGTTGGTCAAAAGCTTATTTACAGCAAACCATGTTGAATACCTCAGAGAGGCTTTTGAAGTACTGAGGCACCATAAGATGATGTTAAATCCAGCCAAGTGTGCTTTTGGCGTTGGATCAGGGAAGTTTTTGGGCTTGATTGTTTCAAAATGTGGTATTGAAGCCAACCCGGATAAGATTAAGGCCATCCTCGATATGGAACCACCCTGTTCTGTGAGGGATGTGCAGAAGTTGACTGGTAGAATAGCTGCATTGGGAAGGTTCATCTCAATGTCTGGCGACAAGTGTTTGCCTTTCTTTCAGGCTTTGAAGAAAGTGAAGAATTTCGAATGGACTTCAGAAAGCCAAGAGGCTTTTGAACAGCTAAAAAAGTACATGGCTGAGGCCCCGTTGTTGGCCAAACCTAGTCCTGGAGAGACCCTATATTTATACCTAGCGATATCCGAACAAGCACTGAGTGCCGTTCTCATTCGAGAGGAAAACAAGATTCAGAAGCCTATCTACTACGTGAGCAAGGTATTGCACGGAGCTGAGTTGAGTTACTCACCCATTGAGAAGTTTGCTTTGGCGCTAGTAACAGCTTCAAGAAAGCTACGACCTTACTTCCAGGCACACAAGATTGAAGTCCTGACGGATCAACAGTTGGGAAGTATATTGCATAGCCCCAAGGCCAGTGGAAGGCTGATTAAATGGGCAATCGAACTCGGGGAGTTTGATATCGTATATAAGCCTCGGAC
Organism: Saposhnikovia divaricata; assembly: GCA_036435485.1. NCBI lineage: Eukaryota > Viridiplantae > Streptophyta > Magnoliopsida > Apiales > Apiaceae > Saposhnikovia > Saposhnikovia divaricata. Next base: position 39,130,730 of record CM071599.1, read on the forward strand.
AGCCATCAAGGCACAGGCATTAGCTGACTTCGTGGTTGAATGTACCATAGACAACCAAGAAGTCGGGGGGCAGGAGATAGTGTCAGGCCAAGAAGGCGAAGGTAAAGTTGAGGAGCTTGCACCTGATCAGAAGGAATATTGGGTGCTCTATTTTGATGGGGCATCAAAAACAAAATCTAGTGGTGCAGGCCTGGTCTTGCAAAGCCCCGACGGGTTTTTAGTAGAATATGCTTTAAAGTTGGACTTTCCAACAACCAACAACGAAGCTGAATATGAAGCCTTGATAGCCGGATTAGGCTTGGCCAGAATATTGAGAATCAAGAACCTTAAAGTTTGTGGAGATTCGAGGCTCGTAGTATCGCAGGTGAATGGTGAGTTCGAAGCCAAAGATGAAACTATGGCAAAATATCTAAGGATTGTGAAAGCCGTTATGACTCAGTTTGATGAATGCTATATGGAGCACATTCCGAGGGAGGAGAACGTCAAGGCCAATGCCCTATCAAAGTTCGCCTCTTCTGAGATAGAGAATTATTCAGGGAGTGTTTACTTCCAGGTCTTGAAGGCCCCTTCCATCAATTCGAAATTGGTAGCACCCATTGATATAGGAAGTTGTTGGATAGATCCTATCAAGGCACATTTGGAAACGGGATGGCTTCCCGAAGATGCCTCGGAGGCGCAGAAACTATCAGTGAGAGCATTGAGATATGTCCTGATTGAAGGCATCCTTTACAAGAGGCCTTTTGTTATCCCGTACTTGAAGTGTTTGAGGCCCCAAGAGGCAGAAGAAGCATTAAAGGAAGTTCATGAAGGGATCCGTGGGCAACACTTGGGGGGCAGATCCCTAGCCCATAAGATCACCAGTCTGGGGTTTTATTGGCCACAGATGTTGGCAGATGCACAAAGTTACGTCAAGAAGTGTGACAGGTGTCAGAAACACGCTCCGATTGTTAGGCAGCCGCCAAAGATGTTAACATCGATAAACTCTCCTATTCCGTTTTCCATGTGGGGGATGGACATTCTAGGTCCTTTCCCTGTAGCTTCAGCACAAGGGAAGTTCCTGATAGTGGCCATCGACTATTTTACCAAGTGGATTGAAGCTAAGCCATTAGCTAAAATAACCACCCAGCAAGTTGCCCAATTCTTTTGGGAGAACGTAATTTACAGATATGGTATCCCACGAATCCTTGTGACGGATAATGGGCGCCAATTCAACAATGAGGAGTTTAAGAAGTATTGTGAGGAGAACTCCATCGAACTTCGCTTCACTTCAGTAGCTCACCCTCAGGCTAATGGGCAAGCTGAGGTAGCGAATCGGATTATCCTTGATGGACTTAAGAAAAGGGTCGAACGTTCAAGAAACACGTGGGTGGACGAGCTGCTGCCTATTCTATGGGCATATCGTACCACCTGTAAAGTGACAACAGGAGCTACCCCGTTTTTGCTAGCCTATGGAGCAGAGGAAGTAGTGCCCGTGGAGATCTCTCATACGTCTCCAAGGGTTGAAGCATATGAGCAAGAAACCAATGAGGAAGGCATGAGGTTTGCCCTTGATTTAATTGATGAAGTCAGGGACGAAGCGAATGCCCGCAATGTAGAGCATCAGAAGAGTGCATCTTTTTATTATAACCATAGGGTTAAAGAAAGGTTCTTCAAACAAGGTGACTTGGTTTTAAGGAAGATAGAAGCATCTGGAGTTGGACAGACAGGCAAGTTAGCCCCTAATTGGGAAGGGCCGTATAGAGTCAGCAAAATGTTGGGAAGAGGTTCTTACAAGTTGGAAACCTTGGATGGAAGCGAGGTGCCTCGTACTTGGCACGCCTCGAATCTCAAGATTTATTATGTTTAAGCTCTCCTAGTAAGGACTTAGCTTTTAGCCTATCTATTGAAGTAGACATAAGGTTTATGTAAAACCATTGCAGAGCATGTTGCTCATAGTAGAACTTATCATTTTATGTAAGGGCAGAGCCCATTTCACGTTATTAATACAAGTTTGTTTTCTATTCTACGTTTCTGTGATTTTAATGATGTACCAAACACCTGATGTGTGTAAGTCTAGGATGACCAAGTGCCATAAAGAAAAGAACGTAAGGAAACAAGCATGTAGATAATATATCCCTAGGGGACAGAGTTATAAGTTACAAACAACATCGAATAAAATATAAGTCCATGAAGGACCATGAGTAAAGTCAGGATAAAACGAGAACTGAATAAGAGCCACACGAGGCAAACATAAGCCATGCAAGGCTTAAAAGATAATCACTTCTTGATAGAAGAAGTCTTCACCAATCGCTTCTTGGCTTTAGGAGGAGCAACCTGAACAGGGGCTTCTTCTCCGCTGGAGGACCCCGTCTCACCTTCTTCCCTACTCTTGGAAGTCGAAGTCGAGGAACTGGTAACGCTCACCGATTTGGGCTCGCGAATTCGGCCGGCTAGTTGGTGTCCTGAACTGTCGCTTCGGTCCTTTCCCCGGGATCTCGAAGGGTGCCTCCCAGAACTGGATCTTGAATGTTGGGGAGTGGCCTTAGCCCCGGAGCCTGAAGCACGCCTGTTTGCCTGGGAGGAAGTTCCAGCACCTTCAACAAGGTCATCAGCATCAGTCACCTTCCAAGGACTTGGATAGAAGGAAGGAAAAACAACCCCTTTGTGGTCTTGGCTAATCGTATTCACAGCTTTTTCCCAACCTATGGACATGCTGTCCGGTTGGACCTCCCTGTCATGTTCATCAATGAAGGCAAGGAATGTATCCGAGCCAAAGTAGTTTTGGATGATGGAATCCTCGTTGTTCTGGGTCCTGTTCTCCAAGGCTGCGTATTTACCCCTGAGGGATGAGAGTTGGTCTTCGGAGGTGAAGTATTTAGCCTCCCATTCTTGAGACTCTTTTTGATGCTTTTCCGCAGCCTTGAGGGCGGTTCTTTCCTTATCCTTATATGATCTCCCCAGCTGGATAGCATTCTGGAAATGAGCATTCAACTACAAGAATAAAACACCATAAGAAAAAGTTATGTTAAACCATGATGGTCAATATTTGGTAAGAGTAATAAAAGATAAGGGGAGATAAGCTTACGTTATAGGCATGAAACGCTCCCAAGCTTTCATTCTCCTCAAGGTCCGTTGCTGTTGTGAAGTGAACCTTGTCAACCGGGGCTATAGCATTCCGAGACCATTCCTGAGCAAGGAGATGGCTATCTCGAATAGCGTCCTGCTCGCATATCCCCCACTCAGGCATGAATGCAGTCTTCACACTCCCGTCCAAACTCCTAATCCTTTTCCCGGCCTTTGAACAATGTTGGAGGAATTCAGGAACTGGAATATCGTCAAGATTGGCTTCTTTCTCAGCCTTTTTGATCATCCTCTTAGTAATCTGGGGAGCATGACCCGGCAAACTGTCAATCTCCTCAGCAACTGCAAGAAAAGACAAAGAAAACAATGTTGAAATAAGAACAAGTATGATGAGAATAAAAGAGTTAAAGTAAGAATTACCCTCGGGAGGGATACTACTAAGCCCGGTCTCTATCAAGTTATGCTCAGTCACAACTTCGCGGTAGTGGGCATTTTGAAAGGTTGAAATAAGCCAATCCCGATTGGCTACTTCTTCAGTTGAGAGCTGCAGCTCACTAACACCCTCATCGTTCACGTGGTTGAATTTAGTCCTGAAAAATTCACCCCAATCTCCTCCTTTCCACCTAAGGATAAAAAATTCGTGCCTCCAATTGTGGCATGAGTCAGGCACGGAGGCAGTGTTGATAATCATTCGGGACTTTGTACGATGTTGGATGCTTAGCCATCTTTTCCTAGTAACAAGGCTATTTTTGAAAGCAAACAAATGTCTAAATAAAGGAATGCTAAGGCGGACGCCTCCCATGATGCATTCAACCATAAAGATGAATATAAATTTCTAGGAGTTAGGATATAGTTGGCACAGGTTGATTTTAACTTCAGCTAGTAGCCTAACAAGCCATGGGTGAACTGGAAACCTAAGGCCAGCTGTGATAGCCCCTTTGTACACATATAAATTTTCAGGGTGCCAATTACAAGTCCTATCTCCCGGTGAAGGGATTCTGAGACTCAAACCAGAAGGAAACTCATATTTGAGTATGTCGTTAATATCTCCTACGCCTAAAGTGCTAGGAAATATGAAAGAGTCAAATTCAGCATTGTTTGGAAACACATCCCCGGGCTCTTCTAAGAGTTGGGGTAAAGTTAATTGATAACGAGGAGGAAACACCTTACCTTTCCTGTTCTTGTCCTTGGTCCTCCTGTTGATTGCTTGGAGGAGGGACTTAGAAGGGACTACGGTGCTCTGACCACCTTTACCTGCCATCAGGTTTGTTTGAAATTGAAATAGGTGTTTGAATCTTGAGAGCTCTTCAGAGAGAAATTTCTTTGGAAGAAGATGGAAATGTGAAGAATGACTTCCACTCCATCTCTTTTATAAGGAAATGAGCGACCCCTCATAGCAGGTCATCTTTCCGACGACCCGCGTTCACAGGTTAAATAGCCGAAAACAGCAGGAAAAAGGCGTTGTGAACTCAGAATTGGGTCAAATAAATGATCTAATTCGTGAAAATAAACGAAAGAAACGAATAAAAATGCAGGCTGGAGCAGCAACATAGTTAACGACCTAAGAGGTTGAACTAACTTATGCTTAACGAGCCTAAACGGAGGATTAAGCCAAAAATCCATGATTAAGGCACTAAGTAGAAAGATTAGCTAAAAAGCTAATATTTTATAGAAATACAGAAAATAGATTCTAAGAAAATGGTGGGAGTTTTGAAAACCTGCCTGAAATATAAGCCCAGATGGCCAACGAGGTTGTATGTCCTGAATTAAGCCGGTTGATTGAACTCAAGGCCTAAAATTCAGGAACCTTTGAATAAAATCAAGCCAAGGCATGGCCTTACTAACAAGGTAGGAGTTTTAAAGTCCTTGAGTATGGAATCAAGGATAAAAACTGATCATAGCACCCTAGACTTGAAGTCAGGTGTTGAAAACAAGAGAAAAACCCAATACAAACTAACAAAGGAACAGAGGCCTCCATGGCAAGGGGGGCAAGGCCAAGGTTGTTCAAAACACCCTATTGTAAGTATGGAATGGTGTCAGCAAGTCCAGGGCCATAGTATAGCCCAAGGTTATTAGAAACTAAGAGTTCAAGAACAAGTTAAAACCCAGAAGGTCTTGAAAACTAAGAAGAATGTTGTTTGTGATTGAGGATCACAAAATCAACCAAGGTGTTGTAAACTCACTCTAGAAACAAGGAGGGGAGTTTGAAACAAGTTTTGGTTTTGGTCAAAGTCAAAGTCAAAAGTCAAAGTCAACGGTAAAAGTCAACTAGTCAAAATTTGGCCAAAATTCAAAAAAAAAAAAAATTGGGGCCCAACCGACCAGGGGTGGCCGACCAGGGTTGAACGACTAGAACACCTTGGTCAGGTGTTGTGAAGACCTGAACCCCCTAGGTGGTTTCATGACCCTCCAGAACGCTCAAAAATGCTCCGTTTGAGCTCAAATTTGGGATTTGGAAACCTTTCAAGGTCCTCTACAAGCCTAGGTAGGTCTCTCAGTGGTTTCAAGAAGTTGAAAAAAGGAGGGTGTTTGAAACAAGGTCTGGTTTGAAAACCAGCTCAGAATGAGGTATTTCGCCCCTAAAACGTTCAAAAATGCATATTTTCATGTGATTCTTGCTCATACCAGGAGATTATAAGAATCCCTATCATATAAGCTCAACTTGAAAATTTGAGTTTAGAAATGCCAGGGGTGTTTGAAACCAGGAGGGTGTTTGAAATCAGGAAGGTGTTTGGAACACCTTGCCCAGAAGGCCGTATTTCTTGCCTAGACAACTCAAAAATGAGAATTTTTACGTGATTCTTTCTACAACCATGAGTTTATAAGAATCTTTATTAGATTGGCTTAACTCCAAAATTTGGGATTAGGGTTTCGCTAATCGCAATTAGGGGGTGATTAACCTCGATTATCGACGCTTAAAGACTCTAACTCTAAAATTAGCCTATCTCAAGGTTAAGGGTGGATATCCTAGTAGTAATCATATTCAATATGAATTATTTAGCCTCAGTTAAGGCCTTTGTAGCCCCGTTTAGGGTTGTTTAGCCCCGATTAGGGCTGAATTAGTGTCTTTCGCTGAAAAATTAGCCCTTATTAAGGCTTATGAGCAATGACCGTCTGATATTAACCCTAACTTAGAAAAGTTGAGGGAAATAAATCATTAATGAATCTATGATAAAGGATCCTATGCACGAATTGCACTTGGATTAGTGTCTATGAGCTCGAAACGACACTAATCCTATTCCCGAAAGGCCCAGAAATCTTAAGAAAGAGGTTCAAGAGGTCAAGAAACGTTTAACTTTCTTAAGTATTAACTTATGAGAAAGTCTTAGTCGTTGTGAATGTGTAGGTCGCTCCACACTTCATTGTAAGACGATACCCTGGTAGGGCCGAACTGACCTTAAACTTCTACGGAATCAAGTTTTCCTAGAAGTTGGGGGGCAAATGATATGGGTGAAAAATAATCCCTAAAGACATAATTAATATAGTATTTATTGGCTCATAAATGAGGCCCAAAACCCTAGCTGGGCATTAAATTCGTGGTTAGTGGTTAAGCCCAAAAGAACAACCCAAACCGGGGACGCCCAGTACAAGCTTGTTTATAACACAGGCCTGATCCACAAAACAGGAACGTTCTAGAAATCAGGAACGTTCTGGAATATCCCAGGGATATTGTGTAGCCTCCAAGGCACCTAATCCAACAAGGAAACTAATTCCTATAAGGAAGGAGTCAGAACCTTCCTCAATAACGGTGACTTGTCCACCAAGTCTCCAAACCCTACTACGATTCTGAGGCTCCTACAGCCTATATAAAGGGTCAGACCCCTCATCTAGAACTATGTTTTTTGGCTTGATTCTCGACTTTGAGATACGTAGGCATCTTGTGAAGACCCGAATTAGGTCACGGTAACACAAGTGCAGCCATTAAAGCACGAAGCTCACGAACCCTAGCCGCAATTTGATAACCTCACTTTTTGTTCCACAACAATTGGGTAAAATTTTGTTTTAAGTATAAAATAAAGTGTATTTAATATAAGTTTAATAGGTACAATTAATGACTAATTATAATCCTATTAAAAGCAAGGAAATTATTTTACTACAATAATCAAAATGTGAAAAATCAATAAAAATATTTTGAAGTTTCAGAGTGAAAGCCTTTCCGATCTCTTGCTATTATAATATACTATCTTATATCCCGTGCGTTGCACGGCTCCTTTTTTAATATTTATAATTATATTAGTTTTTTTAATTTTATAGGGTTATGGCCCAAAATAATCACCTGGGAAACTGGTTGGCCCTTTTTACTGACGGGACACGGTACATCGTGTACCGTGATAGGGGGTGTGTTGCGGAGCACGACCTTCCGTAACAGGGCATGTTACGGAGCTGTGTCTTCCGTGTTATGCATGATACGGTGTACCGTGTTCCGTGACAGTGCTGCGCACCCACCTAACACGGAATACCGTCCACCGTATCATGCATAACACGGAAGCCACAGCTCCGTATCTATGTAATACGGAGGACGATGCTCCGCATCTTGCTAACACGGAGGACGATGCTCCGTATCCCGTCGGTATTTCGGGCCATTTTTTTCAAAATCAGTATTTTGGGCAAAAACTTGTGAAAAATAGGCATTTTGGTCATTTTCTCAATTTTATATGTTATTAATTTACATATTAAATTGTTGTTAAAAAATTGATATATATATATATATATATAAGATTTTACACATTCGATTTAATATTTGTACTCTTTCTTGAATTCTTAAAATTTGATTTGGGCGATTTTACTGCCCACGTGAAATTAACAAAATAATCTTTAATTTAGTGATGGTTTAACACTTATTTCCCAATTAAACCTACCCAAAAATTGTCGATTTTTTACGTTGAAAATTCTATTTGATTTATGAATTCTACTTATAATTCGTTTTGATTATCAAAATACCATTATAATTATTTGAAGATAGTTCTAGTAATCGCCAAATACAATTTTAATAATAAGTGTAAGAGAGATTTTGTCCAAATTTTGATAATCGGTAGTCTGGTCCTCCGTACGACAAATATCTTAAAATAAATAGATGAAAACCGTTGTATCTAGCATAAAAAATGTTTTATATTCTAATATGTTATAAACTAAAAAGTATATTTATATTGAAATACGAAAATGTATATATCAATGATTTAAATTGTAAGAACCCAGATTTTTTGTAGGAATTAAAACTTTTATTATGTAATGAATTGGGATTCAAATGTTTATATGTCATGAAGAATGCAATTGGTTGACAACTTAGGTAAGAATAATCTATCTCCTGGAAAGAAAGATATAGTAAATTCCAAAGAGGAAGATTATTCTCATGTCATCCAAATCGATATCTGTTATAAGTCCAGTGGTTCCGTAAAAGGTTTAAGGAATGCTCAAAAGAGAACAAGGACCTTATTTCTAATTATAAGGAATAAAGAAAGAATAAGTGATGAATCGTGTTTTGGTGGAATTAGGAATATTATTAGACGACACTATATAGAAGTATCCGGAACGGATTTCTGAGTTCGTATTAATGATCCAAGGGGAAAAAGAGTGTATGTAAAAGTTATCGGATTCTGAAAAATAGCACTTTTATTTTTCTCCGAGATTTCCCTGGACACTGAAAGATTTAAGGAATTATTTAAAGGATTTAAGGAATATAGGTTCAAGAACTATTAAAGAGAATGGAGAATGATAGTATAAATATTAAGACGGTTTCCGGTAAAACCCTAACTAGAAATCTTCAAGATATTCCTCCGAACGATCAATGAATTGAGCAATAACCGGACAAAGAAACAAACAGGGAATCAAGATACATGCATGTACAAGGGGATAAGACCAAGGAACCAAGTAGTTACAAGAGTAACTAGTATACTTAAAATCAAAACCAAGTACTTAGCTTCATCTCATCTTATTACCACTAAAAACCAACACATGTCCCTTGAAATTACATCATGCATGACCTACTAACTTTAATAAAGCTACTTTATGAGATAATATCTCAATAATGCAAGATGAGATCAAGAGATTATCCAAGCAAAACACAAAACAACACCACCATTCTCTCCTTGCTTCCATTCGGCTATATGCCTTAATTCCAAAACAAAAATCAATCTTCCACCCCTTGTTTGATCTCCAAATTTTTATGGTGAGTCCTATATTTCATATAAATGATCTCCTAGAATCTTAGCTTCAAACTCCATTGTTTCCATTTTCAAAAAAAATCATCAAAGTGGAGGATGAATAGTACTTTCAAGAGCTAATCTTTGATTTCTTGTTTTCTTTGGTTGATCTAAGCTAATATAAGGCTATATAAGGACTAGATCAAGCTTATTAAGGCTAGTACACTCTCCAAGGAAGGTATAACACTTGAAACCCTAGCTTGAATCTTGAGTTTTTATGGAGTTTTGGATGATATATGCATGTATAACTCTTAGAGATGTGATTAAGCTTTGTTATATGTTAAACTAGTTAGTAAGAATGGAAAGGCAGTGCTTGGCCTCAGTTCTATGGTAATTATCATGTATATGTGGTGTAGAGTGGAAATCATGATTGTTGGAGTGTTTTAATTTTGGAAATATCCGAGTTATAGCCGTCGTAATGCCGAAATTTCCTTAACCATTAAAAACCGTGTTGGACAGTAGCCTCAATTTCTGTTCTTGATAATTTTATGAACTGACCTGACCCTATAGATCTCGAGTCATAGATCGTTTTGGAGAAATAATCGAAGCAAACGGACTTACGGTTTAGGAATTATGGCCGATTTACTAAAAGTGGTTCGAAACCGTAAATGCAAATTCGTAATTGAAATTGAACCCCCTTAACTCGAGTAATTCAGTGACGAATCTTGGTAATTACATATTAGAGATCATAAGGAAGGTGTGAGAGAAGACCTCATGTTAAAAAGGTCATTCTTCGATTTTATAAAAATATTCGAATCATGGTTAAGTACGAACGAACCCCTAAAAAGAACGAGTGGTTATAACTTTGGAAAATCACTTAGATAACGATCGATAAATCTCGAGGTATAATCTTTCGACCTTAGAACTTATATGGCTTAAGTACCTACCAATTGTAAGCGTAATGACATACCTTGATAGCAAGCAAGTGTCGGGTCATAACGGTGTTAATGAGCGATAACTTGAAAACGTGCTTTAGCTTAAGTAAAGTATTTACTTGGCGTTTCAAAGTGATAGGTGATTAACCCGGGATAATTTTGGTTGTTTATAGATTGCCGGACCATCCCGAGTCATACCACTAGAATAGCGGGAGTACCAGGCAAGTCTTCAATCAATTTGAAGCTGTTGTTGTGATAATATATATGTGATTTGATGTTGTTATACATATGTCATAGCATGCATGCCTACTTTCAAAATTGATCTTGTGATACTTGTTCCCTGATTGATGTTGGCTTATAAGTTAGATACAAGATAAACTAATTATAAGCCGGATATTGCTAAGACCCTTAGTGAAGGGCATATGATCTCATTCTTTTAATAAAGACCGGGAGTCTGTATTTTGTAATATAGAGATAGTCGTGGAAACCCGGAGGGATTACAGTGACAGATTATTTGAGGAATGTTATTTATGAACATTGTCTATATTTCCATAAGTATTAAGTACTTGAAAATTATTCGAGGAATGTTATTTGAATACTCATTCGAGTTTATTTATTTAACGAATATTATTTTGAATGTTCATTTGAGTTTAATTGTTTATTTTATATTATTTTCGAATATTCATTTGAGCTTATTTACTTAATGAATATTATCTTGGATATTCATTTAAGGTTTTAATTATTTTCTTGAATATTTATTCTAGGAATTATTTATTAATGAATATTATATATATATATATATATATATATATATATATACTTATTCGAGGGTTAAACATGAGCAATATATATACTAAGAATATTCTTGAACTATTTCTGGTTTAATAAATATTCTCTGAATATTTATTTAATTCTTTCCACTAGTTCTAAAATAAGATATTTTATTCAAAAATTTCCTTGATATTCAAATACTATGTAAATTATCTCTGAGTCGTATTATTATTATTATTATTATTATTATTATTATTATTATTATTATTATTATTATTATTATTATTATTATTATTATTATTATTATTATTATTATTTAATCAAAGAAGGTTCTCAAAACTCCATTCTTCATTCGAATCTATCTTCTAAAATATAAGGGAACCTTGCTTGAGAGATGTTATTTCTATGACTGCCCGGTCATATACTTATTAAACTACCTTTTCACTCGAATCTTGATTCTTTTCAAATATCGATATGAGTCTTTTTGGTTACCTCCTCAACACTCGAGGGGTAAGATTGATGGAACAAGTTTATATCCATTAACAAGCATCGGCTTGGGAAATATTGGTGAATTTTTCTTTCCAATTAGATACGACTACTTTGTGGAGTCCTATCAACGAGTATTACACTCGGGGAAAGGAGGGCGAAGTTTACGTTTCAGAGTCATGGATTTATTCGAACTAGGAGTTGTGTGTAAGAGGCTGAGTCGCGCGGTCCATCACAAGGCCCAACCGTTGGCCAGGGAGTTACTATTAAGGGCGGTAGACAAGTAAATCCGTCAGTTCTTCCTTCTACCGGTAGTAAACTATATTGGGCTATACCATCTCCGACTGATCATCGGGGAGTGGGATAGCTGGCGCGTGATAACTCTAATATTAGTTCATCTCCCGAATTGGGAATTTCCTGCAACACGTATCGAAGAGGCTTCTTTCAGGTTGACGGGCATTCTCCGCAACACGTATCGAAGAGACTTCTTTCAGGTTGACAGGAGTTTGAAAAATGTTCAAAACTGGGATTGGAATATTTTCCTGCAATTCCCTTATTTTATGACATATGATGATGTCTTGCTTTTACCTTGCACAGCAGATATTTCTGCAGAATATATGTTTTGAGTTACCTTGTAACTTCATCGTTTATATTATACTGACACTATGTTCGTTAATGCATGGCATATGGTTTCAAAGATATTTCGGAACTGTCATATATTATTGTTCAGTTACATATTATTTTTGGTGGGCTATTGCTCACCCTTGCTTTATTTATTACATCACAACAACAGCTAGATCTGATGGCCAACCCAAAGAGCACTCGGTGCAAGCAGGGACAGCAGTTATAAGGGTTGCCTACTGATGTCATGGACGACATTGCTGAGGTAGAAGCAACCAGTAGGCTAAACTGTCAGCTTTTGATTTATCAGATGTATTTACTTATATGACATATGTAAATGGATGGCAAAGAGTATGTAATTCTTTTGGGTTATAAGAACACAAAACTTGTGATTAATAATATTTGTTGGTTACTCTGATTTCATCTGTGGGACTATAACGGGTGTGTTTTATGTTGTTGTTTTGGGGTCACAAGGTTGTAATTTATTTATATTGATATTATGGATGGAAATGGAGATCGTGACGACCGGATCCCCGACCCTGGATCTGGGGCTGTTACATAAATCATTTATAATTAGGTTTTCGACATTGAATAGCATTATCAATGTAGGACTTTTACACTGAATAGGATTAATGTAAAATTTCATAATTGTATTTTCTCTTGAGATTCTGAGTGTTTCCATTTGAATAATAATTATCAAAGCATCACTAAATTAAAGATAATTTTATGAGGTTCGCGTGGATTGTAAAATCATCCAAATCTGATTTCTAGATCTCAAGATAGAGCCCAAATAGTAAATATGAATTTTTTTAATACTAATAAAACAATAAATAAAATTCGATTATAATACAACCTTTTTTAATTATATCCTTTTCAGATTATAATTTACTTTTTAAAAATCAATTATAATACAACCTTTTCAGATTATAATTTTCTTTTTAAAAATCATTTTCTCTTATAATACAACCTTTTTAAATTCGATTCTAATACAACCTTTTTTAATTATATCCTTTTCAGATTATAATTTTCTTTTTAAAAATCAATTATTGTACAACCTTTTCAGATTATAATTTTCTTTTTAAAAATCAATTATAATACAACCTTTTTTAATTATATCCTTTTTAGATTATATATTTTTTTTTGTGGGGAATGATATATTTCATTCATGAAAAGAAACAGATGATACATCTGAAGAGATAATAAAAGCTAATTATCTAGCTGAAAGGTATGCTTAACCAATCTATGGGTCTAACGACCCAATAGAAAGAGATTCCCCCGGAAGTTAGATAATATCACCTTTATATCCACTAAAAAAATGCCTCGTTAAAAAACCCCACAAGAGCAAAACCCTATGGGAAAAAAACTCAAGCGGAGAAAAAGTGTGCCATACTAAAAAAATGAATACATCATTTTACAAAAGCATATAAATCAAAAGATTAGAAACTTCTTGATTCTTCCACTATAGTAAACCATAAACCCACCTTCATCCATTTTATCACACTTCTTCCCACTAAAATAGGTATCTTGTTGATTCCCCTAAAATCCAAAATTCTGCCATTATCCATCTTCTCTTTACACTTCTTTCCATCCACGAAAACTGAAAATATAAACATAACATATAAAACTATGTCAATAAAACCATTAATCGCATATACATTACAAATCATTATATTCAATATACATAATGAATTTGAACAGTTTTATATATCTAACCAAAGGGGTCCCCTATGGTTAGACATATAAAATATCAATTTCTCATACAAGATCTACTATAAAGTCATCTAAAATGACTTTATACAAGCCAACAAAAATGGCACAATTGCCTCCTACAGGTCCAAAATATACGTCAACAATCATGGCCACCCATAAATGGTACAAAACGTGATAACTACCCACAAATGGTACAAAACTTAATTAATATCATAAAAGGTACAAAAACATGATTAATAAATGCATGCAACATAAAAAGTGGAACTATTTATTCAGGGAAATTTAAATTTTGAATTTAAGAATTAAGCAATAAAGAAAAAAGTGTGTCTAATTATCTTAGAGGAAAGTATTACTAATAAAGAACTAAAGCATTAATAACTAATTAACAAGGCAGTTATGAAAAAAAGGAATTACTATGTTCCTATTCATAACAAAACATGCGATAAATTTAGCAAAAAAAAAAAAAAAACAAAACATGCGATAAATAATGTCATAATTGACTATATAGACTATTTAAGGAAAATTAAAAGTACCTATTTATGGAAAATTCAACAAGGCCATCAATTCTGACAACCTATAAATGGTACAAAATAGCCATTAAACAAGGCATAATTAGCATTGAATATGTTAAAAAATCAATTATTACAAGAAAATTCAACTTTAAAACATTTAATTACAGAAGTAATTACAATCCAATTAAAGAAATTGAAAACCTAACTAATACCTAAAAATCAGTCAATCACATTTAAGGCATATAATAACGAAATTTTAGTTACCACATTATAACCAAATCATTAAACTCTCAGCTAACAATATGTATATAATTATAACAAAACGATCATTTAATGAAATTTAAAAACATATGGTAATTTTAACTATAGGTACAATTCTATATACTCAACTATTTACCAATTAAATCCTTAAATGACTCCCTAAAATATCAATCAAAAGTATAACATATGTAATTTGTCAACCACCAATAAATGCATAATCAAGCCACATAAATGCACTTTAAAGACTTAAAACTATCCATTAATCATGCACACGTCCAAAAAATAGAAAATTTCATATACAAACTCAATTCCTTTAATAGAGGCAAAATTGATACTTAAGCGATAACAACTTGGTAACCGAAAGAATTAATTAACTAATTACCACTTTCCAAAACTGGAACTAACGCAATTAAAAACGAGTAATCTTACCAATTAATCATGCATACATATTTTATCACAAAATTAATAAAATCGTTGTTTTATGCAAACGTAAAATCAAACAAAAGTATTAAGATTCATCGTACCAATTATTTCTGAACATACTGACTACCGACACACAATGGCACAACTCCACAAGCATACACATTAATACATGTATAATCAATCATATGTATAATCACTCATGGCAAACAAATGTTGAGTGGCATGACAATCCAAATTCAAAACTCATACCCACAAACGATAAAACTTGCAATCACATTACTACAACTTGATTCAACAAGGAAAACCCATCCCCAACCCCAAATACAACAAATATAAAACACTAAATCAGCATCCCTAAACAGTCAAAGAACAAGAATGTGAACAACACCCAAGACATTATAACGATCAACAAGTACACATAAAAATTGAATCGCCCTCATTATAAATTATAATTGCATCGTACCCTAAGAAGTGACCAACAATAAAATAAAAGGAAAGAATATACCATAAAAGCAGCATCACCGATGAGAGGATAATGAGAAAGAGATGCTTTCTATTCATACTCTTCCTTGAATATTATATTTTAGATTATTATCCTTGAATTATTCCCTCTCTATCAATATTAATGGCGTCTCCCCCACCGACGAAGAGAAGGCTCTCCTTGGTGGAATTGAGATTGAAATAATTGAAGTAGAAAATAAAATGGAAATTGATAACCTTGAGGAGGCAAATCTACTTTACTCCAAATCTCCAATGCTTTGCCCACCTAATTCCTGCCTTAATCATGCTTACTCTCTCACCTTAGTACGTGAACTGAACGTCGCCGCGACCCTCATCGATGGTGGCAATGGTTCGTTACAGTAAATCCGAGAAAGACGAGATGACAGAAAAGGGGACGGGAAAGGCCAAATCAAGGAATCAGTGGTTTTCACTAGATTATATTTTTTTAAAATTCAATTCTAATACAACTTTTTTAAATTATATTCTTTTTAGATTATAATTTTATTTTTAATGTGATCTAATCTTGATCGTCTATTTTTAATTCAACGGATCATATGATATTGGTAGTACGGTGACCAGTCCAAAAATTTGAATAAAATCCCTCTTATACTTATTATATATAAGGATATAATATAGAATGGTCAATCTTTGATTCCCCAACAATTTTAAATTGTTGTCCAATAGTTAAAATATTGGTAAAAGGACTCATTTCTTAAAAGATGACTGATCTGATCCAAATGCAGATATTTGCAAGATACATGTGTACTGATTCACTTGATAGAGTCACTGATTCGTTACAAACAAACATTTGAACACTTGAATTGTTGAAAAATGAACTTATTGCTAAAATGGTGGTGAATCTGATCCAGGTATTTCCAAGTTCCATACATGCTAAATCGTACTAGTTCATCTGATGGAATCACTGCAAATATGAAAATAGGCATATCGTAGTGCAGAATTCAATAAATATTAGGCTCTGTTTGGGATTGCTGTTAAAAACTGTTGTAGCTGTGGAAAAAAGCACTGTCAGAAAAAGCTGCTGTCAGAAAAAGCTGTTGACTGTTTGGTAAAATTCATAATTAATCTGATGTTGAATGAAAAGCTGATAAATAAGCGTTTGGTAAATATTAAAAATTTGTTATTTAACAATGTCTTTACAGGACAAACTAACTAGTATAATTAAAAATATAAAAATGAACACTTTAATAAAATTAATGTTACCATAATAATTCTCACATTCAATTCAGCAAAGTAAATTAAAATAATTGAAATGAATTAGGATAACATCATCAAACTGAATTGGAAAGATAGGGTTAGTGACCAGTGCTAACCACATTTCAAAAAAAAAAAGGAAGGATAAAAAGGTAGCCAAGATTGTTCGAGAATTTGACCCTCAACTGAATTGGTAGTGTAACCAAAAAAAATAATCAAACAGGCCCGTGACTTATGTTCATCATGATTTATGTCACTTTGGTCACTTGAAAACATTAGCATAATACTGAAATATTATACAGTATATATCAAGAGAGAGACCACTGACTTATGGAAAAAACCACTAATAACTTCCTTCTCCTGCAACCTCACCAGCCACACCTAATCCCATATCTTACCAGCTATAGCCAACCTCTAACTAATCTCACTAATGATATCACTTTCATCTTTTTTTTTTTTTTTTTTGCAAAGACGCCTCATTTTCATAAATTTATTGCCACAGACTTTGCCTGCATGTAAATGAATATAGTGCACCACTGTTTGTGCATGTCATCATCAAGACTTGCTAACCAGAGTATAGGCACCAAAGTTTACTCCTCAAACAAACATAAAGAATTGAATCGCAATGATTTTTATATAAATTTGTAAAAGATTTACCAGCAATACTCTTTAATGTTAACCTATATATGATAGTATAGAACACTCGACAAAGGTGAAAAGTTCCATTAAATGAAATAAAGCTCTGGGTGCCAAATTTGGTACCAAGCTGTTTACGATTATAACTTTTACCTATCCGTTGAATTTCTAACTAGTGACCAAAGTGTTAACTGTATGCACCTTTGTCACCGCTATATGCCAGAACTGTTGGGGCAATCGGGCCAACAATGGCGAGAAAAAGTAACACAGATCTTTGAACAGACATATAATTGTTGTGCTTTCTTTTTAGGTTGTTTCGCCACTAAAATATTGTTCTGCTTTCATTTATACATAAATATTGATGTGTCAACCGCGTTAGGCGTTGCTTGCTTTGATCATATCGAGGGCTACTCTGTTTGTATAGGTTCATACATGAAATTACTGCATTAAACAAGTAACAGAACCTAGCACCTTGTGAAGGCATGGACATGTGTGTGCCCACTTCACTTCTTAATTTTTAGCCACAAGACATACACCATATTATTGTCTTCGATTATCCATAATCTAAGCATAGACTGTCAAAGATTGTGAGTACATACTTGTTGTATACACACAACACACATGAACACAACTTAGAAAAGAAATTTTCACATAAACACACATAGATGTCATACATATTACAAACACAAAAGTTCATACTTGTGTTGATACGATTTTCTGGGTCTGTGTATGCAAAGTATAGAAGCATATAGAAGATATATAAAAGATGGAAAAAGAGTACCACGGGGTTGAACACGGCTTGAACCAA
Organism: Saposhnikovia divaricata; assembly: GCA_036435485.1. Classification (NCBI taxonomy): domain Eukaryota; kingdom Viridiplantae; phylum Streptophyta; class Magnoliopsida; order Apiales; family Apiaceae; genus Saposhnikovia; species Saposhnikovia divaricata. The sequence goes on from CM071599.1 coordinate 39,148,806, forward strand.
AGCTAACTTTTTCTCGAATAATAAAGAACCTGTTAAAAAACCCAAGTTTGATCTGATTAGACGTGTTTGTATTTATATATATAGTGAAGTTTGATTTTGTTTAGGGTTGTATTACTTGTTTGTTATCTACGTAGGAGAGCAGTAAAAAAAAAAAGATGCAGGAGGTGGGGTTTGATGGCAGGTCTTTGATGCTGCTGTCCGCTTATTTTTACCGGTAGCTTTTTAGAAAAGCATCTCACACCTGCTTCTAAAATAAGCAGCTTTTATATAAAAAGCGCTTTTATATTTTACCAAACGCTATTTTACCTGCTTTTGTGCTAAAAGCTACTGTAACTTTCCGGAACAGCAATTCCAAACACTACCTTAATCGTACCTTATAACCATGTTTACATATAGTCTGAAACATATCACAAATCTTGTATTAAAACAAAAAAAAATCTAAAAACCCTTTGCATAATAGTTTTTTCTAAATCCAAAATAGGTGTATAATTTACAAAACCAATCAAGGATTTTCTTTATTTTTTAATATTTTATTGCTCTAGTGAAATGTTGTAATAAGCGGCAATCGATAAGGAATTAATCAGATAATCGAAAATTAATCGGAATAATTAATTGGATCGATAATTAGAATTAATTTAATATTATTTATTATATAAAATTGTTATTTATTTTACTTTAACATATATAATTATCATCTAATTATACTAGTATATTTAAAATTGTATAACTAGATAAAAAAATTATTCATAAGATCTAACTGTTAAACTTTGGTCAATTTAAGAAGAAAGAGTAAGAGAGTTCGTGATTTAACCGTCTAAAATATAAATAATATTTATAAGAATAATATTTATCTTATTTATTATTATTATTATTATTTAATTATTAATTTTTCCTACATATTTCATTCATTTTAACCAATTCGACCGATTGACCTAAAAAAAAAACAATTCAATTGATTTTTGATCTATTAATGACCGATTAGATCAATTTTGACCAATTTTTATCAATAACGTTATTTGATTCAATTTTGCATAATCGAGGCGATTACCTATAACTCACCGATTCTTAGAGTAGAGTTCTGCATAAACAAAGAAGTATAATATTACAAGTACGTTATTTACGAGGGCATGGAGTTTCTAAAGCTATAGAGAAGTTCTCTATTAGTGCACCTTAAATATTGTATTTTATTATTATTTTTGATAATCCAACGGTACGGATGAAAAGTTTATGTCAAAATAACATTGTATACAAATTTTTATTATATTTGAAATAGTTGAGCATCACTTTTATAAAAATACTATTTTCTATATATATTCAACGACACAGATTTATCATAATCTTATTGCTATAAATTTATAGTTCCAAATAATTAAATTACACGAAAATTTGTACATTCACATATTTTTGTATGAATTTAACATCTGTACGGTTGGATTGTTCAAATAATAATTAATTTATCATAATTTAAACCGCACTAATAGAGAACTTCTGTGTGCTTTTTAGATACTCTTTTCCCTATTTTTTTACAATCCTATTTTTCTCTCTAATTTAACATTCTAGACATACCCAAGTAAAAAGCACACAAATTGACAGATCAATTTTTACAGCCATAGAGCTCCTAATCTAAGTACCAGATAGGAACTTCAAATCTTGTCCCTTTCTAAAACTTTTACCTCTTTTACCAATTCCTGTTGAAACACGGTTTGCAGACACAAGGGATTTGGTATCAGGACTCCATTTGAATTCTTTGAGTGAAGAAAATAATGTTGCAAGCATAGGTGTTATTTCACTATCCTTTACATTGTTACATGATATCACATTGATGCTTTTAAGCTCCTTCCATAGAAGAATTACAGCCTCCAAACCTATTGTAGTTAGCCTCGAGCAACCTTCTAGAGACAAGCAATTGACCCTCCTGTAACAAAATGTCAACAAAATTTAATTAGTATAGTTACGGACGAGTGTGATATATTGTGTATGTTTGGCTTGATTAATATACGAGTCTAGGCAACATCCAAAATTTATCGAGAACAACCGCAATGTAGTTTGCAAGAGTAAGAAAATCAGATATAGTACCTGCATATATGTGCCTTGCTGAAAATCTCATCATCTAAACCCCAACAATTTTTTATTACCACCTCTTGTACAGTTCTACAAACAAGAAACAGAGCTCCAACACTCTGCTTGTCCCTCAACTGGCACCTCTCCAAATGTAATCTCTCAAGTGCAGGACAAAAATCCAATAACTCATCCGCCCTAAGACCGCAATCAATACTTTTACACGAAAGAACCCTTAAAGTCTTCAGATTGTCGAAGTAAGCAAGAGCAGGTAACCACGCACCTTCAAATCTGTGATCACTCAAGGTCAATTCTTCAAGCATTAGACAACACTGTCCAATAGCTTTCATCCCCTCATAACTCCCTCCACAACCTACTAGCTCAAGCTTTAGCAATGACTTACACCCTTGAGCTAAAATAGTCAATCCTAAATCCGAAACCAATGAACTATAAATACCAGCAACATTTCCAATCAATTTCAGCGTCTGTAAATTCTTGAAAGCAGCTATGGCACGCAGAACCTGATCGTTACACATATGCAATTCTAGTTCTTGCAATAAAGGACATTCCTCAGCAACACTCAACAATCCTAATTCACAAGCATTAACAACTACAAGTTTACCCAAATTTGGATACCGGCTAGCTAATATCTTCAACCCTAACTCAACCTCATGTACAGATAAAACACATCTTTCTGAAACTAAACTTTTAGTTAATTCATTGGAGCTAGTATACCTTTTCGAGTCGGAAGTCTTCGTAGAAACAGGCTCTCTACTTGTTGGAGCAGTACTAAAGTCTGCGCACATCTTACACTCCTCAGACGCCACTTCTGAGTGGTATATACATGGTATGTTTGGTTTGGTAATTCGGTATACATCGGAGTTAATATGAAATGATACAACTCGGTTAGTCAACAAAATGTAAGAATCTTGAGGTGAAATCACACAAGCATTAACCAAATCAACATGCGTAAGATTTGGAAATCTTACAAACATACGACCCGATAAAAGAAAGTCCCAGTCAAGAAGCTTCACTGACCTAACCAAGCTGCCATGAAGATTCAACCACCGTTTCGAAACAAGAGAATTTGAATTCCTTTCGGACTGTGAGAATCTTGATAGTATCTGAAGAAGTATCTCATCAGAAAGCAGTGAAGTCCTGTCCGAAACCAGTTTCGAGTAATCAAGAACTAAAGATTTCTTAGGTGGATTAGTGGGTTTCTGTTGTTTGGGGAGATCAAGATTTTGCATAGTAAAAATGACATTATCAAGAGTTTTGGTGTTGTTCTTGAACCACCAGCGTTTAGGACTTGGGGTAACTTTTTGTTGTATTGGTGAAGCAACCATAACTGAGAATAAAAATCTAGAGCAGCTGCTGTTGTTTGGCCTCCCTCACTTCAGTTTCTCTACTAATCTATAGAGTTTAAAAATGCCCTTGAAATTTCTCTTTCTAGCTTTTCCAACGGCTTCTTGGACTATCAATATTTAAATCAAACTAAAAGAGGCCAAGTAAAGTTGTAATTGTCGTTTCTTTCCAGAAGCAATAATTAAATGCTTGCTTTCAACGGTCACTAATTTTGTTATAAGCATAATGACATTACAAAAACATTACTCCGTCTGTCTCATGATAGTCAACCGCTTATAATGAACAGTGTGCAAAGTCAATATAGGAAACATATAAAGGGACGGAGGGAGTATGTTATACCAACTTGTGATTTTATTGGGTTGAGACGTGAGACACTTGCCATCGTTAACCAATACTAAGCAAAAACATAATTATTATCATATCATACCATAAAACTCGCAATTACAGATAAATAAATATATAAAATTTTTCTCATGGCATGTCGAAATCTTAATAACATTCGAACAATTCCACTAGTTTGAACACCACATCAATGTGAACAATCAGACCGCATCTTAACAATCTTCAAACAATTCCACTACTTTGAACATCACATCAATGTGAATAATTAGACCGCATCATTGTCTCCATACCTGGGCGGCTGGGCATAAATAAGGGAATACTACAATCAGACCACCCATCCTAACTCCAGAAAAGAGAACAATCACAAATGAGGAGTCGACATTCGATGTTTCTTTATTATTTCATCTTCTTAGACCACGCTTAACAAGTTAATGAGAATTACGTTCAGAGCAGATCAGTCTCTACTGCCTACACATTCTAAATCTGACAGATTTTGTTACAGAATTCAGCTACATAATCTTTTTTATGCAAGATCTCAGATGACAAGTATATTCTATCACTTTAACACAATTTGTTTTTTACTGTGATTTTGTCTAATTCTTAAGTTGCGAAAATCATATCGAGGAACACGAGGTGACACAGAGATTGCATGTTGCATGATGTTGCCATTCGCAATAAAAAACTTAGCTTACTCAGTTATAATACCACTCAAAGTGGTGTCTGAGGAGGATAGCTGTACGCAGACCATGCCCCTATACAATAGGGAGGCTGTTTACGAAGGACCCCCGGCCATTACAAATACAGAAATACAAATACAGAAAAGAAACCTAATACAAACTAAGAAACTCACGCACACGCAGGAGTCGAACCCCTAACCTCCTTCAAAGGAGGCCAGTGGCTCAACCACTGCCATTCGCAATACCAGTCATAAACAGAAATACTTTCTCTAAAAATATCATCACACAGTTCAGATTAATTAAAGGTGCTACACTCAATTTTTCATTACAAACACATCCAGATTTTGAACTCCACAACTTTGCATGAATTCAGTACTTTAAAACCAATATTTTACGTTAAGGTCAAATGTAAATCATCTAATTTACAAATTACACATCCTCAATGATTTAATATTTTTATACATAAGAAAAATATATATTCAAATAAAAAGAAAAATTCATAGGCTATTTTTTCTAAATGTAAAGTATAAATTAGTTTGATTTTTAAAAAAAATAAGAAGTTGAAAAAAGTTACCATATTTATATTTTTCAGTGAGTCAAGTATTTCATACTTTTGGAGATGCTAACTATAAAGACGATAAAAACACAAGTTTTATCAGTTTTATTTATTTAATTTGTGTATCGTTCAATAATACTTACTTTTTCAAATAATTTAATTAATGTAGAAGCAATTGAACTACTGTACTATTTTATTTGACTAATAATAAGAATAGTGTATCTATTTTTGGTAAAATTTAACCAAAGATAAAAGTAAGATCAATATTTAAATAATATTTAAATTTAAAAATTTTATATTTTAAAATATTAATTTTTTTAATATTTTTTTTTCAAATTTTTTTTTTAATACTTATTTGTTGTTAAGTGAGGCCTCTATTGAATATATCCGCTTAGGGCCTCACAACTGGTTGTGACGGCCTTGCCTCTATCGTTATAGATCATGACAGCATGTATTTTCAAGACAGATGTGAGGGTAAGCCGACTACTTGAAACAGAGGAACCTAAACCTATGAAATCCCATTACATAGAAGACAAAAACAAATCTGGTCAAGCAAACCTTCCACAGCTAGAAGTTCAATACCGGATATATACATAGCTAGCTTCTCTGAAGGATCCATTGATCATTTAAGCAGTTAGCTGTGGTTCTTGGAAAAAATCGCACGAGGTTTGATGCAGAACATTAGTGTATATGTGGATTTATATTCAGAAATAACAGAACTTTGAACCATTGAAGTGTCAAGCAAAGAAATTTGATGCCCGCATTTAGAAAAGGTAGGTGGCTGCTTGAATTATTCAATTAAAGGAAACTCTGGTCAGTGAAATATCTATTTCAGATTATCAGGTGCATCGAACTAGCTTTATAAGAAAGGTTTTAGGTAATAGATGATTACCTTATATCTGGAAGGGTAACAAAATCCACGGAGCACTGTGTTCCTGGTGCCAGTTTAAAACCGAGTAGCGTTTCTAGACTGGTATTTCTCCCTAGTCCCAAGTGCATCAAGAATTCCTGAAAGGGGGGGGGGGGGGGAGGACTTGTTTTGACTAATTTGGCTTCTTCAGGATTCGAAAAAATGGCAGAAAACAAAGTGTTCGATTTTAGATGTAGATAAATAAAAAAAATCCACATAAACCATGAAACCAACCTCATATATGAAGAGTCAGTACAAAGCATATGGTTGAGAAAGAGTGTTTAGGGCCTGATCGAACATCAAGGACAAAACTAATTGTAAGAACTTTCACAGCTGCTGGAGACTAGATTACATGTAACTAAGTTTCAAAGCACATAGTGCCATAGAGTTTAACAAGACTCAAGAGTGCACCTGAGCGCCCTCTAGTATCTTGAACAGGTTACAGGAGGTACCTTAACCTGAAAGTAAGTAATTTAACATGAAGTAAAAAGGAAAGTATAGTACCAGGACAAGAACCTATGTAACAATTGAATCAATTAGCATATCATCATCACCCTGCCAATTACCTTTATCAAGAAGGTCTCATCTTAATAATCTAATTTAATATGGAGACTGATCCTTACTTTATCAAAGAACCTTTAAATCTGTTGCACAACCATGAGATGGTCAGCTATAGATAATTGATACGATAATGAGAATAAAACAAGGTATCCGAATAATGAGCATTATTAGTGTGCGTTAATTCATACTGCAAATTTAGGCAACGCTTCAGAAGAGCTGCTTTTCTCTGGAACTTGCTATATCACAATCTAGAGATTTCTGACGTGCCGACATTCAGTTCAAATATAACTAATAAATAAACACACATTCACATGTGTAGCTGCACAAGCACACTATTAAAACAGGAAATGCCATGCATTCAGAACAAAAACTTAAGAACAGTTGTGCGAAGAAGACTTCAATTTAATAAAATTATGTGTTTTCTTGCAAAAATAACTGTTAGACCACAAAGCTAGAAAAAAATCAGTATACTAAGCATGACAAACACAGTCAAGAAACATTTTTTTAAGTCTGCTGTAAATTCACCTTTCATAAACTAAAAAAAGAATGATATAGGTTTATTGCGATTTTCTAAATTAAAAAAAATACAAATAAGATCGATATAGGTTTGAAGAAGGGAACATCTTAGAACTAATATTGTATACTTTCTAACATGCACGTTTAAATTAAAACCTATGAATGCACTTTTAAAAATGTTGACTTCATTGAGGTTTAGTTGATAAGAAGCACCCGTAAATCATTGAAGTACTCTTACAAAATGCATGCACGTAGATCATACCAGACAATGAAAATGTTTAGGAAGAAAGCGTCAAGCGTATATAATATTCTTTTGCATTACGTGCTCTCCAACTTCTCAAACTATTCACATACATGCACAATTGCACATTATATAACTCCTGTCAACTTCATATCCAATTAATTAAACACAGACTTAATGGACTTCACCAAGTCCCTCAGGCGTTATGAGCTGCCAAGTGATGCTGCAGGAACCCCACGTCGGTCACCAGGACCAGGCCTAACACGAAGCAAAAGCGGCAATACTCTGGCCTTATCATTGACCGAGAAGCCTATAGTTCCAATAGATAACCGGTCTAAATCAACTACTAAATCAAGAACGAAGGCATATCCGGATCATTTGATGGTCACTGCAGAACCTGCGAGTACTACAACTTCATCGCGAAACAAGAAGAAATTAAAAGCAGACAAAGACGACAATAAAGATGGAACGTTTGTTCGGTTTTCCCAGAGAAATACTCAATCTGATAAAAGTGTACAAAAGACTAGTAGTGCAAGGTTAAAGCCTACTTCTCCATCTGCATGGGCTTTGTCGCCAGCACGATCTTCGCAGTACTCTCCGGTGACAAAGACTTATACGTCTTCAGCAACTACTTCCCCGTCCGCATGGGGATTATCATCGGCCCGATCTTCCCCTGCCTTTCCGGTGACACATAAAACTTCTGCATTTTCAACAACCACTTCCGGCATGAATGGTGTTTTAAAGTACTTTAAAAAGAAGAAAGTCTCGTCATTGCAAAAAATGGAGTATCAACATTTTTTGGTTTTGAATAATAATCTCTTGCAGTGGAGGTATGTCAATGCACGGGCTGAAGCTGCAAAGGATGCACAACAGATAATTGCCCATGTAAGGAGTTACCATCCATCGCAATATCATATTAGTTGTTAACTTCACTCACTCGCACATGCCTTCACTAATAGTCGAACTCTCAAAATGTTGTCACATTTTTTCGAGACTAGGCTATATATTATACATTTCACTGCTGCATTTATTATATTGCCCTATTACATTTGTGCTTGTCCTGATTATATATTTATTTTGCATTATGTAACAGAAAAAGTTTTACAATGTATCTGTACAAATCTTGACGATGAGGAACTCCATCTTAGAAAAGCGAGTTGAAATGCAGAAGATGAAGCAAATAAACAAAGTTCATCAAATAATTCACTCACAAGATCACTTGCTCAAATTATGGGCAAAAATGGAGGGCAAAAATTCTGAAGCTGTTGGCAGGGTAATACGAAAACTGTCAGCAATATCAATAAGAGTTCCTCTCGCTGATGATGTAAAGGTATATATTACAAACTACCTTAGTTTGTTAGTAATCCGAAAATTCTGAATTAATGTTTCAAATTAGCAGTTAAGAAAATTATGTAGCTTATGGTTACCGGCCTGTTTTGTATATCTAATTGTGTAGGGAGATGTTTTCTTGGTCAATGATGCCATGAACAAGGCCACGAAAGTCATGGAAAATGTGGAAGAAACATTACTCAAGAAATTTGATTATCAGGTCAATATTCTAGCTGCATCTTGATAAATATTTAGCACATATAGTATATTTAGAAGTAAAAACCGCATTGAAGATGAAAAATTGTCTAACTTGTGTTGCTGGTTTGACTCATCACATCAGGTTGAGAGAATGTGTTATCTGCTAACAGAGCTTTTAATCATAGTAAAGGAGCAAAAGGAATATTTGGTGGAACTGGAAAACAGTGTCACTGATTGCTTCACTAAAGGTGAGAAATTCTTCCAGTCAATCACCTTGGTACATCTTCTAACCTCACTTTTCACATTCGAACAAGCAGTGGTTTGTGTTTGTTTCAGGACCTAATATGTTCTTTTTTCATATGAGTGTGTGTTTGATATCAAATCTATTTCTATGTTAAAACCAGGCAGAGGAGAAAAGCTTAAGGATCCAACTCATCCAGTTAAAAGAGCAGTAGAGAAGAGCTAAAGTTCATTCCTATATATTTTATACCAGAAATCGAAAACTATGTATCGTATCCATAATCTTCTTTTTCGCTGATTTACGGGAGTGTATGAATGAGCATCGAATATATATTCATTTCGACACTAGAAATATACCTATTACCACTAGGTTATTGTGGGATTCAATTTTCAGTTTTTATACTATTTGAAAGTTAGTTGATGGCAGTTTAAACAAATGCATTATCAACAAGCACATACGTATTTATAGCAGTACTAGTTTTAACAGATACAAGCTAAGTTACATTGACAATGAAAAGCAATAAACTCCTATACCAATGCCCACCACAATGAAAAGATATTCAAACATGTATCAACACTCTGTGACGGGCTTTTGTCCATCAAAATCAGCCAGTAATTTGTTAACACTCGCAAAATCTCCACTTCCGGGCAACTTTCTCTTGGGCTTGGCTTCCAATAACATCGACACCACATCCCTCATTGGCGGACGATCAGCTGGATTTCGACTGGTGCAAAGCAAGGCAATCTTTAGTACCAACATCATTTCCTCTCTTACAGGTGCACAAGAAGCACCTGCATTCTTATCAAGCACATCTCTAAGCCCTTCTTTTGTTTTAATCTTTGTTCTAAACCAATCCACAATGCTATTCCCATCTCCGAATTCCGCATTTACCGATCTTTTTCCACTTAAAATCTCCATCAAAACCACCCCGTAGCTGTATATGTCACTCTTCTCATCAACTTGTAAAGTGTAGGCATATTCTGCAGACGAAATAAATTGTCAATCAGTTAAAGTTACTTTTGGTTTTGGAACAAGATAGTATATTAATATTCTAACTTCAAATGTTTGTTAGAGAAAAATTGAGATAAGATCATAACGGGGACCCAAGAAATGATAAAAAGGCTAACGCAAAGAAAAAGGGCACATCACGCGTAATAGTACCGAGCCATATAATAGCTAAAAACTGGAAAAAAGAAAAAGCTGAGTTGGTCCATTCCCTACTCAAAACTAATAAATCGGTCCAATACCAATTTTTCACTTAAATTTTTCTTTTACTTCAACAAAATCTTTATATACATTATTTCACTATCACGTCAAAAATACTCACAAGTCACAAAACCACTTACGGAATTCAGCATTTAATTTACAGAATTGATAATCGAACATTCAGCTTTTTGTTACAAAGTCGAAAATACTTGAATTACAAGATTAGATATTATATTGAGATTTTTTAAACATGATGTCATAGACTACAGAGCTAGACTCAAAAATTATACAAGGAATTGTAATAATGTTACTATTATCACGTTTTAAAACGGATTAAACAACCAAAGACAACCAAGTAAAAAAATAATATTAATTTGATATAATTTGAAAACTGAACTGCAAATGATCAAAGCAAAAGATCATACCTGGCGCAATGTAGCCATATGAACCTGCAATTACTGACATAGACTCGTCGCATTGGATCAACTTGGCCACTCCAAAATCCGCTACTCTGGCTTCCATCTGACCGTCCAATAAAATGTTACTAGGCTTGAGGTCGCGATGAACGATTACTGGATCACAGTCATGGTGAAGATAGCAAATCCCCTGAGCTACTCCCATTGCAATCTTGTAGCGGGTTAGCCAATCTGCTACAAGATTATCACCTTTATTATTACCATGTAACAAATCGTCTAAATTTCCGTTAGGCATGTACTCATACAACAGCATTGTGCACTCGGTGTTACTACAACATCCTAATAATCGTACAATATTCCTGTGCCTCACGTTTCCTAACACTTCCACCTCAGCTAAAACCCCTCTTCGTCGTCTGATTGTCTCTTTATGCTTGCCCCACAACTTCTTCACTGCTATGATCTCGCCACCTGGCATCTCAGCTTTGTAAACAGTTCCAGTAGACCCCATTCCTAGAATCTTGTCTGTCATAGACAAAGAATCCAAAACATCATCTGCCGTGAAATTTAAACGCTGGAAAGCTGTTAATTTCCAAGGCCCGATTTCCCTGTCACCTGATGCAAATCCGCTGTGATATCTGGCATGGTAATACCTGATTCCTGCAATTAACACGAAAAGCGCAATGCCAAATGCTGTCGCCAGAATCCACACAATTGCGCCAGCAGTTTTTCTCGGCTGCTTGCGCTGTACATCTACATCTCTTGGAGAAGGATCAGTTGTACGGCAAGGATTCTTAAGTATGCCACCACAGAGACCTTCATTGCCAATAAACGACGACGGATGGAAAACTGAAAGTACATTACCTGACGATGGCACTGGACCGGTGAGCTGATTATAAGACACGTTGAAACTTTCCAGCGTGCTACAATTATCAAAATTTGAAGGAATTGTTCCTGCCAAAAGATTGTGTGATAAATCAACATCGGTGATCGACGGAAGAGTTGAAATCTCCCACGGAATGATTCCTGTCAGGGAGTTTCGACGCAAATTCAATACGATGAGCTTCTGACAGTGGCTAATGTCCCAAGGAATGTTACCACTCAATGCATTTCCTTCTAATTCAATTCTGTACAGTTTTTCACATCCAATAAAATCGGGTAATTTTCCAATCAAATTTGAGTGACTAGCCGAGAATATCTGCAAGCTGTGAGAGCTCCAGATATTACCTGGTAACTCGTCTTGAAAGAAATTGTTGGACATGTTCAAGTACTCTAGCTTTGGCGCATTGATAAGATCTTTGGGAAGTGATCCACTGAAATTATTTCTGCTGACATCCATATACGTTATATTAGGTGAGCGCCCAAAGCCTAATGGTAATGAGCCATTGAGATTGTTGTCTTGAATCCGAAACCTTGCTAATGATGTGCAATTTACTAAAGACAAAGGCAATTGACCGGAGAATTTATTCGAAAAGAGTAGAAGCTTCGCGAGTTTATTGCCATCGCAAACATGTGGAGGTATAGGACCGGATAGCAAATTTGAAGAGACGTCTAGCTTTTGCAACATTCCATTTGAGCCGAGCTTCGGAGGCAAGATTCCAGTGAGAGAATTGTTCCATATAGATAGGAACTCTAGGCCAGGAAGATCGCCTATGCCATCTGGTACTTCTCCAGTTAACTCGTTTGTCATCAAATTCAGTGTGTTTAGTTGCTTTAGTAATGAGAGCTCACTTGGAATGATGCCGGTAAGCTGATTAAAAGACAAATCTAGAAATTTCAGTGACATTAACAGAGATAAACTTGAAGGGATGCTGCCTGAAATTCGGTTATTGAAGAGTAACAAAGACTCAAGCTTCGTCAAGTTACCAAGCTCTAGTGGAATTACACCTGAAAGATTTGAAAATGAGATATCGAGGTAGCTTAGATTTGATAACAGAGAAAACTGTGCTGGAAGTTCTCCAGTGAAGTGATTGTATCCAATTTCGATTCGCTGAAGTTGCTTTAAAAGGCCTAATTCAGACGGGATTGCACCAGTGAGTAAGTTTCCAGCGAGGTCTAGGTACTTTAGGACAGGGAAATTGCCGTAACTTGCTGGAATCTCGCCCGAAAAGTAGCTGCCACCAAGGTTGAGGTGCTCGAGAAACTGGAGGCGAGTAATGTCTTCAGGCAAAGAACCGTTGAAATCATTGCTGTAAGCGTCTAAAATGGACAAGTATTTAAGTTTTGAAATGGCGGAGGGGAACTCAGAACTGAAAGCGTTGCGACTAATGTTAAGGCTTATAAGAGAAGGTAATTCGAAAATCGCTGGTGGAAGAGGCCCTTGAAAAGCATTACTGCTAAGATCCAAGAAACGGAGGTGGCCTAAATGGCGAATATTGGAAGGAAATGTACCTGAAAGGTTGCGACTGGAGAGGTCAATTGACACGATATGATTGTGTTGGTCACATCTGATCCCGGACCAATTGCACCAAACAGGATTAGAAGAAGGATCCCAATCGTGTAGATTATGTAAAGGGTCGACAAGCGATGATTTAAGTGAGAGCAAGGAAAGGAGTTGGAGAGGCAGAGTTGTAGTGGCTGAAATGCCTGGAAGAAAGAAAAGAAAGAATAAGAAACTAAGTTGTCTCATGTTTTTGAAATGTTTGAATTGTGTGTGTTTGTGTTGGTGTTATGAAGAAGCTAGAAGAGTAAATTTAAGGAAGACAGATGCTTTTGTGGAGTGCAGTTTGGTGCAGGGAGGGTGGTGTATTTCTCATGATTGTTTTTCTTTTTCTTTGTTTGTTTTGAGTGATGGTGTGGGGAAAAAAAAAGAGAGGGAGATAAATTGAAAGAGAAAAGAGGTTACTAGTAAAGAAACTACTATTATATTGCTACAGTTTCAATGTTTCATCAGCCTCAGGCTAGCCCTTTTTTCTGTTTTGTCAACATTTTAGTGAAACTGCACTTTATATTTCTTTCATCAAGAGTTTGTATGTATATATTGCTTTGTCTGCTCTCAATACCATGCTTATATGATTTCTTTTTATTCACTTCTACTTTTTCATCATTCCTTTGTTTCCTTTAACTTTGCAAATTAACATTCTGGCTGTGCAGTAGTGGTTAATGGATTTATCTATCACCATCTCAGGATCCAAGAAAGTGATTTCCATTCATCACTTAATTCCCACCATTAATTAGTTCTTAATAAGTAATTTCGTGTTTGTATCATCTACTAAAGAAATTGGTCCTGGCCTCCTACCTCTTTTGAGAACTAACCTAAATTTGAGTCTGTGACCATAGCTATCTTATGAACATGGACCACAGCCCTCCCTCCCCCCAAAGGAACTTATAGAATTATTACAGATTTGGTCAAAACGTGTATTTCAGGACACGCAAGCCTGTCTGGAATTCTACCAGGACCGGCCGACCAGCCCCATGGTCAACACCGGCATGTAAATCATGCTAACCGTGCGGTAAGACCCAGTGGCTGGGCTTCCCTGCGATACGCAAGATACACCACACCCTAAGCGCACACAATACTATACTCATATTAGAAGTTCGTAGTCATAATACGATGCGTATATTAAGTGGACACTTAACACTTGCAACAATCACAACCTTCATGATATAAGAATGATTAACAATCTAAAATTTTACTAAAGCATTTCGACCGCAATGAGGTTCCAGTTGCTTTGCTTAATGTTGTGTCGATCTTCTAAATTTTAGCAACCAGGTCTCTTTCAATCTTTGTATTTGGTGATTTGAGCCGTCTGTATGCATGAAAGGGCGTACTTGGAAGTTCAAAGTCCTCAGATATCCGAATTGTCTCACTGTAGTGTTGGACCTGTAGGATCTCTTTTTGTCAGTTCCAGATTTCTAAAGATCATTAGCACAATGATGCTTCATCGTTTAATTTTTTTACTATATTTGCTAAAAGTATTCTTGTGAAATAAAATATGTTGAAATCTTGAGGTTTAAGCTCAGCTTTACTACTCAAAACATCTTTGGTAATTCAAATGTGGGCGCACTTATTTACTAAATTCGACACTTCTTGTCAAGTACTTGGGGAGAAACATCAACCAGAACATAAGCCTAAAAATAGTATGTTCAATCCGTGTTTTAACATAATCACATTATAATTTAAATAACAGGATGCCAGTATATTAGGTTACATTCGAGAGCAGATTAATAAAAATTAGTCTATTTTCGTACTATTTTTGTTACATCTTGTGTACGGGACAGCAGTATCTTACATACATATACGAACTGCACAACTTTGTTGCGTGTTAAGGTATAAACTTGTAAGATAGAATCAGATAAAGTATTTGTAACCGCCAAAGTTACATTCCAGCTGGAAACAAGAACAAACTAGCTTTTAGTATCGTCACATTATACTTTGCGTTTAGTTGTATATTGTCTATTATCAATCAGCAGCAATAGAAACTTTATATACATATCTTGTGTGAACCAGATTGCCAAAAAGATTAACACATTTCATGTTAGTTGGGTGCCAGAGCAGTCCCCATTCGAAAAGTTCGAACTCGAATCGAAAAATACAGTGCAAGGAACGTACCCTATTTAACCCCTTGCCTTGTTAAAATTGGTACAATGCATGGCAAAAAAAAAAAAAAAAAAAATGCATTGTTACTTGAGTTACTATTTTTTGTACCAAGACATGGTTGGAGCTGAAGTTTATCCAAATCAATGAGTTAGTTCAGAATTCAGATAGATGGTAACACCGGAAAAGGAAGGAACAAAATGGAAAGAGTGGTAATTGTTACCAAATGAGTTGGCATTGTTTTGATTGATTATAACTGTATCCAATTAAAATATCTCAAAATGCTAAGTAATTAGTGCCAAATTATTTGTTAACAAATTTTGGTTATCAATTCACTATTCCATTCTGTAATTACTGAACCTTCTATTACGGCACAACTAATATGGGCTGGGTCCACGGGCTCGTTAGTGGGGCCAATTTGAATACCCCGTCTCATTTGTACCTAGCCCATTTAAAGTATAAATATAATTTCTAATTTTCGAGACTTAATCTTTTGAAAGTAGTAGGCCCTCACGCATGCCTCTTGCATCGACCACGCGCATGAGTCCCTTAAACTCCCACTACAATCGCAAGCATGTGTTCATGCATGTGTTCATGCTCGAGTATATAAATTAGGTACGATATATCCAAACAGTGACACAGGTACACTCCTACTTATACAAGCTGCCCAGGGACATCTTTAAATTAATCTTATTAAGAACAACTGATTTTTAGATCTAACCAGCATAATAGCCGTGAAAGGCATAGGATCTTTATATAAACATTTCTAGTATTGTTTAAAGGAAGAAAGTAACGATTGATTTATTTATGATTATATTATAAACTCGTAATTTGTATTTTAGAGATTGTAATGAATCTGAAGTAATGTAAATAGTTAGAAGCACAAATACATTAGTATGGGATATTATTGGTGTTAGGCAGTTTACCAGCCAACCATTTTTTGCCAAACTCCACACTCCACCTACCATCATCTACTACCACCTATCACATCTTATATCACCTATATATATCTCATCCCCCTCATTAGTTAAACACACCAAAACATCTTACTTTATTCTCTCCATCATAGCTGTTAGATAATCCGTCTAGTAGGAAACTTACCTTGCGGTAGTTTCAGGCAGGTCAGAATAGGGGGCCATCGTGTTTCTCTCTTCTTTCGTTTCGGGTGAGTTAGTGTGAGAGTTTGGTCGGGTTGTAGCCATATGGGTCTACAGCATTAGGAGTTCATCCAGCTACTGCAGCTACAACAAGGGGAGTTCTCTAAGTTACCCGGTCAAGTACCGAAAGGACAGTTCTGTCCAGGTTATCCGGTCCAGTACCGAAGGAATAGTTAATCGTTATATTACTATTCAGGTGTACCTCAAGTGTTACTTCGTAAATTTGAGAGAGAATATTGTAACCATTATTATCATTATAGTGGAAACATTCGGAATTGGTCCCGCGGACCTCTTTTGCTTAAGGGGGTTTTCCACGTATAAATCTTGGTGTTCATCTGTCTTGATTATTATTATCTGTTGTTACTATTGCCTGTGATAATTCTATAAGTTCTATTTACGCAAAGACATGAAACGGGAATTCCTAACAGTTGGTATCAGAGCTGGGGGCCACGTTGTTGGTGTCTAGGAAAGTGCTTTATGCGCAGTGGTTACTTGATAACGCGCCGTACTAAAACGGAAAGCTCCCCAAACACATCCACTTTCCTGGCCAACTTGTGTGGTTCTAAGTGAGATTCCCATAGTCTTTGGTAAATTGAAATGGATGATTCTTCCAGTGTAATGGTAAGCCTAACAGCTTCAAATTATCCTATGTGGAAAAGCAGAATAAAGGATTTGCTTTATAGTAAGGACTACACCTACTACCACCTACCACCATCTACTACACCTACCACCACCTATCACATCTTATATCATCTATATATACCTCATCCCCCTTCATTAGTTAAACACACCAAAACATCTTACTCTATCCTCTCCATCATAGCTGCTAGATAGTCCGTCTCGTAGGAAACTTACCTTGCGGTAGTTTCAGGCAGGTCAGAATAGGGGACCCTCATGCTTCTTTCTTCTTTCGTTTCGGGTGAGTTAGTGTGAGATTTTGGTCGGGCTGTAGCCATATGGGTCTACAGCATTAGGAGTTCATCCAGCCATTGTATCCGCAACAAGGGGAGTTCTCCAGGTTATCCGGTCAAGTACTGAAAGGACAGTTCTGTCCAGGTTATCCGGTCCAGTACCGAAGGAATAGTTAATCGTTATATTACTATTCAGGTGTACCTCAAGTGTTACTTCGTAAATTTGAGAAAGAATATTGTAACCATTATTATCATTATAGTGGAAACATTCGGAGTTGGTCCCGTGGTTTTTACCTCTTTGGCTTAAAGGAGTTTTCCACGTATAAATCTTGGTGTTCATCTGTCTTGATTATTATTATTTGTTGTTACTATTGCCTGTGATAATTCTATAAGTTCTATTTACGCAAAGACATGAAACGGGAATTCCTAACAGTTGGTATCAGAGCTGGGGCCCACGTTGTTGGTGTCTAGGAAAGTGCTTTATGCGTAGTGGTTACTTGATAACGTGCCGTACTAATACGGAAGGCTCCCCAAACACATCCACTTTCCTGACCAACTTGTGTGGTTCTAAGTGAGATTCCCATAGTCTTTGGTAAATTGAAATGGATGATTCTTCCAGTGTAATGGTAAGCCTAACAGCTTCAAATTATCCGATGTGGAAAAGCAGAATAAAGGGTTTGATCCGGTGGAGCTCAAAAGGAGTCAAACCTGTAGGAAAGTCTGATGCTGACTGGAAGAACACTACGCTGTAGATGGCCTGCAACAACGCTTTTTTTTTGGTGTTGCCTTGAAAAATGTTGTAGTAGCTCTAAACTTTCTGCCTACTGCAACATTGTTTATTTGATGTTGCTGTATACAAAACATGGTGTTGCCGTAGTTATAAGAAACGTAGCAAGTTGCAACCCTTGTGAAGTGTTGCCGTTAATATGATTTAAACACAACCTTTTTAACAAAAATTGAAATAAATAATTATTGTGAACTAAAATTAATTAATTTAAAAAACAAATAATTTAAATTTTCAAAGTTTGTTATTTGAGTCAATATTAGAATTTTTATAAAATAGAACATTTTTTATTATTTGAAAATAGACCAAATTATTAAAAAAAAAGTAATAAATAGACCAAATTTTTTAATTTTTAAATTTTTAAAAATTAAATTTTACAAACTTTACACAAAATGAATAAAGTTTGATAATAAATATTAAGTTTGATGTTAAAAAATTCTATATTCATTATTGGAGTGAAACATGACATTTTTATAAAAATGACACATTTTCTTATAAAATTTTTAATTGATGAAATTTTTAAATAAAAAATTTTTAAAAAATGAAAAAATAATGCAGCTGGGCCTCTAAGTGTGGCGCGGTCCGAATTATTGCAATTTCATAGAAGCGGCAATTTTGCCGCCTTGTCAAAACACTAGTAATATCAAAAAAGAGTTATAGATAAAACACACTCCCTCACTCTACCGCCGCTCTCTACCACCCACTCAAAACTCACTCAAAAGTTAGGGTTCACCGCTCGCTCACTCCGTAATCTTGACGATTCAGGGTTGCTTTAAGCTTGCACGATTTCGATTTGGGGTTTCAATTAGGGTTTTGATTGGGGTCCGTTTGAATTGGGGATTTAGAGGTCGAATTGAATTAGTGGATTTTGAGGTCGAATTGAATTGGGGATTTTTAATTGCTCAGTTGATCTAATTATCAATTTGGTATCTTCTTTCGTATCTAGTTCTATCACGTTCTGTACTCTTTTTCTTTATATTCTTAACTTGTTTGTCCAATATATTCTTATCTCTGTTGCTTGCCTTATATTTTTGGAGGATATTTTTAGATACAAAAGCCAGCTTTTCCTTGGGAGTTTTACAGGTATAGGCAACTTGATATGAGGATTCTCGGCAAAAAAGTATGGCACCAGTGATGATGTCAATGTTTATTTGTATTTGTTGGTTATAAGTTGTCTATATTAATATATCTTTTACTTTGAAACAGAGGTCCAGCTTTGCGTTTTTCTGTATCATCATTTTTTATAATACTTTTCTTAATATGTGCATGTATATATTTTTCTAATTCCTTGCTTGATATTTTTAATACATAATGGTCATGTGTTCAGGTTCTGAGGCTATGTTTTCCGATCTGTTGTTGCTCTGTTGCATATTCCTTATCAAGTTCATTTTCTATAATTAGAATGAAGTCAGAGTTTTAGATGTGCTTTCTATTTCCAATGAAGGTATGAGTCTTTCCGAAAATTTAGAAAATATGAACTAATATATGCCTTGAGGAGTTCTTATAATATGTACCCAATGTTTTTAAATTTAAGTGCTTCTCAATGCACTTGTTGTCGATTATTTAGGAGCTCAAGCTCTCCTTGTAATAGATAAACCAGATATACAGCTTCTCTGCCTCTTCTTCTTCTTCTTCTTCTTCTTCTTGTTCTTCTTCTTCTTCTTCTTCTTCTTCTTCTTCTTCTTCTTCTTCTCAATCCATCCCATCTCTCTCCAATATCAACTATATTCCTATATCATGAAACCTTTTCATATTAATTTCCTTGGAAACAAGTTACTTTTGCTTTTTCCCCGAGCATATCAAGTTTTTGTGGTAACTCAAACTCTTAGATGACCGTGATATTAATTTTTTAAATAGGTACTCTACGGTTAATCAAGGTCTTGTTAAAGAACCGGTTTTCTCATTTTGGTTGAATCGCAATGCCGAAAGAGGGTGAACTTGTTTTTGGTGGGGTTGATACGAATCATTTTAAGGGTGAGCACACATATGTTCCCGTGTCTCAGAAAGGATATTGGCAGGTGCGTTTAAAATATTCCCCATAATTGTTTCCGTGTCCATGTGGTATACTTGATTTCACTATATTTATATTTTTTTTTTGTTTTCAGTTTGACATGGGCAATGTACTAGTCGGTGGTGAATCTGGTAATCTTGTAGAAACTATTTTTTGCTGACTTGCTAAATGATGTTCATCATGTGTAAATTTATGTCTGTATGATTTTGTTAGAATCTTGTGCTGGTTATGGACTTGACTGATGTATTATTCTTTTTTTAAGGATATTGCTCTGATGGTTGTTCAGCAATTACCGATTCTGGAACCTCTTTGTTGGCCGGACCAGCTGTACGTACTTTATTAAAACCTAAGAAATTAAAATTATAAGTTATGATAGACAAAATTTTCTTACCTGTAGTTGGTAGAATGCTAGTAGATTAATATTGGAACAATAAGATTCCTAAATGGTAATTATAGCGGAATAAGCATGCATTTGTAGTTCTGTGGATTGAGATTGTATATTCTGTCACAAAGTATGTTGATTCATAAGGTTGTTTCGTGCGCAGTACACATGGTATAATTGCAATATACGTTATAATTCACAGATTTTGCGATTTGGCAATGTCTTTGTAAATGATGACTTGAAAACTGAATTCATCTTCATTATTTCTTATATCTGAGCACTGGAAAATTCTGCGTAGGTGATTTCTCTTTTCTTTGTTTTGCACATCATAGAGTCTTATGCGTGTGAACTGCGTAGTGATAACTATTGTCTTAACTTCTTATATAACAACTGATTACATTTTAGGTGCATTTTAATGTTCTAGTACATTTTTTTATGACTTTTATCTTTTACTTCAATTTTTATGTTGATGTACTTTTCTACCTAACAATTTACAGATCCCTTTGTGTCTGGTCTCCAATAATCATTTATTGTAAACAATATAGCATCCCTCTTTTGATTTTTGTGCTCGTTGGTTTGGTTTATAGTCACATCTTCAGTTTGTTTCTAGTTTATTATAATTTATCCTATACTAAAGCTACTATCTGGCTATACATTGCAGACTGTAATTACTCAGATTAATCATGCAATTGGAGCTTCAGGACTTATAAGCCAAGAATGCGTAGTGATAACTGTTCTCTGAATTTTAGTAAATTTTGAATGTTATATGATTTATGTTGTACAGAAAATTTGTTTGCTAATTTTTTTTACTTGTCATTTATTAAATTTTAAAACACTGCAGGTGTGTCATCATCCTCCAATGAGTGCAGGCCATGCTGAAAATAAGCATTTTACATATGATAACTCTTCGAAGTTGAAAACTAAGCTGATTGGGAATTCAGTTGATGTGTATCCACTTGGAAGGCCAGTTTAACATTTTTATATTCACTCATATTATTATAGATAGTAAGTCGTTTTTCTTTTCTGGATTACAACAATTCAATATTTTTGTTATATCCATGATTTTTGTTATATCCCTGATTTTGACTATTGTTTGAAACACTGTAGGTGTGTCAACTCATAACCAATTCGTGAGGATCAAGTGTAGAATGCTGTCAAATTCCTATCACATCCAAAAGTTAAGGGATCTCCTGTCTTGTACAGACGTTCCTTTCTTGAGAAGAAGGGCCTAACAAAGGAGGATATAGATGAAGCCTTCCGTCGTGTACCTGTATTCTTCTTCTTCTTCTTCATATACACATCTCATGCAGACCATTTTCAATTAAAACTCTTAATATTTTCCTTAATAGTTCAGACATGTAATAATACTATTTGTAATCATAAAAATATCCTGTTTCCAATGGCAGGATCAAACCACACCTATTTCAACCGGTCAACCAGCTAGAGGTAACATATTTAATTTGAAGCCAGGTTTAACGTATTTAATTTGAAGCCAGGTTTCCTTGTTAGTAGGAACTAGCATGATAGCCCGTGCGAAGCACGGGCACCATTTAAATTCGTATAATTCAGTTGTTTTGATTTTTGAAAGAGACGACTCGTAATTTCTGAAATTTTATATGCTATTAGAGCATCTCCAATGGTATTGACTAAAATGGTTGACTAAATTAGATAAAATATTGATTATGTAAAATTTGCTGAACCTGTAAGATGTTGTGCTCCAATGGTATATTGGCTATAATATTTGGTTATATTGTAAATATAGCATGTTATTATTATTTCGGTTTGTTATAAATAGAATATATTTTTATAAGGTAATAGATCATAAAAAATCTTCCTTGCAGACCTCTAGAGGTTGGCCAAATAGCTAACGAAAACAGATTATCTAAATTTTTTGTTAAGGATAATGTCTCATTAGAGTAAATATTTTTTTACATAATCTCTATAAATTTTATTTATGGTATTATTTATTTGATTTTAACTAAGGGGTCTTCTCCATTGGAGATGCTCTTAGGTGATACATTTGATAAAATATATCTTTTATGAATATTGATAATAGCTTGAACTTCTTAGCTGAATTAAATATATGATCGTAACAATTTACTCACATTTAAGAACTCATATGAATTTTTATAAATAATTTTAAAAACATAACTTAGAAAGACTTAACAATGCATACATTAAAAAATCTACCTTTTAAGGTAATAAACTCACATGTAGACATTTATTTGCAAGTACTCAAATGATAATTTTTAATATTATAATGAGAACCGAGAACTAACCTCACGCTATTTTGTTTATACATATATTTATATATAGTCGCACATTTTTATATCTCCACCTTTACCATCCCCTCTCTTATATTTCTAGAAACATTTTACATCATTTTTGGCAATACACCCACGGTATCACCATCTATCCTCCACTTGTACATCTCCTTCATCATCATCGTTCATGATACATACATACACCATCATCACTCAATCATTTCTTTGTGTCACCAAATCGATTACCATTGTAGCAATAACTTACGAACACTTTTGACACCGAGTTCTAGCCACATTCCCGACCACACCTTCGATAGCTCATTCATCTCATTTTTCTTCCTCTCATAATAGAAATGAGTATATAAATTCCCATTAATGTCGTTTTCACCCACTCTACCACCGTCAACGCCATCACTGAGACCTTCAAGCACTATCAAAATTTTAGATCTGGAAATATTTAGTAATTTTTGTTTATAATTTTTTGTATAATTTGGATTCAAATTTTGGTGATTCAAGTTGAATTTTTGGTGAGTCTATTTTGATTTTGGTGGTGTAAGTGGTGCACATTCAAATATAATCTACATCTCCACCTTTACATCCCTACCTCTGCTATTTCGGTGACTATTTACACCATCTTCTACACCAACATTATCAGTCACACAGTCTTTATCTCATGTCACCAAATAGATCACTACTCTAAAAATAACTTGCGAATACGTTTGTCACCGAATTCCAATCACATTTCTTAGCACACCTTCGATAACTCATTCATCTCATTTTTTGTCCTCTCACAGTAAATTCGACTTTCGAATAACTGCTAAAATATCTATATATCATCAACATAGCTATACATCTTAACCTTATAATTATTTGTATTACATCTATAAATTTATAATATTGTGTTCTAACCCAACAACGATTTTTTTTATTTAATTGACAATCAATACAATATTTATATCTCCTATATAAATAATTTAATTGATCAAAAAACCATGTTTTAAATTAGTATAAAGGATAGTCTTTTTATATAATTGGTCAAAAAATCATGTTGGCCTATATTAAAAATAATAGATAAACAACATAATTTTTTTTCAATAAAATTTTAATAATTAGCAAGGGAGTAATATTTGATAATTTTAACTTGATTAAATCTTTAAAAAAAATATCGAATAGAATAAAGCATGTGAGTTCTTTATGCATGTAGTTAATGATTTTTAGAATGTCATCATAGATCTCTTTGGTATAGCGGTTGTAGGTGGGTACATAATTCATTCCTAAAACTTGAAGGACATGGGTTCAATTCTCGTAGCCAACATTTTTTTTATACATTATATAATAGAAGGGTAAATATGTAATTTACTAAATAGCTTGAAAAGTCTTGTTGGCATATAATAAATATAATGGATGTTGGAAAATATTCTTATGGGATGGGAAATAGGTCTTGTTAATTGAGTTTTATCTACTATTTTCATTGATGTAGATGGGCATTCAAAGTTGTCAAATTT
Organism: Saposhnikovia divaricata; assembly: GCA_036435485.1. Lineage (NCBI taxonomy): Eukaryota > Viridiplantae > Streptophyta > Magnoliopsida > Apiales > Apiaceae > Saposhnikovia > Saposhnikovia divaricata. The sequence goes on from CM071599.1 coordinate 39,172,970, forward strand.
GCAACAACAAACCCCAAGTCAAGCTTTGCAACCCGCAGTAGCCACTCCTATTGCCACTGTTTCTAAAGCAGGGACCTTGGCGCAATACGGATTTGGATGGCAACAAGCTCTTGCTATTGGTTTATTGGCTATTTCAAGTGATAGGACAACTCTGGTTTTTAAGATACTTTGGTAGGAGCAATATCCTATTTTTGTTGGGTGATATTGCACGATACATATAGCCCAAGTTTCGTCTGTGATGTGTACTGTATAATCTTCTTTTATGTAGTATTGGATTTTGATTTATATTATAGGGAGATTTGTATTGATGTAATGATACATGTTTTAATTTTTGGGAAATGCAAATATATAGAATAGTTTCTGTTAAATTTTCATTTGGAACATGTTGTGGTAGGTTGAATATAATGTTGTCACTAATTGCTAAATATGCTTATCCATGGTGCATTTAAAATAGCATTTAAAAGAGGGTCACATGAGGGCCCATATGTGGGACCACAAGCTTACCAAATTTTAACATCTACTGTAACACTAGTTTAGTGTTGTTGTACATTATGTTTAACGTTGCCATAGAAGTTTTTGGTAACAAAAGTAGTAGTGTTGCCCTAGTGAACAAAAGCGTTGTCGTAGACCCCTACGGCAGCTGTGCAAAATGCAACGCTGAAAAAGCGTTGCCGTTTCTTTCTTTTTTTTGCTCTACAGCAACGTTTTTTTGGCTTGCTGCAACATTTTGAAAACGTTGCTGCAAGCCATCTATGGCGTAGTGGAAGATGAACATGAAAACTATCAGTCTCATTCGTCGATGGATTGATAATTCGGAGTATCATCATGTCTCTGAAGAAGAAGACGCTTATACGCTTTGGACGACATTAGAGTCTATGTTCCAAGAGAAAAGTTCACAAAGTGTAACTTTTCTAGTTCGTCAGCTGGTGAACATAAGGTACCAGGATGGGAACAACATGTTAGAGCATATGAGCGAATTCTAAGGGTTGTTAAATCAACTATCAAATATGAAGATGGAGTTTGATCAGAAATTCCAAGCAATAATTCTTCTCAATACTTTACCATCCAGCTGGGATACGCTAGTGGTGACAGTAACTAATGTTGTACCAACTGAGCAACTAACGTTGCAATCAATTAAGCAGAGTATCCTTACTGAATCCATGAGAAGAAGAGTACAGGGAGTCAACCACGATTCCCAAGCTCTTGTTACTGAGGACAGGGGCAGAAGCAACTACAGGGAAACAAACCGAGGACGTAGTAAAAATAGGAATTTTGGTAATTCCAGTGGCAAGTCTAACGCCAATGTTGAATGCTACTATTGTAAGAAGAAGGGTCATTACAAAAAGGATTGTAGGGCTTGGCTCAGCGAGCGAAACAATGGTCAGCAAGGGAAACATGCCGAGAAAAGTACAACAGCTACTATAACAGAAGATGTTGTGATCCTTTCTTTTGAGGAGAAGAATGCTTACATGTTGATAATCAGAAGGTCGAATGGGTGATAGATACTGGAGCAACGTATCATGCAACACCCACTCAGGAATTCTTTACGACGTACAAGTCAGGGGACTTTGGTACTGTAAGAATGGGTAACTCAGATCAATCAAAGATCGCAGGCATTGGTGACATCTGTATTGACACAAACACGGTTTGTTCAATGACTTTGAAAGATGTCAAGCATGTTCCGGACTTACGGCTCAACTTGATTTCCGGCATGGCGCTAGACAAGCAGGGGTACGTAAATACCTTCGGTGGTGGAAGGTGGAAGCTTACTACGGGTTCGTTGGTGGTTGCAAGAGGTTCCACTTGTGGCTCTTTGTACAAGACACAAGTGACGATGTGTGAAAATGAGTTGAATACAGTTGAAGATGTAGCTTCAGCAAGTTTGTGGCACAAGAGGCTTGGTCACATGAGCGAGAAAGGGCTGCAGATTCTAGCAAAGAAATCCCTCATTCCATTTGCTAAAGGAACTACATTGCAGCCGTGCGAATATTGTTTATTCGGGAAACAACATAGAGTATCTGTTAGCAGTCAATTGAAGAAAAAGTCGGAGCTGTTAGAAAGAGTTTATTCTGATGTATGTGGTCCGTTTGAGGTGGAGTCCTTAGGCGGAAATAGGTACTCTGTTACCTTCATTGATGAAGCATCTCGAAAGGTGTGGGTTGAAATACTCAAATCCAAAGATCAATTGTTTGAGTACTTCCAGAAATTTCATGCCATGGTTGAAAGATCAACAGGGAAACAACTGAACTGCCTTTGTAGTGACAACGGGGGGGGAATACACTTCAAAAGAGTTTCAAAAGTACCTTATAAAGCATGGTATTTGGCATGAAAGAACAGTTCCTGGCACCCCACAACAGAATGGCGTTGCGGAAAGAATGAACTGCACCATTGCTGAATGAGTCAGATGCATGTTGAAAATTTCTAAATTGCCGAAGTCATTTTGAGGAGAAGCTGTAAGAACAGCTTGCTACTTGATCAATCGATCTCCATCGGCACCTCTGAATTTTGAGATTCCAGAGAAGATCGGGTTAAGAAAGGATGTTTCCTATTCCTACTTGCGGGTGTTTAGATGCAAGGCTTTTGCACACATCCCAAAGGAGCATAGAACAAATCTTGAAGATAAAGCAACTCCGTGTATTCTCGTTGGCTACAGGGATCCAGAGTTCGGGTATTGGTTGTGGAATCCTGAATCGAAGAAGATATTCAGGAGCAGAGATGTGGTTTTCCATGAGTCTCAAAATTATGAGAATTTTGGGAGCACTAAATAACCAAGGCAAGCTAGAAATCCAGATACATTAGAAGATGATGGAATGATATGGCAGATGATGAGGCTGCTGAGCAGGGGGAGCTACCGCCTCATCCTGAAGTTGAAGAAACTCAGCCATGACGTTCTATGAGAAAATGGAGACCATTAAGAAGATATCTTTCATCCGAGTTTATCTTAATTGCTGATGAGGGGGAGCCCGAGACCTTTGATGAAGTCAAGACTCATAAAGAAAGCAATTGCTGGTTGAAAGCAATGCTAGAGGAGATGGATTCTTTAAACAAGAATGAAACTTATGAGTTGACTACACTTCCGAGAGGACGGAAGGCTTTGAGGAACAAATGGGTCTTCAAAGTAAAGAGGGATGATGAAAAGCTTGTAAAATATAAAGCACGCTTAGTGGTTAAAGGCTTTGCACAGAAGGAAGGCATTGATTTCGATGAAATCTTTTCTCCGGTTGTAAAGATGACATCAATCCGAACAGTTCTCGGATTAGCGGCTATCATTGATCTTGATCTTGAGCAGTTAGATGTGAAAATTGCATTCCTTCATAGAGATTTGAAGGAAGAGATCTACATGCACCAGCCAGAAGGATTTAAAGTGAAAGGGAAGGAGCACATGGTTTGTAAACGCAAGAAGAGTTTATATGGGCTTAAGCAAGCGCCAAGACAGTGGTACAAAAAGTTTGAATCATTCAAGAGGAATAATAAGTTCAAGAGAACTGCGTCCGATCACTGTGCTTATGTGTAAAGGTTTCCTAACGGTAACTTCATTATCCTGCTGCTTTATGTTGATGATATGTTAGTGGTCGGCCAAGATGCTAACTTGATCTGCAAGCTGAAAGAAGATTTGTCCAAGTTCTTTGATATGAAAGACTTGGGTCCAGCAAAACAAATCCTAGGGATGAAGATTGTTCGTGATAGAACATCTCGGAAGTTGTGGTTGTCACAACAAGGATATATTGAACGAGTATTGAAAAGGTTCAATATGGATGATGCTAAACCTGTTAGCATACCATTGGCGGGACATTTTAAACTGGACAAAAAAATGTGTCCGTCAACAGACAAAGAGAAGGAGGATATGAAGGAAGTTCCCTACTCATCCGCAGTGGGGAGTCTTATGTATGCATTGGTTTGTACAAGACCAGATATTGCTCATGCTGTTGGAGTTGTGAGTAGATATCTGTCAAATCCAGAAAGAAAGCATTGGGAAGCAGTTAAGTGGATTCTCAGATATCTCAAGGGCACTTCCGGGTTATGCTTGAAGTATGGACACGGTGAACCAGTCTTGGAAGGTTTTACAGATGCTGACATGGCAGAACATCTAGATGGGATGAAGTCCACGTCAGGGATGCTTTTCACTTTTGCGGGGGGATCTATAGCATGGCAGTCCAAGTTGCAAAACTTTGTTGCGTTGTCAACAACCGAATCAGAGTATATTGCTGCTTGTGAAGCAGGCAAGGAGCTGGTTTGGTTAAAGCGGTTTCTCTAAGAATTGGGTCAGAAGCAAGACAACTTTGAGTTGTATTGTGATAGCCAGAGTGCTATTGACTTGAGCAAGAATGCTACTTGTCACAGTCGTACTAAGCATATTAATGTACGTTACCATTGGCTACGGGAACAGGTTGAAGATGGGGTGATACAGATAAAGAAGATACACACGGATAAGAATCCGTCTGATATGATGACAAAGGTGGTTCCGCGAGAAAAGTTGGAGCTGTGCAAACAGGGCGCAAGTATGGAGTGCAAGTGAAGAGCTGTGAGTTTGGAAAGAGGGGGAGATTGTTAGGCAGCCGACCAGCCTACCATTTCTTGCCAAACTCCACACTCCACCTACCACCACCTACTACACCAACTACCACCTACCACATCTTATATCACCTATATATACCCCTTCCCCCTTCATTAGTTAAACACACCAAAACATCTTACTCTCTTCTCTCCATCATAGCTGCTAGATAGTCCGTCTAGTAGGAAACTTACCTTGCGGTAGTTTCAGGCAGGTCAGAATAGGGGGCCCTCATGCTTCTCTCTTCTTTCGTTTCAGTTGAGTTAGTATGAGAGTTTGGTCGGGCTGGAGCCATCTGGGTCTACAGCATTAGGAGTTCATGCAGCCATTGCAGTCGCAATAAAGGGAGTTCTCCAGGTTATCCGGTCAAGTACCGAAGGGACAGTTCTGTCCAGTTTATCCGGTCCAATACCGAAGGAATAGTTAATCGTTATATTACTATTCAGGTGTACCTCAAATGTTACTTCGTAAACTTGAGAAAGAATATTGTAACCATTATTATCATTATAGTGGAAACATTCGGAGTTGGTCCTGTGGTTTTTACCTCTTTGGCTTAAGGGGGTTTTCCACGTATAAATATTGGAGTTCATCAGTCTTGATTATTATTATCTGTTGTTACTATTGCCTGTGATAATTCTATAAGTTCTATTTACGCAAAGACAGGAAACGGGAATTCCTAACAGTTGGTTGTTTACAATAATTAAAATAACACATAATTTTGATGATTGTTCATAAAGAGTATTAAGTAGTATTGATTAATAATTCATTGATTCGAATTTTAAGATGAAAACTAAGTGTAGCGTTGCACATCCTAATTTGTGACATGAGATTATGATAGATAAACATTCGTGAGCATTACATTACGGTTGTGATTATAGTGTGTGCATGACAACTTTTTTCTTATAATTTAAGAGCAATTTCGAACGTGTCACATGTCAGTTAAAACATTAAGATATAGATGAACGTACTGGATAAGTGTTGTAATTTTATTTTTTTTGATGAAATAAAATGATATATTAAAAACTCAAATCAGCCAACAAAACAGACTCTAAATTGATCGGAACAGATCTCCCGTCAAAAACTCGACCTAGAAAAGAACGTGACTCCCTACTATAAGATGGGTAGCCATGTTAGCAGATCGTTTAATAAAAAACAACTCAATGTTTAACTCCCTAATACGCCTCCTACACTCCATAATAACATGACCAAACGGAGACCTCATTGTAACTTCACTTCTAATTGCTTGGATTATTGCTAAACAATCAGCTTCTAGAACAACTTTTTTCCAGTCCTTTTCTTTACACCAGCTGAAGGCCTCCTTGATAGCTACTGCCTCTCCAAAATTAGGTCGAAAGTCTCCCTGATATACCTCTGACTTCCCCAAAAGAACTTGCCCCTCAATGTTCCTGGCCAGAAAACCCACGCCATAAGACGAGCTCTCAGAAAATATCGCAGCATCAACTATTACCTTGAATTCCCTTTAAAGGCCTAACCCAAGCACTTGCTCCGTCACCATGCTCGACGAACTGATACAGAGCCTTAGTATTGATCAATTGGGCATTCTTCCACTCTGAAAGGTACCGCCTCATCAAAACTAAGATATTCAAAGCTGAAGACGTCTTATGATCCCACACAAGATTGTTTCTGGCTTTACAAATTGCCTAACACAAAGTTACCACCTCTTCATATTCTTCTTTCCCTATACGCACTTCTGCGTCTGAATCATTCTATACGCACTTTTTACTGAATAAACCTCATTACTCTCTTGGATCCAGTAAAGCCTATCAGTCTCTCCATTATTACCAATAAGTGTTGACAAGATACAATGTTGATCCTTGGTATTGAACAGATCCCTTATAATATCATGATCCCACTCCGAACCTCCCTCCTTCATTAGCCCTGCCACATTGATCCCTTCCAAAATCTGCAAGTCACTGGTTATATATGGATTGTTATCATCTTGAAGCCATGGTTGACCACTAACTTTAATGTTAGACCCATCCCCCACACTCCATCTTGAACCACCCATGATCACATTCCTGGCCTCCCATATGCTCCTCCACACATAGCTGGGATTGTTCCCCAACTTCGCCTCAAAGAAATGAACTCCTGGAAAATATTTAGCTTTATAAATACGACTTGCTAAACTATGAGGCCTCGTAACAAACCTCCAACTATGTGATGAGGAATAGAGGTGGAAGTGAAATAGAGTGTTTATACACTTTATTTATATCTAGTATTCAGAAATTATATTATAGGTATTAGTTAAACGAGTTCTAATTATTTAGTTTATTAATAATAAGTCCAACTGTTTATAGGCCTTATTGAGAAAGTAGATATTTGGCTTGCAAGTTTTTACCTTTCACTTGAAAGGGTTTTTCTTGTTTTAAGCACATAGGATTTTATTTTTCAAGTTGGATCAGGATTTTGATGGGTTTCCTAGTTGGGTTCGGGTATTAGCTAAAATCCTAGTTAATATTGAATTTCTTTTAGATTCCTATCTGAATAAGGGTTGAATAAGGTTATTTGTGTAGCCTATAAATACTCTTGTATTGTAATCTTTTGGGGGACGATATTGATAATAAAATTTTGGCTATTCGGTAGCTTTGAGAATCGAATTCAGAGTTTGAGTTTTGTTTCTCCATTCGGAGATCCAGAGTTAAGTTTTGTTTCTCCATCTTTGGAGATTCAGAGTTTATTTTATATTTGTATTTATTAAATACTATTACGAGAACATCACATTCCATATCAATTTGGTATCAAGAGCCAAGGTTTCTCCGTCAATTTCTTAATTGTTGGGAGATCTAGGGTTTTAAAAAAAAAAAGTTATTGTTCACGGGTACTGTTCACTGGTACTGTTCACGCATACTGTTCATGCGTCCTGTTCACGGTACTGTTCGTCGGTACTGTTTACGGTACTGTTCATCGACGTCAAGTCTTCAAATTTGGTATATTAGTTCTTGGGTCTGTATTGTTGCACGTTAATGGTAGGGGATGAAGATTTAAAACTTGAAGGATCAGATGGAGATTTTTTGAAGTTGACTCTTAAAAATCTGAAAGAACAATTTGATTTTGTTGCAAAATATTTAGAAAAACACACTCAACAACAAGCAGAGATCAAGAAAAGTTTACGAGCTACAAATGAGAGGTTACTTTATATTTATCATTACTACATATTATCATAAACACATCACGTTCTGTTGAGTATTGAACACACAAAAGAATACAGAGGGGGGTGAATGAATTCTTGAACTTTTCTTGTTTTTGAATCGGGTTGATGTATGTAGCAAGATATGTGTTATGTGTGTGCAGAAATATAGGTTCGGAAAATGAACAACACAAGATAAAAATATCACTTTAATCTAATATTTTATTAGATAAAGATTTGCTACAACCTCTGAATACAAATGGTAGTATTTTCAGCTTCGTTTTTCTCAGAGAGATGTATATCTTGAATATGTATGTTAAAAACTTAACTGCTAGAGAAGTGAGGCTGTATTCTTACTGAACATGAATACAGCCTACTTACTACAAATAAGGTAGCGAAACAAATTTACTTTCTAGTGTGTCTATCCTTTTTGAGTAAGCATCCAAACGGCTACAGATTTGACTTCTTGAGGTTCTATTCAGATCCACTTCTTTAGCTCTTTGTCTCTTGTACATCTCTTACTTCCTTGTAGGCTTTCCAAAGTACTTTACAGTTTGTGGTCCATAAAGTGCTTTGTCTTGTTGTAGGTTTCTGACTTGTACAATTTCTTCAGTAGTTTGTCTCCAAGAATGTATTCGAGAAGTGGCTAAGTGATTGGTTCGAGAACTAGGATTAGATAACTCTGAGTTCTCGAATATTGAAAAGTTGACATATCGAATCACTTCTCGAATAGCTCTTTTCTTCGGGAATCCTTGAGTTGTTGAATAGAGCATTTAACTTCTCGTATCCCTGAGATATCGAATAGCTTTCTGAGTCTTTGAGATATCGAATGAACCTTGACTTGTTGACTCCTAGAGAACTCAAATGATGCTTTGACTTGTTGACTTTCTGAGTTCTCGAATAGAGTAGTGGACATATCGAATCTCTGAGATATCGAATGAGATATCGAACAGTGCATTCAGAGATATCGAATAATGTCTTTTGAGATATCGAATCCCTGACTTCTCGAAGGCTAGACTTCTCGAATATAACAAACATACTTCTCGAATTGGTACTTAGGCAAATTCTTCATTTCTTCAAATCCCAACTGTGATTATTTGAAAGTCTCTATCTCTAAGCTTGAGGCATGATCCTTGGATTTTTTTCCAAGCATTATTCCTTGACTTTTAAGTACAGTCTCACAGTTATAATTTGATGCCTATTACAAGTACTAAACAAATAAAAACTCTACAACTAGAGGTTCCCTCAGTTAAGAGGTCATGTACGTAATGCATAGCATTAAACATACTTAGGCATGTTATTATAAGAGTACATGCATGTCTCTGTGACTAACAATCTCCCCCAAATTGTGAGTAAGACCCTTAGTCACAATTTCATGTCTGATAACAAGCCTAACATACATAAAGATAGAACTTTGACAGTACATGTATACAATTTGATTAAGAACATGAATTGAACTACAAGGTGAGTAATCTTACACAATCTGGTGAAATACTAGCCATTTTCATTTGATTCCTTCTCCATAGCTCTGGCTTGTAGATCATCATATGCCTTCTGTTTTCTTTCTTTTTCCTTCCTTGCATTCTCATCCATAGCTCTTATGATTTCTGCCATAGCATCCAATTCTTCAAGCAGAATAGAGTTCTTGAAATCTTCAAGTACTGGTTTCAGAATGTTGGCAGGATAGTGATTGAGTAGGTTCATTCTTATATTGACATGATCTCCATTTCTCCTCCTATACTTCACCATATAGGGATTGAGTTGAACTCTACACAATCCATTAGCCCTTAGCTTTTCTGCTTCAACTTCCAGTCTATCAATTTCCTTCTCCCTTTCTAGCCATTTCTCAAGGCACCCTTTTCTGATTTTCTCTGCATGATCTCTCTTCATCTTTACAAAATCAACTAACTCCAGCTTCCATACCCTTTCCATTTTGTCATTAGCATCCAACAGTGCAATAATTCTTTCTATGTCATACAACTTTCCCCAATTTTGACACTACCCTTGTTTGAATTTCTTCTCCCTTCCGTCAGTATATTTGATCTCAAGACAGTCATTCACAATGGCAACATAGTAGATTCTTTGAGCTCTTAGGAATTGCAGTTGGTCTTCATTAAAGTCTACATCTAGTGGTTGAAGTTTCAATCCTGGATAGATAGTTAGGGCCCTTGACTTGGGTAACTTCACTCTTCTTGCAGCATGCTTGAATTTAACCTTTTTCACTCCAATGATTGGCAAAAACTTATGACCTTTGCTTGTAGACCAATGTAGTATAACATTAGCAGTTTGCTTTTGGAAACATACAGATGGTTTCTTGATTTGTATCTTCTTCTCTTCTTGAGGTGGCAAAGCAGTTGCAGAGGCCATGGGTGTAGATTTTGGTAGGTCACTACTAACTGTATTCACCCTAGACTTAGAGTCTTGTGTTATGGTGAGATTACAGTTAGCAATGCCTAAAGCTTCCTATTTTCCACTTTTCCTCTCATAGACTTTACCTTGGTCATCATCACCTTTCTTGTCTTTGCTATCCTTCTTCTTCTTCTTGTCTTCATCACCCTTATCACTCCTGTGATGTCTTCTCCTCCTATCATTCTTGTCTTCATCTTTATCATCCTTATTCCTCCTTGCTTTAGGCATCTCTGGGACAGAGCCAGTTGCTATGAAAGATCTGAGAATATTCAATGCTTCCAACTCTTTAGCAGTTCTTATCCCATTCTTCTTTTGCAGTTGTTCAATGATGTCAATTATAAGTCTGTGATTTTTGGTAGTGAGATCTTTAGGAATGACAAGCTGATTGACATCTTCTATCTTTGTACCAGACTGATAGAGAATGGTTCTTGGATTAATGCACACTTCAGACAATCTATCTTGTTGACCATTCCTAAGTTCAGAGTACAGACTCTTGTTGTTCTCCCCTTTCTGCTCAATTAGTTCCAAGATAGCATCAATCTCAGTGAATTTTAGGACTTTCAAGGTGTCATAAGATAGATGCCATATTCTGCCATTGGTCACCATCATAATTTCCTTGAGAAAGATTTGATTTAGCTTTCTTGGAATCACTGTTAGATATTTGATTTGTTCTTTAAAACTTCTTCTGTACAGCAGTGTGTCTCCTCTAACCTTTGCCTTAGAGACTTGCAGAAACTTCAAGAAGGCATCATCATGATATATCTCTGAGTTTACTTCTTCTATCAGCTTGGCCTCTGTAACTACACTAACTTCAACTAGCTGATCATCTTCATGTCTCGAGCTTTGGACTAGATCACTTGGTATGGAACCTGCCACCACTGTAGTAGTGACAGTTTGCTTTTGGCCACTTGGAGTAGTGATATGCACAGGTGGTAGAGTAACAACTGGCAGAAAAGATGGAGGTTCATCAGTTTTAGCTTTCCCTTTGCCTTGAACATGAGTTGTAGTTTTTGAACCTTGACCACCCACATTGATGACAATACCTTTCTCCTTAGGTTTCTCCCCCTTAGGTTTTGAGTTCCTTAAGGTCATCTTCTCCCCCTTAGGCTTGTTGTCAGGCACAGAGGCTTTGGTAGGGGCCTTTGGATTGGAAGAGGTAGGATTGATAGATTCATCAGGCAGAGGGAGTCCCATGTGCTTCATCATAGCAGACAGCATCAGTTGTTGGTGAAGAAGAACCTCAGCTGTGGTGGTGGCTTGAGTGTCCAACTTTTCAGTAAGAGTTGCAACTGTGTCTGTAAGATGAGCATTTGACTGTTTGAGAGAGGTCACGTCTTTCTCTAGAGCATCCACCTTGTTGAATAACTCAGTAGATTTAAAACCAGATAGTGATTGTTCCTTAAGCCTCAATACCTCAAATTTTGTCATTTCATTAACAGGGACTTCAGTCACTAAATTATCTCCATATTGATTTGCAAACAGAGTCCTTAGCATGGCATTGGCATCAGTTGTCTGACCAGATAGATTTTGAAATTGAGTTGCTAGATTACTGACAGTTCCATGAAGCAAAGCCAAGCCATTGTCCATCTTGGTGCAGGTAGATTTGCATTCTTGTATAGTCTTGAGAACAGGATCTAGAGTGGGAAATTTGGTAGCAAATTCTCTCTTGATTGCACTTACTTCCTTGCCTGTTGCATCACATACTTTATTGACTTCTGTTTTAACTCCCTTCCCAAGATAGTGAGCAGCCTTGAGGAATCCCTTGTAAGAATCATTTATAGCCTCATACACTTCACCAGGAGTCAGAGATTTGGAATTAGAGCCCAGTGAAGTGATGTATTCCTCTCTTCGGTATTGAAGAACTTCATTGAGAGTAATGTCATATTTTCCTTGCAGCCAGACATCTACACATCTCTCTCAGCTTCATCTGCTATTTTCTCCTTTTGCATCTCCACATCATCTCTATGACACAGTAGAATGGCTTCATAGTCTGGAATTGATATGTTGGATGTGACCAGGTTTTGGGCTATTTTAACAAACTCAGCAATCTGATCCATAACTAAGCTTTGAAGTGCTTCAACTATCAATTGTGGTGGAGCAGACCCTGATCCTGAAGCACTGTCATGTTGCACAGGCTTCAGCCATTGTGACAAAAAGTTAGAGCTAAAGCTAGGCAAGCTAGACTCCTCAATTACAGATGCAACTTCTATAACCGGATGGATTGATTCTGCTACTGTTGTCTCCACAGGAGTGGGATGAGTTACAACAGTAGTTGACACATGCACAGAGTCTCTAGTGAAAACTAGTGAATCCTCTGTGTTTGTGATGGTGTCATTTGGATATGCCCCAGCTTGCATTCCCTCACCATCTAAATGTGGTTCCTGGGTGGTGAGCAAAGTGTCATGCACTAAGTCACTTGAATCCATTGGCTCACCAAGAGAAGAGAATTCTTGGTGATCAATGCCTTGCTCCTCAATTGCTTGAGTTGAAGGCTCCAAAGAAATTTCAATAATAGATTCTGTAAGAGAAGTGTCTTGTAGATTTAATTTTGGCAACTCCCCCTGAGAAATAGAGGGAGTTTCAAGTGTGATGTGCTCTCCACTTAGTGTTGTACCAGGCTTATCACTCCTTGGTGCTGACTCTTTACAAGAAGGTGCATTGGGAAGGATGGTTGATTCTATAGATACACCCTGTTGAGAGGATACATCTAGTGAGCTGTTTGCCCCTGATTTTACAACTTCATCCATTTGTGTGACTGAAGAGATGGCTTTAGATTTCTTCTTCTTTGGTCTTTGTAAGGGTGACTCAGGTTCCTCACTTTCTAGACCTAATTCTGAAGCCAATGCTGCTTCTGTCAAGATATTCAAGGGCTCAGATTCAATCTGTTTTCTCTTCTTCTTCTCCTTTTTACTAACACCACTTTATTGAGAGGTTGATGCAGGTGGCTCTGTGTTTGGTATAGTGTTTGGTTGAGGGGGTTGGTTAGCAGGCCCTGGGTTAGCATTTTGTTCTACTTGCTTGGGCTGTGATAACTCAGACTTAGAGGCAAATGTTGGCATGTTGTGGGGGTAAGACTCAAATAAACTCTGCATATGAGGAGTTATTTCAAGTCTCACATCCACATCATTCCTAGTCTCCAAGTTACCAAAAATGAGTTTGGTCATGGATTTCGGATAGCCTATACTATTTCTATCTATCCCGGGCAATTCAATCAATTTATTATCTACAAAATTAAGAGCAAATTGAATAAAATGAGGGAAGAAAATTTTAGTACCTCTCTTGGTTGAGTTTTTACCAAGTCTCCCATATAGCTCCTGCATAATTAGATTACCTACATTGATTTTCCTATCATATGCTAGGGAGTATGCAATTTGCTGTGCATGTGCACTGATTTGATCAAAACTCGACTTTCTAGCAGTGAACACCTTTAGCAGTGTGGCGAACACAAAACTCCATTCCTTTCTGAGACACTTCCGGTTCATTTTTCCAATCTTTATTGTATCAGCATATCTGATATAGTCGAAGAATGTAATCAAATCATCATCAGATACCAGAGGGTGATACAGGTCTTGATGAAGTCCTAGTGCTTGATTCATATCCCTTATAGTGATAGTAACCTCTTTCTCTTGTATTTTGCAATAGATGATATAAGAGGTTACTGCATTTTTGAGAGCAACAAGTTCCACAGTGGCTGTCCTCCAAACTGTTCTAGAAGATCTAGGTACAGAGTTGGGTTGGCTGAGAGTGCATCCTTGATGTATGACTCAGACATCCAGCGAACGAAGCACTTGAAATTAGCATTAGGTGCTTCCATATCACTAGTAATAGCAATGAAATTGGTGTGGGTAGGAATTGTGAGTTGGGTATTTGTCATTGTTACACAGAGAGAGAGAAGAGAATGAAGTTCGAAGAAGAAATAGAGCTTTTTGAGATTAGGGTTTTCAGGGGTTATGTAACCAGTCATATGATTTGAGCATCCACTGTCCAAAATCCACATGACTTTCTTTTCTTGTTCTTTGCCCTGCATACACAAAGGTATTACTTCTCCTTTGGTACCCAAACAAGTTTGAGTCCACTTGGCTTAGAAACAGATTTATCAGAAACAACATGCTTATTAGTTTTCTTAGGACTAGTCTTCCTGTCACTGTTAGAAGTCTTAGAAACTGAGGTCTCAGACTTAGGTGACAGAGGTACCTTCCTACCTCTAGGAGGACTTGAAGACTCTGGCCTTGTGTAGTGTATGTGAATGTTGTGACTGATGCAACCATCCATGAATTGTCTTCTCAAATTAAAACAGCTAGTCATAACATTCATATTGCATGGCATACAGTCAAGTTTATCACAAAAAGGTGAATCTCTATGTCTTAAAGGCAAAGAGCAATCATAGAATGGTTTAGCTACAATATTAGTTGGTTTCTTGCATGCATGAGTTAAGTGATTAGTGCTAAAACAGTTTTGACAAACTTTCCTAGGGGCATTTGGCACATAAGTATAATTGTTATTCTTGTTTATCCCTAGTTTGCCATTCCTGTTATGTTTCTTATTAGCCATTTTCTTCTTAGATTCATTTTTCCCAGCTGAAACAAACTTCACAAACTTCTCAGGTCTAGGTCTACCTCCTACTGGCTCCTTGGATTTTGGCTTGACACTCTTACCCTTAGAGGATGCTGGTTGTTCAGTAGACTGTGCCTCATCCTCATCATTCAACATTTGTTTAATGAGTAAGGCATCCTCATCAATCTCAAATGTTGGTTCTTTAAAAATTGGCGACTCAGTCTTTTTCAAAATGTGAGGTACTTCCTCCTGAACAACTATGTCATCTTCAATGATAGCATAGCCTTTCCTCTGTTTAAAAGTGTCATAGTCAAGTCCAATGGCAGCCTTGGGTTTAGCTTGGTTTCTCACATGGTAGGACTGCAATAGACTAGATGAGTTCTTAAAAGATTTTAGTTTGAATTCATTTTCAGCTAGCTCATCCCTAAGAGCCTTCTCAACCTGACTAGCACATAGAACCTTATTCTGCAGATATTCAACTTCTTTCTTAAGGTTATCTACTTGCATAGCAGTTAGCTCAAGTTCTTCATTTTTCTTGTTTAACAGTTCATTTCTAGTAGACAGTTTAGCAATCTCTTCATTAGTAGCAGTCATACTAGTATGAATATTAAACATTTCAATAGACAGTTGTTCAACCATGCATTTATATTCTGAAACAGACATATCTATGGTAGTGAGAGATGGTACCTGAGAGTCAGATGGAGATTGTTCATCCTTGGAATCATCCATCAAGGCATAGTTGCAGAATTCTTGCTCTTCTCCATCACTATCAGAGTCATCCCACCACTTCCCTTCAGCTATGTAGGCCTTGCCTTATGTTTGCTTTTTCAGAAGGGCCTCATACTTAGCTTCAAGCTCTAGAAACTCCTTATCCTTCTTTTTAGGCTTCTTGCATTCACTGGAAAAATGCCCTAGGTCATTGCATCTATAACACCTTACAGATGACCTATCCACATGGCTGGTTTTGAATTTATTCTTGTTTTCTTTCACAGGTGTCTTGCTCTTGTTGAATGAATGGTTTTGGGGTCTAGGTTTGAAGGGTTGGTTTATCTTGAATCTGATGTTTGGAAATTTTCTGCCCATGAAAGCATATGAAGTGTTTTCCATGACATCTAGCTCATCAAGAGTATAGAACTCTTCTTCTTCCTTCTCCTCAACAGGTTCAGTCACTTCACCTTTATTTTCTTCATCATCTACTATCTCCTCTATCCTCAGCTGACTTGTAGATGCTTCTAGGTCTTGAATAGATTTGCTGACAATCAATGCACATGATGTGTTTATCATTCTGCCTTGGTTGTCTTGGATAGCCCTCTTCCTCTTCTGAAGGAACTCAAGCTCATGAGTCTTTAAAACCCCATAGAGCACATCATATGTGACTTTGTTCAAATCTCTTTCTCTTAGAGAAATGACCCTTTGCTCTAGATGGTTTGGTGAAGACAATAGAAACTTCATGTTCAACTCCTTGGTGCTGTAAACCTTCCCATTCATCTGTAGCTCAGTCACCAGCTTGTGAAACCTTTCAAACATGTCAGTAATGCTTTCCTTGGTCTGAGCCATGAAAGCTTCATACTGTGTGACCAGTATCTGTTTCATGTTTTCTTTAACCTCCTATGTTCCTTCACATAACACCTCAATATGATCCCACATTTCCTTTGCTGTTTTTCAAGAGGCTATGTTTAGAATCTATGATTAATAACATGAGATGACTGTCGACAGCAACCATTTCCTTTTCTGTCTCTGTCCATTTGGATGGTTCTTTAGCCACATAGGATCTTGGAATGGTTACAGTTCCAACAATCTTTTCAGGAATCTCCTGTTGTGGAATAAAGGGACCATTCTTGAGTATCTCAGGATACAGAGGGTTAGCAGCTTTAATGAACAACAACATTTTAATCTTCCAGAGGTTATAATTCTCTTTGTCGAACTTAGGGACCTTCACTGTTCCTGTAGTCTTTGGTGTATTCATGATCTTTTCCTGTTCTTAAATAAACAGCCTGCTTTGATACCACTTGTTGAGTATTGAACACACAAAAGAATACAGAGGGGGGGTGAATGGATTATTGAACTTTTCTTGTTCTTGAATCTGGTTGATGTATGTAGCAAGATATGTGTTATGTGTGTGCAGAAATATAGGTGCGGAAAATGAACAACACAAGACACAATATCACTTTAATCTAATATTTTATTAGATAAAGATTTGCTACAACCTGTGAATACAAATGGTAGTATTCTCAGCTTCATTTTTCTCAGAGAGATGTATATCTTGAATATGTATGTGAAAAACTTAACTGCTAGAGAAATGAGGTTGTATTCTTATAGAACATGAATACAACCTACTTACTACAAATAGGGTAGCTAAACAAATTTACTTTCTAGTGTGTCTATCCTTTTTGAGTAAGCATCCAAACCGCTACAGATTTGACTTCTTGAGGTTTTGTTCAGATCCACTTCTTTAGCTCTTTGTCTCTTGTACATCAAGCTTCCTTGTAGGCTTTCCAAAGTACTTTACAGTTTGTGGTCCATAAAGTGCTTTGGCTTGTTGCAGGTTTCTGACTTGTATAATTTCTTCAGTAGTTTTCTCCAAGAATGTATTCGAGAAGTGGCTAAGTGATTGGTTCGAGAACTAGGATTAGATAACTCTGAGTTCTCGAATATTGCAAAGTTGACATATCAAATCACTTCTCGAATTGCTCTTTTCTTCAGGAATCCTTGAGTTGTTGAATAGAGCATTTAACTTCTCGTATCCCTGAGATATCGAATAGCATTCTGAGTCTTTGAGATATCGCATGAACCTTGACTTGTTGACTCCTAGAGAACTCGAATGATGCTTTGACTTGTTGATTTTCTGAGTTCTCGAATAGAGTAGTAGACATATCGAATCTCTGAGATATCGAAGGAGATATCGAACAGTGCATTCAGAGATATTGAATAATGTCTTTTGAGTTATCAAATCCCTGACTTCTCGAAGGCTAGACTTCTCGAATATAACAAACATACTTCTCGAATTGGTACTTAGGCAAATTCTTCATTTCTTCAAATCCCAACTGTGATTATTTGAAAGTCTCTATCTCTAAGCTTGAGGCATGATCCTTGGATCTTCTTCCAAGCATTATTCCTTGACTTTTAAGTACAGTCTCACAATTACAATTTGATGCCTATTACAAGTACTAAACAAATAGAAACTCTACAACTAGAGGTTCCCTCAGTTAAGAGGTCATGTAGGTAATGTATAGCATTACACATACTTAGGCTTGTTATTATAAGAGTACAGGCATGTCTCTGTGACTAACACGTTCTATAACAATTAAGAAATTGATGGAGAAACCTTGGCTCTTGATACCAAATTGATACGGAATGTGATGTTCTCGTAATAATATGTAGTAAATACAAATATAAAATAAACTTTGAATCTCCAAAGATGGAGAAATAAAACTCTAACTCTGAATTTCCGAATGGAGAAACAAAATTCAAACTCTGAATCTCCGAGAGTATTGAGGGGGTTACTGATACGGTAGAATAAACACCTCTTCACGGAGGCTTTATAAGAAACCCTCCACCCACTAGTAATGATTACGATGATACATGTTTGAAGTGGTATGTACGAGAATTTAGTGGGGATGGTGATTTTGAGGATTTCTTAGAATGGGTGGATCATATGGAATTTTTTTTTGATTATAAAGGTTAAGATGATCAAAAGTCCTATAAAATTGCAAACATGAAGCTAACAAGATATGCATCTGCATGGTTTGACAATTTGAAGTTCAAGATCATGAGGGAAGAGGCTCCTAGGATCACGACTTGGACTGAGATGAAAAGACAATTGAATAATCGTTTTGGTCCAAAGGAATACACACAAGATAAAGTGGTCAAGAGAGATGAAGTTGAAAGGGATATTTTTCAAGTCGAAGATACACATGTGAAAAATCAATCAGATAACGATAATGTGATCATACCACAATCTTTAAGTTGTGTAGAGCACGAGAGTAGAGGGGTTCTTGATGTTGATAAAGTTGAAAAATCTCATGTGGAGAACGTTTTCCTTGTTCGAGAAAATAAACTGATGATATCATTGAGGTCGAACATATTGACTTTATAATTCCAGAATCCTTGATTGAGATAACTTCACCTAAAAGTATGTTTTCACAGTTCTTTGCACCTCCATCGTTTTTGAAGATTTGCAAATTTTTTTTTCTGGATCCATCTAAGTCGTGCATGGTAATATTGCGTTCTACAAAACTAGTGGATGAGTTTTTTCCAACAAAGGGAGAATGATGAGGAATAGAAGTGGAAGTGAAATAAAGTTTTTATACATTTTATTTATATCTAGTATTCAGAAAATATATTATAGGTATTAGTTAAATGAGTTCTAATTATTTAGTTTATTAATAATAAGTCCAACTATTTATGGACCTTATTGAGAAAGTAGATATTTGGCTTGCAAGTTTTTACCTTTCACTTGAAAGGATTTTTCTTGTTTTAAGCACTTAGGATTTTATTTTTCAATTTGGATCAGGATTTTGATGGGTTTCCTAGTTGGGTTCAGGTATTAGCCAAAATCCTAGCTGATATTGAATTTTTTTTAGATTCCTATCCTAATAAGGGTTGAATAAGGTTATTTGTGTATCCTATAAATACTCTTGTATTGTAATCTTTTCGGGGACGATATTGATAATAAAATTTTGGCTATTCGGTAGATTTTAGAATCGAATTCATGAGTGAATTCAGAGTTTGAGTTTTGTTTCTCCATTCGGAGATTCGAATTAGAGTTTTGTTTCTCTATCTTTGAAAATCTCTAAAGCCTAGACCATTATTAAATTTGTGTTTACTCAACCGTCCCCAACTCATCCAGTGAATTCCCGAGCTATTATTCGACTTTCCTCCCCACCAGTATTTCGACAGACTGCGCTCAAAGTCCTTGATAATTTCCATCGGTAGTAAAAACACGCTCATTGCGTATGTAGGTAATGATTGAGCGACATTTTTAATCAATACTTCCCTGCCAGACTGGGATATCCACTTCTTACCCCAAGATTGAACTCTATTTTTCACCTTATCTTTAAGAAAACCAAACATACTCAACTTATTTTGACCCACCAGATTTGGCAATCCCAGATAAAAGCTATTACCATCAGCTTCCTCCATCTGCATCAACTGACAAATGCTATTTCTGTTGTCCTGCGAAATATTCAGGCTAAAGAAAATTGACGACTTCGCCACGTTAACTTTCTGACCTGAGGCCTCTTAAAAAATCTTCAAAATATCGTTCATCCGCATTGCTTCATCTTCATTTGCCTTGCAAAATAAATAGCTATCATCTGTGAACAGGAGATGATTGACACTAGGGGAATTGGCGGCTGATTTTTATTCCATGAATCAACTTTTGGCTCTCATATTTACGTAGCAGGGCTGATAGACCTTCTGCACACAAGATAAATAGGTACGGTGATAGAGGGTCACCTTGCCGAAGACCCCGACTTCGAATTATTAGACCCATCTTCATGCAGCCATGAGTTATTTAATAGGATACCATATTTATACATTGCATGATTAAATGAACCCATCAATCATGAAAAAGCCTAGCTTGCTCAACATTTCCCTTAGGTAATCCCACTCGATTCTATCATACGCCTTGATCTTGTCAATTTTTATTGTCATACTTCCTTCTCTTCCTCTACGCTTTCTTTTCAAATAATGTGTCATTTCATATGCCACCGTAATATTGTCCGTGATTAAACTTTCTGGAATAAAAGCACTTTGAAATTCTGATACCACGTCATCAAGCTCACCGGAAAATTTTTATAAAAGCATTTTTCATCCTATTTGCCAGAACTTTCGTGATAATCTTAACCAAAACATTACACAATGATATTGGTCTCAGCTCACCGACATTAGATGGACATTTCTTCTTAGGGATTAGCATAATATATATTTCGTTGAGGCTCGTAGGCAGAACTCCCTCTTGAAAAATCCTTCACCAACTTAACCACATCATTTCGCACAATAGACCAGTGTTTCTGATAAAATGCTGGTGTCATACCGTCTGGGTCCGGTGATTTATCCGGGTTCATCTGAAACAAAACATTCCTGACATCCTCTTCTGTTACTTGTCTAAGAAGCTCCGTATTTTGATCATCTGAAACTCGCCTCACTATACAATCAATAGCCTCCGAACAATCAATTTGAGTAGCTGAGAACAAATGGCTGAAATGCTCAGTAATGTGATATTCTAGACCATTATTTCATTCGACCCAGTTTCCTACACCATTTTTTAACTTATGAATTCGATTGGTCCTCCTCCTGGCACTCGCTGACGCGTGAAAATACTTACTATTTCTGTCTACTGAGTGCAACCATAGTTGCTTCGAGCGTTGTCGCCAGAAGATTTCTTTTTTGCTCTAGAATAAGAAACAATTTTTTCTTTGCCTCTTTGAAATTTAAAATCGAATCAACATCTCTTCTGCGTCTCAACTTTTTTAGCTCCATTTTCCAGGCTTTAATTCGACTACTAAATCTCCCAGTTATTTCTTTTCCCAATTGTTCCAACTTTTCACTGCAAATCTTCACTTCATGCTAAATGTTACTTTTCACTGCAAATCTTCACTTCATGCTGAATGTTCTCATCTTCACTTAACTCCCAATTCTCCTGCACTAACTGCTTACACATAGGTTCCGTAAGCCATGCATAGTGTTGTAATTAATTCATATGTATTACGATAAATATAAGTAAGGTCTGTTACAACTCACAACTTAGAAATGAAATGGTCACTTTTAACTTACTTTTTAAAATTTATATGATAGGGTTCATAACAAAAGATCAATAATTACGATTTTAGTAGGAATTTTTGGAGTGAATGACGAGACTATACGTTTGATGCATTACTCCAGAGGTATATGTTCCCGTGTATAGAGCGTATTAAGTGTTTATTTTAGACCAAATTTTTGTAAACGATTATGTTAGATCATTGGATAATATTAAGTGGGTATGTTGTTTTGCCTTGGTTCATGAAACTATAAATTTTAATCCAATTTTTTTATGTATTATCATCATTTTGCCTTTATTATAGATATGAAAAGTATTTGAAATAGATTATGTATATGTATTTTATCTAATTAATAAAACGATAATTAATATAGTGTTCAAAATTTAAATCTCTCATCGGTTAATTTGATATAAATGTTTTTGATCCAAATACCCTTAAAATCAAAGTTTTTTTTTAAAAATAACACGTAGATCCAACAATAAAGATTAAAAGATCTCATAAAAATTGTTTGTGCATTAAGTTACTTAGAAATTGGTATGGTAGACGATGCAATTTATAATCATATAATATATAAATATGAGGAATTATATACTAAATGCAAATAAATATAATTTATAATATAAAATTGAAAGGCATATGATGTAGCCTATTTGTATTTCGAGGATTCAACTCAACTTAAACAAGAATGTAATAGTAAATAGTATATGTACTGTCACAGGAATCTCAATTGCATAACTGTCAAAAGAAAGAAGACAAAGTCAATCTACCGTTTTGAGTTATACTACACTTGAAGAAGTTCATTCAGTTGATCAAGCATCAGTGGAGTAATCAAGACAGTGGGTTCTATTTATAGTGACAAGAGGTTCCTACAGTGGCAGAATACAGATTATAAAGGTTTGAAAAAGAGTGAAGAAAAGGGAGACATGAACCACAATTGTAAAGTCAATATATGAAGAACAGTCATTGCGGTTAGTCACTCATGAACCAGATAGTACATCGAGTGTCAACATTAAACAGTGGTTGTTCGTCATTAACTTCAGTGGTTCAAGCTATCAAGACTGGTATGTAAAAGAATCATTGTGCAAGCAATAGAAGTGCTAAATTAATTAACCACAAGGATTTTACTATCAAGTGGACTGACTGTGAGGAAAAAGATTTATCACAAAGAAATGCAAAGTGATATATTCTCAATGCTGAAACCCCGGTTAGAATTGTTGTATTTTTTGTTAAGGAAAAAGAGTCCGGTTTCACATCCTCAAGAGATCGTAGCTTACACCTGGACGGGTTATGAGAAAATAGAATTATCACAAGAAAATGGAAGGTGATATATTCTTAAAGCTGGAACCCCGGTTGGAATTGATATATTTTTTGTTAAGCAAAAGGAGTCCGGTTCCAGACAATCAGGAGACCGCAGCTTAGAACTTAAGGTTTTATTTATATTAATAAATATTTTATTTAATTAGAAAATTATATTTATAAATATCTAATAATATTAGATATTTATTTTTATAATTTCTGAATTAAATGAATTATTTATTAATTAAAGATTATAAGCTATGCAGATTTAAAAGAATTTCTACGAAGCCCGTACTTATAAAACAAGTAAACAAACAGAATTGTTTGTTTAAATAATTCAAGAGAATTGCATGTGTCGGCAGAATGAATTGCAAGTTATACCGAAAGTTATATCCATCAAAAGAAAAGAATATGATTATTGGATTGTCATATTCAGTTCAAGAGAATAGTCATATCAAGATGTTGGATTGGACAGTCATATTATCTCAACTGGATAGTCATATCTCATTCAAAGAGATAGTTATACCGAAAGTTATATTGAGATGGAGTCATATATAGTTCAACAGACTGTCATATCAAGTATTAAGGATAGTCATACCGAAAGTTATATTGGAAGAGACTGTCATATTACTTGCAGTGGATAGTCATACCGAATGTCATATTATTGTCAACTGATTGTTATATCAATTGAAACAAAGCAATATGACTATGGATGTGCTATAAAAACAGACAGAAGCCAGCAGCCAAAAATAAGAGACACACTTCTTCACTTCTCCTCAAAATAGACAAACCCGAGAGAGACAGAGAGACCAAGAGATAAATGTTCTTGAGCTTCAAATAAATTCTTGTAAATTATTTCTAGATTGTATTGTTAAATCTGAACCACTGGAAATAGTTTACTTGTACTATTGGAACTATCTAGCGGATTAAGTTCCCTAGACCTTATCTCTCGAATTGCTTTTTAGCATTCGATCTTTTTATTACAAATATAGAAAACTTCATGTCGAATTTTCTATAGAATTTGTAATAATTAGTTTGGTCATCAAACCTTGTAATTTGTACCCGTGTATTTAGACACACCCCATCAAGTTAATATAAATTTTATATTTAACTTGAATATCGGTATTCGTTTTATTTCGCATCAATTTCTTCTTGATTTAATATTTTAAAAAAGAGCAAATTCGATTAAACGACATAGTTTGTAGAAATAGTTTGTATTCAACCCCCCTTCTACAAACTATTTTGGACCTAACAATTGGTATCAGAGCCTTTTGATTGACGCACAAATCAAGATCCGTATTTTTGTGGTCCTCCAATTGGATTTCGAATTTGTTGACCCATACAGAAATTAAATCCGGTATTAGACCAAAAAGTCAACTCCTCTATTTTCGAATTCTTTAACCTTCAAAAATATTCATTTTTGAGATTTTTGATCATTAAATAATTTGAACTTATATTCGAATTTTTTAATTCTTGAAATGATTAATTCTTGGAAATTTTGATTTTTAAACAACTTGAGTTTATTTTCAAAATTTTTAATTCTTGATAATTTCAAATTTTAATTAAATTGAATTTATTTTCGGATTCTTTAACTCTCAAAAATTATCATTTCTTGAGATTTTTTGATTCTTAATTAATTTTACTCTAATTTTGAATTTTAATTAATTTGAACTTACTTTCAGATTTTTTATTTCTTAAAAAATTTCGAGTCCTTGAAGTTTTTGAATTTTAAATATTTTGAATTTATTCTAATCCAATAGTTCTAAGAAGGTTGTTAGTTGAAGATTCCTCCGAATTGTCAAAGATGATTTGAATCTTTTGAAGAAAATGCATTTTTCAATGAAATTAATTTCTACCTACTAAAGAAAAATTTATGGAAGCTCCTCAAAGTTATATCCATAGAATTCACTGGTTTTGCAGAAGCAGAAGTGGAAGAGGTTATAATGGATAGAATTTTTCTCAAAGATTTGAATTAAGTTTATTGATTCTGTGATATACAAACACTAAGTGGATTGCTCCAATGTAACATCTACTACACTTAGTGGATTCTACCAAGAAATATCTTTCAAGGAATCAACAGAGATTTTAGAAAAGTGGAATCAAGGAGGTTTGAGAATGAACTAGACAGTTAGACATCTCAGTCAGGAATTAATGATGGAACCTCAGAACATACATGAAGAGTTACTAATTTAGAAAGAGTACAAATGTTTAATCCAGGAATTAGGCCTATCTATTCCGAAGCAGGAACTCTTTAGGATACAGTTCAAGAGGTGGCTACAAGACTGAGTTGGTGGAAAGAACAAAACATGATAGTTGCAGTTATGAAAAGTTTTATGTGATAAGTAACTATCAAGGTGTGCAACATGGTATAGAATTCTGACAGACAAGGATGAATAGGGATTCATTAAATGAGATGAAACAGAAGCATCAGCGCATAACTTATCTTGCTGAAGAAAAGAGTTGGGATGGATCAGATGATGATGAGAAGAGCATAATTAATATCTTGCCTTCACAGCAATCTCTGAAGATGATTCACCTCACATGTCTCAGGTATCAATTCTTCGAACTAGTGTAATATGTAATTCTCAAAAATTCAAAGCATGTTAAGATCTTAGTTTTTAATTGTTATATCTTTGGTTAGAAGATCTTATTATGTGTATGAATATTTGTTGAATTTAATTAATTGCAATAGTGAGTTAGAAGTGTTCCTTAGACAATATCTCTCAATTCTTAAATGATATATGTCAAGCATATATGACCTCTGCTTAAGCTAGTTTCAGGATCCCCAGTAGAACAAGATTTGCTTATTCATTCTGAATTGTTTGTTAAGGTTTAAAAAGTTTAAAATATGGAATAATTACCTAGGGTGTCAGTAGAACGTCAAGTCATTTGTAAAACTGACTTAGGTAATAGAGATTATATAATATAATATAACAATAGGAATGGATTGGATAGAATTAGTGATTAATTGTTAATTCTTCTATTCCATGCATGTTTAGAAAATTATTAAATATCTGTAAATCTACTTGCTACCTGTTACACAAGTGTACATAGGTTAAAGTAGATAGTACTGAATTGTCTAAAATGCATAACATGCCTAATTTACATAATTCTTATCTGCAATGTTTTAATGCTGAATGTATGCAATGTATTCTTATTATCATGAGTGATGACAGTGAAGACTCTGGCAATCATTCAGATTCCCACTCTTCAACTAGCTCAGGTGGCTCTTCAACTGGACTGGATTCAAGAAGTCATCTCATGGAGTCGGGCATAAAGAGAATGGTCTTTCAGCAAATGCCCTATTCCCTTTTGTGGGTTGTTTTCAATGACGGAAGTCTTGCCGGGCTCACCTTCAACGACTCTGGATACGAAAGAAACCTCCCGCCATAGAGAAGAGATCTAAATCCTGGGTCCCCTCGATCACCCCCCTTGAAGGTCGAGAGAGACGAACCCACACCACATTTTAGAACCTTCGAACCGAAACCCCCAACTAGAGATGGAATTCAAGAACCTAAACAACTCAGTTGAGAGCTCCGCGACTGGTTCAAGGGAAGGTCCACCAATGATTGATAGGCCCCCCTATCCGTCTCTTGTACTCATTTCAAATGTCATAAATGCATTTCCAAGTATTTGCATTGATCATAGAAAAAGCATGTTTAAGAATAACAATAAGGTACAGACTGCTAGTCCTCCTTATATTAGGAAGGACCCATTATTCTCCTTGCTCAGTGAATATTTTGTCAATGACATTAAAAAGGAGAAATGGTCAGTCAAAGATAAAAATGAGCATGTTAAGGTTAAAACTGTTGTTAACTCTAATAAAAGAGAAATCTCTAATCCATCTGGACCCAATTAAACAGTTTGGATACCAAGAACCTTTTATCAATTTGTGAATGTAGGGCTTAACAGGTTAATCGATTGTGCATTATTATTGATTTATTCAAAGCATATCATCGAAGAAAGAACCCTGCTATCAAATGTGAATGTGAAGACAGGCCAAGTGGTTATCCCTTGGAGACAACATCAAGGGTATGACCTAGGGTGAAGGCTATTCAATAGCTAAGGAATGTTGTCAGTAATAAAGCATCTTTTACAAGATGAAGAGCTTACTGTTCGAGGATTAAGGAAAGAGAACTTATCTGTAGCTGACATGGAATCTCAGTCAAAGGTGAAGTCAACAAGGTCAAATCTAAAGCTTCATCAGACAAGAGTTCAGCTATGACATAAGGAGCTCTCTCACCTGAATGTCATATCAAGAGATTCTTTCCTGGAAATCGAATCAGTAAAGGAGACTACCTCATCTGGAATTAAAGTAAAATAAAATTATGAGGCATGTCATAAAGAGAAGTCAAAGCATCACACAGAAGTTCTACATCAATGAAAAATATACCTTAGTGATGATGACTGATGACTTCTCTCAAGAAACAAGTTGTTGTTCAAACAATCTGAAGACAAGACACCACTAATGGTGATTGATCACATCTAGAAGAGTGTCAGGAAGCAAAACTGACTATGACAACTTGGAGACCAGATTACATGACCTATCAATTAGTGTTCTGGATGATTTCTGCACCTTCAAGAGTATTAATGCTGAAGCAGTCAATAGTTTGCTACTGACATGATCGAACCCTGATCAGTAAGAAATATAGGAAGACCCCTCAAGTATGTAGGAAATTGTTTTGCAATGATAAATGAAAGTGAGCATCCTAGTAATCAGCTAATGCTCAAGAGGTTAATTTCCTTGGTTACTCAGTGGAGTCAACATCCTACAGGGTGATTGTTATTAATCAACAGAAGGTGATTGAAAGTCTTAGTGATGTTCAATAACCTCTAGCTCCCAGCTATCAATGGTGATGGTGACTCAGATCCAAGCAATGTCAAACATGGAGAATCTTCATGTAAACCCAGCAGCAGCTTAGGGGGAGAAACAGAAGGATCAACTAGTCAACTCAACACCACACTGAAAGTCAAAGGATACTATGAGAACATGTTTGCCAAGACAAAGAATGTTGACTCAATTAATTCTTTGTCCTAGTTCTTAGTGTTTCTAATGGTGGAAGTAAAAGACTAGCAAAGCTTCAAGTACTAATGATTATTTCTTTAGTTTTCTTTTAGAAGAAACTAAGAAAGCTACAAAAGCTCTGAAGGATTCAGATTGAGTGATTTCAATGCAAGATGATCTCAATCACTACAAAAGGCAGATTGAAGGGAAGCTGGTATCCAGACCAAACAACAAGGATGTATTTGGTATAAGGATAACCAGAAGTTTAACTGGATGTCAAGGCATTGTTATGAGGGACAAGGCCAAACTGGGTGCAAGGTTACAAGCTGATAAGACAGTATATCTAACAAGAAGCACCAGTGACAAGACTTGAGGATATCAGGCACCTGTTGTACATTCATGATCATAATGGACATCTGGACCTACTGAATCTGGATGCTAGAGGAATGTGAACAAGTGCACTCCTAGTTGGTGAGATAATTGAAAATCTCTACAGGTTAGTATGAACTGGTATCATCACTCAAGCAAGCATGGAAGACATGGTATGACACCCTACCTATAATTTAATATTTGGTATCAATCTTTAACAGTTGGTATCTTTTAATAATTGGTGTCACATTTATAGAACTCTCTACATCTTTAGGCACAAACATAAATGATATATATGTGCAATGATATCTTGATTATATTATATGTTGGTCTACTAACTATAAATTGGGATCAAGATATTTACTGTTTTGATGTTGGTAAAGTTGCAATTCTTTTGAATTACTTCATGCAAGCCAATAGAAGAATCCTTTTAGGAGCTCAGGCAAGCCAAAAGAATAATTCTATTTGGAGCACAAGTAAGCCAAAAGAATGATGACAATAAAAGTAAGTCAAGGATCTTTTGTTTCTATTCAGAAGATTCTAGACCTGTCAAGACTACATGCCAACACACCACTATAGCTGGCTTTTGACCTATTAGTTTGGACCTAACAATTTGGTAATCAAAAATCTTAAGATGGACCCAAATCCAAGAAAATGGTACCCTAGAGATATTTGACCCAATAAGTTCAGGATCTACTAATTAGGACCTAATCATGCTATAGAGGAATCATCAGCTCATTATCTTATTCAGTTGCTATTAGATCACTTACACACATATTTTATTCTCAATTATGCAATTGTGCATAGTTCCAAGTGGATTCTTGAGAATCTATTCTTGTAGTTATTACAATTGATTTTCAGATGTCTTAAGTTGGACCCAAATCTGCAGAGTTGGTACCCTATAGACATCAGTTCTGACATGTTTTGCTGCACAGAGACAGATCAAATGAGTTGTACGAAAGCAGGAGAACACAAGGAATCAAATTCATCTCCAACAACTCTGTGTTACACTCCAGGACTAAGCAACTTGCATAAGGTATCAATTCTTTTTCGAGAGCTTGTCTTTCATTAAAATTTACTTACAGACATGTTTGCTAAATCACTTTATGAAATTAATTTTTCAATATTGGTTTGTAAACTTGGGATTTTATTAATGCTATATGCTTTGTAAATCCCATCTGTTAAGTAATTCTTAAGTAAGCTCACAAGTATTTAATTTTCTGTATCGAAAGGACTTGTGAACTTATTTACATCCAGACCTCACGCTGAGAATTATATGTTGAATGATTGCCATGTGTATAATTGCAATATATTTTAGTGGTGATTATTTCAGGATAATAAAATACTTAAATGCTAAAATCTAACTCATAGAGATTTAGTTTTTATTTATTTAATTATTTACTTTGATTAATATGAGTTATAGAATCTAAAGCAATTCAATTTAGTATTTGCTCTGTACCTCATATTTATTAAAATAAATAAACAACATAACTAATTTGGACCTAATCTGTATTGGTCTTCAATCAGTTATGAGATGTTAATTCTAGTGAACTTTAATATCCCATTTTCAGAAATTCACTATAATTAATATCATGGCTCTAACAATTGGTTGTATTGAAGTTTTGACTTATATCAGTTAATGATATTTAGTTAGAATTCTATTTACTAACTAATTGTGAGATATATTGGTATGTGTGAAATTACTTAGAACTCCTCTAAGTAATAATTGTTATATCTCTTACAATTCACTCATATTACTATGCATAGTATGAAAATTCTCTAAGTAGAACTATGGATATTGAAATATCTAAAGTGACCATTGTTCAGTTACTTGGAATAATTTTTATGCTTATTTGCAAGCTTCTAATCACTTTGATAATAAATGTTATATACTATGGATCAAGGTGTATAGGACTTAAAATATCATTTCTAAGATTGCAGACAAGACAGCTTTGGTAATCGACTCTTATTTATAGAACCAAGGTTGTCTACCAGTAAACAGTTGTTAGGAGTTAACAATTGTTATTATCGAGGAGTTGCCTTGAAGTCATAAGTTTGAAATGTTATATCTTAAGAGCTTGTGTATTTCTTGTCAACTAGTTCCCCGTACTTATGAATATCAGTCAATGATGTTCTTAAGTAGTTAGATACTAATATTCTTTCTGTCCATTGGTACTCAATGTAACAATTCAATCTTCACTAAATTGAATTTATCTTACAATAGATTGAATTTATCAAACAATTGGTATCATTGAATATTTAGTATTTAGCTGTGATTATTTATATCCTAGTTAAATTATGACATGAAGAAATTCAATGGTTTATTTGCTCATAATTTAATTTTGGTAAAGTAATCATAAACACAATTACTTGAATTTTAAAGTATTTGATAAATACTAGCAGTTGGTATCAAATAGTAAAATATTTGTTTACTGACAATTGCTAGTTGTTCTGATACTTTATTGCAAACTAATTGTGATGTATATATTATCTCTGATGATATTACTTAGGATTTATTCTGAGTAAATGTGTCTTATCTATAAATCATTAGTGTAAGTATAAATTAAGGTGTTCAACTTTCTAAGTAAGTGAGACTTAAAGTTACATTCGGTCTCCTATCATATTTTGAAGTGGTGAAGATTTTTCAAAATTAAATTCTCTAATTCTGGTTATATACCACTTTATATACATGATAGTTCTTAGAATATTTTTACATCCATCAGACGATTACTTAGTTTATGTTGTGCTAAGTAATGCAACGCCAAGGGAGAGACATTGGTTATATGTACTTATGTACTTGGTAATCTTTGTTACCTAAACTACATTCAGTGCTTGTATGAGTCTTTTCACTAACTTTTGTGTTAAAGTTCTCTATACATAATAAGCACTTAAAGAAAATCTTTCTTTCTAAATTACTGCGAAGTCAAGAGTTTGTGTCTTTTAAAAATAAAATGACCTAGTTTTCATTAAAAGACATTATAATACATTGTTTTATGCATAAATACAAACTCTTGCACATTAACAGTTTTTAAAAGAAAAACTAAATTTTTTCTATAGTTGTGATTGCTTATATTATAAAACTTTTTGAAGTCACAATTGTATATCATTTCTCTCATTGGATATAATGCATATGTTTTCACACAATGTTATGGTATGAGGTAAATGCATTCTATCTCTATATTGCTCTATTGCTATGTGATGCAGGTTCAGCTCCTAGTGGAAGTTTTCTCACATTGTAAGTCATGAGGTTGTAAACCCAACAACTTCTATCCCGGACTATAAATCCAAATCTAAACACATCCTAACTTACCCCTGAAGTGGAAGTAACTTATTTGACTAGAGGTCATTAAAGGAGTAACTGTACTTAATGCAGCAAATAAGGATGTGAGGGATAGTAAACCCACAGCTCTACCTCTCAAGGAGAATAGATGTATATAACTTGAGGTATCTGTAAGCTCGCCTGCATTCTCCCAAAAGGATGCAGAGCTGATAATGGCACTAAAACAGTCTCTGGATTCATTATCTTAAAATGATGAGTTTATTGAAATTCGCCTGTCAGCCAGGGTATCTGTTGGTAAGTCACTACTTCATACACAAGACTAAAATACTTCTTATGCACAAAGTGAGATTGCACACACTAAGGATGAATTGACGGAATCAACTCATACTCCGACCATTTTACGATTAGGATTATAAGTTGAAGGTTCCTCAAAGAACCAAGAGTCTTCACAGACCTCGAGAGAAGGGTGTGATCCCTAATTCAAAATCTTTCAGGATCACTGTTTAACTCCCCAAAGGGAACATCTCTGGATCCTGCGGGTATCGGATCCGACATAGGTGCGGATCGGCAACTTGTTAACTATGATTCAGATTTACCTGATGAGTTTAACAAGGTGATGTCTTCATAGACATTAGATGGAAACATGATTTTAATTCTAAGTTTTGATTTCATTGTTTACCTTCTCAGAATTCAAATCTGAAACCCATAAAAAGGGAAAATTTTTATCAACTTGTAGATTATGACTCAGATTCGTCTGATGAGTCTAACGAGGATCGGGGATTTGCGAAACCCCATTGCACCACCAGTGACCTCTCTAGAATGGGCTATGGTGAATTTTCCTTGCAGGTACACATGGATGTTGGAGCTATGAGAGATAAGAGTGATACACTAGTGAGCATGAGTGTAAACACTTGATAGTTGAGAGATGAGATCACTCATTTTAAGTGATATGAGTGGAGAGATGAGATAAAAACTTGTGATGTACACGAAACAGAATCACACACTCACGGTGAGGAAGAAAGATAAACACCAAATCTCATTCCGTATTCCCCAAACAAAGTTCAATTACAAGAGTAGGGAGATATAAGGAAATTGTCGGAAGATTTGGTTGTCAGGATGATCAATAGTGACGCTATATTGAATATCTAAAGGGCAAAGTTGATCAGTCTACATACTTCTATTCTGGAAGTCTTCATAAAAATCCTTCAACACAAGCAAAGCTTCTTTACTTTATTCCAGCAGTCAATGTTAGATGTATGAAGAATCTGTTGTACTAAAGGTAAGAGGTGAGTTATAATTGAAAATATGGTATCATCTAATTTACATTTGGATGTTTGCTATAATTGAATGCTTGGAGGATTACTCAACTAAGGGGGAGAGATATACTAAAGAAGATATACTCAACTAAGGGGGAGAGTATAAGCTTACCTTAGTGAGGGGGAGATTTTCTATCTAAGGGGGAGAGATATAAAAAAAAGATATACCTTAGAATGGGGGAGTATTCACCATGTCAGGGGGAAATAGATTTATTCGCCTTGTCAAGGGAGATAAGGAGTATTCACCGTTATAAAAAAGAGACATATCACCTTAGGTAGGGAGACATAAGGAAGGAGAGAAGTATGAAACAACAAAGAAGAATTCTTCAGTATGTGGTTGAAAAGTCATATTCTTTACCACTGAAGAATTCCCAAGTATCTGCTGATAATGTTCAAAATTAGATGTAAAGGGTTATCAGGCAGATATGTCAAGAAATGAAGATGAGTTACTTAATTCATTGTCAGAGGAACAATCATCTATCATTTCATCTACTGAGATTCTGGAAATGTTATATCTAAACCAGAATTTTTTTTAATGTATTATTTACTATAGTTCTTTAATGCTTTATCTTCTTCTTGTTTGTAGTTGAGTTATCCTCTAGGTATTTGATTGTTATTGTCTAACAAACAAATAGGGGAGATTGAAAGGCATATGATGAAGCCTATTTGTATTTTGAGGATTCAACTCAACTTAAACAAGAATGTAATAGTAAATAGTATATGTACGGTCACAGGGATCTCAATTGCATAACTGTCAAAAGAAAGAAGACAAAGTCAATCTACCGTTTTGAGTTATACTACACTTGAAGAAGTTCATTCAGTTGATCAAGCATCAGTGGAGTAATCAAGACAATGGGTTCTATTTATAGTGATAAGAGGTTCCTACAGTGGCAGAATACAGATTATAAAGGTTTGAAAAAGAGTGAAGAAAAGGGAGACATGAACCACAGTTTTAAAGTCAATATATGAAAAACAGTCATTGCGGTTAGTCACTCATGAACCAGACAGTACATCGAGTGTCAACATTAAACAGTGGTTGTTCGTCATTAACTTCAGTGGTTCAAGCTATCAAGACTGGTATATGAAAGAATCATTATGCAAGCAACAGAAGTGCTAAATTAATTAACCACAAGGATTTTACTATCAAGTGGACTGGCTGTGAGGAAAAAGATTTATCACAAAGAAATGCAAAGTGATATATTCTCAATGCCGAAACCCCGGTTAGAATTGTTGTATTTTTTGTTAAGGAAAAAGAGTCTGGTTTCACATCCTCAAGAGACCGTAGCTTACACCTGGATGGGTTATGAGAAAATAGAATTATCACAAGGAAATGGAAGGTGATATATTCTTAAAGCTGGAACCCCGGTTGGAATTGATATATTTTTTGTTAAGCAAAAAGAGTCCGGTTTCACATCCTCAGGAGACCGCAGCTTGGAACTTAAGGTTTTATTTATATTAATAAATATTTTATTTAATTAGAAAATTATATTTATAAATATCTAATAATATTAGATATTTATTTTTATAATTTCTGAATTAAATGAATTGTTTATTAATTAAAGATTATAAGCTATGCGGATTTAAAAGCATTTCTACGAAGCCCGTACTTATAAAACAAGTAAACAAACAGAATTGTTTGTTTAAATAATTCAAGAGAATTGATTGTGTCGGCAGAATGAATTTCAAGTCATACCGAAAGTTATATCCAGCAAAAGAAAAGAATATGATTATTGGATTGTCATATTCAGTTCAAGAGAATAGTCATATCAAGATGTTGGATTGGACAGTCATATTATCTCAACTGGATAGTCATATTTCATTCAAAGAGATAGTTATACCGAAAGTTATATTGAGATGGAGTCATATATAGTTCAACAGACTGTCATATCAAGTATTAAGGATAGTCATACCGAAAGTTATATTGGAAGAGACTGTCATATTACTTGCAGTGGATAGTCATACCGAATGTCATATTATTGTCAACTGATTGTTATATCAATTGAAACAAAGCAATATGACTATGGATGTGCTATAAAAACAGACAGAAGCCAGCAGCCAAAAATAAGAGACACACTTCTTCACTTCTCCTCAAAATAGACAAACCCGAGAGAGACAGAGAGACCAAGAGATAAATGTTCTTGAGCTTCAAATAAATTCTTGTAAATTATTTCTAGATTGTATTGTTAAATCTGAACAACTAGAAATAGTTTACTTGTACTATTGGAACTATCTAGCGAATTAAGTTCCCTAAAACTTATCTCTCGAATTGCTTTTTAGCATTCGATCTTTTTATTACAAATATAGAAAAGTTCATGTCGAATTTTCTATAGAATTGGTAATAATTAGTTTGGTCATCAAACCTTGTAATTTGCACACGTGTATTTAGACACACCCCATCAAGTTAATATAAATTTTATATTTAACTTGAATATCGGTATTCGTTTTATTCCGCATAAATTTGTTCTTGATTTAATATTTTAAGAAAAGAGCAAATTCGATAAACGACATAGTTTATATTCAACCCCCTTCTACAAACTATTTTGGACCTAACAAAAATATTAATGTAATCCTTTTTTTGGCTAAATATAAAATCATGTTTTTAGTGGAGAAATTCAATTTTATAATATTTTGTATATTCATATATTTTTGTGCAAGATTTTTCTAGCATGATTAGTTTGTAAAAAAATCGTTAAAAATATGATTTTAAAACACTTGTGTAGATAAATTAAATAACTTGTCAGATATCAAACAAAGTAAACTACATTATATGGGTATTTGCACTAACTGATAATGAATTTTATATTTTAACTAAAAAGATTGTTTAGCGTACTGGTTGAGAATGCACTTTTAAGTTAAATATCATGAATTCAATTCTCAATACTTAATTTTATTTTTCTTAAATATATTTATAATGGGATGTTTGTAATTACATTATAAATAAGGATATATTGGTAATTTTACAGACATTTTTTTGACAATTTTTGCCATTATATTGCCATTTTTAAATAGAATAAACTATATGGGATATTTGCAGTCATTGATTATAAATTTTATAGTTTAACAAAAAATGTCTAGCATACCGGTTGAAAATGTCATTTTTAAGTTAAAGGGCATGAGCTCAATTGCCAACACTCATTTTTATTTTTCTTAAATAAATTTATGACATTTTTGTAATTATATAATAAATAAGGGTATATTAATAATTTCACAGACTTTTTTCTTTGAAACTTACCATTTAATCTATAACCTTTATTAATAAACATAATTCCATTTTAATGGTACTATTTTGTACCAAATTTGATTCGCACCATATTTTGATTTAACTCCTAAAATCCTATTTATACTAGAATTTTATGTTATTTTTTTAATTGAAAATAAAAATAAACATTCTATTTTAATTATAATTCTTTAATTTGTAATTTTTTTTAATATAATCCTATTTTACCTAGAATTTTATGTTCTTTTTTAAAAAAAAAAAAGAAATATAATTGTATTTATAATTCTTTTATTTGTAATTTTTTTAATAAAAAAAACTACGATATCAAAAAACACCAACAAATATAGGATAAAACACCAACGAATACAATGTAATTACATATTATATGATTTTTTATAAAACACCAATTAATACATATGCTAATAGTACAGCAAAGAACACCGGCGAAATCCCCTTTTAATGACAGTTTGATATCAAATTTGGTTTTGCCGCTAGAATCCTACTTCTTCTAGAATTAAAAAAATTGTTGAAATTTTATTATAATTATAATTTTTTTAATATAATCTTATTGAGTTGTACAAATAACGTATCTATTAGAATTATGTATGTTATGTTTTCTTAATTTTCTTAAAATAATCTTAAATAAATAATAAATAAAATATCTTATTAAAAAGTAAACTCCCGCTTTAGTGTTAGTTTCCCTAGTTTGTATCTTCTAGAATTATTAAAATTTTGGAGTAATTACAATTCTATTAATATAACTACTTACGTAATTTTTTTTTGTACTTTCACAATTTTATAAAATATTTTTTATAATTTATAAATAATCCTTATAAAAAAATATTAAATAAATTATCTCGACCAGACACGGGTAAATGGAGTTGTTACAAATCTCTAATTCTCGCATTAAAATTTGTTCTCGTACGAGCTAAAATCTTATTACGTGCACAAGTTACTAAGGGATAGGAGAATCTGCAAACTGTACCTACAAAACCTGAAAACAATTTATGCCAGAAGTCGCTATTCACAATTATATCATGCATGGTTGCATACTATACTATCAACATTCAAAGTTGAAACCCCTATGCATAGCGAAATGTGAGTAATTATGTTGCTAGTTTTAGATGCACACTTTCGCAAGTCGACAGCAAAATGTTGAAGGCGGTTTAGCAAAAAAAGAAAAAAAAAATGTTGAAGGCAAGATGTGGATGAAGGCTACCTATTCAAAAATACTTGGACATCAACATGTTTAAGCTGATGATTGATGCTGTACCTATGAACCTCATCGGCTAACATGACATGACCCATAGCCATGCCATGCATGCCTGCCTGGTGGCTGGTGCTAACAATGTTTACCTACAGCTTTAGTAAAAACTAGAAGAAGAAAAATTCCAAAGACAACTCCGTCCCGAAATTAAATTTGTATCATCTCGTATTTATGAAGTTCGAATTTTCGACATCTTACTAAAAAAAAAAAAAAGAAATGATATATCCGGTATATTTCCGCAATTGATCATAGTACTATAAAAGGATATGTGTATTATGAGCACACATCAAAATATTCCAAAACTGATGTCGAAAAAGCACGAGAGGTGCTATCAGGGTTCAGGTTGTTGAGAATCTGGGCACAAAACCTGAAACGCAATCAAAAAAAAGGAAAAAATAAAAGAAAATAGGACATAAAGAAAAAGGGTCACGGGCCCATAAGGAGAATGATAGAAGCAGAGAATTAAGCGGCCCAAAGAATGACAAAAAGCTGTCACATGGCTCACCTCTACAGTGGTAATAAAACAAAATGGGAGCACTCCTTCCATTTGACTTCAAATTGGACTTTTGATTATAACATTTTCTCCTAGTGGAGAACAAAATCATTATTATTTTTAGGTGGGTTGAAAAATTCAATTACACGCATTTCAAACTATTTCTATCCTCCCCCTCCTTTTTCCTTGGTATATTTGGTAGTTTTGTGTTCAAATTTAAAACATTTTTCCACTTCCAAACTTATTGGTATAAAGGACATTTGGGGGTGGTATTGTATTAAATTTTCAAATATGATATTTTTTAGATTAATAAATTTTAAGGATTTTACCAAATTATAATAACTATTATGGAGTTATTGATATTAAAGATGATTTTTTTGCAGAATTATTATTTTTTATAAAAATTATTACAAGTTATGATAAATTTTATGCAAAAGCTCTTGATTTTTTTTCAAGGGATATAATTATAATTTTGTTAAAAGTCATTCTCATTATAAATAATTTATTTTTTAAATAAGAGAAAAAGGATTCTGAAATTGATATACAGAACTTTTCCTGAAATACTTAAAATATACATTTTAAATTTAATTGGGTCCGTAGGGGTAATTACAAAAGTATGCTCAGAAATGATATTTATCAGCAGTCTATATATATTTAAATTCAATACGTTGCTACTTTTAAATATTACTTAAAAATTTTAATTGAACAACATTATACTTTTAAAAAAAATGTTAGAATTGAATACCTAATAATTTTAAAATCATTTAAACTTTTTAAATCTCTCGATACAATATCATTCCCTTATATTTTCGAAACTCTTAAATCAATTAATTAAATAATAATTTAGAGAGGTCGACGGAACTAAATTAAGCAAAAGTTCTATTTAAACGAAGGGATGTGATTCAAGTAAAGATTATTTATTAATTAATTGACTAATTGTAGTGGAAAAAACTACATGGAATCCATTAGCAAGATCTTGAAAATAATCACACATTTGAAATTTTTCTCATCGGTGGGATTCTTTGGGACCTAAAACAAAATTAGAATACAACAAAATGCTTCATACACATCCTATTTATATCTTTATTGTATGTCAAATTATTTCATTTTAGTGCACTTAAATAAAGTTCTGCTTTTGAGCCAACAAGTTCTATCCTCTCTCTCTCTCTCTCTCAGTGAAAATAGTAATACACCTTAACAGATGAAGTACAGGACAGAGTTAATTGACTAGTTAAGCAAATGATATAGACCTCAAAAAGTAGATTAAAGCAGGACAAGGACAATTAGAATTTTGCTATTGTTAATTGATAAACTATGTAAAAAGGAGAATATATTAGTCGAAGAAGTCTATCAATTACTTCTGTTAACTGGCTGTCTTAATTGTCAACCTTATATAACACTGTAATATTGCCAGTAGAGTGGTTGCTTCTTGCGTTTCACCTTTCACTCTTTCATTTTTATAAAGATGGATATGAAATTCATGGAATGTACATTTTTTTTTTTTTACCAACGCAGAAGAGTTCAATGGCAAAAGCCGGGGCAGATCGATAAGGCTACATACATCTCACCCTCCCGTACATCATATATGAGTGGAACATAAATACATAATAGCCCTAAGAGTAGGATAAGCTCTGCTATGTGCATCTCACTCCTTAGACAGTGAGGATGCTAGTTTTGAGTGGAACATAATGTGTATATTTAGCTTTGCTTCCTAAGCAAAAGAACTCAACAAACTTCAAATCTGTACTCATTCAATTTGCAGTAGTGGACTAGTGGTGATTAAAATCCTATATGCCAGCACTTATTCATTTATAGGTTTTTAATTAATTTAAATCAAGGCAATTCAGGAGATTCAATGCTAAAATCCAACAATGATCATGCTATATTATGGATTCACTTTTTATGGTTGGATACCCTTTTTTGGTTTCTTTTTTTACCGTACACGTAGCTTTGTCCACATCTTAATTATAAGTTTCATACTTCTTCTATATTTTTTCCCCACTTTTTTTCTATGAATGAGGAAAGTTTACTTGGAAAGCTTATAGTAATTACTAGTTGGTCACTCTTAGAAACATTGGAAGACAACACATTATAGACCCGTGGAGTCTCTTTTATCATCATGTTTACATGGTTCATCACTACCTTCTCCTTCATCTTTTGCTTTATATTCATAGCTACAGCAATTTACCGAGTTACCCTGATGGGATATTGGAAAAGAAGTTTACATCACCAAAGAGGTTCGAACACGAAAAAAAAAACTGAAAAAGGCTATCTTTGTCCAATGCCTTTCGCTGCACAACTTGCAATTCGGAGGAATAAGGTCCGAGGACACAGTACAGCACATTACTGTTAGTAGGACGGTATTGAATTTAGACATTCATAGACTTAATGAGCACACATAAGACATTTTGAGTATGGTTACACTTAAAATCGGAGAGAATTTCTTAGTAGTCTACTACCAAGTACCCCGAGATACGCTTAAGAGTATGACATTTTGAGTATCTTAGCCCGGACCCTGGAGAGCATAATAAAATACATTGTTTAGCTTTCTTTCACTTAAAAAAAAAACACTAAAGCTGTAGGCTGTAGAGCTGAAATGGCAGCAAGTAATGTCATATGGTTAACACCTAATTTTTCCAGGAGCCTCCTCGAAATTTAACTTGTTGTACCCATCCAGGAGTGATACCCACAGAGAGAATATGTATATCTGAAAACTGCAAGTAGACTAGTTGATTTTAACATTAGTTGCTTGATTTGCGCACGCTTTTAACAAAACAAGGTATTCAAGCCCATCCATTTGTTTATGCCTGTAGTACGTAAATATTTATAATTTAGTAGTTAGAAAATCTCTCTTTTTTGTTTTGAAGAAAACACTATAAGCATTGCATTAACTTAAATCAAGCTGTGTCAAAAGTTGGAAAACTTTCGGAAAAATTTTCAAGCCATTCATACTCAACTCAGTACATCTTGCTATCAGATGTGCCAAAGTGTTACCACCCCCACTTACACAACCCAACTTATACGACACTAACATGACACGAGCTCAGATTTCATTCTAGCTACGTCCTCGTAAATCAACGATAGAGGAGAATAGCCTTCGTTGCCGTAATTGATAGGCTGAACTACACCAAATCTATCTAGTCGAAAAAATGTTAAGAGTCGGATGATGGAAAAAGGCATCTTGTTTGTTTACAAACAAAATTTTTCATGATTATGACCTCAATTTGAAAAATAAAAACTCGAATTAGCACACAATCCAGTAGATAGACCAATGGACAAAGGACCATCCAGTAGAAACACAATACAACCTTTCAACAGCAATTTAACTTATATAATGCTATTAAAAAATAGAATATAAGGTGAACTTAATGGACTTTATGAACCTTTGGAAACTTGCTTGTAAATTAACTTACGAAAGGGAAGCTGGGCAGCATGGATAAAACTTGAAAGGAAATTGGCAAGTCTAATGTAAAATATAACATCAAGACAAACACAAAACTTAGTATCTTGCACTCAGATTAAAAAAGCTTCACCGTAAAAGTCCTAGCCATGAAAACAGAAACAGTACACTAGAAATCCAAAAGGATGATGATCTTAATGACTTATAACACTCTATATGAGTATTATTAGTGCCATATAACACTCTATGAGCATTAACGGTATCGTCGAAGAGACAATGTGTTGTTTCTCTTCCAGGTAGCCCTTCTTGAAGGGCGTGCTTTGTGATTGCGGTGACCCTTTCCACGTAGACCCCTGTATTTCTTTCCAGCAGAGGTGAGTCCACGGAGCTCTCTGTG
This sequence comes from Saposhnikovia divaricata, assembly GCA_036435485.1. NCBI lineage: Eukaryota > Viridiplantae > Streptophyta > Magnoliopsida > Apiales > Apiaceae > Saposhnikovia > Saposhnikovia divaricata. The sequence goes on from CM071599.1 coordinate 39,214,434, forward strand.
CTTGTGCACGGGGTTACAGATCCAGTTGATCCTTGGGTCATTGCGGATAGTAGTGTGGGCAGCATCAACCAATATTACCTCAAAGTACTTGTAGGTTGAATCCTGAATAGTAAATGTCAATTAGAAGTAATAACATTGCATTGCAATTCAAACATACATTTTCATAGAGATGCCTTGTAAGGAGCACACATGCGAAGTACATCATTCTTTGAGACAATACTGAAACATTGAACGCAAATCGTGTTGAATGTGCATACCTCATTGACCCAGTAAGAATTGAGAACTTTCAAACCAGCAAGTTTCCGCCCTGCACGTTCCTCAGCAACTGATCGCTTGCTACGCTGAAATTTCAGCTGAGTCACACCCTGGTTTGTGGGCTTTCCATATACGATACCCTTGGAAACAGGTCTCTTGCGTCCACCACGTTTCACACGCACACGGTACACCACATAACCCTGCAGCGGTCATTATACTATCAGCAATCTTAAATACCATAACAGTCTGTACAGATAGAACACAACAACCCACAGACTGATTCAGCAGTTATCTAGATTAATTTTAGAATTAGCTCCATAATTAATCAAACATTTTGGTTTGTTAGGACAACTAGTCAACTACCCAAGATTTTATTTGCATTACAATGTATTTAACTTCATCACTGGACTGTAAGCTACTTCATCAAACTTCCAGGTGAGCTTCCCCAAAATAAACTACCAAGTATGCTACATATCAAAAAATATTAAACATAAGGTCCCCCGCAACTATGTGATGTGATATTATTATCAAAAAGAAGTGTGCCTTAGTTTCTTCTAAATCTAACTTCAACTATGCATCAAGAAATTTAGTAGCCGTTAATGTTCAAGTTCAACAGTCACCCGCAACCACGTGAGGGGAAACTGCCAAACTGCCAACTGGCAACCTCATTAGTATAACTCATCTACATATGTATACAGCAAAAAACAAGACAAACAGCAATGAGGAATTGCACAACTAATATCACCCCCACACAATCAAGCTATGGCTTCAACAGGAAATTAAAAAGATTTTAACACCTTTAATATTGTAAAGTGCCATATAACAATTTAGAGTACATAAAACCTTGGCAGCTAACAACAAAATGAAACGGAGAGCCGGTACACAAAACATAAAGATCAATCAAACATCCTTAACAATATGTCAGGCGTAGAAGTGTGCATTAAACAAATCAATATACTGTGGTCTCCGAAAGAGCAACTTCTTGAGCAATAATACTTTTAAGATGCGAAGCAGTACCATGGCCAGATACGAATCTAGGAATATATAATAGTGGGGGTGTAAAAATAACTAAGAACGCAGATTGGAATTACAATAGTAATATCTTGTAGAATACACAAAGAATCTGTTAGGAATTGAACCCAAGAAAAGTTAATCATTAGAGGCTGATCAGCTAAGCCGTGGGGAAAAGCATCAGAACATGAAGGAAACATACCAAGAATATCAATGTCATTTGATATCATGCTACGGGAAACTAAATTTTAGATCTATCCATGTCCATTGCCCATCATAAAAATAAGTAACTACGAGATATACGTCTGTGTAGGACATGTACAGTTATAATATATATATATATATATATATATATATATATATTGTTCTGAAGAGAACTGAATATTTTGGTCCAAAGAGTTAATTGTTGATGTTCAAACACTGAAGTCCACAAGCCACAACACAGTTAATTCCATTTTTTTATGTTGTGTGCGATATATCGTCCACTTCAACAATTCTTTGGCTTTTATTTTGGGGTTCAAATTAAGACGAAACAAGAATACCACATGATCCAAACTCAACATTGAGGTTAGTATTTATGTAAAATTTTAATTTTATCATATAATTGCTATATTACACATTAAAGGATCAAATCAAATTTGTCTTGTTTCTACATATATATGTAATTACAGTCAAATCCAAAAGTTCTGATGCATTTTTAAGACCGAAACAGTGAAAGAACGAGAGACCTGCTCTTTCTTATATTTTCTATTTGAAATCATTATGTAATCTATACAAAGGCAGAGGCACAGCTTGGAAAATAACTTTGGGGGAAACTACAGAACTATTGTTAAACTGCCCCCCCAATTTATAATCCGAGCTCCACCACTGACCTTGTCTATACTGTCCAGTGATATATTTAGGACATTGTTGGACTTGCTCTTAAACAATAAATCTTAAATGAGAAAATTACGACAAATCACAAATCATTTAAACAAGCAACATAATACAATCAGTTAAAATGTTGAATTAATGCGTGTAGCATATATACCTGCTTAGCTTTGTAGCCGAGACGACGGGCCTTATCGGGACGAGTGGGGTGAGTAACACGAACAATGGAAGGATGCTGACGATACTCCCAGCACCTAACTCTCTGCACAAACCTCATCACATCTGACTGCTTCTTCCTCCATAGCTCCGATACATATGTATAAGCTCCTACTCATTTTTATTACAAATCATCAAATCACAAACAAACTTATATAAAACATCATAAAACTGTGTAATCAAAACTAACACATCAGATATTACAACCTTAAACAAAATGAAACTAACAAATTACTTACAAATCATAAGATACAAGACTCAGATATTTATGTATACATACAGATAATAAAAGATTAAAATGCGTACCCATTGTTGAAGTGATAAAAGGAGCTCTGTCGCCTCTTTTGGTTACGGCTCAACAATGGCTTTCAATATATGAGAAAAAAATGAGACCTAATTAGGGTTTTAGCTTCTCAGTTATAAGATGTGAAATAAGGCCACTGGGCTTGTTGGTCTTGGCCCAATATGTTTAACATATATTTTGTAGGCTTCAAAGAGAATGAGAGAGGATCATTGGGTTTATGGGTCCATGAATAGATATTGATTGATTTGTTTGATTACATGGTGGCTAATAATAATAGGAAAACAAATTGACTTCTTTTCGGAAAAAAAATTAATAAACAGGCTTCAAGATACAAGTACAATTGCATATCTAAGTTTTATTTGAAATTTCAGTTTGGAATTTTAGATTGTAATTTCAGTTTGATTTCTCTCCTTGGTGTGGATTTATCTCCTTCTTTTGCGAGAGTTGGTTCGGATTCAACAATAAAAACTTGTTACGGATTGCATTTGTGATCGATAGTTCAAACGGATGTTGACGAAGATATTGAGCGTACGGCAAGTATCTATAGATATATCATTTTTTTCATATCGCTTATTTGTCTCATTTTAATTATGAAGACGAGTGTGTTAACCTGTTCTATGTTTGTTCGATTCGATCATTCTTGTAGATGCCGTGTGGCTATTATGTATTGAATTATCTCCTTTCATAAAAAAAAATTGAACCAAATCGTATGATATTTTATAAAAATTTTAATCATAATCGCATTTATGATTGCGATTAACCACTTATTTTTTATCGTAAAAGTGCGGTTGATGCGGTTCGATTTGCAATTCAACCACCTATTACAATTATCAAAATAAATTAATATTAATAAATTTAATTATTATAAATTATGAATTTCATGTGCATGAGGATGACCTCAGGTTAGAACCCTGAGGTTAAAACAAATTAATACAAATTTAAGGGTATTTGTGTAAATTACTGATAAAATTTTATATTTACAAAAATGCCTCTGCGGGGCCCCTTACTTTATAGGTAATATTTCTTATAATCTTAGGGGAGATCCCTGAGGATGTCCTCAGGCCCAATTTTCTTATAAATTATTATATATATTAGATCCAATTTATCAATTTTAAGATAAAACTAAAAGTTCATAAAATACAAACATAACAACAAAATGTTTAAGCAAAATCTTGTTAACTTCAATGATCCACAAATAATGTAGAAGTTTAAACAGGATATAACAAGCACACAAAATAATAAAAATTTATTCAATAAGAATTTTAGTAAGATACAATAAATGGGGCGATATCAATCTTACAATATTATAATATATATATATATATATATGATTACATATATGTGCGTCAAATTTATTAACTTTTATTATTTATTATGTATTATATAAAAATATAAATTATTATTATTATATATATATATATTGCAATTTGCAGTTGTGATTCAATTTTGCAAATTTTGAATATATAAATCATAACCAAATCATAAATAAATGATTATTAAAAATTACATATGCAACCAATTCACATTTCACGATCATTCGTAAAATATGATTCAATTACAAATAGAGTAAAGTGCACTTTGTGTACTTCCACTTTGGCCGTGACACCACTTGCAATACCCAATTTCAAAAGTGAGCATATGAAATACTGAAGTTGTTATTTCGTTACATTTTGTGTACTTCCGTTAGTCTGGCGTTAACTCCGTTAAAAAGTCAGGGGTATCTTTGTCTTTTCACTATCATATCTCTGTCTTCTTCCCAGCACTACCTCCCATCTCTTTCAACCTTCAAAAGCAACATGTAAGGATTCTGCTGCAAGCAAAAGCGAAGAAGGACACATTGTAGAAAATGCACTTCCAGCTTGTGGATCCTCTGGCGATTCTGTTAAAGCAGGCAGTACTGAGGCTATTCCTAATTCTGGAGTTACTGGTAAAACTCTCGAGGGACACTCTGAGACAAATTTGCAACTAAAAGAATGTACAAAAGGTGCCAGTGCAGCTGTTTCATGTATTGCTACAGTTGATTTGTCAGCTTCGCCTCCTTCCGTGAATAACAAACCAATGTTTCTTACTAAAAATTGAAGAGACTTGCTCTGCCGCTGTGAAAAATGCACAGCCTTCTACGCCCAGAAGGGAGTTGGCTTCTTGCTCGACCAAGAGGACTCAATTGCGGAATATGAAAAAGTGGCTCAGTAGAAGAGGGAAGAGAAGTTGCATCAACAAGAAACCAGCGATTCCAGTTTTCTCAGTGGGTTAGGCCATGTCGAAAAAATTGAGATCTTGAGTGGCCTTTCTGACATGAAAAATGAGTGACCAGGGTTTCTTTTCACTTGCAATCCGTTCTCTCAAGCCCACCTCACCACTGCCCTTCTATTCCTCACCATAGAACACACACACACACACATACGAATTGTAACGCCCCCAAATCCGGGGTCAGTAGATTTGGGCGTCACGCTAACAAATTCAATAATTCTAACAAAAATTGGCCATGATGTATTCGTAAATACAACATAAACCTGCTGAATACTAAACTAAAAATCTGAAAATCAAAATAAAACTGAAATAAAAATTAAAACTCAATAAACAGCTCTTTGACCCCAACTCCCAACTCAGGATCTTAGGTTACAGTTCTAGAAACAAGAAAACCCAAAACCAACTTAAATACAACTCTATATACAAAACTTTACAAACTTAAATCACTGGTATAACTTCGAATAGAAGTATACCAGGCCAACTACTCAAATACATACTATAACTACTAAAACTATAATTTACATACAACAAATCAAACAATAATCTAAATACCCTGATCCACGTCAGCTTCCTTCACCTCGTCTTGCTTGCTCTTTCTGAACTGCGCAGGTACTTCTCGCCAATACTTAGCTTACTGAAATATTAGATTTAAAAACAGCAAGGGTGAGCGAAAGAAATGCTCAGCAAGTTATAAAATAATAGCACTGAATAATTAAATGCAATAACTGCAATTCAAGAAGGATTAACTTAAAAAGGAAAATGAACAATAGATATGAGCGAATGAATGCTCACCAATCTATAATCAATACTATACTTGAAATCTGGATTCTTAACTTTAACAAGAGGTTAATATCATTTAAAACCTTTATAACTCGAAATCAAGATTAATAACTGAGAAGGGTCGTAATATTAGATTCAATACTTTTAATACTCGCAAAATACTTAACTAACGCTTTAACAAAATCTCCAAGAAATTCTCATTTACTCAAATCTCATTCATGTCGCTAAGCGTTTGCACACCTAGCTGCCTAACCGGCCTGACAATCATGAGTTTGAATAAACAAGAAGATCTCAAATCATTCTCGGTTCTCACTATCACTGCGCAACACATGCCACAGTGACCGTAATAACCGTGAATTAGTTTTCACCAAGCAAAATATAAAACTACTCTTCTATTTATTACTAACCATCTCTGCCCCAGATAAAACTTTGAGAGAAAGAATATCAAGAATCCCCCAATCATTCTTACTCCACTTTCACGTACAATGTTACTTGTGAAGGGAATAACTGGAAAACTTCTATCTATCCTTAATCTCAATATTTTACTGGGGTTTCAACTTTTATCATATAGACAACAACTAACTCAGATATATGCAAAATTTCTAAAAACAATAACCATTTACAGTAAAACAGATATATCAAATCAACACATTCATCTCTTTAAAAAAATATTTCATCAAATAAAACATACTTTCCGTAAAACTTTTTAAAACATTTAAATTGATTTTATTTATCTTATGATTACGGACAATACGGGTGATCAGCCACGTAAAGTCTTCCTTTCTTTGAAATTGGTTCTCAATTAGGCAACACATTGGCCTTTAATGCTGGACTAGGACCACCCTAGCCTCTTACGCTAAACAAAGGTGCTGGACTAGGACCACCCTAGCCTCTTACGCTAAACAAAGGTGCTGGACTAGGACCACCCTAGCCTCTTACGCTTCTCCATTCTTTAAACAATCTTATTAATACTTAAAACATTACACTTTTCAGTCCTTTATACTCACTGGCAAAAGACCAGCCCAGTATAAGGAAATTTTAAATCATCTTTAATTTATTAAACCATTTTAGGAAGCAATACTTAAGAAATGATAATACTAGCAATAAAACTTTGAGATACTATATAACAGAATACTTGAATAAAACATTTCCTTAACAATAATCTGAAGGAAAATGACAAAAGCAATAAGAGTTTGAAGGGATACTTATACTGAATAGAAACATATTTATCTCGCTTGAACGATAAGCGAGGGTTAGTACACTTGCCTCGTTTCCACGCGTCGATTCGCTACTTACTGTACTTCGGTCTTTACTCGTCATGCATTCATTTCCTTCAGTCGTCTCGTCAACACGCTCGCTGGGTCCACATCGAATCCCTAATCATACTTGAAATAATAGTAAAGTACTATTTAGTACATAAACAATCCAATCGATACTAATTACTTATAACTCACAAAGCAATACATACATAAATATATATATATCCACACCTCATTAATCATCACATATGTACTTAAACACTTATACACATTTATGCCTTTAAATCCTTAAATCAAATAATTTAAATAACTTTAAAACGCAGGGGATTTTTAGAAAATTTCGGCATGTAGTATTCGTTTATCGGACTATGGGCACAGCCCCTCAAATACAATTCATCCCTGCTTTTCAATTCAACCAATCCAAGGAAATAACAAGCTGTTTCTATGACAGCAACATAAATTAAACAAATAATGAAAAGTACCCGCCCGAACATGCGGCAACTAAACACATAAGAAAAGTATCCGCCCAGACATGCGGCAACTAAACATGTAAAGAAATTTACCCGCCCAGACATGCGGCACCTCAACACGTAAGAAAAGTAAATTGATAACTTAACTTTACTATAAATTACATTTGGAAACTAAATTAAAACAAACCACACAGCCTCTAGGGCCAGTGGTACTTTTCAGAAACCATTACTGAACATTTATACAAATATTCATAATTAGTAAAACCATTTACAACTAGCAATCTCAGAAAAACTCTTAACAAATAACGTAATTTACCCACTAATATAAACAACTAAAACAAATCATTAAATTCGACATATAACATTTATCACATAAACATTTACAACTAATAAAACCATATAACTTCAAACATTATACGACAAATAATAATTAACTAAGAATTATTAGACCCAAACATTTACTCGGTCAACAAAATCATATAGCTCGACACGCAAACTAATCTCAACAATTATAATTAACAACCATAGGCTTTCTGAATTAAATACGGAACTTACAATAATATTCTCGTATTTCAAACATAATCAAATTATAAGAATTAGCACACTAATCTCGCAATTAATCCCAAATTTAGACTTCCGAAAAATAATAACTAACATTTAACGACTAAAGACCACTAAGCCCAACATTATTACCGAATCCACAATTAATACCACAATTACAATTAACGATTATAACTTCCAAATCAAACTACAAATTAAAACAATTATATCGCAATTAAATCTAATTTAATTGCAACAACATTATCATAATTCGAAAACTCAACAATATTCATACTTTACAATATTAATCCAATCACGAAAATTAACACATAATATCGCAATAATAAAACTAATTACACTACGAAAATTAAATAATTAAAATATGAAAATACAACACATACCCGCGGGGTGTATACATACCAACACCACCGCTACTGGAAGCCACCACCACAGCCATTCTCCCGGAAAATCTCTCCCACCTTCCATCTCTTTCTCTCGACAGGTCTCTCACTCTCTCTCTCTGTGCACAACAGCCTTCACCACCATCACTCAGCAACAGCCTCTACCCCTTCTTCTTCCTAGCGCCTGCTGCCGGAGGACCACCATCCACCGCCGCCGAGACCCGCTGGAACACCTCCAGCCACGCGCACCTGTTCTTCCGCGACACGGCAATACTCCCTCATCTCTTCTTCAATTCCACCCCCCACTCCTCTTCTTCTTCCCCGATCTGTTTCTCCTCCCCTCTCCTAATTTCTTTTTTTTTTTTTCGATTGTTTTCTCCCCCTCTGCGGTTTTGTATATATCGTATGTATATAACCCTCCATTCCATTCTCTCCCAGTTTCTAGAGATTTCCCCGACTGTTGCTTGTTTAATGGGTTTGGCCCAATACTAACAAATAAGTACTAATACATTCCGGGCCCAAAATATAACTCTACTTATTCGTTTTAAAACTAATAATATATTTCACAAATCGAAATTAAATAGAAAATTGTGGAATTTAAAATTTCACTTTTAAAAATAAAGAATATAAAATTATGAGCACACACATATTTTTAAAATATTTTTCGGATAAAAAATGAATTAAATATGAATTTTCAAAGTTTTGATCCTTTAAATACAATAAAACTCTTAAAATCATTTTAAAATACTCGACCATCCAAATTAATTCAACCAACAATTTTAAAAACTCAATAAATAAATGAAGATAATTTTACAAAAGATTTCATGATTTTCTCCAACTCCGATAATTAAATAAAGATTTTTGAAGATCAATAATACTTGATTTAAATCTTTTTAAATCACTAAAAATACCAATAAAATACTGGGGCACACATAACTCAATATATACTCATATAAACTCAATACTAAATATCATTGAACTCCACAACGATATTCTCAAATCCAATTCCATACTTTAAATACTAATTAACATAATTAAAACAATAAAAATAATAATAATAATAAATCCTACAATAATCCGGGATCTTACATTCTACCCACCTTAAAAGGATTCCGTCCTCGGAATCAGGTAAAGAAGGGTTACTGGGCCAACTCGGGTTGCATCTGCAACTCTACTAATCTGTACTCTGGATACTTATTTACTATACTGGGATCTCTACTGATCTCTCTGTGTAGAATTCTAATCGTAGTACTATACGTCACGCGTTACTAGCATTCCATACTCGATTGGCATACGTCCAAGACTAGTCGAGGCATTATGATTCATGATATTTGAAGAAAATGATTTCACATCGTAACAAAGGTTCCACAATTGTAGAAATAATTTATGAGTTTTTCAAACAAATATTCTTCGAAATGAAACATTACTGAGTGATCAACATGATCAAACGAACCTTGTTGCGTGCCTTATTCAAGACATGACTAAAGGTAATTAACCTTCTTGTACTTCACAACACACAAGTGATGGCGTCCCATCAGACTGCTATCACACAGACAAACAGTCCTTGTGTCCCCTATAAATAGGGTTGTTCACCTCAGTTGGAGTAAAGAAACATAAAAAGATTCGAACATCGAATTAACAATCAATTGATGAGAAATTCTCAGACATACCCCTGGATTACAACTAAACGGATTCCATGGGTACTACTTCAGAAGAAAAAGGATAAACAGGAAAGAAATGATTTGCAGAATACTAAGAAATAATGATTTATCAATAATAGAATCATTCACTGATGAAGAAAATTAGATACTCAAATATCACTTGACAGGGTTTTAGAAATAAAGGAAATAGGCATCAAAACAACCTCTGTCATAACTGGAATCCCAAATTCGGGGAAAGACAATTGTCAAAATAACTCAACAAAGGAATATTTATCAAGAAGAAAGGTATTGCCAGGGTCTCCACGTACATCTTCTTTGTCGACTCCTTCGCTGACTCGTCATTCGATCTAGACTCTGAAGGTTCCACTACCTACAGGTTCAAAGGTTTCTACCCAACTCCGCTCAACTATCTGCCACCACTCACATCTTAACTCACTAACTGGTACTATATCCAATAGTCCAACACGAGTCCTATATGAACTCTGACGTTCCTTACTTAACTATACATACTCCTACACACTCTCGTTTCTAGTTCACTATAACCTACGCTCTGATACCAACCTGTAACGCCCCCAAATCCGGGGTCAGTAGATTTGGGCGTCACGCTAACAAACTCAATAATTCTAACAAAAATTGGCCATGATGTATTCGTAAATACAACATAAACCTGCTGAATACTAAACTAAAAATCTGAAAATCAAAATAAAACTGAAATAAAAATTAAAACTCAATAAACAGCTCTTTGACCCCAACTCCCAACTCAGGATCTTAGGTTACAGTTCTAGAAACAAGAAAACCCAAAACCAACTTAAATACAACTCTATATACAAAACTTTACAAACTTAAATCACTGGTATAACTTCGAATAGAAGTATACCAGGCCAACTACTCAAATACATACTATAACTACTAAAACTATAATTTACATACAACAAATCAAACAATAATCTAAATACCCTGATCCACGTCAGCTTCCTTCACCTCGTCTTGCTTGCTCTTTCTGAACTGCGCAGGTACTTCTCGCCAATACTTAGCTTACTGAAATATTAGATTTAAAAACAGCAAGGGTGAGCGAAAGAAATGCTCAGCAAGTTATAAAATAATAGCACTGAATAATTAAATGCAATAACTGCAATTCAAGAAGGATTAACTTAAAAAGGAAAATGAACAATAGATATGAGCGAATGAATGCTCACCAATCTATAATCAATACTATACTTGAAATCTGGATTCTTAACTTTAACAAGAGGTTAATATCATTTAAAACCTTTATAACTCGAAATCAAGATTAATAACTGAGAAGGGTCGTAATATTAGATTCAATACTTTTAATACTCGCAAAATACTTAACTAACGCTTTAACAAAATCTCCAAGAAATTCTCATTTACTCAAATCTCATTCATGTCGCTAAGCGTTTGCACACCTAGCTGCCTAACCGGCCTGACAATCATGAGTTTGAATAAACAAGAAGATCTCAAATCATTCTCGGTTCTCACTATCACTGCGCAACACATGCCACAGTGACCGTAATAACCGTGAATTAGTTTTCACCAAGCAAAATATAAAACTACTCTTCTATTTATTACTAACCATCTCTGCCCCAGATAAAACTTTGAGAGAAAGAATATCAAGAATCCCCCAATCATTCTTACTCCACTTTCACGTACAATGTTACTTGTGAAGGGAATAACTGGAAAACTTCTATCTATCCTTAATCTCAATATTTTACTGGGGTTTCAACTTTTATCATATAGACAACAACTAACTCAGATATATGCAAAATTTCTAAAAACAATAACCATTTACAGTAAAACAGATATATCAAATCAACACATTCATCTCTTTAAAAAAATATTTCATCAAATAAAACATACTTTCCGTAAAACTTTTTAAAACATTTAAATTGATTTTATTTATCTTATGATTACGGACAATACGGGTGATCAGCCACGTAAAGTCTTCCTTTCTTTGAAATTGGTTCTCAATTAGGCAACACATTGGCCTTTAATGCTGGACTAGGACCACCCTAGCCTCTTACGCTAAACAAAGGTGCTGGACTAGGACCACCCTAGCCTCTTACGCTAAACAAAGGTGCTGGACTAGGACCACCCTAGCCTCTTACGCTTCTCCATTCTTTAAACAATCTTATTAATACTTAAAACATTACACTTTTCAGTCCTTTATACTCACTGGCAAAAGACCAGCCCAGTATAAGGAAATTTTAAATCATCTTTAATTTATTAAACCATTTTAGGAAGCAATACTTAAGAAATGATAATACTAGCAATAAAACTTTGAGATACTATATAACAGAATACTTGAATAAAACATTTCCTTAACAATAATCTGAAGGAAAATGACAAAAGCAATAAGAGTTTGAAGGGATACTTATACTGAATAGAAACATATTTATCTCGCTTGAACGATAAGCGAGGGTTAGTACACTTGCCTCGTTTCCACGCGTCGATTCGCTACTTACTGTACTTCGGTCTTTACTCGTCATGCATTCATTTCCTTCAGTCGTCTCGTCAACACGCTCGCTGGGTCCACATCGAATCCCTAATCATACTTGAAATAATAGTAAAGTACTATTTAGTACATAAACAATCCAATCGATACTAATTACTTATAACTCACAAAGCAATACATACATAAATATATATATATCCACACCTCATTAATCATCACATATGTACTTAAACACTTATACACATTTATGCCTTTAAATCCTTAAATCAAATAATTTAAATAACTTTAAAACGCAGGGGATTTTTAGAAAATTTCGGCATGTAGTATTCGTTTATCGGACTATGGGCACAGCCCCTCAAATACAATTCATCCCTGCTTTTCAATTCAACCAATCCAAGGAAATAACAAGCTGTTTCTATGACAGCAACATAAATTAAACAAATAATGAAAAGTACCCGCCCGAACATGCGGCAACTAAACACATAAGAAAAGTATCCGCCCAGACATGCGGCAACTAAACATGTAAAGAAATTTACCCGCCCAGACATGCGGCACCTCAACACGTAAGAAAAGTAAATTGATAACTTAACTTTACTATAAATTACATTTGGAAACTAAATTAAAACAAACCACACAGCCTCTAGGGCCAGTGGTACTTTTCAGAAACCATTACTGAACATTTATACAAATATTCATAATTAGTAAAACCATTTACAACTAGCAATCTCAGAAAAACTCTTAACAAATAACGTAATTTACCCACTAATATAAACAACTAAAACAAATCATTAAATTCGACATATAACATTTATCACATAAACATTTACAACTAATAAAACCATATAACTTCAAACATTATACGACAAATAATAATTAACTAAGAATTATTAGACCCAAACATTTACTCGGTCAACAAAATCATATAGCTCGACACGCAAACTAATCTCAACAATTATAATTAACAACCATAGGCTTTCTGAATTAAATACGGAACTTACAATAATATTCTCGTATTTCAAACATAATCAAATTATAAGAATTAGCACACTAATCTCGCAATTAATCCCAAATTTAGACTTCCGAAAAATAATAACTAACATTTAACGACTAAAGACCACTAAGCCCAACATTATTACCGAATCCACAATTAATACCACAATTACAATTAACGATTATAACTTCCAAATCAAACTACAAATTAAAACAATTATATCGCAATTAAATCTAATTTAATTGCAACAACATTATCATAATTCGAAAACTCAACAATATTCATACTTTACAATATTAATCCAATCACGAAAATTAACACATAATATCGCAATAATAAAACTAATTACACTACGAAAATTAAATAATTAAAATATGAAAATACAACACATACCCGCGGGGTGTATACATACCAACACCACCGCTACTGGAAGCCACCACCACAGCCATTCTCCCGGAAAATCTCTCCCACCTTCCATCTCTTTCTCTCGACAGGTCTCTCACTCTCTCTCTCTGTGCACAACAGCCTTCACCACCATCACTCAGCAACAGCCTCTACCCCTTCTTCTTCCTAGCGCCTGCTGCCGGAGGACCACCATCCACCGCCGCCGAGACCCGCTGGAACACCTCCAGCCACGCGCACCTGTTCTTCCGCGACACGGCAATACTCCCTCATCTCTTCTTCAATTCCACCCCCCACTCCTCTTCTTCTTCCCCGATCTGTTTCTCCTCCCCTCTCCTAATTTCTTTTTTTTTTTTTCGATTGTTTTCTCCCCCTCTGCGGTTTTGTATATATCGTATGTATATAACCCTCCATTCCATTCTCTCCCAGTTTCTAGAGATTTCCCCGACTGTTGCTTGTTTAATGGGTTTGGCCCAATACTAACAAATAAGTACTAATACATTCCGGGCCCAAAATATAACTCTACTTATTCGTTTTAAAACTAATAATATATTTCACAAATCGAAATTAAATAGAAAATTGTGGAATTTAAAATTTCACTTTTAAAAATAAAGAATATAAAATTATGAGCACACACATATTTTTAAAATATTTTTCGGATAAAAAATGAATTAAATATGAATTTTCAAAGTTTTGATCCTTTAAATACAATAAAACTCTTAAAATCATTTTAAAATACTCGACCATCCAAATTAATTCAACCAACAATTTTAAAAACTCAATAAATAAATGAAGATAATTTTACAAAAGATTTCATGATTTTCTCCAACTCCGATAATTAAATAAAGATTTTTGAAGATCAATAATACTTGATTTAAATCTTTTTAAATCACTAAAAATACCAATAAAATACTGGGGCACACATAACTCAATATATACTCATATAAACTCAATACTAAATATCATTGAACTCCACAACGATATTCTCAAATCCAATTCCATACTTTAAATACTAATTAACATAATTAAAACAATAAAAATAATAATAATAATAAATCCTACAATAATCCGGGATCTTACACGAATTACATACACCAGAGAACACACACACATACGGATTACATACACCCACTTACCCACACAACCATCGCGCACACACACGCCATATCTTCAACGCACGCACACCACATCTCGACCCACACACCTCTGATTCTCACCCAACTCGCAACAACCCACTCACCAGATTAGAAGCAGTGTATCCTTTAGGGATTGAGGGAGAGGGAGAGTGAAATCGAGTTTGGGGAAAGATCGACTAATTTAGGGATTGAAAATAAATGGATGTGAAAAGACAGAGATACCCTTGTGTTTTTAACGCCGTTAAGGCCAGGCAAACGGAAGTACACAACTTGTAACAAATTAACAATTGCAGTATTGCATATGCTCGGTTTTAAAGTTGAGTATTACAAGTGGTGTCAAGGTCTAAGTACAGGTACACAAAGTGCACTTTACTCATATAAATAATGTAAACAATTAATACAATTGACTGCATCGTCTATACACCCCTACTCATCAGCATGGGCTTCAAAGAAATTACTGAAAATTTTGGGTCGGAGGTAATGTAAAAATTAAAAATTTTGTTGCAAGTACACGTCACCACTAATTACGATAAAAAATTTACTGAATGGTAAATTTTAAAAACGTTAAAAGAAGTGAACAATTCTTGGAAAACAAAAAAGAACATAGGTCATAACTCATAACAAGATAATCTCGAGTCTCCAAGTATTTTAGTGTGTATCGGATAAATAATACTAAAAAAAAACTTTGGATAAGAAAAATGTTGAGGCGGTCATTTGGGAGCGGCGACGGCGCCGGAAACAAAGGCGGTGGCATGTTAAGGTCCGTCCATAGAGTCATTCGAGTCGGTGGTGGTGGTGCAACCCAAGAAACTCTTTCTCGCCCTACTTCACCACCTGGTAATACTACTCCTCCTAGACCTACGTCCAATATATTAAAACCTACAAGTTTAAACACACTTTCTGTATCTAACTCTACTGCTACATCATCTTCTTTTTGTAATCCATTTCATGCTCCCATTCCCACCTGGGCTTCTGAGTTTGATGAGTGGGAGCATGTTGATCGTATTGATGTTGTTGATGAAAATGATGATAAGGGTACTTTGTATTCATGTGATGAGAATCTTGTTTTTGGGCCTGTCCCTTCTGTTGATGAAGTCCAACATGCAGTCTCTTCTCTCCAGCAGTAAGTTTTTGTGTACTTTTATTTACGGTTTGCGGAAACAGTTTCTCTACTCTAACTGTAGACTAATAGCTATGATTAAATTCATAGTTGTGTTTGGTCTGGAATAATTATTTAACAATATGTCATGTTCTTCCTTAAATTGTTTCTATATTTTTTGCAATGGTTATATCTAGATTGATAGTGAGTAGCTAGCTTATGCATGACAGAGACTTTAATTCTATGTAAGATGAAATTTTGGTCCTAGTACCTATGTTTATTGTAAAAGGAACCTGCTTTGCATCAATATTCTTTGTTTTTGTGTTTGTATAAAACAAGAATTAAGTTATTGTTTTGTTAATTCCATCAATATACAAACTGGGGACAGTGAAAGTGACAATTGACAAAGATTGATATTCCCATTTTCTAATGGAAGCATATATTTATGGACATTCCGAATGCTTTTCTAATGGAAACATAAATTTATTGACAATCCAAATGCTTTACCTTGTAATTATACATTTACTATTGATTTGCTACATTCAATCATTCGCTATTGACTTGCTTGTATATATATGTTTCGTTCCAGAATACTGACATAGTCATAGTCTCATAGAAATTTTTTACACATGTGGAGATACAATTTTAAATGCTTAAAACCAATAATCAAATAGTTGGCTTTTGCAAAAATATTGTGCTTTTTAAGTAGTGTAAATTGATAGCTCCTCGGAGACACTTTCTCTACTCTTGGGAGTGTGAGGTTTGTGTATATCTTAGCCTGACCTATGAGTATGATGCACCAAGTACATTTGGTTTGATAACTCTGTAAATTGTATTAGCCTCAGCACCAACAATATATGTGAAATTGCATGTTAAAGGAATTGATGAGAGATCTACTTGTTTTTTACTTAACTTGTACTGGCCTATTTTGAAAAGTTGCTTTGACTGGCTGAGAGATGTGCTGATCCATTTAATTTCCAACTAATGAGTTCTCAAGTGCAAGTAATTAGTTGTTCTAGTTATTTCATTGGCATAGATGAGATATCACCATGGTTGTGCTTTTGAACTAAATGCAGTTTCTTCTCCCCTGGCGTTCCCCGGACTTTACTAATACTTGGTTCCATCCAGGTTTCAACAGGTCATTACGGACAATGGTGCTACTGACTTGGAGAGCAATTCAGGTGATCAAGTAAGTAGTCCAACCGGTTATATGTGCAGAGTTCCTTCATATGGGTCAGAAGTAGATTGGATGGAGCCCTCGCTGCCACTCTGTAATGCAAGTCTCTTGAAGCCTTTTGGAGCTGACAGATTGTATGATGCTTTTCATTTACTTCGTACAGAACCATATGTTCAGGTAAGCCGCCAGGTTATGTTGCACATTGACAGATTATCCCACCTTTATAACAAAAACTTGTTTGCTATGGTAAAATATAATAGAAAGAAGCCAAGAAAATCTATGAATGATTGCAAATTTGAAGATTTAAAGTAATCCAAATTACTGGCTCTTTTGGAATTGGTATTATAGGTAATCGGTTAATGGTTATAGTTACATGTATTAATTTCGAACTGTTGAGTTTAACGAGTGTGCATGTCTTTTTAACGAGTAAACTGGTAGATGCCTCCTAAGTCCTAAGTTCTAAGATAAATGAGTATTGCCTTCAGTTGTCAAGCCACTGATAATACTAAAAGCTCCTGGATTTTATTGTATTGTCTTCTTACAAGCTACAGACACGAAGTACTCTGTCCACTCTAGGATGTTTAATTTTCTGAAGTTAAGTTGGTGTTGCATGTGTATTATACTTGCCTACTTGCTATTTTTACTGAAACATCTCCTTAACTAACATAACACGAGACTAGAAGAGGCCATGAGACTAGAAGACATCTTTTATCTATACGTAATATTTTGAAGAGATCAGCCATCTTTTATCTGTAGGTAATGTTTTGATGAGATCGAATCGAGACTAGAAGGCATTTTTTATCTATTATGTAGTGTTTCGATGAGATCAAACTTAGGTTTTTGTTTTTTTATCTTCTGGCATTGCAATTAGATCTTTTATAGATCAATGTAACACCAATTAATATATGTATCTTATTACATTTTGTGTAGAAAATGGTAATTTCGTTGTCTTCGGACAAAGCTGTATGGGATGCTGTTTTGAACAATGAGGTAGTGCGGGAACTTAAACAATCACTTGCTGAAGGTTTGTGTAAATATCTTCATTAAATTATTAGATTGTCTTAAATTTGTCCTGGTTCTAGTTTTTTTGAAAGTCTTTGTTATGTATATTGGCATGTTTTATTGCGGGTGTCCTAGAAATAGGATACTGTAGTGTAATTTCAGAAGCACACATCCTGAAATATAAGACAAAAATTCATCAAATAAAATTGATGTGTTAAAGTGAGCCGATAAACTATAGAATTTAATATACGTAACAAGTGCCTGAGATACTAGTATTTTAGTATATGTTTCTCTTATTATTATATATTTATATCCGTACTGCTGACTAGCCATTCGTTGACAAATGCAGCTGAAAGCAATGTCTCTTTGAGCTCTGTATCCAGTGATGGTGATGATTCTGATGTCTCCGAGACGTCAGTAGACATATTGAGTTGGATATTTGTCAACATGAAGGCAAAATTTTTGGACTTGGTTGACAAAATAACTAATGTGATGGATGGCTTGTTTCTGCCCCCAAGAAGTGCGAATAAAACAGAACAAGTTGTGGACTCATTTGATGAAAAACTAAAGACTTCTTTCCTGCTCTCAGTTGTGGTCTTCTTGATTGTGGTTGTGGGTCGAGCCAGTAGGGCTTGATCATAATTTGCCGACTTGCCGACACGTGTCTTCTTGGATTGAATATGGAGGTCTCAACCCCACTCAGTTCAAAGTAGATATGGTTTATCTTTTACACTAGTGATTTAATGTAGTACATAAGAGCACACCGTTCTCTTTAATCAGTGAGCATAAAAATTCCTGGCTCAGGAAAACCTAGATATCTGCAATTCGAATTTCGGGATTTCGTAATGTAATGACTTATGAAACAGTAGTAGCTGATGGTCCTTTACATTTCTCTTGCAGTTCTTTGTTGCATTTTTTTCTTCGTGGAAGAATGGTATGGTTAGATGTTCATATGCATAGTTACAAACATGGATTAAGAATTAAATCTATCACATTTCAGTGCAATAATCGTATGTACACTGCAAGTATTGACTGCTGTCTATAGGATTTTCTTAAGATTGTTCCTTTTTTTAGGTAAACTAAATATTTTTATTGGAGCAAGTTTCCTGCAAATGACTGTAATACCAAATGGACTAGTAAATTTGATACACTATTGTATCAATAAACAGGAGTGGGTTATTAGACTATACAGAGAAATTGCAAAATTTAAAAATGAGATACTGACTTGTTCCATGGATAATATAATAATAACTTCTATATGTAAATTTAGTAGACAATCTTTTTTTTTTTTAAATGAATACGATCTATAATTTTTAAGTTTGTAACTCTGGCATTGTTCAAGTTCACGCACTCTGAAGTCAACCTGTGAGGAGCAAGTAGATTTTTTTTTTTTTTTTTTTTTTTAGTTGGAATTGAGATTGTTATTCACTGTAGTGTTTAGAAAAATGTACGAGAGGTTATTGAAATCCGACTTAATTGTAGAAAGATGGCCTCAACTATTTCTTTTTTGCACAAAAATGATCCAAGTATTATTTTAAGCAGATGATTGCATTCCGTCTAAATTAATCTAAAAAATGTTGTTTATTTTTATTTTTGGGTCATTTTTGTGTTAAAAAAAACATTGTTCGGCCATCTTGCTGCAATTAAGTCACAAATTGAATACACTCATCTGTTCAAAAAAAAAAAAGTTTGGCCATCACATTGTCTATTTTTATACTTGGGCCATTTTTGTGCAAAAAAAAAAATAGTTGAGACCATCCTCGTGCAATTAAGTCTTTCCTCCATTCTAAGTATTTTACAATTCCCTTTCTTTTGTGTC
Organism: Saposhnikovia divaricata; assembly: GCA_036435485.1. Lineage (NCBI taxonomy): Eukaryota > Viridiplantae > Streptophyta > Magnoliopsida > Apiales > Apiaceae > Saposhnikovia > Saposhnikovia divaricata. The sequence continues at coordinate 39,234,547 of CM071599.1, forward strand.
TTCTACGAGTGTAAATGAGCCAAACTGTTCGTGAGCTACTCTAGCTTGGCTCGTAAAAAACTCGAATTCGATTCGATAATAATCGAGCCGAGTTCGAGCTCTTCGAATAGTCTTCCGAGCCGAGCTCGAGCTTTATATTACTTGGTTCTCGCGAGTCTAATCGAGCTTGTATTTTATTTATTATTTATATTTTATTTATATATAATTTCATTAATATTCAATATTTATATATATTTTTCATATTTAATCGAGTTGAACTCGAGCCGATCTTGTGACATTCAAGCTTTTCTTACTATTTTATAAAATCGATTCGAGCTTTCGAGCCGAGCTCGAATATATCGAACATTTTATGAGCCGAGCTTCGAGCTTAATATTTATGGCTCGATCGAACTCGAGCTCGAGCCTGAACTATTTAGCCAAGCTCAAATTCGAGCTGACAGTGTTCGACTCGGCTCTGCTCGTTTATAGCCCTAGTGTCTTTTCCCTTATTATTACTCAGTTTGTAACGCCCCCAAATCCGGGGTTAGTAGATTTGGGCGTCACGCTAACAAACTCAATAATTCTAACAAAAATTGGTCATGATGTATTCGTAAATACACATAAACCTGCTGAATACTAAACTAAAAATCTGAAATCAAAATAAAACTGAAATAAAAATAAAAACTCAATCAAAAGCTCTTTGACCCCAACTCCCAACTAAGGATCTTAGGTTACAGTTCTAGAAACAAGAAAATCCAAAACCAACTTAAATACAACTCTATATACAAAACTTTATACAGACTTAAAATCACTGGTATCACTTCGAATAGAAGTATACCAGGCCAACTAATCAAATACATACTATAACTATATTTACATACAATAATTCAACTTTAAATCTAAATACCCTGATCCACGTCAGCTTCACAACAGCAACCTACTTCTTCTTTCCACTTTCTGAACTGCACAAGCTAAGCCTCGCCAACTAGTTTACTGAAAAGTTAGATTTTAAAAACAACAAGTGTGAGCCAAAGAATGCTCAGCAAGTTATATATATAGAACTGAACTGGATGAAATAAGAATGCAATAATTGCAATTCAAGAAATAGGAACAATAAATATGAGCGAAGGAATGCTCACCGCTTTATAATCAATACTATAATTGAAATCTGGATTCTTAACTTTAACATAAGATTAATATCATTTAAAACATTTATAACTCGAAATCAGAATCTAATAACTGAGAAGGTTCGTAATACTAGATTCAATACTTTTAATACTTGCAAAATACTTTAACTATCGCTTTAACAAAATCTTCAAGAAATTCTCAGTTACTCAAATTTCATTCATGTCACTAAGCGTTTGCACACCTAGCTGCCTAACCGGCCTGACAATCATGAGTTTGAATAAATAAGAAGATCCCAATTCATTCTCGGTCCATACTATCACTGCGCAACAAATGCCACAGCGACCATAATAACCGTGAATTAGTTTTCACCGTTCAAAACACTAGTATAATAACTTTCCATTTTTATACTAATAGTATTTATTAACTCAAATCATATCTTTTAACTCAAATCATAACTTTATATCCAACATACTTGGAAATGAAAATGTACTTTAACTTAAACATTCTATCATAAGAATATATTTACATAAAAACAACATTTAATAGAATTGGAGTTTTCATCATACTCTGGACATTACGGCTGATCAGCCACGTAAAGTCCAGCTAAAAACAATACTCTGGGATCCCTCACTAGGCACTTATTGACATTGGCCTTTACTACTCTGACCACGAAGCTGGTCCACATTTTATAAAATTCTTCCAATTCCATTAAACTACTTTACTATCAATTAATCTCAGGGAAACCATATACATTAAGAACATTATACTAAAATAAGGAATAAGAATGCAATACCAGCAAAAACTTTAACAGAATATTACTGACAATACTAAGAAAGAATAATACTGGCAATAAAACTGAAATTCTACTTTCCACATGATATATGAATAAAATATATCTTTATCAATAATTTGAAGGAGAGGATACTAGCAATAATGACTTGAATGGAATTCTTATATTGAATAGAAACATTTTTATCTCGCTTGAACGATAAGCGAGGGTTAGTACACTTGCCTCGATTCCAATGCGCCGATTCGATACTTACTATTCTTCGGTCTATACTCGATCACGCATTCATTTTCCTTTATCACTGGTCAATCCCGATAATTATCTCCTCCCTCTACATTCCATCTGCACTTGCACTGGCTCTTAGCTGGCTTCCTAATCATACCTATATGCAGGTAAAGTACTACTTCAGTACGTGAATATCTGTAACCTGTCTAACTCGTTCTATAACGCTTTACAATTATAACACATATAACACCTATTATCACAAAACAATTATCATTGACAGTGCGCACATAGAATATAAGAGGTTATCTTATTGACTTAACCTTTAGAATCACATATAATTCTAAAGTAATTTCGACAGCATCTTCTTCTTATTATTACCTTACCGGTCGGAATACAATCAACTCAACCATTCAGTCCAATACGTTTCAATCACTTATCAAATAATTAATTCAACATTCGATAATCACCACCTAACAGACAGCATCATGCCACAACTTATACAGGCTTCAAAACCACTTATATACCAAGTAACCGTTATCCAAGCCAAGACATTACTTTAATCAATTCCAAGATAAGATCCTTAGTTCAATATGATTTTTGAGAGAACCTACGACCATTAATTGTAAGCAATTCACATAATTCGAACTACAACTTTCAATTTACTTATCCCACTAATATCTCAAAACTCGATTACCATACTCAAAAATCCATAATTTTTGAAATAAAACCCAAAAATTATTCCAATGAAACAAGATCACATACGAATATTATTTTCCAATCATTAACTCATTTAAGGTGACTTCACAAATATAAATCCACTTACAAACATCAAACTAGTACCCCATACACACACCTTTGTAAACAGAGAGTACCCTACAACCTTTCATTCATCTCTCCCTTTTTTTTATTTCCCTCAATCTTCGACTTTCTTACTAGGCACTTACCACACTCACCATTAACCCATATGTCACCTCCCCTACATTCCTTGTCTCCCCACCCTTGCAGAATTTCAAAACTCACCTACTTGAGCACACCTGAACCTATCATATACACCCACACACACTTACATACGGCACTCCAACACCTTCCATTCCCCAGCTCCCCACACACTCATACCTGCCTCCTCCTCCTTACCGCCTTCTCCCCTTAAGACAATCACGGCACCAAAACATCCCAAGCTCGCGCACAGCCCTGTACCACTTACCATTCACTCAACTCCACCTCCATTTTCTATTATTTCAGTCCCAAAACAACCACATCCCAATTCAAACACCATAACTCGACCACACGTATGCACCCAACTGACACACACAGCTTGATTTACACACACAACTTCATCAATCCATGCACATTAATCGCACACACTCACACGGACAGTATATATATATAAACACACACACGACTTGTATATATAACCAAACACACACCAATTCACACCCAACTCAGTACCGACACAATTTTGAAGAGAAACAGAGGCCCACAACAACGAAATCGTCAAAGCAAGGAAAGAATAACAGGGAAGAAGCATCGAGATTATGAGAGGAAAAGGGAAGGAAGAGAGTTGAGAGATTTTTCCGAGAATTGGGAAGAGAAAAGCTGAGAGATTTCTGGAGGGTTCTCGTGCAAACCCGATTGAAATGAAATTGGGGAGGATATCTGATAATTAAGGGTAAAAAGAAATGGGGTATTTTGGAATTTACCAATAAAATTTCTATTTAACAACAATAAAATCAACTGGGTAAAACAAAAAATAAATGGGTAGTATTTAAGAAAAATCACAAAATTATTTTTAAAATGTAGAAAATAAAATTAGCTATCTCCCCGTATTTTTGAAATATTTTTAGGGTCAAAATCGAATTAAATATGAATTTTCAAAATTTCGATCCTTTAAATACAATAAAACTCTTAAAATCATTTTAAAATACTCGACCACCCAAAATAATCCACCCAACAATTTTAAAAACTCAATAAATATATAAAGATGATTTTACAAAAGATTTCATAATTTTTAAGCCCTCCTATAATTAAATAAAGATTTATGAAGATCAATAATACTTGATTTAAATATTTTTAAATCACTAAAAATACCAGTAAAATACTGGGGCACACATAACTCAATCTATACTCATATAAACTCAATACTAAATATCGTTAAATTCCACAACGATATTCTCAAATCCAATTATATTCTTTAAATACTAATTAACATAATAATTAATAAAATAATAATAATAAATTCTAAAATAATCTGGTATCTTACAAGTTATATATATATATATATATATATATATATATATATATATATATATATATATATATATATATATAGTTGCACTCCATGGCAAACACCTTATATAACAAACAATAAAGAACACCTCATATCTCATAGATCCATTGCCCCTGGCGGGGCCACCCAATACAAAAAGTTCTTATTTTTTTAGGCTCCATCCATCCAGCAAAAAAAAAAAAAAATTTTTTGAAAATTTATTGTTCACGTGATGACGTCATGATGACGTCATCACGTGAACAGTAATTTTTATTTATTATTTTTTTTTTCAGACTTGATAGAGGGTAAAAAAATAATAACTTTTTGTATTGGGTGCCCCTGGCGGGGCCAAAGGATCTAATAGATCTAAGGTGTTCTTTGTTGTTTGTTATATAAGAGTGTTCTGTATGGAGCAAAGACCTATATATATATATATATATATATATATATATATATATATATATATATATATATATATATATATATATATAAATATTGAGGAATTCGTGAGAATTTCTTTAGGTGTTCTTCGAATTTTAGGGCAACTCTAACCTTGGATTAAAAATTTAAATTTGGGATAGTTTTATTCTAAATCATTCCGAGCGTGAACTAAAAAGTGATCCAAATTTGGATAAGCAAATTTGGATCATTACTATTCGTTAATCCAAATCTTTATATCATTATAATATTGTAAACTTTTCTATTTTATTAATTTTGTTAATGTTATTAAAAGTATATTAATTAATTTTGGAATATAATTAAATTCATGATAAATTCTAAAATAAATTTTGAAATACATAAAAATTCAAAACCCATTAAATTTGAAAATACATGAAAATTAAAAATATAAAATAAAACAATACAACACAAAAAATCTCACGATAACACAACTTCAAATGAAACGAAATAATAACTAAATTCTCAATTTAGTCATCGGACAAATCAGCTTTTCTTCCTCCAAGATAATCAAAGTATATCCCCAAATTGTTATTTTGAGATCCTTGATCTTCATCTTCAAATGTTCGATTTTGAGAGATGAAATTGGTCGATTTCAATAGTTTATTAAGAGAGTAGGGAGCCTGAGATATATCTCAGGTAAGTTCCCTGAGATACCTAATTTTTATATATAAAAATGGGGTGGGCATTTTAGTAAATTCAGATATTTTTAATTAGCCCTGCGGGCCCAGCAAATTTTAAAGGTTATTTTATATGTATCTTAGGAAAAGTTACATGAGATATATCTCAGGATTCTTTTTCTCGTTTATTAATCATTACAAAAAAGTTAAAAATAAAGATGCTCACCTAGCACTAAAAGCCTAAAACATGTGATTTGTGTAGTGCTGAAATCCGATCAGACTGACCTTAAGTTCTATCTAGTTTAATCAAAAGATTTAGCTTTGAATTTATAAAAATCTAGTATCCCGCACTGAATTTGTCTAATGAAAGGAACAAGAAAAAAGAGGAGAGGATGGGCCTGTAGGCTGTAGCACCCAATGAACACAGACACAGTAACAGTAGGTAGCTTAGCTCTGCTGGACAGCTTCGTGCCTCTCTTTTTTGCGCCAAGGTGCAAAGCAAAAATGGTTAAACAAAAGAATAATTTTTTCGATAACACAAAACATTAGCCGAAAGAAAATAAACAAATGAGCATGTAATTAAGGAAAATAAAGTGGAATAGGATGGGACCTGTCTGGATGGTCTTTGGTCTTGGGATAAGCGTTGAAATCGTACTGGACAACACTCTGATTGGTGACATTGACATTTGTAATTTGTACCCTTTTGATTGAGTGCCCTTCACATTTTTTATATCTCTATTGCTGCAAATTGTAATTGCTAAATGCTAATTTGCTACCACCGTTTCACTAGACACTCATGTCAATCGTTTCTCATTCCTTTTCATTGGATTTTTCTTATATTGCACCCTACTTTTGTCGAACACTCAGACTCTGTATCTGCGTTATGGCCTTTATTTTCAAACATTAGGTTTCAGTTTTGACCTTTATGCAAAGTGTTCTCATCGATAGGGTATCCTATGTTGAAATATTCATTTTTTATTAAATAATGAGTTAAAAGAATTTAAAATCCTAGAGTTACAAAATTTTTTACAAAATTATAAGCAATTCTGTGCATCTAGCATCACTCTAAATAAAAATACCCCAACCCACTCTTTAACTTGTAGTGTATGTAGATTACTTGCTAAATAATACAGTCTTGAATTCGTGATAAAACTGTAAACACACTGATAATCTCAACTTCCCTCAATTCCACAATCCAATGAACTCGAAATGCTTAACTTTATTCTATTAAGAAGTCTATGGTCAAAACTCCACTCATTTCATTGTACCGATTGTATTTTCTCATGAACAAACAAATTTGAACCAAACATTTAAATTTGTACCATCCTTATTCGAAAACCACCAAAAATTTAGTTGAATATACATTCCAGAAAAGTGGGCAATGCAGAACTTTTACAGAATAAGAATCCAACTACAACAAATATTACATTATTTATAATTTTGGATCAACCACCTTTTTTTTTCCTTTTTCCCAAAAACAAACATTTTTACTACTACTTATACATCATCAAACCATACATTACCAATACTTAAACAAGCTATTACAAAACAACATTACAACACTAAATTACAGATCAAGAGCATTAGGGCCAGTACAGTAATTTAACGAAGGGTTCCATATCCACTGCACCAAAAACTTCCTTCTCAACCCATGCATATTATACGTGGCACCATCCTTATCGTTGATCATTTGCCCCGTATACGACCCACCTCCACCAGTTCCATAAATACCCTCACAAAGATCCGCTACTTCAACGGGGAAAACCGGATCCGAACCCGCATACCAAGCATTCACTAACGGGTTTGTTGCCATCTCAGCAATCTCATGACCAATCACACTTATCATCCCATCTACTCCAACGTCGTCGTTTGGTGACTTGACCGCTTTTAACCCGGGTATATATTCGGGTACAGCAAACGGGTAAGCACACATTCCGGGGCAAAACTTACCCGAATTACCCACCCATGCGTAGGGTAAAGTGTACCCCACGATAGATGGAAAAGTAAAGTAGTGGAACCCACAAACATTCTGACAATAATCTTGTACCATTACGTCATCTGACGTCAGTAACAAGTACACTCCACCTTTCGGGTTAACGGGTAAGGGTCGGGTTTTAGCACTAACAGCACTTTTTATTACAGACTGTATAGACAAACGGGTAAGAGATTTACCATGAGAATAAAACCGGTCATTCTTCTCCGCTCCAAGATGAACCGTCCGCGAAATATTAGCACCGGTTTGGTCAGTGTAGAGCTGAACCGTCCTCCACCATTTCGAAACCGATGGCCGGGTCGGGTTTCGGGTCGGGCCCTGACCCGGGTCAGAAATGGAGGAAATGAACTCCCGGATAATCTTCTTCTGGGATTTCTCCCATTTGCCATACCAGATGATATGGACGGTGATATTAGCTGTAAGAACCGGGCCCATGTGGTACCGGAGCTTAACAAAATCCGAAGAGCCTTCGTATTTTTTGGAGCCTCCAAACTGGAGCTCCGACTTGGTTGAGTTGTGGTTGGGCCATGGGCGCCAAGCAGTGGAGGAGGAGATGGAGAGAATGGTGAGGAGAGTGATAGTGAGGAAGGGGTGGAGATGGCTCCCTAGCATTATGAAGGGAGAGAGAGTGAGAGATGGGGTATGAGATATTGAACACTACACTCATTTATATACTTGAGAGTTTGAATTTACCTCATTTTGACGTGGGCTTTTTTGTGTGGAAGATATTTTATTTTCAAAATATCCTCCTATTGTAGTTGCGGTACTTTTTTCTTAAAAAGGAATACAATAATTTAACGGGATGAACCAAATCGATCAGGCATAAATAAAGTCATATAAAATTTTTAAGGAATGATCAATAATGAATTATAAAATCGGTACGATTATTTCAACTTCGGTCGAAGAAAGGAATTGAATACTACACCTCTCACAAAAAATTAGGAAATATCAACCTCTTGCGTTATATTTTAAAGATTTGTGAAGTTAAATTATATTCCTAAAATATTAAAATGTGCATATTACTGTACACAATTTTCTCTATGCAGATTCATGAAAAAATATGTTCTTTGAACTATTTTGAAATTACAAGACCAAACATAACAAACTTAATGTTACATGTAGTATTTTGGTGTGCAGTATTACAAAATAAAATTTTAAGTTATATAATGTATTCCAAACAATCAAGCTACAAAACAAATTTAATTTCAACAAAAACATAATGAAACAAATTGTATCTCTTAAATTTACACTCAATCCTATGTTACCTCCGATTATCTACAAAGGACTGTATTTTGAGCCTTGCCGAATAACTAATACGTAAACAAATTTGATTTTGTGTGTTTTAATTTAAGCAAGTTAAGCATACCTCGTTTTGCTTAAATGAGTTTAATTCTTTAACTAAACTAACTCATTTAAGTCATGAGCAGGGTCGAGTTCACTCATGAGTTCAGTCGATTATACTCGGAAGCTCATCAATATAAAATTAAAAATATATATATATATATATATATATATATATATATGATTAGGTTTTAATTAATAAATGATAAAAATAATAATTTAGTAAATTAATAAACGAGTTCTAACATGAACCTAACCGAATTTTCTGAGTTCCATCATCCATGTCAAATTAATCAAATACCTAACTCAACTTATTTGAGTTAAAAACTTAAATTTGTATTAAGTTAAAGAATAATGTTAGGTATCCCGAATTGGATCCCAGATTTTGCCCAAATTACATTGGTTATAATTATAATGAATCCGGCAGAATACATCAATCTCATCAATTAAAATCTTCCATATAGCGGACTCATCTATGCCACACCATTTGGAAGCATTTTTTGAGTACCAATTTGGGCTACCTAACATTACTCTAAGCTAAATTCGTATATAAGATCGATATAAACTTAAGTCAAATAAACAAATTCAAATTCAAATTATTTAAAAACAATTTGACTTGAATTACAACCCTATTCAAACTCTATAAAGCTAAATATTGTATGTGTTGTTTCCAAAGTCACGAGTGTAATATAGTACAATAGGTCTTACTGAATAAATTGTACATGTCTCAGTCTTACAACGAAAGAAATCGATATGATGACTAGTTAATTGATACTTGAATGTGAATACTAAGAAATAAATTGATAATTGTTGTTTAATACTTTGAAGAAGAAAAAAAGTACTCCTACTTGCAAGTAGGGTTGTACTTGGGTTCCAAAACCCGATCAAACCGACCCAAATCAACCCTCTTTTTAATTCCCTCGTCTGGTCGAGAAGGGAGAAAGCCCGGGGAACTGGACTGTGACTCTTCTATTATATTACGAAGAAGTCCATTCTCGTCATGATCGATCCACGTCCTACCGTAGTGCCCGGAGAACCGATTTGGATTAGAAGTGGGATGGCAAAGGATTGCACCTAGAGTATGAAGATGTTTACTGCACAAGGCCCCTGCAGAGGAAAAGCTTTATCCCAGCGAATAGAAGATGCTCAGCTCCGCACAACATCGGGATTGGCACGCTTTCGGGAAAAACATAGAATAGTTACGCTTTGGCTTGCTAACTACTTGCTTTCTTGCTACTCTTTTATGCCGCATCATAGGGGCGCCTGTTGGCTCTTCTTTGGCATGTGTCTCGGGGGCGACCACTTCCGATGGAGCGGCCGGAGCTTCAGAAAGTTTTTCGGGGCGGGGGGCGAAGAGAGACCAGAAGAATGATTCATTTGGATCGACGAGCTTTTTCAGCCCAAAAACTCAGATCAAACCGAACCATTCAAAACCATGGATTAAATGGGTTAATTTTTGAAAAACCCGAACTAATTGGGTTGGGTAAGGGTTTAACAAATTTTAACCCTTAACCAACCCAACCCGTTTACATAAAATGCATAATTTTTTGCCTATTTTCTACATATTTTATATATTTTCTAAATATTTTCTATAAATTTATGCACTATATAAATTTTATGCAACACTTTCTAGAACATTCTGCAACACTTTCTAGAACATTCTGCAACACTTTTTGGCTTCTGCAACACTTTCGGCAACATTCTGCAACACTTTCTGCAACATTCTGCAACACTTTCTGACTTCTGCAACATTTTTTGCGAAGTGCAAAAGTTTCTACGATGTACGGAATTTTCTGCAAAATTCTTCCGATTAGCAAATTTAACCCGACCCAACCCGAACCAAACCGAATTAATTGGGTTGGGTCGGGATTGAGTTACAATTATCTTTTTAAGTTAATGGGTTGATTTTTTATAAAACCGAACTAATTGGATTAGGTCGGGGTTTGACAAAAACCTAACCCAACCCTACCCATGTGCCGCCCTACTTGCAAGTTTACATTCTCTTTCAATTAGGAGTTAAATTAAATCAAACACAACGGACTACCGCCTCCGATGAATCTTGCGACATACGACGACGAGCATAAAACGAAATATTAAGGAATTTTTTTGATGATAAAGTTGTAAAGACTCAACCCTCGTCTAAAACTATCCCTATGAAAGGCTAGAACTAGACCATTCATTTATTATCATTAAGTACTTTCTTCCAATTAAATTATAAGTACTTTCGTTCAATTTAATCATGGTTTAAGTAATTAATTACTACTACTTTCTACAAAGAATATGTTAGGTAGGAGTAGGAATATTTTTACAATAAGAGTAATTAACAGCTGCAAATCCTTAATTTTAATATTAAGAATGTGATTAGCTCATCCATCCTATGGAAATGGAACCGAAAATCGAAATAATGGGCAGGCAAAGGTCATAGCAACATAAAAGCGAGGGTTAAAAAAAGAAGAAACAGCCATTGATTTGCGGGTAATGGAGTACAGACATTTCTTAAAAGAGTAGCTGAGAATATGGACCCAGGACCCCTCATCTTGTGGGTCAGGGTCGGAGCAGAAACAAAGCCAACGGCGTCAATTGATGTGACTGTCCTTTCTTCACTTCTTCTATTTTTAATTATTTAAGTATTTTTATACTGATAACTCAGATAAAAGAAAATTCACGCTTTTTACTTTTTATTTTTCCACGTATTAACATTTGGGGCACGTTGGAATGGTTAGGGGTGTAAATGAGCCGAGCCAAGCCGAACTCTAAAATGTTCATGTATCATTTGTTAAGAAATTATCGAACTCGAGTTCGAGCTCGAACTTGAATCGAGCCAAAAAATATATTTGAGCTCGGTTCGTTAAGATAAAATGTTGTTCGCGAATAGTTCACGAACATCACACGAACATGTCTCATGAGCTTACTCACGAACTTTTGCTTTCGAATAACTCATTAAGCTTGTTCACGAGCTTGTTCATGTAATTATGCTCATGAATAAATATTAAACATTATTCGCGAATTTATGCTCATGAGCTCACTTACGAACAACTCATAAGTTTATTTCCTTATTTTTGTATAAAAAACTCTAATATTAAAAAAATCAAAAAGTCCAAAATTAAATAATTAAAATTTTGTCTCAACACTATAAATAATAATAAATCATCAACCAATAAAATTCTCATATCTCCAATTCCAAAAACAAACAAAGTTTGATTTAAAAATAAATGGAAAAGAAACGTAATTGTTTGATATAAATAAACTTAAATTATTAAAGCTTAATCATTTAAAAATCTGAAGCTTGCACCAGCTTTATAATAATCAAACATATATTATATATAGGAGATTGTTTATTGAATTTAATCGCTAATGAATTCGTATACCGAGCATGTTAACAAGCTCAATTATCGAACTTATTCACGAGCCTGTTCATGAGCTATGTTCACGAGCCTGTTCATGAACTATTTTCACGAGCACGTTAATCGAACTTGTTCGCGAGCTATCGAGTCGAACTTTATCGTGATCAAGTTCAACTCGTTTATAAATCGATCCTTAAAATCATGTTCAATATCAACTCGTTTGTGAATCGAACCGAACTCGAACCGAACTTTTTTTTGAACCGAACACCGAGCCGTTCGCGAATGTATCGGTTCATTTACAGTCCTAGGAATGGTTAATGAAAATTGAGAATCGAAAATGAAGAATATTGGAATTGAATTAATGGAATGAAAAATGCAGTTTTCATTTTCATTTTTAACCATTAAATTGACAATCCAAATGATAGTACAAGAATTAGAAGTTCGAATTACTGTTAATCGAACTTATTAATCAAGAACAAAACTCTTCCCCTAAATTTCATTCTGATCAATAAAATATAATTTGAATATTTGATTAACAGAAATAGGCATGAGATTCCCATTCTCGTAAATCAAATTATAATTTCATGGTTCAAATTATTTTTAATTAAAAATTTATAAAAAATATAATGTAAAATATTCATTAATAAGTAGCCACAATTTGTTTTTTATCCGACTATTATTAAAATTGTGAGACCGCTACCCAAGCTATATGCATACTCCGATGGGTGTGTGTATAATGTTGGCGTATAAGTCTGTTCATATCTGGATAACTTTTTGTATTGTACACTGTGAAGTCTGTGTTTATTATTTAGGCGGGAAACTCTGTAGTAGGGTTAACTTTGTCTTTTTAACGTTTTATTGTTTAGTACGCCCCTGTCCCCTTCGTAGCTCTTTTCTTGGTCCTCTATTTTGGGACCGCCGGCATTTCTCTACTGGCTTTTAAGCTGACTCAGGCTAGGCGTCTTCCTTCATTACGTTTTTAGGACTTCTCAAATATTTTCTAAGTTTTCCAAAAAAAAAAAAATATTTTGTGCTAACAATCATATTATTTTTCATAAATAAGTTATTTATTCTGGAAAAAAGTTAGAAAATATGTATTTTTTTCTGAAATAACTAACTTATTTTTGCAAGATAACGAATATTAAACTTCCTATACACATTTTTTTTCTAAAAAAAAAATATGCAAATACGAATTTTTTTCCGAAATAAGTAACTTATAAGTTTCTCGTCAGATTTGCCAAACTGGCACAATAAAGGACGACTGACTACCGATGACCTATCTTAATTGATATATATATTTTTTTTACGAAAATCTTAATTGATATTTAGTGTGATTTGAAATAATTGATCGAATAATGCGAATAATTTTTCTCGTCTTACATTTTTATTTGAATTTCGAATACGCTAAGACAAAATGACACGACATGATAGGATGATTATATTTTTGTTAACATTTTAATTTAAATTTAAAATAGTTGCATGTAAAAAAAGACCTTACATTTCGATTACATGCACCTCCATTGCACAAATATACAATTGAACAAGCAACTATAAAATTTGTGTTTCCTTTAAAAGGATAATGTTTGTTTGAGTTTGTGGTCCTTAAAACGTTTCGAAATTCATCCTCACATGCTAAAACTCAAGAAATCTAAAATTCAAGAAATCGCATGAAATGCATTTAATACATAAAAAGCAATGTTGGATCTGTTAGAAAATTGGAGTTTAGAGCATAAATTAGTTTATGTTCTTGATATTAATTCCGGATTTTAACAATTGTAAAGTGTTTCTTGTTATGGGAACTTAAACTTTGATTTATGGATTTAAGTTATTTACTTAGTGAAATCCATTGAGAAATTAAGTTGAAAGTGTTAGCTTATGAAAGCTTGAAAATGAGAATGTGTTGTTTTTGTCCCACATTGAGATAAATAAAGGAGGCTATTGGCTTTATATTGTATTACACACAAGGGTAGTGTACAACTACTAGAGTGTGTGATGGTGCATGGTGTTACTGTGTGCTATACGCGCGCACACACATACGCGCGCGCCGTCGCCGCCGCCCGCCTCGCCACGCCACGTCACGTCACGTCTCGTCTCGTCTCGGGTCGGGTCGAAGGGCGAATGTCTCGGCGTCTCGCGTACGCGAGGCGACCTGGGCGAGGGTTTTATTTATATTTTTAATTAGAATTAATATATATATTTATCAGAGTTGGACTGGTTGTACTGTTGGGCTAGATCACTATTGTAAGTGGGCTATTCGAACTTGGACTGGATCGCTTGCTAGTGGGCTGAGACTGGAACAGATACATTGAACCTGGACATGTAACTGATATATATATATATATATATATATATATATATATATATATATATATATATTAAAAACGTAATTTAATTGTGAGGATTAAATGGGCCGTTACAATTGATTTAAATTATCAGTTTTGATTTTTAATTAATTATATAGCAGCTGTTACAATATTCATATATTAAATTGGTGCAACAGTTACACTTAGCCTCTCCTATAAATAGAGAGCTAAGCATACACTGAAAACAGACCACACATTCTCTCTTTCTCTCTATTCTCTCTGTTCTCCCTAGTTCTGTTCAGCTGTGGTTTTTCCGGCCAACTGAGGTACCAGTCGCTGTTGAGCATCGCCAGTTGCTGTGAACTCTTTGCTCGTTGCTGTTTTATCCTGGGAAAGATATTGCAAGCATCCTAACACAGTAGGTAAGGGGCAATATACTTTTCAAGAACAGTCAGTGCTTCGTACAAGTGCTGGCGACTCAGCTGTTCGATTATATATTTTCACCACTGTTCTTAGCATCTTCTCCGATTATGTATTCTGTTCGACCTACAGTTTCTGGTACGCATGCTAATCTTCTGTTGTTATTACAGTTTCTAATTTGCATGTGTTTTACCTTCATGATTTGTTTCGCGAATTGTTACTGTGGCCTTGCCTTGTTAAATTTGTTATGTAACTGCCTCGTTATACTTTTTATTTCCAACAATCTTGAAAAGTATATTAGTTACATAATATTTAGAGTAATGACTGGCGCAACTGAAAATCCTGCTAGTGGTGCTACTGGTGCCACTGGTGCTGATGGTAGTTCGAGTGCAACTGTTGGGGTCATTGATTGGACCACGTATAGTTTTCCACAACCAGTTGAGTTAACTGGCCTACCCGAGAAGTTCAACGGTGGCGTTGGCTTCTCTCGTTGGCAGAAGAGGATGAAGCTGTGGTTAACTGTAAAGGGTCTTTGGCCCGTCATGGACTATGAGAAGCCGGTGGTGATTCAAGGAAATGCTGAAACGGTTAAGGCTTTTGCGAAGTGGGCTGAGAAGGATGGGGTTGCAAGGGCGGCCATTTTGGCTGCTCTAACCAACACATTGTTTGATGTGTATTCTTCTGATGCCTACACCGCAAAACTCTTATGGGAGGAGCTGGACCAAACCCACAATACTGACTAACAAGGTCTGGAAAAGTATTCGGTGGCTAGGTTCCTTGAGTTCAAGCTGGTGGACAACAAGTCGATGACGGAGCAAGTGCATGAGTTCGAGATGTTGGTGCATGCTTTGAAGGAGTCTGGTATGGACCTCCCTGAAAAGTTCAAGGTTATGAGCGTGATTGAAAAGCTTCCGAAGTCTTGGGAGGAGTTTTCTCTCTCCCTGAAAAGACAGAAAGGAGAGATCACCTGGACCAACCTTATGCTAGACATCTCGGTTCAAGAACAACACAAGTCCAAACAGGGACATGTGTTGCCCACTGAGCATGGTAGTTCAAAGGTAAATGTTGCAACTGTAGGTCAGAAACGTAAGAACTTTGCTAAGAAACCTAATAGTAATAAACCTAAGAACGACAAGGACAAGGCCAAGAAACCCAAGGCGAACAAACCATGTTGGTCTTGTGGGCAGGTTGGGCACTGGAGTAAGGACTGCCCTACAAAGAAAGCGAAGAAAACCGAGGTGGTAGCACAAGCGAATGCTGTGCTTGGAACCACAAGTGGGCCTGTAGTGAACATGGTTGTTGGTGAGGTCACGGCTTCTGAAACCAACATGGACCGGTATGTATCCTACAACCCTGTAATATTTTCTACATATCTGTCAAATGAATGGTTGATCGATACTGGTGCTAATGTGCATGTTTGTGCTGACATTAGTCTGTTTGTATCTTATCAACAGAGTCATAGCTTGACAGTGACGATGGGGAATGCGAGTGCTGCTCAAGTGCATGGAGTAGGAAACGTGGACCTGAAGTTCCCTTCGGGGCGTGTTCTATCTCTAACTCGAGTGCATCATGTTCCCGACATGCGTAGAAATATAATAAGTGGAAGCTGTTTAGTTTCTAATGGTTTTGAAATTTCTTTTAAGTGTAATAAAGTAGTTCTTATTCACACTGGTACTTTCTTTGGCAAGGGTTACTTGTCGAATGGTTTATTTGTAATAAATGCTGAACCCGTTTTGGGATCTTTAGTTAATAATATTTCTGTTGTTAACTGTGTTGAATCCGCAAATTTATGGCATGCTAGACTTGGTCACTTAAATTTTGGTGCTCTTAAGAATATGATGAACTTAGAGTTTATTCCAAAACATACCATAGAAAAGAATTCTAAATGTCAAGTATGTGTGTCTGCTAAACAAATAAGGAAACCTTTTCATCACATTGTTAGGGATTCAGACTTGTTAGATTTAGTACACACTGATATTTGTGAATTTGGTGGTGTGTTAACCAAGGACCAGTTTAGATACTTCATTACCTTTATGGATGATTGTAGCAGGTACTGTTATGTTTATTTACTTAGACATAAGGATGAAGCACTTAGTAAATTCATTATATATAAAACTGAAGTAGAAAAACAAAGTCGCAAGGTACTTAAACGATTGAGATCTGATAGAGGTGGTGAGTATACGAGTAACTCCTTTAATGAATTTTGTGCAAACAATGGTATAGTTCATGAAGTTACTCCACCATACACACCTGAATCTAATGGAGTCGCTGAGCGAAAGAACAGAACATTTAAAGATATGATTAATAGTATGCTTATTAACTCTGGGTTGCCTAAGTACATGTGGGGAGAGGCTCTAAATACGGCTTGCCATATTTTGAATAGAGTCCCTCTGAAACACATGGATAAGACACCCTATGAGTTATGGAAAGGCAGGAAAACTAATCCAATGTATCTTCGTGTGTGGGGGTGCCTTGCTAAGGTACTTGTCCCTGAACATAAGAGGAAGAAACTAGGACCAAAGACTGTTGATTGTATCTTTCTGGGCTATCTTGAAACCACTACAGCTATGAGATTTTTAGTGTTAAAATCTGACATAGATCGTATAGTGGCAAACACGATAGTTGAGTTTCATGATGCTACATTCTTCGAGGATGTCTTCCCTATGAAGACTGGTATACCTCTAGTGACTTCTGAGGAAGATCCTACTCACACATCGAGTTCTATTCCTCATCATGTGGAAAAGATGACAAATGTGGGGGTGGAACCAGGTAGTAGCTCTACTCCTAGTGAAGTAGAGGAACCGAGGAGAAGTAAGCGTGCTAAGGTAGTTAAGGACTTTGGAAGTGATTTTATCACTTACAATGTCGAAGACGAACCTTTAACTTTCCGACAAGCTATGAATTCTTCGGAGTCTAGGCATTGGAAGGGCGCTGTGAAGAGTGAAATTGACTCTAATGTTTCTAATGGAACATGGGAGTTGGTTGATCTCCCTCCTGGGTGTTCTACTATCGGGTGCAGGTGGATCTTTAAAAGGAAGCTGAACCCAGATGGATCGATAGATAAGTATAAGGCTAGATTGGTAGCTAAGGGTTTTAGGCAAAGAGAAGGAATTGATTACTTTGACAAATACTCTCCTGTTGCAAGAATGACAACAATCCGAATGCTTGTAGCATTGGCTTCTGTAAATCGTCTTATAATCCATCAGATGGATGTAAAGACAGCTTTTCTTCATGGTGATCTTGAAGAAGAGATTTATATGGATCAGCCTGAGGGATTTGTTGCATCTGGCAATGAAAGGAAAGTATGTAAGTTGATCAAGTCCATCTATGGCTTGAAACAAGCTCCCAGGGATTGGCATAAGAAGTTTGATGAAACTGTGTTGCCATTCAGTTATGATATTAATGAAAGTGATAAGTGTGTCTACACCAAAGTTAAAGGTAGTGAGTGTGTGATCATGTGCCTGTATGTGGATGACATCTTACTGTTTGGAACCAATATTGAGATTATTAACGAGACAAAAGCTTTCTTGAAAAGGCACTTTGAAATGAAGGATATGGGTGAGGCTAGTGTGATTCTTGGAATCAAACTGATTCAGTCCGCTGAGGGAATAACCTTGACTCAATCTCATTATATAGAGAAATCTATACTTGAGAAATATGGTTATTCACAGTGTAGAATCGCTAGTACACCCTATGATCCTAAAGTTGCCCTTGTCAAGAATACTTCTGGAGTGCCAGTGTCTCAGTTAAGGTATTCTCAGATTATTGGGAGCTTGCAGTATCTTGCTAACTGTGCTAGACCAGACATTTCCTATTCTGTGTCTAAGTTGGCTAGATATACAAGCTGTCCAAACAGAACTCATTGGGATGCTCTTGATAGAGTACTTAGATATCTAAAAGGCACAATGTACCTAAGTCTACACTATAGGAGATTTCCTGGTGTACTTGAAGGGTACAGTGATGCAAGTTGGATAGCTAAGAAGTCTGGTTCCAATGGAGTGACTGGATACGTGTTCACCCTGGGTGGTGGAGCGATATCCTGGAGGTCGACTAGACAGACTATTGTGACTCGGTCTACATTTGAGGCTGAGTTGTGTGCACTTGATGCAACAGGGTCGGAGGCTGAATGGTTACACGGACTAATGTCCGCAATACCTGTAGTAAGCAGACCGCTTCCTGCTATTGCTATTCATTGTGATAGTAGAACAACTATCGACAAGATTAGCAGCAAAAAGCATAATGCTAAAACAAAGAGACACATCCAAGTTAGACTGAAGTCTATAAAGGGTTTGGTGTCTGATAGGATTATAGCTATAGAGTTCATAGGAACTCAGAATAATATAGCTGATCCTCTGACTAAGGGACTGGAACCTGCAGTGGTCCTTAAGTCAAGGTTGGGGATGGGACTGTCAACCCATAATAGTTCATCAACAGTGGGAACCCAATACACATGAGAGGAGATCCCTCGAAGTGTATTCAATGTGGTAATAACAAAGCTGTAAGGGTGAATTGGTAGTACTTTTGCTACATAGATGATACTTCAGTATCTGAGTCTATTCCCTGTAAACCTAGAAGGTACTGACACTGCTGGATAGCAAGAGTGTTAAATCTCTGAATGGGGTCAAGTCATTTTGACGAGATGGTAGCAGTACATCTCTGGAGATGCCCAGCTAAGCGAATGTAATTGTGTGGTCGCAATTAGAGGAAAGGGTTATTCCTTGAAGCATTCGACGAACAGGATCGAGACATGACCATTAACGTCTCAAAGCCGTAGATTGGCACCATGGCCGTTGACTTGTCGTCATCTATGGAACATGGTTACACTATACGGATTTAGATTCAAGGTGAAACATTCCATTTGAATCCGGTAGCCATTGAAGTAGAGGACTTAGGAGGGTTCAAACCTGGAAGGGTACCGACTCTGAAAAACAAGTCATGATGAGAAACCTGAAGCATTTCTGAATGGATTTGTGGGCGATTGTTAGAAAATTGGAGTTTAGAGCATAAATTAGTTTATGTTCTTGATATTAATTCCGGATTTTAACAATTGTAAAATGTTCCTTGTTATGGGAACTTAAACTTTGATTTATGGATCTAAGTTATTTACTTAGTGAAATCCATTGAGAAATTAAGTTGAAAGTGTTAGCTTATGAAAGCTTGAAAATGAGAATGTGTTGTTTTTGTCCCACATTGAGATAAATAAAGGAGGCTATTGGCTTTATATTGTATTACACACAAGGGTAGTGTACAACTACTAGAGTGTGTGATGGTGCATGGTGTTACTGTGTGCTATACGCGCGCACACACACACACACACGCGCGCCGTCGCCGCCGCCCGCCTCGCCACGCCACGTCACGTCACGTCTCGTCTCGTCTCGTCTCGTCTCGTCTCGGGTCGGGGCGATTTGGGCGAATGTCTCGGCGTCTCGCGTACGCGAGGCGACCTGGGCGAGGGTTTTATTTATATTTTTAATTAGAATTAATATATATATATATTTATCAGAGTTGGACTGGTTGTACTGTTGGGCTAGATCACTATTGTAAGTGGGCTATTCGAACTTGGACTGGATCGCTTGCTAGTGGGCTGAGACTGGAACAGATACATTGAACCTGGACATGTAACTGATATATATATATATATATATATTCTATATTAAAAACGTAATTTAATTGTGAGGATTAAATGGGCTGTTACAATTGATTTAAATTATCAGTTTTGATTTTTAATTAATTATATAGCAGTTGTTACAATATTCATATATTAAATTGGTGCAACAGTTACACTTAGCCTCTCCTATAAATAGAGAGCTAAGCATACACTGAAAACAGACCAGACATTCTCTCTTTCTCTCTATTCTCTCTGTTCTCCCTAGTTCTGTTCAGCTGTGGCTTTTCCGGCCAACTGAGGTACCAGTCGCTGTTGAGCATCGCCAGTTGCTGTGAACTCTTTGCTCGTTGCTGTTTTATCCTGGGAAAGATATTGCAAGCATCCTAACACACAGTAGGTAAGGGGCAATATACTTTTCAAGAACAGTCAGTGCTTCGTACAAGTGCTGGCGACTCAGCTGTTCGATTATATATTTTCACCACTGTTTTTAGCATCTTCTCCGATTATGTATTCTGTTCGACCTACAGTTTCTGGTACGCATGCTAATCTTCTGTTGTTATTACAGTTTCTAATTTGCATGTGTTTTACCTTCATGATTTGTTTCGCGAATTGTTACTGTGGCCTTGCCTTGTTAAATTTGTTATGTAACTGCCTCGTTATACTTCTTATTTCCAACAGGATCTTTTCTGGTCCTCTACTAGGGGTGTACACGGTTCGGATTGGGTGCGTTGAAAGAATTTTTTAACCCAACCCAATTTAATCGATTTGAAAAATTTTCAACCCAATTCATTAAAATTAAATTTATAATCCAACCTAAGCCAATCCAATCGGTTTGGACGGGTTACGAATAAATATTTAAAAAAATTGTTATCATTTTGTGGTTGCTGAAAGAATGAAAGGTTTCAGCATATGTTTAATACATTTCAGCATAACATGATTGCGATAAAAATTTAACTTACGACTTGCATCTCATAGTTTCTATAACAGATAAAATGTTGCTACTTTCTCTCAGTTTCATGTATTTTAATGGTTTGTATGACAAAATACATGAATATACATGGCCGCGGTACTGTAGTAGGCACTCTGCTTTCAATCTTGATATAAATGTAAATGGACCAATGTAATAATGGATTTTGGATATAAAAAATATTTTATTAAATTAATTTACTTTTTAATCGGGTTGGGTTGGTTCGGTTAAAAAAAATTAAAACCCGTACCCAACCCATTTAAATCGATTTAACGTTTTTTCAATCCAATTATATATCGATTTAAAAAAAAATTGGTTTGAACCGGGTAAAATAGTGTCAATTTAGATTGGGTTGGTCGGTTTTATCAACCCGGGTACACCCCTATCCTCTAGAATTAAATTTAAATGTACTACCACTCGCAGTGTATATTTGCGTGCAGATAGAGATAGGTCAATGGGGTTCGATCTTGTGATGATTTATGGGTGCAAATACACAATCATTTATTAGTTCATCTGCCATAGCAAGCCTTTTAATTTTACTCGTGGAGGTGGATTGGAAAGTATTAGATGATCGTGGGGAGTTCTCAAATCATGTTTTGTGAGTTGTAATTTTGGTGGATCATTGAATAACTATTTGAGTTCATTTATGAACTTGTGGGGTTACGTTAATAGAAACATTTTAATGACTTTCAGGTCTGCGGACAACTTGATAATTAAAGATATCACGAATTGCAAACGAAATTGCTCTACAGAAATAGGAAAAAAAAATTAAAAAAGCAAGACCAATAATATTGGTATAAGTTATAATATACATGCTATACTAACATTTACATGAGATCATCAGAGTTTGATCTTTGAGAGATCAATAACGTAAACGAATCGAGTCTAATCAGGATTATTATAGAAGAATTTTGTACACATGAACATTCTTACTTTTGACATGAAGATTTTAATTATAGTTTAGATATTGGTATAAAGCATTCTTAGTTTCATGCCATAACTTAGAAGGCAATTTCGGTGCTGTTTAATTACAACTACAAGAGCACATAGAGAACCTTGTGATTTGGGATTGTCATGCAATTGGCGGGAGAGTCCAATCAAACAGGAGGGCAATGATGATGGAGAGGCAGGTAATAAACCAGTATGTTTTCTTTTGTTTAGTTACGCAGTGGATTGCGCGGCTGCACTTTTTACTCATTGCAATTTGCACCCCAAGGAATACAATCATATTTCATAATGCTACTACTCACTCTAATTATTGTAATAACAACTCCTCCTACTACAGTTTTTTTTATCGTGTAGATATCTTTTTTGATGTTAAAACGATCAATTCTGGTATGTATTTTTGTACCAAAGATCGATTATCAAATTGAGATGCTAATATATATACACGTGAATAACATATAATATGGGCAATTATTTTTGTAAGATGATAATGTTATTGGAAGAAATTGGTATAACAATATTTATGGAATTTGTTAAAATTACGGAGCAAAATACGGATATTTTGCTAAGAACACGAAGAACGCGGAGGGAGATTGGTGATAATTTGTGGCTGATCTTGTTCGTTGATTCAGTGAATGTGAGAGAAAAACTGTTTATTCTCTCTTACTACCAACTGTCAATCAATTCTAATAAGAGACCAACGTATCCTTTTTATAGGGAATCGAGTCACACGTAGTTTTTGGAGAATAAGTTACTCAGACGGGTTAGTGTTTCTATGGGTCCATCTTGGCCCAAATTCACTTGACGAATGGGCTGATATAATTTGTTCATTAATCCTGCTCATGACCCATGGACCAATAAAGGTTAGCTATGGCTAACATGATATTATAATCAAGAGGCCTCACTTGCGAGGCTAATGGAGAGCTTACAAGGGCCTCATATCTACTCATGCGACCTCACTGGACTTAGCTATGAGTCTTCATATCTACTCATGCGACCTCATTGGATTTAGCTATGAGCCTTCATAACAAGACTATCCCAGGCCACACTACACCCTTTTTATGGAGAGATAAATCAAGTGCAATCCCACATTGGGGATCATATACGAGTGCGATCCTTGATGGCTTAGTATGAGACCTTTGAAGGCCTAGCATGATACCCTTTAGGCTTAGCATGGGACCCCAAGCGTGAGATTCATTTTCCTCTGCCATTGGCATGAGAGCACGTCTTGAGTATTAGCAGGAGGTTATAGTGAGGCGACCCCTGTGATGGGTTAGCGTTTTCAAGAGATTTATCTTCAAAACATATTATAAGATAGAGGTAAGGGGATCCATAATCACGTCTCATGCCTTGTTGATCCATCTTCAATATTTGAACCCATTAAGAGAGGTGAGCCCTTCGTGTAGTTATTTGAGCCTGTTTAAGATATATGCCAAGATTCGACATAACAAATAATATCTTAAATTATAATATTAGTTCAAGTGTTACTAAAAGTTTTCGTTCTTGTAAAAAGGTTAATTTAATTAATCCTTTATTATAATACCTGAGTCTACCCAGATATACAATTAACCAATCAGAAAAGAGGAAATATTTTAGGACCAATTAGAGCTCATTTCTAAATTTTAGACAAATCATGTTATATTAAGGATTTTCCTTATTTACCATTCTCATCATATAAGACTAATCATGGTTAGTTAACAGTTCTAATGTAAATATAGTAGTTACTTGATTTAACATATCCATATATAACAAATTTTTTATGTGAACAAATATTTATAATAAATTAATATTTTAAACCAAAATCAATCAGCATTATACAAATATATAATATTAATTGATTTTCACAATATTTACTAATTTTCCACTCTTTTGATTTAAAATTAATCATAATTACATTATTATATATTATAGATAAATTTTCATAATACATATAAGAGCCGATCAGAATTTACCTCTAAAATTAAAACAACCACACCATTCTCATCCTTATAATTTACCTATTGTTTACTTAATAATTTTTTTGAAATACAAAATTTATTTTATTTTAGTACATGCATAAATTATATATTTTTTTAAAGTGATGAAATATTTACTAATTTATCAATTTTAATTTAAAATCAATCAAAGTTATACTATAATATATTATGAACTAATTTTCATAAATGCCAACTACAATCATACTACAATATATATATATATATATATTTATATATTACAGATTAATTTTCATAAATACGTACTAACTAATTAATCAAAATTTTTAATTTAAAATCAATCACAAATATGTTATTATATATTAGCACATCTGTTCTTTGCACCCCTCTTTGTGTATACAGTCATTTTTCCAAAAAGACGTATTTATTAATTGATTTTAATATAAATATATTGTTTTTATACATGAGATTTAATCTATGTTATGTATGATAATATTTTAATATCTTAAACTCTCGATTTAAAATCATAAGATTCAATCAAATTTAAATAAATGCAATATTATTGAATTAAAATTTTAAAAATATAAAAAATATTTACCACATTATTTTAAATATGCGTTCAAAATTTAAGTTATATAAACTTCTAAATTAATCAATTATAAAAAAGAGCTAGACTCAACAAATCTAAATATAAAACTGAAATTTAAATCAATTATCTATAAAATTTTATTTATGTGTATTTTTTAGTTAAACAACAATTAATGGTACAAAAAAATTGACCTAACAATATATTTTAATTATTCAAAAAATTAAATATACTATAAAATAATATTATACATTATTTGGTGTATAAATTATCAATTGAAAAATAAAGTTCATTATAGAGTCAATTAAAATATTATTAGTAAATATTTTCTTTGTCAAATAGGTCAGTGCAAATATTATTATAAATCACTATTTTTTTTTATAGATAATTAATTCATCAACAAAAGGCAAATTTTTTAATGTCAACAAATATTTATAATAAATTAATATTTTAAACTAAAATCAATCAGGATTATACAAATATATAATATTAAGCGCTTTTCCACTCTTTTTATTAAAATTAATCATAATTACATTATTATATATTATAGATAAATTTTCATAATACATATCAGAGCCGATAATAATTTACCTCTAAAATTAAAACAACCACATCATTCCCATCCTTATAATTTACCTATCGTGGTTACTTAACATTTTTTTTAAATACAAAATTTGTTTTATTTAGTACGTGCATAATTTACCTATTTTTTAAAGTGATAAAATATTTACTAATTTATCAATTTTAATTTAAAATCAATCAAAGTTGTATAATAATATATTATGAGCTAATTTTCATGAATACCGACTACAATCATACTACAATATATATTTTTATATTACGGATTAATTTACGTACTAACTAATTAATCAAAAATTTTAATTTAAAATCAATCACAATTATATTATTATATATTAGCACATCTGCTCTTTGCACTCCTCTCTGTGTATATAGTCATTTTTTCAAAAAAGCGTATTTATTAATTGATTTTAATACAAATATATTGTTTTAATACATGAATTTATTTAATCTATGTTATGCATGATATAATATTTTAATATCTCAAACTCTCGATTTAAAATCATAAGATGCAATCAAATTTGAATAAATGCACTATTGTTATATTAAAAAATTAAAAGTATAAAAAATATTTACCACACTATTTTAAATATGCATTCGAAATTGAAGTTATATAAACTTCTAAATTAATCAATTATAAAAAAAGAGGCAGACTCAACCAATCTAAATATAAGACTGAAATTTAAATCAATTTTTTGTAACATTTTATTTATTTGTATTTTTTAGTTAGGCAATAATTAATGGGACAAAAAATTGACCCAACTATATATTTGAATTATTCAAAAAATTAAATATACTATAAAATAATATTAGACATTATTGGTGTATAAATTATCAATTAAAAAATAAAATTCATTATAGGGTCAATTAAAATATTATTAGTGAATATTTTCTTTATCAAATTGGTCAGTGCAAATATTCTTATAAATCAGTGTTTATTTTATAGATAATTAATTCGTCAATAAAAGGGCATACGACATCTACAAAAATAATCAAATTTTCAAAGTTTTTTTATAAATTACTATTTTTCTATACATAAATAATTTATCATAGAAGATCATATAACATCTACAAAAATAATAAAGATTGGACAAACACATAGTAAAATAGATCATATTAAGGTTTCTCATCCAAACTGCAATCATTGATCAGATCTTAAATTCTGGTACATGTCTCGCTTATATCAACGAAACATTTAGCCTTTTTGGTTAAAGTAAAAGAACTTACTCTCAAATACAGAAAAAACAAAACCCAATATGTGGATAGACATAATCCACTAACAGGGTACTAGAATCTCATAAATAGAGATATTTATTGAAAAACAAAGCAAAATCAAGAAAAAAAAATAGGGAGTATCATTCACAAGGAGAAAGTACAAAATCCGATATATTGATAGATAAAACCTACCAACGGGTGCTAGACTCTCAATAAAGAGAGATGTTTATTAAAAAAACAAAATCAAGAAAAATAATAAAAAGGGGGTATATCATCAACCAAAAGGCCGAATTCGTCTCAGAAACTTTAGTTTAGTATTTCTTGGGAGAGGATGAGAGAGGGAGAGGAGCGACTACGACTTTTGTCATAAAAATCACTATTATTATAACTAGATAGGTCGATACATATAAAATTATATATTATTTTTAATAAAAGGTGATTTTTTTTAAAAATTTTGCATTCTTCAATTAAAGTAATAGTATCAATTCCCATATCCTAATCTAAGAGTAGGCATATCAAATTTTCTTGATTGGTTGATAATATTTATTTTTCAATATCAAAAAAACCTTAAATATGGGTAAAAGAAACTTAATAACTTGGTAGATAGATTCTAAACAAACAAAAATACTTTTTTTTAGCTAAATACAAAAAACAAAGATACTTATTAATAATAAACAAAATTAAGAAAATATAAAAAAGGTGAGCTTCATTATGTGTACTCTACTCTTAGTTTTATTTTGTAGCATCTTAATGTTGCTTTCAGTTATATAGTAACATACTTAGATAACTTGGACAGAGAGTAATATTTAATGTAATTGCCATATTTTTTCTTTTTTCGTTTCGTGTACACAAAAAAATCGGGTTGTTTAATATCATTATGTGTTCGGATTTTGTGTGTCATTTTCGTGCAAGACCCTAAAGACATACCGCACGAATGTACACAACACAAACGAATTTTCCAGGACTACGTAAGCACTTTCTTCAAATTTATGTCAGAAAAATATAATTACTATTAAAGGAAAATGGAATTCGTGTTTTTTAACCCCATAATTAAATTACACGGACAATTATATGATATTTGATTAAGTGTTTATATATTACAAATTTGATTTTAGTTTCATGTACAATTTACTATTATAAAACGTAGTCAAATAGGAAAAAGATAGGTGATGATCATTTGCAAATGTATTATTTTACGGGTAGAGATGACAACATGTCGGGTCTGGTTCGAATTTTATAAAATCCAATCCCATATCCAAAACTCAATATCCAAAATCAAATTCGTCGAGTTTCGGATTAGATCCACGTTTTTTGGGATCCAAAATTAGAAATAATATAGTCAAATTTAAAACAATTGCTACACGCAAACAATATTAATTATAACCTTTATTATAATACCCGAGTCTACCATACCATGCGGTTAACCAATCAAAAACAAGAAAGTATTTTAGGACAAATTAGATTCCATTCCTAAATTTTAGACCAATCATATCATATTAAAAGTTTTCCTTATTTATCTTTCTATACCCACTTTACTAACTGTAGTTAGTTAATAATGTAACTAATTAATCACAATTTTTAATTTAAAAGCAATCACAAATATATTATTATTTACTGGCACATTCATTCTTTACGCCACTCTCTATGTATAGAGTCATTTTCCAAAATTGTGTATTTATCAGTTGATTTAAATATGAATATATTATTTTAATACTTGAGTCTATTTTATCTACATTATATAATATAAATTTAAATCACAAACTTGATAAGTGGATTTTATATCCACTTAAAGCGTTCCATATCAGCTTAAATTGATTACTTGGCCTCAAGTATGTGGAGTGTTTAATGTGTTTTCATTGAGTTTTGCAGAGCTAAGAGAGTTGGAGGTTAATTTGATTAAAATTCGAATTTTCCGGGTCGGCTGCGCAGTCTACACTGTTTTGGCCATATCTGGAGTTCTACAAGTCCGATTCTGACGATCTTACAGCTCACGCGAAGAGGAGAAGATTTTCTGCAAAAGTGAACAGTGACCAGGGTGCGCTGCGGCCTGGAGAGCGCGCTGCGGCGCGGTGTCTTTGCTGGAAATTCTGAATTTTTATCCTAAAAATTCTGATTCACTGTTTGGGCCATATCTTGAGTTCTGTAAGTCCGTTTTGGACGATCTTACAGTCCACACGAAGATAACGGAATTCTCTTTCATTCTAAAGTGGTTCAGATGTCCAAATACAACTGGAACGTTCTAGAAATACTGAAGAAAAGTCAGTTACGAATTTTCCTTCAAACCCGAATCAGTTTAGGAAACGTATTATGTGCCGAACTGCAGAAATTCAACTTTGACTAGAAAATTGCTATAATTCCTACTTCTAATAAGTATGGTAATTGCTCTGGGCGGCTAGAACATTCCAGAATCAGATCTACACATGGAATTTGCAATTCTATTCTCATTCAAGAACGGAAATTGCCATACTCCTATTCCAACTCTAAAACGGCAATTGCTTGATGGAGAGGCAAATTGGGGCTATAAATACACATCTTGGGGGACAGAAAGAAAACACATCATTACATATCAATTACTTAGGTTTATTTGTATTCTTTCATACTTTGTTATTATCATGGTTTCACTTGATCCCATGATGACGAGAGGTTTAATTACGAACTAATCGTTGTCATGGGATTCTAACGGATTTATTTATGGAGCTTTAATATTTTGATGCTTTAAAGATCTGTGTGTGATGTATATTTGATATCCTTGTATGGTTATTCTTAATGCTTTTAGATGCGTAGCTAACATCTAAATTGAATTGTTAATCTCTTGCGAAACGAGAGTGGATCTTGAGATTTAGAACTTGCCATGCTAGCATAGGATAGGTTAATGTTTTAACATCATGATTTGTGGCGTAAATAGAGATATTATGCTGCCCTGTGTGATCAATATGGATAACTTGTGCTTAAACCGTTATGTTTTCAAATCTTATAGAGATATAGGGTCTAAACATAATTGGTGTCTATTCATCTTCTATCTCTTTTGTGGATGTATGAGTAGTTTGGTGTTAGTAGGGATGGCAAAAAAAACCGATCCGATGGATACCCGATCCAATTCGACCCGATTGGATCTTACCGAACCCGATTTTTTGGATTTGGATTTGGATTTGGATTTGATTTTTAAACCCGAAAGAGTTTGGATTTGGATTTGGATATTAACTATATCCAACCCGATCCAAACCTGAAACCCGAAAACCCGATCCAAACCCGAAACCCGAAAAAAACCCGATATATATATATATATATATATATATATATATTTATATATATTTATATATATATATATATATTTATATATACATATATAATCTTAAAAAAAATACATATTACTTAGTTACACTAAGTAATATGTCCCTAGATAGTGATATTTAGAGTGCTGTAACTTGGACATATTTATTTTTATGTTTTTGGAATTTGAATATTTATTTGTAATTGTAATTTTATTTTTTGTGAAATTTTTATGTAATTCGGGTTTGGATAAACCCGAACCCGATCCAAACCCGATGGATCGGGTTTGGATTTTGAATTTCCAGATCCGATTGGATTTGGATCGGGTTTGGATTTGGATTTCAGATTCGGGTTTGGATTTGGATATCACAGGTATCCAACCCGATCCAACCCGTTGCCATCCCTAGGTGTTAGTATACCGAGAGGTAGCTTATACTTGTTTCGTGTTGTCCGATCAGATATCATAACCATTGCATATAGTGATTAAAGGCGTCACATCTAAGCAAAGTATTTAATGAAGTTAGGATCCCATGTTTTCTCTTGCATAAGTAATTTGATTCCAATTCTCGTTAGTTAGTTAATTCTTAGTTTTGTTAATTTATTTCTTAGTTAATTATAGTTAATCTAAAACCAATCTTGTTAATTGTCTTAGCAGTGAATAAAAACCATACATTGTTGCATAGGTGCATGAACTGAATTGAAACCTAACCAGATCTCTGTGGGAACGAACTTGACTTATTCATATATTACTTGTGACCACGTACGCTTGCTTTGATTTAGTGCAAACAAGTTTTTGGCACCGCTGTCGGGGATCATTGGTGTTTTATTTTTAGTTTATGTGCTTGTCATCAGTGGTCGTTAGAGTTCATTAACTCGGATTGTTTCTTACATAGTTGTTTAGTTCTATGTGTTTCAGGTAGCAATGGGAAAACCAGCAGCAGCAGCGAAAGCATTGATGTATTATTCTCAACCAAAGATCAATGACGTCCAATTTAGCATTGTCAGGCTAGCTATTGCAGCTAATACTTTCGAAATCAAGCCTAGCATAATTCAGATAGTGCAGAATTTGGTTCAGTTTGGGGGTGCTCCGATTGAAGATCCTAACATGCACATCCGGAATTTCATTGAGATCTGCGACACTTTCAAGATCAACGGGGTGTCGGAAGATGCTATCAAATTGAGACTTTTCCCATTCTCTTTGAGGGATAAAGCTAAGGGCTGGTTGCACTCTCTACCAGCAGGTTCTATTTTGACATGGGAGGATCTTGCTCAGAGATTTCTCACTAAATTTTTCCCATGGCAAAGACCGCAGCAATCAGGAACGCTATTACTCAATTTTCACAGCAGTCTGAAGAATCTTTGTGCGAGGCTTGGGAGCGATATAAGGAGATGCTAAGGAAGTGTCTACATCATGGGATGCATGATTGGATAGTCAAGACTTATGCTAGATGCAGCATCAGGTGGAGCTTTATGGGCTAAGAGCTATGCGGAAGCTTATGAGATAATTGAGATGATGGCTACGAATGAATACCAGAATCCAACTCAGAGATTATCACAAGGCAAATTAGCAGGAATTCTAGAAGTTAATACAGTCACAGCTCTAGCAGCTCAGCTAGAGGCACTTAATAAGAAATTGGATTTTATGTCAAAGCATGGGGTGCCTCAAGTTGCTAGTGGTGGTGAGCTATGTGAGGGCGCACATGAGACGAGTCAATGTGCCATATCTTCTGAATCGGCACAGTTTAAGAGCAACTTCTAGCAACCTTCGCAACCAACTCCAGCCACCTATCATTCCAATTTCGGCTGGAGCAACCATCAAGATTTTCAGCAGCAACAGTTTCATGGGGATGATGGTCAATCTTCGAATGAAAAATCTGAATTGGATGAATTGAGGTTGATGATTAAAAGTCAGGCGGTATCTCTCAAGACATTGGAGAATCAGATTGGGCAATTTGCAAGTGCCTTTCTCAACGGACCGCAGGGAGTTCTTCCTAGTGCCACAGAGGTAAATCCAGGAAAACAAGATGGCATGGAGCAGGTTAATGCCATAACACTCAGATCTGGAAAAGTCTCGAACGATCAGAATTCAGCAATTGAGGATGAAGAAGGAATTCATGATCAGGATCCTACAGAAAAAGAAGAAAATTCTATTTTTTTCAGAATCTGTGGTGGATAGTGATGAGGAGGAAGAGTGTGAGTCACTAGGCTTGGCTCATCTTTGGGATTCTAAGGTGCTGGTTGATGAGGTGGTTTCATGGTCAAATCTTGAGGATAGTGCAATTGAGTCTTTTTTTGAGGAAGATGTTTTGATTGAGGGTAATGAGGATCTTCATGAGTTGTATAGGAATTTTACTTCTGGTGAGATGTTAGAGGAATTGAAGGTCATTTGTTCTAAGCATGAAATCCAACTTGAGGAGAGTTCTTTTGATCCTAAGTCAGTTGTGAAGACTTCTGTTGGTGAACTACCCAATTTCGTTCCTAATCCGTCTATTGCCACTCTTGCTCAGTCTTTGGTCGTTAATAATGAAAATCATCATGTTGAAGAAACTTCAAGACTCGAGTTTAAACCACCAGACCAGTTGAGGTATGTATATTTGGGTCAATCATCTACTTTGCCTATTATTATTGTTGCTAACTTGCCAGGTAGCGAAGAGAACAATGTTACTGACACTTTTGAGGAACAAAGAAGGCTGAAACTTGTCATCAATAATGTAGCCCCAGAAAAGATAATTAAATGGCTATATAGAGATACGGTGCCGCCCGAGGAGGGTGATCCTGCCGACAGTTAGGTATGTTCTCTACTATCCATTGTATTACCTTCCATTCAATGGGGACATTGAATATTTTAAGTTTGGGGGTGGTGTGAGGGATAAGTAGTGTATAGTAGTTGTTTGTAGTAGTTAGTGTGTTCATGTAGGATATCATGTTTGCATTTTAGTTGTAATTCATGCATGTTTGTTCGTGTTATTATCATGTGAGTCCATTGTAGTTTGCATTTGCACCCATGCTGGATAGGAATTTTGTGTTGTTGACGCTTTTGATTGAGAAGTGATATGCTTTGTTCTTGTGCACACACATACACTAGTAAGTTGAAGTTAGTAGACTTATTGAATGTTATGAGTAATTAAAAGGACATGAATATGTGCAAGTTGATTTAGTTTGCATGCTTTGAATACAAGTAGGTGCATTAGAGAGATTTTTGTTTGGGATTAAGTATGTATTTCCACCGAGTGAGCTTTTGAGCCTTATTGGATATTTGTTGCAATTTTATTCGTTTGCTTGAGTGTCCACGGATTGTTTGCATTGCTAGCAGTTGTTTGAGGTCTTTCTTGAAACGCATGACATTATTTGACGATTAAAATGATAAAGGCATATAGGAATAACCATGCATATTTTCCCATATTACCACACCATATTTACATGATCAATTAGTTAATCCGTTGAGCTTAATCCTATTTTTTCGGTGACATACCACATTACTTGCCTAGACCTTTTTCTTGTATTGGCCTTACATTAATTTGAACCCACATTGTCAAAGGCTAGTAGAGTGCTTAAGGGAGTAATAAGGTGTGCAAGGAGGGATTTATTGTTGGTCATAATTTTGGGGGAAATATTGAACATTGGGTTTGGTTGTTTACTTGATAGTCGGCATGTGTAATAAAATCATGGGATCATTGTTATTGTGTATATTATTGTTCTTGTTATATTTAGCTCTTTAAAAAAGAAAAAAAAAAGAAAAGAAAAAATATATTATGAGAGCATATTTGTGTTTGTTGTGATCCTACTTTAGTCGACTAGTCGAGTGTTTTTGTTGGAAGAAGAATAATAAATTATGTGTGGGGGGAATTAGGGTGTTGTGTATGATTCATTATAGTTCCTACTAGCTTTTGACACTTCACCTGATTTGGCTTATTTGACATACCTTGTCCCTAGCCCCGTTACAACCAAATTAAAGACCTTTTGATTATCGTCATTGATGTATGTTGTGTTAAGAGTTAGATTGAATACCAAATGTCAAGCATGCTTATGATTTTTTTGGAATTGAGTGATACACTTACCCTTGTTCTTGAGTGAATATTCTTTTGTGAGTGGATTGTGAGTGTGTACTTGTTTTTGCGTATGAGACCCCGAGTGTTGTCTCAAAGATGTACTCTTGTAGGCTTAGCATGGTTACTAACTTATTCTTACACCTGACATGGACTTTTGAGAACTTATGCATGTTCATTGAGTAGACTATGTGAATGCTTGTACTTTCGACACCAAGACATCGCATTATTACTTTGATTCTTAAGTTGAAATGACATGAGAGGATTTGAAGGTGTGGTAATGTATTAGTAGTAAATCATTTGCATTTTCATAATAGTTACATTCATGCATTGCATTGTGTTTGCATTGTTTAGTTAAATGGATTTTGTGGGTACATTCACTATAGATCCTCACGAGACCTTACTCGTCCACTAGGGCTGCCTAGGGGTTTAAAGGGCTTGCTGCATATGCCAAATGCAACCGTGTTCACCTACGGAAGTGGTACTAGTTAGTGTTAGTTGTTTATGCTTGAGGACAAGCATCGGTTTAAGTTTGGAGGTGTGATAAGTGGATTTTATATCCACTTAAAGCATTCCATATCGGCTTAAATTGATTACTTGGCCTCAAGTATGTGGTGTGTTTAATGTGTTTTCATTGAGTTTTGCAGAGCTAAGAGAGTTGGAGGTTAATTTGATTAAAATTCGGATTTTCCGGGTCGGCTGCGCAGTCTACACTGTTTTGGCCATATCTGGAGTTCTACAAGTCCGATTCTGACGATCTTACAGCTCACGCAAAGAGGAGAAGATTTTCTGCAAAAGTGAACAGTGACCAGGGTGCGCTGCGGCCTGGAGAGCGCACTGCGGCGCGGTGTCTTTGCTGGAAATTCCGAATTTTTATCCTGAAAATTCTGATTCACTGTTTGGGCCATATCTTGAGTTCTGTAAGTCCACGCGAAGATAACGGAATTCTCTTCCATTCTAAAGTGGTTTAGATGTCCAAATACAACTGGAATGACCCAGAAATACTGAAGAAAAGTCAGTTATGAATTTTCCTTCAAAACCGAATCAGTTTAGGAAACGTATTATGTGCCGAACTTCAGAAATTCAACTTTGACTAGGAAATTGCTATAATTACTACTTCTAATAAGTATGGTAATTGCTCTGGGTGGCTAGAACATTCCAGAATCAAATCTACACCTGGAATTTGCAATTCTATTCTCATTCAAGAACGGAAATTGTCATACTCCTATGCCAACTCTAAAACGGCAATTGCTTGATGGAGAGGCAAATTGGGGCTATAAATACACATTTTGGGGGACAGAAAGAAAATACATCATTATATATCAATTACTTAGGTTTATTTGTATCCTTTCATACTTTGTTATTATCATGGTTTCCCTTGATCCCATGATGACGAGAGGTTTAATTACGAACTAATCGTTGTCATGGGATTCTAACGGATTTATTTATGGAGCTTTAGTATTTTGATGCTTTAAAGATGTGTGTGTGATGTATATTTGATATACTTGTATGGTTATTCTTAATGCTTTTAGATGCGTAGCTAACATCTAAATTGAATTGTTAATCTCTTGCGAAACGAGAGTGGATCTTGAGATTTAGAACTTGCCATGCTAGTATAGGATAGGTTGATGTTTTAACATCATGATTTGTGGCGTAAATAGAGATATTATGCTGCCCTATGTGATCAATATGGATAACTTGTGCTTAACCGTTATGTTTTCAAATGTTATAGAGATATAGGGTCTAAACATAATTGGTGTCTATTCATCTTCTATCTCTTTTGTGGATGTATGAGTAGTTTGGTGTTATTATACCGAGAGGTAGCTTATACTTGTTTCGTGTTGTCCGATCAGATATCATAACCATTGCATATAGTGATTAAAGGCGTCAGATCTAAGCAAAGTATTTAATGAAGTTAGGATCCCATGTTTTCTCTTGCATAAGTAATTCGATTCCAATTCTCGTTAGTTAGTTAATTCTTAGTTTTGTTAATTTTTTTCTTAGTTAATTATAGTTAATCTAAAACCAATCTTGTTTGTTAGGCCGAATTCACACTAATAATCAATATTAGATGAGAGAATAACAATTAAGATGATTATGCACTTTAAATATTCTGGTATTAAAAACCCTCTTCGTGATGTAAACTATCACAAAGAGCTGCTAGGTTACAATAAGAATGAATAATTCTATTGTTCTTAATCCTTCTAGGATTAACCTATCTGTATATATAAGAATACAACTTCGATACAATCTCTAATTGATATTCCTAATAATCAGCTATACAATGATATCAATTACAGATTGTCACACGTCTCCTAAGTCAACTCGATCTCTTTGATAGCTATCAAATCTCCAAAGATCTCGCTTCCATATCAATCTTCAATTGATCTCTAATATCTTCTGTTGACTTCGTATGCGCTGCTTCTAGACAGACTTTACTAAACTTTGTCCAGCTTCTGTCAGTCAGACTTTACTAAACTCTGACTTCCTTCCAGTTAAACTCTGATATTTCACTGTTACACTTAAACACTGAAACATTACATCAATTATATCTAACAATCTCCCCCAACTTGTTCATTAGCAAAAATGCACAAGTTAATAGATAATTGATGATGTCAAAAACAAATAATCATATACAGTGTTTAACAACTAAACAGAGTTTAAACTGTTACTTAACAAAATTACATAAAATATGAAAAACTTACAGAGCATAAATTACTTAATCCTTTCAACATCCCATGCTGTCTTCAAGTACTCTGTTAGCAATCTCTCTTCTGCAACTTCAAGTGCTCTTTCCATCTCTAGCTTGATCTCTCGAAGCTTAGAATCTGTACCATCTGTCTGATAAATGGCTGATCTCAGATCATAGATGATGTTCTTTTTCATTTCATTTCCAAGTCTGATAAAGTATGACTTTGCTGATTCTGAATAAAATTCAAGCACAGTGACACCCAAATCAGTTCTCAGCTTAGCACCATTTCTCTTCATTTCAACCATTCTTCCTTTGTAATCTAAGTACTTTGGTACATATTCAGACTTGTCTTTGATTCCACAAATCATCTTTGATCTTTCCATCTGGTATCTGAGCACTTCTGCAGCTTGATAAGTAGGACTGTTATTCACCTTGAAAATATGTAAGACATACTGCAATTCTTCATACATCTTCAAATGAATATCATGCTCTCCAATTTTGTAGACAGTCCCATCATCCATGAAATACAGCAGAAAGTCTTTCTTTAGACTTCTTTGATGGATCAACTGTACTGATTCCAGCTTGTCCAAATTAACTTGAGGGACACCCTTGCCTGGAGCAGCCAGTGATGAATGATCTCTAGGAGTAATATTCAAAGTCCTTTCTCTGTTTGACCCTAAACCAGTCATGAGGTTGCTTAGCAATCATTGCTCTGCTTTGAAAAATATCACCTCCTTGAACTTGCTCAGTATTATCAGGAATAGTAGGTCTCACAAAACCATGAATTGGAAGAGTAGTTTGTACAACATGTGTAAAAACAGAGGTTGTAACTTGCTTTGACTTCTTTAAACTCTTATCATCTTCAACAACTTTTCCTTTAAGCTTTAATCTAGCCTCATCTGCTGTTGGTTTTCTTGAATGAGACAATATCTGATCAGCATTTACATTTTCATTGATCTTAATGCCTTTAAGAACAGGCCTTGATGCCTTTTCAACTTTCTTCTTGAATTTCCCAGACTTAAGCTTTTTCTCTTGTTCAGCTTTAAGTCTTAGCTCTTCAGCCTTTACATCTTCTAGAGTGACATCATTTCCATGTTCTTCAAGAAACATGTTTGCAGCTAACTCTGTATCATTCTGTGGACCTTCAGCAGTGTTTGCTTTAGCAGAGTTTACTCTAGACCTTGTAATTGCTCTTTTGGTTCTATCAGATCCATCTCCATCTGCAGCATCATCCTTCGTCTCCAAGGATTGAAGTTGTTTGCAAGCAGTGTTTGCAACTTTCTCCCCCTTTTTGACATCATCAGGAATCAGGATGGAGGTTAGCAACTCCAAAGAGTTTGCAATGGAATATATTTTGGTAGCCATCAGAGTTTGATTTTCTTCCACCTTGGCCAATCTAGCTGAATAAGTTTGATGTCTAAGAGTAGCTTCCTTCTCCCTCTTGAAATCAATTTCAGTAATATCTCTTCAAAGGCCATTAATATCTTCTGCAGCGGCATCAAATCGTTTATTAAGGACTTTGACCTGAACAACAGTTGCCTTCAAACAGGAGACAATGTTAGGATTTTTAATTTCATCTGCAGCCTTTTTCACAAAGTCTGCTGCCCTGCCAATTGGAAAAATGCAATTGGATTGATACCATCTGGCAGCTGATCTTTCAAAGTGTTCTCTTTCAAGATCATGACAAGTAGGAACCTCAGGACCAGACACAGGATAGGCTTGCACCTTGGCATTAATTTGTACTGGTCCCTGAGTGGAAACAGATTTGGCACTGTCCTCTTCTTCATTTGTAACACTTGTCTCAGCATTGACAGTGTTTAAGAAATTATGTTCAGGAAGAGTCACTGCAACTGCAGGATCGACAATGTTTAGCATAGACTGTGTCTCAACATTACCAGCTTCATTTACATGCTCAATTTCAACAAAATTCTCAGCTGTGTGTTCTGCAAAATCAGCATCAACTGCAGGTTTCTCAAGAACAATTGATTCTTGAACAATTTGAGCATCAGAGATTGCAGCCTTTGATGGTTAGTCAATTTCAATTCCAACATCTATTGCTCGATTGGCATCAGACATTAAGTCTGTATGTGTAGCCAATGATTCTTCAATGACAGCAGTTGCTTGCTCAGCTAGCAATGTAGCTTCAGAGAGAACAGCAGTTGGAGTAGCAATGTGCTCAGAAAATTGAAACAATGGCTCTAAGATTTCAATGGCAGCCATGCCATCCTTGTGTCCCTGCTGAACCTCTACTGTGTCAACAGTAGACATCTCCTTAGAAATCACTTTAGGAGCTTCAAAAGGAATGTCATCATCTGATTCATCAATCAGTGTTCTCCTTTTCTTTTTCATGGGCATCTCAGGCTCAGATTCAACATTGTCAGTGGAAGGCACCTTGGAGAGAAACACTCCTGCCCTTTGTCTCTTGCCAATTGTTTTCTTTGATCCTCCTCCCTTCTTTCTCTCAACACGAGAGAACTTAGAAATTCGCTCATTAATGTCTATGGAGGGTGCAGGTTGGGTTTGGGGGTTGACAGTGTTTGACGGTTGAGTTTGGGTTATAGGTGATTTAGGATGAGAAGTTTGTGGGTGAGGTTGAGGTTGATGTTGTGATGATGTGGCAGTGTTTGAGAGTGATTGGTGTATAGGCTCAGTGTTTGGGTTTGTAACTGTTGATGGTTGTTGTGGTTCTTGTTGTTGTGGTTCTTGGGGTTGTACAAGAAAGTTTGCAACGGCTATAGGATATACCATTGCAAGTAAATCAGCCTTAGCTGCATCCTTGTTGACCAAATCAGCAAATATTCGTTTTGTCAACTTGAAAGGTTTGATTTCATCTGCTTCAACAACTTGTTGACCAGGTAGACAAGAATTGTATAGTAATTGAAAAAAACGAGCATAGTAAATAGTAGTAGGAAAATTTCTAATCTCTCTCCTAAATTCTTTAAGACATGAGTGCCAAAATCGAAATTAGTACCGTAGAGAAGAGAGTACCCCATCTGAAGACTGTCAATTGGAATAGCATCCCAATTGGTTATTTTGTTGCCAAACGCCCGTGTGATAGAGTCAAAGAAAAAATTCCACTCCTTGCGCAAACCTGGGCGTGTAATGGACCCAAGCTTGTCCATTGAATCAGCATACCCAATCTCTGTGAGCATCGTCCTCAAGTTCACATCAGTCACAATATCATAAGAAGTGTATGTCTCGAAACCAAAAACCTCATTCACTGTCCTTGGAGTAATAACAAAATTGTTCTCTGGAGGAGTGAAAGTGATAGACGGAGTGCCATTTTCTCCATCATCGTAACTGGAATGATGCCAAAAACAGGCAATCTGAGTGCCATACAGATGTTGTGGAGCAGTGAGAGCCGTGCCAATCTCGGAATCTCTCAGAAAGTTTTGAATCACATGGAAATCAGCAGGAGAAACATCTGTACTCAAGGATGCAGCATAATTATTATTAGGATATGCCAATCCATTATAATGAAACAGTTTAGTTGCCATTTTGAGTGAGAAAAGAGTAAGCAGGTAAGGTGTTTGATGAAATGTGGGAGTTAGAATGCTAGAGAACAGAGTGTAGATGTGTGCAAAGTGAAAACCGATTAAGTGAATAAGTGAACCGTTGTGTGTCAAAAGATTAGAGAAGTAATAAAAAATAAAAACTCAAGAGTTTTAATCATTAAGGCACACAGCAGTTCTCTTGTAAAATGTGTGAGTGGGA
Source organism: Saposhnikovia divaricata (assembly GCA_036435485.1). NCBI lineage: Eukaryota > Viridiplantae > Streptophyta > Magnoliopsida > Apiales > Apiaceae > Saposhnikovia > Saposhnikovia divaricata. The sequence goes on from CM071599.1 coordinate 39,274,965, forward strand.
CACGTGGCACACATGCATTGGTGCAGTTAAACCGCATGCACCGTAAAAACAGTTAATGATTACCATTCACTCTCATATCTTTAACTCCTCACAACTCTCTCTCTCTCTCCTGTTTCCAAGGCCAAGATTAACTCCCCATTACCAAATAACAGTTGGAAATAATATGAAACAATTTCCGAAATACTCCAAATAAATCAATTATCATGAACAAAAATTTGTACCTCCGAATAATTCACAAAATCCAACAGTGTTTATCAATTATCCAACCTTATTATCATGACTTTCTCAAAAACTGTGCAGGTGTGCAAATATATGTGTGTGTAGCAGAGTTTACCGAAACAGTATTTAAAGCATATAATATTTTATAAAGTCCATAAAATAAACGAGTAAACCCTGTCTGCACAAACTCTTATAGTCAACTGCTAGTATTTAATGACAGTGTATAAAATCACACAAGTCCATGTCAAATGCAGAAATAAGTTGATAAACATGCTAAATGTACAAGTATGCATTTTCGAGAAATTTCTTGGGATTTAGGAAATTGATAAGGACTCACCTTTCACTCAATGAAAATATCACTCAAGAACAAGTAAGTATATCACTCAGAATCAACAACATCAGAAGCATGCTTGACATTTGATATTAATCTAACTTTGAACACAATTTACATTACAAATGATAATCAAAAGGTCTTTATTGGGTTGTAATGCAGGCTTGGGACAGGGTATGTCAAAGAAGGCTAAAACAGGTTAATGTCAAAAGCTAGCAAGTGACATCCTTATACCATCCAATTTATTGACCTCAACTAGTTGACTCTAAAACAAGGATCAGACAATAATATGCTCTCTCTCTATATTTTTTTTTATGTGTAGAGAGCTAAATAACATATAGTAACGAGAGATATACTGATCCTTTGTAATTTATTGCACTAGTCAACTATTAGGTACACAATCTCAAATCATAAATGAATGCCCTTTCTTAAAGATTAATAACCCTTCACCTTATTACTCATTTTGTACAGTACTAGCCTTTGACAATTTGGGTTCAAATTTACAGATTGGCCAATACAAAAAAAATTTATAGGCAGTAATATGGTGTGTCACCGAAAAATATGATTAGGCTCAATGGGTTAACTAATGGACCATGTAAGCAGTGTTTGGTAAATATGGGAATTATGTGGTGTAACCTACTGCCTTTATCATTTTATCAGAATATAATGTTATGCATTTCAGGAAAGATTTCAAGCAACTGCTAGCAATGCAACTAAGCTGTGAACACTCAAGCAAATGAATAAATTGCAAAAGATATGCAATATGGCTCAAAAGCTCAGTGGGTTTGTAATTAGATTAATCCCAATTAAAAAATCTCTATAACACAGCTGCTTGTATTTAAAGCATATAAATCAAATCAGTATACATATATTCATGTCCTTCTAATTATTTACACAGTGTCATTTAAAACAGAGTTTGTTTTATGAGAGGCAATGCAGACAGTATTTACAGATTCGGAGTTTAGGATAAATAAACTAAGAGATGCTAAAAATAGCAGGACAGTATTATGCAGTGTAAATTTGTCTGCACAGTCTAAGATTTAATCACAAATAATTCAGAAGAATGCATGATTAATTACTGAGAATATGCTGCATACAATTTCTTCATAGGTGTAATGTTCAGACAATGACAGTATCGGAGTTTAACCAACAGTATACGGAAACAGTGTTTGACAGACAGAGTATGACAGACAGTGTTTAACAAACAGAGTATGCGGAACAGAGTTTGAGGAAAAATGAAGTTTTGAGTCTAACCATTTTCTCTATTCGAAACCAGAGATCATTCCTAACTCATTTACCAGCTTTGTGAAAGTTGCCTCACTCAATGGCTTGGTGAAGATGTCTGCTAGCTGTTGGTCTGTAGACACAAAATGCAGTTCAATGTCTCCTTCTTCCACATGCTCTCTGATAAAATGGTACCTTATGCTGATGTGCTTGGTCATAGAGTGCTGTACTGGATTACCTGTCATAGCAATAGCACTTTGGTTATCACAGTAAATAGGAATTTTACTGTACCTCAATCCATAATCCAGCAATTGATTCTTCATCCACAAAATCTGTGCACAACAGCTACCAGCTGCAATATACTCTGCCTCAGCTGTTGAAGTAGAAATTGATTTCTGCTTCTTGCTGTACCATGAGACCAGTCTGTCACCCAGAAATTGACAGCTCCCACTTGTGCTTTTTCTGTCTACCTTGCAACCTGCAAAGTCTGCATCTGAGTAACCAACTAGCTTGAAGTCTGTTTCCCTTGGATACCATAAGCCCAGAGTAATAGTGCCCTTTAGATACTTGAAAATTCTCTTCACAGCTGTTAGATGTGGTTCTCTAGGATCTGCCTGAAACCTTGCACAAAGACAGGTGGCATACATGATGTTAGGTCTGCTTGCAGTCAGATAAAGAAGAGACCCTATCATGCCTCTGTAATTTGTCATATCCACTTGTGCTCCTGTGTCTTTGTCCAATTTTGTTGTTGTTGCCATGGGAGTAGTTGCAGATGAGCATTCAAGAATACCAAATTTCTTGAGGAGATTTCTGGTATATTTTGCTTGATTAATAAGAATTCCATCATCTGTTTGCTTCACCTGTAAGCCTAGAAAATAGCTAAGCTCTCCCATCATGCTCATTTGATACCTTGACTGCATGAGCTTGGCAAACTTTTCACAGAGTTTATTATTTGTAGACCCAAAAATTATGTCATCAACATAAATTTGAACTAGAAGGAGGTCACTCCCTTGATTGAAATAAAACAGAGTTTTGTCAATTGTACCTCTGTTGAATCCAATTTCTAGAAGAATTTGAGCAAGTGTCTCATACCATGCTCTTGGTGCCTGCTTAAGTCCATATAATGCCTTATCTAGCCTGTAGACATAATCTGGATATTTGGGGTCCACAAAACCTGGAGGTTGCTCCACAAACACCTCCTCTTCTAGCTTTCCATTGAGAAAAGCACTTTTCACATCCATCTGACATACTTTGAATTTCTTGTGAGAGGCATATGCTAGAAAAATTCTTATCGCTTCCAATCTTGCAACTGGAGCAAAAGTCTCATCATAGTCTATTCCTTCCTGTTGAGAATAGCCTTTTGCCACTAATCTAGCCTTATTTCTTGTGATTACACCCTCACTGTCAGTTTTGTTTCTGAAAACCCATCTTGTACCAACAACAGATCTGTTCTTTGGTCTAGGTACAAGTGTCCAGACTTCATTTCTTTTAAATTCATTTAACTCCTCCTGCTTTGCTGTTATCCAGTCAGCATCTTGAAGAGCTTCCTCAACTTTCTTTGGTTCTGTTTGAGAAAGGAATGCATGAAACAGACATTCATTAGTTGTTGCACTCCTTGTCTTTACTGTGGCATCTGGATCTCCAATAATTAAATCAGGTGTATGAGATTTTGTCCATTTCCTAGCTGAAGGTAAATGACTTCTTTCAGTTGTTGATCCTCCCCCTCGATCAATGTTCTCCTGATTGTTTTGTTGACTCTGTTCATTTTCTGAAGCTCCCCCTGAATTCGACTGCTCAGAGTTTGAACTGTCAGTGTTTGAGCTTTCAGAGTTTGCGTCAACAGTGTTTGAGCCATCAGCGTTTGACTTAACAGTGTCTGATCCAGATTCACCATGTGACTCGTTTTCAGTGTTTGAGTCATCATTTTGATCATGCTCCCCCTCAACTGGTTCTCTCCTTTGCTGGGGCTGAGTAATTTCTTCAGTATTCACCAGTAGAGGCTCAGAGTTTACTTTGACAGTGTTTGTTGATTCAGCTTCATCAGAGTTTATCTCATCAGAGAATAAGTCTTCATTTTCAAAACGAAGTTGATCATGTTCATCCACATCTTCAAGTCCAGTTATTTTCTTGTCATCAAATGACACATGAATGGACTCCATAACCACTCTTGTTCTCAGATTATAAACTCTTTATGCCTTTGTTGACAGTGGATATCCAACAAAAATCCCTTCATCTGCTTTTAACTCGAATTTAGTCAGCTGTTCAGGATGAGTCTTCAAAACAAAGCATTTGCACCCGAAAATATGAAAGTATTTCAGGTTAGGCTTCTTTTTATTCACCATCTCATATGGTGTCTTTCCATGCTTATTGATCAGTGTAGCATTTTGAGTAAAACAAGCAGTTTGAACAGCTTCTGCCCAGAAATAAGTTGGCAATTTTGCTTCATCAAGAATAGTTCTGGCAGCTTCTATCAAGGTTCTATTTTCCTTTCAACTACACCATTTTGTTGTGGTGTACCAGGTGCTGAAAATTCTTGCTTCACTCCATTGTTCTTGCAGAATTCTTCCATTGTTGCATTCCTGAACTCAGTTCCATTATCACTTCTGATGATTCTGACTTTGTTACTTGATCCTTTGTCCAGAAGCTTCACATGCTCCATCAGAGTTAATGCAGTTTCATCCTTCTTTGCTAGAAAATACACCCAAGTGAATCTAGTGTATTCATCAACAATGACTAGAGCATATTTCTTCCTTGCTATAGACATAACATTTACTGGACCAAAGAGATCAACATGCAGAAGATGATAAGGATCAGTGATTGAAAATTCTGTCTTGCTCTTGAAAGATGACTTCCTTTGCTTAGCCTTTTCACATGAATCACATAGGCCATCAACATTTAACAGAGCTTTTGGGAGTCCTCTTACAAGATCCTTTCTGATCAATTCATTGATGTTGTTCAAGTTCAAATGTGAGAGTTTCTTGTGCCACTTCCAACTCTCTTCACTAGACATTCTTGTAGACAGGCAAACAACTTTTCCAACAGAGTCTGTTAAGAGCTTGATTTCATAAATGTTGTTTTGCCTATGACCAACTAGAACAACCTTTCCTGTAGATTTTCTGATAACTTCACAATATTCAGGTTGAAAATCTACATGATATCCCTTGTCACAGATTTGACTCACAGATAGCAAGTCATGCTTGAGTCCTGGGACATGAGCTACATCGGTGATGATGACATTTCCAAGATTAATATTGCCATATCCCAATGTTCTTCCTACATTGCCATCACCATAGGAAACTTTTGGGCCAGCCTTCTCCTCATAGTCTGATAGCAGGACTTTATTTCCAGTCATGTGTCCTGAGCATCCACTGTCCACGACTAGGATTGCCTCCCTATTGCCCTGCAATCACAAGCAATTACTGAGAGTTAGATTTAAGGATCCAGACTTGCTTGGATCCTTTGACATTCTTAACTTTGTTAGCTTTAGCAGCGGAATTAACATTATCAGAGTTTGAGCTAACAGTATCAGAGTTTACACTTGCAGTATTAACTTTAACCCATTTCAGATTGGGTTTCAGTTCATAGTGATTTTGATAGATAGCATGATACTCTCTGCAAGTATAAATGGAATGCCAAGTGCTTCTACAGTGTGTGCATAAAGTCTGTGGCTTAGTTCTAGCAAAATCCTTCTTTACCTCTGACTTGGAAGGTAAAGAATTTATATTTTTGTTTTTCTTGCAGAAATTTGCAAGATGCTTAGTACTACCACAGTTATGACATGTCTTTCTTAGAGCATAACTAGCAAGCATTGGTTTATTTCCTGAAGTGATGCCAACTTTTCCATTTCTGTTCTTATTTGACACTCCCTGTTTCTTAACAGATTTTAACTCCTTCAGTTTATGTTTGAGTTGTTTATCTGTCATCAAACCAATATTAACCTGTTTAGCACAAGTTTTTACTGATTTGACCTTAACAGTTTCTTTTTCATTATCAGACAAAAATTTACTGGCTCCATGTACAAAATGAGGTCTGATTTTAACTTGACTTTGAAATCTTAGTTCATCTCCCTCATTATAACCTAGACCAACAGTGTCTGTTTGAAAAACCTGTTGAGTGTCCTTTCCAGAATTAGTCCAAGTCCTAATTTTCTTATTTGCTTCCTCCAACTCAGATTCTAGTTGTTTATATTTCTGAAGCAAATCCTGTTCTATAGAAACAGCATTATCTCTCTCTTTCTGAACTTGTTGCATATATTTTTAGCTTTTCTTCAACAATTTTATTTCTCTCTTTGAGTTCAGAATTCTCAGATTTAATCCTCTCATTCTCTAAAGTCTGATCCCTATAACTTATATGCAATGACTTAAGATAAATTATTAATTGGGAAATGTCATCAATATTATAAGCATAGGTAGTTAGAGGTACCTGATTTTCAGAAGTTTCTGATTCAGTAGTAGCCATGAGAGCATAGTTCATTTCTTCATCAGAATCTGAAGTGTCTGCCCAATTTCTGCCTTTAGTGTAGAGTGCTTTTTCAGTTTTACCTTTCTTGCACTCAGGAGCAAAGTGGCCCATCTCCTTACACTTGTAGCATTGGATTTCAGACTTGTCTTTCTTCCCCCTTGAATCTCTCTTATCAGACTTCCTGAAGCTTTTCTTGTCAGAATTGGAAACATTCCTGGAGAAATTCTTTCCCTTCTTGAAATTCATGAAGCCCATTTTCTTGAACGTCTTAACCATCAAGGCAGCCATCTACATCATCTCTTCTTCATTATCCTCATAATCAGATGATTCATCTGAGTTTGAATCATTGTCAGACATTGGTGACTCACTATCAGACTGTACAGCTAGTGCCTTTCCTTTAGCTTTTCTCCTGGATGATTCTTTCTTCATAGGCTTCTCTTCAACCTTAAGAGCAACAGACTTAGCCTTTTTGTTGAATCTCCTGTTTCTCTGTTCCATTTCCAATTCATGAGTTTTGAGCAACCCATAAATTTCATCAATTTGGGTCTCATCAAGTTCATAATTGTCTCTAATAGTGGTAGTTTTCACATCCCACTTTTCAGGTAGAGACAGAAGAAACTTTAGATTTGAATCTTACAAATTATATTCTTTGTCAACCAATGACAAATCATTCAACAGTTTACAGAATCTGTCAAATGTTTGTGTCATGGTCTCTTCAGGTTTAGCCTCAAAATGTTCATACTCCTGAGTGAGTATGTTTCTCCTATTCTTCTTGATAGCAGGAGTTCCCTGACATCTAACCTCAAGAGCATCCCAAATTTCTTTTGCAGTAGTCAAGTTAATAACCTTGTTAGACATAACATTATCCAAAGCACTGTGAAGTAAATGCCTCACCTTTGCATCCTTAGCAATGGATGAAAGATCTTCAGGAGTCATATCCTTCTTCTCCTTAGGAATCATTTTGGCCTCTTGACCAGTAACAGCAGGAGCCAACTTTGTAGGTAGGTGTGGCCCTTCATTAATCCTGTCAAGATATTCTACATCTATAGCTTCCAGAAACATGGTCATCTTTACCCTCCAGATGGGATACTCTGATGGCCTGAGAATAGGAACCCTAATAGCTTCATATCGACTAACAGTGGGTTTAGCATTTTCATACTCTGATGGGGGTGGAACTTCAGACATGATGATTTCTGTGTGTGTGTGGATCTTAAACTGTAATGTTTAACAGATATAGCTCTGATACCAATTGTTAGGCCGAATTCACACTAATAATCAATATTAGATGAGAGAATAACAATTAAGATGATTATGCACTTTAAGTCTTCTGGTATTAAAAACCCTCTTCGTGATAGCTATCCAATCTCCAAAGATCTCGCTTCCATATCAATCTTCAATTGATCTCTAATATCTTCTGTTGACTTCGTATGCGCTGCTTCTAGACAGACTTTACTAAACTCTGTCCTGCTTCTGTCAGTCAGACTTTACTAAACTCTGACTTCCTTCCAGTTAAACTCTGATATTTCACTGTTACACTTAAACACTGAAACATTACATCAATTATATCTAACATTGTTAATTGTCTTAGCAGTGAATAAAAACCATACATTGTTGCATAGTGTTAACTCGAATAACTTATAGAAGGGGGGTTGAATACAAGTTATATAATCGTGTCTGATTTTTGCTTGATTAGATGAACAAGAACAAACGAATGAATCAAACTTTGTTTGTATTAAATAAATCAAATACAAACTCTACCAAAGGTGTACAATACCTTTAGCAGCTGTTGACAATACAAATCTCTCTCTCTCTCTCTCTCTGTTTGTTTCGAACTCTCGAATACAAACCTTATACAGAGCTTCACACGATATGCACTCTACAATTCTCAATTTGCTCTTTTTACAATGATATTGAGAGAGTATTTATAATGCTACCTATCAACTAATAACAGAATTATAATCTATCTTTGACAATGTTCTGCCGTCCAGTTGATAGTTTCCATCAATAGAGAATTCGTTTCCTTCACGATATCTTCTTGCTTGTTTTTCAAAACAACGATCCTGTTTTATAGCACTTGCCAGTTTCTATAGCATCCATAATGACATCATCAGTAACATGACTGATATCAGGATTTCCCATTGCATCAGGATCTGATCATCCCATCAGTATTTGATCAGGATCTGACTTGTTATATCAGGATCTGCTCTTAGTTCCTGAAATGTAGTCTCTGACGCAGTGTTCCTGACTAACCTCTACAGATTACTGTCTAACACATATATCCTATACAAAGTGCTAAATCCTTTATAAGATCAGGATATACAAGAAGTATTAGCAAAATTCTATTCTCAACATCACAACTTATGAATTATTCCTAACAATCTCCCCCAATTTATGCTTTAGAATCTGAAGCATAAATCTAAGTTGTAGATGTCAAAAAATATAACAATTCAACCAGAATAGAATTTATGAATTTAAGATCATGAAGTTAAGTACCTCCTTCTTCAGATGTAGATATGTATCTAGTACTTAGAAGAAAGAATTCAACTATTTGATGCTTCTTTTCCTTTACCACTTCCATGATGAAATTTACCAACTCTGTCACCCTTAGTTCTGCTCCCAGTCTGTTTATCTCCCTCAGTCTGTTACCAACTCTGTCACCCTTAGTTCTGCTCCCAGTCTGTTTATCTCCCTCAGTCTGTTGTTGTTGTTGTTGTTGTTTCTGAATTGTCTTTATCTCCCCCTTTTTGACATCAGCAACATTAATTCCAAGAGATTCAGTAACAGAACAAATGAGATTCATCAGAACTGCTTGATTGTCCATAATAGTGACTTGGTTATCTTCAAGAATTTGAAGTCTCGATTGAATATCACTTTGAGATTTCTGAATGTCCTTAAGAAGTTCAGAATTGACTTCAATGTTGGAAGTGCTTGTTGTATCTTCAGATTCAGATGCAGAAAGAACCTTATCTTCAAGTCTTGTAGAAGAAGTTGCCTGTATAGAATGATATTCAAGTAATAATACTTGAGTAGAAGTACAAACATCTTCATCTTTCTGATCTGGAGCTGAAGTATGATCATCCTGTCCTTCACCAGTATTCTGTGTACTAACATCTACAAATCCTGACTCCTCCTTAGATTGATCAGAGACTGTTGATGTCTCAATTCTAGCTGAAATTGGAAGTACATACAAAGGAATACTAGGATCATTAGGAATATCTTCTGGTACTGGTTGAGTAGAAGTTTGTCTTAGCCTTTCACCTCTTCTGTTGATGATTTCTGCAAGCCTTTCTTTCTGTTTCTGAGATTTAACTTCTGGCTTTGTATTGTGATGTGCTAAGTCATTCTTCTCATACATCTTGATAAAAGAATAAGTACCAGCATCCATACCAAGATTTTCAGACCAAGATTCACGAAAAACCTGATCCCAGAAATCAAACGATTGTGGTTTCCTAATTTTCTCTCCCTCACTATGGAGTTGATCATCCATACCCTCATTCTCACTTTGACTATCTAAAGTCAACACTCTTTCTACCTCTCCTTTTGCCTGGTCAGGAGCCAGCCTCTCTGTGTGTGGATCTATGTCCATCTTTTTAAGTGTATCACTCAAATTTGGATAACTGCTCTCATGACCTACAGAAAAATAGGGGTTAGAAGAAGTTTTAATACCTGAACTCACATGGAGAGAGGGTTCCTCATATGGCATGGGGCTTGAGGTTTTCTCCAAGGAGTGAGCTGCTATAGTCTATGAATTATTACAAACATAGCCTTTTTTTCCAGAGACTACAGGCTCCAGTATACCACTTTCAGGTTTTACACTAGACTCTGATGTCTTCAGTAATACTTCATTAGACACCATAGCTAGTATGTCACCGACTTTAAGTGTTGGTTGCTGAGACACACCCTCAAGGTGGATAGACTCTTAAAGAACAATATTGGTTTGATCTTCATGAAAATCAATCAAAGTCATTCCTCCCATATCATACGGTTTCTCACTTGCAATTTCAGTCATCACAGAAGACCTTTCAGCATCATCAATCACAGTTCCTAAGTCATCCAACCTCTGACTAGATGGTTCTGGTGTTGTAGTAGCTGTGATCAGATCTATCCTACTATTCACCACCGGTGCAACAGTATCTTCTGTTGACTGTTTCCCTCTATCAACTACCTCCTCTTGTTCACCTTTAGCTGAAGCATCTTCAACAATGACATCCTTGTCAAATAGATATGCATGAAGTGATTGAAGTTCAACATGCTTAGGAAGTCCAAATTTCTTGTGCAATTCCTTTCTGACTGATACATAGAAATACATCTTCATTAAATCAAGTCTTTGAGGTAGCAGTCCATATTCTTCAGGAAATGAAAGTTTGGGAACTCTTTTAATCAGAAAATCTAGAACAGGCCTGGAAAGCTTCACTCTTAGAGAAATAAGTTCCATAGCCAGTCTGTATGTCAATGTTGTTTCCCATGAAGAATCAAGATCCAGATCTCTCTTGTCAGATACTTACATGGATATAGCTTTATTTATAGAGACCTGTATAATGTTAGTTGGACTTGACACTGTGTGTGTAGGTGACAAATGAATCTTTCTCCTTGTTCTCCTAGTATAGTGAGCAACAGATTTATCTTGAAAAGACTCAAGAGGTGTAGACACAGAAGTGATCTTGGGATGAGATCCTTTTTCAATAGACACAGTCTTTTGAAAGATAGTATCCAGTAACTGTTAACCCTTTTTAAGAACTATAGCCTTTTGGGAGATTGCAGCCTGGTTGTGACTAGGTGTTCCATCTCTTTGTCCTAGCTTAGAAAGTTGAATTGCAGCCTTCAATTCTGCTCTCTCAGCAAGAGATATATTATCATCATCTTCACTAGAACTACTACTTGAAATGACAAATCTTCCCTTTCTTACAACTGATGTCTTTTGAGAAACATCAGAGGTTGGTTTCTTTGAAACAATAGGCTGTGGATCAAATTTTGGTTCTAGACTTGTTTCAGAGACTATAATGTTTTTGGCTACGTGGGTAGACACAGGGGGGTTCTCCTCCAATTGAGATTCCTGAGTCATTTCACCACCAAAGAAAGAAGAATTATAGATAGTAGGAAGATGAGTTCTTAGAAGTACCTGAACATGATTTGGATAGTGTAATGCAGGTATTTCATCTAGATTCTTTTCATTGTCATTTTTTGTAATGTCAGAGAAAATTCTCTGTTGCTGTACATAAGAAGAAACACAATATTCTCTACCAAATCTAGCTTCAACATTAGGAATGAAATGGTTAATAAACAGTTGCATGAATCTATGATAATAAACCATATTCCTGTCATGATCTCTTGACCCAAGTTTAATACACATCTGACTTAAGATAATGTGACCAAAATTAATTACTCTGTTATAAAGCAAGCTATATGCAATATGTGATGTAACAGCAGTAATTTGTTGAAAAGAACTACATTTACAAGTAAAACATTTAGCAATTTGATCAAAGAAGAAAGACCATTCTTTCCTAAGAAAGGATCTATTTAACTGGCTCATGTTATCTAGAGGTCCATTATAACCTAGTTCAGATAACATAGTTCTAATATCATCATCAGATGGTACATTCTCAAAATTAGTACTAACAGGTAAGTGAAGTACTGAATGAACAACAGATTCAGTAATATCAAATGAGTCTTGTCCTAAGTGTAGAACAATCTTACCTGATTGACTCTGAGTAGAATCAATTACCTCAGCATTCTCCCAAGCTTGTGAAACAGCTACTTGATTAATTTGTGGAGATGCTGTCAAGGCATAACTTAATGGTCCTTTTGCCATAAAGTCCATAATTGGGTGAAAATCAATTGACACCCCTTCCTTGTTGGGGATAGCAGCAAAATGATTGTTCATCATAAAATCAAAGTCACCAAAGCTACTGATTTGGGTAGTCTTCTTTGAGTTGCCATTTTGATCTAAAAAGAATTTAAGAAATCTTTGAAATTGATTAGTGATTTTGAGAACTCGAGAGTGTTTTTGCTTTAGAGAATGACATTAGAGAAAACAATTACATGATTAGAGTATCAAAATAATTATATTTCAAAAATCCTTCAGACCCATTATCCCACGTTGACACGTAGGTTGACAGGTGTCAGCCCCTGAAAAATACTGTTACCTATGACTTTTGGAAAATAAATCCAAAATTAATTTCAAGTAAATAAATCAAGGTAAAATCAAGATAAAAATCAATACCGATCAACTTCCTTTTCCTGATGTGATCTTCTCATCAAGATAATCACACGATTCAATGTGATTTCTGAATAGAAACAATTACTAATCCTGATGTGAACACACTTGTATTCCTGATCAATATCATCCTGATTCCAGAGACTAAATGGAGTTTCCACGTGGCATTTTCTTTTACCTGTAAAAGAAATAAATAAATCTGAACAAAATCAATTGGTTAAATTCGTTCAATATTTCTTGAAAATACAAGAAATACAGTCACACATAATTATGACTGATTGCATTGATATCCTCCAAACGACTATTCAGCTTCTCATGTCTTTCTAAAAAAAAAACTGACGTCTTATGTCATTCTTCAAAACCTTTTCATACTTTTCTCTTTTCATCATGGCTTTCAACCCAAATCTTCATATGAACCCTAGCTTTTGGTTCATTACCACTGAGAAGTTCTTTACTCTTGATGATCAGGAGCAAGTAAACTATCTCTTAGAAGAGATGACTTTCCTCATCGAGTCAGATATGGTTGGTCTTAACCCAGATGATTTCCACGAATCTCCTCTAAAACATCTACCAGTTGGATACAATCCTCCTCCAATCTCTTCAAACCTTGAGGATGAAGAATTTGGTGAAGAGTCTGAGGTTGATCTTGATGGAGATGCTATTCATCTTCTTCAATAAGCATGAAGATGAGTCAGCTGCTTTCATTCAAGTCGCCCAGACAAGGAATCCAATCTTGAGATGCTCCTTGTCCTGAAGTCGATCGTTGAGGATTGAAGCAGTAACAACTTTAGACAAGAATAGAATTATCAGTAGTAGTTAGACAAAAAGAAGAATTGTATTTTATTTCCATGTATGTAATATTTTTGATTAATGAAAATACAAGTTTTCTTATTATCTACTTGTCTATCGTTGTTTATTGACTGACCTGAATAATGATATAAATTATCATTATGCATGTAATAAAACTTGCTAACATAGACTTAACAAAACTCAGAATTGAACCACTAAATAACATGAACTTCAGAATATGAAACAGTAAGACACACAAATTTCACAATCCTGATACTAACGATACAATCCTGATGTCAATACTGATGACTTCAGCATACTGATAGCAATCCTGATCCTGATGTTTTATTAATAAGTCTGTCATACTGAAATTTATCAAGATAAAATGTTACAGCTTAAGCATTTAACAATCAAGTATAGATCCTGACAAAATATCAAGTCTATAAACTGAAACAACATACCTTGCTACTTGTGCAAATGTTAAAGATTTAAAAAATTAACATTCCTAACTCACTAACCAATCTAATGAATGTAGCCTCATCAAGTGGTTTAGTTAGAATACCTGCAAGCTGTTTGTCAGTAAAAACAAAATGAAGTTCCACAGTACCATTTTCAATATGTTCTCTAATAAAATGATACCTGACATCAATGTGCTTAGTCCTTGAGTGTTGAACTGGATTTTCTGCAATTTTGATAGCACTAGTATTATCACAAAACATAGGAATATTACTAAGTGTCATACCATAATCCATCAACTGATTTCTTATCCAAAGGAGTTGAGCATAACAACTGCCTGCTGTAATGTATTCAACTTCTGCAGTTGAGGTTGAAACTGATTGCTGCTTCTTGCTTGCCAAAGAAATCAATCTGTTTCCCAAGAATTGACATGTACCTGTAGTGCTTTTCCTGTCTATTTTACACCCTGCATAATCAGAGTCTGAATAGCCAATTAGGGAGAAATCAGATTCTCTTGGATACCACAAACCAAGATTTGGAGTTCCCTTGAGATATATAAAAATTCTCTTCACAGCAATTAAATGAGATTCCTTAGGATCACTTTGAAATCTAGCACATAAACAGGTAGAGAACATTATATCTGGTCTACTTGCAGTTAGATATAACAGTGAATCTATCATGCCTCTATAGCTAGTGTTATCAACACTCTTTCCCTTAGGATCAGAGTCTAGCTTAGTGGCTGTTGCTATGGGTGTCTTTGCAATTGCACAATTTTGAAAGTCAAACCTTTTTAAAAGATCTTTGATACACTTTGACTGATTAATGAAAATACCAGTATCAGTCTGTTTGACCTGCAAGCCTAAAAAGTAATTTAATTCACCCATCATGCTCATCTGATACTTAGACTGCATAAGCTTGCTAAACTTAGCACATAACTTTTCATTAGTAAAACCAAATATAATATCATCAACATAAACTTGAACTAAAAACAAATCACCTTTTATCTTTCTAAAGAATAGAGTTTTGTCAATTGTACCTCTTCTGAAGCCATTTTTAAGAAGAAATTTAGACAAAGTCTCATACCATGCTCTTGGTGCCTGCTTTAGTCCATAAAGTGCCTTGTCAAGTTTGTAGACATGATTTGGAAACTTTGGATCAACAAAACCAGGTGTTTGTTCCACATACACTTCCTCATCAAGCTTGCCATTAAGAAAAGCACTCTTTACATCCATCTGGTATACCCTGAATTTTGAATGAGCTGCAAATACAAGAAACATTCTGATTGCTTCCAATCTTGCTAAGGTGCAAAGGTTTCATCATAGTCAATTCCTTCTTCCTGAGAATAACCCTTGGCCACCAATCTTGCTTTGTTTCTTACAATCATACCTGATTCATCTATCTTGTTTCTGAAAACCCATTTAGCACCAACAATAGATCTATCTTTAGGTCATGGTACTAGTTTCCAAACTTTGTTCCTCTCAAACTCATTCAATTCTTCCTGCATTGCTATTACCCAATCAGGATCCTGTAAGGCTTCTTCAACCTTCTTAGGTTCATTCTTTGAGAGAAAACAACTGTACAAGCATTCATTTTGAATTGATCTTCTTGTTCGAACACCACAATTTGGATCACCAATTATCAAATCTTCAGTATGATCCCTTGTCCATTTTCTAACAGGTGGTAGATTGCTCCTGCTAGACTCTCCCCCTAAGTTAGTGGTATTTCTTGTTGAAGAGTGTTCATTTCCTTCAAAAGCTCCCCCTTGATCAGTAGAATCAGTGGATTCAAACTGTTGCTAGTTTCTGATCTTCTTTCATTAAACTCTGAAGGATCAGTTCCTGATGAAGTAGATTCTGAAAGACTAGTCCGATCCTGACCAGTACTGTGTTCTCCTTGATTGAATTTCTCCCCCTCAACAGTAGCATTCCTTTGAGAAGCAATAGAGATTTCCTCTGGAGAACCTTCATCATCACTGGAGAGAATCTCAGAATACTTAAGATTTTCAAATTCCAGATTATCATGGCTTTCATCAGTTTGCAAAATTACAAACTTCTTATCATCAAATGCAACATGAATTGATTCCATAACAATGTGAGTTCTGAGATTGTATACTTTGAAGGCCTTTGATGCTGAATATCCTAGAAAGATTGCTTCTTCCGATTTGGCTTCAAATTTTCCAAGTTGTTCTGGATGAACTTTCAAGACATAGCATTTGCATCCAAAGATGTGAAAGTATTTCACACTTGGTTCCTTTCCTTTGATCATCTCATAGGGAGTCTTACCATGAGCATTTACCAAGGTATAGTTTTTTGTGAAACATACAGTGTTGATAGCTTCTGCCCAGAAATAGGTTGGAAGCTTTACATCTGCAAGCATGGTTCTTGCTGCCTCTATGAGAGTTCTGTTCTTTCTTACTACACCATTCTACTGAGGTGTTCCCGGTGCAGAAAACTGTTGAGTAATTCCTTTGTCTGCACAATACTCCTCCATTGTAGAATTTTTAAATTCTGTACCATTGTCACTTCTGAGCACTCTGACTTTGTACTCAGAGTTATTTTGAATATTCTTGACAAGTTCAATGATTTGCTGAGGAGCTTCATCCTTTTTGTGTAGAAAGAATACCCATGTGAACCTTGTGTAATCATCCACTATAACTAGAGCATATCTTTTCTTGTTGATAGACATAATGTTTACTGGACCAAATAAATCAAGATGCAGCATGTGAAATGGTTCAGTAATTGAATTTTCTGTCTTGCTCTTGAAAGTGGTTCGTCTTTGTTTTCCAAGATGACAAGCATCACAAAGTCCATCTTGCACATAATTTTCCTGAGGTAGGCCTCTCACTAGATGGTGCTTAACAAGTTGATTAAGCTTCTTGAAGTTGAGATGTGAGAGCTTCTTATGCCAGTTCCAGCTTTCATCATTTGATGCCTTGCTGTAAAGACATCTGACAGTTCCTTTAGATGTATCACTCGAGCTAGCTTCATATATGTTACCATGTCTCTGACCAGTCAGAACAATGTCTCCATTCTTCATATTCAAGATTTTGCATCCTTCACTGTCAAAGATTGATTGGTAACCATTATCACCCAGTTGACTTATGATTAAAAGTGTGTGTTTCAAGCCTTCAACCAGTGCTACATTTTCTATGATGACATTCCCCAAAATAATTGAGCCATATCCCAGAGTTTCTCCTTTGTTGCCATCTCCAAAGGATATTACTGGGCTAGCTTTCCTCTCAAACTTTGTAAGCAGGGACTTCTTTCCAGTCATATGTCTAGAGCATCCACTGTCCAAGATAATTGAATGCTTCTTTCCAGTGCCCTGCAAACAAAAAGTAGCTAGTTAGAATTTTTTAGAACCCAACTTTGATTGGATCCTTTCTTACTAACTTTTGAACCAACAGGCTTTGAAGATTTTGCTTTTGAATTACCTGTTGCAGAGTCAACCTTTGACTCTGATTTCACAAACTGTTTGTGACTAGGAGTTTCAGATTTCAGAGAATAATAGTCATAATACAGTTCATGATATTCCTTACACATATAAATGGAATGAAGTAAACTACCACAATGATAACATGGTTCTTGTGGTTGGTATTGAATTCTCTGAGTCTTGGGGAATCTGGACTCAGTTTTCCAAGAAGGTTTTTGATTGCAGTCTAGGGCCAAATGATTATGATTTCCACATTTATAGCATTTCTTTCTAGGTGCATCAGGTACATTCTTGTAATTATTCTCTTTGTTAATACCTTCTTTTCCATTCCTATTTCTTCTGATCTTGCTAGACTCTGAAATACTTTCTAGTCTCTGTTTCAACTTAGACTTAGACAGAAAACCTATGTTGACATTCTTAGGTTTTTCTAACACTCTTTCATCTGAATTGCTATTGTTAATTCTTTTGTGCACAACTGGGGTACCTTTAGAATCAACAAATTTAACATGTTTAGGTTAAGAAACTATCTTCTTACCTTCAGACTTAGATGTGCTAGCTTCAATTTTACTATTATCATTGACAATAGCTACCGTATCTTCTTGCCTAGCCTTATCAAAACCTAAACCATTAACTTTACCAAGAATTTGATTTTCAATGATTTCTTGACTCTTTTTACCAGAATTGTTAATGGTTTTAATCACATCTCTCTCTTCCTCTAGTTCTTTTCTGACACAGTCATAAGCCTCAAGAATAACACTATAATCATGCTTAGCTTTATCAGAACTTAACCTATATTCTTCCATTTGAATTAACTCAGATTCAAGAAAATTATTTCTACTAACTAATTCATCATTTTTAGCCTTAAGTTCATCTTTTTCACTAGCAAGAATTTTGAAATTAGTCATAAGATTCTTAAACTCAACATGAATAGATCTAATATCATCAGAATCTAAGCTATCAAATGAATCAAGAGAGTGAAGTGATACCTTAACAGAAGATGAAGAAGTTTTCTTTGGAGATCCAGGCTTGTCTGAAGCACTTGCCATCAATGCAATGTTGTCATAATCCAATTCATCTTTAGAGTCACTAGAGTCTGCCCAATCCTTCTGTGTGACCATGAGTGCAAGTGTCCAACCTCACTGCAGTTAAAGCACTTGATCTTGGCCTTATCAAGCTTGATAATTGTACTCTTGCCTTTGTCACTCTTCTTCTCCTCTTTCTTCTGAAAAGATCCTTTGCTAAATCTTCTCCTGTTGAATCTTCCTTTCTTGAAATCTTTAGCAAACATAGCAAAGAGTTCTTGCATCTCTGATTTAGAATCATTATCTTCATAGTCTATATCTGTAGTCTCTGACTCAGAACTTTCTTTGCTCTTCTTCTTCCTCAAGTCTCCTTCAGTAGATTCAGACTTTTCTTCTGGAAGCTTCTTTGATTCAGATTGAGCAGTGAGTGCAACAGTTTTCATCTTTCCTTCACTCCTGCTCTTTTTCTGCTGCCTGTCAAGTTCATAAGCTCTCAATTTTCCATAAACTGCTTCTAATGATATTTCATCCAGATCATTAGCTTCCTCAATTGCAGATATCTTCTCATTGTAGAAATCAGGAAGAGCTTTCATGAACTTAGTATTCATATCCTCCAAGTCATAATATTTACCATGCATGGCCATCTCATTGATGAGTTTAGTAAACCTATCAAAGGTGTCAGTAAGTGACTCACCAGACTTGGATTCAAAATACTCATACTGTTGTATGAGAAGTGTCCTCATATTCTTCCTGACAGGTTTTGTTCCTTCACTGTGAACCTTTAGATTGTCCCATATCTCCTTAGCAGTTTTACAAGATAGAACATAGTTAGTTAGAACAGAATCAAGACTGTTGAATAGTATGTTTCTCACTTTAGCATCCTTAAGAACGTTCTCCTTTTCCTTGTCTGTCCATTCATATTTAGGCTTCTCTGCTGTATGTTCTGGAATAACTTTTCCTTCGACAGTTGCTTAAGGAACAAGCCTTGTTGGAACAAAAGGCCCATCTCTGATTCTGTCAAGATAATCAGGATCTGTTGCTTCCAGGTGATGCAACATCTTCACTTCCCATAAAGTATATTCGTTTCTCTTGAGCATAGGGATCTTAGTATTACCATCCTTGTAACCGACATGATTGCAGATCTTTATGATTATTCGAAATCCTTTATAAGATCAGGATATACAAGAAGTATTAGCAAAATTCTATTCTCAACATCACAACTTATGAATTATTCCTAACACATAGGTGCATGAACTGAATTGAAACCTAACCAGATCTCTGTGGGAATGAACTTAACTTATTCATATATTACTTGTGACCACGTACGCTTGCGTGATTTAGTGCAAACAAAACTCCTGATCTACAATCATAAGGTGTAATCAAATTTGAATAAATCAACTATCATTGAATTAAAAATTTTAAAAACAAAAAAAATATTTACCACATTATTCTACATACACGTTCAAAATTTAAGTTATATAAACTTTTAAATTACTCAATTATAAAAAAATTAGATTCAATCAATTAAAATACTAAAATGAATTTTAAACCAATTATCTTTAACATTTTACTTATACGTATTTTTTATTTATGCAATAATTAATTGGACAAATAAATTGACCTGACAATATATTTGAATTATTCAAAATACTAAATATACTCTCAAATAGTATTAGACATTATTTGGTGTATAATTTACCAATCAAAAAATAAAATTCATTACAAAGTCAATGAAAATATTCTTAGTTAATGTTTTCATAGCAAATTGATCAACTCAGCGAAAAAAATACTTATAATTCATTATTTTTTTATAAATAATTAATTTATCAATAATAGGGCATATGACATCTAAAAAATAATCAAAAATTTGAATTTTCTTATCAATCACAATTTTTGTAGGTAATTAATCTATCAATAAAAGGTCATACAAAATCTACAAAAATAACTGGAATAAAATAAATCAAAATACATTCCTCTCAATTTACAAAAAAATATTATTTACATAAAACCAATCAAATCCAAATAAAAATATATCCGAACCGAATTTGATTTCAAATACTGGATCCGATTTCAATCTGAAACCGGATACAACCGAATTGAAAATTAAAGGATCAAATAATTTTATCAATTATTCATTACACTTAGTAATGGTTAGTTATGGGTAATTCTTGGGTACACAAAATAATTTCACGTCATTTTAGTGCAAGATCCCAAAGACACATGGCATGAATGTACACAACATAAATAATTTTTCATATCTACGTAAGCACTTTTTTTAATATATGTCGAAAAAATATACTCACTGTTAAAGAAAATGAATTTCATGTTTTTTAACCCGATAATTAAATTACAAGGACATATATATAATAATGTGATTACGTGTTTATATATTACACATTTGAGTTTAGTTTCATGTACAGTTTTCTATTTTAACATGTTCGTTAAATAGAAAAAAGATAGGTGATACTCATTTTCAAATATCTTATTTTACATATATGGATGACAACGGGTTGGGTTTGATCCGAATTTTGTAAAATCCAAACCCATTCCAAATATTTTTGGGTTTAAAAATAAATCCAAAACTCAATATCCAAAACCAAATCCATCATATTTCGGATTAGATCTGATTTTTTTTGGTATCCAAAATTAGTAATAATGTAGCCAAAATTAAAATAATTGCTACACGCAAACAATATTAATTTTATTTATACAATAATTAAAATTAAAATGATTAAATTAAGTAGTCAAATATAACATATTATACGATTTAACATAATAAGTAAAATTTAATATATGTTAAAAAAATATTTTTTTGTATACAACATAAATGAAAAATCTATGTAAAGTAAAGAAAATCACATCTTAAATATATCAATAAAATTTGAGATTGAGAAATAGAAGTTATAATTACGAAATTAGTATTGATTATTTCTAATGAAATATTTGAATAAAAATAAATAAATTATATGTTTTACATGTAAAATATTACATAAAATAATTTCAAATTGTAACCATAAACTCTAACAGTCACATCGTACTCAAAGAATGAAATATATTGGATTTGTTTGGTTAATTGATAATGTTTATTTTTCTGTAATAAATCACTTCACTTATAAAAGAACATGAAATTTATAAAAATGATATTGAACAAACACATAGGATGCTAGATTAGATGAAAATTTTTCATTATCATACTACGTTCGTTTAATGGATTTGCACAGTATTTGATCCTTTCTCATATCGCTGAGAGACAATTTAATAATTTATAACGATCGTTAGAAATAAGTATTTATGAATTTTTAGTATATATTCAAAAAATTGATCGGGACCCATGCAAATATTTTGAATGTATTAATATAATAAAAATTATAGAAACCCGCTATACTGCACATTTAAATATAACAAATTTTCCAAACAACACAACTTAAAATATGGGTTAAAAACTTATGAACATGGTTGAAAAATTCTCAAAAATGAAAGAAATCAAATGAAAAATAAAATTAAGAAAAAATAATAAAGAGGGGCTTAGTATGTTTGAGCGGGGATGTGAATGTTATCATAATTGTTTGATAATATTGATATTAATACAATTGATATAAATTGAAGATTAATTTATAATTAAATTTTAATGAAATAATATTTTTTTCCCAAATTATGATTTAAATAATATATTTATATTAATTAATTAATTAATTAATTTTATCATTAGGTGTGTAGGTAGAACGCTAGTTTTATTAAAAAAAAGTTGCGTGCAAGAGAAACTGCAAAAGCTTTGCAAAGGACAAAAGTAACGGTGTGCGGCTATTGTTTTAATGTTGGGCCTACAAGAGTGGCATAAATCGGACCAAGCATCTCGCGCCGAATAATTGAAGTACTAACATTGTTGTTGTTACAGTTGAGGCAAACGGGACGGACCCATTTTTAATTTTACAATCTGATTAACTGGACTAAAATGTTAGAATTACTTATCGTTATATTTTATGAGTTGAAAATGTTAGGTTCTCCTTAAACGAGCCGTGTTCCAGAAATTGTTTGGCGGTCAATTAGGATATCGTCTAGCATCTAATCGGGTAAGTAGGAATTAATCGGTTATTATTAAAATTATTTTTAATATATTTATTTATTAAATATTTTTAACCACCTAGATCATTTTTTGACCTTCTAAACAAATTTCAGCCATTTTTCAATCGAATTACATAAAAACTACCTAAATCTGCACCTAACTCTACATCGTAACGTTTTGATGGAACCTAGAGCTTAAGCGCACCTAAGCAACCGGCTAGACTAATTATATCCTTATATATAATAAGCATAAGAGAGATTTATCCAAATTTTTGGTCTGGTCACTATACTACCAAAATCATATGATCCGTTGGATTAAAAATAGACGATCAAGGTTATATCACATTAACAACAAAATTATAATCTAAAAAGGATATAATCAGAAAAGGTTGTATTAGAAGTGAATTTAAAAAAAAGTTATTATCTAAAAAATATATAATTAAAAAAAGTAGTATTATAATTGAATTTTAAAAAGAAAATTATAATCTGAGAAGGATATAATAAAAAAATGTTGTATTAGAATTGAATTTTATTTATTTTTTATTAGTATTAAAAAAATCATATTTACTATTTGGGCTCTATCTTGAGATCTAGAAATCAGATTTGGATGATTTTACAATCCACGCGAATATCATAAAATTATATTTAATTTCGTGATAACTTTAATAATTTTTATTCCAATGGAAACACTCAGAATCTCAAGAGAAAATTTAATTACAAATTTTTATTAATCCTATTCAATGTAGAAGTCCTACATTGATAATGCTATTCAATGTAGAAAACCTATTATATATGATTTAAATAATTGACATATACATTTTTGTATTTCAGTATAAATGTACATTTTAGTATATAACATATTAAAATATAAAACATTTTTTATTCTAGATCTAATGGTTTTCATCTATTTATTTTAAGATCTTTGTCGTACGAAGGGTCAGACTACCGATTATCAAAATTTTGGATAAAATCTCTCTTACACTTATTATTAAAATTGTATTTGTTCGTTAGTAAAACTATCTTCAAATAATTATAAGGGTATTATGATAATAAAAATGAATTATAAGTAGAATTCATAAATCAAACAGAATTTTTAACGTAAAAAATCGTCAATATTTGTGTAGGTTTAATTGAAAAATAATTGTTAAACCATCAATAAATTAAAAAGTATTTTGCTAATTTCACCTTTTTAACAATAATTTAATATGTAAATTAATAACATATAAAATTAAAAATATTAATATAATTATAAATATTAAAAAAAACCGTGCAACACACGGATTATAAACTAATTGTTAGAACACTGCTAACAAATGAGTGATGTTGGATCGTCTATCCATCCACTCTGAGTGTAGTGATAACAATGGATTTGCTACTTTTCGATAATTTCAATTTTCTAAAATTTATATAGAGTAGCACATTTTATATAAAAAATAATACATGGCCAATTGTATAAAGAAATTTTTGCCACGATACTATTTTCAATTTTCATACGTATTTTCAAAAGGCCCAGCCTGAGGTAAGGAAAAAGCCCAACTTTACTTCCTTACTCATAGCATCGCCGCGAATAACATGAACTTCTAAACACTGATGGCAAAATATAAATATTGTGCGATATTAATCTAGAGATTGGGGAGTCTGAAATGTATCTCAGTTAAATTTCCTGAGATACATTAGATTTATATATAAATATGGTGTGGGTATTTTAGTAAAAATAGAAATTTTTTAGTTAGTCCTGCGGGCTCAATAAAATATAAGGTATGTTTTATAAGTATCTCAGAAAAAGTTTTTTGAGATTAATCTCATGTCCTTTTTCTCATTATTCTATTACCCTTAACATATTAGTTGGAATTTAGAAACTAACTTAAAATCCGTATAATGGAGGGATTTTCATTAATATTTTATGATATATTTATTTAATTTGAATTGAATTTTTTAAGATAAATTTTATAGATTTAAATATTTAAATGATACTACTTGATAATGATAATGTATATGTTGTTCATAATATTTATAGAAATGAGTGATTTTAGTTAGAAAATATCGAAAAGATAATATGTTTAAGTTGAAAAAAATAATTAATTAATTATTAGTAATTATAATATTATTATTTGATTTTATTAAATAGAATTGATCATTATGTTATTGGTACTTATTTTTTTTTTTTTATATTTTTCCCTCAGGGAAAATAATTTTTTTTGTCAGTGAACTATTGACCTTTTTAGAAACCTACCACTCAACTGTGAATTTTTACTTTTTACTCACTAACGTTAGGTTCGGTTTTCTTTTAGTCACTAAACTTAGGTTTAGATTTTGTTTTACTCACTAAACTTAGATTCGAATTTGATTATTAGCATTATGTTAATTTTTTTACTCACTAACCTTAGGTTCAGAGTGAACAAGTCAATTGAAGATTTAATACTTAGAATAATGCATTACAGAGGACAATTTGTTAAACTTGAATACTTGAAAATGATGCATTAAACTTTATCTTATTAAAATTTGTCGATTTATTTTTAAGATAAAGGTTAGTGAGTAAAACAAAATCCGAACCTAAGTTTAGTGACTAAAAGAAAACCGAACCTAAAATTAGTGAGTAAAAAAGAAAAATTCATAGTTGAGTGGTAGGTTTCTAAAAAGGTCAATAGTTCAGTGACAAAAAAATTCATTTTTCCAAATATAAAAGATTAGGTGAAAAAATGTCGAAAAAGGTAGCTAGCCTGGAAAGGTAATTGATTGGTTAAATAGTTGCATGTAAAAAAAGACCTCGCGTTTCGGCTACATGCACCTTCATTGAAGAAGCAATTATAAAAGAATAAATCTTGAGCTACACCCTTATACATTATTTATATAACTAGTATATTACTCTATAATTGTATTTTCCATTTTTTATTTTCTTAAAATGAACCCCGCCAGGACACTTTTTAGTGCTAGTAATGTTTTAGTAATGCATAAAGATGTAGCCCAAGATCTACTCATTATAAAATTTGAGTTTCCTTTTCGAGGATAATGTCTGTTTGAGTTTGTGTTCCTTAAAAAGTTACGAAATTCACCACTCAAGAAATCTCGAATTCAAAATAATGCATGAAATGTATTTAATTATATCTTATATATAATAAGCTTAAAAGGGATCTTATCCATAATTTTGGTTTGGTCACTGTATCGTTAAAATAATCTCAACCATCGAATATAATATTTTTGAAAATAAACGATCAAGATTATATCATATTAAAAAGAAAATTATAATCTAAAAAGGATATAATTAAAAAAATTGTATTAGAATTGAATTTTAAAAAGTAGTTATAATCTGAAAATGATATAAAAGATTGAATTAGAACTGAATTTTATTTATTTTTTATTGATATTCAAAAAAGTTCATATTTACTATTTAGGCTCTATCTCGAGATATATAAATCAGATTTGGATGATTTTACAGTCTACGCGAAACTCATAAAATTATCTTTAATTTAGTGATGATTTAACAATTATTATCCAAATGAAAACACTCAGAATCTCAAGAGAAAATATAATTATGAATTTTTACATTAATTCTATTTAGTGTAGAATACCTTCCTTAATAATCCTATTCAATATTAAGAAACCTAATTATATATGATTTAAATCATTGACAAGCACTTTTTCGTATTTCAATTTATTTAGTTTAAGATCTAACAGTTCTTATTTATTTTATCGTACTAAGGATCAGACTACCAACTACCAAAGTTTTGGACAAAATCCCTCTCACACTTATTATTATTAATACTGTATTTGGTTGTTAGTACAACTATCTTCAAAGTAGATTTTAAATAGAATAGAGTTTTCAATATAAAAAATCTTCAATTTCATCTCTCTTTTGTTTCTTGGTAGTTTTAATTGGAGAAAATTGTTAAATCATCACTAAATTAAAAATTATTTTGTTAATTTCACGTAGGCTGTAAAATCATCCAAATCAAGTTTTAAGAATTCAAGATAAAACACATAATAAATTGAACGTGTAAAATCTTATATATATATATATATATATATATATATATATATATATATATATATATATCAATTTCATAACAATAATTTGATATATAAACTAATAATAAATAAATAATAAAAAAATAATATAATAAATATTAAAAAAAAGAACCATGCGTTGCACGGATTATAAGATAGTACATGAAAAGCAAGGAACTAGGGAAGAAGCTGACCAGATAAAAGGATCTTTTAGTATCCATAAAGGGATGGGTCCCACACACAATCTTCAAACTGCAATTCTCACTTGTTTTGAACTTATATTTAAATACTACTCCCTCTGTCCCATCCATTTCTTTACACTTGCCTTTTTGGGATGTCTCATCCATTTATTTACATTTTAAACTTTCTAAAAATGGTAAAGTTTTATAATATAAAAATCAACTACATCCACTACTTTCCTCCGCTAACTCATTTTATACATTATATAGTGATGGGTCTCACCACTTTACTCATTTTTCCTACTTATCTCCTCTTTCTTTATATTTTTCCCTGGTCTCCGTGCCCAACCCAAATGTAAACATTTTGGGTGGGACGGAGGGAGTAAATGATAACTGGTGCGAAGTACGAGTTGGGACATTTATTTAAATTGATTATTTTTATTAAAATTATAAAAAAATTATTTCATTTATTGTGAAAAAAATATTTTTAAAAAAGATAATATTACAAAAGAAAACTACGTTATTTATGCAACTCAGTAGTTTATAATAAAAGAATTGTAATTACATCAGAATTTCAATAATTTTAAAAGACACGAATCTAGAAGGAGGTACCATTAAAAAGGGATTTCATTTATTAATAAGATATTAGAGCTCTCTTCTCTCTTTTCTGGTTCAAGCAGATCTGGTCGTCTCTCTCCGACGGTGCTCCTCCACCCGCCGGTGACCCTGATTTTCCTTGTTCCCTTATTTTGCTTTTTGTTTTCCTTCAATAATTAGCCTCCTTAGGTGAAGTTTGTTGGTACCCAATTATTTGGGTGTTTGTTTGTTTTCCAATTTTTTGGGTTGTTATGTTTTATTATGTTTGGATTTGTTGTTATGTTGCTTTAAAAATGATTTTATGGTGTATTGGAAAATCTGGGAAGGCCGCTTCTAAACTGGTACGGTGGTGGATATCACAAGAGTTCACCTGTCACAAAGAAAGATTGTTCAATCTATGGGGGCATCTGTACCTGCAACCTCAGTTGGTGAAACAGATGATTTTGAACACTAGACTATCACCGATTTTTTATGTGCGCAGGTCGATTGGGATGCTACAGTTTTCAAGGAAAGTTGGTGTCGTTTGGATTTCTCGGGAAACTTTTGTAATTATTTTTAGTGTCAAGAATATTTATATTTAGTTTGTTAAGTGATCTGGAAATAATGCAGCTATTTGTTTAGCTTGTTTATTTGTTTTTCAAACAGATTGGATTGCTAGTTGGGGTTTTTTTCCTAACTGAGTTTCAGTTGATTTAATGAAATGCTCTAAATTGTTTGTCAAAAATAAATAAATATTTGATGATAACCTGTGCAAAGAATGGGTCTGAAATTTTTTAATTAAATTGATCATTATTTTATTATAAAAAAATTACGTTATTGACAAAGAATTTGTTTATTAATAAAGGTCATTTTATATATTATTTATTAAAGTTTATTTAAGAAAAACGAGAAAAAACTAAATGATTCTGATATATACGTAAAATGTACATGATTATATATATTATTTGTGAAATGAATAGATTTATAATAAAAAATTATAATTATAATAATTATAATGAGAAAAGAATGTTAACTTCTCATAAACAAAACAAGAAAATGATATCATTTTCTAACTTTTAGTGAGAACAAAATAAAAGTTTGCTATTTACCGATGTTGTGTACTAAAGGTATTGCATTCTGAACATGATTATGTGCGTGTTTGGCAATCCAAAAAATGAACTTAGAGCATCTCCAATGCTAGTCCCTATTTTGGATCCCTAAAATATAGTAAAATATTGATTCCCTAAAATATAGGTAACAAAAAAGTTGTTTTACTCCAATGTTGGTTCCCTATATTTTAAAAAGTAATTTTAAAATATTATTTCGAAATTTAAAATTTTAAAGTATCAATTGGAAGGTCTTTTTTTTTTTTTTTTGTGGGCTTGAATGCATTTCCATTGCTTGACGTACCTATCCAATGGTACTAAAACAAACAAATTAACAACATAAGCAAGCAGCATAATCTGGAGCATTTGTATAATTCGGAGAATTCAGTTTACAGAAATAGCCTATCTAATTCAGTTCAAATATTAGTTCTAATATAATACTATTAGAGTATGAATATAATATAAGATCCATACTCTAATACCTTAAGGTTTTAGTGTATGGATCTTATATTATATTCTAACAAATACAACTGATATATTAGTTTCAAGCAAGTTTCACAAACTGTTTCTCATAAAAACAAAGCAGCAGTCCCTCACAAACTGTCAAGTCAAGACACTAAAGGGAACAGATTACGCAAATTACGCAATTACAACAAATTTTAACGGACTTAACCTAACTAAATCCTCTTTTTTAAAATATCAGCTTTGAGAGATTTATAATACTCCGCGAGGGGTGCCTCCATGGTACTAGTATCAATGCCCAAGATGGACATTTCATACATTCGATTTTCTAGTTTCTCCTTTACTCTGTCTCGTTCCTCCCTTGCTTTCTCTTGTTCCTCCGCTGCCTTAAACCTTACTTTTTCAAGATCAATCATCTGCTGAATTTTTTCATATCTAGCTTCAGACAACTTACTCACTGTATCTTTCACTTGGGTTAAAGCCGTAATGAATTCAACCCCTTTTGTATCATGTTCATCAATTTTTAAAAGTTTAGCAGCTTTTTTACCCATTGGTCTTTCCATTCTTTCTTCACTTTCTGCGACAGGAGTGCTAATAAACTGACTTTGAGCACTTGCAGAAGATGCAGGGCTTTCAAGCGGAGATTTCCTGGGTTTTTTTTCCAAAGTTGAACTGAACTTTGGACAGTTCCGCAATTCTGTCCAACAATGTATCAACTGGAAGGTTTTCTTTTGCAAGGTTGAATACATTGTCATTGCGTTGCGTACCTATGCAATGGTGCAGAACAAAGAAAAAAAAAGCTCAGAATTTATAATAGGGAAGATAATTCAATAAACTTCTAAGTGATAATTAAGCTGCTATGAAACCATCTGCTAGTTGCAAACAGACTACTGCTTTACAATACTAGGTCACCAGTTTTTAATACTAGTGACAGCATCTCCCGTTTCTATATTTTTTAGACAGAATCTCGTGAAGCTAATGTGTTAAACATTCTTGCAGAAGCAACAATGATTAAAACTAGCATTGCATATTTAAACTATATATTAATATATTCTCCTGATGAATCTGACAAGTAACTTCATGCAATATACTTTGAACAGCTAAGAATGATTGTACGATCCATGATCCTGTAATTCTCCTAAAAATGTCTAATTTCTACCCATTTAATGTAACTGCAAGTGAGGAATCTCCGGAATGGCTGAACAAATGGTAGCATGGTTAAGAAAAAATGGGCTGTTAATTCAACTTTCATGGCCTTATATGTTAACATTTAAATTCAACTATGTGATCTTTTCTAATTTTCAAGTTTTATATGAAACGTTGTTCTAGATTCATACAGGACATGTCACCAAATGTTACCGATCAAGTTAAATGTTTGTCTGGGTGTTCTAATGATCATTATGTGTAATTAGGATGGGTAATTACCTACAATCAGAATAATTTTAAGCTATTTTAAGACATGATATTTTTTTCACCATGATCAAGTCAACTATTTCGGTCTAATTTTGAGATTTCATATACATTATCAGTAGGAATAAAAACAACCAAAGGATCATTTAAAACAACAAAAAAGTACAGGCAGAATCTCATACTAATAAATTAGAAGGAATGTACCTTGTCTTGTTCGTTAAGTCCACTCTGATTTTTTTCTTGAACTTGATTGTAATACCCAACAAATTTGGACACCGACGAATTTATAACAGACCACCGATGAGACAATGAATTAGCTGTCCGGTCATTTGAAAATGTTTTGTTCTCATCGTAAAAGGCTACAATTCTTTCCCAATAAGTTTGACGTGTTTGATTGCTTCCTTGTATTGGATCCATGTTTATATTTCGCCAAGCAGAAACAAGTAGCATATCCTCCTCGGTAGAGAATTTAAAGATGTAAAAGGGGTTTACTTGCATACTTAATCAAGTTTAATTACTGTAAAATTCAAACACATATATAGATATATATAAGATTATCTTGGATTTGTTATTTAAAATGAAGAGAAATAAGTTGGGGTTTATACCTTAAGTAGACAAGTCTTGAATCGATGAAGAGAATTGATGAAGGAGAAGAACAGTTGGGATAAGAGGCGGGAGAGGGAATAGAGCGGAAAATGAAAGCGGGAGATGAGCCGGAGAATTTAGGGGCGTGAATTTAGGAATGTACCCTTGCACAGAGAAGAGAGAACCCATCAATTGATGTAGAGAATTGAACAAGTGAAGAGGAATTGTTGAGAACCAGTCCATCTAAAACCTTAAGGTATTAGAGTATGGATCTTATATTATATTCTAACACTCCCCCTCACTCGAAAGCCCATTTTTGGGTCGAAGAGTGGATCACGGGTGCTCATCTTTGGAGCATAACTTGCCTTCGTGTCCATATTAAATATTGAGAATATTGGGGGTCACAGAGAGTCGAACCTAGGATCTCTGCGTGCCTGAGCTTTGATACCATGTTAGAATAGAGAAGAATATAGAGAATTGTTTTCCGTGTCATTCTCATTGATCAGTCAGGTTAATATACAAAGTGTACAAACATATTCCTAGGCTAGAAACTAGGAAATGATTTCACTGAATTATTCTGATCCTAATTATATGCTAACCATAATTTGTTCTAATCCTAATTGTATGCTAACTATAATTTACAAGATCAAATATTTACATATTTGTATAATCTATCACACCCTCGCAATCGAAGCGGTAGGTTTACGAACGGTTAGACTGTCTCGAAAATCATCAAAAAGAACACGCGGAAGGCCTTTGGTGAAAATGTCCACTATTTGATAGCAGGACGGTGAACACGAACTTCCCCTTTTCTAACTTTTTCCCGAACAAAGTGTATGTCCATCTCAATGTGCTTAGTATGTTGATGTTGTACCGGGTTACCAGATAAGTAGATAGCACTGACGTTGTCACAGTACACCAAGGTTGCTTTAAGAATAGGGCATTTAAGCTCAAGTAGGAGATTTCGAACCCAACAAGATTCAGAAACAACGTTTGCGACACCTCTATATTCAGCTTCGGCACTGGATTTGGACATGGTTGGTTGCCGTTTTGAAGACCAAGATATCAAGTTATCACCAAAGAATACACAATAACCGGAGGTGGACCGACGAGTATCCGGACAACCTCCCCAATCTGCATGTGTATAAGCTAACAGAGATTTCAAAGGGGTCTTATACAAATGTGTGCCAAAATGTATCGTACCTCTAATGTAGCGTAAAATATGCTTCAATGCGTCCATATGCTCAACTCCGGGATCATGCATGAATAAGCAAACTTGTTGAACCGCGTATGATATGTTTGGCCGTGTGAATGTTAAGTATTGCAGGGCACCTGCCAGACGACGATATTTGGTGGGATCTTCATATGAAGTGCCAGAACTAGCACTCAGATTACCTTTTGTATCAACAGGAGTGGAACATGAATTGCAATTTGACATGCCTGCTCGGTCAAGAATATTTTCTACATAAGAACTTTGAGACATAAATATATTGTTTTCGTTCCGGGTTACGACAATCCCCAAGAAATAGCTCAGTGGACCCAAATCTTTCATTGCAAATTCTGTTGCTAACTTAGACATGATGCTAAGTCTGAGTGAGTCTGAAGATGCAGTGAGAATAATATCATCAACGTATAAGAGAATATAAGCAATATCCTTTCCACAACATTAAATGAACAAAGAATTATCAAAAGTACTATGTGAGGAACCAAGTTTGGCCACATATTTAGCAAAACGTCGATACCGGGCCCGGGGGGCTTGTTTCAAACCATAAAGAGATTTGCGCAACAGACATACATGGTCAGGTTTTGCCGGATCTCGGAACCCCAAAGGTTGATACATATACACCGTTTCATTCAAGTTGCCATGTAAGAATGCATTCTTGACATCAAGTTGGTGAATTGGGCAAGAAAGAGACAAAGCTATAGTAAGCACCACCCGAATAGTTGCCGGTTTCACGACCGGACTGAAAGTTTCATCACAATCCATGCCTTCCTGCTGAGACCTGCCATCACCTACAAGTCGAGCTTTATGCCTCTCCCAAGTCCCAAGTCTTACTATCAATTAGAGCATTATATTCATCTTTCATTGCATTTTTC
This sequence comes from Saposhnikovia divaricata, assembly GCA_036435485.1. NCBI lineage: Eukaryota > Viridiplantae > Streptophyta > Magnoliopsida > Apiales > Apiaceae > Saposhnikovia > Saposhnikovia divaricata. Next base: position 39,307,595 of record CM071599.1, read on the forward strand.
CAATTGTGGTCATTTAGTGCTTGCACTGGATTTCGGGGAATGGGTGAGATTGTAGTGGTGGTGGCACTCAAGGCTTGATTAGTGTATTTCAAGTTAGGTTTAAAAATACCGTGCTGACTACACATAGTCATACGGGAAGATGGCTGCAGAGGCGGTTGGACACGTGGTGGACTTCGTTGGTGAGGAGGACAGTAGCGTCTGGGGCTCCCAGTTAGGTGTGGTGGAGTCTGTTGCTGCACCAAGGGTGAGAGAGGTGGAGAAATGGGACGAGGTGGTGTATCAGGCCGATTGGCTTGATGATGGAGCATATGAAGTCTAAATGGAGACTCATTGTCTAAAAAATCATATGTGGTTGAGCTTGGGGTATTAACTTTAGAAAAAGGAATTGAGGATTCATCAAACCACAAATGGCGTGCTAAAATCATTTTTTGGTTATATAAGTCGTAACACTTGTAACCTCTATGATTGGAAGGATAGCCAAGAAAGACACAGGGAGTGGACCGGGACTGAAGTTTATGAATTTGTGTAGATGGGAATAGGGGAAAACATAGACACCCAAACACACGGAGGTGAGAATACATGGGATTCTTTTTATAAAGAATGTGGGTCGGTGTTTTGTAGGCAAGAATTTTGGTAAGAAGAATATTGTGAAGGTACGTAGCTACTGCCAAAGCGTGATGCCAATAAGAGCGAGGCATAGATGCATGAGCAAGTGATGTATTTGATTTTTCTTTCGGCTTTATCATTTTGGGGTGAGGTATGCGGACAAGAAAATCGAAAAGTCATCCCATGTTGGCTACAAAATTTTTGAAAGGGGCCATTGTTAAACTTATCACACTGAAAAGATTTAATTTTTCTTTCAAATTGTGTGTGAATATATGTGCGAAAAGACAAAAATATATTGTAAACCTGGGACTTGGCAGAGATGGGGAAAGTCCAGAGAAAATTTGTATAATCATCTAGGAAAAACACATAGTATTTATGGCCGACGGAACTAGGGACAGGTGATGTCCATGAAAAACAACACCTAGAGGGGGGGTGAATAGGTGTTTATGGTTAATAATGTGAATTTATGAACTGTTTTGAAAATAACTGAAAACAGCTTGCTGTTTGTAATAACACAGTTCACAAACAGCACGCTTTTTGTATCTAAAATGCAATGCAGAAAGAATATAAACAGTAAGTAACAGAGACACACAATCTTTTAGCCAGGTTCGACCCCTAATCCCCTATGGTCTACGTCCTGGTCCCTTACCAAACTTGGTAAGAGAATATATTATTGATCAAAGATAATCCAATTACAAGATACAACAATATATCTCCCCTTTTCTTAGCTACTGACAAATGGCTTGCTGAACACCTGTTTCTGAACCTGCTCTCTAAGCTATACTTCCCAAGTATACTTCTCTAGCAACGTTCACCAAACCCTTGTTCCCTAACCAATCTGTCCAGCAACTAAAATACCCAGCTGCTTACAAATGGCTTGCTGTTTTTCTGTGCTAGAACTAACTCTCTAAGCAATACTTCCCAAGTACACTTCTCTAGTCTAGTTCAACCCACCCAAACCTTAAGCCAACCTTGTACAGCAACTATTCAATACAACTTGAACAATACAAAGATTTAAATCAATTACAACTCAACCTATGAACCCCTCTGAATATATATGAGCGTGTATATATGGGTTTAAAAGGTTTAGAAGGATTTTGCAATGTAAGCTTTGTAGTTGTGTGTAGCTTCTTGTTTCTGCACTGTTCGGGGTTTTCAAGAACTGAGCATTTCACGTTCTTAAATAGATGAACAAGAATATAATTGAAATCAAAAACCAACGGTATGAATTGTAACCGTTAGTAATATTTTTGTAGAATATTCAAGATGAAGAACATAGAGAATGTGTTTGTCAGATGATAATAGAGATAGGAGCGTGTTTGACATGATGAGGAATATTTGATATGATTTAGGAAGACATCCCCATGTGTTTGTTTTTGAGTGGAGGTAGGGTGTGTCATTAAATTAATGAAAAGTAGAACTTTACTTTTCTTAATTTAACCCAAGGAATATGTTTGTCTCCCAATATGTATAGAATATGAGTGTTGGCATGTTAAATAACATTCAGAGGGCCCTTACACGTTTCTAACATTATTCCCACTTCATGCTCTTTAAATATTCGAATGATTCTTTAATTCTGCCAGACACAATCAGCTTGCTGTTTGTGAAACTGGTATGCTGATTGTCCATGCATTTGGCTTGTTGTTTGAGACAATCTGTTTAAGCTATAATACCCTGCAAAACCAAGTTAGCACAATACACTGCACAACCAAGTTAGCACAATACAGAAATAACATGATGTTTTATATCAAACAGCTTGCTGTTTGCGTATTGACCATGTGCAACTGGTTTGCCGAATTGTCACTGTATCTCAACTTTGGTTTGCTGTTAGATAGACTGATTATACAATCAGTAAGCTAGACAACCCTGCAAAACCAAGTTAGTACATATAGAAATAACATAGCAAGTTCATGTCAGCTTGCTGTTTGGTTCCGCCAAGTCCGAATCAGCTTGCTGTTTTGGTTCTAGCGAGTTCATGTCAGCTTGTTGTTTTCGTTCTGGTGAGTTCATATCAGCTTACTGTTTTGGTTCTGGTGAGCTGAACAGATAGATGACTTTATACCTTTGCATTTCCATATCACCAACCAAGTTACCTGATAATATACTTATGCATAGCAAACACATATATATGCGAATGATATATCAAGTGATTCAATCATATAATTGTAAGCTAGATATAGTGAAGCTAGTACAAGATAAACAATCAGCTTGCTGTATATAACATCAAAACATACTAGGGTAACAATCTCCCCCTTTTTGATGATTATATACTATAAGTGATTGAGCTAAAAGCTCCCCCTTAATCATTAATTAATACTTCCTGCAAAACCAGATTAGATAAATACACATGAAGTATTACAATGCGCCATTTGTATTCATCATCAAAACATCACGCCAACAATCTCCCCCTTTTTGATGATGACATACTTGAATACAATAGAGAGACTATGTTGCTCCCCCTAAAACAATGCTCCCCCTGATTAATATAATATCTCATCATGTAATCAGGTTAGCACAATTCAACATATGCAATAGGATATAAACACACGACTCATCCCTGCATAACACATTAGATGATAAATCCAACATATAACACATAGAACATATATCTTCCTTCATATTTTATTCTCATGTATTCATGTTTTTCTCCCCCTATGAAATCATCAGAAAAGGGTAATCACGTATCATATTCAATTTAAGCATGGATTATGATGTACCACATAATGCACGAGTACACATTTACTCAAAATATTTCATGCGAAAGAATTAACAATACGTATGCATGCAAGTGAATTCTACTTAAAATTCATTATAGACATCTATATAGGAATAGCAAATTAATTTAGCATGCAAATAATACTAAAAAGGTAAGCTAAAGTACCAAACCTTTGCACTTAGCTTGCTATTTCTAGGGACCTTTTGTTGCACAAAAACTCAACGTTTTGGCATCCATACTTGCTTGATTCCTGCATGGTTAGTTGCTAGCACATTATGAGAGGAATTTAAATCAGAATAGATTGAATTTACCTCACTTGCATCATCTTCTGAATTCGAATAATCACTATCCACACAATCTTCTTTTATGGATCCTAGTGAACTATCTTCATCATTCAGACCTGCAAGAGCCAAATTCATCATGTCTTCGCTTGAGTCATCACTGGAGTCTGAATCATCATCACTATAAGTCAGTGAAGCCTTTGATTTTCTTTTGTTTTTGAAAACAGCATGCTGTTTTGACTTTAACTTGTAGCAATCCTTTTTATAATGACCAAGCTTGCCACATTCGAAACAAGTTTGTTCCTTGGCTTTCCTTTTGGAGAATTCACCTCTTTCCCTTTTCATTCTATTTTTCTTTTCAATCAACCTCTTGATCTTTTGTGAGATGAGTGCCATTTCTTCGTCAGATTCTTCATCAGATTCAAACAGCTTGCTGTTTGCAGACTCTGGCTTGCTGTTTGTAGAGTGAAGAGCCAAATTCCTCATTTTGGCTAGGGGAACCCGAACATCTTCAGCCTGACCTTTGCTTATCTTGCTTTCAAATTGTTCTAGCTCTGCAAACACAGCTAGGTGATCCATGGTGTCGATTGTTGAGGATGATTCCAAAGCCGTGACCTTGGCTTCATAAATAAATGGTACCGCACTTAACACTTTCATGTTAATTTCATCTTGTGGAATGTCTTTTCCAAGTCTCTTTAATGAATTTATAGTAACTTGGAACCTTGCTTGACCTTCTTTGATAGTTTCATCATCCTTGAGCTTGAAGTTTCCAAAATCATTCATTAGTTTGCTAAGCTTCACCTTCCTCAAGGTTTTTGATCCTTCATGATAGGTTTCCAAAGCATCCCACATTTCTTTTGCTATTTTTAGGGAGGAGATTTTGTCATACTCAGCTTGATCTAGAGCATTCATTATGGAGTTTCTAGCTTCTCCATTAAAACCACATTTGATAATTTCATCCATAGTGAGATCATCAACATCTTTCGGTTGATTCTTTTCATCCAAGAATTGATAATCTCCTTTCTGTACAACTCTTAACACCAGTGGCCTCTTGGATAAGAATGTTTCCATTCTACATTTCCACCAATTGTAATTTTTTGATCCAGTGAGGAGAGGAGCCCTATAATCGGCTTTTGCTTCAAGATAATGTTCCGCCATGATCGATACTTTCATGTTACAGAATTGTTAGTATACCACGCTCTGATACCAATTGAAAAACAACACCTAGAGGGGGGGGGGGGTGAATAGGTGTTTATGGTTAATAATGTGAATTTATGAACTGTTTTGAAAATAACTGAAAACAGCTTGCTGTTTGTAATAACACAGTTCACAAACAGCACGCTGTTTGTATCTAAAATGCAATGCAGAAAGAATATAAACAGTAAGTAACAGAGACACATAATCTTTTAGCCAGGTTCGACCCCTAATCCCCTATGGTCTACGTCCTGGTCCCTTACCAAACTTGGTAAGAGAATATATTATTGATCAAAGATAATCCAATTACAAGATACAACAATATATCTCCCCTTTTCTTAGCTACTGACAAATGGCTTGCTGAACACCTGTTTCTGAACCTGCTCTCTAAGCTATACTTCCCAAGTATACTTCTCTAGCAACGTTCACCAAACCCTTGTTCCCTAACCAATCTGTCCAGCAACTAAAATACCCAGCTGCTTACAAATGGCTTGCTGTTTTTCTGTGCTAGAACTAACTCTCTAAGCAATACTTCCCAAGTACACTTCTCTAGTCTAGTTCAACCCACCCAAACCTTAAGCCAACCTTGTACAACAACTATTCAATACAACTTGAACAATACAAAGATTTAAATCAATTACAACTCAACCTATGAACCCCTCTGAATATATATGAGCGTGTATATATGGGTTTAAAAGGTTTAGAAGGATTTTGCAATGTAAGCTTTGTAGTTGTGTGTAGCTTCTTGTTTCTGCACTGTTCGGGGTTTTCAAGAACTGAGCATTTCACGTTCTTAAATAGATGAACAAGAATATAATTGAAATAAAAAACCAACGGTATGAATTGTAACCGTTAGTAATATTTTTGTAGAATATTCAAGATGAAGAACATAGAGAATGTGTTTGTCAGATGATAATAGAGATAGGAGCGTGTTTGACATGATGAGGAATATTTGATATGATTTAGGAAGACATCCCCATGTGTTTGTTTTTGAGTGGAGGTAGGGTGTGTCATTAAATTAATGAAAAGTAGAACTTTACTTTTCTTAATTTAACCCAAGGAATATGTTTGTCTCCCAATATGTATAGAATATGAGACACCAGAACCAAAACAGTAAGCTGATATGAACTCACCAGAACGAAAACAGCAAGCTGACATGAACTCGCTAGAACCAAAACAGCAAGCTGATTCGGACTTGGCGGAACCAAACAGCAAGCTGACATGAACTTGCTATGTTATTTCTATATGTACTAACTTGGTTTTGCAGGGTTGTCTAGCTTACTGATTGTATAATCAGTCTATCTAACAGCAAACCAAAGTTGAGATACAGTGACAATTGGGCAAACCAGTTGCACATGGTCAATACGCAAACAACAAGCTGTTTGATATAAAACATCATGTTATTTCTGTATTGTGCTAACTTGGTTGTGCAGTGTATTGTGCTAACTTGGTTTTGCAGGGTATTATAGCTTAACCAGATTATCTCAAACAACAAGCCAAATGCATGGACAATCAGCATACCAGTTTCACAAACAGCAAGCTGATTGTGTCTGGCAGAATTAAAGAATCATTCGAATATTTACAGAGCATGAAGTGGGAATAATGTTAGAAATGTGTAAGGGCCCTCTGAATGTTATTTAACATGCCAACAGTCCATAGGTCACTGTGAACAATATCAAATGGCATAGTAGTAGTCGAATTAGAATCATAAACGGGCATTTTAACCAATTTTCCCAAGGGACATGAATGACAAACATTGTTCCGAGCCTTATCACATTCAATCAAATTACGACTACGTAAAGAATTAAAAATTACATCGCCCGGGTGACCCAAACGAGAGTGCCAAATATGGGAAGAAATGACATTAAAAGCAGAAGGTGCAGAAAAGGAAATGGCTCTGGAATTTTTGGTGAAGGGATAAAGATCACCCGTGCTGTCACATCTCATTAGCTTGTTCCCCGTCCGGAAATCCTTCACATAAAACCCAAAAGGATCAAATTCAACAGAAACCATATCATCAGTAGTAAATTTACGAACCGAAATAAGGTTTTTGATTAGGTTGGGTGCATGGAGAACATTTTTTCAGGTTTAGGGTAGGTTTATTTTTAAGTGCAGTATTCTCGTAACCATGGATTGGAATCATATGACCATTACCAACAACAATGCCATTATTTTTGCTCAATTGAAAGTAAGATGAAAGAGTACCTGAGGAGTTGGTTATATGAGATGTAGCGCCAGTATCCATGTACTAATTGTTGTCTTCTGGCGGATGAAGAGACAAAGTGCGCATAGCCTGCTCCATGTCAGTAGGAGCATAGGAAGGTGGGGTAGCAGTGAAGAAAGATTGCGAAGGGCATGAACCCAAGATACCCTGCTGATTATTTTGACGAGGCTTCTCCCACCCAATGGTCGGATCTGGACACGGCGGCGTGGCCCAAAACTGAGGAGAAAACCTTGCCCAAGGAGGATAGACCCACTGCTGTGGTTGTTTCAAGCCATAAGGAGTTTTTGCGGCTCACTGATTGCCGCGGTAGCCACCACCATTGTTACCGCGGTTGTTGTTGCGGTTATTTCCTCCACCACGTTGGTTGTTATTATTTCGACCGCGGTTGTTGTTATTATTTCTTCCTCGGTTGGTATTATTGCCACGATTATTGTTGGAATTTTCAGCATGATTAGACTGTCCATGAAGAGCAAGCAATAACATTTGGAGAAAGAAGGGCAGTATTTGAACCTGGGTCACTGGTAATGTCTTCGACATTATTTTCCTCCTCAAGATCAAGTAAAGATTGCACCGCCTCGAAGGAAGGGAGAGGTACTTTACTCACCACATTTATGTGAAAATACTTGTACTCTTCAGGGAGCCCACGTAGGAGACGAAGGACCAGGCGTTCTTCTGACACCTTGTGACCGACGTTGGCTAGGCTATCTGCAAGAACCTTGAGCCGCGTACAATATGCCTTCACATAGGGAAATCCACCAGTTTTGTGTTAGTGAATTTTGTATCAAGGGCAAGAGCCCTAGCAGATTTGTTGTCTTGAAAAAGATGGAGGAGGCGATTCCATGCTTCAGCAACAGTGTCATCTTGATCAATGATCGTGTTGAGAAGATCATTAGAAATCGTGCCATCAATCCATTGACGGACAATGTCATCTAGTCGATCCCAGAGAGCTTTGGCGACCGCTTTTTCCACGACGGTGGCTGTAGATGCAGAAGGTGCCGGAACAGGTGGTGGTGGGATGATGTGGTCAATAACCAAGTTTGCTCGGCAATGAAGCTTGAACAGGGTTGCCAAATTGTTGAATTGAGTGCCTTCATAGTCTAGGACGACAGGATTGCACAATTTTATGTTGGTGACAGTAGTTGCAGGGTGCAACTTGGAGACGTCAGCCATTGAAAATGAGAAAGAAAAGATAAAAGAAAGGAGAAAGACAGCTAGGGTTTAGGAGACCCGCTCTGATACCATGTTGATACCAGGTCGAACCTGGGATCTCTGTGTGCCTGAGCTCTGATACCATGTTGAGAACCAGTCCATCTAAAACCTTAAGGTATTAGAGTATGGATCTTATATTATATTCTAACAGGAATAGTAGAGATAATGGCGGGAGAGGAGAAACAGCGCGAGCGGGAGATGACCTGGACAATATAGGGATTGATTTTTGCTCCCTTAAATAAGGGGCTGAGTTTTCTCTCACCTAAAATATATAAGGGATGGGGAGTAGCGTTGGAGGACTATTTTGCAGTACTAATCCCTAAATTTTATCCAGCTAGGCTAAATATATGTAAGGGGCAAGTGCGTTGGAGTTGCTCTAATATTAGGCTGAAAACACGTTATAACTTACCTGGCCTGTTTGGCCAATAATTCGTGAGGACTTATTAGATAAGTTGAATGTTGAGTATTCTTAACATTCAATTTTTAGCTTATTCTATTTTCTTGATATACGCAATATATAGGTTTCTTTTGGGAAATCTTATTTTTCAGAAATAGGTTACTTATTCTGAAAAAAAGTACGCGAATATGAACTTTTTTCTGAAATAAATAACATATTTTTGCAAGATAACGAATGACAAATTCTCCATATACATTTTTTTCTAAAAAAAAGTATGTAAATATGAATTTTTTTTCAAATAAATAACTTATAAGTTATACTTAAGATTTGCCAAACATGGTCATAATATCCTTCAAATCTTCAAAATCATATATCTTTTGACCCGTCCATTAGAAAATTAATATTTATATATCAAATTTATCTAGTCATCGAGATCTATCCATTAATATCCATTGATATATATTAGAAAACAAATATATTGAAAATAATAAAAAAAAAGTTAACATATAAGTTCTGATTTATTTACCAAACAATGTACTCACTTATAAGTTCTGATTTACTTATCACTTATAATTTACTTATTACTTACAAATAACAAGTAACTTATTTTAAGGTAAACCAAACGAATCCTATGTGTCCAGACCCCGACAAAGTACACAAAACATCCGGATATGCTCTCAAGGTTATATTTTATTCATTCACCAAACCAGTACTTAAATATATAAAGACTGGCTTGGAGCACAAGACATACCAGGTAACTCCAACCACTCATAAGGAAATTCATTATTCTCAATAATATAAATAAAAGCAATATCTTAATATCCCAGAATACATAATAAATAAATATCTTTTAATAACAACAACAACAGCAACAACAACAACAATAATAATAATAATAATAATAATAATAATAATAATAATAATAATAATAATAATAATAATAATATACGTTAACATCCCCCCTCAAACTCATGATACTCAGAATCGTGAGTTTCCAAAAAAATAAAATCGAATTTGCTTCAATCAGTAGACCCACTTGAATCATCTTCCTCATCGTGATCATTGTCTTTATCCTCGTCCTCGTCATATCTTTGTTCCCAACGCGTCTCTTTCATCGCTTCACGATTTTCCTCAGAATTTCTCTTTTTGTCGTTGTTGATTTGGAACAGTCTCTTACAAAAATGTATCATCATCGTCGTTGTGTTTTCTGTCATATTCTTTGGGTTTTTTCGCCCATGAACTCTCGCAAATTTTTTCCTTCACAACACGAACTCTCGTAGTGTTATTATTCTCACCCACAAACTCTTGTTGGATTCTTCACACACCACGAACTCTCGTAGTATTAATTATTCTCACACCTACCAACTCTAGCTTGTTTGATTTTCGTTCGCACGCGCAAACTCTTACGGGGATAACCTAGGCTCTTAATACCATGATAAAATATGCTCTCAAGGTTATATTTTATTCATTCACCAAACCAGTACTTAAATGCATAAAGACTGGTTTGGAGCAAAAGACATACCAAGTAACTCCAACCACTCATAAGGAAATTCATTATTCTCAATAATATAAATAAAAGCAATATCTAAATATCCCAGAATACATAATAAATAAATATCTTTTAACAATAATAATGATAATAATATACGTTAACAAAAAATAATGTTGGATTTTAGAATTCTTAAAGCCTTAAATAATACCCTTATAATTATAAATTATTTTGCCATAATTATGATTATTTTATCATTGTTGAGTATTGAATACAGTAGAAGAATACAGAGGGGGGGGGGGTGAATGGATTCTTGAACTTTTCTTCGTTCTTGAATCTTTGCAGCAAGATATGTGTTGAGTGTGTGAGATATGTAAGTGCGGATAACAAAGACAAACACAACACAATATTACTTTAATCTAATATTTTATTAGATAAAGATTTTGCTACAATCTGTGAATACAAATGATAGTATTCTCAGCTTCGTTTTTCTCAGAGAGATATTTCTTCTGATGTATATGAAAATCTTATCTCTAAAAATTTAACTTCTAAGGAAGTGAGGTTGTATCCTTATAGACATGGATACACCTACTTACTACAAATAAGGTAGGTAAACAAACTACTTTCAAGTCTGTCTATCTCATTTGAGTAAGAGTCCAAACGGCTACAGATTTGACTTTGCAAAGCCTGTTCAGATCCACTTCTTTAGCTCCCTTGTCCCTTTGTCTTATCTCTCCAAGCTTCTTTGTAGGCTTTCCAATGTGCTTTATAGTACATAGTCAAATAAAGCGTCTTGGCTTGTTGCAGGTTTCTGACTTGTACAATTCTTCAGTATTTTGTCTCCAAGAGTGTATTCGAGAAGTGGCTAAGTGATTGATTCGAGAACTCGAATTGACTTAATCGATAACTCTGAGTTCTCGAATAGCGTTATATTGACATATCGAATCACTTCTCGAATAGCTCTTTTCTCTGGGACTCCTTGAGATATTGAATAAAGCATTTTGACATATCGAATCCCTGAGATGTCGAATAGCTTCTTTAGTCCTTGAGATATCGAATAGAGCATTGACTTGTTGACTCTTAGAGAACTCGAATGATGCTTTGACCTGTTGACTCCATGAGTTCTCGAATCGAGTAATAGACATATCGAATCTCTGAGATATCGAATGAGATATCGAACAGTGTATTCAGAGATATCGAATAGTGTCTTCTGAGATATCGAATCTCTGGCTTCTCGAATGTTAGACTTCTCGAATAGACAAATGTACTTCTCGAATTGGTACTTAGGCAAATTCTTCATTTCTTCAAATCCCAACTGTGATTATTTGGCAGTCTTTATCTCCTTGCTTGAGTCATGAACCTTGGAACTTCTTTCAAGCATTATTCTTGACTTTATAAGTACAGTTACACAACTAGGATTTGATGCCTATTACAAGTATAGAACAAATATAAACTCTACAACTAGAGGTTCCCTCAGTTAAGAGGTCATGTAGGTAATGAATAGCATTACACATACTTAGGCTTGTTATTAGATGTATTCAGGCATGCCTCTGTGACTAACAATCATCGACGAATAGTTGTAATTGTTTTAAATAAGCATGTTTAATGCTTAAATAGAAGAATTCAAATTCTACTGAGTTGGCGAAGCATTTTAAAAGCTACTAGTTATCTGACGAGGGGCGTCAAAGAGTGCGAGTTTCTAGCTTCTCGTTTTGCATTGGAGGTTGTTACGGTTTGTGGCTGGTCCTTCAGGTAAAGACCGTGTGTACGGATCCCACGGACAAGGTAAGGTCCTTTTCAGAACCTGTTATTGTTTGTGCATATTCAAGTTCGGTCCTGAAAGAGAAAGAGATGCGTACGGCGGTGGTGGTGGTTAGTGGTGGTGTCGAGGCGGTGATTTCAAATTACTATATTCTTAAATTTATTTTAGGCTTTATTTACTCTTCAGTTTATTTTGTATGTTCTTATTTATTTATTGAGTAATTAAATTTGTTAAGTTTAATAGCATCAAATGAGTTTATTAATATGATATCAGCAGTATAATTTTAAACGCTAATTGGTTCTTGTATTTTCGATTGTGTCTTTACCTTTAATAGTTGCAATTCTTGTACATTATTGTAAAACTAGTTGAAAACCCGTGCTTCGCGCGGGCGAAAATTATTTTCCTAAAAATATGTAAAATATCTCATATAATTTAAAATTAATTTAATTATTTTTAATCTTTATTAAGAAACAAAATTATTTTTAATGGTATTACTTTGGATCAAATTTGGTTACCTTGCAGTAGTCGATTTTGAGTCTGAGTGAACTTTAATGTTTGTGTCATATGATTGTGTTATTGCATTCCGGGCGGCTTTTTTGTTAGTTGGTCTCTATGTTAAATGTCTGAAGAACGAATCAAAATTCATTCTTTTACGAAAATGCCATGAGGTACAAATCACTCAACTTTTTGGAAATTTATTTGTCCCAACAGTATCTTTACGACACTCTTGTAAAAAAAAAAAATTCCCCAAGAATAGTAAAATGCAAAAACTGTCTTCAAGAAGTGACTACCCAGTCTCGATTTGAAAAGATGTGAAACAATAAATAATATGTTTATCTTGGAGCGATAGTTGTGGCACTTAGATAGTTAGATGAACAAGATGAAGAGTCTACTTCGTGTTGTTTCCTCTCGGACGAAGAAACCAGGTTCTTTAGGCTGAGGCAGGGTAATATCACTAGTTAGCATTAGTACCACTGTTGCCATTGTTGGCCTATCGGCTGGATATTGTTGCACGCACAACATCCCTATTTGGACAGCTCGAAACACTTCCAATCGATGTTCATGGCTTGACTTCGCAATAACCCTATCCACGAGGTCCAACACTTTGCCTTCTGTATAAGCTATCCATGCCTAAACAATTAGGTGAAATAAACGCAGTTATGGAACCATAGCATACAGGTATCAAAGAGATGTATATTAATGTCACAGGCACATACATGTCCAAGAAGGTTAAGATTGTGATCCGGATGTGTAAAGTTTATGTTTTTCTTCCCACTCACTATCTCCAACAGCAATACCCCAAAGCTATGAACATCAGATTTCACCGAAAATATGCCATCAATTACGTACTCGGGGAACATGTAACCACTCCAAAAAATAAAAAAATATCATTTAATGAATCAGATTTTGGTTTTTCAGTAGATATACTATTTTTTTAAAGAATTGTAGAGATTCTTACTATGTTCCAACTACTCTAGCTGTATTCACTCCATTTTCAGTCCCTCCACAGATCCTTGCCAAGCCAAAATCCAAAATTTTAGGGGTCATATCATTATTGAGTAGAACATTGCTGGCTTTGAGATCCCTATGGATGATCCGCAGTCTGGAATCCTGATGAAGGTAGAGGAGTCCCCTTGCAATGCCATTTATGATTTTATAGCGCATTGGCTAGTCTAGTGCTTTGCTTCATTTTTCATCTGTTCGAATGGTCAGTTAGATTACACTATTAAAGGAGACAAAGGTAATGGGCATATGGTTGAGTGTCTGATTAGAATAAAAAGACAACATTACTAAAGAGGTTAAGTATACCAAAGATGAAGAAGTCTAAGCTTTTATTCGACATGTATTCATACACCAATATTCTTTCCCCATCCTGCACAGAACAGCCAAGAAGCTTCACAAGATTTCGGTGCTGAAGTTGAGCAATGCACGAAACTTCATTTATAAACTCTGTTAACCCTTGCCTTAAATATTTTGGTAGCCTCTTTACAGCTATTTCTTTTGTGTCACCAAGCATACCCTAAAATTCAGTGTGATAGTGTCATAATCTGCAGTGAAATCAAATGGCATATATTCTCTTGCGAATCACTAATTAACTCTATTAAAGAAGTAAGACCGTGGACTATATTTTGGCAGTAACACTCTAACTTCTAGAATAATGCTTTGAAAAGAAATATATATGCACTATAAATGTTTGTCTGCATTCTGATCATGTAGATTACTCCATTTCAAGTGTAATTTTATCATGTACTACATTATATCAGTCAGTGATCTCTATACATGAAAGTGGCTTTAATCTTTTGTCCTACAACAAATGCAGCTGCATGTGACAATTTTACCTTATAGACAGTGCCAAAACCACCTTCTCCCAGCTTAAAGGTTGTCGAGAAGTCATTGGTGGCATTAGCTAAGGTTGTGAAGTCAAACAATGGAAACTCTAATTCCTCATCACCATTTCCATTGCCACCATCATTTTCTGTATACAGCCTCGCTATCCCTGCAATTGCCACGTTTAGAGGCATGCAGTAAAAACTAATCAAAGGATTGCAGGATAACACCTATATTTTGATGGATAATTAAATTACCTGCTGTCTTCTATTTTTTCTTCTTCCTGGTTACCCACAGGCATATTCCCACGGCCATCATAATTGTTACAGTCAGAGGAATGATGATAATGAGCACCACTTTGGACCTCCCTTTTTTAGCTGTAGATTTACCTAGAAAAAAGAAGGTAAAAACTTAAAATCATATATCATCAAGACCAATCATTAAAAGAATATATACATAAGCAAGACCACCATATATATGTGCTAGCTCATCCATGTCTGTAATCAACATTACAAATTTTGATAATAATGAAGACAAGTTAAGTTACCTGATTCAGCATTAACTAACTCAGAAGCAGCCATTCTTATGTAAAGATCCTGCCCACCATTTTCAGTAAACTCTCTAATATCCAAAAGGTCATTGAACCATAGCAAGCATCCGCTTCCACCATCTCTAATGTCTGTATTTACATAAGCTGTACACGAGCAATTCCTTAAGCACACCTTCTTACATTCATCAAGACTCATATTCTTATCGAACCAAGAATGCTGAGTATCTGGTAATTTCAACCCGAATGATTCACAAATCGCTCACCATCCGCACAACTCAATGGTACTTTCCTTTCACATCCACTTGACCAATTAGTTTTTACAATTTATTTTATTCATATTGTTTTGAAAAGCAAGGTCCGTACATGTTTTGGTAGTGCAGGCTGCAGGGTGATCAAATCCTCAAATTAGATGCAGTATAAAATTGAAGATCAATTGCGCCTAGTTTGAAAACCAGGAAATTTGTTACAAAACTTGACTTCAATATCCCAGCAATTAACACACGATGCTTCAAATCTGTATGAAAAAGCATCCCATTACCTATTTTTGTCTTATTTCTTACTATTACATAATTTTTTTTACAATACAAAATCCATTTTTATCCTTTTCCCCACTTCCTTAGTGATTCAGTACAAGTTCAATAACATAGTCATGCCAGCTCCTAGTTTGAAAATGAGGCAATTTATGCAGTTTTAGTTGGAAGTTATTGCAGCTTCCAATTATCCCAATTTATAGCAGACCAAAACATATAATAACGTGGATATTTCTATAAAGACTTAAGAGAAGCATGATAAAATTCATCCTAGCCTCCTCTTTGTTATATGTATGTCATCTTGATCATGAATACAAAGCTCTGGAAACAGGCCAATGTCCAAAATACAATATTCTTTTCGCCTCCATCAGAATAGATAAAAGGCAACAAACTAATTAATCAGAAGTCCCAAATAACAGACCAAAGCAGATTATGAATCATTAAACCTAACAGCTTGGAAATTAAACCTAACATCTTGGAAATTAAAAAATCTAAATTAAGGACAAACAATGAATCAGGCCATACCTTTTAAAAGACCTGCTCCGCAGAATGATGCTGATGCCGCGACACTTGAGTATTGTCACTGGTCGTGAATATTTATATAGATGGATAGAAGCAGCCGAAGGGCTTTCGGTTATGAAAATGCGTAACCGGCGAGATCGTTAGGATTCCTTCATACAAATAACTATGAGGGAGGCAGGAAGGCATAGGATTTATAGGATTTGGTCAATTTTACACAGGTGAATTATAGATAGATGCCAATGAAACGTAGAAAAGGAAATTAGAGAAAATAGAAACAGAGAATAGGAGTTTCTGGGAGAGACACGTCAGCAGCCCGAGTTTTTCTTTTATATAGATGTATAAATTCGTTTGTAGCGCTGGATTTTATCCTTGTCTTATTTTCTGCAAGAAAAATGGTAGGATGAATTAGAACTCTTGAAGGTGTGACGCTGATTCAACATCAGTAATGTGTGTTTAGAAGGCTATGTTGTTTTTCCTTAATGTTAATTGAATTGCTGGGTTGCATGCTTGTGTAGTATTATTGATTTTGGGCTTATTTTGCTTTAGTTTATTTTTTTTATATGTTTCCATATTTAGCTTTTGGTCGTGGGCATGATTAATGGTAAGTTTTTAAGTCTTTAAAGTGTATTTATGTGGATTGATTATGTATTTATTGGTGGTTGACATATTACATATGTTATATATTTGATTGATTATTTAGGGAGTCTTTTAAGGATTTAATTGGTAAATAGTTGAGAATATTGAATGTACTCTTAGTTAATATTAACATCTATCTTTTAAATTTCATTAAATGATCTTTTTATTATAATTGTATACATAATTATAACCAAGAGTTTAATGATTTGTTTATAATGTGGTCATTGAAATAGTGTTATAATATGTCTTAAATGTGATTGATTGATTTTTAGGTATTAATTTACGTTTTCAATTTGGATTGTAATTACTTTTGTTATTAATGTGTTAAAGTTGAAGTTTCTTGTAATAATTAATTTTTTTTAACATGTTCAATGCTAATTATGCCTTGATTGATGATTATTTTGTACCATTTATGGGTGGCCAGAAATGATGGCGTATATTTTGGCCTTGTATAGGCAATCAAGTACCATTTTGTTGGCGTATATTTTTAAATGACTGTATAGTAGATCGTTTATGAGAAATTGTTTTTTATATGTCTAACCATAGGGGACCCCTTTGGTTAGATATATAAAATTATTCAATTTTATTATGTATACTGAGTATAATAATTATTTAATGTATATTCGATTAATGCCTCTTTGACATAATTTTATTTGTTGTGTTGATATTTCAGTTTCCGTGGGTGAAAAGTAGTGTAAGAGAAGATGGATGACGAAAGAATTTTGGATTTTAGGGTGAGAAGATGAATGAAGGCGGGATTATGGATTACTACAATGGATGAATCAAGATGAAGAATCAAGAATTTTCTAGTCATTTGATATTTAGGCCTTTTTTAATGATGTACTTTTTATTCAGTAGGGTACTCTTTTTTCCCCGCTTGAGTTTTTTTCCCATAGGGTTTTGCTCTTGTGGGATTTTTAATGAAGCCTTTTTTGGTGGATATAAAGGTGTAATTATCTAAACTTCCGGAGGAATCTCTTTCTTATGGGTCGTTAGACCCATGGATTGGTTAAGCATACCTTTCGGTTAGATGATGTAGCTTTTATTATCTCTTCTCATGTATCATCTTTCATGAATGAAATTTATCATTCCTCTAAAAAAAAAGAAGAATTCAAATTCCAAAAATAGAGGAAGGTGACGGTGTCGTTCTCAGAAAGATTTGGTTAGGTAGGTGTCCCGTCAAATGGATAAATATAGAGTCAAAGAACACTATTTTGGTTGGGGCCTGCTCACAGCAAATATTTATTAGTATCGTTTATTGGAAATATACGTATTGCATAAACTTTTTCCGATATGTGTATAGTAGGATTTTTGATGTGAAAATATGAAGATTCCATCCTTTTATGTAATGTAAAAATGTTATGTGACACGATTTGCTGGCAAAAATCATTTACAGATGATCGCGTACCATTTTTGTTTGTGTTAGTTGTGCACTTGTGGGGCTATGTGATACCGTAAGAAGAAAGTATGATGTATCCATATTATAGAGTAAATAAAATATTGGTTTTGTAATCACAAATCCGCCTCCCATGAGAGTCGAACCTGTGACCAAGAGGTGAGATCATCATTTGGATTTGGATCACTTGTGATCCAAATTTGGATCTTATGGTTGAAGTTGGCCTAACATTTCTCTTTTTGTCTCTTTGTCTCTATCGAAAATATTATCTCTCACTCTCACTTTCAGCAAAAATATTACAGTAATATTATCGCTCTTAACTGTGTATGTATAAATAGGTCGAGATGATCTCATTTTACGAGTATGATAGGGGTTATAGTAGACCTGGCAAATCGGGTGAACGGATCGGTTTTGGATCGGATCTGCTTCGGATCAGATCCATTTTCGGTTAAGGTACTATTTAGAGCTGTTCGGTTCGGATCGGATCTGATTCGGTTCGGATCCATTTTTGGTTAAGGTACTATTTAGAGCCTGTTCGGTTCGGATCGGATCTGATTCGATTTGGGTAAAATTCGGATAAATTTTGGATTAAGATCAGATCAAATTGGGTTTGGTTCTCTTTCGGATTTTTACTGTTCGGATGGAATTTTGTTTGGATGTAGGAACATTCGATTCGGATCGGATTGTCGAGATATATCTAATTTTTTGATGTACCAAAATTTTCGAAAAACCAAAAAATTATTTTGCCTTGAGATCTTAGCAATGAACAACTAAATTGACAAGTACTAGTAACTAGTGCTTTGTTACGGCATTTTGTTTCATTTTAAAAAAATATTTCTCGACGATCCAACTGTCGGATGTCCAAATATATCTAATTTAGTGATATTCACAAATTTTCAAAAATAAATAAATTAATTTGGTCGAAAATATTAGTAGTCAACTACCGAATTGACTAGTACTCGTAACTAGTGTTTTGTCATGGATTGTTATTCTATTTTTTAAAAATTATTTCCTGACGATCCAACCGTACGGATCTCAAGATATATCTAATCTAGTAATATTCCCAAATTTTCATAAAATAAAAAATTAATTTGGTTGGAGATCTTAGTAGTCAACTACCGAATTGACTAGTACTCGTAACTAGTGTTTTCTCACGGATTGTTATTCTATTTTTAAAAATTATTTCTCGA
The DNA here is from genome assembly GCA_036435485.1 of Saposhnikovia divaricata. Taxonomy (NCBI): domain Eukaryota; kingdom Viridiplantae; phylum Streptophyta; class Magnoliopsida; order Apiales; family Apiaceae; genus Saposhnikovia; species Saposhnikovia divaricata. The sequence goes on from CM071599.1 coordinate 39,326,625, forward strand.
CGATCCAACCGTACGAATCTCAAGATATATCAAATCTAGTGATATTCCCAATTTTCAAAAAATAAAAAATTAATTTTGTTGGAGATCTTAGTAGTCAACTACCGAATTGACTAGTACTCGTAACTAGTTCTTTGTCACGGATTGTTGATTCTATGTTTTAAAAAATATATCTTGACGATCCAACCGTACGGATCTCAAGATATATCTAATTTATTGATATACCATAATTTTCAAAAAATTAATTTGGTTGAATATCTTAGTAGTCAACTACCGAATTGACTAGTACTCGTAACTAGTGCTTTGTCACGGATTGTTGATTCTATATTTTAAAAATTATTTCTCGACGATCCAACCGTACGGATCTCAAGATATATCTAATCTAGTGATATTCGAAAATTTTTAAAAAATAAAAAATTAATTTGCTTGGAGATTTTAGTAGTCAACTATTGAATTGACTAGTACTCGTAACTAGTGCTTTGTCACGGATTGTTGTTTCTATTTTTTAAAAATAATTTCTCGACAATCCAACCGTACGGATCTCAAGATATATCTAATCTATTGATATTACAAAATTTTAAAAAAATAAAAAAATAATTTGGTTGGAGACCTTAGTAGCAACTACCGAATTGACTAGTACTCATAACTAGTGCTTTGTCACGAATTGTTGATTCTATTTTTTAAAAATTATTTATCGAAGATCCAACCGTACGGATCTCAAGATATATCTAATATAGTGATATTCCCAAATTTTCAAAAAATAAAAAACTAATTTGGTTGGAGACCTTAGTAGTCAACCACTGAATTGACTAGTACTCGTAACTAGTTCTTTGTCACGGATTGTTGATTCAATTTTTAAAAAAATATATCTCGACGATCCAACCGTATGGATCTCAAAAACCAAACCAAACCAAACAAACCCAGTATATCCCGCTCGGAGCAGGGTCTGGGGAGGGTGAGATGTACGCAGACCATACCTCTACTTTTTACGATAGAGAGGCTGTTTCCGTGAAGACCCCCGGCTTAGTGCTCAACAAAAATAGTGTGTGTTCTATACAAAGATGATTACGAATGTGAAAGTATTCAGCCGAACCTGGGCCCATGGCTTGGACCTCATGGGACTTGCCTAAGCTGGCATTGGAGACTCATCTCCTGATATAGGTCGGCTCCGAGCAACACTCCCTGCCAAAAACTCCTGTTCTGCCAAAAAGTAAACCACAAGCATCAAACAGTCAAATATTAAAAGCTAAAAGAGACAACCCAACTCTAAGACAAAGCTAAACGGGACAACCCAACTCTCACACTCTCAATAACACTAGAAGAGAATCCACAACTCTGATACGACGCCTCCAAGTGGACCTGTCAGCTGTCATGGTCTCACTAAGGTTTAAGTCCGTCAAATCTAACCATATTTGCTCCTCCCAAGTTCTCCTCGGTCTACCTCTCCTTCGCACCCCTACGACCGAAATACTCTCTACCCTTCTCACTAGGGCCGTATCCTGCCTCCTACGGATGTGACCGAACCATCTCAATCTCCCTTCCCTAACTTTCTCAGCAATAGGCGCAACTTCTAACTCATTCCGGAAAATAGCATTCGGTATTCTATCCAGCATAGTGCGCCCACACGACCAACGCAACATTCTCATTTCAGCCGCTTCCAACTTGCTCTCCAGCGCCTTCTTCCCCGCCCAACATTCGGAACCATACAACATCGCAGGTCTGATTGCTGCTCTATAGAATTTACCCTTCAATTTTAAAGGGATTTTCCTGTCGCACAACACTCCTGACGCTGCTCTCCATCTAAGCCACCCAGCCTTGATACGATGAGTTACGTCACCCTCCACCTCTCCTTCCTTCTGAATGATAGAACCCAAATACTTGAACTTGTTCGTGCGAGGAACAATCTGATCTCCAATCATAACCTCAGCCCCTTCCTCGATGGGCTCACCACTGAAGTTACACCAGAGATACTCGGTCTTAGACCGGCTCACACGCAGGCCTTGGGATTCCAAATTAGATCTCCATAATTCCAACTTTGCATTCACCTCCCCCCTCGACTCCGCCACTAACACAATGTCATCAGCAAAAAGCATGCACCACGGGACGTTATCTTGGATCCCCCGCGAAATGACATCTAGTATTATGGCGAAAATGAGAGGGCTTAGGGCCGACCCCTGGTGCAACCCTATCCCAACCGGGAAATAGAGGGTATCACCAACTGGTGTCCTAACGCAAGTCGAAGCTTGAGAGTACATGTCTTGGATCGCCCAAACGTAGAATGAAGACACCCTCCTCTCTTCTAGGCTCCTCCAAATAACATCTCGTGGGATGCTATCGTACGCTTTCTCAAGGTCAATGAACACCATATGCAGGTCCTTACGCCTTTCTCTAAACTTCTCCATAAGGCGACGAACGAGATGAATAGCCTCGGTCGTCGATCTCCCAGGCATGAAACCAAATTGGTTCTCTGAGATCTCTACCATTCTTCTCACTCTGCCTTCAACTACTCTCTCCCAAAGTTTCATAGTATGACTGAGTAGTTTAATACCCCGATAGCTACTACAACTCTGAGCATCACCTTTGTTCTTAAAAAAAGGCACCACAATACTGCGCCTCCACTCCGCCGGCATGTTAGCATCTCTGAGGAGAATGTTGAACAAATCTGCTAGCCATTGAACACCTACCGCCCCCAGACAAATCCACACCTCAATAGGTATTTGGTCCGGGCCAACCGCCTTAGCTCTACCCATCTTTAGAAGGGCGCCTTTGACTTCTTCTATGCTGATACGCTCACAACCCCTAAAGTATGAGTAGAAGATTGACTAACACCTTGCACCCCTTCTGAAACGCTCCCCCTAGAACCATTAAAAAGCTCAGAAAAATACCCATTCCACCTCTCCTTAATAGCCTCGTCGTCCACCAAAACACGACCCAAATCATCCTTAACAAACCGAACGTGACCCAGATCGCGCCGCCCTCTCTCCCTAGCTTTCGCCAGTTTAAAGATAGCATGAGTTCCTTCCTTGGTGTCTAAGCGCTTGTACATCTCCTCGTACGCCTCAACTTTAGCCTTAGCTATTGCCTTCTTTGCCTCTCTTCTCGCCACCTTGTAAGCTGCAGCCTTCAAGATCCTCTCCTCACCAGCGCTAGCCGACAAAAGTTCTTTAAAGAGCAATTGTTTAGCCTTAACATTCCTTTGAACCTCCTCTTTCCACCACCACGCCTCCTTAAGACCACTGAACCTTCCCGAAGAAATCCCCACCACCTTCACGGCCACATTTCTAATAGCATTGGCCATACTGATCCACATCTGGTTTGCATCACTCCCTAGGCTAAAACCACCTTCGCGGAGCAGAGCCTCCTTGAATTCAGCCGCCTTCTCACCCTTCAGATCCTTCCAAATGATCCTAGGTCTAGCTTCCCTTGCCCTGTTCACAACACGACCACCCATGGAAAGATCCATAGCTAGCAGACGGTGTTGCGATGAGCAAGCCTCGCTCGGGAACACCTTGCAATCAACGCATGACCTTACATCACGACTGCGCATAAGTAAGTAGTCGATTTGGGTGTTGTGCCCCCCACTACTGAAAGTAATGAGGTGTTCAGCCCTCTTCTGGAAAACAGAGTTTATGATTACCAGCTCATGAGCAGTAGCAAACTCCAACAATGCGGAACCTCCGTCATTCCTAACCCCAAAGCCGAAACCCCCATGAGTGCGATGGTAACCATCCACCCGTACACCAATTTGTCCATTGAAATCTCCACCCATCACTACAAATTGTTCGACAGGAATACTTTCGATCAGCTCATCTAAACAAACCCAGAAAGCTGTTTTCTCAGGCTCGCTCAAACCGACCTGTGGAGCATACGCGCAAACCACGTTCACCATCTTCTCCCCAACTACCACTCTAACAGACATAATCCTGTCGTTACACCTCTTCACTTCCACAACGTTATCCTTGATCTCTTTCGATAACAGAATACCCACCCCATTTCTCGACTTCGCAAGATCTGAATACCACAATTTATACCCGTTCGCTTCTCTGGACTGAGCCCCCTTCCACCTAGTCTCCTGAATACACAGCACATCCACCGTTCTCTTACGTAGCACATCCACTAGCTCCAAAAACTTTCCCGTCAAGGTACCCACATTCAAACTGCCAACTCGAAGACCACGAGGCATCGACCTACACAAAACACTAATGCACTACCCACAGATACAGCTACACTGCCAATTTATTGTTAGTTAAAAGAAACTGAAATGCATGTGGTGTTATAAAGTATTCTTCCGGTGATACGCCGGTCAGAAATAACCAGTACAGTTGGTGACTGTAGCCTGTTGCTTTAGGTGTAACGGATACTCCTAGTTATGTGAACCTCCGAAAAACACTAAAATTCAAACTTCACCAAAAATTATGGAAAAAATATATGATAAACTAAGAGAGATTTGAACGGCGAAACTATTTTTTTTTGATTTATAGACCTCAATCAAGCCCTAGAAAAAGGTGGCAATGATCTGTTGGAGTTTATGGAATAGGAGAAATAAATGGGTTTGGGATCGTGTAAATGGGTCTGCGTTTGGAACGAGAGCTGCAGCAATTAACCTGTTATCAGATTGGAGCAGAGCACGAGAGACTGAGCAAATACAGGGACATCAGAGGCAGGGGAAAAATAGGTGGAGTAAGCCACCTGTAGGGTGGGTTAAAGTTAATGTTGACGCAGCAATTATTTCAGATAATACCATCGGATTTGGAAGTGTCATACGGAATGAAGAAGGACAATTTATGCGTGCGAGGAGTGGTCAAATTGCGGGCCATTGGAAGCCTAGGGAAGCCGAAGCTTTAAGCCTTAAGGAAGCCCTCTCCTGGGTTAAGGAGTTAAATCTTGGTCGCTGCATTTTCGAGTCTGATTTGAATGTTCTGGTATAAGCTTGCGAGAAAGGGATATATCTAATTCAGTGATATTACCAAATTTTTAAAAAATAAAAAATTAATTTGTTTGGATATCTTAATAATCAACTACCGAATTGACTAGTACTCGTAACTAGTGCTTTGTCACGGATTGTTGATTCTATTTTTTAAAAATTATTTTTCGACGATCCAACCGTACGGATCTCAAGATATATATAATCTAGTGATATTCCCAAATTTTTAAAAAATAAAAAATTAGTTTGGTTGGAGATTTTAGTAGTTAACTATCGAATTGACAAGTACTCATAACTAATGCTTTGTCACGGATTGTTGATTCTATTTTTTAAAAATTATTTCTCGACGATCCAACTATACGGATCTCAAGATATATCTAATCTAGTGATATTCCCAAATTTTCAAAAAATAAAAAATTAATTTGGTTGGAGATCTTAGTAGTCACCTACCGAATTGATGAGTACTCGTAACTAGTGTTTTGTCACGGATTGTTGATTCTATTTTTTAAATATTATTTGTCGATGATCCAACAGTACGACTCTCAAGATATATCTAATCTAGTGACATTCCCAAATTTACAAAAAATAAAAAATTAATTTCGTTGGAGATCATAGTAGTCAACTACCGAATTGAATAGTACTTGTAGCTAGTGCTTTGTTACGGATTGTTGATTCTATTTTTTAAACATTATTTCTCGATGATCCAACCATACGGATCTCAAGATATATCTAATCTAGTGATATTCCCAAATTTTGAAAAAATAAAAATTAATTTGCTTGGAGATTTTAGTAGTCAACTATTGAATTTACTAGTACTCGTAACTGGTGCTTTGTCACGGATTGTTGTTTCTATTTTTTAAAAATAATTTCTCGACGATCCAACCGTACGGATCTCAAGATATATCTAATATAGTGATATTACCAAATTTAAAAAAAAAAAAAATTTGGTTGGAGATCTTAGTAGTCAACTACGGAATTGACTAGTACTCATAACTAGTGCTTTGTCACGAATTGTTGATTCTATTTTTTAAAAATTATTTATCGAAGATCCAACCGTACGAATCTCAAGATATATCTAATCTAGTGATATTCCCAAATTTTCAATAAATAAAAAATTAATTTGGTTGGAGAACTTAGTAGTCAACCACCGAATTGACTAGTACTCGTAACTAGTTCTTTGTCACGGATTATTGATTCAATTTTTAAAAACATATATCTCAACGATCCAACCGTATGGATCTCAAGATATATCTAATTCAGTGATATTCCCAAATTTTCAAAAAATAAAAAATTAATTTGGTTTGAGATCTTAGTAGTCAACTACCGAATTGACTAGTACTCGTAACTAGTGTTTTGTCATGGATTATTGATTCTATTTTTCAAATATTATTTCTCGACGATCTAACCGTACGAATCTCGAGATATATCTAATCTAGTGACATTCCCAAATTTTCAAAAAATAAAAAATTAATTTGGTTGGAGATTTTAGTAGTCAACTATCGAATTGACTAGTACTCATAACTAATGCTTTGCCACGGATTGTTGATTCTATTTTTTAAAAATTATTTCTCGACGATCCAACTGTACGGATCTCAGATATATCTAATCTAATGATATTCCCAAATTTTCAAAAAATAAAAAATTAATTTGGTTGGAGATCTTAGTAGTCACCTACCGAATTGATTAGTACTCGTAACTAGTGTTTTGTCACGGATTGTTGATTCTATTTTTTAAATATTATTTGTCGACGATCCAACCGTACGACTCTCAAGATATATCTAATCTAGTGACATTCCCATATTTAAAAAAATAAATATTAATTTCGTTGGAGATCATAGTAGTCAATTACCGAATTGAATAGTACTTGTAGCTAGTGCTTTGTTACGGATTGTTGATTCTATTTTTTAAACATTATTTCTCGACGATCCAACCGTACGGATCTCAAGATATATCTAATCTAGTGATATTCCTAAATTTTTAAAAAATAAAAAATTAATTTGCTTGGAGATTTTAGTAGTCAACTATTGAATTTACTAGTACTCGTAACTGGTACTTTGTCACGGATTGTTGATTCTATTTTTTAAAAATTATTTATCGAAGATCCAACCGTACGAATCTTAAGATATATCTAATCTAGTGATATTCCCAAATTTTTAAAAAATAAAAAATTAATTTGGTTGGAGACCTTAGTAGTCAACTACCGAATTGACTAGTACTCGTAACTAGTTCTTTGTCACGGATTGTTGATTCTATTTTTTTTAAAAAAAATATCTCGACGATCTAACCGTACGGATCTCAAGATATATATAATTTAGTAATATTCCCAAATTTTCAAAAAATAAAAAATTAATTTGTTTGGTGATCTTAATAATTAACTACCGAATTGACTAGTACTCGTAGCTAGTGCTTTGTCACGGATTGTTGATTCTATTTTTTAAAAATTATTTCTCGACGATCCAACCATACGGATCTCAAGCTATATCTAGTCTAGTGATATTCCCAAATTTTTAAAAAATAAAAAATTAATTTGGTTGGAGATTTTAGTAGTCAACTATCGAATTGACTAGTACTCATAACTAGTGCTTTGTCACGGATTGTTGATTCTATTTTTTAAAAATTATTTCTCGATGATCCAACCGTACGGATCTCGGGATATATCTAATCTAGTTATATTGCCAAATTTACAAAAAATAAAAAAGTAATTTGGTTGGAGATCTTAGTAGTCAACTACCAAATTGACTAGTACTCGTAACTAGTGTTCTGTCACTGATTGTTGATTCTATTTTTTAAATATTATTTTCCGACGATCCAACCGTACGAATCTCAAGATATATCTAATCTAGTGACATTCCCAAATTTTCAAAAAATAAAAAATTAATTTGGTTGGAGATCATAGTAGTCAACTACCGAATTGAATAGTACTCATAGCTGGTGCTTTGTTACGGATTGCTGATTTTTTTTTAAACATTATTTCTCGACGATCCAACCGTACGGATCTCAAGATATATCTAATCTGGTGATATTCCCTAATTTTCAAAAAAGAAAAAATTAATTTGGTTGGAGATCTTAGTAGTCAACTACCGAATTGACTAGTACTCGTAACTGGTGTTTTGTCACGGATTGTTGATTCTATTTTTTAAATATTATTTCTCGACGATCCAACCGTACGAATCTCAAGATATATCTAATCTAGTGACATTCACAAATTTTCAAAAAATAAAAAATTAATTTGGTTGGAGACCATAGTAGTCAACAACCGAATTGACTAGTACTCGTAACTAGTTCTTTGTCACGGATTGTTGATTCAATTTTTAAAAATATATATCTCGACGATCCAACCGCATGGATCTCAAGATATATCTAATTCAGTGATATTCCAAAATTGTCAAAAAAGAAAAAATTAATTTGGTTGGAGATCATAGTAGTCAACTACCGAATCGAATAGTACTCGTAGCCAGTGCTTTGTTACGGATTGTTGATTTTATTTTTTAAACATTTTTTCTCGACGATCCAACCATACGGATCTCAAGATATATCTAATCTAGTGATATTCCCTAATTTTCAAAAAAGAAAAAATTAATTTGGTTGGAGATCTTAGAAGTCAACTACCGAATTGAGTAGTGCTCGTAACTAGTGTTTTGTCACAGATTGTTGATTCTATTTTTTAAATATTATTTCTCGACGATCCAACCGTACGGATCTCAAGATATATCTAATCTAGTGATATTCGCAATTGTTTACAAAATAAAAAATTAATTTGCTTGGAGATTTTAGTAGTCAACTATTGAATTGACTAGTACTCGTAACTAGTGCTTTGTCACGGATTGTTGTTCCTATTTTTTAAAAATAATTTCTCGACGATCCAATCGTACGGATCTCATGATATATCTAATCTAGTGATATTACCAAATTTTAAAAAAATAAAAAAATAATTTGGTTGGAGACCTTAGTAGTCAACTACCGAATTGACTAGTACTCGTAACTAGTGGTTTGTTACGGATTGTTGATTCTATATTTTAAAAATTATTTCTCGATGATCCAACTATACGAATCTCAAGATATATCTAATCTAGTGATATTCGCAAATGTTTATAAAATAAAAAATTAATTTGCTTGGAGATTTTAGTAGTCAACTATTGAATTGACTAGTACTCGTAACTAGTGCTTTGTCACAGATTGTTGTTCCTATTTTTTAAAAATAATTTCTCGACGATCCAACCGTACGGATCTCGCGATATATCTAATCTAGTGATATTACCAAATTTTAAAAAAATAAAAAAATAATTTGGTTGGAGACCTTAGTAGTCAACTACCGAATTGACTAGTACTCATAACTAGTGCTTTATCCCGAATTTTTTGATTCTATTTTTTAAATATTATGTTAGGCCGAATACACAAATAATAATCAACTTTATATGAGAGATTAACAAGAAAAAGCGTTTATGCACTTAAAAAACTTCTCGTATTTCAAACCCTCTTCGTGATGTAAAATATCACAAAGAGCTGCTAGGTTACAATAATGATAATTCGTTATCGATACCCTTCTAGGGTTAACCTATCTGTATTTATATAACATACAGCTACGATACAATCTCTAATTGATATTCCTAATAATCAGCTATACAATGATATCAATTACAGATTGTCACACGTCTCCTATGTCAACTCGATCTCTTTGATAGCTATCCAATCTTCAAAGGTATCGCTTCCATAATTAATCTTTAATCACTGTTGAACAGTAGACGCGCTTCCTCCAGACAGAGTTTAACAAACTCTGTCGAGCTTCTAACTGTCAGAGTTTACACAAACTCTGACTGCTTCCAGCTAAACTCTGATAACTCCCTGTAACACTTAAACACTGATCAAAACACATCAATTATATTTAACAATCTCCCCCAACTTGTTCATTATCAAAAATGTACAAGTTAATGACAATAATTGATGATGTCAAAACAAATAATAAATACAGTGTTTATACAGATTCAGAGTTTAAGCTTAAAAACTATAGAGAATAAGAAAATTCTTACAGAACTTTAATCTCTAATCATTTCAAGATCTGGCATGGTTCTGAGATAATCAATCAGCAATCTTCTTTCTGCATTCTCAAGTTCAATCTTCATTGCTTCTTTGATTTCTCTGAGTTGAGGATCACTTTCATCTGTTTGGTAAATAGCAGCCCTAAGATCATAAATCTTGTTTCTTCTCATTTCATTACCCAGTCTGATAAATCTGTCTTTTTCTGCCTGAGTATTGAAGTCAAGTAGTGTGATTCCCAAATCAGTTTTTAACTTTGCAGTACCTTTCTTCATTTCAATGAGATTGCCTTGGTAATCCCTGTACTTAGGAATGTATCTGCTGTTGTATTTCTGTCCTCTAATAGCCAGATTCTGAGTCATCTTCTGTCTTAGTACATTAGCAACAGATTGAGTCCTTCGACTATTCACCTTGAGAAGATATAGAACATACTCTAGTTCTTCCCAATATTTCAAGTTGATATCATCCTCACCAACTTTGAATACTGTCCCATCAGCCATGAAGTAAAGAAGAAAATCTTTGTCTAGACTCTTCTGATGAACCAGCTGCACTGATTCCAGTCTATCCAGACTCTCTTGAGGTACACCACGACCTGGAACAGCCAGTGAAGAAGGATCTCTAGGACCAGTATATTGCCTTCTGTCTCTATGTGAGCCTAATCCAGCCTTATTATTTCCAATCTTACCAGATAAAGCTTTTCCATCAGAAATATTCATTGAGACTCCAGATAACACATCTGGATCATGAAGTGTTCCTTTACCAAAAACTGATTTCAACTGAGAAGATAGAGGTTTAAACACAACTTGTGTAGCAACAGAGGTTGTATCTTTCTTCTTTGAATCTTCTCCTTCCATAGCAATACCTTTCAGCTTATGTTTAGCTTCAGCTTCTGTTGATTTCTTAGATAAATATGATCTTTGATCAGCATCAACATTTTCCTTGATCACAACGCCTTTAAGAACAGGCCTAGGAGCTTTTTCTTTTTGTACCTTATCAGACTTTAAAGCTTTAAGATGTTCTTCATGTAAACTCTTTTCCTCAGCTTCAATGTCTTCAATCGTTACTCCTTCCTCATTCTCTTCAATGAACAACTTAGCAACCAACTCTTCATCAGTTTGTGGATTTGAAAATAACAGTAAACTCTTGGTCCTTGAAGTTCCTTGAGTATCAGTATTTCTCCCAACAGACTGTGATTTGAATGACTTACTAGTTCTCAGAGTTTGAACCTCCTCAGCCTTTTTCTTTCCTTTGTCTTTGTTACTTGCCCCTCCATCTCCAGAACTATCCCTTCTGACAACTCTCTCCCCCTTTTTGACATCATCAGGCATAAGGATAGAAGTAATTAACTCCAGGGAGGTAGCAATAGAATCAATTTTAGCAGATAAATCAGACTGATTCTCTTCAACTTTACTCAGTCTAGCAAGGATATTGTCTTGAGCTTTAGAGAATTTTGTAGTCACTAGTTTTGAATGTGTTTCCATTTTCATTTCTCTAGCTACAACCTCATTTCGCAAAGAAGTGATTGCCAAATTAGTATCATCAAATCGTCTATCCAGAGTTTTAACTTGAACTATAGTTGCTTTCAAGCAAGAAAGAATCTCTGGATTAGAGATAGTATCAGCACTTTGCTTAACAAACTTAGCTGCTCTTATTGATGGAAAAATACAATCTTCTTTGTACCATTCAGCAGCATTCTTGGCAAATTGTGCTCTCTCAACTTCATGAGAAGAACAAGGTTGAGAAAAAGGTGTATGTTTATCATCAGTTTGTACTGGTGCACTCAGAGAAGTATCAGAGTTTGCACTACTGTCACCTTCAGCTTCAACACTTGTAGCTTTAACTGGTTCATCTTCAGCCATAGATTTAGCAATATCTTCTGTAGGCTTTTGAGGATTTTCTTCATGTTGCTCAGGCTCAGCAACAGGCATTGACTGAGAAGTTACTTTGGTTGCCTGATCAATTTCTTCACCTTCTTCAACAGTGTGGTGAGCATCAGATATTATCTCAGTATGAGATGCCACAGCTTCAGAAGGAACAGGTGTAAGTTGATCAACTACACGAATATTAGAGATAGGATCAGATAATGGCATAAATGAATCAGGAACAGCATTTATTGGAGAAACACCATCTCTTGCATCCTCTTCTGCAGGCATTTTATCCTCTGCAGGCATTACATCCTCTGCAGGTATTACATCCTCTGCAGGTATTCCAACTTTCTCAGCCTCAACAGGAGGTGTTTGCTGTGAAACAACCTCTGGAGCTTCAATATCTTCATCCACAGAATCAGAGAATATCACTCTTCTTCGTTTTGCTAGAGGTACATTATCTGAATCCTCTTCACAAGGTGGTGACTTAGGCATGTTTGCTCGAGCTTTCAGTCTCTTCCCTTTTCTAGTGTAAACAGCTTCAGGAGATTTTCGTTTTGATTGCCTCTTTGTCTCTTCCGCCTGTCTTAGACTGGCATGTCGTTCAGCAAGTGCTTTCTTAACACCTTGAGATCTAGACTTTGAGTTTAATGGAGAATCAGAGTTTGAGTTTGAAGTGAATGAAGATTGCTTTGCAGGTGATTCAGTGTTTGGTTCTGGTTGAGGTTCAGGATGTGGTTCAGGTTGTTGTTGTTCTTGTTCAGGTTCATCTTGTTGTGGTGCATCGTGTTGTGGTTCCTGTTGGTCTTGTTGTGGTTCTTGTGGTTGATTTAGAAAATTTCGTAGAGCAAGAGGCATGATAAACTCAGGAAGATTTTCTTTACCAACATCCTTGTTAGTCATATCAGAGAATATGCGCTTATTGACTCTAAAAGGATCAACTTTATCATTTTCATCAATTACAAGACCAGGTACACATGCATTGAACAACATTTGACAGAAACGAGCATAGTAGACAGTGGTAGACTCTGACAATTTATCACCTAAGTTCATCAAAACATATCGACCAAAATCAAAATTAATACCATAGAGCAAAGAATACCCGATATGGAGACTATCCATTGGAATGGCATCCCAGTTTGTGACTTTCTTCTGGAATGTTCTTGTTATGCAATCAAAGAAGAAATTCCATTCCTTTCTTAGATTTGGTCGCTTTATACTGCCAAGCTTGTCAAGAGATTCCATGTAACCTATCTCTTGTAGCATGTCTCTCAGATAACTTTCATTAACCAGAGTATAAGAAGTATGTGTGTCAAAACCCATCGTATCTCGTACAGTCTGTGGAGTAATCACATGGTCTTGATCTTCATAGGTGAAGATAATGGTAGGAGTTCCACTTTCTCCTCCATCCACATAAACTGAGTTCTGCCAGAATGAAGCAATTTGAGACGCAGAAAGAGTAGCAGGTCCAGTCAGAGCTTGTCCAATCTCTGAATCCCTCAAAAAGTTCTGCATGAGATGAAACGATTCTGGAACGCGTTCATGATAGAGTGGAGCTTCATAGTTATTAGGAACAAACCGTAAGCCAAGAGCAGTGAATGCTTTAGATGCCATTGAGTTAAGAATTTCCAAGAATTTCCAAAAGATATGAATGTAGAAAAGGTGTTTGCGTAAGTGCCCAAGAGAAAAATAAGAAAACTGTGAGAGTAAGAATAAAGCAAACTCGTTTGGACACAAAAGTGATTAAATTAATAAAAACTCAATCTCTTATGTAACAAACACTCAATCAGTTCCTTGATTAATGTGTAGTGGGACACGATAATAGGTAAGTGGGACACATTAAAGGCGAGTGGGTCATGTGCACCTATTTTAAAAAAGAGTATATTAAGATTAAAACATTAAAATATTTGATTTTAACAAAAATCAAATAATACTCTTTTAAAAATATCTGGACCCAAGTAAAATCAGAATTTGAAACGTTTACCTGTTGCCTTTAATAACCAGAATACGAAGCGATTAAGGACTTCGTTCTTACCCATCTCTATTTAAGGCCTAGAGACTTGATCAGATTATTTCATTAAACCTTTAACCTTTCAGTCTCCCCTGTAAAATCACAAACCTTTCAAACCAAATACTCTTGAAAAACAATGGCTAACCTTACCATCAAAGAGAAAAACCTTCATCTTGTTGAAAATAGAGACATCTTCAGCTATACTCGTGAAGAGTTTGAAGCGTTTGAGTGGGAAAGGCAGCTTGAGACGCTGTGGCTGCAAATGGATGCTGGTCTGGAAGAGCTCGAGAGAGAGAAACCTGCAAGGGTGATCGACATCGATGCTGCCCTCCAAGCAACATTGACATGGCTCTCCTCGAAGGCATCCTCATCCACCACCACCAACCATTGTTAATGAATATGTCAGCAAAAATAACCTTATCCCTTCAACTTCCACCCAAATAAAGTGGCAAAGATGGGATCTGGGAATTTTTGCTAACAATGGAGTGGTGTGGACGGATCTTTTACTTTCCTGTTGAATAGATTAGCAGATAGAGAGAACAAAAATATGTAATATTTGCTTGTAATCTCTTTCTTATTATCAATGAAAATTTTGTTTTTCTAATCATATTCATTGTGTTCTACAACTGTTATTTGTGTTATATGAACTGTTCTTCAAGAAAATGCATCAAGAAGAGAATATGAAAACTAATTAAAGTAATCATATAAAGAACACATTCATGAACTATCCACTGATTAACAGTTGTCAAAAACCCTACTTACTCCAAGACTTTCAAATGGTCCAAGTGAAAATTTACCTTAGAGTACAAATCACGAATCAACAGCGTTTGTCAATTCTCCAACTTTATCATCGAAACCCTTTCATAAATTGCACAGTTGTGAATATGTGTGTGTGTGAAGCAGAGTTTACTAAGTCAATTTTTAGAGCATCTAATTTTTCATAAAATCCATAAAGTAAATCAATAAACACTGGATGCACAAACTGTCATAGTAAACACTGACTGTATGATGAAAGCTAAACTCTGAAGTATTCGAACTTTATACAGTAATTTTTTATTTTATACCCTCTTTATATACACATTTTTTTCATTTTTTTTCATTCATTTTTTTTTTCATTTTTTTTTATTTTTCATTCCAGTAATCAGAGGTTGGAACCAGTCACCAAAAATTCAACAATTTTAGCCCTTATCATTTTGATAAGTTCCTGGGTCATCCTAGTATTTAACCAGTCACCAAAAATCAGAGAATTTTAGCACATATTATATAACAATAGGTTCCTGGGTCATCCTAGTATCCAACATAATCTCAAAGGAGTATAACAGCCTATATACACTTTCTTTGGGGTATTGCAGTAAACATTTTATTTTATCAGAGTATAACTAACAGAGTTTAGAGTTCATCAACATCAGTAGTTCTTCATGAAAGGTAATGCACACAGTATTTATAGACTCAGAGTTTAGGACAAAATAAACTAAGAGATGCTATAAATATGAGCCAGTATCATGCTGTGTTAACTTTCTGCACAATCTAAGATTAGATCTTAATAACTCAGAAAGATTCATGATTAATTGCTGAGAATCATGCTTCATACATGTTTCTTCATTGGTGTTTTCATTCAGACAAAAATCAACTCAAAGTTCACAGAGTTTATCAAACTTATTAACAGTGTATGACATACAGACATGCTGACAGAGTTTAACAGAGTATGCATAACAGAGTTTAATCAACAGAGTTCACTTAGTATTTAACCAATCAGGAAATATGATTAATACATCACATAAGTAAAGTTTGAATCTAACCAACATTTCTAGTCAGAACCAGAGATCATTCCTAGTTCATTAACCAGCCTTGTAAATGTAACTTCACTCAATGGTTTAGTGAAGATATCTGCAAGCTGTTGTTCTGTAGAGACAAAATGTAGTTCAATATTTCCTTCTTCCACATGTTCTCTGATGAAGTGGTACCTTATGCTGATGTGCTTGGTCATTGAATGCTGTACTGGATTACCTGTCATAGCAATAGCACTTTGGTTATCACAGTAAATAGGTATATTACTGTACCTCAATCCATAATCCAGCAATTGTTTCTTCATCCATAAGATCTGTGCACAACAGCTACCAGCTGCAATATACACTGCTTCAGCTGTAGATGTGGAGATTGATTTCTGTTTCTTTCTGTACCAGGAAACAAGTCTGTCACCAAGAAATTGACAACTTCCACTAGTGCTCTTTCTGTCTACCTTACAGCCTGCAAAGTCTGCATCAGAATATCCAAGTAGCTTAAAATCTGATTCTCTGGGGTACCACAAACCTAATGATATGGTGCCCTTGAGATACTTGAAGATTCTTTTCACAGCTGTCAGATGTGGCTCTCTAGGATCTGCCTGAAACCTTGCACAAAGACAGGTTGCATACATGATGTCAGGCCTACTAGCTGTCAAGTATAGAAGAGATCCTATCATGCCCCTGAAGTTTGTCATATCCACTGAAACTCCTGTGTCTTTGTCCAGTTTAGTTGCTGTTGCCATGGGAGTTGATGCAGATGAACAGTCAAGCATACCAAATTTCTTGAGAAGATTTCTGGTGTATTTTTCTTGATTAATGAAAATTCCATCTTCTGTTTGTTTCACCTGTAGGCCTAGAAAGTAACTAAGCTCTCCCATCATGCTCATTTGATATCTGGACTGCATGAGCTTGGCAAACTTCTTACAGAGTTTATCATTAGTAGACCCAAAGATGATGTCATCAACATAAATTTGAACTAAAAGGAGGTCACTTCCTTGGTTGAAATAAAACAGAGTTTTGTCAATTGTTCCTCTGTTGAATCCACTTTCTAGAAGAAACTGAGCAAGTGTCTCATACCATGCTCTTGGTGCCTGCTTAAGTCCATATAGTGCCTTATCTAGCCTGTAGACATAATCTGGATATTTGGGGTCCACAAATCCTGGTGGTTGTTCAACAAACACTTCTTCTTCAAGCTTTCCATTCAGAAAAGCACTTTTCACATCCATCTGGAACACTTTGAATTTCTTGTGAGAGGCATATGCTAGAAAAATTCTGATTGCCTCCAATCTTGCTACTGGAGCAAATGTTTCATCATAGTCTATTCCTTCCTGCTGTGAATAACCTTTTGCTACCAGTCTAGCCTTGTTCCTCGTGATAACACCTTCACTGTCAGTCTTGTTTCTGAAAACCCATTTAGTACCAACAATAGATCTGTTCTTTGGCCTTGGTACAAGGGTCCAAACTTCATTTCTTTCAAATTCATTTAACTCTTCCTGCATTGCTGTTATCCAGTCTGCATCTTGAAGAGCTTCTTCCACTTTCTTTGGTTCATTTTTAGACATGAATGCATGAAATAGACATTCACTTGCAGTAGCACTTCTTGTCTTTACTTTTGCATCTGGATCACCAATTATCAGATCAGGTGTATGTGATTTAGTCCATTTCCTAGCAGAAGGCAAATGACTTCTATCAGCATGTGATCCTCCCCCTTGATCCATGCTCTCCTGATTCTGTTGTGATCTATTTTCGTTTTCTGAGACTCCCCCTGAACTTGACTGTCCAGAGTCAGAATTTGAATTTTCAGAGTTTGAAGCATCAGAGTTTGATCCAGATTTTTCAGTTGACTCAGTATCAGTGTTTGAGTCTTCATCTTGATCATGCTCCCCCTCAACTGGTTCTCCTCTTTGTTGTGACTCAGAAGTTTCTCCAGAATTTACCAGTAGAGGTTCAGAGTTTGTTTCAACAGAGTCTGTCAGAATTGTTTCATCAGAGTTTCCTTCATCAGAGTTTAAAACTTCATTTTCAAAGTTCAGTTGATCATATTCGTCTTTGTCTTCAAGTCCAGTTATCTTCTTATCATCAAAAGAAACATGTATTGATTCCATGATCACTTTAGTTCTCAGATTGTAAACTCTGAATGCCTTTGTTGACAGTGGATAGCCAACAAAAATTCCTTCATCTGCCTTTAACTCAAACTTGGTCAACTGTTCTGGATGAGTCTTCAAAACGAAACATTTGCACCCGAAAATATGAAAGTATTTCAGGTTAGGCTTCTTTTTCTTCACCATCTCATATGGTGTCTTTCCATGCTTATTGATCAGTGTTGCATTTTGAGTAAAACAAGCAGTTTGAACAGCTTCTGCCCAGAAATAAGTTGGCAATTTTGCTTCATCAAGCATAGTTCTGGCAGCTTCAATTAATGTTCTATTTTTCCTTTCAACTACACCATTTTGTTGTGGTGTACCAGGTGCTGAAAATTCTTGTTTCACTCCATTGTCCTTGCAGAATTCTTCCATTATTGCATTTCTGAACTCAGTTCCATTATCACTTCTGATGATTCTCACTTTGTTGCTTGATCCTTTGTCCAGAAGCTTCACATGCTCCATCAGAGTTGATGCAGTTTCATCCTTCTTTGCTAGAAAATACACCCAGGTGAATCTAGTGTATTCATCAACAATGACTAAAGCATATTTCTTCCTTGCAATAGACATAACATTTACTGGACCAAATAGATCAACATGAAGAAGATGATGAGGATCAGTGATAGAAGATTCTGTTTTGCTCTTGAAAGATGACTTCCTTTGTTTAGCCTTCTGACATGAGTCACATAGGCCATCAACATTTAACAGGGTCTTTGGGAGTCCTCTTACAAGATCCTTTCTGATCAATTCATTGATGTTGTTCAAGTTCAAATGTGAGAGTTTCTTGTGCCACTTCCAACTCTCTTCACTAGACATTCTTGTAGACAGGCAAACAGCTTTTCCAACAGAGTCTATCAAAAGCTTGATTTCATAAATGTTGTTTTGCCTGTGACCAACTAGAACAACCTTTCCTGTAGATTTGCTGATAACTTCACAATATTCAGGTTGGAAATCTACATGATATCCCTTGTCACAGATTTGACTCACAGATAGCAAGTCATGCTTGAGTCCTGGGACATGAGCTACATTGTTGATGATGACATTTCCAAGATTGATATTGCCATATCCCAATGTTCTTCCTATATTGCCATCACCATAGGAAACTTTTGGGCCAGCCTTCTCCTCATATTCTGATAGCAGGGCTTTATTTCCAGTCATGTGTCCTGAACATCCACTGTCCACGACTAGGGTTGCCTCCCTGTTACCCTGCAATCACAAACAATTACTGAGGATTAGTTTTAAGGATCCAGACTTGCTTGGATCCTTTGGCATTCTTAACTTTGTTAGCTTTTGCAGCGGAATTAACATTATCAGAGTTTGATCTAACAGTATCAGTGTTTGCACTTGCAGTATCAACTTTAACCCATTTCAGATTGGGTTTCAGTTCATAGTAATTATGATAGATAGCGTGATATTTTCTGCAAGTATAGATGGAATGCCAAGTGCTTCCACAGTGTGTGCATAGAGTCTGTGGCTTAGTTCTAGCAAAATCCTTCTTTACCTCAGACTTTGTAGGTAAAGAATTTATATTTTTATTTTTCTTGCAGAAATTTGCAAGATGCTTAGTACTACCACAGTTATGACATGTCTTTCTTGGAGCATAACTAGCAAGCATTGGTTTATTTTCTGAAGTGATGCCTACTTTTCCATTTCTGTTCTTGTTTGACACTTTCTTTTTCTCAACAGATTTTAACTCCTTCAGTTTATGTTTGAGTTGTTTATCTGTCATTGAACCAATATTAACCTATTTAACACTAGTTTTTACTGGTTTTCTTTGGACAGCTTCTTTTTCATTCTCAGACAAAAATTTACTGGTTCCATGAACAAATTTAGTTCTGACTTTAACTTGATTTTGAAATCTAAGTTCATCTTCCTCATTATAACCTAGACCAACAGTGTCTGTTTGAAAAATCTGTTGAGTGTCCTTTCCAGAATTAGTCCAAGTCCTAATTTTCTTATTTGCTTCCTCCAACTCAGATTCTAGTTGTTTATATTTCTGAAGCAAAATCTGTTCTTTGCAAACAGCATCATCTCTCTCTTTCTGAACTTGTTGCATGTTTTCAAGTTTCTCTTCAACAAGTTTATTTCTCTCTTTAAGTTCAGAATTTTCAGCTTTTATCCTCTCATTTTCTAAAGTCTGATCCCTATAACTTATATGCAATGACTTAAGAAAAATTCTTAATTGAGCAATGTCATCAATATTATAAGCATAGGTAGTTGGAGGTACCTGATTTTCAGAGGATTCTGATTCAGTAGTAGCCATGAGAGCATAGTTCACTTCTTCATCAGAATCTGAAGTATCTGCCCAATCTCTGCCTTTAGTGTAGAGTACCTTTCCAGTTTTACCCTTCTTGCACTCAGGAGCATAGTGACCCATCTCCTTACACTTGTAGCATTGAATTTTAGACTTATCCTTCTTCCCTTTAGAATCTCTCTTATCAGACTTCCTGTAGCTTTTCCTGTCTCCATTTGAATCCCTAGAAAACCTTTTTCCTTTCTTGAAATTCTTGAAGCCCATTTTCTTGAAAGTTTTCACCATCAGCACAGCCATTTTTCTCATTTCTTCTTCATCATCCTCAGAGTAAGATGATTCAGAAGAGTTTGAATCATAATCAGAGTTTGGTGAATCACTTTCTGAGTGTATGACCAAAGCTTTTCCCTTCATTTTCCTTCTTGATGCCTCTTTCTTCTGAGGCTTCTCTTCAACATTAAGAGCAACAGACTTTCCTTTTCTACTTGATCTCCTGTTTCTCTGCTCCATTTCCAATTCATAAGTTTTGAGCAGTCCATAAATTTCATCAATCTCTGTTTCAGCAAGATCATAGTTGTCTCTAATAGTGGTTGTTTTCACATCCCACTTTTCAGGTAGAGAAAGAAGAAACTTGAGATTCGAGTCTTCTAGATCATACTCTTTGTTGACCAATGACAGATCATTAATCAGTTTACAGAATCTATCAAATGTTTCTGTCATGGTCTCTTCAGGTTTAGCCTCAAAATGCTCATACTCTTGTGTGAGTATGTTTCTCCTATTCTTCTTAATAGCTGCAGTTCCTTGACACCTGACTTCAAGTGCATCCCATATCTCTTTTGCAGTGGTGCAGTTAATGACTTTGTTAGACATGACATTGTCTAAGGCACTATGTAGTAAATGCCTAACTTTTGCATCCTTAGCAATTGATGATAGATCTTCAGGAGTCATGTCCTTCTTTTCCTTTGGAACCATTTTTGCTGCTTCACCAGCAACTGCAACAGATAGCTTTGTAGGATTGTGAGGGCCTTCATAAATCCTGTCAAGATATTCTGGATCTGTAGCCTCCAGAAACATAGTCATCTTGACCTTCCACATAGCATACTCTAATGGCCTCAGAATAGGAACCCTGATTGGTTCATAACGACTCACAGTAGTAGGAGCCTTTTCAGAAACAGTAGGTGTTGGTGGAGGAATTTCTGACATGATTATTGTTGTGTTTGGATCTTAACCTGTAATAAAGTAACAGATTGGCTCTGATACCACTTGTTAGGCCGAATACAAAAATAATAATCAACTTTATATGAGAGATTAACAAGAAAAAGCGTTTATGCACTTAAAAAACTTCTCGTATTTCAAACCCTCTTCGTGATGTAAAATATCACAAAGAGCTGCTAGGTTACAATAATGATAATTCGTTATCGATACCCTTCTAGGGTTAACCTATCTGTATTTATATAACATACAGCTACGATACAATCTCTAATTGATATTCCTAATAATCAGCTATACAATGATATCAATTACAGATTGTCACACGTCTCCTATGTCAACTCGATCTTTTTGATAGCTATCCAATCTTCAAAGGTATCGCTTCCATAATTAATCTTTAATCACTGTTGAACAGTAGACGCGCTTCCTCCAGACAGAGTTTAACAAACTCTGTCGAGCTTCCAACTGTCAGAGTTTACACAAACTCTGACTGCTTCCAGCTAAACTCTGATAACTCCCTGTAATACTTAAACACTGATCAAAACACATCAATTATATTTAACATATTATTTATCGAAGATCCAACCGTACGGATCTCAAGATATATCTAATCTAGTGATATTCCCAAATTTTCAAAAATAAAAAATTAATTTGGTTGGAGACCATAGTAGTCAACCACCGAATTGACTAGTACTCGTAACTAGTTCTTTGTCACGGATTGTTGATTCAATTTTAAAAAATATATATCTCGACGATCCAACCGCATGGATCTCAAGATATAACTAATTCAGTGATATTCCAAAATTGCCAAAAAAGAAAAAATTAATTTGGTTGGAGATCATAGTAGTCAAATACCGAATTGAATAGTACTCGTAGCCAGTGCTTTGTTACGGATTGTTGATTTTATTTTTTAAACATTATTTCTCGACGATCCAATCGTACGGATCTCAAGATATATCTAATCTAGTGATATTCCCTAATTTTCAAAAAAGAAAAAATTAATTTGGTTGGAGATCTTAGAAGTCAACTACCGAATTGACTAGTACTCGTAACTAGTGTTTTGTCACAGATTGTTGATTCTATTTTTTAAATATTATTTCTCGACGATCCAACCGTACGGATCTCAAGATATATCTAATCTAGTGATATTGGCAATTGTTTAAAAAATATAAAATTAATTTGCTTGGATATTTTAGTAGTCAACTATTGAATTGACTAGTACTCGTAACTAGTGCTTTGTCACGGATTGTTGTTCCTATTTTTTAAAAATAATTTCTCGACGATCCAATCGTACGGATCTCACGATATATCTAATCTAGTGATATTACCAAATTTTAAAAAAATAAAAAAATAATTTGGTTGGAGACCTTAGTAGTCAACTACCGAATTGACTAGTACTCGTAACTAGTGGTTTGTTACGGATTGTTGATTCTATATTTTAAAAATTATTTCTCGATGATCCAACCATACGAATCTCAAGATATATCTAATCTAGTGATATTCGCAAATGTTTATAAAATAAAAAATTAATTTGCTTTGAGATTTTAGTAGTCAACTATTGAATTGACTAGTACTCGTAACTAGTGCTTTGTCACGGATTGTTGTTCCTATTTTTTAAAAATAATTTCTCGACGATCCAACCGTACGGATCTCGCGATATATCTAATCTAGTGATATTACCAAATTTAAAAAAAATAAAAAAAATAATTTGGTTGGACACCTTAGTAGTCAACTACCGAATTGACTAGTACTCATAACTAGTGCTTTGTCCCGAATTGTTGATTCTATTTTTTAAATATTATTTATCGAAGATCCAACCGTACGGATCTCAAGATATATCTAATCTAGTGATATTCCCAAATTTTCAAAAATAAAAAATTAATTTGGTTGGAGACCATTGTAGTCAACCACCGAATTGACTAGTACTCGTAATTAGTTCTTTGTCACGGATTGTTGAATCAATTTTAAAAAAAATATATCTCGACGATCCAACCGCATGGATCTCAAGATATATCTAATTCAGTGATATTCCCAAATTTTCAAAAAATAAAAAATTAATTTGGTTGGAGATCATAGTAGTCAACTATCGAATTGAATAGTACTCGTAGCCAGTGCTTTGTTACGGATTGTTGATTTTATATTTTAAACATTATTTCTCGACGATCCAACCATACGGATCTCAAGATATATCTAATCTAGTGATATTCCCTAATTTTCAAAAAGGAAAAAATTAATTTGGTTGGAGATCTTAGTAGTCAACTACCGAATTGACTAGTACTCGTAACTAGTGTTTTGTCACGGATTGTTGATTCTATTTTTTAAATATTATTTCTCGACGATCCAACCGTACGAATCTCAAGATATATCTAATCTAGTGACATTCCCAAATTTTCAAGAAATAAAAAATTAATTTGGTTGGAGATCATAGTAGTCAACTACCGAATTGACTAGTACTCGTAGCTAGTACTTTGTTACGGATCGTTGATTCTATTTTTTAAACATTATTTCTCGACGATCCAACCGTACGGATCTCAAGATATATCTAATCTAGTGATATTCCCAAATTTTTAAAAAATAAAAAATTAATTTGCTTGGAAATTTTAGTAGTCAACTATTGAATTGACTAGTACTCGTAACTGGTGCTTTGTGACGGATTGTTTTTTCTATTTTTTAAAAATAATTTCTCGACGATCCAATCGTACGGATCTCAATATATATCTAATCTAGTGATATACCAAATTTTAAAAAAACAAAATATAATTTGGTTGGAGATCTTAGTAGTCAACTACCGAATTGAATAGTACTCGTAACTAGTGCTTTGTCACGAATTGTTGTTTCTATTTTTTTAAAATTATTTATCGAAGATCCATCCATACGAATCTCAAGATATATCTAATCTAGTGATATTCCCGAATTTTCAAAAAATAAAAAATTAATTTGGTTGGAGACCTTAGTAGTCAACTACCTAATTGACTAGTACTCGTAACTAGTGCTTTGTCACAGATTGTTGACTCTATGTTTTCAGAAATATATATTGACGATCCAACCGTACGGATCTCAAGATATATCTAATTTAGTGATATACCATAATTTTCAAAAAATAAAAAATTAATTTGGTTTGATATCTTAGTAGTCAACTACCGAATTGACTAGTACTCGTAACTAGTGCTTTGTCACGGATTGTTGATTCTATATTTTAAAAATATTTCTCGATGATCCAACCGTACGGATCTCAAGATATATCTAATCTAGTGATATTCGCAAATGTTTAAAAAATAAAAAATTAATTTGCTTGGAGATTTTAGTAGTCAACTATTGAATTGGCTCGTACTCGTAACTAGTGCTTTGTCACGGATTGTTGTTCCTATTTTTTAAAAATAATTTCTCGACGATCCAACCGTACGGATATCACGATATATCTAATCTAGGGATATTACCAAATTTTAAAAAAATAAAAAAATAATTTGGTTGGAGACCTTAGTAGTCAACTACCGAATTGACTAGTACTCACAACTAGTGCTTTGTCCCGAATTGTTGATTCTATTTTTTAATTATTATTTATCGAAGATCCAACCGTACGGATCCCAAGATATATCTAATCTAGTGATATTCCCAAATTTTCAAAAATAAAAAATTAATTTGGTTGGAGACCATAGTAGTCAACCACCGAATTGACTAGTACTCGTAACTAGTTCTTTGTCACGGATTTTTGATTCAATATTTAAAAAAATATATCTCGACGATCCAACCGTATGGATCTCAAGATATATCTAATTCAGCGATATTCCCAAATTTTCAAAAAATAAAAAATTAATTTGGTTGGAGATCATAGTAAACTACCGAATTGAATAGTACTCGTAGCTAGTGCTTTGTTACGGATTGTTGATTTTATTTTTTAAACATTATTTCTCGACGATCCAACCGTACGGATCTCAAGATATATCTAATCTAGTGATATTAACTAATTTTCAAAAAAGAAAAAATTAATTGGGTTGGAGATCATAGTAGTCAAACTACAGAATTGACTAGTACTCGTAACTAGTGTTTTGTCACGGATTGTTTATTCTATTTTTTAAATATTATTTCTCGACGATCCAACCGTACGAATCTCAAGATATATATAATCTAGTGACATTCCCAAATTTTTGAAAAATAAAAAATTAATTTGGTTGGAGATCACAGTAGTCAACTACCGAATTGACTAGTACTTGTAGCTAGTACTTTGTTACAGATTGTTGATTCTATTTTTTAAACATTATTTCTCGACGATCCAACCGTACGGATCTCAAGATATATCTAATCTAGTGATATTCCCAAATTTTTAAAAAATAAAAAATTAATTTGCTTGGAGATTTTAGTAGTCAACTATTGAATTGACTAGTACTCGTAACTGGTGCTTTGTCACGGATTGTTGTTTCTATTTTTTAAAAATAATTTCTCGACGATCCAACCGAACGGATCTCAATATATATTTAATCTAGTGATATACCAAATTTTAAAAAAATCAAAATATAATTTGGTTGGAGATCTTAGTAGTCAACTACCGAATTGAATAGTACTCATAACTAGTGCTTTGTCACGAATTGTTGATTCTATTATTTAAAAATTATTTATCGAAGATCCAACCGTATGAATCTCAAGATATATCTAATCTAGTGATATTCCCAAATTTTCAAAAAATAAAAAATTAATTTGGTTGGAGACCTTAGTAGTCAACTACCGAATTGACTAGTACTCGTAACTAGTGCTTTGTCACAGATTGTTGACTCTATGTTTTCAGAAATATATCTTGACGATCCAACCGTATGGATCTCAAGATATATCTAATTTAGTGATATACCATAATATTCAAAAAAATAAAAAATTAATTTGGTAGGATATCTTAGTAGTCAACTACCGAATTGACTAGTACTCGTAACTAGTGCTTTATCACGGATTGTTGATTCTATATTTTAAAAATTATTTCTCGATGATCCAACCATACGGATCTCAAGATATATCTAATCTAGTGATATTCACAAATGTTTAAAAAATTAAAAATTAATTTGCTTGGAGATTTTAGTAGTCAACTATTGAATGGACTAGCACTCGTAACTAGTGCTTTGTCACGGATTGTTGTTCCTATTTTTTAAAAATAATTTCTCGACAATCCAACTGTACGGATCTCACGATATATTTAATCTAGTGATATTACCAAATTTTAAAAAAATAAAAAAAATAATTTGGTTGCAGACCTTAGTAGTCAACTACCGAATTGACTAGTACTCATAACTAGTGCTTTGTCCCGAATTGCTGATTCTATTTTTTAAATATTATTTATCGAAGATCCAACCGTACGGATCCCAAGATATATCAAATCTAGTGATATTCCCAAATTTTCAAAAATAAAAAATTAATTTGGTTGGAGACCATAGTAGTCAACCACCGAATTGACTAGTACTCGTAACTAGTTCTTTGTCACGGATTGTTGATTCAATTTTTAAAAAAATATATCTCGACGATCCAACCGTATGGATCTCAAGATATATCTAATTCAGTGATATTCCAAAATTGTCAAAAAAGAAAAAATTAATTTGGTTGGAGATCATAGTAGTCAAATACCGAATTGAATAGTACTCGTAGCCAGTGCTTTGTTACGGATTGTTGATTTTATTTTTTAAACATTATTTCTCGACGATCCAACTGTACGGATCTCAAGATATATCTAATCTAGTGATATTAACTAATTTTCAAAAAAGAAAAAATTAATTGGGTTGGAGATCTTAGTAGTCAATTTTCAAAAAAGAAAAAATTAATTGAGTTGGAGATCTTAGTAGTCAACTACCGAATTGACTAGTACTCGTAGCTAGTGTTTTGTCACGGATTGTTGATTCTATTTTTTAAACATTATTTCTCGACGATCCAACCGTACGGATCTCAAGATATATCTAATCTAGTGATATTCCCAAATTTTTAAAAAATAAAAAATTAATTTGCTTGGAGATTTTAGTAGTCAACTATTGAATTGACTAGTACTCGTAACTGGTGCTTTGTCACGGATTGTTGTTTCTATTTTTTAAAAATAATTTCTCGACGATCCAACCGAACGGATCTCAATATATATTTAATCTAGTGATATACCAAATTTTAAAAAAATCAAAATATAATTTGGTTGGAGATCTTAGTAGTCAACTACCGAATTGAATAGTACTCATAACTAGTGCTTTGTCACGAATTGTTGATTCTATTATTTAAAAATTATTTATCGAAGATCCAACCGTACGAATCTCAAGATATATCTAAACTAGTGATATTCCCAAATTTTCAAAAAATAAAAAATTAATTTGGTTGGAGACCTTAGTAGTCAACTACCGAATTGACTAGTACTCGTAACTAGTGCTTTGTCACAGATTGTTGACTCTATGTTTTCAGAAATATATCTTGACGATCCAACCGTACGGATCTCAAGATATATCTAATTTAGTGATATACCATAATTATCAAAAAAATAAAAAATTAATTTGGTTGGATATCTTAGTAGTCAACTACCGAATTGACTAGTACTCGTAACTAGTGCTTTGTCACGGATTGTTGATTCTATATTTTAAAAATTATTTCTCGACGATCAAACCGTACGGATGTCAAGATAT
Source organism: Saposhnikovia divaricata (assembly GCA_036435485.1). Classification (NCBI taxonomy): domain Eukaryota; kingdom Viridiplantae; phylum Streptophyta; class Magnoliopsida; order Apiales; family Apiaceae; genus Saposhnikovia; species Saposhnikovia divaricata. The sequence goes on from CM071599.1 coordinate 39,354,470, forward strand.
ATCTAATCTAGTGATATTCGCAAATGTTTAAAAAATAAAAAATTAATTTGCTTGGAGATTTTAGTAGTCAACTATTGAATTGACTAGTACTCGTAACTAGTGCTTTGTCACGGATTGTTGTTTCTATTTTTTAAAAATAATTTCTCGATGATCCAACCGTACGGATCTCAAGATATATCTAATCTAGTGATATTACAAAATTTTAAAAAAATAAAAAATAATTTGGTTGGAGACCTTAGTAGTCAACTACCGAATTGACTAGTACTCATAACTAGTGCTTTGTCACGAATTGTTGATTCTATTTTTTAAATATTATTTTTCGAAAATCCAACCGTACGGATCTCAAGATATCTCTAATCTAGTGATATTCCCAAATTTTCAAAAAATAAAAAATTAATTTGGTTGGAGACCTTAGTAGTCAACCACCGAATTGACTAGTACTCGTAACTAGTTCTTTGTCACGGATTGTTGATTCAATTTTAAAAAAATATATCTCGACGATCCAACCGTATGGATCTCAAGATATATCTAATTTAGTGATATTCCCAAATTTTCAAAAAATAAAAAATTAATTTATTTGGAGATCTTAATAATCAACTACCGAATTGACTAGTACTCGTAACTAGTGCTTTGTCACGGATTGTTTATTCTATTTTTTAAAAATTATTTCTCGACGATCCAACCGTACAGATCCCAAGATATATCTAATCTGGTGATATTCCCAAATTTTTAAAATATAAAAAATTAATTTGGTTGGAAATTTTTGTAGTCAACTATTGAATTGACTAGTACTCATAACTAATGCTTTTTCACGGATTGTTGATTCTATTTTTTAAAAATTATTTCTCGATGATCCAACTGTACGGATCTCAAGATATATCTAATCTAGTGATATTCCCAAATTTTTAAAAAATAAAAAATTAATTTGGTTGTAGATCTTAGTAGTCACCTACCGAATTGACTAGTACTCGTAACTAGTGTTTTGTCACGGATTGTTGATTCTATTTTTTAAATATTATTTGTTAAATATAATTGGTATGGTTAATATCAGTGTTTAAGTTTTACAGGGAAAAACAGAATTTAACTTGAAACAGGAAGCAGTCGGAGTTTAGTTAAACTCTGACAGTTGGAAGCTTGACAGAGTTTGCTATACGCTGACATTAGAAGCTCGACAGAGTTTGGTTAAACTCTCTCTGGAGGGAGCGCGTCTCCAGTCAACAGTGATTAAAGATTAATTGAAGATAATTATGGAAGCAATATCTATACAGATTGGATAGCTGTTAAAGAGATTGAGTTGACTTAGGAGATGTGTAGCAATCATATATAATTGATAACATTTGTATAGCTGATTTATAGGCGAATCAATTATCGATTGTATGTAGCTGTATATCTTATAAATACAGTTAGGATAACCCTAGAAGGGTATCGATCGTGTAATACAATATCTTTCATTGTAACCTAAGCAGCTCTTTGTGATATTTTACATCATTGAGAGAGAAGTTAATTCCAAATAGTTTTTAAAGCTTTTAAAGAACTTATTGTTATTCTCTCATACTTAGTTGATTATAAGTGTGTATTCGGCCTAACAATTGGTATCAGAGCTTAATCTGTTAATTTAATACAGTTTAAGATCCACACACACAACTATAATCAATGACAGAAATTCCTCCTCCAACATCAGGCTCTAGTGCTGAGAAGGCTCAACCTGCAACTGTGAGTCGATATGAAACAATCAGGGTTCTTATTCTTAAGCCAGCAGAATACTCAACCTGGAAGGTGAAAATGGCTATGTTTCTGGAGGCTACAGATCCAGAATATCTTGACAGAATTTATGAAGGCCCTCATAAGCCTACAAAATTATCTGTTCTTGCTGCTGGACAGGAAGCTAAATCTATTCCAAAGGAGAAGAAAGATTTGACTCCTGAGGATATTTCATCCATTGGTAAGGATGCAAAGGTTAGACATCTGCTTCATAGTTCATTGGATAATGTTATGTCTAACAAAGTGATCAATTGTAAAACTGCAAAAGAGATCTGGGATGCTCTAGAGGTTAGATGTCAGGGAACTGCTGCAATCAAGAAGAATAGAAGGAACATACTCACACAGGAGTATGAACACTTTGAGGCTAAATTTGAAGAATCATTGACAGAAACCTTTGACAGATTCTGTAAGCTACTTAATGATCTGTCACTGGTTAATAAAGAATATGATCTAGAAGATTCAAATCTCAAGTTTCTTCTTTCTCTACCTGAAAAGTGGGATGTTAAGACAACCACTATTAGAGACAACTATGATCTGGCTGATACTGATATCGATGAGATGTATGGGTTGCTCAAGACTCATGAACTAGAAATGGTACAGAGAAGCAGAAGATCAGGAAGAAAGTCAAAATCTGTTGCTCTAAGAGTTGAAGAAAGACCCTCAAAGAAGGAAGCATCAAGGAAGAAGGCAAAAGGAAAAGCTTTGGTTATTCATTCTGAAAGTGAGTCATCAAACTCTGATGTTGACTCAAATGCAGATGGATCATCTAATTCTGAAGATGATGAGGAAATGATGCAAATGGCTGCTTTGATGGTAAAGACTTTCAAGAAGATGGGATTCAAGAACTTCAAGAAAGGGAAGAGATTCTCCAAGAATGATTCAAAGTTTGACAGGAAGAATTTCAGCAAATCTGAGAGAAAGGATTCCAAATCTGGGAAAAGAGACAAGTCAGAGATTCAATGCTACAAGTGTAAGGAGATGGGTCACTATGCTCCTGAGTGCAAAAAGGGTAAAACTGAGAAGGCACTCTTCACTAAAGGCAGAGATTGGGCAGACACCTCTGACTCAGATGAGGATGTGAGCTATGCTCTCATGGCTACTACTGTTGATGAAGTTGAAGATTCTGAAAACAAGGTACCTCTAACTACCTATGCTTATAATACTGATGATATAACTGAATTAAGAATATATCTTAAGGCTTTGCATATCAGTTATAGGGATCAGACTTTAGAGAATGAGAGAATCAAAACTGAGAATTCTGAACTCAAAGAGAGAAATAAGGTTGTAGAAGAGAAACTTGCTAACATGCAGCAAGTTCAAAAGGAGAGAGATGATGCTGTCTATCTTGAACAAGAGTTGTTAAGTAAGTATAAACAACTAGAATCTAAATTGGAAAAGGCAAATCATATTATTAAAACTTGGACTCACTCTGGAAAAGACACTCAAGAACTTTTTCAATCTGACACTGTAGGTCTATGTTACTCTGAGGAAGATGAACTTAGGTTTCAGAATACAGTCAAGATTAAACCACCTCTTCCACCTAAGAAATTTGGAACATTTGTTAATGGAATAAGTGAACCTAGGTTTGAAGGTGGAAAAGAAGCTGTTAAGAAAGAACCAGTAAAAACTAGTGTTAAACAGGTTAATATTGGTTTAATGACAGATAAACAACTTAAGCATAAGCTTAAGGAGTTAAAATTTGTTACGAAACAGAAAGTGTATAGAAAGAACAGAAATGGTAAAGTAGGCATCACTCAAGGAAATTATCCAATGCTTGCTACTTTAGCTCCAAGAAAGACATGTCATAACTGTGGTAGCACTAACCATCTTGCTAGTTTTTGCAGGAAGAACAAAGACATTAATTCTTTACCTTCCAAGTCTGAAGTAAAGAAAGATAATGTTAGAACTAGGCCAAAGACTTTATGCAAACACTGTGGAAGCACTTGGCATTCTATTTATACTTGCAGAAATTATCATGCTATTTATCATAATTACTATGAACTGAAACCTAATCTGAAATGAGTTAGAGTTAATTCTGTAAGTGTAAACTCTGATAAAGTTAGCTTAAACTTTGATAGTGAAAATTCCGCTGCTAAAGCTAACAAAATTAAGAAAGCCAAAGGATCCAAGCAAGTCTGGATCCTTAAAACTAATCCCCAGTAATTGTTTGTGATTGCAGGGCATCAGGGAAAGTATCCTAGTCGTGGACAGTGGATGTTCAGGACACATGACTGGAAATAAAGCCCTGCTATCAGAGTATGTGGAAAAGGCTGGCCCAAAAGTTTCCTATGGAGATGGCAACATAGGACATACTCTGGGATATGGCAATATTAATCTTGAAAGTGTCATCATCACAAATGTAGCTCTGGTTCCTGGACTCAAGCATGATCTGCTATCTGTGAGTCAAATCTGTGACAGAGGTTTTCATGTAGATTTTCAACCTGAATACTGTGAGGTTATCAGCAAAACCACAGGGAAAGTTGTTTTAGTTGGACAAAGGCGCAACAATATCTATGAAGCAAGCTTGTTGACAAACTCTGATGGAAAAACAATGTGCCTGTCAACAAGAATGTCCAATGAAGAGAGTTGGAAGTGGCATAAGAAACTCTCTCATTTGAATCTGAACAACATCAATGAGCTGATAAGAAAGGATATTGTTAGAGGACTTCAAAAGTCTTTGTTAAATGTTGATGGTCTGTGTGATTCATGTCAAAAGGCCAAACAGAGGAAGACTTCTTTCAAGAGCAAGTCTGAATCTTCAATTGTTCATCCATATCATCTGTTACATGTTGATCTTTTTGGACCAGTAAATGTCTTGTCAATTGGAAGGAAGAAATATGCTCTAGTCATTGTTGATGAATATACCAGATACACTTGGGTGTATTTTCTAGCAAAGAAGGATGAAACTGCATTAACTCTGATGGAGCATGTAAAGCTACTGGACAAAGGATCAAAACACAAAGTCAAAATAATCAGAAGTGATAATGAAACTGAATTCAGAAATGCAACAATGGAAGAATTCTGCAAGAATAGAGGATTGAAGCAAGAATTTTCTGCACCTGGTACACCACAGCAAAATGGTGTAGTTGAGAGGAAGAACAAGACCTTGATAGAAGCTGCCAGAACTATGCTTGATGAAGCAAAATTGCCAACCTATTTCTGGGCAGAAGCAGTTCAAACTGCTTGTTTTACTCAAAATGCAACACTGATTAACAAGCATGGAAAAACACCATATGAGATGGTCAGGGAAAAGAAGCCAAACCTGAAATATTTTCATAATTTTGGGTGCAAATGCTTTGTGTTGAAAAATCATCCTGAACAGTTGACCAAATTTGAGTTGAAAGCAGATGAAGGAATTTTTGTTGGCTATCCAGTGTCAACCAAGGCATTCAGAGTTTATAATCTGAGAACAAAGGTGATTATGGAATCTATTCATGTGTCATTTGATGACAAGAAAATCACTGGACTTGAAGATGTTGATGAACATGATCAGTTGCATTTTGAAAATGAAGATCTAATCTTTGATGAAATAAACTCTGATGACAATAATCCAACAAACTCTGTTGATGCAAACTCTGAACCTCTACTGGTACACACAGAAGAAATAGTACAGTCAGAACAAAGAGGAGAACCAGTTGAGGGGGAGCATGATGATAGTGATGACTCTAATTCTGATAGTGAGTCAACTGAAAATTCTGGATCAAACTCAAACTCTGATGACTCAAACTCTGAAAGTCCAAATTCTGACAGTTCAAACTCTGAGCGATCAAATTCAGGGGGAGCCTCAGAGAATGAAGAAAGGCATCAAGATAATTAGGAGAACATTGATCAAGGGGAAGGATCAACTGTTGACAGAAGTCATTTACCTACAGCTAGGAAATGGACAAAATCACATACACCTGATTTAATAATTGGAGATCCAGATGCAAAAGTTAGGACAAGAAGTGCTACAACAAATGAATGTCTATTTCATGCATTTCTGTCCAAATCTGAACCAAAGAAAGTAGAAGAAGCTCTTCAAGATGCTGACTGGATAACAGCAATGCAGGAGGAGTTAAATGAATTTGAGAGAAATGAAGTATGGACCCTTGTACCTAGACCAAAGAATAGATCTGTTGTTGGTACTAGATGGGTTTTCAGAAACAAAACTGACAGTGATGGGGTTGTTACAAGAAACAAGGCCAGACTTGTGGCCAAAAGCTATTCACAGCAAGAAGGCATAGACTATGATGAAACTTTTGCTCCAGTTGCAAGGTTGGAGGCAACAAGAATCTTTCTAGCATATGCTTCTCACAAGAAATTCAAGGTTTTTCAGATGGATGTGTGATGTTTAAAATTATGTCTAACCGCAAGCGCACGGTATCAATTGTAGTAGATACTAGCAAATACGGGTCGATTCCTCAAGGAGACAGTTTCAGTTTCAGTTTCAGTTTCAATTCAATTATTATTAATTATTTCTAGTCACAAACGATTATTAGAGGATTTTATTAACTACTAAAACAAATTTAACAAAGGTTTTAAATCAATTAATTAAGGGATCTAGGGCAATTCAGGTTCACCATGCTTACACCAAACAAATCACAAAGGTATAGCTTTTTAATGGGGTTAAGTAATTAAAGCAATGGTTAATCTTTTTCAAGCATTATTACTCTCAGAATATCTAATGATGCTTTCACACTCACCTTCAATTCCGCTAATTGTATGTAAGCCTCTAGTAGTAAAATCTTTCGATCTATTACTCCTATTGCAATCAATTAATCCGTGATATTGCGCAATTACACAAATTAAGAATTAGAACATATCAATTAGAATTACTCTTTACCCATCAATCTAATAATCAAATTAAACCCAAATCATGGTGCAAACATGGCTCCCCTTGATACCCTAGAATTAAATTACTCACTCATTCTAGGATTAAAACTAACAATGATAATTAAGAAAGCCATAATAAACATGTAATTAATAAGGAGAAGATAAGAAATACCTTAAATCTTTGAATAATAAAGAACAATTAAATCCAAGAATTAAATTGAGCTTGCAAAGATGGAGAGTAGAAAATAAAACCTTAGCTTTTAATATTAAGAAGTATGTAAAAATTGTGTGTCCAGGATCCCTTACAATGTATCCCTAGAAGTGTTAATATAGACTCTAGAAATCTTGCCCAGCAAGGAAACATCCTAAAATACAATTAGAATTCAATTTAGGTGCCAAAAGCTGCCCAGAATACAATTAGAATTAGAAAAAGGGCAAAACTGAAATTTTTCTGCTTGGCTTATCATAGAACACGCGCGCGAATTAATTCAGCACGTCTCCAGCACCCGATTTCTTCCTAAGGTTGTAGAAAATCTCCCAAGCTTCGCGTGAGCTGTAATATCACTGAAAACGGACTTCTAGAACTCCAGATATAGCCAAAACAGTGTAGACTGCGCAACCTTCCCGGAAAATCCGAATTTAAATCAATTAATCCTCCAAACACGATAGAAGCATCAACCTTAATCAACATTCTCGTAAGTCTGCACAACTAAGCAAAATACATCAAACTACAATAAACTTGAGGCCAAATCAATCAATTTAAGCCGAATTAGAATGTTCCAGGTAGATATAAAATCCACTTATCACACCCCCAAACTTAAACCGATGCTTGTCCTCAAGCATAAACAATTACAACTAACTAACTAGTACCACTTCCGTAGGTGATCACGGTTGCATTTGGCATATGCAACAAGCCCTTTAAACCCCTAGGCAGCCCCAGTGGACGAGTAAGGTCTCGTGAGGGCCTATAGCGAATGTACCCACAAAATCCATTTAACCTAATGCAATGCAATGCATGAATGCAACTAATATGAAAAATGCAACGATCCCCTTCAAACTAACCAAAACCAACTAGCAAGCAAATATCTTAGAGAATGTAACTAAATCCAAATAGAGCTCGACTAAGTTCCCGTATACTAATAATACATGAACAGAAACGTGCGTGTGTGCAATGCTCATCAGAAATACTCCCAAAACTAGGTCAAAAACCATACATGTCCTTCGCCAAGACAATCACAAGTTTATAAATAGAATAGACTGCAAACACTTCATAACCTAAGAACACCTCCATCCTTATCCAAGGTAGACAGAAATTCATGCTTTATTACTAACTACTACGACACATATATACAATCATGCTTATTTAACCGTGCAATGGATGAGACCCCAAAAGGCTTATACAATAATACCCATGTAACGAGCGTTAGGTCAGTGGATCCCAGACTATAAAAGCCTTAGGTCACTAGGCACAAAGTCCCCTCGAACTTAATAGCTCGAGTATTAAAGAGCTCACCCTAGTTAATTTTACATATAAACAATTGACACTTTTGACTTTTTTTCTGCTTTTTTTTCCTTTTTTTCTGTTTTTTTTCTTTTCTATTCAATCTGGAATGAGAATTCTCAATTCCAACCCTAGACTACTCATATAAATATGAGCCGGCTACTAGCCATTTGACATCTAGCAATTATTGACAATTATTTACATTTTAGCATGAAATCCCTGTTTTCCCCCAAACTTAGACTTAAGTGTTCTAGGCCATCAAGGGAATAACGAAAATTCAAAATATAATCAAGTGATTAAATCTCAAAACATCCAAACAGCATAACCTCAACCTAGCCCAAAAGCAAACGATGAGACTGTGAAATTAGTTTTGTTTCCGAAACACATAAGTCAATTTCATAGAAACTATAAATCAACCCTCTATTCATCATTACCACACTCAATTAGACACCTACCTACCAATCAGAATTAGCTCGCTCTAAGGGATCATGAAATATGCATGCCATGAAATGCAACTAATATGAACTCACATGGTATACGAAAAATAAAAACAGAATGTCCTATATGAAACAAACATAATTAATACGAACATACATGCATGAATTACTACTACTAATATGCAAAGCATGAAATTCTACATGAACACATAATACAACAACAACTACTAATCCCTTAAACCACCCCCAAACTTAAAATATTCAATGTCCGCATTGAATGGAAGTAAATACGAGGGATATCAGAAAACATACCTACAAGGCCAAATCATCACCCTGCTCGGGTGAATCTGGATCTGGCGGCGGATAAGGTGTACGAGCGCCATAGACAGGCCACCGGGCATGAATACATGCATCTCTCAAAGCTGTAGCCATATCCTCAGCATACTCCCGATTACTAGCATGTATAGCATCCATCCTCCTAGTCATAGCATCCAATCTCCTAGTCAATCCACGAAAATGAGCATCCAACCCTGACATATCAATACCTCGACGGCTAGGACCTGCTCGAGCAACCCTAGGAACATTCACTCCCGCTTCACCAGGACCATGAACCTGATAACCTAAACCATGGTGATGTGGAATGCCGCCAGGCCATTCCACCATCGCATCAATCGTAGCATCAACAATCGGATTAGCTGGCATCTGCACCGACTCATCTGCATCCCAACTAACTCCAGCCTCCATACACAAATCCCATACAATAGAAGCATGCGGAATAGCAGACTGCCCACCACTTTGCAAAAACCGAAGTATGTTCTGATGTACTAAATAAGCCACGTAAATATACTCGCCTTGAAGAATGCCCCACAAAATAATGGCTCTCGGCACAGTCACATCGGCCGGATGAGAAGAAGGCAACATGTTAGCACAAATAAACGAGTTCCACGCCCGTGCGAACTTGTTCATAGCCGAGGCCGGAAAAGTAACCTGCTCAAAAGTGCCCGGCCTTAATTTCCAAACAGTACCCGGTACACAAATCTCGGCCACAATAGCATCCACATCAACATCCTCACTAGTCTTCGTTACCCAATTTACGACCCCCCTCGGCTTTGGAGGCTGTTCCACAACCCGGCGGATAGCCACCGGCCGATAGTCTATTTTCTTACCTCGAACCATACAAATACCACTCTTCTCCATCTTGGCATTAGCATAAAACTCCCTAACAACACCCAAAGGAACTGGAGAAGGTTCCTCACAAAACCTTTCGAAACCATGCCCTCGAATCATACGAACCAACTCCGAATGGTTAACCGGCAAAAACCCCCGTTCTCTAGCAATCGACCTCTTCATCAATCTGTCATACTCGTTTTGAGCTTCCACCGACATAAATTTTTCCCCATTACTTCCATAAGCATCCTCATCAGAGGTTGGACGGGTACTAGTACTACCTCGTCGACGCTTAGGTGCCATATAAATCAATACCCAACTCATAAATTTCACCAAAATCCACAAAAAATTCGAATTCACAAATACCCCCAAATAATCAAGAACACACAACCCTAATAATGCAAGAACACAATTCGTAATATCAAAATAAAAGGAATAAATATACCCCAAATACGAACCGGAGAGGTGAAGCTTGCAATTAAAAATCCCCCAAACTTGAATCTTGAAGCCTTGAAATTTTGTGTAGAAAAATATAATTGGAATGGGGTAGGATGGTGTGTATATATAGGTGTATATATAGATGGGTAAGTAGATTTGGGGAAAGAAATATAAAATAGGAGATGGATTGGGAATAATTTGGAATTAATATAAGACTAGAATTAGGATTTTAGGTGGAGAAAATAATTTGAAAAGGGGTTGGAATTGAATTGGGGGATGAAAATTTCTTTTTTTTTTTGTTTATATAAATAACATACGTGAGTACCATGGTCTGGACAGGAATATGGGAAAGCCAAGGCGTGGTCTGTGCGACGCGCGCTGGAAATTTTTTTTTCGATTTTTTTTTTAGTATTACAATAAAAAAAACAAAATAAAAAAAAACAAAAAAACAAAGTAAAACAACTTGTCAAATCACGTACCTGTGTACTTGTCAGAAATTTTGATGCGCGGGTTCCTGAAAATGGCGCCATGTCGCGATTTTTTTTATATGTGTTGTACACACATGCACGTACAGTAATACTAGTACTTGTCCAGGAAAGTTTGGACGTGGGGTCCTGGACTTGGCGCAGAGTCGCAGGAAATTTTCTGCTCACATTTTTTTTTTCACAACAACAATTTTTTTTTTTCACACTAACTTTTTTTTTCACACTCTTCTCTTTTTTTTTTCTTTTTCTTTTTTTTTTTCGAGAGAAAGAAACAAAAAATATACAAGGCTTACACAAGGCTTGGGTTGCCTCCCAAGAAGCGCTTCTTTAACGTCAATAGCTTGACTGAGCTGGTTCAGATCTCCATGGAGGGTTTGTCAAGATAAATCACTTCCATCTTCCCTACGAATGCACCATCCACATATAATTTAAGGCGTTGACCGTTGACCTTAAATTTTGTTCCATCTCGTCCCATAATTTCGATAGCACCATAAAACTTGACTTCGGTGACAGTAAAAGGTCCGGACCATCTTGATTTGAGCTTCCCCGGGAAAAGTCGAAGTCTGGAATTGAACAACAACACCTTGTCACCAACCTGAAAATCTCTTCTCTGAATCATCTTGTCATGCATCTTCTTCGTTCTCTCCTTGTAAAGCCGAGAGTTGTCATAAGCATCAAAACGAAGCTCATCTAACTCATTAAGTTGAAGAAGTCTCGCTTGCCCCGCAGCCTTCAAATCCATGTTGAGTTCTTTTATAGCCCAAAAAAGTGCGATGTTCCAATTCCACTGGCAAGTGACATGCTTTACCATAGACCAACCGATAGGGAGTGGTTCCTATAGGTGTTTTATATGCCGTCCGATAAGCCCACAAAGCATCATCTAGCTTCAAGTACCAATCTTTCCTTGACTTTGCAACCATTTTCTCCAAAATGCTTTTGATTTGGCGGTTAGAAACTTCCACTTGGCCACTTGTTTGAGGGTGATATGCAAGAACAACCTTGTGAGTAACGCCATATTTCTTCAACAAAGTTTCAAACTGTCGATGGTGAAAATGAGAACCACCATCACTTATCACTGTTCTAGGAACTCCAAAACGTGGGAAGATAATATTCTTGAAAAGCTTCATAACTACCTTGGAATCATTGGTTACCGATCCAACTGCTTCAACCCACTTGGACACATAATCGACAGAAACTAAGATGTATCTCATCCCACAAGAACTTGGGAAAGGTCCCATAAAATCAACACCCCATACGTCAAATATCTCGACCTCAAGAATACCGGTTTGAGGCATCTCATGGCGTTTAGAAATATTACCTGTCCTTTGACATGCATCACACGCCAAACAGAAAGCACGAGCATCCTTAAATAGAGACGGCCAAAAGAAACCGGATTGAAGTACTTTAGCAGCGGTTTTGGAAGGACCATGGCGGCCTCCACATGCGAGAGAATGACAATGCTTGAGAATGTCTTGTACTTCGAACTCAGGAACACATCTACGAAAGATTCCATTAGCACACTTTCGATACAAGAAAGGGTCATCCCAAAAATATTGTTTAGCATCGTGATAAAACCTCTTTCTTTGCTGATAAGTCAATTCTGGAGGGTGAGCTCCACTAACACAGAAATTTGCAAAATCTGCATACCATGGAGTTTGAGTAGCAACCGAAAACAGGTGATCATCTGGAAAAGAATCGTCAATAGGAGTACTTGATGCAATATCAGATTTGAAATGCAACCGTGAGAGATGATCCGCAACTACATTCTCAGCACCCTTCTTGTCTTTGATTTCCAAGTCAAACTCTTGAAGTAAGAGAATCCAACGAATAAGCCTTGGCTTTGCTTCTTTCTTCGCCAACAGATACTTAAGTGCCGAATGATCAGTGTGAACAATGACTTTGGAGCCAATGAGATAGGCTCGGAATTTGTCAAGAGCGTAGACCACAGCTAGAAGTTCCTTCTCGGTCGTAGCATAATTGACTTGAGCTTCATCCAAGGTTTTACTTGCATAGTAGATAGCGTGCAATACCTTGTCTTTCCTTTGACCGAGAACTGCTCCAACTGCATAATCACTTGCATCACACATGATTTCAAATGGAAGATTCCAATCTGGAGATTGAATGATTGGTGCACTTATCAAAGCTTCCTTAATCCTGTTAAAAGACTCCAAACAAGCATCAGTAAACACAAAGGTGGCATCCTTAAGCAATAATTGAGTGAGGGGTTTTGCAATTTTTGAAAAATCTTTTATAAAACGACGGTAAAAACCCGCATGACCAAGGAAACTCCTCACTCCCTTGACATTAACAGGAGGAGGAAGTTTCTCAATCACCTCAATTTTTGCTTTGTCAACCTGGATGCCACGTTCAGAAATCAAGTGTCCAAGTACCACTCCTTTATTGACCATGAAGTGGCACTTTTCCCAATTCAAAACCAAATTCACCTCTTCACAACGTTTAAGCACTTTAGAAAGATTATGCAGACATACATCAAAATCAGACCCATAAACACTGAAATCATCCATAAATACTTCAATGATAGACTCTATGAAATCAGTAAATATGGCAGTCATGCAACGCCGAAAAGCAGCAGGGGCATTGCACAAACCAAAAGGCACTCTACGATATGCAAAGGTACCATATGGGCAAGTAAATGTAGTCTTTTCTTGGTCATCAGGATGTATAGGGATCTGAAAGAACCCTGAATATCCATCTAAATAGCAAAAGTACTTATGCTTAGCAAGTCTTTCTAACATCTGATCAATGAAAGGGAGAGGGTAATGGTCTTTTCTAGTAGCAGTGTTTAACTTATGGTAATCAATGCACATTCGCCATCCGGTGACAATTCGAGTGGGAATTAATTCATCTTTATCATTCTTAATTACCGTTGTTCCTCCTTTCTTAGGGACTACCTGAACTGGGCTTACCCATTTAGAATCAGAAATCGGGTAAATGATGCCCGCATCTAACAATTTCAAAACTTCTTTTTTAACAACCTCTTGCATGTTAGGGTTCAAGCGGCGTTGTCCCTGTATGCAAGGCTTATGGTCATCATCTAAGTGAATTCTATGCATGCAAAAGTCTGGACTAATCCCTGTAAGATCATCAATACTATACCCAATAGCTTTTCTTTGCGCACGCAAAACAGTAAGAAGCTTAAAAACCTGGTTATCATTAAGACTAGAGCTAACAATCACAGGACAAGTCTTTTCTTCATCAAGAAACACATATTTCAGATTAGGTGGCAAAGACTTTAGCTCTAACTTGTTTACCTGAGGTTCACTACAAGAAGTGACAGTGTTGGTTACCTCACAATTTGGATCAGCTGCACCATCCAACTCAAGGATAAATGAATCGACTTCAGTATGTCCTTCTCCTTCGTATGCTTCAAGCATGAGCACTGCTTCTAATGCATCATTCAATAGAATCTGAGGCGTCTCATCTCGGACAATTCCATCTATAACATCAATCCTGCAGCAAGTATTCTCAAGCAAAGGGGATTTAAGAGCAGAGGTTAGAGTAAAAGTAATTTTATCATCACCAACACTCAATGTGAGAGTCCCACTTTTAACATCAATAACAGCACCTGCAGTACAGAGAAATGGTATACCCAAAATAATAGGTATTTGGCTGTCCTCTTCCATATCTAGAACTACAAAGTCTACAGGAATAAAAAATTTTCCAACCCTAACAGGCACATCCTCTAAAATTCCAAGGGGGTATTTTATCGAACGGTCTGCCATTTGCAAAGTCATTTGTGTACATTTTAATTCTCCCATATTTAGTTTTTGAAAAACCGAGAGAGGCATGACTGAGACGCTAGCGCCTAAATCACATAAAGCTTTATCAATGAACAATGCACCTAAATGACACGGGATTGAAAAACTACCAGGATCTTTAAGCTTAGGTGGAGACTTATTCTGTAAAACAGCACTACACTCTTCAGTAAAAGCTACTGTCTCCACCTCACCAAAAGACCTCTTCTTAGTGAGAATATCCTTAAGAAACTTTGCATATGATGGAACTTGAGAAATTAAATCAGTGAAAGGAACTGTTACCTCAAGATTCTTGACAAGTGTCATGAATTTACCAAACTGCTGGTCCACCTTAGTTCTGTTCATCCTGCTTGGGAATGGGAGCTTTGGCACAAACGGCGGAGGAGTATCTGCAGTCTTCTCTTTGTCCTTTTTCTTGCTTTCCTCAGTTTCACCTTCGTTTGCATCTTCAACGACGTTCTCTACCTTGTCTTCCTCAGAATCCTCTTTTTCTTTCTCAGTAGGAACATCGTCAATAGGCATTGGAGGAGCATCATATGTACGACCACTCCTAAGAGCAATGGCATTCACATTTTCCTTTGGCTGAGTTGGTTGTGCTGGTAGAGAGCCTTGTTACCTTGTAGAGGAAGAACTAGCCATTTGAGCAATCTGAGTTTCTAGCATCTTATTATGTATCTCCATCTTGTTCATCTTTGTTTGCATTTGTAACAATATCTTCATCATATCACCTTGATTATTAGCCTGTGCAGCTTGATTTGCTTAGGAGCATAATTCTGAGGAGGTCTTTGGAATCCAGGGGGATTCATAGGTCCTTGATGAGGCCTATACTGTTGTTGTGGAGGAGGCTGATACGACTGCTGATGTTGCTGCTGCTGATTAGGAACATTTAAATTCTAAGCATTATTGTTCCTATATGAGAAGTTCGGATGATCTTTCCAACCAGGATTTTAACTGTTGGAGTAAGGATTGTACTGCTGCCTCTGTTGGAAAACATTTGCTTGCTCCATCTGAAAATGTTGTGAATTTTGAGCATGGTTCTGGCAATCGTTACCATAGTGGCCTTGGATGCCACAGACTTCACAAACAAGATTATTCATAGGAGCCATGGATGACAATGCATTGATACTCATAGGTTGAGTAGAGGGGTGAGATGTCTTCAATGAGTGGATCTCCTGAGTTAATGCAGATAGTTGAGATGATAATAGAGAGTAAGCATCCACTTCAAGTTTACCCCCTTTCTTGGCTGCTCTCGGATTACTGAAGTGATTGGCAGCCAAATTGGAAAGAAAAGCATATGCATCATCAACTCCTTTGTCTAAAAACACGCCACCTACAACGTTATCAACCATCCCTTTTGTTTCAGGATCAAGACCATTGTAGAAGCGTTTAAGCAGAAACCACTTCTCAAGACCATGGTGAGGGCATGCACGTTGATAGTCCTTGAATCTGTCCCAAGCATCCCGAAGAGATTCGCCATAATCTTGCTTAAAACCCATCATCTTGTCGATCAAATCGTCGATTCTGTTAGGAGGGAAGAACTCAGTTAAGAAAGCCTGAGCAATCTTATCCTACTCGGTCAGGTCAATATCATTCAACCATTTTTGAGCTTTATCACGAAGAGAGAAACCGAACAACATGACTTTCAACTGGTCTGGAGTGACTCCCTGATGTTTAATTGTAGAACAGAGCTGTTGAAACCGTTGCAGATAATTTGTAGGGTCTTCAGAGGCAAGCCCAGCAAATTGATTCTGTTGGATCATAGTGAGCAGAGCAGGCTTGATCTCGAAATTTGCTGCTTGAATCGCTGGCATAGCAAGGCCAGTAGATACCCCACTCGGAGAGGGCTGTGAGTAGTTCTTCAAAGATTTGGGAAGGTCCGCCATCTCAATCTTTGGTTCAGGTATCTCTTGCTGCTTCTCTTTCCTTTGTAGATCTATGTATTGTTGACAAGAAAGTTTAGAATCTGGACTAAGAGAAGTTGTATCCTCTTTCGCTTGATCTTCTTTCGTTTGCGACTGGTCCTGGGCATCAACAACTAAACAAGGAAAAGCAGTAAGATCGGTCTCAGTTGGAACAAGAGTTCTAAAGAGACAAGAGAAACAATCTAAAACAAACGAACTAAAATTATAGAAACTAGGCGTCTCCCCGGCAGCGGCGCCAAAAACTTGATGTTTAAAATTATGTCTAACCGCAAGCGCACGGTATCAATTGTAGTAGATACTAGCAAATACGGGTCGATTCCTCAAGGAGACAGTTTCAGTTTCAATTCAATTATTATTAATTGTTTCTAGTCACAAACGATTATTAGAATATTTTATTAACTACTAAAACAAATTTAACAAAGGTTTTAAATCAATTAATTAAGGGATCTAGGGCAATTCAGGTTGACCATGCTTACACCAAACAAATCACAAAGGTATAGCTTTTTAATGGGGTTAAGTAATTAAAGCAATGGTTAATCTTTTTCAAGCATTAACACTCTCAGAATATCTAATGATGCTTTCACACTCACTTTCAATTCCGCTAATTGTATGTAAGCCTCTAGTAGTAAAATCTTTCGATCTATTACTCCTATTGCAATCAATTAATCCGTGATATTGCGCAATTACACAAATTAAGAATTAGAACATATCAATTAGAATTACTCTTTACCCATCAATGTACTAATCAAATTAAACCCAAATCATGGTGCAAACATGGCTCCCCTTGATACCCTAGAATTAAATTACTCACTCATTCTAGGATTAAAACTAACAATGATAATTAAGAAAGCCATAATAAACATGTAATTAATAAGGAGAAGATAAGAAATACCTTAAATCTTTGAATAATGAAGAACAATTAAATCCAAGAATTAAATTGAGCTTGCAAAGATGGAGAGTAGAAAATAAAACCTTAGCTTTTAATATTAAGCAGTATGTAAAAATTGTGTGTCCAGGATCCCTTACAATGTATCCCTAGAAGTGTTTATATAGACTCTAGAAATCTTGCCCAGCAAGGAAACATCCTAAAATACAATTAGAATTCAATTTAGGTGCCAAAAGCTGCCCAAAATACAATTAGAATTAGAAAAAGGGCAAAACTGGAATTTTTCTGCTTGGCTTATCATAGAACACGCGCGCGAATTAATTCAGCACGTCTCCAGCACCCAATTTCTTCCTAAGGTTGTAGAAAATCTCCCAAGCTTCGCGTGAGCTGTAAGATCACTGAAAACGGACTTTTAGAACTCCAGATATGGCCAAAACAGTGTAGACTGCGCAACCTTCCCGGAAAATCCGAATTTAAATCAATTAATCCTCCAAACACGATAGAAGCATCAACCTTAATCAACATTCTCGTAAGTTTGCACAACTAAGCAAAATACATCAAAACTACAATAAACTTGAGGCCAAAGCAATCAATTTAAGCCGAATTAGAATGTTCGAAGTAGATATAAAATCCACTTATCAATGTGAAAAGTGCTTTTCTGAATGGAAAACTTGAAGAAGAAGTGTTTGTTGAACAACCACCAGGATTTGTAGATCCCAAGTATCCAGATTATGTCTACAGGCTTGACAAGGCACTCTATGGACTTAAACAGGCACCAAGAGCATGGTATGAAACTTTGGCTAAATTTCTTTTAGAAAGTGGGTTCAACAGAGGTACAATTGATAAAACCTTGTTCTATTTCAATCTTGGTAGTGATCTGTTATTAGTTCAAATATATGTAGATGACAAAATCTTTGGATCTACTAATGATAACTCTGTAAGAAGTTTGCCAAGCTCATGCAGTCCAGGTATCAAATGAGCATGATGGGAGAGCTCAGTTATTTTCTAGGGCTACAGGTGAAGCAAACAGATGATGGAATCTTTATCAATCAAGCAAAATATACCAGAAATCTTCTCAAGAAATTTGGCATACTTGACTGCTCATCTGCAACAACTCCCATGGCAACAGCAACAAAGTTGGATAGAGACACAGGTTCACCAATGGATATGACAAACTATAGAGGAATGATTGGGTCTCTTCTTTATCTAACAGCTAGCAGACCTGACATCATGTATGCAACATGTCTTTGTGCAAGATTTCAGGCAGACCCAAGAGAACCACATCTAACAGCTGTAAAGAGAATTTTCAAATATCTTAAGGGCACCATAACTTTAGGTTTGTGGTATCCAAATGAATCAGACTTCAAGCTTCTTGGTTACTTTGATGCAGACTTTGCAGGTTGTAAGATAGAGAGAAAAAGTACTAGTGGAAGTTGTCAATTTCTTGGTGATAGACTTGTTTCTTGGTATAGCAAGAAACAGAAATCAATCTCTACATCTACAACTGTAGCAGAGTATATTGCTGCTGGTAGCTGTTGTGCACAGATTCTGTGGATGAAGAATCAATTACTGGATTATGGATTGAGGTACAGTAAAATACCTATTTACTGTGATAATCAAAGTGCTATTGCTATGACAGGTAATCCAGTACAGCATTCAATGACCAAGCACATCAGCATAAGGTATCATTTTATCAGAGAACATGTAGAGGAAGGGAATATTGAGCTTCATTTTGTGTCTACAGAACAACATCTTGCAGATATCTTCACCAGGCCATTGAATGAAGCTGTATTTACAAGGCTGGTAAATGAACTAGGAATGGTCTCTGGCTTTGACTAGAGATATTGGTTAGACTCAAAACTCTACTTATGTACTGTGTTGCTCATATTTCTGTGGTATGTTAAACTCTGTTATGCAAACTCTGCTCAATGACTGTTAAACTCTGTTAGCATGCTCTTTAAGTCATACACTGTTGAATAAACTCTGAGAAACTCTGATAATGTTTCTTTCTGAACATAAACACCGATGAAGATACATGTATGAAACATTATTCTCAGTAATTAGTCATGAATCCTTCTAAGTTATCTGTGATCTAATCTTAAACTGTGCAGAAAGTTAACACAACATGATACTGTTCTATATTTATAGCATCTCTTAGTTTATTTATTCTAAACTCTGAGTCTGTAAATACTGTGTGCATTGCCTCTCATAAATAATTTCTGATGTTGATGAGCTCTAAACTCTGTTAGTTATACACTGTTAAATTAGATTCTGTTATTAGAATAACCCCAAAGCGTATATATATAGAATGTTAGAACTCCTTTGAGATCATGTTTGTAACTAGGACGACCTAGGAACTTACTGGTATATAGTAAGGGCTAACATTCTATAATTTTTGGTGACTAGTCGAAAACTAGGAAGATCCAAGAACTTATCAAATTGATAAGGGTTAAAATTATAGGATTTTTGGTGACTAGTTCCAACCTTTGATTACTGGAGAAAACCAAAAAAAAATAAAAATTTGGGGGTTATGGATTAATTAAATATTACTGTATATAAATCGTTTACTACAGAGTTTAGCATTCATCATACATTCAGTGTTTACTATGAGAGTTTGTGCATCCAGTGTTTACTGATTTACTTTATGGATTTTATGAAATACTAGATGCTTTAAATACTGATTTAGTAAACTCTGCTCTACACACACTCATATTCACAACTGTGCAGTGTTTGAAAGGATAACAGTAATTAAGTTGGAGAATTGATAAACACTGTTGGATTTTGTTGAGTACTCTAAGGTAATATTTTATTTCAGACAAAGCATATACTTGGAGTACACAAAGAGTTTTTGAAATTTGCATGTAATACGTGCCAGTTGTTTAATGGTGTAAGACAGTTAAAGCTTATTGGAAATAGGAGAGAGAACAGCAGTAATAATAGGCATTATTACTGCGCGTGTAAATAACTGTTCCACTATTTACGTGACACGTGTGCCACTCACACACTTAACAAGAAATTGGTTGCGTGTTTAATGTCTAAAACGATTGGGTTTTAATTTTCAATTACAGATCTAATCAAAATCATTTCATTATTCACTTTTTCACCTTTACATCCACGAACACACAACATTACACACAATTTCTTTGTTCTTTTCACTTAAGCATTTTCACAAACAATTTTCCACACACACTCTCTTTTCTCAAAATCTCTAAACTGTTCTAATGGCAACCAAGAATTTTGTGGCTCAGGGACTATCTTTTGTTACTAACAACTATGCAGCAATACTAAACACTGCTAAAGCCCCAGAACCATTTCATTTGATTCAGAACTTCTTAAGAGATTCTGAAATTGGTCAAGTTCTTGTTCAACCAGAAAAACTCTCTGCCACACAAATCTCTACTTTCTGGAGAGACTCTGTTTATGATGATGGTGGAGAGAATGGGACTCCATCTATTGTGTTTACTCATGAAGATCAAGAGTTTGTAATCACTCCTGCAACTGTTCGTGATGTTTTGGATTTTGATACTCACACCTCATACTCTGTGGCTGGTGAGAATCAATTAAAAGAAATGTTACAGCAACTGCGATTTTCAGGCCCTTTGGATAAGCTTGGGAATGTTAAAAGGCCAGGGCTTAGGAAGGAGTGGAGCTTTTTCTTTGACTGCATCACTCGAGCATTTGGAAAGAAAGTTACCAACTAGGATGCAATTCCTGGTGAAAGTCTTCAAATCAGGTATTCTCTTCTTAATGAGAGTAACTTTGATTTTGGTAGTTTAGTTCTTATGAATTTAGGTGAAAAACTAGCAGAGTCTAATACAGCTGTTTATTTCTCAGGTTTTTGTCAATGTTTATTCTCTGCTTGTTTGCCTAATTTGGTAATTTCTGATGAGGATGTTATACAACCCTTTCAATGCCATAAGAGAATGTTTTCTGATTTGACAAATAAAGATGCTAACAAGGAGCAAGTTCCAGAGTTTATCTATCCACTTGCCCTCAGAAACTTTCTCAACCAACCACAAGAACCACAACCCGAACCAATTCTTGAACCTCCACAGTCACCTCCTCAACCCACAAACACTGAACCTCTTCAACCCATAAACACTGAACCTCCTCAACCCACAAACACTGAACCTCACATAACCATAAACACTGAACCAATCTCTAAACCTACATCTCCACCCACCATTGCTACTACTTTACAACCTCAATCTTCATCACAACCTCAACCTCAACCACAATCCAACCCAACGAAACCAAAGAAAAGCAGGGCTATAAGGCCACCAACAAAGCACAGGATTGCTGAAGCATCTAAGCCAAAGAGGGCTAGAAAGGAAAGGGCTAACAAACCTCAATCTCCATCTATACTAGATGATTCTATCTCAGAAGAAGAGAGAACAGAAGTGAATCCTCCAGTTAAGAGAAGGAGACTAATTCTTGAAGAATCTGATGAAGAATTGAATTTTGAAGCTCCAGAGGATATTTCTAAGGAAATACCTGCTGTTGAGATAGACAGAGATGGTAATGCTGATGCTACAATGGATGAAATTCTTGAGCCATTGTTCCCATTCTCTGAGAACATGGACATTCCAATCTCTTCACCTGCTGTTTTCTCTAAAGAAACTGATGCAGTAAATCAAACCACTGTGGTACATGAAGAAACAGTGGCTTCTCACACTGAGTTAATCTCTGATGCTCATCAATCTGTTGAACAGGGTGAGGAAATTGATCAACCACCCATTGAGACAATCTCTGAGCCTATTGTACAACCTGCAGAGGATGTTGTAGAGCCTGTTGCAGAGAATGTTGAACCTACTGCAGACACTGTTGCAGAAACTGTTGATGAGTCTCTTCCAATTCCTGCATCAACTGATCATATTGAAGCTGAAATTGAAATTGAAACTGAAGGGAGTACTGAGTCAAGTTCTTCTCAGAGTTTACCAGTACGGACTTCTGCTAAAGTTAAAGATTTTGCTGGTCCTTCAAATCAAGCAGATGCTGAAGAAGAACACTTTGCACAATTTTCAGCTGATTGGTACAAAGAAACTTGCATCTTTCCAGTTGCAAGAGCAGTTGAATTTGTCAAGAGAACACCCAGAACAATCACCAATCCAGAGATTCTATCTTGCCTCAAGGCTACTGTTGTCCAAGTGAAGACTCTCAATTCTAGATTTGATCATTGTCAAAAGGCCATTTCTGATGTTCGAGGTGAAGTTGTTAGAGGAGATGATATTCTTAAACTCGATAGCAAGAACAAATTTCAATATCTTTCTCAGAATCAAGAAACTTTGTCTCACAGGCTGAGCAAAGTTGAAGAAAATCAAAATGCCATGTCTTTAAAGATTGATTCTATTGTTACTTCTCTGGAGTTAATCACATCAATTCTCATGCCTGATGATGTCAAAAAGGGGGATAGAGTTGCTAAAGACAAATGCAAGCAATCTCAAACTCTGATCAGAAAGAATAATGCTGGAGATGGAGGAGCAAGTAATAAAGACAGGGGCAAAGCTGAAGAACGTCAAACTCTGAAATCTAGCAAGTCTTCTAAATCACAGTTTGCTGGAATAAACACTGATACTCAAGGTACTTCAAAGACCAAAAGTTTGGTATTATCTTCTAATCCACAGACTGATGAGGAGTTGGCTGCTAAATTATTTATTGAAGAAAATGAAGAAGGAGCTACTATTGAAGATATTAAAGCTGAAGAAAAGAGTTTACAAGAACAACATGAGAAAGCTTTAAAGTCTGGAAAGTTTAAAAAGAAAGAAAAAGCTTCTAGGCCTGTTCTTAAAGGCATTGTGATCAAGGAAAATGTTGATGCTGATCAAAGATCACATTTATCTAAGAAATCAACAGAAGCTGAAGCTAAACTCATACTGAAAGGCATTGCTATGGAAGGAGAAGATTCAAAGAAGAAAGATACAACCTCTGTTTCTACACAAGTTGTATAGAAGAAAGATAACACAACCTCTGTTGCTACACAAGTTGTGTCTAGACCTTTATCTTCTCAGTTGAAATCAGTTTTTGGTAAAGGAACACTTCATGATGCAAATCTAGTATCTGGAGCTCGTATGGATTTTTCTGATGGAAGAGCCTTGTCTAGTAAGATTGGAAATAA
Source organism: Saposhnikovia divaricata (assembly GCA_036435485.1). Classification (NCBI taxonomy): domain Eukaryota; kingdom Viridiplantae; phylum Streptophyta; class Magnoliopsida; order Apiales; family Apiaceae; genus Saposhnikovia; species Saposhnikovia divaricata. The sequence continues at coordinate 39,377,770 of CM071599.1, forward strand.
TAAGGCTGGTCTAGGCTCACACAAAGATAGAAGGCAACATACTGGTCCTAGAGATCCTTCTTCACTGGCTGTTCCAGGTCGTGGTGTCACTCAAGAGAGTTTGGACAGACTGGAATCAGTACAGTTAGTTCATCAGAAGAGTTTAAAGAAAGATTTTCTCTTATACTTTATGGCTGATGGGACAGTATTTAAAATTGGTGAGAATGATATTGGCTTGAAATATTGGGAAGAACTAGAATATGTTCTGTATCTTTTCAAGGTGAATAGTCAAAGGACTCATTCAGTTGCAAATGTGCTCAGACAGAAAATGCTCCAGAATTTGGCAATTAGAGGAATGAAGTGCAACAGTAGATATGTTCTTAAGTACAGAGACTGGAATGGAAATCTCATTGAAATGAAGAAGGGTACTGCAAAGCTGAAGACTGATCTGGGAATCACAGTACTTGACTTCAATTCACAGTCAGAGGAAGTAAAATTTATCAGACTGGGAAATGAGATGAGGAGGAACAAAATCTATGATCTAAGATCTGCTATTTATCAAACTGATGAGAGTGATCCTCAGTTGAGAGAGATCAAGGAAGCTATTAAGATTGAACTTGAAAATGCAGAGAGAAGATTGCTCATAGATTATCTCAGAACAACACCAGATCTTGAGGAGATTAGAGATTAAAGTCTGTAAGAATTTTTCTTATTTTCTGTAGATTTTTGTTAAGTCAAGTTTAAACTCTGCTTATTTGAATAAACACTGTGTTTGTATGAAATATTTTTGACATCATCAATTATTGTTAACTTGTGCATTTTTACTAATGAACAAGTTCGGGGAGATTGTTAAATATAATTGATATGGTTAATATCAGTGTTTAAGTTTTACAGGGAAAAATAGAGTTTAACTTGAAACAAGAAGCAGTCAGAGTTTAGTTAAACTCTGACAGTTGGAAGCTTGACAGAGTTTGCTATACGCTGACATTAGAAGCTCGACAGAGTTTGGTTAAACTCTGTCTGGAGGGAGCGCGTCTCCAGTCAACAGTGATTAAAGATTAATTGAAGATAATTATGGAAGCAATATCTTTACAGATTGGATAGCTGTTAAAGAGATTGAGTTGACTTAGGAGATGTGTAGCAATCATAATTGATAACATTTGTATAGCTGATTTATAGGCGAATCAATTATCGATTGTATGTAGCTGTATATCTTATAAATACAGTTAGGATAACCCTAGAAGGTTATCGATCGTGTAATACAATATCTTTCATTGTGTTGATTCTATTTTTTAAATATTATTTCTCGACGATCCAACCGTACGAATCTCAAGATATATCTAATCTAGTGATATTCCCAAATTTTCAAAAAATAAAAAATTAATTTGGTTGGAGATCTTAGTAGTCAACTACCGAATTGACTAGTACTCGTAACTAGTGTTTTCTCACTGATTGTTGATTCTATTTTTTAAATATTATTTCTCAAGGATCCAACCGTACGGATCTCAAGATATATCTAATCTACTGATATTCCCATATTTTTAAAAAATAAAAAATTAATTTGCTTGGAGATTTTAGTAGTCAACTATTAAATTGACTAGTACTCGTAACTTGTGCTTTGTCACGGATTGTTGTTTCTATTTTTTAAAAATAATTTCTCGACGATCCAACCGTACGGATCTCAAGATATATCTAATCTAGTGATATTACCAAATTCTAAAAAAATAAAAAAATAATTTGGTTAGAGATCTTAGTAGTCAACTACCGAATTGACTAGTTCTCATTACTAGTGCTTTGTCACGAATTGTTGATTCTATTTTTTAAAAATTATTTATCGAAGATCCAACCGTACGAATCTCAAGATATATCTAATCTAGTGATATTCCCAAATTTTCAAAAAATAAAAAAATAGTTTGGTTGGAGACCTTAGTAGTCAACTACCGAATTGACTAGTACTCGTAACTATTTCTTTGTCACGGATTGTTGATTCTATTTTAAAAATATATATATCTCGACGATCCAACCATACGGATCTCAAGATATATCTAATTTAGTGATATTCCCAAATTTTCAAAAAAAAAATTAATTTGTTTGGTGATCTTAAGATAGATCTAATATTTAAAAAATATTAGTGCTTTGTCACGAATTGTTTGGTGATTTAGTAAATTGTTTTAGATTAGTGAAAAAGCACTAGTTACACAAATTGTAGTTCATTATTCACGAATTGTAGTCAATTGTGTAACTAGTGCTTTGTCACGAATTGTTGATTCTATTTTTTAAAAATTATTTATCGAAGATCCAACCGTACGAATCTCAAGATATATCTAATCTAGTGATATTCCCAAATTTTCAAAAAATAAAAAATTAATTTGGTTGGAGACCTTAGTAGTCAACTACCGAATTTACTAGTACTCGTAACTAGTTCTTTGTCACGGATTGTTGATTCTATTTTTTAAAAAAATATATCTCGACGATCCAACCGTAAGGATCTCAAGATATATCTAATTTAGTGATATTCCCAAATTTTCAAAAAATAAAAAATTAATTTGTTTGGTGATCTTAACAATCAACTACCGAATTGACTAGTACTCGTAACTAATTCTTTGTCACGGATTGTTGATTCTATTTTTTAAAAATTATTTCTCGACGATCCAACCGTACGGATCTCAAGATATATCTAATCTAGTGATATTCCCAAATTTAAAAAAAAAATTAATTTGGTTGGAGATTTTAGTAGTCAACTATCGAATTGACTAGTAATCATAACTAGTTCTTTGTCACGGATTGTTGATTCTATTTTTTAAAAATTATTTCTCGATGATCCAACCATGCAGATCTCAAGATATATCTAATCTAGAGATATTCCCAAATTTTCAAAAAATAAAAATTAATTTGGTTGGAGATCTTAGTAGTCAACTACCGAATTGACTTGTACTCGTAACTAGTGTTTTGTCACGGATTGTTGATTCTATTTTTTAAATATTATTTCTCGACGATCCAACCGTACGAATCTCAAGATATATCTAATCTAGTGACATTCCCAAATTTTCAAAAAATAAAAAATTAATTTGGTTGGAGATCATAGTAGTCAACAACTGAATTGACTAGTACTCGTAGCTAGTGCTTTCTTACGGATTGTTGATTCTATTTTTTAAACATTATTTCTCGACGATCCAACCGTACGGATCGCAAGATATATCTAATCTAGTGATATTCCCAAATTTTCAAAAAAAAATTAATTTGGTTGGAGATCTTAGTTTTCAACTACCGAATTGACTAGTACTCGTAACTAGTGTTTTGTCACGGATTGTTGATTCTATTTTTAAAAATTATTTCTCGACAATCCAACCGTACGAATCTCAAGATATATCTAATCTAGTGACATTCCCAAATTTTCAAAAAATAAAAAATTAATTTGGTTGGAGATCATTGTAGTCAACTACCGAATTGACTTGTACACGTAGCTAGTGCTTTGTTACGGATTGTTGATTCTATTTTCTAAACATTATTTCTCGACGATCCAACCGTACGGATCTCAAGATATATCTAATCTAGTGATATTCCCATATTTTTAAAAAATAAAAAATTAATTTGCTTGGAGATTTTTGTAGTCAACTATTAAATTGACTAGTACTCGTAACTTGTGCTTTGTCACGGATTGTTGTTTCTATTTTTTAAAAATAATTTCTCGACGATCCAACTGTACGGATCTCAAGATATGTCTAATCTAGTGATATTACCAAATTTTAAAAAAATAAAAAAATAATTTGGTTAGAGATCTTAGTGGTCAACTACCGAATTGACTAGTTCTCATTACTAGTGCTTTGTCACGAATTGTTGATTCTATTTTTTAAAAATTATTTATCGAAGATCCAACCGTACGAATCTCAAGATATATAATCTAGTGATATTCCCAAATTTTCAAAAAATAAAAAATTAATTTGGTTGGAGACTTTAGTAGTCAACTACCGAATTGACTAGTACTCGTAACTAGTTCGTTGTCACGGATTGTTGATTCTATTTTAATAATATATATATATCTCGACGATCCAACCGTACGGATCTCAAGATATATCTAATTTAGTGATATTCCCAAATTTTCAAAAAAAAAATTAATTTGTTTGTTGATCTTAATAATCAACCGAATTGACTAGTACTCGTAACTAGTGCTTTGTCACGGATTGTGGATTCTATTTTTTAAAAATTATTTCTCGACGATCCAACCGTACGGATCTCAAGATATGTCTAATCTAGTGATATTCCCAAATTTTTAAAAAATAAAAAATTAACTTGGTTTGAGATTTTTGTAGTCAACTATCGAATTGACTAGTACTCATAACTAGTGCTTTGTCACGGATTGTTGATTCTATTTTTTAAAAATTATTTCTCGATGATCCAACCGTACGGATCTCAAGATATATCTAATCTAGTGATATTCCCAAATTTTCAAAAAATAAAAAATTAATTTGGTTGGAGATCTTAGTAGTCAACTACCGAATTGACTAGTACTCGTAACTAGTGTTTTGTCACGGATTGTTGATTCTATTTTTTAAATATTATTTCTCGACGATCCAACCGTACGAATCTCAAGATATATCTAATCTAGTGACATTCCCTAATTTTCAAAAAATAAAAAATTAATTTGGTTGGAGATCATAGTAGTCAACTACCGAATTGACTAGTACTCGTAGTTAGTGCTTTGTTACGGATTCTTGATTCTATTTTTTAAACATTATTTCTCGACGATCCAACTGTACGGATCTCAAGATATATCTAATCTAGTGATATTCCCAAATTTTCAAAAAAGAAAAAATTAATTTGGTTGGAGATCTTAGTAGTCAACTACTGAATTTACTAGTACTCGTAACTAGTGTTTTATCACGGATTGTTGATTCTATTTTTTAAAAAATATATCTCGACGATCCAACCGTACGGATTTCAAGATATATCTAATTTAGTGATATTCTAAAATTTGTAAAAAATAAAAAATTATTTTGGTTTAAAATCTTAGTAGTCAACCATCGAATTGACTAGTACTCGTAACTAGTGTTTTGTCACGGATTGTTGATTCCATTTTTTAAAAATTATTTCTCGACGATACAACCGTACGGATCTCAAGATATATCAAATCTAGTGATATTTTCAAAAAATAAAAGATTAATTTGGTTGGAGATCTTAGTAGTCAACTACCGAATTGACTAGTACTCGTAACAAGTGCTTTGTCACGGATTGTTGTTTCTATTTTTTAAAAATAATTTCTCGACGATCCAACTGTACGGATCTCAAGATATGTCTAATCTAGTGATATTACCAAATTTTAAAAAAATAAAAAAATAATTTGGTTAGAGATCTTAGTGGTCAACTACCGAATTGACTAGTTCTCATTACTAGTGCTTTGTCACGAATTGTTGATTCTATTTTTTAAAAATTATTTATCGAAGATCCAACCGTACGAATCTCAAGATATATATAATCTAGTGATATTCCCAAATTTTCAAAAAATTAAAAATTAATTTGGTTGGAGACTTTAGTAGTCAACTACCGAATTGACTAGTACTCGTAACTAGTTCGTTGTCACGGATTGTTGATTCTATTTTAATAATATATATATATCTCGACGATCCAACCGTACGGATCTCAAGATATATCTAATTTAGTGATATTTCCAAATTTTCAAAAAAAAAATTAATTTGTTTGGTGATCTTAATAATCAACCGAATTGACTAGTACTCGAAACTAGTGCTTTGTCACGGATTGTGGATTTTATTTTTTTAAAATTATTTCTCGACGATCCAACCGTACGGATCTCAAGATATGTCTAATCTAGTGATATTCCCAAATTTTTAAAAAATAAAAAATTAAGTTGGTTTGAGATTTTAGTAGTCAACTATCGAATTGACTAGTACTCATAACTAGTGCTTTGTCACGGATTGTTGATTCTATTTTTTAAAAATTATTTATCGAAGATCCAACCGTACGAATCTCAAGATATATATAATCTAGTGATATTCCCAAATTTTCAAAAAATAAAAAATTAATTTGGTTGGAGACTTTAGTAGTCAACTACCGAATTGACTAGTACTCGTAACTAGTTCGTTGTCACGGATTGTTGATTCTATTTTAATAATATATATATATATATCTCGACGATCCAACCGTACGGATCTCAAGATATATCTAATTTAGTGATATTCCCAAATTTTCAAAAAAAAATTAATTTGTTTGGTGATCTTAATAATCAACCGAATTGACTAGTACTCGTAACTAGTGCTTTGTCACGGATTGTGGATTCTATTTTTTAAAAATTATTTCTCGACGATCCAACCGTACGGATCTCAAGATATGTCTAATCTAGTGATATTCCCAAATTTTTAAAAAATAAAAAATTAACTTGGTTTGAGATTTTAGTAGTCAACTATCGAATTGACTAGTACTCATAACTAGTGCTTTGTCACGGATTGTTGATTCTATTTTTTAAAAATTTTTCTCGATGATCCAACCGTACGGATCTCAAGATATATCTAATCTAGTGATATTCCCAAATTTTCAAAAAATAAAAAATTAATTTGGTTGGAGATCTTAGTAGTCAACTACCGAATTGACTAGTACTCGTAACTAGTGTTTTGTCACGGATTGTTGATTCTATTTTTTAAATATTATTTCTCGACGATCCAACCGTACGAATCTCAAGATATATCTAATCTAGTGACATTCCCTAATTTTCAAAAAATAAAAAATTAATTTGGTTGGAGATCATAGTAGTCAACTACCGAATTGACTAGTACTCGTAGTTAGTGCTTTGTTACGGATTCCTGATTCTATTTTTTAAACATTATTTCTCGATGATACAACTGTACGGATCTCAAGATATATCTAATCTAGTGATATTCCCAAATTTTCAAAAAAGAAAAAATTAATTTGGTTGGAGATCTTAGTTGTCAACTACTGAATTTACTAGTACTCGTAACTAGTGTTTTATCACGGATTGTTGATTCTATTTTTTAAAAAATATATCTCGACGATCCAACCGTACGGATTTCAAGATATATCTAATTTAGTGATATTCTAAAATTTGTAAAAAATAAAAAATTATTTTGGTTTAAAATCTTAGTAGTCAACCATCGAATTGACTAGTACTCGTAACTAGTGTTTTGTCACGGATTGTTGATTCTATTTTTTAAATATTATTTCTCGACGATCCAACCGTACGAATCTCAAGATATATCTAATCTAGTGACATTCCCTAATTTTCAAAAAATAAAAAATTAATTTGGTTGGAGATCATAGTAGTCAACTACCGAATTGACTAGTACTCGTAGTTAGTGCTTTGTTACGGATTCTTGATTCTATTTTTTAAACATTATTTCTCGACGATCCAACTGTACGGATCTCAAGATATATCTAATCTAGTGATATTCCCAAATTTTCAAAAAAGAAAAAATTAATTTGGTTGGAGATCTTAGTAGTCAACTACTGAATTTACTAGTACTCGTAACTAGTGTTTTATCACGGATTGTTGATTCTATTTTTTAAAAAATATATCTCGACGATCCAACCGTACGGATTTCAAGATATATCTAATTTAGTGATATTCTAAAATTTGTAAAAAATAAAAAATTATTTTGGTTTAAAATCTTAGTAGTCAACCATCGAATTGACTAGTACTCGTAACTAGTGTTTTGTCACGGATTGTTGATTCCATTTTTTAAAAATTATTTCTCGACGATACAACCGTACGGATCTCAAGATATATCAAATCTAGTGATATTTTCAAATTTTCAAAAAATAAAAGATTAATTTGGTTGGAGATCTTAGTAGTCAACTACCGAATTGACTAGTACTCGTAACTAGTGCTTTGTCACGGATTGTTGATTCTATTTTTTAAATATTATTTCTCGACGATCCAACCGTACGGATCTCAAGATATATCTAATCTAGTGACATTCCCAAATTTTCAAACAATAAAAAATTAATTTGGTTGGAGAACATAGTAGTCAACTACCGAATTGACTAGTACCCGTAACTAGTGCTTTGTCACAGATTGTTGATTCTATTTTTTAAAAATTATTTCTCGACGATCCAACCATACGGATCTCAAGATATATCTAATATAGTGATATTCCTAAATTTTCAAAAAATAAAATATTAATTTGGTTGGAGATCTTAGTAGTCAACTACCGAATTGACTAATACTCGTAACTATTGTTTTGTCACGGATTGTTGATTTAATTTTTATTAAATTATTTCTCGACGATCCAACCATACGGATGTCAAGATATATCTAATTTAGTGATATTTCCAAATTTTTAAAAAATAAAAAATATTTTTTAAAAAAATACATGTGTCAAAATTTATTAAATAATACCAAATATGTCAAAATTAAATACATCACTTATATAACGCTTCCATAAGCGCTATGGAAGTGAATGCACTCACTTAGACAGCGCTTCAATAAGCGCTATATAAGTGAATGCACTTTAATTTCTGCCCAGAATATGCCGAATTTATTTATTTATTAATTTTTTTGCTAATTATGGGCAGAATTTATTAATTTATTTTTGCAAATTGAATTAAAATATTATTATATACAAAATATCGTAAGCAATATTCAATGACAATAATAAATATATAGCAAATCAGGAAATATAAAAATTGACAAAACTAAACAAATAAAGGTCAAGAAAATATTATTCTATATAAAATTATTTTATCGGATATTTTTCGATTCAGTTATTTTTAGTTTCGGATTTACATCGGATTCAAGTCATATTCGGTTCGGGTAAATTTTTATTCGGATGTGATCGGTTCTTATTATAATCGGATACATGGTCATCATTGGATACAGTATTTCGGATAATTTTTGGTTAAATTTTCGGTTCGGTTAATTTTCGGATCGGGTCAAATCGATTTTCGGATCGTTATCGAATTTGATTAAATTGAACAGGTTTCGGTTCGGATTGTTTCGGTTTCGGATACAATTTCGGATAACCTATTTCGGATCCAATTTCGAATTCGGTTCCACATATTTCGGTTCGGTTTTTCGGATCCAGGCCCATTTCGCCTGGTCTAGTTATAGGTAGGGGTGAGCAAACAACCGAATTGGAACCGAAACCGAACCGAAACCGGTCAAAACCGAACCGAAAAAACCGAAACCGGAATCGAACCGGCGGTTGCGGTTTTTGATTTTTAAAAACCGAGACTATCAGTTCCGATTCCGGTTATAGGTTCAAACCGAACCGAAAAAACCCGAAACCGAACCGGTTATTTATATAAATAAATATTCATATTTCATAATGAATTAAAGTTTCCTTGTGACTTACTACTACTACTCGAATATAAGACACCCTTACTCGAATTAAACTTGCAACTTACTACTACAAGATTACATGATTTTAGAAACAAGTTCAGATCTATACATAACTAAAAGATATACTACTTAATACACTATGAAATCAAAAATTCTAGTATTACTTCCACAGCATGGGTGGTTCAGACCATAACCTTAGTTTCTGCAAGCCACACTACTCATTGGGGAGGGCATAAAGTAATAACATAGCGCGTAGCTCTGCATTTGTTAAGGCTATAAGAATCGTCAAAAGCATAACTATATGCTTTTGGACAGATAGCTTTGAATAGATGCGCAAAGAGAGTAGGCTTGCAAGTTTTCTGATTAGCATACTGCCCAGTGCAACAATATTTAGGACATCCCATGGCAAAACAATTTTAGAGGTTCTAATTGCAGGCATTATTTTTCATGTTCCGTTAAGAATGAATAACAATTTGTAGCCTTGTAATTATTTAGTGATAGTTTTGAAAATTGTTGTATGAATACTTTTGGACAATTTATGTTTTTATGGTAGAAATACTTTTTTAATTAATTTGTAATACTTTCTTATTTTTATTTTATTCGGCTTTAAAACCGAAACCGAACCGATAAAAACCGAACCAGGGTTTTAAAACCGAAATTGATGGTTTGGTTGCGGTTCCGATTTTCGATTTTTAAAATCGAGAACTTCCGATTTCGGTTTCGATTTACCCAAAAATCGAACCAAACCGGGGTTTGCTCTCGCCTAATTATAGGTAGTACCCATTTTTATATTAGTAATTTGCTAAAACTTCACATTCTTCTTTAGAGGCTTGAAGACGAGAAAGAGTTGTTAGATGAATAAGTATAAAATATGTGAGAGCAACAGAAGCTACTAAGCTAGAGCTACTCCAGTTTGCACATGGTCACGTCACTAATTCTAAGCTGCAGTGGTAATTGACAGCTTACTTTTATAAAATCACACAAGCTCTACGTGACTTATCTATATTCCCCAATCTACCCTCGTCAACATTACCCAAAATTAAAATTAATGCAACATGCAAGCACATTCCTCATGGGTACATTTGTCATTTACTCAAAATAAAGCTTGCACCCTCGGTTCGTACATATTAATGATCCCTCATCACTGTCTCTCTCATCACTACTTCCTCCCCAAGCAAAACAATACACACAGAAAGAAAGAGAGAGAGAGTATGTAACGTATATAAACTATAATAAAATATTGGTCTTATTTGATTTTTTACGATAAAATTACACATATAATGTATATAAATTACAATAAAATTTTATCATTAAAATATGAATTTAATTTACTTTAAGACTAGTTGACTAAGCCGCGCTTCGCAGCAACGACCTTATAATATTTTTAAAAAAATTCAAAATATAAATTTAAGAAATAAATCGTAAATTAATCGTAAAATTTCTAAAAATTAATATCGTTGGGATCGGAGAATTTATTAATTTAGAGAGGTTATTAATTAATCGAGGTTAATTTTATACTTCCGCTATTATGTTGGGACAAAAACTTTACATTGAAAATATTAATTTACCATGATATCGAGTATTAATTTAACGAGGTTTTACTGTATATTGTAAGAGTTATATGGTGATCCGGTCCATTTTCGTTCGATTCAATGGAATCGTAAATAACACTTTCGACATATTATTTTTTGTGATATATATATATATATATTTTTAAATGTGATTTTAATTTTTAAGTAATATTTCACATGTTTTATTTAAAGGAGAGAGAAAAATCCTTGTTAATTCTTTAACTCAACGATTATATATAAAAGAAATCGAAGTGAAAACAACCAATATTTTTCTACAGAATAAATGAGTAAATAATTATAAACACTAGCAAAGCTGTAACATTTCTTTTCCATCAACCTGACACACACCATTTACTATGTACCCTTGGTTGCTTTACGTAGTATAATTTTGGAAATCTGGTGCGGAAGCATGCCTTAACTATAACAGACTTAAAAAAACCTGACACACACACACCCACACACACAAACACACACATTTTTCAACCCCTAATCCCATCTCTCTCTCCATCTGATTTTCCTATATATAAACCTCCTTCGCACAACATCCTTGTCTCTCTCTCTCTGTACTCCCTCCCTCCCTCCCTCCATCCCTCCCTCTCTCTCTCTCTCTCTCTCTCTCTCTCATCTTCTTCATTCGAGGTATCTATTGTATACGTGTGTGTTTATATGTGTTGTTATATACGTGTGTGTAATGTGTGTGTATATTTGTTTGTCACTGTTTTGTTATATACGATTTGTATTGATTCCTTGTGTTTTATGATTTGCAGACTTATTGTGAAGTTTCTCTCTCTCAGGTACTCTCTCTCTCTCTCTCTCTCTCTCTCTCTCTCTCTCTCTCTCGCTCCCTCCCTCCCTCCCTCCCTCCCTCTCTCTCTCTCTCTCTCTCTCTCTCTCTCTCTCTCTCTCTCTCTCTCTCTCTCTCCTCTCTCTCTCTCTCTCTCATCTTCTTCATTCGAGGTATCTATTGTATACGTGTGCGTGTGTGTTTATATGTGTTGTTATATACGTGTGTGTAATGTGTGTGTATATTTGTTTGTCACTGTTTTGTTATATACGATTTGTATTGATTCCTTGTGTTTTATGATTTGCAGACTTATTGTGAAGTTTCTCTCTCTCTCTCTCTCTCTCTCTCTCTCTCTCTCTCTCTCTCCCCCTCCCTCCCTCTCTCTCTCTCATCTTCTTCATTCGAGGTGTCTGTTATATACGTATGCGTGTGTGTTTATATGTGTTGTTACGTGTGTGTAATGTGTGTGTATATGTGTTTGCCAGTGTTTTGTTATATACGATTTGTATTGATTCCTTGTGTTTTATGATTTGCAGACTTATTGTGAAGTTCTCTCTCTCTCTCTCTCTCTCTCTCTCTCTCTCTCTCTCTCTCTCTCTCTACTATCTAGATCGTTGTCTGAGGCTCTGAGCTGTGTTTTTTGAGTTATTGAGTTTATTTTTGAGTTATTGAGTTTCTTTTTGAGTTATTGTGTTTTTTAATCGTGTGTTTTTTTTTTGTGTGTTTGTTTTGGTTTTTTTTGTGCTGTGTTTTGTGAAAATCGTGTGCTTGTGGTTTTTGATGTACTGAGTCGTGTGTGTTTTTGAGTTACTGCGAATTTTTTGTGTGTGTTATTGAGTTATTTTGTGTGATGTACGATTGAGTTAATCGTGGTGTGTTTGTATTTTTAGTTTGTTTGTATTTGTGAGTCGAGTTATTGATCGAGTTTGTTTGTGAGGCTGTTGCAGGATCAAACATGGCGAACGAAAAAACAATTAAACAGAAGAAGAACGGAGCAGCCAAGGAGGCAAGGATGAAGTTTGAAGTCACGTGTCCATTTTGCAAAAAACAGTTTTCGAAGTTGGGCGTAAAATATCATTGCTTGGCGGTCCATCATCAAAAATTTCCTTTTTAAGTATTATATCGAAATTATGAATTTGTAATATATCTACTTTATAATCTTTTGTGTCAAGTATAAACTTCATTTTCAGGCTCTTAATTACTTGAGTACGTACGCTTAGGCTTAGCTTGCATGCAAAGCTGAACTGCACCCAGTCTAGTTAATTACTACAGTATATGGTTGTCAGAGCATGCATTTCCTAATTTGGCAGGCTAGTATTGTATAGATGCTTTACATTTTCGTGTCATTTAACTGCATCCAGACATTCATCCCTGCAGTATTAATTTAGGCCAAAACTTTGTTACGTTTATCAAAAATACTATAAATCAAATGCAAATACTCATCGCTGAAGAATTCTCAACCAGCTTTGCCACATGAACTCATTCTATTTATTCAATAAATATAAAGAGATTATGTGAAGTGAGTTCCTTAATATTCCACTCTTCCTTTTTTATTCTTGGGATTAAATGGATCATAATTTGATCAAATATTTATACATTGTCTTTTATAATTTCAAAATAAAATTTATAAATTTAAGAAAATTAGATATAGCATAGTTTAATAGCAAGGTCAAAAATTCGATTTATGCGCGTGGTCAGTAAAAAAATTAATTGCGAGCATACTACACATTCTTAATCCGGACCTTCATATGTACTATATTCCAATTCCATTCGTTCCTTGTGCAACAAGTTACCCCTCATATTTTACGAGCTGTGTTAAAAATTACTCATAATGTACCTTTTATTAACTAAATCACGTCGCAGTCTGCACCCTATTTATTTACCTTATTCTAGCTAAATCGTTCTGCACCGATAAAATATAAGAAAACTAATACACTAAAACTAATTTAAATTTAACCAGGTATTAAGTCCGTTGCGAAAGTTTATACACTCAGAAAATGATCTAACCAACTTTTTTTAATTTTTTTAAATTTTTGGAATAACATTTAAAAAGATTGATCTTGACTCCCGTACGGTTCGATCGTCGAAATTCTATTTCAAAAAAATCGAATCCAGAATCGCGAACGAAAACTAGTTTAGGGGTTAAAGTCAAATTAATGTTTGACCGTTAAATTACCTAACCAAATAAAATTTTTATTTTTATAAAATTTTAGAATAACATTTAAAATGATTGATCTTGACTCTCGTACGGTTCGATCGTCGAAACTCTATTTCAGAAATATCGAATCAAGAATCGGGAACGAAAACTATTTTAGAGGTTAAAGCCAAATTAGTGGTTGACCGTTAAATAACATAATAAAATAAATTTTTATTTTTAAAAATTTTTGGAATAACATTTAAAAAGATTGATCTTGACTTCCGTACGGTTCGATCGTTGAAATTCTATTTCAAAAAAAATCGAATCAACAATCGGGAACGAAAACTAGTTTAGGGGTTAAAGTCAAATTACTAGCTGACCGTTAAATTATCAAATCAAATAATTTTTTTATTTTTTTTAAAATTTTGTAATAACATTTAAAAAGATTGATCTTGACTCTCGAATTATTCGATCGTCAAATTTTTTTTTCAAAAAAATCGAATCAAGAATCGGGAACGAAAACTAGTTTAGGGTTAAAGTCAATTTGTGGTTAACTGTTAAATTACCTAACCAAATAAATTTTTTATTTCTTTAAAATTTTAGAGTAACATTTGAAAAGATTGATATTGACTCCCGTACGGTTCGATGGTCGAAATTCTATTTCAAAAAAATTGAATCAAGAATCGGGAACGAAAACTAGTTTAGGGGTTAAAGTCAAATTAGTGGTGGACCGTTAAATTACATAATCAAAGAATTTTTTTATTTTTTTAAAATTGTGGAATAAAATTTAAAAAGATTGATCTTGACTCCTGTACAGGAAATCGTCGAAATTCTATTTCAAAAAAATCGAATCAAGAATCAAGAACAAAAACAAGTTTAGTGGTTAAAGTCAAATTAGTGGTGGACTGTTAAATTATCTAACCAAATAAATTTTTTATTTTTTTAGAATTTTAGAATAACATTTAAAATGATTGATCTTGACTCCCGTACGGTTCGATCTTCGAAATTCTATTTCAAAAAAATCGAATAACAATCGGGAAGGAAAACTAGTGTAGGGATTAAAGTCAAATTACTAGTTGACGTTAAATTACCTAATCAAATAAGTTTTTTATTTTTTTTAAAATTTTGGAATAACATTTAAAAAAATTGATATTAACTCCCGTAAGGTTCGATTGTCGAAATTCTATTTCAAAAAAATCGAATCAAGAATCGGGAACGAAAACTAGTTCAGGGGTTAAAGTCAAATTAGTGGTTGACCGTTAAATTACCTAAACAAATAATTTTTTTTATTTTTTATAAATTTTGGAATAACATTTAAAAAGATTGATCTTCACTTCCGTACGGTTAGATCGTCGAAATTCTATTTCAAAAAAATATAATCAACAATCGGAAACAAAAACTAGTTTAGGAGTTAAAGTCAAATTACTAGTTGACCGTTAAATATCTAATCAAATAATTTTTTTTAAAAAATTTTGGAATAACATTTAAAAAGATTGATCTTGACTCCCGTACGGTTCGATCGTCGAAATTCTATTTAAAAAAATTCGAATCAAGAATCGGGAACGAAAACTAATTTAGGGGTTAAAATCAAATTAGTGGTTGACCGTTAAATTACCTAACTAAAAATTTTTTTTTAAAATTTTTTTAGAATAACACTTAAAAACATTGATCTTGACTCCCGTATGGTTCGATGGTCGAAATTCTATTTCAAAAAAAATAAAATCAACAATCGGGAACGAAAACTAGTTTAGGGGCTAAAGTCAAATTACTAGTTGACCGTTAAATTACTTAATCAAATAAAGTTTTTATTTTTTTTAAAAATTTTGGAATAACATTTAAAAAGATTGATCTTGACTCCCGTACGATTCGATCATCGAAATTCTATTTCAAAAAAATTGAATCAAGAATTGAGAACGAAAACTAGTTTAGGGGTTAAAGTCAAATTAGTGGTTGACCGTTAATTTACCTAACCAAATAAATTTTTTATTTTTTTAAAAATTTAGAATAACATTTAAAAAGATTTATCCTGACTCTAGTACGGTTCGATTGTCAAAATTCCATTTCAAAAAAATCGAATCAACAATCGGGAACGAAAACTAGTTTAGGGGCTTAAGTCAAATTACTAGTTGACTGTTAAATTACCTAATCAAATAAATTTTTAATTTTTTTTTAAAATTTTGGAATAACATTTAAAAAGATTGATCTTGACTCCCGTATGGTTCGATTGTCGAAATTCTATTTCAAAAAAATCGAATCAAAAATCTGATTGGAAAACTAGTTTTGGTGTTAAAGTCAAATTAGTGGTTGGCCGTTAAATTACCTAACAAAATAAATGTTTTATTTTTTTAAAATTTTAGAATAACATTTAAAAATATTGATCTTGACTCCTGTATGGTTCACTCGTCAAAATTCTATTTCAAAATATTAATCTAGTGATATTCCCATATTTTTAAAAAATAAAAAATTAATTTGCTTGGAGATTTTTGTAGTCAACTATTAAATTGACTAGTACTCGTAACTTGTGCTTTGTCACGGATTGTTGTTTCTATTTATTAAAAATAATTTCTCAACGATCCAACTGTACGGATCTCAAGATATATCTAATCTAGTGATATTACCAAATTTTAAAAAAATAAAAAAATAATTTGGTTAGAGATCATAGTGGTCAACTACCGAATTGACTAGTTCTCATTACTAGTGCTTTGTCACAAATTGTTGATTCTATTTTTTAAAATTTATTTATCGAAGATCCAACCGTACGAATCTCAAGATATATCTAATCTAGTGATATTCCCAAATTTTCAAAAAATAAAAAATTAATTTGGTTGGAGACTTTAGTAGTCAACTACCGAATTAACTAGTACTCGTAACTAGTTCTTTGTCACGGATTGTTGATTCTATTTTAATAATATATATATATATCTCGACGATCCAACCGTACAGATTTCAAGATATATTTAATTTAGTGATATTCCCAAATTTTTTTAAAAAAAATTAATTTGTTTTGTGATCTTAATAATCAACCGAATTGACTAGTACTCGTAACTAGTGCTTTGTCACGGATTGTTGATTCTATTTTTTAAAAATTATTTCTCGACGATCCAACCGTACGGATCTCAAGATATGTCTAATCTAGTGATATTCCCAAATTTTTAAAAAATAAAAAATTAACTTGGTTTGAGATTTTAGTAGTCAACTATCGAATTGACTAGTACCAAATAAATTTTTTATTTTTTTAGAATTTTAGAATAACATTTAAAATGATTGATCTTGACTCCCGTACGGTTCGATCTTCGAAATTCTATTTCAAAAAAATCGAATAACAATCGGGAAGGAAAAGGGATTAAAGTCAAATTACTAGTTGACCGTTAAATTACCTAATCAAATAAGTTTTTTATTTTTTTAAAATTTTGGAATAACATTTAAAAAAATTGATATTAACTCCCGTAAGGTTCGATTGTCGAAATTCTATTTCAAAAAAATCGAATCAAGAATCGGGAACGAAAACTAGTTCAGGGGTTAAAGTCAAATTAGTGGTTGACCGTTAAATTACCTAAACAAATAATTTTTTTTTTATTTTTTATAAATTTTGGAATAACATTTAAAAAGATTGATCTTCACTTCCGTACGGTTAGATCGTCGAAATTCTATTTCAAAAAAATATAATCAACAATCGGAAACAGAAACTAGTTTAGGAGTTAAAGTCAAATTTCTAGTTGACCGTTAAATATCTAATCAAATAATTTTTTTAAAAAAATTTTGGAATAACATTTAAAAAGATTGATCTTGACTCCCGTACGGTTCGATCGTCGAAATTCTATTTAAAAAAATTCGAATCAAGAATCGGGAACGAAAACTAGTTTAGGGGTTAAAATCAAATTAGTGGTTGACCGTTAAATTAGTTAACTAAAAATTTTTTTTTAAAATTTTTTTAGAATAACGCTTAAAAAGATTGATCTTGATTCCCGTATGGTTCGATGGTCGAAATTCTATTTCAAAAAAATAAATTCAACAATCGGGAACGAAAACTAATTTAGGGGCTAAAGTCAAATTACTAGTTGACCGTTAAATTACTTAATCAAATAAAGTTTTTATTTTTTTTAAAATTTTGGAATAACATTTAAAAATTTGATCTTGACTCCCGTACGATTCGATCATCGAAATTCTATTTCAAAAAAATTGAATCAAGAATTGAGAACGAAAACTAGTTTAGGGGTTAAAGTCAAATTAGTGGTTGACCGTTAATTTACCTAACCAAATAAATTTTTTATTTTTTTAAAAATTTAGAATAACATTTAAAAAGATTTATCCTGACTCTAGTACGGTTCGATTGTCAAAATTCCATTTCAAAAAAATCGAATCAACAATCGGGAACGAAAACTAGTTTAGGGGCTTAAGTCAAATTACTAGTTGACTGTTAAATTACCTAATCAAATAAATTTTTAATTTTTTTTAAAATTTTGGAATAACATTTAAAAAGATTGATCTTAACTCCCGTATGGTTTGATTGTCGAAATTCTATTTCAAAAAAATCGAATCAAAAATCTGATTGGAAAACTAGTTTTGGTGTTAAAGTCAAATTAGTGGTTGGCCGTTAAATTACCTAACAAAATAAATGTTTTATTTTTTTAAAATTTTAGAATAACATTTAAAAATATTGATCTTGACTCCTGTATGGTTCACTCGTCAAAATTCTATTTCAAAATATTAATCTAGTGATATTCCCATATTTTTAAAAAATAAAAAATTAATTTGCTTGGAGATTTTTGTAGTCAACTATTAAATTGACTAGTACTCGTAACTTGTGCTTTGTCACGGATTGTTGTTTCTATTTATTAAAAATAATTTCTCAACGATCCAACTGTACGGATCTCAAGATATATCTAATCTAGTGATATTACCAAATTTTAAAAAAATAAAAAAATAATTTGGTTAGAGATCTTAGTGGTCAACTACCGAATTGACTAGTTCTCATTACTAGTGCTTTGTCACGAATTGTCGATTCTATTTTTTAAAAATTATTTATCGAAGATCCAACTGTACGAATCTCAAGATATATCTAATCTAGTGATATTCCCAAATTTTCAAAAAATAAAAAATTAATTTGGTTGGAGACTTTAGTAGTCAACTACCGAATTGACTAGTACTCGTAACTAGTTCTTTGTCACGGATTGTTGATTCTATTTTAATAATATATATATATCTCGACGATCCAACCGTACAGATCTCAAGATATATTTAATTTAGTGAAATTCCCAAATTTTAAAAAAAAAATTAATTTGTATTGTGATCTTAATAATCAACCGAATTGACTAGTACTCGTAACTAGTGCTTTGTCACGGATTGTTGATTCTATTTTTTAAAAATTATTTCTCGACGATCCAACCGTACGGATCTCAAGATATGTCTAATCTAGTGATATTCCCAAATTTTTAAAAAATAAAAAATTAACTTGGTTTGAGATTTTAGTAGTCAACTATCGAATTGACTAGTACCAAATAAATTTTTTATTTTTTTAGAATTTTAGAATAACATTTAAAATGATTGATCTTGACTCCCGTACGGTTCGATCTTCGAAATTCTATTTCAAAAAAATCGAATAACAATCGGGAAGGAAAAGGGATTAAAGTCAAATTACTAGTTGACCGTTAAATTACCTAATCAAATAAGTTTTTTATTTTTTTAAAATTTTGGAATAACATTTAAAAAAATTGATATTAACTCCCGTAAGGTTCGATTGTCGAAATTCTATTTCAAAAAAATCGAATCAAGAATCGGGAACGAAAACTAGTTCAGGGGTTAAAGTCAAATTAGTGGTTGACCGTTAAATTACCTAAACAAATAAATTTTTTTTTATTTTTTATAAATTTTGGAATAACATTTAAAAAGATTGATCTTCACTTCTGTACGGTTAGATCGTCGAAATTCTATTTCAAAAAAATATAATCAACAATCGGAAACAGAAACTAGTTTAGGAGTTAAAGTCAAATTTCTAGTTGACCGTTAAATATCTAATCAAATAATTTTTTTTAAAAAATTTTGGAATAACATTTAAAAAGATTGATCTTGACTCCCGTACGGTTCGATCGTCGAAATTCTATTTAAAAAAAATTGGAATCAAGAATCGGGAACGAAAACTAGTTTAGGGGTTAAAATCAAATTAGTGGTTGACCGTTAAATTAGCTAACTAAAAATTTTTTTTTAAAATTTTTTTAGAATAACGCTTAAAAAGATTGATCTTGACTCCCGTATGGTTCGATGGTCGAAATTCTATTTCAAAAAAATAAAATCAACAATCGGGAACGAAAACTAGTTTAGGGGCTAAAGTCAAATTACTAGTTGACCGTTAAATTACTTAATCAAATAAAGTTTTTATTTTTTTTAAAATTTTGGAATAACATTTAAAAAGATTGATCTTGACTCCCGTACGATTCGATCATCGAAATTCTATTTCAAAAAAATTGAATCAAGAATTGAGAACGAAAACTAGTTTAGGGGTTAAAGTCAAATTAGTGGTTGACCGTTAATTTACCTAACCAAATAAATTTTTTATTTTTTTAAAAATTTAGAATAACATTTAAAAAGATTTATCCTGACTCTAGTACGGTTCGATTGTCAAAATTCCATTTCAAAAAAATCGAATCAACAATCGGGAACGAAAACTAGTTTAGGGGCTTAAGTCAAATTACTAGTTGACTGTTAAATTACCTAATCAAATAAATTTTTAATTTTTTTTTAAAATTTTGGAATAACATTTAAAAAGATTGATCTTGACTCCCGTATGGTTTGATTGTCGAAATTCTATTTCAAAAAAATCGAATAAAAAATCTGATTGGAAAACTAGTTTTGGTGTTAAAGTCAAATTAGTGGTTGGCCGTTAAATTACCTAACAAAATAAATGTTTTATTTTTTTAAAATTTTAGAATAACATTTAAAAATATTGATCTTGACTCCTGTATGGTTCACTCGTCAAAATTCTATTTCAAAATATTAATCTAGTGATATTCCCATATTTTTAAAAAATAAAAAATTAATTTGCTTGGAGATTTTTGTAGTCAACTATTAAATTGACTAGTACTCGTAACTTGTGCTTTGTCACGGATTGTTGTTTCTATTTATTAAAAATAATTTCTCAACGATCCAACTGTACGGATCTCAAGATATATCTAATCTAGTGATATTACCAAATTTTAAAAAAATAAAAAAATAATTTGGTTAGAGATCTTAGTGGTCAACTACCGAATTGACTAGTTCTCATTACTAGTGCTTTGTCACGAATTGTTGATTCTATTTTTTAAAAATTATTTATCGAAGATCCAACCGTACGAATCTCAAGATATATCTAATCTAGTGATATTCCCAAATTTTCAAAAAATAAAAAATTAATTTGGTTGGAGACTTTAGTAGTCAACTACCGAATTGACTAGTACTCGTAACTAGTTCTTTGTCACGGATTGTTGATTCTATTTTAATAATATATATATATCTCGACGATCCAACCGTACAGATCTCAAGATATATTTAATTTAGTGATATTCCCAAATTTTTTAAAAATAAATTAATTTGTATTGTGATCTTAATAATCAACCGAATTGACTAGTACTCGTAACTAGTGCTTTGTCATGGATTGTTGATTCTATTTTTTAAAAATTATTTCTCGACGATCCAACCGCACGGATCTCAAGATATATCTAATCTAGTGATATTCCCAAATTTTTAAAAAATAAAAAATTAACTTGGTTTGAGATTTTAGTAGTCAACTATCGAATTGACTAGTACTCATAACTAGTGCTTTGTTACGGATTGTTGATTCTATTTTTTAAAAATTATTTCTCGATGATCCAACCGAACGGATCTCAAGATATATCTAATCTAGTGATATTCCCAAATTTTCAAAAAATAAAAAATTAATTTGGTTGGAGATCTTAGTAGTCAACTACCGAATTGACTAGTACTCGTAACTAGTGTTTTGTCACGGATTGTTGATTCTATTTTTTAAATATTATTTCTCGACGATCCAACCGTACGAATCGTAAGATATATCTAATCTAGTGACATTCCCTAATTTTCAAAAAATAAAAAATTAATTTGGTTGGAGATCATAGTAGTCAACTACCGAATTGACTAGTACTCGTAGTTAGTGCTTTGTTACGGATTGTTGATTCTATTTTTTAAACATTATTTCTCGACGATCCAACTGTACGGATCTTAAGATATATCTAATCTAGTGATATTCCAAAATTTTCGAAAAAGAAAAAATTAATTTGGTTGGAGATCTTAGTAGTCAACTACCGAATTGACTAATACTCGTAACTAGTGTTTTATCACGGATTGTTGATTCTATTTTTTAAAAAATATATCTCGACGATCCAACCGTACGGATTTCAAGATATATCTAATTTAGTGATATTCTCAAATTTGTAAAAAATAAAAAATTATTTTGGTTTAAAATCTTAGTAGTCAACCATCGAATTGACTAGTACTCGTAACTAGTGTTTTGTCACGGATTGTTGATTCCATTTTTTAAAAATTATTTCTCGACGATACAACCGTACGGATCTCAAGATATATCAAATCTAGTGATATTTTCAAATTTTCAAAAAATAAAAGATTAATTTGGTTGGAGATCTTAGTAGTCAACTACCGAATTGACTAGTACTCGTAACTAGTGCTTTGTCACGGATTGTTGATTCTATTTTTTAAACATTATTTCTCGACGATCCAATCGTACGGATCTCAAGATATATCTAATCTAGTGACATTCCCAAATTTTCAAAAAATAAAAAATTCTATGTCGAAATTCTATTTCAAAAAACTCGAATCAAGAATCTGATTGGAAAACTAGTTTTGGTGTTAAAGTCAAATTAGTGGTTGACCGTTAAATTACCTAACAAAATAAATGTTTTATTTTTTTAAAATCTTAGAATAACATTTAAAAATATTGATCTTGACTCCTGTATGGTTCACTCGTCAAAATTCTATTTCAAAAAAATTGAATCAACAATCGGGAACGAAAACTAGTGTAAGGGTTAAAGTCAGATTACTAGTTGACCGTTAAATTACCTAATCAAATAAAATTTTTATTTTTTTAAAATTTTGGAATAACATTTAAAAATATTGATCTTGACTCCCGTACGGTTCGATCATCGAAATTCTATTTAAAAAAAATCGAATCAAGAATCGGGAACGAAAACTAATTTAGGGGTTAAAGTCAAATTCGTGGTTGACCGTTTTTTATTCAAAATTAGAATAACATTTAAGATGATTGATCTTGACTCCCGTACTGTTCGATCGTCGAAATTCTATTTCAAAAAAATCAAATCAACAATCGGGAACGAAAACTAGTTTAGGAGTTAAAGTTTTGAAAAACAAAAATAGGTGAATCTAGTGTGACATGCATCACAAAATTAGTGAGTATTAATATTTGCATTTTAATGTATTTTATTTCGAATTTAATTTTTGTTCGATTTTTTAAAATTTTTTAATGTAATTCACAAATTAGTTAAAAATAGGGTGAAAAATTTCAAAAATAGAAAATTAATGAATCTAATGTGACATAAATCACAAAATGAATGAGTATTAATATTTGAATTTTTTTGAATTTTAATTCGAATTTTATCTTATTTTTCTATTTTTAATTAATTTTAACAAATTTACGCCCACCATGTTTCATGGCGGACGCCCGCAATGAAACATGGCGGGCAGGGGGATATCCCCCGGGGGCTCGTGACCAATTTCCATCCTTTTTTTGTACAAAATTGCTATATATATAGAGGGCTATTCTAGTGAGACCCTGTTATAGTGAGAATTGCACATTGGGCCACAACCCAGGCCTAATAACCAAAACACGCACGCGGCACTACCTTTTTCAAATTAAAAAAAATTAAACAGAGCCTAACTACCTTCTTTATTATTCACCATAATCGATGAAACAACCTCTCTCTGTTGCTCCGTTATTCACCAATATCTCTATTGCTCACACCTTCAAATCACCCCCAAATTCTCCCTAATCGAGCCTCTAAACCGTTGAAAGTCTTCAAAACACTACAATATCGCTTTTATATACTAGATTTTAGGTATAAAACATGATATATACTCTTCATTTTCGTGAACATTACGTGTATAAATCACTTTTTTACATTGTGGAAGAAGATGATTTCGCTCATATTTTTCTTGAATCACGTTTTATTATATCTGAATCATATTTTTTTCGTTTCTTTTCTGGTAAAAATCGTAGTTGAACGATTTGAAGAGAGAAAAACAGAGGTAATCCTCCTTATGCAGCGCATACTTGATATTATTTGCATGTTACAACAGAGAATTCATTTTTAAGTGATTTTTGATGTTTATGTTTATTTCAGTTGATTTTAAAGTGACATTTATGTTTTAGTTTCGTTTTTAAAGTAATTCTAATGTGTGTGTGTGTGTGTGCTTATTAATATTATTTGCAGGATCTATTCACTCTTAGTTTACTTCAATGGATAAGAGTAAAGGAGGTAATATATTTTTACTCTTCGTAATGAATGACTATTAGAAAATAGTGGCTATATATATAAAATTGATATAGAACAGTGATTTGTAATTATAATAAGTGACTTGTAATTTGTGATTTGTGATTAAATAATAATTTTTGATATGTAGTGATCATATAAAAATGGTGATTTCTTATTATAAAAGGTGATTTGTGAGTTGTGATTATAATCTGCTTTTTTGTATATATTGTACAGATTTTTTAAACGTGCTAGTTCGTTTTAAAAGTGATGTAAAAACAGTGATTCTCTGTAATAAAATGTGACATGTAACTTGTGATTATAGAACAGTGATTTGTGACCTGTAATTTATGACTTGTAATTTGTGATTAAATAGTAATTTTTGATATGTATTAATATAAAAATGGTGATTTCTTATTATAAAAGGTGACTTGTGAGTTGTGATTATAATCTGCTTTTTTGTATATATGGTACTGATTTTTTAAACGCGCTAGTTCTTTTTAAAAGTGATGTAAAAATAGTGATTCCCTATAATAAAAGGTAACCTGCAACTTGTGATTATATTGTGATTATAGAACAATGATTTGTGATTATAATGAGTGACTTGTAATTTGTGTGTTAATATAATCATTATATTTGCAAATACAATGTGTTAATTATACAGGTTCTAGTGCAAGACAAAGCAAGAGATTGCAACAAATGAAGTTTCCAAAAACATCTTATAGTCACCCACAAAATATTGATGATAGTGGAGCTACGATCATTGATTTGGGAGGTAATTATTTGCTTTGTCATTATTTAGTGAATTGTGAATCTTAAAAGAAACATGGTTTGGCATGTGGTTATCTTAAAATAGTATTGATTTGCAGGTTCTAGTACAAGACAAAGCAAGAGACAGGGCCGGCTTTGACCCCATGCCACACATACAATGGCATGGGGCCCGTTGGGGAAGGGGGCCTATTTTTTTAAAAAAATTATTATATTATGTTAGGATTTATGGGTGATAGCGTAGAGACAACTTAACTAGTACTTAGTTTATTTGTATAGGCTAAGCAGAACATACTGTCACAGCCAGAGTGTGTTCTTGTAATCAAATAATTGCTGAAATGTAATAATTATGTATCTTGGAAGAAGTTCATTGATATGTTCAAGCCTCAAGAGAATACATCAGTTCGACATCAATAATAAAGTTACTGTCAATACATTGATGGTAACGTTACAAGAAGACTGCATGTTGCAAGGTCACGACAGCAAGTCTCATTCGACAGCAACATTCGCTGAAGCATGGGACAACAACATTCTCACACTTGACAGAAAGTTTGGAGTTCTGACAGCAACATTGGCGGGAGCTCATACTGTCAACTACTGAATATTCCTATTACAGCAAACTTGGCGGCAAAGGTTACTGTCTCACTGAATTATTTGATTTGGAGATTTTATCTCAGTCAAACCCCCGTGACAGTTTAGATGTTCGAGAAATAGATTTTCTGCAATTCGTCAAAGATTGTAGCAGACCTGCAAGACTACGACAGAAGCTTGAGAGATCACAAGACGAGGCTCGATAATTTAAGAGTATGACAAGTCTGCATCTACTAGAATTGTTATAGCTAATTTTGGAAAGAACCCAGAATGCCTTATGCTTAATGATAACTCTGTTTGTATAACATTTTAGGAAAGGTCACATGGGTGGGCAACTTGTGAGGAGCTGCCACTTGAAAACGATAACAGCTCCGCGACCCATGTGACTGAGATGTTAGAGAAAGATTAGTCTATATAGAGACACATCTCTCATTCTTTCAGTAGTGATTTCTTTCAAGAAGTCGAAGCTTGAGAAAACCATTTTTCTCGAGGTTGTAGCAACACATTAAAAAATAAATAAAATATTTATTTTGTGAGAACATCTTGAATTACCACTTGTGTTTGCAATTCTTGTGTAGATAGTTTACAATCTTATCATTGTTGTTGAGCTAAAGATTTGAAATTATCTATATTGCATTCAACCCCCCTTCTGCAATATACTCGGGGACCAACAACTGGTATCAAAGCAACAGATTGATATACAAATCTGAAGATCATGAAGAGTATTCAGAAGTCAAGTGGTATCAAGATTCCAGTCTTTGATAAAGAGAACTACAATTTCTGGAAAATAAAAATCTTTTTATTTATCAAAGCTGCCCATCCACTATACATGGGAATCCTTGAGAACGGCCCCTTCATTCCTCAAAAGGAATTAGCTGCTGCTACTGTAAATGAAGAAGTCATTCCAGCCCATTGGGTTGCCACGAGGCCTTCAGAATACACTGAGACCAAAAAGGAGAATGTTGCCTTGGATGACTACTTACAACTTATCTTGCTCGACTCTCTCACTTTAGACAAAGCCATGTGTGGTAATGTCATGGGATGTTCATCTGCAAAAGAGATGTGGAGTAAGATAGAGCTGCTGTGTGAAGGAAGTGAAGAGGTCCGAGAAAATCAAAGGCAAATCCTTGTATCACAATATGAAGTCTTCATGGCCAAGCCAAGCGAAGAACTCACACACATGTTTGAAAGGTTCAGTAAGCTAATAGCGGAGTTACAAATTCATGGGAAGTTCTACGATAGAAAGGAGATCAACATCAAATTTCCACTCACTCTCCCTGAGCATCTTGAGCACAAAGTCACAGCCATAAGAGAAGGAAGAAACTTGAACGATGTCTCTCTAGAAACTCTTTATGGTGTGCTCAAATCATACGAACTCGAACTCTTTCAAAAGAGAGCTATTCAAACTGGAACCAAAGGAAAGTTGGAAAACATGTCAGGAGCCCTTGTAGCTCATGAACCACAAGTAGCTTGTCCAAGTGAATCCTTACAAAATTCACAACCAACACAAGTACCACCATTGAAAATTGAAGAGGTGTTGGATGACGAGGAGAAGGTGGTTCTGTAGCTTAAAGACGTTGAAGATGTAGATTTTTACACAATAGAAGAGATTGAAAGCATGGATAATCCAACCATGGCTTATATGGCTAAGAGATTCAAGAACATCAAGTTCAGAAGGGACAAGTCATACAAGCCACAGGGTCAAACATCTAAGTTCAACAAGGGGAGTTTTTCAAAAGCTGCTGGTGGTACCACAAGAGGTGGATACAAGACCGGGATGGTGGATAGGTCAAAGTTCAGGTGTTACAACTACAATGAGCTAGGCCATTTTGCTACTGAATGCAGAAGACCAAAATAGAATCAAGAAAAAGGATCTGGAAATTAGTTTAAGAGGAATCAAGGTAAAGCATATGTGGCTGAAGGAAAATGCTGGGATGATTCTGAAGATGAGGAAGAAGAAGAGTTTATAAACTTGGCCCTCATGGCTAAATCTGATGATGAAGCTTCTAGTTCCTCAACTCAGGTACCATCTCTAGTCTTACTTGATATGTATAAAACTGAATACAAGCATACCATTGAAGATTTAAGTGCTGAGATGTTTAACATTCATGTTAGTTTATCTGCTGCTCACGAAGAAATTGCTAAGTTAACTAAACAAAATGAAACTCTCAAATCTGAAAATAAAATGTTATTGCTTAGAACCAGTCCTCTAGATTCGTTAGCTCAAGAGAATACTAGATTGAAAAATGATATTGTATGTGCTAAGGAAATAGAAGAATTTCTCAGGAATCAAATTGCAGAAAATGAGTTTAAACTCAAAGCATTTAGAAACTCTTCTAAGTTAGTCCAGGAATATCATGATAATCACATTGAAAATCAAAAGATAGGTATAGGCTTCGAGTATGGTAGGAGGCATGGAAAGGCAATTGCTCTTGATGATAGTGATGTTGTCAAACCTCATATTCTCAAAAGAGTTTACAAACCGATTTTCAAAAATCTTCAAGCTGATTTTGATGAAACCTCCCTGTTTATCAAACAAGAGCTTCTTGATGAGGATGAGTGCGTTGACAGCACACTAGATGAAGGGTAAGATACTGTCAAGTCTCCCGTGACAGAAACTTTGCCAAGCAATCAGACGGAATGTTCTAAAGTAGCTGTCAACAAGGATATGACAAAAACTTCAAAAGATACTTTCAAGAGAGAACCCAAGACAACAACTTTCAAGCCTGCTATCAAGACAGAGGGAAAGAAAGGTACTATCAAAGGTAGCTCGACAGCAACTTCAGAACATACTGTCAAGGCAAATGCCAACAAGCCTAAGAATAGGAATGGCAAGTTAGGAATTGACAAGAAGAATGGCTATGCTTATGTTGTTAGGTCCGATAAGATTGTAGAGGGGGGGGGGGTTGAATACAATCTATACCATTTTCTCAAAATTTATTCGTTAAATAATTTTCACTTAAACGAATATTTTTGTGCGGAATAATATAACACAAATTTCAAGTTGAATATAGCAATATATTAACTTGATGGGTGTTACAAAATCAGTCCAAATGATTATCAAGTGATTAATAACTAATTAGAAAATTCAACATGAACTTTGCTAATTTAGTTAATAAAATCAAGATATCAATTTGTGAACTAGGAAACTTAATTCGCTAGTAGTACAAGAATCACAAGTAAACAAGTTCCAATGGATAGGATATTACAACTGAGATGAACTTGAATTTACAGAATTAAATTTGAAGGTGTTCTTGAGCTTGAGAGAGAGAGAAAATAGCTGCTGTGTGTATTTTTCTTGTTTAGCTCGACTGATTCTTTTGCTTCTGCATTCTTCTGCCTTATATACACAGCCATAGTCATATTACTTGATTTAAACTGATATGACAATCATTTTACATTAATATGACAATCGGTATGACTATCAAATCAATGTAATATGACTGTCCAGCTTAAATATGACTTTCGGTATAACTTATCAAGTCAATATAACATTCGGTATAACTTACCAAATCAATATAACATTCGGTATAACTTACCAATTGAATGAAATATGACTATCTCCTTTGAACTTCATATGACTATCTCCTTTGAACGGAATATGACTATCTCCTTTATAAACTGAATATGACTATCGGTATAACTATCAGTTTGATAGTTATATCATCATATTTTTCAGTTTATAATTAATTAAATGACTTATTAAAAATCATTTAACTAATTAATCCTTTTTCATATTAATTCTTATTTAATTAATCTAATAATCACTTTAACAAATATATTAATTCTGATAGAATTAATTTATTTATTAACTTAATTATTTGACTTAATCAATTAAAATAGAATTAATATAAATTCTTTAATAGTCAATACTCCGCTGAAAACCACGTAATTATAATAAGGAACATACACTGGCATGATGTTGACGTTCGATGTACTGTCTGGTTCATGAACGACTAACTCCAATCTCTGTTCTTCATCGTGACTTTTAACACTGTGGTCTTTTTATACTCTTCACTCTCATCAATCATTCGGTACTGAAATTGTTTCTTGTCACTAATAGAAATCTCTGTCTTCTTAAATAAATCCACTTGTTTCAATGCTACCTTGAGGCCTGATCAGATATCTGAATCTTCTTCCAGTGTAAAACATCAAAACTATAGATTGACTTGTTGATTTTTCTTCTGACGGTTATCATCTTTTGAGATTCCTGTGACAGTTGATATTATTTACTTATTACAATCTAGTTTAATTGGATTAGGATCCTCGAACTACAAATAGGCTGAGTCATATGCCTTTCAATCTCCCCCTATTTGTTTGTTATACAATAACAAGCAAATACCTAGAGGATTCTTCAACTAATCCCAATTAAACAAGTAAAAGAAAACACTTTAAATGCTAAGTAAATAATGTAAAAGTTCTGGTTTATATTAACATTATCTAGATTCAAACAGAAAAGATAAATACAAGATAGATGATCCTCTAGACTGATCATATAAGACAATTATCCTATCTTGTTCTATCAAGGCTCTAATGATATAACTTGTGGAGCTAATCTTCATTTACCACTTTCTTCCTCATTGATTTCTCCTTCTTCTTGTTCATCCATATCCGGTAGATTCTTGATCATTTCTGAATCAACAAGTAATTCCCTTCTGGATGACACATCTGTAGGATAAAACAGTGGTATTCCAAGTTTCTTTCTCAACTCACCTTGATACTGCTTGTACTTCTTCATGTTGGTCTGAGCATAGGATCGAATATGATTTGCAGCTTCAATCTTTTCTTGTGATGCAAAACCATGATTTCGAAGAGCATATTCAACATATACCAAATGTCTGGCAAGGTGTGTATACAATTCGTCTGTCTGAAGATTAACAGTATGAATGACTTCTCCCTTGAGAATTTTAACTTGTGGAGGGTCATTTATAACTTCAGGACCAGCTCTTTCAGCAAACTCTTGAAATTTTTCATGAAGCAGTATGCCTAGTTCAGAAGATGTTCTTACTTTTGGTCTCAACACCCAAAGCTCTGACAGGGATCTATCATAGAAGAACTGAAGTGATACTTTGTGAGATCCGAGCTTATGACACTCAACAAAGATAAGTAGCTCACCATTCTTAGGATCAGATGCAGTGGTTATTCTCACAATTTCTGTCTTTAAAGCTTTCAAATACATATCATGTATAGGGTTCTTCTGTTTAAAGCTTTCAAAAATAGCAATCATCCGACGATCATCATAGTCAGAAGTTTGTGGTGAGTCAATTACCTTTTGAGCACGTTCCCACTTATCACCATTTTTGTACTTGATGTACATCTTCCTAGCTTCCAGCTTCTGAGCATGTTGCTTTTGAAGTGCTTCCTGTTCTACCTTTTGAAGTCTTTCATTATGAGCTAATTGTTCAAGTGTCTTCTTGAGTCTTTCTTCTCTCATAGCCAGATTAGCTTCATTCTGTTCGAGTTCTTTGTTTGCTTCAAAATTCATTTGTTGTGTTTCAACAGAATCAGAAATTATTTGCTCTTCATCATCCCAAAAACTGAGATCTGGTTCATCAAATTCTTCACCAACATCAGGAAACTGTAAGTCAGCAAACAGATCAATATCAAGTTCACCTGTATAGTAAAAACCTTCTACATCATCATCTTCCTGTTCTGCTGCTTGATGAGTTGTCTTCTTCCCTTCACTCCTATCTTCAATTTTCTCTTTACTTGCACTTCCTCCCCCTCTAGATTTCTCCCCCTTAGTTGAGGAATCCTCTACAGTCTTGTGACTTGTACCAGCTCCAGGGTCACTTCCATCACTACCTCTAAAGAATTTCTTCTCTTCTGCTGTAAGTGAGTGAGTTCTGCTGATGATATTATATAAGTGTCTCAACCCCTTTGTTTGATGATCACTTTGTTTTTCAATCTGACTGAGACGATGTTCAGTGGTTAAGTGATTCTCATTTACGTTATTCTGAAGATCTTCAATCTGATTAGCCATAGATGATATAATAAGATCTTGAGCCACTGTGACATCTCCAGAGTCTTCAACTGCTTGTTGTTGAGAGAGTTTAAGTGCATTGATTTTGTTGTTGAAGATAGTTCTCATGTTGTCCATATCAAACCTCAAGTTTTTGTTGTCCTCTTCAGCTTGAGCAAGACTTTCTTTCATTTGATTGAGTTGAGCAATGAGAGATAAAGTGTATGTGTCATTGTGTGCTCTCACCTCAATAGCTCTCTGAGTATCACTCACCTCATGTGCTAGTGTTTCACTCAGATTTGAAGTAATTCTCACATCACTCCTCTCATAATCCTGAGCTGCATCCATTGTACCTGCACTAGAGATCACCCTAGCCTCCTCTTGGAAGGTCAGTGGTGGTGCAATGGGATTTCGCAAATCCCGATCAACCTGTGAAGGTTCTTCTGCCGTAACAATGGCAGGCACTGTAACTTGCTCCACTTGCATAACAATGTTTTCAGCTTCATGTGCGAAAATATCTTCCCCCATTGTGAGTAACAGGGGTGAACTTGAAGGAATGAATGGGTTTAAGATTGCCTTTGACATGGTTTTACTTTTCTTTTGTGATGGCAAATCTGTTTCACTCAAGATATCACTACTAGGAATAGCTCTTTTGAATGACAATTTCTTTCTACGATAGTGTTTGGAGAATTTAGGATCAGTGTTTGGTGCATTGACCTGGGATAAAGGTTGTGGATCTACAACCCCTTGGTCACTTCTCACAATCATTTGACTATCAGAAAGATATTGAGATTGTAAAGGAGTTGAGTCAAATACCTGATCATTGACATGTACATCATCTTCATTCTGAGTGTGTTGATCCACTGGAAGTTGATGTTCAAGAACATTCAAGGGTTCAGAATCAGGTTGAGGTACTGGAACTTGTTCTGCTTCAGGCTGTGGAGCTTGTTGAATTAAAGGAATTTCAGCATCTGGCTGTGGCATGACATTTGGCAAATGTATGTATGTAGACATATATGGTGTTATGACTACAGGAACATGCAGCAAGACCTTAGAAGTATCCAGCCTGGTGTAGAACTTCTTTTTTGGTTTACCAGACCATTGAATTCGATCATTTGGAAATGGAGCAGGTTGATCCTTAGGCATTAGATGATTAAAAATTAGTGTCAAAAATCGAGGATAATGACACTTGACCAGTTTACCTTTTCCAAAGTTCTTTGTAGCCTTCTTCAATCGATTTAGCAGAATAGGCCATATCAAGCTGCCAAAATTGATTCTTCTATTGTGAGCAATCGAGAAACCAATTGACTGTAACATACCTGTGATGACAGTATTGTTACTCTTTGTAGAATTATCAAACACCTTTGCTATGATCTCGAAGAAGATATTCCATTCTTGAACCAGATTGCTTTTGAGTGGTCGCTTAAGATTCAGTTGACCATAATAGTTGATTTTTGTGAAAAATTGAGTCAACTCATCATTTGAAGGCAATTCAGCAAATCGTTCAGTAGGAAGCCCCAGAGCAGCATTGAAGACAGATTCATCCACTGTATATGTCTTGCCATTAAAATCGAATGAAAATGATCTTTCATCTGAGACAGCTGTAGTACACATTAATTTGAGTGGACCAAATTTCATTGGAACATTTGCAGTTATAGAGTGACTACAGAGATTTTGTTCGTTTAGGAATTTTATCCAGGACTTGAACCGATCCACTGGGCAATCCTCGGGACTAAAATATCCAATATAATTGTGATTCACAAGCTCAAAATTATTATAAGCACCAGCCATTGCAAATCAGGGATTAAAATTAATAAATCTGCAAAATTCAACAATTTAACCCAATTAAATTACCAAATTCGAATTAATAAATAAATAAAAATTCGAAAAATCAAAATCTTTATCAAAAATTCTGAAAAATTTAGACAAAGATCTTGATTGCAATACAAACACACATGTATTTTTAGTTTTTACAAAATCATCACCATTTGTTTAGATTTTTAGATCAAAAATTCGAACCTTTCAAACTCAAAAACTCAAAACCTCGACCAAATCTTACATTTTAACCGTGATTTTGAAGATTATAGACTGGGTAATCAAGAATGGTCCTTAGAAACGTGTTTTGAGTATGATTCGAGACAGAAATTCGACAGCAATTCGATTGAATTCTGTGTGTATATGTGTATGTACTGTTCGACTGTATTGGATGACTTAACATGCCAATATAACAAAAATAAAGATATGACTGTCGAATATAACTTAGCTATTAAATATCAAATGACTGTGATATGACTATCGGGTGATAGTCATACCGATAGTTATATTACTTTTAAAACGTAATATGACTATCCTTGGCAGTAAGTTATATCACAGTTAATCTCTAATATAACTACCGAAAAACACATAATATAACGATAAAATCACAGTTATACCGATAGTTATATTACTATAAAAACACACAATATAACTATAAACTATTTAACAGTTATATTTAAACAAAAACAAAATTATATCTAATTTATTACTAAGTTATATTACACCATTTAAAACTAATATAACTTAATCACAAATTCGAATATAACAATGAAGTAGATTGTTATACCGATAGTTATATTCTAACAAAACAGTTAATATAACTAGCTAAAAACAGAATATTAACAGAATTTTAACAAGAAAATCACATTAATAATTTACATAAACAAAAAAATAGCAAATTAATTTATACTAAAATTATAAAACCTAATAAAAATTATAAAAACGATCATATGCAGTCCCTTTTACGAAATCAAACATTAATAACAGAAGGACAAACATTACAAATCAAATAAAATAAAATAAAACCAAATAATCATACTACATATTTACATAATTATTTCTGATGAGTTAATAAATCTATAAATTTTCTAATAAAACAATTTCCATATAGAAAATTATTCAAAAAGAAACTATGATTTATTTAAACAACAAAAATAATCAAACTGAATTAAAAACAATAACATTTTCAAGAAAAATAGATTTCTCATAAATTACAGCTTGTAAAATTCGAGAAAAATATTTTCAAAGAAAATGAATTAACCTAAAAATATAATAAGTAATTAAAAATATGTACAGAAGATAATAACAATGATTTAAGATGAAATAAGCAAGGGTATAAGTTGATAAAATAATTATACAAGTGATTTAATAACAAATATTGACACATCAATCACTTGTAAATTATTAAAGATCAAACCTCAGATATTAACTAGTTTAATTACTAGGACTATTTAACATACCCAATTCACCAACAATTCTGGCAAATGTGGATTCGTCAAGAGACTTAGTAAAAATATCTGCTGTTTGTTCTTCCGTGGGTACAAAAAAGAACTCCACGGTACCATTCATGACATGCTCTCGAATAAAATGATACCTGATGTCAATATGCTTTGTCCTTGTGTGCTGCACAGGATTGTTAGAGATTGCTATGGCACTTGTATTATCACATAAAATTGGAATTTTATCGAGCACAAAGCCATAGTCTCTCAGCTGATTCCTGATCCACAAAATCTGTGCGCAACAGCTTCCAGCAGCTATATATTCAGCTTCAGTCGTTGAGTTGGAAACTGTCTGTTGTTTCTTGCTGTACCAGGAAACTAGTCTACCACCTAGGAATTGACAACTCCCAGATGTGCTTTTTCTATCCACAACACTTCCTGCATAGTCAGAATCTGTATATCCAACAAGATTAAAACCAGAATCTTTAGGGTACCAGATGCCTAGGTTAGGCGTACCCTTAAGATATCTCAGAATTCGTTTAACAGCAATGAGATGAACATCTCTAGGATCCGATTGGAACCTTGCACACAAACACGTAGCATGCATAATATCAGGTCTACTCGCAGTAAGATAAAGTAATGAGCCTATCACACCTCTGTAGCTTGTGATATCTACCTTGGCAGAATTTTCACATGCTCCAAATTTGACAGCCGTGGATGATGGTGTCTTTGCTGAAGAAGAGTCCTCCATTTGATACTTCTTGAGAAGCTCTTTGACATACTTGGATTGGTAGATAAATATTCCATCTGTCCTTTGACTTATTTGCAATCCAAGAAAGAACTTCAGCTCACCCATCATGCTCATTTCAAATCTACCCTGCATTAACTTTACAAATTTCTTGCACAAAAGATCATTAGTAGACCCGAATATTATATCGTCCACATAGACTTGGACTATAATTGTATCATTCTTATGTTTCTTTGTAAAGAGAGTTTTGTCTATGACACCTCTAACAAAATCATTTTCAAGTAAAAATTCAGAGAGAGTGTCATACCATTTCCTTGGTGCTTGCTTAAGACCATAGACAGCCTTGAAAAGGAAGTAGACATATTCAATTAAATCTGGATCTTCAAAGCCAGGGGGCTGTTCTACATAAACCTCTTCATCTAGCTTGCCATTCAAGAAAGCACTCTTGACATCCATTTGATAAACTTTAAAGTTTGAAAATGCTGCGAATGCCAAGAATATTCTTATGGCCTCAAGTCTAGCCACTAGAGCATAGGTCTCATCATAGTCAATGCCTTCAGATTGTGAATAACCTTTTGCTACCAGTCTTGCTTTATTTCTCGTCACTGTACCATCTTCATCAAGTTTATTCCTGAATACCCACCTGGTGCCAACTACTGGTCTGTCTGTAGGTCTGGGTACCAGCTTCCAAACTTCTTGTTGTTTAAATTGATTGAGTTCATCTTGCATAGCAATCACCCAATCAGGATCAGAAAGAGCTTCTTCAGTTTTCTTAGGTTCCATTTCAGATAGAAACCCTGAATAATTGCATTGATTCTGAAAAGCTCTTCTGGTCTTTACACCAACTGGATCACCAATGATTAACTCAAAAGGATGAGCTCTATTCCAAACAGTCTGTCTGGGAAGATTAGATCTTGATGATTCACCTTGACCTTCATTGGGATGTTGAGTGTGACTAGTTGAACCTTCATTTTCTCCCCCTGAGTTGTTGCTAGGTTGACTAGATGATGATTGATTAGGAGAGTCAGAGGAATTTTGACTACTATCATTGATTTCATCACCATTACCCTGATCATCATTGTTGTCATTAGCATCAGCAAAAATCTCAGGTGCATTGTCATCATCTGAATCTGTATCTGTCATGTCATCGAAAGATAGCTTCTCAGATGGATTCTCAGTTTGGATACTAGGGAGTTTAGTGTCATCGAATGTTACATTGACACTTTCCATCATCTTCTGTTCATCAATCACATACACCCTGTATGCTCTCATTGAATAACCAATAAAAATTGCTTCAAATGCTTTGGTATCGAATTTACCACCTTGATCATCACCTTCTTTAAGCACAAAGCACTTTGCCCCAAATACATGAAAGTATTTGAGTGAAGGTTTCTTATCAGCCATAATTTCATAGGGTGTCTTCATTTGATCTTTATTGATTAGAGTTCGATTCTGGGTATAGCACGCAGTATTGATGGCTTCAGCCCAAAAGTACAATGGAAGCCTTGATTCACTTAGCATAGTACGTGCAGCTTCAATCAAGGTTCTATTCTTTCTTTCCACTACCCCATTTTGCTGAGGAGTTCTTGGAGCTGAATATTGTCTGGTTATACCCTTCTCAGTGCAAAAGCCATTTAGAACTGCATTCTTGAATTCAGTTCTATTGTCTGATCTTATAGCTCTCACTGGATACGTAGAATCTCGCTCAATTAATTTAATGTGATCAATCACCAGTTGTGGAGTCTCATCTTTAGAATTCAAAAACAGAACCCATGTGTATTTTGAAAAATCATCAACAATCACTAGAGCATATCTCTTCCTTGACATAGACATCACATTAACTGGACCAAACAAATCCATATGAAGTAATTGTAATGGTTCAGTTATTGAAGATGTATCAGTGCTCCTGTGACTTGCCCTTTTTAGCTTGCCCTTTTGACATGCATCACACAGTCCTTCTTGAGTGAATTCCATTGAAGGCAAACCTCTCACCAATTCTCTTTTGACCAGAGAATTCATTGTCTTAAAGTTAAGATGAGAAAGTTTCTTGTGCCATAGCCAACTCTCATCATTAGATGCTTTAGTGTAGAAGCAAGTGACTTCTTCAGTGCTTCCTGAGTTCATATTGGCTACGTACAGATTGCCTTTTCTAACTCCTGTCAGTTGTGGATTTTCATGTCTCTTGTGTGAAATTAGACAATTCTTCTTATTGAAATGAACTTCATAACCTTTATCACAGAATTGACTGACACTGAGCAAATTGTGCTCAAGTCCTTTCACAAAAGAAACTTAATCAATGATAACATTTCCAACTTCAAGTCTGCCATATCCATCAGTTCTACCTTTGCTGTTATCTCCAAAGGTAACTACTGGGCCGGCCTTCTCCACCACATTTGTCAGCAGGGTTCTATCTCCAGTCATATGCCTTGAACATCCACTGTCCAAGATCCAGGTTACTCGATCAACCTGTTCAATACCCTGCAATGACAAATGAGTTAAACCTTCTTCGGGACCCAAATTTGATTGGGTCCTGCGTATTTAAAGTATTGACCTTTGTCAGGCAAAACAACATTTTTAAGTTTAACCTCTTTAGTCAATAAACATTTAACCTTATAAACAGATTTAAAAATCTTTTGTTTACTCTTGGGTATCCATGTTTCTCTCGCAGCAGTAACACTTGTGTCATTGACTGGACATTTGACCTGGTAGACATTCTTGGTAATCTTTTGTTTAGTCTTAGGTACAAATGTCTCTCTCCTAACTTGAGGAGGAAAAGCAGTCTTAGATCGAACATTATTGTTCCTGTTCATGTGCTGTCGAGGAGCATTCTGTTTAACACATGCATAATTACCATTAAAATAAGCACGCATATTGTTAAAAGCACAAGACATACAATTGATAATACCACATGCTTTATGATTATAATCAATAGTAGACATGGTATTTTTCTGTTTTGACTTGTTATTACCTAATCCAGTCTTAGAAGAACTAGCTGATTCAACAACTTTGACTGGTACTTTAGGTACATCTTTCTTGGATGACACATTTGTTGTGTTAACGTCCTCAACTGATTTAGCCTTAACAAATACTGTGACATTTTTCTTGAATGACACATTCTTTGTATTATAGTTCTTAGCAGTTTTATCCTTAACACATTTATTCTTAACAAGAACTGTGCCATTTGCAGTATCCTCATTTCTCATTTCTTCATGTATAACCATAGAACGAATATCTGGTGGACCAGCATCAGATTTTGTAAACATTGGTTTTTCAACATTCTTGAGAATATGTGGTATACCTCTTTCTTTAGCTGGGATAGAATTAGGAGAATGATTACTCAAAGAACCAACAGCTTGACTGTAATCAAATCCTATTCCTACAGTTTGTTCTACTGCTTGTTTGTTGAAGAAATCTTTAGAAACTTTAACAGTATTATAACAAGCTCTAACCTGTGTTTCAAGTTCTCTAATCTTGGTTTCTTGTTCAGCAATCTTATCAACTTGTTTTACCATGTATTCTCCTAGACCCTTTTCTCTGTAGTTAAGTCGAGCTATTTCTTCTATATTCTTATCTTGATTAACCTGCACCTTTTTTAAATCTAACATTTGATTTTCAAGGTTAGTGTTAACAAGACTTATTCTCTCGTACCCTCTTTGTGCATTATTCAAGGAACTACGTAAACTATCAATTAACTGAGCATCAGTAAGAATTACCGGTGTGGTATAATAAGTTGAAGATTCAGCATTTGCCACCAACGCAAAGTTTCCATATTCTTCATCCTCGCTATCTGTATCATCCCAGCTTTTACCAGCAGCCACATAAGCTCTTCCACTTTTCTTCTTTTCAGAAGCATAATCTTTCTTCTGTGTTTGCTTGGGTTTCTGACACTCAGTAGCAAAGTGTCCCAACTCATTACAATTGAAACAACGGATTTTGCTTCTGTCAACAGTTCCAGTTTTATAACCTCCCCTGTTACTAGAGGATGAAGAACCTCCTCTCTGAAATCTGTTATTTGACTTAAACCTGAACTTTGGATTTCTTCTGAATCTGAAGTTACTAAACTGTCTCACCATCATTGCCATAGATTCATCTTCCAATTGATCCAGCTCTTCAAGTGAATAAAATTCTCCACCATCCCGAGTAGCTGGTGTTTGACCAAGTTCTACTTCAGTTTGTTCCTTGTTGAAACTGTTAGGTTGAACAGCTTTAGTTTCCACTTCCTTAGGAACCTCAACCACTAGAGCTGTAGAAGAATTTGCCATTCTGCCTTTGCCATAGAATTCCTTTTGCTGTACTTGTTCTAATTCATATGTTTTCAGAACACCAAACAGCCTTTCAAGAGCAATCTGAGTTAAATCTCTAGATTCTCTGATGGCAGTGATTCTATGCTCCAAATGAGTAGGCATAGTTAGTAAAAACTTCATGTTGATCTCCTTCTGAGTATATTGCTTGCCATGAACTTGCAAGTTGTTGATTATCTTGTTATACCTTTCGAACACTTCCTGAATGCCTTCATTAGGGCCAGCTCTAAAGTGTTCATATTCAGAAGTTAGAATTTGTAGTCTATTTTCCTTGACTTCATCAATCCCTTCATTAATGACCTCAATAGTTTCCCAGATGTGCTTAGCAGTTTTACAATTCCTCACATGGCTATACATTACAGCATCTAGGGAATCCAATAGAATGAGTCTCAAGTTTTTATCCAATCCTGCTTCCTCCTTATCTTCAGAGGTATAGTTCTTAGGGTCCTTTGGATAGGATTTGGCAGGGACTGTTACAGTTCCATTTACAACTGTTTCAGTATCATGTTGCATGGGAGTCACTGGTCCATTTTCCAAAACCCACAAAAATCTTGGGTTTACTACATCAAGAAATAACTCCATTTTGTTTTTCCACATATCATAGTTATCTTTATTAAAGATAGGAATTTTAACATTGCCTTTGGCTGACATGATGAATTTTTAAGAGAGTTAAAAATTCGAGCTTAATTTTTGATTGAGTAAAAATAGGATCTTGATTTGTGTATCAATCAATAGGCTCTGATACCAATTGTTAGGTCCGATAAGATTGTAGAAGGGGGGGTTGAATACAATCTATACCATTTTCTCAAAATTTATTCGTTAAATAATTTTCACTTAAACGAATATTTTTGTGCGGAATAATATAACACAAATTTCAAGTTGAATATAGCAATATATTAACTTGATGGGTGTTACAAAATCAGTCCAAATGATTATCAAGTGATTAATAACTAATTAGAAAATTCAACATGAACTTTGCTAATTTAGTTAATAAAATCAAGATATCAATTTGTGAACTAGGAAACTTAATTCGCTAGTAGTACAAGAATCACAAGTAAACAAGTTCCAATGGATAGGATATTACAACTGAGATGAACTTGAATTTACAGAATTAAATTTGAAGGTGTTCTTGAGCTTGAGAGAGAGAGAAAATAGCTGCTGTGTATATTTTTCTTGTTTAGCTCGACTGATTCTTTTGCTTCTGCATTCTTCTGCCTTATATACACAGCCATAGTCATATTACTTGATTTAAACTGATATGACAATCATTTTACATTAATATGACAATCGGTATGACTATCAAATCAATGTAATATGACTGTCCAGCTTAAATATGACTTTCGGTATAACTTATCAAGTCAATATAACATTCGGTATAACTTACCAAATCAATATAACATTCGGTATAACTTACCAATTGAATGAAATATGACTATCTCCTTTGAACTTCATATGACTATCTCCTTTGAACTGAATATGACTATCTCCTTTATAAACTGAATATGACTATCGGTATAACTATTAGTTTGATAGTTATATCATCATATTTTTCAGTTTATAATTAATTAAATGACTTATTAAAAATCATTTAACTAATTAATCCTTTTTCATATTAATTCTTATTTAATTAATCTAATAATCACTTTAACAAATATATTAATTCTGATAGAATTAATTTATTTATTAACTTAATTACTTGACTTAATCAATTAAAATAGAATTAATATAAATTCTTTAATAGTCAATACTCCGCTGAAAACCACGTAATTATAATAAGGAACATACACTGGCATGATGTTGACGTTCGATGTACTGTCTGGTTCATGAACGACTAACTCCAATCTCTGTTCTTCATCGTGACTTTTAACACTGTGGTCTTTTTATACTCTTCACTCTCATCAATCATTCGGTACTGAAATTGTTTCTTTTCACTAATAGAAATCTCTGTCTTCTTAAATAAATCCACTTGTTTCAATGCTACCTTGAGGCCTGATCAGATATCTGAATCTTCTTCCAGTGTAAAACATCAAAACTATAGATTGACTTGTTGATTTTTCTTCTGACGGTTATCATCTTTTGAGATTCCTGTGACAGTTGATATTATTTACTTATTACAATCTAGTTTAATTGGATTAGGATCCTCGAACTACAAATAGGCTTAGTCATATGCCTTTCACATGTTCCAACTGATCTCCCACTTCTATCTCTATAATTTCCGCATATTCATATATTCTAACATGGTATCAAAGTAGGTTCAAATCTGAAAATTCTGAAAATTTTTCCGGCAAGGTACTATTCCGGCGAAGTTACTATTCCGACGAAGTTACTATTCTAACGAAGGTTGAAGACGGTGAACAGTTGCAACAGGAGACAAAGACAACCTCAAATTTATGGTTAATTTACTTGTCTCAGTTTATTATTTTTCTTGAATAAAATGATTATATGTATTTAGATCTTTTTAAAATATTTGAAAGTTATTTTCTTAAGCGAAAATTCTGTCCGGATCTTTAAATACAAGCATGTCATTTTAGTTTAAGAGTTTGCCCCGGTTATAGATTTAATTGTGTAGTATTCAAGTGGTTGTTGATATTACGGTATCTCTCCAATTTTTTACGATGCTGCAAATTAAATAGTTCAGAGGGCGTTATTCCGACGAAGCAGCAGAAGTAGTGTATATACAGATGTACACACAGTTCACTGCCACAAATGACAAAGCAGCAGAAGTAGTGTATATACAGATGTACACACAATTCACTGCCACAAATGACAAAGCAGCAGAATTAGTGTATATACAGATGTACACACAGTTCACTGCCACAAATGACAAAGCAGCAGAAGTAGTAGTATGTATACAAATACATACACACAGTTCACTGCTATATCTTGCATTTCATTCTTGTAAAAGAAGCAGAAGGACCAGTTCATGGACGATCTTAAGGGATGCAGTCTACCAGATACGGTTCCAGTTGCTTATAGTTTAAGGGATGACAGATGCAGATTCCTCATGTCTTCAGACATAGGCTTGTTGTTAATACTGAGTGATCACAAAGTCGAGTCTCAGTTTCTTCAATAATCAGTTCAAGAACAGATTGGTGGCCATCCACCTAAAGTGCTGAAAAGCAGCACTTTCTATTATTTGACATGGCCTAAAATATACAGTGTGGTCGCAAGTTCGAGTCCTGGTATCCCAAAGACTCAATAAACTCAAGATCGGTCGATCCTGAAAATGGGTATAGTTGGACGCCCAGATTAAGCTCAAGGGCTACTAGTGTCCACTCTTCAATCCCAAGAGAGGTCTTTTATCCGAAGATGGGATTTCGAGTGAGGGGGCGTGTCAAATATTGTCAAATATAAAGGGTCAAATATATCAGCAGCTATATCATCATCCATGACATCATGGTGAATAGTAATTACTGTAGCTAGTTGACTACTGTAGCAGCAGAGTAGTCTTAGTTGGTGGGCTAAGTAGCACACCATTTCAGTCTATAAATAGAGGCATTGCCTCATTGTAATATTTGGAGAAGTATGAATATAATTCATATCTATAAACTTCTACCCCAACTGATCTCCCACTTCTATCTCTATAATTTCCGCATATTCACATATTCTAACAAGATGCTCCTAGGAAGCTTTGCAATAATTGTGGCTCATCTCAATATTTAATATTTGTTTGTAAGAAACCCAACAAGAACAAGGTTAATGCGACCAATGTTAGTGGTAACTTACATAGAACCCCCATCATGCAAAGGGAAGTGGACGTCTGTAATAATATTGACTGTATGCCATGCAAGATTGTTGTTATGAGTACTTGTTTCAATTTGCCTATTCTGTCTACTGAAAGATGTTCCTATATGCAAACTGCTGAGACTTCTAAGCCTACCTATGTTGGTAAAAAGGCAACATCCACCAAGAGAAAGACCAAGACTAACTTTAAGCCTAAGTGGACTGTGAAAGAAGTCAAACAGGAGGATTCTAGTGTTGATTCAAATGTGAAACAGAATGATATGAATAATGATGCTGTAACGGTAGGACCCAACAGAGTTTGGGTGCCAGATGCAAATTAAAATCATCTATTTTGCAGGGCAAAAAGCAGAAGCAAGTCATGTGGATCATCGATAGTGGATGTTCCAGACACATGACCGGTGATATAGCCCTGCTATCACATTTTGTGGAGAAAGCCGGCCCAATCATAACTTTTGGAGACAACAACAAAGGTTACATTGTGGGATATGGCTGTTTGGAAATTGGAAATGTTGTCATTGAAGACATTGCTCTTGTAAATGGATTGAAGCATAACCTACTCAGTGTCAGCCAGTTCAGTGACAGGGGATTCAAGGTTGACTTTGATATGATGGTTTGCAATATTTATCGCAAGAAGGATGGATGCCTATCCTTAAAGGAGTCATGAAAGGAAGCTTGTTTGTTGCAGACTTAAATTCTGTGAAGAAAGACAAGGCTTATTGTTTTTACAATAAAGCATAAGTTGGTGAAAGCATGCTTTGGCACAAGAAGCTCTCCCATCTCAATTTCAAGAATATGAATATTTTAATGAAGAAGGATTTGGTGAGAGGACTACCTCAATAAGAATTTTGTCAAGAATGATTGTGCGAGGATTGTCAAATGGGTAAATTGAAAAGATCAGTGCACAAGTCAAAGCAAGTGAATACCAACACTGAGCCACTCAAATTGATTCATATGGATTTGTTTGGTCCGGTAAATGTTTAATCTCTTGCAAGAAAGAGATATGCCCTGGTAATGGTAGATGATTACTTGAGGTACACTTGGGTAAAGTTCTTAGAGACAAAGGACGAAGCTGCTCAAGAAATCATTGATCACATAAGAGTTCTTGACAGAACCCCGAATGCAAAAATTCAATATCTGAGAAGTGACAATGGTACTGAGTTCAGAAATGCCACATTGGGAAACTTCTGCAAGGAAGAAGGCATTGTCCAATAATTCTCCACTGCCAGGACACCACAACAAAATGGAGTTGTAGAATAGAAGAATAGAACTCTCATTGAAGCTGCGAGAACTATGTTGAATGATTCTAAATTACCAACATATTTCTGGGCAGAAGCTATTAATACAGCTTGCTACACACAG
The DNA here is from genome assembly GCA_036435485.1 of Saposhnikovia divaricata. Taxonomy (NCBI): domain Eukaryota; kingdom Viridiplantae; phylum Streptophyta; class Magnoliopsida; order Apiales; family Apiaceae; genus Saposhnikovia; species Saposhnikovia divaricata. The sequence continues at coordinate 39,422,765 of CM071599.1, forward strand.
AACAGAACCTTGATCAACAAGACTCATGGAAACACTCCTTACTATCTGTTAACAGGAAAGAAACCAACTGTCAAATATTTTCATGTATTTGGGAGTAAGTGTTTCATGATGATTGACAACCATGAAAGGAAAGGAAAGTTTGATGCTAAAGCTTATGAAGGCATTTTCATGGGATATTTATGATCTATGTCATTGATCATAAAGTCAATGAAGAAAGTGTAAATGTCACATTTGATGAAACCAAGTTCCATGGATTACAAGAGGATGGTCAAATGGAGCCTCTTACATTTGAAAATCAAGGTTACTTGGAGGAAGAAGAAGTTGTTGCTGATTAACCTACTTGCACTCAAACCATTGAGTTTGAAAGAGATGCTGTCAACACCAATGATGTTACTCAAACTCCAACTCAGTCTCAAAGAATAACTCCCAATCATCAGAATGAGAATGAGTTTGGAGATGTTGAAGAACATGAAGGAGAAACCATCAATGGTGGAGAATCAACTCCTCAAAGAGGAACTGATCAAGCAAATCAAGAAAGAGGCTTGCCTAGAACCACTAAGTGGAACAGAGATCAGACCAGCAATCTAATCATTGGTGATCCCACTACTGGTATAAGGACATGGAGAAATGTTTCTGCTGACAGCATGTTCTCTTGCTTTCTATCTCAAACTGAGCCAAAGTCAATTGATGAAGCATTGTTGGATTCAGATTGGGTGATAGCTATGCAAGAAGAGCTCAACCAATTTGAGATAAATAATGTATGGAAGCTAGTCCCTAGACCTAAAGGGAAATCAGTTGTTGACACAAAGTGGGTCTTCAGAAACAAACTGGATGAAGGTGGAAACGTGACAAGAAACAAAGCAAGATTAGTGGCCAAAGGATACTGTCAACAGGAAGGAATAGACTATGATGAAACATTTGCACCTATTGCCAGACTTGAAGCCATAAGAATTTTCCTAGCCTATGCTGCACACTGTAACTTCAGAGTGTTCCAAATGGATGTCAAAAGTGCTTATCTCAATGGAGAGCTAGAGGAGGAAGTGTATGTTGAAAAGCCACCTGGATTTGAAGATGCTGAATTGTATGACTTTGTCTACAAACTGTTCAAGGCACTTTATGGATTGAAGCAAGCCCCTAGAGCTTGGTATGATACTCTCTCTACCTTTCTTCTGGAGAATCAATTTGTAAGAGGTATTGTGGATAAGACACTGTTCTACAAGCATCATGGCAAAGACATCATTCTGGTGCAGATCTATGTTGATGACATAATCTTTGGTTCTACAAATGAGAAGCTGTGTGAAAAGTTTTCATCTCTTATGAGGAACAAATATGAGATGAGTATGATGGGAGAACTGTCATTTTTCCTAGGTTTACAAATTCATCAAAAGGATGATGGCATCTTCATTTGCCAAGAAAAATATGTCAAGGAACTTCTCAAAAAGTTCAACTTGGAAGATGCATCACCTGCCAAGACACCTATCTCTGCTGCAACCAAACTGGATTTGGATCCTAAAGGAAAGAAAGTGGATTCTAGTACCTACAGGGGCATGGTGGGTTCATTGCTGTATCTAACTGCTAGCAGACCAGATATTATGTTTGCTACATGTCTCTGTGCAAGGTTTCAAGCTGATCCAAAAGAGTCACACTTGGTAGCAATCAGGAGAATCTTTAGATATCTTAAAGGTACTCCAAATTTAGGCCTTTGGTATCCTAAAGATTCTGGATTTGATCTGATAGGATATTCGGATTCAGACTATGCTGGATGCAAGATTGACAGAAAAAGTACAATAGGAAGCTGTCAATTTCTTGGTGGAAGATTAGTGTCATGGTTTAGCAAGAAGCAGCATTTTTTGTCTACATCAACTGCAGAAGCTGAATACATTGCAGCTGGAAGTTGCTGTGCTCAAATTCTTTGGATGAAAAATCAGCTAATGGATTATGGTTTAGAGTTGTCCAATATTATGATAACACCAGTGCCATAGCCATCTCAGATAATCCAGTTCAACACTCCAGGACGAAGCACATTGATACTAGACATCATTTCATCAGAGAGAATGTTGAAAAGGGAACTGTGAAGCTAGTTTATGTTCCAACAGAAAAGTAACTTGCAGACATCTTCACGAAGCCACTAGATGAAGCAACCTTCAACAGGTTGGTAAGTGAATTGGGAATGCTAAATCTGGTATGTTAACTTACTAGTTTTTACATTTTTAAAGTGGTTAAATCGCAGCTTGTGACCGTAGCTTTCAATGTTACTGTCATGAGAAGTTATTGTCGTATGTGCTACTTGTTTAATTGACAGCATGTTTGCTATGACTATGCTAAATTCAAATTACATGCCTATTTTAACTTATGTAATGAGTAGTCATATGACATTAACTTAAACCATACGCACACCAGTGACAACTAGTCATGTCATTTCAAATGAGCGGGCATTAGTCAGTCTTTTTATTTTAAAGTTTAATACTTTATTAAAAAGAAGCGTGTGGGAAGCTGTAGCGTCACTTAATGTGTTATAAATAAGACTGAGGCCAAACCCTTATTCTTCATTACACACTAAGAGACTCTAGAGAATGAGCAAGAGGAAAGCTTCTGAGATGTCCACTTCAGAAAGCTCAGCCAACGACAAAGGCAAAGAGGTGCCTAAGCAAACGGAAGAGACTACTGCTGCTGATGAGAATCCTCTCAGTCCTTTCTTTGATAAGCTTCAAGCTTATCTGGATGCAAAAGGGATCACCAAGGAAGAAGAAATAAGGAAGGTCGTTGAGAGGCCGGTGGTGGAAGCTCTTGCTGAGCTTAATAAGAAATGATGTTTAGTTCTTAAGAACTATTTGTATTGTTTTAAGTTTTTTTTAATAAAAAAATGAAAAGTTCATTGTTTCGTCTCCCCAGTGCTATTGCATGCCTTATTTCTCATCTTGATTATCTATTGTTGTATGCATATGTCTACTTGTGTGTATGGATGTATGTGGATGTGTGCTTGCTTAACAAATATGTGCTTAAATCGATTAAAATGCTAATTGGTAATTTTACTCTTAAGCAATGGGTGAAGTCGATTAAAATTCATGACACAAATTATTTCCACACAAGTTGCTGTCAATAAGTGAAGATGCTGTCACGATGTGCATTGACAGCAAGTTCCTTATCAGCAACGGAAAAAGTTTCTGTCATGAAATTTAAAGGAAATTGTATAAATTGCTTAATGGTGACAGTATGTTCTTGCGCCGATGTTACTGTAAAGCAAAACTTGCTGTCATCCTCCCAAATTACTAATGAATTTGTTATAGCACACAGGTTACTGTCAAGATTAGTTGACCGATTTAATTGGGATTTTACCTCCACGATTTACAGCCACTAAAAAGTAACTACCCACAACACCACGTGACTGATTAATGGGCTAAGACATTGCTACTTTCCCTTCTTCAGTAAAACACTTGCTATTTTCATGTAAGCAATTGTCAAACACACAACAGTCTCAAAAGCAAAAATCTCTCTCTCCCAAAACACTTGCTAATTACCTCTCTCTCTCAAAAGCAAAAATCTCTCTCTCCCAAAACTCAAAGTAAAAAATGGCACCCAAACAATCCTCTTCTCAAACAAACTTTGCTGGTATTCTCTCTGCTGGAGATGCTGGTGAAGGTTTCAAAGGACTCGTATCCTTCTTAAACAAGTCCTATCTAGGTTATGCCATAACCTCTACTCCATATTTGGACCTAGAAAGACTTGAAGAATTCTGGAAATCTTCCTTTGTTCCAGGAGGTGCAGGTAAAGACACCATAAACTGCAAAATCAAAGGGGTTACCTGCATCCTCACAATAAAAGGTATCAACGAAGCTTTGGGAACTGGACTGCAAGCTAAAGAATCATACAAGGAACTTGCAAGTGATGAAACCCTAAAGAAGTTTTTCTTGAAAACTGGGTATTCTGGTCCTGTCCTTGAAGAGGGTACATCAAATTGGTACTCAACTGGTGCAATGGACAGAAAGCATTTGAGAAAAGAATGGAGCATGATTTTTGATGTCATGGTGAAGGTTTTCCTAACTAAAACCACTGGCTGGAATGGAATTCCCTCCTACATCAAGAAGCTCACTCACTCTCTAGTCCATGGTTACAAAGTGGATGTTGGAAAGCTGCTTATGAGTCAACTCAAGTCAGCTCTGAGCAGGAAGGTACATGTCTATCTTTGTTTTCTTACAATGTGTTTAAATTCATTATGTGGTATTGATGATCATGCATCTCTAACTATGGAGTGCAATGTTTTGAAAAGGAATACACACACATCACTCAATTCACAAAATTTGATTGCACATAGTCCACTCTGTTTCATCAAGCACATGACTGATCTAGAGCCTAATCTTGATTTTGAACTACCTTCTGGGTATGTTAATTTCTCCCTTGAGAATGAAGCTGAATTAGACGCAAATTCAGTTAACCCACATTCTACACCATTCGTTCCAATCAGACCTTCCAGACAAACAAAAGCCACAAAAATAGCCTTGCAAGAATCCAAGAAAAGACCCTTGGAAACTAGAGTTTGTGGTAGTTCTGAGAATGTTGAGGGAGAAACTGCACCTGATGCAGCAAATAAGGATGTTAGTAAAAGTGAACCCACAGTGGTTCCTCTTGAGTCTAAGAAGAAGAGAGCTAAGAGGGAAAAAACCACTGTCATCCACCCCTCAGTCTCACAAAAGGTTGTGGAGGATAAAAGGGAATCAAACACATCCCTATGTGCTTCTTCTCAACAAGAAGTATCTGTTGAAACTGGCTTGTCTCCCAAGGCATCCTATAAAGAATCTGCACAACCTCATGTACTCACTCATGAGGAGCCTACACTTGCAGAAATGCACATGGAGTTAGGGCACAGTGAGGGTCACGAAACTTCTACTCTTGATGTTCCACAAGTTATCTCTGTGGAGCAGCCAGAAATCTCTTCTATACCATCACCACCCTTATTCTCTAATCCGTCAATTGTTTCTTCTCAACAACCTAGAGAGGGGGACAGTCCCAACCCTTCAGGTTTTGATCATCCATCTGAAGTCATGGATGAGCCCCCATCAAGTGGCCCACAAGAACCCATTTCTCAAAGTGAAATGGATACCACTCCCTCAAACACTGAGCTAGATCAAGATGGCAATCTGCCAGAAAATGAAACATCCAACATCTTGGTCGATCTCAAAAAATCAACTGAACTTCAGGAAGTTGCTGTCACAGCCTCAGCTGCTGTCAAAGACACCGCAAAAGTTACTGTCAACCCATCTGTGGATAGTAACATTTTGGGCAAAGATGCTGTCACCTTTTCACAGTTTGATCAAGATTCAGTAATTGTTGATGATGCTTCTGATAATGATCATGTGCTAATCTCTACTTTCAGAAAGGTAAAATCTAAACCTTCTCTTTCAATTCATGTAAGTATTGCTTATACCCATGCATCTAGGATGAGTGAGGGAGTGCAAAAGAAAAGAGAGATAAAAGAAAAGAGAGGTGAGCATAAAAATGAGAGGCAACCAAATGAGCTGGTAAAAGGAGAGGGACTTGAGCACGTCCAGAGTGAATTTGAGGGAACCCCACACAAAAAGGCACCAGGCCTTGAGAGTCATTCTGTGAGGAGTGATGAGATCATTTAGAAAAACAATGAGAGTGTGAGACACCCCATAGCCTCCTTGCCTCAGTCTTTTCCTTTCTCATCAAAAAGTTTAAGGTCTGATGGTCCTTCTAAACAAGCTGAATCAAGGTTGAAATCCCTTGAGGGCAGATGTGTATCCATGGAAGCTAAACTTGATGCTCTGTCCACCATGGTAGCTACTGGCTTTGCTGAGATTCAACAAACTCTATTATCGTTTTCTGCTGCCCTTAGTGATGTCAACTTAACTAAGGGGGAGATAGTGGTAGATCAGAATAAAGTGCAAAATCAGAATACTGTAAGTCCAGTAGAGAAGGAGACACAAGGTGGAGCAACAAGCAAGGGGGAGTCTAAAAGAAAGGGGGAGCAAATGGAAGAAGATGGAGATGGAAGTAAGGGGGAGCAAGATGCAAATGAAGATTGAATCTTTGGTGAAGAGTTGAGAGCTAGTGGAATTGGTGAATCTGTTGAAGTAGATGGTGAGCCAATGTTGGTGACTAAAGAAATATTGGAGCAATTACAAAGGGCTCAAACATCAACATTGCCTCCTCTGAAAATCAATGAACCAGTTCCTGAAGTCATGGAAACTCCAATGCAGAAACATTGGAGAGAAATGGAAGAGTCCAACAGACTCGGCAAAGGCAAAGACAAAATGTCTGAAAAGGTAAAACCTACAACAGGATACATTTGGTCTGATGGAAGTGGATATAGTCCTGAAGAGGCAGAAACGGTGATGGTTAGATACATGGAGAGTACTTTGCAGAACAAAGATGAAGAATTCAGTGCATTGGTAAATAGTGCCATAAAAGAGGCAGGAGGAGTATATACAAAACTGTCACCAATACTGAAGGACAAAATAACAAGTATCTCTATGAAGGTGAATTTGGAGAAAAGATGGGCAGTTCATGTTTATCTCAAAACTGGCATCTTTATATTCATTACAATGCAGCTACTGCAAAGTCTGCAAGCTAGAGTGCTGAATGCCATGGGAACGAAAGTGAAAGCCAATTCTACAATCTTCAATAACGATATGCTAGCACAAATTAAAGGTCTTGTTGAAGAAAAGCTACCAGAAGTGATTGAAGAACCCTATGGTATTTGCTACAGAACAACCACAAGCATAGGAGCTAAAATGATTGGATTTCTGATCCTAAGTGAAGAACCCAGATTGCATTCTAACACAATTATGGGAGTTCTGAAACAAATCCTCAAATCTAAGATAAACAGAGACAAAGTCAAGGCTGTCAAAGATATTCACAAACTGCTGGCAAAGAGAGATGAAAGTCTTAGCTCTCAAGTGAAGAAATTGATTTCTGAAGCTAATGCTAGAAGAAGTGAAAGTGGTGGAAGCTGCACATATGATGACACCATTGATGATGATGATCTTGATGGAACTGGAGGATGTGCTCGGGGGCCTCTTTAGGGTTTTTGGGGGCCTGGGGCATCTCTTGGGGTGCTCGGGCTCTCGGGGCTCGATTAATGACTACCGACCGAGAAAACGATCGTCGGGCCCCGAGGTGCCTACGGGTGCCTTGGTGTGCTCGAGGCCTCAATAGGGTCTTTGGGGGCCTAGGGCATCTCCTGGAGTGCTCGGGCCCTCAGGGCTTGCTTGATGACTACTGACTGAGCAAAACGGCCGTCGGGCCCCGAGGTGCCTGTGCGAGCCTACGGGTGCCTTTGTGTGCTCGGGGCCACTTTAGGGTCTTTGGGGGCCAGGATCATCTCCTAGGGTGCTCGGGCTCTCGGGGCTTGCTTGATGACTACCGTCCGAGCAAAACGGCCATCGGGCCCCGAGATGCCTACGGGTGCCTTGGTGTGCTCGGCGCCTCTTTAGGGTCCATTTTAATTTCATATTTAAATTTAAATTTAAATTTTGTTTATAATAACATAATATAATCGTATTTTAACACCTTAAAATACCTACTTTTATTCAAATTTAAAATAATTACAGAAAATGAGAAATAATAGAGTATAAGATAATGCATATATGAAACAAAGGGAATACAAATTGCAAAACAACATGCTTTGCAATCTATGATGGGTGACCCCCTGGGAAGTTCCCTTTTTCAAAAAAAAAAATATTAAGTTTGCTACTAATTTTTTTGAATCACTAAATAATTTTTTCGTGGGACATTTGTATTAAAATATAATTTAAGCATTCATATATGAATTTTAAATTGAATATTTGGGAAAAAGATAATTTTTTTGAGCAAACTTAAAAAAATTTTGTGAAAAAGGGAACTACCCAAGGGGTCACCCATCATAGATTGCTCTACCCCAAGCACGCTTAACCGCGGAGTTTCGATTGGCACCAATACACTCGGCCAGGAATGCCACATCTTTTAATCTTATTAACCATTCATAAATGAATGCGAAACGAATTCTATTGATAAAAGTTTTTCCTAATTTTTTTTTAAATTAAATTTTTTCAAATTTTAAATTAAATTTTGGAAAAAAAATTATTTTTCAATAGAATATAATTTTTTTCACTTTTTTTTGTCATATTTTTTATCATATCATATAATTCATTTTTAAGGAAATTATGGAATCAATATTTTTATAAATAGTAATCGTTTTTTTTCGAATTTTAGTTTAAAAATTTAGGAAATATAATTTCTTCCATTTTTCTCGAATTTTAAATTAATTAACTAATTCAAAAAAATAATTTAGTAATTCAAAAAAATTATTAGCGCATTTTTTTCGAATTTTAAAGCAATATTTATAAATAAATATTTCCAAAATATTATTACTTAAAAAAATATTGAAATATGAGTGAAATTCGTTTCACATTCATATATAAAGGTTAATAGAATTAACAGATATGGCATTCCTGGCCGAGTGCGTTGGTGCGAATCGAAACTCCGAGGTTAAGCGTGCTTTGGGTTAGAGCAATCTATGATGGGTGACCCCCTAGGAAGTTCCCTTTTTCAAAAAAAAATTTAAAAAAAATTAAAATTAGTAGCAACATAAAATTTTAAAATGAGTTTGTTCAAAAAAATTAGTCGCAGACTTAAAATTTTTTTTTGAAAAAGGGAACTTCCCAGGGGGTCACCCATCATAGATTCATCATAGATTGCTCTACCCCAAGCACGCTTAACCTCGGAGTTTCGATTGACACCAACACACTCGGCCAGGAATGCCACTTCTGTTAATCTTATAACCATTCATATATGAATGCGAAACGAATTCCTCTCATATTTCAATATTTTTTTAAGTAATAATATTTTAAAATATTTATTTATAAATATTGCTTTAAAATTCGAAAAAAAAACATAAAACTATATTTTAAATTAATCGTTTTTTTGGAATTTTAGTTTAAAATTCCGGGAAAAATAATTTCAACAATTTTTCTCGAATTTCAAATTAATTATTAGGAATGAAATATAATTTTATGCTTTTTTCGAATTTTAAAGGCAATTTTATTAGTAGAGGTTGGCAACTCCAACTGACGCCTGGATGACGTCATGCTAAGGCTGTCTGCCGCATGGAGACATTGCGGCAGTATTTTTAAATCTTTTTTTTTGGGATTCTACTGTCGCGAGGAGTCGTTGCGGCTACTTGCTGTTTTTAGATTTATTTCCAGTTTTCCGAATATTAGGAAAAAAGTATTTAAATTTTTGGAAAAAAAATTAGTCTTTCATTTTTCTCGAATTTTATATTTAACATTTGAAATAAATTAGTTCTGTAATTTATTTCTTGATATTAAAAATTGGAAAAATGATATTCTATTGATACAAATTTTTCCTAAATTTTTTTTAAAATTAATTTTTTTTAAATTTTTAATTAAATTTTGGGAAAAAAATATTTATCAATAGAATATAATTTTTTCTCACTTTTTTTGTCATATTTTTAATCATATCATATAATTCATTTTTAAGTAAATTATGGATTCAATATTTTTATAAATAGTAATCGTTTTTTCGAATTTTAGTTTAAAAATCTAGGAAATATAATTTCTTCCATTTTTCTCGAATTTTAAATTAATTAGCTAATTCAAAAATATAAATTAGTAATTCAAAAAAATTATTACCGCATTTTTTTGGATTTTAAAGCAATATTTATAAAAAAATATCCAAAATATTATTACTTAAAAAAATATTGAAATATGAGTGAAATTCGTTTCACATTCATATATGAATGGTTAACAGAATTAACAGATGTGGCATTCCTGGCCGAGTGTGTTGGTGCGAATCGAAATTCCGAGGTTAAGCGTGCTTTGGGTTAGAGCAATCTATGATGGCTGACCCCCTGGGAAGTTCCCTTTTTCAATTTTTTTTTTAAGTTTGCTACTAATTTTTTTGAATCACTAAATTATTTTTTCGTGGGACATTTGTATTAAAATATAATTTAAGCAGGGGATCACCCATCATAGATTGCTCTACCCCAAGCACGCTTAACCTCGGAGTTTCGATTGGCACCAACACACTCGACCAGGAATGCCACATCTATTAATCTTATTAACCATCCATATATGAATGTGAAACGAATTCCACTCATATTTCAATATTTTTAAGTAATAATATTTTAAAATATTTATTTATAAATATTGCATTAAAATTCGAAAAAAAACATAAAATTATATTTTAAATTAATCGTTTTTTTGGAATTTTAGTTTAAAATTCCGGGAAAAATATTTTCAACCGTTTTTCTCGAATTTTAAATTAAATATATGGAATAAAATATAAGTTTATGCTTTTTTTTCGAATTTTAAAGGCAATTTTATTAGTAAAGGTTGGCAACTCAAACTGACGCCTGGATGACATCATGCTGAGGCTGTCTGCCGCATGGAGACATTGCGGCAGTATTTTTAAATCTTTTTTTTCGGATTCTACTGCCGCGAGGAGTCGTTGCGGCTACTTGCTGTTTTTAGATTTATTTCCAGTTTATCAAATATTAGGAAAAAAATATTTAAATTTTGGGAAAAAAATTAGTCTTTCATTTTTCTCGAATTTTATATTTAACATTTGAAATAAATTAGTTCTGTAATTTATTTCTTGATATTAAAAATTGGAAAAATGATATTCTATTGATAAAAATTTTTCCTAAAATTTTTTTTGAATTAATTTTTTTCAAATTTTAAATTAAATTTTGGAAGAAAAAAATATTGTATCATTAGGATATAATTTTTTTCATTTTTTTTGTCATATTTTTTATCATATCATATAATTCATTTTTAAGTAAATTATGGATTAAATATTTTTATAAATAGTAATCGTTTTGTTCGAATTTTAGTTTAAAAATCTAGGAAATATAATTTCTTCCATTTTTCTTGAATTTTAAATTAATTAGCTAATTCAAAAAAATAATTTAGTAATTCAAAAAAATTATTAGCGCATTTTTTTCGGATTTTAAAGCAATATTTATAAATAAATATCTCCAAAATATTATTACTTAAAAAAATATTGAAATATGTGTGGAATTCGTTTCACATTCATATATGAAAGGTTAATAAAATTAACAGATGTGGCATTCCTTGCCGAGTGTGTTGGTGCGAATCGAAACTCCGAGGTTAAGCGTGCTTTGGATTAGAGCAATCTATGATGGGTGACCCTGTAACGCCCCCAAATCCGCCCTGTCTGGGGATCCGGGTCGTCACATTGTCTCAATATCCTACAGCACACGTTAACGCAATAATAAAGCATAGTATTTAATACACGGAGCATAAGTGTCCCACTCCGCAGATCCAAGATCGGTCTCACACATTAATACAATACAACTTATTACATCTTAGGATAATATCTTACATAAGTTCACAAAAGTAGAAAGATAAAGGTTCCAGCTAGATATTCTAGTTCTTGTCAGTATAGCCTTGAGCTTTTCCCTTTCCTCTGGATCCCTTGTTGGACGTCTCGCCTCTTTCCATCTTGACAACTGAATAAAATGTTGTAAAGCAAGAATGAGCAACTATGGTGCTCAGCAAGTTCTCTCCTTACTCGGTATATAAATATAATAAGATTTACCGAAAGGGAATACTCAAAATTTTAAATATAGGAATCACAATCTGGCAATGACTCAATATTCATCTCGAAAACAGAATACTCGAAAGTCTCAAGTCTCAACTGATAAAACTCTGATTGTGACGCCCCCAAATCCACTACTTGTAGACTTAGGTCGCCACTTACCGTCAATACCTGTCTTATCCAAAAATACAATACAATTCATAATAAACATGAAGGTTTTATCGTACAATAGTGGTTCCATCCCACGAGTCCAAGCATCGACAAGTCTCTGAATTATTACAACATATAACTAGTACACACGATATCAATACACACGTCAAAAGATAGACTAATAGTCTTCAATAGAGTAGTCGCCTCTGAGATAAGCACACTAGTCCAACTCAGTGCTCTGGTGCATTTTCTCCTTTCCCTTGAAACGGGAGGTTTCGCCTTTTTCCGTCTTCACTGAAAAACAATATCAACAACAAGAATGAGCAACTAGGTGCTCAGCAAGTCCATTGACTCGCTCTCTCACTAACAAGGAGGGTGGAAGAAAACAATTCTATTTATGAAAGATACTCGTAAGCAGGCAAAATGCCATGGAAATACTTACTGATAAACTCAAACATCTTAACTCTGAATAAAGAAATTGAAATTAAAACCTGAGATACCGGTCTTCCGCCTTTACGATACCCCACAGCGAGATCAACCGCTGTGTCTCAAGTACCGCACACCCGTGATACCCCATAGCACGATCACTACTATGTCGCAGGTACCACTATATCGTTTTGCTAGCAAAAAGGTGGTTGAAAAGTCAACCTGGCATCATTTGTGCCAAAAATGTTAATATTTCTCTTTCGATACCACGAGTTTATTCCTCGTGTTGATCTGAAAGAAAATCCATGGGCCATCTCCCATGTTGACCAGTGGATCACATGATTATTCCTCCGGATAACAATTGATTGACTTGGATTCCTATTAGATTATGGCCGACCGCCAGTCTACATTTTGTACAAGACCGACCTGATCAATAGGTCGTCACAATATTTTCAAAAGAAATTAATTTATTATATTGACACGAACAATATGTCAATTTAAGACAATAAGTATCAACCTTGAACAAGTAAGGTTCGTTGATTAAAATAATTCATGTAAAGTCATCTTGAAATAATAAGAACGACTCGATTCAGAAGAAAACTTCCAATTACGCTAGAGTATGTATTTTAGAGGAAATTCTGATGATATACTATTCTTCTATTCACTATTCTGGATGCAACTATTTTGATTCGAACAATGAATCAAATTTGAATATTGAAACAACATTTATCGGATCTGAACAATAGATCCGATTAAAGTCAATAAAAATCTAACTACCTCGATATATGAGCGTAGTTATAACTGAATAATACTTAAGGGTCATCACGAAACAATTAAGATACCCTGGATTTCAATCAAATTACGTTATATGAATTTATCAAAATTTTTGGAAAATCTCTAAAATTTTCTAAATCAATATTATGATAAACAGGATATTTTATAACGAACTGGCAATTCAAAACATAATTTTAACAGAATAATATCCAAACATTTCTCGAAATATTTCAGAAGGAGTGAGGGTCAGAAGATACTTGCCTCGATCTCGAAGTGCAAATAAGTGTAGATAAAATTTGTACTCTAACCGTGAACTTGGCTTCGGTCTACGGCTAGGGAATTATTCTCTAAAAATGGCAACTAGAAATATGTGAGCGCTTCGTCAAAATAAAATATTTCTCAACCGATAATATAATATTTAATAATAATAAAATATCTCTCGAAAATCTCTACGATAATTAACGGAAAATAATTCCCGGATAAATAAATCTCTGTTCGAACTAAGGAATTAAATCTTGAAAATAAATCCTATTTTTAATTATCCGTTAATCTGACTTAAAACGAAAATAGGGTACGGAAATTAATGGCAATACTCTATTTTTAATCTCGTAAATAATTAAATATTACACCGATTTTAATCTCTAAAATAATCTGACTCGATCCGGTTAATTAAAATAATTCGGTAACTATAAGTATTAGACTTTTAAAAATTAAAACAATATTTAACTCTATTTATTCACAAATATACCACTTTTATTTAAAAAAAAACCTTAAATCTCTAATTTACGTCCAAAAATCACAAAATGATTATTTTTAAGTAATTAATAATTTATTACACCATTTTTATCAAACTCTTTTTATTTCTCTAAATTTTTTAAAAAATAATAAACAAATTATTAAAAAATAATTTTAAAACATTCACCCCTTTTATTTTATTTTATTAACTCATTATTTATTATATATGTTTATATATAAATGTTATTTTTATCAATATTTTAATTTTCTTCGTTTAACAGTTTCACAGAAAAATCACGACGGTGCGTGGGGCCCACGCGCCACCACCGCCGTCCGGAAAATCCCTCCCCGGCGTCTCTCTCTCTCTCTCTCTCTCTCTCTCTCTCTCTCTCTCTCTCTATCCCGGTCTCAATCTCTCGCCTCCTCTTTCTCGATCTCCTTCCTCTCTTTCACTCAATCTCTCTGTCGACTCTCTCTTTTCTCTCTATCTCTCACACTCGACCTCTCTCCGTCTCTCACACTCTCTATCTCACCCTTGTTGTATCTCTCTCCGCCTCACATCTCTCTCTCAGCCATGTCTCTATTCCTCCGATTAACACCAACCGCCACCACCAACGATTTCCCCCTCCTCTCTTTCCGACTCCGATCAATTCATCTCTCTCTGCCTTCTCTCCCTCGACAACACCGACTCAACACAAAACCACAACAAAACAATCACAACAATTTCACACTCCAATTCGGGACAACACAATCCTCCCTCAATCTCTCCCTGTTTCATCTCTCCTCTCTGCCCCTCTTTTTTTTTATTCCGATTACAACAAACAACACAAGCAATCGGAAAATAAATAAAGCCCGAATCTGTACTAACAATTACTAAAACGAAATCGACATAGTTATCAATCCGAGAAAATAAACGATGATAAGAAAAGAAGGAAAAAGAGAGAAAAAAATATTCTACCTGTCGACTACTCTGTTTGTGTAAAGATATGGTCGGGTGTTTTGTTTTTTTAAAAGAGAGACAATAATGTATTTTTATTGTTGTGTAAACTGAGTGCTGTATTGTTTGTAATTATGAGGTTGATAATGGTTTGTTTATTAAATTAAAAAGAATCAAAATATGGGGGACAAAATAAGTGTCATAATAATGATTATATTTAGTGCAAGGTTTGGTCAAAAGATCTCGTTTCTCCCGTGCTGGCTAATTAAACGATACTCTAATTTCGTTTCATAAAATAAATACGACCCAAAATTAAAAATCCTATTTTCCCTAAATTTCCTAATTTTAATAAATAGCAAGTAAATATAAATAAATATAATATTTACGCCCATATGAATATA
Source organism: Saposhnikovia divaricata (assembly GCA_036435485.1). Lineage (NCBI taxonomy): Eukaryota > Viridiplantae > Streptophyta > Magnoliopsida > Apiales > Apiaceae > Saposhnikovia > Saposhnikovia divaricata. The sequence goes on from CM071599.1 coordinate 39,437,768, forward strand.
TAAATATTAAAATTTACAAAAACGGGCTAATTAAAATATACTAGTGCATCACTCTTAATTAAAATTTAAACATCGAGTAGAAAATTAATTCGAAAAATTCGCGGTTATTACACTGATGATTCAAAACCCATCTCAATAAAAGTATACTCGAAAGAACTTATTTGATATAACTCTAATTATGAAATATACTCGTATGCAGGCAAAGTGCCCTGGTAATATTTACTGATAGATCTAAACAACTTATCTTTGAAAAAAGAAGTTGGAATTTAGAAGCTTGAGATACTGGTTTTCCGCCTTCACGATACCCCACAGTGAGATCAACCGTTGTGTCGCAAGTACCACACACCTGTGATACCCCATAGCACGATCACTACTATGTCGCAAGTACCACCATATCGTTTTGCTAGCAAAGAGTTGGTTGAAAATTCAACCTGGCAACACTTGTGCCAAAATGTTAATATTTCTCTTTCGATACCACGAGTTTATTCCTCATGTTGATCTGAAAGAAAACCCATGGGCCACTCCCATGTTGACCAGTAGAGTACAGAATTCCCGAATATTTGATGAACAGATAACTTAAGATAACTCTTCCAAGAAAATAATTATAAATATGGCGAACTGCCAGTCTGACTCAATTGTACCACCAATCCGAACAATGGACTGATGTCAACTCTCAATAATAATATTTCATTGGTTGATACGAACAAAATGTCAAACCTTGACAATAAATGCAACTCTCTCGGAATAATGAGAATAGTCTTAAAAATGAAATATTTTGAGTCGTATCGAACAAATAGTACTACTCGAATATTTATAATACCCACAATTGATGAACGTTAAATAGAATATTTTTCACTTGATCAATGAGTAAAACTCTAACGATCCAAATTTTATAACTCTTACTTGTTGATTCGAGAGATGAATCAACTAAAAGATAATCAATAAATATTGTCGAATTTGTACAATAAATTCGACTGAAAAGAATGAATTTAACTAGCTCGAACAAATGAGACTAGTTCCACTGAATCAAATCAAGTAGTCGTCTCGAATTAAAGAGATCTACCCGATAGCAATGAAATTCCTTCTACGCTTATAGGGGATATAATTTACAAGTAAACTACTTTTAACAGTAAAATCATATTGCAACGGGAAAATAGTGCTCGAAAGAGTTGTAGTGTAAGCAGCAGCAAAATAAGTCTCATAATTGATAACTCGAAAATAATTACGAATGAATTAACAAGGATAGAAATATGAAAATTCCAAGATTTAGGGTAGGAATGAACTTGCCTCGATCTCGAAGTGCAATAAATGTAGATAAAATTTATACTCTACCCGTGAACTTGGCTTCGCTCTACGGCTCGGGAATTATTCTCTAAAAATGGCAACCACAAAAATGTGAGCGATTCGTCAAACTAAAAATGTTCCTGAACCGATAATATAATATTTAAATATAATAATAAAATATCTGTTGAAGATTTCCACAATAATTATCGGAAAATAATTCCCAGATAAATAAATCTCTCTTCGAACTCAGGAATTAAATCTAGAAAATATATATTATTTAATATACGTGGTCTCACTTAAAACGATAATAGGATTACCGGGTATAACGAAAATAATCCATTTTTTTACATCTCGTATATAATTAAATAATACTCTAATTTTAGCCTCTAAATTAATCTGGTCCGACCGGGCCCAATAAATAATCCAAAAATATTAATTATCAGCTTCTAAAATTAAAACCATATTTAACTCTATTTATTCACAAATATACCCCTTTTATTAATGAAACCTTAAATCTCTAATTTACGTCACAAAATATTTTTATTTAATTAATCAATCAATCACCATTCTATTTAATTATTCATTTCTCACAATTTAAATAATAATCCAATTTTAACTAGACCAATTAAATCCATTTTTATTTAACTTATTTATTCCTCACAATTTTAGTTAAAGATCCAAATTTAACGAAACTAATTGAACCTCTTTTATTTTCGTTCATATGAATCCTGATTAAAACGATCCACCATTCATTTTATCATATTTGTATTATTATATTATTAATTTAACTACAACAATGGTGTGGGTCCCACCTCCCCAACACCACCACGCGCCTCCCCCTCCCCTGCAACTCTCTCCCTCGTACCTCTCTCTCTCTCTCTCACTCTCTCTCTCTCTCTCTCTCTCACTCTCTCTCTCTCTCTCTCTCTCTCTCTCTCTCTCTCTCTCTCTCCCTTCTCTCTCTCTCGGTCAATCTCTTTGAATCTCTCTCGACTTCACCCTCTTCATCTCTAATTTCTCTTCTCTCCCTCTCTTTCTCGAACTCTCTCTCAATTTCTCCGACCATCCCTCTCCATCCCCTCATCTCTCTTCATCTCTCTGTTATCTTCTCTCCCTCTCTTTCTCGAACTCTCTCTCCATCTCTCCGACCATCTCTCTCTATCTCCCTCATCTCTCTTCATCTCTCTGTTCTGCTTCGCACAACAGCAACAACAACGCCAACCAACACCACCACCGCAACGGTGGTGGTCGTCTCCTTATTTCCCCTTCTCCGACAACAACCATCAAACTCCTTTCTTCCTCCTCCATCGACTACACTAAACAACACCACCATCACAGCACGAATCCAACACCCATCCTCCTTATTACTCCGATTTCAATCCACCAATCTACACCCTCAATCCACATTACAATCACCTCACGGAACGAACAACAACACCCTCCAAACGGCAACTACAAACTCCTCTTTCCTCTCCTGAATCTCCTCCAACTTTCTCTCCCCCTTTATTCCGATACCACCCATAAACAAAACAATCGGGACAACACAAGACATGACAATACATGCACAAACAACGAATCAACAAAAAATAAACGTAAATTAAATGAGATAACTAAATGTGGCTTGTTTGTAATCGGTTTGTATAAAAATATATGGTCGAGTTTTTAGAATTAAGAAGAGAATTAATCGGTGCTCTCAGCTTTGTTCTCTGTTTGCATACAAATGTATGGTCGGGAGACTAGAAAGAAAAAGAAAGGGGTCAGTTTTGTTCTTGTAAAAAAAATGAACGATATAATTGAGATAGAGATGAGGCCGGTTAGTCAAAAAACATGGGCTAACAAAAAGAAGCTTTCCGTGTTTTGTGAAAAGCATTTCCGTGTTTTCTGGAATGCTGTCTTCTCAATAATCTTGATGTCCCCTACCGGCTAAATAAAACGATACTTTAATATCGTTTCCAAAAATAAATTTGATCCAACAGTTAAAATCTTATTTTCTTAAATTTTCCTGATTTTAGTAAATATCAAATAAATATAAATAAATAGATATAATATAATATTTACTCACATATGAATATAAAAAATTCTAAAATTTTACAAAAATGCGCTAATTAAAAAAAAATATACTAGTGCATCACTCTTAAATAAAATTTAAATATCGATTAGGAAAAATTTGTTTGAAAATTCGCGGTTATTACAGTCTTCCCCCCTTATAGGATTCCGTCCTCGGAATCAAAATTGCGCACTAAACAAATAAGGATATTTATTCCGCATTTCGCTTTCTAACTCCCACGTGGCTTCCTCAACCTGGTGGTTTCTCCAAAGTACTTTCACTAAATTTACTTTCTTAGTTCTTAACTCTTGTACTTTGTGATCTAGGATCTCTACTGGTTGTTCTTCGTAGGTCAAATCAGGACGTATTTCCACTGGTTCGTAGGTTATAACATATCTAAAATCAGAATGGTATTCTCTTAACGCAGAAACATGAAACACATCATGGATATGCTGAAGGTCTGGAGGTAGGGCCAACTGATAAGCCAGCGGTCCTATTTTCTTGAGAATCTCAAAAGGTCCTATATACCTGGGCTCAACTTGCCTTTCTTTCCGAATCTCATTACTCCTTTCCAAGGTGAAACTTTCAACATCACTTTATCTCCAACTTCAAATGCTTTGTCTTTTCTCTTTTGATTTGCATACTTCCTCTGTCGATCTTGAGCTGCAACTAACCTTTTTCGAATAACTTCGGTTGCTTGTTTAGTTTGTTGAAGTAATTCTGGTCCTAGTATCTTTCTTTCTCCTACCTCATCCCAGTATAGAGGTGATCTACACTTTCTTCCGTACAATGCCTCATATGGTGCCATACCTATGCTGGAGTGGTAGCTATTACTGTAAGCAAACTCAACTAAGGGCAAATGCTCATCCCAACTTCCTTTGAAATCAAGTGCACAGGCTCTTAACATATCCTCAACTGTTTGAATTGTTCTTTCACTTTGTTCGTTGGTCTGTGGATGATTGCAGTGCTCAGATTTAACTTCGTGCCAAGACATTCCTGAAAACTCTTCCAAAATCGAGAAGTAAAACGGGCATTTCTATCAGATACGATTGAAACAGGCACTCCGTGACGAACCACAATTTCCTTTAGGTATATGTTCACCAATCTCTCAACGGAGTACTTATCAGTAATTGGTAGGAAATGCGCAGACTTAGTGAGTCGGTCGATAATAACCCAAATCGCATCATGGCTAGCTCTAATTCGGGGAAATCCTACGACAAAATCCATGGTAATATGCTCCCATTTCCACTCGGGTATCTCTAAGGGTTATAAAAGTCCACTTGGTTGTTGATGTTCGGCTTTCACTTTCTGACATGTCAAACACTTGCTTACCCATTCTGCAATCTCTCTCTTCATGTTAGGCCACCAATAATTCAGCTTGATGTCTTGATACATTTTTGTGCTCCATGGGTGAATAGAATATCTCGAGTTATGCGCTTCGCTCATAATTTCTTCTTTCAATTCTGTAACATTAGGAATCCATATTCTCGACGCAAATCGCTTAATTCCCTTATCATCCTTTGAACTTAGAAATTCCTCTCTGGTCAACTCTGATCTTCTTTCTTCCATTACTTGTTCCTGACAACGGCGAATCTTCTCGAGTAACTCTGGTTGAAACTGAATGTTGTAAACTCTTTCATTGTTTTGGACTGGGACTTTGACCTCTAATTCCATTCTCTCAAATTCCTTGACCAATTCCTCTGAGGTTGTCAACAAGTTGAGTCTTTCCTTTCTACTTAAAGCATCAGCTACAACATTAGCCTTCCCTGGGTGGTAGTTTATCGAGCAATCATAGTCTTTGATCAGTTCTAACCATCTTCTCTGTCTCATGTTTAATTCCTTCTGCGTGAATATATACTTTATGCTCTTGTGATCCGTGTAAATCTCGCATTTCTCTCCATAAAGGTAATGTCTCCAAATCTTGAGGGCAAAAACAATAGAAGCAAGTTCCAAATCGTGAGTAGGGTAACGGGACTCATATTCCTTCAGTTGTCGAGAGGCGTAAGCTATTACTTTCCCATGTTGCATCAGATCACATCCTAAACCCTTGTGAGAAGCATCGCTGAAAATCACGAAATCACCTTTCTCATCGGGTAAGGTCAACACTGGTACAGTAGTCAATCTCTTCTTCAACTCTTGAAAGCTGTCTTCACATTTGGGGGTCCACTCGAATTTTTCATTTTTTTCTGGTAAGTCGAGTCAGTGGCGTAGCTATCTTTGAGAAATCCTTCACGAATCTACGATAGTATCCGGCCAATCCAAGGAAACTTCTAACCTCTGTTGGAGTCTTGGGTCTTTCCCAATCTGCTACGGCTTCTGTCTTTGTGGGGTCTACAGAAATCCCTTCGCCGCTCACAATGTGTCCTAAAAATTGAAATTCTTTCAGCCAGAATTCGTACTTCGAAAATTTTGCATATAACTTTTCCTTTCTCAACGCTTCCAAAACCAAACGGAGGTGTTCAACATGTTCCTCGGGAGACTTCGAATATATCAAGATGTCATCAATTAATACAATCACGAACTTATCCAAGTACTTCTTGAACACACGATTCATTAAATTCATAAAAGCAGCTGGCGCATTCGTCAATCCAAAAGACATGACTAGGAACTCGTAATGTCCATATCGGGTCCTAAAGGCAGTCTTAGGAATATCCTCAGGCTTGATCTTTAGTTGATGATAGCCTGATCTCAAATCAATCTTCGAAAAATATATAGCTCCCTTAAGTTGGTCAAACAAATCGTCGATCCGAGGTAGAGGGTACCTGTTCTTGATGGTCATCTTGTTCAGTTCACGGTAATCAATACATAGTCGCATAGTTCCGTCCTTCTTCTTCACGAACAATACTGGAGCTCCCCACGGGGATACACTTGGTCTAATTACACCATTGTCAAGTAACTCTTGCAGCTGTGTTGCTAATTCCTTCATTTCCACTGGTGCCATTCTGTACGGCGCCTTTGAGATTGGTGCGGTTCCTGGTTCTAGATCAATCATGAATTCTATCTCTCGATTTGGTGGAACTCCAGGCAACTCATCAGGAAAAACGTCTCTAAATTGATTAACTATAGGGACCTCCTCGATCATAGGGGTCTGTTTCTCGGTATCTATCACATAAGCTAGATAGGCTTGACATCCTTGCCGAAGAAATCTTTTAGCTTGTATTATTGACAGGAAATCCTTAGTCGGTTTCCGTCCGCGAAACGGAATTCTTATACCATTAGGTCCACCTAAGCTGACCTTCTTACGACGACAATTTATTTGAGCATCATAACGTGATCACCAATCCATCCCTAGGATTACATCGAATTCCCCTAACTGAAAGGAATAAGGTCTGCGTCAAAATGTTGTCCTTGTATCTCTATAGAACAATTCTGACACAATCGGTGTACCGGAATGACTTCTTAATTCACTACTTCTATATACATAGTAACAATGATAGTCCTAGCTTATGTAACACTATATCATGAAAATATTCTTCATTTCTTTAGAATTAGTAAACCTTTTGGTCTCAACAATCTCTTACTACACATAAGTCTCAGTAGTAATGGTATGGTTTGAGTTTCTCAATTGTAAGATGCATTTCTTCTCATAGGGTCTTCTCATCTTAAAGAAAATCAAGGGGTTTTGCTTCTCCTTTATGCCCCAAATATTCTCACTTTGATTCTTAACTGAGGTGTGGTTCCTTAAAGAAATGTTGTAGGTATATAGAGGTAAAACAATTATCGTACTTGGGGTGAGAAAATTTTAGAAAATATGATACGATAAGCCATGCCTTAAGGGTTTGAAGTATTACAAACTAGTTATGTAGTGGTATAAAGCAGGTGTTAGGGCAAGTATGCAACCTAAATCATGGTGAATTCTTTAACGATTCAATAAAGATATCTCTAATATGTATCGTCTCCATTCACTTCCAAATGATATAATCTTGCATTCACGATTCCTTGGCAAAGACATAATTCGTGTAGTAATCTACGAAATAGATATATAGTAACATTTATAATAATACCAGTCCTTTTATTAGGTTTAAGAAAGGTTAATCTAAACTAAATCGAAGGATTTTCCACGAACTCCATTGAGAGAGAAGCTCACAATCATGTCAATTATCTCAAACATTAATCTTAAAACTTTCAAAGGTTAAGTCATCACTTAACTACTATACTCAGAAGGAAAGATAGGGGGAAACACGCATAAATTTTCTCTTCATAAATGAAAAACGATCGCTCTTTCATCAACAAGTAATATATCATCAACGTATACTCAGCATCAATTTGCTTCTTACTTTTTAAAGGATTGAGCTCAATAATTGCTTCGTATACAAACCAAATTCTTAGAACCTTAATATATAAGCATGAAACACCACGTAGGGTTTCGAAGATCAGACTAGCGAATTGGCGCAATGGTCTATTCCTATTTAGAAATCGACTCTCCAACTTGAGTTGTTGAAATTTCCATTTCTGGAAGAGAAGTTTCATCATTTTCAAATTTCCGCATACCACTTTTAGAATTCTTAGGCCCCAATCATTTTAGGATCCATAAGAACATTGAATAAAAATAACTCATAAGAAATAAATGTTAAACAACACATACGCATGCTTAATTCTTGATGGTGAGAATCTTTTATGAAAGGATTAACAGAGAGATCATTATGATCATTGAACATCTGCTTTGTTGCATGTATCATTAGGACAACCGTCATAGTACATAAGGTGGCCAGCCTTTGGTACTCTAATGATAAACAACAGAACAAACGGTGGCGTCCTACCAGACTTCTATCACAAAGACAGATAGTCTTCCCCTATATATGTAGGGTTGTTCATCTAAGTATCACAAAGGGTGTCAAATATAGGAATGGATATGAAAGGGATTTGTATTTATGATAATACATGATGATGGGTAACTTAACCTCTAAACAATATAGGTCTTTTTCAAACAGGATAGATATTGCCTGAGTAAATTCGAATGATAAGAATATATATAATCATTGATAAGAAATTTGTTGAAGGAACGATTTCCTAGCATAAAATAAGCTCTTAGGAACAACTATCAATTCTCGAATAACACATTATCATAGAGAACTATTTCAACCTCTATAAGCTATATCTCTAAAAACTAATGACGGTCACGAAATCGTTTAAGAATTTAGCCTCGAACTTGGAACACCTAGTTGCATCTCTCTTTAAGTCCATCTTTGGTGCACATACCTCGTGCTGGTCCAACTCTGACTCTGGTAAGGATATTGATAAAATCTACAAATAGTGAAAACTCTGTAGGGTATCATCCGATCTTAATAATAATGGAAACTTAGGCATCCTATCTTTAAATCAGTTGGGAACTAGGGGTCCATGCGAATAAGGTGTAGGACATCTATCTTGAGCAGAACGAAAGTCAACAGATCCGAAAATAGACATCTACAAAAGTACGAAAAATTTTGGTCACAAATAGGTTCTAGTCAACTAGATATGCTATAAATATATATATATATATATGAAGGTGTAAAGCACTTATTGCTAAAATCTCAACATCGTAGTATATCTCTAAATTCTCACGTCGTGTTATAATTCTAGGCTCGTACGATTCCTAAAATATAACCAATGCTCTGATACCAAGATGTAACGCCCCCAAATCCGCCCTGTCTGGGGATCCGGGTCGTCACATTGTCTCAATATCCTGCAGCACACGTTAACGCAATAATAAAGCATAATATTTAATACACGGAGCATAAGTGGCCCACTCCGCAGATCCAAGATCGGTCTCACACATTAATACAACACAACTTATTACATCTTAGGATAATATCTTACATAAGTTCACAAAAGTAGAAAGATAAAGGTTCCAGCTAGATATTCTAGTTCTTGTTAGTATAGCCTTGAGCTTTTCCCTTTCCTCTGGATCCCTGGTTGGACGTCTCGCCTCTTTCTATCTTGACAACTGAATAAAATGTTGTAAAGCAAGAATGAGCAACTATGGTGCTCAGCTAGTTCTCTCCTTACTCGGTATATAAATATAATAAGATTTACCGAAAGGGAATACTCAAAATTTTAAATATAGGAATCACAATCTGGCAATGACTCAATATTCATCTCGAAAACAGAATACTCGAAAGTCTCAAGTCTCAACTGATAAAACTCTGATGATTCAAAACCCATCTCAATAAAAGTATACTCGAAAGAACTTATTTGATATAACTCTAATTATGAAATATACTCGTATGCAGGAAAAGTGCCCTTGTAATATTTACTAATAGATCTAAACAACTTATCTTTGAATAAAGAAGTTGGAATTTAGAAGCTTGAGATACTGGTTTTCCGCCTTCACGATACCCCATAGCGAGATCAACCGCTGTGTCGCAAGTACCGCACACCTGTGATACCCCATAGCACGATCACTACTATGTTGCAAGTACCACCATATCGTTTTGCTAGCAAAGAGTTGGTTGAAAATTCAACCTGGCAACACTTGTGCCAAAATGTTAATATTTCTCTTTCGATACCACGAGTTTATTCCTCATGTTGATCTGAAAGAAAACCCATGGGCCACTCCCATGTTGACCAGTAGAGTACAGAATTCCCGAATATTTGATGAACAGATAACTTAAGATAACTCTTCCAAGAAAATAATTATTAATATGGCGAACTGCCAGTCTGACTCAATTGTCCCACCAATACGAACAATGGACTGATGTCAACTCTCAATAATAATATTTCATTGGTTGACACGAACAAAATGTCAAACCTTGACAATAAATGCAACTATCTCGGAATAATGAGAATAGTCTTAAAAATGAAATATTTTGAGTCGTACCGAACAAATAGTACTACTCGAATATTTATAATACCCACAATTGATGAACGTTAAATAGAATATTTTTCACTTGATCAATGAGTAAAACTCTAACGATCCAAATTTTATAACTCTTACTTGTTGATTCGAGAGATGAATCAACTAAAAGATAATCAATAAATATTGTCGAATTTGTACAATAAATTCGACTGAAAAGAATGAATTTAACTAGCTCGAACAAATGAGACTAGTTCCACTGAATCAAATCAAGAAGTCGTCTCGAATTAATGAGATCGACCCGATAGCAATGAAATTCCTTCTACGCTTATAGGGGATATAATTTACAAGTAAACTACTTTTAACCGTAAAATCATATTGCAACGGGAAAAAAGTGCTCGAAAGAGTTGTAGTATAAGCAGCAACAAAATAAGTCTCATAATTGATAACTAGAAAATAATTACGAATGAATTAACAAGGATAGAAATATGAAAATTCCAAGATTTAGGGTAGGAATGAACTTGCCTCGATCTCGAAGTGCAATAAATGCAGATAAAATTTATACTCTACCCGTGAACTTGGCTTCGCTCTACGGCTCGGGAATTATTCTCTAAAAATGGCAACCACAAAAATGTGAGCGATTCGTCAAACTAAAAATGTTCCTGAACCGATAATATAATATTTAAATATAATAATAAAATATCTCTTGAAGATCTCTACAATAATTATCGGAAAATATTTAAAATTTGTTTGAAAATTCGCGGTTATTACAGACCCCCTGGGAAGTTTCCTTTTTCAAAAATTTTTCGATTGTTCTTCCCCAAGCACGCTTAACCTCGGAGTTTCGATTTTTAGTTTAAAAATCTAGGAAATATAATTACTTCCATTTTTCTTGAATTTAAATTAATTAGCTAATTCAAAAAAATAATTTAGTAATTCAAAAAAATTATTATCGCATTTTTTTCGGATTTTAAAGCAATATTTATAAAATATCTCCAAAATATTATTACTTAAAAAAATGTTGAAATATGAGTGGAATTCGTTTCAGATTCATATATGAATGGTTAATAGAATTAACAGATGTGACATTCCTGGCCGAGTGTGTTGGTGCGAATCGAAACTCCGAGGTTAAGCGTGCTTTGGGTTAGAGCAATCTATGATGGGTGACCCCCTGGGAAGTTCCGTTTTTCAAAAAAAAATTTTAAGTTTGCTATTAATTTTTTTGAATCACTAAATTATTTTTTCGTGGGACATTTGTATTAAAATATAATTTAAGCATTCATATATGAATTTTAAATTGAATATTTGGGAAAAGAGATAATTTTTTTGAGCAAACTTAAAAAAAATTTGTGAAAAGGGGAACTTCCCAGGGGGTCACCCATCATAGATTGCTCTGACCCAAGCACGCTTAACCTCGGAGTTTCGATTGGCACCAACACACTCGGCCAGGAATTCCACATCTATTAATCTTATTAACCATTCATATATGAATACGAAACGAATTCCACTCATATTTCAATATTTTTTAAGTAATAATATTTTAAAATATTTATTTATAAATACTGCTTTAAAATTCGAAAAAAAACATAAAATTATATTTTAAATTAATCGTTTTTTTGGAATTTTAGTTTAAAATTCTGGGAAAAATAATTTCAACCATTTTTTTCGAATTTTAAATTAAATATTAGGAACAAAATATAATTTTACGCTTTTTTTCGAATTTTAAAGGCAATTTTATTAGTAGAGGTTGGCAACTCAAACTGACGCTTGGATGACGTCATGCTGAGGCTGCCTGCCGCATGGAGACATTGCAGCAGTATTTTTAAATCTTTTTTTTCGGATTCTACTGTCGCGAGGAGTCGTTGCGGCTACTTGCTGTTTTTAGATTTATTTCTAGTTTTTTGAATATTAGGATTAAAATATTTAAATTCTGGGAAAAAAATTAGTCTTTCATTTTTCTCGAATTTTATATTTAATATTTGAAATAAATTAGTTCTTTAATTTATTTCTTGATATTAAAAATTGGAAAAATGATATTCTATTGATAAAATTTTTTCCTAAATTTTTTTTAAATTAAATTTTTTCAAATTTTAAATTAAATTTTGGAAAAAAAATATTTTATCAATAGAATATAATTTTTTTCACTTTTTTGTCACATTTTTTTATCATATCATATAATTCATTTTTAAGGAAATTATGGATTCAATATTTTTATAAATAGTAATCGTTCTTTTCGATTTTTAGTTTAAAAATCTAGGAAATATAATTTCTGATAGTGTTAGTGCCCTAGAGACAATGTAATTCTAGGATAGACTATTTTGTTATTCAGTGATTATGTTATATCGATTATTCAACAATAAATTTATTATGTCTTTATTTACTGTGATATAAATATTAGAACAATAAATGTCCTTGGAATATGTAACATGTATTCTATATCTTTAAGTATGTGACTTAAAATGAGATTATAAGAATAGTGTTAATATTCCTAAATATCCCTAATCGAGCATTATTAATATAGGTCGATTATAATGCATAAAGATTAGTATGTTTGTTGACTGATGACCACATCTCATTGGTCATAGGTATAGTGATACTAAAGTCAAGAACATAGGTGCATGTAATATTCTACATGGCACTGGATTGACCCACAGTGAGTTTCTACATGTTGATAATGTCATTAGAAAGACACACAGTGATAATGGTGTAATGATCCTTAGACTTTAGATCATTATATTTCTATACGAGGATTAATATACTTTGACTACATTAAAAGTTACCTTTGACCGGGTGATGATAAAAATGTACATCGGGTATATTATGAAACGTATGAGAAATATGAATGATAGATAAAGGATTTAACCCTCCTATTCTTAGGAGAGATATTATTGGCCTCTTGATTGAGTGAGACTATGAAAATGCATGGCCATGCTCAAATATTGATTTGTTTTTAATAGTCTACTCATTGATCAAGGAAACCCGGATTAAACATTGATGAGGATGACTAATTACATGCCTTGAGTTTAATCTATAATATATGGTTAAAGGGATTATATTACACGGAAACTTTAATCACGAAAGGTTTAATTGGATCACCAATTATTATTACTTGGGTAGCAATGATGTATTACTAGATGCCGCTCATTGTTTATAATTTTATTATTGGATATTAAAATTATGGCCAACGTAATAATAACCTAAAGGGTTAAACAATAAGAACGTTTAAAAGGAGTTTTAATTTAAATTTCGAATTTAAATTAATTGATGATAAAATTCGAAATTGGTTATTTAATTAATTAAGTTGGACTTAGTTAATTAGATTTCGAATTTAAATCATTAAAATCCAAATCAGTTTGGTTTTAGTAGAAGCCCAAACCGATTAGGGTTAAGCCCAGCTCATTCTCTCTTATAAATACATAGAGATGTATAGGTTTAGTGTTACAACTTTGCAAAAATCATTTTTAGAAAAACCCTAGCTGCTCTATTCTTTGAGAGGCTAGAGAGAGAGAGAGAGGCATCGATCGGCTAGTACCGGCTCCCTTGATCGTTGGACGATCGGACGTTCGTGTGGACTTCTTTGGAGACGCAGATCTTGCTACAAGGGCTGTGTGTAGTGATTGTATCGTTGGACCTCCATCTTTCATCAATTGTTAAAGCTTCGTTTTAAGGTAAACGTTCATAACTACGAATTAAATGTCTTGTTTTGCATGGATCCTGCGATTGGGTTTCGATTTTACTGTTTTTAATTTTTGCTTTCCGCTGCGTTTGATGCTCGAAACCCTTCAATGGCATCAGAGCTACTTGCAAAACTCTTTTAATTCAGTTATGTGTTTAACAGTTTTGGTGTATATAAGTATGTATGTGATTTGCCATGTTTTTGTGATTATACGAGATGTGTATGTATATGTTTTGAACATATGATATATAGTGGATTGTATAATCATGGGATGATTGTATAAATTGGTGAGTGTATATGATACATGCTTGTTCTTAATTTTGGAGATTGTATACGATACGATTTCCGAAAAATTGAGCAAATTTAGTGAAATTTGTGTACTGTGTCCGATTTACGCAAAAGAGATATGCTTTCTGACTGGAATCGGGCCACTGAGCAAGACTGACAAAGTCAGGTTCTAATCTGTAAGCCGTTTGACGTAGTTTGACGTAGTTTACTGCTTGTAAACTGCGATTTATGGTTTTCTGATTTAAATTCGAATTTTCTGAAAATTGTTTTGGAGTTATAACTTATATGATCATATTGGATATGATATGTTGATGATGTTCATATAATCTGTATACATATATATATATATATATATATATATATATATATATATATATATAAAATTTATGTTTGTTCTTGATATGGGGATTGTATACGATACGATTTCTGTATACGCTGTTAAGATTTGGTGAAATCTGTGTCCAGTGTCCGATTTACGCAAACGATATGTGTTTTCTGACCGGAAACGAGCGTCTGAGCAAAACTGATAGCATAGCTATCATCGACTCATCCGTAAGGCGTTTGACACCGTTGAGTAACTGAAAACGGCGATTTATTGTTTTCAGAATTTGATTCTGATTTTCTGGTTTTTGCGTTATATGATTTCTTTGATTGGATCATATGAAATATGATATTTTTTAATATGATTAGATAACATGACATGTTCTTTAATTGTTACTTGAGGATGGTGATTGGTTATGGCCTTAATGACCCATAGGTTAGTGGTTTTGATATGTAATTATGGTTTTGATAAATACGACTTGCATGTCGTCTTCTTTTCTTGTAATTGTTCTATCTCGAATGTAACTCGAGTTTACTTATGTAAGTTGATTAGTATAGGTTGTATTTCTATTATCCTTTGTAATTGTACTTGGAGAATGAAGGATGACCAATCAAGAAGGAGCAAGGAGCAAAACAAGAAAAAAGCAAGACTTGTAATGTTGTATTTATTTTAAACCTTAGATTGACCATTGATCCTTCCATTAGCTTGGAAGGATCTCATAGGATCAAGGTCATAACCAAGCACGTTTACATACTGCACTTTACATATTGATGTATGAATGTATGTGTAGGATACATTATGATGCATGCTTTAATTAGATTAATCATGTATGAATGAATGTATTAGATACATCACCCATGCCATGCCTGCTTAAAGAAGATAAAATCTGTAACGACTGGAGATTTTTAAATTAAACATAACGACTATGAGATTTCTGTGTTTATGAAACACGGAATTAAATACGAATTTTCAATTATTTCGTTATGGGGAGATTTTGTCAAAAACGGGTCATACCTGTAAGGAAGTTGGGTATTAAGTGAGGCCGTTTGTGACTCCTCCAACAACCTGGAAATCAAACCGTTGGTGAATATTGATTTGAAGTATTTAATTCAAGGAAAAATTGGGAATCTCTTTATGATGGGATCATGTTCGTTTTAATTAACAAATCCCTAAGAAAAGTATTAAGTTTAAGATGCCTTCCAATGGGAAACACTCGTGAAGACCTAGATCGACAAAGGGTAGGTGCGCCAAAGCGGAGTACCCTCGTTTATCGTGGTAAGGCGCGATCGAGTAAGTTAGTGATACTCAACTGTTAGACCATTGGGTTCGACTTAACTAAGTGACCACAATAGGATTGTGAAGTTAGAGGCTTAGAGTTTGGTAAGATTTATTGGATAAATAAGAGCAAATGTTGTTATGTGAACAAATGTTGTTCTACCAAACTATCCAAGAGTTATATGTGATATAATTGACAAATGTTGTCTACCTAAATAATCATTTTAAGGAGAAAAGCCAAAGCTGACCTTAAAAGTGATGAAATATGGATCTTGGCTCACTAGAAAGGTTTAGAGAAACTTTTCCAAATTGATAGGTAGGGCTATTAATTTGATAAAAATAGTGGGAGATATATATTTTTTGAATATATATGAATAATCACTTGAACATAATTTAATAATTCCGTAGACTAATTATTTTATGCATTTTAACATTGTAAAAATTCGAAATGGCAAAAAACTCAAATAACTTCTCTGTACGATCAGTCCTTGAGAAGGACAAGTTGACAGGAACTAACTTCCTAGATTTTCATAGGAATTTGAGGATTGTCCTCAGGTAAGAGCGAAAGCTCTATGTCATTAATATTCCTCACCATGGACCTTTCTCTGAAGGTGCAACGGAGACTCAACGAAATGCTTTTCAGAAGCATTTGGATGATTACACCGATGTCACCTGTTTGATGCTTGCGACTATGAGTCCTGAGCTGCAGAAACAACATGAGAATTTTGATTCTTATATCATGATCGAGCACCTTAAACGTATGTTTGAAGGACAGGCTCGTCAAGAGAGATTTGATACAAGCAAGGTCTTGTATGCGAGTAAACAGGATGAAAGGAAGAGAAACTGTCAAAAGAATTTGGAGGATCTAAAGAAACTGAATGATGTTCAGATTTCTGATTCATGTATTTATATTATAGAAGTCAATTTATCTACTTCTACATCATGGGTATTAGATACTGGATGTGGTTCTCACATTCGTATAAATGTGAAGGAACTTCGAAGGAGTAGAACTTTGGCGAAGGAGAAGTCGACCTACGTGTTGGCAATGGAGCAAAGGTTGCTGCCTTAGCTGTAGGGACTTATTATTGATCATTTCCCACTGGGCTTATTTTAGAACTTGAGAACTGTTTTACGTGCCTGCGATTTGCAGAAACATTAATTCCATTTTTTGTTTGGACAAGATTGGTCTTTCGTTTTTGATTCAGAACAATGGTTGTTCATTTTCATTAAATAATGTTACCTATGGGGTTGCACGTTTGTATTATGGTTTATATGTTCTTTATCTTGATACTCCTTCTATAACATAAATAATAAACGTCTTAAGACAAATGACTCAAATCAAACATACCTCTGGCACAATTGTTTAGGCCATAAAAATGAGAATCACATTTCCAAGTTATATAAGGATGGATACTTGGATAAGTTTGATTTCGAATCATACGAGGAATGTGAACCATGTCTCATTGGAAAAATGACTAAAGCTCCTTTTACCGGACAAGGTGAGACGGCCACCAAACGATTGGAACTGATACATAGTGATATATGTGGTCCAATGCGTACGATGGCAAGAGGTGGCTATGTCTATTTCATAACCTTTACTGATGATTTTAGTAGATACGGATGTGTGTATCTTTTGAAGAACAAATCCGAATCGTTTGAAAAATTCAAAGAGTATAAGGCTGAAGTAGAGAAGCAAAAGAGCGAAAGTATTAAAACTCTATGATCTGATCGTGGGGGAGAATACTTAAGCTTAGAATTTAAGAATTTCTTAAAGGAGTGTGGTATCGTATCACAACTCACTCCTCCTGGAACACCACAATTGAATGGGGTGTCTGAAAGGAGAAATCGTACCTTGTTGGACATGGTGCGATCGATGATGAGTCATGCGGATCTTCCAATTAGTTTCTGGGGTTATGCCCTAGAGACGGCTACACAAACACTAAACCGAGTTCCTTCAAAATTGGTTCAAAAGACACCATATGAGTTATGGACTGAAAAACGTAATAACGTTTCATTTATGAAAGTTTGGGGATGTGAAGCGTTTGTGAAACGTTTGATCTCTGATAAGCTAGGACCGAAATCAGACAAATGTAATTTTGTAGGATACCCGTTGGAAACCAAAGGGTATTATTTCTATAAACCTTCTGAGAACAAAGTTTTATTGCTCGAACGACTGTATTTCTAGAGAGAGAACTGCTTTCTAAGAAAAACAGTGGGAGGACAATAGATCTCGATGAGGATCGAGAACTACAAGATATTGTTGAACCAGAGTTGGAACACGAGCAGAATGAGACTCAAGATGTTGAGAACAATACTGCTCAAGAAACACAGGTCGTTCGTAGATCAAGTAGGATTCGCCATGAGCCAGAGAGATATTATGGATTTCTCCTTACTCAAGGTGGCGATGTGATGCTTGTAGATAATGATGAGCCTCTCACCTACAAGGATGCTATGAATAGTCCAGATTCTGAGAGATGGCTGGAAGCCATGAAATCTGAGATGGATTCCATGTATGAAAACAAAGTATGGACTTTGGTTGCACCACCTGATGGGGTTAAACCCATAGAGTGCAAGTGGGTTTTCAAGAAGAAAATTGACATGGATGGAAATTTACAGACCTACAAATCAAGACTGGTGGCGAAAGGTTTCAAGAAAATTCATGGTATTGACTATGATGAAACTTTCTCACTGGTAGCTATGGTCAAGTCCATCGGGATTTTGCTTGCGATAGCGGCTTATTATGACTATGAAATCTGGAAAATGGATGTCAAGACTGCTTTCTTAAATGGAAGCTTAGAAGAGGATGTGTACATGACACAACCTGAGGGTTTTGTCGATCCAAAGTTTGCTAGAATGGTTTGTAAGTTGCTACGATCTATTTATGGATTGAAGCAGGCCTCAAGGAGGTGGAACATCCGTTTTGATGAAATAGTCAAAGATTTTAGTTTCATACAAAATGAGGATGAACCGTGTGTTTACAAGAAGGTTAGTGGGAGCCATGTGGCATTCCTAGTATTATATGTGGATGACATATTACTAATAGGGAATGACATTCCTTCTCTACAGGCTGTGAAGACTTGGTTGGGAAAAAGTTTCTCGATGAAAGACTTAGGCGATGCTACCTATATCTTAGGGATCAGGATCTATAGAGATAGATCTAAAAGATTAATCGGCCTAAGTTAGAGTACATACATTGACAAAGTATTGCATCGTTTTGGAATGCAAGAGGCAAAGAGGGGCTTTGTCCCGGTGTCTCATGGGATAGTGATCTCAAAGGAAAACTATCCTAAATCATCAGATGATAAGGACCGTATGAGTAAAGTACCATATGCTTCGGCACTTGGTTCTATAATGTATGCGATGATATGTACTCGTCCTGATGTCTCGTATGCTTTAAGCATGACGAGCAGGTACCAGTCTAATCCAGGTGAGGATCACTGGACAGCTGTCAAGAATATTCTTAAGTACCTTAAACGGACTAAAGATTCGTTCTTGATATACGGAAGAGATGAGAAGCTGGTTGTAAAAGGTTACACTGATGCTAGTTTCCAGACAGATAGGGACGATTCTTTGTCCCAGTCTGGATTCGTGTTTTGTCTAAATGGAGGTGCTGTTAGCAGGAAAAGTTCGAAGCAAGAGACAGTAGCTGATTCTACAATGGAAGCTGAGTATATTGCTGCCAGTGAAGCAGCCAAAGAGGCTGTTTAGATTCAGAAATTTATTTCGGGACTTAGTGTGGTTCCGTCGATCGCAGATCCAGTTGATCTGTATTGCGATAACAATGGAGCTATTGCGCAGGTAAAGGAACCAAGGTCCCATTCCAAAGCAAAGCATATACATAGGAGATATCACCCTCTTCGAGAGATAAACGAGAGAGGAGATATACATATATGTAAAGTGCATACTAATGATAATGTTGCGGACCCACTGACCAAAGCCTTGTCGCAGCAGAAGCACGAAGGTCACATTAGTTCCATGGGTATTAGATACATGGGCGATTGGCTCTAGTGCAAGTGGGAGATTGATAGTGTTAGTGCCCTAGAGACAATGTAATTCTAGGATAGACTATTTTGTTATTCAGTGATTATGTTATATCGATTATTCAACAATAAATTTATTATGTCTTTATTTACTGCGATATAAATATTAGAACAATAAATGTCCTTGGAATATGTAACATGTATTCTATATCTTTAAGTATGTGACTTAAAAATGAGATTATAAGAATAGTGTTAATATTCCTAAATATCCCTAATCGAGCATTATTAATATGGGACAATTATAATGCATAAAGATTAGTATGTTTGTTGACTGATGACCACATCTCATTGGTCATAGGTATAGTGATACTAAAGTCAAGAACATAGGTGCATGTAATATTCTACATGGCACTGGATTGACCCACAGTGAGTTTCTACATGTTGATAATGTCATTAGAAAGACTCACAGTGATAATGGTGTAATGATCCTTAGACTTGAGATCATTATATTTCTATACGAGGATTAATATACTTCGACTACATTAAAAGTTACCTTTGACCGGGTGATGATAAAAATGAACATCGGGTATATTATGAGACGTATGAGAAATATGAATGATAGATAAAATATTTAACCCTCCTATTCTTAGGAGAGATATTATTGGCCTCTTGATTGAGTGAGACTATGAAAATGCATGGCCATGCTCAAATATTGATTTGTTTTTAATAGTCTACTCATTGATCAAGGAAACCCGGATTAAACATTGATGAGGATGACTAATTACATGCCTTGATTTTAATCTATAATATATGGTTAAAGGGATTATATTACACGGAAACATTAATCACGAAAGGTTTAATTGGATCACCAATTATTATTACTTGGGTAGCAATGATGTATTACTAGATGCCGCTCATTGTTTATAATTTTATTATTGGATATTAAAATTATTGCCAACGTAATAATAACCTAAAGGGTTACACAATAAGAACGTTTAAAAGGAGTTTTAATTTAAATTTCGAATTTAAATTAATTGATGATAAAATTCAAAATTGGTTATTTAATTAATTAAGTTGGACTTAGTTAATTAGATTTCGAATTTAAATCATTAAAACCCAAATCAGTTTGGTTTTAGTAGAAGCCCAAACCGATTAGGGTTAACCCCAGCTCATTCTCTCTTATAAATACATAGAGATGTATAGGTTTAGTGTTACACACTTTGCAAAAATCGTTTTTAGCAAAACCCTAGCTGCTCTATTCTTTGAGAGGCTAGAGAGAGAGAGAGAGAGAGAGGCATCGATCGGCTAGTACCGGCTCCCTTGATTGTTGGACGATCGGACGTTCTTGTGGACTTCTTTGGAGACGCATATTTTGCTACAAGGGCTGTGTGTGGTGATTGTATCGTTGGACCTCCATCTTTCATCAATTGTTAAAGCTTCGTTTTAAGGTAAACGTTCAAAACTACGAATTAAATGTCTTGTTTTGCATGGATCCTGCGATTGGGTTTCGATTTTATTGTTTTTAATTTTTGCTTTCCGCTGCGTTTGATGCTCGAAACCCTTCAATTTCTTCCATTTTTCTCGAATTTAAATTAATTAGCTAATTCAAAACAATAAATTAGTAATTCAAAAAAATTATTAGCGCATTTTTTTCGAATTTTAAAGCAATATTTATAAATAAATATCTCCAAAATATTATTACTTAAAAAAATATTGAAATATGAGAGGAATTCGTTTCACATTCATATATGAATGGTTAATAGAATTAACAAATGTGGCATTCCTGGCCGAGTGTGTTGGTGCTAATCGAAACTCCAAGGTTAAGCATGCTTTGGGTTAGAGCAATCTATGGGAGGGTGACCCCCTGGGAAGTTCCCTTTTTCAAATTTTTTTTTAAGTTTACTACTAATTTATTTGAATCACTAAATTATTTTTTCGTGGGACATTTGTATTAAAATATAATTTAAGCATTCATATATGAATTTTAAATTGAATATTTGGGAAAAGAGATAATTTTTTTGAGCAAACTTAAAAAAAAATTGTGAAAAAGGGAACTTCACAGGGGGTCACCCATCATAGATTGCTCTACCCCAAGCACGCTTGACCTCGGAGTTTCGATTGGCACCAACACACTCGGCCAGGAATGCCACATCTGTTAATCTTATTAACAATTCATATATGAATGCGAAACGAATTCCACTCATATTTCAATATTTTTTTAAGTAATAATATTTTAAAATATTTATTTATAAATATTGCTTTAAAATTCGAGAAAAAACATAAATTATATTTTAAATTAATTGTTTTTTTGGAATTTTACTTTAAAATTCCGGGAAAAATATTTTCAACCAATTTTCTCGAATTTTAAATTAAATATTAGGAATAAAATATAAATTTATGCTTTTTTTCGAGTTTTAAAGGAAATTTTATTAGTAGAGGTTGGCAACTCAAACTGACGCCTGAATGACGTCATGCTGAGGCTGTCTGCCGCATGGAGACATTGCGGCAGTATTTTTAAATCATTTTTTCGGATTCTACTGCCGCGAGGAGTCGTTGCGGCTACTTGCTATTTTTAGATTTATTTCCAGTTTTTTGAATATTAGGAAAAAATATTTAAATTTTGGAAAAAAAATTAGTCTTTCATTTTTCTCGAATTTTATATTTAACATTTGAAATAAATTAGTTCTGTAATTTATTTCTTGATATTAAAAATTGGAAAAATGATATTCAATTGATAAATTTTTTTTTTT
Source organism: Saposhnikovia divaricata (assembly GCA_036435485.1). Lineage (NCBI taxonomy): Eukaryota > Viridiplantae > Streptophyta > Magnoliopsida > Apiales > Apiaceae > Saposhnikovia > Saposhnikovia divaricata. Next base: position 39,460,165 of record CM071599.1, read on the forward strand.
AAATTAAATTTGTTCAAATTTTAAATTAAATTTTGAAAAAAAAATATTTTATCAATAGAATATGATTTTTTTCCCTTTTTTTGTCATATTTTTTATCATATCATATAATTCATTTTTAAGGAAATTATGGATTCAATATTTTTATAAATAGTAATCGTATTTTTTGAATTTTAGTTTAAAAATCTATGAAATATAATTTCTTCCATTTTTCTCGAATTTTAAATTAATTAGCTAATTCAAAAAAATGATTTAGTAATTCAAAAAATTATTAGTGCATTTGTTTCGGATTTTGAAGCAATATTTATAAATAAATATCTCCAAAATATTATTACTTAAAAAACTATTGAAATATGAGTGGAATTCGTTTCATATTCATATATGAATGGTTAATAGAATTAGCATATTTGGCATTCCTGGCCGAGTGTGTTTGTGCGAATCGAAACTCCGAGGTTAAGCGTGCTTTGGGTTAGAGCAATCTATGACGGATGACTCCCTGGGAAGTTTCCTTTTTCAAAAAAAATGTTTAAGTTTGTTACTAATTTTTTTGAATCACTAAATTATTTTTTCGTGGGACATTTCTATTAAAATATAATTTAAGCATTCATATATGAATTTTAAATTGAATATTTGGGAAAAGAGATAATTTTTTTGAGCAAACTTAAAAAAAATTTGTGAAAAAGGGAACTTCCCAGGGGGTCACCCATCGTAGATTGCCCTACCCCAAGCACGCTTATCCTCGGAGTTTCGATTAGCACCAACACACTCGACCAGGAATGCCACATCTATTAATCTTATTAACCATTCATATATGAATACGAAACGGATTCCACTCATATTTCAATATTTTTTAAAATATTTATTTATAAATATTGATTTAAAATTCGAAAAAAAACATAAAATTATATTTTAAATTAATCGTTTTTTTGAATTTTAGTTTAAAATTCCGGGAAAAATCATTTCAACCATTTTTCTCAAATTTTAAATTAAATATTAGGAATAAAATATAATTTTATACTTTTTTCGAATTTTAAAGGCAATTTTATTAGTAGAGGTTGGCAACTCAAACTGACGCCTGGATGACGTCATGTTGAGGCTGTCTGCCGCATGGAGACATTGCAGCAGTATTTTTAAATTTTTTTTTCGGATTCTACTGCCGCGAGGAGTCGTTGCGGCTACTTGCTGTTTTTAGATTTATTTCCAGTTTTTCGAATAATAGGAAAAACATATTTAAATTTTGGGAAACAAATTAGTCTTTCATTTTTCTCGAATTTTATATTTAACATTTGAAATAAATTAGTTCTGTAATTTATTTCTTGATATTAAAAATTGGAAAAATGATATTCTATTGATAAAAAATTTTCCTAAAATTTTTTAAATTAAATTTTGGAAAAAAAAAAGTTTATCAATAGAATATAATTTTTTTTCACTTTTTTTTTGTCATATTTTTTATCATATCATATAATTCATTTTAAAGGAAATTATGGATTCAATATTTTTATAAATAGTAATCGTATTTTTTGAATTTTAGTTTAAAAATCTATGAAATATAATTTCTTCCATTTTTCTCGAATTTTAAATTAATTAGCTAATTCAAAAAAATGATTTAGTAATTCAAAAAAATTATTAGTGCATTTGTTTCGGATTTTGAAGCAATATTTATAAATAAATATCTCCAAAATATTATTACTTAAAAAACTATTGAAATATGAGTGGAATTCGTTTCATATTCATATATGAATGGTTAATACAATTAGCAGATTTGGCATTCCTGGCCGAGTGTGTTTGTGCGAATCGAAACTCCGAGGTTAACTGTGCTTTGGGTTAGAGCAATCTATGACGGGTGACTCCCTGGGAAGTTTCCTTTTTCAAAAAAAATGTTTAAGTTTGTTACTAATTTTTTTGAATCACTAAATTATTTTTTCGTGGGACATTTCTATTAAAATATAATTTAAGCATTCATATATGAATTTTAAATTGAATATTTGGGAAAAGAGATAATTTTTTTGAGCAAACTTAAAAAAAATTTGTGAAAAAGGGAACTTCCCAGGGGGTCACCCATCGTAGATTGCCCTACCCCAAGCACGCTTATCCTCGGAGTTTCGATTGGCACCAACACACTCGGCCAGGAATGCCACATCTATTAATCTTATTAACCATTCATATATGAATACGAAACGGATTCCACTCATATTTCTATATTTTTTTAAATATTTATTTATAAATATTGATTTAAAATTCGAAAAAAAACATAAAATTATATTTTAAATTAATCGTTTTTTTGAATTTTAGTTTAAAATTCCGGGAAAAATCATTTCAACCATTTTTCTCAAATTTTAAATTAAATATTAGGAATAAAATATAATTTTATACTTTTTTCGAATTTTAAAGGCAATTTTATTAGTAGAGGTTGGCAACTCAAACTGACGCCTGGATGACGACATGTTGAGGCTGTCTGCCGCATGGAGACATTGCAGCAGTATTTTTAATTTTTTTTTTCGGATTCTACTGCCGCGAGGAGTCGTTGCGGCTACTTGCTGTTTTTAGATTTATTTCCAGTTTTTTGAATAATAGGAAAAACATATTTAAATTTTGGGAAAAAAATTAGTCTTTCATTTTTCTCGAATTTTATATTTAACATTTGAAATAAATTAGTTCTGTAATTTATTTCTTGATATTAAAAATTGGAAAAATGATATTCTATTGATAAAAAATTTTCCTAAAATTTTTTAAATTAAATTTTGGAAGAAAAAAAAATTTATCAATAGAATATAATTTTTTTTCACTTTTTTTTGTCATATTTTTTTATCATATCATATAATTCATTTTAAAGGAAATTATGGATTCAATATTTTTATAAATAGTAATCGTTTTTTTCGAATTTTAGTTTAGAAATCTAGGAAATATAATTTCTTCCATTTTTCTCGAATTTTAAATTAATTTGCTAATTCAAAAAAAATAATTTAGTAATTCAAAAAATTATTAGTGCATTTTTTTCGGATTTTGAAGAAATATTCATAAATAAATATCTCCAAAATATTATTACTTAAAAAAATATTGAAATATGAGTGGAATTGTTGGTAGTATTTTTGTGAAGTTCGTTCGCAGGGAAGGACTGTTAATACAAGTTCAGGTTTTAATTTCTTATAATCTAGAAGTGTGAGGAATAATTTGGTGCTTTGTTTCTAACTAAATTTAACTATAATAAGCAATTAAAATTGAGTTTTATCGATAGAGAAAATTAACCCGAGAACTAGGATTCTTCAATTGATTCAATAATGTTGTTTTAATGTGATATATATTTTTCTCATATTTTGCTAAAAACAATTCTTCTAACCTTTATAATGTTCTCTCCCAAGATACAAAATATTGTCTATAATCATATCTCAAAAGTCACTCCCATGATCAATCGAAATACAATTTTAGATTATTAAGACCCAAGAATTATAAGTTTCATAGTCCTTTTATTAATCTCCCGATTAAATAATTGAACTATGTCTATCAAATCATGAACAAGAATTATGACTCATTTCCCAATTTATCATAATCCCTATGAATACAATTAAAGGTTAGCTACTCCCTTAATTGGGTTTAAGCCCTCAATGATAGATTAGCAAAAATAGAGAATGATTATCACAATTAAACAAGCATATATCACCGATGAATACTACCTAATTCTCGGATTATAAAATTAATTACTCATGCTAGATAAATAAAATAAACAGATAATAAATGGTAAAATCATAAGTAAAAGAGTTTAGAGTAAAGAAAGTACAACTTGAAGAATTTATCCTCCCGAAATAGTTGCCACTAAAATGAAAGAGCCCTCCAAGTAATTTCCTTAAAATCTTCAACCGAAATAGAATTTTGCCGAAAATTAAACTGTATGAATTAAAACTAAATTTTACAAAGAAAAAGAGAGAGAGAATACAAGAGAGGAATTGCTCTCTAAGAATTGGTGTGTCCATAAGCTCAAGAACTAGGCCTATTTATAGCACAAATTTAGCACACCACAAAATTAAAAAAATAAAAAGAAAAGAAAAAGAAAATAAAAACAAAAGAAAAGAAAATAAAAAAAACAAAAGTGTGTCGAAAGCAGCATGCACTTCCATTTCCTTATTCAAAAACAATCCACCTGCTTGTTGTTTATTAACAATCAATCCACCTGCTTGTTGTTTATTATAATGGGCTCCGTAGAAATGCTTTTTAACCCGCACAGCTTATAATCTTTAATTAATAAATAATTAATTAAATCCAGAAATTATAAAAATAAATATCTAATATTATTAGATATTTATAAATATAATTTTCTAAATAAATTAAATATTTATTAATATAAATAAATCCTTAATTCCTAAGCTGCGGTATATTGAGGGTCTGGAACCGGACTCCTTTCGCTTCACAAAAATTATATTAATTCCAATCGGGATTCCTGCTTTAAGAATATATCACTTTCAATGTTTTTGTGACAATTCTAATTTCCTCATTGCTCGTCCAAGCTTAATCTACGGTCTCTTGATGATCTGAAATCGGACTCCTTTTGCTTCCAAAATTATCCTATAAACATAAAAAAAATATCTTAGCATCAAATTCAAATTAAAATGCTACTAAAAATGCTAACAAGCACAAAATTAAGGATAAACGAGAGATAACATGCTATAAAATATATACAAAATTGGCATGTATCAAATACCCCCCAACTTAACCTTTGCTCGTCCTCGAGTAAACCAAACTAACTACTTATTAATACCACTTCCGTAGGTGATCACGATTGCATTTGGCATATGCAACAAGCCCTTTAAACCCCTAGGCAGCCCTAGTGGACGAGTGAGGTCTCGTGAGGGTCTGTAGTGAATGTACCCACAAAATCCATCTAGCTCATGTAAAAGATCGAATGCCACTACAACACCACATATAGAAGTTCTCTCATGCCATGTCAACTTAAGAATCAAAGTGAAGAATGCAATGCCTTGTGTCGAAGTTACAAGTATTCACATAGTCTACTCAAAGAAGATGCATAAGTTCTCAACAGTCCATGTCAATGTAAGAATAAGTTGGTAACCATGCTAAGCCCACAAGAGTACATCTTTGAGTCAAAACTTGGGATCTCATATGCGAAAATACAAGTAATAACTCACCTTTAACTCACAAAAGAATATCCACTCAAGAACAAAGGTAAGTGTATCACTCAATTCCAACAAAATCATAAGCATGCTTGACATTTGGTATCAATCTAACTTTAACACAATATACACCACTGATGATAATCAAAAGGTCTTTATACGGGTTGTAATGGGGTTAGGGACAAGGTATGTCAAGTAAAGCCAAAGAAAGGTGAAATGTCAAAAGCTAGTACCCAACAACATAAATCATTCAACTCCCCATCTATCATCCCCATACTTGAATTCTTTTCCAACAAATAACTTGATTAGTCGAACAAAGAAGGATCACACAAAAAGAAGTATGCTCTCATTATTTATTTTTTTTCTCTTTTTTCTATTTTTTTTAGAGCTAAATATAAACAAGAACAATGATCCATTGATATTATTACAAACTTCGACTAACAAGTAACAACCAAACCCAATATTTTCCCAAAAGTAATGATCATCAATAAACCCCCCTTTGCACACCTTTTTACTCCCTCAAACACTCTACTAGCCTTTGACAATTTGGGTTCAAGTTAAAGCAAGGCCAATAAAAGAAAAAGGTCTAGGCAAGTAATGTGGTGTGTCACCGAAAGAATAGGATTAAGCTCAATGGGGTAACTAATTGATCATGTTTAAATGGTGTGGAAATATGGGAATTATGAGGTTATACCTAACTGCCTTTATCATCTTATCATCAAATAATGTCATGCATTTCAAGAAAGATCTCAAACAAGTGCTAGCAGTGCAAACAACATGCGGACACTCAAGCAAACGAAAAATCATGCAAAAGATATGCATATAGGCTCAAAACTCACTTGGTGCGGCAAAGCATAATCAATCCTAGGTAAAAGTCTCTCTAATGCACCTACTTGTACTCAAAGCATGCAAACCAAATTATCTTGCACATATTCATGTCCTTTTAATCACTTATGAAAGATTGAAATGTAGATGTCCTTTACTTATCCATGGTTTTTCCTAGAAAATCTGAGAATATAGCTGTCATAAGTCGTTGAAATGTAGATGGGCCATTACACAAACCAAAGGGTAGTCTACGATATGCAAAAGTACCATAAGGACAAGTAAAGGTTGTCTTTTCTTGATCCTCGGGAGCAATGTGAATCTGAAAGTATCCCGAGAATCCATCTAGAAAATTATAATACTCATTACCAGCAAGTTCTTTCTTCGATGGTGGTTGATATTGTTGTTGTGTCTGATATTGCTGACGTGGCTGAAAACCAGGAGGTTGATTTTGCTTAGGAAATGCATATGATGGGTTAGCCGCATGATTGCTACTATATGAAAGATTGTTATTGGGCCTCTGATTTGGATTGTAGTAGGAGTTATTCTGAACAGGCCATGATTGTCTTCCCTGAATAAAAGATGCTTCCTCTGGAAATTGTGGTGGATAAGAATTCTGATTGGCCCCATGGTCATTGTACCCTTCCATAGGAGAAGAAATAGCATTGACATTCGCCCTTTGACCTCGCACTTCTTGCATAAGAGTATCCAATTTAAGAGTCAGCAAGTTAATCATCTCAGCGTCTTGTACTGATTTAGCGGAGCTCGTCCCACTAGGTGCCCAAGAATAATTATTTGATGCCAATTGCTCAAGAAGTGCCTTTGCCTGTATGGTTGGTGTCTTCTTGAAATCTCCACCAGCTGCCACATCCAAACTCAAACGAACATCCGCATTCAAAGATCCATAGAAAGTACTCAGGATCATCCATTCCTCACAACCATGATGTGGACATTTTCTCAATAATGCCTTGTATCTCTCCCATGCCTGATACAAGCCTTCTTCTGGCTGTGTTTTGAAGCTCAGAATCATAGTCCTCAACTGTTGCGTTTTGTCAGAAGGATAATATTTGGATAAGAATGCAGTAGAGAGACTCTCCCATGTAGCAACTACACTTTCTGGGAGCTGTTGAAACCATTCCATAGCTCTTCCTTTTATAGAGTAGGGAAACATGTGAAGACGAATTTGATCACTTGTAACTCCATTGATCCTGAATGAACCACACATTTGCACGAAGCGCTCTAAATGACGGTGCGGATCCTCTCGCTCAATGTCCCCTTCAAAAGCTGAATTGCTCACCATTTGAATTAAGCTCGGATTGATGTTGTACTGAGCTGCGCTAATCTGAGGAGTCTTGTACATGCAATTCGAAGGATTGGGAGTCTCATGATCCCAAATAGATGTCTCATCAATAATAGCAACTCCACGATCTTCGTTAGCCATCTTAGATCTTTCTTTCCTTTGCTTTGCCTCTCGCCTTAAGATTCGAGCAGTGCGCTCGATTTCCGGATCAAATTTTAAATCTCCCGCACTTATAGAATGTCGCATATAACGAAGGTAACACTTGACAAATAAGTGTGAAAATTTAAACAAACAAAAGAAATAGAGAAAAAATCAAAAGAAAAATCCTATATTTAGGTTCCTTAAATAAAATAAACTAGACTTTGCTCCTAACTTAAGGACCACCAAAAATTCGGTAAATCAATAATTATTCGAACCGATTTGGCCAGGTAGGTGCAAGCATTGCCAAGAGGCTAAACACCAGCCTAGACACCAAATCCTAATTGGCCAGGTAAGCGTTTGCTTGCCTAGACACCAAAAAGTAGGAATAATTAAAAATTACGTCGTTTTTTAGGTACCCTCCTAATTGAGCACGAAAATCCCAGGGCCAAGTCTAATTAAAAAAAAAACTAAAAAAAATAAAAATAAATAAAAAGGCAAAAAGAGTGAAATACGGGTTACCGAAGCACTCTTCCAAGAATTCCAATTTGTTCTACACTCCGAAAGAAGATTCCCGTAATTTCCAATTTTCCTAAAAAAAAAAAAAGAGATAAGTAAAAAAAAAAAAATAATAAATAAATAAATAAATAAAAAATAAAAAATAAAAAATTAAGGTGCACAATTACAATATTTTTGTTATTTTATTTTTATTTTATTTATATATTTTTTTTTTTGAAAAATCTAAATTATAAGAAATAATTAACCTAAACTTAATATTGATGCCTTCCCCGGCAGCGGCGCCAATTTGTTGGTAGTATTTTTGTGAAGTTCGTTCGCAGGGAAGGACTGTTAATACAAGTTCAGGTTTTAATTTCTTATAATCTAGAAGTGTGAGGAATAATTTGGTGCTTTGTTTCTAACTAAATTTAACTATAATAAGCAATTAAAATTGAGTTTTATCGATAGAGAAAATTAACCCGAGAACTAGGATTCTTCAATTGATTCAATAATGTTGTTTTAATGTGATATATATTTTTCTCATATTTTGCTAAAAACAATTCTTCTAACCTTTATAATGTTCTCTCCCAAGATACAAAATATTGTCTATAATCATATCTCAAAAGTCACTCCCATGATCAATCGAAATACAATTTTAGATTATTAAGACCCAAGAATTATAAGTTTCATAGTCCTTTTATTAATCTCCCGATTCAATAATTGAACTATGTCTATCAAATCATGAACAAGAATTATGACTCATTTCCCAATTTATCATAATCCCTATGAATACAATTAAAGGTTAGCTACTCCCTTAATTGGGTTTAAGCCCTCAATGATAGATTAGCAAAAATAGAGAATGATTATCACAATTAAACAAGCATATATCACCGATGAATACTACCTAATTCTCGGATTATAAAATTAATTACTCATGCTAGATAAATAAAATAAACAGATAATAAATGGTAAAATCATAAGTAAAAGAGTTTAGAGTAAAGAAAGTACAACTTGAAGAATTTATCCTCCCGAAATAGTTGCCACTAAAATGAAAGAGCCCTCCAAGTAATTTCCTTAAAATCTTCAACCGAAATAGAATTTTGCCGAAAATTAAACTGTATGAATTAAAACTAAATTTTACAAAGAAAAAGAGAGAGAGAATACAAGAGAGGAATTGCTCTCTAAGAATTGGTGTGTCCATAAGCTCAAGAACTAGGCCTATTTATAGCACAAATTTAGCACACCACAAAATTAAAAAAATAAAAAGAAAAGAAAAAGAAAATAAAAACAAAAGAAAATAAAATAAAAAAAACAAAAGTGTGCCGAAAGCAGCATGCACTTCCATTTCCTTATTCAAAAACAATCCACCTGCTTGTTGTTTATTAACAATCAATCCACCTGCTTGTTGTTTATTATAATGGGCTCCGTAGAAATGCTTTTTAACCCGCACAGCTTATAATCTTTAATTAATAAATAATTAATTAAATCCAGAAATTATAAAAATAAATATCTAATATTATTAGATATTTATAAATATAATTTTCTAAATAAATTAAATATTTATTAATATAAATAAATCCTTAATTCCTAAGCTGCGGTATATTGAGGGTCTGGAACCGGACTCCTTTCGCTTCACAAAAATTATATTAATTCCAATCGGGATTCCTGCTTTAAGAATATATCACTTTCAATGTTTTTGTGACAATTCTAATTTCCTCATTGCTCGTCCAAGCTTAATCTACGGTCTCTTGATGATCTGAAATCGGGCTCCTTTTGCTTCCAAAATTATCCTATAAACATAAAAAAAATATCTTAGCATCAAATTCAAATTAAAATGCTACTAAAAATGCTAACAAGCACAAAATTAAGGATAAACGAGAGATAACATGCTATAAAATATATACAAAATTGGCATGTATCAGGAATTCATTTCACATTCATATATTAATGGTTAATAGAATTAACAGATTTGGCATTCCTGGCCGAGTGTGTTGGTGCGAATCGAAACTCCGAGGTTAAGCGTGCTTTGGGTTAGAGCAATCTATGACGGGTGACTCCCTGGGAAGTTTCCTTTTTCAAAAAAAATGTTTAAGTTTGCTACTAATTTTTTTAAATCACTAAATTATTTTTTCGTGGGACATTTGTATTAAAATATAATTTAAGCATTCGTATATGAATTTTAAATTGAATATTTGGGAAAAGATATAATTTTTTTGAGCAAACTTAAAAAAATTTTGTGAAAAAGGGAACTTCCCAGGGGGGTCACCCATCCTAGATTGCTCTACCCCAAGCACGCTTAACCTCGAAGTTTCGATTGGCACCAACACACTCAGCCAGGAATGCCACATTTATTAATCTTATTAACCATTCATATATGAATTCGAAACGAATTCCACTCATATTTCAATATTTTTTTAAATATTTATTTATAAATATTGATTTAAAATTTGAAAAAAAAACTTAAAATTATATTTTAAATTAATCGTTTTTTTGGAATGTTAGTTTAAAATTCTGGGAAAAATAATTTCAACCATTTTTCTCGAATTTTAAATTAAATATTGGGAAAAAAAATATAATTTTATGCTTTTTTTCGAATTTTAAAAGTAATTTTATTAGTAGAGGTTGGCAACTCAAACTGACGCCTGGATGACGTCGTGCTGAGGCTGTCTGCCGCATAGAGACATTGCGGCAGTATTTTTAAATCTTTTTTTTCGGATTCTACTGCCGCGAGGAGTCGTTGCGGCTACTTGTTGTTTTTAGATTTATTTCAAATTTTTCGAATATTAGGAAAAAAATATTTAAATTTTGGAAAAAAAATTAGTCTTTCATTTTTCTCGAATTTTATATTTAACATTTGAAATAAATTAGTTCTGTAATTTATTTCTTGATATTAAAAATTGGAAAAATGATATTCTTTTGATAAAAATTTTTCCAATTTTTTTTTTAAATTAAATTTTTTCAACTTTTAAATTAAATTTTGGGGAAAAAAATATTTTATCAATAGAATATAATTTATTTTCACTTTTTTTGTCATATTATTTATCATATCATATAATTCATTTTTAAGGAAATTATGGATTCAATATTTTTATAAATAGTAATCGTTTTTTTCGAATTTTAGTTTAAAAATCTAGGAAATATAATTTCTTCCATTTTCTCGAATTTTAAATTAATTAGCTAATTGAAAAAAATGATTTAGTAATTCAAAAAAATTATTAGTGCATTTTTTTCGGATTTTGAAGCAATATTTATAAATAAATATCTCCAAAATATTATTACTTAAAAAAATATTGTAATATGAGTGGAATTCATTTCACATTCATATATGAATGGTTAATAGAATTAGCAGATTTGGCATTCCTGGCCGAGTGTGTTGGTGCGGATCAAAACTTCGAGGTTAAGCGTGCTTTGGGTTAGAGCAATCTATGACGGGTGACTCCCTGGGAAGTTCCCTTTTTCAAAAAAAATGTTTAAGTTTGCTACTAATTTTTTTGAATCACTAAATTATTTTTTTCGTGGGACATTTTTATTAAAATATAATTTCAGCATTTATATATGAATTTTAAATTGAATATTTGGGAAAAGAGATAATTTTTTTAAGCAAACTTAAAAAAAATTTGTGAAAAAGGAAACTTCCCAGGGGGTCACCCATCGTAGATTGCCCTACCCCAAGCACGCTTATCCTCGGAGTTTCGATTGGCACCAACACACTCGGCCAGGAATGCCACATCTATTAATCTTATTAACCATTCATATATGAATACGAAACGGATTCCACTCATATTTCTATATTTTTTTAAATATTTATTTATAAATATTGATTTAAAATTCGAAAAAAAACATAAAATTATATTTTAAATTAATCGTTTTTTTGAATTTTAGTTTAAAATTTTGGGAAAAATCATTTCAACCATTTTTCTCAAATTTTAAATTAAATATTAGGAATAAAATATAATTTTATACTTTTTTCGAATTTTAAAGGCAATTTTATTAGTAGAGGTTGGCAACTCAAACTGACGCCTGGATGACGTCATGTTGAGGCTGTCTGCCGCATGGAGACATTGCAGTAGTATTTTTAATTTTTTTTTTCGGATTCTACTGCCGCGAGGAGTCGTTGCGGCTACTTGCTGTTTTTAGATTTATTTCCAGTTTTTCGAATAATAGGAAAAACATATTTAAATTTTGGGAAAAAAATTAGTCTTTCATTTTTCTCGAATTTTATATTTAACATTTGAAATAAATTAGTTCTGTAATTTATTTCTTGATATTAAAAATTGGAAAAATGATATTCTATTGATAAAAAAATTTCCTAAAATTTTTTAAATTAAATTTTGGAAAAAAAAAAAATTTATCAATAGAATATAATTTTTTTTCACTTTTTTTTGTCATATTTTTTATCATATCATATAATTCATTTTAAAGGAAATTATGGATTCAATATTTTTATAAATAGTAATCGTTTTTTTCGAATTTTAGTTTAGAAATCTAGGAAATATAATTTCTTCCATTTTTCTCGAATTTTAAATTAATTAGCTAATTCAAAAAAAATAATTTAGTAATTCAAAAAATTATTAGTGCATTTTTTTCGGATTTTGAAGGAATATTCATAAATAAATATCTCCAAAATATTATTACTTAAAAAAATATTGAAATATGAGTGGAATTCATTTCACATTCATATATTAATGGTTAATAGAATTAACAGATTTGGCATTCCTGGCCGAGTGTGTTGGTGCGAATCGAAACTCCGAGGTTAAGCGTGCTTTGGGTTAAAGCAATCTATGACGGGTGACTCCCTGGGAAGTTTCCTTTTTCAAAAAAAATGTTTAAGTTTGCTACTAATTTTTTTAAATCACTAAATTATTTTTTCGTGGGACATTTGTATTAAAATATAATTTAAGCATTCGTATATGAATTTTAAATTAAATATTTGGGAAAAGATATAATTTTTTTGAGCAAACTTAAAAAAATTTTGTGAAAAAGGGAACTTCCCAGGGGGGTCACCCATCCTAGATTGCTCTACCCCAAGCACGCTTAACCTCGAAGTTTCGATTGGCACCAACACACTCAGCCAGGAATGCCACATTTATTAATCTTATTAACCATTCATATATAAATTCGAAACGAATTCCACTCATATTTCAATATTTTTTTAAATATTTATTTATAAATATTGATTTAAAATTCGAAAAAAAAATTAAAATTATATTTTAAATTAATCGTTTTTTTGGAATGTTAGTTTAAAATTCCGGGAAAAATAATTTCAACCATTTTTCTCGAATTTTAAATTAAATATTGGGAAAAAAAATATAATTTTATGCTTTTTTTCGAATTTTAAAAGTAATTTTATTAGTAGAGGTTGGCAACTCAAACTGACGCCTGGATGACGTCGTGCTGAGGCTGTCTGCCGCATAGAGACATTGCGGCAGTATTTTTAAATCTTTTTTTTCGGATTCTACTGCCGCGAGGAGTCGTTGCGGCTACTTGTTGTTTTTAGATTTATTTCAAATTTTTCGAATATTAGGAAAAAAATATTTAAATTTTGGAAAAAAAATTAGTCTTTCATTTTTCTCGAATTTTATATTTAACATTTGAAATAAATTAGTTCTGTAATTTATTTCTTGATATTAAAAATTGGAAAAATGATATTCTATTGATAAAAATTTTTCCAATTTTTTTTAAATTAAATTTTTTCAACTTTTAAATTAAATTTTGGGGAAAAAAATATTTTATCAATAGAATATAATTTATTTTCACTTTTTTTGTCATATTATTTATCATATCATATAATTCATTTTTAAGGAAATTATGGATTCAATATTTTTATAAATAGTAATCGTTTTTTTCGAATTTTAGTTTAAAAATCTAGGAAATATAATTTCTTCCATTTTCTCGAATTTTAAATTAATTAGCTAATTGAAAAAAATGATTTAGTAATTCAAAAAAATTATTAGTGCATTTTTTTCGGATTTTGAAGCAATATTTATAAATAAATATCTCCAAAATATTATTACTTAAAAAAATATTGAAATATGAGTGAAATTCATTTCACATTCATATATGAATGGTTAATAGAATTAGCAGATTTGGCATTCCTGGCCGAGTGTGTTTGTGCGAACCGAAACTCCGAGGTTAAGCGTGCTTTGGGTTAGAGCAATCTATGACGGGTGACTCCCTGGGAAGTTTCCTTTTTCAAAAAAAATGTTTAAGTTTGCTACTAATTTTTTTGAATCACTAAATTATTTTTTCGTGGGACATTTGTATTAAAATATAATTTAAGCATTCATATATGAATTTTAAATTGAATATTTAGGAAAACAGATAATTTTTTTGAGCAAACTTAAAAAAAATTTCTGAAAAATGGAACTTCCCAGGGGGTCACCCATCGTAGATTGCTCTACCCCAAGCACGCTTAACCTCGGAGTTTCGATTGGCACCAACACACTCGGCCAGGAATGCCACATCTATTAATCTTATTAACCATTCATATATGAATGCGAAACGAATTCCACTCATATTTCAATATTTTTTTAAATATTTATTTATAAATATTGATTTAAAATTCGAAAAAAAACATAAAATTATATTTTAAATTTATCGTTTTTTTGAATTTTAGTTTAAAATTTCGGGAAAAATAATTTCAACCATTTTCTCATATTTTAAATTAAATATTAGGAATAAAATATAATTTTATGCTTTTTTCGAATTTTAAAGGCAATTTTATTAGTAGAGGTTGGCAACTCAAACTGACGCCTGGATGACGTCATGCTGAGGCTGTCTGCCGCATGGGGACATTGCCGCAGTATTTTTAAATCTTTTTTTTCGGATTCTACTGCCGTGAGGAGTCGTTGCGGCTACTTGCTGTTTTTAGATTTATTTCCAGTTTTTCGAATAATAGGAAAAACATATTTAAATTTTGGGAAAAAAATTAGTCTTTTATTTTTCTCGAAATTTATATTTAACATTTGAAATAAATTAGTTATGTAATTTATTTCTTGATATTAAAAATTGGAAAAATGATATTCTATTGATAAAAAATTTTCCTAAATTTTTTTTTAAATTAAATTTTGGAAAAAAAATATTTTATCAATTGAATATAATTTTTTTCACTTTTTTTGTCATATTTTATATCATATCATATAATTCATTTTTAAGGAAATTATGGATTCAATATTTTTATAAATAGTAATCATTTTTTTCGAATTTTAGTTTAAAAATCTAGGAAATATAATTTCTTCCATTTTTCTCGAATTTTAAATTAATTAGCTAATTCAAAAACATAATTTAGTAATTCAAAAAATTATTAGTGCATTTTTTTCGGTTTTTGAAGCAATATTTATAAATAAATATCTCCAAAATATTATTACTTAAAAAAATATTGAAATATGAGTGGAATTCGTATCACATTCATATATTAATGGTTAATAGAATTAATAGATTTGGCATTCCTGGCCGAGTGTGTTGGTGCGGATCAAAACTTCGAGGTTAAGCGTGCTTTGGGTTAGAGCAATCTATGACGGGTGACTCCCTGGGAAGTTCCCTTTTTCAAAAAAAATGTTTAAGTTTGCTACTAATTTTTTTGAATCACTAAATTATTTTTTCCTGGGACATTTGTATTAAAATATAATTTAATCATTCATATATGAATTTTAAATTGAATATTTGGGAAAAGAGATAATTTTTTTGAGCAAACTTAAAAAAAATTTGTGAAAAAGGGAACTTCCCAGGGGGTCACCCATCGTAGATTGCTCTACCCCAGGCACGCTTAACCTCGGAGTTTCGATTGGCACCAACACACTCGGCCAGGAATGCCACATTTATTAGTCTTATTAACCATTCATATATGAATTCGAAACGAATTCCACTCATATTTCAATATTTTTTTAAATATTTATTTATAAATATTGATTTAAAATTCGAAAAAAAACATAAAATTATAATTTAAATTAATCGTTTTTTTGGAATGTTAGTTTAAAATTCTGGGAAAAATAATTTCAACCATTTTTCTCGAATTTTAAATTAAATATTAGGAAAAAAGTATAATTTTATGCTTTTTTTTCGAATTTTAAAGGAAATTTTATTAGTAGAGGTTGGCAACTCAAACTGACGCCTGGATGACGTCATGCTGAGGCTGTCTGCCGCATGGAGACATTGCGGCAGTATTTTTAAATCTTTTTTTTCGGATTCTACTGCCGCGAGGAGTCGTTGCGGCTACTTGCTGTTTTTAGATTTATTTCCAATTTTTCGAATACTAGGAAAAAATATTTAAATTTTGGAAAAAAAATTAGTCTTTCATTTTTCTCGAATTTTATATTTAACATTTGAAATAAATTAGTTCTGTAATTTATTTCTTGATATTAAAATTTGGAAAAATGATATTCTATTGATAAAAAATTTTCCTAATTTTTTTTTTTAAATTAAATTTTTTCAAATTTTAAATTATATTTTGGGGAAAAAAATATTTTATCAATAGAATATAATTTTTTTTCACTTTTTTTTGTCATATTTTTTATCATATCATATAATTCATTTTTAAGGAAATTATGGATTCAATATTTTTATACTTTTTTTTTGAAACGCAAAAGAGAATATTCATTAAAAGTCACACCTCCGAAGGTGATACAAAGCAGACACTATCCAACCAAACCCAAGAAGCACTTTAAACAAACTTAACCTATCCATAGCTGATACTCCACTAAGACTCTAACTCAATTAAGAAGCACAGTAAAACCAATACAACTACACCAATTCATAGGAACTGGAAATACCCTTTTAATCTTGCAAGGACATTAACCTCCACTTTAATCAACTACTCGAACTGCATGATGTGAATGGACCAGACAAGAAACTTAAAGGTCATCCGCCTGCACTAAGATTTCCTCCTGCATTTCATCCTCTTCAGCCAAGTCACCTTCCCATACTTCCTGAAATGTTCACCTAACGGGCCAAGCCCCATGTCATTGAACCACAGCTCTCTAACTCTTCCAAAAGGAGCTTCAATGATCACCAGCCTATCCCAAGTACGAGCTCCATACTGTGCCAAATATCTTGCTAACAAATTAGCTTCTTGAAAGATTGCCCTGACCTCCATCTTTAGATTCGTATCAGCCTTGCGTTGCTCCAACTGATTTACAACATATCTATGTTCTGGAACAACTCCCTCCATGTTAACAAAAGTCCATTCCCAATAGGCAGCTGCGTTATCAGTTTCAAGAATTATGTCATTGAAGTTTTCCCAGTAAGCTCGACGAAGAGCCATCAGCATAGCATACAGTTCGTTGATTCTTTCCTCTTTAATCCTTAGAGATCCTCCAACCATTCTTACAATACGAAAAGTGTCATCCCTAAAAACAAACCCTATACCAGTTCTGTTTCCATTATCAAATGGTTGATCAATGAAGAACCCATGAGCATTAATCTTTATTACGCCTTGAGGTGGCATCAACCATTGAACGCCAGCATCTACATTATTCATTTTGAAGAGAAGAGAAGAGGATGAGAAAGAGTTTCTAACTTATTTGAAGTTCCTGTGAAGGAATGAACACAACAGGGGCCTTTAATATGCATTAGAAGTCTAGGAATAGCAAACGTCTGCACATTTTTCCATGCAACCACAGTCTTTTTCCCTCAAACTGTTGGTATTTCTCTTGGAAAATTATTCAAATTCCGAGAAAATAAATACCACAGTGATATCTCTTTGAAAACCCAATGCTTATTAAAAGAGAATAAAGCCCAACAAAGAAGCTCAACACATAAGCCCACCTTATTGAAACATTACTAATATACCCAATAAAGTCATTCTCAGCCCACTCCATTCAAATCTTAACACCAGACATATAGAATTTTGCTCCTATTCAAGCCTTGTTTAGCAAGATTATCTGCTTCACAATTCAAAATCCTATTCACTTTTTTAAATTCTATCTTCGCAAAAAGTAAATATTGCCTGATCTTCTCCTCAAAATGATGCTTAGAGCTGAACTTAGCCTTCAGAATTTCTTTTATTAATTCTGCAGAGTCAGTGTAAATAACACTATGACTGTTGTTCCAGGGACTGGCTACAAGATGTCTGATCACAAAAAACATGGCCTCAAATTCGCATTGAGTGGCTGTTAAAGCCTCGACCGGACCAGAAAAGATAAAGATCAAGTGTTCCTCAGAATCTTTCAAATATCCTCCAATTCCTGCTTGTACTGCACCCTTCTTATCTTTTTTCCAAGCACCATCTATAAAACCAATCAATCTTGCATTGCTCGAGAGCAGCTTTTGTTGTCTTGTAAGGCTTGATTTAAGTATTAAGCCTATAGGATTAGAACTCCAGAGATCAGAGGCTTCAATTATGTTAGCTGCTTGACACCACAATTGAGATCTATGTACTATTAGAAATAGCAGTTCTGATTTTTTAACCTTGATATTTTGGAAAACCATTTGGTTTCTACATAACCAAATAGTCCACAGAGTTGCAGACCATGTAACCTCCCAAGCATCTCTTATGTTCATTCCCTTTGAAATGATTCCAGAGAAAACATCAAAACAATCCTGAATTCGAACTTTCCACCATTCTGAAATGAAAGTCCAGGGCCACATTGCTACTTCACATTTCCAAAAGATATGAAATTGAGATTCTTCTTCTAAGTTACACCATTTATAGACTCTTGAAAAACCAGTACTAGAAGAGGTTTTGCTGTCAAGAAAATTGCAGGTTGGCAAAATTTGTTGAAAATATTGCCACAAAAAAACATGAACCTTAGGAGGGACTTTAAAACACCAGAAGGACTTCCATTTAACCTCTGATTCCAGCAAATCCTTTTGCATTAAAACATAGCTATTAGCTACACTATATTCCTTGTTTACAGGAAGCCAAGTCAAGATGTCTCTTCCTTCTTTCAACGTGATTTGAGAGCATATTATTAGAAGCTTGTTAACCAATTCCTTTTCCCATTCTCTGAGCTGCCTATTCCAGAATGTCTCACCAAAAAAGTCATAACAATCCATCAGATCTTTGAACGTTCTAATGTTAACGTTCTTGAAGTTGGACATTCTGTATAACCTGGGAAATAAATCCATCAGTAATCCTTCACCGTACCATAAATCTTCCCAGAGTAAGGTACTCTCACCATTCTTAATTTTCCACTGGAAGTTTTCTACTCCTAAAGCTCCTTTTAGCTTCGAGTTAATTGCCACATTCAAAGTTCCTGAGAAGCAGCCTGACACCTTGTTTGTTTGAAGAACCTTATCTAATGAATCTCCAATATCACAATTATATTTTGACCTGATCCATTTGTTCCACCACTTGTCTCTTTCTAAATACCATTTCCAATGCCACTTCCCCAGTAGAGCATCATTTCTTAATACAATTGATGAAATACCAAGACCTCCATTACTTTTAGGCTGAGTAATTTTGTTCCATCTGACATAATGCATTTTCCTCCTACTCCCATAGTGCCCCCAAAAGAAATTTTTTCTTATCCTTTCAATTTTTGCACACACTCCTTTAGGCATCTTAAAAAGATTAAACCAAAAAACTGGGAGACTATCTAGAGAAGACTTAAGAAGAGTGAGTTTGCCAGCTTTGTTCAGAGAAGAGCTTCTCCAGCAAGCCAGCTTGTTTTCAAATTTGTTGACCAGAGGATTCCAGAAAGATAGTTTCTTAGCAGAAATGCCCAAAGGAGCTCCCAGAAAATTCAATGTCCAAGAGCCAGTCATACACCCAAGCACTGCAGCACCTTCTTTCACTAGACTATTTTCTTTAGCACAGGAGAATAGACTGCTTTTGTTGAAATTAATCTTAAGGCCTGAGAGTAACTGAAAGCATTGAAGGACTCTTTTAACAGCCTTGACTGACTCCAAAGATCCATTTATGAAGATCAGAGTATCATCTGCAAATTGTAGGTGCGTCAACTGATTCGAATCTCCATTCACCTCGACACCTCTGAAAAGTCCTTTTGAGCAAGCTCTCTTAAGCATTAAATTCAGAACCTCTGCAACAATATTATACAACAAAGGTGACAACGGATCACCTTGTCTTAGTCCTCTACTCGGTGAGAATTCCTTCGTAGGTGACCCATTTACAAGCACAGAAACTCTCATAGAATGCAAGTAAGCTTGAAGCCAAGAGATCCAAATATCACCAAATCCCAAATTATGTAGCAATTGCAGAAGAAACTTCCAATTGACTGAATCGAAAGCTTTTTCAAAATCAAGCTTAAGAATTAGATCATGCCTCTTCTTACTTTTTGTATAGTGAATCGCTTCACTAGCAACCAAAATACTTTCTGATGCTTGCCTACTCTTAATGAAGGCAAACTGATTCATCCCCACAATTAGGGGTGAGCAAAAAAATCCGAAAACCGGATTATCCGATTTTTCGATCCGGTATCCGATTATGAAAATTCGGAAATTAGGATATCCGATCCGAAAAAACCGGACCGGATATCCGATCCGGATTTTTGTTATGAATTCGGATACGGATCCGGATCACAACTTTTTACAAATCCGGATATCCGGATCCGATCCGGTTTTTAATATTTATTAAAAATTAATTTTTTTATTTAATAAATAGTGAACTTATTTTAGATAAATAATTTAACATTGAACATATGTAATGAATTATCACTAATAAATTAATGAATTTATTGTGTATCACCTAAATTTATAATCATTTTAGGTGTAAAAACTTAAATATGCATGTACTTAAGTGTGAATTTATAAATACAGCTCCATATATTTGTATGTGAAAATTTCGGAACCTCATGTAAGTTTTCCTATAAATATTTTCTCTTACTTAATCATTTTAACCAAAGTGATTGATTAAGAAATTAAGATGTTAAAAAAAATGAAAACAAAGCAAATGAAAGAATAATTTCTTTTAATAAAAATTTTCACTTAAAATTATGAATTCGAGATCTAGCGTGTTACTCCCTCTATCCCGTTTATATTGACATTTAATCAAAAAATACGTATTGAGTAATCAAGTAACAAACTTACTCACAGTTGTTTGCATACTTTGAAAAACATAACATTATTAATACTTAATTAGCTTTATTTAGGAAATGTGGCCACTACTTTTGGGATATGCAAAAAAGGATTTGTGGCCAATATAAACGGAACGAAGAGAGTATTAATATCTCTTAAAAAATATTTATTAGAACTCATTAAAAAATGAATGGTAGTTTATGATAGGTCAAAATAAAATTAGGAAAAAAATGAATATACACATGTTAAAATATGAGATGATGATATCTAAAATTTTATTAATTAATTTTTCATTTATAAATTTAACGATAACTTATTGAAAATGTAATAAAAGTCATTTACTTATACAAACTTAACAAAATTTTACTTAATTAATTCGGATCCGGATTATCCGATTTCTGATCCGGTTTAAACGGATATCCGAATTCCGAATATCCGGTTAAACCGGAACCGGAATAGATTTTTCATGATCCGAAAAACCGGATATCCGATCCGAATTTTAAAACCAGACCGGATATCCGGTTTTGCTCACCCCTACCCACAATATTACCAATTACTCCTCCTAATCTGTGAGCTAGGACTTATGTAAACAATTTTGCAGTGCTGTTTATTAAACTAATAGGTCTAAAGTCTGATACAGACTCAGGAATTTTCCTTTTGGGGATAAGAGAGATGAAAGAGGAGTTGAACCCTACTGGAAACTTGAGTGATCTGGCAAAAAACTTGAAACAATCAAAGATGTTACCTTTAAGATGTATCCACATAGATTTGAGACATCCCATGTTAAATCCATCAGGACCGGGAGCCTTATCACTTGCAGAATTATTCAGGGCAAATTCAATTTCTTCAAGAGTGAAGCCCCTTTCTAGCCAGCATTTTTCATCCTCTGTAATTCTGATTTCCACCAGATCACCAATGTCAAAAACATGAGCATCCTCTTTCTCAGTGAACAACTCCTTGAAATGTCTAAAAAAACATTTCTTAACAGTAGAGGTTAAGAGATCAGTAACTTATTATAATAGATATTCTGAATCTTATTCCTATGCCTTCTTCTCTGAATGATTTGATGGAAATATTTCGAATTCCGATCACCCTGAACTTGCCAGTTGAGTCTTGACTTTTGCCTTAACATATCATCCCTGAAGTCATATAGATGTTCCAACTTCTTTCTTCTTCCAACTAACAATTCTACTTGATTCTTACATTGATCATCCTTGTCAAGACTATTTTCTAAGTATTTAATCTCATTTTCAGTTCTATCTTTGATGTTTACAGCCCATCTCTTAATCACACTTTTAACCTCTTTGAGTATCACTTGCACGCTCTTTTGATCACTGCTCTGTTGCAACCAATAGTCCTCTACAAGTTTATGCAGAGATTCCTCTTTCAACCAGCAATTAAAGATTTTTAGAGGTTTAGGCCCCCAATTGCATGATACCCTTTTAAGTATCAATCTCTTATGATCAGACTTCTTCTTACGGAGGGCCAATAATTTCCATTCTCCTTTGCTTAGCCATTCAGAGTTGACAAGAAATCTGTCCAATCTGCTCCTCTTTCCTTGAGGTCCAATCCATGTGAACTTTGTATTTGCCAGTTCTACATCATGTAGGTTTTGCCTAGAGATAAAGTCATTAAAAAGTACAGCATCCTTCCTTCTAAAAACACAATTTGCAGCCTCATTGTCCCACCTTATGCAATTAAAGTCTCCAGCCAAACAAATTGGTTCATGTTCAGCAAAATTCTTTAAAGAACTCAGCATTGCCCACAACTCCTTTTTCCTTTTAATTTTCTGAGGAGCATACACATTCACGACATTAAAGCTTATTTTTAAGGATATGCATTCCAATTAAGCCCATACCCAACCGTCATCTTGAGCCAAGCCAATACCAATGAAGATATCTTTATCCCAAGAAGTTACTAAACCACCCGAATGGCCATTAGAATTTTGGATATACCAGCCATGAGATTCTACATCCCAAATTGCATTCATCAACTTATCATTCTAAGAATCACACAAAGTTTCTTGTAAACAGACAATATTAACCCTATTCTCACTTATTGAATCCCTAATGAATCTACATACTCCCTTACCACACACACCTCTTACATTCCAAGACATGATTGTAACATCCATAAAAAATTGATATCAAACTATAACCTATACTTTATTCTCAACAAAGTTAGAGCTCGCCTTTGCTCAACTTATCCACAATAACTTTTTTACTGTTGGCTAAATCATCAGCCAGTGCTAACCCCATATTCCTAGCACAATCTAGGATCAAGTCTGCCTCATGTTGTGTAGTTTCCAATCTCTCTGCTTGTATGCTATCTAATTTGATATTATCACTCTCAACCAATTCAGCCTTCTTACTTTTAGTCATCTTCTTACAAATGCCACCTTTGAATTTTCCTTTATTGAAACCCAAATCAAAAGGATTTTTGTATGATTTAGCTGTTTTCCTTGGTCTACCTCTCTTGCCTCCCATCTTCAGTTTCCCAACATTGTTACATAATGACAATTTGGAGCTTCTCTGTATACTTTGAGTGTTATCAAAACATTCATCTTTTTGCATTTTGGGAGCCTCAAAAGAGCTTTCAATACTAAGCGTAGTATCACTACTATTCCTTTTTGGCCTTTCTTCATCCAGAGATTGATTCCTGGTATCTAGAGATCCATTACTGTCAGAGACTGTGTTGTTAGTAGAAGGACGAATAATTGATTCATGTACTCTTGATACAAGAGAATCTGTTAGACCTTCTTCTTTGTTCAGATTTATAACATCAACCCTATCTTTGCTCTTCTCAGCCTCTTTATCACTTTTCAAAATCTCACCTTCTTCAAAATTATGTTGCACTTCAACATTGCTCGGAGCACCATTTTCCTTACCATGTTTTAAAGGCTCTATGTTAGAAACCTCAGGATTAGCAGAAAAATCTTTTGACTTTAAGATTACTTCTTCTCTCTCCTCCATTGGTACCAGCTTGTTCAAATATTTCTCAATATTTTCTACTTCCCTGAACCTAATCTTATAGCTTTTTCCTTTTACAAGAACTTCCATCTCCTCATTTTTGTAATCCATATTTCTTGACTGAATGCATAATAAAGGGTTGAAGAAAGTGTTACTATCATCTCGTTGATAAGACCAGGAAACCCATTCACCAAATCTCGCCGAATAGGCTTTCAAATTACCTTCCAGCCAAGCTGTCATTGGCAACCCCATGCATTTAATCCATACATTCCTAGGAATTATCAGATCCTCCTCTTTGAATTTTCTAATAACTGTGAAACAAAGGGATAGTGCCTTAAAATCTACCCCTTTCCAGTCATCTTCTATTTCATTCCTGAGCAAAACTTTTCTCTCCGTTAATCCCACAACCTTGATATGTTTCCAACCCAACTCTACTAGCCTTTCTTGCAGATTTTCAGCTGATTCATCAATCCAGGTAAGGCCTACCATACTTTGCATCAATCCAATCTCAACATCTTCATCTATTTCCGCTTCGATATACCCAAACATTTTCTTACCACAATCTTCATTTTCATCCTGAATCTTTGCAGCTTTACAATCTTTAGTATTATTATTGTATCCATCCTTCGAATTTCTATTCATTTCTATCTTCTTTTGAGTCTTATTTATAGTCAACAAAACTTTATTTGCCAATCCTCCTTTTTCCTTAACATTATTTATTATCATCCCAGCTTCCGTCTCTCCTGAAACTTTAACAAAACCAATACGCTTCCCATTCTTATCTCTTTTTCTAGGTAATATGGTATCTTTTATCTTACCGAAAGATTTGAAGAGATCCCAAAGCTCCTTCGAAGTGGTCTCTAGCGGTATGTTCACCATAAAGATAGTGCTATCTTCTATCCTTCCATTCAGATCTTCTTTGGGTTCTTTAGACTTCCTCTTCTGAACTTTTTTCCATTCGATCGCCATGTTTCCATCCCCAGAATCCACCTTTGTTTTCACAATTTCAGCATAAGTCTAACTAGCAGTAAGTATCAATCCTTCTTTAAGCTTATACCCATCACCTACTTGAGAATTGACACCGTCCCTTTTCGCTTTTAGACTCCTCCAGTG
Source organism: Saposhnikovia divaricata (assembly GCA_036435485.1). Classification (NCBI taxonomy): domain Eukaryota; kingdom Viridiplantae; phylum Streptophyta; class Magnoliopsida; order Apiales; family Apiaceae; genus Saposhnikovia; species Saposhnikovia divaricata. The sequence continues at coordinate 39,485,097 of CM071599.1, forward strand.
AATTTGATTCAGCGCCTCTATTATAGCTTGTTTCTCCCCTGTCTAAAGCGAAACAACCTTCCTTGTCCACAATATCCTTGTTTCCTTCAATAAAGTTCCTCAATATGACTTCCCCTTTGTCCATCTTCACTATTCTTCCATCATTCCTATTAGATCGAAAGCTTCTCCGATCTAGATCTCCTGTCTGTTTGCCGTTTGAATTTTGAAAAATCTCACCTCTAGAAGCGTGCCTAATCGCCATTGTAAATCAATTAATTCATCTTCGTTTATATATTATCATCTAATTTGACTTTACTACTTTTTAAATATTTGTTTTAGTGGAAACCGTTTAATATTTTTATAAATAGTAATCGTTTTTTTCGAATTTTAGTTTAAAAATCTAGGAAATATAATTTCTTCCATTTTTCTCAAATTTTAAATTAATTAGCTAATTCAAAAAAAAATTTATTAGCACATTTTTTTCGGATTTTGAAGCAATATTTATAAATAAATATCTCCAAAATATTATTACTTAAAAAAATATTGAAATATTAGTGGAATTCGTTTCACATTCATATATGAATGGTTAATAGAATTAACAGATTTGGCATTCCTGGCCGAGTGTGTTTGTGCGAATCGAAACTCCGAGGTTAAGCGTGCTTTGGGTCCGAGCAATCTATGACGGGTGACTCCCTGGGAAGTTTCCTTTTTCAAAAAAAATGTTTAAGTTTGCTACTAATTTTTTTGAATCACTAAATTATTTTTTCGTGGGACATTTGTATTAAAATATAATTTAAGCGTTCATATATGAATTTTAAATTGAATTTTTGGGAAAAGAGATAATTTTTTTGAGCAAACTCAAAAAAATTTTGTGAAAAAGGGAACTTCCCAGGGGGTCACCCATCCTAGATTGCTCTACCCCAAGCACGCTTAACCTCGGAGTTTCGATTGGCACCAACACACTCAGCCAGGAATGCCACATCTATTAATCTTATTAACCATTCATATATGAATGCGAAATGAATTTCACTCATATTTCAATATATTTTTAAATATTTATTTATAAATATTTTTTTTAAATTTGAAAAAAAACATAAAATTATATTTTAAATTAATCGTTTTTTTGGAATTTTAGTTTAAAATTCCGGGAAAAATAATTTCAACCATTTTTCTCGAATTTTAAATTAAATATTAGGAATAAAATATAATTTTATGCTTTTTTTCGAATTTTAAAGGCAATTTTATTAGTAGAGGTTGGCAACTCAAACTGACGCCTGGATGACGTCATGATGAGGCTGTCTGCCGCTTGGAGACATTGCGGTAGTATTTTTAAATCTTTTTTTCGGATTCTACTTCTGCGAGGAGTCGTTGCGGCTACTTGCTATTTTTAGATTTATTTTGTAAAGTATAATGTAATGTAATATGTAATAGAGGACATATATAACTCAACTAGGATAAAAGATAAATAATATTAACTCTATAGAGGGATCGTGAAACTTGAAGAACAGGCACCGACAAGAATCAAGTCGCTGAAAGAAGTTCATTAACATGATCAAGCCTCAGTGACAGAATAAAGATGTACAGATGATTCAGTTGAAGAGCCAAAAGATTCCATGTAGTTATTATTTGAAGATATTGCTGCAGGCTAATCAATTGGAATGTAACGAAGGTGTGAAGATCAAGATCAGTGCTAGTCACCTGTGAACCAGACCAGTGCACTAAGTGTCAGCACATACGAGAAGGATCAACACATTAATTCACAGAAAGAATTGCCAAAGCCTATTGACGATCAAGGACAAATATAATATCTCAAGCAGAATAAACAGAAGAGAGAAACCAAAAAAAATGGTAATACTATTCATGGTTACTATTCACGGTTACTATTCACAAAGTTACTATTCACAGCTACTATGCAAATAGTGGTTACTATGCAAATAGTGATTACTGTGCAAATAGTGGTTACTGTGCAAATAGTGGTACTGTTCAAATAGTAGCTGGTGGGGCCACGGGAGAAAATTCTTTCAGCAGACACGTTTTGAGGTTGGTGGAATAGTGAGGTGGGGCCCACTGCATAGTGCAGCATAGTACCACATAGTAACTTTCTAAAATCTATAAATAGGCCTGTTGTATTTCATTTCAAAACACACCTCAACACACAACTCTATCTTCTCTCTCTTATATCTTCTCTGTATAAGCTGCTAGACAGTCCATCTAGTAGGAAAGCTGGCTTAGCCCGCTTTCAGGAAGTGTCGGGTAGAAGGTCCTCGTGCCTAAACTATCCTTAGGAGTGTTCAGGTTTTGAAGCTAATCCATTGGATTAGAAGTTGTAACACCCCTTCGGGTTTATTATCAATAAAGATATATTCCTGAAATTGTGTTTCGTTATTTTGATTTCAAGATCCGAAGAATTGTTATCCGCAAAAATCTTGAAAATCGAAATATTTTGGTAGTATCGTATTCAACCCCCCCTTCTACGATACTTCGGGACCTAACAATTGGTATCAAGAGCAAGCTTCTAACATACAAGAAGTCTAAATATCAAAACCATGGGAAGAAAGGATACAGGTGTGAAGATTCCAATGCTTGACAAAGATAATTACTTTCACTGGAAAGTAAAGATGCACCTTCATCTCTCAGCCATTGATGAAGGCTATGTAGATTGCATAGAGAAAGGACCTCATGTTCCAATGAAGGCCAACTCTGGGATTGGTCAAGATGCTGCCACTATAGCTGCTGGAAGGCCTATTCCAAAGAATCAAGCTGAGTACACAGATGAAGACTTGGAGGAGATTCACAAAGATAAGAAGGCTATGAACATCCTATTCAATGGCATCGACAAAGATATGTTTGATTGTGTTATAAACTGCACCACTGCCAAGCAAGTGTGGGACACTATTCAAACAATCTGTGAAGGAACTGAGCAAGTCAGAGAAAATAAAATGCAGCTCCTAATACAACAATATGAGCATTTTCACTACTACTCTGGTGAAAATCTAACAGACATATTCAGTAGATTTCAAAATTTACTGAATGGTCTAAAGTTGTATGGGAGAAAATATGAAACCAAGGACTCCAATCTAAAGTTTCTGAGATCTCTTCCTAAGGAATGGAAGCCAGTGACAGTCTCGTTGAGGAACTCTCACGACTACAAAGATTTTACACTTGAGAGACTGTATGGCATCCTGAAGACCTACGAGCTTGAAATGCAGCAAGATGAGGAAGTGGAGAAAATCCAGAAGAAAGGTGGATCTGTTGCCTTGGTGGCCAATATTCCAACAGTCCAAGGTGGTGGAAGAATGAAGAGTGTAGAAGCCACACTAAGTTCAAAAACTTGTGAAGGTGAAGCTGAAACTAGCAAAAGTAAAAGCAAGATGATTGAAGAACTTGATGCATTAAGTGAGGATGAAGCTGAAGATATAGATGAGTATTTGGCATTTCTGTCAAAAAGATTTTCGAAGCTAAGATTCAAGAAGAATCCAGCAGGAACCGGGCAATTCAAGAAAAGCTATCAACCGAACAAGGATGTGGTTGAGAGATCAAAGATCAAATGCTATAGCTGTGGAATTGCTGGTCACTTTGCCAATGAATGCAGGAAATCCCAAACTGAGAAAGAAAAGAAGCAGTTTGAAGCTGTTGATTACAAGAAGAAATATTTTGATCTTCTCAAGCAACAAGGGAGAGCATTCGTGTCAAAAGATAGTGATTGGGCTGCTGGAGGTGACTCAGATGCAGAAGAGGAGTTTGTCAATCTTGCACTCATGGCAAACGAAACTGATGAAGAGGCTAGTTCAGCAAGCAACCAGGTATACTCTACAAACCTAACTGAACTTTCCAAAGATGAATGTGATAATGTTGTTAATGAAGTGTCTAATGAACTGTATAACATGCATCTCACATTAAAATCGCTTAACAAGGAGAACAAAAAGATTAAAGATCTTAATGCTAAGATAGGTGATAGGAATACTCTGTTAGAAACTCAACTAATTGATTTTGAAACAATGAAAAGAGATTTCCAGGATGCTAAGAATGAGTTACTTGAGGCTCTGAAAAGAGAAGAGTCTTTAATAAAATAGTTAAAAGAGGAACAAGACTTAATTGCTAAGTGGAAGGGATCAAAGGCTAAAACTGAAGAAATTTATAGTAAACAAGGAGTTGATTCTTTTCACAAATTAGCAGAAGTTAAGTTAGATGTTGATAGGGAAGTTGCTTCAGACAGTGAAAAAGAATGTTCTTTGAGACTTAAGCCTGTTAGCAAAGCAACTTTAACTAAATTGAATAAAAAGTACGGGCCTGTCAATAAGAACTTTTTTAATGGAGAGTGTAGCAAAACCAAGTCAGTTGAACAAGGAAACATAGGCAACTTGTTAATCAAGAAATTAAAGGATAAGTTATAAAAGACTGAACCTAAGGCTAAGGCTAATAAAAAGAATAGAAATGGCAAGGTAAGAATTAACAAACATAATAATTACACACCTGATAGATATGCTCCTCGAAAGGAATGTGTGAACTGTGGTAGTGTTAATCATTTATTTGTCAACTATAAATCTGTTAAGAATGCTTCTGTGCCTAGTATGCCTAAGTCAGTACCTATGACTGCTATGAATGTTATGCCAAACATGTTTGTCTAGCCTGCTCATGCATCTAGTCATTATGCTAACATGCCATTCATGTATAATCCATATTACAATGCTTTTAATATGCCTCAGTTGCCATGGATGATGAATAACATGTTTGCACAGACTATGCCAAATTATACATCTAGTTTTAATGCAAGTGAGCAAGTGAAACAACCTATTTTTCAGAAACCTACACCAAGAGTTAAGGTTGATTTAACTCAATCAGAACCCCTGGGTAGCAAGGGCTTGAAAAATAAGAAAAAGACTAACAAGGCAGGACCCAAGAAAACTTGGGTACCAAAATCAACTTGATTTTGTTTTGATGTGTGCAGGGAAACAGAAAGAATCTTTGGTATCTGGACAATGGTTGTTCTAGGCATATGACTGGAGATTCTACCCTGCTCACTAAGCTTGAGGAGAGAGCTGGCCCTAGCATTACCTTTGGAGACAATAGCAAAGGATATACTAGAGGATATGGCTTGATTTCACAAGGGAATGTTGTCATTGAAGAAGTAGCACTGGTTGATGGACTTAGGCATAACATGCTAAGTGTCAGTCAACTGTGTGACAAAGGCCAGAATGTCTGGTTCACATCTGAAGCTTGTGTCATTTTCAAGAAAAGTGACAACAAGGTAGTGTTGACAGGAGATAGAAGAAGAAAAGTGTATATTGCTGATTTCAATTCAACAAATGCAAACATGACTACATGTCTTCTCAACAAGGCAAGTGAAGATGAAGGTTGGCTTTGGCATAAAAGACTGTCACACTTAAGTTTCAAAGCAATGAATGAGTTGGTAAAGAAGGATTTGGTTAGAGGTATTCCAAAATTGGATTACTCCAAGGATGGATTGTGTGATGCATGCCAGAAAGGGAAGCAGAAGAAGGCCTCTTTCAAATCAAAGTCAATGTCATCAGTTGATCAACCCTTGCAACTACTTCACATGGATCTCTTTGGACCAGTCAATGTGTTGTCAATCTCAAAGAAGAAATACTGTCTTGTGATTATTGATGATTTCTCAAAATTCTCTTGGACATTCTTTCTGCACTCTAAGGATAAGGCGGGTGAAGTCATTATAAATCACATCAAGATAGTCAACAATAATCCTTTACTCAATGTAAGGAGAATCAGAAGTGACAATGGAACTGAGTTCAAGAATTCTGTAATAAGAGAGTTTTGTGAAGAAGAAGGAATTATCCAAGAATTCTCTGCACCAAGAACTCCTCAACAAAATGGTGTAGTGGAAAGAAAGAACAGAACTCTAATTAAAGCTGCAAGAACAATGCTTGAAGAGTCTAAGCTACCAACATACTTCTGGGCAGAAGCTGTAAACACTGCATGCTACACTCAGAATATTTCTTTGGTCAATCAAGCAAAAGGCTTGACACCTTATCAACCTTTCAAAGGCAAGAAACCAACAATCAACTTTCTACATGTCTTTGGATGCAAATGTTTTGTACTGAAAAATCATGGTGAGCATCTTGGAAAATTTGATTCAAAGGCAAATGAAGCTATCTTTGTTGGATACTCAGCTGGAAAATCCTACAGAGTCTACAACCTAAGACTAAACATTGTAATGGAGTCCATACATGTTGTCTTTGATGACAAGAAAATATCTAGTCTAGTAGATGAAGGTTTTCATGAGTCTCTCTCATTTGAGAATGAGAGAAGTGGTGAAGAAAGTGAAGATGGTGATGAAGAATGGATATCAAATGGTGTGAGAAACAGGCAAGGATGATTAGTTAAAGTGCAGAATGAACCACCTGTTGAAGAGCAACTTACACCATCAGTTGGAAATCAAAGAGAAGCCTCTGTTGATGAATCTGCAAGTACTCCATCAATCTCGAGGGCCATACACTCAGGGGGAGTTTCTCACAATGATCAACACAGATAAAATGAAGCCACTTCATCAAGGTCAAGCTTACCACCACAAAGAAAATGGACCAGGGATCATCCATTTGAGCTTATTATTGGAGATCCTAATGCAAAGGTCCAAACCAGAAGAGCAACTCAAGAAGAATGATTATATAGCAGTTTTCTATCCAAAGAGGAACCAAAGAGAGTTGAACATGCTCTTCTGGATCCAGACTGGGTTTTAGCAATGCAAGAAGAGCTAAACCAGTTTGAAAGAAATGAAGTATGGAAACTTGTACCCAAACCTAAAGACAAATCAGTGTTTGGCACTAAGTGGGTATTCAAGAACAAGATGGATGAGAATGGCATAGTCACAAGGAATAAAGCTAGATTAGTGGCTAAAGGCTACTGTCAAGAGGAAGGAATTGACTTTGAAGAAACATTTGCACCAGTGGCAAGGTTAGAAGCAATAAGGATCTTTCTGGCCTATGCAGCGCATGCCAATTTCAAAGTCTATCAAATGGATGTCAAGAGTGCATTTCTGAATGGAATTCTGGAGGAGGAGGTATATGTTAGTCAACCGCCTGGTTTTGAATATCCAGACTTTCCAGAATATGTGTTCTTTCTACTCAAAGCACTCTATAGCCTGAAGCAAGCACCTAGAGCCTGGTATGACACACTCTCACAGTTCCTTATAGAGAATCACTTCATTCGAGGTACTATTGATAAAACTCTCTTTTATAGAAATGTCAATGGCTCTATGATACTTGTCCAAATTTATGTAGATGATATAATATTTGGGTCTGCAGATGAGAAACTTTGCAAGAGGTTTGCCAAACTCATGCAAAGTAGATATGAAATGAGTATGATGGGTGAATTAACTTATTTTCTTGGTTTACAAGTTAAACAAGTGAATGAGGGAATTTTTATTAGTCAAACAAAATATATTTATGATCTTTTAAAAAGGTTTAATTTAGCAGATTGTTCTTCCGCAAAAACACCCATGGCCACTGCCACTAAGCTTGAACTGAATACTAATGAAAGGAAGGTGGACATGACAAGCTATAGGGGCATGGTTGGATCTCTTTTATACTTAACAGCTAGTAGACCTGATATTATGTTTGCTACATGTTTATGTGCTAGATTTCAAGCTGATCCTAGGGAATCTCACTTGGTAGCTATTAAGAGGATTTTCAGATATCTCAAGGGAACACCAAACCTTGGCATTTGGTACCCTAGAGATTCTGGTTTTGATCTAATTGGTTACTCAGATGCATATTATGCAGGTTGCAAAATGGATAGAAAAAGTACCACAGGAACGTGTCAATTCTTGGGAAACAAGCTGGTCTCATGGTTCAGTAAGAAGCAGAACTCAGTATCTACCTCAACTGCAGAGGCTGAATACATAGCAGCTGGGAGTTGTTGTTCACAGATTCTATGGATGAGAAATCAACTACTTGACTATGGAGTTAAAGTTAAAAAGATCCAAATTTTCTGTGACAACACGAGTGCAATTGCAATATCACAGAATCCAGTGCAGCATTCTAGCACCAAGCACATAGACATCAGATACCATTTCATCAAGGAGCATGTGATGGAAGGCACTGTGGAACTGTATTTTGTTCCTAGTGAAAAACAATTGGCAGACATTTTTACTAAAGCTTTGGATGAAGCAACCTTTTCAAGGTTGGTAAGTGAGCTTGGTATGTTAAATTTCACATGATCTTTTAAAATGTCTGTTCAATTTGTTGCAGCCAGTGAATTTCATTCTCTGGATTTTGTTTGTTTTATTTGATTATCTGCAGGATTATTCTGGAGATATCACTGTAGCATAATTAAATAAATATTTTATTGACATATATCAATTAATGATATTTTGTTAATTTTATGTCTATTTAATTGTAGGTTTATTATTGTGGATTAATTCTTAATTTAGTGCGTGATTATATTTAAATCCATAATAATTAGAAGTATTAAATATGTGTATATGTGTATAGGCTGATAGGTCGGCTGACAGGTTTCAGTGATAAGATGTTAGCCTCCATTGTTGAATTCATGAAAGGTGGCTACCTAACATGGTTGACAATTTACCACTTATTGTAGAGTTTGAATTCTTTAAACAAAACCTGTCACTATTTCACCTAACCCACTGAACCTTGAAACCTTATAAATGATGAGTTTTTGTTTGTGTTTAACATCATCATTTTTCAGATATACAGAGCATATACACACAATTGCTGAATATTTCGAGCTTTGATCGGAAAGATCTGTCAATCTAGCTGGTGGTTTTTATATCAGATTTCATATTCTTTCTTTATACATCATCCTTTATAAAAACTAACCATTGTTTTTCCTCAAAGTTTTGAAAATGGCATTGCAGGGAAGTTTTGTTATTGCTAAAGCTAATCCTACTTCCATTCAGCAAATCGAAACCATCTATGATGAGCAATTTCGGGCTTGGGCACAATTTCTGAATGAACATTCATTAATTCGCTATGCTTTAGTTACACCAGTGCAGCTTAACCATGATGTATTACGTGAACTATATTGCAGTGCGGTTAACACTTCTGGACAGGACGGGTGTGCATTCACATGTCGACTATTTGGTAGGTCGATTAGGGTCACTGAACGAGATGTTAATCGAATTCTTCATTTTCCTATGGAAAATCTCGTTTCTGATCCTACACCTAAACAGATTGAAATGTTCTTTCGTTTTATAAGGTACCAAGATGGCAATTTCAATACTGGTAATATCTCTAGAACATTTCTAACCCAGTACTGGAATTTCTTCTTTCACATTCTTGGCCATGTTTTTTCCTCAGATAGAACAAATCTAGATCGGATACCTGAATTTATTCAAAAAATAGGGTATGCGGTTGCCAATAATTTGAGGATTAATTTTGGAAAAATAGTGCTTGGTCAAATCATTTTAAAGATGAAACACTTGGGAACAAGAGATGTTCAGACTCAAAATGTCAAATGTCTATATCCAAGGTTTCTATAGCTAATATTAAATGATTTTTTGAATGATGAAGACAGGGTACACTCGGAAAATGGTCGAAAGGTGGAATGTTCTTACATGAAGACGAATGTAATTTATTATATAAGCAAGAAGAACTATACGGATGTGCCTACAGTCCTAACTGAATATCTAAAGACTGTCCCACTTCCGTTATTACCATGACCAGTGAGAGCAGGTATACGACAAGGTAATATTTCAATCCCTGCTATCTCAACCTTTGTATTCCCTATTGTACACAGGAAATACAGTTTCTACAGCCCCCAGTGGCCATCTTACCCGACCAAGAGAAGGCAATCCAACCGACTCTAACACAGGTCGAAGAGCCCATTCTACAAATGCAAACACAAACACAACAAACTCCTACACCTCAATTATCACTTAAACGACCAACCATCAACACTTTTGAGGGAGATAGTGCCTCAGTAGCACCACATAAGGAGTTAGTTACATCAGCAGCTCTACCTCATTCTAAAAGAAGTAAACCAAATGAACCTGAGGTAACCGCAACTGTTAGTGAAACATTTCTTCCTTATCCAATGAGTGAAAATGTAAATAAGGCTGAATTGACGGGAGCAACTATCTTGAGTTCCATTTCACGGAACATAAGAGTGGTTGATGATCTTTCTAAAGATCAAATGCCTTCACAGGCTTTCGAGGTGGAATTACCTACCTCAATAACTGCTGGTGAATCTTCAATTTAACGGAAAGATCCATCAGTAGGAGGTTCTTTTATGAACCAAGTGTCTTCACAGACGTACGAGGGAAACTTGGGTTTTGTGCCATTTAATCGATTCAAGTTTAACCTCCCAGAGGGAAAATCTCTGGATCTCTTTCGAGATTTACCACTCTTTACCAGTGGTCGGCAACTCGCTTCACGTGAGGATGGAAGCTCACGAACTTTCATTGCACTATCCGTGACCTCTGAAAAAGGGGCTAGGATGATTTCATTTGCAGGTACACATATCGGTGGAAGCTCTGGAGGAAAGTTGAGGGAAACACGAACAGAACATGTAAGTGTCACCCAAACCACTAAACCGAGTGAATATAGAGTGTTGAGTGAAACACCTGCAGAACGTATGAGTAAGCAAACTACTCAACCACATGCACCTGTAACCAGAAAGGAATACAACAGACTCCTTACACGGGTCCAAACAATGGAGAAAGAGTTGTCAAATATCTGTAAGTCCATTGCAGAAATCAAAAATTTGCAACTCATTCTGTTGGTGTATACTGAAAATATTTATTTAAAGTATATACATTTATTTCTGGCCCAGTTTTATTGAGAATCATTTAAATGTTTACATGCTATCTAATATTATATATTGTGGACAATCTAGTATCAAATGGGATACAGAATATTAGATTGTTAAATACGGTTTATATAATATAATAAGGTTCACAACACAGGTGGAGTTAGACAATCCACTGGAATGGCTGTAGTATTATTTAGATTAGTTTATATTGACTAATAAATAATACTAGTATACTTTGTGTATATTGAACAGGATCAAATTTAGAATTGTTCCCTTATACTGATTAAGAAGGTGAACTAAGATTCTATGCTATTATTAATGCTTAGGTTCTTAATCCCGATATAGTAATTGACACGTGTATATTATTTACATGCTTTGATTTATATAAGAATATATGAAATAATTCTTGCGAATTAAATCATTATATTTTGGGTGATGGAATAATATATATGGTGGATATTATTTATCGAAGGAATCCATGTCCTGATAATATTCGGGTTAATGATGTCCCCTTGAAAGCTCAAAAATATTTAATTATGTGAAACCCTGCAGGTGGATTTATTCCGGCATAATTAAATAAAGGTTGAGTGGATGATCAAGGATAAAAGATATTAATTAAATGAATTATCAGTAATTTATTTAATTAATGGACATGCGATATTTTAAACATGGGGAATTTAATAAACAAATAATATTGGAACCGAATTAATTAATTAAATTACGGTATTAGGAAAGGTAGTGCAAATATTAATTCTTTAGTGGATTGAATTAATATTAAATGACATTGGGCTGGGCTCGGAATGTCATTGGGAGGCCTAACCTAATTATCCATGATCCCTATTGTAGCCCTATATATATTCCTATTCTCTTCTTGCTAGGGTTGGTCGAAAAAAACTTTGTAGCCACCCAGGAGCAAGAAGAGAGGTTAACTTGAGAAGACGAAGGCCACACTTCGCTCAAGGGAATTTGGGAATACAATAGAAGAGCGTGGAATCAACCGTTAACAAGGTGACTTTTCTATTCGTACTCGTTAATTTATTGTATCAAAAATCGCAGTGCCAAGATCTGATTGTCCCAACAATTGGTATCAAGAGCTAGGTTCAATGGTTCTACGATTTTTGATTGTCCATGTCGTAATTATATATGCATGTATATAGTGGTAGGCTTGTACAATTCTGTTTTGCATGTTGTTATCCACTATTAGGGCCATGAATATTTTAATTATGTGTTTGGATCCCACGTGGTTTAATCGTGGTTATTTTTTGTTTGGTTTCCACGTGGTTTATCGTGGTTTTAAAACACGAGGGTTGATCGTGTTAGAATAGATTTACAAAATTAGTTTTGTATTAGATCTATTTTTTTGTAATTGTTTGATGGATTTTATTAAGATCCGGGTATTTTGTAACAATTATGTGCGATCAAAAATTAAATCAGAGCAATAAAGTTTTCCGCTGCGTAGCTGATTGTTCGATTGAATTGCTGGTAATAATATAAGTTCGAACAGAAAGTTGAAGACGACAGAAGTCTGGCGACGGAGGAGAAGCCGCGACGCGTGAAAAAAACTGGTCAAAGGCGGTAACGCAGGTCTGACCTGCGTTACAGGTGTATTTGAACTGTAACGCAGACAGCTCCTGCGCAACAGCCTATACTGGTGTGTAACGCAGGGTTTACATGCGCAACAGTGTCTGGATGGCAGAAAATATTTTTTTCAGCAGAATAAAGGGCTGGAAATTTTTTTCAAGGGGCCATAATAGTGGAAAATTTTATTTTAATTATTTCCACTGATTTTTTGATTATTGCTTTAATTAATTAATTATGTGTGTTGTTAATTATTTGTGTAATTATTTTTTAAATTGCATGTTTAACATAATTAGGACGACATGGACATAGTATTTATTTATTAAGCTTTAATCATGAATAGCATGCTGTTATGTTATGTGTTCTATGTATTTTGATACATGTGGACTACGATTAAATAACATAAGGCGATGCATGCTAGATAAAATTCCTCAATTTTAAATAAAAATTCTGAGTGGGTGAGGGAATTAATTAGGAATTAAATCCCACGGTCTCCATCATTTTGTATGTAATATAACATTTTAAATAATGTAGATAGTATATATGTTCAACCATCGCGGCGTACTATTTACGGTATTATTAAAGGTTGTGGAAATTACTAGAACAAAATTCTTAAATTAAATAACGAATATTGAAAGGTATATAGATCACCCTAACATGACATACCAAGTTTCATAGAATTCGTTACGAAAATTGAATACTCTTTTGATGTTGACTATGGAGAATTCTGTCTAGGAATTGGGTATTAAGCGAGGCCGTTGTGACTTCTCCGAGACCTGTGCATTTTCCATTAATATATCAAAAGGATGTATTTGGTTTAAGTAATTTAAGATTAAATAATGGTATACACTTAGCTATGAAAAATAATATATAGTCCACCCTAACGTGGCGTATTATTTAGTAATAGGACCGAAGTAATATTTAAACGAATTTAAGTGGTATATATGTCACCCATCGTGGCGTACCAGATGATTATGGTGTTTAAATATTAGTGCATTAATTTTAATTAATTGTTAGAGGAAACCAATAGGTTTTAAGATTTGTGCAACTCTCTGATTATGTGTTACATGTATGATTCTCAGGATTAGATCATTATGGGCTTTAATCCACTATTCACCATACTTAAGGATAACAAACTTACTGGACCGAACTATATTGAATGGAAACGTAATTTGGACATAGTGTTGACTACTGAGGAGTACAAATTTTGTACTTATGAACCCAAGCCAGATCAGCCTTCTGAAGATGCTCCTGAAAGTGAGAAGGATTATTATAAGCGGTGGGTTAAGGCTGATGAGATGTCGCGATGTTACATTCTGGCAGCAATGTCGGGTGTTTTGCAGCATCAGCATCAGGCTATGGCCACTGCTTCAGATATGCTCTTTAATCTCAAGGAACTTTTTGGAGAACAGAATAGGGCTGCTAGGTAAGTAGCAATGAAGGCTTTAATGAACACTCAGATGGCTGAAGGAACACCTGTAAGGGATCATGTTCTCAGGATGATGTCTCATCTGAATGAGATGGAGATCCTTGGTGCTGATATTGATGGTGAAACCCAGATCGATATCATCCTTATGAGTCTGCCCAAAAGTTTTGAGCAGTTCCGCTTGAATTACACCATGAACAAAAGGATGTATAGTCTCGCGGAACTTCTGACAGAACTTCGGGCAGCTGAAGGACTCTTTAAGCAGAATGTTCAAGTGCATGTGGCTGAGAAAGCTTCTTCCTCTAAGCCGAAAGGCAAGAAGAAGAAAAAGGTTCAGACATAGAAAGCTGGAAAGGTTGCTAATGCAGTGGGAGTTCAAGGTGCTGTGAAAAAGCCTAAGGGCAAGTGCTTCAGGTGCAAGCAGTCAGGTCACTGGAAACAGGATTGTCCTCTTCCTAAGAAGACAAACAATACTGGTATGTCTCTTTCTCTAGTTACAGAAACATATATAGCAGCTATATCTACGAGCACTTGGTGTGTAGATACAGGAGTCACTGACCATGTTTGTAACTCTATGCAGGGGTTCCAGCAATCCAGAATGCTTAGAGATGGAGAGATATATGTGTTCATGGGAAATGCTACGAAAGTAGCAGTAGTTGCAGTTGGAATAATTACATTATCTTTTGGCGATGATAGGATTTTGGTTTTGAACAATTGTCTTTATGTACCTTCGTTTAGAAGGAATTTAATTTCGGTTTCTAAACTTGCCATGGATGGTTATAATGTTTGTTTGGATCGTAATGTTTCTATTATGATGAATAAACGAGTTATATGTTCTGGTACATTGCAAGACAATTTATATATTATTAATCCTATCCAACCAATGCTGCAACATAAGGAAACTAATACTCCCTCTGTCCCATTCATTTCTATACACTTACTATTTTGGGGTGTCCCATCATTTCTATACATTCCAAAAATAGTAAAGTTTTAATAATAAAAAACACTATTACACCCACTAACTTTCCTCCACTATCTCAAATTTATAATATAAAACACTATTACACCCACTACTTTCCTCCACTATCTCAAATCTATTATTAAATATTGCTAGGTCTCACCACTTTACCCACTTTTCATCTAACTTTACTTCTTTTTTATACATTTTCTTGGTCTCCGTGTCCAAACCAACCGTATATAATTGACCGGGACGTAGGGAGTAACATTCTTTCTAGCTCAAATAAAAGAAAGAAACCTTCTGAATTGAACCAAACATATCTTTGGCACTTAAGATTATGTCATATTAACTTGAGGAGGATTCAAAGACTGGTAGTAGATGGGCCATTAGGCTCGCTGGCAGTGGAGCCATTTCCAGTTTGTGAATCCTGCTTGGAAGGTAAGATTACTAATAGGCATTTTAAAGAAAAGGGGAATAGAGCCAAAGAAGTGTTAGAATTGGTTCATACTGATTTATGTGGACCTATGAGTATCCAAGCAAGAGGAGGTTATCAGTATTTTGTCACTTTCATTGACGATTATTCTAGATATGGGTACATTTATTTGTTGCGCCGTAAGTCTGAGTGCTTTGAAAAATTCAAAGAGTACAAAGCAAGTCCGGAGAAGCGACATCTTGGAAAATGAATCAAGTCACTACGATCAGATCGTGGTGGCGAATACTTGCTTGGAGAATTTAGGGAATATTTATCAGAAAATGGGATCACATCCCAATTTTCTGCACCTGGAACACCTCAGCAGAATGGTGTAGCAGAGAGAAGGAATCAGACTCTTTTAGAGAGTGTTAGACCGATGATGAGTTATTCAGATTTACCCAAGTCGTTCTGGGGATATGCTATAGAAACAGCGGCTTACCTTCTAAACTTGGTACCTTCTAAGTCGGTTCCCAAGACTCCAATAGAATTGTGGACTGGTAGCAAACCAAGTCTAAGACATATTCGGATTTGGGGTTGTCCAGCACGTATGCTGAACAAGAATGCGACCAAGTTAGAATCTCGTACAGAAGTAAGGCTGTTTGTAGGCTATCCCATGGGAATGAAAGGTTATTCATTTTATAGTCCTAGGGATCGAGATATCATTGTTAGCAACAATGCTAGATTCTTAGAAGAAGACTATATAATGAACCATAAACCCATGAGTAGTATCGTTTTAGAGGAACTAGTGGGAGGGACAGATAATCCCCAAGTGCCAATAGTACAAGTAGAACAGCCACAAGAAAATGCACAACTTAACACTAATACTGCACCAGTGCCTCGTCGTAGTGGGAGGGTTGTTCAACAACCAGATAGATTCATGTTTTTGGGAGAGTCCTCGGACTTGGTCCCTGGTGAACATGATGAGGATCCCAGGACATACGAAGAGGCAATTCTAGATAAAGATGCAGATCTATGGCAAAAGGGAATGGAATCTGAGATGGAATCTATGTATTTCAATCAAGTTTGGGAGCTCGTGGAACCACCCAAAGGTGTAAAACCCATTGGATGTATGTGGATCTACAAGAAGAAAAGAAGATCTGACAAAAAGGTGAAAGCCTGGAAAGCACGACTTGTTGCGAAAGGGTATACTCAGAAAGAAGGGATCGATTATGAGGAAACCTTTTCGCCAGTTGTTATGCTTAAGTCGATCCGGATTCTTTTATCTATAGCAGCTCATCTCGATTATGAGATTTGGCAAATGGATGTCAAGACAGCTTTCCTTAATGGAAGTCTTAAGGAAACCATATATATGCAACAACCAAAAGGATTCATTAAGGAAGGCCAAGAGCATCTTGTTTGTAAGCTTAAGAGGTCCATTTATGGACTAAAACAAGCTTCTAGGGACTGGAATATTCATTTTGATTAGGCAGTCCAGTCATATGGATTTGATCAAAGTCCAAGCGAATCATGTGTGTATAAGGGAAGTGAGGGTAATGCAGTAGTTTTTCTAGTACTGCATGTAGATGACATTTTACTCATTGGAAACAATGTTAAGATGTTGTCATCAGTAAAGGCATGGTTGTTCAAACAATTTGAAATGAAGGACTTAGGTGAAGCGGCATACATCCTTGGGATCAAAGTAATAAGGGATCGCAAGAAAAGGATGTTGGCTTTATCTCAACAGCCCTACATTGATGAAGTATTAGCTCGTTTTAACATGCAGAACTCTAAGAAAGGTTTTCTACCTTTTCAGCATGGAGTGGCTCTATCCAAGGAGCAGTGTCCTTCGACACCTAAGGATATAGAGAGCATGAAAGCAGTTCCTTATGCTTCGGCTTGTGGAAGCTTAATGTATGCTATGTTATGTACGAGGCCTGACATCTGCTTTGCTATAGGCATGGTTAGTAGATATCAGTCGAACCCAGGTCAGGAATATTGGAGTGCAGTAAAAACTATACTCAAGTACCTGAGAAGGACTAAGGAGTATATGTTAATTTACAAGGCCTCAAATCTATTTCCTTTGGGATATACTTATTCTGGTTTCCAATCAGATAGGGATAAGAGGAAATCAACCTCAGGATATGTTTTTACTTTGGGAGGTGGAGCCGTTATATGGAGGAGTGTAAAGCAGAAATGCATTACAGACTCTACCATGGAAGCCGAGTACGTGGCGGCCTCTGAGGCTGCAAAGGAGGCTGTATGGTTCAGGAACTTCCTTTTGGACTTGGATGTGGTACCTAATTTGCCTAGGAGCTTAGTGTATTGTGATAACACTGGTGTTGTGGCAAATTCGAAGGAACCGCGAGATCACAAAGCAGCTAAACATACTGAACGTAAGTATCATCTCATATGAGGAATCGTAAAGCGAGGAGATATAGGTGTGGCTCACATATCATCAGAAGACAATCGGGCAGATCCTTTCACAAAGAGCTTGCCAGCCAAAGTTTTTGACAGGCATGTGGAAGCGATAGGAGTGAGATGGATAGACACATATTTTTTTTTGTGTAATAATAGATTAAATAAACACTGATATACTCATAGAATATTTTGAGTATAAGTGGGAGATTGTTGGTGTATACTGAAAATATTTATTTAAAGTATATACATTTATTTCTGGCCCAGTTTTATTGAGAATCATTTAAATGTTTACATGCTGTCTAATATTATATTTTGTCGACAATCTAGTATCAAATGGGATACAGAATATTAGATTGTTAAATACGGTTTATATAATATAATAAGGTTCACAGCACAGGTGGAGTTAGACAATCCACTGGAATGGCTGTAGTATTATTTAGATTAGTTTATATTGACTAATAAATAATACTAGTATACTTTGTGTATATTGAACAGGATCAAATTTAGAATTGTTCCCTTATACTGATTAAGAAGGTGGACTAAGATTCTATGCTATTATTAATGCTTAGGTTCTTAATCCCGATATAGTAATTGACACGTGTATATTATTTACATGCTTTGATTTATATATGAATATATGAAATAATTCTTGCGAATTAAATCATTATATTTTGGGTGATGGAATAATATATATGGTGGATATTATTTATTGAAGGAATCCATGTCCTGATAATATTCGGGTTAATGATGTCCCCTTGAAAGCTCAAAAAGATTTAATTATGTGAAACCCTGCAGGTGGATTTATTTCGGCATAATTAAATAAAGGTTGAGTGGATGATCAAGGATAAAAGATATTAATTAAATGAATTATCAGTAATTTATTTAATTAATGGACATGCGATATTTTAAACATGGGGAATTTAATAAGCAAATAATATTGGAACCGAATTAATTAATTAAATTACGGTATTAGGAAAGGTAGTGCAAATATTAATTCTTTAGTGGATTGAATTAATATTAAATGACATTGGGCTGGGCTCGGAATGTCATTGGGAGGCCTAACCTAATTATCCATGATCCCTATTGTAGCCCTATATATATTCCTATTCTCTTCTTGCTAGGGTTGGTCGAAAAAAATTTTGTAGCCACCCAGGAGCAAGAAGAGAGGTTAACTTGAGAAGACGAAGGCCACACTTCGCTCAAGGGAATTTGGGAATACAATAGAAGAGCGTGGAATCAACCGATAACAAGGTGACTTTTCTATTCGTACTCGTTAATTTATTGTATCAAAAATCACAGTGCCAAGATCTGATTGTCCCAACAATTGGTATCAAGAGCTAGGTTCAATGGTTCTACGATTTTTGATACGATGTCCATGTCGTAATTATATATGCATGTATATAGTGGTAGGCTTGTATAATTCTATTTTGCAGGTTGTTATCCACAATTAGGGCCATGTATATTTTAATTATGTGTTTGGATCCCACGTGGTTTAATCGTGGTTAATTTTTGTTTGGTTTCCACGTGGTTTATCGTGGTTGTAAAACACGAGGGTTGATCGTGTTAGAATAGATTTAAAAAATTACTTTTGTATTAGATCTATTTTTTTGTAATTGTTTGATGGATTTTATTAAGATCCGGGTATTTTGTAACAATTATGTGCGATCGAAAATTAAATCGGAGCAATAAAGTTTTCCATTGCATAGCTGATTGTTCGATTGAATTGCTGGTAATAATATAAGTTCGAACAGAAAGTTGAAGACGACAGAAGTCTGGCGACAGAGGAGAAGCCGCGGCGCGTGAAAAAAAACTGGTCAAAGGCGGTAACGCAGGTCTGACCTGCGTTACAGGTGTATTTGAACTGTAACGCAGACAGCTCCTGCGCAACAGCCTATACTGGTGTGTAACGCAGGGTTTACATGCGCAACAGTGTCTGGATGGCAAAAAATATTTTTTTCAGCAGAATAAAGGGCTGGAAATTCTTTTCAAGGGGCCATAATAGTGGAAAATTTTATTTTAATTATTTCCACTGATTTTTTGATTATTGCTTTAATTAATTAATTATGTGTGTTGTTAATTATGTGTGTAATTATTTTTTAAATTGCATGTTTAACATAATTAGGACGACATGGACATAGTATGTATTTATTAAGCTTTAATCATGAATAGCATGTTGTTATGTTATGTGTTTTGTGTATTTTGATACATGTGGACTACGATTAAATAACATAAGGCGATGCATGCTAGATAAAATTCCTCAATTTTAAATAAAAATTCTGAGTGGGTGAGGGAATTAATTAGGAATTAAATCCCACGGTCTTCATTATTTTGTATGTAATATAACCTTTTAAATAATGTAGATAGTATATATGTTCACCCATCGTGGCGTACTATTTACGGTATTATTAAAGGTTGTGGAAATTACTAGAACAAAATTCTTAAATTAAATAACGAATATTGAAAGGTATATAGATCACCCTAACGTGACATACCAAGTTTCATAGAATTCGTTACGAAAATTGAATACTCTTTTGATGTTGACTATGGAGAATTCTGTCTAGGAATTGGGTATTAAGCGAGGCCGTTGTGACTCCTCCGAGACCTGGGAATTTTCCATTAATATATCAAAAGGATGTATTTGGTTTAAGTAATTTAAGATTAAATAATGGTATACACTTAGCTATGAAAATTAATATATAGTCCACCCTAACGTGGCGTATTATTTAGTAATAGGACCGAAGTAATATTTAAACGAATTTAAGTGGTATATATGTCACCCATCGTGGCTTACCAGATGATTATGGTGTTTAAATATTAGTGCATTAATTTTAATTAATTGTTAGAGGAAACCAATAGGTTTTAAGATTTGTGCAACTCTCTGATTATGTGTTACATGTATGATTCTCAGGATTAGATCATTACGGGCTTTAATCCACTATTCACCATACTTAAGGATAACAAACTTACTGGACCGAACTATATTGAATGGAAACGTAATTTGGACATAGTGTTGACTGCTGAGGAGTACAAATTTTGTACTTATGAATCCAAGCCAGATCAGCCTGCTGAAGATGCTCCTGAAAGTGAGAAGGAGTATTATAAGCGGTGGGTTAAGGCTGATGAGATGTCGCGATGTTACATTCTGGCAGCAATGTCGGGTGTTTTGCAGCATCAGCATCAAGCTATGGCCACTTCCTAGGGGGTCACCCATCGTAGATTGCTCTACCCCAAGCACGCTTAACCTCGGAGTTTCGATTGGCACCAACACACTCGGCCAGGAATGCCTCATCTATTAAACTTATTAACCATTCATATATGAATGCGAAACGAATTCCACTCATATTTCAATATTTTTTTAAATATTTATTTATAAATATTGATTTAAAATTCGAAAAAAAACATAAAATTATATTTTAAATTAATCGTTTTTTTGGAATTTTAGTGTAAAATTCCGGGAAAATTAATTTCAACCATTTTTCTCGAATTTTAAATTAAATATTAGGAATAAAATATAATTTTATGTTTTTTTTCGAATTTTAAAGGAAATTTTATTAGTAGAAGTTGGCAACTCAAACTGACGCCTGGATGACGTCATGCTGAGGCTGTCTGCCGCATGGAGACATTGCAGCAGTATTTTTAAATCTTTTTTTCGGATTCTACTGCCGCGAGGAGTTGTTGCGGCTACTTGCTGTTTTTAGATTTATTTCTAGTTTTTCGAATAATAGGAAAAACATATTTAAATTTTGGGAAAAAAATTAGTCTTTCATTTTTCTCGAATTTTATATTTAACATTTGAAATAAATTAGTTCTGTAATTTATTTCTTGATATTAAAAATTGGAAAAATGATATTCTATTGATAAACAATTTTCCTAAAATTCTTTTTAAATTAAATTTTGGGAAAAAAATATTTTATCAATAGAATATAATTTTTTTTCACTTTTTTTTTGTCAATTTTTTTTATCATATCATATAATTCATTTTTAAGCAAATTATGGATTCAATATTTTTATAAATAGTAATCGTTTTTTTCGAATTTTAGTTTAAAAATCTGGGAAATATAATTTCTTCCATTTTTCTCGAATTTTAAATTAATTAGCTAATTCAAAAAAAATAATTTAGTAATTCAAAAAATTATTAGCGCATTTTTTTGGGATTTTGAAGCAATATTTATAAATAAATCTATACTATTATATAAAAGCCGAAACATTAAAAGTTTGGTTAGTCGGTCGGTCGGTTGGTAGGTACTGTTGATTTTACTTATTTACCCTTACTTAATAAATTACAGATAAACTAACTAATCAATTTCCTTATTTAGTTTAAACATATTATCTTTTCTATTTTTCAAGAACTAACTAATTTCCTAAAATATAATATCCTTTTATATTTTATCTAACTAAAATTTCTACTTTATTAATCAATTTCCTTTTTCAGGTTAGACATATTACCTTTTCTACTAACTAGTCAATTTCCTTCTTGAGATTAAACATATTATCTTTTCTCTTTTTCAAAAACTAAATAATTTCCTTTATATATATATAAAATATAATATCCCTTTTTATTTTATCTAACTAACTAATTTCCTAAAATACAATATCCTTTTATATTTTATCTAACTAAAATTTCTCCTTTATTAATCAATTTCCTTTTTCAGATTAGACATATTACCATTTCTACTAACTAATCAATTTCCTTCTTGAGTTTAAACATATTATCTTTTCTATTTTTCAAGAACTAACTAATTTCCTAAAATATAATATCCTTTTATATTTTATCTAACTAAAATTTCTACTTTATTAATCAATTTCCTTTTTCAGGTTAGACATATTACCTTTTCTACTAACTAATCAATTTCTAACTAATCAATTTCCTTCTTGAGGTTAAACATATTATCTTTTCTCTTTTTCAAAAACTAAATAATTTCCTTTTTATGATAAAATATAATATCCCTTTATATTATATCTAACTAACTAATTTCCTAAAATACAATATCTTTTTATATTTTATCTAACTAAAATTTCTCCTTTATTAATCAATTTCCTTTTTCAGGTTAGACATATTACCTTTTCTACTAACTAATAAATTTCCTTCTTGAGGTTAAACATATTATCTTTTCTCTTTTTCAAAAACTAAATAATTTTCTTTTTCTGATAAAATATAATATCCCTTTATATTTTATCTAACTAAAATTTCTCCTTTATTAATCAATTTCCTTTTTCAAGTTAGACATATTACCTTTTCTATTTTTCAATAACTAAACAATTTTCTTTTTCAAGTAAAATAGAATATCTTTCACATTTTATTTAACTAAAATATCTCTTTTTATAAAAATAGTACGGGCAGTTTTGTTTAATAAAATAACGTAATTATATTATAATTACTATTAACTAATCAATTACCTTTTTCACCCAGAACACGTTACCTTTTCTTTTTTCTCTAATTAACATCTCTCTTTTTCCAATTATATCATGAACGGTTACCTTTTTCAACCAAAACACGGTACCTTTTTTCTTTTCTCTTATTAAAATCTCTCTTTTTCCAATTATATCACAGATATTTCTATTTAATAAAATAAAATAATAATATTATAATATTAATAATTAACCGATTACCTTTTCAGCTGAAATGTATCATCTTTTCTATTTTTTCTAATTAAACTCCCTTTTTTTCTAGAAATATCACGGACAACATTAATTTCTCATTTTCTAAAAACTATGAGCAATTTTATTTAGTAAAATGACATAATTAAATTATAATTATATAAGCTATCAATTAGCTTTTTCACATAAATCATGTCATTTTTTTAATTTTCACGTTACCTTTCTATTTTCTTTAACTAAAATCTCTCTTTTTCCAATTATATCAAGGGAGGTTTTATTTAATAAAATAAACTAATAATATTACAACATATAACTAGTACACACGATATCAATAAACACGTCGGAACAGATGCTACTAGTCTTCGATAGGGTCATCGTCTCTGAGGTAAGCATACTAGTCCCGCTCAGTGCCCTGGTGCATTTTCTCCTTCCCCTTGAAACGAGAGGTTTCGCCTTGTTCCACCTTTACTGAAAAACATTATCAACAACAAGAATGAGCAACTAGGTGCTCAGCAAGTCCACTGACTCGCTCTCTCACTAACAAGGAAGGTGGAAAGAAAACAACTTTATTTATGAAAGATACTCGTATGCAGGCGAAATGCCATGGAAATACTTACTGATAAACTTAAACAACTTATCTCTGAATAAAGAAATTGGAATTTAAAACTTGAGATACCGGTCTTCCGCCTTTACGATACCCCACAACGAGATCAACCGTTGTGTCTCAAGTACCGCACACCCGTGATACCCCATAGCACGATCACTACTATGTCGCAGGTACCACTATATCGTTTTGCTAGCAAAAAGGTGGTTGAAAAGTCAACCTGGCATCATTTGTGCCAAAAATGTTAATATTTCTCTTTCGATTCCACGAGTTTATTCCTCGTGTTGATCTGAAAGAAAATCCATGGGCCATCTCCCATGTTGACCAGTGAATTATAAGATTATTTCTCCGAATAAAAATTGATTGATTTGGATTCCTATTCGATTCTGGCCGACCGCCAGTCTACACTTTGTACAAGACCGACCTGAACAATAGGCCGTCACAATAATTTCAAAAGAAAATAATTTATTATATTGACACGAACAATATGTCAGTATGAGACAATGAAATAACCACCTTGAACAAGTAAGGTTTGTTGATTAGAATAAATCATGTGGGGTCGTCTTGAATTAATAAGAACGACTCAATTCAGAAAGAAAACTTCCAAATACACTAGAGTATGTATTTTAGGGGAAATTCTGATGATATACCATGCTCCTATTTACTTTTCTAATTGTATCTATTTTGATTCGAACAATGAATCAAATTTAAACATTGAAACAAAATTTATCGGATCTAGACAATAGATCCGATTGAAGTCAATAAAGTCTAAACTACCTCGATATATGAGCGTAGTTCTAACTGAATAATATTTATGGGCCATCTTGAACAATAAGATGCCATAGATTTCAATCTAAGTACGTTTTACGAATTTATCAAAATTTTGGAAATATCTCTATAAGTTTTCTGAATCAATAACAGGATATTTTATAACGAACTGATAATCCAGAACATATCTTAACATAATAATATCTCAGCATTTCTCAAAATATTTCAAAAGGAGTGAGGGTCAGGAGGAACTTGCCTTGATCTCGAAGTGCAATAAATGCAAATAAAATTTATACTCTACCCGTGAACTTGGCTTTGATCTACAGCTCGGGAATTATTCTCTAAAAATTGCAACCAGAAAAATATGAGCAATTCGTCAAATTAAAAATATTCCTGAACCGATAATATAATATTTAAAAATAAAATATCTCTTGGAGATATCCACAATAATTAACGGAAAACAATTCCTAGATAATTAAGTCTCTCTTCGAACTCAGGAATTAAATCTCGAAAATATATCCTATTTTTAATATCCGTAAATCCGACTTAAAACGAAAATAGGGTTACGACAATTAACGGCAATACTCCATTTTTAAATCTCATAAATAATTAAATATTACTCCGATTTTAGTCTCTAAAATAATCTGACTCGATCCGATTAATTAAAATAAACCGGAAAAGCTAATTATAAATCTTCTAAAATAATACCGCTTTTTAATCCTATTTATTCACAATTATTCCTCTTTTATCGACAAATTAATAAATCTCTAATTTTCGTCCAAAAATCACAAAATAATTCTTTTTAAACAATTAATAATTAATTCATTTTTATTAAACACTTTTTATTCTCACAATTTTATAATAACAACTCAATTATTTAAACCAAATTTTTAAAACATTCAATCTCTTTTTATTTATCAACATTTTTAAAATATTAACTCAATTATTAAAACCAATTTTTTTAAAAATATACAACCCCTTTTATTAATTAATATTTAAATATATATATATATATATATATATATATGTATATATATATATATATTAAATCCATTCATTTAAACAGATTCAGGAAAAAAACACACTGCAGCGGTGCGTGGGGCCCACGCGCCACCATCGCCGCCGCCGTGCCTCCCCATCCCCCTGTTCTGTCTCTCTCCTGCAACCCCTCTCTCTCTCTCTCTCCCTCTCTCCCTCAACTCAATCTCTCTTTCTCTATCTCTCTCTCTCTCTCTCTCTCTCTCACCGTCAATCTCTCTCTCTTTCTCCTATCTTCTCTCACATCTCTTTCCGACTCGTCCCCAAAACAAACACCCCAACAATCTCTTGTCGTCTCTCTCTCTCACGACCCAATCTCTCTCTCAATCCCGACCTCTCTCTGTCTCCGCCCTCTCCTCGCCGTCGTCTACCTCTTCTTCTCCGCCTCCCTCCCTCTCGATCTCCTATTTCTCTCTCTCGTTCTCCTCCTTCTCGCCGCCTAATCTCTCCGACCCCTCTCTCCATTCAATCTCTCTATCTCTCTCACTGTCTCTCCCCAACACACACCTCACCAACACAACCCAACAACACAACTCAGAGAACAACCATCCTAAATTTCTAAGTACCAATCATACTCATACCCACCAGATTCAAGGAAGAAGAAAACGAAAAGATCGAAATCGAAACAAAACAATTTAGAGAAGAAATATAACTACCTGATGTTATTACTCTGTTTTTTGTGTATATGTGTATGTGGTCGAATTTTTTTGTGATTTAAGGGGAGATAAGCAGTGGTCTTGCAGGAAGAATAAAGAAGACGGGTTACTTGTATTGTATTCTCTTTTTGTAAATATAAGGTCGGGTTCTGCTTATTGAATTAAAAGGAATACTAGTGCTTCTACTAATGATGAAACATAATGCCTTTCATTTATTAAAATAAAAAGAAATAATTTGTGGGAGACAAAATAAATGCTGAAAAATAAACTAAAAAAAATAATGATTATGTTTATATTATTGAAATGTTTGGTGAAAAGATCTCGTTTTGTTAAATATAATTGATATGGTTAATATCAGTGTTTAAGTTTTACAGGGAAAAATAGAGTTTAACTTGAAACAAAAAGCAGTCAGAGTTTAGTTAAACTCTGACAGTTAGAAGCTGAACAGGGTTTGCTATACGCTGACAATGGAAGCTCAACAGAGTTTGTTAAACTCTGTCTGGAGGAAGCGTCTACCTGTCAACAGTGTTTGAAGAATTATTGAAGATAATTATGGAAGAAATATCTTTGAAGATTGGATAGCTGTCAAAGAGATTGAGTTGACTAAGGAGACGAGTAGCAATCGTAATTGATATCAATTGTATAGCTAATTTATAGGAGTATCAATTATCGATTGTATAGCAGCTGTATATCTTATAAATACAGTTAGGTTAACCCTAGAAGGGTATCGATCGTGTAATACAATATCTTTCATTGTAACCTAAGCAGCTCTCTGTGATATTTTACATCACTGAGAGAGAAGTTAATTCAAACAGTTTTTAAAGCTTTTAAAGAACTTATTGTTATTCTCTCATACTTAGTTGATTATAAGTGTGTATTCGGCATAACAATTGGTATCAGAGCTTGATCTGTTAATTTAATACAGTTTAAGATCCACACACACACACAACTATAATCAATGGCAGAAATTCCTCCTCCTACATCAGGCTCTAGTGCTGAGAAGACTCAACCTGCAACTATGAGTCGATATGAAAAAATCAGGGTTCCTATTCTTAAGCCAGCAGAATATTCAACCTGGAAGGTGAAAATGGCTATGTTTCTGGAAGCTACAGATCCAGAATATCTTGACAGAATTTATGAAGGCCCTCATAAGCCTACAAAATTATCTGTTGTTGCTGCTGGACAGGAAGCTAAATCTATTCCAAAAGAGAAGAAAGATTTGACTCCTGAGGATATTTCATCCATTGGAAAGGATGCAAAGGTTAGACATCTCCTTCATAGTTCATTGGATAATTGTTAACACAAAATCACGCAAGCGTACGTGGTCACAAGTAATATATAAGGTTAAGTCCAAATTCGTTCCCACAGGGATCAGGTTATGGTTCTTTTCAGTAAATGCACCTATTCAACAATGTATGATCTTAATTCACTGCTAAGACAAGTAATTAATTGAGATTTTAATTAACTAAATTTAACTAATATGCAATTTTAGAATTAACTAGCTAATGAGATCTAAAATCAAATTACTTATATGAGAATAACATGGAATTCTAACTTCATTATCTACTTCACTTAGAGTCGCAGCCTTTAATCAATACATGTGATGGTTTTGATATCTGATCGGACAACACGAAATAAGTAATAGCTACCTCTCGGTATACTAATACCAAACTACGCATGCATCCACAAAAGAGATAGAAGATGGGTAGACACCAATTATGTTTAGACCCTATATCTCTATAGAATTTGAAAACATAAAGGTTTAAGCACAAGTTATCCACTTAGATCACATAGGGCAGCATAATATCTCTATTTACGCCACAAATCATGATGTTAAAACATCAACCTATCCTATGCTAGCATGGCAAGTTCTAAATCTCAAGATCCACTCTCGTTTAGCAAGAGATTAACGAATTAGATGTTCGCGACGCATCTAAATACATGAAACACAACCATACAAGGATATCAAGAATTCACCACACATAAATCTTTAAAGCATATAAACTACTAAGCTACATAGATAACTCCGTTAGAATCCCATGACAACGATTAGCTCATAATTGAACCGTTCATCGTCATGGGATTTGATGAAAACATGATATAAAACGAGATATGAATAAAAGAAGTAATTATATTAATAAACAAAGAGTTAAGAAAACAAATCTATAATCCAGAATAACACAAAGGCTGAAGTAGATCTAGATCCGTTGCTTGTCACTAGCGTTGAATCCTTCTCTCCTTTTCCCCCTTGCAGATCTAAGCTATGTTACAATAATAATAACTAATAATATGTCTATATCTATTACAATGGTATGATGTGCTTATATAGGCACTACAAGTCTTGCCCAGCAAGAAAATACAAAACATAATTATAATAGAATTTCTGCAAGATACGTTTCCTAATTTGATTATGTTTTGTAAGGAAAATTCGAAGTTGACTTTTCTTCAGATTTTCTGGAACGTTTCCCACGTAATTGGACCTCTGGACTATCTTAGAATGATAGGAAATCTCGTTATCTTCGCGTGGACTGCTTACGGGCCTAAAACGGACTTCTAGAACTCAAGATATGGCCAAAACAGTGTAAACTGTGCAACCCTTCTCGAAAATCCGAATTTTAATCAATTAATTCCCAAAAAATTATAAAAGCATCCACCTTAGTCAACATTCTCGTAATCCTGCACAACTAAGCAAAACACATCAAATCTACAACAACTTGAGCCCAAGACAATCAATTTAAGCCGAAATTAAGCGATCCAAGTGGATATAAAATCCACTTATCACACCCCCAAACTTAAACCAATGCTTGTCCTCAAGCATAAACAATTACAACTAACTAACTAGCTAGTACCACTTCCGTAGGTGATCACGGTTGCATTTGGCATATGCAACAAGCCCTTTAAACCCCTAGGCAGCCCTAGTGGACGAGTAAGGTCTCGTGAGGGCCTATAGCGAATGAACCCACAAAATCCATTTAACCTAATGCAATGCAATGCATGAATGCAACTAGAATGAAAAATGCAACGATCCCCTTCAAACTAACCAAAACCAACGAGCAAGCAAATATCTCAAAGAATGCAAATAAATCCAAATAGAGTTCGACCAAGTTCCCGTATACTAACAATACATGAACAGAAACGTGCGCGTGTGCAATGTTCATCAGAAATACTCCCAAAACTAGGTCAAAAATCATACATGCTTTTCGTCAAGACAATCACAGGTTTATAAATAGAATAGACCGTAGACA
This sequence comes from Saposhnikovia divaricata, assembly GCA_036435485.1. NCBI lineage: Eukaryota > Viridiplantae > Streptophyta > Magnoliopsida > Apiales > Apiaceae > Saposhnikovia > Saposhnikovia divaricata. Next base: position 39,514,520 of record CM071599.1, read on the forward strand.
CTTCATAACCTAGGAACACCTCCATCCTTATCCAAGGTAGACAGAAATTCATGCTTTTATTACTAAACAACTACGACACATAATATACAAACATGCTTATTTAACCGTGCAATGGATGAGACCCCGAAAGGCTTATACAATAATACCCATGTAGCGAGCGTTGGGTTAGTGGATCCCAGACTATAAAAGCCTTAGGTCACTAGGCACAAAGTCCCCGCGAACTTAATTGCTCGAGTATTAAAGAGCTCACCCTGGTTAATTTTGCATATAAACAATTGACATCATTTTTTTCTTTTCTTTTTTCTTTTCTCTTTTTTTTTTCTTTCTTCTTTCTGCTTTTTTTTTTCTATGCAATCTGGAATGAGAATTCTCAATTCCAACCCTAGACTACTCATATAAATATGAGCCGGCTACTAGCCATTTGACGCCTAGCCATTATTGACAATTATTTACAATTTAAGCATGAAATCCCTGTTTTCCCCCAAACTTAGACTTAATTGTTCTAGACCATCAAGGGAATAATGAAAATTCTAAATATAATCAAGTGATTAAATCTCAAAACATCCAAACAAGCATGATCTCAACCTAGCTCAAAAGCACCCAACGAGACTGTGAAAAGATTTTGTTTCTGAAGCATGCAAGTCAATTTCATAGAAACTATAAATCAACCCTCTACTCATCATTATCACACTCAATTAAACACCTACCTACCAATCAGAATTAGCTCGTTCTAAGGGATCATGAAACATGCATGCCATGACAATGCAACTAATATGAACTCACATGGTATACATAAATAAAAGCAAAATGTCCTATATGAAACAAACGTAGATAATACGAACATATATGAATGAATTACTACTAAGCATGCAAAACATGATATCCTACATGAACACATATATACAACAACAACTACTAATCCCTCAAACCACCCCCAAACTTAAAATATTCAATGTCCGCATTGAATGGAAGTAAATACGAGGGAAAGTAGAAAACATACCTAACCAGCTGAATCATAACCCTCCTCGGATGAATCTGGTGGAGGATAATGCGCACGAGCTCCTTAGACTGGTCACCTTGCCTGAATACTACAAAACCCACAATTGACAAGAACACAAATTCGTAATAAAAATAAGATTAGAGAAAAAGATTTACCCAATACGAATCAAAGAGGTGAACTTGTAATTAATTCCTCTTTAGAATTGAATTTAAATAAATAGAAGAGGAATTGGATTTGTATGGCTAGGTGTGTATATAAAATAATAATAATAATAATAATAAAAAATAATAGTAATAATAATTAGAATTAGAAAAGAAATTGGTTTAGAATTTTGGAGAAAAAGATGGGAGGTTTTGGAATGGAAATAGGATTAGAATTGATTAGGAGATGATGTTATAAAAAGGGAGAAAGGAGAAAGAATTTTGGGAAGGAAATTATTTTTTTTTTTTTTAAAAGGTACAACAGCCAACAGCACAAAACTGTTCTGCACAAAAAAAACAATCTGCGCGCAGGAAGGCAGACTGCGCCCAATGCAGTAACGCAGGCGCAGCCTGCGTCACGCAGGCGCAGTCTGCGTGTCTCACAGAAACGCAGGCGCAGCCTGCGTTACGCAGGTGCAGCCTGCGTTACACCCAATTTTTTTTTTTTTTTTTTTTTTTTTTTTAAAACACTCTCACAACACTCATTTTTTTTTTTTTTTTTTTTTCTTCTCTCTACACTACACCTTTTTTTTTTTTTCTACACTAATGCGTGGGTTGCCTCCCACGAAGCGCTTCTTTAACGTCAATAGCTTGACGCTACTTCCTCAACTCATGGCGGTTTCAAAAGAATAACTGAACCGTCCTCAACAGATAGACCATTCATTCGAACTTTGACATCTTGATTGCTTGCTTTCCACAAATCACTTCCATCAGATTTCAACCTAATTTTACTACCAAATGGCCAAATCTTCTTCTTTTTCTTCTTCACACCTCTCAGGTGCTTCTCTGACTCAACCGGTTGAACAAAAATTTCCTCATCCTTATCATCTGCTTTCCACCTTCGCAACACGTTATCATGCCCCTCTTCAAAAATAACTAACTCATTATTCAAAAGGACATACCTCAAATATGGTGGAAGTTTTCCAAGCTTTACTTTCGAAAGATCACGAACCGAAGAACTGTCCGATTTCTCGCTCAGCAACTGATCAAACTTCTTTTTCTGACCCGTATCAACTATTTCCACACTGCAACACTCTTCATCCTCTGTTGGAAATTTCATGGCCTTGAACACATTAAAGGTGACACTCTGATCTTGCACCCTCATTGTAAGCTCTCCTTTTTGCACATCAATCAAAGTATGGCCTGTAGCTAGAAAAGGCCTTCCCAAGATTATGGGAATCTTCTTGTCTTCTTCAAAATCCAAGATAACGAAGTCAGCAGGAAATATGAGCTTATCAACTTTCACCAAAACGTCCTCCACTATGCCCCTAGGATAAGTGATTGACCTATCAGCCAACTGCAAAGAGATGTTGGTTGGCTTTGGCTCCGGCAGACCAAGTTGCTTGAACACAGACAAGGGCATGAGATTAATGCTAGCACCCAAATCACATAAGCACTTGCTGAAAGAAAGATTGCCAATAGTACACGGGATGGTAAAACTTCCTGGATCTTTAAGTTTAGGAGGCAACTTCTGCTGCAGCACTGCACTACACTCCTCCGTTAATGCCACTGTTTCAAATTCTTCCAACCTTCTCTTTCGTGACAAAATATCCTTCATGAACTTTGCATACCTCGGCATCTGCTCCAATGCTTCAACAAAAGGAATGTTAATGGACAATTTCTTGAAGACATCCATAAACTTCTGGAACTGAATTTCTTGACTTTTCTGCACGCGTCGAGGAAACGGAGGAGGAGGATAGATTTGATTATTCTTTGAAGATTGCTCCGGAGTAGACTTTTCAACAGGTTTCTTGCTCTTCTCACCATCAGCCTGATCAGCCACTAAGTCAGATTTCTCAATTTCTGGCACTGCAGATTTTTCAACCTGCTGATTCTGAACATCTTCATCTTCTTCAGCTGCTGATTGAGGGCCTGCTGTAACCTTTCCTGATCTCAAAGTCACTGCATTAACCTGTTCTTTGTTCCCCCTTCTGCCTGGATTTGTTTCCGTATCACTAGGAAGAGTCCCCTGTTGCATGTTCAACAAAGCACTTGTAATCTGTCCCATCTGGTTTTGCAAGATCTTTTGAGAAGCTTGAAGGTTCTTCAACATCATCCTCATATCATCCATTTCTGATTTTTCATTAGATGATTGCCCCGCTTGAGCCTGGGGTTGTTGCTGCTGAAATCCAGGAGGTTGATATGGTGCTCTTGGAGCATACTGTTGTTGATAGCCTTGATTGAATGGCCTAGCTTCCTGACTTTGAAACTGCTGATAAGACTGCTGAGGTTGTTGAGCACTTTGGTTGTTGCTCCAGCTGAAGTTAGGATGATTCCTGTTGTTCGGATGATAAGTGGCTGGAACTGGTGCAGCAGGTCTCTGGAAATTACTAACGAACTGTGCTGATTCAGAAGAGATAGCACATTGACTTGTCTCATGTGCGCCCGCACATAGCTCACAAATACTAGCCACCTGCTGAATCCCATAATTAGCAAGAGAATCCACCTTCATCGTAAGAGCCTTCAACTGAGCTGCAATAGCTGAAGCTGTGTCAACTTCAAGAACACCTGCTACCTTACCTTGAGAAAGCCTCTGGGTTGGATTTTGATATTCATTAGCAGCCATCATCTCAATAAGATCATAAGCTTCCTCATAGCTCTTCGCCCACAGAGCTCCACCTGATGCTGCATCTAGCAAAGGCCTAGACTGTGCTCCCAACCCATTGTAAAAACCATTAATAACCATCCAATCAGGCATCCCATGATGTGGACACCTACGAAGCATCTCCTTGTAACGTTCCCAAGCCTCACACAAAGATTCGCCAGATTGCTGTTGAAATTGAGTTAACTGGTTCCTTATTGCTGCAGTTTTCGCCATAGGGAAGAATTTAGTAAGAAACTTCTGAGCAAGATCATCCCATGTAGTAATGGAACCAGCTGGTAGAGAATGTAACCAGCCCTTAGCCTTATCCCTCAAAGAAAATGGGAAAAGTCTCAACTTGATAGCATCCTCCGACACACCATTAAATTTGAAAGTGTCGCAGATCTCGATAAAGTCCCGAATATGCATGTTAGGATCCTCCGTAGAAGCACCCCCAAACTGAACCGAATTCTGCACCATCTGAATTATGCTCGGCTTGATCTCAAAGTTGTTCGCTGCAATAGCTGGCCTGACAATACTAGATTGTATGTCATTGATCTTTGGCTGCGAATAGTCCTTCAAAGCCTTGACTGCTGCTGGTAATTCTGCCATCTCTACAGTAGTTTCAAGTTCTTCTTCTGCCAGTTTTTCCTTACGAGCCTGCAAACGTGTTCGCATACACGTTTAAATACCTGAACACACCACGAAACAAACTAACTAAATAAGAAATCCGAGTCAGTGAACGCTAACGACCACTGATGACAAGCACATAAACTAAACAAAACACCGACGATCCCCGGCAGCGGCGCCAAAAACTTGTTAACACAAAATCACGCAAGCGTACGTGGTCACAAGTAATATATAAGGTTAAGTCCAAATTCGTTCCCACAGGGATCAGGTTATGGTTCTTTTCAGTAAATGCACCTATTCAACAATGTATGATCTTAATTCACTGCTAAGACAAGTAATTAATTGAGATTTTAATTAACTAAATTTAACTAATATGCAATTTTAGAATTAACTAGCTAATGAGATCTAAAATCAAATTACTTATATGAGAATAACATGGAATTCTAACTTCATTATCTACTTCACTTAGAGTCGCAGCCTTTAATCAATACATGTGATGGTTTTGATATCTGATCGGACAACACGAAATAAGTAATAGCTACCTCTCGGTATACTAATACCAAACTACGCATGCATCCACAAAAGAGATAGAAGATGGGTAGACACCAATTATGTTTAGACCCTATATCTCTATAGAATTTGAAAACATAAAGGTTTAAGCACAAGTTATCCACTTAGATCACATAGGGCAGCATAATATCTCTATTTACGCCACAAATCATGATGTTAAAACATCAACCTATCCTATGCTAGCATGGCAAGTTCTAAATCTCAAGATCCACTCTCGTTTAGCAAGAGATTAACGAATTAGATGTTCGCGACGCATCTAAATACATGAAACACAACCATACAAGGATATCAAGAATTCACCACACATAAATCTTTAAAGCATATAAACTACTAAGCTACATAGATAACTCCGTTAGAATCCCATGACAACGATTAGCTCATAATTGAACCGTTCATCGTCATGGGATTTGATGAAAACATGATATAAAACGAGATATGAATAAAAGAAGTAATTATATTAATAAACAAAGAGTTAAGAAAACAAATCTATAATCCAGAATAACACAAAGGCTGAAGTAGATCTAGATCCGTTGCTTGTCACTAGCGTTGAATCCTTCTCTCCTTTTCCCCCTTGCAGATCTAAGCTATGTTACAATAATAATAACTAATAATATGTCTATATCTATTACAATGGTATGATGTGCTTATATAGGCACTACAAGTCTTGCCCAGCAAGAAAATACAAAACATAATTATAATAGAATTTCTGCAAGATACGTTTCCTAATTTGATTATGTTTTGTAAGGAAAATTCGAAGTTGACTTTTCTTCAGATTTTCTGGAACGTTTCCCACGTAATTGGACCTCTGGACTATCTTAGAATGATAGGAAATCTCGTTATCTTCGCGTGGACTGCTTACGGGCCTAAAACGGACTTCTAGAACTCAAGATATGGCCAAAACAGTGTAAACTGTGCAACCCTTCTCGAAAATCCGAATTTTAATCAATTAATTCCCAAAAAATTATAAAAGCATCCACCTTAGTCAACATTCTCGTAATCCTGCACAACTAAGCAAAACACATCAAATCTACAACAACTTGAGCCCAAGACAATCAATTTAAGCCGAAATTAAGCGATCCAAGTGGATATAAAATCCACTTATCAATAATGTTATGTCTAACAAAGTGATCAATTGTAAAACTACAAAAGAGATTTGGGATGCTCTAGAGGTTAGATGTCAGGGAACTGCTGCAATTAAGAAGAATAGAAGGAACATACTCACACAGGAGTATGAACACTTTGAGGCTAAATCTGAAGAATCAATGACAGAAACCTTTGACAGATTATGTAAGCTACTTAATGATCTGTCACTGGTTAATAAAGAATATGATCTAGAAGATTCAAATCTCAAGTTTCTTCTTTCTCTACCTGAAAAGTGGGATGTTAAGACAAACACTATTAGAGATAACTATGATCTGGCTGATACTGATATTGATGAGACTATGGGCTGCTCAAAACTCATGAACTAGAAATGGAACAGAGAAGCAGAAGATTAGGCAGAAAGTTAAAATCTGTTGCTCTAAGAGTTGAAGAAAGACCCTCAAAGAAGGAAGCATCAAGGAAGAAGGCAAAAGGAAAAGCTTTGGTCATTCATTCTAAAAGTGAGTCATCAAACTCTGATGTTGACTCAAATACAGGTGGATCATCTGATTCTGAAGATGATGAGGAAATGATGGAAATGGCTGCTTTGATGGTAAGGACTTTCAAGAAGATGGGATTCAAGAACTTCAAGAAAGGAAAGAAATTCTCCAAGAATGTTTCAAAGTTTGACAGGAAGAATTTCAGAAAATCTGAGAGAAAGGATACCAAATCTGGGAAAAGAGACAAGTCTGAGATTCAATGTTACAAGTGTAAGGAGATGGGTCATTATGCTCCTGAGTGCAAGAAGGGTAAAACTGAGAAGGCACTCTTCACTAAAGGCAGAGATTGGGCAGACACCTCTGACTCAGATGAGGATGTAAACTATGCTCTCATGGCTACTACTGTTGATGAAGCTGAGGATTCTGAAAACAAGGTACCTCTAACTACCTATGCTTATAATACTGATGATATAACTTAATTAAGAATATATCTTAAGGCTTTGCATATCAGTTATAGGGATCAGACTTTAGAGAATGAGAGAATTAAAACTGAGAATTCTGAACTCAAAGAGAGAAATAAGGTTGTAGAAGAGAAACTTGCTAACATGCAGCAAGTTCAAAAGGAGAGAGATGATGCTGTCTATCTTGAACAAGAGTTGTTAAGTCAGTATAAACAACTAGAATCTGAGTTGGAAAAGGCAAATCACATTATTAAAACTTGGACTCACTCAGGAAAAGACACTCAAGAAGTTTTTCAATCTGACACTGTAGGTTTAGGTTATTCTGAGAAAGATGAACTTAGGTTTCAGAATACAGTCAAGATTAGACCACCTCTTCCACCTAAGAAATTTGGAACATTTGTTAATGGAATAAATGAACCTAGATTTGAAGGTGGAAAAGAAGCTGTTAAGAAAGAACCAGTAAAAACTAGTGTTAAACAGGTTAATATTGGTTTAATGACAGATAAACAACTTAAACATAAGCTTAAGGAGTTAAAATCTGTTAAGAAACAGAAAGTGTCTAGAAAGAACAGAAATGGTAAAGTAGGCATTACTCAAGGCAATTATCCAATGCTTGCTACTTTAGCTCCAAGAAAGACATGTCATAACTGTGGTAGTACTAACCATCTTGCTAGTTTTTGCAGGAAGGACAAAGACATTAATTCTTTACCTTCCAAGTCTGAAGTAAAGAAAGATAATGTTAGAACTAAGCCACAGACTTTATGCAAACACTGTGGAAGCACTTGGCTTTCTATTTATACTTTCAGAAATTATCATGCTATTTATCATAATTACTATGAACTGAAACCTAATCTGAAATGGGTTAGAGTTAATTCTGCAAGTGTAAACTCTGATAAAGTTAGCTTAAACTCTGATAATGAAAATTCCGCTGCTAAAGCTAACAGAATTAAGAAAGCCAAAGGATCCAAGCAAGTCTGGATCCTTAAATCTAATCCTCAGTAATTGTTTGTGATTGCAGGGCATCAGGGAAAGCATCCTAGTAGTGGACAGTGGATGTTCAGGACACATGACTGAAAATAAAGCCCTGCTATCAGAGTATGTGGAGAAGGCTGGCCCAAAAGTTTCCTATGGAGATGGCAACATAGGACATACTGTGGAATATGACAATATTAATCTTGGAAGTGTCATCATCACAAATGTAGCTCTGGTTCCAGGACTCAAGCATGATCTGTTATCTGTGAGTCAAATCTGTGACAGAGGTTTTCATGTAGATTTTCAACCTGAATACTGTGAGGTTATCAGCAAAACCACAGGGAAAGTTGTTTTAGTTGGACAAAGGCACAACAATATTTATGAAGCAAGCTTGTTGACAAACTCTGATGGAAAAACAATATGCCTGTCAACAAGAATGTCCAACGAGGAGAGTTGGAAGTGGCATAAGAAACTCTCTCATTTGAATCTGAACAACTTCAATGAGCTGATAAGAAAGGATCTTGTTAGAGGACTTCCAAAGTCCTTGTTAAATGTTGATGGTCTGTGTGATTCATGTCAGAAGGCCAAACAGAGGAAGACCTCTTTCAAGAGCAAGTCTGAATCTTCAATTGTTGATCCATATCATCTGTTAGGCTGAATACACACTTATAATCAACTAAGTATGAGAGAATAACAATAAGTTCTTTAAAAACTTTAAAAACTGTTTGAATTAACTTCTCTCTCAGTGATGTAAATTATCACAGAGAGCTGCTTAGGTTACAATGAAAGATATTGTATTACACGATCGATACCCTTCTAGGGTTAACCTAACTATATTTATAAGATATACAGCTGCTATACAATCGATAATTGATACTCCTATAAATTAGCTATACAATTGATATCAATTACGATTGCTACTCGTCTCCTTAGTCAACTCAATCTCTTTGACAGCTATCCAATCTTCAAAGATATTGCTTCCATAATTATCTTCAATTATTCTTCAAACACTGTTAACAAGTAGACGCTTCCTCCAGACAGAGTTTAATAAACTCTGTCGAGCTTCCAACTGTCAGCGTATAACAAACTCTGTTCAGCTTATAACCGTCAGAGTTTAACTAAACTCTGACTGCTTCCTATTTAAACTCTGTTTTTCCCTGCAAAATTTAAACACTGATATTAACCATATCAATTATATTTAACAATCTCCCCCAACTTGTTCATTAGTAAAAATGCACAAGTTAACAATAATTGATGATGTCAAAACATTTTCATACAAACACAGTGTTTATTAAAATAAGCAGAGTTTAAACTTGACTTAAAAAATCTACAGATAACAAGAAAATTCTTACAGACTTTAATCTCTAATCTCCTCAAGATCTGGTGTTGTTATGAGATAATCTATAAGCAATCTTCTCTCTGCATTTTCAAGCTCAATCTTCATAGCTTCTTTAATCTCTCTTAGCTGAGGATCACTCTCATCTGTCTGATAGATAGCAGATCTAAGATCATAGATTTTGTTTCTCCTCATCTCATTTCCCAGCCTAATAAATTTGACTTCTTCTGACTGTGAATTGAGGTCAAGTATTGTGATTCCCAAATTAGTCTTTAATTTTGCAGTACCCTTCTTCATTTCAATAAGATTTCCATTCCAGTCTCTGTACTTAGGAACATATCTGCTATTGCACTTCATCCCTCTGATTGCCAAATTCTGGAGCATATTCTGTCTAAGCACATTTGCAACTGATTGAGTCCTTTGACTATTCACCTTGAAAAGATATAGAACATATTCTAATTCTTCCCAATATTTCAAGCCAATATCATTCTCACCAATTCTAAATACTGTCCCATCAGCCATAAAGTACAAGAGAAAATCCTTCTTTAAACTCTTCTGATAAACTAACTGTACTGATTCCAGTCTGTCCAAACTCTCTTGAGTGACACCACGACCTGGAACAGCCAGTGAAGAATGATCTCTGGGACCAGTATATTGCCTTTTGTCTTTGTGTGAGCCTAGACCACCCTTATTGTTTCCAACCTTACCAGACAAAGCTCTTCCATCAGAAAAATCCATAGAAACTCCAGATAATAGATTTGGATCATGAAGTGTTCCTTTACCAAAAACTGATTGCAACTGAGAAGATAAAGGTCTAGACACAACTTGTGTAGCAACAGAGGTTGTGTTTTCTTTCTTCTGTACAACTTGTGTAGAAACAGAGGTTGTAACTTTCTTCTGTGAAATTTCTCCTTCAATGCCTTTCAGCTTGAGTTTAGCTTCTGCAACTGTTGATTTCTTTGATAACTGTGATCTTTGACCAGCATCAACATTTTCCTTGATCACAATGCCTTTAAGAACAGGCCTAGGAGCTTTTCCTTTCTTTAACTTTACAGACTTTAAAGCTTTGAGATGTTCTTCTTGTAAACTCTTTTCTTCAGCTTTAATATCTTCAATTGTAGCTCCTTCCTCATTTTCTTCAATGAACAACTTAGCTGCCAACTCCTCATCAGTCTGTGGATTAGAAGATAATACCAAACTCTTGGTCTTTGAAGTACCTTGAGTATCAGTGTTTATCCCAGCAAACTGTGATTTAGAAGACTTGCTAGTTTTCAGAGTTTGAAGTTCTTCAGTTTTGCCCCTGCCTTTATTACTTGCTCCTCCATCTCCAGCATTATCCTTTCTGATCAGAGTTTGAGATTGCTTGCATTTGTCTTTAACAACTCTCTCCCCCTTTTTGACATCATCAGGCATAAGAATAGATATGATTAGCTCCAGGGAGGTAGTAATAGAATCAATCTTTAAGGACATAGCATTTTCATTTTCTTCAACTTTGCTCAGCCAGTGAGACAAAGTTTCTTGATTATGAGAAAGATAGTGAAATTTGTTCTTGTTGTCAAGTTTAATCATATCATCTCCTCTAACAACATCACCTCGAACATCAGAGATTGCCTTTTGACACAGATCAAACCTAGAATTGAGAGTCTTCACTTGTACAACTGTAGCCTTGAGACAAGATAGAATCTCTGGATTTGTAATTGTTCTGGAGGTTCTCTTGACAAATTCAGCTGCTCTTGCAACAGAAAAGATACAAGTGTCCTTGTACCAGTCATTTGAAAATTGTTCATAGTGTTCTTCTTCAGCATCTGCTTGATTTGAAGGACCAGCAAAATCCTTAACCTTAGCATCAGTCTGGACTGGTAAACTCTGAGAAGATCTTGACTCAGTATTCCCTTCAGTTTCAACTTCAATTTCAGCTTCAACATGAACATCCTCTGCAACAACATCCTCTGCAACAGTTTCAGCAGTAGGTTCAACGTTCTCTGCAACAGACTTTACAATATCCTCTGCAGGTTGCACAATAGGCTCAGAGTTTATCTCCTTAGGTGATTGATCAATTTCCTCACCCTGTTCAACAGATTGATGAGCATCAGAAATTAACTTAGTATGAGAAGCCACTGTTTCTTCATGTACCAAGGTGGTTTGATTTAATGCATCAGTGGCCTCAGAGAATACAACAGGTGAAGAGATTGGAATGTCCATGTTCTCAGAGAATGGGAACAATGGTTCAAGAATTTCATCCATTTGAGCATCAGCATTTCCATATCTTTCTATCTCAACAGCAGGTATTTCCTTAGAAATATCCTCTGGAGTTTCAACATTCACATCTTCATCAGATTCTTCAATAATTAATCTCCTTCTCTTAGCTGGGGGATTCACTTCTGCTCTCTCTTCTTCTGAGACAGAATCATCAAGTATAGAAGGAGACTTAGGTTTGTTAGCCCTTACCTTTCTAACCTTCTTTGGCTTAGAAGCTTCAGCCATCCTCTATTTTCTTGATGGCCTTATAGCCTTGCTTTTCTTTGGATTCTTTGGTTTTGATTGTGGTTGAGGTTGAGGGTGTGAAGTAGTAGTAATTGTGGGTGGAGATGTAGGTTTAGTGATTGGTTCAGTGTTTATGGTTTGAGGTGGGTCAGTGTTTGTGGGTTGAAAAGGTTCAGTGTTTGTGGGTTGAGGTGGTTCAGTGTTTGTGGGTTGAGGTGGTGACTATGGAGGTTCAATGATTGGTTCGTGTTGTGGTTCTTGTTGTTCTTGTGGTTGGTTGAGAAAGTTTCTGAGGGAAAGAGGATAGATAAACTCTGGTACTTGCTCTTTGTTAGCATCCATATTTGTCAAATCAGAAAACATTTTCTTATGACATTGGAAAGGTTGTATAACATCCTCATCAGCAATTGTCAAATTAGGTAAACAAGCAGAAAATAAACATTGACAGAAACGAGAGAAATAAACAGTTGTATTAGACTCTGCAAGTTTTTCACCTAAATTCATAAGTACAAGACGACCAAAATCAAAGTTACTCCCATTAAGAAGAGAATACCCGATTTGAAGACTTTCACCAGGAATTGCATCCCAGTTGGTGACCTTCTTGCCAAAGGCACGAGTAATGCAGTCAAAGAAGAAGCTCCACTCCTTCCTGAGCCCTGGTCTTTTGACATTCCCAATCTTATCCAAAGGAGCAGAAAACCTTATTTGCTGTAACATTTCTTTTAATTGACCCTCAACAGCCACAGAGTATGAAGTGTGAGTGTCAAAGTCCAAAACCTCACGAACAGTTGCAGGAGTTATGACAAACTCTTGATCTTCATAGGTAAACACAATTGATGGAGTCCCATTCTCTCCACCATCATCATAAACCGAGTTTCTCCAGAAGGTTGAGATTTGTGTGGCCGAGAGTTTCTCTGGTTGGACAAGAGCCTTACCAATTTCAGAGTCTCTTAAGAAGTTTTGAATCAGATGAAATGATTTTGGGGCTTTAGCAGTGTCTACGATTGCAGCATAGTTGTTTGTAACAAAATTTAATCCCTGAGCCACAAAGTTCTTGGTTGCCATTAGAACAGTATAATAGAGAAGAGAGTGTATGGAAAAGTGTTTGTGAAAATGCTTAAGTGAAAGTAACAGAGAAATTGTGTGTGATGTTGTGTGTTCGTGGTTGTAAAGATGAAAAAGTGAATAATGAAATGATTTTGATTAGATCTGTAATTGAAAATCAAAACCCAATCGTTTTAGACATTAAACACGCAACCAATTTCTTGTTAAGTGTGTGAGTGGGACACGTGTCACATAAACAGTGGAACAGTTATTTACACGTGCAGTAATAATGCCTATTATTACTGCTATTCTCTCTCCTATTTCCAATAAGCTTTAACTGTCTGTCACAATTAAACAACTGGCACATATTACATGCAAATGTCAAAAACTCTTTGTGTACTCCAAGTATATGTTTTGTCTGAAATAAAATATTACCTTAGAGTACTCAACAAAATCCAACAGTGTTTATCAATTGTCCAACTTAATTACTGTTATCCTTTCAAATACTGCACAGTTGTGAATATACGTGTGTGTGGAGCAGAGTTTACTAGATCAGTATTTAGAGCATCTAGTATTTCATACAATCCATAAAATAAATCAGTAAGCACTGGATGCACAAACTCTCATAGTAAACACTGAATATATGATGAATGCTAAACTCTGTAGTAAACAGTTTATATACAGTAATAATTAATCTATAACCCCCAATTTTTTTTATTTTTTTATTTTTGGTTTTCTCCAATAATCAGAGGTTGAAACTAGTCACCAAAAATCCTATAATTTTAGCCCTTATCAAATTGATAAGTTCTTGGATCTTCCTAGCTTTCGACTAGTCACCAAAAATTAGAGAATTTTAGCCCTTACTATATACTAGTAAGTTCCTGGATCGTCCTAGTTACAAACATGATCTCAAAGGAGTTCTAAAAATCTATATATTTTAGCTTTGGGGTTATTCTAATAACATAATCTAATTTAACAGTGTATAACTAACAGAGTTTAGAGCTCATCAATATCAGAAATTATTTATGAGAGGCAATGCACACAGTATTTACAGACTCAGAGTTTAGGATAAATAAAGTAAGAGATGCTATAAATATAGAACAGTGTCATGTTGTGTTAACTTTCTGCATAGTTTAAGATTAGATCACAGATAACTTAGAAAGATTCATGACTAATTACTGAGAATAATGTTTCATACATGTATCTTCATCGGTGTTTATGTTCAGAAAGAAACATTATCAGAGTTTCTCAGAGTTTATTCAACGGTTAACAGAGTATGACTTAAAAAACATGCTAACAGAGTTTAACAGTTATTGAGCAGAGTTTGCATATCAGAGTTTAACATACCACAGAAATATGAGCAACACAGTACATAAGTAGAGTTTTGAGTCTAACCAATATCTCTAGTCAAAACTAGAGACCATTCCTAGTTCATTTACCAGCCTTGTAAATACAGCTTCACTCAATGGCTTGGTGAAGATATCTGCAAGCTATTGTTCTGTAGACACAAAATGAAGCTCAATATTCCCTTCTTCTACATGTTCTCTGATAAAATGGTACCTTATGCTGATGTGCTTGGTCATTGAATGCTGTACCGGATTACCTGTCATAGCAATAGCACTTTGATTATCATAGTAAATAGGTATTTTACTGTACCTCAATCCATAATCCAGTAATTGATTCTTCATCCACATAATCTGTGCACAACAGCTACCAGCAGCAATATACTCTGCTTCAGCTGTAGATGTAGAGATTGATCTCTGTTTCTTGCTGTACCAAGAAACAATTCTATCACCAAGAAATTGACAATTTCCACTAGTACTTTTTCTGTCTATCTTACAGCCTGCAAAGTCTGCATCAGAGTAACCAAGAAGCTTGAAGTCTGATTCTCTTGGATACCACAAACCTAAAGTTATGGTTCCCTTAAGATATTTGAAGATTCTCTTCACAGCTGTTAGATGTGGTTCTCTTGGATCTGCCTGAAATCTTGCACAAAGACATGTTGCAAACATGATGTCAGGTCTGCTAGCTGTTAGATAAAGAAGTGACCCAATCATTCCTCTATAGTTTGTCATATCCACTGGTGAACCTGTGTCTCTATCCAACTTTGTTGCTGTTGCCATAGGAGTTGTTGCAGATGAGCAGTCAAGCATGCCAAATTTCTTTAGAAGATTTCTGGTATATTTTGATTGATTGATAAAAATTCCATCATCTGTTTGCTTCACCTGTAGCCCTAGAAAATAACTGAGCTCTCCCATCATGCTCATTTGATACCTAGACTGAATGAGCTTGGCAAACTTCTTACAGAGTTTATCATTAGTAGATCCAAAGATTATGTCATCTACATATATTTGAACTAATAACAGATCACTACCAAGATTGAAATAGAACAAGGTTTTATCAATTGTACCTCTGTGGAACCCACTTTTTAAAAGAAATTGAGCCAGAGTTTCATACCATGCTCTTGGTGCCTGTTTAAGTCCATAGAGTGCCTTGTCAAGCCTGTAGACATAATCTGGATACTTGGGATCTACAAATCCTGGTGGTTGTTCAACAAACACTTCTTCTTCAAGTTTTCCATTCAGAAAAGCACTTTTCACATCCATCTGAAAAACCTTGAATTTCTTGTGAGAATCATATGCTAGGAAGATTCTTATTGCCTCCAACCTTGCAACTGGAGCAAAAGTTTCATCATAGTCTATGCCTTCTTGCTGTGCCTTTGGCCACAAGTCTGGCCTTGTTTCTTGTAACAACCCCATCACTGTCAGTTTTGTTTCTGAGAACCCATCTAGTACCAACAACAGATCTATTCTTTGGTCTAGGTACAAGGGTCCATACTTCATTTCTCTCAAATTCATTTAACTCCTCCGGCATTGCTGTTATCCAGTCAGCATCTTGAAGAGCTTCTTCCACTTTCCTTGGTTCAGATTTGGATAGAAATGCATTGAACAGACATTCATTTGTTGTAGCACTTCTTGTCCTAACTTTTGCATCTGGATCTCTAATGATTAAATTAGGTGTATGTGATTTTGTCCATTTCCTAGCTGTAGGTAAATGACTTCTGTCAACAGTTGATCCTCCCCCTTGATCAATGTTCTCCTGATTATCTTGATGCCTTTCTTCATTCTCTGAGGCTCCCCCTGAATTTGATCTCTCAGAGTTTGAACTGTCAGAATTTGGACTTTCACAGAATTTGGACTTTCAGAGTTTGAGTTATCAGAGTTTGAATTTGATCCAGAATTTTCAGTTGACTCACTATCAGAATTTGAGTCATCACTATGATCATGCTCCCCCTCAACTGATTCTCCTATTTGTTCAGACTGTACTATTTCTTCTGTGTGTACCAGTAGAGGTTCAGAGTTTGCATCAACAGAGTTTGTTGGACTAGTGTCATCAGAGTTTATTTCATCAGAGATTAGATCTTCATTTTCGAAATGCAACTGATCATGTTCATCAACATCTTCAAGTCCAGTGATTTTCCTGTCATCAAATGACACATGAATAGATTCCATAATCACCCTTGTTCTCAGATTATAAACTCTGAATGCCTTGGTTGACACTGGATAGCCAACAAAAATTCCTTCATCTGCTTTCAACTCAAATTTGGTCAACTGTTCAGGATGAGTTTTCAACACAAAGCATTTGCACCCAAAAATATGAAAATATTTCAGGTTTGGCTTCTTTTCCCTCACCATCTCATATGGTGTTTTTCCATGCTTGTTGATCAGTGTTGCATTTTGAGTAAAACAAGCAGTTTGAACTGCTTCTGCCCAAAAATAAGTTGGCAATTTTGCTTCATCAAGCATAGTTCTTGCAGCTTCTATCAAGGTTCTGTTCTTCCTCTCAACTACACCATTTTGCTGTGGTGTACCAGGTGCAGAAAATTCTTGCTTCACACCTCTATTCTTGCAGAATTCTTCCATTGTTGTATTTCTGAATTCAGTTCCATTATCACTTCTGATTATTTTTACTTTGTGTTTTGCTCCTTTGTCCAGTAGCTTTACATGCTCCATCAGAGTTAATGCAGTTTCATCCTTCTTTGCTAGAAAATACACCCAAGTGTATCTGGTATATTCATCAACAATAACTAGAGCATATTTCTTTCTTCCAATTGACAAGACATTTACTGGTCCAAAAAGATCAACATGTAACAGATGATATGGATCAACAATTGAAGATTCAGACTTGCTCTTGAAAGAGATCTTCCTCTGTTTAGCCTTCTGACATGAATCACACAGACCATCAACATTTAACAAGGACTTTGGAAGTGCTCTAACAAGATCCTTTCTTATCAGCTCATTGATGTTGTTCAGATTCAAATGAGAGAGTTTCTTATGCCACTTCCAACACTCTTCATTGGACATTCTTGTTGACAGGCACATTGTTTTTCCATCAGAGTTTGTCAACAAGCTTGCTTCATAGATATTGTTGTGCCTTTGTCCAACTAAAACAACTTTCCCTGTAGTTTTGCTGATAAATTCACAGTATTCAGGTTGAAAATCTACATGAAAACCTCTGTCACAGATTCGACTCACAGATAACAGATCATGCTTGAGTCCTGGAACCAGAGCTACATTTGTGATGATGACACTTCCAAGATTAATATTGCCATATCCCATAGTATGTCCTATGTTGCCATCTCCATAGGAAACTTTTGGGCCAGCCTTCTCCACATACTCTGATAGCAGGGCTTTATTTCCAGTCATGTGTCCTGAACATCCACTGTCCACTACTAGGATACTTTCCCTGATGCCCTGCAAATCACAAACAATTACTGAGGATTAGATTTAAGGATCCAGACTTGCTTGGATCCTTTGGCTTTCTTAATTCTGTTAGCTTTAGCAGCGGAATTTTCATTATCAGAGTTTAAGCTAACTTTATCAGAGTTTACACTTGCAGAATTAACTCTAACCCATTTCAGATTAGGTTTCAGTTCATAGTAATTATGATAAATAGCATGATAATTTCTGCAAGTATAAATAGAATGCCAAGTGCTTCCACAGTGTTTGCATAAAGTCTGTGGCTTAGTTCTAACATTATCTTTCTTTACTTCAGACTTGGAAGGTAAAGAATTAATGTCTTTGTCCTTCCTGCAAAAACTAGCAAGATGGTTAGTACTACCACAGTTATGACATGTCTTTCTTGGAGCTAAAGTAGCAAGCATTGGATAATTGCCTTGAGTAATGCCTACTTTACCATTTCTGTTCTTTCTAGGAACTTTCTGTTTCTTAACAGATTTTAACTCCTTAAGCTTATGTTTAAGTTGTTTATCTGTCATTAAACCAATATTAACCTGTTTAACACTAGTTTTTACTGGTTCTTTCTTAACAGCTTCTTTTCCACCTTCAAATCTAGGTTCATTTATTCCATTAACAAATGTTCCAAATTTCTTAGGTGGAAGAGGTGGTCTAATCTTGACTGTATTCTGAAATCTAAGTTCATCTTTCTCAGAATAACCTAGACCTACAGTGTCAGATTGAAAAACTTCTTGAGTGTCTTTTCCTGAGTGAGTCCAAGTTTTAATAATGTGATTTGCCTTTTCCAACTCAGATTCTAGTTGTTTATACTGACTTAACAACTCTTGTTCAAGATAGATAGCATCATCTCTCTCCTTTTGAACTTGCTGCATCTTAACAAGTTTCTCTTCTACAACCTTATTTCTCTCTTTGAGTTCAGAATTCTCAGTTTTGATTCTCTCATTCTCTAAAGTCTGATCCCTATAAATGATATGCAAAGACTTAAGATATATTCTTAATTCAGTTATATCATCAATGTTATAAGCATAGGTAGTTAGAGGTACCTTGTTTTCAGAATCTACAGCTTCGTCAACAGTAGTAGCCATAAGAGCATAGTTTACATCCTCATCTGAGTCAGAGGTGTCTGCCCAATCTCTGCCTTTACTGAAGAGTGCCTTCTCAGTTTTACCCTTCTTGCACTCAGGAGCATAATGACCCATCTCCTTACATTTGTAGCATTGAATCTCAGACTTGTCTCTTTTCCCAGATTTGGTATCCTTTCTCTCAGATTTTCTGAAATTTTTCCTGTCAAACTTTGAATCATTCTTGGAGAATCTATTTCCTTTCTTGAAGTTCTTGAAACCCATCTTCTTAAAAGTCTTTACCATCAAAGCAGCCATTTCCATCATTTCCTCATCATCTTCAGAATCAAATGATTCATCTGCATTTGAGTCAACATCAGAGTTTGATGACTCACTTTCAGAATGAATGACCAAGGCTTTTCCTTTTGCCTTCTTCCTTGATGCTTCCTTCTTTGAGGGTCTTTCTTCAACTCTTAAAGCAACAGATTTTGACTTTCTACCTGATCTTCTGCTTCTCTGTTCCATTTCTAGTTCATGGGTTTTGAGCAGCCCATAGATCTCATCAATATTAGTATCAGCTAGATCATAGTTGTCTCTAATAGTGGTTGTCTTAACATCCCACTTTTCAGGTAGAGAAAGAAGAAACTTGAGATTTGAATCTTCTAGATCATATTCTTTATTAACCAGTGACAGATCATTAAGTAGCTTACAGAATCTGTCAAAGGTTTCTATCATTGATTCTTCAGATTTAGCCTCAAAGTGTTCATACTCCTGTGTGAGTATGTTCCTTCTATTCTTCTTAATTGCAGCAGTTCCCTGACATCTAACCTCTAGAGCATCCCAAATCTCTTTTGCAGTTTTACAATTGATCACTTTGTCAGACATAACATTATCCAAAGAACTATGAAGGAGATGTCTAACCTTTGCATCCTTTCCAATGGATGAAATATCCTCAGGAGTCAAATCTTTCTTCTCCTTTGGAATAGATTTAGCTTCCTATCCAGCAGCAACAACAGATAATTTTGTAGGCTTATGAGGGCCTTCATAAATTCTGTCAAGATATTCTAGATCTGTAGCTTCCAGAAACATAGCCATTTTCACCTTCCAGGTTGAGTATTCTGCTGGCTTAAGAATAGGAACCCTGATTGTTTCATATCGACTCACAGTTGCAGGTTGACCCTTCTCAGCACTAGAGCCTGATGTAGGAGGAGGAATTTCTGCCATTGATTATAGTTGTGTGTGTGTGTGGATCTTAAACTGTATTAAATTAACAGATCAAGCTCTGATACCAATTGTTAGGCCGAATACACACTTATAATCAACTAAGTATGAGAGAATAACAATAAGTTCTTTAAAAACTTTAAAAATTGTTTGAATTAACTTCTCTCTCAGTGATGTAAATTATCACAGAGAGCTGCTTAGGTTACAATGAAAAATATTGTATTACACGATCGATACCCTTCTAGGGTTAACCTAACTGTATTTATAAAATATACAACTGCTATACAATCGATAATTGATACTCCTATAAATTAGCTATACAATTGATATCAATTACGATTGCTACTCGTCTCCTTAGTCAACTCAATCTCTTTGACAGCTATCCAATCTTCAAAGATATTGCTTCCATAATTATCTACAATAATTCTTCAAACACTGTTGACAAGTAGACGCTTCCTCCAGACAGAGTTTAACAAACTCTGTCGAGCTTCCAACTGTCAGCGTATAACAAACTCTGTTCAGCTTCTAACCGTCAGAGTTTAACTAAACTCTGACTGCTTCCTATTTAAACTCTGTTTTTCCCTGCAAAACTTAAACACTGATATTAACCATATCAATTATATTTAACATCATCTGTTACATGTTAATCTTTTTGGACCAGTAAATGTCTTGTCAATTGGAAGGAAGAAATATGCTCTAGTCATTGTTGATGAATATACCAGATACATTTGGGTGTATTTTCTAGCAAAGAAGGATGAAACTGCATTAACTCTGATGGAGCATGTAAAGCTACTGGACAAAGGATCAAAACACAAAGTCAAAATAATCAGAAGTGATAATGGAACTGAATTCAGAAATGCAACAATCGAAGAATTCTGCAAGAACAGAGGTGTGAAGCAGGAATTTTCTGCACCTGGTACACCACAGAAAAATGGTGTAGTTGAGAGGAAGAACAGAACCTTGATAGAAGCTGCCAGAACTATGCTTGATGAAGCAAAATTGCCAACCTATTTCTGGGCAGAAGCAGTTCAAACTGCTTGTTTTACTCAAAATGCAACACTGATCAACAAGCATGGAAAAACACCATATGAGATGGTGAGGGAAAAGAAGCCAAACCTGAAATATTTTCATATTTTTGGGTGCAAATGCTTTGTGTTGAAAACTCATCCTGAACAGTTGACCAAATTTGAGTTGAAAGCAGATGAAGGAATTTTTGTTGGCTATCCAGTGTCAACCAAGGCATTCAGAGTTTATAATCTGAGAACAAGGGTGATTATGGAATCTATTCATGTGTCATTTGATGACAGGAAAATCACTGGACTTGAAGATGTTGATGAACATGATCAGTTGCATTTCGAAAATGAAGATCTAATCTCTGATGAAATAAACTCTGATGACACTAGTCCAACAAACTCTGTTGATGCAAACTCTGAACCTCTACTGGTACACACAGAAGAAATAGTACAATCTGAACAAAGAGGAGAACCAGTTGAGGGGGAGCATGATCATAGTGATAACTCAAATTCTGATAGTGAGTCAACTGAAAATTCTGGATCAAATTCAAACTCTGATGACTCAAACTCTGAAAGTCCAAATTCTGACAGTTCAAACTCTGAGAGATCAAATTCAGGGGGAGCCTCAGAGAATGAAGAAAGGCATCAAGATAATCAAGAGAACATTGATCAAGGGGGAGGATCAACTGTTGATAGAAGTCATTTACCTACAGCTAGGAAATGGACAAAATCACATACACCTGATTTAATCATTGGAGATCCAGATGCAAAAGTTAGGACAAGAAGTGCTACAACAAATGAATGTCTGTTCCATGCATTTCTGTCCAAATCTGAACCAAAGAAAGTGGAAGAAGCTCTTCAAGATGCTGACTGGATAACAGCAATGCAGGAGGAGTTAAATGAATGAAGTATGGACCCTGGTACCTAGACCAAAGAATAGATCTGTTGTTGGTACTAGATGGGTTTTCGGAAACAAAACTGACATTGATGGGGTTGTTACAAGAAACAAGGCCAGACTTGTGGCCAAAGGCTATTCACAGCAAGAAGGAATAGACTATGATGAAACTTTTGCTCTAGTTGCAAGATTGGAGGCAATAAGAATCTTTCTAGCATATGCTTCTCACAAGAAATTCAAGGTTTTTCAGATGGATGTGAAAAATGCTTTTCTGAATGGAAAACTTGAAGAAGAAGTTTGCCAAGCTCATGCAGTCTAGGTATCAAATGAGCATGATGGGAGAGCTCAGTTATTTTCTAGGGCTACAGGTGAAGCAAACAGATGATGGAATTTTTATCAATCAAGCAAAATATACCAGAAATCTTCTCAAGAAATTTGGCATGCTTGACTGCTCATCTGCAACAACTCCCATGGCAAAAACAACAAAGTTGGATAGAGACACAGGTTCACCAGTGGATATGACAAACTATAGAGGAATGATTGGGTCACTTCTTTATCTAACAGCTAGCAGACCTAACATCATGTATGTAACATGTCTTTGTGCAGGATTTCAGGCAGATCCAAGAGAACCACATCTAACAGCTGTGAAGAGAATCTTCAAATATCTTAAGGGAACCATAACTTTAGGTTTGTGGTATCCAAGAGAATCAGACTTCAAGCTTCTTGGTTACTCTGATGCAGACTTTGCAGGCTGTAAGATAGACAGAAAAAGTACTAGTGGAAGTTGTCAATTTCTTGGTGATAGAATTGTTTCTTGGTACAGCAAGAAACAGAAATCAATCTCTACATCTACAGCTGAAGCAGAGTATATTGCTGCTGGTAGCTGTTGTGCACAGATTCTGTGGATGAAGAATCAATTACTGGATTATGGATTGAGGTACAGTAAAATACCTATTTACTGTGATAATCAAAGTGCTATTGCTATGACAGGTAATCCAGTACAGCATTCAATGACCAAGCACATCAGCATAAGGTACCATTTTATCAGAGAACATGTAGAAGAAGGGAATATTGAGCTTCATTTTGTGTCTACAGAACAACAGCTTGCAGACATCTTCACCAAGCCATTGAGTGAAGCTGTATTTACAAGGCTGGTAAATGAACTAGGAATGGTCTCTGGTTTTGACTAGAGATATTGGTTAGACTCAAAACTTTACTTATGTACTGTGTTGCTCATATTTCTGTGGTATGTTAAACTCTGATATGCAAACTCTGCTCAATGACTGTTAAACTCTGTTAGCATGCTTTTTAAGTCATACACTGTTAACTGTTAAATAAACTCTGAGAAACTCTGATAATGTTTCTTTCTGAACATAAACACCGATGAAGATACATGTATGAAACATTATTCTCAGTAATTAGTCATGAATCCTTCTAAGTTATCTGTGATCTAATCTTAAACTGTGCAGAAAGTTAACACAGCATGATACTGTTCTATATTTATAGCATCTCTTAGTTTATTTATCCTAAACTTTGATTCTGTAAATACTGTGTGCATTGCCTCTCATAAATAATTTCTGATGTTGATGAGCTCTAAACTCTGTTAGTTATACACTGATAAATTAGATTCTGTTATTAGAATAACCCCAAAGCTAAAATATATAGACTGTTAGAACTCCTTTGAGATCATGTTTGTAACTAGGAC
This sequence comes from Saposhnikovia divaricata, assembly GCA_036435485.1. Taxonomy (NCBI): domain Eukaryota; kingdom Viridiplantae; phylum Streptophyta; class Magnoliopsida; order Apiales; family Apiaceae; genus Saposhnikovia; species Saposhnikovia divaricata. The sequence continues at coordinate 39,538,030 of CM071599.1, forward strand.
GATCCAGGAACTTACTGGTATATAGTAAGGGCTAAAATTCTCTAATTTTTGGTGACTAGTCGAAAGCTAGGAAGATCCAAGAACTTATCAAATTGATATGGGCTAAAATTATAGGATTTTTGGTGACTAGTTTCAACCTCTGATTACTGGAGAAAACCAAAAAAAAATGTGGGTTATAGATTAATTAAATATTACTGTATATAAACTGTTTACTACAGAGTTTAGCATTCATCATATATTCAGTGTTTACTATGAGAGATTGTGCATCCACTGTTTACTGATTTATTTTATGGATTTTATGAAATACTAGATGCTCTAAATACTGATTTAGTAAACTCTGCTCTACACACATGTATATTCACAACTGTGCGGTGTTTGAAAGGATAACAGTAATTAAGTTGGAAAATTGATAAACACTGTTGGATTTTGTTGAGTACTCTAAGGTAATATTTTATTTCAGACAAAACATATACTTGGAGTACACAAAGAGTTTTTGAAATTTGCATGTAATATGTGCCAGTTGTTTAATGGTGTCAGACAGTTAAAGCTTATTGGAAGTAGGAGAGAGAACAGCAGTGATAATAGGCATTATTACTGCGCGTGTAAATAACTGTTCCACTGTTTATGTGACACGTGTCCCACTCACACACTTTACAAGAAATTGGTTGCGTGTTTAATGTCTAAAACGATTGGGTTTTTGATTTTCAATTACAGATCTAATTAAAATCATTTCATTATTCACTTTTTCATCTTTACATCCACGAACACACAACATCACACACAATTTCTCTGTTACTTTCACTTAAGCATTTTCACAAACACTTTTCCACACACTCTCTTCTCTATTACACTGTTCTAATGGCAACCAAGAATTTTGTGGCTCAGGGATTAACTTTTGTTACAAATAACTATGCTGCAATATTAGACACTGCTAAAGCCCCAGAATCATTTCATCTGATTCAGAACTTCTTAAGAAATTCTGAAATTGGACAAGCTCTTGTCCAACCAGAAAAGCTCTCGGCCACACAAATCTCTACCTTCTGGAGAAACTCTGTTTATGATGATGGTGGAGAGAATGGGACTCCATCTATTGTGTTTACCTATGAATATCAAGAGTTTGTCATTACTCCTGCAACTGTTCGTGAGGTTTTGGATTTTGACACTCAAACTTCATACACTGTGGCTGTTGAGAGTCAATTAAAAGAAATGTTACAGCAAATAAGGTTTTCTGCTCCTTTGGATTTGATTGGGAATATCAAAAGGCCAGGGCTCAGGAAGGAGTGGAGCTTTTTCTTTGACTGCATTACTCGAGCGTTTGGCAAGAAGGTCACCAACTGGGATGCAATTCCTGGTGAAAGTCTTCAAATCGGGTATTCTCTTCTTAATGGGAGTAACTTTGATTTTGGTCGTCTAGTACTTATGAATTTAGGTAAAAAACTTGCAGAGTCTAATACAACTGTTTATTTCTCACGTTTCTGTCAATGTTTATTCTCTGCTTGTTTACCTAATTTGACAATTTCTGATGAGGATGTTAAACAACCTTTTCAATGCCATAAGAGAATGTTTTCTGATTTGATAAATAAGGATGCTAAAAAAGAACTAGTACCAGAGTTTATCTATCCTCTTGCCCTCAGAAACTTTCTCAACCAACCACAAGAACCACAACCTGAACCAATCATTGAACCTCCACAGTCACCACCTCAACCCACAAACACTGAACCTCCTCAACCCACAAACACTGACCCACCTCAAACCATAAACACTGAACCAATCACAAAACCTACATCTCCACCCACCATTACTACTACTTCACAACCACAATCTTCATTACACCCTCAACCTCAACCACAATCCAAACCAAAGAAATCAAAGAAAAGCAAGGCTATAAGGCCTTCAAGAAAACAAAGGATTGCTGAAGCTTCTAAGCCAAAGAGGGCTAGAAAGGAAAGGGCTAACAAACCTAAATCTCCATCTATATTTGATGATTCTGTCTCAGAAGAAGAGAGAGCAGAAGTGAATCCTCCAGCTAAGAGAAGGAGAGTAATTCTTGAAGACTCTGATGAAGAACTAAATGTTGAAGCTCCAGAGGATATTTTTAAGGAAATACCTGCTGTTGCGATAGATAGAGATGGAAATGTTGATGCTGTTGATGCTCAAATGGATGAAATTCTTGAACCATTGTTCCCATTCTCTGAGAACATGGACATTCCAATCTCTTCACCTGCTGTATTCTCTGAGGCAACTGATGCAGTAAATCAAACCACTGTGGTACATGAAGAAACAGTGGCTTCTCATACTGAGTTAATCTCTGATGCTCATCAATCTGTTGAACAGGGTGAGGAAATTGATCAACCACCCATGGAGACAAACTCTGAGCCTATTGTACAACCTGCACAGGATGTTGTCAAACTTGTTGCAGAGAATGTTGAATCTACTGCTGAAACTATTGCAGAGGATGTTGTTGAGAATGTTGAAACTGCTGATGAATCTATTCCAATTTCTGAATCAATTGTTCATGTTGAAGCTGAAATTGAAGTTGAAACTGAAGGGAATACTAAGTCAAGATCTTCTCAGAGTTTACCAGTCCAGACTGATGCTAAAGTTAAGGATTTTGCTGGTCCTTCAAATCAAGCAGATGCTGAAGAAGAACACTATGAACAATTTTCAAATGACTGGTACAAGGAAACTTGTATCTTTCCTGTTGCAAGAGCAGCTGAATTTGTCAAGAGAACTTCCAGAACAATTACAAATCCAGAGATTCTATCTTGTCTCAAGGCTACTGTTGTTCAAGTAAAGACTCTCAATTCTAGGTTTGATCTGTGTCAAAAGGCAATTTCTGATGTTCGAGGTAATGTTGTTAGAGGAGATGATATGATTAAACTTGACAACAAGAACAAATTTCAATATCTTTCTCAGAATCAAGAAACTTTGTCTCACAGGCTGAGCAAAGTTGAAGCAAACCAGAATGCTATGTCTTTAAAGATTGATTCTATTGCTACCTCCCTGGAGTTAATCACATATATTCTTATGCCTGATGATGTCAAAAAGGGGGAGAGAGTTGCTAAAGACAAATGCAAGCAATCTCAAACTCTGGTCAGAAAGGATAATGCAGGAGATGGAGGAGCAAGTAATAAAGGCAGGGGCAAAACTGAAGAACTTCAAACTCTGAAATCTAGCAAGTCTTCTAAATCATAGTTTGTTGGGATAAACACTGATACTCAAGGTACTTCAAAGACCAAGAGTTTGGTATTCTCTTCTAATCCACAGACTGATGAGGAGTTGGCTGCTAAGTTGTTTATTGAAGAAAATGAGGAAGGAGCTACAATCGAAGATATTAAAAATGAAGAAAAAAGTTTACAAGAACAACATCTCAAAGCTTTAAAGTCTGTAAAGTTAAAGAAAGGAAAAGCTCCTAGGCCTGTTCTTAAAGGCATTGTGATCAAGGAAAATGTTGATGCTGGTCAAAGATCACATTTATCAAAGAAATCAACAGAAGCAGAAGCTAAACTCAAGCTGAAAGGCATTGAAGGAGAAGTTTCAAAGAAGAAAGATACAACCTCTGTTTCTACACAAGTTGTACAGAAGAAAGAAAACACAACCTCTGTTGCTACACAAGTTGTGTCTAGACCTTTATCTTCTCAGTTGCAATCAGTTTTTGGTAAAGGAACACTTCATGATCCAAATCTATTATCTGGAGCCTCTATGGATTTTTCTGATGGAAGAGCTTTGTCTGGTAAGGTTGGAAACAATAAGGATGGTCTAGGCTCACACAAAGACAGAAGGCAATATACTGGTCCCAGAGATCCTTCTTCACTGGCTGTTCCAGGTCGTGGTGTCACTCAAGAGAGTTTGGACAGACTGGAATCAGTACAGTTAGTTTATCAGAAGAGTTTAAAGAAGGATTTTCTCATGTACTTCATGGCTGATGGGACAGTATTTAGAATTGGTGAGAATGATATTGGCTTGAAATATTGGGAAGAACTAGAATATGTTCTATATCTTTTCAAGGTGAATAGTCAAAGGACTCAATCAGTTGCAAATGTGCTCAGACAGAAAATGCTCCAGAATTTGGTAATCAGAGGGATGAAGTGCAATAGCAGATATGTTCCTAAGTACAGAGACTGGAATGGAAATCTTATTGAAATGAAGAAGGGTACTGCAAAGTTAAAGACTGATATGGGAATCACAGTACTTGACTTCAATTCACAGTCAGAGGAAGTCAAATTTATTAGGCTGGGAAATGAGATGAGGAGAAACAAAATCTATGATCTTAGATCTACTATCTATCAGACAGATGAGAGTGATCCTCAGCTAAGAGAGATTAAGGAAGCTATGAAGATTGAGCTTGAAAATGCAGAGAGAAGATTGCTTACAGATTATCTCAGAACAACACCAGATCTTGAGGAGATTAGATATTAAAGTCTGTAAGAATTTTCTTGTTATCTGTAGATTTTTGTTAAGTCAAGTTTAAACTCTGCTTATTTTAATAAACACTGTGTTTGTATGAAATTGTTTTGACATCATCAATTATTGTTAACTTGTGCATTTTTACTAATGAACAAGTTGGGGGAGATTGTTAAATATAATTGATATGGTTAATATCAGTGTTTAAGTTTTACAGGGAAAAACAGAGTTTAACTTGAAACAGGAAGCAGTCAGAGTTTAGTTAAATTCTGACAGTTAGAAGCTGAACAGAGTATGCTATACGCTGACAATGGAAGCTCAACAGAGTTTTTTAAACTCTGTCTGGAGGAAGCGTCTACCTGTCAACAGTGTTTGAAGAATTATTGAAGATAATTATGGAAGCAATATCTTTGAAGATTGGATAGCTGTCAAAGAGATTGAGTTGACTAAGGAGACGAGTAGCAATCGTAATTGATATCAATTGTATAGCTAATTTATAGGAGTATCAATTATCGATTGTATAGCAGCTGTATATCTTATAAATACAGTTAGGGTAACCCTAGAAGGGTATCGATCGTGTAATACAATATCTTTCATTGTAACCTAAGCAGCTCTCTGTGATATTTTACATCACTGAGAGAGAAGTTAATTCAAACAGTTTTTAACGATTTTAAAGAACTTATTGTTATTCTCTCATACTTAGTTGATTATAAGTGTGTATTCGGCCTAACACGTTTCTCCCGTGCTGTCTAATTAAACGATAATCTAATTTCGTTTTCTAAAATAAATTCGACCCAAAATTAAAAATTCTATTTCTCTAAATTTCCTAATTTTTAATAAATACTAGACATATAGAAAATTAAATATGATACGAATATCTAAGATTTTAAAAAAAATACAAAACGTGCTAATTAAAAAAAATATACCAGTGCATCGCTCTTAAATAAAATATAAATATCGCGTAGGAAAATTATTCGAAAATTAACGGTTATTACAGTCTTCCCCCCTTATAGGATTCCGTCCTCGGAATCAAAATTACGCACTAAACAATTCAGGATATTTATTCCGCATTTTGCTTTCTAATTCCAACGTGGCTTCCTCAACTTGGTGGTTTCTCCAAAGTACTTTCACTAAATTTACTTTCTTAGTTCTTAACTCTTGTACTTTGTGATCTAGGATCTCTACTGGTTGTTCTTCGTAGGTCAAATCAGGACGTATTTCCATTGGTTCGTAGGTTATAACATGTCTGAAATCAGAATTGTATTCTCTTAACGCATAAACATGAAACACATCGTGGATATGCTGAAGGTCTGGTGGTAAGGCCAACTGATAAGCTAATGGTCCTATCTTCTTGAGAATCTCAAAAGGTCCTATATATCTGGGGCTCAATTTGCCTTTCTTTCCGAATCTCATAACTCCCTTCCAAGGTGAAACTTTCAACATCACTTTATCTTCTACTTCAAATGCTTTGTCTTTTCTCTTTTGATTTGCATACTTCTTCTGTCGATCCTGGGCTGCAACTAACCTTTTTCGAATAACTTCGGTCGCTTGCTTAGTTTGTTGAAGTAGTTCTGGTCCTAGTATTTTTCTTTCTCCTACTTCATCCTAGTATAGAGGTGATCTACACTTCCTTCCGTACAATGCTTCGTATGGTGCCATACATATGCTCGAGTGGTAACTATTGTTGTAAGCAAACTCAACTAAGGCAAATGATCATCCCAACTTCCTTTGAAATCAAGTGCACAGGCTCTTAACATATCCTCAACTGTTTGAATTGTCCTTTGACTTTGTCCGTCGGTTTGTGGATGATATGCAGTGCTCAGATTTAACTTCGTGCCAAGACATTCTTGAAAACTCTTCCAAAATCGTGAAGTAAAACGGGCATCTCTATCAAAAACAATTGAAACAGGCACTCCGTGACGAGCTAAAATTTCCTTTAGATATATGTTTACCAATCTCTCAATGGAGTACTTATCACTAATTGGTAGGAAATGCGCAGATTTAGTGAGTCGGTCGACGATAACCCAAATCGCATCATGGCTAGCTCTAGTTGGGGGCAATCCTACGACAAAATGCATGGTAATATGTTCCCATTTCCACTCGGGTATCTCTAAGGGTTGTAAAAGTCCACTTGGTCGTTGATGTTCGGCTTTCACTTTCTGACAAGTCAAACACTTACTTACCCATTCTGCAATCTCTCTCTTCATGTTAGGCCACCAATAATTCAGCTTGATGTCTTGATACATTTTTGTGCTCCCTGGGTGTATGGAATATCTCGAGTTATGCGCTTCGTTCATAATTTCTTCCTTCAATTCTGTAACATTAGGAATCCATATTCTTGACGCAAATCGCTTAATCCCCTTATCATCTTTTGAACTCAGAAATTCTTCTCCGATCAACTCTGATCTATTCTCTTCCACTACTTGTTCTCGACAACGGCGAATCTTCTCAAGTAACTCTGGTTGAAACTGAATGTGGTAAACTCTTTCATTGTTTTGGACTGGGACCTTGACCTCTAATTCCATTCTCTCAAATTCTCGGACCAATTCTTCTGAGGTTGTCAACAGGTTGAGTCTTTCCTTTCTACTTAAAGCATCAGCTACAACATTATCCTTCCCTGGGTGATAGTTTATCGAGCAATCATAGTCTTTGATCAATTCTAACCATCTTCTCTGTCTCATGTTTAATTCCTTCTGCGTGAATATATACTTTAAGCTCTTGTGATCCGTGTAAATCTCGCATTTCTCTCCATAAAGGTAATGTCTCTAAATCTTGAGGGCAAAAACAATAGCAGCAAGTTCCAAATCGTGAGTAGGGTAACGGGACTCATATTCCTTCAGTTGTCGAGAGGCATAAGCTATTACTTTTCCGTGTTGCATCAGCACACATCCTAAACCCTTGTGAGAGGCATCGCTGAAAATCACGAAATCGCCTTTCTCATCGGGTAAGGTCAACACTGGGGAAGTAGTCAATCTCTTCTTCAATTCTTGAAAGCTTTCTTTTGCATTTGGGGGTCCATTCAAACTTTTCACTCTTTCTTGTAAGTCGAGTCAGTGGCGTAGCTATCTTTGAGAAATCCTTCACGAATCTACGATAGTATCCGGCCAGTCCAAGGAAACTTCTAACTTCTGTTGGCATCATGGGTCTCTCCCAATCTGCTACGGCTTCTATCTTTGCAGCTTCTTTCAGCCAGAATTCACACTTCGAAAATTTTGCATATATCTTTTCCTTTCTCAGCATTTCCAGAACCAAACGGAGGTGTTCAGCATGTTCCTCAGGAGATTTCGAATATATCAAGATGTCATCAATAAATACAATCACGAACTTGTCCAAGTACCTCATGAACACACGATTCATCAAGTCCATAAAAGCAGCTGGCGCATTCGTCAATCCAAAAGACATAACTAAGAATTCGTAATGTCCATATCGGGTCCTAAAAGCAGTCTTAGGAATATCCTCACGCTTGATCTTTAGTTGATGATAGCTGGATCTCAAATCAATCTTCGAAAAATATGTAGCTCCCTTAAGTTGGTCAAACAGATCGTCGATTCGAGATAGAGGGTTCCTGTTCTTGATGGTCATCTTGTTGCTCCGATTGTCAAATATCTTCATAAAATTACTCCCACTACTCTGAAACTTCCTCTTGTTCCCATCTCTATCCTTCGGTTACAACTCACTCCTACTTTCGACTATAGCCGCTTTCTAAACCAAGATTGCATAATTGGTGATTTCAAACATGTCGACTCAATTCTGTATCCAGGGCTTCAATCCTTGTTGGAAATGCTTAGCTCTCTTTTCTTCGGTGTCTACATGATATGGTCCGAACCTTGAGAGTTCTGAAAACTTAGCTTCGTAATCATCAACAGTCATCGTCCCTTGCTTGAGTTCTAAAAACTTAATTTCTATCTGATTCTCTAAATACTTAGGAAAACACCTTTCCAGGAACAACTCTGTAAATCTGGTCCAAGGTATAACCGTATTACCCTCCATTGCCCTCTTTGCTTCCCACCAATAATTTGATTCACTTTTCACTATATACATAGCAACGATGATAGTCCTAGCTTATGCAACACTGTATCGTGAAAATATTCTTTATTTCTCTCAGCCAATCTCTCATTTCTCATTTCTTTAGAATTAGTAATCCTTTTGGTCTCAACAATCTCTTACTACTAATAAGTCTTGATAGTGTTGGTATGGTTTGAGTTTCTCAATTCTAAGACGCATTTCTTCTCATAGGGTCTTCTCATTTTAAAGAAAATCAAGGGGTTTTGCTTCTACTTTATGACACAAATATTCTCACTTTCATTCTTAACTAAGGTGTGGTTCCTTAAAGAAATGTTGTGGGTATATAGAGGTAAAACAACTGTCGTACTTGGGGTAAGAAAATTTTAGAAAATACGATAAGCCATGCCTTAAGGGTCTGAAGTATCACAACTAGTTATGTAGTGATATAAAACAGGTGTTAGGACAAGTATGCAACATAAATCATGGTGAATTCTTTAATGATTCAATAAAGATATCTCTAATTAATTCTATATGTATCGCTTCTCATTCACTTCCAAATGATACAATCTTGCCTTCACGATTCCATGGCAAAGACATAATTCGTGTAGTAATCTACGAAATAGATAGATGGTAACATTTATAATAGTACCAGTTCTCTTATTAGGTTGGAGAAACGTCGATTTAATTTAATTCATGGGACTTCCCACGAACTCCACTGAGAGAAAAGCTCACGGTCATGATAATTTTCTCAACATTAATCTCAAAACTTCCAAAGTTTAAATCGTCGTTCAACTACTAAATTCAGAAGAAAGATAGGGGAAACATGCATTACTGTTCTCTTCCCTTTTCTTAATGAAAAACGATCACTCTTTCACCAACGTGTAATATATCATCAATGTATAATCGGTATCGATTTCGCTTCACTCTTTTAAAGGATTGAGTTCGATGATTACTCCGTAATCAAACCATTGTCTTAGAACCTTAGTATACCCCCATGAAACACCACGTAGGGTTTCGAAGATCTGACTATCGAGTTTACGCAAAGGTCTATTTCTATTTAGAAATTGTCACTTGATAAGTGGATTTTATATCCACTTGGAATGTTCCAAATCGGCTTGAATTGATTGCTTTGTTCTCAAGTATCATTGTGATTTAATGTGTTTTATGAGATTTATGCAGGAAATATAGGTGTGTAGTTGTTTTGGTTGTGAAGTTCAGAAGTTGTGGCATGAGCAGTTGCAAGGGAAGTGGAACGTTAATCAGTAGAGTGGAAGCAAAGCAAGTGAAGTTTCTGCAGAATTCAGAGTAGCGCGGGCACGCCATAATTACCCTGCAACACAGCGCAGGCGCGCTAGAGGATTACTGATCAATTCAAGCAGTGCGGTCGCGCCAATTTTGTACTGAGAAGCAGTGCGGGCGCGCCATCCACCGCCAGGAAGTTCAGAAATTTTCCAGAATCTGATTTAAATTGGGAAAGTGATGCCGAATCAACTTCAAATCATTATGGGAATTATTTGGAACGGCGAGAAGGTTCTAAATTCATAGTTATTCATGGAATTTGCAATTCTATTTCATTCAAAGATGGAATTTGTCAATCTTCTATTCCAACTCAAAGAAGGCAATTACTTGGAGAAGAGGACACTTGGGGCTATAAATACACATCTTGGGGGACAGAAAAAACACACACCATTACATATCAATTACTTAGTTTTATTTGTATCTTTTCATACTTTGTTTTTATCATGGTTTCATCAGATCCCATGATGACGAGAGGTTCGATTATGAACTAATCGTTGTCATGGGATTCTAACGGATTTACTTATGGAATTTAGATGTTGATTGCTTAACTTGATATATGTGTGGTGAATTTGCGATATCCTTGCAGGGTTGTATTTAATTCATATAGATGCGTAGCTAACATCTATCTTGTTAATCTTTAGTGAAGCGACAGTGGATCTTTAGATTTAGAACTTGCCATGCTAGCATAAGTCCATGAATGTTATTCATGTTTGTGGTGTGTTTCTAACCGTCTCATACTACCTTATGTAATCTTATGGACACTTGATCTTCAACCATTATGTTTTCAAATTCTATAGACATATAGGGTCTAAGCATAATTGGTGCCTGCATGATTTCTATCTTATGTGGATATTGTGTAGATTGGTGTGCGTGTACTGAAAGGTAACGTATACTTATTTCGTGTTGTCCGATTAGTTATCGTAACCACCACATGTATTGATAAAAGGGCATGATCTCTAAAGGAAGTTTGTATTGAAGTTAGGATTCCATGGTTCATATTGCGTAAGTAATTTGATTTTAATTATCGTTAGTTAGTTAATTCTTAGTTGATAATTTGCATCTTAGTTAGTTTAGTTAATTAAAACTCAAATTTGTTATTTGTCTTAGCAGTGAGTAATAACTATACATTGTTGCATAGGTACAATAACTGAATTAAAACCTTAACCAGATCTCTGTGGGAACGAACTCGTCTTATTCATATATTACTTGTGACCACGTACGCTTGCGTGATTTTAGTGTAAACATCACTCCAACTTGAGTTGTTGAAATTTCCATTTCTGGAAGAGAAGTTTCATCATTTTCAAATTTCCGTATACCACTTTTAGAATTCTTAGGCCCCAATCATTATAGGATCCATAAGAACATTGAATAGAGATAACTCATAAGGAATAAATGTTAAACAACACATGTGCATGCTCAATTCTTGATGGTGAGATTCTTTTATGGAAGGATTAACTGAGAGATCATTATGATCATTGAACATTTGTTTTGTTGCATGTATCATTAGGACAACCGTCATAGTACACAAGGTGGCCAGCCTTTGGTACTCTAATAACAAACAACAGTACAAATGGTGGCATCCCACCAGACTTCTATCACAGAGACAGATAGTCTTCCCCTGTATAAGTAGGGTTGTTCATCTCAGTATCACAAAGGGTGTCCAATATAGGAGCGGATATGAAAGAGGTTTATATTTATAGAAGTACATAATGCTCTGTAAATGAACCTCTGAACAATATAGGTCCTTTCGAATAGGATAGATATTGCCTGAGTAAATTCAAATGGTAAAAATCATCGATAATCATTGTTAAAGAAGTTATTTAAGGAACGATTTCCTAGCACAAAATAAGCTCTTAGGAACAACTATCGATTCTCGAATAAAAGCGACACTCGTAGACTCCGGTAGCTCATCAGGGAAGAAAATCTCTAAGAGTGGATGTACTAAAAACACAATATCATAAAGAACTATTTCAACCTCTATATGTTATATCTTTAGAAAACTATGTCGGTCACGACATCGTTTAAGAGTTAGCCTCGAACTTGGAACACATAGTTGATCTCTCTTTAAGTCCATCTCTGGTGCACGTACCTTGTGCTGGTCCAACTCTGACTGGTAAAGATACTGACAACATCTACAAAATGTGGGAAACTCTGCAGGGTATCATCCAATCTTAACAATAATGGAAACTTAGGCATCCTATCTTAAATCAATTGTGAACTAGGGGTCCATGCGAATAAGGTGTAGGAAGTCTATCTCGAGCAGAACAAAAGTCACCAGATCCGGAGGTAGACATCTACAAAAGTACGAAAAATCTCAGTTACAACCAGGTTCTAATCGATTGGATAAGGCTATAAATATATATAAAGGCGTAAGGCACTTAGTGCTAAAATCTCAACATCGTATTATGTCTCTAAATTCTCACGTCGTGTTATAATTCTAGGCTCGTACGATTCCTAAAAATATAACTAAGGCTCTGATACAAAGCTGTGACGCCCCCAAATCCACTGTTTGTAGACTTAGGTCGCCACTTACCATTAATACCTGCCTTATTCAAAAATACAATACAACGCATAATAAACATGAAGGTTTTATCGTACATCAGTGGTTCCATCCCACAAGTCCAAGCATCGACAAGTCTTAGAATTATTACAACATATAACTAGTACACACGATATCAATAAACACGTCGGAACAGATGCTACTAGTCTTCGATAGGGTCATCGTCTCTGAGGTAAGCATACTAGTCCCGCTCAGTGCCCTGGTGCATTTTCTCATTCCCCTTGAAACGAGAGGTTTCGCCTTGTTCCACCTTTACTGAAAAACAATATCAACAACAAGAATGAGCAACTAGGTGCTCAGCAAGTCCACTGACTCGCTCTCTCACTAACAAGGAAGGTGGAAAGAAAACAACTTTATTTATGAAAGATACTCGTATGCAGGCAAAATGCCATGGAAATACTTACTGATAAACTTAAACAACTTATCTCTGAATAAAGAAATTGGAATTTAAAACTTGAGATACCGGTCTTCCGCCTTTACGATACCCCACAACGAGATCAACCGCTGTGTCTCAAGTACCGCACACCCGTGATACCCCATAGCACGATCACTACTATGTCGCAGGTACCACTATATAGTTTTGCTAGCAAAAAGGTGGTTGAAAAGTCAACCTGGCATCATTTGTGCCAAAAATGTTAATATTTCTCTTTCGATACCACGAGTTTATTCCTCGTGTTGATCTGAAAGAAAATCCATGGGCCATCTCCCATGTTGACCAGTGAATTATAAGATTATTTCTCCGAATAAAAATTGATTGATTTGGATTCCTATTCGATTCTGGCCGACCGCCAGTCTACACTTTGTACAAGACCGACCTGAACAATAGGCCGTCACAATAATTTTAAAAGAAAATAATTTATTATATTGACACGAACAATATGTCAGTATGAGACAATGAAATAACCACCTTGAACAAGTAAGGTTTGTTGATTAGAATAAATCATGTGAGGTCGTCTTGAATTAATAAGAACGACTCGATTCATAAAGAAAACTTCCAAATACACTAGAGTAGGTATTTTAGGGGAAATTCTGATGATATACCATGCTCCTATTTACTTTTCTAATTGTATCTATTTTGATTCGAACAATGAATCAAATTTAAACATTGAAACAAAATTTATCGGATCTGGACAATAGATCCGATTGAAGTCAATAAAGTCTAAACTACCTCGATATATGAGCGTAGTTCTAACTGAATAATATTTATGGGCCATCTTGAGCAATAAGTTGTCCTAGATTTCAATCTAAGTACGTTTTACGAATTTATCAAAATTTTGGAAATATCTCTATAAGTTTTCTGAATCAATAACAGAATATTTTATAACGAACTGATAATCCAGAACATATCTTAACATAATAATATCTCAGCATTTCTCGAAATATTCAAAAGGAGTGAGGGTCAGGAGGAACTTGCCTTGATCTCGAAGTGCAATAAATGCAGATAAAATTTATACTCTACCCGTGAACTTGGCTTTGATCTACAGCTCGGGAATTATTCTCTAAAAATGGCAACCAGAAAAATATGAGCAATTCGTCAAATTAAAAATATTCCTGAACCGATAATATAATATTTAAAAATAAAATATCTTTTGGAGATATCCACAATAATTAACGGAAAACAATTCCTAGATAATTAAGTCTCTCTTCGAACTCAGGAATTAAATCTCGAAAATATATCCTATTTTTAATATCCGTAAATCCGACTTAAAACGAAAATAGGGTTACGACTGTGACGCCCCCAAATCCACTACTTGTAGACTTAGGTCACCACTTACCGTCAATACCTGCCTTATTCAAAAATACAATACAATTCATAATAAACATGAAGGTTTTATTGTACAATAGTGGTTCCATCCCACGAGTCCAAGCATCGACAAGTCTCTGAATTATTACAACATATAACTAGTACACACGATATCAATACACACGTCGAAAGATATGATAATAGTCTTCGATAGCGTCGTCGTCTCTGAGATAAGCACACTAGTCCAGCTCAGTGCTCTGGTGTATTTTCTCCTTTCCCTTGAAACGAGAGGTTTCGCCTTTTTCCGTCTTCACTGAAAAACAATATCAACAACAAGAATGAGCAACTAGGTGCTCAGCAAGTCCACTGACTCGCTCTCTCACTAACAAGGAAGGTGGAAAGAATACAACTCTATTTATGAAAGATACTCATATGCAGGAAAAATGCCATGGAAATAATTACTGATAAACTAAACAACTTAACTCTGAATAAAGAAATTGGAATTTAAAACTTGAAATACCGGTCTTCCACCTTTACGATACCCCACAACGAGATCAAATGTTGTGTCTCAAGTACCGCACACCTATGATACCCCATAGCACGATCACTACTATGTCGCAGGTACCACCATATCGTTTTGCAAGCAAAAAGTTGGTTGAAAAGTTAACCCGGCAACGTTTGTGCCAAAATGTTAATCTTTTTCCTTCGATGCCACGAGTTTATTTCTCGTGTTGATCTGAAAAAAAATCCATGGGCCATCTCCCATGTTGACCAGTGGATTACATGATTATTCCTCCGGATAACAATTGATTGACTTGGATTCCTATTCGATTCTGGCCGACCGCCAGTCTACATTTTGTACAAGACCGACCTGATCAATAGGTCGTCACAATATTTTCAAAAGAAATTAATTTATTATATTGACACGAACAATATGTCAATTCAAGACAATAAGTAACAACCTTGAACAAGTAAGGTTCGTTGATTAAAATAATTCATGTGAAGTCGTCTTGAAATAATAAGAATGACTCGATTCAGGAGAAAACTTCCAATTACGCTAGAGTATGTATTTTAGAGGAAATTCTGATGATATACTATTCTTCTATTCACTATTCTGAATGCAACTATTTTGATTCGAACAATGAATCAAATTTGAATATTGAAACAACATTTATCGGATCTGAACAATAGATCCGATTAAAGTCAATAAAAATCCAACTACCTCGATATATGAGCGTAGTTATAACTGAATAATACTTAAGGGTCATCTCGAAACAATTAAGATACCCTGGATTTCAATCAAATTACGTTATATGAATTTATCAAAATTTTGGGAAAATCTCTAAAATTTTCTAAATCAATACTATGATAAACAAGATATTTTATAACGAACTGGCAATTCAAAACATAATTTTAACAGAATAATATCCAAACATTTCTTGAAATATTTCAGAATGAGTGAGGGTCAGAAGGTACTTGCCTCGATCTCGAAGTGCAAATAAGTGTAGATAAAATTTGTACTCTACCCGTGAACTTGGCTTCGGTCAACGGCTCGGGAATTATTTTCTAAAAAATGGCAACCAGAAATATGTGAGCGCTTCTTCAAAATAAAATATTCCCGATCCGATAATATAATTAATAATAATATAATATCTCATAAAAATCTCTTGAATAAATAAAGGTAATTCCAGGATAAATAAATATCTCTTCGAACTCAGGAATTAAATTTGGAGAATATATCCTATTTTTAATATCTGGAAATCTCAATTTATTGCTCAAAATGAAAAATTCAACAATCCATTTTTATTCAATTTAAATCCAAAATAATTATGCTCATTTTTAAAATAATTTATCAAAGAATTCTAATTTTAAGCAACCTCACAAATTCTAATTTATTTAAATCAAATTTTTAATCTCTAAAATAAATCTGACTCGATCCGGTTAATCAGAATAAACCGGAATCGCTAATTATAAATCTCCTAAAATAATACCGCTTTCTAATTCTATTTATTCACAATTATTCCCCCTTTTTATTTATAAATTAATAAATCTCTAATTTGTGTTCAAAAACACAAAATATATCTATTTAATTACTCAATTAATAAATATCTAAATTACGTTTTAAAAACTCTAAATAATTCTATTTAATTAATTAAACTCTTTTATTACTCACAATTTTTAAAATAGCAAACCAATTAATAAAGTCTCGATTTTAAACATTCAATCGCTAATATACTAAATTGTATCATTTTATTACTACTGTATTATTGCAATATCGATGTGGGCCCCACCTGCACCAAGTGGGTCCCACCTGCTACCCCTCTCTCTCGTTTCTATATCTCCCTCTTTTCTCTATCTCTCTCTCGTTCTCTCCTAATCTCTCTCTCTCGCATCTCTCTCTCTCGACCAAGGTCAAACCCCCCATCAACCTCTCTTCTCTCTACAACCTCCACTCCGATTCAACCCACGCAGTCCACTACACTACCTCTCCTTTACTCCGATTCACCCCAAATCAAATAACAATCACAAACATCGACTCCCATCACTCTCTTCCCCTCTTCTCGCTGCTCACACCCCCCCCCCCGGCCTCCAACGATTCCGACAACACCCACCACCAGTTAAACCAAACAACAATCATAACAAAACAACACAATACAAATACTAATCGGACATCACCATTAAAACGAAATTAAAGAAGAGAAAGAAGAAAAACTTAAACTCCTACCCTGTATATTAGTGTATATGGTCGAATTTTTCACTGTAAAAGAGAGTCTGAAGTCGGTTTCTTTTGCAGGAAAAAGAAGATGGGTGCTTACTAATTGTATTCGGTTTTGTGTATATAACACTCGAGTCTGGTTTTTATGAATATTGTTCTGCGTTTTGGCTCTGTTCTTTTGTGTATGTGCGTATGAATTTGGTAGGGGGTTTTTGTCTATAAAAGAAAGAGACTGGAGTTTGATTTTTTGTGGCTTCCTATATGTGTGATATACCCATTTTATTCTAAGTATTGTGATAATTGCCTGGTCCGGTTTTACTATTACTAAAAATATGCACTACTCTTATAATCATGAAGCTGTTAATGCTTGCAATAAAAAAATAAAAAGACTAAATCATGGAGGCAAAATCATTGTCGTCTCTCTCTCTCACGACCCAATCTCTCTCTCAATCCCGACCTCTCTCTGTCTCCGCCTTCTCCTCGCCGTCGTCTACCTCTTCTTCTCCGCCTCCCTCCCTCTCGATCTCCTCTTTCTCTCTCTCGTTCTCCCCCTTCTCGCCGCCTAATCTCTCCGACCCCTCTCTCCGTTCAATCTCTATATCTCTCTCACTGTCTCTCCCCAACACACACCTCACCAACACAACCCAACAACACAACTCAGAGAACAACCATCCTAAATTTCTAAGTACCAATCGTACTCATACCCACCAGATTCAAGGAAGAAGAAAACGAAAAGAATGAAATCGAAACAAAACAATTTAGAGAAGAAATATAACTACCTGATGTTATTACTCTGTTTTTGTGTATATGTGTATGTGGTCGAATTTTTTTTGTGATTTAAGGGGAGATAAGCAGTGGTCTTGCAGGAAGAATGAAGAAGATGGGTTACTTGTATTGTATTCTCTGTTTGTAAATATAAGGCCGGGTTCTGCTTATTGAATTAAAAGGAATACTAGTGCTTCTACTAATGATGAAACATAATGCCTTTCATTTATTAAAATAAAAAGAAATAATTTGTGGGAGACAAAATAAATGCTGAAAAATAAACTAAAAAAAATAATGATTATGTTTATATTAGTGAAATGATTGGTGAAAAGATCTCGTTTCTCCCGTGCTGTCTAATTAAACGATACTCTAATTTCGTTTTCTAAAATAAATTCGACCCAAAATTAAAAATTGTATTTCTCTAAATTTCCTAATTTTTAATAAATACTAGACACATATAGAAAATTAAATATGATACGAATATATAAAATTTTAAAAAAAAATACAAAACGCGCTAATTAAAAAAATATACCAGTGCATCGTTCTTAAATAAAATATAAATATCGCGTAGGAAAATTATTCGAAAATTCACGGTTATTACAACATTCATATATGAATGGTTAATAGAATTAACAGATTTGGCATTCCTGGCCGAGTGTGTTGGTGCGAATCGAAACTCCGAGGTTAAGCGTGCTTTGGGTTAGAGCAATCTATGACGGGTGACTCCCTGGGAAGTTCCCTTTTTCAAAAAAAATGTTTAAGTTTGCTACTAATTTTTTTGAATCACTAAATTATTTTTTCGTGGGACATTTGTATTAAAATATAATTTAAGCATTCATATATGAATTTTAAATTGAATATTTGGGAAAAGAGATAATTTTTTTGAGCAAACTTAAAAAAAATTTGAGAAAAAGGGAACTTCCCAGGGGGTCACCCATCGTAGATTACTTTAACCCAAGCACGCTTAACCTCGGAGTTTCGATTGGCACCAACACATTCGGCCAGGAATGCCACATCTATTAATCTTATTAACCATTCATATATGAATGCGAAACGAATTCCACTCATATTTCAATATTTTTTTAAATATTTATTTATAAATATTGATTTAAAATTCAAAAAAAACATAAAATTATATTTTAAATTAATCGTTTTTTCGGAATTTTAGTTTAAAATTCCGGGAAAAATAATTTCAACCATTTTTCTCGAATTTTAAAATAAATATTAGGAATAAAATATAATTTTATGTTTTTTTTCGAATTTTAAAGGTAATTTTATTAGTAGAGGTTGACAACTCAAACTTACGCCTGGATGAGGTCATGCTGAGGCTGTCTGCCGCATGGAGACATTGCGGCAGTATTTTTAAATCTTTTTTTTTCGGATTCTACTGCCGCGAGGAGTAGTTGCGGCTACTTGCTGTTTTTAGATTTATTTCCAGTTTTTCGAATATTAGGAAAAACATATTTAAATTTTGGGAAAAAAATTAGTCTTTCATTTTTCTCGAATTTTATATTTAACATTTGAAATAAATTAGTTCTGTAATTTATTTCTTGATATTAAAATTTGGAAAAATGATATTCTATTGATAAAAAATTTTCCTAAAATTTTTTTTAAATTAAATTTTTTCAAATTTTAAATTAAATTTTGGGGAAAAAAATATTTTATCAATAGAATATAATTTTTTTTTCACTTTTTTTTCATATTTTTTATCATATCATATAATTCATTTTTAAGGAAATTATGGATTCAATATTTTTATAAATAGTAATCGTTTTTTCGAATTTTAGTTTAAAAATCTAGGAAATATAATTTCTTCCATTTTTCTCGAATTTTAAATTAATTAGCTAATTCAAAAAAATAATTTAGTAATCCAAAAAAATTATTAGCGCATTTTTTTCGGATTTTAAAGCAATATTTATAAATAAATTTCTCCAAAATATTATTAATTAAAAAAATATTAAAATATGAGTGGAATTCGTTTCACATTCATATATGAATGGTTAATAGAATTAACAGATGTGATATTCCTGGCCGAGTATGTCGGTGCGAATCGAAACTCCGAGGTTAAGCGTGCTTGGGGTTAGAGCAATCTATGATGGGTGACCCCAGGGAAGTTCCCTTTTTCAAAATTTTTTTTTAAGTTTGCAATAATTTTTTTTGAATCACTAAATTATTTTTTCGTGGGACATTTGTATTAAAATATAATTTAGGCATTTATATATGAATTTTAAATTGAATATTTGGGAAAAGAGATAATTTTTTTGAGCAAACTTAAAAAATTTTTGTGAAAAAGGGAACTTTCCAGGGGGTCACCCATCATAGATTGCTCTACCCCAACCACGATTAACCTCGGAGTTTCGATTTGCACCAACACACTCGGTCAGGAATGCCACATCTGTTAATCTTATTAACTATTCATATATGAATGCGAAACGAATTATACTAATATTACAATATTTTTTTAAGTAATAATATTTTAAAATATTTATTTATAAATATTGCTCTAAAATTCGAAAAAAAACATAATATTATATTTTGAATTAATCATTTTTTTGGAATTTTAGTTTAAAATTCCGGGAAAAATAATTTCAACCATTTTTCTCGAATTTTAAATTAAATTTTAGGAATAAAATATAATTTTATGTATTTTTCGAATTTTAAAGGCAATTTTATTAATAGGGGTTGGCAACTCAAACTGACGCCTGGATGACGTCATGCTGAGGCTGTCTGCCGCATGGAGACATTGCGGCACTATTTTTAAATCTTTTTTTTCGGATTCTACTGCCGCGAGGTGTCGTTGCGGCTACTTTCTGTTTTTAGACTTATTTCCAAATTTTCGAATATTAGGAAAAAATTATTTAAATTTTGGAAAAAAAATAAGTCTTTCATTTTTCTCGACTTTTATATTTAACATTTGAAATAAATTAGTTCTGTAATTTATTTCCTGATATTAAAAATTGGAAAAATGATATTCTATTGATAAATGTTTTCCTAAATTTTTTTTAAATTAAATTTTTTCAAATTTTAAATTAAATTTTGGAAAAAAAATATATTTTATCAATAGAATATAATTTTTTTTCCCTTTTTTTGTCATGTTTTTTATCATATCATATAATTCATTTTTAAGGAAATTATGGATTCACTATTTTTATAAAGAGTAATCGTTTTTTTCTAATATTAGTTTAAAATCTAGGAAATATAATTTCTTCCATTTTTCTCGAATTTTAAATTAATTAGATAATTCAAAAAAATAATTTATTAATTCAAAAACATTATTAGCGCATTTTTTTCGGATTTTAAAGCAATATTTATAAATAAATATCTCCAAAATATTATTACTTAAAAAAATATTGAAATATGAGTAGAATTCGTTTCACATTCATATATGAATGGTTAATAGAATTAACAGATGTGGCGTTCCTGGCCGAGTGTGTTGGTGCGAATCGAAACTCCGAGGTTAAGCGTGCTTTGGGTTAGAGCAATCTATGATGGGTGACCCCCTGGAAAGTTCCCTTTTTCAAAAAAAATTTTCAAGTTTGCTACTAATTTTTTTGAATCACTAAATTATTTTTTCTTGGGACATTTGTATTAAAATATAATTTAAGCATTCATATATGAATTTTAAATTAAATATTTGGGAAAAGAGATAATTTTTTTGAGCAAACTTAAAAAAAATTTGTGAAAAAGGGAACTTCCCACGGGGTCAACCATCATAGATTCCTCTACCCCAAACACGCTTAACCTCGGAGTTTCGATTGGCACTAACACACTCGGCCAGGAATGCCACATCTGTTAATCTTATTAACCATTCATATATGAATGCGACACGAATTCCGCTCATATTTCAATATTTTTTTTAAGTAATAATATTTTAAAATATTTATTAATAAATATTGCTTTAAAATTCGAAAAAAAACATAAAATTATATTTTAAATTAATCGTTTTTTTGAAATTTTAGTTTAAAATTCCGGGAAAAATAATTTCAACCATTTTTCTCGAATTTTAAATTAAATATTATGAATAAAATAAAATTTTATGCTTTTTATCGAATTTTAAAGCCAATTTTATTAGTGGAGGTTGGCAACTCAAACTGACGCCTGGATGAAGTCATGCTGAGGCTATCTGCCACATGGAGACATTGCGGCAGTATTTTTAAATCTTTTTTTTTCGGATTCTACTGCCGCGAGGAGTCGTTGCGGCTACTTGCTGTTTTTAGATTTATTTCCAGTTTTTCGAATATTAGGAAAAAAATATTAAAATTTTGGAAAAAAAATTAGTCTTTCATTTTTCTCGAATTTTATATTTAACATTTGAAATAAATTAGTTCTGTAATTTATTTCTTGATATTAAAAATTGGAAAAATCATATTCTATTGATAAAAATTTTTCCTAATTATTTTTTGAATTAAAATTTTTCAAATTTTAAATTAAATTTTGGGAAAAAAATTATTTTATCAATAGAATATAATTTTTTTTCACTTTTTTTTGTCATATTTTTTATCATATCATATAATTCATTTTTAAGGAAATTATGGATTCAATATTTTTATAAATAGTAATCGTTTTTTTCGAATTTTAGTTTAAAAATCTAGGAAATATAATTTCTTCCATTTTTCTCGAATTTTAAATTAATTAGCTAATTCAAAAAAATAATTTAGTAATTCAAAAAAATTATTAGCGCATTTTTTTCGGATTTTGAAGCAATATTTATAAATAAATATCTCCAAAATATTATTACTTAAAAAAATATTGAAATATGAGTGGAATTCGTTTCACATTCATATATGAATGGTTAATAGAATTAACAGATTTGACATTCCTGGCCGAGTGTGTTGGTGCGAATCGAAACTTCGAGGTTAAGCGTGCTTTGGGTTAGAGCAATCTATGATGGGTGACCCCCAGGGATGTTCCCTTTTTCAAAAATTTTTTTTAAGTTTGCTACTTATTTTTTTCAATCACTAAATTATTTTTTCATGGGACATTTGTGTTAAAATATAATTTAAGCATTTATATATGAATTTTAAATTGAATATTTGGGAAAATAGATAATTTTTTGAGCAAACTTAAAAAAAATTGTGAAAAATGGAACTTCCCAGGGGGTCACCCATCGTAGATTGCTCTTTCCCAAGCACGATTAACCTCGGAGTTTCGATTGCCAGCAACACACTCGGCCAGGAATGCCACATCTATTAATCTTATTAACCATTCATATATGAATGCGAAACGAATTCCACTCATATTTCAATATTTTTTAAAATATTTATTTATAAATATTGATTTAAAATTTGAAAAAAAATATAAAATTATATTTTAAATTAATTTTTTTTTTGGAATTTTAGTTTAAAATTCCGGGAAAAAAAATTTCAGCCATTTTTCTCGAATTTTAAATTAAATATTAGGAATAAAATATAATTTTATGCTTTTTTCGAATTTTAAAGGCAATTTTATTAGTAGAGGTTGGCAACTCAAACTGACGCTTGGATGACGTCAAGCTGAGGCTGTCTACCGCATGAAAACATTGCGGCAATTTTTTTAAATCTTTTTTTCGGATTCTACTGCCGCGAGGAGTCGTTGCGGCTACTTGCTGTTTTTAGATTTATTTCCAGTTTTTCGAATATTAGGAAAAACTTATTTAAATTTTGGGAAAAAAATTAGTCTTTCATTTTTCTCGAATTTTATATTTAACATTTGAAATAAATTAGTTCTGTAATTTATTTCTTGATCTTAAAAATTGGAAAAATGATATCCTATTGATAAAAAATTTTCATAAAATTTTTTTAAAATTAAATTTTTTCAAATTTTAAATTAAATTTTGGGAAAAAAATATTTTATCAATAGAATATAATTTTTTTTCACTTTTTTTGTCATATTTTTTATCATATCATATAATTCATTTTTAATGAAATTATGGTTTCAATATTTTTATAAATAGTAATCGTTTTTTTCGAATTTTAGTTTAAAAATCTAGGAAATATAATTTCTTCCATTTTTCCCGAACTTTAAATTAATTAGCTAATTCAAAAAAATAATTTAGTAATTCAAAAAAATTATTAGCGCATTTTTTTCGGATTTTGAAGCAATATTTATAAATAAATATCTCCAAAATATTATTACTTAAAAAAATATTGAAATATGAGTGGAATTCGTTTCACATTCATATATGAATGGTTAATAGAATTAACAGATGTGGCTTTCCTGGCCGAGTGTGTTAGTGCGAATCGAAACTCCGAGGTTAAGCGTGCTTTGGGTTAGAGCAATCTATGATGGGTGACCCCCTGAGAAGTTCCCTTTTTCAAAATTTTTTTTTTTAAGTTTGCTACAAATTTTTTTGAATCACTAAATTATTTTTTCGTGGGACATTTGTATTAAAATATAATTTAAGCATTCATATATGAATTTTAAATTGAATATTTAGGTAAAGAGATAATTTTTTGAGCAAACTTAAAAAAAAATTGTGACAAATGGAACTTTCCAAGGGGTCACCCATCATAGATTGTTCTACCCTAAGCACGCTTAATCTCGGAGTTTCGATTGGTACCAACACACTCGGCCAGGAATGCCACATCTGTTAATCTTATTAACCGTTCATATATGAATGCGAAACGAATTCCACTCATATTTCAATATTTTTTTAAGTAATAATATTTTAAAATATTTATTTATAAATATTGCTTTAAAATTCGAAAAAAAACATAATATTACATTTTAAATTAATCATTTTTTTGGAATTTTAGTTTAAAATTCCGGGAAAAATTATTTCAACCATTTTTCTCGAATTTTAAATTAAATATAGGGAACAAAATAAATTTTATGTTTTTTTCGAATTTTAAAGGCAATTTTATTAGTAGGGGTTGGCAACTCAAACTGACGCCTGGACGACGTCATGCTAAGGATGTCTGCCGCATGGAGACATTGCGGCAATATTTTTAAATATTTTTTTTTCGGATTCTACTGCTGCGAGGAGTCGTTGCGGCTAATTGCTGTTTATAAATATTTATTTATAAATATTGCTTTAAAATTTGAAAAAAAACATAATATTATATTTTAAATTAATAATTTTTTTGGATTTTTAGTTTAAAATTCCGGGAAAAATAATTTCAACCATTTTTCTCGAATTTTAAATTAAATATTAGGAATAAAATATAATTTTATGTTTTTTTCGAATTTTTAAGGCAATTTTATTAGTAGGGGTTGGCAACTCAAACTTACGCCTGGATGACGTCATGCCAAGGCTGTCTGCCGCATGGAGACATTGCGGCAATATTTTTAAATCTTTTTTTTTCGGATTCTACTGCTGCGAGGAGTCATTGCGGCTAATTGCTGTTTTTAGACTTATTTCCAGATTTTCGAATATTAGGAAAAAAATATTTAAATTTTGGAAAAAAAATTATCTTTCATTTTTCTCGAATTTTATATTTAACATTTGAAATAAATTAGTTCTGTAATTTATTTTTTGATATTAAAAATTGGAAAAATGATATTCTATTGATAAATGTTTTCCTAAATTTTTTTTAAATTAAATTTTTTCAAATTTTAAAATAAATTTTGGAAAAAAAAAATATTTTATCAATAGAATATAATTTTTTTTCACTTTTTTTTGTCATGTTTTTTATCATATCATATAATTCATTTTTAAGGAAATTATGGATTCAATATTTTTATAAATAGTAATCATTTTTTTCGAATTTTAGTTTAAAAATCTAGGAAATATAATTTCTTCCATTTTTCCCGAACTTTAAATTAATTAGCTAATTCAAAAAAATAATTTAGTAATTCAAAAAAATTATTAGCGCATTTTTTTCGGATTTTGAAGCAATATTTATAAATAAATATCTCCAAAATATTATTACTTAAAAAAATATTGAAATATGAGTGGAATTCGTTTCACATTCATATATGAATGGTTAATAGAATTAACAGATGTGGCTTTCCTGGCCGAGTGTGTTAGTGCGAATCGAAACTCCGAGGTTAAGCGTGCTTTGGGTTAGAGCAATCTATGATGGTTGACCCCATGAGAAGTTCCCTTTTTCAAAATTTTTTTTTTAAGTTTGCTACAAATTTTTTTGAATCACTAAATTATTTTTTCGTGGGACATTTGTATTAAAATATAATTTAAGCATTCATATATGAATTTTAAATTGAATATTTAGGTAAAGAGATAATTTTTTGAGCAAACTTAAAAAAAAATTGTGACAAATGGAACTTTCCAAGGGGTCACCCATCATAGATTGTTCTACCCTAAGCACGCTTAATCTCGGAGTTTCGATTGGTACCAACACACTCGGCCAGGAATGCCACATCTGTTAATCTTATTAACCGTTCATATATGAATGCGAAACGAATTCCACTCATATTTCAATATTTTTTTAAGTAATAATATTTTAAAATATTTATTTATAAATATTGCTTTAAAATTCGAAAAAAAACATAATATTACATTTTAAATTAATCATTTTTTTTGGAATTTTAGTTTAAAATTCCGGGAAAAATTATTTCAACCATTTTTCTCGAATTTTAAATTAAATATAGGGAACAAAATAAATTTTATGTTTTTTTCGAATTTTAAAGGCAATTTTATTAGTAGGGGTTGGCAACTCAAACTGACGCCTGGACGACGTCATGCTAAGGATGTCTGCCGCATGGAGACATTGCGGCAATATTTTTAAATATTTTTTTTTCGGATTCTACTGCTGCGAGGAGTCGTTGCGGCTAATTGCTGTTTATAAATATTTATTTATAAATATTGCTTTAAAATTTGAAAAAAAACATAATATTATATTTTAAATTAATAATTTTTTTGGATTTTTAGTTTAAAATTCCGGGAAAAATAATTTCAACCATTTTTCTCGAATTTTAAATTAAATATTAGGAATAAAATATAATTTTATGTTTTTTTCGAATTTTTAAGGCAATTTTATTAGTAGGGGTTGGCAACTCAAACTTACGCCTGGATGACGTCATGCCAAGGCTGTCTGCCGCATGGAGACATTGCGGCAATATTTTTAAATCTTTTTTTTTCGGATTCTACTGCTGCGAGGAGTCATTGCGGCTAATTGCTGTTTTTAGACTTATTTCCAGATTTTCGAATATTAGGAAAAAAATATTTAAATTTTGGAAAAAAAATTATCTTTCATTTTTCTCGAATTTTATATTTAACATTTGAAATAAATTAGTTCTGTAATTTATTTTTTGATATTAAAAATTGGAAAAATGATATTCTATTGATAAATGTTTTCCTAAATTTTTTTTAAATTAAATTTTTTCAAATTTTAAAATAAATTTTGGAAAAAAAAAATATTTTATCAATAGAATATAATTTTTTTTCACTTTTTTTTGTCATGTTTTTTATCATATCATATAATTCATTTTTAAGGAAATTATGGATTCAATATTTTTATAAATAGTAATCGTTTTTTTTGAATTTTAGTTTAAAATTTAGGAAATATAATTTCTACCATTTTTCTCGAATTTTAAATTAATTAACTAATTCAAAAAAATAATTTAGTAATTCAAAAAAATTATTAGCGCATTTTTTTCGGATTTTAAAGCAATATTTATAAATAAATATCTCCAAAATATTATTACTTAAACAAATATTGAAAAATGAGTAGAATTCGTTTCACATTCATATATGAATGGTTAATAGAATTAACAGATGTGGCTTTCCTGGCCGAGTGTGTTAGTGCGAATCGAAACTCCGAGGTTAAGCGTGCTTTGGGTTAGAACAATCTATGATGGGTGACCCCCTGGAAAGTTCCCTTTTTCAAATTTTTTTTTTAAGTTTGCTACTAATTTTTTTGAATCACTAAATTATTTTTTCGTTGGACATTTGTATTAAAATATAATTTAAGCATTCATATATGAATTTTAAATTGAATATTTGGGAAAATAGATAATTTTTTTGAGCAAACTTAAAAAAAAATTGTGAAAAAGGGAACTTCTCAAGGGGTCACCCATCACAAATTGCTCTACCCCAAACACGCTTAACCTCGGAGTTTCGATTGGCACTAACACACTCAGCCAGGAATGCCACATCTTTTAATCTCATTAACCATTCATATATGAATGCGACACGAATTCCACTCATATTTCAATATTTTTTTAAGTAATAATATTTTAAAATATTTATTTATAAATATTCCTTTAAAATTCGAAAAAAACAAAAATTATATTTTAAATTAATCATTTTTTTGGAATTTTAGTTTAAAATTCCGGAAAAAATAATTTCAACCATTTTTCTCGAATTTTAACTTAAATATTAGGAATAAAATATAATTTTATGCTTTTTATCGAATTTTAAAGGCAATTTTATTAGTAGAGGTTGGCAACTCAAACTGACGCCTGGATAAAGTCATGCTGAGGCTATCTGCCACATGGAGACATTGCGGCCGTATTTTTAAATCTTTTTTTTCGGATTCTACTTCCGCAAGGAGTCGTTGCGGCTAATTGCTGTTTTTAGATTTATTTCCAGTTTTTCGAATATTAGGAAAAAAATATTTAAATTTTGGAAAAAAAAATTAGTCTTTCATTTTTCTCGAATTTTATATTTAACATTTGAAATAAATTAGTTCTGTAATTTATTTCTTGATATTAAAAATTGGAAAAATGATATTCTATTGATAAAAAAGTTTCCTAAATTTTTTTTCAAATTTTAAATTAAATTTGGAAAAAAAATATTTTATCAATAGAACATAATTTTTTTTCACTTTTTTTTGTCATATTTTTTGTCATATCATATAATTCATTTTTAAGGAATTTATGGATTCAATATTTTTATAAATAGTAATCGTTTTTTTCGAATTTTAGTTTAAAAATCTAGGAAATATAATTTCTTCCATTTTTCTCGAATTTTAAATTAATTAGCTAATTCTAAAAAATAATTTAGTAATTCAAAAAAAATATTAGCGCATTTTTTTCGGATTTTAAATCAATATTTATAAATAAATATCTCCAAAATATTATAACTTAAAAAAATATTGAAATATGAGTGAAATTCGTTTCACATTCATATATAAATGGTTAATAGAATTAACAGATGTGGCATTCCTGGCCAAGTGTGTTGGTGCGAATCAAAACTCCGAGGTTAAGCGTGCTTTGGGTTAGAGCAATCTATGAAGGGTGACCCCCTAGGAAGTTCCCTTTTTCAAATTTTTTTTTTTAAGTTTGCTACAAATTTTTTTGAATCACTAAATTATTTTTTCGTGGGACATTTGTATTAAAATATAATTTAAGCATTCATATATGAATTTTAAATTGAATATTTAGGTAAAGAGATAATTTTTTTGAGCAAACTTAAAAAAAAATTGTGAAAAATGGAACTTTCCAGGGGGTCACCC
This sequence comes from Saposhnikovia divaricata, assembly GCA_036435485.1. Taxonomy (NCBI): domain Eukaryota; kingdom Viridiplantae; phylum Streptophyta; class Magnoliopsida; order Apiales; family Apiaceae; genus Saposhnikovia; species Saposhnikovia divaricata. Next base: position 39,566,859 of record CM071599.1, read on the forward strand.
ATCATAGATTGTTCTACCCTAAGCACGCTTAATCTCGGAGTTTCGATTGGTACCAACACACTCGGCCAGGAATGCCACATCTGTTAATCTTATTAACCGTTCATATATGAATGCGAAACGAATTCCACTCATATTTCAATATTTTTTTAAGTAATAATATTTTAAAATATTTATTTATAAATATTGCTTTAAAATTCAAAAAAAAAACATAATATTACATTTTAAATTAATCATTTTTTTGGAATTTTAGTTTAAAATTCCGGGAAAAATGATTTCAACCATTTTTCTCGAATTTTAAATTAAATATTAGGAATAAAATATATTTTATGTTTTTTTCGAATTTTAAAGGCAATTTTATTAGTAGGGGTTGGCAACTCAAACTGACGCGTGGACGACGTCATGCTAAGGCTGTCTGCCGCATGGAGACATTGCGGCAATATTTTTAAATATTTTTTTTTCGGATTCTACTGCTGCGAGGAGTCGTTGCGGCTAATTGCTGTTTATAAATATTGCTTTAAAATTCGAAAAAAAACATAATATTATATTTTAAATTAATCATTTTTTTGAATTTTTAGTTTAAAATTCCGGGAAAAATAATTTCAACCATTTTTCTCGAATTTTAAATTAAATATTAGGAATAAAATATAATTTTATGTTTTTTTTTGAATTTTAAAGGAAATTTTATTAGTAGGGGTTGGCAACTCAAACTTACGCCTGGATGACGTCATGCTAAGGCTGTCTGCCGCATGGAGACATTGCGGCAATATTTTTAAATCTTTTTTTTTCGGATTCTACTGTTGCGAGGAGTCGTTGCGGCTAATTGCTGTTTTTAGACTTATTTCCAGATTTTCGAATATTAGGAAAAAAATATTTAAATTTTGGAAAAAAAATTAGTCTTTCATTTTTCTCGAATTTTATATTTAACATTTGAAATAAATTAGTTCTGTAATTTATTTTTTGATATTAAAAATTGGAAAAATGATATTCTATTGATAAATTTTTTCATAAATTTTTTTAAAATTAAATTTTTTCAAATTTTAAAATAAATTTTGGAAAAAAAATATTTTATCAATAGAATATAATTTTTTTTTTCACTTTTTTTGTCATATTTTTTATCATATCATATAATCCATTTTTAAGGAAATTATGGATTCAATATTTTTATAAATAGTAATCGTTTTTTTCGAATTTTAGTTTAAAATCTAGGAAATATAATTTCTACCATTTTTCTCGAATTTTTAATTAATTAGCTAATTCAAAAAAATAATTTAGTAATTCAAAAAAATTATTAGCGCATTTTTTTCGGATTTTAAAGCAATATTTATAAATAAATATCTCCAAAATATTATTACTTAAAAAAATATTGAAATATGAGTAGAATTCGTTTCACATTCATATATGAATGGTTAATAGAATTAACAGATGTGGCATTCCTGGCCGAGTGTGTTAGTGCGAATCGAAACTCCGAGGTTAAGCATGCTTTGGGTTAGAACAATCTTTGATGTGTGACCCCCTGGAAAGTTCCCTTTTTCAAAATTTTTTTTTAAGTTTGCTACTAATTTTTTTGAATCACTAAATTATTTTTTCGTGGGACATTTGTATTAAAATATAATTTAAGCATTCATATATGAATTTTAAATTGAATATTTGGGAAAATAGATAATTTTTTTGAGCAAACTTAAAAAAAAATTGTGAAAAAGGGAACTTCCCAAGGGGTCACCCATCATAAATTGCTCTACCCCAAACACGCTTAACCTCGGAGTTTCGATTGGCGCTAACACACTCGGCCAGGAATGCCACATCTGTTAATCTTATTAACCATTCATATATGAATGCGACACGAATTCCACTCATATTTCAATATTTTTTTAAGTAATAATATTTTAAAATATTTATTTATAAATATTGCTTTAAAATTCGAAAAAAACAAAAAATTATATTTTAAATTAATCATTTTTTTGGAATTTTAGTTTAAAATTCCGGAAAAAATAATTTCAACCATTTTTCTCGAATTTTAACTTAAATATTAGGAATAAAATATAATTTTATGCTTTTTATCGAATTTTAAAGGCAATTTTATTAGTAGAGGTTGGCAACTCAAACTGACGCCTGGATAAAGTCATGCTGAGGCTATCTGCCACATGGAGACATTGCGGCAGTATTTTTAAATCTTTTTTTTTCGGATTCTACTGCCGCAAGGAGTCGTTGCGGCTAATTGCTGTTTTTAGATTTATTTCCAGTTTTTCGAATATTAGGAAAAAAATATTTAAATTTTGGAAAAAAAAAATTAGTCTTTCATTTTTCTCGAATTTTATATTTAACATTTGAAATAAATTAGTTCTGTAATTTATTTCTTGATATTAAAAATTAGAAAAATGATATTCTATTGATAAAATTTTTTCATAATTATATTTTAAATTAATTTTTTTCAAATTTTAAATTAAATTTTTGGAAAAAAATTATTTTATCAATAGAATATAATTTTTTTCACTTTTTTTTGTCATATTTTTTATTATATCATATAATTCATTTTTAAGGAAATTATGGATTCAATATTTTTATAAATAGTAATCGTTTTTTTCGAATTTTAGTTTAAAAATCTAGGAAATATAATTTCTTCCATTTTTCTCGAATTTTAAATTAATTATCTAATTCAAAAAAAATAATTTAGTAATTCAAAAAAATTATTATCGCATTTTTTCGGATTTTGAAGCAATATTTATAAATAAATATCTCCAAAATATTATTACTTAAAAAAATATTGAAATATGAGTGGAATTCGTTTCACATTCATATATGAATGGTTAATAGAATTAACAGATTTGACATTCCAGGCCGAGTGTGTTGGTGCGAATCGAAACTTCGAGGTTAAGCGTGCTTTGGGTTAGAGCAATCTATGATGGGCGACCCAGGGATGTTCCCTTTTTCAATTTTTTTTTTAAGTTTGCTACTTATTTTTTTGAATCACCAAATTATTTTTTTCGTGGGACATTTGTATTAAAATATAATTTAAGCATTCATATATGAATTTTAAATTGAATATTTGGGAAAAGAGATAATTTTTTTGAGCAAACTTAAAAAAAATATGTGAAAAAGGGAACTTCCCAGGGGATCACCCATCGTAGATTGGTCTACCCCAAGCACGCTTAACCTCGGAGTTTCGATTGGCACCAACACACTCGGCCAGGAATGCCACATCTATTAATCTTATTAACCATTCATATATGAATGCGAAACGAATTCCACTCATATTTCAATATTTTTTAAAATATTTATTTATAAATATTGATTTAAAATTTAAAAAAAAACATAAAATTATATTTTAAATTAATCGCTTTTTTCGAATTTTAGTTTAAAATTCCGGGAAAAATAATTTCAACCATTTTTCTCGAATTTTAAATTAAATATTTGGAATAAAATATACTTTTATGCTTTTTATCGAATTTTAAAGCCAATTTTATTAGTAGAGGTTGGCAACTCAAACTGACGCCTGGATGACGTCATGCTGAGGCTATCTGCCACATGGAGACATTGCGGCAGTATTTTTAAATCCTTTTTTTCGGATTCTACTGCCGCGAGGAGTCCTTGCGGCTAATTGCTGTTTTTAGATTTATTTCCAGTTTTTCGAATATTAGGAAAAAAATATTTTAATTTTGGAAAAAAAATTAGTCTTTCATTTTTCTCGAATTTTATATTTAACATTTGAAATAAATTAGTTCTGTAATTTATTTCCAGATATTAAAAATTAGAAAAATGATATTCTATTGATAAAATTTTTTCATAATTATTTTTTAAATTAAATTTTTTCAAATTTAAAATTAAATTTTGGGAAAAAAATTATTTTAACAATAGAATATAATTTTTTTTTTCACTTTTTTATGTCATATTTTTTATCATATCATATAATTCATTTTTAAGGAAATTATTGATTCAATTTTTTTATAAATAGTAATCGTTTTTTTCGAATTTTAGTTTAAAAATCTAGGAAATATAATTTCTTCCATTTTTCTCGAATTTTAAATTAATTAGCTAATTCAAAAAAATAATTTAGTAATTCAAAAAAATTATTAGCGCATTTTTTTCGGATTTTAAATCAATATTTATAAATAAATATCTCCAAAATATTATTACATAAAAAAATATTGAAATATGAGTGAAATTTGTTTCACATTCATATATAAATGGTTAATAGAATTAACAGATGTGGCATTCCTGTCCTAGTGTGTTGGTGCGAATCAAAACTCCGAGGTTAAGCGTGCTTTGGGTTAGAGCAATCTATGAAGGGTGACCCCCTAGGAAGTTCCCTTTTTCAAATTTTTTTTTTAAGTTTGCTACAAATTTTTTTGAATCACTAAATTATTTTTTCGTGGGACATTTGTATTAAAATATAATTTAAGCATTCATATATGAATTTTAAATTGAATATTTAGGTAAAGAGATAATTTTTTGAGCAAACTTAAAAAAAAATTGTGACAAATGGAACTTTCCAAGGGGTCACCCATCATAGATTGTTCTACCCTAAGCACGCTTAATCTCGGAGTTTCGATTGGTACCAACACACTCGGCCAGGAATGCCACATCTGTTAATCTTATTAACCGTTCATATATGAATGCGAAACGAATTCCACTCATATTTCAATATTTTTTTAAGTAATAATATTTTAAAATATTTATTTATAAATATTGCTTTAAAATTCGAAAAAAAACATAATATTACATTTTAAATTAATCATTTTTTTTGGAATTTTAGTTTAAAATTCCGGGAAAAATTATTTCAACCATTTTTCTCGAATTTTAAATTAAATATAGGGAACAAAATAAATTTTATGTTTTTTTCGAATTTTAAAGGCAATTTTATTAGTAGGGGTTGGCAACTCAAACTGACGCCTGGACGACGTCATGCTAAGGATGTCTGCCGCATGGAGACATTGCGGCAATATTTTTAAATATTTTTTTTTCGGATTCTACTGCTGCGAGGAGTCGTTGCGGCTAATTGCTGTTTATAAATATTTATTTATAAATATTGCTTTAAAATTTGAAAAAAAACATAATATTATATTTTAAATTAATAATTTTTTTGGATTTTTAGTTTAAAATTCCGGGAAAAATAATTTCAACCATTTTTCTCGAATTTTAAATTAAATATTAGGAATAAAATATAATTTTATGTTTTTTTCGAATTTTTAAGGCAATTTTATTAGTAGGGGTTGGCAACTCAAACTTACGCCTGGATGACGTCATGCCAAGGCTGTCTGCCGCATGGAGACATTGCGGCAATATTTTTAAATCTTTTTTTTTCGGATTCTACTGCTGCGAGGAGTCATTGCGGCTAATTGCTGTTTTTAGACTTATTTCCAGATTTTCGAATATTAGGAAAAAAATATTTAAATTTTGGAAAAAAAATTATCTTTCATTTTTCTCGAATTTTATATTTAACATTTGAAATAAATTAGTTCTGTAATTTATTTTTTGATATTAAAAATTGGAAAAATGATATTCTATTGATAAATGTTTTCCTAAATTTTTTTTAAATTAAATTTTTTCAAATTTTAAAATAAATTTTGGAAAAAAAAAATATTTTATCAATAGAATATAATTTTTTTTCACTTTTTTTTGTCATGTTTTTTATCATATCATATAATTCATTTTTAAGGAAATTATGGATTCAATATTTTTATAAATAGTAATCGTTTTTTTTGAATTTTAGTTTAAAATTTAGGAAATATAATTTCTACCATTTTTCTCGAATTTTAAATTAATTAACTAATTCAAAAAAATAATTTAGTAATTCAAAAAAATTATTAGCGCATTTTTTTCGGATTTTAAAGCAATATTTATAAATAAATATCTCCAAAATATTATTACTTAAACAAATATTGAAAAATGAGTAGAATTCGTTTCACATTCATATATGAATGGTTAATAGAATTAACAGATGTGGCTTTCCTGGCCGAGTGTGTTAGTGCGAATCGAAACTCCGAGGTTAAGCGTGCTTTGGGTTAGAACAATCTATGATGGGTGACCCCCTGGAAAGTTCCCTTTTTCAAATTTTTTTTTTAAGTTTGCTACTAATTTTTTTGAATCACTAAATTATTTTTTCGTTGGACATTTGTATTAAAATATAATTTAAGCATTCATATATGAATTTTAAATTGAATATTTGGGAAAATAGATAATTTTTTTGAGCAAACTTAAAAAAAAATTGTGAAAAAGGGAACTTCTCAAGGGGTCACCCATCACAAATTGCTCTACCCCAAACACGCTTAACCTCGGAGTTTCGATTGGCACTAACACACTCAGCCAGGAATGCCACATCTTTTAATCTCATTAACCATTCATATATGAATGCGACACGAATTCCACTCATATTTCAATATTTTTTTAAGTAATAATATTTTAAAATATTTATTTATAAATATTCCTTTAAAATTCGAAAAAAACAAAAATTATATTTTAAATTAATCATTTTTTTGGAATTTTAGTTTAAAATTCCGGAAAAAATAATTTCAACCATTTTTCTCGAATTTTAACTTAAATATTAGGAATAAAATATAATTTTATGCTTTTTATCGAATTTTAAAGGCAATTTTATTAGTAGAGGTTGGCAACTCAAACTGACGCCTGGATAAAGTCATGCTGAGGCTATCTGCCACATGGAGACATTGCGGCCGTATTTTTAAATCTTTTTTTTCGGATTCTACTTCCGCAAGGAGTCGTTGCGGCTAATTGCTGTTTTTAGATTTATTTCCAGTTTTTCGAATATTAGGAAAAAAATATTTAAATTTTGGAAAAAAAAATTAGTCTTTCATTTTTCTCGAATTTTATATTTAACATTTGAAATAAATTAGTTCTGTAATTTATTTCTTGATATTAAAAATTGGAAAAATGATATTCTATTGATAAAAAAGTTTCCTAAATTTTTTTTCAAATTTTAAATTAAATTTGGAAAAAAAATATTTTATCAATAGAACATAATTTTTTTTCACTTTTTTTTGTCATATTTTTTGTCATATCATATAATTCATTTTTAAGGAATTTATGGATTCAATATTTTTATAAATAGTAATCGTTTTTTTCGAATTTTAGTTTAAAAATCTAGGAAATATAATTTCTTCCATTTTTCTCGAATTTTAAATTAATTAGCTAATTCTAAAAAATAATTTAGTAATTCAAAAAAAATATTAGCGCATTTTTTTCGGATTTTAAATCAATATTTATAAATAAATATCTCCAAAATATTATAACTTAAAAAAATATTGAAATATGAGTGAAATTCGTTTCACATTCATATATAAATGGTTAATAGAATTAACAGATGTGGCATTCCTGGCCAAGTGTGTTGGTGCGAATCAAAACTCCGAGGTTAAGCGTGCTTTGGGTTAGAGCAATCTATGAAGGGTGACCCCCTAGGAAGTTCCCTTTTTCAAATTTTTTTTTTTAAGTTTGCTACAAATTTTTTTGAATCACTAAATTATTTTTTCGTGGGACATTTGTATTAAAATATAATTTAAGCATTCATATATGAATTTTAAATTGAATATTTAGGTAAAGAGATAATTTTTTTGAGCAAACTTAAAAAAAAATTGTGAAAAATGGAACTTTCCAGGGGGTCACCCATCATAGATTGTTCTACCCTAAGCACGCTTAATCTCGGAGTTTCGATTGGTACCAACACACTCGGCCAGGAATGCCACATCTGTTAATCTTATTAACCGTTCATATATGAATGCGAAACGAATTCCACTCATATTTCAATATTTTTTTAAGTAATAATATTTTAAAATATTTATTTATAAATATTGCTTTAAAATTCAAAAAAAAAACATAATATTACATTTTAAATTAATCATTTTTTTGGAATTTTAGTTTAAAATTCCGGGAAAAATGATTTCAACCATTTTTCTCGAATTTTAAATTAAATATTAGGAATAAAATATATTTTATGTTTTTTTCGAATTTTAAAGGCAATTTTATTAGTAGGGGTTGGCAACTCAAACTGACGCGTGGACGACGTCATGCTAAGGCTGTCTGCCGCATGGAGACATTGCGGCAATATTTTTAAATATTTTTTTTTCGGATTCTACTGCTGCGAGGAGTCGTTGCGGCTAATTGCTGTTTATAAATATTGCTTTAAAATTCGAAAAAAAACATAATATTATATTTTAAATTAATCATTTTTTTGAATTTTTAGTTTAAAATTCCGGGAAAAATAATTTCAACCATTTTTCTCGAATTTTAAATTAAATATTAGGAATAAAATATAATTTTATGTTTTTTTTGAATTTTAAAGGAAATTTTATTAGTAGGGGTTGGCAACTCAAACTTACGCCTGGATGACGTCATGCTAAGGCTGTCTGCCGCATGGAGACATTGCGGCAATATTTTTAAATCTTTTTTTTTCGGATTCTACTGTTGCGAGGAGTCGTTGCGGCTAATTGCTGTTTTTAGACTTATTTCCAGATTTTCGAATATTAGGAAAAAAATATTTAAATTTTGGAAAAAAAATTAGTCTTTCATTTTTCTCGAATTTTATATTTAACATTTGAAATAAATTAGTTCTGTAATTTATTTTTTGATATTAAAAATTGGAAAAATGATATTCTATTGATAAATTTTTTCATAAATTTTTTTAAAATTAAATTTTTTCAAATTTTAAAATAAATTTTGGAAAAAAAATATTTTATCAATAGAATATAATTTTTTTTTTCACTTTTTTTGTCATATTTTTTATCATATCATATAATCCATTTTTAAGGAAATTATGGATTCAATATTTTTATAAATAGTAATCGTTTTTTTCGAATTTTAGTTTAAAATCTAGGAAATATAATTTCTACCATTTTTCTCGAATTTTTAATTAATTAGCTAATTCAAAAAAATAATTTAGTAATTCAAAAAAATTATTAGCGCATTTTTTTCGGATTTTAAAGCAATATTTATAAATAAATATCTCCAAAATATTATTACTTAAAAAAATATTGAAATATGAGTAGAATTCGTTTCACATTCATATATGAATGGTTAATAGAATTAACAGATGTGGCATTCCTGGCCGAGTGTGTTAGTGCGAATCGAAACTCCGAGGTTAAGCATGCTTTGGGTTAGAACAATCTTTGATGTGTGACCCCCTGGAAAGTTCCCTTTTTCAAAATTTTTTTTTAAGTTTGCTACTAATTTTTTTGAATCACTAAATTATTTTTTCGTGGGACATTTGTATTAAAATATAATTTAAGCATTCATATATGAATTTTAAATTGAATATTTGGGAAAATAGATAATTTTTTTGAGCAAACTTAAAAAAAAATTGTGAAAAAGGGAACTTCCCAAGGGGTCACCCATCATAAATTGCTCTACCCCAAACACGCTTAACCTCGGAGTTTCGATTGGCGCTAACACACTCGGCCAGGAATGCCACATCTGTTAATCTTATTAACCATTCATATATGAATGCGACACGAATTCCACTCATATTTCAATATTTTTTTAAGTAATAATATTTTAAAATATTTATTTATAAATATTGCTTTAAAATTCGAAAAAAACAAAAAATTATATTTTAAATTAATCATTTTTTTGGAATTTTAGTTTAAAATTCCGGAAAAAATAATTTCAACCATTTTTCTCGAATTTTAACTTAAATATTAGGAATAAAATATAATTTTATGCTTTTTATCGAATTTTAAAGGCAATTTTATTAGTAGAGGTTGGCAACTCAAACTGACGCCTGGATAAAGTCATGCTGAGGCTATCTGCCACATGGAGACATTGCGGCAGTATTTTTAAATCTTTTTTTTTCGGATTCTACTGCCGCAAGGAGTCGTTGCGGCTAATTGCTGTTTTTAGATTTATTTCCAGTTTTTCGAATATTAGGAAAAAAATATTTAAATTTTGGAAAAAAAAAATTAGTCTTTCATTTTTCTCGAATTTTATATTTAACATTTGAAATAAATTAGTTCTGTAATTTATTTCTTGATATTAAAAATTAGAAAAATGATATTCTATTGATAAAATTTTTTCATAATTATATTTTAAATTAATTTTTTTCAAATTTTAAATTAAATTTTTGGAAAAAAATTATTTTATCAATAGAATATAATTTTTTTCACTTTTTTTTGTCATATTTTTTATTATATCATATAATTCATTTTTAAGGAAATTATGGATTCAATATTTTTATAAATAGTAATCGTTTTTTTCGAATTTTAGTTTAAAAATCTAGGAAATATAATTTCTTCCATTTTTCTCGAATTTTAAATTAATTATCTAATTCAAAAAAAATAATTTAGTAATTCAAAAAAATTATTATCGCATTTTTTCGGATTTTGAAGCAATATTTATAAATAAATATCTCCAAAATATTATTACTTAAAAAAATATTGAAATATGAGTGGAATTCGTTTCACATTCATATATGAATGGTTAATAGAATTAACAGATTTGACATTCCAGGCCGAGTGTGTTGGTGCGAATCGAAACTTCGAGGTTAAGCGTGCTTTGGGTTAGAGCAATCTATGATGGGCGACCCAGGGATGTTCCCTTTTTCAATTTTTTTTTTAAGTTTGCTACTTATTTTTTTGAATCACCAAATTATTTTTTTCGTGGGACATTTGTATTAAAATATAATTTAAGCATTCATATATGAATTTTAAATTGAATATTTGGGAAAAGAGATAATTTTTTTGAGCAAACTTAAAAAAAATATGTGAAAAAGGGAACTTCCCAGGGGATCACCCATCGTAGATTGGTCTACCCCAAGCACGCTTAACCTCGGAGTTTCGATTGGCACCAACACACTCGGCCAGGAATGCCACATCTATTAATCTTATTAACCATTCATATATGAATGCGAAACGAATTCCACTCATATTTCAATATTTTTTAAAATATTTATTTATAAATATTGATTTAAAATTTAAAAAAAAACATAAAATTATATTTTAAATTAATCGCTTTTTTCGAATTTTAGTTTAAAATTCCGGGAAAAATAATTTCAACCATTTTTCTCGAATTTTAAATTAAATATTTGGAATAAAATATACTTTTATGCTTTTTATCGAATTTTAAAGCCAATTTTATTAGTAGAGGTTGGCAACTCAAACTGACGCCTGGATGACGTCATGCTGAGGCTATCTGCCACATGGAGACATTGCGGCAGTATTTTTAAATCCTTTTTTTCGGATTCTACTGCCGCGAGGAGTCCTTGCGGCTAATTGCTGTTTTTAGATTTATTTCCAGTTTTTCGAATATTAGGAAAAAAATATTTTAATTTTGGAAAAAAAATTAGTCTTTCATTTTTCTCGAATTTTATATTTAACATTTGAAATAAATTAGTTCTGTAATTTATTTCCAGATATTAAAAATTAGAAAAATGATATTCTATTGATAAAATTTTTTCATAATTATTTTTTAAATTAAATTTTTTCAAATTTAAAATTAAATTTTGGGAAAAAAATTATTTTAACAATAGAATATAATTTTTTTTTTCACTTTTTTATGTCATATTTTTTATCATATCATATAATTCATTTTTAAGGAAATTATTGATTCAATTTTTTTATAAATAGTAATCGTTTTTTTCGAATTTTAGTTTAAAAATCTAGGAAATATAATTTCTTCCATTTTTCTCGAATTTTAAATTAATTAGCTAATTCAAAAAAATAATTTAGTAATTCAAAAAAATTATTAGCGCATTTTTTTCGGATTTTAAATCAATATTTATAAATAAATATCTCCAAAATATTATTACATAAAAAAATATTGAAATATGAGTGAAATTTGTTTCACATTCATATATAAATGGTTAATAGAATTAACAGATGTGGCATTCCTGTCCTAGTGTGTTGGTGCGAATCAAAACTCCGAGGTTAAGCGTGCTTTGGGTTAGAGCAATCTATGAAGGGCGACCCCCTGGGAAATTCCCTTTTTCAAAATTTTTTTTTTAAGTTTGCTACAAATTTTTTTGAATCACTAAATTATTTTTTCGTGGGACATTTGTATTAAAATATAATTTAAGCATTCATATATGAATTTTAAATTGATTATTTAGGTAAAGAGATAATTTTTTTGAGCAAACTTAAAAAAAAATTTTGAAAAATGGAACTTTCCAGGGGGTCACCCATCATAGATTGTTCTACCCTAAGCACGCTTAATCTCGGAGTTTCGATTGGTACCAACACACTCGGCCAGGAATGCCACATCTGTTAATCTTATTAACCGTTCATATATGAATGCGAAACGAATTCCACTCATATTTCAATATTTTTTTAAGTAATAATATTTTAAAATATTTATTTATAAATATTGCTTTAAAATTCGAAAAAAAACATAATATTACATTTTAAATTAATCATTTTTTGGAATTTTAGTTTAAAATTCCGGGAAAAATAATTTCAACCATTTTTCTCGAATTTTAAATTAAATATTAGGAATAAAATATATTTTATGTTTTTTTCGAATTTTAAAGGCAATTTAATTAGTAGGGGTTGCAACTCAAACTGACGCGTGGACGACGTCATGCTAAGGCTGTCTGCCGCATGGAGACATTGCGGCAATATTTTTAAATATTTTTTTTTCGGATTCTACTGCTGCGAGGAGTCGTTGCGGCTAATTGCTGTTTATAAATATTGCTTTAAAATTCAAAAAAAAACATAATATTATATTTTAAATTAATCATTTTTTTGGATTTTTAGTTTAAAATTCCGGGAAAAATAATTTCAACCATTTTTCTCGAATTTTAAATTAAATATTAGGAATAAAATATAATTTTATGTTTTTTTCGAATTTTAAAGGCAATTTTATTAGTAGGGGTTGGCAACTCAAACTTACGCCTGGATGACGTCATGCTAAGGCTGTCTGCCGCATGGAGACATTGCGGCAATATTTTTAAATCTTTTTTTTTTTTGGATTCTACTACTGCGAGGAGTCGTTGCGGCTAATTGCTGTTTTTAGACTTATTTCAAGATTTTCGAATATTAGGAAAAAAATATTTAAATTTTGGAAAAAAAATTACTCTTTCATTTTTCTCGAATTTTATATTTAACATTTGAAATAAATTAGTTCTGTAATTTATTTTTTGATATTAAAAATTGGAAAAATGATATTCTATTGATAAATTTTTTCCTAAATTTTTTTTAAATTAAATTTTTTCAAATTTTAAAATAAATTTTGGAAAAAAAAATATTTTATCAATAGAATATAATTTTTTTTCACTTTTTTTTGTCATATTTTTTATCATATCATATAATTCATTTTTAAGGAAATTATGGATTCAATATTTCTATAAATAGTAATCGTTTTTTTCGAATTTTAGTTTAAAATCTAGGAAATATAATTTCTACCATTTTTCTCGAATTTTAAATTAATTAGCTAATTCAAAAAAAGAATTTAGTAATTCAAAAAAATTATTAGCGCATTTTTTTCGGATTTTAAAGCAATATTTATAAATAAATATCTCCAAAATATTATTACTTAAAAAAATATTGAAATATGAGTAGAATTCGTTTCACATTCATATATGAATGGTTAATAGAATTAACAGATGTGGCATTCCTGGCCGAGTGTGTTAGTGCGAATCGAAACTCCGAGGTTAAGCATGCTTTGGGTTAGAACAATCTATGATGGGTGACCCCCTGGAAAGTTCCCTTTTTCAAATTTTTTTTTTAAGTTTGCTACTAATTTTTTTGAATCACTAAATTATTTCTTCGTGGGACATTTGTATTAAAATATAATTTAAGCATTCATATATGAATTTTAAATTGAATATTTGGGAAAATAGATATTTTTTTTGAGCAAACTTAAAAAAAAATTGTGAAAAAGGGAACTTCCCAAGGGGTCACCCATCATAAATTGCTCTACCCCAAACACGCTTAACCTCGGAGTTTCGATTGGCGCTAACACACTCGGCCAGGAATGCCACATCTGTTAATCTTATTAACCATTCATATATGATTGCGACACGAATTCCACTCATATTTCAATATTTTTTTAAGTAATAATATTTTAAAATATTTATTTATAAATATTGCTTTAAAATTAGAAAAAAACAAAAAATTATATTTTAAATTAATCATTTTTTTGGAATTTTAGTTTAAAATTCCGGAAAAAATAATTTCAACCATTTTTCTCGAATTTTAACTTAAATATTAGGAATAAAATATAATTTTATCGTTTTTATCGAATTTTAAAGGCAATTTTATTAGTAGAGGTTGGCAACTCAAACTGACGCCTGGATAAAGTCATGCTGAGGCTATCTGCCATATGGAGACATTGCGGCAGTATTTTTAAATCTTTTTTTTTCGGATTCTACTGCCGCAAGGAGTCGTTGCGGCTAATTGCTGTTTTTAGATTTATTTCCAGTTTTTCGAATATTAGGAAAAAAATATTTAAATTTTGGAAAAAAAATTAGTCTTTCATTTTTCTCGAATTTTATATTTAACATTTGAAATAAATTAGTTCTGTAATTTATTTCTTGATATTAAAAATTAGAAAAATGATATTCTATTGATAAAATTTTTTCATAATTATTCTTTAAATTAATTTTTTTCAAATTTTAAATTAAATTTTTGGAAAAAAATTATTTTATCAATAGAATATAATTTTTTTCACTTTTTTTTTGTCATATTTTCTATCATATCATATAATTCATTTTTAAGGAAATTATGGATTCAATATTTTTATAAATAGTAATCGTTTTTTTCGAATTTTAGTTTAAAAATCTAGGAAATATAATTTCAACCATTTTTCTCGAATTTTAAATTAATTATCTAATTCAAAAAAAATAATTTAGTAATTCAAAAAAATTATTATCGCATTTTTTCGGATTTTGAAGCAATATTTATAAATAAATATCTCCAAAATATTATTACTTAAAAAAATATTGAAATATGAGTGGAATTCATTTCACATTCATATATGAATGGTTAATAGAATTAACAGATTTGACATTCCAGGCCGAGTGTGTTGGTGCGAATCGAAACTTCGAGGTTAAGCGTGCTTTGGGTTAGAGCAATCTATGATGGGCGACCCAGGGATGTTCCCTTTTTCAAATTTTTTTTTAAGTTTGCTACTTATTTTTTTGAATCACTAAATTATTTTTTTCGTGGGACATTTGTATTAAAATATAATTTAAGCATTTATATATGAATTTTAAATTGAATATTTGGGAAAAGAGATAATTTTTTTGAGCAAACTTAAAAAAAATTTGTGAAAAAAGGAACTTCCCAGGGGATCACCCATCGTAGATTGGTCTACCCCAAGCACGCTTAACCTCGGAGTTTCGATTGGCACCAACACACTCGGCCAGGAATGCCACATCTATTAATCTTATTAACCATTCATATATGAATGCGAAACGAATTCCACTCATATTTCAATATTTTTTAAAATATTTATTTATAAATATTGATTTAAAATTTAAAAAAAAAAATAAATTATATTTTAAATTAATCGCTTTTTTCGAATTTTAGTTTAAAATTCCGGGAAAAATAATTTCAACCATTTCTCTCGAATTTTAAATTAAATATTAGGAATAAAATATAATTTTATGCTTTTTATCGAATTTTAAAGCCAATTTTATTAGTAGAGGTTGGCAACTCAAACTGACGCCTGGATGACGTCATGCAGAGGCTGTCTGCCGCATGGAGACATTGCGGCAGTATTTTTAAATCTTTTTTTTCGGATTCTACTGCCGCGAGGAGTCGTTGCGGCTAATTGCTGTTTTTAGATTTATTTCCAGTTTTTCGAATATTAGGAAAAACATATTTAAATTTTGGGAAAAAAATTAGTCTTTCATTTTTCTCGAATTTTATATTTAACATTTGAAATAAATTAGTTATGTAATTTATTTCTTGATATTAAAAATTGGAAAAATGATATTCTATTGATAAAATATTTCCTAAATTTTTTTTTAAATTAAATTTTTTCAAATTTTAAATTAAATTTTGGAAAAAAAAAATATTTCATCAATAGAATATAATTTTTTTTTCACTTTTTTTGTCATATTTTTTATCATATCATATAATTCATTTTTAAGGAAATTATGGATTCAATATTTTTATAAATAGTAATTGTTTTTTCGAATTTTAGTTTAAAAATCTAGGAAATATAATTACTTCCATTTTTCTCGAATTTGAAATTAATTATCTAATTCAAAAAAATAATTTAGTAATCCAAAAAAATTATTAGCGCATTTTTTTCGGATTTTAAAGCAATATTTATAAATAAATATCTCCAAAATATTATTAATTAAAAAAATATTGAAATATGAGTGGAATTCGTTTCACATTCATATATGAATGGTTAATAGAATTAACAGATGTGACATTCCTGGCCGAGTGTGTTGGTGCGAATCGAAACTCCGAGGTTAAGCGTGCTTTGGGTTAGAGCAATCTATTGTAATAACCTCGAATTTTCGAATAATATTTTTTATTTTGAGACGAAATTAAAGTATCGTTTTCATTAGCCAGCCGGGGAAAATAAGCTGATTAAGGGGTCATCATTTTTTTTATTTTTTTGAAAATAGCACTAACCTTGTAATTATTATGCCATTTACAATTGTTCCCCATTATTTATTTCTTTTTAATTAATAAAATACCACACTAAAATTTTCATCACTATTGTACATTATTAGAAGCATACAGGGTTATTTTATAAGACAAGAACCTGAGGGTCTATTTCGTTTCAAACAAAAACACACACTTTGACTTCACTCTTTCATTCGACTTATAACACATATACATACGAACACCAACCATACCAGTCTCTTTTATTCACAAACAAACACAACACCCGGATATACTTATTTTTTCTTCTTCTCCTTTCTCTCTGCAATCAGGACAAAACCCAGCCATATATTTTTTGTCAAACCGAGTATAACACAGGTAGTTTATAATTGTATTGTATATTTTTTTTTATTTTCCGATTGTTTCGGTTTGTGAGGAATTGATGGGGGTTGTTTTGTTGAGGGAAATTGATGGGGATGGAGAGATGTCGATTGATGAGGTGTTTGTTGTGTGTAATCGGAGAAGAGGGAGAGAGATGAGGGAGTGGTGATGTTTTGTTCGGAGATGGCAGAGACCGAGAGAGATTCGAAAGAGGGGAGTGGAGGCAAGAGAGATGGAATGGATCGATGTTGAAGAAGAAAGGAAGATGAGGGTGATTGATGTTGTGGTGGGTGTCGACCTTAGTCGAGAAGGAGAGAGAGAGGAGGTTGGGAGGGAGAGATTTAGAGAGAGTTGTCGAGGAAGAGAATGAAACGGAGAGAGATGCAGGGAGAGGTTATAGTCGAGAGAGATTGTTGCGAAGGAGATTGAGGAGAGATTGAGGGGAGTTAGAGAAGAGATTGATTGAGTCGGGAGAGAGATGGTTGTCAATGGTGATGGTGGTGTTCGAGAGAGACAGGGCAGAGATAGAGATTACAGAGAGATGAGGGAGAGAGGGAGAGAGGGAGAGAGAGAGAGAGAGAGAGTGAAAGAGAGAGATGAGAGTTTGGGAGAGAGGCAGTGCTGTCGAAGGGGAGAAACGCAGGGGAGGGGTAGCAGGTGGGACCCACTTGGTGCAGGTGGGGCCCACATCGATATTGCAGTAATAGTAAAAATAAAACGATACGGTTTAGTATATAACGATTGAATGTTTTAAAAATAGAGTCTTAATTAATTGGTTTGCTATTTAAAAATTTTGAGTAATAAAAGAGCTTAATTAATTAAATAGAATTATTTATAGTTTTTAAAACGTAAATTATATATTTATTAATTGGGTAATTAAATAATAATATATTGTGATTTTGAACACAATTTTAGAGATTTATTGAATTGTTAATAAAAGGGGTATATTTGTGAATAATTAGAATAAAATATATATTATTTTGGAAAGCTGTTTTTAATATTTTCCGGTTTATTTCAATTAACCGGATCGAGTCAGATTTAATTTAGAGATTAATATTTTATTAAAATAAATTAGGATTTGTGAGGTTTATTAAAAGTGGAATTCTTTGATGAATTATTTTTAAAATGAGATTAATTATTTTGGATTTAAATTGAATAAAAATGGATGTTTGAATTTTTCATTTTGAGTAAGAATTTAGATTTCCAGATATTAAAAATAGGATATATTCTCCAGATTTAATTCCTGTGTTCGAAGAAATATTTATTTATCCCGGAATTAATTTCCGTTATTTATTCCGGAGATTTTTATGAGATATTATATTAATTATATTATCGGATCGGGAATATTTTATTCTGAAGAATCGCTCACGTATTTCTGGTTGCCATTTTTAGAGAATAATTCTCGAGACATAGATCGATGCCAAGTTCACGGGTAGAGTATAATTTTATTTGCATTCATTTGCACTTCGAGATCGAGGCAAGTTCATTCCTACCCTAACTTTTGGAAACTGTGCATTTCTGTTCGTATTATTTAATTCCTTAATTATTTTCGAGATATATGTTGAGATTTATCCGTTGCTCCGTATGATGCAATAATTTCTTTTGAGCATTATTTCTCGTTAAATATTATTATGCTGTTAATTTAGTTTATTTGAGAATTATAATCCCTATAAGCGTAGAAATAATTTAGTTGCTATCGGGTCGATCTCATTAATTCGAGACGACTATTATTTTGATTCGGTGAAACTAATCTCATTCGTCTGAGATAGTTAAATTCATTCTTTTCGCTTGAATTTATTGTACAAATTCAACCGTTGATTATCTTTTAGTTAGTTCCTCATTTGAACTAACCGATAGAAGTTTAAAAATTATAATTATTAGAGATTTTTACTCGTCGATCAAGTGAAAAAAATATTCTATTTAAACGTTCATCAATGTTGAGTATTATAAATATTGAGAAGTACTATTTGTTCAGTACGACTCCCAATTACTTCATTTTAAGACTATTCTCATAATTTCGAGATAGTTGAGTTTATTGTCAAGGTTTGACATTTTGTTCGTGTCAACCGATAAATTATTATTATTGAGAATTTACATCAGTCCATTGTTCGGATTGGTGGTAAAATCGAGTCAGACTGGCAGTCCGCCAGATTTGTAAATATTTTCTGGAAGAACTATTTCAAGTTATCTGTACCCCAAATATTCGGGAATTCTGTATTCTACTGGTCAATTTTGGGTAAGAGGCCCATTATAGAGAAAGAGAGACTCGTGTACCGTTTTACGGACCCGAGAATAATTAGGCACTTTGTTGCCATGGTTGTATGATGCAATAATTTCTTTTGAGCATTATTTCTCGTTAAATATTATTATGCTGTTAATTTAGTTTATTTGAGAATTATAATCCCTATAAGCGTAGAAATAATTTAGTTGCTATCGGGTCGATCTCATTAATTCGAGACGACTATTATTTTGATTCGGTGAAACTAATCTCATTCGTCTGAGATAGTTAAATTCATTCTTTTCGCTTGAATTTATTGTACAAATTCAACCATTGATTATCTTTTAGTTAGTTCCTCATTTGAACTAACCGATAGAAGTTTAAAAATTATAACTATTAGAGATTTTTACTCGTCGATCAAGTGAAAAAAATATTCTATTTAAACGTTCATCAATGTTGAGTATTATAAATATTGAGAAGTACTATTTGTTCAGTACGACTCCCAATTACTTCATTTTAAGACTATTCTCATAATTTCGAGATAGTTGAGTTTATTGTCAAGGTTTGACATTTTGTTCGTGTCAACCGATAAATTATTATTATTGAGAATTTACATCAGTCCATTGTTCGGATTGGTGGTAAAATCGAGTCAGACTGGCAGTCCGCCAGATTTGTAAATATTTTCTGGAAGAACTATTTCAAGTTATCTGTACCCCAAATATTCGGGAATTCTGTATTCTACTGGTCAATTTTGGGTAAGAGGCCCATTATAGAGAAAGAGAGACTCGTGTACCGTTTTACGGACCCGAGAATAATTAGGCACTTTGTTGCCATGGTTGAATTGATAACCATTATGATGTTAGTATTCATACATATATATTATATTGTTGATATCGTATTGTACCCGTGATCGGGCAAAGTGCGGTGTCATTGGAGGCCGGTATTCTTGGTCGGTTAGTTGATCGCCCCACCGAGATACCGAGAGGTGGAAGACCAGTTCATTCTTAAATCATGAGTGATCAGAGTTATATCAAATGAGTTGTTCGAGTATTCTGTTTCGAGATGAGTAATGAGTCTTTTGAGTATTCTATTTTAAGTCTTTCGAGTATGATATTTTCAAGATGAATTTGAGCAAAATCTTATTGTGATATCCGATATTAAAATTTTGAGTATTTCTTTTGGTAAACCTTATTATATCTATATACCGAGCAAGAAGAGAACTTGCTGAGCACTATAGTTGCTCATTCTTGCTTTACAACATTTTGTTCAGCTGTCAAGACAGAGAGAGGCGAGACGTCCAGCCAGGGATACAGAGGCAAAGGGAAAGCGCAAGGCTATGGCGACAATAATTAGAAGATCCAGATGGAATCTTTATATTTCTACTTTTGTGAACTTTTGTAATATTTTAAATCGAGATGTAACAAGTTGGATTGTACTATTTTGTGAAGACGATCTTGGACCTGCGGAGTGGGACATTTATGCTCCGTTGTAATAAAATTTGGTATTGTTATTGCGTTATCATATTGAGACAATGTGACGACCCGAGTCCCCGGTCAGGGTGGATTTGGGGGCGTTACATCTATGACGGGTGACCCCCTGGGAAGTTCCCTTTTTCAAATTTTTTTTTTAAGTTTGCAATAATTTTTTTGAATCACTAATTTATTTTTTCGTGGGACATTTGTATTACAATATAATTTAGGCATTTATATATGAATTTTAAATTGAATATTTGTGTAAAGAGATAATTTTTTTGAGCAAACTTAAAAAAATTTTGTGAAAAAGGGAACTTTCCAGGGGGTTACCCATCATAGATTGTTCTACCCTAAGCACGCTTAATCTCGGAGTTTCGATTGGTACCAACACACTCGGCCAGGAATGCCACATCTGTTAATCTTATTAACCATTCATATATGAATGCGAAACGAATTCCATACATATTTCAATATTTTTTTAAGTAATAATATTTTAAAATATTTATTTATAAATATTGCTTTAAAATTCGAAAAAAAACATAATATTATATTTTAAATTAATCATTTTTTTTGGAATTTTAGTTTAAAATTCCGGGAAAAATAATTTCAACCATTTTTCTCGAATTTTAAATTAAATATTAGGAATAAAATATAATTTTATGTTTTTTTTCGAATTTTAAAGGCAATTTTATTAGTAGGGGTTGGCAACTCAAACTGATGCCTGGATGACGTCATGCTAAGGCTGTCTGCCGCATGGAGACATTGCGGCAATATTTTTAAATCTTTTTTTTTTTCGGATTCTACTGCCGCGAGGAGTCGTTGCGGCTAATTGCTGTTTTTAGACTTATTTCCAGATTTTCAAATATTAGGAAAAAAATATTTAAATTTTGGAAAAAAAATTAGTCTTTCATTTTTCTTGAATTTTATATTTAACATTTGAAATAAATTAGTTCTGTAATTTATTTTTTGATATTAAAAATTGGAAAAATGATATTCTATTGATAAATTTTTTTTTAAATTAAATTTTTTCAAATTTTAAAATAAATTTTGGGAAAAAAAATATTTTATCAATAGGATATAATTTTTTTTCACTTTTTTTTGTCATATTTTTTATCATATCATATAATTCATTTTTAAGGAAATTATGGATTCAATATTTTTATAAATAGTAATCATTTTTTTCGAATTTTAGTTTAAAATCTAGGAAATATAATTTCTTCCATTTTACTCGAATTTTAAATTAATTGGCTAATTCAAAAAAATAATTTAGTAATTCAAAAAAATTATTAGCGCATTTTTTTCGGATTTTAAAGAAATATTTATAAATAAATATCTCCAAAATATTATTACTTAAAAAAATATTGAAATATGAGTAGAATTCGTTTCACATTCATATATGAATGCTTAATAGAATTAACAGATGTGACATTCCTGGCCGAGTGTGTTGGTGCGAATCGAAACTCCGAGGTTAAGCGTGCTTTGGGTTAGAGCAATCTATGATGGGTGACCCCCTGGAAAGTTTCCTTTTTCAAAATTTTTTTTAAGTTTGCTACTAATTGTTTTGAATCACTAAATTATTTTTTCGTGGGACATTTGTATTAAAATATAATTTAAGCATTCATATATGAATTTTAAATTGAATATTTGGGAAAAGAGATAATTTTTTTGAGCAAACTTAAAAAAAATTTGTGAAAAAGGGAACTTCCCAAGGGGTCACCCATGATAGATTGCTCTACCCCAAACACGCTTAACCTCGGAGTTTCGATTGGCACTAACACACTCGGCCAGGAATGCCACATCTGTTAATCTTATTAACCATTCATATATGAATGCGACACGAATTCCCTTCATATTTCAATATTTTTTTAAGTAATAATATTTTAAAATATTTATTTATAAATATTGCTTTAAAATTCGAAAAAAAACATAAAATTATATTTTAAATTAATCGTTTTTTTGGAATTTTAAATTTTTGAATTACTAAATTATTTTTTTGAATTAGTCAATTAATTTAAAATTCAAAAAAAATGGAAGAAATTATATTTCCTAGATTTTTAAACTAAAATTCGAAAAAAACGATTACTATTTATAAAAATATTGAATCCATAATTTCCTTAAAAATGAATTATATGATATGATAAAAAATATGACAAAAAAAGTGAAAAAAAAATTATATTCTGTTGATAAAATAATTTTTTTTCCAAAATTTAATTTAAAATTTGAAAAAATTTAATTTTAAAAAAATTTTAGGAAAAATTTTTATCACTAGGATATCATTTTTCCAATTTTTAATATCAAGAAATAAATTACAGAACTAATTTATTTCAAATGTTAAATATAAAATTCAAGAAAAATGAAATACTAATTTTTTTCCCAAAATTTAATTATGTTTTTCCTAATATTCGAAAAACTGGAAATAAATCTAAAAACAGCAAGTTGCCGCAACGACTCCTCGCGGCAGTAGAATCCGAAAAAAAAGATTTAAAAATACTGCCGCAATGTCTCCATGCGGTAGACAGCCTCAGCATGACGTCATCCAGGCGTCAGTTTGAGTTGCCAACCTCTACTAATAAAATTGCCTTTAAAATTCGAAAAAAGCATAAAATTATATTTTATTCCTAATATTTAATTTAAAATTCTAGAAAAATGGCTGAATTTTTTTCCCGGAATTTTAAACTAAAATTCCAAAAAAACGATTAATTCAAAATATAATTTTATGTTTTTTTTCAAATTTTAAATCAATATTTATAAATAAATATTTTAAAAAATATTGAAATATGAGTGGAATTCGTTTCGCATTCATATAGATTCGTATGTAAGTAAAATTATAATTTTTCTATTTAATCATATTTATTTGATTTGTATTAAAATTAGGAATAATAATATTTTAGTTTTGAGTCGAATTTAGAGTATCGTTTTAATTAGTCAGCGGGAGGAAAACGAACTCTTTTTACCAAATATTTACATTAAATATTTTCATCATTATGACATTTCATTTTGTCCCCATATTTTAATTTTTTATTTATTTAATAATTACCACTTACAAAACAATAATTGTGCATTATGGCCACTAAATATTTTACAATGATTTTGCCCCCATGTTTTAGTCTTTTAATTTTTTTATAACAAGCATTATCAGCATCATGATTATTAGAAGTAGTGTAGTTTTATAAAACCCGGACTTAGTTTGTTTCATAAAACAACAAACAGCACAACAACACAGGTAGAATAATTTTTTTTTTCTTTCCTTGTTTTTTTCTCTTCTTTTATTTTCTCGGTCAATATTTCTGTCAAATTCAATTCGGTGATTGTGTGTTCAGTTTTGCGTTTTTTTTTGTTATTGCCCGATTGGTTGCTGTGTTGTTGTAGTCGTATTGTTGTTATATGGTGAAACGGAGTTGCAGGGGGGAGGGTGGTCTTGCGTGTTTGTTAGAGTCGAGAGGGGGGCGGCGAGATTTCGGTAGTGGGTATTGCATACGGCGGCAGAGAGATTCATGGAGGTGGTTATGTTAATATGGTGGCGGTTGGTGTTAATCGGAGAACAAGGGAGGGATGAGAGATTTTTTTGGTGATTGTGTTGTTTTGGTTTGCCGGAGTTATAAGGGGGAGAGAAGGCGACCACCACCGTGGTGGTGGTGGTGTTGGTTTTATTCGGTGAGGAAGAAACGGGAGGAGAGGAGAGATTGGGTGGTGGAGGTTTTGCCGGAAAAAAGAGAGAGAGAAGAGAGAGAGGAGGGAGAGAGAGACGACGGGAGAGAGGGAGGCGCGGAGAGAGAACGAGACAGAGGAGAGAAGAGAGAAAAAGAGAGAGAGAGAGAGAGAGAGAGAGAGAGTGAGAGAGAGAGAGAGAGAGAGAGGGGGTTGCAGGAGAGATGAGAGATTTGGGGGGGGGGGAAATAGAGAGAAAGAGAGACGTAGGGGAGGGGTTTTTCCGGACGGCGGTGGTGGCGCGTGGGCCCCATGCGCCGTCGTGTTTTTTTGTCTTCTGTGAAGCTGTTAAACGGAGAAAATAAAAATATTGATAAAAATAATAATTATATATATTAATATATATAATAAATATTGAGTTAATAAAATAAAATAAAAGAGGTGAATGTTTTAAAATTATTTTTTTTAATAATTTGTTTATTATTTTAAAAATTTAGAGAAATAAAAATAGTTTGATAAAAATGGTTTAATAAATTATTAATTAGTTAAAAAGGAATTATTTTGTGATTTTGGACGAAAATTAGAGATTTATTAATTTGTCGATAAAAGAGGAATAATTGTGAATAAATAGAATTAGAAGGCGGTATTATTTTAGGAGATTTATAATTATCGTTTCCGGTTTATTCTAATTAACCGGATCGAGTCAGATTTAATTTAGAGATTAAAATTTGATCTATATTATTAATGAGTAAAATAAATTAGAATTTGTGGTGTTATTTAAAAGTAGAATTCTTTGATGAATTATTTTTAAAAAAATGAGAATAATAATTATGGATTTAAATTGAATAAAAATGGATTGTTGAATTTTTCATTTTTAGAATGAATTGAGATTTCCAGATATTAAAAATAGGATATATCCTCCAGATTTAATTCCTGAGTTCGAAGAAATATTTATTTATCCTGGAATTACTTTCCGTTATTTATTCTAGAGATTTTTATGAGATATTATATTATTAATTATATTATCGAATCGGGAATATTTTATTTTGACGAATCGCTCACGTATTTCTGGTTGCCATTTTTAGAGAATAATCCCCGAGCCGTAGACCGAAGCCAAGTTCACGGGTAGAGTACAAATTTTATCTTCATTCATTTGCACTACGAGATCGAGGCAAGTACCTTCTGACCCTCACTCCTACTGAAATATTTCGAGAAATGTTTGGATATTATTCTGTTAAAATTATGTTTTGAATTGCTAGTTCGTTATAAAATATCCTGTTTATCATAGTATTGATGTAGAAAATTTTAGAGATTTTCCCAAAATTTTGATAAATTCATATAACGTAATTTGATTGAAATCCAGGGTATCTTAATTGTTTCGAGATGACCCTTAAGTATTATTCAGTTATAACTAGCTCATATATCGAGGTAGTTAGATTTTTATTGACTTTAATCGGATATATTGTTCAGATCCGATAAATGTTGTTTCAATATTCAAATATGATTCATTTTCGAATCAAAATAGTTGCATTCAGAATAGTGAATAGAAGAATAGTATATCATCAGAATTTCCTCTAAAATACATACTCTTGCGTAATTGGAAGTTTTCTTCTGAATCGAGTCGTTCTTATTATTTCAAGACGACTTCACATGAATTATTTTAATCAACGAACCTTACTTGTTCAAGGTTGTTACTTATTGTCTTGAATTGACATATTGTTCGTGTCAATATAATAAATTAGTTTCTTTTGAAAATATTGTGACGGCCTATTGACCAGGTCGGTCTTGTACAAAATGTAGACTGGCGGTCAGCCAGAATCGAATAGGAATCCAAGTCAATCAATTGTTATCCGGAGGAATAATCATGTAATCCACAAGTCAACATGGGAGATGGCCCATGGGTTTTCTTTCAGATCAACACGAGAAATAAACTCGTGGCATCGAAGGAAAAAGATTAACATTTTGGCACAAACGTTGCCGGGTTGACTTTTCAACCAACTTTTTGCTAGCAAAACGATATAGTGGTACCTGCGACATAGTAGTGATCGTGCTTTGTGGTATCATAGGTGTGCGGTACTTGAGACACATCGGTTGATCTCGTTGTGGGGTATCGTAAAGGTGGAAGACCGGTATCTCAAGTTTTAAATTCCAATTTCTTTATTCAGAGTTAAGTTGTTGAGTTTATCAGTAATTATTTCCATGGCATTTTGCCTGCATATGAGTCTCTTTCATAAATAGAGTTGTATTCTTTCCACCTTCCTTGTTAGTGAGAGAGCGAGTCAGTGGACTTCTGAGCACCTAGTTGCTCATTCTTGTTGTTGATATTGTTTTTCAGTGAAGATGGAAAAAGGCGAAACCTCTCGTTTCAAAGGAAAGGAGAAAATGAACCAGAGCACTGAGCTGGACTAGTGTGCTTATCTCAGAGACGACGACGCTATCGAAGACTATTATCATATCTTTCGACGTGTGTATTGATATTGTGTGTACTAGTTATATGTTGTAATAATTCAGAGACTTGTCGATGCTTGGACTCGTGGGATGGAACCACTATTGTACAATAAAACCTTCATGTTTATTATGAATTGTATTGTATTTTTGGTTAAGACAGGTATTGACGGTAAGTGGCGACCTAAGTCTACAAGTAGTGGATTTGGGGGCGTCACAGCTTGGTATCAAAGCCTTAGTTATATTTTTAGGAATCGTACGAGCCTAGAATTATAACGCGACGTGAGAGTTTAGAGGTATAATACGATGTTGAGAATTTAGCACTAAGTGCTTTACACCTTTATATATATCTATACGCGTATATAGTCGATTAGAACCTGTTGGTGACCGAAACTCTTTGCTTTTGTAGATGTCTTCTTCAGAATCTATCGGTTTCTTACCTATGCGAGACAGATCTCCTACACCCTACCCTTACGGACCACTAGATCCCAGTTCAGGTTCAGATAGTGACCCATCTGAGGAGTATATGCTGATCTCCAGTGACTCGGAGGATTCTTCTATTCAGATCTTTACACCTTCTCCTCCACATGTGATTGATCTAGATACACCTCCACTTGTGGTTCAGGCAGAGACCGAGCAGTTAGAACAGACTACACCTTTGGTTACTTCCGAGATGTTCAGAACTGAGACTCCAAAGCACGAGATTTTGGAGACGGTTGATGAGAGCCAGCTTTCACCCGTCCGTACGGAGATGGTGCCTAGCTTAGCGGATCCAGTCTCCAGGGTTGCCACACCTACTAGGGCTACAGCTATCCCAGATTTGGTTACTGTTCCTATTCCGATTTATACTTTGACTCCAACGGTCCCTTCTATACCGGACTTCATATTTCCACTTACTAGCGACACTCCTGTTGGTGATACTGCTCAAGTGGTGATACCGATCGATGGTGCACCGGTGTGTGACATTGCTCCTCCTGTGCCTGCTATCCATATCCCTGCTCCAGTAGTGATTCCATCTACTCCACCTTTTCCAGTGCAGTCAGTTGGTGGGCCTGTGCCGTCGATAGTGGATCGAGCGCCAGTACCTTGGTCTGTTCATGATCATCTTTTCCAGCAGTTTCGTTGGGTATGGCTTCGCTATGAGGAGGTTTTTGTTACTAGGGATGCTATATTGCGACTACTGTCGGTTGACCCGATTGCAGTTCATGGAGGAGGCAGCTTACTTGTGAGGGATGTTCCTATGGAGATTATACATCAGATCTTTATCTCTGTTCTGACCGGGCTGCAGACTGATCTCACAGCCTTACCATCCTCTAGTACAGGAGCTGTTAACCGTACTGCTGTTACTGATTTGATTACCAGAGCCACCGAGGAGTTCCAGAGACGCGTGGTTGAGATGTTTGGTCGCTGAGACCATTGCTGATGACATAGCATGGATTTGCCTATCCCTATCTTTTGGCTAGTATAGCTAGTGGTGAACCACTTTCTGATCACATTAGATTTTTCTGTATTGGAATGTTTATGTACCATTATGGATTATATGTTAATATCAGTACCTTCATCTTTTTCAGATTTTATGATTATTGTTGCCCTTTACTAGTAGCATTCCTGTTTATAAAAAAATGTGTTTTCTATAACGACTAAAACATTTCCTTAAACCGCGATAGTTGAGATTTAGAACTTTACAATCGTTAATGATTTTAACTAAATGGGAAAAATATTTTATTGTGGCACATGAGATATATCTTTAGCATTTTCAGAATTCGACATATTACTTTAAGGGTTTACGTTACCGACATCAATATTCTGCTATAAATGTATACTTTTACCCTGTTTGACCAAGCGCTGTGTTTTCAATCTTAATAGAAAAAGATGCCACCTAAAAAAGGTAGACCCCGCAGGAACCAAGGAGTACCCCCAGCAGAGGATCACCCTGATGTTGATCCCAATCCTCAACCTGAGCCAGTACCCCCAGTACAACCAAATCCTAACGACCCTATGGGTTTACTCGTGGAATTCCTAAGACAATATACACAAAATCCTCCACCTAGACAAGAAATACCTCAAGTCAGAAATGATCAACCCCCAACACCACCAGCTAAAAATACAGTTGCATTTAAATCTTTCAAATCATTAAATCCCCCTGAGTTTAAGGGTACCACTGATCCTGTTGAGGCAAGAATATGGTTACGTGAGATAGAAAAGACCTTTGAGATTGTAGGAGTAGAAGAAGAGAAGAAGACCATTTTTGCAGCCTACATGTTAAAGGGTGAAGCGAATTATTGGTGGGAATCAAAGAGAGCAATGGAAGGGAACGTAGTTGTAACGCCCCCAAATCCGGGGTCAGGGATATGGGTCGCTACCGCAGAAACCTTAACAACCAAACAATCAACTGCCAAAATTAAATCTAAAACATGACATCCGACCCCTAACTACCAAGAATCTTTTCAGGTTATAGACTTGGAAACAAGAAATCCGAAAACACTTATAATAACTTCTTTTATTAACTTACAACTCTTGGTACAACAATTCTCTTATACAGTCTTATGTTGTTAGTATCACCTTGACATAAGGTATACAACAACCACAATATTCTAATACAACAAATATTACAACTCAGGAATATGAACACCATACCACTCTAACTAAACATCTGGTAGACAAACTCAAAATACAGAATCACTCTGAGCCGAACATCAACTCGATCCATGACTTGCCCTGCTTCGAGCTAAACTAATTCAACTGCATCCACTATCTATCTCTGTAAAATAAGATTTAAACAAAAGCAAGAATGAGCGAAAGAGGCGCTCAGCAAGTATATAATAGAGTATACAAAAATACTTTTGGAAAACTTTGAAGGTTTTAAAAATCCAACTTGAGGATGAAACCATTCTTGAAATATTCATAACGATAATTTTTCAATAGGAAAGAGGTTTATAGAATTCAACAAGAAGTTCACCTCGACAGCTTTATAAACGATTTAGATATTTATCTCAACAAATTTATAGCGATTTCCGATAAAAACTTTGAATAACTGAGCAACAGATGCTTCAGCTACTAAGAGACAACATTTAAGAAATTCATGAAGATACATCAACTCTCAATTAAACAAACATTCAAGAAATTCTCAATTATTCATAATCTCACTCTTGTCGACTAAGTACTTGCATACTTAGCTACCAGACCGGCCTGACAATAATGAGTTCATGAATAAATAAGAAGATCTCAATTCATTCTCGATTTTTAACAGTCACTGTGCAACAAATGCTTCAACGACAATCTGAATCTCGAATTAATTTAGAACAAATCAAAAAGATTTGACGCTTGATTCTCAACGAAGAAAATATGAATTTTCAGAAGGAATAACCCTTAAAGATTGGAACTACGATAAGACGCTACGAGCTAAGCTGGGTGATCAGCCCATGACAGAGCTCCAATCCCGTACACTTAATACGGGTTCTCAAATGAAAGGGGATCCCAAGCCAATGCTTATACATCATCAGGCGTCACTGCTACCGATGACGTAAATATAGAAATTGGTGACTGGCGCCTCAGTCAAAAGTACGTTCCAATATGATAAGGATATTTAAAAAGGAGAATTCACATTCCGAACAGATATTGAAGTGTCATAATCACGACAGAATATAAAACAGTTCTTATAGGGTGAAGAACAATTGTAAACTTTTGTAACACAAGGGATAGAATCACATGCTTGCAATAAGTTGAAAGCAGTTATAAAACTGGTAAATGACTTGAGCGATTTCTCGCGAATTTACGAGATAAAATAAAGCATTAGCAGAATTCTCATTTTTTTAGAAAGCATAATATTTCACTAGAGCATTCATCATAGATATTTTAAAAACAAGCATACTCTGAATGAAAGAGTACGGTTAGTAGACTTGCAATACATGCATCATACTTTCAATATAAGATATACTCTGAACGATAGAGCATAAATTAAATAATTTGAAATTATGGATTTAAATCTAGTTCGCACATTTCATATATTTCAAAATACGAATACTCTGAACGATAGAGTATGCATAGATAAACTTGCCTCTGGTCCTGAGCATAAAGCAGAAAACCGCGAATAAATCCTTCGCACCTTGTCCAAGCAATTCCATGGAGGTAACTTACCTTTCTTCATACGACGCCCCGATCTTTCCTCTTTGATGCACGTCGTTCCAACTTGATTATACCCTAATGGTACTGAAATAGTTACGAGACGTGTCAGTCCTACCTCGTATCTCGAGTAAACACAACTTGGAATTGTCACTAAATCATATAAAGTCAAACTATAGGTGTCCTCCCTATAGTTGACTATTCTATTAACACTTAGTACACATAACACATTTAGTAAAGAAAAGGAAATGGAAAAGTCCCCCTTTACCAAGTGGACATTTCCTGGAGTTAAACACATCACGATGCTACACAATTATAACACTCAATCAAACTCTACTTAACATATACAACTATAATGCCATTGACATTCTATGACACAAATACTTAATAGATAATCCTCAAATCACAATTAATCTTCAACAGAGCACATAAATTCTCGAGACGACCATTATCCTCAAATTAATACATAAATAGACAAATTAAACCCCAAGACACAATTAATCCTCGAAATGAATTCCTTGACACATATACATAAACATTCAGCACCCCAAAACATGCCTTTAGACCATTAAAGTCAAATAAGTT
Source organism: Saposhnikovia divaricata (assembly GCA_036435485.1). Classification (NCBI taxonomy): domain Eukaryota; kingdom Viridiplantae; phylum Streptophyta; class Magnoliopsida; order Apiales; family Apiaceae; genus Saposhnikovia; species Saposhnikovia divaricata. The sequence goes on from CM071599.1 coordinate 39,598,229, forward strand.
AAATAAATTTAAATGCAGGAGATTTTTAGAAAATTTCGGCATGACCTATTCATTTATCGTACTATGGGCACAGCCCCTCAAATACAATACAACCCTGTTTTTTTATAAAAATAAAGCTGCCTCAACTTGCAGCAACATAAAAGTAAACAAGTAAGAAAAGTACCCGCCCAGACATGCGGCACCTAGCACATAAGGAAAAGTATCCACCTAGACATGCGACACATAGCACATAATAATTTACATTACACTACTACTTATGCTACACCAATGATCGTATTTCTCACGCATTTTAATGATACACGTGACAATCAATCATTGATGTTCGTAAGCCCTAGGGAACAACCCCTAGCACTAACTATTACTTACGCTATATCGATGATCACACCACTTAAGTATATTAATTATACTCGTGATAGCAAATCATGGATATTCGTAAGCCCTAGGGATTAGTCGAAAAGAATTACACAAGTCCTTTAAATATTGACATTTAAAAACTTGTGATTTTCTCATAACCCCTAGCACAATTCTAATTATTATAAAATTCTAACATTTAACATGTATCATGTATTCCCATACTTACCATTTAGTCAATTCATATTACTCCACAATTAATACCGACATCCCCATTAAGCAACCGTAATCATTAAATCTGAATATTAATGACACCACCAAAGTGATTCCAATACTGAGTAGTTGACAATTATAACATCCCACAATTACTACAACTCCACTTATAGCACTTAGCACATAAACATTTATTGATGACCATATATTACAAGTAAGTCATATAAACCTTAATTATCGACTCGATTAAATCTAATTCTCGCATATAAGACATTTATCAAATACTATGGTCAAACTCGATTGTTGACTAACTCGATTATCATTTAATCAATTAAGCATAACATTTCCATATAACCACTTAATCATTTTATTTAAAACGAATCATAATAATCTTTAAATCCACCATCCACTCCGACTATTAAACTCGAATATCAACGAGACCACAATCAATCTCACAATTTCAATTAGTAACTAACAATTTAACAATTAACAATTATTAACTCGAACATTTAATCGGACTCACAATTAAACCCAACAATAATCCAAACTATTAATACTCTAATATTCTCCAAAAATCCCAATTTGGACTCCCGAAAAAAATAATTAACATTTTCCAAAAACTTGAATCCAACTTCGAAAATTAAGATTTAACTACAAATTCCCGAAGTCAACTCTAATGGCCTAACTTTGACCGGCTATAACTCACTCATTTTTAATCCGATTTACATGATTCAAGAATGCATTCCAGGTATTTTCTCGCAAGGATTCTGAATATGCAATCAGTTTTCAAATCCGACAACAACGAGCCACATAACGAACTGCTTAATCAGAACAGAAAAATAACTAATATAACCCATATCGAAAATTACACTAATTAAATTCACAACAATTAAACTCGAAATTTAAATATAATCTAACACGAAAATTAAATAATTAAGAACACGAAATTATACCCTTTTCGTTCCCGATCCGATCCGAAATATCCACCATCTCTCCCTCTCTCTCTCTCTCTCTCTCTCTCTCTTTCCCTCTCTCCTTCTTTCTTTCTCCATCTTCACCGATTTTTCTCTCCCACCTGCCTATATCTCTCCGACATCTCTCCATGTAAATCCCTTCTTCTATCTTCCGTGATGCTCCCTCTGAAATATCTCTTCATCTCTCCCAATATTCAATAATCTCTCCAGCCTTTTCTCTCCTGCGTTTTCTATCCCTCCATCTCTCCCTCTCTTTCTTTCTCTCTCTATCTCTCTCCCTCTCTACCTGCTGAAATCTCTACCACCGCACAACACCACCACTACAGTGGTGGCCTCCTCCCCACGCACACACCACACACAAAACACAGCACACGCACACACTCTTACACGAATTGTATATATATATATATATATATATATACATATAAGTATAGATTACAAAACCCCCAAAATCTCTTCCCCCAATTCTCTCTTCTTCCCGATTTCTTTCTTGCCAGATCTGATGGGTGTGTGTTTTGTGTGTATATCTATGTGTATATCTATGTGTGCTGGGTGTTTTTAACCTAATGGGCTCAAGCCCAATACTATTCAAAGCAATACAATTAAATACTACACACTTTTAAAAATTGAAATCCAATAGAAAATTGGTGGAAAATTAAGATTTTCATTTTTAAAACAAAGAGTGTAAAATTATGAACACCCACATATTTTTAAAATATTTTTAGGATCAAAATTGAATTAAATACGAATTTTCAAAGTTTTGATCCTTTAAATACAATAAAGCTCTTAAAATCATTCTAAAATACTTAAACACCCAAAATAATTCTCCAATAAATTTTAAAAACTAAATAATATCATAAAGATAATATCACAAAAGATTTCGTGATTTTATCCAACTCTAATAATTTAATAAAGATTTTTGAAGATCAATAATACTTGATTTAAATACTTTTAAAATCACTAAAATACAAATAAAAATATTGGGGCACACATTGGCATACATAAATCCAAATATACCCATATAAACTCGATACTAAATATCGTTGAACTCCACAACGATATTCTCAAATCCAATTCCATCCTTTAAATACTAATTAACATAATTAAATAATAATAATAATAATTTATTTTGAAAAATTCGGGTTGTCACAGTAGTCATACCTTGGACTAGGTTCACGCAGCTATTTTTGGAGAAATATTTTCCTAAATACTTGGAGAATCAGATGGAGGTCAAATTTCTGGAACTTAAGCAAGGCAATATGACTGTAGCTGAATACGAAGCCAAATTTTCTGAACTCTCTAGGTTTGTGCCTTACCATGTGGATACTGACGAAAAGAGAGCTAAACGTTTTCAACTAGGGCTGAAGCCGTGGATCCAGAATCGAGTTGCGGTCCTAGAAATCACTAACTATTCTACCGTGGTTCAGAAGGCATCTATTGTCGAAAGTGGAACTGAGTTGTACTCAAAGGAGAAGGATATGAAGAAAAGGAAGTTTCAGAATCGTGGAACTAATTTTGAGAGGAAGCCGGATGATCGGAATGGAAAGAGACCATTTGTGAAGCGGGAAGACAAAAGCAATGATATAAAGAGAATTGAGAATCAAGACACTAGGGGAAACAATCAGAAATTCAGATCCCCTCAGGCAGCCAATCTTATTCAAGGAAGGCCACTGCTACCAGAATGCAAAACGTGTGGAAAGAAACACCCAGGACCCTGTAACCTTACCAACATTGTTTGTTACAATTGTGGACAAAAAGGGCATTATTCTTCTAACTGCAAGGAGAAGGCCATTACTTGTTTCAATTGCGGGAAGAAAGGACATATTGCGCGAGATTGCAAGTCACCACCAAAGGAGACGACTGCACCTAGACTCATGGCACCTCCTAGCAACAAGCCAATTGCACTTACTTTCAACATGACGGTGAAGGATGCTATTGCTGACAGTGATGTAATTGCAGGTACGATTTTAGTAAATTCTGTAGATGCATGTGTTCTGTTTGATTCGGGAGCAACAAAATATTTCATATCGAAGAATTTTAGGAATAAATTAGATATTCAGTCTGTACCATTAGGGGAGACATTGATTGTAGAAGTAGCAAATCAGGAAAAAGTTCATGTAGATCAGATATGTCAAGATTGTGGAATCGAAATACAAGGACAATGCTTCGAAGCAGATCTTCTTTCTTTTAATCTAGGGGAGTTTGATATAATTCTTGGAATGGATTGGTTAGCACGTTATGATGCTCAAATCAATTGTCGGCGTAAGTGGGTTAGTTTAAAGGGACCCAACGGCAAACGAATACAATTTCGCGGAAGAAAACCTACCCGTAATTTTCTGACTATGGCTCAGGCGAAGAAACTACTAAGGAGTGGGTGTCAAGCCTACTTAGCTCATGTGGTTGACAACGAGAAGCAAGCCCCTACCATCGACGAAATTCCTGTAGTGAATCAATTCGAGGATGTTTTTTCGGAAGAACTACCTGGATTGCCGCCCGACAGAGAAATAGAATTCAATATCGATCTTGCCCCGGGAACTGCACCAATTTCCAAAGCACCATACAGAATGGCTCCAGTTGAGATGAAGGAGTTGGCTACACAACTGGAAGAACTATTAGACAAGGGCGTAATTAGACCAAGCGTATCCCCTTGGGGAGCTCCAGTGTTATTTGTAAAGAAAAAAGATGGATCTATGAGGCTGTGCATAGATTATCGAGAGTTAAACAAGATGACGATCAAGACTAAATATCCTTTGCCACGAATTGACGATCTGTTTGACCAACTTAAGGGAGCGACATATTTTTCAAAGATTGATTTGAGATCCGGCTATCATCAACTAAAGATCAAGCCTGAGGATATTCCTAAGACTGCTTTTAGGACCCGATATGGACATTACGAATTCTTAGTCATGTCATTTGGATTGACGAATGCGCCAGCTGCTTTTATGGACTTGATGAATCGTGTGTTCAAGAGATACTTGGACAAGTTCGTGATTGTATTTATTAATGACATCCTGATATACTCGAACTCTCCTGAGGAACATGCTGAACACCTCCGATTGGTTCTGGAAACGCTAAGAAAGGAAAAGTTATATGCAAAATTTTCGAAGTGTGAATTCTGGCTGAAAGAAGTTCAATTTTTAGGACACATTGTGAGTGGCGAAGGGATTTCTGTAGACCCCGCAAAGATAGAAGCCGTAGCAGATTGGGAGAGACCCAAGACTCCAACAGAGGTTAGAAGTTTCCTTGGATTGGCAGGATATTATCGGAGATTTGTAAAGGATTTTTCAAAGATAGCTACATCCTTGACCAAGCTCACCAGAAAGAATGAGAAGTTTGAATGGACACCTAAGTGCGAAGAAAGTTTTCAAGAACTTAAGAGACGATTAACATCTGCCCCGGTTTTGACGTTACCAGACGATACGGGAAATTTCGTAATTTATAGTGACGCTTCCCATAAGGGTTTAGGATGCGTATTGATGCAACATGGAAAAGTAATTGCTAATGCTTCCCGACAGTTAAAAGATTATGAGGTAAGATACCCAACTCACGACCTCGAGTTAGCTGCGATTGTTTTTGCACTAAAGGTTTGGAGACACTATTTGTACGGAGAAAAGTGTGAGATTTTCACGGATCATAAGAGTCTAAAATATATCTTTACCCAGAAAGAATTGAATATGAGGCAGAGACGATGGTTAGAATTGATCAAGGACTATGACTGTTCGATTAATTATCATCCAGGGAAGGCCAATGTGGTGGTAGACGCATTAAGTAGAAAAGAAAGAATTAATATGGAGGTATCGTCAAAGGAATTGATAAAAGAAATTGAGAGATTCGATTTGGAGATTAAGATTCCTGTCCAAGCCAATGAGTAAGTATATGAAATCTCCTTACAACCAGAGTTGATCGAAAAGATTCGTCGATGTCAAGAGAAAATGATGGAAGAAGAGAGGGATCAGTTAACCGGAGAAGAATTTCAGAGTCCAAAGGATGCTAAAGGAATTAAAAGATTTGCCTCTAGAATTTGGATACCTAATGTTGCAGAACTAAAGGAAGAAATTTTGAGCGAAGCACATAGCTCGAAGTACTCTATTCATCCCGGAAGCACGAAGATGTACAAGATATCAAGCAAAACTATTGGTGGCCTAACATGAAAAGAGAAATTGCAGACTGGGTAAGTAAATGTTTAACCTGTCAGAAAGTGAAGGCAGAACATCAACGACCAAGTGGACTTTTACAACGCTTAGAGATACCCGAGTGGAAATGGGAACATATTACCATGGATTTTGTCGTAGGACTGCCCCGAACTAGAGCGAGCCATGATGCGATTTGGGTTATCGTCGACCGACTCATTAAGTCTGCGCATTTCCTACCAATCAGTGATAAGTACTCGGTGGAAAGATTGGTGAACATGTACCTGAAGGAAATTGTGGTTCGGCATGGAGTGCCTGTTTCAATTGTATCTGATAGAGACGCCCGTTTTACTTCTCGATTTTTGAAAAGTTTTCAGGAATGTCTTGGCACGAAGTTAAATTTGAGCACTGCATACCATCCACAAACTGATGGACAAAGTGAAAGGACAATTCAAACAGTTGAGGATATGTTAAGAGCCTGTGCACTGGATTTCAAAGGAAGTTGGGATGATCATCTGCCCCTGGTTGAGTTTGCTTACAATAATAGTTACCACTCCAGCATAGGTATGACACCATATGAAGCATTGTATGGAAGAAAGTGTAGATCACCCCTATACTGGGATGAGGTAGGAGAAAGAAAGATACTAGGACCAGAATTACTTCAACAAACTAAGCAAGCAACCGAAGTTATTTGAAAAAGGTTAGCTGCAGCTCAAGATCGACAGAGGAAGTATGCCAATCAAAAGAGAAAAGACAAAGCATTTGAAGTAGGAGATAAAGTGATGTTGAAAGTTTCACCTTCGAAGGGAGTTATGAGATTCGGAAAGAAAGGCAAATTGAGCCCCAGATATATAGGACCTTTTGAGATTCTCAAGAAGATAGGACCACTAGCTTATCAGTTGGCCCTACCTCCAGATCTTCAGAATATCCACGATGTGTTTCATGTTTCTGCGTTAAGAGAATACCAATCTGATTTCAGACATGTTATAACCTACGAGCCAGTGGAGATACGTCCTGATTTATCGTACGAAGAAAAGCCAGTAGAGATCCTAGATTACAAAGTGCAAGAGTTAAGAACTAAGAAAGTAAATTTAGTGAAAGTACTTTGGAGAAATCACCAAGTTGAGGAAGCCACGTGGGAATTAGAAAGCGAAATGCGGAATAAATATCCTGAATTGTTTAGTGCATAGTTTTGATTCCGAGGACGGAATCCTATAAGGGGGGAGACTGTAATAACCGTGAATTTTCGAATAATTTTTCCTACTCGTCACTTAAATTTTATTTAAGAGTGATGTACTGGTATATTTTTAATTCGAGCGTTTTCGTAAAATCGCGAAATTTTATAGATTCGTATGTAAGTAAAATTATAATTTTTCTATTTAATCATATTTATTTGATTTGTATTAAAATTAGGAATAATAATATTTTAGTTTTGAGTCGAATTTAGAGTATCGTTTTAATTAATCAGCGGGAGGAAAACGAACTCTTTTTACCAAATATTTACATTAAATATTTTCATCATTATGACATTTCATTTTGTCCCCATATTTTAATTTTTTATTTATTTAATAATTACCACTTACAAAACAATAATTGTGCATTATGGCCACTAAATATTTTACAATGATTTTGCCCCCATGTTTTAGTCTTTTAATTTTTTTATAACAAGCATTATCAGCATCATGATTATTAGAAGTAGTGTAGTTTTATAAAACCACAAACCCATTCTTATAAACACAAGAAACAGAGCACAACAACACAGGTAGAATAATTTTTTTTTCTTTCCTTGGTTCTTTCTCTTCTTTTATTTTCTCGGTCAATATTTCTGTCAAATTCAATTCGGTGATTGTGTGTTCAGTTTTGCGTTTTTTTTTGTTATTGCCCGATTGGTTGCTGTGTTGTTGTAGTCGTATTGTTGTTATATGGTGAAACAGAGTTGCAGGGGGAGGGTGGTCTTGCGTGTTTGTTAGAGTCGAGAGGGGGGCGGCGAGATTTCGGTGGTGGGTATTGCATACGGCGGCAGAGAGATTCATGGAGGTGGAGAGAGATGTGGTGGTGGTTGTGTTAATATGGTGGCGGTTGGTGTTAATCGGAGAACAGGGGAGGGATGAGAGATTTTTTTGGTGTTTGTGTTGTTTTGGTTTGCCGGAGGTATAAGGGTGAGAGAAGGCGACCACCACCGTGGTAGTGGTGGTGTTGGTTTTATTCGGGGAGGAAGAAACGGGAGGAGAGGAGAGATTGGGTGGTGGAGGTTTTGCCGGAGAAAAGAGAGAGAAAGAAGAGAGACAGGAGGGAGAGAGAGACGCCGGGAGAGAGACGACGGGAGAGAGGGAGGTGCGGAGAGAGAACGAGACAGGGGAGAGAAGAGAGAGAGAGAGAGAGAGATAGAGAGAGAGAGAGAGAGAGAGAGAGGTTGCAGGAGAGATGAGAGATTTGGGGGGGGGGAATAGAGAGAAAGAGAGACGCAGGGGAGGGGTTTTTCCGGACGGCGGTGGTGGCGCGTGGGCCCCACGCGCCGTCGTGTTTTTTTGTCTTCTGTGAAGCTGTTAAACGGAGAAAATAAAAATATTGATAAAAATAATAGTTATATATATAAATATATATAATAAATAATGAGTTAATAAAATAAAAGAGGTGAATGTTTTAAAATTATTTTTTTTAATAATTTGTTTATTATTTTAAAAATTTAGAGAAATAAAAATAGTTTGATAAAAATGGTGTAATAAATTATTAATTAGTTAAAAAGGAATTATTTTGTGATTTTGGACGAAAATTAGAGATTTATTAATTTGTCGATAAAAGAGGAATAATTGTGAATAAATAGAATTAGAAAGCGGTATTATTTTAGGAGATTTATAATTAGAATTTCCGGTTTATTCTAATTAACCGGATCGAGTCAGATTTAATTTAGAGATTAAAATTTGATCTATATTATTAATGAGTAAAATAAATTAGAATTTGTGGGGTTATTTAAAAGTAGAATTCTTTGATGAATTATTTTTAAAAAAATGAGAATAATAATTATGGATTTAAATTGAATAAAAATGGATTGTTGAATTTTTCATTTTTAGAATGAATTGAGATTTCCAGATATTAAAAATAGGATATATCCTCCAGATTTAATTCCTGAGTTCGAAGAAATATTTATTTATCCCGGAATTACTTTCCGTTATTTATTCTAGAGATTTTTATGAGATATTATATTATTAATTATATTATCGGATCGGGAATATTTTATTTTGACGAATCGCTCACGTAATTCTGGTTGCCATTTTTAGAGAATAATCCCCGAGCCGTAGACCGAAGCCAAGTTCACTGGTAGAGTATAAATTTTATCTTCATTCATTTGCACTACGAGATCGAGGCAAGTACGTTCTGACCCTTACACCTTCTGAAATATTTCGAGAAATGTTTGGATATTATTCTGTTAAAATTATGTTTTGAATTTCCAGTTCGTTATAAAATATCCTGTTTATCATAGTATTGATGTAGAAAATTTTAGAGATTTTCCCAAAATTTTGATAAATTCATATAACGTAATTTGATTGAAATCCAGGGTATCTTAATTGTTTCGAGATGACCCTTAAGTATTATTCAGTTATAACTACGCTCATATATCGAGGTAGTTAGATTTTTATTGACTTTAATCGAATCTATTGTTCAGATTCGATAAATGTTGTTTCAATATTCAAATATGATTCATTTTTCGAATCAAAATAGTTGCATTCAGAATAGTGAATAGAAGAATAGTATATCATCCGAATTTCCTCTAAAATACATACTCTAGCGTAATTGGAAGTTTTCTTCTGAATCGAGTCGTTCTTATTATTTCAAGAAGACTTCACATGAATTATTTTAATCAACGAACCTTACTTATTCAAGGTTGTTACTTATTGTCTTGAATTGACATATTGTTCGTGTCAATATAATAAATTATTTTCTTTTGAAAATATTGTGACGGCCTATTGACCAGGTCGGTCTTGTACAAAATGTAGACTGGCGGTCGGCCAGAATCGAATAGGAATCGAAGTGAATCAATTGTTACCCGGAGGAATAATCATGTAATCCACTGGTCAACATGGGAGATGGCCCATGGGTTTTCTTTCAGATCAACACGAGAAATAAACTCGTGGCATCGAAGGAAAAAGATTAACATTTTGGCACAAACGTTGCCGGGTTGACTTTTCAACCAACTTTTTGCTAGCAAAACGATATAGTGGTACCTGCGACATAGTAGTGATCGTGCTATGGGGTATCATAGGTGTGCGGTACTTGAGACACAGCGGTTGATCTCGTTGTGGGGTATCGTAAAGGTGGAAGACCGGTATCTCAAGTTTTAAATTCCAATTTCTTTATTCAGAGTTAAGTTGTTGAGTTTATCAGTAATTATTTCCATGGCATTTTGCCTGCATATGAGTATCTTTCATAAATAGAGTTGTATTCTTTCCACCTTCCTTGTTAGTGAGAGAGCGAGTCAGTGGACTTGCTGAGCACCTAGTTGCTCATTCTTGTTGTTGATATTGTTTTTCAGTGAAGATGGAAAAAGGCGAAACCTCTCGTTTCAAAGGAAAGGAGAAAATGAACCAGAGCACTGAGCTGGACTAGTGTGCTTATCTCAGAAACGACGACGCTATCGAAGACTATTATCATATCTTTACGTGTGTATTGATATCGTGTGTACTAGTTATATGTTGTAATAATTCAGAGACTTGTCGATGCTTGGACTCATGGGATGGAACCACTATTGTACAATAAAACCTTCATGTTTATTATGAATTGTAATGTATTTTTGGTTAAGACAGGTATTGACGGTAAGTGACGACCTAAGTCTACAAGTAGTGGATTTGGGGGCGTCACAGGCACCAACACACACGGCCAGGAATGCCACATCTGTTAATCTTATTAACCATTCATATATGAATGCGAAACGAATTCCACTCATATTTCAATATTTTTTTAAGTAATAATATTTTAAAATATTTATTTATAAATATTGCTTTAAAATTCAAATAAAACATAAAATTATATTTTAAATTAATCGTTTTTTTGGAATTTTAGTTTAAAATTCTGGGAAAAATAATTTCAACCATTTTTCTTAAATTTTAAATTAAATATTAGGAATAAAATATAATTTTATGCTTTTTTTCGAATTTTAAAGGCAATTTTATTAGTAGAGATTGGCAAATCAAACTGACGCCTGGATGACATCATGCTGAGGCTGTCTCCCGCATGGAGACATTGCGGCAGTATTATTAAATCCTTTTTTTTCGGATTCTACTGCCGCAAGGAGTTGTTGCGGCTACTTGCTATTTTTATATTTATTTCCAGTTTTTCGAATATTAGGAAAAAAATATTTAAATTTTGGAAAAAAAAATTAGTCTTTCATTTTTCTCGAATTTTATATTTAACATTTGAAATAAATTAGTTCTGTAATTTATTTCTTGATATTAAAAATTGGAAAAATGATATTCTATTGATAAAATTTTTTCCTAAATTAAATTTTGGGAAAAAAATATTTTATCAATAGAACATAATTTTTTTTCAATTTTTTTGTCATATTTTTTTATCATATCATATAATTCATTTTTAAAGAAATTATGGATTCAATATTCGTATAAATAGTAATCGTTTTTTTCGAATTTTAGTTTAGAAATCTAGGAAATATAATTTCTTCCATTTTTCTCGAATTTTAAATTAATTAGTTAATTCAAAAAAATAATTTAGTAATTCAAAAAATTAATAGCGCATTTTTTCGGATTTTAAAGCAATATTTATAAATAAATATCTCCAAAATATTATTACTTAAAAAACATTGAAATATGAGTGGAATTCGTTTCACATTCATATATGAATGGTTAATAGAATTAACAGATGTGGCATTCCTGGCCGAGTGTGTTGGTGCGAATCGAAACTCCGAGGTTAAGCGTGCTTTGGGTTAGAACAATCTATGACGGGTGACTCCCTGGGAAGTTCCATTTTTCAAAAAAAATGTTTAAGTTTGCTACTAATTTTTTTGAATCACTAAATTATTTTTTCGTGGGACATTTGTATTAATATATAATTTAAGCATTCATATATTAATTTTAAATTGAATATTTGGGAAAAGAGATAATTTTTTTGAGCAAACTTAAAAAAAATTGTGAAAAAGGGAACTTTCCAGGGGGTCACCCATCATAGATTGTTCTACCCTAGGCACGCTTAATCTCGGAGTTTCGATTGGTACCAACACACTCGGCCAGGAATACCACATTTGTTAATCTTATTAACCATTCATATATGAATGCGAAACGAATTCCACTCATATTTCAATATTTTTTTATGTAATAATATTTTAAAATATTTATTTATAAATATTGCTTTAAAATTCGAAAAAAAACATAATATTATATTTTAAATCAATCATTTTTTTGGAATTTTAGTATAAAATTCCGGGAAAAATAATTTCAACCATTTTTCTCGAATTTTAAATTAAATATTAGGAATAAAATATAATTTTATGTTTTTTTCGAATTTTAAAGGCAATTTTATTAGTAGAGGTTGGCAACTCAAACTGACGCCTGGATGAAGTCATGCTGAGGTTGTCTGCCGCATGGAGACATTGCGGCAATATTTTTAAATTTTTTTTTCGGATTCTACTGCCGCGAGGAGTCGTTGCGGCTACTTGTTGTTTTTAGATTTATTTCCAGATTTTCGAATATTAGGAAAAAAATATTTAAATTTTGGAAAAAAAATTAGTCTTTCATTTTTCTCGAATTTTATATTTAACATTTGAAATAAATTAGTTCTGTAATTTATTTCTTGATATTAAAAATTGGAAATATGATATTATACTGATAAATTTTTTTCCTAAATTTTTTTAAAATTAAATTTTTTCAAATTTTAAATTAAATTTTGGGAAAAAAAATAATTTATCAACAAAATATAATTTTTTTTCACTTTTTTTGTCATATTTTTTTATCATATCATATAATTCATTTTTAAGGAAATTATGGATTCAATATTTTTATAAATAGTAATCGTTTTTTTTGAATTTTAGTTTAAAATCTAGGAAATATAATTTCTTCCATTTTTATCGAATTTTAAATTAATTAGCTAATTCAAAATAATAATTTAGTAATTCAAAAAATTATTAGCGCATTTTTTTTTGGATTTTAAAGCAATATTTATAAATAAATATCTCCAAAATATTATTACTTAAAAAATATTGAAATATGAGTAGAATTCGTTTCACATTCATATATGAATGGTTAATATAATTAACAGATGTGACATACCTGGCCGAGTGTGTTGGTGCGAATCGAAACTCCGAGGTTAAGCGTGCTTTTGGTTAGAGCAATCTATGATGGGTGACCCCCTGGGAAGTTCCCTTTTTCAATTTTTTTTTTAAGTTTGCTACTATTTTTTTTGAATCACTAAATTATTTTTTCGTGGGACATTTGTATTAAAATATAATTTAAGCATTCATATATGAATTTTAAATTGAATATTTGGGAAAATAGATAATTTTTTTGAGCAAACTTAAAAAAATTTTGTGAAAAAGGGAACTTTTCAGGGGGTCACCCATCATAGATTGCTCTACCCTAAGCACGCTTAATCTCGGAGTTTCGATTGGCACCAACACACTCGGCCAGGAATGCCACATCTGTTAATCTTATTAACCATTCATATATGAATGCGAAGAGTCAACTACGAATTTTGACTATATAAACCTTTTCAATTTTGGAAAGCCATGTATTCCTTGGAACAAAAAATAAAAAATACTTTTTGTATTAGGTTATTATTGTGAGAGTTATTACTTACGTACTTTCATGGAGGAGCCACCAAGGAGAAGAGAAGAAGATTGCAAGGAGAAGAGTGTATGCTTGGGAATTTCCATAGGGATTTCTTTTCCACATCTCTGCTTTGTATTGTATTCTATCTCTTTATGACTTTTATGTGTTTTATCATGACAATGGTAGGCTAAACCTTATTGTTGGAGGGCTGTTTTGAAGGCCTAAACCTTATGACAATTATATAGTTTTGGTTTTCGGAGATGTGTTCTTGATTGTGCTTATACATGTTTCAATGCTTATTGATAATCTTGAATTGACTGTGGTATGTGGACATCCAATTAGGTCATGTGATTGATTTATCTGTAAAGTCAATTAACTTTCTATGTGGTCCATGGGATTAATTGTATCAGTGTGTAATTCATTTTAGCCTTTCTATGTGGTCCATGGGGCTGTACGAATAGCAGAGCTTGTGTCTATGTGGTCCATGACAAGTTCTCTATAAGTATCTTTCAGATCGAGCATATTACAAGAATTTTAGAATTATGTCATGAGTTTAGTGGTGGATAAACATGCTTCCAACCTGCTTTCTTAATTGTTTATAACAAAGTTTTGCTTGCTTCATTCTTAGTTTAATTAATACGGTAGTTACAAGACAAAATCATCTTGAATTTGACAAAATATAAGTTTAAGTGAACCCTTAATCCTTGGCATTGAACGATACCCTTAATTATTCTTAATTACAAACGACACAAAAGGGTTTAAATTGATTCACGTCAATTTTTGGCGCCGCGCCGTCGGGGATTGAATTTGCTTTGCTTTTATTTTGTGTTAGTGTGGTTTAAACGTTTCATGTTTTCAGGTACATGGTCAACACCCGCACATCTGAAAAACCTCTTGAACCGTTTGAAGATAATCATGAGAAGCTCTTTCACAAGAAGAGTGAGAATTTAACTTATCAAGCAAAGAAATAAAGTGAAGGGAAAATTGTTATAGCTAACATGGCAATTGTACCAACACTTCGTGATGATGTTGCTATCTCGATTGCTAATATTGGCCATTCATGTATGGTCTATCCTGATCCCGCAGCTGGGAAGAGCAACAGCTTTGAGATCAAGCAAAATTTACTCATGAGGTTGCCTGTCTTTCATGATCTTCCAACTGAGGAACCTAATCAACATCTCTCTAGGTTCGTGACTATTATGGAAAGCATGGGACTAGATTTGGCAGATCCTCAAATTCTGAAGATGAAAGCTTTTCCATTTTCTCTTGATGGACTTTGGATTGGCTAGAGGAATTTCCTGTTGGGTATATTACTTCTTAGGAGAAGTTAGCCCAGGATTCTTGAAAAAATTCTATCCAGCAACTAGAGTCATGAACATGAGAAGCCAAATAGCTGGAATTCGTCAGAATGCAACTGAAACTTATGTTGAGTACTATGCAAGATTCCAACAGTTACAAAAGAGATGTCCTCAACATGGTTTTTCTAAGGGGAGTCTTCTACACCTTTTCTACCAAGGTCTTCTTGAAGGTGAAAAGAGACTCTTGGATTCTGCTGCACAAGGTGCTTATGTGGACTTATCTCATGATGCTGCTGAGAAACTTATGGCTAAGGGAGCTACAAATGAACTTCAATATGGGATTCTCGGAAGGTCAAACGTAACTCAAGGAGCTGGATCTAACCAAAGGCTTTCAAATATTGAGCAAAGCATTGAGAAGCTGAATGCATTAATTTTGAGTGGTAAAACATCAAAGGCTCAACTTTGTGGTATTTGCTCAGCTCCGGGACATTTCACTGATGCATGTCCTACATTGATGGACCCTTCTTATGAAGATGTTAGTGCTGTTGGTTTTGCCAATCAAGGTGGAAATCAGTTCTTGAACACCTATAATCCAAGATGGCAACACTAGCAATGCTTTGAATGGGTTTCAGTTCCAAAATACTTTTGCACCCCTGGTTTTCAACAACGGGGACAAGGCTCTCAGAACATGAGTAGTGATAATAACATTGAGAAATTATTGTCCAAGCTGGTTGATGGGCAAATGGATATGTAAAAGCAATGCACTACAAACTCTCAAGACATTAAAGAGATGCAGAAGCAACTTGGGGATGTGATCAAGAAAATGAATCAAGAGCATGAACCTGGATGATTTCCGGGAACTACACAGCCGAACTTGAAATTTGAGTAAGCGAACATTATTACCACTAAAAATGGAAGGTACGTCATCCCAACTCGGAAGGTATTAGAGAATGAAGTTGATAAGCATGGGATAGAGAGGGACCCAGCAACTGAGAAAACTTCACACAACAAAAAGGTTGAAGAAAGTGAAGATTCACAAGCTAGTGAAGTCATTCATGAGAAAGAGAAGGAAGCTCAGAGTGTGCACAAAAAATTGGAGGAACATGTTTCATCGATTCCTGAAAGTAAGTCTCATAACCCTTCAAATTCAGTTATTACTAATAGTCGCTTCGATTATGTTCCTTTTTCCAGCTAGGTTGGTTCAAACAAAGAAGAGTGCACGAGAGATAAATATTTTGGAGACCTTTCACAAAGTTCATATAAATTTGCCTCTACTGGAATGCATTCAGAATCTACCTGCATATGCCAAGGTATTGAAGGATTTGTGTACTAAACGAAGAAGGCTGAAAGGAAGGGAGGTTGTTGAGATGAAAGAGAATGTCTCTGCAGTTTTGCAAGGGAAGTTGCTAGCCAAGTGCAAAGATCCAGGGAGTTTTACAATTCCTTGCACCATTTGTAACTCCATATTTGAGAATGCTTTACTTGATTTGGGTGCGTCGATTAATGTTATGCCATCTAGTCTTTATGAGAAATTGTGTACTAAAACTGAACTTAGAACAAATGGTGTTACAATTTTATTAGCTGACAGATCTCACGTTTTTCCGAAGGGTGTTTTGGAGGATGTTATTGTGCAGGTTGGCAGGTTCCAATACCCAACAGATTTTTATATATTGGATGGGAGAAGCACCTAATGCACAATTGATTCTAGGAAGACCATTCATGTGTACCACTCAAACGAGAATTGACGTGGCAAGGGGAGAGCTTAGCATGGACTTTGACAATGAAACAATAAAGTTCAACATGTTTGAGATGATGAGATACCCCATGGATACCGAGACGTGCTATACATTGACCACAACTGGAAATATTGCACAAATGTACTTTGAGATGATGAAAGATGATGAACTGGAGACATTAATTTCTCAAGGCATCGGTGTTGAAAAGGAAGGAAATTTTGAAGTCCTTATAGAGAATTCGATATGTACACCGATGGTATTATGGAGCAATGTAAGGCATTACATGGAGCAGATTATGTTAAAGGAGGTCAAAGCTTGGTACTCCCCAGTTCCACGAAAAAACAACTGCCTTCTATTGTTCAAGCACCTCAACTGGAACTCAAACCATTGCCTGCTTATCTCAAATATGTGTTTCTAGGGAAGGAAGAGACATTGCCAATCATAATTTCATCAAAGCTCACATCTGAACAAGAAGAAAAAGTGGTGAAGGTAGTTGGCAAACACATCAAAGCTATTGGTTGGAGCATGGCAGTGGTGAAAAGAGAAGTCATCAAGCTATTGGATAATGAAATCATTTATCCTATTTCCGACTCAAAGTGGGTTTCTTCAGTGCACGTTGTTCCTAAGAAATCTGGAGTTACAGTTGTAGCGAATGAGGAGAATGAGTTGGCTCCTCAAAGAACAGTGACTGGTCATCGTGTTTGTATTGATTACAGGCCTCTCAACAATGCTACAAGGAATGATCATTTTCCCTTGCCATTTATTGATCAAATGTTGGAGAGGTTGGCTGGTCGTGAGTATTACTGTTTCTTAGATGGATATTCGGGATACAATCAGATTGCTATAGCTCTCGAAGATCAAGAGAAGACAACATTCACATGCCCTTTTGGCACCTTTGCCTTTAGGCGCTTGTCTTTTGGTCAATGTAATGCACCTGGAACTTTTCAAAGGTGCATGATGAGCATATTCTCTGATTACGTGGGAAAAATCATTGAAGTTTTTATGGATGATTTTAGTGTCTTTGGTGATAATTTTGATGGTTGCTTGAAGAACTTGGGATTGATTTTGCAAAGATGTGAAGAAACAAATTTAGTGCTGAATTGGGAAAAGTGCCACTTCATGGTGACTCAAGGAATTGTTCTTGGACATGTGATTTCTTCAAAATGTATTGAGGCAGATAAGGATAAAATTAACTTGATACGGTACTTGCCCACTCCGTCAAGTGTAAAGGAGATTGGATTTTTTCTTGAACATGCTGGTTTTTATAGAAGATTCATCCAAGATTTCTCTAAAATTGCAAGGCCTCTAACTAATCTTCTTCAGAAAGATATACTGTTTGAGTTTAATGATGATTGCAAGAAGGTGTTTGAGGAGCTGAAATTGAAGCTTACTTCATCACCTATTATACAAGCTCTTGATTGGGACTTACCGTTTGAAATAATGTGTGATGCGTCAGACTATGCTGTGAGAGCGGTACTTGGACATCGGAAGGACAAGAAGATACATGCTATCTATTATGCTTCGAAGACCTTAAATGATGCACAACTCAATTATGCAACCACTGAGAAGGAGATCTTAGCTGTTGTTTTTGCTTTGGAGAAATTTCGGTCATATTTGCTTGGTACAAAGGTGATGATATACAGTGATCATGCGGCCTTAAAGTATTTGTTGGCCAAAAAGGAGGCAAAGCCCAGACTCATCCGTTGGATCCTGCTATTACAAGAGTTTGATATTGAAATTAAAGACAAGAAAGGATCCGAGAATGTTGTAGCGGATCATCTAAGTCGCTTGGTGAGGGAAGAGGAAGATGTGCCCATAACCGAGACGTTTCCGGATGAACAACTTCTCCGGATTGAGCTATGTGCTCTAACTAATTTTACTCTATGGTATGCAGATATGGGGAACTATTTACATACTAGAATGTTGCCCAACACATTGACTCATGCTCAAAAAGATAAAATCAAACATGATGCTAAATTTTATGTGTGGGATGATCCTTATCTTTGGAAGCATTGTCCAGATTTATTGATAAGAAGATGTTTGCCTGAAAATGAATTTGAGTCTGTGTTAAAATTTTGTCATAGCTATGCATGTGGGGGATATTTTGGAGCGAAACGAATAGTACATAAGGTCTTAGAGTGTGGTTTTTATTGGCCTACAATTTTTAAAAATGCTAAAGAATTTTGTAGGATTTGTGATAGATGTCAACGAGTAGGGAACATTAGCGCTAGGAATGAGATGCCCATGAATCCTATGTTTAATGTAGAAATATTTGATGTTTGGGGTATTGATTTTATGGGGCCCTTCCCGAATTCTAATAGTTTTGAATACATACTTTTGGCTGTTGATTATGTGTCGAAGTGGGTAGAAGCAAAAGCTACCCGTACTAATGATTCTAAAGTGGTTTCAGAATTCTTGGGGACACATTTTTGCTAGGTTTGGAATGCCGAGAGTTGTTATCAGTGATGGAGGATCACATTTTTTTGACAGAACTATTGAGGCACTGTTTCGCAAGTACAACATCACACATAAGGTTTCTACACCTTATTACCCGCAAACCAATGGACAAGCAGAAGTGTCTAATAGAGAAATAAAGCAAATTTTGGAGAAAACTATGGGAGCTACACGAAAAGATTGGAGTCAACAACTAGATGATGCACTTTGCGCTTATCGGACGACATACAAGACACCCATTAGTATGTCACCTTATCGCATTGTTTATGGGAAGCCTTGTCATTTGCCTGTGGAGCTCGAGCATAAGGCGTATTGGGCTATTAATAAATTCAACATGAGCTTGGATGAGGCTTGTTTGCATCGCAAGTTACAGTTCTCTAAATTGGAGAAGCTACGCAATGAAGCTTATGAGAGTGCTCGAATTTATAAGGACAAAACTAAGGTGTTTCATGACAAGATGATCCAACGAAAGCATTTTGAGGTTGGTCAAAAAGTTCTTTTATATCACTCTAGGTTGCGTCTTTTTCCTGGAAAATTGCGATCAAGGTGGATTGGTCCGTTTGAAATTGTTGAGGTATTTCCACATGGAGCTGTGGTGATTAAAAAGGATGATGAAAATACATTTAAGGTGAATGGCCATCATCTTAAACCCTATTTGGAGGATCCTTCGAATCATATTAAGGAGAGCGAGGCTCTCAACGATGTGATTATCTCTGATGCTTGAAAAATAAGGTACAATGTCTAGCCAAAGACATTAAAGAAAAGCACTTCTTGGGAGGTAACCCAAGCTTATTGTAAATTTTGTTTTTTATTATTATTATTATTATTATTATTATTATTATTATTATTATTATTATTATTATTATTATTATTATTATTATTATTATTATTATTATTATTATTATTATCAGAGGTAGATAATTTTTATTTCATTTTTGTTTTTATTTTTTTTACTTCCGCATGCCTTGATAATTTTGTGTGAAGTGTTTCAGGAATTTTGGAAGGAAAAAAAAGAGTTGGTTTGGGGTGTAAAAGAAAAAAAAAGGAACAGGAATTTTATTTCGGTGATGTTGATTATTTTAACCGCGGTGCACAAGTCCCCGGTGCGCAATCCTTTTTCTTCCCACGGTGTGTGTCATCTACCTGCAGTGTAATTAGTTTCTGTTGAAAACAAAGACCGGGGTGCGTGCTGGCTACCCACGGTGTTAAATTCTCTGCAATGAATAATGATGAGCGCCAATTGTGCTCCACGCGCGCGCATCTAATTTTCTGGTGGAGACAAACTGCAGCTCGCATTACTTGTTGAACTGACCTGGTCCAGTCCACAATCTTTCTTGAAAAACTCAATTTCCTTGACAAGCCCAGTTGCAGGCCCACCTTCGTGAGCCCATCTACTGTGGCCTAATTGCTGCCTGCATCCCTTGTCCAACGGGCCTGCTATCCAGTCCAATCCCAGTTGTTCGAATCTACCTGCTAGCAACATGAGTCTAAACCTGTTGGCAATGTCTGGAAAATGCACTTTACGTTAAAAATGATGGTGGGAGATTTTGAACCCCAGACCTCAAGGTCCCCCTGCACCTCTAAGTGGACTACTCTACCACATGAGCTGCGCTACTTTTTGTATAAGAATATGACCTGCTATTAATATGTAGGGAGGCTCTGGAATTTAATAAAGTGGAGCCAACATTTCATAATTCTTTTCAAGCGTCACTTAATGCAATTGCATAATTATTATTATTAATTTTTTTTTCTTCATAGGTATATATTACATATTTTATTCATTGAGGACAATGAACCATTCAAGTGTGGGGAGGTGTTCTTAATATTATTAAAAATCCAAAAAAAGAGAAATATAATTTAAAATCCAAAAAAATAAAAAAAATTAAAATATTTTTGTATATAATTGCCTTGTCTCAAAGCATGTTAACGAGGATAAGTACACATTTTGTGGACTAATTTTGCATGATTAATTCTAAGTGTTGTATCATAGAATAAAAATCATTTGTTGCTTGATAATTCCTTGTGTGTGATTTCGAAAATTTTAAAACTTGAGATGCTTCTTAGTCAAATTTAGTGAGTCGAGCATGCATTCACCTTGTGAGATTTTGGGCTTAATTAATGATTGATACATTTTATATCAATCGAATTTCTTTGTTGTGTGTTGTTCGTCAATTAGCATTGCTCTAGAACTTGTTTTGATACCTTGTTGAGACTACAGGTTTTGTGTGTGCATGAAAATGATAAAGGTACTAGGATTAACCTCATTGACCTAAACACTATCCTTATGAGTTATATCCTTAGTGAACCCCCTTGAGCTTATATCTGTTTCTTTCAATTATCACCACTCTATAATTTTTGTGCCTACTTGTTTATTCTTATCTTGATTTACTGGTAGAGCATTGTGATTCAACTTGAGGGTGGGTGAATGTTCAAGTGTGGGAATTTCTTTGTTAAGATTTGATATCTGGGTGGGAAATATATAATGTGGTTACTTGATCTTGTTCTTCGGAAAAAAAACAAAAAAAAAGTAAAGAAAAAGAAAAGAAAATATGAAAAAAAAAAATGCGATGAAGTTCGGAAGTAGAATTTGTGTTCATTGGTTTTTGCAATGTGAAAGTGGGAAGTACATAATGATGTACTATGGGTTTAATGCTTGTGAAAGTTTAATCATCTTTTACATTATCTACTATTCATGTTGAGTGCTACAATTAAAAGTGAACATTATGCTCTATTAGTTTATCAATCTTAGCCACTTGTTAGCCTATTTCTTTGATATCCTACCCCATATCTAAGCCCCATTACAACATTTAATGAAGACCTTTTGATTTATGCATGCACATATACGAAGTAGTGGAGATTTGGTGGACAGCCAAGCATATGGTAGCACATGTCTATTTTGATTAAACTTGAGTGAAATACTTACACCTATACACTTGTGTGAATTGAGAGGAATGTGAGATTTTCTAGCCATAGCATGCTTATTTATTGAAGGGGACTGTGATGTTTATTTCATGATATTTTTGTCTGTTAAGACAACGTGTGCATACTTCGATTGTTTTGTGCAAGTGGTGTACTTTCAGATCTTCTTAGATTGTTGTGTGATTGAGGTTTGCATATGTGGAGTACTATGAATTGTTGCGTGTTTAAGACTTGGTAATTAAAAATATTTGATTTTGTGGGTATATCTTCTATAAACCGACAGGGATCAGTTAATAAGTTTTTGTGGGTATATCTTCTATAAACCCACAGGGTGTGGCGTCTCAGTTAATAAGTTTTAGTAATGACGCTCTTTGGAGAGTAAATCCACATGGATCAATAGCAATTCATTTTCATTCTCTTTCGGAATCCTACTGGAAATACAAATTTGAGCAGTTTGAGGTGGTTTGCACAGTGGATGGGGCCTGGGGCCCATCACCTTCGGGTCATTTTGGAGGTGGGATAGGAGGTAATATTGGCAAATCCGTTATGTATTTTCAGGGCCTTGCTCAGCAAATAATAGTACAGAGGCTGAACTAAATTCGATTCTGCATGTAGTAGAAATATGGTTAGAGGGGCACTTCACTTCAAAGAAATTGGTAGTGTGCTCGGACTCTAGGGAAGCGATAAATCTCTGCAAAATGGGTTTCTTTAGAGGCTTCCCATTACAAGTCAAGAATCGTAATGTATCCTCTATCTTCAAAGAGCACATCCAATTAGACTATGTTCCAAGGGAGCTTAACACGGAGGCAGACAGTTTAGCATTGAATGGTTTATGCAAACCAATAGTACACTCAGTGTGGGTCGGTCGAGATCTCTGAACTCCTAAGGACTATTCTGCAATGTTATCAGTCCTGTTTGTAATCTGGTTTTCTTTCTTTTGCTGTAGCTATTTTAGTTAGGTTTAGTCTTTAGCATGCTCAGGTCCTCTGCAAGAGTTAGTTTAGAAACTAAGCATGCAGTTGTTTCTTCTGTGTTGACTTCCAGGTTTTTCCTGTTTATCTATTGAATTTGTGGCTTTTCAAAAAAAAAATATCTTCTATAAACCCTCACGAGACAACACTCGTCTTACTAGGGCTACCTAGGGGTTTAACGGCTTGTTGCATACGCTCAATGCAATCGTGTCATCTACGAAAGTGATGTTAGTTAATTAGGATTAGTTTTATTTCTTTTATTTGCCCGAGGACGTGCAATATGCTAAGTGTGGGGATATTTGATAGAGTATATATTTATATGTATTTTAGATGATTTTTATTCCCATCTTAATTATATTTTGCATTTAATTGGATATTTATTAATTAGTTTATAATATTTTATTGTAGGAAGCAAAGAATTCTAAATTGGAAAGGATTGGAGTTAAATTAGAAGAAAAATCGGATTTAATGGACTACTCGCGCATTACACATTGTTTAGGCCGTATCTTGAGTTCTGCACATCAGATTTCGACGATTAAATAGCCCACGCGAAGATAACGAGATTTTCTTTCATTCTAGAGTGGGCCAGATATCAAAGTCCAACTGAATCAGTCCAGAAATAGCAGAGAAGAGTCAACTACAAATTTTGACCATATAAACCTTTTCAATTTTGGAAAGCCATATATTCCTTGGAACAAAAAACAAAAAATAAAAAATACTTTTTGTATTAGGTTATTATTGTGAGAGTTATTACTTACGTACTTTCGTGGAGGAGCCACCAAGGAGAAGAGAAGAAGATTGCAAGGAGAAGAGTGTATGCTTGGGAATTTCCATAGGGATTTCTTTTCTACAACTCTACTTTGTATTGTATTCTATCTCTTTATGACTTTTATGTGTTTTACCATGACAATGGTAGGCTAAACCTTATTCTTGGAGGGCTGTTTGAAGCCCTAAACCTTATGACAATTATATAGTTTTGATTTTCGGAGATGTGTTCTTGATTGTGCTTATACATGCTTCAATGCTTATAGATTATCTTGAATTGACTGTGGTATGTGGACATCCAATTAGGTCATGTGATTGATTTATCTATAAAGTCAATTAATCTTTCTATGTGGTCCATGGGATTAATTGTAGCATTGTGTAATTCGTTTTAGCCTTTCTATGTGGTCCATGAGGCTATACGAATAGCAGAGCTTGTTTCTATGTGGTTCATGGCAGGTTCTCTATAAGTATCTTTCAGAGCATATTACAAGAATTTTAGAATTATGTCATGAGTTTAGTGGTGGATAAAAATGCTTCCAACATGCTTCTTTAATTGTTTACAACAAAGTTTTGCTTGCTTCATTCTTAGTTTAATTAATACGGTAGTTACAAAACAAAATCATCTTGAATTTGACAAAATATAAGTTTAAGTGAACCCTTAATCCTTGGCGTTGAACGATACCCTTACTTATTCTTAATTACAAACGACACAAAAAGGGTTTAAATTGATTCACATAAGTTATGATGTCTACATGCTCATTCTTGGTCGTGTTTTGCTTGGAGTTGGAGTTGGTTTTGCTAATCAGGTGACAGCATTGATCCCCCAATTTACTCTCTACATTTAGCTCAACAATAATCACTATTCAATCATATGATAGCTCATGTTGGGTATATTTAACTAAACAATGCAACAATGGGACAGTTATATTACAATTAACAAGAACAGGAAAATAACCAAATAACGAAAAAAACACGATGGCAAAACAAAATATATAATTAAAGACTGTAAAATAAAAGAAAAAGAGAGAACACTTAGCTCTAACAGAAGCTTTAAAACTCTGAAAGGAGAGAAACAGAACAGCTGAGTCGCCAAGGCTTAGAGAAGTCTTGACTGTTCTTGAAGAGATTATTGCCCCCACTTACGCTGTGATGGGTTGCAGCAATATCGATTCCAGGATAAAATAGCTCAGATCAATCCAGTCACAGACACGGCAGAGATCAACAACGACTAGTACCTCAATTCGCCAAAAAAAACCTATGCAACTTATAAATGAATGCAAGGTAGGCACTTGAGAATACTTATATTCTAAAACTCAAGCATAAGCCTTCTATATATAGACATTTCAAGTTGCTTGGTTAAAAATCTTTTCAATGTGGGATTTATGAAAAAACCCATTTTAAACTCATTTCAAACTAGCAACTTTGCCTATATATAATTATGGATTCCACTAAGAAAATGTCGTAGATCCATACATGAAAGTTTAAGTCCTCATATCAAGGAAAAACTTCCATAAGTTAGTTTCCGGAAATTACATCAAGAGCACATCTAAAATGTGTCTCAAACTTTCCATTTTCAAACAATTTCCCACAAATCCATACAGTAAATGCATATTAGATTCTATTCATGACTTGCTTTTCAGAGTAGGTACCCTTCCGGGTTTGAATCCTCCTAAGTCCCCTACTTCGATGGCTACCGGATATAGATGGAATGTTTCACCTTGAATCTTTATCCGTTTAGTGTAATCACATTCCATAGACGACAACAAATCAAAGGCTATGGTGCTAATCTACGGCTTTGAGACGTTAATGGTCATGTCTCGATCCTGTTCGTCGAATGTTTCAAGGAATAACCCTTTCCTCTAATTGCGACCACACAATTACATTCGCTTAGCTGGGCATCTCCAGAGATGTACTGCTAACATCTCGTCATATGACTTGACCCCATTCAGAGTTCAAATAACTCTTGCTATTCTGGCAGTTACAGTAACTTTTAGGTTTACAGAGGATAGACTCCAGATACATGAGTATCAATCTATATAGTTAAAGGTACAACCAATTCACCCTTACAACTTGTTATTACCACATTGAATACACTTTCGAGGGATCTCCTCTCATGTGTATTAGGTTCCCACTGTAGATGAATCATTATGGGTTAAAAGTCCCATCCCCAACCTAGACTTAAGGACAACAGCATGCTCAAGTCCCTTAGTCAAAGGATCAACTAGGTTATGTTGAGTTCCAATAAACTCAACAACTATAATCCTTTCAGACATTAGACCCCTTATAGACTTTAGTCTAACTTGGATATGTCTCTTTTTTTTCACATTATACTTCTTGCTGTTAATTTTATCGATAGTTGTACGGCTATCACAATGAAGAGCAAAAGCAAGAAGTGGTCGGCTTACTACAGGTAACACTGACATAAGTCCATGTAACCATTCAGCCTCCGTCCCCGTGGCATCTAATGCACACAACTCAGCCTCAAAAGTAGACCGAGTTATAACAGTCTGTCTAGAAGACTTCCATGATACTGCTCCACCCGCAAGGGTAAACAAGTATCCAGTCACTCCATTGGAACCAGACTTTTTAGCTATCCAACTTGCATCACTATCCCTCTAGCACTCCAGGAAACCTCCTGTAATGTAAACCAAGATAGATGGTACCTTTCAGATATCTAAGTACTCTATCAAGAGCATCCCAATGAGTCTTGTTTGGACAGCTTGTATATCTTGCTAACTTAGACACTGAATATGAAATATCCGGTCTAGTACCATTTGCAAGATACTACAAACTCCCAATAATCTGAGAATACCTTAACTGAGACACATGAACTCCTGAACTATTCTTGACAAGTGCAACTTTAGGATCATAGGGAGTACTCGCAATTCTACAATTTGAATAACCATACTTCTCAAGTATAGATTTCTCTATATAATGAGATTGTGACAGGGTTATTCCATCAGTTGATTAAGTCAACTTGATTCCAAGAATCACACTAGCCTCACCCATATCCTTCATTTCAAAGTGCCTTTTCAAGAACCTTTTAGTCTCGTTAATAATCTCAATATTGGTTCCAAACAATAAAATATCATCCATATAAAGGCACACAATAATACATTCATTTCCTTTAACCATGTAGTAGATACACTTGTCACTTTCATTAACTACAAACTCTGATTCTAAAACAGTTTCATCAAACTTTTTATGCCAGTCTCTTGGAGCTTGTTTTAAGCCATATATAGACTTGATTAACTTATATACTTTCCTGTCATTACCAGATGCAACAAATCCCTCAGGCTGGTCCACATAAATCTCTTCTTCAAGTTCACCATGAAGAAAAGCTGTCTATACATCCATTTGATGGATGATAAGACCATGTACGGAAACCAATGCTACAAGCATTCGGATTGTTGTCATTCTAGCCACAGGAGAGTACGTATCAAAGTAATCAATGCCCTCCTTTTGCTTAAAACCCTTAGCCACTAGCCTAGCTTTATACTTATCTATTGAGCCATCCGGGTTCATCTTCCTTTTGAAAACCCATTTACATCTTATAGTAGAACACCCGGGAGGTAGATCAACCAACTCCCATGTTCCGTTAGAAACAATAGAGTCAATCTCACTTTTTACCGCACCTTTCCAGTACCTAGATTCTGAAGAATCCATGGCATGCCGGAAAGTTAAAGGTTCATCCTCAACATTGTAAGTGATAAAATCACTTCCAAAGTCCTTGACTACCTTCGCACACTTACTCCTTCTAGGTTCCTCTACTTCATCAGGAGTAGAGCTACTATTAGGATCCGCCCCCACATTAGTCATCCTTTCCACATGATCAGGAATGGAACTCGATCCGCGAGTGGGATCATCATCAGAAGCACCCTGAGGCATACCAGTCTTCATAGGAAACACATCCTCAAAGAATGTTGCATCACGAAATTCAACTATAGTGTTAGCCACTATTCCGTCTATGTCAGATTTTAAGACTAAAAATCTCATAGCCGTAGTGGTTTCAATATAGCCTAGAAAGATGCAATCAACAGTTTTCGGCCCTAGTTTCTTTCTCTTGTGTTCAGGGACAAGTACCTTTGCGAGGCACCCCCACACATGAAGATATTTTAAACTAGTCTTTTTCTTTGTCCATAATTCATAAGTTATCTTGTCCACATGTTTCAGAGGAACTCTATTCAAAATATGGCAAGCTGTATTTAATTAACATACTACCCCAGCATCAGTATTAACAATAGGTGCAATTTTCTTATCAGAAACACCAAACAGCTTAATTCAGCGTGGAGCTGATCACGAAAAGACAAGGAAAGTGCTACAAAAAGTTAGAGGCTCAGATGATGTTCAAGCTGAATTAAATGATCTCATAGAAGCAAGCAACACTACAAAAACCATCAGAAAACCATTTAAAAACATACTACAGAGCAATTATAGGCCACAACTAGTCATGGCGTATATAAAAACATACTAGTATACTGCTACTATTTTTCTTCATATATAAAACAAAGTAGTGAAATAGCATATGTCTACTTTCTGATCCAGAGAACTGTGTGGTAGTTGAATAAAAAGGATGGTAGAAAGTCATGGCAGTGTGGGCATGTCCATGAAAGCTGATGAAGCTGGGCAATACAACTACAGAAAAAAGATCACACTCTTTGTTGCATTATCGTGTATGGTTGCTGCAATGGGTGGTATCCTTTTTGGCTATGATATTGAAATCTCAGGTTCATGATTACTGGTTTTTTTCCTCTATAAATAATGAAATGTGTTTATATTTTTTTGCGTCTTTGTCAGGGGCTCTGCTGCATGTTTAATGAAATAATGAAATGTTTACAAGCTACAAATGAAATAATTATGTAGGCTTGCACCAATTTCTTTAAACTTGACATTAAAATTGTACTGTGAACACTTTCTTAGAATTTATTTCCATTTTACTAGGAATAATATATAGCAATTTGGTTCCCAGAAACAAAACTAATAATAGTAATAATTAAGCTTGCATTATCCAAGCCCAACTGGCTAAACTTTCTTCCACTCATTTTCTTACTTATAATATGTATGGAAAAAGATTAGTGATACAGACGTCACTTATAATATGTCTGAGACGTGAACTCCAAATGTTACGGATTTGCTATAATTATTTTGTAAATATTGTGAAGGTGGAGTTACATGAATGGATTCATTTTTGAAGTTCTTTCCTAAGGTGTACACAGGAGAATGAAAGAAGACACTGAAGTTAGCAACTACTGCAAATTTGAGAGTGAACTTTTGACCTTATTCACATCATCTCTCTACGTAGCTGGCCTTACAGCATCCTTTGTAGCTTCAATCATAACCGATTCATTTGGCCGTAAGCCAACTTTTATTGTTGCTGGAATTGCATTTTTAGTTGGTTCAGGCCTCGGTGGTTGGAGCTATAATGTCTACATGCTCATTCTTGGCCGTGTTTTGCTTGGAGTTGGAGTTGGTTTTGCTAATCAGGTAACAATTTGTTCCCTCATTCTACTCTTTAATTTTGATAGTCAATCATTTATATTATATATATATTATATGCTAACGTGACTTTCCATACATTTAGTAATTTACTAAAATATCCTCAGATTTTATAAATATATTAAAAATATTGTTGTTGGCATGGATTGAACCCAAAACCTCTTGCTAGAAATCAATTTTATAATCACACCATGACCATCATGCTAGAAGCCCCCTTCATGAAAATTTTGGAACTCATCCATTAGATTCTTAAATAGCTCGTAATTCTTCATTTTATTTAACACTTATTTTAGAAATAATTTCAAAGAAAACAAATGAAATAATGTCTCTTTTCATTTATTATAGGTCAAAATGCACTTTCAAGCCAATTTAGTAATTTATCAATATACCCCTCTTTATATTAATGTTAAAAAAAAAAATTTAGGAATAGATTTTATAATCCCCCTATGATACAAACAACTTAAATTTATTGCACACAACCACTACACCATAACAATTTCTGATACCTACTTAAAAATCATTAACTACATTTTCAAAGAACCTGCTTCCTAGATTTTCCTTGATTTTTTATAAATTTATGCATGATAAAACTATCAAAAATATATTTCCATCTCATTTAATTAAAATTATTATTATTATTATTATTATTATTATTATTATTATTATTATATTTTCATGAAATTTTAAAATTATAAATTATTCTTTTTGTATTATGTATGTGATACGAAAATACGACACAAATTCACATTGTACACGAAATGACATAAATTCAAATTTTGACTTCTGGTACATGTATAATAGTATTTTTTTTTGTGAAATCATAATATTTATTCATGTTTGTTATGCTCATGACAAACACGAAACAAATTCATTGGTACACGTATAGATGAACATTTCATCCATCCCGTCCGATCGCGATCCAATCCCTTTCCCATTCGGGTTGGGATTGCGAAACTTTTCTGTCTGTATGAGAAATATGAAATATTATAAAATAGAAATTCGGGGGATGAGAATGGAATCGGGGATTAAGGTATCCCGACCTGATCCCCAATTCACGTTCCCAGCCGATTATCGGGGATTAATGGAATATTTTATTTATTAGATTATTAAAGATAAATATGTTGGTCCCGGAGTATTGCAGAAGGGGGGGGGATGAATGCAATACCAATAAATCGAAATCTTTAAAGCAACAATGACAATAAAGATTACAGCTTATCAATAATAATATCCAAACACAAATGGATCAAGATTTCTCACAAAATAAATGTTTTAATTATCTTGTGAAGTGTTGCTACAACCTAGAGAAAAATGATGTATTTTTCTCCAGCTTCGGTTTCTTGAGAGATACAAGATTGTTTCGTTGTAGTTTCTTACAGAAAGAATTAGAGACGTATATCTAAATAGACTAAGATACTCTTTTGTCTCTATCACATGGGTTATGGAGCTGCTGTCGTTTTCAAGTGTCAGCTTATTACAATTTGCACACCCATGTGACTTTCCTAAATTGCTATACAGATAGTATTAACAATACAAGTAAAGCAACCTAGATTCTTTCTATTTCTAGCTAATAAAATTCTAGTAGATGTGGATATATCATACTCTTTGAATTGACCAGCCTTGTATTGTGATCTCTCAAGCTTCTCTCGTAGTCTTTGCAGGTCTGCTACAATCGATGGAGTGTTGCAGCAAATCTGTTTCTTGAACATATAACCAGTCACGGGTTTGACTGAGAAAAATCCCCAAATCAAATAATTCATCTGGACAGTAACCTTAACCGCCAAGTCTACTATCAGGAGAATATTCAGATATTTGACAGTACGAGCTCCCGCCAAAGTTGCTGTTGGAACTCCAGACTTGCTGTCAAGTTGTGAGAATGTTGCTATCCAATGCTTCAGCCAATGTTGCTGTCAGATGTAGCCTTCTGTCGTGACTTGCAACATATTGTCTTCTTGTAATCTTACTGTCAAGGATGTGACAGTAACTTTTATTCTTGCTGTCTTCTGGATGTATCCCTTGAGGCTTGAACAAATGCATGAACTTCTTCCAAGACATACAATTATTACATGATAGCAATTATTTGATTACAAGAATATACTCTGGCTGTGACAGTATGTTCTACTTAGTAAAACTAAGTTTAGGGAAATATAGTTAAGTTGTCTCTATGCTATCATCCATAAATCTCAACAATCTCCCCCAATTTGTTTTTATGGACAATAACAACAAATTTACAATTGAAACGTGCTGACAACTTAACTAACATAGATCAGAATAGCTAAAATACCATTACTAATAAATGTTAAAGAATCCAGAATATAAAACTGATGTTCTAACTGCAAATCAACTACTCCTATAGAATGAGCAGATCAGAGATTTTACTTAACTTGATTTTAGCAGTCTTCAGTTGTTCAGATTCTTCCCTCTCTTTTGAGAGCTTCTTGTTTTGCCTTCTTAAGGTCTTCTACTAAAGACTTTTCTTCAGGAGATCTAGCATTATCTTCAATGTCATCAATGTACTCTTGAATTACTCGAGAAGGAAACACTTTAGCATCTTTCAGATAAAACCAAGTTTCAAAATCATATGCATATGTTCTGAATTTTAGGATGTCTTGGATGACCTTGAATCTTCTACCAGGAAAAGCATTAAGAGATACTCTCCTCTTTCTGTCCAGCTTTGGATCTTCATTTCTCCTCTGATCAAATATTTCTTCTAGTTCCTAAGCAACTAGCATTTCGATCTTGTGAAATGATCCAACAACTTTCCAGTAGAGATTCTCCAGTATACTGGTCCTCAATTTGTGAAACCTATCAACATAGATTTCTTCTCTTCCATCTATAATTCTGAGAGGATTATCCAGTACACAGGGCTGATAACCTGCTTTCTCTCTGTTCCGCTTGTTGATTTTCTTGTGGCTTTCTTTCAATTGAGCTTCTAGGTCTTCAGCAGTTTGTTTGGCAGGATTGGTAGGTTTGGATGATTTTGCTCTAGCAGCCTGAAATGCTTGTTCAGCTTCATAAGCAGCCACAGCTGCCTTAGAGTAGGGACGCATCATCTCTGTATAATTCCAATCAGGTATAGGTTCACCATCTGAGCTAACTTCTAGGTCTGCATCATCATGAGCTCTCCAGTCACCATAATTATCATAGAATTCTGCATTTCTTTCAGCATGATATTTCTTGACATGCTCTAAGATGTGGCTGGAAACATCTTTGTCTATTTCCATGAGAGTAAGCATCCTTTCCAATACGAAGAGGTCAACTCTTCGTCTCACCTTCATAGATTTGTATGAGAGGTCATACCTGCCTATCACATGTGATTCAGTCACCATGGTGAAATTAGGTTCCACATCCATGAATCTATTACCATGATCTTTGAGAACGTACTTGGATACATTCCCACTGACTGGATCCCTTTCCACTGAGACAGATGTGATAATCCCATCGATCTTTCTTTTGTACAGTTCAAAACTGTTTATCTTTCTTCTGCCAATGGGCTTCTCTGTCAAAATTTCTCCATGCTTCTTTTTCTTTGCTACTGCAACTGTCTTTCCTTTCCTTTTGATTGCATGCCAGGCTTGTGCTCTAGACTTAGTCCTATTTGATTGGAAATTTTTAACAAGCCTTCGTACTTTGACAGTTTCTTCACTTTGACTCTTGACAGCATCTTTCATGACAGCATCTTTGAAAGCTTCTTTTTCTTGGCTTTTGATAGTGTCCTTTGTGACAGCATCTTTCTTGACAGTGTCTTTAGCCGTTTTGACAGCATCCTTGTTGACAGTATCTTTTTCAAAATCAAAGCATTCAACTACAAGTCTCAAGATACTCGCCTCCAAGGCTTCAAGAATTTCTAAATCCCCTTCATCATTGACAGTATCTTTCTTTTCAGTACTGGGAGTTTCTTGCTCCTCTTGGGTTACATCCTTCTGAGTTTGTGCTTCGACATTCCCAAAGACTTCTTTTCCAAAACTCCTATTTTCTCCAGATCCACCACTTCCTCCAATATCATCCTCATCATCACTCAAGGTATCATCATAGGTGTAGCTTCCTCCTTTTTCACCTCTTTTGGCATTGGCATCAGAGATCAGCTTCTTTCTAATTGAGCTAAGATTCTCATCTCTTTTTACCAATAGCTTGTGGATATCTTTGACAGCTTTGACCTTTTCAATGTTGACCCCTGATTTGAGAATTTTCTTCAGCACTAACATGACTGACTCATTGCTTAATCCTGAACTTTTATCCAAGGGTAGAAAACCAATTCTCTTTGCTCCTCCTTTAGTGATCATTCTGTAGCACACACCATAGGGATTGTGAATCACCTCAGGGAGTTTGTCTTCAACCATCCTCTTGATTTGTGCTAACAGACTATCATTGAAAGTTATTGAGTTGCCTACCACTTTTGTTCCAAGGATTTGGAGTACACTTGCCTCCAAACTTTGTAAAAGTTGCATTGTGATGAATATGGTTAATCCATTCTTCAGATAAACTTAAATAGCCCATCTTTTCTCCAAGTTAACTCTTATAGAGATACTTATCACTTTTCTTTTCAGTATTGGTGCCAATTTTGCAAAAGTTCCCCCTGTTTCGCTAATTGAATCATCCACCAACTTACTGAATTCTTCATCTTTGTTGTTCAAAGTACTCTCCATGTAGCCAATCATCATCAACTTTGCATCTTCAGGGTGCATATTCACTTCCATCTGACCAGATAGTTCCAGTAGTCATGTTCACATACTCAGGCATTTTATCTTTGCCTTTACCCAGAGCATTTTTTTCTTCCTTTTCTCTCCATTCTTTTTGCAATTGCTGTAATGGAGTTTCTGTGATTTCAGGATTTGCCTCATTGATTTTCAGAGGTGGCAATACTGTTCTTTCAAACTTTTGAGCCTCCTTTAATTGCTCTAACACTTCTTTAGATAACAGTACTGCCTCACCATCCATTTCACCTTCAATCAAGTCACCATCTCCAGTTGCCTTCAGTTCTTCGCCAAAGTTTCTTTCTTCTTCCTCTTGCTCCTCCTCACTTTTATCTCCATCCTCTTTCATTTGCACTTGCTCCCCTTGCTCCCCCTCACTTCTTGACTCCCCCTTACTTGTATTTCCACCTTGTTTCTCCTTCTCTACTAGCTTTGCTGCATTCTGATCTACCACTTTCTTTGTATTCTGATCTACCACTTTCTCCTCCTTAGTTAAGTTGATAGCACTAAGGGTAGCAGAGAATGATAGAAGAGTTTGTTGAATCTCAGCAAAACCAGTAGCTACCATAGTGGACAGAGCATCAAGTTTAGCTTCCATGGATGCACATCTGCCCTCAAGGGATTTCAACCTTGAAACAGCTTCTTTAGAAGGACCACCACACCTTAACCTTTTTTATGGTAAAGGAAAAGACTGGGGCAAGGAGGCTATGGGGTTTCTCACCCTCTCATTGTTTTTCTAAGTGATCTCATCACTCCTCACAGAATGACTCTCAAGGCCTAGTGCCTTTTTGTGTGGGGTTCCCTTAATTTCACTCTGGACATGCCCAAGTCCCTCTCCTTTTGCCAGCTCATTTGGTTGCCTCTCATTTTTATGCTCACCTCTCTTTTCTTTTATCTCTCTTTTCATTTTCTCTCCCTCACTCAACCTAGATGCACGGGTATGAGCAGTACTTACATGCATTTTAGTTGAAGAAGTAGAAAGTTTAGATTTTACCTTTAAAGTAGAGAGTGGAATATGATCATCATCAGAAGCATCTTCAACAATTACTAAATCTTGATCAAGCTGTGTAGAGGTGACAGCATCTTTACCCAAAATGTTACTGTCCACAGGTGGGGTGACAGCAACTTCTGTGGTGTCTTTGACAGCAGCTGAGGCTGTGACAGCAACTTCCCTTTGGTCAGTTGCTTTTTAGAGTTCGACCAAGATGTTGGCTGTTTCATTTTCTGGCAGGTTGCCACCTTGGTCTAGCTCAGTGTTTGAGGGAGTGGTATCCATTTCACTTTGAGAAATGGGTTCTTGTGGACCACTTGATGGGGGCTCATCCATGACATGAGATGGATGATCAAAACCTGAAGGGTTGGGACTGTCCCCATCTCTAGGTTGTTGAGAAGAAACAATTGATGGATTAGAGCATAAAGAAGATGATGGTATAGAAGAGAGTTTTGGCTGTTCCATAGAGGCAACTTGTGATACATCAAGAGTAGAAATTTCATGACCCTCACTGTGCCCTAAATCCATGTGCATATCTGCTAGTGTAGGCTCCTCATGAGTGAGTACATGATGTTGTGCAGACTCTTTACAGGATGCCTTGGGAGACAAGCCAGTTTCAATAGATATTTCAAGCCAGCCTTTTGTGAGACTGTGGGGTGGCTGACAGTGGCTTTGCCTCTCTTAGCTCTCTTCTTCTTAGGCTCAAGAGGAACCACTCTGGGTTCACTTTGACTAACATCCTTATTTGTTGCATCTAGTGCAGTTTCTCCCTCAACATTCTCTGAACTACCACCAACACCAGTTTCCAAGGGTCTTTTCTTGGATTCTTGCAGGGCTATTTTTGTGGCTTTAGGTTGTCTAGAAGGTCTGATTTGAACGAATGGAGTAGAATGTGGTTTAACTAAATTTGGGTCTAATCCAGCTTCATTCTTGTTCGCACTTATTCACGCAAGAGAACGTGGTCAACAAGTAATATATGGTAAATAGGATTCGTTCCCACAGAGACTCGAATTGTTCGTTATATCCACTTATACACCAGCTTATGATTTACACTCACTGCCAAGACAATCACAATTTTGGTTTTGATTAACTAATGATTAAATACCAACTATGAAAATTACGAGAAAATAACTTAACGATTAATTTATAATAAACAAACATGGGATTTCAATTTCATTAACCACTTCATCTAGAATCTTATGCCCTTTAACCTAGCATGTGACAGAGTTGATTACTGATTAGATGCACTAAACTGATACACACCAACTTTTGTTGTGCGTATACCATCCTACTGATCATCCACAATTGATAGAAGTCAAGTAGTCACCAAATATGCGTAGTTCCTATATGTCTATAGCAATTGAACACATACCAGTTAAAAATCAAGCATCCATAAAACCACATAGTCAGTGCAAGACGGTTAGAATTACACCACAAATTAATACATGTTCTTCGCATGCAAAAACCTATGCTAGCATGAATTGTTCTAAACCCTAGATCCACTTTCGCATTCACCAGGATTAAACAAACAATTACAGGTGTTTGTGACTCACCTATAACGAATAAGCGTAATCATACTAGGAAATCAATACAATCAATCACACACCAAGGCATAAAAAACACTTAATTACTAGAATCCATAGAAAAAATCCATTAAAATCCCATGATAACGAGTTAGCCCATAATCGACCTAATCGCCATCATGGGTTCAAGTGTAAACATGATTGAAAAAGAGTTACGATAAACCAAAAAAGAGTAGTAAAAGAGTATACGAAAACAACCGAGCATTCAACGCAATAGGAGATTACAAATATGAAATGAAAACTAGGAAACCCCCAAAAAGCTTGATGTTCTCCCAATGGTTCTTCTCTCTCTAAAAATCCACGCTTAGAATAATACGATACTCCTAATTGATGATTAGGGCTTTCCCCCAATAGTACATAATAAACTGGGCTTCCAAGACACAAGGCTGCACATCTCGTCCGAACCGGCCCTTCAAAACAAGCCCAACAGCAGAAAATTAGTATTTCTCAGCCAGCCGGGGCGCGGGCGCGCTCTATACAGGAGCTGGCGCGCCTGGCCCCCCTATCCAGAATCTCGATTTTGCTCCCTTCCTCTGTTGGCTGCTGCACAATGCTCCGATATGCTCCCTGATCGACATGCTATCTCGGCCCTCGACACTTCCAGCTCTAAACCATCCGAAACACGTAATTCCACCACCTTATTCCCCAAACGATACTCTGCACACTAAAAACAAGAAAACACATCAAAAGACACTAAACACTCAGGTACAAGTGGTCAATTTAAGTCGAAATGGAACGTATTTAGTGGACATAAAGTCCACTAACAATTCTCAAGGGAGAAAATAACATACCCAGAGGGTAGTGCAAAATCAAGATTAGGCTCCTGATCAGCCATGTGCTTTGTGAAGCAGAGTGGAATATGTGCATTCCAATTATGTGAACTAAGTGTTGTGTGTGTATTTCTTTTCAAAACAATGCACTCCATGGTGAGGGAGGCATTTTCATCAACACCAATTAAAGAATTTATACACATTGTGAGAAAGCGAGAATAGATATGTACCTTCTTACTTATGGCAGATTTGAGTTGACCCATAAGCAGCTTTCCAACATCCACTTTGTACCCATGGACCAGAGAGTAAGTGAGTTTCTTGATTTAGGAGGGAATGCCATTCCAACCAGTGGTTTTTGTTGAGAAAACCTTCACCATGACATCAAGAATCATGCTCCATTCTTTCCTTAAATGCTTTCTATCCATTTCACCAGTTGGGTACCAATTTGAAGTATCTTCTTCAAGAATAGGGCCAGAATACCCAATTTTTAAGAAGAACTTCTTTAGGGTTCCATCATTTGTAAACTCCTGGTAAGATTCATCTGCTTTGCATAATTCCCAGGGCTTCATTGATGCCCTTTGCAGTAAGAATGCAAGTAACTCCTTTAATATTGAAGTGTATGGCTTCCTTACCTGCACCTCCTCGAATAGAGGCAGTATGCCAGAATTGTTCAAGTTTGTCTAGGTCCAAACATGGGGTAGAAGTTATAGCATGACCTAGATAGGACTTGTTCATGAAGGATATAAGTCCTTTGAAATCTTCACCAGCATCTCCAACAGAGAGAATACCAGCAAAGTTTGTTTGAGAAGAGGATTGTTTAGGTGCCAATTTTTTGCTTTGAGATTTGGGAGAGAGATTTTAGCTTTTGAGAAATTGGTTCAGTTGAAAGTTATGTGTTTGTGTTTTTGGCAGCTGCTTATATGAATATAACAAACATTTTACTGAAGAAAGGAAAGTAACTTGGTCTTAACCCATTAATCAGTCACGTGGTGTCGTGGGTGGTTACTTTTTAGTGGCTGTAAATCGTGGAGGTAATATCCCAATTAAATTGGTCCACTAACTTGACAGTAACCTATGCGCTGTAACAAATTCGTTAGTAATTTTGAGGGGGTGACAACAGGTTTTGCTTGACAGTAACATTGGCGCAAGAACATGCTGTCACCATTAAGCAATTTATACAATCTCCTTTAAAGTTCGTGACAGAAACTTTTTCCATGCTGTTAAGGAACTTGCTGTCAAGACATGTCGTGACAGCATCTTCACTTATTGACAGCAACTTATGCGGAAATAATTTCTGTTATGAGTTTTAATCGATTTTACCTATTGCTTAAAAATAAAATTACCAATTAGCATTTTAATCGATTTAAGCACATATTCGTTAACGAGCACACATCCACATATACACACATACATATACACACATGCATTAACCAGCAGATAACCAGGTAAGAGAATCTAACAGAAAAAGTATGAACAGTACAGACGATGAAAAGATTCTTTCATTAATAATTAAACAAACATTACAAAATCTACTCATCATCAGAAATAAGTTCATACAATTCCACATGAACTGTTTCATTAGTTATCCTATCTGCCTTTAGAAGTGCTTCAACAAAGTCTAGCAACTCCTTCTAGGCTTCAAGGTCTTTCTCCACCTTTTCCATGGCAGCCTTCTCTTTCTCAGCCAATTCTTCTTCGAGCATTTTTTCCATGTCAACGAAGAGCTTCTCGATCTCTTCTTCATGTCCTGGTTCGCACCAGATAATGAGCTTCTGAGAAATGGCGTCCTTGTTCTCCATTATCGTTTCTTATCTCTTCTCAAGGCGTGAGTGATTGTGTATGAAATGGTCTTTATTCTCGTGTTCATTTTATAGGACCCTAGGTGATGCTATAGATTCCCACACATTTCCTTTTATTAAAGTAATTAACTTTAAAAGAAAAAGGACTGACAATTACCCCGGGTCATTTCAAATGACACGACTAATTATCACTGGCATGCGTATGATTTAAGTTAATGTCACGTGACTACTCATTACATAAGTAAAGACAGGCATGCAATTTTAATTTAGCATAGTCATAGCAGACATGCTGTCAATAAAAGAGTAGCCATAAGACAATAACTTCTCATGACAGCAACATTGAAGGCTACTATCACGAGCTGCATTTTACTACATTTAAAATGTAAAAACTAGTAAGTTAACATACGAGATTTAGCATTCCGAATTCACTTACCAACCTATTGAAGGTTGCTTCATCTAGTGGCTTCGTGAAGATATTTGCAAGTTGCTTTTCTGTAGGGACATAAACCAGCTTCACAGTTCCCTTTTCAACGTGCTCTCTTATGAAATGATGTCTGATGTCAATGTGCTTTGTCCTGGAGTGTTGAACTGGACTGTCTGAGATGACTATGGCACTAGTGTTATCACAATAAATAGGAATGTTGGACAACTCTAGACCATAATCCAGTAGCTGATTCTTCATCCAAAGAATTTTTTCACAGCAACTTCCAGCTGCAATGTATTCAGCTTCTGTAGTTGAAGTAGATACAGAATGCTGCTTCTTGCTGAACCATGACACTAATCTTCCACTAAGAAATTGATAGCTTCCTGTTGTGCTTTTTCTGTCAATTTTGAATTTAGCGTAGTCAGAGTCAGAATATCCTATCAGATCGAATCCAGTATCCTTAGGATACCAAAGGCCTAAATTTGGAGTGCCATTAAGATATCTAAAGATTCTTTTGATTGCAATCAAGTGTGACTCTTTTGGATCAGCCTGAAACCTTGCACAAAGACATGTAGCAAACATGATGTCTGGTCTGCTAGCAGTTAGATATAGCAAGGATCCAACCATGCCTCTGTAAATACTAGAGTCCACTTTCTTTCCTTTAGGATCCAAATCCAGTTTGGTTGCAGTAGAGATAGGTGTCTTGGCAGGTGATGCATCTTCCAAGTTGAACTTTTTGAGAAGTTCCTTGACATATTTTGATTGGCTTATGAAGATTCCATCATCCTTTTGATGAATTTGTAGACCTAGGAAAAATGGCAGTTCTCCCATCATACTCATCTCATATTTGTTCCTCTTGAACAGTTTGTAGTCAAAGTCATACAATTCAGCATCCTCAAAT
Organism: Saposhnikovia divaricata; assembly: GCA_036435485.1. Taxonomy (NCBI): domain Eukaryota; kingdom Viridiplantae; phylum Streptophyta; class Magnoliopsida; order Apiales; family Apiaceae; genus Saposhnikovia; species Saposhnikovia divaricata. The sequence continues at coordinate 39,638,467 of CM071599.1, forward strand.
CCAGGTGGCTGTTCAACATATACTTCCTCCTCTAGTTCTCTGTTAGGCCGAATACACAATTAATAATCAAATTCGTATGAGAGTTTAACAAGTAAGATGATTATGCACTTTAAAACTTCTGGTATTAAGAACCCTCTTCGTGATGTAAACTATCACAAAGAGCTGCTAGGTTACAATAAAGATAGTTCAATGCACGATACCCTTCTAGGGTTAACCTAACTGTATTTATAAAATATACAGCTTCGATACAATCTCTAATTGATATTCCTAATAATCAGCTATACAATGATATCAATTACAGATTGTCACACGTCTCCTAAGTCAACTCGATCTCTTTGGTAGCTATCCAGTCTCCAAAAATCTCGCTTCCATATCAATCTTCAATTGATCTCTAATATCTTCTGTTGACTCCGTACGCGCTGCTTCCAGACAGACTTTACTAAACTCTGTCCAGCTTCCGTCAGTCAGACTTTACTAAACTCTGACTTCCTTCCAGTTAAACTCTGATATTTCACTGTTACACTTAAACACTGATTAAAACACATCAATTATATTTAACAATCTCCCCCAACTTGTTCATTAGCAAAAATGCACAAGTTAATAACAGTAATTGATGATGTCAAAACAAATAGACAAATACAGTGTTTATACAAATTCAGAGTTTAAGCTTCTACTTAACAAAATCTACAGAAAATAAGAAAATCCTTACAGACTTTAATCTCTAATCTCTTCAAGATCTGGTGTAGCTCTGAGATAATCTATGAGTAATCTTCTTTCTGCATTCTTAAGCTCAATTTCCATAGCTTCTTTAATCTCTTTTAGCTGAGGATCACTCTCATCTGTCTGATCGATAGCAGATCTAAGATCATAGATTTTGTTTCTTCTCATCTCATTTCCCAGTCTGATAAATTTGACTTCTTCTGACTGTGAATTGAAGTCAAGTACTGTGATTCCCAAATCAGTCTTTAATTTTGCAGTACCCTTCTTCATTTCAATAAGATTTCCATTCCAATCCCTGTACTTAGGAACATATCTGCTATTATACTTCATTCCTCTGATTGCCAAATTCTGGAGCATTTTCTTTCTAAGCACATTTGCAACTGATTGAGTCCTTTGACTATTCACCTTGAAAAGATATAGAACATATTCTAATTCTTCCCAATATTTCAAGCCAATATCATTCTCACCAATTCTAAATACTGTCCCATCAGCCATGAAGTACAAGAGAAAGTCCTTCTTTAAACTCTTCTGATAAACTAACTGTACTGATTCCAGTCTGTCCAAACTTTCTTGAGTGACACCACGACCTGGAACAGCCAGTGAAGAAGGATCTCTAGGACCAGTATATTGCCTTTTGTCCTTGTGTGAACCCAGACCACCCTTATTGTTTCCACCCTTACCAGACAAGGCTCTTCCATCATAGAAATCCATAGAAACTCCAGATAATAGATTTGGATCATGAAGTGTTCCTTTCCCAAAAACTGATTTCAACTGAGAAGATAAAGGTCTAGATACAACTTGTGTAACAATAGAGGTTGTGTCTTTCTTCTGTGAACTATCTCCTTCAATGCCTTTCAGCCTGAGTTTAGCTTCTGCTGCCATTGTTTCCTTTGATAACTGAGATTTTTGACTAACATCAGCACTTTCCTTGATCACAATGCCTTTAAGAACAGGCCTAGGAGCTTTTCCTTTCTTTAACTTACCAGACTTTAAAGCCTTGAGATGTTCTTCTTGTAAACTCTTTTCTTCAGCTTTAATGTCCTCAATTGTAACTCCTTCCTCATTCTCTTCAATAAACAACTTAGCAGCCAATTCTTCATCAGTCTGTGGATTAGAAGATAATAGCAAACTCTTGGTCTTTGAAGTACCTTGAGTATCAGTGTTTATCCCAACAAACTGTGATTTAGAGGACTTGCTAGTTTTCAGAGTTTGAAATTCTTCAGTTTTGCCCTTTCCTTTACTACTTGCTCCTCCATCTCCAGCATTATCCTTTCTGATCAGAGTTTGAGATTGCTTGCATTTGTCTTTAGAAACTCTCTCCCCCTTTTTGACATCATCAGGCATAAGAATATATGTGATTAACTCCAAGGATGTAGCAATAGAATCAATCTTTAAGGACATATCATTCTGATTTTGTTCAACTTTGCTCAGCCTGTGAGACAAAGTTTCTTGATTCTGAGTAAGATAGTGAAATTTATTCTTGTTATCAAGTTTAATCATATCAGCTCCTCTAACAACATCACCTCGAACATCAGAGATTGCCTTTTGACATAGATCAAACCTAGAGTTGAGAGTCTTCACTTGTACAACTGTAGCCTTGAGACAAGATAGAATCTCTGGATTTGTAATTGTTCTGGAGGTTCTCTTGACAAATTCAGCTGCTCTTGCAACAGGAAAGATACAAGTGTCCTTGTACCAGTCATTTGAAAATTGTTCAAGGTGTTCTTCTTCAGCATCTGCTTGATTTGAAGGACTAGCAAAATCCTTAACCTTAGCATCAGTCTGGACTGGTAAACTCTGAGATGTCTGTTTTGCTTTGATGTTTGTCTCTATTGTCCTCTTAACTCTTGCATGTCTTTCAGTGGTTGCTGCTGATTGCTTTATTCTGCCTCTTTTTGCTTTAGGCTGTGGTTGTGGTTGAGATTGTGATGGTTCAGAGTTTATTTGTGGAGTGTGTGAAGATTGTTTTGTGATTGGAGATTGAGGGTTTTGGGTTGGAGCAGTGTTTGTGATTGGTGATGAAGGTTGTTGAGTAGGTGCAGTGTGGGTAGGTGATGTAGGTGGTTCAGTGTTTAGTGGTTCAGGTTGTGGTTGGTCTTGAGGTTGGTTGAGAAAATTCTGCAAAGCAAGTGGCAGAACAAAGGCAGGTAGATTTTCTTTACCAGCATCCTTATTAGTCAGAGAATATTCTCTTGTTGACTCTAAAAGGCTGAATTTCATCAGTTTCAGCAATCTCTAAACCAGATACACAAGCAGTGAATAGCATTTGACAAAATCGAGCAAAATAAACTGTAGTAGACTCTGACAGTTTATCACCTAGATTCATTAGAACATATCTACCAAAATCAAAATTACTGCCATAAAGTAGAGAATACCCGATTTGTAGACTATCCATTGGAATAGCATCCCAATTAGTGACCTTCTTCTGGAATGTCCTTGTAATGCAATCGAAGAAAAAATTCCATTCCTTCCTGAGATTAGGCCTCTTTACACTGCCAAGCTTGTCAAGAGAATCCATGTAGCCTATCTCCTGTAGCATCTGTCTCAATTGAGGTTCAACAACGTAAGTATAAGAGGTGTGTGTATCAAACCCCATCGTGTCTCTGACAGTTTGTGGAGTAATCACAAACTCTTGTTCTTCATGAGTTAAGATGATGTTTGGAGTCCCATTCTCTCCTCCATTCACATAGATCGAGTTTTGCCAAAAAGTGGCAATTTGAGATGCAGAGAGAGTACCAGGTTCAACCAGAGCTTGTCCAATCTCTGAGTCTCTCAAGAAATTCTGCATAAGATGAAACGCTTCTGGAACACGTTCATGATGGAGTGGAGCTGCATAATTGTTAGGGACAAAACGTAGACCAAGAACAGTGAATGGTTTAGAAGCCATTGAATCAAGAGAAAAGTGTATGTAGGAAAGGTGTTTGTGAAAATGCCCAAATGAACACTGAGAGAACTGTGAGATGTAAAAGTGAGTGGGTGAAAGTAAAACTCAATCGTTTGTACACAAAAGTAAATAGAGTTGTAATTAAAAATTAAAACTCAATCTTTTGTGTATTCAAACACTCAACAGTTCCTAGATTAATGTGTGAGTGGGACACAATAATGGGTGAGTGGTACACAATAATGGGTGAGTGGGACACACGCGCTCGTAATTTTAAGAAGTGTATTTGTGAGTATAACAATAAAATATTTGATTTTTAAAAAAAAAATCAAATAACACTCTCTTAAAATACCTGGAACCATTAAAAACCAGAATACGAAGCGTTTACCTGTAACCATTAAAAACCAGAATACGAAGCGTTTTATTACTTCGTTACTTACCCATCTCTATTTAACGCCTAGAGACTTGTTCACTATCCCTTTAATCTTTCATTCTCTCCTGAAAATCAAAAACCCTTCACACAACACACCGTTAAACAATGTCAAAACTTACCATCAAGGAAAAGAATCTCCATCTCGTAGAGAACAGAGATATCTTCAGTTATACTCGTGAAGAGTTTGATGCCTTTGACTGGGAAAGGCAGCTTGAAACTCTGTGGCTGCAGATGGATGCCAGTCTTGAAGAAATCGAGAGAGAAAAGCCTGCAAGAGTGATCGACATCGATGCTGCTCTTCAAGCAACATTAACATGGCTTTCCTCTAAGGCATCCTCATCCAACACCACCAACCATTGTTAATGAATATGTCAGCAAAAATAACCTTATCCCTTCAACTTCCACCCAAACAAAGTGGCAAAGATGGGATCTGGGATGTCTGACAGCAATGGAGTGGTTTGGATTTCACTTTTTATTTTCCTGTTGAATAGATTAGTATATAGAGCGAACAAAAAGATGTAATATTTGCATGTAATCTCTTTCTAATTATCAATGAAGAATCCGGTTTCTCTAATCTTATTCAATGTGTTCTGCAATTTTTATGTTTATGAATTGTTCTTGAAAGAATTAAATCAAAGAAAATGAAAACTAATTAAAGTAATCATATAAGTAACAAATTCATCAACAATAACCACAATGAAATCAGGAACAGAACAATTAGGGATTACTTGACCACAATAACCACAATTAAAGTTCGTTGTATTCTCTTTCCTATTTCCAAGACACTTTAACACAATACACTTATTAACAGTTGTCAAAAGCACTATTTACTCCAAAATTTTCAAATTGTCCAAATGAAAATTTACCTCAGAGTACTAACCACAAATCAACAGCGTTTGTCAATTCTCCAACTTTATCACTGAAACCCTTTAAAAAATTGCACAGTTGTGAAAATATGTGTGTGTGTGTGAAGCAGGGTTTACTAAATCAATTTTTAGAGCATCTAATTTTTCATAAAATCCATAAAGTAAATCAATAAACACTGGATGCACAAACTGTCATAGTAAACACTGACTGTATGATGAAAGCTAAACTCTGTAGTAATCAATCAATATACAGTAACATTTAATTTATTTTATACCCCCTCTATTTTTTTTTATTCTATTCATTCCAGTAATTAGAGGTTGGAACCAGTCACCAAAAATTCAAAAATTTTAGCCCTTATCATTTTGATAAGTTCCTGGGTCATCCTAGTCTTTGACTAGTCACCAAAAATCAGAGAATTTTAGCACATATTATATACCAATAAGTTCCTGGGTCATCCTAGTCTCCAACATAATCTCAAAGGAGTATAGCAACCTATATACATTTTCTTTGGGGTATTGCAGTAAGCATTTTAATCTACCAGAGTATAACTAACAGAGTTTAGAGTTCATCAACATCAGTAGTTATTCATGAAAGGCAATGCACACAGTATTTATAGACATAGAGTTTAGGACAAAATAAACTAAGAGATGCTATAAATATGAACCAGTATCATGCTGTGTTAACTTTCTGTACAATCTAAGATTAGATCACAATAACTCAGAAAGATTCATGATTAATTGTTGAGAATCATGGTTCATACATATTTCTTCATTGGTGTTTTCATTCAGACAAAAATCAACTCAGAGTTCACAGAGTTTATCAAACTTATTACCAGTGTATGACATACAGGCATGCTGACAGAGTTTAACAGAGTTTGACAGAAAAACATGTTAACAGAGTATGCATAACAGAGTTTAATCAACAGAGTTCACTTAGCACTTAACAAATCAAGGAAATATGAGTAATACATTACATAAGTAAAATTTGAATCTAACCAACATTCCTAGTCAGAACCAGAGACCATTCCTAGTTCATTGACCAGTCTTGTAAATGTAGCTTCACTCAATGGTTTGGTGAAGATATCTGCAAGCTGTTGTTCTATAGACACAAAATGTAATTCAATATTCCCTTCTTCCACATGTTCTCTGATGAAATGGTACCTTATGCTGATGTGCTTGGTCATTGAATGCTGTACTGGATTACCTGTCATAGCAATAGCACTTTGATTATCACAGTAAATAGGAATCTTACTGTACCTCAATCCATAATCCAGCAATTGATTCTTCATCCACAAGATCTGTGCACAACAGCTACCAGCTGCAATATACTCTGCTTCAGCTGTAGATGTAGAAATTGATTTCTGTTTCTTGCTGTACCAAGAGACAAGTCTGTCACCAAGAAATTGACAACTTCCATTGGTGCTCTTTCTGTCTATCTTGTAGCCTGCAAAGTCTGCATCAGAATACCCAAGTAGCTTGAAATCTGATTCTCTGGGGTACCACAGACCTAATGATATGGTGCCCTTGAGATACTTGAAGATTCTTTTCACAGCTGTCAGATGTGGCTCTCTAGGATCTGCCAGAAACCTTGCACAAAGACTGGTTGCATACATGATGTCAGGTCTACTAGCTGTCAAGTAAAGAAGAGATCCTATCATGCCCCTGTAGTTTGTCATATCCACTGAAACTCCTGTGTCTTTGTCCAATTTAGTTGTTGTTGCCATGGGAGTTGATGCAGATGAAAAGTCAAGCATACCAAATTTCTTGAGAAGATTTCTGGTATATTTTGCTTGATTAATGAAGATACCATCATCTATTTGTTTCACCTGTAGCCCTAGAAAATAACAAAGCTCTCCCATCATGCTCATTTGATATCTGGACTGCATGAGCTTGGCAAACTTCTTACAGAGTTTATCATTAGTAGACCCAAAGATAATGTCATCAACATATATCTGAACTAAAAGCAAGTCACTCCCAGATTTGAAATAAAACAGAGTTTTGTCAATAGTACCTCTGTTGAATAAACTTTCTAAGAGAAATTGAGCTAGAGTTTCATACCATGCCCTTGGTGCTTGCTTAAGTCCATAGAGTGCTTTATCTAGCCTGTAGACATAATCTGGATATTTGGGGTCCACAAATCCTGGTGGTTGTTCAACAAACACTTCTTCTTCAAGCTTCCCATTCAGAAAAGCACTTTTCACATCCATCTAGAACACTTTGAATTTCTTGTGAGAGGCATATGCTAGAAAAATTCTGATTGCCTCCAATCTTGCAACTGGAGCAAATGTTTCATCATAGTCTATTCCTTCCTGCTGTGAATAGCCTTTTGCTACCAGTCTAGCCTTGTTCCTTGTGATAACACCTTCACTGTCAGTCTTGTTTCTGAAAACCCATTTAGTACCAACAATAGATCTGTTCTTTGGCCTTGGTACAAGGGTCCAAACTTCATTCCTTTCAAATTCATTCAACTCTTCCTGCATTGCTGTTATCCAGTCAGCATCTTGAAGAGCTTCTTCCACTTTCTTTGGTTCATTCTTAGACAAGAATGCATGAAACAGACATTCACTTGCAGTGGCACTTCTTTTTTTCACTTTTGCATCTGGATCACCAATTATCAAATCAGGTGTATGTGATTTAGTCCATTTCCTAGCAGAAGGCAAATGACTTCTGTCAGCATGTGATCCTCCCCCTTGATCCATGCTCTCCTGATTTTGTTGTGGGCTTTCTTCATTTTCTGAGACTCCCCCTGAACTTGACTGCCCAGAGTCAGAATTTGAATTTTCAGAGTTTGAATCATCAGAGTTTGATCCAGATTTTTAAGTTGACTCAGTATCAGTGTTTGAGTCTTCATCTTGATCATGCTCCCCCTCAACTGGTTCTTCCCTTTGTTGTGGCTGAGAAGTTTCTCCAGTGTTTACCAGTAGAGGTTCAGAGTTTGTTACAACAGAGTCTGTCAGAATTGATTCATCAGAGTTTACTTCATCAGAGTTTAAATCTTTATTTTCAAAATCCAGTTGATCATATTCATCTTTGTCTTCAAGTCCAGTTATCTTCTTATCATCAAAAGAAACATGTATAGATTCCATGATCACTTTAGTTCTCAGATTGTAAACTCTGAATGCCTTTGTTGACAGTGGATAGCCAACAAAAATTCCTTCATCTGCCTTTAGCTCAAACTTGGTCAACTGTTCAGGATGAGTCTTCAAAACAAAACATTTGCATCCGAAAATATGAAAGTATTTCAGGTTAGGCTTCTTTTTCTTCACCATCTCATATGGTGTCTTTCCATGCTTATTGATCAGTGTAGCATTTTGAGTAAAACAAGCAGTTTGAACAGCTTCTGCCCAGAAATAAGTTGGCAATTTTGCTTCATCAAGCATAGTTCTGGCAGCTTCAATCAAGGTTCTATTTTTCCTTTCAACTACACCATTTTGTTGTGGTGTACCAGGTGCTGAAAATTCTTGCTTCACTCCATTGTCCTTGTAGAATTCTTCCATTGTTGCATTCCTGAACTCAGTTCCATTATCACTTCTGATGATTCTGACTTTGTTACTTGATCCTTTGTCCAGAAGTTTCACATGCTCCATCAGAGTTAATGTAGTTTCATCCTTCTTTGCTAGAAAATACACCCAAGTGAATCTAGTGTATTCATCAACAATGACTAAAGCATATTTCTTCTTTGCTATAGATATAACATTTACTGGACCAAAGAGATCAACATGCAGAAGATGATAAGGATCAGTGATTGAAAATTCTGTCTTGCTCTTGAAAGATGACTTCCTTTGTTTGGCCTTATGACATGAATCACATAGGCCATCAACATTTAACAGAGCCTTTGGGAGTCCTCTTACAAGATCCTTTCTGATCAATTCATTGATGTTGTTCAAGTTCAAATGTGAGAGTTTCTTGTGCCACTTCCAACTCTCTTCACTAGACATTCTTGTAGACAGGCAAACAGCTTTTCCAACAGAGTCTATTAAGAGCTTGATTTCATAAATGTTGTTTTGCCTATTACCAACTAGAACAACTTTTCCTGTAGATTTGCTGATAACTTCACAATATTCAGGTTGAAAATCTACATGATATCCCTTGTCACAGATTTGACTCACAGATAGCAAGTCATGCTTGAGTCCTGGGACATGAGCTACATTGTTGATGATGACATTTCCAAGATTAATATTGCCATATCCCAATGTTCTTCCTACATTGCCATCACCATAAGAAACTTTTGGGCCAGCCTTCTCCTCAAAGTCTGATAGCAGGGCTTTATTTCCAGTCATGTGTCCTGAACATCCACTGTCCACGACTAGGGTTGCCTCCCTTTTGCCCTGCAATCACAAGCAGTTACTGAGGATTAGATTTAAGGATCCAGACTTGCTTGGATCCTTTGACATTCTTAACTTTGTTAGCTTTAGCAGCGGAATAAACATTATCAGAGTTTGAGCTAACAGTATCAGAGTTTACACTTGCAGTATTAACTTTAACCCATTTCAGATTGGGTTTCAGTTCATAGTAATTATGATAGATAGCATGATACTCTCTGCAAGTATAAATGGAATGCCAAGTGCTTCCACAGTGTGTGCATAAAGTCTATGGCTTAGTTCTAGCAAAATCCTTCTTTACCTCAGACTTGGAAGGTAAAGAATTTATATTTTTGTTTTTCTTGCAGAAATTTGCAAGATGCTTAGTACTACCACAGTTATGACATGTCTTTCTTGGAGCATAACTAGCAAGCATTGGTTTATTTCCTGAAGTGATGCCTACTTTTCCATTTCTGTTCTTATTTGACACTCCCTGTTTCTTAACAGATTTTAACTCCTTCAGTTTATGTTTGAGTTGTTTATCTGTCATTGAACCAATATTAACCTGTTTAACACTAGTTTTTACTGGTTCACTTTTAACAGCTTCTTTTTCATTATCAGACAAAAATTTACTGGCTCCATGTACAAAATGAGGTCTGATTTTAACTTGATTTTGAAATCTAAGTTCATCTCCCTCATTATAACCTACACCGACAGTGTCTGTTTGAAAAATCTGTTGAGTGTCCTTTCCAGAATTAGTCCAAGTCCTAATTTTCTTATTTGCTTCCTCCAACTCAGATTCTAGTTGTTTATATTTCTGAAGCAAATCCTGTTCTATAGAAACAGCATCATCTCTCTCTTTCTGAACTTGTTGCATATTTTCAAGTTTTTCTTCAACAAGTTTATTTCTAACCTTAAGTTCAGAATTTTCAAATTTTATCCTCTCATTCTCTAAAGTCTGATCCCTACAACTTATATGCAATGACTTAAGATAAATTCTTAATTGAGCAATGTCATCAATATTATAAGCATAGGTAGTTAGAGGTACCTGATTTTCAGAAGTTTCTGATTCAGTGGTAGCCATGAGAGCATAGTTAATTTCTTCATCAGAATCTGAAGTGTCTGCCCAATCTCTGCCTTTAGTGTAGAGTACCTTTCCAGTTTTACCCTTCTTGCACTCAGGAGCATAGTGACCCATCTCCTTACACTTGTAGCATTGAATTTCAGACTTATCCTTCTTTCCCTTTGAATCTCTCTTATCAGACTTCCTGAAGCTTTTTCTGTCTTCATTTGAATCTCTAGAAAACCTTTTCCCTTTCTTGAAATTCTTGAAACCCATTTTCTTGAAGGTCTTCACCATCAACACAGCCATTTTTCTCATTTCTTCTTCATCATCCTCAGAGTCAGATGATTCAGAAGAGTTTGAATCACAATCAGAGTTTGATGATTCACTTTCTGAGTGTATGACCAAAGCTTTTCCCTTCATTTTCCTTCTTGATGCCTCTTTCTTCTGAGGCTTCTCTTCAACCTTAAGAGCAACAGACTTTGCCTTCCTGCTTGACCTCCTGTTTCTCTTCTCCATTTCCAATTCATAAGTTTTGAGCAGCCCATAGATTTCATCAATCTCTGTTTCAGCAAGATCATAGTTGTCTCTAATAGTGGTTGTTTTCACATCCCACTTTTCAGGTAGAGAAAGAAGAAACTTGAGATTTGAGTCTTCTAGATCATACTCTTTGTTGACCAATGACGGATCATTGAGCAGTTTACAGAATCTATCAAATGTTTCTGTCATGGTTTCTTCAGGTTTAGCCTCAAAATGCTCATACTCTTGTGTGAGTATGTTTCTCCTATTCTTCTTAATAGCAGCAGTTCCTTGATATCTGACTTCAAGAGCATCCCAGATCTCTTTTGCAGTGGTGTAGTTAATCACTTTGTTAGACATAACATTGTCTAAAGCACTATGCAGTAAATGCCTAACCTTTGCATCCTTAGCAATTGATGATAGATCTTCAGGAGTCATGTCCTTCTTTTCCTTTGGAACTATTTTAGCTTCTTCACCAGCAGTTGCAACAGATAGCTTTGTAGGATTATGAGGGCCTTCATAAATCCTGTCAAGATATTCTGGATCTGTAGCCTCCAGAAACATAGTCATCTTGACCTTCCACATGGCATACTCTGATGGCCTGAGAATAGGAACCCTGATTGGTTCATAACGACTCACAGTAGTAGGAGCCTTTTCAGAACTAGTAGTTGTTGGTGGAGGAATTGCTGACATGATTATTGTTGTGTTTGGATCTTAACCTGTAATAAAGTAACAGATTGGCTCTGATACCACTTGTTAGGCCGAATACACAATTAATAATCAAATTCGTATGAGAGTTTAACAGGTAAGATGATTATGCACTTTAAAACTTCTGGTATTAAGAACCCTCTTCGTGATGTAAACTATCACAAAGAGCTGCTAGGTTACAATAAAGATAGTTCAATGCACGATACCCTTCTAGGGTTAACCTAACTGTATTTATAAAATATACAGCTTCGATACAATCTCTAATTGATATTCCTAATAATCAGCTATACAATGATATCAATTACAGATTGTCACACGTCTCCTAAGTCAACTCGATCTCTTTGATAGCTATCTAGTCTCCAAAAATCTCGCTTCCATATTAATCTTCAATTGATCTCTAATATCTTCTGTTGACTCCGTACGCGCTGCTTCCAGACAGACTTTACTAAACTCTGTCCAGCTTCCGTCAGTCAGACTTTACTAAAATCTGACTTCCTTCCAGTTAAACTCTGATATTTCACTGTTACACTTAAACACTGATTAAAACACATCAATTATATTTAACATTCTCCATTAAGAAAGGAACTTTTGACATCCATTTAGAACACCTTGAAGTTACAGTGTGTAGCATAGGCTAGAAATATTCTGATGGATTCAAGTCTGGCAACAGGTGCAAATGTTTCATCATAATCGATCCCTTCCTGTTGACAATAACCTTTAGCTACTAGCCTTGCCTTGTTTATTGTCACATTTCCACCTTCATCCAATTTGTTTCTGAAAACCCACTTTGTGTCAACAACTGACTTCCCTTTTTGTAACACCCCCAAATCTGAGGTCAGAGATTCAGGTCGTCACGCCGCCATCCAACCATATCAAACCTGTATTAACTTTACAACTCAACAACACATCCATCCAGACCTCAATCTTACACACAAGCAAGTTAGAGCCTCAGAAATGATAATCAAAAGTGCCGCTAAATATTACAATTCATTTGTACAAATCAGAGTCTTACGCAATTCCACTTATACAACTACACTTGAAGACAAGTCTTACTATTACGGTTGAAAACCTATCAGACTTACTCTGTGGTATTTATCAGAAACTAAATCATCTCCGGGGTAGATCTTCTACTCCTCTTCTGCTGTTGCGGAGTTAACCGACCAAATTCTTCTCTTTCTGAAAAGTTTTTTATAAAGCAAGAATGAGCTACATAATGCTCAGCAAGTTCACCATTTTGTAAAATAATAATGGGGTTTATTTCGAAAACATTCCCAACTATATGGGTATATATCTCAGATTTCAAAACATAATTGGACTCTGTATATGTCCGAGTTTGAATAAAACATCTATACTCACTAAGGAGCTTTAAGAATAGCATATGAACCCTTTATAAGGTTCCCATTTCAACATATCTCAAGTTTGAAAATATATACATATGAGTATGTCATTTTCGGCAAAACACTCTACGATTAACATAATGTACAGGGAATACATCATTGCAACCTCTTTCCTTCCATTAGCTTAGAAGGTTTCTCATACAAAAACATTTCATTCTTTGAAACAATTGCAAGAGTGCACTAACACATGCCAATCTTTATAGAAAATCTTGCAGTTCTAGATACTGCCCGATGTCAATATTTTCTTATCAAAACCACACTATCGGCAACTTGGCACTTAGGCCCAAGAAGCAGTGTTTGAGTATTTTTCCAAAGTGGAGGATGAGACTGGAAGAAAACATAAAAACCTGACAGGGATTGACGATGATCAATCGCCACATCCAAGTCCAATAATCCGCGGGTCTTCTCTACCGGTAGAAGGATAGAAACTACATCCGTAACTATCCCCGGGTGAAAACTACATCCGTAATCACCCTCGATGAAAACTACATCCGTAATCATCCTTCGGCAACACCTGGGCCGGAATAGTAATTGATGGACCGCCTGGCTCACGGTCGCTTACACATCCCGGGAATCGTTCGTCAACGGTTCCCACACCTGCCAGAGTCCCTTTTTCTTTTTCTTTTGAAAACTTGATTTTGATTGAAAACAGAGTAATTGAGGTCCGACATTAGTCGACAGATGATTCTTGAAATCACACAAGAAACAAACCTGACCGGGGGTTTTCGTAAATGTTTTGAGTTCGAAAGAGTTCGAGTTTGAAAGTGCAAAAGGTATCTTGGATTAGCTTTGTCTTTAAAATAATGAACAATAATTAATAAATGATATTTTAAGATTTAATATTAATAATTAATAAAATAATTATTTAATTAAATAAGCTTTTAATCCAAGATAGGTATTTTTGAGTATTTACGAAGATATAAAAATAATTACTTGAGTATACGATACTCCCCGAATGACCCTTCGGGTTTTCGCAATTTAATTACGATATAATAATATACCGCTCCCCGGTCAATAGTATATACGGACCGCTACGACCTCTATTGCTAGAGTCGTTGTCCAAAGAAAACATTTCATTCTAAGTTCAAGGGGTGCAAACATATATGTACTTATACATCTCAATTTCATCGATACTTCGATAAACATAAACATTTGATATGATTGAAAACTACAAACACAACAGTGAAAGTCCTTGTATATGTAAGTTTTGAAAAATAAACTTGCATAGGTAGAATCAGGAACATAATATCTTGAAAATAAATGCTTAGGGTTGGAAAACTTGCCTTGGGAAGGTTGGGGTGGTTGGGCTCGTGGGGTGGAGCGACAATCTATAAAATATCCAATATTCGCTCGTTAGTATCTTAGCAACACCACTTAATCATAATGTTTTAAAGAATACAAGGCCATCTTAGCGACTCCACCATTTGACCCACTAACCCTCCTATATGACCATGTCATCACATTATCACATTCTTTACCCATTCGACTCAAATCTATTCCTGAAACTCGAAACTCAAGTGAATACTCATAAAACTACTTTAAACTAATCTCCTAAGTAGTTTTTCACTTGCGCGGATTTTACTCCAACATTTCTATAAAATTGAAAAATACATATTTTAATCCAATTCTTTTTGGGTAGCCTTCACCACTGCATTTACTAGCTTCTCTAATTTTTCCATGATCCCACATAAATTTTTAGGGGTTTAAACAAGGTTCACAAGGGGGTCACTTAGTGCAGTCCGGAATCCAGAAATACATTTTACTTCTCCGGCCATAACTTAAAATCTATACATCACCTAGTCATGAACCTTACATTTCCAGAAACAACATTCAAATACCTTTCCAACAATATATGGTAGGACCTCAGGGGACAAGATTTGGGGGTTCAAAACCATGTTACAAGACAGGTCAAGTTTCTGGAAAAATTCAGCATGCATGTTTCACTTAAATCAACCAATATTCTTACTTCCACAACACAACCAACATCTAATTCACTTAGTTCATGCTTTATAACATTCATGGAGATACATATACTATCCACAATCATAAAAATCACAATCACAACACTAAAACTCAAGATCCATATCATCCATCACTTGAACATCCAAGATTAACACAAATATACATGGATCTATAACCAAACATCATAAACACTACATGGCCAAGAGGGGTTATGATTTTTATACCTTCTTGAGTACCTAGGAGCCTTGGGTAAGCCTTACAAAACTCAAGAACACCTTGAATGATCTCCTACAACCCTTATAATCCAAGATCTAAAAGAAAAACTTAACATGGTTACTATTCACGATATCTTTAACAATTAATATCTTGAAATATAATGGATGAAAGGGCTTGAAACTCTTAGTATACCTTTCTTAGATGATGGAGAGAGCCTAGGAATTATGCCTTGAATTATGAGTGAGGAGAAATGGAGGAAAGAAATTTCTTTCTTCCTTGGATGAAGCTTGGCCGAGAGCTTTTTCAAGAGGGGGGGTGATGTTTGTGTTTTTGATTTTTTGTGTGGGTGAATAATTGTAAAGTAGTAGTTGGGTGATACATATTGGTGTATGTATAAGCATGGTACAACCTAGGTATGGTCTCCTTGTACCCTTGTCCCCTCCTTGGAAAAAGAAATGTAACTAGTTACTATTCCTCTTGCCATTTGGTTTAACTAGTTTGCTTTCTCCTAACTACTTGGTTGCATGGGACTTGCATGCAATACTACTCCTTGTATCATTATTCTTCCACCAATGCTTGTCACTTAAACTTTAATTCGTATCGTATCTTAATTAATCTCTCGTAATAATATTTTGTCGCGTAGAGATTTCCCTAGTAATTCCTTAAGTACTTAATTGTGTAATTTCCTCGAATATCCATAATTCCTCGTCATAATCCTTAATAAATCTTTTAATACTCTAATCATTCTCAAATCCAAAGTTTTATAAATCTTACTAACAATAAGACTCTTGCCCTCAACAATCTTCTCTTTTATCTTACACAATGAATGTAACAACATAATTTCTCAGACAATCAGTTCCATTAAACAACAGGGATGACTAGAAAGGTTCCAAATTGACAATGCTACATGATATTAAATAAAAGAAAATATTACCAAAAATTAGGGTTCTTACAGCCTCCCCTCCTTAAAAGGATTCCGTCCCGGAATCAGGTTGAAAACAGTTGTGGTGCTTTTCACGCATCGCGCTCTCTAGTTCCCATGTTGATTCTTCGACATTCTGGTTCCTCCACAAAACTCTCACTAGTTTGACAACCTTGTTCCTCAGCACCTGTTCTTTTCTATCCATGATTTCTACGGGTTGCTCCACATAGGTTAAGTCGGGCTGCAGATCCACTTGATCATGTTCTATCACGTGTCGGAAGTCGGTATGGTAGGGTCGTAGCATGGACACATGGAACACATTAGGTACTTGCTGCAAGCTCGGGGGTAAAGCCAATTCATAGGCTAACTTTCCAACTCGTTTCAAAATCTCAAAAGGTCCAATAAATCTTGGGCTTAGCTTCCCCTTCTTACCAAATCTCATCAATCCCTTCCACGGTGATACCTTTAACATCACAAACTCTCCTACCTCATATTCTTTGTCCTTGCGGGTCTGGTCCGCATACTTCTTCTGTCTGTCTTGGGCCGCTACCAGCCGTCCTCTTATGAGTTCGATAGTTTCTCTTGTCTGTTGGACCAGTTCAGGCCATAAAATCTTCCGCTCTCCAACTTCTTCCCAACACAAGCGAGACCGACATCTTCGTCCGTATAAAGCTTCATATGGGCATCCCTATACTCGCATGGTAACTGTTGTTGTAGGAAAATTCGATCAACGACAAGTGGTCATCCCAACTTCCCTTAAAATCGATGGCACATACTCTCAACATGTCCTCCATGGTCTGGATGGTTCTCTCGCTCTGTCCGTCTGATTGGGGGTGGTATGCAGTACTCATGTTTAACTTGGTCCCCCCACACAATCCTGAAAACTCCTCCAGAACCCGGAGTTGAACCTTGGGTCTCTATCAGATACAATGCTCGCAGAAACTCCATGCCTTACCACGATCTCCTTAGATATCTCATAAAATTTGACCATTCGAAATAATGGGTTTCGTAAAAACTAATGACTTTTACATACACTCGTCTGTACCGTAAAGACGTAATATCAATTTGAAATCTTCATTTAATAATTCGTACATACCGTGATTGCAAAAATTTCTCATCCACCCATAAAATTACTATTTGTCCCGGTTTCGAATATTCCCGAAAATTAGGGTTAATGTAGTCTCCTCTCCTTAAAAGGAATCTATCTTCAGAACCTAAGGATAATAGTTGTGGATACAATTCCAACCTTACCTTTTCCAACTCTCAGGTTGACACTTCAACCCTATTGTTCTCTCCCTTGGTCATGTTGTCCCTCAACGCATACTCTCCTCGACCTGTATTCCTTATCGGTTGTTCTATGATTGAAAATTTCTATCCCACTACTTATACGTTCCTCTTCTACCTTGTTCATAGTATCCGTGTTGAGTCCTTGTATCGTTGGCCGTGGATACTTTGTGGTCGTGTTTTATAATCTGAGACAACGTCAATACGCACGGTATTCCTCCTATTTCTTCGCTTGATTAGCAGGCATGTGTTGCCTCCTGTCAGCCGTTACCACTTGCTATGGATACTGTGTAGTCTTCGGTATACGTCGAACCAGTTCAGCTACTATGTCCCTCGTTCATTGACTTCTTCGTAACGCAAGAAAAGCGAAACTTCTTCTTTCGCAGTACGCTCTATAGGAGACGTCCTTACGTTCGCATGGTGATGATCGTGATAACAACATTCATTTCATGGATAAGTTTTTATTCTCGACTGCCCCGTGAAACCTAAGGCATGACACTAAATATAATTTCGATCGTCTGGACAATTCTTCTTCCCTGTCCGTCAACCACATATCAAATTAGTACATACGCTCAATCTCTTTGTTAAATATACCTGAAAGCACCTTCAATATCCGAAGTTTAACCTTAAGTCTTTATCTGACGTAATCGCTGCAGAAGTTTTATATTGCACCACCATCTCTTCCGTATAATATTCGATAATCTTCTCAATGGAAAGTCTCTCGTAGGTAAATCACTTGGTCCAACAATTATAACTCAACTAGGGCCATCTCTTGGCTCGGTCTTTGGCGACCTACTTATGAAATTCATTATAATTCTGTCCACGTTCAATATTTTCTACAGGCGGAATTAATCCACTAGATCCCTATCATTCTGCTTTTGGCATGTCGCGTTTGTACTTAATAGTTTGCCAATACCATTCTTCATATCCGTTTGCCAAACATTCTCTTAATTCTCTATACATCTTTTTTTTTTCCTTCCCCATAATTTAGTCATTTTCCTCTAACATTATTCTTTATTGTATATACTCTATTTTCTTGGCCAATACTGACTGAATTCCAATTTCGAATAATCCCTTCTATAGGTACCGGCCACCACACTGGCCTTTCCTGGGAAATAACCAATTTCTCCATTACACTCCCTGCTCCCCTTCGTCACCTTCTCTTTCTTATGTTTAGTTCTAATATGAAGATATACTTATGGCACTTGTGGAGAAATTTTCACACTTTCCTCATAAGGTTAACGTCTCAGTTTTATGCGTGAACGCCATCATGACTAATCCCAGACTCACGGTTAGTATATCCTATCCCGTAACCTTTATGTTGTTTAGAAGTATAAGCTATCATCCCCTTTCTACTGCATCAGCACGCCTCTTAAACTCTTGAAAGACGCATCATCGGGACTCTCAAAGTCCTCTTTTTATCATCAAGTATGGCTAACAACGAGGTTGTTGCTAATATCTCATTTCATCCCAAAACTTTGTTCATTAATCCATAAAGGCTTCTGACTCATTAGTCCATTCAAACGATACTACCACAATTTTATAACGTTTATATTAGCGTGAAATGCCAACTTTGGCACAGTACAGAGATCGATCTTGAGTTGGTGAAACCTTCTCTTCAACCTTATCCTTAAAAAAAACAACTACTCATTTTAACTAATCAATAATTCCCCCATTTCCGATAAGGGTATCAGTTCTCGATGGTATATGTAAGATGTCATAAGATGTCATACGCTCGTCCTCCTTCACAACTGGCGCCAATCAGCCTGAGGCCTGCATGCGGCTGCGATTCCCAATAAACTTGATTAGGTGGTAGTCTCGAAGGATCATTGACATATATCCCTGCATCCATTTGCTATTAGGGGCCTGTTAAACTTTATGTCTCTCTATGTGCATCAATCCCTTTAAGCTAAGTATAGCTTCACATTCTTGCCACGATATTTCTTCCTTTCTTGTCCATCTCGCTTTCATGCTAGTTTCCTCTAAGGATATGTTTTACATCGCAATCGATTTGCATTTCCTGGATCAGGAAAAGGCTTGGTAACTCCAGAATTCATTAATATAACATCCTGACAACGGTTGGTAGGAGCGTATTCCCAACCACCACATCATTTCTTATAACTTTCCTCACACTGATATTAAAGGTCGTGTGGTATGCCCCGATATGTTATTTCTACTTTAATAATTACTCGGCACAACGCTCTGGCTGCACAATTACAACATTTGATTTTTGATCTCATATTGGTGTAACGGTTCATAATTGTACCTCCCGTTCACCTTAGAGTAATCACTTTGAAAGGAATGGTTTCAAAATAACAAGGTCCAATAGATAATTTCAATAAGAATTCCACATTGGATGTTCCAAGAATGTTGATGGTTCCAAATACTGGGAGTCTCGATTTTTTGAGATGTAAGGATGGACAGAAAGAATACGACAAGGTTTATTCCTTCCCGTCCTGATAATTCTGTAATATGATACCATAAAGAATGTTGCACAAGGGCAATGATTGTTGGATACAAAAGTCATAAAGACGGTCTTTATACAATTCTTACATCGGGCGGATACTTTTCCTCCTGAATAATAAGAGGAAATCTAAAGTCGCATTGATGAAGGTCAGCCAATAGAAAGCAATTCTACTCCATGACAATTAAAGAATGAAGTAGTTTATCATTCAAGTAATCAGTGGTTTCAAATGAATTCTCATTGTGTGAATGAAAGAATAAAATATTCAAGTGATATAGAGTCTGATACGAAGATGGGTAGAATTCGAGTTGAGTGGGCGACCTCATTAGGTCTCAATCAAGTTATTCATCAAAACTTTCGTCATCATACTTTACCACATGCAAAATGCATTGCAGAATGAATTAAATTAGGAGTTGGACCAGTGAAACAATAACTAGTCCTTTTCAAGAAACACTAGTAACTAGCTAGACAAAATTTGCTAGTCCACCTGTTTGAGACATCGCCACCAGCTAGGACAATTAGCTAGGTGTTCTTCACAACATTTACAATTTTGAGGAGTTAGAATAATCAACTAGTCATTCATATTGACATAACGACTAGCCAGTTTCACTTGAATATAACGGAATTTCAACATCGTAGCCACTGAAGAAACTTTAGGCTTCTCGGACCACGAATGAAAATAAAAAGTTATTAAGTTTGAAAAAGAAAACTATAAATCTGAAGAGAATGTTCTAGGTATCGGAACAATCGATAACCTCTCATCAAATATTACTTATCAGTGAAACGGTCCACCCAAGGGTGCCTCCGTACACATGCTTTATCAGATCCGACAATAGAATTAAATTCGGAATACCAATATCAAAATGATATCCTTACTATGATTTCAATGTACGATGTACAATCTCATCTTGAATAGAAAAAAAGAATTCATGAGGGACGTCTGGACATTAGATCATCCATGTCCTCAGTAATTTGTTGAATATTTATGAGCTCAACTGAAGAGTGCAAGCATGAAAGAAGCAATCAAATATCGATATCTGTTAAGTAGTATTCTTCGATTAATTAAGGAAATATTTGTTGAACATTCCTTGGATGATTGAAAGAAAGTGTAAATAGTCCTGAGCAGAAATAATTATAAACTTCAAATAGAATGCTCGGGGATCAGTTAAGATACTTTGGATGAGTCCCGGTTTCGAGAAAGTATATCACTGGTTGTTATTCCACAAGTTTGAAGTAGAAAGCTAGGAGGGTTACCTGATATAACTAATCGAGGTAACATGGTTAGTGAACAGTTTAAAATGAATTAGTGCACCAGCCGGTAGTTACCGAAATAAGTTAATAACTATTCGTGCATTCCATTATCACCATTATGAGGGTAACTCCATCTCTTCGTCTTCGTAATACAAGACACCAACTAGTGCGTCTCTCAATCATCATTTTAAAGTCATTTATCGAGTTAGGGTTTCACAATTATATCTGCCATTTCCGTGCTTTATCTTGAATACCAAGCTTCACGTCATTCCGGGGACACCTGCTAAGTCCATAGGGTCCTACTTCATGCCTTCTGACATGAATCACAAGTGGCCAGTTCCCCCTGGGAACAGATCAAAGAGATCTCTCAGGGATCTCAGTGCAGTCCATAGGTTCAGTGGCGGGTGTGTGTATGTGAACATATACCAAAAATATTGAGGTCTACCATACATATATACGTAGTCCCTGATAACATCTCTATCAAAGGATCCCACTCTAGACCCGCTGGTCTTTCTCTTGGTAGACTCTGAGATCACTGTATCACTCGTTGCAACCATATTCAACTTCTCTTGAGTCCCTTTGTTAATCCTACTTGTTTGTTCTCTAAGTTGAACTACCATGTTCTAGCGTCCGAATCATACGTGGAATTATCTAGCACGCTCGTCTTATGATAACATTCTCGTATCACACATGTAAAATTCGCCATCAAGGGTAATGGAATCCACAACGACATAGTGACCAACTTTCAGGTAAACCCGTTACTTATCGAAAATTGGATCTTATAGCCAAAGTAAAAGACTTTCATTAATACAAGTACTAAGTACCCTTAATTATGTAGGGAAGTCCAAACTTCTTGATTCTTAAAATGCCGCCTCCTAAACTGTGGAGGAATATGGGCCACAAAATTTATGCCAGCCTAGTCATCCGATCATATTGGCAATATCGCCTCTACCTCAGCTGCTCTCGAGATTTCGCTCTGCTTCCTATATCATTACCAATGATAGGTCATGTACGACTCTCAAACCTCTATTCATCATTCTGAAGGCCTATAAGGATTCTATCGACCCTAGTATAATACCTTCAGTCAACACTCCAGTCCATTCTACTCACCGGTACCTCTTCCGGTAGTCCAATAATAAGTTTACTACGATCTCTTATGTCATTCTCCTACTTAGACTCAACTCTCAACACTCTCGTTTCTCAGTACTGTAACTTATCGCTCTGATACCATTTCTGTAACGCTCCCAAATCTGAGGTCAGAGATTCAGGTCGTCACGCCGCCATCCAACCATATCAAACCTGTATTAACTTTACAACTCAACAATACATCCATTGTAAGAACCCCAAATTTTGGATATAATTAAAACTTTTATTAAGTAATGATAAAATGAGGAACAATGATTCCAACAACAAGGTCACCAGCTCTAATGAATGGTGGTTTTAAAGAACAATGATTGTAATGAATGGATATTGCTTTGGACAATGATCCTGATGCATTGGTATATTGTCAGAATAGAGTAATTCGATGGTTGAGGACCTAGATAAGAATAATCTACCATCCAGGAAGGAGCTAATGGATCCTTGAAGAGAAATGAATACGTGCATAGTATTTCCCATACGTGCATAGTATTTCCCATACGTGCATAGTATTTCCCGTACGTGCATAGTGTTTCCTGTACGTGCATAGTAATTTGGTGGATGAATAGTGACTTTGTAAGTTGGAAAACTTTTCACGCCACCCTATGTACGGGACGTGTTATGGATGTTTCGAAGTCATATTAGTAATACGCGGAGGAAATAAGTGAATGCAGAGACGATCGGAATTCAGAAATTCCAAATTCTTTTTCGGTACAATATTTGACCGAACCGTAAAGAGCCTATCAATACGATCAAGACAAGAGTATTATAATGTTAAGGATTCAAGGATTTTATTTATTAAGTATGATTTGAGGATTTAGAATGAAAACCTTTGAGTTAGAATAACAAGTGTTCTAGAAATCGCTAGAACTTTATAACAAGATTAAGCGATCAAGCAAACGCGAAAGAAATTACGGATTAAATACGTAACGAGATAAAAAAAAAACCCTACTTGATCAGCTGGGGTTATATATAAGAATATTTGGTGGAAATGAAATGAAGAAAAGAAATGAGAAAGGAAGTAATGAGGTGGATGGACAAGAAGAAAACAACAAGGCTTCACATCATCAATTTTTCTAACACACCATAAACCTTTGACACTTGTATTAAGAGGAGTATTAGCAGCTATACCCACTTATACATATCACAAATATCATTTGACAACTAGCCAAGCAAACACCACCTCTCCCCCATTTTTCCAGCAGTTGCATTTTCCAGGGCAGGGGTCTTTGCCATTTTTTTTCACCTAGATCTACTCATCTAAAAATCATGAAAAAAATTCATGGAGCTTCTACACATCAAGGTGAAGTTGGGGATTTAATTTCATAATTTTTGAAGATCGTTTGGATGGGTAAATAAATTCGAGAAGTTCACTGTTTTTCCCCCAAAACCAAGGCACTTCGAATTTTGGAGTTTTAAGATTTCAAAATCCACCTTCCAACCATTGTTTGATCTCCAAATTTTTATGGTGAGTCCTATATTTCATAAAAATGATCTCCTAGAAATCTTAGCTTCAAACTCCATGTTTTCCATTTTCAAATAAATCCTCAAAGATGAGGGTGAATAGTGTTTTCAAGAAACTAACTTTGATTTCTTGGTTTCTTTGGATGATTTAAGCTTTGTTAAAGCCATACAAGGACTATATAAGGGTTATTATAGCTTGTACACTCTCCAAGGAAGGTATAATTCTTAAGAACCCAAGATCTTACTTTGAGTTTTATATATGTTCTTGATGGTTTTAGATTAGTTAAGATTATGGTGTTGTTATATGCATAAAAGCATGATTATGTAGTTAGTAGTGATGATTTAAGAGTTTTGATGATTATGATGGTTAATTGAAACCTTCTTGGACTGGTTAAGATGAAAACCATGTATAGTATGCCCGGTGTGGCTTGGATTGATTGTTATGAATTTTAGAACGTTCGATTTATAGCCGTCGTAATGCCGAATTTTCGTTAGACTATTAAACACCGAGCATCACAGTAGCTATAACTCACTGTACAGCTTCATTTTCTGCCATGATAGGATAGATTATGTTTCAAGCTTCGTTTTGATATAAAGATCGCATGAAACGGACTTACGGTTTAGGATTTATGACCAAATTACTAAAAGTAGTTCGAATCCGTAAACGAAAGTTCGTAACTGTAATTGAACCCTCGTAAACTATGTAACGTCATGGCGAATCTTGGTAAATAAATACTAGAGGTAAAAAGGAAGGCGTGAAAGAAAACCGTATGTCAAAAAGATCATTTTTCGATTTATTAAAAATGTTCGAGTCGAGGTTAAACGCGAACGAACCCCTAAAAGACGACTCTTTTATAACTTCGGTAAAACACTTAGAAAACGGGCGATAAATCTCGGAGTATAATATTGGTTCGTAACGATCAACCTTAGAACTCATATGACTTAAGTATGTCCCAAGTATAAATGCAATGACATGTCGTATTAACGAACGAATGTCGGGTCGGATCAGTGATAAAAGTAATCCACAAAAAGGGGTATAACGAGATAACTCGAGAACGTGTTTCGAATTAAGTATAACTTAACTTTTAATATGTTAAGTGATTAATCCCGAATGCCTTGGCTATTTATAGATCACCAAGCTGAACCGGGACCCGCTACCACTACCCCTTACCGTACTCGACTACCAGGCAAGTTCCAATTCCCTTCTTTTAGGCTGTTGTTGTGATTGAATAAATATATATATATATGCTGATATACATATGCCATTGCATGCATGCCTACTTTCAAGTTGAAGTGATATACTTGTTCCCTGAATGTTATTGTTGGCTTATAAGCTAGATAGTTATATATCAGTTATAAGCCGATTATTGTAAGACCCTCATAGAAGGGCGTATACATCTTATTAATCAAAAATAGACCGGGAGTCAATATTCCTTGATATATCGAGATTACCTCGGAGGAAAATATTTAAGTAAATATTTTCTATTATTTGGGCGACGAATATTATTTGAATATTCGTTCGAGACTAATTATTTTAACGATCCTTACTTCAAATAATTATTTGAACGTAATCATTCGACGAATAATATTCGTCAATATTCATTCGGAGTCGAATTGATTATCGATTATTATTTCGAATACTCTTCTAAAGATGAGACTACTAAATGAATATTATGTGGACATTCATTTAGAATATTATTTCGTTAAATAAATATTACTTTTGAAAATTCATTTAAGGTATTAAGTACTTGATGAATATTATCTTCAATATTCATCTGAAGCTTGATTTACTTATCAAATATTATATCGAATATTCCTTTAAAGCTTGGATTACTAAATGAATATTACTTGATATTCATTTAGGATATTATTTATTAAATGAATATTACTTTATTGATATTCATTTAAATTCCTAATTAATTATGAATATTATTTTGAATATTCATCCAGGGTTCTATTTAATCATCGAATATTATTTTAAATATTTTAAATATTCCTTTCAGGTCTTATTGATTAATGAATATTATTTGGAATATTCATTTGAATATTTAATTATGCAATAAATATTCTCTCGATATTTCTTCAAGAATTATTTGAAAAATACTCTGATTAAAGATATTCTTTCATATTCCTGAATATTCTTTAAATATTTTTAATTCAATAAATATTCTCTGAATATTTATTCCATACTTAGAATAACCTCAATAAGGTTTATCTTCTTCGATTATTACGAAAAATATTTCGGAGTCATATTATTATTAATCCTATATCAAGGAAGGTTCTCAGACATCATTCTTCTTTGAGTCTACCTCCTTAATAATAAGGGAACCTTACTTGGAAAATGTTATTTATCTTGTCGACTTCCCGGTCATAAAGTATTCCCTTCACTCGCAACTCGGGTGCTGTTGACTTATTAAGTCGTTGCTTACCTTCTCATCTTTCGAGGGGTAAGATCACTGGAACAAGTTGATATCCGTTACCAAGTAATAGCTTGGGAGTTATTGGTAAATTTTCCTTTCCAACTAGATACGACTACTTTGTGGAGTCTTATCAACAAGTATTATACTTGGGGAAAGGGGGACGAACGTTACATTCAGAATCATGAATTCTATTTGAACTAGGAGTCGTGTAAGAGGCCGAGTAGCGCCGGTCCATCCCCTTTGGCCCAACCGTTGGCCGGGGAGAGCTAGTAAGGCGGTACACAAGTAAAGCCGTCAGTTCTTCCTTCTACCGGTAGTAAATCTAAATTGAGCTGTACGATCTCGACTGATCATCAAGATTGGAACAGCGGGCGCGGTGAATACTCCATCATTGGTTCATCATCCAAATTTATTTATTTCCTGCAACATGATTACTGTTGGCAGAGTTGGAAAAGGGTCATAACTGGAATTGCAACCTTTTCTTGCAAGTTCCTCTTCTTAATAACAATAAGAATATCTCGCTTACTTTGATGTAGCAGATATTTCTACAAACAAATACTTTAAGTTACCTTGTAACTTCATCGTTCATATTATACTGGCATCATTTCCGTAAAGGCATGGCATATGGTTTGAAAGATACTTTTGAACTGTTATACATTATCGTTCAGTCATATATTATTGTTGGTGGGCTATTGCTCACCCTTGCTTTATTATTATATCACAACAACAGCTAGACCAGATGACTCGCACAAGGCGCACTCGACGCGGGCGAGGACGATGAGACTACCAGAGCTGAAGAAGAAGCTATTGGTAGGGTATATTTATTCTTTCAGTACCAAGAATATGGTCTAGTATGCCTTATGTAAATGGATGGCAAAGAGTATGTATTTATATTGAAATTCTTTTGGATTGTAAGAACTCATAATGTGATTAATAAAAATTTGAGTGTTACTCTGATTTCATCTCTGGGACTATAACGGGTGTGTTTTATATTATTGTGTTGGGTTATAGAGACGTAATTTATTTTATGTTAAGGAAAGTTCAAGTGTTGTGGACAGAATTGGAAACCGTAACCACCGGATCCCGGACCCCGGATCTGGGGGTGTTACAGAAGTGGTATCAGAGCGTACGTTATAAACCCCAGAGATGAGGTGACGTTAAAACAATAAATTCAATAAGATAATAAGAACTCTTGCCAAGTTCATAGTCGGACTACTTAATGTAGTGATGACATATAAAACCCTTATGGGAACTCGTAAGTATAATGATAGTAACTTAGCTCGATATCGTATCGACGAGTAAGGTGACTGACCTTGAGGCATACGAGCAACAGCGCGATGATGCTTTATATGCTGAAGATCAGCGGGTAATTCGATGGAGTACCCTACTGGAGACCCGGAAGAGGTTCCAGCAGATAAGGAAAATCCTGTTAGGATGAGGAGCTTACCCATGGGTAATGAGGGTCGCAGCCAGAATGACTGTGATGATTAAGATATGGTGCTCAGAAAAGTGAGTATAAAGAACTGATATATTATTAAGAGATCTGAAGATGCATGTTGAATTCATAGCCGGACTACCAGACGTAGTACCAGCAAGAAAGAAGGATTGGAAGAATTACTTGAGATCTTATACGGAAATAGATGAGAATCCTTAGAGATTTTCATCTTAACAAAGAAAGAGCTAGAGGGATGTATGATTATCAAAGACAGTGATATAGGGCGAGGAGCAGAGTCCCTAGGAATAGTTGAGAAGGAGGCAGTAAGTGCCATATCATTTGATAAATGAATTAGTATGAATATGGTCAGTAATAATTCGCCATGAGAAGGCAGGTGTCGTAGGTTGTAAATTATGGAACCAAATTGAGGTTAATAAGGTGGTTTTATTAAGGAAAATGTTCATTTTATGAATGAATCATTTAGAAAGTAAAGACATTGGGAAGTAATAGAATGATTGGGTAAAAGTTATATAAGGAAGTAGTAAGCAAGACAATGATCTCAGAACCTACCGGAAGATAAG
Source organism: Saposhnikovia divaricata (assembly GCA_036435485.1). Lineage (NCBI taxonomy): Eukaryota > Viridiplantae > Streptophyta > Magnoliopsida > Apiales > Apiaceae > Saposhnikovia > Saposhnikovia divaricata. The sequence continues at coordinate 39,666,491 of CM071599.1, forward strand.
ACCAGTGAGTCAAGATGAACTCGTAATGAGACTACTGCCAGAGACTGAGTATAGAGTTAATTCAACTCAGTTAAATGATGAACCAGAAACGTTAGATGCATGTGATTCAGAGGAATATTAAATTCCTTCTTCTCTTTGAATGGATTATAGTAGTTACCTTAAGTTTACTCCGACACGGAATTATAATAGATCAAGTAATACGATCAGCAGTTAAAGAGAAAAATGTGAGAAAATCTTCCTGGAGCTAAAAGGTGAAATTGGTAATGACCAAGAGCTGGCATTGCTTAATGGAAAAAGGAGACTTTGTGCTTCCAATGACGCTTCGCATAAAGGGTTAGGTAGACCGACATTTGGTAGTATTGAATATCAGGACGTTGTGACAGGTTTCAGTTTGAAATTATTGATTCCCTTCTAAGGGATGGATATAATTGATTCCTCTCCAGTGGGTAAACTTCCAATCCGATGATGATTATTTCGTTAACTATGACTGCTTATGATTCCACCTGCTTGGAGGTTCATAGAACTATTCTTCAGGTTTCGAAACTGGTCTCCTTGATGTTACCAGTAGGTGGGTAGATTGATCAAAATTTCCCTGAGTCTGGAAAGGAATTCGGTGAATTTTGGCAAACCTTGTCTTTCTGATAATCAGAGAATGTCATGGAAGAGAGTAGAAACTGGAGCAAACCCTGTGATTTGGGTAAGGTTGCTATAAAATGGGTTAGTAAACGGACCCTGAGCATTACAATCGACGGTAGTGATAATATGATGAAGTGAGATTGGACGAAAACAGGAAATGTAAGTAAGAAACTAGCCGGACGGAGAAACTCCGGGATTGACTTAAGTGAAAAGGCTGTTATGCCAGGAATGGTAAGCTTGCGTGGCACGCGGGATTGATAAGAATAGTTGAAAAGATAAAAGTGGAGGAAAGGTGACCGGAGACGGTGCCGAGTAGTCGATTAAGACTTATATGGAGTAAAGTTTTGGAAAGGTAGAAAGGTATCAAAGAAGAAGGCACTATGCCGGCAATTGCTAGAAAAGTAATGCTATTAGCCAACCCCTAAAATCATATATTTTTATTTTAGTGTGGCCAGTTGAGGCCAAGTCACAACGGACTATAAAGTGACTAGACCAGCAATGAAAAGACAAAGCAGGGTTGCTTCTAAGTAAGCACCGACTGCAAGGGCTTCTGATATAATGGAAATATTAATGAGATTGTAGGAGTCTTCTACTAAACCCTTTGCAACCCATGTTTTGATGGGGAATTTACTAGACCTTTTTGGGATGGGGTAACCCGTACTAAAGTGACTCATGTGTATATGGTTGTCCAAGATTTTGAGTAAAATGGGAGTATAGTGACTTGAGATGCATGATGTTAGGGTATCATGAATACCATGAACATATTACGACTAAGGGAAGTAAACAACGAAGGTTTATGAAGAGAGTATAGAAATGGTCAGAGATGGATCAGTATGCTGTAGAAATTTTGTCTAAGGCAAGTACATTTGAGAAGAACGATAAGTACTAATAGATTCACGTTGAACTCGACCAATATTTTCCAAAACATCCTTGCTGCCATTACCAAGTTCTGTAAGAGAGGAGATAGGCATACGTTGCCTTTTTGGAAGGCCAAATAGGCTGACAACTATCTGAAAGAAGAGGGTGGCATTAAGCCACCGATCGATTATCAAATGAGAATGATTGAAAAGAGACCTTTATTAAGGATACATGATCTGATTGCCAATTATAAGATGCAAGAATTCATTGATAGTTGAATTAAGGATAGGATATCAATGAATTAAGACAAACCCTGGGGAATGCACAAGGGGTGGCACTAACCCTAATAACGACATTATGACTTCAGATGATATGAGCTGGACTTGCTAAGGCAACAATGACCGGTAAGGATTATAAAAAAAAAAAAAAGAGTTCTGGAAAGAACATAGATAGAATTATTAGAGTATTGATCAATGACATTTTGATATACCCTGTACCCAGAAAATACAGGAGGAAGGATGAGGATGACCTATGAAACCTTACAAGGAAAAAGGTAATATTCCGAACTTCAAAATGGAAGTTTGGTAAGGAATGTATGACATAGTAACAGTAATGCCAGATGAGGCATGTATGAGACCATGAGGAAGTATGGATTGAACCTATAAAGGTTGAGATTATCCTAAGATAAGGAAAGAACTAAGAAGAGAAGTATCCTAAGTAGGATGGGGAATAAACGTGATAAAGTTCCCACGAGTAGGTGGAAGCAATGACTTATGGAGAAAGACTGTTATATATATTTTTCTTCATCAGCAGAGCTTAAGGGAGAATGCTTTCACCCAAAAATGATGGGAATGAGGTAGAAATGTTTGAATTGGAATATATCCAAGGAACAAGGATTACCAGAAATTATTATTATCAGGAAAGGCCAATGAGGTGGCCGACAGTTTAAGTATAAAGGAATAATTATAAATGTTCATACCGAAGAAACAAAATGATATTTGGAAAGACCTTGAAGGTCATATTGGAGTGGAGGAAGTTACATTCCTTTTGATGATTGTGCAAGAATCGAAGGTAATAATAGTTTAAGTAAAGATTCGATTCCTGATGGAGTCTTAAGCATATTACGTACCTTAGAAGGTCCCGTTTTGAGGCAAACCAGGACCATGGTACAAAATTGATGAAGTAAACCGTTAAGTTTCCAGTCTTTTATGGAAGATGCATAAGTGATAGTTTCATCAACCGGACCTAGCTGCGATACTTGAAACTCTTCTGTAATTCTATCTACTTCATGTTATATCTACATCAAGTTCAGGAAGTGTTTCGTATGGATAAGGAATAGTGATCACTTTGCCTCCCTAAGGGATTTGAAACCCGTAGGGTTAGCTATTAATGCACTACGTAAACAACAAGCGATGGTGATTCTTCTAAGAAAGTAGATGACAATATAAAGATAAAGACAGTGCTGCCATTGATTAACTAAATGGCATGTTGATGAATGACAAACAAGTTTATGTTAGTGTACTTCTGCGCAAACAAGATAGAGAATATGAGGTTGATGATTCATGATGTTAAAGATATTCCCATGGAAAGAATTAATGAGATTTTGAGGGAAGGGCGGTTGAGCCCGAGACTTATTGGGCCACCTGAGAGTTTAAAATGTTCGGACGGTGGTATTCGAGCCAGCCTTACCCCCAAAATTATAGCACGGTCATAACGGGTTTTCATGTGGCCAGGCTACGCCAGTAAAATGCAAATGTTCAACAGATGATAGGAGTACAAGAATGTAGATATACGACCTGGTCCGACTTACAAAAGACAACCTGTGGAAAACCATGGATAGAAAAGAACAAGTAATGAGAAACAAGGTTGGCAGAAGTAGATTATATGAATCTAAGTTAAAGGAATCGGGCCAGATTCATTTCGGAAAGTTTAAATTGAAATAACGTGATGATTATAGAGTAAATGAGACGGAATACCGATAAGGAGGTACCAAGTGCAAAAAGGTGTCTCAATAAAGAGGTGAAGGTGAAAGTAAATAACAGAAGTAAATAAGAATCAGATAATAAGAAGGATGTGATTGATAAAGAAAAGGCTGGGGAAGCAACTATGGAATGAGAAGCAAGGAGTGTTATGAATGGGTTTTCTAATGAATTCTCAGGATGACAACCTGATAGTGTCAATACTATAGTTATGAAAAAGCTAGTAACATGATATGGGATGTCAGTAATAATGATGCCAAGTGAGAAACCTAAGATTTAACCTGAAAGGTTGAAGGATTTCCCGAATGTGAGTATCGCTAAGATTGAACAAGAGTATTTGTCCATAGAATAATGGACAAAGCAGCAAGATATGTTGACACGTGAGATTGCGATCAAATAGTATTGGATATAATTATGATTAATTTCTTCTTTGATAAACCTCTATAGTTCAGAGGTAAATTCTGAGTATGATATTCTACAATCATGGAAGCTTTCTATAATCCTTTAGAACTCTTTTCTCTTCTTCTCTCTTATTCATCTTCTTTATGAATTGAGAAGAACAACCCTTTTTGGAGGGGTGGTACTGCTACGTGACTATCTGTCTATGTGATAGAAGTCTAAGTGGAATGCTATGACTTGTTTAATTGCTTGTCAAGTACTAAAGGCTGGCCCCCTTCTGTACTAACTATGCAATATAACAAATGTTCAATTGATCATAGTGATCTCTCAACAAATCTTTCCACTTCTCTATATTGATCTAGATTGCGAAGATTAAAGCGATCAGGAAATGCACAGTACGAGCGAGGTTACCTCCGAATCGTAGGGTGATAGTGATACCAATGTTACTGCAGGTATCAATAAGGATAAGACTGAGTAAAAGTATAACCCGGATAGTGAGTTGTACGAAAAGTAGCAACGTTGATGGAAAAAGGATAAAGTATGAATTGTAGCACTAGAAGATGTGCTGAGGAAGGGTAGAACGAATAAGAATTGACCGGGAAGCTAAAGAGTGAACGACAGGCAAACGACTCTTTGCTTCCTACCTGATTCCGGGACGGAATCCTTTTAAGGAGGGGAGACTGTAAGAACCCCAAATTTTGGATATAATTAAAACTTTTATTAAGTAATGATAAAATGAGGAACAATGATTCCAACAACAAGGTCACCAGCTCTAATGAATGGTGGTTTCAAAGAACAATGATTGTAATGAATGGATATTGCTTTGGACAATGATCCTGATGCATTGGTATATTGTCAGAATAGAGTAATTCGATGGTTGAGGACCTAGATAAGAATAATCTACCATCCAGGAAGGAGCTAATGGATCCTTGAAGAGAAATGAATACGTGCATAGTATTTCCCATACGTGCATAGTATTTCCCATACGTGCATAGTATTTCCCGTACGTGCATAGTATTTCCTGTACGTGCATAGTAATTTGGTGGATGAATAGTGACTTTGTAAGTTGGAAAACTTTTCACGCCACCCTATGTACGGGACGTGTTATGGATGTTTCGAAGTCATATTAGTAATACGCGGAGGAAATAAGTGAATGCAGAGACGATCGGAATTCAGAAATTCCAAATTCTTTTTCGGTACAATATTTGACCGAACCGTAAAGAGCCTATCAATACGATCAAGACAAGAGTATTATAATGTTAAGGATTCAAGGATTTTATTTATTAAGTATGATTTGAGGATTTAGAATGAAAACCTTTGAGTTAGAATAACAAGTGTTCTAGAAATCGCTAGAACTTTATAACAAGATTAAGCGATCAAGCAAACGCGAAAGAAATTATGGATTAAATACGTAACGAGATAAAAAAAAACCCTACTTGATCAGCTGGGGTTATATATAAGAATATTTGGTGGAAATGAAATGAAGAAAAGAAATGAGAAAGGAAGTAATGAGGTGGATGGACAAGAAGAAAACAACAAGGCTTCACATCATCAATTTTTCTAACACACCATAAACCTTTGACACTTGTATTAAGAGGAGTATTAGCAGCTATACCCACTTATACATATCACAAATATCATTTGACAACTAGCCAAGCAAACACCACCTCTCCCCCATTTTTCCAGCAGTTGCATTTTCCAGGGCAGGGGTCTTTGCCATTTTTTTTCACCTAGATCTACTCATCTAAAAATCATGAAAAAATTCATGGAGCTTCTACACATCAAGGTGAAGTTGGGGATTTAATTTCATAATTTTTGAAGATCGTTTGGATGGGTAAATAAATTCGAGAAGTTCACTGTTTTTCCCCCAAAACCAAGGCACTTCGAATTTTGGAGTTTTAAGATTTCAAAATCCACCTTCCAACCATTGTTTGATCTCCAAATTTTTATGGTGAGTCCTATATTTCATAAAAATGATCTCCTAGAAATCTTAGCTTCAAACTCCATGTTTTCCATTTTCAAATAAATCCTCAAAGATGAGGGTGAATAGTGTTTTCAAGAAACTAACTTTGATTTCTTGGTTTCTTTGGATGATTTAAGCTTTGTTAAAGCCATACAAGGACTATATAAGGGTTATTATAGCTTGTACACTCTCCAAGGAAGGTATAATTCTTAAGAACCCAAGATCTTACTTTGAGTTTTATATATGTTCTTGATGGTTTTAGATTAGTTAAGATTATGGTGTTGTTATATGCATAAAAGCATGATTATGTAGTTAGTAGTGATGATTTAAGAGTTTTGATGATTATGATGGTTAATTGAAACCTTCTTGGACTGGTTAAGATGAAAACCATGTATAGTATGCCCGGTGTGGCTTGGATTGATTGTTATGAATTTTAGAACGTTCGATTTATAGCCGTCGTAATGCCGAATTTTCGTTAGACTATTAAACACCGAGCATCACAGTAGCTATAACTCACTGTACAGCTTCATTTTCTGCCATGATAGGATAGATTATGTTTCAAGCTTCGTTTTGATATAAAGATCGCATGAAACGGACTTACGGTTTAGGATTTATGACCAAATTACTAAAAGTAGTTCGAATCCGTAAACGAAAGTTCGTAACTGTAATTGAACCCTCGTAAACTATGTAACGTCATGGCGAATCTTGGTAAATAAATACTAGAGGTAAAAAGGAAGGCGTGAAAGAAAACCGTATGTCAAAAAGATCATTTTTCGATTTATTAAAAATGTTCGAGTCGAGGTTAAACGCGAACGAACCCCTAAAAGACGACTCTTTTATAACTTCGGTAAAACACTTAGAAAACGGGCGATAAAACTCGGAGTATAATATTGGTTCGTAACGATCAACCTTAGAACTCATATGACTTAAGTATGTCCCAAGTATAAATGCAATGACATGTCGTATTAACGAACGAATGTCGGGTCGGATCAGTGATAAAAGTAATCCACAAAAAGGGGTATAACGAGATAACTCGAGAACGTGTTTCGAATTAAGTATAACTTAACTTTTAATATGTTAAGTGATTAATCCCGAATGCCTTGGCTATTTATAGATCACCAAGCTGAACCGGGACCCGCTACCACTACCCCTTACCGTACTCGACTACCAGGCAAGTTCCAATTCCCTTCTTTTAGGCTGTTGTTGTGATTGAATAAATATATATATATATATGCTGATATACATATGCCATTGCATGCATGCCTACTTTCAAGTTGAAGTGATATACTTGTTCCCTGAATGTTATTGTTGGCTTATAAGCTAGATAGTTATATATCAGTTATAAGCCGATTATTGTAAGACCCTCATAGAAGGGCGTATACATCTTATTAATCAAAAATAGACCGGGAGTCAATATTCCTTGATATATCGAGATTACCTCGGAGGAAAATATTTAAGTAAATATTTTCTATTATTTGGGCGACGAATATTATTTGAATATTCGTTCGAGACTAATTATTTTAACGATCCTTACTTCAAATAATTATTTGAACGTAATCATTCGACGAATAATATTCGTCAATATTCATTCGGAGTCGAATTGATTATCGATTATTATTTCGAATACTCTTCTAAAGATGAGACTACTAAATGAATATTATGTGGACATTCATTTAGAATATTATTTCGTTAAATAAATATTACTTTTGAAAATTCATTTAAGGTATTAAGTACTTGATGAATATTATCTTCAATATTCATCTGAAGCTTGATTTACTTATCGAATATTATATCGAATATTCCTTTAAAGCTTGGATTACTAAATGAATATTACTTGATATTCATTTAGGATATTATTTATTAAATGAATATTACTTTATTGATATTCATTTAAATTCCTAATTAATTATGAATATTATTTTGAATATTCATCCAGGGTTCTATTTAATCATCGAATATTATTTTAAATATTTTAAATATTCCTTTCAGGTCTTATTGATTAATGAATATTATTTGGAATATTCATTTGAATATTTAATTATGCAATAAATATTCTCTCGATATTTCTTCAAGAATTATTTGAAAAATACTCTGATTAAAGATATTCTTTCATATTCCTGAATATTCTTTAAATATTTTTAATTCAATAAATATTCTCTGAATATTTATTCCATACTTAGAATAACCTCAATAAGGTTTATCTTCTTCGATTATTACGAAAAATATTTCGGAGTCATATTATTATTAATCCTATATCAAGGAAGGTTCTCAGACATCATTCTTCTTTGAGTCTACCTCCTTAATAATAAGGGAACCTTACTTGGAAAATGTTATTTATCTTGTCGACTTCCCGGTCATAAAGTATTCCCTTCACTCGCAACTCGGGTGCTGTTGACTTATTAAGTCGTTGCTTACCTTCTCATCTTTCGAGGGGTAAGATCACTGGAACAAGTTGATATCCGTTACCAAGTAATAGCTTGGGAGTTATTGGTAAATTTTCCTTTCCAACTAGATACGACTACTTTGTGGAGTCTTATCAACAAGTATTATACTTGGGGAAAGGGGGACGAACGTTACATTCAGAATCATGAATTCTATTTGAACTAGGAGTCGTGTAAGAGGCCGAGTAGCGCCGGTCCATCCCCTTTGGCCCAACCGTTGGCCGGGGAGAGCTAGTAAGGCGGTACACAAGTAAAGCCGTCAGTTCTTCCTTCTACCGGTAGTAAATCTAAATTGAGCTGTACGATCTCGACTGATCATCAAGATTGGAACAGCGGGCGCGGTGAATACTCCATCATTGGTTCATCATCCAAATTTATTTATTTCCTGCAACATGATTACTGTTGGCAGAGTTGGAAAAGGGTCATAACTGGAATTGCAACCTTTTCTTGCAAGTTCCTCTTCTTAATAACAATAAGAATATCTCGCTTACTTTGATGTAGCAGATATTTCTACAAACAAATACTTTAAGTTACCTTGTAACTTCATCGTTCATATTATACTGGCATCATTTCCGTAAAGGCATGGCATATGGTTTGAAAGATACTTTTGAACTGTTATACATTATCGTTCAGTCATATATTATTGTTGGTGGGCTATTGCTCACCCTTGCTTTATTATTATATCACAACAACAGCTAGACCAGATGACTCGCACAAGGCGCACTCGACGCGGGCGAGGACGATGAGACTACCAGAGCTGAAGAAGAAGCTATTGGTAGGGTATATTTATTCTTTCAGTACCAAGAATATGGTCTAGTATGCCTTATGTAAATGGATGGCAAAGAGTATGTATTTATATTGAAATTCTTTTGGATTGTAAGAACTCATAATGTGATTAATAAAAATTTGAGTGTTACTCTGATTTCATCTCTGAGACTATAACGGGTGTGTTTTATATTATTGTGTTGGGTTATAGAGACGTAATTTATTTTATGTTAAGGAAAGTTCAAGTGTTGTGGACAGAATTGGAAACCGTAACCACCGGATCCCGGACCCCGGATCTGGGGGTGTTACATCCATCTAGACCTCAATCTTACACACAAGCAAGTTAGAGCCTCAGAAACGATAATCAAAAGTGCCGCTAAATATTACAATTCATTTGTACAAATCAGAGTCTTACGCAATTCCACTTATACAACTACACTTGAAGACAAGTCTTACTATTACGGTTGAAAACCTATCAGACTTACTCTATGGTATTTATCAGAAACTAAATCATCTCCGGGGTAGATCTTCTACTCCTCTTCTGCTGTTGCGGAGTTAACCGATCAAATTCTTCTCTTTCTGAAAAGTTTTTTATAAAGCAAGAATGAGCTACATAATGCTCAGCAAGTTCACCATTTTGTAAAATAATAATGGGGTTTATTTCGAAAACATTCCCAACTATATGGGTATATATCTCAGATTTCAAAACATAATTGGACTCTGTATATGTCCGAGTTTGAATAAAACATCTATACTCACTAAGGAGCTTTAAGAATAGCATATGAACCCTTTATAAGGTTCCCATTTCAACATATCTCAAGTTTGAAAATATATACATATGAGTATATCATTTTCGGCAAAACACTCTACGATTAACATAATGTACAGGGAATACATCATTGCAAACCTCTTTCCTTCCATTAGCTTAGAAGGTTTCTCATACAAAAACATTTCATTCTTTGAAACAATTGCAAGAGTGCACTAACACGTGCCAATCTTTATAGAAAATCTTGCAGTTCCAGATACTGCCCGATGTCAATATTTTCTTATCAAAACCACACTATCGGCAACTTGGCACTTAGGCCCAAGAAGCAGTGTTTGAGTATTTTTCCAATTTGGAGGGTGGGACTGGAAGAAAACATAAAAACCTGACAGGGATTGACGATGATCAGTCGCCACATCCAAGTCCAATAATCCGCGGGTCTTCTCTACCGGTAGAAGGATAGAAACTACATCCGTAACTATCCCCGGGTGAAAACTACATCCGTAATCACCCTCGATGAAAACTACATCCGTAATCATCCTTCGGCAACACCTGGGCCGGAATAATAATTGATGGACCGCCTGGCTCACGGTCGCTTACACATCCCAGGAATCGTTCGTCAACGGTTCCCACACCTGCCAGAGTCCCTTTTTCTTTTTCTTTTGAAAACTTGATTTTGATTGAAAACAGAGTAATTGAGGTCCGACATCAGTCGACCGATGATTCTTGAAATCACACAAGAAACAAACCTGACCGGGGGTTTTCGAAAATGTTTTGAGTTCGAAAGAGTTCGAGTTTGAAAGTGCAAAAGGTATCTTGGATTAGCTTTGTCTTTAAAATAATGAACAATAATTAATAAATGATATTTTAAGATTTAATATTAATAATTAATAAAATAATTATTTAATTAAATAAGCTTTTAATCCAATATAGGTATTTTTGAGTATTTACGAAGATATAAAAATAATTACTTGAGTATACGATACTCCCCGAATGACCCTTCGGGTTTTCGCAATTTAATTACGATATAATAATATACCGCTCCCCGGTCAATAGTATATACGGACCGCTACGACCTCTATTGCTAGAGTCGTTATCCGAAGAAAACATTTCATTCTAAGTTCAAGGGGTGCAAACATATATGTACTTATACATCTCAATTTCATCGATACTTCGATAAACATAAACATTTGATATGATTGAAAACTACAAACACAACAGTGAAAGTCCTTGTATATGTAAGTTTTGAAAAATAAACTTGCATAGGTAGAATCAGGAACATAATATCTTGAAAATAAATGCTTAGGGTTGGAAAACTTGCCTTGGGAAGGTTGGGGTGGTTGGGCTCGTGGAGTGGATCGACAATCTATAAATATCCAATATTCGCTCGTTACTATCTTAGCAACACCACTTAATCATAATGTTTTAAAGAATACAAGGTCATCTTAGCGACTCCACCATTTGACCCACTAACCCTCCTATATGACCATGTCATCACATTATCACATTCTTTACCCATTCGACTCAAATCTATTCCTCAAACTCGAAACTCAAGTGAATACTCTTAAAACTACTTTAAACTAATCTCTTAAGTGGTTTTTCACTTGCGCGGATTTTACTCCAACATTTCTATAAAATTGAAAAATACATATTTTAATCCAATTCTTTTTGAGTAGCCTTCACCACTGCATTTACTAGCTTCTCTAATTTTTCTATGATCCCACATAAATTTTTAGGGGTTTAAACAAGGTTCACAAGGGGGTCACTTAGTGCAGTCCGGAATCCAGAAACACATTTTACTTCTCTGGCCATAACTTAAAATCTATACATCACCTACTCATGAACCTTACATTTCCAGAAACTACATTCAAATACCTTTCCAACAATATATGGTAGGACCTCAGGGGACAAGATTTGGGGGTTCAAAACCATGTTACAAGACAGGTCAAGTTTCTGGAAAAATTCAGCATGCATGTTTCACTTAAATCAACCAATATTCTTACTTCCACAACACAACCAACATCTAATTCACTTAGTTCATGCTTTATAACATTCATGGAGATACATATACTATCCACAATCATAAAAATCACAATCACAACACTAAAACTCAAGATCCATATCATCCATCACTTGAACATCCAAGATTAACACAAATATACATGGATCTATCACCAAACATCATAAACACTACATGGCCAAGAGGGGTTATGATTTTTATACCTTCTTGAGTACCTAGGAGCCTTGGGTAAGCCTTACAAAACTCAAGAACACCTTGAATGATCTCCTACAACCCTTATAGTCCAAGATCTAAAAGAAAAACTTAACATGGTTACTATTCACAATATCTTTAACAATTAATATCTTGAAATATAATGGATGAAAGGGCTTGAAACTCTTAGTATACCTTTCTTAGATGATGGAGAGAGCCTAGGAATTATTCCTTGAATTATGAGTGAGGAGAAATGGAGGAAAGAAATTTCTTTCTTCCTTGGATGAAGCTTGGCCGAGAGCTTTTTCAAGAGGGGGGGTGATGTTTGTGTTTTTGATTTTTTGTGTGGGTGAATAATTGTAAAGTAGTAGTTGGGTGATACATATTGGTGTATGTATAAGCATGGTACAACCTAGGTATGGTCTCCTTGTACCCTTGTCCCCTCCTTGGAAAAAGAAATGTAACTAGTTACTATTCCTCTTGCCATTTGGTTTAACTAGTTTGCTTTCTCCCAACTACTTGATTGCATGGGACTTGCATGCAATACTACTCCTTGTATCATTATTCTTCCACCAATGCTTGTCACTTAAACTTTAATTCGTATCGTATCTTAATTAATCTCTCGTAATAATATTTTGTCGCATAGAGATTTCCCTAGTAATTCCTTAAGTACTTAATTGTGTGATTTCCTCGAATATCCATAATTCCTCGTCATAATCCTTAATAAATCTTTTAATACTCTAATCATTCTCAAATCCCAAGTTTTATAAATCTTACTAACAATAAGACTCTTGCCCTCAACAATCTTCTCTTTTATCTTACACAGTGAATGTAACAACATAATTTCTCAGACAATCAGTTCCATTAAACAACAGGGATGACTAGAAAGGTTCCAAATTGACAATGCTACATGATATTAAATAAAAGAAAATATTACCAAAAATTAGGGTTCTTACACTTTTGGTCTAGGGACTTGCTTCCATACATTGTTTCTCTCAAATTGGTTGAGCTCTTCTTGCATAGCAATCACTCAATCAGAATCCAACAATACTTCGTCAATTGTCTTTGGCTCAGTTTGAGATAGAAAACAATCAGAAGAGATATTTCTTCTTGTCCTTATACCAGTAGTGGGATCACCAATAATTAGATTGCTGGTATGATCTCTGTTCCACTTGGTGGTTCTAGGCAAGCTTCTTTCTTGATCTGCTTGATCAGCTCCTTCTTGAGGGGTTGATTCTCCACCAGTGATGTTTTCTCCTTCATGCTCTTCAACATCTCCAGAGTCATTCTCATTCTGATGATTAGCTGTTATAGTTTGAGATTGAGCTGGAGTTTGAGTAGCATCATTGGTGTTGACAGCACCTCTTTCAAACTCAATAGTCTGAGTACAAGTAGGTTCTTCAGTAACAAATTCTTCTTCTTCCAAGTACCCTTGATTTTCAAATCTAAGAGGCTCCATTTGACCATCCTCTTGTAATCCTGGAAACTTGGTTTCATCAAATGTGACATTTACACTTTCTTCAATGACTTTGTGATCAATGACATAGATTCTGTAGGCAGCCCTTTCTAATCCATATCCCATGAAAATGCCTTCACAAGCTTTAGCATCAAACTTTCCTTTCCTTTCATGGTTGTCAATCATCATGAAACACTTACTCCCAAATACATGAAAATATTTGACGGTTGGTTTCTTTCCTGTTAACAGATAGTAAGGAGTGTTTCCATGAGTCTTGTTGATCAAGGTTCTGTTCTGTGTGTAGCAAGCTGTAACACCCCCAGATCCACAACTCAACATAAATATTAAATTACAACCTTGTGACCCAAAACAATAACATAAAACACACCCGTTATAGTCCCAGAGATGAAATCAGAGTAACTACCAAATTTTATTAAGCACATTATGAGTTCGTACAATCCAAAAAGAATTACAATGTGAATACATACTCTTTGCCATCCATTATCATAAGTCATACCAGCCCATATATTTGGTACTGAAAGAATGAATCTATCCTACCAATAGCTTTCTCTTTGGCTCTGGTAGTCTCATCGTCCCCGCCAGCGTCGAGTGCGCCTTGTGCGAGTCATCTGGTCTAGCTGTTGTTGTGATATAATAATAAAGAAAGGGTGAGCACTATCCCACCAACAATAATGTTTACTGAACGATAATATATAACAGTTCAAAAGTATCTTTCAAACCATATGCCATGCATTTACAAAAAAGATGCCAGTATAATATGAACGATGAAGTTACAAGGTAACTTAAAGTATTTATTTTGTGGAAATATCTGCTAAGTCAAAATAAGCAAGATATTATCATATAAAGAGGAACTTGCAAGGAAAATATTGCAATTCCAGTTATTAACATTTTTCGAAGTCCTACAACCTGAAAGAAGTCTCTTCGATACGTGTTGCGGAAGACACCATCAACCTGAAAGAAGTCTCTTCGATACGTATTGTAGGGGATTCCCAATTTGGGAGATGAACCAATACTGGAGTTATCACGCGCCAGCTGTCCCACTCCCTGATGATCAGTCGGGGATGGTACAGCCCAATATAGTTTACTACCGGTAGAAGGAAGAACTGACGGCTCCACTTGTAGATTGCCTTTAATAGTAACTCCCTGGCCAATGGTTAGGCCTTGTGATGGACCGCGCGACTCGGCCTCTTACACACGATTCCTAGTTCGAATAAATCCACAGCATTGAAACGTAGAGTTTGTCCTCCCTTCCCAAGTGAAATACTTGTTGATAAGACTCCACAAAGTAGTCGTATCTAGTTGGAAAGGAAAATTCACCAACATTTTCCAAGCTTTTGCTTGTTAATGGATATCAACTTGTTCCAACAATCTTACCCCTCAAATGATGAAAAGGTACACACAGACTTAATGAATCCATAGCAACCAAGTTGCGAGTGAAAAGGATAAATTATGACCGGGAAGTCAACAAGATAAATAACATTGCTCAAGTAGGTTCCCCTATAATATGGAAGTTTGAGCGAGCATTTAAATCCTTTTAAGATAGATTTAAATGAAAAATAAAAAGAGTTGGGAACCTTTCCCTGATAAAATAGTCGTAAAAAGACCCCGAAATATTTTACATAATATCTGGAGGTGAAAAATAATCTCTGAATAATATAAATCATTTTAATAAAAAATTAAAAGAATTAAATAAATATTCCAAGAATATTTATTAACTAAATAATAATTACGGAATATTATTAACTCATAATATTGCTCGTAAGTAATCCTCGAATGAATATATGGAATTATTTACTAAATAAATCCCTCCTTAAATGAATATTCGAAATAATATTCATTAAATAATTAAACTCCAATAAATATTTAAAATAATATTCAATAAATAAGTCAAACCTTAAATGAATATTAGAAAATGATATTCATTTAATAAATAACCTTCTAAATGAATATCCAAATACTATTCATTTAGTAATCAAAACTTTTAAGGAATAATCGAAATAATATTCCTTAAGTAAATAGAACTTCCAATGAATATTTTAAAATAATATTCATCAAGTACATAAAACCTTAAATGAATATTCGAAAGTAATATTCATTTAATAAATAACATTCTAATGAATATCAAAATAATATTCATTAAATAATCAACTCTAAATGAATATTCGAAACTAACATTCATTTAATATCTCTCGACTGAGATAATACTCGAATAACATTGCTCGAAATATTTCCAAGTAACTGATACTTTATGGGAATATAAATAACGTTTAATAATAACATTCCTCAGATAATAATAATCTGTCGTTGGAATCCCTCCGGGTTTCCACGACTATCTATATCTCAAAATACCGACTCCCAGTCTATATTTAAGAATGAATATCATATGCCCTTCGCTAAGGGTCTTATCCAAACAATCCGGCTTATAACTGATAATTCGTATCTAGTCTATAAGCCAATATCAATTCAGGGAACAGGTATCATAATATAATTTTGACAATAGGCATGCATGTTATGGCATATGTAAAATGGAAATCACACACACATATATATATATATATATATATATATATATATATATATATATATTATCACAATAACAGGTTAAGAGTTTTGAACACTTGCCTGGTAATCAGGTGTGGGTGGAGATAGCGTGTCCTGAGTCTGCTCGTTGATCTATAAACAATCAGAACATTCGAGATTAACCACTTAACACGTTTTAAAAGTCTAGGTATAAACTTCACTTAAATCGAAACACGTTTTCGAATTATCTCGTTATACACCTTTTAGTGTAACTCTTTTTATTACTGATACGATCCGACATTTGTTCGTTATTACGACATGTCATCATACCCACACTCGGTATATACTTAAGTCGTATAAGTTCAAAAGTCGATCGATTACGAACCGAGATTATACCTCGAGTTTTATCGTTCATTTTCTAAGTGTTTTACCAAAGTTATAACCAAGCGGGTTTTTAGGGGTTCGTTCGCGTTTAACTTTGATTCCAACATTTTTATAAAATCGGAAAACGATCTGTTTGATATGTGGTTTTCTTTCATACCTTCCTTATGACCCCTAGTATTTATTTACCAAGATTCGCCACTGAGTAACATGTTTTACAAGGGTTCAATTGAAGTTACGAACTTTTACTTATGGTTCCGAACCAATTTTAGTAATTTGATCATAACTCCTAAACCGTAAGTCGGAATGTTTCGATTCTTACGCCAAAACGATCTATGGCTCGATATCTACAAGGACCAGTCATAATATTATCAAGGTCGGGAAATTATATTTACTGTCATGCTCGGTTTCTAAGTGTTAACAAAAATTCGGCATTACGACGGCTATATATCGAACGTTCTAAATTCGTACATGCCTCAAGCACATCATCAAAGCAACTCATGGCTTAACAACATCATTTACTACAGTCAAGAGGCTCTAAGGCCAGTGGTAAGGTCTCATGACCACCACACAACATAAACATAACAAATCAAGTCTTAAACAACTATTAACATAACAATCAAGAACTCATCTTGCAACCCACTTAAGATCTCATCAAAACTTCATAAAACTCAAAGTAAGATCTAGGGTTTAGGTGATATATACCTTCCTTGGAGTATGTACTAGCCTTATAAAATCTTGTATAGCCCTTAGAACACCTTAAACAAGCTTGGATCATCCAAAGAAACAATAAAACTATAGTTAGTTCTTAAAAATTACTATACATCAGTTCAAAGATCTGCAAAAACGAGGCCCTTACCATGCTTTCTTGGATGAGGCTCCTAAAGGAGAGTTCTAGAGCATCTAACCAGCTTTCCAACAAGCTAAAGAACACAAAATCAGTCCAGAAACTGTCAAGCATCAGGACAGTTTGCTTCTTCAACTTGGGGAGGTGATTTGACTAGGCTATACTACTTGGATTGCTATGAAATTTGGAACGAATGTTGCCCATGGAGTGGAGAAGCTATGGTTAAAATTTGGTGATTTTAGAAGCTCTAGATTGGGAGATATGAATTTTTCTTTGAGCTTGGTTCATGGTGGGCAGTTTTGGAGAGATTGGTTGTTCTTGGTTTGCTTTTTGTTTTGCTAGCTTCTCTTTTGCTCTCATCCACTCTAAAGTGTATTATTGCTGTGTTTAGGAAATATCTTGCATAAAGCCACTTTATTAAAGTTCTTGTGTCATGGATGATGCATTTGCAAGGGACATGTGTTGAATTCTTATGGTTTTTGAACTAAGTACTTGGTTTAGTTTCTAATTGTTCTAGTTCCTTTGGTAACTACTTGGTTATTTTATCCCATCCACTTGCATATGCTTGAATCTTGCTTTCTACTTGCTCTTTTTGTCTGGTTATTCCTCAATTTCATTGATCGTTCGGAGGATATCTCGAAGATTTCCAATTAGTGTTTTACCGGGAACCGTCTCAATATTTATACTATCATTCTCCATCTTTCTTACTAACTTTCGAATTTATATTCCTTAAATCCCTTCGCTAAATTCTTAAGTCTATCAGTGTCCAGGGAAATCTCGGGGAAAATAAAAGTGCTATTTTTCAGAATCCGACAGCTTTTACACACACTCTTTTTCCCCCTGGATCACTAATACGAACTCAGAATTTCGTTCCGGGTACTTCTATATAGCATCGTCTAATAATATTCCTAAATTCACCAAAATAACTATTCATCCATTTTTATTTACTCATCCTCTTAGGGTTGTACAATTGTCCCTGATCTCTTTCGATCGTTCCTTAACCTTTTTACGGGCCCACTGTACCAATAATAGATATCGATTTGGATGACAAAAGAATAATCTTCTCCTTTTAGAATTATAAAATCTCAATTCCCTAGGAGATAGATAATTCTTATCTAAAGTGTCAACCAATAGTATTCTTCATGACATAAACGTTTGAATCCAAATCTATTCCTTTCATTCATTATCTTAATCATTACATCGTAGTCGTAATCACTATTCACCATTACCTTAGTACATAATAAAAAGTTTTAATTATATCCAAAATTTGGGGTTCTTACAGTCTCCCCTCCTTAAAAGGATTCCGTCCCGGAATCAGGTAGGAAGCAAAGAGTCGTTTGTCTGTCGTTCACTTTTTAGCTTCCCGGTCAATTCTTAGTCGTTCTACCCTTTCTCAGCACATCTTCTAGTGCTACAATCCATACTTTATCCTTTTTCCATCAACTTTGCTACTTTTCGTACAATACACTATCCGGGTTATGCGCTTACTCATTCTTATACTATTATCCTTATTGATATCCGCAGTGGCTTTGGTATCACTATCGTACTACGAATTCGGAGATAACCTTGCTCGCACTATGCATTTCCTGATCGCCTTAATCTTCGCAATCTCGATCAATATAGAGAAGTGGAAAGATTTATTGAGAGATCACTACGATCAATGAACATTTTTTATATTGCATAGTTAGTACAGAAGGAGGCCAGCCTTTAGTACTTGACAAGCAATTAAACAAGTTATGGTATTCCACTAAAACTTCTATCACATAGACAGATAGTCACGTAGCAGTACCTCCCCTACTTAAAGGGTTGTTCTTCTCAATTCATAAAGAAGATAAATAAGAGAGAAGAAAAGAAAAGAATTCTAAAGGATTATAGAAAGTTTTTATGATTGTAAAATATCATACTCAGAGTTTACCTCTGAACTATAGAGGTTCATCAAAGAAGAAATTAATCATAATTATATCCAATACTATTTGATCGCAACCTCACGTGTCAACATATCTTGCTGCTTTGTCCACTATTCTCTGGACCTGTACTCTGGTTCAACCTTAGCAACACTTGCTTTTGGAAAATCTTTGAACCTCTCAGGTTAAATCTTAGTTTCTCGCTTGACACCATTGTTACTGACATTCCATGTCACGCTACTAGCTTTCTCATATTCACAATACTAACACTGTCAGGTTGTTATCCCGAGAATTCATCAGAAAAAACCCATTTATTAATCCATTCATAACAGTCCTTGCTTCACATTCCATAGTTGTTTTCCCAGTCTTTTCTTTATCAATCACATCCGTCTTATTATCCGATTCTTATTTACTTCTGTTATTTACTTTTACCTTCATCTTTTTATTGAGACACCTTTTGCACTTGGTACCTCCTTATCGGTATTCTGTCACATTTACTCTATAATCATCACGTTATTCCAATTTAAACTCTCCGAAATGAATCTGGCCGATCCCTTTAACTTAGATTCAATATAATCTACTTCTGCCAACCTTGTTTTTCATCACTTGTTCTTTTCTATCCGTGATTTTCCACAGGTTAGCAGCACTTTCTTTATCTTTACGTTATCATTTACTTTCTTAGAAGAATCGCCATCACTTGTTGTTTACGTAATGCGTTAATAGCTAACCATACGGGCTTCAAATCCCTTAGGGAGACAAAGTAATCACTATTCCTTATCCATAAGAAACACTTCCTGAACTTGATGTAGATATTACATGAAGTAGATAAAATTGCAGAAGAGTTTCAAGCATCGCAGCTATGTCCGGTTGATGAAACTATCACTCATGCATCTTCCATTAAAGACTGGAAACTTAATGGTTTACTTCGTCAATTTTATGGTCCTGGTTTGCCTCAAAACGGGACCTTCTAAGGTGTGTAGTTTGCTTAAGATGATATCGGGAATCGAATCTTTACTTAAACTATTATTACCGTCGATTCTTGCACAGTCATCAGAAGGAATGTAATTTCCTCCACTCCGATATGACCTTCAAGGTCCTTCCAAATATCATTCTGTTTCTTTGGTATGAACATTTGTAATTATTCCTCTATACTTAGACTCATCCTCTTAAGGTTGTACAATTGTCCCTGATCTCTTTCGATCGTTTCTTAACCTTTTTACGGGCCCACTGGACCAATAACATATATCGATTTGGATGACATAAGAATAATCTTCTCCTTTTAGAATTATCAAATCTCAATTCCCTAGGAGATAGATAATTCTTATCTAAAGTGTCAACCAATAGTATTCTTCATGACATATAAACATTTGAATCCAAATCTATTCCTTTCATTCATTATCTTAATCGTTACATCGTAGTCGTAATCACTATTCACCATTACCTTAGTACATAATAAAAAGTTTTAATTATATCCAAAATTTGGGGTTCTAACACAAGCTGTGTTAATAGCTTCTGCCCAGAAGTATGTTGGTAATTTAGAGCCATTCAACATAGTTTTCGCAGCTTCAATGAGAGTTCTGTTTTTCCTTTCTACAACTCCATTTTGTTGTGGTGTCCTGGCAGTGGAGAATTGTTGAACAATGCCTTCATCCTTGTAGAAGTTCCCAAGTGTGGCATTTCTGAACTCAGTACCATTGTCACTTCTCAGAATTTGGACTTTTGCATTTGGGATTCTATCAAGAAATCTTAAGTGATCAATGATTTCTTGAGCAGCCTCATCCTTGGTCTCCAATAATTTTACCCAAGTGTATCTCGAGTAGTCATCCACCATTACCAGGGCATATCTCTTTCTGGCAAGAGATTGAACATTTACTAGGCCAAACAAATCCATGTGAATTAGTTTGAGTGGCTCAGTATTCGTGTTTAATTGCTTGGACTTGTGCACTGATCTTTTCAATTTACCCATTTGACAATCCTCACATAGTCCTTCTTGACAGAATTCCTGTTGAGGTAGTCCTCTCACCAATTCTTTCTTCATTAGAATATTCATATTCTTGAATTGATATGGGAGAGCTTCTTGTGCCAAAGCATGCTTTCACCAACAGTTTCTTTACTGTAAAAATAGTAAATATTGTCTTTCTTAGCAGAATTTAGGTCTGCAACAAACAAGCTTCCTTTTCTGACTCCTTTCAAAGAAAGGCTCCCATCCTGCTTGTGATGGATATTACAAACCATCATATCAAAATCAACCTTGAATCCTCTGTCACTGAATTGGTTGACATAGAGTATGTTGTGTTTCAATCCATCTACAAGAGCAATATCTTCAATGACAACATTTCCAATTTCCAAACAGCCATATCCCACAGTGTAACCTTTGCTGTTGTCTCCAAAAGTTATGATTGGGTCGGCTTTCTCCTCATAATGTGAAAGCAGGGCTTTATCACCTGTCATGTGCCTGGAACATCCACTATCAATGATCCACATGACCTGCTTCTTTTTCTTGCCCTGCAAAATAGATGATTTTAATTTGTATCTGGTACCCAAACCTTGTTGAGTCCTGCAGTTACAACATCATTTTTCACATCATCGTTTTTCACATTTAAATCAACACTTGAATCCTCCTGTTTGACTTCTTTTGCTATCCACTTAGTTCTAGAGTTAGACTTGGTCTTTTTCTTAGTGGAAGCTGCCTTTTTACCAACATAGGTAGGCTTAAAAGTCTCAACAATTTGCATATAGGAACATTTTTCAGTAGATAGAATAAGCAGATTAAAACAATTACTCATGACAATGATTTTACATGGCATGCAGTCAATATTATTACAGACATCCATTTCTCTTTGCATAATGGGGGTTCTATGTAAGTTACCATTAACCTTGGTCGCATTAACCTTGTTTTGATTAGGTTTCTTACAAACATGTGTTAAATGTTGAGATAAGCCACAGTTATTGCAAAGCTTCCTAGAGCATCCTTAACATAAGCATAACCATTCTTCTTGTCAATTCCTAACTTGCCATTCCTATTCTTAGGCTTGTAGACATTCGTGTTGACAGCATGTTCTGAAGTTACTGTCGAGTTACCTTTGACAGTACCTTTCGTACCTGCTGTCTTGACAGTAGGTTTGATGGTTGCTGTCTTAGGTACTCTCTTGATAGTATCTTTGGAAGTTTCTATCTTATCCTTGTTGACATCTACTTTAGAACATTCTGTCTGATTGTTTAGCAAAGTTTCTGTCACGGGAGACTTGACAGTATCTTTCATTCCATTTGGTGTGCTGTCAATGCACTCATCCTCATCAAGAAGCTCTTGGTTGATGAGCAAGGAGTTCTCATCAAAATCAGCTTGAACAGTTTTGAAAATCGGTTTGTAAACTCTCTTGAGGATATGAGGTTTGACAGCATCAAACACAATTACCTTTCAGGGCCTCCTACCATAGTCAAAACCTATTCTTACCTTCTGTTTCTCAGTGTGATTCTCATGATATTCCTGAACTAACTTAGAAGAGCTCCTAAAGGCTTTGAGTTTAAACTCATTTTCAGCAATTTGGTTTCTGAGAAATTCTTCTATTTCCTTAGCATACAAAATATCATTTTTCAATCTTGCATTCTCTTGAGCTAACGAATCTAGTGGACTGGTTTTAAGCAAAAGCATTTCATTCTCAGATTTGAGTGTTTCATTCTGTTTAGTTAACTTAGCAATTTCTTCATGAGCAGTAGATAAACTAACATGAATGTTAAACATCTCAGCACTTAATTCTTCAATGGTTTGCTTATACTCAGTTTTAGACATATCAAGTAAAACGAGAGATGGTACCTGATTTGAGGAATTTGAAGCTTCATCATCAGATTTAGCCATGAGGGCTAAGTTTACATACTCTTCTTCCTCCTCTTCATCAGAATCATCCCATCATTTTTCTTCATCCACATAGGCACTTTCTTGATTCTTCTTAAACTGATTTCCAGATCCTTTTTTAAATCTTTGATTCTGTTTTGGCCTTCTGCACTCGGTAGCAAAATGACCTAGCTCATTGCAGTTGTAACATCTGAACTTCGACCTATCCACCATCCTTGTCTTGTATCCACCTCTTGTGGCACCACCAGTAGTCTTTGAAAAACCTCCCTTGTTGAACTTAGATGTTTGACCCTGTGGCTTATATGACTTGTCTCTTCTGAACCTGATATTCTTGAATCTCTTAGCCATATAAGCCATGGTTGGATTATCCATGCTTTCAATCTCTTCTACTATGTAGAAGTCTTCATCTTCAACATCTTTGAGCTGTAGAACCACCTTCTCCTCATCGTCCAACACCTCTTCAATCTTCAAAGATGGCACCTGTGTTGGTTGTGAACTTTGTGCAGGTTCACTTGGTAGAGATACTTGTGGTTCATGAGCTACAAGGGCTCCAGACATGTTTGTCATCTTTCTTTTGGTTCCAGTTTGAATAGATCTCTTTTGAAAGAGTTCGAGTTCGTATGACTTGAGCACACCATATAGAGTTTCAAGAGAAACATCATTCAAGTTTCTTCCTCTCGTATGGCTGTGACCTTGTGCTCAAGATGCTCAGGGAGAGTGAGCAGAAATTTGATGTTGATCTCCTTTCTGTCATAGAACTTTCCATGAATTTGTAACTCAGCTATTAGCATACTGAACCTTTCAAACATGTGGGTGAGTTCTTCACCAGACTTTGCCATAAAAGCTTCATATTGTGATACAAGGATTTGCCTTTGATTTTCTCTGACCTCTTCACTTCCTTCACACAGCAACTCTATTTTACTCCACATCTCTTTAGCAGATGAACATCCCATGACATTACCACACATGGCTTTGTCTAAAGTGAGAGAGTCGAGCAAAATAAGTTGTAAGTAGTCGTCCAAGGCTACTTTCTCTTTTTCAGATTCTGTGTACTCTGAAGGTTTCTTAGCAACCCAGTGGGCTGGAATGACTTCGTCATTAACAGTAGCAGCAGCTACTTCCTTCTGAGGGATGAAGGGTCCGTTCTCAAGGATTTCTATGTATAGTGGATGGACAGCTTTGATAAATAACAAGATCTTTCTTTTCCAAAAATTGTAGTTCTCTTTATCAAAGACTGGAATCTTGATACCACTTGACTTCCGAACATTCGTCATGGTCTCAGATTTGTATGTCAATCTGTTGCTCTGATACCAGTTGTTGGTCCCGGTGTATTGCAGAAGGGGGGGATGAATGCAATACCAATAAATCGAAATCTTTAAAGCAACAACGACAATAAAGATTACGGCTTATCAATAATAATATGCAAACACAAATGGATCAAGATTTCTCACAAAATAAATGTATTATTTATCTTGTGAAGTGTTGCTACAACCTAGAGAAAAATGATGTGTTTTTCTCTACCTTCGGTTTCTTGAGAGATACAAGATTGTTTCGTTGTAGTTTTTTACAGAAAGAATTAGAGACGTATATCTAAATAGACTAAGATACTCTATTGTCTCTATCACATGGGTTGTGGAGCTGCTATCGTTTTCAAGTGGCAGCTCATTACAATTTGCACACCTATGTGACTTTCCTAAATTGCTATACAGACAGTATTAACAATACAAGTAAAGCAACCTAGATTCTTTCTATTTCAAGCTAATACAATTCTAGTAGATGTGGATATATCATACTCTTTGAATTGATCAGCCTTGTATTGTGATCTCTTAAGCTTCTGTCGTAGTCTTTGCAGGTCTGCTACAATCGATGGACTGTTGCAGTAAATCTGTTTCTTGAACATATAACCTGTCACGGGTTTGACTGAGAAAAATCCCAAAATCAAATATTCATCTGGACAGTAACCTTAACCTCCAAGTCTGCTGTCAGGAGAATATTCAGATATTTGACAGTACGAGCTCCCGCCAAAGTTGCTGTCGGAACTCCAGACTTGCTGGCAAGTTGTGAGAATGTTGATGTCCAGTGCTTCAGCCAATGTTTCTGTCAGATGTAACCTTCTGTCGTGACTTGCAACATATTGTCTTCTTGTAATCTTACTGTCAAGGATGTGATAGTAACTTTTATTCTTGCTGTCTTCTTGATGTATCCCTTGAGACTTGAACAAATGCATGAACTTCTTCAAAGACATACAATTATTACATGACAGCAATTATTTGATTACAAGAACATACTCTGGCTGTGACAGTATGTTCTACTTTGTAAAAACTAAGTGTAGGGAAATCTAGTTAAGTTGTCTCAATGCTATCACCCATAAATCCCAACAAAATATAATTCAAAATTTTAAAATTTTGATAAATTTAAAATTTCACAAATAAATAACAAAATAAAATTTTAATTTTAGATATATCTTTCATCTTTCATTATAAAAATATAATTTGAATCGCTATTTATGATATAATAATAATATTTATCATGATATAATAATAATATTTATCATGATTTATCAAATTATTTTTATTATAAAATATATTAAAGAATTATAAATTTCAATTAAAAAAATAATCCTCAATTTCTCGTGGGGATCCTCGTTCCCCTTCAGTGTAGTAAAATAATCCTCATTCGGGGATTGATAAGCTGGGTTCAACGATTATGTTCGAAATTTTAATTAAAAATTATATTTTGAATTTTTTTAAAAAAATCATGATTTCTCCGGAAATCCTCATTCCCGTTCGGGGCAGTAATCGGAGAGCAAAATAATTTTCGTTCAGGAACCGAGACAGGTTCAATGATAATGTTCGAATTCGGGGATCGCCATGGGTATAGCACTCTTTGATCCTAAATTGACCTGATGCCACTCCTAGGTACACAAAATAACATAAATTTATTTACCGTCAAATTTGGACATCGAGATATGAAAAATGCTTATTGCAAACACTTATGTCTCAATTAAATACTATCAAAAGAATATGTACATCAATTTTTTTGCCAACTTATAAACAAATGGTGATAGAACTAAATAGTTGATATTAATATGTTAATCTAACCTATCACAAATATTAGATGAGTTTAATTAAAAATTTAAAAATTATATTGTTAGCAAAAAAACATTTGAAAGAAGTATGTATGTTTAATATGCGAGAGGTATGACAATTAACTATTTTAATTATTAATTATATTTAAATTAAAAAATATATATAGTGTTAGACACAATAACATTCAAAATATATGTATAAGATTATTGTACAAGAGATATGGCAATTAAATATTTTTATACCTAATTAGCTCATAATCCTCATTTCCGTTCGGGATAGAAATCGGAGAGCAAAATAATCTTTGTTCAGGAACCTAGAAAGGTTCATTGATAATGTTCGAATTCGGGGATTGCCATAGGTATATTACTCTTCGATCCTAAATTGAACTGATGCCACTCCTAGATACACAAGATAACATGAATTCATTTACTGTTAAATTTGAACATCTAGATATAAAAAATGCTTATTGCAAACATTTATATCTCAATTCAATACTAACAAAAGAATAGGTACATCATTTTGTTTGCCAACTTAAAAACAAATGGTAATAGAACTAAATAGTTGATAATAATATGTTAATCTAACTTATTGACAAATATTAGATGAGTTTAATTAAAATTTAAAAATTATAATGTTAACAAAAAAACATTCGAAAGAAGTAAGTGTATAAGATTATTGTACGAGGGATATGTCAATTAAAGATTTGTATACTTAGTTAGCTCATAATCATATAGTGATAATTTCATACGAATATGTGCATGTAAAATTATCATAGTTAAAATGCAGGTCGTGCATTACACGACTATCATGCTATCATAATAATTTCACTTTTAAAATTCTAAGATAAAGGTGTTTTAACAACTACAAAAGAAAATTATTATCGAAAAAAAAAATTTGTTCTGAAATTAGAATTATAGTTTTATGAAATTATAATACAATAACATTTTTATTTATATTACGAATATGCCATGAAAATAAGATATGCATTCACGTGGTACACAAGGTAACGTGAGTTTTCAACCATAGAATTAGGACATATGATATAGAATATACAGAAACACGACATGATTTTTTGGTCTTATCAAAGGAACTGAATTTATGATCTCTAAATACAAATGGAGTTAAATTCATAACTACTGAATAAATTATTTCTTTTTTAGTTTTTGTTTATATCTTATTTTAAATTAATTTTTATTAATTTTATTTAGTATGTGATTGTTGGGGTTTGATACCTTTACGTAAAATTGTTGTCTACAAAAATTGCAATTGTGAAAAATAAATGTTTTTGCTAAAGCAATTTTTTTTTATATAAAAAATATTGTTGAAAAATTGCTTTTAGATTTACTAAGCTGTTTTGAACCAAGTTTTCTACAAAAAAAATTGTTGCGGTCTGCAACATCAATACCAAATAGACCTTTAATATGATTGATACTATGTACAATATATATCTATATAAAAAAATCAGAATTAACTGATATGTTAGATTTGGACTCTATATGAGTTATCGATTAAATAAATGAATAAAATGCATAGTTGAATTATAATATAGTATCGTAAACAAGATTATATATACTAAACAAAGATGTAAAATTATATATGACTACCTATAACATAATGATCGATTTGTGATATTTTAAGACTGTATAAAAAATATTTTTTTTCACTGTAACACATATTAGTTTGTATGGATACAACATACATTTTAGTTGATTTTTCCTAATATTAAACCAGTTTATGCTATTGCTGCCATAATACATCTCCTACCAAATATGTAATGATCCTCCTATCTCGTCTTACTGGTTTACTATTACTAATGGAAATAAACTAAATAACATATCATTATCGTGATAATCTTTTAAAAAACTGCTAGAAAATAGACTGAACGACACATTATTGTTGCAATAGTACTTGACCACTAATGAGTAACTTTTATGTATCATTATTATAGGTCATTCATCTTACATTTAACGAGTATTATTTACAAATATGATACCTAGGTCGGTCTTGAAAAATTAAAAGTTCCAAGTGAATTTGAATTTTGTACTCAACTAAAAATCAAAATCACATACATACCATTTATTTTTCGGCACTTCTTATATCTTAAACTATTTATGCGCTACCTTGAACAAAAGGTGCCCCAAATATCATTTTTGTGCCTCTACGTACTTTTAAATTTTTTTTTACTTATTAGAAAAGATGTGCCCCTAAATTACATCATCTTCTCGGTGCCCCATTGCATGAGCGGCTTAATCTAAGGATTGCCTCTGTATGATATTCAAAATATAGAATTCAAAAATATTTCAAAATTTAAACGGTTACCAACTATTGGTCTTAAATAAATCGAAACACATAGAATAGATTGAAAAGAAGATATGATCGACTCAAACACGATTTGCAAAAAAAATTGTGCAAATTAGAATGTGACCCGTGCCTTACACGGGCTTTCATGCTAGTTCCACTAATATTTGACAAATTGGTATGCGTAATAAGAGACATCTTGCAGTATTAATATTTTTTTTAACAAAATTAATCATTATCGATTTTTTTTCACAAAAATTATAATATTTGAATATTTCACGACTATTTTCATTATTTTTGCAGTCCGTTCCACTCTCTCTCTCAGAAATGGCACCTCCAACTTTAAGAGGAGCAATAAACATGGGATTTCAGTTTAGTGTAGGTACCGGAGTTTTAATGGCCACCCTTATAAATTACTGAACACAAAAAATTGAGGCAGGTTGGGGATGGCGAATATCACTAACCATGGCTGCATGGGGACCATTAGGCTGGTTAGTGCCAAGTGAAATATTTCTACTGGAGATAAGATCAGCTGGTCAAAGTATAACTGTGGCAGTGGGATTTCTATTCACTTTTGCAATTGCTCAAACCTTTTTAGCTATGCTTTGTCATTTCAAGTCTGGGATTTTCTTCTTTTTCGGAGGGTGGGTGCTCTTAATGACAGGATTTGTTCACTTTCTGTTGCCTGAGACTAAGAATGTGCCAATTGAACAAATGGAGAGAGTGTGGAAAGGACATTGGTTTTGGAAGAATGTAGTAGGGGAAGTTAAGTGTAAAGAAGTTTTCTGATGTATGTATTAACTATTAAGTGTGAAACTTTGAGATTGTGCAGAGAATTTGATACATGGTTTGTACAATGGAAATGATCAAAGTTCCTCTTTACAATCAGAATCAACAAGCCACCAATCAACAATGCAATTTTCAACAATCAAAAGAGTTATGTATAACGCGGATAAATAAGAAAATTATTCACTTAAACAGGAACATATATGCAAGAAGAAATGGCATTTGGCTTTAACCAGTGTTCTCAGAACCGGACCGGGCATCGAACCTAATCCTAAATACAAGTGTTGGCTACAGAAATATAAAAGTATTGTGACTTGTGAGCACTAGAGTTTACCGCCCGGTGTCGCTTCCGCTGATGATCTAATTTTCCAAACAAAATTTAAAAAGTGAAAAAATAGTTGCATTATATTTAATGATTTGGGGATGAGAAGGATTATTTAAAAGAATAATACTTCCTCTACCATGTCGACTAGAGCCACCATAGCCCTTTCTTCCACTATTTCTACCATCTAAAGAATACAAACAATACATAAGATATGTAGAGAAGACAGACAGAAAAACAAGATAAATATTTGGGATGGTCAATAAAATCGAAACACGTAAAATTAAATATACAGTTCTAAACATACCTTCCATCATCTTGGTCGACAAGACTAGCCGTAAAAAGAGTTCAATAGTTAAAAGGTAAGAGCTAATGAACTGCAGATGTCATACATAAGCTACAGCCTTAGCTAAGGTTACTGAAGGAGATGTTTATCGTGTTCATATCTATACGATAATAAGACTAAAACTTAAAGGGAAGCTACTGAACCATTTTAAAATGCTGGTGACTTTTGTTAAATTGCGTAAGGGCATTGAGCAATTGAGAGTTCTATTGCAAGTCAAATCCTCAAGAGTATAGTGATAGTTATACAGGAATAACGCTTTGCAAATTATAGAATGATAAAGCTATTTCTGAACTTACAATTAGATGCATTGACAGGTGGAAAAGAGCCCAGAGACCTACACCATAATCTACTAGTACGCTTAAAAGGATATCAGGATCACAGTCGGTACGATATCCATCGCGTACCTGAAAATGAAGATACATGTCAGCCAGAATGCAGCTTTAAGTGTAGAACTGCAAGCTCAGTAATAACTAAAAGATACATCACCTGGCCACCGCTTCGACCACGTCCCCATTGTCTTCCTTCTTGAAACCCCCAATCAAAATCTACACGAATAGGACGATCATCAAGTATTGTCCCACTTATGTATTTGACAGCATCTTCAGCATCCTCTCTAGAATAGTACCTATAGAAATGTAGTCCAAAGTTGCATTAGCATAGAATTTTAATTTTGAACATATATTCCCCTTGGTTATTAACTGGCTTTGTATTTCAACTGAACAAAAAAGAAATTTGAACAACTTCAGCTGCTAATAGGGACAGAAATAAACTTGAACAAGACAACACAATAACCCTATGGAGTAACCTGTAATCAGGTTTTTTCGTAAAAAGCACTTAATCAGATAGCTGATAGAAGTCTAACACCAAATAATACTGCCTGAGAAATTTGTGCATCTAGAAGATTCAAATTGTAAAGATTGCCAAGATAAGAAGTGTGTCAATTCATATGACGTGAATCAGGGTCGCAAACAAGCTTAAAAAATATGTAGAGTTTTACATGTCCAAACTCCAAAAGCAAAAGATATTGCTAAAGAAACACCCAACTGACCAAAAAAATTGTGAAGGTAAGGGATTTGCATGATAAAGCAAAAACCGCAAGAACTTTTAGTGTTCTAATCTAAACCCATAACTATGTTTTTTATTTCTCCTGCTCGAGGGAACAGTTTATATGCTTGTTATTCTGTTGTGTAGAAAGAAATATTGCCAACATAAACAGTTGTTGAGGTCAGGAGAGCATGTTCAAATTCTTCTTGCGTACCTTGAAACCTTCTATCCCTGTACGCAGAGATCTTGTTTGGATCCTAACAGTGAAGAAGAAAATAACACCACGTTGACATATGCCACATATAAAACAAGAAAACGTGTAAAAGAAAGGCTATTTTAAATAACTATTTAAGAGAATAAATCTACCAAACATTTGAGTCTAAAAAATTTGAATGATGAGAAACAACCTAAATGTTGCTGGTTCCAACCCCAAACATGGAGCCAAAATTTATCTATCATAGAATACGTAACCAAATGACCAGTATTCTACATCTATATGAAAATAAAGTTCTGTATTGAAGTATTATGGTTTAATTTATATGCTAAATACTGAACAAAATTTAGGACTAGTACGGTGTCGGTTATATGCTAAATACTGAACGCAGTTTAGGACTAGTAAGATGTCCCATGCCTTCTACCTCCGTCTAGATCCTAGACACTTAAACACCACGGCCCACGAATACAATAGTCCTTTCCCCTCAGTCCCCCCTTTCATATATTTCCATAAACATCATTCCAAATTATGTTTACTTATATGTTCGACCATACTACAATATTTCTCATATACAGGCTAGCCACAATTTAAAAATTTGTGTCCGCAGAATAAATTGCATCAGCATTGAGATCATAAAATACGCTACATTTATATGACAACTAACTTTTAGACTATAACAAGTCACACCTACATTGTCTAGCTCCATATTGAAAATTATTTTCCCCATCTTTTCATCTCTTTATCAAAAAATTTGTTTCTTATTATCTTCTATGTATATATACGCAATGTAATATCCGACAAAGACAAACGTCCTTTTCCTAGAAATAGTTATATTACACTGTAATGGAGGTTAAGCAACATCGAAAATTTATCAAAAAAAACACAAATTATGCTTATAGCAAGTAAAATTACCTTGAACAGTAAGGCCATTGGTGTGTGTAGAGCAACAAAATGAGCAAATCACCTGCAAATTGAATGCAATATGTGTAAGTGTTAGAGAGCTAGGGTTTTAAATACTACAATTTGGGGGAACTTGTGCTAGATTTTTAATTAATTGGACTAAATTCACTAAAATACTAAATGTTATAAATAATCATATAGATTCATATTTAGCAAAAAAACATATAAATACATATACATACACGCAAGTTGGGGGAGGAGAAAACTGACCTAGCTTGCTGCGAGACTGATTTGCTTAAACTGACTGAATTCATTTCTTGTAATGACAACTGAACGCATGAAAAGCAATTACACAGAAACCAAAATGCAGAAAAGATATTGTAGGAATATGGAGTCAGGTGGTTCACAGGACATGTAACTTCGACCTAGGACGCAGAGGCAGAGTTTTACATTCTTCAACCATAATGAACAAAAAAGAGAGGACATGCAGTGGATGACGACAGCTGACAGAAAGAGGCAAGAGCGACTTCAAATGTTGATATAGTGGTCAGGTCCAAATGAAGCAAGCCACGGGTATTAATAACTGGAAGTAGCATTATTGGTGAATCTTAAGTTGGTAATGAACAAATGATCAGTTGAATTTGTTGAGCTAAAACCAACATCACCTAGTTTCTTGCGCTCTTTTAAGATTACTTGTTGTGACATGCCTTGATGATTCATTAGAATCTTAGACAAGGCAATAAATTTGTGACTGTCACAAAAAATAAGACGCATCCTAAAATCTATAAATCAAAAATAGGTCACAGATCAAATAACTTAAGAAGTAGAATACATAGGAACTTAAAAACATGTAATACGCTTAAAAGGATATCAGGATCATAGTCGGTACGTGAAAAAGAAGATACTTGTCAGAGAGAGTGCAGCTTTAAGTGTAGAACTAGAAGCTCAAGTAATAACTAAACTCTAAAGATACATCACCTGGCCACCGCTTCAACCACGTCCCCATTGTCATCCTTCTTGAAACCCCCAATCAAAATCTACACTAATTGCAATAGGACGATCATCAAGTATTGTCCCACTTATGTATTTAACAGCATCTTCAGTATACTCTCTAGAATAGTACCTACAGAAATGTAGTCCAAAGTTGCATTAGCATAGTTTCAATTTTTAACATAATTTATGTAAAAAGCACTTAAACAGAGAGTTTATAGAAGTATAACACCATATAACACTACCTGAGGAATTCGTGCATCTAGAAGATTTAAATTACAAATATTGCCAAGAGAAGAAGTGTGTCAATTCATATGACATAAATCATGGTCGCAAACAAGCTTACATACTATGTACAGAATTTTACATTTCCAAAGGCAAACGAAATTGCTAGAGACACCCAACTAACCAAAAAAATTGTAAAGTTAAGGGACTTACATGATAAAGCAAAAACCGCAAGGAGTTTTAGTGTTCTTATCTAATCCCATAACTATTTTTTTGATTTCTCCTGCTCGAGAGAACAGTTCATATGCTTATTCTTCCGTTGTGTAGAAAGACATATTGCCAACATAAACAGTTGTCAGAGCATGTTCAAATTCTTCTTGCGAACCTTGAAACCTTCTATCCCTGTACGCGGAGATCTTGTTTGGATCCTAACAGTGAAGAAGAAAATAACAACAGATTGACATAAACAACTTATAAAACAAAGAAAATATGCAACAATAAAGGCTATCATGAATAATTATAGTAGAAGAGATGAAATCCACCAGACATGTGAGTCTAAAAAATTTAAAGAGATGAGAAATAACCTATATGTCACTGGTTCCAACCCCAAACAAGGAGCCAAAATTTATCTATCATAAAATACATAACCAAACGACTAGTATTTTACATCTATATTAAAATAAAGTTCTGTAGTGAAGTATTATTGTTTAGTTTACATGCTAAATACTGAGCACAATTTATGTATGTATGTCTGTATGTATTGAATTTACCTTGTGGACTCCCATATTCCATTCTATGCTTCTTCATGTACAAGTCAATTGGCTTCTCTTTCTTAGTCTTCCATGTAGGATACTCTACTCCGGTCAACGGAATTGAATCCAAGAATGGCATCCGAGACAACGCCAAAGCCCCAACAGGGCCATACTTTCTTGGCCTCCCCCCACCCCCCCTCGTATATTTCCATTAACACAATTCCAAATTACATTCTGCTTATAAGTTTGACCATAATACACT
Source organism: Saposhnikovia divaricata (assembly GCA_036435485.1). Classification (NCBI taxonomy): domain Eukaryota; kingdom Viridiplantae; phylum Streptophyta; class Magnoliopsida; order Apiales; family Apiaceae; genus Saposhnikovia; species Saposhnikovia divaricata. Next base: position 39,700,717 of record CM071599.1, read on the forward strand.
ATTACTCAAACATAGGCCAGCCACAATTTAAGAAAATTGTGTCCAGAGACCAGGTGATAAAGCTATTTCTGAACTGACAATTAGATGGCATGACAGGTGGAAAAGAGCCCAGAGACCTACACTATAATCTACTAGTTCCCTTTGCGTATAGTTAACTCGCAAGAGAAATTACCTTGAATAATAAAGCCATTGTGTACGTATAGCAACAAAATGAGCAAATCACCTGCGAATTGAATGCAAATTGTGTAAGTGTTTTAGATGCTATAATTTGGGGGAACTTGTGCTAGATTATAAATTAATTGAAGTAAAGTGACAAAATGTTATAAACAAACATATAGATACAAATAGATACACGCAAGTTGAGGGAGGAGAAAGAAAACTGACCTAGCTTGATGCGAGAGGCGGAGGCCGGAAGAGAGACGAGAGAAATTAAATTTAAATGATAACTCAAATTTTGTAATCCAATTCATAATCGTAATTCGTAGATATTGTATTTGATTATTTTTCTTTTTTCTATTATGAAATATACAGGCATTAGGACAGCTTCCGAGACAGAGTTCATAAATTCATAACACAAAAGAAAAAAACACAGATTTTGTAATCCAACTCATAATCGTAATCGGTAAAGATATTGTATTTGATTAATTTTCTTTTTCTAATATGTAAAATATATTCTTATATAATTTTTTTTGAAATAGGATAGAATATGCTAACACTTTTTGCTCACTATAAATAGATATAAAGTTGTACAAGTTTTAATATACACGAGTGACGAGACTACCGATTTAGAGAATAGGATCATTATTCAGATCTAGGTATATACTCTCCCTCCCTTCCCTTCTCTTTCTTCTTTATATAATCTGATCATCCCTGTAAGAATAGTTTAATAGATTCTCTTTTTATGTTGTTTTCTTGATTACAATTATGATATATTAATGCTTATGTCGGAGCATGTTTTAGTTTGGTATTGATATGTAATTTCTAAACTTATTCCACGTTTATTTTTTCAGTTTGTACCTCTTAATGTGTTGATCATACAAAGATGAACAAGGATAATGATGATAAGTGGAATAATCTTCACATAGATCTATTGATAGAGTTAGCCGAGAGGTTAGACTTTCCGGGGAAAATAAAATTTTCAGCTGTATCTAAATCATGGAAATCAGCAACATTTATTTCAGAGGTATCGGTACCCAAAGCTCCCTATCTTCTTCTGGCAGAAGCCACCGGAGCAACTCCTACAGTCGATGATGATGAGGAGGAGGATGATGATGATAGCTTTGATGATGATGAAAACAATGATGACGACATTGATGGAGATGAGGAGGATGATGATGAGGAAGAGGATGATAATGAAAACAATGACGACGACATTGATGGAGATGAGGACATCCACAATTATGAAGTTATCATTCATGGAGATCATGAGGTTGTCGATGATGTTAGTGATCGGGGTTTATACAATATTGGCGAGGTTGATGGACATGTTAATAATACTCGTGGTATATTTTGTCTTTCAACAACAAAGACATATAATATCGAGTTGCCAGAGGCATTTGGAAAATTAATACTAGGAACAAATAAAGGATGGTTGGTAACATTAGGGAGAGATTTAAAAATCAACCTCTTCCATCCTTTCTCTAAGAAACAAATTCCACTCCCTCCCATGCTTACTTTTAGAACTCAGTTTGACTATACTCGTATTGCACCCGAAAGTTGCTTTCACAATTTTATTACAAAAGTTGCTATGTCCTCAAAAATACCTACAAGTGATGATGATAATCTTCCTCTTCCAATAATTATGGCCATATACGGAGGAAATAGAATTTTGGGGTTTGCTAGACCTAAAGATAAACAATGGGTTGATGTGGACGTCGATTCATCAAATTGCTTTGAAGATATTGTTTTCCATAAAAACAAATTTTATGCGGTCAATTACAAAGCTGTTTTTATGTGTGAAATTGATGATGATGACAAAAGAGGGCCTAGAAGTACAAAAATCGCATCACTTCCATTAAAATTTCGTACTAACACGTGCTGGTACTTGGTTGAATCCTCGTCAGGACATGATCTTTTGTTAATTGTGCGTTTCCGCAAAGGAAAACCTTATCAATCAGAATGCACTCGGAAGTATTACACTTCTAAATTCTTGTTGTGGAAGTTGGAATATTCTAAACGTGATGAATTGGGTAATTGGATACCTGTGACTAATCTGGGTGACGAATCTTTATTCATTGGTAAAACTTCATCTTTTTTGGTATCGTCATCAGAAACAATAAAGCGCAATTGTATATATTTCACGGATGACTGTGAATTTTTTTACAGTCTCAAAGACCGTGCCGGTGGCCATGATATGGGAATTTTTAGCATGGAGCATCGCACCATTGAGTCTCACTTTACAGGAAGATCAAGACATCTTTTTTCTCCTCCGCTATGGTATATCTAATATATACATAGTCAATGCTGGATTGTGAATTTCCTATATTATTTTAATCTGTATTCCAGACTTGGAAACAATTCAATCTTGATTTTTTTAACGCTTTAATTCTCTATTTTGTGATTGCCTTTTTTTGTTAATAAATTTTTTACCTTTTCACCATGCTGCGATTGGTCCCTAATTTGTTTGGCTAGATATAAAAGTGTATCTACATTTTTTTGTTGTGAAATGATTATATCTAATTTTATCAAATATTCGGGACGCATTTTTCCTCCTACTTTAAATATGATTGCAATGTAATGCACCTTCTTTAGAGATTCAAATTTAGGTTAAATGAGTTCAGTACATAGTATTTTTCAGGTTTTATTTATGTAAATCTAGTCGAGATGGAGGTTTGTTCTGGACAGACATTAACATCCTTACTTTTCCCACCCTAGCCCTGCAACCTTCATGACCCAAAAGAACAAAACAGTGTCATAGCCAATCCAAACTATTCAACTTCACGGCATATAAACTATGCTTTGTATGGTAGAAGTGCCATTGTGCAACGGATTTATTGGAAAAACAAAGAACTAGATCAGTTTTGAAATCATCTTTCTACCAGAGGTAGTTATTTAATTAAGTAACTAATTACACAGTACCTTTAAGCTAGTACTCTGAACAGGAGGCAGGGGAGAGGATTGAGACTGGTAAAATGTCTCTTTCTTTGTCTGCAAACAGAGTATGGAAAGGCAAAAAGATCCGTGTGCATCATATATGTATGCTTATGTTTATGCACTAAATAGTTACGGTCCCATGTATACATATGTCGATAAACAGTACTGATATAGTAACTTCTATGGAGCTTCCCATCAAGATATCTCCTGCAGTTATCAAAACATGCAATTTATCATAACTAAAAATTAATTAGCTTAGTAGATAGAGCATAAATCAGGCATAGATCAAACTGAACATGCCTGTGAATCATGCTCGAAGAGCAGGGTATGTGGAAGATAGGATGTAGGCAAACCTTACCTCCAGTCCTAGGAGTGGAGAGGCAGTTTCCGTAAATAAGAATGTTCAAAAAGAATAAGTATGTCTTAGTAATTAATAAACATGTGTTAATTGGCAATGAGGAACTTAATGATCATAAAGCAAAACTGTCTATTGATTCGTCAATTATAGTTACAAGTACATGCTGAAATAGTCTGATAAACAGTAAAGTTACAGGAGAGATATGAGCAACATGTTATTAATGACTATCATGTAGGGCTCAAAATCGCAACGACCTGATGAGGAAGAGGAGGCTCTAAATAAGGGAGTGAAAGAAAGGCTTGTGGTTCTGGAGATGGATTATAACCCACCACAGCAGAAAACACCAATTCACAACAAATAAACCACTCCTTTTGGAAATGCATTCAATAATTTCATGCATTCATAGAGATTCGAATGCTGTTGCAATATTAATCTAATATATTATAACATAATTAGATTTTTATGATGGTAGGATTATTATAGTGATGAGTTTGTGATATTTGTATCCTAAATGTGGAGACCGACTTCCTAGTTCTTAAATAAATGAGAGTAGTACTGGTTTTATTTATCTGATAAAGGGATACAGAGCTTTTGATTAGAACAGTCCTAGTTCTAATCCCCTTTTGTTAGTTTTCGAGTTCTGCAGCTGTATGTAGGTGTTATAGCTTAATAATGTAGTGAACTCGGAATTAGAGCTAGGAACCTATTAAGAACACAAGTGAGTTGTTTTCCGCTTTGCTAGTGATCGTTGGTATTTTTCATTACATGCGCGTCCATATATTAATTGCAATGCAGAATATTAGCTAGAAGGTACAAATGTCGAGTTGGTCCATTGGTTTAGCGACGCTCAATCCATGACCTTGGATTTGACTCTCATTTCCGGTAATGTTGATTGTCATTTTTTTAAAACAGTCTATCTACCATTTTTGAGTAGAGGTATAAATGTTTACATTCTACCCTACTCTTCGAGCGGGATAATTTGAGAGGCTAACTTTGTAAGATTCCCATTCCATGACGTCCTATTAGGACGTCATTTTATGTTACCTGCGCTACTATTAGGACGGGGAAAAAAATGCAAACAAGAATGAAGTAATCTAGGACACCTAGAAGTCTAGAATCATAAATTCCGACAAAAAATAGAAAATGAAATTTTAAGATGGCAACTCAAACGAAATTCAAATGGTTTAAAACAAAAACAAACAGAAAGCAACTATAGAATAAAGGATCGAGGTAAAAATTTAAAATCAAGAAATACACAAAAAGTTTAAAAAACAAAAATCAGGAGAGAGAACGATGCAATAAAATTCCAGAAAATTGAAAATGTAAAGCAATTAATATATATGCTTGCTTAATAATTATGAGCAAGTCATAACTAAATATGATTTTTGTACTACATCCAGATAAGCTAATAAAGTATTTTAAAATTTGTAATGAAGAAAGTCAATTTCAAAATCATGAAGCAAACTACAAGTCTAAAGAAAAATTCTAACTAAATCTTAAGAAAGTATAGCATTTTACAGTTGTAAAGCAGTAAACACAACTACACTTTTACCTTCTCCTAAGCACACTCTTTCTGCATAGCTTTCCAGTAGGAGTAGATTGAATCAAGGAGGCGTACTTTGCGCATGCACTTTGAGCAGCAGCTGTAAAAACCAATTCTCCCTGCCAAAAACTGCAGTAATCTCTGCATGGCGGAGGCAGCAAGTCAACCACAATTGGGCATGAGTGAGAAGTGATGTGTAAAATATAGTGGTTAAGTAAACTAAATATAATACACTGTACATATACTCAAATATTAATTTTGATATATTCCAACGACCACATAGAGTGCATGGATATATATCATTATGTTATGAATTCTCGTGACTTGCAAATTTTTTGTCATCAAAGTGATATTTAACTTCTGTAAAACTAGTATTCGTACAATTTGAAAGGTTCTTAGTGCAGCTTATTAAAAAATTTCTGCAATATACTGTCAACATGTATATCACAGTAGTGACTAATCTCGGTTAATGGAAGACTATAATTTTACACACGCTTTAATACTAAGTAAGGAGTACATGTATACTATATAGGAAAAACATAGATTTCTCATGTCGCCAATAACACAAATGTGCAATGTAGGGGAAGAACCTTTCACCTGGCTTTGCTCTAGCTGATTCTAGTTGTTGAGGCTTAAATGCCTCTTTCGAGAGGTAATGAGTAATACTAAGTGGTCATAGGCTCATAGTATATACTGCATACTGTGAATTAATCAAAACTAATTTGACGTTGTCGATAGCCTACTTATCTAATTTTAGGCAACAACTTTTACAGGATTTCTAACATTTAAAAATATCCACTCAATACTTGTTTTTATTAAATACACACAGTTATTTTAAGTTCATAAAAATATACAAATTTACAGTCACCAGTATATATATGTTCAAACCTTTTTCCATCACAACTTATATTAATAAGAAAATTTCACTATAAAATTTTATGTCCCTAATCCATGAAATCCCAAAACAAAATTTAACAAAAAAGAATCAACGAACCAGTAATTATAAAATTCCATTTAGTCATAATACCTCAAGCTTCGATGGTAGATTCATTTAGAAGTTGCAAAGCTATGCTTAGGTCGATTCTCTGATTGCCTCGCTGGATATTTGGACAAGGAGCAAAAGCAGAAATGGGAGTTAGAGAAGTGAAACAGATGAAACTGAAAAAGTTGAAGCATAACGGGGAGTTACAGAAGAGCAATAGACGAAATTGAAAACGTTGCGTTTTAGTAATCTTGTTCAGAAAGAAACTACACCATGAAAATACCAATCCTAGGCTTTATTCACGAAAATGTAGGTTGTATTTCAGTCTAACATGTTCCATTATGATAAAATAGTTAATTATACCTATACAACGAATGGCATTAGCGCCTTCACTACTGACAACTACAAATAATCTTAAATTTTTTCAAATTTAATCTTACACCTTCCATCTAAGATCTATACAGTTCTGAGTTTGTGTGTTCCTTATTCTAAAATGTAATTGACGGGGTACTGGGAAAAAGATGTGCAAAGAAGTAACTTATAATCGATAAGCAATACGAATATTCCTTATGAACGGATAGATAATAACTCTCTCTTGAGGGACTACATAATCCAATCAGCAGGAGAAGATTCATGTCGTCAGTATTCCTATCCGCTTGCCCCGACTATGAAAAGTCCATCAGATTGTAGGTCGTGTAATGCTACAAAATCCGTTCTTTGTGTTAAGAAGCACAAAGGGGCACAGGGTTCACACTTCACAGTTTATAGTGCGCTTTGACAGGGTCATTAGGCTATAGAAGTAGAATGTGAATTAGGCAAAGGAGTTGATGAAGAAGGTGAATAAAATGGAAAAGTACCAGAAGGTAATGGAAATAGGTAAAATCTTTCACACTAGATGTAGATGTAGGACCACTCGTCATATTACTAACAAGATCTAACTCGTACGCGTTAGTACTAATGTGTGGAACGAAGAATGCAAGCATACACTTGTCATGTTCTTTCTTTAAAATACTACAAAGTGCTCTCTCGGTACGGTGTCAGAACATTACTTGATCGTCTTCGTTGTACTCAAGAAATCTGTCAAATTTTTGTCACTCAAGTTCATTTTTTTGCAAATTAATGATACTGTTGGTATGTGCAAGGCTTAGCCTAACGCATACCCCTCTTCTCATGGTGATATGAGGTTGAGGGTTCAAGGCTCGCTGAATGTCATGTGTGTGTTATTATTTAAAGTTTCTGTGATTGACCAATTGTCGAGGGAACTTTCATGTGTAAAGTTAAACTCTACACCGGGGATCTGATCTTCATTAAGTCCTTCCACATCAACCCTCGTGTCCCTTGTGTAATAGGTGAGGGAGTAGGGACCGGAGAGATAGTCGGAGATTGTAAAGGTGGATACAGTAATAATAGGGGAGTGGTCAAAACAGTATAATGCAGAGAATTATGCGATCCGGGGATCTGATCTTCATTAAGTCCTTCCACATCAACCCTCGTGTCCCTTGTGTAATAGGTGAGGGAGTAGGGACCGGAGAGATAGTCGGAGATTGTAAAGGTGGATACAGTAATAATAGGGGAGTGGTCAAAACAGTAATAATGCAGAGAATTATGCGATCCCAAGAATACTTATTCAATAATATTCTCAAGAAAATGTATAATCAAAGTGTACTTAATATGTGGGGGCTTACATAACTAATATAGGATCAAAAACCATAATAATAATACCTAATGGACTAAGGCCCATTAACACTTGGGCTTATTTAAAATAACCTACTACGTAATTAATAAACTACTTACCCCACATATAAAACATATAACCAAATAATTTTAATTCTTTCTAAACTAAATACATATAAACTATTAAATAACATATATAAAATCTTTTTCAATTCTGTTCCTCATCAAGCGGAGGTGTATAGCTGTATGTTTACACGTGCATACTGTACCTAATGTGGCTGCCCAACGTGAAACTATATATTTCCCCGAAACAGGATGTTGCAGTAGTAAATATATAATAGATAGATTTCCAAAATGTGCAATTCACTCATCCTTCGTTCTAAAATTTTAAGTATAGACATAGGTACCAAACTGTGTAATGTGGTATCTGATCACCAATGTTTATAACAACAAAAAACTATTGCTTAACTCATAATTGCTACTCCCTCTGTCCCTCTTGGTTCTTTACCTTGGGGGACGTAATTCTGGCACGGATTTTAAGGTGCATTTTGTGAATAGTTTCATAACTTATTTTTAAAATTTTCTTTTTTTGTATAAAAATAGAATTGTTTTATTTTTATACAAAAAAAAAGAAAATTTTAAAAATAAGTTATGGAACTATATTTTTTAGGAGCCTTAAAATGCGTGTCAAGCAGTGAAAAAAAACTGTAAAGAAATGAGGGGGACGGAGGGAGTATAAAACTTGAGCAAAGTGGAATGCCACCTTCCATTGTGGTACAACAGCCGAGGTTGAAGTCTTTAGATCGAAGTTGCCAAAAAGTGTTTTACTAACTTCTACTGTCAGAGTTGATAGATTGGCGAGCCAGACTAATAATGACAGTAAGCAAATTGCATAGCTAAAATAAATTTTTAAAAATCATGAAAACGAGAATTTAGACTAAACCTGGTCAATTGTACATGAGATTTAGCAGGAGACTATCTTTTCCAGGATACAAGTGCAGACATGAGCTTTAAAGAATGGAAGCACAAGTGATTATTAAAATTTAGAGATACTAAAATCAGTCATGGTCATAGTTTCTGCAGATAATAATTCAAGAGTTTAAGTGATAACAGGCCAGACTAAAAACAGAAGATCAAAAGATTCGAGATGGCAAGGATAATAAATACGACTTATCAGCCATATTTATCATATCAAGCCCCTTCTAAGCCCCCCCCCCCCCAAACCCCCTCCAAAAAAACCGAAAAAAAACTCTCTTTCCCTACAGTAATCTAAAGGACTGTCTAACCTGAACAGGACCAGCATCTACTAACAAACCAGCAAGTCCACCACCCATGACACGTCCATCTGGGCCTACCAACGAGATACTCATGCCACCAGTTATGCTCTTTGCTCCCCCACTATCGGTAGGCCTAAAGGACCCAGACAAAGAAAGGATCTCAAAACGTCCCTGCAAAAAGCATAATATCAATCTCTGAAAAAGAAATTCCCAAAGCAAGTGGTCCTTCACAGAACTATTTCTGAAATCATCAGACCACTTGGTGTATTTTGATTTCCTTGGAACAGATGTCCAATATCATCTTTATCATGGGAGAAACAAATAGGCTTGGACAAAATTCAACCCTTCCTTCAAAAAAGTCCATACGCTGTGGCTTTGCTACGTATACTACTTCATACCATAAACATCGGCTATTATTACACTGTATCACTCATTCATAATACAACAAAATATCGTTAAGGTGCACAACTTACTATTGTTTAGTCTGATTTAACTGCTAAAGGGAAACTTCTGATCATATGAAACTTTCAGATTTTTTGAGCATAATAATTTTTACTGCAAGTTTCCTTGTAGAGAAGCAGAAATAGAAGAAAAAAAAGGATATGGTTCTCTACAAAGTTCCCTTTGAAATATATATTACTGGAGACAGACTAGTTATATGAACAGATGTAGAGCATATGGCCTAGTTTCACCACACTTTGAAGCAATATTAACAGGCTCGCAGCATTGCATCAATCACAGTGTTATTAATTTACCATGCAAATTTATGTTTATTATATTACAAGAAGTTCACACCTCATAGGTTAAAGTACCCCCAGAAGAATTAGGCTGCCGCAGAGTAACATTTGAAACAGCACCATTTGCTGCAAGAATACATATAGCTCTCGACCCTTGCTGAGAAAAATGACATGATCTTCATCGAGACATCCTGCGAGCAATTACAAATTAGAATAATAAAATTAACTCTAAGACACACGTACTCCAACATGACTAATGTCATTATTATTTCTCTAGCATTTTAGCATGTGAGATTGCTAATCTCATTAAGATCGCACTCTTTTACCCCATGTATTTTTTTAATAAGTCACTACGACAGCGAATATACCAGACAGAATAGAAGAGCATAAGGGTCTCCTTTGGATATTTAGATTCTACCGTTGAAATCAGTCCGAGTGACTGTTTTGATGGATAGTTAACGCTAATGCTACATCGAAATATTTATTTGCCCATATTTATATGATTTCTATACACTAGACTACCAAAGGAACATGAACGAAAGAGAAAGTATGGAATTAAAATTTCATAACATCAAATTTCTTTATTACATAAATTTATTAAAACTTCTAATTATGAAGAAATTAATATTAAGAATTTCAAATTCCTGCATTTGATTTGTTCACAACATTAAACAGATGGGTGCCAAACCTGCTCGGTGCTCAAATGAAAGAAATATTAATACAACTTCAGTAATGTCTTCCCAGTTCCCAATTATAAAAAGAAGTCGTAGCTTCTCGTTTTCTGAGTAAACTTAATCACAATAACGACTGTATTGATTTTGAGATGGGCAACCGTCATAAACACCAGTCACCAACATACAAAACAGGGTACAGGCACATGAATACATATACACAAAGATACATATACATATCCAGTATAATGATGTACATCAGGAATACCTCGCCAGCATTAACAGTAATTATGTGTGGAGTAAAATTTGCACCAGAAGTGTATGTCTCCCTCTCACCTACAAAATAATTTGCACCAGAAGGTAAAAAATTGAAGATAGAACAGAAAAATTCTCTCAATCTCTTTCAGTAACAACTTTTTACAGCATTCCCAGATCAAATATTATTGCAGCCAGAATAATAGAATCTCACACAACATAACTGACTTCATAAATCTAAATTTAGTAACACTATATTCTCATCATGTCGAATGGAGCAACAATCAAAGAAATACCAATTATATATATACATACGACATACATATTCTCATCATGTCGAATGGAGCAACAAACAAAGAAGTTAGTAACGAACTAATGATTAGTAGTATTTGTTGAGCTAAAACCAACATCACCCAGTTTCTTGGGCTTGTTCAACAATACTCTGTGTGACATGCCTTGATGATTCATTAGAGTCGTAGACAAGGCAATAAATTTGTGACTGTTGCAAGAAATAAGACGTATCCTATAATCAATATATCAAAATTAGGTCACTGATCGAATAATTTAAGAAGTAGAATAAATGGGATATGAAAAAATACTAATTATATCCTATATATAATTGATGTAAGGGAGCTCATGTGGTATGGTCGTCAGGGGTAGAACCGTCATTTCAAAAATACTATTTTTTATATTCATAAATAATATTAAATAGGAATTAAAAATATTACTAAATTGTACACCTTATTTTAAAAATTACGAACAAGGTTTCTAAACATTATATAATTGGTCTAAGGGGGTTTATCGGGCCTGATAGTCGATGTGTTATTTAAGAAGTACTAATAATAATTATTTTTTTAAATAATATTAAGTAGAAATTAAAAATATTATAAAATTGTACACCTTATTTCAAAAATTATGAATAGGATTTGTAGGTATTATTCTGGATTTTTCAGAGAAAAACAAAATTAATTATATAGAGTGTGATAAAGTTATTGAGTAAAAAAAATATGTAAAATAACATATAATAATTTTAAATTTTGGAAAACATGAAATTTCAGGTAAATATACAATAATAAGAAATAATAAAAATTATGTTAATAAAATAAGTATCATCAATTTATGGAGTTTGCACACATTATTTGACAATTCTTTCAAACAAAATTGAAAACATAAAATTTAATATCAAAAAATTCATAAATTATATATATAAAGCATCCCGAGCATCGCACGGGTATAAAGCTAGTACGCTTAAAAGGATATCAGGATCACAGTCAGTAAGATATCCATCGCGTACCTGAAAATGAAGATACATGTCAGCCAGAATGCAGCTTTAAGTGTAGAACTGCAAGCTCAGTAATTACTAAAAGATACATCACCTGGCCACCGCTTCGACCACGTCCCCATTGTCTTCTTTCTTGAAACCCCCAATCAAAATCTACACGAATAGGACGATCATCAAGTATTGTCCCACTTATGTATTTGACAGCATCTTCAGCATCCTCTCTAGAATAGTACCTATAGAAATGTAGTCCAAAGTTGCATTAGCATAGAATTTTAATTTTGAACATATATTCCCCTTGATTATTCATTGGCTTTGTATTTCAACTGAATAAAAAAGGAATTTGAACAACTTCAGCTGCTAATAGGGGCAGAAATAAACTTGAACAAGACAACACAATAACCCTATGGAGTAACCAGTAATCAGGTTTTTTTCGTAAAAAGCACTTAATCAGATAGCTGATAGAAGTCTAACACCAAATAATACTGCCTGAGAAATTTGTGCATCTAGAAGATTCAAATTGTAAAGATTGCCAAGATAAGAAGTGTGTCAATTCAAATGACGTGAATCAGGGTCGCAAACAAGCTTAAAGAATATGTACAGAGTTTTACATGTCCAAACTCCAAAAGCAAAATATATTGCTAAAGAAACACCCAACTGACCAAAAAAATTGTGAAGGTAAGGGATTTGCATGATAAAGCAAAAACCGAAAAAAGTTTTAGTGTACTAATCTAATCCCATAACTATGTTTTTGATTTCTCCTGCTCGAGAGAACAATTCATATGCTTGTTATTCTGTTGTGTAGAAAGAAATATTGCCAACATAAACAGTTGTTGAGGTCAGGAGAGCATGTTCAAAGTCTCCTTGCGTACCTTGAAACCTTCTATCCCTGTACGCAGAGATCTTGTTTGGATCCTAACAGTGAAGAAGAAAATAACAAAACGTTGACATAAGCAACATATAAAACAAGAAAACATGTAAAAGAAAGGCTATTTTAAATAACTATTTAAGAGAATAAATCTACCAAACATTTGAGTCTAAAAAATTTGAATGATGAGAAACAACCTAAATGTTGCTGGTTCCAACCCCAAACATGGAGCCAAAATTTATCTATCATAGAATACATAACCAAACGACCAGTATTCTACATCTATATATGAAAATAAAGTTCTGTATTGAAGTAATATGGTTTAGTTTATATGCTAAATACTGACCAAAATTTAGGACTAGTAAGGTGTCGGTTATATGTTAAATACTGAACGCAGTTTAGGACTAGTAAGGTGTCCCTGCCATGCCTTCTACCTCCGTCTAGATCCTAGACACTTAAACACCACGGCCCACGAATACAATAGTCCTTTCCCCTCAGTCCCCCCCCCCCCTTCTTCATATATTTCCATAAACATCATTCCAAATTATGTTTACTTATATGTTCGGCCATACTACAATATTTCTCATATATAGGCTAGCCACAATTTAAAAAAATTGTGTCCGCATTGTATCGGCATTGTGATAATAAAATACGTACATTTATATGACAACTAACTTTTAGACTATAACAAGTCACACCTACATTGTCTAGCTCCACATTGACAATTATTATCCCCATCTTTTCATCTCTTATCAACAAATTTGTTTCTTATTATCTTCTAATTATATATACGCAATGTAATATCCGGCAAAGACAAATGTCCTTTTCCTATAAGAAGTTATATTACACTGTAATGTAGCTTAAGCAACATCGAAAATTTATCAAAAAAACACGAAATTATGCTTATAGCAAGTAAAATTACCTTGAACCGTAAGGCCATTGGTGTGTGTAGAGCAACAAAATGAGCAAATCACCTGCAAATTGAATGCAATATGTGTAAGTGTTAGGCAGCTAGGGTTTTAAATACTACAATTTGGGGGAACTTGTGCTAGATTTTTAAATAATTGGACTAAATTCACTACAATACTAAATGTTATAAATAAACATATAGATTCATATTTAGCAAAAAAAAAACATATAGATACATATACATACACGCAAGTTGGTGGAGGAGAAAACTGACCTAGTCGGTACCTGAAAAAGAAGATACTTGTCAGACAGAGTGCAGCTTTAAGTGTAGAACTAGAAGCTCAAGTAATAACTAAAGTCTAAAGATAGATCACCTGGCCACCGCTTCAACCACGTCCCCGTTGTCTTCCTTCTTGAAACCCCCAATCAAAATCTACACTAATAGGACGATCATCAAGTATTGTCCCACTTATGTATTTGACAGCATCTTCAGTATCCTCTCTAGAATAGTACCTACAGAAATGTAGTCCAAAGTTGCATTAGCATAGTTTCAATTTTTAACATATATTCTCCTTGATTATTCATTGGCACTGAGACTGTATATCAACTGAACAGAAAAAACAATGCTTTAAAAACTTCAGCTGCTAATAGGGACAGAAATAAACTTGAACAAGACAACACAATAACCTTATGGAGTACCCAGCAATCAGGTTTTTACGTAAAAAGCACTTAAACAGAGAGTTTATAGAAGTATAACACTACCTGAGAAATTCGTGCATCTAGAAGATTTAAATTACAAAGATTGCCAAGAGAAGAAGTGTGTCAATTCATATGACATGAATCATGGTCGCAAACAAGCTTACATACTATGTACAGAATTTTACATTTCCAAAAGCAAACGAAATTGCTAAAGAGACACCCAACTAACTAAAAAAATTGTAAAGTTAAGGGACTTACATGATAAAGCAAAAAACGCAAGGAGTTTTAGTGTTCTTATCTAATCCCGTAACTATTTTTTTGATTTCTCCTGCTCGAGAGAACAGTTCATATGCTTATTCTTCTGTTGTGTACAAAGACATATTGCCAACATAAACAGTTGTCAGAGCATGTTCAATTCTTCTTGCGAACCTTGAAACCTTCTATCCCTGTATGCGGAGATCTCGTTTGGATCCTAACAGTGAAGAAGAAAATAACAACAGATTGACATAAACAACTTATAAAACAAAGAAAACATGCAACAATGAAGGCTATCATGAATAATTATAGAAAAGATGAAATCCACCAGACATGTGAGTCTAAAAAATTAAAAGAGATGAGAAATAACCTATATGCCACTGGTTCCAACCCCAAACAAGGAGCCAAAATTTATCTATCATAAAATACATAACCAAACGACCAGTATTTTAAATCTATATAAAAATAAAGTTCTGTAGTGAAGTATTATTGTTTAGTTTACATGCTAAATACTGAACATATGCTGACTACCAATTTATCTGGTATTTATAGAACCAGTTCAGTAACTAACTTCAGCAGCAAAGAACCAAATACCCTTAGATTGCGTTTGGAAACGCGAATTTCATTTCAAATATTGGAATTCAATTCCTAAAATTGAAATTTGGAATTTCAAATTCAAATATCCTGATTGGTAAGTATAAAAATTTCAAATTCTAACATTGTTTGGCAATAACTAGAATTTCATTTGAAAATTCAATTAAAAGTCTATCAAAATTCACTAAAAAACAATCTTAAAAACATAATTCAAGATCCCGTAACATAATACAACTGAAAAGTATCTTTTTTTTTTTGGTGCATACAGCTTAAAAGTATCTCTAATTTATATTCTCAGTCTGGCTTCTATATCTTCACACATGCCACTCTCATTTTTGATACCATTTGGATTGCAGAGACTTTCGTACTCAGAACTGCCGAAATGTACCAAGATTATATGATGCATCTGGCAATCCCAACTCAACGTGGTGCCATTGTTCCATTTTCCACATGGACATGATTTGGCAAGGCTATGAAAGAGATATATAAGCAGCCTCTGCATTACCTCACAAATGTCTACCTGAAGCAGTTGGATCAAAACCGGATTGGTTCTGATGATGCGGACAAAAGACTTGATACCATTATTCATCCTGCCAAAGCTGAAGTTTTCCTCTGGATGACAGAAGAAATACACAGGCTCACTACTTCTCCACGTCAGCTGGTTACACTCTGGCTAAACAACCCCATGTACAAAGTTTTTAGAAATCCAGAATAAGGGTCTTTATAGAGGAAGGGACATTTTCCAGCATTCCCTGAACATTGCGAGGGTGCAATGATGACAAAAAAACTAAGTTGATCTTGATTATATGTATGGGCGTCTCATGGCTTGTACTGATCAGTCCAAAGGCTAATTTTTCACTATGTCTACTGAGCAATAGATCTTTTTCTTGCTCATGACTAAATGAGACTGATCACTTGAAGTAAACTCGTGAATCACGCCATTAGCCTCAATTGAGCTAGATCCTGGCATTTACAGTTTACAACAGTAGCCCAGCAAGTTTTAAGACAGAAATATCTCATATTTTCACAAAAAGTTTTCATTCGACAAAATTTCTCATTGATATCACCAGCATCTTCTTTTGCGTTTTAGTTTGTTTATAAAATATACAATTACTAAATTAATTCCAATTAAGGTAACTAGCCTAAATATATACATGTTCAAGCACAAATGCGAAGAGTAAATCAATTAAAAATACCAGTTGAATCAATATAGAGATGCAGGGCACAAACCGAGGCTTGTAAGTAAGAATACAAGTGTCATATACTTACCCTTGAGCTGATTTTTCCATGTACTGCAAAACAAAACAAGAGATCTTCTTCGGTAAACATAAACAAAATGAGCAAATCACCTGGGAACTGAATGCAAATTGTGTAAGTGTTTTAGATGCTATAATTTGGGGGAGCTTGTGCTAGATTTTAAATTAATTGACAAAATGTTATAAACAAACATATAGATACAAATAGATACACGCAAGTTGAGGGAGGAGAAAGAAAACTGACCTAGCTTGATGCCGAGAGGCGGAGGCCGGAAGAGAGACGAGAGAAATTAAAGTTAAATGATAATCCAATTCACAGAGAAAAGTTCTGTGGAGTGGGTCCTGAGCTAAGCCTTGGAAATCTTAATGCCTTTCAAATCCTCCTAGCCATTATCCTACTGCAATAATTCTTGCTAAGAAGAACGTCCATGTTGTGGCAATTCCACCCAGAAGGTAATGGGTTACTCATACAGCACGTCCTTATACAATGCTTAAAGCTCTTGGCTGAGTAGCAGGAGCAACTTTTAATTTATTATGAGCTCAAACGATGGATTCAATAAGTTGTTGCCAATAACCACGTCCACTGAATACAAACATTAACCTAAAGGCCCATACAAAACTTTTAATTAGACATACTTTTTGTATTCAAAATATTTTAAAATTTATCATTTTGCAAATCTTGTTATATAAATATTATATGATAATTTTGAAAATCATATATCATCTTGAAATCCTTTATATTTTGTAATCATAACATATATGTTTTGCAATCCAAATGTGTTTCGCAAAACAATTTATTTTGCAATATTTTGTTAGCAAAATATACAAAATTTTCAAAATTTTCAATGAAATAGTGATATTCATGTAATAAGCTTTGCAAAATAATAAAGTTTGCAAAATTTTGAATGCAAAATATATATGTACTCCAAGTACTCCAATTAAATGAGTACTCCATAGAACTTTACTCCAAATTCATAATCGTAATTGGTAAAGATATTGTATTTGATTATTGAGAAAAAGGACCCTGAGATCAGGAAAGTTTTCTAAAATATTTAAAAAAATAAGTTTTAAATTTATTGGGCCCGCAGGGCTAATTAATAAATTTTTAAATGAATCATGATTTTACAAAAATACTCCCATATTTGCATACAAAATTTGTGTATCTCAGAAAATTTACCTGAGATGTATCTCAGGCTCGCTACTCTCTTGATTATTTTTCTTTTTCTAATATGTAAAAAATATACAGGCATTAGGCAAAAAACACATTTAATCCAAAACACATTTAAGCGATTGTATTTCTTTCCAGAAACTATTAATTAACAAAAGAAAAAAAAAACACAGATTTTGTAATCCAACTCATAATCGTAATTGGTAAATATATGGTATTTGATTAATTTTCTTTTTCTAATATGTAAAATATATTCTCATAATGGTACAGTAATTGGTAAATATATGGTATTTGATTAATTTTCTTTTTCTAATATGTAAAAGATATTCTTATATATATTTTTTGAAACAGTATAGAATATGCCATCACTTTTTACTCACTACAAATAGATAAAAGGGTGATGGCCCAAAATAATTATTTTTGGGATCAAGTGGCCCAAAATACTGATTCTGGAAAAAATGGCCCGAAATACCGACAGGATACGGAGTTTCGGCCTCCGTATTTGCTGAATACGTTACACGGTCTACCGTATTAGCTTGATACGGAATACGGTCTTCCGTGTTATGCATGATACAGAAGAGCGTGTACCGTGTTTGTGTTGCGCACCCGCCTAACACGAGACACAATACACCGTGTTACACCGAACACATTACACCATGTACCGTATCATATACTGTTACGGAAGATGAAATACCGTATTACTCCTCATATCACGGTACATGATTTAACGTGTCCCGTCAGTAAATAGGGCAAGACATGCTCAAATATGAGTATTTTGGTAATTTTCTCTAGATAAAAAGATGTACAAATTTTAATATACACGAGTCACGAGACTATCAAAGGAATAAGATCATTATTCCGGGAAAATTAATTTTAAAGTTCCTATACTATAAGTGTTTTTTTTTCCAAGTCCCTGAACTAAAAATGTGAATTTCTAGGTAATTAAATTTTTAAATATTTTCCATCGCAATCCTTCCGTTAAATTTTATTGGACGGCTTTAAGTTTTGATGACGTGGCAACGTAAATAAAAAAAGTTAGGTTTTTTGTAATTTTTTCTGGATTTATAATCAAGCTTTGTGTTTTTTTAGTTATTTTATGTTGTTTGTGAATTATGAAATTAATGAAATTGAAATGCAATGTTGTTATTGATCCGAGTTTTCAATTTTTTACATCATTATAGCTTGTACTTTGAATTGATAAAATGAAATTGATAAAGTGTAAACAATGATGACTAAAAAGAAAGCTCGAAAGCACCATGCTTAACATTGTCAAACCATAACATTGTTACCAGTACATAATCAAAAGCAGTGTTACCACTACATTGTCAAAAGCACTGATGACACCACTAGCGGTTGACATATAAGTGTGTCCATCTACTGAACTGATGAACACACCTAAACCAGGAGGAGGCAAGGGAGGTGGTGGTGGTAAAACTGAAATTCCTCATCACTATCACTATTATTACTCACATCACTCTCATCACAGTCACTATCCTCACCACTCTCACTATCCTCACCCACATCTTCCTCTTCACCCATACAATTCTTCTCATCTCCATTAGTTTCTTGACCACTCTCCTCAACCCCATCAGTTTCATGTGCATGATCAACATATATATGAATATTACCAGTAATAAAAGCATGTTCATAAATTTCTTCAAAGATATCATCATTCCAAAGTAGTCTACAACCTATCTCATCAAAGGACCCTTTATACCAATATAATTTAAAATCTTTGTAACCTAAATCATGCTTTACATAATATCGAAACAAAGCAATAGAGACGATATCCAAGCATTGATTGTATATATAATCTACTTTACCTCTTTTGTAGTATTTGATTCCATACTTTTCAGAAAATTCGTCCCCATGATGAATCTCAATCTTCACTCTTGACTCCATCTGCATAAAGGGCAAAATATACAAAGTACGGTGATATTAATAATAGAATGACTGAATCGGACCATGTATTTGCTTTATTAGATGAACATTAACAGTAATTAAACAAATACCTTGTATTTCAGTCGAGATTCGACTCAATCGTACTCAGGAACCCTAATCCCCAATTCTTGCACCACGAACCCTTTTGTTATGTTATGATCCGATGAGAGTTTCTAATATGAGTTTCTAATTTAAGTTATTTTGATATTGTGAGTTTTTCCTAATCTGATTTTGAATGAATGTCAAGTTTAACCCATTTTATGAAAAAAATAAACAAAAGTAACTGGTTTTGAATTGTTGGCCAATTTTAACCGGCGGAATACGTAACTTACAGCGGGGTAATATTGATTACGCAATTCATGGTGGAGTATTCCTAATTTAATATTATTATTTTATATGGAATATGAAAAAGGCATTGAAGTATTCAGTGGATACGAAAATTGTAATAGAGTAATCAGTAAAAATAAAATGAAATATGCAATTGATAATTGCGTATCACAACATATTCTTATATCTCAACCTGCACCTGCACAAGTGGGAGTGTTGGACAGGATTTAGGTGGAGTACTAGGTTTCTGACACACAATCACATCATGTATTTTTCTTTTTTCATTAAGCAAAGCTACATCAACACATGTTTTGAATTAAAAATTACACAAAGAGAAAGTTATGAGAAACAGGCCGTCGCCCAATAATCATTAAGTTGAATATGCATTCTTCAATGGCAGATACAAACATTTATAATTGTCCAACTTTTTCAAAATGGTTATTTTTGTAAAATTTTATTAAAACTAGGTTAAACTTGTCATTATTTCTCTGATTTTTATTTCCAAGTGGGATTAGAGCATATCCAATGGGTTGGATAAAATGATTGACTAAATTGATAGAAAATACTAATTATGTAAAATTTACTGAACTTGTAACGCGTTGTGCTTCGATGGTACTAGCTATATAGATTGCCTATATTTTAAAAATAATATGTTATTATTATTTTAAATTTTTATAAATAGAATATATCATTTGAATATGGTAAGAGATGATGTGGAATCTTCTTACAGGTCTCTAGAGGTTCGACAAATACAACCAACATCAAGAGGTTGGCTAAAAATATAGACAAGGGAAATGATCCATTGGAGTTGATTTTTTTTACATAATCTCTATAATTTTTATTTATAGTATGTTTTAATTATTTTTAGCTAAGAGTTCTACATGGTTGGAGATGCTCTTACAAGTGGAAATAACATATTTTCAGCTTTTTATTTATGTTGCCACGTCATCAAAATTGAACGGTCGTCCAATAAAATCTAACGGAAGGACTGCGATGAGAAATATTCAAAAGTTTAATTACCTAGAATTTCACATTTTTATTCAGGAACTTAGAAAAAAAACGCTAATAGTTTAGGGACTTTAGAATTAATTTTTCCTTATTCAGAGTGGTTATCTGATCTAGGTATATACTCTCCCTCCCTCTCCTTTTCTTTCCTCTTTATATAATCTGATCATCAATGTAAGAGTAGTTTAATGGATTCTCTTTTTATGCTGTTTTATTGATTACAATTACGATATATTGTCAGTGCCACGTCAGCAGTGACGTGCCAATGTCAGATTTTTTTTTTGGGAAAATTTTTTGGAAAAAAAATTTAAAAAAATGGTTCTGCTGTAGAATCTGAAAAAATTATATGGTTCTCTACAATTCTCTATGTAACAAGTTCTCTCTAGAAGAGGACTCATGATATATTTAATGCATATGTAACATGTTTTAGTTTGGTATTAATATGCAATTTCTAAACTCATTCCACGTTTATTTTTTCAATTTGGAACCTCCAAGTGTGTTGATCCTACAAAGATGAACAAGGATAATGATGATAAGTGGAATAATCTTCACATAGATCTATTGATAAATTTAGCCGAGAGGTTAGACTTTCCAGGAAAAATACAATTTTCAGCTGTATCCAAATCATGGAAATCAGCAACATTTATTTTAGAAGTTTCGCTATCCAAAGCTCCTTATCTTCTTCTGACAGAAGCTACTGAAACAGTTACTACAGTCAAGGATGATGATGATGATGAGGATGATAATAGCTCTGATGATGAGGAGGAGGAGGATGATGATAACTCTGTTGATGATGATGATGATGATGATGATGATGAGGAGGAGGAGGATGATAATGATGATAGTTCTAATGATGAAGAAAATGATGATGACATTGATGGAGATGAGGACATCCATAATTATGAAGTTATTGATCATGGAGATCATGAGGTTGTAAATGATGTTAGTGATCAGGGTTTATACAATATTGACAAGCTCGATGGACATGTTAGTAATACTCGTGGTATGTTTTGTCTTTCAACATCAAAGACATATAGTACCGGGTTGCCACAAGCATCTAGAAAATTAATACTAGGAACAAATAAAGGATGGTTGCTAACATTAGGGAGAGATTTAAAAATCAACCGCTTGCATCCTTTCTCTAAGGAACAAATTTCACTTCCTCCCATGCTTACATTTAGAACTCAGTATGACTACGATGATAATTTTACACCCGAAAGTCATTTTTCCATGTTTATCGAAAAAGTTGCTATGTCCTCAACACCAACAAGTGATGATGATAATCGTCCTCTTCCGGTAGTTATGGCCATATAAGGAGAATTTAAGATTTTGAATTTTGCTAGACCAGGAGATGAACAACGGGTGGATGTGAACATTGATTCAGGATCCTTTGAAGATATTTTATGCAGTTAATTGCGAAGGTGTTTTTATGTGTGAAATTGATGATGATGACAAAAGAGGGCCTAGAGGTACGAAAATCGCATAGTTCCATTAGAAAATCGTACTGATACGCGCTGGTACTTGATTGAATCATCATCAGGACATGATCTTTTGCTAATTATGCGTTTTCGCAAAGGAATTTCTTATCAATCAGAATGCACTCGGAAGTATTACACTTCTAAATTCTTGTTGTGGAAGTTGGAATATTCTGAACATGATGAATTGGGTAATTGGATACCCGTGACTAATCTGGGTAATGAATCTTTATTTATAGGTAAAACTTCATCTTTTTTGGTATCCTCATCAGAAACAATAAAGCGTAATTGTATATATTTCATGGATGATTCTGAATTTTTTGATTGTCTCAAAGACCGTGCCGATGGCCATGAAATGGGGATTTTTAGCATGGAACATCGCACCACTGAGTCTTACTTTACAGGAAGATCAAGACATATTTTCTCTCTTCCGTTATGGTATATCTTATATATACATAGTCGATGCTGGATTGTGAATTTCCAATATAATTTTTATCTGTATTCTAGACTTGGAAACAATTGATAAGCTAGGTTTTATTCACCATCTTATTTTTTTTAACGTATGATTTTATTCTCTATTTTGTGATTGCCTTTTTATTTGTTAAGAAACATTTTACCTTTTCATCGGTTCCTAATTTGTTTGGTTAGATATAAAAGTGTATCTACATTGTTTTGTTGTAAAATAATTATATCTAATTTTATCGAATATTCAGGACACATTCTTTCTCCTACTTAAAATATAACATGATTGCAATGTAATGCACCTTCTTTAGAGATTCAAATTTAGGGTAAATGAGTTCTGTACATTGTATTTTTCAGGTTTTATTTATGTAAATCTAGTCGAGATGGAGGCTTGTTCTGGACAGACATTAACATCCTTACTTTCCCCATCTCAGCCCTGCAACCTTTATCATGACCCAAAAACAAAACAGTGTCATAGCGAATCCAAACTATTCAACTTCACGGCATATAAACTATGCTTTTTATGGTAGAAGTGCCATTGTGCAACGGATTTGTTGGAAAAACAAAGAACTAGATTAGTTTTGAAATCATCTTTCTTCATAGGTGCATATTGTTACAATTGTACAGAGGTAACTGAACTCCCCTGTTAAGAAATGGTTATGTGTTGATGACTCTCATAGGGAACTTTTCTTCCACTGATAGTCCCGCCAACACCAGGGGAGCTTATTGTTAAACATATCTGTGAGATATGATTACTTTGTACTGTGAGATATTTGTGGATACGATTAGTTAGTCTGTTCCTATGATTAGTTATGGATATATTTAGATCCCTTGATTATAGCCTTAAGGGGGTGTTGTGTATCCCTTGATGATAGCCTTGAGGGGTGCGTTGTTTATTGTATATATTTCAGCAATGTTAATGAAATAGGAGAGGAATTATTTCTATTATGGTATCAGAGCCTTAGGGCAATATTTCTCCATTCCGCTTCGCCCTATACTCATCTTCTTTCTCTCTTTCTTTCCTTTCCTTTCTTTCTTCTTCTCCTTAACATGTATGATAACAATAATCAGCAAACCATGTCTGGTAACAAGAGCTCCTTTCATCCAAGATCCTTCATAGCAAATTGTGAGCTAAGAAGATTCATAATTGTTAATTCGAATAACTTGTAGAAGGGGGGGTTGAATACAAGTTATATAATCGTGTCTGATTTTTGCTTGACTAGATGAACAAGAACAAACGAATGAATCAAACTTTGTTTGTATTAAAATAAATCAAATACAAACTCTACCAAAGGTATACAATACCTTTCGCAGCTGCTGACAATATAAATCTCTCTCTCTCTCTGTTTGTTTCGAACTCTCGAATACAAACCTTATACAGAGCTTCACACGATATGCACTCTAAAAATCACAATTCGCTCTTTTTACAATGATATAAAGAGAGTATTTATAATGCTACCTATCAACTAATAACAGAATTATAATCTATCTATGACAATGTTCTGCCGTCCAGTTGATTGTTTCCATCAATAGAGAATTCGTTTCCTTCACGATATCTTCTTGCTTGTTTTCCAAAACAAAGATCCTGTTTTATAGCACTTGCCAGTTTCTATAGCATCCATAATGACATCATCAGTAACACGACTGATATCAGGATTTCCCATTGCATCAGGATCTGACCATCCCATCAGTATTTGATCAGGATCTGACTTGCTGTATCAGGATCTGCTCCTCTGTTCCCGACATGTAGTCTCTGACGCACTGTTCCTGACTAACTTCCACAGATTACTGTCTAACACATATATCCTATACAAAGTGCTAAATCCTTTATAAGATCAGGATATACAAGAAGTATTAGCAAAATTCTATTCTCAACATCACAACTTGTGAATTATTCCTAACAATCTCCCCCTATTTATGCTTTAGAATCTGAAGCATAAATCTAAGTTGTAGATGTCAAAACATATAAAAATACAACCAGAATAGAATTTATAAATTTAAGATCATGAAGTTAAGTACCTCCTTCTTCAGATATAGACATGTATCTGGTACTTAGAAGAAAGAATTCAACTATTTGATGCTTCTTTTCCTTTACCACTTCCATGATGAAATTTACCAACTCTGTCACCCTTGGTTCTGTTCCCAGTCTGTTGTTGTTTCTGAATTGTCTTTATCTCCCCCTTTTTGACATCAGCAACATGAATTCCAAGAGATTCAGTAACAGAACAAATGAGATTCATCAGAATTGCTTGATTGTCCATAATAGTGACTTGGTTATTTTCAAGAGTTTGAAGTTTCGATTGAATATCACTTTGAGATTTCTGAATGTCCTTAAGAATTTCAGAATTGACTTCAATGTTGGAAGTGCTTGTTGTATCTTCAGATTCAGATGCAGAAAGAACCTTATCTTCAAGTCTTGTAGAAGAAGTTGCCTGTTGAGAACGATAGTCAAGTAATAATACTTGAATAGAAGTACAAACATCTTCATTTTTCTGATCTGGAGCTGAAGTATGATCATCTTGTCCTTCACCAGTATTCTGTGTACTAACATCTACAAATCCTGACTCCTCCTTAGATTGATCAGATATTGTCGATGTCTCAAATCTAGCTGAAATTGGAAGTACATACAAAGGAATAATAGGATCATTAGGAATTTCTTCTGGTACTGGTTGAGTAGAAGTTTGTCTTAGCCTTTCACCTCTTCTGTTAATGATCCCTGCAAGCCTTTCTTTCTGTTTCTGAGCTTTAACTTCTGGCTTTGCATTGTGATGTGCTAAGTCATGCTTCTCATACATCTTGATAAAAGAATAAGTACCAGCATCCATACCAAGATTTTCAGACCAAGATTCAGGAAAAAACCTGATCCCAGAAATCAAACGATGGTGGTTTCCTAACTTTCTCTCCCTCACTATGGAGTTGATCATCCATACCCTCACTCTCACTTTGACTATCTAAAGTCAACACTCTTTCTACCTCTCCTTTTGCCTGGTCAGGAGCCAGCCTCTCTATGTGTGGATATATATCCATCTTTTCAAGTGTATCACTCAAATTTGGATAAGTGCTCTCATGACCTACAGAAAAATAGGGGTTAGAAGAAGTTTTTATACCTGAACTCACATGGAGAGAGGGTTCCTCATATGGCATGGGGCTTGAGGTTTTCTCCAAGGAGTGAGCTGCTATAGTCTCTGAACCCTTAAAAACGTCTACTTTCTTTCTAGAAACTACAGGCTCCAGTATACCACTTTCAGGTTTTACACTAGACTTTGATGTCTTCAGTAATACTTCATTAGACACCATAGTTAGTATGTCACCGTCTTTAAGTGTTGGTTGTTGAGACACACCCTCAAGGTGGATAGACTCTGAAAGAACAATATTGGTTTGATCTTCAGGAAAATCAATCAAAGTCATTCCTCCCATATCATAGGGTCTCTCATTTGCAATTTCAGTCATCACAGAAGACCTTTCAGCATCATCAATCACAGTTCCTGAGTCATCCAACCTCTGACTAGATGGTTCTTGTGTTGCAGTGACTGTGATATGATCTATTCTACTATTCACCACTGGTGCAATAGTATCTTCTGTTGACTGCTTCCCTCTATCAACTACCTCATCTTGTTCACCTTGAGCTAAAACATCTTCAACAATGACATTTTTGTCAAATAGATATTCATGAAGTGATTGAAGTGCAACATGCTTAGGAAGTCCGAATTTCTTGTGTAACTCCTTTCTGACTGATACATAGAAGTATGTCTTCATTAAA
The DNA here is from genome assembly GCA_036435485.1 of Saposhnikovia divaricata. Taxonomy (NCBI): domain Eukaryota; kingdom Viridiplantae; phylum Streptophyta; class Magnoliopsida; order Apiales; family Apiaceae; genus Saposhnikovia; species Saposhnikovia divaricata. Next base: position 39,727,305 of record CM071599.1, read on the forward strand.
TCAAGCCTTTGATGTAACAGTCCATATTCTTCAGGAAATGAAAGTTTGGGAACTCTTTCAATCAGAAAATCTAGAAAAGGCCTGGAAAGCTTCACTTGTAGAGAAATAAGTTCCATAGCCAGTCTGTATGTCAATGTAGTTTCCCATGAAGAATCAAGATCCAGATCTCTCTTGTCAGATATTGACGTGGATATAGCATTATTTGTAGAGACCTGCATAATGTTAGTTGGACTTGACACTGTGGGTGTAGGTGACAAATAAATCTTTCTCCTTGTTCTCCTAGTATAGTGAGCAACAGATTTGTCTTAAGAAGACTCAAGAGGTGTAGACATAGAAGTGATCTTGGGATGAGATCCTTTTTCAATAGACACAGTCTTTTGAGAGACAGTATCCAGTAACTGTTTTCCCTTTTTAAGAACTACAGCCTTTTGGGAGACTGCAGCCTAGCTATGACTAGGTGTTCCATCTCTTTGTCCTGGCTTAGAAAGTTGAATTGCAGCCTTCAATTCTACTCTCTCAGCAAGAGATATATTATCATCATCTTCACTAGAACTACTACTTGAAATGACAAATCTTCTCTTCCTTACAAGTGATGTCTTTTGAGAAACACCAGAGGTTGGCTTCTTTGAAACAATAGGCTGTGGATCAAAATTTGGTTCTAGAATTGTTTCAGAGACTATAATGTTTTGGCTACTTGGGTAGACACAGGGGGGTTCTCCTCCAACTGAGATTCCTGAGTCATTTCACCACCAAAGAAAGAAGAATTATAGATAGTAGGAAGATGAGTTCTTAGAAGTACCTGAACATGATTTGGATAGTGTAATGCAGGTATTTCATCTAGATTCTTTTCACTGTCCTTCTTTGTAATGTCAGAGAAAATTCTCTTTTGTTGTACATAAGAAGAAACACAATATTCTCTACCAAATCTAGCTTCAGCATCAGGAATGAAATGGTTAATAAACAGTTGCATGAATCTGTGATAATAAACCATATTCCTGTCATGATCTCTTGACCCAAGTCTAATACTCATCTGACTTAAGATAATGTGACTAAAATTAATTACTCTGTTATAAAGCAAAGCATATGTAATATGTGATGTAACAGCAGTAATTTGTTGAAAAGAACTACATTTACCAGTAAAACATTTAGAAATTTGATCAAAGAAGAAAGACCATTCTTTCCTAAGAAAAGATCTATTTAACTGGCTCATGTTATCTATAGGTCCATTATAACCTAATGCAGATAACATAGTTCTCACATCATCATCAGATGGTATATTCTCAAAATTTGTACTAACAGGTAAGTGAAGTACTTAATTAACAACAAATTCAGTAAGATCAAATGAATCTTGTCCTAGGTGTAGAACAATCTTACCTGATTGACTCTGAGTAGAATCAATTACCTCAGCATTCTCCCAAGCTTGTGAAACAGCTACTTGATTAATTTGTGGAGATGATGTCAAGGCATAGCTTAATGGTCCTTTCGCCATAAAGTCCATTATCGGGTGAAAATCAGTTGACACCCCTTCCTTGTTGATGATAGCTGTAACATGATTGTTCATCATAAAATCAAAGTCACCAAACTTGAAAGCTACTGATTTGGGTAGTCTTCTTTGAGTTGCCATTTTGATCTGAAAAGAACTTAAGAAATCTTTGAAATTGATTAGTGATTTTGAGAACTCGAGTGTGTTTTTGCTTTAGAGAATGAAATTAGAGAAAGCAATTACACGATTAGAGTGTCAAAATAATTATATTTCAAAAATCCTTCAGACCCATTATCCCACGTTGACACATAGGTTGACAGGTGTCAGTCCCTGAAAAAATGCAGTTACCTATGACTTTTGGAAAATAAAATCCAAAAATAATTTCAAGTAAATTCCAAACTTCTTACCATCAAATGCAACATGAATTGATTCCATAACAATGTGAGTTCTGAGATTGTATACTTTGAAGGCCTTTGATGCTGAATATCCTAGAAAGATTGCTTCATCCGATTTGGCTTCAAATTTCCCAAGTTGTTCTGGATGAACTTTAAGGACATAGCATTTGCATCCAAAGATGTGAAAGTATTTCACACTTGGTTTCTTTCCTTTGATCATCTCATAGGGAGTTTTACCATGAGCATTTACCAAGGTACAATTTTGAGTGAAACATGCAGTGTTGATAGCTTCTGCCCAAAAATAGGTTGGAAGCTTTGCATCTGCAAGCATGGTTCTTGATGCCTCTATGAGAGTTCTGTTCTTTCTACTACACCATTCTGCTGAGGTGTTCCAGGTGCAGAAAACTGTTTAGTAATTCCTTTGTCTGCACAATACTCCTCAATTGTAGAATTCTTAAATTCTGTACCATTGTCACTTCTGAGCACTTTGACCTTGTACTCAGAGCTATTTTGAATATTCTTGACAAGTTCAATGATTTGCTGAGGAGCTTCATCCTTGTTACGTAGAAAGAATACCCATGTGAACCTTGTGTAATCATCCACTATAACTAGAGCATATCTTTTCTTGTTGATAGGCATAATATTTACTGGACCAAATAAATCAAGATGCAGCATGTGAAATGGTTAAGTAATTGAATTTTCTATCTCGCTCTTGAAAGTGGTTCTTCTTTGTTTACCAAGCTGACAAGCATCACAAAGTCCATCTTGCACATAGTTTGCCTGAGGTAGGTCTCTCACCAGATGATGCTTAACAAGTTGATTAAGCTTCTTGAAGTTGAGATGTGAGAGCTTCTTGTGCCAGCTGAAGTTGACAAATTTTGCTTGAAGTTGACTATGATTAGCAAGCTGAAGTTGCTAATCGAATCATCCTCGATGGACTTTAGAAAAGGGTGGAACGTTCTAGGAACACTTGGGTGGATGAGCTGTTGCCCATACTCTGGGCATATCGCACCACCTGCAAAGTGACGACTGGTGAAACCCCATTCATGTTAGCCTACGGGGCTGAAGCTATGGTGCCCGTGGAAATCATGCATGTATCTCCACGGGTTGAAGCCTTTGAACCAGACACAAATGAAGAAGGAATGAGGTTGGCCCTCGACTTGATCGATGAGGTGAGGGACGAAGCCCATGCTAGGAACACTGAACATCAGAAGAAAGCTTCCTTCTACTATAACCTAAGGGTGAAAGAAAGGTTCTTCCGTCAGGGGGACCTGGTGCTTAGAAAGATTGAAGCATCTGGAGTTGGACAGAAGGGAAAGCTATCCCCAAATTGGGAAGGCCCGTATCGGGTCAAGGAAAACTGGGACGTGGATCGTACAAATTGGAGACATTGGAAGGAAATGAGGTGCCTCGTACTTGGCATGCATCAAACCTCAAAGTCTATTATGTTTGATTATCTTGCATAGGATATGACTTATATCTAGTAGGAAGTAGAAATAAGGTCGATGAAACCATACGGAGTAGTTAAGCTCTGAGTAGGAAGTAGAGTATCTATGTAAGGGTTGATCCCGGTTTATTGACATCTTTGTCCACTTATTAATAAGTTGTTTCTGCTTTCAGTATGAGTAGTTCTTTTTGTTTTGTTATTCTAAGCATGAAAAGCAAATGTTGTATCAAAGCACCTGATGGTGTGAGCCATGTGGCTAAAATACTAAGAAAATTCTAAAAGCGCAATAAACAAGTAATAAGTGAAGACAAATTTGACAAAGGGGAAAAACTACATAAGTAATCCCCGGAGGGCTAAGTTCGATAAACATAAAACATAAAGGACATGGCTAAGATAAGTTAAAAACCCGAAGGTTAAGTTCGGTACAAACATAAGTAGACATAAGCCACAAGGGGCAAATAGCTAAGATAAAACTAAGACCGGCCTACTCCTCGGCCTCCTGATCATCTACCTGAATGCTGTGATCCTGAGTCTCTTCATTCTCCTCGACAACGTCCATAGGGTTCCCATTCTGAACTCTAGAGGAGGAAGCGCCCGCAACTGGTAAAGGACATTTGAAGTCCACATCCGGGTTAAACAATCCCGGATGCTGAGCAATAACAGCGCTAAGGGCCTGACTCCACCCCTTGGCAAAAACCCCGGGATAGACTTGATCATCGTGATCATCAATAAAGGCTAGGAAGTCTGCGGATTCCATGTAGTCATCAATAGCCCTAGCTCGATCCATCACGAGCTTCTGGTTCTCCTCTCTAAGCTCAGAAAGGCTCTTCTCCGTAGTAAGAACGCGCTCCTCCAACACTCCCTTCTCTTTGATAAGGCGTTTGTTTTCCTTCTTGACCTTCTGCTCAAAGTCCCGAAGTTCTTTGGACTGATGGATGATTGACTGAAAGTAAGCATTGGCATAAAAGAGAAAAGAAAAGTAAGTCAGAAAAACCAACCATGAATATGGCATGGGCACCCTGTACTTCGGTCTCATCAATCATATTTTGCCGAAGAACTATGTTCACCTGATTAGCAATTGGAATTCCGTGCTTTGACCACTCTGCTACCAAACTGTTATCACCCCCAATAGAATCATGATCGCAAATGCCCCATCCGGGCTTGAATGTAGCCGTGGGCGAACTCTCGGGCCCTCGCCTCCTCTTGTCGACATTAAGGCTATGAGTCAGGAAACTGGGTACCAGGGGCTCAGGAGGATTAGCTTCCTTGTTCAACCTCAGGGTTGACCTCTGGGTGACCTCATCTGGACCCCAAACTCCAAGCTCCGTATCGATGATCGCTACAGCTGAAAAAGCACAGAACAACACAAAAATCGGACTAAGAACAAATACATTTCTAATAAAGACCAAAACATTAAGTGAAAATTACCCTCTTCACTGACTGAACTAAGTCCGATTTCCCGGAGGATAGATTCTTTGATTATAGCTCTGTAATGAGTATGCCCGTTATCTTTACAAAGTTCATCCCGTTGCGAAATTTCACTCGGGAGAAGCATCTTATCGAATTTCCTCGGATCCTTTACTTTGCAAAACTGAGACTTGAAATATTTGCCCCAATCTCCACCTCTCCAACGAACAATTACAAATTTCCTCCGCCAGTTAGGATTCTTTTCCGGAGTGGAAAGGAAATCAAAGATTTGAGGAACACCATGACGGTGCTGGATGTGAACCCAGCCTGGTTGGGTATTCGCACTATATCGAACTAGAAATATACTCCTAAACAAAGGGACACTAAGGGGGTACCCTTTTTGAAGGCACAATGCCATGAAACAAAGTATTGCCTTCCAAGAGTTGGGGGGTAGCTGACAAGGATTAATTCTAATTTCGGCTAGCAAACAAATTATAAAGTCATGTATGGGAAACCTAAGACCCGATTTAATGGCATCTTCATAAACAAACAAATCTTCTGAACTCCAGTTACACGTTCTATCACCCGGTTCAGGAAGAACAATCTCGAAAGGAGATTTAATACCTTATTTATTAGCTAATTTACCGGCATCTAATGCGGTTATGCAAGAAGGATAAAGATAAGAATCTAATTGTGAATTATTTGGGAAAACATCTCCTAACTCCTCTAGCAATTCAGGAATTGAGTAAACCCTACGCTCTAAAACAAGAGTATGAGAAGGTTTACCTCTTCCGAGAGATCTAGCAGCAATCCTTGAAGCCACATCTTTAGAACTACCAGCCATCTTGAACTTTTTGGATTGAATGACAAAAAAAATGGATGAACTAGGTGAAGAACAACTCAAATTCTTCAAGCAAAACCTCCTTTGATCTTCAAATCTTCGAAAGTTTCAAGTGTTTAAGAAATAAACACTTGAAAAACTCAAGAACACTTCAAGTTTCTAAAACTATTTAAAAATTTGAGAGAGAATTTGAGAGTGAGAAGTGTGAATGAGAAGTTCACATCTACTACTCTTATATAGGAAGCCTAGCAGGTCACTTTAACCTTCTATAGAAGGTTGCAGGTCAAAAGTGAGGGGAGTTTCAAATTTTAAATTTTTTGAAAATTGGCTCCATAATTATGGCGGAAAAAAGGAGAGGGAAGTTTCAAAATTTGGAATTTCGAAAGTAGGCTCCAAACATTTTCGATTTGAATTTCTGTACGAAAAATAAATTTCCGAATGGCTCAAAATCCGAATGAAATTGCCGAGCCGGAGCATAAAAATGGGGTGGCCCCACTTGAAGTTTTCACTCGGAAAACGTTTCAAAAAAAAATGAAAAAACCGAGCGGAATTGCCGAGCAGGAAGAAAAAATGGGGTGGCCCCCACTTGAGCTTTCAAACGAAAAATGTTAAAAAAAAATGAAAAAACCGGGCGGAATTGCCGAGCATGAAGAAAAAATGGGGTGGCCCCCACTTGAGCTTTCAATCGGAAAATGTAAAAAAAAAATGGAAAAACCGAGCGGAATTGCCGAGCAGGAAGAAAAAATGGGTTGGTCCCCACTTGATCTTTCAATCGGCAAATGAAAAAAAAAAAGAAAAGAAAAGCCAAATGAAATCGGCGAGTGGGAGACAAAAAAAACAGTAAAGCCGAATGAGTACATGGCCGACTGAAGCAGACGAGTGAGAATGAATTTTAATGGTCAAATTACAATTTGACCCTTAAAGTTTTACATTGGTTACAAGTTAATTCCTAAATTATTAGGAAAAATTAAGAAAAATACCTGTGCGTACCCGAAAATTCCTAAATTATTAGGAAAAATTAAGAAAAATACCTGTGGGTACCCGAAAATTCCTAAATTATTAGGAAAAATTAAGAAAAATACCTGTGGATACCCAAAAATTCCTAAATTATTAGGAAAAATTAAGAAAAATACCCGTGGGTACCCGAAAATTCCTAAATTATTAGGAAAAATTAAGAAAAATACCTGTGGGTACCCGAAAATTCCTAAATTATTAGGAAAAATTAAGGAAAATACCCGTGGGTATATAAAAATTCCTAAATTATTAGGAATAAATAAGAAAAAATATCTATGAGTACACGAAAATTCCTAAAATATTAGGAAAAGTATAGAAAAATATGAGAAAAATTATAGAAATATTTTCGAGTGATAATTTATGCTAAAAAAGCATGAAAGTTGTATAAAAGTGCCGAAATTGCTAAAAGCGAGCACAAGTTAAAACCCCGAATAAGGCGAATCGTCGTAAATATGTAGGTCGCTCCACACTTTACAACCAAGACGGTACATGTGAAACACTAGTGTACAAATAAAATCCCAATAATAGGGTAGGAAAAGTCCCGGGTAAGGGATAAAAATGATCCTGAATCTTAATATAGACAATTATAACTTCAATGAAAACCTGATAAGTTTTCCTAGAAGTTGGGGGGCAAATGATATGGGCTGAAGATAAACCCTAGAAATACATTAAAAGCGGTATTAATTAAACCTATGTTGGTCTAAGGTTAAAGCCCATTAATGAGGCCCGAAACCCTTGAATTGATGTTAATTTCGTAGCTGTAAAATCAGGCAAAAATAAGAGATACAAAGAGATACACAGGGTTCTCCAAGATAGCAAAAGGGGAGATACTGGACAGAATAGAACAAATAAGGAGGGAATGGAACTCACCATCAAGTCTACCAAGGAAGATGAAGATCCCATACAATGGACAGAAAATCCACCTTCAACCCTTCTGGATGATGGAGTTCGGGGATGAAGATGGTAACAGGAGATTCTTCAGGTTAGAAGACCAACTACCAAAGGCTAGTTCTCAATACCTGAGATGGTTACAACAAAAGCTAAATCCAAAGGTTGATGAAGAAGATGCCTTCTATAGGCAACTCCAAATACAGATTGAGTCCAACTCTGCCAAAGAAGGAAAATCAAGGGTGATGCCAACAAGAGAAAAGAAACAGTCTTAATCTGCTCAGTCTAGAGGAGCACTTCTCTGTAAATTTCTCAAACTTTCAGTTTCTAATTTTTGTAGCTTAATACAATTTTTGCATTGTTCTTTATATATCTTTAGGAATGTTTTGTTATCATCAAGGTCCTGAATTTATGCTTTATTGCCATCAAGTATAAATTGGGGGAGATTGTTAGGAATATGTTGTACTTGATGATAACTTCACAATCAATCAAATTGTATAAGGTTTTGTAGCTGTCAACGGATGAGGATTTATAACTCTATCCGTTGACAGGTAGCTCATCAACGGATGAGGTTTTGTAGCATACTGCAGTATCTCTATGTTATCAGTTGATAGTGTTTTTATCCACAGTCATGTTGACCATCAACGGATAGGCAGAATAGGGTAGCCAATTGTAAATAAGCTATGCTATGTAATTCTGTCTAAGTGAAAGTGTATCAACAGATGAAGACAAAACTCTATCAACGGATACAACTCAAATCCACTCTATCAACGGATACAGCTCAAGTCTCAATATCAACGGATACCGCTCAATACATCATCAACGGATGTCAGTGTACAATATCAACGGATAATCATTGACACTGTCTTCTATGATTAGCTGGGGATTAGCAGTTGATAAGGACATGTTTGACTGACAGATCACATGGGTTGATAGTAGATACAAAAAGCAGTATGGCAGCCATACTTTGGAAACACAGAAGAAAGAAGCATTCCGCTTACACTATGAATACAAGAAAGGTGCAGGAGACATGTCTGAACACAAGGACAACCTTTCGGCTACATGTGTATTTGGAGTGTAGTAGCAAGTCAACTAGAATTAGATTAATATTATCTTATTTCAGTAGTACTTGTAAAACTTGGGATTTATAACCAAGTGTAGCAACTCTTTGTAGGTTAAGAAAACAGATACATTTTGCTTAGGGTTTCTATTGAATATTCTTAGAAAGCAAAGAGTTGTAAAACAGAAGCTGTGTACTTTTGTATCACAGAGTTTTCTTTGAATAAAAGCTTCAGGTGGTGCATTTAACCACCTGATTTTTTATGTGTTTGTGCATTAATCTTTTTACAAGCAATTATCTAAGTATAGATTTCTGGAGTTCTTATCAGAAATATATAAATATCAAGAATTGTATTCAACCCCCCTTCTACAATTATACAAGTGTGTAATCTGGGAATAACAATTGGTATCAGAGCAAGCTTCTAACATATTTGAAGTTTAAAGATCAACACACTTGCAACATGTCTAAGAAGGATTATGGAGTAAAGATTCCAGTTCTTGATGGAGAAAATTACTTTCACTGGAAAGTAAAAATGCGTCTACATCTCTCGTCTATTGATGAGGGCTTTGTGGATTGCATTGACAAGGGTCCTCACGTTCCAATGAAGACAGCAACAAGAGTTGGCCTGGCTGACGATGTGCCTGACACTCTCATTCCCAAACCTGTTTCTGAGTGGAGTCTTGAAGATATTGCAGAAGTCCACAAAGACAAAAAGACCATGAATATTCTGTTCAATGGTCTAGAAACAGACATGGTTGACAATGTTATTAACTGTACTACCGCCAAGGAAGTATGGGACACTGTTCAAACCCTGTGTGAAGGAACAGAACAGGTAAGGGAAAACAAGATGCAACTACTAATCCACAGTATGAACATTTTCACTTTAAGAGTGGAGAAACATTGAATGATACATTTAGTAGATTTCAAAAGCTACTAAATGGTTTGAAACTGTATGGAAGAATCTATCAAGTTAAAGATTCTAATCTCAAATTTCTGAGATCACTGCCCAAGGAATGGAAGCCAATGACTGTTTCTCTAAGAAACACTTAAGAGTACAAGACATTTACTCTTGAAAGGCTCTATGGAACTTTAAAGACATATGAGCTGGAAATGGAGCAGGATGAAGAGATTGAGAAGTCTCAAAAGAAAAGTGGGTCAGTTGCACTTGTTGCCAACTTGGAGCAAAAGGAGGAAAGGACAGAAACTGCTAGTTCTACACCAAACAGGGAGGTTTGTAAAGGTAGAGCAGAATCAAGCAGGAGCAAGGAAAAGGTGTCTGAGGAATTGAATGCTCTTCAGCAGGATGAATTGGATGAGATAGATGAGCACTTAGCTTTTCTATCTAGGAGATTCTCTAAGCTGAAATTCAAGAGAAACTCTGGGGTGGCCAAGCCATTTAACAATGATTTTTCCACAAGCAACTATGTGGATAAATCCAAAATTAAATGCTACAATTGTGGAATTGCTGGTCACATGATAAGTGAATGCAGGAAACCTAGATCTGAGAACAAGGGAAAGTCAACTGAGGCTGTTGACTATAAGAAGAAATATTTTGATCTTCTCAGGCAGAAAGGAAAGGCATTCTTGACCCAAGAGTATGACTGGGCTGTTGATGACAATCATTCTGATGATGATGTTGAGTTAGTCAACCTTGCTTTAATGGCTGATTCTGGAGAGCAGGAAGCAAGTTCAGCTAGCAATCAGGTATTTTCTACTAATCTCTCTGAGCTCACCAAAGAGGAATGCAATAGTGTTATAGATGAAATGTCTACTGAACTATATCACTTAAGTGTTACTCTTAAATCACTTACTAAAGAGAACAATAGGATTAAAGAGTCTAATTTGTTTTTAAGTGATAGAAATACTGCTCTAGAAACTCAATTTCTAGAATTTGAGAAAATGAGAGTTGATTGCAATAATGCTAAAAGTGAACTTGAAGCTGTGTTAAAAAGAGAACTGATTTTAAAAGACCAGCTTGAAAAAGAACAAGGGATAATTGCTAAATTTCAAAGTTGTAGGAATATTTCTCAAAACATAATAGAAGTTCAGGGAATAGAATCGTTTGTGAAGGATACCTGGACTCAAAAGAAAAAGGAGCTAGAACCTGGCCTTGAGGATCTAGAGACTATTTTTGAATCAACGGATAGTGATCATCCGTTGACAGATGAATCGTCAACGGATGAGAGGTATCCGTCGACTAACAAAAAGTTTGTTAGTAAGAAGGAACTTAGGAAACTGGATATCAAGTATGGTCCAGTCAACAAGAATTTTGTTAGTGGTGAGTGCAGCAAAACCAAATCCAGTGGGAAGGCTAATGCAGGTGATTTACACAACAAAAAGGCTGTTGGTAAATCAGATAATGAAAAGGTAGAAATTGAGGATAAAATGAAAAAGAACAGAAATGGTAAGATAGGCATCAACAAAAAAAACAATTACTCTCCTGACAAGTTTGCTCCTAGGAAAACTTGTAGTAATTGTAATAGTGTCAATCATCTATCTTCTAATTGCAAGATTGTCAACAAGGCTCCTGTTCATGTACCTCAACCAATGCCATGTATGCCTGCAATGCCTGGTTTGTATCAAAATGCTAGTTTTTCAAATCCATATGTGAACATGCCATATGTGTCTAATCCTTACTTTCAATCTATGAATGTACCACAAATGTCATGGAACATACCTAACATGAATAATATGTATGCCAATTTTCCACACATGCATACATCCAATATTCATGCAAATGAGCATTTGTCAAACCCCATCACTCAAGCATCTACACCTAAGTTGAAGAATGCTAAGAGTGCATAGTCAAAGGCTAACAAGAAAGGACCCAAGGAAGCTTGGGTACCAAAATCAACTTGATTTGTTTTTGAAATGTGTGCAGGGAAACAGAAGGAATCTATGGTACCTAGACAGTGGATGCTCTAGGCACATGACAGGAGATTCAACCCTGCTCACAGAGTTCAAGGAAGGAGCTGGCTCTAGAATTACCTTTGGAGATGACAGCAAAGGATATACTAAGGGATATGGCCTGATTTCAAAAGACAATGTCATCATTGAAGAAGTGGCTTTAGTTGAAGGTTTGAAGCACAATTTGCTGAGTGTCAGTCAGATTTGTGACAAAGACTATGAAGTAAAGTTCACAAAAGAAGCCTGTGTTGTTTCTGCCAAGGAAGACAACAATGTGGTATTGACAGGGTTTAGAAAAGGAAATGTTTACATAGCTGACTTCAATTCAGCATGCTCAGAATCCATTACTTGTCTCTTCAGCAAAGCAAGTAAGGATGAGAGTTGGCTATGGCATAAGAAGCTGTCACATTTGAATTTTAAAGTTATGAATGATTTGGTAAGAAAGGATCTTGCTAGAGGAATCCCTCAATTGGAATTTGTCAGAGATGGGCTGTGTGATGCCTGCCAATTAGGGAAACAAAAGAAATCATCCTTCAAAAGCAAGACAGAGTCATCCATTGTTAAGCCTCTTCAATTGCTGCATATGGACTTATTTGGTCCAGTAAATGTCATGTTTATTTCAAAGAAGAAATACTGTCTGGTGATTGTAGATGATTTTTCTAAGTTCACATGGACCTTCTTCCTGCACTCCAAGGATTGTGCAAGTGAAATCATCATCAATCACCTCAGAATACTAAACAATGGTTCTGAAGACAGAGTACAAAGAATCAGGAGTGACAATGGTACTGAATTCAAGAATTCCACAATGAAGATTTTCTGTGAAGAGAATGGAATTGTCCATGAGTTTTCTGCTGCCAGAACACCTCAACAAAATGGGGTTGTTGAAAGGAAAAACAGAACTCTCATTGAAGCAGCTAGAACAATGTTAAGTGAATCAAGGTTACCAACATATTTCTGGGCTGAAGCTGTCAACACTGCATGCTTTACTCAGAATATTTCCTTGGTCAATCAAGCTAGAGGAATGACTCCTTAGTAGTTATTAACCAACAAGAAACCAACTTTAGCTTTCCTACATGTCTTTGGATGTAAGTGTTTTGTGCTAAGGAATCATGGAGATAACTTGGGCAAATTTGAAGCAAAGGCAAATGAAGCTATTTTCGTTGGATATGCAGCAGGGAAAGCCTACAAGGTCTACAATCTAAGAACCAACATTGTTATGGAATCTGTACATGTTGTGTTTGATGATCAAAAGATTCTAGGCCTAAATGATGAAGGTTACCATGAAAAGTTGGAATTTGAGAATGAAGGTGAAGGAAGAATGTACTATGATGATGATGAGGAAAATGAAGATCATGACCACAGAGATCCACCTAGAGCTGTTATACCAACTAGAAGTGATGCTTACACTGAAAATGAAGCATTCGTTGACAGTCATTCTGCAACATCCGTTGACAGTCATTCTGCAACATCCGTTGACACTATTAGAGATGCATTCGTTGACAGATATTCTCAAGCATCCGTCGACAGGCAAAATGATGCATCCATTGACAGTCAACTTCATAATTCAGCAAGGACAACAAACTCAGGGGGAGTTTCTCAAGGTCAAAATTCAATGCTAAATCAACATGATCATGCTCATGGAAATGAAGCAACCTCATCAAGATCAAACCTTCCACCTGCAAGAAAATGGACTAGAAATCATCCATTTGAGTTAATCATTGGTGAATCAAATTCAAGAGTCCAAACTAGAAGGGCCACTCAAGCAGAATGTCTATACAGTAGCTTCCTGTCTCAAGAGGAACCTAAGAAAGTGGAAGATGCCCTTCTAGATCCAGATTGGGTGTTAGCAATGCAAGAAGAGCTAAACCAATTTGAAAGAAATAAAGTATGGAAACTTGTGCCCAAACCTGATGATAGAAGTGTCATAGGTACTAAATGGGTTCTCAAGAATAAGACAGATGAAAATGGCATAATTGTGAGGAATAAAGCTAGATTAGTGGCAAAGGGCTACTCTCAAGAAGAAGGAATAGATTTTGATGAAACTTTTGCTCCAGTGGCAAGACTTGAGGCAATAAGAATCTTTCTAGCCTATGCAGCACATGCCAATTTCAAAGTCTATCAGATGGATGTCAAAAGTGCCTTTCTAAATGGGGAACTGGAAGAAGAGGTCTATGTCCATCAACCTCCTGGCTTTGAGGATCCAGAATTTCCAGGATATGTATATCTTCTCATGAAAGCACTTTATGGTTTGAAGCAAGCACCAAGAGCCTGGTATGACACTTTATCTCAATTTCTTTTGGAGAACCACTTCACTAGAGGTACAGTAGATAAAACCTTATTTCATAGGAATATTAATGGCTCTTCAATACTTTTTCAAATCTATGTAGATGATATTATTTTTGGGTCTACAGATGAGAAGCTTTGCAAAAAGTTTGCCAAACTTATGCAAAGTAGGTATGAAATGAGCATGATGGGTGAATTAACTTACTTTCTTGGCCTACAAGTAAAGCAAGTTAATGAGGGCATTTTCATAAGTCAAACAAAATATATTTATGATCTCTTAAAGAAATTTGACTTAATGGATTGTACATCTGCTAAAACACCTATGGCCACTGCAACTAAACTTGAGTTGAATACTAAGGAAAAGTCTGTGGACATCTCAAGCTATAGAGGCATGGTAGGTTCACTTCTATACCTAACAGCTAGTAGACCTGATATAATGTTTTCTACTTGTCTTTGTGCTAGATTTCAAGCTGACCCTAGAGAGTCTCACTTAATAGCTATTAAAAGAATTTTCAGGTATCTCAAGGGAACACCAAACCTTGGCATTTGGTACCCAAGAGAATCTGGTTTTGATCTAACTGGCTATTCAGATGCAGATTATGCAGGTTGCAGAGTTGATAGGAAAAGTACTACAGGTTCCTGTCAATTTCTAGGAAACAGGCTTGTTTCATGGTTCAGTAAGAAACAAAACTCAGTCTCCACTTCTACAGCTGAAGCTGAGTACATTGCTGCTGGAAGCTGTTGTGCACAGATTCTATGGATGAGAAACCAACTCATTGACTATGGTCTAAAAGCTGAGAAGATTCCAATTTTCTGTGACAACACAAGTGCTACTGCCATCACAGGGAATCCAGTGCAACATTCGAGAACCAAGCACATTGACATCAAATACCACTTCATTAGAGAACATGTGATGAATGGTACAGTAGAAATGCACTTTGTGCCAAGTGAAATGCAGCTTGCAGATATCTTCACCAAGCCTCTTGATGAATCCACATTCACAAGATTGGTAGGTGAGCTAGGTATGCTTAACTTGTCATAATTCCTAGTGATATTTGATTTCACTGCATTGAAGCTAGAAATGTGTTTTGATTTACTTGAAAGTTAAAACTTTCAGAAAAATTTTCTGCAGAAATTTTGTCTAAGGCAAAATTAGCTTATCAACGGATATCCTTTTATCCGTTGATAGTATAAACACATTACTAGATTTTCGCATGTCAACGGGTAACAGGCTATCCACGTCATCAACGGATAAACTGTATCTCAACCGTTCATTCTATATCCGTTGATATACATTTTTTTTATAACCGTTGGTAACCGTGTATATCTAATCATGGCTGTACTTATTTTCTTTTCATTTATTATCTGACAGTTACTTTTGACCAATGGAGTAATTACTTTTAATTATTTCATTTTTAATTCTTGAAAAATATAAAAGGCTGACTTGTACTCTCACATCTCACTTTTATTCATTTTCAAGCATATCAAAAGTTAACTGCATCTTCTTCTCTAAAACTCTCTGTAACCAAAGTTCAAACACTTCAATGGCGCCCATTGTTAAGATGATGTCCTCCACTAGGTTTACCTATGAGAAGAACAATTTCGCGGCCTTTGTTGACACAGTGAATGCTCCAGAAGCTTACCACACTTTGATGAGTTTCGTGAAGAAATGCAAACTGTCATATGCTATGACTGCCACCACTCCCTTAATCCACGGGGTAATTGAAGAAATGTGGACATCTGCTGAGTACAATGGCACAGACGGTACAATTGCTTTTTCTTTAAAGGGTAAAAACTATGTAGTTAATTCTGATGTAATAACTGCTTGTTTAAAATTGCCTGAGAATAACTGTCTGAAAGTACCCACTGATGCTGAAATTGTTGCCATGCTTAATTCTATTAATTATGCCCTTAGTACTGAAAACTTAGGGAAAATTGTTAGGAAAGGAATGGTTAAAGAATGGAGCTATTTCTGTGATGCCTTCATTAAAACTTTTTCAGGCAAAATTAGTAATTTTGATGTTGTTACCCAGTCCATGCTAACTATGATGTGTATGCTCTTAAATGATAAATTCTATAATTTTGGCACATTAGTTATGTATGAGATAGCTGCAAAGTTAGGTAAAAAGGAAACTAGGAGCAAGAATATCTACTTTGCTAGATTTTTAATGCTCTTAGCACTGCATGTATCTGAGAATGAGCTATCCATTGCTAACCCGGATAGCAAGTTCCAATGTTTTGTTCAGGAGAAGAGAGTCTTAAGTGACCTAATTCGAATGAACCTCAATGCAGGAGTACAATTGGTATATCTACCAATTGTTCAGGTAACTATTTCTAACTCTGAAACCCCTATCTCCAACCCCCAAATTTCTTTGCCTTCTAGTGTCACAATGGAGTCTGTAGTTGTGACTAAACAGGCTCCTACCAAAGTGACCAAATCCAGAGTTCCAAAACCACATTCTAAAAAGCAAACCTCAAGTGTCTCTCAAAAGACACCTGTTGTAAAATCTACCAAAACTCTTGAGGGGAGTGTGAAGGTGGTAGTGAGTGGTGAGGGACAGGGTGAACATCAAAGAAGCCCTAAGGATAAGGAAGGAGAGATGAGTGCAACCACCATTTCAGTCTCTCAAAAGACTGCTAATGTAACTACAAGCCAAATTCTAGTTACACTCTCTCAACAGAGTGTGACTACTGAATCAAGTCCCCACAAGGAACACTGCACAAGAGGGTTAGAGACACAAATAGCCCACTCTCAAAAACCTATGGAAGAAGAGTGAAATCTAAAACCACAGGGGAATCACAGGGTGCACACACAGTACAGGAAACTGTACTTTCTCAAACTCAGTTTGATGTGGCTTCAATAAATGTGGAGTCACAGCCCCTTGATCTTAATCTTCAAATCGATACACATTACAATCCACCATCACCAACTCCATCTCTGGATGTGGATATGATATCTACATCAATTCCTGATTCTCCATCTTTAATATTCTTGGAGAAGCCCCACTCTGCAATTGGTGGTCATCATCTTTTAGATGATTTGTTGGACCATCAATCTTCCCTTCCAGAATTCTCAACACAGACTGTGGCCTCGAACTTAAAATCAATCTCCACAGATTCAGTGTTAGTTTTCTCTTCAACGGATAAAATTATTCCTTCCTCAACGGATATCCTTCATCCGTTGACAAGTGTTTCTCCATCAACGGATGCGCCTCTATCTAGCCATCCGTTGACAGCTATAACTACTCCATCAACGGATATTCCTTATCCGTTGATAACTCACTCTACCACTGCTATATCTGACATTCCTGTGTCAAGTGTGGAGGAATTCTCAGTAGTTGAAACACTTTTAGGATTGAGGGAAGGGAGTGAGAGGCTGCCTTGTGAGCAGGCAAAAGGGGAGCTAAATAATGAGAGGCTGGCCATTTCTTCCGGTCAGGCAAAAGGAGAGACTGAGAGTTCCACCTTAGTAGGTGAAGGTGAGGGTGTGAGAGGTGTGAGCCAAGGGGAGCCCTTGATGCAAGAAAAGAGAGATGAGAGGAGAGAAGGGACTACAGAAGAAATAAGGATGGAAGAAGCAGCCATTGCTAGTGAGTCAATGGAGGTTGAGGATGCATCCAAGGAAATGGAATTTCAAAGAGAATATCAGTCCATGATTGACTCCATTTCTTTGGATGCTGAAACCTTTACTCACCATGTTCCTGCCTATCAAATTCTGGCACAACAGGGCAATGTGGAAGCAGAGGAGGCAATGCACCTAGTGCACACCTCACAGTCTCTACTTAGAGCTAAGGAATCTTTAGAAGCTCTGCCAACCACTGCTGAGAGTGAAGAATTTGAAGAATCTGAAGATGAAGATAGCCAGAGCCCTGAAGATGAAGGTTGTAGCAGTATTCATGATTGGAAATTTGCTCACAACTACACCTATCATCAACTTGATGTGGAAATCATAAGGCAATATAAATCTGCCCTGGCTGAGCACCAAGAAGCAGATCCACAGAGAAAGGTTGTTCTTCAACAGGCAATTGACTCCCTTAAGTTACAAAAGATGCAAATGGTGATTCAGAGAACCAACTTAGAGGAGGTCAAACAAGAAATCAAGGATGTGAAGATCTCTGTGGATTCCAAGTTAGAGAAACTAGCTCCTACAGCCACTCAGAGGGTGTTGCAACAAAGGTTCACCAAAGAAGACAACCTGGCTAAGTCTGTGCAACTACTCAACTCAAGAGTGGAAAAGATGGAATCCCAGATGGAGCAATTTCTTCAACATCAGAAACTGCAAACCCAACTGCTAGAAAAGTTAGTTGCAGCCCCAACTTCTAGTCAAACCCTTGATGCTAACAAAAAGGGGGAGAAAGTGGAAGAGGCTGTGGCAACTACAAGTCAAATCTTAATTTCAGAAAGAAGGGAAGCAGCAAGTGAGGGGGAGCAGCAGCCTACCATAGTGGTCAATCCACAGGACTTCATTGTCACAGCTTACCCCAGCAAATCCAAACCTGTACAAGTAGCTCTATCTAAAAAGTTTGATTTCTCAAACTTGACAAAAGAGGAAAATCTAGCCAAGATTGAAGCCCTGCAAAGGAAGAAAGAGGAGAACAATGAAAGAATAATGAGGACAGAAAGATTGATCAATGCATCTATTGTATCAAATCTGTTCTCTAGCCAAACCTCAGCTCCAACAATATCTACCACAATTCTGAAGGTGCTCACTCCAGCAATTGTGGCTCCTACATTCTATGATGCTGAGCCTTCTCATGTTAAAGAATTTGAACCCTACATCAAAGCAAGACCCTACTCACCACCAAAAGCAAATGGGAAGAACAAGTTACAACTGGACTTTCCATTTCCCAAGGATGATGAAGAGAAGTTGATGGGTAAGCAAATTAAGGAATTCAAGGAGAAGACTAACAGTTGTGTAAGAGAATGGATGGCTGTAATCATAAGGAATGGAAAAGTTCTACACATATCCAACAGCCATCCTAGATTTGTTGAAGCCAAGAGAGAAGAGACTTCAAGGCTGCTAAGAGAATCTCAACCAAGCACTGAAAATCAATATGAAAACTCAGATGAGAAGCAAGCAAGGCTGGCTCAAGAGTTAATGGATGAGGTAGAGGATGAAATGAGGGAACCTGAGGAAGTCCCCAAATCCAAAAGGAAAGGGAAATCAGTCCCCAAATCCAAATCTAAGAGAATGAAATTAAAGGCAAGAAGGCCTGTCTCTCCAGAAATTGAAAACAAGGAGACAGTTGGCTCATCACAACCTATTTCTGTAAAAGTATTCAACCCAGCTGTGAATTTCCATGGTGATCCTATAGTACCTAAAGAGGAACCAATGAATCTTGACTCCATTGAGGTTCCTTCATTCTTGCTGAAGCCTCAACAGAGCCTATACAGAAGAAAAGGATACCAAGGAAGCAACCTTCAAAGGAACCAATTCAAGTTGCTAGGGTACCTGCTATTGTCAGGAAACCAATCTTGGAAAACAAGGATGATTTTATCTATCAGGCAGATATTGAAGAATACTCTGGCATGAATCTTTATCTGGATGAATTGTCAGAAGTAAGAGGAATTGACAAATATAAACATTTGCCTGAGAGATTGGTCTTTGTATACAAGGGAGGAAAGGAAAGGACATGGCCACTACAGAGGGTTCTTGGAGAAAATTATCTAACCTTAACCAAAGTGTTCTCTGCAATCAAGAGATACACAGGGTTCTCCAAGATAGCAAAAGGGGAGATACTGGACAGAATAGAACAAATAAGGAGGGAATGGAACTCACCATCAAGTCTACCAAGGAAGATGAAGATCCCATACAATGGACAGAAAATCCACCTTCAACCCTTCTGGATGATGGAGTTCGGGGATGAAGATGGTAACAGGAGATTCTTCAGGTTAGAAGACCAACTACCAAAGGCTAGTTCTCAATACCTGAGATGGTTACAACAAAAGCTAAATCCAAAGGTTGATGAAGAAGATGCCTTCTATAGGCAACTCCAAATACAGATTGAGTCCAACTCTGCCAAAGAAGGAAAATCAAGGGTGATGCCAACAAGAGAAAAGAAACAGTCTTAATCTGCTCAGTCTAGAGGAGCACTTCTCTGTAAATTTCTCAAACTTTCAGTTTCTAATTTTTGTAGCTTAATACAATTTTTGCATTGTTCTTTATATATCTTTAGGAATGTTTTGTTATCATCAAGGTCCTGAATTTATGCTTTATTGCCATCAAGTATAAATTGGGGGAGATTGTTAGGAATATGTTGTACTTGATGATAACTTCACAATCAATCAAATTGTATAAGGTTTTGTAGCTGTCAACGGATGAGGATTTATAACTCTATCCGTTGACAGGTAGCTCATCAACGGATGAGGTTTTGTAGCATACTGCAGTATCTCTATGTTATCAGTTGATAGTGTTTTTATCCACAGTCATGTTGACCATCAACGGATAGGCAGAATAGGGCAGCCAATTGTAAATAAGCTATGCTATGTAATTCTGTCTAAGTGAAAGTGTATCAACAGATGAAGACAAAACTCTATCAACGGATACAACTCAAATCCACTCTATCAACGGATACAGCTCAAGTCTCAATATCAACGGATACCGCTCAATACATCATCAACGGATGTCAGTGTACAATATCAACGGATAATCATTGACACTGTCTTCTATGATTAGCTGGGGATTAGCAGTTGATAAGGACATGTTTGACTGACAGATCACATGGGTTGATAGTAGATACAAAAAGCAGTATGGCAGCCATACTTTGGAAACACAGAAGAAAGAAGCATTCCATTTACACTATGAATACAAGAAAGGTGCAGGAGACATGTCTGAACACAAGGACAACCTTTCGGCTACATGTGTATTTGGAGTGTAGTAGCAAGTCAACTAGAATTAGATTAATATTATCTTATTTCAGTAGTACTTGTAAAACTTGAGATTTATAACCAAGTGTAGCAACTCTTTGTAGGTTAAGAAAACAGATACATTTTGCTTAGGGTTTCTATTGAATATTCTTAGAAAGCAAAGAGTTGTAAAACAGAAGCTGTGTACTTTTGTATGACAGAGTTTTCTTTGAATAAAAGCTTCAGGTGGTGCATTTAACCACCTGATTTTTTATGTGTTTGTGCATTAATCTTTTTACAAGCAATTATCTAAGTATAGATTTCTAGAGTTCTTATCAGAAATATATAAATATCAAGAATTGTATTCAACCCCCCCTTCTACAATTATACAAGTGTGTAATCTGGGAATAACAGGTTTTTTTTCATATTCTTATTTATTATGTGCCTTTTTTTCAGTTATTGTTTGTATTCTCAAATGTCTTATGTTTTCATTTTTACTGTAGAGTACCATAGTTCTCAGTTTGTAATTGTTTATTTGTTTAGGCTTGTGTTGGTTAAGTTCTAATTTTTACATATTTTAGGTTTCGGTTAGATTGAATGACTCCCATGTTAAGTGTAGCTGCAAGTTCTATTTTCGGAGAGGATATTTATGCAGACATGCTTTTGCGGCTTTGATTCAGTGTCGTGTAAAAGAAATTCCTCGAGAGTTTGTTAAGCCTCGCTGGACCAAAAATATTCTAAAGCACCATGCCATCATATCCGCGTACCAAGGAAGAGATAATTGTGGTAACACAAGTGGAAGCAAGTCGAAGAGGTCAAGAGCTTGGTTTGAGTTTAATAACTGTATGAACAATGCTGGGCATGATGGCGTTAAGTTAGATTCGGTTATAAATGGTTTGCAGTCTATCAACTCTGCGATCATTAATAGTTCTGACCTGAATGTGAATGAGGGAAGCAGTCATAGAGTAGATAGATTCATTGCCCGAATGGGTGAATCTGAAATTTTTGTGCAGAACCCAAATGTTAGCAGAAACAAGGGTTGTGGAAACCGCATAAAGAGCAGTCGTGAAATATCTATTGAATCAGGAAATGGAAGAAAATGTGGTCGCTGTGGAAATTCAGGCCATAATATGAGAACTTGTAAGGATGACTTAAACGCTGGCAGGAAAAAGTGATTTTTACTCAAGTTACTGTCATTCCATGTATTCACTTTTATTGAGACTTAATGTTGTTTTTAAAATTAAGAATGATGTTTACAGTATTATTGGTGATTATATTTTTTTAAGGTGTGCTTATAATAGAGAAGTCTTGATATCAGCTTTAGTCTACTTCTCTACTTCTTAATTTTTACTCATACTGCCTTGGTTTAAAGTGTGCTTATAATAGAGAAGTCTTGGTTTAAATATTTTTCCTAATGTGTGTGGACATACTGCTGTTGTTGGTATGATGCTGTTGTTGCCTTATTATTCTAATTATGGATAACAATTAAGTGTTATGCAATTTTTTGTTTCCAAGTTTTATAATTATATGAATTACCTAGTACATGTATGAAGAGTTTTACACTATCTAAATACCTAATACATCAAAGGTTGTCCAATGAGTTTGATTCTCACATCCCCTTCCATCATTCTTAAAAAATCAAGTATGTTTCTCACATCCCCTTCCACCATTTTTTAAAAATATATCAGACCAAAGACAAATATTGGTGAAGAACATTTAATTTGGTTAAAATTAAATGTGGAAAACATCCAATATAGGTTTCCTATTTATTTTCCTTTCTCTTGAACTCTGCCAGGTCAAAATTTTGGAGCAAAACTTATACCTTAACTTTATAATTCTATTACTACATACTTCGGTTGTTTATCATAACCTCATATTTTTGAACCAAGCCCCAAAACAACTACTCACAGTAGTATGGCAAGGCTAGATACTTTTAAAGTAAAACATATATAAGAAATAATTGGACCGAGAAAAAACAGAGGACGTTGAATAAGAATTGAAAATAAACGTTAACATCATCCATTCCGTGTCATACATGATTAACAAATATTCTTAGTCACGGTGCAAATGCTAAAAAAGATACTGAGTTTCTTCAAATTGTCACAGTTCCATCACTAATACCAAATTTATTTATTAAACCAAATTTCTCTAAACCAAGTTTTTGCTGCATGATGCCAGATGTGCTGCAGATTCTAGAATTGCTCTGCATTTTTCATTGCGGGACCATGTCAGGATCTGGTGTGAGTAAATGACTCTTAGCATGTTTAGCAATGTACTTTGGTTTTCCTGTCAAAGTAGATTACATGTTTGTTACATACTGTTTTACCCTTTCATATAATGCTCATACATTTTAGAAACTTATTCAACATTTCTGAAATTACCTTCTCAGTGCGCAGTCCAACTCTCCATTCAAGTAAGCACCCCATGTACGTCTCCAAGTGTCGCATTGTAAATATCCCACAGTCCACCATATTATTCTGTGTTTGCCATCCCGTTCTGATCAGTCTTGGTGTCAGCTCCACCAATTCATTGTATTTCGGTATATTGTATATTGAGATCCATTGACAGAAGCACGCATGCTGCGCATAAAATTCAAGACAAGTCATGATCTAACATAATTTTTATATGATTCGTACCAATCTCATATTGCATATGGTTTAAGATATTAGGTATAAAATAAAATGATAAAATAATATGTACCAAGCGAGCTGGGAGATCACCATACGTCTCCTCTACACTGGCAGTGGGAACTCTATTGTCAATGATATCCCACCGTGGCTTCTTTGTATTGTAACATATGACAAATTGATGTGCATCTTTGTACACCGGGAAGAAAAACTACGTATGCCATAATTTTTTTATTAGTCCATATATGTAACAAAATGAATGATCCCGCACAAGCTACTAAGTTAATTCATTAGATTTTTTACTTAGAGCATAAGAAATTACCAAGTCATAATCTTTGACATCGTAATGTCTTTTATGTAGGTCTAACACTGTTGCCATTACAACATCCATGTTGTCACAAAATATTGCATCCCGATGCATTGCTGCATCCGTGTCACCATCAGGTACATTCACACTAAGCGGACCAAGCTGTATACATAATTGTTTAAGTAATTTTCATGTAAGTACCTGTTTTTCTTTAGTATTTCATAATTTATTGTTAAAACATTAAAAGTCTTACTATAGTTTCAGTAGTCATGAAAAGTCGTAAAGGCGATGCATCGGAACGGAGGTTCTCATTTTCATTCAGCAAGTATGTCCACGTGTCAATTACCGTGGTCTCAACCAGTTGGTTGGTAAACATGGACTGGAAGTGGGCTTTTGTACACTTTTTTCCATTCCACTCTAACAGATTGTCCCTGCGACAAAGAATGAGGAACATAATTCAATTTTCATCCCATGAATCGCAACAGAACATATATACAATTTAAATACATTTTGGTCTACATGCATCAATTATTTTAAATAACTTAATTTCTGTTTCGTCTATTCTGAAAAAGCCAGCTCCAAACATTCTTCTCCTCCGTTGTTACTGTATGCCCACTTATGTCCACCACTCTACTCACATATGGAGACCTACATATCTCTGTTGATCATATGTCCCTGCGTGGTCGTGTTATTATGCTTGTTTCATTAGCTTGTGGTGCGTCTAGCAACTCATTCCCTGACATCAATCTCTTATCCGCATTAGTTGATACACTTAGTCCCTTTGTCATGTGTAATTTGGCAAGACCTTCCATTTCTGTTTCAAGGTTCTTTGGAGTAACTTGTGATACCCCCAGGGAGTAGCTGGGTATGTAAGCTTCATTCTCAACTAACCCAGTTTTATTCGTCATTGTATCCACTGCCATAACAAGGGGGAGGTGCTTTGCTATTGGACTTTCTGCTGCAAACATCTGGATGTATTTTCCGTACTCTTTTTTAAGTTCTGCAATCCTTGGATTATGGTGGTATAGGGCGTAAGTAACTTCAAATGCAGTCAAGCACCTTTCATAGATGTCAGCAAATTCCTTCAGATTTTGTTTAAATCTTTTGACATAAGTCTGTCAAGGAAGTTATGACTGCACACTTAATAGATTGCCGCACAGTAATAAAATGAAATTAACTTTTTTTACTAATGGAAACATACCTCCTCATCAAAGTGTTTATCGATTTCCTCGTCCATCCTTGTTTGTGTACAACCCTTCATTACCTCATTAGGATTTTTCATCTACGTTCATATTTAACATAATCTCATATTATTGTTATGCATTCATGTTCAGACTTGGATAGTAAGTAGTCAATGATAAATGTACCTGCTCTCCAGCATCGTAGGTGTGTTTCACATTTTCTTTAGTTATAGCCGTGTATTGCTCTGCATTCATATCTCTAGGTTTTCCAACATTTTGTTCTAAGTGCTTGCTCGTACCGAATACCAATATCTGTGAAAGTGATAATTCAACATTCTATGTAAATAAATAGTTACGTAAAGATACAAATACAGATTGGGGTATCAAATGGTTTTTCAACAGTGATTGTTAGTAAGTAGTCAATGATAAATATACCTGCTCTCCAGCATTGCATGTTTGTTTCACATTTTGGTTAGTTTTCTCCGTGTTCAACTCTGCATTCAAATCACTAGGTGTTCCAACATTTTGTTCTAATTGCTCGCTCGTACCGAATACTGATATCTGTCAAATTGATAATTCAAAATTTTTTGTAAATAAATAGTTACATAAAGTTTCAACTACAGTTTGGTGTATCAACTGGGTTTTCAAAAGTGAATGCAATTACCCAGTATTCTTCTGCTGACTTCAAAGTCCTCTTCTTAGGCAGTATTGGAGTGGTTGCACCATCCACTTGTTCCTATTATAAAATGTTTTTGTCTTGTTGGAAAGTACAAATTATGAAATAATTTGTATGTGGAACAAATATTTGATATTGCATGTTGATTTTGTCACCTTATTCGTAGCCAAGCATATTTCCTTATTTGTCGTTCCATGAAATCCCTGATCAAAGTCATCTATGTCCATTTCTTCAGTTACCTATCCCATAGATTTCAAAAAGATATATATGAGTTTCGTAGTTGAAATTATTATTATCATCACCTAATTTCAGTCAGATTTGTTACAAATAATTAGCTTTGTTATATAGATTTATCTCTACTACCAGTACATTTGATTAGGACAAAAAATGTAGTCAATACCATAGACTGATGATACAACTTGGATAGAAAATAATATTATAATATGCTGTTAATATCAAAATACTTTCCCAAAAGCCCCTTACCTAAGTAGTACTACATAACAATATGTTAATATCACAATATGTAGTCAATATTAATATTAAGAAAGTTCAAAATATATGAAAAATATGGCTGAAATGATTTGATGTTAATGCAAAATATGGTTAAGTATGATACCTCTTCATTCGTCTATCCGTTTAAATGCTGTGAATGAGGGAATTTGATATTCATTTCTGTAGTTGTATTTGTCTCTGATTCTGATACTTCGACTGCAACACACTCATTGGACAAATAGTTGCTTTTTAATTCATCTCCTTCTCCTACTTTGATCCTTTGCTCTGTGGTATTCAGTGGAAGCTCTCCTTCTGTGTTATTATCCTAAATGTTCCAATAATTGAACAATAGCAAAATTGTGAGTATTCTTAGATATTTGAATCATAATTTATAATAATTTGCAATTATTTTTGCATTTTTAAAAAATGTGGGTAGCGCCACATTGTGCAGATTCAAGGTGTTTCTGATTTGTTTTCCCATTATAGTAAAGTTTACTTTTCTTACATCTTGCACTTCATTTCCCCGTCCCTCCTCTTTGTCTACCAATGCACCCATGGTTAGGTCTACATTTTCTTCATGATGTACCAGTTTGGGGTCCTCAATTTCCTCTTTCGCCTGATCCTTCAACTCCATTAGGTGCCCCACTCCAAAGCAATTTTTCTCTATGTCATACTTTTGGCGTTGTTTCAGCATCATGTTTGACCAACCACGGTATGCCGGATGAGTTTGCAGTACGAATACGGTGTCGCTATTTCGTACGGTACAAGCATACAAGTACTGGACAACGGTAACACTAGTGTTAGTGTTTCATTCAAATTATTCGTTACAATAGTATATGTATAGTTTAAATAACTTACTATCAAAAGTGGAAGTGATCCTGCGAAATTTCTTTTTTGGTCTTCCGCCCAATATTCATGTGTTTTCTTCGACTTTTCAACTACTATTGCGCACCAGTTTTAGTCGCCACACCTATTAATATTACCACTGAAGTTCAATATATCCCGTCTTAGGAAACTGTTCTGATTTAATTCTACAAAAAAATTGTAGAACAAAATATAGAAATTCCACTTAAAAGTTTCATCAGCTCGTTGCGATTCTAGTATCTTATCCCTCACCATTATCGGTGTTATCTTTGAACTTGACACTTCTGGGAACTATTGTGCCCAAAGCCCTAATGATGACCTTTTCGCATTAAATGGAATTGTCTCCTTACCCATTGGCAAACCATAGATTTGGTATACAGTTTTTTCATCCACTTTGATGCTACCGGCTTTAACATTCAAACTGCAAGTTTCACTACTGAATGCATTGACCACATTGTACCCAAGTCTGTGCATGTAACACTCCATTCGAAAGTTGACCAATTTTCCAAACCCGGTTTTTCTAGCCCATTCCTTCTCTGCTGCGGATAAATTTGTAATGACGTCCGTCATAATTGATGGTGAAAATTTCTTTTGGATGTATTGGTTATATGTCCTTGGAGCTTTTTTCGGCAATTTGACATTTCTTGGCAGTTTCTTTTTGCCGGTTTTTTTAGCAGAACCAGCAATGTCTTTCGCAACAAATTTCGTTATCGTTGTCTCTGAGGCATTATTATTTCCATCTGCACGAACCTCCTTTGTATCCTGCAACAGTTTCTTATCGTACTCAGTCTCATAACTGTTGCCTCATAAGTAGACCTGGCAAAATGGGTCTGGATCCGAAAAACCGAACCGAAATATGTGGAACCGAATTCGAAATTGGATCCGAAATAGGTTATCCGAAATTGTATCCGAAACCGAAACAATCCGAATCCGAACCGAAACTGGTTCAATTTAATCAAATTCGATAACGATCCGAAAATCGATTTGACCCGATCCGAAAATTAACCGAACCGAAAATTTAACCAAAAATTATCCGAAATACTGTATCCAATGATGACCATGTATCCGATTATAATCAGAACCGATCAAATCCGAATAAAAATTTACCCGAACCGAATATGAATTGAATCCGATGTAAATCCGAAACTAAAAATAACTGAATCGAAAAATATCCTATAAAATAATTTTATATAGATTAATATTTTCTTGACCTTTATTTGTTTAGTTTTGTCAATTTTTATATTTCCTGCTTTGCTATATATTTATTATTGTCATCGAATATTGCTTACGATATTTTGTATATAATATTATTTTAATTCAATTTGCAAATATAAATTAATAAATTCTGCCCATAATTAGCAAAAAAATAAATAAATAAATAAATTTTGCATATTCTGGGCAGAAATTAAAGTGCATTCACTTATATAGCGCTTATTGAAGCGCTGTCTAAGTGAGTGCATTCACTTCCATAGCGCTTATGGAAGCGTTATATAAGTGATGTATTTATTTTTGACATATTCGGTATTATTTAATAAATTTTGACACATGTATTTTTTTTAAACTATTTTTTATTTTTTGAAAATTTGGAAATATCACTAAATTAGATATATCTTGACATCCGTACGGTTGGATCGTCGAGAAATAATTTAATAAAAATTAAATCAACAATCCGTGACAAAACAATAGTTACGAGTATTAGTCAATTCGGTAGTTGACTACTAAGATCTCCAACCAAATTAATATTTTATTTTTTGAAAATTTAGGAATATCACTATATTAGATATATCTTGAGATCCGTATGGTTGGATCGTCGAGAAATAATTTTTAAAAAATAGAATCAACAATCCGTGACAAAGCACTAGTTACGAGTACTAGTCAATTCGGTAGTTGACTACTATGTTCTCCAACCAAATTAATTTTTTATTTTTTGAAAATTTGGGAATGTCACTAGATTAGATATATCTTGAGATCCGTACGGTTGGATCGTCGAGAAATAATGTTTAAAAAATAGAATCAACAATCCGTGACAAAGCACTAGTTACGAGTACTAGTCAATTCGGTAGTTGACTACTAAAATATCCAACCAAATTAATTTTTTATTCTTTTAAAATTTGAAAATATCACTAGATTTGATATATCTTGAGATCCGTACGGTTGTATTGTCGAGAAATAATTTTTAAAAAATAGAATCAACAATCCGTGACAAAACACTAGTTACGAGTACTAGTCAATTCAATGGTTGACTACTAAGATTTTAAACCAAAATAATTTTTTATTTTTTACAAATTTGAGAATATCACCAAATTAGATATATCTTGAAATCCGCGGTTGGATCGTCGAGATATATTTTTTAAAAAATAGAATCAACAATCCGTGATAAAACACTAGTTACGAGTACTAGTAAATTCAGTAGTTGACTACTAAGATCTCCAACCAAATTAATTTTTTCTTTTTTGAAAATTTGGGAATATCACTAGATTAGATATATCTTGAGATTCGTACAGTTGGATCGTCGAGAAATAATGTTTAAAAAATAGAATCAACAATCCATAACAAAGCACTAGCTACGAGTACTAGTCAATTTGGTAGTTGACTACTATGATCTCAAACCAAATTAATTTTTTATTTTTTGAAAATTTGGCAATGTCACTAGATTAGATATATCTTGATATTCGTACGGTTGGATCGTCGAGAAATAATATTTAAAAAATAGAAACAACAATCCGTGACAAAACACTAGTTACGAGTACTAGTCAATTCGGTAGTAGACTACTATGATCTCCAACCAAATTAATTTTTTATTTTTTGAAAATTTGGGAATATCACTAGATTAGATATATCTTGAGATCCGTACGGTTGGATCATCGAGAAATAATTTTTAAAAAATAGAATCAACAATCCGTGACAAAGCACTAGTTATGAGTACTAGTCAATTCGATAGTTGACTACTAAAATCTCAAACCAAGTTAATTTTTTATTTTTTAAAAATTTGGGAATATCACTAGATTAGATATATCTTGAGATCTGTACGGTTGGATCGTCGAGAAATAATTTTTAAAAAATAGAATCAACAATCCGTGACAAAGCACTAGTTACGAGTACTAGTCAATTCGGTTGAAAATTTTGGAAATATCACTAAATTAGATATATCTTGAGATCCGTACGGTTGGATCGTCGAGATATATATATTTTTAAAATAGAATCAACAATCCGTGACAAAGAACTAGTTACGAGTACTAGTCAATTCGGTAGTTGACTACTAAGGTCTCCAACCAAATTAATTTTTTATTTTATGAAAATTTGGGAATATCACTAGATTAGATATATCTTGAGATTCGTATGGTTGGATCGTCGAGAAATAATATTTTAAAAAATAGAATTAACAATCCGTAACAAAGCACTAGCTACGAGTACTATTCAATTCGGTAGTTGACTACTATGATTTCCAACCAAATTAATTTTTTATTTTTTGAAAATTTGGGAATGTCACTAGATTAGATATATCTTGAGATTCGTACGGTTGGATTGTCGAGAAATAATATTTTAAAAAATAGAGTCAACAATCCGTGACAAAACACTAGTTATGAGTACTAGTCAATTCGATAGTTGACTACTAAAATCTCCAACCAAATTAATTTTTTATTGTTTAAAAATTTGGGAATATCACTAGATTAGATATATCTTGAGATCTGTATGGTTGGATCGTCGAGAAATAATTTTTAAAAAATAGAATCAACAATCCGTGACAAAGCACTAGCTACGAGTACTAGTCAATTCGATAGTTGACTACTATGATCTCCAACCAAATTAATTTTTTATTTTTTAAAAATTTGTGAATATCACTAGATTAGATATATCTTGCGATCCGTATGATTGGGTCGTCGAGAAATAATGTTTAAAAAATAGAATCAACAATCCGTAACAAAGCACTAGCTACGAGTACTAGTCAATTCGGTAGTTGACTACTATGATCTTCAACCAATTAATTTTTTATTTTTTGAAAATTTGGGAATGTCACTAGATTAGATATATCTTGAGATTCGTACGGTTGGATCGTCGAGAAATAATATTTAAAAAATAGAATCAACAATCTGTGACAAAACACTAGTTACGAGTACTAGTCAATTCTGTAGTTGACTACTAAGATCTCCAACCAAATTAATTTTTTATTTTTTGAAAATTTTGGAATATCACTAGATTAGATATATCTTCAGATCCGTACGGTTGGATCATCGAGAAATAATTTTTAAAAAATAGAATCAACAATCCGTGACAAAGCACTAGTTACGAGTACTAGTCAATTCGGTAGTTGACTACTATGTTCTCCAACCAAATTAATTTTTTATTTTTTAAAAATTTGGGAATATCACTAGATTAGATATATCTTGAGATCCGTACGGTTGGATCATCGAGAAATAATTTTTAAAAAATAGAATCAACAATCCGTGACAAAGCACTAGTTACGAGTACTAGTCAATTCGGTAGTTGATTATTAAGAGCACCAAACAAATTAATTTTTTTTAAAAAAAATTTGGGAATATCACTAAATTAGATATATCTTGAGATCCGTACGGTTGGATCGTCGAGATATATATTTTTTTAAAATAGAATCAGCAATCCGTGACAAAGAACTAGTTACGAGTACTAGTAAATTCTGTAGTTGACTACTATGGTCTCCAACCAAATTAATTTTTTATTTTTTGAAAATTTGGGAATATCACTATATTAGATATATCCTGAGATTCATACGGTTGGATCTTCGATAAATAATTTTTAAAAAATAGAATCAACAATTCGTGACAAAGCACTTGTTATGAGTACTAGTCAATTCGGTAGTTGACTACTAAGATCTCCAACAAATTATTTTTTTATTTTTTTAAAATTTGGTAATATCACTAGATTAGATATATCTTGAGATCCGTACGGTTGGATCGGTGAGAAATTATTTTTAAAAAATAGAAACAACAATCCGTGACAAAGCACCAGTTCCGAGTACTAGTCAATTCAATAGTTCACTACTAAATCTCCAAGCAAATTAATATTTATTTTTTTAAAAATTTGGGAATATCACTAGATTAGATATATCTTGAGATCCGTACGGTTGGATCGTCGAGAAATAATGTTTAAAAAATAGAATCAACAATCCGTAACAAAGCAATAGCTACGAGTACTAGTCAATTCGGTAGTTGACTACTATGATCTCCAACCAAATTAATTTTTTTTTTTTTTGAAAATTTGGGAATGTCACTAGATTAGATATATCTTGAGATTCGTACGGTTGGATCGTTGAGAAATAACTTTTAAAAATAGAATAACAATCCGTGACAAAACAATAGTTACGAGTACTAGTCAATTCGGTAGTTGACTACTAAGATCTCCAACCAAATTAATTTTTTATTTTATGAAAATTTGGGAATATTACTAGATTAGATATATCTTGAGATCCGTACGGTTGGATCGTCAAGAAATAATTTTTAAAAAATAGAATAACAATCCGTGACAAAACCCTAGTTACGAGTACTAGTCAATTCGGTAGTTGACTACTAAGATTTTCGACCAAATTAATTAATTTATTTTTGAAAATTTGCGAATATCACTAAATTAGATATATTTTGACATGCGACAGTTGGATCGTCGAGAAATATTTTTTTTAAAATGAAACAAAAAGCCGTAACAAAGCACTAGTTACTAGTACTTGTCAATTTAGTTGTTCATTGCTAAGATCTCAAGCCAAAATAATTTTTTGGTTTTTGGAAAATTTGGGTACATCAAAAAATTAGATATATCTCGACAATCCGATCCGAACCGAATGTTCCCACATCCAATCAAAATCCGATCCCTAAATCCGAATGTTCCTAAATAATCAAAAAATTATTTAGTGATAGTTTTGAAAATTGTTGTAGGAATACTTTTGGACAATTTATGTTTTTATGGTAGAACAACTTTTTTAATTAATTTGTAATACTTTCTTATTTTTATTTTATTCGGCTTTAAAATCGAAACCGAACCGATAAAAACCGAACCGGGGTTTTAAAACCGAAACCGAAACTGATGGTTTGGTTGCGGTTCCGATTTTCGATTTTTAAAATCGAGGACTTCCGATTTTGGTTTCGATTTACCCAAAAATCGAACCAAACCGGGATTTGCTCTCCCCTAATTATAGATAGTACCCATTTTTATATTAGTAATTTGCTAAAACTTCACATTCTTCTTTAGAGGCTTGAAGACGAGAAAGAGTTTTTAGATGAATAAGTATAAAATATGTGAGAGCAACAGAAGCTACTAAGCTAGAGCTACTCCAGTATAAAATATGTGAGAGCAACAGAAGCTACTAAGCTAGAGCTACTCCAGTTTGCACATGGTCACGTCACTAATTCTAAACTGCAGTGGTAATTGACAGCTTACTTTTATAAAATCACACAAGCTCTACATGACTTATCTATATTCCCCAATCTACCCTCGTCAACTTACCCAAAATTAAAATTAATGCAACATGCAAGCACATTCCTCATGGGTACATTTGTCATTTACTCAAAATAAAGCTTGCACCCTCGGTTCGTACATATTAATGATCCCTCATCACTGTCTCTCATCACTACTTCCTCCCCAAGCAAAACAATACACACAGAAAGAAAGAGAGAGAGTATGTAACGTATATAAACTATAATAAAATATTGGTCTTATTTGATTTTTTACGATAAAATTACACATATAATGTATATAAATCATAATAAAATTTTATCATTAAAATATGAATTTAATTTACTTTAATACTAGTTGACTAAGTCGCGCTTCGCAGCACGACCTTATAATATTTTTAAAATAATTCAAAATAGAAATAAATCGTAAATTAATCGTAAAATTTCTAAAAATTAATATCGTTGGGACCGGAGAATTTATTAATTTAAAGAGGTTATTAATTAATCGAGGTTAATTATATACTTCCGCTATTATGTTGGGACAAAAACTTTACATTGAAAATATTAATTTATCATGATATCTTAATTTAACGAGGTTTTACTGTATATTGTAAGAGTTATATGGTGATCCGGTCCATTTTCGTTCGATTCAATGGAATCGTAAATAACACTTTCGACATATTATTTTTTTTGATATATATATATGTATATATATATATTTTTAAATGGGATTTTAATTTTTTAAGTAATATTTCACATGTTTTATTTGAAGGAGAGAGAAAAATCTTTGTTAATTCTTTAACTCAACGATTATATATAAGAAATCGAAGTGAAAACAACCAATATTTTTCTACAGAATAAATGAGTAAATAATTATAAACACTAGCAAAGCTGTAACATTTCTTTTCCATCAACCTGACACACCATTTACTATGTACCCTTGGTTCCTTTACGTGGTATAATTTTGGAAATCTGGTGCTGAAGCATGCCTTAACTATAACAGACTTAACAAAAAAAAAAAAAAAAAAAAACCTGACACACACACACACCCACACACACAAACACACACATTTTTCAACCCCTACTCCCATCTCTCTCTCCATCTCATTTTCCTATATATAAACCTCCTTCGCACAACATCCCTGTCTCTCTCTCTCTCTCTCTCTCTGTACTCTCTCCCTCCCTCGCTCTCCCTCTCCCCCCCTCTCTCTCTCTCTCTCTCTCTCTCTCTCTCTCATCTTCTTCATTCGAGGTATCTACTGTATACGTGTGTGTTTATATGTGTTGTTATATACGTGTGTGTAATGTGTGTGTATATTTGTTTGTCACTGTTTTGTTATATACGATTTGTATTGATTCCTTGTGTTTTATGATTTGCAGACTTATTGTGAAGTTTCTCTCTCTCAGGTACTCTCTCAGGTACTCTCTCTCTCTCTCTCTCTCTCTCTCTCTCTCTCTCTCTCTCTCTCTCTCTCTCTCTCTCTCTCTCTCTCTCTCTCCCTCCCTCCCTCCCTCCCTCCCTCCCTCTCTCTCTCTCTCTCTCTCTCTCTCTCTCTCATCTTCTTCATTCGAGGTGTCTGTTATATACGTATGCGTGTGTGTTTATATGTGCTGTTACGTGTGTGTAATGTGTGTGTATATGTGTTTGTCAGTGTTTTGTTATATACGATTTGTATTGATTCCTTGTGTTTTATGATTTGCAGACTTATTGTGAAGTCTCTCTCTCTCTCTCTACTATCTATATCGTTGTGTGAGCTGTGTTTTTTGAGTTATTGAGTTTATTTTTGAGTTATTGAGTTTCTTTTTGAGTTATTGTGTTTTTTAATCGTGTGTTTTTTTTGTGTGTTTGTTTTGGTTTTTTTTTGTGCTGTGTTTTGTGAAAATCGTCTGCTTGTGGTTTTTGATGTACTGAGTCGTGTGTGTTTTTGAGTTACTGCGATTTTTTTGTGTGTGTTATTGAGTTATTTTGTGTGATGTACGATTGAGTTAATCCTGGTGTGTTTGTGTTTTTAGTTTCTTTGTATTTGTGAGTCGAGTTATTGATCGAGTTTGTTTGTGAGGCTCTTGCAGGATCAAACATGGCGAACGAAAAAACAATTAAACAGAAGAAGAACGGAGCAGCTAAGGAGGCAAGGATGAAGTTTGAAGTCATGTGTCCATTTTGCAAAAAACACTTTTCGAAGTTGGGCGTAAAATATCATTGCTTGGCGGTCCACCATCAAAAATTTCCTTTTTAAGTATTATATCGAAATTATGAATTTGTAATATATCTACTTTATAATCTTTTGTGTGAAGTATAAACTTCATTTTCGTGCTTTTTATTACAACGCTTTTAAGTAATTTAATTATTTCAATATTATGTTGCGACAAAAAATTTACATTGAAAATATAAATTTATCGTGATACCAAGTATTAATTTAACGAGATTTAACGATACTATATCAACACATCTTAATTACTTGAGTACGTATGCTTAGGCTTAGCTTGCATGCAAAGTTGAACTGCGCCCAGTTTAATTACTACAGTATATGGTTGTCAGAGCATGCATTTCCTGATTTGGCAGGCTAGTATTGTATAGATGCTTTACATTTTCGTGTCATTTAACTGCATCCAAACATTCATTCCTGCAGTATTAATTTAGGCCAAAACTTTGTTACGATTATCAAAAATACTATAAATCAAATGCAAATACTCATCGTTGAAGAATTCTCAACGAGCTTTGCCACATGAACTCATTCTATTTATTCAATAAATATAAAGAGATTATGTGAAGTGAGTTCCTTAATATTCCACTCTTCCTTTTTTATTCTTGGGATTAAATGGATCATAATTTGATCAAATATTTATACATTGTCTTTTATAATTTCAAAATAAAATTTATAAATTTAAGCAAATTAGATATAGCATAGTTTAATAGCAAGGTCAAAAATTCGATTTATGCGCGTGGTCAGTAAAAAAATTAATTGGAGCATACCACACATTCTTAATCCGGACCTTCATATGTACTATATTCCAATTCCATTCGTTCCTTGTGCAATAAGTTACCCCTCATATTTTACGAGCTGTGTTAAAAATTACTCATAATGTACCTTTTATTAACTAAATCACGTCGCAGTCTGCACCCTATTTATTTACCTTATTCTAGCTAAATCATTCTGCACCGATAAAATATAAGAAAACTAATACACTAAAACTAATTTAAATTTAACCAGGTATTAAGTCCGTTGCGAAAGTTTATACATTCTCAGAAAATGATCTAACCAACTTTTTTTTAATTTTTTTTAAAATTTTGGAATAACATTTAAAAAGATTGATCTTGACTCCCGTACGGTTCGATCGTCGAAATTCTATTTCAAAAAAATCGAATCCAGAATCGCGAACGAAAACTAGTTTAGGGGTTAAAGTCAAATTAATGGTTGACCGTTAAATTACCTAACCAAATAAAATTTTTATTTTTATAAAATTTTAGAATAACATTTAAAATGATTGATCTTGACTCTCGTACGGTTCGATCGTCGAAACTCTATTTCAGAAATATCGAATCAAGAATCGGGAACGAAAACTATTTTAGAGGTTAAAGCCAAATTAGTGGTTGACCGTTAAATAACATAATAAAATAAATTTTTATTTTTTAAAAATTTTGGAATAACATTTAAAAAGATTGATCTTGACTTCCGTCCGGTTCGATCGTTGAAATTCTATTTCAAAAAAAATCGAATTAACAATCGGGAACGAAAACTAGTTTAGGGATTAAAGTCAAATTACTAGCTGACCGTTAAATTATCAAATCAAATAATTTTTTTATTTTTTTTAAAATTTTGTAATAACATTTAAAAAGATTGATCTTGACTCTCGTACTATTAGATCGTCAAAATTTTATTTCAAAAAAATCGAATCAAGAATCGGGAACGAAAACTAGTTTAGGGTTAAAGTCAATTTGTGGTTAACTGTTAAATTACCTAGCCAAATAAATTTTTTATTTCTTTAAAATTTTAGAGTAACATTTGAAAAGATTGATCTTGACTCCCGTACGGTTGGATGGTCGAAATTCTATTTCAAAAAAATTGAATCAAGAATCGAGAACGAAAATTAGTTTAGGGGTTAAAGTCAAATTAGTGGTTGACCGTTAAATTACATAATCAAAGAATTTTTTTATTTTTTTAAAATTTTGGAATAAAATTTAAAAAGATTGATCTTGACTCCCGTACAGGACGATCGTCGAAATTCTATTTCAGAAAAATCGAATCAAGAATCGAGAACAAAAACAAGTTTAGTGGTTAAACTCAAATTAGTGGTGGACCGTTAAATTATCTAACCAAATAAATTTTTTATTTTTTTAGAATTTTAGAATAACATTTAAAATGATTGATCTTGACTCCCGTACGGTTCGATCTTCGAAATTCTATTTCAAAAAAATCGAATCAACAATCGGGAAGGAAAACTAGTTTAGGGATTAAAGTCAAATTACTACTTGACCGTTAAATTACCTAATCAAATAAGTTTTTTATTTTTTTAAATTTTGGAATAACATTTAAAAAGATTGATATTAACTCCCGTAAGGTTCGATTGTCGAAATTCTATTTCAAAAAAATCGAATCAAGAATCGGGAACGAAAACTAGTTTAGGGGTTAAAGTCAAATTAGTGGTTGACCGTTAAATTACCTAAACAAATAATTTTTTTTTATTTTTTATAAATTTTGGAATAACATTTAAAAAGATTGATCTTCACTTCCGTACGGTTAGATCGTCGAAATTCTATTTCAAAAAAAATATAATCAACAATCGGGAACGAAAACTAGTTTAGGGGTTAAAGTCAAATTACTAGTTGACCGTTAAATACCTAATCAAATAAATTTTTTATATTTTTTAAAATTTTGGAATAAGATTTAAAAATATTGATCTTGACTCCGGTACGGTTCGATCATCGAAATTCTATTTAAAAAAAAATCGAATCAAGAATCGGGAACGAAAACTAGTTTAGGGGTTACAATCAAATTAGTGGTTGACCGTTAAATTACCTAACTAATTTTTTTTTTTTAAAATTTTTTAGAATAACGCTTAAAAAGATTGATCTTGACTCCCGTACGGTTCGATGGTCGAAATTCTATTTCAAAAAAATCAAATCAACAATCGGGAACAAAAACTAGTTTAGGGGCTAAAGTCAAATTACTAGTTGACCGTTAAATTATTTAATCAAATAAAGTTTTTATTTTTTTAAAATTTTGAAATAACATTTAAAATATTGATCTTGACTCCCGTACGGTTCGATCGTCGAAATTCTATTTCAAAAAAATTAAATCACGAATCGAGAACGAAAACTAGTTTAGGGGTTAAAGTCAAATTAGTGGTTGACCGTTAATTTACCTAACCAAATAATTTTTTTATTTTTTTTAAAATTTAGAATAACATTTAAAAATATTTAACTTGACTCTAGTATGGTTCGATTGTCAAAATTCTATTTCAAAAAAATCGAATCAACAATCGGGAACGAAAACTAGTTTAGGGGTTAAAGTCAAATTACTAGTTGACTGTTAAATTACCTAATCAAATAAATTTTTAATTTTTTTTAAAATTTTGGAATAACATTTAAAAAGATTGATCTTGACTCCCGTATGGTTCGATCGTCGAAATTCTATTTCAAAAAAATCGAATCAAGAATCTCATTGGGAAACTAGTTTTGGTGTTAAAGTCAAATTAGTGGTTGACCGTTAAATTACCTAACAAAATAAATGTTTTATTTTTTTAAAATTTTAGAATAACATTTAAAAGGATTGATCTTGACTCTCGTACTATTAGATCGTCAAAATTTTATTTCAAAAAAATTGAATCAACAATCGGGAACGAAAACTAGTGTAGGGGTTAAAGTCAGATTACTAGTTGACCGTTAAATTACCTAATCAAATAAAATTTTTATTTTTTTTAAATTTTGGAATAACATTTAAAAAGATTGTTCTTGACTCCCGTACGGTTCGATCATCGAAATTCTATTTAAAAAAAATCGAATCAAGAATTGGGAACGAAAACTAATTTAGGGGTTAAAGTCAAATTCGTGGTTGACCGTTTTTTATTCAAAATTTATAATAACATTTAAGAAGATTGATCTTGACTCCCGTACGGTTCGATCGTCGAAATTCTATTTCAAAAAAATCAAATCAACAATCGGGAACGAAAACTAGTTTAGGAGTTAAAGTTTTAAAAAACAAAAATAGGTGAATCTAGTGTGACATGCATCACAAAATTAGTGAGTATTAATATTTGCATTTTAATGTATTTTATTTCGAATTTAATTTTTGTTTGATTTTTTTAAAATTTTTAATGCAATTCACAAATTAGTTAAAAATAGGGTGAAAAATTTCAAAAATAGAAAATTAATGAATCTAATGTGACATAAATCACAAATTTAATGAGTATTAATATTTGAATTTTTTTGAATTTTAATTCGAATTTTATCTTATTTTTCTATTTTTAATTAATTTTAACAAATTTACGCCCGCCATATTTCATGGCGGACGCCCGCAATGAAACATGGCGGGCAGGGGGATATCCCCCGGGGGCTCCTGACCAATTTCCATCCTTTTTTTGTACAAAATTGCTATATATATATAGAGTGCTATTCTAGTGAGACCCTGTTATAGTGAGAATTGCACATTGGGCCACAACCCAGGCCTAATAACCAAAACACGCACGCGGCACTACCTTTTTCAAATTAAAAAAAATTAAACAGAGCATAACTACCTTCTTTATTATTCACCATAATCGATGAAACAACCTCTCTCTATTGCTCCGTTATTCACCAATATCTCTATTGCTCACACCTTCAAATCACCCCCAAATTCTCCCTAATCGAGCCTCGAAACCGTTGAAAGTCTTCAAAACATTACAATATCGCTTTTATATACTAGATTTTAGGTATAAAACATGATATATACTCTTCATTATTGTGAACATTACGTGTATAAATCACTTTTTTACATTGTGCAAGAAGATGATTTCACTCATATTTTTCTTGAATCACGTTTTATTATATTTGAATCATATTTTTTTCGTTCTTTTTTGGTAAAAATTGTAGTTGAACGATTTGAAGAGACAAAAACAGAGGTAATCCTCCTTATGCAGCGCATACTTGATATTATTTGCATGTTACAACAGAGAATTCGTTTTTAAGTGATTTTTGATGTTAATGTTTATTTCAGTTGATTTTAAAGTGACATTTATGTTTTAGTTTCGTTTTTAAAGTAATTCTAATGTGTGTGTGTGTGTTTATTAATATTATTTGCAGGATCTATTCACTCTTAGTTTACTTCAATGGATAAAAGTAAAGGAGGTAATATATTTTTACTCTTCGTAATGAATGACTATTAGAAAATAGTGGTTATATATATAAAATTCATATAGAACAGTGATTTGTAATTATAATAAGTGACTTGTAATTTGTGATTTGTGATTAAATAATAATTTTTGATATGTAGTGATCATATAAAAATGGTGATTTCTTATTATAAAAGGTGATTTGTGAGTTGTGATTATAATCTGCATTTTTGTATATATTGTACAGATTTTTTAAACGTGCTAGTTCGTTTTAAAAGTGATGTAAAAACAGTGATTCTTTGTAATAAAAGGTGACATGTAACTTGTGATTATATTGTGATTATAGAACAGCGATTTGTGACCTGTAATTTATGACTTGTAATTTGTGATTAAATAGTAATTTTTGATATGTATTGATATAAAAATGGTGATTTCTTATTATAAAAGGTGACTTGTGAGTTGTGATTATAATCTGCTTTTTTGTATATATTGTACTGATTTTTTAAAACGCGCTAGTTCTTTTGAAAAGTGATGTAAAAATAGTGATTCCCTATAATAAAAGGTAACCTGCAACTTGTGATTATATTGTGATTATAGAACAATGATTTGTGATTA
Source organism: Saposhnikovia divaricata (assembly GCA_036435485.1). Taxonomy (NCBI): domain Eukaryota; kingdom Viridiplantae; phylum Streptophyta; class Magnoliopsida; order Apiales; family Apiaceae; genus Saposhnikovia; species Saposhnikovia divaricata. The sequence continues at coordinate 39,768,365 of CM071599.1, forward strand.
TAATGAGTGACTTGTAATTTGTGTGTTAATATAATCATTATATTTTCAAATACAATGTGTTAATTATACAGGTTCTAATGCAAGACAAAGCAAGAGATTGCAACAAATGAAGTTTCCAAAAACATCTTATAGTCACCCACAATATATTGATGATAGTGGAGCTACGATCATTGATTTGGGAGGTAATTATTTGCTTTGTCATTATTTAGTGAATTGTGAATATTAAAAGAAACATGGTTTGGCATGTAGTTATCTTAAAATAGTATTGATTTACAGGTTCTAGTACAAGACAAAGCAAGAGACAGGGCCGGCTTTGACCTCATGCCACACATACAATGGCATGGGGCCCGTTGGGGAAGGGGGCCTATTTTTTTAAAAAAATTATTATATTGTGTTAGGATTTATGGGTGATAGCGTAGAGACAACTTAACTAGTACTTAGTTTATTTGTATAGGCTAAGTAGAACATATTGTCACAGCCAGAGTGTGTTCTTATAATCAAATAATTGCTGAAGAAGTTCATTGATATGTTCAAGCCTCAAGAGAATACATCAGTTCGACATCAATAATAAAGTTACTGTCAATACATTGATGGTAACGTTACAAGAAGACTGCATGTTGCAAGGTCACGACAGCAAGTCTCATTTGACAGCAACATTGGCTGAAGCATGGGACAACAACATTCTCACACTTGACAGCAAGTTTGGAGTTCCGACAGAAACATTGGCGGGAGATCATACTGTCAACTACTGAATATTCCTATGACAGCAAACTTGGCGGCAAAGGTTACTGTCTCACTGAATTATTTGATTTGGAGATTTTATCTCAGTCAAACCCCCGTGACAGTTTAGATGTTCGAGAAATAGATTTTCTGCAATTCGTCAAAGATTGTAGCAGACCTGCAAGACTACGACAGAAGCTTGAGAGATCACAAGACGAGGCTCGATAATTCAAGAGTATGACAAGTCTGCATCTACTAGAAGTGTTATAGCTAATTTTAGAAAGAACCCAGAATGCCTTATGCTTAATGATAACTCTGTTTGTATAACATTTTAGGAAAGGTCACATGGGTGGGCAACTTGTGAGTAGCTGCCACTTGAAAACGATAACAGCTCCGCGACCCATGTGACTGAGATGTTAGAGAAAGATTAGTCTATATAGAGACACATCTCTCATTATTTCAGTAGTGATTTCTTTCAAGAAGTCGAAGCTTGAGAAAACCATTTTTCTCGAGGTTGTAGCAACACATTAAAAAATAAATAAAATATTTATTTTGTGAGAACATCTTGAATTACCACTTGTGTTTGCAATTCTTGTGTAGATAGTTTACAATCTTTATCATTGTTGTTGAGCTAAAGATTTGAAATTATCTATATTGCATTCAACCCCCCCTTCTGCAATATACTCCGGGACCAACAACTGGTATCAAAGCAACAGATTGATATACAAATCTGAAGATCATGACGAGTATTCAGAAGTCAAGTGGTATCAAGATTCCAGTCTTTGATAAAGAGAACTACAATTTCTGGAAAAGAAAGATCTTTTTATTTATCAAAGCTACCCATCCACTATACATGGGAATCCTTGAGAACGGCCCCTTCATTCCTCAAAAGGAATTAGCTGCTGCTACTGTAAATGACGAAGCCATTCCAGCCCATTGGGTTGCCACGAGGCCTTCAGAATACACAGAGACCAAAAAGGAGAATGTTGCCTTGGATGACTACTTACAACTTATCTTGCTCGACTCTCTCACTTTAGACAAAGCCATGTGTGGTAATGTCATGGGATGTTCATCTGCAAAAGAGATGTGGAGTAAGATAGAGCTGCTGTGTGAAGGAAGTGAAGAGGTCCGAGAAAATCAAAGGCAAATCCTTGTATCACAATATGAAGCCTTCATGGCCAAGCCAAGCGAAGAACTCACACACATGTTTGAAAGGTTCAGTAAGCTAATAGCGAAGTTACAAATTCATGGGAAGTTCTACGATAGAAAGGAGATCAACATCAAATTTCTGCTCACTCTCCCTGAGCATCTTGAGCACAAAGTCACAGCCATAAGAGAAGGAAGAAACTTGAACGATGTCTCTCTAGAAACTCTTTATGGTGTGCTCAAATCATACGAACTTGAACTCTTTCAAAAGAGAGCTATTCAAACTGAAACCAAAGGAAAGTTGGAAAACATGTCAGGAGCCCTTGTAGCTCATGAACCACAAGTAGCTTGTCCAAGTGAATCCTTACAAAATTCACAACCAACACAAGTACCACCATTGAAAATTGAAGAGGTGTTGGATGACAAGGAGAAGGTGGTTCTGTAGCTCAAAGACGTTGAAGATGTAGATTTTTACACAATAGAAGAGATTGAAAGCATGGATAATCCAACCATGGCTTATATGGCTAAGAGATTCAAGAACATCAAGTTCAGAAGGGACAAGTCATACAAGCCACAGGGTCAAACATCTAAGTTCAACAAGGGGAGTTTTTCAAAAGCTGTTGGTGGTACCACAGGAGGTGGATACAAGACCGGGATGGTGGATAGGTCGAAGTTCAGGTGTTACAACTGCAATGAGCTAGGCCATTTTACTACTGAATGCAGAAGACCAAAATAGAATCAAGGAAACGGATCTTGAAATTAGTTTAAGAGGAATAAAGGTAAAGCCTATGTGGCTGAAGGAAAATGCTGGGATGATTCTGAAGATGAGGAAGAAGAAGAGTTTGTAAACTTGACCCTCATGGCTAAATCTGATGATGAAGCTTCTAGTTGCTCAACTCAGGTACCATCTCTAGTCTTACTTGATATGTATAAAACTGAATACAAGCATACCATTGAAGATTTAAGTGCTGAGATGTTTAACATTCATGTTAGTTTATCTGCTGCTCACGAAGAAATTGCTAAGTTAACTAAACAAAATGAAACTCTCAAATCTGAAAATGAAATGTTATTGCTTAGAACCAGTCCTCTAGATTCGTTAGCTCAAGAGAATTCTAGATTGAAAAATGATATTGTATGTGCTAAGGAAATAGAAGAATTTCTCAGGAATCAAATTGTAGAAAATGAGTTTAAACTCAAAGCATTTAGAAACTCTTCTAAGTTAGTCCAGGAATATCATGATAATCACATTGAGAATCAAAAGATAGGTATAGGCTTCGAGTATGGTAGGAGGCATGGAAAGGCAATTGCTCTTGATGATAGTAATGCTATCAAACCTCATATTCTCAAAAGAGTTTACAAACCGATTTTCAAAAATCTGCAAGCTGATTTTGATGAAACCTCCCTGTTTATCAAACAAGAGCTTCTTGATGAGGATGAGTGCGTTGACAGCACACTAGATGAAGGGAAAGATACTGTCAAGTCTTTCGTGATAAAAACTTTTCCAAGCAATCAGACGGAATGTTCTAAAGTAGCTGTCAACAAGGATATGACAGAAACTTCAAAAGATACTTTCAAGAGAGAACCCAAGACAGCAACTTTCAAGCCTGTTGTCAAGACAGAGGGAAAGAAAGGTGCTATCAAAGGTAGCTCGACAGCAACTGAAAGGCATATGACTCAGCCTATTTGTAGTTAGAGGATCCTAATCAACTAACCAAATTGTAATAAGTAAATATACATATGAACTGTCACAGGAATCTCAAGAAGTATTATCTGTCAGAAGAAAGAAGAAAAGTCAATCTATAGTTTTGATGTCATACACTGGAAGACGATTCAGTTATCTGATCAAGCCCCAGTACAGCATTGAAGTTAATGGATTCATTTGAACAGTGACAGAGATTTTTCGAGTGATAGTTTGAAGATCAGTTACAGTACAAGAGAATTGAGAGAAGAAACAAATCACAACCTAAAGTCAAAAGTGAAGAAGCATCATTGAAGTTAGTCGTTCATGAACCAGACAGTACATCGAACGTCAACACAAATCAGTGGTAATTCTTTACTACCTTTAGTGGTTTGTAAGAATTAAATTAATTATTTATTGATTTAACTAAATTCATTTATAATTGATATAAATTAATTTAGTTGATTTAATTATATGAATTAATTCTGGAAGAATTAATTTATAAATTAAATTAATTATTGTATCAATTAAATATGAATTAGTTAATCATTAATTAATTAAATGGATCAATATGACTTAAAGAAAGAAGATTGGATTAAGTCTTGGAGGAGGAAAAATTCGGTATGACTTATTTTAAGTCTTACCGACAGAAGCCTTTTCAGGATTAAGTCTTACCGACCTAATTTATGTCTTACCGACCTCTGCCAGCTGTTGTAAGTCTTACCGACACATTTTATGTCTTATTGGAGGTTTGTGTAAGTCTTAATGAAGGAAAATCAAGTCTTGGAAGCTGTTTAAGTCATGCTGGAGCAGTTAAATATCCTACAGAAAGCCAGCAAGACCTGTTACTGATATAAAAGAACAGAACAGACCAGATTAAGTCATAACGGAGAAAACACAGCAGAAAACATTTCATCAAGACCAGAATTCTCTCTCTCAAGAACACCAAGAACACCAAAGCTTAAACAATTCCCAGAAATTCAAGTTCTTCATCTTTGTGATATTCTATCCGATAGAACTTGTTTATTTGTGATTCTTGTACTACTAGCGAATTAAGTTTCCTAGTTCTTATCTTGATTATTATTAACTAAATTAGAAAAGTTCATGTTGAATTTTCTAATTAGTTATTAACATCTTGATAAGTTGTTATACTGATTTTGTAACACCACATCAAGTTAATATACAGTTATATTCAACTTGAAAAATTGTGTTAAATAATTCCGCACATAAATTTGTCTTTATCAAATTTAATTTAAAGGACAAATTTCGATAAAAAGGTAAAGATTGTATTCAACCCCCCCTTCTACAATCTTATCGGACCTAACAATTGGTATCAGAGCCGATTGATTGATACACAAATCAAAGATCCCATTTTACTCGATTAAAAATCATCCCCGAATTTTTTAACTCTCTTAAAAAATTCATCATGTCTTCTAAAGTTGGAACTGTGAAAATTCCCATATATGACAAAAATAGTTATGATATGTGGAAGAACAAAATGTTAATGTTCCTCGAGGTTGCAAATCCTAAATACATGAAAGTCTTATCAGAAGGACCAATAATACCTTTTGGAGTAATTCCTGAAGTTGTTACTGATGGAAAAGTTATTTCCCCTGCAAGGTATGTACACAAAGACTCTTCTGATTACACTCTTGCTGAAAGAGAGGAAGCTGGACTTGACATTAATTTGAGACTGATCTTAATAGACTCTCTAGACTCTGTAATGTACAGTCATGTGATTAACTGCAAAACTACAAAGCAAATGTGGGAAACCATTGAAACTGTGAATGAAGGAACAGAGGAAGTTAGGGAGAATCGACTAGAAATTCTGACTTCTGAGTATGAACACTTTCGATCAGCATACAATGAAAGTAGTCAAGATGTGTTTGAAAGATATAACAAACTTGTCAACAATTTACAGATGCATGGCAAGTACTACACTCAGAAAGAGATCAACAGAAAATTTCTACTGTCAATGCCTGTTCATCTAGAACATAGAATTACAGCTATCAGAGAGTCTAGGAATCTAAGTGAAATAACTGTAGAAAGACTCTTTGGTGTTTTAAAAACCTATGAACTGGAACAATCTCAACAAAAGGAGATTTATGGAAAAGGAAGAGTTGCTAATACTTCTACAGCTCTTATTGTTGAGAACAAACAGGAAGTGGAAGATAAGGTTATTCAACCTTGTAATGTTGACAGTGGTAAGCTTGAAGTTGAAGTTGGTCAAACGAATGCTAGTCCAGATGAAGGTGACTTCTATTCATTAGAAGAACTAGATCAGTTGGAAGATGAGTCCATGGCTTTGTTGGTAAGGAAATTCAGCAACTTCAGATTCAAGAAGAATCCCAAGTTCAGGTACAAATCTAACTATAATAGGTTCCAGAGAGGAGGTTCTTCATCCTCAAGTAACAGAGGAGGTTACAAAACTGGAACAGTTGAAAGAACTAAAATTAGATGCTACAACTGTAATTAACTTGGACATTTCGCTACTGAATGTCAGAAGCCAAAACAAAACCAAAGAAAAGACTTTGGATCTGAGAAGAAGAAGACAGGTAGAGCCTATGTGGCTGCTGGAAAGAGTTGGGATGATACAGACTCTGAAGATGAAGAGTATGGCAATCTTGCCCTGATGGCAAAATCTGATAACTCCAGTGGTACTTCATCTGAGGTATCATGTACTGATAGTCAATATATCTATCAACTTAGTGATACACTAGGTAATGCTAATAGAGAGATTGAAAGACTAAATTTGGTAATTACAGATCTTAGTAATCAATTATCAGAATTACATGATGTACAAAATTGCCATGATAAATAAAAATCAGAAATAAGAATTCTAAAAGAACTTGAGAGGTCTCTAGCGTTGATAGTGGCTCAACAACGTGAAACAATAGCTGAGCTAGAAATAAGGGCTAATGCTACTTCTAATTCATGTAAAGTAGCTAAAGAGTTGTTTAACCAACAAACTATTAATCAAACCGTAGGAATTGGGTTTGACTATAATGAGGCTGTTGGTCGAAAAAGCATTATTACCCCTAATCGTGTCAGTGCTGTAGATAGGGGTATACCATTAGTGCTTAAGGGTGTTAGTAACCCACTCTTTAAGACATCCATAGCAGAACCTTTGGATACTACATCTTTAATCATTAAGGAAGAGATGCGCATTGAGGATGTAGCTAATGGCGTAGTCTTAGAAAGTAATCAAGTTGTTAAAAATGATAAAGATAGAAAGACTGTGTTTGTAAAAGCAGAAAGAGTTGGTGAGTCTATTAGTTCATTGAAAACTAGTAGCAGAAGTAACAACATGAATAAATGCAACAACAAATCTACCATGCATGCTATTCCTGTTATTGATACTGCTCATAAGAAATGCGATGCTGTTAATTGTATGTCTTGTGCTTTTAATATAATGTCTGCTTACTTTAACGGTAATCATGCATGTGTTGATAAGAATGCTCCTAGACAGCATATGAGCAGAAATAAACATGTTAGATCCAGGACTGTAACACCACCTAATTCTAAGATTAAGACTTCAAGTCCTTCTCAGGATATGGTGAAGACATGGTTACCCAAGCTGAAACCAAAACAAGTTAAAGCTGTTTACAGGGTTAAATGTCCAGTACCTGAAGAAAATGTTGTTAAAATAAAAAGTGTTGCTTTGCCTGATAAAGGTCAATTCTTTAAGTACTCCGGACCCAATCAAATTTGGGTTCCGAAGAAAGTCTAACCAATTTGTCATTGCAGGGTTTGAAACAGGTTGAATGAGTCATGTGGATTCTGGACAGTGGATGTTCAAGGCATATGACCGGAGATAGAGCCCTGCTGACAAATGTGGTGGAGAAGGCCGGCCCAGTCGTTACCTTTGGAGATAACAGCAAAGGTAAAATTGATGGATATGGCAGATTAGAAGCTGGAAATGTTATCGTTGAAGATGTCTCTTTTGTGAACGGCCTTGAGCACAATTTGCTCAGTATTAGTCAATTCTGTGACAAAGGTTATGAAGTTCATTTCAACAAGAAGAATTGTCTAATATCATACAAGAGAAATGAAAGGCCGCAGTTGACTGGAGTAAGAAAAGGAAACTTGTACATAGCCAATATGAACTCTGGAAGCACAGAAGAAATTAGATGTTTTTATTCAAAGGCATCCACTGATGAAAGTTGGTTATGGCACAAGAAACTTTCTCACCTAAACTTTAAAACAATGAATTCTCTAGTGAAAAGAGAGTTGGTGAGAGGTTTACCTTCGATTGAATTTACTCAGGAAGGTCTATGTGATGCTTGTCAAAAAGGGAAGTTAAAAAGGGCAACTCACAGGAGCACTAACATATCATCAATAACTGAACCATTACAACTTCTCCATATGGATTTGTTTGGTCCAGTTAGTGTGATGTCTATGTCAAGGAAAAGATATACTCTAGTGATTGTTGATGATTTCTCAAAATTCACATGGGTACTATTTCTGAACTCAAAAGATGAAACTCCACAACTGGTAGTTAATCACATTAAGTTAATTGAGCTGGATTCTAATCGTCCAGTAAGAGCTATAAGGTCAGACAACGGAACTGAGTTCAAGAATGCAGTTCTGAATGACTTTTGCACTGAAAAGGGTATAACTAGACAGTACTCGGCTCCCAGAACTCCTCAACAAAATGGGGTAGTTGAAAGAAAGAATAGAACCTTGATTGAAGCTGCACGTACAATGCTAAGTGAATCAAGGCTTCCATTGAACTTTTGGGCTGAAGCTGTCAACACTGCATGCTATACCCAGAATCGAACACTTATCAATAAAGACTTAATGAAGACACCATATGAAGCTCTACATGACAAGAAACCAACTCTCAAGTACTTCCATGTATTTGGGACAAAATGCTTTGTGCTGAAAGAAGGAGATGATCAAGGTGGTAAATTTGAAGAAAAAGCACATGAAGCAATATTTATTGGTTATACTAGAAGAGCCTACAAGGTGTATCTTATTGATCAACAGAAAACCTTGGAAAGTGTCAATGTTACATTTGATGATATAAAACTCCCAAATATCCAAAGTGAAGATCCATCTGAAAAGCTAAAGTTTGATGATATGTCAGACTCAGATTCAGATGATGACAATCAACCTGACGTTGTTGCTGATAATAATAATCCAAATGTTAGTGGTAATGATCAAGGTGATGCTGGTGAAAACAATGATAATTTTCAAGACACCACTGATAATCTTGAACCATCAATAAGTCAAACTGGCAACAACTCAGGGGGAGATAATGAAGGGTCAACAAGTCATACTCAACATCATACTGAAGATCAAGGCGAATCGTCAAGATCAATTCTTCCCAGACAAACTGTTTGGAATAGAGCTCATCCTTTTGAGCTGATTCTTGGTGATCCAGATGTTGGTGTGAAAACAAGAAGAGCTTATCAGAATCAATGTAATTATTCTGGGTTCCTTTCTGTCATGGAACCTAAGAAAGTAGAAGAAGCTCTATCTGATCCTGATTGGGTGATTGCTATACAAGATGAACTCAATCAATTTAAGCAACTAGAAGTATGGAAGCTGGTACCCAGACCTAAAGATAGAAAAGTGGTGGACACAAGATGGGTATTCAGAAACAAACTAGATGAAGATGGCACGGTGATAAGAAACAAAGCAAGACTGGTAGCTAAAGGTTATTCTCAAGCTGAAGGCATTGATTATGACGAGACCTATGCTCCAGTGGCAAGACTTGAGGCCATCAGAATATTCTTGGCATATGCATCCTATTCAAGATTCAAAGTTTATCAAATGGATGTCAAGAGTGCCTTTCTGAATGGTAAGCTAGATGAAGAAGTGTATGTAGAACAGCCTTCTGGTTTTGAAGATCAAGATCATCTGGACTATGTCTACTTTCTTTACAAAGCTATCTATGGTCTTAAGCAAGCCCCAAGAAAATGGTATGACACTCTTTCTGAATTTCTATTAGAAAATGGTTTTATAAGAGGTGTCATAGACAAAACACTCTTCACTAAAAGACATAAGAATGATATAATACTAGTCCAAGTCTATGTGGACGATATTATATTTGGGTCTACTAATGAGCTTCTGTGCAAGAAGTTTTCTAAGTTAATGCAGGGTAGGTTTGAAATGAGCATGATGGGAGAACTGAAATTCTTTCTTGGATTACAAATAAGTCAGAGACAAGATGGAATATTTATTTGTCAATCTAAGTACATCAAGGAGCTCCTCAAGAAATATCACATGGAGGAGTGCTCATCAGCAAAGACACCATCAACTATAGCTGTCAAAATTGGTTTATGTGAAAGTTCTGCCAAGGTAGATATCACAGGCTATAGAGGTATGATTGGCTCATTGCTTTACCTAACTGCTAGTAGACCAGATATAATGTTTGCCACATGCTTGTGTGCAAGATTCCAAGCGAACCCTAAAGAAATCCATCTCACTGCTGTCAAAAAAATCTTAAGATATCTAAAGGGTACGCCTAATTTAGGCATCTGGTACCCTAATGAATCTGGTTTTACTTTAATTGGATATACAGATTCTGACTATGCAGGAAGTGTTGTAGACAGGAAAAGTACATCTGGGAGTTGTCAATACCTAGGTGGAAGATTGGTATCCTGGTTCAGTAAGAAACAACAAACAGTTTCCAACTCTACAGCCGAAGCTGAATATATAGCTGCTGGAAGCTGTTGTGCTCAGATCTTATGGATAAGGAATCAATTAATGGACTATGGCATTGTATTGGAAAATATTCCTATTTTATGTGATAATACAAGTGCCATAGCAATCGCAAGCAATCCTGTGCAGCACTCAAGGACAAAGCACATTGACATAAGGTATCATTTTATAAGAGAGCATGTAATGAATGGTATAGTGGAACTACTATTTGTAGGATCTGGAGATCAAACTGCAGATATTTTTACTAAGTCGCTTAATGAATCCTCATTCACTAGAATTTTTAGTGAATTGGGTATGTTAAACAGTCCTAGTAATTAATACTGTTAATATCTGAAATTTGATCTTTAATAATTTTACAAGTGATTATTCTGTGAATATTTGTTGTTTAAAATCACTTGTATAATTATTTTACCATCTGATTTTCTTGCTTGTTTAATTATTTTTCACTTTGTTTATTCATATTATTTAATACTTCATACTTTTGTATTTTTAGAATATTTGTAGATATTTATTTCTATTTTATTAATTAATTTATCATATGTTTTGTAATGTTTGTCCTGTTAATATTGCTTTGTTTTCGTTAATAGGTTAGCATATGGTATGTATAATTATTCTTATTATTTGTTTAAATTTATATAATATTTTTATTATTTTTATAAGTTAATTGTATATTTTATAGTGTTTTTTAATGTTTGTTTAAAGTTAATATGACTTAAAATTAGGAAAAACAGTCAATATGACTTAATTTAAAATCGGTTTGACTTAAACAGGTTAAGTCTTACCGAGTTTTAAATCTAAGTCATATTCGCAGGTCTGTATATTAATTAAGTCTTATTCTTCTAGTTTTAGATTAAGTCCTATTCAAGTTAAGTCTTGTTAATATTAAGTCATAAACTTGTCTTTTTAAGTCATATTCAATGTTCATATCAGTTATGTCTTATTTTAGTTAAGTCTTAATAGTTATTTTGTCTAAGTCTTAATCGAGTTTCTGTATAGATTAAGTCATATTCATGAGTTTGTAATTAAGTCTTACTGATTTCTTTAGTTTAGTCTTATTCGAGTTTTTAGTTTAAGTCTTATCGGTAATTTTTTAAGTTAAGTCTTAATCATAACAGTTTATTATGTCTTGTTTATGTTAAGTCTTAATCGAGTCTTAGTTAAGTCATATCAGTTATGTCTTAATAAATTTTTAAGTCTTATTCATCTACTAGTATATATATATAGCAGTTAGAATGTTTAAGTCTTAATTTCATTATAAATATTTCTATCAAGTTAAGTCTTATAGAACAATATCGATACATACGATACACACACATACTAAGTCGAATTCATGCCCAATTTTCGACCGAAATCACTCATCTTTTTCACGATTTAACCACATATATGGACTCCTTGCTTGATTATCTTGATTTTGATTGGTTAAATTCGAGTTTTGGTTCGATTTCTTAAGAGTTTTATTTTCGAAAAACGGTTTTTAGATCTGTTTTTCTGGAAATCTGGGCTTGATTTTTGCAAAACTAAAAATACACTTGTGTTCGTGTGTATACAAGGATCATTGTGTGAATTTTTCAGAATTTTTGAAGAACTTTTAATTATTTCGAATTTTTAATTAATTATTAATTCGAAAAATTAATTTTTAAATTAAAAATTTGTAAAATCTGAAATTTTCAAGGAAATTAAATCTTGATTAAAATGGCTGATCGATTTGAAATTATTAAACATAATTTAATCGGTTATTTTGATCCAGAAAAATGTTCAGTTGAACGTTTTCGACCGTGGATTCGGTTTTTAAATGAAAATTCACTAGTTCGCAATGCTTTGAGATTGGATGCTCCTCTGAAGATTGAACCTTTGCGAATCATGTGTACTACTGCTGTCATTTCTAATGATAACAGATCTTTTGTCTTCTCTGTAGGAGACAATCAGTACACAGTGAATGAAAATACAATAAATACGGTCTTAAATTTTCCAACTGATAATTTCGAAGAATTACCATCAGATCAAGAAATGATAAATTTTTTAAATGGTGTATTCTATCAAGACAGTCCTGATCAAACTGTCTGGAATAAAAAGAACTTCGTTCAGGAATGGGATTATCTGTTTGACACACTAGGTAGAGTCTTTGCCAATACTACTAAAGGGAACTTCAGGGTATTACCATCCTTCTTGCAGCATATTGGATATGCAGTTGCACACAACCGAAGAATTAATATTGGCAGACTACTGTGTGTTCCGATGGTTAGAAGAATCATTAATGCAAAGAAGAATTTTGATAATGGACATAAAGTATCATTTTATTATCCAAGATTCTTGTCATTGATTTTTAATCATCTTGTGGAACTAGAAAACCAAGCCCAATTCCTGAATGGAGAATCACTGGCGTCAGGTAAACCTACTACCAGATTGTTCACTGAGTACAGCAACAAGCCAAAATTCACAAACATACCTGTAGTTGTCACCCAAGACATGTCAAACTATATACAACTACCTGTTATTGAACCTGTACCAGAACCTGAACAACCTGATCAAAACCCTGAACCACCAGTGGAAAACATACTTGTTGATAATGAAAATCAAGGCAATCAACAAGTTGAACCTGCTCAGTAAATTGTTCCTCAGCCAGCTGTTATTGCTGTTGAACATCCAGTGCAAGAAACTGCATCTGTCCCTGAACCTGAATGAGATCAACCCATCTTATCAGAGACTGTTGCGGAATCAGCTGACCAGGTATTGCCTTCTGTTCCTCAAACTACTGCTTCTCAATCTATTTCTGGAACCCAAGTGGTTGGTAGGTCTGACCAAGGGGTTGTAGTACCACAACCTCTAACCAAGGTCGTAGAGCCAAACACTCAACCAACAAAACTCATATCTTTTCACTCCAGAAAGAAATTGCAAGTTAAAAGAAGTCGTATCAGTAGTGGTAGTATGAGTGAACCCACAGCTCTGCCTCTAGAAAAGAAAAGTAGAACTCAAACTGAGGCAACTGTAAGCCCGTCTATATCCTCCCAACAGGATATGGAAGTTGATATGGCCGTTACACAATTACTAGAATCATCTTCTCAACAGGATGATTCTATTGAAATTCGCCATAGGGCCGTGGCACCTTGTAGTGAGTCAAGCACACCTCCCCTATTACTCACAATGGGGGAAGACATTCCTTTAGATGAGTCTCAGGACACACTGCAAGGAGAGCACGTAGAAAAAGTGATAGTGCCTACCATAGTTACGGTAGAAGAGTCTTCACAGGCTTTAGAGGGAAATCTTGGTTCTCAGCCAACTTTAATAGAACCATCATCTCCCCTCCCAGGACAAACACTCCTGGCTCCCTCAAGGGATTTTCCACTCGTAGTTTCGACTGGAGAAGGTGGAAGGCAACTTGATCAATCTACTACTGAAGCAATTCAGTCAACAATTTCAAATGTTCAAGTAGATTTGATTAAGGACAGGGATTTGCGAACTCCCATTGCACCACCACTGACCTTCCCAGAGGAGGCTAGGGTGATTTTACATGCAGGTACAAATCTGGAAGCAGCTAAGGAATCTGAGAGGAGTGATGTAAGGAATACCATAAAATTGAGTGAAACACATGCACTTCAGGTGAGTGGATCTCAAAGTGAACATCAGGTGATCGCACACACTGACACATACACTCTCTCATTATTAGAAAAGATAACTGCTTTAGAGAAAGAACTTGCAGTCAGCAAGGCTGAAACAGAAATCCTTAGAGCACAAGTGGGTGAGCGATCTTCTACATCCACCTCTATCAACAGTCAGCTTGCTGTAATGAAGAAGGACATTACTTAAAGACATCTTTCACCAAGAAGATAGAATCTCTCGAACTCTCTCATGAAAAGGCACTTGATGACTCTGGAGATATTACTGTTGCTCAAGACATGTTGATTTCTGAGATTTCCTTGAAAGTTGATAATCTACAGTCAGAGGTACAGCACAATCAGGAATCTACTGATTCTCGTCTGGACCAGATCGAAAAGCAAAATGCACACCAGGCTAAAGGGTTAAGACATCTGTTTAATCTTGTAAGTCAAAGTCGCAAACCTACAAATGAAGAAATTGAATTCTTTACAAGTAAGGGTGGTGATGATGATGAGCAAGATCCTGAAGCTGGGGCAACTGATAAGTCTGTAGAGGATTCCTCAACTAAGGGGGAGAAATCAAAGGGGTCACAAGATAAAACTAAAGAAAGAGAGGGAGGAGAAGGAAAATCTGGTAAATTTGACCAAGGTGAAGATAAGAGGAAGAAAGTAGTTGAAGAAACTGAAGAAGAAACTCAAGACAAGAACACAGGTTATTATTACACGGGTGAACCGGATAACTTCGATGTTTTTGCTGATATTGAATTCCCTGATCAAGGTGAAGAACTTCCTGAACCTGATCTTAGTCACTGGGAAGATGAAGGACCAGTGATATCTGAATTTGAAGCTCAACAAGCTGAGAATTATTTGCTCAAAGGGAAGCCAATTTGCAAATGAGAGAAGAAAAAACTTCAAAAATCTTTAGAGCAAATTGCACGAAATGAAGAACTTCAGAAAGCTGAACAGCAAGCATTACAACGACTACATGCTATAAATGTTGAGAAGAGAAAAACATATATCAGACTAAAGAGCGGTGACAAATGGGAACGTGCTCAAAGAGCAATTGATTCACCTCAGAGTTCTGATTATGGAGATCGTCGTCTCGGACAAATTCTCGAAGAATTCAAACTGGCAAATCCAATTCATGAAATGTATATAAAGGCCTTACAGGTAGAAGTCATCAGGATAACTACTGCATTTGAACCCAAATCTGATGAGCTAGTAATATTTGTAGATTGTCATAAAGTTGGAACTTTCAGAGTATCTATTCAGTTCTTTTATGACAAATCACTGACGGAGATATGGGTACTTAGGCCTAAGGTAAGAACATCTTCTGAGCTAGGTGTATTGTTACATGAAAAGTTCAAAGAATTTGCTGAAAGAGCTGGACATGAAGTGATTAAGGAACCTCCACAAGTAAAATTTCTTAAGGGAGAGGTACTTCACTCAATCAATCTTCAGACAGATGAGTTATACGAACATCATGCAAAGCACTTGGTATATGCTGAATATGCTCTCAGAAATCATGGATACTTGACTGAAGAAAAGGTAATAGCTGCAGATCACATCCGTTCCTATGCACAAACGAACATAAAAGATTACAAGAAATTTCAAGGTGAACTGAGAAAGAAGCTTGGAATTCCTTTAGTCTTACCTCATGGATTGTCATCAAGAAGAGAACGTCTTGTTGATTCTGATCTACACATGAAACTTCAAGTCACAGATGAGCCAGAAGAAGGAGAATTCAGAAGGGAAGATAACTGAAGAAAAAGAATTGCTCTACATGTTGTATCTTTAGAGCCTAGATAAATCTTGATAGGAATTTATATCATATGATCAGTCTAGAGGATCATCTATCTTGTATTTATCTTTCATGTTTGAATCTGGCAAATGTTAAATATAAACCAGAACTTTTTTTCATATTTACTTAGTATTTAAAGTTTTATCTTTCATTTGGTTAAGTTGGATTAGTTGAGGTATCCTCTAGGAATTTGCTTGTTATTATCTAACAAACAAATAGGGGGAGATTGAAAGGCATATGACTCAGCCTATTTGTAGTTAGAGGATCCTAATCAACTTAAACCAAATTGTAATAAGTAAATATACATATGAACTGTCACAGGAATCTCAAGAAGTATTATCTGTCAGAAGAAAGAAGAAAAGTAAATCTATAGTTTTGATGTCATACACTGGAAGACGATTCAGTTATCTGATCAAGCCCCAGTACAACATTGAAGTTAATGGATTCATTTGAACAGTGACAGAGATTTTTCGAGTGATAGTTTGAAGATCAGTTACAGTACAAGAGAATTGAGAGAAGAAATAAATCACAACCTAAAGTCAAAAGTGAAGAAGCATCATTGAAGTTAGTCGTTCATGAACCAGACAGTACATCGAACGTCAACACAAATCAGTGATAATTCTTTACTACCTTTAGTGGTTTGTAAGAATTAAATTAATTATTTATTGATTTAATTAAATTCATTTATAATTGATATAAATTAATTTAGTTGATTTAATTAATTGAATTAATTCTGGAAGAATTAATTTATTAAGTAAATTAATTATTGTATCAATTAAATATGAATTAGTTAATCATTAATTAATTAAATGGATCAATATGACTTAAAGAAAGAAGATTGGATTAAGTCTTGGAGGAGGAAAAATTCGGTATGACTTATTTTAAGTCTTACCGACCTAATTTATGTCTTACCGACCTCTGCCAGCTGTTGTAAGTCTTACCGACACATTTTATGTCTTATTGGAGGTTTGTGTAAGTCTTAATGAAGGAAAATCAAGTCTTGGAAGCTGTTTAAGTCATGCTGGAGCAGTTAAATATCCTACAGAAAGCCAGCAAGACCTGTTACTGATATAAAAGAACAGAACAGACCAGATTAAGTCATAACGGAGAAAACACAGCAGAAAACATTTCATCAAGACCAGAATTCTCTCTCTCAAGAACACCAAGAACACCAAAGCTTAAACAATTCCCAGAAATTCAAGTTCTTCATCTTTGTGATATTCTATCCGATAGAACTTGTTTATTTGTGATTCTTGTACTACTAGCGAATTAAGTTTCCTAGTTCTTATCTTGATTATTATTAACTAAATTAGAAAAGTTCATGTCGAATTTTCTAATTAGTTATTAACATCTTGATAAGTTGTTATACTGATTTTGTAACACCACATCAAGTTAATATACAGTTATATTCAACTTGAAAAATTGTGTTAAATAATTCCGGACATAAATTTGTCTTTATCAAATTTAATTTAAAGGACAAATTTCGATAAAAAGGTAAAGATTGTATTCAACCCCCCCTTCTACAATCTTATCGGACCTAACAGCAACTTCAGAACATACTGTCAAGGCAAATGCCTACAAGCCTAAGAATAGGAATGACAAGTTAGGAATTGACAAAAAGAATGGCTATGCTCATGTTCCAACTGATCTCCCACTTCTATCTCTATAATTTCCGCATATTCACATATTCTAACATGGTATCAAAGCAGGTTTAAATCTGAAAATTCTGAAAATTTTTCCGGCAAGGTACTATTCCGGCGAAGTTACTATTCCGGTGAAGTTACTATTCTAACGAAGGTTGAAGACGGTGAACAGTTGCAACAGGAGACAAAGACAGCCTCAAATTTGGGGTTAATTTACTTGTCTCAGTTTATTATTTTTCTTGAATAAAATGATTATATGTATTTAGATCTTTTTAAAATATTTGAAAGTTATTTTCTTAAGCGGAAATTCTGTCCGGATCTTTAAATACAAGCATGTCATTTTAGTTTAAGAGTTTGCCCCGATTATAGATTTAATTGTGTAGTATTCAAGTGGTTGTTGATATTACGGTATCTCTCCAATTTTTTTCGATGCTGCAAATTAAATAGTTCAGAGGGCGTTATTCCGACGAAGCAGTAGAAGTAGTGTATATACAGATGTACACACAGTTCACTGCCACAAATGACAAAGCAGCAGAAGTAGTGTATATACAGATGTACACACAATTCACTGCCACAAATGACAAAGCAGCAGAAGTAGTGTATATACAGATGTACACACAGTTCACTGCCACAAATGACAAAGTAGCAGAAGTAGTAGTATGTATACAAATACGTACACACAGTTCACTGCTATATCTTGCATTTCATTCTTGTAAAAGAAGCAGAAGGACCAGTTCATGGACAATCTTAAGGGATACAGTCTACCAAATACGGTTCCAGTTGCTTATAGTTCAAGGGGTGACAGATGCAGATTCCTCATGTCTTCAGACATAGGCTTGTTGTTAATACTGAGTGATCACAAAGTCGAGTCTCAGTTTCTTCAATAATCAGTTCAAGAACAGATTGGTGGCCATCCACCTAAAGTGCTGAAAAGCAGCACTTTCTATTATTTGGCATGGCCTAAAATATACAGTGTGGTCGCAAGTTCGAGTCCCGGTATCCCAAAGACTCAATAAATTCAAGATCGGTCGATCCTAAAAATGGGTATAGTTGGACGCTCAGATTAAGCTTAAGGGCTACTAGTGTCCACTCTTCAATCCCAAGAGAGGTCTTTTATCCGAAGATGGGATTTCGAGTGAGGGGGCGTGTCAAATATTATCAAATATAAAGGGTCAAATATATCAACAGCTATATCATCAACCATGACATCATGGTGAATAGTAATTACTGTAGCTAGTTGACTACTGTAGCAGCAGAGTAGTCTTAGTTGGGGGGCTAAGTAGCACACCATTTCAGTCTATAAATAGAGGCATTGCCTCATTGTAATATTTGGAGAAGTATGAATATAATTCATATCTATAAACTTCTACCCCAACTGATCTCCCACTTCTATCTCTATAATTTCCGCATATTCACATATTCTAACAAAATGCTCCTAGGAAGCTTTGCAATAATTGTGGCTCATCTCAATATTTAATATTTGTTTGTAAGAAACCCAACAAGAACAAGGTTAATGCGACCAATGTTAGTGGTAACTTACATAGAACCCCCATCATGCAAAGGGAAGTGGACGTCTGTAATAATATTGACTGTATGCCATGCAAGATTGTTGTTATGAGTACTTGTTTCAATTTTCCTATTCTGTCTACTGAAAGATGTTCTTATATGCAAACTGCTGAGACTTCTAAGCTTGCCTATGTTGGTAAAAAGGCAACATCCACCAAGAGAAAGACCAAGTCTAACTTTAAGCCTAAGTGGACTGTGAAAGAAGTCAAACAGGAGGATTCTAGTGTTGATTCAAATGTGAAACAGAATGATATGAATAATGATGCTGTAACGGCAGGACCCAACAGAGTTTGGGTGCCAGATGCAAATTAAAATCATCTGTTTTGCAGGGCAAAAAGCAGAAGCAAGTCATGTGGATCATCGATAGTGGATGTTCCAGACACATGACCGGTGATATAGCCCTGCTATCACATTTTGTGGAGAAAGCCGGCCCAATCATAACTTTTGGAGACAACAACAAAGGTTACATTCTGGGATATGGCTGTTTGGAAATTGGAAATGTTGTCACTGAAGACATTGCTCTTGTAAATGGATTGAAGCATAACCTACTCAGTGTCAGCCAGTTCAGTGACAGGGGATTCAAGGTTGACTTTGATATGATGGTTTGCAATATTTATCACAAGAAGGATGGATGCCTATCCTTGAAAGGAGTCAGGAAAGGAAGCTTGTTTGTTGCAGACTTAAATTCTGTGAAGAAAGACAAGGCTTACTGTTTTTACAATAAAGCATAAGTTGGTGAAAGCATGCTTTGGCACAAGAAGCTCTCCCATCTCAATTTCAAGAATATGAATATTCTGATGGAGAAGGATTTGGTGAGAGGACTACCTCAATAGGAATTCTGTCAAGAAGGATTGTGCGAGGATTGTCAAATGGGTAAATTGAAAAGATCAGTGCACAAGTCAAAGCAAGTGAATACCAACACTGAGCGACTCAAATTGATTCATATGGATTTGTTTGGTCCGGTAAATGTTCAATCTCTTGCAAGAAAGAGATATGCCCTGGTAATGGTGGATGATTACTTGAGGTACACTTGGGTAAAGTTCTTAGAGACAAAGGAGGAAGCTGCTCAAGAAATCATTGATCACATAAGAGTTCTTGACAGAACCCCGAATGCAAAAATTCAATATCTGAGAAGTGACAATGGTACTGAGTTCAGAAATGCCACATTGGGAAACTTCTGCAAGGAAGAAGGCATTGTCCAATAATTCTCCACTGCCAGGACACCACAACAAAATGGAGTTGTAGAATAGAAGAATAGAACTCTCATTGAAGCTGCAAGAACTATGTTGAATGATTCTAAATTACCAACATATTTCTGGGCAGAAGCTATTAATACAGCTTGCTACACACAGAACAGAACCTTGATCAACAAGACTCATGGAAACACTCCTTACTATCTGTTAACAGGAAAGAAACCAACTATCAAATATTTTCATGTATTTGTTAGTAAGTGTTTCATGATGATTGACAACCATGAAAGGAAAGGAAAGTTTGATGCTAAAGCTTATGAAGGCATTTTCATGGGATATGGATTGGAAAGGACTGCGTACAGAGTCTATGTCATTGATCACAAAGTCATTGAAGAAAGTGTAAATGTCACATTTGATGAAACCAAGTTCCCTGGATTACAAGAGGATGGTCAAATGGAGCCTCTTAGATTTGAAAATCAAGGTTACTTGGAGGAAGAAGAAGTTGTTGCTGATGAACCTACTTGCACTCAGACCATTGATTTTGAAAGAGATGCTGTCAACACCAATGATGTTACTCAAACTCCAACTCAGTCTCAAATAATAACTCCCAATCATCAAAATGAGAATGAGTTTGGAGATGTTGAAGAACATGAAGGAGAAACCATCAATGGTGGAGAATCAACTCCTCAAAGAGGAACTGATCAAGCAAATCAAGAAAGAAGCTTGCCTAGAACCACTAAGTGGTACAGAGATCACACCAGCAATCTAATCATTGGTGATCCCACTACTGGTATAAGGACAAGGAGAAATGTTTCTGCTGACAGCATGTTCTCTTGCTTTCTATCTCAAACTGAGCCAAAGTCAATTGATGAAGCATTGTTGGATTCAGATTGGGTGATAGCTATGCAAGAAGAGCTCAACCAATTTGAGAGAAATAATGTATGGAAGCTAGTCCCTAGACCTAAAGGGAAATCAGTTGTTGACACAAAGTGGGTCTTCAGAAACAAACTGGATGAAGGTGGAAACGTGACAAGAAACAAAGCAAGACTAGTGGCCAAAGGATACTGTCAACATGAAGGAATAGACTATGATGAAACATTTGCACCTTTTGCCAAACTTGAAGCCATAAGAATTTTCCTAGCCTATGCTGCACACTGTAACTTCGGAGTGTTCCAAATGGATGTCAAAAGTGCTTATCTCAATGGAGAGCTAGAGGAGGAAGTGTATGTTGAAAAGCCACCTGGATTCGAAGTGCTGAATTGTATGACTTTGTCTACAAACTGTTCCAGGCACTTTATGGATTGAAGCAAGCCCTTAGAGCTTGGTATGATACTCTCTCTACTTTTCTTCTAGAGAATTATTTTGTAAGAGGTATTGTGGATAAGACACTGTTCTACAAGCATCATGGCAAAGACATCATTCTGGTACAGATCTATGTTGATGACATAATCTTTGGTTCTACAAATGAGAAGCTGTGTGAAAAGTTTTCATCTCTTATGAGGAACAAATATGAGATGAGTATGATGGGAGAACTATCATTTTTCCTAGGTTTACAAATTCATCAAAAGGATGATGGCATCTTCATTTGCCAAGAAAAATATGTCAAGGAACTTCTCAAAAAGTTCAACTTGGAAGATGCATCACCTGCCAAGACACCTATCTCTACTGCAACCAAACTGGATTTGGATCCTAAAGGAAAGAAAGTGGATTCTAGTACCTACAGGGGCATGGTGGGATCATTGCTGTATCTAACTGCAATCAGACCAGATATTATGTTTGCTACATGTCTCTGTGCAAGGTTTCAAGCTGATCCAAAAGAGTCACACTTGGTAGCAATCAAGAGACTCTTTAGATATCTCAAAGGTACTCCAAATTTAGGCCTTTGGTATCCTAAAGATTCTGGATTTGATCTGATAGGATATTCGGATTCAGACTATGCTGGATGCAAGATTGACAGAAAAAGTACAACAGGAAGCTGTCAATTTCTTGGTGGAAGATTAGTGTCATGGTTTAGCAAGAAGCAGCATTTTTTGTCTACATCAACTACAGAAGCTGAATACATTGCAGCTGGAAGTTGCTCTGCTCAAATTCTTTGGATGAAAAATCAGCTAATGGATTATGGTTTAGAGTTGTCCAATATTATGATAACACCAGTGCCATAGCCATCTCAGATAATCCAGTTCAACACTCCAGGACGAAGCACATTGATATTAGACATCATTTCATCAGAGAGAATATTGAAAAGGGAACTGTGAAGCTAGTTTATGTTCCAACAGAAAAGCAACTTGCAGACATCTTCACGAAGCCACTAGATGAAGCAACCTTCAACAGGTTGGTAAGTGAATTGGGAATGCTAAATCTGGTATGTTAACTTACTAGTTTTTACATTTTCAAAGTGGTTAAATCGCAGCTTGTGACCGTAGCTTTCAATGTTAATGTCATGAGAAGTTATTGTCGTATGTGCTACTTGTTTAATTGACAGCATGTTTGCTATGACTATGCTAAATTCAAATTACATGCCTGTTTTAACTTATGTAATGAGTAGTCATGTGACATTAACTTAAACCATACGCACGCCAGTGACAACTAGGCATGTCATTTCAAATGAGCTCGGGCATTAGTCAGTCTTTTTATTTTAAAGTTTAATACTTTATTAAAAAGAAGCATGTGGGAAGCTGTAGCGTCACTTAATGTGTTATAAATAAGACTGAGGCCAAACCCTTATTCTTCATTACATACTAAGAGACACTAGAGAATGAGCAAGAGGAAATCTTCTGAGATGTCCACTTCAGAAAGCTCAGCCAACGACAAAGGCAAAGAGGTGCCTAAGCAAATGGAAGAGACTACTGCTGCTGATGAGAATCCTCTCAGTCCTTTCTTTGATAAGCTTCAAGCTTATCTGGATGCAAAAGGGATCACCAAGGAAGAAGAAATAAGGAAGGTCGTCGAGAAGCCGGTGGTGGAAGCTCTTGCTGAGCTTAATAAGAAATGATGTTTAGTTCTTAAGAACTATTTGTATTGTTTTAAGTTTTTTTTAATAAAAAAATGAAAAGTTCATTGTTTCGTCTCCCCAGTGCTATTGCATGCCTTATTTCTCATCTTGATTATCTATTGTTGTATGCATATGTCTACTTGTGTGTATGGATGTATGTGGATGTGTGCTTGCTTAACAAATATGTGCTTAAATCGATTAAAATGCTAATTGGTAATTTTACTCTTAAGCAATGGGTGAAGTCGATTAAAATTCATGACATAAATTATTTCCGCACAAGTTGCTGTCAATAAGTGAAGATGCTGTCACGATGTGCATTGACAGCAAGTTCCTTATCAGCAACGGAAAATGTTTCTGTCATGAAATTTAAAGGAAATTGTATAAATTGCTTAATGGTGACAATATGTTCTTGCGCCGATGTTACTGTCAAGCAAAACTTGCTGTCATCCTCCCAAATTACTAATGAATTTGTTATAGCACACAGGTTACTGTCAAGATTAGTGGACCGATTTAATTAGGATTTTACCTCCACGATTTACAGCCACTAAAAAGTAACTACCCACAACACCATGTGACTGATTAATGGGCTAAGACACTGCTACTTTCCCTTCTTCAGTAAAACACTTGCTATTTTCATGTAAGCAATTGTCAAACACACAAACACACAACAGTCAACATAACCTCTCTCTCTCAAAAGCAAAAATCTCTTTCTCCCAAAACTCAAAGCAAAAAATGGCACCCAAACAATCCTCTTCTCAAACAAACTTTGCTGGTATTCTCTCTGCTGGAGATGTTGGTGAAGGTTTCAAAGGACTCGTATCCTTCTTAAACAAGTCCTATCTAGGTCATGCCATAACCTCTACTCCATCTTTGGACCTAGAAAGACTTGAAGAATTCTGGAAATCTGCCTTTGTTCCAGGAGGTGCAGGTAAAGACACCATAAACTGCAAAATCAAAAGGGTTACCTGCATCCTCACAATAAAAGGTATCAACGAAGCTTTGGGAACTGGATTGCAAGCTAAAGAATCATACAAGGAACTTGCAAGTGATGAAACCCTAAAGAAGTTTTTCTTGAAAACTGGGTATTCTGGTCCTGTCCTTGAAGAGGGTACATCAAATTGGTACTCAACTGGTGCAATGGACAGAAAGCATTTGAGAAAAGAATGAAGCATGATTTTTGATGTCATGGTGAAGGTTTTCTTAACTAAAACCACTGGCTGGAATGGAATTCCCTCCTACATCAAGAAGCTCACTCACTCTCTAGTCCATGGTTACAAAGTGGATGTTGGAAAGCTGCTTATGAGTCAACTCAAGTCAGCTCTGAGCAGGAAGGTACATGTCTATCTTCATTTTCTTACAATGTGTTTAAATTCATTATGTGGTATTGATGATCATGCATCTCTAACTATGGAGTGCAATGTTTTGAAAAGGAATACACACACATCACTCAATTCACAAAATTTGAATGCACATAGTCCACTCTGTTTCACCAAGCACATGGCTGATCAAGAGCCTAATCTTGATTTTGAACTACCTTATGGGTATGTTAATTTCTCCCTTGAGAATGAAGCTGAATTAGACCCAAATTCAGTTAAGCCACATTCTACACCATATGTTCCAATCAGACCTTCCAGACAAACAAAAGCCACAAAAATAGCCTTGCAAGAATCCAAGAAAAGACCCTTGGAAACTAGAGTTTGTGGTAGTTCTGAGAATGTTGAGGGAGAAACTGCACCTGATGCAGCAAATAAGGATGTTAGTAAAAGTGAACCCACTGTGGTTCCTCTTGAGTCTAAGAAGAAGAGAGCTAAGAGGGAAAAAACCATTGTCATCCACCCCTCAGTCTCACAAAAGGCTGTGGAGGATAAAAGGGAATCAAACACATCCCTAGGTGCTTCTTCTCAACAAGAAGTATCTATTGAAACTGGCTTGTCTCCCAAGGCATCCTGTAAAGAATCTGCACAACCTCATGTACTCACTCATGAGGAGCCTACACTTGCAGAAATGCACATGGAGTTAGGGCACAGTGAGGGTCATGAAACTTCTACTCTTGATGTTCCACAAGTTATCTCTGTAGAGCAGCCAGAAATCTCTTCTATACCATTGTAACGCCCCCAAATCCACCCTGACCGGGGACTCGGGTCGTCACATTGTCTCAATATGATAACGCAATAACAATACCAAATTTTATTACAACGGAGCATAAAATGTCCCACTCCGCAGGTCCAAGATCGTCTTCACAACATAGTACAATCCAACTTGATACATCTCGAAACAATATGTTACAAAAGTTCACAACAGTAGAAATATAAAGATTCCATCTGGATCTTCTAATTATTGTCGCCATAGCCTTGCGCTTTCCCCTTGCCTTTATAGCCCTGGCTGGACGTCTCGCCTCTTTCCGTCTTGACAGCTGAACAAAATGTTGTAAAGCAAGAATGAGCAACTATAGTGCTCAGCAAGTTCTTTTCTCGCTCGGTATATAAATATAATAAAGTTTACCGAAATAAATACTCAAAATTTTAATATCGGATATCACAATATGATTTGACTCAAATTCATCTCGAAAATATCATACTCGAAAGGCTCAAAACTCATCTCAAAACAGAATACTCAAAAGACTCACTACTCAATTCAAAACAGAATACTCGATAACTCATTTGATATAACTCTGATAACTCATGATTTAAGAATGAACTGGTCTTCCACCTCTCCGTATCTCGGTGGGGCGATTAACTAACCAACCAAGAATACCGGCCTCCAATGACACCGCACTTCGCCCGATCACGGCTACAATACGATATCAACAATAATATATATGTATGAATGCTAGCATCATAATGGTTATCAATTCAACCAAGGCAACAAGGTGCCTAATTATTCTCGGGTCCGTAAAACGGTACACGAGTCTCTCTTTCTCTATAATGGGCCTCTTGCCCAAAATTGACCAGTAGAATACAGAATTCCCGAATATTTGGGGTACAGATAACTTGAAATAGTTCTCCCAGAAAATATTTACAAATCTGGCGGACTGCCAGTATGACTCGATTTTTCCACCAACCCGAACAATGGACTGATGTAAATTCTCAATAATAATAATTTATCGGTTGATACGAACAAAATGCCAAACCTTGACAATAAAATCAACTATCTCGAATTTATGAGAATAGTTTTAAGATTGAAGTAATTGGGAGTCGTACTGAACAAATAGTACTTCTCAATATTTATAATACTCAACATTGATGAACGTTTAAATAGAATATTTTTCACTTGATCGACGAATAAAAATCTCTAACAATTATAATTTTAAACTCCTATCGGTTAGTTCAAACGAGGAACTAACTAAAAGATAATCAATAAATAACGATTGAATTTGTACAATAAATTCAATCGAAAAGAATAAATTTAACTATCTCAGACGAATGAGATTAGTTTCACTGAATCAAAATAATAGTCGTCTCGAATTAATAAGATCGACCCGATAGCAATTAAATTATTTCTACGCTTATAGGGATTATAATTCTCAATAAACTAAATTAACAGCATAATAATATTTAACGAAAATAATGCTCAAAAGAAATTATTTCATCATACGAAGCAACAGATAAATCTCAACATATAATATCTCGAAAATAATTAAGGAAATAAATAACACGAACAGAAATTCACAGTTTCCAAAAGTTAGGGTAGGAATGAACTTGCCTCGATCTCGAAGTGCAAATGAATGCAGATAAAAATTATACTCTACCCGTGAACTTGGCGTCGATCTACGTCTCGAGAATTATTTTCTAAAAATGGCAACCAGAAATACGTGAGCGATTCGTCAAAAATAGAATACTTCTCAACCGCTAATATAATATTTAAATAAAATATCTCTCGAAAATCTCTACGATAATTAATGGAAAATAATTCCCGGATAAATAAATCTCTCTTCAAACTCAGGAATTAAATCTCGAAGATAAATCCTATTAATTATCCGTAAATCCGACTTAAAACGAAAATAGGGTTACGGAAATTAACGGCAATACTCTATTTTTAATCTCGTAAATAATTAAATAATACTCCGATTTTTAATCTCTAAAATAATCTAACTCGATCCGGTTAATTAAATAATCCGGAAACGATAACTAAAAAAATCTCCTAAAATTATAACGTATTTTAATCCTATTATTCACAATTACTCATCTTTTTATCGACAAATTATTAAATCTCTAATTTCCGTCCAAAAATCACAAATTAACTCTTTTTAAATAAAAACCATATTTTATGCTATTATACATTAATATTCACACTTTTATTAACGAAACAATAAATCTCTAATTTACGTCACAAAATATTTAATTAATAAATCTATCACCATTTAATTAAACTCGATTATTTCTCATAATTTTTAAACTAACATCTCAATTATTTAAAAACTAATTTTAAAAGAACACTTAATCTTTTTTTTATTTTATTATTATTAACTCTAAAATATATATATATATATATATATATATATATATATATATATATATATATATATATTATATTTTTATTTATTCCGAATTAACAGCTAAATACACAATATCAGTTTTCTCTTCTTCCTTTTTTTTTTCTCCCGCTGACTAAATAAAACGAGACTCTAAAATTCGGCTCAAAATTAAATATATTTCGAAAATTCGTGGTTATTACAGTCTTCCCCCCTTATAGGATTCCGTCCTCGGAATCAAAACTATGCACTAAACACTTCAGGATATCTATTCCGCATTTCACTTTCTAATTCCCACGTGGCTTCCTCAACTTGGTGGTTTCTCCAAAGTACTTTCACTAAATTTACTTTCTTAGTTCTTAACTCTTGCACTTTGTAATCTAGGATCTCCACTGGCTTTTCTTCGTATGTCAAATCGGGACGAATTTCCACTGGTTCGTAGGTTATAACATGCCTGAAATCAGAATGGTACTCTCTTAACGCCGAAACATGAAACACATCGTGGATATGCTGAAGGTCTGGAGGTAGGGCCAACTGATAAGCTAGTGGTCCTATCTTCTTAAGAATCTCAAAAGGTCCTATATATCTGGGGCTTAACTTGCCTTTCTTTCCGAATCTCATTACTCCTTTCCAAGGTGAAACTTTCAACATCACTTTATCTCCCACTTCAAATGCTTTGTCTTTCCTCTTTTGATTTGCATACTTCCTCTGTCGATCTTGAGCCGCAACTAACCTTTTTCGAATAACCTCGGTTGCTTGCTTAGTTTGTTGAAGTAATTCCGGTCCTAGTATCTTTCTTTCTCCTACTTCATCCCAATATAAAGGTGATCTACACTTCCTTCCGTACAAAGCTTCATAAGGTGCCATACATATGCTCGAATGGTAACTATTGTTGTAAGCAAACTCGACTAGGGGCAAATGCTCATCCCAACTTCCTTTAAAATCAAGTGCACAGGCTCTTAACATATCTTCAACTGTTTGAATCGTCCTTTCACTTTGTCCGTCGGTCTGTGGATGATATGCAGTGCTCAGATTTAACTTCGTGCCAAGACATTCTTGAAAACTTTTCCAAAATCGAGAAGTAAAATGGGCATCTCTATCAGATACAATTGAAACAGGTACTCCGTGACGAACTACAATCTCCTTTAGGTATATGTTCACCAATCTCTCAACGGAATACTTATCACTAATTGGTAGGAAATGCGCAGATTTAGTGAGTCGGTCGACAATAACCCAAATAGCATCATGGCTGGTTCTAGTTCGGGGCAATCCTACGACAAAATCCATGGTAATATGCTCCCATTTCCACTCGGGTATCTCTAAAGGTTGTAGAAGTCCACTTGGTCGTTGATGTTCTGCCTTCACTTTCTGACATGTCAGACACTTACTTACCCATTCTGCAATCTCCCTCTTCATGTTTGGCCACCAATAATTCAACTTGATGTCTTGATACATTTTTGTGCTCCCTGGGTGAATGGAATATCTCGAGTTATGCGTTTCACTCATAATTTCTTCCTTCAACTCTGTAACATTAGGAATCCATATTCTCGATGCAAATCGCTTAATTCCCTTTTGATCTTTTGAACTTAGAAATTCTTCTCCGGTCAACTCTGATCTTCTTTCTTCCATTACTTGTTCTTGACAACGGCGAATCTTCTCGAGTAACTCCGGTTGAAACTGAATGCTGTAAGATCTTTCATTGTTTTGGACTGGGACCTTGACTTCTAATTCCATTTTCTCAAATTCTCTGACCAATTCTTCTGAGGTTGTCAACAGGTTTAGTCTCTCCTTTCTACTTAATGCATCAGCCACAACATTAGCCTTCCCTGGGTGGTAGTTTATCGAGCAATCATAGTCCTTGATCAATTCTAACCATCTTCTCTGTCTCATGTTTAATTCCTTTTGCGTGAATATATACTTTAAACTCTTGTGATCCGTGTAAATCTCGCATTTCTCTCCATAAAGGTAATGTCTCCAAATCTTGAGTGCAAAAACAATAGCAGCAAGTTCCAAATCGTGAGTAGGGTAACGGGACTCATACTCCTTCAATTGTCGAGAGGCATAAGCTATTACTTTTCCGTGTTGCATCAAAACACATCCTAAACCCTTGTGAGAAGCGTCGCTGAAAATTACGAAATCGCCTTTCTCACCGGGTAAGGTCAACACCGGGGCAGTAGTCAATCTCTTCTTCAATTCTTTAAAGCTTTCTTCGCATTTGGGGGTCCATTCAAACTTTTCACTCTTTCTGGTAAGTCGAGTCAGTGGCGTAGCTATCTTTGAGAAATCCTTCACGAATCTACGATAGTATCCGGCCAATCCAAGGAAACTTCTAACTTCGGTTGGAGTCTTGGTCTCTCCCAATCTGCTACGGCTTCAATCTTTCCGGGGTCTACAGAAATCCCTTCGCCGCTTACAATGTGTCCCAAAAATTGAACTTCTTTTAGCCAGAATTCACACTTTGAGAATTTCGCATATAACTTTTCCTTTCTCAGCGTTTCCAGAACTAAACGGAGGTGTTCAGCATGTTCCTCAGGAGACTTCGAGTATATCAGGATGTCATCAATAAATACAATCATGAACTTGTCCAAGTACCTCTTGAACACACGATTCATCAAGTCCATAAAAGCAGCAGGCGCATTCGTCAATCCAAAAGACATGACTAAGAATTCGTAATGTCCATATCGGGTCCTAAAGGCAGTCTTAGGAATATCCTCAGGCTTGATCTTTAGTTGATGATAGCCGGATCTCAAATCAATCTTTGAAAAACATCTAGCTCCCTTAAGTTGGTCAAATAGATCGTCGATTCGGGGTAGAGGGTACTTATTCTTGATGGTCATCTTGTTCAACTCACGATAATCAATACATAGTCGCATAGATCCGTCCTTCTTCTTCACGAACAGCACTGGAGCTCCCCACGGGGATACACTTGGTCTGATTACGCCTTTGTCAAGTAACTCTTGCAGTTGGGTAGCCAACTCCTTCATCTCAACTGGAGCCATTCGGTATGGTGCTTTGGAAATCGGTGCAGTTCCCGGGGCAAGATCGATATTGAATTCTATTTCTCTATCGGGCGGCAATCCAGGTAACTCTTCAGGAAAAACATCTTCGAATTGATTCACTACAGGGATTTCATCAATGGCAGGGGCTTGCTTCTCGTTGTCAACCACATAAGCTAAGTAGGCTTGACACCCACTCCTTAGTAGTTTCTTCGCTTGAATCATAGTCAGAAAATTACTAGTAGGTTTCCTTCCGCGAAATTGTATTCTTTTGCCGTTGGGTCCCTTTAAACTAACCCACTTACGCCGACAATTGATTTGAGCATCATAACGTGTCAACCAATCCATTCCCAGAATTATATCAAACTCCCCTAAATTAAAAGAAAGAAGGTCTGCTTCGAAACGGTGTCCTTGGATTTCGATTCCACAATCTGGACATATCTGATCTACAGGGACTTTTTCCTGATTTGCTACTTCTATAATCAATGTCTCCCCTAATGGTACGGACTGAATATCCAATTTATTCCTAAAATTCTCCGATATGAAAGATTTTGTTGCTCCCGAATCAAACAAAACACATGCATCTACAGAATTGACTAAAAGCGTACCTGCAATCACATCACTATTAGCAATAGCATCCTTCACCGTCATGTTGAAAGTACGAGCAGTTGGCTTGTTGCTGGGAGGTGCAATGAGTCTAGGTGTAGTTGTCTCCTTTGGTGGTGACTTGCAATCTCGTGCAATATGTCCTTTCTTTCCGCAATTGAAACAAGTAACGGCCTTATCCTTGCAGTGAGAAGAATAGTGCCCTTTTTGTCCACAGTTGTAACAAACAATGCTGGCCAGATTACATGGTCCTGGGTGCTTCCTTCCACACGTTTTGCATTCGGGTAGCGGTGGCCTTCCTTGAATTAGATTGGCTGCCTGAGTGGGTCTGGACTTTTGATTGTTTCCCTTAGTGTCTTGATTCTCAGTTCTCTTTGTATCATTGCTTCTGTCTTCCCGCTTCACAAAAGGTCTCTTTCCATTCCGATTGTCCGGCTTCCTCTCAAAATTATTTCCACGATTCTGAAACTTCCTTTTCTTCATATCCTTGTCCTTTGAGTACAACTCAGATCCACTTTCCACAATAGATGCTTTTTGAACCACAGTAGCATAGTTGGTGATTTCTAGGACCGCAACTCGATTCTGGATCCACGGCTTCAGCCCTAGTTGAAAACGTTTAGCTCTCTTTTCGTCAGTATCCACATGGTAAGGCACAAACCTAGAGAGTTCAGAAAACTTGGCTTCATATTCAGCTACAGTCATGTTGCCTTGCTTGAGTTCCAGAAACTTGACCTCCATTTGACTCTCCAAGTATTTAGGAAAATATTTCTCTAAGAATAGCTGCGTGAACCTGGTCCAGGGTATGACTACGTTCCCTTCCATTGCTCTCTTTGATTCCCACCAATAATTCGCATCACCTTTTAACATGTAGGATGCAAAGATGGTTTTCTTCTCTTCTTCTACCCCTACGATCTCAAAGGTCTTTTCTATTTCACGTAACCATATTCTTGCTTCAACTGGATCGGTAGTACCCTTAAACTCAGGGGGATTCAGAGATTTAAATGATTTGAAACTAACGGTAGCCTGTGTCAGTTGAGCTGGAGGTAGATTTCCTCCCACTGGATGTTGGTTCCGCTGGGGCTGAAGGTTCTGGGTATGCTGAATAAGAAAGTTCATAAGTAGACTCATCGGGTTATTTTCTTGATTAGGATCTCGAGCGAGTTGTGGTTCCGGGTTTGGAACTTGGTTCTGAGGTGGAACCTCATTCTCTGGATTCACCACGGGTTGAGGACGAGGATTCTTTGCGGGTCTTCCTCTTTTTGGTGCCATCTTTTTCTATAAGAGCGAAAACAATAAGGTATGTTATATCTCAGGTTTGTAATTATACGACACCATTGCTGGCACAGTTATGATAGGCACTCATAAATAATTACTCGGTCAAATTCCCGGTTCTTCGAAATAAATCATACCCAAATCGTGATTCTCTCTGGTCTCTTTATAAACTATTACTCTTATTCTTAGTATAACTGACAGTTCTCGGGAAACCTTATAAGTTCTAAAATTCAATCGTTATTAATCTCTGGTTCTCAAATTTTGGTTAAACTCATTTTAAATCGTAACTTTTGCAAATAAGTTGTTATCCATATCGGGGTAGCATGAGGATACAATATCACATGATACTCTACTGTAACACAATTTTCTAATAAATAAAGCATGATAACAGTTAACAGATCAGAATATACAATAATGAAAAGGTACAACTACTGGTACGGTACATGTTATAACACTGAATATAATACATCTCAGCTACATCAAATACATATAACAAGAAACTATGTACATCCCAATACAGAAAGATCTAATGTGACGCAATCCAGAAACTGGTTCACCGCTAGCTACTCTAGCCAAACGATGAGGATGCTCAAACGTGCAAATAGGTCATCAACGTGGGAACATCTCACCGACCCTCCTATGGAACTCTGCTACGATATCTGCAATCATGGTGGCAACTCTGGCACGGTCAATCTGCCCGGTACTCGATGACGGCAAGGCAGCAAAGTCAGCCTGTAGTCCCATCAAAACGGTAAGAGCAATCTGATGCATAATCTCCATGGGAACATCTCTCACCAGTAAACTCCTTCCGTGATGCACAACAAAAGGATCAGGAACAGCCAACAATCTAAGGATACCATCCCTAGTAGCAAAGATCTCCTCATAACGAGCCCATAACCATCGATAATGCTGGAAGAGGGAATGATGAACGTGCCAAGGGACCATCTCTCCTGCCTCTCCCTCATACTCCGGGTGAACAGGTGGCATCGCAGTAGTAGTAACAGGGGCCGCAGTGGGCTGAGTCGGAGCACGAACAGGTATAGTAGGTGCCGATGGAGCAGTATCACAAGCAGGAGTATCACCGGCCTGTGGAAACATGTAGTTCGGTATGGTAGGGACTGACGGAGCCGAAACATATACTGGAACCTGGGAAGTAAACCAGTCAGCAAAAGCTGCCACTCTGGTGGGTGTATCAACTCTAGACTCTGGGGCAGCTGAACTAGGCACTACGTCAGTGTGGACAGGTGAATGCAGCCTCTCATCAACCTGATCAGCAATCTCTGGCTCTGGGGTCTCAGCTCTAAACATCTCGGGGGTAAACAGTGAGGTAGTCTGCTCTATTTGCTCAGTCTCTATCTGAACCTCATGTGGAGGTGTATCTAAGTCAATCACATGTGGAGGTGAAGGTGTAAGTATTTGGACAGAAGAATCCTCTGAGTCGCTACTGATCACCATGTACTCCTCTGATGGGTCACTATCCGTCCCTGAGCTAGGATCTAGAGGTCCTAGTGGGTATGGGGTAGGAGATCTGTCTCCAGTAGGAAAGAAACTGGTAGATCCTGAAGAAGACATCTACAAAAGCAAAGAGTCTCGGTCACAAACAGGTTCTAGTCGACTATAAATGCATATAAATATATAAGGGTGTAAGACACTTGGTGATAAAATCTCCACGTTGTATAATACCTCTATATTCTCACGTCGTGTTATAATTCTAGGCTCGTACGATTCCTAAAAATATAACTAAGGCTCTGATACCAAAACTGTAACGCCCCCAAATCCACCCTGACCGGGGACTCGGGTCGTCACATTGTCTCAATATGATAACGCAATAACAATACCAAATTTTATTACAACGGAGCATAAAATGTCCCACTCCGCAGGTCCAAGATCGTCTTCACAACATAGTACAATCCAACTTGATACATCTGGAAACAATATGTTACAAAAGTTCACAACAGTAGAAATATAAAGATTCCATCTGGATCTTCTAATTATTGTCGCCATAGCCTTGCGCTTTCCCCTTGCCTTTATAGCCCTGGCTGGACGTCTCGCCTCTTTCCGTCTTGACAGCTGAACAAAATGTTGTAAAGCAAGAATGAGCAACTATAGTTCTCAGCAAGTTCTTTTCTCGCTCGGTATATAAATATAATAAAGTTTACCGAAATAAATACTCAAAATTTTAATATCGGATATCACAATATGATTTGACTCAAATTCATCTCGAAAATATCATACTCGAAAGGCTCAAAACTCATCTCAAAATAGAATACTCAAAAGTCTCACTACTCAATTCGAAACAGAATACTCGATAACTCATTTGATATAACTCTGATAACTCATGATTTAAGAATGAACTGGTCTTCCACCTCTCCGTATCTCGGTGGGGCGATCAACTAACCAACCAAGAATACCGGCCTCCAATGACACCGCACTTCGCCCGATCACGGCTATAATACGATATCAACAATAATATATATATATATATGAATGCTAGCATCATAATGGTTATCAATTCAACCAAGGCAACAAGGTGCCTAATTATTCTCGGGCCCGTAAAACGGTACACGAGTCTCTCTTTCTCTATAATGGGCCTCTTGCCCAAAATTGACCAGTAGAATACAGAATTCCCGAATATTTGGGGTACAGATAACTTGAAATAGTTCTCCCAGAAAATATTTACAAATCTGGCGGACTACCAGTATGACTCGATTTTTCCACCAACCCGAACAATGGACTGATGTAAATTCTCAATAATAATAATTTATCGGTTGACACGAACAAAATGCCAAACCTTGACAATAAAATCAACTATCTCGAATTTATGAGAATAGTTTTAAGATTGAAGTAATTGGGAGTCGTACTGAACAAATAGTACTTCTCAATATTTATAATACTCAACATTGATGAACGTTTAAATAGAATATTTTTCACTTGATCGACGAATAAAAATCTCTAACAATTATAATTTTAAACTCCTATCGGTTAGTTCAAACGAGGAACTAACTAAAAGATAATCAATAAATAACGATTGAATTTGTACAATAAATTCAATCAAAAAGAATAAATTTAACTATCTCAGACGAATGAGATTAGTTTCACTGAATCAAAATAATAGTCGTCTCGAATTAATAAGATCGACCCGATAGCAATTAAATTATTTCTACGCTTATAGGGATTATAATTCTCAATAAACTAAATTAACAGCATAATAATATTTAACAAGAAATAATGCTCAAAAGAAATTATTTCATCATACGAAGCAACAGATAAATCTCAACATATAATATCTCGAAAATAATTAAGGAAATAAATAACACGAACAGAAATTCACAGTTTCCAAAAGTTAGGGTAGGAATGAACTTGCCTCGATCTCGAAGTGCAAATGAATGCAAATAAAAATTATACTCTACCCGTGAACTTGGCGTCGATCTACGTCTCGAGAATTATTTTCTAAAAATGGCAACCAGAAATACGTGAGCGATTCGTCAAAAATAGAATACTTCTCAACCGCTAATATAATATTTAAATAAAATATCTCTCGAAAATCTCTACGATAATTAATGGAAAATAATTCCCGGATAAATAAATCTCTCTTCAAACTCAGGAATTAAATCTCGAAAATAAATCCTATTAATTATCCGTAAATCCGACTTAAAACGAAAATAGGGTTACGAAAATTAACGGCAATACTCTATTTTTAATCTCGTAAATAATTAAATAATACTCCGATTTTTAATCTCTAAAATAATCTAACTCGATCCGGTTAATTAAATAATCCGGAAACGATAACTAAAAAAATCTCCTAAAATTATAACGTATTTTAATCCTATTATTCACAATTACTCATCTTTTTATCGACAAATTATTAAATCTCTAATTTCCGTCCAAAAATCACAAATTAACTCTTTTTAAATAAAAACCATATTTTATGCTATTATACATTAATATTCACTCTTTTATTAACGAAACAATAAATCTCTAATTTACGTCACAAAATATTTAATTAATAAATCTATCACCATTTAATTAAACTCGATTATTTCTCATAATTTTTAAACTAACATCTCAATTATTTAAAAACTAATTTTAAAAGAACACTTAATCTTTTTTTTATTTTATTATTATTAACTCTAAAATATATATATATATATATTATATTTTTATTTATTCCGAATTAACAGCTAAATACACAATATCAGTTTTCTCTTCTTCTTTTTTTTTTCTCCCGCTGACTAAATAAAACGAGACTCTAAAATTCGGCTCAAAATTAAATATATTTCGAAAATTCGTGGTTATTACAATCATCACCTCCCTTATTCTCTAATCCGTCAATTGTTTCTTCTCAACAACCTAGAGAGGGGGACAGTCCCAACCCTTCAGGTTTTGATCATCCATCTCAAGTCATGGATGAGCCCCCATCAAGTGGTCCACAAGAACCCATTTCTCAAAGTGAAATGGATACCACTCCCTCAAACACTAAGCTAGATCAAGATGGCAATCTGCCAGAAAATGAAACATCCAACATCTTGGTCGATCTCAAAAAAGCAACTGACCTTCAGGAAGTTACTGTCACAGCCTCAGCTGCTGTCAAAGACACCGCAAAAGTTACTGTCAACCCATCTGTGGATAGTAACATTTTGGGCAAAGATGCTATCACCTTTTCACAGTTTGATCAAGATTCAGTAATTGTTGATGATGCTTCTGATAATGATCATGTGCCAATCTCTACTTTCAGAAAGGTAAAATCTAAACCTTCTCTTTTAATGCATGTAAGTATTGCTCATACCCATGCATCTAGGATGAGTGAGGGAGTGCAAAAGAAAAGAGATATAAAAGAAAAGAGAGGTGAGCATAAAAATGAGAGGCAGCCAAATGAGCTGGTAAAAGGAGAGGGACTTGAGCACGTCCAGAGTGAATTTGAGGGAACCCCACACAAAAAGGCACCAGGCCTTGAGAGTCATTCTGTGAGGACTGATGAGATCATTTAGAAAAACAATGAGAGTGTGAGACATCCCATAGCCTCCTTGCCTCAGTCTTTTCCTTTCTCATCAAAAAGTTTAAGGTCTGATGGTCCTTCTAAACAAGCTGAATCAAGGTTGAAATCCCTTTAGGGCAGATGTGTATCCATGGAAGCTAAACTTGATGCTCTGTCCACCATGGTAGCTACTGGCTTTGCTGAGATTCAACAAACTCTATTATCGTTTTCTGCTGCCCTTAGTGCTGTCAACTTAACTAAGGGGGAGATAGTGGTAGATCAGAATAAAGTGCAAAATCAGAATACTGTAAGTCCAGTAGAGAAGGAGACACAAGGTGGAGCAACAAGCAAGGGGGAATCTAGTAGAAAGGGGGAGCAAATGGAAGAAGATGGAGATGGAAGTAAGGGGGAGCAAGATGCAAATGAAGATAGAATCTTTGGTGAAGAGTTGAGAGCTAGTGGAATTGGTGAATCTGTTGAAGTAGATGGTGAGCCAATGTTGGTGACTAAAGAAATATTGGAGCAATTACAAAGGGCTCAAACATCAACATTGCCTCCTCTGAAAATCAATGAACTAGTTCCTGAAGTCATGGAAACTCCACTGCAGAAACATTGGAGAGAAATGGAAGAGTCCAACAGACTCGGAAAAGGCAAAGACAAAATGCCTGAAAAGGTAAATCCTACAACAGGATACATTTGGTCTGATGGAAGTGGATATAGTCCTGAAGAGGCAGAAACGGTGATGGTTAGATACATGGAGAGTACTTTGCAGAACAAAGATGAAGAATTCAGTGCATTGGTAAATAGTGCCATAAAAGAGGCAGGAGGAGTATATAAAAAACTGTCACCAATACTGAAGGACAAAATAACAAGTATCTCTATGAAGGTGAATTTGGAGAAAAGATGGGCAGTTCATGTTTATCTCAAAACTGGCATCTCTAATTCATTACAATGCAGCTACTGCAAAGTCTGCAAGCTAGAGTGTTGAATGCCATGGGAACGAAAGTGAAAGCCAATTCTACAATCTTCAATAAAGATATGCTAACACAAATTAAAGGTCTTGCTGAAGAAAAGCTACTAGAAGTGATTGAAGAACCCTATGGTATTTGCTACAGAACAACCACAAGCACAGGAGCTAAAATGATTGGATTTCTGATCCTAATTGAAGAACCCAGATTGCATTCTAACACAATTATGGGAGTTCTGAAACAAATCCTCAAATCTAAGATAAACAGAGACAAAGTTAAGGCTGTCAAAGATATTCACAAACTGCTGGCAAAAGAGAGATGAAAGTCTTAGCTCTCAAGTGAAGAAATTGATTTCTGAAGCTAATGCCAGAAGAAGTGAAAGTGGTGGAAGCTGCACATATGATGACACCATTGATGATGATGATCTTGATGGAACTGGAGGATGTGCTCGGGGGCCTCTTTAGGGTTTTTGGGGGCATGGGGCATCTCTTGGGGTGCTCTGGCTCTCGGGGCTCGATTGATGACTACCGACCGAGAAAACGGTCGTCGGGCCCCGAGGTGCCTACGGGTGCCTTGGTGTGCTCGGGGCCTCAATAGGGTCTTTGGGGGCCTGGGGCATCTCCTGGGGTGCTCGGGCCCTCAGGGCTTGCTTGATGACTATTGACCGAGCAAAACGGCCGTCGGGCTCCGAGGTGCCTGTGGGAGCCTACGGGTGCCTTTGTGTGCTCGGGGCCACTTTAGGGTCTTTGGGGGCCAGGATCATCTCCTAGGGTGCTCGGGCTCTCGGGGCTTGCTTGATGACTACCGTCCGAGCAAAACGGCCATCGGGCCCCGAGATGCCTACGGGTGCCTTGGTGTGCTCGACGCCTCTTTAGGGTCCATTTTAATTTCATATTTAAATTTAAATTTAAATTTTGTTTATAATAACATAATATAATCGTATTTTAACACCTTAAAATACCTACTTTTGTTCAAATATAAAATAATTACAGAAAATGAGAAATAATAGAGTATAAGATAATGCATATATGAAACAAAGGGAATACAAATTGCAAAACAACATGCTTTGCAATCTATGATGGGTGACCCCCTGGGAAGTTCCCTTTTTCAAATTTTTTTTTTAAGTTTGCTACTAATTTTTTTGAATCACTAAATTATTTTTTCGTGGGACATTTGTATTAAAATATAATTTAAGCATTCATATATGAATTTTAAATTGAATATTTGGGGAAAAATATAATTTTTTTGAGCAAACTTAAAAAAATTTTGTGAAAAAGGGAACTACCCAAGGGGTCACCCATCATAGATTGCTCTACCCCAAGCACGCTTAACCTTGGAGTTTCGATTGGCACCAACACACTCGGCCAGGAATGCCACATCTTTTAATCTTATTAACCATTCATAAATGAATGCGAAACGAATTCTACTGATAAAATTTTTTCCTAAATTTTTTTTTAATTAAAATTTTTCAAATTTTAAATTAAATTTTGTAAAAAAAATTATTTTATCAATAGAATATAATTTTTTTCACTTTTTTTGTCATATTTTTTATCATATCATATAATTCATTTTTAAGGAAATTATGGAATCAATATTTTTATAAATAGTAATCATTTTTTTTCGAATTTTAGTTTAAAAATCTAGTAAATATAATTTCTTCCATTTTTCTCGAATTTTAAATTAATTAGCTAATTCAAAAAAATAATTTAGTAATTCAAAAAAATTATTAGCGCATTTTTTTTTCAGATTTTAAAGCAATATTTATAAATAAATATTTCCAAAATATTATTACTTAAAAAAATATTGAAATATGAGTGAAATTCGTTTCACATTCATATATGAAAGGTTAATAGAATTAACAGATATTGCATTTCTGGCCGAGTGCGTTGGTGCAAATCGAAACTCCGAGGTTAAGCGTGCTTTAGGTTAGAGCAATCTATGATGGGTGACCCCCTGGAAAGTTCCCTTTTTCAAAAAAAAATTTTAAGTTTGCTACTAATTTTTTTGAACAAACTTAAAAAAAAAATTTGAATAGCAAACATAAAAAAATTTTTTGAAAAAGGGAACTTCCCAGGGGGTCACCCATCATAGATTGCTCTACCCAAGCATGCTTAACCTCGGAGTTTCGATTAGCACCAACACACTCGGCCAGGAATGCCACATCTGTTAATCTTATTAACCATTCATATATGAATGCGAAACGAATTCCACTCATATTTCAATATTTTTTTAAGTAATAATATTTTAAAATATTTATTTATAAATATTGTTTTAAAATTCGAAAAAAAACATAAAACTATATTTTAAATTAATCGTTTTTTTGGAATTTTAGTTTAAAATTCCAGGAAAAATAATTTCAACCATTTTTCTCGAATTTCAAATTAATTATTAGGAATAAAATATAATTTTATGCTTTTTTTCGAATTTTAAAGGCAATTTTATTAGTAGAGATTGGCAATTCAAACTGACGCCTGGATGACGTCATGCTAAGGCTGTCTGTCGCAGGAGACATTGCGGCAGTATTTTTAAATCTTTTTTTTTGGGATTCTACAGTCGCAAGGAGTCGTTGCGTCTACTTGCTGTTTTTAGATTTATTTCCAGTTTTTCGAATATTAGGAAAAAATATTTAAATTTTGGGGAAAAAATTAGTCTTTCATTTTTCTCGAATTTTATATTTAACATTTGAAATAAATTAGTTCTGTAATTTATTTCTTGATATTAAAAATTGGAAAAATGATATTTTATTGATAAAAAATTTTCCTAAAATTTTTTTAAAATTAATTTTTTTCAAATTTTAAATTAAATTTTCGGAAAAAAAATATTTTATCAATAGAATATAATTTTTTTTTATCATATCATATAATTCATTTTTAAGTAAATTATGGATTCAATATTTTTATAAATAGTAATCGTTTTTTTCGAATTTTAGTTTAAAAATCTTGGAAATATAATTTCTTCCATTTTTCTCGAATTTTAAATTAATTAGCTAATTCAAAAAAATAATTTAGTAATTCAAAATAATTATTAGCGCATTTTTTTTGGATTTTAAAGCAATATTTATAAATAAATATCTCCAAAATATTATTACTTAAAAAAATATTGAAATATGAGTGGAATTCGTTTCACATTCATATATGAATGGCTAATAGAATTAACAGATGTGGCATTCCTGGCCGAGTGTGTTAGTGCGAATCGAAACTCCGAGGTTAAGCGTGCTTTGGGTTAGAGCAATATATGATGGTGACCCCTAGGAAGTTCTGTTTTTCAAATTTTTTTTTTTTTTTTAAGTTTGCTACTAATTTTTTTGAATCACTAAATTATTTTTTCGTGGGACATTTGTATTAAAATATAATTTAAGCATTCATATATGAATTTTAAATCGAATATTTGGGAAAAGAGATAATTTTTTTGAGCAAACTTAAAAAAATTTTGTGAAAAAGGGAACTTCCCAGGGTCACCCATCATAGATTGCTCTACCCCAAGCACGCTTAACCTCGGAGTTTCGATTGGCACCAACACACTCGGCCAGAAATGCCACATCTATTAATCTTATTAACCATCCATATATGAATGCGAAACGAATTCCACTCATATTTCAATATTTTTTAAGTAATTATATTTTAAATTAATCGTTTTTTTGGAATTTTAGTTTAAAATTTCGGGAAAAATATTTTCAACCATTTTTCTCGAATTTTAAATTAAATATATGGAATAAAATATAATTTTATGTTTTTTTTCGAATTTTAAAGGCAATTTTATTAGTAGAGGTTGGCAACTCAAACTGACGCTTGGATGACGTCATGCTGAGGCTGTCTGCCGCATGGAGACATTGCGACAGTATTTTTAAATTTTTTTTTCGGATTCTACTGCCGCGAGGAGTCGTTACGGCTACTTGCTGTTTTTAAATTTATTTCCAGTTTTTCGAATATTAGGATAAAAATATTTAAATTTTGGAAAAAAAATTAGTCTTTCATTTTTCTCGAATTTTATATTTAACATTTGAAATAAATTAGTTCTGTAATTTATTTCTTGATATTAAAAATTGGAAAATGATATTCTATTGATAAAAAATTTTCCTAAATTTTTTTTAAAATTAAAATTTTCAAATTTTAAATTAAATTTTGGAAAAAAAATATTTTATCAATAGAATATAATTTTTATTCACTGTTTTTGTCATATTTTTTTTTTATCATATCATATAATTCATTTTTAAAGAAATTATGGATTCAATATTTTTATAAATAGTAATCTTTTTTTTTCGAGTTTTAGTTTAAAAATCTAGGAAATATAATTTCTTCCATTTTTCTCCAATTTTAAATTAATTAGCTAATTCAAAAAAATAATTTAGTAATTCAGAAAAATTATTAGCGCATTTTTTTCGGATTTTAAAGCAATATTTATAAATAAATATCTCCAAAATATTATTACTTAAAAAAATATTGAAATATGAGTGGAATTCGTGTCACATTCATATATCAATGGTTAATAGAATTAACAAATGTGGCATTCCTGGCCGAGTGTGTTGGTGCTAATCGAAACTCCGAGGTTAAGCGTTCTT
Source organism: Saposhnikovia divaricata (assembly GCA_036435485.1). NCBI lineage: Eukaryota > Viridiplantae > Streptophyta > Magnoliopsida > Apiales > Apiaceae > Saposhnikovia > Saposhnikovia divaricata. Next base: position 39,811,209 of record CM071599.1, read on the forward strand.
TGGGTTAGAGCAATTTTTGATGGGTGACCCACTGGGAAGTTCCCTTTTTCAAAAAAAAATTTAAGTTTGCTACTAATTTATTTGAATCACTAAATTATTTTTACGTGGGACATTTGTATTAAAATATAATTTAATCATTCATATATGACTTTTAAATTGAATATTTGGGAAAAGAAATATTTTTTTTGAGCAAACTTAAAAAAATTTTGTGAAAAAGGGAACTTCCCAGGGGTCACCCATCATACATTGCTCTACCCCAAGCCCGCTTAACCTTGGAGTTTCGATTGGCACCAACACACTCAGCCAGGAATGCCACATCTGTTAATCTTATTAACCATTCATATATGAATGCGAAACGAATTCCACTCATATTTCAATATTTTTTTAAGTAATAATATTTTAAAATATTTATTTATAAATATTGTTTTAAAATTCGAAAAAAAACATAAAATTATATTTTAAATTAATCGTTTTTTTTGGAGTTTTAGTTTAAAATTCCGTGAAAAATAATTTCAACCATTTTTATCGAATTTTAAATTAAATATTAGGAATAAAATATAATTTTATGCTTTTTTCGAATTTTAAAGGCAATTTTATTAGTAGAGGTTGGCAACTCAAACTGACGCCTGGATGACGTCATGCTGAGGCTGTCTGCCGCATGGAGACATTGCGGTAGTATTTTTAAATCTTTTTTTTTTTCGGATTCTACTGCCGCGAGGAGTCGTTGCGGCTACTTGCTGTTTTTAGATTTATTTCCAGTTTTTCGAATATTAGGAAAAAAAATATTTAAATTTTGGGGAAAAAATTAGTCTTTCATTTTTCTCGAATTTTATATTTAACATTTGAAATAAATTAGTTCTGTAATTTATTTCTTGATATTAAAAATTGGAAATATGATATTCTATTGATAAAATTTTTTCCTAAATTTTTTTTGAATTAGATTTTTTCAAATTTTAAATTAAATTTTGGGGAAAAAAATATTGTATCAATATGATATAATTTTTTTTCACTTTTCTTTGTCATATTTTTTTATCATATCATATAATTCATTTTTAAGTAAATTATGGATTCAATATTTTTATAAATAGTAATCGTTTTTTTCGAATTTTAGTTTAAAAATCTAGGAAATATAATTTCTTCCATTTTTCTCGAATTTTAAATTAATTAGCTAATTCAAAAAAATAATTTAGTAATTCAAAAAAATTATTAGTGCATTTTTTTCGGATTTTAAAGCAATATTTATAAATAAATATCTCCAAAATATTATTACTTAAAAAAATATTGAAATATGAGTGGAATTCGTTTCACATTCATATATGAAAGGTTAATAAAATTAACAGATGTGGCATTCCTTGCCGAGTTTGTTGGTGCGAATCGAAACTCCGAGGTTAAGCGTGCTTTGGGTTAGAGCAATCTATGATGGGTGACCCTGTAACGCCCCCAAATCCGCCCTGTTTGGGGATCCGGGTCGTCACATTGTCTCAATATCCTGCAGCACACGTTAACGCAAAAATAAAGCATAATATTTAATACACAGAGCATAAGTGTCCCACTCCGCAGATCCAAGATCGGTCTCACACATTAATACAATACAACTTATTACATCTTAGGATAATATCTTACATAAGTTCACAAAAGTAGAAAGATAAAGGTTCCAGCTAGATATTCTAGTTCTTGTCAGTATAGCCTTGAGCTTTTCCCTTTCCCCTGGATCCCTGGTTGGACGTCTCGCCTCTTTCCATCTTAACAACTGAATAAAATGTTGTAAAGCAAGAATGATCAACTATGGTGCTCATCAAGTTCTCTCCTTACTCGGTATATAAATATAATAAGATTTACCGAAAGGGAATACTCAAAATTTTAAATATAGGAATCACAATCTAGCAATGACTCAATATTCATCTCGAAAACAGAATACTCGAAAGTCTCAAGTCTCAACTGATAAAACTCTGATGATTCAAAACCCATCTCAATAAAAGTATACTCGAAAGAACTTATTTGATATAACTCTAATTATGAAATATACTCGTATGCAGGCAAAGTGCCCTGGTAATATTTACTGATAGATCTAAACAACTTATCTTTGAATAAAGAAGTTGGAATTTAGAAGCTTGAGATACTGGTTTTCCGCCTTCACGATACCCCACAGCGTAATCAACCGCTGTGTCGCAAGTACCGCACACCTGTGATACCCCATAGCACGATCACTACTATGTCGCAAGTACCACCATATCGTTTTGCTAGCAACGAGTTGGTTGAAAAGTCAACCTGGCAACACTTGTGCCAAAATGTTAATATTTCTCTTTCGATACCACGAGTTTATTCCTCATGTTGATCTGAGAGAAAACCCATGGGCCACTCCCATGTTGACCAGTAGAGTACAGAATTCCCGAATATTTGATGAACAGATAACTTAAGATAACTCTTCCAAGAAAATAATTATTAATATGGCGAACTGCCAGTCTGACTCAATTGCACCACCAATCCGAACAATGGACTGATGTCAACTCTCAATAATAATATTTCATTGGTTGACACGAACAAAATGTCAAACCTTGACAATAAATGCAACTATCTCGGAATAATGAGAATAGTCTTAAAAATGAAATATTTTGAGTCGTACCGAACAAATAGTACTACTCGAATATTTATAATACCCACAATTGATGAACGTTAAATAGAATATTTTTCATTTGATCAATGAGTAAAACTCTAACGATCCAAATTTTATAACTCTTACTTGTTGATTCGAGAGATGAATCAACTAAAAGATAATCAATAAATATTGTCGAATTTGTACAATAAATTCGACTGAAAAGAATGAATTTAACTAGCTCGAACAAATGAGACTAGTTCCACTGAATCAAATCAAGTAGTCGTCTCGAATTAATGAGATCGACCCGATAGCAATGAAATTCCTTATACGCTTATAGGGGATATAATTTACAAGTAAACTACTTTTAACAGTAAAATCATATTGCAACGGGAAAATAGTGCTCGAAAGAGTTGTAGTATAAGCAGCAGCAAAATAAGTCTCATAATTGATAACTCGAAAATAATTACGAATGAATTAACAAGGATAGAAATATGAAAATTCGAAGATTTAGGGTAGGAATGAACTTGCCTCGATCTCGAAGTGCAATAAATGCAGATAAAATTTATACTCTACCCGTGAACTTGGCTTCGCTCTACGGCTCGGGAATTATTCTCTAAAAATGGCAACCACAAAAATGTGAGCGATTCGTCAAACTAAAAATGTTCCTGAACCGATAATATAATATTTAAATATAGTAATAAAATATCTCTTGAAGATCTCCACAATAATTATCGGAAAATAATTCCCAGATAAATAAATCTCTCTTCGAACTCAGGAATTAAATCTAGAAAACATATATTATTTAATATACGTGGTCTCACTTAAAACGATAATATGATTACCGGGTATAACGAAAATAATCCATTTTTTACATCTCGTATATAATTAAATAATACTCTAATTTTAGCCTCTAAATTAATCTGGTCCGACCGGGTTCAATAAATAATCCAAAAATATTAATTATCAGCTTCTAAAATTAAAACCATATTTAACTCTATTTATTCACAAATATACCCCTTTTATTAATGAAACCTTAAATCTCTAATTTACGTCACAAAATATTTTTATTTAATTAATAAATCAATCACCATTCTATTTAATTATTCATTTCTTACAATTTAAATAATAATCCAATTTTAACTAGACCAATTAAATCCATTTTTATTTAACTTATTTATTCCTCACAATTTTAACTAAAGATCCAAATTTAACGAAACTAATTGAACCTCTTTTATTTTCGTTCATATGAATCCTGATTAAAACGATCCACCATTCATTTTATCATATTTGTATTATTATATTATTAATTTAACTACAACAATGGTGTGGGTCCCACCTCCCCAACACCACCACGCGCCTCCCCTCCCCTGCAACTCTCTCCCTCGTACCTCTCTCTCTCTCTCTCCCTCCTCTCTCTCTCGGTCAATCTCTTTGAATCTCTCTCGACTTCACCCTCTTCATCTCTAATTTCTCTTCTCTCCCTCTCTTTCTCGAACTCTCTCTCAATTTCTCCGACCATCTCTCTCTATCCCCTCATCTCTCTTCATCTCTCTGTTATCTTCTCTCCCTCCCTTTCTCGAACTCTCTCTCAATCTCTCCGACCATCTCTCTCTATCTCCCTCATCTCTCTGTTCTGCTTCGCACAACAGCAACAACAACGCCAACCAACACCACCACCGCAACGGTGGTGGTCGTCTCCTTATTTCCCCTTCTCCGACAACAACCATCAAACTCCTTTCTTCCTCCTCTATCGACTACACTAAACAACACCACCATCACAGCACGAATCCAACACCCATCCTCCTTATTACTCCGATTTCAACCCACCAATCTACACCCTCAATCCACATGACAATCACCTCACGGAACGAACAACAACACCCTCCAAACGGTAACTACAAACTCTTCCTTCCTCTCCTGAATCTCCTCCAACTGTCTCTCCCCCTTTATTCCGATACCACCCATAAACAAAACAATCGGGACAACACAAGACATGACAATACATGCACAAACAATGAATCGACAAAAAAAAAACGTAAATTAAATGAGATAACTACCTGTGGCTTGTTTGTAATCGGTTTGTATAAAAATATATGGTCGAGATTTTAGAATTAAGAATAGAAGTAATCGGTGCTCTCAGCTTTGTTCTCTGTTTGCATACAAATGTATGGTCGGGAGTTTTGACTAGAAAGAAAAAAAAAGGGGTCAGTTTTGTTCTTGTAAAAAAAATGAACGATATAATTGAGATAGAAATGAGGCCGGTTAGTCAAAAAGCATGGGCTAACAAAAAGAAGCTTTTTGTGTTTTGTGAAAAGCATTTCCGTGTTTTCTGGAATGCTGTCTTCTCAATAATCTTGTTGTCCCCTACCGGCTAAATAAAACGATACTTTAATATCGTTTCCAAAAATAAATTTGATCCAAAAGTTAAAATCTTATTTTCTTAAATTTTCCTGATTTTAGTTAATATCAAATAAATATAAATAAACAAATATAATATAATATTTACTCACATATGAATATATAAAATTCTGAAATTTTACACAAATGCGCTAATTAAAAAAAATATACTAGTGCATCACTCTTAAATAAAATTTAAATATCGATTAGGAAAAATTTGTTTGAAAATTCGCGGTTATTACAGACCCCCTGGGAAGTTTCCTTTTTCAAAAATTTTTCGATTGTTCTTTCCCAAGCACGCTTAACCTCGGAGTTTCGATTTTTAGTTTAAAAATCTAGGAAATATAATTTCTTCCATTTTTCTCGAATTTAAATTAATTAGCCAATTCACAAAAATAATTTAGTAATTCAAAAAAATTATTAGCGCAATTTTTTTCGGATTTTAAAGCAATATTTATAAATAAATATCTCCAAAATATTATTACTTAAAGAAATATTGAAATATGAGTGGAATTCGTTTCACATTCATATATGAATGGTTAATAGAATTAACAGATGTGACATTCCTGGCCGAGTGTGATGGTGCGAATCGAAACTCCGAGGTTAAGCGTGCTTTGGGTTAGAGAAATCTATGACGGGTGACTCCCTGGGAAGTTCCCTTTTTCAAAAAAAAAAAATTTAAGTTTGCTACTAATTTTTTTGAATCACTAAATTATTTTTTCGTGGGACATTTGTAATAAAATATAATTTAAGCATTCATATATGAATTTTAAATTGAATATTTAGGAAAAGAGATAATTTTTTTGAGTAAACTTAAAAAAATTTTGTGAAAAAGGGAACTTCCCAAGGGGTCACCCATCATAGATTGCTCTACCCCAAGCACGCTTAACCTCGGAGTTTCGATTGGCACCAACACACTCGGCTAGGAATGCCACATCTATTAAACTTATTAACCATTCATATATGAATACGAAACGAATTCCACTCATATTTCAATATTTTTTAAGTAATAATATTTTAAAATATTTATTTATAAATATTGCTTTAAAATTCGAAAAAAAACATAAAATTATATTTTAAATTAATCGTTTTTTTGGAATTTTAGTTTAAAATTCCGGGAAAAATAATTTCAACCATTTTTCTCGAATTTTAAATTAAATATTAGGAATAAAATATAATTTTATGCTTTTTTTTTCGAATTTTAAAGGCAATTTTATTAGTAGAGGTTGGCAACTCAAACTGACGCTTGGATGACGTCATGCTGAGGCTGTCTGCCGCATGGAGACATTGCGACAGTATTTTAAATTTTTTTTTTTTGGATTCTACTGTCGCGACGAGTCGTTGCGGCTACTTGCTGTTTTTAGATTTATTTCTAGTTTTTCGAATATAAGGATAAAAATATTTAAATTTTGGGAAAAAAATTAGTCTTTCATTTTTCTCAAATTTTATATTTAACATTTGAAATAAATTAGTTCTTTAATTTATTTCTTGATATTAAAAATTGGAAAAATGATATTCTATTGATAAAAATTTTTCCTAAATTTTTTTTAAATTAAATTTTTTCAAATTTTAAATTAAATTTTGGAAAAAAAATATTTTATCAATAGAATATAATTTTTTTTCACTTTTTTGTCACATTTTTTTATCATATCATATAATTCATTTTTAAGGAAATTATGGATTCAATATTTTTATAAATAGTAATCGTTCTTTTCGATTTTTAGTTTAAAAATCTAGGAAATATAATTTCTTCCATTTTTCTCGAATTTAAATTAATTAGCTAATTCAAAAAAAAAATTTAGTAATTCAAAAAAATTATTAGCGCATTTTATTCGGATTTTAAAGCAATATTTATAAATAAATATCTCCAAAATATTATTACTTAAAAAAATATTGAAATATGAGTGGAATTCGTTTCACATTCATATATGAATGGTTAATAGAATTAACAAATGTGGCATTCTTGGCCGAGTGTGTTGGTGCTAATCGAAACTCTAAGCATGCTTTGGGTTAGAGCAATATATGGGAGTGTGACCCCCTGGGAAGTTCCCTTTTTCAATTTTTTTTTAAGTTTGCTACTAATTTATTTGAATCACTAAATTATTTTTTCGTGGGACATTTGTATTAAAATATAATTTAAGCATTCATATATGAATTTTAAATTGAATATTTGGGAAAAGAGATAATTTTTTTGAGCAAACTTAAAAAAAAATTGTGAAAAAGGGAACTTCCCAGGGGGTCACCCATCATAGATTGCTCTACCCCAAGTACGCTTGACCTCGGAGTTTCGATTGGCACCAACACACTCGGCCAGGAATGCCACATCTGTTAATCTTATTAACCATTCATATATGAATGCGAAACGAATTCCACTCATATTTCAATATTTTTTTAAGTAATAATATTTTAAAATATTAATTTATAAATATTGCTTCAAAATTCGAAAAAAAACATAAAATTATATTTTAAATTAATCATTTTTTTGGAATTTTAGTTTAAAATTCCGGGAAAAATAATTTCAACCATTTTTCTCGAATTTTAAATTAAATATTAGGAATAAAATATAATTTTATGCTTTTTTTCGAATTTTAAAGGCAATTTTATTAGTAGAGGTTGGCAACTCAAACTGACGCCTGGATGACGTCATGCTGAGGATGTCTGCCGCATGGAGACATTGCGGCAGTATTTTTAAATCTTTTTTTTTCGGATTCTACTGCCGCGAGGAGTCGTTGCAGCTACTTGATGTTTTTAGATTTATTTCCAGTTTTTCGAATATTAGGAAAAAAATATTTAAATTTTGGAAAAAAAATTAGTCTTTCATTTTTCTCGAATTTTATATTTAACATTTGAAATAAATTAGTTCTGTAATTTATTTCTTGATATTAAAAATTGGAAAAATGATATTCAATTGATAATTTTTTTTTTATATAAATTTTTTCAAATTTTAAATTAAATTTTGGGAAAAAAATATTTTATCAATAGAATATAATTTTTTTCCCTTTTTTTGGTAATATTTTTTATCATATCATATAATTCATTTTTAAGGAAATTATGGATTCAATATTTTTATAAATAGTAATCATTTTTTTCGAATTTTAGTTTAAAAATCTAGGAAATATAATTTCTTCCATTTTTCTCAAATTTTAAATTAATTAGCTAATTCAAAAAAATAATTTAGTAATTCAAAAAAATTATTAGCGCATTTTATTCGGATTTTAAAGCAATATTTATAAATAAATATCTCAAAAATATTATTACTTAAAAAAATATTGAAATATGAGTGGAATTCGTTTAACATTCATATATGATTGGTTAATGGAATTAACAGATGTGGCATTCCTAGCCGAGTGTGTTGGTGCGAATCGAAACTCCGAGGTTAAGCGTGCTTTGGGTTAGAGCAATCTATGATGGGTGACCCCCTGGGAAGTTCCCTTTTTCAAAATTTTTTTTTAAATTTCCTACTAATTTTTTTGAATCACTTAATTATTTTTTCGTGGGACATTTGTATTAAAATTTAATTTAAGCATTCATATATGAATTTTAAATTGAATATTTGGGAAAAGAGATAACTTTTTTGAGAAAACTTAAAAAAAATTTGTGAAAAAGGGAACTTCCTAGGGGGTCACACATCATAGATTGCTCTACCCCAAGCACGCTTAACCTCGGAGTTTCGATTGGCACCAATACACTCGGCCAGGAATGCCACATGTGTTAATCTTATTAACCATTCATATATGAATGCGAAACGAATTCCACTCATATTTCAATATTTTTTTAAGTAATAATATTTTAAAATATTTATTTATAAATATTGCTTTAAAATTCAAAAAAAACATAAAATTATATTTTAAATTAATCATTTTTATGGAATTTTAGTTTAAAATTCCTGAAAAAATCATTTCAACCATTTTTCTCAAATTTTAAATTAAATATTAGGAATAAAATATAATTTTATGTTTTTTTTCGAATTTTAAAGGCAAATTTATTAGTAGAGGATGGCAACTCAAACTGACGCCTGGATGACGTCATGCTGAGGCAGTCTGCCGCATGGAGACATTGCGGCAGTATTTTTAAATCATTTTTTTCGGATTCTACTTCCGCGAGGAGTTGTTGCGGCTACTTGCTGTTTTTAAATTTATTTCCAGTTTTTCGAATATTAGGAAAAAAATATTTAAATTTTGGAAAAAAAAAAATTAGTCTTTCATTTTTCTCGAATTTTATATTTAACATTTGAAATAAATTAGTTCTGTAATTTATTTCTTGATATTGAAAATTAGAAAAATGATATTCTATTGATGAAATTTTTTCCTAAATTTTTTTTTTAAATTAAATTTTTTCAAATTTTAAATTAAATTTTGGAAAAAAAATATTTTATCAATAGAATATAATATTTTTTCACTTTTTTTGTCATAATTTTTATCATATCATATAATTCATTTTTAAGGAAATCAAGGATTCAATATTTTTATAAATAGTAATCGTTTTTTTCGAATTTTAGTTTAAAAATCTAGGAAATATAATTTCTTCCATTTTTCTCGAATTTTAAATTAATTACCTAATTCAAAAAACTTATTAGCGCATTTTTTTTCGGATTTTAAAGCAATACTTATAAATAAATATCTCCAAAATATTATTACTTAAAAAAATATTGAAATATGAGTGGAATTCGTTTCACATTCATATATGAATGGTTAATAGAATTAACAGATGTGGAATTCCGGGCCGAGTGTGTTGGTGCAATTCGAAACTCCGAGATTAAGCGTGCTTTGGGTTAGAGCAATCTATGATGGGTGACCCCCTGGGAAGTTCCCTTTCTCAAAATTTTTTTTTAAGTTTGCTCTACCCATCATAGATTCATAGATTGCTCTACCCCAAGCACGCATCGAAGGGTTTCGAGCATCGAATGTTGCGGAAAGCAATAATTAAAACAATAAAATCGAAACCCAATCGCAGGATCCATGCTAAACAAGACGTTTAATTCGTAGTTATGAACGTTTACCTTAAAACGAAGCTTTAACAAATTGATGACAGATGGAGGTCCAATGCAATCACCACGCAACCCTCTTCGAGATCTACGTTGCCAAAGTAGTCCACACGAACGCTTGATCGTCCAACGATCCCCGGAGCCGGTAATAGCCGAAGAACCTGCCTCTCTCTCTCTAGCCTCCCACACGTTTTAATGAATTGCAAAAGTGTGTTCCTAAACAATACATCATAATGTATTTATAGGGAAGAAAGATTGGGCTAAACCCTAAATCGAATTGGGCTTCTCCAAACCCATTCTGATTTGGTTTTATTATTAAATTCGAATTCTTTTTAATAATTAATTAAGACTAGCTTAATTAATTAATAACCAATTTCGAATTTAATGATTTAAATTCATAATTTAAATTAAAACTCCTTTTAAACGTTCTTATTGTGTAACCCTTTAGGTTATTATTACGTTGGCAATAATTTTAAAATCCAATAATAAAATTATAAACAATGAGCGGCATCTAGTAATACATCATTGCTACCCAAGTAATAATGATAATTGGTGATCCAACTAAACCTTTCGTGATTAATGTTTCCGTGTAATATAATCCCTTTAACCAAATATTATAGATTAAACTCGAGGCATGTTAATAGTCATCCTCTTCAACGTTTAATTTGGGTTTCCTTGATCAATGAGTACACTATTAAAACAAATCAATATTTGAGCATGGCCATGCATTTTCATAGTCTCACTCAATCAAGAGGCCAATAATATCTCTCCTAATAATAGGAGGGTTAAATCCTTTATCTATCATTCATATTTCTCATACGACTCATAATATACCCGATGTACATTTTTATCATCACCCGGTCAAAGGTAACTTTTAATGTAGTCAAAGTATATTAATCCTCGTATAGAAATATAATGATCTCAAGTCTAAGGATCATTACACCATTATCACTGTGAGTCTTTCTAATGACATTATCAACATGTAGAATCTCACCGTGGGTTAATCCAGTGCCATGTATAAAATTACATGCACCTATGTTCTTGACTTTAGTATCACTATACCTATGACCAATGAGATGTGGTCATCCGTCAACAAACATACTAATCTTTATGCATTATAATTGTCCAATATTAATAATGCTCGATTAGGGATATTTAGGAATATAAACACTATTCATATAATCTCATTTTTAAGTCACATACTTAAAGATATATAATACATGTTCTATATTCCAAGGACATTTATTACTTCTATATTTATATCATAGTAAATTAAAACATAATAAATTATTGTAGAATAATCAGTAGAACATGATCATTAAGTAACACAATAGTCTTTCCTAGAAGTACAACTACATTGTCTCTAGGGCACTAACACTATCAATCTCCCACTTGCACTAGAGCCAATCGCCCATGTATCTACTACCCATGGAACTAGTGTGACCTTCGTGCTTCTGCTGCGACAAAGCCTTAGTCAGTGGGTCCGGAACATTACCATTAGTATGCACTTTACATATATCTATATCTCCTCTCTCGTTTATCTCTCGAAGAAGGTGATATCTCCTAAGTATATGCTTTGCCTTGGAATGGGACCTTGGTTCATTAGCCTGCGCAATGGCTTCATTGTTATCGCAATACAGATCAACTGGATCTGCGATCGATGGAACCACACCAAGTCCTGTAATAAACTTCCAAATCCAAACAGCCTCTTTGGTTGCTTCACTGGCAGCAATATACTTAGCTTCCATTGTAGAATCAGCTACTGTCTCTTGCTTTGAACTTTTGAAACTTACAGCACCTCCATTTAGACAAAACACGAATCCAGACTAGGACACAGAATCGTCCCTATCTATCTGGAAACTATCATTAGTGTAACCTCTTACAACTAGCTTCTCATCTCCTCCGTATATCAAGAACGAATCTTTAGTCCGTTTAAGGTACTTAAGAATATTCTTGATAGTTGTCCAGTGACCCTCACCTGGATTAGACTGGAATTTGCTCGTCATGCTCAAAGCATACGAGACATCAGGACGAGTACATATCATTGCATACATTATAGAACCAATTGCCGAAGCATATGGTACTTTACTCATATAGTCCTTATCATCTGATGATTTAGGACAGTTTTCCTTTGAGATCACTATCCCATGAGACACTGGGACATATCCTCTCTTTGCCTCTTGCATCCCAAAATGATGCAATACTTTGTCAATGTATGTACTCTGACTTACGACGATTAACCTTTTAGATCTATCTCTGTAGATCCTGATCCCTAAGATGTAGGTAGCATCGCCTATGTCTTTCATCGAGAAACTTTTTCCCAACCAAGTCTTCATAGCCTGTAGAGAAGGAATGTCATTCCCTATTTGTAATATGTCATCTACATATAATACTAGGAATGCCACATGGCTCCCACTAACCTTTTTGTAAACACACAGTTCATCCTCATTTTGTATGAAGCCAAACTCTTTGATTATTTCATCAAAATGAATGTTCCATCTTCTAGAGGCCTGCTTTAATCCATAAATGGATTGGCAACTTACAAACCATTCTAGCAAACCTCGAATCGACAAAACCCTGAGGTTGTGTCATGTACACATCCTCTTCTAAGCTCCCATTTAAGAAAGCGGTCTTGACATCCATTTGCCAGATCTCATAGTCATAATAAGCTGCTATCGCAAGCAAAATCCTGATGGATTTGACCATAGCTACTGGTGAGAAAGTTTCATCATAGTCAATACCATGAATTTGCTTGAAACCTTTCGTCACTAGTCTTGCTTTGTAGGTCTACAAATTTCCATCCATGTCAGTTTTCTTCTTGAAAACCCAATTGCACTCTATGGGTTTTACCCCATTAGGTGGTTCAACCAAAGTCCATACTTGGTTTTCATACATGGAATCCATCTCAGATTTCATGGCCTCCAGCCATCTCTCAGAATCTGGATTATTCATAGCTTCCTTGTAGGTGAGAGGCTCATCATTATCTACAAGCATCACATCGCCACTTTGAGTCAGGAGAAATCCATAACATCTCTCTGGCTCATGGTGAATCCTACTAGATCTACGAACGACCTGTGTTTCTTGAGCATTATTGTTCTCAACATCTTGAGTCTAATCCTGCTCATGTTCCAACTCTGGTTCAACATTATTTTGTAGTTCTCGATCCTCATCGAGATCTATTTTCCTTCCACTATTTTTCTTAGAAAGCAGTTCTTTCTCTAGAAACACAGCCGTTCGAGCAACAAACACTTTGTTCTCAGAAGGTTTATAGAAATAATACCCTTTAGCTTCTAATGGGTATCCTACAAATTTATATTTATCTGATTTCGGTCCTAGCTTATCAGAGACCAAGCGTTTCACAAACGCTTCACATCCCCAAACTTTCATAAATGACATGCTATTACGTTTATCAGTCCATATCACATATGGTGTCTTTTGAACCGATTTTGAAGGAACTCGGTTTAGTGTTTGTGCAGCCGTCTCTAGGGCATAACCCCAGAAACTGATTGGAAGATCCGCATGACTCATCATCGATCGTACCATGTCCAACAAGGTACGATTTCTCCTTTCAGACACCCCATTCCATTGTGGCGTTCCAGGGGGAGTGAGTTGTGAAACGATACCACACTCCTTTAGGAAATTCTTGAATTCCAAGCTTAAGTATTCTCCCTCACGATCAGATCGTAGAGTTTTAATACTTTCGCCTAATTGCTTTTCAACTTCAGCCTTATACTCTTTGAATTTTTTTTAAATGATCCAGATTTGTTCTTCAAAAGATACACATATCCGTATCTACTAAAATCATCAGTAAAGGTTATGAAATAATAAAAGCCACCTATTTCCATCGTACGTATTGGAGCACATACATCACTATGTATCAATTCCAATCGTTGGTGGCCCACTCACCTTGACCGGTAAAAGGAGCTTTAGTCATTTTGCCAATGAGACATGATTCGCATTCTTCGTATGATTCAAAATCAAACTTATCAAAGTATCCATCCCTATGTAATTTGGAAATGCGATTCTCATTTATAAGGCATAAACGACAGTGCCAGAGGTATGTGTGATTTGAGTCATTTGTCTTTAGACGTTTGTTATTTATATTATAGACAGGAGTATCAAGATCAAGAACATATAAACCATTAAACAAACGTGCAACCCCATAGGTAACATTATTGAATGAGAACGAACAACCATTGTTCTGAATCAAAAATGAAAAACCAATCTTGTTCAAACAAGAAACGGAAATAATGTTTCTGCAAATCGCAGGCACGTAATAACAGTTCTCAAGTTCTAAAATAAGCCCGATGGGCAACGATAAATAATAAGTCCCTACAGCTAAGGCAGCAACCTTTGCTCCATTGTCAACACGTAGGTCGACTTCTCCTTTCTCCAAAATCCTACTCCTTCGAAGTTCTTGCACATTCATACAAATGTGGGAACCACATCTAGTATCCAATACCCATGATGTACAAGGAGATAAATTGACTTCTGTAACATAAATACCTGAATCCGAAATCTGAACAGCCTTCAGTTTCTTTAGTTCCTCCAAATAATTTTGACAGTTTCTCTTCCAATGACCCGACTTCATGCAATAGTGACAATCACCTTTTGCAACACCTCCTGTAGGCATTAAAGCCCTTTTAGGAGTTTGTCTTGGATTAGCATTAGATTTGGATCCAATCCTCTTCTTGCCTTTCCATTGCCAATCGAGGAAGTTTGTTCTTGTCATCTTGTCCTTCTCAAGGACTGATCGTACAGAGAAGTTTATTTGAGTTGTTTGTCATTTGAATATCCACAATGTTAAAATGCATAAAATAATTAGTCTACGGTATTATTAATTTATGTTCAAGTGATTATTCATATATATTTAGAATATATATCTCCGACTATTTTTATCAAATTAATAGCCCTTACTATTAATTCGGAAAGAATATCCGATAAATCTTTCTAGTGAGCCAAGATCCATATTTCGTCATGTCCTAAGTCAACCACTGGTAGTCCTTAAAACATAATTATTTAGGTAGACAATAGTTGTCAATTATATCATATATAATTCTTGGATAGTTTGGTGAACAACGATTGATCTTATCTATCTAATAGATTTTTAACCAAACTCTATGCTTCTAAGTTCATAATAGTTGAATATAACCGTTTATTTTCACCTTATTATGACGACTCAGTTAAGTTAGACCCAATGATACAACGGCCGAATATAATTGTTTATATTCATCGCATCTCACCACGATAGACAGGAGTCCCTGACACTGACAGCCCTTCCCCTTATCGATTTAGGATTCGATGAGTGTTCATTCATTGGAAAGCATCTGATTAAAAATTAATATTTTGTTAAGGGGTTTAGAAAATTTATAACGATCATGATCACATCATAAAGAGATCCTAAATTTTTCCTTGAACCAAATATTTCAAATTGACATCTTAAATTGTTCATTTCCCATGTAAATGGAGGATCCCAATGGTCACACTTAATACCCATTAACCTTACGAATACGCATATTCGCTTTTGTCAGAAAATCCCAATTTTAGATATCAAAAATCCATATTTAATTCCGTGTTTTAAAAATCCATATTTCATAAACACAAGAATCTCATGATCGTTTGTTAATTTTAAAATCTTGAATCGTTACAGATTTTATCTTGTTTAGCAGGCATGGCATGGGTGTCGTATCTAATACATACATGATTAATCTAATTAAACATGCATCTTTATCTCTACACATACATTGTATCACATACATTCATATATATGTAAAGTGCATAAATTAAATGTGTTTGGTTATGGCCCATCCTATGTGATCTTTTCAAGCTAATGAAAAGATCAAGGTCAATCTATGGTGGTTAACAAAATACAATTTAAATACATGCATGTCTTCTACATTGCCTCTTCGTGGGAATCGCCTCCTTGCTTCCTTGTTCTTCTTGTCATCTTTAATAGTTGCATTGAATAATTGAAAAAACATGCTACACTAATAAACTTACAAGATAAACTTGAGTTACATTCGAGATTTATTAATTACAAGGAATAACAACATGCAAGTCGTATTTAGAAACCAAGCCATAAAATCAAAACCACTATCCTATTGGTCTTAGGGCCATAACCAATCACCATGCTCATATAACAATTAAGAACATGTAATGTTAGGCCGAATACACACTTATAATCAACTAAGTATGAGAGAATAACAATAAGTTCTTTTAAAAACTTTAAAAACTGTTTAAATTAACTTCTCTCTCAGTGATGTAAATTATCACAGAGAGATGCTTAGGTTACAATGAAAGATATTGTATTACACGATCGATACCCTTCTAGGGTTAACCTAACTGTATTTATAAGATATACTGCTGCTATACAATCGATAATTGATACTCCTATAAATTAGCTATACAATTGATATCAATTACGATTGCTACTCGTCTCCTTAGTCAACTCAATCTCTTTGACAACTATCCAATCTTCAAAGATATTGCTTCCATAATTATCTTCAATAATTCTTCAAACACTGTTGATAAGTAGACGCTTCCTCCAGACAGAGTTTAACAAACTCTGTCGAGCTTCCAACAGTCAGTGTATAACAAACTCTGTTCAGCTTCTATCTTTCAGAGTTTAACTAAACTCTGACGGCTTCCTGTTTAAACTCTGTTTTTCCCTGCAAAACTTAAACACTGATATTAACCATATCAATTATATTTAACAATCTCCCCCAACTTGTTCATTAGTAAAAATGCACAAGTTAACAATAATTGATGATGTCAAAACAATTTCATACAAACACAGTGTTTATTAAAATAAGCAGAGTTTAAACTTGACTTAACAAAAGTCTACAGAAACAAGAAAATTCTTACAGACTTTAATCTCTAATCTCCTCAAGATCTGGCGTTGTTCTGAGATAATCTATGAGCAATCTTTTCTCTGCATTTTCAAGCTCAACCTTCATAGCTTCTTTAATCTCTCTTAGCTGAGGATCACTCTCATCCGTCTGATAGATAGCAGATCTAAGATCATAGATTTTGTTTCTCCTCATCTCATTTCCCAGCCTAATAAATTTGACTTCTTCTGACTGTGAATTGAAGTCAAGTACTGTGATTCCCAAATCAGTCTTTAATTTTGCAGTACACTTCTTCATTTCAATAAGATTTCCATTCCAATCTCTGTACTTAGGAACATATCTGCTATTGCACTTCATCCCTCTGATTGCCAAATTCTGGAGCATTTTCTGTCTGAGCACATTTGCAACTGATTGAGTCCTTTGACTATTCACCTTGAAAAGATATAGAACATATTCTAATTCTTCCCAATATTTCAAGCCAATATCATTCTCACCAATTCTAAATACTGTCCCATCAGCCATGAAGTACAAGAGAAAATCCTTCTTTAAACTCTTCTGATAAACTAACTGTACTGATTCCAGTCTGTCCAAACTCTCTTGAGTGACACCACGACCTGGAACAGCCAGTGAAGAAGGATCTCTGGGACCAGTATATTGCCTTTTGTCTTTGTGTGAGCCTAGACCACCCTTATTGTTTCCAACCTTACAAGACAAGGCTCTTCCATCAGAAAAATCCATAGAAACTCCAGATAATAGATTTGGATCATGAAGTGTTCCTTTTTCCAAAAACTGATTGCAACTGAGAAGATAAAGGTCTAGACACAACTTGTGTAGCAACAGAGGTTGTGTTTTCTTTCTTCTGTACAACTTGTGTAGAAACAGAGGTTGTAACTTTCTTCTGTGAAATTTCTCCTTCAATGCCTTTCAGCTTGAGTTTAGCTTCTGCTGCCGTTGATTTCTTTGATAACTGTGATCTTTGACTAACATCAGCACTTTCCTTGATCACAATGCCTTTAAGTAACTTTCCAGACTTTAAAGCTTTGAGATGTTCTTCTTGTAAACTCTTTTCTTCAGCTTTAATGTCTTTAATTGTAACTCCTTCCTCATTTTCTTCAATAAACAATTTAGCAGCCAACTCTTCATCAGTCTGTGGATTAGAAGATAATAGCAAACTCTTGGTCTTTGAAGTACCTTGAGTATCAATATTTATCCCAGCAAACTGTGATTTAGAGGACTTGCTAGTTTTCAGAGTTTGAAGTTCTTCAGTTTTGCCCCTTCCTTTATTACTTGCTCCTCCATCTCCAGCATTATCCTTTCTGATCAGAGTTTGAGATTGCTTGTATTTGTCTTTAGCAACTCTCTCCCCCTTTTTGACATCATCAGGCATAAGAATAGATGTGATTAACTCCAAGGAGGTAGCAATAGAATCAATCTTTAAGGACATATCATTCTGATTTTCTTCAACTTTGCTCAGCCTGTGAGACAAAGTTTCTTGATTCTGAGTAAGATAGTGAAATTTATTCTTGTTGTCAAGTTTAATCATATCAGCTCCTCTAACAACATCACCTCGAACATCAGAGATTGCCTTTTGACACAGATCAAACCTAGAGTTGAGAGTCTTCACTTGTACAACTGTAGCCTTGAGACAAGATAGAATCTCTGGATTTGTAATTGTTCTGGAGGTTCTCTTGACAAATTCAGCTGCTCTTGCAGCAGGAAAGATACAAGTGTCCTTGTACTAGTCATTTGAAAATTGTTCAAAGTGTTCTTCTTCAGCATCTGCTTGATTTGAAGGACCAAAAATCCTTAACCTTAGCATCAGTCTGGACTGGTAAACTCTGAGAAGAGCTTGACTCAGTTTTCCCTTCAGTTTCATCTCCAACCTCAGCTTCAACATGATGAGTGGATTCAGGAATTGGAATAGATGCATCAACAGTTTCAACAACATCCTCTGCAACAGTTTCAGCAGTAGGTGCAACAATAGGCTGTATAACAGGCTGTACAACATCCTCTGCAGATTGCACAATAGACTCAGAGTTTATCTCCTTAGGTGGTTGATCAATTTCCTCACCCTGTTCAACAGATTGATGAGCATCAGAGATTAACTCAGTATGAGAAGCCATTGTTTCTTCATGTACCAAGGTGGTTTGATTTACTGCATCAGTGGCCTCAGAGAATACAGCAGGTGAAGAGATTGGAATTTCAATGTTCTCAGAGAATGGGAACAATGGTTCAAGAATTTCATCCATTTGAGCATCAGCATTTCCATCTCTTTCTATCTCAACAGCAGGTATTTCCTTAGAAATATCCTCTGGAGCTTCAACATTAACATCTTCATCAGATTCATCAATAATTAATCTCCTTCTCTTAGCTGGAGGATTCACTTCTGCTCTCTCTTCTGCTGAGACAGAATCATCAGGTATAGAAGGAGATTTAGGTTTGTTAGCCCGTTCCTTATACTTCTTTGGCTTAGAAGCTTCAGCCATCCTCTGTTTTCTTGATGGCCTTATAGCCTTGTTTTTCTTTGGCTTCTTAGGTTTTGATTGTGGTTGAGGTTGAGGGTGTGATGAAGATTGTGGTTGTGGAGATGTAGTTTTAGTGATTGGCTCAGTGTTTATGGTTTGAGGTGGGTCAGTGTTTGTGGGTTGAGATGGTGACTTTGGAGGTTCAATGATTGGTTCGTTTTGTGTTTCTTGTTGTTCTTGTGGTTGGTTGAGGAAGTTTCCGAGGGCAAGAGGATAGATAAACTCTGGTATTTGGTCTTTGTTAGCATCCTTATTTGTCAAATAAGAAAACATTCTCTTATGACATTGGAAAGGTTGTATAACATCCTCATCAGCAATTGTCAAATTTGGTAAACAAGCAGAGAATAAAGATTGATAGAAACGTGAGAAATAAACAGTTGTACTAGACTCTGCAAGTTTTTCACCTAAATTCATAAGTACAAGACGACCAAAATCAAAGTTACTCCCATTAAGAAGAGAATACCCGATTTGAAGACTTTCACCAGGAATTGCATCCCAGTTGGTGACCTTCTTGCCAAATGCGCGAGTAATGCAATCAAAGAAGAAGCTCCACTCCTTCCTGAGCCCTGGCCTTTTGACATCCCCAATCTTATCCAAAGAAGCAGAAAACCGTATTTGTTGTAACATTTCTTTTAATTGACCCATACCAGCCACGGAGTATGAAGTGTGAGTGTCAAAATCCAAAACCTCATGAACAGTTGCAGGAGTTATGACAAACTCTTGATCTTCATAGGTAAACACAATTGATGGAGTCCCATTCTCTCCACCATCATCATAAACCGAGTTTTTCCAGAAGATTGAGATTTGTGTGGCCGAGAGTGTCTCTGGTTGGACAAGAGCCTTACCAATTTCAGAGTCTCTTAAGAAGTTTTTAATCAGATGAAATGATGCTGGGGCATTAGCAGTGTCTAGAATTGCAGCATAATTGTTGGTAACAAAAGTTAATCCCTGAGCCACAAAGTTCTTGGTTGCCATTAGAACAGTATAAGACAGAAGAGAGTATATAGAAAAGTGTTTGTGAAAATGCTTAATTGAAAGTAACAGAGAAATTGTGTGTGATGTTGTGTGTTTGTGGTTGTAAAGATGAAAAAGTGAATAAAGAAATGATTTTGATTAGATCTGTAATTGAAAATCAAAACCCAATCGTTTTAGACATTAAACACGCAACCAATTTCTTGTTAAGTGTGTGAGTGGGACACGTGTCACATAAACAGTGGAACAGTTATTTACACGCGCAGTAATAATGCCTATTATTACTGCTGTTCTCTCTCCTATTTCCAATAAGCTTTAACTGTCTGACACAATTAAACAACTGGCAAATATTACATGCAAATGTCAAAAACTCTTTGTGTACTCCAAGTATATATTCTGTCTGAAATAAAATATTACCATAGAGTACTCAACAAAATCCATCAGTGTTTATCAATTCTCCAACTTAATTACTGTTATCCTTTCAAACACTGCACAGTTGTGAATATACGTGTGTGTAGAGCAGAGTTTACTAGATCAGTATTTAGAGCA
This sequence comes from Saposhnikovia divaricata, assembly GCA_036435485.1. Lineage (NCBI taxonomy): Eukaryota > Viridiplantae > Streptophyta > Magnoliopsida > Apiales > Apiaceae > Saposhnikovia > Saposhnikovia divaricata. The sequence goes on from CM071599.1 coordinate 39,832,080, forward strand.
TCTAGTATTTCATAAAATCCATAAAATAAATCAGTAAGCACTGGATGCACAAACTCTCATAGTAAACACTGAATATATGATGAATGCTAAACTCTGTAGTAAATAGTTTATATACAGTAATAATTAATCTATAACCCCCAATTTTTTTTTTTACTTTCTCCAGTAATCAGAGGTTGAAACTAGTCACCAAAAATCCTATAATTTTAGCCCTTATCAATTTGATAAGTTCTTGGGTCTTCCTAGCTTTCGACTAGTCACCAAAAATTAGAGAATTTTAGCCCTTACTATGTACCAGTAAGTTCCTGGATCGTCATAGTTACAAACATGATCTCAAAGGAGTTCTAAAAATCTATATGGTTTAGCTTTGGGGTTATTCTAATAACATCAGAAATGAACAGAGTTTAGAGCTCATCAACATCAGAAATTATTTATGAGAGGCAATGCACACAGTATTTACAGACTCAGAGTTTAGGATAAATAAAGTAAGAGATGCTATAAATATAGAACGGTATCATGTTGTGTTAACTTTCTGCACAGTTTAAGATTAGATCACAGATAACTTAGAAAGATTCATGACTAATTACTGAGAATAATGTTTCATACATGTATCTTCATCGGTGTTTATGTTCAGAAAGAAACATTATCAGAGTTTCTCAGAGTTTATTCAACAGTTAACAGTGTATGACTTAAAAGCATGCTACCAGAGTTTAACATTCATTGAGCAGAGTTTGCATATCAGAGATTAACATACCACAGAAATATGAGCAACACAGTACATAAGTAGAGTTTTGAGTCTAACCAATATCTCTAGTCAAAACTAGAGACCATTCCTAGTTCATTTACCAGCCTTGTAAATACGGCTTCACTCAATGGCTTGGTGAAGATATCTGCAAGCTGTTGTTCTATAGACACAAAATGAAGCTCAATGTTCCCTTCTTCTACATGTTCTCTGATAAAATGGTACTTTATGCTGATGTGCTTGGTCATTGAATGTTGTACTGGATTACCTGTCATAGCAATAGCACTTTGATTATCACAGTAAATAGGTATTTTACTGTACCTCAATCCATAATCCAGTAATTGATTCTTCATCCACAGAATCTGTGCACAACAGCTACCAGCAGCAATATACTCCGCTTCAGCTGTAGATGTAGAGATTGATTTCTGTTTCTTGTTGTACCAAGAAACAATTCTATCACCAAGAAATTGACAACTTCCACTAGTACTTTTTCTGTCTATCTTACAGCCTGCAAAGTCTGCATCAGAGTAACCAAGAAGCTAAAAGTCTGATTCTCTTGGATACCACAAGCCTAAAGTTATGGTTCCCTTAAGATATTTGAAGATTCTCTTCACAGCTGTTAGATGTGGTTCTCTTGGATCTGCCTGAAATCTTGCACAAAGACATGTTGCATACATGATGTCAGGTCTGCTAGCTGTTAGATAAAGAAGTGACGCAATCATTCCTCTATAGTTTGTCATATCCACTGGTGAACCTGTGTCTCTATCCAACTTTGTTGCTGTTGCCATAGGAGTTGTTGCAGATGAGCAGTCAAGCATGCCAAATTTCTTTAGAAGATTTCTGGTATATTTTGCTTGATTGATAAAAATTCCATCATCTGTTTGCTTCACCTGTAGCCCTAGAAAATAACTGAGCTCTCCCATCATGCTCATTTGATACCTAGACTGCATGAGCTTGGCAAACTTCTTACAGAGTTTATCATTAGTAGATCCAAAGATTATGTCATCTACATATATTTGAACTAATAACAGATCACTACCAAGATTGAAATAGAACAAGGTTTTATCAATTGTACCTCTGTGGAACCCACTTTCTAAAAGAAATTGAGCCAGAGTTTCATACCATGCTCTTGGTGCCTGTTTAAGTCCATAGAGTGCCTTGTCAAGCCTGTAGACATAATCTGGATACTTGGGATCTACAAATCCTGGTGGTTGTTCAACAAACACTTCTTCTTCAAGTTTTCCATTAAGAAAAGCACTCTTCACATCCATCTGAAAGACCTTGAATTTCTTGTGAGAAGCATATGCTAGAAAGATTCTTATTGCCTCCAATCTTGCAACTGGAGCAAAAGTTTCATCATAGTCTATTCCTTCTTGCTGTGAATAGCCTTTGGCCACAAGTCTGGCTTTGTTTCTTGTAACAACCCCATCACTGTCAGTTTTGTTTCTGAAAACCCATCTAGTACCAACAACAGATCTATTCTTTGGTCTAGGAACAAGAGTCCATACTTCATGTCTCTCAAATTCATTTAACTCCTCCTGCATTGCTATTATCCAATCAGCATCTTGAAGAGCTTCTTCCACTTTCTTTGGTTCAGATTTGGATAGAAATGCATGGAACAAACATTCATTTGTTGTAGCACTTCTTGTCCTAACTTTTGCATCTGGATCTCCAATAATTAAATCAGGTGTATGTGATTTTGTCCATTTCCTAGCTGTAGGTAAATGACTTCTGTCAACAGTTGATCCTCCCCCTTGATCAATGTTCTCCTGATTATCTTGATGCCTTTCTTCATTCTCTGAGGCTCCCCCTGAATTTAATCTCTCAGAGTTTGAACTGTCAGAATTTGGATTTTCAGAATTTGAGTTATCAGAGTTTGAATTTGATCCAGAATTTTCAGTTGACTCACTATCAGAATTTGAGTCATCACTATGATCATGCTCCCCCTCAACTGGTTCTCCTCTTTGTTCAGACTATACTATTTCTTCTGTGTGTACCAGTAGAGGATCAGAGTTTGCAGCAACAGAGTTTGTTGGACTAGTGTCATCAGAGTTTATTTCATCAGAGATTAGATCTTCATTTTCGAAATGCAATTGATCATGTTCATCAACATCTTCAAGTCCAGTGATTTTCCTGTCATCAAATGACACATGAATAGATTCCATAATCACCCTTGTTCTCAGATTATAAACTCTGAATGCCTTGGTTGACATTGGATAGCCAACAAAAATTCCTTCATCTGCTTTCAACTCAAATTTGGTCAACTGTTCAGGATGAGTTTTCAACACAAAGCATTTGCACCAAAAAATATGAAAATATTTCAGGTTTGGCTTCTTTTCCCTCACCATCTCATATGGTGTTTTTCCATGCTTGTTGACCAGTGTTGCATTTTGAGTAAAACAAGCAGTTTGAACTGCTTCTGCCCAGAAATAGGTTGGCAATTTTGCTTCATCAAGCATAGTTCTGGCAGCTTCTATCAAGGTTCTGTTCTTCCTCTCAACTACACCATTTTGCTATGGTGTACCAGGTGCAGAAAATTCTTGTTTCACTCCTCTGTTCTTGCAGAATTCTTCCATTGTTGTATTTCTGAATTCAGTTCCATTATCACTTCTGATTATTTTGACTTTGTGTTTTGATCCTTTGTCCAGTAGCTTTACATGCTCCATCAGTGTTAATGTAGTTTCATCCTTCTTTGCTAGAAAATACACCCAAGTGTATCTGGTATATTCATCAACAATAACTAGAGCATATTTCTTTCTTCCAATTGACAAGACATTTACTGGTCCAAAAAGATCAACATGTAACAGATGATATGGATCAACAATTGAAGATTCAGACTTGCTCTTGAAAGAGGTCTTCCTCTGTTTGGCCTTTTGACATGAATCACACAGACCAACAACATTTAGTAAAGACTTTGGAAGTCCTCTAACAAGATCCTTTCTTATCAGCTCATTGATGTTGTTCAGATTCAAATGAGAAAGTTTCTCATGCCAATTCCAACTCTCTTCATTTGACATTCTTGTTGACAGGCACATTGTTTTTCCATCAGAGTTTGTCAACAAGCTTGCTTCATAGATATTGTTGTGTCTTTGTCCAACTAAAACAACTTTCCCTGTGGTTTTGATGATAACCTCACAGTATTCAGGTTGAAAATCTACATGAAAACCTCTGTCACATATTTGACTCACAGATAGCAGATCATGCTTGAGTCCTGGAACCAGAGCTACATTTGTGATGATGACACTTCCAAGATTAATATTGCCATATCCCAGATTATGTCCTATGTTGCCATCTCCATAGGAAACTTTTGGGCCAGCCTTCTCCACATACTCTGATAGCAGGGCTTTATTTCCAGTCATGTGTCCTGAACATCCACTGTCAACTACTATGATGCTTTCCCTGATGCCCTGCAATCACAAACAATTACTGAGGATTAGATTTAAGGATCCAGACTTGCTTGGATCCTTTGGCTTTCTTAATTCTGTTAGCTTTAGCAACAGAATTTTCATTATCAGAGTTTAAGCTAGCTTTATCAGAGTTTACACTTGCAGAATTAACTCTAACCCGTTTCAGATTAGGTTTCAGTTCATAGTAATTATGATAAATAGCATGATAATTTCTGAAAGTATAAATAGAATGCCAAGTGCTCCCACAGTGTTTGCATAAAGTCTGTGGTTTAGTTCTAACATTATCTTTCTTTACTTCAGACATGGAAGGTAAAGAATTAATGTCTTTGTTCTTCCTGCAAAAACTAGCAAGATGGTTAGTACTACCACAGTTATGACATGTCTTTCTTGGAGCTAAAGTAGCAAGAATTGGATAGTTGCCTTGAGTAATGCCTACTTTACCATTTCTATTCTTTCTAGACACTTTCTGTTTCTTAACAGATTTTAACTCCTTAAGCTTATGCTTAAGTTGTTTATCTGTCATTAAACCAATATTAACCTGTTTAACATTAGTTTTTATTGGTTCTTTCTTAACAGCTTCTTTTCCACCTTCAAATCTAGGTTCATTTATTCCATTAACAAATGTTCCAAATTTCTTAGGTGGAAGAGGTGGTCTAATCTTAACTGTATTCTGAAATCTAAGTTCATCTTTCTCAAAATAACCTAGACCTACAGTGTCAGATTGAAAAGCTTCTTGAGTGTCTTTTCCTGAGTGAGTCCAAGTTTTAATAATGTGATTTGCCTTTTCCAACTCAGATTCTAGTTGTTTATACTGACTTAACAACTCTTGTTCAAGATAGACAGCATCATCTCTCTCCTTTTGAACTTGCTGCATCTTAACAAGTTTCTCTTCTACAACCTTATTTCTCTCTTTGAGTTCAGAATTCTCAGTTTTGATTCTCTCATTCTCTAAAGTCTGATCCCTATAACTGATATGCAAGGACTTAAGATATATTCTTAATTCAGTTATATCATCAATGTTATAAGCATGGGTAGTTAGAGGTACCTTGTTTTCAGAATCTACAGCTTCTTCAACAGTAGTAGCCATGAGAGCATAGTTTACATCCTCATCTGAGTCAGAGGTATCTGCCCAATCTCTGCCTTTAGTGAAGAGTGCCTTCTCAGTTTTACCCTTCTTGCACTCAGGAGCATAATGACCCATCTCCTTACACTTGTAGCATTGAATCTCAGACTTGTCTCTTTTCCCAGATTTGGTATCCTTTCTCTCAGATTTTCTAAAATTCTTCCTGTCAAACTTTGAATCATTCTTGGAGAATTTCTTTCCTTTCTTGAAGTTCTTGAAACCCATCTTCTTGAAAGTCTTTACCATCAAAGCAGCCATTTCCATCATTTCCTCGTCATCTTCAGAATCAGATGATTCATCTGAATTTGAGTCAACATCAGAGTTTGATGACTCACTTTCAGAATGAATGACCAAGGCTTTTCCTTTTACCTTCTTCCTGAATGCTTCCTTCTTTGAGGGTCTTTCTTCAACTCTTAGAGCAACAGATTTTGACTTTCTACCTGATCTTCTGCTTCTCTGTTCCATTTCTAGTTCATGAGTTTTGAGCAGCCCATATATCTCATCAATATCAGTATCAGCCAGATCATAGTTTCTCTAATAGTGGTTGTTTTGACATCCCACTTTTCAGGTAGAGAAAGAAGAAACTTGAGATTTGAATCTTCTAGATCATATTCTTTATTAAGCAGTGACAGATCATTAAGTAGCTTACAGAATCTGTCAAAGTTTTCTGTCATTGATTCTTCAGATTTAGCCTCAAAGTGTTCATACTCCTGTGTGAGTATGTTCCTTCTATTCTTCTTAATTGCAGCAGTTCCCTGACATCTAACCTCTAGAGCATCCCAAATCTCTTTTGCAGTTTTACAATTGATCACTTTGTTAGACATAACATTATCCAAAGAGCTATGAAGGAGATGTCTAACCTTTGCATCCTTTCCAATGGATGAAATATCCTCAGGAGTCAAATCTTTCTTCTCCTTTGGAATAGATTTAGCTTCCTGTCCGGCAGCAACAACAGATAATTTTGTAGGCTTATGAGGGCCTTCATAAATTCTGTCAAGATATTCTGGATCTGTAGCTTCCAGAAACATAGCCATTTTCACCTTCCAGGTTGAGTATTCTGCTGGCTTAAGAATAGGAACCCTGATTGTTTTATATCGACTCACAGTTGCAGGTTGAGCCTTCTCAGCACTAGAGCCTGATGTAGGAGGAGGAATTTCTGCCATTGATTATAGTTGTGTGTGTGTGGATCTTAAACTGTATTAAATTAACAGATCAAGCTCTGATACCAATTGTTAGGCCGAATACACATTTATAATCAACTAAGTATGAAAGAATAACAATAAGTTCTTTTAAAAACTTTAAAAACTGTTTAAATTAACTTCTCTCTCAGTGATGTAAATTATCACAGAGAGCTGCTTAGGTTACAATGAAAGATATTGTATTACACGATCGATACCCTTCTAGGGTTAACCTAACTGTATTTATAAGATATACAGCTGCTATACAATCGATAATTGATACTCCTATAAATTAGCTATACAATTGATATCAATTACGATTGCTACTCGTCTCCTTAGTCAACTCAATCTCTTTGACAGCTATCCAATCTTCAAAGATATTGCTTCCATAATTATCTTCAATAATTCTTCAAACACTGTTGACAAGTAGACGCTTCCTCCAGACAGAGTCTGTCGAGCTTCCAACAGTCAGTGTATAACAAACTCTGTTCAGCTTCTATCTGTCAGAGTTTAACTAAACTCTGACTGCTTCCTGTTTAAACTCTGTTTTTCCCTGCAAAACTTAAACACTGATATTATCCATATCAATTATATTTAACATGTAACCATATCATATTTCAGATGATCCAATCAAAGAAATCGTATAACGTAAAAATTAGAAAATCAGAATCAAATTCTTATAATAATAAATCGCCGTTTTCAGGCACTAAACGGCGTCAAACACCTTAAAGACGAGTCGATGATAGCTTTGCTATCAGTTTTGTTCGGACACTCGTTTCTAGTTAGAAAACACATATTGTTTGCAAAAATCGGACACTGAACACAGATTTCACCAAATCTGCGCAGTGTATACAGAAATTGTATCGTATACAATCCCCATATCAAGAACAAACATAAATCATATATATCAGTATATATACAGATTATATAATCATCATATGATCAACTCAATCATCATTAACATAAAGTTTATACATATTTATTAAAATCAACGCATCACACATGACAATCATCAAACATGATCGTGTATATATCAAAACTGTAACATACAACGGAATTAAAACATTTTTGCAAGTAGCTCTGATACCATTGAAGGGTTTCGAGCATCGAATTTAGCGGAAAACAATAATTAAAACAATAAAATCGAAACCCAATTGCAGGATCCATGCAAAACAAGACGTTTAATTCATAGTTATGAACGTTTACCTTAAAACGAAGCTTTAACAAATTGATGGTAGATGGAGGTCCAATGCAATCACCACGCAACCCTCTTCGAGATCTACGTTGCCAAAGTAGTCCACACGAACGCTTGATCGTCCAACGATCACCGGAGCCGGTACTAGCCGAAGAACCTGCCTTTCTCTCTCTAGCCTCCCACACGTTTTAATGAATTGCAAAAGTGTGTTCCTAAACAATACATCATAATGTATTTATAGGGAAGAAAGATTGGGCTAAAACCCTAAATCGAATTGGGCTTCTCCAAACCCATTCTGATTTGGTTTTATTATTAAGTTCGAATTCTCTTTAATAATTAATTAAGACTAGCTTAATTAATTAATAACCAATTTCGAATCTAATGATTTAAATTCATAATTTAAATTAAAACTCCTTTTAAATGTTCTTATTGTGTAACCCTTTAGGTTATTATTACGTTGGCAATAATTTTAATATCCAATAATAAAATTATAAACAATGAGCGGCATCTAGTAATACATCATTGCTACCCAAGTAATAATCATAATTGGTGATCAAACTAAACCTTTCGTGATTAATGTTTCCATGTAATATAATCCCTTTAACCAAATATTATAGATTAAACTCGAGGCATGTTAATAGTCATCCTCTTCAACGTTTAATCCGGGCTTCCTTGATCAATGAGTAGACTATTAAAACAAATCAATATTTGAGCATGTCCATGCATTTTCATAGTCTCACTCAATCAAGAGGCCAATAATATCTCTCCTAATAATAGGAGGGTTAAATCCTTTATCTATCATTCATATTTCTCATACGACTCATAATATACCCGATGTACACTTTTATCATCACCCGGTCAAAGGTAACTTTTAATGTAGTCAAAGTATATTAATCCTCGTATAGAAATATAATGATCTCAAGTCTAAGGATCATTACACCATTATCACTGTGAGTCTTTCTAATGACATTATCAACATGTAGAATCTCACCGTGGGTTAATCCAGTGCCATGTACAAAATTGCATGCACCTATGTTCTTGACTTTAGTATCACTATACCTATGACCAATGAGATGTGGTCATCCGTCAACAAACATACTAATCTTTATGCATTATAATTGTCCCATATTAATAATGCTCGATTAGGGATATTTAGGAATATAAACAATATTCATATAATCTCATTTTTAAGTCACATACTTAAAGATATAGAATACATGTTCTATATTGCAAGGACATTTATTACTCTTATATTTATATCGCAGTAAATTAAAACATAATAAATTAATGTAGAATAATTAGTAGAACATGATCATTAAGTAACACAATAGTCTTTCCTAGAAGTACAACTACATCGGATTTTGAAGCAATATTTATAAATAAATATCTCCAAAATATTATTACTTAAAAAAATATTGAAATATGAGTGGAATTCGTTTCACATTCATATATGAATAGTTAATAGAATTAACAGATTTGGCATTCCTGGCCGAGTGTGTTGGTGCGAATCGAAACTCCGAGGTTAAGCGTGCTTTGGGTTAGAGAAATCTATGACGGGTGACTCCCTGGGAAGTTCCCTTTTTCAAAAAAAATGTTTAAGTTTGCTACTAATTTTTTTGAATCACTAAATTATTTTTTCGTGGGACATTTGTATTAAAATATAATTTAACCATTCATATATGAATTTTAGATTGAATATTTGGGAAAAGAGATAATTTTTTTGAGCAAACTTAAAAAAATTTTGTGAAAAAGGGAACTTCCCAAGGGGTCACCCATCGTAGATTGCTCTACCCCAAGGACGCTTAACCTCGGAGTTTCGATTGGCACCAACACACTCGGCCAGGAATGCCACATCTATTAATCTTATTAACCATTCATATATGTATGCGAAATGAATTCCACTCATATTTCAATATTTTTTTAAATATTTATTTATGAATATTGATTTAAAATTCGAAAAAAAACATAAAATTATATTTTAAATTAATCGTTTTTTTTGAATTTTAGTTTAAAATTCCGGGAAAATAATTTCAACCATTTTTCTCAAATTTTAAATTAAATATAAGGAATAAAATATAATTTTATGCTTTTTTTCGAATTTTAAAGGCAATTTTATTAATAGAGGTTGACAACTAAAACTGACGCCTGGATGACGTCATGTTGAGGCTGTCTGTCGCATGGAGACATTGCGACAGTATTTTTAAATCTTTTTTTTCGGATTCTACTGCCGCGAGGAGTCGTTGCGGCTACTTGCTGTTTTTAGATTTATTTCCAGTTTTTCGAATAGTAGGAAAAACATATTTAAATTTTGGGAAAAAAATTAGTCTTTCTTTTTTCTCGAATTTTATATTTAACATTTGAAATAAATTAGTTCAGTAATTTATTTCTTGATATTAAAAATTGGAAAAATGATATTCTATTGATAAAAATTTTTCCTAAAATTTTTTTTAAATTAAATTTTTGGGAAAAAAAAATATTTTATCAATAGAATATAATTTTTTTTCACTTTTTTTGTCATATTTTTTATCATATCATATAATTCATTTTTAAGGAAATTATGGATTCAATATTTTTATAAATAGTAATCGTTTTTTTCGAATTTTAGTTTAAAAATCTAGGAAATATAATTTCTTCCATTTTTCTCGAATTTTAAATTAATTAGCTAATTCAAAAAAATAATTTAGTAATTCAAAAAATTATTAGCGTATTTTTTTCGGATTTTAAAGCAATATTTATAAATAAATATCTCCAAAATACTATTACTTAAAAAAATATTGAAATATGAGTGGAATTCGTTTCACACTCGGCCAGGAATGCCACATCTTTTAATCTTATTAACCATTCATATATGAATTCGGAACGAATTCCACTCATATTTCAATATTTTTTGGCTATAATGTTTCAGAGACTATAATGTTTTTGGCTACGTGGGTAGACACAGGGGGGTTCTCCTCCAATTGAGATTCCTGAGTCATTTCACCACCAAAGAAAGAAGAATTATAGATAGTACGAAGATGAGTTCTTAGAAGTACCTGAACATGATTTGGATAGTGTAATGCAGGTATTTCATCTAGATTCTTTTCATTGTCCTTCTTTGTAATGTCAGAGAAAATTCTCTTTTGCTGTACATAAGAAGAAACACAATATTCTTTACCAAATCTAGCTTCAACATCAGGAATGAAATGGTTAATAAACAGTTGCATGAATCTATGATAATAAACCATATTCCGGTCATGATCTCTTGACCCAAGTTTAATACACATCTGACTTAATATAATGTGACCAAAATTAATTACTCTGTTATAAAGCAAGCTATATGCAATATGTGATGTAACAACAGTAATTTTTTGAAAAGAACTACATTTACCAGTAAAACATTTAGCAATTTGATCAAAGAAGAAAGACCATTCTTTCCTAAGAAAGGATCTATTTAACTGGCTCATGTTATCTAGAGGTCCATTATAACCTAGTTCAGATAACATAGTTCTAATATCATCATCAGATGGTACATTCTCAAAATTAGTACTAACAGGTAAGTGAAGTACTGAATGAACAACAGATTCAGTAATATCCAATGAGTCTTGTCCTAAGTGTAGAACAATCTTACCTGATTGACTTTGAGTAGAATCAGTTACCTCAGCATTCTCCCAAGCTTGTGAAACAGCTACTTGATTAATTTGTGGAGATGCTGTCAAGGCATAACTTAATGGTCCTTTTGCCATAAAGTCCATAATTGGGTGAAAATCAGTTGACACCCCTTCCTTGTTGGTGATAGCAACAACATGGTTGTTCATCATAAAATCAAAGTCACCAAAGCTACTGATTTGGGTAGTCTTCTTTGAGTTGCCATTTTGATCTAAAAAGAATTTAAGAATTCTTTGAAATTGATTAGTGATTTTGAGAACTCGAGAGTGTTTTTGCTTTAGAGAATGACATTAGAGAAAAAAATTACACGATTAGAGTATCAAAATAATTATATTTCAAAAATCCTTCAGACCCATTATCCCACGTTGACACGTAGGTTGACAGGTGTCAGCCCCTGAAAAATACAGTTACCCATGACTTTTGGAAAATAAATCCAAAATTAATTTCAAGTAAATAAATCAAGGTAAAATCAAGATAAAAATCAATACTGATCAGCTTCCTTTTCCTGATGTGATCTTCTCATCAAGATAATCACACGATTCAATGTGATTTCTGAATAGAAAGAATTACTAATCCTGATGTGAACACACTTGTATTCTTGATCAATATCATCCTGATTCCAGAGACTAAATGGAGTTTCCACGTGGCATTTTCTTTTACCTGTAAAAGAAATAAATAAATCTGAACAAAATCAATTGGTTAAATTCGTTCAATATTTCTTGAAAATACAAGAAATACAGTCACACATAATTATGACTGATTGCATTGATATCCTCCAAACGACTATTCAGCTTCTCACGTCTTTCTAAAAAAAAAACTAACGTCTTATGCCATTCTTCAAAACCTTTTCATACTTTTCTCTTTTCAACATGGCTTTCAACCCAAATCTTCATATGAACCCTAGCTTTTGGTTCATTACCATTGAGAAGTTCTTTACTCTTGATGATCAGGAGCAAGTAAACTATCTCTTAGAAGAGATGAATTTCCTCATCGAGTCAGATATTGTTGGTCTTAACCCAGATGATTTCCACGAATCTCCTCTAAAACATCTACCAGTTGGATACAATCCTCCTCTAATCTCTTCACACCTTGAGGATGAAGAATTTGGTGAAGAGTCTGAGGTTGATCTTGATGGAGATGTTATTCATCTTCTTCAATAAGCATGAAGACGAGTCAGCTGCTTTCATTCAAGTCGCCGAGACAAGGAATCCAATCCTGAGATGCTCCTTGTCCTGAAGTCGATCGTTGAGGATTGAAGCAGTAACAACTTTAGACAAGAATAGAATTATCAGTAGTAGTTAGACAAAAAGAAGAATTGTATTTTATTTCCATGTATGTAATACTTTTGATTAATGAAAATACAAGTTTTCTTATTATCTACTTGTCTATCGTTGTTTATTGACTGACCTGAATAATGATATAAATTATCATTATGCATGTAATAAAACTTGCTAACATAGACTTAACAAAACTCAGAATTGAACCACTAAATAACATGAACTTCAGAATATGAAACAGTAAGACACACAAATTTCACAATCCTGATACTAACGATACAATCCTGATGTCAATACTGATGACGTCAGCATACTGTTGTGCTAAAAATTAAACATTCGAATCGCAAGCGCACAATTCGTTTCGTTGTAAAATTTAATGATTCGTTCCACAGGGACTAATATTTTCGCGTTCCTTAATTTCTAATTTAATCGAATTAAAAAATTGGGTTTTTGAGAATTTGGATTTTTTATACTATTTAATTCCTAAAAGATAATTTAAACTAATTATAAAAGAAAATCTAATTTATTCTAATTTTAAACTAACTAATTAAAAGTGACAAAAAATTAAATTATTCTAAAATTCTAAATTTGAATTAAAACTAGATTTTATTTTAATTTTTTTTTAAATTCTAACTAAAACAATTGATTTTTTTTAATAAATTTATTTTATCAATTAACAACTAAAAATAACACGAGTACAATTCTTTTCTAAACCGAAACAACTAATCTATATTAAGATTAAAGACACTAACGTGACCAGAATAACCAAAACAAAAGAAAATGAAGATAACAAGAAATGCATGACATTTGGCAGAGACTTACAATCACGTAAACAAAAGAAAAAAAAAGTAAAAATAATAATTAACTAAATAATGAGACTAGGAATGGTCGGGAAGAATGAATGGGGCCAGAAGTGAGATGGACCAAGAATACTAGTGGGCTTTAATTAGTTGGGCCAGCAAATCAACAAACGAACCAGAACTATTTAATGGTCCAGATTCCAGAAAACAAACAGGCAGGGAAATTGAAAAAAAAACAAGCAAATAAAATCTAACTACATCACCATACATGACAATTACGAATTAAATTTAGGAAAAATTAAAAATAACCAGGTTTTCAAATCTAAGCAAATAAAAATACAGTGACTTAAAACAACACCAAAACTACTTGATTTTTTTTTTTGGACCGAAATCTAACCGTTGTTAGCTAAAGATATGGTATTTAAAGTAAAAAAAACATAAATGTAATAAAATACTATGGGGGCAGTAGTAATGAACAAGACAGATGGAAATAAGAAGCAACAGGGCAACTCAGCAAATTTTCGGACTTAATTCAACGACACTAACTCGGCTGTTAAACTCGGCCAAGAACTCAATGACAACAACAAAATCGAAAACAACAAACAAAATAAACAGCAATTTAAAAAAACTAAAATAAAGAAAAAGAAAAGGGGGAAGGGGGGTTATGGCGTTTGTGCGGGGAGAGAGAGAGAGAGAGAGAGAGAGAGAGAGGGAGAGAGAGAGAGAGAGAGAGAGAGAGAGAGAGAGAGGGGAGGGAGAGGTAAAACTCAACGAAAGAAGAAAAAAAACAAACAGAGTATTAAGGAGAAAAGGAAAAGGGCTGCTTGGTCTTGGAACAAAAAAAAAAAAGAAACATGGGAGTCAACTAAGCTTCGAATAAAAACATAGAGAAACTGAAATTAGAGCTTTGAATTTAGAAAAATAAAAGCAGGTAAAGAAATTAACAAAACTAATATTTTTGGTGTTTTATAATTTTTTTTTGAAATTAAATATGAAAATGACGAAATTAACTAACACTAAAACGAGGATTTGGAATTAAAATGGCCCACAATAAAATCGAAATTTAAAGGGGCATAATTAAAATTATCAACTAAGAACACGAAATTAAATTTCGTTATTTTCAACCCCAAGTGGTTAGCAACGGGATTTACGAAAATAACGAAACAAGGCAACAATAACGAAAGAGTAAGACAAGAAATTAAAGGAAATGAAATTACATTAACATTAAAAAGAGTGTTTACAAGATTTGAAACTAAAGAAAATACAAGAAATTAAAACTACCCTAAAATCTAAGTTACTAAATACAAGGGGGGTGAGGGGGTATTTATAGGATAGAAATTAGGGTTAAGGGGGGTGTTGGGTAAATCCCCACCATACATTTGGGTTGTGTGGTGGTGAAATCCTAGCCATCTATTTGTTTCCTTCCCCCTTAAGCTTTGAAGTTGATCTTGGCCATACACTTATGTAATGTGTTGGGATGATCTCCACCTTCCACTTGTCTTGAAATATTCCTTTTGCTCCAAGCTCCTAATTCTTTTCCTTCTTTCATTTTTGGTCCTTTTTCTTCCTCTTTTTCCCTTCCTTGCTCTTTATTTCTTTATTTTGTCATTTCTTTATTTATTTACGAATTTCCTGAAATGCAACAAAATAATTTATTAAAATACGAGTTCAAGCAATAAATAGGTAATAAAAATATGCAAAATTATGCACTTATCAAATGCCCCCATACCTATCTTTTGCTCGTCCTCGAGTAAAACAAAAAGAAAATCTAGATAAAAGTCCTATACTCCTTTTCGTAGGTGTGACGGTTGCATTTGGCATATGCAACAAGCCCTTTAAACCCCTAGGCAGCCCTAGTGGACGAGTGAGGTCTCGTGAGGGCCTATAGTGAATGTGCCCACAAAATCCATCTAGTTTGTATAAAAGATCACATGGCCATGCACACCACACATACATGTCCTCTCATGATACACCAACTTAAGAATCAAAATGAATTTGCAAAGTCTTGGTGTGGAAAGTGCAAGGATTCACATAGTCTACTTAAAGAACCATGCAAGAGTGATTATAAGTTCATGTCAAGTGCAAAAATTATTGGTAACCATGCTAAGTCTACAAGGGCACACCTCAGAGTCAAAACTTGAGATCTCTTATGCAAAAAAAAAACAAATAAGCAATACCTCACCTTTCACTCACAAAAGAATATTCACTCAAGAACAAGGGTAAGTGTATCACTCAATTCCAACAAAATCAAATGCATGCTTGACACTTGGTATCATCCCAACTTAAATCACAACATACATTAATAATGACAATCAAAAGGTCTTTATTAGGGTTGTAATGGGGCTAGGGACAAGGTATGTCAAGAAAGGCCAAAGCAAGGTGAAGTGTCAAAATCTAGTAGTCACCATGAATATCATGCACAACACCAAACTTCCTCCCCACACAATTTATTTTCATTTTTCAACAAAAAGACTTGACTAGTCGAATGAAGGAGGATTAAAAAAAACATAAGTATGCTCTCATATTTTTTCATTTTCTTTTCTTTTTCTTTTTTTTATTATTTTTTTCTTCTTTTTTCTTTTTTTTTTTATTTTTTTTATAAAGGAAAATGATAAATGTAACAATAATCCTCCTTTAGATTTAATTTTGAAAATCGCCTATCAAGGTAACAACAAATATTTCCTCAAAAGTTATGAACAAAAGTAAACCTTATTTCACACACCTTATTGCTCCCTCAAGTTCCTACTAGCCTTTGACAAAATGGGATCAAGAATACGTAAGGCTAAACAAGAAAAAGGTCTTAGGCGAGTAATGTGGTGTGTCACCGAAAGAATATGATTAAGCTCAAAGGGTTAACTAATTGATCACATAAGCATGGTGTGGATATTTTTGGAAATATAGGTTATTCCTAAATGCCTTTATCATTTTATCATCAATCAATGTCATGCGTTCCAAGAGAGAATTCAAACAAGTGCTAGCAATGCAAATGACAAGTCGACACTCAAGCAAAAGAATATAAATGCAAAAGATGTGCATATAGGCTCAAAATCTCACTTGGTGTGGTAGAACATAATCAATCTCAAGTAAAGGTATCTTCAATGCACCTACTTGTACTCAAAGCATGAAGACCAAATCATCTTACACCTAATCATGCCCTTCTAATTTCAAGCACAATTCAAATAAGTCTACTAGTTTCCTTGTTAGTGTAAGTGTGTGAACAAGAACTTTAGCAAATCACTTCTAAACAAAAGCTAATGGATCATAAGATTATCATAGCATGCAAGGGTGCATCAAGCAACTAGTAATCAATTAACTAGAATACGAAAAGAACTCTTTTTGTGATTTTTTCATTTTTTAATTTTTTGGATTTTCTGATTTTTATTTTTACACTAAAAACCCTCCCCCGTACCTAAATCATGCATTGTCCTCAATGTATGCAAATGCAAAAGAAAAGAGAAATGAGAAAGGATAAAGAAATGCAGAAGAGATAAAAAAGGAGAAAGTTGAGGAAATACCTGATAAGGGATGACGAAGACTGAAAAATTTCTAAAAAACTATGAAAGAAAAACAACTCACACACGCACAAACTCCTCCCCCATACCTACATTCTACTATGGGAGGTACAAAACAAATATTTACTAACCAATACCTGCTCTCGGAAAAACTATTTTTGTTATACAACTAACATATTTCAGAAACTCACCCACGAAAATAGCATAGACCACTCGAACGATCCGATTAGGCGCAAGAATAAAACTCATATTCCTAACTTCATCCATAGACCACGAGGATGCTTCTTTTTGTTGCTTAAGCAAGTTAATTACGATAAGATGTTGGTCATGAATATCATGAGTTTCGATGAAAGATGGAGCACGAGTGGAAAATGAAGAAATAGAAACGGGTGGGGGTGGCTCTTCGAAAAATGTTTTACCAACAGAATTAGGATCATAAGAACTATCCTTATGTTGAGTTTCCCATTTGGAACAAATATTCTTCATCTCTCCAAACATCTCTTCCGAGGTCAAATCCTTAAAAGATTCGTGAAGCTCTCGATTGGTCTCGTAATGCAATTGAAAATCTTGTTTAAGAAGAGACTCAATCTCATGATCGTCCAAATTTGACCTTGAAACAACCTCCTTAACTAGATTAGCTCCTATTGGTTGAGTATGAAGTTCTTTGGGTTTTTCAGGAAGAGGTTTGGAAGATAAAAGGAAAAGTTCACTAGAAGAAGATGATGGTTATCTAGGTGAAGCCACAAACTCAGAATCATCGGGATTCTTCGTTTGACCTAGAGAAAGAATGATGTCAGCATTAGAATCTTCTTCGTGTGAATCACCACCGAAAGGAGTGTCAACTTGAACATTAAACCTAGGAGAAATGATATCATCGAAAGTATCGATAGGTCTTTGAGTGATAAGAAATTTAGGGTTGACCTCGGGTGGATTCGGGGTGGTTATCGTCTCACGCTCGCACATGGTGGCTAATTGATTCACTTGAAATTCTAACTGAGATAAGGCTTGAACATTAGAGTTCAAAATTTGCCTATCAGAAGTTATGGTTCGCATGAAGTTTGCTTGAGAAATCAATAAAGCCTCGATACTCTTTTCTAAGGTGTCAAGTTTCCTACTCGAATCATGAAATCCGGGTGGGTGGGCGGGTGTTTGAATTGAACTCGAATAAGGAACTTGACTCGGAATTGGATAAGAGTTCGGTTCTTGAAAATGTGGAGGCGGAGTTTGATAGCTATGACCTTGGTTCCATGAGAGATCGGGATAATCTCTCAAACCGGAATTAGAAGACGATATAAAGTAGTCATTTCGAGAGGTTGGTTGAAACATGGCGTTGACTTGTTGAGAGTCGGGGCCATGTTGAAAATCGAGACTCGGAGAGTTGAAATTTGGGTCCCAAGAAGTGTGTGAAGGGCCACTAAGGGTTTCTAAGGCTTCGAGTCGTCTAGTAAGAGCATCTAATTCAGAGTCGATTGCAATATCGTTTTCACTATAATGCAAATCACTAAAAGTACTAGACGACCCGTTATATACACTATGTTCCCTAGTTGATTCACACCACATCGTATTATCTGCTAACTCCTCGTCAAAATCCCAACCTTTGTAATAACGCTCCCTAAATGCTACAGACATGGTAAAGATTGATCAAGGATAAAACCACGTAGCACATAAGTGCGAAAATGAAACACACAAAATAAATGGTGAAAAATCAAAAGAAAAATCTAACCTAGGTTCCCTAAATAAAATAACTAGACATTGCTCATAACATTAAGACACACTAAAACTTCCGTAAATTAAGAATTATTCAGACCGATTCGGCCAGATTAGAGTAGGCATTGCCAAGAGGCCAAACTCGTCACTTAGACACCGAATCTTAACAGCCAGGCGAACCTTAGACACTGAAGGTCGTGAATAAGTCTTAATTACGTTTATTTTTAGGCACCTTTCTAATTTTATTAAAAGGCTAGGGGATGCAAAATGTTGAAAATTAATTGTTGTGGGCCAAGGAAAGAGTGATTAAATTCCTTCCCCCATGTTGCAAGAGGATTTGCCGTTAAGATTTATTTACAAATGAATGCAACAAACAATGATATATACAAAAATTATAAACAACTATGGATTCTTACTCTACGTGTTCTAATCTAAAGAAAGAAATTTAACGTACCTTAGAGTCCTCCAGCGATCACCACAATTATAGGTATGAAAAATTTTAAAAAAAAAAAAATCTAGCATGATGTGCACCTACGTGAGGAATGCATGATGCAACAATTATGTATTTACAACTAATTTTTTTTGGATTTTTGATTTTTAAATTTTTTGTGATTTTTGAATTTTTTAAATTTTTTTGTGTTTTTCTAAGAATAAAAAGGGCGAAAAGAGTGAGATACGGTTACCGAAGCAAGCTTTCCATAAATTCCAATTTTCCACGCTTCTTGAGAAGAGTTCCGAAATCTCACAATTTCCTAAAAAGAACGAAATAAAAATAAGACAAGAAATAAAACTAACTCGAAAAATTAAAAAGTAAGACGCGAAAAATAATTAGTCCCCTGCAGCGGCGCCAAAAACTTGTTGTGCTAAAAATTAAACATTCGAATCGCAAGCGTACAATTCGTTTCGTTGTAAAATTTAATGATTCGTTCCACAGGGACTAATATTTTCGCGTTCCTTAATTTCTAATTTAATCGAATTAAAAAATTGGGTTTTTGAGAATTTGGATTTTTTATACTATTTAATTCCTAAAAGATAATTTAAACTAATTATAAAAGAAAATCTAATTTATTCTAATTTTAAACTAACTAATTAAAAGTGACAAAAAATTAAATTATTCTAAAATTCTAAATTTGAATTAAAACTAGATTTTATTTTAATTTTTTTTAAAATTTTAACTAAAACAAGTGATTTTTTTTAAATAAATTTATTTTATCAATTAACAACTAAAAATAATACGAGTACAATTCTTTTCTAAACCGAAACAACTAATCTATATCAAGATTAAAGACACTAACGTGACCAGAATAACCAAAACAAAGGAAAATGAAGATAACAAGAAATGCATGACATTTGGCAGAGACTTACAATCACGTAAACAAAAGAAAAAAAAGTAAAAATAATAATTAACTAAATAATGAGACTAGGAATGGTCGGGAAGAATGAATGGGGCCAGAAGTGAGATGGACCAAGAATACTAGTGGGCTTTAATTAGTTGGGCTAGCAAATCAACAAACGAACCAGAACTATTTAATGGTCTAGATTCCAGAAAACAAACAGGCAGGGAAATTGAAAAAAAAAAACAAGCAAATAAAATCTAACTACATCACCATACATGACAATTACGAATTAAATTTAGGAAAAATTAAAAATAACCAGGTTTTCAAATCTAAGAAAATAAAAATACAATGACTTAAAACAACACCAAAACTACTTGATTTTTTTTTGGACCGAAATCTAACCGTTGTTAGCTAAAGATATGGTATTTAAAGTAAAAAAAAAACATAAATGTAATAAAAATACTATAGGGGCAGTAGTAATGAACAAGACAGATGGAAATAAGAAGCAACAGGGCAACTCAGCAAATTTTTGGACTCAATTCAACGACCAACTCAGCAAATTTTCGGACTCAATTCAACGACACTAACTCGGCTGTTAAACTCGGCCAAGAACTCAATGACAACAACAAAATCGAAAACAACAAACAAAATAAACAGCAATTTAAAAAAACTAAAATAAAGAAAAAGAAAGGGGGGAAGGGGGGTTATGGCGTTTGTGCGGGGAAAGAGAGAGAGAGAGAGAGAGAGAGAGAGAGAGAGAGAGAGAGAGAGAGAGAGAGAGAGAGAGAGGTAAAGCTCAACGACAGAAAAAAAAACAGAGTATTATGGAGAAAAGGAAAAGGGCTGTTGGGTCTTGGAACAAAAAAAAAAAAAAGAAACATGGGAGTCAACTAAGCTTCGAATAAAAACATAGAGAAACTGAAGTTAGAGCTTTGAATTTAGAAAAATAAAAGCAGGTAAAAAAATTAACAAAACTAATATTTTTGGTGTTTTATAATTTTTTTTTGAAATTAAATATGAAAATGACGAAATTAACTAACACTAAAACGAGGATTTGGAATTAAAATGGCCCACAATAAAATCGAAATTTAAAGGAGCATAATTAAAATTATCAACTAAGAACACGAAATTAAATTTCGTTATTTTCAACCCCAAGTGGTTAGCAACGGGATTTACGAAAATAACGAAACAAGGCAACAATAACGAAAGAGCAAGACAAGAAATTAAAGGAAATGAAATTGCATTAAAATTAAAAAGAGTGTTTACAAGATTTGAAACTAAAGAAAATACAAGAAATTTAAACTAACCTAAAATCTAAGTTACTAAATACAAGGGGGGTGAGGGGGTATTTATAGGATAGAAATTAGGGTTAAGGGGGGTGTTGGGTAAATCCCCACCATACATTTGGGTTGTGTGGTGGTGAAATCCTAGCCATCTATTTGTTTCCTTCCCCCTTAAGCTTTGAAGAGTTGATCTTGGCCATACACTTATGTAATGTGTTGGGATGATCTCCACCTTCCACTTGTCTTGAAATATTCCTTTTGCTCCAAGCTCCTAATTCTTTTCCTTCTTTCATTTTTGGTCCTTTTTCTTCCTCTTTTTCCCTTCCTTGCTCTTTATTTCTTTATTTTGTCATTTCTTTATTTATTTACGAATTTCCTGAAATGCAACAAAATAATTTATTAAAATACGAGTTCAAGCAATAAATAGGTAACAAAAATATGCAAAATTATGCACTTATCACATACTGATAGCAATCCTGATCCTGATGTTTTATTAATAAGTCTGTCATACTGAAATTTATCAAGATAAAATGTTACAGCTTAAGCATTTAACAATCAAGTATAGATCCTGACAAAATATCAAGTCTATAAACTGAAACAACATACCTTGCTACTTGTGCAGATGTTAAAGATTTAAAAATTTAACATTCCTAACTCACTAACCAATCTAATGAATGTAGCCTCATCAAGTGGTTTAGTTAGAATATCTGCAAGCTGTTTGTCAGTAAAAACAAAATGAAGTTCCACAGTACCATTTTCAATATGTTCTCTAATAAAATGATACCTGACATCAATGTGCTTAGTCCTTGAGTGTTGAACTGGATTTTCTGCAATTTTGATAGCACTAGTATTATCACAAAACATAGGAATATTACTAAGTGTCATACCATAATCCATCAACTGATTTCTTATCCAAAGGAGTTGAGCATAACAACTGCCTGCTGTAATGTATTCAGCTTCTGCAGTTGAGGTTGAAACTGATTGCTGCTTCTTGCTTGCCCAAGAAATCAATCTGTTTCCCAAGAATTGACATGTACCTGTAGTGTTTTTCCTGTCTATTTTACACCCTGCATAATCAGAGTCTGAATAGCCAATTAGGGAGAAATCAGATTCTCTTGGATACCACAAACCAAGATTTGGAGTTCCCTTGAGATATCTAAAAATTCTCTTCACAGCAATTAAATGAGATTCCTTAGGATCACTTTGGAATCTAGCACATAAACAGGTAGAGAACATTATATCTGGTCTACTTGCAGTTAGATATAAAAGTGAACCTATCATGCCTCTATAGCTAGTGTTATCAACACTCTTTCCCTTAGGATCAGAGTCTAGCTTAGTGGCTGTTGCTATGGGTGTCTTTGCAATTGCACAATTTTGAAAGTCAAACCTTTTTAAAAGATCTTTGATACACTTTGACTGATTAATGAAAATACCAGTATCAGTCTATTTGACCTGCAAGCCTAAAAAGTAATTTAATTCACCCATCATGCTCATCTGATACTTAGACTGCATAAGCTTGCTAAACTTAGCACATAACTTTTCATTAGTAGAACCAAATATAATATCATCAACATAAACTTGAACTAAAAGCAAATCACCTTTTATCTTTCTAAAGAATAGAGTT
This sequence comes from Saposhnikovia divaricata, assembly GCA_036435485.1. NCBI lineage: Eukaryota > Viridiplantae > Streptophyta > Magnoliopsida > Apiales > Apiaceae > Saposhnikovia > Saposhnikovia divaricata. The sequence goes on from CM071599.1 coordinate 39,854,907, forward strand.
TTGTCAATTGTACCTCTTGTGAAGCCATTTTTAAGAAGAAATTTAGACAAAGTCTCATACCATGCTCTTGGTGCCTGCTTTAGTCCATAGAGTGCCTTGTCAAGTTTGTAGACATGATTTGGAAACTTTGGATCAACAAAACCAGGTGTTTGTTCCACATACACTTCCTCATCAAGTTTGCCATTAAGAAAAGCACTCTTTACATCTATCTGGTATACCCTGAATTTTGAATGAGCTGCAAATGCAAGAAACATTCTGATTGCTTCCAATCTTGCTACAGGTGCAAAGGTTTCATCATAGTCAATTCCTTCTTCCTGAGAATAACCCTTGGCCACCAATCTTGCTTTGTTTCTTACAATCATACCTGATTCATCTATCTTGTTTCTGAAAACCCATTTAGCACCAACAATAGATCTATCTTTAGGTCTTGGTACTAGTTTCCAAACTTTGTTCCTCTCAAACTCATTCAATTCTTCCTGCATTGCTATTACCCAATCAGGATCCTGTAAGGCTTCTTCAACCTTCTTAGGTTCATTCTTTGAGAGAAAACAACTGTACAAGCATTCATTTTGAATTGATCTTCTTGTTCGAACACCACTATTTGGATCACCAATTATCAAATCTTCAGTATTATCCCTTGTCCATTTTCTAACAGGTGGTAGATTGCTCCTGCTAGACTCTCCCCCTAAGTTAGTGGTATTTCTTGTAGAAGAGTGTTCATGTCCTTCAAAAGCTCCCCCTTGATCAGTAGAATCAGTGGATTCAATACTGCTGCTAGTTTCTGATCTTCTTTCATTAAACTCTGAAGGATCAGTTCCTGATGAAGTAGATTTTGAAAGACTAGTCTGATCCTGACCAGTACTGTGTTCTCCTTGATTGAATTTCTCCCCCTCAACAGTAGCATTCCTTTGAGAAGCAATAGAGATTTCCTCTGGAGAACCTTCATCATCACTGGAGAGAATCTCAGAATACTTAAGATTTTCAAATTCCAGATTGTCATGGCTTTCATCAGTTTGCAAAATTCCAAACTTCTTATCATCAAATGCAACATGAATTGATTCCATAACAATGTGAGTTCTGAGATTGTATACTTTGAAGGCCTTTGATGCTGAATATCCTAGAAAGATTGCTTCATCCGATTTGGCTTTAAATTTTCCAAGTTGTTCTGGATGAACTTTCAAGACATAGCATTTGCATCCAAAGATGTGAAAATATTTCACACTTGGTTTCTTTCCTTTGATCATCTCATAGGGAGTCTTACCATGAGCATTTACCAAGGTATAGTTTTGTGTGAAACATGCAGTGTTGATAGCTTCTGCCCAGAAATAGGTTGGAAGCTTTACATCTGCAAGCATGGTTCTTGCTGCCTCTATGAGAGTTATGTTCTTTCTTTCTACTACACCATTCTGCTGAGGTGTTCCCGGTGCAGAAAACTGTTGAGTAATTCCTTTGTCTGCACAATACTCCTCCATTGTAGAATTTTTAAATTCTGTACCATTGTCACTTCTTAGCACTCTGACTTTGTACAAAGAGTTATTTTGAATATTCTTGACAAGTTCAATGATTTGCTGAGGAGCTTCATCCTTTTTGTGTAGAAAGAATACCCATGTGAACCTTGTGTAATCATCCACTATAACTAGAGCATATCTTTTCTTGTTGATAGACATAATGTTTACTGGACCAAATAAATCAAGATGCAGCATGTGAAATGGTTCAGTAATTGAATTTTCTGTCTTGCTCTTGAAAGTGGTTCGTCTTTGTTTTCCAAGCTGACAAGCATCACAAAGTCCATCTTGCACATAATTTTCTTGAGGTAGGCCTCTCACTAGATGGTGCTTAACAAGTTGATTAAGCTTCTTGAAATTGAGATGTGAGAGCTTCTTGTGCCAGTTCCAGCTTTCATCATTTGATGCCTTGCTGTAAAGACATCTGACAATTCCTTTAGATGTATCACTCGAGCTAGCTTCATATATGTTACCATGTCTCTGACCAGTCAGAACAATGTCTCCATTCTTCATATTCAAGATTTTGCATCCTTCACTGTCAAAGATTGATTGGTAACCCTTATCACCCAGTTGACTTATGCTTAAAAGTGTGTGTTTCAAGCCTTCAACCAGTGCTACGTTTTCTATGATGACATTCCCCAAAATAATTGAGCCATATCCCAGAGTTTCTCCTTTGTTGCCATCTCCAAAGGATATTACTGGGCTAGCTTTCCTCTCAAACTTTGTAAACAGGGACTTCTTTCCAGTCATATGTCCAGAGCATCCACTGTCCAAGATAATTGAATGCTTCTTTCCAGTGCCCTGCAAACAAAAAGTAGCTAGTTAGAATTTTTTAGGACCCAACTTTGATTGGATCCTTTGTTACTAACTTTTGAACCAACAGGCTTTGAAGATTTTGCTTTTGATTTACCTGTTGCAGAGTCAACCTTAGACTCTGATTTCACAAACTGTTTGTGACTAGGAGTTTCAGATTTCAGAGAATAATAGTCATAATACAGTTCATGATATTCCTTACACATATAAATGGAATGAAGTAAACTACCACAATGATAACAGGGTTCTTGTGGTTGGTATTGAATTCTCTGAGTCTTGGGGAATCTGGACTTAGTTTTCCAAGAAGGTTTTTGATTGCAGTCTAGGGCCAAATGATTATGATTTCCACATTTATAGCATTTCTTCCTAGGTGCATCAGGTACATTCTTGTAATTATTCTCTTTGTTAATACCTTCTTTTCCATTCCTATTTCTTCTGATCTTGCTAGACTCTGAAATACTTTCTAGTCTCTGTTTCAACTGAGACTTAGACAGAAAACCTATGTTGACATTCTTAGGTTTTTCTAACACTCTTTCATCTGAATTGCTATTGTTAATTCTTTTGTGCACAACTGGGGTACCTTTAGAATCAACAAATTTAACATGTTTAGGTTCAGAAACTATCTTCTTACCTTCAGACTTAGATGTGCTAGCTTCAATTTTACTATTATCATTGACAATAGCTACAGTATCTTCTTGCCTAGCCTTATCAAAACCTAAACCATTAACTTTACCAAGAATTTGATTTTCAATGATTTCTTGAGTCTTTTTACCAGAATTGTTAATGGTTTTAATCACATCTCTCTCTTCCTCTAGTTCTTTTCTGACATAGTCATAAGCCTCAAGAATAACACTATAATCATGCTTAGCTTTATCAGAACTTAACCTGTATTTTTCCATTTGAATTAACTCAGATTCAAGAAAATTATTTCTACTAACTAATTCATCATTTTTAGCCTTAAGTTCATCTTTTTCACTAGCAAGAATTTTGAAATTAGTCATAAGATTCTTAAACTCAACATGAATAGATCTAATATCATCAGAATCTAAGCTATCAAATGAATCAAGAGAGTGAAGTGATACCTTAACAGAAGATAAAGAAGTTTTCTTTGGAGATCCAGGATTGTCTGAAGCACTTGCCATCAATGCAATGTTGTCATAATCCAATTCATCTTCAGAGTCACTGGAGTCTGCCCAATCCTTCTGTGTGACCATGAGTGCAAGTGTCCAAGCTCACTGTAGTTAAAGCACTTGATCTTGGCCTTATCAAGCTTGATAATTGTACTCTTGCCTTTGTCACTCTTCTTCTCCTCTTTCTTCTGAAAAGATCCTTTGCTAAATCTTCTCCTGTTGAATCTTCCTTTCTTGAAATCTTTAGCAAACATAGCAAAGAGTTCTTGCATCTCTGATTTAGAATCATTATCTTCAGAGTCTATATCTGTAGTCTCTGACTCAGAACTTTCTTTGCTCTTCTTCTTCCTCAAGTCTCTTTCAGTAGATTCAGACTTTTCTTCTGGAAGCTTCTTTGATTCAGATTGAGCAGTGAGTGCAACAGTTTTCATCTTTCCTTCACTCCTGCTCTTTTTCTGCTGCCTGTCAAGTTCATAAGCTCTCAATTTTCCATAAACTGCTTCTAATGATATTTCATCCAGATCATTAGCTTCCTCAATTGCAGATATCTTCTCATTGTAGAAATCACGAAGAGCTTTCATGAACTTAGTATTCATATCCTCCAAGTCATAATATTTACCATGCATGGCCATCTCATTGATGAGTTTAGTAAACCTATCAAAGGTGTCAGTAAGTGACTCACCAGACTTGGATTCAAAATACTCATACTGTTGTATGAGAAGTGTCCCCATATTCTTCCTGACAGGTTTTGTTCCTTCACTGTGAACCTTTAGATTGTCCCATATCTCCTTAGCAGTTTTACAAGAGAGAACATAGTTAGTTAGAACAGAATCAAGACTGTTGAATAGTATGTTTCTCACTTTAGCATCCTTAAGAACGTTCTCCTTTTCCTTGTCTGTCCATTCATATTTAGGCTTCTCTGCTGTATGTTCTGGAATAACTTTTCCTTCGACAGTTGCTTGAGGAACAAGCCTTGTTGGAACAAAAGGCGCATCTCTGATTCTGTCAAGATAATCAGGATCTGTTGCTTCCAGGTGATGCAACATCTTCACTTCCCATAAAGTATATTCGTTTCTCTTGAGCATGGGGATCTTAGTATTACCATCCTTGTAACCAGACATGATTGCAGATCTTTATGATTATTCAAAATCCTTTATAAGATCAGGATATACAAGAAGTATTAGCAAAATTCTATTCTCAACATCACAACTTATGAATTATTCCTAACACATAGGTGCATGAACTGAATTGAAACCTAACCAGATCTCTGTGGGAACGAACTTAACTTATTCATATATTACTTGTTACCATGTACGCTTGCGTGATTTAGTGCAAACAAAACTCCTGATCTACAATCATATGGTGTAATCAAATTTGAATAAATCAACTATCATTGAATTAAAAAATTTAAAAACAAAAAAATATTTACCATCATATTCTACATACACGTTCAAAATTTAAGTTATATAAACTTTTAAATTACTCAATTATAAAAAAATTAGATTCAATCAATTAAAATACTAAAATGAATTTTAAACCAATTATCTTTAACATTTTACTTATACGTATTTTTTATTTATGCAATAATTAATTGGACAAACAAATTGACCTGACAATATATTTGAATTATTCAAAATACTAAATATACTCTCAAATAGTATTAGACATTATTTGGTGTATAATTTACCAATCAAAAAATAAAATTCATTACAGAGTCAATGAAAATATTCTTAGTTAATGTTTTCATAGCAAATTGATCAACTCAGCGAAAAAATACTTATAATTCACTATTTTTTTTATAAATAATTAATTTATCAATAATAGGGCGTATGACATTTAAAAAATAATCAAAATTTTGAATTTTCTTATCAATTACAATTTTTGTAGGTAATTAATCTATCAATAAAAGGTCATATTTCTTTGTATACAACATAAATTAACATAAATTTAACATAATAAGTAAAATTTAATATATGTTAAAAAAATAAGTAATTGTATACAACATAAATGAAAAATCTATGTAAAGTAAAGAAAATCACATCTTAAATATATCAATAAAATTTGAGATTGAGAAATAGAAGTTATAATTACGAAATTAGTATTGATTATTTCTAATGAAATATTTGAATATAAATAAATAAATTATATGTTTTACATCTAAAATATTACATAAAATAATTTCAAATTGTAACCATAAACTCTAACAGTCACATCGTACTCAAAAAATGAGATATATTGGATTTGTTTGGTTAATTGATAATGTTTATTTTTCTGTAATAAATCACTTCACTTATAAAAGAACATAAAATTTATAAAAATGATATTGAACAAACACATAGGATGCTAGATTAGATGAAAATTTTTCTTTATCATAACTACGTGCGTTTAATGGATTTGCACAGTATTTGATCCTTTCTCATATCGCTGAGAGACAATTTAATAATTTATAACGATCGTTAGAAATAAGTATTTATGAATTTTTAGTATATATTCAAAAAATTGATCGGGACCCATGCAAATATTTTGAATGTATTAATATAATAAAAGTTATAGAAACTCGTTATACTGCACATTTAAATATAACAAATTTTCCAAACAACACAACTTAAAATATGGGTTAAAAACTTATGAACATGGTTGAAAGATTCTCAAAAATGAGAGAAATCAAATAAAAAATAAAATTAAGAAAAAATAATAAAGAGGGGCTTAGTATGTTTGAGCGGGGATATGAATGTTATCATAATTGTTTGATAATATTGATATTAATGCAATTGGTATAAATTGAAGATTAATTTATACTTAAATTTTTATGAAATAATCTTTTTTTCCCAAATTATGATTTAAATAATATATTTATATTAATTAATTAATTTTATCATTAGGTGTGTAGCATGAGTAGAACGCTAATTTTATTAAAAAAAAAGTTGCGTGCAAGAGAAACTGCAAAAGCTTTGCAAAGGAGAAAAGTAACGGTGTGCGGCTATTGTTTTAATGTTGGGCCTACAATAGTGGCATAAATCGGACCAAGCATCTCGCGCCGAATAATTGAAGTACTAACATTGTTGTTGTTACAGTTGAGGCAAACGGGACGGACCCATTTTAATTTTACAATCTGATTAACTGGACTAAAATGTTAGAATTACTTATCGTTTTATTTTATGAGTTGAAAATGTTAGGTTCTCCTTTAACGACCCGTGTTCCAGAAATTGTTTGGCGGTCGATCAGGATATCGTCTAGCATCTAATCGGGTAAGTAGGAATTAATCGGTTATTATTAAAATTATTTTTAATATATTTATTAAATATTTTTAACCATCTAGATCATTTTTTGACCTTCTAAACAAATTTCAGCAATTTTTTAATCGAATTACATAAAAACTACCTAAATCTTCACCTAACTCTACATCGTAACGTTTTTTGATGGGACCTAGCGCTTAACCGCACCTAAGCAACCGGCTAGACTAATTATATCCTTATATATAATAAGCATAAAAGGGATTTATCCAAATTTTTGGTCTGGTCACTATACTACCAAAATCATATGATCCGTTGAATTAAAAATAGACGATCAAGGTTATATTACATTAACAACAAAATTATAATCTAAAAAGGGTATAATTAGAAAAGGTTGTATTAGAAGTGAATTTAAAAAAAAGTTATTATCTAAAAAATATATAATTAAAAAAAGTAGTATTATAATTGAATTTTAAAAAGAAAATTATAATCTGAGAAGGATATAATTAAAAAATGTTGTATTAGAATTGAATTTTATTTATTTTTTTATTAGTATTAAAAAAATCATTGGGCTCTATCTTGAGATCTAGAAATCAGATTTGGATGATTTTACAATCCACGCGAATATCATAAAATTATATTTAATTTAGTGATAACTTTAATACTTTTTATTCCAATGGAAACACTCAGAATCTCAAGAGAAAATTTAATTACAAATTTTTATTAATCCTATTTAATGTAAAAGTCCTACATTGATAATGCTACTCAATGTAGAAAACCTATTATATATGATTTAAATAATTGACATATACATTTTTGTATTTCAGTATAAATGTACATTTTAGTTTATAACATATTAAAATATAAAACATTTTTTATTCTAGATCTAACGGTTTTCATCTATTTATTTTAAGATCTTTGTCGTACGAAGGGTCAGACTATCGATTATCAAAATTTTGGATAAAATCTCTCTTACACTTATTATAAAATTGTATTTATTCGTTAGTAGAACTATCTTCAAATAATTATAAGGGTATTATGATAATAAAAATGAATTATAAGTAGAATTCATAAATCAAACAGAATTTTTAACGTAAAAAATCGTCAATATTTGTGTAGGTTTAATTGAAAAATAATTGTTAAACCATCAATAAATTAAAAATTATTTTGCTAATTTCACCTTTTTAACAATAATTTAATATGTAAATTAATAACATATAAAATTAAAAATATTAATATAATTATAAATATAAAAAGAAACCGTGCAACGCACGGGTTATAAACTAATTGTTAGAACACTGCTAACAAATGAGTGATGTTGGATCGTCTATCCATCGACTCTGAGTGTAGTGATAACAATGGATTTGCTACTTATCGATAATTTCAATTTTCTAAAATTTATATAGAGTAGCACATTTTATATAAAAAATAATGCATGGCCAATTGTATAAAGAAATTTTTGCCACGATACTATTTTCATACGTATTTTCAAAAGGCCCAGCCTAAGGTAAGGAAAAAGCCCAACTTTACTTCCTTACTCATAGCATCGCCGCCAATAACATGAACTTCTAAACACCGATGGCAAAATATAAATATTGTGCAATATTAATCTAGAGATCGGGGAGTCTGAGATGTATCTCAGGAAATTTCCTGAGATACATTAGATTAATATATAAATATGGTGTGAGTATTTTAGTAAAAATAGAAAATTTTTAGTTAGCCCTGCGGGCCCAATAAAATATATGGTATGTTTTATAAATATCTCAGAAAAAGTTTTTTGAGATTAATCTCATGTCCTTTTTCTCATTAATCTATTACCCTTAACATATTAGTTGGAATTTAGAAACTAACTTAAAATCCGTATAATGGAGGGATTTTCATTAATATTTTATGATATATTTATTTAATTTGAATTGAATTTTTTAAGATAAATTTTGTAGATTTAAATATTTAAATGATATTACTTGATAAAGATAATGTATATGTTGTTCATAATATTTATAGAAATGAGTGATTTTAGTTAGAAAATATCGAAAAGATAATATGTTTAAGTTGAAAAAAATAATTAATTAATTATTAGTAATTATAATATTATTATTTGATTTTATTAAATAGAATTGATCATTATGTTATTGGTAAAGAAGAGATTTTAATTAGAAAAAATATAAAGGGAAAATAATTTTTTTTGTCAGTGAACTATTGACCTTTTTAGAAACCTACCACTCAACTGTGAATTTTTACTTTTTACTCACTAATGTTAGGTTCGGTTTTCTTTTAGTCACTAAACTTAGGTTTAGATTTTGTTTTACTCACTAAACTTAGATTCGAATTTGATTATTAGCATTATGTTAATGTTTTTACTCACTAACCTTAGCCTTAGGTTCGGAGTGAACAAGTCAATTGAAGATTTAATACTTAGAATAATGCATTACAGAGGACAATTTGTTAAACTTGAATACTTGAAAATGATGCATTAAACTTTATCTTATTAAAATTTGTCGATTTATTTTTAAGATAAAGGTTAGTGAGTAAAACGAAATCCGAACCTAAGTTTAGTGACTAAAAGAAAACCGAACCTAAAATTAGTGAGTAAAAAAGAAAAATTCATAGTTGAGTGGTAGGTTTCTAAAAAGGTCAATAGTTCAGTGATAAAAAAATTCATTTAACCAAATATAAAAGATTAGGTGAAAAAATGTCGAAAAAGGTAGCTAGCCTGGAAAGGTAATTTATTGGTTAAATAGTTGCATGTAAAAAAAGACCTCGCGTTACGGCTACATGCACCTTCATTGAAGAAGCAATTATAAAAGAATAAATATTGAGCTACACCCTTATACATTATTTATAGAATTAGTATATTACTCTATAATTGTATTTTCCATTTTTTATTTTCTTAAAATGGACCCCGCCAGGACACTTTTTAATACTAGTAATGTTTTAGTAATGCATAAAGATATAGCCCAAGATTTACTCATTATAAAATTTGAGTTTCCTTTTTGAGGATAATGTCTGTTTGAGTTTGTGGTCCTTAAAAAGTTACGAAATTCACCACTCAAGAAATCTCGAATTCAAAATAATGCATGAAATGTATTTAATTATATCTTATATATAATAAGCTTAAATGGGATCTTATCCATAATTTTGGTTTGGTCACTGTATCGTTAAAATAATCTCAACCATCGAATATAATATTTTTTAAAATAGACGATCAAGATTATATCATATTAAAAAGAAAATTATAATCTAAAAAGGATATAATTAAAAAAATTGTATTAGAATTGAATTTTAAAAAGTAGTTATAATCTGAAAATGATATAAAAGATTGAATTAGAACTGAATTTTATTTATTTTTTTATTGATATTCAAAAAGGTTCATATTTACTATTTAGGCTCTATCTCGAGATATATTTCAGATTTGGATGATTTTACAGTCTACGTGAAACTCATAAAATTATCTTTAATTTAGTGATGATTTAACAATTATTATCCAAATGAAAACACTCAGAATCTCAAGAGAAAATATAATTATGAATTTTTACATTAATTCTATTTAGTGTAGAATACCTTCATTAATAATCCTATTCAATATAGAAAACCTAATTATATATGATTTAAATCATTGACAAGCACTTTTTCGTATTTCAATTTATTTAGTTTAAGATCTAACAGTTCTTATTTATTTTATCGTACTAAGGATCAGGCTATCAACTACCAAAGTTTTGGACAAAATCCCTCTCACACTTATTATTATTAATACTGTATTTGGTTGTTAGTACAACTATCTTCAAAGTAGATTTTAAATAGAATAGAATTTTCAATATAAACAATCGTCAATTTCATCTCTCTTTTGTTTCTTGGTAGTTTTAATTGGAGAAAATTGTTAAATCATCACTAAATTAAAAATTATTTTGTTAATTTCACGTATGCTGTAAAATCATCCAAATCAAGTTTTAAGAATTCAAGATAAAACACATAATAAATTGAACGTGTAAAATCTTATATATATATATATATATATATATATATATATATATATATATATATATCAATTTCATAACAATAATTTGATATATAAACTAATAATAATAAAATAATAATAAAATAATATAATAAATATTAAAAAAAAAAGAACCGTGCGTTGCACGGATTATAAGATAGTACATGAAAAGCAAGGAACTAGGGAAGAAGCTGACCAGATAAAAGGATCTTTTAGTATCCATAAAGGGATGGGTCCCACACACAATCTTCAAACTGCAATTCTCACTTGTTTTGAACTTATATTTAAATACTACTCCCTCTGTCCCATCCATTTCTTTACACTTGCCTTTTTGGGATGTCTCATCCATTTATTTACATTTTAAACTTTCCAAAAATGGTAAAGTTTTATAATATAAAAATCAACTACATCCACTACTTTCCTCCGCTAACACATTTTATACATTATATAGTGATGGGTCTCACCACTTTACTCATTTTTCCTACTTCTTTCCTCTTTCTTTATATTTTTCCTTGGTCTCCGTGCCCAACCCAAATGTAAAAATTTTGGGTGGGACGAAGGGAGTAAATGATAAAGGGTGCGAAGTACGAGTTGGGACATTTATTTAAATTGATTATTTTTTATTAAAATTTTAAAAAATTATTTCATTTATTGTAAAAAAAATATTTTAAAAAAAATAATATTACAAAAGAAAACTACGTTATTTATGCAACTCAGTAGTTTATAATAAAAGAATTGTAATTACATCAGAATTTCAATAATTTTAAAAGACACGAATCTAGAAGGAGGTACCATTAAAAAGAGATTTCACTTATTAATAAGATATTAGAGCTCTCTTCTCTCTTTTCTGGTTCAAGCAGATCTGGTCGTCTCTCTCCGACGGTGCTCCTCCACCCGCCGGTGACCCTGATTTTCCTTGTTCCCTTATTTTGCTTTTTGTTTTCCTTGAATAATTAGCCTCCTTAGGTGAAGTTTGTTGGTACCCAATTATTTGGGTGTTTGTTTGTTTTCCATTTTTTGGGTTATGTTTTGTTATGTTTTATTATGTTTGGATTTGTTGCTATGTTGCTTTAAAAATGATTTTATGGTGTATTGGAAAATCTGGGAAGGCCACTTCTAAACTGGTACGGTGGTGGATATCACAAGAGTTCACATTTCACAAAGAAAGATTGTTTAATCTATGGGGGCATCTGTACCTCCAACCTCAGTTGGTGAAACTGATGATTTTGAATACTAGACTATCACCGGTTTTTTATGTGCGCAGGTCAATTGGGATGCTACATTTTTCAAGGAAAGTTGGTGTCGTTTGGATTTTCTCGGGAAACTTTTGTAATTATTTTTAGTGTCAAGAATATTTATATTTAGTTTGTTAAGTGATCTGGAAATAATGCAGCTATTTGTTTAGCTTGTTTATTTGTTTTTCAAACAGATTGGATTGCTAGTTGGGGTTTTTTTCCTGACTGAGTTTCAGTTGATTTAATGAAATGCTCTAAATTGTTTGTCAAAAATAAATGAATATTTGATGATAACTTGTGCAAAGAATGGGTCTGAAATTTTTTAATTAAATTGATCATTATTTTATTATAAAAAAATTACGTTATTGACAAAGAATTTGTTTATTAATAAAGGTCATTTTATATATTATTTATTAAAGTTTATTTAAGAAAAACGAGAAAAAACTAAATGATTCTGATATATACGTAAAATGTACATGATTATATATATATTATTTGTGAACTGAATAGATTTATAAAAAAAAATTATAATTATAATAATTATAATGAGAAAAGAATGTTAACTTCTCATAAACAAAACAAGAAAATGATATCCTTTTCTAACTTTTAGTGAGAACAAAATAAAAGTTTGCTATTTACCGATGTTGTGTACTAAAGGTATTGCATTCTGAACATGATTATGTGCGTGTTTGGCAATCCAAAAAATGAACTTAGAGCATCTCCAATGCTAGTCCCTATTTTGGATCCCTAAAATATAGTAAAATATTGATTCCCTAAAATATAGGTAACAAAAAAGTTGTTTTACTCCAATGTTGGTTCCCTATATTTTAAAAAGTAATTTTAAAATATTATTTCAAAATTTGAAATTTTAAATGTATCAACTGGAAGGTCTTTTTTTTTTTGTGGGCTTGAATGCATTTCCATTGCTTGACGTACCTATCCAATGGTACTAAAACAAACAAATTAACAACACAAGCAAGCAGCATAATCTGGAGCATTTGTATAATTGGGAGAATTCAGTTTGCAGAAATAGCCTATCTAATTCAGTTCAAATATTAGTTCTAATATAATACTATTAGAGTATGAATATAATATAAGATCCATACTCTAATACCTTAAGGTTTTAGTGTATGGATCTTATATTATATTCTAACAAATACAACTGATATATTAGTTTCAAGCAAGTTTCACAAACTGTTTCTCATAAAAACAAAGCAGCAGTCCCTCACAAACTGTCCAGTCAAGACACTAAAGGGAACAGATTACGCAAATTACGCAATTACAACAAATTTTAACGGACTTAACCTAACTAAATCCTCTTTTTTAAAATATCAGCTTTGAGAGATTTATAATACTCCGCGAGGGGTGCCTCCATGGTACTAGTATCAATGCCCAAGATGGACATTGCATACATTCGATTTTCTAGTTTCTCCTTTACTCTCTCTCGTTCCTCCCTTGCTTTCTCTTGCTCCTCCGCTGCCTTAAACCTTTCTTTTTCAAGATCAATCATCTGCTGAATTTTTTCATATCTAGCTTCAGACAACTTACTCACTGTATCTTTCACTTGGGTTAAAGCCATAATGAATTCAACCCCTTTTGTATCATGTTCATCAATTTTTAAACGTTTAGCAGCTTTTTTGCCCATTGGTCTTTCCATTCTTTCTTCACTTTCTGCGACAGGAGTGCTAATAAACTGACTTTGAGCACTTGCAGAAGATGCAGGGCTTTCAAGCGGAGATTTCCTGGTTTTTTTTCCAAAGTTGAACTGAACTTTGGACAGTTCCGCAATTCTGTCCAACAATGTATCAACTGGAAGGTTTTCTTTTGCAAGGTTGAATACATTGTCATTGCGTTGCGTACCTATGCAATGGTGCAGAACAAAAAAAAAACTCAGAATTTATAATAGGGAAGATAATTCAATAAACTTCTAAGTGATAATTAAGCTGCTATGAAACCATCTGCTAGTTGCAAACAGACTAGTGCTTTACAATACTAGGTCACCAGTTTTTAATACTAGTGACAACATCTCCCGTTTCTATATTTTTCAGATAGAATCTCGTGAAGCTAATGTGTTAAACATTCTTGCAGAAGCAACAATGATTAAAACTAGCATTGCATATTTAAACTATATATTAATATATTCTCCTGATGAATCTGACAAGTAACTTCATGCAATATACTTTGAACAGCTAAGAATGATTGTACGATCCATAATCCTGTAATTCTCCTAAAAATGTCTAATTTCTACCCAATTAATGTAACTGCAAGTGAGGAATCTCCGGAATGGCTGAACAAATGGTAGCATGGTTAAGAAAAAATGGGCTGTTAATTCAACTTTCATGGCCTTATATGTTAACATTTAAATTAAACTATGTGTTCTTTTCTAATTTTCAAGTTTTATATGAAACGTTGTTCTAGATTCATACAGGACATGTCACCAAATTTTACCGATCAAGTTAAATGTTTGTCTGGGTGTTCTAATGATCATTATGTGTAATTAGGATGGGTAATTACCTACAATCAGAATAATTTTAAGCTATTTTAAGACATGATATTTTTTTCACCATGATCAAGTCAACTATTTCGGTCTAATTTTGAGATTTCATATACATTATCAGTAGGAATAAAAACAACCAAAGGATCATTTAAAACAACAAAAAAGTACAGGCAGAATCTCATACTAATAAATTAGAAGGAATGTACCTTGTCTTGTTCGTTAAGTCCACTCTGATTTTTTTCTTGAACTTGATTGTAATACCCAACAAATTTTGACACCGACGAATTTATAACAGACCACCGATGAGACAATGAATTAGCTGTCCGGTCATTTAAAAATGTTTTGTTCTCATCGTAAAAGGCTACAATTCTTTCCCAATAAGTTTGATGTGTTTGATTGCTTCCTTATATTGGATCCATGTTTATATTTCTCCAAGCAGAAACAAGTAGCATATCCTCCTCGGTAGAGAATTTAAAGATGTAAAAAGGGTTTACTTGCATACTTAATCAAGTTTAATTACTGTAAAATTCAAACACATATATAGATATATATAGGATTATCTTGGATTTGTTATTTAAAATGAAGAGAAATAAGTTGGGGTTTATACCTTAAGCAGACAAGTCTTGAATCGATGAAGAGAATTGATGAAGGAGAAGAACAGTTGGGATAAGAGGCGGGAGAGGGAATAGAGCGGAAAATGAAAGCGGGAGATGAGCCAGAGAATTTAGGGGCGTGAATTTAGGAATGTACCCTTGCACAGAGAAGAGAGAACCCATAAATTGATGTAGAGAATTGAACAAGTGAAGATGAATTGTTGAGAACCAGTCCATCTAAAACCTTAAGGTATTAGAGTATGGATCTTATATTATATTCTAACACTACCCCTCACTCGAAAGCCCATTTTTGGGTCGAA
Organism: Saposhnikovia divaricata; assembly: GCA_036435485.1. Classification (NCBI taxonomy): domain Eukaryota; kingdom Viridiplantae; phylum Streptophyta; class Magnoliopsida; order Apiales; family Apiaceae; genus Saposhnikovia; species Saposhnikovia divaricata. The sequence goes on from CM071599.1 coordinate 39,870,227, forward strand.
GAGTGGATCACGGGTGCTCATCTTTGGAGCATAACTTGCCTTCGTGTCCATATTAAATATTGAGAATATTGGGGGTCACAGAGAGTCGAACCTGGGATCTCTGCGTGCCTGAGCTCTGATACCATGTTAGAATAGAGAAGAATATAGAGAATTGTTTCCGTGTCATTCTCATTGATCAGTCAGGTTAATATACAAAGTGTACAAACATATTCCTAGGCTAGAAACTAGGAAATGATTTCACAGAATTATTCTGATCCTAATTATATGCTAACCATAATTTGTTCTAATCCTAATTGTATGCTAACTATAATTTACAAGATCAAATATTTACATATTTGTATAATCTATCACACCCTCGCAATCGAAGCGGTAGGTTTACGAACGGTTAGACTGTCTCGAAAATCATCAAAAAGAACACGCGGAAGGCCTTTGGTGAAAATGTCCGCTATTTGATAGCGGGACGGTGAACACGAACTTCCCTTTTCTAACTTTTTCCCGAACAAAGTGTATGTCCCTCTCAATGTGCTTAGTACGTTGATGTTGTACCGGGTTACCAGATAAGTAGATAGCACTAACGTTGTCACAGTACACCAAGGTTGCTTTAAGAATAGGGCATTTAAGCTCAAGTAGGAGATTTCGAACCCAACAAGATTCAGAAACAACGTTTGCGACACCTCTATATTCAGCTTCGGCACTGGATTTGGACATGGTTGGTTGCCGTTTTGAAGACCAAGATATCAAGTTATCACCAAAGAATACACAATAACCGGAGGTGGACCGACAAGTATCCGGACAACCTCCCCAATCTGCATGTGTATAAGCTAACAGAGATTTCAAAGGGGTCTTATACAAATGTGTGCTAAAATGTATCGTACCTCTAATGTAGCGTAAAATATGCTTCAATGCGTCCATATGCTCAACTCCGGGATCATGCATGAATAACAAACTTGTTGAACCGCATATGATATGTCTGGCCGTGTGAATGTTAAGTATTGCAGGGCACCTGCTAGACGACGATATTTGGTGGGATCTTCACATGAAGCGCCGGAACTAGTACTCAGATTACCTTTTGTATCAATAGGAGTGGAACATGAATTGCAATTTGACATGCCTGCTCGGTCAAGAATATCTTCTACATAAGAACTTTGAGACATAAATATATTGTTTTCGTTCCGAGTTATGACAATCCCCAAGAAATAGCTCAATGGACCCAAATCTTTCATTGCAAATTCTGTTGCTAACTTAGACATGATGCTAAGTCTGAGTGAGTCTGAAGATGCAGTAAGAATAATATCATCAACGTATAAGAGAATATAAGCAATATCCTTTCCACAACATTAAATGAACAAAGAATTATCAGAAGTACTATGTGAGGAACCAAGTTTGGCCACATATTCAGCAAAACATCGATACCAGGCCCGGGGGGCTTGTTTCAAACCATAAAGGTTGATACATATACACCGTTTCATTCAAGTTGCCATGTAAGAATGCATTCTTGACATCAAGTTGGTGAATTGGCCAAGAAAGAGACAAAGCTATAGTAAGCACCACCCGAATAGTTGCCGGTTTCACGACCGGACTGAAAGTTTCATCACAATCCATGCCTTCCTGCTGAGACCTTCCATCACCTACAAGTCGAGCTTTATGCCTCTCAAAAGAACCATTAAATTTCTTTTTATGCCGGAAAATCCACAACGATCGAATAATGTTAACATTGGAAGGACGAGGGACCAACTCCCAAGTCTTACTATCAATTAGAGCATTATATTCATCTTTCATTACATTTTTCCAATTGTGGTCATTTAGTGCTTGCACTGGATTTCGGGGAATGGGTGAGATTGTAGTGGTGGTGGCACTCAAGGCTTGATTAGTGTATTTCAAGTTAGGTTTAAAAATACCGTGCTGACTACGCGTAGTCATACGAGAAGATGGCTGCAAAGGCGGTTGGACACGTGGTGGACTTCGTTGGTGAGGAGGACAGTAGCGTTTGGGGCTCCCAGTTAGGTGTGGTGGAGTCTGTTGCTGCACCAAGGGTGAGAGAGGTGGAGAAATGGGACGAGGTGGTGTATCAGGCCGATTGGCTTGATGATGGAGCATATGAAGTCTAAATGGAGACTCATTGTCTAAAAAATCATATGTGGTTGAGCTTGGGGTATTAACTTTAGAAAAAGGAATTGAGGATTCATCAAACCACAAATGGCGTGCTAAAATCATTTTTTGGTTATATAAGTCGTAACACTTGTAACCTCTATGATTGGAAGGATAACCAAGAAAGACACAGGGAGTGGACCAGGACTGAAGTTTATGAATTTGTGTGGATGGGAATAGGGGAAAACATAGACACCCAAACACACGGAGGTGAGAATACATGGGATTCTTTTTATAAAGAATGTGGGTCGGTGTTTTGTAGGCAAGAATTTTGGTAAGAAGAATATTGTGAAGGTACGTAGCTACTGCCAAAGCGTGATGCCAATAAGAGCGAGGCATAGATGCATGAGCAAGTGACGTACAAACAATATTATTGATGGTTTTGATTTTTCTTTCGGCTTTATCATTTTGGGGTGAGGTATGCGGACAATAAAATCAAAAAGTCATCCCATGTTGGCTACAAAATTTTTAAAAGGGGCCATTATTAAATTTATCACACTGAAAAGATTTAATTTCTCTTTCAAATTGTGTGTGAATATATGTGCGAAAAGACAAAAATATATTGTAAACCTGGGACTTGGCAGAGATGGGGAAAGTCCAGAGAAAATTTGTATAATCATCTAGGAAAAATGCATAGTATTTATGGCCGACGGAACTAGGGACAGGTGAGGTCCATAGGTCACTGTGAACAATATCAAATGGCATAGTAGTAGTCGAATTAGAATCATAAACGGGCATTTTAACCAATTTTCCCAAGGGACATGAATGACAAACATTGTTCCGAGCCTTATTACATTCAATCAAATTACGACTACGTAAAGAATTAAAAATTACATCGCCCGGGTGACCCAAACGAGAGTGCCAAATATGGGAAGAAATAACATTAAAAGCAGAAGGTGCAGAAAAGGAAATGGCTCTGGAATTTTTGGTGAAGGGATAAAGATCACCCGTGCTGTCACATCTCATTAGCTTGTTCCCCGTCCGGAAATCCTTCACATAAAACCCAAAAGGATCAAATTCAACAGAAACCATATTATCAGTAGTAAATTTACGGACCGAAATAAGGTTTTTGATTAGGTTGGGTGCATGGAGAACATTTTTCAGGTTTAGGGTAGGTTTATTTTTAAGTGCAGTATTCTCGTAACCATGGATTGGAATCATATGACCATTACCAACAACAATGCCATTATTTTTGCTCAATTGAAAGTAAGACGAGAGAGTACCCGAGGAGTTGGTTATATGAGATGTAGCGCCAGTATCCATGTACTAATTGTTGTCTTCTGGCGGATGAAGAGACAAAGTGTGCATAGCCTACTCCATGTCAGTAGGAGCATAGGAAGGTGGGGTAGCAGTGAAGAAAGATTGCGAAGGGCGTGAACCCAAGATACCCTGCTGATTATTTTGACGAGGCTTCTCCCACCCAATGGTCGGATATGGACACGGCGGCGTGGCCCAAAACTGAGGAGAAAACCTTGCCCAAGGAGGATAGATCCACTGCTGTGGTTGTTTTAAGCCATGAGGAGTTTTTGCGGCTGTCTGATTGCCGCGGTAGCCACCACCATTGTTACCACGCTTGTTGTTGTGGTTGTTTCCTCCGCCACGTTGGTTGTTATTATTTCGACCGCGGTTGTTGTTATTATTTCTTCCTCGGTTGGTATTATTGCCACGATTATTGTTGGAATTCTCAGCATGATTAGACTATCCATGAAGAGCAGGAGGATTAGCAATAACATTTGGAGAAAGAAGGGCAGTATTTGAACCTGGGTCACTGGTAATGTCTTCGACATTATTTTCCTCCTCAAGATCAAGCAAAGATCGCACCGCCTGGAAGGAAGGGAGAGGTACTTTACTCACCACATTTATGCGAAAATACTTGTACTCTTCAGGGAGCCCACGTAGGAGACGAAGGACCAGGCGTTCCTCTAACACCTTGTGACCGACGTTGGCTAGGCTATCTGCAAGAACCTTAAGCCGCGTACAATATGCCTTCACATAGGGAGATCCACCAGTTTTGTGTTAGTGAATTTTGTATCAAAGGCAAGAACCCTAGCAGATTTGTTGTCTTGAAAAAGACGGAGGAGGCGATTCCATGCTTTAGCAACAGTGTCATCTTGATCAATGATCGTGTTGAGAAGATCATTAGAAATCGTGCCATCAATCCATTGATGGACAATGCCATCAATGATCGTGTTGAGAAGATCATTAGAAATTGTTGAATTGAGTGCCTTCATAGTCTAGGACGACAGGAATGCACAATTTTATGTTGGTGACAGTAGTTACAGGGTGTAACTTGGAGACGTCAGCCATTGAAAATGAGAAAGAAAGATAAAAGAAAGGAGAAAGACAGCTAGGGTTTAGGAGACCCGCTCTGATACCATGTTGATACCAGGTCGATCCTGGGATCTCTGCGTGCCTGAGCTCTGATACCATGTTGAGAACCAGTCCATCTAAAACCTTAAGGTATTAGAGTATGGATCTTATATTATATTCTAACAGAAATAGTAGAGATAATGGCGGGAGAGGAGAAACAGCGCGAGCGGGAGATGACCTGGACAATATAGGGGATTGATTTTTGCTCCCTCAAATAAGGGGCTGAGTTTTCTCTCACCTAAAATATATAAGGGATGGGGAGTAGCGTTGAAGGACTATTTTGCAGTACTAATCCCTAAATTTTATCCAGCAAGGCTAAATATAGGTAAGGGGCAAGTGCGTTGGAGTTGCTCTTATATTAGGCTGAAAACACGTTATAACTTACCTGGCCTGTTTGGCCAATAATTCGTGAGGACTTATTAGATAAGTTGAATGTTGAGTATTCTTAACATTCAATTTTCAGCTTATTCTATTTTCTTGATATACGTAATATATAGGTTCCTTTTGGGAAATCTTATTTTTCAGAAATAGGTTACTTATTCTGAAAAAAAGTACGCGAATATGAACTTTTTTCTGAAATAAATAACATATTTTTGCAAGATAACGAATGACAAATTCTCCATATACATTTTTTTCTAAAAAAAGTATGTAAATATGAATTTTTTTTCAAATAAATAACTTATAAGTTATATTTAAGATTTGCCAAACATGGTCATAATATCCTTCAAATCTTCAAAATCATATATCTTTTGACCCGTCCATTAGAAAATTAATATTTATATATCAAATTTATCTAGTCATCGAGATCTATCCATTAATATCCATTGATATATATTAGAAAACAAATATATTGAAAATAATAATAAAAAAAATTAACTTATAAACTCTGATTTATTTACCAAACAATGTACTCACTTATAAGTTCTGATTTACTTATCACTTATAATTTACTTATTACTTACAAATAATAAGTAACTTATTTTAAGGTAAACCAAACGAATCCTATGTGTCCAGACCCCGACAAAGTACACAAAACATCCGGATATGCTCTCAAGGTTATATTTTATTCATTCACCAAACCAGTACTTAAATATATAAAGACTGGCTTGGAGCACAAGACATACCAGGTAACTACAACCACTCATAAGAAAATTCATTATTCTCAATAATATAAATAAAAGCAATATCTTAATATCCCAGAATACATAATAAATAAATATCTTTTAATAACAACAACAAAAACAACAACAACAACAACAACAACAACAACAACAACAACAACAACAAAAATAATAATAATAATAATAATAATAATAATAATAATAATAATAATAATAATAATAATAATAATAATAATAATAATAATAATAATAATAATAATAATATACGTTAACATCCCCCTTCAAACTCATGATACTTAGAATCGTGAGTTTCCAAAAAAATAAAATCGAATTTGCTTCAATCAGTAGACCCACTTGAATCATCTTCCTCATCGTGATCATTGTCTTTATCCTCGTCCTCGTCATATCTTTGTTCCCAACGCGTCTCTTTCATCGCTTCACGATTTTCCTCAGAATTTCTCTTTTTGTCGTTGTTAATTTGGAACAATCTCTTACAAAAATGTATCATCATCGTCGTTGTGTTTTCTGTCATATCTTTGGGTTTTTTTCGCCCATGAACTCTCGCAAGTTTTTTCCTTCACAACACGAACTCTCTTAGTGTTATTATTCTCACCCACAAACTCTTGCTGGATTCTTCACACACCACGAACTCTCGTAGTATTAATTATTCTCACACCTACCAACTCTAGCTTGTTTGATTTTCGTTCGCACGCGTAAACTCTTACGGGGATAACCTAGGCTCTTAATACCATGATAAAATATGCTCTCAAGGTTATATTTTATTCATTCACCAAACCAGTACTTAAATGCATAAAGACTGGTTTGGATCAATAGACATACCAAGTAACTCCAACCACTCATAAGGAAATTCATTATTCTCAATAATATAAATAAAAGCAATATCTAAATATCCCAGAATACATAATAAATAAATATCTTTTAACAATAATAATGATAATAATATACGTTAACAAAAAATAATGTTGGATTTTAGAATTCTTAAAGCCTTAAATAATACCCTTATAATTACAAATTATTTTGCCATAATTATGATTATTTTATCATCGACGAATAGTTGTAATTGTTTTAAATAAGCATGTTTAATGCTTAAATAGAAGAATTCAAATTCTACTGAGTTGGCGAAGCATTTTAAAAGCTACAAGTTATCTGACGAGGGGCGTCAAAGAGTGCGAGTTTCTAGCTTCTCGTTTTGCATTGGAGGTTGTTACGGTTTGTGGCTGGTCCTTCAGGTAAAGACCGTGTGTACGGATCCCACGGACAAGGTAAGGTCCTTTTCAGAACCTGTTATTGTTTGTGCATATTCAATTTCGGTCGTGAAAGAGAAAGAGATGCGTACGGCGGTGGTGGTGGTGGTGTCGAGGCGGTGATTTCAAATTACTATATTCTTAAATTTATTTTAGGCTTGATTTACTCTTCAGTTTATTTTGTATGTTCTTATTTTTTTATTGAGTAATTAAATTTGTTAAGTTTAATAGCATCAAATGAGTTTATTAATATGATATCAGCAGTATAATTTTAAACGCTAATTGATTCTTGTATTTTCGATTGTGTCTTTACCTTTAATAGTTGCAATTCTTGTACATTATTGTAAAACTAGTTGAAAACCCGTGCTTCGCGCGGGCGAAAATTATTTTCCTAAAAATATGTAAAATATCTCATATAATTTAAAATTAATTTAATTATTTTTAATCTTTATTAAGAAACAAAATTATTTTTAATGGTATTACTTTGGATCAAATTTGGTTACCTTGCAGTAGTCGATTTTGAGTCTGAGTGAACTTTAATGTTTGTGTCATATGATTGTGTTATTGCATTCCGGGCGGTTTTTTGTTAGTTGGTCTCTATGTTAAATGTCTGAAGAACGAATCAAAATTCATTCTTTTACGAAAATGCCATGAAGTACAAATCACTCAACTTTTTGGAAATTTATTTGTCCCAACAGTATCTTTACGACACTCTTATAAAAACAAATTCCCCAAGAATAGTAAATGCAAAAACTGTCTTCAAGAAGTGACTACCCAGTCTCGATTTGAAAAGATGTGAAACAATAAATAATATGTTTATCTTGGAGCGATAGTTGTGGCACTTAGATAGTTAGATGAACATGATGAAGAGTCTACTTCGTGCTGTTTCCTCTCGGACGAAGAAACCAGGTTCTTTAGGCTGAGGCAGGGTAATATCACTAGTTAGCATTAGTACCACTGTTGCCATTGTTGGCCTATCGGCTGGATATTGTTGCACGCACAACATCCCTATTTGGACAGCTCGAAACACTTCCAATCGATGTTCATGGCTTGACTTCGCAATAACCCCGTCCAACACTTTGCCTTCTATATAAGCTATCCATGCCTAAACAATTAGGTGAAATAAACGCAGTTATGGAACCATAGCATACATGTATTAATGTCACAGGCACATACATGTCCAAGAAGGTTAAGATTGTGATCCGGATGAGTAAAGTTTATGTTTTTCTTCCCACTCACTATCTCCAACAGCAATACCCCAAAGCTATGAACATCAGATTTCACCGAAAATATGCCATCAATTACGTAGTCGGGGGACATGTAACCACTCCAAAAAATAAAAAAATAGCATTTAATGAATCAGATTTTGGCTTTTCAGTAGATATACTATTTTTTTAAAGAATTGTAGAGATTCTTACTATGTTCCAACTACTCTAGTTGTATTCACTCCATTTTCAGTCTCTCCACAGATCCTTGCCAAGCCAAAATCCGAAATTTTAGGGGTCATATCATTATTGAGTAGAACATTGCTGGCTTTGAGATCCCTATGGATGATCCGCAGTCTGGAATCCTGATGAAGGTAGAGGAGTCCCCTTGCAATGCCATTTATGATTTTATAGCGCATAGGCCAGTCTAGTGCTTTGCTTCGTTTTTCATCTGTTCGAATGGCCAATTAGATTACACTATTAAAGGAGACAAAGGTGATGGGCATATGGTTGAGTGTCTGATTAGAATAAAAAGACAACATTACTGAAGAGGATAAGTATACCAAAGATGAAGAAGTCTAAGCTTTTATTCGACATGTATTCATACACCAATATTCTTTCCCCATCCTGCACAGAATAGCCAAGAAGCTTCACAAGATTTCGGTGCTGAGGTTGAGCAATGCACAAAACTTCATTTCTAAACTCTGTTAACCCTTGCCTTGAATCCTTTAGTAGCCTCTTTACAGCTATTTCTTTTGTGTCACCAAGCATACCCTAAAATTCAATGTGATAGTGTCATAATCTGCAGTGAAATCAAATGGCATATATTCTCTTGCGAATCACTAATTAACTCTACTAAAGACCGTGGACTATATTTTGGCAGTAACACTCTAACTTCTACAATAATGCTTTGAAAAGAAATATATATGCACTATAAATGTTTGTCTGCATTCTGATCATGTAGATTACTCTATTTCAAGTGTAATTTTATCATGTACTACATTATATCAGTCAGTGATCTCTATACATGAAAGTGGCTTAATCTTTTGTCCTACAACAAATGCAGCTGCATGTGACAATTTTACCTTATAGACAGTGCCAAAACGACCTTCTCCCAGCTTAAAGGTTGTCGAGAAGTCATTGGTGGCATTAGCTAAGGTTGTGAAGTCAAACAATGGAAAATATAATTCCTCATCACCATTTCCATTGCCACAATCATTTTCTGTATACAGCCTCGCTATCCCTGCAATTGCCACGTTTAGAGGCATGCAGTAAAAACTAATCAAAGGATTGCAGGATAACACCTATATTTTGCTGGATAATTAAATTACCTGCTGTCTTCTGTTTTTTCCTCTTCCTAGTTACCCACAGGCATATTCCCACGGCCACCATAATTGTTATAGTCAGAGGAATGATGATAATGAGCACCACTTTGGACCTCCCTTTTCTGGCTGTAGATTTACCTAGAAAAAAGAAGGTAAAAACTTAAAATCATATATCATCAAGACCAATTATTAAAAGAATATATACATAAGCAAGACCACCACATATATGTGCTAGCTCATCCATGTCTGCAATCAGCATTACAAATTTTGAAAATAATGAAGACAAGGTAAGTTACCTGATTCAGCATTAACTAACTCAGAAGCAGCCATTCTTATGTAAAGATCCTGCCCACCATTTTCAGTAAACTCTCTAATATCCAAAAGGTCATTGAACCATAGCAAGCATCCGCTTCCACCATCTCTAATGTCTGTATTTGCATAAGCTGTACACGAGCAATTCCTTAAGCACACCTTCTTACATTCATCAAGACTCATATTCTTATCGAACCAAGAATGCTGAGTATCTGGTAATTTCAACCCCGAATGATTCACAAATCGCTCACCATCCGCACAACTCATTGGTACTTTCCTTTCACATCCACTTGACCAATTAGTTTTTACAATTTATTTTATTCATATTGTTTTGAAAAGCAAGGTCCGTACATGTTTTGGTAGTGCAGGCTGCAAGGTGATCACATCCTCAAATTAGATGCAGTATAAAATTGAAGATCAATTGCGCCTAGTTTGAAAACCAGGAAATTTGTTACAAAACTTGACTTCAATATCCCAGCAATTAACACATGATGCTTCAAATCTGTATGAAAAAGCATCCCATTACCTATTTTTGTCTTATTTCTTACTATTACATAATTTTTTTTTTACAATACAAAATCCATTTTTATCCTTTTCCCCACTTCCTTAGTGATTCAGTACAAGTTCAATAACATAGTCATGCCAGCTCCTAGTTTGAAAATGAGGCAATTTGTGCAGTTTTAGTTGGAAGTTATTGCAGCTTCCAATTATCCCAATTTATAGCAGACCAAAACATATAATAACGTGGATATTTCTATAAAGACTTAAGAGAAGCATGATAAAATTCATCCTAGCCTCCTCTTTGTTATATGTATGTCATCTTGATCATGAATACAAAGCTCTGGCAACAGGCCAATGTCCAAAATACAATATTCTTTTCACCTCCATCAGAATAGATAAAAGGCAACAAACTAATTAATCAGAAGTCCCAAATAACAGACCAAAGCAGATTATGAATCATTAAACCTAACAGCTTGGAAATTAAACCTAACATCTTGGAAATTAAAAAATCTAAATTAGGGACAAACAATGAATCAGGCCGTACCTTTTAAAAGACCTGCTCCGCAGAATGATGCTGATGCCGCGACACTTGAGTATTGTCACTGCTCGTGAATATTTATACAGATGGATAGAAGCAGCCGAAGGGCTTTCGGTTATGAAAATGCGTAACCGGCGAGATCGTTAGGATTCCTTCATACAAATAACTATGAGGGAGGCAGGAAGGCATAGGATTTATAGGATTTGATCAATTTTACACAGGTAAATTATAGATAGATGCCAATGAAACGTAGAAAAGGAAATTAGAGAAAATAGAAACAGAGAATAGGAGTTTCTGGGAGAGACACGTCAGCAGCCCGAGTTTTTCTTTTATATAGATGTATAAATTCATTTGTAGCGCTGGGTTTTATCCTTGTCTTATTTTCTGCAAGAAAAATGGTAGGATGAATTAGAACTCTTGAAGGTGTGATGCTGATTCACATCAGTAATGTGTGTTTAGAAGGCTATGTTGTTTTTCCTTAATGTTAATTGAATTGCTGGGTTGCATGCTTGTGTAGTATTATTGATTTTGGGCTTATTTTGCTTTAGTTTAGTTTTTTTATATGTTTCCATATTTAGCTTTTGGTCGTGGGCATGATTAATGGTAAGTTTTTAAGTCTTTAAAGTGTATTTATGTGGATTGATTATGTATTTATTGGTGGTTGACATATTACATATGTTATATATTTGATTGATTATTTAGGGAGTCTTTTAAGGATTTAATTGGTAAATAGTTGAGAATATTGAATGTACTCTTAGTTAATATTAACATCTATCTTTTAAATTTCATTAAATGATCATTTTATTATAATTGTATACATAATTATAACCAAGAGTTTAATGATTTGTTTATAATGTGGTCATTGAAATAATGTTATAATATGTCTTAAATGTGATTGACTGATTTTTAGGTATTAATTTACGTTTTCAATTTGGATTGTAATTACTTTTGTTATTAATGTGTTAAAGTTGAAGTTTCTTGTAATAATTAATTTCTTTTAACATGTTCAATGCTAATTATGCCTTGATTGATGATTATTTTGTACCATTTATGGGTGGCCAGAAATGATGGCATATATTTTGGCCTTGTATAGGCAATCAAGTACCATTTTGATGGCGTATATTTTTAAATGACTGTATAGTAGATCTTTTATGAGAAATTGTTTTTTATATGTCTAACCATAGGGGACCCCTTTGGTTAGATATATAAAATTATTCAATTTTATTATGCATACTGAGTATAATAATTATTTAATGTATATTCGATTAATGGCTCTTTGACATAATTTTATTTGTTGTGTTGATATTTCAGTTTCCGTGGGTGAAAAGTAGTGTAAAGAGAAGATGGATGACGAAAGAATTTTGGATTTTAGGGTGAGAAGATGAATGAAGGCGGGATTATGGATTACTACAATGGATGAATCAAGATGAAGAATCAAGAATTTTCTAGTCATTTGATATTTAGGCCTTTTTTAATGATGTACTTTTTATTCAGTAGGGCACTCTTTTTTCCCCGCTTGAGTTTTTTTCCCATAGGGTTTTGCTCTTGTGGGATTTTTAATGAGGCCTTTTTTGATGGATATAAAGGTGTAATTATCTAAACTTCCGGAGGAATCTCTTTCTTATGGGTCGTTAGACCCATGGATTGGTTAAGCATACCTTTCGGTTATATGATGTAGCTTTTATTATCTCTTCTCATGTATCATCTTTCATGAATGAAATTTATCATTCCTCTCAAAAAAAAAAAGAAGAATTCAAATTCCAAAAATAGAGGAAGGTGACGGTGTCGTTCTCAGAAAGATTTGGTTAGGTAGGTGTCCCGTCAAATGGATAAATATAGAGTCAAAGAACACTATTTTGGTTGGGGCCTGCTCACAGCAAATATTTATTAGTATCGTTTATTGGAAATATATGTATTGCATAAATTTTTTCCGATATGTGTATAGTAGGATTTTTGATGTGAAAATATGAGGATTCCATCCTTTTATGTAATGTAAAAATGTTATGCGACACGATTTGCTGGAAAAAATCATTTACAGATGATCGCGTACCATTTTTGTTTGTGTTAGTTGTGCACTTGTGGGGCTATGTGATTGTTGGTGTATACTGAAAATATTTATTTGAAGTATTTACATTTATTTCTGGCCGGTTTAATTGAGAATCATTTAAATGTTTACATGTTGTCTAAATATTATATATTGTGAATAATCTAGTATCAAACGGGATACAGAATATTAGATTATTAAATACGGTTTATATAATATAATAAGGTTCACAGCACAGGTGGAGGTAGACAATCCACTGGAATGGCTGTAGTATTATTTAGATTAGTTTATATTGACTAATAAATAATACTAGTATACTTTGTGTATATTGAACAGGATCAAATTTAGAATTGTTCCCTTATACTGATTAAGAAGGTGAACTAAGATTCTATGTTATTATTAATGCTTAGGTTCTTAATCCGGAAATAATAATTGACACGTATATATTATTTACATGCTTTGATTTATATATGAAATAATTCTTTTGATTTATTTCATTATATTTTGGGTGATGAAATAATATATATGGTGGGATATTATTTATTGAAGGAATCCATGTCCTGATAATATTCGGGTTAATGATGTCCCCTTGAAAGCTCAAAAAGATTTAATTATGTGAAACCCTGCAGGTGGATTTATTCCGGCATAATTAAATAAAGGTTGAGTGGATGATCAAGGATAAAAGATATTAATTAAATGAATTATCAGTAATTTATCGGAAATCGAAACGGAGAAAAGAATTTGTTCCGCTGTGTAACTGATGGGGCTGCTTGTTGTTGCTGTCCAAGAAAAGCACGACCAAAAGCAAGAAACAGATCTGGTGGAACAGAGCAGGCGGCGCGCGTGAGAAATTCTGATCTGAAGCCTGTAACGCATGTGCAGACTACGTTACAGGTCTGTAACAGGCAGTAACGCATGACGCACATGCGTGACAGGTCTGTAACAGGCAGTAATGCATGACGCACATGCGTGACAGCTGTTCCAGGGCTGTAACGCAGGCAGGAGTTGCGCAACAGCATTTTTTTGGCAGAAAATTGTTTTTTCAGCAGAATAAAGGGCTGGAAATTTTTTTCAAGGGGCCATAATAGTGGAAGATTTTATTTTAATTGTTTCCACTGATTTTTGATTATTGCTTTAATTAATTAATTATGTGTGTTGTTAATTATGTGTGTAATTTTTAATTGCATGTTTAACATAATTAGGACGACATGGACATTAATTTTATTTATTGCTTTAATTTTATGATGCATGCTGCTATGTTATGTGTTCTTTGTTTTGTTATTTTTATAACATGTGGACCTCGAAAAATTAACATAGGGCGATGCATCTAGATAAAATTCCTCAATTTTAAATAAAAATTCTAAGTGGGTGAGGGAATTAATTAGGAATTAAATCCCATGGTCTCCATTATTGTTTGTATGTAATTTAACACCGAGACGAATATAAATTATATACATGCCATCCATCGTGGCGTATGATTTATGGTGTCAGGTAGTGTTATGGATATTACTAGAACAAACTTCCTAAATTAATTACGAATATTGAAAGGTATACATGCCACCCATCGTGGCGTACCAAGTTTCATAGAATTCAATTAATTAGAAGGGTACCACTGATTGAATATAGATTTTGATATTGAGAGAAAGGATGATTCTGTCTAGAAAGGGGTCTTAAGTGATGCCTCTTGACAATGCTCCCCCCGATCTGGGAATTATCCTATTATCGATTATTGATTTGAAATATTTAATGGTGGTATCCAGTCTTTTTATTAATTTAAGATTTAATAATGGTATACACTTAGCTATGAAAAATAATATATAGTCCACCCTAACGTGGCGTATTATTTAGTAATAGGACCGAAGTAATATTTAAACGAATTTAAGTGGTATATATGTCATCCATCGTGGCGTACCAGATACTTATGGTGTTTAAATATTAGTGCATTAATTTTAATTAATTGTTAGAGGAAACCAATAGGATTTAAGATTTATGCAACTATCTGATTATGTGTTACATGTATGATTCTCAGGATTAGATCAATATGGGATTTAATCCACTATTCACCATACTAAAGGATAACAAACTTACTGGACCGAACTATATTGAATGGAAACGTAATTTGGACATAGTGTTGACTGCTGAAGAGTACAAATTTTGTACTTATTAACCCAAGCCAGACCAGCCTGCTGAAGATGCTCCTGAAAGTGAGAAGGAGTATTATAAGCGGTGGATTAAGGCTGATGAGATGTCGCGATGTTACATTCTGGCAGCAATGTCGGGTGTTTTGCAGCATCAGCATCAGGCTATGCCACTGCTTCAGATATGCTCTTTAATCTCAAGGAACTTTTTGGAGAACAGAATAGGGCTGCTAGGCAAGTAGCAATGAAGGCTTTAATGAACACTCAGATGGTTGAAGGAACACCTGTAAGGGATCATGTTCTCAGAATGATGTCTCATCTGAATGAGATGGAGATCCCTGGTGCTGATATTGATGGGGAAACCCAGATCGATATCATCCTTATGAGCTTACCCAAAAGTTTTGAGCAGTTCTGCTTGAATTACACCATGAACAAAAGGATGTATAGTCTCGCGGAACTTCTGACAAAACTTCAGGCAGCTGAAGGACTCTTTAAGCAGAATGTTCAAGTGAATGTGGCCGAGAAAGCTTCTTCATCTAAGCCGAAAGGTAAGAAGAAGAAAAAGACTCAGACACAGAAAGCTAGAAAGATTGCTAATGCAGTGGGAGTTCAAGGTGGTATGAAAAAGCCTAAGGGCAAGTGCTTCAGGTGCAAGCAGTCAGGTCACTGGAAACAGGATTGTCCTCTTCCTAAGAAGACAAACAATACTGGTATGTCTCTTTCTCTAGTTACAGAAACATATATAGCGGCTATATCTACGAGCACTTGGTGTGTAGATACAGGAGCCACTGACCATGTTTGTAACTCTATGCAGGGGTTCCAGCAATCCAGAATGCTTAGAGATGGCGAGATATATGTGTTCATGGGAGATGCTACGAAAGTAGCAGTAGTTGCAGTTGGAATAATTACATTGTCTTTTGGCGATGATAGGATTTTGGTTTTGAACAATTGTCTTTATGTACTTTCGTTTAGAAGGAATTTAATTTCGGTTTCTAAACTTGCCATGGATGGTTATAATGTTTGTTTGGATCGTAATGTTTCTATTATGATGAATAAACGAGTTATATGTTCTGGTACATTGCAAGACAATTTATATATTATTAATCCTATCCAACCAATGCTGCAACATAAGGAAACTAATAACATTCTTTCTAGCTCAAATAAAAGAAAGAAACCTTCTGAATTGAACCAAACATATCTTTGGCACTTAAGATTAGGTCATATTAACTTGAGGAGGATTCAAAGACTGGTAGTAGATGGGCCATTAGGCTCGTTGGCAGTTGAGCCATTTCCAGTTTGCGAATCCTGCTTGAAAGGTAAGATGACTAATAGGCCTTTTAAAGCAAAGGGGAATAAAGCTAAAGAAGTGTTAGAATTGGTTCATACTGATTTATGTGGACCTATGAGTATCCAAGCAAGAGGAGGTTATGAGTATTTTGTCACTTTCATTGACGATTATTCTAGATATGGGTACATTTATTTGTTGCGCCGTAAGTCTGAGTGCTTTGAAAAATTCAAAGAGTACAAAGCAAGTGCGGAGAAGCGACATCTTGGAAAATGTATCAAGTCACTACGATCAGATCGTGGTGGCGAATACTTGCTTGGAGAATTTAGGGAATATTTATCAGAAAATGGGATTGCATCCCAGTTGTCTGCACCTGGCACACCTCAGCAGAATGGTGTAGCAGAGAGAAGGAATCGGACTCTTTTAGAGAGTGTTATATCGATGATGAGTTATTCAGATTTACCCAAGTCGTTCTGGGGATATGCTATAGAAACAGCGGCTTACCTTCTAAACTTGGTACCTTCTAAGTCGGTTCCCAAGACTCCAATAGAATTGTGGACTGGTAGCAAACCAAGTCTAAGACATATTCGGATTTGGGGTTGTCCAGCACATGTGCTGAACAAGAACGCGACCAAGTTAGAATCTCGTACAGAAGTAAGGCTGTTTGTAGGCTATCCCATGGGAACGAAAGTTTATTCATTTTATAGTCCTAGGGATCGAGATATCATTGTTAGCACCAATGCTAGATTCTTAGAAGAAGACTATATAATGAACCATAAACCCATGAGTAGTATCGTTTTAGAGGAACTAGTGGGAGGGACAGACAATCCCCAAGTGCCAATAGTACAGGTAGATCAACCACAAGAAAATGCACAACCTGTCACTAATACCACACCGGTGCTTCGTCGTAGTGGGAGGGTTGTTCAACAACCTGATAGATTCATGTTTTTGGGAGAGTCCTCGGACTTGGTCTCTGGTGAACATGATGAGGATCCCAGGACATACGAAGAAGCAATTCTAGATAAAGATGCAGATCTTTGGCAAAAGGCAATGGAATCTGAGATGGAATCTATGTATTCTAATCAAGTTTGGGAGCTCGTGGAACCACCCAAAGGTGTAAAACCCATTGGATGTATGTGGATCTACAAGAAGAAAAGAGGATCTGACAAAAAGGTGAAAGCCTGGAAAGCACGACTTGTTGCGAAAGGGTATACTCAGAAAGAAGGGATCGATTATGAGGAAACCTTTTCGCCGGTTGTTATGCTTAAGTCGATCCGGATTCTTTTATCTATAGCAGCTCATCTCGATTATGAGATTTGGCAAATGGATGTCAAGACAGCTTTCCTTAATGGAAGTCTTGAGGAAACCATCTATATGCAACAACCAAAAGGATTCATTAAGGAAGGCCAAGAGCATCTTGTTTGTAAGCTTAAGAGGTCTATTTATGGACTAAAACAAGCTTCTAGGGACTGGAATATTCGTTTTGATCAGGCAGTCCAGTCATATGGATTTGATCAAAGTCCAAGCGAATCATGTGTGTATAAGAAAAGTGAGGGTAATGCAGTGGTTTTTCTAGTACTGTATGTAGATGACATTTTACTCATTGGAAACAATGTTAAGATGTTGTCATCAGTAAAGGCATGGTTGTTCAAACAATTTGAAATGAAGGACTTAGGTGAAGCGGCATACATCCTTGGGATCAAAGTAATAAGGGATCGCAAGAAAAGGATGTTGGCTTTATCTCAAGAGCCCTACATTGATGAAGTATTAGCTCGTTTTAACATGCAGAACTCTAAGAAAGGTTTTCTACCTTTTAAGCATGGAGTGGCTCTATCCAAGGAGCAGTGTCCTTCGACACCTAAGGATATAGAGAGCATGAAAGCAGTTCCTTATGCTTCGGCATGTGGAAGCTTAATGTATGCTATGTTATGTACGAGGCCTGACATCTGCTTTGCTGTAGGCATGGTTAGTAGATATCAGTCGAACCCAGGTCAGGAACATTGGAGTGCAGTAAAAACTATACTCAAGTACCTGAGAAGGACTAAGGAGTATATGTTAATTTACAAGGCCTCAGATCTATTTCCTTTGGGATATACTGATTCAGATTTCCAATCAGATAGGGATAAGAGGAAATCGACCTCGGGATATGTTTTTACTTTGGGAGGTGGAGCTGTTATATGGAGGAGTGTAAAGCAGAAATGTATTGCAGACTCTACCATGGAAGCCGAGTACGTGGCGGCCTCTGAGGCTGCAAAGGAGGCTGTATGGTTCAGGAAGTTCCTTTTGGACTTGGATGTGGTACCTAATTTGCCTAGGAGCTTGACAGTGTATTGTGATAACACTGGTGCTGTGGCAAATTCGAAGGAACCGCGAGATCACAAAGCAGATAAACATATTGAACGTAAGTATCATCTCATACGAGGAATCGTAAAGCGAGGAGATATAGTTGTGGCTCACATATCATCAGAAGACAACCGGGCAGATCCTTTCACAAAGAGTTTGCCAGCCAAGGTTTTTGACAGGCATGTGGAAGCGATAGGAGTCAGATGGATGGACACATAGTTTTCTGTGTAATAGTGGATTAAATAAACACTGATATACTCATAGAATATTTTGAGTATAAGTGGGAGATTGTTGGTGTATACTGAAAATATTTATTTGAAGTATTTACATTTATTTCTGGCCGGTTTAATTGAGAATCATTTAAATGTTTACATGTTGTCTAAATATTATATATTGTGAATAATCTAGTATCAAATGGGATACAGAATATTAGATTATTAAATACGGTTTATATAATATAATAAGGTTCACAGCACAGGTGGAGGTAGACAATCCACTGGAATGGCTGTAGTATTATTTAGATTAGTTTATATTGACTAATAAATAATACTAGTATACTTTGTGTATATTGAACAGGATCAAATTTAGAATTGTTCCCTTATACTGATTAAGAAGGTGAACTAAGATTCTATGTTATTATTAATGCTTAGGTTCTTAATCCGGAAATAATAATTGACACGTATATATTATTTACATGCTTTGATTTATATATGAAATAATTCTTTTGATTTATTTCATTATATTTTGGGTGATGAAATAATATATATGGTGGGATATTATTTATTGAAGGAATCCATGTCCTGATAATATTCGGGTTAATGATGTCCCCTTGAAAGCTCAAAAAGATTTAATTATGTGAAACCCTGCAGGTGGATTTATTCCGGCATAATTAAATAAAGGTTGAGTGGATGATCAAGGATAAAAGATATTAATTAAATGAATTATCAGTAATTTATTTAATTAATGGACATGCGATATTTTAAACATGGGGAATTTAATAAGCAAATAATATTGGAACCGAATTAATTAATTAAATTACGGTATTAGGAAAGGTAGTGCAAATATTAATTCTTTAGTGGATTGAATTAATATTTAATTACATTGGGCTAGGCTCAAGATGTAATTAGAAGGCCCAACCTAATTGTCCATGATCCCTATTGTAGCCTATATATATTCTTATTCTCTTCTTGCTGGGGGCTGGTCGAAAAAATTTTGTAGCCACCCAGGAGCAAGAAGAGAGGTTAACTTGAGAAGACGAAGGCCACACTTCGCTCAAGGGAATTTGGGAATACAATAGAAGAGCGTGGAATCAACCGTTAACAAGGTGATTTTTCTATTCGTACTCGTTAATGTATTGTATCAAAATTCGCAGTGCCAAGATCTGATTGTCCCAACAGTGATACCGTAAGAAGAATGTATGATGTATCCATATTATAGAGTAAATAAAATATTGGTTTTGTAACAAACAAATTTGTAAATTTAGAAAATTCAAAAAAAAAATCCCCAAAAATTAATTTAATTATTCTCTCTATTAGGTAATTGATTATTCGATGTTAGTAAAATATTTTAATTGAATTTTATATTATATTTGAATATTCCCTTTCATTCTAAACTTCATTTATGAATCGAATAATTTTTTTTTTACTAATTAGTATTTATATATTAAAAAATAAAAAAACAGGGGTTAACCCTTGCTCTATGACATGCCATAGAGAGGACTATCTACTAACAATCTTTCACAGAGAAGATTGTAAATAGAAAGCTACAAAATGATGCCAGCAAGCTCATAATAAGGTCCACCTATACCTATCTTTACAAGAAAAAATTTGAAACCACTTAGAACTAGCTAACTTGGACTTTAATTCTAACAAAATGCCCTGCAACAATTTCTTTGGGCCAAAAATTCCTTTATCATGCAAACGGGCGTTCCGTTCCCTCCAGATATGATAGCAAAAAATCTGTGTAGTGAGAAGAGCAAGAGAGCGATCCACATTGTCCGAAATAGCACCCCAAGAGTATGTGAGATCCTGCCAAGAGTCGTCCAGAAGAGGAACATGCAATAGGCTAGCTGACTGCTCTAGGATGAACCGACTGTAAGAACCCCAAATTTTGGATATAATTAAAACTTTTATTAAGTAATGATAAAATGAGGAACAATGATTCCAACAACAAGGTCACCAGCTCTAATGAATGGTGGTTTCAAAGAACAATGATTGTAATGAATGGATATTGCTTTGGACAATGATCCTGATGCATTGGTATATTGTCAGAATAGAGTAATTCGATGGTTGAGGACCTAGATAAGAATAATCTACCATCCAGGAAGGAGCTAATGGATCCTTGAAGAGAAATGAATACGTGCATAGTATTTCCCATACGTGCATAGTATTTCCCATACGTGCATAGTATTTCCCATACGTGCATAGTATTTCCCATACGTGCATAGTATTTCCCATACGTGCATAGTATTTCCCGTACGTGCATAGTGTTTCCTGTACGTGCATAGTAATTTGGTGGATGAATAGTGACTTTGTAAGTTGGAAAACTTTTCACGCCACCCTATGTACGGGACGTGTTATGGATGTTTCGAAGTCATATTAGTAATACGCGGAGGAAATAAGTGAATGCAGAGACGATCGGAATTCAGAAATTCCAAATTCTTTTTCGGTACAATATTTGACCGAACCGTAAAGAGCCTATCAATACGATCAAGACAAGAGTATTATAATGTTAAGGATTCAAGGATTTTATTTATTAAGTATGATTTGAGGATTTAGAATGAAAACCTTTGAGTTAGAATAACAAGTGTTCTAGAAATCGCTAGAACTTTATAACAAGATTAAGCGATCAAGCAAACGCGAAAGAAATTACGGATTAAATACGTAACGAGAAAAAAAAAACCCCTACTTGATCAGCTGGGGTTATATATAAGAATATTTGGTGGAAATGAAATGAAGAAAAGAAATGAGAAAGGAAGTAATGAGGTGGATGGACAAGAAGAAAACAACAAGGCTTCACATCATCAATTTTTCTAACACACCATAAACCTTTGACACTTGTATTAAGAGGAGTATTAGCAGCTATACCCACTTGTACATATCACAAATATCATTTGACAACTAGCCAAGCAAACACCACCTCTCCCCCATTTTTCCAGCAGTTGCATTTTCCAGGGCAGGGGTCTTTGCCATTTTTTTTCACCTAGATCTACTCATCTAAAAATCATGAAAAAATTCATGGAGCTTCTACACATCAAGGTGAAGTTGGGGATTTAATTTCATAATTTTTGAAGATCGTTTGGATGGGTAAATAAATTCGAGAAGTTCACTGTTTTTCCCCCAAAACCAAGGCACTTCGAATTTTGGAGTTTTAAGATTTCAAAATCCACCTTCCAACCATTGTTTGATCTCCAAATTTTTATGGTGAGTCCTATATTTCATAAAAATGATCTCCTAGAAATCTTAGCTTCAAACTCCATGTTTTCCATTTTCAAATAAATCCTCAAAGATGAGGGTGAATAGTGTTTTCAAGAAACTAACTTTGATTTCTTGGTTTCTTTGGATGATTTAAGCTTTGTTAAAGCCATACAAGGACTATATAAGGGTTATTACAGCTTGTACACTCTCCAAGGAAGGTATAATTCTTAAGAACCCAAGATCTTACTTTGAGTTTTATATATGTTCTTGATGGTTTTAGATTAGTTAAGATTATGGTGTTGTTATATGCATAAAAGCATGATTATGTAGTTAGTAGTGATGATTTAAGAGTTTTGATGATTATGATGGTTAATTGAAACCTTCTTGGACTGGTTAAGATGAAAATCATGTATAGTATGCCCGGTGTGGCTTGGATTGATTGTTATGAATTTTAGAACGTTCGATTTATAGCCGTCGTAATGCCGATTTTTCGTTAGACTATTAAACACCGAGCATCACAGTAGCTATAACTCACTGTACAGCTTCATTTTCTGCCATTATAGGATAGATTATGTTTCAAGCTTCGTTTTGATATAAAGATCGCATGAAACGGACTTACGGTTTAGGATTTATGACCAAATTACTAAAAGTAGTTCGAATCCGTAAACGAAAGTTCGTAACTGTAATTGAACCCTCGTAAATTATGTAACGTCATGGAGAATCTTGGTAAATAAATACTAGAGGTAAAAAGGAAGGCGTGAAAGAAAACCGTATGTCAAAAAGATCATTTTTCGATTTATTAAAAATGTTCGAGTCGAGGTTAAACGCGAACGAACCCCTAAAAGACGACTCTTTTATAACGTCGGTAAAACACTTAGAAAACGGGCGATAAAACTCGGAGTATAATATTGGTTCGTAACGATCGACCTTAGAACTCATATGACTTAAGTATGTCCCAAGTATAAATGCAATGACATGTCGTATTAACGAACGAATGTCGGGTCGGATCAGTGATAAAAGTAATCCACAAAAAGGGGTATAACGAGATAACTCGAGAACGTGTTTCGAATTAAGTATAACTTAACTTTTAATATGTTAAGTGATTAATCCCGAATGCCTTGGCTATTTATAGATCACCAAGCTGAACCGGGACCCGCTACCACTACCCCTTACCGTACTCGACTACCAGGCAAGTTCCAATTCCCTTCTTTTAGGCTGTTGTTGTGATTGAATAAATATATATATATATATATGCTGATATACATATGCCATTGCATGCATGCCTACTTTCAAGTTGAAGTGATATACTTGTTCCCTGAATGTTATTGTTGGCTTATAAGCTAGATAGTTATATATCAGTTATAAGCCGATTATTGTAAGACCCTCATAGAAGGGCGTATACATCTTATTAATCAAAAATAGACCGGGAGTCAATATTCCTTGATATATCGAGATTACCTCGGAGGAAAATATTTAAGTAAATATTTTCTATTATTTGGGCGACGAATATTATTTGAATATTCGTTCGAGACTAATTATTTTAACGATCCTTACTTCAAATAATTATTTGAACGTAATCATTCGACGAATAATATTCGTCAATATTCATTCGGAGTCGAATTGATTATCGATTATTATTTCGAATACTCTTCTAAAGATGAGACTACTAAATGAATATTATGTGGACATTCATTTAGAATATTATTTCATTAAATAAATATTACTTTTGAAAATTCATTTAAGGTATTAAGTACTTGATGAATATTATCTTCAATATTCATCTGAAGCTTGATTTACTTATCGAATATTATATCGAATATTCCTTTAAAGCTTGGATTACTAAATGAATATTACTTGATATTCATTTAGGATATTATTTATTAAATGAATATTACTTTATTGATATTCATTTAAATTCCTAATTAATTATGAATATTATTTTGAATATTCATCCAGGGTTCTATTTAATCATCGAATATTATTTTAAATATTTTAAATATTCCTTTCAGGTCTTATTGATTAATGAATATTATTTGGAATATTCATTTGAATATTTAATTATGCAATAAATATTCTCTCGATATTTCTTCAAGAATTATTTGAAAAATACTCTGATTAAAGATATTCTTTCATATTCCTGAATATTCTTTAAATATCTTTAATTCAATAAATATTCTCTGAATATTTATTCCATACTTAGAATAACCTCAATAAGGTTTATCTTCTTCGATTATTACGAAAAATATTTCGGAGTCATATTATTATTAATCCTATATCAAGGAAGGTTCTCAGACCTCATTCTTCTTTGAGTCTACCTCCTTAATAATAAGGGAACCTTACTTGGAAAATGTTATTTATCTTGTCGACTTCCCGGTCATAAAGTATTCCCTTCACTCGCAACTCGGGTGCTGTTGACTTATTAAGTCGTTGCTTACCTTCTCATCTTTCGAGGGGTAAGATCACTGGAACAAGTTGATATCCGTTACCAAGTAATAGCTTGGGAGTTATTGGTAAATTTTCCTTTCCAACTAGATACGACTACTTTGTGGAGTCTTATCAACAAGTATTATACTTGGGGAAAGGGGGACGAACGTTACATTCAGAATCATGAATTCTATTTGAACTAGGAGTCGTGTAAGAGGCCGAGTAGCGCCGGTCCATCCCCTTTGGCCCAACCGTTGGCCGGGGAGAGCTAGTAAGGCGGTACACAAGTAAAGCCGTCAGTTCTTCCTTCTACCGGTAGTAAATCTAAATTGAGCTGTACGATCTCGACTGATCATCAAGATTGGAACAGCGGGCGCGGTGAATACTCCATCATTGGTTCATCATCCAAATTTATTTATTTCCTGCAACATGATTACTGTTGGCAGAATTGGAAAAGGGTCATAACTGGAATTGCAACCTTTTCTTGCAAGTTCCTCTTCTTAATAACAATAAGAATATCTCGCTTACTTTGATGTAGCAGATATTTCTACAAACAAATACTTTAAGTTACCTTGTAACTTCATCGTTCATATTATACTGGCATCATTTCCGTAAAGGCATGGCATATGGTTTGAAAGATACTTTTGAACTGTTATACATTATCGTTCAGTCATATATTATTGTTGGTGGGCTATTGCTCACCCTTGCTTTGTTCATATTATGTCACAACAACAGCTAGACCAGATGACTCGCACAAGGCGCACTCGACGCGGGCGAGGACGATGAGACTACCAGAGCTGAAGAAGAAGCTATTGGTAGGGTATATTTATTCTTTCAGTACCAAGAATATGGTCTAGTATGCCTTATGTAAATGGATGGCAAAGAGTATGTATTTATATTGAAATTCTTTTGGATTGTAAGAACTCATAATGTGATTAATAAAAATTTGAGTGTTACTCTGATTTCATCTCTGGGACTATAACGGGTGTGTTTTATATTATTGTGTTGGGTTATAGAGACGTAATTTATTTTATGTTAAGGAAAGTTCAAGTGTTGTGGACAGAATTGGAAACCGTAACCACCGGATCCCGGACCCCGGATCTGGGGGTGTTACACCGACTATAGTTACAATTGACAAACAAATGGTTTGACGATTCTGAGCTTCCAACACACAGGAGACAGTGTTGTGGTATAATAAGACCAAATGCAGCCAATCGATCAAAAGTAGGCAATCTGCCATGACTTAAGATCCATTGATGATGTGCATAGCGTAAAACACGAAGCTTATGCCAAACCAAAGAGTGCCAATGCACCTCCGGTAATCTTCTTCGAACAGAATTCCAGATGTGCCATACTTTTACCTTCGAAACCGGAGTATCCCCCCAGGAAATAATATCAGATTTCTGCAGATCAAATTGTGGGGTATCAAAACCCACGAGCCAAGAATGAAGCCCCTGGTGCAGGTGATGGATTCGGGGTTGAGGGACTGGCAAGACCCAGTTACCTGTTGATATGAGTTCATGAACCATAGAGTCCACACTAGACCTTGCTTGAGAAATTATGTGATCAGATGTAGAAGTTGCGAGACACTTTGAGTGCCACCATGGGTCGAACCACAAAGAAGTGTTTGTACCATCCCCCAATTTATATAGTAAAAACTGTTGTGCTATTGGTCGAATTTTAAGAACACTCCTCCATATCCAGGAGCAATCAGTAGGGATCTCCATACACCAGAACTTATGTCGTTTAAGAACAGTCATATTTACCCAAGAAGCCCAGAGAGAAGGGTGCTTACCAACAATTCTGCACAAAAGATGTAAATGTTGTGCAAGATTCCATTCCTTAGTATTTTTGAAACCAAGCCCCCCCTCCTCAAGAGGAAGACAGACATTATCCCAACAAATCTTTGCTCCCCCTTTAATGTTTACATTCCCCCTCCAAAGAAACCTAGAAAAAATTCGTTGCAGACGTTTATGAACTGCTACAGGCAACACAAAATGCTTGGACCAATAGGATTGGATAGAGAAAGAGACAGCCTTCAACAATTGAGCTCGACCAGCTAAAGATAGAAGAAGTGTAGTCCAACTTGTGATTCTACTGGTAATTCTCTCAATGAGGGGAATACAGTCATTAAAAGACAACTGCGAAGAAATTAAAGGGAGACCCAGAAATTTAACAGGTAATTCGCCATGAGGAATATTATATTCTCTGTCAAACCAATCGCGGAAATCCATCGAACAATTTCCAAAGAAGACTGAGCTTTTGTTAGCATTCGGAGATAACCCACTCCAAGAAGCAAAACGGGATATGCACTGCATAATGTGAGATATAGAATCCTTATCACCATGAGAAAACACCAAAACATCATCAGCGTATAGTAGATGGGATAATTTGAGCTCCTTACAACGCCAATGAAATTTAAAATTCGAAGGTACTCTAGATAGCATGCCTGACAAGATATTAAGGGCAATAGAGAAAAGATAGGGAGAGATAGGATCTCCCTGTCTGATTCCTTTCCGGCCCTTGAAGAAACCACAGAGGAGTCCATTAACCTTGACTGAATACGAAGTAGTTGATATACAGGCCCAAATCCATCCAATAAACTTACTTGGGAATTTCATGTGATTTAGAGCAGCCATAATGAATTCCCACGATATAGAATCAAATGCCTTGTGCAAATCCAGCTTTATAGCACATTTAGAAGACCCTGAAAGTCTAGAGTAACCGCGAAATAATTCTTGTGCCATTAAAACATTGTCAGAAATGCTTTTCCCAGGAATAAAAGCTGATTGTGAAGTATGAATGATACCAGGCATCACTCTCTTGAGTCTCCCAGCTAGGATCATGGCAATACATTTATATGCAATGGAGCAAAGCGATATTGGTCTAAAATCCCTCATATTCGATGTAGTAGTTACCTTAGGAATTAAAGCAATAGCAGTTGAATTTATTCCCCTGTGCATGATTGAGGTATGGAAAAAGTGTATAATTGCTTCACAAAAGCAGTCCCCTATCACTTCCCAAGAAGCCAAGTAGAATTCAACAGAAAACCCGTCTGGACCAGGAGCCTTATTTTTCTTCATGGCCTTCAAAGTTTGCAAAATGAGATCCCTAGTAATAGGTGCCTCTAGTTTATCTGCTTGTGCCACAGTGATAGTATTGCACTGAACCCCCTCTAAATTAGGTTCCACCAATGTCTGAGAGGTACCAAGAGTATTTTTGAAGAATTCCACTGCTACATCAGCCACCTTTGACTGACCATGCACAATAATGTTCTCCGAATTTTCGATTGCAAGAATTTTGTTAGTATTCCAATTAGCTCGAACCCGGCTGTAGAAGAAATTTGTGTTACCATCTCCCATGGAAAGCCAATTAGCCCTAGATTTCTGCATAGGTAAGGACTCTTCCTCCTCCAGATTGGTGTTAGCTAGTTTCTCATCAGCAAGAAATTGTAAATTCGGACCATCAGTAATAATTTTTTCTTGAATTTCCTGCAGAGAAGCACGAGCTATATGTACATTAGAATGCACATTTCCATGCAATTTATTAAGAGCCTTCAACTCTCTTCTAACATTCTGAAGCTTTTTGGCCAGGATAGCCAACGGGTCGCCAAACCACTGCTCATCCTAACCTTTCTTCACTGCTGGGAGAAATCCTTCAAGACTAGACATGTAATTGTAGTATTGAAACGCCTTTGCTGTTTTTTCAAGCTCCATTGGGACAGAAAGCAGGAGAGGATAGTGATCCATAAGCCCCTTTTAATTTAACGGTAACTAGTGCCTCCGAAAAATTTGAAAACCATTCTTTGTTGCCCAACATGCGATCCAGACGCTTTTGTATAAGAGATAGAGGTCTATTGTTAGACCAAGTGAATGGAGGACCAATTGTTTTAATGTGACCCAAACCCGCAGTAATAACACAGTCTTTAAACATTTGCATTTCTGGAGTCCAATGTTCCCTACCTCCAGCCACCTCATCCAGAGAGAGCATACTGTTAAAATCACCACATACACACCAAGGAGCTGAAATAGTAGAGCTGAGATTAACCAAATCAGACCAAAGAGGAATACACTGATGAGGTTTGTTTCGAGCATACACAAAAGAAATGTAGAATTGGATTTGCTTTTCGATGAAAGTGACAAAGCAAGTAATATGTTGTAAGGATTTAGCTAGAACAGACACTGCCCACTTGCTAGGATCCCACCCAACCCATATTCTACCATTATAATGGTGATCATAGTTAAAAACCCAAGACCACTTCCTATTGATACGTTTAGAGATAGACATTGAATTGTGAACCTTAACTTTAGTTTCAACACATCCCATAAGAGATAGATTATTAGCAGAGATAAAATTGATCAACTCACGTTGATGAGACTGTTTATTCAAGCCTCTGACATTCCAGATTGCAAAATTCATCAAAGTTTAAGTTTGGCTGACCTACTGGCCGACCTAGTATTCCTTTTTGTGCTCACCTCGGTAAAACCAGTTATGTTGATCTGTTCGTGAGCAGTCTGAGTCAATGCTAAAACCACATTTGCTTGCGATTTATTCTTTCTTTTCTTCCCAGGAGTTTTGACTACATCTGGGACATATTCCCCCTCTTCAATTGCGTTCAGAGGACCAAAAGTATTAGACACCGATACAGGCTGTAGATCTTGTGGGGTCACGTTAACAGCAGTATCAACTGGAATAGAAACATTTTGAATTGTTCCTTCTTCAGTTGCTTGGAAAGCTTGCTCTAGAATCTCATCATCATCCATAACTACATCACATCCCAGGAATTTCCCGACCACATATGGCACCATTTCGTTTCCTCTTGCTATAAAATTCTCTACATAATCCTCCATGTGAGCATTGGCATTTTCTTTTTCAGTTTGAAGGTCAGCAGACCCATCTTCCTTGGCCTTGTCTCTATCTTCATTAGTCTTAGATGTTCCTGCTCCAGATCCATCTTTATTTTGTCTTGTAGTCCGTGATTGAGGTTTTACAGCCTCAGGGTTGTCGTGACATCTGGAAAGAGAGTGACCAAATGCTTTACAAATACTACAGGAATACGGCATAGGAGGGTAAAGTATTTCAACCTTCATTTTTTCATCATCACCGTTACAGTTGATCACTGGAGCCCAAACATACGGAGGTCGAGATCCTCCATATTCGAGTTCGACTTGGACCCCTGCATATTTCATCGGTTTGAAACGTGCTGTTGCATCATCAAATTTCAGTGTTTTGCCAACCACCCTAGCCAGGCTACTCAAACCATCCTTGGACCAATACGAGAATGGAACATCGACCAAACGAATCCAGCACGGGACTTTAGTTACAACATTCCTTTTAAAAGCATTACCTTCCATCCAAGGTCTCAGATACATGTTTTTCCCTCCGATTGGAACAGAATGTAGACTAAGAATTGCATCTTTTTCTTCAACAGTTTTGAAGCGAAATGTATAATAACCCTTAGAGTTAAAATACACATCCATCAATCCTTTGTTTTTCCACAGTTTCATTGTTTGAGCCTTAATAAAATTGAAATCAAATCTAGTTCCAATGAAGTGTCCTATCAAGCTTGACTCCCATTGCTTCCTAGCATTAAGAAGGAAATCTCTAGTTGGATTAATATTAGCAGATCCATCAGGATTGTAAGTTATTTCAACTGCTGGAACTTCGCTACTTTGAGTACAGGGCACAGATTGTGTTACCAAATCACTCCAAGATTTAGGAATGGCCTTGTGAACATGACTGTCAATATTATCAGTTGCTTTGAGAGGTTGCTTCTGTGAATTGTTATCTTCCACATTAACAACCTTAAAAGTTCCTTTTTCAACCGTAGTCCTATCATTGAGGTTCTCTAGATGAGCTTCAGTAGTATTAGCAATATGTGTAGTGGCTTTAATTTGTGAAGTTACCTCGTGTGGTGAAGTTTGAGATTCATGACTAGACCCCTGAAGATCTGGACCAGTAGCAGCTTGTACGGTGCCATCATTGAGTATCAAATCAATTTGTTCCCTCATTCGAGCTTGAGCTCCCGGAGATAAAGGTTCTCCCATGACTTCATTTGTGTTCAAAGACCCACCATCTGGTTCAAAGTGCATCTGTGGTTGTAGGTTGAGAGCATGACCTGCATAATTATGACCTATGTAGTCCGCGAATTCATCCGAATTCATGGAATCCGAATTTTCGGAATTTCTAGAACCCATTGGAAAAGCAAACTTACAGATCGAAAGAGTAAGAGGAATTAAGAGACAGAGAAGAGTAAGAGAAGTAGAGAAATGAGAAGCGTGAGGCAGATGAAGGTAATTAAGATGTTGAAAAGAACGATCAACGGCTACGTTTTTGTGTTTTCCGGTGTGAGATAAGTGAGGTTAGACAGATGGCGGAGCATTTTCTCTCTCTAACATTTTTTTTTTTCCATTTTGGGATATTAATTTGTCTTTAATGTCCATTATAAATATGAGAATATTGGACATGGTAGGTAGTTGAACATGAATCCAAATAATCAGAATGTTAATATTAAATTAAGTAACCAATAATTCATATTAAATGTAGGAGTGAATTTAGAATTTCTGAGAAATGCTTTAAATTACTCAATTTAAAATGTTTACTACTAGTAATTGATAGGGGAGTCAAAAAGTTAGTACTTCTTCATTTATATAATTATATTTGTTGTGGGACCATCGCACGTGATAATTGTATTCACATTATTGAGCAAAAAATGTTGGTTTTCTTGCAAACCACGACAATCCAAAAACTAACTAAACTTCTCTAACCTGAATTGGAACAATATTGGTCGTACTTGTCTTTTTACGATAAAATTACATATATGATTTATATAAATTACAATAAAATTATATCATTAAAATGTGAATTTAATTTACTTTAATATGTATTTTTCAAATTTTGTAAATTATAAAAAGAATGATACATAAGTAATAATCACAATTCAATTAAATTCCTGTCAAATGAATTTTAGTAAAATTCCTAAGTAATTGGTTGAGAAAATAAAAACAAGTCAAAAAAGAACTAGCACACCAATAGGCATCTAACACATGTTTAAAAAATAAAATGCACAATTGTGGAAGTACCAAAGGAACAAAAGAAAGTTGAATCGACTTTTTATAAACAAAACAAAAAAAAAAAGATATCCTTTTCAAACTTTTAATAGTCACACCTTGTGCTTTTTTGTGCGCTTCTCTAGGAGCAATTCCAACCGTAGATTAAAAATTTAAATTTGAGATAGTTTTGTCCTAAATCATTTCAATCGTGAATTAAAAAGTGATCTAAATTTGGATCAATGAATAGTATTAATCCAAATTTGGATCACAACTATTCACTAATCTAAATGTTTATATCATTATAATATTGTCATCTTTTCTATTTTATTGATTTTGTTAATTTCATTAAAAGTAAATTAATAAATTTTGGAATATAATTAAAATCACGATAAATTCCAAAATAAAATTTTAAAATACATAAAAATTTAAAATACATTAAATTTAAATATATATAAAAATTAAAAACATAAAATAAAGCAATACAACATAGAAAATCTCACGATATATACAACTTCAAATAAAGCGAAATAAAAATTAAATAAAAACATTTTATTTATTTCGAATGTACTTTGAAATATTTTCTTTTTATTCAAATCTATTTTAGTTATAATTTAGTTGTTCTTGATGTTATTATTATGATTTAAAATGAAATTAATTTATCTTCTTTCAAAATGCTTAAAATCAAAATATATAAATATAATAATGATGATTGAATTTGGATTTATATTTGGATCACATGATTGGAATAAAATTTGGATACGATCCACATTTGGATTTGGATCACTTGTGATCCAAATTTGGATCTTATGGTTGAAGTTGGCCTAACATTTCTCTTTTTGTCTCTTTGTCTTTATCGAAAATATTATCTCTCACTCTCACTTTCAGTAAAAGTATTACAATAATATTATCTCTCTTAACTGTGTATGTATAAATAGGCCGAGATGATCTCATTTTACGAGTATGATAGGGGTTATAGTAGACCTGGCAAATCGGGTGAACGGATCGGTTTCGGATCGGATCTGCTTCGGATCAGATCCATTTTCGGTTAAGGTACTATTTAGAGCTGTTCGGTTCGGATCGGATCTGATTCGGTTCGGTTCGGATCCATTTTCGGTTAAGGTACTATTTAGAGCCTGTTCGGTTCAGATCGGATCTGATTCGGTTTGGGTAAAATTTGGATTAAAATCGGATAAATTTTGGATTAAGATCAGATCAAATTAGGTTTGGTTCTCTTTCGAATTTTTACTGTTCGGATCGGATTTTGTTTGGATGTAGGAACATTCGGTTCGGATCGGATTGCCGAGATATATCTAATTTTTTGATGTACCCAAATTTTCCAAAAACCAAAAAATTATTTTGGCTTGAGATCTTAGCAATGAACAACTAAATTGACAAGTACTAGTAACTAGTGCTTTGTTACGGCTTTTTGTTTCATTTTAAAAAAAATATTTCTCGACGATCCAACTGTCGGATGTCAAAATATATCTAATTTAGAGATATTCACAAATTTTCAAAAATAAATTAATTAATTTGGTCGAAAATCTTAGTAGTCAACTACCGAATTGACTAGTACTCGTAACTAGTGTTTTGTCACGGATTGTTATTCTATTTTTTAAAAATTATTTCTTGACGATCCAACCGTACGGATCTCAAGATATATCTAATCTAGTAATATTCCCAAATTTTCATAAAATAAAAAATTAATTTGGGCCCGCAAAGGTTGTCTCAGTTGGTTAAAGAGAGGTCATCTCACCTCTTGGTCACAGGTTCGACTCCCATGGGAGGCGGATTTGTGATTATGCCATCCTGGGACAAATCCTGTCGCACTTGTGCGGTTTGCCTTGGATCACGTGGTTTGCAGGCTATTGCGTGAGCCTATGGGTTTACCCAGAGCACCCGAAGGGTAGCGGCTGCGGGTTCCCATGTTAAAAAAAAAAAAAATTAATTTGGTTGGAGATCTTAGTAGTCAACTACCGAATTGACTAGTACTCGTAAGTAGTGTTTTGTCACGGATTGTTATTCTATTTTTAAAAATTATTTCTCGACGATCCAACTGTACGAATCTCAAGATATATCAAATCTAGTGATATTCCCAATTTTAAAAAAATAAAAAATTAATTTTATTGGAGATCTTAGTAGTCAACTACCGAATTGAATAGTACTCGTAACTAGTTATTTGTCACGGATTGTTGATTCTATGTTTTAAAAAATATATCTTGACGATCCAACCGTACGGATCTCAAGATATATCTAATTTAGTGATATACCATAATTTTCAAAAAATAAAAAATTTATTTGGTTGAATATCTTAGTAGTCAACTACCGAATTGACTAGTACTCGTAACTAGTGCTTTGTCACGGATTGTTGATTCTATATTTTAAAAATTATTTCTCGACGATCCAACCGTACGGATCTCAAGATATATCTAATCTAGTGATATTCGCAAATTTTTAAAAAATAAAAAATTAATTTGCTTGGAGATTTTAGTAGTCAACTATTGAATTGACTAGTCCTCGTAACTAGTGCTTTGTCACGGATTGTTGTTTCTATTTTTTAAAAATAATTTCTCGACGATCCAACCGTACGGATCTCAAGATATATCTAATCTAGTGATATTACCAAATTTTAAAAAAATAAAAAAAATAATTTGGTTGGAGACCTTAGTAGTCAACTACCGAATTGACTAGTACTCAAAACTAGTGCTTTGTCACGAATTATTGATTCTATTTTTTAAATATTATTTATCGAAGATCCAACCGTACGGATCTCAAGATATATCTAATATAGTGATATTCCCAAATTTTAAAAAAATAAAAAATTAATTTGGTTGGAGACCTTAGTAGTCAACCACTGAATTGACTAGTACTCGTAACTAGTTCTTTGTCACGGATTGTTGATTCAATTTTTAAAAAAATATATCTCGACGATCCAACCGTATGGATCTAAAAAACCAAACCAAACCAAACCAAACAAACCCAGTATATCCCGCTCGGAGCAGGGTCTGGGGAGGGTGAGATGTACGCAGACGATACCTCTACTTTTTACGATAGAGAGGCTGTTTCCGTGAAGACCCCCGGCTTAGTGCTCAACAAAAATAGTGTGTGTTCTATATAAAGATGATTACAAATGTGAAAGTATTCAGCCGAACCTGGGCCCATGGCTTGGACCTCATGGGACTTACCTAAGCTGGGATTGGAGACTCATCTCCTGATATAGGTCGGCTCCGAGCAACACTCCCTGCCAAAAACTCCTGTCCTGCCAAAAACTAAACCACAAGCATCAAACAGTCAAATATTAAAAGCTAAAATAGACAACCCAACTCTAAGACAAAGCTAAACGGGACAACCCAACTCTCAGACTCTCAATAACAGAACTACTCCCTAGAAGAGAATCCACAACTCTGATACGACGCCTCCAAGTGGACCTGTCAGCTGTCATGGTCTCGCTAAGGTTTAAATCCGTCAAATCTAACCTTATTTGCTCCTCCCAAGTTCTCCTCGGTCTACCTCTCCTTCGCACCCCAATGATCGAAATACTCTCTACCCTTCTCACTGGGGCCGTATCCTGCCTCCTGCGGATGTGACCGAACCATCTCAATCTCCCTTCCCTAACTTTGTCAGCAATAGGCGCAACTTCTAACTCATTCCGGAAAATAGCATTCGGTATTCTATCCAGCATAGTGCGCCCACACGACCAACGCAACATTCTCATTTCAGCCACTTCCAACTTGCTCTCCAGCGCCTTCTTCCCCGCCCAACATTCGGAACCATACAACATCGCAGGTCTGATTGCTGCTTTATAGAATTTACCCTTCAATTTTAAAGGGATTTTCCTGTCGCACAACACTCCTGACGCTTCTCTCCATCTAAGCCACCCAGCCTTGATACTATGAGTTACGTCACCCTCCACCTCTCCTTCCTTCTGAATGATAGAACCCAAATACTTGAACTTGTCCGTGCGAGGAACAATCTGATCTCCAATCATAACCTCAGCCCCTTCCTCGATGGGCTCACCACTGAAGTTACACCAGAGATACTCGGTCTTAGACCAGCTCACACGCAGGCCTTGGGATTCCAAATTAGATCTCCATAATTCCAACTTTGCATTCACCTCCCCCCTCGACTCCGCCACTAACACAATGTCATCAGCAAAAAGCATGCACCAAGGGACGTCATCTTGGATCCCCCGCGAAATGACATCTAGTATTATGGCGAAAATGAGAGGGCTTAGGGCCGACCCCTGGTGCAACCCTATCCCAACCGGGAAATAGAGGGTATCACCAACTGGTGTCCTAACGCAAGTTGAAGCTTGAGAGTACATGTCTTGGATCGCCCTAACGTACAATGAAGACACCCTCCTCTCTTCTAGGCTCCTCCAAATAACATCTCGTGGGATGCTATCGTACGCTTTCTCAAGGTCAATGAACACCATATGCAGGTCCTTACGCCTTTCTCTAAACTTCTCCATAAGGCGACGAACGAGATGAATAACCTCGGTCGTCGATCTCCCAGGCATGAAACCAAATTGGTTCTCTGAGATCTCTACCATTCTTCTCACTCTGCCTTCAACCACTCTCTCCCAAAGTTTCATAGTATGACTGAGTAGTTTAATACCCCGATAGCTACTACAACTCTGAGCATCACCTTTGTTCTTAAAAAAAGGCACCACAATACTGCGCCTTCACTCCGCCGGCATGTTAGCATCTCTGAGGAGAATGTTGAAAAAATCTGCTAGCCATTGAACACCTACTGCCCCCAGACAAATCCACACCTCAATAGGTATTTGGTCCGGGCCAACCGCCTTAGCTCTACCCATCTTTAGAAGGGCGCCTTTGACTTCTTCTATGCTGATACGCTCACAATCCCCTAAAGTATGAGTAGAAGATTGACTAACACCTTGCACCCCTTCTGAAACGCTCCCCCTAGAACCATTGAAAAGCTCAGAAAAATACCCATTCCACCTCTCCTTAATAGCCTCGTCGTCCACCAAAACACGGCCCAAATCATCCTTAACAAACCGAACGTGACCCAGATCGCGCCGCCCTCTCTCCCTAGCTTTCGCCAGTTTAAAGATAGCATGAGCTCCTTCCTTGGTGTCTAAGCGCTTGTACATCTCCTCGTAAGCCTCAACTTTAGCCTTAGCTACTGCCTTCTTTGCCTCTCTTCTCGCCACCTTGTAAGCTGCAGCCTTCAAGATCCTCTCCTAACCAGCGCTAGCCGATAAAAGTTCTTTAAAGAGCAATTGTTTAGCCTTAACTTTCCTTTGAACCTCCTCTTCCCACCACCACGCCTCCTTAAGACCACTGAACCTTCCCGAAGAAATCCCCACCACCTTCACGGCCACATTTCTAATAGCATTGGCCATACTGATCCACATCTGGTTTGTATCACTCCCCAGGCTAAAACCACCTTCGCGGAGCAGATCCTCCTTGAATTCAGCCGCCTTCTCACCCTTCAGATCCTTCCAAAGGATCCTAGGTCTAGCTTCCCTTGCCCTGTTCACAACAAGACCACCCATGGAAAGATCCATAGCTAGTAGACGGTGTTGCGATGCGCAAGCCTCGCTCGGGAACACCTTGCAATCAACGCATGACCTTACATCACGACTACGCATAAGTAAGTAGTCGATTTGGGTGTTGTGCCCCCCACTACTGAAAGTAATGAGGTGTTCCGCCCTCTTCTGGAAAACAGAGTTTATGATTACCAGCTCATGAGCAGTAGCAAACTCCAACAATGCGGAACCTTCGTCATTCCTAACCCCGAAGCCGAAACCCCCATGAGCGCGATGGTAACCATCCACCCGTACACCAATGTGTCCATTGAAATCTCCACACATCACTACAAATTGTTCGACAAGAATACTTTCGACCAGCTCATCTAAAAAAATCCAGAAAGCTGTTTTCTCAGGCTCGCTCAAACCGACCTGTGGAGCATACACGCAAACCACGTTCACCATCTTCTCCCCAACTACCACTCTAACAGACATAATCCTATCGTTACACCTCTTCACTTCCACGACGTTATCCTTGAGCTCCTTCGATAACAAAATACCCACCCCATTTCTCAAGTTCGCAAGACCTGAATACCACAATTTATACCCGTTCGCTTCTCTGGACTGAGCCCCCTTCCACTTAGTCTCCTGAATACACAGCACATCCACCGTTCTCTTACGTAGCACATCCACTAGCTTCAAAAACTTTCCCGTCAAGGTACCCACGTTTAAACTGCCAACTCGAAGACCACGAGGCATCGACCTACACAAAACACTAATGCACTACCCACATATACAGCTACACTACCAATCAAATCTACTTATTTCTAAGGTCTCAAAAGTACTAAAAGAAGGTAAAAATTTAGATCACAATTTATATGTAGTCAACTGACAGGAGTAATTTATTAAAAAAAATGAAATGATACCAGACTTTGAATCGTAATACGCCGGTGTTGCAACTTCGGATGAACTTGATAATCCGATAAGCTTTACATGCAAAAATGGTAAAACACACAAATATCTACTAATTTATTGTTAGTTAAAAGAAACTGAAATGCATGTGGTGTTATAAAGTATTCTTCCGGCGATACGCCGGTCAGAAATAACCATTACAGTTGGTGACTGTAGCCTGTTGCTTTAGGTGTAACGGATACTCCTAGTTATGTGAACCTCCGAAAAACATTAAAATTCAAACTTCACCAAAAATTATGGAAAAAATATATGATAAACTAAGAGAGATTTGAACGGCGAAACTATTTTTGTTTTGATTTATAGACCTCAATCAAGCCCTAGAAAAAGGTGGCAATGATCTGTTGGAGTTTATGGAATATGAGAAATAAATGGGTTTGGGATCGTGTAAATGGGTCTGCGTTTGGAACGAGAGCTGCAGCAATTAACCTGTTATCAGATTGGAGCGGAGCACGAGAGACTGAGCAAATACAGGGACATCAGAGGCAGGGGAAAATAGGTGGAGTAAGCCACCTGTAGGGTGGGTTAAAGTTAATGATGACGCAGCAGTTATTTCAGATAATACCATCGGATTTGGAAGTGTCATACGGAATGAAGAAGGACAGTTTATGCGTGCGAGGAGTGGTCGAATTGCGGGGCATTGGAAGCCTAGGGAAGCCGAAGCTTTAAGCCTTAAGGAAGCCCTCTCCTAGGTTAAGGAGTTAAATCTTGGTCGCTGCATTTTCGAGTCTGATTCGAATGTTCTGGTACAAGCTTGCGAGAAGGGGATATATCTAATTCAGTGATATTCCCAAATTTTTTAAAAATAAAAAATTAATTTGCTTGGATATCTTAATAATCAACTACCGAATTGAATAGTACTCGTAACTAGTGCTTTGTCACGGATTGTTGATTCTATTTTTTAAAAATTATTTCTCGACGATCCAACCGTACGTATCTCAAGATATATCTAATCTAGTGATATTCCCAAATTTTAAAAAAATAAAAAATTAGTTTGGTTGGAGATTTTAGTAGTTAACTATCGAATTGACAAGTACTCATAACTAATGCTTTGTCACGGATTGTTGATTCTATTTTTTAAAAATTATTTCTCGACGATCCAACTATACGGATCTCAAGATATATCTAATCTAGTGATATTCCCAAATTTTCAAAAAAATAAAAAATTAATTTGGTTGGAGATCTTAGTAGTCACCTACCGAATTGACTAGTACTCGTAACTAGTGTTTTGTCACGGATTGTTGAATCTATTTTTTAAATATTATTTGTCGACGATCCAACAGTACGACTCTCAAGATATATCTAATCTAGTGACTTTCCCAAATTTACAAAAAATAAAAAACTAATTTCGTTGGAGATCATAGTAGTCAACTACCGAATTGAATAGTACTTGTAGCAAATGCTTTGTTACGGATTGTTGATTCTATTTTTTAAACATTATTTCTCGATGATCCAACCATACGGATCTCAAGATATATCTAATCTAGTGATATTCCCAATATTCGAAAAAATAAAAAATTAATTTGTTTGGAGATTTTAGTAGTCAACTAATGAATTTACTAGTACTCATAACTGGTGCTTTGTCACGGATTG
Organism: Saposhnikovia divaricata; assembly: GCA_036435485.1. Taxonomy (NCBI): domain Eukaryota; kingdom Viridiplantae; phylum Streptophyta; class Magnoliopsida; order Apiales; family Apiaceae; genus Saposhnikovia; species Saposhnikovia divaricata. Next base: position 39,909,767 of record CM071599.1, read on the forward strand.
TTGTTTCTATTTTTTAAAAATAATTTCTCGATGATACAACCGTACGGATCTCAAGATATATCTAATCTAGTAATATTACCAAATTTTAAAAAAATAAAAAAATAATTTGGTTGGAGATCTTAGTAGTCAACTACGGAATTGACTAGTACTCATACCTAGTGCTTTGTCACGAATTGTTGATTCTATTTTCAAAAATTATTTATCGAAGATCCAACCGTACGAATCTCAAGATATATCTAATCTAGTGATATTCCCAAATTTTCATAAAACAAAAAATTAATTTGGTTGGAGACCTTAGTAGTCAACCACCGAATTGACTAGTACTCGTAACTAGTTTTTTGTCACGGATTGTTGATTCAATTTTTAAAAAAATATATCTCGACGATCCAACCGTATGGATCTCAAGATATATCTAATTCAGTGATATTCCCAAATTTTCAAAAAATAAAAAATTAATTTGGTTGGAGATTTAGTAGTCAACTACCGAATTGACTAGTACTCGTAACTAGTGTTTTGTCACGGATTGTTGATTCTATTTTTTAAATATTATTTCTCGACGATCCAACCGTACGAATCTCAAGATGTATCTAATCTAGTGACATTCCCAAATTTTCAAAAAATAAAAAATTAATTTGGTTGGAGATTTTAGTAGTCAACTATCGAATTGACTAGTACTCATAACTAATGCTTTGTCACGGATTGTTGATTCTATTTTTTAAAAATTATTTCTCGACGATCCAACTGTACGGATCTCAAGATATATCTAATCTAGTGATATTCCCAAATTTTCAAAAAATAAAAAACTAATTTGGTTGGAGATCTTAGTAGTCACCTACCGAATTGACTAGTACTCGAAATAGTGTTTTGTCACGGATTGTTGATTCTATTTTTTAAATATTATTTTTCGACGATCCATTCGTACGACTCTCAAGATATATCGAATCTAGTGACATTCCCAAATTTACAAAAATAAAAATTAATTTCGTTGGAGATCATAGTAGTCAACTACCGAATTGAATAGTACTTGTAGCTAGTGCTTTGTTACGAATTGTTGATTCTATTTTTTAAACATTATTTCTCGACGATCCAACCGTACGGATCTCAAGATATATCTAATCTAGTGATATTCCTAAATTTTGAAAAGATAAAAAATTAATTTGCTTGGAGACTTTAGTAGTCAACTATTGAATTTACTAGTACTCGTAACTGGTACTTTGTCACGGATTGTTGATTCTATTTTTTAAAAATTATTTATCGAAGATCCAACCGTACGAATCTCAAGATATATCTAATCTAGTGATATTCCCAAATTTTCAAAAAATAAAAAATTAATTTGGTTGGAGACCTTAGTAGTCAACTACCGAATTGACTAGTACTCGTAACTAGTTCTTTGTCACGGATTGTTGATTCTATTTTTTTTTAAAAAAATATCTCGACGATCCAACCGTACGGATATCAAGATATATCTAATTTAGTAATATTCCCAAATTTTCAAAAAATAAAAAATTAATTTGTTTGGTGATCTTAATAATCAACTACCGAATTGACTAGTACTCGTAGCTAGTGCTTTGTCACGGATTGTTGATTCTATTTTTTAAAAATTATTTCTCGACGATCCAACCATACGGATCTCAAGATATATCTAATCTAGTGATATTCCCAAATTTTTAAAAAATAAAAAATTAATTTGGTTGGAGATTTTAGTAGTCAACTACCGAATTGACTAGTACTCGTAACTAGTGTTCTGTCACGGATTGTTGATTCTATTTTTTAAATATTATTTCTCGACGATCCAACCGTACGAATCTCAAGATATATCTAATCTAGTGACATTCACAAATTTTCAAAAAATAAAAAATTAATTTGGTTGGAGATCATAGTAGTCAACTACCGAATTGACTAGTACTCGTAGCTAGTACTTTGTTACGGATTGTTGATTCTATTTTTTAAACATTATTTCTCGACGATCCAACCGTACGGATCTAAAAATATATCTAATCTAGTGATATTACCAAATTTTCAAAAAATAATAAATTAATTTGGTTGGAGACCTTAGTAGTGAACTACCGAATTGACTAGTACTCGTAACTAGTGCTTTGTCACGGATTGTTGAATCTAAGTTTTAAGAAATATATCTGGACGATCCAACCGTACGGATCTCAAGATATATCTAATTTAGTGATATACCATAATTTTCAAAAAATAAAAAATTAATTTGGTTGGATATCTTAGTAGTCAACTACCGAATTGACTAGTACTCGTAACTAGTGCTTTGTCACGGATTGTTGATTCTATATTTTAAAAATTATTTCTCGACGATCCAACCATACGGATCTCAAGATATATCTAATCTAGTGATATTCGCAAATGTTTAAAAAATAAAAAATTAATTTGCTTGGAGATTTTAGTAGTCAACTATTGAATTGACTAGTACTTGTAATTAGTGCTTTGTCACGGATTGTTATTCCTATTTTTTAAAAATAATTTCTCGACGATCCAACCGTACGGATCTCACGATATATCTAATCTAGTGATATTACCAAATTTGAAAAAAATAAAAAAATAATTTGGTTGGAGACCTTAGTAGTCAACTACCGAATTGACTAGTACTCAAAACTAGTGCTTTGTCACGAATCATTGATTCTATTTTTTAAATATTATTTATCGAAGATCCAACCGTACGGATCTCAAGATATATCTAATCTAGTGATATTCCCAAATTTTCAGAAAATAAAAAATTAATTTGGTTGGAGACCTTAGTAGCCAACCACCGAATTGACTAGTACTCGTAACTAGTGCTTTATCACGGATTGTTGATTCAATTTTTAAAAAAATATATCTCGACGATCCAACCGTATGGATCTCAAGATATATCTAATCTAGTGATATTCCCTCATTTTCAAAAAAGAAAAAACTAATTTGGTTGGAGATCTTAGTAGTCAACTACCGAATTGACTAGTTCTCGTAACTAGTGTTTTGTCACGGATTGTTGATTCTATTTTTTTAATATTATTTCTCGACGATTCAACCGTACGAATCTCAAGATATATCTAATCTAGTGACATTCACAAATTTTCAAAAAATAAAAATTAATTTGGTTGGAGATCAGAGTAGTCAACTACCGAATTGACTAGTACTCGTAGCTAGTACTTTGTTACGGATTGTTGATTCTATTTTTTAAACATTATTTCTCGACGATCCAACCGTACGGATATCAAGATTTATCTAATCTAGTGATATTCCCAAATTTTTAAAAAATAAAAAATTAATTTGGTTGGAGATTTTAGTAGTCAACTATCGAATTGACGAGTACTCATAACTAGTGCTTTGTCACGGATTGTTGATTCTATTTTTTAAAAATTATTTCTCGATGACCTAACCGTACGGATCTCAGGATATATCTAATCTAGTGATATTCCCAAATTTTCAAAAAATAAAAAATTAATTTGGTTGGAGATTTTAGTAGTCAACTACCGAATTGACTAGTACTCGTAACTAGTGTTCTGTCACGGATTGTTGATTCTATTTTTTAAATATTATTTCTCGACGATCCAACCGTACGAATCTCAAGATATATCTAATCTAGTGACATTCACAAATTTTCAAAAAATAAAAAATTAATTTGGTTGGAGATCATAGTAGTCAACTACCGAATTGACTAGTACTCGTAGCTAGTACTTTGTTACGGATTGTTGATTCTATTTTTTAAACATTATTTCTCGACGATCCAACCGTACGGATCTAAAAATATATCTAATCTAGTGATATTACCAAATTTTCAAAAAAATAATAAATTAATTTGGTTGGAGACCTTAGTAGTGAACTACCGAATTGACTAGTACTCGTAACTAGTGCTTTGTCACGGATTGTTGAATCTAAGTTTTAAGAAATATATCTGGACGATCCAACCGTACGGATCTCAAGATATATCTAATTTAGTGATATACCATAATTTTCAAAAAATAAAAAATTAATTTGGTTGGATATCTTAGTAGTCAACTACCGAATTGACTAGTACTCGTAACTAGTGCTTTGTCACGGATTGTTGATTCTATATTTTAAAAATTATTTCTCGACGATCCAACCATACGGATCTCAAGATATATCTAATCTAGTGATATTCGCAAATGTTTAAAAAATAAAAAATTAATTTGCTTGGAGATTTTAGTAGTCAACAATTGAATTGACTAGTACTTGTAATTAGTGCTTTGTCACGGATTGTTATTCCTATTTTTTAAAAATAATTTCTCGACGATCCAACCGTACGGATCTCACGATATATCTAATCTAGTGATATTACCAAATTTGAAAAAAATAAAAAAATAATTTGGTTGGAGACCTTAGTAGTCAACTACCGAATTGACTAGTACTCAAAACTAGTGCTTTGTCACGAATTATTGATTCTATTTTTTAAATATTATTTATCGAAGATCCAACCGTACGGATCTCAAGATATATCTAATCTAGTGATATTCCCAAATTTTCAGAAAATAAAAAATTAATTTGGTTGGAGACCTTAGTAGTCAACCACCGAATTGACTAGTACTCGTAACTAGTGCTTTATCACGGATTGTTGATTCAATTTTTAAAAAAATATATCTCGACGATCCAACCGTATGGATCTCAAGATATATCTAATCTAGTGATATTCCCTCATTTTCAAAAAAGAAAAAACTAATTTGGTTGGAGATCTTAGTAGTCAACTACCGAATTGACTAGTTCTCGTAACTAGTGTTTTGTCACGGATTGTTGATTCTATTTTTTTAATATTATTTCTCGACGATTCAACCGTACGAATCTCAAGATATATCTAATCTAGTGACATTCACAAATTTTCAAAAAATAAAAATTAATTTGGTTGGAGATCAGAGTAGTCAACTACCGAATTGACTAGTACTCGTAGCTAGTACTTTGTTACGGATTGTTGATTCTATTTTTTAAACATTATTTCTCGACGATCCAACCGTACGGATATCAAGATATATCTAATCTAGTGATATTCCCAAATTTTTAAAAAATAAAAAATTAATTTGCTTTGAGATTTTAGTAGTCAACTATTGAATTGACTAGTACTCTTAACTGGTGCTTTGTCACGGATTGTTGTTTCTATTTTTTAAAAATAATTTCTCGACGATCCAACCGTACGGATCTCACGATATATCTAATCTAGTGATATTACCAAATTTGAAAAAAATAAAAAAATAATTTGGTTGGAGACCTTAGTAGTCAACTACCGAATTGACTAGTACTCAAAACTAGTGCTTTGTCACGAATTATTGATTCTATTTTTTAAATATTATTTATCGAAGATCCAACCGTACGGATCTCAAGATATATCTAATCTAGTGATATTCCCAAATTTTCAAAAAATAAAAAATTACTTTGGTTGGAGATTTTAGTAGTCAACTACCGAATTGACTAGTACTCGTAACTAGTGTTCTGTCACGGATTGTTGATTCTATTTTTTAAATATTATTTCTCGACGATCCAACCGTACGAATCTCAAGATATATCTAATCTAGTGACATTCACAAATTTTCAAAAAATAAAAAATTAATTTGGTTGGAGATCATAGTAGTCAACTACCGAATTGACTAGTACTCGTAGCTAGTACTTTGTTACGGATTGTTGATTCTATTTTTTAAACATTATTTATCGACGATCCAACCGTACGGATCTAAAAATATATCTAATCTAGTGATATTACCAAATTTTCAAAAAATAATAAATTAATTTGGTTGGAGACCTTAGTAGTGAACTACCGAATTGACTAGTACTCGTAACTAGTGCTTTGTCACGGATTGTTGAATCTAAGTTTTAAGAAATATATATGGACGATCCAACCGTACGGATCTCAAGATATATCTAATTTAGTGATATACCATAATTTTCAAAAAATAAAAAATTAATTTGGTTGGATATCTTAGTAGTCAACTACCGAATTGACTAGTACTCGTAACTAGTGCTTTGTCATGGATTGTTGATTCTATATTTTAAAAATTATTTCTCGACGATCCAACCATACGGATCTCAAGATATATCTAATCTAGTGATATTCGCAAATGTTTAAAAAATAAAAAATTAATTTGCTTGGAGATTTTAGTAGTCAACTATTGAATTGACTAGTACTTGTAATTAGTGCTTTGTCACGGATTGTTATTCCTATTTTTTAAAAATAATTTCTCGACGATCCAACCGTACGGATCTCACGATATATCTAATCTAGTGATATTACCAAATTTGAAAAAAATAAAAAAATAATTTGGTTGGAGACCTTAGTAGTCAACTACCGAATTGACTAGTACTCAAAACTAGTGCTTTGTCACGAATTATTGATTCTATTTTTTAAATATTATTTATCGAAGATCCAACCGTACGGATCTCAAGATATATCTAATCTAGTGATATTCCCAAATTTTCAGAAAATAAAAAATTAATTTGGTTGGAGACCTTAGTAGTCAACCACCGAATTGACTAGTACTCGTAACTAGTGCTTTATCACGGATTGTTGATTCAATTTTTAAAAAAATATATCTCGACGATCCAACCGTATGGATCTCAAGATATATCTAATCTAGTGATATTCCCTCATTTTCAAAAAAGAAAAAACTAATTTGGTTGGAGATCTTAGTAGTCAACTACCGAATTGACTAGTTCTCGTAACTAGTGTTTTGTCACGGATTGTTGATTCTATTTTTTTAATATTATTTCTCGACGATTCAACCGTACGAATCTCAAGATATATCTAATCTAGTGACATTCACAAATTTTCAAAAAATAAAAATTAATTTTGTTGGAGATAAGAGTAGTCAACTACCGAATTGACTAGTACTCGTAGCTAGTACTTTGTTACGGATTGTTGATTCTATTTTTTAAACATTATTTCTCGACGATCCAACCGTACGGATATCAAGATATATTTAATCTAGTGATATTCCCAAATTTTTAAAAAATAAAAAATTAATTTGGTTGGAGATTTTAGTAGTCAACTATCGAATTGACGAGTACTCATAACTAGTGCTTTGTCACGGATTGTTGATTCTATTTTTTAAAAATTATTTCTCGATGACCTAACCGTACGGATCTCAGGATATATCTAATCTAGTGATATTCCCAAATTTTCAAAAAATAAAAAATTAATTTGGTTGGAGATTTTAGTAGTCAACTACCGAATTGACTAGTACTCGTAACTAGTGTTCTGTCACGGATTGTTGATTCTATTTTTTAAATATTATTTCTCGACGATCCAACCGTACGAATCTCAAGATATATCTAATCTAGTGACATTCACAAATTTTCAAAAAATAAAAAATTAATTTGGTTGGAGATCATAGTAGTCAACTACCGAATTGACTAGTACTCGTAGCTAGTACTTTGTTACGGATTGTTTATTCTATTTTTTAAACATTATTTCTCGACGATCCAACCGTACGGATCTAAAAATATATCTAATCTAGTGATATTACCAAATTTTCAAAAAAATAATAAATTAATTTGGTTGGAGACCTTAGTAGTGAACTACCGAATTGACTAGTACTCGTAACTAGTGCTTTGTCACGGATTGTTGAATCTAAGTTTTAAGAAATATATCTGGACGATCCAACCGTACGGATCTCAAGATATATCTAATTTAGTGATATACCATAATTTTCAAAAAATAAAAAATTAATTTGGTTGGATATCTTAGTAGTCAACTACCGAATTGACTAGTACTCGTAACTAGTGCTTTGTCACGGATTGTTGATTCTATATTTTAAAAATTATTTCTCGACGATCCAACCATACGGATCTCAAGATATATCTAATCTAGTGATATTCGCAAATGTTTAAAAAATAAAAAATTAATTTGCTTGGAGATTTTAGTAGTCAACAATTGAATTGACTAGTACTTGTAATTAGTGCTTTGTCACGGATTGTTATTCCTATTTTTTAAAAATAATTTCTCGACGATCCAACCGTACGGATCTCACGATATATCTAATCTAGTGATATTACCAAATTTGAAAAAAATAAAAAAATAATTTGGTTGGAGACCTTAGTAGTCAACTACCGAATTGACTAGTACTCAAAACTAGTGCTTTGTCACGAATTATTGATTCTATTTTTTAAATATTATTTATCGAAGATCCAACCGTACGGATCTCAAGATATATCTAATCTAGTGATATTCCCAAATTTTCAGAAAATAAAAAATTAATTTGGTTGGAGACCTTAGTAGTCAACCACCGAATTGACTAGTACTCGTAACTAGTGCTTTATCACGGATTGTTGATTCAATTTTTAAAAAAATATATCTCGACGATCCAACCGTATGGATCTCAAGATATATCTAATCTAGTGATATTCCCTCATTTTCAAAAAAGAAAAAACTAATTTGGTTGGAGATCTTAGTAGTCAACTACCGAATTGACTAGTTCTCGTAACTAGTGTTTTGTCACGGATTGTTGATTCTATTTTTTTAATATTATTTCTCGACGATTCAACCGTACGAATCTCAAGATATATCTAATCTAGCGACATTCACAAATTTTCAAAAAATAAAAATTAATTTGGTTGGAGATCAGAGTAGTCAACTACCGAATTGACTAGTACTCGTAGCTAGTACTTTGTTACGGATTGTTGATTCTATTTTTTAAACATTATTTCTCGACGATCCAACCGTACGGATATCAAGATATATCTAATCTAGTGATATTCCCAAATTTTTAAAAAATAAAAAATTAATTTGCTTTGACATTTTAGTAGTCAACTATTGAATTGACTAGTACTCTTAACTGGTGCTTTGTCACGGATTGTTGTTTCTATTTTTTAAAAATAATTTCTCGACGATCCAACCGTACGGATCTCACGATATATCTAATCTAGTGATATTACCAAATTTGAAAAAAATAAAAAAATAATTTGGTTGGAGACCTTAGTAGTCAACTACCGAATTGACTAGTACTCAAAACTAGTGCTTTGTCACGAATTATTGATTCTATTTTTTAAATATTATTTATCGAAGATCCAACCGTACGGATCTCAAGATATATCTAATCTAGTGATATTCCCAAATTTTCAAAAAATAAAAAATTACTTTGGTTGGAGATTTTAGTAGTCAACTACCGAATTGACTAGTACTCGTAACTAGTGTTCTGTCACGGATTGTTGATTCTATTTTTTAAATATTATTTCTCGACGATCCAACCGTACGAATCTCAAGATATATCTAATCTAGTGACATTCACAAATTTTCAAAAAATAAAAAATTAATTTGGTTGGAGATCATAGTAGTCAACTACCGAATTGACTAGTACTCGTAGCTAGTACTTTGTTACGGATTGTTGATTCTATTTTTTAAACATTATTTCTCGACGATCCAACCGTACGGATCTAAAAATATATCTAATCTAGTGATATTACCAAATTTTCAAAAAATAATAAATTAATTTGGTTGGAGACCTTAGTAGTGAACTACCGAATTGACTAGTACTCGTAACTAGCGCTTTGTCACGGATTGTTGAATCTAAGTTTTAAGAAATATATCTGGACGATCCAACCGTACGGATCTCAAGATATATCTAATTTAGTGATATACCATAATTTTCAAAAAATAAAAAATTAATTTGGTTGGATATCTTAGTAGTCAACTACCGAATTGACTAGTACTCGTAACTAGTGCTTTGTCACGGATTGTTGATTCTATATTTTAAAAATTATTTCTCGACGATCCAACCATACGGATCTCAAGATATATCTAATCTAGTGATATTCGCAAATGTTTAAAAAATAAAAAATTAATTTGCTTGGAGATTTTAGTAGTCAACTATTGAATTGACTAGTACTTGTAATTAGTGCTTTGTCACGGATTGTTATTCCTATTTTTTAAAAATAATTTCTCGACGATCCAACCGTACGGATCTCACGATATATCTAATCTAGTGATATTACCAAATTTGAAAAAAATAAAAAAATAATTTGGTTGGAGACCTTAGTAGTCAACTACCGAATTGACTAGTACTCAAAACTAGTGCTTTGTCACGAATTATTGATTCTATTTTTTAAATATTATTTATCGAAGATCCAACCGTACGGATCTCAAGATATATCTAATCTAGTGATATTCCCAAATTTTCAGAAAATAAAAAATTAATTTGGTTGGAGACCTTAGTAGTCAACCACCGAATTGACTAGTACTCGTAACTAGTGCTTTATCACGGATTGTTGATTCAATTTTTAAAAAAATATATCTCGACGATCCAACCGTATGGATCTCAAGATATATCTAATCTAGTGATATTCCCTCATTTTCAAAAAAGAAAAAACTAATTTGGTTGGAGATCTTAGTAGTCAACTACCGAATTGACTAGTTCTCGTAACTAGTGTTTTGTCACGGATTGTTGATTCTATTTTTTTAATATTATTTCTCGACGATTCAACCGTACGAATCTCAAGATATATCTAATCTAGTGACATTCACAAATTTTCAAAAAATAAAAATTAATTTGGTTGGAGATCAGAGTAGTCAACTACCGAATTGACTAGTACTCGTAGCTAGTACTTTGTTACGGATTGTTGATTCTATTTTTTAAACATTATTTCTCGACGATCCAACCGTACGGATATCAAGATATATCTAATCTAGTGATATTCCCAAATTTTTAAAAAATAAAAAATTAATTTGGTTGGAGATTTTAGTAGTCAACTATCGAATTGACGAGTACTCATAACTAGTGCTTTGTCACGGATTGTTGATTCTATTTTTTAAAAATTATTTCTCGATGACCTAACCGTACGGATCTCAGGATATATCTAATCTAGTGATATTCCCAAATTTTCAAAAAATAAAAAATTAATTTGGTTGGAGATTTTAGTAGTCAACTACCGAATTGACTAGTACTCGTAACTAGTGTTCTGTCACGGATTGTTGATTCTATTTTTTAAATATTATTTCTCGACGATCCAACCGTACGAATCTCAAGATATATCTAATCTAGTGACATTCACAAATTTTCAAAAAATAAAAAATTAATTTGGTTGGAGATCATAGTAGTCAACTACCGAATTGACTAGTACTCGTAGCTAGTACTTTGTTACGGATTGTTGATTCTATTTTTCAAACATTATTTCTCGACGATCCAACCGTACGGATCTAAAAATATATCTAATCTAGTGATATTACCAAATTTTCAAAAAAATAATAAATTAATTTGGTTGGAGACCTTAGTAGTGAACTACCGAATTGACTAGTACTCGTAACTAGTGCTTTGTCACGGATTGTTGAATCTAAGTTTTAAGAAATATATCTGGACGATCCAACCGTACGGATCTCAAGATATATCTAATTTAGTGATATACCATAATTTTCAAAAAATAAAAAATTAATTTGGTTGGATATCTTAGTAGTCAACTACCGAATTGACTAGTACTCGTAACTAGTGCTTTGTCACGGATTGTTGATTCTATATTTTAAAAATTATTTCTCGACGATCCAACCATACGAATCTCAAGATATATCTAATCTAGTGATATTCGCAAATGTTTAAAAAATAAAAAATTAATTTGCTTGGAGATTTTAGTAGTCAACTATTGAATTGACTAGTACTTGTAATTAGTGCTTTGTCACGGATTGTTATTCCTATTTTTTAAAAATAATTTCTCGACGATCCAACCGTACGGATCTCACGATATATCTAATCTAGTGATATTACCAAATTTGAAAAAAAATAAAAAAATAATTTGGTTGGAGACCTTAGTAGTCAACTACCGAATTGACTAGTACTCAAAACTAGTGCTTTGTCACGAATTATTGATTCTATTTTTTAAATATTATTTATCGAAGATCCAACCGTACGGATCTCAAGATATATCTAATCTAGTGATATTCCCAAATTTTCAGAAAATAAAAAATTAATTTTGTTGGAGACCTTAGTAGTCAACCACCGAATTGACTAGTACTCGTAACTAGTGCTTTATCACGGATTGTTGATTCAATTTTTAAAAAAATATATCTCGACGATCCAACCGTATGGATCTCAAGATATATCTAATCTAGTGATATTCCCTCATTTTCAAAAAAGAAAAAACTAATTTGGTTGGAGATCTTAGTAGTCAACTACCGAATTGACTAGTTCTCGTAACTAGTGTTTTGTCACGTATTGTTGATTCTATTTTTTTAATATTATTTCTCGACGATTCAACCGTACGAATCTCAAGATATATCTAATCTAGTGACATTCACAAATTTTCAAAAAATAAAAATTAATTTGGTTAGAGATCAGAGTAGTCAACTACCGAATTGACTAGTACTCGTAGCTAGTACTTTGTTACGGATTGTTGATTCTATTTTTTAAACATTATTTCTCGACGATCCAACCGTACGGATATCAAGATATATCTAATCTAGTGATATTCCCAAATTTTTAAAAAATAAAAAATTAATTTGCTTTGAGATTTTAGTAGTCAACTATTGAATTGACTAGTACTCTTAACTGGTGCTTTGTCACGGATTGTTGTTTCTATTTTTTAAAAATAATTTCTCGACGATCCAACCGTACGGATCTCAATATATATCAAATCTAGTGATATACCAAATTTTAAAAAAATCAAAATATAATTTGGTTGGAGATCTTAGTAGTCAACTACCGAATTGAATAGTACTCATAACTAGTGCTTTGTCACGAATTGTTGATTCTATTTTTTAAAAATTATTTATCGAAGATCCAACCGTACGAATCTCAAGATATATCTAATCTAGTGATATTCCCAAATTTTCAAAAAATAAAAAATTAATTTGGTTGGAGACCTTAGTAGTCAACTACCGAATTGACTAGTACTCGTAACTAGTGCTTTGTCACAGATTACTGACTCTATGTTTTCAGAAATATATCTTGACGATCCAACCGTACGGATCTCAAGATATATATAATTTAGTGATATACCATAATTTTCAAAAAAATAAAAAATTAATTTGTTTGGATATCTTAGTAGTCAACTACCGAATTGACTAGTACTCGTAACTAGTGCTTTGTCACGAATTGTTGATTCTATTTTTTAAAAATTATTTATCGAAGATCCAACCGTACGAATCTCAAGATATATCTAATCTAGTGATATTCCCAAATTTTCAAAAAATAAAAAATTAATTTGGTTGGAGACCTTAGTAGTCAACTACAAAATTGACTAGTACTCGTAACTAGTGCTTTGTCACGGATTGTTGATTCTATGTTTTAAGAAATATATCTTGACGATCCAACCGTACGGATCTCAAGATATATCTAATTTAGTGATATACCATAATTTTCAAAAAATAAAAAATTAATTTGGTTGGATATCTTAGTAGTCAACTACTGAATTGACTAGTACTCGTAACTAGTGCTTTGTCACGGATTGTTGATTCTATATTTTAAAAATTATTTCTCGATGATCCAACCGTACGGATCTCAAGATATATCTAATCTAGTGATATTCGCAAATGTTTAAAAAATAAAAAATTAATTTGCTTGGAGATTTTAGTAGTCAACTATTGAATTGACTAGTACTTGTAACTAGTGCTTTGTCACGGATTGTTATTCCTATTTTTTAAAAATAATTTCTCGACGATCCAACCGTACGGATCTCACGATATATCTAATCTAGTGATATTACCAAATTTGAAAAAAAATAAAAAAATAATTTGGTTGGAGACCTTAGTAGTCAACTACCGAATTGACTAGTACTCAAAACTAGTGCTTTGTCACGAATTATTGATTCTATTTTTTAAATATTATTTATCGAAGATCCAACAGTACGGATCTCAAGATATATCTAATCTGGTGATATTCCCAAATTTTCAAAAAATAAAAAATTAATTTGGTTGGAGACCTTAGTAGTCAACCACCGAATTGACTAGTACTCGTAACTAGTTCTTTATCACGGATTGTTGATTCAATTTTTAAAGAAATATATCTCGACGATCCAACTATATGGATCTCAAGATATATCTAATTCAGTGATATTCTAAAATTTTCAAAATAAAAAAAATTATTTTGGTTGGAGATCATAGTAGTCAACTACCGAATTGAATAGTAGTCGTAGCCAGTGCTTTGTTACGGATTGTTGATTTTATTTTTTAAACATTATTACTCGATGATCCAACCGTACGGATCTCAAGATATATCTAATCTAGTGATATTCCCTAATTTTCAAAAAAGAAAAAATTAATTTGGTTGGAGATCTTAGTAGTCAACTACCGAATTGACTAGTACTCGTAACTAGTGTTTTGTCACGGATTGTTGATTCTATCTTTTAAATATTATTTCTCGACGATCCAACCGTACGAATCTCAAGAAATATCTAATCTAGTGACGTTCCCAAATTTTCAAAAAATAAAAAATTAATTTGGTTGGAGATCATAGTAGTCAACTACCGAATTTACTAGTACTCGTAGCTAGTACTTTGTTACGGATTGTTGATTCTATTTTTTAAACATTATTTCTCGACGATCCAACCGTACGGATCTCAAGATATATCTAATCTAGTGATATTCCAAAATTTTTAAAAGATAAAAAATTAATTTGCTTTGAGATTTTAGTAGTCAACCATTGAATTGACTAGTACTCTTAACTGGTGCTTTGTCACGGATTGTTGTTTATATTTTTTAAAAATAATTTTTCGACGATCCAACCGTACGGATCACAATATATATCTAATCTAGTGATATACCAAATTTTAAAAAAATCAAAATATAATTTGGTTGGAGATCTTAGTAGTCAACTACCGAATTGAATAGTACTCATAACTAGTGATTTGTCACGAATTATTGATTCTATTTTTTTAAAATTATTTATCGAAGATCTAACCGTGCGAATCTCAAGATATATCTAATCTAGTGATATTCCCAAATTTTCAAAAAATAAAAAATTAATTTGGTTGGAGACCTTAGTAGTCAACTACCGAATGGACTAGTACTCGTAACTAGTGCTTTGTCACAGATTGCTGACTCTATGTTTTCAGAAATATATCTTGACGATCCAACCGTACGGATCTCAAGATATATCTAATTTAGTGATATACCATAATTTTCAAAAAAATAAAAAATTAATTATGTTGGATATCTTAGTAGTCAACTACCGAATTGACTAGTACTCGTAACTAGTGCTTTGTCACGGATTGTTGATTCTATATTTTAAAAATTATTTCTCGATGATCCAACCGTACGGATATCAAGATATATCTAATCTAGTGATATTCGTAAATTTTTAAAAAATAAAAAATTAATTTGCTTGAAGATTTTAGTAGTCAACTATTGAATTGACTAGTACTCGTAACTAGTGCTTTGTCACGGATTGTTGTTCCTATTTTTTAAAAATAATTTCTCGACAATCCAACCGTATAGATCTCAATATATATCTAATCTAGTGATATACCAAATTTTAAAAAAATCAAAATATAATTTGGTTGGAGGTCTTAGTAGTCAACTACCGAATTGAATAGTACTCGTAGCCAGTGCTTTGTTACGGATTGTTGATTTTATTTTTTAAACATTATTTCTCGACGATCCAACCA
Source organism: Saposhnikovia divaricata (assembly GCA_036435485.1). NCBI lineage: Eukaryota > Viridiplantae > Streptophyta > Magnoliopsida > Apiales > Apiaceae > Saposhnikovia > Saposhnikovia divaricata. The sequence continues at coordinate 39,925,292 of CM071599.1, forward strand.
TACGGATCTCAAGATATATCTAATCTAGTGATATTCCCTAATTTTCAAAAAAGAAAAAATTAATTTGGTTGGAGATCTTAGTAGTCAAATACCGAATTGACTAGTACTCGTAACTAGTGTTTTGTCACGGATTGTTGATTCTATTTTTTAAATATTATTTCTCGATGATCCAACCGTACGAATCTCAAGATATATCTAATCTAGTGACATTCACAAATTTTCAAAAAATAAAAATTAATTTGGTTGGAGATCAGAGTAGTCAACTACCGAATTGACTAGTACTCGTAGCTAGTACTTTGTTACGGATTGTTGATTCTATTTTTTAAACATTATTTCTCGACGATCCAACCGTACGGATCTCAAGATATATCTAATCTAGTGATATTCCCAAATTTTTAAAAAATAAAAAATTAATTTGCTTTGAGATTTTAGTAGTCAACTATTGAATTGACTAGTACTCTTAACTGGTGCTTTGTCACGGATTGTTGTTTCTATTTTTTAAAAATAATTTCTCGACGATCCAACCGTACGGATCTCAATATATATCTAATCTAGTGATATACCAAATTTTAAAAAAATCAAAATATAATTTGGTTGGAGATCTTAGTAGTCAACTACCGAATTGAATAGTACTCATAACTAGTGCTTTGTCACGAATTGTTGATTCTATTTTTTAAAAATTATTTATCGAAGATCCAACCGTACGAATCTCAAGATATATCTAATCTAGTGATGTTCCCAAATTTTCAAAAAATAAAAAATTAATTTGGTTGGAGACCTTAGTAGTCAACTACCGAATTGACTAGTACTCGTAACTAGTGCTTTGTCACAGATTGCTGACTCTATGTTTTCAGAAATATATCTTGACGATCCAACCGTACGGATCTCAAGATATATATAATTCAGTGATATACCATAATTTTCAAAAAAATAAAAAATTAATTTGTTTGGATATCTTAGTAGTCAACTACCGAATTGACTAGTACTCGTAACTAGTGCTTTGTCACGAATTTTTGATTCTATTTTTTAAAAATTATTTATCGAAGATCCAACCGTACAAATCTCAAGATATATCTAATCTAGTGATATTCCCAAATTTTCAAAAAATAAAAAATTAATTTGGTTGGAGACCTTAGTAGTCAACTACAAAATTGACTAGTACTCGTAACTAGTGCTTTGTCACGGATTGTTGATTCTATGTTTTAAGAAATATATCTTGACGATCCAACCGTACGGATCTCAAGATATATCTAATTTAGTGATATACCATAATTTTCAAAAAATAAAAAATTAATTTGGTTGGATATCTTAGTAGTCAACTACCGAATTGACTAGTACTCGTAACTAGTGCTTTGTCACGAATTGTTGATTCTATTTTTTAAATATTATTTATCGAAGATCCAACCGTACGGATCTCAAGATATATCTAATCTAGTGATATTCCCAAATTTTCAGAAAATAAAAAATTAATTTGGTTGGAGACCTTAGTAGTCAACCACCGAATTGACTAGTACTCGTAACTAGTGCTTTATCACGGATTGTTGATTCAATTTTTAAAAAAATATATCTCGACGATCCAACCGTATGGATCTCAAGATATATCTAATCTAGTGATATTCCCTCATTTTCAAAAAAGAAAAAACTAATTTGGTTGGAGATCTTAGTAGTCAACTACCGAATTGACTAGTTCTCGTAACTAGTGTTTTGTCACGGATTGTTGATTCTATTTTTTTAATATTATTTCTCGACGATTCAACCGTACGAATCTCAAGATATATCTAATCTAGTGACATTCACAAATTTTCAAAAAATAAAAATTAATTTGGTTGGAGATCAGAGTAGTCAACTACCGAATTGACTAGTACTCGTAGCTAGTACTTTGTTACGGATTGTTGATTCTATTTTTTAAACATTATTTCTCGACGATCCAACCGTACGGATATCAAGATATATCTAATCTAGTGATATTCCCAAATTTTTAAAAAATAAAAAATTAATTTGGTTGGAGATTTTAGTAGTCAACTATCGAATTGACGAGTACTCATAACTAGTGCTTTGTCACGGATTGTTGATTCTATTTTTTAAAAATTATTTCTCGATGACCTAACCGTACGGATCTCAGGATATATCTAATCTAGTGATATTCCCAAATTTTCAAAAAATAAAAAATTAATTTGGTTGGAGATTTTAGTAGTCAACTACCGAATTGACTAGTACTCGTAACTAGTGTTCTGTCACGGATTGTTGATTCTATTTTTTAAATATTATTTCTCGACGATCCAACCGTACGAATCTCAAGATATATCTAATCTAGTGACATTCACAAATTTTCAAAAAATAAAAAATTAATTTGGTTGGAGATCATAGTAGTCAACTACCGAATTGACTAGTACTCGTAGCTAGTACTTTGTTACGGATTGTTGATTCTATTTTTCAAACATTATTTCTCGACGATCCAACCGTACGGATCTAAAAATATATCTAATCTAGTGATATTACCAAATTTTCAAAAAAATAATAAATTAATTTGGTTGGAGACCTTAGTAGTGAACTACCGAATTGACTAGTACTCGTAACTAGTGCTTTGTCACGGATTGTTGAATCTAAGTTTTAAGAAATATATCTGGACGATCCAACCGTACGGATCTCAAGATATATCTAATTTAGTGATATACCATAATTTTCAAAAAATAAAAAATTAATTTGGTTGGATATCTTAGTAGTCAACTACCGAATTGACTAGTACTCGTAACTAGTGCTTTGTCACGGATTGTTGATTCTATATTTTAAAAATTATTTCTCGACGATCCAACCATACGGATCTCAAGATATATCTAATCTAGTGATATTCGCAAATGTTTAAAAAATAAAAAATTAATTTGCTTGGAGATTTTAGTAGTCAACTATTGAATTGACTAGTACTTGTAATTAGTGCTTTGTCACGGATTGTTATTCCTATTTTTTAAAAATAATTTCTCGACGATCCAACCGTACGGATCTCACGATATATCTAATCTAGTGATATTACCAAATTTGAAAAAAATAAAAAAATAATTTGGTTGGAGACCTTAGTAGTCAACTACCGAATTGACTAGTACTCAAAACTAGTGCTTTGTCACGAATTATTGATTCTATTTTTTAAATATTATTTATCGAAGATCCAACCGTACGGATCTCAAGATATATCTAATCTAGTGATATTCCCAAATTTTCAGAAAATAAAAAATTAATTTTGTTGGAGACCTTAGTAGTCAACCACCGAATTGACTAGTACTCGTAACTAGTGCTTTATCACGGATTGTTGATTCAATTTTTAAAAAAATATATCTCGACGATCCAACCGTATGGATCTCAAGATATATCTAATCTAGTGATATTCCCTCATTTTCAAAAAAGAAAAAACTAATTTGGTTGGAGATCTTAGTAGTCAACTACCGAATTGACTAGTTCTCGTAACTAGTGTTTTGTCACGTATTGTTGATTCTATTTTTTTAATATTATTTCTCGACGATTCAACCGTACGAATCTCAAGATATATCTAATCTAGTGACATTCACAAATTTTCAAAAAATAAAAATTAATTTGGTTGGAGATCAGAGTAGTCAACTACCGAATTGACTAGTACTCGTAGCTAGTACTTTGTTACGGATTGTTGATTCTATTTTTTAAACATTATTTCTCGACGATCCAACCGTACGGATATCAAGATATATCTAATCTAGTGATATTCCCAAATTTTTAAAAAATAAAAAATTAATTTGCTTTGAGATTTTAGTAGTCAACTATTGAATTGACTAGTACTCTTAACTGGTGCTTTGTCACGGATTGTTGTTTCTATTTTTTAAAAATAATTTCTCGACGATCCAACCGTACGGATCTCAATATATATCTAATCTAGTGATATACCAAATTTTAAAAAAATCAAAATATAATTTGGTTGGAGATCTTAGTAGTCAACTACCGAATTGAATAGTACTCATAACTAGTGCTTTGTCACGAATTGTTGATTCTATTTTTTAAAAATTATTTATCGAAGTTCCAACCGTACGAATCTCAAGATATATCTAATCTAGTGATATTCCCAAATTATCAAAAAATAAAAAATTAATTTGGTTGGAGACCTTAGTAGTCAACTACCGAATTGACTAGTACTCGTAACTAGTGCTTTGTCACAAATTACTGACTCTATGTTTTCAGAAATATATCTTGACGATCCAACCGTACGGATCTCAAGATATATATAATTTAGTGATATACCATAATTTTCAAAAAAATAAAAAATTAATTTGTTTGGATATCTTAGTAGTCAACTACCGAATTGACTAGTACTCGTAACTAGTGCTTTGTCACGAATTGTTGATTCTATTTTTTAAAAATTATTTATCGAAGATCCAACCGTACGAATCTCAAGATATATCTAATCTAGTGATATTCCCAAATTTTCAAAAAATAAAAAATTAATTTGGTTGGAGACCTTAGTAGTCAACTACAAAATTGACTAGTACTCGTAACTAGTGCTTTGTCACGGATTGTTGATTCTATGTTTTAAGAAATATATCTTGACGATCCAACCGTACGGATCTCAAGATATATCTAATTTAGTGATATACCATAATTTTCAAAAAATAAAAAATTAATTTGGTTGGATATCTTAGTAGTCAACTACTGAATTGACTAGTACTCGTAACTAGTGCTTTGTCACGGATTGTTGATTCTATATTTTAAAAATTATTTCTCGATGATCCAACCGTACGGATCTCAAGATATATCTAATCTAGTGATATTCGCAAATGTTTAAAAAATAAAAAATTAATTTGCTTGGAGATTTTAGTAGTCAACTATTGAATTGACTAGTACTTGTAACTAGTGCTTTGTCACGGATTGTTATTCCTATTTTTTAAAAATAATTTCTCGACGATCCAACCGTACGGATCTCACGATATATCTAATCTTGTGATATTACCAAATTTGAAAAAAAATAAAAAAATAATTTGGTTGGAGACCTTAGTAGTCAACTACCGAATTGACTAGTACTCAAAACTAGTGCTTTGTCACGAATTATTGATTCTATTTTTTAAATATTATTTATCGAAGATCCAACAGTACGGATCTCAAGATATATCTAATCTGGTGATATTCCCAAATTTTCAAAAAATAAAAAATTAATTTGGTTGGAGACCTTAGTAGTCAACCACCGAATTGACTAGTACTCGTAACTAGTTCTTTATCACGGATTGTTGATTCAATTTTTAAAGAAATATATCTCGACGATCCAACTATATGGATCTCAAGATATATCTAATTCAGTGATATTCTCAAATTTTCAAAATAAAAAAAATTATTTTGGTTGGAGATCATAGTAGTCAACTACCGAATTGAATAGTAGTCGTAGCCAGTGCTTTGTTACGGATTGTTGATTTTATTTTTTAAACATTATTACTCGATGATCCAACCGTACGGATCTCAAGATATATCTAATCTAGTGATATTCCCTAATTTTCAAAAAAGAAAAAATTAATTTGGTTGGAGATCTTAGTAGTCAACTACCGAATTGACTAGTACTCGTAACTAGTGTTTTGTCACGGATTGTTGATTCTATCTTTTAAATATTATTTCTCGACGATCCAACCGTACGAATCTCAAGAAATATCTAATCTAGTGACGTTCCCAAATTTTCAAAAAATAAAAAATTAATTTGGTTGGAGATCATAGTAGTCAACTACCGAATTTACTAGTACTCGTAGCTAGTACTTTGTTACGGATTGTTGATTCTATTTTTTAAACATTATTTCTCGACGATCCAACCGTACGGATCTCAAGATATATCTAATCTAGTGATATTCCAAAATTTTTAAAAGATAAAAAATTAATTTGCTTTGAGATTTTAGTAGTCAACCATTGAATTGACTAGTACTCTTAACTGGTGCTTTGTCACGGATTGTTGTTTATATTTTTTAAAAATAATTTTTCGACGATCCAACCGTACGGATCACAATATATATCTAATCTAGTGATATACCAAATTTTAAAAAAATCAAAATATAATTTGGTTGGAGATCTTAGTAGTCAACTACCGAATTGAATAGTACTCATAACTAGTGATTTGTCACGAATTATTGATTCTATTTTTTTAAAATTATTTATCGAAGATCTAACCGTACGAATCTCAAGATATATCTAATCTGGTGATATTCCCAAATTTTCAAAAAATAAAAAATTAATTTGGTTGGAGACCTTAGTAGTCAACTACCGAATTGACTAGTACTCGTAACTAGTGCTTTGTCACAGATTGCTGACTCTATGTTTTCAGAAATATATCTTGACGATCCAACCGTACGGATCTCAAGATATATCTAATTTAGTGATATACCATAATTTTCAAAAAAATAAAAAATTAATTATGTTGGATATCTTAGTAGTCAACTACCGAATTGACTAGTACTCGTAACTAGTGCTTTGTCACGGATTGTTGATTCTATATTTTAAAAATTATTTCTCGATGATCCAACCGTACGGATATCAAGATATATCTAATCTAGTGATATTCGTAAATTTTTAAAAAATAAAAAATTAATTTGCTTGAAGATTTTAGTAGTCAACTATTGAATTGACTAGTACTCGTAACTAGTGCTTTGTCACGGATTGTTGTTCCTAATTTTTAAAAATAATTTCTCGACAATCCAACCGTACAGATCTCAATATATATCTAATCTAGTGATATACCAAATTTTAAAAAAATCAAAATATAATTTGGTTGGAGGTCTTAGTAGTCAACTACCGAATTGAATAGTACTCGTAGCCAGTGCTTTGTTACGGATTGTTGATTTTATTTTTTAAACATTATTTCTCGACGATCCAACCATACGGATCTCAAGATATATCTAATCTAGTGATATTCCCTAATTTTCAAAAAAGAAAAAATTAATTTGGTTGGAGATCTTAGTAGTCAAATACCGAATTGACTAGTACTCGTAACTAGTGTTTTGTCACGGATTGTTGATTCTATTTTTTAAATATTATTTCTCGATGATCCAACCGTACGAATCTCAAGATATATCTAATCTAGTGACATTCACAAATTTTCAAAAAATAAAAATTAATTTGGTTGGAGATCAGAGTAGTCAACTACCGAATTGACTAGTACTCGTAGCTAGTACTTTGTTACGGATTGTTGATTCTATTTTTTAAACATTATTTCTCGATGATCCAACCGTACGGATCTCAAGATATATCTAATCTAGTGATATTCCCAAATTTTTAAAAAATAAAAAATTAATTTGCTTTGAGATTTTAGTAGTCAACTATTGAATTGACTAGTACTCTTAACTGGTGCTTTGTCACGGATTGTTGTTTCTATTTTTTAAAAATAATTTCTCGACGATCCAACCGTACGGATCTCAATATATATCTAATCTAGTGATATACCAAATTTTAAAAAAATCAAAATATAATTTGGTTGGAGATCTTAGTAGTCAACTACCGAATTGAATAGTACTCATAACTAGTGCTTTGTCACGAATTGTTGATTCTATTTTTTAAAAATTATTTATCGAAGATCCAACCGTACGAATCTCAAGATATATCTAATCTAGTGATGTTCCCAAATTTTCAAAAAATAAAAAATTAATTTGGTTGGAGACCTTAGTAGTCAACTACCGAATTGACTAGTACTCGTAACTAGTGCTTTGTCACAGATTGCTGACTCTATGTTTTCAGAAATATATCTTGACGATCCAACCGTACGGATCTCAAGATATATATAATTCAGTGATATACCATAATTTTCAAAAAAATAAAAAATTAATTTGTTTGGATATCTTAGTAGTCAACTACCGAATTGACTAGTACTCGTAACTAGTGCTTTGTCACGAATTTTTGATTCTATTTTTTAAAAATTATTTATCGAAGATCCAACCGTACAAATCTCAAGATATATCTAATCTAGTGATATTCCCAAATTTTCAAAAAATAAAAAATTAATTTGGTTGGAGACCTTAGTAGTCAACTACAAAATTGACTAGTACTCGTAACTAGTGCTTTGTCACGGATTGTTGATTCTATGTTTTAAGAAATATATCTTGACGATCCAACCGTACGGATCTCAAGATATATCTAATTTAGTGATATACCATAATTTTCAAAAAATAAAAAATTAATTTGGTTGGATATCTTAGTAGTCAACTACTGAATTGGCTAGTACTCGTAACTAGTGCTTTGTCACGGATTGTTGATTCTATATTTTAAAAATTATTTCACGATGATCCAACCGTACGGATCTCAAGATATATCTAATCTAGTGATATTCTCAAATGTTTAAAAAATAAAAAATTAATTTGCTTGGAGATTTTAGTAGTCAACTATTGAATTGACTAGTACTCGTAACTAGTGCTTTGTCACGGATTGTTGTTTCTATTTTTTAAAAATAATTTCTCGACGATCCAACCGTACGGATCTCAAGATATATCTAATCTAGTGATATTACCAAATTTTAAAAAAATAAAAAAAATAATTTGGTTGGAGACCTTAATAGTCAACTACCGAATTGACTAGTACTCAAAACTAGTGCTTTGTCACGAATTATTGATTCTATTTTTTAAATATTATTTATCGAAGATCCAACCGTACGGATCCCAAGATATATCTAATCTAGTGATATTTCCAAATTTTCAAAAAATAAAAAATTAATTTGGTTGGAGACCTTAGTAGTCAACCACCGAATTGACTAGTACTCGTAACTAGTTCTTTATCACGGATTGTTGATTCAATTTTTAAAGAAATATATCTCGACGATCAACCTGTATGGATCTCAAGATATATCTAATTCAGTGATATTCCCAAATTTTCAAAATATAAAAAATTATTTTGGTTGGAGATCATAGTAGTCAACTACCGAATTGAATAGTAGTCGTAGCCAGTTCTTTGTTACGGATTGTTGATTTTATTTTTTAAACATTATTTCTCGATGATCCAACCATACGGATCTCAAGATATATCTAATCTAGTGATATCCCCTAATTTTCAAAAAAGAAAAAATTAATTTGGTTGGAGATCTTAGTAGTCAACTACCGAATTGAATAGTACTCGTAACTAGTGTTTTGTCACGGATTGTTGATTCTGTATTTTAAATATTATTTCTCGACGATCTAACCGTACGAATCTCAAGAAATATCTAATCTAGTGACGTTCCCAAATTTTCAAAAAATAAAAAATTAATTTGGTTGGAGATCATAGTAGTCAACTACCGAATTGACTAGTAATCGTAGCTAGTACTTTGTTACGGATTGTTGATTCTATTTTTTAAACATTATTTCTCGACGATCCAACCGTACGGATCTCAAGATATATCTAATCTAGTGATATTCCCAAATTTTTAAAAAATAAAAAATTAATTTGCTTTGAGATTTTAGTAGTCAACCATTGAATTGACTAGTACTCTTAACTGGTGCTTTGTCACGGATTGGTGTTTCTATTTTTTAAAAATAATTTCTCGACGATCCAACCGTACGGATCTCAAGATATATCTAATTTAGTGATATACCATAATTTTCAAAAAAATAAAAAATTAATTATGTTGGATATCTTAGTAGTCAACTACCGAATTGACTAGTACTCGTAACTAGTGCTTTGTCACGGATTGTTGATTCTATATTTTAAAAATTATTTCTCGATGATCCAACCGTACGGATATCAAGATATATCTAATCTAGTGATATTCGCAAATTTATAAAAAATAAAAAATTAATTTGCTTGAAGATTTTAGTAGTCAACTATTGAATTTACTAGTACTCGTAACTAGTGCTTTGTCACGGATTGTTGTTCCTATTTTTTAAAAATAATTTCTCGACGATCCAACCGTACAGATCTCAATATATATCTAATCTAGTGATATACCAAATTTTAAAAAAATCAAAATATAATTTGGTTGGAGATCTTAGTAGTCAACTACCGAATTGAATAGTACTCGTAGCCAGTGCTTTGTTACGGATTGTTGATTCTATATTTTAAAAATTATTTCTCGATGATCCAACCGTACGGATATCAAGATATATCTAATCTAGTGATATTCGCAAATTTTTAAAAAATAAAAAATTAATTTGCTTGAAGATTTTAGTAGTCAACTATTGAATTTACTAGTACTCATAACTAGTGCTTTGTCACGGATTGTTGTTCCTATTTTATAAAAATAATTTCTCGACGATCCAACCGTACAGATCTCAATATATATCTAATCTAGTGAGATACCAAATTTTAAAAAAATCAAAATATAATTTGGTTGGAGATCTTAGTAGTCAACTACCGAATTGAATAGTACTCGTAGCCAGTGCTTTGTTACGGATTGTTGATTTTATTTTTTAAACATTATTTCTCGACGATCCAACCATACGGATCTCAAGATATATCTAATCTAGTGATATTCCCTAATTTTCAAAAAAGAAAAAATTAATTTGCTTGGAGATCTTAGTAGTCAAATACCGAATTGACTAGTACTCGTAACTAGTGTTCTGTCACGGATTGTTGATTCTATTTTTTAAATATTATTTCTCGATGATCCAACCGTACGAATCTCAAGATATATCTAATCTAGTGACATTCACAAATTTTCAAAAAATAAAAATTAATTTGGTTGGAGATCAGAGTAGTCAACTACCGAATTGACTAGTACTCGTAGCTAGTACTTTGTTACGGATTGTTGATTCTATTTTTTAAACATTATTTCTCGACGATCCAACCGTACGGATCTCAAGATATATCTAATCTAGTGATATTCCCAAATTTTTAAAAAATAAAAAATTAATTTGCTTTGAGATTTTAGTAGTCAACTATTGAATTGACTAGTACTCTTAACTGGTGCTTTGTCACGGATTGTTGTTTCTATTTTTTAAAAATAATTTCTCGACGATCCAACCGTACGGATCTCAATATATATCTAATATAGTGATATACCAATTTTAAAAAAATCAAAATATAATTTGGTTGGAGATCTTAGTAGTCAACTACCGAATTGAATAGTACTCATAACTAGTGCTTTGTCACGAATTGTTGATTCCATTTTTTAAAAATTATTTATCGAAGATCCAACCGTACGAATCTCAAGATATATCTAATCTAGTGATATTCCCAAATTTTCAAAAAATAAAAAATTAATTTGGTTGGAGACCTTAGTAGTCAACTACCGAATTGACTAGTACTCGTAACTAGTGCTTTGTCACAGATTGCCGACTCTATGTTTTCAGAAATATATCTTGACGATCCAACCGTACGGATCTCAAGATATATATAATTTAGTGATATACCATAATTTTCAAAAAAATAAATAATTAATTTGTTTGGATATCTTAGTAGTCAACTACCGAATTGACTAGTACTCGTAACTAGTGCTTTGTCACGGATTGTTGATTGTATATTTTAAAAATTATTTCTCGATTATCCAAACGTACGGATATCAAGATATATCTAATCTAGTGATATTCGTAAATTTTTAAAAAATAAAAAATTAATTTGCTTGAAGATTTTAGTAGTCAACTATTGAATTGACTAGTACTCGTAACTAGTGCTTTGTCACGGATTGTTGTTCCTATTTTTTAAAAATAATTTCTCGACGATCCAACCGTACAGATCTCAATATATATCTAATCTAGTGATATACCAAATTTTAAAAAAATCGAAATATAATTTGGTTGGAGATCTTAGTAGTCAACTACCGAATTGAATAGTACTCGTAGCCAGTGCTTTGTTACGGATTGTTGATTTTATTTTTTAAACATTATTTCTCGACGATCCAACCATACGGATCTCAAGATATATCTAATCTAGTGATATTCCCTAATTTTCAAAAAAGAAAAAATTAATTTGGTTGGAGATCTTAGTAGTCAAATACCGAATTGACTAGTACTCGTAACTAGTGTTTTGTCACGGATTGTTGATTCTATTTTTTAAATATTATTTCTCGATGATACAACCGTACGAATCTCAAGATATATCTAATCTAGTGACATTCACAAATTTTCAAAAAATAAAAATTAATTTGGTTGGAGATCAGAGTAGTCAACTACCGAATTGACTAGTACTCGTAGCTAGTACTTTGTTACGGATTGTTGATTCTATTTTTTAAACATTATGTCTCGACGATCCAACCGTACGGATCTCAAGATATATCTAATCTAGTGATATTCCCAAATTTTTAAAAAATAAAAAATTAATTTGCTTTAAGATTTTAGTAGTCAACTATTGAATTGACTAGTACTCTTAACTGGTGCTTTGTCACGGATTGTTGTTTCTATTTTTTAAAAATAATTTCTCGACGATCCAACCGTACGGATCTCAATATATATCTAATCTAGTGATATACCAAATTTTAAAAAAATCAAAATATAATTTGGTTGGAGATCTTAGTAGTCAACTACCGAATTGAATAGTACTCATAACTAGTGCTTTGTCACGAATTGTTGATTCTATTTTTTAAAAATTATTTATCGAAGATCCAACCGTACGAATCTCAAGATATATCTAATCTAGTGATATTCCCAAATTTTCAAAAAATAAAAAATTAATTTGGTTGGAGACCTTAGTAGTCAACTACCGAATTGACTAGTACTCGTAACTAGTGCTTTGTCACAGATTGCTGACTCTATGTTTTCAGAAATATATCTTGACGATCCAACCGTACGGATCTCAAGATATATATAATTTAGTGATATACCATAATTTTCAAAAAAATAAAAAATTAATTTGTTTGGATATCTTAGTAGTCAACTACCGAATTGACTAGTACTCGTAACTAGTGCTTTGTCACGGATTGTTGATTGTATATTTTAAAAATTATTTCTCGATGATCCAACCGTACGGATATCAAGATATATCTAATCTAGTGATATTCGTAAATTTTTAAAAAATAAAAAATTAATTTGCTTGAAGATTTTAGTAGTCAACTATTGAATTGACTAGTACTCGTAACTAGTGCTTTGTCACGGATTGTTGTTCCTATTTTTTAAAAATAATTTCTCGACGATCCAACCGTACAGATCTCAATATATATCTAATCTAGTGATATACCAAATTTTAAAAAAATCAAAATATAATTTGGTTGGAGATCTTAGTAGTCAACTACCGAATTGAATAGTACTCGTAGCCAGTGCTTTGTTACGGATTGTTGATTTTATTTTTTAAACATTATTTCTCGACGATCCAACCATACGGATCTCAAGATATATCTAATCTAGTGATATTCCCTAATTTTCAAAAAAGAAAAAATTAATTTGGTTGGAGATCTTAGTAGTCAAATACCGAATTGACTAGTACTCGTAACTAGTGTTTTGTCACGGATTGTTGATTCTATTTTTTAAATATTATTTCTCGATGATCCAACCGTACGAATCTCAAGATATATCTAATCTAGTGACATTCACAAATTTTCAAAAAATAAAAATTAATTTGGTTGGAGATCAGAGTAGTCAACTACCGAATTGACTAGTACTCGTAGCTAGTACTGTGTTACGGATTGTTGATTCTATTTTTTAAACATTATTTCTCGACGATCCAACCGTACGGATCTCAAGATATATCTAATCTAGTGATATTCCCAAATTTTTAAAAAATAAAAAATTAATTTGCTTTGAGATTTTAGTAGTCAACTATTGAATTGACTAGTACTCTTAACTGGTGCTTTGTCACGGATTGTTGTTTCTATTTTTTAAAAATAATTTCTCGACGATCCAACCGTACGGATCTCAATATATATCTAATCTAGTGATATACCAAATTTTAAAAAAATCAAAATATAATTTGGTTGGAGATCTTAGTAGTCAACTACCGAATTGAATAGTACTCATAACTAGTGCTTTGTCACGAATTGTGATTCTATTTTTTAAAAATTATTTATCGAAGATCCAACCGTACGAATCTCAAGATATATCTAATCTAGTGATGTTCCCAAATTTTCAAAAAATAAAAAATTAATTTGGTTGGAGACCTTAGTAGTCAACTACCGAATTGACTAGTACTCGTAACTAGTGCTTTGTCACAGATTGCTGACTCTATGTTTTCAGAAATATATCTTGACGATCCAACCGTACGGATCTCAAGATATATATAATTTAGTGATATACCATAATTTTTAAAAAAATAAAAAATTAATTTGTTTGGATATCTTAGTAGTCAACTACCGAATTGACTAGTACTCGTAACTAGTGCTTTGTCACGGATTGTTGATTGTATATTTTAAAAATTATTTCTCGATGATCCAACCGTACGGATATCAAGATATATCTAATCTAGTGATATTCGCAAATTTTTAAAAAATAAAAAATTAATTTGCTTGAAGATTTTAGTAGTCAACTATTGAATTTACTAGTACTCGTAACTAGTGCTTTGTCACGGATTGTTGTTCCTATTTTTTAAAAATAATTTCTCGACGATCCAACCGTACAGATCTCAATATATATCTAATCTAGTGATATACCAAATTTTAAAAAAATCAAAATATAATTTGGTTGGAGATCTTAGTAGTCAACTACCGAATTGAATAGTACTCGTAGCCAGTGCTTTGTTACGGATTGTTGATTCTATATTTTAAAAATTATTTCTCGATGATCCAACCGTACGGATATCAAGATATATCTAATCTAGTGATATTCGCAAATTTTTAAAAAATAAAAAATTAATTTGCTTGAAGATTTTAGTAGTCAACTATTGAATTTACTAGTACTCATAACTAGTGCTTTGTCACGGATTGTTGTTCCTATTTTTTAAAAATAATTTCTCGACGATCCAACCGTACAGATCTCAATATATATCTAATCTAGTGATATACCAAATTTTAAAAAAATCAAAATATAATTTGGTTGGAGATCTTAGTAGTCAACTACCGAATTGAATAGTACTCGTAGCCAGTGCTTTGTTACGGATTGTTGATTTTATTTTTTAAACATTATTTCTCGACGATCCAACCATACGGATCTCAAGATATATCTAATCTAGTGATATCCCCTAATTTTCAAAAAAGAAAAAATTAATTTGGTTGGAGATCTTAGTAGTCAAATACCGAATTGACTAGTACTCGTAACTAGTGTTTTGTCACGGATTGTTGATTCTATTTTTTAAATATTATTTCTCGATGATCCAACCGTACGAATCTCAAGATATATCTAATCTAGTGACATTCACAAATTTTCAAAAAATAAAAATTAATTTGGTTGGAGATCAGAGTAGTCAACTACCGAATTGACTAGTACTCGTAGCTAGTACTTTGTTACGGATTGTTGATTCTATTTTTTAAACATTATTTCTCGACGATCCAACCGTACGGATCTCAAGATATATCTAATCTAGTGATATTCCCAAATTTTTAAAAAATAAAAAATTAATTTGCTTTGAGATTTTAGTAGTCAACTATTGAATTTACTAGTACTCTTAACTGGTGCTTTGTCACGGATTGTTGTTTCTATTTTTTAAAAATAATTTCTCGACGATCCAACCGTACGGATCTCAGTATATATCTAATATAGTGATATACCAAATTTTAAAAAAATCAAAATATAATTTGGTTGGAGATCTTAGTAGTCAACTACCGAATTGAATAGTACTCATAACTAGTGCTTTGTCACGAATTGTTGATTCCATTTTTTAAAAATTATTTATCGAAGATCCAACCGTACGAATCTCAAGATATATCTAATCTAGTGATATTCCCAAATTTTCAAAAAATAAAAAATTAATTTGGTTGGAGACCTTAGTAGTCAACTACCGAATTGACTAGTACTCGTAACTAGTGCTTTGTCACAGATTGCCGACTCTATGTTTTCAAAAATATATCTTGACGATCCAACCGTACGGATCTCAAGATATATATAATTTAGTGATATACCATAATTTTCAAAAAAATAAAAAATTAATTTGTTTGGATATCTTAGTAGTCAACTACCGAATTGACTAGTACTCGTAACTAGTGCTTTGTCACGGATTGTTGATTGTATATTTTAAAAATTATTTCTCGATGATCCAAACGTACGGATATCAAGATATATCTAATCTAGTGATATTCGTAAATTTTTAAAAAATAAAAAATTAATTTGCTTGAAGATTTTAGTAGTCAACTATTGAATTGACTAGTACTCGTAACTAGTGCTTTGTCACGGATTGTTGTTCCTATTTTTTAAAAATAATTTCTCGACGATCCAACCGTACAGATCTCAATATATATCTAATCTAGTGATATACCAAATTTGAAAAAAATCGAAATATAATTTGGTTGGAGATCTTAGTAGTCAACTACCGAATTGAATAGTACTCGTAGCCAGTGCTTTGTTACGGATTGTTGATTTTATTTTTTAAACATTATTTCTCGACGATCCAACCATACGGATCTCAAGATATATCTAATCTAGTGATATTCCCTAATTTTCAAAAAAGAAAAAATTAATTTGGTTGGAGATCTTAGTAGTCAAATACCGAATTGACTAGTACTCGTAACTAGTGTTTTGTCACGGATTGTTGATTCTATTTTTTAAATATTATTTCTCGATGATCCAACCGTACGAATCTCAAGATATATCTAATCTAGTGACATTCACAAATTTTCAAAAAATAAAAATTAATTTGGTTGGAGATCAGAGTAGTCAACTACCAAATTGACTAGTACTCGTAGCTAGTACTTTGTTACGGATTGTTGATTCTATTTTTTAAACATTATGTCTCGACGATCCAACCGTACGGATCTCAAGATATATCTAATCTAGTGATATTCCCAAATTTTTAAAAAATAAAAAATTAATTTGCTTTAAGATTTTAGTAGTCAACTATTGAATTGACTAGTACTCTTAACTGGTGCTTTGTCACGGATTGTTGTTTCTATTTTTTAAAAATAATTTCTCGACGATCCAACCGTACGGATCTCAATATATATCTAATCTAGTGATATACCAAATTTTAAAAAAATCAAAATATAATTTGGTTGGAGATCTTAGTAGTCAACTACCGAATTGAATAGTACTCATAACTAGTGCTTTGTCACGAATTGTTGATTCTATTTTTTAAAAATTATTTATCGAAGATCCAACCGTACGAATCTCAAGATATATCTAATCTAGTGATATTCCCAAATTTTCAAAAAATAAAAAATTAATTTGGTTGGAGACCTTAGTAGTCAACTACCGAATTGACTAGTACTCGTAACTAGTACTTTGTCACAGATTGCTGACTCTATGTTTTCAGAAATATATCTTGACGATCCAACCGTACGGATCTCAAGATATATATAATTTAGTGATATACCATAATTTTCAAAAAAATAAAAAATTAATTTGTTTGGATATCTTAGTAGTCAACTACCGAATTGACTAGTACTCGTAACTAGTGCTTTGTCACGGATTGTTGATTGTATATTTTAAAAATTATTTCTCGATGATCCAACCGTACGGATATCAAGATATATCTAATCTAGTGATATTCGTAAATTTTTAAAAAATAAAAAATTAATTTGCTTGAAGATTTTAGTAGTCAACTATTGAATTGACTAGTACTCGTAACTAGTGCTTTGTCACGGATTGTTGTTCCTATTTTTTAAAAATAATTTCTCGACGATCCAACCGTACAGATCTCAATATATATCTAATCTAGTGATATACCAAATTTTAAAAAAATCAAAATATAATTTGGTTGGAGATCTTAGTAGTCAACTACCGAATTGAATAGTACTCGTAGCCAGTGCTTTGTTACGGATTGTTGATTTTATTTTTTAAACATTATTTCTCGACGATCCAACCATACGGATCTCAAGATATATCTAATCTAGTGATATTCCCTAATTTTCAAAAAAGAAAAAATTAATTTGGTTGGAGATCTTAGTAGTCAAATACCGAATTGACTAGTACTCGTAACTAGTGTTTTGTCACGGATTGTTGATTCTATTTTTTAAATATTATTTCTCGATGATCCAACCGTACGAATCTCAAGATATATCTAATCTAGTGACATTCACAAATTTTCAAAAAATAAAAATTAATTTGGTTGGAGATCAGAGTAGTCAACTACCGAATTGACTAGTACTCGTAGCTAGTACTTTGTTACGGATTGTTGATTCTATTTTTTAAACATTATTTCTCGACGATCCAACCGTACGGATCTCAAGATATATCTAATCTAGTGATATTCCCAAATTTTTAAAAAATAAAAAATTAATTTGCTTTGAGATTTTAGTAGTCAACTATTGAATTGACTAGTACTCTTAACTGGTGCTTTGTCACGGATTGTTGTTTCTATTTTTTAAAAATAATTTCTCGACGATCCAACCGTACGGATCTCAATATATATCTAATCTAGTGATATACCAAATTTTAAAAAAATCAAAATATAATTTGGTTGGAGATCTTAGTAGTCAACTACCGAATTGAATAGTACTCATAACTAGTGCTTTGTCACGAATTGTGATTCTATTTTTTAAAAATTATTTATCGAAGATCCAACCGTACGAATCTCAAGATATATCTAATCTAGTGATGTTCCCAAATTTTCAAAAAATAAAAAATTAATTTGGTTGGAGACCTTAGTAGTCAACTACCGAATTGACTAGTACTCGTAACTAGTGCTTTGTCACAGATTGCTGACTCTATGTTTTCAGAAATATATCTTGACGATCCAACCGTACGGATCTCAAGATATATATAATTTAGTGATATACCATAATTTTTAAAAAAATAAAAAATTAATTTGTTTGGATATCTTAGTAGTCAACTACCGAATTGACTAGTACTCGTAACTAGTGCTTTGTCACGGATTGTTGATTGTATATTTTAAAAATTATTTCTCGATGATCCAACCGTACGGATATCAAGATATATCTAATCTAGTGATATTCGTAAATTTTTAAAAAATAAAAAATTAATTTGCTTGAAGATTTTAGTAGTCAACTATTGAATTGACTAGTACTCGTAACTAGTGCTTTGTCACGGATTGTTGTTCCTATTTTTTAAAAATAATTTCTCGACGATCCAACCGTACAGATCTCAATATATATCTAATCTAGTGATATACCAAATTTTAAAAAAATCAAAATATAATTTGGTTGGAGATCTTAGTAGTCAACTACCGAATTGAATAGTACTCGTAGCCAGTGCTTTGTTACGGATTGTTAATTTTATTTTTTAAACATTATTTCTCGACGATCCAACCATACGGATCTCAAGATATATCTAATCTAGTGATATTCCCTAATTTTCAAAAAAGAAAAAATTAATTTGGTTGGAGATCTTTGTAGTCAAATACCGAATTGACTAGTACTCGTAACTAGTGTTTTGTCACGGATTGTTGATTCTATTTTTTAAATATTATTTCCCGATGATCCAACCGTACGAATCTCAAGATATATCTAATCTAGTGACATTCACAAATTTTCAAAAAATAAAAATTAATTTGGTTGGAGATCAGAGTAGTCAACTACCGAATTGACTAGTACTCGTAGCTAGTACTTTGTTACGGATTGTTGATTCTATTTTTTAAACATTATTTCTCGACGATCCAACCGTACGGATCTCAAGATATATCTAATCTAGTGATATTCCCAAATTTTCAAAAAATAAAAAATTAATTTGCTTTGAGATTTTAGTAGTCAACTATTGAATTGACTAGTACTCTTAACTGGTGCTTTGTCACGGATTGTTGTTTCTATTTTTTAAAAATAATTTCTCGACGATCCAACCGTACGGATCTCAATATATATCTAATCTAGTGATATACCAAATTTTAAAAAAATCAAAATATAATTTGGTTGGAGATCTTAGTAGTCAACTACCGAATTGAATAGTACTCATAACTAGTGCTTTGTCACGAATTGTTGATTCTATTTTTTATAAATTATTTATCGAAGATCCAACCGTACGAATCTCAAGATATATCTAATCTAGTGATATTCCCAAATTTTCAAAAAATAAAAAATTAATTTGGTTGGAGACCTTAGTAGTCAACTACCGAATTGACTAGTACTCGTAACTAGTGCTTTGTCACAGATTGCTGACTCTATGTTTTCAGAAATATATCTTGACGATCCAACCGTACGGATCTCAAGATATATATAATTTAGTGATATACCATAATTTTCAAAAAAATAAAAAATTAATTTGTTTGGATATCTTAGTAGTCAACTACCGAATTGACTAGTACTCGTAACTAGTGCTTTGTCACGAATTTTTGATTCTATTTTTTAAAAATTATTTATCGAAGATCCAACCGTACAAATCTCAAGATATATCTAATCTAGTGATATTCCCAAATTTTCAAAAAATAAAAAATTAATTTGGTTGGAGACCTTAGTAGTCAACTACAAAATTGACTAGTACTCGTAACTAGTGCTTTGTCACGGATTGTTGATTCTATGCTTTAAGAAATATATCTTGACGATCCAACCATACGGATCTCAAGATATATCTAATTTAGTGATATACCATAATTTTCAAAAAATAAAAAATTAATTTGGTTGGATATCTTAGTAGTCAACTACTGAATTGGCTAGTACTCGTAACTAGTGCTTTGTCACGGATTGTTGATTCTATATTTTAAAAATTATTTCTCGATGATCCAACCGTACGGATCTCAAGATATATCTAATCTAGTGATATTCGCAAATGTTTAAAAAATAAAAAATTAATTTGCTTGGAGATTTTAGTAGTCAACTATTGAATTGACTAGTACTTGTAACTAGTGCTTTGTCACGGATTGTTATTCCTATTTTTTAAAAATAATTTCTCGACGATCCAACCGTACGGATCTCACGATATATCTAATCTCAAGAAATATCTAATCTAGTGACGTTCCCAAATTTTCAAAAAATAAAAAATTAATTTGGTTGGAGATCATAGTAGTCAACTACCGAATTGACTAGTAATCGTAGCTAGTACTTTGTTACGGATTGTTGATTCTATTTTTTAAACATTATTTCTCGACGATCCAACCGTACGGATCTCAAGATATATCTAATCTAGTGATATTCCCAAATTTTTAAAAAATAAAAAATTAATTTGCTTTGAGATTTTAGTAGTCAACCATTGAATTGACTAGTACTCTTAACTGGTGCTTTGTCACGGATTGGTGTTTCTATTTTTTAAAAATAATTTCTCGACGATCCAACCGTACGGATCTCAAGATATATCTAATTTAGTGATATACCATAATTTTCAAAAAAATAAAAAATTAATTATGTTGGATATCTTAGTAGTCAACTACCGAATTGACTAGTACTCGTAACTAGTGCTTTGTCACGGATTGTTGATTCTATATTTTAAAAATTATTTCTCGATGATCCAACCGTACGGATATCAAGATATATCTAATCTAGTGATATTCGCAAATTTATAAAAAATAAAAAATTAATTTGCTTGAAGATTTTAGTAGTCAACTATTGAATTTACTAGTACTCGTAACTAGTGCTTTGTCACGGATTGTTGTTCCTATTTTTTAAAAATAATTTCTCGACGATCCAACCGTACAGATCTCAATATATATCTAATCTAGTGATATACCAAATTTTAAAAAAATCAAAATATAATTTGGTTGGAGATCTTAGTAGTCAACTACCGAATTGAATAGTACTCGTAGCCAGTGCTTTGTTACGGATTGTTGATTCTATATTTTAAAAATTATTTCTCGATGATCCAACCGTACGGATATCAAGATATATCTAATCTAGTGATATTCGCAAATTTTTAAAAAATAAAAAATTAATTTGCTTGAAGATTTTAGTAGTCAACTATTGAATTTACTAGTACTCATAACTAGTGCTTTGTCACGGATTGTTGTTCCTATTTTATAAAAATAATTTCTCGACGATCCAACCGTACAGATCTCAATATATATCTAATCTAGTGATATACCAAATTTTAAAAAAATCAAAATATAATTTGGTTGGAGATCTTAGTAGTCAACTACCGAATTGAATAGTACTCGTAGCCAGTGCTTTGTTACAGATTGTTGATTTTATTTTTTAAACATTATTTCTCGACGATCCAACCATACGGATCTCAAGATATATCTAATCTAGTGATATTCCCTAATTTTCAAAAAAGAAAAAATTAATTTGCTTGGAGATCTTAGTAGTCAAATACCGAATTGACTAGTACTCGTAACTAGTGTTTTGTCACGGATTGTTGATTCTATTTTTTAAATATTATTTCTCGATGATCCAACCGTACGAATCTCAAGATATATCTAATCTAGTGACATTCACAAATTTTCAAAAAATAAAAATTAATTTGGTTGGAGATCAGAGTAGTCAACTACCGAATTGACTAGTACTCGTAGCTAGTACTTTGTTACGGATTGTTGATTCTATTTTTTAAACATTATTTCTCGACGATCCAACCGTACGGATCTCAAGATATATCTAATCTAGTGATATTCCCAAATTTTTAAAAAATAAAAAATTAATTTGCTTTGAGATTTTAGTAGTCAACTATTGAATTGACTAGTACTCTTAACTGGTGCTTTGTCACGGATTGTTGTTTCTATTTTTTAAAAATAATTTCTCGACGATCCAACCGTACGGATCTCAATATATATCTAATATAGTGATATACCAATTTTAAAAAAATCAAAATATAATTTGGTTGGAGATCTTAGTAGTCAACTACCGAATTGAATAGTACTCATAACTAGTGCTTTGTCACGAATTGTTGATTCCATTTTTTAAAAATTATTTATCGAAGATCCAACCGTACGAATCTCAAGATATATCTAATCTAGTGATATTCCCAAATTTTCAAAAAATAAAAAATTAATTTGGTTGGAGACCTTAGTAGTCAACTACCGAATTGACTAGTACTCGTAACTAGTGCTTTGTCACAGATTGCCGACTCTATGTTTTCAGAAATATATCTTGACGATCCAACCGTACGGATCTCAAGATATATATAATTTAGTGATATACCATAATTTTCAAAAAAATAAATAATTAATTTGTTTGGATATCTTAGTAGTCAACTACCGAATTGACTAGTACTCGTAACTAGTGCTTTGTCACGGATTGTTGATTGTATATTTTAAAAATTATTTCTCGATTATCCAAACGTACGGATATCAAGATATATCTAATCTAGTGATATTCGTAAATTTTTAAAAAATAAAAAATTAATTTGCTTGAAGATTTTAGTAGTCAACTATTGAATTGACTAGTACTCGTAACTAGTGCTTTGTCACGGATTGTTGTTCCTATTTTTTAAAAATAATTTCTCGACGATCCAACCGTACAGATCTCAATATATATCTAATCTAGTGATATACCAAATTTTAAAAAAATCGAAATATAATTTGGTTGGAGATCTTAGTAGTCAACTACCGAATTGAATAGTACTCGTAGCCAGTGCTTTGTTACGGATTGTTGATTTTATTTTTTAAACATTATTTCTCGACGATCCAACCATACGGATCTCAAGATATATCTAATCTAGTGATATTCCCTAATTTTCAAAAAAGAAAAAATTAATTTGGTTGGAGATCTTAGTAGTCAAATACCGAATTGACTAGTACTCGTAACTAGTGTTTTGTCACGGATTGTTGATTCTATTTTTTAAATATTATTTCTCGATGATACAACCGTACGAATCTCAAGATATATCTAATCTAGTGACATTCACAAATTTTCAAAAAATAAAAATTAATTTGGTTGGAGATCAGAGTAGTCAACTACCGAATTGACTAGTACTCGTAGCTAGTACTTTGTTACGGATTGTTGATTCAATTTTTTAAACATTATGTCTCGACGATCCAACCGTACGGATCTCAAGATATATCTAATCTAGTGATATTCCCAAATTTTTAAAAAATAAAAAATTAATTTGCTTTAAGATTTTAGTAGTCAACTATTGAATTGACTAGTACTCTTAACTGGTGCTTTGTCACGGATTGTTGTTTCTATTTTTTAAAAATAATTTCTCGACGATCCAACCGTACGGATCTCAATATATATCTAATCTAGTGATATACCAAATTTTAAAAAAATCAAAATATAATTTGGTTGGAGATCTTAGTAGTCAACTACCGAATTGAATAGTACTCATAACTAGTGCTTTGTCACGAATTGTTGATTCTATTTTTTAAAAATTATTTATCGAAGATCCAACCGTACGAATCTCAAGATATATCTAATCTAGTGATATTCCCAAATTTTCAAAAAATAAAAAATTAATTTGGTTGGAGACCTTAGTAGTCAACTACCGAATTGACTAGTACTCGTAACTAGTGCTTTGTCACAGATTGCTGACTCTATGTTTTCAGAAATATATCTTGACGATCCAACCGTACGGATCTCAAGATATATATAATTTAGTGATATACCATAATTTTCAAAAAAATAAAAAATTAATTTGTTTGGATATCTTAGTAGTCAACTACCGAATTGACTAGTACTCGTAACTAGTGCTTTGTCACGGATTGTTGATTGTATATTTTAAAAATTATTTCTCGATGATCCAACCGTACGGATATCAAGATATATCTAATCTAGTGATATTCGTAAATTTTTAAAAAATAAAAAATTAATTTGCTTGAAGATTTTAGTAGTCAACTATTGAATTGACTAGTACTCGTAACTAGTGCTTTGTCACGGATTGTTGTTCCTATTTTTTAAAAATAATTTCTCGACGATCCAACCGTACAGATCTCAATATATATCTAATCTAGTGATATACCAAATTTTAAAAAAATCAAAATATAATTTGGTTGGAGATCTTAGTAGTCAACTACCGAATTGAATAGTACTCGTAGCCAGTGCTTTGTTACGGATTGTTGATTTTATTTTTTAAACATTATTTCTCGACGATCCAACCATACGGATCTCAAGATATATCTAATCTAGTGATATTCCCTAATTTTCAAAAAAGAAAAAATTAATTTGGTTGGAGATCTTAGTAGTCAAATACCGAATTGACTAGTACTCGTAACTAGTGTTTTGTCACGGATTGTTGATTCTATTTTTTAAATATTATTTCTCGATGATCCAACCGTACGAATCTCAAGATATATCTAATCTAGTGACATTCACAAATTTTCAAAAAATAAAAATTAATTTGGTTGGAGATCAGAGTAGTCAACTACCGAATTGACTAGTACTCGTAGCTAGTACTTTGTTACGGATTGTTGATTCTATTTTTTAAACATTATTTCTCGACGATCCAACCGTACGGATCTCAAGATATATCTAATCTAGTGATATTCCCAAATTTTTAAAAAATAAAAAATTAATTTGCTTTGAGATTTTAGTAGTCAACTATTGAATTGACTAGTACTCTTAACTGGTGCTTTGTCACGGATTGTTGTTTCTATTTTTTAAAAATAATTTCTCGACGATCCAACCGTACGGATCTCAATATATATCTAATCTAGTGATATACCAAATTTTAAAAAAATCAAAATATAATTTGGTTGGAGATCTTAGTAGTCAACTACCGAATTGAATAGTACTCATAACTAGTGCTTTGTCACGAATTGTGATTCTATTTTTTAAAAATTATTTATCGAAGATCCAACCGTACGAATCTCAAGATATATCTAATCTAGTGATGTTCCCAAATTTTCAAAAAATAAAAAATTAATTTGGTTGGAGACCTTAGTAGTCAACTACCGAATTGACTAGTACTCGTAACTAGTGCTTTGTCACAGATTGCTGACTCTATGTTTTCAGAAATATATCTTGACGATCCAACCGTACGGATCTCAAGATATATATAATTTAGTGATATACCATAATTTTTAAAAAAATAAAAAATTAATTTGTTTGGATATCTTAGTAGTCAACTACCGAATTGACTAGTACTCGTAACTAGTGCTTTGTCACGGATTGTTGATTGTATATTTTAAAAATTATTTCTCGATGATCCAACCGTACGGATATCAAGATATATCTAATCTAGTGATATTCGCAAATTTTTAAAAAATAAAAAATTAATTTGCTTGAAGATTTTAGTAGTCAACTATTGAATTTACTAGTACTCGTAACTAGTGCTTTGTCACGGATTGTTGTTCCTATTTTTTAAAAATAATTTCTCGACGATCCAACCGTACAGATCTCAATATATATCTAATCTAGTGATATACCAAATTTTAAAAAAATCAAAATATAATTTGGTTGGAGATCTTAGTAGTCAACTACCGAATTGAATAGTACTCGTAGCCAGTGCTTTGTTACGGATTGTTGATTCTATATTTTAAAAATTATTTCTCGATGATCCAACCGTACGGATATCAAGATATATCTAATCTAGTGATATTCGCAAATTTTTAAAAAATAAAAAATTAATTTGCTTGAAGATTTTAGTAGTCAACTATTGAATTTACTAGTACTCATAACTAGTGCTTTGTCACGGATTGTTGTTCCTATTTTTTAAAAATAATTTCTCGACGATCCAACCGTACAGATCTCAATATATATCTAATCTAGTGATATACCAAATTTTAAAAAAATCAAAATATAATTTGGTTGGAGATCTTAGTAGTCAACTACCGAATTGAATAGTACTCGTAGCCAGTGCTTTGTTACGGATTGTTGATTTTATTTTTTAAACATTATTTCTCGACGATCCAACCATACGGATCTCAAGATATATCTAATCTAGTGATATCCCCTAATTTTCAAAAAAGAAAAAATTAATTTGGTTGGAGATCTTAGTAGTCAAATACCGAATTGACTAGTACTCGTAACTAGTGTTTTGTCACGGATTGTTGATTCTATTTTTTAAATATTATTTCTCGATGATCCAACCGTACGAATCTCAAGATATATCTAATCTAGTGACATTCACAAATTTTCAAAAAATAAAAATTAATTTGGTTGGAGATCAGAGTAGTCAACTACCGAATTGACTAGTACTCGTAGCTAGTACTTTGTTACGGATTGTTGATTCTATTTTTTAAACATTATTTCTCGACGATCCAACCGTACGGATCTCAAGATATATCTAATCTAGTGATATTCCCAAATTTTTAAAAAATAAAAAATTAATTTGCTTTGAGATTTTAGTAGTCAACTATTGAATTTACTAGTACTCTTAACTGGTGCTTTGTCACGGATTGTTGTTTCTATTTTTTAAAAATAATTTCTCGACGATCCAACCGTACGGATCTCAGTATATATCTAATATAGTGATATACCAAATTTTAAAAAAATCAAAATATAATTTGGTTGGAGATCTTAGTAGTCAACTACCGAATTGAATAGTACTCATAACTAGTGCTTTGTCACGAATTGTTGATTCCATTTTTTAAAAATTATTTATCGAAGATCCAACCGTACGAATCTCAAGATATATCTAATCTAGTGATATTCCCAAATTTTCAAAAAATAAAAAATTAATTTGGTTGGAGACCTTAGTAGTCAACTACCGAATTGACTAGTACTCGTAACTAGTGCTTTGTCACAGATTGCCGACTCTATGTTTTCAAAAATATATCTTGACGATCCAACCGTACGGATCTCAAGATATATATAATTTAGTGATATACCATAATTTTCAAAAAAATAAAAAATTAATTTGTTTGGATATCTTAGTAGTCAACTACCGAATTGACTAGTACTCGTAACTAGTGCTTTGTCACGGATTGTTGATTGTATATTTTAAAAATTATTTCTCGATGATCCAAACGTACGGATATCAAGATATATCTAATCTAGTGATATTCGTAAATTTTTAAAAAATAAAAAATTAATTTGCTTGAAGATTTTAGTAGTCAACTATTGAATTGACTAGTACTCGTAACTAGTGCTTTGTCACGGATTGTTGTTCCTATTTTTTAAAAATAATTTCTCGACGATCCAACCGTACAGATCTCAATATATATCTAATCTAGTGATATACCAAATTTGAAAAAAATCGAAATATAATTTGGTTGGAGATCTTAGTAGTCAACTACCGAATTGAATAGTACTCGTAGCCAGTGCTTTGTTACGGATTGTTGATTTTATTTTTTAAACATTATTTCTCGACGATCCAACCATACGGATCTCAAGATATATCTAATCTAGTGATATTCCCTAATTTTCAAAAAAGAAAAAATTAATTTGGTTGGAGATCTTAGTAGTCAAATACCGAATTGACTAGTACTCGTAACTAGTGTTTTGTCACGGATTGTTGATTCTATTTTTTAAATATTATTTCTCGATGATCCAACCGTACGAATCTCAAGATATATCTAATCTAGTGACATTCACAAATTTTCAAAAAATAAAAATTAATTTGGTTGGAGATCAGAGTAGTCAACTACCAAATTGACTAGTACTCGTAGCTAGTACTTTGTTACGGATTGTTGATTCTATTTTTTAAACATTATGTCTCGACGATCCAACCGTACGGATCTCAAGATATATCTAATCTAGTGATATTCCCAAATTTTTAAAAAATAAAAAATTAATTTGCTTTAAGATTTTAGTAGTCAACTATTGAATTGACTAGTACTCTTAACTGGTGCTTTGTCACGGATTGTTGTTTCTATTTTTTAAAAATAATTTCTCGACGATCCAACCGTACGGATCTCAATATATATCTAATCTAGTGATATACCAAATTTTAAAAAAATCAAAATATAATTTGGTTGGAGATCTTAGTAGTCAACTACCGAATTGAATAGTACTCATAACTAGTGCTTTGTCACGAATTGTTGATTCTATTTTTTAAAAATTATTTATCGAAGATCCAACCGTACGAATCTCAAGATATATCTAATCTAGTGATATTCCCAAATTTTCAAAAAATAAAAAATTAATTTGGTTGGAGACCTTAGTAGTCAACTACCGAATTGACTAGTACTCGTAACTAGTACTTTGTCACAGATTGCTGACTCTATGTTTTCAGAAATATATCTTGACGATCCAACCGTACGGATCTCAAGATATATATAATTTAGTGATATACCATAATTTTCAAAAAAATAAAAAATTAATTTGTTTGGATATCTTAGTAGTCAACTACCGAATTGACTAGTACTCGTAACTAGTGCTTTGTCACGGATTGTTGATTGTATATTTTAAAAATTATTTCTCGATGATCCAACCGTACGGATATCAAGATATATCTAATCTAGTGATATTCGTAAATTTTTAAAAAATAAAAAATTAATTTGCTTGAAGATTTTAGTAGTCAACTATTGAATTGACTAGTACTCGTAACTAGTGCTTTGTCACGGATTGTTGTTCCTATTTTTTAAAAATAATTTCTCGACGATCCAACCGTACAGATCTCAATATATATCTAATCTAGTGATATACCAAATTTTAAAAAAATCAAAATATAATTTGGTTGGAGATCTTAGTAGTCAACTACCGAATTGAATAGTACTCGTAGCCAGTGCTTTGTTACGGATTGTTGATTTTATTTTTTAAACATTATTTCTCGACGATCCAACCATACGGATCTCAAGATATATCTAATCTAGTGATATTCCCTAATTTTCAAAAAAGAAAAAATTAATTTGGTTGGAGATCTTAGTAGTCAAATACCGAATTGACTAGTACTCGTAACTAGTGTTTTGTCACGGATTGTTGATTCTATTTTTTAAATATTATTTCTCGATGATCCAACCGTACGAATCTCAAGATATATCTAATCTAGTGACATTCACAAATTTTCAAAAAATAAAAATTAATTTGGTTGGAGATCAGAGTAGTCAACTACCGAATTGACTAGTACTCGTAGCTAGTACTTTGTTACGGATTGTTGATTCTATTTTTTAAACATTATTTCTCGACGATCCAACCGTACGGATCTCAAGATATATCTAATCTAGTGATATTCCCAAATTTTTAAAAAATAAAAAATTAATTTGCTTTGAGATTTTAGTAGTCAACTATTGAATTGACTAGTACTCTTAACTGGTGCTTTGTCACGGATTGTTGTTTCTATTTTTTAAAAATAATTTCTCGACGATCCAACCGTACGGATCTCAATATATATCTAATCTAGTGATATACCAAATTTTAAAAAAATCAAAATATAATTTGGTTGGAGATCTTAGTAGTCAACTACCGAATTGAATAGTACTCATAACTAGTGCTTTGTCACGAATTGTTGATTCTATTTTTTAAAAATTATTTATCGAAGATCCAACCGTACGAATCTCAAGATATATCTAATCTAGTGATGTTCCCAAATTTTCAAAAAATAAAAAATTAATTTGGTTGGAGACCTTAGTAGTCAACTACCGAATTGACTAGTACACGTAACTAGTGCTTTGTCACAGATTGCTGACTCTATGTTTTCAGAAATATATCTTGACGATCCAACCGTACGGATCTCAAGATATATATAATTTAGTGATATACCATAATTTTTAAAAAAATAAAAAATTAATTTGTTTGGATATCTTAGTAGTCAACTACCGAATTGACTAGTACTCGTAACTAGTGCTTTGTCACGGATTGTTGATTGTATATTTTAAAAATTATTTCTCGATGATCCAACCGTACGGATATCAAGATATATCTAATCTAGTGATATTCGTAAATTTTTAAAAAATAAAAAATTAATTTGCTTGAAGATTTTAGTAGTCAACTATTGAATTGACTAGTACTCGTAACTAGTGCTTTGTCACGGATTGTTGTTCCTATTTTTTAAAAATAATTTCTCGACGATCCAACCGTACAGATCTCAATATATATCTAATCTAGTGATATACCAAATTTTAAAAAAATCAAAATATAATTTGGTTGGAGATCTTAGTAGTCAACTACCGAATTGAATAGTACTCGTAGCCAGTGCTTTGTTACGGATTGTTAATTTTATTTTTTAAACATTATTTCTCGACGATCCAACCATACGGATCTCAAGATATATCTAATCTAGTGATATTCCCTAATTTTCAAAAAAGAAAAAATTAATTTGGTTGGAGATCTTTGTAGTCAAATACCGAATTGACTAGTACTCGTAACTAGTGTTTTGTCACGGATTGTTGATTCTATTTTTTAAATATTATTTCCCGATGATCCAACCGTACGAATCTCAAGATATATCTAATCTAGTGACATTCACAAATTTTCAAAAAATAAAAATTAATTTGGTTGGAGATCAGAGTAGTCAACTACCGAATTGACTAGTACTCGTAGCTAGTACTCTGTTACGGATTGTTGATTCTATTTTTTAAACATTATTTCTCGACGATCCAACCGTACGGATCTCAAGATATATCTAATCTAGTGATATTCCCAAATTTTCAAAAAATAAAAAATTAATTTGCTTTGAGATTTTAGTAGTCAACTATTGAATTGACTAGTACTCTTAACTGGTGCTTTGTCACGGATTGTTGTTTCTATTTTTTAAAAATAATTTCTCGACGATCCAACCGTACGGATCTCAATATATATCTAATCTAGTGATATACCAAATTTTAAAAAAATCAAAATATAATTTGGTTGGAGATCTTAGTAGTCAACTACCGAATTGAATAGTACTCATAACTAGTGCTTTGTCACGAATTGTTGATTCTATTTTTTATAAATTATTTATCGAAGATCCAACCGTACGAATCTCAAGATATATCTAATCTAGTGATATTCCCAAATTTTCAAAAAATAAAAAATTAATTTGGTTGGAGACCTTAGTAGTCAACTACCGAATTGACTAGTACTCGTAACTAGTGCTTTGTCACAGATTGCTGACTCTATGTTTTCAGAAATATATCTTGACGATCCAACCGTACGGATCTCAAGATATATATAATTTAGTGATATACCATAATTTTCAAAAAAATAAAAAATTAATTTGTTTGGATATCTTAGTAGTCAACTACCGAATTGACTAGTACTCGTAACTAGTGCTTTGTCACGAATTTTTGATTCTATTTTTTAAAAATTATTTATCGAAGATCCAACCGTACAAATCTCAAGATATATCTAATCTAGTGATATTCCCAAATTTTCAAAAAATAAAAAATTAATTTGGTTGGAGACCTTAGTAGTCAACTACAAAATTGACTAGTACTCGTAACTAGTGCTTTGTCACGGATTGTTGATTCTATGCTTTAAGAAATATATCTTGACGATCCAACCATACGGATCTCAAGATATATCTAATTTAGTGATATACCATAATTTTCAAAAAATAAAAAATTAATTTGGTTGGATATCTTAGTAGTCAACTACTGAATTGGCTAGTACTCGTAACTAGTGCTTTGTCACGGATTGTTGATTCTATATTTTAAAAATTATTTCTCGATGATCCAACCGTACGGATCTCAAGATATATCTAATCTAGTGATATTCGCAAATGTTTAAAAAATAAAAAATTAATTTGCTTGGAGATTTTAGTAGTCAACTATTGAATTGACTAGTACTTGTAACTAGTGCTTTGTCACGGATTGTTATTCCTATTTTTTAAAAATAATTTCTCGACGATCCAACCGTACGGATCTCACGATATATCTAATCTAGAGATATTACCAAATTTGAAAAAAATAAAAAAATAATTTGGTTGGAGACCTTAGTAGTCAACTACCGAATTGACTAGTACTCAAAACTAGTGCTTTGTCACGAATTATTGATTCTATTTTTTAAATATTATTTATCGAAGATCCAACCGTACGGATCTCAAGATATATCTAATCTAGTGATATTCCCAAATTTTCAAAAAATAAAAAATTAATTTGGTTGGAGACCTTAGTAGTCAACCACCGAATTGACTAGTACTCGTACTAGTTCTTTATCACGGATTGTTGATTCAATTTTTAAAGAAATATATCTCGACGATCAACCTGTATGGATCTCAAGATATATCTAATTCAGTGATATTCCCAAATTTTCAAAATATAAAAAATTATTTTGGTTGGAGATCATAGTAGTCAACTACCGAATTGAATAGTAGTCGTAGCCAGTTCTTTGTTACGGATTGTTGATTTTATTTTTTAAACATTATTTCTCGATGATCCAACCATACGGATCTCAAGATATATCTAATCTAGTGATATTCCCTAATTTTCAAAAAAGAAAAAATTAATTTGGTTGGAGATCTTAGTAGTCAACTACCGAATTGACTAGTACTCGTAACTAGTGTTTTGTCACGGATTGTTGATCCTATATTTTAAATATTATTTCTCGACGATCTAACCGTACGAATCTCAAGAAATATCTAATCTAGTGACGTTCCCAAATTTTCAAAAAATAAAAAATTAATTTGGTTGGAGATCATAGTAGTCAACTACCGAATTGACTAGTAATCGTAGCTAGTATTTTGTTACGGATTGTTGATTCTATTTTTTAAACATTATTTCTCGACGATCCAACCGTACGGATCTCAAGATATATCTAATCTAGTGATATTCCCAAATTTTTAAAAAATAAAAAATTAATTTGCTTTGAGATTTTAGTAGTCAACCATTGAATTGACTAGTACTCTTAACTGGTGCTTTGTCACGGATTGTTGTTTCTATTTTTTAAAAATAATTTCTCGACGATC
Organism: Saposhnikovia divaricata; assembly: GCA_036435485.1. Taxonomy (NCBI): domain Eukaryota; kingdom Viridiplantae; phylum Streptophyta; class Magnoliopsida; order Apiales; family Apiaceae; genus Saposhnikovia; species Saposhnikovia divaricata. The sequence goes on from CM071599.1 coordinate 39,958,705, forward strand.
CAACCGTACGGATCTCAATATATATCTAATCTAGTGATATACCAAATTTTAAAAAAATCAAAATATAATTTGGTTGGAGATCTTAGTAGTCAACTACCGAATTGAATAGTACTCATAACTATTGATTTGTCACGAATTGTTGATTCTATTTTTTAAAAATTATTTATCGAAGATCTAACCATACGAATCTCAAGATATATCTAATCTAGTGATATTCCCAAATTTTCAAAAAATAAAAAATTAATTTGGTTGGAGACCTTAGTAGTCAACTACCGAGTTGACTAGTACTCGTAACTAGTGCTTTGTCACAGATTGCTGACTCTATGTTTTCAGAAATATATCTTGACGATCCAACCGTACGGATCTCAAGATATATCTAATTTAGTGATATACCATAATTTTCAAAAAAATAAAAAATTAATTATGTTGGATATCTTAGTAGTCAACTACCGAATTGACTAGTACTCGTAACTAGTGCTTTGTCACGGATTGTTGATTCTATATTTTAAAAATTATTTCTCGATGATCCAACCGTACGGATATCAAGATATATCTAATCTAGTGATATTCGCAAATTTTTAAAAAATAAAAAATTAATTTGCTTGAAGATTTTAGTAGTCAACTATTGAATTTACTAGTACTCATAACTAGTGTTTTGTCACGGATTTTTGTTCCTATTTTTTAAAAATAATTTCTCGACGATCCAACCGTACGGATCTCACGATATATCAAATCTAGTGATATTAACAAATTTTAAAAAAATAAAAAAGTAATTTGGTTGGAGACCTTAGTAGTCAACTACCGAATTGACTAGTACTCATAACTAGTGCTTTGTCACGAATTATTGATTCTATTTTTTAAATATTATTTATCGAGATCCAACCGTACGGATCTCAAGATATATCTAATCTAGTGATATTACCAAATTTTCAAAAAATAAAAAATTAATTTGGTGGGAGACCTTAGTAGTCAACCACCAAATTGACTAGTACTCGTAACTAGTTCTTTGTCACGGATTGTTGATTCAATTTTTAAAAAATATATCTAAACGATCCAACCGTATGGATCTCAAGATATATCTAATTCAGTAATATTCCCAAATTTTCAAAAAATAAAAAATTAATTTGGTTGGAGATCATTGTAGTCAACTACCGAATTGACTAGTAATCGTAGCTAGTACTTTGTTACGGATTGTTGATTCTATTTTTTAAACATTATTTCTCGACGATCCAACCGTACGGATCTCAAAATATATCTAATCTAGTGATATTACCAAATTTTCAAAAAATAATAAATTAATTTGGTTGGAGACCTTAGTAGTGAACTACCGAATTGACTAGTACTCGTAACTAGTGCTTTGTCACGGATTGTTGAATCTAAGTTTTAAGAAATATATCTGGACGATCCAACCGTACAGATCTCAAGATATATCTAATTTAGTGATATACCATAATTTTCAAAAAATAAAAAATTAATTTGGTTGGAGATCCTAGTAGTCAACTACCGAATTGACTAGTACCCGTAGCTAGTACTTTGTTACGGATTGTTGATTCTATTTTTTAAACATTATTTCTCGACGATCCAACCGTACGGATCTCAAGATATATCTAATCTAGTGATATTCCCTAATTTTCAAAAAATAAAAAATTAATTTGCTTGGAGGTTTTAGTAGTCAAATACCGAATTGACTAGTACTCGTAACTAGTGTTTTGTCACGGATTGTTGATTCTATTTTTAAAATATTATTTCTCGACGATCCAACCGTACGAATCTCAAGATATATCTAATATAGTGACATTCCCAAATTTTTAAAAAATAAAAAATTAATTTGGTTGGAGATCCTAGTAGTCAACTACCGAATTGACTAGTACTCGTAGCTAGTACTTTGTTACGGATTGTTGATTCTATTTTTTAAACATTATTTCTCGACGATCCAACCGTACGGATCTCAAGATATATCTAATCTAGTGATATTCCCAAATTTTTAAAAAATAAAAAATTAATTTGCTTGGAGGTTTTAGTCGTCAACTATTGAATTGACTAGTACTCGTAACTAGTGCTTTGTCACGGATTGTTGTTTCTATTTTTTAAAAATAATTTCTCGATGATCCAATCGTACGGATCTCAAGATATATCTAATCTAGTGATATTACCAAATTTTAAAAGAATAAAAAAAAAATTTGGTTGGAGACCTTAGTAGTCAACTACAGAATTGAATAGTACTCATAACTAGTGCTTTGTCACGAATTGTTGATTTTATTTTTTAAATATTATTTATCGAAGATCCAACCGTACGGATCTCAAGATATATCTAATCTAGTGATATTCCCAAATTTTCGAAAAATAAAAAATTAATTTGGTTGGAGATCATAGTAGTCAACTACCGAATTGAATAGTATTCGTAGCTAGTACTTTGTTACGGATTGTTGATTCTATTTTTTAAACATTATTTCTCGACGATCCAACCGTACGGATCTCAAGATATATCTAATCTAGTGATATTCCCAAATTTTTAAAAAATAAAAAATTAATTTGCTTGGAGGTTTTAGTAGTCAACTATTGAATTGACTAGTACTCGTAACTTGTGCTTTGTCACGGATTGTTGTTTCTATTTTTTAAAAATAATTTCTCGATGATCCAATCGTACGGATCTCAAGATATATCTAATCTAGTGATATTACCAAATTTTAAAAAAAAAAAAAAATTTAGTTGGAGACCGTAGTAGTCAACTACCGAATTGAATCGTACTCATAACTAGTGCTTTGTCACTAATTGTGGATTCTATTTTTTAAATATTATTTATCGAAGATCCAACCGTACGGATCTCAAGATATATCTAATCTAGTGATATTCCCAAATTTTCGAAAAATAAAAAATTAATTTGGTTGGAGATCATAGTAGTCAACTACCGAATTGAATAGTATTCGTAGCCAGTGCTTTGTTACGGATTGTTGATTTTATTTTTAAACATTATTTCTCAACGATCCAACCGTACGGATCTCAAGATATATCTAATTTAGTGATATACCATAATTTTCAAAAAATAAAAAATTAATTTGGTTGGATATCATAGTAGTCAACTACCGAATTGACTAGTACACGTAACTAGTGTTTTGTCACGGATTGTTGATTCTATAGTTTAAAAATTATTTCTCGATGATCCAACCGTACGGATCTCAAGATATATCTAATCTAGTGATATTCGCAAATTTTTAAAAAATAAAAAATTAATTTGCTTGAAGATTTTAGTAGTCAACTATTGAATTGACTAGTACTCGTAACTAGTGCTTTGTCACGGATTGTTGTTCCTATTTTTTAAAAATAATTTCTGGACAATCCAACCGTACGGATCTCACGATATATCTAATCTAGTGATATTACCAAATTTTAAAAAAATAAAAAAATAATTTGGTTGGGAGACCTTAGTAGTCAACTACCGAATTGACTAGTACTCATAACTAGTGCTTTGTCACGAATTGTTGATTCTATTTTTTAAATATTATTTATCGAGATCCAACCGTACGGATCTCAAGATATATCTAATATAGTGACATTCCCAAATTTTGAAAAAATAAAAAATTAATTTGGTTGGAGATCCTAGTAGTCAACTACCGAATTGACTAGTACTCGTAGCTAGTACTTTGTTACGGATTGTTGATTCTATTTTTTAAACATTATTTCTCGACGATCCAACCGTACGGATCTCAAGATATATCTAATCTAGTGATATTCCCAAATTTTTAAAAAATAAAAAATTAATTTGCTTGGAGGTTTTAGTAGTCAACTATTGAATTGACTAGTACTCGTAACTAGTGCTTTGTCACGGATTGTTTTTTCTATTTTTTAAAAATAATTTCTCGATGATCCAATCGTACGGATCTCAAGATATATCTAATCTAGTGATATTACCAAATTTTTAAAAAAAAAAAAATTTAGTTGGAGACCTTAGTAGTCAACTACCGAATTGAATAGTACTCATAACTAGTGCTTTGTCACGAATTGTTGATTTTATTTTTTAAATATTATTTATCGAAGATCCAACCGTACGGATCTCAAGATATATCTAATCTAGTGATATTCCCAAATTTTCAAAAAATAAAAAATTAATTTGGTTGGAGATCATAGTAGTCAACTACCGAATTGAATAGTACTCGTAGCCAGTGCTTTGTTACGGATTGTTGATTTTATTTTTAAACATTATTTCTCGACGATCCAACCGTACGGATCTCAAGATATATCTAATTTAGTGATATACCATAATTTTCAAAAAATAAAAAATTAATTTGGTTGGATATCATAGTAGTCAACTACCGAATTGACTAGTACACGTAACTAGTGTTTTGTCACGGATTGTTGATTCTATAGTTTAAAAATTATTTCTCGATGATCCAACCGTACGGATCTCAAGATATATCTAATCTAGTGATATTCGCAAATTTTTAAAAAATAAAAAATTAATTTGCTTGAAGATTTTAGTAGTCAACTATTGAATTGACTAGTACTCGTAACTAGTGCTTTGTCACGGATTGTTGTTCCTATTTTTTAAAAATAATTTCTGGACAATCCAACCGTACGGATCTCACGATATATCTAATCTAGTGATATTACCAAATTTTAAAAAAATAAAAAAATAATTTGGTTGGGAGACCTTAGTAGTCAACTACCGAATTGACTAGTACTCATAACTAGTGCTTTGTCACGAATTGTTGATTCTATTTTTTAAATATTATTTATCGAGATCCAACCGTACGGATCTCAAGATATATCTAATCTAGTGATATTCCCAAATTTTCAAAAAATAAAAAATTAATTTGGTTGGAGACCTTAGTAGTCAACCACCAAATTGACTAGTACTCGTAACTAGTTCTTTGTCGCGGATTGTTGATTCAATTTTTAAAAAAAATATATCTCGACGATCCAACCGTATGGATCTCAAGATATATCTAATTCAGTGATATTCCCAAATTTTCAAAAAATAAAAAATTAATTTGGTTGGAGATCATAGTAGTCAACTACCGAATTGAATAGTACTCGTAGCCAGTGCTTTGTTACGGATTGTTGATTTTATTTTTTAAACATTATTTCTCGACGATCCAAGCATACGGATCTCAAGAAATATCTAATCTAGTGATATTACCAAATTTTAAAAAAATAAAAAATAATTTAGTTGGAGACCTTAGTAGTCAACTACCGAATTGAATAGTACTCATAACTAGTGCTTTGTCACTAATTGTGGATTCTATTTTTTAAATATTATTTATCGAAGATCCAACCGTACGGATATCAAGATATATCTAATTTAGTGATATTCCCAAATTTTCAAAAAATAAAAAATTAATTTGGTTGGAGATCATAGTAGTCAACTACCGAATTGAATAGTACTCGTAGCCAGTGCTTTGTTACGGATTGTTGATTTTATTTTTAAACATTATTTCTCGACGATCCAACCGTACGGATCTCAAGATATATCTAATTTAGTGATATACCATAATTTTCAAAAAATAAAAAATTAATTTGGTTGGATATCATAGTAGTCAACTACCGAATTGACTAGTACACGTAACTAATGTTTTGTCACGGATTGTTGATTCTATAGTTTAAAAATTATTTCTCGATGATCCAACCGTACGGATCTCAAGATATATCTAATCTAGTGATATTCGCAAATTTTTAAAAAATAAAAAATTAATTTGCTTGAAGATTTTAGTAGTCAACTATTGAATTGACTAGTACTCGTAACTAGTGCTTTGTCACGGATTGTTGTTCCTATTTTTTAAAAATAATTTCTGGACAATCCAACCGTACGGATCTCACGATATATCTAATCTAGTGATATTACCAAATTTTAAAAAAATAAAAAAATAATTTGGTTGGGAGACCTTAGTAGTCAACTACCGAATTGACTAGTACTCATAACTAGTGCTTTGTCACGAATTGTTGATTCTATTTTTTAAATATTATTTATCGAGATCCAACCGTACGGATCTCAAGATATATCTAATCTAGTGATATTCCCAAATTTTCAAAAAATAAAAAATTAATTTGGTTGGAGACCTTAGTAGTCAACCACCAAATTGACTAGTACTCGTAACTAGTTCTTTGTCGCGGATTGTTGATTCAATTTTTAAAAAAAATATATCTCGACGATCCAACCGTATGGATCTCAAGATATATCTAATTCAGTGATATTCCCAAATTTTCAAAAAATAAAAAATTAATTTGGTTGGAGATCATAGTAGTCAACTACCGAATTGAATAGTACTCGTAGCCAGTGCTTTGTTACGGATTGTTGATTTTATTTTTTTAACATTATTTCTCGACGATCCAAGCATACGGATCTCAAGAAATATCTAATCTAGTGATATTACCAAATTTTAAAAAAATAAAAAATAATTTAGTTGGAGACCTTAGTAGTCAACTACCGAATTGAATAGTACTCATAACTAGTGCTTTGTCACTAATTGTGGATTCTATTTTTTAAATATTATTTATCGAAGATCCAACCGTACGGATATCAAGATATATCTAATTTAGTGATATTCCCAAATTTTCAAAAAATAAAAAATTAATTTGGTTGGAGATCATAGTAGTCAACTACCGAATTGAATAGTACTCGTAGCCAGTGCTTTGTTACGGATTGTTGATTTTATTTTTTAAACATTATTTCTCGACGATCCAACCGTACGGATCTCAAGATATATATAATTTAGTGATATACCATAATTTTCAAAAAATAAAAAATTAATTTGGTTGGATATCATAGTAGTCAACTACCGAATTGACTAGTACACGTAACTAGTGTTTTGTCACGGATTGTTGATTCTATAGTTTAAAAATTATTTCTCGATGATCCAACCGTACGGATCTCAAGATATATCTAATCTAGTGATATTCGCAAATTTTTAAAAAATAAAAAATTAATTTGCTTGAAGATTTTAGTAGTCAACTATTGAATTGACTAGTACTCGTAACTAGTGCTTTGTCACGGATTGTTGTTCCTATTTTTTAAAAATAATTTCTGGACGATCCAACCGTACGGATCTCACGATATATCTAATCTAGTGATATTACCAAATTTTAAAAAAATAAAAAAATAATTTGGTTGGGAGACCTTAGTAGTCAACTACCGAATTGACTAGTACTCATAACTAGTGATTTGTCACGAATTGTTGATTCTATTTTTTAAATATTATTTATCGAGATCCAACCGTACGGATCTCAAGATATATCTAATCTAGTGATATTCCCAAATTTTCAAAAAATAAAAAATTAATTTGGTTGGAGACCTTAGTAGTCAACCACCAAATTGACTAGTACTCGTAACTAGTTCTTTGTCGCGGATTGTTGATTCAATTTTAAAAAAAATATATCTCGACGATCCAACCGTATGGATCTCAAGATATATCTAATTCAGTGATATTCCTAAATTTTCAAAAAATAAAAAATTAATTTGGTTGGAGATCATAGTAGTCAACTACCGAATTGAATAGTTCTCGTAGCCTGTGCTTTGTTACGGATTGTTGATTTTATTTTTTAAACATTATTTCTCGACGATCCAACCATACGGATCTCAAGAAATATCTAATCTAGTGATATTCCCTAATTTTCAAAAAAGAAAAAATTAATTTGGTTGGAGATCTTAGTAGTCAACTACCGAATTGACTAGTACTCGTAACTAGTGTTTTATCACGGATTGTTGATTCTATTTTTTAAATATTATTCCTCGACGATCTAACCGTACGAATCTCAAGATATATCTAATCTAGTGACATTCCCAAATTTTGAAAAAATAAAAAATTAATTTGGTTGGAGATCATAGTAGTCAACTACCGAATTGACTAGTACTCGTAGCTAGTACTTTGTTACGGACATTCTATTTTTTAAACATTATTTCTCGACGATCCAACCGTACGGATCTCAAGATATATCTAATCTAGTGATATTCCCAAATTTTTAAAAAATAAAAAATTAATTTGCTTGGAGGTTTTAGTAGTCAACTATTGAATTGACTAGTACTCGTAACTGGTGCTTTGTCACGGATTGTTGTTTCTATTTTTTAAAAATAATTTCTCGATGATCCAATCATACGGATCTCAAGATATATCTAATATAGTGATATTACCAAATTTTAAAAAAATAAAAAAATAATTTGGTTGGAGACCTTAGTAGTCAACTACCGAATTCAATAGTACTCATAACTAGTGCTTTGTCACGAATTGTTGATTCTATTTTTTAAATATTATTTATTGAAGATCCAACCGTACGGATCTCAAGATATATCTAATCTAGTGATATTCCCAAATTTTCAAAAAATAAAAAATTAATTTGGTTGGAGACCTTAGTAGTCAACCACCGAATTGACTAGTACTCGTAACTAGTTCTTTGTCACGGATTGTTGATTCAATTTTTAAAAAAATATTTCTCGACGATCCAACCGTATGGATCTCAAGATATATCTAATTCAGTGATATTCCCAAATTTTTAAAAAATAAAAAATTAATTTATTGGGAGATCTTAATAATCAACTACCGAATTGACTAGTACTCGTAACTAGTGCTTTGTCACGGATTGTTGATTCTATTTTTTAAAAATTATTTCTCGACGATCCAACCGTACGGATCTCAAGATATATGTAATCTGGTGATATTCCAAAAATTTTAAAAAATAAAAAATTAATTTGGATGGAGATTTTAGTAGTCAACTATCGAATTGACTAGTACTCATAACTAATGCTTTGTCACGGATTGTTGATTCTATTTTTTAAAAATTATTTCTCGATGATCCAACTGTACGGATCTCAAGATATATCTAATCTAGTGATATTCCCAAATTTTTAAAAAATAAAAAATTAATTTGGTTGGAGATCTTAGTAGTCACCTACCGAATTGACTAGTACTCGTAACTACTGTTTTGTCATGGATTGTTGATTCTATTTTTTAAATATTATTTAAAAAATAATAGGAGAGAGAACAGCAGTAATAATAGGCATTATTACTGCGCGTGTAAATAACTGTTCCACTATTTACGTGACACGTGTCCCACTCACACACTTAACAAGAAATTGGTTGCGTGTTTAATGTCTAAAACGATTGGGTTTTAATTTTCAATTACAGATCTAATCAAAATCATTTCATTATTCAATTTTTCACCTTTACATCCACGAACACACAACATTACACACAATTTCTTTGTTCTTTTCACTTAAGCATTTTCACAAACATTTTTCCACACACACTCTCTTTTCTCAAAATCTCTAAACTGTTCTAATGGCAACCAAGAATTTTGTGGCTCAGGGACTATCTTTTGTTACTAACAACTATGCAGCAATACTAAACACTGCTAAAGCCCCAGAACCATTTCATTTGATTCAGAACTTCTTAAGAGATTCTGAAATTGGTCAAGCTCTTGTTCAACCAGAAAAACTCTCTGCCACACAAATCTCTACTTTCTGGAGAAACTCTGTTTATGATGATGGTGGAGAGAATGGGACTCCATCTATTGTGTTTACTCATGAAGATCAAGAGTTTGTAATCACTCCTGCAACTGTTCGTGATGTTTTGGATTTTGATACTCACACCTCATACTCTGTGGCTGGTGAGAATCAATTAAAAGAAATGTTACAGCAACTGCGATTTTCAGGCCCTTTGGATAAGCTTGGGAATGTTAAAAGGCCAGGGCTTAGAGCATCTCCAACGGGGCTGGCTAAAAATGGTTGGCGAAAATAATATTTGCTGAACCTGTAAGGTATTTGCTGAACATGTAAGATTTTGTATTACAACGGTGTTGGCTATAATTTAAAAATGGTATTTTATTATTATTTCAAATTGTTATAAATAGAATGTATTCTTTTAATATGGTAATAGATGACGTGTAATTTCGCTACAGGTCTGCTACAGGTCTTTATGGCTCGACAAATATAGCCAATATCACGGGGTTGGCTAAAATTATACACAAGGGGTTTGTACCGTTGGAGTGCAAATTTTTTTACACAATCTCTATAATTTTTATTTAAGGTATTCCACCTAGACTTTTAGCTAAGGGTTTTTCTCCATTGGAGATGCTCTTAGGAAGGAGTGGAGCTTTTTCTTTGACTGCATCACTCGAGCATTTGGAAAGAAAGTTACCAACTAGGATGCAATTCCTGGTGAAAGTCTTCAAATCGGGTATTCTCTTCTTAATGGGAGTAACTTTGATTTTGGTAGTTTAGTTCTTATGAATTTAGGTGAAAAACTAGCAGAGTCTAATACAACTGTTTATTTCTCACGTTTTTGTCAATGTTTATTCTCTGCTTGTTTGCCTAATTTGGTAATTTCTGATGAGGATGTTATACAACCCTTTCAATGCCATAAGAGAATGTTTTCTGATTTGACAAATAAAGATGCTAACAAGGAGCAAGTTCCAGAGTTTATCTATCCACTTGCCCTCAGAAACTTTCTCAACCAACCACAAGAACCACAACCTGAACCAATCCTTGAACCTCCACAGTCACCTCCTCAACCCACAAACACTGAACCTCTTCAACCCACAAACACTGAACCTCCTCAACCCACAAACACTGAACCTCACATAACCATAAACACTGAACCAATCTCTAAACCGACATCTCCACCCACCATTGCTACTACTTCAGAACCTCAATCTTCATCACAACCTCAACCTCAACCACAATCCAACCCAACGAAACCAAAGAAAAGCAGGGCTATAAGGCCACCAAGAAAGCACAGGATTGCTGAAGCTTCTAAGCCAAAGAGGGCTAGAAAGGAAAGGGCTAACAAACCTCAATCTCCATCTATACTAGATGATTCTATCTCAGAAGAAGAGAGAACAGAAGTGAATCATCCAGTTAAGAGAAGGAGAATAATTCTTGAAGAATCTGATGAAGAATTGAATTTTGAAGCTCCAGAGGATATTTCTAAGGAAATACCTACTGTTGAGATAGACAGAGATGGTAATGCTGATGCTACAATGGATGAAATTCTTGAGCCATTGTTCCCATTCTCTGAGAACATGGACATTCCAATCTCTTCACCTGCTGTTTTCTCTGAAGAAACTGATACAGTAAATCAAACCACTGTGGTACATGAAGAAACAGTGGCTTCTCACACTGAGTTAATCTCAGATGCTCATCAATCTGTTGAACAGGGTGAGGAAATTGATCAACCACCCATTGAGACAATCTCTGAGCCTATTGTACAACCTGCAGAGGATGTTGTAGAGCCTGTTGCAGAGAATGTTGAACCTACTGCAGACACTGTTGCAGAAACTGTTGATGAGTCTCTTCCAATTCCTGCATCAACTGATCATATTGAAGCTGAAATTGAAATTGAAACTGAAGGGAGTACTGAGTCAAGTTCTTCTCAGAGTTTACCAGTACAGACTTCTGCTAAAGTTAGAGATTTTGCTGGTCCTTCAAATCAAGCAGATGCTGAAGAAGAACACTTTGCACAATTTTCAGCTGATTGGTACAAAGAAACTGGCATCTTTCCTGTTGCAAGAGCAACTGAATTTGTCAAGAGAACATCCAGAACAATCACCAATCCAGAGATTCTATCTTGTCTCAAGGATACTGTTGTCCAAGTGAAGACTCTCAATTCTAGATTTGATCATTGTCAAAAGGCCATTTCTGATGTTCGAGGTGAAGTTGTTAGAGGAGATGATATTCTTAAACTCGATAGCAAGAACAAATTTCAATATCTTTCTCAGAATCAAGAAACTTTGTCTCACAGGCTGAGCAAAGTTGAAGAAAATCAAAATGCCATGTCTTTAAAGATTGATTCTATTGCTACTTCTCTGGAGTTAATCACATCAATTCTCATGCCTGATGATGTCAAAAAGGGGGAGAGAGTTGCTAAAGACAAATGCAAGCAATCTCAAACTCTGATCAGAAAGGATAATGCTGGAGATGGAGGAGCAAGTAATAAAGACAGGGGCAAAGCTGAAGAATGTCAAACTCTGAAATCTAGCAAGTCTTCTAAATCACAATTTGCTGGAATAAACACTGATACTCAAGGTACTTCAAAGACCAAAAGTTGGTATTATCTTCTAATCCACAGACTGATGAGGAGTTGGCTGCTAAATTATTTATTGAAGAAAATGAAGAAGGAGCTACTATTGAAGATATTAAAGCTGAAGAAAAGAGTTTACAAGAACAACATCAGAAAGCTTTAAAGTCTGGAAAGTTTAAAAAGAAAGAAAAAACTCCTAGGCCTGTTCTTAAAGGAATTGTGATCAAGGAAAATGTTGATGCTGATCAAAGATCACATTTATCTAAGAAATCAACAGAAGCTGAAGCTAAACTCAAGCTGAAAGGCATTGCTATGGAAGGAGAAGATTCAAAGAAGAAAGATACAACCTCTGTTTCTACACAAGTTGTACAGAAGAAAGATAACACAACCTCTGTTGCTACACAAGTTGTGTTTAGACCTCTATCTTCTCAGTTGAAATCAGTTTTTGGTAAAGGAACACTTCATGATCCAAATCTAGTATCTGGAGCTCCTATGGATTTTTCTGATGGAAGAGCCTTGTCTGGTAAGATTGGAAATAATAAGGCTGGTCTAGGCTCACACAGAGATAGAAGGCAACATACTAGTCCTAGAGATCCTTCTTCACTGGCTGTTCCAGGTCGTGGTGTCACTCAAGAGAGTTTGGACAGACTGGAATTAGTACAGTTAGTTCATCAGAAGAGTTTAAAGAAAGATTTTCTCTTATACTTTATGGCTGATGGGACAGTATTTAAAATTGGTGAGAATGATATTGGCTTGAAATATTTGGAAGAACTAGAATATGTTCTATATCTTTTCAAGGTGAATAGTCGAAGGACTCAATCAGTTGCAAATGTGCTCAGACAGAAAATGCTCCAGAATTTGGCAATTAGAAGAATGAAGTGCAACGGTAGATATGTTCCTAAGTACAGATACTGGAATGGAAATCTCATTGAAATGAAGAAGGGTACTGCAAAGCTGAAGACTGATCTGGGAATCACAGTACTTGACTTCAATTCACAGTCAGGGGAAGTAAAATTTATCAGACTGGGAAATGAGATGAGGAGGAACAAAATCTATGATCTAAGATCTGCTATTTATCAAACTGATGAGAGTGATCCTTAGTTGAGAGAGATCAAGGAAGCTATTTAAATTGAACTTGAGAATGCAGAGAGAAGATTGCTCATAGATTATCTCAGAACAACACCAGATCTTGAGGAGATTGGAGATTAAAGTCTGTAAGAATTTTTCTTGTTTTCTGTAGATTTTTGTTAAGTCAAGTTTAAACTCTGCTTATTTGAATAAACACTGTGTTTGTATGAAATTGTTTTGACATCATCAATTATTGTTAACTTGTGCATTTTTACTAATGAACAAGTTGGGGGAGATTGTTAAATATAATTGATATGGTTAATATCAGTGTTTAAGTTTTATAGGGAAAAATAGAGTTTAACTTGAAACAGGAAGCAGTCAGAGTTTAGTTAAACTCTGACAGTTGGAAGCTTGACAGAGTTTGCTATACGCTGACATTGGAAGCTCGACAGAGTTTGGTTAAACTCTGTCTGGAGGAAGCGCGTCTCCAGTCAACAATGACTAAAGATTAATTGAAGATAATTAAGAAGCAATATCTTTACAGATTGGATAGCTGTTAAAGAGATTGAGTTGACTTAGGAGATGTGTAGCAATCATAATTGATAACATTTGTATAGCTGATTTATAGGCGAATCAATTATCGATTGTATGTAGCTGTATATCTTATAAATACAGTTAGGATAACCCTAGAAGGGTATCGATCGTGTAATACAATATCTTTCATTGTGTTGATTCTATTTTTCAAATATTATTTCTCGACGATCCAACCGTACGAATCTCAAGATATATCTAATCTAGTGATATTCCCAAATTTTCAAAAAATAAAAAATTAATTTGGTTGGAGATCTTAGTAGTCAACTACCGAATTGACTAGTACTCGTAACTAGTGTTTTGTCACGGATTGTTGATTCTATTTTTTAAATATTATTTCTCAACGATCCAACTGTACGGATCTCAATATATATCTAATCTAGTAATATTCCCATATTTTTAAAAAATAAAAAATTAATTTGCTTGGAGATTTTAGTAGTCAACTATTAAATTGACTAGTACTCGTAACTTGTGCTTTGTCACGAATTGTTGTTTCTATTTTTTAAAAATAATTTCTCGACGATCCAACCGTACGGATCTCAAGATATATCTAATCTAGTGATATTACAAAATTTTAAAAAATAAAAAAATAATTTGGTTAGAGATCTTAGTAGTCAACTACCGAATTGACTAGTTCTCATTACTAGTGCTTTGTCACGAATTGTTGATTCTATTTTTTAAAAATTATTTATCGAAGATCCAACCGTACGAATCTCAAGATATATCTAATCTAGTGATATTCCCAAATTTTCAAAAAATAAAAAATTAATTTGGTTGGAGACCTTAGTAGTCAACTACCGAATTGACTAGTACTCGTAACTAGTTCTTTGTCACGGATTGTTGATTCTATTTTAAAAATATATATATATCTCGACGATCCAACCGTACGGATCTCAAGATATATCTAATTTAGTGATATTCCCAAATTTTCAAAAAAAAAATTAATTTGTTTGGTGATCTTAAGATAGATCTAATATTTAAAAAATATTATTGCTTTGTCATGAATTGTTTGGTGATTTAGTAAATTGCTTTAGATTAGTGACAAAGCACTAGTTACACAAATTGTAGTTGATTATTCACGAATTGTAGTCAATTGTGTAACTAGTGCTTTGTCACGAATTGTTGATTCTATTTTTTAAAAATTATTTATCGAAGATCCAACCGTACGAATCTAAAGATATATCTAATCTAGTGATATTCCCAAATTTTCAAAAAATAAAAAACTAATTTGGTTGGAGACCTTAGTAGTCAACTACCGAATTTACTAGTACTCGTAACTAGTTCTGTCACGGATTGTTGATTCTATTTTTTAAAAAAATATATCTCGACGATCCAACCGTACGGATCTCAAGATATATCTAATTTAGTGATATTCCAAAATTTTCAAAAAATAAAAAATTAATTTGTTTGGTGATCTTAATAATCCACTACCGAATTGACTAGTACTCGTAACTAGTGCTTTGTCACGGATTGTTGATTCTATTTTTAAAAATTATTTCTCGACGATCCAACCATAAGGATCTCAAGATATATCTAATCTAGTGACATTCCCAAATTTTCAAAAAATAAAAAATTAATTTGGTTGGAGAACATAGTAGTCAACAACCGAATTGACTAGTACTCGTAACTAGTGCTTTGTCACGGATTGTTGATTCTATTTTTTAAAAATTATTTCTCGACGATCCAACCATGCGGATCTCAAGATATATCTAATTTAGTGATATACCCAAATTTTCAAAAAATAAAAAATTAATTTGGTTGGAGATCTTAGTAGTCAACTACCGAATTGACTAGTACTCGTAACAAGTGTTTTGTCACGGATTGTTGATTCTATTTTTTAAATATTATTTCTCGACGATCCAGCACGAATCTCAAGATATATCTAATCTAGTGACATTCCCAAATTTTCAAAAAATATAAAATTAATTTGGTTGGAGATCATAGTAGTCAACTACTGAATTGACTAGTACTCGTAGCTAGTGCTTTGTTACGGATTGTTGATTCTATTTTTTAAACATTATTTCTCGACGATCCAACCGTACGGATCGCAAGATATATCTAATCTAGTGATATTACCAAATTTTCAAAAAAAAAAAATTTAATTTGGTTGGAGATCTTAGTTGTCAACTACCGAATTGACTAGTACTCGTAACTAGTGTTTTGTCACGGATTGTTGATTCTATTTTTTAAATATTATTTCTCGACGATCCAACCATACGAATCTCAAGATATATCTAATCTAGTGACATTCCCAAATTTTGAAAAAATAAAAAATTAATTTGGTTGGAGATCATAGTAGTCAACTACCGAATTGACTAGTACTCGTAGTTAGTGCTTTGTTACGGATTGTTGATTCTATTTTTTAAACATTATTTCTCGACGATCCAACTGTACGGATCTCAAGATATATCTAATCTAGTGATATTCCCAAATTTTCAAAAAATAAAAAAATAATTTGGTTGGAGATCTTAGTAGTCAACTACTGAATTTACTAGTACTCGTAACTATTGTTTTATCACAGATTGTTGATTCTATTTTTTAAAAAATATATCTCGACGATCCAACCGTACGGATTTCAAGATATATCTAATTTAGTGATATTCTCAAATTTGTAAAAAATAAAAAATTATTTTGGTTTAAAATCTTAGTAGTTAACCATCGAATTGACTAGTACTCGTAACTAGTGTTTTGTCACGGATTGTTGATTCTATTTTTTAAAAATTATTTCTCGACGATACAACCGTACGGATCTCAAGATATATCAAATCTAGTGATATTTTCAAATTTTCCAAAAATAAAAAATTAATTTGGTTGGAGATCTTAGTAGTCAACTACCGAATTGACTAGTACTCGTAACTAGTGCTTTGTCACGGATTGTTGATTCTATTTTTTAAACATTATTTTTCGACGATCCAACCGTACGGATCTCAAGATATATCTAATCTAGTGACATTCCCAAATTTTCAAAAAATAAAAAATTAATTTGGTTGGAGAACATAGTAGTCAACTACCGAATTGACTAGTACTCGTAACTAGTGCTTTGTCACGGATTGTTGATTCTATTTTTTAAAAATTATTTCTCGACGATCCAACCATACGGATCTCAAGATATATCTAATATAGTGATATTCCTAAATTTTCAAAAAATAAAATATTAATTTGGTTGGAGATCTTAGTAGTCAACTAACGAATTGACTAATACTCGTAACTATTGTTTTGTCACAGATTGTTGATTTAATTTTTATTAAATTATTTCTCGACGATCCAACCGTACGGATGTCAAGATATATCTAATTTAGTGATATTTCCAAATTTTCAAAAAATTAAAAATATTTTTAAAAAAAATACATGTGTCAAAATTTATTAAATAATACCGAATATGTCAAAATTAAATACATCACTTATATAACGCTTCCATAAGCGCTATGGAAGTGAATGCACTCACTTAGACAGCGCTTCAATAAGCGCTATATAAGTGAATGCACTTTAATTTCTGCCTAGAATATGCAGAATTTATTTATTTATTAATTTTTTTGCTAATTATGGGCAGAATTTATTAATTTATATTTGCAAATTGAATTAAAATATTATTATATACAAAATATCGTAAGCAATATTCAATGACAATAATAAATATATAGCAAATCAGGAAATATAAAAATTGACAAAACTAAACAAATAAAGGTCAAGAAAATATTATTCTATATAAAATTATTTTATCGGATATTTTTCGATTTAGTTATTTTTAGTTTCGGATTTACATCGGATTCAAGTCATATTCGGTGGGTAAATTTTTATTCGAATTTGATCGGTTCTGATTATAATCGGATACGTGGTCATCATTGGATACAGTATTTCGGATAATTTTTGGTTAAATTTTCGGTTCGGTTAATTTTCGGATCGGGTCAAATCGATTTTCGGATCGTTATCGAATTTGATTAAATTGTACCGGTCTCGGTTCGGATTCGGATTGTTTCGGTTTCGGATACAATTTCGGATAACCTATTTCGGATCCAATTTCGAATTCGGTTCCACATATTTCGGTTCGGTTTTTCGGATCCAGACCCATTTTGCCTGGTCTAGTTATAGGTAGGGGTGAGCAAACAACCAAATTGAAACCGAAACCGAACCGAAATCGGTCAAAACCGAACCGAAAAAACCGAAACCGAAATCGAACCGGCGGTTGCGGTTTTTGATTTTTAAAAACCGAGACTATCGGTTCCGATTCCGGTTATAGGTTCAAACCGAACCGAAAAAACCCGAAACCGAACCGATTATTTATATAAATAAATATTCATATTTCATAATGAATTGAAGTTTCGTTGTGACTTACTACTACTACTCGAATATAAGACACCCTTACTCGAATTAAACTTGCAACTTACTACTACAAGATTACATGATTTTAGAAACAAGTTCAGATCTATACATAACTAAAAGATATACTACTTAATACACTATGAAATCAAAAATTCCAGTATTACTTCCACAGCATGGGTGGTTCAGACCATAACCTTAGTTTCTGCAAGCCACACTACTCATTGGGGAGGGCATAAAGTAATAACATACCGCGTAGCTCTGCATTTGTTAAGGCTAGAAGAATCGTCAAAAGCATAACTATATGCTTTTGGACAGATAGCTTTGAATAGATGCGCAAAGAGAGTAGGCTTGCAAGTTTTCTGATTAGCATACTGCCCAGTACATCAATATTTAGGAGATGCCATGGCAAAACAATTTTAGAGGTTCTAATTGCAGGCATTATTTTTCATGTTCCGTTAAGAATGAATAACAATTTATAGCCTTGTAATTATTTAGTGATAGTTTTGAAAATTGTTGTATGAATACTTTTGGACAATTTATGTTTTTATGGTAGAACTACTTTTTTAATTAATTTGTAATACTTTCTTATTTTTATTTTATTCGGCTTTAAAACCGAAACCGAACCGATAAAAACCGAACCAAGGTTTTAAAGCCGAAACCGAAACTGATGGTTTGGTTGCGGTTCCGATTTTCGATTTTTAAAATCGAGGACTTCCGATTTCGGTTTCAATTTACCCAAAAATCAAACCGAACCGGGGTTTGCTCCCCAAATCATAGATAGTACCCATTTTTATATTAGTAATTTGCTAAAACTTCACATTCTTCTTTAGAGGCTTGAAGACGAGAAAGAGTTGTTAGATGAATAAGTATAAAATATGTGAGAGCAACAGAAGCTACTAAGCTAGAGCTACTCCAGTTTGCACATGGTCACGTCACTAATTCTAAACTGCAGTGGTAATTGACAGCTTACTTTTATAAAATCACACAAGCTCTACATGACTTATCTATATTCCCCAATCTACCCTCGTCAACATTACCCAAAATTAAAATTAATGCAACATGCAAGCACATTCCTCATGGGTACATTTGTCATTCACTCAAAATAAAGCTTGCACCCTCGGTTCGTACATATTAATGATCCCTCATCACTGTCTCTCATCACTACTTCCTCCCCAAGCAAAACAATACACACAGAAAGAAAGAGAGAGAGAGTATGTAACGTATATAAACTATAATAAAATATTGGTCTTATTTAATTTTTTACGATAAAATTACACATATAATAATGTATATAAATTACAATAAAATTTTATCATTAAAATATGAATTTAATTTACTTAATACTAGTTGACTAAGCCGCGCTTCACAGCAACGACCTTATAATATTTTTAAAAAAAATCAAAATATAAATTTAAGAAATAAATCGTAAATTAATCGTAAAATTTCTAAAAATTAATATCGTTGGGATCGGAGAATTTATTAATTTAAAGAGGTTATTAATTAATCGAGGTTAATTTTATATTTCCGCTATTATGTTGGGACAAAAACTTTACATTAAAAATATTAATTTATCATGATATCGAGTATTAATTTAACGAGGTTTTACTGTATATTGTAAGAGTTATATGGTGATCCGGTCCATTTTCGTTCGATTCAATGGAATCGTAAATAACACTTTCGACATATTATTTTTTGTGATATATATATATTTTTAAATGCGATTTTAATTTTTTAAGTAATATTTCAAATGTTTTATTTAAAGGAGAGAGAAAAATCCTTGTTAATTCTTTAACTCAACGATTATATATAAAAGAAATCGAAGTGAAAACAACCAATATTTTTCTACAGAATAAATGAGTAAATAATTATAAACACTAGCAAAGCTGTAACATTTCTTTTCCATCAACCTGACACACCATTTACTATGTACCCTTGGTTGCTTTACGTGGTATAATTTTGGAAATCTGGTGCTGAAGCATGCCTTAACTATAACAGACTTAACAAAAAAAAAAAAAAAAAGAAAAACCTGACACACACACACACCCACACACACAAACACACACATTTTTCAACCCCTACTCCCATCTCTCTCTCCATCTCATTTTCCTATATATAAACCTCCTTCGCACAACATCCCTGTCTCTCTCTCTGTACTCTCTCCCTCCCTCCCTCCCTCCCTCCCTCTCCCTCTCCCTCTCTCTCTCTCTCTCTCTCTCTCTCTCTCTCTCTCTCTCTCTCTCCCTCTCTCCTTCTTCATTCGAGGTATCTATTGTATACGTGTGCGTGTGTGTTTATATGTGTTGTTATATACGTGTGTGTAATGTGTGTGTATATTTGTTTGTCACTGTTTTGTTATATACGATTTGTATTGATTCCTTGTGTTTTATGATTTGCAGACTTATTGTGAAGTTTCTCTCTCTCAGGTACTCTCTCTCTCTCTCTCTCTCTCTCTCTCTCTCTCTCTCTCTCTCTCTCTCTCTCTCTCTCTCTCTCTCTCTCTCTCTCTCTCTCTCTCTCTCTCTCGCTCTCTCTCTCTCTCGCTCCCTCCCTCCCTCCCTCCCTCTCTCTCTCTCTCTCTCTCTCTCTCTCTCTCTCTCTCTCTCTCATCTTCTTCATTCGAGGTGTCTGTTATATACGAATGCGTGTGTGTTTATATGTGTTGTTACGTGTGTGTAATGTGTGTGTATATGTGTTTGTCAGTGTTTTGTTATATACGATTTGTATTGATTCCTTGTGTTTTATGATTTGCAGACTTATTGTGAAGTCTCTCTCTCTCTCTATCTAGATTGTTGTCTGAGGCTCTGAGCTGTGTTTTTTGAGTTATTGAGTTTATTTTTGAGTTATTGAGTTTCTTTTTGAGTTATTGTGTTTTTTAATCGTGTGTTTTTTTTTTTGTGTTTGTTTTGGTTTTTTTTGTGCTGTGTTTTGTGAAAATCGTGTGCTTGTGGTTTTTGATGTACTGAGTCGTGTGTGTTTTTGAGTTACTGCGAATTTTTTGTGTGTGTTATTGAGTTATTTTGTGTGATGTACGATTGAGATAATCGTGGTGTGTTTGTGTTTGTGTTTTTAGTTTCTTTGTATTTGTGAGTCGAGTTATTATTGATCGAGTTTGTTTGTGAGGCTGTTGCAGGATCAAACATGGCGAACGAAAAAACAATTAAACAGAAGAAGAACGGAGCAGCCAAGGAGGCAAGGATGAAGTTTGAAGTCACGTGTCCATTTTGCAAAAAACACTTTTCGAAGTTGGGCGTAAAATATCATTGCTTGACGGTCCACCATCAAAAATTTCCTTTTTAAGTATTATATCGAAATTATGAATTTGTAATATATCTACTTTATAATCTTTTCTGTCAAGTATAAACTTCATTTTCGTGCTTTTTATGACAACGCTTTTAAGTAATTTAATTATTTCACTATTATGTTGCGACAAAAAATTTACATTGAAAATATAAATTTATCGTGATACCAAGTATTAATTTAACGAGATTTAACGATACTATATCAACACATCTTAATTACTTGAGTACGTACGCTTAGGCTTAGCTTGCATGCAAAGTTGAACTGCGCCCAGTCTAGTTAATTACTACAGTATATGGTTATGAGAGCATGCATTTCCTAATTTGGCAGGAAGTATTGTATAGATGCTTTACATTTTCGTATCATTTAACTGCATCCAGACATTCATCCCTGCAGTATTAATTTAGGCCAAAACTTTGTTACGTATATCAAAAATACTATAAATCAAATGCAAATACTCATCGCTGAAGAATTCTGTAAGAACCCAAATTTTCGGTAGAATTAAAACTTTTATTATTAAGAATAGGTATATACGTGAATAGTGTTGTCATACGTGAATAGTAATTTGGTGGATGAATAATAATTTTGAGGATTAGGAAAAGTTTTCATGTCACCTATGTACGAGACGTAGAATGGATATTCCGAAGTCGTACTAGTGACCCATGGAGTAAATAAGTGTATGTAAAGACGATCGGAATTCAGAGAATCCAAACTTTATTTTATTCCAATTTTGACAGAGGAGTCAGGGATATAATAATTGGATTATTAATTGAGGATATTGGATATGAGAAGTCCAAGGAGGGATATATATTATGAGAGGAAAATGGGATTGAGGATGAAACCCTAGAGGTGAGGAATAGAGAATACTTGAGAAAATCGGGAGGACGTTTCCAGAGATAAAGAGAGAATAAACAAGGAATGTTGGATTTAATATTGGATTATAGATTGAACACATGACAAGATTAAATACCATGCAAGATTATTAAGTGCAACAAATCAATAGAAGTAGTGTGAAACCAAACAAGATGCAAGTGGATTAAGAATAGTACAAGGTGAGGTGTTCTTGTTAAAACCATGCAAATAAAACACCTAAACTCTCCCATTACTTGACACTTGTGTGGAAGGAGAATATGAAGAGTAGCACAGCTGATATACATTACTTACAAGCCTAATAATTCATTTCTAACACCAAAAATATCAACCAAGCAAGCCAAACACTTTTCTCTCTTTCCTTCCCCATTTTCCAGCAGATCAGATTTTTCAGAGCAGGGATCTTTCCGATTTTTTTTCACCCAGTTCTACTCATTTAAAAATTATGAAAAAATTCACGAAGCTTCTGCACATCAAGATGAAGTTGTGGATTTAATTTCATAATTTTTGAAGATCGTTTGAGTGGTCAAATAAATTCGAGAAAATCGCTCTGTTTTTCCCCTTGAAGAACCCACTTCGAATTTTTGAAGTTTTGAGATTTCAAAATCCAACTTCCAACCATCATTTGATCTTGAAACTTTTATGGTAAGTCCTATATTTTATATAAATGATCTCCTAAGAGTTTTAGCTTCAAACTCCTTTGTTTCCATTTTCAAATAAATCCTCAAAGTGGAGGGTGAATAGTAACCTTCATAAACTAATCTTGATTTCTTTGATTTCTTTGGTTGATTTAGCAAGCTTAAGACTACCCAAGGCTATTATAAGGTGTACAGAGCTTTGTTAGTGTTGTGAGAGTATCAAGAAAGGTATAAACCTCAACTTTACCTTTTATATATATGAGTTTTGGTGAAGTTTTGATGCTAGTGTAAAGATTAGTTCATGTTAAGAATTTATATGATTGTTTAGCTTTGTCTTGAGGTGTATATGTTGAGTGGTGGTCATTGGACCTTACCACTGCCCTTAGAGGCCTAGTATGAGTGTTGGTGTGTAATATTAGAGTTTGGGTTGCCTTGTATGGCTTGATTGAGGAGTTACAAAAATGGTAATGTTCGATTTAGAGCCGTTATAATGCCCAAATTTCTTGAACAATGTTGACAGTAGCTACCCGAGTCCTTAAACATGTTTAAATTGCAACCACTGACCATATTGGGTAGGTTTTGGATTCTAGTTTATGTGGCCGCAAGAATCGTGTCAAAAGAGTTTACGGTTTGTGAGTAATGACCGTTTTAGTGAAAGCGATTCGAGAAACCATGTCGCAGAAATGTATCAACTTTGAGGTTAAGTTTGAGACCCTTAAAAAATTGAATTAGAGTATGATATTTTGAGGATAAATACTAAGGTCAGTTAGAAAGGTTTGTACGAAGGTTTCGAGTTAAAAAGATTATTTTTCGATTTTATAAAAAGGGCGTAAGCCGAGATTGCGCAAGTGGAAAACCCCTTAGAAAGACCATAAGACTCACTGCATAGCCACTGCCCTGTTTTGAAAATTCCGAAAAATGAGCCTTCTGACCAGAGCCAAGTTTTGAGTTAGTTACCTTCTAGACATTCCCTAGATCGTGTACGCGAAAACGGTGCGTCATTTGGGTTAACGGTTATCGAGTTATGAACATTTTAGTGAAAGAGGTGCAAATAGTAAAACCCGTAGTTGACTGAACTTCAAAAATACAATTCCCCTGCCTAGACCCGTAGATTTGAATCGAAACTTTTATGATAAATATTACAAATACCAAAGGTGATTTTAGAGGTGGTTTCGTATTTAAATACATTCCCGGTGATTTATTAAAAGTGTTGGAGTGCGAGTCACGGAATAGTGAATCTCAGGAAAGTCAACTCTAGAGGTGCTACTTGACCATCCGCTTTGGCTGAGTTAAAAGAGGAATTTCGAGTCGACTAAAACATGAAACTTGTTAAGAATTATCAAGGCAACATATTGGTGTAAAGAACGAGGTTAAAAATGGTTAAGTATAACATGGACTTAGACGAGTCTAGAGGGACCCCTTAGTGCTTTGTTTTGATTGACTTAAGTGTCTTAGTGTTGGACTATTATTGGATTGTATAGGGGATTAATAGCATGTTTTCTTGACTTTATTTAGATTGTCGGACCCCGCTACCAGCCGTTACTGCATCAGGAGTACCAGGCAAGTATACTAACTCTTACTCTATCATTCAGAGTAGAGATGTTTTGTGTTATAAAATGTTCGTAATGGTAGTTATATGTGAATTATTATATTGAGGAGATAAGGGAAGTATGGTTAGGAGTAACTTACGTTTCCCTTTAGATGATGTAACATGAGGAGTAAATAGTGAATACGAAGTAGTGAGGAGTTGGATTTTCTTCAAAAACCCGGACAAAGATTTTAAAGAATTTCGCAATAATGAACCTAAAGGAAACATCACCAATAATCTAGCGTTTATTAATCAAGTAGATACTTGGGTAGCATTTACTGATTAAATGAACCTTATTCGTCTAATTAGATTTATTTAATTAGAAGAATATTATTTTCAAAAAAATGTTTTCTTAAAACAACTTTGTCCGGAGAAATATCAATGTTGATTTACAAATTATTCTATCGAGGTGATTACTTTTAGAGATGTTTTCTTCTTGCAATATATATATATATATATATATATATATATATATATATATATATATATATATATATATATTATTTTTGAGCTGTTACTTGAATAATATTATTATGCTAGATGTTCTATTTTAGTTCATGAGATGGTCCGTATTGTGGGACATTTATCGAGTTACTTCATTCGTACTCGAAGAGGAGATAATAAAGGCGTATTAATAATATCTTCATACTATATATTTACTGTTATTTAAGGGTGGAGTTATGTATATATTTATATATACTGACATGGGTCCTTCATTCTGGATTCATAGTCAGAACAATCTTTCATAAATATTTTCCTCCACTCATTCGGAAGGAGAACCAAATTATTGGAGGTGTATATCGTTCATTGTTTCTGAACGATATTGGAGTATTAATTCGTTTCAAAATAAATAAAGGTGCACGTGTTATTTCACCGTGACGCCTAAGCTATTTGTTGTTAAAGGTGATCGAAGATTCCGACACCTAATATCCTGGACTGAAAGTGCGTAAGAGACCGGGACAGGGCCGGCTCAGCACATAAATCGATGAAAGTGCGTACGAGACCGGGACAGGGCCGGCTCGGCACATAAATTGATGAAAGTGACCGGAGTAACGCACCGGCCCAACTAAGGGTGAGGGTCCGAGTCTGTCGACTCATCCTTATGAGGAATATTATTGGATGGTTCGAGACGTCGACTGTCCTTTCTATCGATAGAAAAATTGAGATGTGACAATGGATTGATCATCCATTACTTGATGCAGCGTTCGAGGAAAAGTCCAATCATTGATTCTCTAGCTATTAACCGATGCCTTTGTGGTTCGGATTAACTAGGGTATCGATCTGAGAAATTATTATATTATATTATTATATTGAGGAGTTTGAGCAATTATCATGTTACCGTTGAGTAATATGGAGAAGTTATTGAGATGTATTTATTCCATCATTTGGGTATTAAAATTTCGAGATAAATCTCTTTTCAAAATAAATATATATCCGTATGAGGGGAAAAGTTCTTGTAGAGCGGTTTAGTAATATTTTGTGTGAATTGTTGGGAATAGGGGATAGTTATAACCTTGCTGGGCATTCTTTGGCTCATTCTTGTTATTTTATATATTGTTAAGCAGCGGCATCCAGGGCTAACTCAAGTATGGCCAATCGAGGCAAGGGGAAAGCGACGAACTACTGATTCAGCGCGGTGGCCTTGTAGTATCTAAGTAAGGTGGAAGCTGAAGAGTAGTGGTTTAGTATTTTGTTATCTAGTATTTTGGAATTGTAATAGCATTCAGAAATTCTAGTAGATGAACTCGTGTTGTATTAACCTTTGATTTATGGAATGCTTGTTCTAAGACTATAACCCGTGGAGTAATTGTGGAGTCTATTAAGAATATTGTTGTAGATTATATTATGAGCAGGTGATTGTATATTCCGCAAGAGGTGTGACAACCTAGATTCCGGTAGGGAATTTGGGGGTGTTACAAATTCTCAACGAGCTTTGCCACATGAACTCATTCTATTTATTCAATAAATATAAAGAGATTATGTGAAATGAGTTCCTTAATATTCCACTCTTCCTTTTTTATTCTTGGGATTAAATGGATCATAATTTGATCAAATATTTATACATTGTCTTTTATAATTTCAAAATAAAATTTATAAATTTAAGCAAATTAGATATAGCATAGTTTAATAGCAAGGTTAAAAATTCGATTTATGCGCGTGGTCAGTAAAAAAATTAATTGCGAGCATACTACACATTCTTAATCCGGACCTTCATATGTACTATATTCCAATTCCATTCGTTCCTTGTGCAACAAGTTACCCCTCATATTTTACGAGCTGTGTTAAAAATTACTCATAATGTACCTTTTATTAACTAAATCACGTCGCAGTCTGCACCCTATTTATTTACCTTATTCTAGCTAAATCGTTCTGCACCGATAAAATATTAGAAAACTAATACACTAAAACTAATTTAAATTTAACCAGGTATTAAGTCCATTGCGAAAGTTTATACATTCTCAGAAAATGATCTAACCAACTTTTTTTTAATTTTTTTAAAATTTTGGAATAACATTTAAAAAGATTGATCTTGACTCCCGTACGGTTCGATCGTCAAAATTCTATTTCAAAAAAATCGAATCCAGAATCGTGAACGAAAACTAGTTTAGGGGTTAAAGCAAATTAATGGTTGACCGTTAAATTACCTAACCAAATAAAATTTTTATTTTTATAAAATTTTAGAATAACATTTAAAATGATTGATCTTGACTCGCGTACGGTTCGATCGTCGAAACTCTATTTCAGAAATATCAAATCAAGAATCGGGAACGAAAACTATTTTAGAGGTTAAAGCCAAATTAGTGGTTGACCGTTAAATAACATAATAAAATAAATTTTTATTTTTTAAAATTTTTGGAATAACATTTAAAAAGATTGATCTTGACTTCCGTACGGTTCGATCGTTGAAATTCTATTTCAAAAAAAATCGAATCAACAATCGGGAACGAAAACTAGTTTAGGGGTTAAAGTCAAATTACTAGCTGACCATTAAATTATCAAATCAAATCAAATAATTTTTTATTTTTTTTAAAATTTTGTAATAACATTTAAAAAGATTGATCTTGACTCTCGAACTATTCGATCGTCAAAATTTTATTTCAAAAAAATCGAATCAAGAATCGGGAACGAAAACTAGTTTAGGGTTAAAGTCAATTTGTGGTTAACTGTTAAATTACCTAACCAAATAAATTTTTTATTTCTTAAAAATTTTAGAGTAACGTTTGAAAAGATTGATCTTGACTCCCGTACGGTTCGATGGTCGAAATTCTATTTCAAAAAAATTGAATCAAGAATCGGGAACGAAAACTAGTTTAGGGGTTAAAGTCAAATTAGTGGTTGACCGTTAAATTACATAATCAAAGAATTTTTTTATTTTTTTAAAATTTTGGAATAAAATTTAAAAAGATTGATCTTGACTCCCGTACAGGACATCGTCGAAATTCTATTTCAGAAAAATCGAATCAAGAATCGAGAACAAAAACAAGTTTAGTGGTTAATGTCAAATTAGTGGTGGATCGTTAAATTATCTAACCAAATAAATTTTTTATTTTTTTAGAATTTTAGAATAACATTTAAAATGATTGATCTTGACTCCCGTACGGTTCGATCTTCGAAATTCTATTTCAAAAAAATCGAATAACAATCGGGAAGGAAAACTAGTTTAGGGATTAAAGTCAAATTACTAGTTGACCGTTAAATTACCTAATCAAATAAGTTTTTTATTTTTTTTAAAATTTTGGAATAACATTTAAAAAAATTGATATTAACCCCCGTAAGGTTCGATTGCCGAAATTCTATTTCAAAAAAATCGAATCAAGAATCGGGAACGAAAAATAGTTTAGGGGTTAAAGTCAAATTAGTGGTTGACCGTTAAATTACCTAAACAAATAATTTTTTTTTTATAAATTTTGGAATAACATTTAAAAAGATTGATCTTCACTTCCGTACGGTTAGATCGTCGAAATTCTATTTCAAAAAAATATAATCAACAATCGGGAACGAAAACTAGTTTAGGGGTTAAAGTCAAATTACTAGTTGACCGTTAAATACCTAATCAAATATTTTTTTTATTTTTTTTTAAAATTTTGGAATAAAATTTAAAATATTTATCTTGACTCCCGTACGGTTCGATCGTCGAAATTCTATTTAAAAAAAATCGAATTAAGAATCGGAAACGAAAACTAGTTTAGGGGATAAAATCAAATTAGTGGTTGACCGTTAAATTACCTAACTAAAAATTTTTTTTAAAATTTTTTTTAGAATAACGCTTAAAAAGATTGATCTTGACTCCCGTATGGTTTGATGGTCGAAATTCTATTTCAAAAAAATCAAATCAACAATCGGGAACGAAAACTAATTTAGGGGCTAAAGTCAAATTACTAGTTGACCGTTAAATTACTTAATCAAATAAAGTTTTTATTTTTTTTTAAAATTTTGGAATAACATTTAAAAAGATTGATCTTGACTCCCGTACGGTTCGATCGTCGAAATTCTATTTCAAAAAAATTGAATCAAGAATCGAGAACGAAAACTAGTTTATGGGTTAAAGTCAAATTAGTGGTTGACCGTTAATTTACCTAACCAAATAAATTTTTTATTTTTTTAAAAATTTAGAATAACATTTAAAAAGATTTATCTTGACTCTAGTACGGTTCGATTGTCAAAATTCTATTTCAAAAAAAGCGAATCAACAATCGGGAACGAAAACTAGTTTAGGGGCTAAAGTCAAATTACTAGTTGACTGTTAAATTACCTAATCAAATAATTTTTTTTTAAAATTTTGGAATAACATTTAAAAAGATTGATCTTGACTCCCGTATGGTTCGATTATCGAAATTCTATTTCAAAAAAATTGAATCAAGAATCTGATTGGAAAACTAGTTTTGGTGTTAAAGTCAAATTAGTGGTTGACCGTTAAATTACCTAACAAAATAAATATTTTATTTTTTTAAAATTTTAGAATAACATTTAAAAATATTGATCTTGACTCCTGTATGGTTCACTCGTCAAAATTCTATTTCAAAAAAATTGAATCAACAATCGGGAACGAAAACTAGTGTAGGGGTTATAGTTAGATTACTAGTTGACCGTTAAATTACCTAATCAAATAAAATTTTTATTTTTTTACAATTTTGGAATAACATTTAAAAAGATTGATCTTGACTCCCGTACGGTTCGATCATCGAAATTCTATTTAAAAAAAATCGAATCAAGAATCGGGAACGAAAACTAATTTAGGGGTTAAAGTCAAATTCGTGGTTGACCGTTTTTTATTCAAAATTTAGAATAACATTTAAGAAGATTGATCTTGACTCCCGTACGGTTCGATCGTCGAAATTCCATTTCAAAAAAATCAAATCAACAATCGGGAACGAAAACTAGTTTAGGAGTTAAAGTTTTGAAAAACAAAAATAGGTGAATCTAGTGTGACATGCATCACAAAATTAGTGAGTATTAACATTTGCATTTTAATGTATTTTATTTAGAATTTAATTTTTGTTCGATTTTTTTAAAATTTTTAATGTAATTCACAAATTAGTTAAAAATAGGGTGAAAAATTTCAAAAATAGAAAATTAATGAATCTAATGTGACATAAATCACAAAATTAATGAGTATTAATATTTAATTTTTTTTGAATTTTAATTCGAATTTTATCTTATTTTTCTATTTTTAATTAATTTTAACAAATTTACGCCCGCCATGTTTCATGGCGGACGCCCGCAATGAAACACGGCGGGCAGGGGGATATCCCCCGGGGGCTCCTGACCAATTTCCATCCTTTTTTTGTACAAAATTGCTATATATATATAGAGGGCTATTCTAGTGAGACCCTGTTATAGTGAGAATTGCACATTGGGCCACAACCCAGGCCTAATAACCAAAACACGCACGCGGCACTACCTTTTTCAAATTAAAAAAAATTAAACAGAGCCTAACAACCTTCTTTATTATTCACCATAATCGATGAAACAACCTCTCTCTGTTGCTCCGTTATTCACCAATATCTCTATTGCTCACACCTTCAAATCACCCCCAAATTCTCCCTAATCGAGCCTCTAAACCGTTGAAAGTCTTCAAAACACTACAATATCGCTTTTATATACTAGATTTTAGGTATAAAACATGATATATACTCTTCATTATTGTGAACATTACGTGTATAAATCACTTTTTTACATTGTGGAAGAAGATGATTTCGATCATATTTTTCTTGAATCACGTTTTATTATATTTGAATCATATTTTTTCGTTTCTTTTTTGGTAAAAATCGTAGTTGAACGATTTGAAAAGACAAAAACAGAGGTAATCCTCCTTATGCAGCGCATACTTGATATTATTTGCATGTTACAACAGAGAATTCGTTTTTAAGTGATTTTTGATGTTTATGTTTATTTCAGTTGATTTTAAAGTGACATTTATGTTTTAGTTTCGTTTTTAAAGTAATTCTAATGTGTGTTTGTGTGTGTGTGTGTGTGTTTATTAATATTATTTGCAGGATCTATTCACTCTTAGTTTACTTCAATGGATAAGAGTAAAGGAGGTAATATATTTTTACTCTTCGTAATGAATGACTATTAGAAAATAGTGGCTATATATATAAAATTGATATAGAACAGTGATTTGTAATTATAATAAGTGACTTGTTATTTGTGATTTGTGATTAAATAATAATTTTTTATATGTAGTGATCATATAAAAATGGTGATTTCTTATTATAAAAGGTGATTTGTGAGTTGTGATTATAATTTGCTTTTTTGTATATATTGTACAGATTTTTTAAACGTGCTAGTTCGTTTTAAAAGTGATGTAAAAACAGTGATTCTCTGTAATAAAAGGTGACATGTAACTTGTGATTATATTGTGATTATAGAACAGTGATTTGTGACCTGTAATTTATGACTTGTAATTTGTGATTAAATAGTAATTTTTGATATGTATTGATATAAAAATGGTGATTTCTTATTATAAAAGGTGACTTGTGAGTTGTGATTATAATCTGCTTTTTTGTATATATTGTACTGATTTTTTAAACGCACTAGTTCTTTTTAAAAGTGATGTAAAAATAGTGATTCCCTATAATAAAAGGTAACCTGCAACTTGTGATTATTTTGTGATTATAGAACAATGATTTGTGATTATAATTAGTGACTTGTAATTTGTGTGTTAATATAATCATTATATTTGCAAATACAATGTGTTAATTATACAGGTTCTAGTGCAAGACAAAGCAAGAGATTGCAACAAATGAAGTTTCCAAAAACATCTTATAGTCATCCACAAAATATTGATGATAGTGGAGCTACGATCATTGATTTGGGAGGTAATTATTTGCTTTGTCATTATTTAGTGAATTGTGAATCTTAAAAGAAACATGGTTTGGCATGTAGTTATCTTAAAATAGTATTGATTTGCAGGTTCTAGTACAAGACAAAGCAAGAGACAGGGCCGGCTTTGACCCCATGCCACACATACAATGGCATGGGGCCCGTTGGGGAAGGGGGCCTATTTTTTTTAAAAAAAATTATTATATTATGTTTAGGATTTATGGGTGATAGCGTAGAGACAACTTAACTAGTACTTAGTTTATTTGTATAGGCTAAGTAGAACATACTGTCACAGCCAGAGTGTGTTCTTGTAATCAAATAATTGCTGAAATGTAATAATTATGTATCTTGGAAGAAGTTCATTGATATGTTCAAGCCTCAAGAGAATACATCAGTTCGACATCAATAATAAAGTTACTGTCAATACATTGATGGTAACGTTACAAGAAGACTGCATGTTGCAAGGTCACGACAGCAAGTCTCATTCGACAACAACATTGGCTGAAGCATGGGACAGCAACATTCTCACACTTGACAGCAAGTTTGGAGTTCCGACAGCAACATTGGCGGGAGCTCATACTGTCAACTACTGAATATTCCTATGACAACAAACTTGGCGGCAAAGGTTACTGTCTCACTGAATTATTTGATTTGGAGATTTTATCTCAGTCAAACCCCCGTGATAGTTTAGATGTTCGAGAAATAGATTTTCTGCAATTCGTCAAAGATTGTAGGAGACCTGCAAGACTACGACAGAAGCTTGAGAGATCACAAGACGAGGCTCGATAATTCAAGAGTATGACAAGTCTGCATCTACTAGAATTGTTATAGCTAATTTTAGAAAGAACCCAGAATGCCTTATGCTTAATGATAACTCTGTTTGTATAACATTTTAGGAAATGTCACATGGGTGGGCAACTTGTGAGGAGCTGCCACTTGAAAACGATAACAGCTCCGCGACCCATGTGACTGAGATGTTAGAGAAAGATTAGTCTATATAGAGACACATCTCTCATTCTTTCAGTAGTGATTTCTTTCAAGAAGTCGAAGCTTGAGAAAACCATTTTTCTCAAGGTTGTAGCAACACATTAAAAAATAAATAAAATATTTATTTTGTGAGAACATCTTGAATTACCACTTGTGTTTGCAATTCTTGTGTAGATAGTTTACAATCTTATCATTGTTGTTGAGCTAAAGATTTGAAATTATCTATATTGCATTCAACCCCCCTTCTGCAATATACTCCGGGACCAACAACTGGTATCAAAGCAACAGATTGATATACAAATCTGAAGATCATGACGAGTATTCAGAAGTCAAGTGGTATCAAGATTCCAGTCTTTGATAAAGAGAACTACAATTTCTGGAAAAGAAAGATCTTTTTATTTATCAAAGCTGCCCATCCACTATACATGGGAATCCTTGAGAACGGCCCCTTCATTCCTCAAAAGGAATTAGCTGCTGCTACTGTAAATGAAGAAGTCATTCCAGCCCATTGGGTTGCCACGAGGCCTTCAGAATACACAGAGACCAAAAAGGAGAATGTTACCTTGGATGACTACTTACAACTTATCTTGCTCGACTCTCTCACTTTAGACAAAGCCATGTGTGGTAATGTCATGGGATGTTCATCTGCAAAAGAGATGTGGAGTAAGATAGAGCTGCTGTGTGAAGGAAGTGAAGAGGTCTGAGAAAATCAAAGGCAAATCCTTGTATCACAATATGAAGTCTTCATGGCCAAGCCAAGAGAAGAACTCACACACATGTTTGAAAGGTTCAGTAAGCTAATAGCGGAGTTACAAATTCATGGGAAGTTCTACGATAGAAAGGAGATCAATATTAAATTTCTGCTCACTCTCCCTGAGCATCTTGAGTACAAAGTCACAGCCATAAGAGAAGGAAGAAACTTGAACGATGTCTCTCTAGAAACTCTTTATGGTATGCTCAAATCATACGAACTCGAACTCTTTCAAAAGAGAGCTATTCAAACTGGAACCAAAGGAAAGTTGGAAAACATGTCAGGAGCCCTTGTAGCTCATGAACCACAAGTAGCTTGTCCAAGTGAATCCTTACAAAATTCACAACCAACACAAGTACCACCATTGAAAATTGAAGAGGTGTTGGATGACGAAGAGAAGGTGGTTCTGCAGCTCAAAGACGTTGAAGATGTAGATTTTTACACAATAGAAGAGATTGAAAGCATGGATAATCCAACCATGGCTTATATGGCTAAGAGATTCAAGGACATCAAGTTCAGAAGGGACAAGTCATACAAGCCACAGGGTCAAACATCTAAGTTCAACAAGGGGAGTTTTTCAAAAACTGCTTGTGGTACCACAAAAGGTGGATACAAGACCGGGATGGTGGATAGGTCAAAGTTCAGGTGTTACAACTGCAATGAGCTAGGCCATTTTGCTACTGAATGCAGAAGACCAAAATAGAATCAAGGAAAAGGGTCTGGAAATTAGTTTAAGAGGAATCAAGGTAAAGCCTATGTGGCTGAAGGAAAATGCTAGGATGATTCTGAAGATGAGGAAGAAGAAGAGTTTATAAACTTGGCCCTCATGGCTAAATCTGATGATGAAGCTTCTAGTTCCTCAACTCAGGTACCATCTCTAGTCTTACTTGATATGTATAAAACTGAATACAAGCATACCATTGAAGATTTAAGTGCTGAGATGTTTAACATTCATGTTAGTTTATCTGCTGCTCACGAAGAAATTGCTAAGTTAACTAAACAAAATGAAACTCTCAAATCTGAAAATAAAATGTTATTGCTTAGAACCAGTCCTCTAGATTCGTTAGCTCAAGAGAATACTAGATTGAAAAATGATATTGTATGTGCTAAGGAAATAGAAGAATTTCTCAGGAATCAAATTGCAGAAAATGAGTTTAAACTCAAAGCATTTAGAAACTCTTCTAAGTTAGTCCAAGAATATCATGATAATCACATTGAGAATCAAAAGATAGGTATAGGCTTCGAGTATGGTAGGAGGCATGGAAAGGCAATTGCTCTTGATGATAGTGATGCTGTCAAACCTCATATTCTCAAAAGAGTTTACAAACCGATTTTCAAAAATCTTCAAGCTGATTTTAATGAAACCTCCCTGTTTATCAAACAAGAGCTTCTTGATGAGGATGAGTGCGTTGACAGCACACTAGATGAAGGGAAAGATGAAGGAATTTATGGCCGTAGCGGAAGCGTAAATCACATTTACTTGCATAAAAACCTAATTAATCATGTATATAGATTTAAAAATTGTATGAACACAAGAAAAATACCTTGATAGCTTTCCTGGGATTGTTATGAATGTATCTTTGATTTCCAGCAATCACCCCTCAAGTGTGGAGTGCTCTAATGGTATCCACCAAGATCAAATATCATATAGTAGATGAAGAACAATTGAGAAAAATAATTAAAATGATTTGGAATGATTTTGATGAACTTCAAAAGCTCTCAATGATCCTCTCAAACCCCTGGGATGTTTTTGTGTTTGTTGTTGTTGTGTGTATTTTCCAACTCTTGGAATGATTGATATTTAAAGAAATAAAGTCTTTACTTTATCTAATTAAATAATCATTTAATAATTAAAACCTTTTTAAATATTCCCATTCTGAAAATAATTCTCTCATAAAATTTAATTTCTCAAACTAAATTTTGTAATTAATAATTATTAAGAACTTTTCTTAATTTATTTATAATCTATTAAATCTCATTTAATAAATTATAAATAATTGCTAATTAATTATTTATTCAATAAATAAATAATTCATAGCCATTATTAATTATTCTCATCATCTATAAATATTTAACCTTTTTATGGTGTGACCCTTTAGGTTCAATATTAAGCCGGTAGTAGAAATAAATAATAATAAACTATTTATTATTACTTATACGAATTACTAATTAATTCGTTAAATACAATTACATAAGTAATTAATATTTATTCTACATCGTGAGTGATACTTTTCAATATATCGCGATTATCCGGATAATATGAATTCATTGCTTAGAATATATAAAACCTATTCAGCAAATGGTTACCGCGCGTACAATCAATTCCTTCTACCCGACAATATCCCGATTAAATACAAGGCATGGATCGCGTGTCAAGCCTATTTAATTTAATCATATAATTTCTTATACATTATGTCTAGTTCATTTGAATTAGAAACTCTTTCTAACTTCAATTACTCTGGCCAGAGATTCCAGAACTAACAT
Source organism: Saposhnikovia divaricata (assembly GCA_036435485.1). Taxonomy (NCBI): domain Eukaryota; kingdom Viridiplantae; phylum Streptophyta; class Magnoliopsida; order Apiales; family Apiaceae; genus Saposhnikovia; species Saposhnikovia divaricata. Next base: position 39,994,630 of record CM071599.1, read on the forward strand.
AGTAAGAACATCATAGGATATTCACTTTCTTTTACTGAAAGGGGTAGATTCTTTATCGATCGTTAACTATCTTCATATACAAATTCCTATACCCGGAATAGAACTAATGATTGTCCCTTGAGGACTTAGAACTAAACCAAAACATAGTTCATTGTATATAAGATTACTTTAACGGTCTCAAGTCTAAGGACACTTGTACCACCATCAACTTATGAACAACTATTAACACGTGAGTAAACTCCATTAGTCATTCATTAGATCAAGTCACGTTCAGTGAACTTATTCTCCAATAAGCACCTACATACTAGCTATAGTGTCACCACACGAATGTCTATGAGAACAGACATCCTTCCGAGGAAGCAAGCATAGTATGTACCGATCTTTACGGATTGACTAACTCCCAATTAGTTATCCTACGATCGGGAACTATTTAAGTTTAGTGTTATCATCTTCTAAATCTCATTATTATAATCTCATTATAATTCTAGAAGCTTTACTCTAAACTATGGAACTTCTTATTTAAACACTTTAAATAGATAAAGCCCGTAATAAAAACAACAAGTCTTTTATTAATATAAATAAAATCAAATAATATTACATGAAAGTATTTCCTAACTCATCATACATGATTGGGTTTAGGACAAAATACTATCAAACTCCCACTTGTACTAAAGCCAATCACTCTGGTATCTTATACCCATCTTATCTCTATGTCGATCAAAGTGAGCCTGAGACAATGCCTTAGTAAATGGGTCCGCTATGTTGTTATGTGTGTCAACTCTTACGATGTTGACATCCCCTCTTTCTATGATCTCTCGAATCAGATGAAAGCGCCGCAACACGTGTTTGGAATTCTTATAGGATCTTGGTTCTTTAGCTTGAGCTATCGCAGCGTTGTTATCACAATACAACACTATAGGATCCTCAATGCTAGGAACTACTCCCAAATCAGAAACAAATTTCCTCATCCAGACAGCTTCCTTTGCAGCTTCACATGCAGCTATATATTCTGCTTCCGCTGTGGAGTCAGCCGTTGTAGGCTGTTTGGAACTCTTCCAACTAATCGCTCCCCCATTTAGAGTAAATACATACCCTGACTGGGATCTGCTACCATCGCCTTCTGATTGAAAACTAGAGTCAGTATAACCCTCAATTTTCAATTCAGATCCACCAAAAACAAGAAAAACATCTTTAGTCCTTCTCAAGTACTTCAATATGTTCTTCACTGCTTTCCAGTGTTCTTCACCTGGGTTAGACTGATATCTGCTCGTCACACTAAGTGAATGAGCAACATCAGCTCTAGTACATAACATCGCATACATGATGGATCCTATTGTCGAGGCATAAGGAATCCTACTCATGCGCACCCTTTCCTTATATGTCTTTGGAGACATCTTCTCGGAAAGAGTAATCCCATGACTAATAGGAATGAGACCTCTTTTCGAGTTCTCCATGCTAAACCGTTTTAGCACTTTATCGATGTATGTACCTTGGGATAGGCCAATCGTTCGATTAGATCTATCTCTATAGATCTTCATCTCTAAAATATAGGATGCCTCTCCCAAGTCCTTCATAGTGAAGTTCTTTGATAGCCAGACCTTGACTGATTGTAACATCGGTATATCATTTCCTACTATAAGTATGTCATCCACATACAATATAAGAAATGTTACCGCGCTCCCACTAACCTTCTTGTAAATACATGGTTCATCTAAGTTTTTGATAAAATCAAACTCTTTGATTGTCTCATCAAAACGGATGTTCCATCTTCGAGAAGCTTGCTTCAAACCATATATGGTTCGCAGCAGTCTACATATTAGATTTTCGTTTCCACTGGAAACAAAACCCTCTGGCTGTGTCATATACACTTCCTCTTCAAGTTTCCCATTGAGGAAGGCCGTCTTTACGTCCATTTGCCAGATCTCGTAATTATAGTAGGCTGCAATTGCAAGCAAAATCCTAATGGATTTGAGCAAGGCTACAGGCGAAAAGGTTTCATCAAAGTCAATCCCTTGTCTTTGTTTGAATCCTTTTGCCACAAGCCTGGCCTTATAGGTCTCCACCTGGCCATCTGCTCCTAACTTTCGTTTGTATATCCATTTGCACCCAATGGGTTTAACTCCTTCAGGTGCCTCAACCAAAGTCCACACTTGGTTTATATACATCGAGTCCATTTCGGATTTCATGGCATCCTGCCATTTCTCTTATTCATTACAACTCACAGCCTCTTCATAAGTCATAGGGTCCTCATCATCAACAAATGACAAATCATCATCATTTTCAATGACAAGCCCGTAATATCTTTCGATTGGGCGGGACACTCTCTCTGACTTACGTAAAGGTTGTTCTACAGAAGGTTGTTCTTTCTGAACAGGTACTTCTTCTCTAATCGTTGCATTTTGTGGTTCTTGAACTTCATCAAGTTCAATATTTCTCCCACTGTTTCTATCAAGGAGGAACTGTTCCTCTAAGAAGTGTGCGTGTCTAGAAACAAATATCCTTTGATCAGAAGGATCATAGAAATAATATCCATGACCTTCTTTAGGATATCCCACAAACTGCATTTCACGGATCTAGGTTCCAACTTATCATGTTCAACTTTCTTGACATAAGCTGGACACCCCCAAACCTTAACATGTTTAAGACCTGGTTTCTTCCTACTCCACATCTCATGTGGGGTTGTGAGAACCGATTTAGAAGGCACCTTGTTCAGTAAATACGCTGACGTCTCTAAAGCATAACCCCATAGTGATACTGGAAGATCAGTAAAGCTCATCATGGACCTCACCATATCTAATAGAGTACGATTCCTTCTCTCAGATACTCCATTTAATTGTGGAGTATAGGGAGGGGTCCATTGAGAAACTATACTATTAAATATAATTGATGTGTTTTAATCAGTGTTTAAGTGTTACAGTGAATTATCAGAGTTTAGCTGGAAGCAGTCAGAGTTTAGTGTAAACTCTGACAGATGGAAGCTCGACAGAGTTTGTTAAACTCTGTCTGGAGGTAGCGTCTACTGGTCAACAGTGATTGAAGATTTATTATGGAAGTGATATCTTTGAAGATTGGATAGCTATCAAAGAGATCAAGTTGACATAGGAGACGAGTGACAATCTGTAATTGATATCATTGTATAGCTGATTATTAGGAATATCAATTAGAGATTGTATCGTAGCTGTATGATATATAAATACAGTTAGGTTAACCCTAGAAGGGTATCGTACAACGAATTATCTTTATTGTAACCTAGCAGCTCTTTGTGATATTTTACATCACGAAGAGGGTTCTTAATACAAGAAGTTTTTAAGTGCATAAACGTTTTACTTGTTAAACTCTCATACTAAGTTGATTATTAATTGTGTATTCGGCCTAACAAGGTATCAGAGCCAATCTGTTACTTTATTACATGTTAAGATCCAAACACAAAAATAATCATGGCAGCAATCTCTCCACCAACACCTACTGTTTCTGAAAAGGCTCCTACTACTGTGAGTCGTTATGAACCAATCAGGGTTCCTATTCTCAGGCCATTAGAGTATGCTATGTGGAAGGTCAAGATGACTATGTTTCTGGAGGCTACGGATCCAGAATATCTTGACAGGATTTATGAAGGCCCTCACAATCCCACAAAGCTATCTGTTGCAGTTGCTGGTGAAGAAGCAAAAATGGTTCCAAAGGAAAAGAATGACATGACTCCTGAAGATCTATCATCAATTGCTAAGGATGCAAAAGTTAGGCATTTACTGCATAGTGCTTTAGACAATGTTATGTCTAACAAAGTCATTAACTGCACCACTGCAAAAGAGATATGGGATGCTCTTGAAGTCAGGTGTCAAGGAACTGCGGCTATTAAGAAGAATAGGAGAAACATACTCACACAAGAGTATGAGCATTTTGAGGCTAAACCTGAAGAGACCATGACAGAAACATTTGATAGATTCTGTAAACTGATCAATGATCTGTCATTGGTCAACAAAGAGTATGATCTAGAAGACTCGAATCTCAAGTTTCTTCTTTCTCTACCTGAAAAGTGGGATGTGAAAACAACCACTATTAGAGACAACTATGATCTTGCTGAAACAGAGATTGATGAAATCTATGGGCTACTCAAAAATTATGAATTGGAAATGGAGCAGAGAAACATGAGATCAAGCAGGAAAGGAAAGTCTGTTGCTCTTAATGTTGAAGAGAAGCCTCAGAAAAAAGAGGCATCAAGAAGGAAAATGAAGGGAAAAGCTTTGGTCATACATTCAGAAAGTGAATCATCAAACTCTGATTATGATTTAAACTCTTCTGAATCATCTGACTCGGAGGATGATGAAGAAGAAATGAGGAAAATGGCTGTGTTGATGGTGAAGACTTTCAAGAAAATGGGCTTCAAGAATTTCAAGAAAGGAAAAAGGTTTTCTAGAGATTCAAATGAAGACAGGAAAAGCTTCAGGAAGTCTGATAAGAGAGATTCTAAAGGAAAGAAGGATAAGTCTGAAATTCAATGCTACAAGTGTAAGGAGATGGGTCACTATGCTCCTAAGTGCAAGAAAGGTAAAACTGGAAGGCAGAGATTGGGCAGATACTTCAGATTCTGATGAAGAAGTGAACTATGCTCTCATGGCTACTACTGAATCAGAAACTTCTGAAAATCAGGTACCTCTAACTACCTATGCTTATAATATTGATGACATTGCTCAATTAAGAATTTATCTTAAGTCATTGCATATAAGTTATAGGGATCAGACTTTAGAAAATGAGAGGATAAAAGCTGAAAATTCTGAACTTAAAGTAAGAAATAAATTTGTTGAAGAAAAACTTGAAAACATGCAACAAGTTCAGAAAGAGAGAGATGATGCTGTTTGTAAAGAACAAAATTTGCTTCAGAAGTATAAACAACTAGAGTCAGAGTTGGAGGAAGCAAATAATAAAATTAGGACTTGGACTAATTCTGGAAAGGACACTCAACAGATTTTTCAAACAGACACTGTTGGTCTAGGTTATAATGAGGGAGATGAACTTAGATTTCAAAATCAAGTTAAAGTCAGAACTCATTTTGTACATGGAACCAGTAAATTTTTGTCTGAGAATGAAAAAGAAGCTGTTAAAAGTGGACCAGTAAAAACTAGTGTTAAACAGGTTAATATTGGTTCAATGACAGATAAACAACTCAAGCATAAACTGAAGGAGTTAAAATCTGTTAAGAAACAGAAAGTGTCAAACAAGAACAGAAATGGAAAAGTAGGCATCACTTCAGGAAATAAACCAATGCTTGCTAGTTATGCTCCAAGAAAGACATGTCATAACTGTGGTAGTACTAAGCATCTTGCAAATTTCTGCAAGAAAAATAAAAATATAAATTCTTTACCTACAAAGTCTGAGGTAAAGAAGGATTTTGCTAGAACTAAGCCATAGACTTTATGCACACACTGTGGAAGCACTTGGCATTCCATTTATACTTGCAGAGAATATCATGCTATCTATCATAATTACTATGAACTGAAACCCAATCTGAAATGGGTTAAAGTTGATACTGCAAGTGTAAACACTGATACTGTTAGCTCAAACTCTGATAATGTTTATTCCGCTGCAAAAGCTAACAAAGTTAAGAATGCCAAAGGATCCAAGCAAGTCTGGATCCTTAAAACTAATCCTCAGTAATTGCAGGGTAACAGGGAGGCAACCCTAGTCGTGGACAGTGGATGTTCAGGACACATGACTGGAAATAAAGCCCTGCTATCAGACTATGAGGAGAAGGCTGGCCCAAAAGTTTCCTATGGTGATGGCAATGTAGGAAGAACATTGGGATATGGCAATATTAATCTTGGAAATGTCATCATCAACAATGTAGCTCATGTCCCAGGACTCAAGCATGACTTGTTATCTGTGAGTCAAATCTGTGACAAGGGATATCATGTAGATTTTCAACCTGAATATTGTGAAGTTATCAGCAAATCTACAGGAAAGGTTGTTCTAGTTGGTCACAGGCAAAACAACATTTATGAAATCAAGCTTTTGATAGACTCTGTTGGAAAAGCTGTTTGCCTGTCTACAAGAATGTCTAGTGAAGAGAGTTGGAAATGGCACAAGAAACTCTCACATTTGAACTTGAACAACATCAATGAACTGATCAGAAAGGATCTTGTAAGAGGACTCCCAAAGGCTCTGTTAAATGTTGATGGCCTATGTGATTCATGTCAGAAGGCTAAACAAAGGAAGTCATCTTTCAAGAGCAAGACAGAATTTTCTATCACTGATCCCTATCATCTTCTGCATGTTGATCTCTTTGGTCCAGTAAATGTTATGTCTATTGCAAGGAAGAAATATGCTTTAGTCATTGTTGATGAATACACTAGATTCACTTGGGTGTATTTTCTAGCAAAGAAGGATGAAACTGCATTAAATCTGATGGATCATGTGAAGCTACTGGACAAAGGATCAAGTAACAAAGTCAGAACCATCAGAAGTGATAATGGAACTGAGTTCAGAAATCCAACAATAGAAGAATTCTGTAAGGACAATGGAGTGAAGCAAGAATTTTTAGCACCTGGTACACCACAACAAAATGGTGTAGTTGAAAGGTGTAACACCCCCAGATCCGGGGTCCGGGATCCGGTGGTTACGGTTTCCAATTCTGTCCACAACAATTGAACTTTCCTTAACATAAAATAAATTACGTCTCTATAACCCAACACAACAATATAAAACACACCCGTTATAGTCCCAGAGATGAAATCAGAGTAACAATCAAATTTTTATTAATCACATTATGAGTTCTTACAATCCAAAAGAATTTCAATATAATACATACTCTTTGCCATCCATTTACATAAGTCATACTAGACCATATTCTTGGTACTGAAAGAATAAATATACCCTACCAATAGCTTCTTCTTCAGCTCTGGTAGTCTCATCGTCCTCGCCCGCGTCGAGTGCGCCTTGTGCGAGTCATCTGGTCTAGCTGTTGTTGTGATATAATAATAAAGCAAGGGTGAGCAATAGCCCACCAACAATAATATATAACTGAACGATAATGTATAACAGTTCAAAAGTATCTTTCAAACCATATGCCATGCATTTACGGAAATGATGCCAGTATAATATGAACGATGAAGTTACAAGGTAACTTAAAGTAATTGTTTGTAGAAATATCTGCTACATCAAAGTAAGCGAGATATTCTTATTGTTATTAAGAAGAGGAACTTGCAAGAAAAGGTTGCAATTCCAGTTATGACCCTTTTCCAACTCTGCCAACAGTAATCATGTTGCAGGAAATAAATAAATTTGGATGATGAACCAATGATGGAGTATTCACCGCGCCCGCTGTTCCAATCTTGATGATCAGTCGAGATCGTACAGCTCAATTTAGATTTACTACCGGTAGAAGGAAGAACTGACGGCTTTACTTGTATACCGCCTTGCTAGCTCTCCCCGGCCAACGGTTGGGCCAAAGGGGATGGACCGGCGCTACTCGGCCTCTTACACGACTCCTAGTTCAAATAGAATTCATGATACTGAATGTAACGTTCGTCCCCCTTTCCCCAAGTATAACACTTGTTGATAAGACTCCACAAAGTAGTCGTATCTAGTTGGAAAGGAAAATTTACCAATAACTCCCAAGCTATTACTTGGTAACGGATATTAACTTGTTCCAGTAATCTTACCCCTCGAAAGATGAGAAGGTAAGCAACGACTTAATAAGTCAACAGCACCCGAGTTGCGAGTGAAGGGAATACTTTATGACCGGGAAGTCGACAAGATAAATAACATTTTTCCAAGTAAGGTTCCCTTATTATTAAGGAGATAGACTCAAAGAAGAATGATGTCTGAGAACCTTTCTTGATATAAGATTAATAAAAATATGACTCCGGAATATTTTCTGTAATAATCGAAGAAGATAAACCTTATCGAGGTTATTCCAAGTATGGAATAAATATTCAGAGAATATTTATTGAATTAAAATATTTTACAGATCATTTAGGAATAAGAAAGAATATCTTATATCAGAGTATTTCTCAAAATAATCCCTGAAGAAATATCAGGAGAATATTTACTGAATAAATAAATTTTTAAATGAATATTCAAAACAATATTCATTAATTAATAAGACCTGAAAAGAATATTTAAGATAATATTCATAATTAGTTAGGAATTTAAATGAATATTCAAAAGTAATATTCATTTAATGAATAATATCCTAAATGAATATCAAGTAATATTCATTTAGTAATCCAAGCCTTAAGGAATATTCGAGATAATATTCGATAATTAAATCAAGCTTCAGATGAATATTAAAATAATATTCATCAAGTATTTAATATCTTAAATGAATATTCAAAAGTAATATTTATTTAATATAATAATATTCTAAAAGAATATCCAAATAATATTCATTTAGTAGTCTCATCTTTAGAAGAATATTCGAAATAATAATCGATAATCAATTCGACTCTGAATGAATATTGACAAATATTATTCGTCGAATGATTACGTTCAAATAATTATTTGAAGTAAGGATCATTAAATAAATAAGCTCGAACGAATATTCAAATAATATTCGTCGCCCAAATAATAGAAAATATTTACTTAAATATTTTCCTCCGAGGTAATCTCGATATATCAAGGAATATTGACTCCCGGTCTATATTTGATTAATAAGATGTATACGCCCTTCTATGAGGGTCTTACAATAACCGGCTTATAACTGATATATAACTATCTAGCTTATAAGCCAACAATAACATTCAGGGAACAAGTATATCAATTCAACTTGAAAGTAGGCATGCATGCAATGGCATATGTATATCAGCAATCATATATATATATTTATTCAATCACAACAACAGCCTAAAAGAAGGGAATTGAAACTTGCCTGGTAGTCGAGTACGGTAAGGGGTAGTGGTAGCGGGTCCCGGTTCAGCTTGGTGATCTATAAATAGCCAAGGCATTCGGGATTAATCACTTAACATATTAAAAGTTAAGTTATTCTTAAATCGAAACACGTTCTCAAGTTATCTCGTTATACCCCTTTTAGTGGATTACTTATTCTCACTGATCCGACCCGACATTCGTTCGTTAATACGACATGTCACTGCACTTGTACTTGGGACATACTTAAGTCATATGAGTTCTAAGGTTGATCGTTACGAACCAATATTATACTCCGAGTTTTATCGCCCGTTTTCTAAGTGTTTTACCGAAGTTATAAAAGAGTCGTCTTTTAGGGGTTCGTTCGCGTTTAACCTCGACTCGAACATTTTTAATAAATCAAAAAATGATCCTTTTGACATACGGTTTTCTTTCACGCCTTCCTTTTTACCTCTAGTATTTATTTTCCAAGATTTGCCATGACGTTACATAGTTTACGAGGGTTCAATTACAGTTACGAACTTTCGTTTACGGATTCGAACTACTTTTAGTAATTTGGTCATAAATCCTAAACCGTAAGTCCGTTTCACGTGATCTTTATATCCAAACAAAGCTTAGAACATGACCTATCCTATCATGGCAGATAAGGTCTCTGTACAGTAGGGGTTCGACATGGAAAATGGCATACAAAACATGGTATTGCAAAATCGGGCATTATAACGGCTGTAAATCGAATATCTACCAATTTCGAATCTTCCCATAAACATAGTATTCAACCCAAACAACATATACATGACTTATATACATGAACTGAGGCCAAGCAATGCCTTTCCGTTCATCTAGCTATTTACATCATTAATCCAAAAATCCATACATAATCATGCTTATAATCTTAACATAACCATAACTAAGTTATAACTATCATAACATGCTTAAATCTCAAACAAGGGTTAGGGTTTCAAGAGCTTTATACCTTCCTTGGAGTGTGTAAAGACCTTTCTAAGCTTTTCATAGTCCTTGTATACCCATAACCAAGCTTAGATCATCCTAGAAATCAAGAAAATCAAGAGTTGTTCTTGAAAATCACTATTCACCCTAGTCTTTGGTGATTTCTTTGAAAATGGAAACAAGAGAGTTTGGCTTTGAAATTTTTAGGGGATCACTTTTAGGAAATGTAAGACTCACCATAATTTTTACAAGATCAAGAGATGGTGGGAAGAGGGGTTTTGATTTTGGAATTTAGGAGGGAGGCCGAATGGAATTTTCAAGGGGGGGGGAGTTGCTTGGTTTGTTTTGCTTTAATCTCATCCATTCTCATCTATTATCAAGATAATATCTTGTATAAATTCACTTTATTAAAGTGATGAGGTGTTGGATGAGGAATTACCATGACAAGTGTTGAAAATGTGGTGGTTTTAGCCTAACTACATGGTTGCCTTGCTAAGTACTTAGTTGCATTCTCTAGGGTGCTAGTTCCTTGATTCTAGTTTGGTTACTAGATATTTTATACTAGTAGCTTGCACAAGACTCTTTCTTCCTCTGCTTGTTTCTGTGTCCGGTTATTGCCCGTTTCGATTGATCGTTCGTAGGAATATTTCACGGATTTCTAATTAGGGTTTACCGGGAATCCTTTTTAATATTAATACTTTCATTCTCCATCTTTCATTCTAACTTTCCAATTTATATTCCTTAAATCCATTCGTTAAATACTTAAGGCTATCAGTGTCCAGGGAACTCTCGGAGAAAATAAAAGTGCGGTTTTTCAGAATCCGACAGCTTTTACATACACTTATTTTCCCCCTGGATCACTAATACGAACTCGGAAATCCGTTCCGAATACTTCTATATAGTGTCGTCTCATATTATTATATACTCCCACCACAACACTATTCATTCTGTATTCTTTACTTGTTCTCTGAGGGTTGTATAATTGTCCGTATTCTCTTTCGATCGTTCCTTAACCTTTTTACGGAACTACTGGATTAATCGTTACCGATCTGGATGACATGAGAATATTCTCCTGCTTGAAATTGCCATATCTTATTCCCTTAGAAGATAGACTATTCTTACCTATGTTGTTACCCTTTAGCATTCTTCAAGACATAGAAATAATAAAGTCGAATTCCATTCATTCTTTCCAAATATCAATTATTACATTGTAGCCATAACCACTCCTCAGTGGTTTCCTACCTTCATTCTTAAATCAAATATAATAACATCCCAAAATATCAAATCCTCAAAGTTAATATCTCAATTCTTGGATTATAATAATATTTAATCCACTGTCCGGTCAAATATTATACCGAAAAGAATTTGGAATTTCTGAATTCCGATCGTCTCTGCATTCACTTATTTCCTCCGCGTATTACTAATATGACTTCGAAACATCCATATCACGTCCCGTACATAGGGTGGAGTGAAAAGTTTTCCAACTTACAAAATCACTATTCATCCACCAAATTACTATGCACGTACAGGAAACACTATGCACGTACGAGAAATACTATGCACGTACGGGGAATACTATGCACGTATGGGAAACACTATGCACGTACTCATTTCCCTACAAGGATCCATTAGCTCCTTCCTGGATGGTAGATTATTCTTATCTAGGTCCGCAACCATCGAATTACTCTATTCTGACAATATACCAATGCATCGGGATCATTGTCCAAAGCAATATCCATTCATTACAATCATTGTTCTTTGAAACCACCACTCATTAGAGCTGGTGACCTTGTTGTCGGAATCATTGTTCCTCATTTTATCATTACTTAATAAAAAGTTTTAATTACATCCAAAATTTGGGGTTCTTACAGTCTCCCCTCCTTAAAAGGATTCCGTCCCGGAATCAGGTAGGAAGCAAAGAGTCGTTTGCCTGCCGTTCACTCTTTAGCTTCCCGGTCAATTCTTAGTCGTTCTACCCTTCCTCAGCACATCTTCTAGTGCTACAATTCATACTTTATCCTTTTTCCATCAACGTTACTACTTTTCGTACAACTCACTATCCGGGTTATACTCTTACTCAGTCTTATCCTTATTGATACCTGCAGTAACATTGGTATCACTATCACCCTACGATTCGGAGGTAACCTCGCTCGTACTGTGCATTTCCTGATCGCTTTAATCTTCGCAATCTCGATCAATATAGAGAATTGGAAAGATTTATTGAGAGATCACTATGATCAATTGAACATTTGTTATATTGCATAGTTAGTACAGAAGGGGGCCAGCCTTTAGTACTTGACAAGCAATTAAACAAGTCATGGCATTCCACTTAGACTTCTATCACATAGACAGATAGTCACGTAGCAGTACCTCCCCTCCTAAAAGGGTTGTTCTTCTCAATTCATAAAGAAGATGAATAAGAGAGAGGAAGAGAAAAGAGTTCTAAAGGATTATAGAAAGCTTTCATGATTGTAGAATATCATACTCAGAATTTTACCTCTGAACTATAGAGGTTCATCAAAGAAGAAATTAATCATAATTATATCCAGTACTATTTGATCGCAATCTCACGTGTCAACATATCTTGCTGCTTTGTCCATTATTCTATGGACAAATACTCTTGTTCAATCTTAGCGATACTCACATTCGGGAAATCCTTCAACCTTTCAGGTTAAATCTTAGATTTCTCACTTGACATCATTATTACTGACATCCTATATCGTGTTACTAGCTTTTTCATAACTATAATATTGACACTATCAGGTTGTCATCCTGAGAATTCATTAGAAAACCCATTCATAACATTCCTTGCTTCTCATTCCATAGTTGCTTCCCCCAGCCTTTTCTTTATCAATCACGTCCTACTTATTAGCTGCTTCTTACTCATTTCTATTATTTACTTTCACCTTCACCTCTTTATTGAGACACCTTTTTGCACTTGGTACCTCCTTATCGGTATTCCGTCTCATTTATTCTATAATCATCACGTTATTTCAATTTAAACTTTCCGAAATGAATCTGGCCCGATTCCTTTAACTTAGATTCATATAATCTACTTCTGCCAACCTTGTTTCTCATTACTTGTTCTTTTCTATCCGTGGTTTTCCACAGGTTGTCTTTCGTAAGTCAGACCAGGTCGTATATCTACATGCTCGTACTCCTATTATCTGTTGAACCTCTGCATTTTACTGGCGTAGCCTGGCCACATGAAAACCCGTTATGACCGTGCTATAATTTTGGGGGGGTAAGGCTGGCTCGAATACCGCCGTCCGAACACTTTAAACTCTCAAGTGGCCCAATAAGTTTTGGGCTCCACCGCCCTTCCCTCCAAGTCTCATTAATTCTTTCTACGGGAATACGTTTAGCATCACGAATTATCAACCTCATATTCTCTATCTTGTTTGTGCAGAAGTACACTAACACAAACTTGCTTGTCATTCATCAACATGCCATTTAGCTTATCAATAGCAGCACTTTCTTTATCTTTACGTTGTCATCTCCTTCCTTAGAGGAATCACCATCGCTTGTTGTTTACGTAGTGCGTTAATAGCTAACCCTACGGGTTTCAAATCCCTTAGGGAGACAAAGTAATCATTATTCCTTATCCATAAGGAACACTTCCTGAACTTGATGTAGATATAACATGAAGCAGATAGAATTGCAGAAGAGTTTCAAGCATCGCAGCTAGGTCCGGTTGATGAAACTATCACTTATGCATCTTCCATAAAAGACTGGAAACTTAACGGTTTACTTCATCAATTTTGTACCATGGTCCTGGTTTGCCTCAAAACGGGACCTTCTAAGGTACGTAATATGCTTAAGACTCCATCAGGAATCGAATCTTTACTTAAACTATTATTACTGTCAATTCTTGCACAGTCATCAGAAGGAATGTAAATTCCTCCATTCCGATATGACCTTCAAGGTCCTTCCAAATATCATCCTGTTCTTCGGTATGAACATTTGTAATTATTCCTTTATACTTAGACTGTCGGCCACCTCATTGGCCTTTCCTGATAATAATAATTTCTGGTAATCCTTGTTCTCTGGATATATTCCAATTCAAACATTTCTACCTCATTCCCATCATTGTTGGGTTAAAGCATTCTCCCTTAAGCTCTGCTGAAGGAGAAAATATAACTATCAGTCATTTCCATAAGTCATTGCTTCCACCTACCCGTGGGAACTTTATCACGTTTATTCCCAATCCTACTTAGGATACTTCTTTTCTTAGTTCTTTCTTTATCTTAGGATAATCTCAACCTTCATAGGTTCAACCTATACTTCCTCAGGGTTCCATACATGCCTCATCTAGCATTATTGTTACGATGTCATACATTCCTTACCAAACTTCCATTTTTGAAGTTCGGAATATTACCTTTTTCCTTGTAAGGTTTCATAGGCCATCCTTATCATTCCTCCGGTATTTTCTAGGTACCGGGTATATCAAAATGTCATTGATCAATACTCTAATAATTCTATCCATGTTCTTTCCAGAACCCTTTTTAATAATCCTTACCGGTCATTGTTGCCTTAGCAAGTCCAGCTCATATCATCTGAAGTCATAATGTCGTTATTAGGGTTAATGCCACCCCTTGTGCATTCCCTAGGGTTTGTCTTAATTTATGGATATCCTATCCTTAATTCAACTGCCAAGGAATTCTTGTATCTTATAATTGGCAATCAGATCATGTATCCTTAATAAAGGTCTCTTTTCAATCATTCTCATTTGATAATCGATCGGTGGTTTAATGCCACCCTCTTCTTTCAGATAGTTGTCAGCCTATTTGGCCTCAGACAAAATTCCTACAGCATACTGTTCAATTTCTAACCTTTTCTATACCCTCTTCATATACCTTCATTGTTTACTTTCCTCCGTCATAATATATTCATGGTATTCATGATACCCTAACATCATACATCTCAAGTCACTATACTTCCATTTTACTCGAAATCTTGGACAACCATATACACATGAGTCACTTTAGTACGGGTGACCCCATCCCAAAAAGGTCTAGTGAATTCCCAATCAAAACATGGGTTGTTCGGCAGAAGATTCAAACGATCTCATTAATGTTTCCTTTATATCAGAAGCCCTTGCAGTCGGTGCTTTCTTAGAAGCAACCCTGCTTTGTCTTTTCATTGCTGGTCTAGTCACTTTATAATCCGTTGTGACTTGGCCTCAACTGGCCACACATAAAAATATATGATTTTAGGGGTTGGCTAATAGCATTACTTTTCTAGCAATTGCCGGCATAGTGCCTTCTTCTTTGATACCTTTCTACCTTTCCAAAACTTTACTCCATATAAGTCTTAATCAGCTACTCGGCACCGTCTCCGGTCACCTTTCCTCCACTTTTATCTTTTCAACTATTCTTATCAATCCTGCGTGCCACACAAGCTTACCATTCCTGGCATAACAGCCTTTTCATTTAAGTCAATCCTGGAATTTCTCAGTCCGGCTGGTTTCTTACTTACATTTCCTATTTTCGTCCAATCTCACTTCATCATTTTATCACTACTGTCGATTGTAATGCTCAGGGTCCGTTTACTAACCCATTTTACAGCATCCTTACCCAAATCACAGGGTTTGCTCCAATTTTTACTCTCTTCCATGACATTCTCTGATAATCAGAAAGACAAGGTTTGCCAAAATTCACCGAATTCCTTTCCAGACTCAGGGAAATATTGATCAACCTACCCACCTACTGATAACATTAAGGAGACCAGTTTTGAAACCTGAAGAATAGTTCTATGAACCTCCAAGCAGGTGGAATCATAAGCAGTCATAGTTAACGAAATAATCATCATCGGATTGGAAGTTTACCCACTGGAGAGGAATCAATTATATCCATCCCTTAGAAGGGAATCAATAGTTTCAAACTGAAACCTGTCACAACGTCCTGATATTCAATACTACCAAATGTCGGTCTACCTAACCCTTTATGCGAAGCGTCATTGGAAGCACAAAGTCTCCTTTTTCCATTTAGCAATGCCAGCTCTTGGTCATTACCAATTTCACCTTTTAGTTCCAGGAAGATTTTCTCACATTTTCTCTTTAACTGCTGATCGTATTACTTGATCTATTATAATTTCGTGTCGGAGTAAACTTAAGGTAACTACTATAATCCATTCAAAGAGAAGAAGGAATTTAATATTCCTCTGAATCACATGCATCTAACGTTTCTGGTTCATCATTTAACTGAGTTGAATTAACTCTATACTCAGTCTCTGGCAGTAGTCTCATTACGAGTTCATCTTGACTCACTAGTCTTATATTCCGGTAGGTTCTGAGATCATTGTCTTGCTTACTATTTCCTTATATAACTTTACCCAATCATGCTATCACTTCCCATTGTCTTTACTTTCTAAATGATTCATTCATAAAATGAACATTTTCCTTAATAAAACCACCTTATTAACCTCAATTTGGTTCCATAATTTACAACCTACGACACCTGCCTTCCCATGGTGAATTATTACTGACCATATTCATACTAATTCATTTATCAAATGATATGGCACTTACTGCCTCCTTCTCAACTATTCCTAGGGACTCTGCTCCTCGCCCTAAATCGATGTCTTTAATAATCATACATCCCTCTAGCTCTTTCTTTGTTAAGATGAAAATCTCTAAGGATTCTCATCTATTTCCGTATAAGATCTCAAGTAATTCTTCCAATCCTTCATTCTTGCTGGTACTACATCTGGTAGTTCGGCTATGAATTCAACATGCATCTTCAGATCTCTTAATAATATCTCGGTTCTTTATACTCACTTTTCTGAGCACCATATCTTAATCATCACAGTCATTCTGGCTGCGACCCTCATTACCCATGGGTAAGCTCCTTATCCTCACAGGATTTTCCTTATCTGCTGGAACCTCTTCTGGGTCTCCAGTAGGGTACTCCATCGAATTACCCGCTGATCTTCAGCATATAAAGCATCATCGCGCTGTTGCTCGTATGCCTCAAGGTCAGTCGCCTTACTCGTCGATACGATATCGGGCTAAGTTACTATCATTATACTTACGAGTTCCCATAAGGGTTTTATATGTCATCACTACATTAAGTAGTCCGACTATGAACTTGGCAAGAGTTCTTATTATCTTATTGAATTTATTGTTTTAACGTCACCTCATCTCTGGGGTTTATAACGTACGCTCTGATACCACTTCTGTAACACCCCCAGATCCGGGGTCCGGGATCCGGTGGTTACGGTTTCCAATTCTGTCCACAACAATTGAACTTTCCTTAACATAAAATAAATTACGTCTCTATAACCCAACACAACAATATAAAACACACCCGTTATAGTCCCAGAGATGAAATCAGAGTAACAATCAAATTTTTATTAATCACATTATGAGTTCTTACAATCCAAAAGAATTTCAATATAATACATACTCTTTGCCATCCATTTACATAAGTCATACTAGACCATATTCTTGGTACTGAAAGAATAAATATACCCTACCAATAGCTTCTTCTTCAGCTCTGGTAGTCTCATCGTCCTCGCCCGCGTCGAGTGCGCCTTGTGCGAGTCATCTGGTCTAGCTGTTGTTGTGATATAATAATAAAGCAAGGGTGAGCAATAGCCCACCAACAATAATATATAACTGAACGATAATGTATAACAGTTCAAAAGTATCTTTCAAACCATATGCCATGCATTTACGGAAATGATGCCAGTATAATATGAACGATGAAGTTACAAGGTAACTTAAAGTAATTGTTTGTAGAAATATCTGCTACATCAAAGTAAGCGAGATATTCTTATTGTTATTAAGAAGAGGAACTTGCAAGAAAAGGTTGCAATTCCAGTTATGACCCTTTTCCAACTCTGCCAACAGTAATCATGTTGCAGGAAATAAATAAATTTGGATGATGAACCAATGATGGAGTATTCACCGCGCCCGCTGTTCCAATCTTGATGATCAGTCGAGATCGTACAGCTCAATTTAGATTTACTACCGGTAGAAGGAAGAACTGACGGCTTTACTTGTATACCGCCTTGCTAGCTCTCCCCGGCCAACGGTTGGGCCAAAGGGGATGGACCGGCGCTACTCGGCCTCTTACACGACTCCTAGTTCAAATAGAATTCATGATACTGAATGTAACGTTCGTCCCCCTTTCCCCAAGTATAATACTTGTTGATAAGACTCCACAAAGTAGTCGTATCTAGTTGGAAAGGAAAATTTACCAATAACTCCCAAGCTATTACTTGGTAACGGATATTAACTTGTTCCAGTAATCTTACCCCTCGAAAGATGAGAAGGTAAGCAACGACTTAATAAGTCAACAGCACCCGAGTTGCGAGTGAAGGGAAAACTTTATGACCGGGAAGTCGACAAGATAAATAACATTTTTCCAAGTAAGGTTCCCTTATTATTAAGGAGATAGACTCAAAGAAGAATGATGTCTGAGAACCTTTCTTGATATAAGATTAATAAAAATATGACTCCGGAATATTTTCTGTAATAATCGAAGAAGATAAACCTTATCGAGGTTATTCCAAGTATGGAATAAATATTCAGAGAATATTTATTGAATTAAAATATTTTACAGATCATTTAGGAATAAGAAAGAATATCTTATATCAGAGTATTTCTCAAAATAATCCCTGAAGAAATATCAGGAGAATATTTAGTGAATAAATAAATTTTTAAATGAATATTCAAAACAATATTCATTAATTAATAAGACCTGAAAAGAATATTTAAGGTAATATTCATAATTAATTAGGAATTTAAATGAATATTCAAAAGTAATATTCATTTAATGAATAATATCCTAAATGAATATCAAGTAATATTCATTTAGTAATCCAAGCCTTAAGGAATATTCGAGATAATATTCGATAATTAAATCAAGCTTCAGATGAATATTAAAATAATATTCATCAAGTATTTAATATCTTAAATGAATATTCAAAAGTAATATTTATTTAATATAATAATATTCTAAAAGAATATCCAAATAATATTCATTTAGTAGTCTCATCTTTAGAAGAATATTCGAAATAATAATCGATAATCAATTCGACTCTGAATGAATATTGACAAATATTATTCGTCGAATGATTACGTTCAAATAATTATTTGAAGTAAGGATCATTAAATAAATAAGCTCGAACGAATATTCAAATAATATTCGTCGCCCAAATAATAGAAAATATTTACTTAAATATTTTCCTCCGAGGTAATCTCGATATATCAAGGAATATTGACTCCCGGTCTATATTTGATTAATAAGATGTATACGCCCTTCTATGAGGGTCTTACAATAACCGGCTTATAACTGATATATAACTATCTAGCTTATAAGCCAACAATAACATTCAGGGAACAAGTATATCAATTCAACTTGAAAGTAGGCATGCATGCAATGGCATATGTATATCAGCAATCATATATATATATTTATTCAATCACAACAACAGCCTAAAAGAAGGGAATTGAAACTTGCCTGGTAGTCGAGTACGGTAAGGGGTAGTGGTAGCGGGTCCCGGTTCAGCTTGGTGATCTATAAATAGCCAAGGCATTCGGGATTAATCACTTAACATATTAAAAGTTAAGTTATTCTTAAATCGAAACACGTTCTCAAGTTATCTCGTTATACCCCTTTTAGTGGATTACTTATTCTCACTGATCCGACCCGACATTCGTTCGTTAATACGACATGTCACTGCACTTGTACTTGGGACATACTTAAGTCATATGAGTTCTAAGGTTGATCGTTACGAACCAATATTATACTCCGAGTTTTATCGCCCGTTTTCTAAGTGTTTTACCGAAGTTATAAAAGAGTCGTCTTTTAGGGGTTCGTTCGCGTTTAACCTCGACTCGAACATTTTTAATAAATCAAAAAATGATCCTTTTGACATACGGTTTTCTTTCACGCCTTCCTTTTTACCTCTAGTATTTATTTTCCAAGATTTGCCATGACGTTACATAGTTTACGAGGGTTCAATTACAGTTACGAACTTTCGTTTACGGATTCGAACTACTTTTAGTAATTTGGTCATAAATCCTAAACCGTAAGTCCGTTTCACGTGATCTTTATATCCAAACAAAGCTTAGAACATTACCTATCCTATCATGGCAGATAAGGTCTCTGTACAGTAGGGTTTCGACATGGAAAATGGCATACAAAACATGGTATTGTAAAATCGGGCATTATAACGGCTGTAAATCGAATATCTACCAATTTCGAATCTTCCCATAAACATAGTATTCAACCCAAACAACATATACATGAATTATATACATGAACTGAGGCCAAGCAATGCCTTTCCGTTCATCTAGCTATTTACATCATTAATCCAAAAATCCATACATAATCATGCTTATAATCTTAACATAACCATAACTAAGTTATAACTATCATAACATGCTTAAATCTCAAACAAGGGTTAGGGTTTCAAGAGCTTTATACCTTCCTTGGAGTGTGTAAAGACCTTTCTAAGCTTTTCATAGTCCTTGTATACCCATAACCAAGCTTAGATCATCCTAGAAATCAAGAAAATCAAGAGTTGTTCTTGAAAATCACTATTCACCCTAGTCTTTGGTGATTTCTTTGAAAATGGAAACAAGAGAGTTTGGCTTTGAAATTTTTAGGGGATCACTTTTAGGAAATGTAAGACTCACCATAATTTTTACAAGATCAAGAGATGGTGGGAAGAGGGGTTTTGATTTTGGAATTTAGGAGGGAGGCCGAATGGAATTTTCAAGGGGGGGGGGAGTTGCTTGGTTTGTTTCGCTTTAATCTCATCCATTCTCATCTATTATCAAGATAATATCTTGTATAAATTCACTTTATTAAAGTGATGAGGTGTTGGATGAGGAATTACCATGACAAGTGTTGAAAATGTGGTGGTTTTAGCCTAACTACATGGTTGCCTTGCTAAGTACTTAGTTGCATTCTCTAGGGTTCTAGTTCCTTGATTCTAGTTTGGTTACTAGATATTTTATACTAGTAGCTTGCACAAGACTCTTTCTTCCTCTGCTTGTTTCTGTGTCCGGTTATTGCCCGTTTCGATTGATCGTTCGTAGGAATATTTCACGGATTTCTAATTAGGGTTTACCGGGAATCCTTTTTAATATTAATACTTTCATTCTCCATCTTTCATTCTAACTTTCCAATTTATATTCCTTAAATCCATTCGTTAAATATTTAAGGCTATCAGTGTCCAGGGAACTCTCGGAGAAAATAAAAGTGCGGTTTTTCAGAATCTGACAGCTTTTACATACACTTATTTTCCCCCTGGATCACTAATACGAACTCGGAAATCCGTTCCGAATACTTCTATATAGTGTCGTCTCATATTATTATATACTCCCACCACAACACTATTCATTCTGTATTCTTTACTTGTTCTCTTAGGGTTGTATAATTGTCCGTATTCTCTTTCGATCGTTCCTTAACCTTTTTACGGAACTACTGGATTAATCGTTACCGATCTGGATGACATGAGAATATTCTCCTGCTTGAAATTGCCATATCTTATTCCCTTAGAAGATAGATTATTCTTACCTATGTTGTTACCCTTTAGCATTCTTCAAGACATAGAAATAATAAAGTCGAATTCCATTCATTCTTTCCAAATATCAATTATTACATTGTAGCCATAACCACTCCTCAGTGGTTTCCTACCTTCATTCTTAAATCAAATATAATAACATCCCAAAATATCAAATCCTCAAAGTTAATATCTCAATTCTTGGATTATAATAATATTTAATCCACTGTCCGGTCAAATATTATACCGAAAAGAATTTGGAATTTCTGAATTCCGATCGTCTCTGCATTCACTTATTTCCTCCGCGTATTACTAATATGACTTCGAAACATCCATATCACGTCCCGTACATGGGGTGGAGTGAAAAGTTTTCCAACTTACAAAATCACTATTCATCCACCAAATTACTATGCACGTACAGGAAACACTATGCACGTACGGGAAATACTATGCACGTACGGGGAATACTATGCACGTATGGGAAACACTATGCACGTACTCATTTCCCTACAAGGATCCATTAGCTCCTTCCTGGATGGTAGATTATTCTTATCTAGGTCCGCAACCATCGAATTACTCTATTCTGACAATATACCAATGCATCAGGATCATTGTCCAAAGCAATATCCATTCATTACAATCATTGTTCTTTGAAACCACCACTCATTAGAGCTGGTGACCTTGTTGTCGGAATCATTGTTCCTCATTTTATCATTACTTAATAAAAAGTTTTAATTACATCCAAAATTTGGGGTTCTTACAAAAGGAAAAATAGAACCTTGATTGAAGCTGCCAGAACTATGCTTGATGAAGCAAAATTGCCAACTTATTTCTGGGCAGAAGCTGTTCAAACTGCTTGTTTTACTCAAAATGCAACAATGATCAATAAGCATGGAAAGACACCATATGAGATGGTGAAGAAAAAGAAGCCTAACCTGAAATACTTTCATATTTTCGGGTGCAAATGTTTTGTTTTGAAGACTCATCCAGAACAGTTGACCAAGTTTGAGCTAAAGGCAGATGAAGGAATTTTTGTTGGCTATCCACTGTCAACAAAGGCATTCAGAGTTCACAATCTGAGAACTAAAGTGATCATGGAATCTATACATGTTTATTTTGATGATAAGAAGATAACTGGACTTGAAGACAAAGATGAATATGATCAACTGAACTTTGAAAATGAAGATTTAAACTCTGATGAAACAATTCTGACAGACTCTGTTGAAACAAACTCTGAACCTCTACTGGTAAACACTGGAGAAACTTCTCAGTCACAACAAAGGGGAGAACCAGTTGAGGGGGAGCATGATCAAGATGAAGACTCAAACACTGATATTGAGTCAACTGAAAAATCTGGATCAAACTCTGATGCTTCAAACTCTGAAAATTCAAATTCTGACTCTGTGCAGTCAAGTTCAGGAGGAGTCTCAGAAAACGAAGATAGATCACAACAAAATCAGGAGAGCATGGATCAAGGGGGAGGATCACATGCTGAGAGAAGTCATTTGCCTTCTGCTAGGAAATGGACTAAATCACATACACCTGATTTGATAATTGGTGATCCAGATGCAAAAGTGAAAACAAGAAGTGCTACTGCAAGTGAATGTCTGTTTCATGCATTCTTGTCTAAAAATGAACCAAAGAAAGTGGAAGAAGCTCTTCAAGATGCTGACTGGATAACAGCAATGCAGGAAGAGTTGAATGAATTTGAAAGGAATGAAGTCTGGACCCTTGTACCAAGGCCAAAGAACAGATCTATTGTTGGTACTAAATGGGTTTTCAGAAACAAGACTGACAGTGAAGGTGTTATCACAAGAAACAAGGCTAGACTGGTAGCAAAAGGCTATTCACAGCAGGAAGGAATAGACTATGATGAAACATTTGCTCCAGTTGCAAGATTGGAGGCAATCAGAATTTTTCTAGCATATGCCTCTAACAAGAAATTCAAAGTGTTCCAGATGGATGTGAAAAGTGCTTTTCTGAATGGAAAGCTTGAAGAAGAAGTGTTTGTTGAACAACCACCAGGATTTGTGGACCCCAAATATCCAGATTATGTCTACAGGCTAGATAAGGCACTATATGGACTTAAGCAGGCACCAAGAGCATGGTATGAGACACTTGCTCAATTTCTTCTAGAAAGTGGATTCAACAGAGGAACAATTGACAAAACTCTATTTTATTTCAATCAAGGAAGTGACCTCCTTTTAGTTCAAATTTATGTTGATGACATTATCTTTGGGTCTACTAATGATAAACTCTGTAAGAAGTTTGCCAAGCTCATGCAGTCCAGATATCAAATGAGCATGATGGGAGAGCTTAGTTACTTTCTAGGCCTACAGGTGAAACAAACAGATGATGGTATTTTTATTAATCAAGAAAAATATACCAGAAATCTTCTCAAGAAATTTGGTATGCTTGACTGTTCATCTGCATCAACTCCCATGGCAACAACAACTAAATTGGACAAAGACACAGGAGTTTCAGTGGATATGACAAACTACAGGGGCATGATAGGATCTCTTCTATACTTGACAGCTAGTAGGCCTGACATCATGTATGCAACCTGTCTTTGTACAAGGTTTCAGGCAGATCCTAGAGAGCCACATCTGACAGCTGTGAAAAGAATCTTCAAGTATCTCAAGGGCACCATATCATTGGGTCTGTGGTACCCCAGAGAATCAGATTGCAAGCTACTTGGGTATTCTGATGCAGACTTTGCAGGCTGCAAGATAGACAGAAAGAGCACTAGTGGAAGTTGTCAATTTCTTGGTGCCAGACTTGTTTCCTGGTACAGCAAGAAACAGAAATCAATCTCCACATCTACAGCAGAAGCAGAGTATATTGCAGCTGGTAGCTGTTGTGCACAGATCTTGTGGATGAAGAATCAACTGCTGGATTATGGATTGAGGTACAGTAAAATTCCTATTTACTGTGATAATCAAAGTGCTATTGCTATGAAAGGTAATCCAGTACAGCGTTCAATGACCAAGCACATCAGCATAAGGTACCACTTCATCAGAGAACATGTAGAAGAAGGGAATATTGAACTACATTTTGTGTCTACAGAACAACAGCTTGCAGATATCTTCACTAAACCGTTGAGTGAAGCTACATTTACAAGACTGGTCAATGAACTAGGAATGGTCTCTGGTTCTGACTAGGAATGTTGGTTAGATTCAAATCTTACTTATGTAGTGTATTACTCATATTTCCTGATTGGTTAAATGCTAAGTGAACTCTGTTGATTAAACTCTGTTATGCTTACTCTGTTAAACTCTGTCAGACAACTTGCCACAATCAACTGCTAATTACCAGCTAGGATCCAATATAGCATCCGTTGATTGTAGGTTGCATCAGTTGATGACTAACTGGACTGTATCCGTTGATGTTATACGGTCTTATCCGTTGATGGTTGTGTTATACAGTCTCTAAACTCTGTCAGCATGTCTGTATGTCATACACTGTTAATAAGTTCGATAAACTCTGTGAACTCTGAGTTGATTTTTGTCTGAATGAAAAACACCAATGAAGAAATATGTATGAAGCATGATTCTCAGCAATTAATCATGAATCTTTCTGAGTTATTGTGATCTAATCTTAGATTGTGCAGAAAGTTAACACAGCATGATACTGGCTCATATTTATAGCATCTCTTAGTTTATTTTGTCCTAAAATCTGAGTCTATAAATACTGTGTGCATTACCTTACATGAAAAACTACTGATGTTGATGAACTCTAAACTCTGTTAGTTATACTCTGATAGAATAAAATGCTTACTGCAATACCCCAAAGAAAATGTATATAGGTTGTTATACTTCTTTGAGATTATGTTGGATACTAGGATGACCCAGGAACTTATTGGTATATAATATGTGCTAAAATTCTCTGATTTTTGGTGACTAGTTAAATACTAGGATGACCCAGGAACTTATCAAAATGATAAGGGCTAAAATTTTTGAATTTTTGGTGACTGGTTCCAACCTCTGATTACTGGAATGAATAAAAAAAAATAAAATAATAATAATAAAAAAAAAATTATATAGAGGGGGTATAAAATAAAAGTTACTGTATATAGTTTGATTACTTCAGAGTTTAGCTTTCATCATATAGTCAGTGTTTACTATGACAGTTTGTGCATCCAGTGTTTATTGATTTACTTTATGGATTTTATGAAAAATTAGATGCTCTAAAAATTGATTTAGTAAACTCTGCTTCACACACACATATTTTCACAACTGTGCAATTTATGAAAGGGTTTCGGTGATAAAGTTGGAGAATTGACAAACGCTGTTGATTCGTGATTTGTACTCTAAGGTAAATTTTCACTTGGATAATTTGAAAATTTTGGAGTAAATAGGGATTTTGACAACTGTTAATCAGTGAATTGTTGATGAATGTGTTCTTTATATGATTACTTTAATTAGTGTTCATATACTCTTCTTTGATTTATTTCCTTGAAGAACAGTTCATAAAACATAAATAAAAATTGCAGAACACAATGAATAAGATTAGAGAAACATAATTTTTCATTGATAATAAGAAAGAGATTACAAGCAAATATTACATCTTTTCGTTCTCTCTATCTGCTAATCTATTCAACAGGAAAATAAAAGGTCAGTCCAAACCACTCCATTGTTAGCAAAAAATCCCAGATCCCATCTTTGCCATGTTATTTGGGTGGAAGTTGAAGGGATAAGGTTATTTTTGCTAACATATTCATTAACAATGGTTGGTGGTGTTGGATGAGGATGCCTTCGAGGAGAGCCATGTAAATGTTGCTTGGAGAGCAGCATCGATGTCGATCACCCTTGCAGGTTTCTCTCTCTCGATCTCTTCCAGACCGGCATCCATTTGCAGCCACAGCGTCTCAAGCTGCCTTTCCCACTCAAACGCTTCAAATTCTTCACGCGTATAGCTGAAGATGTCCCTATTCTCGACAGGATGAAGGTTCTTTTCTTTGATGGTAAGGTTGGCCATTGTTTTTCAGAGTGTTTGGTTTGAAGGGTTTGTGATTTTACAGGGGAGACTGAAAGGTTAAAGGTTTAATGAACTAATCTGAGCAAGTCTCTAGGCCTTAAATAGAGATGGGTAAGAACGAAGTTCTTAAACGCTTCGTATTCTGGTCATTAAAGGCAACAGGTAAACGCTTCATATTCTGGTTTTAATTGGGTCCAGATATTTTAAAAGAGTATTATTTGATTTTTGTTTAAATCAAATATTTTAATGTTTTAATTTGCAAAATATTCTTCTTAAAAATAAGCGCACGTGACCCACTCGCCCATTAATGTGTCTCACTCACAAATTATTGTGTCCCACTACACATTAATCTAGGAACTGATTGAGTGTTTGTTACATAAGAGATTGGGTTTTTAATTACTCTAATTACTTTTGTGTCCAAACGGTTGTATTTTATTCTTACATCTCACAGTTCTCTCATTTTTTTTTCACTTGGGCATTCTCGCAACCACCTTTTCTACATACATTTCTCTTGGAAATTCTTGCAAAGTTCTTAACTCAATGGCTTCTAAAGCATTCACTGCTCTTGGTTTACGGTTTGTTCCTAACAACTATGAAGCTCCACTCTATCATGAACGCGTTCCAGAACCGTTTCATCTAATGCAGAACTTCTTGAGAGACTCAGAGATTGGACAAGCTCTGGTTTGCTGAATGGTACAAAGAGGATCGTATTTTTCCACGAGGAAGAGCAGCTGATTTTGTTAAGCAAAATGCTGATACTATCTCCAATCCAGAGATTCTTTCTTGCTTAAAAGCAACTGTAGTACAAGTCAAAACTCTGGATAGAAGATTTGATGACACTACACAGGCGATCACTGCTTTGAGGAATGAGGTTGTAGCTAGAGAAATGAAAATGGAAAGAGATTCAAAACTCGTGACTACAAAATTTTCTACAGCTCAAGACAATCTCTTTGCCAGACTGAGTAAAGTTGAAGAGAATCAGTCTGACTTATCTGCTAAAATTGATTCTATTGCTACCTCCTTGGAGTTAATTACATCTATTCTTATGCCTGATGATGTCAAAAAGGGGGAGAGAGTTGTCAGGAGGGATAGTGCTGGAGATGGAGGGGCAAGTAGTAAAGGAAAGAACAAGGCTGAAGAGGTTCAAACTTTGAGAACTAGCAAGTCATCCAAATCAAAGTCTGTTGGGAGAAATACTGATACTCAAGGTACTTCAAAGACCAAGAGTTTGTTGTTACCTTCTAATCCACAAACTGATGAAGAATTGGCTGCTAAGCTGTTTATTGAAGAGAATGAGGAAGGAGTTACGATTGAGGACATTGAAGCTGAAGAAAAGAGTTTACAAGAGGAACATCTCAAAGCTTTAAAGTCTGGTAAGGTACAAAGAGGAAAAGCTCCTAGACCTGTTGTTAAAGGTGTTGTGATCAAAGAAAGGGCTGATGTTAGTCAAAGATCTCGGTTTTCAAAGGAAGCAATGGCAGCAGAAGCTAAACTCAAGCTAAAAGGCATTGAAGGAGAAAGTTCACAGAAGAAAGTTACAACTTCTGTTGCATCACAAGTAATGATCACACCTTTACACTCTTCTCAGTTGAAATCGGTTTTTGGGAAAGGAACAATTCATGATCCAAATGTATTATCTGGAGTTTCTATGAATGTTTCTGATGGAAGAGCTTTGTCTGGCAAAGTTGGAAATAATAAGGGTGGACTAGGTTCACACAGAGACAAAAGGCAATATACTGGTCCTAGAGATCCTTCTTCACTGGCTGTTCCAGGTCGTGGTGTTCCTCAAGAGAGTTTGGACAGACTGGAATCAGTACAGTTAGTTCATCAGAAGAGTTTAAACAAGGATTTTCTCTTGTACTTCATGGCTGATGGGACGGTATTTAAAGTTGGTGAGAATGATATTGACTTGAAATGTTGGGAAGAACTAGAGTATGTTCTGTATCTTTTCAAGGTGAATAGTCAAAGGACTCAATCAGTTGCTAATGTGCTCAGATAGAGAATGATTCAGAATCTGGCGATCAGAGGAGAGAAATATAATAGCAGATATGTTCCTAAATACAGGGATTACAAAGGAAATCTCATTGAAATGAAGAAAGGTACTGCAAAGTTAAAGACTAATTTGGGAGTTACAGTACTTGACTTCAATTCACAGTCAGAAAAAGTCAAGTTTATCAGACTTGGAAATGAGATGAGAAGGAACAAAATCTATGATCTTAGGGCTGCTATTTATCAGACAGATGAGAGTGATCCTCAGCTCAGAGAAATTAAAGAAGTTATGAAGATTGAGCTTGAAAATGCAGAAAGAAGATTGCTCATAGATTATCTCAGAGCTATGCCAGATCTTGAAGTGATAAGAGATTAAGGTCTGTAAGGATTTTCTTATTCTCTGTAGTTTTTGTTAAGTAGAAGCTTAAACTCTGAATTTGTGTAAACACTGTATTTGTTTATTTGTTTTGACATCATCAATTATTGTCATTAACTTGTGCATTTTTGCTAATGAACAAGTTGGGGGAGATTGTTAAATATAATTGATGTGTTTTAATCAGTGTTTAAGTGTTACAGTGAATTATCAGAGTTTAGCCGGAAGCAGTCAGAGTTTAGTGTAAACTCTGACAGATGGAAGCTCGACAGAGTTTGTCAAACTCTGTCTGGAGGTAGCGTCTACTGGTCAACAGTGATTGAAGATTTATTATGGAAGTGATATCTTTGAAGATTGGATAGCTATCAAAGAGATCAAGTTGACATAGGAGAAGAGTGACAATCTGTAATTGATATCATTGTATAGCTGATTATTAGGAATATCAATTAGAGATTGTATCGTAGCTGTATGATATATAAATACAGTTAGGTTAACCCTAGAAGGGTATCGTACAACGAATTATCTTTATTGTAACCTAGCAGCTCTTTGTGATATTTTACATCACGAAGAGGGTTCTTAATACAAGAAGTTTTTAAGTGCATAAACGTTTTACTTGTTAAACTCTCATACTAAGTTGATTATTAATTGTGTATTCGGCCTAACATATACCATTTTCTTTAAGATAACCTAAAAACTCTCCGCTTAAGTACTCACCTCCTCGATCTGATCGAAGAACTTTTATACTACGTGCGGTTTGTTTTTCTACTTCATTTCAATATTCCTTGAACTTTTCAAAAGCTTCGGATTTGTATTTCATAAGATATACATATCCTAACCTGGATCGATCATCCGTAAAAGTAATGAAGTATGAAAATCCTCCTCTAGCACTTGTTGACATTGGTCCACATACATCTGTGTGTACCAAGTCTAACAACCCCGCAGCTCTCTCTCCATGTCCAGTAAATGGAGATTTAGTCATTTTACCCATGAGACAAGACTCGCATGTAGGATATGATTCAAAATCAAAATGTTCTAGTAACTTATCCTTATGTAATGTGCGAAGTCTGTTCTCACTAATATGACCTAGTCTGCAGTGCCATAAATAAGTTGGATTTTTATTATCTCCTTTTCTTTTATTATTTGGTTGTTCAATTTGAAACAAATTATGTTCTAAGTCACATATATACAAACCGTTATGTAATGTACCGTATCCATAAGTAATATTATTTCTCTTAATTAAACATTTATTATTCTCAACAATAAATGTAAAACCATCCGAATCAAGTACAGGAATAGAAACAATATTTCTTACAATTGATGGTACATAATAACATTTATTCAACACAATAGTTTTGCCCGTAGGCATATGCAAAGGAAATGATCCTACAGCTGCAGCAGCAACTCTTGCTCCATTGCCCATCAATAGAATCACTTCATCTTCCCCCATAGATCTACTTTGCTTTAGTCCCTGCAACGAATTGCAAATATGAGACCCACAAGCAGTATCCAATACCCAAGTAGAAATCTGACTTAAAGACATATTTAGTTCAATCATGAACATACCTGAATCAGAAGCGGTAATCTCATTGCCCTTCTTATTCTTTAACTCTGCAATGTAAACCTTACAGTTCCTCTTCCAGTGTCCCACCTTGTTACAGTGGAAGCAAACTCCTTTGCTTTTCGGGTCAGCCTTTGGTGGAACAGGCTTATTCTCACCCTTTTTCTTATTCTTCGGCTTCCAGTTCCTCTTCCTCTTAGTAGAGGTACTGGCACCGATCATAAGAACAGAACCCCTTTTGGAGGGAAAATTCGCCTCAGCAGTTTTCAGCATGTTGTGGAGCTCAGCTAAGCTGACATCCAGCTTGTTCATGTGAAAGTTCATAACGAACTGCGAGAACGAATCCGGGAGTGACTGCAAGACTAAATCTTGGCTTAACTCCCCATCCATGACAAAACCTAACTGCCATAGATGCTCAATCAGATTGATCATCTTAAGCACATGGTCATTCACAGACGACCCTTCAGCCATTCTACATTGGAATAGCTCTTTCGATATATCATATCGAGCGGTTCTCCCTTGTACATCATAAAGCTCCTGTAGATGTATCAGAATGGTAGGAGCATCCATTTTCTCATGTTGCTTCTGTAACTCAGGTGTCATGGATGCTAGCATGACACATTGAGCAACATTAGCAGCATCTAACCAGTCATTATACACTTCTTGTTCTTGGAAAAGTGCATCATCAGAAGGAGGTACAGGTAAAGGCGAGTCAAGCACATAATCCTTCTTCTCAGCCCTGAGAACGATTCTCAGGTTTCGAAGCCAATCAGCATAATTGGGACCAGTCAATTTGTTCGCATCAAGTATGCTACGGAGTGATAGAGTAGAAGACATGATCTATAAATCTGAAATTTGTGAATACATAACAACATTAGTAGATATCCAATTTTATTATAACACCTTATGAATCGGGTCTTTATTCATAGGTGGCTCCCACAGTTTTATTAAAATTATACAACCCTCAAATGTATAACTTAAGCATTCTCAATGCATGTGAGAATAGGGATCCTACTTTCCATTATATAACCTCGGCTGTAGCACGAAACGCTATGTAATGTTCCATAGGCAGATAACTCTTTATCAATTACATCTCATGTTATTCCATAATTCCATTTAGCCTCTTGAATCATTGAATCACGGCTGTAGCACGTCTAAATTCAATATTCTAAGTCAAGTGAGACCCAACATCTCGTTAAATTAATAAGATCTCAATAGCCCACGGCTGTAGCACGTAACGACAATTGGATTCTAATTAATTATACGTATCTCATGTAATAGACAAGTAATTCCTATTTTTGAAAACGAAGCCCTCGGCTGTAGCACGAAACGACAAAGCTCAAAACTAAGAATTACTTTCTACCATGTTGGAAGGCTATGACCGACACAAGCCCGTTGTGACATTGGCCATTTTATTACTTGATATTAAATAACGAGGGATTTTATATTATTTAGGTTACGAAACGTTTTCGTTAAAACCTAAAGTCAAACATGCATTTTATATACGATATATAAAACTATATATATTATCTCATGGCATTTCTATGCACACATATATATAGGCAAACATGTTATATCATGTTAAACATTGTTAAACATCTATATGAAACAATATTAGTATTTTAAAGCATTTTAACACAATTAAAACGGGCTTTAAAACACTTCCGGAAGCTATAACCATTTTAAAATTAATTTTTAAAATTTATTTGACCACTCCATTAGATCCGTCTCGAAAAAACGAATCCAACGATATATTATACGCCTCAAACGGAGTTACGGATCAACGGGAAAAATCAAAATACGAATCAGGGCCATTTCTGTCATCTACAGCCCCTGTAACGCATTACCAGAATGCGTTACAAGCCAAAAATAACATATCACTTGCGTAACGCATTCAACAGACGCGTTACACATGGATGACGTCATGCTGACGTCAGCATCCGACCCGACCCATGACCCGACCCGACCCGGCGCGTGCGCTGCACGCGCGGCGCGTGAGCCGCCAGCGCGTGACGCCCACGCGCGGAGGACAGTCGCGCGTACTGAATTCTGATTTCAGCGTTCAGTCAGCAATATTGAATAAAAATCTTCAGTCGGCCAGTCCTTTAATAAACCAGCCCACTTATTCAACCTTTTGGGCCCCCAACTTTAACTACCCATCTAGATATTTTATAAATAATATATATATTTATAAAATAGATTATTATTTATTAATTTCTAAACTCTTTAAAAATCAATAATAAATAATCTATACATGGGAAAATTATGAAACTTTATTTGTATAGGCTAAGTAGAACATACTGTCACAGCCAGAGTGTGTTCTTGTAATCAAATAATTGCTGAAGTGTAATAATTATGTATCTTGGAAGAAGTTCATTGATATGTTCAAGCCTCAAGAGAATACATCAGTTCGACATCAATAATAAAGTTATTGTCAATACATTGATGGTAACGTTACAAGAAGACTGCATGTTGCAAGGTCACGACAACAAGTCTCATTCGACAGCAACATTGGCTGAAGCATGGGACAGCAACATTCTCACACTTGACAGCAAGTTTGGAGTTCCGACAGCAACATTGGCGGGAGCTCATACTGTCAACTACTGAATATTCCTATGAAAACAAACTTGGCGGCAAAGGTTACTGTCTCACTGAATTATTTGATTTGGAGATTTTATCTCAGTCAAACCCCCGTGACAGTTTAGATGTTCGAGAAATAGATTTTCTGCAATTCGTCAAAGATTGTAGCAGACCTGCAAGACTACGACAGAAGCTTGAGAGATCACAAGACGAGGCTCGATAATTCAAGAGTATGACAAGTCTGCATCTACTAGAATTATTATAGCTAATTTTAGAAAGAACCCAGAATGCCTTATGCTTAATGATAACTCTGTTTGTATAACATTTTAGGAAATGTCACATGGGTGGGCAACTTGTGAGGAGCTGCCACTTGAAAACGATAACAGCTCCGCGACCCATGTGACTGAGATGTTAGAGAAAGATTAGTCTATATAGAGACACATCTCTCATTCTTTCAGTAGTGATTTCTTTCAAGAAGTCGAAGCTTGAGAAAACCATTTTTCTCGAGGTTGTAGCAACACATTAAAAAATAAATAAAATATTTATTTTGTGAGAACATCTTGAATTACCACTTGTGTTTGCAATTCTTGGGTAGATAGTTTACAATCTTATCATTGTTGTTGAGCTAAAGATTTGAAATTATCTATATTGCATTCAACCCCCCTTCTGCAATATACTCCGGGACCAACAACTGGTATCAAAGCAACAGATTGATATACAAATCTGAAGATCATGACGAGTATTCAGAAGTCAAGTGGTATCAAGATTCCAGTCTTTGATAAAGAGAACTACGATTTCTGGAAAAGAAAGATCTTTTTATTTATCAAAGCTGCCCATCCACTATACATGGGAATCCTTGAGAACGGCCCCTTCATTCCTCAAAAGGAATTAGCTGCTGCTACTGTAAATGAAGAAGTCATTCCAGCCCATTGGGTTGCCACGAGGCCTTCAGAATACACAGAGACCAAAAAGGAGAATGTTGCCTTGGATGACTACTTACAACTTATCTTGCTCGACTCTCTCACTTTAGACAAAGCCATGTGTGGTAATGTCATGGGATGTTCATCTGCAAAAGAGATGTGGAGTAAGATAGAGCTGCTGCGTGAAGGAAGTGAAGAGGTCTGAGAAAATCAAAGGCAAATCCTTGTATCACAATATGAAGTCTTCATGGCCAAGCCAAGAGAAGAACTCACACACATGTTTGAAAGGTTCAGTAAGCTAATAGCGGAGTTACAAATTCATGGGAAGTTCTACGATAGAAAGGAGATCAACATTAAATTTCTGCTCACTCTCCCTGAGCATCTTGAGTACAAAGTCACAGCCATAAGAGAAGGAAGAAACTTGAACGATGT
This sequence comes from Saposhnikovia divaricata, assembly GCA_036435485.1. Lineage (NCBI taxonomy): Eukaryota > Viridiplantae > Streptophyta > Magnoliopsida > Apiales > Apiaceae > Saposhnikovia > Saposhnikovia divaricata. The sequence goes on from CM071599.1 coordinate 40,028,786, forward strand.
CTCTCTAGAAACTCTTTATGGTATGCTCAAATCATACGAACTCGAACTCTTTCAAAAGAGAGCTATTCAAACTGGAACCAAAGGAAAGTTGGAAAACATGTCAGGAGCCCTTGTAGCTCATGAACCACAAGTAGCTTGTCCAAGTGAATCCTTACAAAATTCACAACCAACATAAGTACCACCATTGAAAATTGAAGAGGTGTTGGATGACGAAGAGAAGGTGGTTCTGCAGCTCAAAGACGTTGAAGATGTAGATTTTTACACAATAGAAGAGATTGAAAGAATGGATAATCCAACCATGGCTTATATGGCTAAGAGATTCAAGAACATCAAGTTCAGAAGGGACAAGTCATACAAGCCACAGGGTCAAACATCTAAGTTCAACAAGGGGAGTTTTTCAAAAACTGCTTGTGGTACCACAAAAGGTGGATACAAGACCGGGATGGTGGATAGGTCAAAGTTCAGGTGTTACAACTGCAATGAGCTAGGCCATTTTGCTACTGAATGCAGAAGACCAAAATAGAATCAAGGAAAAGGGTCTGGAAATTAGTTTAAGAGGAATCAAGGTAAAGCCTATGTGGCTGAAGGAAAATGCTAGGATGATTCTGAAGATGAGGAAGAAGAAGAGTTTATAAACTTGGCCCTCATGGCTAAATCTGATGATGAAGCTTCTAGTTCCTCAACTCAGGTACCATCTCTAGTCTTACTTGATATGTATAAAACTGAATACAAGCATACCATTGAAGATTTAAGTGCTGAGATGTTTAACATTCATGTTAGTTTATCTGCTGCTCACGAAGAAATTGCTAAGTTAACTAAACAAAATGAAACTCTCAAATCTGAAAATAAAATGTTATTGCTTAGAACCAGTCCTCTAGATTCGTTAGCTCAAGAGAATACTAGATTGAAAAATGATATTGTATGTGCTAAGGAAATAGAAGAATTTCTCAGGAATCAAATTGCAGAAAATGAGTTTAAACTCAAAGCATTTAGAAACTCTTCTAAGTTAGTCCAAGAATATCATGATAATCACATTGAGAATCAAAAGATAGGTATAGGCTTCGAGTATGGTAGGAGGCATGGAAAGGCAATTGCTCTTGATGATAGTGATGCTGTCAAACCTCATATTCTCAAAAGAGTTTACAAACCGATTTTCAAAAATCTTCAAGCTGATTTTGATGAAACCTCCCTGTTTATCAAACAAGAGCTTCTTGATGAGGATGAGTGCGTTGACAGCACACTAGATGAAGGGAAAGATGAAGGAATTTATGGCCGTAGCGGAAGCGTAAATCACATTTACTTGCATAAAAACCTAATTAATCATGTATATAGATTTAAAAATTGTATGAACACAAGAAAAATACCTTGATAGCTTTCATGGGATTGTTATGAATGTATCTTTGATTTCCAGCAATCACCCCTCAAGTGTGGAGTGCTCTAATGGTATCCACCAAGATCAAATATCATATAGTAGATGAAGAACAATTGAGAAAAATAATTAAAATGATTTGGAATGATTTTGATGAACTTCAAAAGCTCTCAATGATCCTCTCAAACCCCTGGGATGTTTTTGTGTTTGTTGTTGTTGTGTGTATTTTCCAACTCTTGGAATGATTGATATTTAAAGAAATAAAGTCTTTACTTTATCTAATTAAATAATCATTTAATAATTAAAACCTTTTTAAATATTAATCCCATTCTGAAAATAATTCTCTCATAAAATTTAATTTCTCAAACTAAATTTTGTAATTAATAATTATTAAGAACTTTTCTTAATTTATTTATAATCTATTAAATCTCATTTAATAAATTATAAATAATTGCTAATTAATTATTTATTCAATAAATAAATAATTCATAGCCATTATTAATTATTCTCATCATCTATAAATATTTAACCTTTTTATGGTGTGACCCTTTAGGTTCAATATTAAGCCGGTAGTAGAAATAAATAATAATAAACTATTTATTATTACTTATACGAATTACTAATTAATTCGTTAAATACAATTACATAAGTAATTAATATTTATTCTACATCGTGAGTGATACTTTTCAATATATCGCGATTATCCGGATAATATGAATTCATTGCTTAGAATATATAAAACCTATTCAGCAAATGGTTACCGTACAATCAATTCCTTCTACCCGACAATATCCCGATTAAATACAAGGCATGGATCGCCTGTCAAGCCTATTTAATTTAATCATATAATTTCTTATACATTATGTCTAGTTCATTTGAATTAGAAACTCTTTCTAACTTCAATTACTCTGGCCAGAGATTCCATAACTAACATAGTAAGAACATCATAGGATATTCACTTTCTTTTACTGAAAGGGGCAGATTCTTTATCGATCGTTAACTATCTTCATATACAAATTCCTATACCCGGAATAGAACTAATGATTGTCCCTTGAGGACTTAGAACTAAACCAAAACATAGTTCATTGTATATAAGATTACTTTAACGGTCTCAAGTCTAAGGACACTTGTACCACCATCAACTTATGAACAACTATTAACACGTGAGTAAACTCCATTAGTCGTTCATTAGATCAAGTCACGTTCAGTGAACTTATTCTCCGATAAGCACCTACATACTAGCTATAGTGTCACCACACGAATGTCTATGAGAACAGACATCCTTCCGAGGAAGCAAGCATAGTATGTACCGATCTTTACGGATTGACTAACTCCCAATTAGTTATCCTACGATCGGGAACTATTTAAGTTTAGTGTTATCATCTTCTAGATCTCATTATTATAATCTCATTATAATTCTAGAAGCTTTACTCTAAACTATGGAACTTCTTATTTAAACACTTTAAATAGATAAAGCCCGTAATAAAAACAACAAGTCTTTTATTAATATAAATAAAATCAAATAAGATTACATGAAAGTATTTCCTAACTCATCATACATGATTGGGTTTAGGACAAAATACTATCAAACTCCCACTTGTACTAAAGCCAATCACTCTGGTATCTTATACCCATCTTATCTCTATGTCGATCAAAGTGAGCCTGAGACAATGCCTTAGTAAATGGGTCCGCTATGTTGTTATGTGTGTCAACTCTTACGATGTTGACATCCCCTCTTTCTATGATCTCTCGAATCAGATGAAAGCGCCGCAACACGTGTTTGGAATTCTTATAGGATCTTGGTTCTTTAGCTTGAGCTATCGCAGCGTTGTTATCACAATACAACACTATAGGATCCTCAATGCTAGGAACTACTCCCAAATCAGAAACAAATTTCCTCATCCAGACAGCTTCCTTTGCAGCTTCACATGCAGCTATATATTCTGCTTCCGCTGTGGAGTCAGCCGTTGTAGGCTGTTTGGAACTCTTCCAACTAATCGCTCCCCCATTTAGAGTAAATACATACCCTGACTGGGATCTGCTACCATCGCCTTCTGATTGAAAACTAGAGTCAGTATAACCCTCAATTTTCAATTCAGATCCACCAAAAACAAGAAAAACATCTTTAGTCCTTCTCAAGTACTTCAATATGTTCTTCACTGCTTTCCAGTGTTCTTCACCTGGGTTAGACTGATATCTGCTCGTCACACTAAGTGAATGAGCAACATCAGCTCTAGTACATAACATCGCATACATGATGGATCCTATTGTCGAGGCATAAGGAATCCTACTCATGCGCACCCTTTCCTTATATGTCTTTGGAGACATCTTCTCGGAAAGAGTAATCCCATGACTAATAGGAATGAGACCTCTTTTCGAGTTCTCCATGCTAAACCGTTTTAGCACTTTATCGATGTATGTACCTTGGGATAAGCCAATCATTCGATTAGATCTATCTCTATAGATCTTCATCCCTAAAATATAGGATGCCTCTCCCAAGTCCTTCATAGTGAAGTTCTTTGATAGCCAGACCTTGACTGATTGTAACATCGGTATATCATTTCCTACTATAAGTATGTCATCCACATACAATATAAGAAATGTTACCGCGCTCCCACTAACCTTCTTGTAAATACATGGTTCATCTAAGTTTTTGATAAAATCAAACTCTTTGATTGTCTCATCAAAACGGATGTTCCATCTTCGAGAAGCTTGCTTCAAACCATATATGGTTCGCAGCAGTCTACATATTAGATTTTCGTTTCCACTGGAAACAAAACCCTCTGGCTGTGTCATATACACTTCCTCTTCAAGTTTCCCATTGAGGAAGGCCGTCTTTACGTCCATTTGCCAGATCTCGTAATCATAGTAGGCTGCAATTGCAAGCAAAATCCTAATGGATTTGAGCAAGGCTACAGGCGAAAAGGTTTCATCAAAGTCAATCCCTTGTCTTTGTTTGAATCCTTTTGCCACAAGCCTGGCCTTATAGGTCTCCACCTGGCCATCTGCTCCTAACTTTCGTTTGTATATCCATTTGCACCCAATGGGTTTAACTCCTTCAGGTGCCTCAACCAAAGTCCACACTTGGTTTATATACATCGAGTCCATTTCGGATTTCATGGCATCCTGCCATTTCTCTTATTCATTACAACTCACAGCCTCTTCATAAGTCATAGGGTCCTCATCATCAACAAATGACAAATCATCATCATTTTCAATGACAAGCCCGTAATATCTTTCGATTGGGCGGGACACTCTCTCTGACTTACGTAAAGGTTGTTCTACAGAAGGTTGTTCTTTCTGAACAGGTACTTCTTCTCTAATCGTTGCATTTTGTGGTTCTTGAACTTCATCAAGTTCAATATTTCTCCCACTGTTTCTATCAAGGAGGAACTGTTCCTCTAAGAAGTGTGCGTGTCTAGAAACAAATATCCTTTGATCAGAAGGATCATAGAAATAATATCCATGACCTTCTTTAGGATATCCCACAAACTGCATTTCACGGATCTAGGTTCCAACTTATCATGTTCAACTTTCTTGACATAAGCTGGACACCCCCAAACCTTAACATGTTTAAGACCTGGTTTCTTCCTACTCCACATCTCATGTGGGGTTGTGAGAACCGATTTAGAAGGCACCTTGTTCAGTAAATACGCTGACGTCTCTAAAGCATAACCCCATAGTGATACTGGAAGATCAGTAAAGCTCATCATGGACCTCACCACATCTAATAGAGTACGATTCCTTCTCTCAGATACTCCATTTAATTGTGGAGTATAGGGAGGGGTCCATTGAGAAACTATACTGTTAAATATAATTGATGTGTTTTAATCAGTGTTTAAGTGTTACAGTGAATTATCAGAGTTTAGCTGGAAGCAGTCAGAGTTTAGTGTAAACTCTGACAGATGGAAGCTCGACAGAGTTTGTTAAACTCTGTCTGGAGGCAGCGTCTACTGGTCAACAGTGATTGAAGATTTATTATGGAAGTGATATCTTTGAAGATTGGATAGCTATCAAAGAGATCGAGTTGACATAGGAGACGAGTGACAATCTGTAATTGATATCATTGTATAGCTGATTATTAGGAATATCAATTAGAGATTGTATCGTAGCTGTATGATATATAAATACAGTTAGGTTAACCCTAGAAGGGTATCGTACAACGAATTATCTTTATTGTAACCTAGCAGCTCTTTGTGATATTTTACATCACGAAGAGGGTTCTTAATACAAGAAGTTTTTAAGTGCATAAACGTTTTACTTGTTAAACTCTCATACTAAGTTGATTATTAATTGTGTATTCGGCCTAACAAGGTATCAGAGCCAATCTGTTACTTTATTACATGTTAAGATCCAAACACAAAAATAATCATGGCAGCAATCCCTCCACCAACACCTACTGTTTCCGAAAAGGCTCCTACTACTGTGAGTCGTTATGAACCAATCAGGGTTCCTATTCTCAGGCCATTAGAGTATGCTATGTGGAAGGTCAAGATGACTATGTTTCTGGAGGCTACGGATCCAGAATATCTTGACAGGATTTATGAAGGCCCTCACAATCCCACAAAGCTATCTGTTGCAGTTGCTGGTGAAGAAGCAAAAATGGTTCCAAAGGAAAAGAATGACATGACTCCTGAAGATCTATCATCAATTGCTAAGGATGCAAAAGTTAGGCATTTACTGCATAGTGCTTTAGACAATGTTATGCCTAACAAAGTCATTAACTGCACCACTGCAAAAGAGATATGGGATGCTCTTGAAGTCAGGTGTCAAGGAACTGCGGCTATTAAGAAGAATAGGAGAAACATACTCACACAAGAGTATGAGCATTTTGAGGCTAAACCTGAAGAGACCATGACAGAAACATTTGATAGATTCTGTAAACTGATCAATGATCTGTCATTGGTCAACAAAGAGTATGATCTAGAAGACTCGAATCTCAAGTTTCTTCTTTCTCTACCTGAAAAGTGGGATGTGAAAACAACCACTATTAGAGACAACTATGATCTTGCTGAAACAGAGATTGATGAAATCTATGGGCTACTCAAAACTTATGAATTGGAAATGGAGCAGAGAAACAGGAGATCAAGCAGGAAAGGAAAGTCTGTTGCTCTTAATGTTGAAGAGAAGCCTCAGAAAAAAGAGGCATCAAGAAGGAAAATGAAGGGAAAAGCTTTGGTCATACATTCAGAAAGTGAATCATCAAACTCTGATTATGATTTAAACTCTTCTGAATCATCTGACTCGGAGGATGATGAAGAAGAAATGAGGAAAATGGCTGTGTTGATGGTGAAGACTTTCAAGAAAATGGGCTTCAAAAATTTCAAGAAAGGAAAAAGGTTTTCTAGAGATTCAAATGAAGACAGGAAAAGCTTCAGGAAGTCTGATAAGAGAGATTCTAAAGGAAAGAAGGATAAGTCTGAAATTCAATGCTACAAGTGTAAGGAGATGGGTCACTATGCTCCTGAGTGCAAGAAAGGTAAAACTGGAAGGCAGAGATTGGGCAGATACTTCAGATTCTGATAAAGAAGTGAACTATGCTCTCATGGCTACTACTGAATCAGAAACTTCTGAAAATCAGGTACCTCTAACTACCTATGCTTATAATATTGATGACATTGCTCAATTAATAATTTATCTTAAGTCATTGCATATAAGTTATAGGGATCAGACTTTAGAAAATGAGAGGATAAAAGCTGAAAATTCTGAACTTAAAGTAAGAAATAAATTTGTTGAAGAAAAACTTGAAAACATGCAACAAGTTCAGAAAGAGAGAGATGATGCTGTTTGTAAAGAACAGAATTTGCTTCAGAAGTATAAACAACTAGAGTCAGAGTTGGAGGAAGCAAATAATAAAATTAGGACTTGGACTAATTCTGGAAAGGACACTCAACAGATTTTTCAAACAGACACTGTTGGTCTAGGTTATAATGAGGGAGATGAACTTAGATTTCAAAATCAAGTTAAAGTGAGAACTCATTTTGTACATGGAACCAGTAAATTTTTGTCTGAGAATGAAAAAGAAGCTGTTAAAAGTGGACCAGTAAAAACTAGTGTTAAACAGGTTAATATTGGTTCAATGACAGATAAACAACTCAAGCATAAACTGAAGGAGTTAAAATCTGTTAAGAAACAGAAAGTGTCAAACAAGAACAGAAATGGAAAAGTAGGCATCACTTCAGGAAATAAACCAATGCTTGCTAGTTATGCTCCAAGAAAGACATGTCATAACTGTGGTAGTACTAAGCATCTTGCAAATTTCTGCAAGAAAAATAAAAATATAAATTCTTTACCTACAAAGTCTGAGGTAAAGAAGGATTTTGCTAGAACTAAGCCACAGACTTTATGCACACACTGTGGAAGCACTTGGCATTCCATTTATACTTGCAGAGAATATCATGCTATCTATCATAATTACTATGAACTGAAACCCAATCTGAAATGGGTTAAAGTTGATACTGCAATTGTAAACACTGATACTGTTAGCTCAAACTCTGATAATGTTTATTCCGCTGCAAAAGCTAACAAAGTTAAGAATGCCAAAGGATCCAAGCAAGTCTGGATCCTTAAAACTAATCCTCAGTAATTGCTTGTGATTGCAGGGTAACAGGGAGGCAACCCTAGTCGTGGACAGTGGATGTTCAGGACACATGACTGGAAATAAAGCCCTGCTATCAGACTATGAGGAGAAGGCTGGCCCAAAAGTTTCCTATGGTGATGGCAATGTAGGAAGAACATTGGGATATGGCAATATTAATCTTGGAAATGTCATCATCAACAATGTAGCTCATGTCCCAGGACTCAAGCATGACTTGTTATCTGTGAGTCAAATCTGTGACAAGGGATATCATGTAGATTTTCAACCTGAATATTGTGAAGTTATCAGCAAATCTACAGGAAAGGTTGTTCTAGTTGGTCACAGGCAAAACAACATTTATGAAATCAAGCTTTTGATAGACTCTGTTGGAAAAGCTGTTTGCCTGTCTACAAGAATGTCTAGTGAAGAGAGTTGGAAATGGCACAAGAAACTCTCACATTTGAACTTGAACAACATCAATGAACTGATCAGAAAGGATCTTGTAAGAGGACTCCCAAAGGCTCTGTTAAATGTTGATGGCCTATGTGATTCATGTCAGAAGGCTAAACAAAGGAAGTCATCTTTCAAGAGCAAGACAGAATTTTCTATCACTGATCCCTATCATCTTCTGCATGTTGATCTCTTTGGTCCAGTAAATGTTATGTCTATTGCAAGGAAGAAATATGCTTTAGTCATTGTTGATGAATACACTAGATTCACTTGGGTGTATTTTCTAGCAAAGAAGGATGAAACTGCATTAAATCTGATGGATCATGTGAAGCTACTGGACAAAGGATCAAGTAACAAAGTCAGAATCATCAGAAGTGATAATGGAACTGAGTTCAGAAATCCAACAATAGAAGAATTCTGTAAGGACAATGGAGTGAAGCAAGAATTTTCAGCACCTGGTACACCACAACAAAATGGTGTAGTTGAAAGGAAAAATAGAACCTTGATTGAAGCTGCCAGAACTATGCTTGATGAAGCAAAATTGCCAACTTATTTCTGGGCAGAAGCTGTTCAAACTGCTTGTTTTACTCAAAATGCAACACTGATCAATAAGCATGGAAAGACACCATATGAGATGGTGAAGAAAAAGAAGCCTAACCTGAAATACTTTCATATTTTCGGGTGCAAATGTTTTGTTTTGAAGACTCATCCAGAACAGTTGACCAAGTTTTTGCTAAAGGCAGATGAAGGAATTTTTGTTGGTTATCCACTGTCAACAAAGGCATTCAGAGTTCACAATCTGAGAACTAAAGTGATCATGGAATCTATACATGTTTATTTTGATGATAAGAAGATAACTGGACTTGAAGACAAAGATGAATATGATCAACTGAACTTTGAAAATGAAGATTTAAACTCTGATGAAGGAAACTCTGATGAAACAATTCTGACAGACTCTGTTGAAACAAACTCTGAACCTCTACTGGTAAACACTAGAGAAACTTCTCAGTCACAACAAAGGGGAGAACCAGTTGAGGGGGAGCATGATCAAGATGAAGACTCAAACACTGATATTGAGTCAACTGAAAAATCTGGATCAAACTCTGATGCTTCAAACTCTGAAAATTCAAATTCTGACTCTGTGCAGTCAAGTTCAGGAGGAGTCTCAGAAAACGAAGATAGATCACAACAAAATCAGGAGAGCATGGATCAAGGGGGAGGATCACATGCTGAGAGAAGTCATTTGCCTTCTGCTAGGAAATGGACTAAATCACATACACCTGATTTGATAATTGGTGATCCAGATGCAAAAGTGAAAACAAGAAGTGCTACTGCAAGTGAATGTCTGTTTCATGCATTCTTGTCTAAAAATGAACCAAAGAAAGTGGAAGAAGCTCTTCAAGATGCTGACTGGATAACAGCAATGCAGGAAGAGTTGAATGAATTTGAAAGGAATGAAGTCTGGACCCTTGTACCAAGGCCAAAGAACAGATCTATTGTTGGTACTAAATGGGTTTTCAGAAACAAGACTGACAGTGAAGGTGTTATCACAAGAAACAAGGCTAGACTGGTAGCAAAAGGTTATTCACAGCAGGAAGGAATAGACTATGATGAAACATTTGCTCCAGTTGCAAGATTGGAGGCAATCAGAATTTTTCTAGCATATGCCTCTAACAAGAAATTCAAAGTGTTCCAGATGGATGTGAAAAGTGCTTTTCTGAATGGAAAGCTTGAAGAAGAAGTGTTTGTTGAACAACCACCAGGATTTGTGGACCCCAAATATCCAGATTATGTCTACAGGCTAGATAAGGCACTATATGGACTTAAGCAGGCACCAAGAGCATGGTATGAGACACTTGCTCAATTTCTTCTAGAAAGTGGATTCAACAGAGGAACAATTGACAAAACTCTGTTTTATTTCAATCAAGGAAGTGACCTCCTTTTAGTTCAAATTTATGTTGATGACATTATCTTTGGGTCTACTAATGATAAACTCTGTAAGAAGTTTGCCAAGCTCATGCAGTCCAGATATCAAATGAGCATGATGGGAGAGCTTAGTTACTTTCTAGGCCTACAGGTGAAACAAACAGATGATGGTATTTTTATTAATCAAGAAAAATATACCAGAAATCTTCTCAAGAAATTTGGTATGCTTGATTGTTCATCTGCATCAACTCCCATGGCAACAACAACTAAATTGGACAAAGACACAGGAGTTTCAGTGGATATGACAAACTACAGGGGCATGATAGGATCTCTTCTATACTTGACAGCTAGTAGGCCTAACATCATGTATGCAACCTGTCTTTGTGCAAGGTTTCAGGCAGATCCTAGAGAGCCACATCTGACAGCTGTGAAAAGAATCTTCAAGTATCTCAAGGGCACCATATCATTAGGTCTGTGGTACCCCAGAGAATCAGATTGCAAGCTACTTGGGTATTCTGATGCAGACTTTGCAGGCTGCAAGATAGACAGAAAGAGCACTAGTGGAAGTTGTCAATTTCTTGGTGCCAGACTTGTTTCCTGGTACAGCAAGAAACAGAAATCAATCTCCACATCTACAGCAGAAGCAGAGTATATTGCAGCTGGTAGCTGTTGTGCACAGATCTTGTGGATGAAGAATCAACTGCTGGATTATGGATTGAGGTACAGTAAAATTCCTATTTACTGTGATAATCAAAGTGCTATTGCTATGACAGGTAATCCAGTACAGCATTCAATGACCAAGCACATCAGCATAAGGTACCACTTCATCAGAGAACATGTAGAAGAAGGGAATATTGAACTACATTTTGTGTCTACAGAACAACAGCTTGCATATATCTTCACTAAACCGTTGAGTGAAGCTACATTTACAAGACTGGTCAATGAACTAGGAATGGTCTCTGGTTCCGACTAGGAATGTTGGTTAGATTCAAATCTTACTTATGTAGTGTATTACTCATATTTCCTGATTGGTTAAATGCTAAGTGAACTCTGTTGATTAAACTCTATTATGCATACTCTGTTAAACTCTGTCAGACAACTTGCCACAATCAACTGCTAATTACCAGCTAGGATCCAATATAGCATCCGTTGATTGTAGGTTGCATCAGTTGATGACTAACTGGACTGTATCCGTTGATGTTATACGGTCTTATCCGTTGATGGTTGTGTTATATAGTCTCTAAACTCTGTCAGCATGTCTGTATGTCATACACTGTTAATAAGTTCGATAAACTCTGTGAACTCTGAGTTGATTTTTGTCTGAATGAAAAACACCAATGAAGAAATATGTATGAAGCATGATTCTCAGCAATTAATCATGAATCTTTCTGAGTTATTGTGATCTAATCTTAGATTGTGCAGAAAGTTAACACAGCATGATACTGGCTCATATTTATAGCATCTCTTAGTTTATTTTGTCCTAAAATCTGAGTCTATAAATACTGTGTGCATTACCTTACATGAAAAACTACTGATGTTGATGAACTCTAAACTCTGTTAGTTATACTCTGATAGAATAAAATGCTTACTACAATACCCCAAAGAAAATGTATATAGGTTGTTATACTTCTTTGAGATTATGTTGGATACTAGGATGACCCAGGAACTTATTGGTATATAATATGTGCTAAAATTCTCTGATTTTTGGTGACTAGTTAAATACTAGGATGACCCAGGAACTTATCAAAATGATAAGGGCTAAAATTTTTGAATTTTTGGTGACTGGTTCCAACCTCTGATTACTGGAATGAATAAAAAAAATAAAATAATAATAATAAAAAAATTTATATAGAGGGGGTATAAAATAAAAGTTACTGTATATAGTTTGATTACTTCAGAGTTTAGCTTTCATCATACAGTCAGTGTTTACTATGACAGTTTATGCATCCAGTGTTTATTGATTTACTTTATGGATTTTATGAAAAATTAGATGCTCTAAAAATTGATTTAGTAAACTCTGCTTCACACACACATATTTTCACAACTGTGCAATTTATGAAAGGGTTTCGGTGATAAAGTTGGAGAATTGACAAACGCTGTTGATTCGTGATTTGTACTCTAAGGTAAATTTTCACTTGGATAATTTGAAAATTTTGGAGTAAATAGGGATTTTGACAACTGTTAATCAGTGAATTGTTGATGAATGTGTTCTTTATATGATTACTTTAATTAGTGTTCATATACTCTTCTTTGATTTATTTCCTTGAAGAACAGTTCATAAAACATAAATAAAAATTGCAGAACACAATGAATAAGATTAGAGAAACATAATTTTTCATTGATAATAAGAAAGAGATTACAAGCAAATATTACATCTTTTCGTTCTCTCTATCTGCTAATCTATTCAACAGGAAAATAAAAGGTCAGTCCAAACCACTCCATTGTTAGCAAAAAATCCCAGATCCCATCTTTGCCACGTTATTTGGGTGGAAGTTGAAGGGATAAGGTTATTTTTGCTAACATATTCATTAACAATGGTTGGTGGTGTTGGATGAGGATGCCTTCGAGGAGAGCCATGCAAATGTTGCTTGGAGAGCAGCATCGATGTCGATCACCCTTGCAGGTTTCTCTCTCTCGATCTCTTCCAGACCGGCATCCATTTGCAGCCACAGCGTCTCAAGCTGCCTTTCCCACTCAAACGCTTCAAATTCTTCACGCGTATAGCTGAAGATGTCCCTATTCTCGACAGGATGAAGGTTCTTTTCTTTGATGGTAAGGTTGGCCATTGTTTTTCAGAGTGTTTGGTTTGAAGGGTTTGTGATTTTACAGGGGAGACTGAAAGGTTAAAGGTTTAATGAACTAATCTGAGCAAGTCTCTAGGCCTTAAATAGAGATGGGTAAGAACGAAGTTCTTAAACGCTTCGTATTCTGGTTATTAAAGGCAACAGGTAAACGCTTCATATTCTGGTTTTAATTGGGTCCAGATATTTTAATAGAGTATTATTTGATTTTTGTTTAAATCAAATATTTTAATGTTTTAATTTGCAAAATATTCTTCTTAAAAATAAGCGCACGTGACCCACTCGCCCATTAATGTGTCTCACTCACAAATTATTGTGTCCCACTACACATTAATCTAGGAACTGATTGAGTGTTTGTTACATAAGAGATTGGGTTTTTAACTACTCTAATTACTTTTGTGTCCAAACGGTTGTGTTTTATTCTTACATCTCACAGTTCTCTCATTTTTTTTTCACTTGGGCATTCTCGCAAACACCTTTTCTACATACATTTCTCTTGGAAATTCTTGCAAAGTTCTTAACTCAATGGCTTCTAAAGCATTCACTGCTCTAGGTTTACGGTTTGTTCCTAACAACTATGAAGCTCCACTCTATCATGAACGCGTTCCAGAACCGTTTCATCTAATGCAGAACTTCTTGAGAGACTCAGAGATTGGACAAGCTCTGGTTTGCTGAATGGTACAAAGAGGATTGTATTTTTCCACGAGGAAGAGCAGCTGATTTTGTTAAGCAAAATGCTGATACTATCTCCAATCCAGAGATTCTTTCTTGTTTAAAAGCAACTGTAGTACAAGTCAAAACTCTGGATAGAAGATTTGATGACACTACACAGGCGATCACTGCTTTGAGGAATGAGGTTGTAGCTAGAGAAATGAAAATGGAAAGAGATTCAAAACTCGTGACTACAAAATTTTCTACAGCTCAAGACAATCTCTTTGCCAGACTGAGTAAAGTTGAAGAGAATCAGTCTGACTTATCTGCTAAAATTGATTCTATTGCTACCTCCTTGGAGTTAATTACATCTATTCTTATGCCTGATGATGTCAAAAAGGGGGAGAGAGTTGTCAGAAGGGATAGTGCTGGAGATGGAGGGGCAAGTAGTAAAGGAAAGAACAAGGCTGAAGAGGTTCAAACTTTGAGAACTAGCAAGTCATCCAAATCACAGTCTGTTGGGAGAAATACTGATACTCAAGGTACTTCAAAGACCAAGAGTTTGTTGTTACCTTCTAATCCACAAACTGATGAAGAATTGGCTGCTAAGCTGTTTATTGAAGAGAATGAGGAAGGAGTTACGATTGAGGACATTGAAGCTGAAGAAAAGAGTTTACAAGAGGAACATCTCAAAGCTTTAAAGTCTGGTAAGGTACAAAGAGGAAAAGCTCCTAGACCTGTTGTTAAAGGTGTTGTGATCAAAGAAAGGGCCGATGTTAGTCAAAGATCTCGGTTTTCAAAGGAAGCAATGGCAGCAGAAGCTAAACTCAAGCTAAAAGGCATTGAAGGAGAAAGTTCACAGAAGAAAGTTACAACTTCTATTGCATCACAAGTAATGATCACACCTTTACACTCTTCTCAGTTGAAATCGGTTTTTGGGAAAGGAACAATTCATGATCCAAATGTATTATCTGGAGTTTCTATGAATGTTTCTGATGGAAGAGCTTTGTCTGGCAAAGTTGGAAATAATAAGGGTGGACTAGGTTCACACAGAGACAAAAGGCAATATACTGGTCCTAGAGATCCTTCTTCACTGGCTGTTCCAGGTTGTGTTGTTCCTCAAGAGAGTTTGGACAGACTGGAATCAGTACAGTTAGTTCATCAGAAGAGTTTAAACAAGGATTTTCTCTTGTACTTCATGGCTGATGGGACGGTATTTAAAGTTGGTGAGAATGATATTGACTTGAAATGTTGGGAAGAACTAGAGTATGTTCTGTATCTTTTCAAGGTGAATAGTCAAAGGACTCAATCAGTTGCTAATGTGCTCAGACAGAGAATGATTCAGAATCTGGCGATCAGAGGAGAGAAATATAATAGCAGATATGTTCCTAAATACAGGGATTACAAAGGAAATCTCATTGAAATGAAGAAAGGTACTGCAAAGTTAAAGACTAATTTGGGAGTTACAGTACTTGACTTCAATTCACATTCAGAAAAAGTCAAGTTTATCAGACTTGGAAATGAGATGAGAAGGAACAAAATCTATGATCTTAGGGCTGCTATTTATCAGACAGATGAGAGTGATCCTCAGCTCAGAGAAATTAAAGAAGTTATGAAGATTGAGCTTGAAAATGCAGAAAAAAGATTGCTCATAGATTATCTCAGAGCTATGCCAGATCTTGAAGTGATAAGAGATTAAGGTCTGTAAGGATTTTCTTATTCTCTGTAGTTTTTGTTAAGTAGAAGCTTAAACTCTGAATTTGTGTAAACACTGTATTTGTTTATTTGTTTTGACATCATCAATTATTGTCATTAACTTGTGCATTTTTGCTAATGAACAAGTTGGGGGAGATTGTTAAATATAATTGATGTGTTTTAATCAGTGTTTAAGTGTTACAGTGAATTATCAGAGTTTAGCTGGAAGCAGTCAGAGTTTAGTGTAAACTCTGACAGATGGAAGCTCGACAGAGTTTGTCAAACTCCGTCTGGAGGTAGCGTCTACTGGTCAACAGTGATTGAAGATTTATTATGGAAGTGATATCTTTGAAGATTGGATAGCTATCAAAGAGATCGAGTTGACATAGGAGACGAGTGACAATCTGTAATTGATATCATTGTATAGCTGATTATTAGGAATATCAATTAGAGATTGTATCGTAGCTGTATGATATATAAATACAGTTAGGTTAACCCTAGAAGGGTATCGTACAACGAATTATCTTTATTGTAACCTAGCAGCTTTTTGTGATATTTTACATCACGAAGAGGGTTCTTAATACAAGAAGTTTTTAAGTGCATAAACGTTTTACTTGTTAAACTCTCATACTAAGTTGATTATTAATTGTGTATTCGGCCTAACATATACCATTTTCTTTAAGATAACCTAAAAACTCTCCGTTTAAGTACACACCTCCTCGATCTGATCGAAGAACTTTTATACTACGTGCGGTTTGTTTTTCTACTTCATTTCAATATTCCTTGAACTTTTCAAAAGCTTCGGATTTGTATTTCATAAGATATACATATCCTAACCTGGATCGATCATCCGTAAAAGTAATGAAGTATAAAAATCCTCCTCTAGCACTTGTTGACATTGGTCCACATACATCTGTGTGTACCAAGTCTAACAACCCCGCAGCTCTCTCTCCATGTCCAGTAAATGGAGATTTAGTCATTTTACCCATGAGACAAGACTCGCATGTAGGATATGATTCAAAATCAAAATGTTCTAGTAACTTATCCTTATGTAATGTGCGAAGTCTGTTCTCACTAATATGACCTAGTCTGCAGTGCCATAAATAAGTTGGATTTTTATTATCTCCTTTTCTTTTATTATTTGGTTGTTCAATTTGAAACAAATTATGTTCTAAGTCACATATATACAAACCGTTATGTAATGTACCGTATCCATAAGTAATATTATTTCTCTAAATTAAACATTTATTATTCTCAACAATAAATGTAAAACCATCCGAATCAAGTACAGGAATAGAAACAATATTTCTTACAATTGATGGTACATAATAACATTTATTCAACACAATAGTTTTGCCCGTAGGCATATGCAAAGGAAATGATCCTACAGCTGCAGCAGCAACTCTTGCTCCATTGCCCATCAATAGAATCACTTCATCTTCCCCCATAGATCTACTTTGCTTTAGTCCCTGCAACGAATTGCAAATATGAGACCCACAAGCAGTATCCAATACCCAAGTAGAAATCTGACTTAAAGACATATTTAGTTCAATCATGAACATACCTGAATCAGAAGCGGTAATCTCATTGCCCTTCTTATTCTTTAACTCTGCAAGGTAAACCTTACAGTTCCTCTTCCAGTGTCCCACCTTGTTACAGTGGAAGCAAACTCCTTTGCTTTTCGGGTCAGCCTTTGGTGGAACAGGCTTATTCTCATCCTTTTTCTTATTCTTCGGCTTCCAGTTCCTCTTCCTCTTAGTAGAGGTACTGGCACCGATCATAAGAACAGAACCCCTTTTGGAGGGAAAATTCGCCTCAGCAGTTTTCAGCATGTTGTGGAGCTCAGCTAAGCTGACATCCAGCTTGTTCATGTGAAAGTTCATAACGAACTGCGAGAACGAATCCGGGAGTGACTGCAAGACTAAATCTTGGCTTAACTCCCCATCCATGACAAAACCTAACTGCCCTAGATGCTCAATCAGATTGATCATCTTAAGCACATGGTCATTCACAGACGACCCTTCAGCCATTCTACATTGGAATAGCTCTTTCGATATATCATATCGAGCGGTTCTCCCTTGTACATCATAAAGCTCCTGTAGATGTATCAGAATGGTAGGAGCATCCATTTTCTCATGTTGCTTCTGTAACTCAGGTGTCATGGATGCTAGCATGACACATTGAGCAACATTAGCAGCATCTAACCAGTCATTATACACTTCTTGTTCTTGGAAAAGTGCATCATCAGAAGGAGGTACAGGTAAAGGCGAGTCAAGCACATAATCCTTCTTCTCAGCCCTGAGAACGATTCTCAGGTTTCGAAGCCAATCAGCATAATTGGGACCAGTCAATTTGTTCGCATCAAGTATGCTACGGAGTGATAGAGTAGAAGACATGATCTATAAATCTGAAATTTGTGAATACATAACAACATTAGTAGATATCCAATTTTATTATAACACCTTATGAATCGGGTCTTTATTCATAGGTGGCTCCCATAGTTTTATTAAAATTATACAACCCTCAAATGTATAACTTAAGCATTCTCAATGCATGTGAGAATAGGGATCCTACTTTCCATTATATAACCTCGGCTGTAGCACGAAACGCTATGTAATGTTTCATAGGCAGATAACTCTTTATCAATTACATCTCATGTTATTCCCTAATTCCATTTAGCCTCTTGAATCATTGAATCACGGCTGTAGCACGTCTAAATTCAATATTCTAAGTCAAGTGAGACCCAACATCTCGTTAAATTAATAAGATCTCAATAGCCCACGGCTGTAGCACGTAACGACAATTGGATTCTAATTAATTATACGTATCTCATGTAATAGACAAGTAATTCCTATTTTTGAAAACGAAGCCCTCGGCTGTAGCACGAAACGACAAAGCTCAAAACTAAGAATTACTTTCTACCATGTTGGAAGGCTATGACCGACACAAGCCCGTTGTGACATTGGCCATTTTATTACTTGATATTAAATAACGAGGGATTTTATATTATTTAGGTTACGAAACGTTTTCGTTAAAACCTAAAGTCAAACATGCATTTTATATACGATATATAAAACTATATATATTATCTCATGGCATTTCTATGCACACATATATATAGGCAAACATGTTATATCATGTTAAACATTGTTAAACATCTATATGAAACAATATTAGTATTTTAAAGCATTTTAACACAATTAAAACGGGCTTTAAAACACTTCCGGAAGCTATAACAATTTTAAAATTAATTTTTAAAATTTATTTGACCACTCCATTAGATCCGTCTCAAAAAAACGAATCCAACGATATATTATACGCCTCAAACGGAGTTACGGATCAACGGGAAAAATCAAAATACGAATCAGGGCCATTTCTGTCATCTACAGCCCCTGTAACGCATTACCAGAATGCGTTACAAGCCAAAAATAACATATCACTTGCGTAACGCATTCAACAGACGCGTTACACATGGATGACGTCATGCTGACGTCAGCATCCGACCCGACCCATGACCCGACCCGAGATCCGACCCGACCCGGCGCGTGCGCTGCACGCGCGGCGCGTGAGCCGCCAGCGCGTGACGCCCACGCGCGGAGGACAGTCGCGCGTACTGAATTCTGATTTCAGCGTTCAGTCAGCAATATTGAATAAAAATCTTCAGTCGGCCAGTCCTTTAATAAACCAGCCCACTTATTCAACCTTTTGGGCCCCCAACTTTAACTACCCATCTAGATATTTTATAAATAATATATATATTTATAAAACAGATTATTATTTATTAATTTCTAAACTCTTTAAAAATCAATAATAAATAATCTATACATGGGAAAATTATGAAACTTTATTTGTATAGGCTAAGTAGAACATACTGTCACAGCTAGAGTGTGTTCTTGTAATCAAATAATTGCTGAAGTGTAATAATTATGTATCTTGGAAGAAGTTCATTGATATGTTCAAGCCTCAAGAGAATACATCAGTTCGACATCAATAATAAAGTTACTGTCAATACATTGATGGTAACGTTACAAGAAGACTGCATGTTGCAAGGTCACGACAGCAAGTCTCATTCGACAGCAACATTGGCTGAAGCATGGGACAGCAACATTCTCACACTTGACAGCAAGTTTGGAGTTCCGACAGCAACATTGGCGGGAGCTCATACTGTCAACTACTGAATATTCCTATGACAACAAACTTGGCGGCAAAGGTTACTGTCTCACTGAATTATTTGATTTGGAGATTTTATCTCAGTCAAACCCCCGTGACAGTTTAGATGTTCGAGAAATAGATTTTCTGCAATTTGTCAAAGATTGTAGCAGACCTGCAAGACTACGACAGAAGCTTGAGAGATCACAAGACGAGGCTCGATAATTCAAGAGTATGACAAGTCTGCATCTACTAGAATTATTATAGCTAATTTTAGAAAGAACCCAGAATGCCTTATGCTTAATGATAACTCTGTTTGTGTAACATTTTAGGAAATGTCACATGGGTGGGCAACTTGTGAGGAGCTGCCACTTGAAAACGATAACAGCTCCGCGACCCATGTGACTGAGATGTTAGAGAAAGATTAGTCTATATAGAGACACATCTCTCATTCTTTCAGTAGTGATTTCTTTCAAGAAGTCGAAGCTTGAGAAAACCATTTTTCTCGAGGTTGTAGCAACACATTAAAAAATAAATAAAATATTTATTTTGTGAGAACATCTTGAATTACCACTTGTGTTTGCAATTCTTGGGTAGATAGTTTACAATCTTATCATTGTTGTTGAGCTAAAGATTTGAAATTATCTATATTGCATTCAACCCCCCTTCTGCAATATACTCCGGGACCAACAACTGGTATCAAAGCAACAGATTGATATACAAATCTGAAGATCATGACGAGTATTCAGAAGTCAAGTGGTATCAAGATTCCAGTCTTTGATAAAGAGAACTACAATTTCTGGAAAAGAAAGATCTTTTTATTTATCAAAGCTGCCCATCCACTATACATGGGAATCCTTGAGAACGGCCCCTTCATTCCTCAAAAGGAATTAGCTGCTGCTACTGTAAATGAAGAAGTCATTCCAGCCCATTGGGTTGCCACGAGGCCTTCAGAATACACAGAGACCAAAAAGGAGAATGTTGCCTTGGATGACTACTTACAACTTATCTTGCTCGACTCTCTCACTTTAGACAAAGCCATGTGTGGTAATGTCATGGGATGTTCATCTGCAAAAGAGATGTGGAGTAAGATAGAGCTGCTGCGTGAAGAAAGTGAAGAGGTCTGAGAAAATCAAAGGCAAATCCTTGTATCACAATATGAAGTCTTCATGGCCAAGCCAAGAGAAGAACTCACACACATGTTTGAAAGGTTCAGTAAGCTAATAGCGGAGTTACAAATTCATGGGAAGTTCTACGATAGAAAGGAGATCAACATTAAATTTCTGCTCACTCTCCCTGAGCATCTTGAGTACAAAGTCACAGCCATAATAGAAGGAAGAAACTTGAACGATGTCTCTCTAGAAACTCTTTATGGTATGCTCAAATCATACGAACTCGAACTCTTTCAAAAGAGAGCTATTCAAACTGGAACCAAAGGAAAGTTGGAAAACATGTCAGGAGCCCTTGTAGCTCATGAACCACAAGTAGCTTGTCCAAGTGAATCCTTACAAAATTCACAACCAACATAAGTACCACCATTGAAAATTGAAGAGGTGTTGGATGACGAAGAGAAGGTGGTTCTGCAGCTCAAAGACGTTGAAGATGTAGATTTTTACACAATAGAAGAGATTGAAAGCATGGATAATCCAACCATGGCTTATATGGCTAAGAGATTCAAGAACATCAAGTTCAGAAGGGACAAGTCATACAAGCCACAGGGTCAAACATCTAAGTTCAACAAGGGGAGTTTTTCAAAAACTGCTTGTGGTACCACAAAAGGTGGATACAAGACCGGGATGGTGGATAGGTCAAAGTTCAGGTGTTACAACTGCAATGAGCTAGGCCATTTTGCTACTGAATGCAGAAGACCCAAATAGAATCAAGGAAAAGGGTCTGGAAATTAGTTTAAGAGGAATCAAGGTAAAGCCTATGTGGCTGAAGGAAAATGCTAGGATGATTCTGAAGATGAGGAAGAAGAAGAGTTTATAAACTTGGCCCTCATGGCTAAATCTGATGATGAAGCTTCTAGTTCCTCAACTCAGGTACCATCTCTAGTCTTACTTGATATGTATAAAACTGAATACAAGCATACCATTGAAGATTTAAGTGCTGAGATGTTTAACATTCATGTTAGTTTATCTGCTGCTCACGAAGAAATTGCTAAGTTAACTAAACAAAATGAAACTCTCAAATCTGAAAATAAAATGTTATTGCTTAGAACCAGTCCTCTAGATTCGTTAGCTCAAGAGAATACTAGATTGAAAAATGATATTGTATGTGCTAAGGAAATAGAAGAATTTCCCAGGAATCAAATTGCAGAAAATGAGTTTAAACTCAAAGCATTTAGAAACTCTTCTAAGTTAGTCCAAGAATATCATGATAATCACATTGAGAATCAAAAGATAGGTATAGGCTTCGAGTATGGTAGGAGGCATGGAAAGGCAATTGCTCTTGATGATAGTGATGTTGTCAAACCTCATATTCTCAAAAGAGTTTACAAACCGATTTTCAAAAATCTTCAAGCTGATTTTGATGAAACCTCCCTGTTTATCAAACAAGAGCTTCTTGATGAGGATGAGGGCGTTGACAGCACACTAGATGAAGGGAAAGATGAAGGAATTTATGGCCGTAGCGGAAGTGTAAATCACATTTACTTGCATAAAAACCTAATTAATCATGTATATAGATTTAAAAATTGTATGAACACAAGAAAAATACCTTGATAGCTTTCCTGGGATTGTTATGAATGTATCTTTGATTTCCAGAAATCACCCCTCAAGTGTGGAGTGCTCTAATGGTATCCACCAAGATCAAATATCATATAGTAGATGAAGAACAATTGAGAAAAATAATTAAAATGATTTGGAATGATTTTGATGAACTTCAAAAGCTCTCAATGATCCTCTCAAACCCCTGGGATGTTTTTGTGTTTGTTGTTGTTGTGTGTATTTTCCAACTCTTGGAATGATTGATATTTAAAGAAATAAAGTCTTTACTTTATCTAATTAAATAATCATTTAATAATTAAAACCTTTTTAATTATTAATCCCATTCTGAAAATAATTCTCTCATAAAATTTAATTTCTCAAACTAAATTTTGTAATTAATAATTATTAAGAACTTTTCTTAATTTATTTATAATCTATTAAATCTCATTTAATAAATTATAAATAATTGCTAATTAATTATTTATTCAATAAATAAATAATTCATAGCCATTATTAATTATTCTCATCATCTATAAATATTTAACCTTTTTATGGTGTGACCCTTTAGGTTCAATATTAAGCCGGTAGTAGAAATAAATAATAATAAACTATTTATTATTACTTATACGAATTACTAATTAATTCGTTAAATACAATTACATAAGTAATTAATATTTATTCTACATCGTGAGTGATACTTTTCAATATATCGCGACTATCCGGATAATATGAATTCATTGCTTAGAATATATAAAACCTATTCAGCAAATGGTTACCGTACAATCAATTCCTTCTACCCGACAATATCCCGATTAAATACAAGGCATGGATCGCGTGTCAAGCCTATTTAATTTAATCATATAATTTCTTATACATTATGTCTAGTTCATTTGAATTAGAAACTCTTTCTAACTTCAATTACTCTGGCCAGAGATTCCAGAACTAACATAGTAAGAACATCATAGGATATTCACTTTCTTTTATTGAAAGGGGTAGATTCTTTATCGATCGTTAACTATCTTCATATACAAATTCCTATACCCGGAATAGAACTAATGATTGTCCCTTGAGGACTTAGAACTAAACCAAAACATAGTTCATTGTATATAAGATTACTTTAACGGTCTCAAGTCTAAGGACACTTGTACCACCATCAACTTATGAACAACTATTAACACGTGAGTAAACTCCATTAGTCATTCATTAGATTCTTTATCGATCGTTAACTATCTTCATATACAAATTCCTATACCCGGAATAGAACTAATGATTGTCCCTTGAGGACTTAGAACTAAACCAAAACATAGTTCATTGTATATAAGATTACTTTAACGGTCTCAAGTCTAAGGACACTTGTACCACCATCAACTTATGAACAACTATTAACACGTGAGTAAACTCCATTAGTCGTTCATTAGATCAAGTCACGTTCAGTGAACTTATTCTCCAATAAGCACCTACATACTAGCTATAGTGTCACTACACGAATGTCTATGAGAACAGACATCCTTCCGAGGAAGCAAGCATAGTAGTACTGATCTTTACGGATTGACTAACTCCCAATTAGTTATCCTACGATCGGGAACTATTTAAGTTTAGTGTTATCATCTTCTAGATCTCATTATTATAAACTCATTATAATTCTAGAAGCTTTACTCTAAACTATGGAACTTCTTATTTAAACACTTTAAATAGATAAAGCCCGTAATAAAAACAACAAGTCTTTTATTAATATAAATAAAATCAAATAAGATTACATGAAAGTATTTCCTAACTCATCATACATGATTGGGTTTAGGACAAAATACTATCAAAAGATACTGTCAAGTCTCCCGTGACAGAAACTTTGCCAAGCAATCAGACGGAATGTTCTAAAGTAGCTGCCAACAAGGATATGACAAAAACTTCAAAAGATACTTTCAAGAGAGAACCCAAGACAGCAACTTTCAAGCCTGCTGTCAAGACAGAGGGAAAGAAAGTTACTATCAAAGGTAGCTCGACAGCAACTTCAGAACATACTGTCAAGGCAAATGCCTACAAGCCTAAGAATAGGAATGGCAAGTTAGGAATTGACAAGAAGAATGGCTATGCTCATGTTCCAACTGATCTCCCACTTCTATCTCTATAATTTCCGCATATTGATATATTCTAACATGGTATCAAAGCAGGTTCAAATCTGAAAATTTTTCCGGCAAGGTACTATTCCGGCGAAGTTACTATTCCGACGAAGTTACTATTCTAACGAAGGTTGAAGACGGTGAACAGTTGCAACAGGAGACAAAGACAGCCTCAAATTTGGGGTTAATTTACTTGTCTCAGTTTATTATTTTTCTTGAATAAAATGATTATATGTATTTAGATCTTTTTAAAATATTTGAAAGTTATTTTCTTAAGCGGAAATTCTGTCCGGATCTTTAAATACAAGCATGTCATTTTAGTTTAAGAGTTTGCCCCGGTTATAGATTTAATTGTGTAGTATTCAAGTGGTTGTTAATATTACGGTATCTCTCCAATTTTTTACGATGCTGCAAATTAAATAGTTCAGAGGGCGTTATTCCGACGAAGCAGCAGAAGTAGTGTATATACAGATGTACACACAGTTCACTGCCACAAATGACAAAGTAGCAGAAGTAGTGTATATACAGATGTACACACAATTCACTGCCACAAATGACAAAGCAGCAGAAGTAGTGTATGTACAGATGTACACACAGTTCACTGCCACAAATGACAAAGCAGCAGAAGTAGTAGTATGTATACAAATACATACACACAATTCACTGCTATATCTTGCATTTCATTCTTGTAAAAGAAGCAGAAGGACCATTTCATGGACGATCTAAAGGGATGCAGTCTACCAAATACGGTTCCAGTTGCTTATAGTTTAAGGGATGACAGATGCAGATTCCTCATGTCTTCAGACATAGGCTTGTTGTTAATACTGAGTGATCACAAAGTCGAGTCTCAGTTTCTTCAATAATCAGTTCAAGAACAGATTGGTGGCCATCCACCTAAAGTGCTGAAAAGCAGCACTTTCTATTATTTGACATGGCCTAAAATATACAGTGTGGTTGCAAGTTCGAGTCCCGGTATCCCAAAGACTCAATAAACTCAAGATCGGTCGATCCTAAAAATGGGTATAGTTGGACGCTCAGATTAAGCTCAAGGGCTACTAGTGTCCACTCTTCAATCCCAAGAGAGGTCTTTTATCCGAAGATGGGATTTCGAGTGAGGGGGCGTGTCAAATATTGTCAAATATAAAGGGTCAAATATATCAGCAGCTATATCATCATCCATGACATCATGGTGAATAGTAATTACTGTAGCTAGTTGACTATTGTAGCAGCAGAGTAGTCTTAGTTGGTGGGCTAAGTAGCACACCATTTTAGTCTATAAATAGAGGCATTGCCTCATTGTAATATTTGGAGAAGTATGAATATAATTCATATCTATAAACTTCTACCCCAACTGATCTCCCACTTCTATCTCTATAATTTCCGCATATTCACATATTCTAACAAGATGCTCCTAGGAAGCTTTGCAATAATTGTGGCTCATCTCAATATTTAATATTTGTTTGTAAGAAACCCAACAAGAACAAGGTTAATGCGACCAATGTTAGTGGTAACTTACATAGAACCCCCATCATGCAAAGGGAAGTGGACGTCTATAATAATATTGAATGTATTCCATGCAAGATTGTTGTTATGAGTACTTGTTTCAATTTGCCTATTCTGTCTACTGAAAGATGTTCCTATATGCAAACTGCTGAGACTTCTAAGCCTGCCTATGTTGGTAAAAAGGCAACATCCACCAAGAGAAAGACCAAGTCTAACTTTAAGCCTAAGTGGACTGTGAAAGAAGTCAAACAGGAGGATTCTAGTGTTGATTCAAATGTGAAATAAAATGATATGAATAATGATGCTGTAACGGCAGGACCCAACAGAGTTTGGGTGCCAGATGCAAATTAAAATCATCTATTTTGCAGGGCAAAAAGCAGAAGCAAGTCATGTGGATCATCGATAGTGGATGTTCCAGACACATGACAGTTGATATAGCCCTGCTATCACATTTTGTGGAGAAAGCCGGCCCAATCATAACTTTTGGAGACAACAACAAAGGTTACATTGTGGGATATGGCTGTTTGGAAATTGGAAATGTTGTCATTGAAGACATTGCTCTTGTAAATGGATTGAAGCATAACCTACTCAGTGTCAGCCAGTTCAGTGACAGGGGATTCAAGGTTGACTTTGATATGATGGTTTGCAATATTTATCACAAGAAGGATGGATGCCTATCCTTGAAAGGAGTCAGGAAAGGAAGCTTGTTTGTTACAGACTTAAAGTCTGTGAAGAAAGACAAGGCTTACTATTTTTACAATAAAGCATAAGTTGGTGAAAGCATGCTTTGGCACAAGAAGCTCTCCCATCTCAATTTCAAGAATATGAATATTCTGATGAAGAAGGATTTGGTGAGAGGACTACCTCAATAGGAATTCTGTCAAGAAGGATTGTGCGAGGATTGTCAAATGGGTAAATTGAAAAGATCAGTGCACAAGTCAAAGCAAGTGAATACCAACACTGAGCCACTCAAATTGATTCATATGGATTTGTTTAGTCCGGTAAATGTTTAATCTCTTGCAAGAAAGAGATATGCCCTGGTAATGGTGGATGATTACTCGAGGTACACTTGGGTAAAGTTCTTAGACAAAGGACGAAGCTGCTCAAGAAATCATTGATCACATAAGAGTTCTTGACAGAACCCCGAATGTAAAAATTCAATATCTGAGAAGTGACAATGGTACTGAGTTCAGAAATGCCACATTGGGAAACTTCTGCAAGGAAGAAGGCATTGTCCAATAATTCTCCACTTCCAGGACACCACAACAAAATGGAGTTGTAGAATAGAAGAATAGAACTCTCATTGAAGCTGCGAGAACTATGTTGAATGATTCTAAATTACCAACATATTTCTGGGCAGATGCTATTAATACAGCTTGCTACACACAAAACAGAACCTTGATCAACAAGACTCATGGAAACACTCCTTACTATCTGTTAACAGGAAAGAAACCAATTGTCAAATATTTTCATGTATTTGGGAGTAAGTGTTTCATGATGATTGACAACCATGAAAGGAAAGGAAAGTTTGATGCTAAAGCTTATGAAGGCATTTTCATGGGATATGGATTGGAAAGGACTGCGTACAGAGTCTATGTCATTGATCACAAAGTCATTGAAGAAAGTGTAAATGTCACATTTGATGAAACCAAGTTCCCTGGATTACAAGAGGATGGTCAAATGGAGCCTCTTAGATTTGAAAATCAAGGTTACTTGGAGGAAGAAGAAGTTGTTGCTGATGAACCTACTTGCACTCAGACCATTGAGTTTGAAAGAGATGCTGTCAACACCAATGATGTTACTCAAACTCCAACTCAGTCTCAAACAATAACTCCCAATCATCAGAATGAGAATGAGTTTGGAGATGTTGAAGAACATGAAGGAGAAACCATCAATGGTGGAGAATCAACTCCTCAAAGAGGAACTGATCAAGCAAATCAAGAAAGAAGCTTGCCTAGAACCACTAAGTGGAACAGAGTTCACACCAGCAATCTAATCATTGGTGATCCCACTACTGGTATAAGGACAAGGAGAAATGTTTCTGCTGACAGCATGTTCTCTTGCTTTCTATCTCAAACTGAGCCAAAGTTAATTGATGAAGCATTGTTGGATTCAGATTCTGTGATAGCTATGCAAGAAGAGCTCAACCAATTTGAGAGAAATAATGTATGGAAGCTAGTCCCTAGACCTAAAGGGAAATCAGTTGTTGACACAAAGTGGGTCTTCAGAAACAAACTGGATGAAGGTGGAAACGTGACAAGAAACAAAGCAAGATTAGTGGCCAAAGGATACTGTGAACATGAAGGAATAGACTATGATGAAACATTTGCACCTGTTTCCAGACTTGAAGCCATAAGAATTTTCCTAGCCTATGTTGCACACTGTAACTTCAGAGTGTTCCAAATGGATGTCAAAAGTGCTTATCTCAATGGAGAGCTAGAGGAGGAAGTGTATGTTGAAAAGCCACCTGGATTTGAAGATGCTGAATTGTATGACTTTGTCTACAAACTGTTCAAGGCACTTTATGGATTGAAGCAAGCCCCTAGAGCTTGGTATGATACTCTCTCTACCTTTCTTCTAGAGAATCAATTTGTAAGAGGTATTGTGGATAAGACACTGTTCTACAAGCATCATGGCAAAGACATCATTCTGGTGTAGATCTACATTGATGACATAATCTTTGGTTCTACAAATGAGAAGCTGTGTGAAAAGTTTTCATCTCTTATGAGGAACAAATATGAGATGAATATGATGGGAGAACTGTCATTTTTCCTAGGTTTACAAATTCATCAAAAGGATGATGGCATCTTCATTTGCCAAGAAAAATATGTCAAGGAACTTCTCAAAAAGTTCAACTTGGAAGATGCATCACCTGCCAAGACACCTATCTCTGCTGCAACCAAACTGGATTTGGATCCTAAAGGAAAGAAAGTGGATTCTAGTACCTACAGGGGCATGGTGGGATCATTGCTGTATCTAACTGCTAGCAGACCAGATATTATGTTTGCTACATGTCTCTGTGCAAGGTTTCAAGCTGATCCAAAAGAGTCACACTTGGTAGCAATCAGGAGAATCTTTAGATATCTTAAAGGTACTCCAAATTTAGGCCTTTGGTATCCTAAAGATTCTGGATTTGATCTGATAGGATATTCGGATTCAGACTATGCTGGATGCAAGATTGACAGAAAAAGTAAAACAGGAAGCTGTCAATTTCTTGGTGGAAGATTAGTGTCATGGTTTAGCAAGAAGCATCATTTTTTGTCTACATCAACTGCAGAAGCTGAATACATTGCAGCTGGAAGTTGCTGTGCTAAAATTCTTTGGATGAAAAATCAGCTAATGGATTATGGTTTAGAGTTGTCCAATATTATGATAACACCAGTGCCATAGCCATCACAGATAATCCAGTTCAACACTCCAGGACGAAGCACATTGATATTAGACATCATTTCATCAGAGAGAATGTTGAAAAGGGAACTGTGAAGCTAGTTTATGTTCCAACAGAAAAGCAACTTGCAGACATCTTCACGAAGCCACTAGATGAATCAACCTTCAACAGGTTGGTAAGTGAATTGGGAATGCTAAATCTGGTATGTTAACTTACTAGTTTTTACATTTTCAAAGTGGTTAAATCGCAGCTTGTGACCGTAGCTTTCAATGTTACTGTCATGAGAAGTTATTGTCGTATGTGCTACTTGTTTAATTGACAGCATGTTTGCTATGACTATGCTAAATTCAAATTGCATGCCTGTTTTAACTTATGTAATGAGTAGTCATGTGACATTAACTTAAACCATACGCACACCAGTGACAACTAGTCATGTCATTTCAAATGAGCTCGGGCATTAGTCAGTCTTTTTATTTTAAAGTTTAATACTTTATTAAAAAGAAGCGTGTGGGAAGCTGTAGCGTCACTTAATATATTATAAATAAGACTGAGGCCAAACCCTTATTCTTCATTACACACTAAGAGACTCTAGAGAATGAGCAAGAGGAAAGCTTCTGAGATGTCCACTTAAGAAAGCTCAGCCAACGACAAAGGCAAAGAGGTGCCTAAGCAAACGGAAGAGACTACTGCTGCTGATGAGAATCCTCTCAGTCCTTTCTTTGATAAGTTTCAAGCTTATCTGGATGCAAAAGGGATCACCAAGGAAGAAGAAATAAGGAAGGTCGTCGAGAAGCCGGTGGTGGAAGCTCTTGCTGAGCTTAATAAGAAATGATGTTTAGTTCTTAAGAACTATTTGTACTGTTTTAAGTTTTTTTTAATAAAAAAATGAAAAGTTCATTGTTTCGTCTCCCCAGTGCTATTGCATGCCTTATTTCTCATCTTGATTATCTATTGTTGTATGCATATGTCTACTTTTGTGTATGGATGTATGTGGATGTGTGCTTGCTTAACAAATATGTGCTTAAATCGATTAAAATGATAATTGGTAATTTTACTCTTAAGCAATGGGTGAAGTCGATTAAAATTCATGACACAAATTATTCCGCACAAGTTGCTGTCAATAAGTGAAGATGCTGTCACGATGTGCATTTACAGCAAGTTCCTTATCAGCAACGGAAAAAGTTTCTGTCATGAAATTTAAAGGAAATTGTATAAATTGCTTAATAGTGACAGTATGTTCTTGCGCCGATGTTACTGTCAAGCAAAACTTGCTGTCATCCTCCCAAATTACTAATGAATTTGTTATAGCACACAGGTTACTGTC
Source organism: Saposhnikovia divaricata (assembly GCA_036435485.1). Lineage (NCBI taxonomy): Eukaryota > Viridiplantae > Streptophyta > Magnoliopsida > Apiales > Apiaceae > Saposhnikovia > Saposhnikovia divaricata. The sequence goes on from CM071599.1 coordinate 40,059,444, forward strand.
AAGATTAGTGGACCGATTTAATTGGGATTTTACCTCCACGATTTACAGCCACTAAAAAGTAACTACCCACAACACCACGTGACTGATTAATGGGCTAAGACATTGCTACTTTCCCTTCTTCAGTAAAACACTTGCTATTTTCATGTAAGCAATTGTCAAACACACAAACACACAACAGTCAACATAACCTCTCTCTCTCTCAAAAGCAAAAATCTCTCTCTCCCAAAACTCAAAGTAAAAAATGGCACCCAAACAATCCTCTTCTCAAACAAACTTTGCTGGTATTCTCTCTGCTGGAGATGCTGGTGAAGGTTTCAAAAGACTCGTATCCTTCTTAAACAAGTCCTATCTAGGTCATGCCATAACCTCTACTCCATCTTTGGACCTAGAAAGACTTGAAGAATTCTGGAAATCTGCCTTTGTTCCAGGAGGTGCAGGTAAAGACACCATAAACTGCAAAATCAAAGGGGTTACCTGCATCCTCACAATAAAAGGTATCAACGAAGCTTTGGGAACTGGACTACAAGCTAAAGAATCATACAAGGAACTTGCAAGTGATGAAACCATAAAGAAGTTTTTCTTGAAAACTGGGTATTCTGGTCCTGTCCTTGAAGAGGGTACATCAAATTGGTACTCAACTGGTGCAATGGACAGAAAGCATTTGAGAAAAGAATGGAGCATGATTTTTGATGTCATGGTGAAGGTTTTCTTAACTAAAACCACTGGCTGGAATGGAATTCCCTCCTACATCAAGAAGCTCACTCACTCTCTAGTCCATGGTTACAAAGTGGATGTTGGAAAGCTGCTTATGAGTCAACTCAAGTCAGCTCTGAGCAGGAAGGTACATGTCTATCTTCATTTTCTTACAATGTGTTTAAATTCATTATGTGGTATTGATGATCATGCATCTCTAACTATGGAGTGCAATGTTTTGAAAAGGAATACACACACATCACTCATTTCACAAAATTTGATTGCACATAGTCCACTCTGATTCACCAAGCACATGGCTGATCAAGAGCCTAATCTTGATTTTGAACTACCTTCTGGGTATGTTAATTTCTCCCTTGAGAATGAAGCTGAATTAGACGAAAATTCAGTTAACCCACATTCTACACCATTCGTTCCAATCAGGCCTTCCAGACAAACAAAAGCCACAAAAATAGCCTTGCAAGAATCCAAGAAAAGACCCTTGGAAACTAGAGTTTGTGGTAGTTCTGAGAATGTTGAGGGAAAAACTGCACCTGATGCAGCAAATAAGGATGTTAGTAAAAGTGAACCCACAGTGGTTCCTCTTGAGTCTAAGAAGAAGTGAGCTAAGAGGGAAAAAACCACCGTCATCCACCCCTCAGTCTCACAAAAGACTGTGGAGGATAAAAGGGAATCAAACACATCCCTAGGTGCTTCTTCTCAACAAGAAGTATCTATTGAAACTGGCTTATCTCCCAAGGCATCCTGTAAAGAATCTGCACAACCTCATGTACTCACTCATGAGGAGCCTACACTTGCAGAAATGCACATGGAGTTAGGGCACAGTGAGGGTCACGAAACTTCTACTCTTGATGTTCCACAAGTTATCTCTGTGGAGCAGCCAGAAATCTCTTCTATACCATCACCTCCCTTATTCTCTAATCCGTCAATTGTTTCTTCTCAACAACCTAGAGAGGGGGACAGTCCCAACCCTTCAGGTTTTGATCACCCATCTCAAGTCATGGATGAGCCCCCATCAAGTGGTCCACAAGAACCCATTTCTCAAAGTGAAATGGATACCACTCCCTTAAACACTGAGCTAGATCAAGATGGCAATCTGCCAGAAAATGAAACATCCAACATCTTGGTCGATTTCAAAAATGCAACTGACCTTCAGGAAGTTGCTGTCACAGCCTCAGTTGCTGTCAAAGACACCGCAAAAGTTACTGTCAACCCATCTGTGGATAGTAACATTTTGGGCAAAGATGCTGTCACCTTTTCACAGTTTGATCAAGATTCAGTAATTGTTGATGATGCTTCTGATAATGATCATGTGCCAATCTCTACTTTCAGAAATGTAAAATCTAAACCTTCTCTTTCAATGCATGTAAGTATTGCTCATACCCATGCATCTAGGATGAGTGAGGGAGTGCAAAAGAAAAGAGAGGTGAGCATAAAAATGAGAGGCAGCCAAATGAGTTGGTAAAAGGAGAGGGACTTGAGCACGTCCAGAGTGAATTTGAGGGAACCCCACACAAAAAGGCACCAGGCCTTGAGAGTCATTCTGTGAGGAGTGATGAGATCATTTAGAAAAACAATGAGAGTGTGAGACACCCCATAGCCTCCTTGCCTCAATCTTTTCCTTTCTCATCAAAAAGTTTAAGGTCTGATGGTCCTCCTAAATAAGCTGAATCAAGGTTGAAATCCCTTGAGGGCAGATGTGTATCCATGGAAGCTAAACTTGATGCTCTATCCACCATGGTAGCTACTGGCTTTGCTGAGATTCAACAAACTCTATTATCGTTTTCTGCTGCCCTTAGTGCTGTCAACTTAACTAAGGGGGAGATAGTAGTAGATCAGAATAAAGTGCAAAATCAGAATACTATAAGTCATGTAGAGAAGGAGACACAAGGTGGAGCAACAAGCAAGGGGGAGTCTAGTAGAAAGGGGGAACAAATGGAAGAAGATGGAGATGGAAGTAAGGGGAGCAAGATGCAAATGAAGATAGAATCTTTGGTGAAGAGTTGAGAGCTAGTGAAATTGGTGAATCTGTTGAAGTAGATAGTGAGCCAATGTTGGTGACTAAAGAAATATTGGAGCAATTACAAAGGGCTCAAACATCAACATTGCCTCCTCTGAAAATCAATGAACCAGTTCCTGAAGTCATGGAAACTCCACTACAGAAACATTGGAGAGAAATGGAAGAGTCCAACAGACTCGGCAAAGGCAAAGACAAAATGCCTGAAAAGGTAAATCCTACAACAGGATACATTTGTTCTGATGGAAGTGGATATAGTCCTGAAGAGGCAGAAACGGTGATGGTTAGATACATGGAGAGTACTTTGCAGAACAATGATGAAGAATTCAGTGCATTGGTAAATAGTGCCATAAAAGAGGCAGGAGGAGTGTATACAAAACTGTCACCAATACTGAAGGACAAAATAACAAGTATCTCTATGAAGGTGAATTTGGAGAAAAGATGGGCAGTTCATGTTTATTTCAAAACTGGCATCTCTATATTCATTACAATGTAGCTACTGCAAAGTCTGCAAGCTAGAGTGCTGAATGCCATGGGAACGAAAGTGAAAGCCAATTCTACAATCTTCAATAACGATATGCTAGCACAAATTAAAGGGCTTGTTGAAGAAAAGCTACCAGAAGTGATTGAAGAACCCTATGGTATTTGCTACAGAACAACCACAAGCACAAGAGCTAAAATGATTGGATTTTTGATCCTAAGTGAAGAACCCAGATTGCATTCTAACACAATTATGGGAGTTCTGAAACAAATCCTCAAATCTAAAATTAACAGAGACAAAGTCAAGGCTGTCAAAGATATTCACAAACTGCTGGCAAAGAGAGATGAAAGTCTTAGCTCTCAAGTGAAGAAATTGATTTCTGAAGCTAATGTCAGAAGAAGTGAAAGTGGTGGAAGCTGCACATATGATGACACCATTGATGATGATGATCTTGATGGAACTGGAGGATGTGCTCGGGGGCCTCTTTAGGGTTTTTGGGGGCCTGGGGCATCTCTTGGGGTGCTCGGGCTCTCGGGGCTCGATTGATAACTACCGACAGAGAAAACGGTCGTCGGGCCCCGAGGTGCCTACGGGTGCCTTGGTGTGCTCGGGGCCTCAATAGGGTCTTTGGGGGCCTGGGGCATCTCCTGGGGTGCTCGGGCCCTCAGGGCTTGCTTGATGACTACTGACCGAGCAAAACGGCCGTCGGGCCCCGAGGTGCCTGTGGGAGCCTTGGTGTGCTCGGCGCCTCTTTAGGGTCCATTTTAATTTCATATTTAAATTTAAATTTAAATTTTGTTTATAATAACATAATATAATCGTATTTTAACACCTTAAATTGCCTACTTTTATTCAAATTTAAAATAATTACAGAAAATGAGAAATAATAGAGTATAAGATAATGCATATATGAAACAAAGGGAATACAAATTGCAAAACAACATGCTTTGCAATCTATGATGTGTGACCCCCTGGGAAGTTCCCTTTTTCAAAATTTTTTTTTAAGTTTGCTACTAATTTTTTTGAATCACTAAATTATTTTTTCGTGGGACATTTGTATTAAAATATAATTTAATCATTCATATATGAATTTTAAATTGAATATTTGGGAAAAAAGATAATTTTTTTGAGCAAACTTAAAAAAATTTTGTGAAAAAGGGAACTACCCAAAGGTTCACCCATCATAGATTGCTCTACCCCAAGCACGCTTAACCTCGGAGTTTCGATTGGCACCAACACACTCGGCCAGGAATGCCACATCTTTTAATCTTATTAACCATTCATAAATGAATGCGAAACGAATTCTACTGATAAAATTTTTTCCTAAATTTTTTTTTAAATTAAATTTTTTCAAATTTTAAATTAAATTTTGGAAAAAAAATTATTTTATAAATAGAATATAATTTTTTTCACTTTTTTTGTCATATTTTTTATCATATCATATAATTCATTTTTAAGGAAATTATGGAATCAATATTTTTATAAATAGTAATCTTTTTTTTTTTCGAATTTTAGTTTAAAAATCTAGGAAATATAATTTCTTCCATTTTTCTCGAATTTTAAATTAATTAGCTAATTCAAAAAAATAATTTAGTAATTCAAAAAAATTATTAGCGCATTTTTTTCGGATTTTAAAGCAATATTTATAAATAAATATCTCCAAAATATTATTACTTAAAAAAATATTGAAATATGTGTGGAATTCGTTTCACATTCATATATGAAAGGTTAATAAAATTAACAGATGTGGCATTCCTTGCCGAGTGCGTTGGTGCGAATCGAAACTCCGAGGTTAAGCGTGCTTTGGGTTAGAGCAATCTATGATGGGTGACCCTGTAACGCCCCCAAATCCGCCCTGTCTGGGGATCCGGGTCGTCACATTGTCTCAATATCCTGCAGCACACGTTAACGCAATAATAAAGCATAATATTTAATACACGGAGCATAAGTGTCCCACTCCGCAGATCCAAGATCGGTCTCACACATTAATACAATACAACTTATTACATCTAAGGATAATATCTTACATAAGTTCACAAAAGTAGAAAGATAAAGGTTCCAGCTAGATATTCTAGTTCTTGTCAGTATAGCCTTGAGCTTTTCCCTTTCCTCTAGATCCCTGGTTGGACGTCTCGCCTCTTTCCATCTTGACAACGGAATAAAATGTTGTAAAGCAAGAATGAGCAACTATGGTGCTCAGCAAGTTCTCTCCTTACTCGGTATATAAATATAATAAGATTTACCGAAAGGGAATACTCAAAATTTTAAATATAGGAATCACAATCTGGCAATGACTCAATATTCATCTGGAAAATAGAATACTCGAAAGTCTCAAGTCTCAACTGATAAAACTCTGATTGTGACGCCCCCAAATCCACTACTTGTAGACTTAGGTCGCCACTTACCGTCAATACCTGTCTTATCCAAAAATACAATACAATTCATAATAACATGAAGGTTTTATCGTACAATAGTGGTTCCATCCCACGAGTCCAAGCATCGACAAGTCTCTGAATTATTACAACATATAACTAGTACACAAGATATCAATACACACGTCAAAAGATAGACTAATAGTCTTCAATATAGTAGTCGCCTCTGAGATAAGTACACTAGTCCAGCTCAGTGCTCTGGTGCATTTTCTCCTTTCCCTTGAAACGAGAGGTTTCGCCTTTTTCCGTCTTCACTGAAAAACAATATCAACAACAAGATTGAGCAACTAGGTGCTCAGCAAGTCCATTGACTCGCTCTCTCACTAACAAGGAGGGTGGAAGAAAACAATTCTATTTATGAAAGATACTCGTAAGCAGGCAAAATGCCATGGAAATACTTATTGATAAACTCAAACATCTTAACTCTGAATAAAGAAATTGAAATTAAAACCTGAGATACCGGTCTTCCGCCTTTACGATACCCCACAGCGAGATCAACCGCTGTGTCTCAAGTACCGCACACCCGTGATACTCCATAGCACGATCACTACTATGTCGCAGGTACCACTATATCGTTTTGCTAGCAAAAAGGTGGTTGAAAAGTCAACCTGGCATCATTTGTGCTAAAAATGTTAATATTTCTCTTTCGATACCACGAGTTTATTCCTCGTGTTGATCTGAAAGAAAATCCATGGGCCATCTCCCATGTTGACCAGTGGATTACATGATTATTCCTCCGGATAACAATTGATTGACTTGGATTCCTATTCGATTCTGGCCGACCGCCAGTCTACATTTTGTACAAGACCGACCTGATCAATAGGTCTTCACAATATTTTCAAAAGAAATTAATTTATTATATTGACACGAACAATATGTCAATTCAAGACAATAAGTATCAACCTTGAACAAGTAAGGTTCGTTGATTAAAATAATTCATGTGAAGTCGTCTTGAAATAATAAGAACGACTCGATTCAGAAGAAAACTTCCAATTACGCTAGAGTATGTATTTTAGAGGAAATTCTGATGATATACCATTCTTCTATTCACTATTCTGGATGCAACTATTTTGATTCGAACCATGAATCAAATTTGAATATTGAAACAACATTTATCGGATATGAACAATAGATCCGATTAAAGTCAATAAAAATCTAACTACCTCGATATATGAGCGTAGTTATAACTGAATAATACTTAAGGGTCATCTCGAAACAATTAAGATACCCTGGATTTCAATCAAATTACGTTATATGAATTTATCAAAATTTTGGGAAAATCTCTAAAATTTTCTAAATCAATATTATGATAAACAGGATATTTTATAACGAACTGGCAATTCAAAACATAATTTTAACAGAATAATATCCAAACATTTCTCTAAATATTTCAGAAGGAGTGAGGGTCAGAAGGTACTTGCCTCGATCTCGAAGTGCAAATAAGTGTAGATAAAATTTGTACTCTACCCGTGAACTTGGCTTCGGTCTACGGCTCGGGAATTATTCTCTAAAAATGGCAACCAGAAATATGTGAGCGCTTCGACAAAATAAAATATTTCTCAACCGATAATATAATATTTAATAATAATAAAATATCTCTCGAAAATCTCTACGATAATTAACGGAAAATAATTCCCGGATAAATAAATCTCTCTTCGAACTGAGGAATTAAATCTTGAAAATAAATCCTATTTTTAATTATCCGTTAATCCGACTTAAAACGAAAATAGGGTTACGGAAATTAATGGCAATACTCTATTTTTTAATCTAGTAAATAATTAAATATTACACCGATTTTAATCTCTAAAATAATCTGACTCGACCCGGTTAATTAAAATAATCCGGAAACTATAAGTATTGGACTTTTAAAAATTAAAACAATATTTAACTCTATTTATTCACAAATATACCACTTTTATTGAAAAAAACCTTAAATCTCTAATTTACGTCCAAAAATCACAAAATGATTATTTTTAACTAATTAATAATTTATTACACCATTTTTATCAAACTCTTTTTATTTCTCTAAATTTTTTTAAAAATAATAAACAAATTATTAAAAAATAATTTTAAAACATTCACCCCTTTTATTTTATTTTATTAACTCATTATTTATTATATATGTTTATATATAAATGTTATTTTTATCAATATTTTAATTTTCCCCGTTTAACAGTTTCACAGAAAAATCACGACGGCGCGTGGGGCCCACGCGCCACCACCGCCGTCTGGAAAATCCCTCCCCTGCATCTCTCCCTCTTTCTCTCTCTCTCTCTCTCTCTCTCTCTCTCTCTTTGTCTCTCTCTCTCTCTCTCTGTCCCGATCTCAATCTCTCGCCTCCTCTTTCTCGATCTCCTTCCTCTCTTTCACTCAATCTCTCTGTCGACTCTCTCTTTTCTCTCTATCTCTCACACTCGACCTCTCTCCGTCTCTCACACTCTCTATCTCACCCTCGTTGTATCTCTCTCCGCCTCACACCTCTCTCTCAGCCATGTCTCTATTCCTCCGATTAACACAAACCGCCACCACCAACGATTTCCCCCTCCCCTCTTTCCGACTCCGATCAATTCATCTCTCTATGCCTTCTCTCTCTCGACAACACCGACTCAACACAAAATCACAACAAAACAATCACAACAATTTCAAACTCCAATTCGGGACAACACAATCCTCCCTCAATCTCTCCCTGTTTCGTCTCTCCTCTCTGCCTCTCTCTCTTTTTTTTATTCCGATTACAACAAACAACACAACCAATCGGAAAATAAATAAAGCCCGAATCTGAACTAACAATTACTAAAACGAAATCGACATAGTTATCAATCCGAAAAAATAAACGATGATAAGAAAAGAAGGAAGAAGAGAGAAAAAAAATATTCTACCTGTCGACTACTCTGTTTGTGTAAAGATATGGTCGGGTGTTTTGTTTCTTTAAAAGAGAGAGACAATAATGTGTTTTTATTGTTGTGTAAACTGAGTGTTGTATTGTTTGTAATTATGAGGTTGATAATGGTTTGTTTATTAAATTAAAAAGAATCAAAATATGGGGGACAAAATAAGTGTCATAATAATGATTATATTTAGTGCAAGGTTTGGTCAAAAGATCTCGTTTCTCCCGTGCTGGTTAATTAAACGATACTCTAATTTCGTTTCATAAAATAAATACGACCCAAAATTAAAAATCCTATTTTCCCTAAATTTCCTAATTTTAATAAATAGCAAGTAAATATAAATAAATATAATATTTACGCCCATATGAATATATAAATATTAAAATTTACAAAAACGGGCTAATTAAAATATACTAGTGCATTACTCTTAATTAAAATTTAAACATCGAGTAGAAAATTAATTCGAAAAATTCACGGTTATTACAGTCTTCCCCCCTTATAGGATTCCGTCCTCGGAATCAAAATTATGCACTAAACAATTCAGGATATTTGTTTCGCATTTCGCTTTCTAACTCCCACGTGGCTTCCTCAACTTGGTGGTTTCTCCAAAGTACTTTCACTAAATTTACTTTCTTGGTTCTTAACTCTTGTACTTTGTGATCTAGGATCTCTACTGGTTGTTCTTCGTAGGTCAAATCAGGACGTATTTCCACTGGTTCGTAGGTTATAACATGTCTGAAATCAGAATGGTATTCTCTTAATGCAGAAACATGAAACACATCATGGATATGCTGAAGGTCTGGAGGTAGGGCCAACTGATAAGCTAGTGGTCCTATCTTCTTGAGAATCTCAAAAGGTCCTATATATCCGGGGCTCAATTTGCCTTTCTTTCCGAATCTCATAACTCCCTTCCAAGGTGAAACTTTCAACATCACTTTATCTCCTACTTCAAATGCTTTGTCTTTTCTCTTTCGATTTGCATACTTCTTCTGTCGATCCTGGGCTGCAACTAACCTTTTTCGAATAACTTCGGTTGCTTGTTTAGTTTGTTGAAGTAATTTTGGTCCTAGTATCTTTCTTTCTCCTACCTCATCCCAGTATAGAGGTGATCTACATTTTCTTCCGTACAATGCCTCATATGGTGCCATACCTATGCTGGAGTAGTAGCTATTATTGTAAGCAAACTCAACTAGGGGAAAATGCTCATCCCAACTTCCTTTGAAGTCAAGTGCACAAGCCCTTAACATATCTTCAACTGTTTGAATCGTCCTTTCACTTTGTCCGTCGGTCTGTGGATGATATGCAGTGGTCAGATTTAACTTCGTGCCAAGACATTCATGGAAACTCTTCCAAAATCGAGAAGTAAAACGGGCATCTCTATCAGATACAATTGGAACAGGCACTCCGTGACGAACTACAATTTCCTTTAGGTATATGTTTACAAATCTTTCAACGGAGTACTTATCACTAATTGGTAGGAAATGCGCAGATTTAGTGAGTCGGTCGACAATAACCCAAATCGCATCGTGGCTAGCTCTAGTTCGGGGCAATCCTACGGCAAAATCCATGGAAATATGCTCCCATTTCCACTCGGGTGTCTCTAAAGGTTGTAAAAGTCCACTAGGTCGTTGATGTTCGGCTTTCACTTTCTGACATGTCAAACACTTGCTTACCCATTCTGCAATCTCTCTCTTCATGTTAGGCCACCAATAATTCAACTTGATATCTTGATACATTTTTGTGCTCCCTGGGTGAATGGAATATCTCGAGTTATGCGCTTTGCTCATAATTTCTTCCTTCAATTCTGTAACATTAGGAATCCATATTCTCGATGCAAATCGCTTAATTCCCTTATCATCTTTTGAACTTAGAAATTCTTCTCCAGTCAACTCTGATCTTCTTTCTTCCATTACTTGTTCCTAACAACGGCGAATCTTCTCGAGTAACTCTGGTTGAAACTGAATATTGTAAACTCTTTCATTGTTTTGGACTGGGACCTTGACCTCTAATTCCATTCTCTCAAATTCTCTGACCAATTCTTCTGAGGTTATCAACAGGTTGAGTCTTTACTTTCTACTTAAAGCATCAGCTACAACATTAGCCTTCCCTGGGTGGTAATTTATCGAACAATCATAATCTTTGATCAGTTCTAACCATCTTCTCTGTCTCATATTTAATTCCTTTTGCGTGAATATATACTTTAAGCTCTTGTGATCCGTGTAAATCTCACATTTCTATCCATAAAGGTAATGTCTCCAAATCTTGAGGGCAAAAACAATAGCAGCAAGTTCTAAATCGTGAGTAGGGTAACGGGACTCATATTCCTTCAGTTGTCGAGAGGCGTAAGCTATTAATTTACCGTGTTGCATCAGAACACATCCTAAACCTTTGTGAGAGGCATCGCTGAAAATCACGAAATCGCCTTTCTCATCAGGTAAGGTCAACACTGGGGCAGTAGTCAATCTCTTCTTCAATTCCTGAAAGTTGTCTTCATATTTGGGGGTCCATTCAAACTTTTCACTCTTTCTGGTAGTCGAGTCAGTGGCGTAGCTATCTTTGAGAAATCCTTCACAAATCTATGATAGTATCCGGCCAATCCAAGAAAACTTCTAACCTCTGTTGGAGTCTTGGGTCTCTCCCAATTTTCTACGGCTTCTATCTTTGCGGGGTCTACAAAAATCCCTTCGTCGCTCATAATGTGTCCTAAAAATTGAACTTCTTTCAGCCAAAATTTGCACTTCGAAAATTTTGCATATAACTTTTCCTTTCTCAACGCTTTCAAAACTAAACAGAGGTGTTCAGCATGTTCCTCAGGAGACTTCAATTATATTAAGATGTCATCAATAAATACAATCACGAATTTATCCAAGTACTTCTTGAACACACGATTCATTAAATCCATAAAAGCAGCTGGCGCACTCGTCAATCCAAAAGACATGACTAGGAACTCGTAATGTCCATATCGGGTCCTAAAGGTAGTCTTAGGAATATCCTCAGACTTGATCTTAAATTGATGATAGCCGGATCTCAAATCAATCTTCGAAAAAAATATATAGCTCCCTTAAGTTGGTCAAAGAAATCGTCGATCCGAGGTAGAGGGTACCTGTTCTTGATGGTCATCTTGTTCAGTTTATGGTAATCAGTGCATAGTCACATAGTTCCGTCCTTCTTCTTCACGAACAATACTGGAGCTACCCACGGGGATACACTTGGTCGGATTACACCTTTGTCAAGTAACTCTTGTAGCTGTGTTGCTAATTCATTCATTTCCACTGGTGCCATTCTGTACGGCGCCTTTGAGATTGGTGCGGTTCCTGGTTCTAAATCAATCGTGAAAATATATTATTCATTTCTCTCAACCCATCTCTCATTTCTCATTTCTTTAGAATTAGTAATCCTTTTGGTCTCAACAATATCTTATTACCAATAAGTCTTGATAGTGATGATATGGTTTGAGTTTCTCAATTGTAAAATGCATTTTTCATCATAGGGTCTTCTCATTTTAACAAAAATTAAGGGGTTTTGCTTCTACTTTATGACCCAAATATCCTCACTTTTATTCTTAACCGAGGTGTGGTTCCTTAAAGAAATATTGTAGGTATATAGAGGTAAAACAACTGTCGTACTCGTGGTAAGAAAATTTTACAAAATACGATAAGCCACGCCTAAAGGGTTTGAAGTATCACAACTAATTATGTAGTGATATAAAATAGGTGTTAGGACAAGTATGCAACCTAATTCATGGTGAATTCTTTAACGATTCAATAAAGATATCTCTAATATGTATCGTCTCCATTTACTTCCAAATGATATAATCTTGCATTCACGATTCCTTGGCCAAGACATAATTCATGTAGTAATCTACGAAATAGATATATAGTAACATTTATAATAATACCAGTCCTTTTATTAGGTTTAAGAAAGGTCAATCTAAACTAAATCGAGGGATTTTCCACGAACTCCATTGAGAGAGAAGCTCACAATCATGTCAATTATCTCAAACATTAATCTTAAAACTTTCAAAGGTTAAGTCATCGTTTAACTACTATACTCAGAAGGAAAGATAGAGGGAAACACGCATAAATTTTCTCTTTCTTTTCCTATATGAAAACGATCACTCTTTGATAAGTGAATTTTATATCTACTTGAAGCATTCTAAATCGGCTTAAATTGATTGTCTTGGACTCAAGTTTCTTGTAGTTTTGATGTATTTTGTTTAGTTGTGCAGACTTACGAGAATGTTGATTAAGGTTGATGCTTCTATCGTGTTTGGAGGATTAATTGATTTAAATTCGGATTTTCCGGGAAGGTTGCGCAGTCTACACTGTTTTGGCCATATCTGGAGTTCTAGAAGTCCGTTTTCAGTGATCTTATAGCTCACGCGAAGCTTGGGAGATTTTCTACAACCTTAGGAAGAAATCAGGTGCTGGAGACGTGCTGAATAAAATCGCGCACGTGTTCTATGATAAGCCAAGCAGAAAAATTCCAGTTTTGCCATTTTTCTAATTCTAATTGTATTTTGGGCAGCTTTTGGCACCTAAATTGAATTCTAATTGTATTTTAGGATGTTTCCTTGTTGGGCAAGATTTCTATAGTCTATATAAACACTTCTAGGGATACATTGTAAGGGAACCTGGACACACAATTTTTACATACTTCTTAATATTGAAAGCTAGGGTTTTATTTTCTTCTCTCCATCTTTGCAAGCTTAATTTAATTCTTGGATTTAATTGTTCTTCATTATTCAAAGAATTAAGGTATTTCTTATCTTCTCCTTATTAATTACATGTTTATTATGGCTTTCTTGATTATCATTGTTAGTCTTAATCCTAGAATGAGTGAGTAATTTAATTCTAGGGTATCAAGGGGAGCCATGTTTGCACCATGATTTGGGTTTAATTTGATTAGTAGATTGATGGGTAAAGAGTAATTCTGACTGATATGTTCTAATTCTTAATTTGTGTAATTGCGCAATATAACGGATTAATTGATTGCAATAGGAGTAATAGATCGAAAGATTTTACTACTAGAGGCTTACATACAATTAGCGGAATTGAAGGTGAGTGTGAAAGCATCATTAGATATTCTGAGAGTGTTAATGCTTGAAAAAGATTAACCATTGCTTTAATTACTTAACCCCATTAAAAAGCTATACCTTTGTGATTTGTTTGGTGTAAGCATGGTGAACCTGAATTGCCCTAGATCCCTTAATTAATTGATTTAAAACCTTTGTTAAATTTGTTTTAGTAGTTAATAAAATCCTCTAATAATCGTTTGTGACTAGAAACAATTAATAATAATTGAATTGAAACTGAAACTGTCTCCTTGAGGAATCGACCCGTATTTGCTAGTATCTACTACAATTGATACCGTGCGCTTGCGGTTATACATAATTTTACACATCAAGTTTTTGGCGTCGCTGCCGGGGAGACGCCTAGTTTCTATAATTTTAGTTCGATTGTTTTAGATTGTTTCTCTTGTCTCTTTGGAACTCTTGTTCCAACTGAGACCGATCTTACTGCTTTTCCTTGTTTAGTTGTTGATGCCCAGGACCAGGTCTCAAACGAAAGAAGATCAAGCGAAAGAGGACACAACTCCTCTTAGTCCAGATTCTAAACTTTCTTGTCAACAATACATAGATCTACAAAGGAAAGAGAAGCAGCAAGAGATACCTGAACCAAAGATTGAGATGGCGGACCTTCCCAAATCTTTGAAGAACTACTCACAGCCCTCTCCGAGTGGGGTACCTACTGGCCTTGCTATCCCAGCGATTCAAGCAGCAAATTTCGAAATCAAGCCTGCTTTGCTCACTATGATCCAACAGAATCAATTTGCTGGGCTTGCCTCTGAAGACCCTACAAATCATCTGCAACGGTTTCAACAGCTCTGTTCTACAATTAAACATCAGGGAGTCACTCCAAACCAGTTGAAAGTCATGTTGTTCGGTTTCTCTCTTCGTGACAAAGCTCAAAAATGGTTGAATGATATTGACCTGATCGAGTGGGATAAGATTGCTCAGGCTTTCTTAACTGAGTTCTTCCCTCCTAACAGAACCGACGATTTGATCGACAAGATGATGGGTTTTAAGCAAGATTATGGCGAATCTCTTCGGGATGCTTGGGACAGATTCAAGGACTATCAACGTGCATGCCCTCACCATGGTCTTGAGAAGTGGTTTCTGCTTAAACGCTTCTACAATGGTCTTGATACTGAAACAAAAGGGATGGTTGATAACGCTGCAGGTGGCGTGTTTTTAGACAAAGGAGTTGATGATGCACATGCTTTTCTTTCCAATTTGGATGCCAATAACTTCAGTAATCTGAGAGCAGCCAAGAAAGGGGTAAACTTGAAGTGGATGCTTACTCTCTATTATCATCTCAACTAGCTGCATTAACTCAGGAGATCCACTCATTGAAGACATCTCACCCCTCTACTCAACCTATGAGTATCAATGCATTGTCATCCATGGCTCCTATGAATAATCTTGTTTGTGAAGTCTGTGGCATCCAAGGCCACTATGGTAACGATTGCCAGAACCATGCTCAAAATTCACAACATTTTCAGATCGAGCAAGCAAATGTTTTCCAACAGAGGCAGCAGTACAATCCTTACTCCAACAGTTACAATCCTGGTTGGAAAGATCATCCGAACTTCTCATATAGGAACAATAATGCTCAGAATTTAAATGTTCCTAATCAGCAGCAGCAATATCAGCAGTCGTATCAGCCTCTTCCACAGCAACAGTATAGGCCTCATCAAGGACCTATGAATCCCCCTGGATTCCAAAGGCCTCCTCAGAATTATGCTCCTCAAGCAAATCAAGCTGCACAGGCTGATAATCAAGGTGATATGATGAAGATATTGTTACAAATGCAAACAAAGATGGACCAGATGGAGATACATAATAAGATGCTAGAAACTCAGATTGCTCAAATGGCTAGTTCTTCCTCTACAAGGCAACAAGGCTCTCTACCAGCACAACCAACTCAGCCAAAGGAAAATGTGAATGCCATTGCTCTTAGGAGTGGTCGTACATATGATGCTCCTCCAATGCCTATTGACGATGTTCCTACTGAGAAAGAAAAAGAGGATTCTGAGGAAGACAAAGTAGAGAACGTCGTTGAAGATGCAAACGAAGGTGAAACTGAGGAAAGCAAGAAAAATGACAAAGAGAAGACTGCAGTTACTCCTCCACCGTTTGTGCCAAAGCTCCCATTCCCTAGCAGGATGAACAGAACTAAGGTGGACCAGCAGTTTGGTAAATTCATGACACTTGTCAAGAATCTTGAGGTAACAGTTCCTTTCACTGATTTAATTTCTCAAGTTCCATCATATGCAAAGTTTCTTAAGGATATTCTCACTAGGAAAAGGTCTTTTGGTGAGGTGGAGACAGTAGCTTTTACTGAAGAGTGTAGTGCTATTTTACAGAATAAGCTTAAAGATCCTGGTAGTTTTTCAATCCCGTGTCATTTAGGTGCATTGTTCATTGATAAAGCTTTATGTGATTTAGGCGCTAGCGTCTCAGTCATGCCTCTCTCTGTTTTTCAAAAACTAAATATGGGAGAATTAAAATGTACACAGATGACTTTGCAAATGGTAGACCGTTCGATAAAATATCCCCTTGGAATTTTAGAGGATGTGCCTGTTAGGGTTGGAAAATTTTATATTCCTGTAGACTTTGTAGTTCTAGATATGGAAGAGGACAGCCAAATACCTATTATTTTAGGTAGACCATTTCTCTGTACTGCAGGTGCTGTTATTGATGTTAAAAGTGGGACTCTCACATTGAGTGTTGGTGATTATAAAATTACTTTTACTCTAACCTCTGCTCTTAAATCCCCTTTGCTTGAGAATACTTGCTGCAGGATTGATGTTATAGATGGAATTGTCTGAGATGAAACGCCTCAGATTCTATTGAATGATGCATTAGAAGCAGTGCTCATGCTTGATGCATACGAAGGAGAAGGACATGCTGAAGTCGATTCATTTATTCTTGAGTTGGATGGTGTAGCTGATCCAAATTTTGAGGTAACCAACACTGTCACTTCTTGTAGTGAACCTCAGGTAAACAAGTTAGAGCTAAAGTCTTTGCCACCTAATCTGAAATATGTGTTTCTTGATGAAAAAAAGACTTGTCCAGTGATTGTTAGCTCTAGTCTTGATGAAAACCAGGTTTTTAAGCTTCTTACTACTTTGCGTGCGCATAGAAAAGCTATTGGGTATAGTATTGATGATCTTACAGGGATTAGCCCAGACTTTTGCATGCATAGAATTCACTTAGATGATGACCATAAGCCTTGCATACAGGGACAACGCCACTTGAACCCTAACATGCAAGAGGTTGTTAAAAAAGAAGTTTTGAAATTGTTTGATGCGGGCATCATTTACCCGATTTCTGATTCTAAATGGGTAAGCCCAGTTCAGGTAGTCCCTAAGAAAGGAGGAACCACGGTAATTAAGAATGATAAAGATGAATTAATTCCCACTCGAATTGTCACCGGATGGCGAATGTGCATTGATTACCGTAAGTTAAACACTGCTACTAGAAAAGACCATTACCCTCTCCCTTTCACTGATCAGATGTTAGAAAGACTTGCTAAGCATAAGTACTTTTGCTATTTAGACGGATATTCAGGGTTCTTTCAGATCCCTATACATCCTGATGACCAAGAAAAGACTACATTTACTTGCCCATATGGTACCTTTGCATATCGTAGAGTGCCTTTTGGTTTGTGCAATGCCCCTGCTACTTTTCAGCGTTGCATGACTGCCATATTTTCCGATTTCATAGAGTCTATCATGGAAGTATTTATGGATGATTTCAGTGTTTATGGGTCTGATTTTGATGTATGTCTGCATAATCTTTCTAAAGTGCTTAAACGTTGTGAAGAGGTGAATTTGGTTTTGAATTGGGAAAAGTGCCACTTCATGGTCAATGAAGGAGTGGTACTTGGTCACTTGATTTCTGAACGTGGCATCCAGGTTGACAAAGCAAAAATTGAGGTGATTGAGAAACTTCCTCCTCCTGTTAATGTCAAGGGAGTGAGGAGTTTCCTTGGTCATGCGGGTTTTTATCGTCGTTTTATAAAAAAAAATTCAAAAATTGCAAAACTCCTCACTCAATTATTGCTTAAGGATGCCACCTTTGTGTTTACTGATGCTTGTTTGGAGTCTTTTAATAGGATTAAGGAAGCTTTGATAAGTGCACCAATCATTCAATCTCCAGATTGGAATCTTCCATTTGAAATCATGTGTGATGCAATTGATTATGCAGTTGGAGCAGTTCTCGGTCAAAGGAAAGACAAGGTATTGCACGCTATCTACTATGCAAGTAAAACCTTGGATGAAGCTCAAGTCAATTATGCTACGACCGAGAAGGAACTTCTAGCTGTGGTCTACGCTCTTGACAAATTCCGAGCCTATCTCATTGGCTCCAAAGTCATTGTTCACACTGATCATTCGGCACTTAAGTATCTGTTGGCGAAGAAAGAAGCAAAGCCAAGGCTTATTCGTTGGATTCTGTTACTCCAAGAATTTGACTTGGAAATCAAAGATAAGAAAGGTGCTGAGAATGTAGTTGCAGATCATCTCTCACGGTTGCGTTTCAAATCTGATATTGCGTCAAGTACTCCTATTGACGATTCTTTTCCAGATGATCACCTGTGTTCGGTCGCTACTCAAACTCCATGGTATGCAGATTTTGCAAATTTCTTTGTTAGTGGATCTTACCCTCCAGAATTGACTTATCAGCAAAGAAAGAGGTTTTATCACGATGCTAAACAATATTTTTGGGATGACCCTTTCTTGTATCGAAAGTGTGCTGATGGAATTTTTCGTAGATGTGTTCCTGAGTTCGAAGTACATGACATTCTCAAGCATTGTCATTCTCTCACATGTGGAGGCCACCATGGTCCTTCCAAAACCGCTGCTAAAGTACTTCAATCCGGTTTCTTTTAGCCGTCTCTATTTAAGGATGCTCGTGCTTTCTATTTGGCGTGCGATGCATGTCAAAGGACGGGTAATATTTCTAAACGCCATGAGATGCCTCAAACCGGTATTCTTGAGGTCGAGATATTTGACGTATGGGGTGTTGATTTTATGGGACCTTTCCCAAGTTCTTGTGGGATGAGATACATCTTAGTTGCTGTCGATTATGTGTCCAAGTGGGTTGAAGCAGTTGGATCGGTAACCAATGATTCCAAGGTAGTTATGAAGCTTTTCAAGAATATTATCTTCCCACGTTTTGGAGTTCCTAGAACAGTGATAAGTGATGGTGGTTCTCATTTTCGCCATCGACAGTTTGAAACTTTGTTGAAGAAATATGGCGTTACTCACAAGGTTGTTCTTGCATATCACCCTTAAACAAGTGGCCAAGTGGAAGTTTCTAACTGCCAAATCAAAAGCATTTTGGAGAAAATGGTTGCAAAGTCAAGGAAAGATTGGTACTTGAAGTTAGATGATGCTTTGTGGGCTTATCGGACGGCATATAAAACACCTATAGGAACCACTCCCTATCGGTTGTTCTATGGTAAAGCATGTCACTTGCCAGTGGAATTGGAACATCGCGCTTTTTGGGCTATAAAAGAACTCAACATGGATTTGAAGGCTGCGGGGCCAGCGAGACTTCTTCAACTTAATGAGTTAGATGAGCTTCGTTTTGATGCTTATGACAACTCTCGGCTTTACAAGGAGAGAACGAAGAAGATGCATGACAAGATGATTCAGAGAAGAGATTTTCAGGTTGGTGACAAGGTTTTGTTGTTCAATTCCAGACTTCGACTTTTTCCGGGGAAGCTCAAATCAAGATGGTCCGGACCTTTTACTGTCACCGAAGTCAAGTTATACGGTGCTATCGAAATTATGGGACGGGATGGAACAAAATTTAAGGTCAACGGTCAACACCTTAAATTATATGTGGATGGTGCATTTGTAGGGAAGATGGAAGTGATTTATCTTGACAAACCCTCCATGGAGATCTGAACCAGCTCAGTCAAGCTATTGACGTTAAAGAAGCGCTTCGTGGGAGGCAATCCACGCACTAGTGTAAAAAAAAAAATTGAGTGTTGTATTTCAAAAAAAAAAAATGAGTGTTGAAGAAAAAAAAAAGAGTGTTGTGAAAAAAAAAAGTTGTTGTTGAAAAAAAAAAAATAATTGTTGCTGTGAAAGAAAAAAAAAATCTCAACAGAAATCTTCGCGCGCCCCTGCGCCAACAGTGCGAACCTGCATCCAAACTTTCCTGTCCACACAAGTACTAGTACTATTGTCCCGTGAATGTGTGTACAACACATAAAGAAAAAAAAAATTTGCATTGAACAGAAATTCTCACGCGCCGTAGCGCCCAATTGGCGCAGTATCCCATCAAAATTTCTGTCCAGGACTCCAGGTACGTGATTTGTGTAAGTGTTTTACTTTGGTTTTTTGATTTTTGATTTTGTTTTTTTATTGTATTAGTAAAAAAAAAAAAATCAGCGCCGCGTACCAAACTTTCTGTCCAGGTACTAGTACTCCCGTGAATGTTTGTTTTACTATTGTTTTTTTTGTTTTTTTTTTGTTTTTTTTTGTTTTTTTATTTTATTTTATTACTAAAAAAAAAATCCTCCAAACGTTTCTGTCCACCAGGACTTGTATTACCCCGTGTGTGTTAACATATATATATATATATATATATATATATATAAATTTCATCCCCCAATTCAATTTTCAATCCCTTTTCTAATTATTTTCTCCACCTAAAAATCCTAATTCTAGTCCTATATTAATTCCAATTCATTCCCAATCCATCTCCTATTTTATATTTATTTCCCCAAATCTACTTACCCATCTATATATACACCTATATATACACACCAATCCTACCCCATTCCAATTATATTTTCCTACAATCAATTTCAAGGCTTCAAGATTCAAGTTTGGGAGATTTTTAATTGCAAGTTTCACCTCTCTGGTTCGTATTTGGGGTATAATTCTTCCTTTTATTTTGATATTACGAATTGTGTTCTTGCATTATTTGGGTTGTGTGTTCTTGATTATTTGGGGGTTTTGTGCATTCGAATTGTTTGTGGATTTTGGTGAATTTTGTGAGTTGGGTATTAATTCTTATGGCTCCTAAGCGTGGGAGAGGTGGTGCTATTGTTGCACAATTTTTGTCTTTGACAGCGGAGGTTGAATTTAATCGGTTGTTGTTGAGGCCAATTGCTAAAGAAAGGGGATTTTTGCCGAACAAGCATGTTGAGTTGCGATGGGGAAGACGCCTTGTAGGTATGTTTCTGCTATCCCTCGTATTTACTTCCATTCAATGCGGACATTGAATATTTTAAGTTTGGGGGTGGTTTGAGGAATTAGTAGTTGTTGTTGTATTATGTGTTCATGTAGGATTTTATGTTTTGCATATTAGTGGTAGTAATTCATGCATGTATGTTCGTATTAATTATGTTTGTTTCATATAGGACATTCTGTTTTTATTTTTCGTATACCATGTGAGTTCATATTAGTTGCATTTTCATGGCATGCATATTTCATGATCCCTTAGAACGAGATAATTTTGATTGGTAGGTAGGTGTCTAATTGAGTGTGGTAATGATGAATAGAGGGTTGACTTATAGTTTCTACGAAATTGACTTATGTGTTTCGGAAACAAAACTTTTACACAGTCTCATTGGGTGCTTTTGGGCTAGGTTGAAGTCATGCTTGTTTGGTTGTTTGAGATTTAATCACTTGTTTATATTTAGAATTTTCGTTATTCCCTTGAAAGCGTAGTAGCACTAAAGTCTAAGTTTGGGGGAAAACAGGGAGTTCATGCTAAATTGTAAATAATTGTCAATAATTGCTAGAAACAAATGGCTAGTAGCCGGCTCATATTTATATGAGTAGTCTAGGGTTGTAATTGAGAATTCTCATTCCAGATTGCATAAAAAAACAGAAAAAAAAGAAATAAAAAGTCAAAAGTGTCAATTGTTTATATGCAAAATTAACTAGGGTGAGCTCTTTAATACTCGAGCTATTAAGTACGAGGGTACTTTGTGCCTAGTGACCTAAGGCTTTTATAGTCTGGGATCCACTGACCTAACGCTCGCTACATGGGTATTATTGTATAAGCCTTTCGGGGTCTCATCCATTGCACGGTTAAATAAGCATGCTTGTATATTATGTGTCATAGTTGTTGTTAGTAATAAAGCATGAATTTCTGTCTAACTTGAATGATGATGGAGGTGTTCTTAGGTTATAAAGTGTTTACCGTCTATTTTATTTATAAACCTGTGATTGTCTTGGCGAAGAACATGTATGATTTTTGACCTAGTTTTGGGAGTATTTTTTATGAGCATCGCACACACGCACGTTTCTGTTCATGTATTGTTAGTATACGGGAACTTAGTCGAGCTCTATTTGGATTTAGTTGCATTCTCTAAGATATTTGCTTGCTAGTTGGTTTTGGTTAGTTTGAAGGGGATCGTTGCATTTTTCATATTAGTTGCATTCATGCATTGCATTGCATTGGATTTTGTGGGTACATTCACTATAGGCCCTCACGAGACCTTACTCGTCCACTGGGGCTGCCTAGGGGTTTAAAGGGCTTGTTGCATATGCCAAATGCAACCGTGATCACCTACGGAAGTGGTACTAATCAGTTAGTTGTAATTGTTAATGCTTGAGGACAAGCATCAGTTTAAGTTTGGGGGTGTTTGATAAGTGGATTTTATATCTACTTGAAGCATTCTAAATCGGCTTAAATTGATTGTCTTGGACTCAAGTTTCTTGTAGTTTTGATGTATTTTGTTTAGTTGTGCAGACTTACGAGAATGTTGATTAAGGTTGATGCTTCTATTGTGTTTGGAGGATTAATTGATTTAAATTCGGATTTTCCGGGAAGGTTGCGCAGTCTACACTGTTTTGGCCATATCTGGAGTTCTAGAAGTCCGTTTTCAGTGATCTTACAGCTCACACGAAGCTTGGGAGATTTTCTACAATTTTAGGAAGAAATCAGGTGCTGGAGACGTGCTGAATAAAATCGCACACGTATTCTATGATAAGCCAAGCAGAAAAATTCCAGTTTTGCCCTTTTTCTAATTCTAATTGTATTTTGGGCAACTTTTGGCACCTAAATTGAATTCTAATTGTATTTTAGGATGTTTCCTTGCTGGGCAAGATTTCTAGAGTCTATATAAACACTTCTAGGGATACATTGTAAGGGAACCTGGACACACAATTTTTACATACTTCTTAATATTGAAAGCTAGGGTTTTATTTTCTTCTCTCCATCTTTGCAAGCTTAATTTAATTCTTGGATTTAATTGTTCTTCATTATTCAAAGAATTAAGGTATTTCTTATCTTCTCCTTATTAATTACATGTTTATTATGGCTTTCTTGATTATCATTGTTAGTTTTAATCCTAGAATGAGTGAGTAATTTAATTCTAGGGTGTCAAGGGGAGCCATGTTTGCACCATGATTTGGGTTTAATTTGATTAGTAGATTGATGGGTAAAGAGTAATTCTGATTGATATGTTCTAATTCTTAATTTGTGTAATTGCGCAATATAACGGATTAATTGATTGCAATAGGAGTAATAGATCGAAAGATTTTACTACTAGAGGCTTACATACAATTAGCGGAATTGAAGGTGAGTGTGAAAGCATCATTAGATATTCTGAGAGTGTTAATGCTTGAAAAAGATTAACCATTGCTTTAATTACTTAACCCCATTAAAAAGCTATACCTTTGTGATTTGTTTGGTGTAAGCATGGTGAACCTGAATTGCCCTAGATCCCTTAATTAATTGATTTAAAACCTTTGTTAAATTTGTTTTAGTAGTTAATAAAATCCTCTAATAATCGTTTGTGACTAGAAACAATTAATAATAATTGAATTGAAACTGAAACTGTCTCCTTGAGGAATCGACCCGTATTTGCTAGTATCTACTACAATTGATACCGTGCGCTTGCGGTTATACATAATTTTACACACCACTCTTTCATCAACATGTAATATATCATCAATGTATACTTAGTATCGATTCGCTTATCACTTTTAAAGGATCGAGTTCAATAATTGTTCCGTATTCAAACCAAATTCCTAGAACCTTAATACCTAAGCGTAGGGTTTCGAAGACCTGACTAGCGAATTAATGCAATGGTCTAATCCTATTTAGAAATCGACACTCTAACTTGAGTTGTTGAAATTTCCATTTCTGGAAGTGAATTTTCATCATTTTCAAATTTATGAATACCACTTTTTAAAATTCTTAGGCCCCAATCATATTAGGAACCATAAGAACATTGAATAGAGATAACTCATAGGGAATAAATGTTAAACAACACATACGCATGCTCAATTCTTGATGGTGAGAATCTTTTATGAAAGGATTAACTGAGAGATCATTATGATCATTGAACATCTGCTTTGTTGCATGTATCATTAGGACAACCGTCATAGTACATAAGGTGGCCAACCTTTGGTACTCTAATGATAAACAACAGAACAAACGGTGGCGTAGGACGTCTATCTTGCGTAGAACGAAAGTCAACAGATCCAAAAATAGACATCTACAAAAGTACGAAAAGTTTTGGTCATAAACAGGTTCTAGTCAACTAGATATGCCTATAAATATATATATGAAGGTGTAAAGCACTTATTGCTAAAATCTCAACATCGTAGTATATCTCTAAATTCTCACGTCGTGTTATAATTCTAGGCTCGTACGATTCCTAAAAATATAACTAAGGCTCTGATACCAAGCTGTGATGCCCCCAAATCCACTACTTGTAGACTTAGGTCGCCACTTACCGTCAATACCTGTCTTATCCAAAAATACAATACAATTCATAATAAACATGAAGGTTTTATCGTACAATAGTGGTTCCATCCCACGAGTCCAAGCATCGACAAGTCTCTGAATTATTACAACATATAACTAGTACACACGATATCAATACACACGTCAAAAGATAGACTAATAGTCTTCAATAGAGTAGTCGCCTCTGAGATAAGCACACTAGTCCAGCTCAGTGCTCTGGTGCATTTTCTCCTTTCCCTTGAAACAAGAGGTTTCGCCTTTTTCCGTCTTCACTGAAAAACAATATCAACAACAAGAATGAGCAACTAGGTGCTTAGCAAGTCCATTGACCCGCTCTCTCACTAACAAGGAGGGTGGAAGAAAACAATTCTATTTATGAAAGATACTCGTAAGCAGGCAAAATGCCATGGAAATACTTATTGATAAACTCAAACATCTTAACTCTGAATAAAGAAATTGAAATTAAAACCTGAGATACCGGTCTTCCGCCTTTACGATACCCCACAGCGAGATCAACCGTTGTGTCTCAAGTACCGCACACCCGTGATACCCCATAGCACGATCACTACTATGTCGCAGGTACCACTATATCGTTTTGCTAGCAAAAAGGTGGTTGAAAAGTCTACCTGGCATCATTTGTGCCAAAAATGTTAATATTTCTCTTTCGATACCACGAGTTTATTCCTCGTGTTGATTTGAAAGAAAATCCATGGGCCATCTCCCATGTTGACCAGTGGATTACATGATTATTCCTCCGGATAACAATTGATTGACTTGGATTCCTATTCGATTCCAGTCGACCGCCAGTCTACATTTTGTACAAGACCGACCTGATCAATAGGTCGTCACAATATTTTCAAAAGAAATTAATTTATTATATTGACACGAACAATATGTCAATTCAAGACAATAAGTATCAACCTTGAACAAGTAAGGTTCGTTGATTAAAATAATTCATGTGAAGTCGTCTTGAAATAATAAGAACGACTCGATTCAGAAGAAAACTTCCAATTACGCTAGAGTATGTATTTTAGAGGAAATTCTGATGATATACTATTCTTCTATTCACTATTCTGGATGCAACTATTTTGATTCGAACCATGAATCAAATTTGAATATTGAAACAACATTTATCGGATCTGAACAATAGATCCGATTAAAGTCAATAAAAATCTACCTACCTCGATATATGAGCGTAGTTATAACTGAATAATACTTAAGGGTCATCTCGAAACAATTAAGATACCCTGGATTTCAATCAAATTACATTATATGAATTTAACAAAATTTTGGGAAAATCTCTAAAATTTTCTAAATCAATATTATGATAAACAGGATATTTTATAACGAACTGGCAATTCAAAACATAATTTTAACAGAATAATATCCAAACATTTCTCGAAATATTTCAGAAGGAGTGAGGGTCAGAAGGTACTTGCCTCGATCTCGAAGTGCAAATAAGTGTAGATAAAATTTGTACTCTACCTGTGAACTTGGCTTCGGTCTTCGGCTCGGGAATTATTCTCTAAAAATGGCAACCAGAAATATGTGAGCGCTTCGTCAAAATAAAATATTTCTCAACCGATAATATAATATTTCATAATAATAAAATATCTCTCGAAAATCTCTACGATAACTAACGGAAAATAATTCCCGGATAAATAAATCTCTCTTCGAACTCAGGAATTAAATCTTGAAAATAAATCCTATTTTTAATTATCCGTTAATCTGACTTAAAACGAAAATAGGGTTACGGAAATTAATGGCAATACTATATTTTTTAATCTCGTAAATAATTAAATATTACACCGATTTTAATCTCTAAAATAATCTGACTCGATCCGGTTAATTAAAATTATCCGGTAACTATAAGTATTAGACTTTTAAAAATTAAAACAATATTTAACTCTATTTATTCACAAATATACCACTTTTATTAAAAAAAACCTTAAATCTCTAATTTACGTCCAAAAATCACAAAATGATTATTTTTAAATAATTAATAATTTATTACACCATTTTTATCAAACTCTTTTTATTTCCTTAAATTTTTTTAAAAATAATAAACAAATTATTAAAAAATAATTTTAAAACATTCACCCCTTTTATTTTATTTTATTAACTCATTATTTTTATATATGTTTATATATAAATGTTATTTTTATCAATATTTTAATTTTCTCCGTTTAACAGTTTCACAGAAAAATCACGACGGTGCGTGGGGCCGACGCGCCACCACCGCCGTCCGGAAAATCCCTCCCCTGCGTCTCTCTCTCTTTCTCTCTCCCTTCTCTCTCTCTCTCTCTCTCTCTCTCTCTCTCTCTCTCTCTCTCTCTCTCTCTCTCTTTGTCTCTCTCTCTCTCTCTCTCTCTCTCTCTCTCTCTCTCTCTCTCTCTGTCCCGATCTCAATCTCTCGCCTCCTCTTTCTCGATCTCCTTCCTCTCTTTCACTCAATCTCTCTGTCGACTCTCTCTTTTCTCTCTATCTCTCACACTCGACCTCTCTCCGTCTCTCACACTCTCTATCTCACCCTCGTTGTATCTCTCTCCGCCTCACATCTCTCTCTCAGCCATGTCTCTATTCCTCCGATTAACACCAACCGCCACCACCAACGATTTCCCCCTCCCCTCTTTCCGACTTCGATCAATTCATCTCTCTCTGCCTTCTCTCTCTCGACAACACCGACTCAACACAAAACCACAACAAAACAATCACAACAATTTCACACTCCAATTCGGGACAACACAATCCTCCCTCAATCTCTCCCTGTTTCGTCTCTCCTCTCTGCCTCTCTCTCTCTTTTTTTTATTCCGATTACAACAAACAACACAACCAATCGGAAAATAAATAAAGCCCGAATCTGAACTAACAATTACTAAAATGAAATCGACATAGTTATCAATCCGAGAAAATAAATGATGATAAGAAAAGATGGAAGAAGAGAGAAAAGAAATATTCTACCTGTCGACTACTCTATTTGTGTAAAGATATGGTCGGGTGTTTTGTTTCTTTAAAAGAGAGACAATATTGTGTTTTCATTGTTGTGTAAACTGAGTGCTGTATTGTTTGTAATTATGAGGTTGATAATGGTTTGTTTATTAAATTAAAAAGAATCAAAATATGGGGGACAAAATAAGTGTCATAATAATGATTATATTTAGTGCAAGGTTTGGTCAAAAGATCTAGTTTCTCCCGTGCTGGCTAATTAAACGATACTCTAATTTCGTTTCATAACATAAATACGACCCAAAATTAAAAATCCTATTTTCCCTAAATTTCCTAATTTTAATAAATAGCAAGTATATAAATAAATATAATATTTATGCCCATATGAATATATAAATATTAAAATTTACAAAAACGGGCTAATTAAAATATACTAGTGCATCACCCTTAATTAAAATTTAAACATCAAGTAGAAAATTAATTCGAAAAATTCGCGGTTATTACACTGATGATTCAAAACCCATCTCAATAAAAGTATACTCGAAAGAACTTATTTGATATAACCCTAATTATGAAATATACTCGTAAGCAGGCAAAGTGCCCTGGTAATATTTACTGATAGATCTAAACAACTTATCTTTGAATAAAGAAGTTGGAATTTAGAAGCTTGAGATACTGGTTTTCCGCCTTCACGATACCCCACAGCGAGATCAACCGCTGTGTCGCAAGTACCGCACACCTGTGATACCCCATAGCACGATCACTACTTTGTCGCAAGTACCACCATATCGTTTTGCTAGCAAAGAGTTGGTTGAAAATTCAACCTGGCAACACTTGTGCCAAAATGTTAATATTTCTCTTTCGATACCACGAGTTTATTCCTCATGTTGATCTGAAAGAAAACCCATGGGCCACTCCCATGTTGACCAGTAGAGTACAGAATTCCCGAATATTTGATGAACAGATAACTTAAGATAACTCTTCCAAGA
This sequence comes from Saposhnikovia divaricata, assembly GCA_036435485.1. Lineage (NCBI taxonomy): Eukaryota > Viridiplantae > Streptophyta > Magnoliopsida > Apiales > Apiaceae > Saposhnikovia > Saposhnikovia divaricata. The sequence goes on from CM071599.1 coordinate 40,087,698, forward strand.
AAATAATTATTAATATGGCGAACTGCAAGTCTGACTCAATTGTACCACCAATCCGAACAATGGACTGATGTCAACTCTCAATAATAATATTTCATTGGTTGACACGAACAAAATGTCAAACCTTGACAATAAATGCAACTATCTCGGAATAATGAGAATAGTCTTAAAAATGAAATATTTTGAGTCGTACCGAACAAATAGTACTACTCAAATATTTATAATACCCACAATTGATGAACGTTAAATAGAATATTTTTTACTTGATCAATGAGTAAAACTCTAACGATCCAAATTTTATAACTCTTACTTGTTGATTCGAGAGATGAATCAACTAAAAGATAATCAATAAATATTGTCGAATTTGTACAATAAATTCGACTGAAAAGAATGAATTTAACTAGCTTGAACAAATGAGACTAGTTCCACTGAATCAAATCAAGTAGTCGTCTCGAATTAATGAGATCTACCCGATAGCAATGAAATTCCTTCTACGCTTATAGGGGATATAATTTACAAGTAAACTACTTTTAAGAGTAAAATCATATTGCAATGGGAAAATAGTGCTCGAAAGAGTTGTAGTATAAGCAGCAGCAAAATAAGTCTCATAATTGATAACTCGAAATTAATTACGAATGAATTAACAAGGATAGAAATATGAAAATTCCAAGATTTATGGTAGGAATGAACTTGCCTCGATCTCGAAGTGCAATAAATGCAGATAAATTTTATACTCTACCCGTGAACTTGGCTTCGCTCTACGGCTCGGGAATTATTCTCTAAAAATGGCAACCACAAAAATGTGAGCGATTCGTCAAACTAAAAATGTTCCTGAACCGATAATATAATATTTAAATATAATAATAAAATATCTCTTGAAGATTTCCACAATAATTATCGGAAAATAATTCCCAGATAAATAAATCTCTCTTCGAACTCAGGAATTAAATCTAGAAAATATATATTATTTAATATACGTGGTCTCACTTAAAACGATAATAGGATTACCGTGTATAACAAAAATAATCCATTTTTTTACATCTCGTAAATAATTAAATAATACTCTAATTTTAGCCTCTAAATTAATCTGGTCCGACCGGGTTCAATAAATAATCCAAAAATATTAATTATCAGCTTCTAAAATTAAAACCATATTTAACTCTATTTATTCAAAAATATACCCCTTTTATTAATGAAACCTTAAATCTCTAATTTACGTCACAAAATATTTTTATTTAATTAATCAATCAATCACCATTTATTTAATTATTCATTTCTCACAATTTAAATAATAATCCAATTTTAACTAGACCAATTAAATCCATTTTTATTTAACTTATTTATTCCTCACATTTTTAACTAAAGATCCAAATTTAACGAAACTAATTGAACCTCTTTTATTTTCGTTCATATGAATCCTGATTAAAACGATCCACCATTCATTTTATCATATTTGTATTATTATATTATTAATTTAACTACAACAATGGTGTGGGTCCCACCTCCCCAACACCACCACGCGCCTCCCCCTCCCCTGCAACTCTCTCCCTCGTACCTCTCTCTCTCTCTCTCCCTCTCTCTCTCTCTCTCTCTCTCTCTCTCCCTTCTCTCTCTCTCGGTCAATCTCTTTGAATCTCTCTCGACTTCACCCTCTTCATCTCTAATTTCTCTTCTCTCCCTCTCTTTCTCGAACTCTCTCTCAATCTCTCCGACCATCTCTCTCTATCCCCTCATATCTCTTCATCTCTCTGTTATCTTCTCTCCCTCTCTTTCACGAACTCTCTCTTAATCTCTCTGACCATCTCTCTCTATCTCCCTCATCTCTCTTCATCTCTCTGTTCTACTTCGCACAACAGCAACAACAACACCAACCAACACCACCACCGCAACGGTGGTGGTCGTCTCCTTATTTCCCCTTCTCCGACAACAACCATCAAACTCCTTTCTTCCTTCTCCATCGACTACACTGAACAACACCACCATCACAGCACGAATCCAACACCCATCCTCCTTATTACTCCGATTTCAACCCACCAATCTACACCCTCAATCCACATGAAAATCACCTCACGGAACGAACAACAACACCCTCCAAACGGTAACTACAAACTCCTCCTTCCTCTCCCGAATCTCCTCCAACTGTCTCTCCCCCTTTATTTCGATACCACCCATAAACAAAACAATCGGGACAACACAAGACATGACAATACATGCACAAACAACGAATCGACAAAAAAAAATGTAAATTAAATGAGATAACTACCTGTGGCTTGTTTGTAATCGGTTTGTATAAAAATATATGGTCGAGTTTTTAGAATTAAGAAGAGAAGTAATCGGTGCTCTCAGCTTTGTTCTCTGTTTGCATACAAGTGTATGGTCGGGAGACTAGAAAGAAAAAGAAAGGGGTCAGTTTTGTTCTTGTAAAAAAAATGAACGATATAATTGAGATAGAGATGAGGCCGGTTAATCAAAAAGCATGGGCTAACAAAAAGAAGCTTTCCGTGTTTTGTGAAAAGCATTTCCGTGTTTTCTGGAATGCTGTCTTCTCAATAATCTTGATGTCCCCTACCGGCTAAATAAAACGATACTTTAATATCGTTTCCAAAAATAAATTTGATCCAAAAGTTAAAATCTTATTTTCTTAAATTTTCCTGATTTTAGTAAATATCAAATAAATATAAATAAATAGATATAATATAATATCTACTCACATATGAATATATAAAATTCTAAAATTTTACAAAAACGCGATAATTAAAAAAAAATACTAGTGCATCACTCTTAAATAAAATTTAAATATCGATTAGGAAAAATTTGTTTGAAAATTCGCGGTTATTACAGTCTTCCCCCCTTATAGGATTCCGTCCTTGGAATCAAATTTGCGCACTAAACAAATAAGGATATTTATTCCGCATTTCGCTTTCTAACTCCCACGTGGCTTCCTCAACCTGGTGGTTCTCCAAAGTACTTTAACTAAATTTACTTTCTTAGTTCTTAACTCTTGTACTTTGTGATCTAGGATCTCTACTGGTTGTTCTTCGTAGGTCAAATCAGGACGTATTTCCACTGGTTCGTAGGTTATAACATGTCTGAAATCAGAATGGTATTCTCTTAACGCAGAAACATGAAACACATCATGGATATGCTGAAGGTCTGGAGGTAGGGCCAACTGATAAGCCAGCGGTCCTATTTTCTTGAGAATCTCAAAAGGTCCTATATACCTGGGGCTCAACTTGCCTTTCTTTCCGAATCTCATTACTCCTTTCCAAGGTGAAACTTTCAACATCACTTTATCTCCCACTTCAAATGCTTTGTCTTTTCTCTTTTGATTTGCATACTTCCTCTGTCGATCTTGAGCTGCAACTAACCTTTTTCGAATAACTTCGGTTGCTTGTTTAGTTTGTTGAAGTAATTATGGTCCTAGTATCTTTCTTTCTCCTACCTCATCCCAGTATAGAGGTGATCTACACTTTCTTCCGTACAATGCCTCATATGGTGCCATACCTATGCTGGAGTGGTAGCTATTACTGTAAGCAAACTCAACTAAGGCCAAATGCTCATCCCAACTTCCTTTGAAATCAAGTGCACAGGCTCTTAACATATCCTCAAATGTTTGAATTGTTCTTTCACTTTGTCCGTCGGTCTGTGGATGATATGCAGTGCTCAGATTTAACTTCGTGCCAAGACATTCCTGAAAACTTTTCCAAAATCGAGAAGTAAAACGGGCATTTTTATCAGATACGATTGAAACAGGCACTCCGTGACGAACCACAATTTCCTTTAGGTATATGTTCACCAATCTCTCAACGGAGTACTTATCAGTAATTGGTAGGTAATTCGCAGACTTAGTGAGTCGGTCGACAATAACCCAAATCGCATCATGGCTAGCTCTAGTTCGGGGCTATCCTACGACAAAATCCATGGTAATATGCTCCCATTTCCACTCGGGTATCTCTAAGGGTTATAAAAGTCCACTTGGTTGTTGATGTTCGGCTTTCACTTTCTGACATGTCAAACACTTGCTTACCCATTCTGCAATCTCTCTCTTCATGTTAGGCCACCAATAATTCAACTTGATGTCTTGATACATTTTTGTGCAACCTGGGTGAATAGAATATCTCAAGTTATGCGCTTCGCTCATAATTTCTTCTTTCAATTCTGTAACATTAGGAATCCATATTCTCGACGCAAATCGCTTAATTCCCTTATCATCCTTTGAACTTAGAAATTCCTCTCCGGTCAACTCTGATCTTCTTTCTTCCATTACTTGTTCCTGACAACGGCGAATCTTCTCGAGTAACTCTGGTTGAAACTGAATGTTGTAAACTCTTTCATTGTTTTGGACTGGGACTTTGACCTCTAATTCCATTCTCTCAAATTCCTTGACCAATTCTTCTGAGGTTGTCAACAAGTTGAGTTTTCCTTTCTACTTAAAGCATCAGCTACAACATTAGCCTTCCCTGTGTGGTACTTTATCGAGCAATCATAGTCTTTGATCAGTTCTAACCATCTTCTCTGTCTCATGTTTAATTCCTTCTGCGTGAATATATACTTTAAGCTCTTGTGATCCGTGTAAATCTCGCATTTCTCTCCATAAAGGTAATGTCTCCAAATCTTGAGGGTAAAAACAATAGAAGCAAGTTCCAAATCGTGAGTAGGGTAACGGGACTCATATTCCTTCAGTTGTCGAGAGGCATAAGCTATTACTTTCCCATGTTGCATCAGATCACATCCTAAACCCTTGTGAGAAGCATCGCTGAAAATCACGAAATCGCCTTTCTCATCGGGTAAGGTCAACACTGGTATAGTAGTCAATCTCTTCTTCAACTCTTGAAAGCTGTCTTTACATTTGGGGGTCCACTCGAATTTTTCATTTTTTTCTGGTAAGTCGAGTCAGTGGCGTAGCTATCTTTGAGAAATCCTTCACGAATCTACGATAGTATCCGGCCAGTCCAAGAAAACTTCTAACCTCCGTTGGAGTCTTGGGTCTCTCCCAATCTGCTACGACTTCTATCTTTGCGGGGTCTTCAGAAATCCCTTCGCCGCTCACAATGTGTCCTAAAAATTGAACTTCTTTCAGCCAGAATTCGCACTTCGAAAATTTTACATATAACTTTTCCTTTCTCAACGCTTCCAAAACCAAACGGAGGTGTTCAACATGTTCCTCAGGAGACTTCGAATATATCAAGATGTCATCAATAAATACAATCACGAACTTATCCAAGTACTTCTTGAACACACGATTCATTAAATTCAAAAAAGCAGCTGGCGCATTCGTCAATCCAAAAGGCATGACTAGGAACTCGTAATGTCCATATCGGGTCCTAAAGGCAGTCTTAGGAATATCCTCAGGCTTGATCTTTAGTTGATGATAGCCTGATCTCAAATCAATCTTCGAAAAATATATAGCTCCCTTAAGTTGGTCAAACAAATCGTCGATCCAAGGTAGAGGGTACCTGTTCTTGATGGTCATCTTGTTTAGTTCACGGTAATCAATACATAGTCGCATAGTTCTGTCCTTCTTCTTCACGAACAATACTGGAGCTCCCCATGGGGATACACTTGGTCTAATTACACCTTTGTCAAGTAACTCTTGTAGCTGTGTTGCTAATTCCTTCATTTCCACTGGTGCCATTCTGTACGGCGCCTTTGAGATTGGTGCGGTTCTTGGTTCTAGATCAATCGTGAATTCTATCTCTCGATCTGGTGGAACTCCAGGCAACTCATCAGGAAAACGTCTCTAAATTGATTAACTATAGGGACCTCCTCGATCATAGGGGTCTGTTTCTCGGTATCTATCACATAAGCTAGATAGGCTTGACATCCTTACCGAAGAAATCTTTTAGCTTGTATTATTGACAGAAAATCCTTAGTCGGTTTCTGTCCGCGAAACGGAATTCTTATACCATTAGGTCCACCTAAGCTGACTTTCTTACGACGACAATTTATTTGAGCATCATAACGTGATAACCAATCCATCCCTAGGATTACATCGAATTCCCCTAACTGAAAGGAATAAGGTCTGCGTCAAAATGTTGTCCTTGTATCTCTATAGAACAATTCTGACACAATCGGTGTACCGGAATGACTTCTTAATTCACTACTTCTATATACATAGTAACGATGATAGTCCTAGCTTATGTAACACTATATCATGAAAATATTCTTCATTTCTTTAGAATTAGTAAACCTTTTGGTCTCAACAATCTCTTACTACACATAAGTCTCAGTAGTAATGGTATGGTTTGAGTTTTTCAATTGTAAGATGCATTTCTTCTCATAGGGTCTTCTCATCTTAAAGAAAATCAAGGGGTTTTGCTTCTTCCTTATGCCCCAAATATTCTCACTTTGATTCTTAACTGAGGTGTGGTTCCTTAAAGAAATGTTGTAGGTATATAGAGGTAAAACAATTATCGTACTTGGGGTAAGAAAATTTTAGAAAATACGATACGATAAGCCATGCCTTAAGGGTTTGAAGTATTACAAACTAGTTATGTAGTGGTATAAAGCAGGTGTTAGGGCAAGTATGCAACCTAAATCATGGTGAATTCTTTAACGATTCAATAAAGATATCTCTAATATGTATCGTCTCCATTCACTTCCAAATGATATAATATTGCATTCACGATTCCTTGGCAAAGACATAATTCGTGTAGTAATCTACGAAATAGATATATAGTAACATTTATAATAATACCAGTCCTTTTATTAGGTTTAAGAAAGGTTAATCTAAACTAAATCGAGGGATTTTCCACGAACTCCATTGAGAGAGAAGCTCACAATCATGTCAATTATCTCAAACATTAATCTTAAACCTTTCAAAGGTTAAGTCATCACTTAACTACTATCCTCAGAAGGAAAGATAGGGGGAAACACGCATAAATTTTCTCTTCATAAATGAAAAACGATCGCTCTTTCATCAACAAGTAATATATCATCAACGTATACTCAGCATCAATTTGCTTCTTACTTTTTAAAGGATTGAGCTCAATAATTGCTTCGTATACAAACCAAATTCTTATAACCTTAATATATAACCATGAAACACCACGTAGGGTTTTGAAGATCAGACTAGCGAATTGGCGCAATGGTCTATTCCTATTTAGAAATCGACTCTCCAACTTGAGTTGTTGAAATTTCCATTTCTGGAAGAGAAGTTTCATCATTTTCAAATTTCCGCATACCACTTTTAGAATTCTTAGGCTCCAATCATTTTAGGATCCATAAAAACATTGAATAAAGATAACTCATAAGAAATAAATGTTAAACAACACATACGCATGCTCAATTCTTGATGGTGAGAATCTTTTATGAAAGGATTAATTGAGAGATCATTGTGATCATTGAACATCTGCTTTGTTGCATGTATCATTAGGACAACCGTCATAGTACATAAGGTGGCCAGCCTTTGGTACTCTAATGATAAACAACAGAACAAACGGTGGCGTCCCACCAGACTTCTATCACAAAGACAGATAGTCTTCCCCTATATATGTAGGGTTGTTCATCTCAGTATCACAAAGGGTGTCAAATATAGGAATGGATATGAAAGGGATTTGTATTTATGATAATACATGATGATGGGTAACTTAACCTCTAAACAATATAGGTCTTTTTCAAACAGGATAGATATTGCCTGAGTAAATTCGAATGATAAGAATTATATATAATCATTGATAAGAAATTTGTTGAAGGAACGATTTCCTAGCACAAAATAAGCTCTTAGGAACAACTATCAATTCTCGAATAACACATTATCATAGAGAACTATTTCAACCTCTATAAGCTATATCTCTAAAAACTAATGACGGTCACGAAATCGTTTAAGAATTTAGCCTCGAACTTGGAACACCTAGTTGCATCTCTCTTTAAGTCCATATTTGGTGCACGTACCTCGTGCCGGTCCAACTCTGACTCTGGTAAGGATATTGATAATATCTACAAATAGTGAAAACTCTGTAGGGTATCATCCGATCTTAATAATAATGGAAACTTCGGCATCCTATCTTTAAATCAGTTGGGAACTAGGGGTCCATGCAAATAAGGTGTATGACATCTATCTTGAGCAGAACGAAAGTCAACAGATCCGAAAATAGACATCTACAAAAGTACGAAAAGTTTTGGTCACAAACAGGTTCTAGTCAACTGGATATGCTATAAATATATATATATATGAAGGTGTAAAGCACTTATTGCTAAAATCTCAACATCGTAGTATATCTATAAATTCTCACGTCGTGTTATAATTCTAGGCTCGTACGATTCCTAAAAATATAACCAATGCTCTGATACCAAGCTGTAATGCCCCCAAATCCGCCCTGTCTGGGGATCCGAGTCGTCACATTGTCTCAATATCCTGCAGCACACGTTAATGCAATAATAAAGTATAATATTTAATACACGGAGCATAAGTGTCCCACTCCGCAGATCCAAGATCGGTCTCACACATTAATACAACACAACTTATTACATCTTAGGATAATATCTTACATAAGTTTACAAAAGTAGAAAGAAAAAGGTTCCAGCTAGATATTCTAGTTCTTGTCAGTATAGCCTTGAGCTTATCCCTTTCCTTTGGATCCCTGGTTGGACGTCTCGCTTCTTTCCATCTTGACAACTGAATAAAATGTTGTAAAGCAAGAATGAGCAACTATGGTGCTCAGCAAGTTCTCTCCTTACTCGGTATATAAATATAATAAGATTTACCGAAAGGGAATACTCAAAATTTTAAATATAGGAATCACAATCTGGCAATGACTCAATATTCATCTGGAAAACAGAATACTCGAAAGTCTCAAGTCTCAACTGATAAAACTCTGATGATTCAAAACCCATCTCAATAAAAGTATACTCGAAAGAACTTATTTGATATAACTCTAATTATGAAATATACTCGTATGCAGGCAAAGTGCCCTCGTAATATGTACTGATAGATCTAAACAACTTATCTTTGAATAAAGAAGTTGGAATTTAGAAGTTTGAGATACTGGTTTTCCGCCTTCACGATACCCCACAGCGAGATCAACCGCTGTGTCGCAAGTACCGCACACCTGTGATACCCCATAGCACGATCACTACTATGTCGCAAGTACCACCATATCGTTTTGCTAGCAAAGAGTTGGTTGAAAATTCAACCTAGCAACACTTGTGCCAAAATGTTAATATTTCTCTTTCGATACCACGAGTTTATTCCTCATGTTGATCTGAAAGAAAACCCATGGGCCACTCCCATGTTGACGAGTAGAGTACAGAATTCCCGAATATTTGATGAACAGATAACTTAAGATAACTCTTCCAAGAAAATAATTATTAATATGGCGAACTGCCAGTCTGACTCAATTGTACCACCAATACGAACAATGGACTGATGTCAACTCTCAATAATAATATTTCATTGGTTGACACGAACAAAATGTCAAACCTTGACAATAAATCCAACTATCTTGGAATAATGAGAATAGTCTTAAAAATGAAATATTTTGAGTCGTACCGAACAAATAGTACTACTCGAATATTTATAATACCCACAATTGATGAACGTTAAATAGAATATTTTTCACTTGATCAATGAGTAAAACTCTAACGATCCAAATTTTATAACTCTTACTTGTTGATTCGAGAGATGAATCAACTAAAAGATAATCAATAAATATTGTCGAATTTGTACAATAAATTCGACTGAAAAGAATGAATTTAACTAGCTCGAACAAATGAGACTAGTTCCACTGAATCAAATCAAGTAGTTGTCTCGAATTAATGAGATCGACCCTATAGCAATGAAATTCCTTCTACGCTTATAGGGGATATAATTTACAAGTAAACTACTTTTAACCGTAAAATCATATTGCAACGGGAAAATAGTGCTCGAAAGAGTTGTAGTATAAGCAGCAGCAAAATAAGTCTCATAATTGATAACTCGAAAATAATTACGAATGAATTAACAAGGATAGAAATATGAAAATTCCAAGATTTAGGGTAGGAATGAACTTGCCTCGATCTCGAAGTGCAATAAATGCAGATAAAATTTATACTCTACCCGTGAACTTGGCTTCGCTCTACGGCTCGGGAATTATTCTCTAAAAATGGCAACCACAAAAATGTGAGCGATTCGTCAAACTAAAAATGTTCCTGAACCGATAATATAATATTTAAATATAATAATAAAATATCTCTTGAAGATCTCCACAATAATTATCGGAAAATAATTCCCAGATAATTAAATCTCTCTTCGAACTCAGGAATTAAATCTAGAAAATATATATTATTTAATATACGTGGTCTCGCTTAAAACGATAATAGGATTACCGGGTATAACGAAAATAATCCATTTTTTTACATCTCGTATATAATTAAATAATACTCTAATTTTAACCTCTAAATTAATCTGGTTCGACCGGGTTCAATAAATAATCCAAAAATATTAATTATCATCTTCTAAAATTAAAACCATATTTAACTCTATTTATTCACAAATATACCCCTTTTATTAATGAAACCTTAAATCTCTATTTTACGTCACAAAATATTTTTATTTAATTAATCAATCAAACACCATTCTATTTAATTATTCATTTCTCACAATTTAAATAATAATCCAATTTTAACTAGACCAATTAAATCCATTTTTATTTAACTTATTTATTCCTCACAATTTTAACTAAAGATCCAAATTTAACGAAACTAATTGAACGAAACTAATTGAACCTCTTTTATTTTCGTTCATGTGAATCCTGATTAAAACGATCCACCATTCGTTTTATCATATTTGTATTATTATATTATTAATTTAACTACAACAATGGTGTGGGTCCCACCTCCCCAACACCGCCACGCGCCTCCCCCTCCCCTGCAACTCTCTCCCTCGTACCTCTCTCTCTCCCTCCTCTCTCTCTCGGTCAATCTCTTTGAATCTCTCTCGACTTCACCCTCTTCATCTCTAATTTCTCTTCTCTCCCTCTCTTTCTCGAACTCTCTCTCAATTTCTCCGACCATCTCTCTCTATCCCCTCACCTCTCTTCATCTCTCTGTTATCTTCTCTCCCTCTCTTTCTCGAACTCTCTCTCAATCTCTCCGACCATCTCTCTCTATCTCCTTCATCTCTCTTCATCTCTCTGTTCTGCTTCGCACAACAGCAACAACAACGCCAACCAACACCACCACCGCAACGGTGGTGGTCGTCTCCTTATTTCCCATTCTCCCACAACAACCATCAAACTCCTTTCTTCCTCCTCCATCGACTACAATAAACAACACCACCATCACAGCACGAATCCAATACCCATCCTCCTTATTACTCCGATTTCAACCCACCAATCTACACCCTCAATCCACATGACAATCACCTCACGGAACGAACAACAACACCCTCCAAACGGCAACTACAAACTCCTCCTTCCTCTCCTGAATCTCCTCCAACTGTCTCTCCCCCTTTATTCCGATACCACCCACAAACAAAACAATCGGGACAACACAAGACATGACAATACATGCACAAACAACGAATTGACAAAAAAAAACGTAAATTAAATGAGATAACTACCTGTGGCTTGTTTGTAATCGGTTTGTATAAAAATATATGGTCGAGTTTTTAGAATTAAGAAGAGAAGTAATCGGTGCTCTCAGCTTTGTTCTCTATTTGCATACAAATGTATGGTCGGGTGTTTTGACTAGAAAGAAAAAGAAAGGGGTCAGTTTTGTTCTTGTAAAAAAAATGAGCGATATAATTGAGATAGAAATGAGGCCGGTTAGTCAAAAAGCATGGGCTAACAAAAAGAAGCTTTCCGTGTTTTGTGAAAAGCATTTCCGTGTGTTCTGGAATGTTGTCTTCTCAATAATCTTGATGTCCCCTACCGGCTAAATAAAACGATACTTTAATATCGTTTTCAAAAATAAATTTGATCCAAAAGTTTAAATCTTATTTTCTTAAATTTTCCTGATTTTAGTAAATATCAAATAAATATAAATAAATAGATATAATATAATATTTACTCACATATGAATATATAAAATTCTAAAATTTTACAAAAACGCGCTAATTAAAAAAAATATACTAGTGCATCACTGTTAAATAAAATTCAAATATCGATTAGGAAAAATTTGTTTGAAAATTCGCGGTTATTACAGACCCCCTGGGAAGTTTCCTTTTTCAAAAAATTTTCGATTGTTCTTCACCAAGCACGCTTAACCTCGGAGTTTCGATTTTTAGTTTAAAAATCTAGGAAATATAATTACTTTCATTTTTCTCTAATTTAAATTAATTAGCTAATTCAAAAAAATAATTTAGTAATTCAAAAAAATTATTAGCGCATTTTTTTCGGATTTTAAAGCAATATTTATAAATAAATATCTCCAAAATATTATTACTTAAAAAAATATTGAAATATGAGTGGAATTCGTTTCACATTCATATATGAATGGTTAATAGAATTAACAGATGTGACATTCCTGGCCGAGTGTGTTGGTGCGAATCGAAACTCCGAGGTTAAGCGTGCTTTGGGTTAGAGCAATCTATGATGGATAACCCCCTGGGAAGTTCCGTTTTTCAAAAAAAAAATTTAAGTTTGCTATTAATTTTTTTGAATCATTAAATTATTTTTTCGTGGGACATTTGTATTAAAATATAATTTAAGCATTCATATATGAATTTTAAATTCAATATTTGGGAAAAGAGATAATTTTTTTGAGCAAACTTAAAAAATTTTGTGAAAAAGGGAACTTCCCATGGGGTCACCCATCATAGATTGCTCTAACCCAAGCACGCTTAACCTCGGAGTTTCGATTGGCACCAATACACTCGGCCAGGAATGCCACATCTATTAATCTTATTAACCATTCAAATATGAATACGAAACGAATTTCACTCATATTTCAATATTTTTTAAGTAATAATATTTTAAAATATTTATTTATAAATATTGCTTTAAAATTCGAAAAAAAACATAAAATTATATTTTAAATTATTCTTTTTTTTGGAATTTTAGTTTAAAATTCCGGGAAAAATAATTTCAACCATTTTTCTCGAATTTTAAATTAAATATTAGGAATAAAATATAATTTTATGCTTTTTTTCGAATTTTAAAGGCAATTTTATTAGTAGAGGTTGGCAACTCAAACTGACGCTTGGATGACGTCATGCTGAGGCTGTCTGCCGCATGGAGACATTGCGGCAGTATTTTTAAATCTTTTTTTTCGGATTTTACTGTCGCGAGGAGTCGTTGCGGCTACTTGCTGTTTTTAGATTTATTTCTAGTTTTTCGAATATTAGGATAAAAATATATAAATTTTGGGAAAAAAATAGACTTTCATTTTTCTCGAATTTTATATTTAATATTTGAAATAAATCAGTTCTTTAATTTATTTCTTGTTATTAAAAATTGGAAAAATGATATTCTATTGATAAAATTTTTTCCTAAATTTTTTTTAAATTAAATTTTTTCAAATTTTAAATTAAATTTTGGAAAAAAAATATTTTATCAATAGAATATAATTTTTTTTCACTTTTTTGTCACATTTTTTTATCATATCATATAATTCATTTTTAAGGAAATTATGGATTCAATATTTTTATAAATAGTAATCGTTCTTTTCGATTTTTAGTTTAAAAATCTAGGAAATATAATTTCTTCCATTTTTCTCGAATTTAAATTAATTAGTTAATTCAAAAAAATAATTTAGTAATTCAAAAAAATTATTAGCGCATTTTTTTTCGGATTTTAAAGCAATATTTATAAATAAATATCTCCAAAATATTATTACTTAAAAAAATATTGAAATATGAGAGGAAATCGTTTCACATTCATATATGAATGGTTAATAGAATTAACAAATGTGGCATTCCTGGCCGAGTGTGTTGGTGCTAATCGAAACTCCAAGGTTAAGCATGCTTTGGGTTAGAGCAATCTATGGGAGGGTGACCCCCTGGGAAGTTCCGTTTTTCAAAAATTTTTTTAAGTTTACAACTAATTTATTTGAATCACTAAATTATTTTTTCGTGGGACATTTGTATTAAAATATAATTTAAGCATTCATATATGAATTTTAAATTCAATATTTGGGAAAAGAGATAATTTTTTTGAGCAAACTTAAAAAATTTTGTGAAAAAGGGAACTTCCCTGGGGGTCACCCATCATAGATTGCTCTAACCCAAGCACGCTTAACCTCGGAGTTTCGATTGGCACCAATACACTCGGCCAGGAATGCCACATCTATTAATCTTATTAACCATTCAAATATGAATACGAAACGAATTTCACTCATATTTCAATATTTTTTAAGTAATAATATTTTAAAATATTTATTTATAAATATTGCTTTAAAATTCGAAAAAAAACATAAAATTATATTTTAAATTATTCTTTTTTTTGGAATTTTAGTTTAAAATTCCGGGAAAAATAATTTCAACCATTTTTCTCGAATTTTAAATTAAATATTAGGAATAAAATATAATTTTATGCTTTTTTTCGAATTTTAAAGGCAATTTTATTAGTAGAGGTTGGCAACTCAAACTGACGCTTGGATGACGTCTTGCTGAGGCTGTCTGCCGCATGGAGACATTGCGGCAGTATTTTTAAATCTTTTTTTTCGGATTTTACTGTCGCGAGGAGTCGTTGCGGCTACTTGCTGTTTTTAGATTTATTTCTAGTTTTTCGAATATTAGGATAAAAATATTTAAATTTTGGGAAAAAAATAGACTTTCATTTTTCTCGAATTTTATATTTAATATTTGAAATAAATCAGTTCTTTAATTTATTTCTTGTTATTAAAAATTGGAAAAATGATATTCTATTGATAAAATTTTTTCCTAAATTTTTTTTAAATTAAATTTTTTCAAATTTTAAATTAAATTTTGGAAAAAAAATATTTTATCAATAGAATATAATTTTTTTCACTTTTTTGTCACATTTTTTTATCATATCATATAATTCATTTTTAAGGAAATTATGGATTCAATATTTTTATAAATAGTAATCGTTCTTTTCGATTTTTAGTTTAAAAATCTAGGAAATATAATTTCTTCCATTTTTCTCGAATTTAAATTAATTAGTTAATTCAAAAAAATAATTTAGTAATTCAAAAAAATTATTAGCGCATTTTTTTTCGGATTTTAAAGCAATATTTATAAATAAATATCTCCAAAATATTATTACTTAAAAAAATATTGAAATATGAGAGGAAATCGTTTCACATTCATATATGAATGGTTAATAGAATTAACAAATGTGGCATTCCTGGCCGAGTGTGTTGGTGCTAATCGAAACTCCAAGGTTAAGCATGCTTTGGGTTAGAGCAATCTATGGGAGGGTGACCCCCTGGGAAGTTCCGTTTTTCAAAAAAAATTTTAAGTTTACAACTAATTTATTTGAATCACTAAATTATATTTTCGTGGGACATTTGTATTAAAATATAATTTAAGCATTCATATATGAATTTTAAATTGAATATTTGGGAAAAGAGATAATTTTGTTGAGCAAACTTAAAAAAAATTTGTGAAAAAGGGAACTTCCCAGGAGGTCACCCATCATAGATTGCTCTACCCCAAGCACGCTTGACCTCGGAATTTCGATTGGCACCAACACACTCGGCCAGGAATGTCACATCTGTTAATCTTATTAACCATTCATATATGAATGCGAAACGAATTCCACACATATTTCAATATTTTTTTAAGTAATAATATTTTAAAATATTTATTTATAAATATTGCTTTAAAATTCGAAAAAAACATAAATTATATTTTAAATTAATCGCCTTTTTGGAATTTTAGTTTAAAATTCCGGGAAAAATAATTTCAACCATTTTTCTCGAATTTTAAATTAAATATTAGGAATAAAATATAAATTTATGCTTTTTCTCGAATTTTAAAGGCAATTTTATTAGTAGAGGTTGGCAACTCAAACTGACGCCTGGATGACGTCATGCTGAGGCTGTCTGCCGCATGGAGACATTGCGGCAGTATTTTTAAATCTTTTTTTCGGATTCTACTGCCGCGAGGAGTCGTTGCGGCTACTTGCTGTTTTTAGATTTATTTCCAGTTTTTCGAATATTAGGAAAAAAATATTTAAATTTTGGAAAAAAAATTAGTCTTTCATTTTTCTCGAATTTTATATTTAACATTTGAAATAAATTAGTTCTGTAATTTATTTCTAGATATTAAAAATTGGAAAAATGATATTTAGTTGATAATTTTTTTTTTAATTAAATTTTTTCAAATTTTAAATTAAATTTTTGAAAAAAAAATATTTTATCAATAGAATATAATTTTTTTTCACTTTTTTTGTCATATTTTTTATCATATCATATAATTCATTTTTAAGGAAATTAAGGATTCAATATTCGTATAAATAGTAATCGTTTATTTCGAATTTTAGTTTAAAAATCTAGGAAATATAATTTCTTCCATTTTTCTCGAATTTTAAATTAATTAGCTAATTCAAAAAAATAATTTAGTAATTCAAGAAACTTATTAGCGCATTTTTTTCGGATTTTAAAGCAATATTTAAAAATAAATATCTACAAAATATTATTACTTAAAAAAATATTGAAATATGAGTGGAATTCGTTTCACATTCATATATGAATTGTTAATAGAATTAACAGATGTGGCATTCCTGGCCGAGTGTGTTGGTGCAAATCGAAACTCCGAGGTTAAGCGTGCTTTGGGTTAGAGCAATCTATGATGGGTGACCCCACATCATAGATTGCTCTACCCCAAGCATGCTTAACCTCGGAGTTTCGATTGGCACCAATACACTCGGCTAGAAATGCCACATGTGTTAATCTTATTAACCATTCATATATGAATGCGAAACGAATTCCACTCATATTTCAATATTTTTTTAAGTAATAATATTTTAAAATATTTATTTATAAATATTTCTTTAAAATTTGAAAAAAAAACATAAAATTATATTTTAAATTAATCGTTTTTTTTGGAATTTTAGTTTAAAATTCCGGGAAAAATAATTTGAACCATTTTTCTCGAATTTTAAATTAAATATTAGGAATAAAATATAATTTTATGTTTTTTTTCGAATTTTAAAGGCAAATTTATTAGTAGAGGATGGCAACTCAAACTGACGCCTGGATGACGTCATGCTGAGGCAGTCTGCCGCATGGAGACATTATGGCAGTATTTTTAAATCTTTTTTTTCGGATTCTACTGCCGCGAGGAGTCGTTGCGGCTACTTGCTGTTTTTAGATTTATTTCCAGTTTCTCGAATATTAGGAAAAAATTATTTAAATTTTGGAAAAAAAAATAGTCTTTCATTTTTCTCGAAGTTTATATTTATCATTTGAAATAAATTAGTTCCGTAATTTATTTCTTGATATTGAAAATTGGGAAAATGATATTCTATTGATGAATTAAATTTTGGGAAAAAAAATTTTTATCAATAGAATATAATTTTTTTTCACTTTTTTGTCATATTTTTTATCATATCATATAATTCATTTTTAAGGAAATTATGGATTCAATATTTTTATAAATAGTAATCGTTTTTTTCGAATTTTAGTTTAAAAATCTAGGAAATATAATTTCTTCCATTTTTCTCGAATTTTAAATTAATTACCTAATTCAAAAAAATAATTTAGTAATTCAAAAAACTTATTAGCGCATTTTTTTCGGATTTTAAAGCAATATTTATAAATAAATATCTCCAAAATATTATTACTTAAAAAAATATTAAAATATGAGTGGAATTCGTTTCACATTCATATATGAATGGTTAATAGAATTAACAGATGTGGCATTCCTGGTCGAGTGTGTTGGTGCGAATCGAAACTCCGAGGTTAAGCGTGCTTTGGGTTAGAGCAATCTATGATGGGTGACCCCCTAGGAAGTTCCCTTTTTCAAATTTTTTTTTTAAGTTTGCTACTAATTTTTTTGAATCACTAAATTGTTTTTTCGTGGGACAATTGTATTAAAATATAATTTAAGCAATCATATATGAATTTTAAATTGAATATTTGGGAAAAAAGATAATTTTTTTGAGCAAACTTAAAAAAATTTTGTGAAAAAGGGAACTTCCCAGGGGGTCACCCATCATAGATTGCTCTACCCCAAGCACGCTTTGAAGGGTTTCGAGCATCGAATGCAGCGGAAAACAATAATTAAGACAATAAAATCGAAACCCAATCGCAGGATCCATGCAAAACAAGACGTTTAATTCGTAGTTATGAACGTTTACCTTAAAACAAAGCTTTAACAAATTGATGACAGATGGAGGTCCAATGCAATCACCACGCAACCCTCTTCGAGATCTACGTTGCCAAAGTAGTCCACACGAACGCTTGATCGTCCAACGATCACCGGAGCCGGTACTAGCCGAAGAACCTGCCTCTCTCTCTAGCCTCCCACACGTTTTAATGAATTGCAAAAGTGTGTTCCTAAAAAATACATCATAATGTATTTATAGGGAAGAAAGATTGGGCTAAAACCCTAAATCGAATTGGGCTTCTCCAAACCCATTCTGATTTGGTTTTATTATTAAATTCGAATTCTCTTTAATAATTAATTAAAACTAGCTTAATTAATTAATAACCAATTTCGAATTTAATGATTTAAATTCATAATTTAAATTAAAACTCCTTTTAAACGTTCTTATTGTATAACCCTTTAGGTTATTATTACGTTGGCAATAATTTTAATATCCAATAATAAAATTATAAACAATGAGCGGCATCTAGTAATACATCATTGCTACCCAAGTAATAATGATAATTGGTGATCCAACTAAACCTTTCGTGATTAATGTTTCCGTGTAATATAATCCCTTTAACCAAATATTATAGATTAAACTCGAGGCATGTTAATAGTCATCCTCTTCAACGTTTAATCTGGGTTTCCTTGATCAATGAGTAGACTATTAAAACAAATCAATATTTGAGCATGGCCATGCATTTTCATAGTCTCACTCAATCAAGAGGCCAATAATATCTCTCCTAATAATAGGAGGGTTAAATCCTTTATCTATCATTCATATTTCTCATACGACTCATAATATACCCGATGTACATTTCTATCATCACCCGGTCAAAGGTAACTTTTAATGTAGTCAAAGTATATTAATCCTCGTATAGAAATATAATGATCTCAAGTCTAAGGATCATTACACCATTATCACTGTGAGTCTTTCTAATGACATTATCAACATGTAGAATCTCACCGTGGGTTAATCCAGTGCCATGTATAAAATTACATGCACCTATGTTCTTGACTTTAGTATCACTATACCTATGACCAATGAGATGTGGTCATCCGTCAACAAACATACTAATCTTTATGCATTATAATTGTCCCATATTAATAATGCTCGATTAGGGATATTTAGGAATATAAACACTATTCATATAATCTCATTTTTAAGTCACATACTTAAAGATATAGAATACATGTTCTATATTCCAAGGACATTTATTACTCTTATATTTATATCGCAGTAAATTAAAACATAATAAATTAATGTAGAATAATCAGTAGAACATGATCATTAAGTAACACAATAGTCTTTCCTAGAAGTACAACTACATTGTCTCTAGGGCACTAACACTATCAATCTCCAACTTGCACTAGAGCCAATCGCCCATGTATCCACTACCCATGGAACTAGTGTGACCTTCGTGCTTCTGCTGCGACAAAGCCTTAGTCAGTGGGTCCGGAACATTATCATTAGTATGCACTTTACATATATCTATATCTCCTCTCTCGTTTATCTCTCGAAGAAGGTGATATCTCTTAAGTATATGCTTTGCCTTGGAATGGGACCTTGGTTCATTAGCCTGCGCAATGGCTTCATTGTTATCGCAATACAGAGCAACTGGATCTGCGATCGATGGAACCACACCAAGTCCTGTAATAAACTTCCAAATCCAAACAGCCTCTTTGGTTGCTTCACTGGCAGCAATATACTTAGCTTCCATTGTAGAATCAGCTACTGTCTCTTGCTTTGAACTTTTGAAACTTACAGCACCTCCATTTAGACAAAACACGAATCCAGACTAGGACACAGAATCGTCCCTATCTGTCTGGAAACTATCATTAGTGTAACCTCTTACAACTAGCTTCTCATCTCCTCCGTATATCAAGAACGAATCTTTAGTCCGTTTAAGGTACTTAAGAATATTCTTGATAGCTGTCCAGTGACCCTCACCTGGATTAGACTGGAATTTGCTCGTCATGCTCAAAGCATACGAGACATCAGGACGAGTACATATCATTGCATACATTATAGAACCAATTGCCGAAGCATATGGTACTTTACTCATATAGTCCTTATCATCTGATGATTTAGGACAGTTTTCCTTTGAGATCACTATCCCATGAGACACTGGGACATATCCTCTCTTTGCCTCTTGCATCCCAAAACGATGCAATACTTTGTCAATGTATGTACTCTGACTTAAGCCGATTAATCTTTTAGATCTATCTCTGTAGATCCTGATCCCTAAGATGTAGGTAGCATCGCCTATGTCTTTCATCGAGAAACTTTTTCCCAACCAAGTCTTCACAGCCTGTAGAGAAGGAATGTCATTCCCTATTTGTAATATGTCATCTACATATAATACTAGGAATGCCACATGGCTCCCACTAACCTTTTTGTAAACACACAGTTCATCCTCATTTTGTATGAAGCCAAACTCTTTGATTATTTCATCAAAACGAATCTTCCATCTTCTAGAGGCATGCTTTAATCCATAAATGGATCCGCAACTTACAAACCATTCTAGCAAACCTCGAATCGACAAAACCCTGAGGTTGTGTCATGTACACATCCTCTTCTAAGCTCCCATTTAAGAAAGCGGTCTTGACATCCATTTTCCAGATCTCATAGTCATAATAAGCTGCTATCGCAAGCAAAATCCTGATGGATTTGACCATAGCTACTGGTGAGAAAGTTTCATCATAGTCAATACCATGAATTTGCTTGAAACCTTTCGTCACTAGTCTTGCCTTGTAGGTCTACAAATTTCCATCCATGTCAGTTTTCTTCTTGAAAACCCAATTGCACTCTATGGGTTTTACCCCATTAGATGGTTCAACCAAAGTCCATACTTGGTTTTCATACATGGAATCCATCTCAGATTTCATGGCCTCCAGCCATCTCTCAAAATCTGGACTATTCATAGCATCCTTGTAGGTGAGAGGCTCTTCATTATCGACAAGCATCACATCGCCACTTTGAGTCAAGAGAAATCCATAATATCTCTCTGGCTCATGGTGAATCCTACTAGATCTACGAACGACCTGTGTTTCTTGAGCATTATTGTTCTCAACATCTTGAGTCTAATCCTGCTCATGTTCCAACTCTGGTTCAATATTATTTTGTAGTTCTCGATCCTCATCGAGATCTATTTTCCTTCCACTGTTTTTCTTAGAAAGCAGTTCTTTCTCTAGAAACACAGCCGTTCGAGCAACAAACACTTTGTTCTCAGAAGGTTTATAGAAATAATACCCTTTAGCTTCTAATGGGTATCCTACAAATTTATATTTATCTGTTTTCGGTCCTAGCTTATCAGAGACCAAGCGTTTCACAAACGCTTCACATCCCCAAACTTTCATAAATGACATGCTATTACGTTTATCAGTCCATATCACATATGGTATCTTTTGAACCGATTTTGAAGGAACTCGGTTTAGTGTTTGTGCAGCCGTCTCTAGGGCATAACCCCAGAAACTGATTGGAAGATCCGCATGACTCATCATCGATCGTACCATGTCCAACAAGGTACGATTTCTCCTTTCAGACACCCCATTCCATTGTGGTGTTCCAGGAGGAGTGAGATGTGATACGATACCACACTCCTTTAGGAAATTCTTGAATTCAAAGCTTAAGTATTCTCCCTCACGATCAGATCGTAGAGTTTTAATACTTTCGCCTAATTGCTTTTCAACTTCAGCCTTATACTCTTTGAATTTTTTTTAAATGATCCAGATTTGTTCTTCAAAAGATACACATATCCGTATCTACTAAAATCATCAGTAAAGGTTATGAAATAATAAAAGCCACCTCTTGCCATCGTACGTATTGGACCACATACATCACTATGTATCAATTCCAATCGTTGGTGGCCCACTCACCTTGACCGGTAAAAGGAGCTTTAGTCATTTTTCCAATGAGACATGATTCGCATTCTTCGTATGATTCAAAATCAAACTTATCAAAGTATCCATCCCTATGTAATTTGGAAATGCGATTCTAATTTATAAGGCCTAAACGACAGTGCCAGAGGTATGTGTGATTTGAGTCATTTGTCTTTAGACGTTTGTTATTTATATTATAGATAGGAGTATCAAGATCAAGAACATATAAACCATTAAACAAATGTGCAACCCCATAGGTAACATTATTGAATGAAAATAAACAACCATTGTTCTGAATCAAAAATGAAAAACCAATCTTGTTCAAACAAGAAACGGAAATAATGTTTCTGCAAATCGCAATCACGTAATAACAGTTCTCAAGTTCTAAAATAAGCCCTATGGGCAACGATAAATATTAAGTCCCTACAACTAAGGCAGCAACCTTTGCTCCGTTGTCAACACGTAGGTCGACTTCTCCTTTCACCAAAATCCTACTCCTTCGAAGTTCTTGCACATTCATACAAATGTGGGAACCACATCCAGTATCCAATACCCATGATGTAGAAGGAGATAAATTGACTTCTGTAACATAAATACCTGAATCCGAAATCTGAACAGCCTTCAGTTTCTTTAGATCCTCCAAATAATTTTGACAGTTTCTCTTCCAATGACCCGACTTCATGCAATAGTGACAATCACCTTTTGCAACACCTCCTGTAGGCATTAAAGCCCTTTTAGGAGTTTGTCTTGGATTAGCATTAGATTTGGATCCAATCCTCTTCTTGCCTTTCCATTGCCAATCGAGGAAGTTTGTTCTTGTCATCTTGTCCTTCTCAAGGACTGATCGTACAGAGAAGTTTATTTGAGTTGTTTGTCATTTGAATATCCACAATGTTAAAATGCATAAAATAATTAGTCTACGGTATTATTAATTTATGTTCAAGTGATTATTCATATATATTTAAAATATATATCTCCCACTATTTTTATCAAATTAATAGCCCTTACTATTAATTCGGAAAGAATATCCGATAAATCTTTCTAGTGAGCCAAGATCCATATTTCGTCATGTCCTAAGTCAACCACTGGTAGTCCTTAAAACATAATTATTTAGGTAGACAATAGTTGTCAATTATATCATATATAATTCTTGGATAATTTGGTGAACAACGATTGATCTTATCTATCTAATAGATTTTTAACCAAACTCTATGCTTCTAAGTTCATAATAGTTGAATATAACCGTTTATTTTCACCTTATTATGACGACTCAGTTAAGTTAGACCCAATGATACAACGGCCGAATATAACCGTTTATATTCGTCGCATCTCACCACGATAGACAGGAGTCCCTGACACTGACGGCCCTTCCCCTTATCGATTTAGGATTCGATGAGTGTTCATTCATTGGAAAGCATCTGATTAAAACTTAATATTTTGTTAAGGGGTTTAGAAAATTTATAACGATCATGATCACATCATAAAGAGATCCTCAATTTTTCCTTGAACCAAATATTTCAAATTGACATTTAAATTGTTCATTTCCCATATAGATGGAGGATCCCAATGGTCACACTTAATACCCATTAACCTTACGAATACGCATATCCGCTTTTGTCAGAAAATCCCAATTTTAGATATCAAAAATCCATATTTAATTCCGTGTTTTAAAAATCCATATTTCATAAACACAAGAATCTCATGATCGTTTGGTAATTTTAAAATCTTGAATCGTTACAGATTTTATCTTGTTTAGCAGGAATGGCATGGGTGTCGTATCTAATACATACATGATTAGTCTAATTAAACAAGCATCTTTATCTCTACACATACATTGTATCGCATACATTCATATATATGTAAAGTGCATAAATTAAATGTGTTTGGTTATGGCCCATCCTATGTGATCTTTTCAAGCTAATGAAAAGATCAAGGTCAATCTATGGTGGTTAACAAAATACAATTTAAATACATGCATGTCTTCTCCATTGCCTCTTCGTGGGAATCGCCTCCTTGCTTCCTTGTTCTTCTTGTCTTCTTTAATAGTTACATTGAATAATTGAAAAAACATGCTACACTAATAAACTTACAAGATGAACTCGAGTTACATTCGAGATTTATTAATTACAAGGAATAACGACATGCAAGTCGTATTTAGAAACCAAACCATAAAATCAAAACCACTATCCTATTGGTCTTAGGGTCATAACCAATCACCATGCTCATATAACAATTAAGAACATATAACCATATCATATTTCAGATGATCCAATCAAAGAAATCGTATAACGCAAAAATTAGAAAATCAGAATCAAATTCTGATAATAATAATAAATCACCGTTTTCAGGCACTAAACGACGTCAAACACCTTAAAGACGAGTCGATGATCGCTATGCTATCAGTTTTGTTCAGACGCTCGTTTCTAGTCAGAAAACACATATCGTTTGCGAAAATCGGACACTGAACACAGATTTCACCAAATCTGCGCAGTGTTTACAGAAATTGTATTGTATACAATCCCCATATCAAGAACAAACATAAATCATATATATCAGTATATATACAGATTATATAATCATCATATGATCAACTCAATCATCATTAACATACAGTTTATACATATTTATTAAAATCAACGCATCACACATGACAATCATCAAACATGATCGTGTATATATCAAAACTGTAACATACAACCTAATTAAAACGTTTTTGCAAGTAGCTCTGATACCATTGAAGGGTTTCGAGCATCGAATGCAGAGGAAAACAATAATTAAAACAATAAAATCGAAACCCAATCGTAGGATCCATGCAAAACAAGACGTTTAATTCGTAGTTATGAACGTTTACCTTAAACGAAGCTTTAACAAATTGATGACAGATGGAGGTCCAATGCAATCACCACGCAACCCTCTTCGAGATCTACGTTGCCAAAGTAGTCCACACGAACGTTTGATCGTCCAAAGATCACCGGAGCCGGTAGTAGCCGAAGAACCTGCCTTTCTCTCTCTAGCCTCCCACACGTTTTAATGAATTGCAAAAGTGTGTTCCTAAACAATACATCATAATGTATTTATAGGGAAGAAAGATTGGGCTAAAACCCTAAATCGAATTGGGCTTCTCCAAACCCATTCTGATTTGGTTTTATTATTAAATGCGAATTCTCTTTAATAATTAATTAAGACTAGCTTAATTAATTAATAACCAATTTCGAATTTAATGATTTAAATTCATAATTTAAATTAAAACTCCTTTTAAATGTTCTTATTGTGTAACCCTTTAGGTTAG
Source organism: Saposhnikovia divaricata (assembly GCA_036435485.1). Lineage (NCBI taxonomy): Eukaryota > Viridiplantae > Streptophyta > Magnoliopsida > Apiales > Apiaceae > Saposhnikovia > Saposhnikovia divaricata. The sequence continues at coordinate 40,113,062 of CM071599.1, forward strand.
GGGTGAGCAAAAAACCGAATTAAAACCGAAACCGAACTGAAACCGGCCAAAACCGAACCGAAAAAACCGAAACCGTAACCGAACCGGCGGTTGCGGTTTTTGATTTTTAAAAACCGAGACTTTCGGTTCCGGTTCCGGTTATAGGTTAAAACCGAACCGGATAAAACCGAACCGAACCGATTATTAAAATAAATATAAAATTTATATAAATTTATGTTATGTATTATTAAATTAATAAATATAATATATCTTGAATTATAATTAAGTTTCAATTTATTAGGAAGATATAAACTAGACTCACTGGCTTATACATCTGACTATGGATGTGAATTTATTGTCTGTGCGACATGTTCTACAGCCTGCACTGAAAGCTTGAGCATGGAATTCAATGTCCAGACTATTAACATCAGATTTCTGGCAGATTAAAGTGAAATAGATTGTGGCAGGGCTGGCATATAAATTAGAAGTATATTTGCATGGAACAACTGAGAACTTGCCAATCTTGTCACGGCTTATAGTGTTCTGGGAATCTACAACAAGATATAAGAAGTTAGTACAACAACAAATAGTACCAGAATACCAGCAGTAGTAGTTTTGCATCACTTATTTTTTTGCCAAGTATGTTTGTTTAATTTACCTTTATCACTCAAAAATACTTCAACCTCTGACTATAATAAGTTTGATATCTGAATAGTAAGAAGTATAAAGATTTCCTTCTGCTCTTGTAATGCAACATTTGAATTCCTGTTACTAGATGTTCATCCTGTGCTATCAGGTTGTATAACTGGAATATCCCTTCCAATGCTCTGAATTAGGAAGTCTATGTCACCAATATGACCCTCTTCAGATTTCAGAGAACAATTTGCAATTCTAAAGGAACATTTTACTGACTCGGCGGATAGTAGAGCACTTTGAATAGATATAAAAAGCTAGTAAACAGAAGTTGCCTTCAACCTATACACTGTGAGCACTGGTTTCACTAGTAACTAAAACATGTGGCGCATGTTTACAAATTTTCATCCGGTTTTAAAACCGAAACCGAACCGTTACAAATCGAACCGGGGTTTTTGAAACCGAAACCAAAACCGAACCCGAACCGGTGGTTGCGGTTTTTGATTTTAGAAACCGGAGATGTATGGTTCCGGTTCCGGTTTTACCCTAAAACCGGACCGAACCGGCCCATGCTCTACCCTACTTTAGGTTATTATTACGTTGGCAATAATTTTAATATCCAATAATAAAATTATAAACAATGAGCGGCATCTAGTAATACATCTTTGCTACCCAAGTAATAATAATAATTGGTGATCTAACTAAACCTTTCATGATTAATGTTTCCGTGTAATATAATCCCTTTAACCAAATATTATAGATTAAACTCGAGGCATGTTAATAGTCATCCTCTTCAACGTTTAATCCGGGTTTCCTTGATCAATGAGTAGACTATTAAAACAAATCAATATTTGAGCATGGCCATGCATTTTCATAGTCTCACTCAATCAAGAGGCCAATAATATCTCTCATAATAATAGGAGGGTTAAATCCTTTATCTATCATTCATATTTCTCATACGACTCATAATATACCCGATGTACACTTTTATCATCACCCGGTCAAAGGTAACTTTTAATGTAGTCAAAGTATATTAATCCTCGTATAGAAATATAATGATCTCAAGTCTAAGGATCATTACACCATTATCACTGTGAGCCTTTCTAATGACATTATCAACATGTAGAATCTCACCGTGGGTTAATCCAGTGCCATGTATAAAATTACATGCACCTATGTTCTTGACTTTAGTATCACTATACCTATGACCAATGAGATGTGGTCATCCGTCAACAAACATACTAATCTTTATGCATTATAATTGTCCCATATTAATAATGCTCGATTAGGGATATTTAGGAATATAAACACTATTCATATAATCTCATTTTTAAGTCACATACTTAAAGATATAGAATACAAGTTCTATATTCCAAGGACATTTATTACTCTTATATTTATATCGCAGTAAATTAAAATATGATAAATTAATGTAGAATAATCAGTAGAACATGATCATTAAGTAACACAATAGTCTTCCTAGAGGTACAACTACATCGGATTTTGAAGCAATATTTATAAATAAATATCTCCAAAATATTATTAGTTAAAAAAATATTGAAATATGAGTGGAATTCGTTTCACATTCATATATGATGGTTAATAGAATTAACAGATTTGGCATTCTTGGCCGAGTGTGTTGGTGCGAATCGAAACTCCGAGGTTAAACGTGCTTTGGGTTAGAGCAATCTATGACGGGTGACTCCTTGGGAAGTTACCTTTTTCAAAAAAAAATGTTTAAGTTTGCTACTAATTTTTTTGAATCACTAAATTATTTTTTCGTGGGACATTTGTAATAAAATATAATTTAAGCATTCATATATGAATTTTAAATTGAATATTTGGGAAAAGAGATATTTTTTTGAGCAAACTTAAATTTTTTTTGTGAAAATAGGAACTTCCCATGGGGTCACCCATCAAAGATTGCACAACCCCAAGCACGCTTAACCTCGGAGTTTCGATTGGCACCAACACACTCGGCAAGGAATGCCACATCTGTTAATCTTATTAACCATTCATATATGAATGCGAAACGAATTCCACTCATATTTCAATATTTTTTTAAATATTTATTTATAAATATTGATTTAAAATTCGAAAAAAAACATAAATTATATTTTAAATTAATCGTTTTTTTGGAATTTTAGTTTAAAATTAAAAATAATTTCAACCATTTTTCCCGAATTTTAAATTAAATATTAGGAATAAAATATAATTTTATGCTTTTTTTCGAATTTTAAAGGCAATTTTATTAGTAGAGGTTGGCAACTCAAACTGACGCCTGGATGACGTCATGCTGAGGCTATCTGCCACATGGAGACATTGCGGCAGTATTTTTAAATCTTTTTTTTCGGATTCTACTGCCGCGAGGAGTCGTTGCGGCTACTTGCTGTTTTTAGATTTATTTCCAGTTTTTCGAATATTAGGAAAAAATAATTAAATTTTGGAAAAAAATTAGTCTTTCATTTTTCTCGAATTTTATATTTAACATTTGAAATAAATTAGTTCTGTAATTTATTTCTTGATATTAAAAATTGGAAAAATGATATTCTATTGATAAAAAATTTTAATAATTTTTTTAAATTAAATTTTTTCAAATTTTAAATTAAATTTTGGGGAAAAAAATATTTTATCAATAGAATATAATTTATTTTCACCTTTTTTTGTCATATTATTTATCATATAATATAATTCATTTTTAAGGAAATTATGGATTCAATATTTTTATAAATAGTAATCGTTTTTTTCGAATTTTAGTTTAAAAATCTAGGAAATATAATTTCTTCCATTTTTCTCGAATTTTAAATTAATTAGCTAATTCAAAAATATGATTTAGTAATTCAAAAAAATTATTAGTGCATTTTTTTCGGATTTTGAAGCAATATTTATAAATAAATATCTCCAAAATATTATTACTTAAAAAAATATTGAAATATGAGTGGAATTCGTTTCACATTCATATATGAATGGTTAATAGAATTAGCAGATTTGGCATTCCTGGTCGAGTGTGTTTGTGCGAATCGAAACTCCGAGGTTAAGCGTGCTTTGGGTTAGAGCAATCTATGACGGGTGACTCCCTGGGAAGTTTCCTTTTTCAAAAAAAATATTTAAGTTTGCTACTAATTTTTTTGAATCACTAAATTATTTTTTCGTGGGACATTTGTATTAAAATATAATTTAAGCATTCATATATGAATTTTAAATTGAATATTTAGGAATAGAGATAATTTTTTTGAGCAAACTTAAAAAAAATTTATGAAAAAGGGAACTTCCCAAGGGGTCACCCATCGTAGATTGCTCTACCCCAAGCACGCTTAACCTCGGAGTTTCGATTGGCACCAACACACTCGGGCATGAATGCCACATCTATTAATCTTATTAACCATTCATATATGAATGCGAAACGAATTCCACTCATATTTTAATATTTTTTTAAATATTTATTTATAAATATTGATTTAAAATTTGAAAAAAAACATAAAATTATATTTTAAATTAATCCTTTTTTTGGAATTTTAGTTTTAAATTCTGGGAAAAATAATTTCAACCATTTTTCTCGAATTTTAAATTAAATATTAGGAAACAAATATAATTTTATTCCTTTTTTTTCGAATTTTAAAGGAAATTTTATTAGTTGAGGTTGGCAACTCAAACTGACGCCTGGATGACGTCATGCTGAGGCTATCTGCCACATGGAGACATTGCGGAAGTATTTTTAAATCTTTTTTTTCGGATTCTACTGCCGCGAGGAGTCGTTGCGGCTACTTGCTGTTTTTAGATTTATTTCCAGTTTTTCGAATATTAGGAAAAAATATTTAAATTTTGGAAAAAAAATTAATCTTTCATTTTTCTCGAATTTTATATTTAACATTTGAAATAAATTAGTTCTGTAATTTATTTCTTGATATTAAAAATTGGAAAAATGATATTCTATTGATAAAAATTTTTCCTAATTTTTTTTTATATTAAATTTTTTCAAATTTTAAATCAAATTTTGGGGAAAAAAATATTTTATCAATAGAATATAATTTATTTTCACTTTTTTTTGTCATATTATTTATCATATCATATAATTCATTTTTAAGGAAATTATGGATTCAATATTTTTATAAATAGTAATCGTTTTTTTCGAATTTTAGTTTAAAAATCTAGGAAATATAATTTCTTCCATTTTTCTCGAATTTTAAATTAATTAGCTAATTCAAAAAAATGATTTAGTAATTCAAAAAAATTATTAGTGCATTTTTTTCGGATTTTGAAGCAATATTTATAAATAAATATCTCCAAAATATTATAACTTAAAAAAATATTGAAATATGAGTGGAATTCGTTTCACATTCATATATGAATGGTTAATAGAATTAGCAGATTTGGCATTCCTGGCCGAGTGTGTTTGTGCGAATCGAAACTCCGAGGTTAAGCATGCTTTGGGTTAGAGCAATCTATGACGGGTGACTCCCTGGGAAGTTTCCTTTTTCAAAAAAAATGTTTAAGTTTGCTACTAATTTTTTTGAATCACTAAATTATTTTTTCGTGGGACATTTGTATTAAAATATAATTTAAGCATTCATATATGAATTTTAAATTGATTTTTTTGGAAAAGAGATAATTTTTTTGAGCAAACTTAAAAAAAAATTTTGAAAGAGGGAACTTCCCAGGGGGTCACCCATCGTAGATTGCTCTACCCCAAGCACGCTTAACCTCGGAGTTTTGATTGGCACCAACACACTCGGCCAGAAATACCACATCTATTAATCTTATTAACCATTCATATATGAATGCGAAACGAATTCCACTCAAATTTCAATATTTTTTTAAATATTTATTTATAAATATTGATTTAAAATTTGAAAAAAAACATAAAATTATATTTTAAATTAATCGTTTTTTTGAATTTATTTTAAAATTCCGGGAAAAATAATTTCAACCATTTTTCTCAAATTTTAAATTAAATATTAGGAATAAAATATAATTTTTGTTTTTTTCGAATTTTAAAGGCAATTTTATTAGTAGAGGTTGGCAACTCAACCTGACGCCTGGATGACGTCATGCTGAGGCTGTCTGCCGCATGAAGACATTGCTACAGTATTTTTAAATCTTTTTTTTCGGATTCTACTGCCGCGAGGAGTCATTGCGGCTACTTGCTGTTTTTAGATTTATTTCCAGTTTTTCGAATAATAGGAAAAACATATTTAAATTTTGGGAAAAAAATTAGTCTTTCATTTTTCTCGAATTTTATATTTAACATTTGAAATAAATTATTTCTGTAATTTATTTCTTGATATTAAAAATTGGAAAAATGATATTCTATTGATAAAAATTTTTCCTAAAATTTTTTTAAAATTAAATTTAGGAAAAAAAAATATTTTATCAATGGAATATAATTTTTTTTCACTTTTTTTGTCATATTTTTTATCATATCATATAATTCATTTTTAAGGAAATTATGGATTCAATATTTTTATAAATATTAATCTTTTTAGTTTAAAAATCTAGGAAATATAATTTCTTCCATTTTTCTCGAATTTTAAATTAATTAGCTAATTCAAAAAAATAATTTATTAATTAAAAAAATTATTAGTGCATTTTTTTTCGGATTTTGAAGCAATATTTATAAATAAATATCTCCAAAATATTATTACTTAAAAAAATATTGAAATATGAGTGGAATTCGTTTCACATTCAGATATTAATGGTTAATAGAATTAACAGATTTGGCATTCCTGGCCGAGTGTGTTGGTGCAAATCGAAACTCCGAGGTTAAGCGTGCTTTGGGTTAGAGCAATCTAAGACGGGTGACTCCCTGGGAAGTTTCCTTTTTCAAAAAAAATGTTTAAGTTTGCTACTAATTTTTTTGAATCACTAAATTATTTTTTCGTGGGACATTTTTATTAAAATATAATTTAAGCATTCATATATGAATTTTAAATTGAATATTTGGGAAAAGAGATAATTTTTTTGAGCAAACTTAAAAAAATTTTGTGAAATAGGGAACTTCCCAGGGAGTCACCCATCGTAGATCGCTCTACCCCAAGCATACTTAACCTCGGAGTTTCGATTGGCACCAATACACTCGGCCAGGAATGCCACATCTATTAATCTTATTAACCATTCATATATGAATTCGAAACGAATTCCACTCATATTTCTATATTTTTTTAAATATTTATTTATAAATATTGATTTAAAATTCGAAAAAAAACAAAAAATTATATTTTAAATTAATCGTTTTTTTGGAATGTTAGTTTAAAATTCTGGGAAAAATAATTTCAACCATTTTTCTCGAATTTTAAATTAAATATTAGGAAAAAAATATAATTTTATGCTTTTTTCGAATTTTAAAGGAAATTTTATTAGTAGAGGTTTGCAACTCAAACTGACGCCTGGATGACGTCATGCTGAGGCTGTCTGCCGCATGGAGACATTGCGGCAGTATTTTTAAATCTTTTTTTCCGGATTCTACTGCCGCGAGGAGTCGTTGCGGCTACTTGCTGTTTTTAGATTTATTTCCAGTTTTTCGAATATTAGGAAAAAAATATTTAAATTTTGGAAAAAAAATTAGTCTTTCATTTTTCTCGAATTTTATTTTTAACATTTGTAATAAATTAGTTCTGTAATTTATTTCTTGATATTAAAAATTGGAAAAATGATATTCTATTGATAAAAAATTTTCCTAATTTTTTTTTTTAAATTAAATTTTTTCAAATTTTAAATTATATTTTGGGGAAAAAAATATTTTATCAATAGAATATAATTTTTTTTCACTTTTTTTGTCATATTTTTTATCATATCATATAATTCATTTTTATGGAAATTATGGTTTCAATATTTTTATAAAATTTTTTTTTTGAAACGCAAAAGAGAATATTCATTAAAAGTCACACCTCCGAAGGTGATACAAAGCGGACACTATCCAACCAACCCCTAGAAGCACTTTAAACAAACTTAACCTATCCATAGCTGATACTCCACTAAGACTCTAACTCAATTAAGAAGCACAGTAAAACCAATACAACTACACCAATTCATAGGAACTGGAAATACCCTTTTAATCTTGCAAGGACATTAACCTCCACTTTAATCAACTACTCGAACTGCATGATGTGAATGGACCAGACAAAAAACTTAAAGGTCATCCACCTGCACTAAGATTTCCTCCTGCATTTCATCCTCTTCAGCCAAGTCACCTTCCCATACTTCCTGAAATTGTTCACCTAACGGGCCAAGCCCCATGTCATTGAACCACAGCTCTCTAACTCTTCCAAAATGAGCTTCAATGATCACCAGCCTATCCCAAGTACGAGCTCCATACTGTGCCAAATATCTTGCTAACAAATTAGCTTCTTGAGAGATTGCCCTGACCTCCATCTTTAGATTCGTATCAGCCTTGCGTTGCTCCAACTGATTTACAACATATCTATGTTCTGGAACAACTCCCTCCATGTTAACAAAAGTCCATTCCCAATAGGCAGCTGCGTTATCAGTTTCAAGAATTATGTCATTGAAGTTTTCCCAGTAAGCTCGACGAAGAGCCATCAGCATAGCATACAGTTCGTTGATTCTTTCCTCTTTAATCCTTAGAGATCCTCCAACCATTCTTACAATACGACCAGTGTCATCCCTAAAAACAAACCCTATACCAGTTCTGTTTCCATTATCCAATGGTTGATCAATGAAGAACCCATGAGCATTAATCTTTATTACGCCTTGAGGTGGCATCAACCATTGAACGCCAGCATCTACATTATTCATTTTGAAGAGAAGAGAAGAGGATGAGAAAGAGTTTCTAACTTATTTGAAGTTCCTGTGAAGGAATGAACACAACAGGGGCCTTTAATATGCATTAGAAGTCTAGGAATAGCAAACGTCTGCACATTTTTCCAGGCAACCACAGTCTTTTTCCACCAAACTGTTGGTATTTCTCTTGGAAAATTATTCAAATTCCGAGAAAATAAATACCACAGTGATATCTCTTTGAAAACCCAATGCTTATTAAAAGTGAATAAAGCCCAACAAAGAAGCTCAACACATAAGCCCACATTATTGAAACATTACTAATATACCCAATAAAGTCATTCTCAGCCCACTCCATTCAAATCTTAACACCAGACATATAGAATTTTGCTCCTATTCAAGCCTTGTTTAGCAATATTATCTGCTTCACAATTCAAAATCCTATTCACTTTTTTAAATTCTATCATCGCAAAAAGTAAATATTGCCTGATCTTCTCCTCAAAATGATGCTTAGAGCTGAACTTAGCCTTCCGAATTTCTTTTATTAATTCTGCAAAATCAGTGTAAATAACACTATGACTGTTGTTCCAGGGACTGGCTACAAGATGTCTGATCACGAAAAACATGGCCTCAAATTCGCATTGAGTGGCTGTTAAAGCCTCGACCAGACCAGAAAAGATAAAGATCAAGTGTCCCTCAGAATCTTTCAAATATCCTCCAATTCCTGCTTGTACTGCACCCTTCTTATCTTTTTTCCAAGCACCATCTATAAAACCAATCAATCTTGCATTGCTCGAGAGCAGCTTTTGTTGTCTTGTAAGGCTTGATTTAAGTATTAAGCCTATAGGATTAGAACTCCAGAGATCAGAGGCTTCAATTATGTTAGCTGCTTGACACCACAATTGAGATCTATGTACTATTAGAAATAGCAGTTCTGATTTTTTAACCTTTATATTTTGGAAAACCATTTGGTTTCTACATAACAAATAGTCCACAGAGTTGCAGACCATGTAACCTCCCAAGCATCTCTTATGTTCATTCCCTTTGAAATGATTCCAGAGAAAACATCAAAACAATCCTGAATTCGAACTTTCCACCATTCTGAAATGAAAGTCCAGGCCCACATTGCTACTTCACATTTCCAAAAGATATGAAATTGAGATTCTTCTTCTAAGTTACACCATTTACAGACTCTTGAAAAACCAGTACTAGAAGAGGTTTTGCTGGCAAGAAAATTGCAGGTTTGCAAAATTTGCTGAAAATATTGCCACAAAAAAACATGAACCTTAGGAGGGACTTTAAAACACCAGAAGGACTTCCATTTAACCTCTGATTCCAGCAAATCCTTTTGCATTAAAACATAGCTATTAGCTACACTATATTCCTTGTTTACAGGAAGCCAAGTCAAGATGTCTCTTCCTTCTTTCAACGTGATTTGAGAGCATATTATTAGAAGCTTGTTAACCAATTCCTTTTCCCATTCTCTGAGCTGCCTATTCCAGAATGTCTCACCAAAAAAGTCATAACAATCCATCAGATCTTTGAACGTTCTAATGTTAACGTTCTTGAAGTTGGACATTCTGTATAACCTGGGAAATAAATCCATCAGTAATCCTTCACAGTACCATAAATCTTCCCAGAGTAAGGTACTCTCACCATTCTTAATTTTCCACTGGAACTTTTCTACTCCTAAAGCTCCTTTTAGCTTCGAGTTAATTGCCACATTCAAAATTCCTGAGAAGCAGCCTGACACCTTGTTTGTTTGAAGAACCTTATCTAATGAATCTCCAATATCACAATTATATTTTGACCTGATCCATTTGTTCCACCACTTGTCTCTTTCTAAATACCATTTCCAATGCCACTTCCCCAGTAGAGCATCATTTCTTAATACAATTGATGAAATACCAAGACCTCCATTACTTTTAGGCTGAGTAATTTTGTTCCATCTGACATAATGCATTTTCCTCCTACTCCCATAGTGCCCCCAAAAGAAATTTTTTCTTATCCTTTCAATTTTTGCACACACTCCTTTAGGCATCTTAAAAAGATTAAACCAAAAAAATGGGAGACTATCTAGAGAAGATTAAGAAGAGTGAGTTTGCCAGCTTTGTTCCGAGAAGAGCTTCTCCAGCAAGCCAGCTTGTTTTCAAATTTGTTGACCAAAGGATTCCAGAAAGATAGTTTCTTAGCAGAAATGTCCAAAGGAGCTCCCAGAAAATTCAATGTCCAAGAGCCAGTCATACACCCAAGCACTGCAGCACCTTCTTTCACCAGACTATTTTCTTTAGCACAGGAGAATAGACTGCTTTTGTTGAAATTAATCTTAAGGCCTGAGAGTAACTGAAAGCATTGAAGGACTCTTTTAACAGCCTTGACTGACTCCAAAGATCCATCTATGAAGATCAGAGTATCATCTGCAAATTGTAGGTGCGTCAACTGACTCGAATCTCCATTCACCTCGACACCTCTGAAAAGTCCTTTTCGGCAAGCTCTCTTGAGCATTAAATTCAGAACCTCTGCAACAATATTATACAACAAAGGTGACAACGGATCACCTTGTCTTAGTCCTCTACTTGGTGAGAATTCCTTCGTAGGTGACCCATTTACAACCACAGAAACTCTCATAGAATGCAAGTAAGCATGAAGCCAAGAGATCCAAATATCACCAAATCCCAAATTATGTAGCAATTGCAGAAGAAACTTCCAATTGACTGAATCGAAAGATTTTTCAAAATCAAGCTTAAGAATTAGATCATGCCTCTTCTTACTTTTTATATTGTGAATCGCTTCACTAGCAACCAAAATACTTTCTGATGCTTGCCTACTCTTAATGAAGGCAAACTGATTCATCCCCATAATATTACCAATTACTCCTCCTAATCTGTGAGCTAGGACTTTTGTAAACAATTTTGCAGTGCTGTTTATCAAACTAATAGGTCTAAAGTCTGATACAGACTCAGGAATTTTCCTTTTGGGGATAAGAGAGATGAAAGATGAGTTGAACCCTACTGGAAACTTGAGTGATCTGGCAAAAAACTTGAAACAATAAAAGATGTTACCTTTAAGATGTATCCATATAGATTTGAGACATCCCATGTTAAATCCATCAGGACCGGGAGCCTTATCACTTGCAGAATTGTTCAGGGCAAATTCAATTTCTTCAAGAGTGAAGTCCCTTTCTAGCCAGCATTTTTCATCCTCTGTAATTCTGATTTCCACCAGATCACCAATGTCAAAAACATGAGCATCCTCTTTCTCAGTGAACAACTCCTTGAAATGTCTAAAAAAAACATCTCTTAACAGTAGAGGTTTAGAGATCAGTAACTTATTATAATAGATTTTATGAATCTTATTCCTATGCCTTCTTCTCTGAATGATTTGATGGAAATATTTCGAATTCCGATCACCCTGAACTTGCCAGTTGAGTCTTGACTTTTGCCTTAACATATCATCCCTGAAGTCATATAGATGTTCCAACTTCTTTCTTCTTCCAACTAACAATTCTACTTGATTCTTACATTGATCATCCTTGTCAAGACTATTTTCTAAATATTTAATCTCATTTTCAGTTCTATCTTTGATGTTTACAGCCCATCTCTTAATCACACTTTTAACCTCTTTGAGTATCACTTGCACGCTCTTTTGATCACTGCTCTGTTGCAACCAATAGTCCTCTATAAGTTTATGCAGAGATTCCTCTTTCAACCAGCAATTAAAGATTTTTAGAGGTTTAGGCCCCCAATTGCATGATACCCTTTTAAGTATCAATCTCTTATGATCAGACTTCTTCCTATGGAGGGCCAATAATTTCCATTCTCCTTTGCTTAGCCATTCAGAGTTGACAAGAAATCTGTCCAATCTGCTCTTCTTTCCTTGAGGTCCAATCCATGTGAACTTTGTATTTGCCAGTTCTACATCATGTAGGTTTTGCCTAGAGATGAAGTCATTAAAAAGTACAGCATCCTTCCTTCTATAAACACAATTTGCAGCCTCATTGTCCCACCTTATGCAATTAAAGTCTCCAGCCAAACAAATTGGTTCATGTTCAGCAAAATTCTTTAAAGAACTCAGCATTGCCCACAACTCCTTTTTCCTTTTAATTTTCTGAGGAGCATACACATTCACGACATTAAACCTTATTTTTGAGGATATGCATTCCAATTGAGCCCATACCCAACTGTCATCTTGAGCCAAGCCAATACCAATGAAGATATCTTTATCCCAAGAAGTTACTAAACCACCCGAATGGCCATTAGAATTTTGGATATGCCAGCCATGAGATTCTACATCCCAAATTGCATTCATCAACTTATCATTCCAAGAATCACACAAAGTTTCTTGTAAACAGACAATATTAACCCTATTCTCACTTATTGAATCCCTAATGAATCTACATACTCCCTTACCACACACACCTCTTACATTCCAAGACATGATTGTAACATCCATAAAAAATTGATATCAAACTATAACCTATACTTTATTCTCAACAAAGTTAGAGCTCACCTTTGCTCAACTTATCCAAAATAACTTTTTTACTGTTGGCTAAATCATCAGCCAGTGCTAACCCCATAATCCTAGCACAATCCAGGATCAAGTCTGCCTCATGTTGTGTAGTTTCCAATCTCTCTGCTTGTATGCTATCTAATTTGATATTATCACTCTCAACAAATTCAGCCTTCTTACTTTTAGTCATCTTCTTACAAATGCCACCTTTGAATTTTCCTCTATTGAAACCCAAATCAAAAGGATTTTTGTATGATTTAGCTGTTTTCCTTGGTCTACCTCTCTTGCCTCCCATCTTCAGTTTCCCAACATTGTTACATAATGACAATTGGGAGCTTCTCTGTATACTTTGAGTGTTATCAAAACATTCATCTTTTTGCATTTTGGGAGCCTCAGAAGAGCTTTCAATACTAAGTGTAGTATCACTACTATTCCTTTTTGGCCTTTCTTCATCCAGAGATTGATTCCTGGTATCTAGAGATCCATTACTGTCAGAGACTGTGTTGTTAGCAGAAGGACGAATAATTGATTCCTGTACTCTTGATACAAGAGAATCTGTTAGACCTTCTTCTCTGTTCAGATTTATAACATCAACCTTATCTTTGCTCTTCTCAGCCTCTTTATCACTGTTCAAAATCTCACCTTCTTCAAAATTATGTTGCACTTCAACATTGCTCGGAGCACCATTTTCCTTACCATGTTTTAAAGGCTCTTTGTTAGAAACCTCAAGATTATTAGAAAAATCTTTTGACTTTAAGATTGCTTCTTCTCTCTCCTCTATTGGTACCAGCTTGTTCAAATATTTCTCAATATTTTCTACTTCCCTGAACCTAATCTTATAGCTTTTTCCTTTTACAAGAACTTCCATCTCCTCATTTATGTAATCCATATTTCTTGACTGAATTCATAATAAAGGGTTGAAGAAAGTGTTACTATCATCTCGTTGATAAGACCAGGAAACCAATTCACCAAATCTCGCCGAATAGGCTTTCAAATTACCTTCCAGCCAAGCTGTCATTGGCAACCCCATGCATTCAATCCATACATTCCTAGGAATTATCAGATCCTCCTCTTTGAATTTTCTAATAACTGTGAACCAAGGGGATAGTGCCTTAAAATCTACCCCTTTCCAGTCATCTTCTATTTCATTCCTGAGCAGAACATTTCTCTCCGTTAATCCCACAACCTTGATATGTTTCCAACCCAACTCTACTAGCCTTTCTTGCAGATTTTCAGCTGATTCATCAATCCAGGTAAGGCCTACCATACTTCTCATCAATCCAATCTCAACATCTTCATCTATTTCCGCGTCGATATACCCAAACATTTTCTTACCACAATCTTCATTTTCATCCTGAATCTTTGCAGCTTTCCAATCTTTAGTATTATTACTGTATCCATCTTTCGAATTTCTATTCATTTATATCTTCTTTTGAGTCTTATTTATAGTCAACACAACTTTATTTGCCAATCCTCCTTTTTCTTTAACATTATTTATTATCATCCCAGCTTCCGTCTCTCCTGAAACTTTAACAAAACCAATACGCTTCCCATTCTTATCTCTTTTTCTAGGTAATATGATATCTTTTATCTTACCGAAAGATTTGAAGAGATCCCAAAGCTCCTTCGAAGTGGTCTCTAGCGGTATGTTCACCATAAAGATAGTGCTATCTTCTATCCTTCCATTCAGATCTTCTTTGGGTTCTTTAGACTTCCTCTTCTGAACTTTTTTCCATTCGATCTCCATGTTTCCATCCCCAGAATCCACCTTTATTTTCACAATTTCAGCATAAGTCTTACTAGCAGTAAGTATCAATCCTTCTTTAAGCTTATACCCATCACCTACTTGAGAATTGACACCGTCCCTTTTCGCTTTTAGACTCCTCCAGTGAATTTGATTCAGTGCCTCTGTTATAACTTGTTTCTCCCCTGTTCTAAAGCGAAACAATACCTCCTTGTCCACAATATCCTTGTTTCCTTCAATAAAGTTCCTCAATATGACTTCCCCTTTGTCCATCTTCACTATTCTTCCATCATTCCTATTAGATCGAAAGCTTCTCCGATCTAGATCTCCTGTCTGTTTGCCGTTTGAATTTTGAAAAATCTCACCTCTAGAAGCGTGCCTAATCGCCATTGTAAATCAATTAATTAATCTTCGTTTATATATTATCATCTAATTTGACTTTACTACTTTTTAAATATTCGTTTTAGTGGAAACCGTTTACTATTTTTATAAATAGTAATCATTTTTTCCGAATTTTAGTTTAAAAATCTAGGAAATATAATTTCTTCCATTTTTCTCGAATTTCAAATTAATTAGCTAATTCAAAAAAAATTTATTAGCACATTTTTTTTCGAATTTTGAAGCAATATTTATAAATAAATATCTCCAAAATATTATTACTTAAAAAAATATTGAAATATTAGTGGAATTCGTTTCACATTCATATATGAATGGTTAATAGAATTAACAGATTTGGCATTCCTGGCCGAGTGTGTTTGTGCGAATCCAAACTCCGAGGTTACGCGTGCTTTGGGTTAGAGCAATCTATGACGGGTGGCTCCCTGGGAAGTTTCCTTTTTCAAAAAAAATGTTTAAGTTTGCTACTAATTTTTTTGAATCACTAAATTATTTTTTCGTGGGACATTTGTATTAAAATATAATTTAAGCATTCATATATGAATTTTAAATTGAATATTTGGGAAAAGAGATAATTTTTTTGAGCAAACTTAAAAAAAAATTGTGAAAAAGGGAACTTCCCAGGGGGTCACCCATCGTAGATTGCTCTAACCCAATCACGCTTAACCTCGGAGTTTCGATTGACACCAATACACTCGGCCAGGAATGCCACATGTGTTAATCTTATTAACCATTCATATATGAATGCGAAACGAATTCCACTCATATTTCAATATTTTTTTAAATATTTATTTATAAATATTGATTTAAAATTCGAAAAAAAACATAAAATTATATTTTAAATTAATCGTTTTTTTTGAATTTTAGTTTAAAATTCCGGGAAAAATAATTTCAACCATTTTTCTCGAATTTTAAATTAAATATTAGGAATAAAATATAATTTTATTTTTTTTTCGAATTTTAAAGGCAATTTTATTAGTAGAGGTTGGCAACTCAAACTGACGCCTGGATGACGTCATGTTGAGGCTGTCTGCCGCATGGAGACATTGCGGCAGTATTTTTAAATCTTTTTTTTTTCGGATTCTACTATCGCGAGGAGTCGTTGCGGCTACTTGCTGTTTTTAGATTTATTTTGTAAAGTATAATGTAATGTAATATGTAATAGAGGACATATATAACTCAACTAGGATAAAAGATAAATAATATTAACTCTACAGAGGGATCGTGAAACTTGAAGAACAGGCACCGACAAGAATCAAGTCGCTGAAAGAAGTTCATTAACATGATCAAGCCTCAGTGACTGAATAAAGATGTACAGATGATTCAGTTGAAGGTCCAAAAGATTCCATGTAGTTATTATTAAAAGATATTACTACAGGCTAATCAATTGGAATGTAACGAAGGTGTGAAGATCAAGATCAGTGCTAGTCACTTGTGAACCAGACCAGTGCACTAAGTGTCAGCACATACGAGAAGGATCAACACATTAATTCACAGAAAGAATTGCCAAAGCCTATTGATGATCAAGGACAAATATAATATCTCAAACAGAATAAACAGAAGAGAGAAGCCAAAAAAATGGTAATACTATTCACGGTTACTATTCATGAAGTTACTATTCACAGCTACTATGCAAATAGTGGTTACTATGCAAATAGTGATTACTGTGCAAATAGTGGTTACTGTGCAAATAGTGGTTACTATGCAAATAGTGGTACTGTTCAAATAGTGGCTGGTGGGGCCCACGGGAGAAAATTCTTTCCGCATACACGTTTTGAGGTTGGTGGAATAGTGAGGTGGGGCCCACTGCATAGTGCAGCATAGTACCGCATAGTAACTTTCTAAAATCTATAAATAGGCCTGTTGTATTTCATTTCAAAACACACCTCAACACACAACTCTCTCTTCTCTCTCTTATATCTTCTCTGTATAAGCTGCTAGACAGTCCATCTAGTAGGAAAGCCGGCTTAGCCCGCTTTCAGGAAGTGTCGGGTAGAAGGTCCTCGTGCCTAAACTATCCTTAGGAGTGTTCAGGTTTTGAAGCTAATCCATTGGATAAGAAGTTGTAACACCCCTTCGGGTTTATTATCAATAAAGATATATTCCTGAAATTGTGTTTCGTTATTTTGATTTCAAGATCCGAAGAATTGTTATCCGCAAAAATCTTGAAAATCGAAATATTTTGGTAGTATCGTATTCAACCCCCCCTTCTACGATACTTCGGGACCTAACAATTGGTAACAAGAGCAAGCTTCTAACATACAAGAAGTCTAAAGATCAAAACCATGGGAAGAAAGGATACAGGTGTGAAGATTCCAATGCTTGACAAAGATAATTACTTTCACTGGAAAGTAAAGATGCACCTTCATCTCTCAGCCATTGATGAAGGCTATGTAGATTGCATAGAGAAAGGACCTCATGTTCCAATGAAGGCCAACTCTGGGATTGGTCAAGATGCTGCCACTATAGCTGCTGGAAGGCCTATTCCAAAGAATCAAGCTGAGTACACAGATGAAGACTTGGAGGAGATTCACAAAGATAAGAAGGCTATGAACATCCTATTCAATGGCATCGACCAAGATATGTTTGATTGTGTTATAAACTGCACCACCGCCAAGCAAGTGTGGGACACTATTCAAACAATCTGTGAAGGAACTGAGGAAGTCAGAGAAAATAAAATGCAGCTCCTAATACAACAATATGAGCATTTTCACTACTCTTCTGGTGAAAATCTAACAGACATATTCAGTAGATTTCAAAAGTTACTGAATGGTCTAAAGTTGTATGGGAGAAAATATGAAACCAAGGACTCCAATCTAAAGTTTCTGAGATCTCTTCCTAAGGAATGGAAGCCAGTGACAGTCTCGTTGAGGAACTCTCAGGACTACAAAGATTTTACACTTGAGAGACTGTATGGCATCCTGAAGACCTACGAGCTTGAAATGCAGCAAGATGAGGAAGTGGAGAAAATCCAGAAGAAAGGTGGATCTGTTGCCTTGGTGGCCAATATTCCAACAGTCCAAGGTGGTGGAAGAATGAAGAGTGTAGAAGCCACACTAAGTTCAAAAACTTGTGAAGGTGAAGCTGAAACTAGTAAAAGTAAAAGCAAGATGATTGAAGAACCTGATTCATTAAGTGAGGATGAATTTGAAGATCTAGATTAGTATTTGGCAGTTCTGTCAAAAAGATTTTCGAAGCTAAGATTCAAGAAGAATCCAGCAGGAACCGGGCAATTCAAGAAAAGCTATCAACCGAACAAGGATGTGGTTGAGAGATCAAAGATCAAATGCTATAGCTGTGGAATTGCTGGTCACTTTGCCAATGAATGCAGGAAATCCCAAGCTGAGAAAGAAAAGAAGCAGTTTGAAGCTGTTGATTACAAGAAGAAATATTTTGATCTTCTCAAGCAACAAGGGAGAGCATTCGTGTCAAAAGATAGTGATTGGGCTGCTGGAGGTGACTCAGATGCAGAAGAGGAGTTTGTCAATCTTGCAGTCATGGCAAACGAAACTGATGAAGAGGCTAGTTCAGCAAGCAACCAGGTATACTCTACAAACCTAACTGAACTTTCCAAAGATGAATGTGATAATGTTGTTAATGAAGTGTCTAATGAACTGTATAACATGCATGTCACATTAAAATCGCTTAACAAGGAGAACAAAAAGATTAAAGATCTTAATGGGAAGATAGGTGATAGGAATACTCTGTTAGAAACTAAACTAATTGATTTTGAAACAATGAAAAGAGATTTCCAGGATGCTAAGAATGAGTTACTTGAGGCTCTGAAAAGAGAAGAGTCTTTAATAAAACAGTTAAAAGAGGAACAAGACTTAATTGCTAAGTGGAAGGGATCAAAGGCTAAAACTGAAGAAATTTATAGTAAACAAGGAGTTGATTCTTTTCACAAATTAGCAGAAGTTAAGTTAGATGTTGATAGGGAAGTTGCTTCAGACAGTGAAAAAGAATGTTCTTTGAGACTTAAGTCTGTTGGCAAAGCAACTTTAACTAATTGAATAAAAAGTACGGGCCTGTCAATAAGAACTTTGTTAATGGATAGTGTAGCAAAACCAAGTCAGTTGAACAAGGAAACATAGGCAACTTGTCAATCAAGAAATTGAAGGATAAGTTAGAAAAGACTGAACCTAAGGCTACGGCTAATAAGAAGAATAGAAATGGCAAGGTAAGAATTAACAAACATAGTAATTACACACCTGATAGATATGCTCCTCGAAAGGAATGTGTGAACTGTGGTAGTGTTAATCATTTATTTGTCAACTGTAAATCTGTTAAGAATGCTTCTGTGCCTAGTATGCCTAAGTCAGTACCTATGCCTGCTATGAATGTTATGCCAAACATGTTTGTCCAGCCTGCTCATGCATCTAGTCATTATGCTAACATGCCATTCATGTATAATCCATATTACAATGCTTTTAATATGCCTCAATTGCCATGGATGATGAATAACATGTTTGCACAGACTATGCCAAATTATACATCTAGTTTTAATTCAAGTGAGCAAGTGAAACAACCTATTTTTCAGAAACCTACACCAAGAGTTAAGGTTGATTTAACTCAATCAGAACCCCTGGGTAGTAAGGGCTTGAAAAATAAGAAAAAGACTAACAAGGTAGGACCCAAGAAAACTTGGGTACCAAAATCAACTTGATTTTGTTTTGATGTGTGCAGGGAAACAGAAAGAATCTTTGGTATCTGGACAGTGGTTGTTCTAGGCATAAGACTGGAGATTCTACCCTGCTCACTAAGCTTGAGGAGAGAGCTGGCCCTAGCATTACCTTTGGAGACAACAGCAAAGGATATACTAGAGGATATGGCTTGATTTTACAAGGGAATGTTGTCATTGAAGAAGTAGCACTGGTTGATGGACTTAAGCATAACATGCTAAGTGTCAGTCAACTGTGTGACAAAGGCCAGAATGTCTGGTTCACATCTGAAGCTTGTGTCATTTTCAAGAAAAGTGACAACAAGGTAGTGTTGACAGGAGATAGAAGAGGAAATGTGTACATTGCTGATTTCAATTCAACAAATGCAAACATGACTACATGTCTTCTCAGCAAGGCAAGTGAAGATGAAGGTTGGCTTTGGCATAAAAGACTGTCACACTTAAGTTTTAAAGTAATGAATGAGTTGGTAAAGAAGGATTTGGTTAGAGGTATTCCAAAATTGGATTACTCCAAGGATGGATTGTGTGATGCATGCTAGAAAGGGAAGCAGAAGAAGGCCTCTTTCAAATCAAAGTCAATGTCATCAATTGATCAACCCTTGCAACTACTTCACATGGATCTCTTTGGACCAGTCAATGTGTTGTCAATCTCAAAGAAGAAATACTGTCTTGTGATTATTGATGATTTCTCAAAATTCTCTTGGACATTCTTTCTGCACTCTAAGGATAAGGCGGGTGAAGTCATTATAAATCACATCAAGATAGTCAACAATAATCCTTTACTCAATGTAAGGAGAATCAGAAGTGACAATGGAACTGAGTTCAAGAATTCTGTAATAAGAGAGTTTTGTGAAGAAGAAGGAATTATCCAAGAATTCTCTGCACCAAGAACTCCTCAACAAAATGGTGTAGTGGAAAGAAAGAACAGAACTCTAATTGAAGCTGCAAGAACAATGCTTGAAGAGTCTAAGCTACCAACATACTTCTGGGCAGAAGCTGTAAACACTGCATGCTACACTCAGAATATTTCTTTGGTCAATCAAGCAAAAGGCATGACACCTTATCAACTTTTCGAAGGCAAGAAACCAACAATCAACTTTCTACATGTCTTTGGATGCAAATGTTTTGTACTGAAAAATCATGGTGAGCATCTTGGAAAATTTGATTCAAAGGCAGATGAAGCTATCTTTGTTGGATACTCAGCTGGAAAATCCTACAGAGTCTACAACCTAAGACTAAACATTGTAATGGAGTCCATACATGTTGTCTTTGATGACAAGAAAATATCTAGTCTAGTAGATGAAGGTTTTCATGAGTCTCTCTCATTTGAGAATGAGAGAAGTGGTGAAGAAAGTGAAGATGATGATGAAGAATGGAGATCAAATGGTGTGAGAAACAGGCAAGGATCATCAGTTGAAGTGCAGAATGAACCACCTGTTAAAGAGCAACTTACACCATCAGTTGGAAATCAAAGAGAAGCCTCTGTTGATGAATCTTCAAGTACTCCATCAATCTCGAGGGCCATACACTCGGGGGGAGTTTCTCACAATGATCAACACAGAGAAAATGAAGCCACTTCATCAAGGTCAAGCTTACCACCACAAAGAAAATGGACCAGGGATCATCCATTTGAGCTTATAATTGGAGATCCTCATGCAAAGGTCCAAACCAGAAGAGCAACTCAAGAAGAATGCTTATATAGCAGTTTTCTATCCAAAGAGGAACCAAAGAGAGTTGAACATGCTCTTCTGGATCCAGACTGGGTTTTAGCAATGCAAGAAGAGCTAAACTAGTTTGAAAGAAATGAAGTATGGAAACTTGTACCCAAACCTAAAGACAAATCAGTGATTGGCACTAAGTGGGTATTCAAGAACAAGATGGATGAGAATGGCATAGTCACAAGGAATAAAGCTAGATTAGTGGCTAAAGGCTACTGTCAAGAGGAAGGAATTGACTTTGAAGAAACATTTGCACCAGTGGCAAGGTTAGAAGCAATAAGGATCTTCATGGCCTATGCAGCGCATGCCAATTTCAAAGTCTATCAAATGGATGTCAAGAGTGCATTTCTGAATGGAATTTTGGAGGAGGAGGTATATGTTAGTCAACCGCCTGGTTTTGAATATCCAGACTTTCCAGAATATGTGTTCTTTCTACTCAAAGCACTCTATGGCCTAAAGCAAGCACCTAGAGCCTGGTATGACACACTCTCACAGTTCCTTATAGAGAATCACTTCATTCGAGGTACTATTCATAAAACTCTCTTTTATAGAAATGTCAATGGCTCTATGATACTTGTCCAAATTTATCTAGATGATATAATATTTGGGTCTACAGATGAGAAACTTTGCAAGAGGTTTGCCAAACTCATGCAAAGTAGATATGAAATGAGTATGATGGGTGAATTAACTTATTTTCTTGGTTTACAAGTTAAACAAGTGAATGAGGGAATTTTTATAAGTCAAACAAAATACATTTATGATCTTTTAAAAAGGTTTGATTTAGCAGATTGTTCTTCTGCAAAAACACCCATGGCCACTGCCACTAAGCTTGAACTGAATACTAATGAAAAGAAGGTGGACATGACAAGCTATAGGGGCATGGTTGGATCTCTTTTATACTTAACAGCTAGTAGACCTGATATTATGTTTGCTACATGTTTATGTGCTAGATTTCAAGCTGATCCTAGGGAATCTCACTTGGTAGCTATTAAGAGGATTTTCAGATATCTCAAGGGAACACCAAACCTTGGCATTTGGTACCCTAGAGATTCTGGTTTTGATCTAATTGGTTACTCAGATGCAGATTATGCAGGTTGCAAAATGGATAGAAAAAGTACCACAGGAACGTGTCAATTCTTGGGAAACAAGCTGGTCTCATGCTTCAGTAAGAAGCAGAACTCAGTATCTACCTCAACTGCAGAGGCTGAATACATAGCAGCTGGGAGTTGTTGTTCACAGATTCTATGGATGAGAAATCAACTACTTGACTATGGAGTTAAAGTTAAAAAGATCCCAATTTTCTGTGACAACACGAGTGCAATTGCAATATCACAGAATCCAATGCAGCATTCTAGAACCAAGCACATAGACATCAGATACCATTTCATCAGGGAGCATGTGATGGAAGGCACTGTGGAACTGTATTTTGTTCCTAGTGAAAAACAAGTGGCAGACATTTTTACAAAAACTTTGGATGAAAGAACCTTTTCAAGGTTGGTAAGTGAGCTTGGTATGTTAAATTTCACATGATCTTTTAAAACATCTATTCAATTTGCAGCCAGTGAATTTCATTCTCTGGATTTTGTTTGTTTTATTTGATTATCTGCAGGATTATTCTGAAGATATCACTATAGCATAATTAAATAAATATTTTATTAACATATATCAATTAATGATATTTTGTTAATTTTATGTCTATTTAATTGTAGGTTTATTATTGTGGATTAATTCTTAATTTACTGCGTGATTATATTTAAATCCATAATAATTAGAAGTATTAAATATGTGTATATGTGTATAGGCTGATAGGTCGGCTGACAGGTTTCGGTGATAAGATGTTAGCCTCCATTGTTGAATTCATGAAAGGTGGCTACCTAACATGGTTACCAATTTACCACTTGTTGTAGAGAGTTTGAATTCTTTAAACAAAACCTGTCACTATTTAACCTAACCCACTGAACCTTGAAACCTTATAAATGATGAGTTTTTGTTTGTGTTTAACATCATCATTTTTCAGATATACAGAGCATATACACATAATTGCTGAATATTTCGAGCTTTGATCGGAAAGATCTGTCAATCTAGCTGGTGGTTTTTATATCAGATTTCATATTCTTTCTTTATACATCATCCTTTATAAAAACTAACCATTGTTTTTCCTCAAAGTTTTGAAAATGGCATTGCAGGGAAGTTTTGTTATTGCTAAAGCTAATCCTACTTCCATTCAGCAAATCGAAACCATCTATGATGAGCAATTTCGGGCTTGGGCACAATTTCTGAATGAACATTCATTAATTCGCTATGCTTTAGTTACACCAGTGCAGCTTAACCATGATGTATTACGTGAACTATATTGCAGTGCGGTTAACACTTCTGGACAGGACGGGTGTGCATTCACATGTCGACTGTTTGGTAGGTCGATTAGGGTCACTGAACGAGATGTTAATCGAATTCTTCATTTTCCTATGGAAAATCTCGTTTCTGATCCTACACCTGAACAGATTGAAATGTTCTTTCGTTTTATAAGGTACCAAGATGGCAATTTCAATACTGGTAATATCTCTAGAACATTTCTAACCCAGTATTGGAATTTCTTCTTTCACATTCTTGGCCATGTTTTTTCCTCAGATAGAACAAATCTAGATCGGATACCTGAATTTATTCAAAAAATAGGGTATGCGGTTGCCAATAATTTGAGGATTAATTTTGGAAAAATAGTGCTTGGTCAAATCATTTTAAAGATGAAACACTTGGGAACAAGAGATGTTCAGACTCAAAATGTCAAATGTCTATATCCAAGCTTTCTAATATTAAATGATTTTTTGAATGATGAAGACAGGGTACACTCGGAAAATGGTCGAAAGGTGGAATGTTCTTACATGAAGATGTTTGTAATTTATTACATAAGCAAGAAGAACTATACGGATGTGCCTACAGTCCTAACTGAATATCTAAAGACTGTCCCACTTCCGTTGTTACCATGACCAGTGAGAGCAGGTATACGACAAGGTAATATTTCAATCCCTGCTATCTCAACCTCTGTATTCCCTATTGTATCACAGGAAATACAGTTTCTACAGCCCCCAGTGGCCATCTAACCCGACCAACAGAAGGCAATCCAACCGACTCTAACATAGGTCGAAGAGCCCATTCTACAAATGCAAACACAAACAAAACAAACTCCTACACCTCAATTGTCATTTAAATGACCAGCCATCAACACTTTTGAGGGAGATAGTGCCTCAGCAGCACCACATAAGGAGTTAGTTACATCAGCAGCTCTACCTCATTCTAAAAGAAGTAAACCAAATGAACCTGAGGTAACTGCAACTGTTAGTGAAACATTTCTTTCTTATCCAATGAGTGAAAATGTAAATAAGGCTGAATTGACGGGAGCAACTATCTTGAGTTCAATTTCACGGAACATAAGAGTGGTTGATGATCTTTCTAAGTATCAAATGCCTTCACAGGCATCCGAGGTGGAATTACCTACCTCAATAACTGCTGGTGAATCTTCCATTTTACGGAAAGATCCATCGGTAGGAGGTTCTTTTATGAACCAAGTGTCTTCACAGACGTACGAGGGAAACTTGGGTTTTGTGCCATTTAATCGATTCAAGTTTAACCTCCCAGAGGGAAAATCTCTGGATCTCTTTCGAGATTTACCACTCTTTACCAGTGGTCGGCAACTCGCTTCACGTGAGGATGGAAGCTCACGAACTTTCATTGCACCATCCGTGACCTCTGAAAAAGGGGCTAGGATGATTTCATTTGCAGGTACACATATCGGTGGAAGCTTTGGAGGAAAGTTGAGGGAAACACGAACAGAACATGTAAGTGTCACCCAAACCACTAAACCGAGTGAATATAGAGTGTTGAGTGAAACACCTGCAGAACGTATGAGTGAGCAACCTACTCAACCACATGCACCTGTAACCAGAAAGGAATACAACAGACTCCTTACACGGGTCCAAACAATGGAGAAAGAGTTGTCAAATATCTGTAAGTCCATTGCAGAAATCAAAAATTTGCAACTCATTCTGTTGGTGTATACTGAAAATATTTATTTAAAGTATATACATTTATTTCTGGCCCAGTTTTATTGAGAATCATTTAAATGTTTACATGCTGTCTAATATTATATATTGTGGACAATCTAGTATCAAATGGGATACAGAATATTAGATTGTTAAATACGGTTTATATAATATAATAAGGTTCACAGCACAGGTGGAGTTAGACAATCCACTGGAATGGCTGTAGTGTTATTTAGATTAGTTTATATTGACTAATAAATAATACTAGTATACTTTATGTATATTGAACAGGATCAAATTTAGAATTGTTCCCTTATACTGATTAAGAAGGTGAACTAAGATTCTATGTTATTATTAATGCTTAGGTTCTTAATCCTGATATAGTAATTGACACGTGTATATTATTTACATGCTTTGATTTATATATGAATATATGAAATAATTCTTGCGAATTAAATCATTATATTTTGGGTGATGGAATAATATATATGGTGGATATTATTTATTGAAGGAATCCATGTCCTGATAATATTCGGGTTAATGATGTCCCCTTGAAAGCTCAAAAAGATTTAATTATGTGAAACCCTGCAGGTGGATTTATTTCGGCATAATTAAATAAAGGTTGAGTGGATGATCAAGGATAAAAGATATTAATTAAATGAATTATAAATAATTTATTTAATTAATGGACATGCGATATTTTAAACATGGGGAATTTAATAAGCAAATAATATTGGAACAAAATTAATTAATTAAATTACGGTATTAGGAAAGGTAGTGCAAATATTAATTCTTTAGTGGATTGAATTAATATTAAATGACATTGGGCTGGGCTCGGAATGTCATTGGGAGGCCTAAGCTAATTATCCATGATCCCTATTGTAGCCCTATATATATTCCTATTCTCTTCTTGCTAGGGTTGGTCGAAAAATTTTTTGTAGCCACCTAGGAGCAAGAAGAGAGGTTAACTTGAAAAGACGAAGGCCACACTTCGCTCAAGGGAATTTGGGAATACAATAGAAGAGCGTGGAATCAATCGTTAACAAGGTGACTTTTCTATTCGTACTCGTTAATTTATTGTATCAAAAATCGCAGTGCCAAGATCTGATTGTCCCAACAATTGGTATCAAGAGATAGGTTCAATGGTTCTACGATTTTTGATACGATGTCCATGTCGTAATTATATATGCATGTATATAGTGGTAGGCTTGTATAATTCTGTTTTGCAGGTTGTTATCCACTATTATGGCCATGTATATTTTAATTATGTGTTTGGATCCCACGTGGTTTAATCGTGGTTAATTTTTGTTTGGTTTCCACGTGGTTTATCGTGGTTGTAAAACACGAGGGTTGATCGTGTTAGAATAGATTTACAAAATTAGTTTTGTATTAGATCTATTTTTTTGTAATTGTTTGATGGATTTTATTAAGATCCGGGTATTTTGTAACAATTATGTGCGATCAAAAATTAAATCGGAGCAATAAAGTTTTCGCAGCGTAGCTGATTGTTCGATTGAATTGCTGGTAATAATATAAGTTCGAACAGAAAGTTGAAGACGACAGAAGTCTGGCGACAGAGGAGAAGCCGCAGCGCGTGAAAAAAACTGGTCAAAGGCGGTAACGCAGGTCTAACCTGCGTTACAGGTGTATTTGAACTGTAATGCAGACAACTCCTGCGCAACAGCCTATACTGGTGTGTAACGCAGGGTTTACATGCGCAACAGTGTCTGGATGGCAGAAAATATTTTTTTCAGCAGAATAAAGGGCTGGAAATTTTTTTCAAGGGGCCATAATAGTGGAAAATTTTGTTTTAATTATTTCCAATGATTTTTTGATTATTGCTTTAATTAATTAATTATGTGTGTTGTTAATTATGTGTGTAATTATTTTTTAAATTGCATGTTTAACATAATTAGGACGACATGGACATAGTATTTATTTATTAAGCTTTAATCATGAATAGCATGCTGTTATGTTATGTGTTTTGTGTATTTTGATACATGTGGACTACGATTAAATAACATAAGGCGATGTATGCTAGATAAAATTCCACAATTTTAAATAAAAATTCTGAGTGGGTGAGGGAATTAATTAGGAATTAAATCCCACGGTCTCCATTATTTTGTATGTAATATAACCTTTTAAATAATGTAGATAGTATATATGTTCACCCATCGTGGCGTACTATTTACAGTATTATTAAAGGTTGTGGAAATTACTAGAACAAAATTCTTAAATTAAATAACGAATATTGAAAGGTATATAGATCACCCTAACGTGACATACCAAGTTTCATAGAATTCGTTACGAAAATTGAATACTCTTTTGATGTTGACTATGGAGAATTCTGTCTAGGAATTGGGTATTAAGCGAGGCCGTTGTGACTCCTCCGAGGCCTGGGAATTTTCCATTAATAAATCAAAAGGATGTATTTGGTTTAAGTAATTTAAGATTAAATAATGGTATACACTTAGCTATGAAAAATAATATATAGTCCACCCTAACGTGGCGTATTATTTAGTAATAGGACCGAAGTAATATTTAAACGAATTTAAGTGGTATATATGTCACCCATCGTGGCGTACCAGATGATTATGGTGTTTAAATATTAGTGCATTAATTTTAATTAATTGTTAGAGGAAACCAATAGGTTTTAAGATTTGTGCAACTCTCTGATTATGTGTTACATGTATGATTCTCAGGATTAGATCATTATGGGCTTTAATCCACTATTCACCATACTTAAGGATAACAAACTTACTGGACCGAACTATATTGAATGGAAACGTAATTTGGACATAGTGTTGACTGCTGAGGAATACAAATTTTGTACTTATGAACCCAAGCCAGATCAGCCTTCTGAAGATGCTCCTGAAAGTGAGAAGGAGTATTATAAGCGGTGGGTTAAGGCTGATGAGATGTCGCGATGTTACATTCTGGCAGCAATGTCGGGTGTTTTGCAGCATCAGCATCAGGCTATGGCCACTTCCGAGAGGGTCACCCATCGTAGATTGTTCTACCTCAAGCACGCTTAACCTCGGAGTTTTGATTGGCACCAACACACTCGGCCAGGAATGCCACATCTATTAAACTTATTAACCATTCATATATGAATGCGAAACGAATTTCACTCATATTTCAATATTTTTTTAAATATTTATTTATAAATATTGATTTAAAATTCGAAAAAAAACATAAAATTATATTTTAAATTAATCGTTTTTTTGGAATTTTAGTTTAAAATTCTGGGAAAAATAATTTCAACCATTTTTCTCGAATATTAAATTAAATATTAGGAATAAAATATAATTTTATGCTTTTTTTCGAATTTTAAATGCAATTTTATTAGTAGAGGTTGGCAACTCAAACTGACGCCTGGATGACGTCATGCTGAGGCTGTCTACCGCATGGAGACATTGCGGCAGTATTTTTAAATCTTTTTTTTCGGATTCTACTGTCGCGAGGAGTTGTTGCGGCTACTTGCTGTTTTTAGATTTATTTCCAGTTTTTCGAATAATAAGAAAAACATATATAAATTTTGGGAAAAAAATTAGTCTTTCATTTTTCTCGAATTTTATATTTAACATTTGAAATAAATTAGTTCTGTAATTTTTTTCTTGATATTAAAAGTTGGAAAAATGATATTCTATTGATAAAATTTTTTCCTAAAATTCTTTTTAAATTAAATTTTGGAAAAAAATATTTTATCAATAGAATATAATTTTTTTCACTTTTTTTTTTGTCATATTTTTTATCATATCATATAATTCATTTTTAAGCAAATTATGGATTCAATATTTTTATAAATAGTAATCGTTTTTTTTGAATTTTAGTTTAAAAATCTAGGAAATATAATTTCTTCCATTTTTCTCGAATTTTAAATTAATTATCTAATTCAAAAAAATAATTTAGTAATTCAAAAAATTATTAGCGCATTTTTTTTTGGATTTTGAAGCAATATTTATAAATAAATCTATACTGTTAAATATAATTGATGTGTTTTAATCAGTGTTTAAGTGTTACAGTGAATTATTAGAGTTTAGCTGGAAGCGGTCAGAGTTTAGTGTAAACTATGACAGATGGAAGCTCGACAGAGTTAGTCAAACTCTGTCTGGAGGCAGCGTCTACTGGTCAACAGTGATTGAAGATTTATTATGGAAGCGATATCTTTGAAGATTGGATAGTTATCAAAGAGATCGAGTTGACTTAGGAGACGTGTGACAATCTTTAATTGATATCATTGTATAGCTGATTATAAGGAATATCAATTAGAGATTGTATCGAAGCTATATTTTATAAATACAGTTAGGTTAACCCTAGAAGGGTGTCGTGCATCGAATTATCTTTATTGTAACCTAGCAGCTCTTTGTGATAGTTTACATCACGAAGAGGGTTCTTAATACCAGAAGTTTTAAAGTGCATAATCATCTTACTTGTTAAACTCTCATACGAATTTGGTTATTAATTGTGTATTCGGCCTAACAAGTGGTATCAAAGCCAATTTGTTACTTTATTACAGGTTAAGATCCAAACACAACAATAATCATGTCAGCAATTCCTCCACCAACACCTACTAGTCTTGAAAAGACTCCTACTACTGTGAGTCGTTATGAACCAATCAGGGTTCCTATTCTCAGGCCATTAGAGTATGCTATGTGGAAGGTCAAGATGACTATGTTTCTGGAGGCTACAGATCCAGAATATCTTGACAGGAGTTATGAAGGCCCTCATAATCCTACAAAGCTATCTGTTGCAACTGCTGGTGAAGAAGCTAAAATAGTTCCAAAGGAAAAGAAAGATATGACTCCTGAAGATCTATCATCAATTGCTAAGGATGCAAAGGTTAGGCATTTACTGCATAGTGCTTTAGACAATGTTATGTCTAACAAAGTGATTAACTGCACCACTGCAAAAGATATATTGGATGCTCTTGAAGTCAGATGTCAAGGAACTGCAGCTATTAAGAAGAATAGGAGAAACATACTCACACAAGAGTATGAGCATTTTGAGGCTAAACCTGAAGAGACCATGACAGAAACATTTGATAGATTCTGTAAATTGATTAATGATCTGTCATTGGTCAACAAAGAGTATGATCTAGAAGACTCAAATCTCAAGTTTCT
Organism: Saposhnikovia divaricata; assembly: GCA_036435485.1. Classification (NCBI taxonomy): domain Eukaryota; kingdom Viridiplantae; phylum Streptophyta; class Magnoliopsida; order Apiales; family Apiaceae; genus Saposhnikovia; species Saposhnikovia divaricata. The sequence continues at coordinate 40,143,616 of CM071599.1, forward strand.
TCTTTCTCTACCTGAAAAGTGGGATGTCAAAACAACCACTATTAGAGACAACTATGATCTTGCTGAAACAGAGATTGATGAAATCTATGGACTGCTCAAAACTCATGAATTGGAAATGGAGCAGAGAAACAGGAGATCAAGCAGGAAGGCAAAGTCTGTTGCTCTTAAGGTTGAAGAGAAGCCTCAGAAGAAAGAGGCATCAAGAAGGAAAATGAAGGGAAAAGCTTTGGTCATACATTCAGAAAGTGAATCATCAAACTCTGATTGTGATTCAAACTCTTCTGAATCATCTGACTCTGAGGATGATGAAGAAGAAATGAGGAAAATGGCTGTGTTGATGGTGAAGACCTTCAAGAAAATGGGTTTCAAGAATTTCAAGAAAGGGAAAAGGTTTTCTAGAGATTCAAATGAAGACAGGAAAAGCTTCAGGAAGTCTGATAAGAGAGATTCAAAGGGAAAGAAGGATAAGTCTGAAATTCAATGCTACAAGTGTAAGGAGATAGGTCACTATGCTCCTGAGTGCAAGAAGGGTAAAACTGGAAAGGTATTCTACACTAAAGGCAGAGATTGGGCAGACACTTCAGATTCTGATGAAGAACTGAACTATGCTCTCATGGCTACTACTGAATCAGAAACTTCTAAAAATCAGGGCAACAGGGAGGCAACCCTAGTTGTGGACAGTGGATGTTCAGGACACATGACAGGAAATAAAGCCCTGCTATCAGACTATGAGGAGAAGGCTGGCCCAAAAGTTTCCTATGGTGATGGCAATGTAGGAAGAACATTGGGATATGGCAATATTAATCTTGGAAATGTCAACATCAACAATGTAGCTCATGTCCCAGGACTCAAGCATGACTTGTTATCTATGAGTCAAATCTGTGACAAGGGATATCATGTAGATTTTCAACCTGAATATTGTGAAGTTATCAGCAAATCTACAGGAAAAGTTGTTCTAGTTGGTCATAGGCAAAACAACATTTATGAAATCAAGCTCTTAATAGACTCTGTTGGAAAAGCTGTTTGCCTGTCTACAAGAATGTCTAGTGAAGAGAGTTGGAAGTGGCACAAAAAACTCTCACATTTGAACTTGAATAACATCAATGAATTGATCAGAAAAGGATCTTGTAAGAGGACTCCCAAAGGCTCTGTTAAATGTTACTGTATATAGATTGATTACTACAGAGTTTAGCTTTCATCATACAGTCAGTGTTTACTATAAGAGTTTGTGCATCCAGTGTTTATTGATTTACTTTATGGATTTTATGAAAAATTAGATGCTCTAAAAATTGATTTGGTAAACTCTGCTACACACACATATTTTCACAACTGTGCAATTTATGAAAGGGTTTCGGTGATAAAGTTGGAGAATTGACAAACGCTGTTGACTTGTGGTTCGTACTCTAAGGTAAATTTTCATTTGGATAATTTGAAAATTTTGGAGTAAATAGGGCTTTTGACAACTGTTAATAATTGTATTGTTTGTGAATTTGTTTCTTATATGATTACTTTAATTAGTTTTCATTTTCTTTGATTTAATTCGTTGAAAAACAGTTCATAAACATAAAAAATTGCAGAACACATTGAATTAGATTAGAGAAACAGGATCCTTCATTGATAATAAGAAAGAGATTACATGAACATATTACATCTTTTTGTTCTCTCTATCTGCTAATCTATTCAACAGGAAAATAAAAAGTGAAGTCCAAACCACTCCATTGTTAGCAGCCATCCCAGATCCCATCTTTGCCACTTTATTTGGGTGGAAGTTGAAGGGATAAGGTTATTTTTGCTGACATATTCATTAACAATGGTTGGTGGTGTTGGATGAGGATGCCTTCGAGGAAAGCCATGCTAATGTTGCTTGGAGAGCAGCATCGATGTCGATCACTCTTGCAGGCCTTTCTCTCTCGATTTCTTCAAGACCGGCATCCATCTGCAGCCACAGAGTTTCAAGCTGCCTTTCCCAGTCAAAGGCATCAAACTCTTCACGAGTATAACTGAAGATATCTCTGTTCTCTACGAGATGGAGATTCTTTTCCTTGATGGTAAGTTTTGACATTGTTTAATGGTGTGTTGTGTGAAGGTTTTTTTTGATTTTCAGGAGGGAATGAAAGGTTAAAGGGATAGTGGACAAGTCTGAACAAGTCTTTAGGCCTTAAATGGAGATGGAATTTCTTGAGAGACTCAGAGATTGGACAAGCTCTGGTTGAACCTGGTACTCTCTCTGCATCTCAAATTGCCACTTTTTGGCAAAACTCGGTCTATGTGGATGGAGGAGAGAATGGGACTTCTAACATCATCTTCACTCATGAAGAACAAGAGTTTGTGATTACTCCACAAACTGTCAGAGATACGATGGGGTTTGATACACACACATCTTATACTTATGTTGCTGAACCTCAATTGAGACAGATGCTATAGGATATAGGTTACATGGAATCTCTTGACAAGCTTGGCAGTGTAAAGAGGCCTAATCTCAGGAAGGAATGGAATTTTTTCTTCGATTGCATTACAAGGACATTCCAGAAGAAGGTGACTAACTGGGATGCTATTCCAATGGACAGTCTACAAATTGGGTATTCTCTACTTTATGGTAGTAATTTTGATTTTGGTAGATATGCTCTGATGAATTTAGGTGATAAACTGTCAGAGTCTACTACAGTTTATTTTGCTCGTTTCTGTCAAATGCTATTCAATGCTTGTGTTTTCCTGGTTTAGAGATTGCTGAAACTGATGAAATTCAACCTTTTAGAGTCAATAAGAGAATATTCTCTGATATGACTAATAAGGATGTTGGTAAAGAAAACCTACCTGCCTTTGTTCTGCCACTTGCTTTGCAGAATTTTCTTAACCAACCTCAGGACCAACCACAACCAGAACCACAACCAGAACTACAACCTGAACCCCTAAACACTGATCATACTTATACCCTAAACACTGAACCACCTACATCACCTACCCACACTGCACCTACTCAACAACCTTCATCACCAATCACAAACACTGCTCCAACCCAAAACCCTCAATCTCCAATCACAAAACAATCTTCAAACACTCCACAAATAAACTCTGAACCATCACAATCTCAACCACAACCATAGCCTAAAGCAAAAAGAGGCAGAGTAGTCAGCAGCAATCACTGAAAGACATGAAAGAGTTAAGAAGACAATAGAGACACAAATGAAAGCAAAACAGACATCTCCTGGAGCTGTTTATACTAGAAGAATGAAACAAAAAGCAAAAAGACCTAAGTCACCCTCAGTGGTAGCAGAATCTAGTAAAGAGGATTCAGATGAAGTGCCTCTAGCTAAGAGAAGAAAACTGATAATCTCTGATTCTGTTGATGAAAATGTTAAAGCTCCAGAGGTAGTTTCACAGCAAACACCTACTGTTGAGACTGAAAAAGATACAATGCTTGTAGAGGTTGAAATGCCTGCAGAGGTTGAAATGCCTGCAGAGGACAAAATGCCTGCAGAAGAGGATACTAGAGATGGCTTTTCTCCAATGAATGATATTCTTGATTCATTCATGCCATTCTCTGATCCTATCTCATCAATTTTTGCTCAATCTGAAGCAACTGGTGTAGCTGATCAACCTACGGTTGTTCTTTCTGAAACTGTAGCATCACATACAGAATTACTCTCAGATGCTCACCAGACTGTTGAAGGAGGCGATGAGATTGATCAACAACCTAAGGAGATAAACTCTGAGACTATTGTGTAATCTGCAGAGGATGTTGTACAGCCTATTGTTGACTCTACTAATAAACCTGTTGCAGAGGATGTTGTTGACACTGTTGATGCATCTATTCCAATTCCTCCATTCGCTCATCATGATGAAGCTGAGGTTGGAGATGAAACTGAAGGGAATACTGAGTCAAGCCCTTCTCAGAGTTTACCCGTCCAGACTGATGCTAAGGTTAAGGATTTTGCTGGTCCTTCAAATCAAGCAGATGCTGAAGAAGAATACCTTGAACAATTTTCAAATTACTGGTACAAGGACACTTGTATCTTTCCTCCTGCAAGAGCAGCTGAATTTGTCAAGAGAACCTCCAGAACAATTACAAATCCAGAGATTCTATCTTGTCTTAAGGCTACAGTTGTACAAGTGAAGACTCTCAACTCGAGGTTTGATCTGTGTCAAAAGGCAATCTCTGATGTTTGAGGTGATGTTGTTAGAGGAGCTGATATGATTAAACTTGACAACAAGAATAAATTTCACTATCTTACTCAGAATCAAGAAACTTTGTCTCACAGGCTGAGCAAAGTTGAACAAAATCAGAATGATATGTCCTTAATGATTAATTCTATTGCTACCTCCTTGGAGTTAATCACATCTATTCTTATGCCTGATGATGTCAAAAAGGGGGAGAGAGTTGCTAAAGACAAATGCAAGCAATCTCAAACTAATGCTGGAGATGGAGGAGCAAGTAGTAAAGGAAAGGGAAAAACTGAAGAATTTCAAACTCTGAAAACTAGCAAGTCCTCTAAATCACAGTTTGTTGGGATAAACACTGATACTCAAGGTACTTCAAAGACCAAGAGTTTGCTATTACCTTCTAATCCACAGACTGATGAAGAATTGGCTGCTAAGTTGTTTATTGAAGAGAATGAGGAAGGAGTTACAATTGAGGACATTAAAGCTGAAGAAAAGAGTTTACAAGAAGAACATCTCAAGGCTTTAAAGTCTGGTAAGCTAAAGAAAGGAAAAGCTCCTAGGCCTGTTCGTAAAGGTATTGTGATCAAGGAAAGTGCTGATGTTAGTCAAAAATCTCAGTTATCAAAGGAAACAATGGCAGCAGAAGCTCAACTCAAGCTGAAAGGCATTGAAGGAGAAAGTTCACAGAAGAAAGTTACAACCTTTGTTGCTACACAAGTTGTATCTAGACCTTTATCTTCTCAGTTGAAATCAGTTTTTGGGAAAGGAACATTTCATGATCCAAATCTATTATCTGGAGTTTCTATGGATTTCTCTGATGGAAGAGCCTTGTCTGGTAAGGTGGGAAACAATAAGGGTGGACTAGGTTCACACAAGGACAAAAGGCAATATACTTGTCCTAGAGATCCTTCTTCACTGGCTCTTCCAGGTCGTGGTGTCACTCAAGAGAGTTTGGACAGACTGGAATCAGTACAGTTAGTTTATCAGAAGAGTTTAAAGAAGGACTTTCTCTTGTACTTCATGGCTGATGGGACAGTATTTAGAATTGGTGAGAATGATATTGGCTTGAAATATTGGGAAGAATTAGAATATGTTCTATATCTTTTCAAGTTGAATAGTCAAAGGACTCAATCAGTTGCAAATGTGCTTAGAAAGAAAATGCTCCAGAATTTGGCAATCAGAGGAGTGAAGTATAATAGTAGATATGTTCCTAAGTACAGGGATTACAATGGAAATCTTATTGAAAGGAAGAAGGGTACTGCGAAATTAAAGACTGATTTGGGAATCACAGTACTTGACTTCAATTCACAGTCAGAAGAAGTCAAATTTATCAGACTGGGAAATGAGATGAGAAGAAACAAAATCTATGATCTTAGATCTGCTATCTATCAGACAGATGAGAGTGATCCTCAGCTCAGAGAGATTAAAGAAGCTATGGAGATTGAGCTTGAAAATGCAGAAAGAAGATTGCTCATAGATTATCTCAGAGCTACACCAGATCTTGAAGAGATTAGAGATTAAAGTCTGTAAGGATTTTCTTATTTTTTGTAGATTTTGTTAAGTAGAATCTTAAACTCTGAATTTGTATAAACACTGTATTTGTCTATTTGTTTTGACATCATCAATTACTGTTATTAACTTGTGCATTTTTGCTAATGAACAAGTTGGGGGGGATTGTTAAATATAATTGATGTGTTTTAATCAGTGTTTAAGTGTTACAGTGAATTATCAGAGTTTAGCTGGAAGCGGTCAGAGTTTAGTGTAAACTCTGACAGATGGAAGCTCGACAGAGTTTGTCAAACTTTGTTTGGAGGCAGCGTCTACTGGTCAACAGTGATTGAAGATTTATTATGGAAGCGATATCTTTGAAGATTGGATAGCTGTCAAAGAGATCGAGTTGACTTAGGAGACGTGTGACAATCTGTAATTGATATCATTGTATAGCTGATTATTAGGAATATCAATTAGAGATTGTATCGAAGCTGTATATTTTATAAATACAGTTAGGTTAACCCTAGAAGGGTGTCGTGCATCGAATTATCTTTATTGTAACCTAGCAGCTCTTTGTGATAGTTTACATCACTAAGAGGGTTCTTAATACCAGAAGTTTTAAAGTGCATAATCATCTTACTTGTTAAACTCTCATACGAATTTGGTTATTAATTGTGTATTCGGCCTAACATATACTATTATATAAAAGCCGAAACATTAAAAGTTTGGTTAGTCGGTCGGTCGGTTGGTCGGTACTGTTGATTTTACTTATTTACCCTTACTTAATTAATTACAGATAAACTAACTAATCAATTTCCTTATTTAGTTTAAACATATTATCTTTTCTATTTTTCAAGAACTAACTAATTTCCTAAAATATATTATCCTTTTATATTTTATCTAACTAAAATTTCTACTTTATTAATCAATTTCCTTTTTCAGGTTAGACATATTACCTTTTCTACTAACTAATCAATTTCTAACTAATCAATTTCCTTCTTGAGATTAAACATATTATTTTTTCTCTTTTTCAAAAACTAAATAATTTCCTTTTTATGATAAAATATAATATCCCTTTATATTTTATCTAACTAACTAATTTCCTAAAATACAATATCCTTTTATATTTTATCTAACTAAAATTTCTCCTTTATTAATCAATTTCCTTTTTCAGATTAGACATATTACCTTTTCTACTAACTAATCAATTTCCTTCTTGAGTTTAAACATATTATCTTTTCTATTTTTCAAGAACTAACTAATTTCCTAAAATATAATATCTTTTTATATTGTATCTAACTAAAATTTCTACTTTATTAATCAATTTCCTTTTTCAGGTTAGACATATTACCTTTTCTACTAACTAATCAATTTCCTTCTTGAGGTTAAACATATTATCTTTTCTCTTTTTCAAAAACTAAATAATTTCCTTTTTATGATAAAATATAATATCCCTTTATATTTTATCTAACTAACTAATTTCCTAAAATACAATATCCTTTTATATTTTATCTAACTAAAATTTCTCCTTTATTAATCAATTTCCTTTTTCAGGTTAGACATATTACCTTTTCTACTAACTAATAAATTTCCTTCTTGAGGTTAAACATATTATCTTTTCTCTTTTTCAAAATCTAAATAATTTTCTTTTTCTGATAAAATATAATATCCCTTTATATTTTATCTAACTAAAATTTCTCCTTTATTAATCAATTTCCTTTTTCAAGTTAGACATATTACCTTTTCTATTTTTCAATAACTAAACAATTTTCATTTCAAGTAAAATAGAATATCTTTCACATTTTATTTAACTAAAATATCTCTTTTTTTAAAAATAGTACGAGCAGTTTTGTTTAATAAAATAACGTAATTATATTATAATTACTATTAACTAATCAATTACCTTTTTCACCCAGAACACGTTACCTTTTCTTTTTTCTCTAATTAACATCTCTCTTTTTCCAATTATATCATGAACGGTTACCTTTTTCAACCAAAACACGGTACCTTTTTTCTTTTCTCTTATTAAAATCTCTCTTTTTCCAATTATATCACAGATATTTCTATTTAATAAAATAAAATAATAATATTATAATACTAATAATTAACCGATTACCTTTTCAGCTGAAATGTATCATCTTTTCTATTTTTTCTAATTAAACTCCCTTTTTTTCTAGAAATATCACGGACAACATTAATTTCTCATTTTCTAAAAACTATGAGCAATTTTATTTAGTAAAATGACATAATTAAATTATAATTATATAAGCTATCAATTACCTTTTTCACATAAATCATGTCATTTTTTTAATTTTCACGTTACCTTTCTATTTTCTCTAACTAAAATCTCTCTTTTTCCAATTATATCAAGGGAGGTTTTATTTAATAAAATAAACTAATAATATTTTAATATTAATAATTAACCGATTACCTTTTTCAACTAAAACGTATCATCTTTCCTATATTTTTTTTAACTAAAATCCTTCTTTTAATAGATATATCATGGACAATATTAATTTCACATTTTCTAAAAATATTTCGTACAATTGTATTTAGTAAATAAGGTAATTAAATTATAATTGCTATAAACTAATCAATTATATTTTTCACCTATAACATGTTTCCTTTTTAATTTTCCCTAACTAAATCCTATCTTTTTCTAATCATATCACATGCATTCTATTTAATAAAAATAAAAAATTTATAATTACCAATAATTAATCCATTACATTTTTCAACTAAAACCTATCATCTTTTCTATATTTTCTAACTACAATCCTTCCATTTCTAGAAATATCACGGGTAACATTTGTATAATTATTATCAAATCATCTGATACAATAATGTAAGCCTCCAAAATTCATCTTTTAAAAAATAAATTTAAATATATGAAAAAATTTATATAATATTAAAATAAAAAAATCCGTGCATCGCACGGGTTTTAAGCTAGTATCTCCAAAATATTATTACTTAAAAAAATATTGAAATATGAGTGGAATTCGTTTCACATTTGTGACGCCCCCAAATCCACTGTTTGTAGACTTAGGTCGCCACTTACCGTTAATACCTGCCTTAATCAAAAATACAATACAACGCATAATAAACATGAAGGTTTTATCGTACATCAGTGGTTCCATCCCACAAGTCCAAGCATCGACAAGTCTCAGAATTATTACAACATATAACTAGTACACACGATATCAATAAACACGTCGGAACAGATGCTACTAGTCTTCGATAGGGTCATCGTCTCTGAGGTAAGCATACTAGTCCCGCTCAGTGCCCTGGTGCATTTTCTCCTTCCCCTTGAAACGAGAGGTTTCGCCTTGTTCCACCTTTACTGAAAAACAATATCAACAACAAGAATGAGCAACTAGGTGCTCAGCAAGTCCACTGACTCGCTCTCTCACTAACAAGGAAGGTGGAAAGAAAACAACTCTATTTATGAAAGATACTAGTATGCAGGCAAAATGCCATGGAAATACTTACTGATAAACTTAAACAACTTATCTCTGAATAAAGAAATTGGAATTTAAAACTTGAGATACCGGTCTTCCGCCTTTACGATACCCTACAGCGAGATCAACCGCTGTGTCTCAAGTACCGCACACCCGTGATACCCCATAGCACGATCACTACTATGTCGCAGGTTCCACTATATCGTTTTGCTAGCAAAAAGGTGGTTGAAAAGTCAACCTGGCATCATTTGTGCCGAAAATGTTAATATTTCTCTTTCGATACCACGAGTTTATTCCTCGTGTTGATCTGAAAGAAAATCCATGGGCCATCTCCCATGTTGACCAGTGAATTATAAGATTATTTCTCCGAATAAAAATTGATTGATTTGGATTCCTATTCGATTCTGGCCGACCGCCAGTCTACACTTTGTACAAGAATGACCTGAACAATAGGCCGTCACAATAATTTCAAAAGAAAATAATTTATTATATTGACACGAATAATATGTCAGTATGAGACAATGAAATAACCACCTTGAACAAGTAAGGTTTGTTGATTAGGATAAATCATGTGGGGTCGTCTTGAATTAATAAGAACGACTCGATTCAGAAAGAAAACTTCCAAATACACTAGAGTAGGTATTTTAGGGGAAATTCTGATGATATACCATGCTCCTATATACTTTTCTAATTGTATCTATTTTGATTCGAACAATGAATCAAATTTAAACATTGAAACAAAATTTATCAGATCTGGACAATAGATCCGATTGAAGTCAATAAAGTCTAAACTACATCGATATATGAGCGTAGTTCTAACTGAATAATATTTATGGGCCATCTTGAACAATAAGATGCCATAGATTTCAATCTAAGTACGTTTTACGAATTTATCAAAATTTTGGAAATATCTCTATAATTTTTCTGAATCAATAATAGGATATTTTATAACGAACTGATAATCCAGAACATATCTTAACATAATAATATCTCAGCATTTCTCGAAATATTTCAAAAGGAGTGAGGGTCAGGAGGAACTTGCCTTGATCTCGAAGTGCAATAAATGCAGATAAAATTTATACTCTACCCGTGAACTTGGCTTTGATATACAGCTCGGGAATTATTCTCTAAAAATGGCAACTAGAAAAATATGAGCAATTCGTCAAATTAAAAATATTCCTGAACCGATAATATAATATTTAAAAATAAAATATCTCTTGGAGATATCCACAATAATTAACGGAAAACAATTCCCAGATAATTAAGTCTCTCTTCAAACTCAAGAATTAAATCTCGAAAATATATCCTATTTTTAATATCCGTAAATCCGACTTAAAACGAAAATAGGGTTACGACAATTAAGGGCAATACTCCATTTTTAAATCTCGTAAATAATTAAATATTACTCCGATTTTAGTATCTAAAATAATCTGACTCGATTCGATTAATTAAAAGAAACCGGAAAAGCTAATTATAAATCTTCTAAAATAATACCGCTTTTTAATCCTATTTATTCACAATTATTCCTCTTTTATCGACAAATTAATAAATCTCTAATTTTCGTCCAAAAATCACAAAATAATTCTTTTTAAACAATTAAAAATTAATCCATTTTTATTGAACTCTTTTTATTCTCAAAATTTTATAATAACAACTCAATTATTTAAACCAAATTTTTAAAACATTCAATCTCTTTTTATTTCTCAACATTTTTAAAATATTAACTCAATTATTAAAACCAATTTTTTTAAAAATATACAACCCTTTTTATTAATTAATATTATCTTTTTATTAATATTTAAATATATATATATATATATATATATATATATATATATATATATATATATATATATATATATATATAAACCAAACCAAACCAAACATACCCAGTATATCCCGCTCAGAGCAGGGTCTGGGGAGGGTAGGTTGTACGCAGACCATACCCCCGCTTTTTAGGGTAGGGAGGCTGTTTCCGTGGAGACCCTCGGCTCTGTGCACGACAAATATAGTGGGTGCTATATACAGAGGAATCAAATATGATTACGCGACTGTTCCAATCCATACCTGAGACCATGGCATTCTCCACATGGGACTTACCCACCTGCACGGAATCATTAACTCGACTCCTGAAGCGCTCGCTCCCTGAACCTGCAAAACCGGGGACCAGAAGATACCATAAACGAAAAAAGATAACGCTGAATGATAACGAAAAAGTCGAGGGCCTAAGATAAGGCCAGCCTAGACAACCCAACTCTGAGGCTCTCCACTACAGCGCCATCCCCTAGAAGAGAGTCCACCACTCTGATCTGCTGCCTCCACGAATACCTGTCAGCGGTCATGGTCTCACTTAGGTTCAACGCCTTCAGATCCAACCTAATGTTGCTATTCCCACGACCTCCTCGGTCTGCCTCTCCTCCTCACCCCAACAACCGAAAGACTCTCGACCCTCCTCACCGGAGCATCCGCACGCCTCCTACGGACGTGGCCGAACCATCTCAACCTCTCTTCCCTAATTTTCACAGAAAAAGGCGCCACTTCGAGCTCGCTCCTAAACACCCTATTTGGGATTTTATCTAGCATTGTGCGACCACACGACCACCGCAGCATCCTCATTTCAGCCGCTTCCATCTTGCTTTCGAGGGCCTTCTTTGACGCCCAGCACTCAGAACCGTATAACAACGCAGGGCGGATTGCCGTTCTATAGAACCTCCCTTTCAACTTTAACGGAACCTTCTTGTCACACATCACCCCTACGCTGCCCTCCACCTTAGCCACCCCGCCTTGATACGATGCTTAACATCGTCTTCTACCTCTCCTTCCTTCTGTATGATCGAACCTAGATACTTGAACTTATCCGTACGAGGGACGATCTGGTTTTCGATCTTAACCTCCACCCCTTCCTCGATGTCCTCGCCACTGAAGTTGCACCATAGATACTCTGTTTTAGTTCTGCTCAAACGCAAGCCTTGGGACTCCAACTTAGATCTCCAAAGTTCCAACTTCTCGTTGACCTCCCCCCTCGACTCCGCCACTAGAACGATGTCGTCAGCGAAGAGCATGCACCACGGGATGGCTTCTTGGAACTCTCGCGACATGACATCAAGGATAAGTGCGTAAAGAAGAGGACTAAGGGCCGACCCCTGATGTAGCCCAATCTCTACAGGGAAAAAACGGGAGTCACCCACTGGGGTCCGGACGCAAGAACTAGCTTGAGAGTTCATGTCTTGGATCACTCTAACGTACGATGACGATACTCTCCGCTCGACGAGGCTCTTCCAAATAGCTTGACGGGGGATGCTATCATACGCCTTCTCAAGATCAATGAACACCATATGTAGGTCTTTGCGGCGTTCCCTGAACTTCTCCATAAGGCGTCTGACGAGATGAATGGCCTCTATCGTCGATCTCCCTTGCATAAAGCCAAATTGATTCTCTGATATTTCAACCTCTCTTCGAATCCGGCATTCAACCACTCTCTCCCAGAGTTTCATAGTATGACTGAGTAATTTGATACCCCGATAGTTACTACAACTCTGGGCGTCACCCTTGTTCTTGAAGAAAGGAACTACAACACTACGCTTCCATTCCGCTGGCATCCTAGCACCCGAGAGGAGATCATTGAACAGATCTGCTAGTCATTGGACGCCAACTTCTCCAAGGCAAATCCACACCTCGATTGGAATCTGATCCGGGCCAACCGCCTTCCCTCTCGCCATCTTACGAATGGACTCCTTGACCTCTTCCTTGGTGATATATATTTATTAAATCCATTCGTTTAAACAGATTCAGGAAAAAAAACACACTGTAGTGGTGCGTGGGGCCCACGCACCACCATCGCCGCCGCCGTGCCTCCACATCCCCCTGTTCTGTCTCTCTCCTGCAACCTCTCTTTCTTTCTCTCTCTCTCTCTCTCTCTCCCTCTCTCCCTCAACTCAATCTCTCTCTCTCTCTCTCTCTCTCACCGTCATTCTCTCTCTCTCTTCTCTCCCATCTCTTTCCGACTCATCCCCAAAACAAACACCCCAACAATCTCTTGCCGTCTCTCTCTCTCTCTCACGACCCAATCTCTCTCTCAATCCCGACCTCTCTCTGTCTCCGCCCTCTCCTCGCCGTCGTCTACCTCTTCTTCTCCGCCTCCCTCCCTCTCGATCTCCTCTTTCTCTCTCTCGTTCTCCTCCTTCTCGCCACCTAATCTCTCCGACCCCTCTCTCCGTTCAATCTCTCTATCTCTCTCACTGTATCTCCCTAACACACACCTCACCAACACAACCCAACAACACAACTCAGAGAACAACCATCCTAAATTTCTAAGTACCAATCGTACTCATACCCACCAGATTCAAGGAAGAAGAAAACGAAAAGAACGAAATCGAAACAAAACAATTTAGAGAAGAAATATAACTACCTGATGTTATTACTCTGTTTTTGTGTATATGTGTATGTGGTCGAATTTTTCTTGTGATTTAATTGGAGATAAGCAGTGGTCTTGCAGGAAGAATAAAGAAGATGGGTTACTTGTATTGTATTCTCTGTTTGTAAATATAAGGTCGGGTTCTGCTTATTGAATTAAAAGGAATACTAGTGCTTCTACTAATGATGAAGCATAATGCCTTTCATTTATTAAAATAAAAAGAAATAATTTGTGGGAGACAAAATAAATGCTGAAAAATAAACTGAAAATAATAATGATTATGTTTATATTAGTGAAATGTTTGGTGAAAAGATCTCGTTTTGTTAAATATAATTGATATGGTTAATATCAGTGTTTAAGTTTTACAGGGAAAAAAAGAGTTTAACTTGAAACAGGAAGCATTCAGAGTTTAGTTAAACTCTGACAGTTAGAAGCTGAACAGAGTTTGCTATACGCTGACAATGGAAGCTCAACAGAGTTTGTTAAACTCTGTCTGGAGGAAGCGTCTACCTGTCAACAGTGTTTGAAGAATTATTGAAGATAATTATGGAAGCAATATCTTTGAAGATTGGATAGCTGTCAAAGAGATTGAGTTGACTAAGGAGACGAGTAGCAATCGTAATTGATATCATTTGTATAGCTAATTTATAGGAGTATCAATTATCGATTGTATAGCAGCTGTATATCTTATAAATACAGTTAGGTTAACCCTAGAAGGGTATCGCTCGTGTAATACAATATCTTTCATTGTAACCTAAGCAACTCTCTGTGATATTTTACATCACTGAGAGAGAAGTTAATTCAAACAGTTTTTAAAGCTTTTAAAGAACTTATTGTTATTCTCTCATACTTAGTTGATTATAAGTGTGTATTCGGCCTAACAATTGGTATCAGAGCTTGATCTGTTAATTTAATACAGTTTAAGATCCACACACACACACAACTATAATCAATGGCAGAAATTCCTCCTCCTACATCAGGCTCTAGTGCTGAGAAGACTCAACCTGCAACTATGAGTCGATAAGAAACAATCAGGGTTCCTATTCTTAAGCCAGCAGAATATTCAACATGGAAGGTGAAAATGGCTATGTTTCTGGAAGCTACAGATTCAGAATATCTTGACAGAATTTATGAAGGCCCTCATAAGCCTACAAAATTATCTGTTGTTGCTGCTGGACAGGAAGCTAAATCTATTCCAAAGGAGAAGAAAGATTTGACTCCTGAGGATATTTCATCCATTGGAAAGGATGCAAAGGTTAGACATCTCCTTCATAGTTCACTGGATAATGTTATGTCTAACAAAGTGATCAATTGTAAAACTGCAAAAGAGATTTGGGATGCTCTAGAGGTTAGATGTCAGGGAACTGCTGCAATTAAGAAGAATAGAAGGAACATACTCACATAGGAGTATGAACACTTTGAGGCTAAATCTGAAGAATCAATGACAGAAACCTTTGACAGATTCTGTAAGCTACTTAATGATCTGTCACTGGTTAATAAAGAATATGATCTAGAAGATTCAAATCTCAAGTTTCTTCTTTCTCTACCTGAAAAGTGGGATGTTAAGACAACCACTATTAGAGACAACTATGATCTGGTTGATACTGATATTGATGAGATCTATGGGCTGCTCAAAACTCATGAACTAGAAATGGAACAGAGAAGCAGAAGATCAGGCAGAAAGTCAAAATCTGTTGCTCTAAGAGTTGAAGAAAGACCCTCAAAGAAGGAAGCATCAAGGAAGAAGGCAAAAGGAAAAGCTTTGGTCATTCATTCTGAAAGTGAGTCATCAAACTCTGATGTTGACTCAAATACAGGTGGATCATCTAATTCTGAAGATGATGAGGAAATGATGGAAATGGCTGCTTTGATGGTAAGGACTTTCAAGAAGATGGGATTCAAGAACTTCAAGAAAGGAAAGAAATTCTCCAAGAATGATTCAAAGTTTGACAGGAAGAATTTCAGAAAATCTGAGAGAAAGGATACCAAATCTGGGAAAAGAGACAAGTCTGAGATTCAATGCTACAAGTGTAAGGAGATGGGTCATTATGCTCCTGAGTGCAAGAAGGGTAAAACTGAGAAGGCACTCTTCACTAAAGGCAGAGATTGGGCAGACACCTCTGACTCAGATGAGGATGTAAACTATGCTCTCATGGCTACTACTGTTGATGAAGCTGAAGATTCTGAAAACAAGGTACCTCTAACTACCTATGCTTATAATACTGATGATATAACTGAATTAAGAATATATCTTAAGGCTTTGCATATCAGTTATAGGTATCAGACTTTAGAGAATGAGAGAATTAAAACTGAGAATTCTGAACTCAAAGAGAGAAATAAGGTTGTAGAAGAGAAACTTGCTAACATGCAGCAAGTTCAAAAGGAGAGAGATGATGCTTTCTATCTTGAACAAGAGTTGTTAAGTCAGTATAAACAACTAGAATCTGAGTTGGAAAAGGCAAATCACATTATTAAAACTTGGACTCACTCAGGAAAAGACACTCAAGAAGTTTTTCAATCTGACACTATAGGTTTAGGTTATTCTGAGAAAGATGAACTTAGGTTTCAGAATACAGTCAAGATTAGACACCCTCTTCCACCTAAGAAATTTGGAACATTTGTTAATGGAATAAATGAACCTAGATTTGAAGGTGGAAAAGAAGCTGTTAAGAAAGAACCAGTAAAAACTAGTGTTAAACAGGTTAATATTGGTTTAATGACAGATAAACAACTTAAGCATAAGCTTAAGGAGTTAAAATCTGTTAAGAAACAGAAAGTGTCTAGAAAGAACAGAAATGGTAAAGTAGGCATTACTCAAGGCAATTATCCAATGCTTGCTACTTTAGCTCCAAGAAAGACATGTCATAACTGTGGTAGTACTAACCATCTTGCTAGTTTTTGCAGGAAGAACAAAGACATTAATTCTTTACCTTCCAAGTCTGAAGTAAAGAAAGATAATGTTAGAACTAAGCCACAGACTTTATGCAAACACTGTGGAAGCACTTGGCATTCTATTTATACTTGCAGAAAATATCATGCTATTTATCATAATTACTATGAACTGAAACCTAATCTGAAATGGGTTAGAGTTAATTCCGCAAGTGTAAACTCTGATAAAGTTAGCTTAAACTCTGATAATGAAAATTCCGCTGCTAAAGCTAACAAAATTAAGAAAGCCAAAGGATCCAAGCAAGTCTGGATCCTTAAATCTAATCCTCGGTAATTGTTTGTGATTGCAGGGCATCAGGGAAAGTATCCTAGTAGTGGACAGTGGATGTTCAGGACACATGACTGAAAATAAAGCCCTGCTATCAGAGTATGTGGAGAAGGCTGGCCCAAAAGTTTCCTATGGAGATGGCAACATAGGACATACTCTGGGATATGGCAATATTAATCTTGGAAGTGTCATCATCACAAATGTAGCTCTGGTTCCAGGACTCAAGCATGATCTGTTATCTGTGAGTCAAATCTGTGACAGAGGTTTTCATGTAGATTTTCAACCTGAATACTGTGAGGTTATCAGCAAAACCACATGGAAAGTTGTTTTAGTTGGACCAAGGCACAACAATATTTATGAAGCAAGCTTGTTGACAAACTCTGATGGAAAAACAATGTGCCTGTCAACAAGAATGTCCAATGAGGAGAGTTGGAAGTGGCATAAGAAACTCTCTCATTTGAATGTGAACAACATCAATGAGCTGATAAGAAAGGATCTTGTTAGAGGACTTCCAAAGTCCTTGTTAAATGTTGATGGTCTGTGTGATTCATGTCAGAAGGCCAAACAGAGGAAGACCTCTTTCAAGAGCAAGTCTGAATCTTCAATTGTTGATCCATATCATCTGTTAGGCCGAATACACACTTATAATCAACTAAGTATGAGAGAATAACAATAAGTTCTTTAAAAACTTTAAAAACTGTTTGAATTAACTTCTCTCTCAGTGATGTAAATTATCACAGAGAGCTGCTTAGGTGACAATGAAATATATTGTATTACACGATCGATACCCTTCTAGGGTTAACTTAACTGTATTTATAAAATATACAGCTGCTATACAATCGATAATTGATACTCCTATAAATTAGCTATACAATTGTTATCAATTACGATTGCTACTCGTCTCCTTAGTCAACTCAATCTCTTTGACAACTATCCAATCTTCAAAGATATTGCTTCCATAATTATCTTCAATAATTCTTCAAACACTATTGACAAGTAGACGCTTCCTCCAGACAGAGTTTAACAAACTGTGTCGAGCTTCCAACTGTCAGCGTATAACAAACACTGTTCAGCTTCTAACCGTCAGAGTTTAACTAAACTCTGACTGCTTCCTATTTAAACTCTGTTTTTCCCTGCAAAACTTAAACACTGATATTAACCATATCAATTATATTTAACAATCTCCCCCAACTTGTTCATTAGTAAAAATGCACAAGTTAACAATAATTGATGATGTCAAAACAATTTCATAAAAACACAGTGTTTATTAAAATAAGCAGAGTTTGAACTTGACTTAAAAAATCTACAGATAACAAGAAAATTCTTACAGACTTTAATCTCTAATCTCCTCAAGATCTGGTGTTGTTCTGAGATAATCTATAAGCAATCTTCTCTCTGCATTTTCAAGCTCAATCTTCACAGCTTCTTTAATCTCTCTTAGCTGAGGATCACTCTCATATGTCTGATAGATAGCAGATCTAAGATCATAGATTTTGTTTCTCCTCATCTCATTTCCCAGCCTAATAAATTTGACTTCTTCTGACTGTGAATTGAAGTCAAGTATTGTGATTTCCAAATCAGTCTTTAATTTTGCAGTACCTTTCTTCATTTCAATAAGATTTCCATTCCAGTCTCTGTACTTAGGAACATATTTGCTATTGCACTTCATCCCTCTGATTGCCAAATTCTGGAGCATTTTCTGTCTAAGCACATTTGCAACCGATTGAGTCCTTTGACTATTCACCTTGAAAAGATATAGAACATATTCTAATTCTTCCCAATATTTCAAGCCAATATCATTCTCACCAATTCTAAATACTGTCCCATCAGCCATAAAGTACAAGAGAAAATCCTTCTTTAAACTCTTCTGATAAACTAACTGTACTGATTCCAGTCTGTCCAAACTCTCTTGAGTGACACCACGACCTGGAACAACCAGTGAAGAAGGATCTCTAGGACCAGTATATTGACTTTTGTCCTTGTGTGAGCCTAGACCACCCTTATTGTTTCCAACCTTACCAGACAAGGCTCTTCTATCAGAAAAATCCATAGAAACTCCAAATAATAGATTTGGATCATGAAGTGTTCCTTTACCAAAAACTGATTGCAACTGAGAAGATAAAGGTCTAGACACAACTTGTGTAGCAACAGATGTTGTGTTTTCTTTCTTCTGTACAACTTGTGTAGAAACAGAGGTTGTAACTTTCTTCTGTGAAATTTCTCCTTCAATGCCTTTCAGCTTGAGTTCTTTGATAACTGTGATCTTTGACCAGCATCAACATTTTCCTTGATCACAATGCCTTTAAGAAGAAGCCTAGGAGCTTTTCCTTTCTTTAACTTTCCAGACTTTAAAGCTTTGAGATGTTCTTCTTGTAAACTCTTTTCTTCAGCTTTAATATCTTCAATTGTAGCTCCTTCCTCATTTTCTTCAATGAACAACTTAGCAGCCAACTCCTCATCAGTCTGTGGATTAGAAGAGAATACCAAACTCTTGGTCTTTGAAGTACCTTGAGTATCAGTGTTTATCCCAGCAAACTGTGATTTAGAAGACTTGCTAGTTTTCAGAGTTTGAAGTTCTTCAGTTTTGCCCCTGCCTTTATTACTTGCTCCTTCATCTCCAGCATTATCCTTTCTGATTAGAGTTTGAGATTGCTTGCATTTGTCTTTAGCAACTCTCTTCCCCTTTTTGACATCATCAGGCATAAGAATAGATGTGCTTAGCTCCAGGGAGGTAGCAATAAAATCAATCTTTAAGGACATAGCATTTTGATTTTCTTCAACTTTGCTCAGCCTGTGAGACAAAGTTTCTTGATTCTGAGAAAGATAGTGAAATTTGTTCTTGTTGTCAAGTTTAATCATATCATCTCCACTAACAACATCACCTCGAACATCAGAGATTGCCTTTTGACACTGATCAACCTAGAATTAAGAGTCTTCACTTGTACAACTGTAGCCTTGAGACAAGATAGAATCTCTGGATTTGTAATTGTTCTGGAGGTTCTCTTCACAAATTCAGCTGCTCTTGCAACAGGAAAGATACAAGTGTCCTTGTACCAGTCATTTGAAAATTGTTCACAGTGTTCTTCTTCAGCATCTGCTTGATTTGAAGGACCAGCAAAATCCTTAACCTTAGTATCAGTCTGGACTGGTAAACTCTGAGAAGAGCTTGACTCAGTATTCCCTTCAGTTTCATCTCCAATCTCAGCTTCAACATGATGAGTGGAGTCAGGAATTGGAATAGATGCATCAACAGTTTCAACAGTCTCAACAACATCCTCTGCAACAGTTTCAGCAGTAGGTTCAACGTTCTCTGCAACAGACTTTACAATATCCTCTGCAGGTTGCACAATAGGCTCAGAGTTTATCTCCTTAGGTGATTGATCAATTTCCTCACCCTGTTCAACAGATTGATGAGCATCAGAAATTAACTCGGTATGAGAAGCCACTGTTTCTTCATGTACCAAGGTGGTCTGATTTACTGCATCAGTGGCCTCAGAGAATACAGCAGGTGAAGAGATTGGAATGTCCATGTTCTCAGAGAATGGGAAAAATGGTTCAAGAATGTCATCCATTTGAGCATCAGCATTTCCATATCTTTCTATCTCAACAGCAGGTATTTCCTTAGAAATATCCTCTGGAGTTTCAACATTCACATCTTCATCAGATTCTTCAATAATTAATCTCCTTCTCTTAGCTGGAGGATTCACTTCTGCTCTCTCTTCTTCTGAGACAGAATCATCAAGTATAGAAGGAGACTTAGGTTTGTTAGCCCTTTCCATTCTAACCTTTTTTGGCTTAGAAGCTTCAGCCATCCTCTGTTTTCTTGATGGCCTTATAGCCTTTCTTTTCTTTGGCTTCTTTGGTTTTGATTGTGGTTGAGGGTGTGATGAAGATTGTGGTTGTGAAGTAGTAGTAATTGTGGGTGGAGATGTAGGTTTAGTGATTGGTTCAGTGTTTATGGTTTGAGGTGGGTCAGTGTTTGTGGGTTGAGAAGGTTCAGTGTTTGTGGGTTGAGGTGGTTTAGTGTTTGTGGGTTGAGGTGGTGACTGTGGAGGTTCAATGATTGGTTCGTGTTGTGGTTCTTGTTGTTCTTGTGGTTGGTTGAGAAAGTTTCTGAGGGCAAAAGGATAGATAAACTCTGGTACTTGCTCTTTGTTAGCATCCTTATTTGTCAAATCAGAAAACATTCTCTTATGACATTGGAAAGGTTGTATAACATCCTCATCAGCAATTATCAAATTAGGTAAACAAGCAGAAAATAAACATTGACAGAAACGAGAGAAATAAACAGTTGTATTAGACTCTGCAAGTTTTTCACCTAAATTCATAAGTACAAGACGACCAAAATCAAAGTTACTCCCATTAAGAAGAGAATACCCGATTTGAAGACTTTCACCAGGAATTGCATCCCAGTTGGTGACCTTCTTGCCAAAGGCTCGAGTAATGCAGTCAAAGAAGAAGCTTCACTCCTTCCTGAGCCCTGGTCTTTTGACATTCCCAATCTTATCCAAAGGAGAAGAAAACCTTATTTGCTGTAACATTTCTTTTAATTGACCCTCAACAGCCACAGAGTATGAAGTGTGAGTGTCAAAGTCCAAAACCTCACGAACAGTTGCAGGAGTTATGGCAAACTCTTGATCTTCATAGGTAAACACAATTGATGGAGTCCCATTCTCTCCACCATCATCATAAACCGAGTTTCTCCAGAAGGTTGAGATTTGTGTGGCCGAGAGTTTCTCTGGTTGGACAAGAGCCTTACCAATTTTAGAGTCTCTTAAGAAGTTTTGAATAAGATGAAATGATTCTGGGGCTTTAGCAGTGTCTAGGATTGCAGCATAGTTGTTTGTAACAAAAGTTAATCCCTGAGCCACAAAGTTCTTGGTTGCCATTAGAACAGTATAATAGAGAAGAGAGTGTATGGAAAAGTGTTTGTGAAAATGCTTAAGTGAAAGTAACAGAGAAATTGTGTGTGATGTTGTGTGTTCGTGGTTGTAAAGATGAAAAAGTGAATAATGAAATGATTTTGATTAGATCTGTAATTGAAAATCAAAACCCAATCGTTTTTGACATTAAACACGCAACCAATTTCTTGTTAAGTGTGTGAGTGGGACACGTGTCACATAAACAGTGGAAGAGGTATTTACACGCGCAGTAATAATGCCTATTATTACTGCTGTTCTCTCTCCTATTTCCAATAAGCTTTAACTGTCTGACACAATTAAACAACTGGCACATATTACATGCAAATGTCAAAAACTCTTTGTGTACTCCAATTATATGTTTTGTCTGAAATAAAATATTACCTTAGAGTACTCAACAAAATCCAACAGTGTTTATCAATTGTCCAACTTAATTACTGTTATCCTTTCAAATACTGCACAGTTGTGAATATACGTGTGTGTAGAGCAGAGTTTACTAGATCAGTATTTAGAGCATCTAGTATTTCATAAAATCCATAAAATAAATCAGTAAGCACTGGATGCACAAACTCTCATAGTAAACACTGAATATATGATGAATGCTAAACTCTGTAGTAAACAGTTTATATACAGTAATTATTAATCTATAACAGCCATTTTTTTTTTGGTTTCTCCAGTAATCAGAGGTTGAAACTAGTCACCAAAAATCCTATAATTTTAGCCCTTATCAAATGGATAAGTTCTTGGATCTTCCTAGCTTTCGACTAGTCACCAAAAATTAGAGAATTTTAGCCCTTACTATATACCAGTAAGTTCCTGGATCGTCCTAGTTACAAACATGATCTCAAAGGAGTTCTAAAAATCTATATATTTTAGCTTTGGGGTTATTCTAATAATAGAATCTAATTTAACAGTGTATAACTAACAGAGTTTAGAACTCATCAACATCATAAATTATTTATGAGAGGCAATGCACACAGTATTTCAGACTCAGAGTTTAGGATAAATAAAGTAAGAGATGCTATAAATATAGAACAGTGTCATGCTGTGTTAACTTTCTGCACAGTTTAAGATTAGATCACAGATAACTTAGAAAGATTCATGACTAATTACTGAGAATAATGTTTCATACATGTATCTTCATCGGTGTTTATGTTCAGAAAGAAACATTATCAGAGTTTCTCAGAGTTTATTCAACAGTTAACAGAGTATGACTTAAAAAACATGCTAACAGAGTTTAACAGTTATTGAGCAGAGTTTGCATATCAGAGTTTAACATACCACAGAAATATGAGCAACACAGTACATAAGTAGAGTTTTGAGTCTAACCAATATCTCTAGTCAAAACTAGAGACCATTCCTAGTTCATTTACCAGCCTTGTAAATAAAGCTTCACTCAATGGCTTGGTGAAGATTTCTGCAAGCTGTTGTTCTGTAGACACAAAATGAAGCTCAATATTCCCTTCTTCTACATGTTCTCTGATAAAATGGTACCTTATGTTGATGTGCTTGGTCATTGAATGCTGTACCGGATTACCTATCATAGCAATAGCACTTTGATTATCACAGTAAATAGGTATTTTACTGTACCTCAATCCATAATCCAGTAATTGATTCTTCATCCACAGAATCTGTGCACAACAGCTACCAGCAGCAATATACTTTGCTTCAGCTGTAGATGTAGAGATTGATTTCTGTTTCTTGCTGTACCAAGAAACAATTCTATCACCAAGAAATTGACAACTTCCACTAGTACTTTTTCTGTCTGTCTTACAGCCTGCAAAGTCTGCATCAGAGTAACCAAGAAGCTTGAAATCTGATTCTCTTGGATACCACAAACCTAAAGTTATCGTTCCCTTAAGATATTTGAAGATTCTCTTCACAGCTGTTAGATGTGGTTCTCTTGGATCTGTCTGAAATCTTGCACAAAGACATGTTGCAAACATGATGTCAGGTCTGCTAGCTGTTAGATAAAGAAGTGACCCAATCATTCCTCTATAGTTTGTCATATCCACTGGTGAACCTGTGTCTCTATCCAACTTTGTTGTTGTTGCCATAGGAGTTGTTGCAGATGAGCAGTCAAGCATGCCAAATTTCTTTAGAAGATTTTTGGTATATTTTGCTTGATTGATAAAAATTCCATCATCTGTTTGCTTCACCTGTAGCCCTAGAAAATAACTGAGCTCTCCCATCATGCTCATTTGATACCTAGACTGCATGAGCTTGGCAAACTTCTTACAGAGTTTATCATTAGTAGATCCAAAGATTATGTCATCTACATATATTTGAACTAATAACAGATCACTACCAAGATTGAAATAGAACAAGGTTTTATCAATTGTACCTCTGTGGAACCCACTTTCTAAAAGAAATTGAGCCAGAGTTTCATAACATGCTCTTGGTGCCTGTTTAAGTCCATAGAGTGCCTTGTCAAGCCTGTAGACATAATCTGGATACTTGGGATCTACAAATCCTGGTGGTTGTTCAACAAACACTTCTTCTTCAAGTTTTCCATTCAGAAAAGTACTTTTCACATCCATCTGAAAAACCTTGAATTTCTTGTGAGAAGCATATGCTAGGAAGATTCTTATTGCCTCCAACCTTGCAACTGGAGCAAAAGTTTCATCATGGTCTATGCTGTGACGCCTCCAGATCCGGGGTCGGAGATCTAGGCGCTCACCGTCCATTTTCCATTAATAACATACCTGTTCTTGCACATAATATATAAAACAGCCATCGACCCCACAATAAACTCACACCGCACACACACAGAGGTTAGAGTCTCAGAAACGTCACACAATTGATTAAGCGGAAATAAAAGTTTCAGAGTTATTACAGACCGAATTAAATAGTATTTATGCTACCAGCAACACTTCGATAAGAAGCGAAGTTGGCGGCTTGAAAGTTTGTTACGGTACACTACCTTGCACAGGTCATACTGATATATAAAACGTACTATCAAAAGTTGCCAACCAATCCAGCTAATGGGGCCTACCGGTGGAATCTCAACTGCTGCCTCGGGCCTAGTCACCTGCTTTCGGGCAGTCTGTCTGGGTCTTGCCATTTCGCTTAGCTGTTGTGTTTGTAAATTTGAAAACAAGCAAGAGTGAGCAACTATAGCTCAGCAAGAAATATATGTATAAGGTAAGCAATATAACATTTCATATGATTAGCAGTTATTAAACTCGTTTGTATCAA
Source organism: Saposhnikovia divaricata (assembly GCA_036435485.1). Taxonomy (NCBI): domain Eukaryota; kingdom Viridiplantae; phylum Streptophyta; class Magnoliopsida; order Apiales; family Apiaceae; genus Saposhnikovia; species Saposhnikovia divaricata. The sequence goes on from CM071599.1 coordinate 40,168,474, forward strand.
TCAGATATAATATCACTTGTCTTTGTTGATAAATTCCGAAGGTGCAACAATACGTGCCCTTGTTTTCAAAATAAACTTGCAGTTCTAGATACTGCACAGAGTCAACATCTTTCTCATCAAAATAGAACACTATCAGCAACTTGGCACAAAAGCCTAAGAAGCAGTGTCAAAGCATTTTTCCAAAATGGAAGAATGGGACTTAAAGAAAACATAAAACCTGACAGGGATTGACGATGATCAGTCGCCACATCCAAGTCCAATAATCCGCGGGTCTTCTCTACCGGTAGAAGGATAGAAACTACATCCGTAACTATCCCCGGGTGAAAACTACATCCGTAATCACCCTCGATGAAAACTAGATCCGTAATCATCCTTCGGCAACACCTGGGCCGGAATAATAGTTGATGGACCGCCTGGCTCACGGCCGCTTACACATCCCGGGAATCGTTCGTCAACGGTTCCCACACCTGCCAGAGTCCCTTTTTCTTTTTCTTTTAAAAACTTGATTTTGATTGAAAACAGAGTAATTGAGGTTCGACATCAGTCGACCGATGATTCTTGAAATCATACAAGAAGCAGAACCTGACCGGGGGTTTTCGAAAATGTTTTGAGTTCGAAAGAGTTCGAGTTTGAAAGTATTAAAGGCATCTTGTATTAGCTTTATCTTTAAAATAGTGAACAATAATTAATAAATGATATTTTAAGATTTAATATTAATAATTAATAAAATAATTATTTAATAAAATAAACTTTTAATCCAAGATAGGGTTTCGAGTCCTTACGAAGATATAAAAATAATTACTTGAGTATACGATACTCCCCGAATGACCCTTCGGGTTTTCGCAATTTAATTACGATATAATAATATACCGCTCCCCGGTCAATAGTATATACGGACCGCTACGACCTCTATTGCTAGAGTCGTTGTCCGAAGAAAATATTTCAATCTAAGTTCAAGGGGTACAAACATATATGTACTTATACATCTCAATCTCATCAATACTTCGATAAACATAACATTTAATATGATTGAAAACTACAAACACAACAGTAAAAGTCCTTGTATATGTAAGTTTTGAAAAGTAAACTTGCCTTAATTTGGTTGGGGTGGTCGAGCGTGCGGAGTGGAACGATCTATACATAAGCAATAACCGCTCGTTAGTACCTTAACAATATCTCTTTAATTGCGGGGTTTTAGGGGGTACGAAATTAACTTAATGACTTCGTCTTATGACATTCTAGCCCCACTATAGGTTCATGTCATCACTCGATTACGCTAGTCACTTATTCGACTTAATTTAGTTACCATAAACGAATCATATTAATCACCCCTAAAATTATACTCCACTTAACGACTTTTTCCCTTGCGCGAGTTTTACTCTAGCATTTTTATAAAATTGAAAAATTCATATTTTAATCCAATTATTTTTGGGTAGCCTTCACCACTGCATTTCCTAGCTTCTCTAATTTTTCCATGATCCCACATAAATATTTAGGGGTTTAAACAAGGTTCACAAGGGGGTCACTTAGTGCAGTCCGGAATCCAGAAACACGTTTTACTTCTCCGGCCATAACTTAAAATCTATACATCACCTAGTCATGAACCTTATATTTTTAGAAACTACATTCAAATACCTTTCCAAAAATATATGGTAGGACCTCAGGGGACACGATTTGGGGGTTCAAAACCATCTTACAAGACAGGTCAAGTTCCTGGAAAAACTCAGCATGCTTGTTTCACTTAAATCAACCAAGATTCTTACTTTCACAACACAACCAACATCTAAGTCACCAAGTTCATACTTTATAACATTCATGGTGATACATATACTATCCACAAGCATCAAAATCACAACCATAACACTAAAACTCAAGATCTATATCATCCATCACTTGAACATCCAAGATTAACACAAATATACATGGATCTATCATTGAACATCATAAACACTACATGGCCAAGAGGGGTTAGGGTTTTTATACCTTCTTGAGTATCTAGGAGCCTTGGGTAAGCCTTAAAAATCTCAAGAACACCTTGAATAAGCTCCTACAATCCTTATAATCCAAGATCTATAAGAAAACTTAACATTGTTACTATTCACAATAACTTTAACAATTAATATCTTGAAAATCAATGGATGAAAGGGCTTGGAAATCTTAGTATACCTTTCTTAGATGATGTAGAGAGCCTAGGAATTATGCCTTGAATTATTAATGAGGAGAAATGGAGGAAAGAAAATTTTTCTTCCTTGGTTGAAGCTTTGGCCGAGAGCTTTGTTCAAGGGGGGGAGTATTTTTTGTTTTGCTTTTGTGTTGGTTGAAATAATTGTAAAGTGGTTGGGTGATATGTGTTAGTGTATGTATATGTGATACATGGTACAAGTCTAGGTATGGCCTCCATGTACTCTTGTCTCCCTTGGAAAAAGTAATGCCAACTAGTTACTATTCCTCTTGTCCACTTGGTTTAACTAGTTTGCTTTTCCTAACTACTTAGTTGCATGGGACTTGCATGCAATACTACTCCTTGTATCATTATTATTCCACCAATGCTTGTCATTAAATCTTTAATTCGTATCGTATCGTAATTAATCTCTCGTAATAATATGTTGTCGCGTAGAGATTTCCCTCGTAATCCCTTAAGTACTTAATTGTGTAAATTCCTCGAATATCCATAATTCCTCGAATGTCACATGATATCATATAAAAGAAAATATTGCAAAAATTAGGGTTCTTATAGCCTCCCCTCCTTACAAGGATTCCGTCCCGGAATCAGGTTGAAAACAGTTGGGGGTGCTTTACACGCATCGTACTCTCTAGTTCCCATGTTGATTCTTCAACATTCTGGTTCCTCCACAAAACTCTCACTAGTTTGACAACCTTGTTCCTCAGCACCTGTTCTTTTCTATCCATGATTTCTACGGGTTGCTCCACATAGGTTAAGTCTGGCTGCAGATCCACTTGATCATGTTCTATCACGTGTCGGAAGTCGGTATGGTAGGGTCGTAGCATGGACACATGGAACACATTATGTACTTGCTGCAAGCTTGGGGGTAAAGCCAATTCATAGGCTAACTTTCCAACTCGTCTCAAGATCTCAAAAGGTCCAATAAATCTTGGGCTTAGCTTCCCCTTCTTACCAAATCTCATCAATCCCTTCCACGGTGATACCTTTAACATCACAAACTCTCCTAACTCATATTATTTGTCCTTGCGGGTCTGGTCCGCATACTTCTTCTGTCTGTCTTGGGCCGCTACCAACCGTCCTCTTATGAGTTCGATAGTTTCTCTTGTCTGTTGGACCAGTTCAGGCCCTAAAATCTTCCGCTCTCCAACCTCTTCCCAACACAAGGGAGACCGATATCTTCGTCCATATAAAGCTTCATATGGGGGCATGCCTATACTCGCATGGTAACTGTTGTTGTAGGAAAATTCGATCAACGGCAAGTGGTCATCCCAACTTCCCTTGAAATCTATGGCACATACTCTCAACATGTCCTCTATGGTCTGGATGGTTCTCTCACTTTGTCCGTCTAATTGGGGATGATATGCAGTACTCATGTTCAACTTAGTCCCCACACAATCCTGAAAACTTCTCTGGAACCTGGAGTTGAACCTTGGGTCTCTATCAGATACAATGCTCACAGGAACCCCATGCCTAACCACAATCTCCTTTAAGTAAATATCCGCCAGCTTGTCGACAGTGTATCTCTCGTTGATTGGAAGAAAATGTGCTGACTTGGTCAATCTATCGATGATTACCCAAATGGCGTCATGATTTGTCTTGGTCCTTGGTAATCTGACCACAAAGTCCATCGCAATATGCTCCCACTTCCACTCAGGTATCTCTAAGGGTTGCAACAATCCACTGGGCCTCTGGTGTTCGGCCTTTACTCTTTGACATGTCAAGCATTTACTTACCCACTCTGCCACGTCCTTCTTCATATTTGGCCACCAATAGTATTCTCTCAGATCTCTATACATCTTAGTGCCTCCAGGGTGAATTGAGTACCTTGAACTATGAGCCTCTTGCAAAATCTCGTCTTTTAATTCTTGAACGTTCGGGATCCATATCCTAGATGCGTACCTCATAATTCCATTCCCGTCCCTTTCACACTTAATCTCCTCGCCGGTCAAAATTATCTCCATCGAATTCTTTTCTTCTTCTATCTTCTTTTCCTGGCATAACTTAATATTTTCCAATAGCGGTGGTTGGACTCTTATCTCCATTAGACTCTCTTGTCCAATTCCTGGTAACCTCACTTCAATCTCCAGTTTCTCAAGGTCCTTGATCAACTCGTCAACTGACGTTATCATCTTGAGTTTCTCCTTTCGGCTAAGTGCATCGGCCACCACGTTGGCCTTCCCTGGGTGATAATGAATCTCACAATCATAATCTTTGACTAGCTCTAGCCATCTCCTCTGCCTCATGTTTAACTCTTTCTGAGTGAATATGTACTTTAAGCTCTTGTGATCCGTGTAGATTTCACACTTTTCTCCGTAAAGATAATGTCTCCAGATCTTCAAAGCGAAAACTATCGCTGCTAATTCCAAATCATGGGTGGGGTATCTTATCTCATATTCCTTAAGTTGTCTGGACGCATACGCAATCACTTTTCCGTGCTGCATAAGCACACACCCTAAACCTTTATGGGACACGTCGCTATAAATCACAAAATCTCCCTTATCATCAGGTAGGGCTAGTACTGGTGCTGTCACCAACCTCTTTTTCAACTCTTGGAAGCTCTCTTCGCATTTTTCAGTCCACACAAACTTCTCGGTCTTGCGAGTTAGTCGGGTCAAAGGGGCTGCTATCCTGGCAAAGTCTTGGACAAACCTTCTATAGTAGCCATCCAATCCTATAAAACTTCTCACCTCTGTCGGAGTGGTTGGTCTCTCCCAATTTGATACAGCCTCTATTTTGGCTGGGTCCACTAGAATGCCTTGTTCGATAATCACATGCCCCAAAAACTGAACTTCCTTCAACCAAAATTCAAACTTCGAGAACTTAGCGTACAACTTTTCTTCTCTCAATGCTCCCAATACAATCCTCAAGTGCTCTGCATGTTCCTCCTTCGTCTTGGAATAAATCAAGATGTCATCGATGAAGACTATAACACACTTGTCCAAGTACTTCTTGAAGACTCGATTCATTAAATCCATGAAAGCTGCAGGGGCATTCGTTAACCCAAATGACATCACTAGGAACTCATAGTGTCCGTACCGGGTGCGAAAGGCCGTCTTTGGTATATCTTCTGGTTTAATCCTTAACTGGTGGTACCCGGTCCTCAAATCAATTTTAGAAAAATAAACTGCGTCTTTCAATTGATCAAACAGGTCATCTATCCTGGGCAAGGGATATTTATTCTTTATAGTCACCTTGTTCAACTCCCTGTAGTCTATACATAATCTCATACAATCATCCTTCTTTTTTACGAATAACACCGGGGCTCCCCACGGTGACACACTAGGTCTTATCATCCCTTTATCCAACAACTCTTGTAACTGAGTGGCTAGCTCTTTCATCTCCACTGGGGCTAGCCGATATGGGGCTTTCGAAATTGGGGCCGTACCCGGAACTAAGTCTATAGCGAACTCGATGTCTCTATCAGGTGGTAGTCCTGGAAGATCATCCGGAAATACGTCCGCGAACTCATTAACGACAGGGATTTCCTGTAGTGTTGGTGCCTCCTTCTTGGTATCCTTCACATAGGCTAAATAGGCTTCGCATCCTTTACGTAACAGCTTCTTAGCTTGAATCATAGTCAGGAACTTTTGGTTTTGCCGTTTTCCACTAAACACTACTTCCTCGTCCCCTGGCAGTCTCAAACTTACTTTCTTCTTTACACAATCAATCTGGGCTCCGTGGGTTGTTAACCAATCCATACCTACTATTACGTCAAACTCTCCTAGTTTAAAAGGTATTAAGTCTACCCGAAAGTGTCGCCCTTCTATTTCTAGGTCACAACCTGGACATACTTGGCTAACCGGAATAATTTCATGATAAGCTATCTCTATTTGCAGTCTGTCTTTCAATGGTTCAGTCTTAAGGCCAAACTGACATACAAAATCTAGAGATATGAACGACTTGGTAGCTCCCGAATCAAATAAAACATTTGCCTTAACTGAGTTGAGTAGTAGAGTACCTGCAATCACATCCGTGTTCCTCACGGCATCCTGCACCGTCATGTTAAAAGTCCTTGCAGTAGGGGCCTTGTTAGAAGCAGTTCCACTCACCCTCGATGCAGCTGGCCCAGAGGACATACATTCCCTCATTCGGTGCCCTGGTTTCCCACACTTGAAGCAATTACCTCCGGCACTGGTGTTGTTACTAGTTCCTCGACAGGCGTTAGCATAATGTCCTGTCAGCCCACACTTGAAGCACTTAACATCCTGTAGGCTACACACGCCCGCATGTTTCCTTCCATATTTATTGCATTCTGGGGGTAGGGCTCGGGATGGGGTAGAGTAAGATGATCCCTGTGGTCGGCCGCTCTGGCCCACACTCCAACTTTCAGCTCTCTTGGTTCCAAAGTTTCCGCAGGGTTGGGACATCGTTCCTCGCTTAAATTTGCTCGGAAAGCTCCCGCCAGCAGAATTTCCCTTCCGACTATCAAACTTCCTCTTCTTTCCTTCCCTCTCCTTCTGCATCTGTTCACTCCCAGCCTCAACAATTGATGCTTTCTGTACCAGGGTGGCATAGTCTGTCAGCTCAAGCACCGCCACACGATTCTGAATCCATTGCTTTAGCCCCAATTGAAACCTTCGGGCTCTCTTTGCCTCAGAGTTCACATATTCCGGCACAAATCTCGATAACTCAGTAAATTTGGCCTCATACTCGGCCACCGTCATGTTCCCTTGCTTTAGTTCCAAAAACTTCAGCTCCATTTGTGTCTCCATGAACCTAGGAAAGTACTTTTGCAAGAACAGCTCGCTAAACCTCTCCCAGATCACCACACCTCTTCCTTCCAAATTCTTCTTAGCTTCCCACCAATAGTTTGCCTCACCCTTCAGAAGGTAAGTGGCGAAAACAGTGTTCTGCTCCTCAGCGACACCTAGTATCTCGAAAGATTTTTCCATTTCCTTCAGCCAGGCTCTTGCCTCGACTTGATCGGCAGTTCCTTTAAATTCTGGGGGTTTCAGGGATTTGAAGTTCCGGAAAGCATTTGAATTAGCATTGTGGGGTGGTTGCTGAACCGAGGGACGGTCCAAGTTCTGCCTAAGTAGTTCCATGAACTGTTCCATAGGGCCTCCCCTAGGATGTTCTACCTCTCGGGTGTCATCACCAGCTTCTTCTTCGTCATACTCAGAGTCATCAAACAAGTTATGATCGTTGCCCTCATTCTCACTCAGGTTGACATTCTCCCCTTCATGGTTCTGGTGGCCTCCGGTCCTATGGTGGCTACCCTAGCCTTCAGAACTGACCGGGTGAGCTCGAGTGTTCATTCTTCTGGGTGGCATGATTCTGAAAATAAAACAAGAATGGGTTAGGGTCTTCCACTTACCTGGCAGCCTTTACACGGGTCAGGAATGTATCGTTCCTCCTCATAAGGGTGGAAGTTGCAAAAGTTTTAATTACCCGATGCTGGAGATAAAACGTCAAAACATTTTTGGGAAAATCTCTATGGGATGCGAAAATATTTGCAAGAGTTTTCAAGATTTCGAAACCTCAAAAAAAAATTTTTTTTTTTGAAAAATTTTATTTTAAAAATTGTAGGAACATTTTGGAACTTTGTAGAGAATAATTTGAAATCGCATATCGTAAATTTGAAACAGCATGGTTGTATTTATGGCTTGTAGCAATTGTATATATTCACAGTTGTATATCAAAACAGTAAAGCATGACATCGGAAAGTAAGGCAGTTGAGGCAATATCAAAGAAACTGAAACTAAATAAGTACGGTACAAGGGTTATCACAAAGTTTGGATGTTAGAGCCAAATACATAGTTCCGATGTCAAAGTCTAGCAAAAGTGGAACAAATACAAGTACATCATCTGAATAGTCAGGGCTACACAAAAGTAAGGTTACATCCGTACATACTAGCCGAAGTCACATCTACATATCTGTAGGTCAGTCTACTCATCCACTGGTCAGAGAGGATACCACTGCACAAGTCAACTATCCCGCAAAATCGACACACTAATGTCATCTGAACCTAGAGGACTGAGCTATCAGTGACACATCACGGGGCCGCACCGCGGCGGAGCAAGGTCCTCACTCGGGAAAATGCACGACGCACAACACGCCTAGCATCCCTAGCCTTAATCACCCGCCCCCGCGGATCCCTAATCCAAGAATCCTCTCGCGACTCCTCCTCTCAATCCGATGGAGTCGAGCCCTAGTCCTCCTAGCAACAGCAGTCCTCATCTCAGCCTGGATCCTCAAGCGCTCCTCCACTAGTGCCCGCCTCGCCTCGTTAAGTCGGGCCTCTGCAGAAAGTAAGTCTCGGGTCAGGAACTGCACCACGTAAGCGTGCTCAGTACCCGACACTAGGGGCAGGTCCATCGGCGGGGGTGGTATGACAGGAACAGGAGCAGGTGCAGTAGCAGTAGCAGGAGCAGGAGCAGTAGCAGGGGCAGGGGTAGGGTCAAGCTCCTCCTCTCCAGAAGTATCATCCTCGGAGTCACCGTCCGATGAAACAGGGCTCGATGACTGCGGAGAAGGTGGGGGTGACACAACACGACCCTCGCCGGATCTCACACTCTCCTCATCAGTAGCTACAGGTGATGGGGTAACAGGCTCTGGCTCAGGCTCAGGCTCAAAGGGCTCCTCAACGGGATCCTCATCATCAGTATCTCCTATCAGCGTAATCCAGGGGCCAAGCTCAGAGTCAGCACCCATATCCTCCTCAGGATCCTCGGTATCTCGCATCAGTGCCTCATCATGCTCTCTCTCGAAAGCCTCAGGGTCTGGTATCTCCTCCATCTACACAAGGGAAATAAGGAGGGTCACTAACCAAAAAGAAAGGTTTAATGAGTAGTTCCCTCACGGGCCTTGGCTATATCTGATAACCCGACTGCAAACTCGATGAGAGTTCTAAGTATTATTAGGGTTGTTATTAGGGTTATTATTATTAGGGTTGCTTTCTTAAATTACTATCATTTCTGAGAACTGTAACCTCGCTCTGATACCATTTCTGTGACGCCCCCAGATCCGGGGTCGGAGATCTAGGCGCTCACGATCCATTTTCCATTAATAACATACCTGTTCTTGCACATAATATATAAAACAACCATTGACCCCACAATAAACTCACACCGCACACACACACACAGGTTAGAGTCTCAGAAACGTCACACAATTGATTAAGCGGAAATAAAAGTTTCAGAGTTATTACAGACCGAATTAAATAGTATTTATGCTACCAGCAACACTTCGATAAGAACCGAAGTTGGCGGCTTGAAAGTTTGTTACGGTACACTGCCTTGCACAGGTCATACTGATATATAAAACGTACTAACAAAAGTTGCCAACCAATCCGGCTAATGGGGCCTACCGGTGGAATCTAAACTGCTGCCTCAGGCCTAGTCACCTGCTTTCGGGCAGTCTGTCTAGGTCTTGCCATTTCGCTTAGCTGTTGTGTTTGTAAATTTGAAAACAAGCAAGAGTGAGCAACTATAGCTCAGCAAGAAATATGTGTATAAGGTAAGCAATATAACATTTCATATGATTAGCAGTTATTAAACTCGTTTGTATCAATCAGATATAATATCACTTGTCTTTGTTGATAAATTCCGAAGGTGCAACAATACGTGCCCTTGTTTTCAAAATAAACTTGCAGTTCTAGATACTGCACAGAGTCAACATCTTTCTCATCAAAATAGAACACTATCAGCAACTTGGCACAAAAGCCTAAGAAGCAGTGTCAAAGCATTTTTCCAAAATGGAAGAATGGGACTTAAAGAAAACATAAAACCTGACAGGGATTGACGATGATCAGTCGCCACATCCAAGTCCAATAATCCGCGAGTCTTCTCTACCGGTAGAAGGATAGAAACTACATCAGTAACTATCCCCGGGTGAAAACTACATCCGTAATCACCCTTCGGCAACACCTGGGCCGGAATAATAGTTGATGGACCGCCTGGCTCACGGCCGCTTACACATCCCGGGAATCGTTCGTCAACGGTTCCCACACCTGCCAGAGTCCCTTTTTCTTTTTCTTTTAAAAACTTGATTTTGATTGAAAACAGAGTAATTGAGGTTCGACATCAGTCGACCTATGATTCTTGAAATCATACAAGAAGCAGAACCTGACCGGGGGTTTTCGAAAATGTTTTGAGTTCGAAAGAGTTCGAGTTTGAAAGTATTAAAGACATCTTGTATTAGCTTTATCTTTAAAATAGTGAACAATATTTAATAAATGATATTTTAAGATTTAATATTAATAATTAATAAAATAATTATTTAATAAAATAAAATTTTAATCCAAGATAGGGTTTCGAGTCCTTACGAAGATATAAAAATAATTACTTGAGTATACGATACTCCCCGAATGACCCTTCGGGTTTTCGCAATTTAATTACGATATAATAATATACCGCTCCCCGGTCAATAGTATATATGGACCGCTACGACCTCTATTGCTAGAGTCGTTGTCCGAAGAAAATATTTCAATCTAAGTTCAAGGGGTACAAACATATATGTACTTATACATCTCAATCTCATCAATACTTCGATAAACATAACATTTGATATGATTGAAAGCTACAAACACAACAGTAAAAGTCCTTGTATATGTAAGTTTTGAAAAGTAAACTTGCCTTGGTTTGGTTGGGGTGGTCGAGCGTGCGGAGTGGAACGATCTATACATAAGCAATAACCGCTCGTTAGTACCTTAACAATATCTCTTTAATTGCGGGGTTTTAGGGGGTACGAAATTAACTTAATGACTTCGTCTTATGACATTCTAGCCCCACTATAGGTTCATGTCATCACTCGATTACGCTAGTCACTTATTCGACTTAATTTAGTTACCATAAACGAATCAAATTCATCACCCCTAAAATTATACTCCACTTAACTACTTTTTCCCTTGCGCGAGTTTTACTCTAGCATTTTTATAAAATTGAAAAATTCATATTTTAATCCAATTCTTTTTGGGTAGCCTTCACCACTGCATTTCCTAGCTTCTCTAATTTTTCCATGATCCCACATAAATTTTTAGGGGTTTAAACAAGGTTCACAAGGGGGTCACTTAGTGCAGTCCAGAATCCAGAAACACATTTTACTTCTCCGGCCATAACTTAAAATCTATACATCACCTAGTCATGAACCTTATATTTTTAGAAACTAAATTCAAATACCTTTCCAACAATATATGGTAGGACCTCAGGAGACAAGATTTGGGGGTTCAAAACCATCTTACAAGACAGGTCAAGTTCCTGGAAAAACTCAGCATGCTTGTTTCACTTAAATCAACCAAGATTCTTACTTTCACAACACAACCAACATCTAAGTCACCAAGTTCATACTTTATAACATTCATGGTGATACATATACTATCCACAAGCATCAAAATCACAACCATAACACTAAAACTCAAGATCTATATCATCCATCACTTGAACATCCAAGATTAACACAAATATACATGGATCTATCATTGAACATCATAAACACTTCATGGCCAAGAGGGGTTAGGGTTTTTATACCTTCTTTAGTATCTAGGAGCCTTGGGTAAGCCTTACAAATCTCAAGAACACCTTGAATAATCTCTTACAATCCTTATAATCCAAGATCTATAAGAAAACTTAACATTGTTACTATTCACAATAACTTTAACAATTAATATCTTGAAAATCAATGGATGAAAGGGCTTGGAAATCTTAGTATACCTTTCTTAGATGATGTAGAGAGCCTAGGAATTATGCCTTGAATTATGAATGAGGAGAAATGGAGGAAAGAAATTTTTTCTTCCTTGGTTGAAGCTTTGGCCGAGAGCTTTGTTCAAGGGGGGGAGAGTATTTTTTGTTTTGCTTTTGTGTTGGTTGAAATAATTGTAAAGTGGTTGGGTGATATGTGTTAGTGTATGTATATGTGATACATGGTACAAGTCTAGGTATGGCCTCCATGTACTCTTGTCTCCCTTGTAAAAAGTAATGCCAACTAGTTACTATTCCTCTTGTCCACTTGGTTTAACTATTTTGCTTTTCCTAACTACTTAGTTGCATGGGACTTGCATGCAATACTACTCCTTGTATCATTATTATTCCACCAATGCTTGTCATTTAATCTTTAATTCGTATCGTATCGTAATTAATCTCTCGTAATAATATGTTGTCGCGTAGAGATTTCCCTCGTAATCCCTTAAGTACTTAATTGTGTAAATTCCTCGAATATCCATAATTCCTCGTCATAATCCTTAATAAATCTTTTAATACTCTAATCATTCTCAAATCCCAAGTTTTATAATTCTTACTAACAATCAGACTCTTGCCCTCAACAATCTTCCTTTTATCTTACATAGTGAATGTAACAACATAGTTTCTCAGACAATCAATTCCATTAAACAACAGGGATGACTAGAAAGGTTCCAAATTGACAATGTCACATGATATCATATAAAAGAAAATATTGCAAAAATTAGGGTTCTTACATATGCCTTCTTGCTGTGAATAGCCTTTTGCCACAAGTCTGGCCTTGTTTCTTGTAACAACCCCATCACTGTCAGTTTTGTTTCTGAAAACCCATCTAGTACCAACAACAGATCTATTCTTTGGTATAGGTACAAGGGTCCATACTTCATTTCTCTCAAATTCATTTAACTCCTCCTGCATTGCTGTTATCCAGTCAGCATCTTGAAGAGCTTCTTCCACTTTCTTTGGTTCAGATTTGGATAGAAATGCATGGAACAGACATTCATTTGTTGTAGCATTTCTTGTCCTAACTTTTGCATCTGGATCTTCAATGATTAAATTAGGTGTATGTGATTTTGTCCATTTCCTAGCTGTAGGTAAATGACTTCTATCAACAGTTGATCCTCCCCCTTGATCATTGTTCTCTTGATTTTCTTGATGCCTTTCTTCATTCTCTGAGGCTACCCCTGAATTTGATCTCTTAGAGTTTGAACTGTCAGAATTTGGACTTTCAGAGTTTGAGTTATCAGAGTTTGAATTTGATCCAGAATTTTTAGTAGACTCACTATCAGAATTTGAGTCATCACTATGATCATTCTCCCCCTCAATTGATTCTCCTCTTTGTTCAGACTGTACTATTTCTTCTTTGTGTACCAGTAGAGGTTCAGAGTTTGCATCAACAGAGTTTGTTGGACTAGTGTCATCAGAGTTTATTTCATCAGAGATTAGATCTTCATTTCGAAATGCAACTGATCATGTTCATCAACATCTTCAAGTCCAGTGATTTTCCTGTCATCAAATGACACATGAATAGATTCCATAATCACCCTTGTTCTCAGATTATAAACTCTGAATGCCTTGGTTGACACTAGATAGCCAACAAAAATTCCTTCATCTGCTTTCAACTCAAATTTGGTCAACTGTTCAGGATGAGTTTTCAACACAAAGCATTTGCAATCAAAAATATGAAAATATTTCAGGTTTGGCTTCTTTTCCCTCACCATCTCATATGGTGTTTTTCCTTGCTTGTCGATCAGTGTTGCATTTTAAGTAAAACAAGCAGTTTAAACTGCTTCTGCCCAGAAATAGGTTGGCAATTTTGCTTCATCAAGCATAGTTTTGGCAGCTTCTATCAAGGTTCTGTTCTTCATCTCAACTACACCATTTTGCTGTGGTGTACCAGGTGCAGAAAATTCTTGCTTCACACCTCTATTCTTGCAGAATTCTTCCATTGTTGTATTTCTGAATTCAGTTCCATTATCACTTCTGATTATTTTGACTTTTTGTTTTGCTCCTTTGTCCAGTAGCTTTACATGCTCCATCAGAGTTAATGCAGTTTCATCCTTCTTTGCTAGAAAATACACCCAAGTGTATCTGGTATATTCATCAACAATGACTAGAGCATATTTCTTCCTTCCAATTGACAAGACATTTACTGGTCCAAAAAGATCAACATGTAACAGATGATATGGATCAATAATTGAAGAACTTATTGTTATTCTCTCAGATGATATGTAACAGTTTTTAAAGTTTTTAAAGAACTTATTGTTATTCTCTCATACTTAGTTGATTATAAGTGTGTATTCGGCCTAACAGATGATATGGATCAACAATTGAAGATTCAGACTTGCTCTTGAAAGAGGTCTTCCTCTGTTTGGCCTTCTGACATGAATCACACAGACCATCAACATTTAACAAGGACTTTGGAAGTCCTCTAACAAGATCCTTTCTTATCAGCTCATTGATGTTGTTCAGATTCAAATGAGAGAGTTTCTTATGCCACTTCCAACTCTTTTCATTGGACATTCTTGTTGACAGGCACATTGTTTTTCCATCAGAGTTTGTCAACAAGCTTGCTTCATAAATATTGTTGTGCCTTTGTCCAACTAAAACAACTTTCCCTGTAGTTTTGCTGATAACTTCACAGTATTCAGGTTGAAAATCTACATGAAAACCTCTGTCACAGATTTGACTCACAGATAACAGATCATGCTTGAGTCCTGGAACCAGAGCTACATTTGTGATGATGACACTTCCAAGATTAATATTGCCATATCCCATAGTATGTCCTATGTTGCCATCTCCATAGGAAACTTTTGGGCCAGCCTTCTCCACATACTCTGATAGCAGGGCTTTATTTCCAGTCATGTGTCCTGAACATCCACTGTCCACTACTAGGATGCTTTCACTGATGCCCTACAATCACAAAAAATTACTGAGGATTAGATTTAAGGATCGAGACTTGCTTGGATCCTTTGGCTTTCCTAATTCTGTTAGCTTTAGCAGCGGAATTTTCATTATCAGAGTTTAAGCTAACTTTATCAGAGTTTACACTTGCAGAATTAACTCTAACCCATTTCAGATTAGGTTTCAGTTCATAGTAATTATGATAAATAGCATGATAATTTCTGCAAGTATAAATAGAATGCCAAGTGCTTCCACAGTGTTTGCATAAAGTCTGTGGCTTAGTTCTAACATTAGCTTTCTTTACTTCAGACTTGGAAGGTAAAGAATTAATGTCTTTGTTCTTCCTGCAAAAACTAGCAAGATGGTTAGTACTACCACAGTTATGACATGTCTTTCTTGGAGCTAAAGTAGCAAGCATTGGATAATTGCCTTGAGTAATGCCTACTTTACCATTTCTGTTCTTTCTAGACACTTTCTGTTTCTTAACAGATTTTAACTCCTTAAGCTTATGCTTAAGTTGTTTATCTGTCATTAAACCAATATTAACCTGTTTAACACTAGTTTTTACTGGTTCTTTCTTAACAGCTTCTTTTCCACCTTCAAATCTAGGTTCATTTATTCCATTAACAAATGTTCCAAATTTCTTAGATGGAAGAGGTGGTCTAATCTTTACTGTATTCTGAAATCTAAGTTCATCTTTCTCAGAATAACCTAGACCTACAGTGTCAGATTGAAAAACTTCTTGAGTGTCTTTTCCTGAGTGAGTCCAAGTTTTAATAATGTGATTTGCCTTTTCCAACTCAGATTCTAGTTGTTTATACTGACTTAACAACTCTTGTTCAAGATAGACAGCATCATCTCTCTCCTTTTGAATTTGCTGCATCTTAACAAGTTTCTCTTCTACAACCTTATTTCTCTCTTTGAGTTCAGAATTCTCAGTTTTGATTCTCTCATTCTCTAAAGTCTGATCCCTATAACTGATATGCAAAGACTTAAGATATATTCTTAATTCAGTATATCATCAATGTTATAAGCATAGGTAGTTAGAGGTACCTTGTTTTCAGAATCTACAGCTTCATCAACAGTTGTAGCCATGAGAGCATAGTTTACATCCTCATCTGAGTCAGAGGTGTCTGCCCAATCTCTGCCTTTAGTGAAGAGTGCTTTCTCAGTTTTACCCTTCTTGCACTCAGGAGCATAATGACCCATCTCCTTACATTTGTAGCATTGAATCTCAGACTTGTCTCTTTTCCCAGATTTGGTATCCTTTCTCTCAGATTTTCTGAAATTCTTCCTGTCAAACTTTGAATCATTCTTGGAGAATCTCTTTCCTTTCTTGAAGTTCTTGAAACCCATCTTCTTGAAAGTCTTTACCATCAAAGCAGCCATTTCCATCATTTCCTCATCATCTTCAGAATCAGATGATTCATCTGCATTTGAGTCAACATCAGAGTTTGATGACTCACTTTCAGAATGAATGACCAAGGCTTTTCCTTTTGCCTTCTTCCTTGATGCTTCCTTCTTTGAGGGTCTTTCTTCAACTCTTAGAGCAACAGATTTTGACTTTCTACATGATCTTCTGCTTCTCTGTTCCATTTCCAGTTCATGGGTTTTGAGCAGCCCATAGATCTCATCAATATCAGTATCAGCCAGATCATAGTTGTCTCTAATAGTGGTTGTCTTAACATTCCACTTTTCAGGTAGAGAAAGAAGAAACTTGAGATTTGAATCTTCTAGATCATATTCTTTATTAACCAGTGACAGATCATTAAGTAGCTTACAGAATCTGTCAAAGGTTTCTGTCATTGATTCTTCAGATTTAGCCTCAAAGTGTTCATACTCCTTTGTAAGTATGTTCCTTCTATTCTTCTTAATTGCAGCAGTTCCCTGACATCTAACCTCTAGAGCATCCCAAATCTCTTTTGCAGTTTTACAATTGATCACTTTGTTAGACATAACATTATCCAAAGAACTATGAAGGAGATGTCTAACCTTTGCATCCTTTCCAATGGATGAAATATCCTCAGGAGTCAAATCTTTCTTCTCCTTTGGAATAGATTTAGCTTCCTGTCCAGCAGCAACAACAGATAATTTTGTAGGCTTATGAGGGCCTTCTTAAATTCTGTCAAGATATTCTGGATCTGTAGCTTCCAGAAACATAGCCATTTTCACCTTCCAGGTTGAGTATTCTGCTGGCTTAAGAATAGGAACCCTGATTGTTTCATATCGACTCACAGTTGCAGGTTGAGCCTTCTCAGCACTAGAGCCTGATGTAGGAGGAGGAATTTATGCCATTGATTATAGTTGTGTGTGTGTGGATCTTAAACTGTATTAAATTAACAGATCAAGCTCTGATACCAATTGTTAGGCCGAATACACACTTATAATCAACTAAGTATAAGAGAATAACAATAAGTTCTTTAAAAACTTTAAAAACTATTTGAATTAACTTCTCTCTCAGTGATGTAAATTATCACAGAGAGCTGCTTAGGTTACAATGAAAGATATTGTATTACACGATCGATACCCTTCTAGGGTTAACCTAACTGTATTTATAAAATATACAGCTGCTATACAATCGATAATTGATACTCCTATAAATTAGCTATACAATTGATATCAATTACGATTGCTACTCGTCTCCTTAGTCAACTCAATCTCTTTGACAGTTATCCAATCTTCAAAGATATTGCTTCCATAATTATCTTCAATAATTCTTCAAACACTGTTGACAAGTAGACGCTTCCTCCAAACAGAGTTTAACAAACTCTGTCGAGCTTCCAACTATCAGAGTATAACAAACACTGTTCAGCTTCTAACCGTCAGAGTTTAACTAAACTCTGACTGCTTCCTATTTAAACTCTGTTTTCCCTACAAAACTTAAACACTGATATTAACCATATCAATTATATTTAA
Organism: Saposhnikovia divaricata; assembly: GCA_036435485.1. Lineage (NCBI taxonomy): Eukaryota > Viridiplantae > Streptophyta > Magnoliopsida > Apiales > Apiaceae > Saposhnikovia > Saposhnikovia divaricata. The sequence goes on from CM071599.1 coordinate 40,186,154, forward strand.
CATCATCTGTTACATGTTAATCTTTTTGGACCAGTAAATGTCTTGTCAATTGGAAGGAAGAAATATGCTCTAGTCATTGTTGATGAATATACCAGATACACTTGGGTGTATTTTCTAGCAAAGAAGGATGAAACTGCATTAACTCTGATGGAGCATGTAAAGCTACTGGACAAAGGATCAAAACACAAAGTCAAAATAATCAGAAGTGATAATGGAACTGAATTCAGAAATGCAACAATCGAAGAATTCTGAAAGAACAGAGGTGTAAAGCAAGAATTTTCTGCACCTGGTACACCACAGCAAAATGGTGTAGTTGAGAGGAAGAATAGAACCTTGATAGAAGCTGCCAGATCTATGCTTGATGAAGCAAAATTTCCAACCTATTTCTGGGCAGAAGCAGTTCAAACTGCTTGTTTTACTCAAAATGCAACACTGATCAACAAGCATGGAAAAACACCATATGAGATGGTGAGGGAAAAGAAGCCAAACCTGAAATATTTTCATATTTTCGGGTGCAAATGCTTTGTGTTGAAAACTCATCCTAAACAGTTGACCAAATTTGAGTTGAAAGCAGATGAAGGAATTTTTGTTGGCTATCCAGTATCAACCAAGGCATTCAGAGTTTATAATCTGAGAACAAGGGTGATTATGGAATCTATTCATGTGTCATTTGATGACAGGAAAATCACTGGACTTGAAGATGTTGATGAACATGATCAGTTGCATTTCGAAAATGAATATCTAATCTCTGATGAAATAAACTCTGATGATATTAGTCCAACAAACTCTGTTGATGTAAACTCTGAACCTCTACTGGTACACACAGAAGAAATAGTACAGTCTGGACAAAGAGGAGAACCAGTTGAGGGGGAACATGATCAGAGTGATGACTCAAATTCTGACAGTGAGTCAACTGAAAATTCTGGATCAAATTCAAACTCTGATGACTCAAACTCTGAAAGTCCAAATTCTGACAGTTCAAACTCTGAGAGATCAAATTCAGGGGGAGCCTCAGAGAATGAAGAAAGGCATCAAGATAATCAAGAGAACAATGATCAAGGGGGAGGATCAACTGTTGATAGAAGTCATTTACCTACAGCTAGGAAATGGACAAAATCTCATACACCTGATTTAATCATTGGAGATCCAGATGCAAAAGTTAGGACAAGAAGTGCTACAACAAATGAATGTCTGTTCCATGCATTTCTGTCCAAATCTGAACCAAAGAAAGTGGAAGAAGCTCTTCAAGATGCTGACTGGATAACAGCAATGCAGGAGGAATTAAATGAATGAAGTATGGACCCTGGTACCTAGACCAAAGAATAGATCTGTTGTTGGTACTAGATGGGTTTTCAGAAACAAAACTGACAGTGATGGGGTTGTTACAAGAAACAAGGCCAGACTTGTGGCCAAAGGCTATTCACAACAAGAAGGAATAGACTATGATGAAACTTTTGCTCCAGTTGCAAGATTGGAAGCAATAAGAATCTTTCTAGCATATGCTTCTCACAAGAAATTCAAGGTTTTTCAGATGGATGTGAAAAGTGCTTTTCTGAATGGAAAACTTGAAGAAGAAGTGTTTGTTGAACAACCACCATGATTTGTAGATCCCAAGTATCTAGATTATGTCTACAGGCTTGACAACGCACTCTATGGACTTAAACAGGAACCAAGAGCATGGTATGAAACTCTGGCTCATTTTCTTTTAGAAAGTGGGTTCCACAGAGGTACAATTGATAAAACCTTGTTCTATTTCAATCTTGGTAGTGATCTGTTATTAGTTCAAATATATGTAGATGACATAATCTTTGGATCTACTAATGATAAGCTCTGTAAGAAGTTTGCCAAGCTCATGCAGTCTAGGTATCAAATGATCATGATGGGAGAGCTCAGTTATTTTCTAGGGCTACAGGTGAAGCAAACCGATGATGGAATTTTTATCAATCAAGCAAAATATACCAGAAATCTTCTCAAGAAATTTGGCATGCTTGACTGCTCATCTGCAACAACTCCCATGGCAACAGCAATAAAGTTGGATAGAGACACAGGTTCACCAGTGGATATGACAAACTAGTAGAAGTTGTCAATTTCTTGGTGATAGAATTGTTTCTTGGTATAGCAAGAAACAGAAAACAATCTCTACATCTACAGCTGAAGCAGAGTATATTGCTGCTGGTAGCTGTTGTGCACAGATTCTGTGGATGAAGAATCAATTACTGGATTATGGATTGAGGTACAGTAAAATACCTATTTACTGTAATAATCAAAGTGCTATTGCTATGACAGGTAATCCAGTACAGCATTCAATGACCAAGCACATCAGCATAAGGTACCATTTTATCAGAGAACATGTAGAAGAAGGGAATATTGAGCTTCATTTTGTGTCTACAGAACAACAGCTTGCAGACATCTTCACCAAGCCATTGAGTGAAGCTGTATTTACAAGGCTGGTAAATGAACTAGGAATGGTCTCTGGTTTTGACTAGAGATATTGGTTAGACTCAAAACTTTACTTATGTACTGTGTTGCTCATATTTCTGTGGTATGTTAAACTCTGATATGCAAACTCTGCTCAATGACTGTTAAACTCTGTTAGCATGCTTTTTAAGTCATACACTGTTAACTGTTAAATAAACTCTGAGAAACTCTGATAATGTTTCTTTCTGAACATAAACACCGATGAAGATACATGTATGAAACATTATTCTCAGTAATTAGTCATGAATCCTTCTAAGTTATCTGTGATATAATCTTAAACTGTGCAGAAAGTTAACACAGCATGATACTGTTATATATTTATAGCATCTCTTAGTTTATTTATCCTAAACTCTGAGTCTGTAAATACTGTGTGCATTGCCTCTCATAAATAATTTCTGATGTTGATGAGCTCTAATCTCTGTTAGTTATACACTGATAAATTAGATTCTGTTATTAGAATAACCCCAAAGCTAAAATATATAGACTGTTAGAACTCCTTTGAGATCATGTTTGTAACTAGGACGATCCAGGAACTTACTGGTATATAGTAAGGGCTAAAATTCTATAATTTTTGGTGACTAGTCGAAAGCTAGGAAGATCCAAGAACTTATCAAATTGATAAGGCCTAAAATTATAGGATTTTTGGTGACTAGTTTCAACCTCTGATTACTGGAGAAAACCAAAAAAAAATGTGGGTTATAGATTAATTAAATATTACTGTATATAAACTGTTTACTACAGAGTTTAGCATTCATCATATATTCAGTGTTTACTATGAGAGTTTGTGCATCCACTGTTTACTGATTTATTTTATGGATTTTATGAAATACTAGATGCTCTAAATACTGATTTAGTAAACTCTGCTCTACACACATGCATATTCACAACTGTGCAGTGTTTGAAAGGATAACAGTAATTAAGTTGGAAAATTGATAAACACTGTTGGATTTTGTTGAGTACTCTAAGGTAATATTTTATTTTAGACAAAACATATACTTGGAGTACACACAGAGTTTTTGAAATTTGCATGTAATATGTGCCAGTTGTTTAATGGTGTTAGACAGTTAAAGCTTATTGGAAATAGGAGAGAGAACAGCAGTAATAATAGGCATTTTTACTGCGCGTGTAAATAACTATTCCACTGTTTATGTGACACGTGTCCCACTCACACACTTAACAAGAAATTGGTTGCGTGTTTAATGTCTAAAACGATTGGGTTTTTGATTTTCAATTACAGATCTAATCAAAATCATTTCATTATCCATGAACACACAACATCACACACAATTTCTCTGTTACTTTCACTTAAGCATTTTCCCAAACACTTTTGGACACACTCTCTTCTCTATTACACTGTTCTAATGGCAACCAAGAATTTTGTGGCTCAGGGATTAACTTTTGTTACAAACAACTATGCTGCAATACTAGACACTGCTAAAGCCCCAGAATCATTTCATCTGATTCAGAACTTCTTAAGAGATTCTGAAATTGGACAAGCTCTTGTCCAACCAGAAAAGCTCTCGGCCACACAAATCTCTACCTTCTGGAGAAACTTTGTTTATGATGATGGTGGAGAGAATGGGAATCCATCTATTGTGTTTACCTATGAAGATCAAGAGTTTATCATAACTCCTGCAACTGTTCGTGAGGTTTTGGATTTTGACACTCACACTTCATATTCTGTGGCTGTTGAGAGTCAATTAAAAGAAATGTTACAGCAAATAAGGTTTTCTGCTCCTTTGGATAAGATTGGGAATGTCAAAAGGCCAGGGCTCAGGAAGGAGTGGAGCTTTTTCTTTGACTGCATTACTCGAGCGTTTGGCAAGAAGGTCACCAAATGGGATGCAATTCCTGGTGAAAGTCTTCAAATCGGGTATTCTCTTCTTAATGGGAGTAACTTTGATTTTTGTCATTTAGTACTATTGAATTTTGGTGAAAAACTTGCAGAGTCTAATACAACTGTTTATTTCTCACGTTTCTGTCAATGTTTATTCTCTGCTTGTTTACCTAATTTGACAATTTCTGATGAGGATGTTATACAACCTTTTCAATGCCATAAGAGAATGTTTTCTGATTTGACAAATAACGATGCTAACAAAGAGCTAGTACCAGAGTTTATCTATCCTCTTGCCCTCAGAAACTTTCTCAACCAACCACAAGAACCACAACCTGAACCAATCATTGAACCTCCACAGTCACCACCTCAACCCACAAACACTGAACCTCCTCAACCCACAAACACTGACCCACCTCAAACCATAAACACTGAACCAATCAATAAACCTACATCTCCACCCACCATTACTACTACTTCACAACCACAATCTTCATCACACCCTCAACCTCAACCTCAACCACAATCAAAACCAAAGAAATCAAAGAAAAGCAAGGCTATAAGGCCTTCAAGAAAACAAAGGATTGCTGAAGCTTCTAAGCCAAAGAGGGCTAGAAAGGAAAGGGCTAACAAACCTAAATCTCCATCTATACTTGATGATTCTGTCTCAGAAGAAGAGATAGCAGAAGTGAATCCTCCAGCTAAGAGAAGGAGAGTAATTCTTGAAGACTCTGATGAAGAACTAAATGTTGAAGCTCCAAAGGATATTTCTAAGGAAATACCTGCTGTTGCGATAGATAAAGATGGAAATGTTGATGCTGTTGATGCTCAAATGGATGAAATTCTTGAACCATTGTTCCCATTCTCTGAGAACATGGACATTCCAATTTCTTCACCTGCTGTATTCTCTGAGGCAACTGATGCAGTAAATCAAACCACTGTGGTACATGAAGAAACAGTGACTTCTCATACTGAGTTAATCTCTGATGCTCATCAATCTGTTGAACAGGGTGAGGAAATTGATCAACCACCCATGGAGACAAACTCTGAGCCTATTATACAACCTGCACAGGATGTTGTCAAACTTGTTGCAGAGAATGTTGAACCTACTGCTGAAACTATTGCAGAGGATGTTGTTGAGAATGTTGAAACTGCTGATGAATCTATTCCAATTCCTGAATCAATTGTTCATGTTGAAGCTGAAATTGAAGTTGAAATTGAAGGGAATACCGAGTCAAGCTTTTCTCAGAGTTTACCAGTCCAGACTGATGCTAAAGTTAAGGATTTTGCTGGTCCTTCAAATCAAGCAGATGCTGAAGAAGAACACTATGAACAATTTTCAAATGACTGGTACAAGGAAACTTGTATCTTTCTTGTTGCAAGAGCAGCTGAATTTGTCAAGAGAACTTTCAGAACAATTACAAATCCAGAGATTCTATCTTGTCTCAAGGCTACAGTTGTTCAAGTAAAGACTCTCAATTCTAGGTTTGATCTATGTCAAAAAGCAATTTCTGATGTTCGAGGTGATGTTGTTAGAGGAGATGATATGATTAAACTTGACAACAAGAACAAATTTCAATATCTTTCTCAGAATCAAGAAACTTTGTCTCACAGGCTGAGCAAAGTTGAAGCAAACCAGAATGCTATGTCTTTAAAAATTGATTCTATTGCTACCTCCCTGGAGTTAATCACATCTATTCTTATGCCTGATGATGTCAAAAAGGGGGAGAGAGTTGCTAAAGACAAATGCAAGCAATCTCAAACTCTGATCAGAAAGGATAATTCTAAGAACCCCAAATTTTGGATATAATTAAAAAAAAATTATTATATACTGAGGTAATGGTGAATAGTGATTACGACTACGATGTAACGATTGAGATAATGAATGGAAGGAATGAAATTCGATTTAAATATTTATATGTCTTGAAGAATACTATTGGTTGACACTTTAGATAACAATTATCTATCTCCTAGGGAATTGAGATTTGATAATTCTAAAGGAGAAGATTATTCTTATGTCATCCAAATCGATATCTGATATTGGTCCAGTGGGTCCGTAAAAAGGTTAAGGAACGATCGAAAGAGATCAGGGACAATTGTACAACCCTAAGAGGATGAGTAAAGAAAAATGGATGAATAGTGATTTTGGTGGATTTAGGAATATTATTAGACGACGCTATATAGAGGTACCCGGAACGAAATTCTGAGTTCGTATTAGTGATCCAAGGGGGAAAAAGAGTGTATGTAAAAGCTGTCGGATTCTGAAAAACAGCACTTTTATTTTCCCCGAGATTTCCCCGGACACTGAAAGACTTAAGGAATTATTAAAAGGATTTAAGGAATATGGATTCAAGATTTATTAAAGAGAATGGAGAATGATAGTATAAATATTGAGACGGTTCCCGGTAAAACCCTAACTAGAAACGAATGAGTTATTCCTCCGAACGATCAATGAATTGAGCAATAATCGGGCAAAGAAACAAATAAGAGAATCAAGAGATGAGCATGTGCAAATAGGCGGGAGAATAATGAACTATAAGGACTTACATGAAAGTCAACTAACAAGCAAATGGTGTAGTTGCACTTTAACAAAAAGGGGTATGCATAATGTGCTGCAAACAAGTGTACCAATGGATGGGCAACACATGGACCATTGAGAAGCAAACAACACAAAAGGAGATGATGCATCCAAGTAATGTAGCAATAATACATGAATTAGAGGATATTTGTTCATAAAGCAAAACAAAGAGCAAGGAACACCATCTCTCCCAAAACTGCCCAGCAGAAACAATCTCAAGAAGAAAATTCATATCTCCATTTCTATCCATGATAAAATCACCAAATTTTAACCATAGCTTCTCTACTCCATGGGCAAGGTTCGTTCAAAATTTCATGGCAATCCAAGTAGTATAGCCTAGTTAAATCCCTCCCCAAAGTTGAAGGAACAAAACTGATCTGTGCTTGACAGTTTCTGTCCAGAGGAGAAAGGGGGCTCAAAACCCTAGGTAGGAAGCTTCAAATTTGATGAACTAGGACTCAAAACAAATCCTGTGAAGAGGCCAATATGTGGTAAAAATTTGAGCATCAAACTCTCATTTTTCGAATTATTATGAATTTTACAAGATTAATGATGAATAGTAAATCCAAGAAACTAACTTTGAGTTCTTGTTTTCTTTTGATGATCTAAGCCATATTAAGGTGTTCTAAGGACTAGATCAAGGATTTTTAGACTCACATACACCCTAAGGAAGGTATAACACTCTTGAAACCCTAGGCTTGATTTTAAGTATATGCTTGTTCTTGATGATTGTTAGTTTAGTATGATTTTGGTGATGTTTTAAGCATGATTAAGTAATTGATTTTTGTGATTTAAAGAGGTATGATGGACTTGATATATAATCAGTAGCCTTGAATTAGGAGATGATTTTTTGATGAATAATGAATGGTATGCCCGGTGTGGCTTGGTATCGATGTGATGATTTTTGAAACGTTTGATTTATAGCCGTCGTAATGCCCGAATTTCGTTAAACCTTTAGAAACCAAAATTGACAGTAGGGTTAAATGTCTGACCTTGTTGCTTAATTAACATGTCCTTATAGTTCTCGAGCCATAGATCGTTTTGGCGCAAGAATTGAGGCATTCTGACTTACGGTTTAGGAGATATGCCTGAATTCGTAAAAGTGGTTCGTAATGGAAATTGAACCCTCGTAAGATGGGTAATTCGGTGGCGAATCTTGGTAATTAAATAATAGAGATAAAAAGGAAGGTGTGAATAAAAACCACATGTCGATCGAATCGTTTTTCGATTTTATAAAAATGTTCGAATCAAGGTTAAACGCGAACGAACCCCTTAAAAGTACACTTGGTGATAACTTTCATAAATCACTCAGAAAACGGGCGATAAAACTCAAGGTATAATCTTGATTCGTAAACGACCGACCTTAGCACTTTTGTGGTATAAGTACCTACCTAGTGTAAGTGTCATGGCATGCCGTAATAACGAACAAGTATCGGATCGTGTCGATAGTAAAAAGAGTTACACTAAAGGGTGTATAACAAGATAATTCGAAAACGTGCATCGACTTAATTTAAGTTTATACTTAGCCTTTCGAAATATTAAGTGATTAACCTCGGATATTGTGACAATTGATAGATCACCGGATCGACCCGAGGCACACTACCCCTACAGGATTACCAGGCAAGTTTCCAATACTTTGGAACTGTTGTTGTGATAATATTATATATATGATTGCTGATATACATATGCCAGTGCATGCATGCCTACTTTCAAGTTGAAATGATATACTTGTTCTCTGAATGTTATTGTTGGCTTATAAGCTAGATAGTTATATATCAGTTATAAGCCGGATATTGCTAAGACCCTTAAAGAAGGGCATTTGATTCTTATTCGTTGAATATAGACCGGGAGTCAGTACTTCTTGTTAAATCGTAATTACTTTCGAGGGAAAATATTTAAGTAAATATTTTCCATTATTTGGTTGACGAATATTATTTTGAATATTCGCCCGAGATTATTTATTTAACGACCATTATTTAAAATAATTATTTGAATGTTATCCATTCAATGAATATTATTTTTCAATATTTATTTAAAGTCGATTCATTTATCGAATATTATTTCGAATATTCCTTTAAAGCTTGGATTACTAAACGAATATTATTTTGATATTCATTTAAAATATTATTAATTAAATGAATATTGCTTTTTGAATATTCATTTAAGTTCATATTTATTGATGAATATTATTTTAAATATTCATCTAAAGTTCTATTTGCCTAACTAATATTAGTTCAAATATTCCTTTCAAGTCTTATTGATTAAATGAATATAATTTTGAATATTCATTTAAATATTTATTTATTCGATAAATATTTTCTCCATATTCATTTAAGAATTATTCTGAGAAATACATCGATCTAAATATTCGTTCATAGTTATAAGTATCCTGTAACCATTTCTGATTCAATAAATATTCTCTGAATATTTATCAATACTCTGAAATAACTTCAAATATTGTCTTCGACCTTCGGTTATTATGTAAATTATTTCAGAGTCATATTATCATTAATATTTATATCAAGAAAGGTTCTCAAAATTCCGTTCTTCATTCAGATATACCATTCATATTATAAGGGAACCTTACTTGAGAAATGTTATTTATCTCGTGACTTCCCGGTCATAAATCTTTTGAAACTATTCCTTTCACTCTCAACTTGGTTGTGTGGTTATCAATTGAATCGTTGTGTTACCTTCTCATTATTCGAGGGGTAAGATTATTGGAACAAGTTGATATCCGTTAACAAGCAATAGCTTGGGAAGATATTTGGTGAATTCTCCTTTCCAACTAGATACGACTACTTCGTGGAGTCTTATCAATAAGTGTTATACTTGGGGAAAGGGGGAAGGACTTTACATCCAGGATCATGGATTCTATTTGAACTAGGAGCTGTGTAAGAGGCCGAGTCGCGCCGGTCCATCCCATTTGGCCCAATCGTTGGCCGGGGAGATCTAACAGGGCGGTAGACAAGTAAATCCGTCAGCTCTTCCTTCTACCGGTAGTAAATCTAATTTGAGCTGTACGATTTCGACTGATCATCGAGATTGGAACAGCGGGCGCGGTGAATACTCCAGCATTAGTTCATCATTCAAATTTATTATTTTCTGCAGCATGTTTATTGTTGGCAGAGTTGGAAAAAGCGTTCATAACTAGAATTGCAATGTTCTTCCTGCAAGTTCCTCTTTTGTTATAAATGATAATATCTTGCGCATCTTTAGCAGATATTTCCATTGAATATATTTTGAGTTACCTTGTAACTTCATCTTTCAAGTTATACTGGCATCATTTCCATAAATGCATGACATATGGTTTCAAAGATATTGTGAACTGTTATATCTTATCACTGTTCAGTTATATTCTGTTTGGTGGGCTATTACTCACCCTTGCTTTATTATTATATCACAACAACAGCTAGATCTGATGGCCAGCACAAGGAGTACTCGGTGCAACCAGGGACAACATTCATAGGGTTGCCCACTGATGTCATGTTGGCATTGCTGAGGTAGGAGCAACCAATAGGCTAGACTGCCGGCTTTTAAGTTCATCAGACTTATATTATATGTATGACATATGCAAATGGAAGACAAAGAGTGTGTAGATTTCTTATTGTAATTCTTTGGGTTGTAAGAACTCAATTTTGTGATTAATAAAATTTGGTTACTCTGATTTCATCTCTGGGACTATAACGGGTGTGTTGTTGTTATTATTGGGTCACAAGGTTGTAATTTAATTTATGATGGTTTTGTGGATAGAAATTGAGACCGTAACGACCAGATCCCTGACCCCAGATCTGGGGGTGTTACAGAAGTGGTATCAGAGCGTACGTTATAAACCCCAGAGATGAGGCGACGTTAAAACAATAATTTCACTAAGATAATAAGAACTCTTGCCAAGTTCATAGTCGGACTACTTAAGGTAGTGATGACGTATAAAACCCTTATGGGAACTCTTAAGTATCATGATAATAACTTAGCTCGATATCGTATCGACGAATAAGGCGACAGACCTTGAGGCATAAGAGCAGCAGCGCGATGATGCTTTATGTGCTGAAGATCAGCGGGTAAATTCAATGGAGTACCCTACTGGATACCCGGAAGAGGTTCCAGCAGATAAGGAAAATCCTGTTATGATAAGGAGCTTAACCTCGAGGAATGAGGGCTACAGCCAGAAAGACTGAGATGATTAAGGTATAGTGCTCAGAAAAGTGAGCATAAAGAACTAAGCTATTTAGCAAGAGAACTGAGGATGTGTGACGCCCCTAGATCCGGGGTCGGAGACCTAGGCGCTCACGGTCCATTTTCCATTAATAACATACCTGCTCTTGCACACAATATATAAAACAGCTATCGACCCCACAATAAAACTCACACCACACACACACACATAGGTTAGAGTCTCAGAAACGTCACACACTTGATTAAGCAAAAGTAAAAGTTTCAGAGTTATTACAGACCAAATTAAATAGCATTTATGCTATCAGCAACACTTCAATAGGAAGCGGAGTTGGCGGCTTGAATGTTTGTTACGGTACACTGCCTTGCACAGGTCATACTTATAAATAAAACATACTAACAAAAGTTGCCAACCAATCCGGCTAAGGAGGCCTACCAGTGGAATCTCAACTGCTGCCTCGGATCTAGTCACCTGCTTTCGGGCAGTCTGTCTGGGTCTTGCCATTTCTCTTAACTGTTGTATTTGTAAATTTGAAAACAAGCAAGAGTGAGCAACTATAGCTCAGCAAGAAATATATGTATAAGGTAAGCAACATAACATTACATATGTTTAGTAGTTATTAAACTCGTTTATATCAATCAGTTATAAAATCACTTGTCATCGTTGATAAATTTCAAAGGTGCACCAATACGTGCCCTTGTTTTCAAAGTAAACTTGCAGTTCTAGATACTGCATAAAGTCAACATCTTTCTCATCAAAATATAACACTATCGGCAACTTGGCACATAGGCCTAGGAAGTAGTGTCAGAGCATTTTTCCAAAGTGGAGGAATGGGACTTAAGGAAAACATAAAACCTGACAGGGATTGACAATGATCAGTCGCCACATCCAAGTCCAATAATCCGCGGGTCTTCTCTACCGGTAGAAGGATAGAAACTACATCCTTAACTATCCCCGGGTGAAAACTACATCCGTAATCACCCTCGATGAAAACTACATCCGTAATCATCCTTCGGTAACACCTAGGCCGGAATAATAATTGATGGACCGTCTGGCTTACGGCCGCTTACACATCCCGGGAATCGTTCGTCAACGGTTCCCACACCTGCCAGAGTCCCTTTTTCTTTTTTCTTTTAAAAACTTGATTTTGAATGAAAACTGAGTAGTTGAGGTCCGACATCATTCGACCAATGATTCATGAAATCGTACAAGAAGCAAAACCTGACCGGGGGTTTTCGAAAATGTTTTGAGTTCGAAAGAGTTCGAGTTTGAAAGTGCTAAAGGTATCTTGGATTAGCTTTGTCTTTAAAATAATGAACAATAATTAATAAATGGTATTTTAAGATTTAATATTAATAATTAATAAAATAATAATTAAATTAAATTAGCTTTTAATCCAAGATAGGTATTTTTGAGTATTTATGATGATATAAAAATAATTACTTAAGCATACGATACTTCCCGAATGACCCTTCGGGTTTCCGCAATTTAATTACGATATAATAATATACCGCTCCCCGGTCAATAGTATATATGGACCGCTACGACCTCTATTGCTAGAGTCGTTGTCCGAAGAAAACATTTCATTCTAAGTTCAAGGGGTACAAGCATATATATGCATATATCTCAAATTTCATCATTTCTTCAATAAGCATAAACATATGATACGATTGAAAACTACAAACACAACAGTGAAAGTCCTTATATATGTAAGTTTTGAAAAGTAAACTTGCCTTGGTGAGGTTGGGGTGGTCGAGCTTGCGGAGTGGAATGATCTATACATAATCAATAGCCGTTCGTTAGTACCTTAACAATATCTCTTTTAATTGCGAGGTTTTAGGGGGTACAAAATTAACTTAATGACTTCGTCTTATGACTCTCTAGCCCCACTATAGGTCCATGTCATCACTCGATTACGCTCGTCACTTATTCGATTTAATTTGGTTACTATATCCGAATCATATTCAATCCCCCTAAAATCACACTCCACTTACGACTTTTTCACTTGCGCGAATTTTACTCTAACATTTTTATAAAATTGAAAAATACATATTTTAATCCAATTCTTTTTGGGTAGCCTTCACCACTGCATTTACTAGCTCCTCTAATTTTTCCATGATCCTACATAACTTTTTAGGGGTTTAAACAAGGTTCACAAGGGGACCATTTAGTGCAGTTCGGATTCCAGAAACACATTTCACTTCTCAGGCCATAACTCAAAATCTATGCATCACCTAATCATGAACCTTATATTTCTGGAAACTACATTCAAATACCTTTCCAACAATATATATTAGGACTTCAGAGGACAAGATTTAGGGGTTCAAAACCCTCCTACAAGACAGTACAAGTTCCTGGAAAATTACTCGATCAGCATGCTTTTACCACTTAACCATTCAAGAATCTTATATAAACATCACAACCATCATCTAAACCACCAAGATCATACTCTATAGCATACATGGAGTTACATACACTAACCACAAGCTTAAAAATCACAACCACAACATTTAAACTCAAGATCTACATCATCCATAACTTATATGTCCAAGATTCACACTAATATCCATGGATCTAACATTAAACACCACAAATAATTCATGGCCAAGAGGGGTTAGGGTTTTATACCTTCTTGAGTATCTAGGAGCCTTGGGTATGCCTTACAAGTCTCAAGAACACCTTGGATGAGCTCCTACAATCCTTACAACTCAAGATCTAAATGAAAACTAAACATTGTTACTATTCATCAAAACTTCAACAATTTATAACTTAAAAACTAATGGATGAAAGGGGTTGGAATTCATAGTATACCTTTCTTACATGGTGTAGAGTACCTAGGATTTTTGTCTTGAATTAAGAGTGATGAGAAGTGGAAGAAAATAATTTTTCTTCCCTTTTCCTTGTGCTTCGCCGAGAGCTTCAAGAGCTTGGGGGGGAGAGAGAGTTTTTGTTTTGTTTTTTTTTGGTGTTGGTTGAATAAAGTAAGGTGTGTTGGGTGATATGTATTAGGTGTATGTATATGTATCACATGTTGCAAGTCTAGTGCCTAGGCCATACCTCCTTGTCTCCTTGGACAATGCACCAAACTAGTTACTATTCCTCTAGTTATCTTTGCATTACTAGTTTGCTTTTCTAACTACCTAGTTGCATGGGACTTGCATGCAATATCTTTCCTTGTATCATTATTCTTCCACCAATGCTTGTCACTTAATCTTTAATTCGTATCGTATCTTAATTAATTTCTCGTAATAACATTTTGCCGCGTAGAGATTTCCCTTGTAATTCCTTAAGTACTTAATTGTGTAAATTCCTCGAATATCCATAACTCCTCGTCCTAATTCCTAATAAATCTTTTAATACTCCAATAACTCTCAAGTCCTAAGTTTTATAATTCTTACTAGCAATAAGACTCTTGCCTTCAACAACCTTCCCTTTATCTTACAGGGTGAATGTAACAACATAGTTTCAGACAATCAATTCCATTAAACAACAGGGATGACTAAAAAGGTTCCAAATTCACAATGTCATATGATATTATATAAAAGAAAATATTACAAAAATTAGGGTTCTTACAGCCTCCCCTCCTTAAAAGGATTCCGTCCCGGAATCAGGTTGAAAACAGTTGGGGGTGCTTTTCACGCATCGTGCTCTCTAGTTCCCATGTTGATTCCTCGACATTCTGGTTCCTCCACAGAACTCGCACTAGTTTGACAACCTTGTTCCTCAGCACCTGTTCTTTTCTATCCATGATTTCTACGGGTTGCTCCACATAGGTTAAGTCTGGTTGCAGATCCACTTGGTCATATTCTATCATGTGCCGAAAGTTGGTATGGTAGGGTCGTAGCAGGGACACATGGAACACATTATGCACTTGCTGCAAGCTTGGGGGTAAAGCCAATTCATAGGCTAACTTTCCAACTCGTCTCAAGATTTCAAAAGGTCCAATAAATCTCGGGCTTAGCTTCCCCTTCTTACCAAATCTCATCAATCCCTTCCACGGTGATACCTTTAACATCACAAACTCTCCTACCTCATATTCTTTGTCCTTGCGGGTCTGGTCCGCATACTTCTTCTGTCTGTCTTGGGCCGCTACCAGCCGTCCTCTTATGAGTTCGATGGTTTCTCTTGTCTGTTGGACCAGTTCAGGCCCTAAAATCATCCGCTCTCCAACCTCTTCCCAACACAAGGGAGACCGACATCTTCGCCCGTATAAAGCTTCATATGGGGGCATTCCTATACTCGCATGGTAACTGTTGTTGTAGGAAAATTCGATCAATGGCAAGTGGTCATCCCAACTTCCCTTAAAATCGATGGTACATACTCTCAACATGTCCTCTATGGTCTGGATGGTTCTCTCGCTCTGTCCATCTGATTGGGGGTGGTATGCAGTACTCATGTTTAAATTGGTCCCCACACAATCCTGAAAGCTCCTCCAGAACCTGGAGTTGAACCTTGGGTCTCTATCAGATACAATGCTCACAGGAACCCCATGCCTAACCACAATCTCCTTTAAGTAAATATCCACCAGCTTGTCGACAGTGTATCTCTCGTTGATTGGAAGAAAATGTGCTGACTTGGTCAATCAATCGATAATTACCCAAATGGCATCATGATTAGTCTTGGTCCTTGGTAGTTCGACCACAAAGTCCATTGCAATATGCTCCCACTTCCACTCGGGTATCTCTAAGGGTTGCAACAATCCACTGGGCCTCTGGTGTTCGGCCTTTACTCTTTGACATGTCAATCATTTACTTACCCACTCTGCCATGTCCTTCTTCATATTTGGCCACCAATAGTATTCTCTCAAATCTCTATACATCTTGGTGCCTCCAGGGTGAATTGAGTACCTTGAACTATGCGCCTCTTGCAAGATCTCATCTTTTAATTCCTGAACGTTCGGGATCCATATCCTAGATGCGTACCTCATAACTCCATTCCCGTCCTTTTCACACTTAATTTCCTCGCCAGTCAAAATTTTCTCCATCGAATTCTTTTATTCTTCTATCCTCCTTTCCTGGCATAACTTAATCTTTTCCAATAGCGGTGGTTGGACTCTTATTTCCATTAGACTCTCTTGTCCAATTCCTGGTAACCTCACTTCAATCTCCAGTTTCTCAAGATCCTTGATCAACTCGTCCACTGACGTTATCATCTTAAGTTTCTCCTTTCGGCTAAGTGCATCGACCACCACGTTGGCCTTCCCTGGGTGATAATGAATCTTACAATCATAATCCTTGATTAGCTCTAGCCATCTCCTCTGCCTCATGTTTAGCTCTTTCTGAGTGAATATGTACTTTAAGCTCTTGTGATCCGTGTAGATTTCACACTTTTCTCCGTAAAGATAATGTCTCCAGATCTTCAAAGCGAAAACTATCGCCGCTAATTCCAAATCATGGGTGGGGTATCTTATCTCGTACTCCTTAAGTTGTCTGGACGCATAAGCAATCACTTTACCGTGCTGCATAAGTACACACCCTAAACCTTTATGGGATGCGTCACTATAAATCACAAATTCTCCATTATCATCAGGTAGGGCTAGTACTGGTGCTGCCACCAACCTCTTTTTCAACTCTTGGAAGCTCTCTTCGCATTTTTCAGTCCACACAAACTTCTCGGTCTTGCGAGTTAGTCGGGTCAAAGGGGCTACTATCTTGGCAAAGTCTTGGACAAACCTCCTATAGTAGCCAGCCAATCCTATAAAACGTATCACCTCTGTTGGAGTGGTTGGTCTCTCCCAATTTGATACAGCCTCTATTTTGAATGGGTCCACTAGAATCCCTTGATCGCTAATCACATGCCCTAAAAACTGAACTTCCTTCAACCAAAATTCACACTTCAAGAACTTAGCGTACAACTTTTCTTCTCTCAATGTTCCCAATACAATCCTCAAGTGCTCTGCATGTTCCTCTTTCGTCTTGGAATAAATCAAGATGTCATCGATGAAGACTATAACACACTTGTCCAAGTACTTCTTGAAGACTCGATTCATCAAGTCCATGAAAGCTGCGGGGGCATTCGTTAACCCAAATGACATCACTAGGAACTCATAGTGTCCGTACCGGGTGCGAAAGGCCGTCTTTGGTATATCTTCTGACTTAATCCTTAACTGGTGGTACCCGGTCCTCAAATCAATTTTAGAAAAATAAACTACGTCCTTTAGTTGATCGAACAGGTCATCTATCCTGGGCAAGGGATATTGTAAGAACCCCAAATTTTGGATATGATTAAAACTTTTTATTAAGTAATGATAAAATGAGGAACAATGATTCCGACAACAAGGTCGCCAGCTCTAATGAATGGTGGTTTCAAAGAACAATGATTGTAATGAATGGATATTGCTTTGGACAATGATCCTGATGCATTGGTATATTGTCAGAATAGAGTAATTCGATGGTTGAGGACCTAGATAAGAATAATCTACCATCCAGGAAGGAGATAATGGATCCTTGAAGGGAAATGAGTACGTGCATAGTGTTTCCCGTACGTGCATAGTGTTTCCTGTACGTGCATAGTAATTTGGTGGATGAATAGTGATTTTGTAAGTTGGAAAACTTTTCACGCCACCCTATGTACGGGACGTGATATGGATGTTTCGAAGTCATATTAGTAATACGCGGAGGAAATAAGTGAATGCAGAGACGATCGGAATTCAGAAATTCCAAATTCTTTTCGGTATAATATTTGACCGGACAGTGGATTAAATATTATTATAATCCAAGAATTGAGATATTAACTTTGAGGATTTGATATTTTGGGATGTTATTATATTTGATTTAAGAATGAAGGTAGGAAACCACTGAGGAGTGGTTATGGCTACAATGTAATTATTGATATTTGGAAAGAATGAATGGAATTCGACCTTATTATGTTTATGTCTTGAAGAATGCTAAAGGGTGACAACATAGGTAAGAATAATCTATCTTCTAAGGGAATAAGATATGGCAACTTCAAGCAAGAGAATACCCTCATGTCATCCAGATCGATAACGATTAATCCAGTAGTTCCGTTAAAAGGTTAAGGAACGATCGAAAGAGAATACGGACAATTGTACCACCCTAAGAGAACAAGTAAAGAATACAGAATGAATAGTGTTTGGTGGGAGTATATAATAATATGAGACGACACTATATAGAAGTATTCGGAACGGATTTCCGAGTTCGTATTAGTGATCCAGGGGGAAAATAAGTGTATGTAAAAGCTGTAGGATTCTGAAAAACCGCACTTATATTTTCTCCGAGAGTTCCCTGGACACTGATAGCCTTAAGTATTTAACGAATGGATTTAAGGAATATAAATTGGAAAGTTAGAATGAAAGATGGAGAATGAAAGTATTAATATTAAAGAGGATTCCCGGTAAACCCTAATTAGAAATCCGTGAAATATTCTCACGAACGATCAATCGAAACGGGTAATAACCGGACACAGAAACAAGCAGAGGAAGCAAGAGTCTTGTGCAAGCTACTAGAATAAATATCTAGTAACCAAGTGGGCAAGAGTAACTAGATTAATTGGAGCATAACTAGTACTTAGAAATCAAAAACCCTTGGTTAAGCTTTCAACCATGGAAAACACAACACTTGTCCATGCTAATTACCTCATCCAATGCATCACACTCCACTAACACCACTTGGATGAGATATTATCTCACAAAATCACTTTATGCATTATTACAATCAACCAATACAAAGAAAAGAGCAAGAACACTCTCCCCCCCCCATTTCCATTCCATTCGACTTTTGCAACAATTCCAAAACAAAAATCCAACTTCCAACCATTGTTTGATCTCCAAAAATTTATCATAGATCCTATATTTCATAAAAATGATACCCTAAAATCTTAGCCTCAAACATCACCTTTTCCATTTTCAAAAAAATCAAGAAAGTGGAGGATGAATAGTAACCTCAAGAACAAAATTCTTGAATCTTGATTTTGGTTGATGATCCAAGCTTCATGGAGGCTATACAAGGACTATACAAGGCTTACTAAGTGCATACACACCTCAAGGAAGGTATAAAACTCTTGAAACCCTAGGCCTTAGTTTATGTTTAATGATGTTCTTGATGAGAATTTAGATTAGTATGATTATGGTAATGATTAAAGCATGCTTATGTAGTGATATGTTGATATAAGAGGATAAAATAGCTAGATGAACGGAAAGGCATTGCTTGGCCTCAGTTCATGTATATAAGTCATGTATATGTTGTTTGGGTTGGATACTATGTTTATGGGAAGATTCGAAATTGGTAGATATTCGATTTACAGCCGTTATAATGCCCGATTTTGCAATACCATGTTTTGTATGCCATTTTCCATGTCGAACCCCTACTGTCCAGAGACCTTATCTGCCATGATAGGATAGGTAATGTTCTAAGCTTCGTTTTGATATAAAGATCATGTGAAACGGACTTACGGTTTAGGATTTATGACCAAATTACTAAAAGTAGTTCGAACCCGTAAACGAAAGTTCGTAACTGTAATTGAACCCTCGTAAACTATGTAACGTCATGGCGAATCTTGGTAAATAAATACTAGAGGTAAAAAGGAAGGCGTGAAAGAAAACTGTATGTCAAAAGGATCATTTTTCGATTTATTAAAAATGTTCGAGTCAAGGTTAAACGCGAACGAACCCCTAAAGGACGACTCTTTTATAATTTCGGTAAAACACTTAGAAAACGGGCGATAAAACTCGGAGTATAGTATTGGTTCGTAACGATCGACTTTAGAACTCATATGACTTAAGTATGTCCCAAGTATAAGTACAATGACATGTCGTATTAACGAACGAATGTCGGGTCGGATCAGTGATAAAAGTAATCCACTAAAAGGGGTATAACGAGATAACTCGAGAACGTGTTTCGAATGAAGTATAACTTAACTTTTAATATGTTAAGTGATTAATCCCGAATGCCTTGGCTATTTATAGATCACCAAGCTGAACCGGGACCCGCTACCACTACCCCTTACCGTACTCAACTACCAGGCAAGTTTCAATTCCCTTTTTTTAGGCTATTGTTGTGATTGAATAAATATATATATATGATTGCTGATATACATATGCCATTGCATGCATGCCTACTTTCAAGTTGAATTGATATACTTGTTCCCTGAATGTTATTGTTGGCTTATATGCTAGATAGTTCTATATCAGTTATAAGCCGGTTATTGTAAGACCCTCATAGAAGGGCGTATACATCTTATTAATCAAAAATAGACCGGGAGTCAATATTCCTTGATATATCGAGATTACCTCGGAGGAAAATATTTAAGTAAATATTTTCTATTATTCAGGCGACGAATATTATTTGAATATTCGTTCGAGATTATTTATTTTAATGATCCTTACTTCAAATAATTATTTGAACGTAATCATTCGACGAATAATATTTGTCAATATTCATTCAGAGTCGAATTGATTATCGATTATTATTTCGAATACTCTTCTAAAGATGAGACTACTAAATGAATATTATGTGGACATTCATTTAGAATATTATTTTATTAAATAAATATTACTTTTGAAAATTCATTTAAGATATTAAATACTCGATGAATATTATTTTAATATTCATCTGAAGCTTGATTTAATTATCGAATATTATCTCGAATATTCTTTAAAGCTTGGATTACTAAATGAATAATACTTGATATTCATTTAGGATATTATTCATTAAATGAATATTACTTTTGAATATTCATTTAAATTCCTAATTAATTATGAATATTACATTAAATATTCTTTTCAGGTCTTATTAATTAATGAATATTGTTTTGAATATTCATTTAATTATTTATTTATTCAATAAATATTCTCCTGATATTTCTTCAGGGATTATTTTGAGAAATACTCTGATTAAAGATATTCTTTCATATTCCCAACTATTCTTTAAATATTTTAACTCAATAAATATTCTCTGAATATTTATTCCATACTTAGTATAACCTTGATAAGGTTTATCTTCTTCGATTATTACAGAAAATATTTCGGAGTCATATTATTATTAATCTTATATCAAGAAAGGTTCTCAGACATCATTCTTCTTTGAGTCTATCTCCTTAATAATAAGGGAACCTTACTTGGAAAAATGTTATTTATCTTGTCGACTTCCCGGTCATAAAGTATTTCCTTCACTCGCAACTCGGGTGCTGTTGACTTATTAAGTCGTTGCTTACCTTCTCATCTTTCGAGGGGTAAGATTACTGGAACAAGTTGATATCCGTTACCAAGTAATAGCTTGGGAGTTATTGGTAAATTTTCCTTTCCAACTAGATACGACTACTTTGTGGAGTCTTATCAACAAGTATTATACTTGGGGAAAGGGGGACGAACGTTACATTCAGAATCATGAATTCTATTTGAACTAGGAGTCGTGTAAGAGGCCGAGTAGCGCCGGTCCATCCCCTTTGGCCCAACCGTTGGCCGGGGAGAGCTAGTAAGGCGGTATACAAGTAAATCCGTCAGTTCTTCCTTCTACCGGTAGTAAATCTAAATTGAGCTGTACGATCTCGACTGATCATCAAGATTGGAACAGCGGGCGCGGTGAATACTCCATCATTGGTTCATCATCCAAACTTATTTATTTCCTGCAACATGATTACTGTTGGCAGAGCTGGAAAAGTGTTCATAACTGGAATTGCAACCTTTTCATGCAAGTTCCTCTTCTTAATAACAATGAGAATATCTCGCTTACTTTTGATGTAGCAGATATTTCTACAAACAAATACTTTAAGTTACCTTGTAACTTCATCGTTCATATTATACTGGCATCATTTCCGTAAATGCATGGCATATGGTTTGAAAGATACTTTTGAACTGTTATACATTATCGTTCAGTTATATATTATTGTTGGTGGGCTATTGCTCACCCTTGCTTTATTATTATATCACAACAACAGCTAGATCAGATGACTCGCACAAGGCGCACTCGACGCGGGCGAGGACGATGAGACTACTAGAGCTGAAGAAGAAGCTATTGGTAGGGTATATTTATTCTTTCAGTACCAAGAATATGGTATAGTATGACTTATGTAAATGGATGGCAAAGAGTATGTATTTATATTGAAATCCTTTTGGATTGTAAGAACTCATAATGTGATTAATAAAAATTTGATTGTTACTCTGATTTCATCTCTGGGACTATAACGGGTGTGTTTTATATTGTTGGGTTATAGAGACATAATTTATTTTATGTTAAGGAAAGTTCAATTGTTGTGGACAGAATTGGAAACCGTAACCACCAGATCCCGGACCCCGGATCTGGGGGTGTTACAGAAGTGGTATCAGAGCGTACGTTATAAACCCCAGAGATGAGGTGACGTTAAAACAATAAATTCAATAAGATAATAAGAACTCTTGCCAAGTTCATAGTCGGACTACTTAATGTAGTGATGACATATAAAACCCTTATGGGAACTCGTAAGTATAATGATAGTAACTTAGCTCGATATCGTATCGACGAGTAAGGCGACTGACCTTGAGGCATACGAGCAACAGTGCGATGATGCTTTATATGCTGAAGATCAGCGGGTAATTCGATGGAGTACCCTACTGGAGACCCGGAAGAGGTTCCAGCAGATAAGGAAAATCCTGTTAGGATAAGGAGCTTACCCTTGGGTAATGAGGGTCGCAGCCAGAATGACTGTGATGATTAAGATATGGTGCTCAGAAAAGTGAGTATAAAGAACCGAGATATTATTAAGAGATCTGAAGATGCATGTTGAATTCATAGCCGGACTACCAGATGTAGTACCAGCAAGAAAGAAGGATTGGAAGAATTACTTGAGATCTTATACGGAAATAG
Organism: Saposhnikovia divaricata; assembly: GCA_036435485.1. NCBI lineage: Eukaryota > Viridiplantae > Streptophyta > Magnoliopsida > Apiales > Apiaceae > Saposhnikovia > Saposhnikovia divaricata. The sequence goes on from CM071599.1 coordinate 40,209,016, forward strand.
ATGAGAATCCTTAGAGATTTTCATCTTAACAAAGAAAGAGCTAGAGGGAAGTATGATTATCAAAGACAGCGATATAGGACGAGGAGCAGAGTCCCTAGGAAAAGTTGAGAATGAGGCAGTAAGTGCCATATCATTTGATAAATGAATCAGTATGAATATTGTCAGTAATAATTTGCCACGAGAAGGCAGATGTCATAGGTTATAATTTACGAAACCAAAGTGAGGTTAATGAGGTGGTTTTATTCAGGGAAATGTTCATGAATGAATCAGTAGAAAGTAAAGACATTGGGAAGTGACAGCATGATTGGGTAAAATTATATAAGGAAGTAGTAAGCAAGACAATGATCTCAGAACCTACCGGAAGATAAGACCAGTGAGTCAAGATGAACTCGTAATGAGACTACTGCCAGAGACTGAGTATAGAGTTAATTCAACTCAGTTAAATGATGAACCAGAAACGTTAGACGCATGTGATTCAGAGGAATATTAAATTCCTTCTTCTCTTTGAATGGATTATAGTAGTACCTTAAGTTTACTCCGACACGGAATTATAATAGATCAAGTAATACGATCAGCAGTTAAAGAGAAAAATGTGAGAACATCTTCCTGGAGCTAAAAGGTGAAATTGGTAATGACCAAGAGCTGGCATTGCTTAATGGAAAAGGGAGACTTTGTGCTTCCAACGACGCTTCGCATAAAGGGTTAGGTAGACCGACATTTGGTAGTATTGAATATCAGGACGTATAGGTATCAGGACGTTGTGACGGGTTTCAGTTTGAAACTATCGATTCCCTTCTAAGGGATGGATATAACTGATTCCTCTCCAGTGGGTAAACTTCCAATCTGATGATGATTATTTCGTTAACTACGACTGCTTATGATTCCACCTGCTTGGAGGTTCATAGAACTATTCTTCAGGTTTCGAAACTGGTCTCCTTAATGTTACCAGTAGGTGGGTAGATTGATCAAAATTTCCCTGAGTCTGGAAAGGAATTCGGTGAATTTTGGCAAACCTTGTCTTTCTGATAATCAGAGAATGTCATGGAAGAGAGTAGAAACTGGAGCAAACCCTGTGATTTGGGTAAGGTTGCTATAAAATGGGTTAGTAAACGGACCCTGAGCATTACAATCGACGGTAGTGATAATATGATGAAGTGAGATTGGACGAAAACAGGAAATGTAAGTAAGAAACTAGCCGGACGGAGAAACTCCGGGATTGACTTAAGTGAAAAGGCTGTTATGCCAGGAATGGTAAGCTTGCGTGGCACGCGGGATTGATAAGAATAGTTGAAAAGATAAAAGTGGAGGAAAGGTGACCGGAGACGGTGCCGAGTAGTCGATTAAGACTTATATGGAGTAAAGTTTTGGAAAGGTAGAAAGGTATCAAAGAAGAAGGCACTATGCCGGCAATTGCTAGAAAAGTAATGCTATTAGCCAACCCCTAAAATCATATATTTTTATTTTAGTGTGGCCAGTTGAGGCCAAGTCACAACGGACTATAAAGTGACTAGACCAGCAATGAAAAGACAAAACAGGGTTGCTTCTAAGTAAGCACCGACTGCAAGGGCTTCTGATATAAAGGAAATATTAATGAGATTGTAGGAGTCTTCTACTAAACCCTTTGCAACCCATGTTTTGATGGGGAATTTACTAGACCTTTTTGGGCTGGGGTAACCCGTACTAAAGTGACTCATGTGTATATGGTTGTCCAAGATTTTGAGTAAAATGGGAGTATAGTGACTTGAGATGCATGATGTTAGGGTATCATGAATACCATGAACATATTACGACTAAGGGAAGTAAACAACGAAGGTTTATGAAGAGAGTATAGAAATGGTCAGAGATGGATCAGTATGCTGTAGAAATTTTGTCTAAGGCAAGTACATTTGAGAAGAACGATAAGTACTAATAGATTCACGTTGAACTCGACCAATATTTTCCAAAACATCCTTGCTGCCATTACCAAGTTCTGTAAGAGAGGAGATAGGCATACGTTGCCTTTTTGGAAGGCCAAATAGGCTGACAACTATTTGAAAGAAGAGGGTGGCATTAAGCCACCGATCGATTATCAAATGAGAATGATTGAAAAGAGACCTTTATTAAGGATACATGATCTGATTGCCAATTATAAGATGCAAGAATTCATTGACAGTTGAATTAAGGATGGGATATCAATAAATTAAGACAAACCCTGGGGAATGCACAAGGGGTGGCATTAACCCTAATAACGACATTATGACTTCAGATGATATGAGCTGGACTTGCTAAGGCAACAATGACCGGTAAGGATTATTAAAAAAAGAGTTCTGGAAAGAACATAGATAGAATTATTAGAGTATTGATCAATGACATTTTGATATACCCTGTACCCAGAAAATACAGGAGGAAGGATGAGGATGACCTATGAAACCTTACAAGGAAAAAGGTAATATTCCGAACTTCAAAATGGAAGTTTGGTAAGGAATGTATGACATAGTAACAGTAATGCCAGATGAGGCATGTATGAGACCATGAGGAAGTATGGATTGAACCTATAAAGGTTGAGATTATCCTAAGATAAGGAAAGAACTAAGAAGAGAAGTATCCTAAGTAGGATTGGGAATAAACGTGATAAAGTTCCCACGGGTAGGTGGAAGCAATGACTTATGGAGAAAGACTGTTAAATATATTTTTCTTCATCAGCAGAGCTTAAGGGAGAATGCTTTCACCCAAAAATGATGGGAATGAGGTAGAAATGTTTGAATTGGAATATATCCAAGGAACAAGGATTACCAGAAATTATTATTATCAGGAAAGGCCAATGAGGTGGCCGACAGTTTAAGTATAAAGGAATAATTATAAATGTTCATACCGAAGAAACAAAATGATATTTGGAAAGACCTTGAAGGTCATATTGGAGTGGAGGAAGTTACATTCCCTTTGATGATTGTGCAAGAATCGAAGGTAATAATAGTTTAAGTAAAGATTCGATTCCTGAGGGAGTCTTAAGCATATTACGTACCTTAGAAGGTCCCGTTTTGAGGCAAACCAGGACCATGGTACAAAATTGATGAAGTAAACCGTTAAGTTTCCAGTCTTTTATGGAAGATGCATAAGTGATAGTTTCATCAACCGGACCTAGCTGCGATACTTGAAACTCTTCTGCAATTCTATCTACTTCAGGTTATATCTACATCAAGTTCAGGAAGTGTTTCGTATGGATAAGGAATAGTGATTACTTTGTCTCCCTAAGGGATTTGAAACCCGTAGGGTTAGCTATTAATGCACTACGTAAACAACAAGCGATGGTGATTCTTCTAAGAAAGTAGATGACAATGTAAAGATAAAGAAAGTGCTGCCATTGATTAACTAAATGGCATGTTGATGAATGACAAACAAGTTTATGTTAGTGTACTTCTGCGCAAACAAGATAGAGAATATGAGGTTGATGATTCATGATGTTAAAGATATTCCCATGGAAAGAATTAATGAGATTTGGAGGGAAGGGCGGTTGAGCCCGAGACTTATTGGGCCACCTGAGAGTTTAAAATGTTCGGACGGTGGTATTCGAGCCAGCCTTACCCCCAAAATTATAGCACGGTCATAACGGGTTTTCATGTGGCCAGGCTACGCCAGTAAAATGCAAATGTTCAACAGATGATAGGAGTACAAGAATGTAGATATACGACCTGGTCCGACTTACGAAAGACAACCTGTGGAAAACCACGGATAGAAAAGAACAAGTAATGAGAAACAAGATTGGCAGAAGTAGATTATATGAATCTAAGTTAAAGGAATCGGGCCAGATTCATTTCGGAAAGTTTAAATTGAAATAACGTGATGATTATAGAATAAATGAGACGGAATGCCGATAAGGAGGTACCAAGTGCAAAAAGGTGTCTCAATAAAGAGGTGAAGGTGAAAGTAAATAATAGAAATGAGTAAGAATCAGATAATAAGAAGGATGTGATTGATAAAGAAAAGGCTGGGAAAGCAACTATGGAATGAGAAGTAAGGAATGTTATGAATGGGTTTTCTAATGAATTCTCAGGATGACAACCTGATAGTGTCAATATTATAGTTATGAAAAAGCTAGTAACATGATATGGGATGTCAGTAATAATGATGTCAAGTGAGAAATCTAAGATTTAACCTGAAAGGTTGAAGGATTTCCCGAATGTGAGTATCGCTAAGATTGAACAAGAGTATTTGTCCATAGAATAATGGACAAAGCAGCAAGATATGTTGACACGTGAGATTGCGATCAAATAGTATTGGATATAATTATGATTAATTTCTTCTTTGATAAACCTCTATAGTTCAGAGGTAAATTCTGAGTATGATATTCTACAATCATGAAAGCTTTCTATAATCCTTTAGAACTCTTTTCTCTTCTTCTCTCTTATTCATCTTCTTTATGAATTGAGAAGAACAACCCTTTTTGGAGGGGAGGTACTGCTACGTGACTATCTGTCTATGTGATAGAAGTCTAAGTGGAATGCCATGACTTGTTTAATTGCTTGTCAAGTACTAAAGGCTGGCCCCCTTCTGTACTAACTATGCAATATAACAAATGTTCAATTGATCATAGTGATCTCTCAACAAATCTTTCCACTTCTCTATATTGATCGAGATTGCGAAGATTAAAGCGATCAGGAAATGCACAGTACGAGCGAGGTTACCTCCGAATCGTAGGGTGATAGTGATACCAATGTTACTGCAGGTATCAATAAGGATAAGACTGAGTAAAAGTATAACCCGGATAGTGAGTTGTACGAAAAGTAGCAACGTTGATGGAAAAAGGATACAGTATGGATTGTAGCACTAGAAGATGTGCTGAGGAAGGGTAGAACGACTAAGAATTGACCGGGAAGCTAAAAAGTGAACGACAGGCAAACGACTCTTTGCTTCCTACCTGATTCCGGGACGGAATCCTTTTAAGGAGGGGAGACTGTAAGAACCCCAAATTTTGGATATGATTAAAACTTTTTATTAAGTAATGATAAAATGAGGAACAATGATTCCGACAACAAGGTCGCCAGCTCTAATGAATGGTGGTTTCAAAGAACAATGATTGTAATGAATGGATATTGCTTTGGACAATGATCCTGATGCATTGGTATATTGTCAGAATAGAGTAATTCGATGGTTGAGGACCTAGATAAGAATAATCTACCATCCAGGAAGGAGATAATGGATCCTTGAAGGGAAATGAGTACGTGCATAGTGTTTCCCGTACGTGCATAGTGTTTCCTGTACGTGCATAGTAATTTGGTGGATGAATAGTGATTTTGTAAGTTAGAAAACTTTTCACGCCACCCTATGTACGGGACGTGATATGGATGTTTCGAAGTCATATTAGTAATACGCGGAGGAAATAAGTGAATGCAGAGACGATCGGAATTCAGAAATTCCAAATTCTTTTCGGTATAATATTTGACCGGACAGTGGATTAAATATTATTATAATCCAAGAATTGAGATATTAACTTTGAGGATTTGATATTTTGGGATGTTATTATATTTGATTTAAGAATGAAGGTAGGAAACCACTGAGGAGTGGTTATGGCTACAATGTAATTATTGATATTTGGAAAGAATGAATGGAATTCGACCTTATTATGTTTATGTCTTGAAGAATGCTAAAGGGTGACAACATAGGTAAGAATAATCTATCTTCTAAGGGAATAAGATATGGCAACTTCAAGCAAGAGAATACCCTCATGTCATCTAGATCGATAACGATTAATCCAGTAGTTCCGTTAAAAGGTTAAGGAACGATCGAAAGAGAATACGGACAATTGTACCACCCTAAGAGAACAAGTAAAGAATACAGAATGAATAGTGTTTGGTGGGAGTATATAATAATATGAGACGACACTATATAGAAGTATTCGGAACGGATTTCCGAGTTCGTATTAGTGATCCAGGGGGAAAATAAGTGTATGTAAAAGCTGTCGGATTCTGAAAAACCGCACTTATATTTTCTCCGAGAGTTCCCTGGACACTGATAGCCTTAAGTATTTAACGAATGGATTTAAGGAATATAAATTGGAAAGTTAGAATGAAAGATGGAGAATGAAAGTATTAATATTAAAGAGGATTCCCGGTAAACCCTAATTAGAAATCCGTGAAATATTCTCACGAACGATCAATCGAAACGGGTAATAACCGGACACAGAAACAAGCAGAGGAAGCAAGAGTCTTGTGCAAGCTACTAGAATAAATATCTAGTAACCAAGTGGGCAAGAGTAACTAGAATAATTGGAGCATAACTAGTACTTAGAAATCAAAAACCCTTGGTTAAGCTTTCAACCATGGAAAACACAACACTTGTCCATGCTAATTACCTCATCCAATGCATCACACTCCACTAACACCACTTGGATGAGATATTATCTCACAAAATCACTTTATGCATTATTACAATCAACCAATACAAAGAAAAGAGCAAGAACACTCTCCCCCCCCCCCATTTCCATTCCATTCGACTTTTGCAACAATTCCAAAACAAAAATCCAACTTCCAACCATTGTTTGATCTCCAAAAATTTATCATAGATCCTATATTTCATAAAAATGATACCCTAAAAATCTTAGCCTCAAACATCACCTTTTCCATTTTCAAAAAAATCAAGAAAGTGGAGGATGAATAGTAACCTCAAGAACAAAATTCTTGAATCTTGATTTTGGTTGATGATCCAAGCTTCATGGAGGCTATACAAGGACTATACAAGGCTTACTAAGTGCATACACACCTCAAGGAAGGTATAAAACTCTTGAAACCCTAGGCCTTAGTTTATGTTTAATGATGTTCTTGATGAGAATTTAGATTAGTATGATTATGGTAATGATTAAAGCATGCTTATGTAGTGATATGTTGATATAAGAGGATAAAATAGCTAGATGAACGGAAAGGCATTGCTTGGCCTCAGTTCATGTATATAAGTCATGTATATGTTGTTTGGGTTGGATACTATGTTTATGGGAAGATTCGAAATTGGTAGATATTCGATTTACAGCCGTTATAATGCCCGATTTTGCAATACCATGTTTTGTATGCCATTTTCCATGTCGAACCCCTACTGTCCAGAGACCTTATCTGCCATGATAGGATAGGTAATGTTCTAAGCTTCGTTTTGATATAAAGATCATGTGAAACGGACTTACGGTTTAGGATTTATGACCAAATTACTAAAAGTAGTTCGAACCCGTAAACGAAAGTTCGTAACTGTAATTGAACCCTCGTAAACTATGTAACATCATGGCGAATCTTGGTAAATAAATACTAGAGGTAAAAAGGAAGGCGTGAAAGAAAACCGTATGTCAAAAGGATCATTTTTCGATTTATTAAAAATGTTCGAGTCAAGGTTAAACGCGAACGAACCCCTAAAGGACGACTCTTTTATAACTTCGGTAAAACACTTAGAAAACGGGCGATAAAACTCGGAGTATAGTATTGGTTCGTAACGATCGACTTTAGAACTCATATGACTTAAGTATGTCCCAAGTATAAGTACAATGACATGTCGTATTAACGAACGAATGTCGGGTCGGATCAGTGATAAAAGTAATCCACTAAAAGGGGTATAACGAGATAACTCGAGAACGTGTTTCGAATGAAGTATAACTTAACTTTTAATATGTTAAGTGATTAATCCCGAATGCCTTGGCTATTTATAGATCACCAAGCTGAACCGGGACCCGCTACCACTACCCCTTACCGTACTCAACTACCAGGCAAGTTTCAATTCCCTTCTTTTAGGCTGTTGTTGTGATTGAATAAATATATATATATGATTGCTGATATACATATGCCATTGCATGCATGCCTACTTTCAAGTTGAATTGATATACTTGTTCCCTGAATGTTATTGTTGGCTTATAAGCTAGATAGTTCTATATCAGTTATAAGCCGGTTATTGTAAGACCCTCATAGAAGGGCGTATACATCTTATTAATCAAAAATAGACCGGGAGTCAATATTCCTTGATATATCGAGATTACCTCGGAGGAAAATATTTAAGTAAATATTTTCTATTATTCAGGCGACGAATATTATTTGAATATTCGTTCGAGATTATTTATTTTAATGATCCTTACTTCAAATAATTATTTGAACGTAATCATTCGACGAATAATATTTGTCAATATTCATTCAGAATCGAATTGATTATCGATTATTATTTCGAATACTCTTCTAAAGATGAGACTACTAAATGAATATTATGTGGACATTCATTTAGAATATTATTTTATTAAATAAATATTACTTTTGAAAATTCATTTAAGATATTAAATACTCGATGAATATTATTTTAATATTCATCTGAAGCTTGATTTAATTATCGAATATTATCTCGAATATTCTTTAAAGCTTGGATTACTAAATGAATAATACTTGATATTCATTTAGGATATTATTCATTAAATGAATATTACTTTTGAATATTCATTTAAATTCCTAATTAATTATGAATATTACATTAAATATTCTTTTCAGGTCTTATTAATTAATGAATATTGTTTTGAATATTCATTTAATTATTTATTTATTCAATAAATATTCTCCTGATATTTCTTCAGGGATTATTTTGAGAAATACTCTGATTAAAGATATTCTTTCATATTCCCAACTATTCTTTAAATATTTTAACTCAATAAATATTCTCTGAATATTTATTCCATACTTAGTATAACCTTGATAAGGTTTATCTTCTTCGATTATTACAGAAAATATTTCGGAGTCATATTATTATTAATCTTATATCAAGAAAGGTTCTCAGACATCATTCTTCTTTGAGTCTATCTCCTTAATAATAAGGGAACCTTACTTGGAAAAATGTTATTTATCTTGTCGACTTCCCGGTCATAAAGTATTTCCTTCACTCGCAACTCGGGTGCTGTTGACTTATTAAGTCGTTGCTTACCTTCTCATCTTTCGAGGGGTAAGATTACTGGAACAAGTTGATATCCGTTACCAAGTAATAGCTTGGGAGTTATTGGTAAATTTTCCTTTCCAACTAGATACGACTACTTTGTGGAGTCTTATCAACAAGTATTATACTTGGGGAAAGGGGGACGAACGTTACATTCAGAATCATGAATTCTATTTGAACTAGGAGTCGTGTAAGAGGCCGAGTAGCGCCGGTCCATCCCCTTTGGCCCAACCGTTGGCCGGGGAGAGCTAGTAAGGCGGTATACAAGTAAAGCCGTCAGTTCTTCCTTCTACCGGTAGTAAATCTAAATTGAGCTGTACGATCTCGACTGATCATCAAGATTGGAACAGCGGGCGCGGTGAATACTCCATCATTGGTTCATCATCCAAACTTATTTATTTCCTGCAACATGATTACTGTTGGCAGAGCTGGAAAAGTGTTCATAACTGGAATTGCAACCTTTTCATGCAAGTTCCTCTTCTTAATAACAATGAGAATATCTCGCTTACTTTTGATGTAGCAGATATTTCTACAAACAAATACTTTAAGTTACCTTGTAACTTCATCGTTCATATTATACTGGCATCATTTCCGTAAATGCATGGCATATGGTTTGAAAGATACTTTTGAACTGTTATACATTATCGTTCAGTTATATATTATTGTTGGTGGGCTATTGCTCACCCTTGCTTTATTATTATATCACAACAACAGCTAGATCAGATGACTCGCACAAGGCGCACTCGACGCGGGCGAGGACGATGAGACTACCAGAGCTGAAGAAGAAGCTATTGGTAGGGTATATTTATTCTTTCAGTACCAAGAATATGGTATAGTATGACTTATGTAAATGGATGGCAAAGAGTATGTATTTATATTGAAATCCTTTTGGATTGTAAGAACTCATAATGTGATTAATAAAAATTTGATTGTTACTCTGATTTCATCTCTGGGACTATAACGGGTGTGTTTTATATTGTTGTGTTGGGTTATAGAGACATAATTTATTTTATGTTAAGGAAAGTTCAATTGTTGTGGACAGAATTGGAAACCGTAACCACCAGACCCCGGATCTGGGGGTGTTACAGATATTATTCTTTATAGTCACCTTATTCAACTCCCTGTAGTCTATACATAATCTCATACTACCATCCTTCTTTTTCACGAATAACATCGGGGCTCCCCACGGTGACACACTAGGTCTTATCATCCCTTTATCCAACAACTCTTGTAATTGAGTGGCCAGCTCTTTCATCTCCACTGGGGCTAGCCGATATGGGGCTTTCGAAATTGGGGCCGTACCAGAAACTAAGTCTATAGCGAACTCGATGTCTCTATCAGGTGGTAGTCCGGGAAGATCATCCGAAAATACGTCCGCGAACTCATTAACGACAGGGATTTCCTGTAGGTTTGGTGCCTCCTTCTTGGTATCCTTCACATAGGCTAAATAGGCTTCGCATCCTTTACGTAACAGCTTCTTAGTTTGAATCATAGTTAGGAACTTTTGGTTTTGCCGTTTTCCACTAAACACTACTTCCTCGTCCCCTGGCAATCTCAAACTTACTTTCTTCTTTACACATTCAATCTGGGATCCGTGGGTCGTTAACCAATCCATACCTACTATTACGTCAAACTCTCCTAGTTTAAAAGGTATTAAATCTACCCGAAAGTGTCGCCCTCCTATTTCTAGGTCACAACCTGGACATACTTGGCTAACAGGGATAATTTCATGATTAGCTATCTCTACTTGCAGTCTATTTTTCAATGGTTCAGCCTTAAGGCCTAACTGACATACAAAATCTAGAGATATGAAAGACTTGGTAGCTCCCGAATCAAATAAAACATTTGCCTTAACTAAGTTGAGCAGTAGGGTACCTGCAATCACATCCGTGTTCCTCACGGCATCTTGCACCGTCATGTTAAAATTTCTTGTAGTAGGGGCCTTGTTAGAAGCAGTTCCACTCACTCTTGACGCAGCTGGCCCAGAGGACATACATTCCCTCATTCGGTGCCCTGGTTTCCCACACTTGAAGCACTTCACATCCTGTAGGTTACACACGCCCGCATGTTTCCTTCCACACTTATTGCAATCCGGGGATAGGGCTCGGGATGGGGTAGAGTAAGACGATCCCTGTGGTCGGCCGCTCTGGCCCACACTCCAACTTTCAGCTCTCTTGGTTCCAAAGTTTCTGCTGGGTTGGGACATCGCCCCTCGCTTAAATTTGCTTGGAAGGCTCCCACCCGCAGAGTTCCCCTTTCGACTATCAAACTTCCTCTTCTTCCCTTCCCTCTCCTTCTGCATCTGTTCACTCCCATCCTCAACAATTGATGCTTTCAGTACCAGGGTGGCATAGTCTGTCAGCTCAAGAACCGCCACACGATTCTGAATCCATTGCTTTAGCCCCAATTGAAACCTTCGGGCCCTCTTTGCCTCAGAGTTCACATATTCCGGCACAAACCTCGACAGCTCTGTAAATTTGGCCTTATACTCGGCCACCGTCATGTTACCTTGCTTGAGTTCCAAAAACTTCAGCTCCATTTGTGTCTCCATGAACCTAGGAAAGTACTTTTCCAAGAACAGCTCGCTAAACCTCTCCCAGGTCATTACACCTTTTCCTTCCATATTCCTCTTAGCTTCCCACCAATAGTTTGCCTCACCCTTCAGGAGGTAGGTGGCGAAAATAGTCTTCTGCTCCTCAGCGACACCTAGTATCTCGAAAGATTTTTCCATTTCCTTCAGCCAGGCTCTGGCCTCAACCGGATCTGTAGTTCCTTTAAATTCTGGGGTTTCAGGGATTTGAAATTCCGGAAGGCATTTGCATTCGCATTGCTAGGTGGTTGCTGAACCGGGGGACGGTCCAAGTTCTGCCTAAGTAGCTCCATGAACTGTTCCATAGGGCCTCCCCTTGGATGTTCTACCTCTCGGGTGTCATCACCAGCTTCTTCTTCGTCATACTCAGAGTCATCATACAAGTTATGATCGTTGCCCTCATCCTCACTCAGGTTCACATTATCCCCTTCATGGTTCTGGTGGCCTTCAGTCCCATGGTGGCTACCTTGGCCTTAAGAACTGACCGGGTGAGCTCGAGTGTTCATTCTTCTAGGTGGCATGATTCTGATAATGAAACAAGAAATGGGTTAGGGTCTTCCAATTACCTGACAGCGTTTACACGGGTCAGGAACGTATCGTTCCTCCTCATAAGGGTGGAAGTTGCAAAAGTTTTAATAACCCGATGCTGGAGGTAAAATGTCAAAACATTTTTGGGGAAAAATCTCTGTGGGGTGCGAAAACATTTGCAGGAGTTTTCAAGAATTCAAAACCTCAAATTTTTTATTTTTTTTTAAATTTATTTTAAAATTTGTAGGAACATTTTGGGAATTTGTAGAGAACAATTTGAAATCTCATGTCGAAAACTTGAAACAGCATGGTTGCATTTGCGGCTTATAGCAATTGTATATTCACAGTTGTATATCAAAACAGTAAAGCATGGCATCGGAAAGTAAGGCAGTTGAGACAATATCAAGGAAACTGAAACTAGATAAATACGGTACAAGAGTTATCACAAAGTTTGGATGTTAGAGCCTAATACATAGTTCCGATGTCAAAGTCTAGCAAAAGTGGAACAATAACAAGTACATCATTTTAATAGTCAGGGCTACACAAAAGTAGGGCTACATCCGTACATACTATCCGAAGTCACATCTACATATCTGTAGGTCAGTTTACTCATCCGCTGGTCAGAAAGGATACCACTGCACAAGTCAACTATCCCGCAAAATCGACACACTAATGTCATCTGAACCTAGAGGACTGAGTTATCAGTAACACATCATGGTGCCGCACCGCGACGGAACAAAGCCCTCACTTGGGAAAATGCACGACGCACAACACGCCTAGCATCCCTAGCCTGGACCACTCCGCCCCCGCGGACTCCTAAACCAAGAATCCTCGCGCGACTCCTCCTCTCAATCCTATGGAGTCGAGCCCTAGTCCTCCTAGCAACAGCAGTCCTCATCTCAGCCTGAATCCTCAATCGCGCCTCGCGCTCCTCTACTAGTGCCCGCCTCGCCTCATTAAGTCTGGCCTCTGCAGAAAGTAAGTCTCGGGTCAGGAACTGCACCACGTAGGCGTGCTCAGTGCCCGACACTAGGGGTAGGTCCATCGGCGGAGGGGGGGGTATGACAGGAACAGGAGCAGTAGCAGGAGCAGGGGTAGGGTCAAGCTCCTCCTCGCCAGAAGTATCATCCTCGGAGTCACCGTCCGATGAAACAGGGCTCGATGACTGCGGGGAGGGTGGGGGTGACACAACACGGCCCTCACCGGATCTCACACTCTCCTCGTCAGTAGCTACAGGAGAGGGGGTAACAGGCTCAGGCTCAAAGGGCTCCTCATCGGGATCCTCATCATCAGTATCTCCTATCAGCGTAATCCAGGGGCCAAGCTCAGGGTCAGCACCCATATCCTCCTCAGGATCCTCGGTATCTCGCATCAGTGCCTCATCATGCTCTCTCTCAAAGGCATTAGGGTCTGGTATCTCCTCCATCTACACAAGGGAAATAAGGTGGGTCACTAACCATAAAGAAAGGTTTAAGGAGTAGTTCCCTCACGGGCCTTAAAGTCAGGGCTATATCCGATAACCCGACTGCAAACTCGATGAGAGTTCTAGGTATTATTAGGGTTGTTATTTGGGTTATTATTATTGTTATTATTATTAGGGTTGCTTTCTTAAATTACTATCGTTTTTGAGAACTATAACCTCGCTCTGATACCATTTCTGTGACGCCCCTAGATCCGGGGTCCGAGACCTAGGCACTCACGGTCCATTTTCCATTAATAACATACCTGCTCTTGCACACAATATATAAAACAGCCATCGACCCCATAATAAAACTCACACCGCACACACACACACACAGGTTAGAGTCTCAGAAACGTCACACACTTGATTAAGCAAAAGTAAAAGTTTCAGAGTTATTACAGACCGAATTAAATAGCATTTATGCTACCTGCAACATTTCAATAGGAAGCGGAGTTGGCGGCTTGAATGTTTGTTACGGTACACTGCCTTGCACAGGTCATACTTATAAATAAAACGTACTAACAAAAGTTGCCAACCAATCCGGCTAACGGGGCCTACCGGTGGAATCTCAACTGCTACCTCGGGTCTAGTCACCTGCTTTCGGGCAGTCTGTCTGGGTCTTGCCATTTCTCTTAACTGTTGTGTTTGTAAATTTGAAAACAAGCAAGAGTGAGCAACTATAGCTCAGCAAGAAATATATGTATAAGGTAAGCAACATAACATTACATATGTTTAGCAGTTATTAAACTCGTTTATATCAATCAGTTATAAAATCACTTGTCATCGTTGATAAATTTCAAAGGTGCACCAATACGTGCCCTTGTTTTCAAAGTAAACTTGCAGTTCTAGATACTGCATGAAGTCAACATCTTTCTCATCAAAATATAACATTATCGGCAACTTGGCACATAGGCCTAGGAAGCAGTGTCAGAGCATTTTTCCAAAGTGGAGGAATGGGACTTAAGGAAAACATAAAACGTGACAGGGATTGACGATGATCAGTCGCCACATCCAAGTCCAATAATCCGCGGGTCTTCTCTACCGGTAGAAGGATAGAAACTACATCCGTAACTATCCCCGGGTGAAAACTACATCCGTAATCACCCTCGATGAAAACTACATCCGTAATCATCCTTCGGCAACACCTGGGCCGGAATAATAATTGATGGACCGCCTGGCGTACGGCCGCTTACACATCCCGGGAATCCTTCGTCAACGGTTCCCACACCTGCCAGAGTCCCTTTTTCTTTTTTCTTTTAAAAACTTGATTTTGAATGAAAACTGAGTAGTTGAGGTCCGACATCAGTCGACCGATGATTCTTGAAATCTTACAAGAAGCAAAACCTGACCGGGGGTTTTCGAAAATGTTTTGAGTTCGAAAGAGTTCGAGTTTGAAAGTGCTAAAGGTATCTTGGATTAGCTTTGTCTTTAAAATAATGAACAATAATTAATAAATGGTATTTTAAGATTTTATATTAATAATTAATAAAATAATAATTAAATTAAATTAGCTTTTAATCCAAGATAGGTATTTTTGAGTATTTATGATGATATAAAAATAATTACTTAAGCATACGATACTTCCCGAATGACCCTTCGGGTTTCCGCAATTTAATTACGATATAATAATATACCGCTCCCCGGTCAATAGTATATATGGACCGCTACGACCTCTATTGCTAGAGTTGTTGTCCGAAGAAAACATTTCATTCTAAGTTCAAGGGGTACAAGCATATATATGCATATATCTCAAATTTCATCATTTCTTCAATAAGCATAAACATATGATACGATTGAAAACTAAAAACACAACAGTGAAAGTCCTTATATATGTAAGTTTTGAAAAGTAAACTTGCCTTGGTGAGGTTGGGGTGGTTGAGCTTGCGGTGTGGAATGATTTCTCATCAAAATAGAACACTATCAGCAACTTGGCACATAGGCCTAAGAAGCAGTGTCAGAGCATTTTTCCAAAGTGGAGGAATGGGACTTAAAGAAAACATAAAACCTGACAGGGATTGACGATGATCAGTCGCCACATCCAAGTCCAATAATCCGCGGGTCTTCTCTACCGGTAGAAGGATAGAAACTACATCTGTAACTATCCTCGGGTGAAAACTACATCTGTAATCACCCTCGATGAAAACTACATCCGTAATAATCCTTCGGCAACACCTGGGCCGGAATGATAATTGATGGACCGCCTGGCTCATGGCCGCTTACACATCACGGGAATCGTTCGTCAACGATTCCCACACCTGCCAGAGTCCCTTTTTCTTTTTCTTTTAAAAATCTTGATTTTGAATGAAAACTGAGTAGTTGAGGTCCGACATCAGTCGACCGATAATTCTTGAAATCGTACAAGAAACAAAACCTGACCGGGGGTTTTTGAAAACGTTTTGGGTTCGAAAGAGTTCGAGTTTGAAAACGCTAAAGGTATCTTGGATTAGCTTTGTCTTTAAAATAATGAACAATAATTAATAAATGATACTTTAAGATTTAATATTAATAAATAATAAACTAATTATTTAATTAAATAGCTTTTAATCCAAGATAGGTATTTTTGAGTATTTATGTTGATATAAAAATAAATACTTAGGTATACGATACTTCCCGAATGACCCTTCGGGTTTTCGCAATTTAATCATGATATAATAACATACCGCTCCCCGGTCAATGGTATATTTGGACCGCTACGACCTCTATTGCTAGAGTCGTTGTCCGAAGAAAACATTTCATTCTAAGTTCAAGGGGTACAAACATATATGTGCATATATCTCAATTTTCATCATAACCTCAATAAGCATAAGCATATAATACGATTGAAAACTACAAACACAACAATGAAAGCCCTTATATATGTAAGTTTTGAAAAGTAAACTTGCCTTTGTGAGGTTGGGGTGGTCGAGCTTGCGGAGTGGAAAGATGATCTATATATAACCAATAGTCGTTCGTTAGTACCTTAACAATACCCTTTTAATTACAAGGTTTTAGGGGACACAAAATTAACTTAATTACTTCGTCTTATGACTCTCTAGCCCCACTATAGGTTCATGTCATCACTCGATTATGTTCGTCACTTATTCGACTTAATTTGGTTACCATATTCGAAGCGTATCAATTCCCCCTTAAATTCATACTCCACTAGCTCCTCGTACGACTTTTTCACTTGCGCAAATTTTATTCTAACATTTTTATAAAATTGAAAAATACATATTTTAATCCAATTCTTTTTGGGTAGCCTTCACCACTGCAATTACTAGCTCCTCTAATTTTTCCATGATCCTACATAAATTTTTATGGGTTTAAAGAGGGTTCACAAGTGGACCATTTAGTGCAGTTCGGATTCCAGAACCACTCTTCACTTCTCAGGCCATACACATCACCTAGTCATGAACCTTATATTTCTGGAAACCACATTCAAATACCTTTCCAACCATATGCATTAGGACCTCAGGAGACAAGATTTAGGGGTTCAAAACCCTCCTACAAGACAGTACAAGTTCCCAGAAAATTTACACAGCTTGTTATCTTACTTAACCATTCAAGAATTCTTTGTATACATCACAACCATCATCTAAACCACCAAGATCATACTCTATAGCACACATGGAGTTATATACACTAAGTACAAGCTTAAAAATCACATCAACAACATTTAAACTCAAGATCTTCATCATCCATAACTTTATATAACCAAGATATGCATTAATACTCCTAGATCTAACATTAACAACAATAAACACTTCATGACTAAGAGGGGTTTGGAGTTTTATACCTTCTTCAGTAGCTAAAGACCTTGGGTGAGCTTTACAACCACTAAGAACACTTGGATGAGCCTTTAAAGACCTTAATCCTTCAAGATTTAAAAGATAAACATACATGGTTACTATTCACTCAATCTTTAACAATTAATATCTCAAGATTGGATGGTTAGAATGGTTTGAAATTCATAGCATACCTTCCTTATAGGGTGTAGAGGACCCAGGAATTTTGTCTTGAATTGTAAGTGATGGGAAGTTGAAGAAAAAAATTTCTTCTTCCTCCTCTTGTGCTTGGGCCGAGAGCTTAGTAATGGGGGAGAGAGAGTGGTTTGCTTGGGTGGTTTGAAATAAAGTGATGTATAATTGTGTTATGTATTTGTTATATGTATTATTATCACATGTTGCAATCCTAGTACTAGCTTCCTAGGTGCCAACCATGCCTCCTTGTCTCCTTGGACAATGCACCCTTAACTAGTTACTATTCCTCTAGTTGCTTTTGCATTCCTAGTTTACTTTTCTAACAATCCATTTACATGAGCTTGCATGTAATATCTTTCCTTGTATTATTATTCCTCCACCAATGCTTGTCACTTAATCTTTAATTCATATCGTATCTTAATTAACTCCTCGTAATAATATTTTGTCGCGTAGAGATTTCCCTTGTAATTCCTTAAGTACTTAATTGTGTAAATTCCTCGAATATCCATAACTCCTTGTCATAATCCCTTAAATATCTTTTAATACTCTAATAACTCTCAAATCCCAAGTTTTATAAATCTTACTGGCAATAAGACTCTTGCCTTCAGCAATCTTCCCTTTTTCTTACATAGTGAATGTAACAACGTAATTTCTCAGATAATCAATTCCATTAAACAACATGGATGACTCAAAAAGTTCCAAATTCACAATGTCATATGATATTATAAAAAGAATTTTACAAAAATTAGGGTTCTTACAGCCTCCCCTCCTTAAAAGGATTCCGTCCCGGAATCAGGTTGAAAACAGTTGGGGGGTACTTTTCACGCATCGTGCTCTCTAATTCCCATGTTGATTCTTCGACATTCTGGTTCCTCCATAAAACTCTCACTAGTTTGACAACCTTGTTCCTCAGCACTTGTTCTTTTCTATCCATGATTTCCACTGAATTCTCCACATAAGTAAAATCTGGCTGTAGGTCTATCTGATCGTATTCTATCACATGCTGAAAGTCCGTGTGGTAGGGTCGTAGCATGGACACATGAAACACATTATGCACTTGCTGCAAGCTCGAGGGCAAGGCTAGTTCATAGGCTAACTTTCCAACACGCCTCAAGATCTCAAAAGGTCCTATAAACCTCGGACTTAGCTTCCCTTTCTTTCCAAATCTCATCAATCCCTTCCACGACGATACTTTTAGCATCACGAACTCTCCTACCTCATATTCTTTGTCCTTGCGGTTCTGGTCTGCATATTTCTTCTGTCTATCCTGGGCTGCTACCAGCCATCCTCGTATAAGTTCGATAGTTTCTCTCGTCAGTTGGACCAGTTCGGGCCCTAAAATCTTCCGCTCTCCAACCTCTTCCCAACACAAGGGAGATCGACATCTTCATCCGTATAAAGCTTCATATGGGGGCATTCCTATACTCGCATGGTAACTGTTGTTGTAGGAAAATTCGATCAACGGCAAGTGGTCATCCCAACTTCCCTTAAAGTCTATGGCACATACTTTCAACATGTCCTCTATGGTCTGGATGGTTCTCTCGCTCTGTCCGTCTGATTGGGGGTGGTATGCAGTACTCATGTTTAACTTGGTCCCCACACAATCCTGAAAACTCCTCCAGAACCTGGAGTTGAATCTTGGGTCTCTATCTGATACAATGCTCATAGGAACCCCATGCCTAACCATGATCTCCTTTAAGCAAATATCCACTAGCCTGTCGACAGTGTATCTCTCGTTGATTGGAAGAAAATGTGCTGACTTGGTCAATCTATCGATAATTACCCAAATGGCATCATGATTAGTCTTGGTTCTTGGTAGTCCGACCACAAAGTCCATCGCAATATGCTCCCACTTCCACTCGGGTATCTCTAGGGGTTGCAACAATCCACTGGGCCTCTGGTGTTCGGCCTTCACTCTTTGACATGTCAAGCACTTACTTACCCACTCTGCCACGTCCTTCTTCATATTTGGCCACCAATAGTATTCTCTCAGATCTCTATACATCTTAGTGCTTCCAGGGTGAATTGAGTACCTTGAACTATAGGCCTCTTGCAAAATCTCGTCTTTTAATTCCTGAACGTTCGGGATCCATATCCTAGATGCGTACCTCATAACTCCATTCCCGTCCTTTTCACACTTAATTTCCTCGCCAGTCAAAATTTTCTCCATCGAATTCTTTTCTTCTTCTATCTTCTTTTCCTCGCATAACTTAATCTTTTCCAATAGCGGTGGTTGGACTCTTATTTCCCTTAGACTCTGTTGTCCAATCCCTGGTAACCTCACTTCAATCTCCAGTTTCTCAAAATCTTTGATCAACTCGTCCGCTGACGTTATCATCTTGAGTTTCTCCTTTCGGCTAAGTGCATCGGCCACCACGTTGGCCTTCCCTGGGTGATAATGAATCTCACAATCATAATCCTTGATTAGCTCTAGCCATCTCCTCTACCTCATGTTTAACTCTTTCTGAGTGAATATGTACTTTAAGCTCTTGTGATCCGTGTAGATTTCACACTTTTCTCCGTAAAGATAATGTCTCCAGATCTTCAAAGCGAAAACTATCGCCGCTAATTCCAAGTCATGGGTGGGGTATCTTATCTCGTACTCCTTAAGTTGTCTAGACGCATAAGAAATCACTTTACCGTGGTGCATAAGCACACACCTTAAACCTTTATGGGATGCGTCGCTATAAATCACAAAATCTCCCTTATCATCGGGTAGGGCTAGTACTGGTGCTGTCACCAACCTCTTCTTCAACTCTTGAAAGCTCTCTTCACATTTTTCAGTCCACACAAACTTCTCGGTCTTGCGAGTTAGTCGGGTCAAAGGGGCTGCTATCTTGGCAAAGTCTTGGACAAATCTCCTATAGTAGCCATCCAATCCTATAAAACTTCTCACCTCTGTCGGAGTGGTTGGTCTCTCCCAATTTGATACAGCCTCTATTTTGGCTGGGTCCACTAGGATGCCTTGATCGCTAATCACATGCCCTAAAAACTGAACTTCCCTCAACCAAAATTCACACTTCGAGAACTTAGCATACAACTTTTCTTCTCTCAATGCTCCCAATACAATCCTCAAGTGCTCTGCATGATCCTCCTTCGTCTTGGAATAAATCAAGATGTCATCGATGAAGACTATAACACACTTGTCCAAGTACTTCTTGAAGACTCGATTCATTAAGTCCATGAAAGCTGCGGGGGCATTCGTTAACCCAAATGACATCACTAGGAACTCATAGTGTCCATACCGGGTGCGAAAGGCCGTCTTTGGTATATCTTCTGGTTTAATTCTTAACTTTTGGTACCCGGTCCTCAAATCAATTTTAGAAAAATAAACTGCGTCCTTTAGTTGATCAAACAGGTCATCTATCCTGGGCAAGGGATATTAATTCTTTATAGTCACCTTATTCAACTCTCTGTAGTCTATGCATAACCTCATACTACCATCCTTCTTATTGATAGAAGTGCGCGAGAGCGGGATACAAATGATTATATAAGAGATAAGAGAAGAGATAGAACTTCTACTAATGCACCTTATAGCACTTTTCACGAATAACACCGGGGTTCCCCACGGGGACACACTAGGTCTTATCATCCCTTTATCCAATAACTCCTGTAACTGAGTGGCCAGCTCTTTCATCTCCACTGGGGCTAGCCTATATGGGGCTTTCGAAATTGGGGCCGTACCAGGAACTAAGTCTATAGCGAACTCAATGTCTCTATCAGGTGGTAGTCCTGGAAGATCATCCGAAAATACGTTTGCGAACTCATTAACGACAGGGATTTCCTGTAGGTTTGGTGCCTCCTTCTTGGTATCCTTCACATAGGCTAAATAGGCTTCACATCCTTTACGTAATAGCTTCTTAGTTTGAATCACAGTCAGGAACTTTTGGGTTTGCCGTTTTTCGCTAAATACTACCTCCTCGTCCCCTGGCAGTTTCAAACTTACTTTCTTCTTTACACAATCAATCTGGGCTCCGTGGGCTGTCAACCAATCCATACCTACTATTACATCAAATTCTCCTAGTTTAAAAGGTATTAAATCTACCCGAAAGTGTCGCCCTTCTATTTCTAGGTCACAACCTGGATATACTTGGCTAAAAGGGATAATTTCATGATTAGCTATCTCTACTTGCAGTCTGTCTTTCAATGGTTCAGCTTTAAGGCCTAACTGACATACAAAATCTAGGGATATGAAAGACTTGGTAGTTCCCGAATCAAATAAAACATTTGCCTTAACTGAGTTGAGTAGTAGGGTACCTGCAATCACATCCGTGTTCCTCACGGCATCTTGCACCGTCATGTTAAAAGTTCTTGCAATAGGGGCCTTGTTAGAAGCAGTTCCACTCACTCTTGACGCAGCTGACCCAGAGGACAAACATTCCCTCATTCGGTGCCCTGGTTTCCCACACTTGAAGCAATTGCCTCCGACACTGGTGTTGTTACTAGTTCCTCGACAGGCGTTAGCATAATGTCCTGTCCGCCCACACTTGAAGCACTTCACATCCTGTAGGTTACACACGCCCGCATGTTTCCTTCCACACTTATTGCAATCCGGGGGTAGGGCTCGAGATGGGGTAGAGTAAGACGATCCCTGTGGCCGGCCGCCCTGGCCCACACTCCCACTTTCAGCTCTCTTGGTTCCAAAGTTTCCGCTAGGTTGGGATATCGCCCCTCGCTTCAATTTGATTGGAAAGCTCCCACCCCCAGAGTTTCCCTTTCGACTATCAAATTTCCTCTTCTTTCCTTCCCTCTCCTTCTGCATCTGTTCACTCCCAGCCTCAACAATTGATGCTTTTTGTACCAGGGTGGCATAGTCTGTCAGCTCAAGAACCGCCACACGATTCTGAATCCAATGCTTTACCCCCAGTTGAAACCTTCGGGCCCTCTTTGCCTCAGAGTTCACATATTCCGGCACAAACCTTGACAACTCAGTAAATTTGGCCTCATACTCGGCCACCGTCATGTTACCTTGCTTTAGTTCCAAAAACTTCAGCTCCATTTGTGTCTCCATGAACCTAGGGAAGTACTTTTCCAAGAACAGCTCGCTAAACCTCTCCCAGGTCACCACACCTCTTCCCTCCAAATTCTTCTTAGCTTCCCACCAATAGTTTGCCTCACCATTCAGGAGGTAGGTGGCGAAAATAGTCTTCTACCCCTCAGCGACTCCTTGTATCTCGAAAGATTTTTCCATTTCCTTCAACCAGGCTCTTGCCTCAACCGGGTCTGCGGTTCCCTTGAATTCCGGGGGTTTTAGGGATTTGAAATTCCGGAAGGCATTTGCGTTGCTGGGTGGTTGCTGAACCGGGGGACGGTCCAAGTTCTGCATAAGTAGTTCCATGAATTGCTCCATAGGGCCTCCCCTTGGATGTTCTACCTCTCGGGTGTCATCACCAGCTTCTTCTTCGTCGTACTCAGAGTTATAAAACATGTTATAATCGTTGCCCTCATCCTCACTCAGGTTCACGTTCTTCCCCTCATGGTTCTGGTGGCCTCCGATCCCATGGTGGCTACCCTGGCCTTCAGAACTGACCGGGTGGGCTCGAGTGTTCATTCTCCTGGGTGGCATGATTCTGATAATAAAACAAGAAATGGGTTAGGGTTTCCCAATTACCTGACAGCGTTTACACGAGTCAAGAACGTATCGTTCCTCCTCATAGGGGTGGAATTTGCAAAAGTTTTAATAACCTGATGCTGGTGATAAAACGTCAAAACATTTTTGGGGAAAAAATCGCTATGGGGTGCGAAAACATTTGCAGGAGTTTTCGAGATTTAAAAACTTCGAAATATTTTTTTTTTTTTTGAAAAATTTATTTTAAAATTTGTATGAACATTTTGGAAATTTGTAGAGAACAATTTGAAATCGCATGTCGTAAATTTGAAACAGCATGGTTGTACTTGTGGCTTGTAGAAATTGTATATTCACGGTTGTATATCAAAACAGTAAAGCATGGCATCAGAAAGTAAGGCAGTCGAGACAATATCCAGGAAACTGAACTAGATAAATACGATACAGAGTCATCACATAGTTTGGATGTTAAAGCCTAACACATGGTTCCAATATCAAGGTCTAGCAAAAGTGGAACAATAACAAGTACATCATCTGAATAGTTAGGGCTACACAAAAACAGGGCTACATCCGTACATACTATCCGAAGTCACATCAACATATCTGTAGGTCAGTCTACTCATCCACTGGTCAGAAAGGATACCACTGCACAAGTCAACTATCCCGCAAAATCGACACACTAATGTCATCTGAACCTAGAGGACTGAGCTATCCGTAACACATCATGGTGCCGCCCCGCGACGGAGCAAGGCCCTCACTCAGGAAAATGCACGACGCACAACACGCCTAGCATCCCTGGTCCGGACCACTCCGCCTCCGCGGACTCCCAAACCGATAATCCTCGCCCGACTCCTCCTCTCAATCCTAAGGAGTCGAGCTCTAGTCCTCCTAGCGACAGCAGTCCTCATCTCAGCTTGAATCCTCAGTCGCGCCTCGCGCTCCTCCACTAGTGCCCGCCTCGCCTCATTAAGTCTGGCCTTGGCAGAAAGTAGGTCTCGGGTCAGGAACTGCACAACATAGGCGTGCTCAGTGCCCGACACCGGGGGTAGGTCCATCGGTGGGGGTGGTATGGCAGGGATAGGAGCAGGAGCAGGGGTAGGGTCAAGCTCCTCCTCGCCAAAAGTATCATCCTCGGAGTCATCATCCGATGAAACAGGGCTCGATGACTGCGGAGAGGGTGGGGGTGACACAACACGGCCCTCACCAGATCGCACACTCTCCTCGTCAGTAGCTACAGGAGAGGGGGTAACAGGCTCAGGCTCAAAGGGCTCCTCATCGGGATCCTCATCATCAGTATCTCCTATCAGCGTAATCCAGGGGCCAAGCTCAGGGTCAGCACCCATGTCCTCCTCAGGATCCTCGGTATCTCGCATCAGTGCCTCATCATGCTCTCTCTCATAGGCCTCAGGGTCTGGTATCTCCGCCATCTACACAAGGGAAATAAGGTGGGTCACTAACCATAAAGAAAGGTTTAAGGAGTAGTTCCCTCACGGGCCTTAAAGTCAGGGCTATATCCGATAACCCGACTGCAAACTCGATGAGAGTTCTAGGTATTATAAGGGTTATTATTAGGGTTATTATTATTATTATTATTATTATTATTATTATTATAATTATTATTATTATTATTATTAGGGTTGCTTTCTTAAATTACTATCGTTTCTGAGAACTGTAACCTCGCTCTGATACCATTTCTGTGACGCCCCCAGATCCGGGATAGGCGCTCACGGTCCATTTTCCATTAATAACATACCTGTTCTTGCACATAATATATATAACAGCCATCGACCCCGCAATAAAACTCACACCGCACACACACACACACACACACAGGTTAGAGTCTCAGAAACGTCATACACTTGATTGAGCAAAAGTAAAAGTTTCAGAGTTATTACAGACAGAATTAAATAACATTTATGCTACCAACAACACTTCGATATGAAGCGGTGTTAGCGGCTTGAATGTTTGTTACGGTACACTGCTTTGCACAGGTCATACTTATAAATAAAACGTACTAACAAAAGTTGCCAACCAATCCGGCTAATGGGGCCTACCGGTGGAATCTCAACTGCTGCCTCGGGTCTAGTCACCTGCTTTCGGGCAGTCTGTCTGGGTCTTGCCATTTCTCTTAACTGTTGTGTTTGTAAATTTGAAAACAAGCAAGAGTGAGCAACTATAGCTCAGCAAGAAATATATGTATAAGTTAAGCAAATAACATTACATGTGTTTAGCAGTTATTAAACTCGTTTATATCAATCGGTTATAAATCATTTGTCATCGTTGATAAATTTCAAAGGTGCACCAATACGTGCCTTTGTTTTCAAAGTAAACTTACAGTTCTAGATATTGCATGAAGTCAACATCTTTCTCATCAAAATAGAACACTATCAACAACTTGGCACATAGGCCTAAGAAGCAGTGTCAGAGCATTTTTCCAAAGTGGAGGAATGGGACTTAAAGAAAACATAAAACCTGACAGGGATTGACGATGATCAGTCGCCACATCCAAGTCCAATAATTCGCGGGTCTTCTCTACCGGTAGAAGGATAGAAACTACATCCGTAACTATCCTCGGGTGAAAACTACATCCGTAATCACCCTCGATGAAAACTACATCCGTAATCATCCTTTGGCAACACCTGGGCCGGAATAATAATTGATGGACCGCCTGGCTCACGGCCGCTTACACATCCCGGGAATCATTCGTCAACGATTCCCACACCTGCCAGGGTCCCTTTTTCTTTTTCTTTTAAAAAACTTGATTTTGAATGAAAACTGAGTAGTTGAGGTCCGACATCAGTCGACCGATAATTCTTGAAATCGTACAAGAAACAAAACCTGACCGGGGGTTTTCGAAAACGTTTTGGGTTCGAAAGAGTTCGAGTTTGAAAACGCTAAAGGTATCTTGGATTAGCTTTGTCTTCAAAATAATGAACAATAATTAATAAATGATACTTTAAGATTTAATATTAATAAATAATAAACTAATTATTTAATTAAATAGCTTTTAATCCAAGATAGGTATTTTTGAGTATTTATGTTGATATAAAAATAAATACTTAGGTATACGATACTTCCCGAATGACCCTTCGGGTTTTCGCAATTTAATCACGATATAATAACATACCGCTCCCCGGTCAATGGTATATTTGGACCGCTACGACCTCTATTGCTAGAGTCGTTGTCCGAAGAAAACATTTCATTCTAAGTTCAAGGGGTACAAACATATATGTGCATATATCTCAATTTTCATCATAACCTCAATAAGCATAAGCATATAATACGATTGAAAACTACAAACACAACAGTGAAAGTCCTTATATATGTAAGTTTTGAAAAGTAAACTTGCCTTTGTGAGGTTGGGGTGGTCGATCTTGCGGAGTGGAATGATGATCTATACATAACCAATAGTCGTTCGTTAGTACCTTAACAATACCCTTTTAATTACAAGGTTTTAGGGGACACAAAATTAACTTGATGACTTCGTCTTATGACTCTCTAGCCCCACTATAGGTTCATGTCATCCCTCGATTATGTTCGTCACTTATTCGACTTAATTTGGTTACCATATTCGAAGCGTATCAATTCCCCCTTAAATTCATACTCCACTAGCTCCTCGTACGACTTTTTCACTTGCGCGAATTTTACTCTAACATTTTTATAAAATTGAAAAATACATATTTTAATCCAATTCTTTTTGGGTAGCCTTCACCACTGCAATTACTAGCTCCCCTAATGTTTCCATGATCCTACATAAATTTTTAGGGGTTTAAAGAGGGTTCACAAGTGGACCATTTAGTGCAGTTCGGATTCCAGAACCACTCTTCACTTCTCAGGCCATACACATCACCTAGTCATGAACCTTATATTTCTGTAAACCACATTCAAATACCTTTCCAACCATATGTATTAGGACCTCAAGAGACAAGATTTAGGGGTTCAAAACCCTCCTACAAGACAGTACAAGTTCCCAGAAAATTTACAAGAGGGGTTTGGAGTTTTACACCTTCTTGAGTAGCTAAAGACCTTGGGTGAGCTTTACAACCACTAAGAACACTTGGATGAGCCTTTACAACCATGCCTCCTTGTCTCCTTGGACAATGCACCCTTAACTAGTTACTATTCCTCTAGTTGCTTTTGCATTCCTAGTTTACTTTTCTAACAATCTATTTACATGAGCTTGCATGTAATATCTTTCCTTGTATTATTATTCCTCCACCAATGCTTGTCACTTAATCTTTAATTCATATCGTATCTTAATTAACTCCTCGTAATAATATTTTGTCGCGTAGAGATTTCCCTTGTAATTCCTTAAGTACTTAATTGTGTAAATTCCTCGAATATCCATAACTCCTTGTCATAATCCCTTAAATATCTTTTAATACTCTAATAACTCTCAAATCCCAAGTTTTATAAATCTTACTGGCAATAAGACTCTTGCCTTCAGCAATCTTCCCTTTTTCTTACATAGTGAATGTAACAACGTAATTTCTCAGATAATCAATTCCATTAAACAACATGGATGACTCAAAAGGTTCCAAATTCACAATGTCGTATGATATTATAAAAAGAATATTACAAAAATTAGGGTTCTTACATTTTAAGTTCATCAGACTTATATTATATGTATGACATATGCAAATGGAAGGCAAAGAGTGTGTAGATTTCTTATTGTAATTCTTTTGGTTGTAAGAACTCAATTTTGTGATTAATAAAATTTGGTTGCTCTGATTTCATCTCTGGGACTATAACGGGTGTGTTGTTGTTATTATTGGGTCACAAGGTTGTAATTTAATTTATGATGGTTTTGTGGATAGAAATTGAGACCGTAACGACCAGATCCCTGACCCCAAATCTGGGGGTGTTACAATAATGCTGGAGATGGAGGAGCAAGTAATAAAGGCAGGGGCAAAACTGAAGAACTTCAAACTTTGAAATCTAGCAAGTCTTCTAAATCACAGTTTGCTGGGATAAACACTGATACTCAAGGTACTTCAAAGACCAAGAGTTTGGTATTCTCTTCTAATCCACAGACGGATGAGGAGTTGGCTGCTAAGTTGTTTATTGAAGAAAATGAGGAAGGAGCTACAATCGAAGATATTAAAGATGAAGAAAAGAGTTTACAAGAACAACATCTCAAAGCTTTAAAGTCTGGAAAGTTAAAGAAAGGAAAAGCTCCTAGGCCTGTTCTTAAAGGCATTGTGATCAAGGAAAATGTTGATGCTGGTCAAAGATCACATTTATCAAAGAAATCAACAGAAGCAGAAGCTAAACTCAAGCTGAAAGGCATTGAAGGAGAAGTTTCAAAGAAGAAAGATACAACCTCAGTTTCTACACAAGTTGTACAGAAGAAAGAAAACACAACCTCTGTTGCTACACAAGTTGTGTCTAGACCTTTATCTTCTCAGTTGCAAACAGTTTTTGGTAAAGGAACACTTCATGATCCAAATCTATTATTTGGAGCCTCTATGGATTTTTCTAATGGAAGAGTTTTGTCTGGTAAGGTTGGAAACAATAAGGATGGTCTAGGCTCACACAAAGACAGAAGGCAATATACTGGTCCCAGAGATCCTTCTTCACTGGCTGTTCCAGGTCGTGGTGTCACTCAAGAGAGTTTGGACAGACTGGAATCAGTACAGTTAGTTTATCAGAAGAGTTTAAAGAAGGATTTTCTCTTGTACTTCATGGCTGATGGGACAGTATTTAGAATTTGTGAGAATGATATTGGCTTGAAATATTGGGAAGAACTAGAATATGTTCTATATCTTTTCAAGGTGAATAGTCAAAGGACTTAATCAGTTGCAAATGTGCTCAGACAGAAAATGCTCCAGAATTTGGCAATCAGAGGGATGAAGTGCAATAGCAGATATGTTCCTAAGTACAGAGACTGGAATGGAAATCTTATTGAAATGAAGAAGGGTACTGCAAAGTTAAAGACTGATCTGGGAATCACAGTACTTGAATTCAATTCACAGTCAGAGGAAGTCAAATTTATTAGGCTGGGAAATGAGATGAGGAGAAACAAAATCTATGATCTTAGATCTGCTATCTATCAGACAGATGAGAGTGATCCTCAGCTAAGAGAGATTAAGGAAGCTATGAAGATTGAGCTTGAAAATGCAGAGAGAAGATTGCTTATAGATTATCTCAGAACAACACCAGATCTTGAGGAGATTAGAGATTAAAGTCTGTAAGAATTTTCTTGTTATCTGTAGATTTTTGTTAAGTCAACTTTAAACTCTGCTTATTTTAATAAACACTGTGTTTGTATGAAATTGTTTTGACATCATCAATTATTGTTAACTTGTGCATTTTTACTAATGAACAAGTTGGGGGAGATTGTTAAATATAATTGATATGGTTAATATCAGTGTTTAAGTTTTACAGGGAAAAACATAGTTTAACTTGAAACAGGAAGCAGTCAGAGTTTAGTTAAACTCTGACAGTTAGAAGCTGAACAGAATTTGCTATAAGCTGACAATGGAAGCTCAACAGAGTTTGTTAAACTCTGTCTGGAGGAAGCGTCTACCTGTCAACAGTGTTTGAAGAATTATTGAAGATAATTATGGAAGCAATATCTTTGAAGATTGGATAGCTGTCAAAGAGATTGAGTTGACTAAGGAGACGAGTAGCAATCGTAATTGATATCAATTGTATAGTTAATTTATAGGAGTATCAATTATCGATTATATAGCAGCTATATATCTTATAAATACAGTTAGGTTAACCCTAGAAGGGTATCGATCGTGTAATACAATATCTTTCATTGTAACCTAAGCAGCTCTCTGTGATATTTTACATCACTGAGAGAGAAGTTAATTCAAACAGTTTTTAAAGCTTTTAAAGAACTTATTGTTATTCTCTCATACTTAGTTGATTATAAATGTGTATTCGGCCTAACACGTTTCTCCTGTGCTGTCTAATTAAACGATACTCTAATTTCGTTTTCTAAAATAAATTCGACCCAAAATTAAAAATTCTATTTCTCTAAATTTCCTAATTTTTAATAAATACTAGACACATATAGAAAATTAAATATGATACGTATATCTAAAATTTTAAAAAAAATACAGAACGCGCTAATTAAAAAAAATATACCAGTGCATCGCTCTTAAATAAAATATAAATATCGCGTAGGAAAATTATTCAAAAATTCACGGTTATTACAGTCTTCCCCCCTTATAGGATTCCGTCCTCGGAATCAAAATTACGCACTAAACAATTCAGGATATTTATTCCGCATTTCGCTAATTCCCACGTGGCTTCCTCAACTTGGTGGTTTCTCCAAAGTACTTTCACTAAATTTACTTTCTTAGTTCTTAACTCTTGTACTTTGTGATCTAGGATCTCTACTGGTTGTTCTTCGTAGGTCAAATCAGGACGTATTTCCACTGGTTCGTAGGTTATAACATGTCTGAAATTAGAATGGTATTCTCTTAACGCAGAAACATGAAACACATCGTGGATATGCTGAAGGTCTGGTGGTAAGGCCAACTGATAAGCTAATGGTCCTATCTTCTTGAGAATCTCAAAAGGTCCTATATATCTGGGGCTCAATTTGCCTTTCTTTCCGAATCTCATAACTCCCTTCCAAGGTGAAACTTTCAGCATCACTTTATCTCCTACTTCAAATGCTTTGTCTTTTCTCTTTTGATTTGCATACTTCTTCTGTCGATCCTAGGCTGCAACTAACCTTTTTCAAATAACTTCGGTCGCTTGCTTAGTTTGTTGAAGTAGTTCTGGTCCTAGTATTTTTCTTTCTCCTACTTCATCCTAGTATAGAGGTGATCTACACTTCCTTCCGTACAATGCTTCGTATGGTGCCATACATATGCTCGAGTGGTAACTATTGTTGTAAGCAAACTCAACTAAGGCAAATGATCATCCCAACTTCCTTTGAAATCAAGTGCACATGCTCTTAACATATCCTCAACTGTTTGAATTTTCCTTTGACTTTGTCCGTCGGTTTGTGGATGATATGCAGTGCTCAGATTTAACTTCGTGCCAAGACATTCTTGAAAACTCTTCCAAAATCGTGAAGTAAAACGGGCATCTCTATCAGAAACAATTGAAATAGGCACTTCGTGACGAGCTACAATTTCCTTTAGATATATGTTTACCAATCTCTCAACGGAGTACTTATCACTAATTGGTAGGAAATGCGCAGATTTAATGAGTCGGTCGACGATAACCAAAATCGCATCATGGCTAGCTCTAGTTCGGGGCAATCCTACGACAAAATCCATGGTAATATGTTCCCATTTCCACTCGGGTATCTCTAAGGGTTGTAAAAGTCCACTTGGTCGTTGATGTTCGGCTTTCACTTTCTGACAAGTCAAACACTTACTTACCCATTCTGCAATCTCTCTCTTCATGTTAGGCCACCAATAATTCAGCTTGATGTCTTGATACATTTTTTGTGCTCCCTGGGTGTATGGAATATCTCGAGTTATGCGCTTCGTTCATAATTTCTTCCTTCAATTCTGTAACATTAGGAATCCATATTCTTGACGCAAATCGCTTAATCCCCTTATCATCTTTTGAACTCAGAAATTCTTCTCCGATCAACTCTGATCTATTCTCTTCCACTACTTGTTCTTGACAACGGCGAATCTTCTCAAGTAACTCTGGTTGAAACTGAATGTGGTAAACTCTTTCATTGTTTTGGACTGGGACCTTGACCTCTAATTCCATTCTCTCAAATTCTCGGACCAATTCTTATGAGGTTGTCAACAGGTTGAGTCTTTCCTTTCTACTTAAAGCATCAGCTACAACATTATTCTTCCCTGGGTGGTAGTTTATCGAGCAATCATAGTCTTTGATCAATTCTAGCCATCTTCTCTGTCTCATGTGTAATTCCTTCTGCGTGAATATATACTTTAGGCTCTTGTGATCCGTGTAAATCTCGCATTTCTCTCCATAAAGGTAATGTCTCTAAATCTTGAGGGCAAAAACAATAGCAGCAAGTTCCAAATCGTGAGTAGGGTAACGGGACTCATATTCCTTCAGTTGTCGAGAGGCATAAGCTATTACTTTTCCGTGTTGCATCAGCACACATCCTAAACCCTTGTGAGAGGCATCGCTGAAAATCACGAAATCGTCTTTCTCATCGGGTAAGGTCAACACTGGGGCAGTAGTCAATCTCTTCTTCAATTCTTGAAAGCTTTCTTCGCATTTGGGGGTCCATTCAAACTTTTCACTCTTTCTTGTAAGTCGAGTCAGTGGCGTAGCTATCTTTGAGAAATCCTTCACGAATCTACGATAGTATCCGGCCAGTCCAAGGAAACTTCTAACTTCTGTTGGCGTCTTGGGTCTCTCCCAATCTGCTACGGCTTCTATCTTTGCGGGGTCTACAGGAAATCCCTTCGCCGCTCACAATATGTCCTAAAAATTGAACTTCTTTCAGCCAGAATTCACACTTCGAAAATTTTGCATATAACTTTTCCTTTCTCAGCATTTCCAGAACCAAACGGAGGTGTTCAGCATGTTCCTCAGGAGATTTCGAATATATCAAGATGTCATTAATAAATACAATCACGAACTTGTCCAAGTACCTCTTGAACACACGATTCATCAAGTCCATAAAGGCAGCTGGCGCATTCGTCAATCCAAAAGACATAACTAAGAATTCGTAATGTCCATATCGGGTCCTAAAAGTAGTCTTAGGAATATCCTCACGCTTGATCTTTAGTTGATGATAGCCGGATCTCAAATCAATCTTCGAAAAATATGTAGCTCCCTTAAGTTGGCCAAACAGATCGTCGATTCGAGATAGAGGGTTCCTGTTCTTGATGGTCATCTTGTTGCTCCGATTGTCAAATCTCTTCATAAAATTACTCCCACTACTCTGAAACTTCCTCTTGTTCCCATCTCTATCCTTCGGTTACAACTCACTCCCACTTTCGACTATAGCCGCTTTCTAAACCAAGATTGCATAATTGGTGATTTCAAACATGTCGACTCAATTCTGTATCCAGGGCTTCAATCCTTGTTGGAAATGCTTAGCTCTCTTTTCTTCGGTGTCTACATGATATGGTCCGAACCTTGAGAGTTCTGAAAACTTAGCTTCGTAATCATCAACAGTCATCGTCCCTTGCTTGAGTTCTAAAAACTTAATTTCTATCTGATTCTCTAAATACTTAGGAAAACACCTTTCCAGGAACAACTCTGTAAATCTGGTCCAAGGTATAACCGTATTACCTTCCATTACCCTCTTTGCTTCCTACCAATAATTTGATTCACTTTTCACTATATACATAGCAACGATGATAGTCCTAGCTTATGCAACACTGTATCGTGAAAATATTCTTTATTTCTCTCAGCCAATCTCTCATTTCTCATTTCTTTAGAATTAGTAATCCTTTTGGTCTCAACAATCTCTTACTACTAATAAGTCTTGATAGTGTTGGTATGGTTTGAGTTTCTCATTTTGTAAGATGCATTTCTTCTCATAGGGTCTTCTCATTTTAAAGAAAATCAAGGGGTTTTGCTTCTACTTTATGACACAAATATTCTCACTTTGATTCTTAACTAAGGTGTGGTTCCTTAAAGAAATGTTGTGGGTATATAGAGGTAAAACAACTATCGTACTTGGGGTAAGAAAATTTTAGAAAATATGATAAGCCATGCCTTAAGGGTCTGAAGTATCACAACTAGTTATGTAGTGATATAAAACAGGTGTTAGGACAAGTATGCAACATAAATCATGGTGAATTCTTTAATGATTCAATAAAGATATCTCTAATTAATTCTATATGTATCGCTTCTCATTCACTTCCAAATGATACAATCTTGCCTTCACGATTCCATGGCAAAGACATAATTCGTGTAGTAATCTACGAAATAGATAGATGGTAACATTTATAATAGTACCAGTTCTCTTATTAGGTTGGAGAAACGTCGATTTAATTTAATTCATGGGACTTCCCACGAACTCTACTGAGAGAAAAGCTCACGGTCATGATAATTTTCTCAACATTAATCTCAAAACTTCCAAAGTTTAAATCGTCGTTCAACTACTAAATTCAGAAGAAAGATAGGGGAAACATGCATTACTGTTCTCTTCGCTTTTCTTAATGAAAAACGATCACTCTTTCACCAACGTGTAATATATCATCAATGTATAATCGGTATCAATTCGCTTCACTCTTTTAAAGGATTGAGTTCGATGATTGCTCCGTAATCAAACCATTGTCTTAGAACCTTAGTATACTCCCATGAAACACCACGTAGGGTTTCGAAGATCTGACTATCGAGTTTACGCAAAGGTCTATTTCTATTTAGAAATTGTCACTCCAACTTGAGTTGTTGAAATTTCCATTTCTGGAAGAGAAGTTTCATCATTTTCAAATTTCCGTATACCACTTTTAGAATTCTTAGGCCCTAATCATTATATGATCCATAAGAACATTGAATAGAGATAACTCATAAGGAATAAATGTTAAACAACACATGTGCATGCTCAATTCTTGATGGTGAGATTCTTTTATGGAAGGATTAACTGAGAGATCATTATGATCATTGAACATTTGTTTTGTTGCATGTATCATTAGGACAACCGTCATAGTACACAAGGTGAACAGCCTTTGGTACTCTAATAACAAACAACAGTACAAATGGTGGCATCCCACCAGACTTCTATCACAGAGACAGATAGTCTTTCCCTGTATAAGTAGGGTTGTTCATCTCAGTATCACAAAGGGTGTCCAATATAGGAGGGGATATGAAAGAGGTTTATATTTATAGAAGTACATAATGCTCTGTAAATGAACCTTTGAACAATATAGGTCCTTTCGAACAGGATAGATATTGCCTGAGTAAATTCAAATGGTAAAAATCATCGATAATCATTGTTAAAGAAGTTATTTAAGGAACGATTTCCTAGCACAAAATAAGCTCTTAGGAACAACTATCGATTCTCAAATAAAAGCGACACTCGTAGACTCCGGTAGCTCATCAGGGAAGAAAATCTCTAAGAGTGGATGTACTAAAAACACAATATCATAAAGAACTATTTCAACCTCTATATGTTATATCTTTAGAAAACTATGCCGGTCACGACATCGTTTAAGAGTTAGCCTCGAACTTGGAACACATAGTTGATCTCTCTTTAAGTCCATCTCTGGTGCACGTACCTTGTGCTGGTCCAACTCTTACTGGTAAAGATACTGACAACATCTACCAAATGTGGGAAACTCTGCAGGGTATCATCCAATCTTAACAATAATGGAAACTTAGGCATCCTATCTTAAATCAATTGTGAACTAGGGGTCCATGCGAATAAGGTGTAGGAAGTCTATCTCGAGCAGAACAAAAGTCAGCAGATCCGGAGGTAGACATCTACAAAAGTACGAAAAATCTCGGTTACAACCAGGTTCTAATCGATTGGATAAGGCTATAAATATATATAAAGGCGTAAGGCACTTAGTGCTAAAATCTCAACATCGTATTATGTCTCTAAATTCTCACATCGTGTTATAATTCTAGGCTCGTACGATTCCTAAAAATATAACTAAGGCTCTGATACCAAGCTGTGACGCCCCCAAATCCACTGTTTGTAGACTTAGGTCGCCACTTACCGTTAATACCTGCCTTATTCAAAAATACAATACAACGCATAATAAACATGAAGGTTTTATCGTACATCAGTGGTTCCATCCCATAAGTCCAAGCATCGACAAGTCTCAGAATTATTACAACATATAACTAGTACACACGATATCAATAAACACGTCGGAACAGATGCTACTAGTCTCGATAGGGTCATCGTCTCTGAGGTAAGCATACTAGTCCCGCTCAGTGCCCTGGTGCATTTTCTCCTTCCCCTTGAAACGAGAGGTTTCGCCTTGTTCCACCTTTACTGAAAAACAATATCAACAACAAGAATGAGCAACTAGGTGCTCAGCAAGTCCACTGACTCGCTCTC
Source organism: Saposhnikovia divaricata (assembly GCA_036435485.1). Classification (NCBI taxonomy): domain Eukaryota; kingdom Viridiplantae; phylum Streptophyta; class Magnoliopsida; order Apiales; family Apiaceae; genus Saposhnikovia; species Saposhnikovia divaricata. The sequence continues at coordinate 40,244,962 of CM071599.1, forward strand.
TCACTACCAAGGAAGGTGGAAAGAAAACAACTTTATTTATGAAAGATACTCGTATGCAGGCAAAATGCCATGGAAATACTTACTGATAAACTTAAACAACTTATCTCTGAATAAAGAAATTGGAATTTAAAACTTGAGATACCGGTCTTCCGCCTTTACGATACCCCACAACGAGATCAACCGCTGTGTCTCAAGTACCGCATACCCGTGATACCCCATAGCACGATCACTACTATGTCGTAGGTACCACTATATCGTTTTGCTAGCAAAAAGGTGGTTGAAAAGTCAACCTGGCATCATTTGTGCCAAAAATGTTAATATTTCTCTTTCGATACCACGAGTTTATTCCTCGTGTTGATCTGAAAGAAAATCCATGGGCCATCTCCCATGTTGACCAGTGAATTATAAGATTATTTCTCCGAATAAAAATTGATTGATTTGGATTCCTATTCGATTCTGGCCGACCGCCAGTCTACACTTTGTACAAGACCGACCTGAACAATAGGCCATCACAATAATTTCAAAAGAAAATAATTTATGATATTGACACGAACAATATGTCAGTATGAGACAATGAAATAACCACCTTGAACAAGTAAGGTTTGTTGATTAGACTAAATCATGTGGGGTTGTCTTGAATTAATAAGAACGACTCGATTCAGAAAGAAAACTTCCAAATACACTAGAGTAGGTATTTTAGGGGAAATTCTGATGATATACCATGCTCCTATTTACTTTTCTAATTGTATCTATTTTGATTCGAACAATGAATCAAATTTAAACATTGAAACAAAATTTATCGGATCTGGACAATGGATCCGATTGAAGTCAATAAAGTCTAAACTACCTCGATATATGAGCGTAGTTCTAACTGAATAATATTTATGGGCCATCTTGAGCAATAAGATCCCCTAGATTTCAATCTAAGTACGTTTTACGAATTTATCAAAATTTTGGAAATATCTCTATAAGTTTTCTGAATCAATAACAGGATATTTTATAGCGAACTGATAATCCAGAACATATCTTAACATAATAATATCTCAGCATTTCTCGAAATATTTCAAAAGGAGTGAGGGTCAGGAGGAACTTGCCTTGATCTCGAAGTGCAATAAATGCCGATAAAATTTATACTCTACCCGTGAACTTAGCTTTGATCTACAGCTCGGGAATTATTCTCTAAAAATGGCAACCAGAAAAATATGAGCAATTCGTCAAATTAAAAATATTCCTGAACCGATAATATAATATTTAAAAATAAAATATCTCTTGGAGATATCCACAATAATTAACGGAAAACAATTCCCAGATAATTAAGTCTCTCTTCGAACTCAGTAATTAAATCTCGAAAATATATCGTATTTTTAATATCCGTAAATCCGACTTAAAACGAAAATAGGGTTACGACAATTAACGGCAATACTCCATTTTTAAATCTCGTAAATAATTAAATATTACTCCGATTTTAGTCTCTAAAATAATCTGACTCGATCCGATTAATTAAAATAAACCGGAAAAGCTAATTATAAATCTTCTAAAATAATACCACTTTTTAATCCTATTTATTCACAATTATTCCTCTTTTATCGACAAATTAATAAATCTCTAATTTTCGTCCAAAAATCACAAAATAATTCTTTTTAAACAATTAATAATTAATCCATTTTTATTAAACTCTTTTTATTCTCACAATTTTATAATAACAACTCAATTATTTAAACCAAATTTTTAAAACATTCAATCTCTTTTTATTGCTCAACATTTTTAAAATATTAACTCAATTATTAAAACCAATTTTTTTAAAAATATACAACCCCTTTTATTAATTAATATTATCTTTTTATTAACATTTAAATCTATCTATCTATATATATATATATATATATATATATATATATATATATATATATATATATATATATATATTAAATCCATTCGTTTAAACAGATTCAGGAAAAAAAACACTGCAGCGGTGCGTGGGGCCCACGCGCCACCGCCGCCGCCGCCGTGCCTCCCCATCCCCCTGTTCTGTCTCTCTCCTGCAACCCCTCTCTCTCTCTCTCTCTTCCTCTCTCCCTCAACTCAATCTCTCTATCTCTATCTCTCTCTCTCTCTCTCACCGTCAATCTCTCTCTCTCTCTCTCTCTCTCTCTCTCTCTCTCTCTCTCTCTCTCTTTCTCCTATCTTCTCTCCCATCTCTTTCCGACTCGTCCCCAAAACAAACACCCCAACAATCTCTTGCCGTCTCTCTCTCTCACGACCGAATCTCTCTCTCAATCCCGACCTCTCTCTGTCTCCGCCTTCTCCTCGTCGTCGTCTACCTCTTCTTCTCCGCCTCCCTCCCTCTCGATCTCCTCTTTCTCTCTCTCGTTCTCCCCCTTATCGCCGCCTAATCTCTCCGACCCCTCTCTCCGTTCAATCTCTCTATCTGTCTCACTGTCTCTCCCCAACACACACCTCACCAACACAACCCAACAACACAACTCAGAGAACAACCATCCTAAATTTCTAAGTACCAATCGTACTCATACCCACCAGATTCAAGGAAGAAGAAAACGAAAAGAACGAAATCGAAATAAAACAATTTAGAGAAGAAATATAACTACCTGATGTTATTACTCTGTTTTTGTGTATATGTGTATGTGGTCGAATTTTTTTTGTGATTTAAGGGGAGATAAGTAGTGGTCTTGCAGGAAGAATAAAGAAGATGGGTTACTTGTATTGTATTCTCTGTTTGTAAATATAAGGCCGGGTTCTGCTTATTGAATTAAAAGGAATACTAGTGCTTCTACTAATGATGAAACATAATGCCTTTCATTTATTAAAATAAAAAGAAATAATTTGTGGGAGACAAAATAAATGCTGAAAAAATAAACTAAAAAAAATAATGATTATGTTTATATTAGTGAAATGTTTGGTGAAAAGATCTCGTTTCTCCCGTGCTGTCTAATTAAAAGATACTCTAATTTCGTTTTCTAAAATAAATTCGACCCAAAATTAAAAATTCTATTTCTCTAAATTTCCTAATTTTTAATAAATACTAGACACATATAGAAAATTAAATATGATACGAATATCTAAAATTTTAAAAAAATACAAAATGCGCTAATTAAAAAAAATATACCAGTGCATCGTTCTTAAATAAAATATAAATATCGCGTAGGAAAATTATTCGAAAATTCACGGTTATTACAACATTCATATATGAATGGTTAATAGAATTAACAGATTTGGCATTCCTGACCGAGTTTGTTGGTACGAATCGAAACTCCGAGGTTAAGCGTGCTTTCGGTTAGAGCAATCTATGACGGGTGACTCCCTGGGAAGTTCCCCTTTTCAAAAAAAATGTTTAAGTTTGCTACTAATTTTTTTGAATCACTAAATTATTTTTTCGTGGGACATTTGTATTAAAATATAATTTAAGCATTCATATATGAATTTTAAATTGAATATTTGGGAAAAGAGATAATTTTTTTGAGCAAACTTAAAAAATCTTTGTGAAAAAGGGAACTTCCCATAGGGTCACCCATCGTAGATTACTCTACACCAAGCACGCTTAACCTCAGAGTTTCGATTGGCACCAACACACTCGGCCAGGAATGTCACATCTGTTAATCTTATTAACCATTCATATATGAATGCGAAAGGAATTCCACTCATATTTCAATATTTTTTTAAATATTTATTTATATATATTGATTTAAAATTCGAAAAAAACATAAAATTATATTTTAAATTAATCGTTTTTTCGGAATTTTAGTTTAAAATTCCGGGAAAAATAATTTCAACCATTTTTCTCAACTTTTAAATTAAATATTAGGAATAAAATATAATTTTATGTTTTTTTTTCGAATTTTAAAGGCAATTTTATTAGTAGAGGTTGGCAACTCAAACTGACGCCTAGATGACGTCATGCTGAGGCTGTCTGCCGGATGGAGACAATGCGGCAGTATTTTTAAATCTTTTTTTCGGATTCTACTGCCGCGAGGAGTCGTTGCGGCTACTTGCTGTTTTTAGATTTATTTCCAGTTTTTCGAATATTAGGAAAAACATATTTAAATTTTGGGAAAAAAATTAGTCTTTCATTTTCCTCGAATTTTATATTTAACATTTGAAATAAATTAGTTCTGTAATTTATTTCTTGATATTAAAAATTGGAAAAATGATATTCTATTGATAAAAATTTATCCTAATTTTTTTTTAAATTAAATGTTTTCAAATTTTAAATTAAATTTTGGAAAAAAAATATTTTATCAATAGAATATAATTTTTTTTTCACTTTTTTTTGTCATATTTTTTATCATATCATATAATTCATTTTTAAGGAAATTATGGATTCAATATTTTTATAAATAGTAATCGTTTTTTCGAATTTTAGTTTAAAAATCTAGGAAATATAATTTCTTCCATTTTTCTTGAATTTTAAATTAATTATCTAATTCAAAAAAATAATTTAGTAATCCAAAAAAATTATTAGCGCATTTTTTTCGGATTTTAAAACAATATTTATAAATAAATATCTCCAAAATATTATTAATTAAAAAATATTGAAATATGAGTGTAATTCGTTTCACATTCATATATGAATGGTTAATAGAATTAATAGATTCGACATTCCTGGCCGAGTGTGTTGGTGCGAATCGAAACTCCGAGGTTAAGCGTGCTTTGGGTTAGAGCAATCTATGATGGCTGACCCCTTGGGAAGTTCCCTTTTTCAAAAAAAAATTTTAAGTTTGCAATAATTTTTTTTGAATCACTAAATTATTTTTTCGTGGGACATTTGTATTAAAATATAATTTAGGCATTTATATATGAATTTTAAATTGAATATTTGGGAAAAGAGATAATTTTTTTGAGCAAACTTAAAAAAAATTTATGAAAAAGGGAACTTTCCAGGGGGTCACCCATCATAGATTGCTCTACCCCAACCACGCTTAACCTCGGAATTTCGATTGACACCAACACACTCGGCCAGGAATGCCACATCTGTTAATCACCATTCATATATGAATGCGAAACGAATTACACTCATATTACAATATTTTTTTAAGTAATAATAATTTAATATATTTATTTATAAATATTGCTTTAAATTCGAAAAAAAACATAAAATTATATTTTGAATTAATCGTTTTTTTGGAATTTTAGTTTAAAATTCTGGGAAAAATAATTTCAACAATTTTTCTTAAATTTTAAATTGAATATTAGGAATAAAATATAATTTTATGCTTTTTTTCGAATTTTAAAGGCAATTTTATTAGTAGAGATTGGCAACTCAAACTGACGCCTGGATGACGTCATGCTGAGGCTGTCTGCCGCATGGAGACGTTGCGGCAGTATTTTTAAATCCTTTTTTTCGGATTCTACTGCCGCGAGGAGTCGTTGCGGCTACTTGCTGTTTTTATATTTATTTCCAGTTTTTCGAATATTATGACAAAAATATTTAAATTTTGGAAAAAAAATTAGTCTTTCATTTTTCTCGAATTTCATATTTAACATTTGAAATAAATTAGTTCTGTAATTTATTTCTTGATATTAAAAATTGGAAAAATGTTATTCTATTGATAAAATTTTTTCCTAAATTTTATTCAAATTTTAAATTAAATTTTGGTAAAAAAAAATATTTTATCAATAGAACATAATTTTTTTTCACTTTTTTTTGTCATATTTTTTATCATATCATATAATTCATTTTTAAGGAAATTATGGATTCAATATTTTTATAAATAGTAATCGTTTTTTTCGAATTTTAGTTTAAAAATCTAGGAAATATAATTTCTTCCATTTTTCTCGAATTTTAAATTAATAAGTTAATTCTAAAAAATAATTTAGTAATTCAAAAAAATTATTAGCGCATTTTTTTCGGATTTTAAAGCAATATTTATAAATAAATATCTCCAAAATATTATTACTTAAAAAAATATTGAAATATGAGTGAAATTCGTTTCACATTCATATATAAATGGTTAATAGAATTAAAAGATGTGGCATTCCTGGCCGAGTGTGTGTGTGTGAATCAAAACTCCGAGGTTAAGCGTGCTTTGGGTTAGAGCAATCTATGATGGGTGACCCCCTGGGAAGTTCCCTTTTTCAATTTTTTTTTTATTTTTAACTTTGCTACTAATTTTATTGAATCACTAAATTATTTTTACGTGGGACATTTGTATTAAAATATAATTTAAGCATTCATATATGAATTTTAAATTGAATATTTGGGTAAAGAGATAATTTTTTTGAGCAAACTTAAAAAATTTTTCTGAAAAATGGAACTTTCCAGGGGGTCACCCATCATAGATTGTTCTACCCTAAACACGCTTAATCTCGGAGTTTCGATTGGTACCAACACACTCGGCCAGGAATGCCACATCTGTTATTCTTATTGACCATTCATATATGAATGCGAAACGAATACCACTCATATTTCAATATTTTTTTAAGTAATAATATTTTAAAATATTTATTTATAAATATTGCTTTAAAATTCGAAAAAAAACGTAATATTATATTTTAAATTAATCATTTTTTTGGAATTTTAGTTTAAAATTCCGGGAAAAATGATTTCAACCATTTTTCTCGAATTTTAAATTCAATATTAGGAATAAAATATAATTTTATGCTTTTTATCGAATTTTAAAGGAAATTTTATTAGTAGAGCTTGGCAACTCAAACTGACGCCTGGATGACGTCATGCTGAGGCTGTATGCCGCATGGAGACATTGCGGCAATATTTTTAAATCTTTTTTTTTCGGATTCTACTGCCGCGAGGAGTCGTTGCGGCTACTTGCTGTTTTTAGATTTATTTCCAGATTTTCGAATATTAGGAAAAAATATTTAAATTTTGGAAAAAAAATTAGTCTTTCATTTTTCTCGAATTTTATATTTAACATTTGAAATAAATTAGTTCTGTAATTTATTTCTTGATATTAAAAATTGGAAAAATGATATTCTATTGATAAATTTTTTCCTAAATTTTTTTTAAATTAAATTTTTTCAAATTTTAAATTAAATTTTGGTAAAAAAATATTTTATCAATAGAATATAATTTTTTTCACTTTTTTTTGTCATATTTTTTATCATATCATATAATTCATTTTTAAGGAAATTATGGATTCAATATTTTTATAAATAGTAATCGTTTTTTTCGAATTTTAGTTTAAAATCTAGGAAATTTAATTTCTTCCATTTTTCTCGAATTTTAAATTAATTAGCTAATTCAAAAAAATAATTTAGTAATTCAAAAAAATTATTAGCGCATTTTTTTAGGATTTTGAAGCAATATTTATAAATAAATATCTCCAAAATATTATTACTTAAAAAAATATTGAAATATGAGTGGAATTCGTTTCACATTCATATATGAATGGTTAATAGAATTAACAGATTTGACATTCCTGGCCGAGTGTGTTGGTGCGAATCGAAACTTCGAGGTTAAACGTGCTTTGGGTTAGAGCAATCTATGATGGGTGACCCCAGGGATGTTCCCTTTTTCAAAAATTTTTTTAAGTTTGCTACTTATTTTTTTGAATCACTAAATTATTTTTTTCGTGGGACATTTGTATTAAAATATAATTTAATCATTCATATATGAATTTTAAATTGAATATTTAGGAAAATATATATTTTTTTTGGGCAAACTCAAAAAAAAATTGTGAAAAAGGGAACTTCCCAGGGGGTCACCCATTGTAGATTGCTCTACACCAAGCACGATTAACCTCGGAGTTTCGATTGGCACCAACACACTCGACCAGGAATGCCACATCTATTAATCTTATTAACCATTCATATATGAATGCTAAACGAATTCCACTCATATTTCAATATTTTTTAAAATATTTATTTTTAAATATTGATTTAAAATTTGTAAAAAAACATAAAATTATATTTTAAATTAATCGTTTTTTTAGAATTTAATTTAAAATTCTGGGAAAAAAAAATTCAGCCATTTTTCTCGAATTTTAAATTAAATATTAGGAAGAAAATATAATTTTATGCTTTTTTCGAATTTTAAAGGCAATTTTATTAGTAGAGGTTGGCAACTCAAACTGACGCCTGGATGACGTCATGCTGAGGCTGTCTACCGCATGGAGACATTGCGGCAGTATTTTTAAATCTTTTTTTTTCGGATTCTACTGCCGCGAGGAGTCGTTGCGCCTACATGCTGTTTTTAGATTTATTTCCAGTTTTTCGAATATTAGGAAAAACATATTTAAATTTTGGGAAAAAAATAAGTCTTTCATTTTTCTCGAATTTTATATTTGACATTTGAAATAAATTAGTTCTGTAATTTATTTCTTGATATTAAAAATTGGAAAAATGATATCCTATTGATAAAAATTTTTCCTAAATTTTTTTTGAAATTAAATTTTTTCAAATTTTAAATTAAATTTTGGAAAAAAAAATATTTTATCAACAGAATATAATTTTTTTTCACTTTTTTTTGTCATATTTTTTATCATATCATATAATTCATTTTTAAGGAAATTTTGGATTCAATATTTTTATAAATAGTAATCGTTTTTTTCGAATTTTAGTTTAAAAATCTAGGAAATATAATTTCTTCCATTTTTCTCGAATTTTAAATTAATTAGCAAATTCAAAACAATTATTAGCGCATGTTTTTCGGATTTTGAAGCAATATTTATAAATAAATATCTCCAAAATATTATTACTTAAAAAAATATTGAAATATGAGTGGAATTCGTTTCACATTCATATATGAATGGTTAATAGAATTAACATATTTGACATTCCTGGCCGAGTGTGTTGGTGCGAATCGAAACTTCGAGGTTAAGCGTGCTTTGGGTTAGAGCAATCTATGATGGGTGACCCCCAGGGATGTTCCCTTTTTCAAATTTTTTTTTTAAGTTTGCTACTTATTTTTTTGAATCACTAAATTATTTTTTCGTGGGACATTTGTATTAAAATATAATTTAAGCATTCATATATGAATTTTAAATTGAATATTTGGGAAAATTGAAATTTTTTTTGAGCAAACTTAGAAAAAATTTGTGAAAAAGGGAACTTCCCAGGGGGTCACCCATCGTAGATTGCTCTACCCCAAGCACGCTTAACTCGGAGTTTCGATTGGCACGAACACACTCGGTTAGGAAAGCCACATCTATTAATATTATTAACCATTCATATATGAATGCGAAACGAATTCCACTCATATTTCAATATTTTTTAAAATATTTATTTACAAATATTGATTTAAAATTTGTAAAAAACATAAAATTATATTTTAAATTAATCGTTTTTTTGGAATTTTAGTTTAAAATTCCGGGAAAAAAAATTTCAGCCATTTTTCTCGAATTTTAAATTAAATATTAAGAATAAAATATAATTTTATGCTTTTTTCGAATTTTAAAGGCAATTTTATTAGTAGAGGTTGGCAACTCAAACTAACGCCTGGATGACGTCATGCTGAGGCTGTCTACCGCATGGAGACATTGCGGCAGTATTTTTAAATCTTTTTTTTTTCGGATTCTACTGCCGCGAGGAGTCGTTGCGGCTACTTGCTGTTTTTAGATTTATTTCCAGTTTTTCGAATATTAGGAAAAATATATTTAAATTTTGGGAAAAAAATAAGTCTTTCATTTTTCTCGAATTTTATATTTGACATTTGAAATAAATTAGTTCTGTAATTTATTTCTTGATATTAAAAATTGGAAAAATGATATCCTATTGATAAAAAAATTTCCTAAATTTTTTTTTAAATTAATTTTTTTCAAATTTTAAATTAAATTTTGGAAAAAAAAAATATTTTATCAACAGAATATAATTTTTTTTCACTTTTTTTTGTCATATTTTTTATCATATCATATAATTCATTTTTAAGGAAATTATGGATTCAATATATTTATAAATAGTAATCGTTTTTTTTTAAATTTTAGTTTAAAATCTAGGAAATATAATTTCTTCCATTTTTCTCGAATTTTAAATTAATTAGCTAATTCAAAAAAATAATTTAGTAATTTAAAAAAATTATTACCGCATTTTTTTCAGATTTTGAAAAAATATTTATAAATAAATATCTCCAAAATATTATTACTTAAAAAAATATTGAAATATGAGTGGAATTCGTTTCACATTCATATATGAATGGTTAATAGAATTAACAGTTTTGACATTCCTGGCCGAGTGTGTTGGTGCGAATCAAAACTTCGAGGTTAAGCGTGCTTTGGGTTAGAGCAATCTATGATGGGTGACACCCTGGGATGTTCCCTTTTTCAAATTTTTTTTTTAAGTTTGCTACTTATTTTTTTGAATCACTAAATTATTTTTTCGTGGGACATTTGTATTAAAATATAATTTAAGCATTCGTATATGAATTTTAAATTGAATATTTGGGAAAATTGATATTTTTTTTAGCAAACTTAGAAAAAATTTGTGAAAAAGGGAACTTCCCAGGGGGTCACCCATCGTAGATTGCTCTACCCCAAGCACGCTTAACTCGGAGTTTCGATTGGCACGAACACACTCGGCCAGGAAAGCCACATCTATTAATATTATTAACCATTCATATATGAATGCGAAACGAATTCCACTCATATTTCAATATTTTTTAAAATATTTATTTATAAATATTGATTTAAAATTTGTAAAAAACATAAAATTATATTTTAAATTAATCGTTTTTTTGGAATTTTAGTTTAAAATTCCGTGGAAAAAAATTTCAGCCATTTTTCTCGAATTTTAAATTTAATATTAGGAATAAAATATAATTTTATGCTTTTTTCGAATTTTAAAGGCAATTTTATTAGTAGAGGTTGGCAACTCAAACTGACGCCTGGATGACGTCTTGCTGAGGCTGTCTACCGCATGGAGACATTGCGGCAGTATTTTTAAATCTTTTTTTTTTCGGATTCTACTGCCGCGAGGAGTCGTTGCGGCTACTTGCTGTTTTTAGATTTATTTCCAGTTTTTCGAATATTAGGAAAAACATATTTAAATTTTGGGAAAAAAATAAGTCTTTCATTTTTCTCGAATTTTATATTTAACATTTGAAATAAATTAGTTCTGTAATTTATTTCTTGATATTAAAAATTGGAAAAATGATATCCTATTGATAAAAATTTTTGCTAAAATTTTTTTTAAATTAAATTTTTTCAAATTTTAAATTAAATTTTGGAAAAAAAATATTTTATCAACAGAATATAATTTTTTTTCACTTTTTTTGTCATATTTTTTATCATACCATATAATTCATTTTTAAGGAAATTTTGGATTCAATATTTTTATAAATAGTAATCGTTTTTTTCGAATTTTAGTTTAAAAATCTAGGAAATATAATTTCTTCCATTTTTCTCGAATTTTAAATTAATTAGCAAATTCAAAAAAATTATTAGCGCATTTTTTTCGGATTTTGAAGCAATATTTATAAATAAATATCTCCAAAATATTATTACTTAAAAAAATATTGAAATATGAGTGGAATTCATTTCACATTCATATGTGAATGGTTAATAGAATTAACAGATTTGACATTCCTGGCCGAGTGTGTTGGTGCGAATCGAAACTTCGAGGTTAAGCGTGCTTTGGGTTAGAGCAATCTATGATGGGTGACCCCCAGGGATGTTCCCTTTTTCAAAAAATTTTTTTAAGTTTGCTACTTATTTTTTTGAATCACTAAATTATTTTTTCGTGGGACATTTGTATTAAAATATAATTTAAGCATTCATATATGAATTTTAAATTGAATATTTGGGAAAATTGATATTTTTTTTGAGCAAACTTAGAAAAAATTTGTGAAAAAGGGAACTTCCCAGGGGGTCACCCATCGTAGATTGCTCTACCCCAAGCACGCTTAACTCGGAGTTTCGATTGGCACGAACACACTCGGCCAGGAAAGCCACATCTATTAATATTATTAACCATTCATATATGAATGCGAAACGAATTCCACTCATATTTCAATATTTTTTAAAATATTTATTTATAAATATTGATTTAAAATTTGTAAAAACAGATAAAATTATATTTTAAATTAATCATTTTTTTGGAATTTTAGTTTAAAATTCAGGGAAAAAAAATTTCAGCCATTTTTCTCGAATTTTAAATTAAATATTTGGAATAAAATATAATTTTATGCTTTTTTCGAATTTTTAAGGCAATTTTATTAGTAGAGGTTGGCAACTCAAACTGACGCCTGGATGACGTCATGCTGAGGCTGTCTACCGCATGGAGACATTGCGGCAATATTTTTAAATCTTATTTTTCGGATTCTACTGCCGCGAGGAGTCGTTGCGGCTACTTGCTGTTTTTAGATTTATTTCCAGTTTTTCGAATATTAGGAAAAACATATTTAAATTTTGGGGAAAAAATTAGTCTTTCATTTTTCTCGAATTTTATATTTAACATTTGAAATAAATTAGTTCTGTAATTTATTTCTTGATATTAAAAATTGGAAAAATGATATCCTATTGATAAAAATTTTTCCTAAATTTTTTTTTAAATTAAATTTTTTCAAATTTTAAATTAAATTTTGGAAAAAAAATATTTTATCAATAGAATATAATTTTTTTTCACTTTTTTTGTCATATTTTTTATCATATCATATAATTCATTTTTAAGGAAATTATGGATTCAATATATTTATAAATAGTAATCGTTTTTTTTTAAATTTTAGTTTAAAATCTAGGAAATATAATTTCTTCCATTTTTCTCGAATTTTAAATTAATTAGTGTAACGCCCCCAAATCCGGGTCAGGAGATTTGGTCGTTACCTAAGAATCCTCAAAGTAAACATCACCACTTTAATAAAACATTATTCCGTGTAATTGTCAAAAATTGAAATATAATCTTTGTGACCCAAACAATCCAAGATCTTTTAGGTTATAGTGCTAGAAACAAGAATCCAAATTCCATAAAATAGCAACTTTCAGCTTTACCACATTCTCTTATATCAAAACTTAAATCACTGGTATAACTTCGACAAGAAGTATACCAGGCCAACAATACGTAATAATAATTATTAGAGTTTAACTATATTAAATAGACCTTACTCTGGATCAGGACATCCCGTGTCAAGTTATCTTCAAGATAGCGTCTGCTTCTTCTCTCTTCGAATTGTACGAATATGTCTCGCCAAACTACCTTACTGAAAAGTTAGGGTTTCGAAACAAACAAGTATGAGCGGAAGAAATGCTCAGCAAGTGTGTAGTAAAACAGGAGTAATAATAATATCATTGTTAGTGAAAACATATAATATCTATCAAAACTCAAATCACAAGAGAAATATTTCGAATCAAAAATCTATCAACACAGAATGGATTAAAATAAAGTGTGAAATGGGTATTCGGACATGATAGGTTCAGTGTTCTACTAGTGGGATCCCGACTACCTAAACAATTGGTTTAGTTGTACTCCTGACAAGGAGGCATCACTAAGGAGATAATAGTCTCAAAGGTTATCGACAAGTTCGATACAGTAAATGGGGTATAAATTGAATAAACAAGAATGACAATAAATGTCGACAAGATCGACAATAAATGAATTAATACCATAATAATCATATTTAAAATAATCTCACTTGAACAAGAAGTGAAGGGAAAGCACTTGCCTCGAATTCTCAGCTATCAAGAAATGTCACCGTAATACTGCTTTCATCTTCTATCTTACGGCGTCACAATCTTCTAATTTGATCATTATTTGGTTCAACGCTCTTGCGGTTGCCACGAGTCTAATCCGTCGATATCGAGCTCGCGCGCCAATTCCAATATCAAACATAAGACAATACTTTAGTCTCTAGACGACAATTCTAATAGTTTCTATAAACGCTTATAAACTCAACTTGAACGTATTAACCATACTCACCGATTTCTCTGTTGGAAGGAGATAATCGAAGACGTCCCCTCTGAACATATATGTTTTCCCGTTGGAAAACGCCTCACAGTGAATCCAACAACCACAACCAATATCTCATCCATCTTCATCCTTCCTCATTTAACCCTCACTTATATCCGCCGAAAATTCTGAGTCAACTTCCCACTAAATCCCCGGATAAATAAATCTTCTCCGAACTCAGGAATCCAATTTAAAACCATAATTATTACTATCACTTTTAACCAAAAATAATTTGTAATAATTTTACTTTTAATTATCCTCACAATTCTAATTGTTTTACTCATTTTTAACATTAATCCGATTTTAGCCTCTAAAATAATTGGCTCATACAAATTTCACAAAAAAATTCACATAAAAGCTCTATTTTAACTAAATCCAGTTTAGGGCAATAATAATATTATAAATCTCTAATTATTCTCAAAAGCAAAGAACCCATTTTTATTGGAACAAGGGTATAAATCTCGATTTTATTCCAGAAATAAAATAATCCACGAATTCATTTTAATCTTGTAAATAATTTAATAATAATTCCGGTTTTAGTCTCTAAAATAATCTGATTCGATCCGGTTAATAAAAATAATCCGGAATTACTGAATATAATCTTCCAAAATTAAAACCATATTTTCATCTATTTATTCAAAATTATTCTCTTTTATTGACAAATTTTTAGATTCTCTTTTTCGTCCAAAAATCTCAAAATAATTCTTTTTAAATAATTAATTAATAATTATACCATTGTTATTAAGCTCTTTATTCCTCACAATTTTTAAATAACACCCCAATTTTGTAATATCCAACTTAATTATCAACCAACTCAAATTTTATTATTATCAATTATTATTCATTCCTTCATTTCTTTATTATTATTTTATTTCATTTTTATTTCTCACAAGTTAAATAATAAACCCATTTTAATAATTTCACCCTTTTCATTTTATTATTAATACCCGAATAAACATTCGATCACCAATTTTATCACTACGCTATTATTTTATTATTATTATAACTGCACAATACAGTGGGACCCACCTGCAACTATCACCACGCGCCACGCGCCTCCCCTGCGTTCTCTCTCCCGATCAATCTCTCCGTTCGTCTCTCTCTCTCTCTCTCTCGCTCTCTGTCCCCTCACAATCTCTCCATTTCTCCCTCTCTGTACTCTCCCAATCTCTCTCTCTCTCTCTCTCTCTCTCTCTCTCTCTCGCACCTCTCTCTCTGCCTCTATCTCTACCCCGTTTCAATCTCTTCTCTACCACTCCCCGTCTCTCTCTCCGGTCTATAACACAAAAGAACACCACCACAATCAATCTCTCTTCTTCGCCTCCTCTAACCATCGACAACAACAAAAACAACATCGACACCTCTCTCAATCTCTCATCTCTCTTGACCTCTCCATCTCTTTCCATGTTCTCTCTACCTCCGCCTCCCTCACCTTCTCTCTCAAACAATCTCTCTCGCTATCTCGCCTCCCTCTCTCCCCTTTCCTCTACTCCGACAACACACGGCGGCTTCGCCGTCGCTTCCTCCTTTACTCCGATGACACTCAACGATAAACACCAACCAAACATCACACCACCGCACACAAAACTCACCCGCAGACACAACCAATCAAGAACTAATCTCAACTAATCGGAAAAAGAACAAGGCACAAATCCGAGCCTAGCAGTTGCAAACGGAATCGGAAGGAAGAAATGAAAAGAAAGAAAAAAAGAAAAGAAAAAAAATGAAAGAAGAAAAGAAAATAAACAATCTACCTGCAATTTGAATTTGGTTTGTATACAAACATATGGCTGGGTTTTTTTTTGTTTAAAGGAGATAGAAGGTAGTTGGTTTTCAACCAGAAAAGGAAAGAGAGAGGATTGTATCTTTTTATCCGGTTGGTATATGGACATCCCCGGGTTTTCTGTTTATCTGTTTTAAAAAGGGAACAAAACGTGGGAGACATAACATGGGGACCGAGATAAAAAAATGATGGAACATTTCTGTGTTTTGTGAAAGTTAAAGCTCCGTGTTTTATGAAAAGCAGCACGAATTTTGCGAAAGAATATGCTGTCTCCTCCTCCAATCAGTAATAATAATCTCATTTCTCCCCGGTTAATTAAAACGAAACTTTAATTTCGCTTCCTAAAATAAATTCGACCTAAAAACTAAATTCTATTTTCCTAAATTTCCTAATTTTAATAAATACCCAATATATAAATAATTATAAAATAATATTTACTCACATATGAATATATATAAATTTTGAAAATTTTCCAAAAACGCACTAATTAAAATATACTAGTGCATCACTCTTAAATAAAATTTTAAAAAAAAATCTGGTAGGGAAAATTATTTGAAAATTCGCGGTTATTACAATTAGCTAATTCAAAAAAATAATTTAGTAATTTAAAAAAATTATTAGCGCTTTTTTTTCGGATTTTGAAGCAATATTTATAAATAAATATCTCCAAAATATTATTACTTAAAAAAATATTGAAATATGAGTGGAATTCGATTCACATTCATATATGAATGGTTAATAGAATTAACAGATTTGACATTCCTGGCCGAGTGTGTTGGTGCGAATCGAAACTTCGAGGTTAAGCGTGCTTTGGGTTAGAGCAATCTATGATGGGTGACCCCCAGGGATGTTCCCTTTTTCAATTTTTTTTTTAAGTTTTCTACTTATTTTTTTGAATCACTAAATTATTTTTTCGTGGGACATTTGTATTAAAATATAATTTAAGCATTCATATATGAATTTTAAATTGAATATTTGGGAAAATTGATATTTTTTTTGAGCAAACTTAGAAAAAATTTGTGAAAAAGGGAACTTCTCAGGGGGTCACCCATCGTAGATTGCTCTACCCCAAGCACGCTTAACTCGGAGTTTCGATTGGCACGAACACACTCGGCCAGGAAAGCCACATCTATTAATATTATTAACCATTCATATATGAATGCGAAACGAATTCCACTCATATTTCAATATTTTTTAAAATATTTATTTATAAATATTGATTCAAAATTTGTAAAAAAACATAAAATTATATTTTAAATTAATCGTTTTTTTGGAATTTTAGTTTAAAATTCCGGGGAAAAAAATTTCAGCCATTTTTCTCGAATTTTAAATTAAATATTAGGAATAAAATATAATTTTATGCTTTTTTCGAATTTTAAAGGCAATTTTATTAGTAGAGGTTGGCAACTCAAACTGACGCCTGGATGACGTCATTCTGAGGCTGTCTACCGCATGGAGACATTGCGGCAGTATTTTTAAATCTTTTTTTTTCGGATTCTACTGCCGCGAGGAGTCGTTGCGGCTACTTGCTGTTTTTAGATTTATTTCCAGTTTTTTCGAATATTAGGAAAAACATAATTAAATTTTGGGAAAAAAATTAGTCTTTCATTTTTCTCGAATTTTATATTTAACATTTGAAATAAATTAGTTCTGTAATTTATTTCTTGATATTAAAAATTGGAAAATTGATATCCTATTGATAAAAATTTTTCCTAAAATTTTTTTTAAATTAAATTTTTTCAAATTTTAAATTAAATTTTGGAAAAAAAAATATTTTATCAATAGAATATAATTTTTTTTCACTTTTTTTGTCATATTTTTTATCATATCATATAATTCATTTTTAAGGAAATTATGGATTCAATATATTTATAAATAGTAATCGTTTTTTTTTATATTTTAGTTTAAAATCTTGGAAATATAATTTCTTCCATTTTTCTCGAATTTTAAATTAATTAGCTAATTCAAAAAAATAATTTAGTAATTTAAAAAAATTATTAGCGCATTTTTTTCGGATTTTGAAGCAATATTTATAAATAAATATCTCCAAAATATTATTACTTAAAAAAATATTGAAATATGAGTGGAATTCGTTTCACATTCATATATGAATGGTTAATAGAATTAACAGATTTGACATTCCTGGCCGAGTGTGTTGGTGCGAATCGAAACTTCGAGGTTAAGCGTGCTTTGGGTTAGAGCAATCTATGATGGGTGACCCCCAGGGATGTTCCCTTTTTCAAAATTTTTTTTTAAGTTTGCTACTTATTTTTTTGAATCACTAAATTATTTTTTCGTGGGACATTTGTATTAAAATATAATTTAAGCATTCATATATGAATTTTAAATTGAATATTTGGGAAAATAGATATTTTTTTTGAGCAAACTCAAAAAAAAATTTGTGAAAAAGGGAACTTCCCAGGGGGTCACCCATCGTAGATTGCTCTACCCCAAGCACGCTTAACCTCGGAGTTTCGATTGGCACCAACACACTCGACCAGGAATGCCACATCTATTAATCTTATTAACCATTCATATATGAATGCGAAACGAATTCCACTCATATTTCAATATTTTTTAAAATATTTATTTATAAATATTGATTTAAAATTTGTAAAAAACATAAAATTATATTTTAAATTAATCGTTTTTTTGGAATTTTAGTTTAAAATTCCGGGGAAAAAAATTTCAGCCATTTTTCTCGAATTTTAAATTTAATATTAGGAATAAAATATAATTTTATGCTTTTTTCGAATTTTAAAGGCAATTTTATTAGTAGAGGTTGGCAACTCAAACTGACGCCTGGATGACGTCTTGCTGAGGCTGTCTACCGCATGGAGACATTGCGGCAGTATTTTTAAATCTTTTTTTTTTCGGATTCTACTGCCGCGAGGAGTCGTTGCGGCTACTTGCTGTTTTTAGATTTATTTCCAGTTTTTCGAATATTAGGAAAAACATATTTAAATTTTGGGAAAAAAATAAGTCTTTCATTTTTCTCGAATTTTATATTTAACATTTGAAATAAATTAGTTCTGTAATTTATTTCTTGATATTAAAAATTGGAAAAATGATATCCTATTGATAAAAATTTTTCCTAAAATTTTTTTTAAATTAAATTTTTTCAAATTTTAAATTAAATTTTGGAAAAAAAATATTTTATCAACAGAATATAATTTTTTTTCACTTTTTTTTGTCATATTTTTTATCATATCATATAATTCATTTTTAAGAAAATTTTGGATTCAATATTTTTATAAATAGTAATCGTTTTTTTCGAATTTTAGTTTAAAAATCTAGGAAATATAATTTCTTCCATTTTTCTCGAATTTTAAATTAATTAGCTAATTCAAAAAAATTATTAGCGAATTTTTTTCAGATTTTGAATCAATATTTATAAATAAATATCTCCAAAATATTATTACTTAAAAAAATATTGAAATATGAGTGGAATTCGTTTCACATTCATATATGAATGGTTAATAGAATTAACAGATTTGACATTCCTGGCCGAGTGTGTTGGTGCGAATCGAAACTTCGAGTTTAAGCGTGCTTTGGGTTAGAGCAATCTATGATGGGTGACCCCCAGGGATGTTCCCTTTTAAATTTTTTTTTTTAAGTTTGCTACTTATTTTTTCGAATCACTAAATTATTTTTTCGTGGGACATTTGTATTAAAATATAATTTAAGCATTCATATATGAATTTTAAATTGAATATTTGGGAAAATAGATATCTTTTTTGAGCAAACTTAGAAAAAATTTATGAAAAAGGAAACTTCCCAGGGGGTCACCCATCGTAGATTGCTCTACCCCAAGCACGCTTAACCTCGGAGTTTCGATTGGCACTGTAATAACCGTGAATTTTCGAATAATTTTTCATACTCGTCATTTAAATTTTATTTAAGAGTGATGTACTGGTATATTTTTAATTAGAGCGTTTTCGTAAAATCGCGAAATTTTATAGATTCGTATATAAGTAAAATT
Organism: Saposhnikovia divaricata; assembly: GCA_036435485.1. Lineage (NCBI taxonomy): Eukaryota > Viridiplantae > Streptophyta > Magnoliopsida > Apiales > Apiaceae > Saposhnikovia > Saposhnikovia divaricata. Next base: position 40,264,572 of record CM071599.1, read on the forward strand.
ATAATTTATCTATTTAATCATATTTATTTGATTTGTATTAAAATTAGGAATAATAATATTTTAGTTTTGAGTCGAATTTAGAGTATCGTTTTAATTAGTCAGTGGGAGGAAAACGAACTCTGTTTATCAAATATTTACATTAAATATTTTCATCATTATGACATTTCATTTTGTCCCCATTTTTTAATTTTTTATTTATTCAATAATTACCACTTACAAAACAATAATTGTGCATTATGGCCACTAAATATTTTACAATGATTTTGCCCCCATGTTTTAGTCTTTTAATTTTTTTATAACAAGCATTATCAGCATCATGATTATTAGAAGTAGTGTAGTTTTATAAAACCCGGACTTAGTTTGTTTCATAAAACAACAAACCCATTCTTATAAACACACGAAACAGAGCGCAACAACACATGTAGAATAATTTTTTTTTCTTTCCTTGTCTCTTTCTCTTCTTTTATTTTCTCGGTCAATATTTCTATCAAATTCAATTTGGTGATTGTGTGTTCAGTTTTGCGTTTATTTTGTTATTGCCCGATTGGTTGCTGTGTTGTTGTAGTCGTATTGTTGTTATATGGTGAAACGAAGTTGCAGGGGGGAGGGTGGTCTTGCGTGTTTGTTAGAATCAAGAGGGGGCGGCGAGATTTCGGTGGTGGGTATTGCATACGGTGGCAGAGAGATTCATGGAGGTGGAGAGAGATGTGGTGGTGGTTGTGTTAATATGGTGGCGGTTGGTGTTAATCGGAGAACAGGGGAGGGATGAGAGATTTTTTTGGTGATTGTGTTGTTTTGGTTTGCCGGGGTTATAAGGGGGAGAGAAGGCGACCACCACCGTGGTAGTGGTAGTGTTGGTTTTATTCGGTGAGGAAGAAACGGGAGGAGAGGAGAGATTGGGTGGTGGAGGTTTTGCCGGAGAAAAGAGAGAGAGAAGAAGGAGAGGAGGGAAGCACGGAGAGAGAACGAGACAGGGGAGAGAAGAGAGAAAAAGAGAGAGAGAGAGAGAGAGAGAGAGAGAGAGAGGGGTTGCAGGAGAGATGAGAGATTTGGGGGGAAGAAATAGAGAGAAAGAGAGACGTAGGGGAGGGGTTTTTCCGGACGGCGGTGGTGGCGCGTGGGCCCCAAGCGCCGTCGTGTTTTTTTTGTCTTCTGTGAAGCTGTTAAACGGAGAAAATAAAAATATTGATAAAAATAATAGTTATATATATAAATATATATAATAAATAATGAGTTAATAAAATAAAATAAAATAGGTGAATGTTTTAAAATTATTTTTTTAATAATTTGTTTATTATTTTAAAAATTTAGAGAAATAAAAATAGTTTGATAAAAATGGTGTAATAAATTATTAATTAGTTAAAAAGGAATTATTTTGTGATTTTGGACGAAAATTAGAGATTTATTAATTTGTCGATAAAAGAGGAATAATTTTGAATAAATAGAATTAGAAAGCGGTATTATTTTAGGAGATTTATAATTAGCGTTTTCGGTTTATTCTAATTAACCGGATCGAGTCAGATTTAATTTATAGATTAAAATTTGATCTATATTATTAATGAGTAAAATAAATTAGAATTTGTGGGGTTATTTAAAAGTAGAATTCTTTGATGAATTATTTTTAAAAAAATGAGAATAATAATTATGGATTTAAATTGAATAAAAATGGATTGTTGAATTTTTCATTTTGAGAATGAATTGAGATTTCCAGATATTAAAAATAGGATATATCCACCAGATTTAATTCCTGAGTTCGAAGAAATATTTATTTATCCCGGAATTACTTTTCGTTATTTATTCTAGAGATTTTTATGAGATATTATAATATTAATTATATTATCGGATCGGGAATATTTTATTTTGACGAATCGCTCACGTATTTCTGGTTTCCATTTTTAGAGAATAATCCCCGAGCCGTAGACCGAAGCCAAGTTCACGGGTAGAGTATAAATTTTATCTTCATTCATTTGCACTACGAGATCGAGGCAAGTACCTTCTGACCCTCACTCCTTCTGAAATATTTCGAGAAATGTTTGGATATTATTATGTTAAAATTACGTTTTGAATTGCCAGTTCGTTATAAAATATCCTGTTTATCATAGTATTGATGTAGAAAATTTTAGAGATTTTCCCAAAATTTTGATAAATTCATATAACGTAATTTGATTGAAATCCAGGGTATCTTAATTGTTTCGAGATGACCCTTAAGTATTATTCAGTTATAACTACGCTCATATATCGAGGTAGTTAGATTTTTATTGACTTTAATCGGATCTATTGTTCAGATCCGATATGATTCATTGTTCGAATCAAAATAGTTGCATTCAGAATAGTGAATAGAAGAATAGTATATCATCAGAATTTCCTCTAAAATACATACTCTAGCGTAATTGGAAGTTTTCTTCTGAATCGAGTCGTTCTTATTATTTCAAGACGACTTCACATGAATTATTTTAATCAACGAACCTTACTTGTTCAAGGTTGTTACTTATTGTCTTGAATTGACATATTGTTCGTGTCAATATAATAAATTAGTTTCTTTTGAAAATATTGTGACGGCCTATTGACCAGGTCGGTCTTGTACAAAATGTAGACTGGCGGTCGGCCATAATCGAATACGAATCCAAGTCAATCAATTGTTATCCGGAGGAATAATCATGTAATCCACTGGTCAACATGGGAGATGGCCCATGGGTTTTCTTTCAGATCAACACGAGAAATAAACTCGTGGCATCGAAGGAAAAAAATTAACATTTTGGCACAAACGTTGCCGGGTTGACTATTCAACCAACTTTTTGCTAGCAAAACGATATAGTGGTACCTGCGACATAGTAGTGTCAAAGACGACGACGCTATCGAAGACTATTATCATATCTTTCGACGTGTGTATTGATATCGTGTGTACTAGTTATATGTTGTAATAATTCAGAGACTTGTCGATGCTTGGACTCGTGGGATGGAACCACTATTGTACAATAAAACCTTCATGTTTATTATGAATTGTATTGTATTTTTGGTTAAGACAGGTATTGACGGTAAGTGGCGACCTAAGTCTACAAGTAGTGGATTTGGGGGCGTCACAGCTTGGTATCAAAGCCTTAGTTATATTTTTAGGAATCGTACGAGCCTAGAATTATAACGCGACGTGAGAGTTTAGAGGTATAATACGATGTTGAGAATTTAGCACTAAGTGCTTTACACCCTTATATATATCTATACGCGTATATAGTCGATTAGAACCTGTTGGTGACCGAAACTCTTTGCTTTTGTAGATGTCTTCTTCAGAATCTACCAGTTTCTTACCTATGCGAGACAGATCTCCTACACCCTACCTTTACGGACCACTAGATCCCAGTTCAGGTTCAGATATTGACCCATCTGAGGAGTATATGCTGATCTCCAGTGACTCGGAGGATTCTTCTATTCAGATCCTTACACCTTCTCCTCCACATGTGATTGATCTAGATACACCTCCACTTGAGGTTCAGGCAGAGACCGAGCAGTTAGAACAGACTACACCTTTGGTTACTTCCGAGATGTTCAGAACTGAGACTCCAAAGCACAAGATTTCGGAGACGGTTGATGAGAGCCAGCTTTCACCCGTCTGTACGGAGGTGGTGCCTAGCTCAGCGGATCCAGTCTCCAGGGTTGCCACACCTACTAGGGCTACAGCTATCCCAGATTTGGTTACTGTTCCTATTCCGATTTATACTTTGACTCCAACGGTCCCTTCTATACCGGACTTCATATTTCCACTTACCAGCGACACTCCTGTTGGTGATACTGCTCTAGTGGTGATACCGGTCGATGGTGCACCGGTGTGTGACATTGCTCCTCCTGCGCCTGCTATCCATATCCCTGCTCCAGTTGTGACTCCATCTACTCCACCTTTTCCAGTGCAGTCAGTTGGTGGTCCTATGCCGTCGATAGTGGATCGAGCGCCAGTACCTTGGTCTGTTCATGATCATCTTTTCCAACAGTTTTGTTGGGTATGGCTTCGCTATGAGGAGGTTTTTGTTACTAGGGATGCTATATTGCGACTACTATCGGTTGACCCGATTGCAGTTCATGGAGGAGGCAGCTTACTTGTGAGGGATGTTCCTATGGAGATTGTACATCAGATCTCTATCTTTGTTCTGACCGGGCTGCAGACTGATCTCACAGCCTTACCATCCTCTAGTACAGGAGCTGTTAACCGTACTGCTGTTACTGATTTGATTACCAGAGCCACCGAGGAGTTCCAGAGACGCGTGGTTGAGATGTTTGGTCGCTGAGACCATTGCTGATGACATAGCCTGGATTTGCCTATCCCTATCTTTTGGCTAGTATAGCTAGTGGTGAACCACTTTATGATCACATTAGATTTTTCTGTATTGGAATGTTTATGTACCATTATGGATTATATGTTAATATCAGTACCTTCATCTGTTTCAGATTTTATGATTATTGTTGCGCTTTACTAGTAGCATTCCTGTTTATAAAAAAAATGTGTTTTCTATAACGACTAAAACATTTCCTTAAACCGCGATAGTTGAGATTTAGAACTTTACAACCATTAATGATTTTAACTAAATGGGAAAAATATTTTATTGTGGCACATGAGATATATCTTTAGCATTTTCAGAATTCGACATATTACTTTAAGGGTTTACGTTACCGACATCAATATTTTGCTATAAATGTATACTTTTACCCTGTTTGACCAAGCGCTGTGTTTTCAATCTTAATAGAAAAAGATGCCACCTAAAAGAGGTAGACCCCGCAGGAACCAAGGAGTACCCCCAGCAGAGGATCACCCTGATGTTGATCCCAATCCTCACCCTGAGCCAGTACCCGCAGTACAACCAAATCCAAATCCTAACGACCCTATGGGTTTACTCGTGGAATTCCTAAGACAATATACACAAAATCCTCCACCTAGACAAGAAATACCTCAAGTCAGAAATGATCAACCCCCAGCACCACCAGCTAAAAATACAGTTGCATTTAAATCTTTCAAATCATTAAATCCCCCTGAGTTTAAGGGTACCACTGATCCTGTTGAGGCAAGATATGGTTACGTAAGATAGAAAAGACTTTTGAGATTGTAGGAGTAGAAGAAGAGAAGAAGACCATTTTTGCAGCCTACATGTTAAAGGGTGAAGCGAATTATTGGTGGGAATCAAAGAGAGCAATGGAAGGGAACGTAGTCATACCTTGGACTAGGTTCACGCAGCTATTTTTGGAGAAATATTTTCCTAAATACTTGGAGAATCAGATGGAGGTCAAATTTCTGGAACTTAAGCAAGGCAATATGACTGTAGCTGAATACGAAGCCAAATTTTCTGAACTCTCTAGGTTTGTGCCTTACCATGTGGATACTGGCAAAAAGAGAGCTAAACGTTTTCAACTAGGGCTGAAGCCGTGGATCCAGAATCGAGTTGCGGTCCTAGAAATCACTAACTATTCTACTGTGGTTCAGAAGGCATCTATTGTCGAAAGTGGAACTGAGTTGTACTCAAAGGAGAAGGATATGAAGAAAAGGAAGTTTCAGAATCGTGGAACTAATTTTGAGAGGAAGCCAGACGATCGCAATGGAAAGAGGCCATTTGTGAAGCGGGAAGACAAAAGCAATGATATAAAGAGAATTGAGAATCAAGACACTAAGGGAAACAATCAGAAATTCAGATCCCCTCAGGCAGCCAATCTTTTTCAAGGAAGGCCACCGCTACCAGAATGCAAAACGTGTGGAAAGAAACACCCAGGACCCTGTAACCTTACCAACATTGTTTGTTACAATTGTGGACAAAAAGGGCATTATTCTTCTAACTTCAAGGAGAAGGCCATTACTTGTTTCAATTGCGGGAAGAAAGGACATATTGCGCGAGATTGCAAGTCACCACCAAAGGAGACGACTGCACCTAGACTCATGGCACCTCCTAGCAATAAACCAATTGCACGTACTTTCAACATGACGGTGAAGGATGCTATTGCTGACAGTGATGTAATTGCAGGTACGCTTTTAGTAAATTATGTAGATGCATGTGTTCTGTTTGATTCGGGAGCAACAAAATCTTTCATATCGGAGAATTTTAGGAATAAATTGGATATTCAGTCTGTACCATTAGGTGAGACATTGATTGTAGAAGTAGCAAATCAGGAAAAAGTTCATGTAGATCAGATATGTCAAGATTGTGGAATCGAAATACAAGGACAACGCTTCGAAGCAGATCTTCTTTCTTTTAATCTAGGGGAGTTTGATATAGTTCTTGGAATTGATTGGTTAGCACGTTATGATGCTCAAATCAATTATCGGCGTAAGTGGGTTAGTTTAAAGGGACCCAACGGCAAACGAATACAATTTTGCGGAAGAAAACCTACCCGTAATTTTCTGACTATGGCTCAGGCGAAGAAACTACTAAGGAGTGGGTGTCAAGCCTACTTAGCTCATGTGGTTGACAACGAGAAGCAAACCCCTACCATCGACGAAATTCCTGTAGTGAATCAATTCGAGGATGTTTTTCCAGAAGAACTACCTGGATTGCCGCCCGACAGAGAAATAGAATTCAATATCGATCTTGCCCGGGGAACTGCACCAATTTCCAAAGCACCATACAGAATGGCTCTAGTTGAGATGAAGGAGTTGGCTACACAACTGCAAGAACTATTAGACAAGGGCGTAATTAGACCAAGCGTATCCCCTTGGGGAGCTCCAATGTTATTTGTAAAGAAGAAAGATGGATCTATGAGGCTGTGCATAGATTATTGAAAGTTAAACAAGATGACGATCAAGAATAAATATCCTTTGCCACGAATTGACGATCTGTTTGACCAACTTAAGGGAGCGACATATTTTTCGAAGATTGATTTGAGATCCGGCTATCATCAACTAAAGATCAAGCCTGAGGATATTCCTTAAACTGCTTTTAGGACCCGATATGGACATTACGAATTCTTAGTCATGTCGTTTGGATTGACGAATGCGCCAGCTGCTTTTATGGACTTGATGAATCGTGTGTTCAAGAGATACTTGGATAAGTTCGTGATTGTATTTATTGATGACATCCTGATATACTCAAAGTCTCCTGAGGAACATGCTGAACACCTCCGATTGGTTCTGGAAACGCTAAGAAAGGAAAAGTTATATGCAAAATTTTCGAAGTGTGAATTCTGGCTGAAAGAAGTTCAATTTTTAGGACACATTGTGAGTGGCGAAGGGATTTCTGTAGACCCCGCAAAGATAGAAGCCGTAGCAGATTGGGAGAGACCCAAGACTCCAACAGAGGTTAGAAGTTTCCTTGGATTGGCAGGATATTATCGGAGATTTGTAAATGATTTTTCAAAGATAGCTACACCCTTGACCAAGCTCACCAGAAAGAATGAGAAGTTTGAATGGACACCTAAGTGCGAAGAAAGTTTTCAAGAACTTAAGAGACGATTAACATCTGCCCCGGTTTTGACATTACCAGACGATACGGGAAATTTCGTAATTTATAGTGACGCTTCCCATAAGGGTTTAGGATGCGTATTGATGCAGCATGGAAAAGTAATTGCTTATGCTTCCCGACAGTTAAAATATTATGAGGTAAGATACCCAACTCACGACCTCGAGTTAGCTGCGATTGTTTTTGCACTAAAGATTTGGAGACACTATTTGTACGGAGAAAAGTGTGAGATTTTCACGGATCATAAGAGTCTAAAATATATCTTTACCCAGAAAGAATTGAATATGAGGCAGAGACGATGGTTAGAATTGATCAAGGACTATGACTGTTCGATTAATTATCATCCAGGGAAGGCCAATGTGGTGGCAGACGCATTAAGTAGAAAAGAAAGACTTATATGGAGGTATCGTCAAAGGAATTGATAAAAGAAATTGAGAGATTTGATTTGGAGATTAAGATTCCTGTCCAAGCCAATGAGAGAGTATATGAAATCTCCTTACAACCAGAGTTGATCGAAAAGATTCGTCGATGTCAAGAGAAAATGATGGAAGAAGAGAGGGATCAGTTAACCGGAGAAGAATTTCAAAGTCCAAAGGATGCTAAAGGAATTAAAAGATTTGCCTCTAGAATTTGGATACCTAATGTTGCAGAACTAAAGGAAGAAATTTTGAGCGAAGCACATAGCTCGAAGTACTCTATTCATCCCAGAAGCATGAAGATGTATCAAGATATCAAGCAAAACTATTGGTGGCCTAACATGAAAAGAGAAATTGCAGACTGGGTATGTAAATGTTTAACCTGTCAGAAAGTGAAGGCAGAACATCAACGACCAAGTGGACTTTTACAACCATTAGAGATACCCGAGTGGAAATGGGAACATATTACCATGGATTTTGTCGTAGGACTACCCCGAACTAGAGCTAGCCATGATGCGATTTGGGTTATCGTCGACCGACTCACTAAGTCTGCGCATTTCCTACCAATCAGTGATAAGTACTCGGTGGAAAGATTGGTGAACATGTACCTGAAGAAAATTGTGGTTCGGCATGGAGTGCCTATTTCAATTGTATCTGATAGAGACGCCCGTTTTACTTCTCGATTTTGGAAAAGTTTTCAGGAATGTCTTGGCACGAAGTTAAATTTGAGCACTGCATACCATCCACAAACTGACGGACAAAGTGAAAGGACAATTCAAACAGTTGAGGATATGTTAAGAGCCTGTGCACTGGATTTCAAAGGAAGTTGGGATGATCATCTGCCCCTGGTTGAGTTTGCTTACAACAATAGTTACCACTCCAGCATAGGTATGGCACCATATGAAGCATTGTATGGAAGAAAGTGTAGATCACCCCTATACTGGGATGAGGTAGGAGAAAGAAAGATACTAGGACCAGAATTACTTCAACAAACTAAGCAAGCAACCGAAGTTATTCGAAAAAGGTTAGTTGCAGCTCAAGATCGACAGAGGAAGTATGCCAATCAAAAGAGAAAAGACAAAGCATTTGAAGTAGGAGATAAAGTGATGTTGAAAGTTTCACCTTGGAAGGGAGTTATGAGATTCGGAAAGAAAGGCAAATTGAGCCCCAGGTATATAGGACCTTTTGAGATTCTAAAGAAGAAAGGACCACTAGCTTATCAGTTGGCCCTACCTCCAGATCTTCAGCATATCCACGATGTGTTTCATGTTTCTGCGTTAAGAGAATACCAATCTGATTTCAGACATGTTATAACCTACGAGCCAGTGGAGATACGTCCTGATTTATCGTACGAAGAAAAGCCAGTAGAGATCCTAGATTACAAAGTGCAAGAGTTAAGAACTAAGAAAGTAAATTTAGTGAAAGTACTTTGGAGAAATCACCAAGTTGAGGAAGCCACGTGGGAATTAGAAAGCGAAATGCGGAATAAATATCCTGGATTGTTTAGTGCATAGTTTTGATTCCGATGACGGAATCCTATAAGGGGGGAGACTGTAATAACCGTGAATTTTCGAATAATTTTTCCTACTCGTCATTTAAATTTTATTTAAGAGTGATGTACTGGTATATTTTTAATTAGAGCGTTTTCGTAAAATCGCGAAATTTTATAGATTCGTATGTAAGTAAAATTATAATTTATCTATTTAATCATATTTATTTGATTTGTATTAAAATTAGGAATAATAATATTTTAGTTTTGAGTCGAATTTAGAGTATCGTTTTAATTAGTCAGCGAGAGGAAAACGAACTCTTTTTACCAAATATTTACATTAAATATTTTCATCATTATGACATTTCATTTTGTCCCCATATTTTAATTTTTTTTATTTATTTAATAATTACCACTTACAAAACAATAATTGTGCATTATGACCACTAAATATTTTACAATGATTTTGCCCCCATGTTTTAGTCTTTTAATTTTTTTATAACAAGCATTATCAGCATCATGATTATTAGAAGTAGTGTAGTTTTATAAAACCCGGACTTAGTTTGTTTCATAAAACAACAAACCCATTCTTATAAACACACGAAACAGAGCACAATAACACATGTAGAATAATTTTTTTTTCTTTCCTTGTCTCTTTCTCTTCCTTTATTTTCTCGGTCAATATTTCTGTCAAATTCAATTCGGTGATTGTGTGTTCAGTTTTGCATTTTTTTTTGTTATTGCCCGATTGGTTGCTGTGTTGTTGTAGTCGTATTGTTGTTATATGGTGAAACGGAGTTGCAGGGGGGAAGGTGGTCTTGCGTGTTTGTTAGAATCGAGAGGGGGGCGGCGAGATTTCGGTGGTGGGTATTGCATACGGTGGCAGAGAGATTCATGGAGGTGGAGAGAGATGTGGTGGTGGTTGTGTTAATATGGTGGCGGTTGGTGTTAATCGGAGAACAAGGGAGGGATGAGAGATTTTTTTGGTGATTGTGTTGTTTTGGTTTGCCGGAGTTATAAGGGGGAGAGAAGGCGACCACCACCGTGGTGGTGGTGGTGTTAGTTTTATTCGGTGAGGAAGAAACGGGAGGAGAGGAGAGATTGGGTGGTGGAGGTTTTGCCGGAGAAAAGAGAGAGAGAAGAAGGAGAGGAAGGAGAGAGAGACGCCGGGAGAGAGGGAGGCGCGGAGAGAGAACGAGACAGGGGAGAGAAGAGAGAAAAAGAGAGAGAGAGAGAGAGAGAGAGGTTGCAGGAGAGATGAGAGATTTGGGGGGGGGGAAGAAATAGAGAGAAAGAGAGACGCAGGGGAGGGGTTTTTCCGGACGGCGGTGGTGGCGCGTGGGCCCCACGCGCCGTCGTGTTTTTTTTGTCTTCTGTGAAGCTGTTAAACGGAGAAAATAAAAATATTGATAAAAATAATAGTTATATATATAAATATATATAATAAATAATGAGTTAATAAAATAAAATAAAAGAGGTGAATGTTTTAAAATTATTTTTTTTAATAATTTATTTATTATTTTAAAAATTTAGAGAAATAAAAATAGTTTGATAAAAATGGTGTAATAAATTATTAATTAGTTAAAAAGGAATTATTTTGTGATTTTGGACGAAAATTAGAGATTTATTAATTTGTCGATAAAAGAGGAATAATTGTGAATAAATAGAATTAGAAAGCGGTATTATTTTAGGAGATTTATAATTAGCGTTTTCGGTTTATTCTAATTAACCGGATCGAGACAGATTTAATTTAGAAATTAAAATTTGATCTATATTATTAATAAGTAAAATAAATTAGAATTTCTGGGGTTATTTAAAAGTAGAATTCTTTGATGAATTATTTTTAAAAAAATGAAAATAATAATTATGGATTTAAATTGAATAAAAATGGATTGTTGAATTTTTCATTTTTAGAATGAATTGAGATTTCCAGATATTAAAAATAGGATATATCCTCCAGATTTAATTCCTGAGTTCGAAGAAATATTTATTTATCCCGGAATTACTTTCCGTTATTTATTCTAGAGATTTTTATGAGATATTATATTATTAATTATATTATCGGATCAGGAATATTTTATTTTGACGAATCGCTCACGTATTTCGGGTTTCCATTTTTAGAGAATAATCCCCGAGCCGTAGACCGAAGCCAAGTTCATGGGTAGAGTATAAATTTTATCTTCATTCATTTGCACTACGAGATCGAGGCAAGTACCTTCTGACCCTCACTCCTTCTGAAATATTTCGAGAAATGTTTGGATATTATTCTGTTAAAATTATGTTTTGAATTGCCAGTTCGTTATAAAATATCCTGTTTATCATAGTATTGATGTAGAAAATTTTAAAGATTTTCCCAAAATTTTGATAAATTCATATAACGTAATTTGATTGAAATCCAGGGTATCTTAATTGTTTCGAGATGACCCTTAAGTATTATTCAGTTATAACTACGCTCATATATCGAGGTAGTTAGATTTTTATTGACTTTAATCGGATCTATTGTTCAGATCCTATAAATGTTGTTTCAATATTCAAATATGATTCATTGTTCGAATCAAATAGTTGCATTCAGAATAGTGAATAGAAGAATTGTATATCATCATAATTTCCTCTAAAATACATACTCTAGCGTAATTGGAAGTTTTCTTCTGAATCGAGTTGTTCTTATTATTTCAAGACGACTTCACATGAATTATTTTAATCAACGAACCTTACTTGTTCAAGGTTGTTACTTATTGTCTTGAATTGACATATTGTTCGTGTCAATATAATAAATTAGTTTCTTTTCAAAATATTGTGACGGCCTATTGATCAGGTCGGTCTTGTACAAAATGTAGACTGGCGGTCGGCCAGAATCGAATAGGAATCCAAGTCAATCAATTGTTATCCGGAGGAATAATCATGTAATCCACTGGTCAACATGGGAGATGGCCCATGGGTTTTCTTTCAAATCAACACGAGAAATAAACTCGTGGCATCGAAGGAAAAAGATTAACATTTTGGCACAAACGTTGCCGGGTTGACTTTTCAACCAACTTTTTGCTAGCAAAACGATATAGTGGTACCTGCGACATAGTAGTGATCGTGCTATGGGGTATCATAGGTGTGCGGTACTTGAGACACAGCGGTTGATCTCGTTGTGGGGTATCGTAAAGGTGGAAGACCGGTATCTCAAGTTTTAAATTCCAATTTCTTTATTCAGAGTTAAGTTGTTGAGTTTATCAGTAATTATTTCCATGGCATTTTGCCTGCATATGAGTATCTTTCATAAATAGAGTTGTATTTTTTCCACCTTCCTTGTTAGTGAGAGAGCGAGTCAGTGGACTTGCTGAGCACCTAGTTGCTCATTCTTGTTGTTGATATTGTTTTTCAGTGAAGACGGAAAAAGGCGAAACCTCTCGTTTCAAAGGAAAGGAGAAAATGAACCAGAACACTGAGCTGGACTAGTGTGCTTATCTCAGAGACGACGACGCTATCGAAGACTATTATCATATCTTTCGACGTGTGTATTGATATCGTGTGTACTAGTTATATGTTGTAATAATTCAGAGACTTGTCGATGCTTGGACTCGTGGGATGGAACCACTATTGTACAATAAAACCTTCATGTTTATTATGAATTGTATTGTATTTTTGGTTAAGACATGTATTGACGGTAAATGGCGACCTAAGTCTACAAGTAGTGGAGTTGGGGGCGTCACAGGCACCAACACACACGGCCAGGAATGCCACATCTGTTAATCTTATTAACCATTCATATATGAATGCGAAACGAATACCACTCATATTTCAATATTTTTTTAAGTAATAATATTTTAAAATATTTATTTATATATATTGCTTTAAAATTCGAAAAAAACATAAAATTATATTTTAAATTAATCGTTTTTTTTGGAATTTTAGTTTAAAATTCTGGGAAAAATAATTTCAACCATTTTTCTTAAATTTTAAATTAAATATTAGGAATAAAATATAATTTTATGCTTTTTTCGAATTTTAAAGGCAATTTTATTAGTAGGGATTGGCAAATCAAACTGACGCCTGGATGACGTCATGCTGAGGCTGTCTACCGCATGGAGACATTGCGGCAGTATTTTTAAATCCTTTTTTTCGGATTCTACTGCCGCGAGGAGTTGTTGCGGCTACTTGATGTTTTTATATTTATTTCCAGTTTTTCGAATATTAGGAAAAAAATATTTAAATTTTGAAAAAAAAATTAGTCTTTCATTTTTCTCGAATTTTATATTTAACATTTGAAATAAATTAGTTCTGTAATTTATTTCTTGATATTAAAAATTGGAAAAATGATATTCTATTGATAAAATTTTTTCCTAAATTTTTTTCTAAATTAAATTTTTTCAAATTTTAAATTAAATTTTGGAAAAAAAATATTTTATCAATAGAACATAATTTTTTTTCACTTTTTTTGTCATATTTTTTATCATATCATATAATTCATTTTTAAGTAAATTATGGATTCAATATTCGTATAAATAGTAATCGTTTATTTCGAATTTTAGTTTAAAAATCTAGGAAATATAATTTCTTCCATTTTTCTCGAATTTTAAATTAATTAGCTAATTCAAAAAAATAATTTATTAATTCAAAAAAATTATTAGCGCATTTTTTTCGGATTTTAAAGCAATATTTATAAATAAATATCTCCAAAATATTATTACTTAAAAAAATATTGAAATATGAGTGGAATTCGTTTCACATTCATATATGAATGGTTAATAGAATTAACAGATGTGGCATTCCTGGCCGAGTGTGTTGGTGCGAATCGAAACTCCGAGGTTAAGCGTGCTTTGGGTTAGAACAATCTATGACGGGTGACTCCCTGGGAAGTTCCCTTTTTCAAAAAAAATGTTTAAGTTTGCTACTAATTTTTTTGAATCACTAAATTATTTTTTCGTGGGACATTTGTATTAAAATATAATTTAAGCATTCATATATGAATTTTAAATTGAATATTTGGGAAAAGAGATAATTTTTTTGAGCAAACTTAAAAAAAATTTGTGAAAAAGGGAACTTTCCAGCGGGTCACCCATCATAGATTGTTCTACCCTAAGCACGCTTAATCTCGGAGTTTCGATTGGTACCAACACACTCGGCCAGGAATGCCACATTTGTTAATCTTATTAACCATTCATATATGAATGCGAAACGAATTCCACTCATATTTCAATATTTTTTTAAGTAATAATATTTTAAAATATTTATTTATAAATATTTCTTTAAAATTCGAAAAAAAACATAATATTATATTTTAAATCAATATTTTTTTTGGAATTTTAGTTTAAAATTCCGGGAAAATAATTTCAACCATTTTTCTCGAATTTTAAATTAAATATTAGGAATAAAATATAATTTTATGTTTTTTTCGAATTTTAAAGGCAATTTTATTAGTAGAGGTTGACAACTCAAACTGACGCCTAGATGACGTCATGCTGAGGTTGTCTGCCGCATGGAGACATTGAGGCAATATTTTTAAATCTTTTTTTTTCGGATTCTACTGCCGCGAGGAGTCGTTGCGGCTACTTGCTGTTTTTAGATTTATTTCCAGATTTTCGAATATTAGGAAAAAAATATTTAAATTTTGGAAAAAAAATTAGTCTTTCATTTTTCTCGAATTTTATATTTAACATTTGAAATAAATTAGTTCTGTAATTTATTTCTTGATATTAAAAATTGGAAAAATGATATTCTATTGATAAATTTTTTTCTTAAATTTTTTTAAAATTAAATTTTTTCAAATTTTAAATTAAATTTTGGGAAAAAAAATATTTTATCAACAGAATATAATTTTTTTTCACTTTTTTTGTCATATTTTTTATCATATCATATAATTCATTTTTTAGGAAATTATTGATTCAATATTTTTATAAATAGTAATCGTTTTTTTCGAATTTTAGTTTAAAATCTAGGAAATACAATTTCTTCCATTTTTCTCGAATTTTAAATTAATTAGCTAATTCAAAATAAAAATTTAGTAATTCAAAAAAATTATTAGCGCTTTTTTTTTGGATTTTAAAGCAATATTTATAAATAAATATCTCCAAAATATTATTACTTAAAAAACATTGAAATATGAGTAGAATTCGTTTCACATTCATATATGAATGGTTAATAGAATTAATAGATGTGGCATACCTGGCCGAGTGTGTTGGTGCGAATCGAAACTCCGAGGCTAAGCGTGCTTTGGGTTAGAGCAATCTATGAAGGGTGACCCCCTGGGAAGTTCCCTTTTTCAAATTTTTTTTTTAAGTTTGCTACTAATTTTTTTGAATCACTAAATTATTTTTTCGTGGGATATTTGTATTAAAATATAATTTAAGCATTCATATATGAATTTTAAATTGAATATTTGGGAAAAGAGATAATTTTTTTGAGCAAACTTAAAAAAATTTTGTGAAAAAGGGAACTTTTCAGGGGGTCACCCATCATAGATTGCTCTACCCTAAGCACGCTTAATCTCGGAGTTTCGATTGGCACCAACACACTCGGCCAGGAATGCCACATCTGTTAATCTTATTAACCATTCATATATGAATGCGAAGAGTCAACTACGAATTTTGACTATATAAACCTTTTCAATTTCGGAAAGCCATGTATTCCTTGGAACAAAAAATAAAAAATAAAAAATACTTTTTGTATTAGGTTATTATTGTGAGAGTTATTACTTATGTACTTTCATGGAGGAGCCACCAAGGAGAAGAGAAGAAGATTGCAAGGAGAAGAGTGTATGCTTGGGAATTTCCATAGGGATTTCTTTTCCACATCTCTGCTTTGTATTGTATTCTATCTCTTTATGACTTTTATGTGTTTTATCATGACAATGGTAGGCTAAACCTTATTGTTGGAGGGCTGTTTTGAAGGCCTAAACCTTATGACAATTATATAGTTTTGATTTTCGGAGATGTGTTCTTGATTGTGCTTATACATGTTTCAATGCTTATAGATAATCTTGAATTGACTGTGGTATGTGGACATCCAATTAGGTCATGTGATTGATTTATCTGTAAAGTCAATTAACTTTCTATGTGGTCCATGAGATTAATTGTATCAGTGTGTAATTCATTTTAGCCTTTCTATGTGGTCCATGGGGCTATACGAATAGCAGAGCTTGTGTCTATGTGGTCCATGACAAGTTCTCTATAAGTATCTTTCAGATCGAGCATATTACAAGAATTTTAGAATTATGTCATGAGTTTAGTGGTGGATAAACATGCTTCCAACCTGCTTCTTTAATTGTTTACAACAAAGTTTTGCTTGCTTCATTCTTAGTTTAATTAATATGGTAGTTACAAGACAAAATCATCTTGAATTTGACAAAATATAAGTTTAAGTGAACCCTTAATCCTTGGCAATGAACGATACCCTTACTTATTCTTAATTACAAACGACAAAAAAGGGTTTAAATTGATTCACATCAATTTTTGGCGTCGCGCCGTCGGGGATTGAATTTGCTTTGCTTTTATTTTGTGTTAGTGTGGTTTAAACGTTTCATGTTTTCAGGTACATGGTCAACACCCGCACATCTGAAAAACCTCTTGAACCGTTTGAAGATAATCCTGAGAAGCTCTTTCACAAGAAGAGTGAGAATTTAACTGATCAAGCAAAGAAATAAAGTGAAGGGAAAATTGTTGTAGCTAACATGGCAATTGTACCAACACTTCGTGAAGATGTTGCTATCTCGATTGATAATATTGGCCATTCATGTATAGTCTATCCTGATCCCGCAGCTGGGAAGAGCAACAGCTTTGAGATCAAGCAAAATTTACTCATGAGGTTGCCCGTCTTTCATGATCTTCCAACTGAGGAACCTAATCAACATCTCTCTAGGTTCGTGACTATTATGGAAAGCATGGGACCAGATTTGGCAGATCCTCAAATTCTGAAGATGAAAGCTTTTCCATTTTCTCTTGATGGACTTTGGATTGGCTAGAGGAATTTCCTGTTTGGTATATTACTTCTTAGGAGAAGTTAGCCCAGGAATTCTTGAAAAAATTATATCCAGCAACTAGAGTCATGAACATGAGAAGCCAAATAGCTGGAATTCGTCAGAATGCAACTGAAACTTATGTTGAGTACTATGCAAGATTCCAACAGTTAAAAAAGAGATGTCCTCAACATGGTTTTTCTAAGGGGAGTCTACTACACTTTTTCTAGCAAGGTCTTCTTGAAAGTGAAAAGAGACTCTTGGATTCTGCTGCACAAGGTGCTTATGTGGACTTATCTCATGATGCTGCTGAGAAACTTATTGCTAAGGGAGCTACAAATGAACTTCAATATGGGATTCTCGGAAGGTCAAACGTAACTCAGGGAGCTGGATCTGACCAAAGGCTTTCAAATATTGAGCAAAGCATTGAGAAGCTGAATGCATTAATTTTGAGTGGCAAAACATCAAAGGCTCAACTTTGTGGTATTTGCTCAGCTCCGGGACATTTCACTGATGCATGTCCTACATTGATGGACCCTTCTTATGAAGATGTTAGTGCTGTTGGTTTTGCCAATCAAGGTGGAAATCAGTTCTTGAACACCTATAATCCAAGATGGAGGGATCACCCCAATCTGAGGTATGGCAACACTAGCAATGCTTTGAATGGGTTTCAGTTCCAAAATACTTTTGCACCCCCTGGTTTTCAACAACGGGGACAAGGCTCTCAGAACATGAGTAGTGATAATAACATTGAGAAATTATTGTCCAAGCTGGTTGATGGGCAAATGGATATGTAAAATCAATACACTACAAACTCTCAAGACATTAAAGAGATGCAGAAGCAACTTGGGGATGTGATCAATAAAATGAATCAAGAGCATGAACCTGGATGATTTCCGGGAACTACACAGCCGAACTTAAAATTTGAGCAAGCGAACATTATTACCACTAAAAATGGAAGGAACGTCATCCCAACTCGGAAGGTATTAGAGAATGAAGTTGATAAGCATGGGATAGAGAGGGACCCAGCAACTGAGAAAACTTCACACAACAAAAAGGTTGAAGAAAGTGAAGATTCACAAGCTAGTGAAGTCATTCATGAGAAAGAGAAGGAAGCTCAGAGTGTGCACAAAAAATTGGAGGAACATGTTTCATCGATTCCTGAAGGTAAGTCTCATAACCCTTCAAATTCAGTTATTACTAATAGTCGCTTCGATTATGTACCTTTTTCCAGCTAGGTTGGTTCAAACAAAGAAGAGTGCACTAGAGATAAATATTTTGGAGACCTTTCACAAAGTTTATATTAATTTGCCTCTACTGGAATGCATTCAGAATCTACCCGCATATGCCAAGGTATTGAAGGATTTGTGTACTAAACGAAGAAGGCTGAAAGGAAGGGAGGTTGTTGAGATGAAAGAGAATGTCTCTGCAGTTTTGCAAGGGAAGTTGCTAGCCAAGTGCAAAGATCCAGGGAGTTTTACAATTCCTTGCACCATTTGTAACTCCAAATTTGAGAATGCTTTACTTGATTTGGGTGCGTCGATTAATGTTATGCCATCTAGTCTTTATGAGAAATTGTGTACTAAAACTGAACTTAGAACAGATGGTGTTACAATTTTATTAGCTGACAGATCTCACGTTTTTCCGAAGGGTGTTTTGGAGGATGTTATTGTGCAGGTTGGCAGGTTCCAATAACCAACAGATTTTTATATATTGGATGGGAGAAGCACCTAATGCACAATTGATTCTAGGAAGACCATTCATGTGTACCACTCAAACGAGAATTGACGTGGCAAGGGGAGAGCTTAGCATGGACTTTGACAATGAAACAATAAAGTTCAACATGTTTGAGATGATGAGATACCCCGTGGATACCGAGACGTGCTATACATTGATCACAACTGGAAATATTGCACAAATGTACTTTGAGATGATGAAAGATGATGAACTGGAGACATTAATTTCTCAAGGCATCGGTGTTGAAAAGGAAGGAAATTTTGAAGTCCTTATAGAGAATTCAGATATGTACACCGATGGTATTATGGAGCAATGTAAGGCATTACATGGAGCAGATTATGTTAAAGGAGGTCAAAGCTTGGTACTCCCCAGTTCCACGAAAAAACAGCTGCCTTCTATTGTTCAAGCACCTCAACTGGAACTCAAACCATTGCCTGCTAATCTCAAATATGTGTTTTTAGGGAAGGAAGAGACATTGCCAATATAATTTCATCAAAGCTCACATCTGAACAAGAAGAAAAAGTGGTGAAGGTAGTTGGCAAACACATCAAAGCTATTGGTTGGAGCTTGGCAGATATTAGGGGAATCAGCCCCTCACTTTGTGTTCATAGAATCCACTTGGAAGAAGGAGCTAAGCCTGTGAGAGTACCTCATCCTCGACTCAATTCTCCTATGATGGAAGTGGTGAAAAGAGAAGTCATCAAGCTATTGGATAATGAAATCATTTATCCTATTTCTGACTCAAAGTGGGTTTCTGCAGTGCACGTTGTTCCTAAGAAATCTGGAGTTACAGTTGTAGCGAATGAGGAGAACGAGTTGGCTCCTCAAAGAACAGTGACTGATCATCGTGTTTGTATTGATTACAGGCCTCTCAACAATGCTACAAGGAATGATCATTTTCCCTTGCCATTTATTGATCAAATGTTGGAGAGGTTGGCTGGTCGTGAGTATTACTGTTTCTTAGATGGATATTCGGGATACAATCAGATTGCTATAGCTCTCGAAGATCAAGAGAAGACAACATTCACCTGCCCTTTTGGCACCTTTGCCTTTAGGCGCTTGTCTTTTGGTCAATGTAATGCACCTGGAACTTTTCAAAGGTGCATGATGAGCATATTCTCTGATTACGTGGGAAAAATCATTGAAGTTTTTATGGATGATTTTAGTGTCTTTGGTGATAATTTTAATGGTTGCTTGAAGAACTTGGGATTGATTTTGCAAAGATGTGAAGAAACAAATTTAGTGCTGAATTGGGAAAAGTGCCACTTCATGGTGACTCAAGGAATTGTTCTTGGACATGTGATTTCTTCAAAATGTATTGAGGCAGATAAGGCTAAAATTAACTTGATACGGTACTTGCCCACTCCGTCAAGTGTAAATGAGATTGGATCTTTTCTTGGACATGCTGGTTTTTATAGAAGATTCATCCAAGATTTCTCTAAAATTGCAAGGCCTCTAACTAATGTTCTTCAGAAAGATATACTGTTTGAGTTTAATGATGATTGCAATAAGGTGTTTGAGGAGCTGAAATTGAAGCTTACTTCATCACCTATTATACAAGCTCCTGATTGGGACTTACCATTTGAAATAATGTGTGATGCGTCAGACTATGCTGTGAGAGCGGTACTTGGACATCGGAAGGACAAGAAGATACATGCTATCTATTATGCTTCGAAGACCTTAAATGATGTACAACTCAATTATGCAACCACTGAGAAGGAGCTCTTAGCTGTTGTTTTTGCTTTGGAGAAATTTCGGTCATATTTGCTTGGTACAAAGGTGATGATATACAGTGATCATGCGGCCTTAAAGTATTTGTTGGCCAAAAAGGAGGCAAAGCCCAGACTCATCCGTTGGATCCTGCTATTACAAGAGTTTGACATTGAAATTAAAGACAAGAAAGGATCCGAGAATGTTGTAGCGGATCATCTAAGTCGCTTGGTGAGGGAAGAGGAAGATGTGCCCATAACCGAGACGTTTCCGGATGAACAACTTCTCCGGATTGAGCTATGTGCTCTAACTAATTTTACTCTATGGTATGCAGATATGGTGAACTATTTACATACTAGAATGTTGCCCAACACATTGACTCATGCTCAAAAAGATAAAATCAAACATGATGCTAAATTTTATGTGTGGGATGATCCTTATCTTTGGAAGCATTGTCCAGATTTAGTGATAAGAAGATGTTTGCCTGAAAATGAATTTGAGTATGTGTTAAAATTTTGTCATAGCTATGCATGTGGGGGATATTTTGGAGCGAAACGAATAGTACATAAGGTCTTAGAGTGTGGTTTTTATTGGCCTACAATTTTTAAAAATGCTAAAGAATTTTGTAGGATTTGTGATAGATGTCAACGAGTAGGGAACATTAGCGCTAGGAATGAGATGCCCATGAATCCTATTTTTAATGTAGAAATATTTGATGTTTGGGGTATTGATTTTATGGGGCCCTTCCCGAATTCTAATAGTTTTGAATACATACTTTTGGCTGTTGATTATGTGTCGAAGTGGGTAGAAGCAAAAGCTACCCGTACTAATGATTCTAAAGTGGTTTCAGAATTCTTGGGGACACACATTTTTGCTAGGTTTGGAATGCCGAGAGTTGTTATCAGTGATGGAGGATCACATTTTTTTAACAGAACTATTGAGGCACTGTTTCGCAAATACAACATCACACATAAGGTTTCTACACCTTATTACCCGCAAACCAATGGACAAGCAGAAGTGTCTAATAGAGAAATAAAGCAAATTTTGGAGAAAACTATGGGAGCTAAACGAAAAGATTGGAGTCAACAACTAGATGATGCACTTTGCGCTTATCGGACGGCATACAAGACACCCATTAGTATGTCACCTTATCGCATTGTTTATGGGAAGCCTTGTCATTTGCCTGTGGAGCTCGAGCATAAGGCGTATTGGGATATTAAGAAATTCAACATGAGCTTGGATGAGGCTTGTTTGCATCGCAAGTTACAGTTCTCTAAATAGGAGAAGCTACGCAATGAAGCTTATGAGAGTGCTCGATTTATAAGGACAAAACTAAGGTGTTTCATGACAAGATGATCCAACGAAAGCATTTTGAGGTTGGTCAAAAAGTTCTTTTATATCACTCTAGGTTGCGTCTTTTTCCTGGAAAATTGCGATCAAGGTGGATTGGTCCGTTTGAAATTGTTGAGGTATTTCCACATGGAGCTGTGGTGATTAAAAAGGATGATGAAAATACATTTAAGGTGAATGGCCATCGTCTTAAACCCTATTTGGAGGATCCTTCGAATCATATTAAGGAGAGCGAGGCTCTCAACGATGTGATTATCTCTGATGCTTGAAAAATAAGGTACAATGTCTAGCCAAAGACATTAAAGAAAAGCACTTCTTGGGAGGTAACCCAAGTTTATTGTAAATTTTTTTTTTTTTTTATTATTATTATTATTATTATTATTATTATTATTATTATTATTATTATTATTATTATTATTATTATTATTAGAGGTAGATAATTTTTATTTCATTTTTGTTTTTATTTTTTTTACTTCCGCAAGATGCCTTGATAATTTTGTGTGAAGTGTTTCAGGAATTTTGGAAGGAAAAAAAAAGTTGGTTTGGGGTGTAAAAGAAAAAAAAAAGGAACAGGAATTTTATTTCGGTGATGTTGATTATTTTAACCGCGGTGCACAAGTCCCCGGTGCGCAATCCTTTTTCTTCCCAAGGTGTGTGTCATCTACCTGCAGTGTAATTAGTTTCTGTTGAAAACAAAGACCGGGGTGCGTGCTGGCTACCCACGGTGTTAAATTCTCTGCAATGAATAATGATGAGCGCCAATTGTGCTCCACGCGCGCGCATCTAATTTTCTGGTGGAGACAAACTGCACCTCGCATTACTTGTTGAACTGACCTGGTCCAGTCCACAATCTTTCTTGAAAAACTCAATTTCCTTTACAAGCCCAGTTGCAGGCCTACCTTCGTGAGCCCATCTACTGTGGCCCAATTGCTGCCTGCATCCCTTGTCCAACGGGCCTGCTATCCAGTCCAATCCCAGTTGTTCGAATCTACCTGCTAGCAACATGAGTCTAAACCTGTTGGCAATGTCTGGAAAACGCACTTTACGTTAAAAATGATGGTGGGAGGTTTTGAACCCCAGACATCAAGGTCCCCTGCACCTCTAAGTGGACTACTCTACCACATGAGCTGGGCTCCTTTTTGTATTAGAATATAACCTGCTATTAATATGCAGGGAGGCTCTGGAATTTAATAAAGTGGAGCCAACATTTCATAATTCTTTTCAAGCGTCACTTAATGCAATTGCATAGGGGAGTATTCTTAACTTTCTTTGTATAATATTTTTTTTTCTCTTTATTAATTTTTGTATTTTGTTTATTATTATTATTATTAATTTTTTTTCTCTTCATATGTATATATTACATATTTTATTCATTGAGGACAATGAACCATTCAAGTGTGGGGAGGTGTTCTTAATATTATTAAAAATCCAAAAAAAGAGAAATATAATTTAAAATCCAAAAAAATTAAAAAAATTAAAATATTTTTGTATATAATTGCCTTGTCTCAAAGCATGTTAGCGAGGATAAGTACACATTTTGTGGACTAATTTTGCATGATTAATTCTAAGTGTTGTATCATAGAATAAAAATCATTTGTTGCTTGATAATTCCTTGTGTGTGATTTCGAAAATTTTAAAACTTGAGATGCTTCTTAGTCAAATTTAGTGAGTCGAGCATGCATTCACCTTGTGAGATTTTGGGCTTAATTAATGATTGATACATTTTATATCAATCGAATTTCTTTGTTGTGTGTTGTTCGTCAATTAGCATTGCTCTAGAACTTGTTTTGATACCTTGTTGAGACTACAGGTTTTGTGTGTGCATGAAAATGATAAAGGCACTAGGATTAACCTCATTGACCTAAACACTATCCTTATGAGTTATATCCTTAGTGAACCCCCTTGAGCTTATATCTGTTTCTTTCAATTATCACCACTCTATAATTTTTGTGCATACTTGTTTATTCTTATCTTGATTTACTGGTAGAGCATTGTGATTCAACTTGAGGGTGGGTGAATGTTCAAGTGTGGGAATTTCTTTGTTAAGATTTGATATCTGGGTGGGAAATATATAATGTGGTTACTTTATCTTCGTTCTTCGGAAAAAAAACAAAAAAAAAGTAAAGAAAAAGAAAAGAAAATATGAAAAAAAATGCAATGAAGTTCGGAAGTAGAATTTGTGTTCATTGGTTTTTGCAATGTGAAAGTGGGAAGTACATAATGATGTACTATGGGTTTAATGCTTGTGAAAGTTTAATCATATTTTACATTATCTACTATTCATGTTGAGTGCTACAATTAAAAGTGAACATTATGCTCTATTAGTTTATCAATCTTATCCACTTGTTAGCCTATTTCTTTGATATCCTACCCCATACCTAAGCCCCATTACAACCTTTAATGAAGACCTTTTGATTTATGCATGCACATATACGAAGTAGTGGAGATTTGGTGGACAGCTAAGCATATGGTAGCACATGTCTATTTTGATTGAACTTGAGTGAAATACTTACACCTATACACTTGTGTGAATTGAGAGCAATGTGAGATTTTCTAGCCATAGCATGCTTATTTATTGAAGGGGACTGTGATGTTTATTTCATGATATTTTTGTCTGTCATACTTCGATTGTTTTGTGCAAGTGGTGTACTTTCAGATCTTCTTAGATTGTTTTGTGATTGAGGTTTGCATATGTGGAGTACTATGAATTGTTGCGTGTTTAAGACTTGGTAATTAAAAATATTTGATTTTGTGGGTATATCTTCTATAAACCCACAGGGATCAGTTAATAAGTTTTTGTGGGTATATCTTCTATAAACCCACAGGGTGTGGCGTCTCAGTTAATAAGTTTTAGTAATGACGCTCTTTGGAGAGTAAATCCACAGGGATCAATATCAATTCATTTTCATTCTCTTTCGGAATCCTACTGGAAATACAAATTTGAGCAGTTTGAGGTGGTTTGCACAGTGGATGGGGCCTGGGGCCCATCACCTTCGGGTCATTTTGGAGGTGGGATAGGAGGTAATATAAAAGGAAGCAAAGGGCAAATCCGTTATGTATTTTCAGGGCCTTTCTCAGCAAATAATAGTACAAAGGCTGAATTAAATTCGATTCCACATGTTGTAGAAATATGGTTAGAGGGGCACTTCACTTCAAAGAAATTGGCAGTGTGCTCGGACTCTAGGGAAGCGATAAATCTCTGCAAAATGGGTTTCTTTAGAGGCTTCCCATTACAAGTCAAGAATCGTAATGTATCCTCTATCTTCAAAGAGCACATCCAATTAGACTATGTTCCAAGGGAGCTTAACACGGAGGCAGACAGTTTAGCATTGAATGGTTTATGCAAACCAATAGTACACTCAGTGTGGGTCGGTCGAGATCTCTGAACTCCTAAGGAGTATTCTGCAATGTTATCAGTCCTGTTTGTAATCTGGTTTTCTTTCTTTTGTTGTAGCTATTTTAGTTAGGTTTAGTCTTTAGCATGCTCAGGTCCTCTGCAAGAGTTAGTTTAGAAACTAAGCATGCAGTTGTTTCTTCTGTGTTGACTTCCAGGTTTTTCCTGTTTATCTATTAAATTTGTGGCTTTTCAAAAAAAAAATATCTTCTATAAACCCTCAGGAGACAACACTCGTCTTACTAGGGCTACCTAGGGGTTTAACGGCTTGTTGCATACGCTCAATGCAATCGTGTCATTTACGAAAGTGATGTTAGTTAATTAGGATTAGTTTTATTTCTTTTATTTGCCCGAGGACGTGCAATATGCTAAGTGTGGGGATATTTGATAGAGTATATATTTATATGTATTTTAGATGATTTTTATTCCCATCTTAATTATATTTTACATTTAATTGGATATTTATTAATTAATTTATAATATTTTATTGTAGGAACCGAAGAATTCTAAATTGGAAAGGATTGGAGTTAAATTAGAAGAAAAATCGGATTTAATGGACTACTCGCGCATTACAAATTGTTTAGACCGTATCTTGAGTTCTGCACATCAGATTTCGACGATTAAATAGCCCACGCGAAGATAACGAGATTTTCTTTCATTCTAGAGTGGGCCAGATATCAAAGTCCAACTGAATCAGTCCAGAAACAGCAGAGAAGAGTCAACTACAAATTTTGACCATATAAACCTTTTCAATTTTGGAAAGCCATATATTCCTTGGAACAAAAAACAAAAAATAAAAAATACTTTTTGTATTAGGTTATTATTGTGAGAGTTATTACTTACGTACTTTCATGGAGGAGCCACCAAGGAGAAGAGAAGAAGATTGCAAGGAGAAGAGTGTATGCTTGGGAATTTCCATAGGGATTTCTTTTCTACAACTCTACTTTGTATTGTATTCTATCTCTTTATGACTTTTATATGTTTTACCATGACAATGGTAGGGTAAACCTTGTTCTTGGAGGGCTGTTTTGAAGCCCTAAACCTTATGACAATTATATAGTTTTGATTTTCGGAGATGTGTTCTTGATTGTGCTTATACATGCTTCAATGCTTATAGATTTACTTGAATTTACTGTGGTATGTGGACATCCAATTAGGTCATATGATTGATTTATCTATAAAGTCAATTAATCTTTCTATGTGGTCCATGGGATTAATTGTATCATTGTGTAATTCGTTTTAGCCTTTCTATGTGGTCCATAAGGCTATACGAATAGCAGAGCTTGTTTCTATGTGGTCCATGGCAGGTTCTCTATAAGTATCTTTCAGAGCATATTACAAGAATTTTAGAATTATGTCATGAGTTTAGTAGTGGATAAACATGCTTCCAACATGCTTCTTTAATTGTTTACAACAAAGTTTTGCTTGCTTCATTCTTAGTTTAATTAATACGGTAGTTACAAAACAAAATCATCTTGAATTTGACAAAATATAAGTTTAAGTGAACCCTTAATCCTTGGCGTTGAACGATACCCTTACTTATTCTTAATTACAAACGACACAAAAAGGGTTTAAATTGATTCACATAAGTTATGATGTCTACATGCTCATTCTTGGTCGTGTTTTGCTTGGAGTTGGAGTTGGTTTTGCTAATCAGGTGACAGCATTGATCCCCCAATTTACTCTCTACATTTAGCTCAACAATAATCACTATTCAATCATATGGTAGCTCATGTTGGGTATATTTAACTAAACAACGCAACAATGGGACAGTTATATTACAATTAACAAGAACAGGCAAATAACCAAATAACGAAACAAACACGATGGCAAAACAACATATATAATTAAAGACTGTAAAATAAAAGAAAAAGAGAGAACACTTAGCTCTAACAGAAGCTTTAAAACTCTGAAAGGAGAGAAACAGAACAGCTGAGTCGCCAAGGCTTAGAGAAGTCTTGACTGTTCTTGAAGAGATTATTGCCCCCACTTACGCTGTGATGGGTTGCAGCAATATCGCTTCCAGGATAAAATAGCTCAGATCAATCCAGTCACAGACACGACAGAGATCAACAACGACTAGTACCTCAATTCGCCAAAAAAAACCTATGCAACTTATAAATGAATGCAAGGTAGGCACTTGAGAATACTTATATTCTAAAACTCAAGCATAAGCCTTCTATATATAGACATTTCAAGTTGCTTGGTTAAAAATCTTTTCAATGTGGGATTTATGAAAAAACCCATTTTAAACTCATTTCAAACTAGCAACTTTGCCTATATATAATTATGGATTCCACTAAGAAAATGTCGTAGATCCATACATGAAAGTTTAAGTCCTTATATCAAGGAACAACTTCCATAAGTTAGTTTCTGAAAATTACATCAAGAGCACATCTAAAATGTGTCTCAAACTTTCCATTTTCTAACAATCCCCCACAAATCCATACAGTAAATGCATATCAGATTCTATTCATGACTTGCTTTTCAGAGTAGGTACCCTTCCGGGTTTGAACTCTCATAAGTCCCCTACTTCGATGGCTACCGGATATAGATGGAATGTTTCACCTTGAATCTTTATCCGTTTAGTGTAATCACACTCCATAGACGACAACAAATCAAAGGCTATGGTGCTAATCTACGGCTTTGAGACGTTAATGGTCATGTCTCGATCCTGTTCGTCGAATGTTTCAAGGAATAACCCTTTCCTCTAATTGCGACCATACAATTACATTCACTTAGCTGGGCATCTCCAGAGATGTACTGATAACATCTCGTCATATGACTTGACCCCATTCAGAGTTCAAATAACTCTTGCTATTCTGGCAGTTACAGTAACTTTTAGGTTTACAGAGGATAGACTCCAGATACATGAGTATCAATCTATATAGTTAAAGGTACAACCAATTCACCCTTACAACTTGTTATTTACCACATTGAATACAATTTCGAGGGATCTCCTCTCATGTGTATTAGGTTCCCGCTGTAGATGAATCATTATGGGTTAAAAGTCCCATCCCCAACCTAGACTTAAGGACAACAGCATGCTCAAGTCCCTTAGTCAAAGGATCAGCTAGGTTATGTTGAGTTCCAATAAACTCAACAGCTATAATCCTTTCAGACATTAGACCCCTTATAGACTTTAGTCTAACTTGGATATGTCTTTTTTTTCACATTATACTTCTTGCTGTTAATTTTATCGATAGTTGTACGGCTATCACAATGAAGAGCAAAAGTAAGAAGTGGTCGGCTTACTACAGGTAACACTGACATAAGTCCATGTAACCATTCAGCCTCCATCCCCGTGGCATCTAATGCACACATAACAGTCTGTCTAGAAGACTTCCATGATACTGCTCCACCCGCAATGGTAAACAAGTATCCAGTCACTCCATTGGAACCAGACTTTTTAGCTATCCAACTTGCATCACTATATCCCTCTAGCACTCCAGGAAACCTCCTGTAATGTAAACCAAGATAGATGGTACCTTTCAGATATCAAAGTACTCTATCAAGAGCATCCCAATGAGTCTTGTTTGGACAGCTTGTATATCTTGCTAACTTAGACACTGAATATGAAATATCCGGTCTAGTACCATTTGCAAGATACTACAAACTCCCAATAATCTGAGAATACCTTAACTGAGACACAGGAACTCCTGAACTATTCTTGACAAGTGCAACTTTAGGATCATAGGGAGTACTCGCGATTCTACAATTTGAATAACCATACTTCTCAAGTATAGACTTCTCTATATAATGAGATTGTGACAGGGTTATTCCATCAGTTGATTGAGTCAACTTGATTCCAAGAATCACACTAGCCTCACCCATATCTTTCATTTCAAAGTGCCTTTTCAAGAACCTTTTAGTCTCGTTAATAATCTCAATATTGGTTCCAAACAATAAAATATCATCCACATAAAGGCACACAATAATACATTCATTTCCTTTAACCATGTAGTAGATACACTTGTCACTTTCATTAACTACAAACTCTGATTCTAAAACAGTTTCATCAAACTTTTTATGCCAGTCTCTTGGAGCTTGTTTTAAGCCATATATAGACTTGATTAACTTATATACTTTCCTGTCATTACCAGATGCAACAAATCCCTCAGACTGGTCCATATAAATCTCTTCTTCAAGTTCACCATGAAGAAAAGCTGTCTTTACATCCATTTGATGGATGATAAGACCATGTACGGAAGCCAATGCTACAAGCATTCGGATTGTTGTCATTCTAGCCACAGGAGAGTACGTATCAAAGTAATCAATGCCCTCCTTTTGCTTAAAACCCTTAGCTACTAGCCTAGCTTTATACTTATCTATTGAGCCATCCGGGTTCATCTTCCTTTTGAAAACCCATTTACATCCAATAGTAGAACACCCGGGAGGTAGATCAACCAACTCCCATGTTCCGTTAGAAACAATAGAGTCAATCTCACTTTTTACCGCACCTTTCCAGTACCTAGATTCTGAAGAATCCATGGCCTGCCGGAAAGTTAAAGGTTCATCCTCGACATTGTAAGTGATAAAATCACTTCCAAAGTCCTTGAATACCTTCGCACGCTTACTCCTTCTAGGTTCCTCTACTTCATCAGGAGTAGAGCTACTATTAGGATCCGCCCCCACATTAGTCATCCTTTCCACATGATCAGGAATGGAACTCGATGCGCGAGTGGGATCATCATCAGAAGCACCCTGAGGCATACCAGTCTTCATAGGAAACACATCCTCAAAGAATGTTGAATCAAGAAATTCAACTATAGTGTTAGCCACTATTCCGTTTATGTCAGATTTTAAGACTAAAAATCTCATAGCCGTAGTGGTTTCAATATAGCCTAGAAAGATGCAATCAACAGTTTTCGGCCCTAGTTTCTTTCTCTTGTGTTCAGGGACAAGTACCTTTGCGAGGCACCCCCACACATGAAGATATTTTAAACTAGTCTTTTTCTTTGTCCATAATTCATAAGTTATCTTGTCCACATGTTTCAGAGGAACTCTATTCAGAATATGGCAAGCTGTATTCGGAGCCTCTCCCCACATGTACTTAGGCAACCCCAAATTAATTAACATACTGTTGATCATATCTTTAAAGGTTCTGTTCTTTCGTTCTACTACCCCATTAGACTCAGGTGTGTATGGTGGAGTTACCTCATGAACTATACCATTGCTCTTGCAAAATTCATTAAACGAGGTACTCGTATACTCACCACCTCTATTTGATCTCAAACGTTTAAGTACTTTACCTGTTTGTGTTTCAGCTTCAGTTTTGAATATAATGAATTTTTCTAGTGCTTCATCTTTATGTTTAAGCAAATAAACATAACAATATCTACTGCAGTCATCAATAAAGGTAATGAAATATCTTTTATTATCCTTAGTCATTATGCCACTAAATTCACATATGTCCGTGTGAACTAAATCTAGCACTCCTGAATCCCTTACTACATTCTGAAAAGGTTTTCGTGTTTGTTTAGCAGTCACACATACCTGACATTTAGATTTCTTATCAATGGCATGTTTTGGAATCAACTCTAAATTCATCATGTTCTTTAGAGCACCAAAATTCAAGTGACGAAGATGTAAGTGCCACAAATCAGATGATTCAACACAATTAACAGAAGGAGTAACATTATCATTAATAAAACTGCCCAAAACAGGCTCAACATTTATCAAAAACAATCCATCAGACAAGTAACCTTTGCCAACAAAAACACCAGTATGTGTAATAACTACTTTATTACACTTCAAAGAAAGTTCAAATCCGTTCTTAACTAAACAACTTCCACTTATTATATTTCTACGAATATCAGGAACATGATGCACTCTAGTGAGGGATAGAACATGCCCAGAAGCAAACTTCAGGCCTACGTTTCCTATTCCGAGCACTTGTGCAGCACTAGCATTCCCCATCGTCACTGTCACTCTATGAGTCTGTTGATAAGATACAAACAGAGTTTTATCAGCATAAATGTGCACATTAGCTCCAGTATCAATCAACCATTCATGAGACAAATAAGTGGATAGTATAACAGGCTTATTGGTAACATACCCGTCATTGGTTACAGAAGCAGATGCTTCACCAATAACCATGTTAGCCATAGGCCCATCAATGGTTCCAGCTCCAAGCACAGTGTTTGCTTGAGCAACCACATCAGCTTTCTTCGCTTTTTTTACAGGACAGTCCTTGCTCCAATGACCAACCTGTCCACAAGACCAACATGGTTTGTTTACCTTTGGTTTCTTAGCCTTGTTCTTGTCTTTATTAGACTTAGTGTTTTCCTTCTTAGTAAATTCTTTTCTTTTCTTACCAACAGTCATTACATTCACCTTCGAAATACTATCATGTTCAGCAGGCATCACATGTCCCTGTTTGGACTTATACTGCTCCTGCACTAAGATGTCCAACATCAGTTTAGTCCACGTGATCTCTCCTTTCTGTCTCTTCAGGGAAAGAGCAAACTCTTCCCAAGACT
Organism: Saposhnikovia divaricata; assembly: GCA_036435485.1. Lineage (NCBI taxonomy): Eukaryota > Viridiplantae > Streptophyta > Magnoliopsida > Apiales > Apiaceae > Saposhnikovia > Saposhnikovia divaricata. The sequence continues at coordinate 40,296,516 of CM071599.1, forward strand.
TCGGGAGCTTTTCAATTACTGCCATAACCTGAAACTTCTCAGGAAGGACCATACCGAACTCCTTCAAACATGCACCAACATCTCAAACTCGTGCACCTGCTCAGTCATGGATTTATTGTCCACCAGTTTAAAATCAAGGAATCGAGCCACAGAATACTTTTCCAACCCTTGCAAGTCAGTATTATGTGTCTGGTCCAGCTTCTCCCATAAGATCTTAGCTGTGTAGGAATCCGATGAATGAACATACAACAGAGTGTTCGCTAAAGCTACCAGAATTGCAGCCCTAGCCACCCCATCCTTTTCCTCCCACATAGCATAAGCCCTAACAGTTTCAGCCTTTTCCTTAACCACAACTGGTTTCTCATACTGCACCGCCGGCCATAGACCCTTTACCGTAAGCCACAGTTTCATCTTTTTCTGCCAACGAGAAAAACCAACACCCCCATCGAATTTATCGGGCATACCCGACAAATCGATAGGTTGTGGGAAACGGTACGTGGTCCAATCAATAGTGGGTGCAGTAACATCAGACGCAGAGTCAATCTCAACAATAGGAGTTACAGTTTCGATAACCATCTTGTTAATAACAAATATAACAAATAATCTCTTCAAGATTGTTGGGTATATTTAACTAAACAACGCAACAATGGGACAGTTATATTACAATTAACAAGAACAGGAAAATAACCAAATAACGAAACAAACACGATGGCAAAACAAAATATATAATTATATACTATAAAACGAAAGAAAAAGAGAGAACACTTAGCTCTAACAGAAGAAGAGAACAGAACAGCTGAGTCGCCAAGGCTTAGAGAAGTCTTGACTGTTCTTGAAGAGATTATTGCCGCACTTACGCTGTGATGGGTTGCAGCAATATCGCTTTCAGGATAAAACAGCTCAGATCAATCCGGTCACAGACACGGCAGAGATCAACAACGACTAGTACCTCAATTCGCCAAAAAAAAACCTATGCAACTTATAAATGAATGCAAGGTAGGCACTTGAGAATACTTATATTCTAAAACTCAAGCATAAGCCTTCTATATATAGACATTTCAAGTTGCTTCGTTAAAAATCTTTTCAATGTGGGATTTATGAAAAAACCCATTTTAAGATCATTTCAAACTAGCAACTTTGCCTATATATAATTATGGATTCCACTAAGAAAATGTCTTAGATCCATACATGAAAGTTTAAGTCCTCATATCAAGGAACAACTTCCATAAGTTAGTTTTCGGAAATTACATCAACAGCACATCTAAAATGTGTCTCAAACTTTCCATTTTCTAACAGCTCATTCCACTAATCTACCTAAATTTGCAAGAATGATAATTATTGACATCTTGCAACATTACTAATTACTTGGAAAATCCTCATCGATCTGTTTTTTCCTTAAATATTTTGATTGAAAATTATACCTAGTGCGAGCAACATGCTGGTAAGCAAGTCAGTTCTGGATGAAAAACCTATTTTCTTAATTTGTGAATGTTTTCAATATTTTTTTTGCAGTCTGTTCCATTATATCTCTCAGAAATGGCATCTCCAACTTTAAGAGGAGCAATAAATAGGCGCAAAGACAAGGAAACACCAAACAGCTTAATTCAGCGTGGAGCTGATCACGAAAAGACAAGGAAAGTGCTACAAAAAGTTAGAGGCTCAGATGATGTTCAAGCTGAATTAAATGATCTCATAGAAGCAAGCAACACTACAAAAACCATCAGAAAACCATTTAAAAACATACTACAGAGCAATTATAGGCCACAACTAGTCATGGCATATATAAAAACATACTAGTATACTGCTACTATTTTTCTTCATATATAAAACAAAGTAGTGAAATAGCATATGTCTACTTTCTGATCCAGAGAACTGTGTGGTAGTTGAATAAAAAGGATGGTAGAAAGTCATGGCAGTGTGGGCATGTCCATGAAAGCTGATGAAGCTGGGCAATACAACTACAGAAAAAAGATCACACTCTTTGTTGCATTATCGTGTATGGTTGCTGCAATGGGTGGTATCCTTTTTGGCTATGATATTGAAATCTCAGGTTCATGATTACTGGTTTTTTTCCTCTATAAATAATGAAATGTGTTTATATTTTTTTGCGTCTTTGTCAGGGGCTCTGCTGCATGTTTAATGAAATAATGAAATGTTTACAAGCTACAAATGAAATAATTATGTAGGCTTGCACCAATTTCTTTAAACTTGACATTAAAATTGTACTGTGAACACTTTCTTAGAATTTATTTCCATTTTACTAGGAATAATATATAGCAATTTGGTTCCCAGAAACAAAACTAATAATAGTAATAATTAAGCTTGCATTATCCAAGCCCAACTGGCTAAACTTTCTTCCACTCATTTTCTTACTTATAATATGTATGGAAAAAGATTAGTGATACAGACGTCACTTATAATATGTCTGAGACGTGAACTCCAAATGTTACGGATTTGCTATAATTATTTTGTAAATATTGTGAAGGTGGAGTTACATGAATGGATTCATTTTTGAAGTTCTTTCCTAAGGTGTACACAGGAGAATGAAAGAAGACACTGAAGTTAGCAACTACTGCAAATTTGAGAGTGAACTTTTGACCTTATTCACATCATCTCTCTACGTAGCTGGCCTTACAGCATCCTTTGTAGCTTCAATCATAACCGATTCATTTGGCCGTAAGCCAACTTTTATTGTTGCTGGAATTGCATTTTTAGTTGGTTCAGGCCTCGGTGGTTGGAGCTATAATGTCTACATGCTCATTCTTGGCCGTGTTTTGCTTGGAGTTGGAGTTGGTTTTGCTAATCAGGTAACAATTTGTTCCCTCATTCTACTCTTTAATTTTGATAGTCAATCATTTATATTATATATATATTATATGCTAACGTGACTTTCCATACATTTAGTAATTTACTAAAATATCCTCAGATTTTATAAATATATTAAAAATATTGTTTTTGGCATGGATTGAACCCAAAACCTCTTGCTAGAAATCAATTTTATAATCACACCATGACCATCATGCTAGAAGCCCCCTTCATGAAAATTTTGGAACTCATCCATTAGATTCTTAAATAGCTCGTAATTCTTCATTTTATTTAACACTTATTTTAGAAATAATTTCAAAGAAAACAAATGAAATAATGTCTCTTTTCATTTATTATAGGTCAAAATGCACTTTCAAGCCAATTTAGTAATTTATCAATATACCCCTCTTTATATTAATGTTAACAAAAATATTTTTTAGAAATAGATTTTATAATCCCCCTATGATACAAACAACTTAAATTTATTGCACACAACCACTACATCATAACAATTTCTGATACCTACTTAAAAATCATTAACTACATTTTCAAAGAACCTGCTTCCTAGATTTTCCTTGATTTTTTATAAATTTATGCATGATAAAACTATCAAAAATATATTTCCATCTCATTTAATTAAAATTATTAAAATTATTATTATTATTATATTTTCATGAAATTTTAAAATTATAAATTATTCTTTTTGTATTATGTATGTGATACGAAAATACGACACAAATTCACATTGTACATGAAATGACATAAATTCAAATTTTGACTTCTGGTACATGTATAATAGTATTTTTTTGTGAAATCATAATATTTATTCATGTTTGTTATGCTCATGACAAACACGAAACAAATTCACTTGGTACACGTATAGATGAGCATTTCATCCATCCCGTCCGATCGCGATCAAATCCCTTTCCCATTCGGGTTGGGATTGCGAAACTTTTCTGTCTGTATGAGAAATATGAAATATTATAAAATAGAAATTCGGGGGATGAGAATGGAATCGGGGATTAAGGTATCCCGACCTGATCCCCAATTCACGTTCCCAGCCGATTATCGGGGATTAATGGAATATTTTATTTATTAGATTATTAAAGATAAATATGTTGGTCCCGGAGTATTGCAGATAGGGGGGGGGATGAATGCAATACCAATAAATCGAAATCTTTAAAGCAACAATGACAATAAAGATTACAGCTTATCAATAATAATATCCAAACACAAATGGATCAAGATTTCTCACAAAATAAATGTTTTATTTATCTTGTGAAGTGTTGCTACAACCTAGAGAAAAATGATGTGTTTTTCTCCAGCTTCGGTTTCTTGAGAGATACAAGATTGTTTCGTTGTAGTTTCTTACAGAAAGAATTAGAGACGTATATCTAAATGATACTCTTTTGTCTCTATCACATGGGTTATGGAGCTGCTGTCGTTTTCAAGTGTCAGCTTATTACAATTTGCACACCCATGTGACTTTCCTAAATTGCTATACAGACAGTATTAACAATACAAGTAAAGCAACCTAGATTCTTTCTATTTCTAGCTAATACAATTCTAGTAGATGTGGATATATCATACTCTTTGAATTGACCAGCCTTGTATTGTGATCTCTCAAGCTTCTCTCGTAGTCTTTGCAGGTCTGCTACAATCGATGTAGTGTTGCAGCAAATCTGTTTCTTGAACATATAACCAGTCACGGGTTTGACTGAGAAAAATCCCCAAATCAAATAATTCATCTGGACAGTAACCTTAACCGCCAAGTCTGCTGTCAGGAGAATATTCAGCTATTTGACAGTACGAGCTCCCGCCAAAGTTGCTGTTGGAACTCCAGACTTGCTGTCAAGTTGTGAGAACGTTGTTATCCAATGCTTCAGCCAATGTTGCTGTCAGATGTAGCCTTCTGTCGTGACTTGCAACATATTGTCTTCTTGTAATCTTACTGTCAAGGATGTGACAGTAACTTTTATTCTTGCTGTCTTCTGGATGTATCCCTTGAGGCTTAAACTGTTAGGCCGAATACACACTTATAATCAACTAAGTATGAGAGAATAACAATAAGTTCTTTAAAAGCTTTAAAAACTGTTTGAAATTAACTTCTCTCTCAGTGATGTAAATTATCACAGAGAGCTGCTTAGGTTACGATGAATGATATTCTATTACTCGATCGATACCCTTCTAGGGTTAACCTAACTGTATTTATAAAGTATATAGCTGCTATACAATCGATAATTGATACTCCTATAAATTAGCTATACAATTGATATCAATTATGATTGCTACACGTCTCCTTAGTCAACTCAATCTCTTTGACAGCTATCCAATCTTCAAAGATATTGCTTCCATAATAAATCTTCAATCACTGTTGACCAGTAGACGCTGCCTCCAGACAGAGTTTAACAAACTCTGTCGAGCTTCCAATGTCAGCGTATAGCAAACTCTGTTCAGTTTCTAACCGTCAGAGTTTAACTAAACTCTGGCTGCTTCCTGTTTAAACTCTGTTTTTCCCTGCAACACTTAAACACTGATATTAACCATATCAATTATATTTAACAATCTCCCCCAACTTGTTCATTAGTAAAAATGCACAAGTTAACAATAATTGATGACGTCAAAACAATTTCATACAAATACAGTGTTTATTAAAATAAGCAGAGTTTAAACTTGACTTAACAAAAGTCTACAAATAACAAGAAAATTCTTACAGACTTTAATCTCTAATCTCTTCAAGATCTGGCATTGTTCTGAGATAATCTATGAGTAATCTTCTTTCTGCATTTTCAAGCTCAATCTCCATAGCTTCTTTAATTTCTCTTAGCTGAGGATCACTCTCATCCGTCTGATAAATAGCAGATCTAAGATCATAGATTTTGTTTCTCCTCATCTCATTTCCCAGCCTAATAAATTTGACTTCTTCTGACTCTGAATTGAAGTCAAGTACTGTGATTCCCAAATCAGTCTTTAATTTCGCAGTACCCTTCTTCATTTCAATAAGATTTCCATTCCAATCTTTGTACTTAGGAACATATCTGCTACTGCACTTCATCCCTCTGATTGCCAAATTCTGGAGCATTTTCTTTCTGAGCACATTTGCAACTGATTGAGTCCTTTGACTATTCACCTTGAAAAGATATAGAACATATTCTAATTCTTCCCAATATTTCAAGCCAATATCATTCTCACCAATTCTAAATACCGTCCCATCAGCCATGAAGTACAAGAGAAAGTCCTTCTTTAAACTCTTCTGATAAACTAACGAAGTGTTCCTTTCCCAAAAACTGATTGCAACTGAGAAGATAAAGGTCTAGACACAACTTGTGTAGCAACAGAGGTTGTGTTTTCTTTCTTCTGTACAACTTATGTAGAAACAGAGGTTGTATTTTCTTTCTTCTGTAAACTTTTTCCTTCTTCAATGCCTTTCAGCTTGAGTTTAGCTTCTGCTGCCGTTGATTTCTTTGATAACTATGATTTTTGACTAACATCAACACTTTCCTTGATCACAATGCCTTTAAGAACAGGCCTAGGAGCTTTTCCTTTCTTTAACTTACCAGACTTTAAAGCCTTGAGATGTTCTTCTTGTAGACTCTTTTCTTCAGCTTTAATGTCCTCAATTGTAACTCATTCCTCATTTTCTTCAATAAACAACTTAGCAGCCAATTCTTCATCAGTCTGTGGATTAGAAGATAATAGCAAACTCTTGGTCTTTGAAGTACCTTGAGTATCAGTGTTTATCCCAACAAACTGTGATTTAGAGGACTTGCTAGTTTTCAGAGTTTGAAGTTCTTCAGTTTTGCCCCTTCCTTTATTACTTGCTCCTTCATCTCCAGCATTATCCTTTCTGATCAGAGTTTGAGATTGCTTGCATTTGTCTTTAGCAACTCTCTCCCCCTTTTTGACATCATCAGGAATCAAGATAGAAGTGATCAGCTCCAAGGAGTTAACAATGGAATCAATCTTCCCAGACAATACATTCTGATTTTGTTCAACTTGACCCAACCTCTGAAACAGAGTTTCTTGAGCTTTAGAAATGGTCTTAAACTTTGTCTGATTATCCCTCTGCATAGTCATATCTCTAGCAACAACATCAGCTCTCAATTCATTAATAGCTTTTTGAGACTCATCAAATCTTCATTTCAGAGTTTTGACTTGAACAATGGTTGCTTGCAAACTTGAGATAATATCAGGATTTGAGATCTTCATGGCAGATTGATGAACAAATTTAGCTGCTCTTTCAACAGGAAAAATACAGTCTAACTTATACCAATCCCTTGAATTCTTGGCAAAGTGCTCAGCTTCAATGTTATGTTGATCTGAGGGTTTAGAAAAAGGTGTGTGCTTAGCATCAGTTTGAACTGGTATACTCTGAGAAGAGTTTGACTCTGCACTTGCTTCATCTTCAACATTAACAGCTGTATTTTCAACTTGATCAGTATGTACTGCAACATTTTCTTCAACAATCTCTACAGTTGTGTCTCTAGCCTCAACAGACTTTGGAACTTCAACTTGTTCAACCTCTTCACCTTGTTCAAGAACCTGGTGAGCATCAGAGAATAACTAAGTGTGTGATGCCACTGTTTCATCAAGTACTATAGTTGGCTGATCAGCTGCACCAGTTTCTTCAGAATTTGCAAGGATAGGTGAAAGAGGAACATTAATGTGATCAGAGAATGGTATAAATGTTTCAACAAAATCATCCGTAGCAGTAAAACCTTCTCTGTTGTCCTCATCCATTTGTACATTGACAGGTGTTTTGGCAGCTTCTTCTGCAGTATATGTCTCAACAGTAGGTATATCCTTGGAAATCACCTCTGGAGCTTCAAAATTAACATCTTCATCAGATTCATCAAGAATTAATCTCCTTCTCTTAGCTGGAGGATTCACTTCTGCTCTCTCTTCTGCTGAAACAGAATCATCAGGTATAGAAGGAGATTTAGGTTTGTTAGCCCGTTCCTTATACTTCTTTGGCTTAGAAGCTTCAGCCATCCTCTGTTTTCTTGATGGCCTTATAGCCTTGCTTTTATTTGGTTTCCTAGGTTTTGATTGTGGTTGAGGTTGAGGGTGTGATGAAGATTGTGGTTGTGGAGATGTAGTTGTCGTGATTGGCTCACTGTTTATGGTTTGAGGTGGGTCAGTGTTTGTGGGTTGAGGTGGTGACTGTGGAGGTTCAATGATTGGTTCGTTTTGTGGTTCTTGTTGTTCTTGTGGTTGGTTGAGGAAGTTTCTGAGAGCAAGAGGATAGATAAACTCTGGTATTTGCTCTTTGTTAGCATCCTTATTTGTCAAATCAGGGAACATTCTCTTATGACATTGGAAAGGTTGTATAACATCCTCATCAGCAATTGTTAAATTTGGTAAACAGGCAGAGAATAAACATTGACAGAAACGAGAGAAATAAACAGTTGTACTAGACTCTGCAAGTTTTTCACCTAAATTTATAAGTACAAGACGACCAAAATCAAAGTTACTCCCATTAAGATGAGAATACCCGATTTGAAGACTTTCACCAGGAATTGCATCCCAGTTGGTGACCTTCTTCCCAAATGCACGAGTAATGCAATCAAAGAAGAAGCTCAACTCCTTCCTGAGCCCTGGCCTTTTGACATCCCCAATCTTATCCAAAGAACCAGAAAACCGTATTTGTTGTAACATTTCTTTCAATTGACCCACAACAGCCACAGAGTATGAAGTGTGAGTATCAAAATCCAAAACCTCACGAACAGTTGCAGGAGTTATGACAAACTCTTGGTCTTCATAGGTAAACACAATTGATGGAGTCCCATTCTCTCCACCATCATCATAAACCGAGTTTTTCCAGAAGATTGAGATTTGTGTGGCTGAGAGTGTCTCTGGTTGAACAAGAGCCTTACCAATATCAGAGTCTCTTAAGAAGTTTTGAATCAGATGAAATGATGCTGGAGCTTTAGCAGTGTCTAGAATTGCAGCATAATTGTTGGTAACAAAAGTTAATCCCTGAGCCACAAAGTTCTTGGTTGCCATTAGAACAGTATAAGACAGAAGAGAGTATATGGAAAAGTGTTTGTGAAAATGCTTAAGTGAAAGTAATAGAGAAATTGTGTGTGATGTTGTGTGTTTGTGATTGTAAAAGTGAATAATGAAATGATTTTGATTAGATCTGTAATTGAAAAACAAAACCCAATCGTTTTAGACATTAAACATGCAACCAATTTCTTGTTAAGTGTGTGAGTGGGACACGTGTCACGTAAACAGTGGAACAGTTATTTACACGCGCAGTAATAATGCCTATTATTACTGCTGTTCTCTCTCCTATTTCCAATAAGCTTTAACTGTCTAACACAATTAAACAACTGGCAAATATTACATGCAAATGTCAAAAACTCTTTGTGTAATACAAGTATATATTCTGTCTGAAATAAAATATTACCTTAGAGTACTCAACAAAATCCATCAGTGTTTATCAATTCTCCAACTTAATTACTGTTATCCTTTCAAACACTGCACAGTTGTGAATATACATGTGTGTAGAGCAGAGTTTACTAGATCAGTATTTAGAGCATCTAGTATTTCATAAAATCCATAAAGTAAATCAGTAAACACTGGATGCACAAACTCTCATAGTAAACACTGAATATATGATGAATACTAAACTCTGTAGTAAACAGTTTATATAGAGTAATAATTAACCTATAACCCCCAAAATTTTTTAATTTTTTTTGGTTACTTTCTCCAGTAATCAGAGGTTGAAACTAGTCACCAAAAATCCTATAATTTTAGCCCTTATCAATTTGATAAGTTCTTGGGTCTTCCTAGCTTTCGACTAGTCACCAAAAATTAGAGAATTTTAGCCCTTACTATGTACCAGTAAGTTCCTGGATCGTCCTAGTTACAAACATGATCTCAAAGGAGTTCTAAAAATCTATATAGTTTAGCTTTGGGGTTATTCTAATAACAGAATCAAAATTAACATCAGAAACGAACAGAGTTTAGAGCTCATCAACATCAGAAATTATTTATGAGAGGCAATGCAAACAGTATTTACAGACTCAGAGTTTAGGATAAATAAAGTAAGAGATGCTATAAATATAGAACAGTATCATGCTGTGTTAACTTTCTGCACAGTTTAAGATTAGATCACAGATAACTTAGAAAGATTCATGACTAATTACTGAGAATAATATTTCATGCATGTATCTTCATCGGTGTTTATGTTCAGAAAGAAACATTATCGGAGTTTCTCAGAGTTTATTCAACAGTGAACAGTGTATGACTTAAAAGCATGCTACCAGAGTTTAACATTCATTGAGCAGAGTTTGCATATCAGAGATTAACATACCACAGAAATATGAGCAACACAGTACATAAGTAGAGTTTTGAGTCTAACCAATATCTCTAGTCAAAACTAGAGACCATTCCTAGTTCATTTACCAGCCTTGTAAATACTGCTTCACTCAATGGCTTGGTGAAGATATCTGCAAGCTGTTGTTCTATAGACACAAAATGAAGCTCAATGTTTCCTTCTTCTACATGTTCTCTGATAAAATGGTACCTTATGCTGATGTGCTTGGTCATTGAATGCTGTACTGGATTACCTGTCATAGCAATAGCACTTTGATTATCACAGTAAATAGGTATTTTACTGTACCTCAATCCATAATCCAGTAATTGATTCTTCATCCAAAGAATCTGTGCACAACAGCTACCAGCAGCAATATACTCTGCTTCAGCTGTAGATGTAGAGATTGATTTCTGTTTCTTGCTGTACCAAGAAACAATTCTATCACCAAGAAATTGACAACTTCCTCTAGTACTTTTTCTGTCTATCTTACAGCCTGCAAAGTCTGCATCAGAGTAACCAAGAAGCTGGAAGTCTGATTCTCTTGGATACCACAAGCCTAAAGTTATGGTTCCCTTAAGATATTTGAAGATTCTCTTCACAGCTGTTAGATGTGGTTCTCTTGGATCTGCCTGAAATCTTGCACAAAGACATGTTGCATACATGATGTCAGGTCTGCTAGCTGTTAGATAAAGAAGTGACCCAATCATTCCTCTATAGTTTGTCATATCCACTGGTGAGCCTGTGTCTCTATCCAACTTTGTTGCTGTTGCCATAGGAGTTGTTGCAGATGAGCAGTCAAGCATGCCAAATTTCTTTAGAAGATTTCTGGTATATTTTGCTTGATTGATAAAAATTCCATCATTTGTTTGCTTCACCTGTAGCCCTAGAAAATAACTGAGCTCTCCCATCATGCTCATTTGATACCTAGACTGCATGAGCTTGGCAAACTTTTTACAGAGTTTATCATTAGTAGATCCAAAGATTATGTCATCTACATATATTTGAACTAATAACAGATCACTACCAAGATTGAAATAGAACAAGGTTTTATCAATTGTACCTCTGTGGAACCCACTTTCTAAAAGAAATTGAGCCAGAGCTTCATACCATGCTCTTGGTGCCTGTTTAAGTCCATAGAGTGCCTTGTCAAGCCTGTAGACATAATCTGGATACTTGGGATCTACGAATCCTGGTGGTTGTTCAACAAACACTTCTTCTTCAAGTTTTCCATTCAGAAAAGCACTCTTCACATCCATCTGAAAAACCTTGAATTTCTTGTGAGAAGCATATGCTAGAAAGATTCTTATTGCCTCCAATCTTGCAATTGGAGCAAAAGTTTCATCATAGTCTATTCCTTCTTGCTGTGAATAGCCTTTGGCCACAAGTCTGGATTTGTTTCTTGTAACAACCCCATCACTGTCAGTTTTGTTTCTGAAAACCCATCTAGTACCAACAACAGATCTATTCTTTGGTCTAGGTACAATGGTCCATACTTCATTTCTCTCAAATTCATTTAACTCCTCCTGCATTGCTGTTATCCAGTCAGCATCTTGAAGAGCTTCTTCCACTTTCTTTGGTTCAGATTTGGACAGAAATGCATGGAACAGACATTCATTTGTTGTAGCACTTCTCGTCCTAACTTTTGCATCTGGATCTCCAATGATTAAATCAGGTGTATGTGATTTTGTCCATTTCCTAGCTGTAGGTAAATGACTTCTATCAATAGTTGATCCTCCCCCTTGATCAATGTTCTCCTGATTATCTTGATGCTTTTCTTCATTCTCTGAGGCTCCCCCTGAATTTGATCTCTCAGAGTTTGAACTGTTAGAATTTGGACTTTCAGAGTTTGAGTCATCAGAGTTTGAGTTTGATCCAGAATTTTCAGTTGACTCACTGTCAGAATTTGAGTCATCACTCTGATCATGCTCCCCCTCAACTGGTTCTCCTCTTTGTTCAGACTGTACTATTTCTTCTGTGTGTACTAGTAGAGGTTCAGAGTTTGTAGCAACAGAGTTTGTTGGACTAGTGTCATCAGAGTTTATTTCATCAGAGATTAGATCTTCATTTTCGAAATGCAATTGATCATGTTCATCAACATCTTCAAGTCCAGTGATTTTTCTATCATCAAATGACACATGAATAGATTCCATAATCACCCTTGTTCTCAGATTGTAAACTCTGAATGCCTTGGTTGACACTGGATAGCCAACAAAAATTCCTTCATCTGCTTTCAACTCAAATTTGGTCAACTGTTCAGGATGAGTTTTCAGCACAAAGCATTTGCACCCAAAAATATGAAAATATTTCAGGTTTGGCTTCTTTTTCCTCACCATCTCATATGGTGTTTTTCCATGCTTGTTGATCAGTGTTGCATTTTGAGTAAAACAAGCAGTTTGAACTGCTTCTGCCCAGAAATAGGTTAGCAATTTTGCTTCATCAAGCATAGTTCTTGCAGCTTCTATCAAGGTTCTGTTCTTCCTCTCAACTACACCATTTTGCTGTAGTGTACCAGGTGCTGAAAATTCTTGCTTAACTCCTCTGTTCTTGCAGAATTCTTCCATTGTTGTATTTCTGAATTCAGTTCCATTATCACTTCTGATTATTTTGACTTTGTGTTTTGATCCTTTGTCCAGTAGCTTTACATGCTCCATCAGTGTTAATGCAGTTTCATCCTTCTTTGCTAGAAAATACACCCAAGTGTATCTGGTATATTCATCAACAATAACTAGAGCATATTTCTTTCTTCCAATTGACAAGACATTTACTGGTCCAAAAAGATCAACATGTAACAGATGATATGGATCAACAATTGAAGATTCAGACTTGCTCCTGAAAGAGGTCTTCCTCTGTTTGGCCTTTTGACATGAATCACACAGACCATCGACATTTAGTAAAGACTTTGGAAGTCCTCTAACAAGATCCTTTCTTATCAGCTCATTGATGTTGTTCAGATTCAAATGAGAAAGTTTCTTATGCCAATTCCAACTCTCTTCATTTGACATTCTTATTGACAGGCACATTGTTTTTCCATCAGAGTTTGTCAACAAGCTTGCTTCATAGATATTATTGCGCCTTTGTCCAACTAAAACAACTTTCCCTATGGTTTTGCTGATAACCTCACAGTATTCAGGTTGAAAATCTACATGAAAACCTCTGTCATAGATTTGACTCACAGATAGCAGATCATGCTTGAGTCCTGGAACCAGAGCTACATTTGTGATGATGACACTTCCAAGATTAATATTTCCATATCCCAGAGTATGTCCTATGTTGCCATCTCCATAGGAAACTTTTGGGCCAGCCTTCTCCACATACTCTGATAGCAGGGCTTTATTTCCAGTCATGTGTCCTGAACATCCACTGTCCACTACTAGGATGCTTTCCCTGATGCCCTGCAATCACAAACAATTACTGAGGATTAGATTTAAGGATCCAGACTTGCTTGGATCCTTTGGCTTTCTTAATTCTGTTAGCTTTAGCAGCGGAATTTTCATTATCAGAGTTTAAGCTAACTTTATCAGAGTTTACACTTGCAGAATTAACTCTAACCCATTTCAGATTAGGTTTCAGTTCATAGTAATTATGATAAATAGCATGATAATTTTTGCAAGTATAAATAGAATGCCAAGTGCTTCCACAGTGTTTGCATAAAGTCTGTGGTTTAGTTCTAACATTATCTTTCTTTACTTCAGACTTGGAAGGTAAAGAATTAATGTCTTTGTTCTTCCTCCAAAAACTAGCAAGATGGTTAGTACTACCACATTTATGACATGTCTTTCTTGGAGCTAAAGTAGCAAGCATTGGATAGTTGCCTTGAGTAATGCCTACTTTACCATTTCTGTTCTTTCTAGACACTTTCTGTTTCTTAACAGATTTTAACTCCTTAAGCTTATGCTTAAGTTGTTTATCTGTCATTAAACCAATATTAACCTGTTTAACATTAGTTTTTACTGGTTCATTCTTAACAGCTTCTTTTCCACCTTCAAATCTAGGTTCATTTATTCCATTAACAAATGTTCCAAATTTCTTATGTGGAAGAGGTGGTCTAATCTTAACTGTATTCTGAAATCTAAGTTCATCTTTCTCAGAATAACCTAGACCTACAGTGTCAGATTGAAAAACTTCTTGAGTGTCTTTTCCTGAGTGAGTCCAAGTTTTAATAATGTGATTTGCCTTTTCCAACTCAGATTCTAGTTGTTTATACTGACTTAACAACTCTTGTTCAAGATAGACAGCATCATCTCTCTTGTTAGTCACAGAGGCATGCCTGAATACATCTAATAACAAGCCTAAGTATGTGTAATGTTATGCATTACCTACATGACCTCTTAACTGAGGGAACCTCTAGTTGTAGAGTTTCAATTTGTTCTGTACTTGTAATAGGCATCAAATTCTAGTTGTGTTACTGTACTTATAAAGTCAAGAATAATGCTTGAAAGAAGTTCCAAGGTTCATGCCTCAAGCAAGGAGATAAAGACTGCCAAATAATCATAGTTGGGATTTGAAGAAAAGAAGAATTTGCCTAAGTACCAATTCGAGAAGTACATTTGTCTATTCGAGAAGTCTAGCATTCGAGAAGTCAGAGATTCGATATCTCAGAAGACACTATTCGATATCTCTGAATACACTGTTCGATATCTCATTCGATATCTCAGAGATTCGATATGTCTATTACTCTATTCGAGAACTCATGGAGTCAACAAGTCAAAGCATCATTCGAGTTCTCTATGAGTCAACAAGTCAATGATCTATTCGATATCTCAAGGACTAAAGAAGCTATTCGACATCTCAGGGATTTGATATGTCAAAATGCTATATTCGATATCTCAAGGAGTCCCAGAGAAAAGAGCTATTCGAGAAGTGATTCGACATGTCAATATAACACTATTCGAGAACTCAGAGTTATCGATTAAGTCAATTCGAGTTCTCGAATCAATCACTTAGCCACTTCTCGAATACATTCTTGGAGACAAAATACTGAAGAACTGTACAAGTCAGAAACCTGCAACAAGCCAAGACCCTTTATTTGACTATGTACTATAAAGCGTACTGGAATGCCTACAAAGAAGCTTGGAGAGATAAGACAAAGGGACAAGGAGCTAAAGAAGTGGATCTGAACAGGCTTTGTAAAGTCAAATCTGTAGCCGTTTGGACTCTTACTCAAATAAGATAGACATACTGGAAAGTAGTTTGTTTTACCTACCTTATTTGTAGTAAGTAGGTGTATCCATGTCTATAAGGATACAGCCTCACTTCCTTAGCAGAGAAGTTTTTCAAGATACATCACAAGAAATATCTCTCTAAGAAAAACGAAGCTGAGAATACTACCATTTGTATTCACAGATTGTAGCAAAATCTTTATCTAATAAAATATTAGATTAAAGTGATATTGTGTTGTGTTTGTCTTTGTTATCTGCACTTACATATCTCACACACTAAACACATATCTTGTTGCAAAGATTCAAGAACAAAGAAAAGTTCAAGAATCCATTCACCCCCCCTCTGTATTCTTTTACTGTATTCAATACTCAACAAGTGGTATCAAAGCAGGCTGTTTAATCTAAATAGAAAACGATCATGAGTTCGAATACACCAAAGACTACAGGTACGGTGAAGGTCCCTAAGTTCGACAAAGAGAATTACAACCTCTGGAAAATAAAAATGCTGTTGTTCATCAAAGCTGCCAATCCTCTCTACCCTGACATCCTCAAGAATGGTCCATTTGTACCACAACAAGAAATTGCTGAATCTACAGTGGGCACAATAGTCATTCCTAGATCATATGTTGCAAAAGAACCATCCAAATGGACGGACTCAGAGAAGGAAAAGGTTGCCCTAGACAGTCATCTCATGTTGCTGATCATAGACTCCATGGATATGTCGATGTTTGCTAATATAGCATCATGCACATCAGCCAAGGACATGTGGAACCACATCGAGGTGTTATGTGATGGGACAGAGGAGGTAAGAGAAAATAGGAAACAGATACTGGTCACACAGTATGAAGCTTTCATGGCACAGTCCAAAGAAAGTATTACTGATATGTTTGAGAGATTTCACAAGCTGGTGACTGAGCTTCAAATGAATGGGAAGGTTTACAGCACTAAGGAATTAAACATAAAGTTTCTACTATCTGCACCAAACCATCTAGAGCAAAGGGTCATATCTCTAAGAGAAAGAGATTTGAACAAAGTCACATATGATGTGCTCTATGGGGTTTTAAAAACTCATGAGCTTGAGTTGCTTCAGAAGAGGGCTATCCAAGCCAACCAAGGCAGAATGATAAACACATCCTGTGCCTTGATTGTCAACAAATCCGTTCAAGACCTGGAAGCATCTACAAGTCAACTGAGAATAGAAGAGATAGTAGATGATGAAGAGACTGAAGAAGAAGTGACTGAACCTGTTGATGAAAAGGAAGAAGATGAGTTCTATACTCTTGAAGAGTTGGATTCCATGGAAAACACTTCATATGCTTTTATGGCTAGAAAATTCCCAAACATCAGATTTAAGAGGAATCAGCCCTTCAAGTCTAGATCTCAAAATCATTCATTCAACAAAAGCAAGGCACCTGTGAAAGCAAACAAAAACAAATTCAAAACCAGCTATGTGGATAGGTCATCTGTGAGATGTTATAGATGCAATGACCTAGGGCATTTTGCCAGTGAATGCAAGAAGCCTAAGAAGAAGGATAAGGAGTTTCTTGAGCTTGAATCTAAGTATGAGGCTCTGCTAAAGAAGCATGCACCAGGTAAGGCCTACATAGCTGAAGGGAAGTGTTGGGATGATTCTGATAGTGATGAAGAAGAACAAGAATTCTGCAACTATGCCTTGATGGCCAACTCCAAGGAAGAACCATTTGAATCAGACTCTCAGGTACCATCCCTCACTACTATAGACATGTCTGTTTCTAAATACAAATCTATGGTTGAACAACTATCTGTTGAGATGTTTAATATTCATACTAGTATGACTGCTGCTAATGAAGAGATTGCTAAACTGTCTACTAGGAATGAACTGTTAGACAAAAGAAATGAGGAACTAGAACTAACTGCTATGCAAATAGAAAACCTTAAACAAGAAATCGAATATCTAAAGAATAAGGTTCTATGTGCTAGTCAAGTTGAGAAAGCTCTTAGGGATGAACTAGCTGAAAATGAATTAAATTGAAAACATTCAAGAATTCCTCTAGTCTATTGCAGTCCTACCATGAGAAAAATCTAGCTAGACCTAAGGCTGCTATTGGACTTGATTATGACACTCTCAAGCAGAGGAAAGGCTATGCAGTCATTGAAGATGACATTGTTGTTCAAGAGGAAGTGCCTCAGGTTTTGAAAAAGGCTGAGACCTCAATATTTAAAACACCAACACTTGAGATTGATGAGGATGCCTTACTCATTAAGCAAATGTTGGATGATGAAGATAAGGCACAATCAAATGAACAACAAGCATCCTCTAAGAGTGAGAATGTCAAAACCAAAGCCAAGGAGTCAGTAGGAGGTAAACCTAGACTTGAAAAATTTGTGAAGTTTGTTTCAGCTGGGAATAATGAGTTTGAGAAGAAAGTGGCTAAAAAGAAACAAAACAGGAATGGCAAATTAGGGATTAACAAGGACAACAATTATGCTTATGTGCCAAATGCCCCTAGGAAAGTTTGTCAAAATTGTTTTAGCACTAATCATTTAACTCATGCATGCAAGAAACCATCTGGTAGTGTTGCTAAACCATTCTATGATTGCTCTGTGCCTTTAAGACATAGAGACTCTCCTTTCTGTGATAAATTTGATTGTATGCCATGTAACATGAATGTAATGACTAGTTGCTTTAATTTGAGAAGACAATTCATGGAAGGTTGCATCAGTCACAATGTTCACACACACTACACAAGAACAAAGTCTTCAAGTCCTCCTAAAGTTAGGAAGGTGCCTCTGTCACCTAAGTCTAAGAACCCTGATTCTAAGACTTCTAACAGTGACAAGAAGACTAACATCAAGAAAATTGATAAGCATGCTGTTTATGATAAGACTGTTGCTAAGCCACATGGACCCAAACTTGTTTGGGTACCAAAGGAGAAGTAATACCTTTGTGTTTACAGGGCAAAGAAAGTGAAAGAAAGGTCATGTGGATTTTGGATAGTGGATGCTCAAACCATATGACTGGTGATGTGGCCCTGCTATCACAGTATGAGGAGAAGGCTGTCCCAATGGTTGCTTTTGGAGATGACAGCATTGGCAACACACTGGGATATGGCAAGTTGGAAATTGGAAATGTCATCATTGAAAATGTAGCACTGGTCAAGGGACTCAAGCACAATCTACTGAGTGTTGGTCAATTTACTGACAGAGGCTTCAAAGTGAATTTTGACAAAGATGAATGTTTGATCACCCACAAAAAGACTGGTGACTTTGCTCTATCTGGAGTAAGGAAAGGAAGCCTGTTTGTAGCAAATATGAACTCTGTAAACAAGGACAAAATTTGTTGCTTTTACTCAAAAGCATCAAATGAAGATAGTTGGCTGTGGCATAAGAAGCTATCACACTTGAACTTCAAAGGCATTAATTCTCCAGTCAAAAGGGAGTTAGTGAAAGGCATGCCCACACTTGAATTCTGTCAAGAAGGAGTGTGTGAGGCTTGTCAACAGGGAAAAATGAAAAGATCAAGCCACAAGTCAAAGACAGTGACATCAATAACCAAGCCCCTACAACTAATTCATATGGACTTGTTTGGGCCTGTCAATATTATGTCACTAGGAAGGAAAAAGTATGCTCTGGTGATGGTTGATGATTTCACAAGGTATACATGGGTAGAATTTCTTGCATCAAAAGATGAGGCTCCCCAAGTAATCATTGAGCATATAAAGAAAATTGATAAGGAAGCAAAGGCCAACAATGCAAGTGTGATTGCATTAAGAAGTGATAATGGAACAGAGTTCAGAAATGCCATGCTTGAAGCATTCTGCAAAGAAAATGGTATTTCTCAACAATTCTCAGCTCCAAGGACTCCACAACAAAATGGAGTTGTTGAAAGAAAGAATAGAACTCTGATTGATGCTACTAGAACAATGTTACTTGTTGCAAAGATGCCTACATGTTTTTGGGCTGAGGCTATGAGCACTGCTTGCTATATCCAAAACAGAACCCTCATCAACAAAAATATTGGAAAGACACCTTACAACTTGACGACTGGAAAGAAGCCCACCCTAAAGTATGTTCATACTTTTGGAAGCAAATGCTTTGTGTTAAAAGACAACTCAGAATATGTTGGAAAGTTTGATGCAAAAGCATTTGAAAGAATTTTTCTTGGTTACTCTATAGAAAGAATTGCATACAAAGTTTATGTCATCACTCAAAAGAAAGTTATGGAAAGCACAGATGTGACATTTAATGACAGCAAACTACCTGGATTAGAAGAAGCCAATGATGAAGATAAAGATCCTTTGAAGTTTGACAATCTAGATGATTCTGATGAGGAGATTGAAACTGAATTTGAGCCCACAATACAACAAACTCAAGTGAGTGAAGAACCTGTGTCAACCAACAATGAAGAAACAAGCATCCAAGACACACCTGTGAATAGTGGAAACTTCACGGGGGGAGGAAATGTAAATGATCATGATCTGGATGATGAAGCAACATCAAGGCTGAGAAATCAATCTGAACATACAAGGAAATGGGATAGATCACATACTGCAGATCAGATAATTGGAGATCCAAATACAGGAGTGAGGACAAGGAGAGCAACTCTAAATAAATGTCTCTATGGTTGCTTTCTATCCCAAGTTGAGCCTAAGAAACTTGAAGATGCATTGTTGGATCCTGATTGGATAATTGCTATGCAAGAGGAGCTAAACCAATTTGAAAGAAGCAAAGTATGGGAACTTATGCCTGCACCAAAGGATAGAACCATTGTTGGAACAAAATGGGTTCTAAGGAATAAGATGGATGAAAATGGTGTAGTCATAAGAAACAAAGCAAGGTTGGTTGCAAAAGGATACTCTCAATAGGAAGGCATTGACTATGATGAGAGTTTTCCCCTGTTGCCAGACTAGAGGCCATCAGAATTTTCTTGGCATTTGCTGCACATTCTAATTTCAAGGTCTATCAAATGGATGTCAAGAGTGCATTTCTGAATGGGGAGTTGGAAGAAGAAGTATATGTGCAACAGCCACCTGGCTTTGAGGATCCACAATTCCCTCACTTTGTCTACAGATTGCTTAAAGCATTGTATGGACTTAATCAAGCTCTTAAGGCATGGTATGACACATTGTCACAATTTCTACTTGAGAATCAATTCACTAGAGGCACACTAGACAAGACACTGTTTTACAAGAAACATGGTGATGATATTATCTTAGCTCAAATCTATGTGGATGATATCATATTTGGCTCTACAAATGAGAAGTTGTGAGAGAAATTCTCTAAGCTCATGCAGAGCAGATATGAGATGAGTATGATGGGAGAATTAACATTCTTTCTTGGGCTGCAAGTGAGTCAAAGGAAGGATGGCATTTTTATAAGTCAAACCAAATACATCAAGGATCTATTGAAGAAATTTGACTTAGAAGAATGCTCACCTGCAAAGAAACCCATGGCCACTGCTACCAAGTTCGATGAAGATAGTAAGGGCAAGAAGGTAGATATCTCAATCTACAGAGGCATGGTTGGTTCTCTACTCTACCTCACTGCTAGTAGGCCAGACATCATGTTTGCAACATGCTTGTGTGCAAGGTTTCAATCAAATCCAAAGGAATCACATATGATAGCAATAAAGTGGATTTTCAGATATCTGAAGGGCACACCAAACTTGGGGTTATGGTATCCTAAGGACACAGGGTTCAATCTGGTTGGTTATTCTGATGCTGATTATGCTGGATGCAGAGTGGATAGGAAAAGCACCTCAGGTAGCTGCCAGTTTCTTGGACAGAGGTTAGTCTCTTGGTACAGCAAGAAACAACAATCTGTGTCAACTTCCACAGCTGAAGCTGAGTACATAGCTGCTGGAAGTTGATATGCTCAAGTGCTTTGGATCAGAAACCAACTTAGAGATTATGGACTTGTGTTGGAAAGAATTCCAATCATGTGTGACAACACAAGTGCAATCTCTATAGTTTCCAATCCTGTCAATCATTCTAGGACAAAGCACATTGACATCAGATATAACTTCATAAGGGAGCATGCAACTAATGGAACCATTGAGTTACATTATGTTCCCACAGAGAAACAACTAGCTGACATATTCACTAAGCCATTAGATGAAGCCACCTTCACAAGGTTGGTTAGTGAGATTGGAATGCTGAATTCTTCAAATTCTGGCTGAGTGAATATATCAACTAGATTGTTGCAGCAGTAAATATTTACTTTATCAAATACTCAATATTTTTAAAGTAAGTATTGGCTGGATTATGATTTATAAATATTCCACAATGCTGCATATGTTGAAAATCATACATCTTTAGCTTGAAATTTCTGTGAAATTTTGAGAGAATCACTATTTAATTTAGCAGAATATTCTTCAGTGAATATTTTTGGTAAATTTTAAAAGATAGTGAAAATTGAATTTTATGAGTGAAAAGTATAATTCGACAAGTCAGACTTCTCGAATGGTTCATTGTTTTGTCATGGCTCGAGTTCTCGAATAGGCCTATCAAGAACCCTTCTGAGTTCTCGAATAGTGTCTTTTGAGAAATCGAATAGCACACTTTGAGTTCTTGAATAGAGTATTTTAGTTCTCTAATGATGGAGTTCTCGAATACTGTATTTGAGATATCGAATCATTTGAAAAGGCTGATTTCTCGCTGACACTTAATCGCTTTTTGGATTTATATTCAAAATTTCATTTCGCTCATAAAAACATATTTTATTTAGCTTAGAATTATTTTCTGAGTTAAATAACTGCCAGCTGTGAGTTACAAACTGCTTGAGATATCGAATAAGCCTTTCTTGACTTATCGAATAGTTGTTTTATACTTCTCGAATGACTGACTTGTCGATACAAAACTTATATCTAATCGACAACTCAAGTCACTCACATATATACAATTCCACAACTGTTCAAATCATTTCATTCGATTTCTCAGGCAGCTAAAGATCCAAAACCTCTGTAAACCCTAACGTCAAAAGCTAAATTTCTTCTTCAACCTTCATTCTCTTCTCATCTCTCTGTGTAACAATGGCAAATACCCAACTCACAATTCCTACCCACACCAATTTCATAGCAATAACCAACGATGTTGAAGCACCCAATGCAAACTTTAAGTGCTTCGTTCGATGGATGGCTGAATCATACATCAAGGATGCACTCTCAGCCAACCCAACTCTGTATCTAGATTTACTAGAACAGTTTTGGAGAACTGCTACTGTGGAGGTCGTGGCCCTCGAGAATGCAATAACTTCATACGTAATCTATTGCAAGATTCAGGACAAGGAAATCACCATCACTACTGAAAATATGAATCAAGCACTGGGGTTACAACAAGGAGTGTATGACAGTCAAGCAACTGATCAGGAATTGGAAGATTTCTTTGATTTTATCAACTACTAAGATAGAATCAATCTTGGAAATTTGAATAGGAAGTACTTGAGGAAGGAATGGAGCTATGTCTTTGCCACTCTTCTTCAAGTCTTCACAGCAAGGAAGTCCAGCTTTGATCAAATCAGCACACCTGTTCAACAAATAGGATATGCTCTAGCATATGGGAGAAAGATTGATGTTGGTTTGATCATAATTCAAGAATTGTATGGGAGACTTGGTAAGAACTCAGCCAAGAGAGGTAATGAAATTTTCTTCCCTTGCTTTATTCAATCTGTACTTAATTTCATAGATGTTAAATTGATTGAATTGCCTGGGTTAGACAAAAATAGAATAGGCTATCCGAAATCCATGACCAAACTCATTTTTGGTAGCTTGGAGACTAGGAATGATGTGGATGTAAGGCTCAAAATAACTCCCCTTATGGAGAGTTTATTTATGACTTACCCCCACAACATGCCAATATGTGCATCAAAATCTAAGTTAGCTAGGCCCAAGCATGTAGAGCAAAATGCTAACCCAGGGCCTGCTAACCAACCCTCTCAGCCAAACACTTTACCAAACACAGAGACAACTGCATCATCCTCTCAAAAGGGTGATGTTAGTAAAAAGAAGAGAAAACAGGTTGCTTCTGAACCTCTAAAAATCTTAACTGAAGCAGCCTTGGCTGTAGAATTAGGCATAGCAAGTGAGGAACCTGAGTCACCCTTACTAAGGCCAAAGAAGAAGTCTAAAACCACCTCTTCAGTCACCCAAATGGCTGAAGTTGTAAAATCAGGGGCAAACAGCTCACTAGGTGTATCCTCTCAACAGGGTGCATCTATAGAATCAAGCATTCTTCCCAATGCACCTACTTGTACAGAGTCAGCACATGGGAGTGATAAGGCTGGCACAACACTGAGTGGAGAGCACATCACAATTGAAACTCCCTCTATCTCTCAGGGGAGTTGCCAAAATCTAATCTACAACACACTTCTCTTCCAGAATCTACCACTCATATTTCTTTGGAGCCTGCAACTCAAGCAATTGAGGAGCAAGGCATTGATCATCAAGAATTCATTTCTCTTGATGAGCCAATGGATTCAAGTGACTTGGTGCATGACACCTTGCTCACCACCCAGGTACCACATTTAGATGGTCAGGGAATGCATGCTGGGGCATCTCCTAATGACACCATCACAAACACAGAGGATTCACTAGTTTTAACTAGAGACTCTCTGCCTGTGTCAACTACTGTTGTAACTCATCCCACTTCTGTGGAGACAACAGTAGCAGAGTCTTTTCATCCGGTTACAGAAGTTGCATCTGTAACTGAGGAGTCTAGCTTGCCTAGCTCTAGCTCTCACTTTTTGTCCCAATGGCTGAAGCCTGTGCAACATGACAGTGCTTCAGGATCAGGGTCTGTTCCACCGCAAATGTCCATTGAAGCTCTCCAAAGCTATGTTGTGGATCAGATTCCTGAGTTTGTCAAAATAGCCCAGAACCTTGTCACCTCCAACATCTCAAATCCAGATTATGAAGCCATCCTACTATGCCATAGGGATGATGTGGAGATGCAGAAGGCCAAGATTATTGATGATGCTGAGAGAGATGGCAATGTAGATGCCTGGATGCAAGTATAATGTAACTCTCAGTGAAGCACTTCAATATCTTAGAGAGGAATACATCACTTCACTGGGTTCAAATGCAAAGTCCCTGTCCCCTAGTGAAGTGTATGAAGCTGTCAATGATTCCTACAAGGGTTTCCTCAAGGCTGCACACTATCTTGGCAAGGGAGTCAAAACTGAAGTCAACAAGGTGAGTGACAAGACATCCACTTCAGTAGAAGAGATAAAGAGGGCCTTTGATGCCAAATTTCCTCAACTAGACAGTGTGGTCAAAGATATCAGACACTGCAACACCACCTGCACCAAGATGGATAATAGTCTAGCTCTCCTTAAAGATACAGTCACAGGTCTAGGAAGCAAATTTCAAATTCTATTTGACCAGACTACAGAAGCCAATGCCATGCTTAGGACACTCTTTGCAAATCAATATGGAGACAAGCTGGTCACTGAGGTTCCTGTGCATGAGCTATCTAGATTTGAAGTGCAGAGACTTAAAGAACAATCCCTGTCTGGCTTCAAATCTAATGCATTATTCAGTAAGGTAGATGCACTTGAAAAGGAGGTAGCTACTCTCACTCAGTCCAATGCTCATCTTACAGACAAGGTACAAACTCTAACTGAGCAGTTGAACACTCAAGCCACCACCACAGCTGATGTTCTTCTGCATCAACAATCAATGTTGTCTGCAATGATGAAGCACATGAGTCTCCCTCTACCTGAAGAATCTTCTACCCCAAAGGTCAATACTACAGCCTCTGTGCCTGACAACAAGCCTAAGGGGGAGAAGAGGACATCAAGGAACTCAAATACAAAGGGGGAGAAACCACCAGTAAAGGGCATCAAAATCACTGAAGGTGCTCATCAAAGAACATCAAAATCTCTAATTCATGTGCCTGGCAAAGGAAAAGACAAAGTTGATGAGCCTCCTACTTCTCTGCCAGTTGTCACTCTACCAACTGTGCACATCACTACTTCCAGTGGTCAAAAGCAAACTATCACAACCACAGTGGTTGCAGGGAGTATGCCATCTGATAAACCTTCACTCTCCATATCTAAAAGTGCCAAGCCTGTAGAGGTGAAGGTGGTCACTGAGGCCAAGCTACAAGAAATTGCAAACTCAAATGTTTATCATGATGATGCATTCTTGGAGTTTCTGAAAGTCTCAAAAGAACAGGCTGGTGACACTCAATTGTATCTAAGGAGCTTGAAGGATCAGATCGATTACTTCACTGTGGTACCTAGAAAAGTTGATAGCTCGTGGCTCAAGGAAGTAATGATGGTAGCAAAATCCAGAATCTGGCATCTAACCTACAAAACTCTACATGCCTTGAAACATTCAGAGATAGATGCACTGATAGAGCTCATAGAGAAGAGGAATGTAAATGAAAAAAATAAGAGTTTGTATGATGACTTGAGGAATGGCCAACCTTCAAGGCTGCCAGAAGTGATTAAGAAGCCATGGACCATCATCTATCAGTCTGGCACCAGAATTGAAGAGATTAAACAATTGGTCATTCCCAATGATCTCACTTCTCGAAATCACAGACTCATTATTGCCATCATTGATCTACTACAAAAGAAGAAGGGGACAAGTACTGCTGAAGAGATAGAGGCACTGCACATTCTCAGATCATACATTGCAACTGGTGTAATTCCAGAAATGGCCAAGCCAAGGAGGAATAAGGATGATGAAGATGAAGACAAGAGTGATGGGAGGAGAAGTCATCACAGGAGTGATAAGGGGGATGAGGATAAGAAGAAGAAAGACAGCAAGGATAAGAAGGATGATGACCAAGGCAAAGTCTATGAGATGAAGAATGGAAAACAGCAAGCCTTAGGCATTGCTAGCAGTAATCTCACCACAACACAAGACTCTAAGTCTAGGGTGAATGCTGTTAGTAATGACCTACCACAATCTAATCCTATGGCTTCTGCAACTGTTTTACCACCTCAAGAAGAGAAGAAGATTCAAGTCAAGAAACCATCTGTACATTTCAAAAAGCATACTGCTAATGGAGTACTACAATGGTCCACAAACAAAGGTCACATGCTACTGCCAGGCAACCATGTCAAAAGGATCAAATTCAAAAAAGCTGCAAGGAAACCAAAGTTATCAAAGTCAAGGACTCTGACAATCTATCCAGGCTTAAAACTCCAACCACTAGATGAAGATTTTGATGAAGACCAACTGCAATTCTTACAAGCTCAAAGAATCTATCATGTTGCCATTGTTGATAACTGCCTTGAGATCAAATATACTGATGGAAGGGAGGAGAAATTCAAACAAGGAGGATGTCAACACTGGGGCAAACTACATGACATAGAAAGAATCATTGCATTGTTGAGCTCAGAAGATAAAGTGGAAAGAGTATGGAAGCTGGAGCTAATTGATTTTGTGAAGATGAAGAGAGATCATAAGGAGAAAATCAGAAAAGAGTGTCTTGAGAAATGGCTAGCAAGGGAGAAAGAAATTGAGAGACTGGAGATTGAAGCAGAAAAGCTAAGGGCAAAGGGATTGTGTAGAGTTCAGTTTAACCCCTATGTGGTGAAGTATAGGAGGAGAAATGGGGATCAGGTCCACATCAGAATGAATCTACTCAACCACTATCCTGCAAACATTCTGAAACCAGTACTTGAAGATTTCAAAGACTCAATTTTGCTTGAAGAATTGGATGCTATGGCAGAAATAATAAAAGCTATGGATGAGAATACAAGGAAGGAGAAAGAAAGAAGACAGAAAGCATATGATGATTTGCAAGCCAAAGCTATGGAAAGGGAAACAAATGACAATGGCTAGTACTTCATCATAGGCTGTAAGATTACTCACCCTGTAGTTCTACCCACATTGCTAATCAAAATTCATACATGTACTGTCAAGTTTTATCTTTATGTATGTTAGGCTTGTTATCAGACATGAAATTGTGACTAAGGGTCTTACTCACAATTTGGGGGAGATTGTTAGTCACAGAGGCATGCCTGAATACATCTAATAACAAGCCTAAGTATGTGTAATGCTATGCATTACCTACATGACCTCTTAACTGAGGGAACCTCTAGTTGTAGAGTTTCTATTTGTTGTACTTGTAATAGGCATCAAATTCTAGTTGTGTTACTGTACTTATAAAGTCAAGAATAATGCTTGAAAGAAGTTCCAAGGTTCATGCCTCAAGCAAGGAGATAAAAACTGCCAAATAATCATAGTTGGGATTTGAAGAAAAGAAGAATTTGCCTAAGTACCAATTCGAGAAGTACATTTGTCTATTCGAGAAGTCTAGCATTCGAGAAGTCAGAGATTCGATATCTCAGAAGACACTGTTCGATATCTCAGAATACACTGTTCGATATCTCATTCGATATCTCAGAGATTCGATATGTCTATTACTCTATTCGAGAACTCATGGAGTCAACAAGTCAAAGCATCATTCGAGTTCTCTAAGAGTCAACAAGTCAATGATCTATTCGATATCTCAAGGACTAAAGAAGCTATTCGACATCTCAGGGATTCGATATGTCAAAATGCTCTATTCGATATCTCAAGGAGTCCCAGAGAAAAGAGCTATTCGAGAAGTGATTCGATATGTCAATATAACACTATTCGAGAACTCAGAGTTATCGATTAAGTCAATTCGAGTTCTCGAATCAATCACTTAGCCACTTCTCGAATACATTCTTGGAGACAAAATACTGAAGAATTGTACAAGTCAGAAACCTGCAACAAGCCAAGACCCTTTATTTGACTATGTACTATAAATCGTATTGGAAATCCTACAAAGAAGCTTGGAGAGATAAGACAAAGGGACAAGGAGCTAAAGAAGTGGATCTGAACAGGCTTTGCAAAGTCAAATCTGTAGCCGTTTGGACTCTTACTCAAATAAGATAGACATACTAGAAAGTAGTTTGTTTTACCTACCTTATTTGTAGTAAGTAGGTGTATCCATGTCTATAAGGATACAGCCTCACTTCCTTAGCAGAGAAGTTTTTCAAGATACATCACAAGAAATATCTCTCTAAGAAAAACGAAGCTGAGAATACTACCATTTGTATTCACAGATTGTAGCAAAATCTTTATCTAATAAAATATTAGATTAAAGTGATATTGTGTTGTGTTTGTCTTTGTTATCTGCACTTACATATCTCACACACTAAACACATATCTTGTTGCAAAGATTCAAGAACAAAGAAAAGTTCAAGAATCCATTCACCCCCCATCTGTATTCTTTTACTGTATTCAATACTCAACATCTCTCCTTTTGAACTTGCTGCATCTTAACAAGTTTCTCTTCTACAACCTTATTTCTCTCTTTGAGTTCAGAATTCTCAGTTTTGATTCTCTCATTCTCTAAAGTCTGATCCCTATAACTGATATGCAAGGACTTAAGATAAATTCTTAATTCAGTTATATCATCAATGTTATAAGCATAGGTAGTTAGAGGTACCTTGTTTTCAGAATCTACAGCTTCATCAACAGTAGTAGCCATGAGAGCATAGTTTACATCCTCATCTGAGTCAGAGGTATCTGCCAAATCTCTGCCTTTAGTAAAGAGTGCCTTCTCAGTTTTACCCTTCTTGCACTCAGGAGCATAATGACCCATCTCCTTACACTTGTAGCATTGAATCTCAGACTTGTCTCTTTTCCCAGATTTGGTATCCTTTCTCTCAGATTTTCTGAAATTCTTCTTGTCAAACTTTGAATCATTCTTGGAGAATTTCTTTCCTTTCTTGAAGTTCTTGAAACCCATCTTCTTGAAAGTCTTTACCATCAAAGCAGCCATTTCCATCATTTCCTCATCATCTTCAGAATCAGATGATTCATCTTCATTTGAGTCAACATCAGAGTTTGATGACTCACTTTCAGAATGAATGACCAAGGCTTTTCCTTTTGCCTTCTTCCTGAATGCTTCCTTCTTTGAGGGTCTTTCTTCAACTCTTAGAGCAACAGATTTTGACTTTCTACCTGATCTTCTGCTTCTCTGTTCCATTTCTAGTTCATGAGTTTTGAGCAGCCCATAGATCTCATCAATATCAGTATCAGCCAGATCATAGTTATCTCTAATAGTGGTTGTTTTGACATCCCACTTTTCAGATAGAGAAAGAAGAAACTTGAGATTTGAATCTTCTAGATCATATTCTTTATTAACCTGTGACAGATCATTGAGTAGCTTACAGAATCTGTCAAAGGTTTCTGTCATTGATTCTTCAGATTTAGCCTCAAAGTGTTCATACTCCTGTGTGAGTATGTTCCTTCTATTCTTCTTAATTGCAGCAGTTCCCTGACATCTAACCTCTAGAGCATCCCAAATCTCTTTTGCAGTTTTACAATTGATCACTTTGTTAGACATAACATTATCCAAAGAACTATGAAGGAGATGTCTAACCTTTGCATCCTTTCCAATGGATGAAATATCCTCAGGAGTCAAATCTTTCTTCTCCTTTGGAATAGATTTAGCTTCCTGTCCAGCAGCAACAACAGATAATTTTGTAGGCTTATGAGGGCCTTCATAAATTCTGTCAAGATATTCTGGATCTGTAGCTTCCAGAAACATAGCCATTTTCACCTTCCAGGTTGAGTATTCTGCTGGCTTAAGAATAGGAACTCTGATTGTTTCATATCGACTCACAGTTGCAGGTTGAGCCTTCTCAGCACTAGAGCCTGATGTAGGAGGAGGAATTTCTGCCATTGTTTATAGTTGTGTGTGTGTGTGGATCTTAAACTGTATTAAATTAACAGATCAAGCTCTGATACCAATTGTTAGGCCGAATACACACTTATAATCAACTAAGTATGAGAGAATAACAATAAGTTCTTTAAAAGCTTTAAAAACTGTTTGAAATTAACTTCTCTCTCAGTGATGTAAATTATCACAGAGAGCTGCTTAGGTTACAATGAATGATATTCTATTACTCGATCGATACCCTTCTAGGGTTAACCTAACTGTATTTATAAAGTATACAGCTGCTATACAATCGATAATTGATACTCCTATAAATTAGCTATACAATTGATATCAATTACGATTGCTACACGTCTCCTTAGTCAACTCAATCTCTTTGACAGCTATCCAATCTTCAAAGATATTGCTTCCATAATAAATCTTCAATCACTGTTGACCAGTAGACGCTGCCTCCAAACAGAGTTTAACAAACTCTGTCGAGCTTCCAATGTCAGCGTATAGCAAACTCTGTTCAGCTTCTAACCGTCAGAGTTTAACTAAACTCTGACTGCTTCCTGTTTAAACTCTGTTTTTCCCTGCAACACTTAAACACTGATATTAACCATATCAATTATATTTAACATAAACAAATGCATGAACTTCTTCCAAGACATACAATTATTACATGATAGCAATTATTTGATTACAAGAATATACTCTGGCTGTGACAGTATGTTCTACTGAGTAAAACTAAGTTTAGGGAAATATAGTTAAGTTGTCTCTATGCTATCACCCATAAATCTCAAAATCTCCCCCAATTTGTTTTTATGGACAATAACAACAAATTTACAATTGAAACGTGCTGACAACTTAACTAACATAGATCAGAATAGCTAAAATACCATTACTAATAAATGTTAAAGAATCCAGAATATAAAACTGATGTTCTAACTGCAAATCAACTACTCCTATAGAATGAGCAGATCAGAGATTTTACTTAACTTGATTTTAGCAGTCTTCAGTTGTTCAGATTCTTCCCTCTCTTTTGAGAGCTTCTTGTTTTGCCTTCTTAAGGTCTTCTACTAAAGCCTTTTCTTCAGGAGATCTAGCATTATCTTCAATGTCATCAATGTACTCTTGAATTACTCGAGAAGGAAACACTTTAGCATCTTTCAGATCAAACCAAGTTTCAAAATCATATGCATATGTTCTGAATTTTAGGATGTCTTGGGTGACCTTGAATCTTCTACCAGGAAAAGCATTAAGAGATACTCTCCTCTTTCTGTCTAGCTTTGGATCTTCATTTCTCCTCTGATCAAATATTTCTTCTAGTTCCTAAGCAACTAGCATTTCGATCTTTTGAAATGATCCAACAACTTTCCAGTAGAGATTCTCCAGTATACTGGTCCTCAATTTGTGAAACCTATCAACATAGATTTCTTCTCTTCCATCTATAATTCTGAGAGGATTATCCAGTACACAGGGCTGATAACCTGCTTTCTCTCTATTCCGCTTGTTGATTTTCTTGTGGCTTTCTTTCAATTGAGCTTCTAGGTCTTCAGCAGTTTGTTTGGCAGGATTGGTAGGTTTGGATGATTTTGCTCTAGCAGCCTAAAATGCTTGTTCAGCTTCATAAGCAGCCACAGCTGCCTTAGAGTAGGGACGCATCATCTCTGTATAATTCCAATCAGGTATAGGTTCACCATCTGAGCTAACTTCTAGGTCTGCATCATCATGAGCTCTCCAGTCACCATAATTATCATAGAATTCTGCATTTCTTTCAGCATGATATTTCTTCACATGCTCTAAGATGTGGCTGGAAACATCTTTGTCTGTTTCCATGAGAGTAAGCATCCTTTCCAATACGAAGAGGTCAACTCTTCGTCTCACCTTCATAGATTTGTATGAGAGGTCATACCTGCCTATCACATGTGATTCAGTCACCATAGTGAAATTAGGTTCCACATCCATGAATCTATTACCATGATCTTTGAGAACGTACTTGGATACATTCCCACTGACTGGATCCCTTTCCACTGAGACAGATGTGATAATCCCATCGATCTTTCTTTTGTACAGTTCAAAACTGTTTATCTTTCTTCTACCAATGGGATTCTCTGTCAAAATTGCTCCATGCTTCTTTTTCTTTGCTACTGCAACTGTCTTTCCTTTCCTTTTGATTGCACGCCAGGCTTGTGCTCTAGACTTAGTCCTATTTGATTGGAAATTTTTAACAAGCCTTCGTACTTTGACAGTTTCTTCACTTTGACTCTTGACAGCATCTTTCATGACAACATCTTTGAAAGCTTCTTTTTCTTGGCTTTTGATAGTGTCCTTTGTGACGGCATCTTTCTTGACAGTGTCTTTAGCCGTTTTGACAGCATCCTTGTTGACAGTATCTTTTTCAAAATCAAAGCATTCAACTACAAGTCTCAAGATACTCGCCTCCAAGGCTTCAAGAATTTCTAAATCCCCTTCATCATTGACAACATCTTTCTTTTCAGTACTGGGAGTTTCTTGCTCCTCTTGGGTTACATCCTTCTGAGTTTGTGCTTCGACATTCCCAGAGACTTCTTTTCCAAAACTCATGTTTTCTCCAGATCCACCACTTCCTCCAATATCATCCTCATCATCACTCAAGGTATCATCATAGGTGCAGCTTCCTCCTTTTTCACCTCTTTTGGCATTGGCATCAGAGACCAGCTTCTTTATAATTGAGCTAAGATTCTCATCTCTTTTTACCAATAGCTTGTGGATATCTTTGACAGCTTTGACCTTTTCAATGTTGACCCTTGATTTGAGAATTTTCTTCAGCACTAACATGACTGACTTAGTGCTTAATCCTGAACTTTTATCCAAGGGTAGAAAACCAATTCTCTTTGCTCCTCCTTTAGTGATCATTCTGTAGCACACACCATAGGGATTGTGAATCACCTCAGGGAGTTTGTCTTCAACCATCCTCTTGATTTGTGCTAACAGACTGTCATTGAAAGTTATTGAGTTGCCTACCACTTTTGTTCCAAGGATTTGGAGTACACTTGCTTCCAAACTTTGTAAAAGTTGCATTGTGATGAATATGGTTAATCCATTCTTCAGATAAACTTGAATAGCCCATCTTTTCTCCAAGTTAACTCTTACAGAGATACTTATCACTTTTCTTTTCAGTATTGGTGCCAATTTTGCAAAAGTTCCCCCTGCTTCGCTAATTGAATCATCCACCAACTTACTGAATTCTTCATCTTTGTTGTTCAAAGTACTCTCCATGTAGCCAATCATCAACTTTGCATCTTCAGGGTGCATATTCACTTCCATCTGCCCAGATAGTTCCAGTAGTCATGTTCACATACTCAGGCATTTTATCTTTGCCTTTACCCAGAGCATTTTATTCTTCCTTTTCTCTCCATTCTTTTTGCAATTGCTGTAATGGAGTTTCTGTGATTTCAGGATTTGGCTCATTGATTTTCAGAGGTGGCAATACTGTTCTTTCAAACTTTTGAGTCTCCTTTAATTACTCTAACACTTCTTTAGAGCAACTCCAACCCATCACTAAATCACTATAATAGTGATGGATATAGTGTCATACCCACTCCAATGCAACACTAAAATAGTGACCCAAGATCACCAAATGAGTTTTGGGTCACCAAATTTGGTGACAAAAGTACATTTGGTGATCCTTGGTCACAAAATTTATTGACTTTCAAAATTCCAACAATGCCCCTATATTTGTTAACAAAACAATTTTTTTTTCCATCTATATCGAGCTAATTGTTCTTGTAATTTTCTTCCAATTTTTTTTCAACTTATTTGTTCTTGTAATTTTTAACTTTAAATTTTTATCAATTGAAACTTCTTTTCTTCTTAGCTTTTGTTAATTCTAAAATATTATTTTTTTAAAAACTTTAAACTTTCACATAAAATCTTGAAAAAAATTCTTAATCATGAATTATAAACAATACACCAAACTTAATTATAAAAATAACATCATAATGATAAATAAGAAGTTACAAGATAATAATTATAAGAAATGAAGATGTCAAATTTCAAAACCTTTTAAGTAGATATCAACAAATCAAAGATAAGGAAGCTTATTTTGAACTTTGCGTTGATTGAGCACCTCTGGGAAGAATTCGGCAATTCAAATAATTAAGTCAAGCCTTTTCCACTTTTATCTTTTATTTTTTTTCGTTTCATGTACTTTTCGTGTACATTCGTGTTATCGTGTACATTCGTGTCGTGTATTTTTGTGTCCACGAAAAATTTCGTGTACTTACGTGTCGTTTTGTGTCGTTTCGTATTTTTACCAGTTCGTGTTCGTGTCCAGATTTGGGTACACGAAATGATTTCGTGTCGTGTTCGTGTCAGCCACCCGTGTACACGAAACACAAAATGACACGACACGAAACCACCCACCCACCCGTTTTTCCAGGTCTAGTTGTGGCAACCGGGAACATTTGTTAATTGTGATTTATTCCTTTTTAAACTTTTGACTAAATTTTAACAAAATTTGGATATTGATTTTTTTAAATAATTTTTATATTAATAAATTTAATATTATGCGACCATAACATTACAATTTAAAATATAATAGATATTAATAATGTAAAAATTGAACAAAGTTAGAATATTATATTTTATTGGTGAAAGATTCTTTTTAGTGTCAAGTATAGTGACCATGGGTTGGAATACATTTTGTGAATGGTGTAATTTTGTCACCAAAATAGTGTCCTAGAGACACTATTTTGGTGTCTTGGGTTGGAGATGGTCTTAGATAACAGTACTGCCTCACCATCCATTTCATCTTCAATCAAGTCACCATCTCCAGTTGCCTTCAGTTCTTCGCCAAAGTTTCTTTCTTCTTCCTCTTGCTCCTCCTCACTTTTATCTCCATCCTCTTCCATTTCCACTTGCTCCCCTTGCTCCCCCTCACTTCTTGACTCCCCCTTACTTGTATCTCCACCTTGTTTCTCCTTCTCTACTAGCTTTGCTGCATTCTAATCTACCACTTTCTTTGTATTCTGATCTACCACTTTCTCCTCCTTAGTTAAGTTGACAGCATTAAGGGTAGCAGAGAATGATAGAAGAATTTGTTGAATCTCAGCAAAACCAGTAGCTACCATAGTGGATAGAGCATCAAGTTTAGCTTCCATGGATGCACATCTGCCCTCAAGGGATTTCAACCTTGAAACAGCTTCTTTAGAAGGACCACCAGACCTTAACCTTTTTGATGGTAAAGGAAAAGACTGGGGCAAGGAGGCTATGGGGTTTCTCACCCTCTCATTGTTTTTCTGAGTGATCTCATCACTCCTCACAGAATGACTCTGTAACAGACTCACTTAGGGACCCAGTAGTACACGTATATGAAAGACGTGGGCGGAAGGGTAAAAAGGACAAAGCAGCAAAGATTGGAGGGTAAAGCAGTAATTACAGGACAAAGGCAAGAGGTGAAGAAATAGGGCACAAACAAGGGAAAGAGGCATCGAGAGTTTAGATCTGTTTTTTTATCTTTTTCTTGTGGGAGAGACTAGCCTCTCGAAAGCTAGATTATCTGTATTTCTTTATATTATCGTAATTTGCTGTACGGGACCTCTGAATATTGGTTGAAGCTATAAGATCTTTTGTGTTTACTTGGTAATTGTGGTTGATTGTTATAAATAAGAGTAGCAGAGTATTACAAGTGGTATCAGAGCGTTTGATTCATGGGGCCTCCGACAGTTGCACAGAGGGTTGAACAGCTCGAAGAGAAGGCGGCTAGCTCAGATGAAACGATGGCACTTATGGTGGCTAAGGCGGTGGAGACTGGGATTAACTCGATGAAACATTCTCTTACAGAGTTGTTGATGGAGAGTCAAACGGCGGTGACTCGTAAACAAAGGGAGGAAATAGATGAGCTGGCGGCGAGGATGGAGGGTCGAATTAATCGATCCAGAGAGCACCAGGAGCAGGTGCTAAATCTGATGAGGGCAGAGCAGCTCAAGTTTTGTTCAGAAATAAGGTCTACGGTGGCAGAGTTATATGCGAAGAATAATCAAGGATGGGGAAAAGGGGAGAGCAGTGCAAGTCAAGTTGGGTCTGCTATGATGAACCCAGTCGTGGGAGGTAATGGAGTGGGTACGGGGCGACCCGACAAGACTATAGAGGATGAAGGAGCTGTGAGGGTTAGTACTGGGGGACACACAGGGTTTGGGTTTGTGGGGTGTGGTAGTGGAGGATCCGGCCAAGGACCCGGAAATTGGCGGTACAGAAAATTAGACATGCCCATCTTTGATGGAACCGATCCTGACGGCTGGATTCTAAGAGTGGAAAGGTACTTTGAGTTCTATCATTTGATGGAGACTGAGATGATGGAATCGGTGGCTGTAGCATTGGAGGGTGACGCCTTACGGTGGTATCAGTGGGAGCAAAACCGACATCCCATTCGGTTGTGGAGTGATTTGAAGAAGTTCGTGTTAAGGCAGTTTCGTCCTATATCTGGAGGTTCACTCTACGAACAGTGGTTAGCCACTGTACAGCTGACTACGGTGAGTGAATATAAGTGGAGATTCATCGAGACAGCTGTTCCCTTGGATCGTATTGCTGAAAATATTTTGATGGGGCAGTTTATTAACGGGCTGAAAGAAGATATTAGAGTCGAGGTCCGATTACTCAACCCAGTAAATGTGGAACATGCGATGGAATTAGCCTCAAGGGTGGAGGAGAGAAACAGAGTAACCAGTTCTCGGAAACAGTTTCTGGGTCCTATCAAGTCAACTACTGGGTCTGTTGTAAGCTCATTTAACCGGGGAAGTATGATGAGTCCAGTTGGGTATAGTGCATCACAGACCGGGCCACCCAGTAACCGTAGTTGGAGTGTCGTGTCTTCGGAGTCACAGGCATCAGTAGGATCACCAAGAAATAGCAGTCAGAGTAAATCACCACAAGAATTTCGTAGACTCACTGAGAAGGAACTACAAGAGAAGAAGGCCAAGGGGATCTGTTTTAGGTGCGATGACAAATGGACTTTGGGGCATCGATGTAGGCGTAAGGAGCTTAGCGTCATTCTGATTGACGAGGAAGAGGATACGGATGGAGGAAGCACTGAGCCACCGCCATCTCCAACAGAGGAATTGATCACTGACGTATCTCTTAACTCAGTAGTAGGTATTTCGAATCCAAAGACCATGAAACTCTGGGGAAAAATCGAAGATAAAGAGATCATAGTAATGATTGACCCCGGAGCAACGCATAATTTTATATCATTATCTGTTGTGAAAATTTTGGGTCTAGCAATTGAGGATTCAGGGGGATTTGGAGTATCGCTAGGCAATGGGGAAATGATAAGGGGAAATGGGGTCTGTCGAGAGGTGAGTGTGCAGTTAGATGGGAGGTTGGTGGTATGTGAGGATTTTCTGCCCTTGGAGTTAGGAACTTCGGATGTAATTCTGGGTATTAAATGGCTGGAAACTCTGGGGCCTGTTACTACGAATTGGAAGACACAGGTGATGCACTTTGAGCTAGGGGGTAGTAAGATTACTTTACAAGGGGATCCGTCGTTGATTATATCAAAAATCTCTCTCAAGGCCATGTTACGGAGTTTGCGAAAAGAAGGAAAAGGGTATTGGGTGGAGTTTAATCGTATGTCTGTGAGCACGGGAACAGAACCTAAAGTTGACTTACAAGGGGATGACATTGCTGATTCGGTGAGGGCAGTTGTTAAAGAATATGCAGGGGTGTTCACGGAGCCGACTGGACTGCCTCCTTCCCGAGGCCACGAGCACACCATAAACTTAAAGACTGGAAGTGATTCCGTAGGGGTGAGACCGTACCGGTACCCGCAATGCCAAAAAGATGAGATAGAACGGTTGGTTCGAGAAATGTTGGATGCAGGAACTATTCAACCATCGAAGAGTTCATTTTCGAGCCCGGTGTTATTGGTGAAAAAGAAAGATGGGTCTTGGCGATTCTGCGTCGACTGTAGAGCTCTCAATAAGGAAACAATACCGGATAAATACCCCATACCGGTCATCGAGGAGTTGATGGATGAGTTACACGGTGCAAAAATCTTTTCTAAGTTGGATTTGAAATCTGGTTACCACCAGATTCGGGTGAGGGCAGAAGATGTGCACAAAACCGCGTTTAGGACACATGACGGCCATTACGAATTTCTCGTAATGCCTTTTGGACTTATGAATGCCCCCGCAACCTTTCGATCATTGATGAACGACGTATTTAGGCCGTTTTTGAGGAGATTGTGTTGGTATTTTTCGACGATATTCTGGTGTATAGTAAATCAGTTGATGAGCACATTTCGCATATCCACACGGTTTTGAACACATTGGGAAAGCACCAGCTATATGCAAATCTGAAGAAATGTGATTTTGGGCAGTCCACCATCTCTTACCTTGGACATATGATTTCAAAGGAAGGTGTAGCTGTTGATATGGAAAAAATAGAAGCAATGGTGAACTGGCCACAACCGGGGAACTTGAGAGAACTTAGAGGATTTCTGGGTCTGACCGGTTATTACCGGAAATTTGTTGCCCACTACGCCCAGATTGCTCAACCGTTGACGAATCAATTGAAGAAAGATTGCTTTGGGTGGTCAGAAGAAGCAACCCAAGCGTTCGAAAAACTGAAGGCAGCCATGGTTAATCCTCCTGTTTTGACCCTTCCCAATTTTAAAGAAGACTTCGTGGTAGAGGCTGATGCCTCCGGATATGGGCTAGGTGCAGTTTTAATGCAGCGAAATAGACCTGTGGCATTTTTCAGTAAGTTGTTGGGGAAACAAGCACAGCAGAAATCAGTGTATGAGAAGGAGCTTATGGCCATATGTTTGTCGGTTATTAAATGGAAACACTACCTTCTCGGGCGACACTTTGTGGTTGGAAGTGATCAGCAAAGCCTACGATACTTATTGCAACAGCGAGAAATCAATCCAGAGTATCAGAAATGGGTGAGAAAATTGTTGGGATTTGATTTTGAAGTGCAATTTAAGCCGGGTGTTTCGAACCGCGTGGCAGATGCATTATCCAGGAAACCAGGGGTCGAGGCAGATTTTGCATCGTTGTTGACTACACACCAGGTAGACTGGGAACAGCTGGAAAAAGAGATACAGGGCAGTTCAGAGTTGCAACAGATTAAAGAGGGGTTGAGGTTGCAGAAAGAAGGATATGCGGGGTTTAGTGTGCAAGAGGATAAGTTATTTTATAAAGGACGGAGAGTCATCCCTAGTAGATCAAAATTCATCCCGATTCTATTGCAGCAATACCACGATTCTGTGGTGGGAGGGCATGCTGGGGAGTTGAAAACGTATCTGAGGTTAGCAACAGATTGGTTTTTGGGGGGAATGCGGAGGTCAGTCAGCCAACATGTTTCATGCTGCTCCACATGCCAACAGCAAAAGAACTCGCAACTATCCCCAGCTGGGTTGCTACAACCACTTCCGATCCCGTCACAGGTATGGGAGGATGTCACCATGGAGGAGGGCTTGCCGGTGTCAAGAGGTTTTAATTCTATCTTAGTAGTGGTAGACAGATTTTCCAAATATGCACATTTTGTGGGGTTACACCCATTTACTGCGGTCAGTGTAGCAGAGGTGTTCATACGGGAGATAGTCCGCTTACATGGTTTCCCGTCCTCAATAATTTCTGACCGCGACAAGGTTTTTCTGAGTCACTTCTGGACAGAGTTATTCAAGTTACAAGGAACAGAGCTAAAAAGGAGCACATCGTACCACCCCCAAACGGATGGCCAATCAGAAATTGTGAACAAAGGGTTGGAATCGTATTTACGATGTTTCATTACTGGGAAACCCAAGACCTGGTACCAATGGTTGCCCTGGGCGGAGTTTTCGTATAATACTTCTCCACACACCTCCACTAAGATGAGTCCATTTCGAGTGCTGTATGGACGCGACCCACCGCACATACACAAGGGGGCATCAGGGCAGACACAGGTGGATAGCCTAGATGAGTGGATGCAAGAACGGAACGCAATATTGGATGAACTGAAATTTAATTTGATGAAGGCCCAGAACCGAATGAAACAAGCAGCTGATAACAAGAGAAGGGATGAGGTACTGGAAGTGGGAAACTGGGCTTACATTAAACTCCAGCCATACCGCCAAAAATCACTGGCACGCCTGTTGGTGTATACTGAAAATATTTATTTGAAGTATATACATTTATTTCTGGCCTATTTTATTGAGAATAATTTAAATGTTTACATGTTGTCTAAATATTATATATTGTGAATAATCTAGTATCAAATGGGATACAGAATATTAGATTATTAAATACGGTTTATATAATATAATAAGGTTCACAGCACAGGTGGAGTTAGACAATCCACTGGAATGGCTGTAGTATTATTTAGATTAGTTTGTATTGACTAATAAATAATACTAGTATACTTTGTGTATATTGAACAGGATCAAATTTAGAATTGTTCCCTTATACTGATTAAGAAGGTGAACTAAGATTCTATGTTATTATTAATGCTTAGGTTCTTAATCCAGATATAGTAATTGACACGTGTATATTATTTACATGCTTTGATTTATATATGAAATAATTCTTTTGATTTATTTCATTATATTTTGGGTGATGAAATAATATATATGGTGAATATTATTTATTGAAGGAATCCATGTCCTGATAATATTCGGGTTAATGATGTCCCCTTGAAAGCTCAAAAAGATTTAATTATGTGAAACCCTGCGGGTGGATTTATTCCGGCATAATTAAATAAAGGTTGAGTGGATGATCAAGGATAAAAGATATTAATTAAATGAATTATCAGTAATTTATTTAATTAATGGACATGCGATATTTTAAACATGGGGAATTTAATAAGCAAATAATATTGGAACCGAATTAATTAATTAAATTACGGTATTAGGAAAGGTAGTGCAAATATTAATTCTTTAGTGGATTGAATTAATATTTAATTACATTGGGCTAGGCTCAAGATGTAATTAGAATGCCCAACCTAATTATCCATTATCCCTATTGTAGCCTATATATATTCCTATTCTCTTCTTGCTGGGGGCTGGTCGAAAAAATTTTGTAGCCACCCAGGAGCAAGAAGAGAGGTTAACTTGAGAAGACGAAGGCCACACTTCGCTCAAGGGAATTTGGGAATACAATAGAAGAGCGTGGAATCAACTGTTAACAAGGTGATTTTTCTATTCGTACTCATTAATTTATTGTATCAAAAGTCGCAGTGCCAAGATCTGATTGTCCCAACAATTGGTATCAAGAGCCTGGTTCAATGGTTCTGCGATTTTTGATACGATGTCCATGTCGTAATTATATATGCATGTGTATAGTGGTGTGCTTGGATAATAATCTTTTGCAGGTTGTTTAGTATCCACTATTATGGCCATGTAATTTTAATTATGTGTTTGGATCCCACGTGGTTTAATCGTGGTTATTTTGTTTGGTTTCCACGTGGTTTATCGTGGTTGTAAAACACGAGGGTTGATCGTGTTAGAATAGATTTACAAAATTAGTTTTGTATTAGATCTATTTTTTTGTAATTGTTTGTTGGATTTTATTAAGATCCGGGTAATTTGTAAAAATTACGTGCGATCGGAAATCGAAACGGAGAAAAGAATTTGTTCCACTGTGTAACTGATGGGGGCTGCTTGCTGTTGCTGTCCAAGAAAAGCACGACCAGAAGGAAGAAACAAGTCTGTCGAAAAGAGGAGCTGCGCGCGTGAAAAAGAAAAAAAAACTGGTAAAAGGCAGTAACGCATGTCAGGCCTGCGTTACCAGTGAAAACTGGTGTTGCGCAGGTCGTACATGCGCAACAGGCCTTTGCGGAGGTGTAACGCAGGAGGTGCCTGCGTGACATGCTGGAAGGCAGAATTTTTTTATTTTTTTTCTCTTCCCAGCAGCTTCTCTCTCGTGGTAACAACTTTTTCAACAAGGGCTGCAACAATTGATTATTGGGGCCATAATAGTGGATTTAATTATTGTTTTAATTTTTAATTTCACTATTTAATTTTTTAATTATTGCTTTAAATAATTATTATGTGTGTTGTTAATTATGTGTGTAATTTTTAATTGCATGTTTAACATAATTAGGACGACATAGACATTAATTTTATTTATTGCTTTAATTTTATGATGCATGCTGCTATGTTATGTGTTCTTTGTATTGTTATTTTTATAACATGTAGACCTCGAAAAAATAACATAGGGCGATGCATCTAGATAAAATTCCTCAATTTTAAATAAAAATTCTAAGTGGGTGAGGGAATTAATTAGGAATTAAATCCCATGGTCTCCATTATTGTTTGTATGTAATTTAACACCGAGACGAATATAAATTATATACATGCCACCCATCGTGGCGTATGATTTATGGTGTCAGGTAGTGTTATGGATATTACTAGAACAAACTTCCTAAATTAATTACGAATATTGAAAGGTATACATGCCACCCATCGTGGCGTACCAAGTTTCATAGAATTCGATTAATTAGAAGGGTGCTAATGATTGAATATAGATTTTCAATATAGAGAGAAAGGATGATTTTGTCTAGAAAGGGGTCTTAAGTGATGCCTCTTGACAATGCTCCCCCCGATCTGGGAATTATCCTATTATCGATTATTGATTTGAAATATTTAATGGTGGTATCCGGTCTTTTTAGTAATTTAAGATTTAATAATGGTATACACTTAGCTATGAAAAATAATATATAGTCCACCCTAACGTGGCGTATTATTTAGTAATAGGACCGAAGTAATATTTAAACGAATTTAAGTGGTATATATGTCATCCATCATGGCGTACCAGATACTTATGGTGTTTAAATATTAGTGTATTAATTTTAATTAATTGTTAGAGGAAACCAATAGGATTTAAGATTTATGCAACTATCTGATTATGTGTTACATGTATGATTCTCAGGATTAGATCACTATGGGCTTTAATCCACTATTCACCATACTTAAGGATAACAAACTTACTGGACCGAACTATATTGAATGGAAACGTAATTTGGACATAGTGTTGACTGCTGAGGAGTACAAATTTTGTACTTATGAACCCAAGCCATACCAGCCTGCTGAAGATGCTCCTGAAAGTGAGAAGGAGTATTATAAGCGGTGGATTAAGGCTGATGAGATGTCGCGATGTTACATTCTGGCAGCAATGTCGGGTGTTTTGCAGCATCAGCATCAGGCTATGCCCACTACTTCAGATATGCTCTTTAATCTCAAGGAACTTTTTGGAGAACAGAATAGGGCTGCTAGGCAAGTAGCAATGAAGGCTTTAATGAACACTCAGATGGTTGAAGGAACACCTGTAAGGGATCATTTTCTCAGAATGATGTCTCATCTGAATGAGATGGAGATCCTTGGTGCTGATATTGATGGGGAAACCCAGATCGATATCATCCTTATGAGCTTGCCCAAAAGTTTTGAGCAGTTCCGCTTGAATTACACCATGAACAAAAGGATGTATAGTCTCGCGGAACTTCTGACAGAACTTCAGGCAGCTGAAGGACTCTTTAAGCAGAATGTTCAAGTGAATGTGGCCGAGAAAGCTTTTTCATCTAAGCCGAAAGGTAAGAAGAAGAAAAAGACTCAGACACAGAAAGCTGGAAAGATTGCTAATGCAGTGGGAGTTCAAGGTGGTGTGAAAAAGCCTAAGGGCAAGTGCTTCAGGTGCAAGCAGTCAGGTCACTGGAAACAGGATTGTCCTCTTCCTAAGAAGACAAACAATACTGGTATGTCTCTTTCTCTAGTTACAGAAACATATATAGCGGCTATATCTACGAGCACTTGGTGTGTAGATACAGGAGCCACTGACCATGTCTGTAACTCTATGCAGGGGTTCCAGCAATCCAGAATGCTTAGAGATGGCGAGATATATGTGTTCATGGGAGATGCTACAAAAGTAGCAGTAGTTGCAGTTGGAATAATTACATTGTCTTTTGGCGATGATAGGATTTTGGTTTTGAACAATTGTCTTTATGTACCTTCGTTTAGAAGGAATTTAATTTCGATTTCTAAACTTTCCATGGATGGTTATAATGTTTGTTTGGATCGTAATGTTTCTATTATGATGAATAAACGAATTATATGTTCTGGTACATTGCAAGACAATTTATATATTATTAATCCTATCCAACCAATGCTGCAACATAAGGAAACTAATAACATTCTTTCTAGCTCAAATAAAAGAAAGAAACCTTCTGAATTGAACCAAACATACCTTTGGCACTTAAGATTAGGTCATATTAACTTGAGGAGGATTTAAAGACTGGTAGTAGATGGGCCATTAGGCTCGTTGGCAATGGAGCCATTTCCAGTTTG
The DNA here is from genome assembly GCA_036435485.1 of Saposhnikovia divaricata. NCBI lineage: Eukaryota > Viridiplantae > Streptophyta > Magnoliopsida > Apiales > Apiaceae > Saposhnikovia > Saposhnikovia divaricata. The sequence continues at coordinate 40,340,733 of CM071599.1, forward strand.
CGAATCCTGCTTGGAAGGTAAGATGACTAATAGGCCTTTTAAAGCAAAGGGGAATAGAGCTAAAGAAGTGTTAGAATTGGTTCATACTGATTTATGTGGACCTATGAGTATCCAAGCAAGAGGAGGTTATGAGTATTTTGTCACTTTCATTGACGATTATTCTAGATATGGGTACATTTATTTGTTGCGCCGTAAGTCTGAGTGCTTTGAAAAATTCAAAGAGTACAAAGCAAGTGCGGAGAAGCGACATCTTGGAAAATGTATCAAGTCACTGCGATCAGATCGTGGTGGCGAATACTTGCTTGGAGAATTTAGGGAATATTTATCAGAAAATGGGATTGCATCCCAGTTGTCTGCACCTGGCATACCTCAGCAGAATGGTGTAGCAGAGAGAAGGAATCGGACTCTTTTAGAGAGTGTTAGATCAATGATGAGTTATTCAGATTTACCCAAGTCGTTTTGGGGATATGCTATAGAAACAGCGGCTTACCTTCTGAACTTGGTACCTTCTAAGTCGGTTCCCAAGACTCCAATAGAATTGTGGACTGGTAGCAAACCAAGTCTAAGACATATTCGGATTTGGGGTTGTCCAGCACAATTGCTGAACAAGAACGCGACCAAGTTAGAATCTCGTACAGAAGTAAGGCTGTTTGTAGGCTATCCCATGGGAACGAAAGGTTATTCATTTTATAGTCCTAGGGATCGAGATATCATTGTTAGCACCAATGCTAGATTCTTAGAAGAAGACTATATAATGAACCATAAACCCATGAGCAGTATCGTTTTAGAGGAACTAGTGGGAGGGACAGATAATCCCCAAGTGCCAATAGTACAAGTAGATCAACCACAAGAAAATGAACAACCTGTCACTAATACCACACCGGTGCTTCGTCGTAGTGGGAGAGTTGTTCAACAACCTGATAGATTCATGTTTTTGGGAGAGTCCTCGGACTTGGTCTCTGGTGAACATGATGAGGATCCCAGGACATACGAAGAAGCAATTCTAGATAAAGATGCAGATCTTTGGCAAAAGGAAATAGAATCTGAGATGGAATCTATGTATTCTAATCAAGTTTGGGAGCTCGTGGAACCACCCAAAGGTGTAAAACCCATTGGATGTATGTGGATCTACAAGAAGAAAAGAGGATCTGACAAAAAGGTGAAAGCGTGGAAAGCACGACTTGTTGCGAAAGGGTATACTCAGAAAGAAGGGATCGATTATGAGGAAACCTTTTCGCCGGTTGTTATGCTTAAGTCGATCCGGATTCTTTTATCTATAGCAGCTCATCTCGATTATGAGATTTGGCAAATGGATGTCAAGACAGCTTTCCTTAATGGAAGTCTTGAGGAAACCATCTACATGCAACAACCAAAAGGATTCATTAAGGAAGGCCAAGAGAATCTTGTTTGTAAGCTTAAGAGGTCTATTTATGGACTAAAACAAGCTTCTAGGGACTGGAATATTCGTTTTGATCAGGCAGTCCAGTCATATGGATTTGATCGAAGTCCAAGCGAATCATGTGTGTATAAGAGAAGTGAGGGTAATGCAGTGGTTTTTCTAGTACTGTATGTGGATGACATTTTACTCATTGGAAACAATGTTAAGATGTTGTCATCAGTAAAGGCATGGTTGTTCAAACAATTTAAAATGAAGGACTTAGGTGAAGCGGCATACATCCTTGGGATAAAAGTAATAAGGGATCGCAAGAAAAGGATGTTGGCTTTATCTCAAGAGCCCTACATTGATGAAGTATTAGCTCGTTTTAACATGCAGAACTCTAAGAAAGGTTTTCTACCTTTTAAGCATGGAGTGGCTCTATCCAAGGAGCAGTGTCCTTCGACACCTAAGGATATAGAGAGCATGAAAGCAGTTCCTTATGCTTCGGCATGTGGAAGCTTAATGTATGCTATGTTATGTACGAGGCCTGACATCTGCTTTGCTGTAGGCATGGTTAGTAGATATCAGTCGAACCCAGGTCAGGAACATTGGAGTGCAGTAAAAACTATACTCAAGTACCTGAAAAGGACTAAGGAGTATATGTTAATTTATAAGGCCTCATATCTATTTCCTTTGGGATATACTGATTCAGATTTCCAATCAGATAGGGATAAGAGGAAATCGACCTCGGGATATGTTTTTACTTTGGGAGGTGGAGCCGTTATATGGAGGAGTGTAAAGCAGAAATGCATTGCAGACTCTACCATGGAAGCCGAGTACGTGGCGGCCTCTGAGGCTGCAAAGGAGGCTGTATGGTTCAGGAATTTCCTTTTGGACTTGGATGTGGTACCTAATTTGCCTAGGAGCTTGACAGTGTATTGTGATAACACTGGTGCTGTGGCAAATTCGAAGGAACCGCGAGATCACAAAGCAGCTAAACATATTGAACGTAAGTATCATCTCATACGAGGAATCGTAAAGCGAGGAGATATAGTTGTGGCTCACATATCATCAGAAGACAACCGGGCAGATCCTTTCACAAAGAGCCTGCCAGCCAAAGTTTTTGACAGGCATGTGGAAGCGATAGGAGTCAGATGGATGGACACATAGTTTTTTGTAATAGTGGATTAAATAAACACTGATATACTCATAGAATATTTTGAGTATAAGTGGGAGATTGTTGGTGTATACTGAAAGTATTTATTTGAAGTATATACATTTATTTCTGGCCTATTTTATTGAGAATAATTTAAATGTTTACATGTTGTCTAAATATTATATATTGTGAATAATCTAGTATCAAATGGGATACAGAATATTAGATTATTAAATACGGTTTATATAATATAATAAGGTTCACAGCACAGGTGGAGTTAGACAATCCACTATAATGGCTGTAGTATTATTTAGATTAGTTTGTATTGACTAATAAATAATACTAGTATACTTTGTGTATATTGAACAGGATCAAATTTAGAATTGTTCCCTTATACTGATTAAGAAGGTGAACTAAGATTCTATGTTATTATTAATGCTTAGGTTCTTAATCCAGATATAGTAATTGACACGTGTATATTATTTACATGCTTTGATTTATATATGAAATAATTCTTTTGATTTATTTCATTATATTTTGGGTGATGAAATAATATATATGGTGAATATTATTTATTGAAGGAATCCATGTCCTGATAATATTCGGGTTAATGATGTCCCCTTGAAAGCTCAAAAAGATTTAATTATGTGAAACCCTGCAGGTGGATTTATTCCGGCATAATTAAATAAAGGTTGAGTGGATGATCAAGGATAAAAGATATTAATTAAATGAATTATCAGTAATTTATTTAATTAATGGACATGCGATATTTTAAACATGGGGAATTTAATAAGCAAATAATATTGGAACCGAATTAATTAATTAAATTACGGTATTAGGAAAGGTAATGCAAATATTAATTCTTTAGTGGATTGAATTAATATTTTATTACATTGGGCTAGGCTCAAGATGTAATTAGAAGGCCCAACCTAATTATCCATGATCCCTATTGTAGCCTATATATATTCCTATTCTCTTCTTGCTGGGGGCTGGTCGAAAAAATTTTGTAGCCACCCAGGAGCAAGAAGAGAGGTTAACTTGAGAAGACGAAGGCCACACTTTGCTCAAGGGAATTTGGGAATACAATAGAAGAGCGTGGAATCAACCGTTAACAAGGTGATTTTTCTATTCGTACTCATTAATTTATTGTATCAAAAGTCGTAGTGCCAAGATCTGATTGTCCCAACAACGCCGTCCCAATGAGAAGTTGTCGGCTCGATATTATGGACCTTTTGAAATTGTGCAGAGAATTGGTGAAGTAGCTTACAAATTGGACTTGCCCCCCACCAGCAAAATTCACCCGGTATTCCACATTTCGCAATTAAAGCGACACATTGGCAAAACTCCAACTTCGCCAACCATACCACCTCAACTGACTGCAGAACTGGAATTACAGGTGGAACCTGAGACCTTGTTGGGAGTTAGGAGGATAGGAGAAGGAGAAGGAAGGGAAGCTCTGATCAAATGGAAGGAATTACCACACGCTGAGGCCACTTGGGAGGATGTGGGTTTGATTCAAGATCGTTTTCCCTTGTTCCACCTTTAGGACAAGGTGAATCTTTGGGAGGGAGGTGATGTAACAGACTCACTTAGGGACCCAGTAGTACACGTATATGAAAGACGTGGGCGGAAAGGTAAAAAGGACAAAGCAGCAAAGATTGGAGGGTAAAGCAGTAATTACAGGACAAAGGCAAGAGGTGAAGAAATAGGGCACAAACAAGGGAAAGAGGCATCGAGAGTTTAGATCTGTTTTTTTATCTTTTTCTTGTGGGAGAGACTAGCCTCTCGAAAGCTAGATTATCTGTATTTCTTTATATTATCGTAATTTGCTGTACGGGACCTCTGAATATTGGTTGAAGCTATAAGATATTTTGTGTTTACTTGGTAATTGTGGTTGATTGTTATAAATAAGAGTAGCAGAGTATTACAGACTCTCAAGGCCTAGTGCCTTTTTGTGTGGGGTTCCCTCAATTTCACTCTGGACATGCTCAAGTCCCTCTCCTTTTGCCAGCTCATTTGGTTGCCTCTCATTTTTATGCTCACCTCTCTTTTCTTTTATCTCTCTTTTCTTTTTCTCTCCCTCACTCAACCTAGATGCATGGGTATGAGCAGTACTTACATGCGTTTTAGTTGAAGAAGTAGAAAGTTTAGATTTTACCTTTAAAGTAGAGAGTGGAATATGACCATCATCAAAAGCATCTTCAACAATTACTGAATCTTGATCAAGCTGTATAGAGGTGACAACATCTTTACCCAAAATGTTACTGTCCACAGGTGGGGTGACAGCAACTTCTGTGGTGTCTTTGACAGCAGCTGAGGCTGTGACAACAACTTCCCTTTGGTCAGTTGCTTTTTGGAGTTCGACCAAGATGTTGGCTGTTTCATTTTCTTGCAGGTTGCCACCTTGGTCTAGCTCAGTGTTTGAGGGAGTGGTATCCATTTCACTTTGAGAAATGGGTTCTTGTGGACCACTTGATGGGGGCTCATCCATGACATGAGATGGATGATCAAAACCTGAAGGGTTGGGACTATCCCCCTCTCTAGGTTGTTGAGAAGAAACACTTGATGGATTAGAGCATAAAGAAGTTGATGGTATAGAAGAGAGTTTTGGCTGTTCCATAGAGGCAACTTGTCATACATCAAGAGTAGAAGTTTCATGACCCTCACTGTGCCCTAAATCCATGTGCATATCTGCTAGTGTAGGCTCCTCATGAGTGAGTACATGAGGTTATGCAGACTCTTTACAGGATGCCTTGGGAGACAAGCCAGTTTCAATAGATACTTCTTGTTGAGAAGAAGCACCTAGGAATGTGTTTGATTCCCTTTTATCCTCCACAACCTTTTGTGAGACTGTGGGGTGGCTAATAGTGGCTTTGCCTCTCTTAGCTCTCTTCTTCTTAGGCTCAAGAGGAACCACTCTGGGTTCACTTTGACTAACATCCTTATTTACCGCATCTAGTACAGTTTCTCCCTCAACATTCTCAGAACTACCACCAACACCAGTTTCCAAGGGTCTTTTCTTGGATTCTTGCAGGGCTATTTTTGTGGCTTTAGGTTGTCTAGAAGGTCTGATTTGAACGAATGGAGTAGAATGTGGTTTAACTGAATTTGGGTCTAATCCAGCTTCATTCTTGTTCGCACTTATTCACGCAAGAGAACGTGGTCAACAAGTAATATATGGTAAATAGGATTCGTTCCCACAGAGACTCAAATTGTTCGTTATATCCACGTATACACCAGCTTATGATTTACACTCACTGCCAAGACAATTACAATTTTGGTTTGATTAACTAATGATTAAATACCAACTATGAAAATTACGAGAAAATAACTAAACAATTAATTTATAATAAACAAACATGGGATTTCAATTTCATTAACCACTTCATCTAGAATCTTATGCCCTTTAACCTAGCATGTGACAGAGTTGATTACTGATTAGATGCACTAAACTGATACACACCAACTTTCGTTGTGCGTATACCATCCTACTGATCATCCACAATTGATAGAAGTCAAGTAGTCACCAAATATGCGTAGTTCCTATATGTTTATAGCAATTGAACACATACCAGTTAAAAATCAAGCATCCATAAAACCACATAGTCAGTGCAAGACGGTTAGAATTACACCACAAATTAATACATGTTCTTCGCATGCAAAAACCTATGCTAGCATGAATTGTTCTAAACCCTAGATCCACTTTCGCATTCACCAGGATTAAACAAACAATTACAGGTGTTCGCGACTCACCTATAACAAATAAGCGTAATCATACTAGAAAATCAATACAATCAATCACACACCAAGGCATAAAAAACACTTAATTACTAGAATCCATAGAAAAAATCCATTAAAATCCCATGATAACGAGTTAGCCCATAATCGACCTAATCGCCATCATGGGTTCAAGTGTAAACATGATTGAAAAAGAGTTATGATAAACCAAACAAGTGTAGTAAAAGAGTATATGAAAACAACCGAGCATTCAACGCAATAGGAGATTACAAATATGAAATGAAAACTAGGAAACCCCCAAAAAGCTTGATGTTCTCCCAATGGTTCTTCTCTCTCTAAAAATCCACGCTTAGAATAATACGATACTCCTAATTGATAATTAGGGCTTTCCCCCAATAGTACATAATAAACTGGGCTTCCAAGACACAAGGCTGCACATCTCGTCCGAACCGGCCCTTCAGAACAAGCCCAACAGCAGAAAATTAGTATTTTTCAACCAGCCGGGGCGCGGGCACGCCTGGCCCCCCTGTCCAGAATCTCGATTTTGCTCCGTTCCTCTGTTGGCTGCTGCACAATGCTCCGATATGCTCCCTGATCGACATGCTATCTCAGCCCTCGACACTTTCAGCTCTAAACCATCCGAAACACGCAATTCCACCACCTTATTCCCCAAACGATACTATGCACACTAAAAACAAGAAAACATATCAAAAGACACTAAACACTCGGGTACATGCGGTCAATTTAAGCCGAAATGGAACGTATTTAGTGGACATAAAGTCCACTAACAATTCTTAAGGGAGAAAATAACATACCCAGAGGGTAGTGCAAAATCAAGATTAGGCTCCTGATCAGCCATGTGCTTTGTGAAGATGAGTGGAATATGTGCATCCAATTATGTGAAATGAGTGTTGTGTGTGTATTTATTTTCAAAACAATGCACTCCATGGTGAGGGAGGCATTTTCATCAACACCAATTAAAGAATTTATACACATTGTGAGAAAGCGAGGATAGATATGTACCTTCTTACTTGTGGCAGATTTGAGTTGACCCATAAGCAGCTTTCCAACATCCACTTTGTACCCATGGACCAGAGAGTGAGTGAGTTTCTTGATTTATGAGGGAATGACATTCCAACCAGTGGTTTTTGTTGAGAAAACCTTCACCATGACATCAAGAATCATGCTCCATTCTTTCCTTAAATGCTTTCTATCCGTTTCACCAGTTGGGTACCAATTTGAAGTATCTTCTTCAAGAATAGGGCCAGAATACCCAATTTTTAAGAAGAACTTCTTTAGGGTTCCATCATTTGTAAGCTCCTGGTAAGATTCATCTGCTTTGCACAATTCCCAGGGCTTCATTGATGCCCTTTGCAGTAAGAATGCAAGTAACTCCTTTAATATTGAAGTGTATGGCTTCCTTACCTGCACATCCTCGAATAGATGCAGTATGCCAGAATTGTTCAAGTTTGTCTAGGTCCAAACATGGGGTAGAAGTTATAGCATGACCTAGATAGGACTTGTTCATGAAGGATATAAGTCCTTTGAAATCTTCACCAGCATCTCCAACAGAGAGAATACCAGCAAAGTTTGTTTGAGAAGAGGATTGTTTGGGTGCCAATTTTTTTGCTTTGAGATTTGGGAGAGAGATTTTAGCTTTTGAGAAATTGGTTCGGTTGAAAGTTATGTGTTTGTGTTTTTGGCAGTTTCTTATATGAATATAACAAACATTTTACTGAAGAAAGGAAAGTAACTTGGTCTTAACCCATTAATCAGTCACGTGGTGTCGTGGGTGGTTACTTTTTAGTGGCTGTAAATCGTGGAGGTAATATCCCAATTAAATTGGTCCACTAACTTGACAGTAACCTATGCGCTGTAACAAATTCGTTAGTAATTTTGAGGGGGTGACAACAGGTTTTGCTTGACAGTAACATTAGCGCAAGAACATGTTGTCACCATTAAGCAATTTATACAATCTCCTTTAAATTTCGTGACAGAAACTTTTTCCATGCTGTTAAGGAACTTGCTGTCAAGACATGTCGTGACAGCATCTTCACTTATTGACAGCAACTTATGCGGAAATAATTTCTGTTATGAGTTTTAATCGATTTTACCTATTGCTTAAAAATAAAATTACCAATTAGCATTTTAATCGATTTAAGCACATATTCGTTAACGAGCACACATCCACATATACACACATACATATACACACATGCATTAACCAGCAGATAACCAGGTAAGAGAATCTAGCAGAAAAAGTATGAACAGTACAGATGATGAAAAGATTCTTTCATTAATAATTAAACAAACATTACAAAATCTACTCATCATCAGAAACAAGTTCATACAATTCCACATGAACTGTTTCATTAGTTATCCCATCTGCCTTTAGAAGTGCTTCAACAAAGTCTAGCAACTCCTTCTAGGCTTCAAGGTCTTTCTCCACCTTTTCCATGGCAGCCTTCTCTTTCTCAGCCAATTCTTCTTCGAGCATTTTGTCCATGTCAGCGAAGAGCTTCTCGATCTCTTCTTCATGTCCTAGTTCGCACCAGATAATGAGCTTCTGAGAAATGGCATCCTTGTTCTCCATTATCGTTTCTTATCTCTTCTCAAGGCGTGAGTGATTGTGTATGAAATGGTCTTTATTCTCGTGTTCATTTTATAGGACCCTAGGTGATGCTATAGATTCCCATACATTTCCTTTTATTAAAGTAATTAACTTTAAAAGAAAAAGGACTGACAATTACCCCGGGTCATTTCAAATGACACGACTAATTATCACTGGCATGCGTATGATTTAAGTTAATGTCACGTGACTACTCATTACATAAGTAAAGACAGGTATGCAATTTTAATTTAGCATAGTCATAGCAGGCATGCTGTCAATAAAAGAGCAGCCATAAGACAGTAACTTCTCATGACAGCAACATTGAAGGCTACTGTCACGAGCTGCATTTTACTACATTGAAAATGTAAAAACTAGTAAGTTAACATACCAGATTTAGCATTCCGAATTCACTTACCAACCTATTGAAGGTTGCTTCATCTAGTGGCTTCGTGAAGATATCTGCAAGTTGCTTTTCTATAGGGACATAAACTAGCTTCACAATTCCCTTTTCAACGTGCTCTCTTATGAAATGATGTCTGATGTCAATGTGCTTTGTCCTGGAGTGTTGAACTGGATTGTCTGAGATGACTATGGCACTAGTGTTATCAAAATAAATAGGAATGTTGGACAACTCTAGACCATAATCCAGTAGCTGATTCTTTATCCGAAGAATTTATGCACAGCAACTTCCAGCTGCAATGTATTCAGCTTCTGCAGTTGAAGTAGATACAGAATGCTGCTTCTTGCTGAACCATGACACTAATCTTCCACTAAGAAATTGAAAGCTTCCTGTTGTGCTTTTTCTGTCAATTTTGCATCCAGCGTAGTCGGAGTCAGAATATCCTATCAGATCGAATCCAGTATCCTTAGGATACCAAAGGCCTAAATTTGGAGTGCCATTAAGATATCTAAAGATTCTTTTGATTGCAATCAAGTGTGACTCTTTTGGATCAGCCTGAAACCTTGCACAAAGACATGTAGCAAACATGATGTCTGGTCTGCTAGCAGTTAGATATAGCAAGGATCCAACCATGCCTCTATAAATACTAGAGTCCACTTTCTTTCCTTTAGGATCCAAATCCAGTTTGGTTGCAGTAGAGATAGGTGTCTTGGCAGGTGATGCATCTTCCAAGTTGAACTTTTTGAGAAGTTCCTTGACATATTTTGATTGGCTTATGAAGATTGCATCATCCTTTTGATGAATTTGTAGACCTAGGAAAAATGGCAGTTCTCCCATCATACTCATCTCATATTTGTTCCTCATAAGAGATGAAAACTTTTCACACAGCTTCTTATTTGTAGAATTAAAGATTATGTCATTAACATAAATCTGAACCAGAATGATGTCCTTGCCATGGTGCTTGTAGAATAGTGTCTTATCCACTACACCTTTTGTAAATTGATTCTCATTGAGAAATGTAGAGAGAGTTTCATACCAAGCTCTGGGGGCTTGCTTCAATCCATAAAGTGCTTTGAACAGTTTGTAGTCAAAGTCATACAATTCAGCATCCTCAAATCCAGGTGGCTATTCAACATATACTTCCTCCTCTAGTTCTCCATTAAGAAAGGCATTTTTGATATCCATTTGGAACACCTTGAAGTTACAGTGTGCAGCATAGGCTAGAAATATTCTGATGGATTCAAGTCTGGCAACAGGTGCAAATGTTTCATCATAATCGATCCCTTCCTGTTGACAAAAACCTTTAGTTACTAGCCTTGCCTTGTTTCTTGTCACATTTCCACCTTCATCCAATTTGTTTCTGAAAACCCACTTTGTGTCAACAACTGACTTCCCTTTTGGTCTAGGGACTTGCTTCCATACATTGTTTCTCTCAAATTGGTTGAGCTCTTCTTGCATAGCTATCACTCAATCAGAATCCAACAATACTTCATCAATTGTCTTTGGCTCAGTTTGAGATAGAAAACAATCAAAAGAGATATTTCTTCTTGTCCTTATACCAGTAGTGGGATCACCAATAATTAGATTGCTGGTATGATCTCTGTTTCACTTGGTGGTTCTAGGCAAGCTTCTTTCTTGATCTGCTTGATCAGCTCCTTCTTGAGGGGTTGATTCTCCACCAGTGATGTTTTCTCCTTCATGCTCTTCAACATCTCCGGAGTCATTCTCATTCTGATGATTAGCTGTTATAGTTTGAGATTGAGCTGGAGTTTGAGTAGCATCAATGGTGTTGACAGCACCTCTTTCAAACTCAATAGTCTGAGTACAAGTAGGTTCTTCAGTAACAAATTCTTCTTCTTCCAAGTACCCTTGATTTTCAAATCTAAGAGGCTCCATTTGACCATCCTCTTGTAATCCTGGAAACTTGGTTTCATCAAATGTGACATTTACACTTTCTTCAATGACTTTGTGATCACTGACATAGACTATATAGGTAGTCCTTTCTAATCCATATCCCATGAAAATGCCTTCACAAGCTTTAACATCAAACTTTCCTTTCCTTTCATGGTTGTCAATCATCATGAAACACTTACTCCCAAATACATGAAAATATTTGACAGTTGGTTTCTTTCCTGTTAACAGATAGTAAGGAGTGTTTCCATGAGTCTTGTTGATCAAGGTTCTGTTCTGTGTGTAGCAAGCTGTAACACCCCCAGATCCGGGGTCAGGGATCTGGTCGTTACCGTCTCAATTCCCATCCACAACTCAACATAAATATTAAATTACAACCTTGTGACCCAAAACAATAACATAAAACACACCCGTTATAGTCCCAGAGATGAAATCAGAGTAACTACCAAATTTTATTAAGCACATTATGAGTTCTTACAATCCAAAAAGAATTACAATGTGAATACATACTCTTTGCCATCCATTATCATAAGTCATACCAGCCCATATATTTGGTACTGAAAGAATAAATCTATCCTACCAATAGCTTTCTCTTCGGCTCTGGTAGTCTCATCGTCCCCGCCAGCGTCGAGTGCGCCTTGTGCGAGTCATCTGGTCTAGCTGTTGTTGTGATATAATAATAAAGAAAGGGTGAGCACTAGCCCACCAACAATAATGTTTACTGAACGATAATATATAACAGTTCAAAAGTATCTTTCAAACCATATGCCATGCATTTACAAAAATGATGCCAGTATAATATGAACGATGAAGTTACAAGGTAACTTAAAGTATTTATTTTGTGGAAATATCTGTTAAGTCAAAATAAGCAAGATATTATCATATAAAGAGGAACTTGCAAGGAAAATATTGCAATTCCAGTTATTAACATTTTTCGAAGTCCTACAACCTGAAAGAAGTCTCTTCGATACGTGTTGCGGAAGACACCGTCAACCTGAAAGAAGTCTCTTCGATACGTGTTGTAGGGGATTCCCAATTTGGGAGATGAACCAATAATGGAGTTATCACGCGCCAGCTGTCCCACTCCCTGATGATCAGTCGGGGATGGTACAGCCCAATATAGTTTACTACCGGTAGAAGGAAGAACTGACGGCTCCACTTGCAGATTGCCTTTAATAGTAACTCCCTGGCCAATGGTTAGGCCTTGTGATGGACCGCGCGACTCGGCCTCTTACACACGACTCCTAGTTCGAATAAATCCACAGCATTGAAACGTAGAGTTTGTCCTCCCTTCCCAAGTGAAATACTTGTTGATAAGACTCCACAAAGTAGTCGTATCTAGTTGGAAAGGAAAATTCACCAACATTTCCCAAGCTTTTGCTTGTTAATGGATATCAACTTGTTCCAACAATCTTACCCCTCGAATGATGAGAAGGTACACACAGACTTAATGAATCCATATCAACCAAGTTGCGAGTGAAAAGGATAAATTATGACCGGGAAGTGAACAAGATAAATAACATTGCTCAAGTAGGTTCCCCTATAATATGGAAGTTTGAGCGAACATTTAAATCCTTTTAAGATAGATTTAAATGAAAAATAAAAAGAGTTGGGAACCTTTCCCTGATAAAATAGTCGTAAAAAGACCCCGAAATATTTTACATAATATCTGGAGGTGAAAAATAATCTCTAAATAATATAAATCATTTTAAAAAGAATTTAAAAGAATCAAATAAATATTCCAAAAATATTTATTAACTCAATAATAATTACGGAATATTATTAACTCATAATATTGCTCGTAAGTAATCCTCGAATGAATATATGGAATTATTTACTAAATAAATCCCTCCTTAAATGAATATTCGAAATAATATTCATTAAATAATTAAACTCCAATAAATATTTAAAATAATATTCAATAAATAAGTCAAACATTAAATGAATATTTGAAAATGATATTCATTTAATAAATAATCTTCTAAATGAATATCCAAATAATATTCATTTAGTAATCAAAACTTTTAAGGAATAATCGAAATAATATTCCTTAAGTAAATAGAACTTCCAATGAATATTTTAAAATAATATTCATCAAGTACATAAAACCTTAAATGAATATTCGAAAGTAATATTCATTTAATAAATAACATTCTAATGAATATCAAAATAATATTCATTAAATAATCAACTCTAAATGAATATTCGAAACTAACATTTATTTAATATCTCTCGACTGAGATAATACTCGAATAACATTCCTCGAAATATTTCCAAGTAATTGATACTTTATGGGAATATAAATAACGTTTAATAATAACATTCCTCAGATAATAATAATCTGTCGTTGGAATCCCTCCGGGTTTCCACGACTATCTATATCTCAAAATACCGACTCCCAGTCTATATTTAAGAATGAATATCATATGCCCTTCGCTAAGGGTCTTATCCAAACAATCCGGCTTATAACTGATAATTCGTATCTAGTCTATAAGCCAATATCAATTCAGGGAACAGGTATCATAATATAATTTTGACAATAGGCATGCATGTTATGGCATATGTAAAATGGAAATCACATATATATATTATCACAACAACAGGTTCAGAGTTTTGAACACTTGCCTGGTAATCGGGTGTGGGTGGAGATAGCGTGTCCTGGGTCTGCTCGTTGATCTATAAACAATCAGAACATTCGAGATTAACCATTTAACACGTTTTAAAAGTCTAGGTATAAACTTCACTTAAATCGAAACATGTTTTCGAATTATCTCGTTATACACCTTTTAGTGTAACTCTTTTTATTACTGATACGATCCGACATTTGTTCGTTATTACGACATGTCATCATACCCACACTCGGTATATACTTAAGTCGTATAAGTTCAAAAGTCGATCGATTACGAACCGAGATTATACCTCGAGTTTTATCGTTCGTTTTCTAAGTGTTTTACCAAAGTTATAACCAAGCGGGTTTTTAGGGGTTCGTTCGCGTTTAACTTTGATTCCAACATTTTTATAAAATCGGAAAACGATCTGTTTGATATGTGGTTTTCTTTAATACCTTCCTTATGACCCCTAGTATTTATTTACCAAGATTCACCACTGAGTAACATGCTTTACAAGGGTTCAATTGAAGTTACGAACTTTTACTTACGGTTCCGAACCAATTTTAGTAATTTGATCATAACTCCTAAACCGTAAGTCGGAATGTTTCGATTCTTACGCCAAAACGATCTATGGCTCGATATCTACAAGGACCAGTCATAATATTATCAAGGTCGAGAAATTATATTTACTGTCATGCTCGGTTTCTAAGTGTTAACAAAAATTCGGCATTACGACGGCTATATATCGAACGTTCTAAATTCGTACATGCCTCAAGCACATCATCAAAGCAACTCATGGTTAACAACATCATTTACTACTGTCAAGAGGCTCTAAGGCCAGTGGTAAGGTCTCATGACCACCACACAACATAAACATAACAAATCAAGTCTTAAACAACTATTAACATAACAATCAACAACTCATCTTGCAACCCACTTAAGATCTCATCAAAACTTCATAAAACTCAAAGTAAGATCTAGGGTTTAGGTGATATATACCTTCCTTCGAGTATGTACTAGCCTTATAAAACCTTGTATAGCCCTTAGAACACCTTAAACAAGCTTGGATCATCCAAAGAAACAATAAAACTAAAGTTAGTTCTTAAAAATTACTATACATCAGTTCAAAGATCTGCAACAACGAGGCCCTTACCATGCTTTCTTGGATGAGGCTCCTAAAGGAGAGTTGTAGATCATCTAACCAGATTTCCAAAAAGCTAAAGAACACAAAATTTCATTTAGAAACGAAGGAGATATGGCCGTTTGAAAATCAGTCCAGAAACTGTCAAGCATCAGGACAGTTTGCTTCTTCAACTTGGGGAGGTGATTTGACTATGCTATACTACTTGGATTGCTATGAAATTTGGAACGAATGTTGCCCATGGAGTGGAGAAGCTATGGTTAAAATTTGGTGATTTTAGAAGCTCTATATTGGGAGATATGAATTTTTCTTTGAGCTTGGTTCATGGTGGGCAGTTTTGGAGAGATTGGTTGTTCTTGGTTTTCTTTTTGTTTTGCTAGCTTCTCTTTTGCTCTCATACACTCTAAAGTGTATTATTGCTGTGTTTAGGAAATATCTTGCATAAAGCCACTTTATTAAAGTGCTTGTGTCATGGATGATGCATTTGCAAGGGACATGTGTTGAATTCTTATGGTTTTTGAACTAAGTACTTGGTTTAGTTTCTAATTGTTCTAGTTCCTTTGGTAACTACTTGGTTATTTTATCCCATCCACTTGCATATGCTTGAATCTTGCTTTCTACTTGCTCTTTTTGTCTGGTTATTCCTCAATTTCATTGATCGTTCGGAGGATATCTCGAAGATTTCCAATTAGGGTTTTACCGGGAACCGTCTCAATATTTATACTATCATTCTCCATCTTTCTTACTAACTTTCGAATTTATATTCCTTAAATCCCTTCGCTAAATTCTTAAGTCTATCAGTGTCCAGGGAAATCTTGGGGAAAATAAAAGTGCTATTTTTCAGAATCTGACAGCTTTTACACACACTCTTTTTCCCCCTGGATCACTAATACGAACTCAGAATTTCGTTCCGGGTACTTCTATATAGCGTCGTCTAATAATATTCCTAAATTCACCAAAATCACTATTCATCCATTTTTCTTTACTCATCCTCTTAGGGTTGTACAATTGTCCCTGATCTCTTTCGATCGTTCCTTAACCTTTTTACGGGCCCACTGGACCAATAACAGATATCGATTTGGATGACATAAGAATAATCTTCTCCATTTAGAATTATCAAATCTCAATTCCCTAGGAGATAGATAATTCTTATCTAAAGTGTCAACCAATAGTATTCTTCATGACATATAAACATTTGAATCCAAATCTATTCCTTTCATTCATTATCTTAGTCGTTACATCGTAGTCGTAATCACTATTCACCATTACCTTAGTACATAATAAAAAGTTTTAATTATATCCAAAATTTGGGGTTCTTACAGTCTCCCCTCCTTAAAAGGATTCCGTCCCGGAATCAGGTAGGAAGCAAAGAGTCGTTTGTCTGTCGTTCACTTTTTAGCTTCCCGGTCAATTCTTAGTCGTTTTACCCTTTCTCAGCACATCTTCTAGTGCTACAATCCATACTTTATCCTTTTTCCATCAACTTTGCTACTTTTCGTACAATACAATATCCGGGTTATGCGCTTACTCATTCTTATACTATTATCCTTATTGATATCCGCAGTGGCTTTGGTATCACTATCGTACTACGAATTCAGAGATAACCTTGCTCGCACTATGCATTTCCTGATCTCCTTAATCTTCGCAATCTCGATCAATATAGAGAAGTGGAAAGATTTATTGAGAGATCACTATGATCAATGAACATTTGTTATATTGCATAGTTAGTACAGAAGGGGGCCAGCCTTTAGTACTTGACAAGCAATTAAACAAGTTATGGTATTCCACTTAAACTTCTATCACATAGACAGATAGTCACGTAGCAGTACCTCCCCTCCTTAAAGGGTTGTTCTTCTCAATTCATAAAGAAGATAAATAAGAGAGAAGAAAAGAAAAGAAAAGAATTCTAAAGGATTATAGAAAGTTTTTATGATTGTAAAATATCATACTCAGAATTTACCTCTGAACTATAGAGGTTCATCAAAGAAGAAATTAATCATAATTATATCCAATACTATTTGATCGCAACCTCACGTGTCAAAATATCTTGCTGCTTTGTCCACTATTCTCTGGACCTGTACTTTGGTTCAACCTTAGCAACACTTGCTTTTCGAAAATCTTTGAACCTCTCAGGTTAAATCTTAGTTTCTCGCTTGACACCATTGTTACTGACATTCCATGTCACGCTACTAGCTTTCTCATATTCACAATACTAACACTGTCAAGTTGTTAACCCGAGAATTCATCAGAAAAACCCATTTATTAATCCATTCATAACAGTCCTTGCTTCACATTCCATAGTTGCTTTCCCAGTCTTTTCTTTATCAATCACATCCTTCTTATTATCCGATTCTTATTTACTTCTGTTATTTACTTTTACCTTCATCTTTTTATTGAGACACCTTTTGCACTTGGTACGTCCTTATCGGTATCCCGTCACATTTACTCTATAATCATCACGTTATTCAAATTTAAACTCTCCGAAATGAATCTGGCCGATCCCTTTAACTTGGATTCAATATAATCCACTTCTGCCAACCTTGTTTCTCATCACTTGTTCTTTTCTATCCGTGATTTTCCACAGGTTGTTCTTCGTAAGTCAGACCAGGTCGTATATCTACCTGCTCGTACTCTTATCATCTATCGAGCATCTGCATTTTACTGGCGTAGCCTTGCCACATGAAACACGTTACGATCATGCTATAAGTTTTGGGGGTAGAGCTGGCTCGAATGCCACCTTCCGAACACTTTTAAACTCTCAGATGGCCTAACAATTCTCGGGCTCAACTGCCCTTAATTCTTTCTACGGGAATACATTTAGCATCATGAATCGTCAACCTCATATTCTCTATCTTGTTTGCACAGAAGTACACTAACACAAACTTGCTTGTCATTCATCAACATGCTATTTAGCTTATCAATAGCAGCACTTTCTTTATCTTTACGTTATCATTTACTTTCTTAGAAGAATCCCCATCGCTTGTTGTTTACGTAATGCGTTAATAGCTAACCACACGGGCTTCAAATCCCTTAGGGAGACAAAGTAATCACTATTCCTTATCCATAAAGAACACTTCCTGAACTTGATGTAGATATTACATGAAGTAAATAAAATTGCAGAAGAGTTTCAAGCATCTAGCTATGTCCGGTTGATGAAACTATCACTCATGCATCTTCCATAAAAGACTGGAAACTTAATGGTTTACTTCGTCAATTTTATGGTCCTGGTTTGCCTCAAAACGGGACCTTCTAAGGTGTGTAGTTTGCTTAAGACGATATCGGGAATCGAATCTTTACTTAAACTATTATTACCGTCAATTTTTGCACAGTCATCAGAAGGAATGTAATTTCATCCACTCCGATATGACCTTCAAGGTCCTTCCAAATATCATTCTATTTCTTTGGTATGAACATTTGTAATTATTCCTCTATACTTAGACTCATTCTCTTAGGGTTGTACAATTGTCCCTGATCTCTTTCGATCGTTTCTTAACCTTTTTAAAGGCCCACTGGACCAATAACATATATCGATTTGGATGACATAAGAATAATCTTCTTCTTTTAGAATTATCAAATCTCAATTCCCTAGGAGATAGATAATTCTTATCTAAAGTGTCAACCAATAGTATTCTTCATGACATATAAACATTTGAATCCAAATCTATTCCTTTCATTCATTATCTTAATCGTTACATCGTAGTCGTAATCACTATTCACCATTACATTAGTACATAATAAAAAGTTTTAATTATATCCAAAATTTGGGGTTCTTACACAAGTTGTGTTAATAGCTTCTGCCCAGAAGTATGTTGGTAATTTAGAGCCATTCAACATAGTTCTCGCAGCTTCACTGAGAGTTCTGTTTTTCCTTTCTACAACTCCATTTTGTTGTGGTGTCCTGGCAGTGGAGAATTGTTGAACAATGCCTTCATCCTTGTAGAAGTTCCCAAGTGTGGCATTTCTGAACTCAGTACCATTGTCACTTCTCAGAATTTGGACTTTTGCATTTGGGATTCTATCAAGAACTCTTAAGTGATCAATGATTTCTTGAGCAGCCTCATCCTTGGTCTCCAAGAATTTTACCCAAGTGTATCTCGAGTAGTCATCCACCATTACCAGGGCATATCTCTTTCTGGCAAGAGATTGAACATTTACTAGGCCAAACAAATCCATGTGAATTAGTTTGAGTGGGTCAGTATTGGTGTTTAATTGCTTGGACTTGTGCACTGATCTTTTCAATTTACCCATTTGACAATCCTTACATAGTCCTTCTTGACAAAATTCGTGTTGAGGTAGTCCTCTCACCAATTAGAATATTCATATTCTTGAATTGAGATGGGAGAGCTTCTTGTGCCAAAGCATGCTTTCACCAACAGTTTCTTTACTGTAAAAATAGTAAATCTTGTCTTTCTTAGCAGAATTTAGGTCTGCAACAAACAAGCTTCCTTTTCTGACTCCTTTCAAAGAAAGGCTCCCATCCTTCTTGTGATGGATATTACAAACCATCATATCAAAATCAACCTTGAATCCTCTGTCACTGAATTGGCTGACACAGAGTAGGTTGTGCTTCAATCCATCTACAAGAGCAATATCTTCAATGACAACATTTCCGATTTCCATACAGCCATATCCCACAGTGTAACCTTTGCTGTTGTCTCCAAAAGTTATGATTGGGCCGGCTTTCTCCTCATAATGTGAAAGCAGGGTTTTATCACCTGTCATGTGCCTGGAACATCCACTATCAATGATCCACATGACCTTCTTCTTTTTCTTGCCCTGCAAAATAGATGATTTTAATTTGTATCTGGTACCCAAACCTTGTTGGGTCCTGCAGTTACAACATCATTTTTCATATCATCGTTTTTCACATTTAAATCAACACTTGAATCCTCATGTTTGACGTTTTTTGCTGTCCACTTAGTTCTAGAGTTAGACTTGGTCTTTTTCTTAGTGGAAGCTGCCTTTTTACCAACATAGGTAGGCTTAGAAGTCTCACCAATTTGCATATAGGAACATTTTTCAGTAGATAGAATAGGCAGATTAAAACAATTACTCATGACAATGATTTTACATGGCATGCAGTCAATATTATTACAGACATCCATTTCTCTTTGCATAATGGGGGTTCTATGTAAGTTACCATTAACCTTGGTCGCATTAACCTTGTTTTGATTAGGTTTCTTACAAACATGTGTTAAATGTTGAGATAAGCCACAGTTATTGCAAAGCTTCCTAGAGCATCCTTAACATAAGCATAACCATTCTTCTTGTCAATTCCTAACTTGTCATTCCTATTCTTAGGCTTGTAGACATTCGTGTTGACAGCATGTTCTGAAGTTACTGTCGAGTTACCTTTGACAGTACCTTTCGTACCTGCTGTCTTGACAGTAGGTTTGATGGTTGCTGTCTTAGGTACTCTCTTGATAGTATCTTTGGAAGTTTCTGTCTTATCCTTGTTGACAGCTACTTTAGAACATTCTGTCTGATTGCTTAGCAAAGTTTCTGTCACAGGAGACTTGACAGTATCTTTCATTCCATTTGGTGTGCTGTCAATGCACTCATCCTCATCAAGAAGCTCTTGGTTGATGAGCAAGGAGTTCTCATCAAAATCAGCTTGAACAGTTTTGAAAATCGGTTTGTAAACTCTCTTGAGGATATGAGGTTTGACAGCATCAAACACAATTGCTTTTCAGGGCCTCCTACCATAGTCAAAACCTATTCCTACCTTCTGTTTCTCAGTGTGATTCTCATGATATTCCTGAACTAACTTAGAAGAGTTCCTAAAGGCTTTGAGTTTAAACTCATTTTCAGCAATTAGGTTTCTGAGAAATTCTTCTATTTCCTTAGCATACACAATATCATTTTTCAATCTTGCATTCTCTTGAGCTAACGAATCTAGTGGACTGGTTTTAAGAAAAAGCATTTCATTCTCAGATTTGAGTGTTTCATTCTGTTTAGTTAACTTAGCAATTTCTTCATGAGCAGCAGATAAACTAACATGAATGTTAAACATCTCAGCACTTAATTCTTCAATGGTTTGCTTATACTCAGTTTTAGACATATCAAGTAAAACGAGAGATGGTACCTGATTTGAGGAATTTGAAGCTTCATCATCAGATTTAGCCATGAGGGCTAAGTTTACATACTCTTCTTCCTCCTCTTCATCAGAATCATCCCATCATTTTTCTTCAGCCACATAGGCA
Source organism: Saposhnikovia divaricata (assembly GCA_036435485.1). Classification (NCBI taxonomy): domain Eukaryota; kingdom Viridiplantae; phylum Streptophyta; class Magnoliopsida; order Apiales; family Apiaceae; genus Saposhnikovia; species Saposhnikovia divaricata. Next base: position 40,361,880 of record CM071599.1, read on the forward strand.
CTTCCTTGATTCTTCTTAAATTGATTTCCGGATCCTTTTTTAAATCTTTGATTCTGTTTTGGCCTTCTGCACTCGGTAGCAAAATGACCTAGCTCATTGCAGTTGTAACATCTGAACTTCGACCTATCCACCATCCCTGTCTTGTATCCACCTCTTATGGCACCACCAGTAGTCTTTGAAAAACCTCCCTTGTTGAACTTAGATGTTTGACCCTGTGGCTTATATGACTTGTCTCTTCTGAACCTGATATTCTTGAATCTCTTAGCCATATAAGCCATGGTTCGATTATCCATGCTTTCAATCTCTTCTACTATGTAGAAGTCTTCATCTTCAACATCTTTGAGCTGTAGAACCACCTTCTCCTCATCGTCCAACACCTCTTCAATCTTCAAAGATGGCACCTGTGTTGGTTGTGAACTTTGTGCAGGTTCACTTGGTAGAGATACTTGTGGTTCATGAGCTACAAGGGCTCTAGACATGTTTGTCATCTTTCTTTTGGTTCCAGTTTCAATAGCTCTCTTTTGAAAGAGTTCGAGTTCATATGACTTGAGCACACCATATAGAGTTTCAAGAGAAACATCATTCAAGTTTCTTCCATCTCGTATGGCTGTGATCTTGTGCTCAAGATGCTCAGGGAGAGTGAGCAGAAATTTGATGTTGATCTCCTTTCTGTCATAGAACTTTCCATGAATTTGTAACTCAGCTATTAGCTTACTGAACCTTTCAAACATGTGGGTGAGTTCTTCACCAGACTTTGCCATAAAAGCTTCATATTGTGATACAAGGATTTGCCTTTGATTTTCTCTGACCTCTTCACTTCCTTCACACAGCAACTCTATTTTACTCCACATCTCTTTAGCAGATGAACATCCCATGACATTACCACACATGGCTTTGTCTAAAGTGAGAGAGTCGAGCAAAATAAGTTGTAAGTAGTCGTCCAAGGCTACTTTCTTTTTTTCAGATTATGTGTACTCTGAAGGTTTCTTAGCAACCCAGTGGGCTGGAATGACTTCGTCATTAACAGTAGCAGCAGCTACTTCCTTCTGAGGAATGAAGGGTCCGTTCTCAAGGATTTCTATCTATAGTCGATGGGCAGCTTTGATAAATAACAAGATCTTTCTTTTCCAGAAATTGTAGTTCTCTTTATCAAAGACTGGAATCTTGATACCACTTGACTTTCGAACACTCGTCATGGTCTCAGATTTGTATGTCAATCTGTTGCTCTGATACCAGTTGTTGGTCCCGGTGTATTGCAGAAGGGGGGATGAATGCAATACCAATAAATCGAAATCTTTAAAGCAACAACGACAATAAAGATTACGACTTATCAATAATAATATGCAAACACAAATGGATCAAGATTTCTCACAAAATAAATGTATTATTTATCTTGTGAAGTGTTGCTACAACCTAGAGAAAAATGATGTGTTTTTCTCTACCTTCGGTTTCTTGAGAGATACAAGATTGTTTCGTTGTAGTTTTTTACAGAAAGAATTAGAGACGTATATCTAAATAGACTAAGATACTCTATTGTCTCTATCACATGGGTTGTGGAGCTGCTATCGTTTTCAAGTGGCAGCTCATTACAAATGGCACACCTATGTGACTTTCCTAAATTGCTATACAAACAGTATTAACAATACAAGTAAAGCAACCTAGATTCTTTCTATTTCAAGCTAATACAATTCTAGTAGATGTGGATATATCATACTCTTTGAATTGACCAGCCTTGTATTGTGATCTCTCAAGCTTCTGTCGTAGTCTTTGCAGGTCTCAATGGACTGTTGCAGCAAATCTGTTTCTTGAACATATAACCTGTCACGGGTTTGACTGAGAAAAATCACAAAATCAAATAATTCATCTGGACAGTAACCTTAACCTCCAAGTCTGCTGTTAGGAGAATATTCAGATATTTGACAGTACGAGCTCCCGCCAAAGTTGCTGTCGGAACTCCAGACTTGCTGGCAAGTTGTGAGAATGTTGATGTCCAATGCTTCAGCCAATGTTTCTGTCAGATGTAACCTTCTGTCGTGACTTGCAACATATTGTCTTCTTGTAATCTTACTGTCAAGGATGTGATAGTAACTTTTATTCTTGCTGTCTTCTTGATGTATCCCTTGAGACTTGAACAAATGCATGAACTTCTTCAAAGACATACAATTATTACATGACAACAATTATTTGATTACAAGAACATACTCTAGCTGTGACAGTATGTTCTACTTAGTAAAAACTAAGTGTAGGGAAATCTAGTTAAGTTGTCTCAATGCTATCACCCATAAATCCCAACAAAATATAATTCAAAATTTTAAAATTTTGATAAATTTAAAATTTCACAAATAAATAACAAAATAAAATTTTAATTTTAGTTATATCTTTCATCTTTCATTATAAAAATATAATTTGAATCGCTATTTATGATATAATAATAATATTTATCATGATTTATCAAATTATTTTTATTATAAAATATATTAAGGAATTATAAATTTCAATTAAAAAAAATAATCCTCAATTTCTCGTGGGGATCCTCGTTCCCCTTCAGTGTAGTAAAATAATCCTCATTCGGGGATTGATAAGCTGGGTTCAACGATTATGTTCGAAATTTTAATTAAAAATTATATTTTGATTTTTTTTAAAAAAAATCATGATTTCTCCGGAAATCCTCATTCCCGTTCGGGGCAGTAATCGGAGAGCAAAATAATTTTCGTTCAGGAACCGAGACAGGTTCAATGATAATGTTCGAATTCGGGGATCGCCATGGGTATAGCACTCTTCGATCCTAAATTAACCTGATGCCACTCCTAGGTACACAAAATAATATAAATTTATTTACCGTCAAATTTGGACATCGAGATATGAAAAATGCTTCTTGCAAAAACTTATGTCTCAATTAAATACTATCAAAAGAATATGTACATCAATTTTTTTGCCAATTTATAAACAAATGGTGATAGAACTAAATAGTTGATATTAATATGTTAATCTAACCTATCACAAATATTAGATGAGTTTAATTAAAAATTTAAAAATTATATCGTTAGCAAAAAAACATTTGAAAGAAGTATGTATGTTTAATTTGCGAGAGGTATGACAATTAACTATTTTAATTATTAATTATATTTAAATTTAAAAAAAATATAGTGTTAGACACAATAACATTCAAAATATATGTATAAGATTATTGTACAAGAGATATGGCAATTAAATATTTTTATACCTAATTAGCTCATAATCCTCATTTCCGTTCGGGATAGAAATCGGAGAGCAAAATAATCTTTGTTCAGGAACCTAGAAAGGTTCATTGATAATGTTCGAATTCGGGGATTGCCATAGGTATATTACTCTTCGATCCTAAATTGAACTGATGCCACTCCTAGATACACAAGATAACGTGAATTCATTTACTGTTAAATTTGGACATCTAGATATAAAAAATGCTTATTGCAAACATTTATATCTCAATTCAATACTAACAAAAGAATAGGTACATCATTTTGTTTGCCAACTTAAAAACAAATGGTAATAGAACTAAATAGTTGATAATAATATGTTAATCTAACTTATTGACAAATATTAGATGAGTTTAATTAAAATTTAAAATTATAATGTTAACAAAAAAACATTCGAAAGAAGTAAATGTATAAGATTATTGTACGAGAGATATGTCAATTAAAGATTTGTATACTTAGTTAGCTCATAATCATATAGTGATAATTTCATACGAATATGTGCATGTAAAATTATCATAGTTAAAATGCAGGTCGTGCATTACACGACTATTATGCTATCATAATAATTTCACTTTTAAAAATCTAAGATAAAGGTGTTTTAACAACTACAAAAGAAAATTATTATCGAAAAAAAAAATTGTTCTGAAATTAGAATTATAGTTTTATGAAATTATAATACAATAATATTTTTATTTATATTACGAATATGCCATGAAAATAAGATATGCATTCACGTGGTACACAAGATAACGTGAGTTTTCAACCATAGAATTAGGACATATGATATAGAATATACAGAAACACGACATGATTTTTTGGTCTTATCAAAGGAACTGAATTTATGATCTCTAAATACAAATGGAGTTAAATTCATAACTACTCAAATAAATTATCTCTTTTTTAGTTTTTGTTTATATCTTATTTTAAATTAACTTTTATTAATTTTATTTAGTATGTGATTGTTGGGGTTTGATACCTTTACATAAAATTGTTGTCTACAAAAGTTGCAATTGTGAAAAATAAATGTTTTTGCTAAAGCAATTTTTTTTTATATAAAAAATATTGTTGAAAAATTGCTTTTAGATTTACTAAGCTGTTTTGAACCAAGTTTTCTACAAAAAAATTGTTGTTGCGATCTGCAACATCAATACCAAATAGACCTTTAATATGATTGATACTATGTATAATATATATCTATATAAAAAAATCAGAATTAACTGATATGTTAGATTTGGACTCTATATGAGTTATAGATTAAATAAATGAATAAAATGCATAGTTGAATTATTATATAGTATCATAAACAAGATTATATATACTAAACAAAGATGTAAAATTATATATGACTACCTATAACATAATGATCGATTAGTGATATTTTAAGACTGTATAAAAAATATATTTTTTTCACTGTAACACATATTAGTTTGTATGGATACAACATACATTTTAGTTGATTTTTCCTAATATTAAACCAGTTTATGCTATTGCTGTCATAATACATCTCCTACCAAATATGTAATGATCCACCTATCTCGTCTTACTGGTTTACTATTACTAATGGAAATAAACTAAATAACATATCATTATCGTGATAATCTTTTAAAAAAACTGCTAGAAAATAGACTGAACGACACATTATTGTTGCAATAGTACTTGACCACTAATGAGTAACTTTTATGTATCATTATTATAGGTCATTCATCTTACATTTAACGAGTACTATTTACAAATATGATACCTAGGTCGGTCTTGAGAAATTAAAAGTTCCAAGTGAATTTGAATTTTGTACTCAACTAAAAATCAAAATCACATACATACCATTTATTTTTCGGCACTTCTTATATCTTAAACTATTTTTGTGCTACCTTGAACAAAAGGTGCCCCAAATATCATTTTTGTGCCACTACGTACTTTTAAATTTTTTTTTACTTATTAGAAAAGATGTGCCCCTAAATTACATCATCTTTTCGGTGCCCCATTACATGAGCGACTTAATCTAAGGATTGCCTCTGTATGATATTCAAAATATAGAATTCAACAATATTTCAAAATTTAAACGGTTACCAACTATTGATCTTAAATAAATCGAAACACATAGAATAGATTGAAAAGAAGATATGATCGGCTCAAACACGATTTGCGAAAAAAATTGTGCAAATTAGAATGTGACCCGTCCCTTACACGGGCTTTCATGCTAGTTCCACTAATATTTGACAAATTGGTATGCATAATAAGAGACATCTTGCAGTATTAATATTTTTTTTTAACAAAATTAATCATTATCGATTTTTTTGACAAGAATTATAATATTTGAATATTTCACGACTATTTTCATTATTTTTGCAGTCCGTTCCACTCTCTCTCTCAGAAATGGCACCACCAACTTTAAGAGGAGCAATAAACATGGGATTTCAGTTTAGTGTAGGTATCGGAGTTTTAATGGCCACCCTTATAAATTACGGAACACAAAAAATTGAGGCAGGTTGGGGATGGCGAATATCACTAACCAATAACCATGGCTGCATGGGGACCATTAGGCTGGTTAGTGCCAAGTGAAATATTTCTACTGTAGATAAGATCAGCTGGTCAAAGTATAACTGTGGCAGTGGGATTTCTATTCACTTTTGCAGTTGCTCAAACCTTTTTAGCTATGCTTTGTCATTTCAAGTCTGGGATTTTCTTCTTTTTCGGAGGGTGGGTGCTCTTAATGACAGGATTTGTTCACTTTCTGTTGCCTGAGACTAAGAATGTGCCAATTGAACAAATGGAGAGAGTGTGGAAAGGACATTGGTTTTGGAAGAATGTAGTAGGGGAAGTTAAGTGTAAAGAAGTTTTCTGATGTATGTATTAACTATTAAGTGTGAAACTTTGAGATTGTGCAGAGAATTTGATACATGGTTTGTACAATGGAAATGATCAAAGTTCCTCTTTAAAATCAGAATCAACAAGCCACCAATCAACAATGCAATTTTCAACAATCAAAAGAGTTATGTATAACGCGGATAAATAAGAAAATTATTCACGTAAACAGGAACATATATGCAAGAAATGGCATTTGGCTTTAACCAATGTTCTCAGAACCGGACCGGGCATCGAACCTAATCCTAAATACAAGTGTTGGCTACAGAAATATAAAAGTATTGTGACTTGTGAGCACTAGAGTTTACCGCCCGGTGTCGCTTCCGCTGATGATCTAATTTTCCAAACAAAATTTAAAAAGTGAAAAAATAGTTGCATTATATTTAATGATTTGGGGATGAGAAGGATTATTTAAAAGAATAATACTTCCTCTACCATGTCGACTAGAGCCACCATAGCCCTTTCTTCCACTATTTCTACCATCTAAAGAATACAAACAATACATAAGATATGTAGAGAAGACAGACAGAAAAACAACAAGATAAATATTTGGGATGGTCAATAAAATCGTAACACGTAAAATTAAAGATACAGTTCTAAACATACCTTCCATCATCTTGGTCGACAAGACTAGCCATAAAAAGAGTTCAATAGTTAAAAGGTAAGAGCTAATGAACTGCAGATGTCATACATAAGCTACAGCCTTAGCTAAGGTTACTGAAGGAGATGTTTATCGTGTTCATATCTATACGATAATAAGACTAAAACTTAAAGGGAAGCTACTGAACCATTTTAAAATGCTGGTGACTTTTGTTAAATTGCGTAAGGGCATTGAGCAATTGAGAGTTCTATTGCAAGTCAAATCCTCAAGAGTATAGTGATAGTTATACAGGAATAACGCGTTGCAAATTATAGAATGATAAAGCTATTTCTGAACTTACAATTAGATGTATTGACAGGTGGAAAAGAGCCCAGAGACCTACACCATAATCTACTAGTACGCTTAAAAGGATATCAGGATCACAGTCGGTACGATATCCATCGCGTACCTGAAAATGAAGATACATGTCAGCCAGAATGCAGCTTTAAGTGTAGAACTGCAAGCTCAGTAATAACTAAAAGATACATCACCTGGCCACCGCTTCGACCACGTCCCCATTGTCTTCCTTCTTGAAACCCCCAATCAAAATCTACACGAATAGGACGATCATCAAGTATTGTCCCACTTATGTATTTGACAGCATCTTCAGCATCCTCTCTAGAATAGTACCTATAGAAATGTAGTCCAAAGTTGCATTAGCATAGAATTTTAATTTTGAACATATATTCCCCTTGGTTATTCACTGGCTTTGTATTTCAACTGAACAAAAAAGAAATTTGAACAACTTCAGCTGCTAATAGGGACAGAAATAAACTTGAACAAGACAACACAATAACCCTATGGAGTAACCTGTAATCAGGTTTTTTTCGTAAAAAGCACTTAATCAGATAGCTGATACAAGTCTAACACCAAATAATACTGCCTGAGAAATTTGTGCATCTAGAAGATTCAAATTGTAAAGATTGCCAAGATAAGAAGTGTGTCAATTCATATGACGTGAATCAGGGTCGCAAACAAGCTTAAAAAATATGTAGAGTTTTACATGTCCAAACTCCAAAAGCAAAAGATATTGCTAAAGAAACACCCAACTGACCAAAAAAATTGTGAAGGTAAGGGATTTGCATGATAAAGCAAAATCCGCAAGAACTTTTAGTGTTCTAATCTAAACCCATAACTATGTTTTTGATTTCTCCTGCTCGAGGTAACAGTTCATATGCTTGTTATTCTGTTGTGTAGAAAGAAATATTGCCAACATAAACAGTTGTTGAGGTCAGGAGAGCATGTTCAAATTCTTCTTGCGTACCTTGAAACCTTCTATCCCTGTACGCAGAGATCTTGTTTGGATCCCAACAGTGAAGAAGAAAATAACACCACGTTGACATATGCCACATATAAAACAAGAAAACTTGTAAAAGAAAGGCTATTTTAAATAACTATTTAAGAGAATAAATCTACCAAACATTTGAGTCTAAAAAATTTGAATGATGAGAAACAACCTAAATGTTGCTGGTTCCAACCCCAAACATGGAGCCAAAATTTATCTATCATAGAATACGTAACCAAATGACCAGTATTCTACATCTATATGAAAATAAAGTTCTGTATTGAAGTATTATGGTTTAATTTATATGCTAAATACTGAACAAAATTTAGGACTAGTACGGTGTCGGTTATATGCTAAATACTGAACGCAGTTTAGGACTAGTAAGGTGTCCCATGCCTTCTACCTCCGTCTAGATCCTAGACACTTAAACACCACGGCCCACGAATACAATAGTCCTTTCCCCTCAGTCCCCCCTTTCATATATTTCCATAAACATCATTCCAAATTATGTTTACTTATATGTTCGACCATACTACAATATTTCTCATATACAGGCTAGCCACAATTTAAAATTTTGTGTCCGCAGAATAAATTGTATCAGCATTGAGATCATAAAATATGCTACATTTATATGACAACTAACTTTTAGACTATAACAAGTCGCACCTACATTGTCTAGCTCCATATTGAAAATTATTTTCCCCATCTTTTCATCTCTTTATCAAAAAATTTGTTTCTTATTATCTTCTATGTATATATACGCAATGTAATATCCGACAAAGACAAACGTCCTTTTCCTAGAAATAGTTATATTACACTGTAATGGAGCTTAAGCAACATCGAAAATTTATCAAAAAAACACAAATTATGCTTATAGCAAGTAAAATTACCTTGAACAGTAAGGCCATTGGTGTGTGTAGAGCAACAAAATGAGCAAATCACCTGCAAATTGAATGCAATATGTGTAAGTATTAGAGAGCTAGGGTTTTAAATACTACAATTTGGGGGAACTTGTGCTAGATTTTTAATTAATTGGACTAAATTCACTAAAATACTAAATGTTATAAATAATCATATAGATTCATATTTAGCAAAAAAACATATAAATACATATACATACACGCAAGTTGGGGGAGGAGAAAACTGACCTAGCTTGCTGCGAGACTGATTTGCTTAAACTGACTGAATTCATTTCTTGTAATGACAACTGAACGCATGAAAAGCAATTACACAGAAACCAAAATGCAGAAAAGATATTGTAGGAATATGGAGTCAGGTGGTTCACAGGACATGTAACTTCGACCTAGGACGCAGAGGCAGAGTTTTACATTCTTCAACCATAATGAACAAAAAAGAAAGGACATGCAGTGGATGACGACAGCTGACAGAAAGAGGCAAGAGCGACTTCAAATGTTGATATAGTGGTCAGGTCCAAATGAAGCAAGTCACGGGTATTAATAACTGGAAGTAGCATTATTGGTGAATCTTAAGTTGGTAATGAACAAATGATCAGTTGAATTTGTTGAGCTAAAACCAACATCACCTAGTTTCTTGCGCTCTTTTAAGATTACTTGTTGTGACATGCCTTGATGATTCATTAGAATCTTAGACAAGGCAATAAATTTGTGACTGTCACAAAAAATAAGACGCATCCTAAAATCTATAAATCAAAAATAGGTCACAGATCAAATAACTTAAGAAGTAGAATACATAGGAACTTAAAAACATGTAATACGCTTAAAAGGATATCAGGATCATAGTCGGTACGTGAAAAAGAAGATACTTGTCAGAGAGAGTGCAGCTTTAAGTGTAGAACTAGAAGCTCAAGTAATAACTAAACTCTAAAGATACATCACCTGGCCACCGCTTCAACCACGTCCCCATTGTCATCCTTCTTGAAACCCCCAATCAAAATCTACACTAATAGCAATAGGACGATCATCAAGTATTGTCCCACTTATGTATTTAACAGCATCTTCAGTATCCTCTCTAGAATAGTACCTACAGAAATGTAGTCCAAAGTTGCATAAGCATAGTTTCAATTTTTAACATAATTTATGTAAAAAGCACTTAAACAGAGAGTTTATAGAAGTATAACACCATATAACACTACCTGAGGAATTCGTGCATCTAGAAGATTTAAATTACAAATATTGCCAAGAGAAGAAGTGTGTCAATTCATATGACATAAATCATGGTCGCAAACAAGCTTACATACTATGTACAGAATTTTACATTTCCAAAGGCAAACGAAATTGCTAGAGACACCCAACTAACCAAAAAAATTGTAAAGTTAAGGGACTTACATGATAAAGCAAAAACCGCAAGGAGTTTTAGTGTTCTTATCTAATCCCATAACTATTTTTTTGATTTCTCCTGCTCGAGAGAACAGTTCATATGCCTATTCTTCTGTTGTGTAGAAAGACATATTGCCAACATAAACAGTTGTCAGAGCATGTTCAAATTCTTCTTGCGAACCTTGAAACCTTCTATCCCTGTACGCGGAGATCTTGTTTGGATCCTAACAGTGAAGAAGAAAATAACAACAGATTGACATAAACAACTTATAAAACAAAGAAAACATGCAAAAATAAAGGCTATCATGAATAATTATAGAAGAGATGAAATCCACCAGACATGTGAGTCTAAAAAATTTAAAGAGATGAGAAATAACCTATATGTCACTGGTTCCAACCCCAAACAAGGAGCCAAAATTTATCTATCATAAAATACATAACCAAACGACTAGTATTTTACATCTATATTAAAATAAAGTTCTGTAGTGAAGTATTATTGTTTAGTTTACATGCTAAATACTGAGCACAATTTATGTATGTATGTCTGTATGTATTGAATTTACCTTGTGGACTCCCATATTCCATTCTATGCTTCTTCATGTACAAGTCAATTGGCTTCTCTTTCTTAGTCTTCCATGTAGGATACTCTACTCCGGTCAACGGAATCGAATCCAAGAATGGCATCCGAGACAACGCCAAAGCCCCAACAGGGCCATACTTTCTTGGCCTCCCCCCACCCCCCCTCGTATATTTCCATTAACACAATTCCAAATTACATTCTGCTTATAAGTTTGACCATAATACACTATTACTCAAACATAGGCCAGCCACAATTTAAGAAAATTGTGTCCAGAGACCAGGTGATAAAGCTATTTCTGAACTTACAGTTAGATGGCATGACAGGTGGAAAAGAGCCCAGAGACCTACACTATAATCTACTAGTTCCCTTTGCGTATAGTTACTTCGCAAGAGAAATTACCTTGAATAATAAAGCCATTGTGTACGTATAGCAACAAAATGAGCAAATCACCTGCGAATTGAATGCAAATTGTGTAAGTGTTTTAGATGCTATAATTTGGGGGAACTTGTGCTAGATTATAAATTAATTGAAGTAAAGTGACAAAATGTTATAAACAAACATATAGATACAAATAGATACACGCAAGTTGAGGGAGGAGAAAGAAAACTGACCTAGCTTGATGCGAGAGGCGGAGGCCGGAAGAGAGACGAGAGAAATTAAATTTAAATGATAACTCAAATTTTGTAATCCAATTCATAATCGTAATTCGTAGATATTGTATTTGATTATTTTTCTTTTTTCTATTATGAAATATACAGGCATTAGGACAGCTTCCGAGACAGAGTTCATAAATTCATAACACAAAAGAAAAAAACACAGATTTTGTAATCCAACTCATAATCGTAATCGGTAAAGATATTGTATTTGATTAATTTTCTTTTTCTAATATGTAAAATATATTTTTATATAATTTTTTTTGAAATAGGATAGAATATGCTAACACTTTTTGCTCTCACTATAAATAGATATAAAGTTGTACACGTTTTAATATACACGAGTGACGAGACTACCGATTTAGAAAATAGGATCATTATTCAGATCTAGGTATATACTCTCCCTCCCTTCCCTTCTCTTTCTTCTTTATATAATCTGATCATCCCTATAAGAATAGTTTAATAGATTCTCTTTTTATGTTGTTTTCTTGATTACAATTATGATATATTAATGCTTATGTCGGAGCATGTTTTAGTTTGGTATTGATATGTAATTTCTAAACTCATTCCACGTTTATTTTTTCAGTTTGTACCTCTTAATGTGTTGATCATACAAAGATGAACAAGGATAATGATGATAAGTGGAATAATCTTCACATAGATCTATTGATAGAGTTAGCCGAGAGGTTAGACTTTCCGGGGAAAATAAAATTTTCAGCTGTATCTAAATCATGGAAATCAGCAACATTTATTTCAGAGGTATCGCTACCCAAAGCTCCCTATCTTCTTCTGGCAGAAGCCACCGGAGCAACTCCTACAGTCGATGATGATGATGAGGAGGATGATGATGATAGCTTTGATGATGATGATGAGGAGGATGATGATGATGAAAACAATGATGACGACATTGATGGAGATGAGGAGGATGATGATGAGGAAGAGGATGATAATGAAAACAATGACGACATTGATGGAGATGAGGACATCCACAATTATGAAGTTATCATTCATGGAGATCATGAGGTTGTCGATGATGTTAGTGATCGGGGTTTATACAATATTGGCGAGGTTGATGGACATGTCAATAATACTCGTGGTATATTTTGTCTTTCAACAACAAAGACATATAATATCGAGTTGCCAGAGGCATTTGGAAAATTAATACTAGGAACAAATAAAGGATGGTTGGTAACATTAGGGAGAGATTTAAAAATCAACCTCTTGCATCCTTTCTCTAAGAAACAAATTCCACTCCCTCCGATGCTTACTTTTAGAACTCAGTTTGACTATACTCGTATTGCACCCGAAAGTTGCTTTCACAATTTTATTACAAAAGTTGCTATGTCCTCAAAAATACCTACAAGTGATGATGATAATCTTCCTCTTCCAATAATTATGGCCATATACGGAGGAAATAGAATTTTGGGGTTTACTAGACCTAAAGATAAACAATGGGTTGATGTGGACGTCGATTCATCAAATTGCTTTGAAGATATTGTTTTCCATAAAAACAAATTTTATGCGGTCAATTACAAAGCTGTTTTTATGTGTGAAATTGATGATGATGACAAAAGAGGGCCTAGAAGTACAAAAATCGCATCACTTCCATTAAAATTTCGTACTAATATGTGCTGGTACTTGGTTGAATCCTCGTCAGGACATGATCTTTTGTTAATTGTGCGTTTCCACAAAGGAAATCCTTATCAATCAGAATGCACTCGGAAGTATTACACTTCTAAATTCTTGTTGTGGAAGTTGGAATATTCTAAACGTGATGAATTGGGTAATTGGATACCCGTGACTAATCTGGGTGACGAATCTTTATTCATTGGTAAAACTTCATCTTTTTTGGTATCGTCATCAGAAACAATAAAGCGCAATTGTATATATTTCACGGATGACTGTGAATTTTTTTACAGTCTCAAAGACCGTGCCGGTGGCCATGATATGGGAATTTTTAGCATGGAGCATCGCACCATTGAGTCTCACTTTACAGGAAGATCAAGACATCTTTTTTCTCCTCCGCTATGGTATATCTAATATATACATAGTCAATGCTGGATTGTGAATTTCCTATATTATTTTAATCTGTATTCCAGTATTCCAGACTTGGAAACAACTCCATCTTGATTTTTTTAACGCTTTTATTCTCTATTTTGTGATTGCCTTTTTTTGTTGTTAATAAATTTTTTACCTTTTCACCATGCTGCGATTGGTCCCTAATTTGTTTGGCTAGATAAAAAAGTGTATCTACATTTTTTTGTTGTGAAATGATTATATCTAATTTTATCAAATATTCGGGACGCATTTTTCCTCCTACTTTAAATATGATTGCAATGTAATGCACCTTCTTTAGAGATTCAAATTTAGGTTAAATGAGTTCAGTACATAGTATTTTCAGGTTTTATTTATGTAAATCTAGTCGAGATGGAGGTTTGTTCTGGACAGACATTAACATCCTTACTTTTCCCACCCCAACCCTGCAACCTTCATGACCCAAAAGAACAAAACAGTGTCATAGCCAATCCAAACTATTCAACTTCACGGCATATAAACTATGCTTTGTATGGTAGAAGTGCCATTGTGCAACGGATTTATTGGAAAAACAAAGAACTAGATCAGTTTTGAAATCATCTTTCTACCAGAGGTAGTTATTTAATTAACTAATTACACAGTACCTTTAAGCTAGTATTCTGAACAGGAGGCAGGGGAGAGGATTGAGACTGGTAAAATGTCTCTTTCTTTGTCTGCAAACAGAGTATGGAAAGGCAAAAAGATCCGTGTGCATCATATATGTATGCTTATGTTTATGCACTAAATAGTTACGGTCCCATGTATACATATGTCGATAAACAGTACTGACATAGTAACTTCTATGGAGTTTCCCATCAAGATATCTCCTGCAGTTATCAAAACATGCAATTTATCATAACTAAAAATTAATTAGCTTAGTAGATAGAGCATAAATCAGGCATAGATCAAACTGAACATGCCTGTGAATCATGCTCGAAGAGCAGGGTATGTGGAAGATAGGATGTAGGCAAACCTTACCTCGAGTCCTAGGAGTGGAGAGGCAGTTTCCGTAAATAAGAATGTTCAAAAAGAATAAGTATGTCTTAGTAATTAATAAACATGTGTTAATTGGCAATGAGGAACTTAATGATCATAAAGCAAAACTGTCTATTGATTCGTCAATTATAGTTACAAGTACATGCTGAAATAGTCTGATAAACAGTAAAGTTACAGGAGAGATATGAGCAACATGTTATTAATGACTATCATGTAGGGCTCAAAATCGCAACGACCTGATGAGGAAGAGGAGGCTCTAAATAAGGGAGTGAAAGAAAGGCTTGTGGTTCTGGAGATGGATTATAACCCACCACAGCGGAAAACACCAATTCACAACAAATAAACCACTCCTTTTGGAAATGCATTCAATAATTTCATGCATTCATAGAGATTCGAATGCTGTTGCAATATTAATCTAATATATTATAACATAATTAGATTTTTATGATGGTAGGATTATTATAGTGATGAGTTTGTGATATTTGTATCCTAAATGTGGAGACTGACTTCCTAGTTCTTAAATAAATGAGAGTAGTACTGGTTTTATTTATCTGATAAAGGGATACAGAGCTTTTGATTAGAACAGTCCTAGTTCTAATCCCCTTTTGTTAGTTTTCGAGTTCTGCAGCTGTATGTAGGTGTTATAGCTTAATAATGTAGTGAACTCCGAATTAGAGCTAGGAACCTATTAAGAACACAAGTGAGTTGTTTTCCGCTTTGCTAGTGATCGTTGGTATATATTTTTCATTACATGCGCGTCCATATATTAATTGCAATGCAGAATATTAGCTAGAAGGTACAAATGTCGAGTTGGTCCATTGATTTAGCGACGCTCAATCCATGACCTTGGATTTGACTCTCATTTCCGGTAATGTTGATTGTCATTTTTTTAAAACAGTCTATCTACCATTTTTGAGTAGAGGTATAAATGTTTACATTCTACCCTACTCAAACCCTACTCTTCGAGCGGGATAATTTGAGAGGCTAACTTTGTAAGATTCCCATTCCATGACGTCCTATTAGGACGTCATTTTATGTTACCTGCGCTACTATTAGGACGGGAAAAAATGCAAACAAGAATGAAGTAATCTAGGACACCTAGAAGTCTAGAATCATAAATTCCGACAAAAAATAGAAAATGAAATTTTAAGATGGCAACTCAAACGAAATTCAAATGGTTTAAAACAAAAACAAACAGAAAGCAACTATAGAATAAAGGATCGAGGTAAAAATTTAAAATCAAGAAATACACAAAAAGTTTAAAAAACAAAAATCAGGAGAGAGAACGATGCAATAAAATTCCAGAAAATTGAAAATGTAAAGCAATTAATATATATGCTTGCTTAATAATTATGAGCAAGTCATAACTAAATCATTTTTGTACTACATCCAGATAAGCTAATAAAGTATTTTAAAATTTGTAATGAAGAAAGTCAATTTCAAAATCATGAAGCAAACTACAAGTCTAAAGAAAAATTCTAACTAAATCTTAAGAAAGTATAGCATTTTACAGTTGTAAAGCAGTAAACACAACTACACTTTTACCTTCTCCTAAGCACACTCTTTCTGCATTGCTTTCCAGTAGGAGTAGATTGAATCAAGGAGGCGTACTTTGCGCATGCACTTTGAGCAGCAGCTGTAAAAACCAATTCTCCCTGCCAAAAACTGCAGTAATCTCTGCATGGCGGAGGCAGCAAGTCAACCACAATTGGGCATGACTGCATGAGTGAGAAGTGATGTGTAAAATATAGTGGTTAAGTAAACTAAATATAATACACTGTACATATACTCAAATATTAATTTTGATATATTCTAACGACCACATAGAGTGCATGGATATATATCATTATGTTATGAATTCTCGTGACTTGCAATTTTTTTGTCATCAAAGTGATATTTAACTTCTGTAAAACTAGTATTCGTACAATTTGAAAGGTTCTTAGTGCAGCTTATTAAAAAATTTCTGCAATATACTGTCAACATGTATATCACAGTAGTGACTAATCTCGGTTAATGGAAGACTATAATTTTACACACGCTTTAATACTAAGTAAGGAGTACATGTATACTATATAGGAAAAACATAGATTTCTCATGTCGCCAATTAGGGGTGAGCAAAAAACCGAATTGAAACCGAAACCGAACCGAAACCGGCGAAAACCGAACCGAAAAAACCGAAACCGAAATCGAACCGGCGGTTGCGGTTTTTGATTTTTAAAAACCGAGACTTTCGGTTCCGGTTCCGGTTATAGGTTAAAACCGAACCGAACCGATTATTAAAATAAATAAATAAATACAAATATATATATATATATATATATAATTTATATAAATTTTTAATAGCATATAAAGATGAATATTCTCTGGCTCATTATCTGAACAATCTTACATAGTAAACATAGGTTGCATTTGTTGTGGAGTCTTGTAAGGACGAGGCTACCAATCCATGCACATAATTTGAGAGGCAACTTGTGTTGTGTTGTATGCTACGGAGATGTTTAGTACTAATAAGCAAGGGCTTCATATCTTGATCTTATATATATTGGAATGGGTCCTTTTGGAATTGCCGTATCAATACCTCACCATTCAAATCCTCACTTGGAACAGTATCAGCTAGGAACTAAAAATTGTATCCATCCTTTTATTAGCTACTACCATGCCATTTTTTTGAAGCTTCCCCTTTTATTATTCCCCCTGTTATAACTCCAAGTAGACATTGTAAAGTAAAAAACAAACATACTCACAGGTATGATTGGAGTTTCAGGCCTTCAGTTCGTATGCAACCCAAAACAATGCATTTTTTAAGTTTTGTTGTGTAAACTAATATATTGTTTTCATTTTTATTTTCATCCGGTTTTAAAACCGAAACCGAACCGTTACAAACCGAACCGGGGTTTTGAAACCGAAACCGAACCCGAACCGGCGGTTGCGGTTTTCGATTTTAGAAACCGGGGATATATGGTTCCGGTTCCGGTTTTACCCTAAAATCGGACCGAACCGGCCCATGCTCTACCCTATCGCCAATAACACAAATGTGCAATGTAGGGGAAGAACCTTTCACCTGGCTTTGCTCTAGCCGATTCTAGTTGTTGAGGCTTAAATGCCTTTTTCGAGAGGTAATGAGTAATACTAAGTGGTCATAGGCTCATAGTATATACTGCATACTGTGAATTAATCAAAACTAATTTGACGTTGTCGATAGCCTACTTATCTAATTTTGGTCAATAAACGTGTTATTCAGGGGTATATATTAATGATTAAATTAAAAGATAACGTGTTTTTAGTTAGAAAGGAAATATTAATGATTGAAAGATATGATACGATTTATCTTTTTAGATGTTTATAACACTACTACAAAAATGAACTTAGGAAACACTACTTGCAGAACGTTTTTCTGCATACGCTATGCAAATGAGTCACTTACATAATACTTATGTAAAAAACGTTATAGAAGTTACAAATTCGAGCTTAGGAAATGGTACTTAGCGTTTTCTTGATACACTATGCAACTTTCTACTTCTATAGCGTTTACAAAACCGTTAAGCAAGAATACGTATTTTAAGTAATTTTGGATTTTTTTAAAAAATTTATCGATACTAATATAACGCTTTCCAAAACGTTATTGGAGTAAATGTATCCCAAATAATTTTAAGTTAATTTAATTTTTATTCAAATCATTAAAGTTCTCCAAAATGTTTCTTCTTCACGAGCGGTCCATAGAGGAGAGAGATAATCTTAATCAAAGAGTTCAACGATTTCATTCTTCTGATCAAACCATCAGTTATTCAGTCAAAATGAGTTCAGATTATTACTCTACGCCCTCGATTACATACTAATACTATACCTGGTTCTTCAAAAGACATTCGAAAATTTTCAAATCGGAAACCCTAATCGTCATTCATCATTTTTCGGCCATCTATGTCATTTTTCAAGAAATCTGATCTTGGATTCGTGCTCCCCATGGTCTTTTACACCTTGTACTATGAAAACCCCTTTGATTCATGTAAAAATCTTTGAATCTCAAACCCTAGTTTTCACGTTCTTCATTTCGGGTTCAAATCGACGAGTTCTTGGGTCATTCACGAAGATAGACGCGGCTTTTGTGAAGATTTATTTGTCAAAAATGCTCAACTCGTTCGTGATTCACTGGGTTAATACTTGTGTTTCTCTCCATTCCCCCATCACTTCTCGTTCAGGTAATCAGGTCCCTATTCACCTTAATCTCAAGCTTATTGTGTGTATGTGTGTCAGTTTCTATTTGAATGTTTTGGTTGCTTCTTTAAACTAGGCATTTACATATTATTCTTTGAGTAGTTGTAATTGTTGGAGATGGTTTTGTTTGTTGTCAAAATGGGAACTTTGTATAATTTTATGACATAAGTAATTTATACTTTATGGGGTTGTCACAAAAGTGAGTGGTAAGATCCGTATACAGTTCTTTACTGATACTCAAAAAGCTGTGAAGTATATGCATCCTTCAGCACTATCTGGGACTAAACGAGAAATCCTGCTTTTCATAATTTTGAAGTTTACCTCCAAGGATCTAGCCATTAGTTATTTATTCTGCATTTTATATAGGATAATTAGAAGTTTGTATGACTAAATGATGATGTGGTATTAGTTAATTGTCATATGTGTCATGTGCACAGGAGATAAAAAAGTACTGGATCAAACCGCTTCCTCCAAAAGAACTGAATCTGTAACAACTGTTGTAGTGAATGATGGTGTAATTGAACAGAAAAATCCTGTGTGCAACATTTCAAACCTTACAGAAGGTTAGTATATATAATATCAGAATTCTATTGTTTCACATTTTGCTTGTTGGTTCAGCAACAGTTGTTGGTTCAGAAGTTAATGTGCAGTCAGCTGGAGACATTATGACCTTAACAACAGTTGCTGCTACAGGTGAAAACCACTTACCTATAAAATAACTATAGCCTGTATTCAGTAGTTGTTAAACTCTCTTGTTATATATACTAGTATCAAACTCTATGAGCAGAGAAGGACACACAGAAGCTGGGAAATTGATTTGGACACTTCTATTACCAGACCCCAAATTTTGTTGCGTAGTTAATCCCTGCTTGGATCATATGAGATTACACTTCCCTGATATGGACTACACAACTATATATATCACAGTTTTTTGGTTTAAGTAACTTGTAAAATCTAGATATATTTGACGTTCATATGAATGTTTGAATTACTGGAATATGACAACTGTTGCTAAAAAGTGTCCGTCTATATCAACAAGATGGGCCAGGTTAGTTTGTTTTTCTTTATTTATTTTTCCGTTTTATTACTTACAATTAAATTAATTGGCAAACCTTGCTTAGAAAAGAAAAACTCATAAAGTATTCTTTTAAAATTGGTTATATTAACAGAGTGGACTTTTGCATCATGATCATTCGGGGTTTCATTACATTTTTGAAAGAAAAAATTGGAATCTTCAAAAAATTTAAGATGTATAGTAAAAGTTATTCATGATAGAAATGAATGAAACTGCTTTATGTGTTGTTCATGTCAGTCATTACAAATTACAATTTTTTGCTTCTGAAAAACTTACAATATGCTTTTTCAGGTTATACTGAAGATGATGAGCACACATATCCGCTGGGACCATACCTAAAAAGAAAAAGAGTAAGTTATTACTGCTCTGTTCCTCTGTTTTATCATGATACAGAATCGGAGGTGCTTTTATCTTTACTCCCTTTGGGGATTTAAGAAAGCAGTTTAAGATCAAGATGTCATCTATAAATTAATCCTTTAAATTGTGTAGATATAGTGTTGGAGGTGCTGAAAGATATTCCAGCTTGGCCGGGACGACACTTGCTTGAGGGTACGTGGCAAAGACAGGAGATATTTTGCGGTTAAAATTGTATCCCGTGGAGTGGTTGAATTTGAATGCAAATATCAAGAATCCAGACTTCTAAATATCAAGAATCCAGACTTGCAAATATGGTGCAATGATAAGTAATTTTTTAATGTACTATATTAATCTGTAGGTTTATTGGTGTGCAAAGACTAATGTAGTAATCTGTTAGGTTTATTGTGTATTGTACGAATCAATCTGGAATATTTTACATATTCAGGGATTTTTTAAAGTTTTATATATGGAAATTCATATTTGCAATTTATTTCAGTTATGTTGTATTAAATTGAGTTGTTAGTCTATTTTTTGTTGGTATTTGAATGCAACATTTTTTGAATTTTTATTTAGCAAAAAAGTAATATTTAAGGCAAAAAAACAATTAAATTAGAAATTTTATAAAAAAAATAACTTGCATAGCGCTTTAAAAAGAGCTATGTAAGTAATGTCACTTGAAAGACGCTTACTTACATAGCGCTTCCATAAGCGCTAAGGGAGTGATGTACTTAAATAGCGTATATGTAAATGCTATGCAAGTGCAATTTTACTTCAATAGCGTCTACTTCCATAGCGTTTAAAAACGTTATGCAAGTGCAAAAACGAACGCTATGCAAGTTCAGTTCTGTAGTAGTGTAAAAGGTAATATCTTCAACTAAAAGTAAATGTGAAAAAGGCAATCGACTAATTACTATTAATTATAGTATGATATTATTTATTTTAGGTGTTATATTTTTCTTGAAAATTATGGTGTGATATTTTCGGGTATATATTAATGATTGTAAGATCATAGGTGGGGATGGTTTATAATAGCATATTACAGAGTGCTATGGGTCGAAGGTCTCCAACCACTGTTGGATTTTTCTTTTTCGGCAGCAGCACTACATTCGTTTCATTCAAGCCTCCTACCATTATGCCAGTACAAAAAAAATCTCTCGTCATCTTGATCACATCCTTCCCCACAATATTCCAGTGTTTCTGAAAAAATTCCGGTGTCATGCCATCCGGACCCGGGGCTTTGTTTGGATGCATTTGAAAAATGGCCTCTCTAACCTCCTCCTCCGTAATCTCCTTCATTAGCTCCACGTTCTGTTCCACAGAAATTTTCTGTTTAACACAACTGACCACCTCATCACTATTGACCTGAGTAGAACTGAATAACTCCTGGTAATAGTTCCTGATCAGCTCCTCTAACCCGTTGTGCCATTCCACCCAATTGTCATTCTCATCTTTCAATTTCTGGATTCGGTTTGTTCGTCTTCGAGAACTGCTAGTAGCGTGAAAATATTTTGTATTTTTATCTCCTGATTGTAGCCAGAGTTGCTTCGATCTTTGTCTCCAAAATATCTCTTTCTGATCCAGAATCAAGTGAAGTTGTTGCTCAGCCTCTTTGTATTTCTGTAACGACTGCACATCCCTCCCATTTCGATACTGCTTCAGAAGCATCTTACATTCTTTTATTCCCTTGCTAAAACAACCTATAACTTCCTTTCCCCAGACTTCCAGTTTTTCACCACACTGCTGTACTTTATAAACGATGTTGGAATCTGCATGAACCTCCCAGTTGTCCTTGACAATTTGCATACACAAAGGTTCTGTTAACCAATCATTTTCAAAGCGAAAATGTTTTCGCCCTTGCCAGCGCTGATTAACTTTAGGTTCTAGAAAAATAGGACTGTGGTCTGAGGGTGACCCCTCCATCGTATACAGTTTAGCCATAGGAAATAATTCAAACCAGCTATATGTAACCAGAGCCCTGTCAAGCCTGATTTCTAACCAATTCTCCGTATTTCGACCTCTTTCCCACGTGAATTGATGCCCATGTAACTCCATGTCTTGAAGACCTGTGTCCTCCAGCACTGCGTTGAAACCATCTATCAAACTTTGAGGGTATGCTGCTCCACCTCTTTTATCTAGCTGAGAAACTATGTTGTTCATATCACCAATGATGCACCAGGGCAAATTGGAGTCTCTTGCCAAGTGCCTCAGAAGATCCCAGGTTCTTCGTCTCTGATTTCTATTAGGCTCCCCGTAGAAACCAGTTAAACGCCAAGCTTGCATATCCTTAATATTCAGTTCCACTTCAATATGGTTTTTCGACATGCTAAGTAAATTAGCTTGATCCTTCTCTTTCTATAATAATGCCAATCCCCCGCTGCGCCCTTGAGGCTCCACCACAATCATGCCCTGAAAATTTATTTGCATTCTGATACGTTCCATCTGCACCCTTGCAACTTCGCCCTCGTCCAACAAATCTGTAACCACGTGATGACAACACACTCAAAGACAACACGTTCTTTGACGCATCTGGTACGTATCCCATATTGAGAGCTTTCTTGATCGTATCATCATGGAGTTTTAGACGATCAATTCCAACTCCTTGAACCTTTATCTTCTCATCATTCCCCACAATGGTATTACCAAGATTTTCGTCAGTGCATAAAGTCTCAAACATCGCTCGATCTCTACATATATGCATGGAAGCAGCAGAATCCATCACCCATTCTGATTTATTCTTCACCGAACCAGAAACAGTATCCTCACTGGCCATCAAAAACTCTCCATCCTCAATCACAGTGTAGAGTCCGCATCATCAACTTTGTTCTTTCCCTTCATCTGCTTAAAGGATTTCAGATCTTCTTTAAAGCTTGGACAGAACATTCGTATATGACCTGTTTCACCACAATAATAGCACTCAACAGTGCTCATATCCTTCTTACTCGGCCGAGATTTACTTCTTCCTTGCTGGTCATTGCGACTGCGACTCCTCCCTCTTTCAGCACCAGCTCAGACAAGGAAAAGACTGAAGTAGAACTTGGTCAAACACCACCTACTCAGGATGGTGGAGATTTCTATTCACTGGAAGAGTTAGATCAACTGGAAGATGAATCCCTGGCATTGATGGTGAGACAATTTGACAACTTCAGATTCAGAAGAAATCCAAAGTACATGTTTAAGTCAAATAACAGATTCCAAAGAGGAGGCTCTTCTTCCTCTAGTAACAGGGGAGGATACAAAACTGGATCTGTTGACAGAAGCAAGATTCGTTGCTTCAATTTTAATGAATTAGGGCACTTTGCCACTGAATGTCAGAAACCCAAGCAAACTCAAAGAAGAGATTTTGCTGCTGAGAAGAAGAAACCTGGAAAAGCCTATGTTGCGGCTGGTAAGAGTTGGGATGACACGGATAGCGAAGATGAGGAATATGGAAATCTTGCGTTGATGGCAAATGATCAAGCATCTGATCATCATAACAAACCGGTAACTCTTACTGACACTGAGTTGATTCGTAGTCTTCGTAATTCAGTAGGTAATGCACAAAATGAATATAGAAGACTAGATCTGTTAAGCACTAATCTTGGTAATGAAGTGTCAGAATTGAAAAAGGTGCATATTAATCAAGATCAACAAAGAGATGAAATAACAATGCTTAATAAAAAGGAAAAAGCTATTCTAGAAGTTGTAGGCAAACAAATGGCTAGAATTACTGAACTTGAAACACAGGTCAGGGCTTGTTATAATTCAGTTAAAGTTTCCAAAGAGTTCTTTAACAATCAAATTGTAGAACGAACAACAGGTATAGGGTATGGTTACAATGAAGCTGTTGGTTCATTGGGCATAAATTCCCCTAACCCTGTTAGTGCTAAAGAAAGGGGAATACCACATGTGCTCAAAAATGTTAAAGAACCTCTGTTTAAAAAAATCTGATGCTGGCCCACCAGATATTCTTTCTATGGTTATCCAAGAAGAAATGAGAAATGAGGATAGTGCAAATGGCACAGTCTTTGTTAAGGATAACTATGTTAAGGATAAAACTGCTAAGAAAGATGTACCTAAAGTGCCAGTCAAAGTTGTTGAATCAGCTAGTTCTTCTAAGACTGGATTAGGTAGTAATAAGTTGAAACAGAAAAATACCATGCCTACCATTGATTCTAATCATAAAGCATATGGTGTTATCAATTGTATGCCTTGTGCTTTTAACAGTATGCGTGCTTATTTTAATGGTAATTATGCATGTGTTAAACAGAATGCTCCTCGACAGCACATGAACAGGAACAATAATGTTCGATCAAAGACTGCTTTTCTTCCTCAAGTTAGGAGAGAGACATTTGCACCTAAGACTAAACAAAAGGTTACCAAGAATGTTTACCAGGTCAAATGTCCAGTCAATGACACAAGTGTTATTGCTGCTAGAGAAACATGGATACCCAAGATAAAACAAAAGATTTTCAAATCTGTTTATAAGGTTAAATGTTTATTGACCAATCTAATAGATATTATATATTAATATGTGTTAACTTTCCTTTCTGGCCAACTCCTGAGGCTTCAATCTTCCTTAGAACCATGTCGCCTTGTCGAAAGAATCTTTCCTTAACTCTCTGGTTGTAGTGAAAAGAGGCTCTCTTCTGATATTCAGCATTCCTAGCATTAGCTTCATCTCTAACCTCGTCAATTAAGTCAAGGGCAAGTCTCATCCCTTCTTCATTAGTTTCTGGCTCATATGCCTCGACTCGAGGTGATGCTTGCATGATCTCCAAAGGCACAACTGCCTCTGCTCCATAAGCCAGCAAAAATGGGGTTGCTCCAGTTGTCACCTTATAAGTGGTACGATATGCCCAAAGTATGGGCAGTAATTCATCTACCCAAGTGTTCCTAGAGCGTTCGACCCTTTTTTTCAGTCCATCAAGGATAATTCGATTAGCTACCTCAGCTTGCCCATTGGCTTGTGGATGTGCCACTGAGGTGAAACGGAGCTCAATCGCATTCTCTTCACAATACTTCTTGAACTCTTCATTATTGAACTGTGTCCCATTGTCTGTTACGAGGATTCGTGGGATTCCATACCTGCAGATTATGTTCTCCCAAAAACACTGGGAAACTTGTTTGGTGGTTATCTTGGCCAAAGGTTTAGCCTCAATCCACTTAGTGAAGTAATCAATGGCCACTATCAGGAATTTCCTTTGTGCTGAAGCCATGGGAAAAGGTCCAAGTATATCCATCCCCCACATCGCAAACGGAATGGGAGAGTTAATTGAAGTTAACATCTCAGGCGGTTGCCTTACAATTGGAGCATGTTTCTCGCATCTCTCACATCTCTTGACATAGTCCTGTGCATCAGCCAACATCTCCGGCCAATAGAACCCTAAACGAATGATCTTGTGAGCTAAGGCTCTGCCCCCCAAGTGTTGCCCACAGATCCCTTCATGAACTTCCTCCAATGCTTCTCTTGCCATTTGAGGCCTTAAACACTTCAAGTATGGGATGACGAACGACCTTTTGTACAGAATGCCCTCAATCAAAGTGTATCTCAATGCTCTTACTGAAAGTTTTCGTGCCTCCAAGGCATTGTCTGGGAGCCACCCGGTCTCAAGGTGTGCCTTGATAGGATCTATCCAAGAGCCCCCTATATCAATTGGTGCCACTAATTTTGAGTTAACGGTTGGGGCCTTCAAGACCTGGAAGTAGACACTCCCAGCATAATTTTCTATCTCGGAAGAAGCGAATTTAGATAGGGCATCGGCCTTAATGTTTTCTTCTCTCGGAATATGCTCCATATAGCACTCCTCAAACTGAGCCATAACAGCCTTTACGACTCTCAGGTATTTCGCCATAGTCTCGTCCTTAGCTTCGAATTCACCATTTACTTGTGATACCACAAGCCTTGAATCTCCACAAACTTTGAGATTTTTAACCCTCATGATTCTAGCCAAACCCAAACCAGCTATTAATGCCTCATACTCCGCCTCATTGTTGGTAGTAGGAAAATCCAACTTTAAAGCATACTCAACTGTGAACCCATCGGGGCTTTGCAAAACCAAACCTGCACCACTAGATTTTGTTTTTGATGCTCCATCAAAATAGAGCACCCAATATTCCTTCAGATCAGGTGTAAGTTCCTCTTCTTTTTTCTCTTGCCCAGGGGTAGTCACTATCTCTTGCCCCCCGACTTCTTGGTTGTTAACAGTGCATTCAACCACGAAGTCAGCCAATGCGTGAGCCTTGATGGCTGTCCGAGGCTTGTATGTGATCTCTCCTAACTCAATCGCCCATTTGATTAGCCTTCCACTGGCCTTAGGGCTATGCAATATGTTTCTCAATTGCTGGTTTGTCAGAACTTGAATCTTATGTGCCTGGAAGTAAGGCCGCAACTTCCTCGAGGCAGTTACTAATGCCAAAGCAAACTTTTCTATGGGTGAGTAATTCAACTCAGCCCCATGCAACACTTTGCTCACATAGTAGATAGGTTTCTGGACTTTCTCCTCTTCCCGAATGAGTACAACACTCAGGGCTTGTTCAGATACCGCCAGGTATAGACAAAGAGTCTCCCCAAGGCTTGGTTTGGTCAACAACGGGGCTTCAACCATGTACTTCTTCAGTTGCTCAAAGGCCTCTTGGCTCTCAAGTGTCCACTCAAAATTTTTCACCTTCTTCAATGCTTGAAAGAAAGGCAAGCATTTGTCACCAGACTTGGAGATGAATCTTCCTAAAGCCGCTACCTGGCCTGTCAACTTCTGCACATCTCTTATAGAGCGTGGGGGTTCCATATCTAAGATCGCCTTGATCTTGTCAGGGTTGGCCTCTATGCCTCTCTTGGAAACCATCAGACCCAAAAATTTTCCTGATCCAACGCCAAAGGCACACTTGGCCGGATTCAACATCATTTTGTGGTGCCTCAGCACTTCAAATGCCTCTCTGAGGTGTTTAATATGGTCCACCTTGACCAAGCTTTTAACCAGCATATCATCGACATAGACCTCCATGGTTTTTCCAATCAGATTGGCGAATATCTTATTCACCAATCGTTGGTAAGTAGCTCCTGCATTCTTTAGACCAAACGCCATAACAAGATAGCAGAAAACACCAAAGTCAGTTATGAAAGATACCTTTGGGATGTCATCCTTATGCATCTTAATTTGATTATAGCCGTTGAACCCATCCATGAAGCTCAACATCTCATGTCCTGCTGTGGCATCTATTAACATGTCTATCCTTGGTAAAGGGAAACAATCCTTAGGGCATGCGTCATTCAAGTCGGTGAAGTCTATGCACATTCTCCACTTACCGTTGGCTTTCTTGACCATCACAGGGTTAGCCAACCATTCTGGAAACTGAATCTCTTCAATAAACCCAGCTTCCAAGAGTTTGTCCACCTCTTGCTTAATGGCCTCTTGCCTTTCTGGAGCAAAATTCCTCTTCTTCTGCTGTATTATCTTTCGATTAGGACCGACATTCAATCTATGAGTTATGAGTTGGGGATCAATCCCTGGCATATCAGCTGCTGTCCAGGCAAACACATCACTATTTTCTTGTAAGAATGCCATCAACTTGCCCTTCAGGGGTTCTTTCAAAGAGGCTCCTATATAAGTCACCTTCTCAGGGTCGCCTAGCTCCAGAGGGATAGGTATTAAGTCCTCTGCTGGCTTTCCTCGGTGTTCATCATCACCACGGACATCCATGTCTTCAATCGGGAGTACCTGCCCCCCGGTTCCATCAGCTCTCAAAGCAGCCACATAGCAACTCCTGGCCATTTTCTGATCTCCTTTCTGTTCCCCAACACCATTCCTGGTTGGGAATTTGACCTTCATGTGATTGGTAGAGGCAACAGCCTTGAACGCATGAAGTCCGGTCCTCCCCAAGATTGCATTGTACGTCGAGGTAGCCTTAATCACTAGAAAGTTTAACATCTGGGTGGCTTCCTTAGGTTCTTGCCCTATTGTCACGGGCAGCTGAATGGTCCCTTCAACCTTGGACTCAACTCCGTTAAACCCGTAGATAGGCATGTTAGTCGGGGTCAATTGAGAGTCAGTGTACCCCATTTTTACAAAGGCATCATGAAACAAGATATCAACAGAAGCTCCATTGTCTATCAGGACCCGCTTCACTTCTGAGTTTCCAATTACAGGAGTTATGACCAACGGGTCGTCATGGGGGAATTTTACCCCTTCAAGGTCTGAATCATCAAAACCAATCACTATCTCAGTCTTAGCACGCTTCGGGGCTTCTCCTACGATGTGCATCACTTCTCTGGCATAGGCCTTTCGAGAGTTTCGGGTAGTGCCGGCCGCTGTTGGCCCTCCCCAAATCATATTGATTACTGGTCCTCGAGGCTGTGGGTTTCGATCACGATCGTTATCCCTCCTATCATTGTCTCTTCTATCATAATCCCTTTTCTGGGCTCCACGATCTTCACCCTTGGTGAATTTGTTCAACTTTCCCTTCCGGATTAAAAATTCAATTTCATCCTTTAACTGTCTACAGTCATTTGTGTCATGTCCCACATCCCTGTGGAATCTACAATACAGATCTTTGTTTCTCTTTTCGGGGTCACCCCTGAGTGGCTTAGGCCAACGAAAGTCCTTATCCTTCTCAATATCTAACAAAATTTGACTCCTAGGAGCATTCAGCCTTGCGTAATCAGAAAACCTCGGTCCAAAACCCTTCTTGGGTGATGACTCGGAATCCTTGCCAGCCCGGGGATACTTGTCCCTAGCGTCGTACTCTTGCTCTGGCTTTTGTTCCTTTGAATCATTAGAACCCTTGCCATTGCCTCCCGTGGTTTCCTTCTTCATGCTGTCCTCAGCCTTGATATATTTATCGGCTCTTCTCTGGAGCTCGGCCATGTTTTCAGGAGGGTGTTTTGCCAAGGACCTTTTAAAGAAGAGGTCAGTGGTTCCGTGTTCCATGGCTACCATGGCCACCTTATTTTCCAGATTAGTGATATTCAACGTCTCTTTGGTAAATCGCTTGAGATAATCCCTCAAGTTCTCATTCTTTCCCTGCACCACATACATAAGGGATGAAGAACTTTTCTCATGAATTATCCCACTAATGAATTGGCTGATAAAGGCAGCGCTCAACTCCTTAAAAGAGCCAATTGAGTTTGCAGGTAGGCGGCTATACCATCTTTGAGCCATACCCGACAGAGTTTGAGGGAACGCCCTACACTTTAAGGCGTCACTAGCAGGCTGCAGCAGCAGTGCGTTTGAGAATGTCCTGACATGGTTTGCGGGATCGCCCGTTCCATCATAGGCCTTAATAGTCGGCATCTTAAATTTCCTTGAGATATGGGCATTCATCACCTCCTCAGTAAACGGAGGTGTGGAGTCATCAGGGTCCCCAAGTGGCATTAGATCTTTGGGGTTGCTTCTGGGGATCTCCACCCTTGTCGATTTTTCGGTTCGGGTATCAGCTCTTCTTTGCCTTCTTGAAGGCCTCTCCAAATTTATAACGGGAATCCTCTCTGCAGTTGGAGGAGGTTGAGTTTGATTCAATCTATCTTGTTCTCTTGCAATATCGTCCTTCAATTTTAAGATTTCAGCCTCATAAGCCTTGATTTTCTCAGCAGTTGTCAAGGGGGGTCCATCATGTATTCTTCGTGTCCTTCTTAGAGGTTCTTCGCTAGCACGTCGCCTCCTCGGGGCTTCATCTCGATCATCATCCTCAGTTGATGATGAATCATCAGTATAGGGACCAGAGTAGTCATCATATTCTCGGTCCCGGATCTGTAAGGCGTGACCGCTTGGTCC
The DNA here is from genome assembly GCA_036435485.1 of Saposhnikovia divaricata. Taxonomy (NCBI): domain Eukaryota; kingdom Viridiplantae; phylum Streptophyta; class Magnoliopsida; order Apiales; family Apiaceae; genus Saposhnikovia; species Saposhnikovia divaricata. Next base: position 40,391,892 of record CM071599.1, read on the forward strand.
AGGTTCCCTTCGTCGGGGGGGATAATTAGGCAGCCCATACATCGGGTTGGTATTCAAAGGGAGATCCGAAGTATGGATCTGTATCCTCGAGGGTAGCGTGCGATCAACGTTACCAAGAGGAGAAACCACCATCTGAAGAGGGTTAGTTTCTTGGCCTTGATGGACAATCACCGGGAGGGTCCCCTCTACATGGGGAGTCGTCCCTGGGGGCTGAGTGGGCAGAGGTTGAATGACCGCCCCTGTTGATGGGAGTATTTGTCCTTCCTCAGTAGCAATAAGCGGATCAGAAGTGGCTGGTGGAGCAGAGTTAAGGGGTACGGCCTCAGTTGATGTTGTTCTTCGTGTTTGAACCATGGTTGATGTTGTCTTCCCACAGACGGCGCCAAATGTTGTGGAATAAAAACTAGGTTACTAGTATTGCGGCTAGGGTTTGTGTATTTAATGCAAAGGTGTGTGAGCTTCGTGCTTTAATGGCTGCTCTCGTGCTCGTGGCTGAATCTGCCTTCACAAGATGCCTACGTACTTTGATGAATATCAAAGATCAAGCCAAAAAACGTAGTTCTAGGTTGAGGGGTCTGGCCCTTTATATAGGCTGAAAAGCCTTAGAATTATGGTAGGAGTCAGAGACTTGGTGGACAAGTCTTTGAGGAAGGTTCTAGATCTATTCCTTGTAGGAATCAGTTTCCATATTGAATTGGATGCCTTGGTGGCTAAGTCTGATGGAGATAATATCTTTATCCAACTCTTATTGCTGAGCTGTTTACTTCCCCCAATATTAATTACGAAATTAATATTATAATTGGGGTTTTGGGTCCATCTGGTGGGCCCCACGTTTGGAGCATTCTTAGTCTATTTAATGCCACATTAAATGTGTCTTTAGGGCTTATTTTCGGCCCATATCACACACACACACATATATATATATATATATATAATTATTAATAAAATTTATTAAAATGAATTAAAAATTTCTATTAAATCAAGTAATTAATATATTAGTTAATACTAATAATAATAGATAATAGCCCGTGTTTTGCACGGGTTATAGTTATAAGCAAAACAAGATATATTTTGTTAGTTGGTTAATACTTTCCAAAAAAATTGTTAACGCCTTCCTAAAAATAAAAATTTAAAAAAATCATTTTAAAAATATTAATTTATTTATTATAAATAATAAAATTTACCAATAAGACACAAAAGTACGTAACAAGATAGTACTATCAAAGTTCAAGAGTTCGAAACTCATTAGCAACATATTTAATTTTAATATTTATACGTTCACTTTCAAAATATTAGTAATGATCTAGTAGTTTAAATCATATTTGTACCCAGTACTAATCGTATTCGTAATCCTTGCTTTGGTGTTTGTATTATCCGAAAGGATACAACTTACAAGAAAGCCATGTTTAGTAATATAATTGTGGTTAACTATTGCCATGGATACTCATATATAAAAAAAAGGTTAAATAACTAAAAGATTAAGAACAAGTAACTAACATGGAAAAAGATTGAGGGCAAGTAACCAACATGATTACTTGATAAAATTTCAAATATGTAAGTTACGTTACCTGCATGTTATCCATGATTTTTGTTAAATATGAAAATATTCAAATATCAATTTCTAATCCGTATTTAATTTAGAAAAATTGAAATCTATACTATACTATTATAACCAAAATAGATATAATTAATATATTAATTAATAATAATAATAATAATAATAATAATAATAACAATAATAATAATAATAATAATAATAATAATAATAATAATAATAATAATATATGATAGCCCGTGCTTTGCACAGATTATAGACTAATATCATTTTATAACAAAGAGTAAGGAAATTTTAGTGAAAGTATTAATGTAGTTCACGAATTTGATCCTCATTAACAACAAATTTAACTTTAACATGTATAATAACATGGATTTAAAATTCAAATTTTATCAACAAAATGAAATAAGCAAATATTTATTTTATTAACTCCAAGAATACTAAAAAAATTTGAAGTTGCAATATTACTTGAAATTAAGAAATTACTGTTCCTAATTATGTACTCATTTAAGTTAGATGAGGTACAAATATTTTTTAATTTATTTAAAAGGTGGATATTTTTGTAATTACAAAATTTTGATCATATATTTACAGTTGTTCCTTTAAAATTTGTCACGTACTTAGATAAGTCCCCTAAGTATGTACTTAGGAGCATTTTTCTTATTAAAAAAATATTAATTACTCCCTCCGTTCCAACAGGTTCTTTACAGTTACTATTTTGGGACGTCCCATCCATTTCTTTACATACCAAAAATAGTAACTTTTAATAATAAAATACATTATTACATCCACTACTTCACTCTACTTTTTCAACACTTTACACTATTACAACCACTACTTTACTTATTTTAACAATAAAATCACTATTACATCCACTACTACACTATTACACCCACTATTTAAATTATATTCCTTGGTCTCCGTGTCCCAACCGTTTGTAAAGAACCGGCTGTGGGACAGAGGGAGTATATTATATTATATATTTATATCATATTATATTCTGTTATATAACTAGAGTGAAAGTGATAATAAAGAGTATTATCATAGGTCAAAAGATCGATTCTCATATACGACATATTAAATAAAAAAGTTTATATATGGACATCTAAAACTATACCAAAAAGATTTATTATTATCTTCTATTATACAATAAAAATAATAGGAATAATATCAAAATATTAACGAAGGCCAAGGTTCGATACTCACTAGAAACATATTCATATTTAATATTTGTACTTCTATATTAACAGCTATACTATATTATTAAAACCGAAATATTAAAAATTTGGTTTTTCGGTACGATATGATACATATTCAATCATATAACTTAATTATCCTTACTTAATTATTTTTACAAATTATTAATTAGGTTTTATTTATAGATATGCATAATAATACCCAATACTAAAATTTAAGTATTAAAACCGGACTTTATTACTTAGTTTTTGTTACTTTGGCCTAAAATAAAATATTAATACATATGTAGGGTCTAATTATTTTAGCAATATTTTTTAAGGGTCTTACTATTTAAATCTATACTATATTATTATAATAGAAACATTAAAAATTTGGTTGGTCAGTATAGTACGGTCATGATAGTAAAAATCGGTAATCGGTATAAATCGGTTGAAGTACCGATTTAAGATTAATCGGGTAATCGGGGATTAATCGGAGTATTAATCGGATATTATAATAATATTTAATATATTAATCTAATTTACAATTAAATATATCATTTTAAATAAATTCACAGGATTAATCGGATTTCAAAAATCGAATCGGTTGATTACCTTATAGAGTATTAATCGGGGATTAATCGACTAAATCGGGGATTTTTAGAACCATGAGTACGGTACATATTTAGTTGTTTTATTTAATTACTCTTATTTAATTATTTTTACTTAATTACTCTTAATTAATTATTTTTATTTATAGATAAGCATAATAAGACCTGACACTAAAATTTAAGTATCAAAATTGGACTTTGGTACTTAGTTTTTGTTACGTGGGCCCAAAATAAAATATAAACATATATTTGGGGCCTAATTATTTTAGCAATATTTTTTATGAATAACCAAACCAAACCAAACATACCCAGTATATCCCGCTCAGGGCAGGGTCTGGGGAGGGTAGGATGTACGCAGTCCATACCCCCACCTTTAGAGTGGGGAGGCTGTTTCCGTGAAGACCCTCGGCTTTGTGCGTGAAAAAAAGAGAGGGTGTTTTGGTATGGAAAAGATCTGAATGATACCTAAGCCCATGGCGTCCTCCACATGGGATAAACATACCTGAGAGGGTTTGCTCTCCGTTGTGTGATGATACCTCCGCTTAAAAATCCCTGCACGGCATAAAACAACATTATAAGACCAGAAAATAGGGGAACGCTGAAAATAGCGACTGCGAGCGAGACGGCCGAACTTCTAAGATAGTGTTAACCGGGACATCCCAACTCTGAGGCTCTCAACTACTGAGCCGCTCCCTAGAAGAGAATCCACCACTCTGATATGACGTCTCCAAGAGTGCCTATCGTCGGTCATGGTCGCATCTAGGTTAAGGGCCTTCAGATCCATCCTAAGCTGCTCTTCCCACGACCTCTTCGGTCTGCCTCTCCTCCTCACCCCAGTGACCGAGATGTTTTCAACCCTCCTCACCGGGGCTTCAGCCAGCCTCCTGCGGACGTGGCCAAACCATCTTAACCTCCCTTCCCTTACTTTCGCTGACAAAGGCGCCACCTCGAGCTCGCTCCTAAACACAGCGTTCGGGATTCTATCCAACATCGTACGTCCGCAAGACCACCGCAACATCCTCATTTTCGCCGCTTCCATCTTGTTTTCGAGAGCCTTCTTAGTCGCCCAACACTCCGACCCATAAAGCAACGCGGGCCGGATGGCCGCTCTGTAGAATTTCCCTTTCAACTTTAAAGGAACTTTCTTGTCACACATCACCCATGACGCTGCCCTCCACCTAAGCCACCCAGTCTTGATACGATGTGAGACATCGTCGTCAATCTCGCCATCCTTCTGGATGATCGAACCCAAATACTTAAACTTATCCGTACGGGGGACAGTCTGGTCTTCAATCTTGACCTCCACCCCTCCCTCTATGGCCTCTCCACTGAAGTTACACCAGAGATATTCGGTTTTAGATCGGCTCAAACGCAACCCTTGGGACTCCAAAGTAGATCTCCAAAGCTCCAACTTCCCGTTCACCTCTTCCCTCGACTCCGCCACTAACACGATGTCATCCGCGAAGAGCATGCACCAGGGAACTACGTCTTGAATCCCTCTCGTCATGACATCCAAAATGAGGGCAAAAAGAAAAGGGCTAAGGGCCGCCCCCTGGTGAAGCCCAATCTCAACCGGGAAGAATCGGGAGTCACCGACTGGGGTCCGGACGCAAGAGCTAGCTTGAGAGTACATATCTTGAATCGCCCTAATGTAAGATGGTGCCACTCTCCTCTCCTCAAGGCTCTTCCAAATAACTTCACGGGGGATGCTATCATACGCCTTCTCTAGATCAATGAACACCATATGAAGGTCTTTTCGCCGTTCCCTGAACTTCTCCAAAAGACGTCTGGCGAGATGAATTGCTTCGATCGTCGATCTCCCAGGCATGAAACCAAATTGATTCTCTGAGATTCCGACTACTTTTCTTATCCGACATTCCACCACTCTCTCCCAGAGTTTCATAGTATGGCTGAGTAATTTTATACCCCGGCAGTTACTACAACCCTGAGCATCGTCTTTGTTCTTGTAAAAAGGGACCACAATACTGCGCCTCCATTCCGCTGGCATCTTATCACCCAAGAGAAGAGCATTGAACAGATCTGCTAACCATTGAACCCCGACCTCACCAAGACAAATCCAGACCTCGATAGGGATCTGATCCGGCCCAACCGCCTTCCCTCTTGCCATCTTCTGAAGGGCCCCCTTGACCTCTTCCTTGCTGATAAGCTCTGGGGAACCGATAAAAGGCTCGGCCAGTCGAGTGACCTCTTGTTCTGCACCTGCGCCACTCCTCCTCGCCTCGTTGAAAAGATTATGGAAGTACGAACTCCACCTCTCCTTGATAGCGTCTTCCTTCAAAAGCACTTGGCCTGAATCATCCTTAACGAACTTTACAGAGCCCAGGTCGCGACGTCCTCTTTCTCTATCTTTAGCTAGTTTAAAAATGGCGTTCGCTCCTTCCTTGGTATCTAGGCGCTTGTACAGCCCCTCGAAGGCTTCCTCTTTTGCTTTCGCCACGGCCTTTTTTGCTTCTCGCTTTGCCACCTTGTACGCTTCTATCTTCTGAAACCTCTCCGGCCCTGCACTACATGACAAAAGCTCTTTAAAGAGCGCAAGTTTCGCCTTAACTTTCTTTTAGACCTCCTCGTTCCACCACCAAGACTCCTTTGGCCCACTAAACCTCCCGGAGGAGACCCCCACCACCTTCTCACCCACACTTCGAATGGCCTTCGCCAAGTTGGACCACCTACAGTTTGCATCCCCACCAAGCGCAAAGCATCCTACGTTGACCAAAGACTCCTTGAATTCGGTCGCCTTCTCGTCCTTCAAATCTTTCCAAAGAATTCTTAGTCTGGACTCTCTCGTCCTGCGAACAGCACGGACCCCTATGTATATATCCATGGCCAACAGACGGTGCTGTGAAGCGCACGCCTCACTCCGGAACACTTTGCAATCCACGCACGTCCTAACATCACTACTGCGTAACAATAGGTAATCGATTTGAGTGCTGTGCCCCCCACTACTAAAGGTGACGAGGTGCTCAGCCCTCTTCTGGAAAACAGAGTTCACAATAACCAACTCATGGGCAGTAGCGAACTCTAACAACGCGGACCCACTGACATTCCTGACCCCAAAGCCGAAACCTCCATGCGCACTGGGATAACCGTCTGCCCTCTCACCAATATGACCATTGAAATCGCCACCGAGCACTAGGAATTGATCGTCAGGAAAACTTCCGACCAACTCATCTAAACAGACCCAAAAAGCTTCCTTCTCGGCGTCGCCCAAACCGACTTGGGGGGCATACGCACATACCACGTTCACCACCTTCTCCCCAACCACAACGCTGACAGACATGATCCTGTCATTTCGCCTCTTCACTTCCACGACATTGTCTATTAAATCCTGTGCCAAAAGAATACCCACTCCGTTCTTCGAGTTGGTTAGACCTGAATATCACAATTTATACCCGTTCGCTGCTCTAGACCGCACTCCCGTCCACCTAGTCTCTTGAATACAGGCCATATCTACTCTTCGTTTCTTCAACACGTCCACTAGCTCCAGAAATTTGCCTGTCAAGGTACCTACATTCAAACTGCCAATACGCAAGCTACGCGACATCGTCGAAAACAAACACGTAAAAACACCTACAAAAGAGGTGTACCAAGTGGGAACAAAACAGATTACCCAAAAACAATTATAACTACCCTAACACCAATTAAGAATACCCGAAAACAATATTAAAACCGAGAGAAACAAAGACCCACAAAAGATGGGAGAAAACGACAAAAACTGATAAAAAATATCAGGCCACTAACACAATTAAACGATTATGTTTCCGGCACAATCAGGCAAATATAGAACCGTACAAAACCGAACAAAAACAGGTACCTGAAACACTATCAAACGGCTACTAGACAAACGATAAACGACAGTAAAAGAAAAGGCCAATAGGCCACAACCAATGCCCAAACAATGGTAACAAAAGAGCTTGCAGCAAAGAAGGGGGGGGAAACACGCGGAAAGAAGGGGGGGGGGGTTGGGTGGAAACACGAACGGTGGACGGTGAGGGGAAAAGAAGGCGGTATTGGCGCGGTGATGGGCGGTTGAGGCAGCTGTAGTTGGGCTTGGGTGGGGAAGGGGATGAAGCTAAGAATATGCAGGATAGAGAGGAGAACTGAGGGATGACAATATGGGTGGGGGAAGGTCGACGGGGTGGGGGGAGGAATAAGGAGGAGACGGGCGGCGAGGAAGGGGTGGGGTGATAAACGGTGAGAAACGTAAACACAGGGGACACAGAGACACGAAATTGTGAACGCCGTGGGGAGGAGGGGGGCATCTGGGGTAAACAAGGGAGAAGGGGGACGAGAGTAGAGGGGTAGAAACAAGGGAGGAGGGTGACCGAAGAGAAGAGAAGAGAGGCTAGATGGAGGGTGAAGGATACAAAACAACAAAAAAACACAGGGAAATGAAGCTATTGCTAAGCTGCAGATAAATGATTACAATTCCGGCGATACGCCGGTCAGTGGAGCCGATTCTGAGAAATGCTGCCGTTAACGGCTAGTTTATGCTTTTGTAGAGAGCGTTTTTAAAGTTTTGTTCCACCTCCGCTTGCAAATATAATATTTTTTAAGAATCTTATTATTTAAAAACTATTACTATGGGTCTAATTATTTTACAAGCATATTTTAATTAAAGCAAATATAGCTATTGGTACGGTACGTTACATATTTAATTGTTTTACTTAATTATCTTAATTTAATTATTTTTATTTATAGGTATGTATAATAATACCCAATATTAAAATTTAAGTATTAAAGTCGAATTTTATTACTTAGTTTTTGTTACTTGGGCGCAAAATAGAATATAAAAACATATTTAGGATCTAATTATTTCTACAATCTTTTTTAAAAGTCTTATTATTTAAAACCTATTACTACGTGACTAACTATTTTACAAACATATTCTAATTAAAACACATCTAAGTATTTTATTTAAACACATCTCTAAAACATATTTAATATAAAACCAATTTTAATGAATTTAATTCATTTAATATTCTAATTAAAATGTTTATGACAACAATAGATATGAAAATATGAAATATAAGCCGTGCTGTGCACGTGATATAAAACTATAATTAAAATTTTTATGAAAAAAAATTATATTAAGAACATTTAAGCTATATTTAAAAGTCTATAATTTGATTTCATGAATAACATATAAAATATTATCTATTAAAAACATAATTATGTTTATTATTTATACCTCTAAATATACTAATAAAATATATAATAAAAATTCATCATTTGAATCTCATCAACTATGTGTTAAATTTAATATTTGTATATACAAATTTCGTTCATAAGGCAACATTGAAAAATTGTGAATACATATGCAGTCTTCATTGTTTCTAAAGAAAACTACTACGTCCTGAATAACTTGCAATTGCGAACCCATTCCAAAATAAATTGAATTTTAATTACTAAATACTTCTTATTAAAAATACAGTCAAAATATAAATATAAATATTGAAAAAAGAATTGTGCATTGAACTTTAACTGATAAATACTTCCTATTCAAAACACAGCCACAATATAAATATAAATATATCATAGAAGGGGGTTTGAATACGATATCTCAATGATACACGGATAGAAAATTACAGATGAAATCTCTCTTTCTCTCTCTGACTCTCTCTTAAGCTCTCTATTATTTTCTTCTCTTCAACAACAAAATAAAACTATCTGCATGTATTCACTATACAGACTTCTAAACTGATTTCGACAGTTTTGCTACCAACCCTTAATTATCATTAATGTAAAAGCCACCAACAACTAAACAACTATCGAAATAGTTAGGATATTTTGTTTAACAAAAGTATTCGACAGTAATAAAAAACTGTCGAAATTCTTAAGGAATAAACAAAATACTTAACTCAAAAGTATTTCGATAGTTTTAACGAAAACTGTTCGTGAGGTCTGACTGGTCATAAGGTCTTCTATCTTCAGGGTTATGAGGTTTTCTTGATATATTTTTTGTTATTGTTGGTGATCTGAGGAAGACTGAGATGAGTTGTTCTACTGTTTGCAACACAAAACTTGTATTCGGAAGGTTAAGACCAAACTTGTAATCATTTTCATCAAACTGAGTTTTCTGTAGTGTTTTCCTGTAATTCTCTGAAGCACTCCGTGGGTGACCCCTGGCTATAGACACCTGCAGTTGCTCGCAAGAAAAAAAAAATGTCTTAAGACTGCTGAGGATGACACAGGTTAGAGGAGGCAATAATATATGTATAATAGGGTAAATGGCCGTTTTCGTCACTGTACTATTCGAAAACTTTCACTTGGGTCACCAGCCCCAAAAAGCTTTCAGTCAAACACTTAAACTATCAAAATATTTCAAATAGGTTACTGCCGTCAATCTCCGTTAAATTGACTAACGGAATGATTACGTGGAATCCTACGTGGCTGATCGATATTATTTTTAAATAATAATTAATTCCATTTTATTTAATTAACACCCAAATATATTACTTACTACTCTCTTTATACACATACATACACCGACATTGAAAGGGGAGGGAGGTGGGTGATTACTCTCTAATCTCTCTTCGATTTCTTCTCTCAATCTCATCTTGTGTCTCAATCTGATCTTTTTGATTACCAACTCCAAACAGTTGGGGCAACATACAATGGCTGTTAAAAAAACAAAAACATAAAGGTAGACAGCCATCAGCCAGGTATCGTTCATATCATCTTGTGAAGAATTTAAAGCTAAAAAATTGATATGAGAGTGAATGGCTCAGTTCCACAGTCTGATGACCAGAGTTGCATTCCAGTCACTGTTCCCATTCTCAAATATGATTTTAGGATGAATTAGTTGATCCCGTGAACTGATGGAGGTACAAAAAGTCCAGAAGCACTGCAAACACCCAAATGTATAACCAGAAGACTCGAAACCTAATTCAAAACAAACACACACAAAACATTATTCAGTAAGAATATAAGGAGGAAGGGTAGTGGTGGGCAGGCTGAACGAAATTATGGAGAGGGGAGAGGGATGGGTACGACTTTCGTCCAAGTTTGGTAGTGTGGCTGTGTTGAACGGAGGAGGTGAAGTGGGTTGTGGGTTGAGGTGAAGGGAGATGGGAAAAGAGATGGGTTGGGAGAGGAATTAAATGGCGGTGGTGGTGTGATAAATTGATGGGGGCGACGGAATTTGGAGAAGGGGAGGGAGATGGAGGTGGAATGATGGTGCGGCTGGTGGTGTGAGACGGTGGTGTTCGAAGGAGATGGGTCGAGGGGGGGAGGAGGCGGTGGGTTTGAGTTGAAGGAGAGAAGGGTGGGTTGTTGCACGCGACGAGGTGAACTGTTAGAGATGGTCGGTGCGGCGGCTGTGAGGCGGAATGGATTGAAGGTGGAGGCGTGGGAAGGCGGAGTGGTTTGAGAAGGGTTGGAGGTACGGTTGAAGGAGAGAGCTACGGTTGAAGGTGAACGGCGGCTGCTGGTTGGAGAGGAGAGATTGTATTAAAGATTTTAATTTGTGTTACTTTTTTTTTTTGTTAAATAAAAATATATTATATTTTAGATAGATGACATGGATGATGATGTGGAGCCGAGATGTAAGTTGATGTGTAAAAAGTTAACGGACTTCCGTTAAGTCAACGAAAAATTAACGGTAGTGAAATTTTTTTATTGTACAATGACCCAATTGAAAGTTATATTTAGTTCAGTAATTCGTTTGAAAGGTTTTTTGGGCTGGTGACCCAAGTGAAAGTTTTCATATAGTACAGTGATGAATTTAGCCATTTACCCATGTATAATATGTCTAAACTCTAAATGCAATAATCCCCTGAAATCGGAGAATTATTGCCTGGTACAGTCAGCAGTGTCAATTCCATGTAGTGAGTATCAGAAATAACACAATTTCTTAGGTGTAAGTTCAGTAAAAAAGCAAGAATATATGGTCTCGCCTCGCGTCTCGTCTAGATGTGAAAAAAGATACTCCCTCTGTCCCACTAGGTTCTTTACATTTGGGACAGAGGGTTTGACACGCATTTTAAGATTTATATAAAGTTTAGTTCCATAAATTATTTTAATTTTTTTTCTTCCGAACAAAAATTTAATTTTTTAAATTTTTATTCAAAAAAAGAAAATTTTAAAAATAAGTTATGGAACTAAATTTTATATACACATTATAATGCGTGCCAACTAGTGAAAAAAATGTAAAGAAATGAGAGGGACGGAGAGAGTACCATTTTTCTCTATTTTCCTCTTATCAACTACAGGCATGTGTTAACAATACACCAACAACTGAACAAATAACTGCCTACTCATAGAGATTATGCCTCTCACCAAATGCATGTCATGATCAAACTTCTTACATTTTAGGGTTAAATCTCAAAGTGCTCACTGAAGTGGAGGGCTAGTATCAAATTGCTCACCCTAGTTATCGGCATCTCATTTGAATCATTAAAGTCATAATAAATATCAAATGGATACCTTTAAAATATACTCAAAAAATAAAAATAATTTTTCATTGATTTCTACACATTTTTCTTGAATGGTTCCATAACCAAACGAAAGGTTAATAATTCTAGTATTTTTTGATAATATATTTAGAATTTAAAAAGTTTATTTATTATTTATTTTTAATTAAAACAAGGAAAATGATAATAATATTAAAAATAAATAGTAAGTGAATTTTTAAAAATATAAATATATTATCAGAAATACTAGAATTATTAACCTTTCGTTTGGTTATGGAAGCATTCAAGAAAAATATGTAGAAATCAATGAAAAATTATTTTTATTTTTCGAGTATATTTTAAAGGTATCCATTTGATATTTATTATGACTTTAATGATTCAAATGAGATGCCGATAACTAGAGTGAGCAATTTGATACCAGCCCTCCACTTCAATGAGCACTTTGAGATTTAACCCTTACATTTTACTACCAAATTAATTGATAAAGCTTATTTCAAGATTAATACAGGAAAAGGCATGTAGACTCAAAGACAAAGAGTAACTCTGTAACTTAAACAAAAACATATATAGCAAGAGAGCATTACAGTCAACAGATTCAGGAGATGTTCCCTGAGTCTAAAAGCCAGTTTAAGTTAGTTATATGTTTATGAAATCAAATTAATCTAGTGAGCTGTCTTGATCTGGAGAGGAGCTAAATGGTGCAGCTATATAGTTGGTCCAAGTTAACTGGACTCAGATGGAAGTGTCTGAGTGTGGTGCTTGGCAATTTCTTGAAAATTTGGCATATACGTAATTTTGCCCAAGAAAAAGTGTCTGAGTAACCACACTCATGCCCTAGTGTTGAGTATAAAGAGTCTTAACGACATAGTTGTTGATTGTTTTAGAGTTTGTTATGACTCAGAAGATTCTCGAGATCTAGCTGAAATAGAGTTGTAGTAATAAATAGAGATACCTACCATATGAGTTAATGTTTTAACGGAGATTAACAATGTCTATTCTTCACTAAACAAACTTTAACTTTAACAACTCTGCTGCTGCAAGAGTAACATACAAATATATGACAGACATTGCTATACCAATCAATTAAGACAGTAGCACAATATAGTACTATAGAACTAAGCACTGGAAGCCATCTATGTGAAATCTCACCGCATAGTTTTTCCCGATACTTAAAAGCCAAAATTTCCAGTCCTGCATTTCTTTTCCATTGATTTTCACACATATGTTGGTCCAGTCTCTGTGATGAAATTCAATGCCATCTAACTTGTAACCTACTCCAGTCCCTATTGCCTTGACAAATGATTCCTTCACACACCTTGACACCAATATCTGCAAAAGTTTACATTGTTACCAAATATGCTTCAGCAGTAAAGTAATTATTGCAGCCCTGTGTGTTTGTGTATTATGCACGCTCGTTAAAGAATGAAAAAGAACACATCGTTCATAAAAAGAGGTTTACGAATTACAAAGGACAAGAGGAGAACGAAATCAAGAAAGTGTTAATAGAAGGGAGGGAGAGAAATGTATGTGGAGGACTTCCATGACACTTCGTCTTTCTACTTGCTGGCCTTTATTTTATATAATCTTTACTGCAAGTCAGAAATCCATAAAGAAAGATGAAAAGAAAACCAAGAAATTTTTTGCACTAAAGAAAAGACTTCCAAACACATGCATTTGCAGTGGCAACAATTCAGTCAATATGGAGATCCTTTCCAATTATTTTCATTTTGAGGGGTTTACGTTTGTGTTCTCTCGAAACTTGCTTACACACACACAGCGAGATTATATCTCAAATAGACATTCTTATTTGCTTATGAAGCTTTCATAGCCGACCAGCCCCATGGTCAACACCGGCATGTAAAGCATGCTAACCGTGCGGTAAGACCCAGTGGTTGGGCTTCCCTGCGATACGCAAGATACACCACGCCTTGTCTTGGTCAAAATTTCCACTGTCTCTCCAACACGGCTACACGCAGGGAGCGGGTGAGGTTCGAACCCGTGACCCTTTGGATCAACGCTAGGCCTCGCTTCCACTGAGGCAACAACTTTTACAGGATTTCTAACATTTAAAAATATCCACTCAATACTTGTTTTTATTAAATACATACAGTTATTTTAAGTTCATAAAAATATACAAATTTACAGTCACCAGTATATATATGTTCAAACCTTTTTCCATCACAACTTATATTAATAAGAAAATTTCACTATAAAATTTTATGTCCCTAATCCATGAAATCCCAAAACAAAATTTAACAAAAAATAATCAACGAACCAGTATTTATAAAATTCCATTTAGTCATAATACCTCAAGCTTCGATGGTAGATTCATTTAGAAGTTGCAAAGCTATGCTTAGGTCGATTCTCTGATTGCCTCGCTGGATATTTGGACAAGGAGCAAAAGCAGAAATGGGAGTTAGAGAAGTGAAACAGATGAAACTGAAAAAGTTGAAGCATAACGGGGAGTTACAGAAGAGCAATAGACGAAATTGAAAACGTTGCGTTTTAGTAATCTTGTTCAGAAAGAAACTACACCATGAAAATACCAATCCTAGGCTTTATTCACGAAAATGTAGGTTGTATTTCAGTCTAACATGTTCCATTATGATAAAATAGTTAATTATACCTATACAACGAATGGCATTAGCGCCTTCACTACTGACAACAACAAATAATCTTAAATTTTTTCAAATTTAATCTTACACCTTCCATCTAAGATCTATACAGTTCTGAGTTTGTGTGTTCCTTATTCTAAAATGTAATCGACGGGGTATTGGGAAAAAGATGTGCAAAGAAGTAACTTATAATCGATAAGCAATACGAATATTCCTTATGAACGGATAGATAATAACTCTCTCTTGAGGGACTACATAATCCAATCAGCAGGAGAAGATTCATGTCGTCAGTATTCCTATCCGCTTGCCCCGACTATGAAAAGTCCATCAGATTGTAGGTCGTGTAATGCTACAAAATCCGTTCTTTGTGTTAAGAAGCACAAAGGGGCACAGGGTTCACAGCTATGTTACTCGGACTCGGCTATAAGTGTTTGACATGGGTACGTGTCCAAGTATCAGACTCGGCAACATTTTGAAAAATGTACATGTTTTTGGCAAATGTTAATGATGTTAGTGATCAGGGTTTATACAATATTGACAAGCTCGATAGACATGTCAGTAATACTCGTGGTATGTTTTGTCTTTCAACATCAAAGACATATAGTACCGGGTTGCCACAAGCATCTGGAAAATTAATACTAGGAACAAATAAAGGATGGTTGCTAACATTAGGGAGAGATTTAAAAATCAACCTCTTGCATCCTTTCTCTAAGAAACAAATTTCACTTCCTCCCATGCTTACATTTAGAACTCAGTATGACTACGATGATAATTTTACACCCGAAAGTCGTTTTTCCATGTTTATCGAAAAAGTTGCTATGTCCTCAACACCAACAAGTAATGATGATAATCGTCCTCTTCCGGTAGTTATGGCCATATAAGGAGAATTTAAGATTTTGAATTTTGCTAGACCAGGAGATGAACAACGGGTGGATGTGAACATTGATTCAGGATCCTTTGAAGATATTTTATGCAGTTAATTGCGAAGGTGTTTTTATGTGTGAAATTGATGATGATGATGATGATGACAAAAGAGGGCCTAGAGGTACGAAAATCGCATAGTTCCATTAGAAAATCGTACTGATACACGCTGGTACTTGATTGAATCATCATCAGGACATGATCTTTTGCTAATTATGCGTTTTCGCAAAGGAAATTCTTATCAATCAGAATGCACTCGGAAGTATTACACTTCTAAATTCTTGTTGTGGAAGTTGGAATATTCTGAACATGATGAATTGGGTAATTGGATACCCGTGACTAATCTGGGTAATGAATCTATATTTATAGGTAAAACTTCATCTTTTTTGGTATCCTCATCAGAAACAATAAAGCGTAATTGTATATATTTCATGGATGATTCTGAATTTTTTGATTGTCTCAAAGACCGTGCCGATGGCCATGAAATGGGGATTTTTAGCATGGAACATCGCACCACTGAGTCTTACTTTACAGGAAGATCAAGACATATTTTCTCTCTTCCGTTATGGTATATCTTATATATACATAGTCGATGCTGGATTGTGAATTTCCAATATAAATTTATCTATATTCTAGACTTGGAAACAATTGATAAGCTAGGTTTTATTCTCCATCTTATTTTTTTAACGTACGATTTTATTCTCTATTTTGTGATTGCCTTTTTATTTGTTAAGAAACTTTTTACCTTTTCATCGGTTCTTAATTTGTTTGGTTAGATATAAAAGTGTATCTACATTGTTTTGTTGTAAAATAATTATATCTAATTTTATCGAATATTCAGGACACATTCTTTCTCTTACTTAAAATATAACATGATTGCAATGTAATGCACCTTCTTTAGAGATTCAAATTTAGGTTAAATGAGTTCTGTACATAGTATTTTTCAGGTTTTATTTATGTAAATCTAGTCGAGATGGAGGCTTGTTCTGGACAGACATTAACATCCTTACTTTCCCCATCTCAGCCCTGCAACCTTTATCATGACCCAAAAACAAAACAGTGTCATAGCGAATCCAAACTATTCAACTTCACGGCATATAAACTATGCTTTTTATGGTAGAAGTGCCATTGTGCAACGGATTTGTTGGAAAAACAAAGAACTAGATTAGTTTTGAAATCATCTTTCTTCATAGGTGCATATTGTTACAATTGTACAGAGGTAACTGAACTCCCCGGTTAAGAAATGGTTGTGTGTTGATGACTCTCATAGGGAACTTTTCTTCCACTGATAGTCCCGCCAACACCAGGGGAGCTTATTGTTAAACATATCTGTGAGATATGATTAGTTTGTACTGTGAGATATTTGTGGATACGATTAGTTAGTCTGTTCCTATGATTAGTTATGGATATATTTAGATCCCTTGATTATAGCCTTAAGGGGGTGTTGTGTATCCCTTGATGATAGCCTTGAGGGGTGCGTTGTTTATTGTATATATTTCAGCAATGTTAATGAAATAGGAGAGGAATTATTTCTATTATGGTATCAAAGCCTTAGGGCAATATTTCTCCATTCCGCTTCGCCCTATACTCATCTTCTTTCTCTCTTTCTTTCCTTTCTTTCTTTCTTCTTCTCCTTAACATGTATGATAACAATAATCAGCACACCATGTTTGGTAACAAGAGCTCCTTTCATCCAAGATCCTTCATAGCAAATTGTGAGCTAAGAAGATTCATAATTGTTAATTCGAATAACTTATAGAAGGGGGGGTTGAATACAAGTTATATAATCGTGTCTGATTTTTGCTTGACTAGATGAACAAGAACAAACGAATGAATCAAACTTTGTTTGTATTAAAATAAATCAAATACAAACTCTACCAAAGGTATACAATACCTTTAGCAGCTGCTGACAATATAAATCTCTCTCTCTGTTTGTTTCGAACTCTCGAATACAAACCTTATACAGAGCTTCACACGATATGCACTCTAAAAATCACAATTCGCTCTTTTTACAATGATATAGAGAGAGTATTTATAATGCTACCTATCAACTAATAACAGAATTATAATCTATCTATGACAATGTTCTGCCGTCCAGTTGATAGTTTCCATCAATAGAGAATTCGTTTCCTTCACGATATCTTCTTGCTTGTTTTCCAAAACAAAGATCCTGTTTTATAGCACTTGCCAATTTCTGTAGCATCCATAATGACATCATCAGTAACACGACTGATATCAGGATTTCCCATTGCATCAGGATCTGACCATCCCATCAGTATTTGATCAGGATCTGACTTGCTGTATCAGGATCTGCTCCTCTGTTCCTGACATGTAGTCTCTGACGCACTGTTCCTGACTAACTTCCACAGATTACTGTCTAACACATATATCCTATACAAAGTGCTAAATCCTTTATAAGATCAGGATATACAAGAAGTATTAGCAAAATTCTATTCTCAACATCACAACTTATGAATTATTCCGAACAATCTCCCCCTATTTATGCTTTAGAATCTGAAGCATAAATCTAAGTTGTAGATGTCAAAACATATAAAAATACAACCAGAATAGAATTTATAAATTTAAGATCATGAAGTTAAGTACCTCCTTTTTCAGATATAGACATGTATCTAGTACTTAGAAGAAAGAATTCAACTATTTGATGCTTCTTTTCCTTTACCAGTTCCATGATGAAATTTACCAACTCTGTCACCCTTGGTTCTGTTCCCAGTCTGTTGTTGTTGTTGTTTCTGAATTGTCTTTATCTCCCCCTTTTTGACATTAGCAACATGAATTCCAAGAGATTCAGTAACAGAACAAATGAGATTCATCAGAACTGCTTGATTGTCCATAATGGTGACTTGGTTATTTTCAAGAGTTTGAAGTTTCGATTGAATATCACTTTGAGATTTCTGAATGTCCTTAAGAATTTCAGAATTGACTTCAATGTTGGAAGTGCTTGTTGTATCTTCAGATTCAGATGCAGAAAGAACCTTATCTTCAAGTCTTGTAGAAGAAGTTGCCTGTTGAGAACGATAGTCAAGTAATAGTACTTGAATAGAAGTACAAACATCTTCATTTTTCTGATCTGGAGCTGAAGTATGATCATCTTGTCCTTCACCAGTATTCTGTGTACTAACATCTACAAATCCTGACTCTTCCTTAGATTGATTAGATATTGTTGATGTCTCAAATCTAGCTGAAATTGGAAGTACATACAAAGGAATAATAGGATCATTAGGAATTTCTTCTGGTACTGGTTGAGTAGAAGTTTGTCTTAGCCTTTCACCTCTTCTGTTAATGATCCCTGCAAGCCTTTCTTTTGGTTTCTGAGCTTCAACTTCTAGCTTTGCATTGTGATGTGCTAATTCATGATTCTCATACATCTTGATAAAAGAATAAGTACCAGCATCCATACCAAGATTTTCAGACCAAGATTCAGGAAAAACCTGATCCCAGAAATCAAACGATGGTGGTTTCCTAACTTTCTCTCCCTCACTATGGAGTTGATCATCCATACCCTCATTCTCACTTTGACTATCTAAAGTCAACACTTTTTCTACCTCTCCTTTTGCCTGGTCAGGAGCCAGCTTCTCTGTGTGTGGATCTATATCCATCTTTTCAAGTGTATCACTCAAATTTGGATAAGTGCTCTCTACAGAAAAATAGGGGTTAGAAGAAGTTTTTATACATGAACTCACATGGAGAGAGGGTTCCTCATATGGCATGGGGCTTGAGGTTTTCTCCAAGGAGTGAGCTGCTATAGTCTCTTAACCCTTACAAACTTCTACTTTATTTCCAGAAACTACAGGCTCCATTATTCCACTTTCAGGTTTTACACTAGACTTTGATGTCTTCAGTAATACTTCATTAGACACCATAGTTAGTATGTCACCGTCTTTAAGTGTTGGTTGCTGAGACACACCCTCAAGGTGGATAGACTCTGAAAGAACAATATTGGTTTGATCTTCAGGAAAATCAATCAAAGTCATTCCTCCCATATCATAGGGTCTCTCATTTGCAATTTCAGTCATCACAAAAGACCTTTCAGCATCATCAATCACAGTTCCTGAGTCATCCAACCTCTGACTAGATGGTTCTTGTGTTGCAGTGACTGTGATATGATCTATTCTACTATTCACCACTGGTGCAATAGTATCTTCTGTTGACTGCTTCCCTCTATCAACTACCTCATCTTGTTCACCTTGAGCTGAAGCATCTTCAATAATGACATTTTTGTCAAATAGATATTCATGAAGTGATTGAAGTGCAACATGCTTAGGAAGTCCAAATTTCTTGTGTAACTCCTTTCTGACTGATACATAGAAGTATGTCTTCATTAAATCAAACCTTTGATGTAACAGTCCATATTCTTCAGGAAATGAAAGTTTGGAACTCTTTCAGTCAGAAAATCTAGAACAGGCCTGGAAAGCTTCACTTGTAGAGAAATAAGTTCCATAGCCAGTCTGTATGTCAATGTAGTTTCCCATGAAGAATCAAGATCCAGATCTCTCTTGTTAGATATTGACGTGGATATAGCATTATTTGTAGAGACCTGCATAATGTTAGTTGGACTTGACACTGTGGGTGTAGGTGACAAATAAATCTTTCTCCTTGTTCTCCTAGTATAGTGAGCAACAGATTTGTCTTGAGAAGACTCAAGAGGTGTAGACATAGAAGTGATCTTGGGATGAGATCCTTTTTCAATAGACAGTCTTTTGAGAGACAGTATCCAGTAACTGTTTTCCCTTTTTAAGAACTACAGCCTTTTGGGAGACTGCAGCCTGGCTATGACTAGGTGTTCCATCTCTTTGTCCTAGCTTAGAAAGTTGAATTGTAGCCTTCAATTCTGCTATCTCAACAAGAGATATATTATCATCATCTTCACTAGAACTACTACTTGAAATGACAAATCTTCTCTTCCTTACAAGTGATGTCTTTTGAGAAACACCAGAGGTTGGCTTCTTTGAAACAATAGGCTGTGGATCAAAATTTGGTTCTAGAATTGTTTCAGAGACTATAATGTTTTGGCTACTTGGGTAGACACAGGGGGGTTCTCCTCCAACTGAGATTCCTGAGTCATTTCACCACCAAAGAAAGAAGAATTATAGATAGTAGGAAGATGAGTTCTTAGAAGTACCTGAACATGATTTGGATAGTGTAATGCAGGTATTTCATCTAGATTCTTTTCACTGTCCTTCTTTGTAATGTCAGAGAAAATTCTCTTTTGTTGTACATAAGAATAAACACAATATTCTCTACCAAATCTAGCTTCAGCATCAGGAATGAAATGGTTAATAAACAGTTGCATGAATCTGTGATAATAAACCATATTCCTGTCATGATCTCTTGACCCAAGTTTAATACTCATCTGACTTAAGATAATGTGACCAAAATTAATTACTCTGTTATAAAGCAAAGCATATGCAATATGTGATGTAACAGCAGTAATTTGTTGAAAAGAACTACATTTACCAGTAAAACATTTAGCAATTTGATCAAAGAAGAAAGACCATTATTTCCTAAGAAAAGATATATTTAACTAGCTCATGTTATCTAGAGGTCCATTATAACCTAATGCAGATAACATAGTTCTCACATCATCATCAGATGGTACATTCTCCAAATTTGTACTAACAGGTAAGTGAAGTACTGAATTAACAACAAATTTAGTAAGATCAAATGAATCTTGTCCTAGGTGTAGAACAATCTTACCTGATTGACTCTGAGTAGAATCAATTACCTCAGCATTCTCCCAAGCTTCTGAAACAGCTACTTGATTAATTTGTGGAGATGCTGTCAAGGCATAGCTTAATGGTCCTTTCTCCATAAAGTCCATTATCGGGTGAAAATCAGTTGACACCCCTTCCTTGTTGATGATAGCTGCAACATGATTGTTCATCATAAAATCAAAGTCACCAAACTTGAAAGCTACTGATTTGGGTAGTCTTCTTTGAGTTACCATTTTGATCTGAAAAGAACTTAAGAAATCTTTGAAATTGATTAGTGATTTTGAGAACTCGAGTGTGTTTTTGCTTTAGAGAATGAAATTAGAGAAAGCAATTACACGATTAGAGTGTCAAAATAATTATATTTCAAAAATCCTTCAGACCCATTATCCCACGTTGACACGTAGGTTGACAGGTGTCAGTCCCTGAAAAAATGCAGTTACCTACGACTTTTGGAAAATAAAATCCAAAAATAATTTCAAGTAAATAAGTCAAGGTAAAATCAAGATAAAAATCAATACTGATCAGCTTTCTTTTCCTGATGTGATCTTCTCATTAGGATAATCACACGATTCAATGTGATTTCTGAATAAAAAGAATTACTAATCCTGATGTGAACACACTTGTATTCCTGATCAATATCATCCTGATTCCAGAGACTAAATGAAGTTTCCACATGGCATTTTCTTTTACCTTGAAAAAGAAATAACAAAATCAATTGGTTAAATTCATTCAATATTTCTTGAAAATACAAGAAATACAGTCAGACATAATTATGACTGAATGCATTGATATCTCCCAAATGACTGTTCAGCTTCCCACGTCTTTCTATAAAAGAAATCTATGCCTTATGCCATTCTCCAAAACCTTTTCATTCTTTTCTCTTTCAATCATGACTTCTAACCCAAATCTTCATATAAACCCTAGCTTTTGGTTCATTACCACTGAGAAGTTCTTTACTCTTGATGATCAGGAGCAAGTGAACTATCTCTTAGAAGAGATGACTTTTCTCATCAAGTCAGATATGGTTGAACTAAACCCAGACGATTTTCACGAGTCTCCTCTAAAACATCTACCAGTTAGATACAATCCTCCTCTAATCTCTTCACACCTTGAGGATGAAGAATTTGGTGAAGAGTCTGAGGTTGATCTTGATGGAGATGCTATTCATCTTCTTCAATAAGCATGAAGATGAGTCGGCTGCTTTCATTCAAGTCGCCCAGACAAGAAATTCATTCTTGAGATGCTCCTTGTCCTGAAGTCGATCGTTGAGTATTGAAGCAGCAACACTTTAGACAAGAATAGAATTATCAGTAGTAGTTAGACAAAAGAAGAATTGTATTTCATTTTCATGTATGTAATACTTTTGATTAATGAAAATACAAGTTTTCTTAATATCTACTTATCTATCGTTGTTTATTGACTCACATGAATAATGATTTAAATTATCAGTATGCATGTAATAAAACTTGCTAACATAGACTTAACAAAACTCAGAATTAAATCACTAAATAACATGAACTTCAGAATTTGAAACAGTAAGACACACAAATTTCACAATCCTGATACTGAAAATACAATCCTGATGTCAATACTGATGACGTCAGCATACTGATAGCAATCCTGATGTTTATTAACAAGTCTATCATACTGTAATTTATCAAAGTAAAGTGTTACAGCTTAAGCATTTAACAATCAAGTATAGATCCTGACAAAATATCAAGTCTATAAGCTGAAACAACATACCTTGCTACTTGTGTAGATGTTAAAGATCTAAAAATTTAACATTCCTAACTCACTAACCAATTTAATGAATGTAGCCTCATAAAGTGGTTTAGTTAGAATCTCTGCAAGCTGTTTGTCAGTAGGAACGAAATGAAGTTCCACAGTACCATTTTCAATATGTCCTGACATCAATGTGCTTAGTCCTTGAGTGTTGAACTGGATTTTCTGCAATTTTGATAGCACTAGTATTATCACAAAACATAGGAATATTACTAAGTGTCATACCATAATCCATCAACTGATTTCTTATCCAAAGGAGTTGAGCACAACAACTGCCTGCTGCAATGTATTCAGCTTCTGCATTTGAAGTTGAAACTGATTGCTGCTTCTTGCTTGCCCAAGAAATCAATCTGTTTCCCAAGAATTGACATGTACCTGTAGTGCTTTTCCTGTCTATTTTACACCCTGCATAATCAGAGTCTGAATAGCCAATTAGGGAGAAATCAGATTCTCTTGGATACCATAAACCAAGATTTGGAGTTCCCTTGAGATATCTAAAAATTCTCTTCACAACAATTAAATGAGATTCCTTAGGATCACTTTGGAATCTAGCACATAAACAGGTAGAGAACATTATATATGGTCTACTTGCAGTTAGATATAACAGTGAACCTATCATGCCTCTATAGCCAGTGTTATCAACACTCTTTCCCTTAGGATCAGAGTCTAGCTTAGTTGCCGTTGCCATGGGTGTCTTTGAAATTGTACAATTTTGAAAGTCAAACCTTTTTAAAATATCTTTGATATACTTTGACTGATTAATGAAAATACCAGTCTCAGTCTGTTTGACTTGCAACCCTAAAAAGTAATTTAGTTCACCCATCATGCTCATCTGATATTTAGACTGCATAAGCTTGCTAAACTTAACATATAACTTTTCATTAGTAGAACCAAATATAATATCATCAACATAAACTTGAACTAAAAGCAAATCACCTTTTATCTTTCTAAAGAATAGAGTTTTGTCAATTGTACCTCTTGTGAAGCCATTTTCAAGAAGAAATTTAGACAAAGTCTCATACCATGCTCTTGGTGCCTGCTTTAGTCCATAGAGTGCCTTGTCAAGTTTGTAGACATGATTTGGAAACTTTGGATCAACATACACTTCCACATACACTTCCTCATCAAGCTTGCCATTTAGAAAATCACTCTTTACATCCATCTGGTATACCTTGAATTTTGAATGAGCTGCAAATGCAAGAAACATTCCGATTGCTTCCAATCTTGCTACAGGTGCAAAGGTATCATCATAGTCAATTCCTTCTTCCTGAGAATAACCCTTGGCCACCAATCTTGCTTTGTTTCTTACAGTCATACCAGATTCATCTAGCTTGTTTCTGAAAACCCATTTAGCACCAATAATAGATCTATCTTTAGGTCTTGGTACCAGTTTCCAAACATTGTTCCTCTCAAACTCATTCAATTCTTCCTACATTGCTATTACCCAATCAGTATCTTGTAAGGCTTCTTCAACCTTCTTAGGTTCATTCTTTGAGAGAAAACAACTGTACAAGCATTCATTTTGAATTGATCTTCTAGTTCGAACACCACTATTTGGATCACCAATAATCAAATCTTCAGTATGATCCCTTGTCCATTTTCTAACAGGTGGTAGATTGTTCCTGCTAGACTCTCATCCTAAGTTAGTGGTATTTCTTGTAGAAGTGTGTTCATTTCCTTCAAAAGCTCCCCCTTTAACAGTAGAATCAGTAGATTCAATACTGCTGCTAGTTTCTGATCTTCCTTCATTAGACTCTGAAGGATCAGTTCCTGATGAAGTAGACTCTGAAAGACTAGTCTGATCCTTACCAGTCTTGTGTTCTCCTTGATTGAATTTCTCCCCATCAATAGTAGCATTCCTTTGAGAAGCAATAGAGATTTCCTCTGGAGAACCTTCATCATCACTGGAGAGAATCTCAGAATACTTAAGATTTTCAAATTCCAGATTGTCATGACTTTCATCAGTTTGCAAAATTCCAAACTTCTTACCATCAAATGCAACATGAATTGATTTCATAACAATGTGAGTTCTGAGATTGTATACTTTGAAGGCCTTTGATGCTGAATATCCTAGAAAGATTGCTTCATCCGATTTGGCTTCAAATTTCCCAAGTTGTTCTGGATGAACTTTATGGACATAGCATTTGCATCCAAAGATGTGAAAGTATTTCACACTTGGTTTCTTTCCTTTGATCATCTCATAGGGAGTTTTACCATGAGCATTTACCAAGGTACAGTTTTGAGTGAAACATGCAGTGTTGATAGCTTCTGCCCAAAAATAGGTTGGAAGCTTTGCATCTGCAAGCATGGTTCTTGCTGCCTCTACGAGAGTTCTGTTCTTTCTTTCTACTACACCATTCTGCTGAGGTATTCCAGGTGCAGAAAACTGTTGATTAATTCCTTTGTCTGCACAATACTCCTCCATTGTAGAATTCTTAAATTCTGTACCATTGTCACTTCTGAGCACTTTGAACTTGTACTCAGAGCTATTTTGAATATTCTTGACAAGTTCAATGATTTGCTGAGGAGCTTCATCCTTGTTATGTAGAAAGAATACCCATGTGAACCTTGTGTAATCATCCACTATAACTAGAGCATATCTTTTCTTGTTGATAGACATAATGTTTAATGGACCAAATAAATCAAGATGCAGCATGTGAAATGGTTCAGTAATTGAATTTTCTGTCTTGCTCTTGAAAGTGGTTCTTCTTTGTTTACCAAGCTGACAAGCAGCACAAAGTCCATCTTGCACATAGTTTGCCTGAGGTAGGTCTCTCACCAGATGATGCTTAACAAGTTGATTAAGCTTCTTGAAGTTGAGATGTGAGAGCTTCTTGTGCCAGTTCCAGCTTTCATCATTTGATGCCTTGTTGTAAACACATCTGACAGTTCCTTTAAATGTGTCACTGAAGATGGCTTCATATATGTTACCATGTCTCTGACCAGTCAGAACAATGTCTCCATTCTTCATATTCAAGATTTTGCATCCTTCACTGTCAAAGATTGATTGGTAACCCTTATCACCCAGTTGACTTATGCTTAAAAGTGTGTGTTTCAAGCCTTCAACCAATGCTACATTTTCTATGATGACATTCCCCAAAATAATTGAGCCATATCCCAGAGTTTCTCCTTTGTTGCCATCTCCAAAGGATATTACTGGGCCAGCTTTCCTCTCATACTTTGTAAGCAGGGACTTCTTTCCAGTCATATGTCTAGAGCATCCACTGTCAAAGATAATTGAATGCTTCTTTCCAGTGCCCTGCAAACAAAAACTAGCTAGTTAGAATTTTTTTAGGAACCAACAGGCTTTGAAGATTTTGCTTTTGATTTACCTGTTGCAGAGTCAACCTTAAACTTAGATTTCACAAACTGTTTGTGACTAGGAGTTTCAAATTTCAGAGAATAATAGTCGTAATACAGTTCATGATATTCCTTACACATATAAATGGAATGAAGTAAACTACCACAATGATAACAGGGTTCTTGTGGTTGGTATTGAATTCTTTGAGTCTTGGGGAATCTGGACTCAGTTTTCCAAGAAGGTTTTTGATTGCAGTCTAGGGCTAAATGATTATGATTTCCACATTTATAGCATTTCTTCCTAGGTGCATCAGGTACATTCTTGTAATTATTCTCTGTGTTAATACCTTCTTTTCCATTCCTATTTCTTCTGATCTTGCTAGACTCTGAAATACTTTCTAGTCTCTGTTTCAACTAAGACTTAGACAGAAAACCTATGTTGACATTCTTAGGTTTTTCTAACACTCTCTCATCTGAATTGCTATTGTTAATTCTTTTGTGCACAACTGGGGTACCTTTAGAATCAACAAATTTAACATATTTAGATTCAGAAACTATCTTCTTACCTTCAGACTTAGATGTGCTAGCTTCAGTTTTACTATCATCATTGACAATTAATTATCCAAGGTGTCCCTTGATAATTAATTGTCAAAAGATGATAATTATTAACTTGACTTCAAATTTGCTTTCCTACTTCTCAACTTCCACTGAGATGAACAACCCTAGACTGATAGGGGCCATAAGGACTATCTGTTTGTGTGATAGAAGTCTGACGGGACGCCGTCACTTGTGGGTTGTGAAATACAAGAAGGCTAATTACCTTTAGTATGTCTTAATTGAGACACGCAACGTGAGTTCTTATGATCATATTGATCTCTCAGTAAATTCTCTTATCTCAAATAAGGTTTACTTCAAAATTCATAATCCTAGGATCACCAGTTTGTGACATTTGTCTTGGTATGGCAGCTATCTTTTCAAAGCTTCATAATTCTTGTTATCTCTAATGAATTTCAAGGGGATGCCAATCAGGTCAGCCAAGTCAGAATATCAGAGCGGAATCGCCTAGTACAAGAGCGAATTCCAAGACGAATAGAATATTAGTAACGTATCGATAGAATTGGTTCGTTCTCTCTCTCAAGGTTGTAATGTTAATGGGAAGTTGATCAAGCTATATTTGAAAGGAAATGAGAATGGTGATATGATGTGAACTCCAGTGATAGCCATCTCCGATAGAGACATTATAGATGGTTTGAGATTTTGGTGGTTAAGGAATCCCAATAGAGGCCTTAGCCGATTCCGTGGACGGAATCCTTTTAAGGAGGGTAGATTGTAATAATCCGAATTTTCAGGATTTATTATTTTGATGATTTAAGTATTTTATTTATTTTCCTATTAAGGAGGAAAAAGATTGTGGATATTTTGAGAGGTCAAATATATATGTTATTATGTTTTCGTGTTTATATGATAGTTTACGGGTGTTGAGTAAGCCCGTGTATTTTTATTTGTATTTTGAGGATTGAAATGTATTTAAATCATGCATTGTTGAGCTTCGGAAATTTATATAAAATCATCGGAGCATTTAAAAATCATGAAATCTTTTGTAAAATTATCTTTATATATTTATTGAGTTTTAAAATTTTTGGGTGGATTAATTTGGGAGCATAAGTATTTTAAAATGATTTTAAGAGTTTTATTATATTTAAAGGATCAAAACTTTGAAAATTCATATTTAATTAATTTTTTATCCGAAAAATATTTTGAAAATATGTGCGTGTTTGTAATTTTATGTTCTTTATTTTAAAAATGAAAAGTTTAATTTTCCGAATATTTTATTTGATTTCGATTTTAAAGAGTCGTTTAAGAGTATTAAATGGGGCCGGTACGAAGAGTAGTAGAGATGTATGTTAATGGGCCAAGCCCATTTAGGAAAAAGAAATGCAGCCCAGCAGTGAGAACTCTCTAGAGAAGTCGGGAAGAAAAAAAAAGAAGAGATTGAAGAAGAGAAGAGAGATTGGGAGAGAAATTGAGAGAGATTAAAGAGAAGAGATTGGGGGAAGAGAAATTAGAGCTTATATACATACATATATATATATATATATATATATATATATATATATATATATAAGTGTGTGTATAGGTGTGTGCAGGGGGAAGGGAGAGCAGCCGCGGCAAGGAGGAGACCGCGGGTCGGGGCGGCGGCGCGTGGAGGAGGCGCGCGGCTGCTGCGTTGGTGACTGGTGGTGGCCGCGAGTTCTGTGCGGCAGTGGTCGGTAGAGAGAGAGAGAGAGAGAGAGAGAGAGAGAGAGAGAGTCGCGGGAATTGGAAATTCGGAAGGTATAAACTCTTGTTTATATATATTTGTTATTTATCTCAATTTTCGATGTAATTATTAATTTTCGTAGTTAATTAGTTTCGAATCATGTGAATTGTTATAATTAAATTAGAGTTAATTGTGATATAATTGATTATAATTGTGTAATTGTTATGGGATTCTCTTGTAGTTAATTTTTCAAGATTTTTGCAAAAGAAAGTTTGTTAAAATGTCAAATCTTCTTAGTTTTTCAAAAAAATCAGATTGTATTACTTTTGATAATTGACTTGGTTTGATGGTTTTGGTTATGTGAATTGTAAGTTTGATGGTGAGCTGCTGTCTTGTTTAATTTGTATAAAATTGAGTTTTTATCAGATGATGTTCGTTCTTAAGTCATTGGAAAGATATTTCAAATATCTACAAGTTTTGTGTTTTGAGTTTTCTGAGATTTCAAACCGAAATATGAGTTTTCTGCCTTGTAAAATTTGACCAGATTTGATCGGTCATTTCAAACTCTGTTTTCGAAAATTCGTAGTAAATTGATCGTATGTCCCAAATTTCTGAGCCATACCATTCTGAAAAGCTCTTTTCAAAATCTACAATTCTTATTTACAGTCCATTTTCGAATTATAAGATCTTAGTACTTTAAACTTGGAAATACTAGAAAAATCCTGTTCTGACTCTGTTTTAACAGCTCACTATTTAATTGTTTTAGAATGCATTACTTATCCATTTTTAACGAGCCTTATCATTCTGGAAAGGGTATCGAGATTTTCTTCAACTTTTGTGTTCTGTACTTTTTAAGTTAAGCTTGTCTTGATGGAGTAAATTGAGTTGCAAACAGAACTTATCATTTAGGTTTCAAGTGTGTCAATGGTAATGACATTGTATTTGGCTCTAATGAAAGTTATATATGCATACTTGTTATTGTACGAGTCGAATACTTGAATTTGATTGTAAACATTGATTTAAGTGTAAGTTGTATGGTGTTATTGATTCAAATTGTTAATGATAATTAGCATGTTTAAAGGATTGTTAAGAGGTTACTAATTTACTTTGATAATTGTTAGATTCCTATTTCTTATGTGTTATCTGCGAGGAGTTGAAATGAGATCACGAGTCTTAAATGTCAATATTTAAGTACTTGTGAAATTCTCTTCAACTAGTTCCTCGGGCTTACGAATATCCCTGATTAACTATCACGAGTATAATTAATATACTTGAGTGGTGTGATCATCGATATAGCGTAAGTAATAGTTAGGGCTAGGGGTTGTTCCCTAGGGCTTACGAACATCAATGATTGATTGTCACGTGTATCATTAAAATACGTGAGAAATACGATCATTGGTGTAGCGTAAGTAGTAGTGTAATATAAATCATCATGTGCTATGTGCCGCATGTCAGGGCGGATACTTTCTTATGTGTTTATTTTATGTTGCTGCAAGTTGAGGCAGCTTTATTTTTGCAAAAACAGGGTTGTATTGTATTTGAGGGGCTGTGCCCACAGTCCGATAAACGAATACTTCATGCCGAAATTTTCTGAAAATCCCCTGCAATTAATTATATTTAATTTATTAAATTTCCGTGGTCCAGGGGCATGAAGTGGATGTTAACTGTTTATGTGTATATGTGTTAAGTGGTTGATTTGAGGATTAATTATTGTCTCGAGGATTTATGTGCTAAGTTAAGTATTAAAAATGGTATTGAGGATCAATGATGCTTTGAGGATTAATTATATATTAAATTGGTTTAAGTCTATTAAATGGATATAAATGTGTTATGTGCATTAAGTGGTATTAGAATAGTTAACTATAGGGAAGACGCCTATAGTTTTTCTTTATGTGACTTAGTAGTAACTCTGAGTCGGGACTACTCAAGATACGAGGCTGGACTGACACGTACGCGTAACTATTGCAGTCGTTAAAGCATGATCAGGTTGAAGCGGTGTATATCAAATAGGAAAGATCGGGGCATCATATAAAGTCCATTGAATTACTTGGGCGGAATGCTGAGAATACGTTGCGTTCTTCTGCAAATGCTAAGGACCAGAGGCAAGTTATTATGCATGCTCTATTGTTCAGAGCATTTGTATTTTGAAATATATGATGTTTGAGAATCCAATTTGAATTCATAATTGCAATTTTTCTAAACTTGTACTTATTTATCAAAACCAGATTTGAGTTGAACTCTTTTGGTGTTATTAGTTACGTTATTATTCTGGAATGTGAATTTCCAGATTTGCTGATTATTAGAGGTTGTCGATTGTTCCGACACCTGAGACGTTAGATATAGGATTGGACTGTTAGTTTTTTTAAAGCGTGGACCGTAAGGGTCGGACCAGATTCGTGGTCAGAATTATTAAGGCCAATGTGTGCCGTGGATCCATTAAGGACATTGCTGTGTGCGTTTGTCCGGGGTTAGTGCGTGACTGATCAGCAGCCTAACCTAATTGTTTTATAAAAAAATTATATAAAAGTCCAATTCTATTCTAGTCACTGCATTGATATTACTTGAACTTTGATTACCTTTGAGTTCTTCTTTCTAGTTATCATGGAAATGGATTTTACATATCAGTTCTGCCATTGTTGCAATCATTTAATTATACGAATATATACTTGCTGATCAATTCTTTTGCTCATACTTGCTTGTTTTAAATATTAACCTTTCAGAGGAAGGTAGACAGATGAGGCTTACCTGCACAGCTTGGAAGAAGCAGGCAACATGACTTGTGAAGATGATTTGATCCAGAAATTTTATAGCTAGAGTAATTTGTATGTTTGTATATTGAAGTATTGTAAGTAATACTTTATATATATAATATTAGTTGCTAGTATACTTCTCATAGAAGATTATACTACTAATACTAGTATAAGTTGTAAGATAAGGTGATGTAATTAGATGGATAGTGAGAATGTAATATTTAATTCTCGTTTCTAGCCCTATAGCCTAGAAGATGCTGGTGGTTTGAAAGTTAAAATGATGTAATTCTTTTATTAAATGATTTCATATGGATTAAAATTGTTAAAAAAAAATTTAGTTGTTAATTGAAATAAATGGATTAGTGTGATTAATCAAATGTGTGAAATTGGGGGTGTTACAAGTTGGTATCAGAGCTGAGGTTATAGTAAACTAGAAACGAGAGTGAGTAGGAGTGTGTATAGTTATGTGAGAACGTCAGAACTCATATAGAGTTTATGTTGGACTATCGGATGTTGTACCAATGGTTAAGTTTCGATTGGAATGCTTTGTTGAGGAGTATGTTTGAGATAGGTTTCACTTTTGGATGGTTCTGGAGGTATGTCTAAGGATCATCCTCAAAGACAAGTATTGTTTCAAGGGGGCATGGGTCGCCCGAGGTAGGAAATTTATGACTTTAAGGGATTCATATAGGCAGCTAAGTATTCCCCGATCTATAGGGAATTTCAAAATGATTGTAGAGAATAAAAGGTTGACATTTAGTATTGTGGCAGTGATATGCTGAGACTGAACTCGTATTGTTTAAATTCCAAAGAAGGAAATAAAATAAGATCACTATGCAAGATCATTAGTCGAAGTTGTGGGTAACTAAATTTTCTCGAGCATAAGAGAGTTTGAGGTAATATTATGAAGGGATTGGTGAACAGACACTGATCATCTCAAATGATTACATAGATTAATGGTGAAGTTGAGGTTGGTCGATATAGACAAAATATATTTTATGAATCGAGACGGAATGAGAAAGTTTGAGAAAGACGTAAATAAGAAGGCTGTTATGCCGATAGTGTTAAGCTTGAGTAGCACACGGGATTAACGCGAGAAAAAGGAAAGTATGGTATTAAGAAGCATTTATTTTCATGATCTCCTGGAGTACTGCCCATTCGACAGGTGGAATTCGTCGTTGATTAGGGGCGACACCGGAATCAAAGTCTTCTTGGCGAATAGAACGCTTGCATGAGGAACTCGTGCTGAGTTGGATAAAACTCCCTGCGATTATAAAGGTCGATGGTTGAATCTTTAGCGATTACTGAGAAGTCGACGATGGCGTAAATTATCGAGCACCTTAGGGTGTGCACGGAAAAGAAGAAATTTTAGAATCGAACGCTTATCTGTCAAAGGAACCGACATAAGGGGCATCTGTGAGACCTTGGCAATACTCTCCCTATTTGTAAACCCTTTTGATTACCTCCCTAATCTATGAATTATTTGATATCTCTCCAAGCGAGATTTTTGGATAAAGAATATATTCCCTCTTCTGAGTTAAATTGTCATACCTGTGTTCACCCGTACTGGGTTTCAATTGTGCCAGAAGCTTCCATTATACCTACTTTCAAGTTTCTGAAGCCCTGCCAATGATATTATTTCAAACTTCCACTTTTCTACAATAGTGGACAATTCCATGGTGATATAGCACCACTTACTTGTTGTATACCAGAATCCTTCTGGTTATCCTTCCTTTGGAAATCACGCCTTGGAATCTGATCAATTTTAATCCAAGGTGTCCCTTGATAATTAATTGTCAAAAGATTATAATTATTAACTTGACTTCAAATTTGCTTTCCTACTTCTCAACTTCCACTGAGATGAACAACCCTAGACTGATAGGGGCCATAAGGACTATCTGTTTGTGTGATAGAAGTCTGACGGGACGCCGTCACTTGTGGGTTGTGAAATACAAGAAGGCTAATTACCTTTAGTATGTCTTAATTGAGACACGCAACGTGAGTTCTTATGATCATATTGATCTCTCAGTAAATTCTCTTATCTCAAATAAGGTTTACTTCAAAATTCATAATCCTAGGATCACCAGTTTGTGACATTTGTCTTGGTATGGCAGCTATCTTTTCAAAGCTTCATAATTCTTGTTATCTCTAATGAATTTCAAGGGGATGCCAATCAGGTCAGCCAAGTCAGAATATCAGAGCGGAATCGCCTAGTACAAGAGCGAATTCCAAGACGAATAGAATATTAGTAACGTATCGATAGAATTGGTTCGTTCTCTCTCTCAAGGTTGTAATGTTAATGGGAAGTTGATCAAGCTATATTTGAAAGGAAATGAGAATGGTGATATGATGTGAACTCCAGTGATAGCCATCTCCGATAGAGACATTATAGATGGTTTGAGATTTTGGTGGTTAAGGAATCCCAATAGAGGCCTTAGCCGATTCCGTGGACGGAATCCTTTTAAGGAGGGTAGATTGTAATAATCCGAATTTTCAGGATTTATTATTTTGATGATTTAAGTATTTTATTTATTTTCCTATTAAGGAGGAAAAAGATTGTGGATATTTTGAGAGGTCAAATATATATGTTATTATGTTTTCGTGTTTATATGATAGTTTACGGGTGTTGAGTAAGCCCGTGTATTTTTATTTGTATTTTGAGGATTTAAATGTATTTAAATCATGCATTGTTGAGCTTCGGAAATTTTTATAAAATCATCGGAGCATTTAAAAATCATGAAATCTTTTGTAAAATTATCTTTATATATTTATTGAGTTTTTAAAATTTTTGGGTGGATTAATTTGGGAGATTAAGTATTTTAAAATGATTTTAAGAGTTTTATTGTATTTAAAGGATCAAAACTTTGAAAATTCATATTTAATTCATTTTTTATCCGAAAAATATTTTGAAAATATGTGCGTGTTTGTAATTTTATGTTCTTTATTTTAAAAATGAAAAGTTTAATTTTCCGAATATTTTATTTGATTTCGATTTTAAAGAGTCGTTTAAGAGTATTAAATGGGGCCGGTACAAAGAGTAGTAGAGATGTATGTTAATGGGCCAAGCCCATTTAGGAAAAAGAAACACAGCCCAGCAGTGAGAACTCTCTAGAGAAGTCGGGAAGAAAAAAAAAAGAGAAGAGATTGAAGAAGAGAAGAGAGATTGGGAGAGAAATTGAGAGAGATTAAAGAGAAGAGATTGGGGGAAGAGAAATTGGAGCTTATATACATATATATATATATATATATATATATATATAAGTGTGTGTATAGGTGTGTGCAGGGGGAAGGGAGAGCAGCCGCGGCAAGGAGGAGACCGCGGGTCGGGGCGGCGGCGCGTGGAGAAGGCGCGTGGCTGCTGCGTTGGTGACTGGTGGTGGCCGCGAGTTCTGTGCAGCAGTGGTCGGTAGAGAGAGAGAGAGAGAGAGAGAGAGAGAGAGAGAGAGAGAGAGAGAGTCGCGGGAATTGGAAATTCGGAAGGTATAAACTCTTGTTTATATATATTTTTTATTTATCTCAATTTTCGATGTAATTATTAATTTTCGTAGTTAATTAGTTTCGAATCATGTGAATTGTAATAATTAAATTAGAGTTAATTGTGATATAATTGATTATAATTGTGTAATTGTTATGGGATTGTCTTGTAGTTAATTTTTCAAGATTTTTGCAAAAGAAAGTTTGTTAAAATGTCAAATCTTCTTAGTTTTTCAAAAAAATCAGATTGTATTACTTTTGATAATTGACTTTGTTTGATGGTTTTGGTTATGTGAATTGTAAGTTTGATGGTGAGCTGATGTCTTGTTTAATTTGTATAAAATTTAGTTTTTATCATATGATGTTCGTTCTTAAGTCATTGGAAAGATATTTCAAATATCTACAAGTTTTGTGTTTTGAGTTTTCTGAGATTTCAAACCGAAATATGAGTTTTCTGCCTTGTAAAATTTGACCAGATTTGATCGGTCATTTCAAACTCTGTTTTCGAAAATTCGTAGTAAATTGATCGTATGTCCCAAATTTCTGAGCCATACCATTCTGAAAAGCTCTTTTCAAAATCTACAATTCTTATTTACAGTCCATTTTCGAATTATATGATCTTAGTACTCTAAACTTGGAAATACTAGAAAAATCCCGTTCTGACTCTGTTTTAACAGCTCACTATTTAATTGTTTTAGAATGCATTACTTATCCATTTTTAACGAGCCTTATCATTCTGGAAAGGGTATCGAGATTTTCTTCAACTTTTGTGTTCTGTACTTTTTAAGTTAAGCTTGTCTTGATGGAGTAAATTGAGTTGCAAACAGAACTGATCATTTAGGTTTCAAGTGTGTCAATGGTAATGACATTGTATTTGGCTCTAATGAAAGTTATATATGCATACTTGTTATTGTACGAGTCGAATACTTGAATTTGATTGTAAACATTGATTTAAGTGTAAGTTGTATGGTGTTACTGATTCAAATTGTTAATGATAATTAGCATGTTTAAAGGATTGTTAAGAGGTTACTAATTTACTTTGATAATTGTTAGATTCCTATTTCTTATGTGTTATCTGCGAGGAGTTGAAATGAGATCACGAGTCTTAAATGTCAATATTTAAGTACTTGTGAAATTCTCTTCAACTAGTTCCTCGGGCTTACGAATATCCCTGATTAACTATCACGAGTATAATTAATATACTTGAGTGGTGTGATCATCGATATAGCGTAAGTAATAGTTAGTGCTAGGGGTTGTTCCCTAGGGCTTACGAACATCAATGATTGATTGTCACGTGTATCATTAAAATACGTGAGAAATACCCGTGCATCACAGTAGCTCTAATTGTCTAAAATGGTTAAGTGTATAACATACCCTTGTAGATCTCGAGTCATAGATCGTTTTGGCGTGAGAATTGAAGCAAACAGACTTACAGTTTAGGAATTATGGCCGATTTACTAAAAGTGGTTCGAAACCGTAAATGAAAATTGTAATTGAAATTGAACCCCCTTAACTCGAGTAATTCAGTGTCGAATCTTGGTAATTAAATATTAGAGATCATAAGGAAGGTGTGAGAGAAGACCTCATGTTAAAAAGGTCGTTTTTCGATTTTATAAAAATGTTCGAATCAAGGTTAAGTGCGAACGAACCCCTGAAAAGGATACTTGGTTATAACTTTGTAAAGTCACTTAGATAACGATCGATAAATCTCGAGATATAATCTTGGTTAGTAAACGATCGACCCTAGAACTTATATGACTCAAGTACCTATCAAGTGTTAGATTAATGACATACCTCGATAGCAAGCAAGTGTCGGGTCATAATGGTGTTAATGAGCGATGACTTGAAAACTTGCTTTAGCTTAAGTAAAATATTTACTTGGCGTTTAAAAGTGATAGGTGATTAACCCGGGATAATTTTGGTTATTTATAGATTGCCGGACCACCCTGAGTCATACCACTAGCATAGCGGGAGTACCAGGCAAGTTTCCAATACTTTGGAACTGTTGTTGTGATAATATATATATGCTGTTTTCTGATATATATATATATATATGCCATAGCATGCATGCCTACTTTCAAGTTATATTGTGATCCTTGTTCCCTGATTTATTTTTAGCTTATAAGCTAGATAGATAACGTATCAGTTATAAGCTGGATATTGCTAAGACCCTTAAGAAAGGGCATTTTAGTCTCATTCTTCGAATATAGACCGGGAGTCAGTAATTCTTGATATATCTTGATTATTCCGGAGAGAATATTTAAGTTAATATTTCTCCAATATTTATTCAATAAATATTATTTCAAATATTCATTCGAACTTTATGTAGTCAATGAATATTATTTCTAATATACATTTAAAGTTGATTCATTTATCGAATATTATCTCGATTATTCCTTTGGAATTTATTCATTATTTATTTATTGAATATTATTTCAAATATTCATCTTATCATTATCTAAATATTATTTCGAATATTCGTTCGAGTTTTATTTATTTGATAAGTATTATTAATTTAAATATTCATTAATTATTTAATGAATATTATTTGTGAATATTTATTCCAGGATTATTCCGAGTGATATTTTATATTAAGATTATTCC
This sequence comes from Saposhnikovia divaricata, assembly GCA_036435485.1. Classification (NCBI taxonomy): domain Eukaryota; kingdom Viridiplantae; phylum Streptophyta; class Magnoliopsida; order Apiales; family Apiaceae; genus Saposhnikovia; species Saposhnikovia divaricata. Next base: position 40,429,103 of record CM071599.1, read on the forward strand.
TTCAATATTTTTAACGTAATAAATATTCTTTGGAATATTTATTTAATTCTTTTAACTCATTTCAAAAATGATTTACTTCATTCAAATATTATCTTCGACCTTCGAATATTATGTAAATTATTTCGGAGTCTTATTATTAATACTTGTATCAAGAAAGGTTCTCAAAATTCCATTCTTCATTCAAATCTAACTTTCAAATTATAAGGGAACCTTACTTGAGAAATATTATTTATCTTGTTGACTTCCCGGTCATAAATCCTTCGAAATTATTCTTTTCACTCGCAACTTGGTTGCTATTTGCTTATTGAATCTTTGTGTACCTTCTCATCATTCGAGGGGTAAGATTGTTGGAACAAGTACCATTAACAAGCAGTAGCTTGGGAAATATTGGTGAATTTTCCTTTCCAACTAGATACGACTACTTTGTGGAGTCTTATCAACAAGTATTATACTTGGGGAAAGGGGGACGAACTTTACGTTTCAGAGTTGTGGATGTTATTCGAACTAGGAGCCACGTAAGTGGCCCAGTGGCGCCGGCCCAGCAATGGCCCAACCGTTGGCCGGGGGGTTCCAGAGGGCGGTAGACAAGTAAATCCGTCGGTGCTTCCTTCTACATGTAAAGAACAAAAGTGGGGAGCATAACATGCGACTGATCATCGTAAATGTTATGTCTCTGGCGCGTCAATGCTCCAGGATTAGTTCATTTTCTCAGAGTTGGAAATTTTCTGCAACATTATCATTGTTGGCAGAGTTGAAAAGTGTTTGAAACTGGAATTGCAATATTTTTTCTGCAAGTTCCTCTTTTATGATAAATGATAATATCTTGCTTATCTTTGACATAGCAGATATTTCCACGGATTATATATGTTGAGTTACCTTGTAACTTCATTGCTTACATTATACTGGCACTATCTTCGTTAATGCATGGCATATGGTTTCAAAGATATTTGAACTGTTATATATCATCGCTGTCCAGTTATATTATTGTTGGTGGGCTATTGCTCACCCTTTCTTATTTATTATGTCACAACAATAGCTAGGACTGATGGCCCGCGTAAGGCACACTCGGCGCAAGCAGGTTACCCCAGCTCGAGGACTACCCGCTGATATCATTTCTACCATTGCTGAGGTAGCATAGATAGGCAGCTTTTGGTGTACCAGTTTAATTATATGTATGATTAATCCTAATTAACGACAAGAACTTTTAAACTTATGTTGTTATCCTTTTGGCTTGTAATAACTTTTATTCGTGGATCCTATAATCAGCAGACTTATTTCAATTTCATCTCTGGGACTATAACTGTATGTGCGTGTGATTGGATATTATTGCGGGGTCACAGTATGTTGTTTATTTATTTGGACTCAAGTCAAGCATTATCATGGAAATTGAGACCGTAACGACCCGATCCCTGATCCCGGATCTGGGGGTGTTACAGAAATGGTATCAGAGCGAGATTTATATATCCCAAGAGATGATGCGACATTATATAATAATAAATTCACTAAGATAATAAGAACTCTTGCCAAGTTCACCTAAAACCCTTATGGGAACTCTTAAAATATCATGATAGTAACTTAGCTCGATATCGTATCGACGAGTAAGGCAACGGACCTTGAGGCTTACGAGCAGCAGCACGAGGATGCTTTATTATATGTTGACGGTCGTCTTAAAGACTCGATAGAGTACCCTAGTTAGGACCCGAAGGAGGTTCCAACTAAGGAGGGAATCCTGTTAAGGATAAAGAATTTACCCTTGAGGAAATGAGGGCTGCAGCCAGAGTAAAATATAGTGTTCAGAGAAGTGAGTATAAAGAACTGAGATATTATTAAGAAAACTAAAGATGCATATTGGATTCATAGCCAGACTACCGGATGTAGTACCAGCAAGTAAGACGGATTGAAAGGATTACTTGAGAACTCATATGGGGATAGATGAGAATCCTTAAAGACTTTCAGATCAGTGTGAAAAGAGTTAGAATAATGCGTGCTTGTCAAGGACATCGATATAGGACGGGGAGCAGAGTCTCTAGGAGCAGTTGAGGTATAGGCAACAAGTGCCATATTATTGGATAAATGAATTAGTGTGAATATTGTCAAAGGTAATTCTCCATGAGAAGGCAGATTCCATAGGTTATAAATTATGAAGTCAAACTAAGATAGAGGAAGTGATCTTATCCAGGAAATGTTCATATTTTGTTGAATGGATTAGCTTATAAAGTGAAGACAGTGTGAAATAATGGCATGATTGGACAATGTGATAGAAGTAGTAAAAGAGACGATGATCTCAGAATCTACAAGAGGAAAAGACCAGTGAGTCTATGATAAACTCGTAATAAGACTACTGTCAGGGATTAAGTATAGGGTTATTTCAACTCAGTGAAATGATGAACCAGAAACATTAGATGCATGTGATTCAGAGGAATATTAAATTCTTTCTTTTCCTTGAATGGATTATAGTAGTTGCCTTAAGTTTACTCCGACACTGAATCATAAATGGATCAAGTAATACGATCAAATAGCAAGTGGGGTTGGTTGACCCCGCCGAGTTAAAGGCAGTTTCAATTGAGAAAGGCCAACCACACCAACAAAGGACTAAGAAGTTTGAATGAATGAGAAAATGTGAGAAAATCTTCCTGGTGCTAAAGAAGAAATTTGAGGCGACCCAGCGTTGGCATTGCCAAATGGAAGAAGGAAGACTTTGTGATATATTATGACGCACCTCATATAGGTTTAAGTGGTGTGCTTATGCAGCACGACAGGGTAATTGCGGATGTATTCGGACAGCACGGTTCACCAGGTTCGGATGGCCCTGGTAGTGCCAATTTTGTGGAACAATTAACTCCGACGGTAGTGGTCCTTCTTAGACTAATGGTTAGGTAGACTGACATTTGGTAGTATCAACTATTAGGACGTATATGCATCAGGAAGATGTGGCATGTTTCAGTTTGAAACTTCTGATTTCCCTTCTATGGGATGTATATATTTGATTCCTTTCCAGTGGGTAAACTTCCAACTTTGTGTTAAACATTCCGTATTATAACTGCTTATGATTCTACCTACTTGGATGTTCATAGAAATGATCTATAGGTTTCGAAATTGATCTTCTTAATTGTTACCAGTGGGTGGATAGATTAACCAAAATTTTCTAGATTCTGGAAAGAAATTCAACAAACTTTGGCAAACCTTGTCTTTCTGATTATCAGAGAACGTCACTAAGAAGAGTGGAGACTGGGGCTAACCCCGTGGATTGGGTAAGGTAGTCGCTATATGGGTTGGTGGACAGACCCTGATTATTGTGACTGATTGTAGAAATAAAATGATGAAGTTGAGATTGGACGATAAAGGGGAAAAGTACTTAAGGACCAAAACGGACCGAGGAGTTCCGGGATTGATTAAATGAAAATGTTATTATGCCAAAAGTGTAAGCTTGTAATATCCCAATCCCTAATTTTTCTTAGCCTTGTGTTAAGTTTCACAATATTTGGTTAATTAATACTAACTTTGGCAATTTTTTTTTATTCAATAATATTTTGATAAATTTATAAAATTAGATATGCGCCGATTTTGTTAAAGGCCAGATTATTAGAGTCTATTAGGAAGATGGGAAATTGTTCGAATTTTATGACTCGGTGCAATATATATACACGTAAATTATAATATAGATTAGTAGAGTTAGAATTTCATTCGTCGTGAGACAGGGGAGGATATTCAAATCACTTAAACACCAAATATTTGATATTGTTAAGTCTAGTTGGGTTTTATATCATTTTATATAGGGAAAGAAGGTTGGTCGTTTCATATGTTTCGATGTGGGACGAGTAAGATAGGTGTTTAAAAATAACAACTATTCTCAAGTATAGCTACTCCAAGTTTTGTTAGTATGTTGAATCAAGTTATCCATTGGAAAGAAGAAACATTCCTCATATAGGAATTCAAATGATTAAAGTTTAAGTTTAGACAATCATTTGGATTAACGAAAATCATTAAACTTATAATTATAGCTCAAGTTAGAGCCAAAAGTGATAGATTCTTGTCTTCTATTGACCAAGCTCATTGTAAGGCTTTTTATAAAGAAAGGGAGGCAGTTTGTTCAACATCTTTTTGATGTGGGACAACTGATCTCTAAATTTCTACAACAAACCCTATGTAATTAGGGAGAACCATAGTTGGGCATTCAAGGTTTTAAGAAGAATTCAAACCCCGGTGCATTCTTCTCAAGTTAAAAGGGCCAGGTCAGTGGTAGCACCAAACCATTACCTTCACTTATAATTATTAAAAATTTTATAGCTTTATTTAAGGACAAGTATCCATTAATATGGAACAAGTTCAATGTCTTACTTCACAAGATGGCTTGAAGACTAGTTATATAGGAAAAGGAAGACACCTTATTCCACATCTTATCGATGTGGGACAAAGTGAGATGTGAAAAAAATATATGTTCATATGTGAAGGACTTTGCACCTGAAAACCCACCAAGTGAGAACCACTCAGGGTTACATTTTGAGCTATAGCAACTCAACGATAAAGCCAAGTCGCTAAGGTGAAGATATAACAAGGCTGGAGCTGGTTTATATAGGTTTTAAGGGAATTTCACTCTGAAACTTTATCGATGTGGGATATTGTGAGTGCCAAGTTAAGTTGTGAGTGTGAAGGATTGAAGTCTTTATATTTATATTTTTACCTAAAATTTACCCTACTTACAAACTTGGGAAAAATGAGGCAAAATGGAAGTATTCACTTCAATGAGTTAAGTTGCTAAACACTTATTTATTTAGTTAGTAAAAACCAACTTCGAAGGAGTCCATTCCCTCCCCAACGAAGTGGGACATGTAAGAGACCTTCTTAAAAAAAATGGATGTATATCAAGTTTGTTTATATAGAGAAATGAGTACATTTTGGTTTATACAAATTCAATGTGGGACAAAATGAGATATGGAAAATCCCATTCCTCTTCTTAGTCCTCTATGTATGGTACCACCTTAAAATAATTTGCACCCTAAAATAATTTCGGCTATAGCAATTCAGGTTGCCAAGATGGGTAGAAAAATAGAAATTTGTGATTTTATTATGGCCAAATCAGGTTATATAATATTTGGAAGAAGTTTACTCTCCGAACTTAGCAATGTGGGACTAGTATGAATAAGGGAGAGCAAGAGATCCCACACCGAGCAGACAAGGGAATAAAATCTAGAATATATAGAAGAACTTAACTGCTCAAATACAATAAGAATAGCAGCAACTAGCTACATGGGTTGATAACAAAGGTTAAGTTTAAGTTTTGTCTCTCTCATTGAAGAGTTACTTTCTATTATTCTCCATCCCTTTCATCTTATACCACATCGAAAAGGTAAGGGGAGACTACCATTTTCTTTCCTATATATATACAACAAAATTACCATATTTAGAAGAGGTATCTGAAGGAACAACAACCTATACAGTTAGTTCTTTTCCTTTTTGTATTAAGTTTATTGATTAATTTATTAATTATAATTGATTTACTGATTATTAATTTGTTAAATTTAGAATTTAGGATTGTAAATAGGAAGTAGGTTTATTTTAATCAATGATGAGATTAATGGGTGTTAATTCTGGATATGATTTTTAGGAAATTAAGTCGATAACTTTGGGTTTCTGGACTGGGACAGGAGTCAAAGGCAGTGATAGATTATAGGTGACATAAGGTAAGTATATATAGTTTTATTTATTCTAAAAGCAAATATGTATAAATTTTATTTTAAATCGTTAAAACGTATTGATTGTTGTTGAGTTACACTATTTATGTGAATTATTTTTATGATTCTGATGATGAAAATACTCATTGATTGGTATTGTCCAAACTTGACGGTTATTCATTTCTAAAATGGTGTACACGTAAGTAGCTAATATTGTTGTTAGTTATGAGGTGATGAGATTATTGTATTAAGCTGGTTGATAATTGTTGGCTATTGTTTCGGCTATCAGCTATGTTGTTGAGATGGCTAGTCAATTGTTCTGGCTAGTAGTTATAATTCGATTAAGAATGAAGTAGTTCACGTTAAATGATAAATATTCGACTGAGTTAACAACCCATTTTATTGGGTATTGATGATGAAGATTACCGAAAGGTAATTGTTAAGACATATTGCCTTAAGTGCATCTGGAAAGACGAATGGATCCATTTCGTAGTCACGAAGATTACCGAAAGGTAATAGTAAGACAGATGATAATAATTGCATCTGGAAATGTTAAGGTTAAGAGACCTAATAAGGTCGCTCAGTTAAACAGAATTTTCTTCATATTAGAGGTTACAAGTTTTCCCTTTAAAATTATTGTCATTTTATAGTCTTCTCAAAATTCTCTATCTCCTTGACATTCTTATGCTATTAAGGCTTATGATTCGTTTTGTCGAAAAATCTTCTTACACTGCAATATATGCTTGCTGAGCTTTGTAGCTCATTGTTGTTATATTAATAACACTTTTCAGGTAAGAACGAAGTAGGTGAAGGTTCTAATACCTCTGGTAAAGGAAAAGGCCAGCGACTTAGAAAGAAAGAAAGGTTGCTTAGAGGAGTTTTATGTAAAATATGTTTAAAAAAAATTGCTTTTGGTAATAGCAGGTTGTATGTACAACTACAAGAATAGACTGTATCTTTTGTAAGTTCTTTTGTGCAAACATTGTAGCGTAATTATATATGTAAGCATAAGATGTTTATTGTAGAATTTTGTTGTTGGTTCAAGAGTAAAGTTAGTATGACGGTCTTGGTTCGGGTTTTGGTTGCGGAATCCGAGTTGGGGCTGTCACAAAGCTTGTGTAGCACGTGGGATCGATAAGAGAATTTGAAAAGATAAAAAAAATAAAGGAAAGGTGCCCGGAGATGGTACTGAGAAGTCGATTGAGATTTATATGGAGTAAATTTTGGCAAGGTTAGAAGGTATCGAGGAAGAGGAATGAACGAAGAGTGGCAGTGCTCAAGTTTAGTGAATATGCTACTCTGGTACATAAGAATTGCGGTGTAAATGAAAGCAGTGAACAAATGCAAAAAGAAGAAGTTTAAGAGTACGCGGGAAAAAGCATATTGATAAGCGTAACCTACCTTAGATAATTATCTTCGCTATGGACGAAGGAGGCACTATGCCGGCAATTGCTAGAAAAGTAATGCCATTAGCTAACCCTAAACTCACATACTGTAGCGCGGCTATTTGGGGCCATGTGGCAAAGAATTATAAAATGATTAAACCATCTATGTAAGGACAAAGCGGGGTGCTTCTAATCAAGCGCCAACCGCGAGAACTTTGGATATGAAGTGAAGTGATTCAGGCACATATGATTGACCAGCCTATGAGCTAGAAAGAGAAATAAAGTGAATGGAAATACATGACGATGGGATTTGACATCAATGGAGGTTATGAAGAGTGTCAGAAGTGGTGTTGTATGATGCATAAATGTTATCTGAAACAAAAGATCCTCAAGAAGAGGAATAGGTATTAAGAGATTCACGTTGAACTCGACCAATATCTTCCAGAACATCCTTGCTACTATTACCAAATTCTGTAAGAAGAGCTTATAGACATATGTGATCTTTCGGAAGATCATGTAAACTGATGTCAATTCGAAAGAAAAGGCTAGCATTAATCAACCTATAGATTATCAAGATGAGAACGATATAAAAGAGACCCTTATTAAGGATACGTGATCTGATTGTTGATTAAAGGATGTAAGTATTTCTTGAAAATAGAATTTAGGATAAAATATCCATAATTTAAGACGAACCCGGAGAATGCACAAAGATTATCCCTACTAAAGACATTGTGAATTCAGATAATATAAGTTGGATTGACCAATGCAACAATAACCTTTAAGGATTCATTGGAAGGAGTTTCGGAAAGTACATAGACAGAATTATTCTAGGATTGATTAATGATATTGGGATATACCCTGTACCTAGAAAAATACAGGAGGAATTATGAGGATGACCTAAGAGATTTTTCCAAAGAAAGAGTTAATATCCTAAGTCTCAAAATGGAAGTTTGATAATGAAGGCATGATATAATAATAATAATAATTCCAGATGAGGCATGTGCGGACCCATGAGGGAGTATGGATTGAACCAATGAAGGTTGAGATTATCCTAAAACAAGAAAGAACTAAGAGAAGAAATATCCTAGGTATGATTAGGAGTAACCGTGATAAAGTTTACACAGAAAGGTGGAAGCAATGACTTATAGAAAAAGACTGATAGATACTTTTCTCCTTTAGCAGAGCTTAAGGGAGAATGCTTTCACCTAACAGTAATGGGAATGAGGTAGAAAATTTAAGTTAGAATAAATCCAGAAAACATTGATTACAAGAAATGATTATTATCAGGAAGGGCCAATGAGGTGGCCGACACTTTAAGTATAGAGGAGTAATTATAAATGCCCATACCGAAGAAACAGAACGATATTTGGAAGGACCTTGAAGGTCATATTGGAGTGGAGGAATTTACATTCCTTCTAATGATTGTGCAAGAATTAACCTTAAGAATAGTTTAAGTAAAGATTCGATTCCTGATATCGTCTTAAGCAGATTACCTATAGTAGGAGGTCCTATTTTGAGGTAAACCAGGACCATAATACGAAATTGATTAAGTAAACCGCGAAGTTCCCAGTCTTCTACCAAAGATATATGGTTAATGATTTCATCAACCTGTCATGGCTACAAGGTTTGAAACTCTTCTGCAATTCTATCTGCTTCGTATAATATCTACATCAAGTTCAGGAAGTATTCCTTATGGATAAGGAAAAGTGAATACTTTGTCTCCCTAGAGGAATTGAAACCCGTATGGTTAGCTATTAAAGCACTACGTTAACAGCAAACGATGGTGATTCAAAAAATGGACTACATTAATATAGTGGTGATTCTTCTAAGAAAGTAGATGACAACTCAAAGATAAAGATAGTGCTGCTATTGATAAGCTAAATGGCATGTTGATGAATGACAAGCAAGTTTATGTTAGTGTATTTCTGCGCAAACAAGATAGAGAATATGAGGTTGGAGATTCATGATGCTAAAGGTATTCACGTAGAAAGAATTAATGAGACTTGGAGAGAAGGGCAGTTGAGCCCGAGATTTATTAGGCCATCTGAGAGTTTAAAAGTGTTCGGAAGGTGGCATTCGAGCCAGTTTTATCCCCAAAACTTATAGCATGGTCGTTACGTGTTTCATGTGGCAAGGCTACACCGGTAAAACGCAGATGCTCGACAGATGATAAGAGTACGAGCAGGTAGATATACGACCTGGTCTGACTTACGAAGAACAACATGTGGAAGATCACGGATAGAAAAGAACAAGTGATGAGAAACAAGTTTTGGCAGAAGTAGATTATATTGGATCTACGTTAAAGAAATCGACCAGATTCATTTCGAAGAGTTTAAATTGGAATAATGTGATGATTATAGAGTAAATGTGACGGGATACCAATAAAGAGGTACCAAGTGTAAAAGATGTCTCAATAAAGAGATGACGGTGGAAGTAAATAACAAAAGTGAATAAGAATCAGATAATAAGAAGGATGTGATTGATAAAGAAAAGACTGGGGAAGCAACTATGGAATGTGAAGCAAGGAATGTTATGAATGGGATTTCTAATGAATTCTCGGGATGACAACCTGATAGTGTTAGTATTATATATATGAAAAAGCTAGTAGCGTGGCATGGAATGTTAGTAACAATGATGTCAAGCGAGAAACTAAGATCTGACCTGAGAAGTTGAAGGATTTCCAAAAGTGAGTGTCGCTATGATTGAACAAGAGTATAGGTCAATAGAATGATGCACGAAGCAGTAAGGATATGTTAACACGTGAGATTACGATAAAGTAGTATTTGATACGAATACGATTATTTTCTTCTGTAATGAACCTCTATAATTCAGAGGTAAATTCTAAGTATGATATTTTACAATCATGAAAACTTTCTATAATCCTTTAGAATTCTTTTCTTTGTTCTCTCTTATTCATCTTCTTTATGAATTGAGAAGAACAACCCTTTAAGGAGGGGAGGTACTGCTACGTGACTATCTGTCTGTGTGATAGAAGTCTAAGTGGAATACCATAACTTGTAACTTCATCGTTTACATTATACTGGCACTATCTTCGTTAATGCATGGCATATGATTTGAAAAATATTTGAACTATTATATATCATCACTGTTCAGTTATATTATTGTTGGAGGGCTATTACTCACCCTTGCTTATTTATTATGTCACAACAACATCTAAGACTGATGGCCCGCGTAAGGCGCACTCGGCGCAACCAGGTTACCCCAGCTCGAGGACTACCCGCTGATATCATTGCTGCCATTGCTGAGGTAGCATAGATAGGCAGCTTTTGGTTTACCAGTTTAATTATATGTATGATTAATCCTAATCAACGGCAAGAACTTTTAAACTTATGTTGTTATCCTTTTGGCTTGTAATAACTTTTATTCGTGGATCCTATAATCAACAGACTTATTTCAATTTCATCTCTAGGACTATAACTGTGTGTTTGTGTGTGTGATTGGATATTATTGCGGGGTCACCGTATGCTGTTTATTTATTTGGACTCAAGTCAAGCATTATCATGGAAATTGAGACCGTAACGACCCGATCCCTGACCCAGGATCTGGGGGTGTTACAATTTGTCACTTAGGTCAACCGCCCTAGTACAAAAAGATGGCCAGTCTTTAGTACTTTCATGGCAAACACAATCAGTGGCATCCCACCAGACTTCTATCACAGAGATAAAATATCCGTGTATCCCCTATATATATAGGTTGTTCATCTCAGTTCAGATAAAGAAGATTAAAATATTCAGGGAAAATGAAAAGAGTTCAAGAGTCTCAAAATTTTCAAGTATAGAGTTGGATCAAGTGTCTTTTAAAAATACGGATAATTCTGAAATAATAGGATTGAATTGAAGTGACTCTGATATACAAACTTATCATCAATGGAAGTATAGTCGATTAAACAAACGTTCATGAAATTCGTAATTATTCATAATCTCACTCTTGTCGGCTAAGCATTAATATACCTAGCTGCCAAAACTTGCCTGACAATAATGAGTTGAATAAATAAGAATATCTCCATACATTATCGATTTTAATCGTCACTGCGCAACAAATGCTTCAGAGACAATATAAACAGTGAATTCATTTATAACAATTCAGAGCAAGAACAAGAATCAATTCAACTGCCCAAATGGGGAATCAATTAAGAATTCAACCGAGATCAACTGCTAGTAATGTGCAACTATGCCCACACTTCCAACTCATGCCAACAATCGCTTCCCACATCTTATTTCTAGTCTTCTCGTATTCTCTCTATAACGTTTACATCGTAGCTTAAGCCGTGGAAAAGTTCTAAAAAGTACGCGAAAGTCTCGAGATAGTGTCTTTCAGATAGGTAGCTTCAACTGCTCACTTAGCCCAGGCGACTCTGGATTATCTGTCTCGCTCATAACAAAATCTTTGAAGGAATCGGACTCCTACTCGCGTGATATGTCAAAAGACCGAACAACATCTCAATAATCGTCATAATAACCTAAGGCAAACCTTATCCTAAATCGTTCTAGTTAACACCCGTCTCACACACGTATACTAACCCATCTTAACCTGTTTCAGTGACCATAACCTGTAGCTCTGATACCAACTGTGGCATCCCAAAGTCCGGGGTACAGATTTTGGAGCCACGAACCACAACTAACACAATACAAACCTGGACATAAGCAAAAATAATAAAGAAATACCCCTAACCCAAGATCACATACAGGTTATGGTATGAAACAAAATATTAAATTAAATTACTACAAACCAATCTCAAAATAAATGGCTACACAAATTAATATCAACTGAGTTCGTTGTCGAACCAGATAACCAACCTTTGACAAAAACAAAACCACTACCCGACGAAGTCAACCACTCGATCGTCACCTCTCGCTGCTGGAACAGGGAAACTCAACTGACCACAAGGTCCACTAATCTTCTATCATAACTGGAGAAAGATAAACAATGCAAGAGTGAGCCAACAATGCTCAACAAACGTATATAGCTATAAATCAATGTCAAAAACAATTATGGGTTCTGAACAACAAGAATAATCATAATAAGCTTTGAAAGAAAACAGTAGAAGAAATTAAATATCGAAAACCAGATGAGCCAACAGAGCTCCGTTAGGACAAAATGTGTCAACAATGAGAACTGATCAAAGTTCTGATAACCAAAGATAATTATCACAAGATTCAAAGGAATCGGGCTTAAAAGCAACCCAATCTCAATGTATAGATTAGAATTGGATTTTTTTTATATTTTAAAAACAATAAGGTTAGGCTGTTGATCAGTCACGCACTAACCCCGGACAATCGCACACAGCAATATCCTATAATGGATCCATGGCACATATTGGCCTTATTAACTTCCGACCACGAATCTGGTCTGACCTTACGGTCAAAAACATTTTATCACGACCACGATATGGTCCGACCTTACGGTCAAAATACTCCAATTCTACATCAAACCCACTAGGTGTCGGAACAATCGACAACCTTACCACATCAACTAACTGGAAAACTCAAGTTCCAGGATAACAATTCATAATTACGAATCACTGATGAATATCAACATCAACATCCACTGGTATCAACCAGATCAACCCAACAACAGGGGTAAATAAAGAATGATAATATCAATAGGTGTCGACGAGTTCGACACGATAAAGGGGGTGATAAATAAAGAACAATCTCAAAGGGTATCGACAAGTTCGATATGAATAATTGGGATCATACATCATTAAATGAACCGAAGAAAGAATTTTATTGGCAACATGATTAACCACAACTGAGAATATACGATAAAATGAGGATATAGTCAAGTGCTAAACATTTAATAAAATTTTCCAACACATTGTAAAGTTTGGACTAAATTAAGTAAGTTAAATGGTTCAAAATGAACATTTGTAAAATAATACAGGGATATTTAATTGTAAATCAGTTTGGAGAAAACATCCCCTAAAAAGGGTCCATCAGGTAAAAATATGTTAAAATCAAAATTTTTTTATAAGAAATTAAAATCTTTGATTTCCTCTTTTTAGATTCTTAAACACTTTCGAAGAAAATAAAAGAAATGGCACTTATTGAGGAATCCATAACATACCATAATTTGAAATATCTTTGAAGAAAAAGGGTCTTTGCGAAATCATTTAAAAGGGTTCACACCTAAATGATAGGTGAAGAAATACACATTTGCAAGGGACTTCACTTTGAAAACATGACTTGACAGAATCATTTTATAAATGCTCGACACATGCCTCGACACATGAAGTTCTCGATCTTAAAACCTCGATCCGTTGCTCAACTTCACGTCAGTCTCTACTTCTTTACACGATGGCCTCTTACTCGGCCCTACTTCTATCTTTCCTTCCTAATTCGCCAATTCATGCCAATACACTCGTCGGCTTCGATAAATATCTTCTTGCTCGAAATTCCATTTACCCGTGCACTGCTCTTGGCCGGGTCTCCTACTCGTACCTATACAAGGTAAAGTACTACTTTAGTGCCAAAACCAACCAAATCTTACTGTCAATCTAATCTACCCATACGCGTCCTATAACGCTTTACAACTTAGCACATATTGGTTATACTCATAAAATACTTTAGTACAACTAGACAAACCACATAAACACGTGTATCAAATCGATTTGCAAATAATTCTTATTAACACTATAAGAATATACAAAATAGTTTTTACGAAAATCGGACAACACCTCCTTTGTACGGGTACACTTCCTATCGGAACATAACCAACCCACAACAACAATTAAGCATTCATTTGACTCAATATGAAATGACAAACATCCCAGACATACTATTGTACCTCATTTACAACCAATTAACTCCTAAACTTGCAAAACTCGGAACAACCCAAAAATAGAATAAAATCATTCTATGACATAAAATTCTCAAAGCAAAGATTATACCACAATTTATACACAATCAACATAAAACTGAGTCAATAAATTCTTAAACCAGGCCACCGACTCGGTTAACCAACACATCTTTAATACACTTGCCAGCTACCATTTAAAATCAGCCACACTTAAGGGCATCTCCAATAGAAGTTGTCAACATAGTTGCCAACTTCTAACACGTCATCACACATATTACTTTTTTATTTCTTCTCTCCTCCATCTCATTGTTGGCAACTTTTGTTACAAATCTACTCCAATAGTTGGCAACTTTAAAAGTTGCCAATGTGGTCTTATACATCAATTTTATATTATCTTATAAACACATATTATATTTATATATTCTAAATAAAATTAAAAATTTGGATATTTAAAATACTTAATTCCCTCCCGTAATATAAAATATCAAAAGATTTAAATTTTTAAATATAAAATAATATTATCTTTACATCAATATCATTTGATTAAATAAAAATAGTGCAAAAAAAATGATATTTTTTCTTTCTTTTCTTCTCATGTGCATTAATGATATTAGATATGTGAGATATTTAAAAAAAAACATTTAAATAGATAATAAAATGTGGGAGATATAAAAAAGAATAAAGTTAAATACACTTTTGGGGAGTTGTATGTGTTTTAACTAAATGGGGAAGTTACCAACTTTTGACAACTTTGATTGGCAACTTGAAGGCAACATTGATCCTCCAAATATAGGCAACCAAGGATGCCAGGCCACATGACAACCTCTTGTCAACCCCTATTGAACATGCTCTAACCCATTTACTCTGTTAACTTCCCTGTCTTGCTCCCTTGCCATACTCCCTTGCGCCCAGCTGTTAACCCACATCTCACCCCACGCTTACCCAATAACAATCACAGCAGTACACAGATGCGACCACCAGAACAGGGTCACCTTCCTTACTGCCTCTTCCCCCTTCGAGTAATTCCAGCACCCAGATTTCCCATAGCACTACCCAGTCATACACACAGTCCTGCACCTCCTCCTTTTCACTCCACTTCATCTCCATCTCATATTATTACAACTCCAACATATGCTGCTCACAACTCACGCCTCAACTCGATCCATACGCTTACAATTCAGACATCCACCACTTGATACACACCACAACTCCCAGCTTACCCACATACCCACGAATCACTTACAGAAACCCCCAATTCAACCCACACCTGGTTGCGCACCTCTGCACACACAGCTCGTAATCGCAACACTAATACCCACATACAATTCACGTACACAAGTCACATACACACACGATCAGTATATACACAAACCCACCATACGCACACACCCCAAACTCAACTCAACACACACACGCAAGCACGCGACAGCTCATATACACGGCCTCAGCCGCCGAGATACAGGGGAGGGAGAGAAAGACCCACCCAAGACAAAGGAGAGGTCGAGCGAGAGAAAACTAGAGGGAGAGACAGACTTGAGAGAGATCAGAGATGGAGAGAGATTGTAAAAAGAGATCGCTAGGGATAGAGATTTCTAGAGAGTTCTCAAACAGGCTCGACTGAAATTATATGGGGGAGTCGACTTGAATATCTGATAACAGAAACTAAAAGGAAATGGGGAGGGAATTTTTACAAATTACTAACAATTTTTCTAATTAAACCATTTAAAAATACTTGGTAAAATAGAAAAATAAATAGATAATATTTGAAAAATCACAAAAATCATTTTTAAAATGTAGAACATGAATTTAACAACTCCCCATATTTAAAAAAATATTTTTAGGGCGAAAAATGAATTAAATATGATTTTTAGAAGTTTCGATGCTTTAAATGCAATATAACTCGTAAAATCAATTTAAAATACTGAAACACCCAAAATAATTCTCCCGATAATTTTTAAAACTACTTAATATCATCAAGATGATACCACAAAAGATTTCGGGATTTTAACAAGTCCGATGATTTTATAAAATTTTCATAAGATCAATAATGCATGATTTAAACATATTTAAATCCTCAAAAACTCAAATAAAAACACCTACTTACACGGTACACACAAGTCATCAAGTAAACACATGAACACCATACCACATATATTGACCTTCACAAAAGTATTCACATCATATAATTCACATTTTATATTAAATAAAAAAATTTTAAATACGCGATATTCTACGTCGTTATACATACCAACAGCTATTCTGAAATATTATGAAGCGGATATGAGAACTCTATTTTAAAACTATTACTATATGATTTAGGAGTAAATTAACTAATGCAGAGCACCTCATCATGCCATCATGATAAAAATTAAAAAGATTCAAAAGCAAAAACTATTTAGTCAAAAGAGTTAGAGATGGCATGCCTAAAAGCCTGTCATTTATTTTTACGACCAGAGCTTAACCAAACTATTTGGCTCTATAACTTCCCCTAACCGTAGCTGTAACAAGCTAATACACTGGTTTTAATAAGAACTGATGTTTAAAAACGATCCAGCTCAAGCCATAGTCATAGGAGAAAAACCACATACACTGGCTTTATATGAGTTGGTTTCGTCAATAAATCTAAACCTTAGCTATAATAAGCTTCATATGTTGGTTTTAATATAGATTGATGTTTTAATGGCATCGGTTCGATCAAGATTTTATAACTTCATGAAAATCATATCACAGTAAACTTATGGACCTTTTTACCTGACATGTCATCATTAAGTAAATTTAAATTAAATCAGAATTGTTCAGGTATGTTAATGAGCTAAAAGAGTAGTACCTGCCAATACATAAAAATGTTGACATGAGTAAAACAAAGTCAGTACTCAGTGCCATGGAGGTGAAAGAGATGTTTCATGCTAAACATGGGGCCTCTACATGATCTCATTTGTTGGGAGTTTTATGGTAAGTGTCAAGGCACTAAGAATGTCGCCCAAAGTAGATGCACAACTGTAGGAGGGGCTGATCTTCGTTTGAATCCACATTTTTATATAATAAAGCCTCTTGCACAGACTTATCAATTCCAGCATGCTTATGAAGCAAGCATGTCGAACATGCAGTATCAGATTGAAGGTAGATAATTCACGACTCCGAACACGAAGTCCTCGTAAGTACCTTTCTGATTTCTCCCTCACTGCTCAACATATTCCCATCAGCAGGGCCATCAGTTGCAAAATTTTGTTGCAGGAGCACTAAGATTGCATTTTCCAGATTGATGGGCTTTACAGGAGCACTAAGATACCATTTTCCAGATTAATGGGCTTTACGGAAGCACTAAGATTGTAACATTTGTCGCATTACTTTCGATAAAGTCTGAAATTTTAAGTGCTAGCTTTAAGGAGTGGTCAGATGCCCTATTTTCTGAAATTATAAACTTTATAGCAGCATCAAGCTTGTATAATTGTTTTGCATGTTCTGAAAACAACTTCATGTGTTTTTCTTGAGCCAAAGTTTAAAATTTTCGAGAAACATGCAGCCACCTCAGGACTTCTACAGAACTTCCAATCCAAGTTTTTCGTTTTCATAAGCTTCTGCTTTCTCATTGCACTAGTTTCTTCTTGAGTTCATCATGAGCCTATAAAGTTTTTAAGGTCTCTAATGAGTACTTTAAATTCTTCTGCATCCTCAGATCTAAAAGTTTTTGCGTCCCAAGCACATAATAAAACAAGAAGCTCATTGAGTCGAGTTACCTTCGATGAACACTTGCCTTACATCTTCTTGGCACAAGAACTCTAATGGAATGGAAAGATATAAAAAATCCTGCTTGAGTGGTTTTAGGGATTTACACTACTCAGCCCTAGATTTTAACCCCACACTTGTCGTATTAGAGTATCGTATTGAGCTAAAATTTTCAATTTTTGTTAATCTGAGGGCATATATTAAGACCGTTTCAAAAAAAAAAAAAAAGAACCTCACCTAAATCGACAGGCCTTGGGAACAAAGGCTATTTCATTCAAATTCCTTGCAGTATAGGGATACACAGACCATTAAGACATAACAGTACTACATGCAAACACCGAAAAGAGTTACCTAGACTAACCTACTCACCAAAATCAGAAACTGTTAACAAACATAAAGTTTAAGTTATGGAAAAATTGTCCATTTGTTCCACACAAACAACATTCAATCTCACATCTTGCTTTCGAGTTATTAAAATTAACAGCAAATTAAATCAACTTACCGACTTCTAAATCCATATCGAAACGAGTTATAGTACATAACTCTACTTATCAATTTTGTCCACTATAAACACACTAACAAGTAATGACCCTCTAAAGTTGTAACCAAATCAATTCAATCAAGCATATATTGTATAATTTGTTACATAAACTGAAATGTAATTCAGTTGTAAAAATATTAACAATCAAATACTTCACCAATTATGTAGCTTATATAAAATTCACAACTATATCTATGAAGCACTTACAGTTTCATAAATATATCTACATAAATCAAACACAGCTTTAACCTTGAATAATACTTCTAATAAGGTCAATAAAATGAGAATATGGTGCTCCAAGTAACTCAAATCATACATAAGAATAATACTTCGATGGTTCGTATTTCGAGGACTTATTTGGGGTTTTGTTATGTTTCACAACCCAATCTGTGTTACTTAGCTATTTGATTAAATTTCTACTGAGATTTGATGATGTTATATAAAGAATGTCATGTTTTAAATTTTTTTTTTGTTGACGTGTTTTCCAAGTATATTCTTTTATAGAAGAAATATAGAAAGAATAATGTGTACTGATCCTTTACTATTAGATTACAAAGAATAATCTCTTGTAGAAGAAATTTAGAAAGAATTATGTGTATCGATACTTTTCTTTTAGAAAACGTTGGCAATAAGAGTGTGGGCTTAATGATATTTTGGTTTAATGATATTGTTCATGGAACGATTAATTATGCTACTAGAGGGAGCCGGTTGAGGGGGCATAGGAGGAATAGTAGATGGTGGTGGTACAGGATGTGCTAAAAACACATAAAAGGCACCAACGTTTCTGTGACTTGCAGTTTTCGAAAATGCGATATAGAAATGGATTTAAAAAAAAACTTATAGAAATGCGATAAGCTATAGTTTTTGGAGGTGTTGTCAATGTTGTTGTTTGATGCTAAAGGAAACTAGTACGATGTGGGAATATGGATTTGATCATGTGAATTTAAATCTTCAGTTATTACTTCAAGGCCATTTTTGAAGTTCAATAGCACCTCTTGTGAGTTTTGTTGGTGGTTCTATAGTTGATGATCATGAACATTTGTTGATATAATGCCCAAGTATCTTTCAGTCATCTACTTGTGGTTAATTATGTTGTACACTCTGTATCCTAGAGTCCAGTCAGGGGCCTAGAGTAACATAACAGGCGTGTCTTTGTTGAACAAACAATTTACTAGTTATAGAAAATAAATGTCCAATCCTAAATTTAGGCCAATAGCTAAAAGTTTAAAGGTACTTTGTTCTGATATAATTTTGCTTAAATGAATTGTTAGTTTGTTAAGTTCTATATCCAATGATCGTTAGTTGTGCATATTAAATGATTTGTTACATATACTACTAATTCTTGTTTGAATGATCAACCAGTTTGTTTCTTATTCTTTTCATCAATTTCTGATCATAGATACTCCCTCAACTTTAATCCTCAATTTTATTACTCAAGATTCTTCCTCGATTATACGGCAGTCCATTCAATTTCAACTACTTTAGACTTCTCATGATCTTATCATGCATGATACACTTATTAATTACTTTCTTTCACTAGTACGAATTCTCCAACCCAACACTTTTTAGGAATGTGTTTGAATACAAACTAAATAAACCTACAAAGACACACAAGTGAATTTTATCTGTTCGTTAGTTCATTTTATTTGTAGTGAATCCTGTGAATTGAATCATATATTATCTTTAGATTCTGTAGAACATCTTAAATTCATCTTTAGTGAATCATGTATATTTTTATAGTGAACTTTGGATGTTCGTATTTTTTAGATTATTTGCTGTAGAATTTAAACTATATACATTCATGTTTTCTTATAACTTGTAAGTTGTTATTCCGTTAAGATTTTGTTGAATTAATAACCAATCTGGTTACTTAACATTGCTATTTTTGAGTACCCAATTCAGTTATGGTATCATCAGACTTGTGCAAGGTGTGCGATCGCATATAACCTACTTATGAAGGAGGACATATTTATTTTTTAAAATATTGTATTTGTGTATTTCATAATTGAAAAATAAAAATATGTAAATGTTATTGTTGCATTCACATAAAAATATAATATATTTATTGCACATGTTATCATTTCATGTCAACATAGTATATTTTCAGGTTATCATATTTTCATGTTATCATAGCTAAAATATAGTATATGTTCTGTTGTTTATAATCAATAGCTTTATAGTTCGCAAGTATATATCAAACAAAAATAAATATACTCATTGCCAGTGGACAATATATATTAAACAAAAACATAAAAACATATATCCAATCAGTAACAACAAGAAGAAATAATGTTAGGTCCAAATGTGTTGTAGAGGGGGGGTGAATACAACTTTTCGAATATGAGAAGCAATAAATACGATGCAATAAATGAACACACAGATTCAAGGAATATATTTCTTATATATAACTTGAAAGGGTTGCTACAACATTCATTACAAAGTATAACAGAAGTTCAGAGAGAAGTGAATGATACTAAGCTCTGTGAATGCACTCTCTCTCTTTCTCTTGTGTTTTTCTTAAGAATTGCTCACTCACTAAAACATTACACAAGTACTTCTATTTATACTACATGTAATCTATGTCCTGTAGACTTCAAAGACTAAGATGTACGTGGCCCAATAATGTCCACATAAATCTTGCCTTATCTTGAAAGCTTGGAAATCTGCCAATCAGAAGATGCCATGTGTCATGTTGAAGCTGCACTCTAAGTAGAACTTCTACTTGAGAATTTCTACTTAGCCATCTCGAAGTTCTAAGTAGAACTTCTACTTAGAAACTTCTACTTGGCCATCTAGAATATTTAGTACTTAGAAAATATTCTGGTCTTCAACTTGAAACTTCAATGCACATCTTGAACTTGTGATATCTTCATGTCTTCTTTATTCTTCACCAAGCTCTTGAATATGGATCTTTATTACTGACATAAACTTGCTATTAATGTCCTGACACTTGATGCAACGGTCTGGTTCATAAGTGACTAGTCTTGATAGGGTTTTTGCTTCTTGAATAAATTACCATATCCAATTAGAAATGTGGCTTTCCAATATTTGCTTTCCTTCTTGTTCACTTGAAATCAATTGGTCTTATTGATACTGAT
Source organism: Saposhnikovia divaricata (assembly GCA_036435485.1). Taxonomy (NCBI): domain Eukaryota; kingdom Viridiplantae; phylum Streptophyta; class Magnoliopsida; order Apiales; family Apiaceae; genus Saposhnikovia; species Saposhnikovia divaricata. The sequence continues at coordinate 40,450,344 of CM071599.1, forward strand.
AGTTATGATCTTGATTCTTGGCTTTCCAAATCACTGAGGCATGAACAACTTTGACTTGAACTTCTCTCAATGATTTCTTCTTCGATTGATCATAGTTAACATGTTGAATTGTATCAATTACCTTGTCTTCATTTAGTGTTGATTTCTTGTGACTTCTTGTTCTTGATTGTCTTCTGGTTAAGTATCTTTTCCTTTAGTTTGAGTTACATTAGTTATAGTGTTACAAGTTTACACACTCTGCCTTTCAATCTCCCCCAATTTGATTGTCTAACAATGACATTCAAATTAATGAAGGATAACTCAACTAAACAATGAGACGAGAAAAGATAATTAACATTAAAGTCTTGAATAATTTACAATTGAAATTTACATGAAAACAATACAAAGAACTTAAACTAGAAACAGAATTCGAACTTCGAATTAAAGATCATTTGAGTGATTCCTATCACCTGGATTATTTCATATCTTTTAGTCAAACTTGTATCACCTTATTGGATTCACTCTAAGGTGAATTTTCCTCAAGTGAGTTAAAGCAACCGAAAGACATGAAGTTTTTCCAACTTCAAGTTCACACCACTCTGACCTTTAACCCTAATTCCGTTTCCTCTTTCTAGCTTCAGCAGCTTGGTCTCTTTCTTCTTTCTGCCTTTTGCTCTTCTCCTTCTGCTGCTTTTCTTTCTTGTATACTGGATCTTTAAGCTGCTTCCACCTAGCATTCAATAGACTTACAGCTTCCATTTCTAGAGGGTTCTTGGGCTCTGGATAAGGATGTTTGAAAAGCCTTCTGAGTTTGTCCACCTCCTGAGTAGTTCTGATCTTTGGAATATCCTCGAAGTTCTTCATGATGAGCTGAGGTTTCCAGTGAGATTTATCAGATTTGAACTGAAAATAGATCATCTTGGGGTAGCCCTTGACACGGTCAGTATTGTGGACACTGGCCGCATCTCGCTCCATTCTCTTCTTTTCCACCACTACTTCAGACAGGTAACTCATGAGTCTCTGCTTTTCTTCAACAAACTTATCTTCCACTTCGCCCCATTTGAATACGTATAATACTCTCTCTAGAAATGCAGCATCGTGAGTCCGTAGCAGCCATTGCCTACTCATATGCAAGATTGTTTGATTCTGGTCTGCATCTATGAATACTAAGGCATCAGCTGTATCTTCAACATAAGCATGTATCCAGTATACACTTTCACTTCCTGGAACACCAATAGCCTCCCTTATTTCTCCTTGTTCTAGTGCTCCAGAAGGAAGAGTCAGAGCTTCATCTACATTCTTCATGGCTTGAAGAATATTCCATTTCTTCTCTATCAGCTCCGGCTCAATCTTCACATCATCAAGAGGGTTTGGAGCAATGACATCACACTTCCACACCTCATTGCTCTTCTTGAATATTGCTCTTTCAATGATCTTCACGGATTTATCTTTAAGCTCAGAAGCGAATCCCTTGCTCATCATTTGTCTACAGACAGCTTTGAGAGATTCTACTGAAAGCTCCATTAGATCATTTTCTTCCATGCTAACCCTCTTCATCTTTCCATCAACTACCATCCGGACAAAATTTGGATAAGCTGTGAATTCTGGACCCTTGTCCTCTGCTAGCTGCATTAACTGATCCCTGTACAGAATGCTTAGCTCCTCAGATTGAGAGTACTGAATTTTAGTCGCTAGCAAGAACAACTCTGACGCAGATCTTCTCATTATGAATTGGTCATCCACATATAAGAAAGATGTTGGGACTCCTTCTACCAAAGACAAGATAACCTGCCACTCCTTAAGGTTTGCATTGTATCCAACCCTGACTTTAGAAATTAATCTCTTCAAAGCATTTATATAGTCCCCAGTCATTGGATTCTGCAAATTCAAGTTGTAGAACAGATCATCTGCATCCTTGTTATGAACTCCTTTTGCACAGGGTCCCATCATTATCTTCCTTGCTTCATCCCATTTCTGCCCTATCCTTCGTTTGTCCAGATCAACTTGAGGATTAGCTAGCCTTACAAGCTCATACTCATACTGCTTCCCTTGTAGCTCCACCTTCTGTTCTAGGAACGCAGCATGTTCTTGCATCATCTTCATTTTATGGAACTGAGCTTGTTCCAAGGCTAACTGTTGAGCTTTAAGGGTTTCCTCATCAACAGGAAATTCTTCAGGCAGTCCGGAAGACATCCCAGCACCTCCACCTTGTTCCTTCAAAGATCTTTTTATAGCGTGTGCCAACGGTACGTCTTCCATGTCAGAATCTGAGTCAAGTACCTCCTGTACTGTTTCCTGATGACTCAGATCAACAAATGGTTCATCAACCATTACTGCCTTACCCTTTCTCATCCTCAGAGCCTCTTCATCAACAGACGGCTCAACTTCTGGTTCCTTGACAAGATCAGCGGGTTCTTCAATTTCTTCGATGTGAACTGCCTGCTGTCTCGTCTCCTTTCCACTCTCCCCCTTAGGTGAGTTATCCTGAGCTCCACCATGGTCTTCAGATCCACCAGCTGCATAGGAACCTCCAAAACCAGAACCAGAGGCTCCCGCTCCACTAGCACCACCTGCACCAGCATCGGGGGGAGGTTGTTGCGACTCGAAGCACTCCGGGGGCACAAAACTCCTGACTGCGAACATCATTCTACTGATCTCCACAGCCATTGTATGCATTGTAGACTCCAATGCCCCCATCCTCTCATTGAGAGTGCTTCCCAAGACACCACCAGCATGGCCCAAGTCATTGACCTTATTTGTCAAATCATCAAAAGCTGTAGCTTGACTTGCCATTCTTGCTGCGTAGTCGTCTAGAGCCCTTTGGTTGTTTCCAATATTAATCCCGAACTGCCCCATTGTCTGCCCAAACTGCCTCATCTGATTTTCCATTGAAGTCATACGAGTATCAAAATTTTCAATATTAAGGGACGGTGTTTGGTTTAGGTGACCTCGCTCTAATACTCGTTCTGTTGGTATTTGGCGCTCGGTTTCGGGCCTTAAAAATGAAGGTCCCTCTCTCCCTAACCTCTCACACACACTCCATGTCTCACGCTCGTGTATGTCTTCAATGATTGATCCAAATAATGAAGCAGTACCTGCAGAAAATTGATAAGAAATGTTGTTGACAGTTATGGGATCAAATTCTGTTTGTTCCTGAGTTGGAATCTCAGGCTGAGAGGTTGCAAAGTGTCCTTGTACGACATCAGAACCGATCCTCTTTGCAGCATCAGTACGTACCGGTGAAGGTACGGCTGAAGTTCTTAAGACTTCATGTCCTCTTGAAGCAACAGTATCTTCAAGAGGCACATCATCCTCACCAAAATCAAAATCCCTATGTGCAGAATGTTCAAGGGGTGAACCACTCGCGTGAGGTGGAGTGGTTGCGTGTGACACGCTAGGGTTTGACTGTGGTTGTGAAGTAGCAGCGTGGAAAAGTTTGGCTTTCTTGCGAATAAGTTGCTGCTCTTCGGGTTCACTCTCCTCATCATCTTGTATATATATACGTGCTGGTTTTCTGACTTCCGTTAACAAGGGGGATAGAGAATAAGAATGTGTATCACACTCAGAGTCAGAAATATGGCTATCACCCTGGGATAGATCCTGCGGGTTAGCAGTCTCTTTGGTCGCGGAATCAGATACGTAGGAGGAGGAATGAATAGTATGCAGAGAGAGATTACCTGATTGATTACCTTGTGCATCATCGCTTTCCTCATCAGGAATCTCATCAAATGCCTCAGCATGAACAGATGGATTTTGAGCATGTGATGAGACTTGTGATGATGCCTCCAAATTGGTAACTCCTGCATCATATCTAAGCCACATTTGAATATTTTCAGGAGTAGACATCGGCTTACCTTGATGTTTATCCTGATTTGCAATGGTTGAAAGTGACTTAGTCCCCATCCCTAGCGATTCAGATGTGGGGCTTCTGGAAAATCCCTGTCTAATAGCAAGAGCATCCTTCGGTATTAAGTCATTGATCAGCATTTGAAGAAACCGAGGAAACCAGCAGACAACATCATTTGTAGTGAGGTCTCTGCTTGCAAGGGATCCCATTGAGGCCACTATCTCAGAGAGAACTATGCGTCCATAGTTTATATCCAGTTCTCTTGCTAGGGCAACTGCAAAGGTTTGCATTGGAATTGGAATTTGATGAAAGTCTTTTTCGCGTGCCCGAAAACATCTTGTGATGGCCTCGAAAAAGTAATTCCATTCCGCATGGAAGAATTGCTTTTTATATATTTCCCGTGATTGGGCCTTTTGGAGGATAACATCCAATTTCTTCAAAGAATCTGAGGCGTTCTGCAGCAGTAGGTTCTGGATCATAGGCATCTTTAATCGGAAATCCCAGAACCCTGTTGACAATTTGTTCGGTCACCTCATATTCCTGACCCGCTAAGGTAAACCTGAAACCGTAGGGGGTTGATTTACTCCCAAAAGTAACCGCACTAGTCCATAATTGCTGTAAAGCATCATGTACTAGTGTATGTTTAGCAGTAAAAGCATGGCTAGCTTTGGAATACAAATTGAGAAATCGTATCCAAAACTTAAACCGCGGGAGTTGATCACCAATTTCCGTAGAAATATTATAAAAATTGTTTTTAGCAAGTGAAAACTGGTGAGCCATTTTGATTAAATGTTTTTCTTTAAAAAGATATGATTTTTGTTTAATTTTGAAAAACAAATAATTTACGAATTAAATGATGTATCCCTTTTAATTTATCAAAAAGAACAAAAGTCTCTTAGAGAAAATTAAACTACGGGATGAACAATCAAAAACCAATGACTAAATCTGAATATTCAAAGAAGATGAATATTCGTGTGTACCAGTGAAATCGTGTGTGTTTATGAATGGTGAATATGGAATTGCGTTTTATGAACAGTACACAAACAGTTATATGTTCGTGTGTATGTATATGCGCGTGTATATGGATGAACACAAAACACACTAACACAATGATTAAGGGTAACACAATCAAGATTAGTCCAAAAATTGGCAGTAATTCGTGATTAGTACGAGTTTAATCACAAAAACACGGATCAAAGGTATGTAATTAGTGAAATCGCACTGTTCTTGTGAAACGGCTGCTGTGAAAAAGAAATTAGGTAAAGTGAATTGGGCATCGAGTTAGAGATGTATATATAGATGAATTTGAAATGACAAAAATGTCCCTGTTAAAAAATGTGAAAAGTACTAAGTCCATACAGGGGACATCTAAGTCGAACTCTATCTCGAACATTTCTATCTCGAACATCTCTATCTCGAACATCAAGTCGAACTTCGAGATAAAGTTCGAGATAGAGGTTAACTCGAACAATTATGCACAAATAAGTACTTTAACCAATATTACAGCAGAAACTATAGGGAAATCCTATCTTGAACATTATTGAATTATAGTAAACTTGGAAAAAAGAAAATTCAAGATACTTTTCGAGTTAGAAGTCTATCTCGAACATCAAGTCGAAATTCGAGTTGAGTTTCGAGATAGACTAAGAGCTCTATCTCGAACATCAAGTCGAAATTCGAGTTGAGTTTCGAGATAGACTAACTCGAAGTTAATCTCAAATTCTTTCCAAAATACCCCCTTGAATCAAAAAGTACAGGGTAATTCAAGATATGTTTCGAGTTAAGAGTGTAACTCGAAAAATTCCCTTTAGCTTAACTGAGAACTCTATCTCGAACACCAAGTCGAAATTCGAGTTGAGTTTCGAGATAGACTAAGAACTCTATCTCGAACATCAAGTCGAAATTCGAGATAATTTTCGAGATAGACTAACTCGAAGTTAATTCTCAGGTCTTTTCAAAATATTCCCTAAAATGGAAATCTCATCTCAACTTTTGAGATAAAATTCGAGATAGAATTTATCTCGAATATTTTGAAGATAGAACTAGGCACACTGGTAACTCGAACTCGAACTCTAAGTCGAATTTCGAGATGAATTTCGAGATAGCCAACTCGAAATTCTTCCCAGACTTAGAATTTTTCAAAAACTTCACTTTGACAGCTTAAGTCGAAATTCAAGTCGAATTTCTAGATGAATTTCGAGATAGAACCTAACTCGAAATTTTGAAGTGTTTCAATTCTAAGGCCTCAAATTACATGAAAATCATAGGTAAATTCATCTAAAAATCATGCAATATTTAGAATATTATGAATTTAACTCCCCCTATGATCATGCAATCTAACAAACATAAATTCACAGATTTGTGCTATAAAAGACACTTAAAACACAATGAATTCATGCAAAAACACACTATATGCAACCTATAACAATCATTGATTAGGCATATTAAAGTCTAAGCACATAATGATTGAGTAGCTTGCACATACAAACATAAACATGGATTTTACAGATAGAGGGCTTTACTAACTTGTGTTAAGCATTCCCAATTCACCAACCAATCTATTGAATGTTACTTCATCAAGAGGTTTGGTGAACATATCTGCAATTTGTTGCATTGTGGGCACAAAATGTAGCTCCACAGTCCCCTCCTCGACATTTTCTCTTATGAAATGATACCTGATGTCAATATGCTTGGTTCTTGAGTGATCTACAGGATTGTTGGTTATGGCAATGGCACTTGTGTTGTCACACATGATTGGAATTTTCTTGTGCTCCATGCCATAATCCTTCAATTGGTTCCTCATCCACAGTATTTGAGCTACACAGCTTCCAGCAGCAATGTACTCAGCTTCAGCAGTAGAAGTAGATACTGTATGTTGCTTTTTACTTTGCCAGGACACCAATCTTCTGCCAAGAAATTGGCAAGCACCAGATGTGCTTTTCCTATCAATCCTGCAACCTGCATAGTCTGAATCCGAATAGCCAATAAGATTAAAACCTGTATCTCTTGGGTACCAAATCCCTAGATTTGGTGTGCCCTTGAGATACCTAAAAATTCTTTTGACGGCTACGAGATGTGATTCTCTAGGATCCGCTTGGAACCTTGCACATAAACAAGTTGCGAACATTATATCTGGTCTACTTGCAGTTAAATAGAGGAGTGAGCCAATCATACCTCGATAGCTTGTGATGTCAACTGATTTACCTGATTTGTCTTCATCAAGCTTCGTGGCTGTTGCCATGGGAGTCTTAGCTGCTGATGCATCTTCTAGATTATACTTCTTGAGTAAATCTCTGACGTACTTGGATTGACAGATAAAGATACCATCTTTTCTCTGCCTGATCTGTAATCCAAGGAAGAAGGACAGCTCTCCCATCATGCTCATCTCATATTTTTCCTGCATTAGCTTGGCAAATTTCTCGCACAAGTGCTCATTTGATGACCCAAAAATAATATCGTCCACATATACTTGAACAAGTATTAAGTCATTTCTCACAACTTTATAGAACAATGTTTTATCAATTACTCCCTTAACAAAACCATTTTCAATTAAGAATAAGGATAGGGTTTCATACCATCGCCTTGGGGATTGCCTGAGGCCATAGACAGATTTGAAGAGTAGATACACAAAATCTGCATGTTCTGGATCAACGAAGCCAGGCGGCTGTTCCAGATACACTTCTTCTTCTAACTCTCCGTTCAGGAAGGCACTTTTCACGTCCATCTGGAAAACTTTGAAGTTCTTATGTGCTGCAAATGCCAAGAACATCCTGACTGCCTCAAGTCTTGCAACTGGTGCATAGGTTTCATCATAATCAATTCCTTCTCGCTGAGAATAACCTATTGCAACCAAACGAGCCTTGTTTCGTGTTACAAGTCCGTTTTCATCCAGTTTATTTCTGAATACCCATCTAGCTCCAATTACGGATTTGTTCTTTGGTCGGGGTACCAGTTTCCAAACTTTCTGCCTTTCAAACTGATTGAGTTCCTCTTGCATTGCAATCACCCAATCAGCATCGCCAAGAGCTTCTTCTATTTCTTTAGGTTCAAGCTTGGATAAGAACCCAGAATATAAAGAGATATTAGCCATGTCAGCTCTTGCAGTTCTTCTAGTAGTCACACCAGCATCTGGATCACTAATAATTAACTCAAACGGATGGTCTCTATTCCATACCCGTTCACCTGGAAATTGTCTTGATGATTCAGCTTGACTTTCTGAGTTGGGGTGCTGACTACTTTGATTATTTTCACTAACTCCCCCTGAGTTAGTGCCAGCTCCTACAGAACTAGAGTCAACTCGACTCGAGCCTTGAACAGTAGTTCTTGAGCTGCTATTTACTCCCCCTGAGTTGTTGCCGGTAGGTACTGAAGAAGTCTCTCCTGATCTTGTAGAATTAGCTTGTTCACTAGACTCAGGTTCTTCACGTACACTTGGAACATTTAATGGAACAACCAACTCAGGTTCATCTTCAAGATCTTCTAAGTCCAGATTCTGAAATTTTAGGGACTCAGGTTCACTAGAATCTCTTGAAATTGATGAGAGTTTGGTATCTTCGAATCTGACGTTGTAACTTTCAGTCACTTTTCGATCATTCACCAAGAACACTCTATAAGCTACCACCACGTCTGTAGAGTAACCAACAAAAATTCCTTCACGAGCTTTTGCTGCAAACTTGCCTAGATTTTCATCATCTATAAGCACATAGCATTTTGCTCCGAAGACATGAAAGTATTTGATTGTTGGTCTTCTGTTGTTCATTAGCTCACATGGTGTCTTTTCTTTATCTTTTATGATCAAGGTTCTATTTTGAGTGTAACAAGCGGTACTCACTGCTTCGGCCCAGAAATACAAAGGAAGTTTTGAATCATACAACAAAGTTCTGGCTGCTTCAACCAAAGTTCTATTCTTCCTTTCAACTACTCCATTTTGCTGTGGAGTTCTCGGGGCTGAATACTGACGACGTATTCCCTTAGATACACAGAAGTCATTTAGCACTGCGTTTTTAAATTCAGTGCCATTGTCTGATCTAATCGTCTTCACAGTAAGTGTTGAAACATTCTTAATTTGAGTGATATGATCAATGATTAAGAAAGGTACTTCGTCTTTCGTCATTGCGAACAATACCCATGTATACTTGGAGAAGTCATCCACGATTACCAAAGCATATCTTTTCCTAGACAAAGATAGGACATTCACTGGGCCAAACAAATCCATATGAAGAAGTTGCAGAGGCTCAGTAATACTAGAAATTTCTTTGCTTTTATGCGATGCTCGCTTCGACTTTCCCATTTCACAAGCTTCACAGAGTCCTTTCGGAGCGAACTTCATTTGAGGTAGATCTCTCACCAATTCTCGCCTCGCGAGAGCATTCATCGTTTTGAAGTTTAAGTGAGATAGCTTTTTGTGCCATAACCAGCTTTCATCATCCGAGGCTTTGCTGTAGAAACAGGTGACCTCATCCTGATTTGCTGAATCCATATCTGCAACAAAAAGATCTGCCTTTCGAACTCCTCTCAAAGCTAGTGAGCCTTCCTTGATGTGAGTGATTGATACACCTTTCTTGTTGAAGACAATTTCGTAACCTTTGTCACAGAATTGACTTATACTCAACAGATTGTGCTTTAGTCCCTCAACATAGGAAATATCTTCAATGATGACATTGCCAGTCTTCAGTTTGCCATATCCCTTAGTCACACCTATGCTGTCATCTCCAAAGGTAACATAAGGGCCATCCTTCATAACCAACTCTGTAAGCAGGGACTTGTTTCCAGTCATATGCCTCGATGCTCCACTGTCTAGCACCCATATGACTTTATTTCTATTCTGCTTAATGCCCTCTGGTTCCTCTGATGTCTCAGCCATGAGGGCAAAGTTTGCTACATGAGTAACATCTTCCTCATCTGAATCATCCCAAGCTCTTCCTTCTGTCACTAATAAAGCTCGTTTTCCATGTCTTTCCTTCAACAGTGCTTCATAGTTGCTTTTGAGGGCTTCAAATGTCTCTTTTGGATAAGTCTGTTTAGGCTTTTTGCAGTCCGAGGCAAAGTGTCCAGCTTCACCACAATTATAGCATTTGAACTTCATTTTGAAATCCAAAGGAGATTTGTAGCTGGTATTCTTGCCTTTTCCTTTGTAGCCTGACGAACTACCACCACCCCTAGCAGCCCGATAATAAGATGAAGATTTTCTCTGTGGTCGGTTGCTCTTTCTAAATCTCATGTTGCTGAACTTCCTTGCCATGTATGCCACGACACTATCGTCCATGTTGTCCAGCTCTTCTTGGGTGTAGTAGTCATCATCACTGTCAGATGCGCACTCGTCATCATTATCAACTTGATGTGGTGCAAGTGATGATTTAGGCTTTGCTGCAACCATTGCCTTCTTAGACTCTTCCTCATCAGCAACTAATCCTGATGCACTTTCTTTTCCCTTTGAATCATTGTCCCATGCTTGATCTTGAAGAGTTTTCAGCTCATAGGTCTTTAATATTCCATAATATTCTTCCAGAGAAGTTGTATGCAAATCTCTGGTTTCTCTTATTGCGTAGACCCTATGTTCAATGCTTTTTGGCTGGTTCCTCAGATATCTCGTATTAGTCTCAACCATGGGGAGAGTTACACCTCTCAGATTCAAATCCAATACCAACTGACTGAATCGTAGGTAGACATCTGTTATGCCTTCTCCTTTCCTTATTCTAAAGGTGTCATACTCCATCTTGAGTATGAGTGTTTTGTTGCTTCTGACCTCTGCAGATCCTTCCATGACAACTTCTATCTTGTCCCAAATCTTCTTCGCTGTAGTCAGACCTTTGACTATATTAAACATTTCATGATCAAGAGATTCCATCAAGGTTTGTCGTACGGCAGTATCACAAGCTATTTGTTCCTTGTCAGCATCCGAAAACTCCGAGACCTTTTTAGGCTCAGACCGAGGTGGTATAACCACTCCTCCTTCCGTATGTGAAGGAATAACTACCATTGGGACAAATTTACCCTTGTCAAGGACTTCCATATATTCAGGGTTAACAGTCTCTAGATATAGTCTCATTCTGAAAACCCATTCTTCATAGTGATCTTTGTTGAACATTGGGATCTTGAATGCATTTTTAGGAGCCATCTCAATTCTGGTCACTAAAAGTTTCTAAGTACCCAAGACTAGGCTATGTAGAATATTTATGTAGAACTTTTGCCTAAGTCGAAATTTCTCTAAGTAGAAATTTTGCTCAAGTCGAAATCACCAAGTAGAAATTGTCCAAGTCGAAATTCTATGTAGAAATTCTCAAGTAGAAATTCTATGTAGAACTTTTGTCCTTAGAATAATTTTTCTGCAGATTACTTTAATATTGAATAAACAATATTATCTCTTTAACACCTTTTGACTTTGAATGCTTTACTCACCTAACCCACCTAACCCACATGCTAGGTACTGATTATGTCTGTACACTTTCGGCCGAATAAAGCAAATAAAAAAGTCCAAAACCACCTTTTTATTCTTTTACTTTTGAAAAGGAGATCAAAAAGTTGTTGGGTTGTCTTCTTTCATAAGAACAGATGATGAACACTCAAGAACACCAAATATGAACGAACCCAGATAAATTCACAAAAATTAGTTAAAATACACCCAAGCTAAATAATCACACCTGGAGTATTTAAATAATTTTTCAGATGAGTTTTCACTACCAACGAATTAAAACACACTTTTCGAGAAAATGAAAAGTAGATCTAGAAAATGAAAACTCACGATTCTTCTACTCAACACAAGGATCTATGTTTTGTATGTTAAACATATAGCTCTGATACCAATTGTTAGGTCCAAATGTGTTGTAGAGGGGGGTGAATACAACTTTTCGAATATGAGAAGCAATAAATACGATGCAATAAATGAACACACAGATTCAAGGAATATATTTCTTATATATAACTTGAAAGGGTTGCTACAACATTCATTACAAAGTATAACAGAAGTTCAGAGAGAAGTGAATGATACTAAGCTCTGTGAATGCACTCTCTCTCTTTCTCTTGTGTTTTTCTTAAGAATTGCTCACTCACTAAAACATTACACAAGTACTTCTATTTATACTACATGTAATCTATGTCCTGTAGACTTCAAAGACTAAGATGTACGTGGCCCAATAATGTCCACATAAATCTTGCCTTATCTTGAAAGCTTGGAAATCTGCCAATCAGAAGATGCCATGTGTCATGTTGAAGCTGCACTCTAAGTAGAACTTCTACTTGAGAATTTCTACTTAGCCATCTCGAAGTTCTAAGTAGAACTTCTACTTAGAAACTTCTACTTGGCCATCTAGAATATTTAGTACTTAGAAAATATTCTGGTCTTCAACTTGAAACTTCAATGCACATCTTGAACTTGTGATATCTTCATGTCTTCTTTATTCTTCACCAAGCTCTTGAATATGGATCTTTATTACTGACATAAACTTGCTATTAATGTCCTGACACTTGATGCAACGGTCTGGTTCATAAGTGACTAGTCTTGATAGGGTTTTTGCTTCTTGAATAAATTACCATATCCAATTAGAAATGTGGCTTTCCAATATTTGCTTTCCTTCTTGTTCACTTGAAATCAATTGGTCTTATTGATACTGATAGTTATGATCTTGATTCTTGGCTTTCCAAATCACTGAGGCATGAACAACTTTGACTTGAACTTCTCTCAATGATTTCTTCTTCGATTGATCATAGTTAACATGTTGAATTGTATCAATTACCTTGTCTTCATTTAGTGTTGATTTCTTGTGACTTCTTGTTCTTGATTGTCTTCTGGTTAAGTATCTTTTCCTTTAGTTTGAGTTACATTAGTTATAGTGTTACAAGTTTACACACTCTACCTTTCAAATAAATATACAAAACCCAAAATTACAAAAATTTCTCAACTCACTGCCTCCATTTGCCTCCATTCATTCAACTCAGTGGCGATTCAACTCGTAAAATCAGAAATAGTGACTCGGAAAACAAACCATCCGCAAACAGATCAAACATCAACTAGGCAACAACAAAAAAACAGTAGTGATTCGACAAACAATTTACAATCAAAAACTCCAAAAAAAACAACAAAACAAACACACATATACATACAAAACGAGAAGGCAAGTACAACTAGGGTAGAGCATGGGCCGGTTCGGTCCGGTTTTAGGGTAAAACCGGAACCGGAACCGGAACCATGTATCCCCGGTTTCTAAAATTGAAAACCGTAACCACCGGTTCGGTTTCGGTTTCGGTTTCGGTTTCCAAATCCCGGTTCGGTTTGTAATGGTTCGGTTTCGGTTTTATAACCGGATGAAAATAAAAATGAAAAAAATATATTAGTTTACACAACACAACTTAAGAAATGCACTGTTTTGGGTTGCATATGAACTGAAGGCCTGAAACTCCAGTCATACCTATGAGTATATTTATTTTTTACTTGACAATGTCTACTTGGAGTTATAACAGGGGGAATAAAAAGGCGAAGCTTCAGAAAAATGGCATGGCAGTAGCTAATAAAAGGATGGATACAATTTTTAGTTCCTAGTTGATACTATTCCAAGTGAGGATTTGAATGGTGAAGTACTTGATGCGGCAATTCCAAGAGGACCCATTCCAATATATATAAGCTCAAGATATGAAGCCCTTGCTTATTAGTACTAAACATCTCCGCAGCATGCAACACAAGTTGCCTCTCAAATTATGTGCATTGATTGGCAGCCTCATCCTTACAAGACTCCACCACTACAAGGATTTTTGCTTTAGACGACACTCAAAACGTGTTGTCTGAATGTACCAAAAACTGTTGACTATTGAGAAGTCGTCTGATACACACCTCAGACAACACACAGCAAACTGTTGTGTGAGAGTTGAAAGACAAGTAAAAGCCACCTGAAAAGAGTTGTCTGATACCCAGAAACAACAACACTTCTTTGGAAACCTGTTGTCAAAACTCCAATAATGCAACACGTTTTAACGAATATATTGTTGTTTTAAGCAGTAAAGACAATGGTTTTTAAAAGAAAGCCTATTGTTGAAGTGCAAAAGATACAATCTTTTACTTGATCAGGGCTGTTGTTGTAAGTCACTACAGACAACGGTTTCTTAGCAAAAACGATTTGTTTTATGCTTAGATGTACAACATGTTATCTCATATGGCATGTTGTTGTACAGTAGGAAGGATAACACTTTCTTAGTATATAACCCTTGTTTGAAATTATTTCAAACAATGGTTTTACAGAGTATAACATGTTATTTGTTAAAAGAGACAACAGTTTTGTGGGTTTTAACCTGCTGTGTGTATTCTTCTCGCACATTACTTTGTTAAATGGTACGTGTTGTTTGATTGCATTTTTTACAACTGTTAACATTAAGTAGTTTTTATTTCATGTTGTGTGAGTCATTTTCTCACAAGGGATTTTAATAAAAGCATTGCTTGATATATAATACAACAAGTGTGATTTCAAAAAAAAAAATATAATACAACAAGTGTTAATCATTGGTGGACATTGGCTAAAAGTATCTTAAACAATGGTTATACATAAGTCATATTTTGCTAGTAGACCTGCCATTAACACTGGAACCGATAACTGTGATCTTCACTGCATCTTGGTCTGATCCCGAGTCATTGAATTAGAGTGGTGCCGAGAAAAGGAATGGGAAGTCTTCTATTCTCTAATGCAACTGCAATTAGAAGGTTTCAAATATATAAAAATCAAACAGAAGCAAAGCAAGAACACAAGAACAGAGTAGAACCAAGCACGAAAGAACTCTACTCCTTTCTACTTCTATCTGTTTAAGTAAATATTGAATCTGTATAAGCAACCAATAAGTATTAGTTGTGTGACTCCCAATGCTCGTTAATAAGACATACCTCATTCTTGACAAGCATCAAAAACTTTTCACACTCCGTAATCACAGGCTGCACATTTCAACAGGAAAATATTAGTACTATTACTGAACGACAGTAATAAGAAATTTCATGTTATCTTGATGCTTACCAATGCAGTAGCAAAAGCAGCATTTGCGTAACTAATTTCACAAAGCTTTTCCTGTTTGTCCCCGGAACTTGCTTTAGCTTGCTTTAGCTTGCTTAGCTTGTTCCGTCGCTCTAAAAAAAGTGACCCATGGGTGAAAGGCTGTTAATCTATTTAAGTAGCCTCATTCCAAATTTTGTCTCGAATTGGACCGAATAATCAGTGGATTCAGTGGTTCATACTACATATAAACTTGAATTACATATATGACATTAAACTTCACCTTAGATAAAAACTTGAAAAGTGTCCAAAATTTCAACAAAACCAGCACTCAATCAGACTAGCAATGAAATATCATCAATCAGGAAGTATGACAAGTCAACATCTTAAATGTACATACAGTACACAGAGAAGCTCAGAAGGAATCAGAAGAGACATAACAAAGCCAAATCCAAACAACTATAACCAACAGAGCCCAAAAACCTCAACTTCCAGAATTACCGAAAACGACAACCCACATACCCAGATTCATATGGGTTAGGTTGCTTAGCTCTTTGATTTAGAATGCTTAACGAGCCATTCAATGACCGAGTCAATGTTGGTCGAGTTCTTGCATGAGATCATATAGCAGCATACTTCTCTATCGGTAATAGATTTCAACCCCTGGATATAGTAATGCCATCACAACATAATATTAGAACAAGAAAATTAAAACAATAAACTATCTACTCTAATACATTAAAGAAGAGGGCAGGGGATAAAAATTATCTTCACTCATATCTGATCTGTCAAAGCCTGCTTAGAGAGCACTCCTGCTTTATCAATCTTGTTTCCTAACACTAGTAGAGGGATACCAGCAAGTGATGCTTTGCTTAGCAAATCATGAAGTTCGCTTTTGGAGACACTGAGGTTTTTAGGATCAGCAGCATCAACAACATACCTGCAAACAAGATGGAAAATTTAGCTTAGTTCTAAGTCTATCAAAGGACGAATTATGGATAAGAATGAAAAATCTTCTACCCAAATAAGTCCTATCAAAATTATTATTATTATTTCATATGCATGTTTAAATTTACCCAAATAGGTTAAAACTTAGGTGATTGTCAAACACTTACTTGGTTACATGAAAAGATTTAAATGAATCTTTCCTTCATCGTTAGTAATGAATGCAATCACAACACATGAAAATATTGTTTTAAACTCAAGCTACCTAGCCTCTAGAAAGATCCGAAAGGATCACAAATAATCGAATTATTAAGACTTTACACCCACAAAATTTCGAAATTGAAATCACGGAATAGTAGGAGTAAATATATAACTAATTTTGAACTAACTTCAGCCAATAGGTTTTCATTGCATCAAGTATAAAGCAAATTCATCAATCACAAGACTCCATGCACAACAAATGCAACCTATGTTTACTATGTAACATTGTTCAGATTATGAGCCAGAGAATATTCATCTTTATATGTTATTAAAAATTTATACAAATTATATATATATATATATATAAATAATCGGTTCGGTTCGGTTTTAACCTATAACCGGAATCGGAACCAAAAGTCTCGGTTTTTAAAAATCAAAAACCGCAACCGCCGATTCGATTTCGGTTCGGTTTTTACCGGTTTCGGTACGGTTTCAGTTTCAATTCGGTTTTTTGCTCATCCCTAAGTACAACAACGAGAAATGTGTTACAACAGAGAGAGAGAGAGAGAGAGAGAGAGAGAGAGAGAGAGAGAGAGAGAGAGAGTACAACACATACATACAAAACGAGTCGGAGAAACTACCGAGTCGACTCAGGAAAATTGGAATTCGTAAATACTCAACCCAGCCACGAAATTAGAGAGAGAGAGAGAGCAAGATTTTTGACTTCATTGTTTGGTCTCATGTTAGAAGAGATGAAAATAAAGTTGTCCATCACCTTGCAAAATAATTCCTTTAATTTTGGTGTTGAGCAATGTTGGGAGAACCATTGTTCCAAGGAAATTGCTCAATAATGAATTATCTTTTAGTTTCATTTCATTTTCACAAATAAAATCTAAATTGTAAGAAATTATTATAATCATAGGTCCGCTCCAGACATCAGTCAGTTCATGAAAAATGATACACATACAATGCATTCAAACTTCAATTTGTTGGTCTGTCTCCAATGTGGCCCTCCATTTACGGTGCTTGATTCGAGTTCAGTTCATACTTCATATACTATGCACATCAGCACATTTATATTCATTCAGATTCAGCATTTTATATTTATCTAATAAAAATAAATTTAACTATACCACTCTGTTTAACATGACATTTTCAACCAGCTCTGAGCTACAAGCAAAATAGATATCGAAAATCAAGTTTCCAGATAACCATAATTTCATTGCAAAAAGCTCAAAGGGATCAAAGAATACCACCTCTAGACGTCACATATGCTCTCAAATCTGTTCCACATCCGGATGAGACGTCACAGATGTTCTCAAATCTTTTCCAGTAAGTTGAATGCCCATAAAGAATTTATTTCGGTTTCATGATTTACCACTAGTTGCATTCTTTCCTTGCCAACCTGATTGTGGTAAAATTTGGATTTGTCATGGCATGATATACCGGGAAGAGGTCCAACAGACATCTAAGGTTTAGGCAATGACTACCAAAGATGATCTTCTTTTGATAATCGTAGTTTTGGAACAAAAGCACAATCTTAGCTATATTTGACACTTGAATGCGCATTATCTTGTAAGTCACTCTTCGCTAGTTCCTTCATTCATTCTGGAAGTTTGTTCAGCTTGAATAGAGCAAACAATATTTAGTTAGTACAATGTTCAACTTAGAGATTAGCTCCCTTGAATGCAAAAGGTCGTTCAGCATCTTCCATCATGTCTGATGGTTCTATATTGTATAGTTCTCTACATACTACTCAATTAAGGAAAAGTTCTTTGAGTACCATCAATTCAGTACTAATACAATTGCCACCAGTACTATTCTAGCTGCCATTAGACAAATTAAACCTCTTTATATGAAAGAAAATAGAAAAATTTGTAAGAAGTTAAACGCCTCGCCTTAAGAAGATTTATTGGCTAGGTAGTTACAATACCTAACACTAAAATAGAACGAGAAGCATATATAATACGTTACTAGTAGATATGGAAAGAGCTCTTTTGAGCTTGTAAAGTTTTGCTAATAAGTTGTGCAATTCGCAGTTGCGTTAATACTTACGTGTTGGAAAATGAAGTCAATAATTATTATAGTGAAGATGCTTCATTTCACCATATTCGTTAAATAGACTAATTGACACCATCCCTCATAAGCTGCATTTTGTCTCCCAATAGCCTTACAGAAATCTGAATCCAATCAAGTTGTTTCCTTCAAAGAAGAAATTTCATTGTCTTCATTCAAGACATCTTGTATTTCTTTCTATAAGAACTGAGACATGGAGTCGATAACATGGTAAAGGAGGTTATGTCCCTGTATTGGATGAATGTAACAAGCTGTGGGGCAAGGTTTTAATCGAGTTGCTAAATGATCAATATGTATGCATGGGGGCACCACGGGCAGCATGGGAAGAGCTAGTAAATTAAGGACTAGTGGAGCAAAATCTAGTAATTTTGTATCTTCATAAAAAAAACTTGTTTTTATTAGGGGTGAACATAATTCGACCAACCTGTTCAACCCGACCCAACCCAATCCTTATTTCGGCCGAACAAACCGAACCGTCCAAAACCGAGGGTTGAACGGTTTAATTTTTAAAAAATCCGTATAAATTGGGTTGGGTTAGGGTTTAACATATTTTGACCCTAACCCAACCCGACAAATCCGTTTACACATATAGCAATAGCCCATTAGGCCCATTTCCCCTAGGAAGTTACATAATATTTAACTTGCCAAATTGGAAACTGTTCTGAAAAAGTGATCATAGGAGTTCTGAGATTAAATTTGTTTTTAAGTTGTATACTTGTGAATAAATATCAATGTGATTTAGTTGTTTACCACCTTTACACCAGATTGTTTCCATCTGATGAAAGTAGTTCTGAAACATTCTCTTTTTTTGGGCTTGCTTTTCTCACTAGCATCACAAACATAATTTAAGCTATGACAGCTAAGAATTATGATTTGAGGGTTAGAAGAAAACTCAGAAGGCCAAAATTGCTACTTCTATGTAGTTGTCTCTCTTTCAGGTTGTTGTACAAGACACATACTAGATAATTTAACACATGAATAAGAGATTTGGACTATTTATTTGTTATGGAAAATTGGCATTTGGCAAAGACAGACTATATCAAAGTTTGTTACATTCTGGTGAATAATATATGTTTAGACTTGTTTACAGCTTTGTTGCTTGAGGAAGAGGGTTTAACCCAACCCGAACTAATTGGGTTGGGTGGGGTTCGGTTACGTAATTTTTTTTATTAATGGGTTCAGTTTTTATCAACCCGAACTAATTGGGGTTGGTAGTTTTTTGATTAAAACCCGCCCAACCCGACCCGTGTTCACCCCTAGTTTTTATGATAAACATTTTTCTTTATTGTTTTTATTCATTGTGTAGCGTGGGCACCAGTCAGTTCTTGAGAAATGATATATAGAGTGGCATTCTAGAAAGAACCACCTCTTATATAGAGTTCAAGGGAGAACCATCACAAAATACATATATTTATTTTTTTTTTATGAAAAATAATTATAAATCTTAATTAAGAAATTAAAAATGAAATTACACATTCAATTTTTTTTGAAAAATCATTAAATTAATTAAATAATCCAAAACAATTCTACCATACCATAGAATTAAATTTATCCAAAATAATTCTACCGTAGAATCAAATCCGAATCAATTTTTTTGTTCAAATTTTATGTGTTAAATCCTTTATAAAGTTTATATGTTATTAATATTCTACATCAATTCTCTTTATTAATAAGCGAAACCCCTTTCGTGGAGCGCGTTGGTACCAAAATTTGGTAATCACTATATTTTTTTTATTTATTATTATATTTTTTTTAATGTATATATATAATCATACAAGAACACCTATGTCTACTATAAATCTTATTACATGCACCTACTTCTACTATAAGTCTTATTACATACACCTACTTCTACTTTAAATCTCACTAGATTATAACGCTTGCGATGTACCAGGTTTTTTGAATATATTATTTATTTTATTTTATGTTATAACTATATTTTTATATAATCACTATTTTAAATGGCTATTTTATTTTAAAACAATTTAATATATTAAAAAACTTATATTATAATTTTTTTAATTCAAATATGTTGTTGATGGGATTCGAACATTGAGTTTTAGTAGAGTAATCCAAATATACAATATTTCTTATTATTAGATTCAACAAATCTTAATTATTTACTAAAAATCTAATGATTATTATTCGTTGTATTGTTGAACCACTAAACTAAAAACAATCGATTACACTCATGATGGTTTACTATAAACGTACGAATTTTAATATATTTTATTAATGATTGCAAGATAAGGTGTGATATTTTTGGTTATATATTAATGATTGCAAAATTATGTTTAAATTAAAAGGTAACATGTTTAAATTCAAAAATAAATATTAATGGTTGAAAAATATGGCATAATTGATAAAAAAAATTTTGCCAAGAAAGTATAAATTTCATTAGAACGTCAAATCTTTCCTCAATACATCCAGAAGGTCTGGTTGGACATTGTCCATAAAAACGATCAGCTACAGAACAAGTATTTCTTGTCAAGAAATCGGCTACCATATTCGCCGATCGTTTAAAAAAATTTAAAACTATTTGTCGACTATCCATCAACTGTTTGCATTCCTCAATTACACAGCCAAAGTATGAAAGCATGAATGAAGATCCTCGAACTGCTTGGATTGCAGTAAGGCAATCTGACTCTAACTCCACTTTAATGATTGCAAAATTATGTTTTAAATTAAAAGGTAGCATGTTTAAATTCAAAAATAAATATTAATGGTTGAAAAATATGGCATAATTGATAAAAAAAATTTTTTTACCAAGAAAGTATAAATTTCATTAGAACGTCAAATCTTTCCTCAATACATCCAGAAGGTCTTTGGACATTGTCCATAAAAACGATCAGCTATAGAACAAGTATTTCTTGTCAATAAATCGGCTACCATATTCGCCGATCGTTTAAAAAAATGTAAAACTATTTGTCGACTATCCATCAACTGTTTGCATTCCTCAATTACACGACCAAAGTATGAAAGCATGAATGAAGATCCTCGAACTGCTTGGATTGCAGTAAGGCAATCTGACTCTAACTCCACTTTATTCCAACCTCTGTCTTTTATCCAACTTAATGCCTCTCGGATGCCTATTGCTTTTGCTGTTTCAGGTTTTATTCCCTTGAACACACTTAGTCTTTGCTTCTACCAGATTTCCTTGATTGTCTCTTGCAACAATAGCATAGCTATAGCAGTTAGGTGAATTGAATATCGCGGCATCTACATTTTTACCTTAATCTATTTGCATTTGGACTCTTCCAGTACTCAGCACCATCCGCTACGGTCATGAATCCCAGATGGTTATCAAAAATTTTATCATCTTCATTGATTAAGGGGCTAAGGGCGGTTTTTGTTAACTCCACTACACCCAACACATCCATACTCATAATAGATGTTTTTAGATATTTATAAAATGTAAAATCTTTAATTAAAAATTATTATATTTTAATAAAAAAAGGCAATGGATTACTAATATTAATAATATTATTTCATTATTTGTTAATTAAAATAAAATATCGAAAATCATGAAAGCCAAAACTTTCAATATTTTGGCTTTAATATAATAGTAAAGTTTTGACTATCAAATTAAATCGACGGACTCATCTAAATATATTATCTTGTACCCGTGCTTCGCATGGGTTATCAACTAGTATATAAGAATCAAATTTTATATTTTTAAAAATTTTATTTGTAACTAATTGATGAAATTCTATGATAGAATTAATAGTTCTCCCCTAAACTCTATAAGAAGGTTCTCTCTAAAATAATAGAATAATGGCAATGATATATATACATACAGTGCATCAACTTGGACTAGACGATGGGTAATAGGTTGTAGGTCCAGCCGTCCTGTTTGTCCCTTCGCTTCTAGAATTTTTAGTGTACCGGACCATGACAATTCAAACTCCCTAAATGGTCGTTTCTGAAAATTAATTTAAACATTATTTTCTTGAAAACAAAAAAACGAGATGGATTTCATTGGAGACGA
The DNA here is from genome assembly GCA_036435485.1 of Saposhnikovia divaricata. NCBI lineage: Eukaryota > Viridiplantae > Streptophyta > Magnoliopsida > Apiales > Apiaceae > Saposhnikovia > Saposhnikovia divaricata. The sequence goes on from CM071599.1 coordinate 40,472,344, forward strand.
CGACGAGTAAAGTACATATTAATCATAAACAGTACCGTTTTCAATGACATAAAATTTCTTAATAGCTCAAAAAGAATGAAAAGGTTATCGTTAATCGATCACTTGATAAGTAAATTCTCCAAGTATGCCGAAGACCTAAATCGGAAATGTTTGTGAAAAATAACCTATCATTTCATTGGGTAGACATTTTCTCATTTGTTGAACATAACATACATGATCCGATTAAATTTTTCTATGCAGCCTTTGTTATATTCGAGCATACAGGTTTGAACATTAATCTTGTATACATAGCCCCATAATTTATTTCAAAGTTTACGAAAATAAATACTACTGTATTATTTAGCTGTATTGATGGGGTACTTGACATAAGTTGGGAAGGAAAGTTGAACATCACGCGCGCGATGCATGACTCGAACGAATTATTATTTTTGAAAACAAAAAGTTGCATTGGAAATTAAGGCTCCTACAGAAAATTTCATCTAATGGGTATCTGCAGATTGGCCGGCTTCCTATCCATTCATCCCAAATTCTACAATTTTTCGTGAGAGAGAGAGTGTGTGTCTACGTGTGTGTGTTTTGCTGATATTCAGAAACTAGTCCTTTTATTTCTTGCATCCATCTGATGTACTATATATCTATGGATGACGAACACCAACAATCTTTTAAATTACTTTTCCGATGGTGGCACAAGCAACCACCATCATCTGTGCATTTTTTCCAGCAGATAGTGCCGAAATGAACTCAGCTACATTTGGTTCTTTATCATTATTTCGCTGCATAAAGAAATTTATTAGATACATTAATTAATTATGGACTTTCTAAGATGCTCAAGAAAAAATAAAGGAATTCGAGGGAGAACTTAAGAAAAGCTTACCATTTTGATGGTTCTGAGATAAGCATTAGTGGCATTTTCAGCAGACCAGAAACCCATCTTAAATTTGGTCGTTCAAATTTTGGGCTTGAAGTGGAAGGCAAGCTTATCTATAGAAGAAGAGTAAGCGTATTGTATTGACATTATGTCTATTGTACTTGCCTATTTATAGCAAATCTGAAAGGGTTTAGTTACTGCCGATTGCCACTCTGCTACAATAGTGCAAACATTCGGTGCTCTAAAAATCTCTTGATTTTTTTAAAAAATCCCCGATTAAATCTTAACAAAATATTTTATCGATCCGAATTTCAAAATTTGATTAATCTCTATGAATTATTCTTGAATAATATGTTTTATTTTGAATTTGGCTAATATATTGAATATATCATAATATCAAAATATATTCGATTATAGCTCAGATTTATCATTCCGAATAATTTTTGATTAATCAATTAATCTTTAATCCCGATCTCAACTGATTAGTTCCAATTCCTGATTATTTTTTCTTTTTGTTAATTTGTATATACTTTATGACCAAAGTGCTTCTTGCACATAACCCTTTGCCGAATTGCTTCACAATGCTTACTATACACTTGCTAAAAACATATTTTCTTTTGTCATCAAAAATCAAATTGGCACATATAGCCGTGTTTGTAAACAAAATAGGGAGTTTCCTGGATATAATCTTCTGGATTACCGTAATAAATTGCAGGGTTGTTTGTTTGTACACAACATATTCTATCTAGTTATTTTGTGCAGCTTTTGTCCAAAATTGAAAATAGACGCTTTTATAAAGGGCCTATTTGGTTGCGACTTTTTTTAAGTTCTTATGAACTTATTTTCGGGTAAAAGTTTCATATTTTGATAATTTTTTTTAATACAAGTATTTAATGTATGTTTGAGATTTTATAAGTTGCAAAAAAAAAAAGTTAACTTTTTCAGAAAAAAGTTAGTAATCTCTAACTTTTTCTTAAAATAAATTGACTGGAAAATAAGTTCCTCCAAACACCCCCAAAATCTTCTGTAATAATCTCAGAAATGGGTTTCGTTTCTTGTTTCTGAGATCAGAGAAGCAGTTGTAGAGGCTGGAACATGCAGCTGTGGCAATTTTTGAGTATTGATCGACTTCTATTTTCATGACAGCAAAATTTTAAAATTAAAATACCTTGGTTAGCAACTTTTCGATTTATTATTTTTGCTATTAGGTTTTTTATTATTATTATTATTATTATTATTATTATTATTATTATTATTATTATTATTATTATTATTATTATTATTATTATTATTATTATGTAATTGAGGTTGGATGCTGTATTGCTGGCTATACACATCTTTCCAAGATCTTTATCTAAGTCTGTGTAAAGGAAGGTCTCCCTTCCGCCTCTCCATATATAGCATTACAAAAATTGGAACTAGTCCCTAGAGAGGAAAAACTGCATTGTCCTACTTATTCAGACATAACAATTGTATTTTAGTTAGAATGAATCTAGTCTAAAAGAAGGTAAAGAGATGTAACAAGGACGTGTTGGTATATTGTGGGAAATGAATGTTACAAGTTGTGCATGGGGTAATGCCTTAAACGAATTGCAGTGGGGATCAACATGTCTGCATGGAGGCACCAGCGTGGGCAGCATGGGCTGGTAAAGGACCACCGGGCACTGTAACCCTACTAATCAACATTTGGTTATCAAAAATTGTACGTGTGCTTTAAAAATTAATAGATATTGTACGTGTGCATGAGCTTTAGAAATTATTCAGACCGTAAAATATAAATCGGAATTCTAGACATTTCACACTTGTTAGTTCTTAAAAATGATGCATATACAGTTCACCATACTTCAGACTTGAGTTCGTTACTTCGTTGTCTGTCTCTATAACAGTTTAGACAACTCGATGGCTTGTAGTTCCAGTACTGTGGCCCTCCATTTCCGGTGCTACATGCACATCAGCACATGTATATTCACTATTCAGATTCAGCATTCCATCATGGATAAAAAAAATTTCTCAACTATATTTTTACTCCCTTTGGTCCTTACTAATTTTGCAGTACCAAGTTAAGAAATATAAAGAAAGTTAGTGATTAGAAAATGTAAAGAAAGTGAGTGGAAAGGGAGTAGAAAGTGATAAATCGGGACAATCAAGATTTAAGTGATTTAGAAAGGTGGAGAAAGTCAGAATAGATTGCTTTTAAAGCCTGTAACGGAGAAAGAAGTTAAGTGTGCTTTGTTTGAGATGCACCCGGACAAAGCCCCGGGTCCTGATGGTATGTCTCCTGCCTTTTTTCAAAAGCATTGGTCGATTGTGGGGCAAAATATAGTAGAGGTAACAAAGTCATTTTTTGAGACGGGTGAGTTGCTACATGGTTTGAACGATACAAACATAGTCCTGATTCCAAAGAAAAAGAACCCGAGCACAGTTACAGAACTAAGACCAATTGCACTTTGTAATGTATTGATGAAGATTATTACGAAAGTCATTGCAAACAGATTGAAGGAAGTTTTGACTACGGTTGTCTCAGATACTCAAAGCGCATTTATCCCAGGACGGCTTATTTCGGATAACATCATGATTTCTTTTGAAGTGATGCATTATTTGAAGCGTAGAAGGTATGGAAAAGAAGGGTGATATGGGCTAAAAGTAAGCCTTAAAGACACCTTTAATATGGTATTAATTATACCCGGAATAGTCCAAACGTGGGGCCCACCAGTCGGGCCCAAACCCTATTCATAATATTAATTTCGTAATTAATATTAAGGGTAATAAACAGCTCAGCAAATAAGAGTTGGATAAGGATAATATCTCCTTCAGACTTATCCTATAAAGCATCCAATTCTATATGGAAACTGATTCCTATAAGGAATAGATCAAGAACTTTCCTCAAGGAGGTGACTTATCTATTAAGTCTCCAACTCCTACCTTAATTCTAAGGCTTCTCAGCCTATATAAAGGGTCAGACCCCTCACCTCAGAACTACGTTTTATTGGCTTGATTCTCTAATTACAGAGATACGTAGGCATTCTGTGAGGACCGTTTAAGTCTCGAACGCAGAAGCAGCCATTAAAGCACGAAGCTCACATACCCTTACATTAAATACATAAACCCTAGCCGCAGTACTAGTAGCCTAGTTTTTATTCCACAACATTTGGCGCCGTCTGTGGGAAGACAACATCAACCATGGTTCAAACACGAAGGACAACGTCAACCGAGGCCGTGCCCCTTAACTCTGCTCAACCAGCCACTTCAGATTCGCTCATCGTCACTGAGGAAGGACAAATACTCCCATCAACAGGGACGGTCGTTCAACCTCTGCCCACTCAACCCCCAGGGACGACTCCCCATGTGGAGGGGACTCACTCGGTGATCGTCCCTCAAGGCCAAGAAACCAACCCTCTCCAGATGGTGGTTTCTCCTCTTGGTAACATTGATCGCACGGGGGTACAGATCCACACTACGGATCTCCCTTTGAACACCAACCCTATGTATGGATTGCCTAACTATCCCCCTCGACGAAGGGAACCTGGACCGAGCGGACACGCCTTACAGATCCGGGATCGAGAATATGATGACTACTCGGGTCCCTATACTGATGATTCATCATCATCTGAGGATGATGATCGAGATGAAGCCCCGAGGAGGCGACGTGCTAGCAAGGAACCCCTAAGAAGAACACGGAGGAGAATCCATGATGGGCCTCCACAAACGATTGAGGAGAGGATTATGGCTCATGAGGCTGAGATCCAAAGGTTGAAGGATGATATAACAAGGGAACAGGCAAGACAGAGTCTGATTCGACCCCCTCCAATCTCAGAAAGGATTCCTGTTATAGATTTGGAGAGATCTTCAAGAAGACAGAAGAGGGCTGATGTCCCAACAAGAGAAGTTATGAGGGTGGAAACCCCCAGGAGTAACCCCAAAGATCTGATGCCACTTGGGGACCCTGACGATCCCACACCTCCGTTTACTGAGGAGGTGATGAATGCCCACATCTCAAGGAAGTTTAAGATGCCAACTATTAAGGCCTATGATGGAACGGGCGATCCCGCAAATCATGTTAGAACTTTCTCGAACGCACTGCTGCTGCAGCCTGCTAGTGATGCCTTAAAGTGTAGGGCGTTCCCTCAAACTCTGTCAGGCATGGCTCAAAGATGGTATAGCCGTCTACCTGCAAATTCGATTGGCTCTTTTAAGTAGTTAAGCGCTGCTTTCGTCAGCCAATTCATCAGTGGGAGAATTCATGAGAAGAGTTCGGCATCCCTTATGTATGTGGTGCAAGGGAAGAATGAGAACTTAAGGGATTATCTCAAGCGATTCACCAAGGAGACGCTGAATATCACCGATCTGGAAAATAAGGTGGCCATGGTAGCCCTGGAACACGGAACCACTGACCTCTTCTTCAAAAGGTCTTTGGCAAAACATCCTCCTGAAAACATGGCCGAACTCCAAAGAAGAGCCGATAAATATATCAAGGCTGAGGACAGCATTAAGAAGGAAACCACAGTAGGTAATGGCAAGGGCTCTAATGATTCGAAGAAAAGAAAATCAGAACAAGAGTACGACGCTAGGGACAAGTATCCCCGGACTGGCAAGGACTCTGATTCATCACCTAAGAAGGGTTTTGGGTCAAGGTTTTCTGATTACGCGAGGTTGAACGCTCCTAGGAGCTAAATTTTATTGGACATTGAGAAGGATAAGGACTTTCGCTGGCCTAAACCGCTCAGGGGTGATCCCGAAAAGAGAAACAAAGATTTGTATTGTAGATTCCATAAGGATGTGGGGCATGACACAGATGACTGCAGACAGTTGAAGGATGAAATTGAGTTTTTAATCCGGAAGGGAAAGTTAAACAAGTTCACCAAAGGTGAAGACCGTGGAACCCAGAAGAGGGATTATGAAAGAAGAGACAATGACAGGAGGGATAACGATCGCAATCGTAACCCGCAGCCTCGAGGGCCAGTAATTAATATGATTTGGGGAGGACCAACAGCGGCCGGCACTACCCGAAACTCTCGAAAGGCTTATGCCAGGGAAGTGATGCACATCACAGGAGAAGCCCCGAAGCGTGCTAAGACTGAGGCAGTGATTGGTTTTGATGATTCGGACCTTGAAGGGGTGAAATTCCCCCATGACGACCCGTTGGTCATAACTCCAGTAATTGGAAACTCGGAAGTGAAGCGAGTCCTGATAGACAATGGAGCTTCCGTCGATATCTTGTTTCATGATGCTTTTATGAGGATGGGGTATACTGACTCTCAATTAACCCCGACTAACATGCCAATCTACGGATTTAATGGAGTTGAATCCAAGGTTGAAGGAACCATTCAGCTGCCCATGACAATAGGGCAAGAACCTAAGGAGGCCACCCAGATGCTAAACTTTCTAGTAATTAAGGCTGCCTCAACGTACAATGCAATCTTAGGGAGGACCGGACTTCATGCATTCAAGGCTGTTGCCTCTACTTATCACATGAAGGTCAAATTTCCAACCAGGAATGGTGTTGGGGAACAAAAAGGAGATCAGAAAATGGCCAGGAGTTGCTATGTGGCTGCTTTGAGAGCTGACGGAACCGGAGGGCAGGTACTCCCAATTGAAGACATGGATGTCCGTGATGATGATGAACACCGGGGAAAGCCAGCGGAGGACTTAATACCTATCCCTCTGGAGTTAGGCGACCCTGAGAAGGTGACTTATATTGGAGCCTCTTTGAAAGAACCCCTGAAGGGCAAATTAATAGAGTTCTTACAAAGGAATAGCGACGTTTTTGCTTGGACAGCAGCTGACATGCCAGGGATTGATCCTCAACTCATAACTCATAGATTGAATGTTGACCCTAATCGGAAGATAGTACAGCAGAAGAAGAGAAATTTTGCTCCGGAAAGGCAAGAAGCCATTAAGCAAGAAGTGGATAAGCTCTTGGAGGCTGGTTTTATTGAGGAAATTCAGTTTCCCGAATGGTTAGCAAACCCAGTGATGGTCAAGAAAGCGAATGGGAAGTGGAGGATGTGTATAGACTTCACTGACCTGAATGATGCATGCCCAAAGGATTGTTTCCCTCTGCCAAGGATAGATATGTTGATAGATGCCACAGCTGGACATGAGATGCTGAGCTTCATGGATGGGTTCAGCGGCTATAATCAGATTAAGATGCATAAGGACGACATCCCTAAGGTATCTTTCATAACCGACTTTGGTGTTTTTTGCTATCTTGTTATGGCGTTTGGCTTAAAGAATGCGGGAGCTACTTACCAACGATTGGTGAATAAGATATTTGCCCATCTGATTGGAAAAACCATGGAGGTCTATGTCGATGATATGCTGGTTAAAAGTCTGGTCAAAACAGACCATATCAAGCACCTCAGAGAAGCATTTGAAGTGCTGAGGCACCACAAGATGATGTTGAATCCAGCCAAATGTGCCTTTGGTGTTGGATCAGGCAAATTTTTGGGTCTGATGGTTTCTAAAAGAGGCATAGAGGCCAACCCCGACAAGATCAAGGCGATCTTAGACATGGAACCACCGCGCTCTATAAGAGATGTGCAAAAGTTGACAGGCCGGGTAACGGCTTTAGGAAGATTCATCTCCAAGTCTGGTGACAAGTGCTTGCCTTTCTTTCAAGCATTGAAGAAAGTGAAAAATTTTGAGTGGACTCCTGAGAGCCAAGAGGCCTTCGAGCAATTGAAGAAATACATGGTTGAAGCCCCGTTATTGACCAAACCAAGCCCTGGAGAGACTCTTTATCTATACCTGGCGGTATCTGAGCAAGCCCTGAGTGCTGTCCTTATTCGGGAAGAGGAGAAAGTCCAGAAACCTATCTACTATGTAAGCAAAGTGTTGCATGGGGCTGAGTTGAATTACTCACCCATAGAAAAGTTTGCTTTGGCTTTAGTAACTGCCTCAAGGAAATTGCGACCTTACTTTCAGGCACACAAGATTCAAGTTCTGACGAACCAACAGTTGAGGAACATATTGCATAGCCCTAAGGCCAGTGGAAGGCTAATTAAATGGGCGATTGAGTTAGGAGAATTCGATATCACATACAAGCCTCGGACAGCCATCAAGGCTCAGGCATTGGCTGACTTCGTGGTTGAATGTACTATTAACAACCAAGAAGTCGGGGGGCAAGAGATAATGACTACCCCTGGGCAAGAGAAAAAAGAAGGGGAACTTACACCCGATCTAAAGGAATATTGGGTGCTCTATTTTGATGGAGCATCAAAAACAAATTCTAGTGGTGCAGGTTTGGTTTTGCAAAGCCCTGATGGGTTCACAGTTGAGTATGCTTTAAAGCTGGATTTTCCTACTACTAACAATGAGGCAGAGTATGAGGCATTAATAGCTGGTTTGGGTTTAGCTAGAATCATGCGGGTCAAAAACCTTAAAGTTTGTGGAGATTCACGACTTGTGATATCCCAAGTAAACGGCGAATTCGAAGCTAAGGATGAGACTATGGCGAAATACCTGAGAGTGGTGAAGGCTGTTATGTCTCAGTTTGAGGAATGTCATGTTGAGCACATCCCGAGAGAAGAAAACGTTAAGGCCGATGCCCTGTCTAAGTTTGCTTCTTCTGAAATAGAAAATTATGCTGGGAGTGTCTACTTTCAGGTCCTGAAGGCCCCAACCATTAATGCAAAGTTAATGGCACCGATTGATATAGGAGGCTCTTGGATAGATCCTATCAAGGCACACCTGGAGACCGGTTGGCTCCCAGACAATGCCATGGAGGCACGAAAACTCTCAGTAAGAGCGTTGAGATATACTTTGATTGAGGGTATTCTGTACAAAAGGCCGTTTGTCATCCCGTACTTGAAATGTCTAAGGCCTTTAGAGGCAAGGGAAGCATTAGAGGAAGTTCATGAAGGGATCTGTGGGCAACATTTGGGGGGCAGAGCCCTAGCTCACAAGATAATTCGTTTAGGGTTTTATTGGCCGGAGATGTTGGCTGATGCACAAAACTATGTCAAGAGATGTGAGAGATGCCAGAAGCATGCCCCAATTGTGAGGCAACCGCCTGAGATGTTGACCTCTATCAACTCTCCCATTCCGTTTGCAATGTGGGGGATGGACATACTTGGACCCTTTCCCATGGCTTCAGCACAGAGGAAATTCCTGATAGTGGCCATTGATTACTTCACTAAGTGGATTGAGGCTAAACCCCTGGCCAAGATAACCACCAAGCAAGTTTCCCAGTTCTTCTGGGAGAACATCATTTGCAGATACGGAATCCCACGAATCCTTGTGACAGACAATGGGACACAGTTCAATAATGAGGAGTTTAAGAAGTATTGTGAAGAGAATGCGATTGGGCTCCGCTTTACCTCAGTGGCACATCCACAAGCCAATGGGCAAGCTGAGGTAGCTAATCGAATTATCCTTGATGGACTGAAGAAGAGGGTCGAGCGCTCTAGGAACACTTGGGTAGATGAACTGCTGCCCATACTCTGGGCGTATCGTACCACTTACAAGGTAACAACTAGAGCAACCCCATTTTTGCTGGCTTATGGAGCCGAGGCTGTTGTGCCCTTGGAGATCATGCAGGCATCACCTCGAATCGAGGCATATGAGCCAGAAACTAATGAAGAAGGGATGAGACTAGCCCTGGATTTAATTGACGAGGTCAGAGATGAAGCTAATGCTAGGAATGCTGAGTATCAGAAGAGAGCCTCTTTTCATTACAACCAGAGAGTTAAAGAAAGATTTTTTCGACAAGGCGACATGGTCCTAAGGAAGATTGAAGCCTCAGGAGTTGGCCAAAAAGGAAAGTTAGCACCAAACTGGGAAGGACCGTATCTAGTCAGGAAGGTGTTAGGACGAGGATCTTACAAGTTAGAAACCTTGGATGGGGTTGAGGTGCCCCGGACTTGGCATGCTGTGAACCTCAAAGTTTATTATGTTTGAGGTCTTTTGATAAAGGCTTGAACTTTTATCTATTTATTAGGAATAAGGTTCGAATGAAACCATTATAGAGCATGTTGCTCCCAGTAGTTGATAAAGTATCTATGTAAGGGTTGAACCCATTTTATTAATGTCCTTTGACAGCATAATGGGATTTATTCTGTTTTCTCTATTGGTTATCTTTCCTTGCTAAAATAAACGAAAGACGAATGTTGGACCGACTTATAAGTTTAAGTACCAGCCAGGAGGCCAAGTACTCAAAAATTCTAAAGTATTAACAAACTATGAGCAAAGGCAAGAAAAATGAGCGGAAATAAACTGCATAAATAGTTAAGTTAGAAATTACAAAGGCCCGAAGGCTATTAAGTCAAATGGTTGAAACCCAAAGTTCAGAAAGGCAAATGATAAATAAATAAAGTCTAAGGGGCCTTAGGGGCCTCCTTAGCAGGAGAAGCATCCTCAGAGCTAGTCTCAGTAGTAGACCCCTCGTCGGCAGAGATAGCAGCACCAGGCTGAGCTAGAGTAGGCTCGGGATCCAAAGCTGAAGAAGTGGCAGTAGCATGCTCCTTAACCAAAGTGTCATCCTCCCCAAACAGCTCTTCACTGGAACCAGGCCCCTGTGTCAAGGCATGGGGAAGGTGAGGGCTAGGAAAAGCAGAAGGCAAGAATAACCCTGGATGCTGCCTCAGAACTGCTTCAAGGGCCTTGGTCCACCCATCAGAAAACTGACTAGGAAAGAGCATCTCATCATGCTGATCCATGAGGGTCTTGTACTCCTCCGAATCCAGATATTCATCAATATGCTTCTCCTTGTCATCTCTCAGGGCGACCAGCTCCGCATGCATCCCTACCATCTCTTCATCTTTCTTCTTTATTTGCTCTTCCAGACGGTTAATATGGAGAGTCTTCTTCTGAGACTCAGACTCAAAAGCTTTAGACTTCTCTTTCCAAGCTTTGGCTTTATGAACCAAGCTTTGGAAATGGACGTTAGCCTGCATAAAAGGTTAGCATTGAAATCAAGTATTGAACTTAAAAGCCGTTAAGGTATTGAAAGATAAAAGTTTGAGACTTACCACAGCGAGAGCCTGAGCACCAAGTGCCTCTGACTCCCCAATACCTCCACCAAGGACCATGTCCTTATAATCAGGGGTGGTGATCGAGTTTAAAGACCAATCCATGGAGTGCTTCGTAGAGCCCACCACAGAATCCTGCTTCCTAAAGCCCCAAGGAGGCCTGAAAACCGTCGACTGGACATTAACCTGGGAGCTCCCCTCCAGTCCAGCTATGTCACCATATCTCAACTCCCCTTTATGGACCTTGTGGGGGCGCAAGAAAGGAGGCTCCGTGTTTTTCCCTCGAGGGTCAGCAACCCTCTTAGCCCGAACCATCCTGGCCGTCTCTTCATCAGGAGAGGGTGCAGCCTCCACAATCAATTTCGCAACTGCAAGAACGACCAAAAAGAGAGTTGGAATAAATTCAGTATTAAAAAGTAAATGGCAAAGACCAGTAAGAAAATTACCCCGCTCAGAAACTCTGGAAAGGCCTACTCCCCTTAGAGACTCCTCATTTAAAAGACTTAGGCAGGTAATAGAACTACCGTCTGCCTCGGTCAAAGTATTATAAGCGGCCTGTTCCTCGGTACTAAGGACGATTCCCTTAGCACTTCCATCTGAGACTCTCGAGAATGTCTGCCTAAAGAGAGTGCCCCAATCACCTCCATCCCATTCTAAGTATGCGAACTCATTTTTCCAGCCCGCATTATTATCAGGAATTGACTTGCCATTAAAGATTGGGGGGACTCTAGGACGGAGCTTAACATATACCCAGCCAGGGTTCGTGGCAGGACTATTGTAAAATTGAAAAAGTTTGCGAAAAAGAGCAACTGATAAAGGGAGTTGTTGTCGAAGACACAAAACCATAAAACATAATATAATTCTCCACGCGTTTGGCGGGAGTTGACATGGACTAATTTGCACATCAGCTAAGAGTCTAGGAATGAATTCATGAAATGGAAAACGAAGGCCAGCCACTAGACTCTCCCTATAAACACACAAAGAATTGGGTTTCCAGTGACAAGGTCTGTCACCTGGCTCGGCTGGGACAAGTTTATAAGGTGATTTAATTTTGAAAAGCTTGTTATACCTAGTGATTTCATCAACATCATGATAAGAGCTACAACAGTCATATGCATCTAATTCTGACAAAGAGGGGTAATCATCTCCACGTTGATTTAACATATCTACTAGAGATGTGTAAGAAGAGCGAATGGTGATTGTACCTTTGGAGGAGGCAGAATTCATCTTTGCAAGGCGAGACTTAGCTTTGTCTTCCATTGATGCTCTTGAAGAAAGGTTCGAAGCTCTTGAAAAACCCAGAAAGTTTGAAGATTTGAAGAAAATCTTCAAAGAAAACCCAGAAAATATGAAGGAATGAAGGTATCTTCAAGAAGTAAACCCAGAAACCACCGTGAAGGGGAGGAGCTTAAAGAAAACTTTCGCCGGAAATCGCCTTGAAATAGAGATAACTACAGAGAGAATTTCTAGTGAAGTGTTTGAGTAGAAGTAAGAATGAGAAAGTGAACACTTCACTCTCACTCTTATATACAATCTTTTAGCCGGTTAAAATTCCTCCAAACGGTCAAGAAACCTATAGTAACAGGTCAGAAAAGCCCACGAAACCGGCCCAAATTAAGGCCCAATTCTAGGACATTCTTAGGAAAATATCTTTGAAAAATATCTTAGATATTTTGAAGAAAATTATGGGTATTTTTTTTTAAAAAAAAATATCATAAATCCTGGATTTGGATCCAAATAGCCCGGTTGGGCCCAATAACAACTATGAGGATAAGCCCATTTTGAAAAGAAAAGTACCAGGCCCCATAAGAATAGGCCCAAAGCCAAAGTGGCCCTTAATTCGACCAGAATCCTGGTCGAAACGACCAAGAATCCTGGTCGAAAAACCCTTCGACCAAAGCGTTGGAAACGCCCTTAATTCGACCAGAATCCTGGTCGAAACGACCAAGAATCCTGATCGAAAAACCCTTCGACCAAAGCGTTGGAAACGCCCTTAATTCGACCAGAATCCTGGTCGAAACGACCAAGAATCCTGGTCGAAAAACCCTTCGACCAAAGCGTTGGAAACGCCCTTAATTCGACCAGAATCCTGGTCGAAACGACCAAGAATCCTGGTCGAAAAACCCTTCGACCAAAGCGTTGGAAACGCCCTTAATTCGACCAGAATCCTGGTCGAAACGACCAGGAATCCTGGTCGAAAAACCTTTCGACCAAAACCATTCTGAGACCCTTATTTCGACCAGAATCCTGGTCGAAACGACCAGGAATCCTGGACGAAAATCTCTTCGATCAGGAAGAAAAAGAAGGCCTTAATTCGACCAGAATCCTGGTCGAATTCCTGGTCGAATTCCTGGTCGAATTTCTGATCGAAAATACTCAGTTCTGGTCGAAATTTGCTATAAAAATTGATTTTCTGACAGCTAATCTTCACATACATGGAATTTTGATACCTGTAGGTACCATAATAGGATAAAAATGGAAATACAAGGAATTTCATAGATAATTCCTTGAAGAAAAAAGACTCTGTAACTAAAGTTATGGAAATTGCTTAGCCTCGAATAAGGCATATCGTCGTAAACGTGTCGGTCGCTCCACACTTTGCATCAAGACGACATTCGTGAAACACTAGTGTACAAAGCCCTGACCCAAGTCTCACGAAAGACAGATAAAACTTCAAGGAAAACCTGATCAGTTTTCCTAGAAGTTGGGGGGCAAATGATATGGGCTAAAAGTAAGCCTTAAAGACACCTTTAATATGGTATTAATTATACCCGGAATAGTCCAAACGTGGGGCCCACCAGTCGGGCCCAAACCCTATTCATAATATTAATTTCGTAATTAATATTAAGGGTAATAAACAGCTCAGCAAATAAGAGTTGGATAAGGATAATATCTCCTTCAGACTTATCCTATAAAGCATCCAATTCTATATGGAAACTGATTCCTATAAGGAATAGATCAAGAACTTTCCTCAAGGAGGTGACTTATCTATTAAGTCTCCAACTCCTACCTTAATTCTAAGGCTTCTCAGCCTATATAAAGGGTCAGACCCCTCACCTTAGAACTACGTTTTATTGGCTTGATTCTCTAATTACAGAGATACGTAGGCATTCTGTGAGGACCGTTTAAGTCTCGAACGCAGAAGCAGCCATTAAAGCACGAAGCTCACATACCCTTACATTAAATACATAAACCCTAGCCGCAATACTAGTAGCCTAGTTTTTATTCCACAACAAAGGGTATATGACCTTAAAGCTTGATATGAGCAAAGCTTATGACCGCATTGAATGGGTTTTTTTGGAGGCAATTTTGAAGAAGATGGGTTTTAGTGAGAAATGGGTGCAGTTAGTTCTCAAATGTGTGTCTACTGTGTCTTATAATATCGTGCATAGGGAAATTAATATGGGTCCGATTGTGCCTAGCAGGGGAATTCGCCAAGGAGATCCGCTATCTCCCTACTTATTCATCATTTGTGCAGAAGGGTTGTCTGCTCTAATTCGGAGATATGAAAGTAATAAGTGGATTAGTGGTGTTAGAGTCTGTCGTAAAGCCCCTGTAATATCATATATGTTTTTCGTGGACGATAGTTATTTTTATTGTAAGGCAGATATTCATGAAGCAAGGAAGGTGCTGGAATTGTTAGGTGTATACGAACAAGCTTCAGGTTAGAAAATCAACACCCAAAAGTCTTCAATCTTTTTCAGCTCGAATGTGATTCATTATAATAGGGAGGAGGTTTGTCGAATTCTGCAAATGGGAGAAGCTGATAGTCACAGTAAGTACCTAGGGTTGCCTAATTTACTGGGGAGAAAGAAATCTGTGCTGCTTGGTTATTTAAAGGAGAAAGTCAAATCGAAGATCCAAAGTTGGGATGGTAAATGGATGGCGAGAGCAAGTAAAGAAATTTTGATAAAGTCAGTGGTTCAAACATTACCAACGTATGCAATGAATGTGTTTTTGTTGCCTTTGGAGATCTCAAAAGACATTGAAAAAAGTTTGTCAAAGTTCTGGTGGAATTCAAGTAAAGACTCGAAAATTTCATGGATGTGTTGGGATCGGCTGACCATACATAAAGATGCGGGTGGTATGGGGTTTAGGAATTTCAGGGACTTCAATCTATCCATGCTTGGTAAACAATGTTGGAGACTCCTCACAAACCCAGGTAGCTTGGTGTCAAGGTTATACAAAGCACGTTATTTTCCGGACGCTGATTTGTTGAATGCAAACTTAGGGAGCAGCCCTAGCTTTATTTGGAGGAGTGTTTTGGAAGCTAAGGAAGTAATTTTGAATGGTGTTCGTTGGAAGGTAGGATCAGGTAAGGAGATAAAAATCACAAGACAACCTTGGCTGCAATGCGACGAGGATCCATGTATAACCACGGTGTCACCAGCCATTGAAGATAGCTTTGTTTCTGGTCTTTTGTGCATGGATAGGAAGGCATGGGACGTTGATGTGATTCGTGATATCTTTAATGTACGGGATCAACTTTGTATTCTGGATACTCAACTGGACGAGGACAATGACACAGATTGTTTGTTTTGGAGGTTTGAAAATTCAGGTGAATATTCAGTTAGGAGTGCTTATAAAATGCTGCAAACTCAAAAAGGAGCCTGGGGAGATCAATTTATGGACAGTATATGGAAACTTTTGTGGAGAATTAAAGCACCCCCAAAGGTGCTTAACTTAGTGTCGCGGGCTCTAGCTAGTTGTCTTCCTACTCTATCTCTTTTACAACAACGACACGTTCTAGTCTCATCTTTATGCCCAGTATGTGCTACTGAAGTTGAGTCCTGCTTTCATGCCCTGGTTGGCTGCCAGTTTGCTAGACAGTGCTGGAGGGTTGTTAATATTCACATTCCTAACGACCAAGACCAGGTTTTTTCAGAATGGTTAGAGGGCGAGCTTCGGAGTCGTGATAACAAAGAACGAAGTCTGATAGTTACAGTCTGTTGGGCGATCTGGCAAGCTCGAAATGAAAAGGTGTGGAATAGAAAAGTATCTTTGGTCAACAATGTAGTTGCTTCAGCAAAGGAATATCTTACACAATGGACAGCTGCCCAAGGAAGGTCCACAATGGCTCGTCTCCAGCCTATGGCAGATGGTGATGGAGCTGATATTTGGGTGAAACCTCAACTGAACACAGTTAAGATTACAGTTGACGCAGCTATTTTTGAAGACCGAAATGCTTATGGGGTTGGGTTAATCGCAATGGACTGTACTGGAGATCTGATTGAAGCGAGAACGAAGCTGTTTCAAGGTAATGTTAGACCAGAAATTGCAGAGGCGATGGCAATTAAGGAGGCCCTTAGTTGGACCATGCGCTGGGGAGATTCGAAGGTGGTGATAGAATCGGATTGTTTGATAGTTGTACAAGCAATTCGGAGTAAAGCTGTTATGAGATCATATTTTGGGGGAATTATTATGGAATGTCGAAAGCATTTTGATCGGTCAAACAACTTAGAGTTGTATTTTATTAAGCGGTCTACCAATATGGCTGCCCATGAGCTTTCTAGGGCTTCTCATATTTATTCTGATCGTAGTTTCAATAGGGGGTCTGTTCCTATTGAGGTGAAAAACTGTATTGAAGTAAAAGTTTCCTCTTTTTCGTCAAAAAAGAAAAAGAAAAGAAAGGTGGAGTGAAGTGATGGCCCTATATAAAATTTAAAATTGTTAAAATTTTGTAATTTTTGAGAAGTTTGGAAATATAAAGAATTAGAAGTACATTTTAAAATGAAAATTTTAAAGAATTGGAATGGATGGAGGAGTATATGTTGAAGGGGAATTGAACCTTGACTTTGTATATATAAAATCACTGTCAAATGAGCTCATTGACAGACACTTTTTTTTCCAAAACACTCAGTTTCATTAAATTTAAAACAAATTAAACATGATATTGTGAACCAGCTCCAAGAAAAATAGAAGAGTATCATAAATCAAGTTTCCACATAACCCGATCGTCTTCGCAAAAAAGCCCAACAGGCTCATCATAAAAGTCACTGATTTCTAGAGGGTAGATTGATTTATTTGGTACGTGAACTTGTCATTTTTTTGTCTCTAGTGATAAAATTTGTTAAGTAGTAACAAACTAGTGTATTTATTTGTTTGCTTAATTTTTTTATGTAATACGTTTTATTATTATTATAATAGATTAAATCAAAATCGACAAAGAAAATTAGAAGTCTAACATGTTGAAAAAGATTCTTGTAAAAAAAAAGCATTTTACATATTATTTTCTAACTATATTTTTAACTTTTGATTATTCTTAGATTTTTTATATTTGTATCCTTAAATTTTAAACGTTATTAATTTAACAAACGATATTTAATCTTAACAATACAACCATAAAAATATTAATATAATTAGCTTATAATTTGTGAAAAACACGGGTTACTTTTGAACATTTTATTTAAATTTAAATTTAATGATTAAATAAAATAAAATATAATAATATGTGAATGATGTATATTTTTAATTTTAAATTATATTTTTGAACTAATTTAATAAATGTTAGTTTAATATGTTGTTATTAAAATTCAAAACTTAATATTTGTATAAAATAATTTTTAATATTTTATCAAACTGTTATGATTAATTTGACTTAAAAGATTAATTATTATTTCTTATTTTAAATTAGTTAATATTAAACAATACCCAAAAAAGAAGTTGTTAATAAAAAAGGCAGCTGTAAACCAAACTACAAATTATACCAAATTCTGCTTAATGTAATTTAATATAGTTTTCATGATATATTTATTTAGAATTATAAATTTATAATATAGGCCTGTTTTAATTCCACCCTCTTATTTTCAAACTATGAATCACCTTATCAGGCTTTAATCAGGAAACAATATCTAAAAGAAATTTACACATCTTTTGAATACGATAAACTTATTCTCTCTGCATATGTGCACAGTAAGTGATAAATCCATGCAAGCATTACAAACCCTTTCCTAGTCGGCACAGTCCAGGATTCTACGATAGGGGGGCTTCATTAATATAAAAAAAATTACAAAAATATTAAAGTTCTCAAATACAAGTTGATACATAATAAGTCATAAAATTATTTTTATACATTATCACGAGAAGGTAATTGAATTTTAAGAGATGCCATCTTTTGAAAACGATCTAAAATCAATTCACCATCGATCTTTGCAAATACATCCTTCTCAATGTATACCACCATACTATCATTCATCCATTCATCTCCCATTCGATTTCGCAATTCAGTCTTGACAATACTCATTGCAGAAAATACCCTTTCAACAAAGGACGTTGCAACGGGTAGAACTAATGCTAATTCAATCAAGCGATACACCAATAGATACGTGCAAGACTTTTTAGTTGCAACCATTTTCTTTGCAAGAGTTCCCAAATCCCCGATGCTAGAAAATTCTTGATCCCTCTTGACATCATAAATATACATGTTTAATTGATTAAGAATCGTTAGAAGTTCTGTCCATGAAAAATCTTCAGGATAAAGTTCAGCAAGATGCACTAGTTTATCAACATCAAAGGCAAAGTATGAATCTCTAGGATCAAGACAAGCTACAGAAAGAAGCAAGTCTGTACTTGTTTCTGGAAAACGATTATCCAACTCTTGTGCAATTAAATCAACAACCTAAATTGCAAATGATAAATACTTATATTAATAAAGAGTTAATGTAACAAGAAGAACATAATTAAAAAGGACTTGGTAAATTACCTCACAAAAAATTTCAACCCGATAATGATGATTGATAAGTGGATTTTATATCCACTTGGAGCATTCCATATCGGCTTAAATTGATTGTCTTGGACTAAAATTTGTTATAGTTTTGATGTGTTTTGTGTAGTTGTGCAGGTTTGCAAGAATGTCGATTATGGTTGATGCTTCTGTCATTTTTGGAGGTTAAATTGATTAAAATTCGGATTTTCGGGAAGGTTGCGCAGTCTACATTGTTTCGGCCATATTTGGAGTTCTAGAAGTCCGTTTTCAGCGATCTTACTGTCCACGCGAAGCCTGGGAGATTTTCTACAACTTAGAACAGGATTCCCATCCGCAGGCTGCGTGTGGTGGGCACAGGCAGCACGACAAGCAGACTGATGGGAGCAGGGAATTTACTGTTTTGCCCTTTTCAAGTTCTAATTGTATTTTGGGCAATTTTTAGTACCTTAATCGAATTCTAATTGTAATAGAAGGTAAATTCTTGCTGGGCAAGAAATCTTGAGCCTATTTAAACACATCTTAGCATTGTAATTCACATCGTTTTATTATTGTATTATAGCTTAGATTTGCAAGGGAGAAAAGTGGAGAAGGATTCAATGCTCGTGACAAGCACGGATCTAGATCTAGTTCATCTTTTGTAGACTTTGGATTATAGATTGTTTTCTCAACTCTTTGTTTTATTAATATTATTGCGTCTTTCTTTCATATCTTGTTTATTATCATGTTTTCATCATGACGATGAACGGTTCAATTATGAGGTAATCGTTGTCATGGGATTCTAACGGATTTATCTATGTAACTTAGTAGTTTGATTGCTTTAAAGATATGTGTGTGGTGAATTCTTGATATCCTCGTATGGTTAATCTTAATGCTTTTAGATGCGTAGCTAACATCTAAATTGAATTGTTAATCTCTTGCGAAACGAGAGTGGATCTTGAGATTTAGAACTTGCCATGCTAGCATAGGATAGGTTGATGTTTTAACATCATGATTTGTGGCGTAAATAGAGATATTATGCTACCCTATGTGATCTAAGTGGATAACTTGTGCTTAAACCTTTATGTTTTCAAATTCTATAGAGATATAGGGTCTAAACATAATTGGTGTCTACCCATCTTCTATCTCTTTTGTGGATGCATGCGTAGTTTGGTATTAGTATACCGAGAGGTAGCTTTTACTTGTTTCGTGTTATCCGATCTGATATCAAAACCATCATATGTATTGATTAAAGGCGTCGACTCTAAGTGAAGTAGATAATGAAGTTAGGATCCCATGTTTATTCTCATATATATAAATCAGTTTAAATCACTTTAGTTAATTAATTTTTAGTTTGATAATTTGCATCTTAGTTTAAATTAGATAATCAAAAATCCCAATTAGTTAACTGTCTTAGCAGTGAGTTAAAACCATACATTGTTGCATAAGTACATCTACTGAATTAAAACCTATACCAGATCCCTGCAAAACAAACTCGATTTTATCTATATTACTTGTGACCACGTATACTTGCGTGATATTGTGTTAACAAGTTTTTGGCGCCGCTGCCGGGGATCATCGGTGTTTTGTTTTTAGTTTATGTGCTTGTCATCAGTGGTCGTTAGCGTTCACTGACTTGGATTTCTTACATAGTTTGTTGTTTCTTGGTGTTTCAGGTACTTGAACGTGTATGCAAACACGTTTCAAACTCGTAAACTGGCAGAAGAAGAACTTGCAGCAGCAAAAGAGATGGCTGATTTACCAGCAGCAACAAAGGCTTTGAAGGACTATTCTCGACCAAAGATCAATGACATCCAATCTAGCATTGTCAGACCAGCTATTGCAGCTAACAACTTTGAAATCAAGCCTAGCACGATTCAGATGGTGCAGAATTCGGTTCAGTTTGGGGGTGCTTTTACGGAGGATCCTAATATGCACATCAGGGATTTCATCGAGATTTGTGACACCTTCAAGTTCAATGGTATGTCGGATGATGCTATCAAGTTGAGACTATTCCCATTCTCTTTGAAGGATAAAGCTAAGGGCTGGTTGCACTCTCTACCAGCAGGCTCTATTACTACATGGGAGGATCTAGCTCAGAAGTTTCTCACCAAATTCTTTCACATGGCTAAGACAGCAGCAATAAGGAACCAGCTAACTCAATTTCAGCAGCAATCTGGAGAATCTTTGGGTGAGGCTTGGGAACGTTATAAGGAGATGCTTCGTAGGTGTCCACATCATGGCATGCCTGATTGGATGGTTATCAACGGTTTTTACAATGGGTTGGGAGCACAGTCTAGACCTTTGCTAGATGCAGCATCAGGTGGAGCTCTGTGGGCTAAGAGCTATGAGGAGGCTTATGATATTATTGAGATGATGGCTGCTAATGAATATCAAAATCCAACCCAGAGGCTTTCTCAAGGCAAGGTAGCAGGTGTTCTTAAAGTTGATGCGGCTACAGCCATTGCAGCTCAGTTGAAGGCTCTCACTATGAAGGTGGATTCTCTTGCTAATTGTGGAATTCAGCAGGTTGCTAGTATTTGTGAGTTATGTACAGGCGCACATGAGACAAGTCAGTGTGCTATCTCTTCTGAATCAGCACACTTCGTGAATAATTTTCCGAGACCTACTGCCCCAGTTCCAGCCATTTATCATCCTTATAATCAGAATCATCCCAATTTCAGCTGGAGCAATAATCAAGGTGCTCAACAACAGCAGCCTTATCAACAGTTTCAGGGTCAGCAAACGAGGCCATTCAATCAAGGTTTTCAGCAATAGTATGCTCCAAGGCAACCATATCAACCTCCGGGATTTCTGCAACAGTCTCAGGCTCATGCGGGGCAATCTTTTAATGAAAAATTAGAGATGAATGAGTTGAGGATGATGGTTAAAAGTCAAGCAGTTGCTCTCAAGACCTTGGAGAACCAGATGGGACAGCTTGCAAGTGCTTTACTTAATATGCCACAAGGAACTCTTCCTAGCGATACGCAGGCTAATCCAGGCAGAAGGGAAAGCAAAGAACAGGTCAATGTAGTTACTTTGAGATTTGGAAAAGTCACGAGGGATCCTAAATCAGTAGCTAAGGAAGATGAAGATGTTCAGAATCAGCAGGTTGAAAAATCTGCAGTGCCAGAAATTGAGAAATCTGATTTAGTGGCTGATCAGCTTGATGGTGAGTAGAGCAATAAACCTGTTGAAAAGTCTACTCCGGAGCAATCTTCAAAGAATAATCAGATCTATCCTCCTTGTAACACCCCCAGATCCGGGGTCCGGGATCCGGTCGTTACGGTTTCCAATTCTGTCCACAACACTTGAACTTTCCTTAACATAAAATAAATTACATCTCTATGACCCAACACAACAATGTAAAACACACCCGTTATAGTCCCAGAGATGAAATCAGAGTAACAATCAAATTTTTATTAATCACATTATGAGTTCTTACAATCCAAAAGAATTTCAATATAAATACATACTCTTTGCCATCCATTTACATAAGTCATACTAGACCATATACTTGGTACTGAAAGAATAAATATATCCTACCAATAGCTTCTTCTTCAGCTCTGGTAGTCTCATCGTCCTCGCCCGCGTCGAGTGCGCCTTGTGCGAGTCATCTGGTCTAGCTGTTGTTGTGATATAATAATAAAGCAAGGGTGAGCAATAGCCCACCAACAATAATATATAAATGAACGATAATATATAACAGTTCAAAAGTATCTTTCAAACCATATGCCATGCATTTACGGAAATGATGCCAGTATAATATGAACGATGAAGTTACAAGGTAACTTAAAGTATTTGTTTGTAGAAATATCTGCTACATCAAAAGTAAGCGTGATATTCTCATTGTCATTAAAAAGAGGAACTTGCATGAAAAGATTGCAATTCCAGTTATGAGCACTTTTCCAGCTCTGCCAACAGTAATCATGTTGCAGGAAATAAATATGTTTGGATGATGAACCAATGATGGAGTATTCACCGCGCCCGCTGTTCCAATCTTGATGATCAGTCGAGATCGTACAGCTCAAATTAGATTTACTACCGGTAGAAGGAAGAACTGTCGGCTTTACTTGTATACCGCCTTACTAGCTCTCCCCGGCCAACGGTTGGGCCAAAGGGGATGGACCGGCGCTACTCGGCCTCTTACACGACTCCTAGTTCAAATAGAATTCATGATTCTGAATGTAACGTTCGTCCCCCTTTCCCCAAGTATAATACTTGTTGATAAGACTCTACAAAGTAGTCGTATCTAGTTGGAAAGGAAAATTCACCAATAACTTCCAAGCTATTGCTTGGTAACGAATATCAACTTGTTCCAACAATCTTACTCCTCGAAAGATGAGAAGGTAAACAACGACTTAATAAGTCCATAGCACCCGAGTTGCGAGTGAAGAGAATACTTTATGACCGGGAAGTCGACAAGATAAATAACATTTTCCAAGTAAGGTTCCCTTATTTTTAGGGAGATAGACTCAAGAAGAATGATGTCTGAGAACCTTTCTTGGTATAAGATTAATAATAATATGACTCTGAGATATTTTCCGTAATAATCGAAGAAGATAAACCTTATTGAGGTTATTCTAAGTATGGAATAAATATTCAGAGAATATTTATTGAATTAAAATATTTAAAGAATATTTAGGAATATGAAAGAATATCATTAATCAGAGTATTTCTCCAAATAATCCTTGAAGAAACATCAAGAGAATATTTATGGAATAAATAAATATTTAAATGAATATTCAAAATAATATTCATTAATTAATAAGGAATTTAAATGAATATTCAAAAAGTAATATTCATTTAATGAATAATATTCTAAATGAATATCAAGTAATATTCATTTAGTAATCCAAACTTTAAAGGAATATTCGAGATGATATTCGATAAATAAATCAAGCTTCAGATGAATATTAGAATAATATTCATCAAGTAATTAATATCTTAAATGAATATTCAAAAGTAATATTCATTTAATAAAATAATAGTCTAAATGGATATTCAAATAATATTCATTTAGTAGTCCAATCTTTAGAAGAATATTCGGAATAATAATCGATATTCTATTCGACTTTGAATGAATATTGAAAAATATTATTCGTCGAATGGTTACGTTCAAATAATTATTTGAAGTAAGGATCGTTAAATAAATAATCTCGAACGAATATTCAAATAATATTCGTCGCCCAAATAATGGAAAATATTTACTTAAATATTTTCCTCCGAGGTAATCTCGGTATATCAAGAAATATTGACTCCCGGTCTATATTTGACGAATAAGATGTATACGCCCTTCTATGAGGGTCTTACAATAACCGGCTTATAATTGATACCTTAGTTATCTAATTTATAAGCCAATAAACAATCAGAGAACAAGCATAACGATATAACTTGAAAGTAGGCATGCATGCTATGGCATATGTATAACAGAAAACATATATATATATATATATATATATATATATATATATATATATATATATTCAATCACAACAACAGCCTAAAAGAAGGGAATTGAAACTTGCCTGGTAGTCAGTACGGTAAGGGGTAGTGGTAGCGGGTCCCGGGTCAGCTTGGTGATCTATAAATAGCCAAGGCATTCGGGATTAATCACTTAACATCTTAAAAGTTAAGTTATACTTAAATCAAAACACGTTCTCGAGTTATCTCGTTATACCCCTTTTTGTGGATTCCTTTTATCATTGATCCGACCCGACATTCGTTCGTTAATACGACATGTCACTGTACTTACACTTGGGACATACTTAAGTCATACAAGTTCTAAAGTCGATCGTTACGAACCAATATTATACTCCGAGTTTTATCGCCCGTTTTCTAAGTGTTTTACCGAAGTTATAATAGAGTCGTCTTTTAGGGGTTCGTTCGCATTTAACCTCGACTCGAATATTTTTAATAAATCGAAAAACGATCCTTTTGACATACGGTTTTCTTTCACACCTTTCTTTTTACCTCTAGTATTTATTTACCAAGATTCGTCATGACTTTACATATTTTACGAGGGTTCAATTTCAGTTACGAACTTTCGATTACGGATTCGAACTACTTTTAGTAAATCGGTCATAAATCCTAAACCGTAAGTCTTTTTGATTCGATTCTTTTTCCAAAATGATCTACGACTCAAGATCTACAAGGTCATGTTAGATACCTTTCCAGTTTCAGCCATTAGACCTACTGTGATGCACGGTTTTCAATGATTAACGAAATTTCGGCATTATAACGGCTATAATACGAACGTTCCAAAAATCGCAATCAACAACCCAAGCCACACCGGGCATCAATACAACTTATACACCTAATAATCATCTCACAAGTCCAGAAGCTACTGATCTTAACATCAAAATCATCATGCATCTTAAATCATATAACTAATTACATAATCATGCTTATAATTATCACTATAATCATACCAAGCTAAATCCATCAAAAACATTCATAAATCTCAAATCAAATGCTAGGGTTTCAAGAGATCTACCTTCCTTGGAGTATGATATAACCTTAATAAGCTTGGTATGGTCCTTGTCTAGCTTAATCAAACCTTAGATCATCCAAAGAAATCATGAAAACAAAGTTAGTTTCTAAGATCCACTATTCATCGTCAATCTTGTAAAAATCATATAAAATCAAAAACTAAGATTTTGGTTCTAAAATTTTTACCACACCTTCTACTCTTCAAGGGCTTTCTTTTGAGCTATAGAACACAAGAATCCAACCATGGAAGCTAGGGTTTTGAGCCCCATCTTTCTTCTGATCAGAACCTGGACAGTTTTGGTCCTCCAACTTTAAGCATGGATTTGACTAGGCTATACTACTTGGATTTCCATGAAATTTGGAACGAATCTTGCCCATGGAGTAGAGAAGCTGTGGTTAAAATTTGGTGATTTTATCATGGATAGAAATGGAGATATGAATTTTTTTCTTAAGCTTGGTTCTGCTGGGCAGTTTTTGGAGAAATGTGTTTTTGCTTGCTTTTTTCCTTTCTTCACCCTTTTGATCATAATATCTAGATATTATTGGATGTGTGTGGCTGGTGGCTCACCTTGGGGCTTGTGCAAAGAGTCTTGGAGAAGCTTGGTAGATATTTATTTTGTTTCTTGTTTGATTTAAGTGATTTAAATCACCTAACTCCTAAATTGTTTTGATTTAATCCTTGATTAAATAATTTAATCCACTCGATATAATTCTCTTGATGATCATATAGGATATTTAATCTTGTCACAATCTTGATCCTTAATCCCTGATTCGTTCGCTTAATTGCTTAATCTCATTGTAAAGTTTCAGCGGTTTCTAGAACGCTTGATTCACTGTCTCAGTGGTTTTCGTTCTAATTTCTAAAATCAAATATAATAAAATTCCGAAATATCAAATCCTCAAAGTTAATATCTCAATTCTTGGATTATAATAATATATAATCCACTGTCCGGTCAAATATTATACCGAAAAAGAATTTGGAATTTCTGAATTCCGATCGTCTCTGCATTCACTTATTTCCTCCGCGTATTACTAATATGATTTCGAAACATCCATATCACGTCCCGTACATAGGGTGGCGTGAAAAGTTTTCCAACTTAAAAAATCCACTATTCATCCACCGAATTACTATTCACGTACAGGAAACACTATGCACGTACGGAAAACACTATGCACGTTTGGGAAATACTATGCACGTTTGGGAAACACTATGCACGTATGGGAAATACTATGCACGTATGGGAAACACTATGAACGTACTCATTTCCCTTCAAGGATCCATTAGCTTCTTCCTGGACGGTAGATTATTCTTATCTAGGTCCTCAACCATCGCATTACTCTATTCTGACAATATACCAATGCATCAGGATTATTGTCCAAAGCAATATCCATTCATTACAATCATTGTTCTTTGAAACCACTATTCATTAGTGCTCTTTAACCACAATAAGAAAAGTTTTAATTCTACCCAAAATTCGGGTTATTACACTCCTCCTCCATATCCTGGACACTTGCAGAAAAGTCAAGAGAAACAGTTTCAGAAGTTTATGGATGTCTTCAAGAAATTGTCCATTAACATTCCTTTTGTTGAAGCATTGGAGCAGATGCCGAGATATGCAAAGTTCAAGTAGGATATTTTGTCACGAAAGAGAAGGTTGGAAGAATTTGAAACAGTGGCTTTGACAGAGGAGTGCAGTGCGGTGTTGCAGCAGAAGTTTCCACCCAAACTTAAAGATCCGTGAAGTTTCACCATCCCTTACACTATTGGCAACCTTCCTTTCAGCAAGTTCTTGTGTGACTTGGGAGCTAGCATCAATCTCATGCATTTATCTGTTTTCAAGCAACTTGGTCTGCCGGACCCAAAGCCAACCAACATCTCTTTGCAGTTGGCTGATAGGTCGATCACGTATCCAAGGGGTATAGTGGAGGATGTCTTGGTGAAGGTTGATAAGCTCATATTACCTGTTGATTTTGTGATTCTAAATTTTAAAGAAGACAAGAAGATTCCCATAATTTTGGGAAGGCCGTTTTTAGCTACGGGCCATACTTTGATCGATGTGCAAAAAGGAGAGCTTACAATGAGGGTGCAAGATCAGAATGTCACCTTCAATGTGTTCAAGGCCATGAAATTTTCGACAGAGGATGAAGAGTGTTGCAGTGTGAAAATAGTTGATACGGGTCAGAGAAAGAATTTTGATTAGTCATTGAGCGAAAAGTCGGACACACTCATGATAAAGCATCACATTAGTGATTCCATTGACAGTTCATCAATTTGAGATCTCTCGAATGTAAAGCTTTGGAAACTTCCACCACATTTGAGGTATGTCCTTTTGAATAATGAGCTAGTGATTTTTGAAGAGGGGCATGATAATGTGTTGCGAAGGTGGAAAGCCGATGATAAGGAAGAAGGAAGTTTTGTTCAGCCGTTCGAGTCGGAGAAGCACCTTAGAGGTGTAAAAAAGAAGAAGAAGAAGATTAGACCGTTGGGTGGTAAAATTAGGTTAAAGTCTGACGGAAGAGATTTGTGGAAAGCAAGCAAACAAGATGTCAATGTTCATATGAATGATCTTTCTGTTGAGGACGGTTCAGTTATTCTTTTGAAACCGACATGAGTTGAGGAAGTAACGTCAAGCTATTGACGTTAAAGGAGCGCTTCGTGGGAGGCAACCCACGCATAGTGTAGGAAAAAAAAAATAAAAAATTTGAGTGTTGTATTTCAAAAAAAAAAATCGAAAATATTTATTTTTGCGCAGGCTACGCCTGCGTGTCTGTTCTCCATGCAGGTTGTGCCTCTGTGACGCTAGCTGCGCCTGCGTTACTGCCTTTCGTGCAGGCTGCGCCTGTGTAACGCAGTCTGGACCTGCGTTACACCCCTCCCAGATTTTTTTTTTACCCGAAAATTCTTCTTTTTATCATAAATTCAACCCCAAATTCTATCCTAACTCAAATTCCTTTAATCCCTAATTCCTATGTCTATTCTAGATCAATTCCATACCATCCTAAATCTCTCCTACACTCTAAATTTTTTACCAAACCTATCCATCATCTTATATATATACACACCCATACATACAAATCCAATTCCTCTTCTACTTATTTAAATCTCTAAAAATTCAATTCTAAAGAGGAATTCATTATAAGTTCACCTCTTTGATTCGTAGTTGGTTTATCTCTTCCCTAATCTTATTTTTTTACAATTTTGTGTTCTTGCAAATTGGGGTTTTTGTATTATTCTTGGTATTTGGGCTATTTATGGTGTGATATTGCTTGGTGATTATTGGTTGAGCTTCTTGTGAGTTGAGTTGCGATGGGGAAGGATATGTAAGGCGCCTTGTAGGTATGTTTTCTGCTATCCCTCGTATTTACTTCCATTCAATGCGGACATTGAATATTTTAAGTTTGGGGGTGGTTTGAGGGATTAGTAGTTGTTGTTGTATTATGTGTTCATGTAGGATTTCATGCTTTGTATATTAGTAGTAGTAAATTATGCATTTATGTTCGTGTTATCTACGTTTGT
Organism: Saposhnikovia divaricata; assembly: GCA_036435485.1. Lineage (NCBI taxonomy): Eukaryota > Viridiplantae > Streptophyta > Magnoliopsida > Apiales > Apiaceae > Saposhnikovia > Saposhnikovia divaricata. Next base: position 40,500,870 of record CM071599.1, read on the forward strand.
TTCATATAGGACATTCTATTTTTATGTTCGTATATCATGTGAGTTCATAATAGTTTGCATTTTGTGAAGTTACGCGAAGAAATGGTGGAATTATGGTTCGTTGCTAGGAAATTTGGAGTAAAATTTAAAGTGCTCAGCAGAATGAGGAAGGCGCTACAGCGCTGGTTAGCGCGCAGCAGCGCGAGGCCGTTCCTGTCCAAGACGCGATACAGAAGAGAACGAACAGAGCCATTGAGGCGCAACAACGCCTGTCACAGCGCAGCAGCGCGAGAAGGAGTCTGTTGGGCAGATTTAGCAAGGCGCAATAGCGCCTGTCACAGCGCAGCAGCGCTTGTGCGGGATTTTATACAGAATTTTTATATTCCAACTTGTATTTTGATTTTTATTAATAGTGGGGCTGATTATTATTTAAGGCAATTATTATAAGTCTTGTAGATAGATATAAAAACACATCTAGACCTAGTTTTGGGGATCGGAAAAATTTATTATACATACTACAATTTTGTAAGCATCTTTTGGGTGATTTTTGGGGAGAACTATTATTTTTCTTTGAAGATTGAAGATTGAAGGTTTTTCTCTATTCTTATAATTACGTGCTCATCTTATAATTCTTGTTTTGTTAATTCAATTATGAGTGAGTAGATTATTAATCTAGGGTTAAGTTGAACCCTATTTATGATTAATGTGTGAATTTCCAATTCCCAATTTGATTGTTTAATTGCTCCTGCTTATTGAGTTGTTTAAATTAACAATTACAAATCAGACTTGATTATGTGTATTGTTTGAACCAATATCTATTTATCAACGAGAGTTGGATTTAGATGGTTGTGATTTATCCAATAAGAACATGAAATTCACCATGAGAATAGGAAGAATGAATTGTTAGGAAATTAGGATGCTGTGATTACTGTCTCTAAATTGCATGATACCATGAGAATAGGTTTGATTGTATTTGAGAGAAGCCACTCGAGAGGGGTTATTGGTATTTATAGGGCGCATCTTTCCTTTTGAGTAATATATCTGATTAATTGGGGAGGAAATTCACGGTCGCATTAATTCATGCTAGTGGGGATACTTAATTCTGGATGTTTTTAATATTTGATTAATATAAACACAATTCTCTTTAGCATAAAATTAGTTTAATAATTTCTCAAAATTTATTGTGTTACTTGCTTAGCCGAATTAAATCAGAAATAACTTGTGATTGATACGTTTGTCTCTATGGGATCGACTCTGACTTACCCTACACATAGTTAGAAGGATTTGTTAGAAATTATTATTTGATAGGCACGCGATGGCCTTGTCAAATTTTTGGTGCCGCTGCCGGGGACAAAGCAGTGTTAGATTAGTTGATTTTTGAATTGATTTAGCTAAGTTGTTTAGTTGAGTTGCTTCAGCTATTATTCCCTTGTTATTTGATCATTGTGTCTAGTTCGCTTGTTGCATGCACACTCGAAGTTCAGGTACTGAAAATTTAATTGCTCTTGATCCTGAAATTGAAGCTACAGCAAGAAGGCAAGCAGGAAAGCGAAGGAAAAACAAGAACAAGGAAGTTATGGGTGATGCACTAGCTAAAGCTCTCAGGGAGCATGGTATGCCATATGCTACAGGCGTACTCTCAAGCATTGTCAGATCAGCAATCACAGCTACACATTTTGAACTGAAGCCTCAGTTCATCCAATTCATCTCTAATGATTCTTTCGCAGGATTGTCTACTGAAAATCCTATTGATCATCTTGAGAGTTTTCTAGAGAAGTGTGATACGATAAAGATGACCAATGTAAGTGATGAAGCTGTTAAGCTGCGATTATTTCCATTTTCTCTTCGAGATGCAGCAAAAGATTGGTTGAAGGATGAAGGACCAAACACGTTCACTACTTGGGATAGTCTTGCAAAGGCGTTTCTACTCAAATTCTTCAGTCAGAAGAAGACTTCAAAGCTTAGGAATGAAATATCTAATTTTCGTTAAGATGATGACGAGTCACTTCATGATGCTTGGAGAAAATTTAATCGACTTCAAAGACAATGTCCTCACCATGGAATTCCTGACTGGTTGTTGATCCAAACGTTCTACAATGGGTTGACACAAGAGTTCCGAAACTTTGTAGATGCTTCTTCTGGTGGTTCTATTATGAAGAAGAGTACTGAGGATGCGAAAGCTTTGTTAGACGAGATGGCATCTAATGATAATTATCCATACAGTGATCGAAATCATCCTAAGAAGGGTGGTAAGTATGATGTTGATGCTCTAACCATGTTAAATACCACTATGCAGGCTATGGTAAAAAAGATTGAGCAATTGGATGCCAGAAGCACTTCATCTACAGTTTCTTCATGTGAGATATGTGGTGTTGTTGGACACACCAAACTTGCTTGTCAATACAATCCTTCTGGAATGGCAGTTGAACAGGCTAATGCTCTTTACAATCAGAATCAGAGGCCACAGTATAATCCTTACTCCAACACGTACAATCCAGGTTCGAGAGATCATCCAAATTTCTCCTAAAGGAACAATCAGGGTCAAGCTCAATCTTCACAAAATAATTTTTCTCAGCCTCCTGGTTTTCAACAAGCTCAGCCGCAGAAATCCCACTTGGAAAGTCTTATGGAAGGATTTATCTCTACTCAATCGAAGAAGAATGAGTACTTTGATTCAAGTATCAATGAGATAAAGGCTCACAACAAATTGATGGAAAACACGATTACTCAAATTTCTCAACAGTTGAGCCAACTTAATAAGCCTTCAGGCCAACTTCCTGGTCAAACTGAGCAACCTCCAAGGGGTCATATCAATGCTGTAACTTTGAGAAGTGGTAAAGAATTGAAAGAGCCAGAATTGAATGCGAGCAAAAATGTTGTGAATGCTAAGGAAAGTGAAGAGGAGATTGCAACTGAGAAATCGGTAGAACCAGAAGTCGTGGAAAAAGAAAAGAAAGAGTCAGAAGCTGTTCCTCTTAAACCATATGTGCCACCTGTTCCTTTTCCACAAAGGTTGGTACAAGCTAAGCTAGAGAAGAAGTATGGTAAATTCCTTGAAATTTTGCAGAAGCTACATATCAATATTCCATTCATGGATGCTATTACTGAGATGCCCTCTTATGCGAAATTCCTTAAAGATATTTTGTCAAGGAAGAGAAAAATTGAAGAAAGCTCTACCATCTCATTAACGGCAGAGTGCAGTGCCATTTTGCAAAATGATCTTCCAAAAAAATTAGCGGATCCAGGTAGCTACTCTATTCCTGTCAAGCTAGGAGATGTCGAAATCAAAAGAGCTTTGTGTGATCTTGGAGCAAGTGTCAGTTTGATGCCTTTATCAATTTGTGAAAAACTCGAGATGGGTGAACTGAAACCCACACGTATCTCTCTACAACTGGCAGACAGAAGTGTGAAATTTCCACTTGGAATTCTTGAAGATGTGCCCCTTAAGGTAGGAAAGTTTTATATTCCATGTGATTTTGTTGTCATGGAAATGGAAGAAGATGCAAATATTCCTATCATCCTTGGGAGGCCTTTCTTAGCAACAGCTGGAGCTATCATTGACATGAAAAATGGAAGAATTTCTTTTGAAGTAGGCGAAGAGAAGATGGAATTCAAGATGTAAAGTACAATGGGACTTCCTTCTACGGATGAGACTGTAAACAGGGTGGATGCACTAGAAGAAGTTATCGACATGAAAGCCAAAACTTTATCATATGAGGATCCACTTCAAGTTGTTCTTGATGGTAACATGGATGAAGAGAATGAAGAATCTAAGGGTTACCAGAAGCTCTTGGATGCAACACCTAAAATTAAACTTGGACATTCTAATGTGCTGCATCATGAGGAAGTCAAGGAGAGTTCCACGGCTCCTAAGGTAGAACTGAAACCCCTACCTGCATCTTTGAAATACATGTGTATGGGCCCTAATGAAACATATCCTATCATTGTTAGTTCTGAGCTTGATGACATTCAAATTGAGCAATTGCTCACGGTCTTTAGAAAATATAAAAATATTATTGGGTATTCCATTGATGATATTAAGGGCATTAATCCATCATTCTGCATGCATAAAATTATTCTGGAAGATGAGCAAGCTTCTTCTATTGAGCCTCAACGGAGACTCAATCCTACTGATGGAGGTGGTAATCCGCCACCTGAAGAGAGAGTTCCTAGACGGGCAAGTAGAGCGGGGGTTTCTCAGTCACAGACGAGTCAGGGTGTTGTGGTTTTTAGTGATGCTCAGTTCAAGCGCCTGATGAGGCGGCTTGATACCTCACATGACATCACTAGTCGATTTGCTGCGGATTTGACTCATGCTTTGGATGGGATGTACCAGCAGTAGGGGGTTTAGGTTACATGGCCTATCTATGGAGAGCACACCGTCTATCCACCTCCAGATACACCACCTAAGGAAGGTGGCCCTGATGACGACTAAGTATGTTCCCTGTTATCCCTTTTATTGCCTTCACTGAGGACATTGAAGACTTCAAGTTTGGGGGCAATTTTAGGGGTAAGTAGTAGTAGTTGTGTAATTGTAGCCATATAAAAAAATTTAAAAACTTGAAAAATGCCAAAAATAATTCTAGCCATGTGAAGATTATCTGCGTAAATGCACTCATGCATGCTTAGAAATCTTGTGTTTATGGATGCTTTTGATTGAGAAGTGATATGTGATGTTCTTGTGCACACACGTACACTAGCAAGTAGAAACTAGTAGACTTATTGAATGTGCTAAATGATTAGAATGACATGAATATGTGCAAGGTAATTTGGTCTATATACTTTAAATACAAGTAGGTGCGTTAGAGAGATTTTTACTTTGGGATTGATTATGCTTTGTCACACCAAGTGAGTTTTGAGCTTATAATGCATATCTTTTGCATGATTATTCGTTTGCTTAAGTGTCCACTTGTCGTTTGCATTACTAGCACTTGCTTGAATTCTTTCTTAAGATGCATGACATTAATTGATGATAAGATGATAAAGGCAATAGGATAACCTCATATTTCCATATTTCCAAACCATTTATACATGATCCATAGGTTAACCCTTTTGAGCCTAATCCGGTTCTTTCGGTGACACATCATGTACTTGCCTATATCCTTTTCTAGTATTGGCCTTACAGTAATTTTTTATCCTAAATTGTCAAGGGCTAGTATTGTGCTTAAGGGAGTAATAAGGTGTGCAAAAAGGGGGATTTTTATTGATGATCATAATTTTTGGGAATATTTGGGGTTTGGTTGTTAGCTTGTTAGTCGAAGTTTGAATTCATATCTTTTGGATCATTGTTCTTGCTATTATTTAGCTCTGTTACAAAAAAAAAAGAAAAAATAAAGAAAAAAACAGAAAAAATAAATATGAGAGCATACTTATCCTTTATGATCCTACTTTGATTCGACTAGTCAAGTTTTTTATAAATAAAAGTTCAAGTGTGGGGAGGTATTTATTGGTTTTAATAAGTATGGGAGTTGTTTGAATTTCATTGTTGGGTACTAGATTTTTACTTAACCTTCTTTGGCTTTCTTGACATACCTTATCCCTAGCCCCGTTACAACCTGAACAAAGACCTTTTGATTGTCATCAATGATGTATGTTGTGTTAAGAGTTAGATTGATAACAAGGACGAAGCATGTTTATGATATTGTTGGAGTTGAGTGAAACACTTACCCTTTGTTTTGAGTGAATATTTTTTTTTGTGAGTGAACGGTGAGTTTTTGCTTTTGGCATAGGAGATCCCAGATTTTGTCTCAAAGATGTGCTCTTGTGTGTTTAGCATGTTTACCAACCTATTCTTACATTTGACATGAATTTCTATGATCGTATGCATTTTCTTTGAGTAGGCTATGTGGATACTTGCACTTTAGACACCAAGGCATTGCATTTTCATTTTGATTCTTAAGCTGATGTGACATGAGAGGACGGGTGTGTGTGGTGTTGTGTTGATGTGTGGTCTTTCGCATGAGCTAGATGAATTTTGTGGGTATATACACTATAAACCCTCACGAGACCTTACTCGTCCGCTAGGGCTACCTAGGGGTTTAAAGGGCTTGTTGCATATGCCAAAGGCAACCGTGATCACCTACGGAAGTGGTACTAATTAGTTAGTAATAGTTTTTATATTAGTTTGCACGAGGACGCGCAAAGTGCTAAGTGTGGGGATATTTGATAGAGTATATTTTATATATATTTTATAGGATTTTGTTCCCACATTTACGGTGCTTTTGTGAATAATCGTGTGGATTTAATTAGTTTTTGATGAGTTTGTTGCAGGAAATAAATAATTGCCAAGTTGAAAGAAATCGAGCATTATTTAATGATTTTTGAGATTTTTAGCTCGAGAAATTAATGTTGTGAAGTTATGAGAAGAAATGGTGGAATTATGGTTCGTTGCTAGGAATTTTGGAGCAAAATTTAAAGTGCTCAGCAGAATGAAGAAGGCGCTACAGCGCTGGTTAGCGCGCAGCAGCGCGAGGCCGTTCCTGTCCAAGACGCGATACAGAAGAGAACGAACAGGGCCATCGAGGCGCAACAACGCCTGTCACAGCGCAGCAGCGCGAGAAGGAGTCTGTTGGGCAGATTTAGCAAGGCGCAATAGCGCCTGTCACAGCGCAACAGCGCTTGTGCGGGATTTTATACAGAATTTTTATATTCCAACTTGTATTTTGATTTTTATTAATAGTGGGGTTGATTATTATTTAAGGCAATTATTATAAGTCTTGTAGATAGATATAAAAACACATCTAGACATAGTTTTGGGGATCTGAAAAATTTATTGTACACACTACAATTTTGTAAGCATCTTTTGAGAGATTTTTGGGGAGAACTATTATTTTTCTTTGAAGATTGAAGGTTTTTCTCTATTCTTATAATTATGTGCTCATCTTATAATTATTGTTTTGTTAATTCAATTATGAGTGAGTAGATTATTAATCTAGGGTTAAGTTGAACCCTAGTTATGATTAATGTGTGAATTTCCAATTCCCAATTTGATTGTTTAATTGCTCTTGCTTATTGAGTTGTTTAAATTAACAATTACAAATCAGACGTGATTATGTGTATTGTTTGAACCAATATCTATTTATCAGCGAGAGTTGGATTTAGATGGTTGTGATTTATCCAATAAGAACATGAAATTCTCCACGAGAATAAGTAGAATGAATTGTTAGGAAATTAGGATACTGTGATTAATGTCTCTAAATTGCATGATACCATGAGAATAGGTTTGATTGTATTTGAGAGAAGCCATTAATACTCGAGAGGGGTTATTGGTATTTATAGGGCGCATCTTTCCTTTTGAGTAATATATCTGATTAATTGGGGAGAAAATTCACGATCGCATTAATTCATGCTAGTGGGGATACTTAATTCTGGATGTTTTTAATATTTGATTAATATAAACACAATTCTCTTTAGCATAAAATTAGTTTAATAATTTCTCAAAATTTATTGTGTTACTTGCTTAGCCAAATTAAATCAGAAATAACTTGTGATTGATACGTTTGTCTCTGTGGGATCGACTCTGACTTACCCTACTACATAGTTAGAAGGATTTGTTAGAAATTATTATTTGATAGGCACGCGACGGCCTTGTCACACATACACTAGTAAGTTGAAACTAGTAGACTTATTCAATGTTGTAAGTGATTAGAAGGACATGAATATATGCAATATGGTTTAGTTTGCTTGCTTTGAATACAAGTCGGTGCATTAGAGAGATTTTTGCTCGGGATTGAGTATGTTTTTCCACCAAGTGAGTTTTTGAGCCTTATTGCATATTTGTTGCAATTTATTCGTTTGCTTGAGTGTCCACGGATTGTTTGCATTGCTAGCAGTTGTTTGAGGTCTTTCTTGAAACGCATGACATTATTTGACGATTAAAATGATAAAGGCATTTAGGAATAACCACATATTTTCCCATATTACCACACTATATTTACATGATCAATTAGTTAACCCGTTGAGCTTAATCCTATTTTTTCGGTGACATACCACATTACTTGCCTAGACCTTTTTCTTGTATTAGCCTTACATTAATTTGAGCCCACATTGTCAAAGGCTAGTAGAGTGCTTAAGGGAGTAATAAGGTGTGCAAGAAGGGTTTATTGTTGGTCATAATTTTGGGGGAAATATTGAAAATTGGGTTTAGATGTTTACTTGATAGTCGGCATGTGTAATAAAATTGTGGGATCATTGTTATTGTTTATATTATTGTTTGTGTTATATTTAACTCTCGAAAAAAAAAGAAAAAAATGAAAAAATAGAAAAAAAAAAAGAAAAAAAATATTATGAGAGCATGTTTGTGTTTGTTGTGATTCTACTTTAGTCGACTAGTCGAGTGTTTTTGTTGGAAGAAAAAATAGTAAAATTTTGTGTGGGGGGAAAGTAGGGTGTTGTGTATGGTTCATTATAGTTCCTACTAGCTTTTGACAGTTCACCTGATTTGGCTTATTTGACATACCTAGTCCCTAGCCCCGTTACAACCCAAATAAAGATCTTTTGATTATCGTCATTGATGTATGTTGTGTTAAGAGTTAGATTGATACCAAATGTCAAGCATGCTTATGATTTTGTTGGAATTGAGTGATACACTTACCCTTGTTCTTGAGTGAATATTCTGTTATGAGTGAATTGTGAGTGTTTGCTTGTTTTTACGAATGAGATCCCGAGTTTTGTCTCAAAGATGTACTCTTGTAGGCTTAGCGTGGTTACTAACTTATTCTTACATTTGACATGGGCTTTTGAGAACTTATGCATGTTCATTGAGTAGACTATGTGAATACTTGCACTTTTAACACCAAGATATTGCGTTATTACTTTGATTCTTAAGTTGATATGGCATGAGAGGATTTGAAGGTATGGTAGGATATTAGTATCAGATTAATTGCATTTTCATATTAGTTACATTCATGCATTGCATTGCATTGGATTTTGTGGATACATTCGCTATAGGCCCTCACGAGACCTTACTCGTCCACTAGGGCTGCCTAGGGGTTTAAAGGGCTTGTTGCATATGCCAAATGCAACCGTGATCACCTACGGAAGTGGTACTAATTAGGTAGAGTTAGTTTTTTATGCTTGAGGACAAACATCGGTTTAAGTTTGGGGGTGTGATAAGTGGATTTTATATCCACTTGGAGCATTCCATATCGGCTTAAATTGATTGCTTTGGACTCAAGTTTGTTATAGTTTTAATGTGTTTTGTGTAGTTGTGCAGGTTTGCAAGAATGTCGATTATGGTTGATGCTTCTGTCGTTTTTGGAGGTTAAATTGATTAAAATTCGGATTTCCGGGAAGATTGCGTAGTCTACATTGTTTTTGCTATATCTGGAGTTCTAGAAGTCCGTTTTCAGCGATCTTACTGTCCACGCGAAGCCTGGGAGATTTTCTACAACTTAGGATAGGATTCCTACGTGCAGGATGCGCGTGGTGGGCGCAGGCAGCACGACAAGCAGACTGATGGGAGCAGGGAATTTACAGTTTTGCCCTTTTCAAGTTCTAATTGTATTTTGGGCAGTTTTTAGTACCTTAATCGAATTGTAATTGTAATAGAAGGTAAATTCTTGCTGGGCAAGAAATCTAGAGCCTATTTAAAAACATCTTAGCATTGTAATTCGCATCGTTTTATTATTGTATCATAGCTTAGATTTGCAAGGGAGAAAAGTGGAGAAGGATTCAACGCTCGTGACAAGCACGGATCTAGATCTACTTCATCTTTTGTAAACCTTGGATTATAGATTTGTTTTCTCAACTGTTTGTTTTATTAATATTATTGCGTCTTTCTTTCATATCTTGTTTATTATCATGTTTTCATCAAATCCCATGACGATGAACGGTTCAATTATGAGCTAATCGTTGTCATGGAATTCTAACGGATTTATCTATGTAACTTAGTAGTTTGATTGCTTTAAAGATATGTGTGTGGTGAATTCTTGATATCCTCATATGGTTAATCTTAATGCTTTTAGATGCGTGGCTAACATCTAAATTGAATTGTTAATCTCTTGCGAAACGAGAGTGGATCTTGAGATTTAGAACTTGCTATGCTAGCATAGGATATGTTGATGTTTTAACATCATGATTTGTGGCGTAAATAGAGATATTATGCTACCCTATGTGATCTAAGTGGATAACTATTGCTTAAACCTTTATGTTTTCAAATTCTATAGAGATATAGGGTCTAAACATAATTGGTGTCTACCCATCTTCTATCTCTTTTGTGGATGCATGCGTAGTTTGGTATTAGTATACCGAGAGGTAGATTTTACTTGTTTCATGTTATCCGATCAGATATCAAAACCATCATATGTATTGATTAAAGGCATCTACTCTAAGTGAAGTAGATAATGAAGTTAGGATCCCATGTTTATTCTCATATATATAAATCAGTTTAAATCACTTTAGTTAATTAATTTTTAGTTTGATAATTTGCATCTTAGTTTAAATTAGATAATCAAAAATCCCAATTAGTTAATTGTCTTAGCAGTGAGTTAAAACCATACATTGTTGCATAAGTACATCTACTGAATTAAAACCTATACCAGATCTCTGCGGAATGAACTCGATTTTATCTATATTACTTGTGACCATGTATACTTGCGTGATATTGTGTTAACAATGATAATTGGTAACACTTTGTCCATCTCGTCTCATTCGGGTACGAGATTGTATGATTTCATCCATATTAACAGAGGTGATATTATTTGCCACACAAAAATACTCGACCTGATCATCTAAAAAGATAGCCCATCTTCCCTCTCGAAAGTCTCTTAGTTGCTCCTTTACATTTTTAAGCAAATGCATAGCTTGTACAATATTTTGATCTCTTTGTTGTAACAAATTTGACAAATCATTTGTATAACCCAATATTTGTTTCATCAAGTGAAAGATGAAGACAAAGTCATAACTCTCCATTCTAATCAACAAGGTTTTGGACATACCTCGTGTGTCACTGTTATTGCCATCATCAAACACATTTTCAAGAACTTCTATCACTGAGGGCCACATTGAATATAAATGTAGCAAAGTTATGTAGTGTGATCCCCATCTAGTGTCACCCGGCCTTGCCAATCCCGTTTCTTGATTTTTACCTCTCCCACTTGTAATTTCTCCTGTCTCAAGGCGTTCAATTATTCGATCATAATGGATTTGTCGAAATTGGTCAACCCTTTTACAAGATGATCCACTCATGTTCACAATCAAGTTAATGAGACCAAAGAAATCGCTAATAACTCGATTACTTTTGGAAACAACAACTACTACCAATTGAAGTTGATGAGCAAAACAATGAACATACCAAGCAGAAGGATTTTCTTTTAAAATTAGAGACTTTAATCCATGAAATTGTCCTCGCATATTCGAAGCACCATCATAGCCTTGACCTCTCAACCTAGACAATGATAAGTTATGTTTTGAAAACAAGGCATCAATGGCATCTTTTAAGGATTTTGATGAAGTATCAGCTACATGAACCACGGCCAAAAGCGCTCAATAACTTCTCCACGATTGTTAACATATCGAAGAATAACAGCCATTTGCTCTTTGACTGAGATATCACGAGATTCATCCACCAAAATAGTGAATAGTTTATCACCAATATCATTCAAGATTTCAAGTGTAGTCTCCGTGGCACAAGCATTAGCCATTTGTTTTTGAATAGAGGGAGCAGTCATTTGATTATTTCCAGGAGCATTTTGACTGACAACCTTTGCAATTTCTTAATTTCGAGCACTATACCATTCAAGAAACTCAAGAAAATTTCCTCTATTATTAGAAGTTGAGGACTCATCATGACCACGAAAAGACAAACCTTGTCGCAACAAAATAGAAGTGACATCTAAAGTTTCCGTTAAACGAGTGCGATATGCTACTTCCATTTCACGACTTTGACGTGACATTACATGGGATACACTTTGCATTTGATTTTTGAATGCTTCAAGTAGCATTTGAGCATCATGATGTACACTATTAATCCTTCCAACATGATTTCTTAATTTTTCCAAGGCTCTCTTCCAATTCCTAAATCCCTTCTTTACAAAAACGTCATCCCCAAAGCGATTAGCATTTTTTGGCTTGAAAAGAAAGCAACAAAAACAATAAGCAGCATCCTTGGATATACTATATTCCAACCAATCATGTAAACCGAACCAATCTTCTTGAAAACACCTATTTAATCCACCAGTACATTGACTTTTTGCAAAAGTATGATTTTTTGGTCGACAAGGACCTTTAGATATATACTCCCTTCGAACACGATCTCTAACCCCAACATCAAATTCTTCAATTGGTCTTCGTGCTCCCGAATCACTTTTAATATAATTTGGATTAAACTCGGATATAAGATTAGAGTTTATTATTACATTTGGTCTAGGAGAGGGATTACTACCGCCACTTGAATCCAAAGAATTTCTTGGCCTTTTAGTAACAATGACATATTTATCCATTGAGCCTATATAAATTTTCACAAACACAACACACAATATTTATATATATTAAATCAATGGATGATTTATTAGCCAATATCAAACACGATTTATATTTGTAAGTTGGAACTATCATATATTCATATTTAATTGAATCAAAATCAAAAGACAACCATAAATTTTCAAGGTTTAAATTATTCCATAATTTTTACATATACAAAAAAAATATACACAATACATATATATACACACAAACCTGAAATTGGATAAGTGTTTGTTGATGAATCAAGAAGCAACAGGCTTGGAATTTAAATTTTAGAGGCTAGTTGTCGCCGAGGCCCGAGGAGGAGTAGTTGCCGAAATCGAACACCAACTCACGAACAGATAGTACTTTTTAATTTTGTATAACTCTTAAATTTACTTCCTAAAAGTCCAACTATAATTAAACTTAAATAAACTGGGCTAGACTAATATTAATACTACTGGGCTCAAATATAAATAAGGGTGGGCTTATTTTTTAAAAGGGTGGGCTTATTTATAAAATCCCCAAAATTATTAATAAAAAGAAAGCACTATGAACTCAAGGGTGGGCTGAAGCCCCCTGAGCCCACATGCTACATCCGCCACTGGGCACAGTATGGACAGTGGGAAATTTGCCTGTTTATTATCCAATATATGGTAGATTGTCCGATATAGGTAAACTCCAAGAAATGCCAGTTTTGAATATATGATTATAGGTGCATTGTATTTCTTATGAAAACCCGACTCTACCTTAGCTACCATCAACATGTTATATGTTTCATTAAAAAAAAATTTACTTTAAAGTTTAGATCCATCTTATGAAAGCCCAGGAAGACTGACTTGGGTAAGTTTATGGGGGTGTTTGGAAGTTAGAGGTTTGAGAAAATATTAGAGGTTTGAGCCAAATTAGAGGTTTGACCATTTGAAACATCTAATATTAGTGTTTTTGGTAGTTAGCGGATTGAAATAGCTTTTTGGACTAAAAAAGATAATTTTCAAAAAACTACTTAGAGGAGCTTTTTCAATTAGATGTTTGTTATGTGTGTAGTTAATATACAAAAAGTTAACTCAAACAACTAATTACCAAACAATTTGATGTAAAACAGCTAATTCAATCAGCTAGTCAAAACAGCTAACTCAATCCGCTAGTCAAAATAGCTAATTCAGTCCGCTAACCGCTAATAGCCAATTGCCAAACAGGGCCTATCTAAACTGTTCCTTAAGTTCACCTAGATACTTTTTTATAATCAATTTCTCTCTTTTCCAAAAAGTAAGTTCAAATTAAAATAGAACCATGAGACTTACAGAATGTAATCCGTTTATGAAATCAAGTTCAATCATGCTATGACCTTAAACAAGTCCAATAATACCAAACACTTTACTCCTTTCCTTAGTAGCTGATATGGGTGAAAATAATCCCTAAAGACATAATTAATGTTACATTCATTGGCTCATTAATAAGGCCCAAAATCCTAATTGGACATTAAATTTGTAATTAATGATTAAGCCCAAGAAACAGCCCAAACCGGGGACGCCTGGTATAATTTTATTTCTAACATGGGCCTGATTTGTAAACAAGGAACGTTCTAGAATTAAGGGATATGAAGTAGCCTCCAAGGCACCTAATTCGACATAGAAACTAACTCCTACATGGCAGGAGCTTCTTCAAGGAGGTGGCTTGTCCATCAAGTCTCCTAACCCTACTACGATTCTAAGGCTCCCAATGCCTATACAAGGGCCTGACCCCTCATTCTCAAAACTACATCTTGGATTGATTCTCAATAACGAGATACGTAGGCATTCTGTGAGGACCAATCAGTCTCAAAACACAGAAACCGCCATTAAAGCTCGAAGCTCTCTAACCCTAGTTTTTATTCCATAACATTTGACGCCGTTTATGGGACAACAACATCAACCATGGTTAATACACGAAGAACAACATCGGTCCCAATAGAGGCCATCCCCGTCACTTTTGTTCAATCAGCCATCACCTCTGCTCCACCCGTTGTTACGGAGCAAGGGTATGTACCCCCATCAACAGGGATAATCACTTAACCTCAAGTTTCTCAACCTATAGGGACGACTCCCCATGCTGAGAGAACTCTGCTCGTGGTTGTCCATCCAAACCAGGAGACCAACCCTCTTCAGATGGTGGTCTCTCCTCTTGTCAATCATCCACTACCTCCGGGGGTGCAGATCTCTACTACAGATCTCCCTAGAAGTACGAATCCGACATATGGTCTACCTAACTACCCCCCGAATACTCGAGGTGTTGGGCCAAGCGGCCATGCCCTGTAAATACATGAGCTGTATCACCCTCCTTACATTAGAGGCTTGGGCCCTGATCAAGGATATTATGACTACTCTGCTCCTTATACTGGTCATTCTGCATCTGAGGAGGACGATCGTGATCAAGCCCCGATGAGGCAACATCCAAGCAAGAAGCCTATAAGGAGTACTCGACAAATCCATGATGGAGCCCCTACGATAGCCGCTGAGAGGATCAAGGCTCATGAATCCGAGATCCAGAAGCTGAAGGACGGTATAGAAAGAAAGCAGCAAAGGCAGAACTAGAACCAACCCCCTCCGAGGTCAGAAGGAGAGATTCCCTTTATTGATTTGGAGAGACCTTCGAGGAGAGAGAGAAGGACCAAGGTCCCAAGAGGTGGAACTACAAGGGTAGAAGCCCCAAAAGGTGATCCCAAAGATTTGATGCAACTTGGAGATCTTGATGATCCTACACCAGCATTCACTAAGGAGGTGATGAAAGCTCACGTCTCCAGAAAGTTTAAGATGCCTACTATAAAGGCCTTTGATGGAACGGGTGATCCCGTAAACCACGTAAGGACGTTTTCGAATGCACTGCTATTGCAGCCTTCTAGTGACGCTCTCAAGTGTAGGGCATGCCCTCAAACCCTGGTGAGTATGGCTCAAAGATGGTATAGTCGTCTTCCATCAAACTCAATTGGCTCTTTCAAGGAGTTGAGTAATGCTTTTATCAATCAATTTGTTAGTGGAAAAGTCCATTAGAAGAGCTCTGCATCCCCTATGCAAGTGATGCAAGGAAAGAATGAGAACCTAAGGGATTACCTCAAGCGCTTCACCAAGAAGAAATTGAATGTCCCTGATCTGGAAAACAAAGTAGCTATGATAGCCTTGGAGAATGGAACAATGAACACCTTCTTTCAGATGTCTTTGGCAAAGCATCCCCCTGAGAGCATGACTGAGCTCCAAAAAAGGGCAAGCAAATACATAAAGGCTGAGGAAAATAGAGGTCTCTACCGAAAGTGATGGAAATGGGAACTCTAGGAAGCGAAAGACAGAGCATAAGTATAATGCTAGGGACAAGTATCCCAAACTAGCAAGGACACCGACTCTGCTCTAGGACCGAGGTTTACTGAGTATGCAAGGTTGAATACTCCCAGGAGTCAAATCTTGTTGGATATTGAGAAAGATAAGGATTTTCGATGGCCGAATCCACTCAAGGGTGATCCCTCCAAGAGAAACACAAATCAGTATTGTAGATTCCACAAGGATGTGGGGCATGACATTGATGATTGCAAGCAACTCAAAGATGAGATCGAGTGTTTGATCCGTAGAGGGAAACTGAGTCCCTTCACTAAAGGTGAAGATCGTGGTAATCAAAGAAGAGATTATAATAGAAGGGATGACAATCAATATCGCAACCCACAGCCCCGAGGGCCAATAATCAACATGATCTCAGGAGGCCCGACTGCGGCCGGGAGAACTAGGAACTCTCGGAAGGCTTATGCCCAAGAGGTGATGCATATTGTTGGAGAGGCACCAAAGCGTGTAAGAACCGAGGTAATAATCGGATTTGATGATTCAGACCTTGAAGGGGTAAAGTTCCCCCACGATGACCCGCTAGTCATAACACCCATGATTGGGAATTCAGAGGTGAAGCGAGTCTTGATAGTGGAGCTTCAGTGGACATTTTGTTCCATGATGCATTCGTGAAGATGGGATACAACGACTTTCAGTTGACCCCATCTAACATGCCTATATATGGATTCAACGGAGTAGAGTCTAAAGTTGAGGGAACTATTCAGTTACCCGTCACGATCAGATAGAAACCAAAAGAGGCCACACAGATGCTGAACTTTTTGGTTATTAAAGCATTTTCTACTTACAATGCCAACCTTGGGAGGACCGGACTTCATGATTTTAAGGCTGTGGCCTTAACCTATCACATGAAGATCAAGTTTCCAACCAGGAATGGTGTTGGAGAACAAAAAGGTGACCAGAAAATGGCTAGGAGCTGTTATGTAGCCGCTTTAAAGCCTGATGGAGTCGGGGGGCAGGTCATTCCGATTGAAGACATGGATGTCCGCAGTGATAAGGAACACCAAGAAAGGCTAGCAGAGGACATCGCACATAAGCCTCGGACAGCCATTAAGGCTATGGCGTCAACTGACTTCGTAGTTGAATGTACTATTGGCAACCAAGAAGTCAGGGGGGGAGGAGATAGTACCCCAAGAAGGAAGTGAGTTTCAGAACAAGAATGAGGAGCCTATATCTGACCAGAGCTCTATTTTGATGGAGCATCAAAAACAAAATCAAGCAATGCAGGCCTAGTCTTGCAAAGCCCCGATAGGTTCAAACTATCTTAGTAGGAATTAGCTTCATATTTATCTAGTAGAAGTAGAAATAAGGTTCGATAAAACCATTGCAGAGCATGTCGCTCCAAGTAGGAAAGTAGTACTCCATGTAAGGGTTGAACCCATTTCAAGTTATTAATGCAAGTTTGTTTTTTGTTCTCTGTTCTATGATTTTATTTATGTGCCAAACACCTGATGAGTGTAAGTCAAAGATAACCAAGTACCGAAAATAAAAGAATACACGAATGGAAACAAACAAACGCATAAATAAAAACCCTGAAGGGTCGAGAGTTAGGTTACAACACGATCAAATCAGAGTTCAAGTCCATGAAGGACCCTGGATAAAAGACAAGCCGATAAAAGCCACACGTCACAATCAAAGCCATGCAAGGTTGTGGATGCTAAGGACTACCTACTCTTCAATGTTTTTAAGTACTTGAATTGAGGATCCAAGGATGAAGACCAATAGAGAATCTTGAATTCCAGTTCTATGATCAAGGGATATAAGAATATCCTTGAACAAGTATTAAGAAGTTCAAGCAAGTTCTTGTCTGAAAAGTTTAAAAGGCAAGAAGCCCACGGGATTGTATTTCTCGAAATCTAAATCGAGGAATCAACCTTAAATCCTTGACCTAGAATCAAGAAAAACAAGAAGCAAATATAGGTTTGAAAAACCTAAAATTAGAACAAAGGTTTGAGACAAGCCATGAAAGACATGGAGTCAAGTAAGGGATCCTAGAGAACTTTAGGTTGACATCAATCCAAAAGAAAGGTCGTGAATACTTGGTAGTCGACATATGAACACCAACTTTGTACATGTGAACATCAACCTCGAATCCTAGGTTGAGAAACACGAGATATTAGCCATTAAGGCCAAGATTAGCTATGAAGGCCAAACTTGAGGGGGTCATGAACCTCCAATCAAGATCCAAGGGTTGAAAACCAATCTAAAATTTTGGATTCTCGATCCAGAACGTCAACGTTGAACATCTGAACACCAGTATTGAACACTTGAATATCAACCCTCAAGGCCTTCAACCGACCTTAAACCTCTTAGGGAAGGTTCAAGACCTCATGTGGCTGACCAGAAGCCAAGAAGGCCTTTAACCGACCTTAAAGAGCCGACCAGAGGCTCTAGAGGGGCTTCAGCCGACCAGAAACCTTCTGGTCTTGGACCGGCAACTCTAATAGATGTTTTGGTGGTTTAAAACACCCAAAACTTGGATTGAAACCATGTGATGGTAGTCCAATATGTTCTCTTTCATTAAAATCCAAATTTCAAGGTTAGAGTTTAAAGAACTTCCTTGAGGTTGAAAACCCTTGATTTCGAACATCAACGTTCAACATTCGAACATCAACGTTCCACATTCGAACATCAACGTTCAACCTTCGAACATCAACGTTCAACCTTTGAACATTGCCGATCAACACTCGAACAGCCCCAAGGCCGAGCATATGCCAGCCGAGAGGCCGCGAGAGAAGCCCCAGGAACCAAGACAAACATTGAAGCCATGACGGCCAACCGAGCTGAGAAAGGTTGTTTTAACAACTCTAGGATGATGTCAACCCAAGATGAGGAGTCTGCATGAGCCACTTACCAAAGGCTAATAAGCAAGATTTTTGCACCCTTGACCTGGAAGACCACGGAGGTCTACGTGGATGACATGTTAGTCATGAGCCTATTCAAGAAAGACCATATTAAGAACCTTAGAGAGGCATTTGAAGTGCCGAGGTACCACAAGATGATGTTGAATCCACCCAAGCGTGCCTTTGGCGTGGGATCTGGAAATTTTTTGGGTTTGATGGTTTCAAAGCGAGGTACAGAAGCCAACCCTGATAAGATCAAGGCAATCCTAGATATGGAATCACCACGTTCCATAAAGGACATACAGAAATTGACTGGAAGAATTACAGCCTTAGGAAGATTCATCTCCAAGTTTGGAAACAAGTGTTTGCCTTTCTTTCAAACATCAAAGAGAGTAAAGGATTTTGAGTGCACTACAGAAATCCAAGAGGCCTTTGAGCAGCTGAAGCCCCGTTGTTGGCCAAATATAGTCCCGGAGAGACCCTTTATTTATACTTGGCAGTATCTAAGGAAGCATTGAGCGTTGTGCTCATTAAAGAAGAAACTAAGGTTTAGAAACCCATCTACAATGTCAGCAAGGTGCTTCATGGTGCCAAATTGAACTACTTCACTGTAGAGAAGTTTACTTTAGCCATGATCATGGCCTCAAGAAAATTAAGACCTTACTTTTAGTCACATAAGATCGAAGTCTTGAAAGACCAACCATTGAGAAATATCATGCACAGCTCGAAGGCTGGTGGAAGATTGATTAAATTGGCAATAGAGCTCGAAGAATTTGATATCAAGTACAATCCTCGAACTACAATTAAGGCACAAGCACTCGCTGACTTCGTGGTTGAATGTACCATTCACAACCAAGAAGTCGGGGGACAGGAACCATACTCCAGCAAGGGCAAAATGAGACACCCCAAGAGGGAGAGAAGGATGAAGTTTAGAAGGAATATTGGGTGCCCTATTTTGATGGGGCATCAAAAACAAAAACAAGTGGAGCTCGTTTAGTTCTACTGACCCCTGATGGCTTCACGATTGAATATACCTTGAAGTTGAATATATTTCGACGACCAATAATGAGGTAAAGTATAAAGCCTTGATAGCCGGACTAGGCTCGGCTCTAGCCATGAGGGCCAAAAATCTTAAAGTCTGTGGAGACTGAAGGTTGGTGATAGCCCAAGTGAATGGAGATAAGTGAATGGAGATTTTGAAGCCAAAGTTGAAACGATGGTGAAATACCTGAGGATTGTAAAATCACAGTTGGTACAATTTGAGGAATGCCACCTTGAATTCATTTCTAGAGAAGAGAATATAACGGTCGTTGCCTTGTCTAAATTCGCCTCGTCTGAAATAGAGAATTACACAGAAGTGTTTACTATCAGGTCTTGGAGACCCCCACTATAGAGCGCAAGTTATTGACGCCCATCGACGTTGGAAGTTACTGGATAGATCCGCATCAAAGCTCATCTTGAGACTGGTTGGCTACCTGATAATGCCTTGAAGGCACGGAAACTGTAAGTGAGAACATTGAAATATGCATTGGTCGAAGGTCTCCTCTATACATGGTCCTTTGTAATTCCACACTTAAAGTCTTGAATTTCAAATCCTAACACAAAATCTAAGCCTTGATGGCCAACAAGGCTGTAGGCCCCCACTCGAGCTAGTCATTTGAATTCAAGGTCTCGAATCAAGGATTCAGCAAATGGGTTAAAGCCCTGATGGTCTCTCATACATACGCACGGACATTAGAAATACCCATAAAAAAACTATTGAGGCTCCAAAAGTGCCTTAGACGACGTTTTTTGGGGTCAAAAAATGGGGCAAATAGGATATATCTTATTTTTAGGACGTAGAGCTCTTAAAAACCTTCGATTTGATATATCGTGGGTCTCATTCGGAGTAACGAGTCAAAAGTTACAGATGATTTTGTGCATACGATGCTTTTTCGACAAAATTCAAGCCAAAGCAAGGTCCTATGAACATAAGAAGAAGGTAGGAAGAATCAAAATCAAGGATTGAAAACCAACAAGGTGTCCCAGACTTGAAGTCAGGTGTTGAAGAACAAGGGAATTCCTTATATAGACAACTAAGAAGCAAAGACCTCTTTGTTTGAAAACAAGGAGGGCAAGACCAAAAGAACTTCACCACAAATTCTACATCCTAGTATGAGAATGGAAGGGTGTTGAAAACCAAAGGCCAGAGTTGAATCCAAGGTTGCTTGAAACCAAGAATTCAAGAACGAGTTAAGGCCCATAAGGACACGAAAACTAAGAAGTAGGTTGTTTGAGATCAAGGATCACAAAACCAATCAAGGTGTGGCAAATCCACTCTAGAAACAAAGAGGGATGCAAAATACAAGATTTGGTTTTTGGTCAAAGTCAAGGTCAATAGTCAAAAGTCAAAGTCAAATGGTCAAAATTTGGCCAAAATTTAAAAAAAAATAATTGGGTGGGACCCAGTATAACATCCAAGCCCACAACCGAATACATACCGAACCCAACAACCCACCACAGGTCAGTCCAAAAGTGCTAGAAAATTGGTACACATTAGTTGTTTACTTGTATCTATAAAGGCCCCAAACACTCTTATTCTTATCGATGTTGGATGTTACAAACACCCCCTCTTATTGGATCGACGTCCTCGTCGAGCCCACTAACACACTTACAGAATCCGGGCAGTGCCTCTCCACTTCCGGCCGGGTTAATCTCCGATACCATTTATGACAACCTGGGTCAAATCCCGGGCCTTTTTCGAAAATCGGGTCGAGTCCCGATTTCGAATCTGAAATAAGTCATAGTGAACTGGCCCAAATGCCGCTAACTTGGGTAACCCACAAGTCCCCAAAAGATCATGATTTGTTGGTGCACTTAGTAGTAGTACTTTACCTTATAAACTAAACTAAAGTCCCAAATCTCCTCGATGTGGTGCTGGGGTGTTACACCCAGCTTGAGAAGAGGTTGATAAAGCTCGAGATTCATTTAGAAGAAACTGTATAAGTACTGGATCCATGCGGTGGTTTGCTTATGAGGATGCCGGTAATATAACGTTCCAACTCAAGCTGTAGCTATAGTAGAAAGACCACAAGCACGGGCTTTTTTTTGAGTTAGTTTCGTGAATCAATTGAAACTGTAGCTGTAATAAGCTAATACACTGGTTTTAATATGAACTGATGTTTAATAATTGTTAATAGTATTTTTGTTGTTCGTTCGCAGGGAAGGACTGAATGTAATATCAAGTTCAAGTATCTTATCTCTCACAATTTAGAAGTGTAAAAGAATGTTTGGTTTGTTTATAAACTAAATTAAACTAATTATCAATCGAGAATAAAATATATATGAGGAAAACAATCCAAGAACTTGGGTTCTTCACTTGGTTTCAATACACATTCAATATCTATGTGACATCTAAGTTCTTACTCTGCTGAAGACAATTCTTCTAAGGTTATAATGTTCTATTCCAAGATACAATATAGTGTCTACAACTACACCTTAATTGTCACTTCCGTGATACAATCAAAGTACAATCATAAACTATTACGCACCAAGAATTATAAGTCTCACAACTCTCCTATTAATCTTCCAATCAAATATTCGAGTTATGTCTGTTAAATCCTGTACTAAAGTTGCAACTCCTCTTCCAAGTTATTACAATCCCTAAAATCCAATCAAAGGTTCATGACTCCTCTAATTGTGTTAAGCCCTCAATAACAGATCAGCAAAGCAAGAAAATCACAGATAATTAAACAGGCATGAATACCAAGGAATACTACCCAATTCTCAGATTAGAGAATTAGTTACACATGATTAAATTAACAAAACAAGAATTAATAGAAGAAATCATAATTAGAAGAATATAGAAAAGAAACCTTTTAACTTCAATCTTCAAAGAAAATAATGGTTCTCCAGAAAAAAATCCTAAAAGCTGCGTACAAATTGTATCTCTCTAACAATGAACTCCTAATCATCTTTTTCCGATCCCTAGATGTGTTTATATAGATACTCCTAATCTTGCCCAACAAGCAATTACCTTCTATTACAATTAGAATTTAAAGAAGGTACCAAAACTGTCCAGAATACAATTAGAATTAGAAAAAGGGCAAAACAGTAAATTTATAGCCTTCTTTTAAAAGATCACGTGCGCGAATTTAATCAGCATGTTCCTTGCACCTGCTTCCTATCCCATATTGTAGAAAATCTCTCAAGCTTCGCGTGGACTGCTTACGGGCCTCAAACGGACTTCTAGAACTCCAGATATGGCCAAAACAGTATAAGCTGCGCAGCCTTCCCGGAAAATCCGAATTTTAATCAATTAATTCTCCAAAAACGATAGAAGCATCAACTTTAATCAACATTCTCGTAAATCTGCACAACTAAGCAAAACACATCAAAACTACAACAACTTGAGTCCAAAACAATCAATTTAAGCCGAACTGAGGCATTCCAAGTGGATATAAAATCCACTTATCAAACCCCCAAACTTAAACTGATGCTTGTCCTCAAGCATAAACAATTACAACTAACTAACTAGTACCACTTCCGTAGGTGATCACGATTGCATTTGGCATATGCAACAAGCCCTTTAAACCCCTAGGCAGCCCCAGTGGACGAGTAAGGTCTCGTGAGGGCCTATAGCGAATGTACCCACAAAATCTAACCTAACGCAATGCAATGCATGAATGCAACTAATATGAAAATGCAACGATCCCCTTCAAACTAACCAAAACCAACTAACAAGCAAATATCTCAAAGAATGCAACTAAATCCAAACAGAACTCGACCAAATTCCCGTATACTAACATTACATGAACAGAAACGTGCGTGTGTGCAATGCTCATCAGAAATACTCCCAAAACTAGGTCAAAAATCATACATATCCTTCGCCAAGACAATCACAGGTTTATAAATAGAATAGACCGTAGACACTTCATAACCTAAGAACACCTCCATCCTTATCCAAGGTAGAAAGAAATTCATGCTTTATTACTAACTACTATGACACATATATACAAGCATGCTTATTTAACCGTGCAATGGATGAGACCCCAAAAGGCTTATACAATAATACCCATGTAGCGAGTGTTAGGTCAGTGGATCCCAGACTATAAAAGCCTTAGGTCACTAGGCACAAAGTCCCCTCAGACTTAATTACTCGAGTATTAAAGAGCTCACTCTGGTTAATTTTGCATATAAACAATTTATTGACTTTTTTTTCTTTTTTTTTTTTTCTTTTTTTTCTTTTTTTTCTTTTGCTTTTTTTTTTCTTTTTTTTTTTCTGCGATCTGGAATGAGCCTTTCTCATTTCCAACCCTAGACTACTCATATAAATATGAGCCGGCTACTAGCCATTTGACACCTAGCCATTATTTAACAATTAATACAACTAGCATGAAATCCCTGGTTTCCCCCAAACTAGTGACAAGGCCGTCGCGTGCCTATCAAATAATAATTCTAACAAATCCTTCTAACTATGTAGTAGGGTAAGTCAGAGTCGATCCCACAGAGACAAACGTATCAATCACTAGTTGTTTCTGATTTAATTCGGCTAAGCAAGTAACACAATAGATTTTGAGAGATTATTAAACTAATTTTATACTAAGAGAATTTCGCTGTATTAATCAAATATTAAAAACATCCAGAATTAAGAATCCCCACAAGCATGAATTGATGCAATTGTGAATTCCCTCCCCAATTAATCGTACGCTGCTCAACAGGAAAGATGCGCCCTAAGAATACCAATAACCTCTCTCAAGTATTAATGGCTTCTCTAAAATACAATCAAGCCTATTCTCATGGTATCATGCATATTAGAGACATTAAGCATAGCACCCTAATTTCCTAACAATCCATTCTACCTATTCTCATGGAGAATCTCATGTTCTTATTGGATAAATCACAACTATCTAAATCCAACTCTCGTTGATAATTAGATATTGGTTCAAACAATACACATAATCACGTCTGATTTGTAATTGCTAATTAAAATAACTGAATAAGCAAAAGCAATTAAACAATCAAATTGAGGGAATTTGGAAAATCACACATCAATCATAACTAGGGTTCTACTTAACCCTAGATTAATTATCTACTCACTCATAATTGAATTAACAAAACAAGAATTATAAATTGAACAAATCATATTATAAAGAAAAGAGAAAGAGAAAAACCTTCAATCTTCAAAGAAAATAAAAGTTCTCCACAAATCTCCACCAAAGATGTTTACAAAGTTCTAATGTGTGTATCTATATTTTTCTTTTCACGCTCTCCTCCTCTTTTATAATAAAAACTCCTTAATAAAATCTGATCTCTATCTCCTAATAAAAGTATTTTTAATATTCTAATCAATTTACAAAAAGATATCCATAATTGAATAGGATTTTCTTGTAAAATTCGTCACTTATTTTTCTCCTCTGTTTCTGGGCTCTTCCAGTTGGATTTTGCTTACTGGACCACCTCTGAATTAAAGATAATTCCCTAAGCTTCGCGTGGACAGTAAGATCGTTAAATTCTGACTTCTGGAACTCAAGATATGGCCCAAACAGTGCAGGCAGCCTGTGCAGCCCAATAATACGAATTTTCTCCTATTTTATCTCCAAAATAGCTCTTTTTGCTCCAAATCCTTCCAAGTCATGAATTCTTTATTTCATACAATATAACAATAAAATCTATTAAATAAAAATCCAAATCAATGCAAAACACAATAAATATGAGAATAAAATCATCTAAAATATATATAAAAATATACTCTATCACTTAGACTTTAATGCTCCTACGCCATCAAGGGAATAACGAAAATTCTAAATATAATCAAGTGATTAAATCTCAAAACATCCAAACAAGCATGACCTCAACCTAGCCCAAAAGCACCCAATGAGTTTGTGTAAAAATTTTGTTCCCGTAACACATAAGTCAATTTCATAGAAATTATAAATCAACCCTCTATTCATCATTACCACACTCAATTAGACACCTACCTATCAATCAGAATCAGCTCGTCCTAAGGGATCCTGAAAAATGCATGCCATGAAAATGCAACTAAAATGGACTCACATGGTATACGAAACAAAAAATAGAATGTCCTATATGAAAAAAAACGTAGATAACACGAACATATATGCATGAACTATCACTAATATGCAAAGCATGAAATCCTACATGAACACATATATACCACAACAACTACTAATCCCTCAAACCACCCCCAAACTTAAAATATTCAATGTCCACATTGAATGGAAGTAAATAGAAGGAATAGCAGAAAACATACCTAACCAGCTGAATCATAACCCTCCTCGGATGAATCTGGTGGAGGACAATGCGTACGAGCTCCATAGACTGGCCACTTCCCAAATAACAAGAACACTACAAAACCCACAATTACAAGAACACAAATTCGTAATAAAAATAATATTAGAGAAGAGATAAACCAATTACGAATCAAAGAGGTGAACTTGTAATTAATTCCTCTTTAGAATTGAATTTAAATAAATAGAAGAGAAATTGGATTGTATGTATAGGTGGGTATATATAATGGAGTGATTGGGTGAATAAAAATTTTAATGTGAAAAGTAAAAAATTTTGGGTGGGTATGAAAGTTGATGTAAGATAGAAATTGATAAATTAAAGAAAAAGAATTAGAATAGGTTTAGAATTTTGGAGGAGAGATGGGGGTTCTGGAATTGAAATAGGAAAAGAATTAGATAAAATAGGGGTAGAAATAGAATAAGAGGAGAGGAAAAAAAAATTTAGGAGAATTTTTTTTTTTTATAAAAAAAAAAAACTTCAATCTGCGTGTACAGGGGCAGACTGCGCGCATAGCAGTAACGCAGGCGCAGCCTGCGTCACGCAGGCGCAGTCTGCGTTACAGACAGAAACGCAGGTGCAGCCTGCATTACGCAGGCGGAACCTGCGCTACCAGTAATATATTTTTTTTTTTCACAGCAGTTTTTTTTTTTTCACCCAACACTCATTTTTTTTTCACACTCTTTTTTTTTTTTCAAAACTCATTTTTTTCTTCTCTCTACACTACACTTTTTTTTTCTACAATAATGCGTGGGTTGCCTCCCACGAAGCGCTTTTTTAACGTCAATAG
The DNA here is from genome assembly GCA_036435485.1 of Saposhnikovia divaricata. Taxonomy (NCBI): domain Eukaryota; kingdom Viridiplantae; phylum Streptophyta; class Magnoliopsida; order Apiales; family Apiaceae; genus Saposhnikovia; species Saposhnikovia divaricata. The sequence goes on from CM071599.1 coordinate 40,527,572, forward strand.
CTTGACGCCGATTATACCTGGAAACTTCAATAAGGATAAAAAGCAAACAGATGCACATATCTACGAATTTCTAATATAAGCATATTGTGCAAATAAACCTTAGATTCATTGAAAGGTACGAAAACTTTCAAGAACCTATCATGCTCAAGAGACTTGGAAACATCAAAATAGCTAGAAAAGTCGTCAGAATAATCATTATAAGTACGACTCATATACTCCTCCCAAATCGGATCCTTATACTCTACAGCAAGATTTTCAACTTCCTCAATCTTAACTTCCTTCTCTTTTATAATTGGACACTCATCAATTTTAATCTCATCTACCAATGTATTAAGCTCAAAATTTTCTAGAACTGGTAGAATTTCAATTGCATCCAAATTATCATTAATGTGCATGGGACAATTATCAACTACACCAGTAGACTCATCAGACACAACATTATCATCAATTGCTAAACAAGAATCATGGCATAGAGGAAAATTGACACAAGGGGGAGTTCGATAACAGCCGTCATGCCACACTTTACGAACTTCCAAAATAAAATTATTTAGTTTAGCATTCTCCTCGTACCAAGCTATTGAATCACATGGAATATCATTATCACTAGCAATTTCTAAAGGTGGGTCCTCAAAGTGATTAAAAACTCCCATCGAAAGTAAAGAAGGATCAGATTGAATTAAACTCGTATCAACATCATTGCACATATATGGATTAAGATCATCATGATATTGATTTTCTAAGGTAAATGAAAAGTCATTGCTAGGGGGATATGGAGCATAAAATGAGTTCTCAGAATAGAACGAATTCACCTGATATGCATTACAATCCTCATAAGCATTGAATTGTGGGTAAGGATTGAAGTCTTGATATCGTTCTTGACAGTTATAGAAATTCTGGGTGTTGTTCCAACCAAAGTTGTACTCCATCTAGTCTCTCTCCTCAAAACCTGTTTAAGTTGTCTACCTCAAAGAACCTGTAGACACACCAAGGAAAGAAATACAAAAAGAAAGAAAAGAAAAAATATATACAAAGATAAAATCCAAACTACAAGAAACAATTAACTCAAACCCACATCACTGCCTTCCCCGGCAGCGGCGCCAATTTGTTAATAATATTTTTGTTGTTCGTTCGCAGGGAAGGACTGAATGTAATATCAAGTTCAAGTATCTTATCTCTCACAATTTAGAAGTGTAAAAGAATGTTTGGTTTGTTTATAAACTAAATTAAACTAATTATCAATCGAGAATAAAATATATATGAGGAAAACAATCCAAGAACTGGGGTTCTTCACTTGGTTTCAATACACATTCAATATCTATGTGACATCTAAGTTCTTACTCTGCTGAAAACAATTCTTCTAAAGTTATAATGTTCTCTTCCAAGATACAATATAGTGTCTACGACTACACCTTAATTGTCACTTCCGTGATACAGTCAAAGTACAATCATAAACTATTACGCACCAAGAATTATAAGTCTCACAACTCTCCTATTAATCTTCCAATCAAATATTCGAGTTATGTCTGTTAAATCCTGTACTAAAATTGCAACTCCTCTTCCAAGTTATTACAATCCCTAAAATCTAATCAAAGGTTCATGACTCCTCTAATTGTATTAAGCCCTCAATAACAGATCAGCAAAGCAAGAAAATCACAGATAATTAAACAGGCATGAATACCAAGGAATACTACCCAATTCTCAGATTAGAGAATTAGTTACACATGATTAAATTAACAAAACAAGAATTAATAGAAGAAATCATAATTAGAAGAATATAGAAAAGAAACCTTTTAACTTCAATCTTCAAAGAAAATAATGGTTCTCCAGAAAAAAATCCTAAAAGCTGCGTACAAATTGTATCTCTCTAACAATGAACTCCTAATCATCTTTTTCCGATCCCTAGATGTGTTTATATAGATACTCCTAATCTTGCCCAACAAGCAATTACTTTCTATTACAATTAGAATTTAAAGAAGGTACCAAAACTGCCCAGAATACAATTAGAATTAGAAAAAGGGCAAAACAGTAAATTTATAGCCTTCTTCTAAAAGATCACGTGCGCGAATTTAATCAGCACGTTCCTTGCACCTGCTTCCTATCCCATATTGTAGAAAATCTCTCAAGCTTCGCGTGGACTGCTTACGGGCCTCAAACGGACTTTTAGAACTCCAGATATGGCCAAAACAGTATAAGCTGCGCAGCCTTCCCGGAAAATCCGAATTTTAATCAATTAATTCTCCAAAAACGATAGAAGCATCAACTTTAATCAACATTCTCGTAAATCTGCACAACTAAGCAAAACACATCAAAATTACAACAACTTGAGTCCAAAACAATCAATTTAAGCCGAACTGAGGCATTCCAAGTGGATATAAAATCCACTTATCAATAATGATCCAACTCAGGCCATAGCCATAGGAGAAAGACCACATACACTGGCTTTATATAAGTTGGTTTCATCAATCAATCTAAACCGAAGCTATAATAAGCTTCATATATTGGTTTTAATATGGATAGATGTTTTACTGGAATCGGTTCGATCAAGCTTTTTATAACTTCATGAAAATCATATCACAGTAAACTTATGGACCTTTTTACCCGACATGCCATCATTAAGTAAATTTAAATTTAGAATTGTTCAGGTTTGATGAGCTAAAAGAGTAGTACCTGCCAATACGAGAAAATGTTGACATGAGCAAAACAAAGTCAGTGCCATGGAGGCGAAAGAGATGCTTCATGCTAAACAGGGGGCCTCTGCATCATCTCATTTGTTGGAAGTTTTGGGTAAGTGTCAAGGCACTAAGAGTGTCGCCCAAAGTAGATGCACAACTGTAAGAGAGGCTGATCTTCGTTTGAATCCACATTTTTAGTAAAGCTTCTTGCACATAATTATCAATTCCAGCATGCTTATGAAGCAAGCATGTCGAACATGGAGTATCAGATTGAAGGTAGATAATTCATGACTTCGAACTGAAGTCCTCGTACCAGGACCAGTCTGATTTCTCCCTCACTACTCAACATATTCCCATCAGCAGGGCCATCAGTTGCAAAATTTTGTTGCAGGAGCACTAAGATTGCATTTTCCAGATTGATGGGCTTTACAGGAGCACTAAGATACCATTTTCCAGATTAATTTGCTTTACGGGAGCACTAAGATTGCAACAATTGTCGCATTACTTTCAATAAGTCCCACATTTTAAGTGCTAGCTTTGAGGAGTGGTCAGAGGCCCTATTTTCTGAAATTACAAACTTTATAGCAGCATCAAGCTTGTATAATTGTTTTGCATGTTCTGAAAACAACTTAATGTGTTTTTATTGAGCCAAAGTTAAAAATTTTCGGGAAACATTAATGCAGCCACCTCAGGACTTCTACAGAACTTCGAATCCAAGTTTTTGGTTTTCATAAGCTTCTGCTTTCTCATTGCACTAGTTTCTTCTGGAGTTCATCATGAGCCTATAAAGATTTTTAAGGTCTCCAATGAGTACTTCAAATTCTTCTACATCCTCAGATCTAAAACTTTTTGCGTCCCAAACACATAATAAAACAAGGAGCTCACTGAGTTGAGTTACCTTTGATGAACACTTGCCTTACATCTTCTTGGCACATGAACTCTAATGGAACGGGAAAGATATAAAAAATCCTGCATGAGTGGTTTTACGAATTTACACTACTCAGCCCTAGATTTTTAACCCCGCACTTGTCGTATTAGAGCATCGTATTGAGCTCAAATTTTCAATATTAGTTAATCTGAGGGCATAAATTAAGACCATTTGAAAAAAAAGAAAGAAGGAAGAACCTCGCCTAAATCGACAGGCCTTCGGAACAAAGGCTATTTCATTCAAATTCCTTGCAGTATAGGGAAATGATAGGTCCATAATTAATCATATTTTTAATACCTATTTTATGTCCGTTTTCGTAATTTTATTAATTAATAAATTGTTTTATTTTGTTTTGTAGGAAAATAAATAAAAACAGATTTCTAGCAGGAAAAGGTGCAAAAAGGGAAAGGAGGTGGAAAATACTTGAAGAAAAGGAAATTGGAGGAAAAATCGATTACTTATTGGAGAAGAAAAGGAAATTGAAGAAATTATATTCAAAATTGGATTGTAATCAAAGGGGCCAAACCCAATATTTTCCCCTATATATATGGCCTTCTCCCTTGTAATTTGAGACACCTAGAATTTTATAGCTCTTTATTTTATTCACTTTATACTCTCGTTGTTGCTTCCAGAATTTTATATAAGTTTAATACGTAATTGTTGCTTCCATCTGCCTCGATTTGTTTTCTTATATATTATAGTTAATTGTTTTCGTTTCTTTTACTTCCTGTTGCTGGCCACTACCATTCACTTTTTAAGGTTAATTAAGTATCCTCGTTTTAGTTGTCCAGGTAATAGTCGTAGGTAGGTAATCATTAGTTTATTAATAATATTAGTTTATAGAGTCATAAATATTACAAGTTCTAAATTTATTTGTCTCGCTTATTTAATAATCATGTCTAGCTAAATCTTTTACCCTAGGATGAAGATGAAGTTGATTTAATTACTTTTGATCTCTTCTCGTTCCTATTAATTGATTCTCATAATTTTTCTTGGTGCTTAATTATTCAATTGACAAAGTGATTTTGATATATTATTGTTACCGGATTTGTTTTTCATAGCCTATGCTTGCTCCTTGAAGTTTTGATAGGTTATTGTTAGATAACAAGTTTCATAGTATATGCTTGTCTCGTTGATTGATATATCTTATTTTTGAAGAAAAGAGGTTTGATTTAGGGCGAGTTGATATTATTTGTGATTGATTAACGGATTCGGATTCCTAGGTTTTCCATATTATTTGATAATCTTTGTTAATTAGTTTAATTAGGTTAATTAAAACTCATCTCAAACCTATTTGTCTAGTTCGCCTGATTTAATTATTAGGGTTTTGAAAATTCATAGTCTCTGTGGATCGACCTGTATTTGCTACAATTAACCACTGTTCGCTTGCAGTTATTTTACACATCAAGTTTTTGGCGCCGCTGCCGGGGACTATTGGTAATTTTCACTCCTTGATATTAATTCTTCGGATTAGTTTCTTGTTTTTTTTTTGTTTGTTTTTTTTTAGGGAATTGTGAAGCGGAGAAAAGCTTGGACAAGAAGATCGCTAGAAGGCCTCGCTGTCTCTTTTGAAATTTTTAGAAGCGCTTTTCGGTATTCCGTATCACCTCTCTCTATTTTTCTTTCTTTCTCATTATTGAAAAAACAAAAAAAATTTAAAAATTCAAAAAAACCCAAAAATATTAGTTAGTTAATTGTTTGTTAAACCAATTTGCTGCATCATTCATTCTCTCACACAGGATCACATCATCTAGATTTCTTTATTGTATTTATTGCTGTCCATCTTATAAAATTGTGGTGATTGCTGGAGGAAAGAGGTACGTACAATTTAGAATAGAACACGTAGTGTAGTGCATCCATAAGTGTTTACTTTCTTGTTCTTTGTGTGTTGCATCATTCAATCAATCTTAAGGGTGCCACCCAATTACAAGATAAGGTGGGGGATTTCATCACCCTTTCCTTGGCCCACAAATCACTAATTCCTTCATCTTGCATTCCCCTTTCCTTAATAAAACTAAGTAGACGTTAGCCCCTAGGATCTCACGCTCAATTAGGAAGAGAATCTAGGAGGAACAAATCACTAAGTATTCTTTCGTTTGGTGTCTAGGCAAGCGTGACGCTTACCTGGCTAATTTGGATTGGTGTCTAGAAAGGTGTTTAGCCTCTTGGCAATGCTTGCACCTGCCTGGCCAGTCAGGACGAGTGCTTTTTGAGTTGTGACTTTTAGCAGTATCTTATTGTTAGGAGCAAGGTCTAGATTTTTCTTAGGATAATATAGATTTTTTTCTTTTTGATTTTTCAATTTTTTAGGTGTTTACGTATAGCTCTTGTCTGCTGCGTGCTTAATTGTTTACTTCTCTTGTATGCAAAGTGCTTGGGTTCGAGACACTACATCTAGATTAGTAAGACAAACCAATCTGTCATCTCCTAAAGTAGTAAGGCAACTTGAGTTCTCTTCACCCACTAGAATTGAGTCAAAAGAATTAGAAGTTCAACCTATAGTCATGGCTGTTTCACTTAAAGACCGTTGTTACCCCGCTCGTACCGCTCAACCCTCATGCATAGTCTTACCCGCAGTAACCGCGAATAACTTTGAAATCAAACATCATAACATTAGCATGTTACCTAGGTTTGCTGGGGTAGAGGGAGAGGATCCATATCTTTTCATTCGAGAGTTTGAGGAAGTGTGTGCATTACAAAAACTTCAACAATTGAGTGAGGATTCCATTAGGCTCAGGCTTATTAATTTTGCTTTGAAAGAAGATGCTAAACAGTGGTTGTATAGTCTACCCGTTAATTCTATTTCCACATGGGAGGGATTTGTTGCTATCTTTCTAAAAAAATATTTTCCAAACCATAAGGCAAACAGACTTAGGAATGAAATCAATCAATTTCAACAAAATCGGAATGAGTCTTTTTGGAAATATTTTGATAGATTTAAAAAGCTATTGTCTAAGTGTCCTCAACATGGTATAGAAAAATGGAGACTTTGCAAAATTCTTTATGAAGCCTTAGATAGCCAAACCACTGCTTTGTTAGAGTCTATGTGTAATGGTAAGTTTATGGACAAAGATGAAGATGAAGCTTGGCAATTTTTTGAGGAGTTAGCTGAAAGAACAATGTTGTGGGAGTCAACTAGGGAACCTAATCAGGAAGCTGAAAAATCTAACTCATCTAAGGGCTTACACACAGTTGGTAATTCTATTGCAACCGAAGCTAAGTTAGCTACACTCACTAGACGTCTAGAAGCCTTAGAAACCAACAATGCGTCCTCTCAAATGTCTCTCTGTGCAAACTGTAGTTCTCCAAATCATGTGGTAGAGAATTGCCCTGAAATTGAACAAGTCAATGCCATGTTTCAACCTAGAGTTAGGAATGATCCTTATGCACCCACATACAATCCTGGTTGGAAGAGTCACCCAAATTTCTCATGGAACCAAGGTCAATACAATCAGTATAATCAAAACCCTCAACCTGCTTTTCAAAAGCCCAATCCTGGCCCATACCCAACTCAAAATCCTAATTCCTATCCTCCTCAAAATCTTGGTCATTATCCAAACTCAGTCCCCATGAATCCTCCTGGTTTTGCTGAATCTGATAAGAGATTCAATTCTTTAGAAAAGAGTATTGAGGCGTTATTGAAATCTCAAGCTAATCTAACTCAATCTCAACAATCTTTCATGCAAACCATGACCCAAGATAGGCAGTTACTAAATTCCAACACTCAAGCCATATCTAAGCTAGAGGTCCAAGTCAGTCAATTGGCAAACACAATCAATGAGAGAGAGAAAAATAGATTTCCTAGTCAACCCGAGACTAATCCTAAATTTCATCCAAATCTAAAGTCTCATGAAAACGTGAATTCTGTTATCTCTCTAAGATCTGGTAATCAATTCAACAATCATGCTGGTGTCAATACTCAAGAAGAAGATAAGCTAACATCTGAACCAAATCCTTTACTCTTGAATCCTAGTCTTAAGCAATCTTCAAATTCCGAGAGTTCTGAAGTAGATAAAGCTGATGAGTCACCACCATCCAATGAACCACCACCTTCGAAACCCCACTCTGATGTGTCTAATGAAAAAGTCTTTAAGCCGAAAGCCCCGTTTCCTCAAAGACTTACTTCAAACAAACAATCTGCTCAGTTAGATAAGATTTTGGAAGTCTTTAAGCAAGTCCAGATTAACATTCCTCTTTTAGATGCGATTCAACAAGTTCCCTCTTATGCTAAGTGTCTAAAAGATTTATGTACTCATAAAAGAACCACTCATGTTCCTAAGAAAGCTTTCCTAACATCTCATGTTAGTTCTATTTTGTCAAATCAAATCCCTGTGAAGTATAAGGATCCTGGTTGTCCTACCATCTCTTGTGTCATAGGTGATACTTTCATTGATAAAGCTTTACTCGATCTAGGAGCTAGTGTGAACCTTCTTCCATTATCTGTCTATCAAGCCTTGGGTTTAGGTGAACTTAAGAAGACTATGTTGGTGTATACTGAAAATATTTATTTGAAGTATTTACATTTATTTCTGGCCGGTTTAATTGAGAATCATTTAAATGTTTACATGTTGTCTAAATATTATATATTGTGAATAATCTAGTATCAAATGGGATACAGAATATTAGATTATTAAATACGGTTTATATAATATAATAAGGTTCACAACACAGGTGGAGTTAGACAATCCACTGGAATGGCTGTAGTATTATTTAGATTAGTTTATATTGACTAATAAATAATACTAGTATACATTGTGTATATTGAACAGGATCAAATTTAGAATTGTTCCCTTATACTGATTAAGAAGGTGAACTAAGATTCTATGTTATTATTAATGCTTAGGTTCTTAATCCGGAAATAATAATTGACACGTATATATTATTTACATGCTTTGATTTATATATGAAATAATTCTTATGATTTATTTCATTATATTTTGGGTGATGAAATAATATATATGGTGGGATATTATTTGTTGACGGAATCCATGTCCTGATAATATTCGGGTTAATGATGTCCCCTTGAAAGCTCAAAAAGATTTAATTATGTGAAACCCTGCAGGTGGATTTATTTCGGCATAATTAAATAAAGGTTGAGTGGATAATCAAGGATAAAAGATATTAATTAAATGAATTATCAGTAATTTATTTAATTAATGGACATGCGATATTTTAAACATGGGGAATTTAATAAGCAAATAATATTGGAACCGAATTAATTAATTAAATTACGGTATTAGGAAAGGTAGTGCAAATATTAATTCTTTAGTGGATTGAATTAATATTTAATTACATTGGGCTAGGCTCAAGATGTAATTAGAAGGCCCAACCTAATTATCCATGATCCCTATTGTAGCCTATATATATTCCTATTCTCTTCTTGCTGGGTGCTGGTCGAAAAAATTTTGTAGCCTCCCAGGAGCAAGAAGAGAGGTTAACTTGAGAAGACGAAGGCCACACTTCGCTCAAGGGAATTTGGGAATACAATAGAAGAGCGTGGAATCAACCGTTAACAAGGTGATTTTTCTATTCGTACTCGTTAATTTATTGTATCGAAATTCGCAGTGCCAAGATCTGATTGTCCCAACAATTGGTATCAAGAGCCTGGTTCATTGGTTCTGCGAATTTTGATACGATGTCCATGTCGTAATTATATATGCATGTGTATAGTGGTGTGCTTGGATAATAATCTTTTGCAGGTTGTTTAGTATCCACTATTATGGCCATGTAATTTTAATTATGTGTTTGGATCCCACGTGGTTTAATCGTGGTTATTTTATTTGGTTTCCACGTGGTTTATCGTGGTTGTAAAACACGAGGGTTGATCGTGTTAGAATAGATTTACAAAATTAGTTTTGTATTAGATCTGTTTTGTATGTAATTGTTTGATGGATTATGTAAAAATCCGGGTATTTTGTAACAATTATGTGCGATCGGAAATCAAATCGGAGAAACAAAATTGTCCGCTGCGTAATTGATTTTGGCTGATGGTATAGTAGTTCGAACAGAAGAACTCAAGAAACAAAGTCTGGAGAAACAGTGAAGCCGCGGCGCATGAAAAAATTCTGGACAAATGGTGTAACGCAGGCCTGTCCTGCGTTACAGGAAGAAAAGGGTCTGTAACGCAGGCCTGTCCTGCGTTACAGGAAGAAAAGGGCCTGTAACGCATGGCTGTCCTGCGTTACAGGAAGAAACAGGTCTGTAACGCAGGTTCTGAATGCGCGACAGGGTTTTTACAGAAAAAAAATTATTTTTCAGCAGAACAGGGCTGGAATTTTTTATTTTTTTTTCACGGGGCCATAATAGTGGATTTAAATTATGTTTTTTAATTTTAATTCCGCTATTTAATTTTTAATTATTGCTTTAAATAATTATTATGTGTGTTGTTAATTATGTGTGTAATTTTTAATTGCATGTTTAACATAATTAGGACGACATGGACATTAATTTTATTTATTGCTTTAATTTTATGATGCATGCTGCTATGTTATGTGTTCTTTGTATTGTTATTTTTATAACATGCGGACCTCCAAAAAAATAACATAGGGCGATGCATCTAGATAAAATTCCTCAATTTTAAATAAAAATTCTAAGTGGGTGAGGGAATTAATTAGGAATTAAATCCCATGGTCTCCATTATTGTGTGTATGTAATTTAACACCGAGACGAATATAAATTATATACATGCCACCCATCGTGGCGTATGATTTATGGTGTCAGGTAGTGTTATGGATATTACTAGAACAAACTTCCTAAATTAATTACGAATATTGAAAGGTATACATGCCACCCATCGTGGCGTACCAAGTTTCATAGAATTCGATTAATTAGAAGGGTACCACTGATTGAATATAGATTTTCAATATTGAGAGAAAGGATGATTCTGTCTAGAAAGGGGTCTTAAGTGATGCCTCTTGACAATGCTCCCCCCGATCTGGGAATTATCCTATTATCGATTATTGATTTGAAATATTTAATGGTGGTATCCAGTCTTTTTATTAATTTAAGATTTAATAATGGTATACACTTAGCTATGAAAAATAATATATAGTCCACCCTAACGTGGCGTATTATTTAGTAATAGGACCGAAGTAATATTTAAACGAATTTAAGTGGTATATATGTCATCCATCGTGGCGTACCAGATACTTATGGTGTTTAAATATTAGTGCATTAATTTTAATTAATTGTTAGAGGAAACCAATAGGATTTAAGATTTATGCAACTATCTGATTATGTGTTACATGTATGATTCTCAGGATTAGATCACTATGGGCTTTAATCCACTATTCACCATACTTAAGGATAACAAACTTACTGGACCGAACTATATTGAATGGAAACGTAATTTGGACATAGTGTTGACTGCTGAGGAGTACAAATTTTGTACTTATGAACCCAAGCCAGACCAGCCTGCTGAAGATGCTCCTGAAAGTGAGAAGGAGTATTATAAGCGGTGGATTAAGGCTGATGAGATGTCGCGATGTTACATTCTGGCAGCAATGTCGGGTGTTTTGCAGCATCAGCATCAGGCTATGCCCACTGCTTCAGATATGCTCTTTAATCTCAAGGAACTTTTTGGAGAACAGAATAGGGCTGCTAGGCAAGTAGCAATGAAGGCTTTAATGAACACTCAGATGGTTGAAGGAACACCTGTAAGGGATCATGTTCTCAGAATGATGTCTCATCTGAATGAGATGGAGATCCTTGGTGCTGATATTGATGGGGAAACCCAGATCGATATCATCCTTATGAGCTTGCCCAAAAGTTTTGAGCAGTTCCGCTTGAATTACACCATGAACAAAAGGATGTATAGTCTCGCGGAACTTCTGACAGAACTTCAAGCAGCTGAAGGACTCTTTAAGCAGAATGTTCAAGTGAATGTGGCCGAGAAAGCTTCTTCATCTAAACCGAAAGGTAAGAAGAAGAAAAAGACTCAGACACAGAAAGCTGGAAAGATTGCTAATGCAGTGGGAGTTCAAGGTGGTGTGAAAAAGCCTAAGGGCAAGTGCTTCAGGTGCAAGCAGTCAGGTCACTGGAAACAGGATTGTCCTCTTCCTAAGAAGACAAACAATACCGGTATGTCTCTTTCTCTAGTTACAGAAACATATATAGCGGCTATATCTACGAGCACTTGGTGTGTAGATACAGGAGCCACTGACCATGTTTGTAACTCTATGCAGGGGTTCCAGCAATCCAGAATGCTTAGAGATGGCGAGATATATGTGTTCATGGGAGATGCTACGAAAGTAGCAGTAGTTGCAGTTGGAATAATTACAATATCTTTTGGTGATGATAGGATTTTGGTTTTGAACAATTGTCTTTATGTACCTTCGTTTAGAAGGAATTTAATTTCGGTTTCTAAACTTGCCATGGATGGTTGTAATGTTTGTTTGGATCGTAATGTTTCTATTATGATGAATAAACGAGTTATATGTTCTGGTACATTGCAAGACAATTTATATATTATTAATCCTATCCAACCAATGCTGCAACATAAAGAAACTAATAACATTCTTTCTAGCTCAAATAAAAGAAAGAAACCTTCTGAATTGAACCAAACATATCTTTGGCACTTAAGATTAGGTCATATTAACTTGAGGAGGATTCAAAGACTGGTAGTAGATGGGCCATTAGGCTCGTTGGCAGTGGAGCCATTTCCAGTCTGTGAATCCTGCTTGGAAGGTAAGATGACTAATAGGCCTTTTAAAGCAAAAGGGAATAGAGCTAAAGAAGTGTTAGAATTGGTTCATACTGATTTATGTGGACCTATGAGTATCCAAGCAAGAGGAGGTTATGAGTATTTTGTCACTTTCATTGACGATTATTCTAGATATGGGTACATTTATTTGTTGCGCCGTAAGTCTGAGTGCTTTGAAAAATTCAAAGAGTACAAAGCAAGTGCGGAGAAGCGACATCTTGGAAAATGTATCAAGTCACTACGATCAGATCGTGGTGGCGAATACTTGCTTGGAGAATTTAGGGAATATTTATCAGAAAATGGGATTGCATCCCAGTTGTCTGCACCTGGCACACCTCAGCAGAATGGTGTAGCAGAGAGAAGGAATCGGACTCTTTTAGAGAGTGTTAGATCGATGATGAGTTATTCAGATTTACCCAAGTCGTTTTGGGGATATGCTATAGAAACAGCGGCTTACCTTCTGAACTTGGTACCTTCTAAGTCGGTTCCCAAGACTCCAATAGAATTGTGGACTGGTAGCAAACCAAGTCTAAGACATATTCGGATTTGGGGTTGTCCAGCACATGTGCTGAACAAGAACGCGACCAAGTTAGAATCTCGTACAGAAGTAAGGCTGTTTGTAGGCTATCCCATGGGAACGAAAGGTTATTCATTTTATAGTCCTAGGGATCGAGATATCATTGTTAGCACCAATGCTAGATTCTTAGAAGAAGACTATATAATGAAACACAAACCCATGAGTAGTATCGTTTTAGAGGAACTAGTGGGAGGGACAGATAATCCCCAAGTGCCAATAGTACAAGTAGATCAACCACAAGAAAATGCACAACCTGTCACTAATACCACACCGGTGCTTCGTCGTAGTGGGAGGGTTGTTCAACAACCTGATAGATTCATGTTTTTGGGAGAGTCCTCGGACTTGGTCTCTGGTGAACATGATGAGGATCCCAGGACATACGAACAAGCAATTCTAGATAAAGATGCAGATCTTTGGCAAAAGGCAATGGAATCTGAGATGGAATCTATGTATTCTAATCAAGTTTGGGAGCTCGTGGAACCACCCAAAGGTGTAAAACCCATTGGATGTATGTGGATCTACAAGAAGAAAAGAGGATCTGACAAAAAGGTGAAAGCCTGGAAAGCACGACTTGTTGCGAAAGGGTATACTCAGAAAGAAGGGATCGATTATGAGGAAACTTTTTCGCCGGTTGTTATGCTTAAGTCGATCCGGATTCTTTTATCTATAGCAGCTCATCTCGATTATGAGATTTGGCAAATGGATGTCAAGACAGCTTTCCTTAATGGAAGTCTTGAGGAAACCATCTATATGCAACAACCAAAAGGATTCATTAAGGAAGGCCAAGAGCATCTTGTTTGTAAGCTTAAGAGGTCTATTTATGGACTAAAACAAGCTTCTAGGGACTGGAATATTCGTTTTGATCAGGCATTCCAGTCATATGGATTTGATCAAAGTCCAAGCGAATCATGTGTGTATAAGAGAAGTGAGGGTAATGCAGTGGTTTTTCTAGTACTGTATGTTGATGACATTTTACTCATTGGAAACAATGTTAAGATGTTGTCATCAATAAAGGCATGGTTGTTCAAACAATTTGAAATGAAGGACTTAGGTGAAGCGGCATACATCCTTGGGATCAAAGTAATAAGGGATCGCAAGAAAAGGATGTTGGCTTTATCTCAAGAGCCCTACATTGATGAAGTATTAGCTCGTTTTAACATGCAGAACTCTAAGAAAGGTTTTTTACCTTTTAAGCATGGAGTGGCTCTATCCAAGGAGCAGTGTCCTTCGACACCTAAGGATATAGAGAGCATGAAAGCAGTTCCTTATGCTTCGGCATGTGGAAGCTTAATGTATGCTATGTTATGTACGAGGCCTGACATCTGCTTTGCTGTAGGCATGGTTAGTAGATATCAGTCGAACCCAGGTCAGGAACATTGGAGTGCAGTAAAAACTATACTCAAGTACCTGAGAAGGACTAAGGAGTATATGTTAATTTACAAGGCCTCAGATCTATTTCCTTTGGGATATACTGATTCAGATTTCCAATCAGATAGGGATAAGAGGAAATCTACCTCGGGATATGTTTTTACTTTTGGAGGTGGAGCCGTTATATGGAGGAGTGTAAAGCAGAAATGCATTGCAGACTCTACCATGGAAGCCGAGTACGTGGCGGCCTCTGAGGCTGCAAAGGAGGCTGTATGGTTCAGGAACTTCCTTTTGGACTTGGATGTGGTACCTAATTTGCCTAGGAGCTTGACAGTGTATTGTGATAACACTGGTGCTGTGGCAAATTCGAAGGAACCGCGAGATCACAAAGCAGCTAAACATATTGAACGTAAGTATCATCTCATACGAGGAATCGTAAAGCGAGGAGATATAGTTGTGGCTCACATATCATCAGAACACAACCGGGCAGATCCTTTCACAAAGAGTTTGCCAGCCAAAGTTTTTGACAGGCATGTGGAAGCGATAGGAGTCAGATGGATGGACACATAGTTTTCTGTGTAATAGTGGATTAAATAAACACTGATATACTCATAGAATATTTTGAGTATAAGTGGGAGATTGTTGGTGTATACTGAAAATATTTATTTGAAGTATTTACATTTATTTCTGGCCGGTTTAATTGAGAATCATTTAAATGTTTACATGTTGTCTAAATATTATATATTGTGAATAATCTAGTATCAAATGGGATACAGAATATTAGATTATTAAATACGGTTTATATAATATAATAAGGTTCACAGCACAGGTGGAGTTAGACAATCCACTGGAATGGCTGTAGTATTATTTAGATTAGTTTATATTGACTAATAAATAATACTAGTATACATTGTGTATATTGAACAGGATCAAATTTAGAATTGTTCCCTTATACTGATTAAGAAGGTGAACTAAGATTCTATGTTATTATTAATGCTTAGGTTCTTAATCCGGAAATAATAATTGACACGTATATATTATTTACATGCTTTGATTTATATATGAAATAATTCTTATGATTTATTTCATTATATTTTGGGTGATGAAATAATATATATGGTGGGATATTATTTGTTGACGGAATCCATGTCCTGATAATATTCGGGTTAATGATGTCCCCTTGAAAGCTCAAAAAGATTTAATTATGTGAAACCCTGCAGGTGGATTTATTCCGGCATAATTAAATAAAGGTTGAGTGGATAATCAAGGATAAAAGATATTAATTAAATGAATTATCAGTAATTTATTTAATTAATGGACATGCGATATTTTAAACATGGGGAATTTAATAAGCAAATAATATTGGAACCGAATTAATTAATTAAATTACGGTATTAGGAAAGGTAGTGCAAATATTAATTCTTTAGTGGATTGAATTAATATTTAATTACATTGGGCTAGGCTCAAGATGTAATTAGAAGGCCCAACCTAATTATCCATGATCCCTATTGTAGCCTATATATATTCCTATTCTCTTCTTGCTGGGTGCTGGTCGAAAAAATTTTGTAGCCTCCCAGGAGCAAGAAGAGAGGTTAACTTGAGAAGACGAAGGCCACACTTCGCTCAAGGGAATTTGGGAATACAATAGAAGAGCGTGGAATCAACCGTTAACAAGGTGATTTTTCTATTCGTACTCGTTAATTTATTGTATCGAAATTCGCAGTGCCAAGATCTGATTGTCCCAACAGACTAGTGTCACTCTTCAGTTAGCTGATCGTTCTGTTAAAACTCCTACAGGTATAGTGGAAGATGTGTTGATTAAGGTTGGTGATTTTGTCTTCCCCGTCGATTTTGTTGTTCTAGAAACCGAACCAGTCAAAAATCTCAAAAATCAAATTCCTATCATTTTAGGAAGGCCTTTTCTTGCTACCTCTAATGCTTTGATTAACTGTAGGAATGGTTCGATGAAACTCACTTTTGGTAACATGACGATAGATCTTAATGTCTTCAATGTAGGAAATCAACCTAATGAGCTTTTTGAACAACCTGTAGAAGTTAATTTGATAGATGAGGTTGTTTCATGGTCAAATATTGAGGATAGTACAATTGAGTCTTTTCTTGAGGAAGATGTTATGTTAGAGTATGAGAGTAATAAAGAACTTCATGAGTTGTATAGAAATTTTTCTTCTGATGAGATGTTAGATGAATTGAATGCCATTTGTTTTAAGCATGAAACCCAACTTGAGGATATTTCTTTTGATCCTAGGTCTGTTGTTAAAACTTCCGTTGGTGAGCCACCCACTTTCGTTCATAATCCATTTTTTTCCATTCTTGATCAGTCTTTGATAGTTGATAATGAAACTCATCATGTTCTTTCTAGTGACTTAGTTCATAACCAAGAATTTCAAGTGATCAATCTGCTTAAACAACATAAAGAAGCGTCTAATTGGTTTATGAATGATGTTAGTGGTATGAGTTTTATTCTGGTATATGATCATATTTCTCTAGTGGATAATGGTGTTTTTGTGGGTGTGTTTCACATGTGTGTTGATTGTGTTATGAATGTTATTTTCCCTCGATCTGGTATTGGTTAGTATATCTGTTTCGTAATGTATCTCCCATATAGTCAAGTTTAGGTATGGGGGAGTGTGTGTGAGTGTTTCTTTTATATGTGTCTGTGTTTTATGTGTGTGTGAGTGTTATAGGTAATAATGTATCTCCTCATGCCCTTATCAGGTATTCTCGTCCTTTTCCTTTATCATTTTTCTCTCATTTGCATACATTGAGGACAATGCATGATTTAGGTATGGGGGAGGGATTTAGTAGTATTATTTAAAAAAAAACCAAAAAAAAAAAAATTGAAAAATGAAAAAAATACAAAAATAATTCTAGCCTTGTGAAATGATTACTTGTTATAAGTTGGCTTGATGCACCCTTACATGCTATAGTACTCTTGTGTTTCTGAAGCTTTTGATTGAGAAGTGATAAGCTAAGTTCTTGTGCACACACATACACTAGCGAGTTGAAACTAGTAGACTTATTGAATGTTGTAAGTAATTAAAAGGACATGAATATGTGCAAAAAGATTTGGTTTCCATGCTTTGAGTACAAGTAGGTGCATTTAAAGAGACTTTGCTTGGGATTAATTATGTTTTACCACCAAGTGAGATTTTGAGCCTATATGCATATCTTTTGCATTTTATATTCGTTTGCTTGAGTGTCCACATGTTGTTTGCATTGCTAGCACTTGTTTGAGACCTTTCTTGAAATGCATGACATTATTTGATGATAAGATGATAAAGGCATTTAGGAATAACCAATTATTATCCAAATTACCACACCCTTTATATATGATCAATTAGTTACCCCTTTGAGCTTAATCCTATTTTTCGGTGACACACCACATTACTTGCCTAGACCTTTTTGTTGTGCAGCCTTACGTATATTTGATCCCATTTGTCAAAGGCTAGTAGTAAGTTGAGGGAGTAATAAGGTGTGTGAGATGGGGTTTACTTTTGTTCATTACTTTTTGGGAAATATTGGGTTTTGTTGCTTACTTGTCAGTCGTTATTCAATAAATTCTTGAAGAAGGATTGTGGTTTCTTATATATTTATATTATCTATCTTAGCTCTCCAGAAAAAAAAAGAAAAAAAAGAAAAAAAAAGAGAGAAAAAAAAATTTGAAAAAAAATCATATGAGAGCATAATTATGTTTCTGTGTTTTTGAGATCCTTCTTCATTCGACTAGTCAAGCAGTTTGTTGGAAGAAAATTAGAAATCCATGTATGGGGAGGATGTATGGTGTTGTGTATGATTTATTATGGTTCCTACTAGCTTTTGACACTTCACCTTATTTGGCCTTACTTGACATACCTTGTCCTTAGCCCCGTTACAACCCAAATAAAAGACCTTTTGATTATCATCATTAATGTATGTTGTGTTAAAGTTAGATTGATACCAAATGTCAAGCATGCTTATGATTTTGTTGGAATTGAGTGATACACTTACCCTTGTTCTTGAGTGAATATTCTTTTGTGAGTGAAAGGTGAGTTATTGCTTGTTTTGTGCATATGAGATCCTAAGTTTTGACTCTAAGGTGTACTCTTGTGGGCTTAGCATGGTTACCAACTTATTTTTACACTTGACGTGGACTTCTAATGACCGCTGCATATTTCTTTGAGTAGACTATGTGAATACTTGCACCTTACACACCAAGACATTGCAAATTCATTTTGATTTCTTAAGTTGATGTAGCATGAGCTGACTTGTATGTGTGGTGTTGCATTGAGAAATCTTTTACAAGAGCTAGATGGATTTTGTGGGTACATTCACTATAGGCCCTCACGAGACCTCACTCGTCCACTAGGGCTGCCTAGGGGTTTAAAGGGCTTGTTGCATATGCCAAATGCAACCGTGATCACCTACGGAAGTGGTATTATATATTTAGGTAGTATTTTATTATATATTTTTCTCGAGGACGAGCAAAAGATAGGTATGGGGGCATTTGATAGGTCCATAATTAATCATATTTTTAATACCTATTTTATGTCCGTTTTCGTAATTTTATTAATTAATAAATTGTTTTATTTTGTTTTGTAGGAAAATAAATAAAAACAGATTTCTAGCAGGAAAAGGTGCAAAAAGGGAAAGGAGGTGGAAAATACTTGAAGAAAAGGAAATTGGAGGAAAAATCGATTACTTATTGGAGAAGAAAAGGAAATTGAAGAAATTATATTCAAAATTGGATTGTAATCAAAGGGGCCAAACCCAATATTTTCCCCTATATATATGGCCTTCTCCCTTGTAATTTGAGACACCTAGAATTTTATAGCTCTTTATTTTATTCACTTTATACTCTCGTTGTTGCTTCCAGAATTTTATATAAGTTTAATACGTAATTGTTGCTTCCATCTGCCTCGATTTGTTTTCTTATATATTATAGTTAATTGTTTTCGTTTCTTTTACTTCCTGTTGCTGGCCACTACCATTCACTTTTTAAGGTTAATTAAGTATCCTCGTTTTAGTTGTCCAGGTAATAGTCGTAGGTAGGTAATCATTAGTTTATTAATAATATTAGTTTATAGAGTCATAAATATTACAAGTTCTAAATTTATTTGTCTCGCTTATTTAATAATCATGTCTAGCTAAATCTTTTACCCTAGGATGAAGATGAAGTTGATTTAATTACTTTTGATCTCTTCTCGTTCCTATTAATTGATTCTCATAATTTTTCTTGGTGCTTAATTATTCAATTGACAAAGTGATTTTGATATATTATTGTTACCGGATTTGTTTTTCATAGCCTATGCTTGCTCCTTGAAGTTTTGATAGGTTATTGTTAGATAACAAGTTTCATAGTATATGCTTGTCTCGTTGATTGATATATCTTATTTTTGAAGAAAAGAGGTTTGATTTAGGGCGAGTTGATATTATTTGTGATTGATTAACGGATTCGGATTCCTAGGTTTTCCATATTATTTGATAATCTTTGTTAATTAGTTTAATTAGGTTAATTAAAACTCATCTCAAACCTATTTGTCTAGTTCGCCTGATTTAATTATTAGGGTTTTGAAAATTCATAGTCTCTGTGGATCGACCTGTATTTGCTACAATTAACCACTGTTCGATTGCAGTTATTTTACACGCCAAAAACTTGATGTGTAAAATAACTGCAAGCGAACAGTGGTTAATTGTAGCAAATACAGGTCGATCCACAGAGACTATGAATTTTCAAAACCCTAATAATTAAATCAGGCGAACTAGACAAATAGGTTTGAGATGAGTTTTAATTAACCTAATTAAACTAATTAACAAAGATTATCAAATAATATGGAAAACCTAGGAATCCGAATCCGTTAATCAATCACAAATAATATCAACTCGCCCTAAATCAAACCTCTTTTCTTCAAAAATAAGATATATCAATCAACGAGACAAGCATATACTATGAAACTTGTTATCTAACAATAACCTATCAAAACTTCAAGGAGCAAGCATAGGCTATGAAAAACAAATCCGGTAACAATAATATATCAAAATCACTTTGTCAATTGAATAATTAAGCACCAAGAAAAATTATGAGAATCAATTAATAGGAACGAGAAGAGATCAAAAGTAATTAAATCAACTTCATCTTCATCCAAGGGTAAAAGATTTAGCTAGACATGATTATTAAATAAGCGAGACAAATAAATTTAGAACTTGTAATATTTATGACTCTATAAACTAATATTATTAATAAACTAATGATTACCTACCTACGACTATTACCTGGACAACTAAAACGAGGATACTTAATTAACCTTAAAAAGTGAATGGTAGTGGCCAGCAACAGGAAGTAAAAGAAACGAAAACAATTAACTATAATATATAAGAAAACAAATCGAGGCAGATGGAAGCAACAATTACGTATTAAACTTATATAAAATTCTGGAAGCAACAACGAGAGTATAAAGTGAATAAAATAAAGAGCTATAAAATTCTAGGTGTCTCAAATTACAAGGGAGAAGGCCATATATATAGGGGAAAATATTGGGTTTGGCCCCTTTGATTACAATCCAATTTTGAATATAATTTCTTCAATTTCCTTTTCTTCTCCAATAAGTAATCGATTTTTCCTCCAATTTCCTTTTCTTCAAGTATTTTCCACCTCCTTTCCCTTTTTGCACCTTTTCCTGCTAGAAATCTGTTTTTATTTATTTTCCTACAAAACAAAATAAAACAATTTATTAATTAATAAAATTACGAAAACGGACATAAAATAGGTATTAAAAATATGATTAATTATGGACCTATCAGGAAACACATATATACTGTATACAGACCACTAAGACATAACAGTACTACATGAAAACACCGAAAGAGTTACCTAGACTAACCTACTCACCAAAATCACAAACCGTTAATAAACATAAAGTTTAAGTTATTCAAAAATAGTCCATTTGTTCCACATAAACAACATTCAAGCTCACATCTTGCTTTCGAGTTATTAAAATTAATAGCAAATCAACTTACAGACTTCTAAATCCATATCAAAACGAGTTATAGTCCGTAACTCTACTTATCAATTTAGTCCACTATAAACACACTAACAAGTAATAACCCTCTAAAGTTGTAACCAAATCAATTCAATCAAGCATATTGTAAAATTTGTTACATAGCTGAAATATAATTCATAGTTGTAAAAATATTAACAATCAAATATTGTACCAATTATCTAGCTGAAATAAAATTCACAACTATACTCTGAAGCATTTACAGTAACATAAACATATATACATAAATCAAACACAACTTTAACCTTGAATAATACTTAATAAGGTCAATAAACTGATGAGATGGTGCTCCAAGTAACTCAAATTGTTGTGGAACAAAAACTAGGCTACTAGTATTGCGGCTAGGGTTTATGTATTTAATGTAAGGGTGTGTGAGCTTCGTGCTTTAATGGCTGCTCTTGTGCTCGTGGCTGATTCTGCCTTCACAAGATGCCTACGTACTTTGATGAATATCAAAGATCAAGCCAAAAAACGTAGTTCTGAGGTGAGGGGTCTGACCCTTTATATAGGCTGAGAAGCCTTAGAATTAAGGTAGGAGTTGGAGACTTAATAGATAAGTCACCTCCTTGAGGAAAGTTCTAGATCTATTCCTTATAGGAATCAGTTTCCATATAGAATTGGATGTCTTATAGGATAAGTCTGAAAGAGATATTATCCTTATCCAATTCTTATTTGCTGAGCTGTTTATTACCCTCAATATTAATTACGAAATTAATATTATAAATAGGGTTTGGGCCCAACGTTTGGACCATTCCGGGTATAATTAATACCACATTAAAGGTGTCTTTAAGGCTTACTTTTTAGCCCATATCATTTGCCCCCCAACTTCTAGGAAAACTGATCAGGTTTTCCTTGAAGTTTTTACAGCCTTTCGTGAGACTTGGGTCAGGGCTTGTACACTAGTGTTTCACAAATGTCATCTTGATGCAAAGTTTGGAGCGACCGACACGTTTACGACGATATGCCTTATTCGAGGCTAAACAATTTCCATAACTTTAGTTACAGAGTCTTTTTCTTCAAGGAATTATCTATGAAATTCCTCGTATTTCCATATTTATCCTATTATGGTACCCACAGGTATCGAAATTCCATGTCTGTGAAGATTTGCTGTCAAAAAATCAATTTTTATAGCAAATTTCGACAAGGACTGAGTATTTTCGATCAGAAATTCGACCAGGAATTCGACCAGGATTCTGGTCGAAACAAGGCCTTCTTTTTCTTCATGATCGAAGAGATTTTCGACCAGGATTCCTGGTCGTTTCGACCAGGATTCTGGTCGAAATAAGGGTCCAATTTTGCTCTGGTCGAAGGGTTTTTCGACCAGGATTCCTGGTCGTTTCGACCAGGATTCTGGTCGAAATAAGGGTCCAATTTTGCTCTGGTCAAAGGGTTTTTCGACCAGGATTCCTGGTCGTTTTGACCAGGATTCTGGTCGAAATAAGGGCGTTTCCAACGCTTTGGTCGAAGAGTTTTTCGACCAGGATTCTTGGTCGTTTCGACCAGGATTCTGGTCGAAATAAGGGCGTTTCCAACGCTTTGGTCGAAGAGTTTTTCGACCAGGATTCTTGGTCGTTTCGACCAGGGTTCTGGTCGAAATAAGGGCGTTTCCAACGCTTTGGTCGAAGAGTTTTTCGACCAGGATTCTTGGTCGTTTCGACCAGGATTCTGGTCGAAATAAGGGCCACTTTGGCTTTGGGCCTATTCTTATGGGGCCTGATACCTTTCTTTTCAAAATGGGTTTAACCTCATAGTTGTTATTGGGCCCGTCCGAGCTATTTGAATCCAAATCCAGGATTTGTTGTCTATGATATTTTTGAAAAATATCTATAATTTTCTTCAAAATGTCTAAGATATTTTTCAAAATATCTAAGATATTTTTCAAAGATATTTTCCTAAGAATGTCCTAGAATTGGGCCTTAATTTGGGCCGGTTTCATGGGCTTTTCTGACCTGTTACTGTAGGTTTTTTGACCGTTTGGAGGAATTTTAACCGGCTAAAGGGTTGTATATAAGAGTGAGAGTGGAGAGTTCACTTTCTCATTCTCACTTCTACTCAAACACTTCACTAGAATTTCTCTCTGTAGTTATCTCTATTTCAAGGCGATTTCCGGCGAAAGTTTTCTTCGAGCTCCTCCCCTTCACGGTGGTTTCTGGGTTTCTTTCTTGAAGATACCTTCATTCCTTCATAGTTTCTGGGTTTTCTTTGAAGATTTTCTTCAAATCTTCAAACTTTCTGGGTTTTACAAGAGCTTCGAACCTTTTTTCTGGAGCACCAATGGAAGACAAAGCTAAGTCCCGCCTTGCAAAGATGAATTCTGCCTCCTCCAAAGGTACAATCACCATTCGCTCTTCTTACACATCTCTAGTAGATATGTTAAATCAACGTGGAGATGATTACCCTTCTTTGTCAGAACTAGATGCATATGACTGCTGTAGCTCTTATCATGATGTTGATGAAATCACTAGATATAACAAGCTTTTCAAAATTAAATCACCTTACAAACTTGTCCCAGCCGAGCCAGGTGACAGACCTTGTCACTGGAAACCCAATTCTTTGTGTGTTTATAGGGAGAGTCCAGTGGCTGGCCTTCGTTTTCCATTTCATGAATTCATTCCTAGACTCTTAGCTGATGTTCAAATTAGTCCATGTCAACTCCCGCCAAACGCGTGGAGAATTATATTATGTTTTATGGTTTTGTGTCTTCGACAACAACTCCCTTTATCTGTTGCGCTTTTTCGCAAACTTTTTCAATTTTACAATAGTCCTGCCACGAACCCTGGCTGGGTATATGTTAAGCTCCGTCCTAGAGTTCCCCCAATTTTTAATGGCAAGTCAATCCCTGATAATAATGCGGGCTGGAAAAATGAGTTCGCATACTTAGAATGGGATGGAGGTGATTGGGGCACTCTTTTTAGGCAGACATTCTCGAGAGTCTCAGATGGAAGTGCTAAGGGAATCGTCCTTAGTACCGAGGAACAGGCCGCTTATAATACTCTGACCGAGGCAGACGGTAGTTCTATTACCTGCCTAAGTCTTTTAAATGAGGAATCTCTAAGGGGAGTAGGCCTTTCCAGAGTTTCTGAGCGGGGTAATTTTCTTACTGGTCTTTGCCATTTACTTTTTATTACTGAATTTATTCCAACTCTCTTTTTGGTCGTTCTTGCAGTTGCGAAATTGATTGTGGAGGCTGCACCCTCTCCTGATGAAGAGACTGCGAGGATGGTTCGAGCTAAGAGGGCTGCTGACCCTCGAGGGAAAAACACGGAGCCTCCTTTTCTGCGCCCCCACAAGGTCCAGAAAGGAGAGTTGAGATATGGTGACATAGCTGGACTGGAGGGGAGCTCCCAGGTTAACGTCCAGTCGACGGTTTTCAGGCCTCCCTGGGGCTTCAGGAAGCAGGATTCTGTGGTGGGCTCTACGAAGCACTCCATGGATTGGTCTTTAAACTCAATTACCACCCCTGATTATAAGGACATGGTCCTTGGTGGAGGTATTGGGGAGTCAGAGGCACTCGGTGCTCAGGCTCTTGCTGTGGTAAGTCTCAAACTTTTATCTTTCAATACCTTAACGGCTTTTAGGTTCACTACTTGATTTCAATGCTAACCTTTTATGCAGGCTAACGTCCATTTCCAAAGCTTGGTTCATAAAGCCAAAGCTTGGAAAGAGAAGTCTAAAGCTTTTGAGCTTGAGTCTCAGAAGAAGACTCTCCATATTAACCGTCTGGAAGAGCAAATAAAGAAGAAAGATGAAGAGATGGTAGGGATGCATGCGGAGCTGGTTGCCCTGAGAGATGACAAGGAGAAGCATATTGATGAATATCTGGATTCAGATGAGTACAAGACTCTCATGGATCAGCATGATGAGATGCTCTTTCCTAGTCAGTTTTCTGATGGGTGGACCAAGGCCCTTGAAGCAGTTCTGAGGCAGCATCCAGGGTTATTCTTGCCTTCTGCTTTTCCTAGCCCTCACCTTCCCAGTGCCTTGACACAGGTGCCTGGTTCCAGTGAAGAGCTGTTCGGGGAGGATGATACTTTGGTTAAGGAGCATGCTACTGCCACTGCTTCAGCTTTGGACCCCGAGCCTCTTCTAGCTCAGCCTGGTGCTGCTAACTCTGCCGACGAGGGGTCTACTACTGAGACTAGCTCTGAGGATGCTTCTCCTGCTAAGGAGGCCCCTAAGGCCCCTTAGGCTTCATTTATTTATCTTTTGCCTTTCCGAACTCTGGGTTTCAACCATTTTACTTAATAGCCTTCGGGCCTTTGTAATTTTTAACTTAACTATTTATGCAGTTTATTTCCGTTCATTTTTCTTGCTTTTGCTCATAGTTTGTTAATACTTTAGAATTTTTGAGTACTTGGCCTCCTGGCTGGTACTAAACTTACAAGTCGGTCCAACATTCGTCTTTCGTTTGTTTTAGCAAGGAAGGATAACCAATAGAGAAAACAGAATAAATTCCATTATGTTGTCAAAGGACATCAATAAAATGGGTTCAACCCTTACATAGATACTCTATCAACTACTGGGAGCAACATGCTCTATAATGGTTTCATTCGAACCTTATTCCTAATAAATAGATAAAAGTTCAAGCCTTTATCAAAAGATCTTAAACGTAATAAACTTTGAGGTTCACAGCATGCCAAGTCCGGGGCACCTCAACCCCATCCAAGGTTTCTAACTTGTAAGATCCTCGTCCTAACACCTTCCTGACTAGATACGGTCCTTCCCAGTTTGGTGCTAACTTTCCTTTTTGGCCAACTCCTGAGGCTTCAATCTTCCTCAGGACCGTGTCGCCTTGTCGAAAAAATCTTTCTTTAACTCTCTGGTTGTAATGAAAAGAGGCTCTCTTCTGATACTCAGCATTCCTAGCATTAGCTTCATCTCTAACCTCGTCAATTAAATCCAGGGCCAGTCTCATCCCTTCTTCATTAGTTTCTGGCTCATATGCCTCGATTCGAGGTGATGCCTGCATGATCTCCAAGGGCACAACAGCCTCGGCTCCATAAGCCAGCAAAAATGGGGTTGCTCCAGTTGTTACCTTACAAGTGGTACGATACGCCCAAAGTATGGGCAGCAGTTCATCTACCCAAGTGTTCCTAGAGCGCTCGACCCTCTTCTTAAGTCCATCAAGGATAATTCGATTAGCTACCTCAGCTTGCCCATTGACTTGTGGATGTGCCACTGAGGTAAAACGGAGCTCAATCGCATTCTCTTCACAATACTTCTTAAACTCCTCATTATTGAACTGTGTCCCATTGTCTGTCACAAGGATTCGTGGGATTCCGTATCTGCAGATGATGTTCTCCCAAAAGAATTGGGAAACTTGCTTGGTGGTTATCTTGGCCAGGGGTTTAGCCTCAATCCACTTAGTGAAGTAATCAATTGCCACTATCAGGAATTTCCTCTGTGCTGAAGCCATGGGAAAGGGTCCAAGTATATCCATCCCCCACATTGCAAATGGAATGGGAGAGTTAATCGAGGTCAACATCTCAGGCGGTTGCCTCACAATTGGGGCATGCTTCTGGCATCTCTCACATCTCTTGACATAGTTTTGTGCATCAGCCAACATCTCCGGCCAATAAAACCCTAACGAATTATCTTGTGAGCTAGGGCTCTGCCCCCCAAGTGTTGCCCACAGATCCCTTCATGAACTTCCTCCAATGCTTCCCTTGCCTCTAGAGGCCTTAGACACTTCAAGTACGGGATAACAAACGACCTTTTGTACAGAATACCCTCAATCAAAGTATATCTCAACGCTCTTACTGAGAGTTTTCGTGCCTCCATGGCATTGTCTGGGAGCCAACCAGTCTCCAAGTGTGCCTTGATAGGATCTATCCAAGAGCCTCCTATATCAATTGGTGCCACTAACTTTGCATTAACGGTCGGGGCCTTCAAGACCTGAAAGTAAACACTCCCAGCATAATTTTCTATTTCAGAAGAAGCAAACTTAGACAGGGCATCGGCCTTAACGTTTTCTTCTCTCGGGATGTGCTCAACATGACACTCCTCAAACTGAGACATAACAGCCTTCACCACTCTCAGGTATTTCGCCATAGTCTCATCCTTAGCTTCGAATTCACCATTTACTTGGGATATCACAAGCCGTGAATCTCCACAAACTTTGAGGTTTCTGACCCTCATGATTCTAGCTAAACCTAAACCAGCTATTAATGCCTCATACTCCGCCTCATTGTTAGTAGTAGGAAAGTCCAACTTTAAAGCATACTCAACTGTGAACCCATCGGGGCTTTGCAAAACCAAACCTGCACCACTAGATTTTGTTTTTGATGCTCCATCAAAATAGAGCACCCAATATTCCTTTAGATCAGGTGTAAGTTCATTTTCTTTTTTCTCTTGCCCAGGGGTAGTCATTATCTCTTGCCCCCCGACTTCTTGGTTGTTAATAGTACATTCAACCACGAAGTCAGCCAATGCCTGAGCCTTGATGGCTGTCCGAGGCTTCTATGTGATATCGAATTCTCCTAACTCAATTGCCCATTTAATTAGCCTTCCACTGGCCTTAGGGCTATGCAATATGTTCCTCAACTGTTGGTTCGTCAGAACTTGAATCTTATGTGCCTGGAAGTAAGGTCGCAATTTCCTTGAGGCAGTTACTAATGCCAAAGCAAACTTTTCTATGGGTGAGTAATTCAATTCAGCCCTATGCAACACTTTGCTTACATAGTAGATAGGTTTCTGGACTTTCTCCTCTTCCCGAATGAGGACAGCACTCAGGGCTTGTTCAGATACCGCCAGGTACAGACAAAGAGTCTCTCCAGGACTTGGTTTGGTCAATAAAGGGGCTTCAACCATGTATTTCTTCAATTGCTCAAAGGCCTCTTGGCTCTCAGGGGTCCACTCAAAATTTTTCACTTTCTTCAATGCTTGAAAGAAAGGTAAGCACTTGTCACCAGACTTGGAGATAAATCTTCCCAAAGCCGCTACCCGGCCTGTCAACTTCTGCACATCTCTTATAGAGCGCGGGGGTTCCATGTCTAAGATCGCCTTAATCTTGTCGGGATTGGCCTCTATGCCTCTTTTAGAAACCATCAGACCCAAAAATTTGCCTGATCCAACGCCAAAGGCACACTTGGCTGGATTCAACATCATCTTGTGGTGCCTCAGCACTTCGAATGCCTCTCTGAGGTGCTTGATATGGTCTGCCTTGACTAAGATTTTAACCAGCATATCATCGACATAAACCTCCATGGTTTTTCCAATCAGATGGGCAAATATCTTATTCACCAATCGTTGGTAAGTAGCTCCCGCATTCTTTAAGCCAAACGCCATAACAAGATAGCAGAAAACACCAAAGTCGGTTATGAAGGATACCTTAGGGATGTCATCCTTGTGCATCTTAATCTGATTATAGCCGCTGAATCCATCCATGAAGCTCAGCATCTCATGTCCAGCTGTGGCATCTAGCAACATATCTATTCTTGGCAGAGGGAAACAATCCTTTGGGCATGCATCATTCAGGTCAGTGAAGTCTATACACATCCTCCACTTCCCATTCGCTTTCTTGACCATCACAGGGTTTGCTAACCATTCGGGAAACTGAATTTCCTCAATAAAACCAGCCTCCAAAAGCTTTTCCACTTCTTGCTTAATGGCATCTTGCCTTTCCGGAGCAAAATTTCTCTTCTTCTGCTGTACTATCTTCCGATTAGGGTCGACATTCAATCTATGAGTTATAAGTTGAGGATCAATCCCTGGCATGTCAGCGGCTGTCCAAGCAAAAACGTCTTCAGGGATTCTTTCAAAGAGGCTCCAATATAAGTCACCTTCTCAGGGTCGCCTAGCTCCAGAGGGATAGGTATTAAGTCCTCCGCTGGCTTTCCCCGGTATTCATCATCATCACGGACATCCATGTCTTCAATCGGGAGTACCTGCCCCCCGGTTCCGTCAGCTCTCAAAGCAGCCACATAGCAACTCCTGGCCATTTTCTGATCTTCTTTTTGTTCCCCAACACCATTCCTGGTTGGAAATTTGACCTTCATGTGATAAGTAGAGGCAACAGCCTTGAATGCATGAAGTCCGGTCCTCCCTAAGATTGCATTGTACGTTGAGGCAGCTTTAATTACTAGAAAGTTTAGCATCTGGGTGGCCTCCTTAGGTTCTTGCCCTATTGTCATGGGCAGCTGAATGGTCCCTTCAACCTTGGACTCAACTCCATTAAATCCGTAGATCGGCATGTTAGTCGGGGTTAGTTGAGAGTCAGTATACCCCATCCTCATAAAAGCATCATGAAACAAGATATCGACGGAAGCTCCATTGTCTATCAGGACTCGCTTCACTTCCGAGTTTCCAATTACTGGAGTTATGACCAACGGGTCGTCATGGGGGAATTTCACCCCTTCAAGATCCGAATTATCAAAACCAATCACTGCCTCAGTCTTAGCACGCTTCGGGGCTTCTCCTGTGATGTGCATCACTTCTCTGGCATAAGCCTTTCGAGAGTTTCGAGTAGTGCCGGCCGCTGTTGGTCCACCCCATATCATATTGATTACTGGCCCTCGAGGCTGCGGGTTACGATTGCGATCGTTATCCCTCCTATCATTGTCTCTTCTATCATAATCCCTTTTCTGGGTTCCACGGTCTTCGCCCTTGGTGAACTTGTTTAACTTTCCCTTCCGGATTAAAAACTCAATCTCATCCTTCAACTGTCTGCAGTCATCTGTGTCATGCCCCACATCCTTATGGAATCTACAATACAGGTCTTTGTTTCTCTTTTCGGGATCACCCCTGAGTGGTTTTGGCCAGCGAAAGTCCTTATCCTTCTCAATGTCCAACATAATTTGGCTCCTAGGAGCATTCAACCTTGTATAATCAGAAAACCTTGACCCAAAACCCTTCTTAGGTGATGAATCAAAGTCCTTGCTAGTCCGGGGATACTTGTCCCTAGCGTCGTACTCTTGTTCTGACTTTCTTTTCTTTGAATCATTAGAGCCCTTGCCATTACCTACTGTGGTTTCCTTCTTAATGCTGTCCTCAGCCTTGATATATTTATCGGCTCTTCTTTGGAGCTCGGCCATGTTCTCAGGGGGGTGTTTTGCCAAAGACCTTTTGAAGAAGAGGTCAGTTGTTCCGTGTTCCAGGGCTACCATGGCCACCTTATTTTCCAGATCGGTGATATTCATCGTCTCCTTGGTGAATCGCTTGAGATAATCCCTTAGGTTCTCATTCTTCCCCTGCACCACATACATAAGGGATGCAGAACTTTTCTCATGAATTCTCCCACTGATGAATTGGCTGATGAAGGCAGCGCTTAGCTCCTTAAAAGAGCCAATCGAGTTTGCAGGTAGACGGCTATACCATCTTTGAGCCATGCCTGACAGAGTTTGAGGGAACGCCCTACACTTTAAGGCATCACTAGCAGGCTGCAGTAGTAGTGCGTTTGATAATGTTCTGACATGATTTGCGGGATCGCCCGTTCCATCATAGGCCTTAATAGTTGGCATCTTAAACTTCCTTGAGATGTGGGCATTCATCACCTCCTTAGTAAACGGAGGTGTGGGATCGTCAGGGTCCCCAAGTGGCATCAGATCTTTGGGGTTACTCCTAGGGGTTTCCACCCTCATAGCTTCTCTTGTTGGGACATCAGCCCTCATCTGTCTTCTTGAGGACCTCTCCAAATCTATAACGGGAATCCTTCCTGAGATTGGAGGGGGTCGAGTCAGACTCTGTCTTGCCTGTTCCCTTGCTATATCATCCTTCAACCTTTGGATCTCAGCCTCATGAGCCTTAATCCTCTCCTCAATCGTTTGTGGAGGTCCATCATGGATTCTTCGTGTTCTTCTTAGGGGTTCCTTGCTAGCACGTCGCCTCCTCGGGGCTTCATCTCGATCATCATCCTCAGATGATGACGAATCATCAGTATAGGGACCCGAGTAGTCATCATATTCTCGATCCCGGATCTGTAAGGCGTGTCCGCTCGGTCCAGGTTCCCTTCGTCGAGGGGGATAGTTAGGCAGTCCATACATAGGGTTGGTGTTCAAAGGGAGATCCGTAGTATGGATCTGTACCCCCGTGCGATCAACGTTACCAAGAGGAGAAACCACCATCTGGAGAGGGTTGGTTTCTTGGCCTTGATGGACAATCACTGAGTGAGTCCCCTCTACATGGGGAGTCGTCCCTGGGGGTTGAGTGGGCAGAGGTTGAACGATCGTCCCTGTTGATGGGAGTATTTGTCCTTCCTCGGTGACGATGAGCGAATCTGAAGTGGCTGGTGGAGCAGAGTTAAGGGGCACGGCCTCAGTTGACGTTGTCCTTCGTGTTTGAACCATGGTTGATGTTGTCTTCCCACAGACGGCGCCAAATGTTGTGGAATAAAAACTAGGCTACTAGTATTGCGGCTAGGGTTTATGTATTTAATGTAAGGGTGTGTGAGCTTCGTGCTTTAATGGCTGCTCTTGTGCTCGTGGCTGATTCTGCCTTCACAAGATGCCTACGTACTTTGATGAATATCAAAGATCAAGCCAAAAAACGTAGTTCTGAGGTGAGGGGTCTGACCCTTTATATAGGCTGAGAAGCCTTAGAATTAAGGTAGGAGTTGGAGACTTAATAGATAAGTCACCTCCTTGAGGAAAGTTCTAGATCTATTCCTTATAGGAATCAGTTTCCATATAGAATTGGATGTCTTATAGGATAAGTCTGAAAGAGATATTATCCTTATCCAATTCTTATTTGCTGAGCTGTTTATTACCCTCAATATTAATTACGAAATTAATATTATAAATAGGGTTTGGGCCCAATTAGTGGGCCCAACGTTTGGACCATTCCGGGTATAATTAATACCACATTAAAGGTGTCTTTAAGGCTTACTTTTTAGCCCATATCACAAATCATACGTAAGAATAACACTTCCATGGTTCGTATTTCGAGGACTTATTTGGGGTTTTGTTATGTTTCACAACCCAATCTATGTTACTTAGGTGTTTGATTAAATTTCGATTGAGATTTGATGATGTTATATAAAGAATGTCATGTTTAATTTTTGTTTTGTTGACGGGTTTTCCAACTATAATCTCTTATAGAAGAAATATAGAAAGAATAATGTGTATTGATCCTTTGCTATTAGATTACAAAGAACAATCTCTTGTAGAAGAAATTTAGAAAGAATTATGTGTATCGACACTTTTCTTTTAGAAAGCATTGGCAATAAGAGTGTGACCTTTGTATTTTGGATTTGGTTTAACGATATTGTTCATGGAACGAGTAATTAGGTTGAGGAGGCATAGCAGGAATAGTAGATGGTGGTGGTACAGGATGTGCTAAAAACACATAAAAGGCACCAACGTTTCTGTGACTAGCAGTTTTCAGAAATGCGATATAGAAATCGATTAAAAAAATAAGCTATAGAAATTAGGGATGGCAAAAATTCCCGACCCGATGGATACCCGATCCGATCTGATCCGTTTGGATCTACCCAAACCCGATTTTTTGGATTTGGATTTGGATTTGGATCTTATTTTTGGACCCGAAAGAGTTTGGATCTGGATTTGGATCTTAGGTGTCCCGATCCGATACCCGACCCGAAACCCGAAATCCGATCCAAACCCGATCCGAACCCGAAACCCGATTAAAAACCCGATATATATATATATATATATATATATATAATGAATTATTAAATATATTAATATCTTACTTAATTTTATAACCATGATACATATTACCTAATTTACATACATATTACTAATTATTGTATCATTTCATTATTAATATTTACATGCACTTAATCTAATTATTGTTTATTATATTATTTTACTATTAAGTTTTACAATTAATAGTTAAATAATCAATTTTTCTTTTAATTATAATATTTTAGTAATTCGGGTTCGGGTCTCGGATCTCGGGTAAAATCCAAACATTCGGGTTTCGGGTAAAATCCGATCCGATCCAAAATCCGTTGGATCCGGGTCCGGGTCTTAGTTTTCGGGTATTTTTCGGGTCTAGGTCGGGTCCGGGTCCTGTCAAAAAAATCGGGTCTGGATCTGGATATTGAAAAACCCGACCCGACCCGACCCGTTGCCATCTCTAATAGAAATGCGATATAAGCTATAGTTTTCGGTGGTGTTGTCAATGTTGTTGTTTGATAATGCTGATGGAAAGTAGTACGATGTGGGAATATGGATTTGATCATGTGAATTTAAGTAGGGGAGAAAAAAACCGAATTTAAACCGAAACCGAACCGAAAAAACCGAAACCGAACCGGCAGTTCCGGTTTTTAATTTTTAAAAATCGAGACTTTCGGTTCCAGTTATAGGTTAAAACCGAACCGGCTAAAACGAACCGAACCGTTTATTAAAATAAATAAATTATATATAATTTATATAATTTATATGTATTCTTAAAATTAATAAATATATTATATCTTGAATTATAATTCAGTTTTAAAATAATGGCAGATGTTAGGGTGGTTTTTATGACATTTCTTTTCTTTTGAAATCCAAGGTAAATAACTCCGGAAATTCAAAGTAAATGTAAAATCATACATATCATTGGGTGCTTATTTACACGATGGAATAAATATTTGGATTTTTTTCAAAACTAACCATGTTGCAACAGATTTTTTCAAAAATACGACTTCCAACCTTTGCAATCTTTTTTTCAAATGCTTGCAACCTTTTTTTGCCTGCGTTTTAAGCTCATTTGCAATCTTTGTCACCTGCGGTGCCAGTTTTGCAACTTTTGCAACCTAAAAACCTTATTGTTGTAAATAGTTTCAAAAAGTTAGGTAGTTTTGTAAATATTTTTTTTTCAAAACTACCCAAGTTGTAATAGATTTTTTCAAAAATACGACTTGCAACCTTTGCAATATTTTTTTCAAATGCGTGCAACCTTTTTTTGCTTGCGTTTTAAGCTCATTTGCAATCTTTGTCACCTACGGTGCCAATTTTGCAACTTTTGCAACCTAAAAACCGTATTTTTGTAAATAGTTTCAAAAAATTATGTAATTTTGTAAATATTCCTAAATATTTTAGGTGGACCTCAATGACCCCATGCAGAAGAAACTTTGAGCAGGCTTGAGGCACTTAAGCAGAAATGCATGAACTCTGGAACCTTAAGGAGAAGGTTAATTTCCATAATACTATCTTCCTTCCATTTTTCTTAGAACAAGAAATTTTATAAATGCCCGAAGTCTCTGATTCAATTTGGCAGTAATTTATAATTTATAAATTTAAAGGATTGTAATATATTTATGATTTTTTCGTTTGATTTTATAACCGAAACCGAATCGTTAAAAACTAAACCGGGCTTTTTAAAACCGAAACCGACGATTCGATTGCGATTTTCAATTTTTAAAACCGAAGACATACGATTTCGGGTTCGATTTCGGGGCAAAATTGTCCCGAACCGAGCCGTGCTCTCCCATAAATTTAAGTCTTCGGTTATTACTTTAAGGTCATTTTGAAGTTCAATAGCACCTTTTGTGAGTTTTGTTGGTGGTTCTGTAGTTGATGATCATGAACATTTGTTGATATAATACCACGAACCAATTAACAAGTCCAGTTTTTACTACGATTTGATTAGCCAAAATGAGATCGAGTTAATTTAATTTGATTGATTTGTTGGACAATAGACATCCCTATTTAGAAATTTGTATTAAGTAATATTTTTTAGTCAGTCTTGATTTATTTCTAATAAAAGAGCAATCCTCAATTTTTTTTTGACAAACAAAAGGATTTTATTAACTTGCATCAACCAAAATCCAGCCGGGACAAACCCCCAAACTGTCAACTACAACCTGATTGTGAAACAAAAAACGAGCTAAGCAAATAGCCGCTTTGTTTTCAGATTGCTTAACATATAGAATATAAATATTCTTGATAATAAAAATGATTACAAAAGTTTCTCGAGCAATCCAGTCGACACCAACATCCCTGAAAATAGTAGAATCACGATTGACCTGCGCACATAAAAAACCGGTGATAAAACAGTGTCCATACCCATCAGTTACACCAACTGAGGTTGGGGATACATATACCCCATATATTGAACAATCATTTGTTGTGCAAGGTGAGCTCTCGTGATAATCACCACCATTCCAGATTCGAAACGGGTTTCCCAGATCTCCCAATACACCGTAGAAATCATTCTTAACGCAACATGACAACAAATAAAAAATGCAACAGAACATAAACTCCAAAAAATTGGGAACAATCAACAACCCAAAAAGATGGGTACGCCAAAAAGATCTCACCCAAAAAGGATTGGATCTTGATTTTATTGAAAAACTAAAAAATAGAAATTAAAGATTCAGAAATGGAGGAAACGGGATGAGAGGATGGGTGGAATGGATGTAGGTTTGATGGACGGATGGGGCGGTGAAGGATGGAAGAAGGCGGCCGACTCTCAAAACGAGGCAGAGGGTTTTTACTTTGATACGTATCGATTCAATTTGTTAGCAACCCTCAAATTTTAAAATTGAGCAACCCTCAATTTTAAACACACACTAATAATTAAAAAGCTGTTAAACAAACAACTACCACTTTACGCCCAATACAAAATGAAATTATTATTTCAATGTGTAAGCTAAAAATTAAAAAAAAAAACAAAACACCTCTAGCATGTTTAACAATTATCTTACTTTTTCTAATAAAATGTTAAAGTAGTGTTCTACCATGCGTTTTTCTAAATTTCTGGTATTTGTGTTTTCAAAAATAATGTTAGATTTAGAAGAGTAATGTAACATCCCGTATTTTTTTAATGATTATTTTTAGTTATGTTATTTAATATTAAGGATTAAAAAATATATTTAATTATTGTTGATGTTATTTTAGGTGTGAGGATACGATTATTTTATAATTAGGATATAGTTTTAGTGTGACATTAGTTAATTGAGAGAATAAAAGAGAAGAATAGAAAGAAAAAAGAAATAAAAAAGTGTAGGGGTTTAATAAAAAGACAAGGAAAACAAAAAGAGAAGACTTACGTTACTTTTGGGTCAGAAGGAAGAAGGAAAAGAGAGAGAAGAAGAAGAGGAGAAAAGAGAAGAGAAAGAGGAGATTAATAAAGTTTAAGAGAAATTAGGGCTTTTGGAGTTTTAAGGTAAAGGATTAGCTCTTCGGTATATATATATATATATATATATATATATATATATATATATATATATATATATATATATATATATATATATATATATATATACGTGTATATGAGATCATAATGGCTATATGTTATATAATTAGGGTTCTTGGCTTGAGGGGCTGAACTTGTTGAGAATTTATGATAATCATCGAGTATGAGGTACGGATATCTTGATTCCTCTTTTCTATTCGGATTGTTGTTCAATTTTCGTTATTTTGAATTATATCTTGTCCTGAATTCTTGTTAAATTCGTATAAAATTCATTATTAATCGGATTGTGTAGATTCTTCATCTCCTAGAAAGATATTTTAATTCTCTACAACTTTGGTTCTTTGTGTTTTCTGAAATTTTGCCTGTATGCTGGTCAAAATCTGCCTTTTTGTAATCTTGTGGGTTGAATTGTGTTATTGTATTGTAACTTCATAAATTCATAGTAAATTGAATATTTGTTCAAACAATATGAGCGATACCATTCTGGAAATCTCTTTTTGAGTTCTGCATTATTTGTTCACATTCCGTAATGAAATTCGGTTGTTTCGATGTCTGGAATATCAAAATACTACTGTGATCAGTGCCTGATTCTGTTCTGGCAGTCCGTATTTAATTGTTCCAAATTCATTACCTCTCCGTTTTTAACGAGCCTTACCATTCTGGAAAGGTATCGGAATCCTCTACAAGTTCTGTGTTTTATACTTTTTCATTTGAGTTAATATTTATAGAGTAAATTGTCTTTCTTTGGGACTAGTCAATTCTGATTTTTAGCTCTTATAGTCTATATTGTTTGATATTTTGTTTTTGATTATTTATGATATAAGTATGATGTTAAATATAATTGATGTGTTTTGATCAGTGTTTAAGTGTTACAGGGAGTTATCAGAGTTTAGCTGGAAGCAGTTAGAGTTTGTGTAAACTCTGACAGTTGGAAGCTTGACAGAGTTTGTTAAACTCTGTCTGGAGGAAGCGCGTCTACTGTTCAACAGTGATTAAGGATTAATTATGGAAGCGATATCTTTGAAGATTGGATAGCTATCAAAGAGATCGAGTTGACATAGGAGACGTGTGACAATCTGTAATTGATATCATTGTATAGCTGATTATTAGGAATATCAATTAGAGATTGTATCGTAGCTGTATGTTATATAAATACAGATAGGTTAACCCTAGAAGGGTATCGATAACGAATTATCATTATTGTAACCTAGCAGCTCTTTGTGATTTTTTACATCACGAAGAGGGTTTGAAATACAAGAAGTTTTTTAAGTGCATAAACGCTTTTACTTGTTAATCTCTCATACAAAGTTGATTATTATTTGTGTATTCGGCCTAACAAGTGGTATCAGAGCCAATCTGTTACTTTATTACAGGTTAAGATCCAAACACAACAATAATCATGTCAGAAATTCCTCCACCAACACCTACTGTTTCTGAAAAGGCTCCTACTACTGTGAGTCGTTATGAACCAATCAGGGTTCCTATTCTGAGGCCATTGGAGTATGCTATGTGGAAGGTCAAGATGACTATGTTTCTGGAGGCTACAGATCCAGAATATCTTGACAGGATTTATGAAGGCCCTCACAATCCTACAAAGCTATCTGTTGCAGTTGCTGGTGAAGCAGCAAAAATGGTTCCAAAGGAAAAGAAGGACATGACTCCTGAAGATCTATCATCAATTGCTAAGGATGCAAAAGTTAGGCATTTACTTCATAGTGCCTTAGACAATGTCATGTCTAACAAAGTCATTAACTACACCACTGCAAAAGAGATATGGGATGCACTTGAAGTCAGGTGTCAAGGAACTGCAGCTATTAAGAAGAATAGGAGAAACATACTCACACAAGAGTATGAGCATTTTGAGGCTAAACCTGAAGAGACCATGACAGAAACATTTGATAGATTCTGTAAACTGATTAATGATCTGTCATTGGTCAACAAAGAATATGATCTAGAAGACTCGAATCTCAAGTTTCTTCTTTCTCTACCTGAAAAGTGGGATGTGAAAACAACCACTATTAGAGACAACTATGATCTTGCTGAAACAGAGATTGATGAAATTTATGGACTGCTCAAAACTTATGAATTGGAAATGGAGCAGAGAAACAGGAGATCAAGTAGAAAAGGAAAGTCTGTTGCTCTTAATGTTGAAGAGAAGCCTCAGAAGAAAGAGGCATCAAGAAGGAAAATGAAGGGAAAAGCTTTGGTCATACACTCAGAAAGTGATTCACCAAACTCTGATTATGATTCAAACTCTTCTGAATCATCTGACTCTGAGGATGATGAAGAAGAAATGAGAAAAATGGCTGTGCTGATGGTGAAAACTTTCAAGAAAATGGGCTTCAAGAATTTCAAGAAAGGAAAAAGGTTTTCTAGGGATTCAAATGAAGACAGGAAAAGCTACAGGAAGTCTGATAAGAGAGATTCTAAAGGGAAGAAGGATAAGTCTGAAATTCAATGCTACAAGTGTAAGGAGATGGGTCACTATGCTCCTGAGTGCAAGAAGGGTAAAACTGGAAAGGTACTCTACACTAAAGGCAGAGATTGGGCAGATACTTCAGATTCTGATGAAGAAGTGAACTATGCTCTCATGGCTACTACTGAATCAGAATCCTCTGAAAATCAGGTACCTCCAACTACCTATGCTTATAATATTGATGACATTGCTCAATTAAGAATTTTTCTTAAGTCATTGCATATAAGTTATAGGGATCAGACTTTAGAAAATGAGAGGATAAAAGCTGAAAATTCTGAACTTAAAGAGAGAAATAAACTTGTTGAAGAGAAACTTGAAAACATGCAACAAGTTCAGAAAGAGAGAGATGATGCTGTTTGCAAAGAACAGATTTTGGTTCAGAAATATAAACAACTAGAATCTGAGTTGGAGGAAGCAAATAAGAAAATTAGGACTTGGACTAATTCTGGAAAGGACACTCAACAGATTTTTCAAACAGACACTGTTGGTCTAGGTTATAATGAGGAAGATGAACTTAGATTTCAAAATCAAGTTAAAGTCAGAACTAAATTTGTTCATGGAACCAGTAAATTTTTGTCTGAGAATGAAAAAGAAGCTGTCAAAAGAAAACCAGTAAAAACTAGTGTTAATCAGGTTAATATTGGTTCAATGACAGATAAACAACTCAAACATAAACTGAAGGAGTTAAAATCTGTTGAGAAAAAGAAAGTGTCAAACAAGAACAGAAATGGAAAAGTAGGCATCACTTCAGGAAATAAACCAATGCTTGCTAGTTATGCTCCAAGAAAGACATGTCATAACTGTGGTAGTACTAAGCATCTTGCAAATTTCTGCAAGAAAAATAAAAATATAAATTCTTTACCTACAAAGTCTGAGGTAAAGAAGGATTTTGCTAGAACTAAGCCACAGACTCTATGCACACACTGTGGAAGCACTTGGCATTCCATCTATACTTGCAGAAAATATCATGCTATCTATCATAATTACTATGAACTGAAACCCAATCTAAAATGGGTTAAAGTTGATACTGCAAGTGCAAACACTGATACTGTTAGCTCAAACTCTGATAATCTTAATTCCGCTGCAAAAGCTAACAAAGTTAAGAATGCCAAAGGATCCAAGCAAGTCTGGATCCTTAAAACTAATCCTCAGTAATTGTTTGTGATTGCAGGGTAACAGGGAGGCAACCCTAGTCGTGGACAGTGGATGTTCAGGACACATGACTGGAAATAAAGCCCTGCTATCAGAATATGAGGAGAAGGCTGGCCCAAAAGTTTCCTATGGTGATGGCAATATAGGAAGAACATTGGGATATAGCAATATCAATCTTGGAAATGTCATCATCAACAATGTAGCTCATGTCCCAGGACTCAAGCATGACTTGCTATCTGTGAGTCAAATCTGTGACAAGGGATATCATGTAGATTTCCAACCTGAATATTGTGAAGTTATCAGCAAATCTACAGGAAAGGTTGTTCTAGTTGGTCACAGGCAAAACAACATTTATGAAATCAAGCTTTTGATAGACTCTGTTGGAAAAGCTGTTTGCCTGTCTACAAGAATGTCTAGTGAAGAGAGTTGGAAGTGGCACAAGAAACTCTCACATTTGAACTTGAACAACATCAATGAACTGATCAGAAAGGATCTTGTAAGAGGACTCCCAAAGACCCTGTTAAATGTTGATGGCCTATGTGACTCATGTCAGAAAGCTAAACAAAGGAAGTCATCTTTCAAGAGCAAAACAGAATCTTCTATCACTGATCCCCATCATCTTCTGCATGTTGATCTATTTGGTCCAGTAAATGTTATGTCTATTGCAAGGAAGAAATATGCTTTAGTCATTGTTGATGAATACACTAGATTCACCTGGGTGTATTTTCTAGCAAAGAAGGATGAAACTGCATTGACTCTGATGGAGCATGTGAAGCTTCTGGACAAAGGATCAAGCAACAAAGTTAGAATCATTAGAAGTGATAATGGAACTGAGTTCAGAAATGCAACAATGGAAGAATTCTGCAAGGACAATGGAGTGAAACAAGAATTTTCAGCACCTGGTACACCACAACAAAATGGTGTAGTTGAGAGGAAAAATAGAACATTAATTGAAGCTGCCAGAACTATGCTTGATGAAGCAAAATTGCCAACTTATTTCTGGGCAGAAGCTGTTCAAACTGCTTGTTTTACTCAAAATGCAACACTGATCAATAAGCATGGAAAGACACCATTTGAGATGGTGAAGAAAAAGAAGCCTAACCTGAAATACTTTCATATTTTCGGGTGCAAATGTTTCGTTTTGAAGACTCATCCAGAACAGTTGACCAAGTTTGAGTTAAAGGCAGATGAAGGAATTTTTGTTGGCTATCCACTGTCAACAAAGGCATTCAGAGTTTACAATCTGAGAACTAAAGTGATCATGGAATCTATACATGTTTCTTTTGATGATAAGAAGATAACTGGACTTGAAGACAAAGACGAATATGATCAACTGAACTTTGAAAATGAAGTTTTAAACTCTGATGAAGGAAACTCTGATGAAACAATTCTGACAGACTCTGTTGAAACAAACTCTGAACCTCTACTGGTAAATTCTGGAGAAACTTCTCAGTCACAACAAAGAGGAGAACCAGTTGAGGGGGAGCATGATCAAGATGAAGACTCAAACACTGATACTGAGTCAACTGAAAAATCTGGATCAAACTCTGATGCTTCAAACTCTGAAAATTCAAATTCTGACTCTGGACAGTCAAGTTCAGGGGGAGTCTTAGAAAACGAAAATAGATCACAACAGAATCAGGAGAGCATGGATCAAGGGGGAGGATCACATGCTGATAGAAGTCATTTGCCTTCTGCTAGGAAATGGACTAAATCACATACACCTGATTTGATAATTGGTGATCCAGATGCAAAAGTAAAGACAAGAAGTGCTACTGCAAGTGAATGTCTATTTCATGCATTCTTGTCTAAAAATGAACCAAAGAAAGTGGAAGAAGCTCTTCAAGATGCAGACTGGATAACAGCAATGCAGGAAGAGTTAAATGAATTTGAAAGAAATGAAGTTTGGACCCTTGTACCAAGGCCAAAGAACAGATCTATTGTTGGTACTAAATGGGTTTTCAGAAACAAGACTGACAGTGAAGGTGTTATCACGAGGAACAAGGCTAGACTGGTAGCAAAAGGTTATTCACAGCAGGAAGGAATAGATTATGATGAAACATTTGCTCCAGTAGCAAGATTGGAGGCAATCAGAATTTTTCTAGCATATGTCTCTCACAAGAAATTCAAAGTGTTCCAGATGGATGTGAAAAGTGCTTTTCTGAATGGAAAGCTTGAAGAAGAAGTGTTTGTTGAACAACCACCAGGATTTGTGGACCCCAAATATCCAGATTATGTCTACAGGCTAGATAAGGCACTATATGGACTTAAGCAGGCACCAAGAGCATGGTATGAGACACTTGCTCAGTTTCTTCTAGAAAGTGGATTCAACAGAGGTACAATTGACAAAACTCTGTTTTATTTCAACCAAGGAAGTGACCTCCTTTTAGTTAAAATTTATGTTGATGACATCATCTTTGGGTCTACTAATGATAAACTCTGTAAGAAGTTTGCCAAGCTCATGCAGTCCAGATATCAAATGAGCATGATGGGAGAGCTTAGTTACTTTCTAGGCCTACAGGTGAAACAAACAGAAGATGGAATTTTCATTAATCAAGAAAAATACACCAGAAATCTTCTCAAGAAATTTGGTATGCTTGACTGTTCATCTGCATCAACTCCCATGGCAACAGCAACTAAACTGGACAAAGACACAGGAGTTTCAGTGGATATGACAAACTTCAGGGGCATGATAGGATCTCTTCTATACTTGACAGCTAGTAGGCCTGACATCATGTATGCAACCTGTCTTTGTGCAAGGTTTCAGGCAGATCCTAGAGAGCCACATCTGACAGCTGTGAAAAGAATCTTCAAGTATCTCAAGGGCACCATATCATTAGGTCTGTGGTACCCCAGAGAATCAGATTTTAAGCTACTTGGATATTCTGATGCAGACTTTGCAGGCTGTAAGGTAGACAGAAAGAGCACTAGTGGAAGTTGTCAATTTCTTGGTGACAGACTTGTTTCCTGGTACAGCAAGAAACAGAAATCAATCTCCACATCTACAGCTGAAGCAGAGTATATTGCAGCTGGTAGCTGTTGTGCACAGATCTTATGGATGAAGAATCAATTGCTGGATTATGGATTGAGGTACAGTAATATACCTATTTACTGTGATAACCAAAGTGCTATTGCTATGACAGGTAATCCAGTACAGCATTCAATGACCAAGCACATCAGCATAAGGTACCACTTCATCAGAGAACATGTGGAAGAAGGAAATATTGAACTACATTTTGTCTCTACAGAACAACAGCTTGCAGATATCTTCACTAAACCATTGAGTGAAGTTACATTTACAAGGCTGGTTAATGAACTAGGAATGATCTCTGGTTCTGACTAGAAATGTTGGTTAGATTCAAACTTTACTTATGTGATGTATTAATCATATTTCCTAATTGGTTAAATACTAATTGAACTCTGTTGATTAAACTCTGTTATGCGTACTCTGTTAAACTCTGTCAGCATGTCTGTATGTCATACACTGTTAATAAGTTTGATAAACTCTGTGAACTTCGAGTTGATTTTTGTCTGAATGAAAACACCAATGAAGAAATATGTATGAAGCATGATTCTCAGCAATTAATCATGAATCTTTCTGAGTTATTGAGATCTAATCTTAGATTGTGCAGAAAGTTAACACAGCATGATACTGGCTCATATTTATAGCATCTCTTAGTTTATTTTGTCCTAAACTCTGAGTCTATAAATACTGTGTGCATTACCTTTCATGAAGAACTACTGATGTTGATGAACTCTAAACTCTGTTAGTTATACTCTGATAAAATAAAATGTTTACTGCAATACCCCAAAGAAAGTGTATATAGGTTGTTATACTCCTTTGAGATTATGTTGGATACTAGGATGACCCAGGAACCTATTGGTATATAATATGTGCTAAAATTCTCTGATTTTTGGTGACTAGTTAAATACTAGGATGACCCAGGAACTTATCAAAATGATAAGGGCTAAAATTTTTGAATTTTTGGTGACTGGTTCCAACCTCTGATTACTGGAATGAAAAATAAAAAAAAAATGTGTATATAAAGAGGGTATAAAATAAAAATTACTGTATAAAGTTCGATTACTTCAGAGTTTAGCTTTCATCATACAGTCAGTGTTTACTATGACAGTTTGTGCATCCAGTGTTTATTGATTTACTTTATGGATTTTATGAAAAATTAGATGCTCTAAAAATTGACTTAGTAAACTCTGCTTCACACACACAAATATTCACAACTGTGCAATTTATGAAAGGGTTTCGATGATAAAGTTGGAGAATTGACAAACGCTGTTGATTCGTGATTTGCACTCTAAGGTAAATTTTCACTTGGACAATTTGAAAGTCTTGGAGTAAGTAGGGTTTTTGACAACTGTTAATCAGTGGATAGTTCATGAATGTGTTCTTTATATGATTACTTTAATTAGTTTTCATATTCTCTTCTTGATGCATTTTCTTGAAGAACAGTTCATATAACACAAATAACAGTTGCAGAACACAATGAATATGATTAGAAAAACAAAATTTTCATTGATAATAAGAAAGAGATTACAAGCAAATATTACATATTTTTGTTCTCTCTATCTGCTAATCTATTCAACAGGAAAGTAAAAGGTCCGTCCACACCACTCCATTGTTAGCAAAAATTCCCAGATCCCATCTTTGCCACTTTATTTGGGTGGAAGTTGAAGGGATAAGGTTATTTTTGCTGACATATTCATTAACAATGGTTGGTGGTGGTGGATGAGGATGCCTTCGAGGAGAGCCATGCCAATGTTGCTTGGAGGGCAGCATCGATGTCGATCACCCTTGCAGGTTTCTCTCTCTCGAGCTCTTCCAGACCAGCATCCATTTGCAGCCACAGCGTCTCAAGCT
The DNA here is from genome assembly GCA_036435485.1 of Saposhnikovia divaricata. Taxonomy (NCBI): domain Eukaryota; kingdom Viridiplantae; phylum Streptophyta; class Magnoliopsida; order Apiales; family Apiaceae; genus Saposhnikovia; species Saposhnikovia divaricata. Next base: position 40,572,461 of record CM071599.1, read on the forward strand.
GCCTTTCCCACTCAAACGCTTCAAACTCTTCACGAGTATAGCTGAAGATGTCTCTATTTTCGATAAGATGAAGGTTTTTCTCTTTGATGGTACGGTTAGCCATTGTTTTTCAAGAGTATTTGGTTTGAAAGGTTTGTGATTTTACAGGGGAGACTGAAAGGTTAAAGGTTTAATGAAATAATCTGATCAAGTCTCTAGGCCTTAAATAGAGATGGGTAAGAACGAAGTCCTTAATCGCTTCGTATTCTGGTTATTAAAGGCAACAGGTAAACGTTTCAAATTCTGATTTTACTTGGGTCCAGATATTTTTAAAAGAGTATTATTTGATTTTTGTTAAAATCAAATATTTTAATGTTTTAATTTTAATATACTCTTTTTAAAAATAGGCGCACATGACCCACTCGCCCTTAATGTGTCCCACTTACCTATTATCGTGTCCCACTACACATTAATCAAGGAACTGATTGAGTGTTTGTTACATAAGAGATTGAGTTTTTATTAATTTAATCACTTTTGTGTCCAAACGAGTTTGCTTTATTCTCTAAAGCTCAAGACAATATCCTTGCTAGACTGAGTAAAGTTGAAGAGAATTAGTCTGATTTATCTGCTAAAATTGATTCTATTGCTACCTCTCTGGAGTTAATTACTTCTATCCTTATGCCTGATGATGTCAAAAAGGGGGAGAGAGTTGTCAGAAGGGATAGTGCTGGAGATGGAGGGGCAAGTAACAAAGACAAAGGCAAGAAAAAGGCTGAGGAGGTTCAAACTCTGAGAACTAGTAAGTCATTCAAATCACAGTCTGTTGGGAGAAATACTGATACTCAAGGAACTTCAAGGACCAAGAGTTTACTGTTATCTTCAAATCCACAAACTGATGAAGAGTTGGCTGCTAAGTTGTTCATTGAAGAGAATGAGGAAGGAGTAACGATTGAAGACATTGAAGCTGAGGAAAAGAGTTTACAAGAAGAACATCTTAAAGCTTTAAAGTCTGATAAGGTACAAAAAGAAAAAGCTCCTAGGTCTGTTCTTAAAGGCATTGTGATCAAGGAAAATGTTGATGCTGATCAAAGATCACATTTATCTAAGAAATCAACAGAAGCTGAAGCTAAACTCAAGCTGAAAGGCATTGCTATGGAAGGAGAAGATTCAAAGAAGAAAGATACAACCTCTGTTGCTACACAAGTTGTGTTTAGACCTCTATCTTCTCAGTTGAAATCAGTTTTTGGTAAAGGAACACTTTATGATCCAGATGTGTTATCTGGAGTCTCAATGAATATTTCTGATGGAAAAGCTTTATCTGGTAAGATTGGAAATAATAAGGCTGGATTAGGCTCACATAGAGACAGAAGGCAATATACTGGTCCTAGAGATCCTTCTTCACTGGCTGTTCCAGGTCGTGGTGTACCTCAAGAGAGTCTGGATAGACTGGAATCAGTGCAGTTGGTTCATCAGAAGAGTTTAGACAAAGATTTTCTTCTTTACTTCATGGCTGATGGGACAGTATTCAAAGTTGGTGAGGATGATATCGGCTTGAAATATTGGGAAGAACTAGAGTATGTTCTATATCTTCTCAAGGTGAATAGTCGAAGGACTCAATCTGTTGCTAATGTACTAAGACAGAAGATGACTCAGAATCTGGCTATTAGAGGACAGAAATACAACAGCAGATACATTCCTAAGTACAGGGATTACCAAGGCAATCTCATTGAAATGAAGAAAGGTACTGCAAAGTTAAAAACTGATTTGGGAATCACAGTACTTGACTTCAATACTCAGGCAGAAAAAGACAGATTTATCAGACTGGGTAATGAAATGAGAAGAAACAAGATTTATGATCTTAGGGCTGCTATTTACCAAACAGATGAAAGTGATCCTCAACTCAGAGAAATCAAAGAAGCAATGAAGATTGAACTTGAAAATGCAGAAAGAAGATTGCTGATTGATTATCTCAGAACTATGCCAGATCTTGAAATGATTAGAGATTAAAGTTCTGTAAGAATTTTCTTATTCTCTATAGTTTTTAAGCTTAAACTCTGAATCTGTATAAACACTGTATTTATCATTTGTTTTGACATCATCAATTATTGTCATTAACTTGTACATTTTTGATAATGAACAAGTTGGGGGAGATTGTTAAATATAATTGATGTGTTTTGATCAGTGTTTAAGTGTTACAGGGAGTTATCAGAGTTTAGCTGGAAGCAGTCAGAGTTTGTGTAAACTCTGGCAGTTGGAAGCTTGACAGAGTTTGTTAAACTCTGTCTGGAGGAAGCGCGTCTACTGTTCAACAGTGATTAAAGATTAATTATGGAAGCGATATCTTTGAAGATTGGATAGCTATCAAAGAGATCGAGTTGACATAGGAGACGTGTGACAATCTGTAATTGATATCATTGTATAGCTGATTATTAGGAATATCAATTAGAGATTGTATCGTAGCTGTATGTTATATAAATACAGATAGGTTAACCCTAGAAGGGTATCGATAACGAATTATCATTATTGTAACCTAGCAGCTCTTTGTGATTTTTTACATCACGAAGAGGGTTTGAAATACAAGAAGTTTTTTAAGTGCATAAACGCTTTTACTTGTTAATCTCTCATACAAAGTTGATTATTATTTATGTATTCGGCCTAACATATGATTTTGAAACGTCTTTCTGGAATAAGTTATGTGTAAGTTATATGTAAGTTATTTGTGATTTTAATATGATTTGGGAGTTCGAAATACATCCGTCGCGAGCGGATAATCTCGTGTTTTGCACTTCCTATGCGGTGTATAAATAGCATAGGCGTGTCGCCGGAGTAGTGGGACACGTATAGTCATGACTAGTCAGTTTGTGTGTGTTTAGCCATTCTGGGTAGCATGTGCTTATTGCCTTGCGCTCCCTGTCTGAATTTGGGTGGTATTTGCTTTGTGCTATGCCCCTGTTTGTGTAAGATCGTCTCCCATCTTTGTAAGTAAGTTATTTGGATATATTATTTGTAAGTATGTGTAAGAATCAGATTATATTTTATCGATTATGTCTTTGGTTATAATGTGTTAATTATGCGTAAGTGATATGATTATTTGTTAGAGTAAGTTTATTTTGATTTGAGAGCGTTTATTTTTATATTGTGAGTTGAATATCCATTTTATATTGTCTTATTCGCTATGTCTCATTGTTCTTTATTCAGATATTCAGTTTTGTTCTTAACATCATGATCTTTGTTCAGTTATATTTTCATCATATTTAATTTTGTTCAGCTTGTGCTTTGTTTCATATCCGTATATGAGCCTTTCGCTCACTGCCGGTTCTTTGTTTTTTTATTCCTCCCGGCAGGTGATCTTATTAGGTGGGCTACTTATTGGGAAGAGTGCGAGTTGCGATATTTGGAGAATTTAGGTGTATTTTTAATTTATGAATTGTAAGATATTGGATTTTGAGAAGTTGTATCGTTTTATTCAATTTTTAGTGGATTTTATAATTAAGTATATTTGTTAGGGATGTTAAAAGTAATGTTAGGTCCCAAATTGGTACCTAAAAATTATTCTCAAATGATGTGGTAAAATTATATGGTATAATGAAAATTTTTAATTGGAGTGGTTGGTGTGAATGCAATGGGTTCATATTATTGTAATCAATTAATTGGATATATTCTGGCATTTGGAAAAAAATTTCGGAACCAATTTGGGGTACCTTGCATTTTTTATTTTAGAATTCTTATGAGCTTAAATTAATTACTTGTAATTATAAACTATTTTGTCATAATTATGAGTTTTTTTCGTCTAGGAACATGGTTATAAAAATCGGTAATCGGTATAAAATCGGTTCACGTACCGATTTAAGATTAATTGGGTATTCGAGGATTAATCGAAAGGATTAATCGGAGTATTAATCGGTTATTATAATAATATTTAATATATTAATCTAATTTACAATTAAACATTTCATTTTAAATAAATTCACATGATTAATCGAATTTCAAAAATCGAATCGGTTAGTTAGTTAACAGAGGATTAATCAGGAATTAATTGGCTGAATCGAGAATTTTTAGAACCACGTCTAGGAATGATTATTGTAATTGTTTTTTACAGTTGCGTTTAATGATTAAACCCCTTGGAAAAGAAAAAAAGGGTCAAAAGTAGAGGAGGGATGAACACTGACGACGTCGTTGTCATATAGATTTGTTAAGTAGGTGGTGTTCAAGATAAGTGGATAGATAAAACATTATTTTTGTAGTTTGTGTTACTTGTGGGGGCTATTACTATACAGGAAGGTATGATGCAAATGTTTTTATAAAAGATGATTTTTAACTCAATTTTAACATAATTAAATTGATTATTCACTATTTAACAATTAATTGATAATTAATTTGAATCAATTAACAACATTTAAGAAAAACCTGCAAGTCATTATCAAATCGATAGGAACCTTATACATGTCATGCAAATATGTAGAACCTCAGTCAAGATGAAGAATTTTTGTACCATCTGAGACAATTTTTGTACCATGTGCTATCACAGTAAAATAAATTATCTTTATCTTTTCGCAATCACAGACGCCAGAACAAAGGAACTAGGGAAGAATCTGGCCAGATAAAAGGATCTTTTCGAATCCATAAAGGATATGGGTCCCATGCACAATCTTCAAACTACAATTTTCACACACAATCTTTAAACTGCAATTTTCACTTGTATGTGTTGTTGGAGGAATTTCGTAACAACACATGTTTCGAGTCTTCCGTTGATCCCGAATTTTCCGATGATTTGGGATGGTTTTTGTGATGGTGTTTGGGATTGAGTTTGCAAGGTTTTCAGACAAAGGGGCGGAGTAATTCCTACTCCACCGATCAGAGTGCCCGGAAATATCTATTGCTCAAGTATTCTACATAATCCATGTAGAGTGAAGTGAGATTTTTTTTCTTGCAAATTGCTTACATATCCTATATTTATAGGAATCAAGTCCCATGTAGTTCTAGGATTTTGGACTCCTTGTTGATAGCTCAGCCACGTTTTGATAAGTCTTATCCTCCTCATCCAAGCTGATCCAGTTGTTATATATCCATAAGAGCTTAATTATCTTCATATTTATATGATTTTCCATCATATATCCACATATATATACATATTCCAGGTATATATATAATAATTATCCATCATTACAGAGGTTGTTGGGTCGTCCTTGATGTTTAGGAGTTATCCAAAAGTCTGTTAGAGCGATATATATCCATTCTCCTACAATTTAGGAGGCTGCTGGACCAATTCTCGCAGATTGTCGGGGTACGAGTGTGAACCCCTGCCTGGAATCCCTTCACCTGCACGAACCCCTGTCAGGCTTCCATATAGCAGTACCTCCACATTGGGTTCGAGCACCTGAACCCCTGCATGACTGAATCCCGAACCAGGTGCCAGAATCTTCATCTTTCAATATACTTCTAAGCCATATTGGGCCAAAGCATTCGTACCTTGTCCAGCCTATCCTTCCATATCTTCATTACTCGAACCCGTAACCTTAATGGGCCTTAAATCAAGCCCAAGGTGGATTTTGGGCACAACAGTATGTATAAATATAACATTAATATTATTATCTCTAACAAAAATATTACTCTAACATTTCTCTTTTTCTCTCTCTATCTCTATCAAAAATATTATTATCTCTCACTCTCTCTTTCAGTAAATATATTACTGTAATAGTGCCTCTCAATATGTATAAACAGGCCTCGTTTTACGCGTATGTATGATAGGGTTATAGGGGTACTCCCATTTTTATACCGTCACCCACCGTCAACAACACATTTTATAGTTAAAGTTAAGAAAACATTACTAGTTGTAATTTATTTTAGGAGAGACTGGAGAGTTATGAGTGACATTAACAGACAGTGACAAAGTGCAATGTAGGATCCGAAAGCAAATTTGTAAGAACCCAGATTTTTGGTAAAATTAAAACTTTGATTATGTATTAATGTAAATAGGAATAGTGGTTACAACTACGATGTAACAATTGTTCTGATGAATGAAAAAAGAATGTATTTGGATTCAAATGTTCATATGTCTTGAAGAATACTATTGGTTGACAACTTAGATAAGAATAATCTATCTCCTGGATAAGTAAGATATGTTAATTCCAAATAGGAGAGTTATTCTCATGTCATCCAAATCGATATATGTTATTAGTCAAGTGGTTCCATAAAAAGGTTAAGGAACGCTCGGGAAAGTGCAAGGACATTTTTTCTAATTATAAGGAATAAAGAGAGAATAAGTGATGAATAGTGTTTTTGGTGGAAATGAGAATATAATTAGACGACGTTATATAGAAGTATTCAGGACGGATTTCTGAGTTCGTATTCATGATCCAAGGGGAAAAAGAGTGTATGTAAAAGTTATCGGATTCTGAAAAATAGCACTTTTATTTTCCCCGAGATTTCCCTGGACACTGAAAGACCTAAGGACTTATTAAAAAGATTTAAGGGATTTAAATTCAAGAATTATAAAGGAGGATTAAAGATGTGAGCAAAATATTAAGAAGGTTTCCGGTAAAGCCCTAATTAGAAATCTTCGAGGTATTCCTCCGAATGATCAATGAAATTGAGCAATAACCGGAAAAAAGAGCAAGCAGGAAAGCAAGATGCATACATGTGCAAGTAGAAAATATCTAGCAACCATGTAGTTACATGAGTAACCAACATACTTAGAGATTAAACCACTTACTTAGCTTATACTTCTCATCCAACCACACAAATGCAACACTTGTCCACTCCAAAGACATCATCCATGACATAGCAACTTTAATAAAGCTACTTTACACAAGATATTATCACAATAATTCACATGAGATGAGATTAGATGAGATAATATCAAGAGAACAAAGCAAACACCAACTCTCTCCCTTTTCCATTCCATTCGGCCTTCACTAAAATTCAAGGATCAAAATCCAAGTTCCAACCATCATTTGATCTTCAAATTTTTATGGTGAGTTCTATATTTCATAATAGTAATCTCCTAGAAATCTTAGCTTCAAATACATCTTTTTCATTTTCAAATAAATCATTCAAGGTGATGATGAATAGTGTTCTTCTTGTTTCTTTGGTTGATCTAATCAAGCTTAAGCACACCCAAGGACCATACAAAGCTTAGTAAGGCTAGTACATACTCCAAAAAGGTATAACCACTAGAAACCCTAGATCTTACTTTGAGATTATGCATGTTCTTGATGGATTTTAACTTAGTTATGATTATGGTGATGTTATAAGCATGATTAGTTAGTGGTTTAGTGATTTAAGTAATATGATGCATATGGTAGTGAAGCATGATATTCTTGGACTTGTTGAGATGAACAACATGTGTATAAGTTTTATGGATTCCCGGTGTGGCTTGGTTGTGTTGAAAAGATTTTTGGAATGTTCGATTCATAGCCGTCGTAATGCCGAAATTTCGTTAAACCTTAAAATTCGTGCATAACAGTTGATATAAATTTCTGACTTTGATGAATAGATGACATACCCTTGTAGATCTCGAGTCATAGATCGTTTTGACGCAAGAATCGAAGCAAACAGACTTACGGTTTAGGAATTATGGCCGATTTACCAAAAGTGGTTCGAAACCGTAAATGCAAATTCATAATTGAAATTGAACCCCCTCAACTCGAGTAAATTAGTGACGAATCTTCGTAATTAAATATTAGGGATCATAAGGAAGGTGTGAGAGAAGACCTCATGTTAAAAAGATCGTTTTTCTATTTTATAAAAATGTTTGAATCGAGGTTAAGTGCGAACAAACCCTTAAAAAGCACACTTGGTTATAACATCGGTTAATCACTTGGAAAACGGGCGATAAAACTCGAGGTATAATCTTGGTTCGTGAACGACCGACCTTAGAACTTATACGACTTAAGTATATACCAAGTGTAAGTATGATGACATGTCTTAATAACGAACAAATGTCGGATCATATCGGTGATAAAAAGAGTTACACTAAAGGGTGCATAACGAGATAACTTGAAAACATGTTTCGACCTAAGTTAAGTTTATACTTAGCCTTTTAAAAAGCGTAATTGATAAATCTCGAATATCCTGATTGTTTATAGATCACCGTGCGGAACCAGGACACACTACCGTTACCCATACCCGACTACCAGGCAAGTTTCCAATATTTGGAACTGTTGTTGTTGAAGGAATTTGTGACCGTAGCGGAAGCGTAAATCACATTTACTTGCATAAAAACCTAATTAATCATGTATATAGATTTAAAAATTGTATGAACACAAGAAAAATACCTTGATAGCTTTCCTGGGATTGTTATGAATGTGTCTTTGATTTCCAGCAATCACCCCTCAAGTGTGGAGTGCTCTAATGGTATCCACCAAGATCAAATATCATATAGTAGATTAAGAACAATTGAGAAAATTAATTAAATGGTTTGGAATGATTTTGATGAACTTCAAAAGCTCTCCATGATCTTCTAAACCTCCTGGGATGTTTTGTGTTGTGTGTTTGTGATGTGTTTCCAACTCTTGGATATGTTTGATATTTAAAGAAATAAAGTCTTTACTTTATCAAATTAAATAATCATTTAATAATTAAAACCCTTTTAATTATTAATCCCATTCTGAAAATAATTCTCTCATAAAATTTAATTTCTCAAACTAAATTTTGTAATTAATAATTATTAAGAACTTTTCTTAATTTATTTATAATCTATTAAATCTCATTTAATAAATTATAAATAATTGCTAATTAATTATTTATTCAATAAATAAATAATTCATAGCCATTATTAATTATTCTCATCATCTATAAATATTTAACCTTTTTATGGTGTGACCCTTTAGGTTCAATATTAAGCCGGTAGTAGAAATAAATAATAATAAACTATTTATTATTACTTATACGAATTACTAATTAATTCATTAAATATAATTACATAAGTAATTAATATTTATTCTACATCGTGAGTGATACTTTTGAATATATCGCGACTATCCGGATAATATGAATTCATTGCTTAGAATATATAAAACCTATTCAGCAAATGGTTACCGTACAATCAATTCCTTCTACCCGACAATATCCCGATTAAATACAAGGCATTGATCGCATGTCAAGCCTATTTAATTTAATCATATAATTTCTTATACATTATGTCTAGTTCATTTGAATTAGAAACTCTTTCTAACTTCAATTACTCTGGCCAGAGATTCCAGAACTAACATAGTAAGAACATCATAGGATATTCACTTTCTTTTACTGAAAGGGGTAGATTCTTTATCGATCGTTAACTATCTTCATATACAAATTCCTATACCCGGAATAGAACTAATGATTGTCCATTGAGGACTTAGAACTAAACCAAAACATAGTTCATTGTATATAAGATTACTTTAACGGTCTCAAGTCTAAGGACACTTGTACCACCATCAACTTATGAACAACTATTAACACGTGAGTAAACTCCATTAGTCGTTCATTTGATCAAGTCACGTTCAGTGAACTTATTCTCCAATAAGCACCTACATACTAGCTATAGTGTCATCACACGAATGTGTATGAGAACAGACATCCTTCCGAGGAAGCAAGCATAGTATGTACCGATCTTTACGGATTGACTAACTCCCAATTAGTTATCCTACGATCGGGAACTATTTAAGTTTAGTGTTATCATCTTCTAGATCTCATTATTATAATCTCATTATAATTCTAGAAGCTTTACTCTAAACTATGGATCTTCTTATTTAAACACTTTAAATAGATAAAGCCCGTAATAAAAACAACAAGTCTTTTATTAATATAAATAAAATCAAATAAGATTACATGAAAGTATTTCCTAACCCATCACACATGATTGGGTTTAGGACAAAATACTATCAGTTGTGATATTATATATATGATTGTTGTTATACATATGACATTCCATGCATGCCTACTTTCAAGTTATATTGTGATCCTTGTTCCCTGATTTATTGTTAGCTTATAAGCTAGATAGATAACGTATCGGTTATAAGCTTGATATTGCTAAGACTCTTAGGAAAGGGCATTTGAGTCTCATTCTTCGAATATAGACCGGGAGTCAGTATTTCTTGATATATCTTGATTATTCCGGAGAGAATATTTAAGTTAATATTTCTCCATTATTTATTCAATAAATATTATTTCAAATATTCATTCGAACTTTATGTAGTCAACGAATATTATTTCTAGTATTCATTTAAAGTTGATTCACTTATCGAATATTATCTCAATTATTCCTTTGGAATTTATTCATTATTTATTTATTGAATATTATTTCAAATATTCATCTGATCATTATCTAAATATTATTTCGAATATTCATTCGAGTTTTATTTATTTGATAAGTATTATTAATTTAAATATTCGTTAATTATTTAATGAATATTATTTGTGAATATTTATTCGAGGATTATTACGAGTGATATTTTATATTAAGATTATTCCTTCAATATTTTTTTAACTTAATAAATATTCTTTGGAATATTTATTTAATTCTTCTAACTCGTTTCAAAAATGATTTACTTCATTCAAATATTATCTTCGACCTTCGAATATTATGTAAATTATTTCGGAGTCTTATTATTAATACTTGTATCAAGAAAGGTTCTCAAAATTCCATTCTTCATTCAAATCTAACTTTCAAATTATAAGGGAACCTTACTTGAGAAATGTTATTTATCTTGTTGACTTCTCGGTCATAAATCCTTCGAAATTATTCTTTTCACTCGCAACTTGGTTGCTAATTGCTTATTGAATCTTTGTGTACCTTCTCATAATTCGAGGGGTAAGATTGTTGGAACAAGTTGGTATCCATTAACAATCAGTACCTTGGGAAATATTGGTGAATTTTCCTTTCCAACTAGATACGACTACTTTGTGGAGTCTTATCAACAAGTATTATACTTGGGGAAAGGGGGACGAACTTTACGTTTCAGAGTCGGGGATGTTATTCGAACTAGGAGCCGCGTAAGTGGCCGAGTGGCGCCGGTCCAGCAATGGCCCAACCGTTGGCTTGGGGTTCCAGAGGGCGGTAGACAAGTAAATCCGTCGGTGCTTCCTTCTACATGTAGAGAACAAAAGTGGGGAGCATAACATGCGACTGATCATCGTAAATGTTATGTCTTCTGGCGCGTCGATGCTCCAGGATTAGTTCATTTTCTCAGAGTTGGAAACTTTCTGCAACATTATCATTGTTGGCAGGGTTGAAAAGTGTTTGAAATTGGAATTGCAATATTTTTCCTGCAACTTTCTCTTTTATGATAAATAATAATATCTTGCTTATCTTTGACATAGCAGATATTTCCACGGATTATATGTTGAGTTACCTTGTAACTTCATCATTTACATTATACTTGCACTATCTTCGTTAATGCATGGCAAATGGTTTCAAAGATATTTGAACTATTATATATCATCACTGTTCAGTTATATTATTGTTGGTGGGCTATTGCTCACCCTTACTTATTTATTATGTCACAACAACAGCTAAGACTGATGGCCCGCGTAAGGAGCACTTGGCGCAAGCAGGTTACCCCAGCTCGAGGACTACCCGCTGATACCATTGCTGCCATTGTTGAGGTAGCATAGATAGACAACTTTTGACTTACCAGTTTAATTATATGTATAATTAATCCTAATCAACGGCAAGAACTTTTAAACTTATGATGTTATCCTTTTGGGTTGTAATAACTTTTATTCGTGGATTCTATAATTAGCAGACTTATTTCAATTTCATCTCTGGGACTACAACTGTTGTGTGTGTGTGAGTGGATATTATTGCGGGGTCACAACATGCTACAACCCGATCCCAATATTTTGGACTCAAGTCAAGTATTATTTATGGGAATGGAGATCGTAACGACCCGATCCCTGACCCCGGATCTGGGGGTGTTACAAAATCTTTGGGTGCAAGCAAAACCCTAAACACGATCCATCAACAATCCGAATCCAACTCTTCGGGTCCAAGTTTGTGATCAGATTAATCAAGCCCTAGCTTCTTTAATTACTTGCTCAAAGTGTGTTGTCCTTACATAAACACACACACATTTTGCACTCCCACTCTTCTATTTTTACAACTAAATATTCACACCAACCCAGAGAGACACAGAGAGAGAAGGATAGAGATGGCAGAGGAGTTTGAGTCAAAGGCCAAGTCAGGTGCATCACTCACTTACCCACAACAAGCTGGTGCTATTCGCAGGAACTCTTACCTTAACATCAACAACATGCCTTGCAAGGACTCTTTCTCTCTTCCCCCCCCCTCTCTCCCTCTCAATCTCTCTCTCCCCCTCCTCTCTCCCTATCTCTCTCTATTTGTATGTTTGCGCATGTTTTTTATTTAATTGTTGTAACACCCCCAGATCCGGGGTCCGGGATCCGGTGGTTACGGTTTCCAATTCTGTCCACAACACTTGAACTTTCCTTAACATAAAATAAATTACGTCTCTATAACCCAACACAATAATATAAAACACACCCGTTATAGTCCCAGAGATGAAATCAGAGTAACACTCAAATTTTTATTAATCACATTATGAGTTCTTACAATCCAAAAGAATTTCAATATAAATACATACTCTTTGCCATCCATTTACATAAGGCATACTAGACCATATTCTTGGTACTGAAAGAATAAATATACCCTACCAATAGCTTCTTCTTCAGCTCTGGTAGTCTCATCGTCCTCGCCCGCGTCGAGTGCGCCTTGTGCGAGTCATCTGGTCTAGCTGTTGTTGTGATATAATAATAAAGCAAGGGTGAGCAATAGCCCACCAACAATAATATATGACTGAACGATAATGTATAACAGTTCAAAAGTATCTTTCAAACCATATGCCATGCCTTTACGGAAATGATGCCAGTATAATATGAACGATGAAGTTACAAGGTAACTTAAAGTATTTGTTTGTAGAAATATCTGCTACATCAAAGTAAGCGAGATATTCTTATTGTTATTAAGAAGAGGAACTTGCAAGAAAAGGTTGCAATTCCAGTTATGACCCTTTTCCAACTCTGCCAACAGTAATCATGTTGTAGGAAATAAATAAATTTGGATGATGAACCAATGATGGAGTATTCACCGCGCCCGCTGTTCCAATCTTGATGATCAGTCGAGATCGTACAGCTCAATTTAGATTTACTACCGGTAGAAGGAAGAACTGACGGCTTTACTTGTATACCGCCATGCTAGCTCTCCCCGGCCAACGGTTGGGCCAAGGGGATGGACCGGCGCTACTCGGCCTCTTACACGACTCCTAGTTCAAATAGAGTTCATGATTCTGAATATAACGTTCGTCCCCCTTTCCCCAAGTATAATACTTGTTGATAAGACTCCACAAAGTAGTCGTATCTAGTTGGAAAGGAAAATTTACCAATAACTCCCAAGCTATTACTTGGTAACGGATATCAACTTGTTCCAGTGATCTTACCCCTCGAAAGATGAGAAAGTAAGCAACGACTTAATAAGTCAACAGCACCCGAGTTGCGAGTGAAGGGAATACTTTATGACCGGGAAGTCGACAAGATAAATAACATTTTCCAAGTAAGGTTCCCTTATTATTAAGGAGGTAGACTCAAATAAGAATGATGTCTGAGAACCTTCCTTGATATAGGATTAATAATAATATGATTCCGAAATATTTTTCGTAATAATCGAAGAAGATAAACCTTATTGAGGTTATTCTAAGTATGGAATAAATATTCAGAGAATATTTATTGAATTAAAAATATTTAAAGAATATTCAGGAATATGAAAGAATATCTTTAATCAGAGTATTTTTCAAATAATTCTTGAAGAAATATCGAGAGAATATTTATCGCATAATTAAATATTCAAATGAATATTCCAAATAATATTCATTAATCAATAAGACCTGAAAGGAATATTTAAAATATTTAAAATAATATTCGATGATTAAATAGAACCCTGGATGAATATTCAAAATAATATTCATAATTAATTAGGAATTTAAATGAATATCAATAAAGTAATATTCATTTAATAAATAATATCCTAAATGAATATCAAGTAATATTCATTTAGTAATCCAAGCTTTAAAGGAATATTCGATATAATATTCGATAAGTAAATCAAGCTTCAGATGAATATTGAAGATAATATTCATCAAGTACTTAATACCTTAAATGAATTTTCAAAAGTAATATTTATTTAATGAAATAATATTCTAAATGAATGTCCACATAATATTCATTTAGTAGTCTCATCTTTAGAAGAGTATTCGAAATAATAATCGATAATCAATTCGACTCCGAATGAATATTGACGAATATTATTCGTCGAATGATTACGTTCAAATAATTATTTGAAGTAAGGATCGTTAAAATAATTAGTCTCGAACGAATATTCAAATAATATTCGTCGCCCAAATAATAGAAAATATTTACTTAAATATTTTCCTCCGAGGTAATCTCGATATATCAAGGAATATTGACTCCCGGTCTATTTTTGATTAATAAGATGTATACGCCCTTCTATGAGGGTCTTACAATAATCGGCTTATAACTGATATATAACTATCTAGCTTATAAGCCAACAATAACATTCAGGGAACAAGTATATCACTTCAACTTGAAAGTAGGCATGCATGCAATGGCATATGTATATCAGCATATATATATATATATTTATTCAATCACAACAACAGCCTAAAAGAAGGGAATTGAAACTTGCCTGGTAGTCGAGTACGGTAAGGGGTAGTGGTAGCGGGTCCCGGTTCAGCTTGGTGATCTATAAATAGCCAAGGCATTCGGGATTAATCACTTAACATATTAAAAGTTAAGTTATACTTAATTCGAAACACGTTCTCGAGTTATCTCGTTATACCCCTTTTTGTGGATTACTTTTATCACTGATCCGACCCGACATTCGTTCGTTAATACGACATGTCATTGCATTTATACTTGGGACATACTTAAGTCATATGAGTTCTAAGGTTGATCGTTACGAACCAATATTATACTCCGAGTTTTATCGCCCGTTTTCTAAGTGTTTTACCGAAGTTATAAAAGAGTCGTCTTTTAGGGGTTCGTTCGCGTTTAACCTCGACTCGAACATTTTTAATAAATTGAAAAAATGATCTTTTTGACATACGGTTTTCTTTCACGCCTTCCTTTTTACCTCTAGTATTTATTTACCAAGATTCGCCATGACGTTACATAGTTTACGAGGGTTCAATTACAGTTACGAACTTTCGTTTACGGATTCGAACTACTTTTAGTAATTTGGTCATAAATCCTAAACCGTAAGTCCGTTTCATGCGATCTTTATATCAAAACGAAGCTTGAAACATAATCTATCCTATCATGGCAGAAAATGAAGCTGTACAGTGAGTTATAGCTACTGTGATGCTCGGTGTTTAATAGTCTAACGAAAATTTGGCATTACGACGGCTATAAATCGAACGTTCTAAAATTCATAACAATCAATCCAAGCCACACCGGGCATACTATACATGGTTTTCATCTTAACCAGTCCAAGAAGGTTTCAATTAACCATCATAATCATCAAAACTCTTAAATCATCACTACTAACTACATAATCATGCTTTTATGCATATAACAACACCATAATCTTAACTAATCTAAAACCATCAAGAACATATATAAAACTCAAAGTAAGATCTTGGGTTCTTAAGAATTATACCTTCCTTGGAGAGTGTACAAGCTATAATAACCCTTATATAGTCCTTGTATGGCTTTAACAAAGCTTAAATCATCCAAAGAAACCAAGAAATCAAAGTTAGTTTCTTGAAAACACTATTCACCCTCATCTTTGAGGATTTATTTGAAAATGGAAAACATGGAGTTTGAAGCTAAGATTTCTAGGAGATCATTTTTATGAAATATAGGACTCACCATAAAAATTTGGAGATCAAACAATGGTTGGAAGGTGGATTTTGAAATCTTAAAACTCCAAAATTCGAAGTGCCTTGGTTTTGGGGGAAAAACAGTGAACTTCTCGAATTTATTTACCCATCCAAACGATCTTCAAAAATTATGAAATTAAATCCCCAACTTCATCTTGATGTGTAGAAGCTCCATGAATTTTTTCATGATTTTTAGATGAGTAGATCTAGGTGAAAAAAAATGGCAAAGACCCCTGCCCTGGAAAATGCAACTGCTGGAAAAATGGGGGAGAGGTGGTGTTTGCTTGGCTAGTTGTCAAATGATATTTGTGATATGTATAAGTGGGTATAGCTGCTAATACTCCTCTTAATACAAGTGTCAAAGGTTTATGGTTTGTTAGAAAATTGATGATGTGAAGCCTTGTTGTTTTCTTCTTGTCCATCCACCTCATTACTTCCTTTCTCATTTCTTTTCTTCATTTCATTTCCACCAAATATTCTTATATATAACCCCAGCTGATCAAGTAGGGTTTTTTTTTTATCTCGTTACGTATTTAATCCGTAATTTCTTTCGCGTTTGCTTGATCGCTTAATCTTGTTATAAAGTTCTAGCGATTTCTAGAACACTTGTTATTCTAACTCAAAGGTTTTCATTCTAAATCCTCAAATCATACTTAATAAATAAAATCCTTGAATCCTTAACATTATAATACTCTTGTCTTGATCGTATTGATAGGCTCTTTACGGTTCGGTCAAATATTGTACCGAAAAAGAATTTGGAATTTCTGAATTCCGATCGTCTCTGCATTCACTTATTTCCTCCGCGTATTACTAATATGACTTCGAAACATCCATAACACGTCCCGTACATAGGGTGACGTGAAAAGTTTTCCAACTTACAAAGTCACTATTCATCCACCAAATTACTATGCACGTACAGGAAACACTATGCACGTACGGGAAATACTATGTACGTACGGGAAATACTATGCACGTATGGGAAATACTATGCACGTATTCATTTCTCTTCAAGGATCCATTAGCTCCTTCCTGGATGGTAGATTATTCTTATCTAGGTCCTCAACCATCGAATTACTCTATTCTGACAATATACCAATGCATCAGGATCATTGTCCAAAGCAATATCCATTCATTACAATCATTGTTCTTTGAAACCACCATTCATTAGAGCTGGTGACCTTGTTGTTGGAATCATTGTTCCTCATTTTATCATTACTTAATAAAAGTTTTAATTATATCCAAAATTTGGGGTTCTTACAGTCTCCCCTCCTTAAAAGGATTCCGTCCCGGAATCAGGTAGGAAGCAAAGAGTCGTTTGCCTGTCGTTCACTCTTTAGCTTCCCGGTCAATTCTTATTCGTTCTACCCTTCCTCAGCACATCTTCTAGTGCTACAATTCATAATTTATCCTTTTTCCATCAACGTTGCTACTTTTCGTACAACTCACTATCCGGGTTATACTTTTACTCAGTCTTATCCTTATTGATACCTGCAGTAACATTGGTATCACTATCACCCTACGATTCGGAGGTAACCTCGCTCGTACTGTGCATTTCCTGATCGCTTTAATCTTCGCAATCTAGATCAATATAGAGAAGTGGAAAGATTTGTTGAGAGATCACTATGATCAATTGAACATTTGTTATATTGCATAGTTAGTACAGAAGGGGGCCAGCCTTTAGTACTTGACAAGCAATTAAACAAGTCATAGCATTCCACTTAGACTTCTATCACATAGACAGATAGTCACGTAGCAGTACCTCCCCTCCAAAAAGGGTTGTTCTTCTCAATTCATAAAGAAGATGAATAAGAGAGAAGAAGAGAAAAGAGTTCTAAAGGATTATAGAAAGCTTTCATGATTGTAGAATATCATACTCAGAATTTACCTCTGAACTATAGAGGTTTATCAAAGAAGAAATTAATCATAATTATATCCAATACTATTTGATCGCAATCTCACGTGTCAACATATCTTGCTGCTTTGTCCATTATTCTATGGACAAATACTCTTGTTCAATCTTAGCGATACTCACATTCGGGAAATCCTTCAACCTTTCAGGTTGAATCTTAGGTTTCTCACTTGGCATCATTATTACTGACATCCCATATCATGTTACTAGCTTTTTCATAACTATAGTATTGACACTATCAGGTTGTCATCCTGAGAATTCATTAGAAAACCCATTCATAACACTCCTTGCTTCTCATTCCATAGTTGCTTCCCCAGCCTTTTCTTTATCAATCACATCCTTCTTATTATCTGATTCTTATTTACTTCTGTTATTTACTTTCACCTTCACCTCTTTATTGAGACACCTTTTTGCACTTGGTACCTCCTTATCGGTATTCCGTCTCATTTACTCTATAATCATCACGTTATTTCAATTTAAACTTTCCGAAATGAATCTGGCCCGATTCCTTTAACTTAGATTCATATAATCTACTTCTGCCAACCTTGTTTCTCATTACTTGTTCTTTTCTATCCATGGTTTTCCATAGGTTGTCTTTCGTAAGTCGGACCAGGTCGTATATCTACATTCTTGTACTCCTATCATCTGTTGAACATTTGCATTTTACTGGCGTAGCCTGGCCACATGAAAACCCGTTATGACCGTGCTATAATTTTGGGGGTAAGGCTGGCTCGAATACCACCGTCCGAACATTTTAAACTCTCAGGTGGCCCAATAAGTCTCGGGCTCAACCGCCCTTCCCTCCAAATCTCATTAATTCTTTCCATGGGAATATCTTTAACATCATGAATCATCAACCTCATATTCTCTATCTTGTTTGCGCAGAAGTACACTAACATAAACTTGTTTGTCATTCATCAACATGCCATTTAGTTAATCAATGGCAGCACTGTCTTTATCTTTACATTGTCATCTACTTTCTTAGAAGAATCACCATCGCTTGTTGTTTACGTAGTGCATTAATAGCTAACCCTACGGGTTTCAAATCCCTTAGGGAGACAAAGTGATCACTATTCCTTATCCATACGAAACACTTCCTGAACTTGATGTAGATATAACATGAAGTAGATAGAATTGCAGAA
Source organism: Saposhnikovia divaricata (assembly GCA_036435485.1). Lineage (NCBI taxonomy): Eukaryota > Viridiplantae > Streptophyta > Magnoliopsida > Apiales > Apiaceae > Saposhnikovia > Saposhnikovia divaricata. The sequence continues at coordinate 40,591,384 of CM071599.1, forward strand.
GAGTTTCAAGTATCGCAGCTAGGTCCGGTTGATGAAACTATCACTTATGCATCTTCCATAAAAGACTGGAAACTTAACGGTTTACTTCATCAATTTTGTACCATGGTCCTGGTTTGCCTCAAAACGGGACCTTCTAAGGTACGTAATATGCTTAAGACTCCATCAGGAATCGAATCTTTACTTAAACTATTATTACCTTCGATTCTTGCACAATCATCAAAAGGAATGTAACTTCCTCCACTCCAATATGACCTTCAAGGTCTTTCCAAATATCATTTTGTTTCTTCGGTATGAACATTTATAATTATTCCTTTATACTTAAACTGTCGGCCACCTCATTGGCCTTTCCTGATAATAATAATTTCTGGTAATCCTTGTTCCTTGGATATATTCCAATTCAAACATTTCTACCTCATTCCCATCATTTTTGGGTGAAAGCATTCTCCCTTAAGCTCTGCTGATGAAGAAAAATATATTTAACAGTCTTTCTCCATAAGTCATTGCTTCCACCTACTCGTGGGAACTTTATCACGTTTATTCCCCATCCTACTTAGGATACTTCTCTTCTTAGTTCTTTCCTTATCTTAGGATAATCTCAACCTTTATAGGTTCAATCCATACTTCCTCATGGTCTCATACATGCCTCATCTGGCATTACTGTTACTATGTCATACATTCCTTACCAAACTTCCATTTTGAAGTTCGGAATATTACCTTTTTCCTTGTAAGGTTTCATAGGTCATCCTCATCCTTCCTCCTGTATTTTCTGGGTACAGGGTATATCAAAATGTCATTGATCAATACTCTAATAATTCTATCTATGTTCTTTCCAGAACTCTTTTTTTTTTCTAATAATCCTTACCGGTCATTGTTGCCTTAGCAAGTCCAGCTCATATCATCTGAAGTCATAATGTCGTTATTAGGGTTAATGCCACCCCTTGTGCATTCCCCAGGGTTTGTCTTAATTCATTGATATCCTATCCTTAATTCAACTGTCAATGAATTCTTGCATCTTATAATTGGCAATCAGATCATGTATCCTTAATAAAGGTCTCTTTTCAATCATTCTCATTTGATAATCGATCGGTGGCTTAATGCCACCCTCTTCTTTCAGATAGTTGTCAGCCTATTTGGCCTTCCAAAAAGGCAACGTATGCCTATCTCCTCTCTTACAGAACTTGGTAATGGCAGCAAGGATGTTTTGGAAAATATTGGTCGAGTTCAACGTGAATCTATTAGTACTTATCGTTCTTCTCAAATGTACTTGCCTTAGACAAAATTTCTACAGCATACTGATCCATCTCTGACCATTTCTATACTCTCTTCATAAACCTTCGTTGTTTACTTCCCTTAGTCGTAATATGTTCATGGTATTCATGATACCCTAACATCATGCATCTCAAGTCACTATACTCCCATTTTACTCAAAATCTTGGACAACCATATACACATGAGTCACTTTAGTACGGGTTACCCCATCCCAAAAAGGTCTAGTAAATTCCCCATCAAAACATGGGTTGCAAAGGGTTTAGTAGAAGACTCCTACAATCTCATTAATATTTCCTTTATATCAGAAGCCCTTGCAGTCGGTGCTTACTTAGAAGCAACCCTGCTTTGTCTTTTCATTGCTGGTCTAGTCACTTTATAGTCCGTTGTGACTTGGCCTCAACTGGCCACACTAAAATAAAAATATATGATTTTAGGGGTTGGCTAATAGCATTACTTTTCTAGCAATTGCCGGCATAGTGCCTTCTTCTTTGATACCTTTCTACCTTTCCAAAACTTTACTCCATATAAGTCTTAATCGACTACTCGGCACCGTCTCCGGTCACCTTTCCTCCACTTTTATCTTTTCAACTATTCTTATCAATCCCGCGTGCCACGCAAGCTTACCATTCCTGGCATAACAGCCTTTTCACTTAAGTCAATCCCGGAGTTTCTCCGTCCGGCTAGTTTCTTACTTACATTTCCTGTTTTCGTCCAATCTCACTTCATCATATTATCACTACCGTCGATTGTAATGCTCAGGGTCCGTTTACTAACCCATTTTATAGCAACCTTACCCAAATCACAGGGTTTGCTCCAGTTTCTACTCTCTTCCATGACATTCTCTGATTATCAGAAAGACAAGGTTTGCCAAAATTCACCGAATTCCTTTCCAGACTCAGGGAAATTTTGATCAATCTACCCACCTACTGGTAACATCAAGGTGACCAGTTTCGAAACCTGAAGAATAGTTCTATGAACCTCCAAGCAGGTGGAATCATAAGCAGTCATAGTTAACGAAATAATCATCATCGGATTGGAAGTTTACCCACTGGAGAGGAATCAATTATATCCATCCCTTAGAAGGGAATCAATAATTTCAAACTGAAACCTGTCACAACGTCCTGATATTCAATACTACCAAATGTCGGTCTACCTAACCCTTTATGCGAAGCGTCATTGGAAGCACAAAGTCTCCTTTTTCCATTAAGCAATGCCAGCTCTTGGTCATTACCAATTTCACCTTTTAGCTCCAGGAAGATTTTCTCACATTTTTCTCTTTAACTGCTGATCGTATTACTTGATCTATTATAATTCCGTGTCGGAGTAAACTTAAGGTAACTACTATAATCCATTCAAAGAGAAGAAGGAATTTAATATTCCTCTGAATCACATGCATCTAACGTTTCTGGTTCATCATTTAACTGAGTTGAATTAACTCTATACTCAGTCTCTGGCAGTAGTCTCATTACGAGTTCATCTTGACTCACTGGTCTTATCTTCCGGTAGGTTCTGAGATCATTGTCTTGCTTACTACTTCATTATATAACTTTTACCCAATCATTCTATTACTTCCCAATGTCTTTACTTTCTAAATGATTCATTCATAAAATGAACATTTTCCTTAATAAAACCACCTTATTAACCTCAATTTGGTTCCATAATTTACAACCTACGACACCTGCCTTCTCATAGCGAATTATTACTGACCATATTCATACTAATTCATTTATCAAATGATATGGCACTTACTGCCTCCTTCTCAACTATTCCTAGGGACTCTACTCCTCGCCCTATATCACTGTCTTTGATAATCATACATCCCTCTAGCTCTTTCTTTGTTAAGATGAAAATCTCTAAGGATTCTCATCTATTTCCGTATAAGATCTCAAGTAATTCTTCCAATCCTTCTTTCTTGCTGGTACTACGTCTGGTAGTCCGGCTATGAATTCAACATGCATCTTCAGATCTCTTAATAATATATCAGTTCTTTATACTCACTTTTCTGAGCACCATATCTTAATCATCACAGTCATTCTGGCTGCGACCCTCATTACCCATGGGTAAGCTCCTCATCCTAACAGGATTTTCCTTATCTGCTGGAACCTCTTCCGGGTCTCCAGTAGGGTACTCCATCGAATTACCCGCTGATCTTCAGCATATAAAGCATCATCGCGCTGTTGCTCGTATGCCTCAAGGTCAGTCACCTTACTCGTCGATACGATATCGAGCTAAGTTACTATCATTATACTTACGAGTTCCCATAAGGGTTTTATATGTCATCACTACATTAAGTAGTCCGACTATGAACTTGGCAAGAGTTCTTATTATCTTATTGAATTTATTGTTTTAACGTCACCTCATCTCTGGGGTTTATAACGTACGCTCTGATACCACTTCTGTAACACCCCCAGATCCGGGGTCCGGGATCCGGTGGTTACGGTTTCCAATTCTGTCCACAACACTTGAACTTTCCTTAACATAAAATAAATTACGTCTCTATAACCCAACACAATAATATAAAACACACCCGTTATAGTCCCAGAGATGAAATCAGAGTAACACTCAAATTTTTATTAATCACATTATGAGTTCTTACAATCCAAAAGAATTTCAATATAAATACATACTCTTTGCCATCCATTTACATAAGGCATACTAGACCATATTCTTGGTACTGAAAGAATAAATATACCCTACCAATAGCTTCTTCTTCAGCTCTGGTAGTCTCATCGTCCTCGCCCGCGTCGAGTGCGCCTTGTGCGAGTCATCTGGTCTAGCTGTTGTTGTGATATAATAATAAAGCAAGGGTGAGCAATAGCCCACTAACAATAATATATGACTGAACGATAATGTATAACAGTTCAAAAGTATCTTTCAAACCATATGCCATGCCTTTACGGAAATGATGCCAGTATAATATGAACGATGAAGTTACAAGGTAACTTAAAGTATTTGTTTGTAGAAATATCTGCTACATCAAAGTAAGCGAGATATTCTTATTGTTATTAAGAAGAGGAACTTGCAAGAAAAGGTTGCAATTCCAGTTATGACCCTTTTCCAACTCTGCCAACAGTAATCATGTTGCAGGAAATAAATAAATTTGGATGATGAACCAATGATGGAGTATTCACCGCGCCCGCTGTTCCAATCTTGATGATCAGTCGAGATCGTACAGCTCAATTTAGATTTACTACCGGTAGAAGGAAGAACTGACGGCTTTACTTGTATACCGCCATGCTAGCTCTCCCCGGCCAACGGTTGGGCCAAGGGGATGGACCGGCGCTACTCGGCCTCTTACACGACTCCTAGTTCAAATAGAGTTCATGATTCTGAATATAACGTTCGTCCCCCTTTCCCCAAGTATAATACTTGTTGATAAGACTCCACAAAGTAGTCGTATCTAGTTGGAAAGGAAAATTTACCAATAACTCCCAAGCTATTACTTGGTAACGGATATCAACTTGTTCCAGTGATCTTACCCCTCGAAAGATGAGAAAGTAAGCAACGACTTAATAAGTCAACAGCACCCGAGTTGCGAGTGAAGGGAATACTTTATGACCGGGAAGTCGACAAGATAAATAACATTTTCCAAGTAAGGTTCCCTTATTATTAAGGAGGTAGACTCAAATAAGAATGATGTCTGAGAACCTTCCTTGATATAGGATTAATAATAATATGACTCCGAAATATTTTTCGTAATAATCGAAGAAGATAAACCTTATTGAGGTTATTCTAAGTATGGAAAATATTTATTGAATTAAAAATATTTAAAGAATATTCAGGAATATGAAAGAATATCTTTAATCAGAGTATTTTTCAAATAATTCTTGAAGAAATATCGAGAGAATATTTATCGCATAATTAAATATTCAAATGAATATTCCAAATAATATTCATTAATCAATAAGACCTGAAAGGAATATTTAAAATATTTAAAATAATATTCGATGATTAAATAGAACCCTGGATGAATATTCAAAATAATATTCATAATTAATTAGGAATTTAAATGAATATCAATAAAGTAATATTCATTTAATAAATAATATCCTAAATGAATATCAAGTAATATTCATTTAGTAATCCAAGCTTTAAAGGAATATTCGATATAATATTCGATAAGTAAATCAAGCTTCAGATGAATATTGAAGATAATATTCATCAAGTACTTAATACCTTAAATGAATTTTCAAAAGTAATATTTATTTAATGAAATAATATTCTAAATGAATGTCCACATAATATTCATTTAGTAGTCTCATCTTTAGAAGAGTATTCGAAATAATAATCGATAATCAATTCGACTCCGAATGAATATTGACGAATATTATTCGTCGAATGATTACGTTCAAATAATTATTTGAAGTAAGGATCGTTAAAATAATTAGTCTCGAACGAATATTCAAATAATATTCGTCGCCCAAATAATAGAAAATATTTACTTAAATATTTTCCTCCGAGGTAATCTCGATATATCAAGGAATATTGACTCCCGGTCTATTTTTGATTAATAAGATGTATACGCCCTTCTATGAGGGTCTTACAATAATCGGCTTATAACTGATATATAACTATCTAGCTTATAAGCCAACAATAACATTCAGGGAACAAGTATATCACTTCAACTTGAAAGTAGGCATGCATGCAATGGCATATGTATATCAGCATATATATATATATATATTTATTCAATCACAACAACAGCCTAAAAGAAGGGAATTGAAACTTGCCTGGTAGTCGAGTACGGTAAGGGGTAGTGGTAGCGGGTCCCGGTTCAGCTTGGTGATCTATAAATAGCCAAGGCATTCGGGATTAATCACTTAACATATTAAAAGTTAAGTTATACTTAATTCGAAACACGTTCTCGAGTTATCTCGTTATACCCCTTTTTGTGGATTACTTTTATCACTGATCCGACCCGACATTCGTTCGTTAATACGACATGTCATTGCATTTATACTTGGGACATACTTAAGTCATATGAGTTCTAAGGTTGATCGTTACGAACCAATATTATACTCCGAGTTTTATCGCCCGTTTTCTAAGTGTTTTACCGAAGTTATAAAAGAGTCGTCTTTTAGGGGTTCGTTCGCGTTTAACCTCGACTCGAACATTTTTAATAAATCGAAAAAATGATCTTTTTGACATACGGTTTTCTTTCACGCCTTCCTTTTTACCTCTAGTATTTATTTACCAAGATTCGCCATGACGTTACATAGTTTACGAGGGTTCAATTACAGTTACGAACTTTCGTTTACGGATTCGAACTACTTTTAGTAATTTGGTCATAAATCCTAAACCGTAAGTCCGTTTCATGCGATCTTTATATCAAAACGAAGCTTGAAACATAATCTATCCTATCATGGCAGAAAATGAAGCTGTACAGTGAGTTATAGCTACTGTGATGCTCGGTGTTTAATAGTCTAACGAAAATTTGGCATTACGACGGCTATAAATCGAACGTTCTAAAATTCATAACAATCAATCCAAGCCACACCGGGCATACTATACATGGTTTTCATCTTAACCAGTCCAAGAAGGTTTCAATTAACCATCATAATCATCAAAACTCTTAAATCATCACTACTAACTACATAATCATGCTTTTATGCATATAACAACACCATAATCTTAACTAATCTAAAACCATCAAGAACATATATAAAACTCAAAGTAAGATCTTGGGTTCTTAAGAATTATACCTTCCTTGGAGAGTGTACAAGCTATAATAACCCTTATATAGTCCTTGTATGGCTTTAACAAAGCTTAAATCATCCAAAGAAACCAAGAAATCAAAGTTAGTTTCTTGAAAACACTATTCACCCTCATCTTTGAGGATTTATTTGAAAATGGAAAACATGGAGTTTGAAGCTAAGATTTCTAGGAGATCATTTTTATGAAATATAGGACTCACCATAAAAATTTGGAGATCAAACAATGGTTGGAAGGTGGATTTTGAAATCTTAAAACTCCAAAATTCGAAGTGCCTTGGTTTTGGGGGAAAAACAGTGAACTTCTCGAATTTTTTTACCCATCCAAACGATCTTCAAAAATTATGAAATTAAATCCCCAACTTCATCTTGATGTGTAGAAGCTCCATGAATTTTTTCATGATTTTTAGATGAGTAGATCTAGGTGAAAAAAAATGGCAAAGACCCCTGCCCTGGAAAATGCAACTGCTGGAAAAATGGGGGAGAGGTGGTGTTTGCTTGGCTAGTTGTCAAATGATATTTGTGATATGTATAAGTGGGTATAGCTGCTAATACTCCTCTTAATACAAGTGTCAAAGGTTTATGGTTTGTTAGAAAATTGATGATGTGAAGCCTTGTTGTTTTCTTCTTGTCCATCCACCTCATTACTTCCTTTCTCATTTCTTTTCTTCATTTCATTTCCACCAAATATTCTTATATATAACCCCAGCTGATCAAGTAGGGTTTTTTTTATCTCGTTACGTATTTAATCCGTAATTTCTTTCGCGTTTGCTTGATCGCTTAATCTTGTTATAAAGTTCTAGCGATTTCTAGAACACTTGTTATTCTAACTCAAAGGTTTTCATTCTAAATCCTCAAATCATACTTAATAAATAAAATCCTTGAATCCTTAACATTATAATACTCTTGTCTTGATCGTATTGATAGGCTCTTTACGGTTCGGTCAAATATTGTACCGAAAAAGAATTTGGAATTTCTGAATTCCGATCGTCTCTGCATTCACTTATTTCCTCCGCGTATTACTAATATGACTTCGAAACATCCATAACACGTCCCGTACATAGGGTGGCGTGAAAAGTTTTCCAACCTATGCACGTACGGGAAATACTATGCACGTACGGGAAATACTATGCACGTATGGGAAATACTATGCACGTATTCATTTCTCTTCAAGGATCCATTAGCTCCTTCCTGGATGGTAGATTATTCTTATCTAGGTCCTCAACCATCGAATTACTCTATTCTGACAATATACCAATGCATCAGGATCATTGTCCAAAGCAATATCCATTCATTACAATCATTGTTCTTTGAAACCACCATTCATTAGAGCTGGTGACCTTGTTGTTGGAATCATTGTTCCTCATTTTATCATTACTTAATAAAAGTTTTAATTATATCCAAAATTTGGGGTTCTTACAGTCTCCCCTCCTTAAAAGGATTCCGTCCCGGAATCAGGTAGGAAGCAAAGAGTCGTTTGCCTGTCGTTCACTCTTTAGCTTCCCGGTCAATTCTTATTCGTTCTACCCTTCCTCAGCACATCTTCTAGTGCTACAATTCATACTTTATCCTTTTTCCATCAACGTTGCTACTTTTCGTACAACTCACTATCCGGGTTATACTTTTACTCAGTCTTATCCTTATTGATACCTGCAGTAACATTGGTATCACTATCACCCTACGATTCGGAGGTAACCTCGCTCGTACTGTGCATTTCCTGATCGCTTTAATCTTCGCAATCTAGATCAATATAGAGAAGTGGAAAGATTTGTTGAGAGATCACTATGATCAATTGAACATTTGTTATATTGCATAGTTAGTACAGAAGGGGGCCAGCCTTTAGTACTTGACAAGCAATTAAACAAGTCATAGCATTCCACTTAGACTTCTATCACATAGACAGATAGTCACGTAGCAGTACCTCCCCTCCAAAAAGGGTTGTTCTTCTCAATTCATAAAGAAGATGAATAAGAGAGAAGAAGAGAAAAGAGTTCTAAAGGATTATAGAAAGCTTTCATGATTGTAGAATATCATACTCAGAATTTACCTCTGAACTATAGAGGTTTATCAAAGAAGAAATTAATCATAATTATATCCAATACTATTTGATCGCAATCTCACGTGTCAACATATCTTGCTGCTTTGTCCATTATTCTATGGACAAATACTCTTGTTCAATCTTAGCGATACTCACATTCGGGAAATCCTTCAACCTTTCAGGTTGAATCTTAGGTTTCTCACTTGGCATCATTATTACTGACATCCCATATCATGTTACTAGCTTTTTCATAACTATAGTATTGACACTATCAGGTTGTCATCCTGAGAATTCATTAGAAAACCCATTCATAACACTCCTTGCTTCTCATTCCATAGTTGCTTCCCCAGCCTTTTCTTTATCAATCACATCCTTCTTATTATCTGATTCTTATTTACTTCTGTTATTTACTTTCACCTTCACCTCTTTATTGAGACACCTTTTTGCACTTGGTACCTCCTTATCGGTATTCCGTCTCATTTACTCTATAATCATCACGTTATTTCAATTTAAACTTTCCGAAATGAATCTGGCCCGATTCCTTTAACTTAGATTCATATAATCTACTTCTGCCAACCTTGTTTCTCATTACTTGTTCTTTTCTATCCATGGTTTTCCATAGGTTGTCTTTCGTAAGTCGGACCAGGTCGTATATCTACATTCTTGTACTCCTATCATCTGTTGAACATTTGCATTTTACTGGCGTAGCCTGGCCACATGAAAACCCGTTATGACCGTGCTATAATTTTGGGGGTAAGGCTGGCTCGAATACCACCGTCCGAACATTTTAAACTCTCAGGTGGCCCAATAAGTCTCGGGCTCAACCGCCCTTCCCTCCAAATCTCATTAATTCTTTCCATGGGAATATCTTTAACATCATGAATCATCAACCTCATATTCTCTATCTTGTTTGCGCAGAAGTACACTAACATAAACTTGTTTGTCATTCATCAACATGCCATTTAGTTAATCAATGGCAGCACTGTCTTTATCTTTACATTGTCATCTACTTTCTTAGAAGAATCACCATCGCTTGTTGTTTACGTAGTGCATTAATAGCTAACCCTACGGGTTTCAAATCCCTTAGGGAGACAAAGTGATCACTATTCCTTATCCATACGAAACACTTCCTGAACTTGATGTAGATATAACATGAAGTAGATAGAATTGCAGAAGAGTTTCAAGTATCGCAGCTAGGTCCGGTTGATGAAACTATCACTTATGCATCTTCCATAAAAGACTGGAAACTTAACGGTTTACTTCATCAATTTTGTACCATGGTCCTGGTTTGCCTCAAAACGGGACCTTCTAAGGTACGTAATATGCTTAAGACTCCATCAGGAATCGAATCTTTACTTAAACTATTATTACCTTCGATTCTTGCACAATCATCAAAAGGAATGTAACTTCCTCCACTCCAATATGACCTTCAAGGTCTTTCCAAATATCATTTTGTTTCTTCGGTATGAACATTTATAATTATTCCTTTATACTTAAACTGTCGGCCACCTCATTGGCCTTTCCTGATAATAATAATTTCTGGTAATCCTTGTTCCTTGGATATATTCCAATTCAAACATTTCTACCTCATTCCCATCATTTTTGGGTGAAAGCATTCTCCCTTAAGCTCTGCTGATGAAGAAAAATATATTTAACAGTCTTTCTCCATAAGTCATTGCTTCCACCTACTCGTGGGAACTTTATCACGTTTATTCCCCATCCTACTTAGGATACTTCTCTTCTTAGTTCTTTCCTTATCTTAGGATAATCTCAACCTTTATAGGTTCAATCCATACTTCCTCATGGTCTCATACATGCCTCATCTGGCATTACTGTTACTATGTCATACATTCCTTACCAAACTTCCATTTTGAAGTTCGGAATATTACCTTTTTCCTTGTAAGGTTTCATAGGTCATCCTCATCCTTCCTCCTGTATTTTCTGGGTACAGGGTATATCAAAATGTCATTGATCAATACTCTAATAATTCTATCTATGTTCTTTCCAGAACTCTTTTTTTTTTCTAATAATCCTTACCGGTCATTGTTGCCTTAGCAAGTCCAGCTCATATCATCTGAAGTCATAATGTCGTTATTAGGGTTAATGCCACCCCTTGTGCATTCCCCAGGGTTTGTCTTAATTCATTGATATCCTATCCTTAATTCAACTGTCAATGAATTCTTGCATCTTATAATTGGCAATCAGATCATGTATCCTTAATAAAGGTCTCTTTTCAATCATTCTCATTTGATAATCGATCGGTGGCTTAATGCCACCCTCTTCTTTCAGATAGTTGTCAGCCTATTTGGCCTTCCAAAAAGGCAACGTATGCCTATCTCCTCTCTTACAGAACTTGGTAATGGCAGCAAGGATGTTTTGGAAAATATTGGTCGAGTTCAACGTGAATCTATTAGTACTTATCGTTCTTCTCAAATGTACTTGCCTTAGACAAAATTTCATTTCTACAGCATACTGATCCATCTCTGACCATTTCTATACTCTCTTCATAAACCTTCGTTGTTTACTTCCCTTAGTCGTAATATGTTCATGGTATTCATGATACCCTAACATCATGCATCTCAAGTCACTATACTCCCATTTTACTCAAAATCTTGGACAACCATATACACATGAGTCACTTTAGTACAGGTTACCCCATCCCAAAAAGGTCTAGTAAATTCCCCATCAAAACATGGGTTGCAAAGGGTTTAGTAGAAGACTCCTACAATCTCATTAATATTTCCTTTATATCAGAAGCCCTTGCAGTCGGTGCTTACTTAGAAGCAACCCTGCTTTGTCTTTTCATTGCTGGTCTAGTCACTTTATAGTCCGTTGTGACTTGGCCTCAACTGGCCACACTAAAATAAAAATATATGATTTTAGGGGTTGGCTAATAGCATTACTTTTCTAGCAATTGCCGGCATAGTGCCTTCTTCTTTGATACCTTTCTACCTTTCCAAAACTTTACTCCATATAAGTCTTAATCGACTACTCGGCACCGTCTCCGGTCACCTTTCCTCCACTTTTATCTTTTCAACTATTCTTATCAATCCCGCGTGCCACGCAAGCTTACCATTCCTGGCATAACAGCCTTTTCACTTAAGTCAATCCCGGAGTTTCTCCGTCCGGCTAGTTTCTTACTTACATTTCCTGTTTTCGTCCAATCTCACTTCATCATATTATCACTACCGTCGATTGTAATGCTCAGGGTCCGTTTACTAACCCATTTTATAGCAACCTTACCCAAATCACAGGGTTTGCTCCAGTTTCTACTCTCTTCCATGACATTCTCTGATTATCAGAAAGACAAGGTTTGCCAAAATTCACAGAATTCCTTTCCAGACTCAGGGAAATTTTGATCAATCTACCCACCTACTGGTAACATCAAGGAGACCAGTTTCGAAACCTGAAGAATAGTTCTATGAACCTCCAAGCAGTGGAATCATAAGCAGTCATAGTTAACGAAATAATCATCATCGGATTGGAAGTTTACCCACTGGAGAGGAATCAATTATATCCATCCCTTAGAAGGGAATCAATAATTTCAAACTGAAACCTGTCACAACGTCCTGATATTCAATACTACCAAATGTCGGTCTACCTAACCCTTTATGCGAAGCGTCATTGGAAGCACAAAGTCTCCTTTTTCCATTAAGCAATGCCAGCTCTTGGTCATTACCAATTTCACCTTTTAGCTCCAGGAAGATTTTCTCACATTTTTCTCTTTAACTGCTGATCGTATTACTTGATCTATTATAATTCCGTGTCGGAGTAAACTTAAGGTAACTACTATAATCCATTCAAAGAGAAGAAGGAATTTAATATTCCTCTGAATCACATGCATCTAACGTTTCTGGTTCATCATTTAACTGAGTTGAATTAACTCTATACTCAGTCTCTGGCAGTAGTCTCATTACGAGTTCATCTTGACTCACTGGTCTTATCTTCCGGTAGGTTCTGAGATCATTGTCTTGCTTACTACTTCCTTATATAACTTTTACCCAATCATTCTATTACTTCCCAATGTCTTTACTTTCTAAATGATTCATTCATAAAATGAACATTTTCCTTAATAAAACCACCTTATTAACCTCAATTTGGTTCCATAATTTACAACCTACGACACCTGCCTTCTCATGGCGAATTATTACTGACCATATTCATACTAATTCATTTATCAAATGATATGGCACTTACTGCCTCCTTCTCAACTATTCCTAGGGACTCTACTCCTCGCCCTATATCACTGTCTTTGATAATCATACATCCCTCTAGCTCTTTCTTTGTTAAGATGAAAATCTCTAAGGATTCTCATCTATTTCCGTATAAGATCTCAAGTAATTCTTCCAATCCTTCTTTCTTGCTGGTACTACGTCTGGTAGTCCGGCTATGAATTCAACATGCATCTTCAGATCTCTTAATAATATATCAGTTCTTTATACTCACTTTTCTGAGCACCATATCTTAATCATCACAGTCATTCTGGCTGCGACCCTCATTACCCATGGGTAAGCTCCTCATCCTAACAGGATTTTCCTTATCTGCTGGAACCTCTTCCGGGTCTCCAGTAGGGTACTCCATCGAATTACCCGCTGATCTTCAGCATATAAAGCATCATCGCGCTGTTGCTCGTATGCCTCAAGGTCAGTCACCTTACTCGTCGATACGATATCGAGCTAAGTTACTATCATTATACTTACGAGTTCCCATAAGGGTTTTATATGTCATCACTACATTAAGTAGTCCGACTATGAACTTGGCAAGAGTTCTTATTATCTTATTGAATTTATTGTTTTAACGTCACCTCATCTCTGGGGTTTATAACGTACGCTCTGATACCACTTCTGTAACACCCCCAGATCCGGGGTCCGGGATCCGGTGGTTACGGTTTCCAATTCTGTCCACAACACTTGAACTTTCTTTAACATAAAATAAATTACGTCTCTATAACCCAACACAATAATATAAAACACACCCGTTATAGTCCCAGAGATGAAATCAGAGTAACACTCAAATTTTTATTAATCACATTATGAGTTCTTACAATCCAAAAGAATTTCAATATAAATACATACTCTTTGCCATCCATTTACATAAGGCATACTAGACCATATTCTTGGTACTGAAAGAATAAATATACCCTACCAATAGCTTCTTCTTCAGCTCTGGTAGTCTCATCGTCCTCGCCCGCGTCGAGTGCGCCTTGTGCGAGTCATCTGGTCTAGCTGTTGTTGTGATATAATAATAAAGCAAGGGTGAGCAATAGCCCACCAACAATAATATATGACTGAACGATAATGTATAACAGTTCAAAAGTATCTTTCAAACCATATGCCATGCCTTTACGGAAATGATGCCAGTATAATATGAACGATGAAGTTACAAGGTAACTTAAAGTATTTGTTTGTAGAAATATCTGCTACATCAAAGTAAGCGAGATATTCTTATTGTTATTAAGAAGAGGAACTTGCAAGAAAAGGTTGCAATTCCAGTTATGACCCTTTTCCAACTCTGCCAACAGTAATCATGTTGCAGGAAATAAATAAATTTGGATGATGAACCAATGATGGAGTATTCACCGCGCCCGCTGTTCCAATCTTGATGATCAGTCGAGATCGTACATGTCAATTTAGATTTACTACCGGTAGAAGGAAGAACTGACGGCTTTACTTGTATACCGCCATGCTAGCTCTCCCCGGCCAACGGTTGGGCCAAGGGGATGGACCGGCGCTACTCGGCCTCTTACACGACTCCTAGTTCAAATAGAGTTCATGATTCTGAATATAACGTTCGTCCCCCTTTCCCCAAGTATAATACTTGTTGATAAGACTCCACAAAGTAGTCGTATCTAGTTGGAAAGGAAAATTTACCAATAACTCCCAAGCTATTACTTGGTAACGGATATCAACTTGTTCCAGTGATCTTACCCCTCGAAAGATGAGAAAGTAAGCAACGACTTAATAAGTCAACAGCACCCGAGTTGCGAGTGAAGGGAATACTTTATGACCGGGAAGTCGACAAGATAAATAACATTTTCCAAGTAAGGTTCCCTTATTATTAAGGAGGTAGACTCAAATAAGAATGATGTCTGAGAACCTTCCTTGATATAGGATTAATAATAATATGACTCCGAAATATTTTTCGTAATAATCGAAGAAGATAAACCTTATTGAGGTTATTCTAAGTATGGAATAAATATTCAGAGAATATTTATTGAATTAAAAATATTTAAAGAATATTCAGGAATATGAAAGAATATCTTTAATCAGAGTATTTTTCAAATAATTCTTGAAGAAATATCGAGAGAATATTTATCGCATAATTAAATATTCAAATGAATATTCCAAATAATATTCATTAATCAATAAGACCTGAAAGGAATATTTAAAATATTTAAAATAATATTCGATGATTAAATAGAACCCTGGATGAATATTCAAAATAATATTCATAATTAATTAGGAATTTAAATGAATATCAATAAAGTAATATTCATTTAATAAATAATATCCTAAATGAATATCAAGTAATATTCATTTAGTAATCCAAGCTTTAAAGGAATATTCGATATAATATTCGATAAGTAAATCAAGCTTCAGATGAATATTGAAGATAATATTCATCAAGTACTTAATACCTTAAATGAATTTTCAAAAGTAATATTTATTTAATGAAATAATATTCTAAATGAATGTCCACATAATATTCATTTAGTAGTCTCATCTTTAGAAGAGTATTCGAAATAATAATCGATAATCAATTCGACTCCGAATGAATATTGACGAATATTATTCGTCGAATGATTACGTTCAAATAATTATTTGAAGTAAGGATCGTTAAAATAATTAGTCTCGAACGAATATTCAAATAATATTCGTCGCCCAAATAATAGAAATATTTACTTAAATATTTTCCTCCGAGGTAATCTCGATATATCAAGGAATATTGACTCCCGGTCTATTTTTGATTAATAAGATGTATACGCCCTTCTATGAGGGTCTTACAATAATCGGCTTATAACTGATATATAACTATCTAGCTTATAAGCCAACAATAACATTCAGGGAACAAGTATATCACTTCAACTTGAAAGTAGGCATGCATGCAATGGCATATGTATATCAGCATATATATATATATTTATTCAATCACAACAACAGCCTAAAAGAAGGGAATTGAAACTTGCCTGGTAGTCGAGTACGGTAAGGGGTAGTGGTAGCGGGTCCCGGTTCAGCTTGGTGATCTATAAATAGCCAAGGCATTCGGGATTAATCACTTAACATATTAAAAGTTAAGTTATACTTAATTCGAAACACGTTCTCGAGTTATCTCGTTATACCCCTTTTTGTGGATTACTTTTATCACTGATCCGACCCGACATTCGTTCGTTAATACGACATGTCATTGCATTTATACTTGGGACATACTTAAGTCATATGAGTTCTAAGGTTGATCGTTACGAACCAATATTATACTCCGAGTTTTATCGCCCGTTTTCTAAGTGTTTTACCGAAGTTATAAAAGAGTCGTCTTTTAGGGGTTCGTTCGCGTTTAACCTCGACTCGAACATTTTTAATAAATCGAAAAAATGATCTTTTTGACATACGGTTTTCTTTCACGCCTTCCTTTTTACCTCTAGTATTTATTTACCAAGATTCGCCATGACGTTACATAGTTTACGAGGGTTCAATTACAGTTACGAACTTTCGTTTACGGATTCGAACTACTTTTAGTAATTTGGTCATAAATCCTAAACCGTAAGTCCGTTTCATGCGATCTTTATATCAAAACGAAGCTTGAAACATAATCTATCCTATCATGGCAGAAAATGAAGCTGTACAGTGAGTTATAGCTACTGTGATGCTCGGTGTTTAATAGTCTAACGAAAATTCGGCATTACGACGGCTATAAATCGAACGTTCTAAAATTCATAACAATCAATCCAAGCCACACCGGGCATACTATACATGGTTTTCATCTTAACCAGTCCAAGAAGGTTTCAATTAACCATCATAATCATCAAAACTCTTAAATCATCACTACTAACTACATAATCATGCTTTTATGCATATAACAACACCATAATCTTAACTAATCTAAAACCATCAAGAACATATATAAAACTCAAAGTAAGATCTTGGGTTCTTAAGAATTATACCTTCCTTGGAGAGTGTACAAGCTATAATAACCCTTATATAGTCCTTGTATGGCTTTAACAAAGCTTAAATCATCCAAAGAAACCAAGAAATCAAAGTTAGTTTCTTGAAAACACTATTCACCCTCATCTTTGAGGATTTATTTGAAAATGGAAAACATGGAGTTTGAAGCTAAGATTTCTAGGAGATCATTTTTATGAAATATAGGACTCACCATAAAAATTTGGAGATCAAACAATGGTTGGAAGGTGGATTTTGAAATCTTAAAACTCCAAAATTCGAAGTGCCTTGGTTTTGGGGGAAAAACAGTGAACTTCTCGAATTTATTTACCCATCCAAACGATCTTCAAAAATTATGAAATTAAATCCCCAACTTCACCTTGATGTGTAGAAGCTCCATGAATTGTTTCATGATTTTTAGATGAGTAGATCTAGGTGAAAAAAAATGGCAAAGACCCCTGCCCTGGAAAATGCAAATGCTGGAAAAATGGGGGAGAGGTGGTGTTTGCTTGGCTAGTTGTCAAATGATATTTGTGATATGTATAAGTGGGTATAGCTGCTAATACTCCTCTTAATACAAGTGTCAAAGGTTTATGGTGTGTTAGAAAATTGATGATGTGAAGCCTTGTTGTTTTCTTCTTGTCCATCCACCTCATTACTTCCTTTCTCATTTCTTTTCTTCATTTCATTTCCACCAAATATTCTTATATATAACCCCAGCTGATCAAGTAGGGTTTTTTTTTATCTCGTTACGTATTTAATCCGTAATTTCTTTCGCGTTTGCTTGATCGCTTAATCTTGTTATAAAGTTCTAGCGATTTCTAGAACACTTGTTATTCTAACTCAAAGGTTTTCATTCTAAATCCTCAAATCATACTTAATAAATAAAATCCTTGAATCCTTAACATTATAATACTCTTGTCTTGATCGTATTGATAGGCTCTTTACGGTTCGGTCAAATATTGTACCGAAAAAGAATTTGGAATTTCTGAATTCCGATCGTCTCTGCATTCACTTATTTCCTCCGCGTATTACTAATATGACTTCGAAACATCCATAACACGTCCCGTACATAGGGTGGCGTGAAAAGTTTTCCAACTTACAAAGTCACTATTCATCCACCAAATTACTATGCACGTACAGGAAACACTATGCACGTACGGGAAATACTATGCACGTACGGGAAATACTATGCACGTATGGGAAATACTATGCACGTATTCATTTCTCTTCAAGGATCCATTAGCTCCTTCCTGGATGGTAGATTATTCTTATCTAGGTCCTCAACCATCGAATTACTCTATTCTGACAATATACCAATGCATCAGGATCATTGTCCAAAGCAATATCCATTCATTACAATCATTGTTCTTTGAAACCACCATTCATTAGAGCTGGTGACCTTGTTGTTGGAATCATTGTTCCTCATTTTATCATTACTTAATAAAAGTTTTAATTATATCCAAAATTTGGGGTTCTTACAATTGTGGTCCTCCTTTGTATTTGTAATTGGGGTTTTACCTTGTATGTTCATTTTTATTTTCTTTAATCACTGAGACTTGGCTGCTCTGTTGTTATGTCTGTTGTTATGTTCATTTTTTGTTTTATCCTTGACTATTATTCCATGTTTTTGTTCTCCTCTAATTCCCTTTCTTCAAAACCCCAAACCTACAACACCCTTTGTCCTCTTTTTCACTACGAACACAAACAACCCCCTCTTCCTTCTCTTTTTTTCTTTGTAATTTCATTTTTTTTCATCATTTTTGTAAATTTCAAATATTAACTCGTTCGTGTTGAATCGTTTTGTTTGCATATTAACTCGTTTTCTTCACTGAGTTGCTCTGTTGGTGATTGTTGCTGTGTTCTGTGAGTCATCACCAGGTGTTGAGATGTGGATTAGAGAGTTCAGCATTCGTTTGTAATTAGTTCGAAATTTTCTGGGTGTTATTCTACTGAGTTCTGATTTGGTTGTGTTTTACCCATTTTAATGTTATCGGTTGGCTGATAAATTATCATGGCATGTCGTATTTGGTGGTTTTTAAGTGCATTTCCTTCTTTTTTTTTCTTTGTAATTTCATTTTTTTTCATCATTTTTCTAAATTTCTAACATTAACTCGTTCGTGTTGACTCGTTTAGTTTTAATATTAACTCGTTTTCTTCACTGAGTTGCTCTGTTGGTCATTGTTGCTGTGTTCTGTGAGTCATCGTCTGGTGTTGAGATGTGGTTTTGAGAGTTCAGCATTCGTTTGTAATTAGTTCGAAATTTGCTGGGTGTTATTCTACTGAGTTCCGATTTGGTTGTTTTTTGCCCGTTTTCATGTTATCGGTTGGCTGATAAATTCTCGTGGCAAATCGTATTTGGTGGTTTTTGAGTGGATTTCCTTCTCTTTTTTTCTTTGTAATTTCATTTTTGTAAATTTCTAATATTAACTCGTTCGTGTTGACTTGTTTTGTTTGAATACTGTTAGGTCCAAAATAGTTTGTAGAAGGGGGTTGAATACAAACTATACCGTTTTATCGAAATTATTCTTTGGGTGTATAATAAATTTTAAACAATTCGATTCGGAATAAAACGAATACCAATATTTCAAGTTAAATATAAAATTATATTAAACTTGATGGGGTGTGTCTACATACACGGGTACAAATTACAAGGTTTGATGACCAAACTAATTATTACAAATTCTATAAAAAATTCGACATGAACTTTTCTATATTTGTAATAAAAAGATCGAATGCTAAAAGCAATTCGAGAGATAAGTTCTAGGGAACTTAATCCGCTAGATAGTTCCAATAGTACAAGTAATCAAACTCTAGTGGTCAAGATATTACAATAAATACTAGAGATGAATTTACAAGTAATTTAAACTAAGTTAAAGCTCTAGATGGGAGAAGAAAATAAATTTTTGGGTCTCTTTATTTCTCCCCTCTGTATCTCTCTTGGTCCGTGTATCTCTCTGTTTTCTTTTGTTCGTGTGTGTCTGCTCGAGAGATGATATTTGTGAAGATGTTGTTTTGATTTGTCCGGCTGCTTATCTCTTATATAAGCCAACTGCCTTCTTTTTGACACCTTTAACTCTTGGAAATAATATAGCTTCTGCCAGAAATAATAGGTTCATTACCTTGTAATAGTATAGTAGCTGGCACGGGCAATAGTATTCACAAGTCCATGTAATAGTATAGAACACTAAAAACCTCGGTAATAGTATGGATTACTAAAAACCTCGGTAATAGCATGGATGGCTGGAAATAGTATAGCTGGAATGTCTCGGTAATAGTATAACATACTATTACTGTTCAGTTCCAAAAATAGTATAACTGAAATTCCAGAAATAGTATCAAGGAATTTCTCTGTAATAGTATAACATACTATTACAAGGCAGTAATAGTATAGCATACTATTACAAGAACAAACCAAAAAACTATTTCTTGTTAATAATTCAAGGATTAATTAATTTGTATAATTAATTTAGTAAATAAATTAATTCTTCTAGAATTAATTCATTAAATAAATTAATCAAATAATTTAGTTAATTAATAATAGGATTATTATTAATTCTGATTTAATTAATTGATTAATTAAAATAATAAATTAATTCTGATTGAATTAATTTACAAAATAAATTAGTCAACTTATTAAATTAATTAAAGGAGAATTAATATGAAGTCCTTTGATAATTATATTAATCCCAATTTAATTAACCTTTTAATTAATTTACAGAATAAATTAATTTTGATAGAATTAATTTATCAAATAAATCAACCAAATGATTTAAACAATTAAGAGAGAGAATTAATACACCTCCTTGATAGCATAACCCTTGTGGTTTCTTCATCTGACAATTCTGATCATCCACAATAATTACTCCTCGAGCCAGTCTTGATACCGAAATCCTTGTGGTTAATTATTGTAGCACTTCTGTTGCTTGCACAATGATTTATACTATTACCAGTCTTGATAGCTTGAACCACTTGAAGTGAATGAAGAACTTCCACTACGTGATGTTGACACTCGATGCACAGTCTGGTTCATGAGAGACTAACCGCATTGACTGTTCTTCATATTTTGACTTTGAAGTTGTGGTTCCTGTCATCCTTTTCTTCACTCTTTATTCAAACCTTTATAATTTGTATTCTGCCACTGTAGGAACCTCTTGTCACTATAACTAGAACCCACTGTCTTGATTACTCCATTGACGATTGATCAACTGAATGAACTTCTTCAAGTGTAGTATAACTCAAAATGGTAAATTGACTTTGTCTTCTTTCTCTTGATAGTTGAACATTTGAGATCCCTGTGACAGTAGATATATATTATTTACTATTACAATCTTGTTTAAGTTGAGTTGAATCCTCGATGTTTACAAATAGGGTAAACATATGACTTTCAATCTCCCCCTATTTGTTTTTTAAGCAATAACATACAAATTCCTAGAGGATAACTCAACTAAAAACAAGAAGAAGAAAAAGCATTAAAGAACTATAATAAATAATACATAAAAAAAAAAAATTTGGTTTAGCTTTAACATTTCCAGAATCTCAGTAGATGAAATGATAAATGATTGTTCCTTTGACACTGAACTGATCTTCATTAAGTAACTCATCTTCATTTCATGACATATCTGCCTGATAACCCTTTACGTCAAACATTGAACATTATCAGCAGATACTAGAATTCTTCAGTGGTAAAGAATATGACTTGTCAAACACATATTGAAGATTTCTTCTTTGTCGTTTCATACTTCTCTCCTTCTTTATGTCTCCCTACCTAATGTGATATGTCTCCTCCTTATAAGGGTGAATACTGTTTCACTCCCCCTGACAAGGTGAATACTGTTTACTCCCCCTGACAAGGTCAATGCCTTTTCATATCTCTCACCCTTCCTAAGGTACATCATTTTTCTTCCATATCTCTCCCCTTAGATAGAAAATCTTCCCCTCATTAAGGTAAGATTCTTGAATATCTCTCCCCCTTTGTTGAGGTAAAGATAAACTTCTTCTTGAAATAATCTCCCCCTTAGTTGAGTATATCTTACTAAGGTAAGCTTTTAGCTTGAATATACCTTCTTCAATATATCTCTCCCCCCTTAGTTGAGGAATCCTCCAAGAATTCAATTATAGCAAACATCCAATTAAATGAGATGATACCAAATATTCAATTATAACGCACCTCTTACCTTTAGTACAACAGATTCTTCATACATATACCATTGTCTGCTACAATAAAGAAAAGAGGCTTTGCTTGTGTTGAAGGATTTTCATGAAGACTTCCAGAATAGAAGTATGTAGACTGATCAACTTTTCCCTTTAGATATTATAGAATGGCCTCACTATTGATCATCCTGACAACCAAATCTCCCGAAAGTTTCCTTATATCTCCCAACTCTTGTAATTGAACTTTGTTTGGGGAATAGGGAATGGGATTTGGTGTTTATTTTTCTTCCTCACTGTGAGTGTGTGATTCTGTTTCGTGTACCTCACAAGTGTTAAACTCATCTCTCCACTCATATCACCATAGCCCCTTCTAGAGAGGTCACTGGTGGTGCAATGGGGTTTCGTAAATCTCCGATCCTCGTTGGACTCGTCAGACGAATCTGAGTCATAATCTACAAGTTGATAAAATTTTCCCTTTTTGTGGGTTTCAGAATTGAATTCTGAGAAGGTAAACAATGAAATCAAAACTTAGAATTAAGATCATGTTTCCTTCTAATGTCTGTGACGACATCTCCTTGTTTAACTCATCAGGTGAATCTGAATCACAATCAACAAGTTACCGATCCGCACCTATGTCGGACCCGATAGCCGCAGGATCCAGAGATGTTCCCTCTGGGGAGTTAGATAGTGATCCTGAAAGATTTTGCATTAGGGATCAAAGCCTTCTCTTGAGGTCTATGAAGACTCTTGGTTCTTTGAGGAACCTTCAACTTATAATCCTAACCGTAAAATGGTCGGAGTATTAGTTGTTTCCGTCAATTCGTCCTTAGTGTGTGCAATCTCAATTTATGCATAGGAAGTATTTTAGTCTTGTGTATAAGGTAGTGACTTACCAACAGATGCCCTGGCCGACAGGCAAATTTCAATAGACTCATCCTGTTGAGAGAATGAATCCAGAGACTGTTTTATTGCCATTTTCAGCTCTGCATCCTTTTGGGAGAATGCAGGCGAGCTTACAGATACCTCAATTTATATATATTTATTCTCCTTGAGAGGTAGAGCTGTGGGTTTACTATCCCTCACATCCTTATTTGATGCATCAAGTACAGTTACTCCCTTAATGACCTCTAGTCAATAGGTTACTTCCACTTCAGGGGTAAGTTAGGATGTGTTTAGATATGGATTTATAGTCCGGGATAGAAGTTGTTGGATTTACAACCTCATGATTTTCAATTGTGAGAAACCTTCCACTAGGAGCTGAACCTGCATCACATAGCAGTAGAGCAACATAGAGATAGAATGCATTTACATCATACCAGAACATTGAGTGAAAACATATGCATTATATCATGTGAGAGAAATGATGTACAGTTGTGACTTCAAAAAGTTTTACAATATAAGCAATCACAACTGTAGAAAGAATTGAGTTTTCTTTTAAAAACTGTTAATATGCAAGAGTTTGTATTTATGCATAAAACAATGTATTATCATGTCTTTTAATGAAAACTAGGTTGTTAATATTTAAAAGACACACACTCTTGACTTCGCAGTAATTAAGAAAGAAAGATAAATATATACTAACACTAATGATTTGTAGATAAGCAACATTTACATAGAATAAATCCTAAGTAATATCATCAGAGCTAATATATACATCACAATTGGTCTGCAATAAAGTATTAGAGCAACTAGCAATTGTTAGTAAACAAATATTCACTATTTGATACCAACTGTTAGTATTTATCAGAAACTTTAGAATGCAAGTAATTGTGTTTGTGATTTCTTTACCAGTATTAAATTATGAGCAAATAAACCATTGAATTGCTTCAAGTCATAATTTAACTAAGATAAAAAAATAATCACTGTTAAATAATGAATAATCAATGATGCCAATTGTTTGATATTGTTAAATTGAATACCAATTGTCAGAATGAATATTAGTATATAACTACTTATGATTATCATTCACTGATATTCATAAGCACGGGGAACTGGTTGTCAAGAAATACACAAGCTTTTAAGATATAACATTTTAAACTTATGATTTCAAGGCAACTCCTCGTTTATAACAGTTGTTAACTCCTAACAACGACAACCTTGGTTCTATAGATAAGACTTTATTACCAAAGTTGTCTTGTCTGCAATCTTCGAAATAATCTTCTAAGTCCAATACACCTTGATCCATTGTATATAACATATATTATCAACGTGATTAGAAGTTGCAAATAATCATAAAAATTATTCCAAGTTAATTTTCACTTAGGAAATTTTCACAACTTGTATAGTAGTATGAGTGAATTTCAAAAGATACAACATTGATTACTTAGAGGAGTTCTAAGTAATTTCACTCATGCCAATACATCTCACAATTAGTTAGTAAATAGAATTCTAACAAAATATCATTAACTGATATAAGTCAAAACTTCAATACAACCAATTGTTAGAACCATGATATTAATTATAGTGAATTTCTGAAAATGGAACATTGATGAATTCACTAGAATTAACATCTGACAACTAAATTGAAAACCAACAAAATTGTTAGGTCCAATTCAATTTGTTGTATATTTATTTTAATAAATATGAGGTACAGAGCAAATACTTAAATTGAATTGCTTCAAGTTCCATAACCCATATAAATCAAAATCATAATAATAATAATAATAATAAATAAATAAGTAATAAATCTCTATGAGTTAGATTTTAGCACTTAATTATTTAAATTATCCTTAAATATCACCAATAAAATATATGTCAATTATACACATGGTAATCAATAAATAAATAAGTAATAAATCTCTATGAGTTAGATTTTAGCACTTAATTATTTAAATTATCCTTAAATATCACCAATAAAATCTATGTCAATTATACACATGGTAATCATTCAACAGATAATTCTCAGCGTGAGGTCTGGATGTAAATAAGTTCACAAGTCCTTTCGAAATGGACAATTGAATACTTATGAACTCATTTATGAATTGCTCATAATGAATTAACAAGTCCTTTCAATACTCACAATTGAATACTTGTAAACTCATTTAAGAATTACTTATGATAAAATCACAAGTCCTTTCAATACGGACAATTGAATACTTGTGAGCTTCCTTAAGAATTACTTAACAAATGGGATTTGCAAATCATATAGCATTAATAAAATCCAAAGTTTACAAACCAATCTTGAAAAATTAATTTCATCAAGTGATTTAGCAAACATGTCTGCAAGTTAATCTTAATGAAAGACATGCTCTCAAAAGAATTGATACCTTTTGCAAGATGCTTAGTCTTGAGCGTTCCACAGAGTTGTTGGAGATGAATTTGATTCCTTATGTTCTCCTGCTTTCGTACAACTCATTTGATCTGTCTCTATGCAACAAAACATGTCAGAACTGATGTCTCTAGGGTACCATCTCCTTAGATTTGGGTCCAACTTAAGACATCTGAAAATCAATTGTAATATCTACAAAAAAAAATTCTCTAGGTTCCACTTGGGGCCTTGCACATTTGCATATTGAGAATAAAATATGTGTGTAAGTGATCTATTAGCAATTGAATAAGATATTGAGCTAATGATTCCTTTATAGCCGAGTAGATCCTAAACTTGTTGGGTTAAATATTTCTAGGGTACCATTTCCTCAGATTTGGGTCCAGCTTAAGATTTTTGATTACCAACTTGTTAGGTCCAAACTAATAGGTCAAAAGCCAGCTATAGTGGTGTGTTGGCAGAGAGTCTTGACAAGTCTAGAATCTTCTGAACACAAACAAAAGATCCTTGATTTATTTTTATTGTCATCATTCTTTTGGCTTAGTAAAGTAAATCAAAAGAATTGCAACTTTACCAACATCAAAACAGCAAATATCTTGATATCAATTTATAGTTAGTAGACCAACATATAATATAATCATGATATCATTGCACATATATATCATTTATATTTGTGCCTAAAGATGTAGAGAGTTCTATAAATATGACACCAATTGTTAAAAGATACCCACTGTTAAAGATTGATACCAACTATTAAATTATAGTTAGGGTGTCATACCATGTCTTCCATGCTTGCTTGAGTGATAATACCAGTTCATATATACTACCTGTAGAGATCTTCCATTATCTCACCAACCAGGAGTGCACTTGTTCACATTCCTCTAGCATCCAGATTCAATAGGTCCAGATGTCCATTATAATCTTGAATGTCAGCAGGTACCTGATATCCTCAAGTCTTGTCACTGGTGCTTCTTGTCAGATATACTGTCTTATCAGCTTGTAACCTTGCATCCAGTTTGGCCTTGTCCCTCATAACAATGCCTTGACATCATCCAGGTAGACTACTCGTTATCCTTGTACCAAATATAGCCTTCTTGTTCGGTCTGGATACCAGCTTCCCTACAGTCTGCCTTTTGTACTGATTGAGATCATCTTGCATTGCAATCACTCAATCTGGATCTTTCAGAGCCTTTGTAGCTTGCTTAGTTTCTTATAAAAGAAAACTAAAGAAATAATCATTGGTACTTGAAGCTCTGCTAGTCTTTTACTTCCATAATTAGGAACACTAAGAACTAGGACAAAGAATTAATTGAGTCAACATTCTTTGTCTTGGCAGACATGTTCTCATAGTGTCCTATGATTTTCAATGTGGTGTTGAGTTGACTGGTTGATCCATCAGTTGCTCCCCCTAACATGCTGTTGGGTTTACATGAAGATTCTCCATGTTTGACATTGCTTGGATCTGAATTACCATCACCATTGACAGCTGGGAGCTAGAAGTTGTTGAACATCACTAAGACTTCAATCACCTTCTGTTGATTAATAACAATCACCCTGTAGGCTATTGACTCCACTGTGTAACCAAGGAAATTTTCCTTTTGAGAATTAGCTGATTGCCAAGATTCTTATTTCCATTTATCATTGCAAAACAATTTCCTTCATACTTGTGGGGTCTTCCTATAATTCTTACTGATCAGGGTTTGATCATGTAAGTAGCAAACTATTGACTGCTTCAGCATTAATACTTTTGAAGGTCCAGAAATCATCAAGAACACTAATTGATAGGTCCTGTTATCTGGTCTCCAAGTTGTCTTAGTCAGTTTTGCTTCCTGCCAATATTCTAGATGTGATCAATCACCATCAGTGGTGTCTTGTCTTCAGATTGTCTGAACAACAACTTGTTTGTTGAGAGAAGTTATCAGTCATCACCACTAAAGTATATTTTTCTTTGATGTAGAACTTCTGTGTGATGCTTATTTGACTTCCCTTTATGACATGCCTCATAATTCATTTTGCTTTAATTCAATATGAAGAAGTCTCATTTACTGATTCGATTTCCAGGAATGAATCTCTTAATTTGACATTCAGGTGAGAGAGCTCCTTATGTCATAGCTGAACTCTTTTCTGATGAAGCTTTAAATTAACCCTTGTTGACTTCACCTTTGACTGAGATTCCATGTCAACTACAAATAAGTTCTCTTTCCTTACTCCTCGAGTAGTAGGTTCTTCATCTTCTAAAAATGCTTTATTACTGAAAACATTCCTAGCTATTGAATATCCATGACCCTAGGTCATACCCTTGCTGTTGTCTCCAAGGGATAAACCACTTGGCCTATCTTCACATTCACATTTGATAGCAGGGTTCTTTCTTCGATGATATGCTTTGAATAAATCAATAATACTGCATAATCGATTAACCTGATAAGCCCTACATTCACAAATGGATAAAAATTTCTTGGTACCAAGATTTACTTGGGTCCAGATGGATTAGAGATATCTCTGTTTATAGAGGTAATCTACAGACTTGACATTCATACAGCATACAAACCATCACACATTTAAAAAATGCAAACTATGACATGTATGCATTAGTGGTAACAACAAACATAGCATTCATATAGCAATAAAACCATCACACATTTAAAACGTGCAAACTATGCCATGAAATGCTATTTAGAAAATCCAGTTAACCTATATACCAGAATTTTCTAAAACCAGTTGGAATAAAAGAATTAATAAGTAATCACTAATTCTATCTAGTCCAAGGATGTTGTTATATACTAGCTAATAGTCTGTATTACCTAAGTAGGTTTTAGATACAACTTTGTGTTCTACAAACATCCTAGGTAATCAATCCATCTTATAAACCTTTTTAAAACCTTAACAAACAATTCAAATGAATAAACAAATCTGTTTTACTGGGGATCCTAAAACTAGCTTAAGCAGAGGTCTTATATGCTTAACATATAGCAATAAAGAATTAAAAGATATTGTCTAAGGAATAGCTCTAACTCACTACTGCAATTAATTAAATTCAGCAAATATTCATACATATATTAAGATCTTATAACCAAATATATAACAATTTAAAACTAAGATCTCAACATGCATTGAATTCTGAGAATTACATATTACATTAGTTTGAAGAATTGATACCTGAGACATGTGAGGTGAATGATCTTCAGAGATTGCTATGAAAGCAAGATATTCATTATATTCTTCTCATCATCTGATCCATCCCAACTCTTTCCTTTAGCAATATAAGTTCTGCACCGATGCTTCTATTTCATCTCATTTAATGAATCCCTATTCATCTTTGTCTGGCATAATTCTGTACCATGTTATACACCTTGATAGTTATTTATCACATATAGCTTTTCATAACTGCAACTATCATGTCTTGTTCTTTCCACCATCTCAGTCTTGTAACCACCTCTTGAGTTGAACTATATCTTGAAGAGTTTCTATTTTGGAATAGATAGGACTGATCCCTGGATACAGCTTTAGCACTCTTTCTGAATTAGTAACTCTTCATGTCTGTTCTGAGGTTCCATCATTAATTCTGACTGAGATGTCTAACTGTCTAGTCCATTCTTAAACCTCCTTGATTCCATTTTTCTAAAATCTCTGTTGATTCCTTGAAAGATATTTATTTGGTACAAACCACTAAGTGTTTTGGATTTAGCATTGGGGAAATTCACTAAGTGTTTGTAAATCATTGAATCACTAAAGTTGACTAAAATCTTCAAGAAAAATTCCATCCACTAAAACCTCTTTCATTCCTGCTTCTGAAATACCAATAAGTCACATGGAATATGACTTACAAAAACTTAACAAATTAATCTTCAGCAGGTAGAAATTAATTCCATTGAAAAATACATCTTCTTCAAAGATTCAAAATCATCTTTGACGTCCAGAGGAATCTTCCACTAACAATATTCTTAGAACCATTGGCTTAGAAAAAATTCAAATTATTTAAAATTCAAAAACTTCAAGGACTTGAAAATTTTTGAGAAATAAAAAAATCTGAAAGTAAGTTCAAATTGTTTAAAATTTGAAATTAGAGTCAAATTAATTAAGAATCAAAAAATCTCAAGAAATGAAAATTTTTGAGAGTTAAAGAATCCGAAAATAAATTCAAGTTAATTCAAATTTTAAAGTATCAAGAATTAAAAATTTTGAGAATTAAACAATTTGAAAATTAACTCAAGTTATTTAAAAATCAAAATTTCCAAGAATTAATCATTTCAAGAATTAAAAAATTCGAATATAAGTTAAGATTATTTAACAATCAAAAAATCTCAAAAATGAATATTTTGAAGGTTAAAGAATTCGAAAATAAAGGAGTTGACTTGTTGGTCTAATACTGGATTTAATTTATGTATGGGTCAACAAACTCGAAAACCAATTGGAGGACCACAAAAATAAGGATCTTGATTTGTGCGTCAATCAGAAGGCGCGGATACCAATTGTTAGGTCCAAAATAGTTTGTAGAAGGGGGGTTGAATACAAACTATACCGTTTTATCAAAATTGTTCTTTGGGTGTATATTAAATTTTAAACAATTCGATGCGGAATAAAACTAATACCAATATTTCAAGTTAAATATAAAATTATATTAAACTTGATGGGATGTGTCTAAATACACGGGTACAAATTACAAGATTTGATGACCAAACTAATTATTACAAATTCTATAGAAAATTTTACATGAACTTTTCTATATTTGTAATAAAAAGATCGAATGCTAAAAGCAATTCGAGAGATAAGTTCTAGGAAACTTAATCCGCTAGATAGTTCCAATAGTACAAGTAATCAAACTCTAGTGGTCAAGATATTACAATAAATACTAGAGATGAATTTACAAGTAATTAAAACTAAGTTGAAGCTCAAGAGGGGAGAAGAAAATAAATCTTTGGGTCTCTTTATTTCTCCCCTCTGTATCTCTCTTGGTCCATGTATCTCTCTATTTTCTTTTGTTCGTGTGTGTCTGCTCGAGAGATGATATTTGTGAAGATATTGTTTTGATTTGTCCGGCTGCTTGTCTCTTATATAAGCCAACTGCCTTCTTTTTGACACCTTTAACTCTTGGAAATAGTATAGCTTCTGCCAGAAATAATAGGTTCATTCCCTTGTAATAGTATAGCAGCTGGGAAATAGTACTCACAAGTCCATGTAATAGTATAGAACACTAAAAACCTCGGTAATAGTATGGATTACTAAAAACCTCGGTAATAGTATGGATGGCTGGAAATAGTATAGTTGGAATGTCTCGGTAATAGTATAGCATACTATTACTGGTCAGTTCCAGAAATAGTATAACTGAAATTCCAGAAATAGTATCAAGGAATTTCTCTGTAATAGTATAACATACTATTACAAGGCAGTAATAGTATAGCATACTATTACAAGAACAAACCAAAAAACTATTTCTTGTTAATAATTCAAGGATTAATTAATTTGTATAATTAATTTATTAAATAAATTAGTTCTTCTAGAATTAATTTATTAAATAAATCAATCAAATAATTTAGTTAATTAATAATAGGATTATTATTAATTCTGATTTAATTAATTGATTAATTTAAATAATAAATTAATTCTGATTGAATTAATTTACAAAATAAATTAGTCAACTTATTAAATTAATTAAAGGAGAATTAATATGAAGTCCTTTGATAATTATATTAATCCCAATTTAATTAACCTTTTAATTAATTTACAGAATAAATTAATTCTGATAGAATTAATTTATCAAATAAATCAACCAAATGATTTAAACAATTAAGAGATAATTAATACACCTCCTTGATAGCATAACCCTTGTGGTTTCTTCATCTGACAATTCTGATCATCCACAATAATTACTCCTCGAGCTAGTCTTGATACCGAAATCCTTGTGGTTAATCATTGTAGCACTTCTGTTGCTTGCACAATGATTTCTACTATTACCAGCCTTGATAGCTTGAACCACTTGAAGTGAATAAAGAACTTCCACTACATGATGTTGACACTCGATGCACGGTCTGGTTCATGAGTGACCAACCACATTTACTGTTCTTCACATTTTGACTTTGAAGTTGTGGTTCCTTTCATCCTTTTCTTCACTCTTTATTCAAACCTTTATAATTTGTATTATGCCACTGTAGGAACCTCTTGTCACTATAAATAGAACCCACTATCTTGATTACTTCACTGACGCTTGATCAACTAAATGAACTTCTTCAAGTGTAGTACAACTCAAAATTGAACATATGACTTTCAAATACTAACTCGTTCTCTTGACAATTGAACATTTGAGATCCTTGTGATAGTAGATATATACTATTTACGATTACAATCTTTTTAAGTTGAGTTGAATCCTCGATGTTTACAAATAGGGTAAACATATGACTTTCAAATACTAACTCGTTTTCTTCACTGAGTTGCCCTATTGGTGATTGTTACTGTGTTCCGTGAGTCATCGCCTGGTGTTGAGATGTGGTTTAGAGAGTCCAGCATTCGTTTATAATTAGTTCGAAATTTGCTGGGAGTTACTCTACTCAGTTCAGATTTGGTTGTGTTTTACCCGTTTTAATGTTATCAGTTAGCTGATAAATTCTCGTGGCTTGTCGTATTTGGTGGTTTTTGAGTGGATTTCCTTCTCTTTTTTTCTTTGTAATTTCGTTTTTTTCATCATTTTTGTAAATTTCTAAAATTAACACGTCCGTGTTGACTCGTTTTGTTTGCATATTAACTTGTTTTCTTCACTAAGTTGCTCTATTGGTGATTTGTTGCTGTGTTCTGTGAGTCATCGCCTGGTGTTGAGATGTGGTTTAGAGAGTTCAGCAACGTTTGTAATTATTTCGAAATTTGCTGGGTGTTATTCAACTGAGTTCTGATTTGGTTGTGTTTTACCCGTTTTAATATTATCGGTTGGCTGATAAATTCTCGTGGCTTGTCATATTTTGTGGTTTTTGACTGGATTTCCTTCTCTTTTTTTCTTTGTATTTTCCTTTTTTTTCATCATTTTTGTAAATTTCTAATATTAACTCGGTCGTGTTGACTCGTTTTGTTTGCATATTAACTCGTTTTCTACACTGAGTTGCTTTGATGGTGATTATTGCTGTGTTCCGTGAGTCATCGTCTGGTGTTGAGATGTGGTTTATAGAGTTCAGCATTCGTTTGTAATTAGTTCGAAATTTGTTGGGTGTTATTATACTGAGTTCTGATTTGGTTGTGTTTTACCCATTTTAATGTTATCGATTGGCTGATAAATTCTCGTGGTATGTCGTATTTGGTGGTTTTTGAGTGGATTTCCTTCTCTCTTTTTCTTTGTAATTTCATTTTTATCCACCATTTTTTAAATTTCTAAATTTAATCGTTCGTGTTGACCCATTTTGTTTGAATATTAACTCGTTTTCTTCACTGAGTTGCTCTGTTGGATACTGTTGTTGTGTTCTGTGAGTCATCGCCTAGTGTTGAGAAGTGGTTTAGAGAGTTCAGCATTCGTTTATAATTAGTTCAAAATTTGCTGGGTGTTATTCTACTGAGTTCTTATTTGGTTGTGTTTTACCCGTATTAATGTTATCGGTTGGCTGATAAATTCTCGTGGCATGTCAAATTTGGAGGTTTTAGCGTGGATTTCCTTCTTTTTTTCTTTGTAATCTCCTTTCTTTTCATCATTTTGTAAATTTCTAATATTAACTCGTTGTGTTGACTCGTTTTGTTTGCATATTAACTCGTTTTCTTCATTGAGTTGCTCTGTTGGTGATTGTTACTGTGTTATGTGAGTCATCGCCTGGTGTTGAGATGTGGTTTAGAGAGTTCAGCATTCATTTGTAATTAGTTCGAAATTTGCTGGGTGTTATTCTATTGAGTTCTGATTTGGTTGTGTTTTACCCATTTTAAAGTTATCGGTTGGCTGATAAATACTCTTGGCATGTAGTATCTGGTGGTTTTTGAGTGGATTTCCTTCCTTTTTTTTGTCATCGTAATTTCATTTTTTTTTTCTTCATTTTTGTAAATTTCTAATATTAACTCGTTCGTGTTGACTCGTTTTGTTTGCATATTAACTAGTTTTCTTCACTGAGTTGCTCTGTTGGTGATTGTTGCTGTGCTCTGTGAGTCATCGCCTGGTGTTGAGATGTGGTTTAGAGAGTTGAGCATTCGTTTGTAAATAGTTCAAAGTTTGCTGGGTGTTATTCTACTGAGTTCTTATTTGGTTGTGTTTTACCCGTATTAATGTTATCGGTTGGCTGATAAATTCTCGTGGCATGTCAAATTTGGAGGTTTTAGCGTGGATTTCCTTCTTTTTTTCTTTGTAATCTCCTTTCTTTTCATCATTTTGTAAATTTCTAATATTAACTCGTTCGTGTTGACTCGTTTTATTTGTATCTTAACTCGATTTCTTCAGTGAGTTGCTCTTTTGGTCATTGTTGTTGTGTTCTGTGAGTCATCGTCTGGTGTTGAGATGTGGTTTAGAGAGTCCAGCATTCGTTTGTAATTAGTTCGAAATTTAATGGGTGTTATTCTACTGAGTTCTGATTTGGTTATGTTTGACCCGTTTTAAAGTTATCGGTTGGCTAATAAATTCTCGTGGCATGTCGTATTTGGTGGTTTTTGAGTGGATTTCCTTCTTTTTTTCTTTGTATTTTCATTTTTTCATGGTTTTTGTAAACTTCTAATATTAACTCGTTCGTGTTGACTCGTTTTTTTTGCATATTAACTCATTTTCTTCACTGAGTTGCTCTGTTGGTGATTGTTGTTGTGTTCTGTGAGTCATCGCCTGGTGTTGAGATGTGGTTTAGAGAGTTCAGCATTCGTTTGTAATTAGTTCGAAATTTGCTGGGTGTTATTCTATTGAGGTCTGATTTGGTTGTGTTTTACCCGTTTTAATGTTATCGGTTGACTGATAAATTCTCGTGGCATGTCGTATCCGGTGGTTTTTGAGGGTATTTCCTTCCTTTTTTTGTCTTTGTAATTTTGTTTTTTTTTCTTCATTTTTCTAAATTTCTAATATTTACTCGTTCGTGTTAACTCGTTGTGTTTGCATATAAACATGCTTTCTTCACTGAGTTGCTCTGTTGGTGATTGTTGTTGTGTTCTGTGAGTCATCGCCTGGTGTTGAGATGTGGTTTAGAGAGTTCAGCATTCGTTTGTAATTAGTTCGAAATTTGCTGGGTGTTATTCTATTGAGGTCTGATTTGGTTGTGTTTTACCCGTTTTAATGTTATCGGTTGACTGATAAATTCTCGTGGCATGTCGTATCCGGTGGTTTTTGAGGGTATTTCCTTCCTTTTTTTGTCTTTGTAATTTTGTTTTTTTTTTCTTCATTTTTCTAAATTTCTAATATTTACTCGTTCGTGTTGACTCGTTGTGTTTGCATATAAACATGCTTTCTTCACTGAGTTGCTCTGTTGGTGATTGTTGTTGTGTTCTGTGAGTCATCGCCTGGTGTTGAGATGTGGTTTAGAGAGTTCGGCATTCGTTTGTAATTAGTTCAAAATTTGTTGGGTGTTATTCTACTGAGTTCTGATTTGGTTGTGTTTTACCCGTTTTAATGTTATCGTTTGGCTGATAAATTCTCGTGGCATGTCGTATTTGGTGGTTTTTGAGTGGATTTCCTTCTTTTCCTTTCTTTGTAATTTCATTTTTTTTATCGTTTTTGTAAATTTCTAATATTAATTAGTTCGTGTTGACTCATTTTGTTTGCATATTAACTAGTTTTCTTTACTGAGTTGATCTGTTGGTGATTGTTGCTGTGTTCTGTGAGTCATCGTCTGGTGTTGGGATGTTGTTTAGAGAGTTCAGCATTCGTTTGTAATTAGTTCGAAATTTGCTGGGTGTTATTTTACTGAGTTCTGATTTGGTTGTGTTTTACCCATTTTAATGATATCGGTTGGCTGATAAATTCTTGTGGCATTTCGTATTTGGTGGTTTTTGAGTGGATTTCCTTCATTTTTTTCTTTGTAATTTCAATTTTTCTTCATCGTTTTTGTAAATTTCTAATATTATCTCGTTCGTGTTGACTCGTTTTGTTTGCATATTAACTCGTTTTCTTCACTGAATTGCTCTGTTGGTGATTGTTGCTGTGTTCTGTGAGTCATCGCCTGGTGTTGAGATGTGGTTTAGAGAGTTCTGCGTTCGTTTGTAAGTAGTTCGAATTTGCTGGGTGTTATTCAACTGAGTTCGGATTTGGTTGTGTTTTACCCATTTTAATGTTATCGGTTGGCTGATAAATTCTTGTGGCATGTCGTATTTGGTGGTTTTTGAGTGGATTTCTGTAACACCCCCAGATCCGGGGTCCGGGATCCGGTGGTTACGGTTTCCAATTCTGTCCACAACAATTGAACTTTCCTTAACATAAAATAAATTACGTCTCTATAACCCAACACAACAATATAAAACGCACCCGTTATAGTCCCAGAGATGAAATCAGAGTAATAATCAAATTTTTTATTAATCACATTATGAGTTCTTACAATCCAAAAGAATTTCAACATAAATACATACTCTTTGCCATCTATTTACATAAGTCATACTAGACCATATTCTTGGTACTGAAAGAATAAATATACTCTACCAATAGCTTCTTCTTCAGCTCTGGTAGTCTTATCGTCCTTGCCCGCGTCGAGTGCGCCTTGTGCGAGTCATCTGGTCTAGCTGTTGTTGTGATATAATAATAAAGCAAGGGTGAGCAATAGCCCACCAACAATAATATATAACTGAACGATAATGTATAACAGTTCAAAAGTATCTTTCAAACCACATGCCATGCATTTACGGAAATGATGCCAGTATAATATGAACGATGAAGTTACAAGGTAACTTAAAGTATTTGTTTGTAGAAATATCTGCTACATCAAAGTAAGCGAGATATTCTTATTGTTATTAAGAAGAGGAGTTTGCAAGAAAAGGTTGCAATTCCAGTTATGACCCTTTTCCAACTCTGCCAACAGTAATCATGATGCAGGAAATAAATAAATTTGGATGATGAACCAATGATGGAGTATTCACCGCGCCCGCTGTTCCAATCTTGATGATCAGTCGAGATCGTACAGCTCAATTTAGATTTACTACCGGTAGAAGGAAGAACTGACGGCTTTACTTGTAAACCGCCTTGCTAGCTCTCCTCGGCCAACGGTTGGGCCAAAGGGGATGGACCGGCGCTACTCGGCCTCTTACACGACTCCTAGTTCAAATAGAATTCATGATTCTGAATGTAACGTTCGTCCCCCTTTCCCCAAGTATAATACTTGTTGATAAGACTCCACAAAGTAGTCGTATCTAGTTGGAAAGGAAAATTTACCAATAACTCCCAAGCTATTACTTGGTAACGGATATCAACTTGTTCCAGTAATATTACCCCTCGAAAGATGAGAAGGTAAGCAACGACTTAATAAGTCAACAGCACCCGAGTTGCGAGTGAAGGGAATACTTTATGACCGGGAAGTCGACAAGATAAATAACATTTTCCAAGTAAGGTTCCCTATTATTAAGGAGATAGACTCAAAGAAGAATGATGTCTGAGAACCTTTCTTGATATAAGATTAATAATAATATGACTCCGAAATATTTTCTGTAATAATCGAAGAAGATAAACCTTATCGAGGTTATTCTAAGTATGGAATAAATATTCAGAGAATATTTATTGAATTAAAATATTTAAAGAATATTTGGGAATATGAAAGAATATCTTTAATCAGAGTATTTCTTAAATAATCCCTGAAGAAATATCAGGAGAATATTTATTGAATAAATAAATATTTAAATGAATATTCAAAACAATATTCATTAATTAATAAGACCTGAAAAGACTATTTAAGGTAATATTCATAATTAATTAGGAATTTAAATGAATATTCAAAAGTAATATTCATTTAATGAATAATATCCTAAATGAATATCAAGTAATATTCATTTAGTAATCCAAGCCTTAAGGAATATTCGAGATAATATTCAATAATTAAATCAAGCTTCAGATGAATATTAAAATAATATCCATCAAGTATTTAATATCTTAAATGAATATTCAAAAGTAATATTTATTTAATAAAATAATATTCTAAAAGAATATCCAAATAATATTCATTTAATAGTCTCATCTTTAGAAGAATAATCGAAATAATAGTCGATAATCAATTCGACTCTTAATGAATATTGAGAAATATTATTCGTTGAATAGTTACGTTCAAATAATTATTTGAAGTAAGGATCGTTAAAATAATTAGTCTCGAACGAATATTCAAATAATATTCGTCGCCCAAATAATAGAAAATATTTACTTAAATATTTCCTCCCGAGGTAATCTCGATATATCAAGAAATATTGACTCCCGGTCTATATTTGATTAATGAGAGGTATACGCCCTTCTATGAGGGCCTTACAATAACCGGCTTATAACTGATATATAACTATCTAGCTTATAAGCCAACAATAACATTCAGGGAACAAGTATATCAATTCAACTTGAAAGTAGGCATGCATGCAATGGCATATGTATATCAGCAATCATATATATATATTTATTCAATCACAACAACAGCCTAAAAGAAGGGAATTGAAACTTGCCTGGTAGTCGAGTACGGTAAGGGGTAGTGGTAGCGGGTCCCGGTTCAGCTTGGTGATCTATAAATAGCCAAGACATTCGGGATTAATCACTTAACATATTAAAAGTTAAGTTATACTTAATCCGAAACACGTTCTCGAGTTATCTCGTTATACCCCTTTTAGTGGATTACTTTTATCACTGATCCGACCCGACATTCGTTCGTTAATACGACATGTCATTGTACTTATACTTGGGACATACTTAAGTCATATGAGTTCTAAAGTCGATCGTTACGAACCAATACTATACTCCGAGTTTTATCGCCCGTTTTCTAAGTGTTTTACCAAAGTTATAAAAGAGTCGTCTTTTAGGGGTTCGTTCGCGTTTAACCTTGACTCGAACATTTTTAATAATTCGAAAAATGCTCTTTTTGACATACGGTTTTCTTTCACACCTTCCTTCTTACCCCTAGTATTTATTTACCAAGATTCTCCATGACGTTACATAGTTTACGAGGGTTCAATTTCAGTTACGAACTTTCGTTTACGGATTCGAACTACTTTTAGTAATTTGGTCATAATTCCTAAACCGTAAATCAAAATGCTTCGATTCTTTCGCCAAAGTGATCTATGTTAAAAAATCTATCAGTAGGATTCATTAACTTTCCAAGAACAGAGAGTTATGGCTACTGACCAGTTCGGTTTCTTAGTGTTAATGAAAATCGGGCATTACGACGGCTACGAATCGAGCGTTCTAAAATTCATTACGCAACAACCAAGCCACACCGGGCATCTAATAAACTTATACACATAATAAGCACCCCAACAAGACCAGAAGCCACTGATCTTAGTATCAAACTCATCATGTTAATCAAATCACTAAATCACTAACTAAACATGCTTATAACATGAACATAATCATAACTAAGCTAGATCCATCAAGAACATGCTTAAAACTCAAAGTAGAGCAAGGGTTTTCAAGTCTTATACCTTCCTTGTAGTATGTTCTAGCCTCACTAAGCTTTGTATGATCCTTGAGTGGCCTTAAGCTAGCTAAATCAACCATAGGAATCAAAGAAAGCAAGATTAGTTCTTGAAAGTTACTATTCACCCTAAATTTGTAAAAATCATAGAAAATTGAAAAATAAGAATTTAGCTCTCAAATTTTTACCACATCTTGGGCTCTTCATAAACTTTGTTTTGAGTCCTAGATCATCAGATATGAAGCTTCCTAGCTAGGGTTTTGAGCCCTCTTTTTCTGCTGGACAGAAACTGGGCAGATTTGTTTCCCCAACTTTGAGCATGGATTTGACTAGGCTATACTATTGTGTTGGCCATGAAATTTTGAGAGAATATTACCCATGGAGTGGAGAGGCTATGGTTAAAATTTGGTGATTTTATCATGGATAGAAATGGAGATATGAATTTTTCTTTAAACTTTGTTTCTGCTGGCAGTTTGTGTTCTTGGTTGTTTTCTTTTCTTTTGCCTTGTTTTGTTTGGCTTGAACTCATCTAATCTTGCATGATACACTTGGTTTTGATAATATCTTGTATAAAGCACCTTTATTAAAGGTGTGATGTATTGGATGATGAAATTGGAGAGACATGTGTTGATTTTTGTGTGGTAAGATGGTAAAGAGTGCTAAGTACTTGGTTTAATCTCTAAGTGTTCTAGTTCCTTGCTAACTAGTTGGTCCCTAGATATTTTCCTTACTTGCACATGCATGCCTTTGTTCTCTGCTTGCTCCTTTGTCCGGTTATTGCTCGTTTCGATTGATCGTTCGTAGGAATATTTCACGGATTTCTAATTAGGGCTTACCGGGAATCTTCTTAATATTAATAATATCATTCTCCATCTTTCTTACTAACTTTCGAATTTATATTCCTTAAATCCCTTCGTTAAATACTTAAGGCTATCAGTGTCCAGGGAACTCTCGGAGAAAATAAAAGTGCGGTTTTTCAGAATCCGACAGCTTTTACATACACTTATTTTCCCCCTGGATCACTAATACGAACTCGGAAATCCGTTCCGAATGCTTCTGTATAGTGTCGTCTCATATTATTATATACTCCCACCAAAACACTATTCATTCTATATTCTTTACTTGTTCTCTTAGGGTGGTACAATTGTCCGTATTCTCTTTCGATCGTTCCTTATCCTTTTTACGGAACTACTGGATTAATCGTTACCGATCTGGATGACATTAGAATATTCTCCTGCTTGAAATTGCCATATCTTATTCCCTTAGAAGATAGATTATTCTTACCTATGTTGTTACCCTTTAGCATTCTTCAAGACATGGAAATAATAAAATCGAATTCCATTCATTCTTTCCAAATATCAATTATTACATTGTAGCCATAACCACTCCTCAGTGGTTTCCTACCTTCATTCTTAAATCAAATATAATAACATCCCAAAATATCAAATCCTCAAAGTTAATATCTCAATTCTTGGATTATAATAATATTTAATCCACTGTCCGGTCAAATATTATACCGAAAAGAATTTGGAATTTCTGAATTCCGATCGTCTCTGCATTCACTTATTTCCTCCGTGTATTACTAATATGACTTCGAAACATCCATATCACGTCCCGTACATAGGGTGGAGTGAAAAGTTTTCCAACTTACAAAATCACTATTCATCCACCAAATTACTATGCACGTACAGGAAACACTATGCACGTACGGGAAATACTATGCACGTATGGGAAACACTATGCATGTACTCATTTCCCTTCAAGGATCCATTAGCTCCTTCCTGGATGGTAGATTATTCTTATCTAGGTCCTCAACCATCGAATTACTCTATTCTGACAATATACCAATGCATCAGGATCATTGTCCAAAGCAATATCCATTCATTACAATCATTGTTCTTTGAAACCACCATTCATTAGAGCTGGTGACCTTGTTATCGGAATCATTGTTCCTCATTTTATCATTACTTAATAAAAAGTTTTAATTATATCCAAAATTTGGGGTTCTTACAGTCTCCCCTCCTTAAAAGGATTCCGTCCCAGAATCAGGTAGGAAGCAAAGAGTCGTTTGCCTGCCGTTCACTCTTTAGCTTCCCGGTCAATTCTTAGTCGTTCTACCCTTCCTCAGCACATCTTCTAGTGCTACAATTCATACTTTATCCTTTTTCCATCAACGTTGCTACTTTTCGTACAACTCACTATCCGGGTTATACTCTTACTCAGTCTTATCCTTATTGATACCTGCAGTAACATTGGTATCACTATCACCCTACGATTCGGAGGTAACCTCGCTCGTACTGTGCATTTCCTGATCGCTTTAATCTTCGCAATCTCGATCAATATAGAGAAGTGGAAAGATTTATTGAGAGATCACTATGATCAATTGAACATTTGTTATATTGCATAGTTAGTACAGAAGGGGGCCAGCCTTTAGTACTTGACAAGCAATTAAACAAGTCATGGCATTCCACTTAGACTTCTATCACATAGACAGATAGTCACGTAGCAGTACCTCCCCTCCTAAAAGGGTTGTTCTTCTCAATTCATAAAGAAGATGAATAAGAGAGAAGAAGAGAAAAGAGTTCTAAAGGATTATAGAAAGCTTTCATGATTGTAGAATATCATACTCAGAATTTACCTCTGAACTATAGAGGTTTATCAAAGAAGAAATTAATCATAATTATATCCAATACTATTTGATCGCAATCTCACGTGTCAACATATCTTATTGCTTTGTCCATTATTCTATGGACAAATACTCTTGTTCAATCTTAGCGATACTCACATTCGGGAAATCCTTCAACCTTTCAGGTTAAATCTTAGATTTCTCACTTGACATCATTATTACTGACATCCCATATCATGTTACTAGCTTTTCATAACTATAATATTGACACTATCAGGTTGTCATCCTGAGAATTCATTAGAAAACCCATTCATAACATTCCTTGCTTCTCATTCCATAGTTGCTTCCCCACCCTTTTCTTTATCAATCACATCCTTCTTATTAGCTGATTCTTACTCATTTCTATTATTTACTTTCACCTTCACCTCTTTATTGAGACACCTTTTTGCACTTGGTACCTCCTTATCGGTATTCCGTCTCATTTATTCTATAATCATCACGTTATTTCAATTTAAACTTTCCGAAATGTATCTGGCCCGATTCCTTTAACTTAGATTCATATAATCAACTTCTGCCAACCGTGTTTCTCATCACTTGTTCTTTTCTAACCGTGGTTTTCCACAGGTTGTCTTTCGTAAGTCAGACCAGGTCGTATATCTACATGCTCGTACTCCTATCATCTGTTGAACATCTGCATTTTACTGGCGTAGCCTGGCCACATGAAAACCCGTTATGACCGTGCTATAATTTTGGGGGTAAGGCTGGCTCGAATACCGCCGTCCGAACACTTTAAACTCTCAAGTGGCCCAATAAGTCTTCGGCTCAACCGCCCTTCCCTCCAAGTCTCATTAATTCTTTCTACGGGAATACGTTTAGCATCACGAATTATCAACCTCATATTCTCTATCTTGTTTGTGCAGAAGTACACTAACACAAACTTGCTTGTCATTCATCAACATGCCATTTAGCTTATCAATAGTAGCACTTTCTTTATCTTTACGTTGTCATCTCCTTTCTTAGAAGAATCACCATCGCTTGTTGTTTACGTAGTGCGTTAATAGCTAACCCTACGGGTTTCAAATCCCTTAGGGAGACAAAGTAATCATTATTCCTTATCCATAAGGAACACTTCCTGAACTTGATGTAGATATAACGTGAAGCAGATAGAATTGCAGAAGAGTTTCAAGCATCGCAGCTAGGCCCGGTTGATGAAACTATCACTTATGCATCTTCCATAAAAGACTGGAAACTTAACGGTTTACTTCATCAATTTTGTACCATGGTCCTGGTTTGCCTCAAAACGGGACCTTCTAAGGTACGTAATATGCTTAAGACTTCATCAGGAATCAAATCTTTACTTAAACTATTATTACTGTTAATTCTTGCACAGTCATCAGAAGGAATGTAAATTCCTCCAATCCGATATGACCTTCAAGGTCCTTCCAAATATCATCCTGTTTCTTCGGTATGAACATTTGTAATTATTCCTTTATACTTAGATTATCGGCCACCTCATTGGCCTTTCTTGATGATAATGATTTCTTGTAATCCTTGTTCCTTGGATATATTCCAATTCAAACATTTCTACCTCATTCCCATCATTTTTGGGTGAAAGCATTCTCCCTTAAGCTCTGCTGATGGAGAAAAATATATTTAACAGTCTTTCTCCATAAGTCATTGCTTCCACCTACCCGTGGGAACTTTATCACGTTTATTCCCAATCCTACTTAGGATACTTCTCTTCTTAGTTCTT
Source organism: Saposhnikovia divaricata (assembly GCA_036435485.1). Classification (NCBI taxonomy): domain Eukaryota; kingdom Viridiplantae; phylum Streptophyta; class Magnoliopsida; order Apiales; family Apiaceae; genus Saposhnikovia; species Saposhnikovia divaricata. The sequence goes on from CM071599.1 coordinate 40,634,870, forward strand.
TCCTTATCTTAGGATAATCTCAACCTTTATAGGTTCAATCCATACTTCCTCAGGGTCTCATACATGCCTCATCTGGCATTACTGTTACTATGTCATACATTCCTTACCAAACTTCCATTTTACTCGTAATCTTGGACAACCATATACACATGAGTCACTTTAGTACGGGTTACCCCATCCCAAAAAGGTCTAGTAAATTCCCCATCAAAGCATGGGTTGCAAAGGGTTTAGTAGAAGACTCCTACGATCTCATTAATATTTCCTTTATATCAGAAGCCCTTGCAGTCGATGCTTACTTAGAAGCAACCCTGCTTTGTCTTTTCATTGCTGGTCTAGTCACTTTATAGTCCGTTGTGACTTGGCCTCAACTGGCCACACTAAAATAAAAATATATGATTTTAGGGATTGGCTAATAGCATTACTTTTCTAGAAATTGCTGGCAAAGTGCCTTCTTCTTTGATACCTTTCTACCTTTCCAAAACTTTACTTCATATAAGTCTTAATCGGCTACTCAGCGCCGTCTCCGGTAACCTTTCCTCCACTTTTATCTTTTCAACTATTCTTATCAATCCTGCGTGCCACACAATCTTACCATTCCTGGCATAACAGCCTTTTCATTTAAGTCAATCCTGGAATTTCTCAGTCCGGCTGGTTTCTTACTTACATTTCCTATTTTCGTCCAATCTCACTTCATCATTTTATCACTACTGTCGATTGTAATGCTCAGGGTCCGTTCACTAACCCATTTTACAGCATCCTTACCCAAATCACAGGGTTTGCTCCAATTTTTACTCTCTTCCATGATATTCTCTGATAATCAGAAAGACAAGGTTTGCCAAAATTCAACGAATTCCTTTCCAGACTCAGGGAAATTTTGATCAATCTACCCACCTACTGGTAACATTAAGGAGACCAGTTTCGAAACCTGAAGAATAGTTCTATGAACCTCCAAGCAGGTGGAATCATAAGCAGTCATAGTTAACGAAATAATCATCATCGGATTGGAAGTTTACCCACTGGAGAGGAATCAATTATATCCATCCCTTAGAAGGGAATCAATAGTTTCAAATTGAAACCTGTCACAACGTCCTGATATTCAATACTACCAAACGTCGGTCTACCTAACCCTTTATGCAAAGCGTCATTGGAAGCACAAAGTCTCCTTTTTTTTTCCATTAAGCAATGCCAACTCTTGGTCATTACCAATTTCACCTTTTAGCTCCAGGAAGATTTTCTCACATTTTTCTCTTTAACTGCTAATCGTATTACTTGATCTATTATAATTCCGTGTCGGAGTAAACTTAAGGTAACTACTATAATCCATTCAAAGAGAAGAAGGAATTTAATATTCCTCTGAATCACATGCATCTAACGTTTCTGGTTCATCATTTAACTGAGTTGAATTAACTCTATACTCAGTCTCTGGCAGTAGTCTCATTACGAGTTCATCTTGACTCACTGGTCTTATCTTCCGGTAGGTTCTGAGATCATTGTCTTGCTTACTACTTCCTTATATAACTTTACCCAATCATGCTATCACTTCCCAATGTCTTTACTTTCTAAATGATTCATTCATAAAATGAACATTTTCCTTAATAAAACCACCTTATTAACCTCAATTTGGTTCCATAATTTACAACCTACGACACCTGCCTTCTCATGGCGAATTATTACAGACCATATTCATACTAATTCATTTATCAAATGATATGGCACTTACTGCCTCCTTCTCAACTATTCCTAGGGACTCTGCTCCTCGCCCTAAATCGATGTCTTTGATAATCATACATCCCTCTAGCTCTTTCTTTGTTAAGATGAAAATCTCTAAGGATTCTCATCTTTTTCCGTATAAGATCTCAAGTAATTCTTCCAATCCTTCTTTCTTGCTGGTACTACATCTGGTAGTCCGGCTATGAATTCAACATGCATCTTCAGATCTCTTAATAATATCTCGATTCTTTATACTCACTTTTCTGAGCACCATATCTTAATCATCACAGTCATTCTGGCTGCGACCCTCATTACCCATGGGTAAGCTCCTTATCCTAACAGGATTTTCCTTATCTGCTGGAACCTCTTCCGGGTCTCCAGTAGGGTACTCCATCGAATTACCCGCTGACCTTCAGCATATAAAGCATCATCGCGTTGTCGCTCGTATGCCTCAAGGTCAGTCGCCTTACTCGTCGATACGATATCGAGCTAAGTTACTATCATTATACTTACGAGTTCCCATAAGGGTTTTATATGCCATCACTACATTAAGTAGTCCGACTATGAACTTGGCAAGAGTTCTTATTATCTTATTGAATTTATTGTTTTAACGTCACCTCATCTCTGGGGTTTATAACGTACGCTCTGATACCACTTCTGTAACACCCCCAGATCCGGGGTCCGGGATCCGGTGGTTACGGTTTCCAATTCTGTCCACAACAATTGAACTTTCCTTAACATAAAATAAATTACGTCTCTATAACCCAACACAACAATATAAAACGCACCCGTTATAGTCCCAGAGATGAAATCAGAGTAATAATCAAATTTTTTATTAATCACATTATGAGTTCTTACAATCCAAAAGAATTTCAACATAAATACATACTCTTTGCCATCCATTTACATAAGTCATACTAGACCATATTCTTGGTACTGAAAGAATAAATATACCCTACCAATAGCTTCTTCTTCAGCTCTGGTAGTCTCATCGTCCTCGCCCGCGTCGAGTGCGCCTTGTGCGAGTCATCTGGTCTAGCTGTTGTTGTGATATAATAATAAAGCAAGGGTGAGCAATAGCCCACCAACAATAATATATAACTGAACGATAATGTATAACAGTTCAAAAGTATCTTTCAAACCATATGTTATGCATTTACGGAAATGATGCCAGTATAATATGAACGATGAAGTTACAAGGTAACTTAAAGTATTTGTTTGTAGAAATATCTGCTACATCAAAGTAAGCGAGATATTCTTATTGTTATTAAGAAGAGGAGTTTGCAAGAAAAGGTTGCAATTCCAGTTATGACCCTTTTCCAACTCTGCCAACAGTAATCATGATGCAGGAAATAAATAAATTTGGATGATGAACCAATGATGGAGTATTCACCGCGCCCGCTGTTCCAATCTTGATGATCAGTCGAGATCGTACAGCTCAATTTAGATTTACTACCGGTAGAAGGAAGAACTAACGGCTTTACTTGTATACCGCCTTGCTAGCTCTCCTCGGCCAACGGTTGGGCCAAAGGGGATGGACCGGCGCTACTCGGCCTCTTACACGACTCCTAGTTCAAATAGAATTCATGATTCTGAATGTAACGTTCGTCCCCCTTTCCCCAAGTATAATACTTGTTGATAAGACTCCACAAAGTAGTCGTATCTAGTTGGAAAGGAAAATTTACCAATAACTCCCAAGCCATTACTTGGTAACGGATATCAACTTGTTCCAGTAATATTACCCCTCGAAAGATGAGAAGGTAAGCAACGACTTAATAAGTCAACAGCACCCGAGTTGCGAGTGAAGGGAATACTTTATGACCGGGAAGTCGACAAGATAAATAACATTTTCCAAGTAAGGTTCCCTATTATTAAGGAGATAGACTCAAAGAAGAATGATGTCTGAGAACCTTTCTTGATATAAGATTAATAATAATATGACTCCGAAATATTTTCTGTAATAATCGAAGAAGATAAACCTTATCGAGGTTATTCTAAGTATGGAATAAATATTCAGAGAATATTTATTGAATTAAAATATTTAAAGAATATTTGGGAATATGAAAGAATATAAATATTTAAATATTTATGGAATATGAAGATAAATAACCTGTAATAATCAGAGTATTTCTTAAATAATCCCTGAAGAAATATCAGGAGAATATTTATTGAATAAATAAATATTTAAATGAATATTCAAAACAATATTCATTAATTAATAAGACCTGAAAAGACTATTTAAGGTAATATTCATAATTAATTAGGAATTTAAATGAATATTCAAAAGTAATATTCATTTAATGAATAATATCCTAAATGAATATCAAGTAATATTCATTTAGTAATCCAAGCCTTAAGGAATATTCGAGATAATATTCAATAATTAAATCAAGCTTCAGATGAATATTAAAATAATATCCATCAAGTATTTAATATCTTAAATGAATATTCAAAAGTAATATTTATTTAATAAAATAATATTCTAAAAGAATATCCAAATAATATTCATTTAATAGTCTCATCTTTAGAAGAATAATCGAAATAATAGTCGATAATCAATTCGACTCTTAATGAATATTGAGAAATATTATTCGTTGAATAGTTACGTTCAAATAATTATTTGAAGTAAGGATCGTTAAAATAATTAGTCTCGAACGAATATTCAAATAATATTCGTCGCCCAAATAATAGAAAATATTTACTTAAATATTTCCTCCCGAGGTAATCTCGATATATCAAGAAATATTGACTCCCGGTCTATATTTGATTAATGAGAGGTATACGCCCTTCTATGAGGGTCTTACAATAACCGGCTTATAACTGATATATATAACTATCTAGCTTATAAGCCAACAATAACATTCAGGGAACAAGTATATCAATTCAACTTGAAAGTAGGCATGCATGCAATGGCATATGTATATCAGCAATCATATATATATATTTATTCAATCACAACAACAGCCTAAAAGAAGGGAATTGAAACTTGCCTGGTAGTCGAGTACGGTAAGGGGTAGTGGTAGCGGGTCCCGGTTCAGCTTGGTGATCTATAAATAGCCAAGGCATTCGGGATTAATCACTTAACATATTAAAAGTTAAGTTATACTTAATCCGAAACACGTTCTCGAGTTATCTCGTTATACCCCTTTTAGTGGATTACTTTTATCACTGATCCGACCCGACATTCGTTCGTTAATACGACATGTCATTGTACTTATACTTGGGACATACTTAAGTCATATGAGTTCTAAAGTCGATCGTTACGAACCAATACTATACTCCGAGTTTTATCGCCCGTTTTCTAAGTGTTTTACCAAAGTTATAAAAGAGTCGTCTTTTAGGGGTTCGTTCGCGTTTAACCTTGACTCGAACATTTTTAATAAATCGAAAAATGCTCTTTTTGACATACGGTTTTCTTTCACACCTTCCTTCTTACCCCTAGTATTTATTTACCAAGATTCTCCATGACGTTACATAGTTTACGAGGGTTCAATTTCAGTTACGAACTTTCGTTTACGGATTCGAACTACTTTTAGTAATTTGGTCATAATTCCTAAACCGTAAATCAAAATGCTTCGATTCTTTCGCCAAAGTGATCTATGTTCAAAAATCTATCAGTAGGATTCATTAACTTTCCAAGAACAGAGAGTTATGGCTACTGACCAGTTCGGTTTCTTAGTGTTAATGAAAATCGGGCATTACGACGGCTACGAATCGAGCGTTCTAAAATTCATTACGCAACAACCAAGCCACACCGGGCATCTAATAAACTTATACACATAATAAGCACTCCAACAAGACCAGAAGCCACTGATCTTAGTATCAAACTCATCATGTTAATCAAATCACTAAATCACTAACTAAACATGCTTATAACATGAACATAATCATAACTAAGCTAGATCCATCAAGAACATGCTTAAAACTCAAAGTAGAGCAAGGGTTTTCAAGTCTTATACCTTCCTTGTAGTATGTTCTAGCCTCACTAAGCTTTGTATGATCCTTGAGTGGCCTTAAGCTAGCTAAATCAACCATAGGAATCAAAGAAAGCAAGATTAGTTCTTGAAAGTTACTATTCACCCTAAATTTGTAAAAATCATAGAAAATTGAAAAATAAGAATTTAGCTCTCAAATTTTTACCACATCTTGGGCTCTTCATAAACTTTGTTTTGAGTCCTAGATCATCAGATATGAAGCTTCCTAGCTAGGGTTTTGAGCCCTCTTTTTCTGCTGGACAGAAACTGGGCAGATTTGTTTCCCCAACTTTGAGCATGGATTTGACTAGGCTATACTATTGTGTTGGCCATGAAATTTTGAGAGAATATTACCCATGGAGTGGAGAGGCTATGGTTAAAATTTGGTGATTTTATCATGGATAGAAATGGAGATATGAATTTTTCTTTAAACTTTGTTTCTGCTGGCAGTTTGTGTTCTTGGTTGTTTTCTTTTCTTTTGCCTTGTTTTGTTTGGCTTGAACTCATCTAATCTTGCATGATACACTTGGTTTTGATAATATCTTGTATAAAGCACCTTTATTAAAGGTGTGATGTATTGGATGATGAAATTGGAGAGACATGTGTTGATTTTTGTGTGGTAAGATGGTAAAGAGTGCTAAGTACTTGGTTTAATCTCTAAGTGTTCTAGTTCCTTGCTAACTAGTTGGTCCCTAGATATTTTCCTTACTTGCACATGCATGCCTTTGTTCTCTGCTTGCTCCTTTGTCCGGTTATTGCTCGTTTCGATTGATCGTTCGTAGGAATATTTCACGGATTTCTAATTAGGGCTTACCGGGAATCTTCTTAATATTAATAATATCATTCTCCATCTTTCTTACTAACTTTCGAATTTATATTCCTTAAATCCCTTCGTTAAATACTTAAGGCTATCAGTGTCCAGGGAACTCTCGGAGAAAATAAAAGTGCGGTTTTTCAGAATCCGACAGCTTTTACATACACTTATTTTCCCCCTGGATCACTAATACGAACTCGGAAATCCGTTCCGAATGCTTCTGTATAGTGTCGTCTCATATTATTATATACTCCCACCAAAACACTATTCATTCTATATTCTTTACTTGTTCTCTTAGGGTGGTACAATTGTCCGTATTCTCTTTCGATCGTTCCTTATCCTTTTTACGGAACTACTGGATTAATCGTTACCGATCTGGATGACATTAGAATATTCTCCTGCTTGAAATTGCCATATCTTATTCCCTTAGAAGATAGATTATTCTTACCTATGTTGTTACCCTTTAGCATTCTTCAAGACATGGAAATAATAAAATCGAATTCCATTCATTCTTTCCAAATATCAATTATTACATTGTAGCCATAACCACTCCTCAGTGGTTTCCTACCTTCATTCTTAAATCAAATATAATAACATCCCAAAATATCAAATCCTCAAAGTTAATATCTCAATTCTTGGATTATAATAATATTTAATCCACTGTCCGGTCAAATATTATACCGAAAAGAATTTGGAATTTCTGAATTCCGATCGTCTCTGCATTCACTTATTTCCTCCGCGTATTACTAATATGACTTCGAAACATCCATATCACGTCCCGTACATAGGGTGGAGTGAAAAGTTTTCCAACTTACAAAATCACTATTCATCCACCAAAATACTATGCACGTACAGGAAACACTATGCACGTACGGGAAATACTATGCACGTATGGGAAACACTATGCATGTACTCATTTCCCTTCAAGGATCCATTAGCTCCTTCCTGGATGGTAGATTATTCTTATCTAGGTCCTCAACCATCGAATTACTCTATTCTGACAATATACCAATGCATCAGGATCATTGTCCAAAGCAATATCCATTCATTACAATCATTGTTCTTTGAAACCACCATTCATTAGAGCTGGTGACCTTGTTATCGGAATCATTGTTCCTCATTTTATCATTACTTAATAAAAAGTTTTAATTATATCCAAAATTTGGGGTTCTTACAATTTCCTTCTTTTTTTTCTTTGTAATTTCATTTTTTTTAATCTTTTTTTTTTTAAATTTCTAATATTAACTCATTCGTGTTGACTCATTTTTTTTGCATATTAACTAATTTTCTTCACTGAGTTGCTCTGTTGGTGGTTGTTGCCGTGTTTTGTGATTCATCGCCTGGTGTTGAGATGTGGTTTAGAGAGTTCAGCATTCGTTTGTAATTATTTCAAAATTTGCTGGGTGTTATTCTACTGTGTTCTGATTTGGTTGTGTTTTACCCGTTTTAATGTTAATGGTTGGCTGATAAATTCTCGTGGCATGTCGTATCTGGTGGCTTTTGAGTGGATTTCCTTCCTTTTTTTATGCTTGTAATTTCTTTTTTTTCTTCGTTTTTGTAAATTTCTAATATTAACTCGTTCCTGTTGACTCATTTTGTTTGCATATTAACTCGTTTTCTTCACTGAGTTGCTCTGTTGGAGATTGTTGCTGTGTTCCGTGAGTCTTCGTCTGGTGTTGAGATGTGGTTTAGAGAGTTCAGCCTTCGTTTGTAATTAGCTCAAAATTTGCTGGGTGTTATTCTACTGTGTTCCGATTTGGTTGAGTTTTACCCGTTTTAATGTTATCGGTTGGTTGATAAATTCTCGTGGCATGTCGTATCTGGTGGTTTTTGAGTGGATTTCCTTCCTTTTTTTTTGTCTTTGTAATTTTGTTTTTTTTCTACGTTTTTGTAAATTTCTAATATTAACTCGTTCGTGTTGACTCGTTGTGTTTGCATATAAACAAGTTTTCTTCGCTGAGTTGCTCTGTTGGTGATTGTTGCTGTGTTCTGTGAGTCATCGCCTGGTGTTGAGATGTGGTTCAGAGAGTTCGGCATTCCTTTGTAATTAGTTCGAAATTTGCTGGGTGTTATTCTACTGAGTTCTGATTTGGTTATGTTTTACCCGTTTTAATGTTATCGGTTGGCTCATAAATTCTCGTGGTATGTCGTGTTTGGTGGTTTTTGAGTGGATTTCCTTCTTTTCCTTTGTTTGTAATTATTTTTTTTTCATCATTTTGGTAAATTTCTAAAATTAACTCGTTCGTGTTGACTCGTTTTGTTTGCATATTAACTAGTTTTCTTCACTGAGTTGCTCTGTTGGTGATTGTTGCTGTGCTCTGTGAGTCATCGCCTAGTGTTGAGATGTGGTTTAGAGAGTTAAGCATTCGTTTGTAAATAGTTCAAAGTTTGCTGGGTCTTATTCTACTGAGTTCTGATTTGGTTGTGTTTTACCCGTTTTAATGTTATCGGTTGGCTGATAAATTCTCGTGGCAAGTCGTATTTGGTGGTTTTTGAGTGGATTTCCTTCTTTTTCTTTCTTTGTAATTTCATTTTTTTCTTCGTTTTTGTGAATTTCTAATATTAACTCGTTCGTGTTGACTCGTTTTATTTGTATCTTAACTCGATTTCTTCACTGAGTTGCTCTTTTGGTCATTGTTGTTGTGTTCTGTGAGTCATCGTCTGGTGTTGAGATGTGGTTTAGAGAGTCCAGCATTCGTTTGTAATTAGTTCGAAATTTACTGGGTGTTATTCTACTGAGTTCTGGTTTGGTTGTGTTTGACCCGTTTTAAAGTTATCGGTTGGCTGATAAATTCTCGTGGTATGTCGTAGTTGGTGGTTTTTGAGTGGATTTCCTTCTTTTCCTTTGTTTGCATATTTTACTGTTGACTCGTTCGTGTTGACTCGTTCATCATTTTGGTAAATTTCTAAAATTAACTCGTTCGTGTTGACTCGTTCTGTTTGCATATTAACTCGTTTTCTTCACTGAGTTGCTCTGTTGGTGATTGTTGTTGTGTTCTGTGAGTCTTCGCCTGGTGTTGAGATGTGGTTTAGAGAGTTCAGCATTCGTTTGTAAATAGTTTGAATTTGCTGGGTGTTATTTTACTGAGTTCTGATTTTGTTGTGTTTTACCCGTTTTAATGTTATAGGTTGGCTGATAAATTCTCGTGGCATATCGTATTTGGTGGTTTTTGAGTGGATTTCCTTCTCTTTTTTTTTCTTTGTAATTTCGTTTTTTTCATCATTTTTGTAAATTTTTAATATTAACTCGTTCGTGTTGACTCATTTTGTTTGCATATTAACTCGTTTTCTTCATTGAGTTGCTTTGTTGGTGATTGTTGCTGTGTTCTGTGAGTCATCGCCTGGTGTTGAGATGTGGTTTAGAGAGTTCAGCATTCGTTTGTAAGTAGTTCGAATTTCCTGGGTGTTATTCAACTGAGTTCTGATTTGGTTGTGTTTTACCCGTTTTAATGTTATCGGTTGGCTGATAAATTCTCGTGGCATGTCGTATCCGGTGGTTTTTGAGTGGATTTCCTTCCTTTTTTTGTCTTTGTAATTTTGTTTTTTTCTCATTTTTGTAAATTTCTAATATTAACTCGTTCGTGTTGACTCGTTGTGTTTGCATATAAACACGCTTTCTTCACTAAGTTGCTCTGTTGGTGATTGTTGTTGTGTTCTGTGAGTCATCGCCTGGTGTTGAGATGTGGTTTAGAGAGTCCAGCATTCCTTTGTAATTAGTTCGAAATTTGCTAGGTATTATTCTACTGAATTCTGATTTGGTTGTGTTTGAAACGTTTTAATGTTATCGGTTGGCTGATAAATTCTCGTGGCATGTCGTATTTGGTGGTTTTTGAGTGGATTTCCTTCTTTTTTTTCTTTGTAATTTCGTTTTTTCGTGGTTTTTGTAAACTTCTAATATTAACTCATTCGTGTTGACTCGTTTTTCTTGCATATTAACTCGGTTTCTTCATTGAGTTGCTCTATTGGTGATTGTTGGTGTGTTCTGTGAGTCATCGCCTGGTGTTGAGATGTGGTTTAGAGAATTCAGCATTCGTTTGTAATTATTTCAAAATTTGCTGGGTGTTATTCTATTGAGGTCTGATTTGGTTGTGTTTTACCAGTTTTAATGTTATCGGTTCATTGATAAATTCTCGTGGCATGTCGTATCTGGTGGTTTTTGAGTGGATTTCCTTCCTTTTTTTGTCTTTGCAATTTTGTTTTCTTTTTTCGTTTTTGTAAATTTCTAATATTAACTCGTTCGTGTTGACTCGTTGTGTTTGCATGTAAACACGTTTTCTTCACTGAGTTGCTCTGTTGGTGATTACTATTGTGTTCTATGAGTCATCGCCTGGTGTTGAGATGTGGTTTAGAGAGTTCGGCATTCGTTTGTAATTAGTTCAAAATTTGCTGGGTGTTATTCTGCTGTGTTCTGATTTGGTTGTGTTTTACCCGTTTTAATGTTATCGGTTGGCTGATAAATTCTCGTGGCATGTCGTATTTCGTGGTTTTTGAGTGGATTTCCTTCTTTTTATTCTTTGTAATTTCTTTTTTTTCTTCATCGTTTTTGTAAATTTCTAATATTAACTCGTTCGTGTTGACTCGTTTTGCTTGCATATTAACTCATTTTCTTCACCGAGTTGCTCTGTTGGTGATTGTTGCTGTGTTCTGTATGTCATCGCCTGGTGTTGAGATGTGGTTTAGAGAGTTCAGCGTTCGTTTGTAAGTAGTTCGAATTTGCTCGGTGTTATTCTACTGAGTTCTGATTTGGTTGTGTTTTACCCGTTTTAATGTTATCGGTTGGCTGATAAATTCTTGTGGCATGTCGAATTTGGTGGTTTTTGAGTGGATTTCCTTCTTTTCCTTTCTTTGTAATTTCATTTTTTTCATCGTTTTTGTAAATTTCTAATATTAACTCGTTCGTGTTGACTCGTTTTGTTTGCATATTAACTCGTTTTCTTCACTAAGTTGCTCTGTTGGTGATTGTTGCTGTGTTCTGTGAGTCATCGCCTGGTGTTGGGATGTTGTTTAGAGAGTTCAGCATTCGTTTGTAATTAGTTCGAAATTTGCTGGGTGTTATTTTACTGAATTCTGGTTTGGTTGTGTTTTACCCATTTTAATGTTATCGGTTGGCTGATAAATTCTCGTGGCATGTCGTACTTGGTGGTTTGTGAGTGGATTTCCTTCTTTTTATTCTTTGTAATTTCTTTTTTTTCTTCATCGTTTTTGTAAATTTCTAATATTAACTCGTTCGTGTTGACTCGTTTTGCTTGCATATTAACTCGTTTTCTTCACTGAGTTGCTCTGTTGGTGATTGTTGCTGTGTTCTGTAAGTCATCGCCTGGTGTTGAGATGTGGTTTAGAGAGTTCAGCGTTCGTTTGTAAGTAGTTCGAATTTGATGGGTGTTATTCAACTGAGTTCTGATTTGGTTGTGTTTTACCCGTTTTAATGTTATCGGTTGGCTGATAAATTCTTGTGGCATGTCGTATTTGGTGGTTTTTTAGTGGATTTCCTTCTTTTTTTCTTTGTAATTTCTTTTTTTTCATAGTTTTTTTAAATTTTTAATATTAACTCGTTCGTGTTGACTCGTTTTGTTTGCATATTAACTCATTTTCTTCACTGAGTTGCTCTATTGGTGATTGTTGCTGTGTTTTGTGAGTCATCGCCTGGTGTTGAGATGTGGTTTAGAGAGTTCACATTCGTTTGTAATTAGTTCAAAATTTGTTGGGTGTTATTGTACTGAGTTCTGATTTGGTTGTGTTTTACCCATTTTAATGTTATCGGTTGGCTGATAAATTCTCGTGGCATGTCGTATCTGGTGGCTTTTGAGTGGATTTCCTTCCTTTTTTTGTGTTTGTAATTTCGTTTTTTTCTTCGTTTTTGTAAATATCTAATATTAACTCGTTCGTGCTGACTATTTTTGTTTGCATATTAACTCGTTTTCTTCATTGAGTTGCTCTATTGGTGATTGTTGTTGTGTTCCGTAAGTCTTTGTCTGGTGTTGAGATGTGGTTTAGAGAGTTCAGCCTTCGTTTGTAATTAGCTCGAAATTTGCTGGGTGTTATTCTACTGAGTTCTTATTTGGTTGTGTTTTACCAGTTTTAATGTTATCGGTTGGCTCATAAATTCTCGTGGCATGTCGTATCTGGTGGTTTTGGAGTGGATTTCCTTCCTTTTTTTTGTCTTTGTAATTTTGTTTTTTCTTCGTTTTTGTAAATTTCTAATATTAACTCGTTCGTGTTGACTCGTTGTGTTTGCATATAAACACGTTTTCTTCATTTAGTTGCTCTGTTGGTGATTGTTGCTGTGTTCTGTAAGTCATCGCCTAGTGTTGAGATGTGGTTTAGAAAGTTCGGCATTCCTTTGTAATTAGTTCGAAATTTGCTGGGTGTTATTCTACTGAGTTCTGATTTGGTTGTGTTTTACCCGTTTTAATGTTATCGGTTGGCTGATAAATTCTCGTGGCATGTCGTATTTGGTGGTTTTTGAGTGGATTTCCTTCTTTTCCTCTGTTTGTAATTTCTTTTTTTTTCTTCATCGTTTTTCTAAATTTCTAAAATTAACTCGTTCCTGTTGACTCGTTTTGTTTGCATATTAACTCGTTTTCTTCACTGAGTTGCTCTGTTGGTGATTGTTGATGTGTTCTTTGAGTCATCGCTTGGTGTTGAGATGTGGTTTAGAGAGTTCAACGTTCATTTGTAATTAGTTCGAATTTGCTGGGTGTTATTCTACTAAGTTATGATTTGATTGTGTTTTACCCGTTTTAATGTTATCGGTTAGCTGATAAATTCTTGTGGAATGTCGTATTTCGTGGTTTTTGAGTGGATTTCCTTCTCTTTTTTCCTTTGTAATTTCATTTTTTTCATCGTTTTTTTGAATTTCTAATATTAACTCGTTCGTGTTGACTCGTCTTGTTTCCATATTAACTCATTTTCTTCACTGAGTTGCTCTGTTGGTGATTGTTGCTGTGTTTTGTGAGACATCGCCTGGTGTTGAGATGTGGTTTAGAGAGTTCAGAATTCGTTTGTAATTAGTTCGAAATTTGTTGGGTGTTATTCTACTCAGTTCTGATTTGGTTGTGTTTTACCCGTTTTAATGTTATCGGTTGGCTGATAAATTCTCGTGGCATGTCGTATCTGGTGGTTTTTGAGTGGATTTCCTTCCTTTTTTTTTGTCTTTGTAATTTCATTTTTTTTCTTCCTTTTTATAAATTTCTAATATTAACTCGTTCGTGTTGACTCGTTTTGTTTGCATATTAACTCATTTTCTTCACTGAGTTGCTCTGTTGGTGATTGTTGCCGTGTTCTGTGAGTCATCGTCTGGTGTTGAGATGTGGTTTAGAGAGTTGAGCCTTCGTTTGTAATTAGCTCGAATTTGCTGGGTGTTATTCTACTGAGTTCTGATTTGGTTGTGTTTTACCCGTTTTAATGTTATCGGTTGACTGATTAATTCTCGTGGCATGTCGTATTTGGTGGTTTTGAGTGGATTTCCTTCTTTTTTTTCTTTGTAATTTCGTTTTTCTTATCGTTTTTGTAAATTTCTAATATTAACTCGTTCGTGTTGACTCGTTTTGTTTGTATATTAACTCATTTTCTTCACTGAGTTGCTCTGTTGGTGATTGTTGCTATATTAACCCTAAGTCATCGCCTGGTGTTGAGATGTGGTTTAGAGAGTTCAGTGTTCGTTTGTAAGTAGTTCGAATTTGCTGGGTGTTATTCACCTGAGTTCTGATTTGGTTGTGTTTTACCCGTTTTAATGTTATCGGTTAGCTGATAAATTCTTGTGGCAAGTCGAATTTGGTGGTTTTTGAGTGGATTTCCTTCTTTTCCTTTCTTTGTAATTTCATTTTTTTCATCGTTTTTGCAAATTTCTAATATTAACTCGTTCGTGTTGACTCGTTTTGTTTGCATATTAACTCGTTTTCTTCACTAAGTTGCTCTGTTGGTGATTGTTGCTGTGTTCTGTGAGTCATCGCCTGGTGTTGGGATGTTGTTTAGAGATTTCAGCATTCGTTTGTAATTAGTTCGAAATTTGCTGGGTGTTATTTTACTGAATTCTGGTTTGGTTGTGTTTTATCCATTTTAATGTTAACGGTTAGCTGATAAATTCTCGTGGCATGTCGTACTTGGTGGTTTGTGAGTGGATTTCCTTCTTTTTATTCTTTGTAATTTCTTTTTTTTCTTCATCGTTTTTGTAAATTTCTAATATTAACTCGTTCGTGTTGACTCGTTTTGCTTGCATATTAACTCGTTTTCTTCACTGAGTTGCTCTGTTGGTGATTGTTGCTGTGTTCTGTAAGTCATCGCCTGGTGTTGAGATGTGGTTTAGAAAGTTCAGCGTTCGTTTGTAAGTAGTTCGAATTTGATGGGTGTTATTCAACTGAGTTCTGATTTGGTTGTGTTTTACCCGTTTTAATGTTATCGGTTGGCTGATAAATTCTTGTGGCATGTCGTATTTGGTGGTTTTTGAGTGGATTTCCTTCTTTTTTTCTTTGTAATTTCTTTTTTTTCATCGTTTTTTTAAATTTCTAATATTAACTCATTCGTGTTGACTCGTTTTGTTTGCATATTAACTCATTTTCTTCACTGAGTTGCTCTATTGGTGATTGTTGCTGTGTTTTGTGAGTCATCGCCTGGTGTTGAGATGTGGTTTAGAGAGTTCACATTCGTTTGTAATTAGTTCAAAATTTGTTGGGTGTTATTGTACTGAGTTCTGATTTGGTTGTGTTTTACCCATTTTAATGTTATCGGTTGGCTGATAAATTCTCGTGGCATGTCGTATCTGGTGGTTTTTGAGTGGATTTC
Source organism: Saposhnikovia divaricata (assembly GCA_036435485.1). Taxonomy (NCBI): domain Eukaryota; kingdom Viridiplantae; phylum Streptophyta; class Magnoliopsida; order Apiales; family Apiaceae; genus Saposhnikovia; species Saposhnikovia divaricata. The sequence goes on from CM071599.1 coordinate 40,650,149, forward strand.
CTTCCTTTTTTTTTGTCTTTGTAATTTCATTTTTTTTCTTCCTTTTTATAAATTTCTAATATTAACTCGTTCGTGTTGACTCGTTTTGTTTGCATATTAACTCATTTTCTTCACTGAGTTGCTCTGTTGGTGATTGTTGCCGTGTTCTGTGAGTCATCGTCTGGTGTTGAGATGTGGTTTAGAGAGTTGAGCCTTCGTTTGTAATTAGCTCGAATTTGCTGGGTGTTATTCTACTGAGTTCTGATTTGGTTGTGTTTTACCCGTTTTAATGTTATCGGTTGACTGATTAATTCTCGTGGCATGTCGTATTTGGTGGTTTTGAGTGGATTTCCTTCTTTTTTTCTTTGTAATTTCGTTTTTCTTATCGTTTTTGTAAATTTCTAATATTAACTCGTTCGTGTTGACTCGTTTTGTTTGTATATTAACTCATTTTCTTCACTGAGTTGCTCTGTTGGTGATTGTTGCTATATTAACCCTAAGTCATCGCCTGGTGTTGAGATGTGGTTTAGAGAGTTCAGTGTTCGTTTGTAAGTAGTTCGAATTTGCTGGGTGTTATTCACCTGAGTTCTGATTTGGTTGTGTTTTACCCGTTTTAATGTTATCGGTTAGCTGATAAATTCTTGTGGCAAGTCGAATTTGGTGGTTTTTGAGTGGATTTCCTTCTTTTCCTTTCTTTGTAATTTCATTTTTTTCATCGTTTTTGCAAATTTCTAATATTAACTCGTTCGTGTTGACTCGTTTTGTTTGCATATTAACTCGTTTTCTTCACTAAGTTGCTCTGTTGGTGATTGTTGCTGTGTTCTGTGAGTCATCGCCTGGTGTTGGGATGTTGTTTAGAGATTTCAGCATTCGTTTGTAATTAGTTCGAAATTTGCTGGGTGTTATTTTACTGAATTCTGGTTTGGTTGTGTTTTATCCATTTTAATGTTAACGGTTAGCTGATAAATTCTCGTGGCATGTCGTACTTGGTGGTTTGTGAGTGGATTTCCTTCTTTTTATTCTTTGTAATTTCTTTTTTTTCTTCATCGTTTTTGTAAATTTCTAATATTAACTCGTTCGTGTTGACTCGTTTTGCTTGCATATTAACTCGTTTTCTTCACTGAGTTGCTCTGTTGGTGATTGTTGCTGTGTTCTGTAAGTCATCGCCTGGTGTTGAGATGTGGTTTAGAAAGTTCAGCGTTCGTTTGTAAGTAGTTCGAATTTGATGGGTGTTATTCAACTGAGTTCTGATTTGGTTGTGTTTTACCCGTTTTAATGTTATCGGTTGGCTGATAAATTCTTGTGGCATGTCGTATTTGGTGGTTTTTGAGTGGATTTCCTTCTTTTTTTCTTTGTAATTTCTTTTTTTTCATCGTTTTTTTAAATTTCTAATATTAACTCGTTCGTGTTGACTCGTTTTGTTTGCATATTAACTCATTTTCTTCACTGAGTTGCTCTATTGGTGATTGTTGCTGTGTTTTGTGAGTCATCGCCTGGTGTTGAGATGTGGTTTAGAGAGTTCACATTCGTTTGTAATTAGTTCAAAATTTGTTGGGTGTTATTGTACTGAGTTCTGATTTGGTTGTGTTTTACCCATTTTAATGTTATCGGTTGGCTGATAAATTCTCGTGGCATGTCGTATCTGGTGGCTTTTGAGTGGATTTCCTTCCTTTTTTTGTGTTTGTAATTTCGTTTTTTTCTTCATTTTTGTAAATATCTAATATTAACTCGTTCGTGCTGACTATTTTTGTTTGCATATTAACTCGTTTTCTTCATTGAGTTGCTCTATTGGTGATTGTTGTTGTGTTCCGTGAGTCTTTGTCTGGTGTTGAGATGTGGTTTAGAGAGTTCAGCCTTCGTTTGTAATTAACTCGAAATTTGCTGGGTGTTATTCTACTGAGTTCTGATTTGGTTGTGTTTTACCAGTTTTAATGTTATCGGTTGGCTCATAAATTCTCGTGGCATGTCGTATCTGGTGGTTTTGGAGTGGATTTCCTTCCTTTTTTTGTCTTTGTATTTTTGTTTTTTTCTTCGTTTTTGTAAATTTCTAATATTAACTCGTTCGTGTTGACTCGTTGTGTTTGCATATAAACACGTTTTCTTCATTTAGTTGCTCTGTTGGTGATTGTTGTTGTGTTCTGTAAGTCATCGCCTGGTGTTGAGATGTGGTTTAGAAAGTTCGGCATTCCTTTGTAATTAGTTCGAAATTTGCTGGGTGTTATTCTACTGAGTTCTGATTTGGTTGTGTTTTACCCGTTTTAATGTTATCGGTTGGCTGATAAATTCTCGTGGCATGTCGTATTTGGTGGTTTTTGAGTGGATTTCCTTCTTTTCCTTTGTTTGTAATTTCTTTTTTTTTTTCTTCATCGTTTTTCTAAATTTCTAAAATTAACTCGTTCCTGTTGACTCGTTTTGTTTGCATATTAACTCGTTTTCTTCACTGAGTTGCTCTGTTGGTGATTGTTGCTGTGTTCTTTGAGTCATCGCCTGGTGTTGAGATGTGGTTTAGAGAGTTCAACGTTCATTTGTAATTAGTTCGAATTTGCTGGGTGTTATTCTACTAAGTTCTGATTTGGTTGTGTTTTACCCGTTTTAATGTTATCGGTTAGCTGATAAATTCTTGTGGAATGTCGTATTTCGTGGTTTTTGAGTGGATTTCCTTCTCTTTTTTCCTTTGTAATTTCATTTTTTTCATCGTTTTTTTAAATTTCTAATATTAACTCGTTCGTGTTGACTCGTCTTGTTTCCATATTAACTCATTTTCTTCACTGAGTTGCTCTGTTGGTGATTGTTGCTGTGTTTTGTGAGACATCGCCTGGTGTTGAGATGTGGTTTAGAGAGTTCAGAATTCGTTTGTAATTAGTTCGAAATTTACTGGGTGTTATTCTACTGAGTTCTGATTTGGTTGTGTTTTACCCGTTTTAATGTTATCGGTTGGCTGATAAATTCTCGTGGCATGTCGTATCTGGTGGTTTTTGAGTGGATTTCCTTCCTTTTTTTTTTGTCTTTGTAATTTCATTTTTTTCTCATTTTTGTAAATTTCTAATATTAACTCGTTCGTGTTGACTCGTTTTGTTTGCATATTAACTCATTTTCTTCACCGAGTTGCTCTGTTGGTGATTGTTGCTGTGTTCTGTGAGTCATCGTCTGGTGTTGAGATGTGGTTTAGAGAGTTGAGCCTTCGTTTGTAATTAGCTCGAATTTGCTGGGTGTTATTCTACTGAGTTCTGATTTGGTTGTGTTTTACCCGTTTTAATGTTATTGGTTGACTGATTAATTCTCGTGGCATGTCGTATTTGGTGGTTTTGAGTGGATTTCCTTCTTTTTTTTCTTTGTAATTTCGTTTTTCTCATCGTTTTTGTAAATTTCTAATATTAACTCGTTCGTGTTGACTCGTTTTGTTTGTATATTAACTCATTTTCTTCACTGAGTTGCTCTGTTGGTGATTGTTGCTATATTAACCCTAAGTCATCGCCTGGTGTTGAGTTGTGGTTTAGAGAGTTCAGCATTCGTTTGTAATTAGTTCGAAATTTGCTGGGTGTTATTCTACATAGTTCTGATTTGGTTGTGTTTTACCCGTTTTAATGTTATCGGTTGGCTGATAAATTCTCGTGGCGTGTCGAATTTTGTGACAGCCCGGAAACCCGGTGTCACTAACTAGTAACATGCTTTGATAGATAATATAAAAAGAAAAGACACTCTCACAAGGCAGGATCTTTTCACGAGTTTTGGCTTTATAAAACAAGAATCTAAATTCAGTTATTACAAACCATAATACATCTAGTCCAAAAGTCTATCTGAATACATTACCAGTTATAAGTTTTATAAATATTATATTATTACAACTCGAAATTCCCGTTAGTCCCGGGGGACTACCTGAAGCTGCAGTGCCTCAGCCCTGCGCAAATAGGCTCTCCCGCGCATACAAGGATATCTCCTAGAAGTAGAGCGACCACGATCCATCACTGTCTGTCTGTAGGGTTAAAAGAACAAAACAAGGTGAGCAAAGAAAGCTCAGCAAGTAATAGTATATATATATATATATATATATATATATATATATATATATATATATATATATATTTATCAGCAGGTTATAAAACAGATGGTATATAAAAAAACATGAATAAGAAAGCAGATATTATATTGACAATTTAAATCACAAGGCATGTATTTAAATTCTAGAATATTTTTGTCGCAGGAGGACATTTTATTTAAAACTTTTGTTCAAGCGAAATTTAGACTAATGTCTCAAACTGTAGATAGTTGGAATTATTAGACGCTTTTCTCAAAGTCTAAGTTTGTGATCAGCCACTTAGACCCGGAACCTCTGCGCTATGCATTGGCTCCTAAAAATAATCAATCCGGATATATAAAGCACTTATTGACCATGGCTTTATAATATGCTGGGCCGGCGTCACCCGGTCCTCTTACGCTAATCTGGCGACATCTTAGGCCTGTTCTCAGGGTGCTGGGCCGGCGTCACGGTCCTCTTACGCAGTCATTCCAACTTCTATGCAAAAATAAGGAATTATCTCGTAAAATATTTTTATCTCTGATTAACTGTGTGAATCTAATGTTAAGAACGCACATATATTTACTCAATCATCTCTGGTGTGTATCTCCCAATTAAGATCACACATATATACTCAATCATCAAGTATAGATTATTTATAAAAAAAATCTGGACTAAAAATGAAGTATTCCTGTATTTAACAGTATGGTCTTGCAATAAAAAATAATAACAATTTGATTTAAGAACCAAGCTTGTATCATAATTTAAAATAAGTCAATTGAATGATAAGTGAGGATAGTATCACTTGCCTGGTAGTAGTATCACTGGACGAAAGAAAATGGAACCTAGTGTAACCGATCGTCTAACTCCAATGTCTCTGTACTATGAAACCCTAAAATATAAAATTAGTGTCACGTTAGTCGTCTGATTAGTTGCATTAACTAATATAACTGACGATTCGATCCCTAAAATCTACCCTTTCGCAATATAATAATTAGGCAGTGATAAGCAGTCAACACTTCATGTAATCACCTAATCAAATTAAGGGCAGATCATATCTAATTCTTATTTATAACGATAGCCAGATACATATATCAACAAGTATTTGTTATAACATTTAAACACATTGCGAATAGTTCTCCTCAACCATATATACCTATTTTTTTCAAAATATTAAATCATCGAATTCAACTGAGTAATTTATACAGTAAGATAGGCCTTAGAATACTTTTCAGAATGCTATTATTTGTAAGCATGGCATAATAATTGGATTTTATATGAATTTCTAAAGACGGCATGTTATTAAAACAAGTACACAGACTGTTGCCAAGATTACCAGATACCACATAGTTAGAGACAGAATTTCGAGATTCCTAAACAATAAAAGTTGTAGAGCATTCAGAGAGGTTTCTATCGAGTACTAACTCATATTTTTCTGATAAATATTGAGTGACTTATGCTCAGTTTAAAGTCTCAGTTTGCATAACTTATATAGGTTATCTGCACACAACCACACAGCCTATGCATCCCTTATCCGTAGTAAAAAAAATGGTTACCAAATAGTAATTACAAACCAAAAGATAGCAGCTAATAAGATTAAAGGAGCAGCAATATAAACAGCCAAAAACAACAACAAAACAGCATAAAAACCTCACAACACTCAAAGACCAAACTCTCGGCTTCACCGAGAGTTTCCAGCCCTCCCATGCACTCAACATTTCCCCACATAACCTGCACATAGCATTTAAAATCATACCCAAAACATTGAGCCAGTTATAAACAGATTTTAAGACTATAAGTGCTGCTGGAAATTTGCATTCTGCACAGAATTTTTAAAACAGATTTTTAACATTAAAAATATGGAATTTTGAATAAGATTACACCAGGTAGTTTTAGAGGGTTTCCCAAGGTTTCTAGAACCTCTTTAACTCTGAAAAATGGATATGTGAAACTCAAGTTATGAACTTTTAAAGATAAGTAATGTATCCTGAAATTTAAAAATCTGATTTGCATATACCTGACAAATACTACCCATAACATTACCACTCCACTTGTCAATCACTACACAACTCCATCTTGTTAGCACATATCATCACATAACAATGTACCCGCAAGGGTTTTAAGCACACATACGATCCACATATAAACACTGCAAAGCCGTCGAGAAAGAGAGCTGGATAAGGGAATCAATATTACAAACAGCCCTCACTCTATGATTTTTAGTAAATTGAAAATTCATTATTTTAATACGAAATTTTTATGAGACACTTCTAAACATTATATCAACCAACAGTAAAATTTTCAGAAATAAATTCATGGTTTAAAGTAGTAAAATAGGGTCTGGAAGTTAGGACCCGAGGCTGTTCAGCAACTTTGCGCCCAACTCAGAAAAATAGCTATAACTCACAATTCACACATTCAAATGACCTGATTCTTTCGCGAGCAAAAACTATGTTCTTATGAGCATGTCAACACAAGATTTCATACTCTAATTCTGAGTTTAGGATATTTAAAAATTTAATCAAACACAGGGGTTATGCAGAATATACACATGATTTAGCCATACCATCATAACTCTGACTAACATAATTTGAATATGAAAATTCCCTGTAAAATTACTCAATACCCTCATGTGATCCTCAAAAGCATGATTTTTAACATTCAAATCAGCACACACACATAAAAAAAATCAACTCAAATATGAATATATCTACTAGAACTCAAAGTTACCGGTGATTGGTAAATAAGGTGAACAAGAGGAGAGGATGGCTTGCTATGGCTACTTGAATCAATCCCCCAAACTTGAATAACCAGTGTTGTGCGTATACTGAAGTGGCGGTGGTGAAGGTGTACAAGAGAAGAACAGATAGGGTAATAGTGTTATAAGGGAGACAAGAGAGAGAATAAGAACTGGGCTAAAAGCACGGGGAATTATTGAAGTTTATCAGCTGAGGGAATTAATGTTTTTTTTTAAAGCCCACCGCCTCAAGTCATTCTAAAAAAAATCTACTATACGCCCCGAATTTCGATCCCAACATTTATAAACGGGTAAATTAACATTTAAAAGTCACAATGATGCTAATTTGTAAAATTCTTAAATAATCTAGAACTAATAAAAATGTGAAGGTGTTAATTTAATAGAATAAAATTTTGACACAACATAATTTTTTTTAAAAAAAAAAATAATAAAAATATTTGAACACTATAGCACAATTTAACTCATAATTCTTACTAACACACTTTAACAGGTAATTCAAATAATCATGTAATAATTCAGATCCACATAATTGATAAATCAAATAACACACCAAACTCGAACAAAATAGTTTTAAGTAATATCTATCCGGTAATTCACATTGAATAAAATCCCCGATTGTTACATCCTTCCCCCCTTAAAAGGATTCTGTCCTCAGAATCAGCTTACCTAAATAAATGAGGATACCTTTCCAGCATATCGCTTTCAAGTTCCCAGGTCGACTCTTCAACCTTAGGATTCCTCCACAAAACTTTAACCAGGAATACATTCTTGTTCCTAAGCACTTTCTCTTTCCTATCGAGTATTTCGACAGGTTGCTCGGCATATGACAAGTCTGGTTGGATCTCAATAGGCTCAAGTTCGATGACGTGTTTAGCGTCAGGATTGTACATCTTTAGCATAGAAACATGGAATACATTATGAATATGTTGCATATGAGGTGGCAGGGCTAGTTCATACGCGACTTTTCCCACACGCTTCAAAATCTCAAAAGGACCCACGAATCTTGGGCTAAGCTTTCCTTTTTCACCAAATCTTGTTAATCCCTTCCATGGAGATACCTTTAATAATGCTGGTTCTCCCACCTCATAGTCCATATCCTTCCTGGTTGAGTCTGCATACTTCCTTTGTCGATTCTGAGCAGCAATTAGTCTTGTCTTTATGAGTTCCACGGATTCTTCAGTCTGTTGTACCAATTCTGGACCCAATATCTTACGTTCTCCAACTTCTTCCCAGCACACGGGTGATCGACATTTTCTTCCATATAGAGCTTCATAAGGCGGCATCCGTATACTGGCATGATAACTGTTGTTATACGAAAATTCTACTAATGGCAAATGGTCATCCCAACAACCTTCAAAATCTAATGCACACACTTTGAGCATATCTTCAACTGTTTGGATAGTCCTTTCACTTTGACCATTGGTTTGTGGATGATAAGCCGTACTCATATTTAACTTGGTACCTAAACTTTCCTGAAATTTTCTCCAGAATCTAGAATTAAAGCGAGGATCTCGATCCGATACAATCGACACAAGTACTCCATGACGTGCCACAATTTCTTTTAGGTATAGCTGAACTAACCTTTCCAGTGTAAACCTTTCGTTGATAGGAAGAAAATGTGCGGTCTTGGTTAATCTGTCGATAATCACCCAAATTGCATCATGATTAGACTTGGTCCGCGGTAAACCCACAATGAAATCCATGGTTATGTGCTCCCACTTCCATTCTGGAATTTCCAAGGGTTGTAATAACCCACTTGGTCTTTGGTGCTCTGCTTTGACTCGTTGACAAGTATAACATTTACTAACCCACTCTGCAATTTCCCTCTTCATGTCTGGCCACCAAAACTTTTCCTTTAAATCTTGATACATTTTCGTACTCCCGGGGTGAATTGAATACCTTGAATTATGAGCACTACTCAAAATCTCACTCTTTAATTCTGCGACATTGGGAATCCAGATCCTCGAGGAGAATCTTAGAATCCCTTTGTCATCCTTTTGGCTACTTAATTCTTCTCCGGTCAAATCGTTCACATCCTGATTCATTACTTCATCCTGACACCTTTTGATTTTCTCTAACAGCTCGGGTTGAAATGTCATAGTACAAAACATCTCGTTTGCGGAACTAGGCATTCGTATCTCAATTTCTAGCTTCTTAAATTCCTCGAACATTTCTTTGGGCATTGTGAGCATATTCAATTTCTCTTTCCTACTTAGTGCATCTGCCACCACGTTGGCTTTTCCTGGGTGGTAATTTATAGTACAATCATAGTCCTTGATCAGCTCCAACCATCTTCGTTGTCTCATATTTAGCTCCTTTTGGGTGAAAATGTATTTTAGGCTTTTATGGTCGGTGTAGATTTCACACTTTTCTCCATATAAGTGATGTCTCCAAATCTTTAGTGCGAAAACTATAGCTGCTAATTCCAGGTCATGCATGGGGTATTTCTGTTCGTGAGGTTTCAACTGTCGAGAGGCGTAAGCAATTACTCGGTCGTGCTGCATCAAAACACATCCCAATCCCTTTTGAGAGGCATCACTGTAGATTACAAAATTTCCTTGTTCATCTGGTAGTGCCAATACTGGAGCAGTTACTAATCTTTGTTTCAATTCCTGGAAGCTTTCTTCACACTTATCATTCCATACAAATTTTTCATTCTTCCTCGTGAGTTTTGTCAACGGGGTAGCTATCCTTGAAAAATCCTGAACAAATCTTCGGTAGTATCCTGCCAACCCTAAGAAACTTCTAACTTCTGTGGGTGTCTTTGGTCTATCCTAACTTAACACTGACTCAATTTTAGCTGGGTCTACCTTGATTCCTTCATTGCTAACCACGTGCCCTAAAAATTGAACCTCGCGTAACCAGAATTCACATTTGGAGAACTTTGCATACAACTTTTCTTTCCTTAAGATTTCCAAAGCAATCCTCAAATGATCTGCATGTTCCTCTTTCATCTTGGAATATATCAGGATATCATCTATGAACACGATAACAAATTTATCCAAATATCTCTTGAAAACCCTGTTCATCAAATCCATGAATGCTGCTGGTGCGTTGGTTAACCCAAATGCCATAACTAAGAACTCGTAATGTCCATATCTGGTTCTGAAAGCTATTTTAGGTACGTCTTCCGTCTTTATCTTAAGTTGATGGTATCCTGATCTCAAATCTATTTTAGAAAAGTATTCGGCTCCCTTTAACTGGTCAAACAAGTCATCTATTCTAGGTAACGGGTACCTATTCTTGATAGTCAACTTGTTCAACTCCCGATAATCAATGCATAATCTCATGCTACCATCCTTTTTCTTTACAAATAAGACTGGTGCACCCCACGGAGACACACTAGGTCTGATTACCTTTTTATCAAGAAGATCTTGCAGTTGTGTTGCCAATTCCTTCATCTCCACTGGTGCCATTCTATATGGGGCTTTTGACACGGGCTCGGCTCCAGGTACTAGATCGATAGCAAATTCAATTTCCCTGTCAGGTGGTAGTCCGGGAAGTTCTTCAGGGAAAACGTCTGGAAATTCATTTACCACTGGAATTTCTTCCAATTTGGGAGTTTCTTTCTGAATATCTACTACATGAGCGAGATAAGCTTCACAACCCTGTCGCAATAACCTTTTTGCTTGAACTATGGTCAGGAATTTCTTAATTTGCTTTTGCCCTTGAAACACAATCTTTTCGCCCTCAGGAGAACACACGATCACTTTCTTATTACGGCAGTCTATATGCGCATCATGACTAGTTAACCAGTCCATTCCTAAGATCACATCAAATTCTCCCAGCTTGAAAGGTATCAGGTTAGCATAGAATTTATTCCCTAAGATCTCGACTTCGCAATGAGGACATACTTGATTAACAGAAATCTTATGCTGATTAGCTAATTCTATAACTAAAGCTTCATTTAGCAATTCAATCTTGCAGTTAAGCTTATGAACAAATTCCTCTGACACAAAAGATTTGGTAGCTCCAGAATCAATCAAGACTTTAGCATTTACTGAATTAACTGGGAGCATACCTGCAACAACATCCGCATCTTGAACAGCATCATTCATATTCATGTTAAAGGTTCTGGATCTCGGTTGCCCTGTAGCTCTCATCACATTATTGGTCAAGTTTGCCCGACAATCCTTAGCAGCGTGTCCTGCTCTCCCACATCTATTACATACCATCTTGTTCCCGCATTCATTAGCGAAGTGCCCTTTCAGATTGCATTTGTAACACGTCACATTCGCCTTACATACTCCCAGATGTCTTTTACCACATGTTTTGCACTCGGGTACTAGTGGTAGGGGTGGTCTTTGTACACCCTGCTGAAAATTACCCCCTGGACGATTACCTCGATTCTGATTCCTGTTATCTAGTCTTCTAAAATTAACATTCCGGTTCGACTGCACCCCAGAGGGTCTATTAAAGCGGTTCTTGAAATTTCCTGGTCCCTGGCCTTTTACTGATGGCTCAACCTTTCTTTTCTTATCATCTTTCTCCTTATCTTTCTGGGACTGATCACTTTCCCCTTCTATAATCATAGCTTTCTGAACAACTCCAGCATAAGTAGCCAACTCGAACACTGCTACCCGAGAACGAATCCAGGGTTTTAACCCTTGCTGAAATCTCTTGGCCATTTTTTCATCTGTATTCACATATTCTGCCACAAACCTAGCCAGCTCAGAGAATTTCCTCTCATATTCAGACACAGTCATATTCCCTTATTTCAATTCGAAGAATTTCAGCTCCATTTGATTTTGCACATACCTTGGACAATACTTATCCAGAAAAAGTTCAGTAAATCTATCCCATGGTACCACCTCTTGTCCTTCCAAAGCTTTGGTGGATTCCCACAAGTAGTTTGCCTCATTTTTCAGAAAGTAACTCGCATACTCAGTCTTCTGGTTATTTCCTACTTGGGTCAGAACAAAAGCTTTTTCTATCTCCTTTAACCAGGTTTGGGCTTCCACTGGATCAGATGACCCTGAGAATTCTGGTGGTTTGACTGCCTGAAATGATTTAAAAGTTACTACCACTGGCAATTGAGGTGGCTGTTGTTGTTGCTGCTGTTGTTGCTGCATCTGTTGCTGTAATTGCTGCTGCTGTTGAGCAATATTAGCATTCTGTTGTCTTAGTAAATCCAATATCTGAGCCATAGCAGGGTCGACCTGTCCACCTTGGTCGTTACCCCTTCCACTAGTTTGTCCGGTTTTAGCTTTCTTTGGTGGCATGATTCTGAGGATTCACAAACAACTTATTTAGTAACGAGTTTAAAACATTTTCAAAGCGACACATGCAACTAGATAATATCTTAAAGTTTGCGTGCAAATTGATTCTTTTATGATGTGTACCGGTACAACTAAAATCATATATGGAAAGATATGCAGTTTTGAAAGATTTAATATATTATCCCTGACCATTAACAAGTTGTTTGTCATCCCATACGAACACTAGCACCAACCAAAGAACTTATAATACGATGTAAAACATCCTTAGCAATATAACATGTACCAATGTTATAATAGGAATATTTATCTACAAAACAGTAATGGTAAGAACAAAATAATGAACATCTACTATCATAGATAAACAAAGTATGGTGTACCACAACGGTACACTATCGGTTAGATCAAACCTAAACAGACTCATATACATAATAAAACCTGATAATAGATGGGGAATGATACAATACAAGAAACAAAATCCCATCTATCTGGACCTACTCTTTGGCCCCCAGAAGCTAATCATAACTACTGACAATGATCTCACACTACTGAGTCCACCTACGACCCCTTCGAGGAGGCGGTATAAAGGTGCCGGGTTGAGCATCCTCTAAGAGCTGCCTAAGCTCTAAAGTCTGTCCCAACAAATAGTCTCGCTCACCAACCACCCGTCTATACTCGTGGTACAGAACCGGAGGGGGTCCCGCCCAAGGTGATGTGACGGATGCCTCGGATGGAGCAGGAGAAGGCCCGCCTGAGATAGGTGGTAGAGAGGACGGCCAATCTGCCGAAGGTGGAGGACTAGGATTACGCCATGCATCAGGCGGTGGGGGAACACATGCTGGCCATGGTGGCCATTCACTAGCTGGTGGAGGCTCCCTAATATGTACAGGTGTAGAAACATGCTCTGCTGGTAAAGCAGGATCATCCCGAGGTCCAGTGAATGCAATAGGAGGAGTAGAAGAAGGAGGAGCAGAACTCGAGTCATGATGACTGCGACCCTAATGCTGCATTAATGACAACAATTGTCATAAAACAAGGTTATAAAAATAAACCCATAACTTTCTATACACTGGTCCCAAGTTAAGACTGTCCCAACAATCATAACTCAACTCTTTATGAGTTTACGTTCACGTGATCTTTATCCTAAGTCATTTACCTAATCGATAATTCTAATTCATTTACCTATTCTAGTTTTATTTGCCAAAACCTGTTGCTCTGATACCAACCTGTGACAGCCCGGAAACCCGGTGTCACTAACTAGTAACATGCTTTGATAGATAATATAAAAAGAAAAGACACTATCACAAGGCAGGATCTTTTCACGAGTTTTGGATTTATAAAACAAGAATTTAAATTCAGTTATTACAAACCATAATACATCTAGTCCAAAAGTCTATCTGAATACATTACCAGTTATAAGTTTTATAAATATTATATTATTACAACTCGAAATTCCCGTTAGTCCCGGGGGACTACCTGAAGCTGCAGTGCCTCAGCCCTGCGCAAATAGGCTCTCCCGTGCATACCAGGATATCTCCTAGAAGTAGAGCGACCACGATCCATCACTGTCTGTCTGTAGGGTTAAAAGAATAAAACAAGGTGAGCAAAGAAAGCTCAGCAAGTAATAGTATATATATATATATATATATATATATATATTTATCAGCAGGTTATAAAACAGATGGTATATAAAAAAAACATGAATAATAAAGCAGATATTATATTGACAATTTAAATCACAAGGCATGTATTTAAATTCTAGAATATTTTTATCGCAGGAGGACATTTTATTTAAAACTTTTGTTCAAGCGAAATTTAGACTAATGTCTCAAACTGTAGATAGTTGGAATTATTAGACGCTTTTCTCAAAGTCTAAGTTTGTGATCAGCCACTTAGACCCGGAACCTCTGCGCTATGCATTGGCTCCTAAAAATAATCAATCCGGATATATAAAGCACTTGTTGACCATGGCTTTATAAAATGCTGGGCCGGCATCACCGGGTCCTCTTACGCTAATCTGGCGACATCTTAGGCCTATTCTCAGGGTGCTGGGCCGGCGTCACGGTCCTCTTACGCAGTCATTCCAACTTCTATGCAAAAATAAGGAATTATCTCGTAAAATATTTTTATCTCTGATTAACTGTGTGAATCTAATGTTAAGAACGCACATATATATACTCAATCATCTCTGGTGTGTATCTCCCAATTAAGATCACACATATATACTCAATCATCAAGTATAGATTATTTATAAAAAAAAATCTGGACTAAAAATGAAGTATTCCTGTATTTAACAGTATGGTCTTGCAATAAAAATAATAACAATTTGATTTAAGAACCAAGCTTGTATCATAATTTAAAATATGTCACTTGAATGATAAGTGAGGATAGTAGCACTTGCCTGGTAGTAGTATCACTGGACGAAAGAAAATGGAACCTAGTGTAACCGATCGTCTAACTCCAATGTCTCTGTACTATGAAACCCTAAAATATAAAATTAGTGCCACGTTAGTCGTCTGATTAGTTGCATTAACTAATATAACTGACGATTCGATCCCTAAAATCTACCCTTTCGCAATATAATAATTAGGCAGTGATAAGCAGTCAACACTTCATGTAATCACCTAATCAAATTAAGGGCAGATCATATCTAATTCTTATTTATAACGATAGCCAGATACATATATCAACAAGTATTTGTTATAACATTTAAACACATTGCGAATAGTTCTCCTCAACCATATATACCTATTTTTTTCAAAATATTAAATCATCGAATTCAACTGAGTAATTTATACAGTAAGATAGGCCTTAGAATACTTTTCAGAATGCTATTATTTGTAAGCATGGCATAATAATTGGATTTTATATGAATTTCTAAAGACGGCATGTTATTAAAACAAGTACACAGACTGTTGCCAAGATTACTAGATACCACATAGTTAGAGACAGAATTTCGAGATTCCTATACAATAAAAGTTGTAGAGCATTCAGAGAGGTTTCTATCGAGTAGTAACTCATATTTTTCTGATAAATATTGAGTGACTTATGCTCAGTTTAAAGTCTCAGTTTGCATAACTCAGCAGAAATATAATTTAAATATCTTGTATAAGTAAGCAAAACACAATACTTATATAGGTTATCTGCACACAACCACACAGCCTATGCATCCCTTATCCGTAGTAAAAAAAATGGTTACCAAATAGTAATTACAAACTAAAAGATAGCAGCTAATAAGATTAAAGGAGCAGCAATATAAACAGCCAAAAACAACAACTAAACAGCATAAAAACCTCACAACACTCAAAGACCAAACTCTCGGCTTCACCGAGAGTTTCCAGCCCTCCCATGCACTCAACATTTCCCCACATAACCTGCACATAGCATTTAAAATCATACCCAAAACATTGAGCCAATTATAAACAGATTTTAAGACTATAAGTGCTGCTGGAAATTTGAATTCTGCACAGAATTTTTAAAACAGATTTTTAACATTAAAAATATGGAATTTTGAATAAGATTACACCAGGTAGTTTTAGAGGGTTTCCCAAGGTTTCTAGAACCTCTTTAACTCTGAAAAATGGATATGTGAAACTCAAGTTATGAACTTTTAAAGATAAGTAATGTATCCTGAAATTTAAAAATCTGATTTGCATATACCTGACAAACCAAACATACTACCCATAACATTACCACTCCACTTGTCAATCACTACACAACTCCATCTTGTTAACACAGATCATCACATAACAATGTACACACAAGGGTTTTAAGCACACATACGATCCACATATAAACACTGCAAAGCCGTCGAGAAAGAGAGCTGGATAAGGGAATCAATATTACAAACAGCCCTCACTCTATGATTTTTAGTAAATTGAAAAATTCATTATTTTAATACGAAATTTTTATGAGACACTTCTAAACATTATATCAACCAACAGTAAAATTTTCAGAAATAAATTCATGGTTTAAAGTAGTAAAATAGGGTCTGGAAGTCAGGACCCGAGGCTGTTCAGCAACTTTGCGTCCAACTCAGAAAAATAGCTATAACTCACAATTCACACATTTAAATGACCTGATTCTTTCGCGAGCAAAAACTATGTTCTTATGAGCATGTCACCACAAGATTTCATAATCTAATTCTGAGTTTAGGATACTTAAAAATTTAATCAAACACAGGGGTTATGCAGAATATACACATGATTTAGCCATACCATCATAACTCTGACTAACATAATTTGAATATGAAAATTCCCTGTAAAATTACTCAATACCCTCATGTGATCCTCAAAAGCATGATTTTTAACATTCAAATCAGCATACACACATAAAAAAAATCAACTAAAATATGAATATATCTACTAGAACTCAAAGTTACCGGTGATTGGTAAATAAGGTGAACAAGAGGAGAGGATGGCTTGCTATGGCTACTTGAATCAATCCCCCAAACTTGAATAACCAGTGTTGTGCGTATACTGAAGTGGCGGTGGTGAAGGTGTACAAGAGAAGAACAGAGAGGGTAATAGTGTTATAAAGGAGACAAGAGAGAGAATAAGAACTGGGCTAAAAGCATGGGGAATTATTGAAGTTTATCAGCTGAGGGAATTAATGTTTTTTTTTAAAGCCCACCGCCTCAAGTCATTCTAAAAAAAATCTACTATACGCCCCGAATTTCGATCCCAACATTTATAAACGGGTAAATTAACATTTAAAATTCACAATGATGCTAATTTGTAAAATTCTTAAATAATCTAGAACTAATAAAAATGTGAAGGTGTTAATTTAATAGAATAAAATTTTGACACAACATAATTTTTTTTTAAAAAAAAATAAAAAATAAAAATTTGAACACTATAGCACAATTTAACTCATAATTCTTACCAACACACTTTAACAGGTAATTCAAATAATCATGTAATAATTCAGATCCACATAATTGATAAATCAAATAACACACCAAACTCGAACAAAATATTTTTAAGTAATATCTATCCGGTAATTCACATTGAATAAAATCCCCGATTGTTACAAATTTGGTGGTTATTGAGTGGATTTCCTTCTTTTTTTTCTTTGTAATTCCCTTTTTTTAATCATTTTCGTAAATTTGTAATATTAACTCGTTCGTGTTGACTTGTTTTGTTTGCATATTAACTCGTTTTCTTCACTGAGTTGCTCTGTTGGTGATTGTTGCAGTGTTCTGTGAGTCATCGCCTGGTGTTGAGATGTGGTTTATAGAGTTCAGCATTCGTTTGTAATTAGCTCGAATTTGCTGGGTGTTATTCTACTGAGTTCTGATTTGGTTGTGTTTTACTCGTTTTAATGTTATTAGTTGGCTGATAAATTCTCGGGACATGTCGTATTTGGTGGTTTTGAGTGGATTTCCTTCTTTTTTTTCTTTGTAATTTCGTTTTTCTGATCATTTTTGTAAATTTCTAATATTAACTCGTTCATGTTGACTCGTTTTGTTTGCATATTAACTAATTTTATTCACTGAGTTGCTCTGTTGGTGATTTTTGCTGTGTTTTGTAAGTCATCGCCTGGTGTAGAGATATGGTTTAGAGAGTTCAGCATTCGTTTGTAATTAGCTCGAATTTGCTGGGTGTTATTCTACTGAGTTCTGATTTGGTTGTGTTTTACCCGTTTTAATGTTATTGGTTGGCTGATAAATTCTCGTGGCATGTCGAATTTGTTGGTTTTTGAGTTGATTTCCTTCTCTTTTTTTCTTTGTAATTTCCTATTTTTTTCATCATTTTTATAAATTTCTAATATTAACTCGTTCGTGTTGACTCGTTTTGTTTGCATATTAACCCGTTTTCTTCACAGAGTTGCTCTGTTGGTGATTGTTGCAGTGTTCCGTGAGTCATCGCTTGGTGTTGAGATGTGGTTTAGAGAGTTCAGCATTCGTTTGTAATTACCTCGAATTTGCTGTGTGTTATTCTACTGAGTTCTGATTTGGTTGTGTTTTACCCGTTTTAATGTTATCGGTTGGTTGATAAATTCTCGTGGCATGTCGTATTTGGTGGTTTTGAGTGGATTTCCTTCTTTTTTTCTTTGTAATTTCGTTTTTCTGATCGTTTTTGTAAATTTCTAATATTAACTCGTTCATGTTGACTCGTTTTGTTTGCATATTAACTCATTTTATTCACTGAGTTGCTCTGTTGGTGATTGTTACTATGTTCTGTAAGTCATCGCCTTGTGTAGAGATGTGGTTTAGAGAGTTCAGCATTCGTTTGTAATTAGCTCGAATTTGCTGGGTGTTATTCTAATGAGTTCTAATTTGGTTGTGTTTTACCCGTTTTAACGTTATTGGTTCGCTGATAAATTCTCGTGGCATGTCGAATTTGTTGATTTTTGAGTAGATTTCCTTCTCTTTTTTTTCTTTGTAATTTCCTATTTTTTTCATCATTTTTATAAATTTCTAATATTAACTCGTTCGTGTTGAGTCGTTTTGTTTGCATATTAACTCGTTTTCTTCACTGAGTTGCTCTGTTGGTGATTGTTGCAGTGTTCCGTGAGTCATCGCCTGGTGTTGAGATGTGGTTTAGAGAGTTCAGCATTCGTTTGTAATTAGCTCGAATTTGCTGGGTGTTATTCTACTGAGTTTTATTTGGTTGTGTTTTACCCGTTTTAATGTTATCGGTTGGTTGATAAATTCTCGTGGCAAGTCGAATTTGGTGGTTATTGAGTGGATTTCATGCTTTTTTTTCTTTGTAATTTCCTTTTTTTAATCGTTTTCGTAAATTTGTAATATTAACTCGTTCGTGTTGACTCGTTTTGTTTGCATATTAACTCGTTTTCTTCATTGAGTTGCTCTGTTGGTGATTGTTGCTGTGTTCTGTGAGTCATCGCCTGGTGTTGAGATGTGGTTTATAGAGTTCAACATTCGTTTGTAATTAGTTCAAAATTTGCTGGGTGTTATTCTACTGAGTTCTGATTTAGTTGTGTTTTACCCGTTTTAATGTTATCGGTTGACTGATTAATTCTCGTGGCATGTCGTATTTGGTGGTTTTGAGTGGATTTCCTTTTTTTTTTCTTTGTAATTTCGTTTTTCTCATCGTTTTTGTAAATTTCTAATATTAACTCGTTCGTGTTGACTGGTTTTGTTTGTTTATTAACTCGTTTTCTTCACTGAGTTGCTCTGTTGGTGATTGTTGCTATGTTCCGTAAGTCATTGTTAGTCACAGAGGCATGCCTGAATACATCTAATAACAAGCCTAAGTATGTGTAATGCTATGCATTACCTACATGACCTCTTAACTGAGGGAACCTCTAGTTGTAGAGTTTCTATTTGTTCTGTACTTGTAATAGGCATCAAATTCTAGTTGTGTTACTGTACTTATAAAGTCAAGAATAATGCTTGAAAGAAGTTCCAAGGTTCATGCCTCAAGCAAGGAGATAAAGACTGCCTAATAATCACAGTTGGGATTTGAAGAAATGAAGAATTTGCCTAAGTCCCAATTCGAGAAGTACATTTGTCTATTCGAGAAGTCTAGCATTCGAGAAGTCAGAGATTCGATATCTCAGAAGACACTATTCGATATCTCTGAGTACACTGTTCGATATCTCATTCGATATCTTAGAGATTCGATATATCTATTACTCTATTCGAGAACTAATGGAGTCAACAAGTCAAAGCATCATTCGAGTTCTCTAAGAGTCAACAAGTGAATGCTCTATTCGATATCTCAAGGACTAAAGAAGCTATTCGACATCTCAGGGATTCGATATGTCAAAATGCTTTATTCGATATCTCAAGGAGTCCCAAAGAAAAGAGCTATTCGAGAAGTGATTCGATATGTCAATATAACAATATTCGAGAACTCAGAGTTATCGATTAAGTCAATTCGAGTTCTCGAATCAATCACTTAGCCACTTCTCGAATACATTCTTGGAGACAAAATACTGAAGAATTGTACAAGTCAGAAACCTGCAACAAGCCAAGACGCTTTATTTGACTATGTACCATAAAGCACATTGGAAAGCCTACAAAGAAGCTTGGAGAGATAAGACAAAGGGACAAGGAGCTAAAGAAGTGGATCTGAACAGGCTTTGCAAAGTCAAATCTGTAACCGTTTGGACTCTTACTAAAATAAGATAGACAGACTGGAAAGTAATTTGTTTTACCTACCATATTTTGTAGTAAGGAGGTGTATCCATGTCTATAAGGATACAGCCTCACTTCCTTAGCAGAGAAGTCTTTCAAGATACATCACAAGAAATATCTCTCTAAGAAAAACGAAGCTGAGAATACTATCATTTGTATTCACAGATTGTAGCAAAATCTTTATCTAATAAAATATTAGATTAAAGTGATGTTGTGTTGTGTTTGTCTTTGTTATCTGTACTTACATATCTCACACACTCAACACATATCTTGTTGCAAAGATTCAAGAACAAAGAAAAGTTCAAGAATCCATTCACCCCCCCTCTGTATTCTTTTACTGTATTCAATACTCAACAAGTGGTATCAGAGCAGGCTGTTTAATCTAAACAGAAAACGATCATGAGTTCGAATACACCAAAGACTACAGGTACGGTGAAGGTCCCTAAGTTCGACAAAGAGAATTACAACCTCTGGAAAATAAAAATGTTTTGTTCATCAAAGCTGCCAATCCTCTCTACCCTGACATCCTCAAGAATGGTCCATTTGTACCACAACAAGAAATTGCTGAATCCACAGTGGGCACAATAGTCATTCCTAGATCATATGTTGCAAAAGAGCCATCCAAATGGACGGACTCAGAGAAGGAAAAGGTTGCCCTAGACAGTCATCTCATGTTGCTGATCATAGACTCCATGGATATGTCGATGTTTGCCAATATAGCATCATGCACATCAGCCAAGGACATGTGGAACCACATCGAGGTGTTATGTGAAGGGACAGAGGAGGTAAGAGAGAATAGGAAACAGATACTGGTCACACAGTATGAGGCCTTCATGGCACAATCCAAAGAAAGTATTACTGATTTGTTTGAGAGATTTCACAAGCTGGTGACTGAGCTTCAAATGAATGGGAAGGTTTACAGCACTAAGGAATTAAACATGAAGTTTCTACTATCTGCACCAAACCATCTAGAGCAAAGGGTCATATCTCTAAGAGAAAGAGACTTGAACAAAGTCACATATGATGTGCTCTATGGGGTTTTAAAGACTCATGAGCTTGGGTTGCTTCAGAAGAGGGCTATCCAAGCCAACCAAGGCAGAATGATAAACACATCCTGTGCCTTGATTGTCAACAAATCCGTTCAAGACCTGGAAGCATCTGCAAGTCAACTGAGAATAGAAGAGATAGTAGATGATGAAGAAACTGAAGAAGAAGTGACTGAACCTGTTGATGAAAAGGAAGAAGATGAGTTCTATACTCTTGAAGAGTTGGATGCCATGGAAAACACTTCATATGCTTTTATGGCAAGAAAATTCCCAAACATCAGATTTAAGAGGAATCAGCCCTTCAAGTCTAGATCTCAAAATCATTCATTCAACAAGAGCAAGGCATTTGTGAAAGCAAACAAAAACAAATTCA
Organism: Saposhnikovia divaricata; assembly: GCA_036435485.1. NCBI lineage: Eukaryota > Viridiplantae > Streptophyta > Magnoliopsida > Apiales > Apiaceae > Saposhnikovia > Saposhnikovia divaricata. The sequence continues at coordinate 40,671,643 of CM071599.1, forward strand.
AAACCAGCTATGTGGATAGGTGATCTGTGAGATGTTATAGATGCAATGACCTAGGGCATTTTGCCAGTGAATGCAAGAAGCCTAAAAAGAAGGATAAGGAGTTTCTTGAGCTTGAAGCTAAGTATGAGGCTCTGCTAAAGAAGCATACACCAGGTAAGGCCTACATAGCTGAAGGGAAGTGTTGGGATGATTCTGATAGTGATGGAGAAGAACAAGAATTCTGCAACTATGCCTTGATGGCCAACTCCAAGGAAGAACCATCTGAATCAGACTCTCAGGTACCATCCCTCACTACTATAGACATGTCTGTTTCTGAATACAAATCTATGGTTGAACAACTATCTGTTGAGATGTTTAATATTCATACTAGTATGACTGCTGCTAATGAAGAGATTGCTAAACTATCTACTAAGAATGAACTGTTGAACAAGAGAAATGAGGAACTAGAACTAACTGCTATGCAAGTAGAAAACCTTAAACAAGAAATCGAATATCTAAAGAATATGGTTCTATGTGCTAGTCAAGTTGAGAAAGCTCTTAGGGATGAACTAGCTGAAAATGAATTTAAATTGAAAACATTCAAGAATTCCTCTAGTCTATTGCAGTCCTACCATGAGAAAAATCTAGCTAAACCTAAGGCTGCTATTGGACTTGATTATGACACTCTCAAACAGAGGAAAGGCTATGCAGTCATTGAAGATGACATTGTTGTTCAAGAGTAAGTGCCTCAGGTTTTGAAAAAGGCTGAGACCCCAATATTTAAAACACCAGCACTTGAGATTGATGAGGATGCCTTACTCATTAAGCAAATGTTGTATGATGAAGATAAAGCACAATCAAATGAACAACAAGCATCCTCTAAGAGTGAGAATGTCAAAACCAAAGCCAAGGAGCCAGTAGGAGGTAGACCTAGACTTGAGAAATTTGTGAAGTTTGTTTCAGCTGGGAATAATGAGTTTGAGAAGAAAGTGGCTAAAAAGAAACAAAACAGGAATGGAAAATTAGGGATTAACAAGGACAACAGTTATGCTTATGTGCCAAATGCCCCTAGGAAAGTTTGTCAAAATTGTTTTAGCACTAATCATTTAACTCATGCATGCAAGAAACCATCTGGTAGTGTTGCTAAACCATTCTATGATTGCTCTGTGCCTTTAAGACATAGAGACTCTCCTTTCTGATAAATTTGATTGTATGCCATGTAACATGAATGTAATGACTAGTTGTTTTAATTTGAGAAGACAATTCATGGAAGGTTGCATCAGTCACAATATTCACACACACTACACAAGAACAGAGTCTTCAAGTCCTCCTAAAGTTAGGAAGGTGCCTCTCTCACCTAAGTCTAAGAACCCTGATTCTAAGACTTCTAACAGTGACAAGAAGACTAACATCAAGAAAATTGATAAGTATGCTGTTTATGATAAAACTGTTGCTAAGCCACATGGACCCAAACTTGTTTGGGTACCAAAGGAGAAGTAATACCTTTGTGTTACATTATGTTCCCACAGAGAAACAACTAGCTGACATATTCACTAAGCCATTAGATGAAGCCACCTTCACAAGGTTGGTTAGTGAGATTGGAATGCTGAATTCTTCAAATTCTGGCTAAGTGAATATATCAACTAGATTGTTGCAGCAGTAAATACTTACTTTATCAAATGCTCAATATTTTTGAAGTAAGTATTGGCTGGATTATGATTTATAAATATTCCACAATGCTGCATATGTTGAAAATCATACATCTTTAGCTTGAAATTTCTGTGAAATTTTGAGAGAATCGCTATTTAATTTGGTAGAATATTCTTCAGTGAATATTTCTGGTAAATTTTAAAAAGATAGTGAAAATTGAATTTTATGAGTGAAAAGTATAGTTCGATAAGTCAGACTTCTCGAATGGTTCATTGTTTTGTCATGGCTCGAGTTCTCGAATAGGCCTATCTAGAACCCTCCTGAGTTCTCGAATAGTGTCTTTTAGAGAAATCGAATAGCACACTCTGAGTTCTCGAATAGAATATTTTAGTTCTCTAATGATGGAGTTCTCGAATACTGTATTTGAGTTATCGAATCATTTGAAAAGGCTGATTTCTCGCTGACACTTAATCGCTTTTTGGATTTATATTCAAAATTTCATTTCGCTCATAAAAACATATTTTATTTAGCTTAGAATTATTTTCTGAGTTAAATAACTGCCAGCTGTGAGTTACAAACTGCTTTAGATATCGAATAAGCCTTTCTTGACTTATCGAATAGTTGTTTTATACTTCTCGAATGACTGTCTTATCGATACAAAACTTAGATCTAATCGACAACTCAAGTTAGTCATATATATATATACAATTTCACAACTGTTCAACTCATTTCGTTCGATTTCTCAAGCATCTAAACTCTTAACACCTCTGAAAACCCTAACTGCGAATTTCTTCTTCAACCTTAATTCTCTTCTCTTCTCTACCCAAATGGCAAACACTCAACTCACCATACCATCCCAAACCAATTTCATCGCAATTACCAGTGATGTGGAAGCACCAAATGCTAATTTCAAGTGCTTTGTTCGATGGTTGTCTGAATCTTACATCAAGGGTGCACTATCAGCCAACCCAACCCTGTACATAGACTTATTAGAACAATTCTGGAGGACAGCTACAGTGGAGGTCATCGCCCTTGAGAATGCTATTACCTCATATGTTGTCTACTGCAAGATTCAAGGCGTGGATATTACTATCACTACCGCAGACATGAATGAAGCCTTGGATTTGCAGCAAGAGGCATATGACTCCCTGGCCACAGATGCTGAGTTGGAAGAATTCTTTGAATTTATCAACTACTCAGAGGCTATTAAACTTGGAAAGCTGAATAGGAAGTACTTGAGAAAGGAATGGAGCTATGTTTTTGCTACACTCCTTCAGGTATTCACTGCCAGGAAATCGAGCTTTGATCAGATTAGTACACCTGTGCAGCAGCTTGCCTATTCCTTGGCTCATGGGAGAAAGATAGATGTTGGACATCTCATCGAGCTATATGGGAGACTTGGTAAGAACACAGCCAAGAGAGGTACTGAAATTTTCTTTCCCCGCTTTATTCAATCAGTACTTAATTTTAAAAATGCTTCATTGATTGAATTGCCTGGATTAGATAAAAGTAAAATAGGCTATCCTAGGTCCATGACCAAACTTATTTTTGGTAACTTGGAGACTAGGAATGATGTGGATGTAAGGCTTAAGATAACTCCCCACATGGAGGGTTTGTTTAGGTCTTACCCCCACAACATGCCAATATTTGAGTCTAAGTCTCAGTTAGCACAGCCTAAGCAAGAAGAACACAATGCTAACCCAAGGCTTGCTAACCAACCCTCTCAGACAAACACTCTACCAAACACAGATCCAACTGCATCATCCTCTCAAAAGGGTGATGTTAGTAAAAAGAAGAGAAAACAGGTTGCTTCTGAACCTTTAACCATCTTAACTGAAGCAGCCTTGGCTGTAGAACTAGGTTTAGGAGGTGAGGAAACTGAGTCACCTATCATTAGCCTAAAGAAGAAGAAGAAATCTAAAACCACCTCTTCAGTCACCCAAATGGCTGAAGTTGTAAAATCAGGGGCACACAGCTCACTAGATGTATCCTCTCAACAGGGTGCATCTATAGAATCAAGCATCCTCCCCAATGCACCTATTTGTACAGAGTCAGCACATGAGAGTGATAAGGCTGGCACAACACTGAGTGGAGAGCACATCACAATTGAAACTCCCTCTATCTCTCAGGGGGAGTTGCCAAAATCTAATCTACAACACACTTCTCTTCCAGAATCTACCACTCATATTTCTTTGGAGCCTACAACTCAAGCAATTGAGGAGCAAGGCATTGATCATCAAGAATTCTTTTCTCTTGATGAACCAATGGATTCAAGTGACTTGGTGCATGACACCTTGCTCATCACCCAGGTACCACATTTAGATGGTCAGGGAACGCATGCTGGGGCATCTCCTAATGACACCATCACAAACACAGAGGATTCACTAGTTTTAACTAGAGACTCTGTGCCTGTGTCGACTACTGTTGTAACTCATCCCACTCCTGTGGAGACAACAGTAGTAGAGTCTTTCCATCTGGTTACAGAAGTTGCATCTGTAACTGAGGAGTCTAGCTTGCCTAGCTCTAGCTCTCACTTTCTGTCCCAATGGCTGAAGCCTGTGCAACATGATAGTGCTTCAGGATCAGGGTCTGTTCCACCACAAATGTCCATTGAAGCTCTCCAAAGCTATGTTGTGGATCAGATTCCTGAGTTTGTAAAAATATCCCAGAACCTTGTCACCTCCAACATCTCAAATCCAGATTATGAAGCCATCCTACTATGCCATAGGGATGATGTGGAGATGCAGAAGGCCAAGATTATTGATGATGCTGAGAGAGATGGAAATGTAGATGCCTGGATGCAAGGAAAGTATGATGTAACTCTCAGTGAAGCACTTCAATATCTTAGAGAGGAATATATCACTTCACTGGGTTCAAATGCAAAATCCCTGTCCCCTAGTGAAGTGTATGAAGCTGTCAATGATTCCTACAAGGGTTTCCTCAAGGCTGCACACTACCTTAGCAAGGGAGTCAAAACTGAAGTCAACAAGGTGAGTGACAAGACAGCCACTTCAGTAGAAGAAGTAAAGAGGGCCTTTGATGCCAAATTTCCTCAACTAGACAGTGTGGTCAAAGATCTCAAACACCGCAACACCACCTGCACCAAGATGGATAATGGTCTAGCTCTACATAAAGATACAGTCACAGGTCTAGGAAGCAAATTTCAAATTCTATCTGACCAGACTACAGAGGCCAATGCTATGTTGAGGACCATGTTCAAAAACCAATATGGAGACAAGCTAGTCACTGAAGTCCCTGTGAATGAACTGTCAAAGTATGAGTTCGAGAGACTACAAGATCAATCGCTAAATGGTTTCAAGGCCAAAGAGCTATTCACCAAGGTTGATACTCTTGAAAGGGAGGTGGTGTCTCTCAAAGAATCCAATGCCCATCTGGCAGGCAAGGTTACAAATCTAACTGAGCAATTGAACACTCAAGCCACAACCACAGCTGATGTTCTTCTGCATCAACAATCTATGCTGTCTGCCATGATGAAGCACATGGGTATCCCTCTATCTGAAGACTCTTCAACTCCAAAGGCCCCTACTACAGCCTCTGTGCCTAACAACAAGCCTAAGGGGGAGAAGAGGATAACAAGGAATAAACCTAAGGGGGAGCCTCAGACTAAGGGGGAGAAATCTCAATCTCAATCTAAAGGCATCAAGATTAATGAGGGTGGCCATCAACAAATTTCAAATCCTACATCTCATGTCTCAGGCAAGGGCAAACTCAAGGTTGATGAACCTCCATCTTCTCTGCCAATGGTCACTCTACCACCTGTGCACATCATTACACCTAGTGGCCAAAAGCAAACTGTCACTACTACAGTAGTGGCAGGTTCCATGCCAAGCAATCCAGTCCAAGTACCCAGACTTGAAGATGAGCCAGTGGAAGCTAAGGTGATTACAGAGGCCAAGCTGATAGAAGTAGCAAATTCAGAGATTTATCATGATGCTGCATTCTTGAAGTTTCTGCAAACCTCAAAAGCAAGGGTTGGAGGGGATACCTTATTTTACAGAAGAAGCCTCAGATATCAAATCAAATATCTAACAGTTATTCCAAGAAAGCTAAATCAAATCTATCTCAAGGAAATCATGATGGTGACTAATGGCAAGATATGGCATCTATCATTTGAAACCTTGAAAGCCTTAAAATACTCTGAGATTGATGCTATCTTGGAACTAATTGAGCAGAAAGGGGAGAACAACCAAAGACTGTACACTGAACTAAAAGATGGTCAACTAACTAGATTGCCTGAAGTATGCACCAAACCAAGAACCATCTTTTATCAGTTTGGTACCAGAATTCAAGATGTTAAACAGCTGGTTATTCCCCATGATCTTAACCCTAAAAACCACAGACTCATCATTGCTATTATTGACCAGCTACAAAAGAAAGATGGAAACAGAAGTGCTGAAGAGTTGGAAGAACTTCACATCTTAAGAACATTCATAGCTACTGGTTCAATTCTGGAAATAGCTCAACCTAGGAGGAATAAGGATGATAAGGATGATGACAAGAGTGATGGAAGTAGAAGTCATCACAAGAGTGATAAGGGGGATGAGGATAAGAAGAAGAAGAAAGACAGCAAGGATAAGAAGGATGATGACCAAGGTAAAGTCTCTGAGAGGAAGAGTGGAAGATAGCAAGCCTTAGGCATTGCTGACAATAACCTCACCACATCACAAGACTCTAAGTCTAGGGTGAATACTGTTAGTAGTGACCTACCAAAATCTACATCTATGGCTTCTGCAACTGTCTTGCCACCTCAAGAAGAGAAGAAGATTCAAGTCAAGAAACCATCTGTATATTTCAAAAAGCAAACTGCTAATGGAATACTATAATGGTCCACAAACAAAGGTCACATGCTACTGCCAGGCAACCATGTTAAAAGGATCAAATTCAAACAAGCTGCAAGGAAACCAAAGCTATCCATATCAAGGACTCTGACAATCTATCCAGGCTTAAAACTCCAACCACTAGATGAAGACTTTGATGAAGACCAACTGCAGTTCTTACAAGCTCAAAGAATCTACCATGTTGTCATTGTTGACAACTGCCTTGAGATCAAATATACTGATGGAAGGGAGGAGAAATTCAAACAAGGAGGATGTCAACACTGGGGCAAGCTACATGACATAGAAAGAATCATTGCATTGTTGAGCTCAGAAGATAAAGTGGAAAGAGTATGGAAGCTGGAGCTAATTGATTTTTTGAAGATGAAGAGAGATCATGAGGAGAGAATCAGAAAAGAGTGTCTTGAGAAATGGCTAGCATGGGAGAAAGAAATTGAGAGACTGGAGATTGAAGCAGAAAAGCTAAGGGCAAAGGGATTATGTAGAGTTCAGTTTAACCCCTATGTGGTGAAGTATAGGAGGAGAAATGGGGATCAGGTCCACATCTGTATGAATCTACTCAATCACTATCCTGCAAACATTCTGAAACCAGTACTTGAAGATTTCAAAGACTCAATTTTTCTTGAAGAATTGGATGCTATGGCAGAAATAATAAAAGCTATGGATGAGAATACAAGGAAGGAGAAAGAAAGAAGACAGAAAGCATATGATGATTTGCAAGCCAAATCTATGGAAAGGGAAACAAATGACAATGGCTAGTACTTCATCATAGGCTGTAAGATTACTCACCCTGTAGTTCTATCCACATTGCTAATCAAAATTCATACATGTACTGTCAAGTTTTATCTTTATGTATGTTAGGCTTGTTATCAGACATGAAATTGTGACTAAGGGTCTTACTCACAATTTGGGGGAGATTGTTAGTCACAGAGGCATGCCTGAATACATCTAATAACAAGCCTAAGTATGTGTAATGCTATGCATTACCTACATGACCTCTTAACTGAGGGAACCTCTAGTTGTAGAGTTTCTATTTGTTCTGTACTTGTAATAGACATCAAATTCTAGTTGTGTTACTGTACTTATAAAGTCAAGAATAATGCTTGAAAGAAGTTCCAAGGTTCATGCCTCAAGCAAGGAGATAAAGACTGCCAAATAATCACAGTTGGGATTTGAAGAAATGAAGAATTTGCCTAAGTACCAATTCGAGAAGTACATTTGTCTATTCGAGAAGTCTAGCATTCGAGAAGTCAGAGATTCGATATCTCAGAAGACACTATTCGATATCTCTGAATACACTGTTCGATATCTCATTCGATATCTCAGAGATTCGATATGTCTATTACTCTATTCGAGAACTCATGGAGTCAACAAGTCAAAGCATTATTCGAGTTCTCTAAGAGTCAACAAGTCAATGCTTTATTCGATATCTCAAGGACTAAAGAAGCTATTCGACATCTCAGGGATTCGATATGTCAAAATGCTCTATTCGATATCTCAAGGAGTCCCAGAGAAAAGAGCTATTCGAGAAGTGATTCGATATGTCAATATAACACTATTCGAGAACTCAGAGTTATCGATTAAGTCAATTCGAGTTCTCGAATCAATCACTTAGCCACTTCTCGAATACATTCTTGGAGATAAAATACTGAAGAATTGTACAAGTCAGAAACCTGCAACAAGCCAAGATGCTTTATTTGACTATGTACTATAAAGCACATTGGAAAGCCTACAAAGAAGCTTGGAGAGATAAGACAAAGGGACAAGGAGCTAAAGAAGTGGATCTGAACAGGCTTTGCAAAGTCAAATCTGTAACCGTTTGGACTCTTACTAAAATAAGATAGACAGACTGGAAAGTAATTTGTTTTACCTACCTTATTTTGTAGTAAGGAGGTGTATCCATGTCTATAAGGATACAACCTCACTTCCTTAGCAGAGAAGTCTTTTAAGATACATCACAAGAAATATCTCTCTAAGAAAAACGAAGCTGAGAATACTATCATTTGTATTCACAGATTGTAGTAAAATCTTTATCTAATAAAATATTAGATTAAAGTGATATTGTGTTGTGTTTGTCTTTGTTATCTGTACTTACATATCTCACACACTCAACATATATCTTGTTGCAAAGATTCAAGAACAAAGAAAAGTTCAAGAATCCATTCACCCCCCCTCTGTATTCTTTTACTGTATTCAATACTCAACAGTCATCGCCTGGTGTTGAGTTGTGGTTTAGAGAGTTCAGCATTCGTTTGTAATTAGTTCGAAATTTACTGGGTGTTATTCTACTTAGTTCTGATTTGGTTGTGTTTTACCCGTTTTAATGTTATCGGTTGGCTGATAAATTCTCGTGGCATGTCGAATTTGGTGGTTATTGAGTGGATTTCCTTCTTTTTTTTCTTTGTAATTTCCTTTTTTTTAATCATTTTCGTAAATTTGTAATATTAACTCGTTCGTGTTGACTTGTTTTATTTGCATATTAACTCGTTTTCTTCATTGAGTTGCTCTGTTGGTGATTGTTGCTGTGTTCTATGAGTCATCGCCTGGTGTTGAGATGTGGTTTAGAGAGTTCAGCATTCGTTTGTAATTAGTTCGAAATTTGCTGGGTGTTATTCTACTAAGTTCTGATTTGGTTGTGTTTTACCCTTTTTAATGTTATCGGTTGGCTGATAAATTCTCGTGGCATGTCGTATTTGGTGGTTTTTGAGTGGATTTCCTTCTTTTTGTTCTTTGTAATTTCTTTTTTTTCGTCATTTTTGTAAATTTCTAATATTAACTCATTCGTGTTGACTAGTTTTGTTTGCATATTAACTCATTTTCTTCACTGAGTTGCTCTGTTGGTGATTGTTGCTATGTACTGTGAGTCATCGCCTGGCGTTGAGATGTGGTTTAGAGAGTTCAGCATTCATTTGTAATTATCTCGAATTTGCTGGGTGTTATTCTACTGAAATCGGATTTGGTTGTGTTTTACCCGTTTTGATGTTATCGGTTGGCTGATAAATTCTCGTTGCATGTCGTATTTGGTGGTTTTGAGTGGATTTCCTTCTTTTTTTTCTTTGTAATTTCGTTTTTCTCATCGTTTTTGTAAATTTCTAATATTAACTCGTTCGTGTTGACTCGTTTTGTTTGTATATTAACTCGTTTTCTTCACTGAGTTGCTCTGTTGGTGATTGTTGCTGTGTTCCGTAAGTCATCGCCTGGTGTTGAGTTGTGGTTTAGAGAGTTCAACATTCGTTTGTAATTAGTTCGAAATTTGCTGGGTGTTATTCTACTTAGTTCTGATTTGGTTGTGTTTTACCCGTTTTAATGTTATCGGTTGGCTGATAAATTCTCGTGGCATATCGAATTTTGTGGTTTTTGAGTAGATTTCCTTCTCTTTTGTTTCTTTGTAATTTCCTTTTTTTTCATCATTTTTGTAAATTTCTAATATTAACTCGTTCGTGTTGACTCGTTTTGTTTGCATATTAACTCGTTTTCTTCACTGAGTTGCTCTGTTGGTGATTGTTGCTGTGTTCTGTGAGTCATCGCCTGGTGTTGAGATGTGATTTAGAGAGTTCAGCATTCGTTTGTAATTAGTTCGAAATTTGTTGGGTGTTATTTTACTGAGTTCTGATTTGGTTGTGTTTTACCCGTTTTAATGTTATCGGTTGGCTGATAATTTCTCGTGGCATGTCGTATTTGGTGGTATTTCTCGTGGAATTGTAGGTTGCATAGAGTAACATCACATAAGTTGTTTGTTTGTAGGAAATGAAAAATAAGAATCGCGACTGCAAGAAGAAAGGGAAGAAAATTGGAAAGGAAAAGCAAAAAAGGTTGGATGAAGCAGCACGATTCACTTGCTATCTTTGCAAACCCAGCAAAACTTTTAGTCGGAAGGGTTTGGACCAACATATGGCATCCAGCCATAGAAACAAATGAATATGTTATCTTTTGCTTTTGCAGTCCTATGTTGTCTTTTGTCACGATTAACTTTTTATTTACGCTTGTGTAGTGAAGTACTAGAATTGATCGTTGAAATTTAATATATTTATGTGAAGTGAGTTCCTTATTATTCCATTCTTCCTTTTTTATTTTTGGAATTAAATTGATCATAATTTGATCGAATATATTTACATTATCTTTTATAATTTCAAAAATCTAAAAAGCTATGTATTTCAGCAAATTAGATATAGCATAGTTTAATAGCAAGGTGAAAAATTCGATTTATGTGTGTGGTCAGTAAAGAAATTAGTTGCGAGCATACTACACATTCTTTTTTTTTTTTTAAAACGGAACTACTTCTCTTAAAACTCAAAGATTCATGCATGATTGTCTCCAACAAAATCTGTGGACGAGACATAACAATATTATAGCATACTACACATTCTTATTCCGCACCTTCGTATGTACTCTTCCAATTTCATTCGTTCCTTGTGCAACAAGTTGTCCCTCATATTTTACGAGGTGTACTTAAAAATTACTCATAATGTACCTTCTATTAACTAAATCATGTTGCAGTCTCTGCACCCTTTTTATTTACCTTATTTTAGCTAAATCGTTGTGCACCGGTAAAATATAAAAAATGTTAGAATAAAGAGAAAAGCTAAAATTTATAATACATGTCTCAATATTTATATAGTAAACCTATATAAGATAAAGTACCGAAAATATCCTTAATACAATAATATGGATATATTCTAACAAAAAAAATTTAATGCGTGCCGGATTTTTTTTTCTTTCTTTTAATACAACGTGCTTGCTAATACAAAAGCAAGGTATTGTTTACATAATTACATGCACAATTTCATGTCTACACTAAAACTAATTTAAATTTAACCAGGTATTAAGTCTGTTGCGAAAGTTAATACAATCTCAGAAAATGTCAAACAGTTAAATTCTATGATCTATCCAAAAATTCGTTTTTAACCATTGCTGTGACATGCACAATACTCGTTTATTAAAATCCAATTACCGCGAACCTTCTATTAATATATAACCTTGGGAATAATATTTTTCATAAATTTATTAAAATTAAAATCCTTTGTTTTATTTTGAAACTAAAAGAAAATATTGATGATTAATATCGAACAATTGTACGTATATGACAATTTGGAACCTTTGAGATGGGCCAAAATTTTGGATAATGTTCTATTTAGGCGTTTAAAAGGGCCAGCCCAGCATAGTCCAATAATAATATCTAAACCCAAATCCCCAACTAGGGTTTTAGGCTCACCAATTTGATTCCGACAATCTTGTTCGCTCTCTTACACCTACCGGAGCTCCGGTTGTCACTTCTATTCTCCGGTAAGATTCACGTTGTAGCAGCTATCTTGTAAACATATGTCAGTGTGTGTGTGTGTTTGTGTATATGTGTATGCAACTGTAAGTGCTTCATAGAGTTCAGTTGTGACTTGTATTTCATCTATGTAACTGATAGAGTTTTTAATTGTTAATATATTTGCAATTATGAATTGATAAATTATTAATATACCAAATTATACTATATGCTTGATTCAATTCATTTGGTTGCAATTTTAGAGGGTTATTTCTTGTTAGTGTGTTTATAGTGGACTGAATTGATAAGTAGAGTTATGGACTATAAACTCGTTTCGATATGGATTTAGATGTCGGTAAGTTGATACGCTGTTAATTTTTATAAAGCCGATAACAAGTATGTGAGCTCGAATGTTGTTTGTGTGGAACCAAGGAACCATTTTTGTATAACTTAAAAGTTACTATGTTTGTTAATGTTGGGTTTCTGATTTTGGTGAGTAGGCTAGTTAGGTTAGGCAGCTCTTTCGGTGTTTGCAATAAGTACTGTTATGTTTTACAGTTTCGGTATATATGTGCACAATACTGCAGTGGAAATTAATGAGGTAGCCTTTGTTCCGAAGGCCTGGCCATTTAAGCGAGTTCTTTCTTTTTTTGAAATGCATAAAGCCATAAACTTCTTCTTAAATCACGCCCTCAACATAGAAAGGCTGAATTTTTTTTTTTCTAGGCTAAGACTTAAGAGTAGTCTTTCTTCCTTTTTGTGGTGCAATATGTGGTGGATCTTCCTCATCCAACATGTTTGCGTGATCATGAATTGATTCTGGTGCATGTTTGTAAAATAAGTCATTGGTTTGATCTTTATATTAGTAAATGGCGGTGCACCAGAAAAGGCCCGCTGTGTTTGTTGCGGAAACAAAAAAAATGCAGAGATGGAAAATCTTGATACAGAATCCTCAGAGTCTGAGTTAGAATTTGATGAGGATGATGAAATTAGGCTAAGTGAACCTTCGGAAAATGCAATATACAACAGGGATGGCTTACTTGATAAGCTGGGAGGTATCAGCTGGCCTGAGAATGTGGATTCGATGCACAAGCTTTCTTTTGATGTGAATCAGGAGCAGGAGGTGGATGCGAATGATGACCTGGCACGAGAACTTGTTTTCTATACTCAGGCATTGGAGGGTACAAAGGAGGCCTTTCTGAAATTTCAGTCCCTGGGACGCCCCTTTTTGACACCTGCCGGCTATAACGCTGCAATGGTGAAAAATGATACTCACTTGGAAAAGGTTAAGGATCAGCTTCTGGCAGAAAAGATTAGGGTTGAGGAGGCCGAGGAGAGAAGGAAGGCAAGAGAAAACGAGAAGATTGCCAAGGAAGTACAGGCACAAAAACAGAAAGAAAAAGCTAAGCAGGAAAGAGAAGAGAAAAGATCTGCTAAGAAATTGCAGAAGGAGAGGCAAGAGAGTGGCTTAAGAGGATCAGAAGAAGATGGTGATATAGATTCAGCAGATGAAGACAAGAGTACATTTGAGAGTGATCCATCTGTAGTCAAGGCAAAAGATGGTACTGGTAAGGGGAAAAAAGAAGCAGATAAGAGGAGGAAGAACAGAGACTACAGAAATTCAAAGCATGGACTCGGAAGGAAGAAAGGTGTGAATAAGCAAAGTAAGACTGAGACCACAAATGATACAATAGGAGGCTTCAAGAACACTGGTTTCTCCAAGAATAAGAGAAGGAAGACGTGATGGAAGCAGGGATGATGATTGCGCAAATTGTTGAAATTTACTATAATTCTTATGACCAAGAATGTTTAAGTGCAAAATAGGGTTATAATTATTTCCTTCGTATTGTATGGATTTCTAAGTTTAAATTTTGTCTCTTCAATGTTTTTGAAATCGACTTTATTGCTAATTACTTGTTTGAATTGTGTAAGGTTCACCTTGTCTTGCTGATCAACTACTTACAGTTTTTTATTACAGTTATTTACTTAAGTTTTTTTCAAGTACAGTACATGAGGAGTTATTATTCATCCTAGATGAAATAAAGAATAAACAGAATATAAGCCTGTAAAGTGTAAATTGTTGGTGGACTCCAAAACGTAATAGTAGCCATGTGAGGTCATTTGGTGATTAGAAGACTTGTATATTGGAGGGTTATAATATCAAGGTAAATCCCAGCTTTTGCTTTGTGTGGGAAGCTTCTGATTTTATATATGAAGTGTGTGTGTATATAATATGCCTATTGTCCCCATTAGCTTTCACACCACTCCGTATCATCATGTACTCCTCAAAAAGTCCACTGCAAAAGCTTCCTTAGTACAATATTCCCTCCTCAACGGTTTATAAAAGGATTTTGGTAGCACCATCTACCTCTAAGCCTCTTGAGAGTTCAACTCTTTTTCAAATATAATCTCTATTGACTTGCTGCGAGAATGCTCAATTCTACATTGGAGTTGATCAATTTAGTTGCTTCGAATTCTTTTATGGTCTTTTGTTTCTGCAATCTGATCATAATCATTTTACTTGTTGGCAGCTCGAAAACAGCTTCAGATACTAGTGAGGATAGTACTTGTCTTCCTTCTCAAGAATTGGTATGCGGTAGCAAGAAGTGTATGACTGCTCAAAGTAAGAAAAGTTATACTTCATTTAATGAAAGAATGAATTGAGAAGTTTCATAGAGCCATATGTAGACATAAACCTGCTAAATTCCATTGAAGCTGGGAGGAAAGAAGAAGATGATGAACTGAGAAAAAGAGTAGAAGCATTTATTGATAAGACTACTAAAGCTTGGAGGACTGAGATGTTGCAGAAATCTGTTGCGATCCAATGAACACACTTATATGCTGTTTGTGTTTAGTAGTCTAACCATTTCTTAACAGGAGAGTTTATCTACTACCTCAGTACAACAGTAAGAATGTGCACTAAGAAGATAAACTTCAAAACTGATGTTCTTTGTTTTTCCAATAAATATGTTGTGAAGTGTCACTTTTACCATACAAAGCATAGTTCATTTGCCGTGAAGTTGAGTAAAATTTAGTCGAGTAAGAAACTGAGATGACGATTTCATTGAGCAGCGAATCACTGGCATATCTTGTAGTTCAGTTGTACAACTGTTTGTTATCTGATGTTATCAACAGAGGTCTATATCAGAGAAAAGATTTTTTCACTGGCATGTCTTAATTTTGGTATACTTTCATACGAGCAATACCAATTTCCATCCACAACCTTGAATTCCATACATTTTGCATAATTTCCGTCCGAAGTATATTAAGGTAATAGCTCTTCTAAACCAACTTTCAGTAATAAAAATAATAAAACCTTAAAAAATATGAGACATGCTAACAAACTTCGTTCAACTACAACAGTTCGTAAGTTCAAACCACACGGCTAAAATATATTAAATTCGACTTTCAACCATCCTGATATAAGCAAGTCAGGAAAGCGAAACACAGTACTGATACATCTAAATTCTACATCAACACCAGATAGCAAACAATCGCTACAGCTAAAGGAGAATCGCTACAGCTAAAGGAGAAGTTGCCATCTGAAGTCCTAAGCTAAAAGAAAAGTTGTAGATATTGTGGGTTAAACCAACTTGAAAACAAACCTAGTTTTGCCTCTGACCATAACTAGCCTGTTCGACATGGGGGTTAAACAGGGTTGAGCCTAGAATTTTTGGGGTCTTCATGGGTTAATCACTTGAGCTACCCAAAAGAACAAAGATCCAGATTGCAGTAGATCAGCATGACACCATGCAATTTGATTCTCCAGGCTTAGATATGTTATTTTCAGCAGGCACAGACTTTTTGGCCATCTCCAGTCATAGATATGCTATTTTCAGCAGCTACAACAGGATGTCCTTCTCTGGCAACGATATATTATTCTCAGCAGCTACAATAGTTGGGCCATTAACAAAGTTACCTGCACTCCCATTGATTCCATGATATGAAGCAGGGGCGATGCTTCGCATGGTACCAGTATAAATTGCATCAGCACGACGATTTCGTTAATAATTAGTAATATGTCTCCTCCTAAGAGAGCTTCTTAAGGCTTGTTGTAACTTTGTTCACTTAAATTTTTTCTACAGCTATACAGAAAAGTTTCTTCTTTTCTCCTAATTGTTTAAAAAAGGTCTCGTTGTTCAAGATTTGTCATTTGGATCTTAGATTACATCATTTCATGAAACGATATGTGGGTTCCCTGTACATCTTATTTGGTAGTTGTGGTGGATCCGTACACTTTAAGTATGGATAAGCTTTACTATCAATGATTATGATCACTCTAAAGATAGTGTGCATTAATTCTTTTTCCGTAATATAAAGCTTAGAGTTTTTACTGACATTGCTAATTCTTTACATATATATATAGTGGTGGTGCCTGTTATTTTCCAGATTAATGGGCTTTACAGCAGCACTAAGATTGCAACATTTGTCGCATTACTTTCGATAAAGTCTGAAATTTTAAGTGCTAGCTTTGAGGAGTGGTCAGATGCCCTATTTTCTGAAATTACAAACTTTATAGCAGCATCAAGCTTGTATAATTGTTTTGCATGTTCTGAAAACAACTTCATCTGTTTTTCTTGAGCCAAAGTTAAAAAATTTCGGAAAACATGCAGCCACCTCAGGACTTCTACAGAACTTCGAATCCAAGTTTTTGGTTTTCATAAGCTTCTGCTTTCTCATTGCACTAGTTTCTTCTCGAGTTCATCATGAGCCTATAAAGTTTTTAAGGTCTCCAATGAGTACTTTAAATTCTTCTGCATCCTCAGATCTAAAAGTTTTTGCGTCCCAAGCACATAATAAAACAAGGAGCTCACTGAGTCGAGTTACCTTCAATGAACACTTGCCTTACATCTTCTTGGCACATAAAAGGCACACCAACGTTTCTGTGACCCGCAGTTTTCGAAAATGCGATATATAGAAATGGATTAAAAAAATAAGCTATAGAAATGCGATAAGCTATAGTTTTTGGAGGTGTTGTTAATGTTGTTGTTTGATGCTGAAGGAAAGTAGTACGATGTGGGAATATGGATTTGATCATGTGAATTTAAATCTTCAGTTATTACTTCAAGGCCATTTTTGAAGTTCAATAGCACCTCTTGTGAGTTTTGTTGGTGGTTCTATAGTTGATGATCATGAACATTTGTTGATATAATGCCCAAGTATCCTTCAGTCACCGTGGTTAATTATGTTGTACACTTTGTATCCTATAGTCCAGTCAGGGGCCTAGAGTAACATAACAGGCGTGTCTTTGTTGAACAAACAATTTACTAGTTATAGAAAATAAATGTCCAATCCCAAATTTAGGCCAATAGTTAAAAGTTTAACGGCACTTTGTTCTGATAATAATTTTGCTTATATGAATTGTTAGTTTGTTAAGTTCTATAAGTGATCGTTAGTTGTGCATATTAAATGATTTGTTACATATACTACTAATTCTTGTTTGAATGATCGACCAGTTTGTTTCTTATTCTTTCCATCAATTTCTGATCATAAATACTCGCTCAACTTTAATCCTCAATTTTATTACTCAAGATTCTTCCTCGATTATACAGCAGTCCATTCAATTTCAACTACTTTAGACTTTCTCCTGATCTTATTTCATGCATGATACACTTATTACTTTAACTAGTACGAAGTTCAATCTCCAACCTAACACTTTTTAGGAATGTGTTTGAATACAAACTAAATAAACCTAGAAAGGCACACAAGTGAATTTTATGTGTTCGTTAGTTCATTTTATTTGTAGTGAATCATGTGAATTGAATCATATATTATCTTTAGATTCTGTAGAACATCTTAAATTCATCTTTAGTGAATCATGTATATTTTTATAGTGAACTTTGGATGTTCGTATTTTTTAGATGATTTGATGTAGAATTAAACTGTATACATTCATGTTTTCTTATAACTTGTAAGTTGTTATTCTGTTAAGATCTCCGGTTATTTAACATTGCTGTTTTTGAGTACCTTTCATAACTTATGAAGGAGGACACATGCATTTATTTTTTAAAATATTGTATTTTTGTATTTGATAATTGAAAAATAAAAATATGTAAATGTTATGGTTGCATTCACATAAAAATACAATATATTTATTGCACATGTTATCATTTCATGTCAACAAAATTACTTTTTTCAAAAAAAATTATTTAAATAAAAATTATTTAAATAATATTTGAAAAGAAAATAACACACATACATACAAAACGAGAAGGCAATTACAACGACGAGAAATGTATTACGAGAGAGAGAGAGTACAACACATACATACAAAGCTAGTAGGAGAAACTACCGAGTTTGACTAAAAAAAATTGGAATTCATATATCCCAACCTATATAATGAGAGAGAGAGAGAGAGAGGGGAGAAAGTACCTGAGAACCGAGAGGGAGAGAGACAGGGATGTTTGCTTGGGGAGGAGATTTATATATAGGGGATATGAGATAATTTATTTTACTCTCAAACCTATGTGTTCTATCTAGGGGTAATCGCGGTGTGGTCGGTGCGGTTTTTTCATAAAACCGCGGACCAAACCGCATATCCGGTTTGGTCAAATTTTCAAACCGCAACCGCACCACGAAATTTTCAAACCGCATAAACCGCACCACAAAAATGCGATGCGGTGTGATGCGGTTCACTGCGGTTTATAACTTCAATAAAAATTACTATATCTAAATTTATACATAATTGCAAATCCCAATTATCACGAGAAATTTTCAAACACTTAATAGATATTCTCAAAAAAAAAAACTAGAAAAATAAAATCATATGTTTTTTGTAGTTGACAGTTAGAGAAACTAGAATTGTCATACCCTGGGATGTCACTAAAATGATTCATGTTCTATTAGAGTCCCTAGTTCAACCGGCTTCCAACTCCACTAATTAATGGGCTGATGGGCCTATACATACATATATATATATATATATAATATTGCGGTGCGGTGCGGTTTGAACCGCGTTTCAAAAATTTAAAACCGCAACCCGCACCGCACCACGCGATTTGTTAAAATTGAAACCGCACCAGCGCGGTGTGATGCGGGTTGGTGCGGTGCGGGCGGTTTATGCAATTTGGTGCGGTTTATGATTACCCCTAGTTCTATCTCACATGGTACAAAAATTGTCTAACATAGGTACAAAAATTCTGCTCGAGCTCCAACACATTTTTTGTGCGATAAGAAAGTTCGGTTAGACTCGGTTTGTTAAGAAAAAATTTAAACTCAGCTCGTTTATGTCAAAGCTCGGCTCGGTTCGTTTACAATCTTAATCAATTTTTGGTTATGAAATATTTGAATAGGGTTCGGATCGGATTCGATTTGGTTCGGATCTAATTCAGATTAAAATCGGATGAAATTCAGATTAAGATCGGATGACATTCGATTCAGATCACAATTGGTTAGAATCCTTTTGGATCATTACTCATTTGGCATTTTAATTTATGAGATTTTAAAAAGTACCTTATGACTGAATATATTATTAAAATAATGTACTTCATAAAAAAATAATTAAATAATTATGATATATTTGAAATAAATTATTTCAAATATAGATTAATTTGTTTATGAATGGGTAAATATTGAATGAAAGGCGTGTTGATATACAGTATGTAGGTATGTAGGGTATTCGTTATAACCCGTTAAAATTATAATAACTACTTAATTTATCATTTTTCTAATTCCATATAAATCGGATGTAAATGTGTGGTTAGGGGTGAGTGGCGAATTAATATAAAAATCATGGGTAGTACCTAGACCATGGGTCTGGATCCGAGGAATCGAACCGAAATTTGTGGAACCGAGACCGAATTTGTGTCTGAATTAGAAAATCCGAAAGTTAACCGAATTCGAAACAATCCGAATCGAAATTGGTCCCAAATAGTAAAATTCGACAATGATCTCATTCTCCTCCCCCCACTAGGTATTTCATTTTTGTTTATTATTTTTTTCCATTTTCAATTATAATTTTCATCTTAAACCATTAAAACATAGATTAACATGTAAATTATTTTCTAAAAATTGAAAAATAATTTTTCATTTAAGTTTTATAAAAATAGATTAACATAGAGAGAGATAGAGAGAGAGAGAGAGAGAGAGAGAGAGAGAGAGAGAGAGAGAGTACTGTATGTAACTAAAAAACCTGCAAAGAGAGCCCGCATAGGCGATAAGTACAACCAGTAGAAATGTGTTACAACAACGAGAGAGAGGGAGAGAGGGAGAGAATGAGAGAGAGAGAGAGAGAGTATCGAGAGCATATGTGTCCGGGTGATAGAAATAGACAATATTAGCTATATTTGACACTTGAATGCGCATTATCTTGTAAGTCACTCTTGGCTAGTTCCTTCATTCATTCTCGAAGTTTGTTCAGCTTGAATAGAGCAAACAATATTTAGTTAGTACAATGTTCAACTTAGTGATATATGGCCACCACTTCAGTGACAAATTTGATATTTAACCCAATGCAAAAGGGCGTTCAGCATCTTCCATCATGTCTGATGGTTCTATATTGTATAGTTCTCTCCTACTCAATCAAGGAAGAGTTCTTTGAGTACCATCAATTCAGTACTAATACAATTGACACCAGTACTAATCTAGCTGCCATTAGACAAAGTAAACCTCTTTATATGAAAGAAAATAAAAAAAATTGTAAGAAGTTAAACGCCTCGCCTTAAAAAGATTTATTGGCTACTGGCTAGGTAGTTACAATACCTAACACTAAAATAGAACGAGTAGCATAATACGTTACTAGTAGATACTGATAAAACTAGAATGAATATATGATTTCAGAATGAAGAATCAAGAAAACAATGTTGTATTGATTGTATTGATGTGTGTTTATTATAATCTCTGAAGTCCTATATATAAGCAAAACTATACGTAAGGGATTACATCACTTGGTACTGTAGATCGTAGACTTACTGTAGATCGTAGACTTAATATAACATTTACATTTACATTTCAACACCCCCCCTCAAACTTAAGATGGTTGAAAAACCAACTTGAGTTTGCAATTACGAAATAAACCAAGAGGAAGAGATTTCGTGAAAATATCTGCAACATTATCTGCACTAGAGATAGCATGATGACGAACTGTTCCTTTTTCAACCTGTTGACGGGTGAAATGACAATCAATCTCTATATGTTTAGTGCGTTCATGAAAGACATCATTGTGAACAATGTCCCTTGCACTTTTGCTATCACAGTAGATAATAGTGGCTGGAGAATGAGTCACAGTCATTTCTTCAAGTAACCATCGTAGCCAAATTAATTCCTGCGTGGTGTCAGCCAGAGCTCGATATTCTGACTCGGCACTGGATTTTGAGGCAAGGGTTTGTTTCTTACTACGCCAAGAGATAAGAGAGTCACCCAAAAAGAAGCAAAATCCTGTAGTGGAACATCTGGTAGTGGGATCACCACCCCAATCAGCATCAGAATAGGTATATAACTCAAGTGATGAGTTGTATGCATAATGTAATCCGGGAAAGATGGTGCCTTTGACATACCGAAGTATGTGAAGGACAGCTGTATAGTGAGGAGTGCGAGGAGCTGCCATACATTGACTAACAATATGAACAGCATGAGCAATGTCAGGACGAGTGACAGTAAGATAAATTAGACTTCCTACCAACTGGCGATATAATGTAGGGTTGACAAACAGATCACCATCTTTAGAGTTAAGTTTGACCTCGTATTCCAAAGGTGTAGATGTAATCTTATTGTCACTGATTCCAGATTTCAACAAAAGATCAGATGCGTACTTAACTTGAGAAAGTGTGTATCCAGTAGGAATGGAAACCTCAAGACCCAAGAAGTAGATTAATGAACCAAGATCTTTCATTTCAAATTGCTCACCGAGAAACTGTTTGAGATCAGAGATACCTGTAGTGTCATCTCCAATGATAATCATATCGTCAACATAGAGGAGGAAAAGAACAATTCCTCGATCGGTCTGTTGAATGAAGAGAGCATGATCATATGGACTAGAAAAAAATCCTAGCTCACTGATGACTCTGCTAAATTTCTCGAACCAAGCTCGAGGTGCTTGTTTTAGGCCATAAAGTGCCTTGTTAAGCTTAAGCACTTGTCCTGGAGAGATATCAAAACCGGGAGGAGGTTTGAGATAAACTTCTTCATCTAAGTCGCCATTAAGGAAAACATTTTTGACATCCATTTGCCACATGTCCCACTGTTTTGATGCTCCAACAGTGAGTAAACTCCGAACAGATGTAAGACGAGCAACTGGTGCAAAAGTCTCTTCATAATCAATGCCATACTCCTGGGTAAACCCTCTAGCAACTAGACGGGCTTTATATCTCTCAACGGAGCCATCAGCTTTTGTCTTAATTTTATAGATCCATCGACTTCCCATAGCTGTTTTCCCAGGGGGCAAGGTAACCAGATCCCAGGTGTGAGTTTTGTCTAATGCTTGAAGTTCTTCTGCAATAGATTTCTGCCAAAGAGGATTAACACTTGCCTCTCTATATGTTTGAGGCTCATGAAATTATTGTACAACAGAGTAAACATGATAATCAGAAAGACGAACAGAAGGTTTTCTTACCCGAGTAGATCGATGAGTGTGCTCATCAGAATGGGATGGTAAAGTGGGAGGCTCGGTACTAGAATCCTCAGACTGACCTGCTGTCGAAGGGATAATAGTAGATGGAGATGGTTGTGTGAGCTCAACTGAAGGATCTGTTTAATGTATATCAGAGGAAGAGGTCGGAGATTCTATATATTTATCATTGGGATGTAGATCAACAAATGGATCTGTAAAGTGAGAAATGCTAGTAGAAGTGTCAATGTGAAAATTTGACATAGATGAGAAAATTTTATGCTCCCAGAAAGTAACATTTCGAGAGACACGAAGACTTTGCGAGATAGGATCCCAACAACGGTATCCTTTCTGACCACTACCATAGCCAATAAAACAACAAAGACGAGCACGTGGTTCGAGTTTTGTTCTCTCATTTTGAGGAAGAAGAACAAAACAAGCAGAACCAAACACCTTAAGTGAATCATATGAAGGAGGTTTGTCATATAATTTTTCATAAGGGGACACATTATTGATTACAGGAGAAGGAATCATGTTTATGGTATGCACAGCAGTGAGTGCAGCTTCTCCCCAGAAGTATTCTAGACAAGAAGAAGAAACGAGAAAGGCTCGAATGGTGTCAAGAATGTGTCTATGTTTACGTTCAGCTCGAGCATTTTGTTGAGATGTGTAAGGGCAAGAACTCTGTGCAAGGGTACCATAAGAGGTTAAAAAATATGTAAGATCAGATTCTTTATATTCTTTGGCATTATCGGCACGAAAGAGTTTGATTTTCTTTTTAAACTGAGTGTGAATCATAGTGGCAAATTTTTTGTAAGTTTCTCCTAATTCTGAACGATGTTTCAGGATATAAATCCAAGTGAAACGAGAAAAATCATCAACAAATATCACATAATATCTCGATCCCCCCATAGTAGGAGTTGGAGAGGGACCCCAAATATTAGAATGAATAAGATCAAAAGCAGAGGATGATGTTTCATAATGAATAGGAAATGGAAGTACATGTTGTTTTGCTAGTTTACATGACACACACTCAATTTTGTCGTCACTTACTTTTCCTAACTGACCTTTAGAAATAAGACTATGTAAACGAGTGAAAGATGGATGGCCCAACCTAGAATGCCAAGTATTGGATGAAACCGCACAAGCTAGATGAGTTGATGATTTTGGTATAGGTAGATGGAGAGAAATGAGCTCAAACAACTTTCCACACCTACGTCCTGTCCCAAGCATTTGTTTTGTCTGAGGATCCTGTACCTGAACACTAGAAGATGTAAAAATAATGTTAAGACTGAGATCACATAACTGTCCAATGGAAATAAGATTAAGTGAAAGATTAGGAACAAAGTATGTGTCAGGAAGAGAGAGATCTTCTGTGGATATGGTTGCAATATGTGACACGTTCATTGTTGAACCATCAGCAGTTTGAATAGTTGGAAGCGATGAACTCTCCATTTTCGTGGTAAATATGGATGAATCATTTGTCATATGATTGCAACATGTAGAATCAAAATACCAAGAAGTACCTGGAGTAACCGAGAATGCAGTGGAGGGAGAGTTCCCTTTAAGTAAAAACTGTTGAAGTAAAGATTCAAGCTCGAGGGTTGACATAGCTGGAGCAGAGTCTGATGTAGATTCAGAGGTTGCAACGGAAGATTGGGAGAATTTATTTGGACGGAAAGATGGCCTTTTCTTGCAGAATTGTATTGAGTAGTGACCCTTTTGGTGGCAATGTTTGCATGTGTGATTGCGAAGAGTTGCACAATCCTTAGTTACATGTCCATTTTGACGACAAAACCTACAAAAAGGTTTGTCATAAGTGGGTACTGGAGGTACCGCTAGGACGGTATCATTCGTGGGAATAATTTTGCCGATGCCAAGTCGAGTTTCTTCAGAAATAATTTCGGTTAAAGCACTCTCCAAAGAGGGTAGCAGAATGCGATGGAGAAGAGCAGCTCTAACTGGTTCAAAATCCTGAGTAAGAGCCATCAAAAACTGGATGAGTCGCTGTTGATCACGGTATGTGTGATAAAGTGCGGCATCCTCTGTGTTTTTCCACTTTGGTTCAGACAAAGTCAGTTGATCCCAAAGTGCTTGCATTTGAGATAGAAAATCAACGACAGATTGACCAGGTGTTTGTATCTGCTTGCTGAGAGAATGTATAATCTGATATTGATGAGAAAGATCGGATGTAGTGTACCGAGATTGCAAAAGATCCCAGATTTCTTTTGCGGTGTCAAAATTTCCAAATTGTAAATTAATTTTAGAAACGAAAGAGTTTCTAAAATATGTAATAACTTGATGATTTTTGACATCCCATTCTTCGATGCGATCTTTCAATTGTGAATCAGTTTCATCCTTCTCCTTGGTAGGAATAGTGAAATCCCCGTTAACGTACCTCCAAAGACGTTTTCTGAAAGGCATATGACATAGCCTATTTGTATTTCGAGGATACAACTCAACTCAACAAGAATGTAATAGTAAATAGTATATGTACTGTCACAGGGATCTCAAATGTATAACTGTCAAGAGAAAGAAGACAAAGTCAATCTACCGTTTTGAGGTATACTACACTTGAAGAAGTTCATTCAATTGATCAAGCATCAGTGGAGTAATCAAGACAGTGGGTTCTATTTATGGTGACAAGAGGTTCCTACAGTGGCAGAATACAAATTAGAAAGGTTTGAAAAAGAGTGAAGAAAAAGGAAGACATGAACCAAAACATAGAGTCAAAAATAAAGAAAAGCCGTTGGAGTTAGTCGCTCATGAACCAGACCGTGCATCGAGCGTCAACAAAAATTCGGTGGTAATTCTTTATTACTTTCAGTGGTTCAAGAAAAAGATTTCGGTTGTAAAAAGATTTATATATTAATTCTCGATTAATTAATATAATTATGTAATTGGTTTAATTTAATAAATTAATTCATATCGAATTAATTTATTTATTAAATTAATTATCATGTTAATTAATTTTGAATTAATGTATTAATCTGAATTGATTTAAATAATTAATTAATTAATCATAATTTATTTTAATGATTAATTGGTTAAGTATTTAATTAAATTAAATTCAAAAGAAAGAAACAAAACAAATAAAAAAAGAGGAAAAAGAAACGGCTGAAGAAACAAAAAAAAGGGAAAGAGAAACAAAAGAAAAACAAAAGAGGAAGAAGTCGGTAGAGGAATAAAAAAAAAAGAGGAAGGAACAAACATGCATGCATGAGTGATATTTGCAAAACACAATAATTAAAAGCATGATGTCTGTTCTAAGATGCTGTCGATAACAGCATTTACGCGCCACAGGCGCGCGTGCACTACACGCGCCAGGAAGAGAAGCTTCAACAGCCGCGCGTGCTTTGTACTGCTCCTACCCGCGACTGGTCTTTGCTTACAGCTGTTAAAAATCTTTTGTTTCAATTCAATCAGTACAGCTACTTTATCTCTTAAATTAAATTATGTCATGTCGACTGATTTAATTTAAGTCATACCGAAATTCTTTAAGTCTTTATGACTTAATTTAAGTCATACCGAAGCTATTCAGACTGATTAAGTCATACCGACTGGCTGTTGAAGATTAAGTCATACCGACACATTATTAAGTCTTACCGCCCAAGAATTAAGTCATACCTAAGGAAATTTATGTCTTGGAGCAAGTTTAAGTCATGCTGACAGCTGATTTATTATGTCTTGAAGCAGTTTAAGTCATACCAGATCAGTACAAGACTTAAATGGCTATAAATACAACAGCAGACACAGCAGAACAGCTCTGGAATTCTTCACTCCTGCAGAAAAGAACACAGCAGAGAGACCAAGAGGAAAATGGTTCCTTGAACATCAAATAAATTCTTGTAAATTATTTCTAGCTTGTATTGATAAATCTAAACAACTAGAAATTGTTTACTTGTACTTGTGGAACTATCTAGCGGATTAAGTTCCCTAGAACCTCTCGATATTTTTATTACAAATATAGAAAAGTTCATGTCGAATTTTCTATAGAATTTGTAATAATTAATTTCGATCTTTTTATTACTAATATAGAAAAATTCATGTCGAATTTTCTATAGAATTTGTAATAATTAGTTGGTCATCAAACCATTGTAATTTGTACCCGTGCATTAAGGCATACCCCATCAAGTTAATATAATTTTATATTCAACTTGAAATATCGGTATTCGTTTTATTCCGCATCAATTTGTTCTTGATTTAATATTTTAAGAAAAGAGCAAATTCGATTAAACGACATAGTTTGTATTCAACCCCCCTTCTACAAACTATTTTGGACCTAACAATTGGTATCAGAGCCATTTGATTGACGCACAAATCAAGATTCGTATTTTTGTGGTCCTCCAATTGGATTTCGAGTTTGTTGACCCATACAGAAATTAAATCCGGTATTAGACCAAAAAGTCAACTCCTCTATTTTCGATTTTTTTAACCTTAAAAAATTCAATACTTGAGATTTTTGAACTTTAAATAATTTTAACTTATTTTTGGATTCTTCAACTTTCAAAATTTTCAATTTTGAGATTTTTGAATTTTAAATAATCTAAATTTATTTTCGGATTCTTTAACCTTTAAAAATTCTCAATTTATGATATTTTTGATTTTTAAACAATATGAGTTTATTTTCAATTGTTAATTAAATTGAATTTATTCTCAAATTGTTTAATCTTCAAAAATTTTCATTTTATGATATTTTTGATTGTTAAGTAATCTTAACTTATATTCGAATTTTTTAATTCTTGAAATGATTAATTCTTGGAAATTTTGATTTTTAAACAACTTGAGTTTATTTTCAAATTGTTTAATTTTCAAAATTTTTAATTCTTGATAATTTCGAATTTTAATTAACTTGAATTTATTTTTGGATTCTTTAACTCCAAAAATTTTCATTTCTTGAGATTTTTTGATTCTTAATTAATTTGACTCTAATTTCAAATTTTAATTAATTTGAACTTACTTTCAGATTTTTTATTTCTCAAAAATTTTCAAGTCCTTGAAGTTTTTGAATTTTAAATATTTTGAATTTATTCTAAGCCAATAGTTCTAAGAAGGTTGTTAGTTGAAGATTCCTCCGAATTGTCAAAGATGATTTGAATCTTTTGAAGAAAATGCATTTTTCAATGAAATTAATTTCTACCTACTGAAGAAAAATTTGTGGAAGCTCCTCAAAGTTATATCCATAGAATTCACTGGTTTTTCAGAAGCAGGAATGGAAGAGGTTTTGGTGGATAGAATTTTTCTCGAAGATTTGAATTAAGTCTATTGATTCTGTGATATACAAACACTAAGTGGATTGCTCCAATGTAACATCTACTACACTTAGTGGATTGTACCAAGAAATATCTTTCAAGGAATCAACAGAGATTTTAGAAAAGTGGAATCAAGGAGGTTTGAGAATGGACTAGACAGTTAAACATCTCAGTCAGGAATTAATGATGGAACCTCAGAACATACATGAAGAGTTACTAATTTAGAAAGAGTACAAATGTTTAATCCAGGAATTAGGCCTATCTATTCCGAAGCAGAAACTCTTCAGGATACAGTTCAAGAGGTGGCTACAAGACTGAGTTGGTGGAAAGAACAAAACATGATAGTTGCAGTTATGAAAAGTTTTATGTGATAAGTAACTATCAAGGTGTGCAACATGGTACAGAATTCTGACAGACAAGGATGAATAGGGATTCATTAAATGAGATGAAACAGAAGCATCAGTGCAGAACTTATCTTGCTGAAGAAAAGAGTTGGGATGGATCAGATGATGATGAGAAGAGCATAATTAATATCTTGCCTTCATAGCAATCTCTGAAGATGATTCACCTCACATGTCTCAGGTATCAACTCTTCGAACTAGTGTAATATGTAATTCTCAGAAATTCAAAGCTTGTTAAGATATAGTTTTTAATTATTATATCTTTGGTTAGAAGATCTTATTATGTGTACGAATATTTGTTGAATTTAATTAATTGCAATAGTGAGTTAGAAGTGTTCCTTAGACAATATCTCTCAATTCTTAAATGATATATGTCAAGCATATATGACCTCTGCTTAAGCTAGTTTCAGGATCCCCAGTAGAACAAGATTTTCTTATTCATTCTGAATTGTTTGTTAAGGTTTAAAAAGTTTAAAAGATGGAATAATTACCTAGGGGTCAGTAGAACATCAAGTCATTTGTAAAACTGACTTAGGTAATAGAGATTATATAATATAATATAACAATAGGAATGGATTGGATAGAATTAGTGATTAATTGTTAATTCTTCTATTCCATGCATGTTTAGAAAATTATTGAATATCTGTAAATCTACTTGCTACCTGTTACACAAGTGTACTATAGGTTAAAGTAGATAGTACTGAATTTTCTAAAATGCATAACATGCCTAATTTGCATAATTCTTATCTGCAATGTTTTAATGCTGAATGTATGCAATGTATTCTTATTATCATGTCTGCTTATTTCAAATGTCATAAATGCATTTCCTAGTATTTGCATTGATCATAGAAAAAGCATGTTTAAGAATAACAATAAGGTACAGACTGCTAGTCCTCCTTATGTTAGGAAGGAACCATTATTCTCCTTGCTCAGTGAATATTTTATCAATGACATTAAAAAGGAGAAATGGTCAGTCAAAGATAAGAATGAGCATGTTAAGGTTAAAACTGTTGTTAACTCTAATAAAAGAGAAATCTCTAATCCATCTGGACCCAATTAAATAATTTGGGTACCAAGAACTTTTTATGCATTTGTGAATGTAGGGCTTAACAGGTTAATCGATTATGCATTATTATTGATTTATTCAAAGCATATCATCGAAGAAAGAACCCTGCTATCAAATGTGAATGTGAAGACAGGCCAAGTGGTTTATCCCTTGGAGACAACAGCAAGGGTATGACCTAGGGTCAAGGCTATTCAATAGCTAAGGAATGTTGTCAGTAATAAAGCATCTTTTACAAGATGAAGAGCCTACTGTTCGAGGATTAAGGAAAGAGAACTTATCTGTAGCTGACATGGAATCTCAGTCAAAGGTGAAGTCAACAAGGTCAAATCTAAATCTTCATCAGACAAGAGTTCAGCTATGACATAAGGAGCTCTCTCACCTGAATGTCATATCAAGAGATTCTTTCCTGGAAATCGAATCAGTAAAGGAGACTGCCTCATCTGAAATTAAAGTAAAATGAAATTACGAGGCATGTCATAAAGGGAAGTCAAAGAAGCATCACACAGAAGTTCTACATCAAAGTGAAAAATATACCTTAGTGATGATGACTGATGACTTCTCTCAAGAAACAAGTTGTTGTTCAGACAATCTGAAGACAAGACACCACTGATGGTGATTGATCACATCTTAAACCCTGATCCGTAAGAATTTTAGGAAGACCCCATAAGTATGAAGGAAATTGTTTTGAAATATTAAATCGAAAGTGAGCATCCTAGCAATCAGCTAATGCTCAAGAGGATAATTTCCTTTGTTACTCAATGGAGTCAACAGCCTATAGGGTGATTGTTATTAATCAACAGAAGGTGATTGAAAGTCTTAGTGATGTTCAACGACTTCTAGCTCCCAGCTGTCAATGGTGATGGTGATTCAGATCCAAGCAATGTCAAACATGGAGAATCTTCATGTAAACCCAGCAGCAGCTTAGGGGGAGCAAAAGAAGGATCAACTAGTCAACTCAACACCACACTGAAAGTCAAAGGACACTATGAGAACATATCTGCCAAGACAAAGAATGTTGACTCAATTAATTCTTTGTCCTAGTTCTTAGTGTTTCTAATGGTGGAAGTAAAAGACTAGCAGAGCTTTAAGTACTAATGATTATTTCTTTAGTTTTTCTTTTAGAAGAAACTAAGAAAGCTACAAAAGCTCTGAAAGATTCAGATTGAGTGATTGCAATGCAAGATGATCTCAATCACTACAAAAGGCAGATTGAAGGGAAGCTGGTATCCAGACCAAACAACAAGGCTGTATTTGGTATAAGGATAACCAGAAGTTTAACTGGATGTCAAGGCATTGTTATGAGGGACAAGGCCAAACTGGGTGCAAGGTTACAAGCTGATAAGACAGTATATCTAACAAGAAGCACCAGTGACAAGACTTGAGGATATCAGGCACCTGTTGTACATTCATGATCATAATGGACATCTGGACCTACTGAATCTGGATGCTAGAGGAATGTGAACAAGTGCACTCCTGGTTGGTGAGATAATGAAAGATCTCTACAGGTTAGTATGAACTGGTATCATCACTCAAGCAAGCATGAAAGACATGGTATGACACCCTAACTATAATTTAACATTTGGTATCAATCTTTAACAGTTGGTATCTTTTAACAATTGGTGTCACATTTATAGAACTCTCTACATCTTTAGGCACAAACATAAATGATATATATGTGCAATGATATCTTGATTATATTATATGTTGGTCTACTAACTATAAATTGGATTCAAGATATTTGCTGTTTTGATGTTGGTAAAGTTACAATTCTTTTGAATTACTTCATGCAAGCCAATAAAGGAATCCTTTTAGGAGCTCACGCAAGCCAAAAGAATAATTCTATTTGGAGCACAAGTAAGTCAAAAGAATTATGACAATAAAAGTAAGTCCAGGATCTTTTGTTTCTATTCAGAAGATTCTAGACCTGTCAAGACTACATGTCAACACACCACTATAGCTGGCTTTTGACCTATTAGCTTGGACCTAACAAGTTGGTAATCAAAAATCTTAAGATGGACCCGGATCTGCGGAAATGGTACCCTAGAGATATTTGACCCAACAAGTTCAGGATCTACTAATTAGGACCTAATCAGGCTATAGAGGAATCATCATCTCATTATCTTATTCAATTGCTAATAGATCACTTACACACATATTTTATTCTCAATATGCAAATTTGCAAGGCCCCAAGTGGATCCTAGAGAATCTATTCTTGTAGTTATTACACTTGATTTTCAGATGTCTTAAGTTGGACCCATCTCCGGAGATGGTACCCTAGAAACATCAGTTCTGACATGTTTTGCTGCATAGAGACAGATCAAATGAGTTGTACGAAAGTAGGAGAACACAAGGAAACAACTTCATCTCCAACAACTCTGTGGAACGCTCAAGGCTAAGCAACTTTCATAAGGTATCAATTATTTCGAGAGCATGTCTTTAATTTAAGATTAACTTGCAGACATGTTTGCTAAAATCACTTGATGAAATTAATTTTTCAAGATTGGTTTGTAAACTTAGGATTTTATTAATGCTATATGATTTGTAAATCCCATCTGTTAAGTAATTCTTAAGTAAGCTCACAAGTATTCAATTGTCTGTATTGAAAGGACTTGTGAACTTATTTACATCCAGACCTCACGCTGAGGATTATCTGTTGAATGATTGTCATGTGTATAATTGCAATATATTTTAGTGGTGATTGTTTCAGGATAATAAAATACTTAAATGCTAAAATCTAACTCATAGAGATTTAGTATTTATTTATTTAAATATTTACTTTGATTAATATGAGCTATAGAACCGGAAGCAATTCAATTTAGTATTTGCTCTGTATCTCATATTTATTAAAATAAATAAACAACATAACTAATTTGGACCTAATCTGTATTGGTCTTCAATCAGTTATGAGATGTTAATTCTAGTGAACTTTAATATCCCATTTCATAAATTCACTATAATTAATATCATTGTTCTAACAATTGGTTGTATTGAAGTTTTGACTTATATCAGTTAATGATATTTAGTTAAAATTATATTTACTAACTAATTGCGAGATATATTGGTATGTGTGAAATTGCTTAGAACTCCTCTAAGTAATCATTGTTATATCTTTTACAATTCACTCATACTACTATACAAGATATGAAAATTCTCTAAGTAGAACTATGGATATTGTAATATCTAAAGTGACCATTGTTTAGTTACTTGGAATAATTTTTATGCTTATTTGCAAGCTTCTAATCACTTTGATAATAAATGTTATATACTATGGATCAAGGTGTATAGGACTTAGAATATCATTTCTAAGATTGCAGACAAGATAGCTTTGGTAATCAAATCTTATTTATAGAACCAAGGTTGTCTACCAGTAAACAGTTGTTAGGAGTTAGCAATTGTTATTATCGAGGAGTTGCCTTGAAGTCATAAGTTTGAAATGTTATATCTTAAGAGCTTGTGTATTTCTTGTCAACTAGTTCCTCGTACTTATGAATATCAGTGAATGATGTTCTTAAGTAGTTAGATACTAATATTCATTCTGTCAATTGGTACTCAATGTAACAATTCAATCTTCACTAAATTGAATTTATCTTACAATAGATTGAATTTATCAAACAATTGGTATCATTGAATATTTAGTATTTAGCAGTGATTATTTATATCATATTTAAATTATGATGTGAAGCAATTCAATGGTTTATTTGCTCATAATTTAATTTTGGTAAAGTAATCATAATATATTATCTCTGATGATATTACTTAGGATTTATTCTAAGTAAATGTGTCTTATCTATAAATCATTAGTGTTAGTATATATTAAGGTGTTCAACTTTCTAAGTAAGTGAGACTTAAAATTACATTCGGTCTCCTATCATATTTTGAAGTGGTGAAAATTTTCAAAATTAAATTCTCTAATTCTGGTTATACACCACTTTATACATATGATAGTTCTTAGAATATTTTACATCCATCAGTCAATTACTTAGTTTATGTTGTGCTAAGTAATGAAGTGCCAAAGGAGAGACATTGGTTATCTGTACTTATGTACTTGGTAATCTTTGTTACCTAAACGACATCAAGTGCTTGTATGAGTCTTTTCACAAACTTTGTGTTAAAGTTCTCTATACATAATAAGCACTTAAAGAAAATCTTTCTTTCTAAATTACTTCGAAGTCAAGAGCTTGTGTCTTTTAAAAATAAAATGACCTAGTTTTCATTAAAAGACATTATAATACATTGGTTTATGCATAAATACAAACTCTTGCACATTAACAGTTTTTAAAAGAAAAACTCAATTTTTTCTACAGTTGTGATTGCTTATATTATAAAACTTTTTGAAGTCACAATTGTACATCATTTCTCTCATTGGATATAATGCATATGTTTTCACACAATGTTATGGTATGATGTAAATGCATTCTATCTCTATATTGCTCTATTGCTATGTGATGCAGGTTCAGCTCCTAGTGGAAGTTTTCTCACATTGTAAGTCATGAGGTTGTAAACCCAACAACTTCTATCCCGGACTATAAATCCAAATCTAAACACATCCTAACTTACCCCTGAAGTGGAAGTAACTTATTTGACTAGAGGTCATTAAGGGAGTAACTGCACTTGATGCAGCAAATAAGGATGTGAGGGATAGTAGACCCACAGCTCTACCTCTCAAGGAGAATAGATGTATATAACTTGAGGTATCTGTAAGCTCGCCTGCATTCTCCCAAAAGGATGCAGAGCTGAAAATGGCACTAAAACAGTCTCTGGATTCATTATCTTAAAATGATGAGTTTATTGAAATTCTCCTGTCGGCCAGGGCATCTGTTGGGAAGTCACTACCTCATACACAATTCTAAAATACTTTCTATGCACAAAGTGAGATTGCACACACTAAGGACGAATTGACGGAAACAACTAATACTTCGACCATTTTACGGTTAGGATTAAAAGTTGAAGGTTCCTCAAAGAACCAAGAGTCTTCACAGACCTCGAGAGAAGGTATTGATCTCAATGCAAAATTCAAAAAGATCATTATCTAACTCCCCAGAGGGAACATCTCTGGATCCTGCGGGTATCGGATCCGACATAGGTGCGGATCGGCAACTTGTTAACTATGATTCAGATTTACCTGATGATCTTAACAAGGTGATGTCTTCATAGACATTAGATGGAAACATGATTTTAATTCTAAGTTTTGATTTCATTGTTTACCTTCTCAGAATTCAAATCTGTAACCCATAAAAAGGGAAAATTTTTATCAACTTGTAGATTATGACTCAGATTCGTCTGACGAGTCTAACGAGGATCGGGGATTTGCGAAACCCCATTGCACCACCAGTGACCTCTCTATGAAGGGGCTATGGTGAATTTTCCTTGCAGGTACACATGGATGTTGGAGCTATGAGAGATAAGAGTCATACACTAGTGAGCATGAGTGTAAACACTTGAGAGTTGAGAGATGAGATCACTCATTTTAAGTGATATGAGTGGAGAGATGAGTTAAACACTTGTGAGGTACACGAAATAGAATCACACACTCACAGTGAGGAAGAAAGATAAACACCAAATCTCATTCCCTATTCCCAAACAAAGTTTACTTACAAGATTTGGGAAATACAAGGAAATTGTCGGAAGATTTGGTTGTCAAGATGATCAATAGTGAGGCCATTCTATCATATCCGAAGGGCAAAGTTGATCAGTCTACATACTTCTATTCTGGAAGTCTTCATGAAAATCCTTCAACACAAGAAAAGCTTCTTTTCTTTATTGCAGCAGACAATGTTATATGATTGAAGAATCTGTTGTACTAAAGGTAAGAGGTGAGTCATAATTGAATATTTGGTATCATCTAATTTAATTGGATGTTTGCTGTAATTGAATGCTTGGAGGATTACTCAACTAAGGGGGAGAGATATAAGAGATATAATTGAAGAAGATATAGATATACTCAAAGATTGCCTTAGATACTTAACTAAGGGGGAGAGTATAAGCTTACCTTAGTGAGGGGGAGATATACCTTAGAAAGGGGGAGTATTCAACTAAGGGGGAGAGTATAAGATTACCTTAGTGAGGGGGAAATTTTCTATCTAAGGGGGAGAGATATGAAAAAGGATATACCTTAGAAAGGGGGAGTATTCAACTTGTCAGGGGGAGATAGAAAAATTCGCCTTGTCAAGGGAGATGAGAAGTATTCACCGTTATAAGGAGGAGACATATCACCTTAGGTAGGGAGATATAAGGAAAGGGAGAAGTATGAAACGACAAAGAAGAATTCTTCAGTATGTGATTGACAAGTCATATTCTTTACTACTGAAGAATTTCCAAGTATCTGCTGATGATTTTCAATATCAGATGTAAAGGGTTATCAGGCAGATATGTCAAGAAATGAAGATGAGTTACTTAATTCATTGTCAGAGGAACAATCATCTATCATTTCATCTACTGAGATTCTGGAATTGTAATATCTAAACCAGAAATTTTTTTTATGTATTATTTACTATAGCTCTTTAAAGCTTTATCTTCTTCTTGTTTGTAGTTGAGTTATCCTCTAGGAATTTGTATGTTAATGTTTAACAAACAAATAGGGGGAGATTGAAAGGCATATGACATAGCCTATTTTTATTTCGAGGATACAACTCAACTCAAACAAGAATGTAATAGTAAATAGTATATGTACTGTCACAGGGATCTCAAACGTATAACTGTCAAGAGAAAGAAGACAAAGTCAATCTACCGTTTTGAGGTATACTACACTTGAAGAAGTTCATTCAATTGATCAAGCATCAGTGGAGTAATCAAGACAGTGGGTTCTATTTATGGTGACAAGAGGTTCCTACAGTGGCAGAATACAAATTAGAAAGGTTTGAAAAAGAGTGAAGAAAAAGGAAGACATGAACCAAAACATAGAGTCAAAAATAAAGAAAAGCCGTTGGAGTTAGTCGCTCATGAACCAGACCGTGCATCGAGCGTCAACAAAAATTCGGTGGTAATTCTTTATTACTTTCAGTGGTTCAAGAAAAAGATTTCGGTTGTAAAAAGATTTATATATTAATTCTCACTTAATTAATATAATTATGTAATTGGTTTAATTTAATAAATTAATTCATATCGAATTAATTTATTTATTAAATTAATTATCATGTTAATTAATTTTGAATTAATGTATTAATCTGAATTGATTGAATTAATTAATTAATTAATCATTATTTATTTTAATGATTAATTGGTTAAGTATTTAATTAAATTAAATTCAAAAGAAAGAAACAAAACAAATAAAAAAAGAGGAAAAAGAAACGGCTGAAGAAAAAAAAAAAAAAAAGGGAAAGAGAAACAAAAGAAAAACAAAAGAGGAAGAAGTCGGCAGAGGAATAAAAAAAAAAGAGGAAGGAACAAACATGCATGCATGAGTGATATTTGCAAACCACAATAATTAAAAGCATGATGTCTGTTCTAAGATGCTGTCGGTAACAGCATTTACGCGCCACAGGCGCGCGTGCACTACACGCGCCAGGAAGAGAAGCTTCAACAGCCGCGCGTGCTTTGTACTGCTCCTACCCGCGACTGGTCTTTGCTTACAGCTGTTAAAAATCTTTTGTTTCAATTCAATCAGTACAGCTACTTTATCTCTTAAATTAAATTATGTCATACCGACTGATTTAATTTAAGTCATACCGAAATTCTTTAAGTCTTTATGACTTAATTTAAGTCATACCGAAGCTATTCAGACTGATTATGTCATACCGACTGGCTGTTGAAGATTAAGTCATACCGATACATTATTAAGTCATACCGCCCAAGAATTAAGTCATACCTAAGGAAATTTATGTCTTGGAGCAAGTTTAAGTCATGCTGACAGCTGATTTATTATGTCTTGAAGCAGTTTAAGTCATACCAGATCAGTACAAGACTTAAATGGCTATAAATACAACAACAGACACAGCAGAACAGCTCTGGAATTCTTCACTCCTGCAGAAAAGAACACAGCAGAGAGACCAAGAGGAAAATGGTTCCTTGAACATCAAATAAATTCTTGTAAATTATTTCTAGCTTGTATTGATAAATCTAAACCACTAGAAATTGTTTACTTGTACTTGTGGAACTATCTAGTGGATTAAGTTCCCTAGAACCTCTCGATATTTTTATTACAAATATAGAAAAGTTCATGTCGAATTTTCTATAGAATTTGTAATAATTAATTTCAATCTTTTTATTACTAATATAGAAAAATTCATGTCGAATTTTCTATAGAATTTGTAATAATTAGTTGGTCATCAAACCATTGTAATTTGTACCCGTGCATTAAGGCACACCCCATCAAGTTAATATAATTTTATATTCAACTTGAAATATCGGTATTCGTTTTATTCCGCATCAATTTGTTCTTGATTTAATATTTTAAGAAAAGAGCAAATTCGATTAAACGACATAGTTTGTATTCAACCCCCCCTTCTACAAACTATTTTGGACCTAACATTTTCCCTTGAGAAACTACGCATAGCTTGAGACCAAGATAAATAGTTTGAGCCGATCAAAATTGTTTGAATCGGTGAACTACTTTCTCTTTCCATTTATGCAAGTACAGGGTTATAGTGAAAGTTTGAAAACTTCGGGGACTGTAATGCAAAAAATAAACAATCCAGGGGCTGAAGTGTTAGTTGAGAAAAGCTGGAGGGTCAACTTGCAAGATCTGATAAAGAGTAGGTATCAAGGTGTAAGTGGTCCAGAATAACTAATTGTGTGAAATGGTACGGGCTATCTTTGTGTGGCCCAATAAAAGAAATTAATAGGCTAGTAAAAATATTGGCCCAAATGAAGAAATAAGAGCCCTTATCTAGTTAGAATATGGCATTACAGAGAACGAGACATACACTATCTAGTTAGAATATGGCGTGTTAATCAATTGGGTGTGTGGACTTGTGGGTTGTGACCGAGTCTGATAGGTCTCTACTTGTCTGAGTTGTGAGTTCAAGCTGGTGAACTCGGTTGATGAGTGTCAACTGCTTGTGGAAGTATCTCACAGACAAGGTGAACCTGGGTAAGTGAATCAAAGGGGAATCAGTGAATCGACTTGGCGAGTGAGTTTACTCGGAGTATGATGACTCGATGGTGGGAATGAGGTTTGATGTTTATGGATATGGCTTGTACGAGGGTGATTCAGAAAATGTTTGTTAGATCACTGAGTTGCTTACAAACTGTTTGTATTAATGTCTCAAAGACAAAGCTTGGAAGAGATGAAGCTAACAAAGACAATGGCTGCCACCAGAATAACAAGGTAAGGATCTTAAAGCTCTGATACCATGATAAAACTAGAATGATTATATGATTTCAGAATGAAGAATCAAGAAAACAATGTTGTATTGATTGTATTGATGTGTGTTTATTACAATCTCTGAAGTCCTATATATAAGCATAACTATACGTAAGGGATTACATCACTTGGTACTGTAGATCGTAGACTTACTGTAGATCGTAGACTTAATCTGACATTTACATTTACATTTCAACAGATACGGAAAGACTTCTTTTGAGCTTCTAAAGTTTTGCTGATAAGTTGTGCAATTCGCAGTTGCATTAATACTTACGTGTTGAAAAATGAAGTCAATAATTATTATAGTGAAGATCCTTCATTTCACCATATTCGTTAAATAGACTAATTGACACCATCCCTCATAAGCTACACGGACAATTAATTCATACATATATGAGAACCAGCTGAACAGAATAGAAGAAAGGATCTGCATTTTGTCTCCCAATAGCCTTACAGAGATCTGAATCCAATCAAGTTGTTTCCTCCAAAGGAAAAATTGCATTGTCTTAATTCAAGACATCTTGTATTTCTTTCTATAAGAGCAGAGACATGAAGTCGATAACAAGGTAAAGGAGGTTATGTCCTTGTATTGGATGAATGTAACAAGCTGTGGGGCAAGGCTTTAATCGAGTTGCTAAATGATCAATATAACAAGCTAGTAAATTAAGGACCAGTGGAGCAATCTAGTAATTTTTAGTGTACTGGACCATGAAAATTCAAATCTCAAGTGCAGGTATTTTGTATATGAGATATGAGTATATTCAAACTCCGCAAATGGTCGTTTCTAAAACATTTATTTAAACAAAAATCAAAAAACAGCCTTTGAAAATTCAAATCTCAAGTGCAGGTTTTTTGTTTCTTGAAAACAAAAAAACGAGATGGATTTCATTGGAGACGACGACGAGTAAAGTACATATCAATCATAAACAGTACCGTTTTCAATGACATAAAATTTCTTAATAGCTCAAAAAGAATGAAAAGGTTATCGTTAATCGATCACCTGATCAAGTAAATTCTCCAAGTATGCCGAAGACCTAAATCGGAAATGTTTGTGAAAAATAACCTATCATTTCATTGGGTAGACATTTTCTCATTTGTTGAACATAACATACATGATCCGATTAAATTTTTCTATGCAGCCTTTGTTATATTCGAGCATACAGGTTTGAACATTAATCTTGTATACATAGCCCCATAATTTATTTCAAAGTTTACGAAAATAAATACTACTGTATTATTTAGCTGTATTGATGGGGTACTTGACATAAGTTGGGAAGGAAAGTTGAACATCACGCGCGCGATGCATGACTCGAACGAATTATTATTTTTGAAAACAAAAAGTTGCATTGGAAATTAAGGCTCCTATAGAAAATTTCATCTAATGGGTCAATCTGCAGATTGGCCGGCTTCCTATCCATTCATCCCAAATTCTACAATTTTTCGTGAGAGAGAGAGTGTGTGTCTACGTGTGTGTGTTTTGCTGATATTCAGAAACTAGTCCTTTTATTTCTTGCATCCATCTGATGTACTATATATCTATGGATGACGAACACCAACAATCTTTTAAATCACTTTTCCGATGGTGGCACAAGCAACCACCATCATCTGTGCATTTTTTCCAGCAGATAGTGCCGAAATGAACTCAGCTACATTTGGTTCTTTATCATTATTTCCCTGCATAAAGAAATTTATTAGATACATTAATTAATTATGAACTTTCTAAGATGCTCAAGAAAAAATAAAGGAATTCGAGGGAGAACTTAAGAAAAGCTTACCATTTTGATGGTTCTGAGAGGCATTAGTGGCATTTTCAGCAGACCAGAAACCCATCTTAAATTTGGTCGTTCAAATTTTGGGCTTGAAGTGGAAGGCAAGCTTATCTATAGAAGAAGAGTAAGCGTATTGTATTGACATTATGTCTATTGTACTTGCCTATTTATAGCAAATCTGAAAGGGTTTAGTTACTGCCGATTGCCACTCTGCTACAATAGTGCAAACATTCGGTGCTCTAAAAATCTCTTGATTTTTTTTAAAAATCCCCGATTAAATCTTAACAAAATATTTTATCGATCCGAATTTCAAAATTTTATTAATCTCTATGAATTATTCTTGAATAATATGTTTTATTTTGAATTTGGCTAATATATTGAATATATCATAATATCAAAATATATTCGATTATAGCTCAGATTTATCATTCCGAATAATTTTTGATTAATCAATTAATCTTTAATCCCGATCTCAACTGATTAGTTCCAATTCCTGATTATTTTTTCTTTTTGTTAATTTGTATATACTTTATGACCAAAGTGCTTCTTGCACATAACCCTTTGCCGAATTGCTTCACAATGCTTAATATACACTTGCTAAAAACATATTTTCTTTTGTCATCAAAAATCAAATTGGCACATATAGCCGTGTTTGTAAACAAAAAAAGGAGTTTCCTGGATATAATCTTCTGTATTACCGTAATAAGTTGCAGGGTTGTTTGTTTGTACACAACATATTCTATCTAGTTATTTTGTGCAGCTTTTGTCCAAAATTGAAAATAGGCGCTTTTATAAAGGGCCTATTTGGTTGCGACTTTTTTTAAGTTCTTATGAACTTATTTTCGGGTAAAAGTTTCATATTTTGATAATTTTTTTTAATACAAGTATTTAATGTATGTTTGAGATTTTATAAGTTGCAAAAAAAAAAAAGTTAACTTTTTCAGAAAAAAGTTAGTAATCTCTAACTTTTTCTTAAAATAAATTGACTGGAAAATAAGTTCCTCCAAACACCCCCAAAATCTTCTGTAATCATCTCAGAAATGGGTTTCGTTTCTTGTTTCTGAGATCAGAGAAGCAGTTGTAGAGGCTGGAACACGCAGCTGTGGCAATTTTTGAGTATTGATCGACTTCTATTTTCATGACAGCAAAATTTTAAAATTAAAATACCTTGGTTAGCAACTTTTCGATTTATTATTTTTGCTATTAGGTTTATTATTATTATTATTATAATTATTATAATTATTATTATTATTATTATTATTATTATTATTATTATTATTATTATTATTATTATTATTATTATTTTGTAATTGAGGTTGGATGCTGTATTGCTGGCTATACACATCTTTCCAAGATCTTTATCTAAGCCTGTGTAAAGGAAGGTCTCCCTTCTGCCTCTCCATATATAGCATTACAAAAATTGGAACTAGTCCCTAGAGAGGAAAAACTGCATTGTCCTACTTAATCAGACATAACAATTGTATTTTAGTTAGTGTTGGAAGCCCATCGGCCCAATAGGCTATATTGAGCCCATCACTGTACACCTGTGCTAAGCATCCAAGACATAGAGATCCGAATCCAAGACATAGAGATCCCTTGGATTCTTCGGTCCATTCAACAAGTGACACCTCAGAATGTGGGGTACGGTTGTTCTTCCCTCATCATCTCCTAGGGCCCACATCCGAAGGCTATAAATAGAAGGAAGTAAGCAACAACGAAGGACAATTCATGATCACTACTCAAGTATTCTCTTTCACAATTTCTTTACGTTTTACCCTACCATTTTAACAACCAGAAAACTTACTCTTACGCCGGAGGTGAATCGAGGGTCAACACCCTCGCATTCTTTTGTCTTGCAGGTTGACCGAAGGCCCTACTCGGAAATATCTGGTTCCAACATTTGGCGCCGTCTGTGGGAACGTAGAGAGACAATTGTGTTCGAGTTTATCAAAAACTATGGCAGCTGAAAACACGCCCTTACCAGACGCCAGCACCGTAGCTGGGGACAGCCCCGTCACCCCCGCCATCCAGAAAGTCGCCCCTACGTCCCAGGAAAATCCTTCTGTTGCCCGAAGAACATTGAATTTCGATGAGGAGGGAGACATGCCCACTCCCGAAGAGCAACAAGAGATGCTAATGAAATGGAGAGAGCAGCAGAAGACCAAAGGAAAGCAGAAGGAAATAAACGATAAAGAAGCCGAAAGACTAGCTAAAAAAAAGGCAGCTGACCAATTGAAATTAGAAGCCCTCAAGCTCCAAAGAGAAGAGATCGAGCTACAGGAAAAACTGCTTCGTGAGGCCCTGGAGGCCGAAAATCCAAAAGCCGAAGATGAAAGAGAGAAGAGAACTAGAGACGACGAAGAGGAATCTTGGAATTCGGAATCGCAATCTAAGAGAGCAAGATCCAAAAACAACTATTCCTCGGATTCTGAAGACGAAGGTCCTCGCACGGATGACCGAATCCGAAGGCTAGAAAAGGTGATGTTCGGCGAAAGAAAAGTGAGCCATGAGCCTGTGGTGACCATAGACGTGGAACAATACCGACCTCCGCCAGGGAGACAATTTCCGAAGATGAACGAATTCAACGGAAAAGGGGATCCCGAAGATCATTGCGAGAAATATGAATCGCTCATGACCGGTATGGGACACTGTGATGTCATGCTGTGCAAAATGTTTAAGACATATCTAAAAGGATCAGCATCAATGTGGTATCGCTCGTTAAGACCCAGGTCTATTGGTTCGTACGTACAAATCAAAAAGAAATTCATAAGGCACTACTCCCACATGTGCCGAAGAGAAAAAGATACGGAGGCCCTGATCCATTGCAGACAAAGACCAAACGAAGAATTGGGCGAATACCTGGCCCGATTCAAGGACGAAGCAGGGACGGTAACAAACTTGGACAAAGTCAAGGCTGCCGGGTTCCTCTCGGCCGGACTCGATCCCATTAAAGGAAGGAAGCTCCGATCCTCCCTGTACGATGCACCCCCGAAATCCTTGAACGATATATACTTACGAGGAGAAGCTATCCGAAGGAAGTTGGAATCCATCAACGGATACAAAGATAAGAAAAATGATAAAAGTGATAGGAGAGACGACAAAAAGGACGACCAAAGAGATCGTAGGGATAACAGAAACAGGCCAAATGACCTAAGGTCCCATAAGAGAACCGAACGAAGAAGAGATAGAGAAAACGCCGTGTTTACACCGCTCAACACTCCAATCTCAAAAATCCTTCATGAGATTAAAGGAAGGCCTGGATTCACTCGACCACCCAAGATGCGAGCTCCCGAACACCGAAGAAACGAAAATAAGTTCTGCGACTACCATCGTGACAAAGGCCATAAC
Organism: Saposhnikovia divaricata; assembly: GCA_036435485.1. NCBI lineage: Eukaryota > Viridiplantae > Streptophyta > Magnoliopsida > Apiales > Apiaceae > Saposhnikovia > Saposhnikovia divaricata. Next base: position 40,715,062 of record CM071599.1, read on the forward strand.
ACCAACGATTGCTTCCATTTAAAGAATCTGATAGAAAGAATGGTCAGGGATGGAGACTTAGCACAATTCATCGGAGATATGAGGGAGAAGCTGGACAACAAAGAAAAGAAGGAAGCCGAAATATCGGAAAAATACCGAGGAGAGGTGAAAACCATTTCCGGAGGCACGATTCTTGATCGGAGCAGTAAAACCGCCCGAAAGAAGTATGCCAGACAAATCTACAACCTCTGTCAATCAAACGCCGCGAAGTAGCCTTTACCCATATCTTTCACCGAAGACGACTACGAGGACGTAATATGGCCACACGAAGACCCACTCGTCATAAACCCAGTCATCGGCGAAAATAAGATTTGGAGGGTGTTGATTGACGAAGGCAGTTCGGTAAACATTTTGTACCACCGAACATACTGCAAGATGAATCTTGGGGGAGAAGAATTGGAACCCTGCCATGAAGCACCATTGTACGGTTTTGGAAATCAGCCCATACCAATTGAAGGAACGATCACTCTCTCCGTCTTACTAGGAAAAGCACCGTACACTGTAACGAAGGAAGCAAAATTCTACGTGGTTCGGGTTGACAGCCCATACAATGGAATCCTCGGGAGGCCAGCTTTATCTTCATTTCAAGCTGTCTCCTCCATACCGCATCTAAAGTTAAAGTTTCCTACCGAGAACGGAGTCGGAGAAATGAGAGGAGACCAGAAAGCCGCACGGATCATAATTTTGGAGGACCTAGAGAAAGACAAGGACACAGAGATGGCTGAGGCAGGAAAGAGAAAGAGGATCAACGAGGACACTGGAAACAACCATCAATTGCTGAATATTGAGCTAGAGAAATTCGGAGTCGATTTATCTAGTCCGATTGCCGAGCCGGCAACGGAGACCGAGGAGGTCGAGCTATACGTAGGCCAGTCGGGCAAAATGATCCAGATAGGCAAGGATCTAGATCCCGAACTGAAAACAAGAGTCATCAAAGTCATTCGGGAATTTCACGACGTATTCGCCTGGAATCCCGAAGACATGCCAGGCTTAGACCCATCGGTCGCCAAACACTGCCTCAACGTGAAACCCGATGCCCAACCGGTGAAACAGAAGAAGCGAAATTTCGCCGTGGAAAGACAAAAGGTCATCGAAGCCGAGGTCGAGAAACTTCTGGAAGCCAAATTCATCGAAGAAATAGATTACCCCGATTGGTTGGCAAACGTGGTGGTAGTCAAAAAGTCTAACGGAAAGTGGCGAATGTGCGTCGATTACACCGACCTAAACAAGCATTGCCCGAAGGATCATTACCCTTTACCGAACATCGATCATTTTCGACGGGATAAAGAAAAGGCTAGGAGATTCAAAAGGACTCTGGGCCGAAGAATTGCCGTATGTCCTGTGGGCCTACCGAACGACCCCGAGATCATCGACCGGAGAAACTCCTTTCAAACTTGCCTTCGGCACCGATGCCTTGATGCCAACTGAGGTCGGCCTAGAATCCTATCGGACGCAGGTATTCAACGTGGAAACAAATGAATTCGGACTCCGAGCAAATGTGGATCTGCTCGAAGAAGAGAGGGAAGCAGCCTATCAGAGAAATTTAAGATACCAACTTCAGGCAGCCCAATATTACGATTCAGGAATAAAGAAAAGATCATTCCACGTGGGAGATCTGGTCCTCCGAGAATTAGCCACTTCGATGCCGACCAGACAAGGTAAACTCATGCCGAATTGGGAAGGTCCCTACGTGGTGATAGAGGTAGTTCGTCCAGGCACATACAAGCTAGCCCATTCGGACGGAAATCCTATCAAAAATACATGGCATGCATCCCGCCTTCGTCGTTTTTACCAGTAAGACCTTTTCATCTTATTGTAAATTAAGTCAATATAAGGAACCCATCTTTGGGACAGACCATGTGTTCTTATCTCTTGTTTAAGTATTTATGATATTTCGACATAATTAAGGCAGGGAGGAAATATTTTTCATTAACCGAAGAAAGCCTTAATTATTTACAAATCCCTTAAATACTCGGGGAAATAAAGAGCTAGGCTCCGGCCGAAGATGCAAAATTGTCCGAAGACGCATAAAAATGAAAATTATGCTAAGGACAAAATAAAGAGCTAGGCTCCGGCCGAAGATGCAAAATTGTCCGAAGACGCATAAAAATGAAAATTATGCTAAGGACAAAATAAAGAGCTAGGCTCCGGCCGAAGATGCAAAATTGTCCGAAGACGCATAAAAATGAAAATTATGCTAAGGACAAAATAAAGAGCTAGGCTCCGGCCGAAGATGCAAAATTGTCCGAAGACGCATAAAAATGAAAATTATGCTAAGGACAAAATAAAGAGCTAGGCTCCGGCCGAAGATGCAAAATTGTCCGAAGACGCATAAAAATGAAAATTATGCTAAGGACAAAATAAAGAGCTAGGCTCCGGCCGAAGATGCAAAATTGTCCGAAGACGCATAAAAATGAAAATTATGCTAAGGACAAAATAAAGAGCTAGGCTCCGGCCGAAGATGCAAAATTGTCCGAAGACGCATAAAAATGAAAATTATGCTAAGGACAAATAGATTATGCTAAGGACAATATAAATTGAAAAACAAGCGACATAAATATTTTCAAAAGATCAGAGTTACGCCCGAAGGCTTACATCAATCCGAATAAAAGTTATGCCCGAAGACTTACATTACATGATCAAAAACAAAAGAAGAAAATTTAATCCGAAAGTTCAGGCTCGGAGCCCGAGCTGACTTCGAGAGGTAGATCGGGTTCGGGGGGACGAGTAACGGGATCTTCAAACATGCCCAGGATCTGCTTGTAGTCCCAACCCTTCTCATGAGCCCGAACCTCGGCCTCATCGAAACCAGCCGCATAACTCCTGTCCTCGCACTGGATCATTTTCTTCTCGGATTTCTTCAGCAACCGCCGACTCCGCTTGGCTTGCTCGGTCCTCCTCGCCGCCAGCCTCGACTGGGAATCCCTCTCCAGCTCCAAAGATTTGCGTTCGACCTCCAAATTCCCGACACGAGTCTGGAGTTCGGCATTCTGCTTTCGGAGAGATTCTACTTCCTTTAGCTGCTTGGACATATCCTTTACCTTGTCCTGAACGGCCGCAGCCCAAGGAGCAGTCTGAAACGAACAAGAAAACAAGCATGAAACGAATGAAAAAACGTGCAAAAAATACAAGTGCAAAAGTAGCAAGGAACTTACCATGGTAAGGTGTCCCAACAGCTCAGCACAAGCCGACACGGGATCAGTGGATTCGTAAACAGATCTATCAGCAGGAAGAATCATGGCATGAATGAAGTCGTCAGAAACCTGCTTCGCTTCCGCAGGAGCAGGGGCAGCAAACTTATCCGTGGACATGATCGACCAAGAAGGACGATAGGACTGAATAACCTCTTCGGTATTCCGCATCCTCTTGTTCACATTGTCAGCAGTGCCACCGGACGAAGAACCAGCTAAATGACCGGACTCAGAAACAGTCCTAGGATCATTCTGATCGGTCTCGGTTCCGTCGGTAATCAGACGTTGCTCCTCGGCCTTTTTCTTGGCCTCCTCTTCAGCCCACCGAAGCAATCTGGCTTCCTCTTCGGCCTTCTTCTTGGCCGCTTTCTCGGCCTGCCTCCTAGCCAGATCCTGTTTGGAAGACACTGCAACAACAAAACAAAAAATCAGCAAGTTATCATTTTCAAACAAAAATTTACCAAAGAAAGAAAAGATATGTTACCACCACGCCAATGGATAGCGTCAAGATAACCCTTATCTCGGCTCATGGCTAGAGGAATCTTATCCGGGATCATCGGTCGGCTGATCGAGTAATAATCAGCCTTATCTTGATCAGACATATCGGGTGCCAGTACGTTCCGAGGTTCTATCTCTCGCCACACTCGGTAATTGTCTAACCTCGGGCCACTAATGAAAAACCACTTGGTGTGCGTGTTATGATTACTAGAGTTGGTGGCAGCCCAATCTGCCCGACCAGCCCTTCGGGCTATTGTGTAGAAACCCGCCGATTTAGGGTTCCTCCTTATGTCATAATGATGAAGAAAAAGGACCAATCGAGGTTCGACCTCGGCCTTTATGCATCTTGTTTGAAAAGCGTTGAAGTGAATAAAGCTGTTCGGATCCAGCTGACCTAAAGCTACCCTCGTATGTATCAAGAACCTCCTAATGATGGGAAGTAGAGGGAGTCTAAGGCCGCAATGGAAAGCTCGTTCGGAAATACCTATCTTAAAGCTTCCGTGAGGACAAGGGGAAACAGGTGTATGGTAGACAAGGTCATCTTCCTCGGCCTGGTATGCCTCGTATTGTTCGGGGAAGTCATATCTACTATGCATATTTAAAACTTCTTCTTCGGACATATCCGAAATAAGATTGGCTGCCGGAAATTTTGACTCATCGCCAAAATGCGCCATCGCCGAATACGAAGAAACTGCACCTGATTGAGCCATCTCCTGCGTTCGGAAACAGAGGAGTCAGCCATGTACTCGGAAAATAAGAAAAATTTTTAGGAAAAAACCTATTCGGTCAGCCATCGAGTACAGAGGGCTTGGATCAATCGGCCGAATAACACCCAGATTCATGCGAACCGAAGGGTGTTCCTAATGTATTGGGGACACCGAAGAAAGTTCTTGCCCCAGAAATTCCCAAAAACAAAAACAGAAACCTACAAAAACTAGTAAAATTCCCAAAACGGTTCAAACCCATACCCCCAGAAACTTCTTGTTGTCAGAGAAAACCCCGTTACATTTACATATACACATACAAACATACATGCATTTGCACAAAATAAAAACACATGCATTTGCACAAAACAAGAACGAGAATCTTCATACCAACAAACTCTTGAAGGAAAGAAGAAAAACTCACTTATTGTCCAGTAGGAGATGAGGTCGAGTTCCTGGGGATAATTTGCTTGAAGATGAATCGCAACCGGAGTTGGAGCAGCGATATCGTTCGAACCGGCGTTCCCAATCGTCGAATTTGGAGGTAAGGATGAGAAGAGACTTTTACCAACAGACCGATATGAAGGGAGAAAAGTAAAAAAGACAAAGAAGGTTTTTGAGGTTTTAATAGACACGACCCTTGAAGACAAAGGACGTTACAAATTCAACGGCTACGATTTAGGCGCAGATCTTAAGACAGGAGTAACTGCCATCATTAATGGGCGCGACTCCCCACGCGACTCTTTCTCATCAATAGCTGTCATCCACGTCATCTATAATGGCCGAGAAGGTAGTCCGAAGATGGGCCATTGGTTTCGGCCTTCAGTCCGAGGATACCTCTTACCGAAGCCCTGGGACATGTTGGAAGCCCATCGGCCCAATAGGCTATATTGAGCCCATCACTGTACACCTGTGCTAAGCATCCAAGACATAGAGATCCGAATCCAAGACATAGAGATCCCTTGGATTCTTCGGTCCATTCAACAAGTGACACCTCAGAATGTGGGGTACGGTTGTTCTTCCCTCATCATCTCCTAGGGCCCACATCCGAAGGCTATAAATAGAAGGAAGTAAGCAACAACGAAGGACAATTCATGATCACTACTCAAGTATTCTCTTTCACAATTTCTTTATGTTTTACCCTACCATTTTAACAACCAGAAAACTTACTCTTACGCCGGAGGTGAATCGAGGGTCAACACCCTCGCATTCTTTTGTCTTGCAGGTTGACCGAAGGCCCTACTCGGAAATATCTGGTTCCAACAGTTAGAATGAATCTAGTCTAAAAGAAGGTAAAGAGATGTAACAAGGATGTGTTGGTATATTGTGGGAAATGAATGTTACAAGTTGTGCATGGGGTAATGCCTTAAACGAATTGCAGTGGGGATCAACATGTCTGCATGGAGGCACCAGCGTGGGCAGCATGGGCTGGTAAAGGACCACCGGGCACTGTAACCCTACTCATCAACATTTGGTTATCAAAAATTGTACGTGTGCTTTAAAAATTAGTAGATATTGTACGTGTGCATGAGCTTTAGAAATTATTCAGACCGTAAAATATAAATCGGAATTCTAGACATTTCACACTTGTTAGTTCTTAAAAATGATGCATATACAGTTCACCATACTTCAGACTTGAGTTCGTTACTTCGTTGTCTTTCTCTATAACAGTTTAGACAACTCGATGGCTTGTAGTACCAGTACTGTGGCCCTCCATTTCCGGTGCTACATGCACATCAGCACATGTATATTCACTATTCAGATTCAGCATTCCATCATGGATAAAAAAAAATTTCTCAACTATATTTTTACTCCCTTTGGTCCCTACTAATTTTGCAGTACCAAGTTAAGAAATATAAAGAAAGTTAGTGATTAGAAAATGTAAAGAAAGTGAGTGGAAAGGGAGTAGAAAGTGATAAATTGGGACAATCAAGATTTAAGTGATTTAGAAAGGTGGAGAAAGTCAGAATAGATTGCTTTTAATGCCTGTAACGGAGAAAGAAGTTAAGTGTGCTTTGTTTGAGATGCACCCGGACAAAGCCCCGGGTCCTGATGGTATGTCTCCTGCCTTTTTTCAAAAGCATTGGTCGATTGTGGGGCAAAATATAGTAGAGGTAACAAAGTCATTTTTTGAGACGGGTGAGTTGCTACATGGTTTGAACGATACAAACATAGTCCTGATTCCAAAGAAAAAGAACCCGAGCACAGTTACAGAACTAAGACCAATTGCACTTTGTAATGTATTGATGAAGATTATTACGAAAGTCATTGCAAACAGATTGAAGGAAGTTTTGACTACGGTTGTCTCAGATACTCAAAGCGCATTTATCCCAGGACGGCTTATCTCGGATAACATCATGATTTCTTTTGAAGTGATGCATTATTTGAAGCGTAGAAGGTATGGAAAAGAAGGGTATATGACCTTAAAGCTTGATATGAGCAAAGCTTATGACCGCATTGAATGGGTTTTTTTGGAGGCAATTTTGAAGAAGATGGGTTTTAGTGAGAAATGGGTGCAGTTAGTTCTCAAATGTGTGTCTACTGTGTCTTATAATATCGTGCATGGGGAAATTAATATGGGTCCGATTGTGCCTAGCAGGGGAATTCACCAAGGAGATCCGCTATCTCCCTACTTATTCATCATTTGTGTAGAAGGGTTGTCTGCTCTAATTCGGAGATATGAAAGTAATAAGTGGATTAGTGGTGTTAGAGTCTGTCGTAAAGCCCCTGTAATATCATATATGTTTTTCGCGGACGATAGTTATTTTTATTGTAAGGCATATACTCATGAAGCAAGGAAGGTGCTGGAATTGTTAGGTGTATACGAACAAGCTTCAGGTCAGAAAATCAACACCCAAAAGTCTTCAATCTTTTTCAGCTCGAATGTGATTCAGTATAATAGGGAGGAGGTTTGTCGAATTCTGCAAATGGGAGAAGCTGATAGTCACAGTAAGTACCTAGGGTTGCCTAATTTACTGGGGAGAAAGAAATCTGTGCTGCTTGGTTATTTAAAGGAGAAAGTCAAATCGAAGATCCAAAGTTGGGATGGTAAATGGATGGCGAGAGCAAGTAAAGAAATTTTGATAAAGTCAGTGGTTCAAACATTACCAACGTATGCAATGAATGTGTTTTTGTTGCCTTTGGAGATCTCAAAAGACATTGAAAAAAGTTTGTCAAAGTTCTGGTGGAATTCAAGTAAAGACTCGAAAATTTCATGGATGTGTTGGGATCGGCTGACCATACATAAAGATGCGGGTGGTATGGGGTTTAGGAATTTCAGGGACTTCAATCTATCCATGCTTGGTAAACAATGTTGGAGACTCCTCACAAACCCAGGTAGCTTGGTGTCAAGGTTATACAAAGCACGTTATTTTCCGGACGCTGATTTGTTGAATGCAAACTTAGGGAGCAGCCCTAGCTTTATTTGGAGGAGTGTTTTGGAAGCTAAGGAAGTAATTTTGAAAGGTGTTCGTTGGAAGGTAGGACCAGGTAAGGAGATAAAAATCACAAGACAACCTTGGCTGCAATGCGACGAGGATCCATGTATAACCACGGTTTCACCAGCCATTGAAGATAGCTTTGTTTCTGGTCTTTTGTGCATGGATAGGAAGGCATGGGACGTTGATGTGATTCGTGATATCTTTAATGTACGGGATCAACTTTGTATTCTGGATACTCAACTGGACGAGGACAATGACACAGATTGTTTGTTTTGGAGGTTTGAAAATTCAGGTGAATATTCAGTTAGGAGTGCTTATAAAATGCTGCAAACTCAAAAAGGAGCCTGGGGAGATCAATTTATGGACAGTATATGGAAACTTTTGTGGAGAATTAAAGCACCCCCAAAGGTGCTTAACTTAGTGTGGCGGGCTCTAGCTAGTTGTCTTCCTACTCTATCTCTTTTACAACAACGACATGTTCTAGTCTCATCTTTATGCCCAGTATGTGCTACTGAAGTTGAGTCCTGCTTTCATGCCCTGGTTGGCTGTCAGTTTGCTAGACAGTGCTGGAGGGTTGTTAATATTCACATTCCTAACGACCAAGACCAGGTTTTTTCAGAATGGTTAGAGGGCGAGCTTCGGAGTCATGATAACAAAGAACGAAGTCTGATAGTTACAGTCTGTTGGGCGATCTGGCAAGCTCGAAATGAAAAGGTGTGGAATAGAAAAGTATCTTTGGTCAACAATGTAGTTGCTTCAACAAAGGAATATCTTACACAATGGACAGCTACCCAAGGAAGGTTCACAATGGCTCGTCTCCAGCCTATGGCAGATGGTGATGGAGCTGATATTTGGGTGAAACCTCAACTGAACACAGTTAAGATTACAGTTGACGCAGCTATTTTTTAAGACCGAAATGCTTATGGGGTTGGGTTAATCGCAATGGACTGTACTGGAGATCTGATTGAAGCGAGAACGAAGCTGTTTCAAGGTAATGTTAGACCAGAAATTGCAGAGGCGATGGCAATTAAGGAGGCCCTTAGTTGGACCATGCGCTGGGGAGATTCGAAGGTGGTGATAGAATCGGATTGTTTGGTAGTTGTACAAGCAATTCGGAGTAAAGCTGTTATGAGATCATATTTTGGGGGAATTATTATGGAATGTCGGAAGCATTTTGATCGGTCAAACAACTTAGAGTTGTATTTTATTAAGCGGTCTACCAATATGGCTGCCCATGAGCTTTCTAGGGCTTCTCATATTTATTCTGATCGTAGTTTCAATAGGGGGTCTGTTCCTATTGAGGTGAAAAACTGTATTGAAGTAAAAGTTTCATCTTTTTCGTCAAAAAAAAAAAAGGAAAGGTGGAGTGAAGTGATGGCCCTATATAAAATTTAAAATTTTTAAAATTTTGTAATTTTTGAGAAGTTTGGAAATATAAAGAATTAGAAGTACATTTTAAAATGAAAATTTTAAAGAATTGGAATGGATGGAGGAGTATATGTTGAAGGGGAATTGAACCTTGACTTTGTATATATAAAATCACTGTCAAATGAGCTCATTGACAGACACTTTTTTTTTTTCCAAAACACTCAGTTTCATTAAATTTAAAACAAATTAAACATGATATTGTGAACCAGCTCCAAGAAAAATAGAAGAGTATCATAAATCAAGTTTCCACATAACCCGATCGTCTTCGCAAAAAAGCCCAACAGGCTCATCATAAAAGTCACTGATTTCTAGAGGGTAGATTGATTTATTTGGTACGTGAACTTGTCATTTTTTTGTCTCTAGTGATAAAATTTGTTAAGTAGTAACAAACTAGTGTATTTATTTGTTTGCTTAATTTTTTTATGTAATATGTTTTATTATTATTATTATAATATATTAAATCAAAATCGACAAAGAAAATTAGAAGTCTAACATGTTGAAAAAGATTCTTGTAAAAAAAGCATTTTACATATTATTTTCTAACTATATTTTTAACTTTTGATTATTCTTAGATTTTTTATATTTGTATCCTTAAATTTTAAATGTTATTAATTTAACAAACGATATTTAATCTTAACAATACAACCATAAAAATATTAATATAATTAGCTTATAATTTGTGAAAAACACGGGTTACTTTTGAACAGTTTATTTAAATTTAAATTTAATGATTAAATAAAATATAATATAATAATATGTGAATGATGTATTTCTAATTTTAAATTATATTTTTGAACTAATTTAATAAATGTTAGTTTAATATGTTTTTATTAAAATTCAAAACTTAATATTTGTATAAAATAATTTTTAATATTTTATCAAACTGTTATGATTAACTTGACTTAAAAGATTAATTATTATTTCTTATTTTAAATTAGTTAATATTAAACAATACCCAAAAAAGAAGTTGTTAATAAAAAAGGCAGTTGTAAACCAAACTACAAATTATACCAAATTCTGCTTAATGTAATTTAATATAGTTTTCATGATATATTTATTTAGAATTATAAATTTATAATATAGGCCTGTTTTAATTCCACCCTCTTATTTTCAAACTATGAATCACCTTATCAGGCTTTAATCAGGAAACAATATCTAAAAGAAATTTACACATCTTTTGAATACGATAAACTATGTGTGATGACAATAAGGCCAATGGCATTATTCTCTCTGCATATGTGCACAATAAGAGATAAATCCATGCAAGCATTACAAACCCTTTCCTAGTCGGCACAGTCCAGGATTCTACGATAGGGGGGCTTCATTAATAAAAAAAAAAATTACAAAAATATTAAAGTTCTCAAATACAAGTTGATACATAATAAGTCATAAAATTATTTTTATACATTATCACGAGAAGGTAATTGAATTTTAAGAGATTCCATCTTTTGAAAACGATCTAAAATCAATTCACCATCGATCTTTGCAAATACATCCTTCTCAATGTATACCACCATACTATCATTCATCCATTCATCTTCCATTCGATTTCGCAATTCAGTCTTGACAATACTCATTGCAGAAAATACCCTTTCAACAAAGGCCGTTGCAACGGGTAGAACTAATGCTAATTCAATCAAGCGATACACCAATAGATACGTGCAAGACTTTTTAGTTGCAACCATTTTCTTTGCAAGAGTTCCCAAATCCCCGATGCTAGAAAATTCTTGATCCCTCTTGACATCATAAATATACATGTTTAATTGATTAAGAATCGTTAGAAGTTCTGTCCATGAAAAATCTTCAGGATAAAGTTCAGCAAGATGCACTAGTTTATCAACATCAAAGGCAAAGTATGAATCTCTAGGATCAAGACAAGCTACAGAAAGAAGCAAGTCTGTACTTGTTTCTGGAAAACGATTATCCAACTCTTGTGCAATTAAATCAACAACCTAAATTGCAAATGATAAATACTTATATTAATAAAGAGTTAATGTAACAAGAAGAACATAATTAAAAAGGACTTGGTAAATTACCTCACAAAAAATTTCAACCCGATAATGATGATTGATAAGTGGATTTTATATCCACTTGGAGCATTCCATATCGGCTTAAATTGATTGTCTTGGACTCAAGTTTGTTATAGTTTTGATGTGTTTTGTGTAGTTGTGCAGGTTTGCAAGAATGTCGATTATGGTTGATGCTTCTGTCATTTTTGGAGGTTAAATTGATTAAAATTCGGATTTTCGGGAAGGTTGCGCAGTCTACATTGTTTCGGCCATATCTGGAGTTCTAGAAGTCCGTTTTCAGCGATCTTACTGTCCACGCGAAGCCTGGGATATTTTCTACAACTTAGAATAGGATTCCCATCCGCAGGCTGCGTGTGGTGGGCACAGGCAGCACGACAAGCAGACTGATGGGAGCAGGGAATTTACTGTTTTGCCCTTTTCAAGTTCTAATTGTATTTTGGGCAGTTTTTAGTACCTTAATCGAATTCTAATTGTAATAGAAGGTAAATTCTTGCTGGGCAAGAAATCTAGAGCCTATTTAAACACATCTTAGCATTGTAATTCACATCGTTTTATTATTGTATTATAGCTTAGATTTGCAAGGGAGAAAAGTGGAGAAGGATTCAATGCTCGTGACAAGCACGGATCTAGATCTAGTTCATCTTTTGTAGACTTTGGATTATAGATTGTTTTCTCAACTCTTTGTTTTATTAATATTATTGCGTCTTTCTTTCATATCTTGTTTATTATCATGTTTTCATCAAATCCCATGACGATGAACGGTTCAATTATGAGGTAATCGTTGTCATGGGATTCTAACGGATTTATCTATGTAACTTAGTAGTTTGATTGCTTTAAAGATATGTGTGTGGTGAATTATTGATATCCTCGTATGGTTAATCTTAATGCTTTTAGATGCGTAGCTAACATCTAAATTGAATTGTTAATCTCTTGCGAAACGAGAGTGGATCTTGAGATTTAGAACTTGCCATGCTAGCATAGGATAGGTTGATGTTTTAACATCATGATTTGTGGCGTAAATAGAGATATTATGCTACCCTATGTGATCTAAGTGGATAACTTGTGCTTAAACCTTTATGTTTTCAAATTCTATAGAGATATAGGGTCTAAACATAATTGGTGTCTACCCATCTTCTATCTCTTTTGTGGATGCATGCGTAGTTTGGTATTAATATACCGAGAGGTAGCTTTTACTTGTTTCGTGTTATCCGATCAGATATCAAAACCATCATATGTATTGATTAAAGGCGTCGACTCTAAGTGAAGTAGATAATGAAGTTAGGATCCCATGTTTATTCTCATATATATAAATCAGTTTAAATCACTTTAGTTAATTAATTTTTAGTTTGATAATTTGCATCTTAGTTTAAATTAGATAATCGAAAATCCCAATTAGTTAACTGTCTTAGCAGTGAGTTAAAACCATACATTGTTGCATAAGTACATCTACTGAATTAAAACCTATACCAGATCCCTGCGAAACAAACTCGATTTTATCTATATTACTTGTGACCACGTATACTTGCGTGATATTGTGTTAACAAGTTTTTGGCGCCGCTGCCGGGGATCATCGGTGTTTTGTTTTTAGTTTATGTGCTTGTCATCAGTGGTCGTTAGCGTTCACTGACTTGGATTTCTTACATAGTTTGTTGTTTCTTGGTGTTTCAGGTACTTGAACGTGTATGCAAACACGTTTGCAAACTCGTAAACTGGCAGAAGAAGAACTTGCAGCAGCAAAAGAGATGGCTGATTTACCAGCAGCAACAAAGGCTTTGAAGGACTATTCTCGACCAAAGATCAATGACATCCAATCTAGCATTGTCAGACCAGCTATTGCAGCTAACAACTTTGAAATCAAGCCTAGCACGATTCAGATGGTGCAGAATTCGGTTCAGTTTGGGGGTGCTTTTACGGAGGATCCTAATATGCACATCAGGGATTTCATCGAGATTTGTGACACCTTCAAGTTCAATGGTATGTCGGATGATGCTATCAAGTTGAGACTATTCCCATTCTCTTTGAAGGATAAAGCTAAGGGCTGGTTGCACTCTCTACCAGCAGGCTCTATTACTACATGGGAGGATCTAGCTCAGAAGTTTCTCACCAAATTCTTTCACATGGCTAAGACAGCAGCAATAAGGAACCAGCTAACTCAATTTCAGCAGCAATCTGGAGAATCTTTGGGTGAGGCTTGGGAATGTTATAAAGAGATGCTTCGTAGGTGTCCACATCATGGCATGCCTGATTGGATGGTTATCAACGGTTTTTACAATGGGTTGGGAGCACAGTCTAGACCTTTGCTAGATGCAGCATCAGGTGGAGCTCTGTGGGCTAAGAGCTGTGAGGAGGCTTATGATATTATTGAGACGATGGCTGCTAATGAATATCAAAATCCAACCCAGAGGCTTTCTCAAGGCAAGGTAGCAGGTGTTCTTGAAGTTGATGCGGCTACAGCCATTGCAGCTCAGTTGAAGGCTCTCACTATAAAGGTGGATTCTCTTGCTAATTGTGGAATTCAGTAGGTTGCTAGTATTTGTGAGTTATGTACAGGCGCACATGAGACAAGTCAGTGTGCTATCTCTTCTGAATCAGCACACTTCGTGAATAATTTTCCGAGACCTACTGCCCCAGTTCCAGCCATTTATCATCCTTATAATCAGAATCATCCCAATTTCAGCTGGAGCAATAATCAAGGTGCTCAACAACAGCAGCCTTATCAACAGTTTCAGGGTTAGCAAACGAGGCCATTCAATCAAGGTTTTCAGCAATAGTATGCTCCAAGGCAACCATATCAACCTCCGGGATTTCTGCAACAGTCTCAGGCTCATGCGGGGCAATCTTTTAATGAAAAATTAGAGATGGATGAGTTGAGGATGATGGTTAAAAGTCAAGCAGTTGCTCTCAAGACCTTGGAGAACCAGATGGGACAGCTTGCAAGTGCTTTACTTAATATGCCACAAGGAACTCTTCCTAGCGATACGCAGGCTAATCCAGGCAGAAGGGAAAGCAAAGAACAGGTCAATGTAGTTACTTTGAGATTTGGAAAAGTCACGAGGGATCCTAAATCAGTAGCTAAGGAAGATGAAGATGTTCAGAATCAGCAGGTTGAAAAATCTGCAATGCCAGAAATTGAGAAATCTGATTTAGTGGCTGATCAGCTTGATGGTGAGTAGAGCAATAAACCTGTTGAAAAGTCTACTCCGGAGCAATCTTCAAAGAATAATCAGATCTATCCTCCTTGTAACACCCCCAGATCCGGGGTCCGGGATCCGGTCGTTACGGTTTCCAATTCTGTCCACAACACTTGAACTTTCCTTAACATAAAATAAATTACATCTCTATGACCCAACACAACAATGTAAAACACACCCGTTATAGTCCCAGAGATGAAATCAGAGCAACAATCAAATTTTTATTAATCACATTATGAGTTCTTACAATCCAAAAGAATTTCAATATAAATACATACTCTTTGCCATCCATTTACATAAGTCATACTAGACCATATACTTGGTACTGAAAGAATAAATATATCCTACCAATAGCTTCTTCTTCAGCTCTGGTAGTCTCATCGTCCTCGCCCGCGTCGAGTGCGCCTTGTGCGAGTCATCTGGTCTAGCTGTTGTTGTGATATAATAATAAAGCAAGGGTGAGCAATAGCCCACCAACAATAATATATAACTGAACGATAATATATAACAGTTCAAAAGTATCTTTCAAACCATATGCCATGCATTTACGGAAATGATGCCAGTATAATATGAACGATGAAGTTACAAGGTAACTTAAAGTATTTGTTTGTAGAAATATCTGCTACATCAAAAGTAAGCGTGATATTCTCATTGTCATTAAAAAGAGGAACTTGCATGAAAAGATTGCAATTCCAGTTATGAACACTTTTCCAGCTCTGCCAACAGTAATCATGTTGCATGAAATAAATAAGTTTGGATGATGAACCAATGATGGAGTATTCACCGCGCCCGCTGTTCCAATCTTGATGATCAGTCGAGATCGTACAGCTCAAATTAGATTTACTACCGGTAGAAGGAAGAACTGACGGCTTTACTTGTATACCGCCTTACTAGCTCTCCCCGGCCAATGGTTGGGCCAAAGGGGATGGACCGGCGCTACTCGGCCTCTTACACGACTCCTAGTTCAAATAGAATTCATGATTCTGAATGTAACGTTCGTCCCCCTTTCCCCAAGTATAATACTTGTTGATAAGACTCTACAAAGTAGTCGTATCTAGTTGGAAAGGAAAATTCACCAATAACTTCCAAGTTATTGCTTGGTAACGAATATCAACTTGTTCCAACAATCTTACCCCTCGAAAGATGAGAAGGTAAACAACGACTTAATAAGTCCATAGCACCCGAGTTGCGAGTGAAGAGAATACTTTATGACCGGGAAGTCGACAAGATAAATAACATTTTCCAAGTAAGGTTCCCTTATTTTTAGGGAGATAGACTCAAGAAGAATGATGTCTGATAACCTTTCTTGGTATAAGATTAATAATAATATGACTCTGAGATATTTTCCGTAATAATCGAAGAAGATAAACCTTATTGAGGTTATTCTAAGTATGGAATAAATATTCAGAGAATATTTATTGAATCAAAATATTTAAAGAATATTTAGGAATATGAAAAAATATCATTAATCAGAGTATTTCTCCAAATAATCCTTGAAGAAACATCAAGAGAATATTTATGGAATAAATAAATATTTAAATGAATATTCAAAATAATATTCATTAATTAATAAGGAATTTAAATGAATATTCAAAAAGTAATATTCATTTAATGAATAATATTCTAAATGAATATCAAGTAATATTCATTTAGTAATCCAAACTTTAAAGGAATATTCGAGATGATATTCGATAAATAAATCAAGCTTCATATGAATATTAGAATAATATTCATCAAGTAATTAATATCTTAAATGAATATTCAAAAGTAATATTCATTTAATAAAATAATAGTCTAAATGGAGATTCAAATAATATTCATTTAGTAGTCCAATCTTTAGAAGAATATTCGGAATAATAATCGATATTCTATTCGACTTTGAATGAATATTGAAAAATATTATTCGTCGAATGGTTACGTTCAAATAATTATTTGAAGTAAGGATCGTTAAATAAATAATCTCGAACGAATATTCAAATAATATTCGTCGCCCAAATAATGGAAAATATTTACTTAAATATTTTCCTCCGAGGTAATCTCGGTATATCAAGAAATATTGACTCCCGGTCTATATTTGACGAATAAGATGTATACGCCCTTCTATGAGGGTCTTACAATAACCGGCTTATAATTGATACCTTAGTTATCTAATTTATAAGCCAATAAACAATCAGAGAACAAGCATAACGATATAACTTGAAAGTAGGCATGCATGCTATGGCATATGTATAACAGAAAACATATATATATATATATATATATATATATATATATATATATATATATTCAATCACAACAACAGCCTAAAAGAAGGGAATTGAAACTTGCCTGGTAGTCAGTACGGTAAGGGGTAGTGGTAGCGGGTCCCGGGTCAGCTTGGTGATCTATAAATAGCCAAGGCATTCGGGATTAATCACTTAACATCTTAAAAGTTAAGTTATACTTAAATCAAAACACGTTCTCGAGTTATCTCGTTATACCTCTTTTTGTGGATTCCTTTTATCATTGATCCGACCCGACATTCGTTCGTTAATACGACATATCACTGTACTTACACTTGGGACATACTTAAGTCATACAAGTTCTAAAGTCGATCGTTACGAACCAATATTATACTCCGAGTTTTATCGCCTGTTTTCTAAGTGTTTTACCGAAGTTATAATAAAGTCGTCTTTTAGGGGTTCGTTCGCGTTTAACCTCGACTCGAATATTTTTAATAAATCGAAAAACGATCCTTTTGACATATGGTTTTCTTTCACACCTTTCTTTTTACCTCTAGTATTTATTTACCAAGATTCGTCATGACTTTACATATTTTACGAGGGTTCAATTTCAGTTACGAACTTTCGATTACGGATTCGAACTACTTTTAGTAAATCAGTCATAAATCCTAAACCGTAAGTCTGTTTGATTCGATTCTTTTTCCAAAATGATCTACGACTCAAGATCTACAAGGGCATGTTAGATACTTTTCCAGTTTCAGCCATTAGACCTACTGTGATGCACGGTTTTCAATGATTAACGAAATTTCGACATTATAACGGCTATAATACGAACGTTCCAAAAATCGCAATCAACAACCCAAGCCACACCGGGCATCAATACAACTTATACACCTAATAATCATCTCACAAGTCCAGAAGCTACAGATCTTAGCATCAAAATCATCATGTGTTAGTCACAGAGGCATGCCTGAATACATCTAATAACAAGCCTAAGTATGTGTAATGCTATGCATTACCTACATGACCTCTTAACTGAGGGAACCTCTAGTTGTAGAGTTTCTATTTGTTCTGTACTTGTAATAGGCATCAAATTCTAGTTGTGTTACTGTAATTATAAAGTCAAGAATAATGCTTGAAAGAAGTTCCAAGGTTCATGCCTCAAGCAAGGAGATAAAGACTACCAAATAATCACAGTTGGGATTTGAAGAAATGAAGAATTTGCCTAAGTACCAATTCGAGAAGTACATTTGTCTATTCGAGAAGTCTAGCATTCGAGAAGTCAGAGATTCGATATCTCAGAAGACACTATTCGATATCTCTGAATACACTGTTCGATATCTCAGGGATTCGATATGTCAAAATGCTCTATTCGATATCTCAAGGAGTCCCAGAGAAAAGAGCTGTTCGAGAAGTGATTCGATATGTCAAGATAACACTATTCGAGAACTCAGAGTTATCGATCAAGTCAACTCCAGTTCTCGAATCACTCACTTAGTCACTTCTCGAATACATTCTTGAGGACAAAATACTGAAGAATTGTACAAGTCAGAAACCTGCAATAAGCCAGCACACTTTATTTGACTCTGTCCTACAAAGCATGCTGGAAAGCCTACAAAGAAGCTTGGAGAGATAAGACAAGGGACAAGGAGCTGAAGAAGTGGATCTAAACAGGCTTTTCAAAGTCAAATCTGTAGCCGTTTGGACTCTTACTAAAATGAGATAGACAGACTGGAAAGTGCTTTTGTTTTACCTACCTCATTTGTAGCAAGTGGGTGTATCCATGTCTATAAGGATACAGCCTCACTTCCTTAGCTGTTAAGGTTTTGAAGTTTCTAAAAAATATCCAGAAAATATCTCTCTGAGAAAAACGAAGCTGAGAATACTATCATTTGTATTCACAGATTGTAGCAAAATCTTTATCTAATAAAATATTAGATTAAAGTGATATTGTGTTGTGTTTGTGTTTAATTATCCGCATCTTCATATCTCACACACTCATCACTTATCTTGCTGCAAAGATTCAAGACCGAAGAAAAATTCAAGAATCCATTCACCCCCCCTCTGTATTCTTTTACTGTATTCAATACTCAACAAGTGGTATCAGAGCAGGCTGTTTAATCTAAACAGAAAACGATCATGAGTTCGAATACACCAAAGACTACAGGTACGGTAAAGGTCCCTAAGTTCGACAAAGAGAATTACAACCTCTGGAAAATAAAAATGCTGTTGTTCATCAAAGCTGCCAATCCTCTCTACCCTGACATTCTCAAGAATGGTCCATTCATACCACAACAAGAAGTTGCTGAATCCACAGTGGGCGCAGTAGTCATTCCTAGATCATACGTTCCAAAAGAGCCATCCAAATGGACGGACTCAGAGAAGGAAAAGATTGCCCTAGACAGCCACCTCATGTTGTTAATCATAGACTCCTTGGATATGTCGATGTTTGCCAACGTAGCATCATGCAGATCAGCCAAGGACATGTGGAATCACATCGAGGTGTTATGTGAAGGGACAGAGGAGGTAAGAGAAAATAAGAAACAGATACTGGTCACACAGTATGAGGCGTTCATGGCACAGCCCAAGGAAAGTATCACTGATATGTTTGAAAGATTTCACAAGCTGGTGACTGAGCTCCAAATGAATGGGAAGGTTTACAGCACTAAGGAATTAAATATGAAGTTTCTACTATCGTCACCAAACCATCTAGAGCAAAGGGTCATATCTCTAAGAGAAAGAGATTTGAACAAAGTCACATATGATGTGCTCTATGGGGTTTTAAAGACACACGAGCTTGAGTTGCTTCAAAAGAGGGCTATCCAAGCTAACCAAGGCAGAATGATAAACACATCCTGTGCCTTGATTGTCAACAAATCTATTCAAGACCTGGAAGCATCTGCAAGTCAGCTGAGAATAGAAGAGATAGTAGATGATGAAGAAACTGAGGAAGTAGTGACTGAACCTGCTGATGACAAGGAAGAAGATGAGTTCTACACTCTTGAAGAGCTGGATGGCATGGAAAATACATCATATGCTTTTATGGCTAGAAAATTCCCAAACATCAGATTCAAGAGGAATCAGCCCTTCAAACCTAGACCTCAAAATCATTCATTCAACAAGAGCAAGTCACCTATGAAAACAAACAAGAACAGATTCAAAACCAGCTATGTGGATAGGTCATCTGTAAGATGTTATAGATGCAATGACCTAGGGCATTTTGCCAGTGAATGCAAGAAGCCTAAAAAGAAGGATAAGGAGTTTCTTGAGCTTGAAGCTAAGTATGAGGCCCTTCTAAAGAAGCAGACACCAGGTAAGGCTTACATAGCTGAAGGGAAGTGTTGGGATGATTCTGACAGTGATGGGGAAGAACAAGAATTCTGCAACTATGCCTTGATGGCCAATTCCAAGGAAGAACCATCTGCATCAGACTCACAGGTACCATCTCTCACTACCATAGACATGTCTGTTTCTGAATATAAATCTTTGGTTGAACAACTATCTGTTGAGATGTTTAACATTCATACTAGTATGACTGCTGCTAATGAAGAGATTGCCAAACTGTCTACTAGGAATGAACTGTTAAATAAGAGAAATGAGGAACTAGAGCTAACTACTGTGCAAATAGAAAATCTTAAACAAGAGATTGAGTATCTAAAGAACAAAGTTCTATGTGCTAGTCAAGTTGAGAAAGCTCTTAGGGATGAATTAGCTGAAAATGAATTTAAGTTGAAAACATTTAAGAATTCCTCTAGTCTATTGCAGTCTTATCATGAGAAAAATCTAGCTAGACCTAAGGCTGCCATTGGACTTGATTATGACACTCTTAAACAGAGGAAAGGCTATGCAGTCATTGAAGATGACATTGTTGTTCAAGAGGAGGTGCCTCAGATTTTGAAAAAGACTGAGAATCCAATATTTAAAACACCAACACTTGAGATTGATGAGGATGCCTTACTCATCAAGCAAATGTTGGAGGATGAAGATGAGGCACAATCAAATGAACAACAAGCATCCTCTGAGAGTAAGAATGTCAAAACCAAAGCCAAGGAGCCAGTAGGAGGTAGACCTAGACTTGGGAAATCTGTAAATTTTGTTTCAGCTGGAAATTATGAGACTAAGAAGAAAGTGACTAATAAGAGACCAAACAGGAATGGCAAATTAGGGATTAACAAAGATAACAACTATGCTTATGTGCCAAATGCCCCTAGGAAAGTTTGTCAAAACTGTTTTAGCTCTAATCATTTGACTCATGCTTGCAAGAAACCATCTGGTAGTGTTGCTAAACCATTCTATGATTGCTCTGTGCCTTTAAGACATAGAGACTCTCCTTTCTGTGATAAACTTGATTGTATGCCATGTAACATGAATGTGATGACTAGTTGTTTTAATTTGAGAAGACAATTCATGGAGGGCTGTATCAATCATAATGTTCACACACACTACACAAGGATAAAGTCTTCAAGTCCTCCTAAAGTTAGGAAGGTACCTCTGTCACCTAAGTCTAAGAACCCTGATTCTAAGACTCCCAACAGTGACAAGAAGACCAACATCAAGAAAACTGATAAGCATGCTGATTCTGATAAAACTGTCACTAAGTCACATGGACCCAAACTCGTTTGGGTACCAAAGAAGAAGTAATACTTTTGTGTCTGCAGGGCAAAGAAAGTAAAAAGAAGGTCATGTGGATTTTGGACAGTGGATGCTCAAATCATATGACTGGTGATATGGCCCTGCTATCACAGTATGAGGAAAAGGCTGGCCCAATGGTTGCTTTTGGAGATGACAGCATTGGCAACACACTGGGATATGGCAAGTTGGAAATTGGAAATGTCATCATTGAGAATGTAGCACTGGTCAAGGGGCTCAAGCATAATCTACTGAGTGTTGGTCAATTCACTGACAGAGGCTTCAAAGTGAACTTTGACAAAGATGAATGTTTGATCACCCACAAGAAGACTGGTGATTTTGCTCTGTCTGGAGTAAGGAAGGGAAGCCTGTTTGTAGCCAATATGGACTCTGCAAGCAAGGACACAATTTGTTGCTTCTACTCAAAAGCATCAAATGAAGACAGTTGGCTGTGGCACAAGAAGCTATCACACCTGAACTTCAAAGCCATTAATTCCCTAGTCAAAAGGGAGTTAGTGAGAGGCATGCCCACACTTGAATTCTGTCAAGAAGGAGTGTGTGAGGCGTGTCAAAAGGGAAAAATGAAAAGATCAAGCCACAAGTCAAAAACAGTGACATCTATAACCAAGCCCCTGCAACTGATTCATATGGATTTGTTTGGGCCTGTCAATATTATGTCACTAGGAAGGAAGAAGTATGCTCTAGTGATGGTTGATGATTTTACAAGGTATACATGGGTAGAATTTCTGGCATCAAAGGATGAGGCTCCACAAGTAATCATTGAGCACATAAAGAAAGTTGACAAAGAAGCAAAGGCCATAAATGCAAGTGTGATTGCATTAAGAAGTGATAATGGGACAGAATTCAGAAATGCCATGCTTGGAGCATTCTGCAAAGAAAATGGTATTTCTCAACAATTCTCAGCTCCAAGGACTCCACAACAAAATGGAGTTGTTGAGAGAAAGAATAGGACTCTGATAGAGGCTGCTAGAACAATGCTACTTGATGCAAGAATGCCTACATGTTTTTGGGCTGAGGCTGTGAGCACTGCATGCTACATCCAAAACAGAACCCTCATCAACAAAAACACTGGAAAGACACCTTACAACTTGATGACTGGAAAGAAGCCTACTCTAAAGTATGTTCATACTTTTGGAAGCAAGTGCTTTGTGCTAAAAGATAATTCAGAATATGTTGGAAAGTTTGATGCAAAGGCATTTGAAGGAATCTTTCTTGGCTATTCTATGGAAAGAATTGCATACAAAGTTTATGTCATTTGTCAAAAGAAAGTAATGGAGAGCACAGATGTAACATTTGATGACAGCAAACTACCTGGATTAGAAGAAGCCAATGATGAAGATAAAGATCCCTTGAAGTTTGACAATCTAGATGATTCTGATGAGGAGATTGAAAGTGAATCTGAACTCATAATCCAACAAACTCAAGTGAATGAAGAACCTGTGTCAACCAACAATGAAGAAACAAGCATCCAAGATACACCTGTGAGGAGTGACAACTTCACAGGGGGAGGAAATGTAGATGATCATGATCTAAATGATGAAGCAACATCAAGGATGAGAAATCAATCAGAACATACAAGGAAATGGGATAGATCACACACTGCAGATCAGATAATTGGAAATCCAAATGCAGGAGTAAGGACAAGGAGAGCAACTATAAATGAATGTCTCTATGGCTGCTTTCTATCCCAAGTTGAGCCTAAGAAACTTGATGATGCATTGTTGGATCCTGACTGGATAATTGCTATGCAAGAGGAGCTAAATCAATTTGAAAGGAGCAAAGTATGGGAACTAGTGCCTGCACCAAAGGATAGAACCGTTGTTGGAACTAAATGGGTTCTAAGGAATAAGATGGATGAAAATGGTGTAGTCATAAGGAACAAAGCAAGGTTGGTTGCAAAAGGATACTCTCAACAGGAAGGTATTGACTATGATGAGACCTTTGCCCCTGTTGCTAGACTAGAAGCCATCAGAATTTTCTTGGCATTTGCTGCACATTCTAATTTCAAGGTCTATCAAATGGATGTCAAGAGTGCATTCCTGAATGGGGAGTTGGAAGAAGAAGTATATGTGCAACAACCACCTGGCTTTGAGGATCCACAGTTTCCCCACTTTGTCTACAGATTACTTAAAGCATTGTATGGACTCAAGCAAGCTCCCAGGGCATGGTATGACACACTATCACAATTTCTACTGGAGAATCAATTCACTAGAGGCACACTGGACAAGACACTGTTCTACAAGAAACATGATGATGATATTATCCTAGTTCAAATCTATGTGGATGATATCATATTTGGCTCTACAAATGAGAAGCTGTGTGAGAAATTCTCTAAGCTCATGCAAAGCAGATATGAGATGAGTATGATGGGAGAATTAACATTCTTTCTTGGACTGCAAGTTAGTCAAAGGAAGGATGGCATTTTTATAAGTCAAACCAAATACATTAAAGATTTACTGAAGAAATTTGATTTGGAAGAATGCTCACCTGCGAAGACACCCATGGCCACTGCCACCAAGTTAGATGATGATCCTAAGGGCAAAAAGGTAGATATCTCAATCTACAGAGGCATGGTTGGTTCTCTACTCTACCTCACTGCTAGTAGGCCAGATATCATGTTTGCTACATGCTTATGTGCAAGGTTTCAATCAAACCCAAAGGAATCACACATGATAGCAATAAAAAGGATCTTCAAATATCTGAAAGGCACACCAAACTTGGGGTTATGGTATCCTAAGGACACAGGGTTCAATCTGGTTGGTTATTCTGATGCTGATTATGCTGGATGCAGAGTGGATAGGAAAAGCACATCAGGTAGCTGCCAGTTTCTTGGACAAAGGTTAGTCTCTTGGTACAGCAAGAAACAACAATCTGTGTCAACTTCCACAGCTGAAGCTGAATACATAGCTGCTGGAAGTTGCTGTGCTCAAGTGCTTTGGATTAGAAACCAACTTAGAGATTATGGACTTGTGTTGGAAAGAATTCCTATCATGTGTGACAACACAAGTGCAATCTCTATAGTTGCCAATCCTGTCAATCATTCTAGGACAAAGCACATTGACATCAGATATCATTTCATTAGGGAGCATGCAACTAATGGAACCATTGAGTTACATTATGTTCCCACAGAAAAATAACTAGCTGACATATTCACTAAGCCACTAGATGAAGCCACCTTCACAAGGTTGGTTAGTGAGATTGGAATGCTGAATTCTTCAAATTCTGGCTAAGTGAATATATCAACTAGATTGTTGTAGCAGTAAATACTTACCTTATCAAATGCTCAATATTTTTAAAGTAAGTATTGGCTGGAGTATGATGTATAAATATTCCAATGCTGCACATGTTGAAAATCATACATCTTTAGCTTGAAATTTCTGTGAAATTTTGAGAAAATCACTATTTAATTTAGTAGAATATTCTTCAGTGAATATTTCTGGTAAATTTTAAAAGATAGTGAAAATTGAATTTTATGAGTGAAAAGTATAGTTCGATAAGTCAGACTTCTCGAATGGTTCATTGTTTTGTCATGGCTCGAGTTCTCGAATAGGCCTATCAAGAACCCTCCTGAGTTCTCGAATAGTGTCTTTTGAGAAATCGAATATCACACTTTGAGTTCTCGAATAGAGTATTTTAGTTCTCTAATGATAGAGTTCTCGAATACTGCATTTGAGTTATCGAATCATTTGAAAAGGCTGATTTTTCGCTGACACTTAATCGCTTTTTGGATTTATATTCAAACCTTCATTTCACTCATAAAAATATATTCTTAACTTTGAATTATTTTCTGAGTTAAATCACTGCCAGCTGTGAGTTAAAAACTGCCTGAGATATCGAATAAGCCTTTCTTGACTTCTCGAATAGTTGTTTCATACTTCTCGAATGACTTGTCGCTACAGAACACTTATCTATCGACAACTCAAGACATTCATATATACATATACAACTTCACAACTATTCAATTCATTTCGTTCGATTTCTCAAGCATCTCAACTCCTGAAACCTCTGAAAAACCCTAACTGCGAATTTCTTCTTCAATCCTAATTCTCTCTTCTTCTCTACCCAAATGGCAAACACTCAACTCACCATACCATCCCAAACTAATTTCATCGCAATCACCAGTGATGTGGAAGCACCGAATGCCAATTTCAAGTGCTTTGTTCGGTGGTTGTCTGAATCATACATCAAGAGTGCGCTCTCAGCCAACCCAACTCTGTACATAGATCTATTGGAACAATTCTGGAGGACTACTACTGTGGAGGTCATCGCTCTTGAGAATGCTATCACTTCTTATATTGTTCACTGCAAGATTCAAGGAGAGGATATCACTATCACCACTGCAAACATGAATCAAGCCTTGGATATGCAGCAAGAGACGTATGATGCTCTGGCCTCCAATGATGAGTTGGAAGAATTCTTTGACTTCATCAACTACTCTGATACTATCAAGCTGGGAAAGTTGAATAGGAAGTTCTTAAGGAAAGAATGGAGCTTTGTATTTGCTACACTCCTTCATGTATTCACTGCACGGAAATCAAGCTTTGATCAGATTAGTACACCCATGCAGCAGCTTGCCTATGCCTTGGCTAATGGGAGAAAGATAGATGTTGGACTTCTCATCCTACAGGAACTCTATGGGAGACTTGGTCAGACCACAGCCAAGAGAGGTAATGAAATTTTCTTTCCTCGCTTTATTCAATCAGTACTCAACTTTAAAAATGCTTCATTGATTGAATTGCCTGGAGCAGATAAGAGTAAAATAGGCTATCCTAGGTCCATGACCAAACTCATTTTTGGTAATTTGGAGACTAGGAATGATGTGGATGTAAGACTTAGCATAACTCCCCACATGGAGGGTTTGTTTAGGTCTTACCCCCACAACATGCCAATATTTGATTCAAAATCACAGTTAGCACAGCCTAAGCAAGGAGAACAAAGTGCTAGCCCAAGGCCTGCTAACCAACCCCCTCAGCCAAACACTCTATCCAGCAAAGAGCCAACTGCATCATCCTATCAAAAGGGTGATGTTAGTAAAAAGAAGAGAAAACAGGTTGCTTCTGAACCTTTAGAAATCTTAACTGAAGCAGCCTTGGCTGTAGAACTAGGGTTAGAAAGTGAGAAACCTGAGTTACCTATCATAAGCCTAAAGAAGAAGAAGAAGTCTAAAACCACCTCTTCAGTCACTCAAATGGCTGAAGTTGTAAAATCAGGGGCACACAGCTCACTAGATGTATCCTCTCAACAGGATGCATCTATAGAATCAAGCATCCTCCCCAATGCACCTATCTGTAAAGAGTCAGCACAAGGGAGTGATAAGGCTGGCACAACACTGAGTGGAGAGCACATCATAACTGAAACTCCCTCTATTTCTCAGGGGGAGTTGCCAAAATCTTGTCTACAACACACTTCTCTTTCAGAATCTACCACTCATATTTCTTTGAAGCCTGCAACTCAAGCAATTGAGGAGCAAGGCATTGATCATCAAGAATTCTTTTCCTTTGATGAGCCAATGAATTCAAGTGACTTGGTGCATGACACCTTGCTCACCACCCAGGTACCACATTTGGATGGTCAGGGAATGCATGCTGGGGCATATCCTAATGACACCATCGCAAACACAGAGGATTCACTAGTTCTTACTAGAGACTCTGTGCCTGTGTCAACTACTGTTGTAACTCATCCCACTTCTGTGGAGACAGCAGTAGTAGAGTCTGTTCATCCGGTTGCAGAAGTTGCATCTGTAACTGAGGAGCCTAGCAAGCCTAGCTCTAGCTCTAACTTTATGTCTCAATGGCTGAAGCCTGTGCAACATGACAGTGCTTCAGGATCAGGGTCTGTTCCACCACAATTGACGGTTGAAGCACTACAAAGCTTAGTTGTGGATCAGATCCCTGAGTTCACAAAAATTGCTCAGCACCTTCTCACTGCAAACATGCCCAATCCAGACTATGAAGCTATTCTCCTATGTCACAAAGAGGATGTAGAACTACAGAAGGAGAAGATCATAGATGAAACTGAGAGAGATGGGAATATCGATGCTTGGCTGCAAGGAACCAATTCAATCCCTCTCTCAGAAGGTCTCCAGTACCTCAGAGAAGAGTACATCACTTCACTAGGGTCCAATGCCAAATCTCTCAACCCTACTGATGTGTTTGAAGCAGTGAATGACAGCTATAAAGGCACTCTCAAGGCTGCACACTATCTTGGTAAAGGCTTAAAGACAGAAATTAATGAAGTGTGTTCAGCTACAACCAAGGAGGTGCATGAGATCAAGAGGACTTTTGATGCTAAATTCCCTCAATTGGAGACTGTTCTCAAGGACATTCGAACCTGCAATGCTACTTGCACCAGGATGGACAATGGTTTGGCTATTCTCAAGGATGCTGTCACAGGTCTGGGGCACAAATTTCAATCCTTATCAGATCAGACAACTGATGCCAATGCCATGCTCAGGACCCTCTTTGCAAATCAATATGGAGACAAGCTGGTCACTCAGGTTCCTGTGCATGAGATGTCAAGGTTCGAAGTGCAGAGACTGAAGGATCAATCCCTATCTGGTTTTAAGGCCAATGAACTCTTCACTAAAGTGGATACTCTTGAAAAGGAGGTAGTCTCTCTCCACAAGTCCAATGCTCATCTTACAGACAATGTGACAACTCTGACTGAGCAGTTGAACACTCAAGCCACCACCACAGCTGATGTTCTTCTGCATCAACAATCAATGTTGTCTGCAATGATGAAGCACATGGGTCTCCCTCTACCTGATGAATCTTCAACTCCAAAGGTGCCTCTTACAGTCCCTGTGTCTGTCAACAAGCCTAAGGGGGAGAAGAGGATATCAAAGAACTCAAATCCAAAGGGGGAGAGACCACTAGAAAAGGGCATCAAGATCACTGAGGGTGGCCATCAGAGAACTTTGAAATCTACTACTCATGTGCCTGGAAAAGGAAAGGACAAAGTTGATGAACCTCCCACTTCTCTGCCAGTTGTCACTCTACCAACTGTGCACATCACTACTCCTGATGGTCAAAGGCAGTCTATTACAACCACAGTGGTTGCAGGGAGTATGCCATCTGACAAGCCTCAAATCTCAATATCTAAGAGTGCCAAGCCAGTAGAAGTGAAGGTGGTCACTGAGGCCAAGCTACAAGAAATCGCAAACTCAAATGTCTATCATGATGATGCATTCTTGGAGCTTCTGAAAGTCTCTAGAGAACAGGCTGGTGATGCTCTGCTATATCATGAGAGTTTGAAGAGTCAGATTGACTGTCTCACTGTAGTACCAAGGAGGCTTAATGATCTATGGCTCAAGGAGATATTGATGGTAGGAAAGAACAAGATATGGCACTTAACCATCAATACTCTACAGA
Source organism: Saposhnikovia divaricata (assembly GCA_036435485.1). NCBI lineage: Eukaryota > Viridiplantae > Streptophyta > Magnoliopsida > Apiales > Apiaceae > Saposhnikovia > Saposhnikovia divaricata. The sequence continues at coordinate 40,743,825 of CM071599.1, forward strand.
GTCTAAAGCACTCAGAAGTAAATGTGCTCCTTGGACTAATTGAGAAGGGAAATGAGAACAACAAGAGTCTTCATGATGAATTGAGGAATGGTCAACCTTCAAGGCTACCTGAAGTTTTCACAGATCCTAGAACTATTATCTACCAGGCTGGAACAAGAATTGAAGATATCAAGCAGCTGGTCATTCCTAAGCATCTAACTCCTCAAAATAAAAATCTCATCATAGCCATCATTGAGAAACTGATCAAGAAGAAGGGATCAAGAACAGCAGAAGAATTGGAAGCTATATCTTATCTCAGGTCATATATTGCAACTGGCATTGTATCTGAGACTGCTAAGTTCAACCCAAGCAAAGATCAAGACAAGGATGAAGATAAAGGTGATGGAAGGAGAAGACATCACAGGAGTAATAAGGGTGATGAAGACAAGAAGAAGAAGAAGGATGATGAGAAGAGGAAGAATGATGATGATCAAGGTAAAGGCTCTGAGAGGAAAAGTGGAAGACAGCAAGCCTCAGGCATTGCTGACAGTAACCTCACCACAACACAAGACTCTAAGTCTAGGGTGAATGCTGCCAGTAGTGACCTTTCAAAATTTGCATCTATGGCTTCTGCAACTGTCTTGCCACCTCAAGAAGAGAAGAAGATTCAAGTCAAGAAACCATCTATATGTTTCAAAAAGCAAACTGCTAATGGAATACTACAATGGTCTACAAACAAAGGTCACATACTGCTGCCAAGTAATCATGTAAAAAGAATCAAGTTCAAGCAAGCTGCAAGGAAATCAAAGCCAACCACATCAAAAACCCTGACAATCTATCCAGGCCTAAAACTCCAACCACTAGATGAAGATTATGATGTAGACCAACTGCAATTTTTGCAAGCTCAAAGAATCTATCATGTTGCCATTGTTGATAATTACCTTGAGATTAAATATTCTGATGGAAGGGAGGAGAAATTCAAACAAGGAGGATGTCAACACTGGGGCAAGCTATATGACATAGAGAGAATCATTGCACTGTTGAGCTCAGAAGATAAAGTGGAGAGAGTATGGAAACTGGAGCTAATTGATTTTGTGAAAATGAAGAGAGATCATGAAGAAAAAGTCAGAAAAGAGTGTTTTGAGAAATGGCTGGCAAGGGAGAAAGAAATTGAGAGACTGGAAAGTGAAGCAGAAGAGATGAGGAAAAAGGGTTTGTGTAGAGTTCAGTTCAACCCCTACATGGTAAAGTATAGGAGGAGGAATGGAAATCAAGTCAACATCAGAATGAATCTACTCAACCACTATCCTGCAAATATTCTGGAACCAGTACTTGAAGATTTCAAAGACTCAATTTTGCTTGAAGAATTGGATGCTATGGCAGAAATAATAAAAGCTATGGATGAGAATGCAAGGAAGGAGAAAGAAAGAAGAGAGAAAGAATATGATGAATTTCAAGCCAAAGCTATGGAAAGGGAATCAAAAGACAATGGCTAGTTCTTCATCATAGGCTGTAAGATTACTCACTCTGTAGTTCTATCCAAATTGCTAATGGAAATTCATACCTGTACTGTCAAGTTTTATCTTTATGTATGATAGGCTTGTTATCAGACATGAAATTGTGACTAAGGGTCTTACTCACAATTTGGGGGAGATTGTTAGTCACAGAGGCATGCCTGAATACATCTAATAACAAGCCTAAGTATGTGTAATGCTATGCATTACCTACATGACCTCTTAACTGAGGGAACCTCTAGTTGTAGAGTTTCTATTTGTTCTGTACTTGTAATAGGCATCAAATTCTAGTTGTGTTACTGTAATTATAAAGTCAAGAATAATGCTTGAAAGAAGTTCCAAGGTTCATGCCTCAAGCAAGGAGATAAAGACTACCAAATAATCACAGTTGGGATTTGAAGAAATGAAGAATTTGCCTAAGTACCAATTCGAGAAGTACATTTGTCTATTCGAGAAGTCTAGCATTCGAGAAGTCAGAGATTCGATATCTCAGAAGACACTATTCGATATCTCTGAATACACTGTTCGATATCTCAGGGATTCGATATGTCAAAATGCTCTATTCGATATCTCAAGGAGTCCCAGAGAAAAGAGCTGTTCGAGAAGTGATTCGATATGTCAAGATAACACTATTCGAGAACTCAGAGTTATCGATCAAGTCAACTCCAGTTCTCGAATCACTCACTTAGTCACTTCTCGAATACATTCTTGAGGACAAAATACTGAAGAATTGTACAAGTCAGAAACCTGCAACAAGCCAGCACACTTTATTTGACTCTGTCCTACAAAGCATGCTGGAAAGCCTACAAAGAAGCTTGGAGAGATAAGACAAGGGACAAGGAGCTGAAGAAGTGGATCTAAACAGGCTTTTCAAAGTCAAATCTGTAGCCGTTTGGACTCTTACTAAAATGAGATAGACAGACTGGAAAGTGCTTTTGTTTTACCTACCTCATTTGTAGCAAGTGGGTGTATCCATGTCTATAAGGATACAGCCTCACTTCCTTAGCTGTTAAGGTTTTGAAGTTTCTCAAAAATATCCAGAAAATATCTCTCTGAGAAAAACGAAGCTGAGAATACTATCATTTGTATTCACAGATTGTAGCAAAATCTTTATCTAATAAAATATTAGATTAAAGTGATATTGTGTTGTGTTTGTGTTTAATTATCCGCATCTTCATATCTCACACACTCATCACTTATCTTGCTGCAAAGATTCAAGACCGAAGAAAAATTCAAGAATCCATTCACCCCCCCCCTCTGTATTCTTTTACTGTATTCAATACTCAACATCATGCATCTTAAATCATATAACTAATTACATAATCATGCTTATAATTATCACTATAATCATACCAAGCTAAATCCTTAAAAAACATTCATAAATCTCAAATCAAATGCTAGGGTTTCAAGAGATCTACCTTCCTTGGAGTATGATATAACCTTAATAAGCTTGGTATGGTCCTTGTCTAGCTTAATCAAACCTTAGATCATCCAAAGAAATCATGAAAACAAAGTTAGTTTCTAAGATCCACTATTCATCGTCAATCTTGTAAAAATCATATAAAATCAAAAACCAAGAGTTTGCTTCTAAAATTTTTACCACACCTTCTACTCTTCAAGGGCTTTCTTTTGAGCTATAGAACACAAGAATCCAACCATGGAAGCTAGGGTTTTGAGCTCCATCTTTCTTCTGATCAGAACCTGGACAGTTTTGGTCCTCCAACTTTAAGCATGGATTTGACTAGGCTATACTACTTGGATTTCCATGAAATTTGGAACGAATCTTGCCCATGGAGTAGAGAAGCTATGGTTAAAATTTGGTGATTTTATCATGGATAGAAATGGTGATATGAATTTTTTTCTTAAGCTTGGTTCTGCTGGGCAGTTTTTGGAGAAATGTGTTTTTGCTTGCTTTTTTCCTTTCTTCACCCTTTTGATCATAATATCTAGATATTATTGGATGTGTGTGGCTGGTGGCTCACCTTGGGGCTTGTGCAAAGAGTCTTGGAGAAGCTTGGTAGATATTTGTTTTGTTTCTTGTTTGATTTAAGTGATTTAAATCACTTAACTCCTAAATTGTTTTGATTTAATCCTTGATTAAATAATTTAATCCACTCGATATAATTCTCTTGATGATCATATAGGATATTTAATCTTGTCACAATCTTGATCCTTAATCCCTGATTCGTTCGCTTAATTGCTTAATCTCATTGTAAAGTTTCAGCGGTTTCTAGAACGCTTGATTCACTGTCTCAGTGGTTTTCGTTCTAATTTCTAAAATCAAATATAATAAAATTCTGAAATATCAAATCCTCAAAGTTAATATCTCAATTCTTGGATTATAATAATATATAATCCACTGTCCGGTCAAATATTATACCGAAAAAGAATTTGGAATTTCTGAATTCCGATCGTCTCTGCATTCACTTATTTCCTCCGCGTATTACTAATATGATTTCGAAACATCCATATCACGTCCCGTACATAGGGTGGCGTGAAAAGTTTTCCAACTTACAAAATCCACTATTCATCCACCGAATTACTATTCACGTACAGGAAACACTATGCACGTACGGGAAATACTATGCACGTATGGGAAACACTATGCACGTACGGGAAACACTATGCACGTATGGGAAATACTATGCACGTACGGGAAACACTATGCACGTACTCATTTCCCTTCAAGGATCCATTAGCTTCTTCCTGGACGGTAGATTATTCTTATCTAGGTCCTCAACCATCGCATTACTCTATTCTTACAATATACCAATGCATCAGGATTATTGTCCAAAGCAATATCCATTCATTACAATCATTGTTCTTTGAAACCACCATTCATTAGTGCTCTTTAACCACAATAAGAAAAGTTTTAATTCTACCCAAAATTCGGGTTATTACACTCCTCCTCCATATCCTGGACACTTGCAGAAAAGTCAAGAGAAATAGTTTCAGAAGTTTATGGATGTCTTCAAGAAATTGTCCATTAACATTCCTTTTGTTGAAGCATTGGAGCAGATGCCGAGATATGCAAAGTTCATGTAGGATATTTTGTCACGAAAGAGAAGGTTGGAAGAATTTGAAACAGTGGCTTTGACAGAGGAGTGCAGTGCGGTGTTGCAGCAGAAGTTGCCACCCAAACTTAAAGATCCGGGAAGTTTCACCATCCCTTACACTATTGGCAACCTTCCTTTCAGCAAGTTCTTGTATGACTTGGGAGCTAGCATCAATCTCATGCTTTTATCTGTTTTCAAGCAACTTGGTCTGCCGGACCCAAAGCCAACCAACATCTCTTTGCAGTTGGCTGATAGGTCGATCACGTATCCAAGGGGTATAGTGGAGGATGTCTTGGTGAAGGTTGATAAGCTCATATTACCTGTTGATTTTGTGATTCTAAATTTTAAAGAAGACAAGAAGATTCCCATAATTTTGGGAAGGCCGTTTTTAGCTACGGGCCATACTTTGATCGATGTGCAAAAAGGAGAGCTTACAATGAGGGTGCAAGATCAGAATGTCACCTTCAATGTGTTCAAGGCCATGAAATTTTCAACAGAGGATGAAGAGTGTTGCAGTGTGAAAATAGTTGATACGGGTCAGAGAAAGAAGTTTGATTAGTCATTGAGCGAAAAGTCGGACACACTCATGATAAAGCATCACATCAGTGATTCCATTGACAGTTCTTCAATTTGAGATCTCTCGAATGTAAAGCTTTAGAAACTTCCACCACATTTGAGGTATGTCCTTTTCAATAATGAGCTAGTGATTTTTGAAGAGGGGCATGATAATGTGTTGCGAAGGTGGAAAGCCGATGATAAGGAAGAAGGAAGTTTTGTTCAGCCGTTCGAGTCGGAGAAGCACCTTAGAGGTGTAAAAAAGAAGAAGAAGAAGATTAGACCGTTGGGTGGTAAAATTAGGTTAAAGTCTGACGGAAGAGATTTGTGGAAAGCAAGCAAACAAGATGTCAATGTTCATATGAATGATCTTTCTGTTGAGGACGGTTCAGTTATTCTTTTGAAACCGACATGAGTTGAGGAAGTAACGTCAAGCTATTGACGTTAAAGGAGCGCTTCGTGGGAGGCAACCCACGCATAGTGTAGGAAAAAAAAATAAAAAATTTGAGTGTTGTATTTCAAAAAAAAAAATCAAAAATATTTATTTTTGCGCAGGCTACGCCTGCGTGTCTATTCTCCATGCAGGTTGTGCCTCTGTGACGCTAGCTGCGCCTGCGTTACTGCCTTTCGCGCAGGCTGCGCCTGTGTAACGCAGTCTGGACCTGCGTTACACCCCTCCCAGATTTTTTTTTTACCCGAAAATTCTTCTTTTTATCATAAATTCAACCCCAAATTCTATCCTAACTCAAATTCCTTTAATCCCTAATTCCTATGTCTATTCTAGATCAATTCCATACCATCCTAAATCTCTCCTACACTCTAAATTTTTTACCAAACCTATCCATCATCTTATATATATATACACACCCATACATACAAATCCAATTCCTCTTCTACTTATTTAAATCTCTAAAAATTCAATTCTAAAGAGGAATTCATTATAAGTTCACCTCTTTGATTCGTAGTTGGTTTATCTCTTCCCTAATCTTATTTTTTTACAATTTTGTGTTCTTGTAAATTGGGGTTTTTGTATTATTCTTGGTATTTGGGCTATTTTTGGTGTGATATTGCTTGGTGATTATTGGTTGAGCTTCTTGTGAGTTGAGTTGCGATGGGGAAGGATATGTAAGGCGCCTTGTAGGTATGTTTTCTGCTATCCCTCGTATTTACTTCCATTCAATGCGGACATTGAATATTTTAAGTTTGGGGGTGGTTTGAGGGATTAGTAGTTGTTGTTGTATTATGTGTTCATGTAGGATTTCATGCTTTGCATATTAGTAGTAGTAAATTATGCATTTATTTTCGTGTTATCTACGTTTGTTTCATATAGGACATTCTATTTTTATGTTCGTATATCATGTGAGTTCATAATAGTTTGCATTTTGTGAAGTTACGCGAAGAAATGGTGGAATTATGGTTCGTTGCTAGGAACTTTGGAGTAAAATTTAAAGTGCTCAGCAGAATGAGGAAGGCGCTACAGCGCTGGTTAGCGCGCAGCAGCGCGAGGCCGTTCCTGTCCAAGACGCGATACAGAAGAGAACGAACAGAGCCATTGAGGCGCAACAATGCCTGTCACAGCGCAGCAGCGCGAGAAGGAGTCTGTTGGGCAGATTTAGCAAGGCGCAATAGCGCCTGTCACAGCGCAGCAGCGCTTGTGCAGGATTTTATACAGAATTTTTATATTCCAACTTGTATTTTGATTTTTATTAATAGTGGGGCTGATTATTATTTCAGGCAATTATTATAAGTCTTGTAGATAGATATAAAAACACATCTAGACCTAGTTTTGGGGATCGGAAAAATTTATTGTACACACTACAATTTTGTAAGCATCTTTTGGGTGATTTTTGGGGAGAACTATTATTTTTCTTTGAAGATTGAAGATTGAAGGTTTTTCTCTATTCTTATAATTATGTGCTCATCTTATAATTCTTGTTTTGTTAATTCAATTATGAGTGAGTAGATTATTAATCTATGGTTAAGTTGAACCCTAGTTATGATTAATGTGTGAATTTCCAATTCCCAATTTGATTGTTTAATTGCTCCTGCTTACTGAGTTGTTTAAATTAACAATTACAAATCAGACGTGATTATGTGTATTGTTTGAACCAATATCTATTTATCAACGAGAGTTGGATTTAGATGGTTGTGATTTATCCAATAAGAACATGAAATTCTCCATGAGAATAGGTAGAATGAATTGTTAGGAAATTAGGATGCTGTTATTACTGTCTCTAAATTGCATGATACCATGAGAATAGGTTTGATTGTATTTGAGAGAAGCCACTCGAGAGGGGTTATTGGTATTTATAGGGCGCATCTTTCCTTTTGAGAAATATATCTGATTAATTGGGGAGGAAATTCACGGTCGCATTAATTCATGCTAGTGGGGATACTTAATTCTGGATGTTTTTAATATTTGATTAATATAAACACAATTCTCTTTAGCATAAAATTAGTTTAATAATTTCTCAAAATTTATTGTGTTACTTGCTTAGCCGAATTAAATCAGAAATAACTTGTGATTGATACGTTTGTCTATATGGGATCGACTCTGACTTACCCTACACATAGTTAGAAGGATTTGTTAGAAATTATTATTTGATAGGCACGCGACGGCCTTGTCAAATTTTTGGTGCCGCTGCCGGGGACAAAGCAGTGTTAGATTAGTTGATTTTTGAATTGATTTAGCTAAGTTGTTTAGTTGAGTTGCTTCGGCTATTATTCCCTTGTTATTTGATCATTGTGTCTAGTTCGCTTGTTGCATGCACACTCGAAGTTCAGGTACTGAAAATTTAATTGCTCTTGATCCTGAAATTGAAGCTACAGCAAGAAGGCAAGCAGGCAAGCGAAGGAAAAACAAGAACAAGGAAGTTATGGGTGATGCACCAGCTAAAGCTCTCAGGGAGCATGGTATGCCATATGCTACAGGCGTACTCTCAAGCATTGTCAGATCAGCAATCACAGCTACACATTTTGAACTGAAGCCTCAGTTCATCCAATTCATCTCTAATGATTCTTTCGCAGGATTGTCTACTGAAAATCCTATTGATCATCTTGAGAGTTTTCTGGAGAAGTGTGATACGATAAAGATGACCAATGTAAGTGATGAAGCTGTTAAGCTGCGATTATTTCCATTTTCTCTTCGAGATGCAGCAAAAGATTGGTTGAAGGATGAAGGACCAAACACGTTCACTACTTGGGATAGTCTTGCAAAGGCGTTTCTACTCAAATTCTTCAGTCAGAAGAAGACTTCAAAGCTTAGGAATGAAATATCTAATTTTCGTTAAGATGATGACGAGTCACTTCATGATGCTTGGAGAAAATTTAATCGACTTCAAAGACAATGTCCTCACCATGGAATTCCTGACTGGTCGTTGATCCAAACGTTCTACAATGGGTTGACACAAGAGTTCCGAAACTTTGTAGATGCTTCTTCTGGTGGTTCTATTATGAAGAAGAGTACTGAGGATGCGAAAGCTTTGTTAGACGAGATGGCATCTAATGATAATTATCCATACCGTGATCGAAATCATCCTAAGAAGGGTGGTAAGTATGATGTTGATGCTCTAACCATGTTAAATACCACTATGCAGGCTATGGTAAAAAAGATTGAGCAATTGGATGCCAGAAGCACTTCATCTACTGTTTCTTCATGTGAGATATGTGGTGTTGTTGGACACACCAAACTTGCTTGTCAATACAATCCTTCTGGAATGGCAGTTGAACAGGCTAATGCTCTTTACAATCAGAATCAGAGGCCACAGTATAATCCTTACTCCAACACGTACAATCCAGGTTCGAGAGATCATCCAAATTTCTCCTACAGGAACAATCAGGGTCAAGCTCAATCTTCACAGAATAATTTTCTCAGCCTCCTGGTTTTCAACAAGCTCAGCCGCAGAAATCCCACTTGGAAAGTCTTATGGATGGATTTATCTCTACTCAATCGAAGAAGAATGAGTACTTTGATTCAAGTATCAATGAGATAAAGGATCACAACAAATTGACGGAAAACACGATTACTCAAATTTCTCAACAGTTGAGCCAACTTAATAAGCCTTCAGGCCAACTTCCTGGTCAAACTGAGCAACCTCCAAGGGGTCATATCAATGCTGTAACTTTGAGAAGTGGTAAAGAATTGAAAGAGCCAGAATTGAATGCGAGCAAAAATGTTGTGAATGCTAAGGAAAGTGAAGAGGAGATTGCAACTGAGAAACCGGTAGAACTAGAAGTCGTGGAAAAAGAAAAGAAAGAGTCAGAAGCTGTTCCTCTTAAACCATATGTGCCACCTGTTCCTTTTCCACAAAGGTTGGCACAAGCTAAGCTAGAGAAGAAGTATGGTAAATTCCTTGAAATTTTGCAGAAGCTACATATCAATATTCCATTCATGGATGCTATTACTGAGATGCCCTCTTATGCGAAATTCCTTAAAGATATTTTGTCAAGGAAGAGAAAAATTGAAGAAAGCTCTACCATCTCATTAACGGCAGAGTGCAGTGCCATTTTGCAAAATGATCTTCCAAAAAAATTAGCGGATCCAGGTAGCTACTCTATTCCTGTCAAGCTAGGAGATGTCGAAATCAAAAGAGCTTTGTGTGATCTTGGAGCAAGTGTCAGTTTGATGCCTTTATCAATTTGTGAAAAACTCAAGATGGGTGAACTGAAACCCACACGTATCTCTCTACAACTGGCAGACAGAAGTGTGAAATTTCCACTTGGAATTCTTGAAGATGTGCCCCTTAAGGTAGGAAAGTTTTATATTCCATGTGATTTTGTTGTCATGGAAATGGAAAAAGATGCAAATATTCCTATCATCCTTGGGAGGCCTTTCTTAGCAACAGCTGGAGCTATCATTGACATGAAAAATGGAAGAATTTCTTTCGAAGTAGGCGAAGAGAAGATGGAATTCAAGATGTAAAGTACAATGGGACATCCTTCTACGGATGAGACTGTAAACAGGGTGGATGCACTAGAAGAAGTGATCGACATGAAAGCCAAAACTTTATCATATGAGGATCCACTTCAAGTTGTTCTTGATGGTAACATGGATGAAGAGAATGAAGAATGTAAGGGTTACCAGAAGCTCTTGGATGCAACACCTAAAATTAAACTTGGACATTCTAATGTGCTGCATCGTGAGGAAGTCAAGGAGAGTTCCACGGCTCCTAAGGTAGAACTGAAACTCCTACCTGCATCTTTGAAATACATGTGTATGGGCCCTAATGAAACATATCCTATCATTGTTAGTTCTGAGCTTGATGACATTCAAATTGAGCAATTGCTCACGGTCTTTAGAAAATATAAAAATATTATTGGGTATTCCATTGATGATATTAAGGGCATTAATCCATCATTCTGCATGCATAAAATTATTCTGGAAGATGAGAAAGCTTCTTCTATTGAGCCTCAACGGAGACTCAATCCTACTGATGGAGGTGGTAATCCGCCACCTGAAGAGAGAGTTCCTAGACGGGAAAGTAGAGCGGGGCTTTCTCAGTCACAGACGAGTCAGGGTGCTGTGGTTTTTAGTGATGCTCAGTTCAGGCGCCTGATGAGGCGGCTTGATACCTCACATGACATCACTAGTCGATTTGCTACGGATTTGACTCATGCTTTGGATGGGGTGTACCAGCAGTAGGGGGTTTAGGTTACATGGCCTATCTATGGAGAGCACACCGTCTATCCACCTCCAGATACACCACCTGAGGAAGGTGGCCCTGATGACGACTAGGTATGTTCCCTGTTATCCCTTTTATTGCCTTCACTGAGGACATTGAAGACTTCAAGTTTGGGGGCAATTTTAGGGGTAAGTAGTAGTAGTTGTGTAATTGTAGCCATATAAAAAAATTTAAAAACTTGAAAAATGCCAAAAATAATTCTAGCCATGTGAAGATTATCTGCGTAAATGCACTCATGCATGCTTAGAAATCTTGTGTTTATGGATGCTTTTGATTGAGAAGTGATATGTGATGTTCTTGTGCACACACGTACACTAGCAAGTAGAAACTAGTAGACTTATTGAATGTGCTAAATGATTATAATGACATGAATATGTGCAAGGTAATTTGGTCTATATACTTTAAATACAAGTAGGTGCATTAGAGAGATTTTTACTTTGGGATTGATTATGCTTTGTCACACCAAGTGAGTTTTGAGCTTATAATGCATATCTTTTGCATGATTATTCGTTTGCTTAAGTTTCCACTTGTCGTTTGCATTACTAGCACTTGCTTGAATTCTTTCTTAAGATGCATGACATTAATTGATGATAAGATGATAAAGGCAATAGGATAACCTCATATTTCCATATTTCCAAACCATTTATACATGATCCATAGGTTAACCCTTTTGAGCCTAATCCGGTTCTTTCGGTGACACATCATGTACTTGCCTATATCCTTTTCTAATATTGGCCTTACAGTAATTTTTTATCCTAAATTGTCAAGGGCTAGTATTGTGCTTAAGGGAGTAATAAGGTGTGCAAAAAGGGGGATTTTTATTGATGATCATAATTTTTGGGAATATTTGGGGTTTGGTTGTTAGCTTGTTAGTCGAAGTTTGAATTCATATCTTTTGGATCATTGTTCTTGCTATTATTTAGCTCTGTTACAAAAAAAAAAGAAAAAAAAGAAAAAAAAACAGAAAAAATAAATATGAGAGCATACTTATCCTTTATGATCCTACTTTGATTCGACTAGTCAAGTTTTTTATAAATAAAAGTTCAAGTGTGGGGAGGTATTTATTGGTTTTAATAAGTATGGGAGTTGTTTGAATTTCATTGTTGGGTACTAGATTTTTACTTAACCTTCTTTGGCTTTCTTGACATACCTTGTCCCTAGCCCCGTTACAACCTGAACAAAGACCTTTTGATTGTCATCAATGATGTATGTTGTGTTAAGAGTTAGATTGATAACAAGGACGAAGCATGTTTATGATATTGTTGGAGTTGAGTGAAACACTTACCCTTTGTTTTGAGTGAATTTTTTTTTTGTGAGTGAACGGTGAGTTTTTGCTTTTGGCATAGGAGATCCCAGATTTTGTCTCAAAGATGTGCTCTTGTGTGTTTAGCATGTTTACCAACCTATTCTTACATTTGACATGAATTTCTATGATCGTATGCATTTTCTTTGAGTAGGCTATATGGATACTTGCACTTTAGACACCAAGGCATTGCATTTTCATTTTGATTCTTAAGCTGATGTGACATGAGAGGACGGGTGTGTGTGGTGTTATGTTGATGTGTGGTCTTTTGCATGAGCTAGATGAATTTTGTGGGTATATTCACTATAAACCCTCACGAGACCTTACTCGTCCGCTAGGGCTACCTAGGGGTTTAAAGGGCTTGTTGCATATGCCAAAGGCAACCGTGATCACCTACGGAAGTGGTACTAATTAGTTAGTAATAGTTTTTATATTAGTTTGCACGAGGACGCGCAAAGTGCTAAGTGTGGGGATATTTGATAGAGTATATTTTATATATATTTTATAGGATTTTGTTCCCACATTTACGGTGCTTTTGTGAATAATCGTGTGGATTTAATTAGTTTTTGATGAGTTTCTTGCAGGAAATAAATAATTGCCAAGTTGAAAGAAATCGAGCATTATTTAATGATTTTTGAGATTTTTAGCTCGAGAAATTAATGTTGTGAAGTTACGCGAAGAAATGGTGGAATTATGGTTCGTTGCTAGGAATTTTGGAGCAAAATTTAAAGTGCTCAGCAGAATGAAGAAGGCGCTACAGCGCTGGTTAGCGCGCAACAGCGCGAGGCCGTTCCTGTCCAAGACGCGATACAGAAGAGAACGAACAGAGCCATCGAGGCGCAACAGCGCCTGTCACAGCGCAGCAGCGCGAGAAGGAGTCTGTTGGGCAGATTTATCAAGGCGCAACAGCGCTTGTGCGGGATTTTATACATAATTTTTATATTCCAACTTGTATTTTGATTTTTATTAATAGTGGGGTTGATTATTATTTAAGGCAATTATTATAAGTCTTGTAGATAGATATAAAAACACATCTAGACATAGTTTTGGGGATCGGAAAAATTTATTGTACACACTACAATTTTGTAAGCATCTTTTGAGAGATTTTTGGGGAGAACTATTATTTTTCTTTGAAGATTGAAGGTTTTTCTCTATTCTTATAATTATGTGCTCATCTTATAATTCTTGTTTTGTTAATTCAATTATGAGTGAGTAGATTATTAATCTAGGGTTAAGTTGAACCCTAGTTATGATTAATGTGTGAATTTCCAATTCCCAATTTGATTGTTTAATTGCTCTTGCTTATTGAGTTGTTCAAATTAACAATTACAAATCAGACGTGATTATGTGTATTGTTTGAACCAATATCTATTTATCAGCGAGAGTTGGATTTAAATGGTTGTGATTTATCCAATAAGAACATGAAATTCTCCACGAGAATAGGTAGAATGAATTGTTAGGAAATTAGGATACTGTGATTAATGTCTCTAAATTGCATGATACCATGAGAATAGGTTTGATTGTATTTGAGAGAAGCCATTAATACTCGAGAGGGGTTATTGGTATTTATAGGGCGCATCTTTCCTTTTGAGTAATATATCTGATTAATTGGGGAGAAAATTCACGATCGCATTAATTCATGCTAGTGGGGATACTTAATTCTGGATGTTTTTAATATTTGATTAATATAAACACAATTCTCTTTAGCATAAAAATAGTTTAATAATTTCTCAAAATTTATTGTGTTACTTGCTTAGCCAAATTAAATCAGAAATAACTTGTGATTGATACGTTTGTCTCTGTGGGATCGACTCTGACTTACCCTACTACATAGTTAGAAGGATTTGTTAGAAATTATTATTTGATAGGCACGCGACGGCCCTGTCACACATACACTAGTAAGTTGAAACTAGTAGACTTATTCAATGTTGTAAGTGATTAGAAGGACATGAATATATGCAAGATGGTTTAGTTTGCTTGCTTTGAATACAAGTCGGTGCATTAGAGAGATTTTTGCTCGGGATTGAGTATGTTTTTCCACCAAGTGAGTTTTTGAGCCTTATTGCATATTTGTTGCAATTTATTCGTTTGCTTGAGTGTCCACGGATTGTTTGCATTGCTAGTAGTTGTTTGAGGTCTTTCTTGAAACGCATGACATTATTTGACGATTAAAATGATAAAGGCATTTAGGAATAACCACATATTTTCCCATATTACCACACTATATTTACATGATCAATTAGTTAACCCGTTGAGCTTAATCCTATTTTTTCGGTGACATACTACATTACTTGCCTAGACCTTTTTCTTGTATTAGCCTTACATTAATTTGAGCCCACATTGTCAAAGGCTAGTAGAGTGCTTAAGGGAGTAATAAGGTGTGCAAGAAGGGGTTTATTGTTGGTCATAATTTTGGGGGAAATATTGAAAATTGGGTTTCGATGTTTACTTGATAGTCGGCATGTGTAATAAAATTGTGGGATCATTGTTATTGTTTATATTATTGTTTGTGTTATATTTAACTCTCGAGAAAAAAAAAGAAAAAAAAATGAAAAAATAGAAAAAAAAAAAAGAAAAAAAAATATATTATGAGAGCATGTTTGTGTTTGTTGTGATTCTACTTTAGTCGACTAGTCGAGTGTTTTTGTTGGAAGAAAAAATAGTAAAATTTTGTGTGGGGGGAAAGTAGGGTGTTGTGTATGGTTCATTATAGTTCCTACTAGCTTTTGACAGTTCACCTGATTTGGCTTATTTGACATACCTAGTCCCTAGCCCCGTTACAACCCAAATAAAGATCTTTTGATTATCGTCATTGATGTATGTTGTGTTAAGAGTTAGATTGATACCAAATGTCAAGCATGCTTATGATTTTGATGGAATTGAGTGATACACTTACCCTTGTTCTTGAGTGAATATTCTGTTATGAGTGAATTGTGAGTGTTTGCTTGTTTTTACGAATGAGATCCCGAGTTTTGTCTCAAAGATGTACTCTTGTAGGCTTAGCGTGGTTACTAACTTATTCTTACATTTGACATGGGCTTTTGAGAACTTATGCATGTTCATTGAGTAGACTATGTGAATACTTGCACTTTCAACACCAAGATATTGCGTTATTACTTTGATTCTTAAGTTGATATGGCATGAGAGGATTTGAAGGTATGGTAGGATATTAGTATTAGATTAATTGCATTTTCATATTAGTTGCATTCATGCATTGCATTGCATTGGATTTTGTGGATACATTCGCTATAGGCCCTCACGAGACCTTACTCGTCCACTAGGGCTGCCTAGGGGTTTAAAGGGCTTGTTGCATATGCCAAATGCAACCGTGATCACCTACGGAAGTGGTACTAATTAGGTAGAGTTAGTTTTTTATGCTTGAGGACAAACATCGGTTTAAGTTTGGGGGTGTGATAAGTGGATTTTATATCCACTTGGAGCATTCCATATCGGCTTAAATTGATTGTCTTGGACTAAAGTTTGCTATAGTTTTAATGTGTTTTGTGTAGTTGTGCAGGTTTGCAAGAATGTCGATTATGGTTGATGCTTCTGTCGTTTTTGGAGGTTAAATTGATTAAAATTCGGAATTCCGGGAAGGTTGCGTAGTCTACATTGTTTTTGCTATATCTGGAGTTCTAGAAGTCCATTTTCAGCGATCTTACTGTCCACGCGAAGCCTGGGAGATTTTCTACAACTTAGGATAGGATTCCTACGTGCAGGATGCGCATGGTGGGCGCAGGCAGCACGACAAGCAGACTGATGGGAGCAGGGAATTTACAGTTTTGCCCTTTTCAAGTTCTAATTGTATTTTGGGCAGTTTTTAGTACCTTAATCGAATTCTAATTGTAATAGAAGGTAAATTCTTGCTGGGCAAGAAATCTAGAGCCTATTTAAAAACATCTTAGCATTGTAATTCGCATCGTTTTATTATTGTATCACAGCTTAGATTTGCAAGGGAGAAAAGTGGAGAAGGATTCAACGCTAGTGACATGCACGGATCTAGATCTACTTCATCTTTTGTAAACCTTGGATTATAGATTTGTTTTCTCAACTGTTTGTTTTATTAATATTATTGCGTCTTTCTTTCATATCTTGTTTATTATCATGTTTTCATCAAATCCCATGACGATGAACGGTTCAATTATGAGCTAATCGTTGTCATGGAATTCTAACGGATTTATCTATGTAACTTAGTAGTTTGATTGCTTTAAAGATATGTGTGTGGTGAATTCTTGATATCCTCATATGGTTAATCTTAATGCTTTTAGATGCGTAGCTAACATCTAAATTGAATTGTTAATCTATTTCGAAACGAGAGTGGATCTTGAGATTTAGAACTTGCTATGCTAGCATAGGATATGTTGATGTTTTAACATCATGATTTGTGGCGTAAATAGAGATATTATGCTACCCTATGTGATCTAAGTGGATAACTATTGCTTAAACCTTTATGTTTTCAAATTCTATAGAGATATAGGGTAAAAACATATTTGGTGTCTACCCATCTTCTATCTCTTTTGTGGATGCATGCGTAGTTTGGTATTAGTATACCGAGAGGTAGATTTTACTTGTTTCATGTTATCCGATCAGATATCAAAACCATCATATGTATTGATTAAAGGCGTCTACTCTAAGTGAAGTAGATAATGAAGTTAGGATCCCATGTTTATTCTCATATATATATAAATCAGTTTAAATCACTTTAGTTAATTAATTTTTAGTTTGATAATTTGCATCTTAGTTTAAATTAGATAATCAAAAATCCCAATTAGTTAATTGTCTTAGCAGTGAGTTAAAACCATACATTGTTGCATAAGTACATCTACTGAATTAAAACCTATACCAGATCTCTGCGGAATGAACTCGATTTTATCTATATTACTTGTGACCATGTATACTTGCGTGATATTGTGTTAACAATGATAATTGGTAACACTTTGTCCATCTCGTCTCATTCGGGTACGAGATTGTATGATTTCATCCATATTAACAGTGGTGATATTATTTGCCACACAAAAATACTCGACCTGATCATCTAAAAAGATAGCCCATCTTCCCTCTCGAAAGTCTCTTAGTTGCTCCTTTACATTTTTAAGCAAATGCATAGCTTGTACAATATTTTGATCTCTTTGTTGTAACAAATTTGACAAATCATTTGTGTAACCCAATATTTGTTTCATCAAGTGAAAGATGAAGACAAAGTCATAACTCTCCATTCTAATCAACAAGGTTTTGGACATACCTCGTGTGTCACTGTTATTGCCATCATCAAACACATTTTCAAGAACTTCTATCACTAAGGGCCACATTGAATATAAACGTAGCAAAGTTATGTAGTGTGATCCCCATCTAGTGTCACCCGGCCTTGCCAATCCCGTTTCTTGATTTTTACCTCTCCCACTTGTAATTTCTCCTGTCTCAAGGCGTTCAATTATTCGATCATGATGGATTTGTCGAAATTGGTCAACCCTTTTACAAGATGATCCACTCATGTTCACAATCAAGTTAATGAGACCAAAGAAATCGCTAATAACTCGATTACTTTTGGCAACAACAACTACTACCAATTGAAGTTGATGAGCAAAACAATGAACATACCAAGCAGAAGGATTTTCTTTTAAAATTAGAGACTTTAATCCATGAAATTGTCCTCGCATATTCGAAGCACCATCATAGCCTTGACCTCTCAACCTAGACAATGATAAGTTATGTTTTGAAAAAAAAGCATCAATGGCATCTTTTAAGGATTTTGATGAAGTATCAGCTACATGAACCACGGCCAAAAGCGCTTAATAACTTCTCCACGATTGTTAACATATCGAAGAACAACAGCCATTTGCTCTTTGACTGAGATATCACGAGATTCATCCACCAAAATAGTGAATAGTTTATCACCAATATCATTCAAGATTTCAAGTGTAGTCTCCGTGGCACAAGCATTAGCCATTTGTTTTTGAATAGAGGGAGCAGTCATTTGATTATTTCCAGGAGCATTTTGAGTGACAACCTTTGCAATTTCTTAATTTCGAGCACTATACCATTCAAGAAACTCAAGAAAATTTCCTCTATTATTAGAAGTTGAGGACTCATCACGACCACGAAAAGACAAACCTTGTCGCAACAAAATAGAAGTGACATCTAAAGTTTCCGTTAAACGAGTGCGATATGCTACTTCCATTTCACGACTTTGACGTGACATTACATGGGATACACTTTGCATTTGATTTTTGAATGCTTCAAGTAGCATTTGAGCATCATGATGTACACTATTAATCCTTCCAACATGATTTCTTAATTTTTCCAAGGCTCTCTTCCAATTCCTAAATCCCTTCTTTACAAAAACGTCATCCCCAAAGCGATTAGCATTTTTTGGCTTGAAAAGAAAGCAACAAAAACAATAAGCAGCATCCTTGGATATACTATATTCCAACCAGTCATGTAAACCGAACCAATCTTCTTGAAAACACCTATTTAATCCACCAGTACATTGACTTTTTGCAAAAGTATGATTTTTTGGTCGACAAGGACCTTTAGATATATACTCCCTTCGAACACGATCTCTAACCCCAACATCAAATTCTTCAATTGGTCTTCGTGCTCCCGGATCACTTTTAATATAATTTGGATTAAACTCGGATATAAGATTAGAGTTTATTATTACATTTGGTCTAGGAGAGGGATTACTACCGCCACTTGAATCCAAAGAATTTCTTGGCCTTTTAGTAACAATGACATATTTATCCATTGAGCATATATAAATTTTCACAAACACAACACACAATATTTATATATATTAAATCAATGGATGATTTATTAGCCAATATCAAACACGATTTATATTTGTAAGTTGGAACTATCATATATTCATATTTAATTGAATCAAAATCAAAAGACAACCATAAATTTTCAAGGTTTAAATTATTCCATAATTTTTACATATACAAAAAAAATATACACAATACATATATATACACACAAACCTGAAATTGGATAAGTGTTTGTTGATGAATCAAGAAGCAACGGGCTTGGAATTTAAATTTTAGAGGCTAGTTGTCGCCGAGGCCCGAGGAGGAGTAGTTGCCGAAATCGAACACCAACTCACGAACAGACAGTACTTTTTAATTTTGTATAACTCTTAAATTTACTTCTTAAAAGTCCAACTATAATTAAACTTAAATAAACTGGGCTAGACTAATATTAATACTATTGGGCTCAAATATAAATAAGGGTGGGCTTATTTTTTAAAAGGGTGGGCTTATTTATAAAATCCCCAAAATTATTAATAAAAAGAAAGCACTATGAACTCAAGGGTGGGCTGAAGCCCCCTGAGCCCACATGCTACATCCGCCACTGGGCACAGTATGGACAGTGGGAAATTTGCCTGTTTATTATCCAATATATGGTAGATTGTCCGATATAGGTAAACTCCAAGAAATACCAGTTTTGAATATATGATTATAGGTGCATTGTATTTCTTATGAAAACCCGACTCTACCTTAGCTACCATCAACATGTTATATGTTTCATTAAAAAAAATTTACTTTAAAGTTTAGATCCATCTTATGAAAGCCCAGGAAGACTGACTTGGGTAAGTTTATGGGGGTGTTTAGAAGTTAGAGGTTTGAGAAAATATTAGAGGTTTGAGCCAAATTAGAGGTTTGACCATTTGAAACCTCTAATATTAGTGTTTTTGGTAGTTAGCGGATTGAAATAGCTTTTTGGACTAAAAAAGATAATTTTCAAAAAACTACTTAGAGGAGCTTTTTCAATTAGATGTTTGTTATGTGTGTAGTTAATATACAAAAAGTTAACTCAAACAACTAATTACCAAACAATTTGATGTAAAACAGCTAATTCAATCAGCTAGTCAAAACAGCTAACTCAATCCGCTAGTCAAAATAGCTAATTCAGTCCGCTAACCGCTAATAGCTAATTGCCAAACAGGGCCTATCTAAACTGTTCCTTAAGTTCACCTAGATACTTTTTTATAATCAATTTCTCTCTTTTCCAAAAAGTAAGTTCAAATTAAAATAGAACCATGAGACTTACAGAATGTAATCCGTTTATGAAATCAAGTTCAATCATGCTATGACCTTAAACAAGTCCAATAATACCAAACACTTTACTCCTTTCCTTAGTAGCTGATATGGGTGAAAATAATCCCTAAAGACATAATTAATGTTACATTCATTGGCTCATTAATAAGGCCCGAAATCCTAATTGGACATTAAATTTGTAATTAATGATTAAGCCCAAGAAACAGCCCAAACCGGGGACGCCTGGTATAATCTTGTTTCTAACATGGGCCTGATTTGTAAACAAGGAACGTTCTAGAATTAAGGGATATGAAGTAGCCTCCAAGGCACCTAATTCGACATAGAAACTAACTCCTACATGGCAGGAGCTTCTTCAAGGATGTGGCTTGTCCATCAAGTCTCCTAACCCTACTACGATTCTAAGGCTCCCAATGCCTATACAAGGGCCTGACCCCTCATTCTCAAAACTACATCTTGGATTGATTCTCAATAACGAGATACGTAGGCATTCTGTAAGGACCAATCAGTCTCAAAACACAGAAACCGCCATTAAAGCTCGAAGCTCTCTAACCCTAGTTTTTATTCCATAACATTTGACGCCGTTTGTGGGACAACAACATCAACCATGGTTAATACACGAAGAACAACATCGGTCCCAATAGAGGCCATCCCCGTCACTTCTGTTCAATCAGCCATCACCTCTGCTCCACCCGTTGTTACGGAGCAAGGGTATGTACCCCCATCAACAGGGATAATCACTTAACCTCAAGTTTCTCAACCTATAGGGACGACTCCCCATGCTGAGAGAACTCTGCTCGTGGTTGTCCATCCAAACCAGGAGACCAACCCTCTTCAGATGGTGGTCTCTCCTCTTGTCAATCATCCACTACCTCCGGGGGTGCAGATCTCTACTACAGATCTCCCTAGAAGTACGAATCCGACATATGGTCTACCTAACTACCCCCCGAATACTCAAGGTGTTGGGCCAAGCGGCCATGCCCTGTAAATACATGAGCTGTATCACCCTCCTTACATTAGAGGCTTGGGCCCTGATCAAGGATATTATGACTACTCTGCTCCTTATACTGGTGATTATTCATCTGAGGAGGACGATCGTGATCAAGCCCCGATGAGGCAACATCCAAGCAAGAAGCCTATAAGGTGTACTCGACAAATCCATGATGGAGCCCCTACGACAGCCGCTGAGAGAATCAAGGCTCATGAATCCGAGATCCAGAAGCTGAAGGACGGTATAGAAAGAAAGCAGCAAAGGCAGAACTAGAACCAACCCCCTCCGAGGTCAGAAGGAGAGATTCCCTTTATTGATTTGGAGAGACCTTCGAGGAGAGAGAGAAGGACCAAGGTCCCAAGAGGTGGAACTACAAGGGTAGAAGCCCCAAAGGGTGATCCCAAAGATTTGATGTAACTTGGAGATCTTGATGATCCTACACCAGCATTCACTAAGGAGGTGATGAAAGCTCACGTCTGCAGAAAGTTTAAGATGCCTACTATAAAGGCCTTTGATGGAACGGGTGATCCCGTAAACCACGTAAGGACGTTTTCGAATGCACTGCTATTGCAGCCTTCTAGTGACGCTCTCAAGTGTAGGGCATGCCCTCAAACCCTGGTGAGTATGGCTCAAAGATGGTATAGTCGTCTTCCATCAAACTCAATTGGCTCTTTCAAGGAGTTGAGTAATGCTTTTATCAATCAATTTGTTAGTGGAAAAGTCCATGAGAAGAGCTCTGCATCCCCTATGCAAGTGATGCAAGGAACGAATGAGAACCTAAGGGATTACCTCAAGCGCTTCACCAAGAAGAAATTGAATGTCCCTGATCTGGAAAACAAAGTAGCTATGATAGCCTTGGAGAATGGAACAATGAACACCTTCTTTCAGATGTCTTTGGCAAAGCATCCCCCTGAGAGCATGACTAAGCTCCAAAAAAGGGCAAGCAAATACATAAAGGCTGAGGAAAATAGAGGTCTCTACCGAAAGTGATGGAAATGGGAACTCTAGGAAGCGAAAGACAGAGCATAAGTATAATGCTAGGGACAAGTATCCCAAACTAGCAAGGACACCGACTCTGCTCTAGGACCGAGGTTTACTGAGTATGCAAGGTTGAATACTCCCAGGAGTCAAATCTTGTTGGATATTGAGAAAGATAAGGATTTTCGATGGCCGAAGCCACTCAAGGGTGATCCCTCCAAGAGAAACACAAATCAGTATTGTAGATTCCACAAGGATGTGGGGCATGACATTGATGATTGCAAGCAACTCAAAGATGAGATCGAGTTTTTGATCCGTAGAGGGAAACTGAGTCCCTTCCCTAAAGGTGAAGATCGTGGTAATCAAAGAAGAGATTATAATAGAAGGGATGACAATCAATATCGCAACCCACAGCCCCGAGGGCCAATAATCAACATGATCTCAGGAGGCCCGACTGCGGCCGGGAGAACTAGGAACTCTCGGAAGGCTTATGCCCAAGAGGTGATGCATATTGTTGGAGAGGCACCAAAGCGTGTAAGAACCGAGGTAATAATCGGATTTGATGATTCAGACCTTGAAGGGGTAAAGTTCCCCCACGATGACCCGCTGGTCATAACACCCATGATTGGGAATTCAGAGGTGAAGCGAGTCTTGATAGTGGAGCTTCAGTGGACATTTTGTTCCATGATGCATTCGTGAAGATGGGATACAACGACTTTCAGTTGACCCCATCTAACATGCCTATATATGGATTCAACGGAGTAGAGTCTAAAGTTGAAGGAACTATTCAGTTACCCGTCACGATCAGATAGAAACCAAAAGAGGCCACACAGATGCTGAACTTTTTGGTTATTAAAGCATTTTCTACTTACAATGCCAACCTTGGGAGGACCGGACTTCATGATTTTAAGGCTGTGGCCTTAACCTATCACATGAAGATCAAGTTTCCAACCAGGAATGGTGTTGGAGAACAAAAAGGTGACCAGAAAATGGCTAGGAGCTGTTATGTAGCCGCTTTAAAGCCTGATGGAGTCGGGGGGCAGGTCATTCCGATTGAAGACATGGATGTCCGCAGTGATAAGGAACACCAAGAAAGGCTAGCAGAGGACATCGCACATAAGCCTCGGACAGCCATTAAGGCTATGGCGTCAACTGACTTCGTAGTTGAATGTACTATTGGCAACCAAGAAGTCAGGGGGGAGGAGATAGTACCCCAAGAAGGAAGTGAGTTTCAGAACAAGAATGAGGAGCCTATATCTGACCAGAGCTCTATTTTGATGGAGCATCAAAAACAAAATCAAGCAATGCAGGCCTAGTCTTGCAAAGCCCCGATCGGTTCAAACTATCTTAGTAGGAATTAGCTTCATATTTATCTAGTAGAAGTAGAAATAAGGTTCGATAAAACCATTGCAGAGCATGTCGCTCCAAGTAGGAAAGTAGTACTCCATGTAAGGGTTGAACCCATTTCAAGTTATTAATGCAAGTTTGTTTTTTGTTCTCTGTTCTATGATTTTATTTATGTGCCAAACACCTGATGAGTGTAAGTCAAAGATAACCAAGTACCGAAAATAAAAGAATACACGAATGGAAACAAACAAACGCATAAATAAAAACCCTGAAGGGTCGAGAGTTAGGTTACAACACGATCAAATCAGAGTTCAAGTCCATGAAGGACCCTGGATAAAAGACAAGCTGATAAAAGCCACACGTCACAATCAAAGCCATGCAAGGTTGTGGATGCTAAGGACTAGCTACTCTTCAATGTTTTTAAGTACCTGGATTGAGGATCCAAGGATGAAGACCAATAGAGAATCTTGAATTCCAGTTCTATGATCAAGGGATATAAGAATATCCTTGAACAAGTATTAAGAAGTTCAAGCAAGTTCTTGTCTGAAAAGTTTAAAAGGCAAGAAGCCCACGGGATTGTATTTCTCGAAATCTAAATCGAGGAATCAACCTTAAAGCCTTGACCTAGAATCAAGAAAAACAAGAAGCAAATATAGGTTTGAAAAACCTGAAATTAGAACAAAGGTTTGAGACAAGCCATGAAAGACATGGAGTCAAGTAAGGGATCCTAGAGAACTTTAGGTTGACATCAATCCAAAAGAAAGGTCGTGAATACTTGGTAGTCGACATATGAACACCAACTTTGTACATGTGAACATCAACCTCGAATCCTAGGTTGAGAAACACGAGATATTAGCCATTAAGGCCAAGATTAGCTATGAAGGCCAAACTTGAGGGGGTCATGAACCTCAAATCAAGATCCAAAGGTTGAAAACCAATCTAAAATTTTGGATTCTCGATCCAGAACGTCAACGTTGAACATCTGAACACCAGTATTGAACACTTGAATATCAACCCTCAAGGCCTTCAACCGACCTTAAACCTCTTAGGGAAGGTTCAAGACCTCATGTGGCTGACCAGAAGCCAAGAAGGCCTTCAACCGACCTTAAAGAGCCGACCAGAGGCTCTAGAGGGGCTTCAGCCGACCAGAAACCTTCTGGTCTTGGACCGGCAACTCTAATAGATGTTTTGGTGGTTTAAAACACCCAAAACTTGGATTGAAACCATGTGATGGTAGTCCAATATGTTCTCTTTCATTAAAATCCAAATTTCAAGGTTAGAGTTTAAAGAACTTCCTTAAGGTTGAAAACCCTTGATTTCGAACATCAACGTTCCACATTCGAACATCAACGTTCCACATTCGAACATCAACGTTCAACCTTCGAACATCAACGTTCAACCTTTGAACATTGCCGATCAACACTCGAACAGCCCCAAGGCCGAGCATATGCCAGCCGAGAGGCCGCGAGAGAAGCCCCAGGAACCAAGACAAACATTGAAGCCATGACGGCCAACCGAGCTGAGAAAGGTTGTTTTAACAACTCTAGGTTGATGTCAACCCAAGATGAGGAGTCTGTATGAGCCACTTACCAAAGGCTAATAAGCAAGATTTTTGCACCCTTGACCTGGAAGACCACGGAGGTCTACGTGGATGACATGTTAGTCATGAGCCTATTCAAGAAAGACCATATTAAGAACCTCATAAAGGCATTTGAAGTGTCGAGGTACCACAAGATGATGTTGAATCCACCCAAGCGTGCCTTTGGCGTGGGATCTGGAAATTTTTTGGTTTTGATGGTTTCAAAGCGAGGTACAGAAGCCAACCCTGATAAGATCAAGGCAATCCTGGATATGGAATCACCACGTTCCATAAAGGACATACAGAAATTGACTGGAAGAATTACAGCCTTAGGAAGATTCATCTCCAAGTCTGGAAACAAGTGTTTGCCTTTCTTTCAAACATCAAAGAGAGTAAAGGATTTTGAGTGGACTACAGAAATCCAAGAGGCCTTTGAGCAGCTGAAGCCCCGTTGTTGGCCAAATATAGTCCCGGAGAGACCCTTTATTTATACTTGGCAGTATCTAAGGAAGCATTGAGCGTTGTGCTCATTAAAGAAGAAACTAAGGTTTAGAAACCCATCTACAATGTCAGCAAGGTGCTTCATGGTGCCAAATTGAACTACTTCACTGTAGAGAAGTTTACTTTAGCCATGATCATGGCCTCAAGAAAATTAAGACCTTACTTTTAGTCACATAAGATCGAAGTCTTGAAAGACCAACCATTGAGAAATATCATGCACAGCTCGAAGGCTGGTGGAAGATTGATTAAATTGGCAATAGAGCTCGAAGAATTTGATATCAAGTACAATCCTCGAACTACAATTAAGGCACAAGCACTCGCTGACTTCGTGGTTGAATGTACCATTCACAACCAAGAAGTCGGGGGACAGGAACCATACCCCAGCAAGGGCAAAATGAGACACCCCAAGAGGGAGAGAATGATGAAGTTTAGAAGGAATATTGGGTGCCCTATTTTGATGGGGCATCAAAAACAAAAACAAGTGGAGCTCGTTTAGTTCTATTGACCCCTGATGGCTTCACGATTGAATATGCCTTGAAGTTGAATATATTTCGACGACCAATAATGAGGTAAAGTATAAAGCCTTGATAGCCGGACTAGGCTCGGCTCTAGCCATGAGGGCCAAAAATCTTAAAGTCTGTGGAGACTGAAGGCTGGTGATAGCCCAAGTGAATGGAGATTTTGAAGCCAAAGTTGAAACGATGGTGAAATACCTGAGGATTGTAAAATCACAGTTGGTACAATTTGAGGAATGCCACCTTGAATTCATTTCTAGAGAAGAGAATATAACGGCCGTTGCCTTGTCTAAATTCGCCTCGTCTGAAATAGAGAATTACACAGAAGTGTTTACTATCAGGTCTTGGAGACCCCCACTATAGAGCGCAAGTTATTGACGCCGATCGACGTTGGAAGTTACTGGATAGATCCGCATCAAAGCTCATCTTGAGATTGGTTGGCTACCTGATAATGCCTTGAAGGCACGGAAACTGTAAGTGAGAACATTGAGATATGCATTGGTCGAAGGTCTCCTCTATACATGGTCCTTTGTAATTCCACACTTAAAGTCTTGAATTTCAAATCCTAACACAAAATCTAAGCCTTGATGGCCAACAAGGCTGTAGGCCTCCACTCGAGCTAGTCATTTGAATTCAAGGTCTCGAATCAAGGATTCAGCAAATGGGTTAAAGCCCTGATGGTCTCTTATACATACGCACGGACATTAGAAATACCCATAAAAAAACTATTGAGGCTCCAAAAGTGCCTTAGACGACGTTTTTTGGGGTCAAAAAATGGGGCAAATAGGATATATCTTATTTTTAGGACGTAGAGCTCTTAAAAACCTTCGATTTGATATATCGTGGGTCTCATTCGGAGTAACGAGTCAAAAGTTACAGATGATTTAGTGCATACGATGCTTTTTCGACAAAATTCAAGCCAAAGCAAGGTCCTATGAACATAAGAAGAAGGTAGGAAGAATCAAAATCAAGGATTGAAAACCAACAAGGTGTCCCAGACTTGAAGTCAGGTGTTGAAGAACAAGGGAATTCCTTATATAGACAACTAAGAAGCAAAGACCTCTTTGTTTGAAAACAAGGAGGGCAAGACCAAAAGAACTTCACCACAAATTCTACATCCTAGTATGAGAATGGAAGGGTGTTGAAAACCAAAGGCCAGAGTTGAATCCAAGGTTGCTTGAAACCAAGAATTCAAGAACGAGTTAAGGCCCATAAGGACACGAAAACTAAGAAGTAGGTTGTTTGAGATCATGGATCACAAAACCAATCAAGGTGTGGCAAATCCACTCTAGAAACAAAGAGGGATGCAAAATACAAGATTTGGTTTTTGGTCAAAGTCAAGGTCAATAGTCAAAAGTCAAAGTCAAATGGTCAAAATTTGGCCAAAATTTAAAAAAAAATAATTGGGTGGGACCCAGTATAACATCCAAGCCCACAACCGAATACATACCGAACCCAACAACCCACCACAGGTCAGTCCAAAAGTGCTAGAAAATTGGTACACATTAGTTGTTTACTTGTATCTATAAAGGCCCCAAACACTCTTATTCTTATCGATGTGGGATGTTACAAACACCCCCTCTTATTGGATCGACGTCCTCGTCGAGCCCACTAAAACACTTACAGAATCCGGGCAGTGCCTCTCCACTTCCGGCCGGGTTAATCTCCGATACCATTTATGACAACCTGGGTCAAATCCCGGGCCTTTTTCGAAAATCGGGTCGAGTCCCGATTTCGAATCCGAAATAAGTCATAGTGAACTGGCCCAAATGCCGCTAACTTGGGTAACCCACAAGTCCCCAAAAGATCATGATTTGTTGGTGCACTTAGTAGTAGTACTTTACCTTATAAACTAAACTAAAGTCCCAAATCTCCTCGATGTGGTGCTGGGGTGTTACACCCAGCTTGAGAAGAGGTTGATAAAGCTCGAGATTCATTTAGAAGAAACTGTATAAGTACTGGATCCATGCGGTGGTTTGCTTATGAGGATGCCGGTAATATAACGTTCCAACTCAAGCTGTAGCTATAGTAGAAAGACCACAAGCACGGGCTTTTTTATGAGTTAGTTTCGTGAATCAATTCAAACTGTAGCTGTAATAAGCTAATACACTGGTTTTAATATGAACTGATGTTTAATAATTGTTAATAGTATTTTTGTTGTTCGTTCGCAGGGAAGGACTGAATGTAATATCAAGTTCAAGTATCTTATCTCTAAAAATTTAGAAGTGTAAAAGAATGTTTGGTTTGTTTATAAACTAAATTAAACTAATTATCAATCGAGAATAAAATATATATGAGGAAAACAATCCAAGAACTTGGGTTCTTCACTTCGTTTCAATACACATTCAATATCTATGTGACATCTAAGTTCTTACTCTGCTGAAAACAATTCTTCTAAGGTTATAATGTTCTCTTCCAAGATACAATATAGTGTCTACAACTACACCTTAATTGTCACTTCCGTGATACAATCAAAGTACAATCATAAACTATTACGCACCAAGAATTATAAGTCTCACAACTCTCCTATTAATCTTCCAATCAAATATTCGAGTTATGTCTGTTAAATCCTGTACTAAAATTGCAACTCCTCTTCCAAGTTATTACAATCCCTAAAATCCAATCAAAGGTTCATGACTCCTCTAATTGTGTTAAGCCCTCAATAACAGATCAACAAAGCAAGAAAATCACAGATAATTAAACAGGCATGAATACCAAGGAATACTACCCAATTCTCATATTAGAGAATTAGTTACACATGATTAAATTAACAAAACAAGAATTAATAGAAGAAATCATAATTAGAAGAATATAGAAAAGAAACCTTTTAACTTCAATCTTCAAAGAAAATAATGGTTCTCCAGAAAAAAATCCTAAAAGCTGCGTACAAATTGTATCTCTCTAACAATGAACTCCTAATCATCTTTTTCCGATCCCTAGATGTGTTTATATAGATACTCCTAATCTTGCCCAACAAGCAATTACCTTCTATTACAATTAGAATTTAAAGATGGTACCAAAACTGCCCAGAATACAATTAGAATTAGAAAAAAGGCAAAACAGTAAATTTATAGCCTTCTTTTAAAAGATCACGTGCGCGAATTTAATCAGCACGTTCCTTGCACCTGCTTCCTATCCCATATTGTAGAAAATCTCTCAAGCTTCGCGTGGACTGCTTACGGGCCTCAAACGGACTTCTAGAACTCCAGATATGGTCAAAACAGTATAAGCTGCGCAGCCTTCCCGGAAAATCCGAATTTTAATAAATTAATTCTCCAAAAAAGATAGAAGCATCAACTTTAATCAACATTCTCGTAAATCTGCACAACTAAGCAAAACACATCAAAACTACAACAACTTGAGTCCAAAACAATCAATTTAAGCCGAACTGAGGCATTCCAAGTGGATATAAAATCCACTTATCAATAATGATCCAACTCAGGCCATAGCCATAGGAGAAAGACCACATACAATGGCTTTATATAAGTTGGTTTCATCAATCAATCTAAACCGAAGCTATAATAAGCTTCATATGTTGGTTTTAATATGGATAGATGTTTTACTGGAATCGGTTCGATCAAGCTTTTTATAACTTCATGAAAATCATATCACAGTAAACTTATGGACCTTTTTACCCGACATGCCATCATTAAGTAAATTTAAATTTAGAATTGTTCAGGTTTGATGAGCTAAAAGAGTAGTACCTGCCAATACGAGAAAATGTTGACATGAGCAAAACAAAGTCAGTGCCATGGAGGCCAAAGAGATGCTTCATGCTAAACAGGGGGCCTCTGCATCATCTCATTTGTTGGAAGTTTTGGGTTGTAGAGAATTAACTAAACAT
Source organism: Saposhnikovia divaricata (assembly GCA_036435485.1). Lineage (NCBI taxonomy): Eukaryota > Viridiplantae > Streptophyta > Magnoliopsida > Apiales > Apiaceae > Saposhnikovia > Saposhnikovia divaricata. The sequence goes on from CM071599.1 coordinate 40,773,722, forward strand.
ATATATATAAGTGTTTGAATGTATATGAGAACTGAGAATTGAGGAACTACTTCCTTGATATTAAAACTCAAACGAATACAAGAATTATTTATAGGCTATGCTCACCACAGCGGTAGCTACAAAATAGGATCTTAATAGATAAAACTTACACTACTTTACCTAAAATAACTTAATATAGCTAAGACCAAATCTTCACACTGGTGTATACAAATCATCACAGCGTGTTTATTATCTTCACACATCATACCAATGTGTGTTTATTTATCTATACACATCATACCAATGTGTACGACTCTTATCTAGTTTGGATTAACTAAAGCAATAAGCCCATCAACTTAAGTAAAAACCCAACATTCTCTCCCTTAATCCAAACTTTTCATGCCCATTAGCTTCCTCATCTCTTCAAACTTTGTCACTGATAACGCCTTTGTTAACATGTCGGCTCTTTGTTCACCAGTCCTTACAAACTTCACAATCACTTCACCCCTCTCAATACAATCTCTAATGAAATGATAACGGATGTGAATGTGTTTACTGCGACCATGGAAGACAGGGTTCTTTGTCAAGTCTATAGCTGATTTGTTATCGACATAAATCACTACTGGACTTGGTCCTATATCAGTTACTTGCATCAGCAAATTCCTTAACCAAATTCCTTGGCATGCAGCTGCTGTAGCTGCCATAAACTCAGCTTCACAGGTAGATAAAGCTACGCACCTTTGCTTCTGAGACACCCACGTTATCAAGTTTTCATTCAAGTAAAAACACATGCCACTCGTGCTCTTTCTATCATCTGTATCTCCAGCAAGATTACTGTCTGAAAAACCAGCTAGCAAATAATTACCCGTTCCTTTTGAATACACGAGTCCATACTCCAACGTACCTTTCACATAACGAAGTATACGTTTCACTGCATTGTAGTGCAGCACCGTGGGCCTCTCCATATATCTGCTTACTACACCAACCGCATAAGCAATGTCTGGACGGGTGTGAACTAAGTACCTTAGTCCTCCAACCAAGCTTCTATATTGAGTTTCATTCACCTGCTTCCCTTTCTCATCTTTACTTAGCACAACTTTGGTTTCCATCGGATTCTTTACCGGATTATAACTCAACATACCTGCTTTCTCAAGTAATTTTCTAGCATAAGCTGACTGTCTCAACTCAATATATTTGTTTCTTTGATCCACCTCTATACCAAGGTAGTAAGCTAGTTTCCCCAGGTCGCTCATCTCAAACTTATTCTTCATCTCCTGCTTAAACTTGTTAATATTTGACACACTTGAACCTGTTATTAGTAAGTCGTCCACATAAACAGCAACAATCAAACATTCATCTCCTTCACGTTTTGTATAAACAGCATGCTCGTATAGACACTTCTCAAAGCCCAACTCTCTTAAGCTCCTGTTCAGTTTTGCGTACCAAGCCCGTGGAGCTTGGCGAAGACCGTACAATGCTTTCAATAACCTGTAAACCTTATTTTCTTTTCCCTTCTTCACAAAGCCTTCCGGTTGAGTCACATAGACCTCCTCAAGTAGTTCTCCGTTCAAAAATGCTGACTTCACATCAAGGTGGTGTGCTTCCCACCCGTTCTTAGCTGACAATGCCAATAATAAACGCACTGTTTCTAGTCGAGTGACAGGTGCGAATACTTCATCAAAATCAACACCTTTTTTCTGGACATATCCCTTAGCGACTAATCTCGCCTTGTGTTTAATTATTTGTCCATTTGTGTCCCTTTTCAACTTGTACACCCACTTCAAATTGATTGCTTTTCTCCCTGCTGGCAAGTCAGTCAATACCCAGGTCTGATTCTTTTCTATGGCGTCAATCTCTGTTTGCATTGCCACCTTCCACTCGCTTTCTTTTACTGCCTCACTAAACCCAGTTGGCTCATCAATACCAGCATATAGCAACTCATCATCAGGAAGCTCTACTTCTTCAGTGTCATTGTAAACATCACTTAGCAAACGAAATTTCCTAGGTTCTGTGGATTCTGCGCTATGTTCGTTGTTCTGACTGCTAACTGCATCATCAAAATCTCGTTGCAAATTTCTGGCCACTTCTCCTTGTGATTCGTTCGACTGGGAATCTGTAGAGCTACTCACAGGCGTCTGTGAACTTACAGGAGTTGTCACCCCTTCACCTGACGTCTGGGAGTCATTAGGCTGACTCTCTCCCTGAGTTTCAGCATCAATATTAATAACAACAAATGAATCAACAAGTGATTTCGAACCTTCTGTCACCTGTTTACTCCAGTCCCAACTTTTATTCTCTTCAAACACCACGTCACGACTGACATGTATTCTCCCAGTATTAGGATCATAAAGTCTATAGGCTTTTGTACCTGGTTCTTTTCCAAAATAAACCACAGGCTTGCTTCTATCATCAAGTTTTCCTGTATGTGCCTTAGCAATTTTCATATGAGCCAGACAACCAAATACTTTTATATGGCCCAGGTTTGGTTTTGAGTCCGTCCATGCTTGATAGGGAGTCACCTCAGACAAAGCACGAGTTGGTAAACGGTTCAAAATATACACAGCTTGACGTACTGCCTCACCCCAGAAAAATGATGGCAGCCCTTTCTCCTTCAAGAAGCTTCTTGCCATAGCAACCACAGTCCTGTTGCGTCGTTCTACCACTCCATTCTGTTGCGGAGTGTAGGGAGCAGTTAAATGTCTTTGTATACCAGCTTCTTGACAGTATTCTTCGAATGCCTTCGAGACAAACTCACCACCTCTGTCTGTTCTGAGTGTTTGTATCACTTCTTTTGTTTCCTTCTCTACAAGCACTCGAAATTTTTTAAAGTGTTCTAAGGCTTCATCTTTCGTTTTCAACATAAAAACCCACATGATCCTTGAGAAATCATCCACTAACAGAAAGAAGTATCTGTTGCCACTTGGTGTTGGAGGTGATATGGGGCCACACAAATCAGCGTGTACCAATCCCAATATCTTTTTTGCTATAAAGGTGCTTTGTGCAGGAAATGGCTTTCTTGCCTGTTTTGAGAGTAGACAACCACTGCATGTTTCTTTTGGTTGAACAAAGTCAGGTATGCCATCAGCCATGTGAGCATTGGACATCAACTTCATTGCTTTAAAATTAACATGCCCTAATCGTGAATGCCACAACCAGGACGTTTCTTCCGACTTTGACAACAAGCACTCATTACTGCTACTCTCAATTATAATCTTATACAGCCTGTTCAGTGAACGCTTAACTTTCATCAACAAATCTCCCTGTTTTTCATAAATCCACAAGAAATCTCCATGCATAATAACTTTATTCCCATTTTCAGAGAGTTGTCCTAAGCTTATGATATTACTGCACAAACTTGGAATAAAATATACCTCATGAAGCAATCTCTCTTCTCCATTTTTACACTTCAAAATGATCGATCCCTTTCCTTTTATTTCAACAGTCGAGCCATCTCCAAACTTTACCTTGCCAGTGACTCCTTCATCCAGCGTTTTAAACTTCTCACGGTGGCCAGTCATATGATTACTAGCCCCGTTATCCAAGTACCACAGATTTGATTGCACATTTTCACCATGGCTAAGTTTTGGGATTACTGCTTCCTCATTCAACAATACCACGTTATTTGGCTTCACTCCGCATTCTGCAACCAGCAACGCGGGTTCATCATCTGGGATTTGGGTCAGATTTGCCTCTGATTTTGCATCACCTTCTCGACCCTTTTCACGCTTGGGTTTACGACATTCTGATGCATAATGTCCGTAACCATTGCAGTTGAAGCACTTCAATGTACTCCTATCTCGACCTTGATTGTTACGCCTGCTGCCTTCTTCCTGTCGTGACTGCTGTCCTCTACCAAATCCAGCATTCCTGAAAGTGCCTCTACCTCTTCCACGATTATAAGTTGTGTTTCTTGGTTTCTGATTGTGAGTCCCAGGGGTCCAGTTTTTATTGCTTCTCTTCGACCACTCCTCCTGAGTCAAAAGTAATTTTCCACCGGAACTTCCAGTGTTCTCTATCCGACCCCTCATTCTTTCCTCATGCGCCTTGAGTCTACCCACAACCTCATCAATTGTCATCTTCTCCACATCGCCAAATTGCTCAATCGTTGAAGCAATCTGCAAGAATTTAGAAGGCATCGCTCGTAACAGTTTTTTCACAACATAAGATTCCTCCATGGTTTCACCTAAAGTGCGGATATTGGTCACAATCCCATTCACCTTCATGCAGAAATCTTCTAACTGGTCACCTTCTTTCATGTTCAGTGATTCCAGTTCCGTTTTTAAAGTTTGCACCTTTGCCAACTTAACTCTATCAGCTCCCATACACATCAGTTTCAATGCCTCCCATGCCTCCTTCGCAGTCTTTTTCTCAGCAATCGACAGGAGCATATCTTCAGGAATTCCCTGATAGATAGCTGCAAGTGCCACCTTATCCGTTTTGGCTTCAACTACACCCTTAGTATCACTCTGCTCTACTGCCTCCCAAACGCCTTGGGCCTGCATAAAAACACGCATCTTTATCGACCAGGCTGTGTAGTTTGTACGTGCCAACATAGGATAGCTTAACCCAACCATTCCATCTTTTGATTTTGTGGTCTCCATCGTTGCTGGTTTTGGCATATATTTGGGCATATACCACTGTATGGCTCTTGATACCACAATGTAGAGAATTAACTAAACATATATATATAAGTGTTTGAATGTATATGAGAACTGAGAATTGAGGAACTACTTCCTTGATATTAAAACTCAAACGAATACAAGAATTATTTATAGGCTATGCTCACCACAGCGGTAGCTACAAAATAGGATCTTAATAGATAAAACTTACACTACTTTACCTAAAATAACTTAATATAGCTAAGACCAAATCTTCACACTGGTGTATACAAATCATCACAGCGTGTTTATTATCTTCACACATCATACCAATGTGTGTTTATTTATCTATACACATCATACCAATGTGTACGACTCTTATCTAGTTTGGATTAACTAAAGCAATAAGCCCATCAACTTAAGTAAAAACCCAACATGGGTAAGTGTCAAGGCACTAAGAGTGTCGCCCAAAGTAGATGCACAACTGTAAGAGAGGCTGATCTTCGTTTGAATCCACATTTTTAGTAAAGCTTCTTGCACATAATTATCAATTCCAGCATGCTTATGAAGCAAGCATGTCGAACATGAAGTATCAGATTGAAGGTAGATAATTCATGACTTCGAACTGAAGTCCTCGTACCAGGACCAGTCTGATTTCTCCCTCACTACTCAACATATTCCCATCAGCAGGGCCATCAGTTGCAAAATTTTGTTGCAGGAGCACTAAGATTGCATTTTCCAGATTGATGGGCTTTACAGGAGCACTAAGATACCATTTTCCAGATTAATTTGCTTTACGGGAGCACTAAGATTGCAACAATTGTCGCATTACTTTCAATAAGTCCCACATTTTAAGTGCTAGCTTTGAGGAGTGGTCAGAGGCCCTATTTTCTGAAATTACAAACTTTATAGCAGCATCAAGCTTGTATAATTGTTTTGCATGTTCTGAAAACAACTTAATGTGTTTTTATTGAGCCAAAGTTAAAAATTTTCGGGAAACATTAATGCAGCCACCTCAGGACTTCTACAGAACTTCGAATCCAAGTTTTTGGTTTTCATAAGCTTCTGCTTTCTCATTGCACTAGTTTCTTCTGGAGTTCATCATGAGCCTATAAAGATTTTTAAGGTCTCCAATGAGTACTTCAAATTCTTCTACATCCTCAGATCTAAAACTTTTTGCGTCCCAAACACATAATAAAACAAGGAGCTCACTGAGTTGAGTTACCTTTGATGAACACTTGCCTTACATCTTCTACTTGCTTTAGAGTGCAGTGTATGTAACCAAACATTTGTATCCTAGCGATGGCTACCTATGTCACTTGTCCCTTGGGGTCCCTTTTTATTAGATGCGGGTAGAAACCAACCAAATTATAGCTCGCTTTCATCTGTGAGATGGAAAAAACGATGATGATAAAGATAATAAAAGAATATGAGTAGGAATGTTTTGTAAAATAATTTTAAGTCACAGAAAATTTGCTAGTCGCTTCCCAATTTCAGAATACTATCTGGATGCCAACTAATATGAAAAAAGTTGAATGAAACAATTGTCACCATTATGAAGTCTGGATACCCATGGATGGTTTACATTAGAATTTTGGTTGAATCATTCCAAAATTTTGGTCATTCTGTTCATCTATTTTGATTTAACAAATGAATTTTACAAAAGGAGTCATGATTGTCGCCTAAGACCAACTTAATTCATTGTCTTAACATTTTAAATATGCACTACGTATAAGAGTAAGTCATGGGTAACCCTCATACCACTTGGCTCGGTCCCTGCTTAAACTTCGTGCTCGGTATTTCAAAAGATAATCCTTCATCAATGATATGTGGTGTACAAAATATAATGTATCTTGTCTCAAACACATTGAACTTTGTGTTCGAGGCTGAATAGAGTTTTAACCCCTAAATGCGAATGTCATACAGTTAATATCTATATGGACCTTTTTACCTGACATGTCATCATTAAGTAAATTTAAATTAAATCAGAATTGTTCAGGTATGTTAATGAGCTAAAAGAGTGGTACCTGCCAATACACGAAAATGTTGACATGAGTAAAACAAAGTCAGTGCCATGGAGGTGAAAGAGATGCTTCATGCTAAACAGGAGGCCTCTGCATCATCTTATTTGTTGGAAGTTTTGTGGTAAGTGTCAAGGCACTAAGAATGTCGCCAAAAGTAGATGCACAACTGTAAGAGGGGCTGATCTTCGTTTGAATCCATATTTTTAGTAAAGCTTCTTGCAAAGACTTATCAATTCCAGCATGCTTATGAAGCAAGCATGTCGAACATGCAGTATCATACTGAAGGTAGATAATTCATGACTCCGAACATGAAGTCCTCGTACCAGTACCAGTCTGATTTCTCCCTCACTACTCAACATATTCCCATCAGCAGGGCCATCATTTGCAAAATTTTGTTGCAGGAGCACTAAGATTGCATTTTCCAGATTGATGGGCTTTACAAGAGCACTAAGATACAATTTTCCAGATTAATTGGATTTACGGGAGCACTAATATTGCAACATTTGTCGCATTACTTTCAATAAAGTCCCACATTTTAAGTGCTAGCTTTGAGGAGTGGTCAGAGGCCCTATTTTCTGAAATTACAAACTTTATAGCAGCATCAAGCTTGTATAATTGTTTTGCATGTTCTGAAAACAACTTAATGTGTTTTTATTGAGCCAAAGTTAAAAATTTTCGGGAAACATTAATGCAGCCACCTCAGGACTTCTACAGAACTTCGAATCCAAGTTTTTGGTTTTCATAAGCTTCTGCTTTCTCATTGCACTAGTTTCTTCTGGAGTTCATCATGAGCCTATAAAGATTTTTAAGGTCTCCAATGAGTACTTCAAATTCTTCTACATCCTCAGATCTAAAACTTTTTGCGTCCCAAACACATAATAAAACAAGGAGCTCACTGAGTTGAGTTACCTTTGATGAACACTTGCCTTACATCTTCTTGGCACATGAACTCTAATGGAACGGGAAAGATATAAAAAATCCTGCATGAGTGGTTTTACGAATTTACACTACTCAGCCCTAGATTTTTAACCCCGCACTTGTCGTATTAGAGCATCGTATTGAGCTCAAATTTTCAATTTTAGTTAATCTGAGGGCATAAATTAAGACCATTTGAAAAAAAAGAAAGAAGGAAGAACCTCGCCTAAATCGACAGGCCTTCGGAACAAAGGCTATTTCATTCAAATTCCTTGCAGTATAGGGAAACACATATATACTGTATACAGACCACTAAGACATAACAGTACTACATGAAAACACCGAAAGAGTTACCTAGACTAACCTACTCACCAAAATCACAAACCGTTAATAAACATAAAGTTTAAGTTATTCAAAAATAGTCCATTTGTTCCACATAAACAACATTCAAGCTCACATCTTGCTTTCGAGTTATTAAAATTAATAGCAAATCAACTTACAGACTTCTAAATCCATATCAAAACGAGTTATAGTCCGTAACTCTACTTATCAATTTAGTCCACTATAAACACACTAACAAGTAATAACCCTCTAAAGTTGTAACCAAATCAATTCAATCAAGCATATTGTAAAATTTGTTACATAGCTGAAATATAATTCATAGTTGTAAAAATATTAACAATCAAATATTGTACCAATTATCTAGCTGAAATAAAATTCACAACTATACTACAGTTGAACCTCGATGTAGTAATAATCGATAAAGTAATAACCTCACTAAAGTAATATTTTTTTCCGGTCCCGACATAACAGAGACAGTGTATTTTTACTCTGGATAAATTAATAAAATCGTTATAGTAATTTTTTTCCATAGTCTCGTGACTATTACTTTAAAGAGGTTTAACTGTATGAAGCATTTACAGTAACATAAACATATATACATAAATCAAACACAACTTTAACCTTGAATAATACTTAATAAGGTCAATAAACTGATGAGATGGTGCTCCAAGTAACTCAAATCATACGTAAGAATAACACTTCCATGGTTCGTATTTCGAGGACTTATTTGGGGTTTTGTTATGTTTCACAACCCAATCTATGTTACTTAGGTGTTTGATTAAATTTCGATTGAGATTTGATGATGTTATATAAAGAATGTCATGTTTAATTTTTGTTTTGTTGACGGGTTTTCCAACTATAATCTCTTATAGAAGAAATATAGAAAGAATAATGTGTATTGATCCTTTGCTATTAGATTACAAAGAACAATCTCTTGTAGAAGAAATTTAGAAAGAATTATGTGTATCGACACTTTTCTTTTAGAAAGCATTGGCAATAAGAGTGTGACCTTTGTATTTTGGATTTGGTTTAACGATATTGTTCATGGAACGAGTAATTAGGTTGAGGAGGCATAGCAGGAATAGTAGATGGTGGTGGTACAGGATGTGCTAAAAACACATAAAAGGCACCAACGTTTCTGTGACTAGCAGTTTTCAGAAATGCGATATAGAAATGGATTAAAAAAATAAGCTATAGAAATGCGATAAGCTATAGTTTTCGGTGGTGTTGTCAATGTTGTTGTTTGATAATGCTGATGGAAAGTAGTACGATGTGGGAATATGGATTTGATCATGTGAATTTAAGTAGGGGAGAAAAAAACCGAATTTAAACCGAAACCGAACCGAAAAAACCGAAACCGAACCGGCAGTTGCGGTTTTTAATTTTTAAAAATCGAGACTTTCGGTTCCAGTTATAGGTTAAAACCGAACCGGCTAAAACGAACCGAACCGATTATTAAAATAAATAAATTATATATAATTTATATAATTTATATGTATTCTTAAAATTAATAAATATATTATATCTTGAATTATAATTCAGTTTTAAAATAATGGCAGATGTTAGGGTGGTTTTTATGACATTTCTTTTCTTTTGAAATCCAAGGTAAATAACTCCGTAAATTCAAAGTAAATGTAAAATCATACATATCATTGGGTGCTTATTTACACGATGGAATAAATATTTGGATTTTTTTCAAAACTAACCAAGTTGCAATAGATTTTTTCAAAAATACGACTTCCAATCTTTGCAATCTTTTTTTCAAATGCTTGCAACCTTTTTTTTCCTGCGTTTTAAGCTCATTTGCAATCTTTGTCACCTGCGGTGCCAGTTTTGCAACTTTTGCAACCTAAAAACCTTATTGTTGTAAATAGTTTCAAAAAGTTAGGTAGTTTTGTAAATATTTTTTTTTTTCAAAACTACCCAAGTTGTAATAGATTTTTTCAAAAATACGACTTGCAACCTTTGCAATCTTTTTTTCAAATGCGTGCAACTTTTTTTTGCTTGCGTTTTAAGCTCATTTGCAATCTTTGTCACCTACGGTGCCAATTTTGCAACTTTTGCAACCTAAAAACCGTATTTTTGTAAATAGTTTCAAAAAATTATGTAATTTTGTAAATATTCCTAAATATTTTAGGTGGACCTCAATGACCCCATGCAGAAGAAACTTTGAGCAGGCTTGAGGCACTTAAGCAGAAATGCATGAACTCTGGAACCTTAAGGAGAAGGTTAATTTCCATAATACTATCTTCCTTCCATTTTTCTTAGAACAAGAAATTTTATAAATGCCCGAAGTCTCTGATTCAATTTGGCAGTAATTTATAATTTATAAATTTAAAGGATTGTAATATATTTATGATTTTTTCGTTTGATTTTATAACCGAAACCGAATCGTTAAAAACTAAACCGGGCTTTTTAAAACCGAAACCGACGATTCGATTACGATTTTCAATTTTTAAAACCGAAGACATACGATTTCGGGTTCGATTTCGGGGCAAAATTGTCCCGAACCGAGCCGTGCTCTCCCATAAATTTAAGTCTTCGGTTATTACTTTAAGGTCATTTTGAAGTTCAATAGCACCTTTTGTGAGTTTTGTTGGTGGTTCTGTAGTTGATGATCATGAACATTTGTTGATATAATACCACGAACCAATTAACAAGTCCAGTTTTTACTACGATTTGATCAGCCAAAATGAGATCGAGTTAATTTAATTTGATTGATTTGTTGGACAATAGACATCCCTATTTAGAAATTTGTATTAAGTAATATTTTTTAGTCAATTTTGATTTATTTCTAATAAAAGAGCTATCCTCAATTTTTTTTGACAAACAAAAGGATTTTATTAACTTGCATCAACCAAAATCCAGCCGGGACAAACCCCCAAACTGTCAACTACAACCTGATTGTGAAACAAAAAACGAGCTAAGCAAATAGCCGCTTTGTTTTCAGATTGCTTAACATATAGAATATAAATATTCTTGATAATAAAAATGATTACAAAAGTTTCTCGAGCAATCTAGTCGACACCAACATCCCTGAAAATAGTAGAATCACGATTGACCTGCGCACATAAAAAACCGGTGATAAAACAGTGTCCATACCCATCAGTTACACCAACTGAGGTTGGGGATACATATACCCCATATATTGAACAATCATTTGTTGTGCAAGGTGAGCTCTCGTGATAATCACCACCATTCCAGATTCGAAACGGGTTTCCCAGATCTCCCAATACACCGTAGAAATCATTCTTAACGCAACATGACAACAAATAAAAAACGCAACAGAACATAAACTCCAAAAAATTGGGAACAATCAACAACCCAAAAAGATGGGTACGCCAAAAAGATCTCACCCAAAAAGGATTGGATCTTGATTTTATTGAAAAACTAAAAAATAGAAATTAAAGATTCAGAAATGGAGGAAACGGGATGAGAGGATGGGTGGAATGGATGTAGGTTTGATGGACGGATGGGGCCGTGAAGGATGGAAGAAGGCGGCCGACTCTCAAAACGAGGCAGAGGGTTTTTACTTTGATACGTATCGATTCAATTTGTTAGCAACCCTCAAATTTTAAAATTGAGCAACCCTCAATTTTAAACACACACTAATAATTAAAAAGCTGTTAAACAAACAACTACCACTTTACGCCCAATACAAAATGAAATTATTATTTCAATGTGTAAGCTAAAAATTAAAAAAAAAAAACAAAACACCTCTAGCATGTTTAACAATTATCTTACTTTTTCTAATAAAATGTTAAAGTAGTGTTCTACCATGCGTTTTTCTAAATTTCTGGTATTTGTGTTTTCAAAAATAATGTTAGATTTAGAAGAGTAATGTAACATCCCGTATTTTTTTAATGATTATTTTTAGTTATGTTATTTAATATTAAGGATTAAAAAATATATTTAATTATTGTTGATGTTATTTTAGGTGTGAGGATACGATTATTTTATAATTAGGATATAGTTTTAGTGTGACATTAGTTAATTGAGAGAATAAAAGAGAAGAATAGAAAGAAAAAAGAAATAAAAAAGTGTAGGGGTTTAATAAAAAGACAAGGAAAACAAAAAGAGAAGACTTACGTTACTTTTGGGTTAGAAGGAAGAAGGAAAAGACAGAGAAGAAGAAGAGGAGAAAAGAGAAGAGAAAGAGGAGATTACTAAAGTTTAAGAGAAATTAGGGCTTTTGGAGTTTTAAGGTAAAGGATTAGCTCTTCGGTATATATATATATATATATATATATATATATATATATATATATATATATATATATATATATATATATATATATATACGTGTATATGAGATCATAATGGCTATATGTTATATAATTAGGGTTCTTGGCTTGAGGGGCTGAACTTGTTGAGAATTTATAATAATCATCGAGTATGAGGTACGGATATCTTGATTCCTCTTTTCTATTCGGATTGTTGTTCAATTTTCGTTATTTTGAATTATATCTTGTCCTGAATTCTTGTTAAATTCGTATAAAATTCATTATTAATCGGATTGTGTAGATTCTTCATCTCCTAGAAAGATATTTTAATTCTCTACAACTTTGGTTCTTTGTGTTTTCTGAAATTTTGCCTGTATGCTGGTCAAAATCTGCCTTTTTGTAATCTTGTGGGTTGAATTGTGTTATTGTGTTGTAACTTCATAAATTCATAGTAAATTGAATATTTGTTCAAACAATATGAGCGATACCATTCTGGAAATCTCTTTTTGAGTTCTGCATTATTTGTTCACATTCCGTAATGAAATTCGGTTGTTTCGATGTCTGAAATATCAAAATACTACTGTGATCAGTGCCTGATTCTGTTCTGGCAGTCCTTATTTAATTGTTCCAAATTCATTACCTCTCCGTTTTTAACGAGCCTTACCATTCTGGAAAGGTATCGGAATCCTCTACAAGTTCTGTGTTTTATACTTTTTCATTTGAGTTAATATTTATAGAGTAAATTGTCTTTCTTTGGGACTAGTCAATTCTGATTTTTAGCTCTTATAGTCTATATTGTTTGATATTTTGTTTTTGATTATTTATGATATAAGTATGATTTTGAAACGTCTTTCTGGAATAAGTTATGTGTAAGTTATATGTAAGTTATTTGTGATTTTAATATGATTTGGGAGTTCGAAATACATCCGTCGCGAGCGGATAATCTCGTGTTTTGCACTTCCTATGCGGTGTATAAATAGCATAGGCGTGTCGCCGGAGTAGTGGGACACGTATAGTCATGACTAGTCAGTTTGTGTGTGTTTAGCCATTCTGGGTAGCATGTGCTTATTGCCTTGCGCTCCCTGTCTGAATTTGGGTGGTATTTGCTTTGTGCTATGCCCCTGTTTGTGTAAGATCGTCTCCCATCTTTGTAAGTAAGTTATTTGGATATATTATTTGCAAGTATGTGTAAGAATCAGATTATATTTTATCGATTATGTCTTTGGTTATAATGTGTTAATTATGCGTAAGTGATATGATTATTTGTTAGAGTAAGTTTATTTTGATTTGAGAGCGTTTATTTTTATATTGTGAGTTGAATATCCATTTTATATTGTCTTATTCGCTATGTCTCATTGTTCTTTATTCAGATATTCAGTTTTGTTCTTAACATCATGATCTTTGTTCAGTTATATTTTCATCATATTTAATTTTGTTCAGCTTGTGCTTTGTTTCATATCCGTATATGAGCCTTTCGCTCACTGCCGGTTCTTTGTTTTTTTATTCCTCCCGGCAGGTGATCTTATTAGGTGGGCTACTTATTGGGAAGAGTGCGAGTTGCGATATTTGGAGAATTTAGGTGTATTTTTAATTTTTGAATTGTAAGATATTGGATTTTGAGAAGTTGTATCGTTTTATTCAATTTTTAGTGGATTTTATAATTAAGTATATTTGTTAGGGATGTTAAAAGTAATGTTAGGTCCCAAATTGGTACCTAAAAATTATTCTCAAATGATGTGGTAAAATTATATGGTATAATGAAAATTTTTAATTAGAGTGGTTGGTGTGAATGCAATGGGTTCATATTATTGTAATCAATTAATTGGATATATTCTGGCATTTGGAAAAAAATTTCGGAACCAATTTGGGGTACCTTGCATTTTTTATTTTAGAATTCTTATGAGCTTAAATTAATTACTTGTAATTATAAACTATTTTGTCATAATTATGAGTTTTTTTCGTCTAGGAACATGGTTATAAAAATCGGTAATCGGTATAAAATCGGTTCACGTACCGATTTAAGATTAATTGGGTAATCGAGGATTAATCGAAAGGATTAATCGGAGTATTAATCGGTTATTATAATAATATTTAATATATTAATCTAATTTACAATTTAACATTTCATTTTAAATAAATTCACATGATTAATCGAATTTCTAAAATCGAATCGGTTAGTTAGTTAACAGAGGATTAATCGGGTATTAATTGGCTGAATCGAGAATTTTTAGAACCACGTCTAGGAATGATTATTGTAATTGTTTTTTACAGTTGCGTTTAATGATTAAACCCCTTGGAAAAGAAAAAAAGGGTCAAAAGTAGAGGAGGGATGAACACTGACGACGTCGTTGTCATATAGATTTGTTAAGTAGGTGGTGTTCAAGATAAGTGGATAGATAAAACATTATTTTTGTTGTTTGTGTTACTTGTGGGGGCTATTACTATACAGGAAGGTATGATGCAAATGTTTTTATAAAAGAAGATTTTTAACTCAATTTTAACATAATTAAATTGATTATTCACTATTTAACAATTAATTGATAATTAATTTGAATCAATTAACAACATTTAAGAAAAACCTGCAAGTCATTATCAAATCGATAGGAACCTTATACATGTCATGCAAATATGTAGAACCTCAGTCAAGATGAAGAATTTTTGTACCATCTGAGACAATTTTTGTACCATGTGATATCATAGTAAAATAAATTATCTTTATCTTTTCGCAATCACAGACGCCAGAACAAAGGAACTAGGGAAGAATCTGGCCAGATAAAAGGATCTTTTCGAATCCATAAAGGATATGGGTCCCATGCACAATCTTCAAACTACAATTTTCACACACAATCTTTAAACTGCAATTTTCACTTGTATGTGTTGTTGGAGGAATTTCGTAACAACACATGTTTCGAGTCTTCCGTTGATCCCGAATTTTCCGATGATTTGGGATGGTTTTTGTGATGGTGTTTGGGACTGAGTTTGCAAGGTTTTCAGACAAAGGGGCGGAGTAATTCCTACTCCACCGATCAGAGTGCCCGGAAATATCTATTGCTCAAGTATTCTACATAATCCATGTAGAGTGAAGTGAGATTTTTTTTCTTGCAAATTGCCTACATATCCTATATTTATAGGAATCAAGTCCCATGTAGTTCTAGGATTTTGGACTCCTTGTTGATAGCCCAGCCACGTTTTGATAAGTCTTATCCTCCTCATCCAAGCTGATCCAGTTGTTATATATCCATAAGAGCTTAATTATCTTCATATTTATATGATTTTCCATCATATATCCACATATATATACATATTCCAGGTATATATATAATGATTATCCATCATTACAGAGGTTGTTGGGTCGTCCTTGATGTTTAGGAGTTATCCAAAAGTCTGTTAGAGCGATATATATCCGTTCTCCTACAATTTAGGAGGCTGCTGGACCAATTCTCGCAGATTGTCGGGGTACGAGTGTGAACCCCTGCCTGGAAGCCCTTCACCTGCACGAACCCCTGTCAGGCTTCCATATAGCAGTACCTCCACATTGGGTTCGAGCACCTGAACCCCTGCATGACTGAATCCCGAACCAGGTGCCAGAATCTTCATCTTTCAATATACTTCTAAGGCATATTGGGCCAAAGCATTCGTACCTAGTCCAGCCTATCCTTCCATATCTTCATTACTCGAACCCGTAACCTTAATGGGCCTTAAATCAAGCCCAAGGCGGATTTTGGGCACAACAGTATGTATAAATATAACATTAATATTATTATCTCTAACAAAAATATTACTCTAATATTTCTCTTTTTCTCTCTCTATCTCTATCAAAAATATTATTATCTCTCACTCTCTCTTTCAGTAAATATATTACTGTAATAGTACCTCTCAATATGTATAAACAGGCCTCGTTTTACGCGTATTATGATAGGGTTATAGGGGTACTCCCATTTTTATACCGTCACCCACCGTCAACAACACATTTTATAGTTAAAGTTAAGAAAACATTACTAGTTGTAATTTATTTTAGGAGAGACTGGAGAGTTATGAGTGACATTAACAGACAGTGACAAAGTGCAATGTAGGATCCGAAAGCAAATTTGTAAGAACCCAGATTTTTGGTAAAATTAAAACTTTGATTATGTATTAATGTAAATAGGAATAGTGGTTACAACTACAATGTAACAATTGTTCTGATGAATGAAAAAAGAATGGATTTGGATTCAAATGTTCATATGTCTTGAAGAATACTATTGGTTGACAACTTAGATAAGAATAATCTATCTCCTGGATAAGTAAGATATGTTAATTCCAAATAGGAGAGTTATTCTCATGTCATCCAAATCGATATATGTTATTAGTCAAGTGGTTCCATAAAAGGGTTAAGGAACGCTCGGGAAAGCGCAAGGACATTTTTTCTAATTATAAGGAATAAAGAGAGAATAAGTGATGAATAGTGTTTTTGGTGGAAATGAGAATATAATTAGACGACGTTATATAGAAGTATTCAGGACGGATTTCTGAGTTCGTATTCATGATCCAAGGGGAAAAAGAGTGTATGTAAAAGTTATCGGATTCTGAAAAATAGCACTTTTATTTTCCCCGAGATTTCCCTGGACACTGAAAGACCTAAGGACTTATTAAAAAGATTTAAGGGATTTAAATTCAAGAATTATAAAGGAGGATTAAAGATGTGAGCAAAATATTAAGAAGGTTTCCGGTAAAGCCCTAATTAGAAATCTTCGAGGTATTCCTCCGAACGATCAATGAAATTGAGCAATAACCGGAAAAAAGAGCAAGCAGGAAAGCAAGATGCATACATGTGCAAGTAGAAAATATCTAGCAAACATGTAGTTACATGAGTAACCAACATACTTAGAGATTAAACCACTTACTTAGCTTTTACTTCTCATCCAACCACACAAATGCAACACTTGTCCACTCCAAAGACATCATCCATGACATAGCAACTTTAATAAAGCTACTTTACACAAGATATTATCACAATAATTCACATGAGATGAGATTAGATGAGATAATATCAAGAGAACAAAGCAAACACCAACTCTCTCCCTTTTCCATTCCATTCGGCCTTCACTAAAATTCAAGGATCAAAATCCAAGTTCCAACCATCATTTGATCTTCAAATTTTTATGGTGAGTTCTATATTTTATAATAGTAATCTCCTAGAAATCTTAGCTTTAAATACATCTTTTTCATTTTCAAATAAATCATTCAAGGTGATGATGAATAGTGTTCTTCTTGTTTCTTTGGTTGATCTAAGCAAGCTTAAGCACACCCAAGGACCATACAAAGCTTAGTAAGGCTAGTACATACTCCAAAAAGGTATAACCACTAGAAACCCTAGATCTTACTTTGAGATTATGCATGTTCTTGATGGATTTTAACTTAGTTATGATTATGGTGATGTTATAAGCATGATTAGTTAGTGGTTTAGTGATTTAAGTAATATGATGCATATGGTAGTGAAGCATGATATTCTTGGACTTGTTGAGATGAACAACATGTGATCAAAATTATGAAACTTTTTCTGGGACTTCTACAACACTTGTAGAAAATATATCAGTGATCAAAATTATTTTAAAAATAATTTATTAATTAATTCTTAATTAATTTGATTATAGCCTCCTAGAACTTCAAAAATTCATAACTAATTCATACAAGCTTGAAAAATTCCGAAATTTTTTCTGGGATCTATATACATGCAACCTATGCTCTGATACCATTGAAGGAATTTATGACCGTAGCGGAAGCGTAAATCACATTTACTTGCATAAAAACCTAATTAATCATGTATATAGATTTAAAAATTGTATGAACACAAGAAAAATACCTTGATAGCTTTCCTGGGATTGTTATGAATGTGTCTTTGATTTCCAGCAATCACCCCTCAAGTGTGGAGTGCTCTAATGGTATCCACCAAGATCAAATATCATATAGTAGATTAAGAACAATTGAGAAAATTAATTAAATGGTTTGGAATGATTTTGATGAACTTCAAAAGCTCTCCATGATCTTCTAAACCTCCTGGGATGTTTTGTGTTGTGTGTTTGTGATGTGTTTCCAACTCTTGGATATGTTTGATATTTAAAGAAATAAAGTCTTTACTTTATCTAATTAAATAATCATTTAATAATTAAAACCCTTTTAATTATTAATCCCATTCTGAAAATAATTCTCTCATAAAATTTAATTTCTCAAACTAAATTTTGTAATTAATAATTATTAAGAACTTTTCTTAATTTATTTATAATCTATTAAATATCATTTAATAAATTATAAATAATTGCTAATTAATTATTTATTCAATAAATAAATAATTCATAGCCATTATTAATTATTCTCATCATCTATAAATATTTAACCTTTTTATGGTGTGACCCTTTAGGTTCAATATTAAGCCGGTACTAGAAATAAATAATAATAAACTATTTATTATTACTTATACGAATTACTAATTAATTCGTTAAATATAATTACATAAGTAATTAATATTTATTCTACATCGTGAGTGATACTTTTGAATATATCGCGACTATCCGGATAATATGAATTCATTGCTTAGAATATATAAAACCTATTCAGCAAATGGTTACCGTACAATCAATTCCTTCTACCCGACAATATCCCGATTAAATACAAGGCATGGATCGCGTGTCAAGCCTATTTAATTTAATCATATAATTTCTTATACATTATGTCTAGTTCATTTGAATTAGAAACTCTTTCTAACTTCAATTACTCTGGCCAGAGATTCCAGAACTAACATAGTAAGAACATCATAGGATATTCACTTTCTTTTACTGAAAGGGGTAGATTCTTTATCGATCGTTAACTATCTTCATATACAAATTCCTATACCCGGAATAGAACTAATGATTGTCCCTTGAGGACTTAGAACTAAACCAAAACATAGTTCATTGTATATAAGATTACTTTAACGGTCTCAAGTCTAAGGACACTTGTACCACCATCAACTTATGAACAACTATTAACACGTGAGTAAACTCCATTAGTCGTTCATTTGATCAAGTCACGTTCAGTGAACTTATTCTCCAACAAGCACCTACATACTAGCTATAGTGTCATCACACGAATGTCTATGAGAACTGACATCCTTCCGAGGAAGCAAGCATAGTATGTACCGATCTTTACGGATTGACTAACTCCCAATTAGTTATCCTACGATCGGGAACTATTTAAGTTTAGTGTTATCATCTTCTAGATCTCATTATTATAATCTCATTATAATTCTAGAAGCTTTACTCTAAACTATGGATCTTCTTATTTAAACACTTTAAATAGATAAAGCCCGTAATAAAAACAACAAGTCTTTTATTAATATAAATAAAATCAAATAAGATTACATGAAAGTATTTCCTAACCCATCACACATGATTGGGTTTAGGACAAAATACTATCAAACTCCCACTTGTACTAAAGCCAATCACTCTGGTATCTTATACCCATCTTATCTCTATGTCGATCAAAGTGAGCCTGAGACAATGCCTTAGTAAATGGGTCCGCTATGTTGTTATGTGTGTCAATTCTTACGATGTTGACATCCCCTCTTTCTATGATCTCTCGAATCAGATGAAAGCGCCGCAACACGTGTTTGGAATTCTTATGGGATCTTGGTTCCTTAGCTTGAGCTATCGCAGCGTTGTTATCACAATACAACACTATAGGATCCTCAATGCTAGGAACTACTCCCAAATCAGAAACAAATTTCCTCATCCAAACAGCTTCCTTTGCAGCTTCACATGCAGCTATATATTCCGCTTCCGCTGTGGAGTCAGCCGTTGTAGGCTGTTTGGAACTCTTCCAACTAATCGCTCCCCCATTTAGAGTAAATACATACCCTGACTGGGATCTGCTACCATCGCCTTCTGACTGAAAACTAGAGTCAGTATAACCCTCAATTTTCAATTCAGATCCACCAAAAACAAGAAAAACATCTTTAGTCCTTCTCAAGTACTTCAATATGTTCTTCACTGCTTTCCAGTGTTCTTCACCTGGGTTAGACTGATATCTGCTCGTCACACTAAGTGAATGAGCAACATCAGCTCTAGTACATAACATCGCATACATGATGGATCCTATTGCCGAGGCATAAGGAATCCTACTCATGCGCACCCTTTCCTCATATGTCTTTGAAGACATCTTCTCGGAAAGAGTAATCCCATGACTAATAGGAATGAGACCTCTTTTCGAGTTCTCCATGCTAAACCGTTTTAGCACTTTATCGATGTATGTACCTTGGGATAGGCCAATCGTTCGATTAGATCTATCTCTATAGATCTTCATCCCTAAAATATAGGATGCCTCTCCCAAGTCCTTCATAGTGAATTTCTTTGATAGCCAGACCTTGACTGATTGTAACATCGGTATATCATTTCCTATTATAAGTATGTCATCCACATACAATATAAGAAATGTTACCGCGCTCCCACTAACCTTCTTGTAAACACATGGTTCATCTAAGTTTTTGATAAAATCAAACTCTTTGATTGTCTCATCAAAACGGATGTTCCATCTCCGAGAAGCTTGCTTCAAACCATATATGGTTCGCAGCAGTCTACATATTAGATTTTCGTTTCCACTGGAAACAAAACCCTCTGGCTGTGTCATATACACTTCCTCTTCAAGTTTCCCATTGAGGAAGGCCGTCTTTACGTCCATTTGCCAGATCTCGTAATCATAGTAGGCTGCAATCGCAAGCAAAATCCTAATGGATTTGAGCAAGGCTACAGGCGAAAAGGTTTCATCAAAGTCAATCCCTTGTCTTTGTTTGAATCCTTTTGCCACAAGCCTGGCCTTATAGGTCTCCACCTGGCCATCTGCTCCTAACTTTCGTTTGTATATCCATTTGCACCCAATGGGTTTAACTCCTTCAGGTGCCTCAACCAAAGTCCACACTTGGTTTATATACATCGAGTCCATTTCGGATTTCATGGCATCCTGCCATTTCTCTGAGTCATTACAACTCACAGCCTCTTCATAAGTCATAGGGTCCTCATCATCAACAAATGACAAATCATCATCATTTTCAATGACAAGCCCGTAATATCTTTCGATTGGGCGGGACACTCTCTCTGACTTACGTAAAGGTTGTTCTACAGAAGGTTGTTCTTTCTGAACAGGTACTTCTTCTCTAATCGTTGCATTTTGTGGTTCTTGAACTTCATCAAGTTCAATATTTCTCCCACTGTTTCTATCAAGGAGGAACTGTTCCTCTAAGAAGTGTGCGTGTCTAGAAACAAATATCCTTTGATCAGAAGGATCATAGAAATAATATCCATGACCTTCTTTAGGATATCCCACAAAACTGCATTTCACGGATCTAGGTTCCAACTTATCATGTTCAAATTTCTTGACATAAGCTGGACACCCCCAAACCTTAACATGTTTAAGACCTGGTTTCTTCCTACTCCACATCTCATGTGGGGTCGTGAGAACCGATTTAGAAGGCACCTTGTTCAGTAAATACGCTGACGTCTCTAAAGCATAACCCCATAGTGATACTGGAAGATCAGTAAAGCTCATCATGGACCTCACCATATCTAATAGAGTACGATTCCTTCTCTCAGATACTCCATTTAATTGTGGAGTATAGGGAGGGGTCCATTGAGAAACTATACCATTTTCTTTAAGATAACCTAAAAACTCTCCGCTTAAGTACTCACCTCCTCGATCTGATCGAAGAACTTTTATACTACGTGCGGTTTGTTTTTCTACTTCATTTCTATATTCCTTGAAATTTTCAAAAGCTTCGGATTTGTATTTCATAAGATATACATATCCTAACCTGGATCGATCATCCGTAAAAGTAATGAAGTATGAAAGTCCTCCTCTAGCACTTGTTGACATTGGTCCACATACATCTGTGTGTACCAAGTCTAACAACCCCGCAGCTCTCTCTCCATGTCCAGTAAATGGAGATTTAGTCATTTTACCCATGAGACAAGACTCGCATGTATGATATGATTCAAAATCAAAATGTTCTAGTAACTTATCCTTATGTAATGTGCGAAGTCTGTTCTCACTAATATGACCTAGTCTGCAGTGCCATAAATAAGTTGGATTTTTATTATCTCTTTTTCTTTTATTATTAGGTTGTTCAATTTGAAACAAATTATGTTCTAAGTCACATATATACAAACCATTATGTAATGTACCGTATCCATAAGTAATATTATTTCTCTTAATTAAACATTTATTATTCTCAACAATAAATGTAAAACCATCCGAATCAAGTACAGGAATAGAAACAATATTTCTTACAATAGATGGTACATAATAACATTTATTCAACACGATAGTTTTGCCCGTAGGCATATGCAAAGGAAATGATCCTACAGCTGCAGCAGCAACTGTTGCTCCATTGCCCATCAATAGAATCACTTCATCTTCCCCCAGAGGTCTACTTTGCTTTAGTCCCTACAACGAATTGCAAATATGAGACCCACAAGCAGTATCCAATACCCAAGTAGAAATCTGACTTAAAGACATATTTAGTTCAATCATGAACATACCTGTTTCAGAAGCGGTAATCTCATTGCCCTTCTTATTCTTTAACTCTGCAAGGTAAACCTTGCAGTTCCTCTTCCAGTGTCCCACCTTGTTACAGTGGAAGCAAACTGCTTTGCTTTTCGGGTCAGCCTTTGGTGGAACAGGCTTATTCTCACCCTTTTTCTTATTCTTCGGCTTCCAGTTCCTCTTCCTCTTAGTAGAGGTACTGGCACCGATCATAAGAACAGAACCCCTTTTGGAGGGAAAATTCGCCTCAGCAGTTTCCAGCATGTTGTGGAGCTCAGCTAAGCTGGCATCCAGCTTGTTCATGTGAAAGTTCATAACAAACTGCGAGAACGAATCCGGGAGTGACTGCAAGACTAAATCTTGGCATAACTCCCCATCCATGACAAAACCTAACTGCCCTAGATGCTCAATCAGATTGATCATCTTAAGCACATGGTCATTCACAGACGACCCTTCAGCCATTCTACATTGGAATAGCTCTTTCGATATATCATATCGAGCGGTTCTCCCTTGTACATCATAAAGCTCCTGTAGATGTATCAGAATGGTTGGAGCATCCATTTTCTCATGTTGCTTCTGTAACTCAGGTGTCATGGATGCTAGCATGACACATTGAGCAACATTAGCAGCATCTAACCATTCATTATACACTTCTCGTTCATGGAAAAGTGCATCATCAGAAGGAGGTATAGGTAAAGGCGAGTCAAGCACATAATCCTTCTTCTCAGCCCTGAGAACGATTCTCAGGTTTCGAAGCCAATCAGCATAATTGGGACCAGTCAATTTGTTCGCATCAAGTATGCTACGGAGTGATAGAGTAGAAGACATGATTTATAAATCTGAAATTTGTGAACACATAACAACATTAGTAGATATCCAATTTTATTATAACACCTTATGAATCGGGTCTTTATTCATAGGTGGCTCCCACAGTTTTATTAAAATTATACAACCCTCAAATGTATAACTAAAGCATTCTCAATGCCTGTGAGAATAGGGATCCTACTTTCCATTATATAACCTCGGCTATAGCACGAAACGCTATGTAATGTTCCATAGGCAGATAACTCTTTATCAATTACATCTCATGTTATTCCCTAATTCCATTTAGCCTCTTGAATCATTGAATCACGGCTGTAGCACGTCTAAATTCAATATTCTAAGTCAAGTGAGACCCAACATCTCGTTAAATTAATAAGATCTCAATAGCCCACGGCTGTAGCACGTAACGACAACTGGATTCTAATTAATTATACGCATCTCATGTAATAGACAAGTAATTCCTATTTTTGAAAACGAAGCCCTCGGCTGTAGCACGAAACGACAAAGCTCAAAACTAAGAATCACTTTCTACCATGTTGGAAGGCTATGACCGACACAAGCCCGTTGTGACATTGGCCATTTTATTACTTGATATTAAATAACGAGGGATTTTATATTATTTAGGTTGCGAAACGTTTTCGTAAAAACCTAAAGTCAAACATGCATTTTATATACGATATATAAAACTATATATATTATCTCATGGCATTTCTATGCACACATATATATAGGAAAACATGTTATATCATGTTAAACATTGTTAAACATCTATATGAAACAATATTAGTATTTTAAAGCATTTTAACACAATTAAAACGGACTTCAAAACACTTCCGGAAGCTATAACCATTTTCAAATTAATTTTTAAAATTTATTTGACCACTCCATTAGATCCGTCTCGGAAAAACGAATCCAACGATATATTATACGCCTCAAACGGAGTTACGGATCAACGGAAAAAATCAAAATACGAATCAGGGTCATTTCTGTCATCTACTGACCCTGTAACGCATTACCAGAATGCGTTACAGGCCAAAAATACCATATTACCTGTGTAACGCATTCAACAGACGCGTTACACATGGATGACGTCATGCTGACGTCAGCATCCCGACCCGTGACCCGACCCGACCTGATATCCGACCCGACCCGACAACTGTGACCCGACCCGGCGCGTGCACCGCACGCGCGGCGCGTGAGACGCCAGCGCGTGCCGCCCACGCGCGGGACACAGACGCGCGCAGTAACCTTTATTTCAGTCGACAGCGAATTTCATAAATATATATATATATATATATATATTATAAATTCAGTCGTTTGATAACAGTCCACCAGCCCACTATTACTTTTTGGGCCCCCAACATCAATTATCCATCTTGATATTTTTATAAATAATATATATATTTATAAACAAATTATTATTTATTAATTTCTAAACTCTTTAAAAATCAATAATAAATAATCTATACATGGGAAAATTATGAAACTTTTTCTGGGACTTCTACAACAGTTGTAGAAAATATATCAGTGATCAAAATTATTTTAAAAATAATTTATTAATTAATTCGTAATTAATTTGATTATAGCCTCCTAGAACTTCAAAAATTCATAACTAATTCATACAAGCTTGAAAAATTCCGAAATTTTTTCTGGGATCTACATACATGCAACCTATGCTCTGATACCATTGAAGGAATTTATGACCGTAGCGGAAGCGTAAATCACATTTACTTGCATAAAAACCTAATTAATCATGTATATAGATTTAAAAATTGTATGAACACAAGAAAAATACCTTGATAGCTTTCCTGGGATTGTTATGAATGTGTCTTTGATTTCCAGAAATCACCCCTCAAGTGTGAAGTGCGCTAATGGTATCCACCAAGATCAAATATCATATAGTAGATTAAGAACAATTGAGAAAATTAATTAAATGGTTTGGAATGATTTTGATGAACTTCAAAAGCTCTCCATGATCTTCTAAACCTCCTGGGATGTTTTGTGTTGTGTGTTTGTGATGTGTTTCCAACTCTTGGATATGTTTGATATTTAAAGAAATAAAGTCTTTACTTTATCTAATTAAATAATCATTTAATAATTAAAACCCTTTTAATTATTAATCCCATTCTGAAAATAATTCTCTCATAAAATTTAATTTCTCAAACTAAATTTTGTAATTAATAATTATTAAGAACTTTTCTTAATTTATTTATAATCTATTAAATCTCATTTAATAAATTATAAATAATTGCTAATTAATTATTTATTCAATAAATAAATAATTCATAGCCATTATTAATTATTCTCATCATCTATAAATATTTAACCTTTTTATGGTGTGACCCTTTAGGTTCAATATTAAGCCGGTAGTAGAAATAAATAATAATAAACTATTTATTATTACTTATACGAATTACTAATCAATTCGTTAAATATAATTACATAAGTAATTAATATTTATTCTACATCGTGAGTGATACTTTTGAATATATCGTGACTACCCGGATAATATGAATTCATTGCTTAGAATATATAAAACCTATTCAGCAAATGGTTACCGTACAATCAATTCCTTCTACCCGACAATATCCCGATTAAATACAAGGCATGGATCGCGTGTCAAGCCTATTTAATTTAATCATATAATTTCTTATACATTATGTCTAGTTCATTTGAATTAGAAACTCTTTCTAACTTCAATTACTCTGGCCAGAGATTCCAGAACTAACATAGTAAGAACATCATAGGATATTCACTTTCTTTTACTGAAAGGGGTAGATTCTTTATCGATCGTTAACTATCTTCATATACAAATTCCTATACCCGGAATAGAACTAATGATTGTCCCTTGAGGACTTAGAACTAAACCAAAACATAGTTCATTGTATATAAGATTACTTTAACGGTCTCAAGTCTAAGGACACTTGTACCACCATCAACTTATGAACAACTATTAACACGTGAGTAAACTCCATTAGTCGTTCATTTGATCAAGTCACGTTCAGTGAACTTATTCTCCAATAAGCACCTACATACTAGCTATAGTGTCATCACACGAATGTCTATGAGAACAGACATCCTTCCGAGGAAGCAAGCATAGTATGTACCGATCTTTACGGATTGACTAACTCCCAATTAGTTATCCTATGATCGGGAACTATTTAAGTTTAGTGTTATCATCTTCTAGATCTCATTATTATAATCTCATTATAATTCTAGAAGCTTTACTCTAAACTATGGATCTTCTTATTTAAACACTTTAAATAGATAAAGCCCGTAATAAAAACAACAAGTCTTTTATAATATAAATAAAATCAAATAAGATTACATGAAAGTATTTCCTAACCCATCACACATGATTGGGTTTAGGACAAAATACTATCAAACTCCCACTTGTACTAAAGCCAATCACTCTGGTATCTTATACCCATCTTATCTCTATGTCGATCAAAGTGAGCCTGAGACAATGCCTTAGTAAATGGGTCCGCTATGTTGTTATGTGTGTCAATTCTTGTTATATTGTGATCCTTGTTCCCTGATTTATTGTTAGCTTATAAGCTAGATAGATAACGTATCGGTTATAAGCTGGATATTGCTAAGACTCTTAGGAAAGGGCATTTGAGTCTCATTCTTCGAATATAGACCGGGAGTCAGTATTTCTTGATATATCTTGATTATTCCGGAGAGAATATTTAAGTTAATATTTCTCCATTATTTATTCAATAAATATTATTTCAAATATTCATTCGAACTTTATGTAGTCAACAAATATTATTTCTAGTATTCATTTAAAGTTGATTCACTTATCGAATTTTATCTCAATTATTCCTTTGGAATTTATTCATTATTTATTTATTGAATATTATTTCAGATATTCATCTGATCATTATCTAAATATTATTTCGAATATTCATTCGAGTTTTATTTATTTGATAAGTATTATTAATTTAAATATTCGTTAATTATTTAATGAATATTATTTGTGAATATTTATTCGAGGATTATTACGAGTGATATTTTATATTAAGATTATTCCTTCAATATTTTTTTAACTTAATAAATATTCTTTGGAATATTTATTTAATTCTTCTAACTCGTTTCAAAAATGATTTACTTCATTCAAATATTATCTTCGACCTTCGAATATTATGTAAATTATTTCGGAGTCTTATTATTAATACTTGTATCAAGAAAGGTTCTCAAAATTCCATTCTTCATTCAAATCTAACTTTCAAATTATAAGGGAACCTTACTTGAGAAATGTTATTTATCTTGTTGACTTCTCGGTCATAAATCCTTCGAAATTATTCTTTTCACTCGCAACTTGGTTGCTAATTGCTTATTGAATCTTTGTGTACCTTCTCATCATTCGAGGGGTAAGATTGTTGGAACAAGTTGGTATCCATTAACAATCAGTACCTTGGGAAATATTGGTGAATTTTCCTTTCCAACTAGATACGACTACTTTGTGGAGTCTTATCAACAAGTATTATACTTGGGGAAAGGGGGACGAACTTTACGTTTCAGAGTCGGGGATGTTATTCGAACTAGGAGCCGCGTAAGTGGCCGAGTGGCGCCGGTCCAGCAATGGCCCAACCGTTGGCTGGGGGTTCCAGAGGGCGGTAGACAAGTAAATCCGTCGGTGCTTCCTTCTACATGTAGAGAACAAAAGTGGGGAGCATAACATGCGACTGATCATCGTAAATGTTATGTCTTCTGGCGCGTCGATGCTCCAGGATTAGTTCATTTTCTCAGAGTTGGAAACTTTCTGCAACATTATCATTGTTGGCAGGGTGGAAAAGTGTTTGAAATTGGAATTGCAATATTTTTCCTGCAACTTTCTCTTTTATGATAAATGATAATATCTTGCTTATCTTTGACATAGCAGATATTTCCACGGATTATATGTTGAGTTACCTTGTAACTTCATCATTTACATTATACTTGCACTATCTTCGTTAATGCATGGCAAATGGTTTCAAAGATATTTGAACTATTATATATCATCACTGTTCAGTTATATTATTGTTGGTGGGCTATTGCTCACCCTTACTTATTTATTATGTCACAACAACAGCTAAGACTGATGGCCCGCGTAAGGAGCACTTGGCGCAAGCAGGTTACCCCAGCTCGAGGACTACCCGCTGATACCATTGCTGCCATTGTTGAGGTAGCATAGATAGACAACTTTTGACTTACCAGTTTAATTATATGTATAATTAATCCTAATCAACGGCAAGAACTTTTAAACTTATGATGTTATCCTTTTGGGTTGTAATAACTTTTATTCGTGGATTCTATAATTAGCAGACTTATTTCAATTTCATCTCTGGGACTATAACTGTTGTGTGTGTGTGAGTGGATATTATTGCGGGGTCACAACATGCTACAACCCGATCCCAATATTTTGGACTCAAGTCAAGTATTATTTATGGGAATGGAGATCGTAACGACCCGATCCCTGACCCCGGATCTGGGGGTGTTACAAAATCTTTGGGTGCAAGCAAAACCCTAAACACGATCCATCAACAATCCGAATCCAACTCTTCGGGTCCAAGTTTGTGATCAGATTAATCAAGCCCTAGCTTCTTTAATTACTTGCTCAAAGTGTGTTGTCCTTACATAAACACACACACATTTTGCACTCCCACTCTTCTATTTTTACAATTAAATATTCACACCAACCCAGAGAGACACAGAGAGAGAAGGATAGAGATGGCAGAGGAGTTTGAGTCAAAGGCCAAGTCAGGTGCATCACTCACTTACCCACAACAAGCTGGTGCTATTCGCAGGAACTCTTACCTTAACATTAACAACATGCCTTGCAAGGACTCTTTCTCTCTTCCCCCCCCCCTCTCTCCCTCTCAATCTCTCTCTCCCCCTTCTCTCTCCCTATCTCTCTCTATTTGTATGTTTGCGCATGTTTTTTATTTAATTGAGGTCCTCCTTTGTATTTTTAATTGGGGTTTTACCTTGTATGTTCATTTTTATTTTCTTTAATCACTGAGACTTGGCTGCTCTGTTGTTATGTCTGTTGTTATGTTCATTTTTTGTTTTATCCTTGACTATTATTCCATGTTTTTGTTCTCCTCTAATTCCCTTTCTTCAAAACCCCAAACCTACATTTGTCCTCTTCTTCACTACGAACACAAACAACCCCATCTTCCTTCTCTTTTTTTCTTTGTAATTTCATTTTTTTTCATCATTTTTGTAAATTTCAAATATTAACTCGTTCGTGTTGAATCGTTTTGTTTGCATATTAACTCGTTTTCTTCACTGAGTTGCTCTGTTGGTGATTATTGCTGTGTTCTGTGAGTCATCACCAGGTGTTGAGATGTGGATTAGAGAGTTCAGCATTTGTTTGTAATTAGTTCGAAATTTTCTGGGTGTTATTCTACTGAGTTCTGATTTGGTTGTGTTTTACCCATTTTAATGTTATCGGTTGGCTGATAAATTATCATGGCATGTCGTATTTGGTGGTTTTTAAGTGCATTTCCTTCTTTTTTTCTTTGTAATTTCATTTTTTTTCATCATTTTTCTAAATTTCGAACATTAACTCGTTCGTGTTGACTCGTTTAGTTTTAATATTAACTTGTTTTCTTCACTGAGTTGCTCTGTTGGTCATTGTTACTGTGTTCTGTGAGTCATCGTCTGGTGTTGAGATGTGGTTTTGAGAGTTCAGCATTCGTTTGTAATTAGTTCGAAATTTGTTGGGTGTTATTCTACTGAGTTCTGATTTCGTTGTTTTTTGCCCGTTTTCATGTTATCGGTTGGCTGATAAATTCTCGTGGCAAATCGTATTTGGTGGTTTTTGAGTGGATTTCCTTCTCTTTTTTTTCTTTGTAATTTCATTTTTGTAAATTTCTAATATTAACTCGTTCGTGTTGACTCGTTTTGTTTGAATACTGTTAGGTCCAAAATAGTTTGTAGAAGGGGGTTGAATACAAACTATACCGTTTTATCGAAATTATTCTTTGGGTGTATATTAAATTTTAAACAATTCGATTCGGAATAAAACGAACACCAATATTTCAAGTTAAATATAAAATTATATTAAACTTGATGGGGTGTGTCTACATACATGGGTACAAATTACAAGGTTTGATGACCAAACTAATTATTACAAATTCTATAAAAAATTCGACATGAACTTTTCTATATTTGTAATAAAAAGATCGAATGCTAAAAGCAATTCGAGAGATAAGTTCTAGGGAACTTAATCCGCTAGATAGTTCCAATAGTACAAGTAATCAAACTCTAGTGGTCAAGATATTACAATAAATACTAGAGATGAATTTACAAGTAATTTAAACTAAGTTAAAGCTCTAGAGGGGAGAAGAAAATAAATTTTTGGGTCTCTTTATTTCTCCCCTCTGTATCTCTCTTGGTCCGTGTATCTCTCTGTTTTCTTTTGTTCGTGTGTGTCTGCTCGAGAGATGATATTTGTGAAGATGTTGTTTTGATTTGTCCGGCTGCTTATCTCTTATATAAGCCAACTGCCTTCTTTTTGACACCTTTAACTCTTGGAAATAGTATAGCTTCTGCCAGAAATAATAGGTTCATTACCTTGTAATAGTATAGTAGCTGGCACGGGCAATAGTACTCACAAGTCCATGTAATAGTATAGAACACTAAAAACCTCGGTAAATGTATGGATTACTAAAAACCTCGGTAATAGCATGGATGGCTGGAAATAGTATAGCTGGAATGTCTCGATAATAGTATAACATACTATTACTGGTCAGTTCCAAAAATAGTATAACTGAAATTCCAGAAATAGTATCAAGGAATTTCTCTGTAATAGTATAACATACTATTACAAGGCAGTAATAGTATAGCATACTATTACAAGAACAAACCAAAAAACTATTTCTTGTTAATAATTCAAGGATTAATTAATTTGTATAATTAATTTATTAAATAAATTAATTCTTCTAGAATTAATTCATTAAATAAATTAATCAAATAATTTAGTTAATTAATAATAGGATTATTATTAATTCTGATTTAATTAATTGATTAATTTAAATAATAAATTAATTCTGATTGAATTAATTTACAAAATAAATTAGTCAACTTATTAAATTAATTAAAGGAGAATTAATATGAAGTCCTTTGATAATTATATTAATCCTAATTTAATTAACCTTTTAATTAATTTACAGAATAAAATAATTTTGATAGAATTAATTTATCAAATAAATCAACCAAATGATTTAAACAATTAAGAGAGAATTAATACACCTCCTTGATAGCATAACCCTTGTGGTTTCTTCATCTGACAATTCTGATCATCCACAATAATTACTCCTCGAGCCAGTCTTGATACCGAAATCCTTGTGGTTAATTATTGTAGCACTTCTGTTGCTTGCACAATGATTTATACTATTACCAGTCTTGATAGCTTGAACCACTTGAAGTGAATGAAGAACTTCCACTACGTGATGTTGACACTCGATGCACGGTCTGGTTCATGAGAGACTAACCGCATTGACTGTTCTTCATAATTTGACTTTGAAGTTGTGGTTCCTGTCATCCTTTTCTTCACTCTTTATTCAAACCTTTATAATTTGTATTCTGCCACTGTAGGAACCTCTTGTCACTATAACTAGAACCCACTGTCTTGATTACTCCATTGACGATTGATCAACTGAATGAACTTCTTCAAGTGTAGTATAACTCAAAATGGTAAATTGACTTTGTCTTCTTTCTCTTGATAGTTGAACATTTGAGATCCCTGTGACAGTAGATATATACTATTTACTATTACAATCTTGTTTAAGTTGAGTTGAATCCTCGATGTTTACAAATAGGGTAAACATATGACTTTCAATCTCCCCCTATTTGTTTGTTAAGCAATAAAATACAAATTCCTAGAGGATAACTCAACTAAAAACAAGAAGAAGAAAAAGCATTAAAGAACTATAGTAAATAATACATAAAAAAAAATTTGGTTTAGCTTTAACATTTCCAGAATCTCAGTAGATGAAATGATAAATGATTGTTCCTTTGACACTGAACTGATCTTCATTAAGTAACTCAT
The DNA here is from genome assembly GCA_036435485.1 of Saposhnikovia divaricata. Classification (NCBI taxonomy): domain Eukaryota; kingdom Viridiplantae; phylum Streptophyta; class Magnoliopsida; order Apiales; family Apiaceae; genus Saposhnikovia; species Saposhnikovia divaricata. Next base: position 40,806,216 of record CM071599.1, read on the forward strand.
CTTCATTTCATGACATATCTGCCTGATAACCCTTTACATCAAACATTGAACATTATCAGCAGATACTAGAATTCTTCAGTGGTAAAGAATATGACTTGTCAAACACATATTGAAGATTTCTTCTTTGTCGTTTCATACTTCTCTCCTTCCTTATGTCTCCCTACCTAATGTGATATGTCTCCTCCTTATAAGGGTGAATATTGTTTCACTCCCCCTGACAAGGTGAATACTGTTTACTCCCCCTGACAAGGTCAATGCCTTTTCATATCTCTCACCCTTCCTAAGGTACATCATTTTTCTTCCATATCTCTCCCCTTAGATAGAAAATCTTCCCCTCATTAAGGTAAGATTCTTGAATATCTCTCCCCCTTTGTTGAGGTAAAGATAAACTTCTTCTTGAAATAATCTCCCCCTTAGTTGAGTATATCTTACTAAGGTAAGCTTTTAGCTTGAATATACCTTCTTCAATATATCTCTCCCCCCTTAGTTGAGGAATCCTCCAAGAATTCAATTATAGCAAACATCCAATTAAATGAGATGATACCAAATATTCAATTATAACACACCTCTTACCTTTAGTACAACAGATTCTTCATACATATACCATTGTCTGCTACAATAAAGAAAAGAGGCTTTGCTTGTGTTGAAGGATTTTCATGAAGACTTCCAGAATAGAAGTATGTAGTTTGATCAACTTTTCCCTTTAGATATTATAGAATGGCCTCACTATTGATCATCCTGACAACCAAATCTCCCGACAATTTCCTTATATCTCCCAACTCTTGTAATTGAACTTTGTTTGGGGAATAGGGAATGGGATTTGGTGTTTATTTTTCTTCCTCACTGTGAGTGTGTGATTCTGTTTCGTGTACCTCACAAGTGTTAAACTCATCTCTCCACTCATATCACCATAGCCCCTTCTAGAGAGGTCACTGGTGGTGCAATGGGGTTTCGTAAATCTCCGATCCTCGTTGGACTCGTCAGACGAATCTGAGTCATAATCTACAAGTTGATAAAATTTTCCCTTTTTGTGGGTTTCAGAATTGAATTCTGAGAAGGTAAACAATGAAATCAAAACTTAGAATTAAGATCATGTTTCCTTATAATGTCTGTGACGACATCTCCTTGTTTAACTCATTAGGTGAATCTGAATCACAGTCAACAAGTTACCGATCCGCACCTATGTCGGACCCGATAGCCGCAGGATCCAGAGATGTTCCCTCTGGGGAGTTAGATAGTGATCCTGAAAGATTTTGCATTAGGGATCAAAGCCTTCTCTTGAGGTCTATGAAGACTCTTGGTTCTTTGAGGAACCTTCAACTTATAATCCTAACCGTAAAATGGTCGGAGTATTAGTTGTTTCCGTCAATTCGTCCTTAGTGTGTGCAATCTCAATTTATGCATTGGAAGTATTTTAGTCTTGTGTATAAGGTAGTGACTTACTAACAGATGCCCTGGCCGACAGGCAAATTTTAATAGACTCATCCTGTTGAGAGAATGAATCCAGAGACTGTTTTATTGCCATTTTCAGCTCTGCATCCTTTTGGGAGAATGCAGGCGAGCTTACAGATACCTCAATTTATATATATTTATTCTCCTTGAGAGGTAGAGCTGTGGGTTTACTATCCCTCACATCCTTATTTGATGCATCAAGTACAGTTACTCCCTTAATGACCTCTAGTCAATAGGTTACTTCCACTTCAGGGGTAAGTTAGGATGTGTTTAGATATGGATTTATAGTCCGGGATAGAAGTTGTTGGATTTACAACCTCATGATTTTCAATTGTGAGAAACCTTCCACTAGGAGCTGAACCTGCATCACATAGCAGTAGAGCAACATAGAGATAGAATGCATTTACATCATACCAGAACATTGAGTGAAAACATATGCATTATATCATGTGAGAGAAATGATGTACAGTTGTGACTTCAAAAAGTTTTACAATATAAGCAATCACAACTGTAGAAAGAATTGAGTTTTCTTTTAAAAACTGTTAATATGCAAGAGTTTGTATTTATGCATAAAACAATGTATTATCATGTCTTTTAATGAAAACTAGGTTGTTAATATTGAAAAGACACAAACTCTTGACTTCGCAGTAATTAAGAAAGAAAGATAAATATATACTAACACTAATGATTTGTAGATAAGCAACATTTACATAGAATAAATCCTAAGTAATATCATCAGAGCTAATATATACATCACAATTGGTCTGCAATAAAGTATTAGAACAACTAGCAATTGTTAGTAAACAAATATTCACTATTTGATACCAACTGTTAGTATTTATCAGAAACTTTAGAATGCAAGTAATTGTGTTTGTAATTTCTTTACCAGTATTAAATTATGAGCAAATAAACCATTGAATTGCTTCAAGTCATAATTTAACTAAGATAAAAAAATAATCACTGTTAAATAATGAATAATCAATTATGCCAATTGTTTGATATTGTTAAATTGAATACCAATTGTCAGAATGAATATTAGTATATAACTACTTATGATTATCATTCACTGATATTCATAAGCACGGGGAACTGGTTGTCAAGAAATACACAAGCTTTTAAGATATAACATTTTAAACTTATGATTTCAAGGCAACTCCTCGTTTATAACAGTTGTTAACTCCTAACAACTGCTAGATGGTAGACAACCTTGGTTCTATAGATAAGACTTTATTACCAAAGTTGTCTTGTCTGCAATCTTCGAAATAATCTTCTAAGTCCAATACACCTTGATCCATTGTATATAACATATATTATCAACGTGATTAGAAGTTGCAAATAATCATAAAAATTATTCCAAGTTAATTTTCACTTAGGAAATTTTCACAACTTGTATAGTAGTGTGAGTGAATTTCAAAAGATACAACATTGATTACTTAGAGGAGTTCTAAGTAATTTCACTCATGCCAATACATCTCACAATTAGTTAGTAAATAGAATTCTAACAAAATATCATTAAATGATATAAGTCAAAACTTCAATACAACCAATTGTTAGAACCATGATATTAATTATAGTGAATTTCTGAAAATGGAACATTGATGAATTCACTAGAATTAACATCTGACAACTAAATTGAAAACCAACAAAATTGTTAGGTCCAATTCAGTTTGTTGTATATTTATTTTAATAAATATGAGGTACAGAGCAAATACTTAAATTGAATTGCTTCAAGTTCCATAACCCATATAAATCAAAATCATAATAATAATAATAATAAATAAATAAGTAATAAATCTCTATGAGTTAGATTTTAGCACTTAATTATTTAAATTATCCTTAAATATCACCAATAAAATATATGTCAATTATACACATGGTAATCAATAAATAAATAAGTAATAAATCTCTATGAGTTAGATTTTAGCACTTAATTATTTAAATTATCCTTAAATATCACCAATAAAATATATGTCAATTATACACATGGTAATCATTCAACAGATAATTCTCAGCGTGAGGTCTGGATGTAAATAAGTTCACAAGTCCTTTCGAAATGGACAATTGAATACTTATGAACTCATTTATGAATTGCTCATAATGAATTAACAAGTCCTTTCAATACTCACAATTGAATACTTGTAAACTCATTTAAGAATTACTTATGATAAAATCACAAGTCCTTTCAATACGGACAATTGAATACTTGTGAGCTTACTTAAGAATTACTTAACAGATGGGATTTGCAAATCATATAGCATTAATAAAATCCAAAGTTTACAAACCAATCTTGAAAAATTAATTTCATCAAGTGATTTAGCAAACATGTCTGCAAGTTAATCTTAATGAAAGACATGCTCTCAAAAGAATTGATACCTTTTGCAAGATGCTTAGTCTTGAGCGTTCCACAGAGTTGTTGGAGATGAATTTGATTCCTTGTGTTCTCCTGCTTTCGTACAACTCATTTGATCTGTCTCTATGCAGCAAAACATGTCAGAACTGATGTCTCTAGGGTACCATCTCCTTAGATTTGGGTCCAACTTAAGACATCTGAAAATCAATTGTAATATCTACAAAAAAAAAATTCTCTAGGTTCCACTTGGGGCCTTGCACATTTGCATATTGGGAATAAAATATGTGTGTAAGTGATCTATTAGCAATTGAATAAGATAATGAGCTAATGATTCCTTTATAGCCGAGTAGATCCTAAACTTGTTGGGTTAAATATTTCTAGGGTACCATTTCCTCAGATTTGGGTCCAGCTTAAGATTTTTGATTACCAACTTGTTAGGTCCAAACTAATAGGTCAAAAGCTAGCTATAGTGGTGTGTTGGCAGAGAGTCTTGACAGGTCTAGAATCTTCTGAACACAAACAAAAGATCCTTGATTTATTTTTATTGTCATCATTCTTTTGGCTTAGTAAAGTAAATCAAAAGAATTGCAACTTTACCAACATCAAAACAGCAAATATCTTGATATCAATTTATAGTTAGTAGACCAACATATAATATAATCATGATATCATTGCACATATATCATTTATATTTGTGCCTAAAGATGTAGAGAGTTCTATAAATATGACACCAATTGTTAAAAGATACCAACTGTTAAAGATTGATACCAACTATTAAATTATAGGTATGGTGTCATACCATGTCTTCCATGCTTGCTTGAGTGATAATACCAGTTCATATATACTACCTGTAGAGATCTTCCATTATCTCACCAACCAGGAGTGCACTTGTTCACATTCCTCTAGCATCCAGATTCAATAGGTCCAGATGTCAATTATAATCTTGAATGTCAGCAGGTACCTGATATCCTCAAGTCTTGTCACTGGTGCTTCTTGTCAGATATACTGTCTTATCAGCTTGTAACCTTGCATCCAGTTTGGCCTTGTCCCTCATAACAATGCCTTGACATCATCCAGGTAGACTACTGGTTATCCTTGTACCAAATATAGCCTTGTTGTTTGGTCTGGATACCAGCTTCCCTACAGTCTGCCTTTTGTACTGATTGAGATCATCTTGCATTGCAATCACTCAATCTGGATCTTTCAGAGCCTTTGTAGCTTGCTTAGTTTCTTATAAAAGAAAACTAAAGAAATAATCATTGGTAGTTGAAGCTCTGCTAGTCTTTTACTTCCATAATTATGAACACTAAGAACTAGGACAAAGAATTAATTGATTCAACATTCTTTGTCTTGGCAGACATGTTCTCATAGTGTCCTATGATTTTCAATGTGGTGTTGAGTTGACTGGTTGATCCATCAGTTGCTCCCCCTAACATGCTGTTGGGTTTACATGAAGATTCTCCATGTTTGACATTGCTTGGATCTGAATTACCATCACCATTGACAGCTGGGAGCTAGAAGTTGTTGAACATCACTAAGACTTCAATCACCTTCTGTTGATTAATAACAATCACCCTGTAGGCTATTGACTCCACTGAGTAACCAAGGAAATTTTCCTTTTGAGAATTAGCTGATTGCCAAGATTCTTATTTCCATTTATCATTGCAAAACAATTTCCTTCATACTTGTGGGGTCTTCCTATAATTCTTACTGATCAGGGTTTGATCATATAAGTAGCAAACTATTGACTGCTTCAGCATTAATACTTTTGAAGGTCCAGAAATCATCAAGAACACTAATTGATAGGTCCTGTTATCTGGTCTCCAAGTTGTCTTAGTCAGTTTTGCTTCCTGCCAATATTCTAGATGTGATCAATCACCATCAGTGGTGTCTTGTCTTCAGATTGTCTGAACAACAACTTGTTTGTTGAGAGAAGTTATCAGTCATCACCACTAAAGTATATTTTTCTTTGATGTAGAACTTCTGTGTGATGCTTATTTGACTTCCCTTTATGACATGCCTCATAATTCATTTTCCTTTAATTCAATATGAAGAAGTCTCATTTACTGATTCGATTTCCAGGAATAAATCTCTTAATTTGACATTCAGGTGAGAGAGCTCCTTATGTCATCATAGCTGAACTCTTTTCTGATGAAGATTTAAATTAACCCTTGTTGACTTCACCTTTGACTGAGATTCCATGTCAACTACAAATAAGTTCTCTTTCCTTACTCCTCGAGTAGTAGGTTCTTCATCTTCTAAAAATGCTTTATTACTGAAAACATTCCTAGCTATTGAATATCCATGACCCTGGGTCATACCCTTGCTGTTGTCTCCAAGGGATAAACCACTTGGCCAATCTTCACATTCACATTTGATAGCAGGGTTCTTTCTTCGATGATATGCTTTGAATAAATCAATAATACTGCATAATCGATTAACCTGATAAGCCCTACATTCACAAATGGATAAAAATTTCTTGGTACCAAGATTTACTTGGGTCCAGATGGATTAGAGATATCTCTGTTTATAGAGGTAATCTACAGACTTGACATTCATACAGCATACAAACCATCACACATTTAAAAAATGCAAACTATGACATGTATGCATTAGTGGTAACAACAAACATAGCATTCATATAGCAATAAAACCATCACACATTTAAAACGTACAAACTATGCCATGAAATGCTATTTAGAAAATCCAGTTAACCTATATACCAGAATTTTCTAAAACCAGTTGGAATAAAAGAATTAATAAGTAATCACTAATTCTATCTAGTCCAAGGATGTTGTTATATACTAGCTAATAGTCTGTATTACCTAAGTAGGTTTTAGATACAACTTTGTGTTCTACAAACATCCTAGGTAATCAATCCATCTTATAAACCTTTTTAAAACCTTAACAAACAATTCAAAATGAATAAACAAATCTATTTTACTGGGGATCCTAAAACTAGCTTAAGCAGAGGTCTTATATGCTTAACATATAGCAATAAAGAATTAAAAGATATTGTCTAAGGAACAGCTCTAACTCACTACTGCAATTAATTAAATTCAGCAAATATTCATACATATATTAAGATCTTATAACCAAATATATAACAATTTAAAACTAAGATCTCAACATGCATTGAATTCTGAGAATTACATATTACATTAGTTTGAAGAATTGATACCTGAGACATGTGAGGTGAATGATCTTCAGAGATTGCTATGAAAGCAAGATATTCATTATATTCTTCTCATCATCTGATCCATCCCAACTCTTTCCTTTAGCAATATAAGTTCTGCACCGATGCTTCTATTTCATCTCATTTAATGAATCCCTATTCATCTTTGTCTGGTATAATTCTGTACCATGTTATACACCTTGATAGTTATTTATCACATATAGCTTTTCATAACTGCAACTATCATGTCTTGTTCTTTCCACCATCTCAGTCTTGTAACCACCTCTTGAGTTGAACTATATCTTGAAGAGTTTCTATTTTGGAATAGATAGGACTGATCCCTGGATACAACTTTAGCACTCATTCTGAATTAGTAACTCTTCATGTCTGTTCTGAGGTTCCATCATTAATTCTGACTGAGATGTCTAACTGTCTAGTCCATTCTTAAACCTCCTTGATTCCATTTTTCTAAAATCTCTGTTGATTCCTTGAAAGATATTTATTTGGTACAAACCACTAAGTGTTTTGGATTTAGCATTGGGGAAATTCACTAAGTGTTTGTAAATCATTAAATCACTAAAGTTGACTAAAATCTTCAAGAAAAATTCCATCCACTAAAACCTCTTTCATTCCTGCTTCTGAAATACCAATAAGTCACATGGAATATGACTTACAAAAACTTAACAAATTAATCTTCAGCAGGTAGAAATTAATTCCATTGAAAAATACATCTTCTTCAAAGATTCAAAATCATCTTTGACGTCCAGAGGAATCTTCCACTAACAATATTCTTAGAACCACTGGCTTAGAAAAAATTCAAATTATTTAAAATTCAAAAACTTCAAGGACTTGAAAATTTTTGAGAAATAAAAAAATCTGAAAGTAAGTTCAAATTGTTTAAAATTTGAAATTAGAGTCAAATTAATTAAGAATCAAAAAATCTCAAGAAATGAAAATTTTTGAGAGTTAAAGAATCCGAAAATAAATTCAAGTTAATTCAAATTTGAAAGTATCAAGAATTAAAAATTTTGAGAATTAAACAATTTGAAAATTAACTCAAGTTATTTAAAAATCAAAATTTCCAAGAATTAATCATTTCAAGAATTAAAAAATTCGAATATAAGTTAAGATTATTTAACAATCAAAAAATCTCAAAAATGAATATTTTGAAGGTTAAAGAATTCGAAAATAAAGGAGTTGACTTGTTGGTCTAATACTGGATTTAATTTATGTATGGGTCAACAAACTCGAAAACCAATTGGAGGACCACAAAAATAAGGATCTTGATTTGTGCGTCAATCAGAAGGCGCGGATACCAATTGTTAGGTCCAAAATAGTTTGTAGAAGGGGGGTTGAATACAAACTATACCGTTTTATCAAAATTGTTCTTTGGGTGTATATTAAATTTTAAACAATTCGATGCGGAATAAAACTAATACCAATATTTCAAGTTAAATATAAAATTATATTAAACTTGATGGGATGTGTCTAAATACACGGGTACAAATTACAAGATTTGATGACCAAACTAATTATTACAAATTCTATAGAAAATTTTACATGAACTTTTCTATATTTGTAATAAAAAGATCGAATGCTAAAAGCAATTCGAGAGATAAGTTCTAGGAAACTTAATCCGCTAGATAGTTCCAATAGTACAAGTAATCAAACTCTAGTGGTCAAGATATTACAATAAATACTAGAGATGAATTTACAAGTAATTAAAACTAAGTTGAAGCTCAACAGGGGAGAAGAAAATAAATCTTTGGGTCTCTTTATTTCTCCCCTCTGTATCTCTCTTGGTCCGTGTATCTCTCTATTTTCTTTTGTTCGTGTGTGTCTGCTCGAGAGATGATATTTGTGAAGATGTTGTTTTGATTTGTCCGGCTGCTTTTCTCTTATATAAGCCAACTGCCTTCTTTTTGACACCTTTAACTCTTGGAAATAGTATAGCTTCTGCCAGAAATAATAGGTTCATTCCCTTGTAATAGTATAGTAGCTGGGAAATAGTACTCACAAGTCCATGTAATAGTATAGAACACTAAAAACCTCGGTAATAGTATGGATTACTAAAAACCTCGGTAATAGTATGGATGGCTGGAAATAGTATAGTTGGAATGTCTCGGTAATAGTATAGCATACTATTACTGGTCAGTTCCAGAAATAGTATAACTGAAATTCCAGAAATAGTATCAAGGAATTTCTCTGTAATAGTATAACATACTATTACAAGGCAGTAATAGTATAGCATACTATTACAAGAACAAACCAAAAAACTATTTCTTGTTAATAATTCAAGGATTAATTAATTTGTATAATTAATTTATTAAATAAATTAGTTCTTCTAGAATTAATTTATTAAATAAATCAATCAAATAATTTAGTTAATTAATAATAGGATTATTATTAATTCTGATTTAATTAATTGATTAATTTAAATAATAAATTAATTCTGATTGAATTAATTTACAAAATAAATTAGTCAACTTATTAAATTAATTAAAGGAGAATTAATATGAAGTCCTTTGATAATTATATTAATCCCAATTTAATTAACCTTTTAATTAATTTACAGAATAAATTAATTCTGATAGAATTAATTTATCAAATAAATCAACCAAATGATTTAAACAATTAAGAGAGAATTAATACACCTCCTTGATAGCATAACCCTTGTGGTTTCTTCATCTGACAATTCTGATCATCCACAATAATTACTCCTCGAGCCAGTCTTGATACCGAAATCCTTGTGGTTAATCATTGTAGCACTTCTGTTGCTTGCACAATGATTTCTACTATTACCAGCCTTGATAGCTTGAACCACTTGAAGTGAATAAAGAACTTCCACTACATGATGTTGACACTCGATGCACGGTCTGGTTCATGAGTGACCAACCACATTGACTGTTCTTCATATTTTGACTTTGAAGTTGTGGTTCCTTTCATCCTTTTCTTCACTCTTTATTCAAACCTTTATAATTTGTATTATGCCACTGTTGGAACCTCTTGTCACTATAAATAGAACCCACTATCTTGATTACTTCACTGACGCTTGATCAACTAAATGAACTTCTTCAAGTGTAGTATAACTCAAAATTGAACATATGACTTTCAAATACTAACTCGTTCTCTTGACAATTGAACATTTGAGATCCTTGTGATAGTAGATATATACTATTTACGATTACAATCTTTTTAAGTTGAGTTGAATCCTCGATGTTTACAAATAGGGTAAACATATGACTTTCAAATACTAACTCGTTTTCTTCATTGAGTTGCCCTATTGGTGATTGTTGCTGTGTTCCGTGAGTCATCGCCTGGTGTTGAGATGTGGTTTAGAGAGTCCAGCATTCGTTTATAATTAGTTCGAAATTTGATGGGAGTTACTCTACTGAGTTCAGATTTGGTTGTGTTTTACCCGTTTTAATGTTATCAGTTAGCTGATAAATTATCGTGGCTTGTCGTATTTGGTGGTTTTTGAGTGAATTTCCTTCTCTTTTTTTCTTTGTAATTTCATTTTTTTCATCATTTTTGTAAATTTCTAAAATTAACTCGTCCGTGTTGACTCGTTTTGTTTGCATATTAACTTGTTTTCTTCCCTAAGTTGCTCTATTGGTGATTGTTGCTGTGTTCTGTGAGTCATCGCCTGGTGTTGAGATGTGGTTTAGAGAGTTCAGCAACGTTTGTAATTATTTCGAAATTTGCTGGGTGTTATTCAACTGAGTTCTGATTTGGTTGTGTTTTACCCGTTTTAATATTATCGATTGGCTGATAAATTCACGTGGCTTGTCATATTTTGTGGTTTTTGACTGGATTTCCTTCTCTTTTTTTCTTTGTATTTTCCTTTTTTTCATCATTTTTGTAAATTTCTAATATTAACTCGGTCGTGTTGACTCGTTTTGTTTGCATATTAACTCGTTTTCTACACTGAGTTGCTCTGATGGTGATTATTGTTGTGTTCCGTGAGTCATCGCCTGGTGTTGAGATGTGGTTTATAGAGTTCAGCATTCGTTTGTAATTAGTTCGAAATTTGTTGGGTGTTATTATACTGAGTTCTGATTTGGTTGTGTTTTACCCATTTTAATGTTATCGATTGGCTGATAAATTCTCGTGGTATGTCGTATTTGGTGGTTTTTGAGTGGATTTCCTTCTCTCTTTTTCTTTGTAATTTCATTTTTATCCACCATTTTTTAAATTTCTAAAATTAATCGTTCGTGTTGACCCATTTTGTTTGAATATTAACTCGTTTTCTTCACTGAGTTGCTCTGTTGGATACTGTTGTTGTGTTCTGTGAGTCATCGCCTAGTGTTGAGAAGTGGTTTAGAGAGTTCAGCATTCGTTTATAATTACTTCGAAATTTGCTGGGTGTTATTCTACTGAGTTCTTATTTGGTTGTGTTTTACCCGTATTAATGTTATCGGTTGGCTGATAAATTCTCGTGGCATGTCAAATTTGGAGGTTTTAGCGTGGATTTCTAATATTAACTCGTTGTGTTGACTCATTTTGTTTGAATATTAACTCGTTTTCTTCACTGAGTTGCTCTGTTGGTGATTATTGCTGTGTTTTGTGCGTCATCGCCTGGTGTTGAGATGTGGTTTAGAGAGTTCAGTATTCGTTTGTAAGTAGTTCGAAATTTGCTGGGTGTTACTCTACTGAGTTCTGATTTGGTTGTGTTTTACCCGTTTTAATGTTATTGGTTGGTTGATAAATTCTCGTGGCATATCGTATTTGGTGGTTTTTGAGTGGATTTCCTTCTTTTTTCCCTTGTAATTTCATTTTTTTTCTTCGTTTTTGTAAATTTTTAATATTAACTCATTCGTGTTGACTCGTTTTGATTGCATATTAACTCGTTTTCTTCACAGAGTTGCTCTGCTGGTGATTGTTGTGTTCTGTGAGTCATCGTCTGGTGTTGAGATGTGGTTTAGAGAGTCCAGCATTCGTTTCTAATTAGTTCAAAATTTGCTGGGTGTTATTCTACTGAGTTCTGATTTGGTTGTGTTTTACCCGTTTTAATGTTATCGGCAGGCTGATAAATTCTCGTGGCAAGTCAAATTTGGTGGTTATTGAGTGGATTTCCTGCTTTTTTTTCTTTGTAATTTCCTTTTTTTAATCGTTTTCATAATTTTGTAATATTAACTCGTTCGTGTTGACTCGTTTTGTTTGCATATTAACTCTTTTTCTTCATTGAGTTGCTCTGGTTGTGATTGTTACTGTGTTATGTGAGTCATCACCTGGTGTTGAGATGTAGTTTAGAGAGTTCAGCATTCATTTGTAATTAGTTCGAAATTTGCTGGGTGTTATTCTATTGAGTTCTGATTTGGTTGTGTTTTACCCATTTTAAAGTTATCGGTTGGCTGATAAATACTCTTGGCATGTAGTATCTGGTGGTTTTTAATTGGATTTCCTTCCTTTTTTTTGTCTTCGTAATTTCATTTTTTTTCTTCATTTCTGTAAATTTCTAATATTAACTCGTTCGTGTTGACTCGTTTTGTTTGCATATTAACTAGTTTTCTTCACTGAGTTGCTCAGTTGGTGATTGTTGCTGTGCTCTGTGAGTCATCGCCTGGTTTTGAGATGTGGTTTAGAGAGTTGAGCATTCGTTTGTAAATAGTTCAAAGTTTGCTGGGTCTTATTCTACTGAGTTCTGATTTGGTTGTGTTTTACCCGTTTTAATGTTATCGGTTGGCTGATAAATTCTCGTGGCAAGTCGTATTTGGTGGTTTTTGAGTGGATTTCTTTTTTTTTTCTTTGTAATTTCATTTTTTTCTTCGTTTTTGTAAATTTCTAATATTAACTCGTTCGTGTTGACTCGTTTTATTTGTATCTTAACTCGATTTCTTCACTGAGTTGCTCTTTTGGTCATTGTTGTTGTGTTCTGTGAGTCCTCGTCTGGTGTTGACATGTGGTTTAGAGAGTCCAACATTCCTTTGTAATTAGTTCAAAATTTAATGGGTGTTATTCTACTGAGTTCTGATTTGGTTGTGTTTGACCCGTTTTAAAGTTATCGGTTGGCTAATAAATTCTCGTGGCATGTCGTATTTGGTGGTTTTTGAGTGGATTTCCTTCTTTTTTTCTTTGTATTTTCATTTTTTCATGGTTTTTGTAAACTTCTAATATTAACTCGTTCGTGTTGACTCGTTTTTTTTTACATATTAACTCGTTTTCTTCACTGAGTTGCTCTGTTGGTGATTGTTGTTGTGTTCTGTGAGTCATCGCCTGGTGTTGAGATGTGGTTTAGAGAGTTCAGCATTCGTTTGTAATTAGTTCGAAATTTGCTGGGTGTTATTCTATTGAGGTCTGATTTGGTTGTGTTTTACCCGTTTTAATGTTATCGGTTGACTGATAAATTCTCGTGGCATGTCGTATCCGGTGGTTTTTGAGGGTATTTCCTTCCTTTTTTTGTCTTTGTAATTTTGTTTTTTTTTTCTTCATTTTTCTAAATTTCTAATATTTACTCGTTCGTGTTGACTCGTTGTGTTTGCATATAAACATGCTTTCTTCACTGAGTTGCTCTGTTGGTGATTGTTGTTGTGTTCTGTGAGTCATCGCCTGGTGTTGAGACGTGGTTTAGAGAGTTCAGCATTCGTTTGTAATTAGTTCGAAATTTGCTGGGTGTTATTTTACAGAGTTCTGATTTGGTTGTGTTTTACCCATTTTAATGATATCGATTGGCTGATAAATTCTCGTGGCATTTCGTATTTGGTGGTTTTTGAGTGGATTTCCTTCGTTTTTTTCTTTGTAATTTCAATTTTTCTTCATCATTTTTGTAAATTTCTAATATTAACTCGTTCGTGTTGACTCGTTTTGTTTGCATATTAACTCGTTTTCTTCACTGAATTGCTCTGTTGGTGATTGTTGCTGTGTTCTGTGAGTCATCGCCTGGTGTTGAGATGTGGTTTTGAGAGTTCTGCGTTCGTTTGTAAGTAGTTCGAATTTGTTGGGTGTTATTCAACTGAGTTCGGATTTGGTTGTGTTTTACCCGTTTTAATGTTATCGGTTGGCTGATAAATTCTTGTGGCATGTCGTATTTGGTGGTTTTTGAGTGGATTTCCTTCTTTTTTTTCTTTGTAATTTCATTTTTTTTAATCTTTTTTTTAAAATTTCTAATATTAATTCATTCGTGTTGACTCATTTTGTTTGCATATTAAATAATTTTCTTCACTGAGTTGCTCTGTTGGTGGTTGTTGCCGTGTTTTGTGAGTCATCGCCTGGTGTTGAGATGTGGTTTAGAGAGTTCAGCATTCGTTTGTAATTATTTCAAAATTTGCTGGGTGTTATTCTACTGAGTTCTGATTTATTTGTGTTTTACCCGTTTTAATGTTAATGGTTGGCTGATAAATTCTCGTGGCATGTCGTATCTGGTGGCTTTTGAGTGGATTTCCTTCCTTTTTTTATGCTTGTAATTTCTTTTTTTTCTTCGTTTTTGTAAATTTCTAATATTAACTCGTTCCTGTTGACTCATTTTGTTTGCATATTAACTCGTTTTCTTCACTGAGTTGCTCTGTTGGAGATTGTTGCTGTGTTCCGTGAGTCTTCGTCTGGTGTTGAGATGTGGTTTAGAGAGTTCAGCCTTCGTTTGTAATTAGCTCAAAATTTGCTGGGTGTTATTCTACTGTGTTCTGATTTGGTTGAGTTTTACCCGTTTTAATGTTATCGGTTGGTTGATAAATTCTCGTGGCATGTCGTATCTGGTGGTTTTTGAGTGGATTTCCTTCCTTTTTTTTTTGTCTTTGTAATTTTGTTTTTTTTCTTCGTTTTTGTAAATTTCTAATATTAACTCGTTCGTGTTGACTCGTTGTGTTTGCATATAAACAAGTTTTCTTCGCTGAGTTGCTCTGTTGGTGATTGTTGCTGTGTTCTGTGAGTCATCGCCTGGTGTTGAGATGTGGTTCAGAGAGTTCGGCATTCCTTTGTAATTAGTTCGAAATTTGCTGGGTGTTATTCTACTGAGTTCTGATTTGGTTGTGTTTTACCCGTTTTAATGTTATCGGTTGGCTCATAAATTCTCGTGGTATATCGTGTTTGGTGGTTTTTGAGTGGATTTCCTTCTTTTCCTTTGTTTGTAATTATTATTTTTTTCATCATTTTGGTAAATTTCTAAAATTAACTCGTTCGTGTTTACTCGTTTTGTTTGCATATTAACTAGTTTTCTTCACTGAGTTGCTCTGTTGGTGATTGTTGCTGTGCTCTGTGAATCATCGCTTAGTGTTGAGATGTGGTTTAGAGAGTTAAGCATTCGTTTGTAAATAGTTCAAAGTTTGCTGGGTCTTATTCTACTGAGTTCTGATTTGGTTGTGTTTTACCCGTTTTAATGTTATCGGTTGGCTGATAAATTCTCGTGGCAAGTCGTATTTGGTGGTTTTTGAGTGGATTTCCTTCTTTTTCTTTCTTTGTAATTTCATTTTTTTCTTCGTTTTTGTAAATTTCTAATATTAACTCGTTCGTGTTGACTCGTTTTATTTGTATCTTAACTCGATTTCTTCACTGAGTTGCTCTTTTGGTCATTGTTGTTGTGTTCTGTGAGTCATCGTCTGGTGTTGAGATGTGGTTTAGAGAGTCCAGCATTCGTTTGTAATTAGTTCGAAATTTACTTGGTGTTATTCTACTGAGTTCTGGTTTGGTTGTGTTTGACCCGTTTTAAAGTTATCGGTTGGCTGATAAATTCTCGTGGTATGTCGTATTTGGTGGTTTTTGAGTGGATTTCCTTCTTTTCCTTTGTTTGTAATTATTTTTTTTTTCATCATTTTGGTAAATTTCTAAAATTAACTCGTTCGTGTTGACTCATTCTGTTTGCATATTAACTCGTTTTCTTCACTGAGTTGCTCTGTTGGTGATTGTTGCTGTGTTCTGTGAGTCTTCGCCTGGTGTAGAGATGTGGTTTAGAGAGTTCATCCTTCGTTTGTAATTATTTCGAATTTGCTGGGTGTTATTTTACTGAGTTCTGATTTTGTTGTGTTTTACCCGTTTTAATGTTATCGGTTGGCTGATAAATTCTCGTGGCATATCGTATTTGGTGGTTTTTGAGTGGATTTCCTTCTCTTTTTTTTTCTTTGTAATTTTGTTTTTTTCATCATTTTTGTAAAATTCTAATATTAACTCATTCTTGTTGACTCGTTTTGTTTGCATATTAACTCGTTTTCTTCATTGAGTTGCTTTGTTGGTGATTGTTGCTGTGTTCTGTGAGTCATCGCCTGGTGTTGAGATGTGGTTTAGAGAGTTCAGCATTCGTTTGTAAGTAGTTCGAATTTCCTGGGTGTTATTCAAATGAGTTCTGATTTGGTTGTGTTTTACCCGTTTTAATGTTATCGGTTGGCTGATAAATTCTCGTGACATGTCGTATCCGGTGGTTTTTGAGTGGATTTCCTTCCTTTTTTTGTCTTTGTAATTTTGTTTTTTTCTCATTTTTGTAAATTTCTAATATTAACTCGTTCGTGTTGACTCGTTGTGTTTGCATATAAACATGCTTTCTTCACTAAGTTGCTCTGTTGGTGATTGTTGTTGTGTTCTGTGAGTCATCGCCTGGTGTTGAGATGTGGTTTAGAGAGTCCAGCATTCCTTTGTAATTAGTTCGAAATTTGCTAGGTGTTATTCTACTGAATTCTGATTTGGTTGTGTTTGAAACGTTTTAATGTTATCGGTTGGCTGATAAATTCTCGTGGCATGTCGTATTTGGTGGTTTTTGAGTGGATTTCCTTCTTTTTTTTCTTTGTAATATTAACTCATTCGTGTTGACTCGTTTTTCTTGCATATTAACTCGTTTTCTTCACCGAGTTGCTCTGTTGGTGATTGTTGGTGTGTTCTGTGAGTCATCGCCTGGTGTTGAGATGTGGTTTAGAGAGTTCAGCATTCGTTTGTAATTATTTCAAAATTTGCTGGGTGTTATTCTATTGAGGTCTGATTTGGTTGTGTTTTACCCGTTTTAATGTTATCGGTTCATTGATAAATTCTCGTGGCATGTCGTATCTGGTGGTTTTTGAGTGGATTTCCTTCCTTTTTTTGTCTTTGCAATTTTATTTTCTTTTTTCGTTTTTGTAAATTTCTAATATTAACTCGTTTGTGCTGACTCGTTGTGTTTGCATGTAAACACGTTTTCTTCACTGAGTTGCTCTGTTGGTGATTACTATTGTGTTCTATGAGTCATCGCCTGGTGTTGAGATGTGGTTTAGAGAGTTCGGCATTCGTTTGTAATTAGTTCAAAATTTGCTGGGTGTTATTCTGCTGTGTTCTGATTTGGTTGTGTTTTACCCGTTTTAATGTTATCGGTTGGCTGATAAATTCTCGTGGCATGTCGTATTTCGTGGTTTGTGAGTGGATTTCCTTCTTTTTATTCTTTGTAATTTCTTTTTTTTTCTTCATCGTTTTTGTAAATTTCTAATATTAACTCGTTCGTGTTGACTCGTTTTGCTTGCATATTAACACGTTTTCTTCACCGAGTTGCTCTGTTGGTGATTGTTGCTGTGTTCTGTATGTCATCGCCTGGTGTTGAGATGTGGTTTAGAGAGTTCAGCATTCGTTTGTAAGTAGTTCGAATTTGCTGGGTGTTATTCAACTGAGTTCTGATTTGGTTGTGTTTTACCCGTTTTAATGTTGTCGGTTGGCTGATAAATTCTTGTGGCATGTCGAATTTGGTGGTTTTTGAGTGGATTTCCTTCTTTTCCTTTCTTTGTAATTTCATTTTTTTCATCGTTTTTGCAAATTTCTAATATTAACTTGTTCGTGTTGACTCGTTTTGTTTGCATATTAACTCGTTTTCTTCACTGAGTTGCTCTGTTGGTGATTGTTGCTGTGTTCTGTGAGTCATCGCCTGGTGTTGGGATGTTGTTTAGAGAGTTCAGCATTCATTTGTAATTAGTTCGAAATTTGCTGGGTGTTATTTTACTGAATTCTGGTTTGGTTGTGTTTTATCCATTTTAATGTTAACGGTTGGCTGATAAATTCTCGTGGCATGTCGTACTTGGTGGTTTGTGAGTGGATTTCCTTCTTTTTATTCTTTGTAATTTCTTTTTTTTCTTCATCGTTTTTGTAAATTTCTAATATTAACTCGTTCGTGTTGACTCGTTTTGCTTGCATATTAACTCGTTTTCTTCACTGAGTTGCTCTGTTGGTGATTGTTGCTGTGTTCTGTAAGTCATCGCCTGGTGTTGAGATGTGGTTTAGAGAGTTCAGCGTTCGTTTGTAAGTAGTTCGAATTTGATGGGTGTTATTCAACTGAGTTCTGATTTGGTTGTGTTTTACCCGTTTTAATGTTATCGGTTGGCTGATAAATTCTTGTGGCATGTCGTATTTGGTGGTTTTTGAGTGGATTTCCTTCTTTTTTTCTTTGTAATTTCTTTTTTTTCATCGTTTTTTTTAAATTTCTAATATTAACTCGTTCGTGTTGACTCGTTTTGTTTGCATATTAACTCATTTTCTTCACTGAGTTGCTCTATTGGTGATTGTTGCTGTGTTTTGTGAGTCATCGCCTGGTGTTGAGATGTGGTTTAGAGAGTTCACATTCGTTTGTAATTAGTTCAAAATTTGTTGGGTGTTATTGTACTGAGTTCTGATTTGGTTGTGTTTAACCCATTTTAATGTTATTGGTTGGCTGATAAATTCTCGTGGCATGTCGTATCTAGTGGCTTTTGAGTGGATTTCCTTCCTTTTTTTGTGTTTGTAATTTCGTTTTTTTCTTCGTTTTTGTAAATATCTAATATTAACTCGTTCGTCCTGACTATTTTTGTTTGCATATTAACTCGTTTTCTTCATTGAGTTGCTCTATTGGTGATTGTTGTTGTGTTCCGTGAGTCTTTGTCTGGTGTTGAGATGTGGTTTAGAGAGTTCAGCCTTCGTTTGTAATTAGCTCGAAATTTGCTGGGTGTTATTCTACTGAGTTCTGATTTGGTTGTGTTTTACCAGTTTTAATGTTATCGGTTGGCTCATAAATTCTCGTGGCATGTCGTATCTGGTGGTTTGGGAGTGGATTTCCTTCCTTTTTTTGTCTTTGTAATTTTGTTTTTTTCTTCGTTTTTGTAAATTTCTAATATTAACTCGTTCGTGTTGACTCGTTGTGTTTGCATATAAACACGTTTTCTTCATTTAGTTGCTCTGTTGGTGATTGTTGCTGTGTTCTGTAAGTCATCGCCTGGTGTTGAGATGTGGTTTAGAAAGTTCGGCATTCCTTTGTAATTAGTTCGAAATTTGCTGGGTGTTATTCTACTGAGTTCTGATTTGGTTGTTTTTTACCCGTTTTAATGTTATCGGTTGGCTGATAAATTCTCGTGGCATGTCGTATTTGGTGGTTTTTGAGTGGATTTCCTTCTTTTCCTTTGTTTGTAATTTCTTTTTTTTCTTCATCATTTTTCTAAATTTCTAAAATTAACTCGTTCCTGTTGACTCGGTTTGTTTGCATATTAACTCGTTTTCTTCACTGAGTTGCTCTGTTGGTGATTGTTGCTGTGTTCTTTGAGTCATCGCCTGGTGTTGAGATGTGGTTTAGAGAGTTCAACGTTCATTTGTAATTAGTTCGAATTTGCTGGGTGTTATTCTACTAAGTTCTGATTTGTTGTGTTTTACCCGTTTTAATGTTATCGGTTAGCTGATAAATTCTTGTGGAATGTCGTATTTCGTGGTTTTTGAGTGGATTTCCTTCTCTTTTTTCCTTTGTAATTTCATTTTTTTCATCGTTTTTTTAAATTTCTAATATTAACTCGTTCGTGTTGACTCGTCTTGTTTCCATATTAACTCATTTTCTTCACTGAGTTGCTCTGTTGGTGATTGTTGCTGTGTTTTGTGAGACATCGCCTGGTGTTGAGATGTGGTTTAGAGAGTTCAGAATTCGTTTGTAATTAGTTCGAAATTTGCTGGGTGTTATTCTACTGATTTCTGATTTGGTTGTGTTTTACCCGTTTTAATGTTATCGGTTGGCTGATAAATTCTCGTGGCATGTCGTATCTGGTGGTTTTTGAGTGGATTTCCTTCCTTTTTTTTGTCTTTGTAATTTCATTTTTTTTCTTCCTTTTTATAAATTTCTAATATTAACTCGTTCGTGTTGACTCGTTTTGTTTGCATATTAACTCATTTTCTTCACTGAGTTGCTCTGTTGGTGATTGTTGCTGTGTTCTGTGAGTCATCGTCTGGTGTTGAGATGTGGTTTAGAGAGTTGAGCCTTCGTTTGTAATTAGCTCGAATTTGCTGGATGTTATTCTACTGAGTTCTGATTTGGTTGTGTTTTACCCGTTTTAATGTTATCGGTTGACTGATTAATTCTCGTGGCATGTCGTATTTGGTGGTTTTGAGTGGATTTCCTTCTTTTTTTTCTTTGTAATTTCGTTTTTCTCATCGTTTTTGTAAATTTCTAATATTAACTCGTTCGTGTTGACTCGTTTTGTTTGTATATTAACTCATTTTCTTCACTGAGTTGCTCTGTTGGTGATTGTTGCTATATTAACCCTAAGTCATCGCCTGGTGTTGAGTTGTGGTTTAGAGAGTTCAGCATTCGTTTGTAATTAGTTCGAAATTTGCTGGGTGTTATTCTACATAGTTCTGATTTGGTTATGTTTTACCCGTTTTAATGTTATCGGTTGGCTGATAAATTCTCGTGGCGTGTCGAATTTTGTGACAGCCCGGAAACCCGGTGTCACTAACTAGTAACATGCTTTGATAGATAATATAAAAAGAAAAGACACTCTCACAAGGCAGGATCTTTTCACGAGTTTTGGCTTTATAAAACAAGAATCTAAATTCAGTTATTACAAACCATAATACATCTAGTCCAAAAGTCTATCTGAATACATTACCAGTTATAAGTTTTATAAATATTATATTATTACAACTCGAAATTCCCGTTAGTCCCGGGGGACTACCTGAAACTGCAGTGCCTCAGCCCTGCGCAAATAGGCTCTCCCGCGCATACCAGGATATCTCCTAGAAGTAGAGCGACCACGATCCATCACTGTCTGTCTGTAGGGTTAAAAGAATAAAACAAGGTGAGCAAAGAAAGCTCAGCAAGTAATAGTATATATATATATATATATATATATATTTATCAGCAGGTTATAAAACAGATGGTATATAAAAAAAACATGAATAATAAAGCAGATATTATATTGACAATTTAAATCACAAGGCATGTATTTAAATTCTAGAATATTTTTATCGTAGGAGGACATTTTATTTAAAACTTTTGTTCAAGCGAAATTTAGACTAATGTCTCAAACTGTAGATAGTTGGAATTATTAGACGCTTTTCTCAAAGTCTAAGTTTGTGATCAGCCACTTAGACCCGGAACCTCTGCGCTATGCATTGGCTCCTAAAAATAATCAATCCGGATATATAAAGCACTTATTGACCATGGCTTTATAAAATGCTGGGCCGGCGTCACCCGGTCCTCTTACGCTAATCTGGCGACATCTTAGGCCTATTCTCAGGGTGCTGGGCCGGCGTCACGGTCCTCTTACGCAGTCATTCCAACTTCTATGCAAAAATAAGGAATTATCTCGTAAAATATTTTTATCTCTGATTAACTGTGTGAATCTAATGTTAAGAACGCACACATATATATACTCAATCATCTCTGGTGTGTATCTCCCAATTAAGATCACACATATATACTCAATCATCAAGTATAGATTATTTATAAAAAAAAATCTGGACTAAAAATGAAGTATTCCTGTATTTAACAGTATGGTCTTGCAATAAAAATAATAACAATTTGATTTAAGAACCAAGCTTGTATCATAATTTAAAATAAGTCACTTGAATGATAAGTGAGGATAGTAGCACTTGCCTGGTAGTAGTATCACTGGACGAAAGAAAATGGAACCTAGTGTAACCGATCGTCTAACTCCAATGTCTCTGTACTATGAAACCCTAAAATATAAAATTAGTGTCACGTTAGTCGTCTGATTAGTTGCATTAACTAATATAACTGACGATTCGATCCCTAAAATCTACCCTTTCGCAATATAATAATTAGGCAGTGATAAGCAGTCAACACTTCATGTAATCACCTAATCAAATTAAGGGCAGATCATATCTAATTCTTATTTATAACGATAGCCAGATACATATATCAACAAGTATTTGTTATAACATTTAAACACATTGCGAATAGTTCTCCTCAACCATATATACCTATTTTTTCAAAATATTAAATCATCGAATTCAACTGAGTAATTTATACAGTAAGATAGGCCTTAGAATACTTTTCAGAATGCTATTATTTGTAAGCATGGCATAATAATTGGATTTTATATGAATTTCTAAAGACGGCATGTTATTAAAACAAGTACACAGACTGTTGCCAAGATTACCAGATACCACATAGTTAGAGACAGAATTTCGAGATTCCTAAACAATAAAAGTTGTAGAGCATTCAGAGAGGTTTCTATCGAGTACTAACTCATATTTTTCTGATAAATATTGAGTGACTTATGCTCAGTTTAAAGTCTCAGTTTGCATAACTCAGCAGAAATATAATTTAAATATCTTGTATAAGTAAGCAAAACACAATACTTATATAGGTTATCTGCACACAACCACACAGCCTATGCATCCCTTATCCGTAGTAAAAAAAATGGTTACCAAATAGTAATTACAAACCAAAAGATAGCAGCTAATAAGATTAAAGGAGCAGCAATATAAACAGCCAAAAACAACAACAAAACAGCATAAAAACCTCACAACACTCAAAGACCAAACTCTCGGCTTCACCGAGAGTTTCCAGCCCTCCCATGCACTCAACATTTCCCCACATAACCTGCACATAGCATTTAAAATCATACCCAAAACATTGAGCCAGTTATAAACAGATTTTAAGACTATAAGTGCTGCTGGAAATTTGCATTCTGCACAGAATTTTTAAAACAGATTTATAACATTAAAAATATGGAA
The DNA here is from genome assembly GCA_036435485.1 of Saposhnikovia divaricata. Taxonomy (NCBI): domain Eukaryota; kingdom Viridiplantae; phylum Streptophyta; class Magnoliopsida; order Apiales; family Apiaceae; genus Saposhnikovia; species Saposhnikovia divaricata. The sequence continues at coordinate 40,829,063 of CM071599.1, forward strand.
TTTTGAATAAGATTACACCAGGTAGTTTTAGAGGGTTTCCCAAGGTTTCTAGAACCTCTTTAACTCTGAAAAATGGATATGTGAAACTCAAGTTATGAACTTTTAAAGATAAGTAATGTATCCTGAAATTTAAAAATCTGATTTGCATATACCTGACAAACCAAACATACTACCCATAACATTACCACTCCACTTGTCAATCACTACACAACTCCATCTTGTTAACACATATCATCACATAACAATGTACACGCAAGGGTTTTAAGCACACATACGATCCACATATAAACACTGCAAAGCCGTCAAGAAAGAGAGCTGGATAAGGGAATCAATATTACAAACAGCCCTCACTCTATGATTTTTAGTAAATTGAAAATTCATTATTTTAATACGAAATTTTTATGAGACACTTCTAAACATTATATCAACCAACAGTAAAATTTTCAGAAATAAATTCATGGTTTAAAGTAGTAAAATAGGGTCTGGAAGTCAGGACCCGAGGCTGTTCAGCAACTTTGCGCCCAACTCAGAAAAATAGCTATAACTCACAATTCACACATTCAAATGACCTGATTCTTTCGCGAGCAAAAACTATGTTCTTATGAGCATGTCACCACAAGATTTCATACTCTAATTCTGAGTTTAGGATAATTAAAAATTTAATCAAACACAGGGGTTATGCAGAATATACACATGATTTAGCCATACCATCATAACTCTGACTAACATAATTTGAATATGAAAATTCCCTGTAAAATTACTCAATACCCTCATGTGATCCTCAAAAGCATGATTTTTAACATTCAAATCAGCACACACACATAAAAAAAATCAACTCAAATATGAATATATCTACTAGAACTCAAAGTTACCGGTGATTGGTAAATAAGGTGAACAAGAGGAGAGGATGGCTTGCTATGGCTACTTGAATCAATCCCCCAAACTTGAATAACCAGTGTTGTGCGTATACTGAAGTGGCGGTGGTGAAGGTGTACAAGAGAAGAACAGATAGGGTAATAGTGTTATAAGGGAGACAAGAGAGAGAATAAGAACTGGGCTAAAAGCACGGGGAATTATTGAAGTTTATCAGCTGAGGGAATTAATGTTTTTTTTTTAAAGCCCACCGCCTTAAGTCATTCTAAAAAAAATCTACTATACGCCCCGAATTTCGATCCCAACATTTATAAACGGGTAAATTAACATTTAAAATTCACAATGATGCTAATTTGTAAAATTCTTAAATAATCTAGAACTAATAAAAATGTGAAGGTGTTAATTTAATAAAAAAAAATTTTGACACAACATAATTTTTTTAAAAAAAAATAAAAATAAAAATATTTGAACACTATAGCACAATTTAACTCATAATTCTTACTAACACACTTTAACAGGTAATTCAAATAATCATGTAATAATTCAGATCCACATAATTGATAAATCAAATAACACACCAAACTCGAACAAAATATTTTTAAGTAATATCTATCCGGTAATTCACATTGAATAAAATCCCCGATTGTTACATCCTTCCCCCCTTAAAAGGATTCTGTCCTCAGAATCAGCTTACCTAAATAAATGAGGATACCTTTCCAGCATATCGCTTTCAAGTTCCCAGGTCGACTCTTCAACCTTAGGATTCCTCCACAAAACTTTAACCAGGAATACAGTCTTGTTCCTAAGCACTTTCTCTTTCCTATCGAGTATTTCGACAGGTTGCTCGGCATATGACAAGTCTGGTTGGATCTCAATAGGCTCAAGTTCGATGACGTGTTTAGCGTCAGGATTGTACATCTTTAGCATAGAAACATGGAATACATTATGAATATGTTGCATATGAGGTGCCAGGGCTAGTTCATACGCGACTTTTCCCACACGCTTCAAAATCTCAAAAGGACCCACGAATCTTGGGCTAAGCTTTCCTTTTTTACCAAATCTTGTTAATCCCTTCCATGGAGATACCTTTAGTAATGCTGGTTCTCCCACCTCATAGTCCATATCCTTCCTGGTTGAGTCTGCATACTTCCTTTGTCGATTCTGAGCAGCAATTAGTCTTGTCTTTATGAGTTCCACGGATTCTTTAGTCTTTTGTACCATTCTGGACCCAATATCTTACGTTCTCCAACTTCTTCCCAGCACACGGGTGATCGAAATTTTCTTCCATATAGAGCTTCATAAGGCGGCATCCCTATACTGGCATGATAACTGTTGTTATACGAAAATTCTACTAATGGCAAATGGTCATCCCAACAACCTTCAAAATCTAATGCACACACTCTGAGCATATCTTCAACTGTTTGGATAGTCCTTTCACTTTGACCATCGGTTTGTGGATGATAAGCCGTACTCATATTTAACTTGGTACCTAAACTTTCCTGAAATTTTCTCCAGAATCTAGAATTAAAGCGAGGATCTCGATCCGATACAATCGACACAGGTACTCCATGACGTGCCACAATTTCTTTTAGGTATAGCTGAACTAACCTTTCCAGTGTAAACCTTTCGTTGATAGGAAGAAAATGTGCGGTCTTGGTTAATCTGTCGATAATCACCCAAATTGCATCATGATTAGACTTGGTCCGCGGTAAACCCACAATGAAATCCATGGTTATGTGCTCCCACTTCCATTCTGGAATTTCCAAGGGTTGTAATAACCCACTTGGTCTTTGGTGCTCTGCTTTCACTCGTTGACAAGTATAACATTTACTAACCCACTCTGCAATTTCCCTCTTCATGTCTGGCCACCAAAACTTTTCCTTTAAACCTTGATACATTTTCGTACTCCCGGGGTGAATTGAATACCTTGAATTATGAGCACTACTCAAAATCTCACTCTTTAATTCTGCGACATTGGGAATCCAGATCCTCAAGGAGAATCTTAGAATCCCTTTGTCATCCTTTTGGCTACTTAATTCTTCTCCGGTCAAATCGTTCACATCCTGATTCATTACTTCATCCTGACACCTTTTGATTTTCTCTAACAGCTCGGGTTGAAATGTCATAGTACAAAACATCTCGTTTGCGGAACTAGGCATTCGTATCTCAATTTCTAGCTTCTTAAATTCCTCGAACATTTCTTTGGGCATTGTGAGCATATTCAATTTCTCTTTCCTACTTAGTGCATCTGCCACCACGTTGGCTTTTCCTGGGTGGTAATTGATAGTACAATCATAGTCCTTGATCAGCTCCAACCATCTTCGTTGTCTCATTTTTAGCTCCTTTTGGGTGAAAATGTATTTTAGGCTTTTATGGTCGGTGTAGATTTCACACTTTTCTCCATATAAGTGATGTCTCCAAATCTTTAGTGCGAAAACTATAGCTGCTAATTCCAGGTCATGCGTGGGGTATTTCTGTTCGTGAGGTTTCAACTGTCGAGAGGCATAAGCAATTACTCGGTCGTGCTGCATCAAAACACATCCCAATCCCTTTTGAGAGGCATCACTGTAGATTACAAAATTTCCTTGTTCATCTGGTAGTGCCAATACTGGAGCAGTTACTAATCTTTGTTTCAATTCCTGGAAGCTTTCTTCACACTTATCATTCCATACAAATTTTTCATTCTTCCTAGTGAGTTTTATCAACGGGGTAGCTATCCTTGAAAAATCCTGAACAAATCTTCGGTAGTATCCTGCCAACCCTAAGAAACTTCTAACTTCTGTGGGTGTCTTTGGTCTATCCCAACTTAACACTGACTCAATTTTAGCTGGGTCTACCTTGATTCCTTCATTGCTAACCATGTGCCCTAAAAATTGAACCTCGCGTAACCAGAATTCACATTTGGAGAACTTTGCATACAACTTTTCTTTCCTTAAGATTTCCAAAGCAATCCTCAAATGATCTGCATGTTCCTATTTCATCTTGGAATATATCAGGATATCATCTATGAACACGATAACAAATTTATCCAAATATCTCTTGAAAACCCTGTTCATCAAATCCATGAATGCTGCTGGTGCGTTGGTTAACCCAAATGCCATAACTAAGAACTCGTAATGTCCATATCTGGTTCTGAAAGCTGTTTTAGGTACGTCTTCCATCTTTATCTTAAGTTGATGGTATCCTGATCTCAAATCTATTTTAGAAAAGTATTCGGCTCCCTTTAACTGGTCAAACAAGTCATCTATTCTAGGTAACGGGTACCTATTCTTGATAGTCAACTTGTTCAACTCTCGATAATCAATGCACAATCTCATGCTACCATCCTTTTTCTTTACAAATAAGACTGGTGCACCCCACGGAAACACAGGGGTTATGCAGAATATACACATGATTTAGCCATACCATCATAACTCTGACTAACATAATTTGAATATGAAAATTCCCTGTAAAATTACTCAATACCCTCATGTGATCCTCAAAAGCATGATTTTTAACATTCAAATCAGCATACACACATAAAAAAAATCAACTCAAATATGAATATATCTACTAGAACTCAAAGTTACCGGTGATTGGTAAATAAGGTGAACAAGAGGAGAGGATGGCTTGCTATGGCTACTTGAATCAATCCCCCAAACTTGAATAACCAATGTTGTGCGTATACTGAAGTGGCGGTGGTGAAGGTGTACAAGAGAAGAACAGAGAGGGTAATAGTGTTATAAGGGAGACAAGAGAGAGAATAAGAACTGGGCTAAAAGCACGGGGAATTATTGAAGTTTATCAGCTGAGGGAATTAATGTTTTTTTTTTAAAGCCCACCGCCTCAAGTCATTCTAAAAAAAATCTACTATACGCCCCGAATTTCGATCCCAACATTTATAAACGGGTAAATTAACATTTAAAATTCACAATGATGCTAATTTGTAAAATTCTTAAATAATCTAGAACTAATAAAAATGTGAAGGTGTTAATTTAATAGAATAAAATTTTGACACAACATAATTTTTTTTTAAAAAAATAAAAAATAAAAAAAAATATTTGAACACTATAGCACAATTTAACTCATAATTCTTACTAACACACTTTAACAGGTAATTCAAATAATCATGTAATAATTCAGATCCACATAATTGATAAATCAAATAACACACCAAACTCGAACAAAATATTTTTAAGTAATATCTATCCGGTAATTCACATTGAATAAAATCCCCGATTGTTACAAATTTGGTGGTTATTGAGTGGATTTCCTTCTTTTTTTTCTTTGTAATTCCCTTTTTTTAATCATTTTCGTAAATTTGTAATATTAACTCGTTCGTGTTGACTTGTTTTGTTTACATATTAACTCGTTTTCTTCACTGAGTTGCTCTGTTGGTGATTGTTGCAGTGTTCTGTGAGTCATCGCCTGGTGTTGAGATGTGGTTTATAGAGTACAGCATTCGTTTGTAATTAGCTCGAATTTGCTGGGTGTTATTCTACTGAGTTCTGATTTGGTTGTGTTTTACCCATTTTAATGTTATCGGTTGGCTGATAAATTCTCGTGGCATGTCGTATTTGGTGGTTTTGTGTGGATTTCCTTCTTTTTTTTCTTTGTAATTTCATTTTTCTGATCGTTTTTGTAAATTTCTAATATTAACTCGTTTTGTTTGCATATTAACTCATTTTATTCACTGAGTTGCTCTGTTGGTGATTGTTGCTGTGTTCTGTAAGTCATCGCCTAGTGTAGAGATGTGGTTTAGAGAGTTCAGCATTCGTTTGTAATTAGCTCGAATTTGCTGGGTGTTATTCTACTGAGTTCTGATTTGGTTGTGTTTTACTCGTTTTAATGTTATTAGTTGGCTGATAAATTCTCGTGGCATGTCGTATTTGGTGGTTTTGAGTGGATTTCCTTCTTTTTTTTCTTTGTAATTTCGTTTTTCTGATCATTTTTGTAAATTTCTAATATTAACTCGTTCATGTTGACTCGTTTTGTTTGCATATTAACTCATTTTATTCACTGAGTTGCTCTGTTGGTGATTTTTGCTGTGTTTTGTAAGTCATCGCCTGGTGTAGAGATATGGTTTAGAGAGTTCAGCATTCGTTTGTAATTAGCTCGAATTTGCTGGGTGTTATTCTACTGAGTTCTGATTTGGTTGTGTTTTACCCGTTTTAATGTTATTGGTTGGCTGATAAATTCTCGTGGCATGTCGAATTTGTTGGTTTTTGAGTAGATTTCCTTCTCTTTTTTTCTTTGTAATTTCCTATTTTTTTCATCATTTTTATAAATTCCTAATATTAACTCATTCGTGTTGACTCGTTTTGTTTGCATATTAACCCGTTTTCTTCACTAAGTTGCTCTGTTGGTGATTGTTGCAGTGTTCCGTGAGTCATCGCCTGGTGTTGAGATGTGGTTTAGAGAGTTCAGCATTCGTTTGTAATTACCTCGAATTTGCTGGGTGTTATTCTACTGAGTTCTGATTTGGTTGTTTTTTACCCGTTTTAATGTTATCGGTTGGTTGATAAATTCTCGTGGCATGTCGTATTTGGTGGTTTTGAGTGGATTTCCTTCTTTTTTTTCTTTGTAATTTCGTTTTTCTGATCGTTTTTGTAAATTTCTAATATTAACTCGTTCATTTTGACTCGTTTTGTTTGCATATTAACTCATTTTATTCACTGAGTTGCTCTGTTGGTGATTGTTACTATGTTCTGTAAGCCATCGCCTTGTGTAGAGATGTGGTTTAGAGAGTTCAGCATTCGTTTGTAATTAGCTCGAATTTGCTGGGTGTTATTCTAATGAGTTCTGATTGGGTTGTGTTTTACCCGTTTTAATGTTATTGGTTCGCTGATAAATTCTCGTGGCATGTCGAATTTGTTGATTTTTGAGTAGATTTCCTTTTCTTTTTTTTCTTTGTAATTTCCTATTTTTTTCATCATTTTTATAAATTTCTAATATTAACTCGTTCGTGTTGACTCGTTTTGTTTGCATATTAACTCGTTTTCTTCACTGAGTTGCTCTGTTGGTGATTGTTGCAGTGTTCCGTGAGTCATCGCCTGGTGTTGAGATGTGGTTTAGAGAGTTCAGCATTCGTTTGTAATTAGCTCGAATTTGCTGGGTGTTATTCTACTGAGTTTTATTTGGTTGTGTTTTACCCGTTTTAATGTTATCGGTTGGTTGATAAATTCTCGTGGCAAGTCGAATTTGGTGGTTATTGAGTGGATTTCCTGCTGTTTTTTCTTTGTAATTTCCTTTTTTTAATCGTTTTCGTAAATTTGTAATATTAACTCGTTCGTGTTGACTCGTTTTGTTTGCATATTAACTCGTTTTCTTCATTGAGTTGCTCTGTTGGTGATTGTTGCTGTGTTCTTTGAGTCATCGCCTGGTGTTGAGATGTGGTTTATAGAGTTCAGCATTCGTTTGTAATTAGTTCGACATTTGCTGGGTGTTATTCTACTGAGTTCTGATTTAGTTGTGTTTTACCCGTTTTAATGTTATCGGTTGGCTGATAAATTCTCGTGGCATGTCGTATCAGGTGGTTTTTGAGTGGATTTCCTTCCTTTTTTTGCCTTTGTAATTTCATTTTTTTTCTTCATTTTTGTAAATTTCTAATATTAACTCGTTCGTGTTGACTCGTTTTGTTTGCATTTTAACTCGTTTTCTTCACTGAGTTGCTTGTTGGTGATTGTTGCTGTGTTCTGTGAGTCATCGGCTGGTGTTGAGATGTGGTTTAGAGAGTTGAGCCCTCGTTTGTAATTAGCTCGAATTTGCTGGGTGTTATTCTACTCAGTTCTGATTTGGTTGTGGTTTACCCGTTTTAATGTTATCGGTTGACTGATTAATTCTCGTGGCATGTCGTATTTGGTGGTTTTGAGTGGATTTCCTTCTTTTTTTTCTTGGTAATTTCGTTTTTCTCATCGTTTTTGTTAATATCTAATATTAAGTCGTTCGTGTTGACTGGTTTTGTTTGTTTATTAACTCGTTTTCTTCACTGAGTTGCTCTGTTGGTGATTGTTGCTGTGTTCCGTAAGTCATTGTTAGTCACAGAGGCATGCCTGAATACATCTAATAACAAGCCTAAGTATGTGTAATGCTATGCATTACCTACATGACCTCTTAACTGAGGGAACCTCTAGTTGTAGAGTTTCTATTTGTTCTGTACTTGTAATAGGCATCAAATTCTAGTTGTGTTACTGTACTTATAAAGTCAAGAATAATGCTTGAAAGAAGTTCCAAGGTTCATGCCTCAAGCAAGGAAATAAAGACTGCCTAATAATCACAGTTGGGATTTGAAGAAATGAAGAATTTGCCTAAGTCCCAATTCGAGAAGTACATTTGTCTATTCGAGAAGTCTAACATTCGAGAAGTCAGAGATTCGATATCTCAGAAGACACTATTCGATATCTCTGAATCCACTGTTCGATATCTCATTCGATATCTCAGAGATTCGATATGTCTATTACTCTATTCGAGAACTCATGGAGTCAACAAGTCAAAGCATCATTCGAGTTCTCTAAGAGTCAACAAGTCAATGCTCTATTCGATATCTCAAGGACTAAAGAAGCTATTCGACATCTCAGGGATTCGATATGTCAAAATGCTTTATTCGATATCTCAAGGAGTCCCAAAGAAAAGAGCTATTCGAGAAGTGATTCGATATGTCAATATAACAATATTCGAGAACTCAGAGTTATCGATTAAGTCAATTCGAGTTCTCGAATCAATCACTTAGCCACTTCTCGAATACATTCTTGGAGACAAAATACTGAAGAATTGTACAAGTCAGAAACCTGCAACAAGCCAAGACGCTTTATTTGACTATGTACCATAAAGCACATTGGAAAGCCTACAAAGAAGCTTGGAGAGATAAGACAAAGGGACAATGAGCTAAAGAAGTGGATCTGAACAGGCTTTGCAAAGTCAAATCTGTAACCGTTTGGACTCTTACTAAAATAAGATAGACAGACTGGAAAGTAATTTGTTTTACCTACCTTATTTTGTAGTAAGGAGGTGTATCCATGTCTATAAGGATACAGCCTCACTTCCTTAGCAGAGAAGTCTTTCAAGATACATCACAAGAAATATCTCTCTAAGAAAAACGAAGCTGAGAATACTATCATTTGTATTCACAGATTGTCGCAAAATCTTTATCTAATAAAATATTAGATTTAAGTGATGTTGTGTTGTGTTTGTCTTTGTTATCTGTACTTACATATCTCACACACTCAACACATATCTTGTTGCAAAGATTCAAGAACAAAGAAAAGTTCAAGAATCCATTCACCCCCCCTCTGTATTCTTTTACTGTATTCAATACTCAACAAGTGGTATCAGAGCAGGCTGTTTAATCTAAACAGAAAACGATCATGAGTTCGAATACACCAAAGACTACAGGTACGGTGAAGGTCCCTAAGTTCGACAAAGAGAATTACAACCTTTGGAAAATAAAAATGTTTTGTTCATCAAAGCTGCCAATCCTCTCTACCCTGACATCCTCAAGAATGGTCCATTTGTACCACAACAAGAAATTGCTGAATCCATAGTGGGCACAATAGTCATTCCTAGATCATATGTTGCAAAAGAGCCATCCAAATGGACGGACTCAGAGAAGGAAAAGGTTGCCCTAGACAGTCATCTCATGTTGCTGATCATAGACTCCATGGATATGTCGATGTTTGCCAATATAGCATCATGCACATCAGCCAAGGACATGTGGAACCACATCGAGGTGTTATGTGAAGGGACAGAGAAGGTAAGAGAGAATAGGAAACAGATACTGGTCACACAGTATGAGGCCTTCATGGCACAGTCCAAAGAAAGTATTACTGATTTGTTTGAGAGATTTCACATGCTGGTGACTGAGCTTCAAATGAATGGGAAGGTTTACAGCACTAAGGAATTAAACATGAAGTTTCTACTATCTGCACCAAACCATCTAGAGCAAAGGGTCATATCTCTAAGAGAAAGAGACTTGAACAAAGTCACATATGATGTGCTCTATGGGGTTTTAAAGACTCATGAGCTTGAGTTGCTTCAGAAGAGGGCTATCCAAGCCAACCAAGGCAGAATGATAAACACATCCTGTGCCTTGATTGTCAACAAATCCGTTCAAGACCTGGAAGCATCTGCAAGTCAACTGAGAATAGAAGAGATAGTAGATGATGAAGAAACTGAAGAAGAAGTGACTGAACCTGTTGATGAAAAGGAAGAAGATGAGTTCTATACTCTTGAAGAGTTGGATGCCATGGAAAACACTTCATATGCTTTTATGGCAAGAAAATTCCCAAACATCAGATTTAAGAGGAATCAGCCCTTCAAGTCTAGATCTCAAAATCATTCATTCAACAAGAGCAAGGCACCTGTGAAAGCAAACAAAAACAAATTCAAAACCAGCTATGTGGATAGGTCATCTGTGAGATGTTATAGATGCAATGACCTAGGGCATTTTGCCAGTGAATGCAAGAAGCCTAAAAAGAAGGATAAGGAGTTTCTTGAGCTTGAAGCTAAGTATGAGGCTCTGCTAAAGAAGCATACACCAGGTAAGGCCTACATAGCTGAAGGGAAGTGTTGGGATGATTCTGATAGTGATGGAGAAGAACAAGAATTCTGCAACTATGCCTTGATGGCCAACTCCAAGGAAGAACCATCTGAATCAGACTCTCAGGTACCATCCCTCACTACTATAGACATGTCTGTTTCTGAATACAAATCTATGGTTGAACAACTATCTGTTGAGATGTTTAATATTCATACTAGTATGACTGCTGCTAATGAAGAGATTGCTAAACTGTCTACTAAGAATGAACTGTTGAACAAGAGAAATGAGGAACTAGAACTAACTGCTATGCAAGTAGAAAACCTTAAACAAGAAATCGAATATCTAAAGAATATGGTTCTATGTGCTAGTCAAGTTGAGAAAGCTCTTAGGGATGAACTAGCTGAAAATGAATTTAAATTGAAAACATTCAAGAATTCCTCTAGTCTATTGCAGTCCTACCATGAGAAAAATCTAGCTAAACCTAAGGCTGCTATTGGACTTGATTATGACACTCTCAAACAGAGGAAAGGCTATGCAGTCATTGAAGATGACATTGTTGTTCAAGAGGAAGTGCCTCAGGTTTTGAAAAAGGCTGAGACCCCAATATTTAAAACACCAGCACTTGAGATTGATGAGGATGCCTTACTCATTAAGCAAATGTTGGATGATGAAGATAAAGCACAATCAAATGAACAACAGGCATCCTCTAAGAGTGAGAATGTCAAAACCAAAGCCAAGGAGCCAGTAGGAGGTAGACCTAGACTTGAGAAATTTGTGAAGTTTGTTTCAGCTGGGAATAATGAGTTTGAGAAGAAAGTGGCTAAAAAGAAACAAAACAGGAATGGAAAATTAGGGATTAACAAGGACAACAATTATGCTTATGTGCCAAATGCCCCTAGGAAAGTTTGTCAAAATTGTTTTAGCACTAATCATTTAACTCATGCATGCAAGAAACCATCTGGTAGTGTTGCGAAACCATTCTATGATTGCTCTGTGCCTTTAAGACATAGAGACTCTCCTTTCTGATAAATTTGATTGTATGCCATGTAACATGAATGTAATGACTAGTTGTTTTAATTTGAGAAGACAATTCATGGAAGGTTGCATCAGTCACAATATTCACACACACTACACAAGAACAGAGTCTTCAAGTCCTCCTAAAGTTAGGAAGGTGCCTCTGACACCTAAGTCTAAGAACCCTGATTCTAAGACTTCTAACAGTGACAAGAAGACTAACATCAAGAAAATTGATAAGTATGCTGTTTATGATAAAACTGTTGCTAAGCCACATGGACCCAAACTTGTTTGGGTACCAAAGGAGAAGTAATACCTTTGTGTTACATTATGTTCCCACAGAGAAACAACTAGCTGACATATTCACTAAGCCATTAGATGAAGCCACCTTCACAAGGTTGGTTAGTGAGATTGGAATGCTGAATTCTTCAAATTCTGGCTAAGTGAATATATCAACTAGATTGTTGCAGCAGTAAATACTTACTTTATCAAATGCTCAATATTTTTGAAGTAAGTATTGGCTGGATTATGATTTATAAATATTCCACAATGCTGCATATGTTGAAAATCATACATCTTTAGCTTGAAATTTCTGTGAAATTTTGAGAGAATCGCTATTTAATTTGGTAGAATATTCTTCAGTGAATATTTCTGGTAAATTTTAAAAAGATAGTGAAAATTGAATTTTATGAGTGAAAAGTATAGTTCGATAAGTCAGACTTCTCGAATGGTTCATTGTTTTGTCATGGCTCGAGTTCTCGAATAGGCCTATCTAGAACCCTCCTGAGTTCTCGAATAGTGTCTTTTAGAGAAATCGAATAGCACACTCTGAGTTCTCGAATAGAATATTTTAGTTCTCTAATGATGGAGTTCTCGAATACTGTATTTGAGTTATCGAATCATTTGAAAAGGCTGATTTCTCGCTGACACTTAATCGCTTTTTGGATTTATATTCAAAATTTCATTTCGCTCATAAAAACATATTTTATTTAGCTTAGAATTATTTTCTGAGTTAAATAACTGCCAGCTGTGAGTTACAAACTGCTTGAGATATCGAATAAGCCTTTCTTGACTTATCGAATAGTTGTTTTATACTTCTCGAATGACTGTCTTATCGATACAAAACTTAGATCTAATCGACAACTCAAGTTAGTCATATATATATATACAATTTCACAACTGTTCAACTCATTTCGTTCGATTTCTCAAGCATCTAAACTCTTAACACCTCTGAAAACACTAACTGCGAATTTCTTCTTCAACCTTAATTCTCTTCTCTTCTCTACCCAAATGGCAAACACTCAACTCACCATACCATCCCAAACCAATTTCATCGCAATTACCAGTGATGTGGAAGCACCAAATGCTAATTTCAAGTGCTTTGTTCGATGGTTGTCTGAATCTTACATCAAGGGTGCACTATCAGCCAACCCAACCCTGTACATAGACTTATTAGAACAATTCTGGAGGACAGCTACAGTGGAGGTCATCGCCCTTGAGAATGCTATTACTTCATATGTTGTCTACTGCAAGATTCAAGGCGTGGATATTACTATCACTACCGCAGACATGAATGAAGCCTTGGATTTGCAGCAAGAGGCATATGACTCCCTGGCCACAGATGCTGAGTTGGAAGAATTCTTTGAATTTATCAACTACTCAGAGGCTATTAAACTTGGAAAGCTGAATAGGAAGCACTTGAGAAAGGAATGGAGCTATGTTTTTGCTACACTCCTTCAGGTATTCACTGCCAGGAAATCGAGCTTTGATCAGATTAGTACACCTGTGCAGCAGCTTGCCTATTCCTTGGCTCATGGGAGAAAGATAGATGTTGGACATCTCATCATAAAAGAGCTATATGGGAGACTTGGTAAGAACACAGCCAAGAGAGGTACTGAAATTTTCTTTCCCCGCTTTATTCAATCAGTACTTAATTTTAAAAATGCTTCATTGATTGAATTGCCTGGATTAGATAAAAGTAAAATAGGCTATCCTAGGTCCATGACCAAACTTATTTTTGGTAACTTGGAGACTAGGAATGATGTGGATGTAAGGCTTAAGATAACTCCCCACATGGAGGGTTTGTTTAGGTCTTACCCCCACAACATGCCAATATTTGAGTCTAAGTCTCAGTTAGCACAGCCTAAGCAAGAAGAACACAATGCTAACCCAAGGCTTGCTAACCAACCCTCTCAGACAAACACTCTACCAAACACAGATCCAACTGCATCATCCTCTCAAAAGGGTGATGTTAGTAAAAAGAAGAGAAAACAGGTTGCTTCTGAACCTTTAACCATCTTAACTGAAGCAGCCTTGGCTGTAGAACTAGGTTTAGGAGGTGAGGAAACTGAGTCACCTATCATTAGCCTAAAGAAGAAGAAGAAATCTAAAACCACCTCTTTAGTCACCCAAATGGCTGAAGTTGTAAAATCAGGGGCACACAGCTCACTAGATGTATCCTCTCAACTGAGTCACCTATCATTATTTTCAATTTTTTTAAAAAAATAATTATTTTCGATTTTTTTAAAAAATAATTATTTTCGATTTTTTAAAAAAATTTAATTATTTTCGATTTTTTAAAAAAATTAATTATTTTCGTTTTTTTAAAAAAAATAATTATTTTCGATTTTTTAAAAAATAATAATTATTTTCGATTTTTTTTTAAAAAAAATTATTTTCGATTTTTTTAAAAAATAATTATTTTCTATTTTTTTAAAATAAATAATTATAACGAATTTTTAAAAAATTAAATTTTAAACAATATGTAAAATTAAATTAAAACGAATTTTTTAAAAAATTATAATTTTAAACGAATTTATAAAACAAAAACATGTAAAAGTTCATAGTATAAGGATTGTATTTCCATATATATCACAAATACTCGCGTGTCACAGTTGGTTGAGGGGGTGTACTACCTCAGAGGAGGTCAGGGGTTCGAAACTTTACTTCAACAAATCTGGAAAAATTGAGGTTGGGTGAGAGGTGTGGCGGTTGTGGTGGCAGCCTCTGATTGGCTGAGAGTACAGGTGGCGCGATGTGATTGGCTGAGAGGTGGGGGCGGCTGTGGTGGCAACCTCTGATTGGCTGAGAGCTTATTAAATTTTTTTAATATTAGTAACGGATATATCCGTTACTAATTCTCAACATCCGTTACTAATTAGTAACGGATATATCCGTTACTAATTAGTAACGGATATATCCGTTACTAATTCTCAACATCCGTTACTAATATATCCGTTACTAATCGTCCGTCACAATTGTTTTTTTTATTTTGTAACAGATATATCCGTTACTAATTAGTAACGGATATATCCGTTACTAATTTCAGATATCCGTTACTAATTTGTAACGGATATATCCGTTACTAATCTATTTGTAACGGATATATCCGTTACTAATTAGTAACGGATATATCCGTTACTAATTCCAGATATCCGTTACTAATTAGTAACGGATATATCCGTTACTAATCTATTTGTAACGGATATATCCGTTACTAATTAGTAACGGATATATCTGTTACAAAATTTAAAAAAAAGCAATTGTGACGGACGATTAGTAACGGATATATCCGTTACTAATGGCCAGTTTTGGTGTAGTGCATCCTCCCCAATGCACCTATTTGTACAGAGTCAGCACATGAGAGTGATAAGGCTGGCACAACACTGAGTGGAGAGCACATCACAATTGAAACTCCCTCTATCTCTCAGGGGGAGTTGCCAAAATCTAATCTACAACACACTTCTCTTCCAGAATCTACCACTCATATTTCTTTGGAGCCTACAACTCAAGCAATTGAGGAGCAAGGCATTGATCATCAAGAATTCTTTTCTCTTGATGAACCAATGGATTCAAGTGACTTGGTGCATGACACTTTGCTCATCACCCAGGTACCACATTTAGATGGTCAGGGAACGCATGCTGGGGCATCTCCTAATGACACCATCACAAACACAGAGGATTCACTAGTTTTAACTAGAGACTCTGTGCCTGTGTCGACTACTGTTGTAACTCATCCCACTCCTGTGGAGACAACAGTAGTAGAGTCTTTCCATCTGGTTACAGAAGTTGCATCTGTAACTGAGGAGTCTAGCTTGCCTAGCTCTAGCTCTCACTTTCTGTCCCAATGGCTGAAGCCTGTGCAACATGACAGTGCTTCAGGATCAGGGTCTGTTCCACCACAAATGTCCATTGAAGCTCTCCAAAGCTATGTTGTGGATCAGATTCCTGAGTTTGTAAAAATATCCCAGAACCTTGTCACCTCCAACATCTCAAATCCAGATTATGAAGCCATCCTACTATGCCATAGGGATGATGTGGAGATGCAGAAGGCCAAGATTATTGATGATGCTGAGAGAGATGGAAATGTAGATGCCTGGATGCAAGGAAAGTATGATGTAACTCTCAGTGAAGCACTTCAATATCTTAGAGAGGAATATATCACTTCACTGGGTTCAAATGCAAAATCCCTGTCCCCTAGTGAAGTGTATGAAGCTGTCAATGATTCCTACAAGGGTTTCCTCAAGGCTGCACACTACCTTGGCAAGGGAGTCAAAACTGAAGTCAACAAGGTGAGTGACAAGATAGCCACTTCAGTAGAAGAAGTAAAGAGGGCCTTTGATGCCAAATTTCCTCAACTAGACAGTGTGGTCAAAGATCTCAAACACCGCAACACCACCTCCACCAAGATGGATAATGGTCTAGCTCTACATAAAGATACAGTCACAGGTCTAGGAAGCAAATTTCAAATTCTATCTGACCAGACTACAGAGGCCAATGCTATGTTGAGGACCATGTTCAAAAACCAATATGGAGACAAGCTAGTCACTGAAGTCCCTGTGAATGAACTGTCAAAGTATGAGTTCAAGAGACTACAAGATCAATCCCTAAATGGTTTCAAGGCCAAAGAGCTATTCACCAAGGTTGATTGTAAGGCCCCGACTTCCCAATATTGAAAATATAGTTTTTATAATAAAATAGACTTTGATACAGGGGAATTTTATAAAAATTCGGCATGAAATGTTCATAAATCGGACTATCCACCTGTAATGCAACCCAACCAAATTCCAATTTAACAATTACAATTAAAACTTAATACACCAAAGATTCCTCACCGAGGATCGATTCCAGGTTATGGTACTAAACAAGAATCTACACTATACAAATTATTACAACTTCTATCTTTGCTATAAATACAAATCACTATACCGTCTAATCTGTAGCTTAATCCAAAATCGTGCTCGCCCATGTTAGCTCTGAAATCTATTCCGAATAGGATTATCCTCGCTCTCATTCGCATTTGAAAATATAAGTAGATCATCCTTAAACCTAACTGCAAAGGGTTAGGTAAAACAAAGCAAGAGGGAGCCAAAGAACGCTCAGCAAGTTAATAATATAGTGAAACAACGATATTACGATAATTCATTGATGAACAATATCAATGAATACTTTATCTCAAGAGATCATTCAATTTCAATCATAGAGTAAAACTTTTCCATTTTCTTCAACTATACTGTCTCAGATAAAACTTTGAGAAACAGAATATCAAGAAATTCCCCAATCATTTTTACTCCACTTTCAACGTACAATGTTACTCGCGAAGGGAATAACTGGGAAACTTCTATCCATCCTTAATCCCATTATTTTACTGAGTTCCAAATTTTATCATGTAGAAAATGACTAACTCTGATATCCACAATTTCGAAACTAGAAACCATTTACCTTGAAATGTATATATATATATATATATGTATATTCTATCAAAAAGTTCCTTTCCTTAAAACCCATTCATCTTTGAAACATACTTTTCATAAAAAAAAAATTTTTAAAAACATTTAAGTTGATTTTTATTATTCTCCTGATTACGAACAATACGGGTGATCAGCCACGTAAAGTCCCCATTCCTTTGAAATTGGGTTCCCAATTAGGCAACACATTGGCCTTTAATGCTGGACTAGGACCACCCTAGCCTCTTACGCTTTATAAAAGTGCTGGACTAGGACCACCCTAGCCTCTTACGTTTTTCCAATTTATAAACAAATTTATTATTAATAATTTAAAACATTTCACTTTTCAGTCCTTAAACTCACTAATAACAGATCAGCCCAGTATAAGGAATTTTAAAACAAAACATCTTTAATCAATTAAACCATTTTCATTTACCATTATAAAAGACTGAGGGTCAGGGAAGCAATTGATATAAGGGATCATAATAACAAAGCAGTAAGATTTAAATTAAGCATGGTATAGTTCAGCAGAACAAAATCATATATCAACAAGAGAACATAAATCAGTTAAAGAACGAAGCAATTATTAAGATTATAAAATTGAACAACCATTTACAAGGAATTAATGGAATAAAGAAATATGAAGTTCAATTGAGAAATTGGGTTACTGCATTGGTCATAATCTAACGAAGAGTCGTTAATTAATAAAGAACAACACAAGGGTTAGGGATTTCTAGAATTTAAATTAAGGGTTATGAAATCTGGTTTCGATGATATGGTTTAAAGGAATAAACATAAGGAAAAAGGCTAAGATAAAGCAAGGAATAAATTATAGGTCAAGGGTTATAGTTCAACAGGAAATAGGGTAAATAATAAGGTATATGTGTTTCACTTGAAATTTAAAAGGAATAAACAATAAGGTTAAAAATGGTTCAACAATAATTTAAAAAAAAAATAACAGTCAGGTATAAGAATTGGAACAACAACTCATAAGCAATTCAAGGAATTCTGGATTTAAATACAAGGTTCGAGTCATTTGAACACAAGAAAGGGATGTAGACCCTAGCAAAATGATTTGGAAGAAAATCTTATAATTGATAAAGACAGATTCACATCATTCAAAATAAATATGAAGAGTATAAGTACTTGCAAGAAAGGATTTGAAAGAGAATATATATATAAATAACAGAAACAGTTTCATATCACTTGAACGATAAGTGAGGGATAGTATACTTGCCTCTGATCCTTAGCTATTACGTAACGTCGCAGTAATACTATTTTTTGCTTCTATCTTATGGCATCACAATCTTCTATTCCAATCGTGCATTGGTATGACGCGCTTGCGACTTCCACGAGTCTGATCCGCCGATATCGAGCCCGCGCGTCAACTTCTATAGTTAAACATAATACGGTAATTTGGTCTCCAGACGACAATTCTAATATTCTATAAACGTTTATAAACTAAACTCGAACGTATTACCCATGCTTCAATTAGGAACTCTAGAATCAGTATCTATGTAATATATATACAACTAACACAGTGAATACCCAAACAAAATTGTTGTCATTGATACTTAACCCGTTAATCTATTCTCTCCTTTAAAACAAAGTATCCTCTTCAGAATCTCTGAATGAAATCCATCTAATTAAATAGTATATCTCGATACGGTCGTGTCCATATATTATATGTAAATTTCCGAGTTCAGAAAGTATTTTAATTAATTAAAAAAAAACTCTTGACTCCTTGGAAATGACCATTTAATAATCCATTTTCTAGTAAAATCCATAACTCCATTGATCTTCATCATTAAATCAAAATAAAAATCTCCATAAAACTTCTAATATTATCCCAAAGCCAAATAAAATTAGTTCCTACGAAAATCAAACCTCACACCATTTATAATAATTCCTCAAAGTCTCCATTTTAGTCAATTTCCGAATTTAATAACTAATTTATCCAATTACTCCTAACACTCCAAAATATCTTAGAAATTACTACATTTCCTCCTTGATTTAATAACCAAATTTTAGAATTTTTCAGCATATCCATTATTTAATATAATTCAACCAAGTCTCCAAATTCCACAAAGTAACTTAATAAATCATTTTATTCCATTCTTAAAATAAAATTCATATTTTCATTTCCACTTCTCATAAAATAATCCAAAAATTATCATCATGTTCCTCATAAAATCCTCTAGCCAAATAAAATTATAATTTCCAAAATCTAACTTCCCCGCTATTTTATAAAATCATCCCAATTCTTTTTTTTATTATTCATTTCACCAAATTTTTAAACTAACATCCCAAAATCCATTTCATCACCTAATAAACTAATCAAATACTATGACTTTTTCTCAATTTATTCACAAATTCTCAAATACAAACTTTTCACCAATTATCAATTAAAATTTCCAAAAATTCACTCTAAATATTCAAATATTAATTTTAAAAAAAAATAGTCTTACTATCATCACCTTGGGTGGTGGCTTTCCCTTGCTTTATACCAACGAACACACACAGAGGCAGCCCTGACACCACCTCCCAATCACTCCACTCCATCTCCCCTGTCATATCTGATCATCACAATCCCAAAACACTCACATACTCATACTCATACGCATCCACCAATCCCTCAATCTCCCATGTTTCTTCCCTCTTCTTCTCCATCTCAATATTATAACACACACACGGACACCTCACACGGACACCAACATATACCAGAACATCAATCCACTACATACAACCGAGACCCAGCTGCCCTGCACACACACACACACTCGCTACCACATAGCTCTGCACAAACATACCACAGCTACGAGCACCAACACACATACACGACCTCACCCTCCTCTCTTCACTCTTCAATTCAGCAACACAAGCACATACAGGCCATCAACCCCCCCTCCTTCACAGCCTCTTTCCCCTTCTACCTTCTACCTCCTTCGAACCAACAAAAGACCACACGCGCACAATACAGGCGTACTCACCCACACACACACGGTGATACATAAACACCAAATCGCTACACATTCATACCCAATCTGTTCACGCACGCGCAGCAAGGGGCAGTAGGGGTGAACAGAAGGGAGAGAGATTGTGAGAGAAAGAGGTTAGAGAGAAGGAAAGAGAGCTCGAGAGCATTCTACAGAGAAAAAGAAATGCCGTACTAGAGAAGCCAAGAAGCTGCTGGATTCTATATAAAATCACAAAACTGAAAAATAATTCTAAAATTAATTAAATAATTTTTTTTAAAAAAATCAAATTTAAACGGGTAAACCTCGAAAAAATTAAACTTCTTATTTTTTTAAAATAAAGAGTTTAAAATTATGGACACCCACGTATTTTTAAAATATTTTTAGGATAAAAAATGAGTTAAATATGAATTTTGTAAGTTTTGATCCTTTAAATGCAACTTAACTCTTAAAATCATTCATTTTTTTTTTTAAAAAAAATACTTAATACCCAAAATAATCCTCCCACTAATCTTAGAAACTAAATAATATCATAAAAATGATAATACAAAAAGGTTTCATGATTTTTTTATAAATCCGATGATTTTATAGAATTCTTAGAAGATCAATAAGGCATGTTTTTAATAGATATAAAAAAAATGACATAAAAAAATATATAGGCTCACAATGACACCCATAAATCATCAAATACATATGTAACTCATTTACCAGATGACACATCAAATTGGAGCAAAATATTCATAATCTTATTCCTTATTTATGGAAAAGCCAATATAGTATTTAAATAATAATAAAAATAATTCATAGAATTTCGGGTCGTTACAGTCTACCCCCTTAAAAGGATTCCGTCCTCGGAATCTATTAAGAGAAATCCCTTTCATCAACTTCTCAATTCTGATAACATCCGCAACAATGCAATTCCTTAATCTTTTGTACTCGTTCTTTCTTATCTGGAATTTTTACCGGTTCCCAATTTAAGACCCATCTGGTTGTATCACAATATATTCATGCTCTCTTATGAGCCCATCCTTTGAGATTAAACATTCCCCCTTAGGCACAAGAAACATATTCTACACGATTATAAATCCGGTTATAACGTCTATCCATATGCAACTTTTCCAAATTCCGAATCAAATCTTGGATCACTTAGAATGTCATCATGTCTGTCTTTACTACTTTTAATCACTGATAAGTTTAGGAATCATAAGGGTCTATAACAAAAGAAATCGATAAAATACACTGGTGTTAACATGTTTGAATATAGGTTGAGTTTTGTTTTGTAGGAATTTTTTTTTGTAAAAGAATTTAATCGAGAGATCAATATGATCATTGAACTAAATTTCAGGTTGCATTTGTCACTTAGGTCAACCGCCATAGTACGAAAAGGTGGCCAGCCTTTAGTACTTTCATGACAAACACAATCAGTGGCGTCCCACCAAACTTCTATCACATAGATAGTGTGTCCCTGAATCCCCTACATACATAGGGTTGTTCATCCCAGTTTGAATAAAGAAGATTAAATATTCAGGAAAAATATAGAAAGATTTCAAAGGTCTCAGAAATTTATATGTACAAGTACCAAGTAACCCCTGAATAATAGAGGTATATATCTCTTTAAAAGAATATGAATGTGCTTAAGCGAATCGGATAAACAAACCTCAACATCTATTGAAATATCATTGATTGTCAAATGGGATATGGTACCAACAAAACAAGGAAGAACAAAATGAAAGTTAAATCACCTTAGACGATGAATTAAATAAGATCGACAGCTAGTAGTGAATAACCACAACCTTACTCCAACCCATGCCAGAAATCGCATTTCACATCTTGTTTACCGTCTTTTCGTACTCTCTATAACGTTCACGTGGTAACTAAATAGTAAAAGAAAGTCTAGAAGATATGTGAAGGTCTACAGGTAGCGTCCTCCAAACTAGTAGCTCCAATTGTCTATTTAACGTATGCGTTGCCGAATCTACTACCTCGTCCAAATTGGAATCTTCCGATGAGTCGAATTCTTGCTCGCACGATGTCGGAATACTAAATAACTCCACAACCGTCGTCCTAATAACCTAAGGCGAACCTTATCCTAAATCGTTCCACCTAACGTCTCACCTAAATACTTACACCTAATCATCCTAACTTGTTTCAGTGACCATAACCTGTCGCTCTGATACCAACCTGTAAGGCCCCGACTTCCCAATATTGAAAATATAGTTTTTATAATAAAATAGACTTTGATACAGGGGAATTTTATAAAAATTCGGCATGAAATGTTCATAAATCGGACTATCCACCTGTAATGCAACCCAACCAAATTCCAATTTAACAATTACAATTAAAACTTAATACACCAAAGATTCCTCACCGAGGATCGATTCCAGGTTATGGTACTAAACAAGAATCTACACTATACAAATTATTACAACTTCTATCTTTGCTATAAATACAAATCACTATACCGTCTAATCTGTAGCTTAATCCAAAATCGTGCTCGCCCATGTTAGCTCTGAAATCTATTCCGAATAGGATTATCCTCGCTCTCATTCGCATTTGAAAATATAAGTAGATCATCCTTAAACCTAACTGCAAAGGGTTAGGTAAAACAAAGCAAGAGGGAGCCAAAGAACGCTCAGCAAGTTAATAATATAGTGAAACAACGATATTACGATAATTCATTGATGAACAATATCAATGAATACTTTATCTCAAGAGATCATTCAATTTCAATCATAGAGTAAAACTTTTCCATTTTCTTCAACTATACTGTCTCAGATAAAACTTTGAGAAACAGAATATCAAGAAATTCCCCAATCATTTTTACTCTACTTTCAACGTACAATGTTACTCGCGAAGGGAATAACTGGGAAACTTCTATCCATCCTTAATCCCATTATTTTACTGAGTTCCAAATTTTATCATGTAGAAAATGACTAACTCTGATATCCACAATTTCGAAACTAGAAACCATTTACCTTGAAATGTATATATATATATATATGTATATTCTATCAAAAAGTTCCTTTCCTTAAAACCCATTCATCTTTGAAACATACTTTTCATAAAAAAAAAATTTTTTTAAAACATTTAAGTTGATTTTTATTATTCTCCTGATTACGAACAATACGGGTGATCAGCCACGTAAAGTCCCCATTCCTTTGAAATTGGGTTCCCAATTAGGCAACACATTGGCCTTTAATGCTGGACTAGGACCACCCTAGCCTCTTACGCTTTATAAAAGTGCTGGACTAGGACCACCCTAGCCTCTTACGTTTTTCCAATTTATAAACAAATTTATTATTAATAATTTAAAACATTTCACTTTTCAGTCCTTAAACTCACTAATAACAGATCAGCCCAGTATAAGGAATTTTAAAACAAAACATCTTTAATCAATTAAACCATTTTCATTTACCATTATAAAAGACTGAGGGTCAGGGAAGCAATTGATATAAGGGATCATAATAACAAAGCAGTAAGATTTAAATTAAGCATGGTATAGTTCAGCAGAACAAAATCATATATCAACAAGAGAACATAAATCAGTTAAAGAACGAAGCAATTATTAAGATTATAAAATTGAACAACCATTTACAAGGAATTAATGGAATAAAGAAATATGAAGTTCAATTGAGAAATTGGGTTACTGCATTGGTCATAATCTAACGAAGAGTCGTTAATTAATAAAGAACAACACAAGGGTTAGGGATTTCTAGAATTTAAATTAAGGGTTATGAAATCTGGTTTCGATGATATGGTTTAAAGGAATAAACATAAGGAAAAAGGCTAAGATAAAGCAAGGAATAAATTATAGGTCAAGGGTTATAGTTCAACAGGAAATAGGGTAAATAATAAGGTATATGCGTTTCACTTGAAATTTAAAAGGAATAAACAATAAGGTTAAAAATGGTTCAACAATAATTTTAAAAAAAAATAACAGTCAGGTATAAGAATTGGAACAACAACTCCAATTCAAGGAATTCTGGATTTAAATACAAGGTTCGAGTCATTTGAACACAAGAAAGGGATGTAGACCCTAGCAAAATGATTTGGAAGAAAATCTTATAATTGATAAAGACAGATTCACATCATTCAAAATAAATATGAAGAGTATAAGTACTTGCAAGAAAGGATTTGAAAGAGAATATATATATAAATAACAGAAACAGTTTCATATCACTTGAACGATAAGTGAGGGATAGTATACTTGCCTCTGATCCTTAGCTATTACGTAACGTCGCAGTAATACTATTTTTTGCTTCTATCTTATGGCATCACAATCTTCTATTCCAATCGTGCATTGGTATGACGCGCTTGCGACTTCCACGAGTCTGATCCGCCGATATCGAGCCCGCGCGTCAACTTCTATAGTTAAACATAATACGGTAATTTGGTCTCCAGACGACAATTCTAATATTCTATAAACGCTTATAAACTAAACTCGAACGTATTACCCATGCTTCAATTAGGAACTCTAGAATCAGTATCTATGTAATATATATACAACTAACACAGTGAATACCCAAACAAAATTGTTGTCATTGATACTTAACCCGTTAATCTATTCTCTCCTTTAAAACAAAGTATCCTCTTCAGAATCTCTGAATGAAATCCATCTAATTAAATAGTATATCTCGATACGGTCGTGTCCATATATTATATGTAAATTTCCGAGTTCAGAAAGTATTTTAATTAATTAAAAAAAACTCTTGACTCCTTGGAAATGACCATTTAATAATCCATTTTCTAGTAAAATCCATAACTCCATTGATCTTCATCATTAAATCAAAATAAAAATCTCCATAAAACTTCTAATATTATCCCAAAGCCAAATAAAATTAGTTCCTACGAAAATCAAACCTCACACCATTTATAATAATTCCTCAAAGTCTCCATTTTAGTCAATTTCCGAATTTAATAACTAATTTATCCAATTACTCCTAACACTCCAAAATATCTTAGAAATTACTACATTTCCTCCTTGATTTAATAACCAAATTTTAGAATTTTTCAGCATATCCATTATTTAATATAATTCAACCAAGTCTCCAAATTCCACAAAGTAACTTAATAAATCATTTTATTCCATTCTTAAAATAAAATTCATATTTCCATTTCCACTTCTCATAAAATAATCCAAAAATTATCATCATGTTCCTCATAAAATCCTCTAGCCAAATAAAATTATAATTTCCAAAATCTAACTTCCCCGCTATTTTATAAAATCATCCCAATTCTTTTTTTTATTATTCATTTCACCAAATTTTTAAACTAACATCCCAAAATCCATTTCATCACCTAATAAACTAATCAAATACTATGACTTTTTCTCAATTTATTCACAAATTCTCAAATACAAACTTTTCACCAATTATCAATTAAAATTTCCAAAAATTCACTCTAAATATTCAAATATTAATTTAAAAAAAAAATAGTCTTACTATCATCACCTTGGGTGGTGGCTTTCCCTTGCTTTATACCAACGAACACACACAGAGGCAGCCCTGACACCACCTCCCAATCACTCCACTCCATCTCCCCTGTCATATCTGATCATCACAATCCCAAAACACTCACATACTCATACTCATACGCATCCACCAATCCCTCAATCTCCCATGTTTCTTCCCTCTTCTTCTCCATCTCAATATTATAACACACACACGGACACCTCACACGGACACCAACATATACCAGAACATCAATCCACTACATACAACCGAGACCCAGCTGCCCTGCACACACACACACACTCGCTACCACATAGCTCTGCACAAACATACCACAGCTACGAGCACCAACACACATACACGACCTCACCCTCCTCTCTTCACTCTTCAATTCAGCAACACAAACACATACAGGCCATCAACCCCCCCTCCTTCACAGCCTCTTTCCCCTTCTACCTTCTACCTCCTTCGAACCAACAAAAGACCACACGCGCACAATACAGGCGTACTCACCCACACACACACGGTGATACATAAACACCAAATCGCTACACATTCATACCCAATCTGTTCACGCACGCGCAGCAAGGGGCAGTAGGGGTGAACAGAAGGGAGAGAGATTGTGAGAGAAAGAGGTTAGAGAGAAGGAAAGAGAGCTCGAGAGCATTCTACAGAGAAAAAGAAATGCCGTACTAGAGAAGCCAAGAAGCTGCTGGATTCTATATAAAATCACAAAACTGAAAAATAATTCTAAAATTAATTAAATAATTTTTTTTAAAAAAATCAAATTTAAACGGGTAAACCTCGAAAAAATTAAACTTCTTATTTTTTTAAAATAAAGAGTTTAAAATTATGGACACCCACGTATTTTTAAAATATTTTTAGGATAAAAAATGAGTTAAATATGAATTTTGTAAGTTTTGATCCTTTAAATGCAACTTAACTCTTAAAATCATTCATTTTTTTTTTATTTTTTTAAAAAATACTTAATACCCAAAATAATCCTCCCACTAATCTTAGAAACTAAATAATATCATAAAAATGATAATACAAAAAGGTTTCATGATTTTTTTATAAATCCGATGATTTTATAGAATTCTTAGAAGATCAATAAGGCATGTTTTTAATAGATATAAAAAAAATGACATAAAAAAATATATAGGCTCACAATGACACCCATAAATCATCAAATACATATGTAACTCATTTACCAGATGACACATCAAATTGGAGCAAAATATTCATAATCTTATTCCTTATTTATGGAAAAGCCAATATAGTATTTAAATAATAATAAAAATAATTCATAGAATTTCGGGTCGTTACATTGATACTCTTGAAAGGGAGGTGGTGTCTCTCAAAAATCCAATGCCCATGTGGCAGGCAAGGTTACAAATCTAACTGAGCAATTGAACACTCAAGCCACTACCACAGCTGATGTTCTTCTGCATCAACAATCTATGCTGTCTGCCATGATGAAGCACATGGGTATCCCTCTATCTGAAGACTCTTCAACTCCAAAGGCCCCTACTACAGCCTCTGTGCCTGACAACAAGCCTAAGGGGGAGAAGAGGATAACAAGGAATAAACCTAAGGGGGAGCCTCAGACTAAGGGGGAGAAATCTCAATCTCAATCTAAAGGCATCAAGATTAATGAGGGTGGCCATCAACAAATTTCAAATCCTACATCTCATGTCTCAGGCAAGGGCAAACTCAAGGTTGATGAACCTCCATCTTCTCTGCCAGTGGTCACTCTACCACCTGTGCACATCATTACACCTAGTGGCCAAAAGCAAACTGTCACTACTACAGTAGTGGCAGGTTCCATGCCAAGCAATCCAGTCCAAGTACCCAGACTTGAAGATGAGCCAATTGAAGCTAAGGTGATTACAGAGGCCAAGCTGATAGAAGTAGCAAATTCAGAGATTTATCATGATGCTGCATTCTTGAAATTTCTGCAAACCTCAAAAGCAAGGGTTGGAGGGGATACCTTATTTTACAGAAGAAGCCTCAGAGATCAAATCAAATATCTAACAGAAAAGCTAAATCAAATCTATCTCAAGGAAATCATGATGGTGACCAATGGCAAGATATCATTTGAAACCTTGAAAGCCTTAAAATACTCTGAGATTGATGCTATCTTGGAACTAATTGAGCAGAAAGGGGAGAACAACCAAAGACTGTACACTGAACTAAAAGATGGTCAACTAACTAGATTGCCTGAAGTATGCACCAAACCAAGAACCATCTTTTATCAGTTTGGTACCAGAATTCAAGATGTTAAACAGCTGGTTATTCCCCATGATCTTAACCCTAAAAACCACAGACTCATCATTGCTATTATTGACCAGCTACAAAAGAAAGATGGAAACAGAAGTGCTGAAGAGTTGGAAGAACTTCACATCTTAAGAACATTCATAGCTACTGGTTCAATTCTGGAAATAGCTCAACCTAGGAGGAATAAGGATGATAAGGATGATGACAAGAGTGATGGAAGTAGAAGTCATCACAGGAGTGATAAGGGGGATGAGGATAAGAAGAAGAAGAAAGACAACAAGGATAAGAAGGATGATGACCAAGGTAAAGTCTCTGAGAGGAAGAGTGGAAGATAGCAAGCCTTAGGCATTGCTGACAATAACCTCACCACATCACAAGACTCTAAGTCTAGGGTGAATACTGTTAGTAGTGACCTACCAAAATCTACATCTATGGCTTCTGCAACTGTCTTGCCACCTCAAGAAGAGAAGAAGATTCAAGTCAAGAAACCATCTGTATATTTCAAAAAGCAAACTGCTAATGGAATACTATAATGGTCCACAAACAAAGGTCACATGCTACTTTCAGGCAACCATGTTAAAAGGATCAAATTCAAACAAGCTGCAAGGAAACCAAAGCTATCCATATCAAGGACTCTGACAATCTATCCAGGCTTAAAACTCCAACCACTAGATGAAGACTTTGATGAAGACCAACTGCAATTCTTACAAGCTCAAAGAATCTACCATGTTGTCATTGTTGACAACTGCCTTGAGATCAAATATACTGATGGAAGAGAGGAGAAATTCAAACAAGGAGGATGTCAACACTGGGGCAAGCTACATGACATAGAAAGAATCATTGCATTATTGAGCTCAGAAGATAAAGTGGAAAGAGTATGGAAGCTGGAGCTAATTGATTTTGTGAAGATGAAGAGAGATCATGAGGAGAGAATCAGAAAAGAGTGTCTTGAGAAATGGCTAGCATGGGAGAAAGAAATTGAGAGACTGGAGATTGAAGCAGAAAAGCTAAGGGCAAAGGGATTGTGTAGAGTTCAGTTTAACCCTTATGTGGTGAAGTATAGGAGGAGAAATGGGGATCAGGTCCACATCTGCATGAATCTACTCAATCACTATCCTGCAAACATTCTGAAACCAGTACTTGAAGATTTCAAAGACTCAATTTTGCTTGAAGAATTGGATGCTATGGCAGAAATAATAAAAGCTATGGATGAGAATACAAGGAAGGAGAAAGAAAGAAGACAGAAAGCATATGATGATTTGCAAGCCAAATCTATTGAAAGGGAAACAAATGACAATGGCTAGTACTTCATCATAGGCTGTAAGATTACTCACCCTGTAGTTCTATCCACATTGCTAATCAAAATTCATACATGTACTGTCAAGTTTTATCTTTATGTATGTTAGGCTTGTTATCAGACATGAAATTGTGACTAAGGGTCTTACTCACAATTTGGGGGAGATTGTTAGTCACAGAGGCATGCCTGAATACATCTAATAACAAGCCTAAGTATGTGTAATGCTATGCATTACCTACATGACCTCTTAACTGAGGGAACCTCTAGTTGTAGAGTTTCTATTTGTTCTGTACTTGTAATAGACATCAAATTCTAGTTGTGTTACTGTACTTATAAAGTCAAGAATAATGCTTGAAAGAAGTTCCAAGGTTCATGCCTCAAGCAAGGAGATAAAGACTGCCAAATAATCACAGTTGGGATTTGAAGAAATGAAGAATTTGCCTAAGTACCAATTCGAGAAGTACATTTGTCTATTCGAGAAGTCTAGCATTCGAGAAGTCAGAGATTCGATATCTCAGAAGACACTATTCGATATCTCTAAATACACTGTTCGATATCTCATTCGATATCTCAGAGATTCGATATGTCTATTACTCTATTCGAGAACTCATGGAGTCAACAAGTCAAAGCATCATTCGAGTTCTCTAAGAGTCAACAAGTCAATGCTCTATTCGATATCTCAAGGACTAAAGAAGCTATTCGACATCTCAGGGATTCGATATGTCAAAATGCTCTATTCGATATCTCAAGGAGTCCTAGAGAAAAGAGTTATTCGAGAAGTGATTCGATATGTCAATATAACACTATTCGAGAACTCAGAGTTATCGATTAAGTCAATTCGAGCTCTCGAATCAATCACTTAGCCACTTCTCGAATACATTCTTGGAGACAAAATACTGAAGAATTGTACAAGTCAGAAACCTGCAACAAGCCAAGACGCTTTATTTGACTATGTACTATAAAGCACATTGGAAAGCCTACAAAGAAGCTTGGAGAGATAAGACAAAGGGACAAGGAGCTAAAGAAGTGGATCTGAACAGGCTTTGCAAAGTCAAATCTGTAACCGTTTGGACTCTTACTATAATAAGATAGACAGACTGGAAAGTAATTTGTTTTACCTACCTTATTTTGTAGTAAGGAGGTGTATCCATGTCTATAAGGATACAACCTCACTTCCTTAGCAGAGAAGTCTTTTAAGATACATCACAAGAAATATCTCTCTAAGAAAAACGAAGCTGAGAATACTATCATTTGTATTCACAGATTGTAGTAAAATCTTTATCTAATAAAATATTAGATTAAAATGATATTGTGTTGTGTTTGTCTTTGTTATCTGTACTTACATATCTCACACACTCAACATATATCTTGTTGCAAAGATTCAAGAACAAAGAAAAGTTCAAGAATCCATTCACCCCCCCTCTGTATTCTTTTACTGTATTCAATACTCAACAGTCATCGCCTGGTGTTGAGTTGTGGTTTAGAGAGTTCAGCATTCGTTTGTAATTAGTTCGAAATTTGCTGGGTGTTATTCTACTTAGTTCTGATTTGGTTGTGTTTTACCCGTTTTAATGTTATCGGTTGGCTGATAAATTCTCGTGGCATGTCGAATTTGGTGGTTATTGAGTGGATTTCCTTCTTTTTTTCTTTGTAATTTCCTTTTTTTAATCATTTTCGTAAATTTGTAATATTAACTCGTTCGTGTTGACTTGTTTTATTTGCATATTAACTCGTTTTCTTCATTGAGTTGCTCTGTTGGTGATTGTTGCTGTGTTCTATGAGTCATCGCCTGGTGTTGAGATGTGGTTTAGAGAGTTCAGCATTCGTTTGTAATTAGTTTGAAATTTGCTGGGTGTTATTCTACTGAGTTCTGATTTGGTTGTGTTTTACCCTTTTTAATGTTATCGGTTGGCTGATAAATTCTCGTGGCATGTCGTATTTGGTGGTTTTTGAGTGGATTTCCTTCTTTTTGTTCTTTGTAATTTCTTTTTTTTCGTCATTTTTGTAAATTTCTAATATTAACTCATTCGTGTTGACTAGTTTTGTTTGC
Source organism: Saposhnikovia divaricata (assembly GCA_036435485.1). Lineage (NCBI taxonomy): Eukaryota > Viridiplantae > Streptophyta > Magnoliopsida > Apiales > Apiaceae > Saposhnikovia > Saposhnikovia divaricata. Next base: position 40,860,239 of record CM071599.1, read on the forward strand.
ATATTAACTCATTTTCTTCACTGAGTTGCTCTGTTGGTGATTGTTGCTGTGTACTGTGAGTCATCGCCTGGCGTTGAGATGTGGTTTAGAGAGTTCAGCATTCATTTGTAATTATCTCGAATTTAATGGGTGTTATTCTACTGAAATCTGATTTGGTTGTGTTTTACCCGTTTTGATGTTATCGGTTGGCTGATAAATTCTCGTTGCATGTCGTATTTGGTGGTTTTGAGTGGATTTCCTTCTTTTTTTTCTTTGTAATTTCGTTTTTCTCATCGTTTTTGTAAATTTCTAATATTAACTCGTTCGTGTTGACTCGTTTTGTTTGTATATTAACTCGTTTTCTTCACTGAGTTGCTCTGTTGGTGATTGTTGCTGTGTTCCGTAAGTCATCGCCTGGTGTTGAGTTGTGGTTTAGAGAGTTCAGCATTCGTTTGTAATTAGTTCGAAATTTGCTGGGTGTTATTCTACTTAGTTCTGATTTGGTTGTGTTTTACCCGTTTTAATGTTATCGGTTGGCTGATAAATTCTCGTGGCATATCGAATTTTGTGGTTTTTGAGTAGATTTCCTTCTCTTTTGTTTCTTTGTAATTTCCTTTTTTTTCATCATTTTTGTAAATTTCTAATATTAACTCGTTCGTGTTGACTCGTTTTGTTTGCATATTAACTCGCTTTCTTCACTGAGTTGCTCTGTTGGTGATTGTTGTTGTGTTCTGTGAGTCATCGCCTGGTGTTGAGATGTGATTTAGAGAGTTCAGCATTCGTTTGTAATTAGTTCGAAATTTGTTGGGTGTTATTTTACTGAGTTCTGATTTGGTTGTGTTTTACCCGTTTTAATGTTATCGGTTGGCTGATAATTTTTCGTGGCATGTCGTATTTGGTGGTATTTCTCGTGGAATTGTAGGTTGCATAGAGTAACATTACATAAGTTGTTTGTTTGTAGGAAATGAAAAATAAGAATCGCGACTGCAAGAAGAAAGGGAAGAAAATTGGAAAGGAAAAGCAAAAAAGGTTGGATGAAGCAGCACGATTCACTTGCTATCTTTGCAAACCCAGCAAAACTTTTAGTCGGAAGGGTTTGGACCAACATATGGCATCCAGCCATAGAAACAAATGAATATGTTATCTTTGGCTTTTGCAGTCCTATGTTGTCTTTTGTCACGATTAACTTTTTATTTACGCCTGTGTAGTGAAGTACTAGAATTGATCGTTGAAATTTAATATATTTATGTGAAGTGAGTTCCTTATTATTCCATGCTTCCTTTTTTATTTTTGGAATTAAATTGATCATAATTTGATCAAATATATTTACATTATCTTTTATAATTTCAAAAATCTAAAAAGCTATGTATTTCAGCAAATTAGATATAGCATAGTTTAATAGCAAGGTGAAAAATTCGATTTATGTGCGTGGTCAGTAAAGAAATTAGTTGCGAGCATACTACACATTCTTTTTTTTTTTTTTTTTTTTAAAACGGAACTACTTCTCTTAAAACTCAAAGATTCATGCATGATTGTCTCCAACAAAATCTGTGGACGAGACATAACAATATTATAGCATACTACACATTCTTATTCCGCACCTTCGTATGTACTCTTCCAATTTCATTCGTTCCTTGTGCAACAAGTTGTCCCTCATATTTTACGAGGTGTACTTAAAAATTACTCATAATGTACCTTCTATTAACTAAATCATGTTGCAGTCTCTGCACCCTTTTTATTTACCTTATTTTAGCTAAATCGTTGTGCACCGGTAAAATATAAAAAATGTTAGAATAAAGAGAAAAGCTAAAATTTATAATACATGTCTCAATATTTATATAGTAAACCTATATAAGATAAAGTACCGAAAATACCCTTAATACAATAATATGGATATATTCTAACAAAAAAAATTTAATGCGTGCCGGATTTTTTTTTCTTTCTTTTAATACAAGGTGCTTGCTAATACAAAAGCAAGGTATTGTTTACATAATTACATGCACAATTTCATGTATACACTAAAACTAATTTAAATTTAACCAGGTATTAAGTCTGTTGCGAAAGTTAATACAATCTCAGAAAATGTCAAACAGTTAAATTCTATGATCTATCCAAAATTCGTTTTTAACCATTGCTGTGACATGCACAATACTCGTTTATTAAAATCCAATTACCGCGAACCTTCTATTAATATATAACCTTGGGAATAATATTTTTCATAAATTTATTAAAATTAAAATCCTTTGTTTTATTTTGAAACTAAAAGAAAATATTGATGATTAATATCGAACAATTGTACGTATATGACAATTTGGAACCTTTGAGATGGGCCAAAATTTTGGATAATGTTCTATTTAGGCGTTTAAAAGGGCCAGCCCAGCATAGTCCAATAATAATATCTAAACCCAAATCCCCAACTAGGGTTTTAGGCTCACCAATTTGATTCCGACAATCTTGTTCGCTCTCTTACACCTACCGGAGCTCCGGTTGTCACTTCTATTCTCCGGTAAGATTCACGTTGTAGCAGCTATCTTGTAAACATATGTCAGTGTGTGTGTGTGTTTGTGTATATGTGTATGCAACTGTAAGTGCTTCATAGAGTTCAGTTGTGACTTGTATTTCATCTATGTAACTGATAGAGTTTTTAATTGTTAATATATTTGCAATTATGAATTGATAAATTATTAATATACGAAATTATACTATATGCTTGATTCAATTCATTTGGTTGCAATTTTAGAGGGTTATTTCTTGTTAGTGTGTTTATAGTGGACTGAATTGATAAGTAGAGTTATGGACTATAAACTCGTTTCGATATGGATTTAGAAGTCGGTAAGTTGATACGCTGTTAATTTTTATAAAGCCGATAACAAGTATGTGAGCTCGAATGTTGTTTGTGTGGAACCAAGGAACCATTTTTGTATAACTTAAAAGTTACTATGTTTGTTAATGTTGGGTTTCTGATTTTGGTGAGTAGGCTAGTTAGGTTAGGCAGCTCTTTCGGTGTTTGCAATAAGTACTGTTATGTTTTACAGTTTCGGTATATATGTGCACAATACTGCAGTGGAAATTAATGAGGTAGCCTTTGTTCCGAAGGCCTGGCCATTTAAGCGAGTTCTTTCTTTTTTTGAAATGCATAAAGCCATAAACTTCTTCTTAAATCACGCCCTCAACATAGAAAGGCTGAATTTTTTATTTTCTAGGCTAAGACTTAAGAGTAGTCTTTCTTCCTTTTTGTGGTGCAATATGTGGTGGATCTTCCTCATCCAACATGTTTGCGTGATCATGAATTGATTCTGGTGCATGTTTGTAAAATAAGTCATTGGTTTGATCTTTATATTAGTAAATGGCGGTGCACCAGAAAAGGCCCGCTGTGTTTGTTGCGGAAACAAAAAAAATGCAGAGATGGAAAATCTTGATACAGAATCCTCAGAGTCTGAGTTAGAATTTGATGAGGATGATGAAATTAGGCTAAGTGAACCTTCGGAAAATGCAATATACAACAGGGATGGCTTACTTGATAAGCTGGGAGATATCAGCTGGCCTGAGAATGTGGATTCGATGCACAAGCTTTCTTTTGATGTGAATCAGGAGCAGGAGGTGGATGCGAATGATGACCTGGCACGAGAACTTGTTTTCTATACTCAGGCATTGGAGGGTACAAAGGAGGCCTTTCTGAAATTTCAGTCCCTGGGGCGCCCCTTTTTTACACCTGCCGGCTATAACGCTGCAATGGTGAAAAATGATACTCACTTGGAAAATGTTAAGGATCAGCTTCTGGCAGAAAAGATTAGGGTTGAGGAGGCCGAGGAGAGAAGGAAGGCAAGAGAAAACGAGAAGATTGCCAAGGAAGTACAGGCACAAAAACAGAAAGAAAAAGCTAAGCAGGAAAGAGAAGAGAAAAGATCTGCTAAGGAATTGCAGAAGGAGAGGCAAGAGAGTGGCTTAAGAGGATCAGAAGAAGATGGTGATATAGATTCAGCAGATGAAGACAAGAGTACATTTGAGAGTGATCCATCTGTAGTCAAGGCAAAAGATGGTACTGGTAAGGGGAAAAAAGAAGCAGATAAGAGGAGGAAGAACAGAGACTACAGAAATTCAAAGCATGGACTCGGAAGGAAGAAAGGTGTGAATAAGCAAAGTAAGACTGAGACCACAAATGATACAATAGGAGGCTTCAAGAACACTGGTTTCTCCAAGAATAAGAGAAGGAAGACGTGATGGAAGCAGGGATGATGATTGCGCAAATTGTTGAAATTTACTATAATTCTTATGACCAAGAATGTTTAAGTGCAAAATAGGGTTATAATTATTTCCTTCGTATTGTATGGATTTCTAAGTTTAAATTTTGTCTCTTCAATGTTTTTGAAATCGACTTTATTGCTAATTACTTGTTTGAATTGTGTAAGGTTCACCTTGTCTTGCTGATCAACTACTTACAGTTTTTTATTACAGTTATTTACTTAAGTTTTTTTCAAGTACAGTACATGAGGAGTTATTATTCATCCTAGATGAAATAAAGAATAAACAGAATATAAGCCTGTAAAGTGTAAATTGTTGATGGACTCCAAAACGTAATAGTAGCCATGTGAGGTCATTTGGTGATTACAAGACTTGTATATTGGAGGGTTATAATATCAAGGTAAATCCCAGCTTTTGCTTTGTGTGGGAAGCTTCTGATTTTATATATGAAGTGTGTGTGTATATAATATGCCTATTGTCCCCATTAGCTTTCACATCACTCCGTATCATCATGTACTCCTCAAAAAGTCCACTGCAAAAGCTTCCTTAGTACAATATTCCCTCCTCAACGGTTTATAAAAGGATTTTGGTAGCACCATCTACCTCTAAGCCTCTTGAGAGTTCAACTCTTTTTCAAATATAATCTCTATTGACTTGCTGCGAGAATGCTCAATTCTACATTGGAGTTGATCAATTTAGTTGCTTCGAATTCTTTTATGGTCTTTTGTTTCTGCAATCTGATCATAATCATTTTACTTGTTGGCAGCTCGAAAACAGCTTCAGATACTAGTGAGGATAGTACTTGTCTTCCTTCTCAAGAATTGGTATGCGGTAGCAAGAAGTGTATGACTGCTCAAAGTAAGAAAAGTTATACTTCATTTAATGAAAGAATGAATTGAGAAGTTTCATAGAGCCATGTGTAGACATAAACCTGCTAAATTCCATTGAAGCTGGGAGGAAAGAAGAAGATGATGAACTGAGAAAAAGAGTAGAAGCATTTATTGATAAGACTACTAAAGCTTGGAGGACTGAGATGTTGCAGAAATCTGTTGCGATCCAATGAACACACTTATATGCTGTTTGTGTTTAGTAGTCTAACCATTTCTTAACAGGAGAGTTTATCTACTACCTCAGTACAACAGTAAGAATGTGCACTAAGAAGATAAACTTCAAAACTGATGTTCTTTGTTTTTCCAATAAATATGTTGTGAAGTGTCACTTTTACCATACAAAGCGTAGTTCATTTGCCGTGAAGTTGAGTAAAATTTAGTCGAGTAAGAAACTGAGATGACGATTTCATTGAGCAGCGAATCACTGGCATATCTTGTAGTTCAGTTGTACAACTGTTTGTTATCTGATGTTATCAACAGAGGTCTATATCAGAGAAAAGATTTTTTCACTGGCATGTCTTAATTTTGGTATACTTTCATACGAGCAATACCAATTTCCATCCACAACCTTGAATTCCATACATTTTGCATAATTTCCGTCCGAAGTATATTAAGGTAATAGCTCTTCTAAACCAACTTTCAGTAATAAAAATAATAAAACCTTAAAAAATATGAGCATCAGACATGCTAACAAACTTCGTTCAACTACAGCAGTTCGTAAGTTCAAACCACACGGCTAAAATATATTAAATTCGACTTTCAACCATCCTGATATAAGCAAGTCAGGAAAGCGAAACACAGTACTAATACATCTAAATTCTACATCAACACCAGATAGCAAACAATCGCTACAGCTAAAGGAGAAGTTGCCATCTGAAGTCCTAAGCTAAAAGAAAAGTTGTAGATATTGTGGGTTAAACCAACTTGAAAACAAACCTAGTTTTGCCTCTGACCATAACTAGCCTGTTCGACATGGGGGTTAAACAGGGTTGAGCCTAGAATTTTTGGGGTCTTCATGGGTTAATCACTTGAGCTACCCAAAAGAACAAAGATCCAGATTGCAGTAGATCAGCATGAAACCATGCAATTTGATTCTCCAGGCTTAGATATGTTATTTTCAGCAGGCACAGACTTTTTGGCCATCTCCAGTCATAGATATGCTATTTTCAGCAGCTACAACAGGATGTCCTTCTCTGGGCAACGATATATTATTCTCAGCAGCTACAATAGTTGGGCCATTAACAAAGTTACCTGCACTCCCATTGATTCCATGATATGAAGCAGGGGCGATGCTTCGCATGGTACCAGTATAAATTGCATCAGCACGACGATTTCGTTAATAATTAGTAATATGTCTCCTCCTAAGAGAGCTTCTTAAGGCTTGTTGTAACTTTGTTCACTTAAATTTTTTCTACAGCTATACAGAAAAGTTTCTTCTTTTCTCCTAATTGTTTAAAAAAGGTCTCGTTGTTCAAGATTTGTCATTTGGATCTTAGATTACATCATTTCATGAAACGATATGTGGGTTCCCTGTACATCTTATTTGGTAGTTGTGGTGGATCCGTACACTTTAAGTATGGATAAGCTTTACTATCAATGATTATGATCACTCTAAAGATAGTGTGCATTAATTCTTTTTCCGTAATATAAATCTTAGAGTTTTTACTGACATTGCTAATTCTTTACATATATATATAGTGGTGGTGCCTGTTATTTTCCAGATTAATGGGCTTTACAGCAGCACTAAGATTGCAACATTTGTCGCATTACTTTCGATAAAGTCTGAAATTTTAAGTGCTAGCTTTGAGGAGTGGTCAGATGCCCTATTTTCTGAAATTACAAACTTTATAGCAGCATCAAGCTTGTATAATTGTTTTGCATGTTCTGAAAACAACTTCATCTGTTTTTCTTGAGCCAAAGTTAAAAAATTTCGGAAAACATGCAGCCACCTCAGGACTTCTACAGAACTTCGAATCCAAGTTTTTGGTTTTCATAAGCTTCTGCTTTCTCATTGCACTAGTTTCTTCTCGAGTTCATCATGAGCCTATAAAGTTTTTAAGGTCTCCAATGAGTACTTTAAATTCTTCTGCATCCTCAGATCTAAAAGTTTTTGCGTCCCAAGCACATAATAAAACAAGGAGCTCACTGAGTCGAGTTACCTTCAATGAACACTTGCCTTACATCTTCTTGGCACATAAAAGGCACACCAACGTTTCTGTGACCCGCAGTTTTCGAAAATGCGATATATAGAAATGGATTAAAAAAATAAGCTATAGAAATGCGATAAGCTATAGTTTTTGGAGGTGTTGTTAATGTTGTTGTTTGATGCTGAAGGAAAGTAGTACGATGTGGGAATATGGATTTGATCATGTGAATTTAAATCTTCAGTTATTACTTCAAGGCCATTTTTGAAGTTCAATAGCACCTCTTGTGAGTTTTGTTGGTGGTTCTATAGTTGATGATCATGAACATTTGTTGATATAATGCCCAAGTATCCTTCAGTCACCGTGGTTAATTATGTTGTACACTTTGTATCCTATAGTCCAGTCAGGGGCCTAGAGTAACATAACAGGCGTGTCTTTGTTGAACAAACAATTTACTAGTTATAGAAAATAAATGTCCAATCCCAAATTTAGGCCAATAGTTAAAAGTTTAACGGCACTTTGTTCTGATAATAATTTTGCTTATATGAATTGTTAGTTTGTTAAGTTCTATAAGTGATCGTTAGTTGTGCATATTAAATGATTTGTTACATATACTACTAATTCTTGTTTGAATGATCGACCAGTTTGTTTCTTATTCTTTCCATCAATTTCTGATCATAAATACTCGCTCAACTTTAATCCTCAATTTTATTACTCAAGATTCTTCCTCGATTATACAGCAGTCCATTCAATTTCAACTACTTTAGACTTTCTCCTGATCTTATTTCATGCATGATACACTTATTACTTTAACTAGTACGAAGTTCAATCTCCAACCTAACACTTTTTAGGAATGTGTTTGAATACAAACTAAATAAACCTAGAAAGGCACACAAGTGAATTTTATGTGTTCGTTAGTTCATTTTATTTGTAGTGAATCATGTGAATTGAATCATATATTATCTTTAGATTCTGTAGAACATCTTAAATTCATCTTTAGTGAATCATGTATATTTTTATAGTGAACTTTGGATGTTCGTATTTTTTAGATGATTTGATGTAGAATTAAACTGTATACATTCATGTTTTCTTATAACTTGTAAGTTGTTATTCTGTTAAGATCTCCGGTTATTTAACATTGCTGTTTTTGAGTACCTTTCATAACTTATGAAGGAGGACACATGCATTTATTTTTTAAAATATTGTATTTTTGTATTTGATAATTGAAAAATAAAAATATGTAAATGTTATGGTTGCATTCACATAAAAATACAATATATTTATTGCACATGTTATCATTTCATGTCAACAAAATTACTTTTTTCAAAAAAAATTATTTAAATAAAAAATTATTTAAATAATATTTGAAAAGAAAATAACACACATACATACAAAACGAGAAGGCAATTACAACGACGAGAAATGTATTACGAGAGAGAGAGAGAGAGTACAACACATACATACAAAGCTAGTAGGAGAAACTACCAAGTTTGACTAAAAAAAATTGGAATTCATATATCCCAACCTATATAATGAGAGAGAGAGAGAGGGGAGAAAGTACCTGAGAACCGAGAGGGAGAGAGACAGGGATGTTTGCTTGGGGAGGAGATTTATATATAGGGGATATGAGATAATTTATTTTACTCTCAAACCTATGTGTTCTATCTAGGGGTAATCGCGGTGCGGTCAGTGCGGTTTTTTCATAAAACCGCGGACCAAACCGCATATGCGGTTTGGTCAAATTTTCAAACCGCAACCGCACCACGAAATTTTCAAACCACATAAACCGCACCACAAAGATGCGATGCGGTGTGATGCGGTTCACTGCGGTTTATAACTTCAATAAAAATTACTATATCTAAATTTATACATAATTGCAAATCCTAATTATCACGAGAAATTTTCAAACACTTAATAGATATTTTCAAAAAAAAAAAAACACTTAATAGATGATACATCTTAAATGCTTGCACCTTTAAAGAATTCAATAATGATTCTATCAATCATATAGGTAACCACACTAATTTGTTAACTAGAAAAAATAAAATCATATGTTTTCTGTAGTTGACAGTTAGAGAAACTAGAATAGTCATACCCTGGGATGTCACTAAAATGATTCATGTTCTATTAGAGTCCCTAGTTCAATCGGCTTCCAACTCCACTAATTAATGGGCTGATGGGCCTATACATACATATATATATATATATATATATATATATATATATATATATATATATATAATATTGCGGTGCGGTTTGAACCGCATTTCAAAAATTTAAAACCGCAACCCGCACCGCACCACGCGATTTGTTAAAATTGAAACCGCAACCGCACCAGCGCGGTGTGATGCGGGTTGGTGCGGTGCGGGCGGTTTATGCAATTTGGTGCGGTTTATGATCACCCCTAGTTCTATCTCACATGGTACAAAAATTGTCTAACATAGGTACAAAAATTCTGCTCGAGCTCCAACACATTTTTTGTGCGATAAGAAAGTTCGGTTAGACTCGGTTCGTTAAGAAAAAATTTAAACTCAGCTCGTTTATGTCAAAGCTCGGCTCGGTTCGTTTACAATCTTAATCAATTTTTGGTTATGAAATATTTGAATAGGGTTCGGATCGGATTCGATTTGGTTCGGATCTAATTCAGATTAAAATCGGATGAAATTCAGATTAAGATCGGATGACATTCGATTCAGATCACAATTGGTTAGAATCCTTTTGGATCATTACTCATTTGGCATTTTAATTTATGAGATTTTAAAAAGTACCTTATGACTGAATATAATATTAAAATAATGTACTTCATAAAAAAATAATTAAATAATTATGATATGTTTGACATAAATTATTTCAAATATAGATTAATTTGTTTATGAATGGGTAAATATTGAATGAAAGGCGTGTTGATATACAGTATGTAGGTATGTAGGGTATTCGTTATAACCCGTTAAAATTATAATAACTACTTAATTTATCATTTTTCTAATTCCATATAAATCGGATGTAAATGTGTGGTTGGGGGTGAGTGGCGAATTAATATAAAAATCATGGGTAGTACCTAGACCATGGGTCTGGATCCGAGGAATCGAACCGAAATTTGTGGAACCGAGACCGAATTTGTATCTGAATTAGAAAATCCGAAAGTTAACCGAATTCGAAACAATCCGAATCGAAATTGGTCCCAAATAATAAAATTCGACAATGATCTCATTCTCCTCCCCCCACTAGGTATTTCATTTTCGTTTCTTATTTTTTTCCATTTGTAATTATAATTTTCATCTTAAACCATTAAAACATAGATTAACATGTAAATTATTTTCTAAAAATTGAAAAATAATTTTTCATTTAAGTTTTATAAAAATAGATTAACATAGAGAGAGATAGAGAGAGAGAGAGAGAGAGAGAGAGAGTACTGTATGTAACTAAAAAACCTGCAAAGAGAGCCCGCATAGGCGATAAGTACAACCAGCAGAAATGTGTTACAACAACGAGAGAGAGGGAGGGAGGGAGAGAATGAGAGAGAGAGAGAGTATCGAGAGCATATGTGTCCGGGTGATAGAAATAGACAATATTAGCTATATTTGACACTTGAATGCGCATTATCTTGTAAGTCACTCTTGGCTAGTTCCTTCATTCATTCTCGAAGTTTGTTCAGCTTGAATAGAGCAAACAATATTTAGTTAGTACAATGTTCAACTTAGTGATATATGGCCACCACTTCAGTGACAAATTTGATATTCAACCCAATGCAAAAGGGCGTTCAGCATCTTCCATCATGTCTGATGGTTCTATATTGTATAGTTCTCTCCTACTCAATCAAGGAAGAGTTCTTTCAGTACCATCAATTCAATACTAATACAATTGACACCAGTACTAATCTAGCTGCCATTAGACAAAGTAAACCTCTTTATATGAAAGAAAATAAAAAAAATTGTAAGAAGTTAAACGCCTCGCCTTAAAAAGATTTATTGGCTACTGGCTAGGTAGTTACAATACCTAACACTAAAATAGAACGAGAAGCATAATACGTTACTAGTAGATACTGATAAAACTAGAATGAATATATGATTTCAGAATGAAGAATCAAGAAAACAATGTTGTATTGATTGTATTGATGTGTGTTTATTATAATCTCTGAAGTCCTATATATAAGCAAAACTATACGTAAGGGATTACATCACTTGGTACTGTAGATCGTAGACTTACTGTAGATCGTAGACTTAATATAACATTAACATTTACATTTCAACACCCCCCTCAAACTTAAGATGGTTGAAAAACCAACGTGAGTTTGCAATTACGAAATAAACCAGGAGGAAGAGCTTTCGTGAAAATATCTGCAACATTATCTGCACTAGAGATAGCATGATGACGAACTGTTCCTTTTTCAACCTGTTGACGGGTGAAATGACAATCAATCTCTATATGTTTAGTGCGTTCATGAAAGACATCATTGTGAACAATGTCCCTTGCACTTTTGCTATCACAGTAGATAATAGTGGCTGGAGAATGAGTCACAGTCATTTCTTCAAGTAACCATCGTAGCCAAATTAATTCCTGCGTGGTGTCAGCCAGAGCTCGATATTCTGACTCGGCACTGGATTTTGAGGCAAGGGTTTGTTTCTTACTACGCCAAGAGATAAGAGAGTCACCCAAAAAGAAGCAAAATCCTGTAGTGGAACATCTGGTAGTGGGATCACCACCCCAATCAGCATCAGAATAGGTATATAACTCAAGTGATGAGTTGTATGCATAATGTAATCCGTGAAAGATGGTGCCTTTGACATACCGAAGTATGTGAAGGACAGCTGTATAGTGAGGAGTGCGAGGAGCTGCCATACATTGACTAACAATATGAACAGTATGAGCAATGTCAGGACGAGTGATAGTAAGATAAATTAGACTTCCTACCAACTGGCGATATAATGTAGGGTTGACAAACAGATCACCATCTTTAGAGTAAAGTTTGACCTCGTATTCCAAAGGTGTAGATGTAATCTTATTGTCACTGATTCCAGATTTCAACAAAAGATCAGATGCGTACTTAACTTGAGAAAGTGTGTATCCAGTAGGAATGGAAACCTCAAGACCCAAGAAGTAGATTAATGAACCAAGATCTTTCATTTCAAATTGCTCACCGAGAAACTGTTTGAGATCAGAGATACCTGTAGTGTCATCTCCAATGATAATCATATCGTCAACATAGAGGAGGAAAAGAACAATTCCTCGATCGATCTGTTGAATGAAGAGAATATGATCATATGGACTAGAAGAAAATCCTAGCTCACTGATGACTCTGCTAAATTTCTCGAACCAAGCTCGAGGTGCTTGTTTTAGGCCATAAAGTGCCTTGTTAAGCTTAAGCACTTGTCTTGGAGAGAGATCAAAACCGGGAGGAGGTTTGAGATAAACTTCTTCATCTAAGTCGCCATTAAGGAAAGCATTTTTGACATCCATTTGCCACATGTCCCACTATTTTGATGCTCCAACAGTGAGTAAACTCCGAACAGATGTAAGACGAGCAACTGGTGCAAAAGTCTCTTCATAATCAATGCCATACTCCTGGGTAAACCCTCTAGCAACTAGACGGGCTTTATATCTCTCAACGGAGCCATCAGCTTTTGTCTTAATTTTATAGATCCATCGACTTCCCATAGCTGTTTTCCCAGGGGGCAAGGTAACCAGATCCCAGGTGTGATTTTTGTCTAATACTTGAAGTTCTTCTGCCATAGATTTCTGCCAAAGAGGATTAACACTTGCCTCTCTATATGTTTGAGGCTCATGAAATGATTGTACAACAGAGTAAACATGATAATCAGAAAGACGAACAGAAGGTTTTCTTACCCGAGTAGATCGATGAGTGTGCTCATCAGAATGGGATGGTAAAGTGGGAGGCTCAGTACTAGAATCCTCAGACTGACCTGCTGTCGAAGGGATAATAGTAGATGGAGATGGTTGTGTGAGCTCAACTGAAGGATCTGTTTAATGTATATCAGAGGAAGAGGTCGGAGATTCTATATATTTATCACTGGGATGTAGATCAACAAATGGATCTGTAAAGTGAGAAATGCTAGTAGAAGTGTCAATGTGAAAATCTGACATAGATGAGAAAATTTTATGCTCCCAGAAAGTAACATTTCGAGAGACACGAAGACTTTGCGAGATAGGATCCCAACAACGGTATCCTTTCTGACCACTACCATAGCCAATAAAACAACAAAGACGAGCACGTGGTTCGAGTTTTGTTCTCTCATGTTGAGGAAGAAGAACAAAACAAGCAGAACCAAACACCTTAAGTGAATCATATGAAGGAGGTTTGTCATATAATTTTTCATAAGGGGACACATTATTGATTACAGGAGAAGGAATCATGTTTATGGTATGCACAGCAGTGAGTGCAGCTTCTCCCCAGAAGTATTCTGGACAAGAAGAAGAAACGAGAAAGGCTCGAATGGTGTTAAGAATGTGTCTATGTTTACGTTCAGCTCGAGCATTTTGTTGAGATGTGTAAGGGCAAGAACTCTGTGCAAGGGTACCATAAGAGGCTAAAAAATATGTAAGATCAGATTCTTTATATTCTTTGGCATTATCGGCACGAAAGAGTTTGATTTTCTTTTTAAACTGAGTGTGAATCATAGTGGCAAATTTTTTGTAAGTTACTCCTAATTCTGAACGATGTTTCAGGATATAAATCCAAGTGAAACGAGAAAAATCATCAACAAATATCACATAATATCTCGATCCCCCCATAGTGGGAGTTGGAGAGGGACCCCAAATATCAGAATGAATAAGATCAAAAGCAGAGGATGATGTTTCATAATGAATAGGAAATGGAAGTACATGTTGTTTTGCTAGTTTACATGACACACACTCAATTTTGTCGTCGCTTACTTTTCCTAACTGACCTTTAGAAATAAGACTATGTAAACGAGTGAAAGATGGATGGCCCAACCTAGAATGCCAAGTATTGGATGAAACCGCACAAGCTAGATGAGTTGATGATTTTGGTATAGGTAGATGGAGAGAAATGAGCTCAAACAACTTTCCACACCTACGTCCTGTCCCAAGCGTTTGTTTTCTCTGAGGATCCTGTACCTGAACACCAGAAGATGTAAAAATAATGTTAAGACTGAGATCACATAACTGTCCAATGGAAATAAGATTAAGTGAAAGATTAGGAACAAAGTATGTGTCAGGAAGAGAGAGATCTTCTGTGGATATGGTTGCAATATGTGACACGTTCATTGTTGAACCATCAGCAGTTTGAATAGTTGGAAGCGATGAACTCTCCATTTTCGTGGTAAATATGGATGAATCATTTGTCATATGATTGCAACATGTAGAATCAAAATACCAAGAAGTACCTGGAGTAACCGAGAATGCAGTGGAGGGAGAGTTCTCTTTAAGTAAAAACTGTTGAAGTAAAGATTCAAGCTCGAGGGTTGACATAGCTGGAGCAGAGTCTGATGTAGATTCAGAGGTTGCAACGGAAGACTGGGAGAATTTATTTGGACGGAAAGATGGCCTTTTCTTGCAGAATTGTATTGAGTAGTGACCCTTTTGGTGGCAATGTTTGCATGTGTGATTGCGAAGAGTTGCACAATCCTTAGTTACATGTCCATTTTGACGACAAAACCTACAAAAAGGTTTGTCATAAGTGGGTACTGGAGGTACCGCTAGGACGGTATCATTCGTGGGAATAATTTTGCCGATGCCAAGTCGAGTTTCTTCAGAAATAATTTCGGTTAAAGCACTCTCCAAAGAGGGTAGCAGAATGCGATGGAGAAGAGCAGCTCTAACTGGTTCAAAATCCTGAGTAAGAGCCATCAAAAACTGGATGAGTCGCTGTTGATCACGGTATGTGTGATAAAGTGCGGCATCCTCTGTGTTTTTCCACTTTGGTTCAGACAAAGTCAGTTGATCCCAAAGTGCTTGTATTTGAGATAGAAAATCAACGACAGATTGACCAGGTGTTTGTATCTGCTTGCTGAGAGAATGTATAATCTGATATTGATTAGAAAGATCGGATGTAGTGTACCGAGATTGCAAAAGATCCCAGATTTCTTTTGCGGTGTCAAAATTTCCAAATTGTAAATTAATTTTAGAAACGGAAGAGTTTCTAAAATATGTAATAACTTGATGATTTTTGACATCCCATTCTTCGATGCGATCTTTCAATTCAAACAAGAATGTAATTGTAAATAGGGGGAGATTGAAAGGCATATGACATAGCCTATTTGTATTTCGAGGATACAACTCAACTCAAACAAGAATGTAATAGTAAATAGTATATGTACTGTCACAGGGATCTCAAATGTATAACTGTCAAGAGAAAGAAGACAAAGTCAATCTACCGTTTTGAGGTATACTACACTTGAAGAAGTTCATTCAATTGATCAAGCATCAGTGGAGTAATCAAGACAGTGGGTTCTATTTATGGTGACAAGAGGTTCCTACAGTGGGAGAATACAAATTAGAAAGGTTTGAAAAAGAGTGAAGAAAAAGGAAGACATGAACCAAAACATAGAGTCAAAAATAAAGAAAAGCCGTTGGAGTTAGTCGCTCATGAACCAGACCGTGCATCGAGCGTCAACAAAAATTCGGTGGTAATTCTTTATTACTTTCAGTGGTTCAAGAAAAAGATTTCGGTTGTAAAAAGATTTATATATTAGTTCTCACTTAATTAATATAATTATGTAGTTGGTTTAATTTAATAAATTAATTCATATCGAATTAATTTATTTATTAAATTAATTATCATGTTAATTAATTTTGAATTAATGTATTAATCTGAATTGATTTAATTAATTAATTAATTAATCATTATTTATTTTAATGATTAATTGGTTAAGTATTTAATTAAATTAAATTCAAAAGAAAGAAACAAAACAAATAAAAAAAGAGGAAAAAGAAACGGCTGAAGAAACAAAAAAAAAGGGAAAGAGAAACAAAAGAAAAACAAAAGAGGAAGAAGTCGGTAGAGGAATAAAAAAAAAGAGAGGAAGGAACAAACATGCATGCATGAGTGATATTTGCAAAACACAATAATTAAAAGCATGATGTCTGTTCTAAGATGCTGTCGATAACAGCATTTACGCGCCACAGGCGCGCGTGCACTACACGCGCCAGGAAGAGAAGCTTCAACAGCCGCGCGTGCTTTGTACTGCTCCTACCCGCGACTGGTCTTTGCTTACAGCTGTTAAAAATCTTTTGTTTCAATTCAATCAGTACAGCTACTTTATCTCTTAAATTAAATTATGTCATATCGACTGATTTAATTTAAGTCATACCGAAATTCTTTAAGTCTTTATGACATAATTTAAGTCATACCGAAGCTATTCAGACTGATTAAGTCATACCGACTGGCTGTTGAAGATTAAGTCATACCGACACATTATTAAGTCTTACCGCCCAAGAATTAAGTCATACCTAAGGAAATTTATGTCTTGGAGCAAGTTTAAGTCATGCTGACAGCTGATTTATTATGTCTTGAAGCAGTTTAAGTCATACCAGATCAGTACAAGACTTAAATGACTATAAATACAACAGCAGACACAGCAGAATAGCTCTGGAATTCTTCACTCCTGCAGAAAAGAACACAGCAGAGAGACCAAGAGGAAAATGGTTCCTTGAACATCAAATAAATTCTTGTAAATTATTTCTAGCTTGTATTGATAAATCTAAACAACTAGAAATTGTTTACTTGTACTTGTGGAACTATCTAGCGGATTAAGTTCCCTAGAACCTCTCGATATTTTTATTACAAATATAGAAAAGTTCATGTCGAATTTTCTATAGAATTTGTAATAATTAATTTCGATCTTTTTATTACTAATATAGAAAAATTCATGTCGAATTTTCTATAGAATTTGTAATAATTAGTTGGTCATCAAACCATTGTAATTTGTACCCGTGCATTAAGGCATACCCCATCAAGTTAATATAATTTTATATTCAACTTGAAATATCGGTATTCGTTTTATTCCGCATCAATTTGTTCTTGATTTAATATTTTAAGAAAAGAGCAAATTCGATTAAACGACATAGTTTGTATTCAACCCCCCCTTCTACAAACTATTTTGGACCTAACAATTGGTATTAGAGCCATTTGATTGACGCACAAATCAAGATCCGTATTTTTGTGGTCCTCCAATTGGATTTCGAGTTTGTTGACCCATACAGAAATTAAATCCGGTATTAGACCAAAAAGTCAACTCCTCTATTTTCGATTTTTTTAACCTTCAAAAATTCAATACTTGAGATTTTTGAACTTTAAATAATTTGAACTTATTTTTGGATTCTTTAACTTTCAAAATTTTCAATTTTGAGATTTTTGAATTTTAAATAATCTAAATTTATTTTCGGATTCTTTAACCTTTAAAAATTCTCAATTTATGATATTTTTGATTTTTAAACAATATGAGTTTATTTTAAATTGTTAATTAAATTGAATTTATTCTCAAATTTTTTAATATTCAAAAATTTTCATTTTATGATATTTTTGATTGTTAAGTAATCTTAACTTATATTCGAATTTTTTAATTCTTGAAATGATTAATTCTTGGAAATTTTGATTTTTAAACAACTTGAGTTTATTTTCAAATTGTTTAATTTTCAAAATTTTTAATTCTTGATAATTTCGAATTTTAATTAACTTGAATTTATTTTTGGATTCTTTAACTCCAAAAATTTTCATTTCTTGAGATTTTTCGATTCTTAATTAATTTGACTCTAATTTCAAATTTTAATTAATTTGAACTTACTTTCAGATTTTTTATTTCTCAAAAATTTTCAAGTCCTTGAAGTTTTTGAATTTTAAATATTTTGAATTTATTCTAAGCCAATAGTTCTAAGAAGGTTGTTAGTTGAAGATTCCTCCGAATTGTCAAAGATGATTTGAATCTTTTGAAGAAAATGCATTTTTCAATGAAATTAATTTCTACCTACTGAAGAAAAATTTGTGGAAGCTCCTCAAAGTTATATCCATAGAATTCACTGGTTTTTCAGAAGCAGGAATGGAAGAGGTTTTGGTGGATAGAATTTTTCTCGAAGATTTGAATTAAGTCTATTGATTCTGTGATATACAAACACTAAGTGGATTGCTCCAATGTAACATCTACTACACTTAGTGGATTGTACCAAGAAATATCTTTCAAGGAATCAACAGAGATTTTAGAAAAGTGGAATCAAGGAGGTTTGAGAATGGACTAGACAGTTAAACATCTCAGTCAGGAATTAATGATGGAACCTCAGAACATACATGAAGAGTTACTAATTTAGAAAGAGTACAAATGTTTAATCCAGGAATTAGGCCTATCTATTCCGAAGTAGAAACTCTTCAGGATACAGTTCAAGAGGTGGCTACAAGACTGAGTTGGTGGAAAGAACAAAACATGATAGTTGCAGTTATGAAAAGTTTTATGTGATAAGTAACTATCAAGGTGTGAAACATGGTACAGAATTCTGACAGACAAGGATGAATAGGGATTCATTAAATGAGATGAAACAGAAGCATCAGTGCAGAACTTATCTTGCTGAAGAAAAGAGTTGGGATGGATCAGATGATGATGAGAAGAGCATAATTAATATCTTGCCTTCATAGCAATCTCTGAAGATGATTCACCTCACATGTCTCAGGTATCAACTCTTCGAACTAGTGTAATATGTAATTCTCAGAAATTCAAAGCTTGTTAAGATATAGTTTTTAATTATTATATCTTTGGTTAAAAGATCTTATTATGTGTACGAATATTTGTTGAACTTAATTAATTGCAATAGTGAGTTAGAAGTGTTCCTTAGACAATATCTCTCAATTCTTAAATGATATATGTCAAGCATATATGACCTCTGCTTAAGCTAGTTTCAGGATCCCCAGTAGAACAAGATTTTCTTATTCATTCTGAATTGTTTGTTAAGGTTTAAAAAGTTTAAAAGATGGAATAATTACCTAGGGTGTCAGTAGAACATCAAGTCATTTGTAAAACTGACTTAGGTAATAGAGATTATATAATATAATATAACAATAGGAATGGATTGGATAGAATTAGTGATTAATTGTTAATTCTTCTATTCCATGCATGTTTAGAAAATTATTGAATATCTGTAAATCTACTTGCTACCTGTTACACAAGTGTACTATAGGTTAAAGTAGATAGTACTGAATTTTCTAAAATGCATAACATGCCTAATTTGCATAATTCTTATCTGCAATGTTTTAATGCTGAATGTATGCAATGTATTCTTATTATCATGTCTGCTTATTTCGAATGTCATAAATGCATTTCCTAGTATTTGCATTGATCATAGAAAAAGCATGTTTAAGAATAACAATAAGGTACAGACTGCTAGTCCTCCTTATGTTAGGAAGGAACCATTATTCTCCTTGCTCAGTGAATATTTTATCAATGACATTAAAAAGGAGAAATGGTCAGTCAAAGATAAGAATGAGCATGTTAAGGTTAAAACTGTTGTTAACTCTAATAAAAGAGAAATCTCTAATCCATCTGGACCCAATTAAATAATTTGGGTACCAAGAACTTTTTATCCATTTGTGAATGTAGGGCTTAACAGGTTAATCGATTATGCATTATTATTGATTTATTCAAAGCATATCATCGAAGAAAGAACCCTGCTATCAAATGTGAATGTGAAGACAGGCCAAGTGGTTTATCCCTTGGAGACAACAGCAAGGGTATGACCTAGGGTCAAGGCTATTCAATAGCTAAGGAATGTTGTCAGTAATAAAGCATCTTTTACAAGATGAAGAGCCTACTGTTCGAGGATTAAGGAAAGAGAACTTATCTGTAGCTGACATGGAATCTCAGTCAAAGGTGAAGTCAACAAGGTCAAATCTAAATCTTCATCAGACAAGAGTTCAGCTATGACATAAGGAGCTCTCTCACCTGAATGTCATATCAAGAGATTCTTTCCTGGAAATCGAATCAGTAAAGGAGACTGCCTCATCTGAAATTAAAGTAAAATGAAATTACGAGGCATGTCATAAAGGGAAGTCAAAGAAGCATCACACAGAAGTTCTACATCAAAGTGAAAAATATACCTTAGTGATGATGACTGATGACTTCTCTCAAGAAACAAGTTGTTGTTCAGACAATCTGAAGACAAGACACCACTGATGGTGATTGATCACATCTTAAACCCTGATCCGTAAGAATTTTAGGAAGACCCCATAAGTATGAAGGAAATTGTTTTGAAATATTAAATCGAAAGTGAGCATCCTAGCAATCAGCTAATGCTCAAGAGGATAATTTCCTTTGTTACTCAATGGAGTCAACAGCCTATAGGGTGATTGTTATTAATCAACAGAAGGTGATTGAAAGTCTTAGTGATGTTCAACGACTTCTAGCTCCCAGCTGTCAATGGTGATGGTGATTCAGATCCAAGCAATGTCAAACATGGAGAATCTTCATGTAAACCCAGCAGCAGCTTAAGGGGAGCAAAAGAAGGATCAACTAGTCAACTCAACACCACACTGAAAGTCAAAGGACACTATGAGAACATATCTGCCAAGACAAAGAATGTTGACTCAATTAATTCTTTGTCCTAGTTCTTAGTGTTTCTAATGGTGGAAGTAAAAGACCAGCAGAGCTTCAAGTACTAATGATTATTTCTTTAGTTTTTCTTTTAGAAGAAACTAAGAAAGCTACAAAAGCTCTGAAAGATTCAGATTGAGTGATTGCAATGCAAGATGATCTCAATCACTACAAAAGGTAGATTGAAGGGAAGCTGGTATCCAGACCAAACAACAAGGCTGTATTTGGTATAAGGATAACCAGAAGTTTAACTGGATGTCAAGGCATTGTTATGAGGGACAAGGCCAAACTGGGTGCAAGGTTACAAGCTGATAAGACAGTATATCTAACAAGAAGCACCAGTGACAAGACTTTAGGATATCAGGCACCTGTTGTACATTCATGATCATAATGGACATCTGGACCTACTGAATCTGGATGCTAGAGGAATGTGAACAAGTGCACTCTTGGTTGGTGAGATAATGAAAGATCTCTACAGGTTAGTATGAACTAGTATCATCACTCAAGCAAGCATGAAAGACATGGTATGACACCCTAACTATAATTTAACATTTGGTATCAATCTTTAACAGTTGGTATCTTTTAACAATTGGTGTCACATTTATAGAACTCTCTACATCTTTAGGCACAAACATAAATGATATATATGTGCAATGATATCTTGATTATATTATATGTTGGTCTACTAACTATAAATTGGATTCAAGATATTTGCTGTTTTGATGTTGGTAAAGTTACAATTCTTTTGAATTACTTCATGCAAGCCAATAAAGGAATCCTTTTAGGAGCTCACGCAAGCCAAAAGAATAATTCTATTTGGAGCACAAGTAAGTCAAAAGAATGATGACAATAAAAGTAAGTCCAGGATCTTTTGTTTCTATTCAGAAGATTCTAGACCTGTCAAGACTACATGTCAACACACCACTATAGCTGGCTTTTGACCTATTAGCTTGGACCTAACAAGTTGGTAATAAAAAATCTTAAGATGGACCCGGATCTGCGGAAATGGTACCCTAGAGATATTTGACCCAACAAGTTCAGGATCTACTAATTAGGACCTAATCAGGCTATAGAGGAATCATCATCTCATTATCTTATTCAATTGCTAATAGATCACTTACACACATATTTTATTCTCAATATGCAAATTTGCAAGGCCCCAAGTGGATCCTAGAGAATCTATTCTTGTAGTTATTACACTTGATTTTCAGATGTCTTAAGTTGGACCCATCTCCGGAGATGGTACCCTAGAAACATCAGTTCTGACATGTTTTGCTGCATAGAGACAGATCAAATGAGTTGTACGAAAGTAGGAGAACACAAGGAAACAACTTCATCTCCAACAACTCTGTGGAACGCTCAAGGCTAAGCAACTTTCATAAGGTATCAATTATTTCGAGAGCATGTCTTTAATTTAAGATTAACTTGCAGACATGTTTGCTAAAATCACTTGATGAAATTAATTTTTCAAGATTGGTTTGTAAACTTGGGATTTTATTAATGCTATATGATTTGTAAATCCCATCTGTTAAGTAATTCTTAAGTAAGCTCACAAGTATTCAATTGTCTGTATTGAAAGGACTTGTGAACTTATTTACATCCAGACCTCACGCTGAGGATTATCTGTTGAATGATTGTCATGTGTATAATTGCAATATATTTTAGTGGTGATTGTTTCAGGATAATAAAATACTTAAATGCTAAAATCTAACTCATAGAGATTTAGTATTTATTTATTTAAATATTTACTTTGATTAATATGAGCTATAGAACCGGAAGCAATTAAATTTAGTATTTGCTCTGTATCTCATATTTATTAAAATAAATAAACAACATAACTAATTTGGACCTAATCTGTATTGGTCTTCAATCAGTTATGAGATGTTAATTCTAGTGAACTTTAATATCCCATTTCATAAATTCACTATAATTAATATCATTGTTCTAACAATTGGTTGTATTGAAGTTTTGACTTATATCAGTTAATGATATTTAGTTAAAATTATATTTACTAACTAATTGCGAGATATATTGGTATGTGTGAAATTGCTTAGAACTCCTCTAAGTAATCATTGTTATATCTTTTACAATTCACTCATACTACTATACAAGATATGAAAATTCTCTAAGTAGAACTATGGATATTGTAATATCTAAAGTGACCATTGTTCAGTTACTTGGAATAATTTTTATGCTTATTTGCAAACTTCTAATCACTTTGATAATAAATGTTATATACTATGGATCAAGGTGTATAGGACTTAGAATATCATTTCTAAGATTGCAGACAAGATAGCTTTGGTAATCGAATCTTATTTATAGAACCAAGGTTGTCTACCAGTAAACAGTTGTTAAGAGTTAGCAATTGTTATTATCGAGGAGTTGCCTTGAAGTCATAAGTTTGAAATGTTATATCTTAAGAGCTTGTGTATTTCTTGTCAACTAGTTCCTCGTACTTATGAATATCAGTGAATGATGTTCTTAAGTAGTTAGATACTAATATTCATTCTGTCAATTGGTACTCAATGTAACAATTCAATCTTCACTAAATTGAATTTATCTTACAATAGATTGAATTTATCAAACAATTGGTATCATTGAATATTTAGTATTTAGCAGTGATTATTTATATCATATTTAAATTATGATGTGAAGCAATTCAATGGTTTATTTGCTCATAATTTAATTTTGGTAAAGTAATCATAATATATTATCTCTGATGATATTACTTAGGATTTATTCTAAGTAAATGTGTCTTATCTATAAATCATTAGTGTTAGTATATATTAAGGTGTTCAACTTTCTAAGTAAGTGATACTTAAAATTACATTCGGTCTCCTATCATATTTTGAAGTGGTGATAATTTTCAAAATTGAATTCTCTAATTCTGGTTATACACCACTTTATACATATGATAGTTCTTAGAATATTTTACATCCATCAGTCAATTACTTAGTTTATGTTGTGCTAAGTAATGAAGTGCCAAAGGAGAGACATTGGTTATCTGTACTTATGTACTTGGTAATCTTGTCACCTAAACGACATCAAGTGCTTGTATGAGTCTTTTCACTAACTTTGTGTTAAAGTTCTCTAAACATAATAAGCACTTAAAGAAAATCTTTCTTTCTAAATTACTTCGAATTCAAGAGCTTGTGTCTTTTAAAAATAAAATGACCTATTTTTCATTAAAAGACATTATAATACATTGGTTTATGCATAAATACAAACTCTTGCACATTAACAGTTTTTAAAAGAAAAACTCAATTTTTTCTACAGTTGTGATTGCTTATATTATAAAACTTTTTGAAGTCACAATTGTACATCATTTGTCTCATTGGATATAATGCATATGTTTTCACACAATGTTATGGTATGATGTAAATGCATTCTATCTCTATATTGCTCTATTGCTATGTGATGCAGGTTCAGCTCCTAGTGGAAGTTTTCTCACATTGTAAGTCATGAGGTTGTAAACCCAACAACTTCTATCCCGGACTATAAATCCAAATCTAAACACATCCTAACTTACCCCTGAAGTGGAAGTAACTTATTTGACTAGAGGTCATTAAGGGAGTAACTGCACTTGATGCAGCAAATAAGGATGTGAGGGATAGTAGACCCACAGCTCTACCTCTCAAGGAGAATAGATGTATATAACTTGAGGTATCTGTAAGCTCGCCTGCATTCTCCCAAAAG
The DNA here is from genome assembly GCA_036435485.1 of Saposhnikovia divaricata. Classification (NCBI taxonomy): domain Eukaryota; kingdom Viridiplantae; phylum Streptophyta; class Magnoliopsida; order Apiales; family Apiaceae; genus Saposhnikovia; species Saposhnikovia divaricata. The sequence continues at coordinate 40,884,740 of CM071599.1, forward strand.
GATGTAGAGCTGAAAATGGCACTAAAACAGTCTCTGGATTCATTATCTTAAAATGATGAGTTTATTGAAATTCTCTTGTCGGCCAGGGCATCTGTTGGGAAGTCACTACCTCATACACAATTCTAAAATACTTTCTATGCACAAAGTGAGATTGCACACACTAAGGACGAATTGACGGAAACAACTAATACTTCGACCATTTTACGGTTAGGATTATAAGTTGAAGGTTCCTCAAAGAACCAAGAGTCTTCACAGACCTCGAGAGAAGGTATTGATCTCAATGCAAAATTCAACAAGATCATTATCTAACTCCCCAGAGGGAACATCTCTCGATCCTGCGGGTATCGGATCCGACATAGGTGCGGATCGGCAACTTGTTAACTATGATTCAGATTTACCTGATGATCTTAACAAGGTGATGTCTTCATAGACATTAGATGGAAACATGATTTTAATTCTAAGTTTTGATTTCATTGTTTACCTTCTCAGAATTCAAATCTGAAACCCATAAATAGGGAAAATTTTTATCAACTTGTAGATTATGACTCAGATTCGTCTGACGAGTCTAACGAGGATCGGGGATTTGCGAAACCCCATTGCACCACCAGTGACCTCTCTATGAAGGGGCTATGGTGAATTTTCCTTGTAGGTACACATGGATGTTGGAGCTATGAGAGATAAGAGTGATACACTAGTGAGCATGAGTGTAAACACTTGAGAGTTGAGAGATGAGATCACTCATTTTAAGTGATATGAGTGGAGAGATGAGTTAAACACTTGTGAGGTACACGAAATAGAATCACACACTCACAGTGAGGAAGAAAGATAAACACCAAATCTCATTCCCTATTCCCAAACAAAGTTTACTTACAAGATTTGGGAAATACAAGGAAATTGTCGAAAGATTTGGTTGTCAGGATGATCAATAGTGAGGCCATTCTATCATATCTGAAGGGCAAAGTTGATCAGTCTACATACTTCTATTCTGGAAGTCTTCATCAAAATCCTTCAACACAAGAAAAGCTTCTTTTCTTTATTGCAGCAGACAATGTTATATGATTGAAGAATCTGTTGTACTAAAGGTAAGAGGTGAGTCATAATTGAATATTTGGTATCATCTAATTTAATTGGATGTTTGCTGTAATTGAATGCTTGGAGGATTACTCAACTAAGGGGGAGAGATATAAGAGATATAATTGAAGAAGATATAGATATACTCAAAGATTGCCTTAGATACTTAACTAAGGGGGAGAGTATAAGCTTACCTTAGTGAGGGGGAGATATACCTTAGAAAGGGGGAGTATTCAACTAAGGGGGAGAGTATAAGCTTACCTTAGTGAGGGGGAGATTTTCTATCTAAGGGGGAGAGATATGAAAAAGGATATACCTTAGAAAGGGGGAGTATTCAACTTGTCAGGGGGAGATAGAAATATTCGCCTTATCAGGGGAGATGAGAAGTATTCACCGTTATAAGGAGGAGACATATCACCTTAGGTAGGGAGATATAAGGAAAGGGAGAAGTATGAAACGACAAAGAAGAATTCTTCAGTATGTGATTGACAAGTCATATTCTTTACTACTGAAGAATTTCCAAGTATCTGCTGATGATTTTCAATATCAGATGTAAAGGGTTATCAGGCAGATATGTCAAGAAATGAAGATGAGTTACTTAATTCATTGTCAGAGGAACAATCATCTATCATTTCATCTACTGAGATTCTGGAATTGTAATATCTAAACCAGAAATTTTTTTTATGTATTATTTACTATAGCTCTTTAAAGCTTTATCTTCTTCTTGTTTGTAGTTGAGTTATCCTCTAGGAATTTGTATGTTAATGTTTAACAAACAAATAGGGGGAGATTGAAAGGCATATGACATAGCCTATTTGTATTTCGAGGTTACAACTCAACTCAAACAAGAATGTAATAGTAAATAGTATATGTACTGTCACAGGGATCTCAAACGTATAACTGTCAAGAGAAAGAAGACAAAGTCAATCTACCGTTTTGAGGTATACTACACTTGAAGAAGTTCATTCAATTGATCAAGCATCAGTGGAGTAATCAAGACAGTGGGTTCTATTTATGGTGACAAGAGGTTCCTACAGTGGCAGAATACAAATTAGAAAGGTTTGAACAAGAGTGAAGAAAAAGGAAGACATGAACCAAAACATAGAGTCAAAAATAAAGAAAAGCCGTTGGAGTTAGTCGCTCATGAACCAGACCGTGCATCGAGCGTCAACAAAAATTCGGTGGTAATTCTTTATTACTTTCAGTGGTTCAAGAAAAAGATTTCGGTTGTAAAAAGATTTATATATTAATTCTCACTTAATTAATATAATTATGTAATTGGTTTAATTTAATAAATTAATTCATATCGAATTAATTTATTTATTAAATTAATTATCATGTTAATTAATTTTGAATTAATGTATTAATCTGAATTGATTTAATTAATTAATTAATTAATCATTATTTATTTTAATGATTAATTGGTTAAGTATTTAATTAAATTAAATTCAAAAGAAAGAAACAAAACAAATAAAAAAAGAGGAAAAAGAAACGGCTGAAGAAACAAAAAAAAAGGGAAAGAGAAACAAAAGAAAAACAAAAGAGGAAGAAGTCGGCAGAGGAATAAAAAAAAAAGGAGGAAGGAACAAACATGCATGCATGAGTGATATTTGCAAAACACAATAATTAAAAGCATGATGTCCGCTTGCCCAAACTTAGCAAAAAAAAAAAAAAAAAAGCATGATGTCTGTTCTAAGATGCTGTCGGTAACAGCATTTACGCGCCACAGGCGCGCGTGCACTACACGCACCAGGAAGAGAAGCTTCAACAGCCGCGCGTGCTTTGTACTGCTCCTACCCGCGACTGGTCTTTGCTTACAGCTGTTAAAAATCTTTTGTTTCAATTCAATCAGTACAGCTACTTTATCTTTTAAATTAAATTATGTCATACCGACTGATTTAATTTAAGTCATACCGAAATTCTTTAAGTCTTTATGACTTAATTTAAGTCATACCGAAGCTATTCAGACTGATTATGTCATACCGACTGGCTGTTGAAGATTAAGTCATACCGATACATTATTAAGTCATACCGCCCAAGAATTAAGTCATACCTAAGGAAATTTATGTCTTGGAGCAAGTTTAAGTCATGCTGACAGCTGATTTATTATGCCTTGAAGTAGTTTAAGTCATACCAGATCAGTACAAGACTTAAATGGCTATAAATACAACAACAGACACAGCAGAACAGCTCTGGAATTCTTCACTCCTGCAGAAAAGAACACAGCAGAGAGACCAAGAGGAAAATGGTTCCTTGAACATCAAATAAATTCTTGTAAATTATTTCTAGCTTGTATTGATAAATCTAAACCACTAGAAATTGTTTACTTGTACTTGTGGAACTATCTAGCGGATTAAGTTCCCTAGAACCTCTCGATATTTTTATTACAAATATAGAAAAGTTCATGTCGAATTTTCTATAGAATTTGTAATAATTAATTTCGATCTTTTTATTACTAATATAGAAAAATTCATGTCGAATTTTCTATAGAATTTGTAATAATTAGTTGGTCATCAAACCATTGTAATTTGTACCCGTGCATTAAGGCACACCCCATCAAGTTAATATAATTTTATATTCAACTTGAAATATCGGTATTCGTTTTATTCCGCATCAATTTGTTCTTGATTTAATATTTTAAGAAAAGTGCAAATTCGATTAAACGACATAGTTTGTATTCAACCCCCCCTTCTACAAACTATTTTGGACCTAACATTTTCCCTTGAGAAACTACGCATAGCTTGAGACCAAGATAAATAGTTTGAGCCGATCAAAATTGTTTGAATCGGTGAACTACTTTCTCTTTCCATTTATGCAAGTACAGGGTTATAGTGAAAGTTTGAAAACTTCGGGGACTGTAATGCAAAAAATAAACAATCCAGGGGCTGAAGTGTTAGTTGAGAAAAGCTGGAGGGTCAACTTGCAAGATCTGATAAAGAGTAGGTACCAAGGTGTAAGTGGTCCAGAATAACTAATTGTGTGAAATGGTACGGGCTATCTTTGTGTGGCCCAATAAAAGAAATTAATAGGCTAGTAAAAATATTGGCCCAAATGAAGAAATAAGAGCCCTTATCTAGTTAGAATATGGCATTACAGAGAACGAGACATACACTATCTAGTTAGAATATGGCGTGTTAATCAATTGGGTGTGTGGACTGGTGGGTTGTGACCGAGTCTGATAGGTCTCTGCTTGTCTGAGTTGTGAGTTCAAGCTGGTGAACTCGGTTGATGAGTGTCAACTGCTTGTGGAAGTATCTCACAGACAAGGTGAACCTGGGTAAGTGAATCAAAGGGGAATCAGTGAATCGACTTGGCGAGTGAGTTTACTCGGAGTATGATGACTCGATGGTGGGAATGAGGTTTGATGTTTGTGGATATGGCTTGTACGAGGGTGATTCAGAAAATGTTTGTTAGATCACTGAGTTGCTTACAAACTGTTTGTATTAATGTCTCAAAGACAAAGCTTGGAAGAGATGAAGCTAACAAAGACAATGGCTGCCACCAGAATAACAAGGTAAGGATCTTAAAGCTCTGATACCATGATAAAACTAGAATGATTATATGATTTCAGAATGAAGAATCAAGAAAACAATGTTGTATTGATTGTATTGATGTGTGTTTATTACAATCTCTGAAGTCCTATATATAAGCATAACTATACGTAAGGGATTACATCACTTGGTACTGTAGATCGTAGACTTACTGTAGATCGTAGACTTAATCTGACATTTACATTTACATTTCAACAGATACGGAAAGACTTCTTTTGAGCTTCTAAAGTTTTGCTGATAAGTTGTGCAATTCGCAGTTGCATTAATACTTACGTGTTGAAAAATGAAGTCAATAATTATTATAGTGAAGATGCTTCATTTCACCATATTCGTTAAATAGACTAATTGACACCATCCCTCATAAGCTACACGGACAATTAATTCATACATATATGAGAACCAGCTGAACAGAATAGAAGAAAGGATCTGCATTTTGTCTCCCAATAGCCTTACAGAGATCTGAATCCAATCAAGTTGTTTCCTCCAAAGGAAAAATTGCATTGTCTTAATTCAAGACATCTTGTATTTTTTTCTATAAGAGCAGAGACATGAAGTCGATAACAAGGTAAAGGAGGTTATGTCCTTGTATTGGATGAATGTAACAAGCTGTGGGGCAAGGCTTTAATCGAGTTGCTAAATGATCAATATAACAAGCTAGTAAATTAAGGACCAGTGGAGCAATCTAGTAATTTTTAGTGTACTGGACCATGAAAATTCAAATCTCAAGTGCAGGTATTTTGTATATGAGTATATTCAAACTCCGCAAATGGTCGTTTCTAAAACATTTATTTAAACAAAAATCAAAAAACAGCCTTTGAAAATTCAAATCTCAAGTGCAGGTTTTTTGTTTCTTGAAAACAAAAAAACGAGATGGATTTCATTGGAGACGACGACGAGTAAAGTACATATCAATCATAAACAGTACCGTTTTCAATGACATAAAATTTCTTAATAGCTCAAAAAGAATGAAAAGGTTATTGTTAATCGATCACTTGATCAAGTAAATTCTCCAAGTATGCCGAAGACCTAAATCGGAAATGTTTTTGAAAAATAAACTATCATTTCATTGGGTAGACATTTTCTCATTTGTTGAACATAACATACATGATCCGATTAAATTTTTCTATGCAGCCTTTGTTATATTCGAGCATACAGGTTTGAACATTAATCTTGTATACATAGCCCCATAATTTATTTCAAAGTTTACGAAAATAAATACTACTGTATTATTTAGCTGTATTGATGGGGTACTTGACATAAGTTGGGAAGGAAAGTTGAACATCACGCGCGCGATGCATGACTCGAACGAATTATTATTTTTGAAAACAAAAAGTTGCATTGGAAATTAAGGCTCCTACAGAAAATTTCATCTAATGGGTCGATCTGCAGATTGGCCGGCTTCCTATCCATTCATCCCAAATTCTACAATTTTTCCTGAGAGAGAGAGTGTGTGTCTACGTGTGTGTGTTTTGCTGATATTCAGAAACTAGTCCTTTTATTTCTTGCATCCATCTGATGTACTATATATCTATGGATGACGAACACCAACAATCTTTTAAATCACTTTTCCGATGGATGTTCTAATTATTGATCATTTCATATTTAAAGCGCTAATTGAAGCAAAAGATTCATCTAGGCCAAAAAAATCATTATCATTTAATGTCATCACTATGACCTCCACAAACTTGCTCCAACCAAATGCAGCTCCCTTATTTTCTTGCCTTGTTAAACTTTGACATGAAGTACCGTAACACAATCAGAAATGCAACTTATGTAAGCCCCTCTCCTTCCTCCAAACTCACTGATATATGGATCCTCCCAGCCGCTTCTGATTATTTTACTTCGTATTACATAAATATTCTCTGCAAACTATGTAAAGATTCTAAAAGATTTGATAAGCATCTGTATGTATTTTGCAAAACTACTGGCTTGGAGAACAAGAGTAAAAAGTGCTAAGAACTCATCTTCATAGCCTTTAGGTGGCTTACTGAGTTATCGATTAAAAGCAGTTAGTTTTACATGATCCAGACAGATAGAGTACTCCTAGGAAGTGTTCCATGAAAGCACTAATGTATATTGTTTAGAGTGTGTACAGCTTCAGATCTGATTGCAGAAACCAATTCAAGATCTTGCTTGCTAGAATCTTCACAAATTTAAATTACAAGATGATTATTTCCTATGTACATTCTTACACATGTCATTACTTTTAGATGCTCTATCATAATATGATATAAGTATTGTACCCGATACAATATTGAAGCATATCGGAATAATCTATGCCTTGATTGTAGCGCTTCCATGAGATGACCTGACTCTGAACACATGCTCTTCACCTGTGCACTTGTCAACTTTAACTATCCACCGACTATTTTTCCCCAACCCACCATTTTCGCCACCAGAAGAAAGATCAACTTTTGGTGCTATTGTAGTCATCAAAAGGCCATCTCCTATGGGTAAAAATTGTGCCTTGGATCCACCCCATTGCCACGAATACTTGCAAAATGCATTATAACCTAAAACAGTAGTATTAGTCTTACTCCTTACAGCAGATTTAATTTGCACAGCTTTAAAAATCTCTTCACGGTTTTCAAGATTGCAGTCTATGACTACAACATCCGCATTTCTGTATTCGCTTAATAATAAAGTTTGAGGTTCCCCAACAACAAACTCAACTCGACTAGCGTTGCAGCCAAGTGTATTTATTGAAGTACGAAGTTCATCTTCACCATGTACGATACAAATAACTCTTCCTCCAGTTTGATGAGCTGCAGCGACTAGTCCAAGCGTTGGTGAGCCTGCTGTGGTGGCACAAGCAACCACCATCATCTGTGCATTTTTTCCAGCAGATAGTGCCGAAATGAACTCAGCTAAATTTGGTTCTTTATCATTATTTCCCTGCATAAAGAAATTTATTAGATACATTAATTAATTATGGACTTTCTAAGATGCTCAAGAAATATATAAAGGAATTCGAGGGAGAATTTATGAAAAGCTGACCATTTTGATGGTTCTGAGATAAGCATTAGTGGCATTTTCAGCAGACCAGAAACCCATCTTAAATTTGGTTGTTCAAGTTTTGGGCTTGAAGTGGAAGGCAAGCTTATCTATAGAAGAAGAGTAAGTGTATTGCATTGACATTATGTCTATTGTACTTGCCTATTTATAGCAAATCTGAAAGGGTTTAATTACTGCCGATTGCCACTCTGCTGCAATAGTGCAAACATTCGTTGCTCTAAAAATCTCTTGATTTTTTTAAAAATCCCCCACTAAATCTTTAAAAAATATTCTATCAATCCGATTTTCAAAATTTGACTAATCGCTACGAATTATTCTTGAATAATATGTTCTATTTTGAATTAGGATAATATATTGAATATATCATAATATCAAACCATATTCGATTATAGCTCAGATTAATCATTCCAAATAATTATTGATTAATCAATTAATCTCTAATCCCGATCTCAACTGATCGATTAGTTCCAATTCCTAATTATTTTTCCTTTTTGTTAATTTGTATATACTTTACGACCAAAGTGCTTCTTCTTGCACTTGCTAAAGTACTTTACGACCCATTGCCGAATTACTTTACAATGCTTAATATACACTTGCTAAAAACATATTTTCTTTTGTCATCAAAAATCAAATTGGCACATACAGTCATGTTTGTAAACAAAAATAGGGAGTTTCCTGGATTAATCTTCTGGATTACCGTAATAAATTGTAGGGTTGTTTGTTAACATATCCTAGCTACTTGTTGACTGACTTCCATATGTAACTGAGGTTGGACGCTGTATTGCTGGCCTGCAATACACATCTTTCCAAGATCTTTATCTAAGCCTCTATAAAGGAAGGTCTCCCTTCTGCCTCTCCATATATAGCATTACAAAAATTGGAACTAGTCCCTAGAGAGGAAAAACTGCATTGTCTCTACTTATGCAAACATAACAATAATTGGGGTTAATTGTCAAATTCATAATTGAACTCGTACTCAACTGGCATGGAGTAGACGGAGATGTGAGAGCAGGGGGGAGGGAAATGAAAATGAATTGGGTTTATTTGTTTTATTAATGTGGTGAAGAAGGTTTATTTGTTTTATTAATGTTTTATTTGTTTTTTTGACTGATTCGGTTAACAAGTCTATGTGATAGCTGATTTGTCAAATGTGAGGAGAGAGAAAAGTCTATGTGACAGCTTATTTGTACAAAATTAACGGACTTCCGTTAGAAGTCAACAAAAAGTTAACGGACGTGCAAGCTTTTAATAGATTAGTTATGAGATTGCAAGATTTAATTAGTCTGATAACGTTAATGCAAGTTTTTTGAGTTCAATTACCTACTTGCAAGTTGAGACTCAGTTCAGTGATGAATTAGTCAATTAACCCACAATAATTGTAATTTAATTTAGTTTGAATTTAATCTAGTCTAAAAGAAGGTTAAGAGATGTAACAAGGATGTGTTGGTATATATATTGTGGGAAATGAATGTTACAAGTTGTGCATGGGGTAATGCTTTAAACGAATTGCAGTGGGGAATGGGGATCAACATGTCTGCATGGAGGCACCAGCGTGGGCAGCATGGGCGAAGCTGGTAAAGGACCACCGGGCACTGTAACCCTACTCATCAACATTTAGTTATCAAAAAGTTGTACGTGTGCTTTATAAATTAGTAGATATTGTACGTGCACGTGCTTTAGAAATTATTCAGACAGTAAAATATAAATCGGAATTCTAGACATTTCACATTTGTTAGCTCTTAAAAATGATGCATATACAGTTCACCATACTTCACATTTGAGTTCGTTACTTCGTTGTCTGTCTCTATAACAGGCTAGACAACTCGATGGCTTGTAGTTCCAGTGTGGCCCTCAATTTCCGGTGCTACTTGCAACACATGATGATATATACAACTCTAATCAATCGTCGACTGGATCCCTTTTACTAAATCAATTCTTGGACGTTCGATTCCCTACATTTAATTCTTTGATCCGTCTAGTTGCCAGTTTTGTTTACTTATGAGCAAGTATTAGGCAAATGCTGTAGTCACGCTCTTCTTAATTTTACTTAAGAGCGACTCCGAATGTATTGTGAATTCTTTATAGATTTGATGTTCATGTATTTCATATTAATAATTTTTGTACAATCTTTTCCCCTTGGCTCAAATCTTGGTTACTAAGAACTCTGGATGGACAAATATACTTTAGAAGTGTTCAGATGTTGTTAAATTTGAAAAAAACCTAGGGTATGCATTATGCTGAAATTCAAGAAATGTGTATTTATCTTCTATATGTAGAGTGTGAATGTGATTTTGATGCTCATATTCTTTTTACTAATACATAAAATGCTTGGCTGAAATCTTAGTTAATTAATGAAGAAGTTTCGATGGATAGATATATAGTTCCACTCACTACAAGAAAAATGGCCATTTACGACGGAAATTTTACACAGAAATCATCGCAATTGGTCCAATTACGACGGAAAATTTTCGTCATTTTTGCTCGGGTCTTAAGTTCGGATTTTCGTCACAAGAAAAAATAAAGGAATTCGAGGGAGAACTTAAGAAAAGCTTACCATTTTGATGGTTCTGAGAGGCATTAGTGGCATTTTCAGCAGACCAGAAACCCATCTTAAATTTGGTCGTTCAAATTTTGGGCTTGAAGTGGAAGGCAAGCTTATCTATAGAAGAAGAGTAAGCGTATTGTATTGACATTATATCTATTGTACTTGCCTATTTATAGCAAATCTGAAAGGGTTTAGTTACTGCCGATTGCCACTCTGCTACAATAGTGCAAACATTCGGTGCTCTAAAAATCTCTTGATTTTTTTTAAAAATCCCCGATTAAATCTTAACAAAATATTTTATAGATCCGAATTTCAAAATTTGATTAATCTCTATGAATTATTCTTGAATAATATGTTTTATTTTGAATTTGGCTAATATATTGAATATATCATAATATCAAAATATATTCGATTATAGCTCAGATTTATCATTCAGAATAATTTTTGATTAATCAATTAATCTTTAATCCCGATCTCAACTGATTAGTTCCAATTCCTGATTATTTTTTCTTTTTGTTAATTTGTATATACTTTATGACCAAAGTGCTTCTTGCACATAACCCTTTGCCGAATTGCTTCACAATGCTTAATATACACTTGCTAAAAACATATTTTCTTTTGTCATCAAAAATCAAATTGGCACATATAGCCGTGTTTGTAAACAAAATAGGGAGTTTCATGGATATAATCTTCTGGATTACCGTAATAAATTGCAGGGTTGTTTGTTTGTACACAACATATTCTATCTAGTTATTTTGTGCAGCTTTTGTCCAAAATTGAAAATAGGCGCTTTTATAAAGGGCCTATTTGGTTGCGACTTTTTTTAAGTTCTTATGAACTTATTTTCGGGTAAAAGTTTCATATTTTGATAATTTTTTTTAATACAAGTATTTAATGTATGTTTGAGATTTTATAAGTTACAAAAAAAAAAAAAGTTAACTTTTTCAGAAAAAAGTTAGTAATCTCTAACTTTTTCTTAAAATAAATTGACTGGAAAATAAGTTCCTCCAAACACCCCCAAAATCTTCTGTAATCATCTCAGAAATGGGTTTCGTTTCTTGTTTCTGAGATCAGAGAAGCAGTTGTAGAGGCTGGAACACGCAGCTGTGGCAATTTTTGAGTATTGATCGACTTCTATTTTCATGACAGCAAAATTTTAAAATTAAAATACCTTGGTTAGCAACTTTTCGATTTATTATTTTTGCTATTAGGTTTATTATTATTATTATTATTATTATAATTATTATAATTATTATAATTATTATAATTATTATAATTATAATTATTATTATTATTATTATTATTATTATTATTATTATTATTATTATTATTATGTAATTGAGGTTGGATGCTGTATTGCTGGCTATACACATCTTTCCAAGATCTTTATCTAAGCCTGTGTAAAGGAAGGTCTCCCTTCTGCCTCTCCATATATAGCATTACAAAAATTGGAACTAGTCCCTAGAGAGGAAAAACTGCATTGTCCTACTTATTCAGACATAACAATTGTATTTTAGTTAGAATGAATCTAGTCTAAAAGAAGGTAAAGAGATGTAACAAGGATGTGTTGGTATATTGTGGGAAATGAATGTTACAAGTTGTGCATGGGGTAATGCCTTAAACGAATTGCAGTGGGGATCAACATGTCTGCATGGAGGCACCAGCGTGGGCAGCATGGGCTGGTAAAGGACCACCGGGCACTGTAACCCTACTCATCAACATTTGGTTATCAAAAATTGTACGTGTGCTTTAAAAATTAGTAGATATTGTACGTGTGCATGAGCTTTAGAAATTATTCAGACCGTAAAATATAAATCGGAATTCTAGACATTTCACACTTGTTAGTTCTTAAAAATGATGCATATACAGTTCACCATACTTCAGACTTGAGTTCGTTACTTCGTTGTCTGTCTCTATAACAGTTTAGACAACTCGATGGCTTGTAGTTCCAGTACTGTGGCCCTCCATTTCCGGTGCTACATGCACATCAGCACATGTATATTCACTATTCAGATTCAGCATTCCATCATGGATAAAAAAAATTTCTCAACTATATTTTTACTCCCTTTGGTCCCTACTAATTTTGCAGTACCAAGTTAAGAAATATAAAGAAAGTTAGTGATTAGAAAATGTAAAGAAAGTGAGTGGAAAGGGAGTAGAAAGTGATAAATTGGGACAATCAAGATTTAAGTGATTTAGAAAGGTGGAGAAAGTCAGAATAGATTGCTTTTAATGCCTGTAACGGAGAAAGAAGTTAAGTGTGCTTTGTTTGAGATGCACCCGGACAAAGCCCCGGGTCCTGATGGTATGTCTCCTGCCTTTTTTCAAAAGCATTGGTCGATTGTGGGGCAAAATATAGTAGAGGTAACAAAGTCATTTTTTGAGACGGGTGAGTTGCTACATGGTTTGAACGATACAAACATAGTCCTGATTCCAAAGAAAAAGAACCCGAGCACAGTTACAGAACTAAGACCAATTGCACTTTGTAATGTATTGATGAAGATTATTACGAAAGTCATTGCAAACAGATTGAAGGAAGTTTTGACTACGGTTGTCTCAGATACTCAAAGCGCATTTATCCCAGGACGGCTTATCTCGGATAACATCATGATTTCTTTTGAAGTGATGCATTATTTGAAGCGTAGAAGGTATGGAAAAGAAGGGTATATGACCTTAAAGCTTGATATGAGCAAAGCTTATGACCGCATTGAATGGGTTTTTTTGGAGGCAATTTTGAAGAAGATGGGTTTTAGTGAGAAATGGGTGCAGTTAGTTCTCAAATGTGTGTCTACTGTGTCTTATAATATCGTGCATGGGGAAATTAATATGGGTCCGATTGTGCCTAGCAGGGGAATTCGCCAAGGAGATCCGCTATCTCCCTACTTATTCATCATTTGTGTAGAAGGGTTGTCTGCTCTAATTCGGAGATATGAAAGTAATAAGTGGATTAGTGGTGTTAGAGTCTGTCGTAAAGCCCCTGTAATATCATATATGTTTTTCGCGGACGATAGTTATTTTTATTGTAAGGCATATACTCATGAAGCAAGGAAGGTGCTGGAATTGTTAGGTGTATACGAACAAGCTTCAGGTCAGAAAATCAACACCCAAAAGTCTTCAATCTTTTTCAGCTCGAATGTGATTCAGTATAATAGGGAGGAGGTTTGTCGAATTCTGCAAATGGGAGAAGCTGATAGTCACAGTAAGTACCTAGGGTTGCCTAATTTACTGGGGAGAAAGAAATCTGTGCTGCTTGGTTATTTAAAGGAGAAAGTCAAATCGAAGATCCAAAGTTGGGATGGTAAATGGATGGCGAGAGCAAGTAAAGAAATTTTGATAAAGTCAGTGGTTCAAACATTACCAACGTATGCAATGAATGTGTTTTTGTTGCCTTTGGAGATCTCAAAAGACATTGAAAAAAGTTTGTCAAAGTTCTGGTGGAATTCAAGTAAAGACTCGAAAATTTCATGGATGTGTTAGGATCGGCTGACCATACATAAAGATGCGGGTGGTATGGGGTTTAGGAATTTCAGGGACTTCAATCTATCCATGCTTGGTAAACAATGTTGGAGACTCCTCACAAACCCAGGTAGCGTGGTGTCAAGGTTATACAAAGCACGTTATTTTCCGGACGCTGATTTGTTGAATGCAAACTTAGGGAGCAGCCCTAGCTTTATTTGGAGGAGTGTTTTGGAAGCTAAGGAAGTAATTTTGAAAGGTGTTCGTTGGAAGGTAGGACCAGGTAAGGAGATAAAAATCACAAGACAACCTTGGCTGCAATGCGACGAGGATCCATGTATAACCACGGTGTCACCAGCCATTGAAGATAGCTTTGTTTCTGGTCTTTTGTGCATGGATAGGAAGGCATGGGACGTTGATGTGATTCGTGATATCTTTAATGTACGGGATCAACTTTGTATTCTGGATACTCAACTGGACGAGGACAATGACACAGATTGTTTGTTTTGGTGGTTTGAAAATTCAGGTGAATATTCAGTTAGGAGTGCTTATAAAATGCTGCAAACTCAAAAAGGAGCCTGGGGAGATCAATTTATGGACAGTATATGGAAACTTTTGTGGAGAATTAAAGCACCCCCAAAGGTGCTTAACTTAGTGTGGCGGGCTCTAGCTAGTTGTCTTCCTACTCTACCTCTTTTACAACAACGACATGTTCTAGTCTCATCTTTATGCCCAGTATGTGCTACTGAAGTTGAGTCCTGCTTTCATGCCCTGGTTGGCTGTCAGTTTGCTAGACAGTGCTGGAGGGTTGTTAATATTCACATTCCTAACGACCAAGACCAGGTATTTTCAGAATGGTTAGAGGGCGAGCTTCGGAGTCGTGATAACAAAGAACGAAGTCTGATAGTTACAGTCTGTTGGGCGATCTGGCAAGCTCGAAATGAAAAGGTGTGGAATAGAAAAGTATCTTTGGTCAACAATGTAGTTGCTTCAGCAAAGGAATATCTTACACAATGGACAGCTACCCAAGGAAGGTCCACAATGGCTCGTCTCCAGCCTATGGCAGATGGTGATGGAGCTGATATTTGGGTGAAACCTCAACTGAACACAGTTAAGATTACAGTTGACGCAGCTATTTTTGAAGACCGAAATGCTTATGGGGTTGGGTTAATCGCAATGGACTGTACTGGAGATCTGATTGAAGCGAGAACGAAGCTGTTTCAAGGTAATGTTAGGCCAGAAATTGCAGAGGCGATGGCAATTAAGGAGGCCCTTAGTTGGACCATGCGCTGGGGAGATTCGAAGGAGGTGATAGAATCGGATTGTTTGGTAGTTGTACAAGCAATTCGGAGTAAAGCTGTTATGAGATCATATTTTGGGGGAATTATTATGGAATGTCGGAAGCATTTTGATCGGTCAAACAACTTAGAGTTGTATTTTATTAAGCGGTCTACCAATATGGCTGCCCATGAGCTTTCTAGGGCTTCTCATATTTATTCTGATCGTAGTTTCAATAGGGGGTCTGTTCCTATTGAGGTGAAAAACTGTATTGAAGTAAAAGTTTCCTCTTTTTCGTCAAAAAAAAAAAAAGAAAGGTGGAGTGAAGTGATGGCCCTATATAAAATTTTAAATTGTTAAAATTTTGTAATTTTTGAGAAGTTTGGAAATATAAAGAATTAGAAGTACATTTTAAAATGAAAATTTTAAAGAATTGGAATGGATGGAGGAGTATATGTTGAAGGGGAATTGAACCTTGACTTCGTATATATAAAATCACTGTCAAATGAGCTCATTGACAGACACTTTTTTTTTCCAAAACACTCAGTTTCATTAAATTTAAAACAAATTAAACATGATATTGTGAACCAGCTCCAAGAAAAATAGAAGAGTATCATAAATCAAGTTTCCACATAACCCGATCGTCTTCGCAAAAAAGCCCAACAGGCTCATCATAAAAGTCACTGATTTCTAGAGGGTAGATTGATTTATTTGGTACGTGAACTTGTCATTTTTTTGTCTCTAGTGATAAAATTTGTTAAGTAGTAACAAACTAGTGTATTTATTTGTTTGCTTAATTTTTTTATGTAATATGTTTTATTATTATTATAATATATTAAATCAAAATCGACAAAGAAAATTAGAAGTCTAACATGTTGAAAAAGATTCTTGTAAAAAAAAGCATTTTACATATTATTTTCTAACTATATTTTTAACTTTTGATTATTCTTAGATTTTTTATATTTGTATCCTTAAATTTGAAACGTTATTAATTTAACAAACGATATTTAATCTTAACAATACAACCATAAAAATATTAATATAATTAGCTTATAATTTGTGAAAAACACGGGTTACTTTTGAACATTTTATTTAAATTTAAATTTAATGATTAAATAAAATATAATATAATAATATGTGAATGATGTATTTTTAATTTTAAATTATATTTTTGAACTAATTTAATAAATGTTAGTTTAATATGTTGTTATTAAAATTCAAAACTTAATATTTGTATAAAATAATTTTTAATATTTTATCAAACTGTTATGATTAATTTGACTTAAAAGATTAATTATTATTTCTTATTTTAAATTAGTTAATATTAAACAATACCCAAAAAAGAAGTTGTTAATAAAAAAGGCAGCTGTAAACCAAACTACAAATTATACCAAATTCTGCTTAATGTAATTTAATATAGTTTTCATGATATATTTATTTAGAATTATAAATTTATAATATAGGCCTGTTTTAATTCCACCCTCTTATTTTCAAACTATGAATCACCT
Source organism: Saposhnikovia divaricata (assembly GCA_036435485.1). Classification (NCBI taxonomy): domain Eukaryota; kingdom Viridiplantae; phylum Streptophyta; class Magnoliopsida; order Apiales; family Apiaceae; genus Saposhnikovia; species Saposhnikovia divaricata. The sequence goes on from CM071599.1 coordinate 40,901,164, forward strand.
TATCAGGCTTTAATGAGGAAACAATATCTAAAAGAAATTTACACATCTTTTGAATACGATAAACTATGTGTGATGACAATAAGGCCAATGGCATTATTCTCTCTGCATATGTGCCCAGTAAGAGATAAATCCATGCAAGCATTACAAACCCTTTCCTAGTCGGCACAGTCCAGGATTCTACGATAGGGGGGCTTCATTAATATAAAAAAAATTACAAAAATATTAAAGTTCTCAAATACAAGTTGATACATAATAAGTCATAAAATTATTTTTATACATTATCACGAGAAGGTAATTGAATTTTAAGAGATGCCATCTTTTGAAAACGATCTAAAATCAATTCACCATCGATCTTTGCAAATACATCCTTCTCAATGTATACCACCATACTATCATTCATCCATTCATCTCCCATTCGATTTCGCAATTCAGTCTTGACAATACTCATTGCAGAAAATACCCTTTCAACAAAGGCCGTTGCAACGGGTAGAACTAATGCTAATTCAATCAAGCGATACACCAATAGATACGTGCAAGACTTTTTAGTTGCAACCATTTTCTTTGCAAGAGTTCCCAAATCCCCGATGCTAGAAAATTCTTGATCCCTCTTGACATCATAAATATACATGTTTAATTGATTAAGAATCGTTAGAAGTTCTGTCCATGAAAAATATTCAGGATAAAGTTCAGCAAGATGCACTAGTTTATCAACATCAAAGGCAAAGTATGAATCTCTAGGATCAAGACAAGCTACAGAAAGAAGCAAGTCTGTACTTGTTTCTGGAAAACGATTATCCAACACTTGTGCAATTAAATCAACAACCTAAATTGCAAATGATAAATACTTATATTAATAAAGAGTTAATGTAACAAGAAGAACATAATTAAAAAGGACTTGGTAAATTACCTCACAAAAAATTTCAACCCGATAATGATGATTGATAAGTGGATTTTATATCCACTTGGAGCATTCCATATCGCCTTAAATTGATTGTCTTGGACTCAAGTTTGTTATAGTTTTGATGTGTTTTGTGTAGTTGTGCAGGTTTGCAAGAATGTCGATTATGGTTGATGCTTCTATCATTTTTGGAGGTTAAATTGATTAAAATTCGGATTTTCGGGAAGGTTGCGCAGTCTACATTGTTTCGGCCATATCTGGAGTTCTAGAAGTCCGTTTTCAGCGATCTTACTGTCCACGCGAAGCCTGAGAGATTTTCTACAACTTAGAACAGGATTACCATCCGCAGGCTGCGTGTGGTGGGCACAGGCAGCACGACAAGCAGACTGATGGGAGCAGGGAATTTACTGTTTTGCCCTTTTCAAGTTCTAATTGTATTTTGGGCAGTTTTTAGTACCTTAATCGAATTCTAATTGTAATAGAAGGTATATTCTTGCTGGGCAAGAAATCTAGAGCCTATTTAAACACATCTTAGCATTGTAATTCACATCGTTTTATTATTGTATTATAGCTTAGATTTGCAAGGGAGAAAAGTGGAGAAGGATTCAATGCTCGTGACAAGCACGGATCTAGATCTAGTTCATCTTTTGTAGACTTTGGATTATAGATTGTTTTCTCAACTCTTTGTTTTATTAATATTATTGCGTCTTTCTTTCATATCTTGTTTATTATCATGTTTTCATCAAATCCCATGACGATGAACGGTTCAATTATGAGGTAATCGTTGTCATGGGATTCTAACGGATTTATCTATGTAACTTAGTAGTTTGATTGCTTTAAAGATATGTGTGTGGTGAATTCTTGATATCCTCGTATGGTTAATCTTAATGCTTTTAGATGCGTAGCTAACATCTAAATTGAATTGTTAATCTCTTGCGAAACGAGAGTGGATCTTGAGATTTAGAACTTGCCATGCTAGCATAGGATAGGTTGATGTTTTAACATCATGATTTGTGGCGTAAATAGAGATATTATGCTACCCTATGTGATCTAAGTGGATAACTTGTGCTTAAACCTTTATGTTTTCAAATTCTATAGAGATATAGGGTCTAAACATAATTGGTGTCTACCCATCTTCTATCTCTTTTGTGGATGCATGCGTAGTTTGGTATTAGTATACCGAGAGGTAGCTTTTACTTGTTTCGTGTTATCCGATCAGATATCAAAACCATCATATGTATTGATTAAAGGCGTCGACTCTAAGTGAAGTAGATAATGAAGTTAGGATCCCATGTTTATTCTCATATATATAAATCAGTTTAAATCACTTTAGTTAATTAATTTTTAGTTTGATAATTTGCATCTTAGTTTAAATTAGATAATCAAAAATCCCAATTAGTTAACTGTCTTAGCAGTGAGTTAAAACCATACATTGTTGCATAAGTACATCTACTGAATTAAAACCTATACCAGATCCCTGCGAAACAAACTCGATTTTATCTATATTACTTGTGACCACGTATACTTGCGTGATATTGTGTTAACAAGTTTTTGGCACCGCTGCCGGGGATCATCGGTGTTTTGTTTTTAGTTTATGTGCTTGTCATCAGTGGTCGTTAGCATTCACTGACTTGGATTTCTTACATAGTTTGTTGTTTCTTGGTGTTTTAGGTACTTGAACGTGTATGCAAACACGTTTGCAAACTCGTAAACTGGCAGAAGAAGAACTTGCAGCAGCAAAAGAGATGGCTGATTTACCAGCAGCAACAAAGGCTTTGAAGGACTATTCTCGACCAAAGATCAATGACATCCAATCTAGCATTGTCAGACCAGCTATTGCAGCTAACAACTTTGAAATCAAGCCTAGCACGATTCAGATGGTGCAGAATTCGGTTGAGTTTGGGGGTGCTTTTACGGAGGATCCTAATATGCACATCAGGGATTTCATCGAGATTTGTGACACCTTCAAGTTCAATGGTATGTCGGATGATGCTATCAAGTTGAGAATATTCCCATTCTCTTTGAAGGATAAAGCTAAGGGCTGGTTGCACTCTGTACCAGCAGGCTCTATTACTACATGGGAGGATCTAGCTCAGAAGTTTCTCACCAAATTCTTTCACATGGCTAAGACAGCAGCAATAAGGAACCAGCTAACTCAATTTCAGCAGCAATCTGGAGAATCTTTGGGTGAGGCTTGGGAACGTTATAAGGAGATGCTTCGTAGGTGTCCACATCATGGCATGCCTGATTGGATGGTTATCAACGGTTTTTACAATGGGTTGGGAGCACAGTCTAGACCTTTGCTAGATGCAGCATCAGGTGGAGCTCTGTGGGCTAAGAGCTATGAGGAGGCTTATGATATTATTGAGACGATGGCTGCTAATGAATATCAAAATCCAACCCAGAAGCTTTCTCAAGGCAAGGTAGCAGGTGTTCTTGAAGTTGATGCGGCAACAGCCATTGCAGCTCAGTTGAAGGCTCTCACTATGAAGGTGGATTCTCTTGCTAATTGTGGAATTCAGCAGGTTGCTAGTATTTGTGAGTTATGTACAGGCGCACATGAGACAAGTCAGTGTGCTATCTCTTCTGAATCAGCACACTTCGTGAATAATTTTCTGAGACCTACTGCCCCAGTTCCAGCCATTTATCATCCTTATAATCAGAATCATCCCAATTTCAGCTGGAGCAATAATCAAGGTGCTCAACAACAGCAGCCTTATCAACAGTTTCAGGGTCAGCAAACGAGGCCATTCAATCAAGGTTTTCAGCAATAGTATGCTCCAAGGCAACCATATCAACCTCCGGGATTTCTGCAACAGTCTCAGGCTCATGCGGGGCAATCTTTTAATGAAAAATTAGAGATGGATGAGTTGAGGATGATGGTTAAAAGTCAAGCAGTTGCTCTCAAGACCTTGGAGAACCAGATGGGACAGCTTGCAAGTGCTTTACTTAATATGCCATAAGGAACTCTTCCTAGCGATACGCAGGCTAATCCAGGCAGAAGGGAAAGCAAAGAACAGGTCAATGTAGTTACTTTGAGATTTGGAAAAGTCACGAGGGATCCTAAATCAGTAGCTAAGGAAGATGAAGATGTTCAGAATCAGCAGGTTGAAAAATCTGCAGTGCCAGAAATTGAGAAATCTGATTTAGTGGCTGATCAGCTTGATGGTGAGTAGAGCAATAAACCTGTTGAAAAGTCTACTCCGGAGCAATCTTCAAAGAATAATCAGATCTATCCTCCTTGTAACACCCCCAGATCCGGGGTCCGGGATCCGGTCGTTACGGTTTCCAATTCTGTCCACAACACTTGAACTTTCCTTAACATAAAATAAATTACATCTCTATGACCCAACACAACAATGTAAAACACACCCGTTATAGTCCCAGAGATGAAATCAGAGCAACAATCAAATTTTTATTAATCACATTATGAGTTCTTACAATCCAAAAGAATTTCAATATAAATACATACTCTTTGCCATCCATTTACATAAGTCATACTAGACCATATACTTGGTACTGAAAGAATAAATATATCCTACCAATAGCTTCTTCTTCAGCTCTGGTAGTCTCATCGTCCTCACCCGCGTCGAGTGCGCCTTGTGCGAGTCATCTGGTCTAGCTGTTGTTGTGATATAATAATAAAGCAAGGGTGAGCAATAGCCCACCAACAATAATATATAACTGAACGATAATATATAACAGTTCAAAAGTATCTTTCAAACCATATGCCATGCATTTACGGAAATGATGCCAGTATAATATGAACGATGAAGTTACAAGGTAACTTAAAGTATTTGTTTGTAGAAATATCTGCTACATCAAAAGTAAGCGTGATATTCTCATTGTCATTAAAAAGAGGAACTTGCATGAAAAGATTGCAATTCCAGTTATGAACACTTTTCCAGCTCTGCCAACAGTAATCATGTTGCATGAAATAAATAAGTTTGGATGATGAACCAATGATGGAGTATTCACCGCGCCCGCTGTTCCAATCTTGATGATCAGTCGAGATCGTACAGCTCAAATTAGATTTACTACCGGTAGAAGGAAGAAGTGACGGCTTTACTTGTATACCGCCTTACTAGCTCTCCCCGGCCAACGGTTGGGCCAAAGGGGATGGACCGGCGCTACTCGGCCTCTTACACGACTCCTAGTTCAAATAGAATTCATGATTCTGAATGTAACGTTCGTCCCCCTTTCCCCAAGTATAATACTTGTTGATAAGACTCTACAAAGTAGTCGTATCTAGTTGGAAAGGAAAATTCACCAATAACTTCCAAGCTATTGCTTGGTAACGAATATCAACTTGTTCCAACAATCTTACCCCTCGAAAGATGAGAAGATAAACAACGACTTAATAAGTCCATAGCACCCGAGTTGCGAGTGAAGAGAATACTTTATGACCGGGAAGTCGACAAGATAAATAACATTTTCCAAGTAAGGTTCCCTTATTTTTAGGGAGATAGACTCAAGAAGAATGATGTCTGAGAACCTTTCTTGGTATAAGATTAATAATAATATGACTCTGAGATATTTTCCGTAATAATCGAAGAAGATAAACCTTATTGAGGTTATTCTAAGTATGGAATAAATATTCAGAGAATATTTATTGAATTAAAATATTTAAAGAATATTTAGGAATATGAAAGAATATCATTAATCAGAGTATTTCTCCAAATAATCCTTGAAGAAACATCAAGAGAATATTTATGGAATAAATAAATATTTAAATGAATATTCAAAATAATATTCATTAATTAATAAGGAATTTAAATGAATATTCAAAAAGTAATATTCATTTAATGAATAATATTCTAAATGAATATCAAGTAATATTCATTTAGTAATCCAAACTTTAAAGGAATATTCGAGATGATATTCGATAAATAAATCAAGCTTCAGATGAATATTAGAATAATATTCATCAAGTAATTAATATCTTAAATGAATATTCAAAAGTAATATTCATTTAATAAAATAATAGTCTAAATGGATATTCAAATAATATTCATTTAGTAGTCCAATCTTTAGAAGAATATTCGGAATAATAATCGATATTCTATTCGACTTTGAATGAATATTGAAAAATATTATTCGTCGAATGGTTACGTTCAAATAATTATTTGAAGTAAGGATCGTTAAATAAATAATCTCGAACGAATATTCAAATAATATTCGTCGCCCAAATAATGGAAAATATTTACTTAAATATTTTCCTCCGAGGTAATCTCGGTATATCAAGAAATATTGACTCCCGGTCTATATTTGACGAATAAGATGTATACGCCCTTCTATGAGGGTCTTACAATAACCGGCTTATAATTGATACCTTAGTTATCTAATTTATAAGCCAATAAACAATCAGAGAACAAGCATAACGATATAACTTGAAAGTAGGCATGCATGCTATGGCATATGTATAACAGAAAACATATATATATATATATATATATATATATATATATATATATATATATATATATATATATATATATATTCAATCACAACAACAGCCTAAAAGAAGGGAATTGAAACTTGCCTGGTAGTCAGTACGGTAAGGGGTAGTGGTAGCGGGTCCCGAATCAGCTTGGTGATCTATAAATAGCCAAGGCATTCAGGATTAATCACTTAACATCTTAAAAGTTAAGTTATACTTAAATCAAAACACGTTCTCGAGTTATCTCGTTATACCCCTTTTTGTGGATTCCTTTTATCATTGATCCGACCCGACATTCGTTCGTTAATACGACATGTCACTGTACTTACACTTGGGACATACTTAAGTCATACAAGTTCTAAAGTTGATCGTTACGAACCAATATTATACTCCGAGTTTTATCGCCCGTTTTCTAAGTGTTTTACCGAAGTTATAATAGAGTCGTCTTTTAGGGGTTCGTTCGCGTTTAACCTCGACTCGAATATTTTTAATAAATCGAAAAACGATCCTTTTGACATACGGTTTTCTTTCACACCTTTCTTTTTACCTCTAGTATTTATTTACCAATATTCGTCATGACTTTACATATTTTACGAGGGTTCAATTTCAGTTACGAACTTTCGATTACGGATTCGAACTACTTTTAGTAAATCGGTCATAAATCCTAAACCGTAAGTCTGTTTGATTCGATTCTTTTTCCAAAATGATCTACGACTCAAGATCTACAAGGGAATGTTAGATACTTTTCCAGTTTCAGCCATTAGACCTACTGTGATGCACGGTTTTCAATGATTAACGAAATTTCGGCATTATAACGGCTATAATACGAACGTTCCAAAAATCGCAATCAACAACCCAAGCCACACCGGGCATCAATACAACTTATACACCTAATAATCATCTCACAATTCCAGAAGCTACTGATCTTAGCATCAAAATCATCATGCATCTTAAATCATATAACTAATTACATAATCATGCTTATAATTATCACTATAATCATACCAAGCTAAATCCTTCAAAAACATTCATAAATCTCAAATCAAATGCTAGGGTTTCAAGAGATCTACCTTCCTTGGAGTATGATATAACCTTAATAAGCTTGGTATGGTCCTTGTCTAGCTTAATGAAACCTTAGATCATCAAAAGAAATCATGAAAACAAAGTTAGTTTCTAAGATCCACTATTCATCATCAATCTTGTAAAAATCATATAAAATCAAAAACTAAGAGTTTGCTTATAAAATTTTTACCACACCTTCTACTCTTCAAGGGCTTTCTTTTGAGCTATAGAACACAAGAATCCAACCATGGAAGCTAGGGTTTTGAGCCCCATCTTTCTTCTGATCAGAACCTGGACAGTTTTGGTCCTCCAACTTTAAGCATGGATTTGACTAGGCTATACTACTTGGATTTCCATGAAATTTGGAACGAATCTTGCCCATGGAGTAGAGAAGCTATGGTTAAAATTTGGTGATTTTATCATGGATAGAAATGGTGATATGAATTTTTTTCTTAAGCTTGGTTCTGCTGGGCAGTTTTTGGAGAAATATGTTTTTGCTTGCTTTTTTCCTTTCTTCACCCTTTTGATCATAATATCTAGATATTATTGGATGTGTGTGGCTGGTGGCTCACCTTGGGGCTTGTGCAAAGAGTCTTGGAGAAGCTTGGTAGATATTTGTTTTGTTTCTTGTTTGATTTAAGTGATTTAAATCACTTAACTCCTAAATTGTTTTGATTTAATCCTTGATTAAATAATTTAATCCACTCGATATAATTCTCTTGATGATCATATAGGATATTTAATCTTGTCACAATCTTGATCCTTAATCCCTGATTCGTTCGCTTAATTGCTTAATCTCATTGTAAAGTTTCAGCGGTTTCTAGAACGCTTGATTCACTGTCTCAGTGGTTTTCGTTCTAATTTCTAAAATCAAATATAATAAAATTCCGAAATATCAAATCCTCAAAGTTAATATCTCAATTCTTGGATTATAATAATATATAATCCACTGTCTGGTCAAATATTATACCGAAAAAGAATTTGGAATTTCTGAATTCCGATCGTCTCTGCATTCACTTATTTCCTCCGCGTATTATTAATATGATTTCGAAACATCCATATCACGTCCCGTACATAGGGTGGCGTGAAAAGTTTTCCAACTTACAAAGTCCACTATTCATCCACCGAATTACTATTCACGTACAGGAAACACTATGCACGTACGGAAAACACTATGCATGTATGGGAAACACTATGCACGTACGGGAAACACTATGCACGTATGGGAAATACTATGCACGTACGGGAAACACTATGCACGTACTCATTTCCCTTCAAGGATCCATTAGCTTCTTCCTGGACGGTAGATTATTCTTATCTAGGTCCTCAACCATCGCATTACTTTATTCTGACAATATACCAATGCATCAGGATTGTTGTCCAAAGCAATATCCATTCATTACAATCATTGTTCTTTGAAACCACCATTCATTAGTGCTCTTTAACCACAATAAGAAAAGTTTTAATTCTACCCAAAATTCGGGTTATTACACTCCTCCTCCATATCCTGGACACTTGTAGAAAAGTCAAGAGAAACAGTTTCAGAAGTTTATGGATGTCTTCAAGAAATTGTCCATTAACATTCCTTTTCTTGAAGCATTGGAGCAGATGCCGAGATATGCAAAGTTCATGTAGGATATTTTGTCACGAAAGAGAAGGTTGGAAGAATTTGAAACAGTGGCTTTGACAGAGGAGTGCAGTGCGGTGTTGCAGCAGAAGTTGCCACCCAAACTTAAAGATCCAGGAAGTTTCACCATCCCTTACACTATTGGCAACCTTCCTTTCAGCAAGTTCTTGTGTGACTTGGGAGCTAGCATCAATCTCATGCATTTATCTGTTTTCAAGAAACTTGGTCTGCCGGACCCAAAGCCAACCAACATCTCTTTGCAGTTGGCTGATAGGTCGATCACGTATCCAAGGGGTATAGTGGAGGATGTCTTGGTGAAGGTTGATAAGCTCATATTACCTGTTGATTTTGTGATTCTAAATTTTAAAGAAGACAAGAAGATTCCCATAATTTTGGGAAGGCCGTTTTTAGCTACGGGCCATACTTTGATCGATGTGCAAAAAGGAGAGCTTACAATGAGGGTGCAAGATCAGAATGTCACCTTCAATGTGTTCAAGGCCATGAAATTTTCGACAGAGGATGAAGAGTGTTGCAGTGTGAAAATAGTTGATACGGGTCAGAGAAAGAAGTTTGATTAGTCATTGAGCGAAAAGTCGGACACACTCATGATAAAGCATCACATCAGTGATTCTATTGACAGTTCTTCAATTTGAGATCTCTCGAATGTAAAGCTTTGGAAACTTCCACCACATTTGAGGTATGTCCTTTTGAATAATGAGCTAGTGATTTTTGAAGAGGGGCATGATAATGTGTTGCGAAGGTGGAAAGCCGATGATAAGGAAGAAGGAAGTTTTGTTCAGCCGTTCGAGTCGGAGAAGCACCTTAGAGGTGTAAAAAAGAAGAAGAAGAAGATTAGACCGTTGGGTGGTAAAATTAGGTTAAAGTCTGACGGAAGAGATTTGTGGAAAGCGAGCAAACAAGATGTCAATGTTCATATGAATGATCTTTCTGTTGAGGACGGTTTAGTTATTCTTTTGAAACCGACATGAGTTGAGGAAGTAACGTCAAGCTATTGACGTTAAAGGAGCGCTTCGTGGGAGGCAACCCACGCATAGTGTAGGAAAAAAAAATAAAAAATTTGAGTGTTGTATTTCAAAAAAAAAAAAAAAATTCAAAAATATTTATTTTTGCGCAGGCTACGCCTGCGTGTCTGTTCTCCATGCAGGTTGTGCCTCTGTGACGCTAGTTGCGCCTGCGTTACTGCCTTTTGCGCAGGCTGCGCCTGTGTAACGCAGTCTGGACCTGCGTTACACCCCTCCCAGATTTTTTTTTTACCCGAAAATTCTTCTTTTTATCATAAATTCAACCCCAAATTCTATCCTAACTCAAATTCCTTTAATCCCTAATTCCTATGTCTACTCTAGATCAATTCCATACCATCCTAAATCTCTCCTACACTCTAAATTTTTTACCAAACCTATCCATCATCTTATATATATACACACCCATACATACAAATCCAATTCCTCTTCTACTTATTTAAATCTCTAAAAATTCAATTCTAAAGAGGAATTCATTATAAGTTCACCTCTTTGATTCGTAGTTGGTTTATCTCTTCCCTAATCTTATTTTTTTACAATTTTGTGTTCTTGTAAATTGGGGTTTTTGTATTATTCTTGGTATTTGGGCTATTTTTGGTGTGATATTGCTTGGTGATTATTGGTTGAGCTTCTTGTGAGTTGAGTTGCGATGGGGAAGGATATGTAAGGCGCCTTGTAGGTATGTTTTCTGCTATCCCTCGTATTTACTTCCATTCAATGCGGACATTGAATATTTTAAGTTTGGGGGTGGTTTGAGGGATTAGTAGTTGTTGTTGTATTATGTGTTCATGTAGGATTTCATGCTTTGCATATTAGTAGTAGTAAATTATGCATTTATGTTCATGTTATCTACGTTTGTTTCATATAGGACATTCTATTTTTATGTTCGTATATCATGTGAGTTCATAATAGTTTGCATTTTGTGAAGTTACGCGAAGAAATGGTGGAATTATGGTTCGTTGCTATGAACTTTGGAGTAAAATTTAAAGTGCTCAGCAGAATGAGGAAGGCGCTACAGCGCTGGTTAGCGCGCAGCAGCGCGAGGCCGTTCCTGTCCAAGACGCGATACAGAAGAGAACGAACAGAGCCATTGAGGCGCAACAACGCCTGTCACAGCGCAGCAGCGCGAGAAGGAGTCTGTTGGGCAGATTTAGCAAGGCGCAATAGCGCCTGTCACAGCGCAGCAGCGCTTGTGCGGGATTTTATACAGAATTTTTATATTCCAACTTGTATTTTGATTTTTATTAATAGTGGGGCTGATTATTATTTAAGGCAATTATTATAAGTCTTGTAGATAGATATAAAAACACATCTAGACCTAGTTTTGGGGATCGGAAAAATTTATTGTACACACTACAATTTTCTAAGCATCTTTTGGGTGATTTTTGGGGAGAACTATTATTTTTCTTTGAAGATTGAAGATTGAAGGTTTTTCTCTATTCTTATAATTATGTGCTCATCTTATAATTCTTGTTTTGTTAATTCAATTATGAGCGAGTAGATTATTAATCTAGGGTTAAGTTGAACCCTATTTATGATTAATGTGTGAATTTCCAATTCCTAATTTGATTGTTTAATTGCTCCTGCTTATTGAGTTGTTTAAATTAACAATTACAAATCAGACGTGATTATGTGTATTGTTTGAACCAATATCTATTTATCAACGAGAGTTGGATTTAGATGGTTGTGATTTATCCAATAAGAACATGAAATTCTCCATGAGAATAGGTAGAATGAATTGTTAGGAAATTAGGATGCTGTGATTACTGTCTCTAAATTGCATGATACCATGAGAATAGGTTTGATTGTATTTGAGAGAAGCCACTCGAGAGGGGTTATTGGTATTTATAGGGCGCATCTTTCCTTTTGAGTAATATATCTGATTAATTGGGGAGGAAATTCACGGTCGCATTAATTCATGCTAGTGGGGATACTTAATTCTGGATGTTTTTAATATTTGATTAATATAAACACAATTCTCTTTAGCATAAAATTAGTTTAATAATTTCTCAAAATTTATTGTGTTACTTGCTTAGCCGAATTAAATCAGAAATAACTTGTGATTGATACGTTTGTCTCTATGGGATCGACTCTGACTTACCCTACACATAGTTAGAAGGATTTGTTAGAAATTATTATTTGATAGGCACGCGACGGCCTTGTCAAATTTTTGGTGCCGCTGCCGGGGACAAAGCAGTGTTAGATTAGTTGATTTTTGAATTGATTTAGCTAAGTTGTTTAGTTGAGTTGCTTCGGCTATTATTCCCTTGTTATTTGATCATTGTGTCTAGTTCGCTTGTTGCATGCACACTCGAAGTTCAGGTACTGAAAATTTAATTGCTCTTGATCCTGAAATTGAAGCTACAGCAAGAAGGCAAGCAGGCAAGCGAAGGAAAAACAAGAACAAGGAAGTTATGGGTGATGCACCAGCTAAAGCTCTCAGGGAGCATGGTATGCCATATGCTACAAGCGTACTCTCAAGCATTGTCAGATCAGCAATCACAGCTACACATTTTGAACTGAAGCCTCATTCATCCAATTCATCTCTAATGATTCTTTCGCAGGATTGTCTACTGAAAATCCTATTGATCATCTTGAGAGTTTTCTGGAGAAGTGTGATACGATAAAGATGACCAATGTAAGTGATGAAGCTGTTAAGCTGCGATTATTTCCATTTTCTCTTCGAGATGCAGCAAAAGATTGGTTGAAGGATGAAGGACCAAACACGTTCACTACTTGGGATAGTCTTGCAAAGGCGTTTATACTCAAATTCTTCAGTCAGAAGAAGACTTCAAAGCTTAGGAATGAAATATCTAATTTTCGTTAAGATGATGACGAGTCACTTCATGATGCTTGGAGAAAATTTAATCGACTTCAAAGACAATGTCCTCACCATGGAATTCCTGACTGGTTGTTGATCCAAACGTTCTACAATGGGTTGACACAAGAGTTCCGAAACTTTGTAGATGCTTCTTCTGGTGGTTCTATTATGAAGAAGAGTACTGAGGATGCGAAAGCTTTGTTAGACGAGATGGCATCTAATGATAATTATCCATACCGTGATTGAAATCATTCTAAGAAGGGTGGTAAGTATGATGTTGATGCTCTAACCATGTTAAATACCACTATGCAGGCTATGGTAAAAAAGATTGAGCAATTGGATGCCAGAAGCACTTCATCTACTGTTTCTTCATATGAGATATATGGTGTTGTTGGACACACCAAACTTGCTTGTCAATACAATCCTTCTGGAATGGCAGTTGAACAGGCTAATGCTCTTTACAATCAGAATCAGAGGCCACAGTATAATCCTTACTCCAACACGTACAATCCAGGTTCGAGAGATCATCCAAATTTCTCCTACAGGAACAATCAGGGTCAAGCTCAATCTTCACAGAATAATTTTTCTCAGCCTCCTGGTTTTCAACAAGCTCAGCCGTAGAAATCCCACTTGGAAAGTCTTATGGAAGGATTTATCTCTACTCAATCGAAGAAGAATGAGTACTTTGATTCAAGTATCAATGAGATAAAGGCTCACAACAAATTGACGGAAAACACGATTACTCAAATTTCTCAACAGTTGAGCCAACTTAATAAGCCTTCAGGCCAACTTCCTGGTCAAACTGAGCAACCTCCAAGGGGTCATATCAATGCTGTAACTTTGAGAAGTGGTAAAGAATTGAAAGAGCCAGAATTGAATGCGAGCAAAAATGTTGTGAATGCTAAGGAAAGTGAAGAGGAGATTGCAACTGAGAAACCGGTAGAACCAGAAGTCGTGGAAAAAGAAAAGAAAGAGTCAGAAGCTGTTCCTCTTAAACCATATGTGCCACCTGTTCCTTTTCCACAAAGGTTGGCACAAGCTAAGCTAGAGAAGAAGTATGGTAAATTCCTTGAAATTTTGCAGAAGCTACATATCAATATTCCATTCATGGATGTTATTACTGAGATGCCCTCTTATGCGAAATTCCTTAAAGATATTTTGTCAAGGAAGAGAAAAATTGAAGAAAGCTCTACCATCTCATTAACGGCAGAGTGCAGTGCCATTTTGCAAAATGATCTTCCAAAAAAATTAGCGGATCCAGGTAGCTACTCTATTCCTGTCAAGCTAGGAGATGTCGAAATCAAAAGAGCTTTGTGTGATCTTGGAGCAAGTGTCAGTTTGATGCCTTTATCAATTTGTGAAAAACTCAAGATGGGTGAACTGAAACCCACACGTATCTCTCTACAACTTGCAGACAGAAGTGTGAAATTTCCACTTGGAATTCTTGAAGATGTGCCCCTTAAGGTAGGAAAGTTTTATATTCCATGTGATTTTGTTGTCATGGAAATGGAAAAAGATGCAAATATTCCTATCATCCTTGGGAGGCCTTTCTTAGCAACAGCTGGAGCTATCATTGACATGAAAAATGGAAGAATTTCTTTCGAAGTAGGCGAAGAGAAGATGGAATTCAAGATGTAAAGTATAATGGGACATCCTTCTACGGATGAGAGTGTAAACAGGGTGGATGCACTAGAAGAAGTGATCGACATGAAAGCCAAAACTTTATCATATTAGGATCCACTTCAAGTTGTTCTTGATGGTAACATGGATGAAGAGAATGAAGAATGTAAGGGTTACCAGAAGCTCTTGGATGCAACACCTAAAATTAAACTTGGACATTCTAATGTGCTGCATCATGAGGAAGTCAAGGAGAGTTCCACGGCTCCTAAGGTAGAACTGAAACCCCTACCTGCATCTTTGAAATACATGTGTATGGGCCCTAATGAAACATATCCTATCATTGTTAGTTCTGAGCTTGATGACATTCAAATTGAGCAATTGCTCACGGTCTTTAAAAAATATAAAAATATTATTGGGTATTCCATTGATGATATTAAGGGCATTAATCCATCATTCTGCATGCATAAAATTATTCTGGAAGATGAGCAAGCTTCTTCTATTGAGCCTCAACGGAGACTCAATCCTACTGATGGAGGTGGTAATCCGCCACCTGAAGAGAGAGTTCCTAGACGGGCAAGTAGAGCGGGGCTTTCTCAGTCACAGACGAGTCAGGGTGCTGTGGTTTTTAGTGATGCTCAGTTCAGGCGCCTGATGAGGCGGCTTGATACCTCACATGACATCACTAGTCGATTTGCTGCGGATTTGACTCATGCTTTGGATGGGGTGTACCAGCAGTAGGGGTTTAGGTTACATGGCCTATCTATGGAGAGCACACCGTGTATCCACCTCCAGATACACCACCTGAGGAAGGTGGCCCTGATGACGACTAGGTATGTTCCCTGTTATCCCTTTTATTGCCTTCACTGAGGACATTGAAGACTTCAAGTTTGGGGGCAATTTTAGGGGTAAGTAGTAGTAGTTGTGTAATTGTAGCCATATAAAAAAATTTAAAAACTTGAAAAATGCCAAAAATAATTCTAGCCATGTGAAGATTATCTGCGTAAATGCACTCATGCATGCTTAGAAATCTTGTGTTTATGGATGCTTTTGATTGAGAAGTGATATGTGATGTTCTTGTGCACACACGTACACTAGCAAGTAGAAACTAGTAGACTTATTGAATGTGCTAAATGATTAGAATGACATGAATATGTGCAAGGTAATTTGGTCTATATACTTTAAATACAAGTAGGTGCGTTAGAGAGATTTTTACTTTGGGATTGATTATGCTTTGTCACACCAAGTGAGTTTTGAGCTTATAATGCATATCTTTTGCATGATTATTCGATTGCTTAAGTGTCCACTTGTCGTTTGCATTACTAGCACTTGCTTGAATTCTTTCTTAAGATGCATGACATTAATTGATGATAAGATGATAAAGGCAATAGGATAACCTCATATTTCCATATTTCCGAACCATTTATACATGATCCATAGGTTAACCCTTTTGAGCCTAATCCGGTTCTTTCGGTGACACATCATGTACTTGCCTATATCCTTTTCTAGTATTGGCCTTACAGTAATTTTTTATCCTAAATTGTCAAGGGCTAGTATTGTGCTTAAGGGAGTAATAAGGTGTGCAAAAAGGGGGATTTTTATTGATGATCATAATTTTTTGGAATATTTGGGGTTTGGTTGTTAGCTTGTTAGTCGAAGTTTGAATTCATATCTTTTGGATCATTGTTCTTGCTATTATTTAGCTCTGTTACAAAAAAAAAGGAAAAAAAAGAAAAAAAACAGAAAAAATAAATATGAGAGCATACTTATCCTTTATGATCCTACTTTGATTCGACTAGTCAAGTTTTTTATAAATAAAAGTTCAAGTGTGGGGAGGTATTTATTGGTTTTAATAAGTATGGGAGTTGTTTGAATTTCATTGTTGGGTACTAGATTTTTACTTAACCTTCTTTGGCTTTCTTGACATACCTTGTCCCTAGCCCCGTTACAACCTGAACAAAGACCTTTTGATTGTCATCAATGATGTATGTTGTGTTAAGAGTTAGATTGATAACAAGGACGAAGCATGTTTATGATATTGTTGGAGTTGAGTGAAACACTTACCCTTTGTTTTGAGTGAATATTTTTTTTTTGTGAGTGAACGGTGAGTTTTTGCTTTTGGCATAGGAGATCCCAGATTTTGTCTCAAAGATGTGCTCTTGTGTGTTTAACATGTTTACCAACCTATTCTTACATTTGACATGAATTTCTATGATCGTATGCATTTTCTTTGAGTAGGCTATATGGATACTTGCACTTTAGACACCAAGGCATTGCATTTTCATTTTGATTCTTAAGCTGATGTGACATGAGAGGACGGGTGTGTGTGGTGTTGTGTTGATGTGTGGTCTTTTGCATGAGCTAGATGAATTTTGTGGGTATATTCACTATAAACCCTCACGAGACCTTACTCGTCCGCTAGGGCTACCTAGGGGTTTAAAGGGCTTGTTGCATATGCCAAAGGCAACCGTGATCACCTACGGAAGTGGTACTAATTAGTTAGTAATAGTTTTTATATTAGTTTGCACGAGGACGCGCAAAGTGCTAAGTGTGGGGATATTTGATAGAGTATATTTTATATATATTTTATAGGATTTTGTTCCCACATTTACGGTGCTTTTGTGAATAATCGTGTGGATTTAATTAGTTTTTGATGAGTTTGTTGCAGGAAATAAATAATTGCCAAGTTGAAAGAAATCGAGCATTATTTAATGATTTTTGAGATTTTTAGATCGAGAAATTAATGTTGTGAAGTTACGCGAAGAAATGGTGGAATTATGGTTCGTTGCTAGGAATTTTGGAGCAAAATTTAAAGTGCTCAGCAGAATGAAGAAGGCGCTACAGCGCTGGTTAGCGCGCAGCAGCGCGAGGCCGTTCCTGTCCAAGACGCGATACAGAAGAGAACGAACAGAGCCATCGAGGCGCAACAGCGCCTGTCACAGCACAGCAGCGCGAGAAGGAGTCTGTTGGGCAGATTTAGCAAGGCGCAATAGCGCCTGTCACAGCGCAACAACGCTTGTGCGGGATTTTATACAGAATTTTTATATTCCAACTTGTATTTTGATTTTTATTAATAGTGGGGTTGATTATTATTTAAGGCAATTATTATAAGTCTTGTAGATAGATATAAAAACACATCTAGACATAGTTTTGGGGATCGGAAAAATTTATTTTACACACTACAATTTTGTAAGCATCTTTTGAGAGATTTTTGGGGAGAACTATTATTTTTCTTTGAAGATTGAAGGTTTTTCTCTATTCTTATAATTATGTGCTCATCTTATAATTCTTGTTTTGTTAATTCAATTATGAGTGAGTAGATTATTAATCTAGGGTTAAGTTGAACCCTAGTTATGATTAATGTGTGAATTTCCAATTCCCAATTTGATTGTTTAATTGCTCTTGCTTATTGAGTTGTTTAAATTAACAATTACAAATCAGACGTGATTATGTGTATTGTTTGAACCAATATCTATTTATCAGCGAGAGTTGGATTTAGATGGTTGTGATTTATCCAATAAGAACATGAAATTCTCCACGAGAATAGGTAGAATGAATTGTTAGGAAATTAGGATACTGTGATTAATGTCTCTAAATTGCATGATACCATGAGAATAGGTTTGATTGTATTTGAGAGAAGCCATTAATACTCGAGAGGGGTTATTGGTATTTATAGGGCGCATCTTTCCTTTTGAGTAATATATCTGATTAATTGGGGAGAAAATTCACGATCGCATTAATTCATGCTAGTGGGGATACTTAATTCTGGATGTTTTTAATATTTGATTAATATAAACACAATTCTCTTTAGCATAAAATTAGTTTAATAATTTCTCAAAATTTATTGTGTTACTTGCTTAGCCAAATTAAATCAGAAATAACTTGTGATTGATACGTTTGTCTCTGTGGGATTGACTCTGACTTACCCTAGTACATAGTTAGAAGGATTTGTTAGAAATTATTATTTGATAGGCACGCGACGGCCCTGTCACACATACACTAGTAAGTTGAAACTAGTAGACTTATTCAATGTTGTAAGTGATTAGAAGGACATGAATATATGCAAGATGGTTTAGTTTGCTTGTTTTGAATACAAGTCGGTGCATTAGAGAGATTTTTGCTCGGGATTGAGTATGTTTTTCCACCAAGTGAGTTTTTGAGCCTTATTGCATATTTGTTGCAATTTATTCGTTTTCTTGAGTGTCCACGGATTGTTTGCATTGCTAGCAGTTGTTTGAGGTCTTTCTTGAAACGCATGACATTATTTGACGATTAAAATGATAAAGGCATTTAGGAATAACCACATATTTTCCCATATTACCACACTATATTTACATGATCAATTAGTTAACCCGTTGAGCTTAATCCTATTTTTTCGGTGACATACCACATTACTTGCCTAGACCTTTTTCTTGTATTAGCCTTACATTAATTTGAGCCCACATTGTCAAAGGCTAGTAGAGTGCTTAAGGGAGTAATAAGGTGTGCAAGAAGGGGTTTATTGTTGGTCATAATTTTGGGGGAAATATTGAAAATTGGGTTTGGATGTTTACTTGATAGTCGGCATGTGTAATAAAATTGTGGGATCATTGTTATTGTTTATATTATTTTTTGTGTTATATTTAACTCTCGAAAAAAAAAAAGAAAAAAAAAGAAAAAAAAAAAAAGAAAAAAAAATATATTATGAGAGCATGTTTGTGTTTGTTGTGATTCTACTTTAGTCGACTAGTCGAGTGTTTTTGTTGGAAGAAAAAATAGTAAAATTTTGTGTGGGGGGAAAGTAGGGTGTTGTGTATGGTTCATTATAGTTCCTACTAGCTTTTGACAGTTCACCTGATTTGGCTTATTTGACATACCTAGTCCCTAGCCCCGTTACAACCCAAATAAAGATCTTTTGATTATCGTCATTGATGTATGTTGTGTTAAGAGTTAGATTGATACCAAATGTCAAGCATGCTTATGATTTTGTTGGAATTGAGTGATACACTTACCCTTGTTCTTGAGTGAATATTCTGTTATGAGTGAATTGTGAGTGTTTGCTTGTTTTTACGAATGAGATCCCGAGTTTTGTCTCAAAGATGTACTCTTGTAGGCTTAGCGTGGTTACTAACTTATTCTTACATTTGACATGGGCTTTTGAGAACTTATGAATGTTCATTGAGTAGACTATGTGAATACTTGCACTTTCAACACCAACATATTGCGTTATTACTTTGATTCTTAAGTTGATATGGCATGAGAGGATTTGAAGGTATGGTAGGATATTAGTATTAGATTAATTGCATTTTCATATTAGTTGCATTCATGCATTGCATTGCATTGGATTTTGTGGATACATTCGCTATAGGCCCTCACGAGACCTTACTCGTCCACTAGGGCTGCCTAGGGGTTTAAAGGGCTTGTTGCATATGCCAAATGCAACCGTGATCACCTACGGAAGTGGTACTAATTAGGTAGAGTTAGTTTTTTATGCTTGAGGACAAACATCGGTTTAAGTTTGGGGGTGTGATAAGTGGATTTTATATCCACTTGGAGCGTTCCATATCGGCTTAAATTGATTGTCTTGGACTCAAGTTTGTTATAGTTTTAATGTGTTTTGTGTAGTTGTGCAGGTTTGCAAGAATGTCGATTATGGTTGATGCTTCTGTCGTTTTTGGAGGTTAAATTGATTAAAATTCGGATTTCCGGGAAGGTTGCGTAGTCTACATTGTTTTTGCTATATCTGGAGTTCTAGAAGTCCGTTTTCAGCGATCTTACTGTCCACGCGAAGCCTGGGAGATTTTCTACAACTTAGGATAGGATTCCTACGTGCAGGATGCGCGTGGTGGGCGCAGGCAGCACGACAAGCAGACTGATGGGAGCAGGGAATTTACAGTTTTGCCCTTTTCAAGTTCTAATTGTATTTTGGGCAGTTTTTAGTACCTTAATCGAATTCTAATTGTAATAGAAGGTAAATTCTTGCTGGGCAAGAAATCTAGAGCCTATTTAAAAACATCTTAGCATTGTAATTCGCATCGTTTTATTATTGTATCATAGCTTAGATTTGCAAGGGAGAAAAGTGGAGAAGGATTCAACGCTCGTGACAAGCACGGATCTAGATCTACTTCATCTTTTGTAAACCTTGGATTATAGATTTGTTTTCTCAACTGTTTGTTTTATTAATATTATTGCGTCTTTCTTTCATATCTTGTTTATTATCATGTTTTCATCAAATCCCATGACGATGAACGGTTCAATTATGAGCTAATCGTTGTCATGGAATTCTAACGGATTTATCTATGTAACTTAGTAGTTTGATTGCTTTAAAGATATGTGTGTGGTGAATTCTTGATATCCTCATATGGTTAATCTTAATGCTTTTAGATGCGTAGCTAACATCTAAATTGAATTGTTAATCTCTTGCGAAACGAGAGTGGATCTTGAGATTTAGAACTTGCTATGCTAGCATAGGATATGTTGATGTTTTAACATCATGATTTGTGGCGTAAATAGAGATATTATGCTACCCTATGTGATCTAAGTGGATAACTTGTGCTTAAACCTTTATGTTTTCAAATTCTATAGAGATATAGGGTAAAAACATAATTGGTGTCTACCCATCTTCTATCTCTTTTGTGGATGCATGCGTAGTTTGGTATTAGTATACCGAGAGGTAGATTTTACTTGTTTCATGTTATCCGATCAGATATCAAAACCATCATATGTATTGATTAAAGGCGTCTACTCTAAGTGAAGTAGATAATGAAGTTAGGATCCCATGTTTATTCTCATATATATAAATCAGTTTAAATCACTTTAGTTAATTAATTTTTAGTTTGATAATTTGCATCTTAGTTTAAATTAGATAATCAAAAATCCCAATTAGTTAATTGTCTTAGCAGTGAGTTAAAACCATACATTGTTGCATAAGTACATCTACTGAATTAAAACCTATACCAGATCTCTGCGGAATGAACTCGATTTTATCTATATTACTTGTGACCATGTATACTTGCGTGATATTGTGTTAACAATGATAATTGGTAACATTTTGTCCATCTCGTCTCATTCGGGTACGAGATTGTATGATTTCATCCATATTAACAGTGGTGATATTATTTGCCACACAAAAATACTCGACCTGATCATCTAAAAAGATATCCCATCTTCCCTCTCGAAAGTCTCTTAGTTGCTCCTTTACATTTTTAAGCAAATGCATAGCTTGTACAATATTTTGATCTCTTTGTTGTAACAAATTTGACAAATCATTTGTGTAACCCAATATTTGTTTCATCAAGTGAAAGATGAAGACAAAGTCATAACTCTCCATTCTAATCAACAAGGTTTTGGACATACCTCGTGTGTCACTGTTATTGCCATCATCAAACACATTTTCAAGAACTTCTATCACTGAGGGCCACATTGAATATAAACGTAGCAAAGTTATGTAGTGTGATCCCCATCTAGTGTCACCCGGCCTTGCCAATCCCGTTTCTTGATTTTTACCTCTCCCACTTGTAATTTCTCCTGTCTCAAGACGTTCAATTATTCGATTATGATGGATTTGTCGAAATTGGTCAACCCTTTTACAAGATGATCCACTCATGTTCACAATCAAGTTAATGAGACCAAAGAAATCGCTAATAACTCGATTACTTTTGGCAACAACAACTACTACCAATTGAAGTTGATGAGCAAAACAATGAACATACCAAGCAGAAGGATTTTCTTTTAAAATTAGAGACTTTAATCCATGAAATTGTCCTCGCATATTCGAAGCACCATCATAGCCTTGACCTCTCAACCTAGACAATGATAAGTTATGTTTTGAAAACAAGGCATCAATGGCATCTTTTAAGGATTTTGATGAAGTATCAGCTACATGAACCACGGCCAAAAGCGCTCAATAACTTCTCCACGATTGTTAACATATCGAAGAACAACAGCCATTTGCTCTTTGACTGAGATATCACGAGATTCATCCACCAAAATAGTGAATAGTTTATCACCAATATCATTCAAGATTTCAAGTGTAGTCTCCGTGGCACAAGCATTAGCCATTTGTATTTGAATAGAGGGAGCAGTCATTTGATTATTTCCAGGAGCATTTTGACTGACAACCTTTGCAATTTCTTAATTTCGAGCACTATACCATTCAAGAAACTCAAGAAAATTTCCTTTATTATTAGAAGTTGAGGACTCATCATGACCACGAAAAAACAAACCTTGTCGCAACAAAATAGAAGTGACATCTAAAGTTTCCGTTAAACGAGTGCGATATTCTACTTCCATTTCACGACTTTGACGTGACATTACATGGGATACACTTTGCTTTGATTTTTGAATGCTTCAAGTAGCATTTGAGCATCATGATGTACACTATTAATCCTTCCAACATGATTTCTTAATTTTTCTAAGGCTCTCTTCCAATTCCTAAATCCCTTCTTTACAAAGACGTCATCCCCAAAGCGATTAGCATTTTTTGGCTTGAAAAGAAAGCAACAAAAACAATAAGCAGCATCCTTGGATATACTATATTCCAACCAGTCATGTAAACCGAACCAATCTTCTTGAAAACACCTATTTAATCCACCAGTACATTGACTTTTTGCAAAAGTATGATTTTTTGGTCGACAAGGACCTTTAGATATATACTCCCTTCGAACACGATCTCTAACCCCAACATCAAATTCTTCAATTGGTCTTCGTGCTCCCGGATCACTTTTAATATAATTTGGATTAAACTCAAATATAAGATTAGAGTTTATTATTACATTTGGTCTAGGAGAGGGATTACTACCGCCACTTGAATCCAAAGAATTTCTTGGCCTTTTAGTAACAATGACATATTTATCCATTGAGCCTATATAAATTTTACAAACACAACACACAATATTTATATATATTAAATCAATGGATGATTTATTAGCCAATATCAAACACGATTTATATTTGTAAGTTGGAACTATCATATATTCATATTTAATTGAATCAAAATCAAAAGACAACCATAAATTTTCAAGGTTTAAATTATTCCATAATTTTTACATATACAAAAAAAATATACACAATACATATATATACACAAAAACCTGAAATTGGATAAGTGTTTGTTGATGAATCAAGAAGCAACGGGCTTGGAATTTAAATTTTAGAGGCTAGTTGTCGCCGAGGCCCGAGGAGGAGTAGTTGCCGAAATCGAACACCAACTCACGAACAGATAGTACTTTTTAATTTTGTATAACTCTTAAATTTACTTCCTAAAAGTCCAACTATAATTAAACTTAAATAAACTGGGCTAGACTAATATTAATACTACTGGGCTCAAATATAAATAAGGGTGGGCTTATTTTTTAAAAGGGTGGGCTTATTTATAAAATCCCCAAAATTATTAATAAAAAGAAAGCACTATGAACTCAAGGGTGGGCTGAAGCCCCCTGAGCCCACATGCTACATCCGCCACTGGGCACAGTATGGACAGTGGGAAATTTGCCTGTTTATTATCCAATATATGGTAGATTGTCCGATATAGGTAAACTCCAAGAAATACCAGTTTTGAATATATGATTATAGGTGCATTGTATTTCTTATGAAAACCCGACTCTACCTTAGCTACCATCAACATGTTATATGTTTCATTAAAAAAAATTTACTTTAAAGTTTAGATCCATCTTATGAAAGCCCAGGAAGACTGACTTGGGTAAGTTTATGGGGGTGTTTGGAAGTTAGAGGTTTGAGAAAATATTAGAGGTTTGAGTCAAATTAGAGGTTTGACCATTTGAAACATCTAATATTAGTGTTTTTGGTAGTTAGCGGATTGAAATAGCTTTTTGGACTAAAAAAGATAATTTTCAAAAAACTACTTAGAGGAGCTTTTTCAATTAGATGTTTGTTATGTGTGTAGTTAATATACAAAAAGTTAACTCAAACAACTAATTACCAAACAATTTGATGTAAAACAGCTAATTCAATCAGCTAGTCAAAACAGCTAACTCAATCCGCTAGTCAAAATAGCTAATTCAGTCTGCTAACCGCTAATAGCTAATTGCCAAACAGGGCCTATCTAAACTGTTTCTTAAGTTCACCTAGATACTTTTTTATAATCAATTTCTCTCTTTTCCAAAAAGTAAGTTCAAATTAAAATAGAACCATGAGACTTACAGAATGTAATCCGTTTATGAAATCAAGTTCAATCATGCTATGACCTTAAACAAGTCCAATAATACCAAACACTTTACTCCTTTCCTTAGTAGCTGATATGGGTGAAAATAATCCCTAAAGACATAATTAATGTTACATTCATTGGCTCATTAATAAGGCCCAAAATCCTAATTGGACATTAAATTTGTAATTAATGATTAAGCCCAAGAAACAGCCCAAACCGGGGACGCCTGGTATAATCTTGTTTCTAACATGGGCCTGATTTGTAAACAAGGAACATTCTAGAATTAAGGGATATGAAGTAGCCTCCAAGGCACCTAATTCGACATAGAAACTAACTCCTACATGGCAGGAGCTTCTTCAAGGAGGTGGCTTGTCCATCAAGTCTCCTAACCCTACTACGATTCTAAGGCTCCCAATGCCTATACAAGGGCCTGACCCCTCATTCTCAAAACTACATCTTGGATTGATTCTCAATAACGAGATACGTAGGCAATCTGTGAGGACCAATCAGTCTCAAAACACAGAAACCGCCATTAAAGCTCGAAGCTCTCTAACCCTAGTTTTTATTCCATAACATTTGACGCCGTTTGTGGGACAACAACATCAACCATGGTTAATACACGAAGAACAACATCGGTCCCAATAGAGGCCATCCCCGTCACTTCTGTTCAATCAGCCATCACCTCTGCTCCACCCGTTGTTACGGAGCAAGGGTATGTACCCCCATCAACAGGGATAATCACTTAACCTCAAGTTTCTCAACCTATAGGGACGACTCCCCATGCTGAGAGAACTCTGCTCGTGGTTGTCCATCCAAACCAGGAGACCAACCCTCTTCAGATGGTGGTCTCTCCTCTTGTCAATCATCCACTACCTCCGGGGGTGCAGATCTCTACTACAGATCTCCCTAGAAGTACGAATCCGACATATGGTCTACCTAACTACCCCCCGAATACTCAAGGTGTTGGGCCAAGCGGCCATGCCCTGTAAATACATGAGCTGTATCACCCTCCTTACATTAGAGGCTTGGGCCCTGATCAAGGATATTATGACTACTCTGCTCCTTATACTGGTGATTCTTCATCTGAGGAGGACGATCGTGATCAAGCCCCGATGAGGCAACATCCAAGCAAGAAGCCTATAAGGCGTACTCGACAAATCCATGATGGAGCCCCTACGACAGCCGCTGAGAGAATCAAGGCTCATGAATCCGAGATCCAGAAGCTGAAGGACGGTATAGAAAGAAAGCAACAAAGGCAGAACTAGAACCAACCCCCTCCGAGGTCAGAAGGAGAGATTCCCTTTATTGATTTGGAGAGACCTTCGAGGAGAGAGAGAAGGACCAAGGTCCCAAGAGGTGGAACTACAAGGGTAGAAGCCCCAAAGGGTGATCCCAAAGATTTGGTGCAACTTGGAGATCTTGATGATCCTACACCAGCATTCACTAAGGAGGTGATGAAAGCTCACGTCTCCAGAAAGTTTAAGATGCCTACTATAAAGGCCTTTGATGGAACGGGTGATCCCGTAAACCACGTAAGGACGTTTTCGAATGCACTGCTATTGCAGCCTTCTAGTGACGCTCTCAAGTGTAGGGCATGCCCTCAAACCCTAGTGAGTATGGCTCAAAGATGGTATAGTCGTCTTCCATCAAACTCAATTGGCTCTTTCAAGGAGTTGAGTAATGCTTTTATCAATCAATTTGTTAGTGGAAAAGTCCATGAGAAGAGCTCTGCATCCCCTATGCAAGTGATGCAAGGAACGAATGAGAACCTAAGGGATTACCTCAAGCGCTTCACCAAGAAGAAATTGAATGTCCCTGATCTGGAAAACAAAGTAGCTATGATAGCCTTGGAGAATGGAACAATGAACACCTTCTTTCAGATGTCTTTGGCAAAGCATCCCCCTGAGAGCATGACTGAGCTCCAAAAAAGGGCAAGCAAATACATAAAGGCTGAGGAAAATAGAGGTCTCTACCGAAAGTGATGGAAATGGGAACTCTAGGAAGCGAAAGACAGAGCATAAGAATAATGCTAGGGACAAGTATCCCAAACTAGCAAGGACACCGACTCTGCTCTAGGACCGAGGTTTACTGAGTATGCAAGGTTGAATACTCCCAGGAGTCAAATCTTGTTGGATATTTAGAAAGATAAGGATTTTCGATGGCCGAAGCCACTCAAGGGTGATCCCTCCAAGAGAAACACAAATCAGTATTGTAGATTCCACAAGGATGTGGGGTATGACATTGATGATTGCAAGCAACTCAAAGATGAGATCGAGTTTTTGATCCGTAGAGGGAAACTGAGTCCCTTCACTAAAGGTGAAGATCGTGGTAATCAAAGAAGAGATTATAATAGAAGGGATGAAATCAATATCGCAACCCACAGCCCCGAGGGCCAATAATCAACATGATCTCAGGAGGCCCGACTGCGGCCGGGAGAACTAGGAACTCTCGGAAGGCTTATGCCCAAGAGGTGATGCATATTGTTGGAGAGGCACCAAAGCGTGTAAGAACCGAGGTAATAATCGGATTTGATGGTTCAGACCTTGAAGGGGTAAAGTTCCCCCACGATGACCCGCTGGTCATAACACCCATGATTGGGAATTCAGAGGTGAAGTGAGTCTTGATAGTGGAGCTTCAGTGGACATTTTGTTTCATGATGCATTCGTGAAGATGGGATACAACGACTTTCAGTTGACCCCATCTAACATGCCTATATATGGATTCAACGGAGTAGAGTCTAAAGTTGAAGGAACTATTCAGTTACCCGTCACGATCAAATAGAAACCAAAAGAGGCCACACGGATGCTGAACTTTTTGGTTATTAAAGCATTTTCTACTTACAATGCCAACCTTGGGAGGACCGGACTTCATGATTTTAAGGCCGTGGCCTTAACCTATCACATGAAGATCAAGTTTCCAGCCAGGAATGGTGTTGGAGAACAAAAAGGTGACCAGAAAATGGCTAGGAGCTGTTATGTAGCCGCTTTAAAGCTTGATGGAGTCGGGGGGCAGGTCATTCCGATTGAAGACATGGATGTCCGCAGTGATAAGGAACACCAAGAAAGGCTAGCAGAGGACATCGCACATAAGCCTCGGACAGCCATTAAGGCTATGGCGTCAACTGACTTCGTAGTTGAATGTACTATTTGCAACCAAGAAGTCAGGGGGGGAGGAGATAGTACCCCAAGAAGGAAGTGAGTTTCAGAACAAGAATGAGGAGCCTATATCTGACCAGAGCTCTATTTTGATGGAGCATCAGAAACAAAATCAAGCAATGTAGGCCTAGTCTTGCAAAGCCCCGATAGGTTCGAGCTATCTTAGTAGGAATTAGCTTCATATTTATCTAGTAGAAGTAGAAATAAGGTTCGATAAAACCATTGCAGAGCATGTCGCTCCAAGTAGGAAAGTAGTACTCCATGTAAGGGTTGAACCCATTTCAAGTTATTAATGCAAGTTTGTTTTTTGTTCTCTGTTCTATGATTTTATTTATGTGCCAAAAACCTGATGAGTGTAAGTCAAAGATAACCAAGTACCGAAAATAAAAGAATACACGAATGGAAACAAACAAACGCATAAATAAAAACCCTGAAGGGTCGAGAGTTAGGTTACAACACGATCAAATCAGAGTTCAAGTCCATGAAGGACCCTGGATAAAAGACAAGCCGATAAAAGCCACACGTCACAATCAAAGCCATGCAAGGTTGTGGATGCTAAGGACTAGCTACTCTTCAATGTTTTTAAGTACCTGGATTGAGGATCCAAGGATGAAGACCAATAGAGAATCTTGAATTCCAGTTCTATGATCAAGGGATATAAGAATATCCTTGAACAAGTATTAAGAAGTTCAAGCAAGTTCTTGTCTGAAAAGTTTAAAAGGCAAGAAGCCCACGGGATTGTATTTCTCGAAATCTAAATCGAGGAATCAACCTTAAAGCCTTGACCTAGAATCAAGAAAAACAAGAAGCAAATATAGGTTTGAAAAACCTGAAATTAGAACAAAGGTTTGAGACAAGCCATGAAAGACATGGAGTCAAGTAAGGGATCCTAGAGAACTTTAGGTTGACATCAATCCAAAAGAAAGGTCGTGAATACTTGGTAGTCGACATATGAACACCAACTTTGTACATGTGAACATCAACCTCGAATCCTAGGTTGAGAAACACGAGATATTAGCCATTAAAGCCAAGATTAGCTATGAAGGCCAAACTTGAGGGGGTCATGAACCTCCAATCAAGATCCAAGGGTTGAAAACCAATCTAAAATTTTGGATTCTCGATCCAGAACGTCAACGTTGAACATCTGAACACCAGTATTGAACACTTGAATATCAACCCTCAAGGCCTTCAACCGACCTTAAACCTCTTAGGGAAGGTTCAAGACCTCATGTGGCTGACCAGAAGCCAAGAAGGCCTTCAACCGACCTTAAAGAGCCGACCAGAGGCTCTAGAGGGGCTTCAGCCGACCAGAAACCTTCTGGTCTTGGACCGGCAACTCTAATAGATGTTTTGGTGATTTAAAACACCCAAAACTTGGATTGAAACCATGTGATGGTAGTCCAATATGTTCTCTTTCATTAAAATCCAAATTTCAAGGTTAGAGTTTAAAGAACTTCCTTGAGGTTGAAAACCCTTGATTTCGAACATCAACGTTCAACATTCGAACATCAACGTTCCACATTCGAACATCAACGTTCAACCTTCGAACATCAACGTTCAACCTTTGAACATTGCCGATCAACACTCGAACAGCCCCAAGGTCGAGCATATGCCAGCCGAGAGGCGGCGAGAGAAGCCCCAGGAACCAAGACAAACATTGAAGCCATGACGGCCAACCGAGCTGAGAAAGGTTGTTTTAACAACTCTAGGTTGATGTCAACCCAAGATGAGGAGTCTGCATGAGCCACTTACCAAAGGCTAATAAGCAAGATTTTTGCACCCTTGACCTGGAAGACCACGGAGGTCTACGTGGATGACATGTTAGTCATGAGCCTATTCAAGAAAGACCATATTAAGAACCTCAGAGAGGCATTTGAAGTGCCGAGGTACCACAAGATGATGTTGAATCCACCCAAGCGTGCCTTTGGCGTGGGATCTGGAAATTTTTTGGTTTTGAGGGTTTCAAAGCGAGGTACAGAAGCCAACCCTTATAAGATCAAGGCAATCCTAGATATGGAATCACCACGTTCCATAAAGGACATACAGAAATTGACTGGAAGAATTACAGCCTTAGGAAGATTCATCTCCAAGTCTGGAAACAAGTGTTTGCCTTTCTTTCAAACATCAAAGAGAGTAAAGGATTTTGAGTGGACTACAGAAATCCAAGAGGCCTTTGAGCAGCTGAAGCCCCGTTGTTGGCCAAATATAGTCCCGGAGAGACCCTTTATTTATACTTGGCAGTATCTAAGGAAGCATTGAGCGTTGTGCTCATTAAAGAAGAAACTAAGGTTTAGAAACCCATCTACAATGTCAGCAAGGTGCTTCATGGTGCCAAATTGAACTACTTCACTGTAGAGAAGTTTACTTTAGCCATGATCATGGCCTCAAGAAAACTAAGACCTTACTTTTAGTCACATAAGATCGAAGTCTTGAAAGACCAACCATTGAGAAATATCATGCACAGCACGAAGGCTGGTGGAAGATTGATTAAATTGGCAATAGAGCTCGAAGAATTTGATATCAAGTACAATCCTCGAACTACAATTAAGGCACAAGCACTCGCTGACTTCGTGGTTGAATGTACCATTCACAACCAAGAAGTCGGGGGACATGAACCATACCCCAGCAAGGGCAAAATGAGACACCCCAAGAGGGAAAGAAGGATGACGTTTAGAAGGAATATTGGGTGCCCTATTTTGATGGGGCATCAAAAACAAAAACAAGTGGAGCTCGTTTAGTTCTACTGACCCCTGATGGCTTCACGATTGAATATGCCTTGAAGTTGAATATATTTCGACGACCAATAATGAGGTAAAGTATAAAGCCTTGATAGCCGGACTAGGCTCGGCTCTAGCCATGAGGGCCAAAAATCTTAAAGTCTGTGGAGGCTGAAGGCTGGTGATAGCCCAAGTGAATGGAGATAAGTGAATGGAGATTTTGAAGCCAAAGTTGAAACGATGGTGAAATACCTGAGGATTGTAAAATCACAGTTGGTACAATTTGAGGAATGCCACCTTGAATTCATTTCTAGAGAAGAGAATATAACGGCCGTTGCCTTGTCTAAATTCGCCTCGTCTGAAATAGAGAATTACACAGAAGTGTTTACTATCAGGTCTTGGAGACCCCCACTATAGAGCGCAAGTTATTGACGCCCATCGACGTTGGAAGTTACTTGATAGATCTGCATCAAAGCTCATCTTGAGACTGGTTGGCTACCTGAAAATGCCTTGAAGGCACAGAAACTGTAAGTGAGAACATTGAGATATGCATTGGTCGAAGGTCTCCTCTATACATGGTCCTTTGTAATTCCACACTTAAAGTCTTGAATTTCAAATCCTAACACAAAATCTAAGCCTTGATGGCCAACAAGGCTGTAGGCCTCCACTCGAGCTAGTCATTTGAATTCAAGGTCTCGAATCAAGGATTCAGCAAATGGGTTAAAGCCCTGATGGTCTCTCATACATACGCACGGACATTAGAAATACCCATAAAAAACTATTGAGGCTCCAAAAGTGCCTTAGACGACGTTTTTTGGGGTCAAAAAATGGGGCAAATAGGATATATCTTATTTTTAGGACGTAGAGCTCTTAAAAACCTTCGATTTGATATATCGTGGGTCTCATTCGGAGTAACGAGTCAAAAGTTACAGATGATTTTGTGCATACGATGCTTTTTCGACAAAATTCGAGCCAAAGCAAGGTCCTATGAACATAAGAAGAAGGTAGGAAGAATCAAAATCAAGGATTGAAAACCAACAAGGTGTCCCAGACTTGAAGTCAGGTGTTGAAGAACAAGGGAATTCCTTATATAGACAACTAAGAAGCAAAGACCTGTTTGTTTGAAAACAAGGAGGGCAAGACCAAAAGAACTTCACCACAAATTCTACATCCTAGTATGAGAATGGAATGGTGTTGAAAACCAAAGGCCAGAGTTGAATCCAAGGTTGCTTGAAACCAAGAATTCAAGAACGAGTTAAGGCCCATAAGGACACGAAAACTAAGAAGTAGGTTGTTTGAGATAAAGGATCACAAAACCAATCAAGGTGTGGCAAATCCACTCTAGAAACAAAGAGGGATGCAAAATACAAGATTTGGTTTTTGGTCAAAGTCAAGGTCAATAGTCAAAAGTCAAAGTCAAACGGTCAAAATTTGGCCAAAATTTAAAAAAAAATAATTGGGTGGGACCCAGTATAACATCCAAGCCCACAACCGAATACATACCGAACCCAACAACCCACCACAGGTCAGTCCAAAAGTGCTAGAAAATTGGTACACATTAGTTGTTTACTTGTATCTATAAAGGCCCCAAACACTCTTATTCTTATCGATGTGGGATGTTACAAACACCCCCTCTTATTGGATCGACGTCCTCGTCGAGCCCACTAACACACTTACAGAATCCGGGCAGTGCCTCTCCACTTCCGGCCGGGTTAATCTCTGATACCATTTATGACAACCTGGGTCAAATCCCGGGCATTTTTCAAAAATCGGGTCGAGTCCCGATTTCGAATCCGAAATAAGTCATAGTGAACTGGCCCAAATGCCGTTAACTTGGGTAACCCACAAGTCCCCAAAAGATCATGATTTGTTGGTGCACTTAGTAGTAGTACTTTACCTTATAAACTAAACTAAAGTCCCAAATCTCCTCGATGTGGTGCTGGGGTGTTACACCCAGCTTGAGAAGAGGTTGATAAAGCTCGAGATTCATTTAGAAGAAACTGTATAAGTACTGGATCCATGCGGTGGTTTGCTTATGAGGATGCCGGTAATATAACGTTCCAACTCAAGCTGTAGCTATAGTAGAAAGACCACAAGCACGGGCTTTTTTATGAGTTAGTTTCGTGAATCAATTCAAACTGTAGCTGTAATAAGCTAATACACTGGTTTTAATATGAACTGATGTTTAATAATTGTTAATAGTATTTTTGTTGTTCGTTCGCAGGGAAGGACTGAATGTAATATCAAGTTCAAGTATCTTATCTCTCACAATTTAGAAGTGTAAAAGAATGTTTGGTTTGTTTATAAACTAAATTAAACTAATTATCAATCGAGAATAAAATATATATGAGGAAAACAATCCAAGAACTGGGGTTCTTCACTTGGTTTCAATACACATTCAATATCTATGTGACATCTAAGTTCTTACTCTGCTGAAAACAATTCTTCTAAGGTTATAATGTTCTCTTCCAAGATACAATATAGTGTCTACAACTACACCTTAATTGTCACTTCCGTGATACAATCAAAGTACAATCATAAACTATTACGCACCAAGAATTATAAGTCTCACAACTCTCTTATTAATCTTCCAATCAAATATTCGAGTTATGTCTGTTAAATCCTGTACTAAAATTGCAACTCCTCTTCCAAGTTATTACAATCCCTAAAATCCAATCAAAGGTTCATGACTCCTCTAATTGTGTTAAGCCCTCAATAACATATCAGCAAAGCAAGAAAATCACAGATAATTAAACAGGCATGAATACCAAGGAATACTACCCAATTCTCAGATTAGAGAATTAGTTACACATGATTAAATTAACAAAACAAGAATTAATAGAAGAAATCATAATTAGAAGAATATAGAAAAGAAACCTTTTAACTTCAATCTTCAAAGAAAATAATGGTTCTCCAGAAAAAATCCTAAAAGCTGCGTACAAATTGTATCTCTCTAACAATGAACTCCTAATCATCTTTTTCCGATCCCTAGATGTGTTTATATAGATACTCCTAATCTTGCCCAACAAGCAATTACCTTTTATTACAATTAGAATTTAAAGAAGGTACCAAAACTGCCCAGAATACAATTAGAATTAGAAAAATGGCAAAACAGTAAATTTATAGCCTTCTTTTAAAAGATCCCGTGCGCGAATTTAATCAGCACGTTCCTTGCACCTGCTTCATATCCCATATTGTAGAAAATCTCTCAAGCTTCGCGTGGACTGCTTACGGGCCTCAAACGGACTTCTAGAACTCCAGATATGGCCAAAACAGTATAAGCTGCGCAGCCTTCCCGGAAAATCCGAATTTTAAACAATTAATTCTCCAAAAACGATAGAAGCATCAACTTTAATCAGCATTCTCGTAAATCTGCACAACTAAGCAAAACACATCAAAACTACAACAACTTGAGTCCAAAACAATCAATTTAAGCCGAACTGAGGCATTCCAAGTGGATATAAAATCCACTTATCAATAATGATCCAACTCAGGCCATAGCCATAGGAGAAAGACCACATACACTGGCTTTATATAAGTTGGTTTCATCAATCAATCTAAACCGAAGCTATAATAAGCTTCATATGTTGGTTTTAATATGGATAGATGTTTTACTGGAATCGGTTCGATCAAGCTTTTTATAATTCATGAAAATCATATCACAGTAAACTTATGGACCTTTTTACCCGACATGCCATCATTAAGTAAATTTAAATTTAGAATTGTTCAGGTTTGATGAGCTAAAAGAGTAGTACCTGCCAATACGAGAAAATGTTGACATGAGCAAAACAAAGTCAGTTCCATGGAGGCGAAAGAGATGCTTCATGCTAAACAGGGGGCCTCTGCATCATCTCATTTGTTGGAAGTTTTGGGTAAGTGTCAAGGCACTAAGAGTGTCGCCCAAAGTAGATGCACAACTGTAAGAGAGGCTGATCTTCGTTTGAATCCACATTTTTAGTAAAGCTTCTTGCACATAATTATCAATTCCAGCATGCTTATGAAGCAAGCATGTCGAACATGCAGTATCAGATTGAAGGTAGATAATTCATGACTTCGAACTGAAGTCCTCGTACCAGGACCAGTCTGATTTCTCCCTCACTACTCAACATATTCCCATCAGCAGGGCCATCAGTTGCAAAATTTTGTTGCAGGAGCACTAAGATTGCATTTTCCAGATTGATGGGCTTTACAGGAGCACTAAGATACCATTTTCCAGATTAATTTGCTTTACGGGAGCACTAAGATTGCAACAATTGTCGCATTACTTTCAATAAGTCCCACATTTTAAGTGCTAGCTTTGAGGAGTGGTCAGAGGCCCTATTTTCTGAAATTACAAACTTTATAGCAGCATCAAGCTTGTATAATTGTTTTGCATGTTCTGAAAACAACTTAATGTGTTTTTATTGAGCCAAAGTTAAAAATTTTCGGGAAACATTAATGCAGCCACCTCAGGACTTCTACAGAACTTCGAATCCAAGTTTTTGGTTTTCATAAGCTTCTGCTTTCTCATTGCACTAGTTTCTTCTGGAGTTCATCATGAGCCTATAAAGATTTTTAAGGTCTCCAATGAGTACTTCAAATTCTTCTACATCCTCAGATCTAAAACTTTTTGGGTCCCAAACACATAATAAAACAAGGAGCTCACTGAGTTGAGTTACCTTTGATGAACACTTGCCTTACATCTTCTACTTGCTTTAGAGTGCAGTGTATGTAACCAAACATTTGTATCCTAGCGATGGCTACCTATGTCACTTGTCCCTTGGGGTCCCTTTTTATTAGATGCGGGTAGAAACCAACCAAATTATAGCTCGCTTTCATCTGTGAGATGGAAAAAACGATGATGATAAAGATAATAAAAGAATATGAGTAGGAATGTTTTGTAAAATAATTTTAAGTCACAGAAAATTTGCTAGTCGCTTCCCAATTTCAGAATACTATCTGGATGCCAACTAATATGAAAAAAGTTGAATGAAACAATTGTCACCATTATGAAGTCTGGATACCCATGGATGGTTTACATTAGAATTTTGGTTGAATCATTCCAAAATTTTGGTCATTCTGTTCATCTATTTTGATTTAACAAATGAATTTTACAAAAGGAGTCATGATTGTCGCCTAAGACCAACTTAATTCATTGTCTTAACATTTTAAATATGCACTACGTATAAGAGTAAGTCATGGGTAACCCTCATACCACTTGGCTCGGTCCCTGCTTAAACTTCGTGCTCGGTATTTCAAAAGATAATCCTTCATCAATGATATGTGGTGTACAAAATATAATGTATCTTGTCTCAAACACATTGAACTTTGTGTTCGAGGCTGAATAGAGTTTTAACCCCTAAATGCGAATGTCATACAGTTAATATCTATATGGACCTTTTTACCTGACATGTCATCATTAAGTAAATTTAAATTAAATCAGAATTGTTCAGGTATGTTAATGAGCTAAAAGAGTGGTACCTGCCAATACACGAAAATGTTGACATGAGTAAAACAAAGTCAGTGCCATGGAGGTGAAAGAGATGCTTCATGCTAAACAGGGGGCCTCTGCATCATCTTATTTGTTGGAAGTTTTGTGGTAAGTGTCAAGGCACTAAGAATGTCGCCAAAAGTAGATGCACAACTGTAAGAGGGGCTGATCTTCGTTTGAATCCATATTTTTAGTAAAGCTTCTTGCAAAGACTTATCAATTCCAGCATGCTTATGAAGCAAGCATGTCGAACATGCAGTATCATATTGAAGGTAGATAATTCATGACTCCGAACATGAAGTCCTCGTACCAGTACCAGTCTGATTTCTCCCTCACTACTCAACATATTCCCATCAGCAGGGCAATCATTTGCAAAATTTTGTTGCAGGAGCACTAAGATTGCATTTTCCAGATTGATGGGCTTTACAAGAGCACTAAGATACAATTTTCCAGATTAATTGGATTTACGGGAGCACTAATATTGCAACATTTGTCGCATTACTTTCAATAAAGTCCCACATTTTAAGTGCTAGCTTTGAGGAGTGGTCAGAGGCCCTATTTTCTGAAATTACAAACTTTATAGCAGCATCAAGCTTGTATAATTGTTTTGCATGTTCTGAAAACAACTTAATGTGTTTTTATTGAGCCAAAGTTAAAAATTTTCGGGAAACATTAATGCAGCCACCTCAGGACTTCTACAGAACTTCGAATCCAAGTTTTTGGTTTTCATAAGCTTCTGCTTTCTCATTGCACTAGTTTCTTCTGGAGTTCATCATGAGCCTATAAAGATTTTTAAGGTCTCCAATGAGTACTTCAAATTCTTCTACATCCTCAGATCTAAAACTTTTTGCGTCCCAAACACATAATAAAACAAGGAGCTCACTGAGTTGAGTTACCTTTGATGAACACTTGCCTTACATCTTCTTGGCACATGAACTCTAATGGAACGGGAAAGATATAAAAAATCCTGCATGAGTGGTTTTACGAATTTACACTACTCAGCCCTAGATTTTTAACCCCGCACTTGTCGTATTAGAGCATCGTATTGAGCTCAAATTTTCAATTTTAGTTAATCTGAGGGCATAAATTAAGACCATTTGAAAAAAAAGAAAGAAGGAAGAACCTCGCCTAAATCGACAG
Organism: Saposhnikovia divaricata; assembly: GCA_036435485.1. NCBI lineage: Eukaryota > Viridiplantae > Streptophyta > Magnoliopsida > Apiales > Apiaceae > Saposhnikovia > Saposhnikovia divaricata. Next base: position 40,938,295 of record CM071599.1, read on the forward strand.
GCCTTCGGAACAAAGGCTATTTCATTCAAATTCCTTGCAGTATAGGGAAACACATATATACTGTATACAGACCACTAAGACATAACAGTACTACATGAAAACACCGAAAGAGTTACCTAGACTAACCTACTCACCAAAATCACAAACCGTTAATAAACATAAAGTTTAAGTTATTCAAAAATAGTCCATTTGTTCCACATAAACAACATTCAAGCTCACATCTTGCTTTCGAGTTATTAAAATTAATAGCAAATCAACTTACAGACTTCTAAATCCATATCAAAACGAGTTATAGTCCGTAACTCTACTTATCAATTTAGTCCACTATAAACACACTAACAAGTAATAACCCTCTAAAGTTGTAACCAAATCAATTCAATCAAGCATATTGTAAAATTTGTTACATAGCTGAAATATAATTCATAGTTGTAAAAATATTAACAATCAAATATTGTACCAATTATCTAGCTGAAATAAAATTCACAACTATACTATGAAGCATTTACAGTAACATAAACATATATACATAAATCAAACACAACTTTAACCTTGAATAATACTTAATAAGGTCAATAAACTGATGAGATGGTGCTCCAAGTAACTCAAATCATACGTAAGAATAACACTTCCATGGTTCGTATTTCGAGGACTTATTTGGGGTTTTGTTATGTTTCACAACCCAATCTATGTTACTTAGGTGTTTGATTAAATTTCGATTGAGATTTGATGATGTTATATAAAGAATGTCATGTTTAATTTTTGTTTTGTTGACGGGTTTTCCAACTATAATCTCTTATAGAAGAAATATAGAAAGAATAATGTGTATTGATCCTTTGCTATTAGATTACAAAGAACAATCTCTTGTAGAAGAAATTTAGAAAGAATTATGTGTATCGACACTTTTCTTTTAGAAAGCATTGGCAATAAGAGTGTGACCTTTGTATTTTGGATTTGGTTTAACGATATTGTTCATGGAACGAGTAATTAGGTTGAGGAGGCATAGCAGGAATAGTAGATGGTGGTGGTACAGGATCTGCTAAAAACACATAAAAGGCACCAACGTTTCTGTGACTAGCAGTTTTCAGAAATGCGATATAGAAATGGATTAAAAAAATAAGCTATAGAAATGCGATAAGCTATAGTTTTCGGTGGTGTTGTCAATGTTGTTGTTTGATAATGCTGATGGAAAGTAGTACGATGTGGGAATATGGATTTGATCATGTGAATTTAAGTAGGGGAGAAAAAAACCGAATTTAAACCGAAACCGAACCGAAAAAATCGAAACCGAACCGGCAGTTGCGGTTTTTAATTTTTAAAAATCGAGACTTTCGGTTCCAGTTATAGGTTAAAACCGAACCGAACCGATTATTAAAATAAATAAATTATATATAATTTATATAATTTATATGTATTCTTAAAATTAATAAATATATTATATCTTGAATTATAATTCAGTTTTAAAATAATGGCAGATGTTAGGGTGGTTTTTATGACATTTCTTTTCTTTTGAAATCCAAGGTAAATAACTCCGGAAATTCAAAGTAAATGTAAAATCATACATATCATTGGGTGCTTATTTACACGATGGAATAAATATTTGGATTTTTTTCAAAACTAACCAAGTTGCAACAGATTTTTTCAAAAATACGACTTCCAATCTTTGCAATCTTTTTTTCAAATGCTTGCAACCTTTTTTTATCTGCGTTTTAAGCTCATTTGCAATCTTTGTCACCTGCGGTGCCAGTTTTGCAACTTTTGCAACCTAAAAACCTTATTGTTGTAAATAGTTTCAAAAAGTTAGGTAGTTTTGTAAATATTTTTTTTTCAAAACTACCCAAGTTGTAATAGATTTTTTCAAAAATACGACTTGCAACCTTTGCAATCTTTTTTTCAAATGCGTGCAACTTTTTTTTGCTTGCGTTTTAAGCTCATTTGCAATCTTTGTCACCTACGGTGCCAATTTTGCAACTTTTGCAACCTAAAAACCGTATTTTTGTAAATAGTTTCAAAAAATTATGTAATTTTGTAAATATTCCTAAATATTTTAGGTGGACCTCAATGACCCCATGCAGAAGAAACTTTGAGCAGGCTTGAGGCACTTAAGCAGAAATGCATGAACTCTGGAACCTTAAGGAGAAGGTTAATTTCCATGATACTATCTTCCTTCCATTTTTCTTAGAACAAGAAATTTTATAAATGCCCGAAGTCTCTGATTCAATTTGGCAGTAATTTATAATTTATAAATTTAAAGGATTGTAATATATTTATGATTTTTTCGTTTGATTTTATAACCGAAACGTTAAAAACTAAACCGGGCTTTTTAAAACCGAAACCGACGATTCGATTGTGATTTTCAATTTTTAAAACCGAAAACATACGATTTCGGGTTCGATTTCGGGGCAAAATTGTCCCGAACCGAGCCGTGCTCTCCCATAAATTTAAGTCTTCGGTTATTACTTTAAGGTCATTTTGAAGTTCAATAGCACCTTTTGTGAGTTTTGTTGGTGGTTCTGTAGTTGATGATCATGAACATTTGTTGATATAATACCACGAACCAATTAACAAGTCCAGTTTTTACTACGATTTGATCAGCCAAAATGAGATCGAGTTAATTTAATTTGATTGATTTGTTGGACAATAGACATCCCTATTTAGAAATTTGTATTAAGTAATATTTTTTAGTCAGTCTTGATTTATTTCTAATAAAAGAGCAATCCTCAATTTTTTTTTGACAAACAAAAGGATTTTATTAACTTGCATCAACCAAAATCCAGCCGGGACAAACCCCCAAACTGTCAACTACAACCTGATTGTGAAACAAAAAATGAGCTAAGCAAATAGCCGCTTTGTTTTCAGATTGCTTAACATATAGAATATAAATATTCTTGATAATAAAAATGATTACAAAAGTTTCTCGAACAATCCAGTCGACACCAACATCCCTGAAAATAGTAGAATCACGATTGACCTGCGCACATAAAAAACCGGTGATAAAACAGTGTCCATACCCATCAGTTACACCAACTGAGGTTGGGGATACATATACCCCATATATTGAACAATCATTTGTTGTGCAAGGTGAGCTCTCGTGATAATCACCACCATTCCAGATTCGAAACGGGTTTCCCAGATCTCCCAATACACCGTAGAAATCATTCTTAACGCAACATGACAACAAATAAAAAACGCAACAGAACATAAACTCCAAAAAATTGGGAACAATCAACAACCCAAAAAGATGGGTACGCCAAAAAGATCTCACCCAAAAAGGATTGGATCTTGATTTTATTGAAAAACTAAAAAATAGAAATTAAAGATTCAGAAATGGAGGAAACGGGATGAGAGGATGGGTGGAATGGATGTAGGTTTGATGGACGGATGGGGCGGTGAAGGTTGGAAGAAGGCGGCCGACTCTCAAAACGAGGCAGAGGGTTTTTACTTTGATACGTATCGATTCAATTTGTTAGCAACCCTCAAATTTTAAAATTGAGCAACCCTCAATTTTAAACACACACTAATAATTAAAAAGCTGTTAAACAAACAACTACCACTTTACGCCCAATACAAAATGAAATTATTATTTTAATGTGTAAGCTAAAAATTAAAAAAAAAACAAAACACCTCTAGCATGTTTAACAATTATCTTACTTTTTCTAATAAAATGTTAAAGTAGTGTTCTACCATGCGTTTTTCTAAATTTCTGGTATTTGTGTTTTCAAAAATAATGTTAGATTTAGAAGAGTAATGTAACATCCCGTATTTTTTTAATGATTATTTTTAGTTATGTTATTTAATATTAAGGATTAAAAAATATATTTAATTATTGTTGATGTTATTTTAGGTGTGAGGATACGATTATTTTATAATTAGGATATAGTTTTAGTGTGACATTAGTTAATTGAGAGAATAAAAGAGAAGAATAGAAAGAAAAAAGAAATAAAAAAGGTGTAGGGGTTTAATAAAAAGACAAGGAAAACAAAAAGAGAAGACTTACGTTACTTTTGGGTCAGAAGGAAGAAGGAAAAGAGAGAGAAGAAGAAGAGGAGAAAAGAGAAAATAAAGAGGAGATTACTAAAGTTTAAGAGAAATTAGGGCTTTTGGAGTTTTAAGGTAAAGGATTAGCTCTTCGGTATATATATATATATATATATATATATATATATATATATATATATATATATATATATATATATATATATATATATATACGTGTATATGAGATCATAATGGCTATATGTTATATAATTAGGGTTCTTGGCTTGAGGGGCTGAACTTGTTGAGAATTTATGATAATCATCGAGTATGAGGTACGGATATCTTGATTCCTCTTTTCTATTCGGATTGTTGTTCAATTTTCGTTATTTTGAATTATATCTTGTCCTGAATTCTTGTTAAATTCGTATAAAATTCATTATTAATCAGATTGTGTAGATTCTTCATCTCCTAGAAAGATATTTTAATTCTCTACAACTTTGGTTCTTTGTGTTTTCTGAAATTTTGCATGTATGCTGGTCAAAATCTGCCTTTTTGTAATCTTGTGGGTTGAATTGTGTTATTGTGTTGTAACTTCATAAATTCATAGTAAATTGAATATTTGTTCAAACAATATGAGCGATACCATTCTGGAAATCTCTTTTTGAGTTCTGCATTATTTGTTCACATTCCGTAATGAAATTCGGTTGTTTCGATGTCTGAAATATCAAAATAGTACTGTGATCAGTGCCTGATTCTGTTCTGGCAGTCCGTATTTAATTGTTCCAAATTCATTACTTCTCCGTTTTTAACGAGCCTTACCATTCTGGAAAGGTATCGGAATCCTCTACAAGTTCTGTGTTTTATACTTTTTCATTTGAGTTAATATTTATAGAGTAAATTGTCTTTCTTTGGGACTAGTCAATTCTGATTTTTAGCTCTTATTGTCTATATTGTTTGATATTTTGTTTTTGATTATTTATGATATAAGTATGATTTTGAAACGTCTTTCTGGAATAAGTTATGTGTAAGTTATATGTAAGTTATTTGTGATTTTAATATGATTTGGGAGTTCGAAATACATCCGTCGCGAGCGGATAATCTCGTGTTTTGCACTTCCTATGCGGTGTATAAATAGCATAGGCGTGTCGCCGGAGTAGTGGGACACGTATAGTCATGACTAGTCAGTTTGTGTGTGTTTAGCCATTCTGGGTAGCATGTGCTTATTGCCTTGCGCTCCCTGTCTGAATTTGGGTGGTATTTGCTTTGTGCTATGCCCCTGTTTGTGTAAGATCGTCTCCCATCTTTGTAAGTAAGTTATTTGGATATATTATTTGTAAGTATGTGTAAGAATCAGATTATATTTTATCGATTATGTCTTTGGTTATAATGTGTTAATTATGCGTAAGTGATATGATTATTTGTTAGAGTAAGTTTATTTTGATTTGAGAGCGTTTATTTTTATATTGTGAGTTGAATATCCATTTTATATTGTCTTATTCGCTATGTCTCATTGTTCTTTATTCAGATATTCAGTTTTGTTCTTAACATCATGATCTTTGTTCAGTTATATTTTCATCATATTTAATTTTGTTCAGCTTGTGCTTTGTTTCATATCCGTATATGAGCCTTTCGCTCACTGCCGGTTCTTTGTTTTTTTATTCCTCCCGGCAGGTGATCTTATTAGGTGGGCTACTTATTGGGAAGAGTGCGAGTTGCGATATTTGGAGAATTTAGGTGTATTTTTAATTTATGAATTGTAAGATATTGGATTTTGAGAAGTTGTATCGTTTTATTCAATTTTTAGTGGATTTTATAATTAAGTATATTTGTTAGGGATGTTAAAAGTAATGTTAGGTCCCAAATTGGTACCTAAAAATTATTCTCAAATGATGTGGTAAAATTATATGGTATAATGAAAATTTTTAATTGGAGTGGTTGGTGTGAATGCAATGGGTTCATATTATTGTAATCAATTAATTGGATATATTCTGGCATTTGGAAAAAAATTTCGGAACCAATTTGGGGTACCTTGCATTTTTTATTTTAGAATTCTTATGAGCTTAAATTAATTACTTGTAATTATAAACTATTTTGTCATAATTATGAGTTTTTTTCGTCTAGGAACATGGTTATAAAAATCGGTAATCGGTATAAAATCGGTTCACGTACCGATTTAAGATTAATTGGGTAATCGAGGATTAATCGAAAGGATTAATTGGAGTATTAATCGGTTATTATAATAATATTTAATATATTAATCTAATTTACAATTAAACATTTCATTTCAAATAAATTCACATGAATAATCGAATTTCAAAAATCGAATCGGTTAGTTAGTTAACAGAGGATTAATCGGGAATTAATTGGCTGAATCCAGAATTTTTAGAACCACGTCTAGGAATGATTATTGTAATTGTTTTTTACAGTTGCGTTTAATGATTAAACCCCTTGGAAAAGAAAAAAAGGGTCAAAAGTAGAGGAGGGATGAACACTGACGACGTCGTTGTCATATAGATTTGTTAAGTAGGTGGTGTTCAAGATAAGTGGATAGATAAAACATTATTTTTGTTGTTTGTGTTACTTGTGGGGGCTATTACTATACAGGAAGGTATGATGCAAATGTTTTTATAAAAGAAGATTTTTAACTCAATTTTAACATAATTAAATTGATTATTCACTATTTAACAATTAATTGATAATTAATTTGAATCAATTAACAACATTTAAGAAAAACCTGCAAGTCATTATCAAATCGATAGGAACCTTATACATGTCATGCAAATATGTAGAACCTCAGTCAAGATGAAGAATTTTTGTACCATCTGAGACAATTTTTGTACCATGTGATATCACAGTAAAATAAATTATCTTTATCTTTTCGCAATCACAGACGCCAGAACAAAGGAACTAGGGAAGAATCTGGCCAGATAAAAGGATCTTTTCGAATCCATAAAGGATATGGGTCCCATGCACAATCTTCAAACTACAATTTTCACACACAATCTTTAAACTGTAATTTTCACTTGTATGTGTTGTTGGAGGAATTTCGTAACAACACATGTTTCGAGTCTTCCGTTGATCCCGAATTTTCCGATGATTTGGGATGGTTTTTGTGATGGTGTTTGGGACTGAGTTTGCAAGGTTTTCAGACAAAGGGGCGGAGTAATTCCTACTCCACCGATCAGAGTGCTCGGAAATATCTATTGCTCAAGTATTCTACATAATCCATGTAGAGTGAAGTGAGATTTTTTTTATTGCAAATTGCCTACATATCCTATATTTATAGGAATCAAGTCCCATGTAGTTCTAGGATTTTGGACTCCTTGTTGATAGCTCAGCCACGTTTTGATAAGTCTTATCCTCCTCATCCAAGCTGATCCAGTTGTTATATATCCATAAGAGCTTAATTATCTTCATATTTATATGATTTTCCATCATATATCCACATATATATACATATTCCAGGTATATATATAATGATTATCCATCATTACAGAGGTTGTTGGGTCGTCCTTGATGTTTAGGAGTTATCCAAAAGTCTGTTAGAGCGATATATATCCGTTCTCCTACAATTTAGGAGGCTGCTGGACCAATTCTCGTAGATTGTCGGGGTACGAGTGTGAACCCCTGCCTGGAAGCCCTTCACCTGCACGAACCCCTGTCAGGCTTCCATATAGCAGTACCTCCACATTGGGTTCGAGCACCTGAACCCCTGCATGACTGAATCCCGAACCAGGTGCCAGAATCTTCATCTTTCAATATACTTCTAAGGCATATTGGGCCAAAGCATTCGTACCTAGTCCAGCCTATCCTTCCATATCTTCATTACTCGAACCCGTAACCTTAATGGGCCTTAAATCAAGCCCAAGGCGGATTTTGGGCACAACAGTATGTATAAATATAACATTAATATTATTATCTCTAACAAAAATATTACTCTAACATTTCTCTTTTTCTCTCTCTATCTCTATCAAAAATATTATTATCTCTCACTCTCTCTTTCAGTAAATATATTACTGTAATAGTACCTCTCAATATGTATAAACAGGCCTCGTTTTACGCGTATGTATGATAGGGTTATAGGGGTACTCCCATTTTAATACCGTCACCCACCGTCAACAACACATTTTATAGTTAAAGTTAAGAAAACATTACTAGTTGTAATTTATTTTAGGAGAGACTGGAGAGTTATGAGTGACATTAATAGACAGTGACAAAGTGCAATGTAGGATCCGAAAGCAAATTTGTAAGAACCCAGATTTTTGGTAAAATTAAAACTTTGATTATGTATTAATGTAAATAGGAATAGTGGTTACAACTACGATGTAACAATTGTTCTGATGGATGAAAAAAGAATTTATTTGGATTCAAATGTTCATATGTCTTGAAGAATACTATTGGTTGACAACTTAGATAAGAATAATCTATCTCCTGGATAAGTAAGATATGTTAATTCCAAATAGGAGAGTTATTCTCATGTCATCCAAATCGATATATGTTATTAGTCAAGTGGTTCCATAAAAGGGTTAAGGAACGCTCGGGAAAGCGCAAGGACATTTTTTCTAATTATAAGGAATAAAGAGAGAATAAGTGATGAATAGTGTTTTTGGTGGAAATGAGAATATAATTAGACGACGTTATATAGAAGTATTCAGGACGGATTTCTGAGTTCGTATTCATGATCCAAGGGGAAAAAGAGTGTATGTAAAAGTTATCGGATTCTGAAAAATAGCACTTTTATTTTCCCCGAGATTTCCCTGGACATTGAAAGACCTAAGGACTTATTAAAAAGATTTAAGGGATTTAAATTCAAGAATTATAAAGGAGGATTAAAGATGTGAGCAAAATATTAAGAAGGTTTCCGGTAAAGCCCTAATTAGAAATCTTCGAGGTATTCCTCCGAACGATCAATGAAATTGAGCAATAACCGGAAAAAAGAGCAAGCAGGAAAGCAAGATGCATACATGTGCAAGTAGAAAATATCTAGCAACCATGTAGTTACATGAGTAACCAACATACTTAGAGATTAAACCACTTACTTAGCTTATACTTCTCATCCAACCACACAAATGCAACACTTGTCCACTCCAAAGACATCATCCATGACATAGCAACTTTAATAAAGCTACTTTACACAAGATATTATCACAATAATTCACATGAGATGAGATTAGATGAGATAATATCAAGAGAACAAAGCAAACACCAACTCTCTCCCTTTTCCATTCCATTCGGCCTTCACTAAAATTCAAGGATCAAAATCCAAGTTCCAACCATCATTTGATCTTCAAATTTTTATGGTGAGTTCTATATTTCATAATAGTAATCTCCTAGAAATCTTAGCTTCAAATACATCTTTTTCATTTTCAAATAAATCATTCAAGGTAATGATGAATAGTGTTCTTCTTGTTTCTTTGGTTGATCTAAGCAAGCTTAAGCACACCCAAGGACCATACAAAGCTTAGTAAGGCTAGTACATACTCAAAAAAGGTATAACCACTAGAAACCCTAGATCTTACTTTGAGATTATGCATGTTCTTGATGGATTTTAACTTAGTTATGATTATGGTGATGTTATAAGCATGATTAGTTAGTGGTTTAGTGATTTAAGTAATATGATGCATATGGTAGTGAAGCATAATATTCTTGGACTTGTTGAGATGAACAACATGTGTATAAGTTTTATGGATTCCCGGTGTGGCTTGGTTGTGTTGAAAAGATTTTTGGAACGTTCGATTCATAGTCGTCGTAATGCCGAAATTTCGTTAAACCTTAAAATTCGTGCATAACAGTTGATATAAATTTCTGACTTTGATGAATAGATGACATACCCTTGTAGATCTCGAGTCATAGATCGTTTTGACGCAAGAATCGAAGCAAACGGACTTACGGTTTAGGAATTATGGCCGATTTACCAAAAGTGGTTCGAAACCGTAAATGCAAATTCATAATTGAAATTGAACCCCCTCAACTCGAGTAAATTAGTGACGAATCTTGGTAATTAAATATTAGGGATCATAAGGAAGGTGTGAGAGAAGACCTCATGTTAAAAAGATCGTTTTTCTATTTTATAAAAATGTTTGAATCGAGGTTAAGTGCGAACAAACCCTTAAAAAGCACACTTGGTTATAACATCGGTTAATCACTTGGAAAACGGGCGATAAAACTCGAGGTATAATCTTGGTTCGTGAACGACCGACCTTAGAACTTATACGACTTAAGTATATACCAAGTGTAAGTATGATGACATGTCTTAATAACGAACAAATGTCGGATCATATCGGTGATAAAAAGAGTTACACTAAAGGCTGCATAACGAGATAACTTGAAAACATGTTTCGACCTAAGTTAAGTTTATACTTAGCCTTTTAAAAAGCGTAATTGATAAATCTCGAATATCCTGATTGTTTATAGATCACCGTGCGGAACCAGGACACACTACCGTTACCCATACCCGACTACCAGGCAAGTTTCCAATATTTGGAACTGTTGTTGTTGAAGGAATTTATGACCGTAGCGGAAGCGTAAATCACATTTACTTGCATAAAAACCTAATTAATCATGTATATGGATTTAAAAATTGTATGAACACAAGAAAAATACCTTGATAGCTTTCCTGGGATTGTTATGAATGTGTCTTTGATTTCCAGCAATCACCCCTCAAGTGTGGAGTGCTCTAATGGTATCCACCAAGATCAAATATCATATAGTAGATTAAGAACAATTGAGAAAATTAATTAAATGGTTTGGAATGATTTTGATGAACTTCAAAAGCTCTCCATGATCTTCTAAACCTCCTGGGATGTTTTGTGTTGTGTGTTTGTGATGTGTTTCCAACTCTTGGATATGTTTGATATTTAAAGAAATAAAGTCTTTACTTTATCTAATTAAATAATCATTTAATAATTAAAACCCTTTTAATTATTAATCCCATTCTGAAAATAATTCTCTCATAAAATTTAATTTCTCAAACTAAATTTTGTAATTAATAATTATTAAGAACTTTTCTTAATTTATTTATAATCTATTAAATCTCATTTAATAAATTATAAATAATTGCTAATTAATTATTTATTCAATAAATAAATAATTCATAGCCATTATTAATTATTCTCATCATCTATAAATATTTAACCTTTTTATTGTGTGACCCTTTAGGTTCAATATTAAGCCGGTAGTAGAAATAAATAATAATAAACTATTTATTATTACTTATACGAATTACTAATTAATTCGTTAAATATAATTACATAAGTAATTAATATTTATTCTACATCGTGAGTGATACTTTTGAATATATCGCGACTATCCGGATAATATGAATTCATTGCTTAGAATATATAAAACCTATTCAGCAAATGGTTACCGTACAATCAATTCCTTCTACCCGACAATATCCCGATTAAATACAAGGCATGGATCGCGTGTCAAGCCTATTTAATTTAATCATATAATTTCTTATACATTATGTCTAGTTCATTTGAATTAGAAACTCTTTCTAACTTCAATTACTCTGGCCAGAGATTCCAGAACTGACATAGTAAGAACATCATAGGATATTCACTTTCTTTTACTGAAAGGGGTAGATTCTTTATCGATCGTTAACTATCTTCATATACAAATTCCTATACCCGGAATAGAACTAATGATTGTCCCTTGAGGACTTAGAACTAAACCAAAACATAGTTCATTGTATATAAGATTACTTTAACGGTCTCAAGTCTAAGGACACGTGTACCACCATCAACTTATGAACAACTATTAACACGTGAGTAAACTCCATTAGTCGTTCATTTGATCAAGTCACGTTCAGTGAACTTATTCTCCAATAAGCACCTACATACTAGCTATAGTGTCATCACACGAATGTCTATGAGAACAGACATCCTTCCGAGGAAGCAAGCATAGTATGTACCGATCTTTACGGATTGACTAACTCCCAATTAGTTATCCTACGATCGGGAACTATTTAAGTTTAGTGTTATCATCTTCTAGATCTCATTATTATAATCTCATTATAATTCTAGAAGCTTTACTCTAAACTATGGATCTTATTATTTAAACACTTTAAATAGATAAAGCCCGTAATAAAAACAACAAGTCTTTTATTAATATAAATAAAATCAAATAAGATTACATGAAAGTATTTCCTAACCCATCACACATGATTGGGTTTAGGACAAAATACTATCAAACTCCCACTTGTACTAAAGCCAATCACTCTGGTATCTTATACCCATCTTATCTCTATGTCGATCAAAGTGAGCCTGAGACAATGCCTTAGTAAATGGGTCCGCTATGTTGTTATGTGTGTCAATTCTTACAATGTTGACATCACCTCTTTCTATGATCTCTCGAATCAGATGAAAGCGCCGCAACACGTGTTTGGAATTCTTATGGGATCTTGGTTCCTTAGCTTGAGCTATCGCAGCGTTGTTGTCACAATACAACACTATAGGATCCTCAATGCTAGGAACTACTCCCAAATCAGAAACAAATTTCCTCATCCAGACAGCTTCCTTTGCAACTTCACATGCAGCTATATATTCCGCTTCCGCTGTGGAGTCAGCCGTTGTAGGCTGTTTGGAACTCTTCCAACTAATCGCTCCCCCATTTAGAGTAAATACATACCCTGACTGGGATCTGCTACCATCGCCTTCTGATTGAAAACTAGAGTCAGTATAACCCTCAATTTTCAATTCAGATCCACCAAAAACAAGAAAAACATCTTTAGTCCTTCTCAAGTACTTCAATATGTTCTTCACTGCTTTCCAGTGTTCTTCACCTGGGTTTAGACTGATATCTGCTCGTCACACTAAGTGAATGAGCAACATCAGCTCTAGTACATAACATCGCATACATGATGGATCCTATTGCCGAGGCATAAGGAATCCTACTCATGCGCACCCTTTCCTCATATGTCTTTGGAGACATCTTCTCGGAAAGAGTAATTCCATGACTAATAGGAATGAGACCTCTTTTCGAGTTCTCCATGCTAAACCGTTTTAGCACTTTATCGATGTATGTACCTTGGGATAGGCCAATCGTTCGATTAGATCTATCTCTACAGATCTTCATCCCTAAAATATAGGATGCCTCTCCCAAGTCCTTCATAGTGAAGTTCTTTGATAGCCAGACCTTGACTGATTGTAACATCGGTATATCATTTCCTATTATAAGTATGTCATCCACATACAATATAAGAAATGTTACCGCGCTCCCACTAACCTTCTTGTAAACACATGGTTCATCTAAGTTTTTGATAAAATCAAACTCTTTGATTGTCTCATCAAAACGGATGTTCCATCTTCGAGAAGCTTGCTTCAAACCATATATGGTTCGCAGCAGTCTACATATTAGATTTTCGTTTCCACTAGAAACAAAACCCTCTGGCTGTGTCATATACACTTCCTCTTCAAGTTTCCCATTGAGGAAGGCCGTCTTTACGTCCATTTGCCAGATCTCGTAATCATAGTAGGCTGCAATCGCAAGCAAAATCCTAATGGATTTGAGCAAGGCTACAGGCGAAAAGGTTTCATCAAAGTCAATCCCTTGTCTTTGTTTGAATCCTTTTGCCACAAGCCTGGCCTTATAGGTCTCCACCTGGCCATCTGCTCCTAACTTTCGTTTGTATATCCATTTGCACCCAATGGGTTTAACTCCTTCAGGTGCCTCAACCAAAGTCCACACTTGGTTTATATACATCGAGTCCATTTCGGATTTCATGGCATCCTGCCATTTCTCTGAGTCATTACAACTCACAGCCTCTTCATAAGTCATAGGGTCCTCATCATCAACAAATGACAAATCATCATCATTTTCAATGACAAGCCCGTAATATCTTTCGATTGGGCGGGACACTCTCTCTGACTTACGTAAAGGTTGTTCTACAGAAGGTTGTTCTTTCGAACAGGTACTTCTTCTCTAATCGTTGCATTTTGTGGTTCTTGAACTTCATCAAGTTCAATATTTCTCCCACTGTTTCTATCAAGGAGGAACTGTTCCTCTAAGAAGTGTGCGTGTCTAGAAACAAATATCCTTTGATCAGAAGGATCATAGAAATAATATCCATGACCTTCTTTAGGATATCCCACAAAACTGCATTTCACGGATCTAGGTTCCAACTTATCATGTTCAACTTTCTTGACATAAACTGGACACCCCCAAACCTTAACATGTTTAAGACCTGGTTTCTTCCTACTCCACATCTCATGTGGGGTCGTGAGAACCGATTTAGAAGGCACCTTGTTCAGTAAATACGCTGACGTCTCTAAAGCATAACCCCATAGTGATACTGGAAGATCAGTAAAGCTCATCATGGACCTCACCATATCTAATAGAGTACGATTCCTTCTCTCAGATACTCCATTTAATTGTGGAGTATAGGGAGGGGTCCATTGAGAAACTATACCATTTTCTTTAAGATAACCTAAAAACTCTCCGCTTAAGTACTCACCTCCTCGATCTGATCGAAGAACTTTTATACTACGTGCGGTTTGTTTTTCTACTTCATTTCTATATTCCTTGAACTTTTCAAAAGCTTCGGATTTGTATTTCATAAGATATACATATCCTAACCTGGATCGATCATCCGTAAAAGTAATGAAGTATGAAAATCCTCCTCTAGCACTTGTTGACATTGGTCCACATACATCTGTGTGTACCAAGTCTAACAACCCCGCAGCTCTCTCTCCATGTCCAGTAAATGGAGATTTAGTCATTTTACCCATGAGACAAGACTCGCATGTAGGATATGATTCAAAATCAAAATGTTCTAGTAACTTATCCTTATGTAATGTGCGAAGTCTGTTCTCACTAATATGACCTAGTCTGCAGTGCCATAAATAAGTTGGATTTTTATTATCTCTTTTTCTTTTATTATTAGGTTGTTCAATTTGAAACAAATTATGTTCTAACTCACATATATACAAACCATTATGTAATGTACCGTATCCATAAGTAATATTATTTCTCTTAATTAAACATTTATTATTCTCAACAATAAATGTAAAACCATCCGAATCAAGTACAGGAATAGAAACAATATTTCTTACAATAGATGGTACATAATAACATTTATTCAACACGATAGTTTTGCCCGTAGGCATATGCAAAGGAAATGATCCTACAACTGCAGCAGCAACTCTTGCTCCATTGCCCATCAATAGAATCACTTCATCTTCCCCCAGAGGTCTACTTTGCTTTAGTCCCTGCAACGAATTTCAAATATGAGACCCACAAGCAGTATCCAATACCCAAGTAGAAATCTGACTTAAAGACATATTTAGTTCAATCATGAACATACCTGTTTCAGAAGCGGTAATCTCATTGCCCTTCTTATTCTTTAACTCTGCAAGGTAAACCTTGCAGTTCCTCTTCCAGTGTCCCACCTTGTTACAGTGGAAGCAAACTGCTTTGCTTTTCGGGTCAGCCTTTGGTGGAACAGGCTTATTCTCACCCTTTTTCTTATTCTTCGGCTTCCAGTTCCTCTTCCTCTTAGTAGAGGTACTGGCACCGATCATAAGAACAGAACCCCTTTTGGAGGGAAAATTCGCCTCAACAGTTTTCAGCATGTTGTGGAGCTCAGCTAAGCTGGCATCCAGCTTGTTCATGTGAAAGTTCATAACGAACTGCGAGAACGAATCCGGGAGTGACTGCAAGACTAAATCTTGGCATAACTCCCCATCCATGACAAAACCTAACTGCCCTAGATGCTCAATCAGATTGATCATCTTAAGCACATGGTCATTCACAGATGACCCTTCAGCCATTCTACATTGGAATAGCTCTTTCGATATATCATATCGAGCGGTTCTCCCTTGTACATCATAAAGCTCCTGTAGATGTATCAGAATGGTTGGAGCATCCATTTTCTCATGTTGCTTCTGTAACTCAGGTGTCATGGATGCTAGCATGACACATTGAGCAACATTAGCAGCATCTAACCATTCATTATACACTTCTCGTTCATGGAAAAGTGCATCATCAGAAGGAGGTACAGGTAAAGGCGAGTCAAGCACATAATCCTTCTTCTCAGCCCTGAGAACGATTCTCAGGTTTCGAAGCCAATCACCATAATTAGGACCAGTCAATTTGTTCGCATCAAGTATGCTACGGAGTGATAGAGTAGAAGACATGATCTATAAATCTGAAATTTGTGAACACATAACAACATTAGTAGATATCCAATTTTATTATAACACCTTATGAATCGGGTCTTTATTCATAGGTGGCTCCCACAGTTTTATTAAAATTATACAACCCTCAAATGTATAACTAAAGCATTCTCAATGCCTGTGAGAATAGGGATCCTACTTTCCATTATATAACCTCGGCTGTAGCACGAAACGCTATGTAATGTTCCATAGGCAGATAACTCTTTATCAATTACATCTCATGTTATTCCCTAATTCCATTTAGCCTCTTGAATCATTGAATCACGGCTGTAGCACGTCTAAATTCAATATTCTAAGTCAAGTGAGACCCAACATCTTGTTAAATTAATAAGATCTCAATAGCCCACGGCTGTAGCACGTAACGACAATTGGATTCTAATTAATTATACGCATCTCATGTAATAGACAAGTAATTCCTATTTTTGAAAACGAAGCCCTCGGCTGTAGCACGAAACGACAAAGCTCAAAACTAAGAATCACTTTCTACCATGTTGGAAGGCTATGACCGACACAAGCCCGTTGTGACATTGGCCATTTTATTACTTGATATTAAATAACGAGGGATTTTATATTATTTAGGTTGCGAAACGTTTTCGTAAAAACCTAAAGTCAAACATGCATTTTATATACGATATATAAAACTATATATATTATCTCATGGCATTTCTATGCACACATATATATATGCAAACATGTTATATCATGTTAAACATTGTTAAACATCTATATGAAACAATATTAGTATTTTAAAGCATTTTAACACAATTAAAACGGACTTCAAAACACTTCCGGAAGCTATAACCATTTTAAAATTAATTTTTAAAATTTATTTGACCACTCCATTAGATCCGTCTCGGAAAAACGAATCCAACGATATATTATACGCCTCAAACGGAGTTACGGATCAACGGAAAAAATCAAAATACGAATCAGGGTCATTTCTGTCATCTACTGACCCTGTAACGCATTACCAGAATGCGTTACAGGCCAAAAATACCATATTACCTGTGTAACGCATTCAACAGACGCGTTATACATGGATGACGTCATGCTGACGTCAGCATCCCGACCCGTGACCCGACCCAACCCGATATCCGACCCGACCCGACAACTGTGACCCGACCCGGCGCGTGCACCGCACGCGCGGCGCGTGAGACGCCAGCGCGTGCCGCCCACGCGCGGGACACAGACGCGCGCAGTAACCTTTATTTCAGTCGACAACGAATTTTATAAATATATATATATATATATATATTATAAATTCAGTCGTTTGATAACAGTCCACCAGCCCACTATTACTTTTTGGGCCCCCAACATCAATTATCCATTTTGATATTTTTATAAATAATATATATATTTATAAACAAATTATTATTTATTAATTTCTAAACTCTTTAAAAATCAATAATAAATAATCTATACATGGGAAAATTATGAAACTTTTTCTGGGACTTCTACAACACTTGTAGAAAATATATCAGTGATCAAAATTATTTTAAAAATAATTTATTAATTAATTCGTAATTAATTTGATTATAGCCTCCTAGAACTTCAAAAATTCATAACTAATTCATACAAGCTTGAAAAATTCCGAAATTTTTTCTGGGATCTATATACATGCAACCTATGCTCTGATACCATTGAATGAATTTATGACCGTAGCGGAAGCGTAAATCACATTTACGTGCATAAAAACCTAATTAATCATGTATATAGATTTAAAAATTGTATGAACACAAGAAAAATACCTTGATAGCTTTCCTGGGATTGTTATGAATGTGTCTTTGATTTCCAGCAATCACCCCTCAAGTGTGGAGTGCTCTAATGGTATCCACCAAGATCAAATATCATATAGTAGATTAAGAACAATTGAGAAAATTAATTAAATGGTTTGGAATGATTTTGATGAACTTCAAAAGCTCTCCATGATCTTCTAAACCTCCTGGGATGTTTTGTGTTGTGTGTTTGTGATGTGTTTCCAACTCTTGGATATGTTTGATATTTAAAGAAATAAAGTCTTTACTTTATCTAATTAAATAATCATTTAATAATTAAAATCCTTTTAATTATTAATCCCATTCTGAAAATAATTCTCTCATAAAATTTAATTTCTCAAACTAAATTTTGTAATTAATAATTATTAAGAACTTTTCTTAATTTATTTATAATCTATTAAATCTCATTTAATAAATTATAAATAATTGCTAATTAATTATTTATTCAATAAATAAATAATTCATAGCCATTATTAATTATTCTCATCATCTATAAATATTTAACCTTTTTATGGTGTGACCCTTTAGGTTCAATATTAAGCCGGTAGTAGAAATAAATAATAATAAACTATTTATTATTACTTATACGAATTACTAATTAATTCGTTAAATATAATTACATAAGTAATTAATATTTATTCTACATCGTGAGTGATACTTTTGAATATATCGCGACTATCCGGATAATATGAATTCATTGCTTAGAATATATAAAACCTATTCAGCAAATGGTTACCGTACAATCAATTCCTTCTACCCGACAATATCCCGATTAAATACAAGGCATGGATCGCGTGTCAAGCCTATTTAATTTAATCATATAATTTCTTATACATTATGTCTAGTTCATTTGAATTAGAAACTCTTTCTAACTTCAATTACTCTGGCCAGAGATTCCAGAACTAACATAGTAAGAACATCATAGGATATTCACTTTCTTTTACTGAAAGGGGTAGATTCTTTATCGATCGTTAACTATCTTCATATACAAATTCCTATACCCGGAATAGAACTAATGATTGTCCCTTGAGGACTTAGAACTAAACCAAAACATAGTTCATTGTATATTAGATTACTTTAACGGTCTCAAGTCTAAGGACACTTGTACCACTATCAACTTATGAACAACTATTAACACGTGAGTAAACTCCATTAGTCGTTCATTTGATCAAGTCACGTTCAGTGAACTTATTCTCCAATAAGCACCTACATACTAGCTATAGTGTCATCACACGAATGTCTATGAGAACAGACATCCTTCCGAGGAAGCAAGCATAGTATGTACTGATCATTACGGATTGACTAACTCCCAATTAGTTATCCTACGATCGGGAACTATTTAAGTTTAGTGTTATCATCTTCTAGATCTTATTATTATAATCTCATTATAATTCTGGAAGCTTTACTCTAAACTATGGATCTTCTTATTTAAACACTTTAAATAGATAAAGCCCGTAATAAAAACAACAAATCTTTTATTAATATAAATAAAATCAAATAAGATTACATGAAAGTATTTCCTAACCCATCACACATGATTGGGTTTAGGACAAAATACTATCAGTTGTGATATTATATATATGATTGTTGTTATACATATGACATTCCATGCATGCCTACTTTCAAGTTATATTGTGATCCTTGTTCCCTGATTTATTGTTAGCTTATAAGCTAGATAGATAACGTATCGGTTATAAGCTGGATATTGCTAAGACTCTTAGGAAAGGGCATTTGAGTCTCATTCTTCGAATATAGACCGGGAGTCAGTATTTCTTGATATATCTTGATTATTCCGGAGAGAATATTTAAGTTAATATTTCTCCATTATTTATTCAATAAATATTATTTCAAATATTCATTCGAACTTTATGTAGTCAACGAATATTATTTCTAGTATTCATTTAAAGTTGATTCACTTATCGAATATTATCTCAATTATTCCTTTGGAATTTATTCATTATTTATTTATTGAATATTATTTCAAATATTCATCTGATCATTATCTAAATATTATTTCGAATATTCATTCGAGTTTTATTTATTTGATAAGTATTATTAATTTAAATATTCGTTAATTATTTAATGAATATTATTTGTGAATATTTATTCGAGGATTATTTCGAGTGATATTTTATATTAAGATTATTCCTTCAATATTTTTTTAACTTAATAAATATTCTTTGGAATATTTATTTAATTCTTCTAACAAAATGATTTACTTCATTCAAATATTATCTTCGACCTTCGAATATTATGTAAATTATTTCGGAGTCTTATTATTAATACTTGTATCAAGAAAGGTTCTCAAAATTCCATTCTTCATTCAAATCTAACTTTCAAATTATAAGGGAACCTTACTTGAGAAATGTTATTTATCTTGTTGACTTCTCGGTCATAAATCCTTCGAAATTATTCTTTTCACTCGCAACTTGGTTGCTAATTGCTTATTGAATCTTTGTGTACCTTCTCATCATTCGAGGGGTAAGATTGTTGGAACAAGTTGGTATCCATTAACAATCAGTACCTTGGGAAATATTGGTGAATTTTCCTTTCCAACTAGATACGACTACTTTGTGGAGTCTTATCAACAAGTATTATACTTGCGGAAAGGGGGACGAACTTTACGTTTCAGAGTCGGGGATGTTATTCGAACTAGGAGCCGCGTAAGTGGCCGAGTGGCGCCGGTCCAGCAATGGCCCAACCGTTGGCTGGGGGTTCCAGAGGGCGGTAGACAAGTAAATCCGTCGGTGCTTCCTTCTACATGTAGAGAACAAAAGTGGGGAGCATAACATGCGACTAATCATCGTAAATGTTATGTCTTCTGGCGCGTCGATGCTCCAGGATCAGTTCATTTTCTCAGAGTTAGAAACTTTCTGCAACATTATCATTGTTGGCAGGGTTGAAAAGTGTTTGAAATTGGAATTGCAATATTTTTCCTGCAACTTTCTCTTTTATGATAAATGATAATATCTTGCTTATCTTTGACATAGCAGATATTTCCACGGATTATATGTTGAGTTACCTTGTAACTTCATCATTTACATTATACTTGCACTATCTTCGTTAATGCATGGCAAATGGTTTCAAAGATATTTGAACTATTATATATCATCACTGTTCAGTTATATTATTGTTGGTGGGCTATTGCTCACCCTTACTTATTTATTATGTCACAACAACAGCTAAGACTGATGGCCCGCGTAAGGAGCACTTGGCGCCATTGTTGAGGTAGCATAGATAGACAACTTTTGACTTACCAGTTTAATTATATGTATAATTAATCCTAATCAACGGCAAGAACTTTTAAACTTATGATGTTATCCTTTTGGGTTGTAATAACTTTTATTCGTGGATTCTATAACTAGCAGACTTATTTCAATTTCATCTCTGGGACTATTACTGTTGTGTGTGTGTGAGTGGATATTATTGCGGGGTCACAACATGCTACAACCCGATCCCAATATTTTGGACTCAAGTCAAGTATTATTTATGGGAATGGAGATCGTAACGACCCGATCCCTGACCCCGAATCTGGGGGTGTTACAAAATCTTTGGGTGCAAGCAAAATCCTAAACACGATCCATCAACAATCCGAATCCAACTCTTCGGGTCCAAGTTTGTGATCAGATTAATCAAGCCCTAGCTTCTTTAATTACTTGCTCAAAGTGTGTTGTCCTTACATAAACACACACACATTTTGCACTCCCACTCTTCTATTTTTACAACTAAATATTCACACCAACCCAGAGAGACACAGAGAGAGAAGGATAGAGATGGCAGAGGAGTTTGAGTCAAAGGCCAAGTCAGGTGCATCACTCACTTACCCACAACAAGCTGGTGCTATTCGCAGGAACTCTTACCTTAACATCAACAACATGCCTTGCAAGGACCCTTTCTCTCTTCCCCCCCCTCTCTCCCTCTCAATCTCTCTCTCCCCCTTCTCTCTCCCTATCTCTCTCTATTTGTATGTTTGCGCATGTTTTTTATTTAATTGTGGTCCTCCTTTGTATTTTTAATTGGGGTTTTACCTTGTATGTTCATTTTTATTTTCTTTAATCACTGAGACTTGGCTGCTCTGTTGTTATGTCTGTTGTTATGTTCATTTTTTGTTTTATCCTTGACTATTATTCCATGTTTTTGTTCTCCTCTAATTCCCTTTCTTCAAAACCCCAAACCTACAACACCCTTTGTCCTCTTCTTCACTACGAACACAAACAACCCCCTCTTCCTTCTCTTTTTTTCTTTGTAATTTCATTTTTTTTCATCATTTTTGTAAATTTCAAATATTAACTCGTTCGTGTTGAATCGTTTTGTTTGCATATTAACTCGTTTTCTTCACTGAGTTGCTCTGTTGGTGATTGTTGCTGTGTTCTGTGAGTCATCACCAGGTGTTGAGATGTGGATTAGAGAGTTCAGCATTTGTTTGTAATTAGTTCGAAATTTTCTGGGTGTTATTCTACTGAGTTCTGATTTGGTTGTGTTTTACCCATTTTAATGTTATCGGTTGGCTGATAAATTATCATGGCATGTCGTATTTGGTGGTTTTTAAGTGCATTTCCTTCTTTTTTTTTTCTTTGTAATTTCATTTTTTTTCATCATTTTTCTAAATTTCTAACATTAACTCGTTCGTGTTGACTCGTTTAGTTTTAATATTAACTCGTTTTCTTCACTGAGTTGCTCTGTTGGTCATTGTTGCTGTGTTCTGTGAGTCATCGTCTGGTGTTGAGATGTGGTTTTGAGAGTTCAGCATTCGTTTGTAATTAGTTCGAAATTTGCTGGGTGTTATTCTACTGAGTTCTGATTTGGTTGTTTTTTGCCCGTTTTCATGTTATCGGTTGGCTGATAAATTCTCGTGGCAAATCGTATTTGGTGGTTTTTGAGTGGATTTCCTTCTCTTTTTTTTCTTTGAAATTTCATTTTTGTAAATTTCTAATATTAACTCGTTCGTGTTGACTCGTTTTGTTTGAATACTGTTAGGTCCAAAATAGTTTGTAGAAGGGGGTTGAATACAAACTATACCGTTTTATCGAAATTATTCTTTGGGTGTATATTAAATTTTAAACAATTCGATTCGGAATAAAACGAATACCAATATTTCAAGTTAAATATAAAATTATATTAAACTTGATGGGGTGTGTCTACATACACGGGTACAAATTACAAGGTTTGATGACCAAACTAATTATTACAAATTCTATAAAAAAATTCGACATGAACTTTTCTATATTTGTAATAAAAAGATCGAATGCTAAAAGCAATTTGAGAGATAAGTTCTAGGGAACTTAATCCGCTAGATAGTTCCAATAGTACAAGTAATCAAACTCTAGTGGTCAAGATATTACAATAAATACTAGAGATGAATTTACAAGTAATTTAAACTAAGTTAAAGCTCTAGAGGGGAGAAGAAAATAAATTTTTGGGTCTCTTTATTTCTCCCCTCTGTATCTCTCTTGGTCCGTGTATCTCTCTGTTTTCTTTTGTTCGTGTGTGTCTGCTCGAGAGATGATATTTGTGAAGATGTTGTTTTGATTTGTCCGGCTGCTTATCTCTTATATAAGCCAACTGCCTTCTTTTTGACACCTTTAACTCTTGGAAATAGTATAGCTTCTGCCAGAAATAATAGGTTCATTACCTTGTAATAGTATAGTAGCTGGCACGGGCAATAGTACTCACAAGTCCATGTAATAGTATAGAACACTAAAAACCTCGGTAATAGTATGGATTACTAAAAACCTCGGTAATAGCATGGATGGCTGGAAATAGTATAGCTAGAATGTCTCGGTAATAGTATAACATACTATTACTGGTCAGTTCCAAAAATAGTATAACTGAAATTCCAGAAATAGTATCAAAGAATTTCTCTGTAATAGTATAACATACTATTACAAGGCAGTAATAGTATAGCATACTATTACAAGAACAAACCAAAAAACTATTTCTTGTTAATAATTCAAGGATTAATTAATTTGTATAATTAATTTATTAAATAAATTAATTCTTCTAGAATTAATTCATTAAATAAATTAATCAAATAATTTAGTTAATTAATAATAGGATTATTATTAATTCTGATTTAATTAATTGATTAATTTAAATAATAAATTAATTCTGATTGAATTAATTTACAAAATAAATTAGTCAACTTATTAAATTAATTAAAGGAGAATTAATATGAAGTCCTTTGATAATTATATTAATCCTAATTTAATTAACCTTTTAATTAATTTACAGAATAAATTAATTTTGATAGAATTAATTTATCAAATAAATCAACCAAATGATTTAAACAATTAAGAGAGAATTAATACACCTCCTTGATAGCATAACCCTTGTGGTTTCTTCATCTGACAATTCTGATCATCCACAATAATTACTCCTCGAGCCAGTCTTGATACCGAAATCCTTGTGGTTAATTATTGTAGCACTTCTGTTGCTTGCACAATGATTTATACTATTACCAGTCTTGATAGCTTGAACCACTTGAAGTGAATGAAGAACTTCCACTACGTGATGTTGACACTCGATGCACGGTCTGGTTCATGAGAGACTAACCGCATTGATTGTTCTTCATATTTTGACTTTGAAGTTGTGGTTCCTGTCATCCTTTTCTTCACTCTTTATTCAAACCTTTATAATTTGTATTCTGCCACTGTAGGAACCTCTTGTCACTATAACTAGAACCCACTGTCTTGATTACTCCATTGACGATTGATCAACTGAATGAACTTCTTCAAGTGTAGTATAACTCAAAATGGTAAATTGACTTTGTCTTCTTTCTCTTGATAGTTGAACATTTGAGATCCCTGTGACAGGAGATATATACTATTTACTATTACAATCTTGTTTAAGTTGAGTTGAATCCTCGATGTTTACAAATAGGGTAAACATATGACTTTCAATCTCCCCCTATTTGTTTGTTAAGCAATAACATACAAATTCCTAGAGGATAACTCAACTAAAAACAAGAAGAAGAAAAAGCATTAAAGAACTATAGTAAATAATACATAAAGAAATTTGGTTTAGCTTTAACATTTCCAGAATCTCAGTAGATGAAATGATAAATGATTGTTCCTTTGACACTGAACTGATCTTCATTAAGTAACTCATCTTCATTTCATGACATATCTGCCTGATAACCCTTTACATCAAACATTGAACATTATCAACAGATACTAGAATTCTTCAGTGGTAAAGAATATGACTTGTCAAACACATATTGAAGATTTCTTCTTTGTCGTTTCATACTTCTCTCCTTCCTTATGTCTCCCTACCTAATGTGATACGTCTCCTCCTTATAAGGGTGAATACTGTTTCACTCCCCCTGACAAGGTGAATACTGTTTACTCCCCCTGACAAGGTCAATGCCTTTTCATATCTCTCACCCTTCCTAAGGTACATCATTTTTCTTCCATATCTCTCCCCTTAGATAGAAAATCTTCCCCTCATTAAGGTAAGATTCTTGAATATCTCTCCCCCTTTGTTGAGGTAAAGATAAACTTCTTCTTGAAATAATCTCCCCCTTAGTTGAGTATATCTTACTAAGGTAAGCTTTTAGCTTGAATATACCTTCTTCAATATATCTCTCCCCCCTTAGTTGAGGAATCCTCCAAGAATTCAATTATAGCAAACATCCAATTAAATGAGATGATACCAAATATTCGATTATAACGCACCTCTTACCTTTAGTACAACAGATTCTTCATACATATACCATTGTCTGCTACAATAAAGAAAAGAGGCTTTGCTTGTGTTGAAGGATTTTCATGAAGACTTCCAGAATAGAAGTATGTAGACTGATCAACTTTTCCCTTTAGATATTATAGAATGGCCTCACTATTGATCATCCTGACAACCAAATCTCCCGACAATTTCCTTATATCTCCCAACTCTTGTAATTGAACTTTGTTTGGGGAATAGGGAATGGGATTTGGTGTTTATTTTTCTTCCTCACTGTGAGTGTGTGATTCTGTTTCGTGTACCTCACAAGTGTTAAACTCATCTCTCCACTCATATCACCATAGCCCCTTCTAGAGAGGTCACTGGTGGTGCAATGGGGTTTCGTAAATCTCCGATCCTCGTTGGACTCGTCAGACGAATCTGAGTCATAATCTACAAGTTGATAAAATTTTCCCTTTTTGTGGGTTTCAGAATTGAATTCTGAGAAGGTAAACAATGAAATCAAAACTTAGAATTAAGATCATGTTTCCTTCTAATGTCTGTGACGACATCTCCATGTTTAACTCATCAGGTGAATCTGAATCATAGTCAACAAGTTACCGATCCGCACCTATGTCGGACCCGATAGCCTCAGGATCCAGAGATGTTCCCTCTGGGGAGTTAGATAGTGATCCTGAAAGATTTTGCATTAGGGATCAAAGCCTTCTCTTGAGGTCTATGAAGACTCTTGGTTCTTTGAGGAACCTTCAACTTATAATCCTAACCGTAAAATGGTCGGAGTATTAGTTGTTTCCATCAATTCGTCCTTAGTGTGTGCAATCTCAATTTATGCATAGGAAGTATTTTAGTCTTGTGTATAAGGTAGTGACTTACCAACAGATGCCCTGGCCGACAGGCAAATTTCAATAGACTCATCCTGTTGAGAGAATGAATCCAGAGACTGTTTTATTGCCATTTTCAGCTCTGCATCCTTTTGGGAGAATGCAGGCGAGCTTACAAATACCTCAATTTATATATATTTATTCTCCTTGAGAGGTAGAGCTGTGGGTTTACTATCCCTCACATCCTTATTTGATGCATTAAGTACAGTTACTCCCTTAATGACCTCTAGTCAATAGGTTACTTCCACTTCTGGGGTAAGTTAGGATGTGTTTAGATATGGATTTATAGTCCGGGATAGAAGTTGTTGGATTTACAACCTCATGATTTTCAATTGTGAGAAACCTTCCACTAGGAGCTGAACCTGCATCACATAGCAGTAGAGCAACATAGAGATAGAATGCATTTACATCATACCAGAACATTGAGTGAAAACATATGCATTATATCATGTGAGAGAAATGATGTACAGTTGTGACTTCAAAAAGTTTTACAATATAAGCAATCACAACTGTAGAAAGAATTGAGTTTTCTTTTAAAAACTGTTAATATGCAAGAGTTTGTATTTATGCATAAAACAATGTATTATCATGTCTTTTAATGAAAACTAGGTTGTTAATATTTAAAAGACACAAACTCTTGACTTCGCAGTAATTAAGAAAGAAAGATAAATATATACTAACACTAATGATTTGTAGATAAGCAACATTTACATAGAATAAATCCTAAGTAATATCATCAGAGCTAATATATACATCACAATTGGTCTGCAATAAAGTATTAGAGCAACTAGCAATTGTTAGTAAACAAATATTCACTATTTGATACCAACTGTTAGTATTTATCAGAAACTTTAGAATGCAAGTAATTGTGTTTGTGATTTCTTTACCAGTATTAAATTATGAGCAAATAAACCATTGAATTGCTTCAAGTCATAATTTAACTAAGATAAAAAAATAATCACTGTTAAATAATGAATAATCAATGATGCCAATTGTTTGATATTGTTAAATTGAATACCAATTGTCAGAATGAATATTAGTATATAACTACTTATGATTATCATTCACTGATATTCATAAGCACGGGGAACTGGTTGTCAAGAAATACACAAGCTTTTAAGATATAACATTTTAAACTTATGATTTCAAGGCAACTCCTCGTTTATAACAGTTGTTAACTCCTAACAACTGCTAGATGGTAGACAACCTTGGTTCTATAGATAAGACTTTATTACCAAAGTTGTCTTGTCTGCAATCTTCGAAATAATCTTCTAAGTCCAATACACCTTGATCCATTGTATATAACATATATTATCAACGTGATTAGAAGTTGCAAATAATCATAAAAATTATTCCAAGTTAATTTTCACTTAGGAAATTTTCACAACTTGTATAGTAGTGTGAGTGAATTTCAAAA
Source organism: Saposhnikovia divaricata (assembly GCA_036435485.1). NCBI lineage: Eukaryota > Viridiplantae > Streptophyta > Magnoliopsida > Apiales > Apiaceae > Saposhnikovia > Saposhnikovia divaricata. The sequence goes on from CM071599.1 coordinate 40,966,196, forward strand.
GATACAACATTGATTACTTAGAGGAGTTCTAAGTAATTTCACTCATGCCAATACACCTCACAATTAGTTAGTAAATAGAATTCTAACAAAATATCATTAACTGATATAAGTCAAAACTTCAATACAACCAATTGTTAGAACCATGATATTAATTATAGTGAATTTCTGAAAATGGAACATTGATGAATTCACTAGAATTAACATCTGACAACTAAATTGAAAACCAACAAAATTGTTTGGTCCAATTCAGTTTGTTGTATATTTATTTTAATAAATATGAGGTACAGAGCAAATACTTAAATTGAATTGCTTCAAGTTCCATAACCCATATAAATCAAAATCATAATAATAATAATAATAATAATAAATAAATAAGTAATAAATCTCTATGAGTTAGATTTTAGCACTTAATTATTTAAATTATCCTTAAATATCACCAATAAAATATATGTCAATTATACACATGGTAATCAATAAATAAATAAGTAATAAATCTCTATGAGTTAGATTTTAGCACTTAATTATTTAAATTATCCTTAAATATCACCAATAAAATATATGTCAATTATACACATGGTAATCATTCAACAGATAATTCTCAGCGTGAGGTCTGGATGTAAATAAGTTCACAAGTCCTTTCGAAATGGACAATTGAATACTTATGAACTCATTTATGAATTGCTCATAATGAATTAACAAGTCCTTTCAATACTCACAATTGAATACTTGTAAACTCATTTAAGAATTACTTATGATAAAATCACAAGTCCTTTCAATACGGACAATTGAATACTTGTGAGCTTACTTAAGAATTACTTAACAGATGGGATTTGCAAATCATATACCATTAATAAAATCCAAAGTTTACAAACCAATCTTGAAAAATTAATTTCATCAAGTGATTTAGCAAACATGTCTGCAAGTTAATCTTAATGAAAGACATGCTCTCAAAAGAATTGATACCTTTTGCAAGATGCTTAGTCTTGAGCGTTCCACAGAGTTGTTGGAGATGAATTTGATTCTTTGTGTTCTCCTGCTTTCGTACAACTCATTTGATCTGTCTCTATGCAGCAAAACATGTCAGAACTGATGTCTCTAGGGTACCATCTCCTTAGATTTGGGTCCAACTTAAGACATCTGAAAATCAATTGTAATATCTACAAAAAAAAAAAATTCTCTAGGTTCCACTTGGGGCCTTGCACATTTGCATATTGAGAATAAAATATGTGTGTAAGTGATCTATTAGCAATTGATTAAAATAATGAGCTAATGATTCCTTTATAGCCGAGTAGATCCTAAACTTGTTGGGTTAAATATTTCTAGGGTACCATTTCCTCAGATTTTGGTCCAGATTAAGATTTTTGATTACCAACTTGTTAGGTCCAAACTAATAGGTCAAAAGCCAGCTATAGTGGTGTGTTGGCAGAGAGTCTTGACAGGTCTAGAATCTTCTGAACACAAACAAAAGATCCTTGATTTATTTTTATTGTCATCATTCTTTTGGCTTAGTAAAGTAAATCAAAAGAATTGCAACTTTACCAACATCAAAACAGCAAATATCTTGATATCAATTTATAGTTAGTAGACCAACATATAATATAATCATGACATCATTGCACATATATATCATTTATATTTGTGCCTAAAGATGTAGAGAGTTCTATAAATATGACACCAATTGTTAAAAGATACCAACTGTTAAAGATTGATACCAACTATTAAATTATAGTCAGGGTGTCATACCATGTCTTCCATGCTTGCTTGAGTGATAATACCAGTTCATATATACTACCTGTAGAGATCTTCCATTATCTCACCAACCAGGAGTGCACTTGTTCACATTCCTCTAGCATCCAGATTCAATAGGTCCAGATGTCCATTATAATCTTGAATGTCAGCAGGTACCTGATATCCTCAAGTCTTGTCACTGGTGCTTCTTGTGAGATATACTGTATTATCAGCTTGTAACCTTGCATCCAGTTTGGCCTTGTCCCTCATAACAATGCCTTGACATCATCCAGGTAGACTACTGGTTATCCTTGTACCAAATATAGCCTTGTTGTTTGGTCTGGATACCAGCTTCCCTACAGTCTGCCTTTTGTACTGATTGAGATCATCTTGCATTGCAATCACTCAATCTGGATCTTTCAGAGCCTTTGTAGCTTGCTTAGTTTCTTATAAAAGAAAACTAAAGAAATAATCATTGGTACTTGAAGCTCTGCTAGTCTTTTACTTCCATAATTAGGAACACTAAGAACTAGGACAAAGAATTAATTGAGTCAACATTCTTTGTCTTGGCAGACATGTTCTCATAGTGTCCTATGATTTTCAATGTGGTGTTGAGTTGACTGGTTGATCCATCAGTTGCTCCCCCTAACATGTTGTTGGGTTTACATGAAGATTCTCCATGTTTGACATTGCTTGGATCTGAATTACCATCACCATTGACAGCTGGGAGCTAGAAGTTGTTGAACATCACTAAGACTTCAATCACCTTCTGTTGATTAATAACAATCACCCTGTAGGCTATTGACTCCACTGAGTAACCAAGGAAATTTTCCTTTTGAGAATTAGCTGATTGCCAAGATTCTTATTTCCATTTATCATTGCAAAACAATTTCCTTCATACTTGTGGGGTCTTCCTATAATTCTTACTGATCAGGGTTTGATCATGTAAGTAGCAAACTATTGACTGCTTCAGCATTAATACTTTTGAAGGTCCAGAAATCATCAAGAACACTAATTGATAGGTCCTGTTATCTGGTCTCCAAGTTGTCTTAGTCAGTTTTGCTTCCTGCCAATATTCTAGATGTGATCAATCACCATCAGTGGTGTCTTGTCTTCAGATTGTCTGAACAACAACTTGTTTGTTGAGAGAAGTTATCAGTCATCACCACTAAAGTATATTTTTCTTTGATGTAGAACTTCTGTGTGATGCTTATTTGACTTCCCTTTATGACATGCCTCATAATTCATTTTGCTTTAATTCAATATGAAGAAGTCTCATTTACTGATTCGATTTCCAGGAATGAATCTCTTAATTTGACATTCAGGTGAGAGAGCTCCTTATGTCATAGCTGAACTCTTTTCTGATGAAGTTTTAAATTAAGCCTTGTTGACTTCACCTTTGACTGAGATTCCATGTCAACTACAAATAAGTTCTCTTTCCTTACTCCTCGAGTAGTAGGTTCTTCATCTTCTAAAAATGCTTTATTACTGAAAAAATTCCTAGCTATTGAATATCCATGACCCTGGGTCATACCCTTGCTGTTGTCTCCAAGGGATAAACCACTTGGCCTATCTTCACATTCACATTTGATAGCAGGGTTCTTTCTTCGATGATATGCTTTGAATAAATCAATAATACTGCATAATCGATTAACCTGATAAGCCCTACATTCACAAATGGATAAAAATTTCTTGGTACCAAGATTTACTTGGGTCCAGATGGATTAGAGATATCTCTGTTTATAGAGGTAATCTACAGACTTGACATTCATACAGCATACAAACCATCACACATTTAAAAAATGCAAACTATGACATGTATGCATTAGTGGTAACAACAAACATAGCATTCATATTGCAATAAAACCATCACACATTTAAAACGTGCAAACTATGCCATGAAATGCTATTTAGAAAATCCAGTTAACCTATATACCAAAATTTTCTAAAACCAGTTGGAATAAAAGAATTAATAAGTAATCACTAATTCTATCTAGTCCAAGGATGTTGTTATATACTAGCTAATAGTCTGTATTACCTAAGTAGGTTTTAGATACAACTTTGTGTTCTACAAACATCCTAGGTAATCAATCCATCTTATAAACCTTTTTAAAACCTTAACAAACAATTCAAAATGAATAAACAAATCTGTTTTACTGGGGATCCTAAAACTAGCTTAAGCAGAGGTCTTATATGCTTAACATATAGCAATAAAGAATTAAAAGATATTGTCTAAGGAACAGCTCTAACTCACTACTGCAATTAATTAAATTCAGCAAATATTCATACATATATTAAGATCTTATAACCAAATATATAACAATTTAAAACTAAGATCTCAACATGCATTGAATTCTGAGAATTACATATTACATTAGTTTGAAGAATTGATACCTGAGACATGTGAGGTGAATGATCTTCAGAGATTGCTATGAAAGCAAGATATTCATTATATTCTTCTCATCATCTGATCCATCCCAACTCTTTCCTTTAGCAATATAAGTTCTGCACCGATGCTTCTATTTCATCTCATTTAATGAATCCCTATTCATCTTTGTCTGGCATAATTTTGTACCATGTTATACACCTTGATAGTTATTTATCACATATAGCTTTTCATAACTGCAACTATCATGTCTTGTTCTTTCCACCATCTCAGTCTTGTAACCACCTCTTGAGTTGAACTATATCTTGAAGAGTTTCTATTTTGGAATAGATAGGACTGATCCCTGGATACAGCTTTAGCACTCTTTCTAAATTAGTAACTCTTCATGTCTGTTCTGAGGTTCCATCATTAATTCTGACTGAGATGTCTAACTGTCTAGTCCATTCTTAAACCTCCTTGATTCCATTTTTCTAAAATCTCTGTTGATTCCTTGAAAGATATTTATTTGGTACAAACCACTAAGTGTTTTGGATTTAGCATTGGGGAAATTCACTAAGTGTTTGTAAATCATTGAATCACTAAAGTTGACTAAAATCTTCAAGAAAAATTCCATCCACTAAAACCTCTTTCATTCCTGCTTCTGAAATACCAATAAGTCACATGGAATATGACTTACAAAAACTTAACAAATTAATCTTCAGCAGGTAGAAATTAATTCCATTGAAAAATACATCTTCTTCAAAAGATTCAAAATCATCTTTGACGTCCAGAGGAATCTTCCACTAACAATATTCTTAGAACCATTGGCTTAGAAAAAATTCAAATTATTTAAAATTCAAAAACTTCAAGGACTTGAAAATTTTTTAGAAATAAAAAAATCTGAAAGTAAGTTCAAATTGTTTAAAATTTGAAATTAGAGTCAAATTAATTAAGAATCAAAAAATCTCAAGAAATGAAAATTTTTGAGAGTTAAAGAATCCGAAAATAAATTCAAGTTAATTCAAATTTGAAAGTATCAAGAATTAAAAATTTTGAGAATTAAACAATTTGAAAATTAACTCAAGTTATTTAAAAATCAAAATTTCCAAGAATTAATCATTTCAAGAATTAAAAAATTCAAATATAAGTTAAGATTATTTAACAATCAAAAAATCTCAAAAATAAATATTTTGAAGGTTAAAGAATTCGAAAATAAAGGAGTTGACTTGTTGGTCTAATACTGGATTTAATTTATGTATGGGTCAACAAACTCGAAAACCAATTGGAGGACCACAAAAATAAGGATCTTGATTTGTGCGTCAATCAAAAGGCGCGGATAACAATTGTTAGGTCCAAAATAGTTTGTAGAAGGGGGGTTGAATACAAACTATACCGTTTTATCAAAATTGTTCTTTGGGTGTATATTAAATTTTAAACAATTCGATGCGGAATAAAACTAATACCAATATTTCAAGTTAAATATAAAATTATATTAAACTTGATGGGATGTGTCTAAATACACGGGTACAAATTACAAGATTTGATGACCAAACTAATTATTACAAATTCTATAGAAAATTTTACATGAACTTTTCTATATTTGTAATAAAAAGATCGAATGCTAAAAGCAATTCGAGAGATAAGTTCTAGGAAACTTAATCCGCTAGATAGTTCCAATAGTACAAGTAATCAAACTCTAGTGGTCAAGATATTACAATAAATACTAGAGATGAATTTACAAGTAATTAAAACTAAGTTGAAGCTCAAATGGGAGAAGAAAATAAATCTTTGGGTCTCTTTATTTCTCCCCTCTGTATCTCTCTTGGTCCATGTATCTCTCTATTTTCTTTTGTTCGTGTGTGTCTGCTCGAGAGATGATATTTGTGAAGATGTTGTTTTGATTTGTCCGGCTGCTTGTCTCTTATATAAGCCAACTGCCTTCTTTTTGACACCTTTAACTCTTGGAAATAGTATAGCTTCTGCCAGAAATAATAGGTTCATTCCCTTGTAATAGTATAGCAGCTGGGAAATAGTACTCACAAGTCCATGTAATAGTATAGAACACTAAAAACCTCGGTAATAGTATGGATTACTAAAAACCTCGGTAATAGTATGGATGGCTGGAAATAGTATAGTTGGAATGTCTCGGTAATAGTATAGCATACTATTACTGGTCAGTTCCAGAAATAGTATAACTGGAATTCCAGAAATAGTATCAAGGAATTTCTCTGTAATAGTATAACATACTATTACAAGGCAGTAATAGTATAGCATACTATTACAAGAACAAACCAAAAAACTATTTCTTGTTAATAATTCAAGGATTAATTAATTTGTATAATTAATTTATTAAATAAATTAGTTCTTCTAGAATTAATTTATTAAATAAATCAATCAAAAAATTTAGTTAATTAATAATAGGATTATTATTAATTCTGATTTAATTAATTGATTAATTTAAATAATAAATTAATTTTGATTGAATTAATTTACAAAATAAATTAGTCAACTTATTAAATTAATTAAAGGAGAATTAATATGAAGTCCTTTGATAATTATATTAATCCCAATTTAATTAACCTTTTAATTAATTTACAGAATAAATTAATTCTGATAGAATTAATTTATCAAATAAATCAACCAAATGATTTAAACAATTAAGAGAGAATTAATACACCTCCTTGATAGCATAACCCTTGTGGTTTCTTCATCTGACAATTCTGATCATCCACAATAATTACTCCTCGAGCCAGTCTTGATACCGAAATCCTTGTGGTTAATCATTGTAGCACTTATGTTGCTTGCACAATGATTTCTACTATTACCAGCCTTGATAGCTTGAACCACTTGAAGTGAATAAAGAACTTCCACTACATGATGTTGACACTCGATGCACGGTCTGGTTCATGAGTGACCAACCACATTGACTGTACTTCATATTTTAACTTTGAAGTTGTGGTTCCTTTCATCCTTTTCTTCACTCTTTATTCAAACCTTTATAATTTGTATTATGCCACTGTAGGAACCTCTTGTCACTATAAATAGAACCCACTATCTTGATTACTTCACTGACGCTTGATCAACTAAATGAACTTCTTCAAGTGTAGTATAACTCAAAATTGAACATATGACTTTCAAATACTAACTCGTTCTCTTGACAATTGAACATTTGAGATCCTTGTGATAGTAGATATATACTATTTACGATTACAATCTTTTTAAGTTGAGTTGAATCCTCGATGTTTACAAATAGGGTAAACACATGACTTTCAAATACTAACTCGTTTTCTTCACTGAGTTGCCCTATTGGTGATTGTTGCTGTGTTCCGTGAGTCATCGCCTGGTGTTGAGATGTGGTTTAGAGAGTCCAGTATTCGTTTATAATTAGTTCGAAATTTGCTGGGAGTTACTCTACTGAGTTCAGATTTGGTTGTGTTTTACTCGTTTTAATGTTATCAGTTAGCTGATAAATTCTCGTGGCTTGTCGTATTTGGTGGTTTTTGAGTGGATTTCCTTCTCTTTTTTTCTTTGTAATTTCGTTTTTTTCATCATTTTTGTAAATTTCTAAAATTAACTCGTCCGTGTTGACTCGTTTTGTTTGCATATTAACTTGTTTTCTTCACTAAGTTGCTCTATTGGTGATTGTTGCTGTGTTCTGTGAGTCATCGCCTGGTGTTGAGATGTGGTTTAGAGAGTTCAGCAACGTTTGTAATTATTTCGAAATTTGCTGGGTGTTATTCAACTGAGTTCTGATTTGGTTGTGTTTTACCCGTTTTAATATTATCGGTTGGCTGATAAATTCTCGTGGCTTGTCATATTTTGTGGTTTTTGACTGGATTTCCTTCTCTTTTTTTCTTTGTATTTTCCTTTTTTTTTCATCATTTTTGTAAATTTATAATATTAACTCGGTCGTGTTGACTCGTTTTGTTTGCATATTAACTCATTTTCTACACTGAGTTGCTCTGATGGTGATTATTGCTGTGTTCCGTGAGTCATCGCCTGGGGTTGAGATGTGGTTTATAGAGTTCAGCATTCGTTTGTAATTAGTTCGAAATTTGTTGGGTGTTATTATACTGAGTTTTGATTTGGTTGTGTTTTACCCATTTTAATGTTATCGATTGGCTGATAAATTCTCGTGGTATGTCGTATTTGGTGGTTTTTGAGTGGATTTCCTTCTCTCTTTTTCTTTGTAATTTCATTTTTATCCACCATTTTTTAAATTTCTAAAATTAATCGTTCGTGTTGACCCATTTTGTTTGAATATTAACTCGTTTTCTTCACTGAGTTGCTCTGTTGGATACTGTTGTTGTGTTCTGTGAGTCATCGCCTAGTGTTGAGAAGTGGTTTAGAGAGTTCAGCATTCGTTTATAATTAGTTCGAAATTTGCTGGGTGTTATTCTACTAAGTTCTTATTTGGTTGTGTTTTACCCGTATTAATGTTATCGGTTGGCTGATAAATTCTCGTGGAATGTCAAATTTGGAAGTTTTAGCGTGGATTTAATTCTTTTTTTCTTTGTAATCTCCTTTCTTTTCATCATTTTTGTAAATTTCTAATATTAACTCGTTGTGTTGACTCGTTTTGTTTGAATATTAACTCGTTTTCTTCACTGAGTTGCTCTGTTGGTGATTGTTGCTGTGTTTTGTGCGTCATCGCCTGGTGTTGAGATGTGGTTTAGAGAGTTCAGTATTCGTTTGTAAGTAGTTCGAAATTTGTTGGGTGTTACTCTACTGAGTTCTTATTTGGTTGTGTTTTACCCGTATTAATGTTATCGGTTGGCTGATAAATTATCGTGGCATGTCAAATTTGGAAGTTTTAGCGTGGATTTAATTCTTTTTTTCTTTGTAATCTCCTTTCTTTTCATCATTTTTGTAAATTTCTAATATTAACTCGTTGTGTTGACTCGTTTTGTTTGAATATTAACTCGTTTTCTTCACTGAGTTGCTCTGTTGGTGATTGTTGCTGTGTTTTGTGCGTCATCGCCTGGTGTTGAGATGTGGTTTAGAGAGTTCAGTATTCGTTTGTAAGTAGTTCGAAATTTGCTGGGTGTTACTCTACTGAGTTCTGATTTGGTTGTGTTTTACCCGTTTTAATGTTATTGGTTGGTTGAATAATTCTCGTGGCATATCGTATTTGGTGGTTTTTGAGTGGATTTCCTTCTTTTTTCCTTTGTAATTTCATTTTTTTTCTTCGTTTTTGTAAATTTTTAATATTAACTCATTCGTGTTGACTCGTTTTGATTGCATATTAACTCGTTTTCTTCACAGAGTTGCCCTACTGGTGATTGTTGTGTTCTGTGAGTCATCGTCTGGTGTTGAGATGTGGTTTAGAGAGTGCAGCATTCGTTTGTAATTAGTTCAAAATTTGCTGGGTGTTATTCTACTGAGTTCTGATTTGGTTGTGTTTTACCCGTTTTAATGTTATCGGCTGGCTGATAAATTCTCGTGGCAAGTCAAATTTGGTGGTTATTGAGTGGATTTCCTGCTTTTTTTTCTTTGTAATTTCCTTTTTTTAATCGTTTTCGTAAATTTGTAATATTAACTCGTTCGTGTTGACTCGTTTTGTTTGCATATTAACTCTTTTTCTTCATTGAGTTGCTCTGGTTGTGATTGTTACTGTGTTATGTGAGTCATCGCCTGGTGTTGAGATGTGGTTTAGAGAGTTCAGCATTCATTTTAATTAGTTCGAAATTTGCTAGGTGTTATTCTATTGAGTTCTGATTTGGTTGTGTTTTACCCATTTTAAAGTTATCGGTTGGCTGATAAATACTCTTGGCATGTAGTATCTGGTGGTTTTTGAGTGGATTTCCTTCCTTTTTTTTGTCTTCGTAATTTCATTTTTTTTCTTCATTTCAGTAAATTTCTAATATTAACTCGTTCGTGTTGACTCGTTTTGTTTGCATATTAACTAGTTTTCTTTACTGAGTTGCTCTGTTGGTGATTGTTGTTGTGCTCTGTGAGTCATCGCCTGGTGTTGAGATGTGGTTTAGAGAGTTGAGCATTCGTTTGTAAATATTTCAAAGTTTGTTGGGTCTTATTCTACTGAGTTCTGATTTGGTTGTGTTTTACCCGTTTTAATATTATCGGTTGGCTGATAAATTCTCGTGGCAAGTCGTATTTGGTGGTTTTTGAGTTGATTTCCTTTTTTTTTTCTTTGTAATTTCATTTTTTTCTTCGTTTTTGTAAATTTCTAATATTAACTCGTTCGTGTTGACTCGTTTTATTTGTATCTTAACTCGATTTCTTCACTGAGTTGCTCTTTTGGTCATTGTTGTTGTGTTCTGTGAGTCATCGTCTGGTGTTGAGATGTGGTTTAGAGAGTCCAGCATTCGTTTGTAATTAGTTCGAAATTTAATGGGTGTTATTCTACTGAGTTCTGCTTTGGTTGTGTTTGACCCGTTTTAAAGTTATCGGTTGCCTAATAAATTCTCGTGGCATGTCGTATTTGGTGGTTTTTGAGTGGATTTCCTTCTTTTTTTCTTTGTATTTTCATTTTTTCATGGTTTTTGTAAACTTCTAATATTAACTCGTTCGTGTTGACTCGTTTTTTTTGCATATTAACTCGTTTTCTTCACTGAGTTGCTCTGTTGGTGATTGTTGTTGTGTTCTGTGAGTCATCGCCTGGTGTTGAGATGTGGTTTAGAGAGTTCAGCATTCGTTTGTAATTAGTTCGAAATTTGCTGGGTGTTATTCTATTGAGGTCTGATTTGGTTGTGTTTTACCCGTTTTAATGTTATCGGTTGATTGATAAATTCTCGTGGCATGTCGTATCCGGTGGTTTTTGAGGGTATTTCCTTCCTTTTTTTGTCTTTGTAATTTTGTTTTCTTTTTCTTCATTTTTCTAAATTTTTAATATTTACTCGTTCGTGTTGACTCGTTGTGTTTGCATATAAACATGCTTTCTTCACTGAGTTCCTCTGTTGGTGATTGTTGTTGTGTTCTGTGAGTCATCGCCTGGTGTTGAGACGTTGTTTAGAGAGTTCGGCATTCGTTTGTAATTAGTTCAAAATTTGTTGGGTGTTATTCTACTGAGTTCTGATTTGGTTGTGTTTTACCCGTTTTAATGTTATCGTTTGGCTGATAAATTCTCGTGGCATGTCGTATTTGGTGGTTTTTGAGTGGATTTCCTTCTTTTCCTTTCTTTGTAATTTCATTTTTTTTATCGTTTTTGTAAATTTCTAATATTAATTAGTTCGTGTTGACTCATTTTGTTTGCATATTAACTAGTTTTCTTCACTGAGTTGATCTGTTGGTGATTGTTGCTGTGTTCTGTGAGTCATCGTCTGGTGTTGGGATGTTGTTTAGAGAGTTCAGCATTCGTTTGTAATTAGTTCGAAATTTGCTGGGTGTTATTCTACTGAGTTCTGATTTGGTTGTGTTTTACCCGTTTTAATGTTATCGGCTGGCTGATAAATTCTCGTGGCAAGTCAAATTTGGTGGTTATTGAGTGGATTTCCTGCTTTTTTTTCTTTGTAATTTCCTTTTTTTTAATCGTTTTCGTAAATTTGTAATATTAACTCGTTCGTGTTGACTCGTTTTGTTTGCATATTAACTCTTTTTCTTCATTGAGTTGCTCTGGTTGTGATTGTTACTGTGTTATGTGAGTCATCGCCTGGTGTGGAGATGTGGTTTAGAGAGTTCAGCATTCATTTGTAATTAGTTCGAAATTTGCTGGGTGTTATTCTATTGAGTTCTGATTTGGTTGTGTTTTACCCATTTTAAAGTTATCGGTTGGCTGATAAATACTCTTGGCATGTAGTATCTAGTGGTTTTTGAGTGGATTTCCTTCCTTTTTTTTGTCTTCGTAATTTCATTTTTTTTCTTCATTTCAGTAAATTTCTAATATTAACTCGTTCGTGTTGACTCGTTTTGTTTGCATATTAACTAGTTTTCTTTACTGAGTTGCTCTGTTGGTGATTGTTGCTGTGCTCTGTGAGTCATCGCCTGGTGTTGAGATGTGGTTTAGAGAGTTGAGCATTCGTTTGTAAATAGTTCAAAGTTTGTTGGGTCTTATTCTACTTAGTTCTGATTTGGTTGTGTTTTACCCGTTTTAATGTTATCGGTTGGCTGATAAATTCTCGTGGCAAGTCGTATTTGGTGGTTTTTGAGTTGATTTCCTTTTTTTTTTCTTTGTAATTTCATTTTTTTCTTCGTTTTTGTAAATTTCTAATATTAACTCGTTCGTGTTGACTCGTTTTATTTGTATCTTAACTCGATTTCTTCACTGAGTTGCTCTTTTGGTCATTGTTGTTGTGTTCTGTGAGTCATCGTCTGGTGTTGAGATGTGGTTTAGAGAGTCCATGTAAGAACCCTGATTTTTGGTGGAATTAAAACTTTTATGTATTTAATGATGTAAGAATGAATAGTGGATATGGCTACAATGTAATAATTGATAATTGGGAAAGAATGAATGGAATTCGACTTTATTATGTTTATGTCTTGAAGAATGCTAAAGGGTGACAACATAGGTAAGAATAATCTATCTTCTTAGGGAATAAGATATGGCAACTTCAAGCAAGAGAATACTCTCATGTCATCCAGATCGATAACGATTAATCCAGTAGTTCCGTAAAAAGGTTAAGGAACGATCGAAAGAGAATACGGACACTTATACAACCCTAAGAGAACAAGTAAAGAATACAGAATGAATAGTGTTTTAATAGGAGTATATAATAATATGAGACGACACTATATAGAAGTATTCGGAACGGATTTCTGAGTTCGTATTAGTGATCCAGGGGGAAAATAAGTGTATGTAAAAGCTGTCGGATTCTGAAAAACCGCACTTTTATTTTCTCCGAGAGTTCCCTGGACACTGATAGCCTTAAGTATTTAACGAATGGATTAAAGGAATATAAAATGGAAAGTTAGAATGAAAGATGGGGAATGAAAGTATTAATATTAAAGAGGATTCCCGGTAAACCCTAATTAGAAATCCGTGAAATATTCTCACGAACGATAAATCGAAACGGGTAATAACCGGACACAGAAACACGCAGAAGAAGCAAGAGTCTTGTGCAAGCTACTAGTATAAATATCTAGTAACTAAACTAGAAGCAAGGAACTAGCAACTTAGAAGAAGAACCAAGTACTTAGCAAGTAACTACCTAGTTAAGCATTAACCACCACAAAACCAACACATGTCTTGCCATTTGAGCATCCAACACCTCACCACTTTATTAAAGCAACTTTTACAAGATATTATGTTGAAAGTGGATGAGAGTAAAGGAGATTAAAACACAAAAAAAAAAATCAAAGAAACCAAGCAATTCTCTCCCCCCCTTGCAAACAAGAAGCATTCGGCTATGTCCTTTAATTCCAAATCCAAACTCAACCTTCCCACCATTGTTTGTTCTTGAAATAATTAAGGTGAGTCTTACATTTCATAAAACTTATCTCCTCAAAATCTTAGCTTCAAACTCATCCATTTCCATTTTCAAATAAATCATTCAAGAGGAGCATGAATAGTGTTCTTCTTGAACTAACTTGGTTTTCTTGATTTTTCATGGTTGGTATAGCAAGCATAATCACTCCTAAGGACCATACAAGGCTTAGTAAGGCTATATCACTATCTAAGGAAGGTATAAAGCTCTTGAAACCCTAACCCTTGTTTGAGATTTAAGCATGATTATGTATGGATTTTGGATTAATGATGTAAATAGCTAGATGAACGGAAAGGCATTGCTTGGCCTCAGTTCATGTATATAAGTCATGTATATGTTGTTTGGGTTGGATGCTATGTGTATGGGAAGATTCGAAATTGATAGATATTCGATTTACAGCCGTTATAATGCCCGATTTTACAATACCATGTTTTGTATGCCATTTTCCATGTCGAACCCCTACTGTCCAGAGACCTTATCTGCATGATAGGATAGGTAATGCTCTAAGCTTCGTTTTGATATAAAGATCACGTGAAACGGACTTACGGTTTAGGATTTATGACCAAATTACTAAAAGTAGTTCGAATCCGTAAATGAAAGTTCGTAACTGAAATCGAACCCTCGTAAGCTATGTAACGTCATGGCGAATCTTGGTAAATAAATACTAGGGGTAAGAAGGAAGGTGTGAAAGAAAACCGTATGTCAAAAAGAGCATTTTTCGATTTATTAAAAATGTTCGAGTCAAGGTTAAACGCGAACGAACCCCTAAAAGACGACTCTTTTATAACTTTGGTAAAACACTTAGAAAACGGGCGATAAAACTCAGAGTAAAATATTGGTTCGTAACGATCAACCTTAGAACTCATATGACTTAAGTATGTCCCAAGTATAAGTGCAGTGACATGTCGTGTTAACGAACGAATGTCGGGTCGGATCAGTGATAATAAGTAATCCACTAAAAGGGGTATAACGAGATAACTCGAGAACGTGTTTCGATTTAAGTATAACTTAACTTTTATATGTTAAGTGATTAATCCCGAATGCCTTGGCTATTTATAGATCACCAGGCTGAACCGGGACCCGCTACCACTACCCCTTACCGTACTCGACTACCAGGCAAGTTTCAATTCCCTTCTTTTAGGCTGTTGTTGTGATTGAATATATATATATATGATTGCTGATATACATATGCCATTGCATGCATGCCTACTTTCAAGTTGAATTGATATACTTGTTCCCTGAATGTTATTGTTGGCTTATAAGCTAGATAGTTATATATCAGTTATAAGCCGGTTATTGTAAGACCCTCATAGAAGGGCGTATACCTCTCATTAATCATATATAGATCGGGAGTCAATATTCCTTGATATATCGAGATTACCTCGGAAGAAAGTATTTAAGTAAATATTTTCTATTATTCAAGCGACGAATATTATTTGAATATTCGTTCGAGATTATTTATTTAATGATCCTTATTTCAAATAATTATTTGAACGTAACTATTCAACGAATAATATTTCTCAATATTCATTCAGAGTCGAATTGATTATCGATTATTATTTCGAATATTCCTTAAGGCTTGGATTACTAAATGAATATTACTTGATATTCATTTAGGATATTATTCATTAAATGAATATTACTTTTGAATATTCATTTAAATTCCTAATTAATTATGAATATTACCTTAAATATTCTTTTCAGGTCTAATTAATTAATGAATGTTGTTTTGAATATTCATTTAAATATTTATTTATTCAATAAATATACTCCTGATATTTCTTCAGGGATTATTTTGAGAAATACTCTGATTAAAGATATTCTTTCATATTCCCAAATATTCTTTCAATATTTCAACTCAATAAATATTCTCTGAATATTTACTCCATACTTAAAATAATCTCGATAAGGTTTATCTTCTTCGATTATTACAGAAAATATTTCGAAGTCATATTATTATTAATCTTATATCAAGAAAGGTTCCCAGACATCATTCATCTTTGAGTCTATCTCCTTAATAATAAGGGAACCTTACTTGGAAAAATGTTATTTATCTTGTCGACTTCCCGGTCATAAAGTATTCCCTTCACCCGCAACTCGGGTGCTGTTGACTTATTAAGTCATTGCTTACCTTCTCATCTTTCGAGGGGTAAGATTACTGGAACAAGTTGATATCCGTTACCAATTAATAGCTTGGGAGATATTGGTAAATTTTCCTTTCCAACTAGATACGACTACTTTGTGGAGTCTTATCAACAAGTATTATAATTGGGGAAAGGGGGACGAACGTTACATTCAGAATCATGAATTCTATTTGAACTAGGAGTCGTGTAAGAGGCCGAGTAGCGCCGGTCCATCCCCTTTGGCCCAACCGTTGGCCGGGGAGAGCTAGTAAGGCGGTATACAAGTAAAGCCGTCAGTTCTTCCTTCTACCGGTAGTAAATCTAAATTGAGCTGTACGATCTCGACTGATCATCAAGATTGGAACAGCGGGCGCGGTGAATACTCCATCATTGGTTCATCATCCAAATTTATTTATTTCCTGCAACATGATTACTGTTGGCAGAGTTGGAAAAGTGTCATAACTGGAATTGCAACCTTTTCTTGCAAGTTCCTCTTCTTAATAACAATAAGAATATCTCGCTTACTTTGATGTAGCAGATATTTCTTCAAACAAATACTTTCAGTTACCTTGTAACTTCATCGTTCATATTATACTGGCATCATTTCCGTAAATGCATGGCATATGGTTTAAAAGATAGCTTTGAACTGTGTTAATTATCGTTCAGTTATATATTTGTTGGTGGGCTTTCGCTCACCCTTGCTTTGTTTATATTATGTCACAACAACAGCTAGGACAGATGGCTCGCGTCAGGCGCACTCGGCGCAAGCAGGTTACCCGACCCACCGGACTACCCGCTGAGATGCTAGCCGCCATTGCTGAGGTAGCATAGTTAGACAGCTTTTGTTTCCTGTTTAACTATATATATAATTAATGTAATCAACGGCAAAACTTTTAAACCTATGATGTTATCCTTTTGGGATTGTAATAACTTTTATTCGTAAACCCTTAATGTAAGACTTATTTCAATTTCATCTCTGGGACTATAACTGTTGTGTGTGTGAGTGGTAATTATTGGGGGGTCACAGCATGTGATTTATTTATTGTGGACTCAAGTCAAGTATTATGAATGGATGTAAGATCGTAACCACCAGATCCCTGACCCCGGATCTGGGGGTGTTACAGAGATGGTATCAGAGCGAGAGTTATATATCCCAAGAGATGATACGACGTTATATAATAATAAATTCAATAATATAATAAGAACCCTTGCCAGGTTCACCTAAAACCCTTACGGGAACTTTTTAAGTATCATGATAGTAACATAGTTCGTCTTGTGTAGGCGAGCGACTTGTCGGCCTAGGAGGCAGCTGCGAGACAGCATGATGAGGACATGTTCCGGACTAGGGACCCATACTATGAGCACTTGCCTGAGGATGATACTGAGCCTGAGGAGGAGGACGCTGAGGAGGTCCAGGTTGATGCTGATACTGATGTGATCGAGTCTGAGGAGGAGGACCCTGAGGAGGTCCAGGATGATGCTGACGCAGATGTTGTTGAGACTGAGGGGGAGGAGGACCCGGAGGGGATCCAGACAGGACAGGATGCTGAGTTAGTGGTTGAGGATGATGATTATTGGGTTATGACTGAGTTCAGGACTATGGGAGATGACACTGACATGACCACGGATCAGGTGGTGCCGGTATATGAGGGTGTTGAGGGAGATATAGATGAGCCAGTAGTTGGTGCTGTAGGGAGTTCTGGACTTTTTGTGCCACTCCTCCCTGTTGAGAGAGCCCCTACCCCACCACCACTACCTGTGAGCCCCTACCCCGACGAGTTTGAGGAGCTTACCCCAGAGCCCCAGCAGACAGAGACTGCCGTTCCAGCTGAGCCATCCACCCCACCTCATGCCCCGATAGGAGGAGTCCCAGTATGTGTTCACAACTTGATTGTGAACGGGCTTTATAGAGAGTTGTCTGTGGCAGATGCCAGGTTGGCAGAGTCTAGGAGTGAGTTAGCAGCAGAGAGAGCCGCCCGGATGAGGGTGCAGGGCAGGAGGACTATCAGTGACAGAGTTGGGTATAGGGCTGTGACCCGCATCGAGCTGAGGGCTCGGGTGAGGGTGCGACAGTTGCCTACTGATGGGCATGGTAGGGTAGACAGAGCAGAGGCTGAGGAGGTTTTCCGCATCGCCATGGGGAGGGTTCGGAGGATGTTTCGTCGTGACGGCTGATTTCAGATGTAGTGATGCAGTGGTCTAGTTGTCTAGTCATGTACGGACATAGTAGTGCCGGCTTTTGTAGGGATGGTTTTCTTGTACTTGTTTTCCCTTTTTGCAGACTAGACAGATAGACAGCATATTTCACTTTTGACTTGTTGTTGTTGTTAGGATGGTTGTACTTTAAACTATCGTTGTAACTCGGATGTTGTACCTTTTCGGTACCTGGTATATATTTGTTTCCATTTCAGTCATTACAATTTTGTTGGGATGTGATCACGAGTTTATTAGCATATGTATTACTTTTCGATTAAGTTGCCATGAGATATAAAACTGTGGGATTTTAAACCCAATCATGTAAAGAAATGTGCAAGGAAAAATCCTCTAAAACAGATCAGTGAACCTAATGTATAACTTTCCAAATTTCAGTAAAATGCCTCCAAGACGAATGGGCACTAGGGCTAACCCCCGCGAATCTACTGACCAAGAAAGTCACAACCAACACGAGGAAAACCGTGAAAGTAGTGAGGAACAAGATCAGGACTATAATGAGCAAGAAGATTCCCAGTATGGAGCAGAGGATGAACCCCTGTACTCTGAAGAATTTGAAAGGGAAATAGAGGGTGGAGAAACTGAAGTAGAACAGGAAGGGGAGAACCAGGGCGGAAACCCCATGGGCCAGTTTATGGATCTACTTAGGCAGAATTTGAACCAATACCCCCAACCACCACCAAGCAACAACACTTCAGTGACAAATTCCTTTAGGGCCTTTAAGTCCCTTAAGCCCCCAGAGTTCCACGGATCGGCTGATCCCGTTGAGGCGAGGGCCTGGATCAAAGAAATGGAAAAGTCTTTTGAGATTCTGAGTATCAATGAGGCTCAGAAGACTGTTTTTGCTACTTACCTACTAAAGGGAGAGGCCAATTATTGGTGGGAAGCCAAGAAAAACATGGAGACTGATGCTGTCATAGCCTGGGAAAGGTTCAAACAATTATTCCTGGAGAAGTACTTCCCGAAGTTCATGAAAACCTAGATGGAACTTAAGTTCTTGGAACTGAAACAGAACAATATGTCAGTGGCTGACTATGAGGCTAAATTTACTGAGCTATCAAGATTTGTGCCAGAGTTTGTAGACACAGAAGAGAAGAAAGCTAACAGGTTTCAACAAGGGCTGAAACAGTGGATCCAGAATAGGGTGGCTGTTTTAGAGATTACAGATTACGCCACCTTGGTGCAGAAGGCAACCATTGTGGAGGCTGGTAGTGATCAGATGCAGAGAGAGAGAGAGAAAGGGGGGATAAAGAGAAAGCATGTTAGTATGGGCGGAAGATCCGCTGGAGGAAAACCCCGAACCAAGTTTAATCGAGGAGCGGTCTCCCTACCAGGGAGGAATGTAGGGTTTAAACCATCTGCTAGTGTAAGTGTGAGCCAGGGCGGCCATCAATCAGGAATGTCCCGTTCCAACCCTTCTCGACCTCTATTGCCATTGTGTGCTACTTGTGGGAAGAGGCACTCCGGGGTGTGCAACCTGAAGCAGATAAACTGTTATAAGTGTGGGCGAGCTGGGCATTATGCCACCTCTTGCACCACGGTCATCCCTAACAGCACGACCTGTTTCCAGTGTGGACAGCGAGGGCACATGAGGAAGGATTGCCCAAAGAACAAACCAGCAGCATCAGGAGCAAGCAAGGTTGCCTCAAATAGGCCACCAACTGCTAGGACTTTCAATATGTCAGTACAAGATGCCGTGAGGGACACAGATGTGATAGCAGGTACTTTTTCTCTCAATTCAGTCAGTGCAAATGTCTTATTTGATTCAGGAGCAACTAAGTCTTTTATATCTAGAGATTTTGCGCATAAGTTGAAACTTAAAACCCAGCAACTAAGAGATTCCTTACTAGTAGAAATAGCTAATCAGGAAATCGTACCGGTTAATCAAATTCACCCCGATTGTAAGCTAGAAATAGGAGGACGATCCTTCTATGTCGATTTAATTCCTTTTAAGCTAGGGGAATTCGATGTCATTTTGGGTATGGATTGGTTGTCTCGCAATGATGCGCAGATAGATTGTAAAGGGAAAAAGGTTAAGTTGAAAACCCCAGGGAAGAAAGAAATGGTGTTTAAGGGGATGCGACAGACCCCGAAAATTCTGACCATGGCGCAAACCAAGAGATTATTACGAAAAGGGAACGAGGCTTATTTAGCCTACGTTATAGACACTCAGAAGGAAGTGCCAAGATTGCAAGACATTCTGGTAGTTAATGAGTTCGAGGACGTGTTCCCACAAGATCTTCCCGGACTACCACCTGATAGGGTAATTGAGTTTGCCATCGAATTAGCCCCGGGGACGGCGCCAGTTTCGAAGGCCCCGTACCGACTAGCCCCAATGGAAATGAAGGAGCTAGCTGAACAATTACAGGAATTGTTGGATAAGGGCATGATAAGGCCCAGTGTGTCGCCTTGGGGCGCACCAGTGTTGTTTGTTAAGAAAAAGGATGGAAGTATGAGGTTATGCATCGACTACAGAGAATTGAACAAGCTAACCATAAAGAATAAGTATCCATTGCCCAGGATAGACGATTTATTTGACCAACTAAGAGGAGCTGAATACTTCTCTAAGATTGATTTGAGAACGGGATATCACCAACTGAAAATCAAACCTGAGGATATCCCGAAGACTGCATTCCGCACCAGATATGGACATTATGAGTTCCTAGTTATGTCATTTGGATTGACCAACGCCCCAGCAGCCTTCATGGACCTAATGAATAGGGTGTTCAAGGAATATTTGGACAAATTCGTGATAGTTTTCATTGATGATATTCTTATCTACTCAAAGACAGAGGCAGAACACGCTGAACATTTAAGGATAACCTTAGAAATACTCAGGAAGGAGCAGTTATATGCCAAGTTCTCCTAGTATGAGTTTTGGAAAAATGAGGTACAATTCGTAGGGCACGTGATCAATAGAGAAGGAGTGTTGGTTGACCCCTCCAAGATAGAAGCAGTTTCAAACTGGGAACGGCCAACTACTCCAACCGAGGTGAGGAGTTTCATTGGACTGGCCGGATATTACAGGAGATTTGTCCAAGACTTTGCGAAACTCGCAGCTCCATTAACTCGACTTACCCGTAAAACCGAGAAATTTGAATGGACTGAGAAATGCGAGAAGAGTTTCCAGGAGTTAAAGAAGAGGCTGGTGACAGCCCCAGTGCTGGCATTACCTGATGGAAAAGGAGATTTCGTGATTTACAGTGACGCTTCGCATAAAGGACTGGGATGCGTGCTTATGCAGCACGGCAAGGTAATAGCGTATGCGTCTAGGCAATTGAAGGATTATGAAGTCAGATATCCCACGCATGATCTAGAACTAGCAGCCATAGTCTTCGCTTTAAAGATTTGGAGACACTACCTGTATGGGGAAAAATGCGAGATTTACACAGACCATAAGAGCCTCAAATACATTTTCACTCAGAAAGAGCTTAACATGCGCCAGAGGAGGTGGTTAGAGTTAATCAAGGATTACGACTGTGAAATTCGCTATCACCCGGGCAAAGCCAATGTGGTGGCTGACGCCCTTAGTCGGAAAGAGAAGCTCAAGATGATAACTTCAGAGAAAGAGCTAGTGAAGGATTTTGAGAAGTTGGAAATCGAGGTTAAGTTACCCGGAGAGGGCCAAGAGAAGTTGATGGAAATTAGAATCCAACCTCCATTGTTAGAAAAGATTAGACTGTGCCAGGAACGGATGATGGAGGAAGAAAAGAACTCCACAGAAGAGCTAATGACCGGGGAGGAAATTAAGTGCGAAAGAGACAAGGAAGGGATCATGAGGTACACATACAGGATATGGATCCCAAATGTTCAGGAGCTCAAGGATGAGATTTTAAATGAGGCACACAACTCAAGATACTCAGTGCACCCCGGTAGCACTAAAATGTATAGGGATTTGAAGGAGTATTACTGGTGGCCCAATATGAAAAAGGACGTAGCAGAGTGGGTAAGCAGATGCTTGACCTGCCAACGAGTGAAGGCAGAGCACCAGAAACCCAGCGGACTTCTACATCCCTTAGAGATTCCAGAATGGAAATGGGAACATATAGCCATGGATTTCGTAGTAGGTTTACCCAGGACCAAGGCTAATCATGACACCATATGGGTAATTGTAGATCGACTGACGAAATCGGCTCACTTTCTCCCGATCAACGAAAGGTACACGGTCGACAGACTAGTGGACATCTACTTAAAAGAGATAGTGGCGCGACATGGAGTCCCAGTCGCAATAGTATCCGATCGAGATCCTAGATTTAACTCCAGGTTTTGGAGGAGTTTTCAAGAATGTGTAGGGACCCGGCTGAACATGAGCACAGCCTACCACCCCCAGACAGATGGGCAAAGTGAAAGGACCATCCAAACGCTAGAGGATATGTTGAGAGTCTGCGCGATAGACTTCAAAGGAAGTTGGGATGATCACTTGCCATTGGTTGAGTTCTCCTATAATAACAGTTATCATTCAAGCATTGGGATGCCACCTTATGAGGCCCTTTATGGAAGAAAATGTCGATCTCCCTTGTATTGGGATGAAGTTGGAGAGCGAAAGATGCTCGGGCCCGAAGTGGTCCAACGAACTAAAGATGCAGTAGATCTAATCAGAGGACGGTTGGTAGCAGCCCAGGATCGACAAAAGAAATATGCCGACTTAGCTCGGAAAGGCAAGGAATACGAGGTAGGGGACCTAGTGTTCTTGAAAGTGTCACCTTGGAAAGGTTTAATGAGATTTGGGAAGAAAGGAAAGCTGAGTCCCAGATACATTGGACCATTTGAGATCTTGAGACGGATTGGGGAACTAGCTTATGAACTCGCATTGCCCCCGAATCTACAACAGGTGCACAATGTGTTCCATGTTTCGATGCTGAGGAAGTATAATCCGGATGCTAAGCATATTGTAGAGTATGAGCAAGTGGACATGCAACCAGACCTGACCTATGTGGAGCAACCTGTGGAAATCATAGACCGGAAAGAACAAGTGCTCCGAAACAAGGTCATTCAGCTAGTCAGAGTTTTGTGGCAGAACCACAATGTAGAAGAATCCACCTGGGAACTTGAAAGCGCAATGCAAGAGAAGTACCCCCACTTGTTTTCAAACTGATTCCGGGACGGAATCCTTTTAAGAAGGGGAAACTGTAAGAACCCTGATTTTTGGTGGAATTAAAACTTTTATGTATTTAATGATGTAAGAATGAATAGTGGATATGGCTACAATGTAATAATTGATAATTGGGAAAGAATGAATGGAATTCGACTTTATTATGTTTATGTCTTGAAGAATGCTAAAGGGTGACAACATAGGTAAGAATAATCTATCTTCTTAGGGAATAAGATATGGCAACTTCAAGCAAGAGAATACTCTCATGTCATCCAGATCGATAACGATTAATCCAGTAGTTCCGTAAAAAGGTTAAGGAACGATCGAAAGAGAATACGGACACTTATACAACCCTAAGAGAACAAGTAAAGAATACAGAATGAATAGTGTTTTAATAGGAGTATATAATAATATGAGACGACACTATATAGAAGTATTCGGAACGGATTTCTGAGTTCGTATTAGTGATCCAGGGGGAAAATAAGTGTATGTAAAAGCTGTCGGATTCTGAAAAACCGCACTTTTATTTTCTCCGAGAGTTCCCTGGACACTGATAGCCTTAAGTATTTAACGAATGGATTAAAGGAATATAAAATGGAAAGTTAGAATGAAAGATGGGGAATGAAAGTATTAATATTAAAGAGGATTCCCGGTAAACCCTAATTAGAAATCCGTGAAATATTCTCACGAACGATAAATCGAAACGGGTAATAACCGGACACAGAAACAAGCAGAAGAAGCAAGAGTCTTGTGCAAGCTACTAGTATAAATATCTAGTAACTAAACTAGAAGCAAGGAACTAGCAACTTAGAAGAAGAACCAAGTACTTAGCAAGTAACTACCTAGTTAAGCATTAACCACCACAAAACCAACACATGTCTTGCCATTTGAGCATCCAACACCTCACCACTTTATTAAAGCAACTTTTACAAGATATTATGTTTTAAGTGGATGAGAGTAAAGGAGATTAAAACACAAAAAAAAAAATCAAAGAAACCAAGCAATTCTCTCCCCCCCCTTGCAAACAAGAAGCATTCGGCTATGTCCTTTAATTCCAAATCCAAACTCAACCTTCCCACCATTGTTTGTTCTTGAAATAATTAAGGTGAGTCTTACATTTCATAAAACTTATCTCCTCAAAATCTTAGCTTCAAACTCATCCATTTCCATTTTCAAATAAATCATTCAAGAGGAGCATGAATAGTGTTCTTCTTGAACTAACTTGGTTTTCTTGATTTTTCATGGTTGGTATAGCAAGCATAATCACTCCTAAGGACCATACAAGGCTTAGTAAGGCTATATCACTATCTAAGGAAGGTATAAAGCTCTTGAAACCCTAACCCTTGTTTGAGATTTAAGCATGATTATGTATGGATTTTGGATTAATGATGTAAATAGCTAGATGAACGGAAAGGCATTGCTTGGCCTCAGTTCATGTATATAAGTCATGTATATGTTGTTTGGGTTGGATGCTATGTGTATGGGAAGATTCGAAATTGATAGATATTCGATTTACAGCCGTTATAATGCCCGATTTTACAATACCATGTTTTGTATGCCATTTTCCATGTCGAACCCCTACTGTCCAGAGACCTTATCTGCCATGATAGGATAGGTAATGCTCTAAGCTTCGTTTTGATATAAAGATCACGTGAAACGGACTTACGGTTTAGGATTTATGACCAAATTACTAAAAGTAGTTCGAATCCGTAAATGAAAGTTCGTAACTGAAATCGAACCCTCGTAAGCTATGTAACGTCATGGCGAATCTTGGTAAATAAATACTAGGGGTAAGAAGGAAGGTGTGAAAGAAAACCGTATGTCAAAAAGAGCATTTTTCGATTTATTAAAAATGTTCGAGTCAAGGTTAAACGCGAACGAACCCCTAAAAGACGACTCTTTTATAACTTTGGTAAAACACTTAGAAAATGGGCGATAAAACTCGGAGTAAAATATTGGTTCGTAACGATCAACCTTAGAACTCATATGACTTAAGTATGTCCCAAGTATAAGTGCAGTGACATGTCGTGTTAACGAACGAATGTCGGGTCGGATCAGTGATAATAAGTAATCCACTAAAAGGGGTATAACGAGATAACTCGAGAACGTGTTTCGATTTAAGTATAACTTAACTTTTATATGTTAAGTGATTAATCCCGAATGCCTTGGCTATTTATAGATCACCAGGCTGAACCGGGACCCGCTACCACTACCCCTTACCGTACTCGACTACCAGGCAAGTTTCAATTCCCTTCTTTTAGGCTGTTGTTGTGATTGAATATATATATATATGATTGCTGATATACATATGCCATTGCATGCATGCCTACTTTCAAGTTGAATTGATATACTTGTTCCCTGAATGTTATTGTTGGCTTATAAGCTAGATAGTTATATATCAGTTATAAGCCGGTTATTGTAAGACCCTCATAGAAGGGCGTATACCTCTCATTAATCATATATAGATCGGGAGTCAATATTCCTTGATATATCGAGATTACCTCGGAAGAAAGTATTTAAGTAAATATTTTCTATTATTCAAGCGACGAATATTATTTGAATATTCGTTCGAGATTATTTATTTAATGATCCTTATTTCAAATAATTATTTGAACGTAACTATTCAACGAATAATATTTCTCAATATTCATTCAGAGTCGAATTGATTATCGACTATTATTTCGAATATTCCTTAAGGCTTGGATTACTAAATGAATATTACTTGATATTCATTTAGGATATTATTCATTAAATGAATATTACTTTTGAATATTCATTTAAATTCCTAATTAATTATGAATATTACCTTAAATATTCTTTTCAGGTCTAATTAATTAATGAATGTTGTTTTGAATATTCATTTAAATATTTATTTATTCAATAAATATACTCCTGATATTTCTTCAGGGATTATTTTGAGAAATACTCTGATTAAAGATATTCTTTCATATTCCCAAATATTCTTTCAATATTTCAACTCAATAAATATTCTCTGAATATTTATTCCATACTTAAAATAATCTCGATAAGGTTTATCTTCTTCGATTATTACAGAAAATATTTCGAAGTCATATTATTATTAATCTTATATCAAGAAAGGTTCCCAGACATCATTCATCTTTGAGTCTATCTCCTTAATAATAAGGGAACCTTACTTGGAAAAATGTTATTTATCTTGTCGACTTCCCGGTCATAAAGTATTCCCTTCACCCGCAACTCGGGTGCTGTTGACTTATTAAGTCATTGCTTACCTTATCATCTTTCGAGGGGTAAGATTACTGGAACAAGTTGATATCCGTTACCAATTAATAGCTTGGGAGATATTGGTAAATTTTCATTTCCAACTAGATACGACTACTTTGTGGAGTTTTATCAACAAGTATTATACTTGGGGAAAGGGGGACGAACGTTACATTCAGAATCATGAATTCTATTTGAACTAGGAGTCGTGTAAGAGGCCGAGTAGCGCCGGTCCATCCCCTTTGGCCCAACCGTTGGCCGGGGAGAGCTAGTAAGGCGGTATACAAGTAAAGCCGTCAGTTCTTCCTTCTACCGGTAGTAAATCTAAATTGAGCTGTACGATCTCGACTGATCATCAAGATTGGAACAGCGGGCGCGTTGAATACTCCATCATTGGTTCATCATCCAAATTTATTTATTTCCTGCAACATGATTACTGTTGGCAGAGTTGGAAAAGTGTCATAACTGGAATTGCAACCTTTTCTTGCAAGTTCCTCTTCTTAATAACAATAAGAATATCTCGCTTACTTTGATGTAGCAGATATTTCTTCAAACAAATACTTTCAGTTACCTTGTAACTTCATCGTTCATATTATACTGGCATCATTTCCGTAAATGCATGGCATATGGTTTAAAAGATAGCTTTGAACTGTGTTAATTATCGTTCAGTTATATATTTGTTGGTGGGCTTTCGCTCACCTTTGCTTTGTTTATATTATGTCACAACAACAGCTAGGACAGATGGCTCGCGTCAGGCGCACTCGGCGCAAGCAGGTTACCCGACCCACCGGACTACCCGCTGAGATGCTAGCCGCCATTGCTGAGGTAGCATAGTTAGACAGCTTTTGTTTCCTGTTTAACTATATGTATAATTAATGTAATCAACGGCAAAACTTTTAAACCTATGATGTTATCCTTTTGGGATTGTAATAACTTTTATTCGTAAACCCTTAATGTAAGACTTATTTCAATTTCATCTCTGGGACTATAACTGTTGTGTGTGTGAGTGGTAATTATTGGGGGGTCACAGCATGTGATTTATTTATTGTGGACTCAAGTCAAGTATTATGAATGGATGTAAGACCGTAACCACCAGATCCCTGACCCCGGATCTGGGGGTGTTACAGTCCAGCATTCGTTTGTAATTAGTTCGAAATTTAATGGGTGTTATTCTACTGAGTTCTGATTTGGTTGTGTTTGACCCGTTTTAAAGTTATCGGTTGGCTAATAAATTCTCGTGGCATGTCGTATTTGGTGGTTTTTGAGTGGATTTCCTTCTTTTTTTCTTT
Organism: Saposhnikovia divaricata; assembly: GCA_036435485.1. Lineage (NCBI taxonomy): Eukaryota > Viridiplantae > Streptophyta > Magnoliopsida > Apiales > Apiaceae > Saposhnikovia > Saposhnikovia divaricata. The sequence goes on from CM071599.1 coordinate 40,993,624, forward strand.
GTATTTTCATTTTTTCATGGTTTTTGTAAACTTCTAATATTAACTCGTTCGTGTTGACTCGTTTTTTTTTGCATATTAACTCGTTTTCTTCACTGAGTTGCTCTGTTGGTGATTGTTGTTGTGTTCTGTGAGTCATCGCCTGGTGTTGAGATGTGGTTTAGAGAGTTCAGCATTCGTTTGTAATTAATTCGAAATTTGCTGGGTGTTATTCTATTGAGGTCTGATTTGGTTGTGTTTTACCCGTTTTAATATTATCGGTTGACTGATAAATTCTCGTGGCATGTCGTATCCGGTGGTTTTTGAGGGTATTTCCTTCCTTTTTTTGTCTTTGTAATTTTGTTTTCTTTTTCTTCATTTTTCTAAATTTCTAATATTTACTCGTTCGTGTTGACTCGTTGTGTTTGCATATAAACATGCTTTCTTCACTGAGTTCCTCTGTTGGTGATTGTTGTTGTGTTCTATGAGTCATCGCCTGGTGTTGAGACGTTGTTTAGAGACTTCGGCATTCGTTTGTAATTAGTTCAAAATTTGTTGGGTGTTATTCTACTGAGTTCTGATTTGGTTGTGTTTTACCCGTTTTAATGTTATCGTTTGGCTGATAAATTCTCGTGGCATGTCGTATTTGGTGGTTTTTGAGTGGATTTCCTTCTTTTCCTTTCTTTGTAATTTCATTTTTTTATCGTTTTTGTAAATTTCTAATATTAATTAGTTCGTGTTGACTCATTTTGTTTGCATATTAACTAGTTTTCTTCACTGAGTTGATCTGTTGGTGATTGTTGCTGTGTTCTGTGAGTCATCGTCTGGTGTTGGGATGTTGTTTAGAGAGTTCAGCATTCGTTTGTAATTAGTTCGAAATTTGCTGGGTGTTATTCTACTGAGTTCTGATTTGGTTGTGTTTTACCCGTTTTAATGTTATCGGCTGGCTGATAAATTCTCGTGGCAAGTCAAATTTGGTGGTTATTGAGTGGATTTCCTGCTTTTTTTTCTTTGTAATTTCCTTTTTTTAATCGTTTTCGTAAATTTGTAATATTAACTCGTTCGTGTTGACTCGTTTTGTTTGCATATTAACTCTTTTTCTTCATTGAGTTGCTCTGGTTGTGATTGTTACTGTGTTATGTGAGTCATCGCCTGGTGTTGAGATGTGGTTTAGAGAGTTCAGCATTCATTTGTAATTAGTTCGAAATTTGCTGGGTGTTATTCTATTGAGTTCTGATTTGGTTGTGTTTTACCCATTTTAAAGTTATCGGTTGGCTGATAAATACTCTTGGCATGTAGTATCTGGTGGTTTTTGAGTGGATTTCCTTCCTTTTTTTTGTCTTCGTAATTTCATTTTTTTTCTTCATTTCTGTAAATTTCTAATATTAACTCGTTCGTGTTGACTCGTTTTGTTTGCATATTAACTAGTTTTCTTCACTGAGTTGCTCTGTTGGTGATTGTTGCTATGCTCTGTGAGTCATTGCCTGGTGTTGAGATGTGGTTTAGAGAGTTGAGCATTCGTTTGTAAATAGTTCAAAGTTTGCTGGGTCTTATTCTACTGAGTTCTGATTTGGTTGTGTTTTACCCGTTTTAATGTTATCGGTTGGCTGATAAATTCTCGTGGCAAGTCGTATTTGGTGGTTTTTGAGTTGATTTCCTTTTTTTTCTTTGTAATTTCATTTTTTTCTTCGTTTTTATAAATTTCTAATATTAACTCGTTCGTGTTGACTCATTTTATTTGTATCTTAACTCGATTTCTTCACTGAGTTGCTCTTTTGGTCATTGTTGTTGTGTTCTGTGAGTCATCGTCTGGTGTTGAGATGTGGTTTAGAGAGTCCAGCATTCGTTTGTAATTAGTTCGAAATTTAATGGGTGTTATTCTACTGAGTTCTGATTTGGTTGTGTTTGACCCGTTTTAAAGTTATCGGTTGGCTAATAAATTCTCGTGGCATGTCGTATTTGGTGGTTTTTGAGTGGATTTCCTTCTTTTTTTCTTTGTATTTTCATTTTTTCATGGTTTTTGTAAACTACTAATATTAACTCGTTCGTGTTGACTCGTTTTTTTTGCATATTAACTCGTTTTCTTCACTGAGTTGCTCTGTTGGTGATTGTTGTTGTGTTCTGTGAGTCATCGCCTGGTGTTGAGATGTGGTTTAGAGAGTTCAGCATTCGTTTGTAATTAGTTCGAAATTTGCTGGGTGTTATTCTATTGAGGTCTGATTTGGTTGTGTTTTACCCGTTTTAATGTTATCGGTTGACTGATAAATTCTCGTGGCATGTCGTATCCGGTGGTTTTTGAGGGTATTTCCTTCCTTTTTTTGTCTTTGTAATTTTGTTTTTTTTTCTTCATTTTTCTAAATTTCTAATATTTACTCGTTCGTGTTGACTCGTTGTGTTTGCATATAAACATGCTTTCTTCACTGAGTTGCTCTGTTGGTGATTGTTGTTGTGTTCTGTGAGTCATCGCCTGGTGTTGAGATGTGGTTTAGAGAGTTCGGCATTCGTTTGTAATTAGTTCAAAATTTGTTGGGTGTTATTCTACTGAGTTCTGATTTGGTTGTGTTTTACCCGTTTTAATGTTATCGTTCGGCTGATAAATTCTCGTGGCATGTCGTATTTGGTGGTTTTTGAGTGGATTTCCTTCTTTTCCTTTCTTTGTAATTTCATTTTTTTTATCGTTTTTGTAAATTTCTAAAATTAATTAGTTCGTGTTGACTCATTTTGTTTGCATATTAACTAGTTTTCTTCACTGAGTTGATCTGTTGGTGATTGTTGCTGTGTTCTGTGAGTCATCGTCTGGTGTTGGGATGTTGTTTAGAGAGTTCAGCATTCGTTTGTAATTAGTTCGAAATTTGCTGGTTGTTATTTTACTGAGTTCTGATTTGGTTGTGTTTTACCCATTTTAATGATATCGGTGGGCTGATAAATTCTCGTGGCATTTCGTATTTGGTGGTTTTTGTGTGGATTTCCTTCGTTTTTTTCTTTGTAATTTCAATTTTTCTTCATCGTTTTTGTAAATTTCTAATATTAACTCGTTCGTGTTGACTCGTTTTGTTTGCATATTAACTCGTTTTCTTCACTGAATTGCTCTGTTGGTGATTGTTGCTGTGTTCTGTGAGTCATCGCCTGGTGTTGAGATGTGGTTTAGAGATTTCTGCGTTCGTTTGTAAGTAGTTCGAATTTGCTGGGTGTTATTCAACTGAGTTCGGATTTGGTTGTGTTTTACCCGTTTTAATGTTATCGGTTGGCTGATAAATTCTTGTGGCATGTCGTATTTGGTGGTTTTTGAGTGGATTTCCTTCTTTTTTTTCTTTGTAATTTCATTTTTTTTAATCTTTTTTTTTTAAATTTCTAATATTAACTCATTCGTGTTGACTCATTTTGTTTGCATATTAACTAATTTTCTTCGCTGAGTTGCTCTGTTGGTGATTGTTGCTGTGTTCTGTGAGTCATCGCCTGGTGTTGAGATGTGGTTCAGAGAGTTCGGCATTCCTTTGTAATTAGCTCGAAATTTGCTGGGTGTTATTCTACTGAGTTCTGATTTGGTTGTGTTTTACCCGTTTTAATGTTATCGGTTGGCTCATAAATTCTCGTGGTATGTCGTGTTTGGTGGTTTTTGAGTGGATTTCCTTCTTTTCCTTTGTTTGTAATTATTTTTTTTTTCATCATTTTGGTAAATTTCTAAAATTAACTCGTTCGTGTTGACTCGTTTTGTTTGCATATTAACTAGTTTTCTTCACTGAGTTGCTCTGTTGGTGATTGTTGTTGTGCTCTGTGAGTCATCGCCTAGTGTTGAGATGTGGTTTAGAGAGTTAAGCATTCGTTTGTAAATAGTTCAAAGTTTGCTGGGTCTTATTCTACTGAGTTCTGATTTGGTTGTGTTTTACCCGTTTTAATGTTATCGGTTGGCTGATAAATTCTCGTGGCAAGTCGTATTTGGTGGTTTTTGAGTGGATTTCCTTCTTTTTCTTTCTTTGTAATTTCATTTTTTTTCTTCGTTTTTGTAAATTTCTAATATTAACTCGTTCGTGTTGACTCGTTTTATTTGTATCTTAACTCGATTTCTTCATTGAGTTGCTCTTTTGGTCCTTGTTGTTGTGTTCTGTGAGTCATCGTCTGGTGTTGAGATGTGGTTTAGAGAGTCCAGCATTCGTTTGTAATTAGTTCGAAATTTACTGGGTGTTATTCTACTGAGTTCTGGTTTGGTTGTGTTTGACCCGTTTTAAAGTTATCGGTTGGCTGATAAATTCTCGTGGTATGTCGTATTTGGTGGTTTTTGAGTGGATTTCCTTCTTTTCCTTTGTTTGTAATTATTTTTTTTTCATCATTTTGGTAAATTTCTAAAATTAACTCGTTCGTGTTGACTCGTTCTGTTTGCATGTTAACTCGTTTTCTTCACAGAGTTGCTCTGTTGGTGATTGTTGCTGTGTTCTGTGAGTCTTCGCCTGGTGTTGAGATGTGGTTTAGAGAGTTCAGCATTTGTTTGTGATTAGTTCGAATTTGCTGGGTGTTATTTTACTGAGTTCTGATTTTGTTGTGTTTTACCCGTTTTAATGTTATCGGTTGGCTGATAAATTCTCGTGGCATATCGTATTTGGTGGTTTTTAAGTGGATTTCCTTCTCTCTTTTTTTCTTTTTAATTTCGTTTTTTCATCATTTTTGTAAATTTCTAATATTAACTCGTTCGTGTTGACTCGTTTTGTTTGCATATTAACTCGTTTTCTTCATTGAGTTGCTTTGTTGGTGATTGTTGCTGTGTTCTGTGAGTCATCGCCTGGTGTTGAGATGTGGTTTAGAGAGTTCAGCATTCGTTTGTAAGTAGTTCGAATTTCCTGGGTGTTATTCAACTGAGTTCTGATTTGGTTGTGTTTTACCCGTTTTAATGTTATCGGTTGGCTGATAAATTCTCGTGACATGTCGTATCCGGTGGTTTTTGAGTGGATTTCCTTCCTTTTTTTTTCTTTGTAATTTTGTTTTTTTCTCATTTTTTTAAATTTCTAATATTAACTCGTTCGTGTTGACTCGTTGTGTTTGCATATAAACAAGCTTTCTTCACTAAGTTGCTCTGTTGGTGATTGTTGTTGTGTTATGTGAGTCATCGCCTGGTGTTGAGATGTGGTTTAGAGAGTCCAGCATTCCTTTGTAATTAGTTCGAAATTTGCTAGGTGTTATTCTACTGAATTCTGATTTGGTTGTGTTTGAAACGTTTTAATGTTATCGGTTGGCTGATAAATTCTCGTGGCATGTCGTATTTGGTGGTTTTTGAGTGGATTTCCTTCTTTTTTTCTTTGTAATTTCATTTTTTCGTGGTTTTGTAAACTTCTAATATAAACTCATTCGTGTTGACTCGTTTTTCTTGCATATTAACTCGTTTTCTTCACTGAGTTGCTCTGTTGGTGATTGTTGGTGTGTTCTGTGAGTCATCGCCTGCTTTTGAGATGTGGTTTAGAGAGTTCAGCATTCGTTTGTAATTATTTCAAAATTTGCTGGGTGTTATTCTATTGAGGTCTGATTTGGTTGTGTTTTACCCGTTTTAATGTTATCGGTTCATTGATAAATTCTCGTGGCATGTCGTATCTGGTGGTTTTTGAGTGGATTTCCTTCCTTTTTTTGTCTTTGCAATTTTGTTTTCTTTTTTCGTTTTTGTAAATTTCTAATATTAACTCGTTTGTGTTGACTCGTTGTGTTTGCATGTAAACACGTTTTCTTCACTGAGTTGCTCTGTTGGTGACTACTATTGTGTTCTATGAGTCATCGCCTGGTGTTGAGATGTGGTTTAGAGAGTTCGGCATTCGTTTGTAATTAGTTCAAAATTTGCTGGGTGTTATTCTGTTGTGTTCTGATTTGGTTGTGTTTTACCCGTTTTAATGTTATCGGTTGGCTGATAAATTCTCGTGGCATGTCGTATTTCGTGGTTTGTGAGTGGATTTCCTTCTTTTTATTCTTTGTAATTTCTTTTTTTTTCTTCATCGTTTTTGTAAATTTCTAATATTAACTCGTTCGTGTTGACTCGTTTTGCTTGCATATTAACTCGTTTTCTTCACCGAGTTGCTCTGTTGGTGATTGTTGCTGTGTTCTGTATGTCATCGCCTGGTGTTGAGATGTGGTTTAGAGAGTTCAGCGTTCGTTTGTAAGTAGTTCGAATTTGCTGGGTGTTATTCAACTGAGTTCTGATTTGGTTGTGTTTTACCCGTTTTAATGTTATCGGTTGGCTGATAAATTCTTGTGGCATGTCGAATTTGGTGGTTTTTGAGTGGATTTCCTTCTTTTCCTTTCTTTGTAATTTCATTTTTTTCATCGTTTTTGTAAATTTCTAATATTAACTCGTTCGTGTTGACTCGTTTTGTTTGCATATTAACTCGTTTTCTTCACTGAGTTGCTCTGTTGGTGATTGTTGCTGTGTTCTGTGAGTCATCGCCTGGTGTTGGGATGTTGTTTAGAGAGTTCAGCATTCGTTTGTAATTAGTTCGAAATTTGATGGGTGTTATTTTACTGAATTCTGGTTTGGTTGTGTTTTATCCATTTTAATGTTAACGGTTGGCTGATAAATTCTCGTGGCATGTCGTACTTGGTGGTTTGTGAGTGGATTTCCTTCTTTTTATTCTTTGTAATTTCTTTTCCACATCAATTATATCCTACTTATTACTCAATACACAAATATTTTCGTTACTTATATTTTCCTTTGTTTGTAATTTCTTTTTTTTTCTTCATCGTTTTTCTTATTACTCGTTGTGTTTGCATATAAACACGTTTTCTTCATTTAGTTGCTCTGTTGGTGATTGTTGCTGTGTTCTGTAAGTCATCGCCTGGTGTTGAGATGTGGTTTAGAAAGTTCGGCATTCCTTTGTAATTAGTTCGAAATTTGCTGGGTGTTATTCTACTGAGTTCTGATTTGGTTGTGTTTTACCCGTTTTAATGTTATCGGTTGGCTGATAAATTCTCGTGGCATGTCGTATTTGGTGGTTTTTGAGTGGATTTCCTTCTTTTTTTCTTTGTAATTTCGTTTTTTTTTCTTCATCGTTTTTCCTTAGAAGTTCCTCAACCTTGGTGGAAGTTACAAGTAGATGGAGCTGTCAACAATGGAGGAGCTGTCAGGATTGCAAAATATCATACTTAGAATTTACCTCCGAACTTTGGAGGTTCATTAGAGAAGAAAAATAACCGTAATTATATTAAATACTACTTTATCGTACTCTCACGTGTCAACATATTCTTGCTGTTCTGTCCATCATTCTATGAACCCATACTTTTGTTAATCTCATTAACATTCTCTTTCAAAATCTTTTTCAATCTTTAGAAGTTAATCTTGGGTTCCTCACTTGACCCCATTGTTATTGGAATTCCTCGCCTTACCGTGATTTCCGTCATATGCATAATAGTACTCTATCCGGTTTTAATCCCGGGAGATTGCTAAAGATACATCTATAATCTATTCATAACATTCCTTGCTGTACGCTTCATAGTTACCTCCATAATCTTTCCACATCAATTATATCCTACTTATTACTCAATACACAAATATTTTCGTTACTTATATTTTCCTTTGTTTGTAATTTCTTTTTTTTCTTCATCGTTTTTCTAAATTTCTAAAATTAACTCGTTCCTGTTAACTCGTTTTGTTTGCATATTAACTCGTTTTATTCACTGAGTTGCTCTGTTGGTGATTGTTGCTGTGTTCTTTGAGTCATCGCCTGGTGTTGAGATGTGGTTTAGAGAGTTCAACGTTCATTTGTAATTAGTTCGAATTTGCTGGGTGTTATTCTACTAAGTTCTGATTTGTTGTGTTTTACCCGTTTTAATGTTATCGGTTAGCTGATAAATTCTTGTGGAATGTCGTATTTCGTGGTTTTTGAGTGGATTTCCTTCTCTTTTTTCCTTTGTAATTTCATTTTTTTCATCGTTTTTTTAAATTTCTAATATTAACTCGTTCGTGTTGACTCGTCTTGTTTCCATATTAACTCATTTTCTTCACTGAGTTGCTCTGTTGGTGATTGTTGCTGTGTTTTGTGAGACATCGCCTGGTGTTGAGATGTGGTTTAGAGAGTTCAGAATTCGTTTGTAATTAGTTCGAAATTTGCTGGGTGTTATTCTACTGAGCTCTGATTTGGTTGTGTTTTACCCGTTTTAATGTTATCGGTTGGCTGATAAATTCTCGTGGCATGTCGTATCTGGTGGTTTTTGAGTGGATTTCCTTCCTTTTTTTTGTCTTTGTAATTTCATTTTTTTTCTTCCTTTTTATAAATTTCTAATATTAACTCGTTCGTGTTGACTCGTTTTGTTTGCATATTAACTCATTTTCTTCACTGAGTTGCTCTGTTGGTGATTGTTGCTGTGTTCTGTGAGTCATCGTCTGGTGTTGAGATGTGGTTTAGAGAGTTGAGCCTTCGTTTGTAATTAGCTCGAATTTGCTGGGTGTTATTCTACTGAGTTCTGATTTGGTTGTGTTTTACCCGTTTTAATGTTATCGGTTGACTGATTAATTCTCGTGGCATGTCGTATTTGGTGGTTTTGAGTGGATTTCCTTCTTTTTTTTCTTTGTAATTTCGTTTTTCTCATCGTTTTTGTAAATTTCTAATATTAACTCGTTCGTGTTGACTCGTTTTGTTTGTATATTAACTCATTTTCTTCACTGAGTTGCTCTGTTGGTGATTGTTGCTATATTAACCCTAAGTCATCGCCTGGTGTTGAGTTGTGGTTTAGAGAGTTCAGCATTCGTTTGTAATTAGTTCGAAATTTGCTGGGTGTTATTCTACATAGTTCTAATTTGGTTGTGTTTTACCCGTTTTAATGTTATCGGTTGGCTGATAAATTCTCGTGGCGTGTCGAATTTTGTGACAGCCCGGAAACCCGGTGTCACTAACTAGTAACATGCTTTGATAGATAATATAAAAAGAAAAGACACTCTCACAAGGCAGGATCTTTTCACCAGTTTTGGCTTTATAAAACAAGAATCTAAATTCAGTTATTACAAACCATAATACATCTAGTCCAAAAGTCTATCTGAATACATTACCAGTTATAAGTTTTATAAATATTATATTATTACAACTCGAAATTCCCGTTAGTCCCGGGGGACTACCTGAAACTGCAGTGCCTCAGCCCTGCGCAAATAGGCTCTCCCGCGCATACCAGGATATCTCCTAGAAGTAGAGCGACCACGATCCATCACTGTATGTCTGTAGGGTTAAAAGAATAAAACAAGGTGAGCAAAGAAAGCTCAGCAAGTAATAGTATATATATATATATATATATATATATATATATATATATATATATATATCAGCAGGTTATAAAACAGATGGTATATAAAAAAAACATGAATAATAAAGCAGATATTATATTGACAATTTAAATCACAAGGCATGTATTTAAATTCTAGAATATTTTTATCGTAGGAGGACATTTTATTTAAAACTTTTGTTCAAGCGAAATTTAGACTAATGTCTCAAACTGTAGATAGTTGGAATTATTAGACGCTTTTCTCAAAGTCTAAGTTTGTGATCAGCCACTTAGACCCGGAACCTCTGCGCTATGCATTGGCTCCTAAAAATAATCAATCCGGATATATAAAGCACTTATTGACCATGGCTTTATAAAATGCTGGGCTGGCGTCACCCGGTCCTCTTACGCTAATCTGGCGACATCTTAGGCCTATTCTCAGGGTGCTGGGCCGGCGTCTCGGTCCTCTTACGCAGTCATTCCAACTTCTATGCAAAAATAAGGAATTATCTCGTAAAATATTTTTATCTCTGATTAACTGTGTGAATCTAATGTTAAGAACGCACATATATATACTCAATCATCTCTGGTGTGTATCTCCCAATTAAGATCACACATATATACTCAATCATCAAGTATAGATTATTTATAAAAAAAAATCTGGACTAAAAATGAAGTATTCCTGTATTTAACAGTATGGTGTTGCAATAAAAATAATAACAATTTGATTTAAGAACCAAGCTTGTATCATAATTTAAAATAAGTCACTTGAATGATAAGTGAGGATAGTAGCACTTGCCTGGTAGTAGTATCACTGGACGAAAGAAAATGGAACCTAGTGTAACCGATCGTCTAACTCCAATGTCTCTGTACTATGAAACCCTAAAATATAAAATTAGTGTCACGTTAGTCGTCTGATTAGTTGCATTAACTAATATAACTGACGATTCGATCCCTAAAATCTACCCTTTCGCAATATAATAATTAGGCAGTGATAAGCAGTCAACACTTCATGTAATCACCTAATCAAATTAAGGGCAGATCATATCTAATTCTTATTTATAACGATAGCCAGATACATATATCAACAAGTATTTGTTATAACATTTAAACACATTGCGAATAGTTCTCCTCAACCATATATACCTATTTTTTTCAAAATATTAAATCATCGAATTCAACTGAGTAATTTATACAGTAAGATAGGCCTTAGAATACTTTTCAGAATGCTATTATTTGTAAGCATGGCATAATAATTGGATTTTATATGAATTTCTAAAGACGGCATGTTATTAAAACAAGTACACAGACTGTTGCCAAGATTACCAGATACCACATAGTTAGAGACAGAATTTCGAGATTCCTAAACAATAAAAGTTGTAGAGCATTCAGAGAGGTTTCTATCGAGTACTAACTCATATTTTTCTGATAAATATTGAGTGACTTATGCTCAGTTTAAAGTCTCAGTTTGCATAACTCAGCAGAAATATAATTTAAATATCTTGTATAAGTAAGCAAAACACAATACTTATATAGGTTATCTGCACACAACCACACAGCCTATGCATCCCTTATCCATAGTAAAAAAAATGGTTACCAAATAGTAATTACAAACCAAAAGATAGCAGCTAATAAGATTAAAGGAGCAGCAATATAAACAGCCAAAAACAACAACAAAACAGCATAAAAACCTCACAACACTCAAAGACCAAACTCTCGGCTTCACCGAGAGTTTCCAGCCCTCCCATGCACTCAACATTTCCCCACATAACCTGCACATAGCATTTAAAATCATACCCAAAACATTGAGCCAGTTATAAACAGATTTTAAGACTATAAGTGCTGCTGGAAATTTGCATTCTGCACAGAATTTTTAAAACAGATTTTTAACATTAAAAATATGGAATTTTGAATAAGATTACACCAGGTAGTTTTAGAGGGTTTCCCAAGGTTTCTAGAACCTCTTTAACTCTGAAAAATGGATATGTGAAACTCAAGTTATGAACTTTTAAAGATAAGTAATGTATCCTGAAATTTAAAAATCTGATTTGCATATACCTGACAAACCAAACATACTACCCATAACATTACCACTCCGCTTGTCAATCACTACACAACTCCATCTTGTTAACACATATCATCACATAACAATGTACACGCAAGGGTTTTAAGCACACATACGATCCACATATAAACACTGCAAAGCCGTCGAGAAAGAGAGCTGGATAAGGGAATCAATATTACAAACAGCCCTCACTCTATGATTTTTAGTAAATTGAAAATTCATTATTTTAATACGAAATTTTTATGAGACACTTCTAAACATTATATCAACCAACAGTAAAATTTTTAGAAATAAATTCATGGTTTAAAGTAGTAAAATAGGGTCTGGAAGTCAGGACCCGAGGCTGTTCAGCAACTTTGCGCCCAACTCAGAAAAATAGCTATAACTCACAATTCACACATTCAAATGACCTGATTCTTTCGCGAGCAAAAACTATGTTCTTATGAGCATGTCACCACAAGATTTCATACTATAATTCTGAGTTTAGGATACTTAAAAATTTAATCAAACACAGGGGTTATGCAGAATATACACATGATTTAGCCATACCATCATAACTCTGACTAACATAATTTGAATATGAAAATTCCCTGTAAAATTACTCAATACCCTCATGTGATCCTCAAAAGCATGATTTTTAACATTCAAATCAGCACACACACATAAAAAAAATCAACTCAAATATGAATATATCTACTAGAACTCAAAGTTACCGGTGATTGGTAAATAAGGTGAACAAGAGGAGAGGATGGCTTGCTATGGCTACTTGAATCAATCCCCCAAACTTGAATAACCAGTGTTGTGCGTATACTGAAGTGGCGGTGGTGAAGGTGTACAAGAGAAGAACAGATAGGGTAATAGTGTTATAAGGGAGACAAGAGAGAGAATAAGAACTGGGCTAAAAGCACGGGGAATTATTGAAGTTTATCAGCTGAGGGAATTAATGTTTTTTTTTTAAAGCCCACCGCCTCAAGTCATTCTAAAAAAAATCTACTATACGCCCCGAATTTCGATCCCAACATTTAAAAACGGGTAAATTAACATTTAAAATTCACAATGATGCTAATTTGTAAAATTCTTAAATAATCTAGAACTAATAAAAATGTGAAGGTGTTAATTTAATAGAATAAAATTTTGACACAACATAATTTTTTTTTAAAAAAAATAAAAAATAAAAATATTTGAACACTATAGCACAATTTAACTCATAATTCTTACTAACACACTTTAACAGGTAATTCAAATAATCATGTAATAATTCAGATCCACATAATTGATAAATCAAATAACACACCAAACTCGAACAAAATATTTTTAAGTAATATCTATCCGGTAATTCACATTGAATAAAATCCCCGATTGTTACATCCTTCCCCCCTTAAAAGGATTCTGTCCTTAGAATCAGCTTACCTAAATAAATGAGGATACCTTTCCAGCATATCGCTTTCAAGTTCCCAGGTCGACTCTTCAACCTTAGGATTCCTCCACAAAACTTTAACCAGGAATACAGTCTTGTTCCTAAGCACTTTCTCTTTCCTATCGAGTATTTCGACAAGTTGCTCGGCATATGACAAGTCTGGTTGGATCTCAATAGGCTCAAGTTCGATGACGTGTTTAGCGTCAGGATTGTACATCTTTAGCATAGAAACATGGAATACATTATGAATATGTTGCATATGAGGTGGCAGGGCTAGTTCATACGCGACTTTTCCCACACGCTTCAAAATCTCAAAAGGACCCACGAATCTTGGGCTAAGCTTTCCTTTTTTACCAAATCTTGTTAATCCCTTCCATGGAGATACCTTTAGTAATGCTGGTTCTCCCACCTCATAGTCCATATCCTTCCTGGTTGAGTCTGCATACTTCCTTTGTCGATTCTGAGCAGCAATTAGTCTTGTCTTTATGAGTTCCACGGATTCTTTAGTCTTTTGTACCAATTCTGGACCCAATATCTTACGTTCTTCAACTTCTTCCCAGCACACGGGTGATCGAAATTTTCTTCCATATAGAGCTTCATAAGGCGGCATCCCTATACTGGCATGATAACTGTTGTTATACGAAAATTCTACTAATGGCAAATGGTCATCCCAACAACCTTCAAAATCTAATGCACACACTCTGAGCATATCTTCAACTGTTTGGATAGTCCTTTCACTTTGACCATCGGTTTGTGGATGATAAGCCGTACTCATATTTAACTTGGTACCTAAACTTTCCTGAAATTTTCTCCAGAATCTAGAATTAAAGCGAGGATCTCGATCCGATACAATCGACACAGGTACTCCATGACGTGCCACAATTTCTGATATGGGTAAAAAATAACCCTTAAAGACATAATTAATGTGACATTTATTGGCCCGTAAATATGGCCCGAAACCCTAGTTGGGCACTAAATTCGTAATTAATGGTCAGGCCCAAAAGAACGGTCCAAACTGGGGACGCCCGGTAAAAGCCTATCTCTAACATGGGTCTGATCCACAAACCAGGAACGTTCTAGAAACCAAAAACGTCCTAGCATATCCCCAGGATATTGTGTAGCCTCCAAGGCTCCAAATTCGACATGGAAACTAATTCCTAAAAGGAAGGAGTCAGAACCTTCCTCAATTATGGTGACTTATCCACCAAGTCTCCAAAACCTACTATAATTCTAAGGCTTCCACAGCCTATATAAAGGGCCAGACCCCTCATCCTAGAACTACGTTTTTGGCTTGATTCTCTAATACAGAGATACGTAGGCATCTTATGAGGACCCGAATTAGGTCACGATAACACAAGCGCAGCCATTAAAGCATGAAGCTCACGAACCCTAGCCGTCATTCGATAACCCTGCTTTTTATTCCACAACATTTGGCGCCATCTGTGGGACGAGGATATCAACCATTGTTAACACACGAAGAACATCAACCGAGAACGTTCCTGTTACATCTGACCCACCAATCGTCTCCTCTACACCGCCCGTTGTTACGGAGCAAGGGCTTGTGCCCCCATCGACTGAGACTATTACACAACCTCAAGTTTCTCAGACCACAGGGACGAATCCCCATGCTGAGAAAACCTTACCGGTGATTGATCACCCGGGACAAGAGACTAATCAACTTCAGATGGTGGTTGCTCCATTGACTAGCCGTCCCCCGCTCTCAGGAGTTCAGATCTCCACCACTACACTCCCCGTGAATACCGATCCGTTATACGGGTTGCCAAACTATCCCCCAAATCGAAGGGATCCTGGACCAAGTGGACACGCTTTACGGATACCCGAGTCGTATCAGCCACCCTATATTAGGGGTCTAGCCCCCCCTGAGCAAGGATATTACGATTACTCTGGGCCTTACTCCGATGATTCATCATCCGAGGATGATGAACGTGATATAGCCCCGAGGAGGCGACGTACAAGCAAAGAACCCATGAGGAGGACTCAAAGGATCAATGATAGACCCGTTCAAACAGCTGCTGAGAGAATCAAGGCTTTTGAAGCTGAGATCCAAAAGCTGAAGGATGATATAACCAGAGAACAAGCAAGGCAAAATCTGAATAGGCCTCCTCCAATCCCGAGGGAGATCCCCTTCATTGATTTGGAAGGGTCCTCAAGAAGACTGAGAAGGGCTGATGCCCCAACTGGAGGAATTACGAGGGTAGAAACCCCTAGGAGTGATCCCAAAGACCTGATGCCGCTTGGGGACCCTGACGACCCCACACCTCCATTCACGGACGAAGTGATGAACGCTCATGTTTCCCGAAAATTCAAGATGCCCACGATAAAAGCATATGATGGGACGGGCGATCCTTCGAATCACGTCAGGACATTCTCGAACGCTCTGCTGTTACAACCCGCTAGTGACGCTCTTAAGTG
Organism: Saposhnikovia divaricata; assembly: GCA_036435485.1. Classification (NCBI taxonomy): domain Eukaryota; kingdom Viridiplantae; phylum Streptophyta; class Magnoliopsida; order Apiales; family Apiaceae; genus Saposhnikovia; species Saposhnikovia divaricata. The sequence goes on from CM071599.1 coordinate 41,008,734, forward strand.
TAGGGCATTTCCTCAAACCTTGGCAAGCGTGGCTCAAAGATGGTGCAGCTGATTGCCCGCAAACTCGATTGGTTCTTTTAAGGAGTTGAGCACTGCATTTATCAATCAATTTTTTAGTGGAAAGGTCCATGAAAAAAGCTCTGCTTCTCTCATGCAAGTAAAACAAGGAAAGAATGAGAACCTGAGGGATTACCTCAAGCGTTTCACTAAGGAGACGTTGAATGTCCCGGATCTGGAGAACAAAGTAGCTATGATAGCCTTGGAGAATGGAACGACGAACCCCTACTTTCAGATGTCATTAGCAAAACATCCCCCTGAGAGCATGACTGAGCTCCAAAGGAGGGCAAGTAAATACATAAAAGCAGAAGAAAGCATGAAGAAGACGGAAGCTCCCACCACTAATGGAGGAAACGGAAACTCCTGGAAGCGAAGGCAAGAGCAGGAGTATGACACAAGGGACAAATACCCCCGGACAAGCAAGGACTCCGATTCTGCTTCCAAGAAGAATTTGGGGCCAAGGTTCTCTGAATATGCAAGGTTGAATGCTCCTAGAAGTCAAATCCTGATGGATATTGAAAAAGATGCGGATTTCCGATGGCCGAAGCCACTTAGGGGTGATCCCGCAAGGAGAAACAAAGATCAATACTGCAGGTTCCATAAGGACGTTGGACATGACACTGATGACTGTAGACAGCTCAAGGACGAGATTGAATTCTTGATCCGAAAAGGAAAGCTGAGCAAATTCACAAAGGGTGAAGGTCGTGGAAACCAAAGAAGAGATTATAATGATAGAAGGGATAACGATCGTGATCGTAACCCCCAGCCACGAGGGCCTGTCATCAACATGATTTGGGGAGGTCCTACTGCGGCCGGAACAACAAGGAATTCTCGAAAGGCATATGCCAGGGAGGTGATGCATATCGTGGGAGAAGCCCCGAAGAGGGCAAAGACTGAAGTAGTGATCGGATTTGATGACTCGGACTTAGAGGGGGTAAAGTTCCCCCATGACGACCCGTTGGTCATAACTCCTGTAATTGGAAATTCGGAGGTGAAGCGAGTCTTGATAGACAATGGTGCTTCTGTTGACATCCTGTTTCATGATGCGTTTGTAAAGATGGGATACAATGATTCCCAGCTGACCCCAAATAACATGCCCATATATGGGTTCAATGGAGTCAAATCTAGCGTTGAAGGGACTATTCAACTGCCGGTTACTATTGGAGAGGAGCCCAAGGAGGCCACAAAGATGTTGAACTTCTTGGTAATTAAGGCGGCCTCCACATATAACGCGATCCTTGGAAGGACCGGACTCCACGCGTTTAAGGCTGTTGCCTCTAGTTATCACATGAAATTCAAGTTTCCAACCAGGAATGGTGTTGGAGAACAGAAGGGTGATCAAAGGATGGCCCGAAGTTGTTATGTGGCCGCATTAAGAGCTGATGCAGTCGGGGGGCAGGTCCTCCCGATTGAGGACATGGATATTCGGGATGATGAATACCGGGGGAAACCAGCAGAGGATTTGGTTCCTGTACCCCTGGACAGTAGGGACCCTGAAAAGGTCACGTACATAGGAGCGTCACTGAAAGAGCCCATGAAGGGCAGGTTAATTGAATTCCTATAAGAAAATAAGGATGTGTTCGCTTGGACATCAGCTGATATGCCAGGGATTGATCCCCAACTCATAACTCACAGGTTGAATGTCGACCCTAAGCGGAAGACCATTAAGCAGAAGAAGAGGAATTTTGCTCCAGAAAGGCAAGAGGCCATTAAACAAGAGGTGGACAAACTCTTGGAGGCTGGTTTTGTTGAGGAGATTCAGTTTCCTGAATGGTTGGCTAACCCTGTGATGGTCAAGAAAGCCAACGGTAAGTGGAGGATGTGCATAGACTTCACTGATTTAAATGATGCGTGCCCTAAGGACTGCTTCCCTCTACCAAGGATCGACACGCTAATAGACGCTACGGCAGGACATGAGATGCTAAGCTTCATGGATGGTTTCAGTGGCTACAACCAGATTAAGATGCACAAGGATGACATCCCAAAGGTATCTTTCATAACTGACTATGGTGTTTTTTGTTACCTTGTCATGGCTTTTGGACTAAAGAATGCAGGAGCTACTTATCAACGACTGGTAAATAAGATATTTGCCCACCTGATTGGGAAAACCATGGAGGTATATGTTGATGATATGTTGGTCAAGAGCTTGCTTGCAGCTGACCATATTGAACACCTAAGGGAGGCGTTTGAAGTGCTGAGGCACCATAAGATGATGCTGAACCCAGCCAAATGTGCTTTTGGCGTTGGGTCAGGGAAGTTCTTGGGCCTGATGGTCTCAAAACGAGGCATTGAAGCCAACCCAGATAAAATCAAAGCAATTCTCGACATGGAACCACCACGTTCCGTGAAAGACGTGCAGAAATTAACTGGTAGAATAGCTGCCTTGGGAAGATTCATCTCAAAGTCTGGCGATAAATGTTTACCTTTCTTTCAGGCCTTGAAGAAAGTAAAAAATTTTGAGTGGACATCAGAAAGCCAAGAGGCCTTTGAACAATTGAAGAAATACATGACCAAGGCCCCGTTGTTGGCCAAACCTAGTTCCGGAGAGACCCTATACCTGTATCTGGCGGTATCTGAACAAGCACTGAGTGCCGTCCTCATTCGAGAGGAGAACAAGGTTCAGAAACCCATCTACTACGTGAGCAAGGTGCTGCATGGAGCTGAGTTGAATTACTCGACCATTGAAAAATTTGCTCTCGCACTAGTGATAGCCTCAAGGAAACTACGACCTTATTTCCAGGCACACAAGATTGAAGTCCTGACGGACCAACAGTTACGAAGTATATTGCATAGCCCGAAGGCCAGTGGAAGGCTAATCAAGTGGGCGATCGAACTCGGGGAGTTTGATATCACGTATAAGCCTAGGACAGCCATTAAGGCTCAGGTTTTAGCTGACTTCGTGGTTGAATGTACCATCAACCAAGAAGTAGGGGGCAAGAGGTAGTATTAAACAAGGAAGATGGAGATAAAGCTAAGGAGCTTGAACTTGATCAGAAGGAATATTGGGTGCTCTATTTTGATGGAGCATCAAAAACAAAGTCTAGTGGTGCAGGCTTAGTCTTGCAAAGCCCTGATGGGTTCTTAGTAGAATATGCTCTGAAGTTGGATTTTCCGACGACCAACAATGAAGCTGAATATGAAGCCTTGATAGCCGGATTAGGCTTGGCCAGAATACTGAGAGTCAAGAACCTTAAAGTCTGCGGGGATTCGAGACTCGTAGTATCACAAGTGAATGGTGAATTTGAAGCCAAGGATGAAACTATGGCAAAATACCTAAGGCTTGTGAAAGCTGTTATGACTCAGTTTGATGAATGCTGTATAGAGCATATCCCAAGGGAGGAGAACGTCAAGGCCGATGCCTTATCAAAGTTCGCCTCTTCTGAAATAGAGAATTATGCAGGGAACGTCTATTACCAGGTCCTGAAGGCCCCTACCATCAACTCAAAATTGGTGGCACCAATTGAAGTAGGAAGCTGTTGGATTGACCCTATCAAGGCTCATCTGGAAACTGGTTGGCTCCCCGAAGATGCCTCGGAGGCACGAAAACTATCGGTGAGGGCATTGAGATATGCTTTAATTGAAGGCATCCTTTATAAGAGGTCTTTTGTTATCCCATACTTGAAATGCTTGAGGCCTCAAGAGGCAGAAGAGGCATTAAGGGAAGTTCATGAAGGGATCTGTGGGCAGCACCTGGGGGGCAGGGCCCTAGCTCATAAGATCACCCGCCTGGGATTTTATTGGCCAGGAATGTTGGCTGACGCCAAAAGCTATGTTAAAAAGTGTGACAGATGCCAGAAACACGCTCCAATTGTTAGGCAGCCACCAGAGATGTTAACGTCAATTAACTCTCCCATTCCGTTTGCCATGTGGGGGATGGACATACTTGGTCCTTTTCCCGTGGCCTCAGCACAAAGGAAGTTCCTAATAGTGGCTATCGATTATTTTACCAAGTGGATTGAAGCCAAGCCGCTAGCAAAAATAACCACCCAACAAGTTGCCCAGTTCTTCTGGGAGAACATAATTTGTAGATATGGGTTGATGAATTACTGCCTATACTGTGGGCGTATCGTACTACCTACAAGGTAACAACAGAAGCTACTCCATTTTTGCTAGCCTATGGGGCAGAAGCAGTTGTCCCTTTGGAAATTTCGCACGTGTCTCCAAGGGTGGAAGCATATGAGCAAGAAACCAATGAGGAAGGCATGAGACTTGCTCTTGATTTAATCGATGAGGTCAGAGATGAAGCAAATGCCCGTAATATTGAGCACCAAAAAAGAGCAGCCTTTCACTACAACCATAGGGTTAAAGGAAGGTTCTTCAAACAAGGCGACTTGGTTTTGAGAAAAATTGAAGCCTCTGGAGTTGGACAGACAGGAAAGTTGGCCCCTAATTGGGAAGGACCATATAGAGTGAAAAAGACGTTGGGAAGAGGCTCTTATAAGCTGGAAACCGTGGATGGAAACGAGGTACCCCGCTCCTGGCACGCCTCGAATCTCAAGATTTACTATGTTTAAAGCTCTCCTATTAAGGACTTAGCTTTTAGCCTATCTAATAGAAGTAGAAATAAGGTTCATATGAAACCATTGCAGAGCATGTTGCTCCTAGTAGGACATAATATTCTATGTAAGGGCTGAGCCCATTTTGCGTTATCAATACAAGCTTGTTTTCTGTTCTATGATTCTGTAAATCCTTGTGATGTACCGAGCACCAGATGTGTGTAAGTCTAAGATGACCAAGTACCGAAAATAAAAGAACATATGAAACATAGAAAACAAGCACGTAGATAAAATACCCAGGAGGGCACAATCAAGGTTTAAGTTACACACATACGAATAAAAGTACAAGTTCATGAAGGACCATAATCAAAGACGGGATATTAAAAGAACTAAAGCCACACGAGGCTAACACAGGCCATGCAAGGCTCAATCACTTCTTGATAGAAGCAGTCTTCACCAACCGCTTCTTGGTTTTTGGAGGAGCAGTCTGAGCAGGGACTTCTTCTTCACCTTCTTCTTCGCTCCTGGAAGTTGAGGTTGAGGAGCTACTGATACTAACCGACTTGGGTTCACGAATTCGTCCCGCTAAGGGGCATTCTGAACTCCCGCTCTGATGGGATCTTGAGGGACGTTTCCCAGAACTAGACCCTGATTGTTGAGGAATGCCCTTTGTCCCAGAACCAGAAGCACGTTTGCTCACAGGGGAAGTCCCAACACCTTCAACAAGGTCATCATCTTCTGTCACCTTCCAGGGACTCGGATAAAAGGAAGGAAAGACAACTCCCTTATGATCTTGGCTAATCATGTTCACAGCCTTCTCCCAACCTATGGTCATGCTGTCCGGCTGGACCTCCCTGTCATGCTCATCAATGAAGGCAAGAAAAGTGTCTGAACCTAAGTAGTTCTGAATGATGGAATTCTCATTATTCTGGGTCCTGTTTTCCAGAGCCGTATACTTTCCCCTAAGGGATGAGAGTTGGTCCTCCGAGGTGAAATACTTAGCCTCCCATTCTTCAGACTCCTTCTGAAGCTTCTCTACAGCCTTGAGGGCAGTTCTCTCCTTGTCCTTGTAGGACCTCCCGAGTTGGATAGCATTCTGGAAGTGAGCATTTAGCTACCAAAACAAAAATGCCATAAGAAAATGTGTTAAGCCACGACGGCCAATATACAACCATAACAATGAAAAGGAAGAGGAGATCGACTTACGTTATAGGCATGATATGCCCCCATGCTTTCATTTTCCTCTAAATCTGTTGCTGTTGCAAAATGGACCTTGTCGGCCGGGGCTATGGCGTTCCGAGACCACTCTCGAGCAAGGAGGTGGCTGTCCTTGATAGCATCCTGCTCACATATCCCCCAATCAGGCATGAATGCTGTTTTCATGCTCCCATCCGAACTCCTAATTCTCTTCCCCGCCTTCGAACAATGCTGAAGGAACTCAGGGGCCGGTACGTCTTCAGGATTAGCTTCTTTCTCAGCTTTCTTAATCATCCTTTTGGTGATATGGGGAAGTCGGCTCGGATGGTTGTCAATTTCCTCAGCAACTGCAAACAAAGCATAGGAAACGATGTTGGAATAAGAACAATTACGATGAAAGAAAAGAAGTTAAAATAAGAATTACCCTCGAGAGGGATATAACTAAGCCTGGCCTTCAACAAGGCACGTTCAGTCACAACTTCACGATAGTGGGTTTTCTGAAAGACTGAAATAACCCAATCCCATTGGGATATTTCTTCAGTTGTGAGTTGAAGCTCACGAACACCCTCATCAGTCACGTGATTGAATTTAGACCTGAAAAAGTTACCCCAGTCTCCTCCTTTCCATCTAAGGATGAAAAATTCGTGCCTCCAGTTGTGGTAAGAATCAGGCACAGAAGAAGCATCAATAATCATCCTAGATTTTATGCGGTGTTGGATGCTCACCCATCCTTTCCTAGTGATAGGGCTATTCTTAAAAGCAAATAGATGCCTAAACAACGGGATGCTAAGGCGGATGCCTCCTCTAATGCACTCAACCATGAAAATGAAGATGAATTTCCAGGAGTTGGGATATAGTTGACAAGGGTTGATTTTAACCTCAGCTAATAACCTAACAAGCCAAGGGTGAACTGGAAACCTAATGCCAGCATCAATGGCACCTTTGTACACAAACAAGTTCTCAGGATGCCAGTTACAAGTTCTGTCCCCTGGTGTGGGAATTCTAAGCTTCATCTCAGCAGGGAATTCATATTTGAGTAAGTTTCTGATATCTCCCGCATCCAAAGTACTAGGGAACATAAAAGAGTCAAATTCCGCGTTGTTCGGAAACACATCCCCGGGCTCATCTAAGAGCTCAGATAAAGATAATTGATAACGAGGAGGAAAGACCTTACCTTTTCTGTTCTTGTCTTTGGTTCTCCTGTTAATCGCCTGAAGAAGGCCCTTGGAAGGGACTAAGGCGTTCTGACCACCCTCACTTGCCATTACAGCCTTGTCTGAAACTGAAAGAAGTGCTTGAAACTTGGGAGCTCCTCAGAGAGAAATTTTCTTTGAAAGAAGAAGGAAATGTGAAGAATGACTTCAATCCACACTCTTTTATAAGAAAAATGATGACCCTCAATAGCAGGTCGTCTTTCCAACGACCCGCGTTTACAGGTTAAATAGCCGAAGATAGCAGGAAAAGGGCTCTGTGAACTCGGAATTGGGTCAGATAAACGATCTAATTCGTAAAAATATGTGAAAGAAACGAATGGAAATACAGGCAAGAGCAACAATATAATTAACAACCTCCCAGGTTGATTAATATATGCTTATCAAGCCTAAACAGGGGATTAAGCTAAAAACCACGATTAAAGCCACTAAGCAGGATGATTAGCTAAAAGGCTAACATCTTTAAGGATATGAGAAGACCTACTCTAGAATATGGAGTGTGGGTTTTGAATCCCAGCACAAGGTATATGCCTAGATGGCCAACGAGGTTGATTGTCCTGAATCAAGCTGATTGCTTAAGCCTAAGGCCTGAGGCTAGCCTAGGGATGATTAGCTTAAGATAGGACAAGATCCTACAAACAAGGAAGGAGATGTGAAGACCTTAAGCTTAAAACCTAGGATGAGAAACTAACTACGATATCCTAGACTCGAAGTCAGGTGTTGAAAACAAGGGAAGTCCCCACATCTTTAAATAAAGAAGTAAAGACCCTCAACACAAGGGGGGCAAGGCTAAGGTTGTTTAAAACACTCTATTATAGGTACATGAGAATGCCTGGAAGCCAAGGGAAATAGTTTAACCAAAGGTTATTTGATATCAAGAGTTCAAGAAAGGTTTAGACCCGGAAGGTCCTGAAAACCAAGAAGTAGGTTGTTTGAGGCCAAGGGTCATCAAACCAACCAAGGTATCACTAAATCCTTTCTAGGAACAAGGAAGGGAGTTTAAGACAAGTTTTGATTTTGGTCAAAGTCAAAGTCAAAAGTCAAAGTCAAAAGTCAAAGTCAACTAGCCAAAAAATGGCCAAAATTCAAAAAAAAAAAATTGGGGGGGACCCAGCCGACCAGGCACCCTAGGCCGAATGGCCGACCAGGGTGAGCCGACCAGGCCACCTTGGTAGGGTGTTTGGAGGGCTTTCGGAAGACCTGTTTTTTAGGGTGTTTTCATGACCCTCCAGAACGCTCAAAAACGCTCCGTTTGAGCTCAAATTTGAGATTTAAGAACCTTGTGAGGTCCTCTACAAGCCTATGCAGGTGGCCAAGTGTTTCCATGAAATTGGAAAGGTGTTATGATCATGTGCGAGATCTGGTCTGAAAATCAGCTGAAAATGGGGTATTTCGCCTCCAGAACGTTCAAAAATGCATGTTTTCATGTGATTCTTCTTCATACCAGGAGATTATAAGAATCCCCATCATATAAGCTCAACTTCAAAGTTTGGGTTTGGAGATGCCAGGGGTGTTCAGAAAACCAAGGATATTGAAAGACCCTGAAACACCTTCTAGGGGATAGTATTTCTGCCCTAGACAACTCAAAAATGAGAATTTTCACATGATTCTTTTTGCAACCAGGAGGATATAAGAAGCTCTACTTGACTAACTTGACTCCAAAATTTGGGGTTAGGACTTCGCTAATCGCAATTAGGGGGTGATTAGCATCAATTATCAACGTTTAAGGACTTCCACTCAAGAATTAACCTATCCAAAGGTTAAAGGTGGATATCCTAATAGTGACTACATCAAGTGTGAACTTGTTGGCCTAAATCAAGACCTTTATAACCCCGTTTAGGTTTGTTTAGCCCCGATTAGGGCCAAAATAGCGTCTTCTGCTCAAAAATTAGCCCTTATCAAGGCTTATGAGCAGCGACCACCCGGCATTAACCCCAACTTAGATACGTTGAGGGGAATGAATCATTAATGAATTGATGATAAAGGATCCTATGCAAGAATTGCACTCGGATTAGTGTCTATGAGCTCAAAACGGCACTAATCCTATTCCCGAAAGGCTCGGAAATCTTGAAAGAAAGATTCGAGAGGCCAAGGAACGTTTAACTTTCTTAAGTATTAACTTGGGAAAGGATTTTAGTCGTGGTAAATGTGTAGGTCGCTCCACACTTTACTATAAGACGATACCCTTGCAGGGCTGATATGACCTTAAAATTCTACGAAATCAAGTTTTCCTAGAAGTTGGGGGGCAAATGATATGGGTAAAAAATAACCCTTAAAGACATAATTAATGTGACATTTATTGGCCCGTAAATATGGCCCGAAACCCTAGTTGGGCACTAAATTCGTAATTAATGGTCAGGCCCAAAAGAACGGCCCAAACTGGGGACGCCCGGGAAAAACCTATCTCTAACATGGGTCTGATCCACAAACCAGGAACGTTCTAGAAACCAAAAACGTCCTAGAATATCCCTAGGATATTGTGTAGCCTCCAAGGCACCAAATTCGACATGGAAACTAATTCCTAAAAGGAAGGAGTCAGAACCTTCCTCAATTACGGTGACTTATCCACCAAGTCTCCAAAACCTACTATAATTCTAAGGCTTCCACAGCCTATATAAAGGGCCAGACCCCTCATCCTAGAACTACGTTTTTGGCTTGATTCTCTAATACAGAGATACGTAGGCATCTTGTGAGGACCCGAATTAGGTCACGATAACACAAGTGCAGCCATTAAAGCAAGAAGCTTACGAACCCTAGCCGCCATTCGATAACCCTGCTTTTTATTCCACAACAATTTCTTTTAGGTATAGCTGAACTAACCTTTCCAGTGTAAACCTTTCGTTGATAGGAAGAAAATGTGCGGTCTTGGTTAATCTGTCGATAATCACCCAAATTGCATCATGATTAGACTTGGTCCGCGGTAAACCCACAATGAAATCCATGGTTATGTGCTCCCACTTCCATTCTGGAATTTCCAAGGGTTGTAATAACCCACTTGGTCTTTGGTGCTCTGCTTTGACTCATTGACAAGTATAACATTTACTAACCCACTCTGCAATTTCCCTCTTCATGTCTGGCCACCAAAACTTTTCCTTTAAATCTTGATACATTTTCGTACTCCCGGGGTGAATTGAATACCTTGAATTATGAGCACTACTCAAAATCTCACTCTTTAATTCTGCGACATTGGGAATCCAGATCCTCGAGGAGAATCTTAGAATCCCTTTGTCATCCTTTTGGCTACTTAATTCTTCTCCGGTCAAATCGTTCACATCCTGATTCATTACTTCATCATGACACCTTTTGATTTTCTCTAACAGCTCGGGTTGAAATGTCATAGTACAAAACATCTCGTTTGCGGAACTAGGCATTCGTATATCAATTTCTAGCTTCTTAAATTCCTCGAACATTTCTTTGGGCATTGTGAGCATATTCAATTTCTCTTTCCTACTTAGTGCATCTGCCACCACGTTGGCTTTTCCTGGGTGGTAATTGATAGTACAATCATAGTCCTTGATCAGCTCCAACCATCTTCGTTGTCTCATGTTTAGCTCCTTTTGGGTGAAAATGTATTTTAGGCTTTTATGGTCGGTGTAGATTTCACACTTTTCTCCATATAAGTGATGTCTCCAAATCTTTAGTGCGAAAACTATAGCTGCTAATTCCAGGTCATGCGTGGGGTATTTCTGTTCGTGAGGTTTCAACTGTCGAGAGGCGTAAGCAATTACTCGGTCGTGCTGCATCAAAACACATCCCAATCCCTTTTGAGAGGCATCACTGTAGATTACAAAATTTCCTTGTTCATCTGGTAGTGCCAATACTGGAGCAGTTACTAATCTTTGCTTCAATTCCTGGAAGCTTTCTTCACACTTATCATTCCATACAAATTTTTCATTCTTCCTCGTGAGTTTTGTCAACGGGGTAGCTATCCTTGAAAAATCCTGAACAAATCTTCGGTAGTATCCTGCCAACCCTAAGAAACTTCTAACTTCTGTGGGTGTCTTTGGTCTATCCCAACTTAACACTGACTCAATTTTAGCTGGGTCTACCTTGATTCCTTCATTGCTAACCTAAAAATTGAACCTCGCGTAACCAGAATTCACATTTGGAGAACTTTGCATACAACTTTTCTTTCCTTAAGATTTCCAAAGCAATCCTCAAATGATCTGCATGTTCCTCTTTCATCTTGGAATATATCAGGATATCATCTATGAACACGATAACAAATTTATCCAAATATCTCTTGAAAACCCTGTTCATCAAATCCATGAATGCTGCTGGTGCGTTGGTTAACCCAAATGCCATAACTAAGAACTCGTAATGTCCATATCTGGTTCTGAAAGCTGTTTTAGGTACGTCTTCCATCTTTATCTTAAGTTGATGGTATCCTGATCTCAAATCTATTTTAGAAAAGTATTCGGCTCCCTTTAACTGGTCAAACAAGTCATCTATTCTAGGTAACGGGTACCTATTCTTGATAGTCAACTTGTTCAACTCCCGATAATCAATGCACAATCTCATGCTACCATCCTTTTTCTTTACAAATAAGACTGCTGCACCCCACGGAGACACACTAGGTCTGATTACCTTTTTATCAAGAAGATCTTGCAGTTGTGTTGCCAATTCCTTCATCTCCACTGGTGCCATTCTATATGGGGCTTTTGACACGGGCTCGGCTCCAGGTACTAGATCGATAGCAAATTCAATTTCCCTGTCAGGTGGTAGTCCGGGAAGTTCTTCAGGGAAAACGTCTGGAAATTCATTTACCACTGGAATTTCTTCCAATTTGGGAGTTTCTTTCTGAATATCTACTACATGAGCTAGATAAGCTTCACAACCCTGTCGCAATAACCTTTTTGCTTGAACTATGGTCAGGAATTTCTTAATTTGCTTTTGCCCTTGAAACACAATCTTTTCGCCCTCAGGAGAACACACGATCACTTTCTTATTACGGCAGTCTATATGCGCATCATGACTAGTTAACCAGTCCATTCCTAAGATCACATCAAATTCTCCCAGCTTGAAAGGTATCAGGTTAGCATAGAATTTATTCCCTAAGATCTCGACTTCGCAATGAGGACATACTTGATTAACAGAAATCTTATGCTGATTAGCTAATTCTATAACTAAAGCTTCATTTAGCAATTCAATCTTGCAGTTAAGCTTATGAACAAATTCCTCTGACACAAAAGATTTGGTAGCTCCAGAATCAATCAAGACTTTAGCATTTACTGAATTAACTGGGAGCATACCTGCAACAACATCCGCATCCTGAACAGCATCATTCATATTCATGTTAAAGGTTCTGGATCTCGGTTGCCCTGTAGCTCTCATCACATTATTGGTCAAGTTTGCCCGACAATCCTTAGCAGCGTGTCCTGCTCTCCCACATCTATTACATACCATCTTGTTCCCGCATTCATTAGCGAAGTGCCCTTTCAGATTGCATTTGTAACACGTCACATTCGCCTTACATACTCCCAGATGTCTTTTACCACATGTTTTGCACTCGGGTACTGGTGGTAGGGGTGGTCTTTGTACACCCTGCTGAAAATTACCCCCTAGACGATTACCTCGATTCTGATTCCTGTTATCTAGTCTTCTAAAATTAACATTCCGGTTCGACTGCACCCCAGAGGGTCTATTAAAGCGGTTCTGGAAATTTCCTGGTCCCTGGCCTTTTACTGATGGCCCAACCTTTCTTTTCTTATCATCTTTCTCCTTATCTTTCTGGGACTGATCACTTTCCCCTTCTATAATCATAGCTTTCTGAACAACTCCAGCATAAGTAGCCAACTCGAACACTGCTACCCGAGAACGAATCCAGGGTTTTAACCCTTGCTGAAATCTCTTGGCCCTTTTTTCATCTGTATTCACATATTCTGCCACAAACCTAGCCAGCTCAGAGAATTTCCTCTCATATTCAGACACAGTCATATTCCCTTGTTTCAATTCGAAGAATTTCAGCTCCATTTGATTTTGCACGTACCTTGGACAATACTTATCCAGAAAAAGTTCAGTAAATCTATCCCATGGTACCACCTCTTATCCTTCCAAAGCTTTGGTGGATTCCCACCAGTAGTTTGCCTCATTTTTCAGAAAGTAACTCGCATACTCAGTCTTCTGGTTATTTCCTACTTGGGTCAGAACAAAAGCTTTTTCTATCTCCTTTAACCAGGTTTGGGCTTCCACTGGATCAGATGACCCTGAGAATTCTGGTGGTTTGACTGCCTGAAATGATTTAAAAGTTACTACCACTGGCAATTGAGGTGGCTGTTGTTGTTGCTGCTGTTGTTGCTGCATCTGTTGCTGTAATTGCTGCTGCTGTTGAGCAATATTAGCATTCTGTTGTCTTAGTAAATCCAATATCTGAGCCATAGCAGGGTCGACCTGTCCACCTTGGTCGTTACCCCTTCCACTAGTTTGTCCGGTTTTAGCTTTCTTTGGTGGCATGATTCTGAGGATTCACAAACAACTTATTTAGTAACGAGTTTAAAACATTTTCAAAGCGACACATGCAACTAGATAATATATTAAAGTTTGCGTGCAAATTGATTCTTTTATGATGTGTACCGGTACAACTAAAATCATATATGGAAAGATATGCAGTTTTGAAAGATTTAAGATATTATCCCTGACCATTAACAAGTTGTTTGTCATCCCATACGAACACTAGCACCAACCAAAGAACTTATAATACGATGTAAAACATCCTTAGCAATATAACATGTACCAATGTTATAATAGGAATATTTATCTACAAAACAGTAATGGTAAGAACAAAATAATGAACATCTACTATCATAGATAAACAAAGTATGGTGTACCACAACGGTACACTATCGGTTAGATCAAACCTAAACAGACTCATATACATAATAAAACCTGATAATAGATGGGGAATGATACAATACAAGAAACAAAATCCCATCTATCTGGACCTACTCTTTGGCCCCCAGAAGCTAATCATAACTACTGACAATGATCTCACACTACTGAGTCCACCTACGACCCCTTCGAGGAGGCGGTATAAAGGTGCCGGGTTGAGCATCCTCTAAGAGCTGCCTAAGCTCTAAAGTCTGTCCCAACAAATAGTCTCGCTCACCAACCACCCGTCTATACTCGTGGTACAGAACCGGAGGGGGTCCCGCCCAAGGTGATGTGACGGATGCCTCGGATGGAGCAGGAGAAGGCCCGCCTGAGATAGGTGGTAGAGAGGATGGCCAATCTGCCGAAGGTGGAGGACTAGGATTACGCCATGCATCAGGCGGTGGGGGAACACATGCTGGCCATGGTGGCCATTCACTAGCTGGTGGAGGCTCCCTAATATGTACAGGTGTAGAAACATGCTCTGCTGGTAAAGCAGGATCATCCCGAGGTCCAGTGAATGCAATAGGAGGAGTAGAAGAAGGAGGAGCAGAACTCGAGTCATGATGACTGCGACCCTGATGCTGCATTAATGACAACAATTGTCATAAAACAAGGTTATAAAAATAAACCCATAACTTTCTATACACTGGTCCCAAGTTAAGACTGTCCCAACAATCATAACTCAACTCTTTATGAGTTTACGTTCACGTGATCTTTATCCTAAGTCATTTACCTAATCAATAATTCTAATTCATTTACCTATTCTTGTTTTATTTGCCAAAACCTGTTGCTCTGATACCAACCTGTGACAGCCCGGAAACCCGGTGTCACTAACTAGTAACATGCTTTGATAGATAATATAAAAAGAAAAGACACTCTCACAAGGCAGGATCTTTTCACGAGTTTTGGCTTTATAAAACAAGAATTTAAATTCAGTTATTACAAACCATAATACATCTAGTCCAAAAGTCTATCTGAATACATTACCAGTTATAAGTTTTATAAATATTATATTATTACAACTCGAAATTCCCGTTAGTCCCGGGGGACTACCTGAAGCTGCAGTGCCTCAGCCCTGCGCAAATAGGCTCTCCCGCGCATACCAGGATATCTCCTAGAAGTAGAGCGACCACGATCCATCACTATCTGTCTGTAGGGTTAAAAGAATAAAACAAGGTGAGCAAAGAAAGCTCAGCAAGTAATAGTATATATATATATATATATATATATTTATCAGCAGGTTATAAAATAGATGGTATATAAAAAAAACATGAATAATAAAGCAGATATTATATTGACAATTTAAATCACAAGGCATGTATTTAAATTCTAGAATATTTTTATCGCAGGAGGACATTTTATTTAAAACTTTTGTTCAAGCGAAATTTAGACTAATGTCTCAAACTGTAGATAGTTGGAATTATTAGACGCTTTTCTCAAAGTCTAAGTTTGTGATCAGCCACTTAGACCCGGAACCTCTGCGCTATGCATTGGCTCCTAAAAATAATCAATCCGGATATATAAAGCACTTATTGACCATGGCTTTATAAAATGCTGGGCCGGCGTCACCCGGTCCTCTTACGCTAATCTGGCGACATCTTAGGCCTATTCTCAGGGTGCTGGGCCGGCGTCACGGTCCTCTTACGCAGTCATTCCAACTTCTATGCAAAAATAAGGAATTATCTCGTAAAATATTTTTATCTCTGATTAACTGTGTGAATCTAATGTTAAGAACGCACATATATATACTCAATCATCTCTGGTGTGTATCTCCCAATTAAGATCACACATATATACTCAATCATCAAGTATAGATTATTTATAAAAAAAAATCTGGACTAAAAATGAAGTATTCCTGTATTTAACAGTATGGTCTTGCAATAAAAATAATAACAATTTGATTTAAGAACCAAGCTTGTATCATAATTTAAAATAAGTCACTTGAATGATAAGTGAGGATAGTAGCACTTGCCTGGTAGTAGTATCACTGGACGAAAGAAAATGGAACCTAGTGTAACCGATCGTCTAACTCCAATGTCTCTGTACTATGAAACCCTAAAATATAAAATTAGTGCCACGTTAGTCGTCTGATTAGTTGCATTAACTAATATAACTGACGATTCGATCCCTAAAATCTACCCTTTCGCAATATAATAATTAGGCAGTGATAAGCAGTCAACACTTCATGTAATCACCTAATCAAATTAAGGGCAGATCATATCTAATTCTTATTTATAACGATAGCCAGATACATATATCAACAAGTATTTGTTTTAACATTTAAACACATTGCGAATAGTTCTCCTCAACCATATATACCTATTTTTTTCAAAATATTAAATCATCGAATTCAACTGAGTAATTTATACAGTAAGATAGGCCTTAGAATACTTTTCAGAATGCTATTATTTGTAAGCATGGCATAATAATTGGATTTTATATGAATTTCTAAAGACGGCATGTTATTAAAACAAGTACACAGACTGTTGCCAAGATTACCAGATACCACATAGTTAGAGACAGAATTTCGAGATTCCTAAACAATAAAAGTTGTGGAGCATTCAGAGAGGTTTCTATCGAGTACTAACTCATATTTTTCTGATAAATATTGAGTGACTTATGCTCAGTTTAAAGTCTCAGTTTGCATAACTCAGCAGAAATATAATTTAAATATCTTGTATAAGTAAGCAAAACACAATACTTATATAGGTTATCTGCACACAACCACACAGCCTATGCATCCCTTATCCATAGTAAAAAAAATGGTTACCAAATAGTAATTACAAACCAAAAGATAGCAGCTAATAAGATTAAAGGAGCAGCAATATAAACAGCCAAAAACAATAACAAAACAGCATAAAAACCTCACAACACTCAAAGACCAAACTCTCTGCTTCACCGAGAGTTTCCAGCCCTCCCATGCACTCAACATTTCCCCACATAACCTGCACATAGCATTTAAAATCATACCCAAAACATTGAGCCAGTTATAAACAGATTTTAAGACTATAAGTGCTGCTGGAAATTTGCATTCTGCACAGAATTTTTAAAACAGATTTTTAACATTAAAAATATGGAATTTTGAATAAGATTACACCAGGTAGTTTTAGAGGGTTTCCCAAGGTTTCTAGAACCTCTTTAACTCTGAAAAATGGATATGTGAAACTCAAGTTATGAACTTTTAAAGATAAGTAATGTATCCTGAAATTTAAAAATCTGATTTGCATATACCTGACAAACCAAACATACTACCCATAACATTACCACTCCACTTGTCAATCACTACACAACTCCATCTTGTTAACACAGATCATCACATAACAATGTACACACAAGGGTTTTAAGCACACATACGATCCACATATAAACACTGCAAAGCCGTCGAGAAAGAGAGGTGGATAAGGGAATCAATATTACAAACAGCCCTCACTCTATGATTTTTAGTAAATTGAAAAATTCATTATTTTAATACGAAATTTTTATGAGACACTTCTAAACATTATATCAACCAACAGTAAAATTTTCAGAAATAAATTCATGGTTTAAAGTAGTAAAATAGGGTCTGGAAGTCAGGACCCGAGGCTGTTCAGCAACTTTGCGCCCAACTCAGAAAAATAGCTATAACTCACAATTCACATATTTAAATGACCTGATTCTTTCGCGAGCAAAAACTATGTTCTTATGAGCATGTCATCACAAGATTTCATACTCTAATTCTGAGTTTAGGATACTTAAAAATTTAATCAAACACAGGGGTTATGCAGAATATACACATGATTTAGCCATACCATCATAACTCTGACTAACATAATTTGAATATGAAAATTCCCTGTAAAATTACTCAATACCCTCATGTGATCCTCAAAAGCATGATTTTTAACATTCAAATCAGCATACACACATAAAAAAAATCAACTCAAATATGAATATATCTACTAGAACTCAAAGTTACCGGTGATTGGTAAATAAGGTGAACAAGAGGAGAGGATGGCTTGCTATGGCTACTTGAATCAATCCCCCAAACTTGAATAACCAATGTTGTGCGTATACTGAAGTGGCGGTGGTGAAGGTGTACAAGAGAAGAACAGAGAGGGTAATAGTGTTATAAGGGAGACAAGAGAGAGAATAAGAACTGGGCTAAAAGCACGGGGAATTATTGAAGTTTATCAGCTGAGGGAATTAATGTTTTTTTTTTAAAGCCCACCGCCTCAAGTCATTCTAAAAAAAATCTACTATACGCCCCGAATTTCGATCCCAACATTTATAAACGGGTAAATTAACATTTAAAATTCACAATGATGCTAATTTGTAAAATTCTTAAATAATCTAGAACTAATAAAAATGTGAAGGTGTTAATTTAATAGAATAAAATTTTGACACAACATAATTTTTAAAAAAAAAAAAATATTTGAACACTATAGCACAATTTAACTCATAATTCTTACTAACACACTTTAACAGGTAATTCAAATAATCATGTAATAATTCAGATCCACATAATTGATAAATCAAATAACACACCAAACTCGAACAAAATATTTTTAAGTAATATCTATCCGGTAATTCACATTGAATAAAATCCCCGATTGTTACAAATTTGGTGGTTATTGAGTGGATTTCCTACTTTTTTTTCTTTGTAATTCCCTTTTTTTAATCATTTTCGTAAATTTGTAATATTAACTCGTTCGTGTTGACTTGTTTTGTTTGCATATTAACTCGTTTTCTTCACTGAGTTGCTCTGTTGGTGATTGTTGCAGTGTTCTGTGAGTCATCGCCTGGTGTTGAGATGTGGTTTATAGAGTTCAGCATTCATTTGTAATTAGCTCGAATTTGCTGGGTGTTATTCTACTGAGTTCTGATTTGGTTGTGTTTTACCCATTTTAATGTTATCGGTTGGCTGATAAATTCTCGTGGAATGTCGTATTTGGTGGTTTTGTGTGGATTTCCTTCTTTTTTTTCTTTGTAATTTCATTTTTCTGATCGTTTTTGTAAATTTCTAATATTAACTCGTTTTGTTTGCATATTAACTCATTTTATTCACTGACACCACTAGAAAAACGTTAATAGACATCGGTTAAAAACCGATGTCTGGCCTTTTTTCAACCGATGTCTAGGTGGGTGTAGACAAAAGTCCAGCCCTTTTACATCGGTTTAAAACCGATGTAAATAGTATCTGTAACATCGGTTACTGACTTCTAACATCGGTTTATAACCGATGTCAAATATTATCTTTAACATCGGTTACTCATAACTGAACCGATGCAAAATATAGTAACAGATATCAGTTCTTTAAACATTTCGTTGTATATGGAGTCCTTCAACAACAGGTTCGGTTTATGCAAAGTTGACTTAAGCTCTCTTCAACATCAGTTATAAACTGATGTTAAAAGCATGAACAATGTGATGGTAGTACTTATTATAGACATCGGTTTCATTTCTACAAATGATGTTACTACTTATTATAAACATCAGTTTCATTGATATAAATGATGTTAGTGTCTTTAATTTACTTATTATAGACATCGGTTTCATTTCTACAAATGATGTTACTACTTATTATAAACATCAGTTTCATTGATATAAATGATGTTAGTGTCTTTAATTTACATCAGTTTCATTGAGTTTAACTGATGTTAGTGTGTGTAAATTACATCAGTTTCATTGAGTTTAACTGATGTAATATTGTTCTAATAGCTAGCCAAAACAGAAACGTACAAATTAAAACCATTCCAAAATGAAAAACAATCCATAATGGTCGCACACACATAAATAACGAAAAACATAAGTCTCAAAATATCATTTCTCCATTCATTATGACAATACCAAGTACTTCAATCCTTACAAAATAACTAGTACGTCCACATGAACTTCTTACATTTCATCCAACTTCCACATACATGCCAGACCATATAACCACAAAAACTAACAACTGGCCAATTAAATGAAATGCTCAGGTTCACGTACATGATGAAATAATATAAAGGCAGCTAGCTAGAAGTTAAGTTCATTATCTAGTACATAAATCTTTGGATGTATCCAAGAGCCTCGAGACGCACGTCATCAAGCTCCTCCTTTGTGTACAATGACTTCCGATTCTTAGGTTCCCACTGTAAACACACAGAAACCAAGCAAAAAATTAGCAATACATAAAAAAATATTGTTTTAAAGTACAACTAAAGTGCTACTTGAATGGTTAAAGTCTCTGGTGTCAAACTTTGTTTCAATACAATACACAGAGGATTCACAATTACACCATCAGGTAAGTTAATTATGCAAAAACTTGATACAATAATTATGCCAAAACAGGGCCTGTACAATATCATATATATTGTACATGAATCAATCAACTAATATCATCATCATACCATCAGGTAAGTTAAACATTTAGCAGAAGCCCCCGACTTACAGTTCGAGTATTAAGAACATTATAAGAAACGTACAAATCTATACAACAGGTTTCATTTCTTAATAGTAGATTCATAAAATAAAAATACTAACAGATCTATACACAAACTATACAGAAGAAACATGAACTCGTTGATTTCTCATAACAAGTGCAATTATGAAATACAAGTGCAATTATGTGTAGGTATAATGCATGCATGTATGAGCATATATATAGGTAAATATCAACTCAAGGATCACTAAAATGCACACTTGTTTTTTTATAAAAGATATCAATACATAAGTGATGTTGCAGGTTGGAAAATCTACAATGTATTCATTTAATGAATAGCAAAGCATGCATGGTAGCTAGGTTGCATGTATACAAGGTTGTATGTAGTTGTCCAAGAAGCATGTTGGAACACAGGTCATATATCTCTTTTGTGAATTAAACAACCATATTGAGTTCAACCCATAAAACCCATAAATTAAAACATACATACCCTTGCTATGAATTTCATTTCCTTGTCTTCGAAAATATCTTTCATATAACGCATGACAACATAACCGCATTCATGACCACCCGGTTGTTTAGGGCATCCCTATTTTAAAAATAAAAATAAGTCAAGTATCGATTAGTCACTAGAAAAACTAAATTAACAACAAAGAACTTACTAAAGACAAGGACAAAGTGTGCACAAAGACTTACGCTAAGATTTCTAACTTTGGGATTTTTGAGGGCCCGTCCTGTTTGAGCATTATAAGTGCGACTAAAACAAGTGAAAAAAATGGACTGTAAATTTGTACCTAATTCAGGGAACAATGATCAAAATTTTACCATATATGATTTCTCTAGCAATTAATACTTGTGTCATGTTATAAAATGAAATTTGAAATTACATTAAACAAGCTAATAAGTGCGACACAAAATAATAATAGTTTTCAAATTACAATTCACACCAAATACGGAAAGGAACGAAACACAATATAGAGATACATAATATCTGTCACTTTTTAATCCAAATTCCCTCAACATCCTTTCTTTGATTGCCAACACTAGCGTCCTCTTCATCATCAACAACATTGACTCTAGGGATTTCAGAGCAAAATGGAGGATTTTCCAATGTCGTGTCCCATAAATCCTCATCGTTATACACCTCGTGATAGTCTCGATTCATGGAGGTTAATACAACTGACCAGGCAGCATCAACGGGATCTTTGACATAGAAAACTTGCTTCACTTGGTCAACGGACACATATTTATCATTTTTTTGACCTTGTCGACTGAAGTTGACAAGCGTAAAGCCAAGATCATCCACCTTGATGCCTCTGTCACTATCTGCCCATTTACACAAGAACAATGGGGTTTTGAATGCATGATAATCCAGCTCCCATATTTCTTCAATGATGCCATAAAATGTCATATCACTCTCCACGGGATTTAAATCCTTGGCACTAGACACTTGGACCGTCTTAGCAACTACAGCGACACCACTATTTTGAACAGCCCTTTCATCATCTCGCGCTTTTGTGTAGTATCGGACCCCATCAATGAGAAAACCTTCATAAGTCAAAACAGAGAAAGACGGTTTGCCAGCCAACCATCTTATAGTTTCTGAAACAGCTTCACCATTGCATATCATTTCACTAACTGTTTTTTCAAACCAACTAGCAAATAGCCGATTGTGCTCTCCAATCAGCCACTGCACAGTCTTTTTTTTCCCTCGGTAAGTTCTTTCTAGAACATCCTTGTGCATCCTAGGAAAATGGATCAAATAATTTAGAAACTAACTATACTTGCTAAAAGAAGATAAATAATGAAAGGTCTAATAATTTAACTTACATAATGTACGGATACACTTCAGGGTTGTTTAGAAGAACATTTAGATGAGCCTCGTCTCGCTCCTTTTCTTCCACCGACTTCATTACAGCTGTAGATAATGGACCAGAAAGATCACCTTGGCCTTTCGGAAGACCTGCAGTTTTGCAACTCTGGCGAACAAACTCTGTGCAAAATTCTACAGATTCTTCTCCTAGATAACTTTCGGCTATACAACCTTCCGGATGATAACGGTTCCGCACATAACTTTTCAACACTTTATTGAACCGTTCAAATGGATACATCCATCTATAAAAAACTGGTCCACACAAACGCAATTCCCGAACCAAGTGGACTGTGAGATGTATCATTACATCAAAAAATGAGGGTGGAAATATCTTTTCCAACTCGCATAAGGTTAATACTATATCTGCCTGCAACTTATCCAATTTTGATACATCTACAGCTTTCTTGCACAAAGAATTGAAAAAGAAACACAACCTTATAATGCTAACCCTCACATTTTTTGGGAGAATGGAACGAATTGCAACTGGGAGCAACTGTTGAAGGAGTACATGACAGTCATGCGACTTCAGCCCAGACAACTTTAAATCGGACATCGATGCACAGTTTTTAATGTTCGATGAATGTCCATAAGGAAGTTTCATTGAAGAGAGTGATGATAACATTTTTCTTTTTTCTTCCCTTGAAAGAGTGAAAGGTGCAGGGGGCAAGTAGGTTTTTTTATTTCCGACTTTTTGTGGAGCCAAATCTTTCCTGATGCCCATTTCAACCATATCATTACGGGATGCCTCACTATCTTTAGTCTTATATTTTAAATTTAGTAGTGTCCCAATCAAACTATCACATACATTTTTCTCGACGTGCATAACATCGAGACAGTGACGAACATGATGAAACTTCCAATATTCTAGCTCAAAAAAAATTGACTTTTTCTTCCACGCACAGTCCACTTTCTTTGACTTCCTTACTTCATTTCCAAAAGTAAAATTTATCTCCTCCTGCTGCATTAAAATCTCTTCTCCGGAAAGGGGTTGACATGCTTTTCCAAACTCTTGTTCACCATTAAAAGCTGCCTTATTCCTCCTATACGGATGATGCCTAGGCAAATATCGACGATGACCTTGGTAACACATTTTCTTGCTATGATGTAAATATTTACCTATGGTATTATCACCACACACTGGACAAGCCATATAACCCTTATTTACACACCCAGACAAATTCCCATATGCAGGAAAGTCATTTATCGTCCACATTAATATTGCCCTTAAAGTGAAAAAAGATTTAGTATTAGCATCGTACACATTTGGTTCACCTTCTTCCCAAAGCTTCTTCAAATCATCAATTAACGGTTGTAAAAACACGTCAATGTTATTACCTGGCTCATGTGGACCAGACACTAATATCGTTAACATCATAAACTTCCTCTTCATGCATAACCAAGGAGGAAGATTATAAGTTGACAATACTACTGGCCAACAGCTATACCTATTGTTTAAGCCATTAGTATGTGGGTTTATACCATCTGCGGCCAGAGCTAACCGAAGGTTTCTTGGCTCACTACCAAAGGTTGGCCACCTATAATCGATATTCCGCCATGAAGGAGAGTCGGCTGGATGGCGCATCTGGCCATCTTGACTTCTTTGGTTAGCATGCCAAGTCATTAGTGCAGAAGTAGAAGCAGATTTAAACATCCGCTTAAATCTGGGAATGATTGGAAAATACCACATAACTTTGGCCGGAATGTTAACCCTCGGTTTACCATCCTTTCCTAATTTCCAACGAGATTTCTGGCACTTTGGACAATTAGAAGCATCGGCATTTACACCCCTATATAGAATGCATTCATTCGGACATGCATGAAATTTTATATATTCTAGGCCTAAATCAGATAGGATTTTCTTAGCTGCGTATGAATTAGTTGGCAGGACATGATCTTTAGGAAGTAAAGATCCAACAGAAGAGAGTAAATCAGTAAATGCACTATCACTTATACCAAATCTTGCTTTCCAATTATGTAATTTCAACATTGAATCTAATTTAGTGCACTCACTAACCTCATACAAAGGTTGTTCGGCATCGGCCAAAAACCTTTTGAACTCATCTGACTCTTTATCGCAATCATCACCCAAATTATTATTATATGCTGCTTCACAAACATCCTCTACATTACCGGCTTCAAATGGTTGTGACGCAGAAATATTCTCCTGAGTAGAAGCCGGAAATGTGTTACCAACAGATGACCTAGACTTAGCTCCATGCCAAATCCAATCAACGTACCCCAAACTGAAACCCTTTTCGTACAGATGACCCCTAATTATTTTGACAGACAATTTTTTAAAATTAACGCAACGTGCACATGGACAAGGTATTCTCTTAGGATCTTTACAATTTTCTTCGGCAAGCATCAAAAACTTTTCAACCCCGATTTCGTACTCTAATGAATCCCTATCAGCAAAAATCCATGACTTGTCCATATATGAACCTACAACATTTTAATATCAATTAACATACGACTGAACAATCATATACATATCCAAACCATTATCTCTTATGTTATTCTATTTACGGATTTATCAAGTTAATTTTAACAAGTAACGTATTATTTATATTCAATAAGCATATTCATATCTAACTTCAGTATGTAATTAAAAATATTTAAGTTCAATCATTTATTATTTATATTATATAATATTAAGTTGTGACTGATATTTATAGTTATAGTATTGTTCTAAGTTAAACTTGTTTTTTAAACAAAAGCTATGTCAATTAATATTAAATGGCAACATGTCATTAACCTTTAAATGTGCACGAAGGCATACGATTTCAATAATTCACATATGTAAGTAGCAAACAGAGAAAGTACATATACTACCATACACTATTCAGTTCTATCAATTCATGCAGTTAAAGAACTTTGAAATAAATAACACATAAAGAACACACGTTACACATAAATAACACATGTTATACATAAAGAACACATGTTATACATAAAGAACACATGTTATGCAGATACAGAACACAAAAAAAAACATTCAAAAATAGCAGTCAAAAATAAAGAAATACATACGAATTTGAGCTTTCAAGCATTACCCAAAAAAGTTCTTGCTCCTCTCCTCTCTATAAACAAAGATACACTCAGAAATTAGTAACTAAATATATAATTGAAAGTATTACTCATTGATTCAAAATAAGGTTGAAAGTATTACCCAAACAATCTCTTTTAACTGGTCCTCCTGCATTAAAAACAAGAAAAAGTGAATTAGAAATTAAACAGAAGGAGTTCAAAATTACACATGCAATTAAGTTTACTCACTGATTCGATCTTTTTAGCAGTGAACACATAGATCCCAGCAGCGAATTAAAGGAGGGAAAGAGAGTAAACTTTGAGATTGAAAATTAGGGTTACAAATTGGGGATTTTTTTGATGAAAGAGAAAGAGAGATTGAAAGAGACAGAGAGAAAACGAGAGAGAGAGAGAGAGAGAGAGAGAGAGAGAGAGAGAGAGAGAGAGGTGAGCAGTGAGGTAATTGAGAGAGAGAGATTAGAAATTCGTCGAGAGAGAGAGAGCAGTGAGGTAATTGATCGAGAGAAAACGAGAGAGAGAGAGAGAGGTGAGCTGTGAAGAATTAGTTTTGAGAGAGAGATTAACAATTCGTTTTTTTGTTTTGTTGTCTGAGAGAGCTGCACTACCATCAAATTATTTGGGGGAATTAAAAATTTGGGGGGAATTAAAAATTTTCTAAGGGGGGAATAATGTGTGAAGGGGGGAAATATTTTGGGCGTGTCTACTACTTTAGACATCGGTTGGTTTTTGACCGATGTAATAAGATGTTAACGACATCGGTTGTTTTTTAACCGCTATCATTGATATGTCAAAGAAATCAGTTGGTAATATAACCGATGTACCTGATATGTCAATAATATGTCAAAGACATCAGTTGGCTTAAATTGTGATTTCATAATATATCAAAGACATCAGTTTTTTTTGGACTGATGTCATTGATAGTTTTTACATCGATGACATCATGAACCGATGTCAAAGGGGCGATGTCTATTCTACTTTTTCTAGTAGTGTGAGTTGCTCTGTTGGTGATTGTTGCTGTGTTCTGTAAGTCATCGCCTGGTGTAGAGATGTGGTTTAGAGAGTTCAGCATTCGTTTGTAATTAGCTCGAATTTGCTGGGTGTTATTCTACTGAGTTCTGATTTGGTTGTGTTTTACTCATTTTAATGTTATTAGTCGGCTGATAAATTCTCGTGGCATGTCGTATTTGGTGGTTTTGAGTGGATTTCCTTTTTTTTTCTTTGTAATTTCGTTTTTTTGATCATTTTTGTAAATTTCTAATATTAACTCGTTCATGTTGACTCATTTTGTTTGCATATAAACTCATTTTATTCACTGAGTTGCTCTGTTGGTGATTTTTGTTGTGTTTTGTAAGTCATCGCCTGGTGTAGAGATATGGTTTAGAGAGTTCATCATTCGTTTGTAATTAGCTCGAATTTGCTGGGTGTTATTCTACTGAGTTCTGATTTGGTTGTGTTTTACCCGTTTTAATGTTATTGGTTGGCTGATAAATTCTCGTGGCATGTCGAATTTGTTGGTTTTTGAGTAGATTTCCTTCTCTTTTTTTCTTTGTAATTTCCTATTTTTTTCATCATTTTTATAAATTTCTAATATTAACTCGTTCGTGTTGACTCGTTTTGTTTGCATATTAACCCGTTTTCTTCACTGAGTTGCTCTGTTGGTGATTGTTGCAGTGTTCCGTGAGTCATCGCCTGGTGTTGAGATGTGGTTTAGAGAGTTCAGCATTCGTTTGTAATTACCTCGAATTTGCTGGGTGTTATTCTACTGAGTTCTGATTTGGTTGTGTTTTACCCGTTTTAATGTTATCGGTTGGTTGATAAATTCTCGTGGCATGTCGTATTTGGTGGTTTTGAGTGGATTTCCTTCTTTTTTTCTTTGTAATTTCGTTTTTCTGATCGTTTTTGTAAATTTCTAATATTAACTCGTTCATGTTGACTCGTTTTGTTTGCATATTAACTCATTTTATTCACTGAGTTGCTCTGTTGGTGATTGTTACTATGTTCTGTAAGTCATCGCCTTGTGTAGAGATGTGGTTTAGAGAGTTCAGCATTCGTTTGTAATTAGCTCGAATTTGCTGGGTGTTATTCTAATGAGTTCTGATTTGGTTGTGTTTTACCCGTTTTAATGTTATTGGTTCGCTGATAAATTCTCGTGGCATGTCGAATTTGTTGACTTTTGAGTAGATTTCCTTCTCTTTTTTTTCTTTGTAATTTCCTATTTTTTTCATCATTTTTATAAATTTCTAATATTAACTCGTTCGTGTTGACTCGTTTTGTTTGCATATTAACTCGTTTTCTTCACTGAGTTGCTCTGTTGGTGATTGTTGCAGTGTTCCGTGAGTCATCGCCTGGTGTTGAGATGTGGTTTAGAGAGTTCAGCATTCGTTTGTAATTAGCTCGAATTTGCTGGGTGTTATTCTACTGAGTTTTATTTGGTTGTGTTTTACCCGTTTTAATGTTATCGGTTGGTTGATAAATTCTCGTGGCAAGTCGAATTTGGTGGTTATTGAGTGGATTTCCTGCTTTTTTTCTTTGTAATTTCCTTTTTTTTAATCGTTTTCGTAAATTTGTAATATTAACTCGTTCGTGTTGACTCGTTTTGTTTGCATATTAACTCGTTTTCTTCATTGAGTTGCTCTGTTGGTGACTGTTGCTATGTTCTGTGAGTCATCGCCTGGTGTTGAGATGTGGTTTATAGAGTTCAGCATTCGTTTGTAATTAGTTCGAAATTTGCTGGGTGTTATTCTACTGAGTTCTGATTTAGTTGTGTTTTACCCGTTTTAATGTTATCGGTTGGCTGAAAATTTCTCGTGGCATGTCGTATCAGGTGGTTTTTGAGTGGATTTCCTTCCTTTTTTTTGTCTTTGTAATTTCATTTTTTTTCTTCATTTTTGTAAATTTCTAATATTAACTCGTTCGTGTTGACTCGTTTTGTTTGCATTTTAACTCGTTTTCTTCATTGAGTTGCTTGTTGGTGATTGTTGCTGTGTTCTGTGAGTCATCGGCTGGTGTTGAGATGTGGTTTAGAGAGTTGAGCCCTCGTTTGTAATTAGCTCGAATTTGCTGGGTGTTATTCTACTGAGTTCTGATTTGGTTGTGGTTTACCCGTTTTAATGTTATCAGTTGACTGATTAATTCTCGTGGCATGTCGTATTTGGTGGTTTTGAGTGGATTTCCTTCTTTTTTTTCTTTGTAATTTCGTTTTTCTCATCGTTTTTGTAAATTTCTAATATTAACTCGTTCGTGTTGACTGGTTTTGTTTGTTTATTAACTCGTTTTCTTCACTGAGTTGCTCTGTTGGTGATTGTTGCTGTGTTCCGTAAGTCATTGTTAGTCACAGAGGCATGCCTGAATACATCTAATAACAAGCCTAAGTATGTGTAATGCTATGCATTACCTACATGACCTCTTAACTAAGGGAACCTCTAGTTTTAGAGTTTCTATTTGTTCTGTACTTATAATAGGCATAAAATTCTAGTTGTGTTACTGTACTTATAAAGTCAAGAATAATGCTTGAAAGAAGTTCCAAGGTTCATGCCTCAAGCAAGGAGATAAAGACTGCCTAATAATCACAGTTGGGATTTGAAGAAATGAAGAATTTGCCTAAGTCCCAATTCGAGAAGTACATTTGTCTATTCGAGAAGTCTAGCATTCGAGAAGTCAGAGATTCGATATCTCAGAAGACACTATTCGTTATCTCTGAGTACACTGTTCGATATCTCATTCGATATCTTAGAGATTCGATATATCTATTACTCTATTCGAGAACTCATGGAGTCAACAAGTCAAAGCATCATTCGAGTTCTCTAAGAGTCAACAAGTCAATGCTCTATTCGATATCTCAAGGACTAAAGAAGCTATTCGACATCTCAGGGATTCCATATGTCAAAATGCTCTATTCGATATCTCAAGGAGTCCCAAAGAAAAGAGCTATTCGAGAAGTGATTCGATATGTCAATATAACAATATTCGAGAACTCAGAGTTATCGATTAAGTCAATTCGAGTTCTCGAATCAATCACTTAGCCACTTCTCCAATACATTCTTGGAGACAAAATACTGAAGAATTGTACAAGTCAGAAACCTGCAACAAACCAAGACGCTTTATTTGACTATGTACCATAAAGCACATTGGAAAGCCTACAAAGAAGCTTGGAGAGATCAGACAAAGGGACAATGAGCTAAAGAAGTGGATCTGAACAGGCTTTGCAAAGTCAAATCTGTAACCGTTTGGACTCTTACTAAAATAAGATAGACAGACTGGAAAGTAATTTGTTTTACCTACCTTATTTTGTAGTAAGGAGGTGTATCCATGTCTATAAGGATACAGCCTCACTTCCTTAGCAGAGAAGTCTTTCAAGATACATCACAAGAAATATCTCTCTAAGAAAAACGAAGCTGAGAATACTATCATTTGTATTCACAGATTGTCGCAAAATCTTTATCTAATAAAATATTAGATTAAAGTGATGTTGTGTTGTGTTTGTCTTTGTTATCTGTACTTACATATCTCACACACTCAACACATATCTTGTTGCAAAGATTCAAGAACAAAGAAAAGTTCAAGAATCCATTCACCCCCCCTCTGTATTCTTTTACTGTATTCAATACTCAACAAGTGGTATCAGAGCAGGCTGTTTAATCTAAACAGAAAACGATCATGAGTTCGAATACACTAAAGACTACAGGTACTGTGAAGGTCCCTAAGTTCGACAAAGAGAATTACAACCTCTGGAAAATAAAAATGTTTTGTTCATCAAAGCTGCCAATCCTCTCTACCCTGACAACCTCAAGAATGGTCCATTTGTACCACAACAAGAAATTGCTGAATCCACAATGGGCACAATAGTCATTCCTAGATCATATGTTGCAAAAGAGCCATCCAAATGGACGGACTCAGAGAAGGAAAAGGTTGCCCCAGACAGTCATCTCATGTTGCTGATCATAGACTCCATGGATATGTCGATGTTTGCCAATATAGCATCATGCACATCAGCCAAGGACATGTGGAACCACATCGAGGTGTTATGTGAAAGGACAGAGGAGGTAAGAGAGAATAGGAAACAGATACTGGTCACACAGTATGAGGCCTTCATGGCACAGTCCAAAGAAAGTATTACTGATTTGTTTGAGAGATTTCACAAGCTGGTGACTGAGCTTCAAATGAATGGGAAGGTTTACAGCACTAAGGAATTAAACATGAAGTTTCTACTATCTGCGCCAAACCATCTAGAGCAAAGGGTCATATCTCTAAGAGAAAGAGACTTGAACAAAGTCACATATGATGTGCTCTATGGGGTTTTAAAGACTCATGAGCTTGAGTTGCTTCAGAAGAGGGCTATCCAAGCCAACCAAGGCAGAATGATAAACACATCCTGTGCCTTGATTGTCAACAAATCCGTTCAAGACCTGGAAGCATCTGCAAGTCAACTGAGAATAGAAGAGATAGTAGATGATGAAGAAACTGAAGAAGAAATGACTGAACCTGTTGATGAAAAGGAAGAAGATGAGTTCTATACTCTTGAAGAGTTGGATGCCATGGAAAACACTTCATATGCTTTTATGGCAAGAAAATTCCCAAACATCAGATTTAAGAGGAATCAGCCCTTCAAGTCTAGATCTC
This sequence comes from Saposhnikovia divaricata, assembly GCA_036435485.1. Lineage (NCBI taxonomy): Eukaryota > Viridiplantae > Streptophyta > Magnoliopsida > Apiales > Apiaceae > Saposhnikovia > Saposhnikovia divaricata. The sequence continues at coordinate 41,039,502 of CM071599.1, forward strand.
AAAATCATTCATTCAACAAGAGCAAGGCACCTGTGAAAGCAAACAAAAACAAATTCAAAACCAGCTATGTGGATAGGTCATCTGTGAGATGTTATAGATGCAATGACCTAGGGCATTTTGCCAGTGAATGCAAGAAGCCTAAAAAGAAGGATAAGGAGTTTCTTGAGCTTGAAGCTAAGTATGAGGCTCTGCTAAAGAAGCATACACCAGGTAACGCCTACATAGCTGAAGGGAAGTGTTGGGATGATTCTGATAGTGATGGAGAAGAACAAGAATTCTGCAACTATGCCTTGATGGCCAACTCCAAGGAAGAACCATCTGAATCAGACTCTCAGGTACCATCCCTCACTACTATAGACATGTTTGTTTCTGAATACAAATCTATGGTTGAACAACTATCTGTTGAGATGTTTAATATTCATACTAGTATGACTGCTGCTAATGAAGAGATTACTAAACTGTCTACTAAGAATGAACTGTTGAACAAGAGAAATGAGGAACTAGAACTAACTGCTATGCAAGTAGAAAACCTTAAACAAGAAATCGAATATCTAAAGAATATGGTTCTATGTGCTAGTCAAGTTGAGAAAGCTCTTAGGGATGAACTAGCTGAAAATGAATTTAAATTGAAAACATTCAAGAATTCCTCTAGTCTATTGCAGTCCTACCATGAGAAAAATCTAGCTAAACCTAAGGCTGCTATTGGACTTGATTATGACACTCTCAAATAGAGGAAAGGCTATGCAGTCATTGAAGATGACATTGTTGTTCAAGAGGAAGTGCCTCAGGTTTTGAAAAAGGCTGAGACCCCAATATTTAAAACACCAGCACTTGAGATTGATGAGGATGCCTTACTCATTAAGCAAATGTTGGATGATGAAGATAAAGCACAATCAAATGAACAACAAGCATCCTCTAAGAGTGAGAATGTCAAAACCAAAGCCAAGGAGCCAGTAGGAGGTAGACCTAGACTTGAGAAATTTGTGAAGTTTGTTTCAGCTGGGAATAATGAGTTTGAGAAGAAAGTGGCTAAAAAGAAACAAAACAGGAATGGAAAATTAGGGATTAACAAGAACAACAATTATGCTTATGTGCCAAATGCCCCTAGGAAAGTTTGTCAAAATTGTTTTAGCACTAATCATTTAACTCATGCATGCAAGAAACCATCTGGTAGTGTTGCTAAACCATTCTATGATTGCTCTGTGCCTTTAAGACATAGAGACTCTCCTTTCTGATAAATTTGATTGTATGCCATGTAACATGAATGTAATGACTAGTTGTTTTAATTTGAGAAGACAATTCATGGAAGGTTGCATCAGTCACAATATTCACACACACTACACAAGAACAGAGTCTTCAAGTCCTCCTAAAGTTAGGAAGGTGCCTCTGTCACCTAAGTCTAAGAACCCTGATTCTAAGACTTCTAACAGTGACAAGAAGACTAACATCAAGAAAATTGATAAGTATGCTGTTTATGATAAAACTGTTGCTAAGCCACATGGACCCAAACTTGTTTGGGTACCAAAGGAGAAGTAATACCTTTGTGTTACATTATGTTCCCACAGAGAAACAACTAGCTGACATATTCACTAAGCCATTAGATGAAGCCTCCTTCACAAGGTTGGTTAGTGAGATTGGAATGCTGAATTCTTCAAATTCTGGCTAAGTGAATATATCAACTAGATTGTTGCAGCAGTAAATACTTACTTTATCAAATGCTCAATATTTTTGAAGTAAGTATTGGCTGGATTATGATTTATAAATATTCCACAATGCTGCATATGTTGAAAATCATACATCTTTAGCTTGAAATTTCTGTGAAATTTTGAGAGAATCGCTATTTAATTTGGTAGAATATTCTTCAGTGAATATTTCTGGTAAATTTTAAAAGGATAGTGAAAATTGAATTTTATGAGTGAAAAGTATAGTTCGATAAGTCAGACTTCTCGAATGGTTCATTGTTTTGTCATGGCTCGAGTTCTCGAATAGGCCTATCTAGAACCCTCCTGAGTTCTCGAATAGTGTCTTTTAGAGAAATCGAATAGCACACTCTGAGTTCTCGAATAGAATATTTTAGTTCTCTAATGATGGAGTTCTCGAATAATGTATTTGAGTTATCGAATCATTTGAAAAGGCTGATTTCTCGCTGACACTTAATCGCTTTTTGGATTTATATTCAAAATTTCATTTCGCTCATAAAAACATATTTTATTTAGCTTAGAATTATTTTCTGAGTTAAATAACTGCCAGCTGTGAGTTACAAACTGCTTGAGATATCGAATAAGCCTTTCTTGACTTATCGAATAGTTGTTTTATACTTCTCGAATGACTGTCTTGTCGATACAAAACTTAGATCTAATCGACAACTCAAGTTAGTCATATATATATATATACAATTTCACAACTGTTCAACTCATTTCGTTCGATTTCTCAAGCATCTAAACTCTTAACACCTCTGAAAACCCTAACTGCGAATTTCTTCTTCAACCTTAATTCTCTTCTCTTCTCTACCCAAATGGCAAACACTCAACTCACCATACCATCCCAAACCAATTTCATCGCAATTACCAGTGATGTGGAAGCACCAAATGCTAATTTCAAGTGCTTTGTTCGATGGTTGTCTGAATCTTACATCAAGGGTGCACTATCAGCCAACCCAACCCTGTACATAGACTTATTAGAACAATTCTGGAGGACAGCTACAGTGGAGGTCATCGCCCTTGAGAATGCTATTACCTCATATGTTGTCTACTGCAAGATTCAAGGCGTGGATATTACTATCACTACCGCAGACATGAATGAAGCCTTGGATTTGCAGCAAGAGGCATATGACTCCCTGGCCACAGATGCTGAGTTGGAAGAATTCTTTGAATTTATCAACTACTCAGAGGCTATTAAACTTGGAAAGCTGAATAGGAAGTACTTGAGAAAGGAATGGAGCTATGTTTTTGCTACACTCCTTCAGGTATTCACTGCCAGGAAATCGAGCTTTGATCAGATTAGTACACCTGTGCAGCAGCTTGCCTATGCCTTGGCTCATGGGAGAAAGATAGATGTTGGACATCTCATCATACAAGAGCTATATGGGAGACTTGGTAAGAACACAGCCAAGAGAGGTACTGAAATTTTCTTTCCCCGCTTTATTCAATCAGTACTTAATTTTAAAAATGCTTCATTGATTGAATTGCCTGGATTAGATAAAAGTAAAATAGGCTATCCTAGGTCCATGACCAAACTTATTTTTGGTAACTTGGAGACTAAGAATGATGTGGATGTAAGGCTTAAGATAACTCCCCACATGGAGGGTTTGTTTAGGTCTTACCCCCACAACATGCCAATATTTGAGTCTAAGTCTCAGTTAGCACAGCCTAAGCAAGAAGAACACAATGCTAACCCAAGGCTTGCTAACCAACCCTCTCAGACAAACACTCTACCAAACACAGATCCAACTGCATCATCCTCTCAAAAGGGTGATGTTGGTAAAAAGAAGAGAAAACAGGTTGCTTCTGAAACTTTAACCATCTTAACTGAAGCAGCCTTGGCTGTAGAACTAGGTTTAGGAGGTGAGGAAACTGAGTCACCTATTCTTAGCCTAAAGAAGAAGAAGAAATCTAAAACCACCTCTTCAGTCACCCAAATGGCTGAAGTTGTAAAATCAGGGGCATACAGCTCACTAGATGTATCCTCTCAACAGGGTGCATCTATAGAATCAAGCATCCTCCCCAATGCACCTATTTGTACAGAGTCAGCACATGAGAGTGATAAGGCTGGCACAACACTGAGTGGAGAGCACATCACAATTGAAACTCCCTCTATCTCTCAGGGGGAGTTGCCAAAATCTAATCTACAACACACTTCTCTTCCAGAATCTACCACTCATATTTCTTTGGAGCCTACAAATCAAGCAATTGAGGAGCAAGGCATTGATCATCAAGAATTCTTTTCTCTTGATGAACCAATGGATTCAAGTGACTTGGTGCATGACACCTTGCTCATCACCCAGGTACCACATTTAGATGGTCAGGGAACGCATGCTGGGGCATCTCCTAATGACACCATCACAAACACAGAGGATTCACTAGTTTTAACTAGAGACTCTGTGCCTGTGTCGACTACTGTTGTAACTCATCCCACTCCTGTGGAGACAACAGTAGTAGAGTCTTTCCATCTGGTTACAGAAGTTGCATCTGTAACTGAGGAGTCTAGCTTGCCTAGCTCTAGTTCTCACTTTCTGTCCCAATGGCTGAAGCCTGTGCAACATGACAGTGCTTCAGGATCAGGGTCTGTTCCACCACAAATATCCATTGAAGCTCTCCAAAGCTATGTTGTGGATCAGATTCCTGAGTTTGTAAAAATATCCCAGAACCTTGTCACCTCCAACATCTCAAATCCAGATTATGAAGCCATCCTACTATGCCATAGGGATGATGTGGAGATGCAGAAGGCCAAGATTATTGATGATGCTGAGAGAGATGGAAATGTAGATGCCTGGATGCAAGGAAAGTATGATGTAACTCTCAGTGAAGCACTTCAATATCTTAGAGAGGAATATATCACTTCACTGGGTTCAAATGCAAAATCCCTGTCCCCTAGTGAAGTGTATGAAGCTGTCAATGATTCCTACAAGGGTTTCCTCAAGGCTGCACACTACCTTGGCAAGGGAGTCAAAACTGAAGTCAACAAGGTGAGTGACAAGATAGCCACTTCAGTAGAAGAAGTAAAGAGGGCCTTTGATGCCAAATTTCCTCAACTAGACAGTGTGGTCAAAGATCTCAAACACCGCAACACCACCTGCACCAAGATGGATAATGGTCTAGCTCTACATAAAGATACAGTCACAGGTCTAGGAAGCAAATTTCAAATTCTATCTGACCAGACTACAGAGGCCAATGCTATGTTGAGGACCATGTTCAAAAACCAATATGGAGACAAGCTAGTCACTGAAGTCCCTGTGAATGAACTGTCAAAGTATGAGTTCAAGAGACTACAAGATCAATCCCTAAATGGTTTCAAGGCCAAAGAGCTATTCACCAAGGTTGATACTCTTGAAAGGGAGGTGGTGTCTCTCAAAGAATCCAATGCCCATCTGGCAGGCAAGGTTACAAATCTAACTGAGCAATTGAACACTCAAGCCACTACCACAGCTGATGTTCTTCTGCATCAACAATCTATGCTGTCTGCCATGATGAAGCACATGGGTATCCCTCTATCTGAAGACTCTTCAACTCCAAAGGCCCCTACTACAGCCTCTGTGCCTGACAACAAGCCTAAGGGGGAGAAGAGGATAACAAGGAATAAACCTAAAGGGGAGCCTCAGACTAAGGGGGAGAAATCTCAATCTCAATCTAAAGGCATCAAGATTAATGAGGGTGGCCATCAACAAATTTCAAATCCTACATCTCATGTCTCAGGCAAGGGCAAACTCAAGGTTGATGAACCTCCATCTTCTCTGCCAATGGTCACTCTACCACCTGTGCACATCATTACACCTAGTGGCCAAAAGCAAACTGTCACTACTACAGTAGTGGCAGGTTCCATGCCAAGCAATCCAGTCCAAGTACCCAGACTTGAAGATGAGCCAGTGGAAGCTAAGGTGATTACAGAGGCCAAGCTGATAGAAGTAGCAAATTCAGAGATTTATCATGATGCTGCATTCTTGAAATTTCTGCAAACCTCAAAAGCAAGGGTTGGAGGGGATACCTTATTTTACAGAAGAAGCCTCAGAGATCAAATCAAATATCTAACAGTTATTCCAAGAAAGCTAAATCAAATCTATCTCAAGGAAATCATGATGGTGACCAATGGCAAGATATGGCATCTATCATTTGAAACCTTGAAAGCCTTAAAATACTCTGAGATTGATGCTATCTTGGAACTAATTGAGCAGAAAGGGGAGAACAACCAAAGACTGTACACTGAACTAAAAGATGGTCAACTAACTAGATTGCCTGAAGTATGCACCAAACCAAGAACCATCTTTTATCAGTTTGGTACTAGAATTCAAGATGTTAAACAGCTGGTTATTCCCCATGATCTTAACCCTAAAAACCACAGACTCATCATTGCTATTATTGACCAGCTACAAAAGAAAGATGGAAACAGAAGTGCTGAAGAGTTGGAAGAACTTCACATCTTAAGAACATTCATAGCTACTGGTTCAATTCTGGAAATAGCTCAACCTAGGAGGAATAAGGATGATAAGGATGATGACAAGAGTGATGGAAGTAGAAGTCATCACAGGAGTGATAAGGGGGATGAGGATAAGAAGAAGAAGAAGAAAGACAGCAAGGATAAGAAGGATGATGACCAAGGTAAAGTCTCTGAGAGGAAGAGTGGAAGATAGCAAGCCTTAGGCATTGCTGACAATAACCTCACCACATCACAAGACTCTAAGTCTAGGGTGAATACTGTTAGTAGTGACCTACCAAAATCTACATCTATGGCTTCTGCAACTGTCTTGCCACCTCAAGAAGAGAAGAAGATTCAAGTCAAGAAACCATCTGTATATTTCAAAAAGCAAACTGCTAATGGAATACTATAATGGTCCACAAACAAAGGTCACATGCTACTGTCAGGCAACCATGTTAAAAGGATTAAATTCAAACAAGCTATAAGGAAACCAAAGCTATCCATATCAAGGACTCTGACAATCTATCCAGGCTTAAAACTCCAACCACTAGATGAAGACTTTGATGAAGACCAACTGCAATTCTTACAAGCTCAAAGAATCTACCATGTTGTCATTGTTGACAACTGCCTTGAGATCAAATATACTGATGGAAGGGAGGAGAAATTCAAACAAGGAGGATGTCAACACTGGGGAAAGCTACATGACATAGAAAGAATCATTGCATTGTTGAGCTCAGAAGATAAAGTGGAAAGAGTATGGAAGCTGGAGCTAATTGATTTTGTGAAGATGAAGAGAGATCATGAGGAGAGAATCAGAAAAGAGTGTCTTGAGAAATGGCTAGCATGGGAGAAAGAAATTGAGAGACTGGAGATTGAAGCAGAAAAGCTAAGGGCAAAGGGATTATGTAGAGTTCAGTTTAACCCCTATGTGGTGAAGTATAGGAGGAGAAATGGGGATCAGGTCCACATCTGCATGAATCTACTCAATCACTATCCTGCAAACATTCTGAAACCAGTACTTGAAGATTTCAAAGACTCAATTTTGCTTGAAGAATTGGATGCTATGGCAGAAATAATAAAAGCTATGGATGAGAATACAAGGAAGGAGAAAGAAAGAAGACAGAAAGCATATGATGATTTGCAAGCCAAATCTATGGAAAGGGAAACAAATGACAATGGCTAGTACTTCATCATAGGCTGTAAGATTACTCACCCTGTAGTTCTATCCACATTGCTAATCAAAATTCATACATGTACTGTCAAGTTTTATCTTTATGTATGTTAGGCTTGTTATCAGACATGAAATTGTGACTAAGGGTCTTACTCACAATTTGGGGGAGATTGTTAGTCACAGAGGCATGCCTGAATACATCTAATAACAAGCCTAAGTATGTGTAATGCTATGCATTACCTACATGACCTCTTAACTGAGGGAACCTCTAGTTGTAGAGTTTCTATTTGTTCTGTACTTGTAATAGACATCAAATTCTAGTTGTGTTACTGTACTTATAAAGTCAAGAATAATGCTTGAAAGAAGTTCCAAGGTTCATGCCTCAAGCAAGGAGATAAAGACTGCCAAATAATCACAGTTGGGATTTGAAGAAATGAAGAATTTGCCTAAGTACCAATTCGAGAAGTACATTTGTCTATTCGAGAAGTCTAGCATTCGAGAAGTCAGAGATTCGATATCTCAGAAGACAATATTCGATATCTCTGAATACACTGTTCGATATCTCATTCGATATCTCAGAGATTCGATATGTCTATTACTCTATTCGAGAACTCATGGAGTCAACAAGTCAAAGCATCATTCGAGTTCTCTAAGAGTCAACAAGTCAATGCTCTATTCGATATCTCAAGGACTAAAGAAGCTATTCGACATCTCAGGGATTCGATATGTCAAAATGCTCTATTCGATATCTCAAGGAGTCCCAGAGAAAAGAGCTATTCGAGAAGTGATTCGATATGTCAATATAACACTATTCGAGAACTCAGAGTTATCGATTAAGTCAATTCGAGTTCTCGAATCAATCACTTAGCCACTTCTCCAATACATTCTTGGAGACAAAATACTGAAGAATTGTACAAGTCAGAAACCTGCAAAAAGCCAAGACGCTTTATTTGACTATGTACTATAAAGCACATTGGAAAGCCTACAAAGAAGCTTGGAGAGATAAGACAAAGGGACAAGGAGCTAAAGAAGTGGATCTGAACAGGCTTTGCAAAGTCAAATCTGTAACCGTTTGGACTCTTACTAAAATAAGATAGACAGACTGGAAAGTAATTTGTTTTACCTACCTTATTTTGTAGTAAGGAGGTGTATCCATGTCTATAAGGATACAACCTCACTTCCTTAGCAGAGAAGTCTTTTAAGATACATCACAAGAAATATCTCTCTAAGAAAAACGAAGCTGAGAATACTATCATTTGTATTCACAGATTGTAGTAAAATCTTTATCTAATAAAATATTAGATTAAAGTGATATTGTGTTGTGTTTGTCTTTGTTATCTGTACTTACATATCTCACACACTCAACATATATCTTGTTGCAAAGATTCAAGAACAAAGAAAAGTTCAAGAATCCATTCACCCCCCCTCTGTATTCTTTTACTGTATTCAATACTCAACAGTCTTCGCCTGGTGTTGAGTTGTGGTTTATAGAGTTCAGCATTCGTTTGTAATTAGTTCGAAATTTGCTGGGTGTTATTCTACTTAGTTCTGATTTGGTTGTGTTTTACCCGTTTTAATGTTATCGGTTGGCTGATAAATTCTCGTGGCATGTCGAATTTGGTGGTTATTGAGTGGATTTCCTTCTTTTTTTTCTTTGTAATTTCCTTTTTTTTAATCATTTTCGTAAATTTGTAATATTAACTCGTTCGTGTTGACTTGTTTTATTTGCATATTAACTCGTTTTCTTCATTGAGTTGCTCTGTTGGTGATTGTTGCTGTGTTCTATGAGTCATCGCCTGGTGTTGAGATGTGGTTTAGAGAGTTCAGCATTCGTTTGTAATTAGTTCGAAATTTGCTGGGTGTTATTCTACTGAGTTCTGATTTGGTTGTGTTTTACCCTTTTTAATGTTATCGGTTGGCTGATAAATTCTTGTGGCATGTCGTATTTGGTGGTTTTTGAGTGGATTTCCTTCTTTTTGTTCTTTGTAATTTCTTTTTTTTCGTCATTTTTGTAAATTTCTAATATTAACTCATTCGTGTTGACTAGTTTTGTTTGCATATTAACTCATTTTCTTCACTGAGTTGCTCTGTTGGTGATTGTTGCTGTGTACTGTGAGTCATCGCCTGGCGTTGAGATGTGGTTTAGAGAGTTCAGCATTCATTTGTAATTATCTCGAATTTGCTGGGTGTTATTCTACTAAAATCTGATTTGGTTGTGTTTTACCCGTTTTGATGTTATCGGTTGGCTGATAAATTCTCGTTGCATGTCGTATTTGGTGGTTTTGAGTGGATTTCCTTCTTTTTTTTCTTTGTAATTTCGTTTTTCTCATCGTTTTTGTAAATTTCTAATATTAACTCGTTCGTGTTGACTCGTTTTGTTTGTATATTAACTCGTTTTCTTCACTGAGTTGCTCTGTTGGTGATTGTTGCTGTGTTCCGTAAGTCATCGCCTGGTGTTGAGTTGTGGTTTAGAGAGTTCAGCATTCGTTTGTAATTAGTTCGAAATTTGCTGGGTGTTATTCTACTTAGTTCTGATTTGGTTGTGTTTTACCCGTTTTAATGTTATCGGTTGGCTGATAAATTCTCGTGGCATATCGAATTTTGTGGTTTTTGAGTAGATTTCCTTCTCTTTTGTTTCTTTGTAATTTCCTTTTTTTTCATCATTTTTGTAAATTTCTAATATTAACTCGTTCGTGTTGACTCGTTTTGTTTGCATATTAACTCGTTTTCTTCACTGAGTTGCTCTGTTGGTGATTGTTGCTGTGTTCTGTGAGTCATCGCCTGGTGTTGAGATGTGATTTAGAGAGTTCAGCATTCGTTTGTAATTAGTTCGAAATTTGTTGGGTGTTATTTTACTGAGTTCTGATTTGGTTGTGTTTTACCCGTTTTAATGTTATCGGTTGGCTGATAATTTCTCGTGGCATGTCGTATTTGGTGGTATTTCTCGTGGAATTGTAGGTTGCATAGAGTAACATTACATAAGTTGTTTGTTTGTAGGAAATGAAAAATAAGAATCGCGACTGCAAGAAGAAAGGGAAGAAAATTGGAAAGGAAAAGCAAAAAAGGTTGGATGAAGCAGCACGATTCACTTGCTATCTTTGCAAACCCAGCAAAACTTTTACTCGGAAGGGTTTGGACCAACATATGGCATCCAGCCATAGAAACAAATGAATATGTTATCTTTTGCTTTTGCAGTCCTATGTTGTCTTTTGTCACGATTAACTTTTTATTTACGCCTGTGTAGTGAAGTACTAGAATTGATCGTTGAAATTTAATATATTTATGTGAAGTGAGTTCCTTATTATTCCATTCTTCCTTTTTTATTTTTGGAATTAAATTGATCATAACTTGATCAAATATATTTACATTATCTTTTATAATTTCAAAAATCTAAAAAGCTATGTATTTCAGCAAATTAGATATAGCATAGTTTAATAGCAAGGTGAAAAATTCGATTTATGTGCGTGGTCAGTAAAGAAATTAGTTGCGAGCATACTACACATTCTTTTTTTTTTTTAAAACGGAACTACTTCTCTTAAAACTCAAAGATTCATGCATGATTGTCTCCAACAAAATCTGTGGACGAGACATAACAATATTATAGCATACTACACATTATTATTCCGCACCTTCGTATGTACTCTTCCAATTTCATTCGTTCCTTGTGCAACAAGTTGTCCCTCATATTTTACGAGGTGTACTTAAAAATTACTCATAATGTACCTTCTATTAACTAAATCATGTTGCAGTCTCTGCACCCTTTTTATTTACCTTATTTTAGCTAAATCGTTGTGCACCGGTAAAATATAAAAAATGTTAGAATAAAGAGAAAAGCTAAAATTTATAATACATGTCTCAATATTTATATAGTAAACCTATATAAGATAAAGTACCGAAAATACCCTTAATACAATAATATGGATATATTCTAACAAAAAAAATTTAATGCGTGCCGGATTTTTTTTTCTTTCTTTTAATACAAGGTGCTTGCTAATACAAAAGCAAGGTATTGTTTACGTAATTACATGCACAATTTCATGTCTACACTAAAACTAATTTAAATTGAACCAGGTATTAAGTCTGTTGCGAAAGTTAATACAATCTCAGAAAATGTCAAACAGTTAAATTCTATGATCTATCCAAAAATTCGTTTTTAACCATTGCTGTGACATGCACAATACTCGTTTATTAAAATCCAATTACCGCGAACCTTCTATTAATATATAACCTTGGGAATAATATTTTTCATAAATTTATTAAAATTAAAATCCTTTGTTTTATTTTGAAACTAAAAGAAAATATTGATGATTAATATCGAACAATTGTACGTATATGACAATTTGGAACCTTTGAGATGGGCCAAAATTTTGGACAATGTTCTATTTAGGCGTTTAAAAGGGCCAGCCCAGCATAGTCCAATAATAATATCTAAACCCAAATCCCCAACTAGGGTTTTAGGCTCACCAATTTGATTCCGACAATCTTGTTCGCTCTCTTACACCTACCGGAGCTCCGGTTGTCACTTCTATTCTCCGGTAAGATTCACGTTGTAGCAGCTATCTTGTAAACATATGTCAGTGTGTGTGTGTGTGTTTGTGTATATGTGTATGCAACTGTAAGTGCTTCATAGAGTTCAGTTGTGACTTGTATTTCATCTATGTAACTGATAGAGTTTTTAATTGTTAATATATTTGCAATTATGAATTGATAAATTATTAATATACCAAATTATACTATATGCTTGATTCAATTCATTTGGTTGCAATTTTAGAGGGTTATTTCTTGTTAGTGTGTTTATAGTGGACTGAATTGATAAGTAGAGTTATGGACTATAAACTCGTTTCGATATGGATTTAGAAGTCGGTAAGTTGATACGCTGTTAATTTTTATAAAGCCGATAACAAGTATGTGAGCTCGAATGTTGTTTGTGTGGAACCAAGGAACCATTTTTGTATAACTTAAAAGTTACTATGTTTGTTAATGTTGGGTTTCTGATTTTGGTGAGTAGGCTAGTTAGGTTAGGCAGCTCTTTCGGTGTTTGCAATAAGTACTGTTATGTTTTACAGTTTCGGTATATATGTGCACAATACTGCAGTGGAAATTAATGAGGTAGCCTTTGTTCCGAAGGCCTGGCCATTTAAGCGAGTTCTTTCTTTTTTTGAAATGCATAAAGCCATAAACTTCTTCTTAAATCACGCCCTCAACATAGAAAGGCTGAATTTTTTTTTTCTAGGCTAAGACTTAAGAATAGTCTTTCTTCCTTTTTGTGGTGCAATATGTGGTGGATCTTCCTCATCCAACATGTTTGCGTGATCATGAATTGATTCTGGTGCATGTTTGTAAAATAAGTCATTGGTTTGATCTTTATATTAGTAAATGGCGGTGCACCAGAAAAGGCCCGCTGTGTTTGTTGCGGAAACAAAAAAAATGCAGAGATGGAAAATCTTGATACAGAATCCTCAGAGTCTGAGTTAGAATTTGATGAGGATGATGAAATTAGGCTAAGTGAACCTTCGGAAAATGCAATATACAACAGGGATGGCTTACTTGATAAGCTGGGAGATATCAGCTGGCCTGAGAATGTGGATTCGATGCACAAGCTTTCTTTTGATGTGAATCAGGAGCAGGAGGTGGATGCGAATGATGACCTGGCACGAGAACTTGTTTTCTATACTCAGGCATTGGAGGGTACAAAGGAGGCCTTTCTGAAATTTCAGTCCCTGGGGCGCCCCTTTTTGACACCTGCCGGCTATAACGCTGCAATGGTGAAAAATGATACTCACTTGGAAAATGTTAAGGATCAGCTTCTGGCAGAAAAGATTAGGGTTGAGGAGGCCGAGGAGAGAAGGAAGGCAAGAGAAAACGAGAAGATTGCCAAGGAAGTACAGGCACAAAAACAGAAAGAAAAAGCTAAGCAGGAAAGAGAAGAGAAAAGATCTGCTAAGAAATTGCAGAAGGAGAGGCAAGAGAGTGGCTTAAGAGGATCAGAAGAAGATGGTGATTAGATTCAGCAGATGAAGACAAGAGTACATTTGAGAGTGATCCATCTGTAGTCAAGGCAAAAGATGGTACTGGTAAGGGGAAAAAAGAAGCAGATAAGAGGAGGAAGAACAGAGACTACAGAAATTCAAAGCATGGACTCGGAAGGAAGAAAGGTGTGAATAAGCAAAGTAAGACTGAGACCACAAATGATACAATAGGAGGCTTCAAGAACACTGGTTTCTCCAAGAATAAGAGAAGGAAGACGTGATGGAAGCAGGGATGATGATTGCGCAAATTGTTGAAATTTACTATAATTCTTATGACCAAGAATGTTTAAGTGCAAAATAGGGTTATAATTATTTCCTTCGTATTGTATGGATTTCTAAGTTTAAATTTTGTCTCTTCAATGTTTTTGAAATCGACTTTATTGCTAATTACTTGTTTGAATTGTGTAAGGTTCACCTTGTCTTGCTGATCAACTACTTACAGTTTTTTATTACAGTTATTTACTTAAGTTTTTTTCAAGTACAGTACATGAGGAGTTATTATTCATCCTAGATGAAATAAAGAATAAACAGAATATAAGCCTGTAAAGTGTAAATTGTTGATGGACTCCAAAACGTAATAGTAGCCATGTGAGGTCATTTGGTGATTACAAGACTTGTATATTGGAGGGTTATAATATCAAGGTAAATCCCAGCTTTTGCTTTGTGTGGGAAGCTTCTGATTTTATATATGAAGTGTGTGTGTATATAATATGCCTATTGTCCCCATTAGCTTTCACACCACTCCGTATCATCATGTACTCCTCAAAAAGTCCACTGCAAAAGCTTCCTTAGTACAATATTCCCTCAACGGTTTATAAAAGGATTTTGGTAGCACCATCTACCTCTAAGCCTCTTGAGAGTTCAACTCTTTTTCAAATATAATCTCTATTGACTTGCTGCGAGAATGCTCAATTCTACATTGGAGTTGATCAATTTAGTTGCTTCGAATTCTTTTATGGTCTTTTGTTTCTGCAATCTGATCATAATCATTTTACTTGTTGGCAGCTCGAAAACAGCTTCAGATACTAGTGAGGATAGTACTTGTCTTCCTTCTCAAGAATTGGTATGCGGTAGCAAGAAGTGTATGACTGCTCAAAGTAAGAAAAGTTATACTTCATTTAATGATAAGAATGAATTGAGAAGTTTCATAGAGCCATGTGTAGACATAAACCTGCTAAATTCCATTGAAGCTGGGAGGAAAGAAGAAGATGATGAACTGAGAAAAAGAGTAGAAGCATTTATTGATAAGACTACTAAAGCTTGGAGGACTGAGATGTTGCAGAAATCTGTTGCGATCCAATGAACACACTTATATGCTGTTTGTGTTTAGTAGTCTAACCATTTCTTAACAGGAGAGTTTATCTACTACCTCAGTACAACAGTAAGAATGTGCACTAAGAAGATAAACTTCAAAACTGATGTTCTTTGTTTTTCCAATAAATATGTTGTGAAGTGTCACTTTTACCATACAAAGCGTAGTTCATTTGCCGTGAAGTTGAGTAAAATTTAGTCGAGTAAGAAACTGAGATGACGATTTCATTGAGCAGCGAATCACTGGCATATCTTGTAGTTCAGTTGTACAACTGTTTGTTATCTGATGTTATCAACAGAGGTCTATATCAGAGAAAAGATTTTTTCACTGGCATGTCTTAATTTTGGTATACTTTCATACGAGCAATACCAATTTCCATCCACAACCTTGAATTCCATACATTTTGCATAATTTCTGTCCGAAGTATATTAAGGTAATAGCTCTTCTAAACCAACTTTCAGTAATAAAAATAATAAAACCTTAAAAAATATGAGCATCAGACATGCTAACAAACTTCGTTCAACTACAGCAGTTCGTAAGTTCAAACCACACGGCTAAAATATATTAAATTCGACTTTCAACCATCCTTGATATAAGCAAGTCAGGAAAGCGAAACACAGTACTGATACATCTAAATTCTACATCAACACCAGATAGCAAACAATCGCTACAGCTAAAGGAGAAGTTGCCATCTGAAGTCCTAAGCTAAAAGAAAAGTTGTAGATATTGTGGGTTAAACCAACTTGAAAACAAACCTAGTTTTGCCTCTGACCATAACTAGCCTGTTCGACATGGGGGTTAAACAGGGTTGAGCCTAGAATTTTTGGGGTCTTCATGGGTTAATCACTTGAGCTACCCAAAAGAACAAAGATCCAGATTGCAGTAGATCAGCATGAAACCATGCAATTTGATTCTCCAGGCTTAGATATGTTATTTTCAGCAGGCACAGACTTTTTGGCCATCTCCAGTCATAGATATGCTATTTTCAGCAGCTACAACAGGATGTCCTTCTCTGGGCAACGATATATTATTCTCAGCAGCTACAATAGTTGGGCCATTAACAAAGTTACCTGCACTCCCATTGATTCCATGATATGAAGCAGGGGCGATGCTTCGCATGTACCAGTATAAATTGCATCAGCACGACGATTTCGTTAATAATTAGTAATATGTCTCCTCCTAAGAGAGCTTCTTAAGGCTTGTTGTAACTTTGTTCACTTAAATTTTTTCTACAGCTATACAGAAAAGTTTCTTCTTTTCTCCTAATTGTTTAAAAAAGGTCTCGTTGTTCAAGATTTGTCATTTGGATCTTAGATTACATCATTTCATGAAACGATATGTGGGTTCCCTGTACATCTTATTTGGTAGTTGTGGTGGATCCGTACACTTTAAGTATGGATAAGCTTTACTATCAATGATTATGATCACTCTAAAGATAGTGTGCATTAATTCTTTTTCCGTAATATAAAGCTTAGAGTTTTTACTGACATTGCTAATTCTTTACATATATATATAGTGGTGGTGCCTGTTATTTTCCAGATTAATGGGCTTTACAGCAGCACTAAGATTGCAACATTTGTCGCATTACTTTCGATAAAGTCTGAAATTTGAAGTGCTAGCTTTGAGGAGTGGTCAGATGCCCTATTTTCTGAAATTACAAACTTTATAGCAGCATCAAGCTTGTATAATTGTTTTGCATGTTCTGAAAACAACTTCATCTGTTTTTCTTGAGCCAAAGTTAAAAAATTTCGGAAAACATGCAGCCACCTCAGGACTTCTACAGAACTTCGAATCCAAGTTTTTGGTTTTCATAAGCTTCTGCTTTCTCATTGCACTAGTTTCTTCTCGAGTTCATCATGAGCCTATAAAGTTTTTAAGGTCTCCAATGAGTACTTTAAATTCTTCTGCATCCTCAGATCTAAAAGTTTTTGCGTCCCAAGCACATAATAAAACAAGGAGCTCACTGAGTCGAGTTACCTTCAATGAACACTTGCCTTACATCTTCTTGGCACATAAAAGGCACACCAACGTTTCTGTGACCCGCAGTTTTCGAAAATGCGATATATAGAAATGGATTAAAAAAATAAGCTATAGAAATGCGATAAGCTATAGTTTTTGGAGGTGTTGTTAATGTTGTTGTTTAATGCTGAAGGAAAGTAGTACGATGTGGGAATATGGATTTGATCATGTGAATTTAAATCTTCAGTTATTACTTCAAGGCCATTTTTGAAGTTCAATAGCACCTCTTGTGAGTTTTGTTGGTGGTTCTATAGTTGATGATCATGAACATTTGTTGATATAATGCCCAAGTATCCTTCAGTCACCGTTAATTATGTTGTACACTTTGTATCCTATAGTCCAGTCAGGGGCCTAGAGTAACATAACAGGCGTGTCTTTGTTGAACAAACAATTTACTAGTTATAGAAAATAAATGTCCAATCCCAAATTTAGGCCAATAGTTAAAAGTTTAACGGCACTTTGTTCTGATAATAATTTTGCTTATATGAATTGTTAGTTTGTTAAGTTCTATAAGTGATCGTTAGTTGTGCATATTAAATGATTTGTTACATATACTACTAATTCTTGTTTGAATGATCGACCAGTTTGTTTCTTATTCTTTCCATCAATTTCTGATCATAAATACTCGCTCAACTTTAATCCTCAATTTTATTACTCAAGATTCTTCCTCGATTATACAGCAGTCCATTCAATTTCAACTACTTTAGACTTTCTCCTGATCTTATTTCATGCATGATACACTTATTACTTTAACTAGTACGAAGTTCAATCTCCAACCTAACACTTTTTAGGAATGTGTTTGAATACAAACTAAATAAACCTAGAAAGGCACACAAGTGAATTTTATGTGTTCGTTAGTTCATTTTATTTGTAGTGAATCATGTGAATTGAATCATATATTATCTTTAGATTCTGTAGAACATCTTAAATTCATCTTTAGTGAATCATGTATATTTTTATAGTGAACTTTGGATGTTCGTATTTTTTAGATGATTTGATGTAGAATTAAACTGTATACATTCATGTTTTCTTATAACTTGTAAGTTGTTATTCTGTTAAGATCTCCGGTTATTTAACATTGCTGTTTTTGAGTACCTTTCATAACTTATGAAGGAGGACACATGCATTTATTTTTTAAAATATTGTATTTTTTTATTTGATAATTGAAAAATAAAAATATGTAAATGTTATGGTTGCATTCACATAAAAATACAATATATTTATTGCACATGTTATCATTTCATGTCAACAAAATTACTTTTTTCAAAAAAAATTATTTAAATAAAAAATTATTTAAATAATATTTGAAAAGAAAATAACACACATACATACAAAACGAGAAGGCAATTACAACGACGAGAAATGTATTACGAGAGAGAGAGAGAGAGTACAACACATACATACAAAGCTAGTAGGAGAAACTACCGAGTTTGACTAAAAAAAATTGGAATTCATATATCCCAACCTATATAATGAGAGAGAGAGAGAGAGAGAGAGAGAGAGAGAGAGAGAGAGAGAGAGAGAAAGTACCTGAGAACCGAGAAGGAGAGAGACAGGGATGTTTGCTTGGGGAGGAGATTTATATATAGGGGATATGAGATAATTTATTTTACTCTCAAACCTATGTGTTCTATCTAGGGGTAATCGCGGTGCGGTCGGTGCGGTTTTTTCATAAAACCGCGGACCAAACCGCATATACGGTTTGGTCAAATTTTCAAACCGCAACCGCACCACGAAATTTTCAAACCGCATAAACCGCACCACAAAAATGCGATGCGGTGTGATGCGGTTCACTGCGGTTTATAACTTCAATAAAAATTACTATATCTAAATTTATACATAATTGCAAATCCTAATTATCACGAGAAATTTTCAAACACTTAATAGATATTTTCAAAAAAAAAAACACTTAATAGATGATACATCTTAAATGCTTGCACCTTTAAAGAATTCAATAATGATTCTATCAATCATATAGGTAAGCACACTAATTTGTTAACTAGAAAAATAAAATCATATGTTTTCTGTAGTTGACAGTTAGAGAAACTAGAATAGTCATACCCTGGGATGTCACTAAAATGATTCATGTTCTATTAGAGTCCCTAGTTCAACCGGCTTCCAACTCCACTAATTAATGGGCTGATGGGCCTATACACAAATATATATATATATATATATATATATATATATATATATATATATATATATATATATATATATATATATATATATAATATTGCGGTGCGGTGCGGTTTGAACCGCGTTTCAAAAATTTAAAACCGCAACCCGCACCGCACCACGCGATTTGTTAAAATTGAAACCGCAACCGCACCAGCGCGGTGTGATGCGGGTTGGTGCGGTGCGGGCGGTTTATGCAATGTGGTGCGGCTTATGATCACCCCTAGTTCTATCTCACATGGTACAAAAATTGTCTAACATAGGTACAAAAATTCTGCTCGAGCTCCAACACATTTTTTGTGCGATAAGAAAGTTCGGTTAGACTCGGTTCGTTAAGAAAAAATTTAAACTCAGCTCGTTTATGTCAAAGCTCGGCTCGGTTCGTTTACAATCTTAATCAATTTTTGGTTATGAAATATTTGAATAGGGTTCGGATCGGATTCGATTTGGTTCGGATCTAATTCAGATTAAAATCGGATGAAATTCAGATTAAGATCGGATGACATTCGATTCAGATCACAATTGGTTAGAATCCTTTTGGATCATTACTCATTTGGCATTTTAATTTATGAGATTTTAAAAAGTACCTTATGACTGAATATAATATTAAAATAATGTACTTCATAAAAAAATAATTAAATAATTATGATATATTTGACATAAATTATTTCAAATATAGATTAATTTGTTTATGAATGGGTAAATATTGAATGAAAGGCGTGTTGATATACAGTATGTAGGTATGTAGGGTATTCGTTATAACCCGTTAAAATTATAATAACTACTTAATTTATCATTTTTCTAATTCCATATAAATCGGATGTAAATGTGTGGTTGGGGGTGAGTGGCGAATTAATATAAAAATCATGGGTAGTACCTAGACCATGGGTCTGGATCCGAGGAATCGAACCGAAATTTGTGGAACCGAGACCGAATTTGTATCTGAATTAGAAAATCCGAAAGTTAACCGAATTCGAAACAATCCGAATCGAAATTGGTCCCAAATAGTAAAATTCGACAATGATCTCATTCTCCTCCCCCCACTAGGTATTTCATTTTCGTTTCTTATTTTTTTCCATTTGCAATTATAATTTTCATCTTAAACCATTAAAACATAGATTAACATGTAAATTATTTTCTAAAAATTGAAAAATAATTTTTCATTTAAGTTTTATAAAAATAGATTAACATAGAGAGAGATAGAGAGAGAGAGAGAGAGAGAGATAGAGAGAGTACTGTATGTAACTAAAAAACCTGCAAAGAGAGCCCGCATAGGCGATAAGTACAACCAGTAGAAATGTGTTACAACAACGAGAGAGAGGGAGGGAGGGAGAGAATGAGAGAGAGAGAGAGAGAGAGTTTCGAGAGCATATGTGTCCGGGTGATAGAAATAGACAATATTAGCTATATTTGACACTTGAATGCGCATTATCTTGTAAGTCACTCTTGGCTAGTTCCTTCATTCATTCTCGAAGTTTGTTCAGCTTGAATAGAGCAAACAATATTTAGTTAGTACAATGTTCAACTTAGTGATATATGGCCACCACTTCAGTGACAAATTTGATATTTAACCCAATGCAAAAGGGCGTTCAGCATCTTCCATCATGTCTGATGGTTCTATATTGTATAGTTCTCTCCTACTCAATCAAGGAAGAGTTCTTTGAGTACCATCAATTCAGTACTAATACAATTGACACCAGTACTAATCTAGCTGCCATTAGACAAAGTAAACCTCTTTATATGAAAGAAAATAAAAAAAAATTGTAAGAAGTTAAACGCCTCGCCTTAAAAAGATTTATTGGCTACTGGCTAGGTAGTTACAATACCTAACACTAAAATAGAACGAGAAGCATAATACGTTACTAGTAGATACTGATAAAACTAGAATGAATATATGATTTCAGAATGAAGAATCAAGAAAACAATGTTGTATTGATTGTATTGATGTGTGTTTATTATAATCTCTGAAGTCCTATATATAAGCAAAACTATACGTAAGGGATTACATCACTTGGTACTGTAGATCGTAGACTTACTGTAGATCGTAGACTTAATATAACATTTACATTTACATTTCAACACCCCCCCTCAAACTTAAGATGGTTGAAAAACCAACTTGAGTTTGCAATTACGAAATAAACCAGGAGGAAGAGATTTCGTGAAAATATCTGCAACATTATCTGCACTAGAGATAGCATGATGACGAACTGTTCCTTTTTCAACCTGTTGACGGGTGAAATGACAATCAATCTCTATATGTTTAGTGCGTTCATGAAAGACATCATTGTGAACAATGTCCCTTGCACTTTTGCTATCACAGTAGATAATAGTGGCTGGAGAATGAGTCACAGTCATTTCTTCAAGTAACCATCGTAGCCAAATTAATTTCTGCGTGGTGTCAGCCAGAGCTCGATATTCTGACTCGGCACTGGATTTTGAGGAAAGGGTTTGTTTCTTACTATGCCAAGAGATAAGAGAGTCACCCAAAAAGAAGCAAAATCCTGTAGTGGAACATCTGGTAGTGGGATCACCACCCCAATCAGCATCAGAATAGGTATATAACTCAAGTGATGAGTTGTATGCATAATGTAATCCGTGAAAGATGGTGCCTTTGACATACCGAAGTATGTGAAGGACAGCTGTATAGTGAGGAGTGCGAGGAGCTGCCATACATTGACTAACAATATGAACAGCATGAGCAATGTCAGGACGAGTGACAGTAAGATAAATTAGACTTCCTACCAACTGGCGATATAATGTAGGGTTGACAAACAGATCACCATCTTTAGAGTTAAGTTTGACCTCGTATTCCAAAGGTGTAGATGTAATCTTATTGTCACTGATTCCAGATTTCAACAAAAGATCAGATGCGTACTTAACTTGAGAAAGTGTGTATCCAGTAGGAATGGAAACCTCAAGACCCAAGAAGTAGATTAATGAACCAAGATCTTTCATTTCAAATTGCTCACCGAGAAACTGTTTGAGATCAGAGATACCTGTAGTGTCATGTCCAATGATAATCATATCGTCAACATAGAGGAGGAAAAGAACAATTCCTCGATCGGTCTGTTGAATGAAGAGAGCATGATCATATGGACTAGAAGAAAATCCTAGCTCACTGATGACTCTGCTAAATTTCTCGAACCAAGCTCGAGGTGCTTGTTTTAGGCCATAAAGTGCCTTGTTAAGCGTAAGCACTTGTCCTGGAGAGAGATCAAAACCGGGAGGAGGTTTGAGATAAACTTCTTCATCTAAGTCGCCATTAAGGAAAGCATTTTTGACATCCATTTGCCACATGTCCAACTGTTTTGATGCTCCAACAGTGAGTAAACTCCGAACAGATGTAAGACGAGCAACTGGTGCAAAAGTCTCTTCATAATCAATGCCATACTCCTGGGTAAACCCTCTAGCAACTAGACGGGCTTTATATCTCTCAACGGAGCCATCAGCTTTTGTCTTAATTTTATAGATCCATCGACTTCCCATAGCTGTTTTCCCAGGGGGCAAGGTAACCAGATCCCAGGTGTGATTTTTGTCTAATGCTTGAAGTTCTTCTGCCATAGATTTCTGCCAAAGAGGATTAACACTTGCCTCTCTATATGTTTGAGGCTCATGAAATGATTGTACAACAGAGTAAACATGATAATCAGAAAGACGAACAGAAGGTTTTCTTACCCGAGTAGATCGATGAGTGTGCTCATCAGAATGGGATGGTAAAGTGGGAGGCTCGGTACTAGAATCCTCAGACTGACCTGCTGTCGAAGGGATAATAGTAGATGGAGATGGTTGTGTGAGCTCAACTGAAGGATCTGTTTAATGTATATGAGAGGAAGAGGTCGGAGATTCTATATATTTATCACTGGGATGTAGATCAACAAATGGATCTGTAAAGTGAGAAATGCTAGTAGAAGTGTCAATGTGAAAATCTGACATAGATGAGAAAATTTTATGCTCCCAGAAAGTAACATTTCGAGAGACACGAAGACTTTGAGAGATAGGATCCCAACAACGGTATCCTTTCTGACCACTACCAAAGCCAATAAAACAACAAATACGAGCACGTGGTTCGAGTTTTGTTCTCGCATGTTGAGGAAGAAGAACAAAACAAGCAGAACCAAACACCTTAAGTGAATCATATGAAGGAGGTTTGTCATATAATTTTTCATAAGGGGACACATTATTGATTACAGGAGAAGGAATCATGTTTATGGTATGCACAGCAGTGAGTGCAGCTTCTCCCCAGAAGTATTCTGGACAAGAAGAAGAAACGAGAAAGGCTCGAATGGTGTCAAGAATGTGTCTATGTTTACGTTCAGCTCGAGCATTTTGTTGAGATGTCTAAGGGCAAGAACTCTGTGCAAGGGTACCATAAGAGGCTAAAAAATATGTAAGATCAGATTCTTTATATTCTTTGGCATTATCGGCACGAAAGAGTTTGATTTTCTTTTTAAACTGAGTGTGAATCATAGTGGCAAATTTTTTGTAAGTTTCTCCTAATTCTGAACGATGTTTCAGGATATAAATCCAAGTGAAACGAGAAAAATCATCCACAAATATCACATAATATCTCGATCCCCCCATAGTGGGAGTTGGAGAGGGACCCCAAATATCAGAATGAATAAGATCAAAAGCAAAGGATGATGTTTCATAATGAATAGGAAATGGAAGTACATGTTGTTTTGCTAGTTTACATGACACACACTCAATTTTGTCGTCACTTACTTTTCCTAACTGACCTTTAGAAATAAGACTATGTAAACGAGTGAAAGATGGATGGCCCAACCTAGAATGCCAAGTATTGGATGAAACCGCACAAGCTAGATGAGTTGATGATTTTGGTATAGGTAGATGGAGAGAAATGAGCTCAAACAACTTTCCACACCTACGTCCTGTCCCAAGCGTTTGTTTTGTCTGAGGATCCTGTACCTGAACACCAGAAGATGTAAAAATAATGTTAAGACTGAGATCACATAACTGTCCAATGGAAATAAGATTAAGTGAAAGATTAGGAACAAAGTATGTGTCAGGAAGAGAGAGATCTTCTGTGGATATGGTTGCAATATGTGACACGTTCATTGTTGAACCATCAGCAGTTTGAATAGTTGGAAGCGATGAACTCTCCATTTTCGTGGTAAATATGGATGAATCATTTGTCATATGATTGCAACATGTAGAATCAAAATACCAAGAAGTACCTGGAGTAACCGAGAATGCAGTGGAGGGAGAGTTCCCTTTAAGTAAAAACTGTTGAAGTAAAGATTCAAGCTCGAGGGTTGACATAGCTGGAGCAGAGTCTGATGTAGATTCAGTGGTTGCAACGGAAGACTGGGAGAATTTATTTGGACGGAAAGATGGCATTTTCTTGCAGAATTGTATTGAGTATTGACCCTTTTGGTGGCAATGTTTGCATGTGTGATTGCGAAGAGTTGTACAATCCTTAGTTACATGTCCATTTTGACGACAAAACCTACAAAAAGGTTTGTCATAAGTGGGTACTGGAGGTACCGCTAGGACGGTATCATTCGTGGGAATAATTTTGCCGATGCCAAGTCGAGTTTCTTCAGAAATAATTTCGGTTAAAGCACTCTCCAAAGAGGGTAGCAGAATGCGTTGGAGAAGAGCAGCTCTAACTGGTTCAAAATCCTGAGTAAGAGCCATCAAAAACTGGATGAGTCGCTGTTGATCACGGTATGTGTGATAAAGTGCGGCATCCTCTGTGTTTTTCCACTTTGGTTCAGACAAAGTCAGTTGATCCCAAAGTGCTTGTATTTGAGATAGAAAATCAACGACAGATTGACCAGGTGTTTGTATCTGCTTGCTGAGAGAATGTATAATCTGATATTGATGAGAAAGATCGGATGTAGTGTACCGAGATTGTAAAAGATCCCAGATTTCTTTTGCGGTGTCAAAATTTCCAAATTGTAAATTAATTTTAGAAACGGAAGAGTTTCTAAAATATGTAATAACTTGATGATTTTTGACATCCCATTCTTCGATGCGATCTTTCAATTTTGAATCAGTTTCATCCTTCTCCTTGGTAGGAATAGTGAAATCCCCGTTAACGTACCTCCAAAGACGTTTTCTGAAAGGCGTATGACATAGCCTATTTGTATTTCGAGGATACAACTCAACTCAACAAGAATGTAATAGTAAATAGTATATGTACTGTACAGGGATCTCAAATGTATAACTGTCAAGAGAAAGAAGACAAAGTCAATCTACCGTTTTGAGGTATACTACACTTGAAGAAGTTCATTCAATTGATCAAGCATTAGTGGAGTAATCAAGACAGTGGGTTCTATTTATGGTGACAAGAGGTTCCTACAGTGGCAGAATACAAATTAGAAAGGTTTGAAAAAGAGTGAAGAAAAAGGAAGACATGAACCAAAACATAGAGTCAAAAATAAAGAAAAGCCGTTGGAGTTAGTCGCTCATGAACCAGACCGTGCATCGAGCGTCAACAAAAATTCGGTGGTAATTCTTTATTACTTTCAGTGGTTCAAGAAAAAGATTTCGGTTGTAAAAAGATTTATATATTAATTCTCACTTAATTAATATAATTATGTAATTGGTTTAATTTAATAAATTAATTCATATCGAATTTATTTATTTATTAAATTAATTATCATGTTAATTAATTTTGAATTAATGTATTAATCTGAATTGATTTAATTAATTAATTAATTAATCATTATTTATTTTAATGATTAATTGGTTAAGTATTTAATTAAATTAAATTCAAAAGAAAGAAACAAAACAAATAAAAAAATAGGAAAAAGAAACGGCTGAAGAAACAAAAAAAAAAGGGAAAGAGAAACAAAAGAAAAACAAAAGAGGAAGAAGTCGGTAGAGGAATAAAAAAAGAGAGGAAGGAACAAACATGCATGCATGAGTGATATTTGCAAAACACAATAATTAAAAGCATGATGTCTGTTCTAAGATGCTGTCGATAACAGCATTTACGCGCCACAGGCGCGCGTGCACTACACGCGCCAGGAAGAGAAGCTTCAACAGCCGCGCGTGCTTTGTACAGCTCCTACCCGCGACTGGTCTTTGCTTACAGCTGTTAAAAATCTTTTGTTTCAATTCAATCAGTACAGCTACTTTATCTCTTAAATTAAATTATGTCATATCGACTGATTTAATTTAAGTCATACCGAAATTCTTTAAGTCTTTATGACATAATTTAAGTCATACCGAAGCTATTCAGACTGATTAAGTCATACCGATTGGCTGTTGAAGATTAAGTCATACCGACACATTATTAAGTCTTACCGCCCAAGAATTAAGTCATACCTAAGGAAATTTATGTCTTGGAGCAAGTTTAAGTCATGCTGACAGCTCATTTATTATGTCTTGAAGCAGTTTAAGTCATACCAGATCAGTACAAGACTTAAATGGCTATAAATACAACAGTAGACACAGCAGAACAGCTCTGGAATTCTTCACTCCTGCAGAAAAGAACACAGCAGAGAGACCAAGAGGAAAATGGTTCCTTGAACATCAAATAAATTCTTGTAAATTATTTCTAGCTTGTATTGATAAATCTAAACAACTAGAAATTGTTTACTTGTACTTGTGGAACTATCTAGCGGATTAAGTTCCCTAGAACCTCTCGATATTTTTATTACAAATATAGAAAAGTTCATGTCGAATTTTCTATAGAATTTGTAATAATTAATTTCGATCTTTTTATTACTAATATAGAAAAATTCATGTCGAATTTTCTATAGAATTTGTAATAATTAGTTGGTCATCAAACCATTGTAATTTGTACCCGTGCATTAAGGCATACCCCGTCAAGTTAATATAATTTTATATTCAACTTGAAATATCGGTATTCGTTTTATTCCGCATCAATTTGTTCTTGATTTAATATTTTAAGAAAAGAGCAAATTCGATTAAACGACATAGTTTGTATTCAACCCCACCTTCTACAAACTATTTTGGACCTAACAATTGGTATAAGAGCCATTTGATTGACGCACAAATCAAGATCCGTATTTTTGTGGTCCTCCAATTGGATTTCGAGTTTGTTGACCCATACAGAAATTAAATCGGGTATTAGACCAAAAAGTCAACTCCTCTATTTTCGATTTTTTTAACCTTAAAAAATTCAATACTTGAGATTTTTTAACTTTAAATAATTTGAACTTATTTTTGGATTCTTTAACTTTCAAAATTTTCAATTTTGAGATTTTTGAATTTTAAATAATCTAAATTTATTTTCGGATTCTTTAACCTTTAAAAATTCTCAATTTATGATATTTTTGATTTTTAAACAATATGAGTTTATTTTAAATTGTTAATTAAATTAAATTTATTCTCAAATTGTTTAATCTTCAAAAATTTTCATTTTATGATATTTTTGATTGTTAAGTAATCTTAACTTATATTCGAATTTTTTAATTCTTGAAATGATTAATTCTTGGAAATTTTGATTTTTAAACAACTTGAGTTTATTTTCAAATTGTTTAATTTTCAAAATTTTTAATTCTTGATAATTTCGAATTTTAATTAACTTGAATTTATTTTTGGATTCTTTAACTCCAAAAATTTTCATTTCTTGAGATTTTTTGATTCTTAATTAATTTGACTCTAATTTCAAATTTTAATTAATTTGAACTTACTTTCAGATTTTTTATTTCTCAAAAATTTTCAAGTCCTTGAAGTTTTTGAATTTTAAATATTTTGAATTTATTCTAAGCCAATAGTTCTAAGAAGGTTGTTAGTTGAAGATTCCTCCGAATTGTCAAAGATGATTTGAATCTTTTGAAGAAAATGCATTTTTCAATGAAATTAATTTCTACCTACTGAAGAAAAATTTGTGGAAGCTCCTCAAAGTTATATCCATAGAATTCACTGGTTTTTCAGAAGCAGGAATGGAAGAGGTTTTGGTGGATAGAATTTTTCTCGAAGATTTGAATTAAGTCTATTGATTCTGTGATATACAAACACTAAGTGGATTGCTCCAATGTAACATCTACTACACTTAGTGGATTGTACCAAGAAATATCTTTCAAGGAATCAACAGAGATTTTAGAAAAGTGGAATCAAGGAGGTTTGAGAATGGACTAGACAGTTAAACATCTCAGTCAGGAATTAATGATGGAACCTCAGAACATACATGAAGAGTTACTAATTTAGAAAGAGTACAAATGTTTAATACAGGAATTAGGCCTATCTATTCCGAAGCAGAAACTCTTCAGGATACAGTTCAAGAGGTGGCTACAAGACTGAGTTGGTGGAAAGAACAAAACATGATAGTTGCAGTTATGAAAAGTTTTATGTGATAAGTAACTATCAAGGTGTGCAACATGGTACAGAATTCTGACAGACAAGGATGAATAGGGATTCATTAAATGAGATGAAACAGAAGCATCAGTGCAGAACTTATCTTGCTGAAGAAAAGAGTTGGGATGGATCAGATGATGATGAGAAGAGCATAATTAATATCTTGCCTTCATAGCAATCTCTGAAGATGATTCACCTCACATGTCTCAGGTATCAACTCTTCGAACTAGTGTAATATGTATTTCTCGGAAATTCAAAGCTTGTTAAGATATAGTTTTTAATTATTATATCTTTGGTTAGAAGATCTTATTATGTGTACGAATATTTGTTGAATTTAATTAATTGCAATAGTGAGTTAGAAGTGTTCCTTAGACAATATCTCTCAATTCTTAAATGATATATGTCAAGCATATATGACCTCTGCTTAAGCTAGTTTCAGGATCCCCAGTAGAACAAGATTTTCTTATTCATTCTGAATTGTTTGTTAAAGTTTAAAAAGTTTAAAAGATGGAATAATTACCTAGGGTGTCAGTAGAACATCAAGTCATTTGTAAAACTGACTTAGGTAATAGAGATTATATAATATAATATAACAATAGGAATGGATTGGATAGAATTAGTGATTAATTGTTAATTCTTCTATTCCATGCATGTTTAGAAAATTATTGAATATCTGTAAATCTACTTGCTACCTGTTACACAAGTGTACTATAGGTTAAAGTAGATAGTACTGAATTTTCTAAAATGCATAACATGCCTAATTTGCATAATTCTTATCTGCAATGTTTTAATGCTGAATGTATGCAATGTATTCTTATTATCATGTCTGCTTATTTCAAATGTCATAAATGCATTTCCTAGTATTTGCATTGATCATAGAAAAAGCATGTTTAAGAATAACAATAAGGTACAGACTGCTAGTCCTCCTTATGTTAGGAAGGAACCATTATTCTCCTTGCTCAGTGAATATTTTATCAATGACATTAAAAAGGAGAAATGGTCAGTCAAAGATAAGAATGAGCATGTTAAGGTTAAAACTGTTGTTAACTCTAATAAAAGAGAAATCTCTAATCCATCTGGACCCAATTAAATAATTTGGGTACCAAGAACTTTTTATCCATTTGTGAATGTAGGGCTTAACAGGTTAATCGATTATGCATTATTATTGATTTATTCAAAGCATATCATCGAAGAAAGAACCCTGCTATCAAATGTGAATGTGAAGACAGGCCAAGTGGTTTATCCCTTGGAGACAACAGCAAGGGTATGACCTAGGGTCAAGGCTATTCAATAGCTAAGGAATGTTGTCAGTAATAAAGCATCTTTTACAAGATGAAGAGCCTACTGTTCGAGGATTAAGGAAAGAGAACTTATCTGTAGCTGACATGGAATCTCAGTCAAAGGTGAAGTCAACAAGGTCAAATCTAAATCTTCATCAGACAAGAGTTCAGCTATGACATAAGGAGCTCTCTCACCTGAATGTCATATCAAGAGATTCTTTCCTGGAAATCGAATCAGTAAAGGAGACTGCTTCATCTGAAATTAAAGTAAAATGAAATTACGAGGCATGTCATAAAGGGAAGTCAAAGAAGCATCACACAGAAGTTCTACATCAAAGTGAAAAATATACCTTAGTGATGATGACTGATGACTTCTCTCAAGAAACAAGTTGTTGTTCAGACAATCTGAAGACAAGACACCACTGATGGTGATTGATCACATCTTAAACCCTGATCCGTAAGAATTTTAGGAAGACCCCATAAGTATGAAGGAAATTGTTTTGAAATATTAAATCGAAAGTGAGCATCCTAGCAATCAGCTAATGCTCAAGAGGATAATTTCCTTTGTTACTCAATGGAGTCAACAGCCTATAGGGTGATTGTTATTAATCAACAGAAGGTGATTGAAAGTCTTAGTGATGTTCAACGACTTCTAGCTCCCAGCTGTCAATGGTGATGGTGATTCAGATCCAAGCAATGTCAAACATGGAGAATCTTCATGTAAACCTAGCAGCATCTTAGGGGGAGCAAAAGAAGGATCAACTAGTCAACTCAACACCACACTGAAAGTCAAAGGACACTATGAGAACATATCTGCCAAGACAAAGAATGTTGACTCAATTAATTCTTTGTCCTAGTTCTTAGTGTTTCTAATGGTGGAAGTAAAAGACTAGCAGAGCTTCAAGTACTAATGATTATTTCTTTAGTTTTTCTTTTAGAAGAAACTAAGAAAGCTACAAAAGCTCTGAAAGATTCAGATTGAGTGATTGCAATGCAAGATGATCTCAATCACTACAAAAGGCAGATTGAAGGGAAGCTGGTATCCAGACCAAACAACAAGGCTGTATTTGGTATAAGGATAACCAGAAGTTTAACTGGATGTCAAGGCATTGTTATGAGGGACAAGGCCAAACTGGGTGCAAGGTTACAAGCTGATAAGACAGTATATCTAACAAGAAGCACCAGTGACAAGACTTGAGGATATCAGGCACCTGTTGTACATTCATGATCATAATGGACATCTGGACCTACTGAATCTGGATGCTAGAGGAATGTGAACAAGTGCACTCTTGGTTGGTGAGATAATGAAAGATCTCTACAGGTTAGTATGAACTGGTATCATCACTCAAGCAAGCATGAAAGACATGGTATGACACCCTAACTATAATTTAACATTTGGTATCAATCTTTAACAGTTGGTATCTTTTAACAATTGGTGTCACATTTATAGAACTCTCTACATCTTTAGGCACAAACATAAATGATATATATGTGCAATGATATCTTGATTATATTATATGTTGGTCTACTAACTATAAATTGGATTCAAGATATTTGCTGTTTTGATGTTGGTAAAGTTACAATTCTTTTGAATTACTTCATGCAAGCCAATAAAGGAATCCTTTTAGGAGCTCACGCAAGCCAAAAGAATAATTCTATTTGGAGCACAAGTAAGTCAAAAGAATGATGACAATAAAAGTAAGTCCATGATCTTTTGTTTCTATTCAGAAGATTCTAGACCTGTCAAGACTACATGTCAACACACCATTATAGCTGGCTTTTGACCTATTAGCTTGGACCTAACAAGTTGGTAATCAAAAATCTTAAGATGGACCCGGATCTGCGGAAATGGTACCCTAGAGATATTTGACCCAACAAGTTCAGGATCTACTAATTAGGACCTAATCAGGCTATAGAGGAATCATCATCTCATTATCTTATTCAATTGCTAATAGATCACTTACACACATATTTTATTCTCAATATTCAAATTTGCAAGGCCCCAAGTGGATCCTAGAGAATCTATTCTTGTAGTTATTACACTTGATTTTCAGATGTCTTAAGTTGGACCCATCTCCGGAGATGGTACCCTAGAAACATCAGTTCTGACATGTTTTGCTGCATAGAGACAGATCAAATGAGTTGTACGAAAGTAGGAGAACACAAGGAAACAACTTCATCTCCAACAACTCTGTGGAACGCTCAAGGCTAAGCAACTTTCATAAGGTATCAATTATTTCGAGAGCATGTCTTTAATTTAAGATTAACTTGCAGACATGTTTGCTAAAATCACTTGATGAAATTAATTTTTCAAGATTAGTTTGTAAACTTGGGATTTTATTAATGCTATATGATTTGTAAATCCCATCTGTTAAGTAATTCTTAAGTAAGCTCACAAGTATTAAATTGTCTGTATTGAAAGGACTTGTGAACTTATTTACATCCAGACCTCACGTTGAGGATTATCTGTTGAATGATTGTCATGTGTATAATTGCAATATATTTTAGTGGTGATTGTTTCAGGATAATAAAATACTTAAATGCTAAAATCTAACTCATAGAGATTTAGTATTTATTTATTTAAATATTTACTTTGATTAATATGAGCTATAGAACCGGAAGCAATTCAATTTAGTATTTGCTCTGTATCTCATATTTATTAAAATAAATAAACAACATAACTAATTTGGACCTAATCTGTATTGGTCTTCAATCAGTTATGAGATGTTAATTCTAGTGAACTTTAATATCCCATTTCATAAATTCACTATAATTAATATCATTGTTCTAACAATTGGTTGTATTGAAGTTTTGACTTATATCAGTTAATGATATTTAGTTAAAATTATATTTACTAACTAACTGCGAGATATATTGGTATGTGTGAAATTGCTTAGAACTCCTCTAAGTAATCATTGTTATATCTTTTACAATTCACTCATACTACTATACAAGATATGAAAATTCTCTAAGTAGAACTATAGATATTGTAATATCTAAAGTGACCATTGTTCAGTTACTTGGAATAATTTTTATGCTTATTTGCAAGCTTCTAATCACTTTGATAATAAATGTTATATACTATGGATCAAGGTGTATAGGACTTAGAATATCATTTCTAAGATTGCAGACAAGATAGCTTTGGTAATCGAATCTTATTTATAGAACCAAGGTTGTCTACCAGTAAACAGTTGTTAGGAGTTAGCAATTGTTATTATCGAGGAGTTGCCTTGAAGTCATAAGTTTGAAATGTTATATCTTAAGAGCTTGTGTATTTCTTGTCAACTAGTTCCTCGTACTTATGAATATCAGTGAATGATGTTCTTAAGTAGTTAGATACTAATATTCATTCTGTCAATTGGTACTCAATGTAACAATTCAATCTTCACTAAATTGAATTTATCTTACAATAGATTGAATTTATCAAACAATTGGTATCATTGAATATTTAGTATTTAGCAGTGATTATTTATATCATATTTAAATTATGATGTGAAGCAATTCAATGGTTTATTTGCTCATAATTTAATTTTGGTAAAGTAATCATAATATATTATCTCTAATGATATTACTTAGGATTTATTCTAAGTAAATGTGTATTATCTATAAATCATTAGTGTTAGTATATATTAAGGTGTTCAACTTTCTAAGTAAGTGAGACTTAAAATTACATTCGGTCTCCTATCATATTTTGAAGTGGTGAAAATTTTCAAAATTGAATTCTCTAATTCTGGTTATACACCACTTTATACATATGATAGTTCTTAGAATATTTTACATCCATCAGTCAATTACTTAGTTTATGTTGTGCTAAGTAATGAAGTGCCAAAGGAGAGACATTGGTTATCTGTACTTATGTACTTGGTAATCTTTGTCACCTAAACGACATCAAGTGCTTGTATGAGTCTTTTCACTAACTTTGTGTTAAAGTTCTCTATACATAATAAGCACTTAAAGAAAATCTTTCTTTCTAAATTACATCGAAGTCAAGAGCTTGTGTCTTTTAAAAATAAAATGACCTAGTTTTCATTAAAAGACATTATAATACATTGGTTTATGCATAAATACAAACTCTTGCACATTAACAGTTTTTAAAAGAAAAACTCAATTTTTTCTACAGTTGTGATTGCTTATATTATAAAACTTTTTGAAGTCACAATTGTACATCATTTCTCTCATTGGATATAATGCATATGTTTTCACACAATGTTATGGTATGATGTAAATGCATTCTATCTCTATATTGCTCTATTGCTATGTGATGCAGGTTCAGCTCCTAGTGGAAGTTTTCTCACATTGTAAGTCATGAGGTTGTAAACCCAACAACTTCTATCCCGGACTATAAATCCAAATCTAAACACATCCTAACTTACCCCTGAAGTGGAAGTAACATATTTGACTAGAGGTCATTAAGGGAGTAACTGCACTTGATGCAACAAATAAGGATGTGAGGGATAGTAGACCCACAGCTCTACCTCTCAAGGAGAATAGATGTATATAACTTGAGGTATTTGTAAGCTCGCCTGCATTCTCCCAAAAGGATGCAGAGCTGAAAATGGCACTAAAACAGTCTCTGGATTCATTATCTTAAAATGATGAGTTTATTGACATTCTCCTGTCGGCCAGGGCATCTGTTGGGAAGTCACTACCTCATACACAATTCTAAAATACTTTCTATGCACAAAGTGAGATTGCACACACTAAGGACGAATTGACAGAAACAACTAATACTTCGACCATTTTACGGTTAGGATTATAAGTTGAAGGTTCCTCAAAGAACCAAGAGTCTTCACAGACCTCGAGAGAAGGTATTGATCTCAATGCAAAATTCAACAAGATCATTATCTAACTCCCCAGAGGGAACATCTCTGGATCCTGCGGGTATCGGATCCGACATAGGTGCGGATCGGCAACTTGTTAACTATGATTCAGATTTACCTGATGATCTTAACAAGGTGATGTCTTCATAGACATTAGATGGAAACATGATTTTAATTCTAAGTTTTGATTTCATTGTTTACCTTCTCAGAATTCAAATCTGAAACCCATAAAAAGGGAAAATTTTTATCAACTTGTAGATTATGACTCAGATTCGTCTGACGAGTCTAACGAGGATCGGGGATTTGCGAAACCCCATTGCACCACCAGTGACCTCTCTATGAAGGGGCTATGGTGAATTTTCCTTGCAGGTACACATGGATGTTGAAGCTATGAGAGATAAGAGTGATACACTAGTGAGCATGAGTGTAAACACTTGAGAGTTGAGAGATGAGATCCCTCATTTTAAGTGATATGAGTGGAGAGATGAGTTAAACACTTGTGAGGTACACGAAATAGAATCACACACTCACAGTGAGGAAGAAAGATAAACACCAAATCTCATTCCCTATTCCCAAACAAAGTTTACTTACAAGATTTGGGAAATACAAGGAAATTGTCGGAAGATTTGGTTGTTAGGATGATCAATAGTGAGGCCATTCTATCATATCTGAAGGGCAAAGTTGATCAGTCTACATACTTCTATTCTAGAAGTCTTCATGAAAATCCTTCAACACAAGAAAAGCTTCTTTTCTTTATTGCAGCAGACAATGTTATATGATTGAAGAATCTGTTGTACTAAAGGTAAGAGGTGAGTCATAATTGAATATTTGGTATCATCTAATTTAATTGGATGTTTGCTGTAATTGAATGCTTGGAGGATTACTCAACTAAGGGGGAGAGATATAAGAGATATAATTGAAGAAGATATAGATATACTCAAAGATTGCCTTAGATACTTAACTAAGGGGGAGAGTATAAGCTTACCTTAGTGAGGGGGAGATATACCTTAGAAAGGGGGAGTATTCAACTAAGGGGGAGAGTATAAGCTTACCTTAGTGAGGGGGAGATTTTCTATCTAAGGGGGAGAGATATGAAAAAGGATATACCTTAGAAAGGGGGAGTATTCAACTTGTCAGGGGGAGATAGAAATATTCGCCTTATCAGGGGAGATGAGAAGTATTCACCGTTATAAGGAGGAGACATATCACCTTAGGTAGGGAGATATAAGGAAAGGGAGAAGTATGAAACGACAAAGAAGAATTCTTCAGTATGTGATTGACAAGTCATATTCTTTACTACTGAAGAATTTCCAAGTATCTGCTGATGATTTTCAATATCAGATGTAAAGGGTTATCAGGCAGATATGTCAAGAAATGAAGATGAGTTACTTAATTCATTGTCAGAGGAACAAGCATCTATCATTTCATCTACTGAGATTCTGGAATTGTAATATCTAAACCAGAAAATTTTTTTATGTATTATTTACTATAGCTCTTTAAAGCTTTATCTTCTTCTTGTTTGTAGTTGAGTTATCCTCTAGGAATTTGTATGTTAATGTTTAACAAACAAATAGGGGGAGATTGAAAGGCATATGACATAGCCTATTTGTATTTCGAGGATACAACTCAACTCAAACAAGAATGTAATAGTAAATAGTATATGTACTGTCACAGGGATCTCAAACGTATAACTGTCAAGAGAAAGAAGACAAAGTCAATCTACCGTTTTGAGGTATACTACACTTGAAGAAGTTCATTCAATTGATCAAGCATCAGTGGAGTAATCAAGACAGTGGGTTCTATTTATGGTGACAAGAGGTTCCTACAGTGGCAGAATACAAATTAGAAAGGTTTGAAAAAGAGTGAAGAAAAACGAAGACATGAACCAAAACATAGAGTCAAAAATAAAGAAAAGCCGTTGGAGTTAGTCGCTCATGAACCAGACCGTGCATCGAGCGTCAACAAAAATTCGGTGGTAATTCTTTATTACTTTCAGTGGTTCAAGAAAAAGATTTCGGTTGTAAAAAGATTTATATATTAATTCTCACTTAATTAATATAATTATGTAATTGGTTTAATTTAATAAATTAATTCATATCGAATTAATTTATTTATTAAATTAATTATCATGTTAATCAATTTTGAATTAATGTATTAATCTGAATTGATTTAATTAATTAATTAATTAATCATTATTTATTTTAATGATTAATTGGTTAAGTATTTAATTAAATTAAATTCAAAAGAAAGAAACAAAACAAATAAAAAAGAGGAAAAAGAAACGGCTGAAGAAACAAAAAAAAAAGGGAAAGAGAAACAAAAGAAAAACAAAAGAGGAAGAAGTAGGCAGAGGAATAAAAAAAAAGAGGAAGGAACAAACATGCATGCATGAGTGATATTTGCAAAACAAAATAATTAAAAGCATGATGTCTGTTCTAAGATGCTGTCGGTAACAGCATTTACGCGCCACAGGCGCGCGTGCACTACACGCACCAGGAAGAGAAGCTTCAACAGCCGCGCGTGCTTTGTACTACTCCTACCCGCGACTGGTCTTTGCTTACAGCTGTTAAAAATCTTTTGTTTCAATTCAATCAGTACAGCTACTTTATCTCTTAAATTAAATTATGTCATACCGACTGATTTAATTTAAGTCATACCGAAATTCTTTAAGTCTTTATGACTTAATTTAAGTCATACCGAAGCTATTCAGACTGATTATGTCATACCGACTGGTTGTTGAAGATTAAGTCATACCGATACATTATTAAGTCATACCGCCCAAGAATTAAGTCATACCTAAGGAAATTTATGTCTTGGAGCAAGTTTAAGTCATGCTGACAGCTGATTTATTATGTCTTGAAGCAGTTTAAGTCATACCAGATCAGTAGAAGACTTAAATGGCTATAAATACAACAACAGACACACCAGAACAGCTCTGGAATTCTTCACTCCTGCAGAAAAGAACACAGCAGAGAGACCAAGAGGAAAATGGTTCCTTGAACATCAAATAAATTCTTGTAAATTATTTCTAGCTTGTATTGATAAATCTAAACCACTAGAAATTGTTTACTTGTACTTGTGGAACTATCTAGAGGATTAAGTTCCCTAGAACCTCTCGATATTT
The DNA here is from genome assembly GCA_036435485.1 of Saposhnikovia divaricata. NCBI lineage: Eukaryota > Viridiplantae > Streptophyta > Magnoliopsida > Apiales > Apiaceae > Saposhnikovia > Saposhnikovia divaricata. Next base: position 41,076,858 of record CM071599.1, read on the forward strand.
TTATTACAAATATAGAAAAGTTCATGTCGAATTTTCTATAGAATTTGTAATAATTAATTTCGATCTTTTTATTACTAATATAGAAAAATTCATGTCGAATTTTCTATAGAATTTGTAATAATTAGTTGGTCATCAAACCATTGTAATTTGTACCCGTGCATTAAGGCACACCCCATCAAGTTAATATAATTTTATATTCAACTTGAAATATCGGTATTCGTTTTATTCCGCATCAATTTGTTCTTGATTTAATATTTTAAGAAAAGAGCAAATTCGATTAAACGACATAGTTTGTATTCAACCCCCCCTTCTACAAACTATTTTGGACCTAACATTTTCCCTTGAGAAACTACGCATAGCTTGAGACCAAGATAAATAGTTTGAGCCGATCAAAATTGTTTGAATCGGTGAACTACTTTCTCTTTCCATTTATGCAAGTACAGGGTTATAGTGAAAGTTTGAAAACTTCGGGGACTGTAATGCAAAAAATAAACAATCCAGGGGCTGAAGTGTTAGTTGAGAAAAGCTGGAGGGTCAACTTGCAAGATCTGATAAAGAGTAGGTACCAAGGTGTAAGTGGTCCAGAATAACTAATTGTGTGAAATGGTACGGGCTATCTTTGTGTGGCCCAATAAAAGAAATTAATAGGCTAGTAAAAATATTGGCCCAAATGAAGAAATAAGAGCCCTTATCTAGTTAGAATATGGCATTACAGAGAACGAGACATACACTATCTAGTTAGAATATGGCGTGTTAATCAATTGGGTGTGTGGACTGGTGGGTTGTGACCGAGTCTGATAGGTCTCTGCTTGTCTGAGTTGTGAGTTCAAGCTGGTGAACTCGGTTGATGAGTGTCAACTGCTTGTGGAAGTATCTCACGGACAAGGTGAACCTGGGTAAGTGAATCAAAGGGGAATCAGTGAATCGACTTGGCGAGTGAGTTTACTCGGAGTATGATGACTCGATGGTGGGAATGAGGTTTGATGTTTGTGGATATGGCCTGTACGAGGGTGATTCAGAAAATGTTTGTTAGATCACTGAGTTGCTTACAAACTGTTTGTATTAATGTCTCAAAGACAAAGCTTGGAAGAGATGAAGCTAACAAAGACAATGGCTGCCACCAGAATAACAAGGTAAGGATCTTAAAGCTCTGATACCATGATAAAACTAGAATGATTATATGATTTCAGAATGAAGAATCAAGAAAACAATGTTGTATTGATTGTATTGATGTGTGTTTATTACAATCTCTGAAGTCCTATATATAAGCATAACTATACGTAAGGGATTACATCACTTGGTACTGTAGATCGTAGACTTACTGTAGATCGTAGACTTAATCTGACATTTACATTTACATTTCAGCAGATACGGAAAGACTTCTTTTGAGCTTCTAAAGTTTTGCTGATAAGTTGTGCAATTCGCAGTTGCATTAATACTTACGTGTTGAAAAATGAAGTCAATAATTATTATAGTGAAGATGCTTCATTTCACCATATTCGTTAAATAGACTAATTGACACCATCCCTCATAAGCTACACGGACAATTAATTCATACATATATGAGAACCAGCTGAACAGAATAGAAGAAAGGATCTGCATTTTGTCTCCCAATAGCCTTACAGAGATCTGAATCCAATCAAGTTGTTTCCTCCAAAGGAAAAATTGCATTGTCTTAATTCAAGACATCTTGTATTTCTTTCTATAAGAGCAGAGACATGAAGTCGATAACAAGGTAAAGGAGGTTATGTCCTTGTATTGGATGAATGTAACAAGCTGTGGGGCAAGGCTTTAATCGAGTTGCTAAATGATCAATATAACAAGCTAGTAAATTAAGGACCAGTGGAGCAATCTAGTAATTTTTAGTGTACTGGACCATGAAAATTCAAATCTCAAGTGCAGGTATTTTGTATATGAGTATATTCAAACTCCGCAAATGGTCGTTTCTAAAACATTTATTTAAACAAAAATCAAAAAACAGCCTTTGAAAATTCAAATCTCAAGTGCAGGTTTTTTGTTTCTTGAAAACAAAAAAACGAGATGGATTTCATTGGAGACGACGACGAGTAAAGTACATATCAATCATAAACAGTACCGTTTTCAATGACATAAAATTTCTTAATAGCTCAAAAAGAATGAAAAGGTTATCGTTAATCGATCACTTGATCAAGTAAATTCTCCAAGTATGCCGAAGACCTAAATCGGAAATGTTTGTGAAAAATAACCTATCATTTCATTGGGTAGACATTTTCTCATTTGTTGAACATAACATACATGATCCGATTAAATTTTTCTATGCAGCCTTTGTTATATTCGAGCATACAGGTTTGAACATTAATCTTGTATACATAGCCCCATAATTTATTTCAAAGTTTACGAAAATAAATACTACTGTATTATTTAGCTGTATTGATGGGGTACTTGACATAAGTTGGGAAGGAAAGTTGAACATCACGCGCGCGATGCATGACTCGAACGAATTATTATTTTTGAAAACAAAAAGTTGCATTGGAAATTAAGGCTCCTACAGAAAATTTCATCTAATGGGTCGATCTGCAGATTGGCCGGCTTCCTATCCATTCATCCCAAATTCTACAATTTTTCGTGAGAGAGAGAGTGTGTGTCTACGTGTGTGTGTTTTGCTGATATTCAGAAACTAGTCCTTTTATTTCTTGCATCCATCTGATGTACTATATATCTATGGATGACGAACACCAACAATCTTTTAAATCACTTTTCCGATGGATGTTCTAATTATTGATCATTTCATATTTAAAGCGCTAATTGAAGCAAAAGATTCATCTAGGCCAAAAAAATCATTATCATTTAATGTCATCACTATGACCTCCACAAACTTGCTCCAACCAAATGCAGCTCCCTTATTTTCTTGTACCTTGTTAAACTTTGACATGAAGTACCGTAACACAATCAGAAATGCAACTTATGTAAGCCCCTCTCCTTCCTCCAAACTCACTGATATATGGATCCTCCCAGCCGCTTCTGATTATTTTACTTCGTATTACATAAATATTCTCTGCAAACTATGTAAAGATTCTAAAAGATTTGATAAGCATCTGTATGTATTTTGCAAAACTACTGGCTTGGAGAACAAGAGTAAAAAGTGCTAAGAACTCATCTTCATAGCCTTTAGGTGGCTTACTGAGTTATCGATTAAAAGCAGTTAGTTTTACATGATCCAGACAGATAGAGTACTCCTAGGAAGTGTTCCATGAAAGCACTAATGTATATTGTTTAGAGTGTGTACAGCTTCAGATCTTATTGCAGAAACCAATTCAAGATCTTGCTTGCTAGAATCTTCACAAATTTAAATTACAAGATGATTATTTCCTATGTACATTCTTACACATGTCATTACTTTTAGATGCTCTATCATAATATGATATAAGTATTGTACCCGATACAATATTGAAGCATATCGGAATAATCTATGCCTTGATTGTAGCGCTTCCATGAGATGACCTGACTCTGAACACATGCTCTTCACCTGTGCACTTGTCAACTTTAACTATCCACCGACTATTTTTCCCCAACCCACCATTTTCGCCACCAGAAGAAAGATCAACTTTTGGTGCTATTGTAGTCATCAAAAGGCCATCTCCTATGGGTAAAAATTGTGCCTTGGATCCACCCCATTGCCACGAATACTTGCAAAATGCATTATAACCTAAAACAGTAGTATTAGTCTTACTCCTTACAGCAGATTTAATTTGCACAGCTTTAAAAATCTCTTCACGGTTTTCAAGATTGCAGTCTATGACTACAACATCCGCATTTCTGTATTCGCTTAATAATAAAGTTTGAGGTTCCCCAACAACAAACTCAACTCGACTAGCGTTGCAGCCAAGTGTATTTATTGAAGTACGAAGTTCATCTTCACCATGTACGATACAAATAACTCTTCCTCCAGTTTGATGAGCTGCAGCGACTAGTCCAAGCGTTGGTGAGCCTGCTGTGGTGGCACAAGCAACCACCATCATCTGTGCATTTTTTCCAGCAGATAGTGCCGAAATGAACTCAGCTAAATTTGGTTCTTTATCATTATTTCCCTGCATAAAGAAATTTATTAGATACATTAATTAATTATGGACTTTCTAAGATGCTCAAGAAATATATAAAGGAATTCGAGGGAGAATTTATGAAAAGCTGACCATTTTGATGGTTCTGAGATAAGCATTAGTGGCATTTTCAGCAGACCAGAAACCCATCTTAAATTTGGTTGTTCAAGTTTTGGGCTTGAAGTGGAAGGCAAGCTTATCTATAGAAGAAGAGTAAGTGTATTGCATTGACATTATGTCTATTGTACTTGCCTATTTATAGCAAATCTGAAAGGGTTTAATTACTGCCGATTGCCACTCTGCTGCAATAGTGCAAACATTCGTTGCTCTAAAAATCTCTTGATTTTTTTAAAAATCCCCCACTAAATCTTTAAAAAATATTTTATCAATCCGATTTTCAAAATTTGACTAATCGCTACGAATTATTCTTGAATAATATGTTCTATTTTGAATTAGGATAATATATTGAATATATCATAATATCAAACCATATTCGATTATAGCTCAGATTAATCATTCCAAATAATTATTGATTAATCAATTAATCTCTAATCCCGATCTCAACTGATCGATTAGTTCCAATTCCTAATTATTTTTCCTTTTTGTTAATTTGTATATACTTTACGACCAAAGTGCTTCTTCTTGCACTTGCTAAAGTACTTTACGACCCATTGCTGAATTACTTTACAATGCTTAATATACACTTGCTAAAAACATATTTTCTTTTGTCATCAAAAATCAAATTGGCACATACAGTCATGTTTGTAAACAAAAATAGGGAGTTTCCTGGATTAATCTTCTGGATTACCGTAATAAATTGTAGGGTTGTTTGTTAACATATCCTAGCTACTTGTTGACTGACTTCCATATGTAACTGAGGTTGGACGCTGTATTGCTGGCCTGCAATACACATCTTTCCAAGATCTTTATCTAAGCCTCTATAAAGGAAGGTCTCCCTTCTGCCTCTCCATATATAGCATTACAAAAATTGGAACTAGTCCCTAGAGAGGAAAAACTGCATTGTCTCTACTTATGCAAACATAACAATAATTGGGGTTAATTGTCAAATTCATAATTGAACTCGTACTCAACTAGCATGGAGTAGACGGAGATGTGAGAGCAGGGGGGAGGGAAATGAAAATGAATTGGGTTTATTTGTTTTATTAATGTGGTGAAGAAGGTTTATTTGTTTTATTAATGTTTTATTTGTTTTTTTGACTGATTCGGTTAACAAGTCTATGTGATAGCTGATTTGTCAAATGTGAGGAGAGAGAAAAGTCTATGTGACAGCTTATTTGTACAAAATTAACGGACTTCCGTTAGAAGTCAACAAAAAGTTAACGGACGTGCAAGCTTTCACTACAAGAAAAACTCAATCAGACAACACCTTTCACACAACAGTTAAACAAAAAACCGTTGTCCCGAAAAAATAAACAACGGTGAATGTTTTGTCCTCGTAAAACTGTTGTCGTAGTCTTTCTATTAAAACAGTTTTGCAACCATTGTCTGAGAGGTCCTCTGAGACAACAGTTCTAGAATATATGTGTTGTGTGAACCTTTTCATACAACTGTGTAGCACTGTTGTATGTAGACAACTTCATATTATCTTCAGACAACGCTTTTGGACAAAGCTGTGGTGTAAGTTAGACAACAGTTTATTGGAAGTGTTGTTGTATGGAACATCAAACAATGGTTTTACGAAACTGTTATCTGAACTACCGAAAAATTTGAATTGAATTGGGTGGGAAATAATGAAATTTTTGGTGGGAAATAATGAAATAATTTGAATTGAATTTGGTGGGAAATAATGAAAATTTTCAATTGGATTTGGTGGGAAATTTTGAAACATTTAGACAACGGTTTTCTGATAAAAAAATGTTGTGTGATAGTTAAGCACAACAACAGTTTTTATTAATAACCCGTTCTCTGTGTGACAGCACGTGATTGGTGGAAAATTTTTCACCTGGATTGCTGAGGTGGCGAAATAAGAGCCCTTGATAGAAATAAGATGAGATATTAGCCGTTAGATTAAAGAAAAAATAAATATGTTTAGACAACCGGTTTCAATATTAAACTGTTGTCTTCAACACATTCATACAAGCTTTTCAGAAAATAACACTTGTACTCTTTGGCATCACACAATGGTTTGTTCGTCTAAACTGTTGTCTAACAGTTTATATTTTAATATTCACAACGAATGCGAAGATGAAGTCCATTTCGATGATCGAACCCGACATACGGATGATAATATCTAATGATTTTAGTGATATGTCCAAAAATCTAAAAAAATTCAAATTAATCTTTTATGATTCTATAACATAAACATCCCAAAAGTACTACCGATCACTATAACTAGTCTCGTCTCGACTGAACATAATCTATTTTTTTAAAATTTTTTTTGTGATCCAACCGTACGGATGATGTTATATATTGAATATATTGATGTGCAAAAAAAATTAAAATATTTAAAATAATTCTCGTATGAGTTTATAATATAAATACTCCAAAAGTACTACCCTTCTAATTAGTCTCGTCCCAATTGAACGTACTCCATTTTTTCTAAATCTTTTTTCGATGATCCAACCTTACGAATGATATTATATATTGAATATAGGGATGTCAATTTTTTTTTAGAAAAAATCAAATTATTCTTGAATGATATTTTAATGGTCAACTATCAAAAGTACTATTTGGTCAAACAAGTCTAACTTTGGAATAACTCCGTATTAAATTCTTTTTTCGACTATCCAACCGTACGGATGATAATATATATTGAATATGTTGATGTGTAAAAAAAATTAAAATATTTAAAATTATTCTTTTATGAGTTTATAAAAAAACTCACCAAAAGTACTACTTCTTTTAACTAGTCTCGTCCCGACTGAACATAATCTATTTTTTTTAAATCTTTTTTGTATGATCCAACCGTAAGGATGATGTTATATATTGAATATATTGATGTGCAAAAAAAATTAAAATATTTAAAATTATTCTCGTTTGAGTTTATAATATAAATACTCTAAAAGTACTACTCCTTCTAACTAGTCTCGTCCCGATTGAACGTACTGTATTTTTTTAAAATCTTTTTTCGATGATCCAACCGTACGGATGATATTATATATTGAATATAGTGATGTGAAATTTTTTTTAGAAAATATCAAATTATTCTTGTTTGATATTTTAATGGTCAACTATCAAAAGTACTATTTGGTCAAACTAGTCTAATTTTGGAATAACTCCGTATTAAATTCTTTTTTCAACGATCCAACCGTACGGATGATAATATATATTGAATATATTGATGTGCAAAAAAAATTAAAATATTTTAAATTATTCTTTTATGAGTTTATAATAAAAACTCACCAAAAGTACTAATTCTTCTAACTGGTCTCGTCCCGACTGAGCATAATCTATTTTTTAAAAATCTTTTTTCTATGATCCAATCGTACGGATGATGTTATATATTGATTTTAGTGATATGAAAAAAAAAATATTTAAAATTATTCTCATATGAGTTTATAATATAAATACTCCAAAAGTACTACTCCTTCTAACTAGTCTCGTCCCGATTGAACTTACTCTATTTTTAAAAATCTTTTTTCGATGATCCAACGGTACGGATGATATTATATATTGAATATAGTGATGTGAAAAAAAAATTAGAAAATATCAAATTATTCTTGTTTGATATTTTAATGGTCAATTGTCAAAAGTACTATTTGGTCAAACTAGTCTAATTTTGGAATAACTCCGTATTAAATTCTTTTTTCAGCGATCCAACCGTACGGATGATAATATATAATGAATATATTGATGTGCAAAAAAAATATTTAAAATTATTCTTGTATGATTTTATAATAAAAATTCACCAAAAGTACTAGTTCTTCTAACTAGTCTCATCCCAATTGAACGTAATCTATTTTTTTTTTCAATTATTTTTCCCAATAGTAAAACGAGTGTTTATTAACATCCTTACGGTTCGATCATCGAAGAAATCATTTAAAAAAATTATTCAGTGAATTTGGATCATACTTAATAATTAAAATTATTAAAATTATTCAGTAAAAAATTATTAAAATTATTAAAATTATTCAGTAAAAAAATTATTAAAATTATTCAGTAAAAAAATTATTAAAATTATTTTAATAATAAATTTTAATAGTACTTAATTAAATATAATTAAAAACTTGCTAAAATTTCAAATATTTCTTATTTAAATTTATCGATTTCGATTAATTTCTTCACCAACTAGTAAAAGAATTCATCCATATTTCACTTTGTCCTTTAATTCATTTCCCCCCTTCTAAATATTTCCCCCCTTTGTCCAATTTTTCATTTCCCCCCTTTTCCATCTATCTCTTTTCACTAACCTAGCTCAGCCGCCCTCTCTTTTTCATCCCTCTCTCGTTTCACTAACCCACCCAGCTCAAGAACTCTCTCAGTTTCAATTTATTTTCTCTTACCCTTTTCTCTATTTTTATTCAGTTTTGTTATATTATTCTTCCCCTTCTTGTTTTAAACCCCTCAATTAATTACATATATAATCAATTGCCAATTAGGCATCTTGGACTCTCTATGATTCAGCAAGCGCAGCATCTTTGTTGAACAGAAGAGGGATGTGAAGATTAGGGATTTACATTTGGTTGATGATTTGGAGGCGGTGTTAGAAGGTCGGAGAGGAAGGTTAAGGAGATGGAAGTTAAGATGGGGTTTGTGGTCTCTCTCTCCTTCTTTCCCTCAATCAATCTCTCTCTTAAAAGCTGGATGTTATGGAGAGGCTTTAAAAGCTGGGAAAACTGTTTGCAAGGTTGTTCCATTTGATGGTGATTTACGAGTGAATGGGGAAGTACGAAAGGTAATTGTTTTTAGTAGCAATCTTGTTTTGACATCCCTCCCTTTATCTTAAAAAAAATAGAATCTTTCACTTGCTCTTTCACTTACAATGGATTAAATTGTTTACAGTGCTATGTAATATCCACTACCGAGCCAGAGTATTTTAAATGGACTCGGTGGATTTTTCTTCAGCTTCTAAAGAGAGGACCGGCGTATCAGGTCTGATAATACTTGCATTTGTATTTATTTATTGGCTGATATTTACTTCGTATAACTTTGTATATATATACTTATATATGCATATTTATGTAATTTTAGGCCGAGGTACTAGTCAATTGGTGCCCTGCACTTGGCACTGTCTTGGCTAATGAAGAAGTAGTGGATGGTTTGAGCAAACGTGGGGGTCATCTAGTCATAAGGAAGGTATGCAGACCTTTGTATTATTGCCTATGCCAGGGTCAAAGCTTTTTAGTGGTCAATGGTTACAGTTTATCATTTATTGCCAAACAGCCAATGAGACAATGGATGCTCAGGATTACTGCATATGCTGACCGTATTCTTGAAGATTTAGATGATCTTGAATGGCCTGAAAGTATAAAGGAGATGCAACGAAATTGGATAGGGAAATCAGAAGGCACGGAGGTGGAGTTCCATGTTCTTGATACTGATGGGCTCGAAAGTGGAAATAAAGTTAATGTTTATACCACTCGGCCTGATACGATTTTTGGAGTAACGTATTCATTTATTTCATTCATTCTCTTGTGCTTTAGCTTTTGTAGTAATTGTTTATGTAGTAATAGGTGCTATGTTACTTGACATCGCAGCAATCAAGTTTAGAGGGGTGAATGCGGTCACCAACTTTGACATGAGCCGATACGATGTCAACAGCATTGCCACCAGCAACATTTGGTTTGCGACCAGTAAAACAAGACTCGTCGGATTACTGGCCTGTGATTGCATACAACCAGCAGAGTTACAACACTACTGTGACTGAAGGATTTTACCAGCAAAGCACAACATTCAGCATGGAGTTCTCTTCCACAATGATGAACAAGAATATAAACACTGACGTTGGGTACTTCAGTACAAATAGCCTGCCGCACAGCTGTGTCGATGGTGGTGCATCAAGCTCTATTTCATTTGCCACACCAATGGATTTGAATATGAATAATCTGCAGCAGCAAAGCAGCATCGATGGTGGTGCTAGATATCTTGTCCTGGCACCTGAACATGAATTGTTGTCATCCATCGTTCCGGAGTCCCATTACAAATATGTATGGTATACTTTTTTCTCTGGTTCAGAAGTGTTTGATTGCAGGGAATCGTAAATATTACATCAACATATAACAGTAGACGACATGGCCTAAAAAGTTCTTTGGTTGCAAGAGGAGATCTATGGAGGGTAGAAGCATCACATGGAAATTCTACTTCAAAAAATGGGGATTCCTGTGTCTTCCTTCTTCAGCTTGGACCAGTGCTTTTTGTTTGTGATTCTACTCTTCTTTTGCCAATTCATTTGTCAAAACATCTCCTGAAGAGCTGCTGCAGAGTCCAATCCTAATGTTGGTTTATCAAGTAGAAGAATGGCAGGATCATGAAGCATCAGTTCATACTATATATGTAAATTTTACATAGAAATTGTAGATCAATTAGGAATTTTTGTATTGATAAATTTATTGATTCATAATTTAATTGGTTGGGGGCATTATTTAAAATCATTTTTTTGTGTACATAAAACTATTGTCTAATATAGAGAAACACAACACACACTATAAAATATTTCCTCATGTCCTAGTTGTGTAAATAAAACATATACAACACATTAAAAGAAATAAAACCGTTGTGTTTGAAGGCCTTCGAGGATTACAATAACTGTTGTTTGAAAAAGAGCCTGACAAAATTGAGAACTCTTGCATGACATCTATTCCATGTTGTCTGTTAGTCAAAAAACCATTGCATGATGTTGTTTCGAGTAACGGTTCTTATTATATAACTGTTGTGTTACGTAATTTTTAACAACAATTTAAAACTGTTGTGTTAACGTCTTCTACGCATCGGGTAAATAACCGTTGTCTGCTTTCAAACAGACAACTGCCGGATAGACAACGAAAAAAACTCAGCTCAGACAACGGTGAAAATATGTTGCAGGATCGTGTTTTTCTTGTAGTGTTTTAATAGATTAGTTATGAGATTGCAAGATTTAATTAGTCTGATAACGTTAATGCAAGTTTTTTGAGTTCAATTACCCACTTGCAAGTTGAGACTCAGTTCAGTGATGAATTAGTCAATTAACCCACAATAATTGTAATTTAATTTAGTTTGAATTTAATCTAGTCTAAAATAAGGTTAAAAGATGTAACAAGGATGTGTTGGTATATATATTGTGGGAAATGAATGTTACAAGTTGTGCATGGGGTAATGCTTTAAACGAATTGCAGTGGGGAATGGGGATCAACATGTCTGCATGGAGGCACCAGCGTGGGCAGCATGGGCGAAGCTGGTAAAGGACCACCGGGCACTGTAACCCTACTCATCAACATTTAGTTATCAAAAAGTTGTACGTGTGCTTTATAAATTAGTAGATATTGTACGTGCACGTGCTTTAGAAATTATTCAGACCGTAAAATATAAATCGGAATTCTAGACATTTCACATTTGTTAGCTCTTAAAAATGATGCATATACAGTTCACCATACTTCACATTTGAGTTCGTTACTTCGTTGTCTGTCTCTATAACAGGCTAGACAACTCGATGGCTTGTAGTTCCAGTGTGGCCCTCAATTTCCGGTGCTACTTGCAACACATGATGATATATACAACTCTAATCAATCGTCGACTGGATCCCTTTTACTAAATCAATTCTTGGACGTTCGATTCCCTACATTTAATTCTTTGATCCGTCTAGTTGCCAGTTTTGTTTACTTATGAGCAAGTATTAGGCAAATGCTGTAGTCACGCTCTTCTTAATTTTACTTAAGAGCGACTCCGAATGTATTGTGAATTCTTTATAGATTTGATGTTCATGTATTTCATATTAATAATTTTTGTACAATCTTTTCCCCTTGGCTCAAATCTTGGTTACTAAGAACTCTGGATGGACAAATATACTTTAGAAGTGTTCAGATGTTGTTAAATTTGAAAAAAACCTAGGGTATGCATTATGCTGAAATTCAAGAAATGTGTATTTATCTTCTATATGTAGAGTGTGAATGTGATTTTGATGCTCATATTCTTTTTACTAATACATAAAATGCTTGGCTGAAATCTTAGTTAATTAATGAAGAAGTTTCGATGGATAGATATATAGTTCCACTCACTACAAGAAAAATGGCCATTTACGACGGAAATTTTACACAGAAATCGTCGCAATTGGTCCAATTACGACGGAAAATTTTCGTCATTTTTGCTCGAGTCTTAAGTTCGGATTTTCGTCACAAGTAAAAATAAAGGAATTCGAGGGAGAACTTAAGAAAAGCTTACCATTTTGATGGTTCTGAGAGGCATTAGTATCTCTGTATTAGAGAATCAAGCCAAGAAAACGTAGTTCTAGGATGAGGGGTCAGGCCCTTTATATAGGCTGAGAAGCCTTTAGAATTATGGTAGGAGTTAGAGACTTGGTAGAAAAGTCTTTGAGGAAAGTTCTAGATCTATTCCTTGTAGGAATCAGTTTCCATATTGAATTGGATGTCTTGGTGGATAAGTCTGGTGGAAATAATATCCTTATCCAACTCTTATTGCCGAGCTGTTTATTTCCCCCAATATTAATTACGAAATTAATATTATAATTGGGGTTTTGGGCCCATCTGGTGGGCCCCACGTTTGGACCATTCAGGGTCTAATTAATGCCATATTAAATGTGTCTTTAGGGCTTACTTTTAGCCCATATCATTTGCCCCCCAACTTCTAGGAAAACTGATCAGGTTTTCCTTGAAGTTTTAACGGCCTTTTTCGAGACTTGGGTCAGGGTTTATCTTTGATATCGTTTTGACGTAAAGCGTGGAGCGACCGACGCGTTTACAACGACGTTGAATTGTGCCAGTAGCATTGAACGGTGCTAAACAGCACTAGACGACACTAAACGGTGCTAAACGGCCTTAAACGACGTTTAAACGATATTAAACGACGTCAAACGGCGATAAACGGCGCTAAACGGCACTAAACAACACTAAACGGTGCTAAAAGGCCTTAAACGACGTTTAAACGATGTTAAACGACGCTAAACGGCGATAAACGGCGCTAAACGGCACTAAACGACACTAAATGGTGCTAAACAGCCTTAAACGACGTTTAAACGGTGTTAAACGACGCTAAACGGCGATAAACGGCGCTAAACGGCACTAAACAACACTAAACGGTGCTAAACGGACTTAAACGACGTTTAAACGATGTTAAACGACGCTAAACGGCGATAAACGGCGCTAAACGGCACTAAACAACACTAAACGGTGCTAAACGGCCTTAAACGACGTTTAAACGATGTTAAACGACGCTAAACGGCGATAAACGGCGCTAAACGGCACTAAACGACACTAAACGGTGCTAAACAGCCTTAAACGACGTTTAAACGGTGTTAAACGACGCTAAACGGCGATAAACGGTGCTAAACGGCACTAAACGACACTAAACGGTGCTAAACAGCCTTAAACGACGTTTAAACGGTGTTAAACGACGCTAAACGACGATAAACGGTGCTAAACGGCACTAAACGACACTAAACGGTGCTAAACAGCCTTAAACGACGTTTAAACGGTGTTAAACGACGCTAAACGGCGATAAACGGTGCTAAACGGCACTAAACGGTGCACCTGAAATCATACGAAAAAATCAAGATTCAGGTTCAGAAGCTGCCCGAGAATTGCTGAAAAACCAAGATTCAGGACCACAAGCTAACCAGCGATCGGCCGGATCGAGGGCTAGCTTGTGGTCGGCTAGCTCCTGGTCGGCCGAAGGGCCTCCAACCAAGGTGGTCGGCTGACACCTGGTCGGCCGGAGGGCCTTGACCCCAGGTGGTCGGCCGGCACCTGGTCGGCTGAAGGCTGGTCGGCCGGGGCTCCTGAATGTGCCTTGGTCGGCTAGCTCGTGGTCGGCCGGGGCATCTGAATGTGCCTTGGTCGGCCATGGCTCCTTCGGGTGTTGTGGTCGACCATTTTGAAGGATTCAGAAGCTGAATCTCGATCCTAGGGATTCAGAAGCTGAATCTCGATCCTAGGTTGGTTTTTTGGTCATCCGTGACTTTCAAGGATTCAGAAGCTGAATCTCGATCCTAGGTTGGTTTTTTGGTCATCCGTGACTTTCAAGGATTCAGAAGCTAAATCTCGATCCTAGGGATTCAGAAGCTGAATCTCGATCCTAGGGATTCAGAAGCTGAATCTCGATCTCTAACGGCCTGATTCCTTCGTGGACGGCCGGGAGGTGGTCGGCCAAACGGCCCGAATCCTTCGTGATCGGCCGGGAGGTGGTCGGCCAAACGGCCCGAATCCTTTGTGATCGGCCGGGAGGTGGTCGGCCTAAGATCCAGAAGCTGAATCTCGATCCTAGGGATTCAGAAGCTGAATCTCGATCCTAGTATGGTATTTTGGTCACCCGTGACTTTCAAGGATCCAGAAGCTGAATCTCGATCCTAGGGATTCAGAAGCTGAATCTCGATCCTAGGGATTCAGAAGCTGAATCTCGATCCTAGGTTTAGTGTTTTGGTCAATCGTGACTTCTATCAGGATTACACCTTAATTCAGGATTAGCACTACTAACCTCATGTTTAAGATTAAACTCGTTGTTTATCTCTTTAAGTACAAACATCCATTGCAGTAAATATTTCAGCTATTTCTTTTCCGATAGATATGAATTATAACGATTCTTTCTGTATAACGTGGATAATTTCTGTCCTTTTTCGTCTGGAAACGATAGATGACCTGTTAACACGAACCGAGCTGAGATTCAACCTGATGTACCAGGTCATGTATTTTCTATAAAAGAGGAGAAGTAGCCTTCATTTCCATTCACTTCTTCATTTCTGAGCTTTCAGATTCTTAAGTTCTCTTAGGTTCAAGTTACAAAATCCAGTTCGAGCTTCAAGATCAAGTTTCAGATTCAAGATCAAGTTTCAGCTCCTGCATCAAGATGTCGGAAGGTGATCAACCAATGGCTCCCCCGGTCTCCATGATGGAAGCCATGTCAAAGAGGAGTAAAATGAGGACTGCCAAAGGTAAAGAAAGAATTCAACCTCCTACATATGTTGAACATAGATTCGAATCCTTGCTAGAACTTCTAAATATCATGAGGGATACATTTCCCAACTGTTCTAGTCTAGATTCTTTTAATAGTTCCAGTAAATTGTCGGAACGGGACGTTCAGAAGATAAGGGAGTCTTATCACTTTCCAAGTGCCATCTAGGTTCGTCTCCCGAGTCCATCAGATAGAACTTGCAACTGGCATCCTGAAAGGATCTGTGTTTACTGGGGTGCCTTAGATGCTGGGTTCAGGTTCCCGGTTGACAATTTTATTATTAGGCTGCTGGCTGAATATCAAATCCACCCCTGTCAATTGTATCCCAACGCCTGGAGGTACATTTCTATTTTCTTGATAAGGTGTCGGGAGCTGGGGATTCATCCGACAACCACAATGTTTCGAAGTATCTTCGGGGCCAGCAACTCTTCTGAATCCAAAAAAGGATGGGTGAGCCTCAAGCACCGAGCCAAGCTTCCACACATGGTGAATCCCTTCTCCTTTCCAGATTCACAACATTTCTGGGAAAGGGAGTTTGTAGTTCTTGAATGGAAGGGCGGTGATTGGGGCAACTTCTTTGTGAAGAAATTCGGGTCTGTAGAAGATAGTTCCCACTTCGTGTGTAACCTTTCTGATCCGGAATTGTTGGACCTGGATAAGCTTCTCGCTGACGACGGTCGCACACACTATAAAACTATTTTAAACGAAAAGAATCTCATTGGGGCTGGCCTTAGCTTTCTTTCTATTGAGGGTAACTTTCTTACTTGAACTTATTGTGAACTCTGTTTGTTCTTATACCGATGTTTTTCTCTTTGTATTTCAGCTGCTGAGGAGATTGATAATCGTCCCGAGAACCGGCCAACTATTACCAAGAGGATGCAGAAAAGGGCTGAAGAGAAGCTGAATCCAACTAAGCCTCACATCCCTAATTTCTTGGAGCGTTGTTCTCAAGGTGGTAAACGATCCCGAAACGCTGACGGGGATGTCCGGACTCCTTTCATACCTCCTTGGGGCATATGCGAACAAGACTCGGTCTTCGGGAGTCCTCATCTGGCCCTAGACTGGTCCAAGCTTTCCATCACTCCGCCTGACCAAGCAACAATGAATGCAGGTGACAAGCTGGATGAGTCTCAACTCATGGGCGCCCAGGCCTTGTATCAGGTATAAAATTCCTTCTGTTAAGTTTGACATTGTCATTGATTTCAATTCTGCATATTCCTTGTGGCTCACTTATTTCCTTGTTGCAGGCCAACGCCTATTTTCAAACCATTTCGACCCAAGGCCGGGCCTTTAGGGACGAAAATGTTAGCTTGAGAAATGACTCAATGAGGTTCAGGGAAGAGATTGACGATCTACACTCCCAAGTTGTTCGAGCTGAGGCCAACGCCGCATCTACCCGCAAACAGCTTGCTTCTCTAGCCAGAAAGAAGGCCTCTGATGCCGACAAGGTGATCCAGGCCTACCATAGGTCTGAAGATTTCCTTAAGCTCATTGATGATCATGATGATGAGGTGCGTCCCTTCAACATGTCTGTTGGTTGGGAGAAGGCTATTAACGTTGTGAATCATAGGCATCCATCTGTTGTCAACCCAGCAGATTTTCCTTGCCCAAATTGGGGTGCCCTCCCGGTTAACCTAGCTTCTGGTTCGGGAACTAAAATTGTTCCCCAGGCATCAGGATCCGGTTCCAGAGGCAGTCATCGTCGTTCCGGGTCCAACTCAAAGGGGGTTGTTCCCGCTGCTAGCCAAAACTCACATTCTTCTGGCTCCCGTGGGAAGAAAGTCGCGCCTGCAAAGAAGGTTGGAGTAGTTCGCCAACCCATCCCTGGGAAAAGGCTAATCCGGAACGAGGGCAGTTCTACTTCTTCTTCATCTTCCGAGGGAAAAGGAGCCGAAGTTGCTAGAGCTCAGCCAATGGTGATAGCAGAGTCCGGTGGTGATTCCAGCGAAGACTCAGAGGAGGAGAGTGAGGAAGAGGAGAGCGGCGGTGAGGAGTCTGGAGAAGAGGGTTCTGGGGAGGAGTAGCTGGAGTTAGTTCGTGGCCTTGCATGGCCTTGTTAGCCAGATGTGGCTTTATTTGTCTAGATTTCATTCACGGTCCTTGGGGACCAAACTTTCATCTATCTTGTTGATGTAACTTAACTGTTGGCCCTTCGGGGTCTTTATTTATGCATTTGTTTCCTCATTAGTTTGTTTACTTGTTTTCGGTACTTGTCCTTCCTAGACTCACACTCAACAGGTGCTTGGTACATAAACAAAATCACAAAATCATTGAAGGGAAACAAACTTTGCATTAATAATCTGAAATGGGTTTAACCCTTACATATCTTATTATTGTCCTACTCCGGGCGTAAAGCCCTGAAATGGTTTCATCGAACCTTATTTCTACTCCTCATAATAAATAGATAGAAAGCTGAATCCATGCAAGGATAGCTTATACATAATAAACTTTGAGGTTCAAAGCATGCCAAGTACGGGGCACCTCAACCCCGTCCAAGGTCTCCAACTTATATGATCCTCGTCCCAACGTCTTCTTGACTCGATATGGCCCTTCCCAATTGGGGGCTAGCTTTCCCTTCTGGCCGACTCCAGAAGCCTCGATCTTCCTTAGAACCAGGTCGCCTTGTCGAAAGAACCTTTCCTTAACTCTATGGTTGTAATAAAAGGATGCTTTCTTTTGATGTTCCACATTTCTAGCGTTTGCCTCATCCCTGACTTCGTCAATCAGATCTAGGGCGAGTCTCATGCCCTCTTCGTTAGTTTCTGGTTCAAAAGCCTCAACTCGAGGTGACGCTTGCATGATCTCCAAAGGCACAACTGCCTCAGCTCCGTAAGCCAGCAGGAACGGGGTTGCTCCAGTGGTCACTTTACAAGTGGTACGGTATGCCCATAGTATGGGTAGCAACTCATCTACCCAAGTGTTTCTAGAGCGTTCAACCCTCTTCTTCAGTCCATCAAGGATAATTCGATTAGCTACCTCAGCTTGCCCGTTGGCTTGTGGATGAGCCACGGAGGTAAAACGAAGCACAATTGCATTCTCCTCACAATATTTCTTGAACTCTTCATTATTGAACTGTGTCCCATTGTCTGTCACCAAAATTCGGGGGATTCCATACCTGCAAATTATATTCTCCCAAAAGAACTGGGCAACTTGTTTGGTGGTTATCTTGGCTAGAGGTTTAGCCTCAATCCACTTAGTAAAGTAATCAATGGCCACTATCAGAAACTTCCTTTGTGCTGAAGCTACGGGGAAGGGACCAAGTATATCCATTCCCCACATCGCGAATGGAATAGGGGAGTTAACCGATGTTAACATCTCGGGCGGCTGCCTTACTATCGGAGCATGCTTCTGGCATCGATCGCACCGCTTGACATAGCTCTGTGCATCGGCCAGCATTTCTGGCCAGTAGAATCCCAAACGAGTTATTTTGTGAGCTAGGGCTCTGCCCCCCAAGTGCTGCCCACAAATTCCTTCATGAACTTCTTCCAAAGCTTCCCTTGCCTCTTGGGGCCTCAAACATTTCAAGTACGGGATAACGAAAGATCTTTTGTAAAGAACGCCCTCGATCAAGGCATATCTTAATGCTCTCACGGACAGCTTTCGTGCCTCCAAGGCATTGCCGGGGAGCCAACCAGTTTCTAGGTGAGCTTTGATAGGATCTATCCAACAGCTTCCCACATCAATTGGTGCCACTAATTTTGAGTTAATAGTCGGGGCCTTCAAGACCTGGAAGTAAACACTCCCTGCATAGTTTTCTATTTCGGAAGAAGCGAACTGGGACAGGGCATCGGCCTTAACGTTCTCTTCTCTCGGAATGTGTTCTACATAACACTCATCAAACTGAGTCATGACAGCTTTCACAACTCGCAGATACTTTGCCATAGTTTCATCCTTGGCCTCAAATTCACCATTCACTTGAGAGACTACTAATCTTGAATCTCCACAAACTTTGAGATTCTTGACTCTCATGATTCTGGCCAAGCCTAAACCAGCTATCAAGGCCTCATACTCAGCTTCATTGTTAGTTTTCTGGAAATCCAACTTCAAAGCATATTCAACTGTGAACCCATCGGGGCTTTGCAACACTAAGCCTGCGCCACTAGATTTTGTTTTTGATGCTCCATCAAAATAGAGCACCCAATATTCCTTCTGATCAGGTTCAAGTTCTCCATCTTTATCTTGCTTCTCAGGGGTTGTTATTGTCTCCTGCCCCCCGACTTCTTGGTTGCTAATGGTGCATTCAACCACGAAGTCAGCCAATGCCTGAGCCTTAATGGCTGTTCGAGGCTTATACGTGATGTCAAATTCTCCAAGTTCGATCGCCCACTTGATTAGCCTTCCACTAGCCTTTGGGCTATGCAATATGTTTCTCAACTGTTGGTCCGTCAGGACTTCAATCTTATGTGCCTGGAAGTACGGGCGTAACTTCCTCGAGGCTGTTATCAAAGCCAAGGCGAACTTCTCAATGGGAGAGTAATTCAACTCAGCCCCGTGCAATACCTTGCTCACATAATAGATAGGTTTCTGGACTTTCTTTTCTTCTCGAATAAGAACGGCGCTCAACGCTTGCTCAGATACCGCCAGGTATAGATAAAGAGTCTCCCCAGGACTAGGTTTGGCCAGCAACGGGGCTTCAACCATGTACTTCTTCAATTGTTCAAAGGCCTCTTGGCTCTCAGGGGTCCACTCAAAATTTTTCACCTTCTTCAATGCTTGAAAGAACGGCAAGCATTTATCTCCAGACTTGGAGATGAATCTTCCTAAAGCCGCTACACGGCCTGTCAACTTCTGCACATCTCTTATAGAGCGTGGTGGCTCCATGTCTAAGATTGCCTTTATCTTGTCAGGGTTGGCCTCTATGCCTCTCTTTGAAACCATTAGACCCAAAAATTTTCCTGATCCAACGCCAAAGGCACACTTGGCTGGATTCAACATCATTTTGTGGTGCCTCAGCACTTCGAATGCCTCTCTGAGATGCTTAATGTGGTCTGCCTTAAACAGGCTCTTGACTAGCATGTCATCAACATAGACCTCCATGGTTTTTCCAATTAGATGTGCGAATATCTTATTCACCAGTCGTTGGTAAGTAGCTCCTGCATTTTTTAGACCGAAAGCCATAACAAGATAGCAGAAAACACCAAAGTCAGTTATAAAAGATACCTTAGGGACGTCATCCTTGTGCATCTTAATCTGATTGTAGCCGCTGAACCCATCCATGAAGCTCAGCATCTCATGTCCGGCTGTGGCATCTATTAACATGTCTATCCTAGGTAAAGGGAAGCAATCCTTAGGGCATGCATCATTCAAGTCGGTGAAGTCTATACACATCCTCCACTTACCGTTGGCTTTCTTGACCATCACAGGGTTTGCCAACCATTCTGGAAATTGAATCTCTTCAATAAACCCAGCTTCTAAGAGCTTTTCCACTTCTTGCTTTATGGCCTCTTGCCTTTCAGGTGCAAAGTTCCTCTTCTTCTGCTGTATTATCTTTCGATTAGGATCGACATTCAATCTGTGAGTTATGAGTTGGGGATCAATCCCTGGCATATCAGCTGCTGTCCAGGCAAACACATCGCTATTTTCTTGCAAGAATGCTGTCAATTTGCCCTTCAGGGGTTCCTTCAGAGAGGCTCCTATATAAGTCACCTTCTCAGGGTCGCCTAGCTCCAGAGGAATAGGTATTAAGTCCTCCGCTGGCTTTCCTCTATGTTCATCATCACCACGGACATCCATGTCTTCGATCGGAAGTACCTGCCCCCCGATTCCATCAGCCCTTAACGCGGATACATAACAACTTCTTGCCATCTTCTGATTACCCTTTTGTTCTCCAACACCATTCCTGGTTGGAAACTTAATCTTCATGTGATATGTGGAGGCCACAGCCTTGAATGCATGAAGTCCAGTCCTTCCGAGGATCGCGTTATAGGTCGAGGATGCCTTGATCACAAGAAAATTCAGCATCTGAGTAGCCTCTTTAGGTTCCTGTCCAATCGTCATAGGTAACTGAATAGTCCCTTCAACTTTGGACTCAACTCCATTAAATCCGTAGATTGGCATGTTGGTGGGGGTCAACTGAGAATCGGTGTACCCCATTTTCATAAACGCATCGTGAAACAAGATATCAACAGAAGCTCCATTGTCGATCAAGACTCGTTTTACCTCCGAGTTTCCAATCACAGGAGTTATGACCAACGGGTCGTCATGGGGGAACTTTACCCCTTCGAGATCTGAATCATCAAACCCAATAACTATTTCAGTCTTGGCACGTTTTGGGGCTTCCCCCACAATGTGCATTACTTCTCTGGCATATGCTTTTCGAGAGTTTCGAGTCGTGCCGGCCGCTGTCGGGCCTCCCCAAATCATATTAACAACTGGCCCTCGGGGCTGTGGGTTACGATCACGATCACGATCACGATCGTTATCTCTTCTGTCATTATCCCTTCTTTGGGTTCCACGATCATCATTCTTCGTGAACCTGCTCAGCTTTCCTTTTCGGATCAAGAACTCAATCTCATCTTTCAACTGTCTACAATTATCTGTATCATGACCCACATCACGGTGGTACCTACAGTATTGATCCTTGTTTCTTTTTGTGGGATCACCCCTAAGTGGCTTCGGCCATCGGAAATCTTTATCCTTCTCAATATCTAGCAAGATCTGACTCCTAGAAGCATTCAGTCTCGCATAGTCGTTGAATCTTGATCCCAAATTCTTCTTCGGGGGTGAATCAGAATCCTTGCTAGTCCGAGGATACTTGTCCCTAGCATCGTACTCTTGCTCTTGCTTTCGTTTCTTCGAATCGTTAGAACCCTTGCCATTGCTTCCTGTGGTATCCTTCTTCATGCTGTCCTCGGCCTTGATATATTTATCGGCCCTCCGTTGGAGCTCGGCCATATTTTCAGGAGGGTGTTTCGCCAAAGACCTTTTAAAGAAGAGATCTGTGGTTCCGTGTTCCAAGGCTACCATGGCCACCTTATTTTCCAGATCAGTAATATTCAGCGTCTCCTTGGTGAACCGCTTGAGGTAATCTCTCAGATTCTCGTTCTTCCCCTGTACCACATACATAAGGGATGCAGAACTTTTTTCATGAACTCTCCCACTAATGAATTGGCTGACAAAGGCGGCGCTCAGCTCTTTGAACGAGCCGATTGAGTTTGCAGGTAAGCGGCTATACCACCTTTGAGCCATGCCAGACAAGGTTTGAGGGAACGCCCTACACTTTAAGGCATCGCTTGCAGGCTGCAACAGCAGTGCGTTTGAGAACGTCCTAACATGGTTTGCGGGATCGCCCGTTCCATCATAGGCCTTAATTGTCGGCATCATGAACTTCCTTGAGATGCGAGCATTCATTACCTCCTCAGTGAACGGAGGTGTAGGATCATCAGGATCCCCAAGGGGCATCAGATCCCTAGGGTTACTTTTGGGGGTCTCCATCCTTGTTGATTTTTCAATCGGGGCATCGGCCCTTCGTTGCCTCCTTGAGGGCCTCTCCAGATTTATAATGGGAATTCTCCCTGTAACTGGAGGAGGTTGAGTCAGACTTCGCCTTGCTTGCTCTCTAGCAATATCGTCCTTCAGCCTTTGGATCTCTGCCTCATGAGCCTTAATCCTTTCCTCGGCCGTTTGTGGAGGTTCATCCTGGATTCTTTGGGACCTCCTTCGAGGTTCTTTACTAGCACGTCGCCTCCTCGGGGCTTCATCACGATCATCATTGTCATCCTCAGAAGTTGAATCATCAGAATAGGGACCAAAGTAATCATCGTACTCCCGATCTCGGATCTGTAAGGCATGACCGCTCGGTCCAGGTTCCCTACGTTGAGGGGGATAATTAGGCAGCCCATACATCGGGTTGGTGTTCAAAGGGATCCGTGGTGTGGATCTGTACCCCCGGAGGTAGCGTACGACCAGCGCTATCAAGAGGAGAAACCACCATCTGAAGAGGGTTAGTTTCTCGGTTTTGAGGAATAGCCACAGTTCCCTCAACATGGGGAATCGTCCCTGAGGGTTGAGAGGTTAGAGGTTGAATGACCGTCCCTGTTGGTGGGGGTAATTGTCCTCCCTCAGCGGTGACGAGCGGATCAGAGACAGCAGGTGGAGCAGTGCTAAGGGGTATGGCCTCAGTTGATGTTGTTCTTCGTGTTTGAACCATGGTTGATGTCTTAGTCCCACAGACGGCGCCAAATGTTGTGGAATAAAAACTGGTTTACGACTTATAATTAATGCTAGGGTGATTGAGCTTCGAGCTTTAATGGCTGCTTCTGCGTTCGAGACTAAACGGTCCTCACAGAATGCCTACGTATCTCTGTATTAGAGAATCAAGCCAAGAAAACGTAGTTCTAGGATGAGGGGTCAGGCCCTTTATATAGGCTGAGAAGCCTTTAGAATTATGGTAGGAGTTAGAGACTTGGTAGAAAAGTCTTTGAGGAAAGTTCTAGATCTATTCCTTGTAGGAATCAGTTTCCATATTGAATTGGATGCCTTGGTGGATAAGTCTGGTGGAAATAATATCCTTATCCAACTCTTATTGCCGAGCTGTTTATTTCCCCCAATATTAATTACGAAATTAATATTATAATTGGGGTTTTGGGCCCATCTGGTGGGCCCCACGTTTGGACCATTCAGGGTCTAATTAATGCCATATTAAATGTGTCTTTAGGGCTTACTTTTAGCCCATATCACCGTCATAATTGGCCAAATTTCTTGTAGTGACTGTTTTAACACCAATCATTTCTAAGTATTTTACCAAAATAAAAATACTAATATTTGTTACTAATAGATACTAGCTAGGCATGTGTAACTTATCCATAGTAAATATAATTAATGAATATTATTTAAATATGTCTTTGTAAAAAATTGAATGATAAAAACATATAATAAATAAATACTATTAAATTATGTAGTTATAGTGAATCCTATGGGTGAAATTAAAAAAACTATAATAGATAAATAAATATAATTAATAAATATTATTTAAATATAAATTTGAAGAGAATTGAATGATTAAAGTATTTGACAAATAAACACTATTTAATTATGTGGTGATAGGCAATCGAACACAGGATGAAATTAAAAAAATTAAATTAAATAAATAAATCTTATATAATTATGTAATTGGAAGGAATCGAACCACGAATTAAGTGATAACCAAATTTGGTACTTTGGTACTATTGTGTACCATTAAACATGGTTTTGCACATTAATAAAGAGTATAGATTATTTAAATATGTATTTGTAAAAATTGAATGATAAAAATATATAATAAATAAACACTATTAAATTATGTAGTTATAGTGAATTGAATATGGGTGAAATTAAAAAAATTACAATATATAAATAAATACATATAATTATAATTATTATTTAAATATGAACTTGAAGAAAATTGAATGATAAAAGTATATAACAAATAAACGTTATTTAATTATGTGGTTATAGGCAATCGAACACAGGATGAAATTAAAGAAATTAAATTACATAAATAAATCTTATATAATTATGTAATTAAAAAGATTCGAATCCCGAATTAAGTGATAACCAAATTTGGTACTTCATTACTTTGGTACTATTGTGTACCATTAAAATATGGTTTTGCACATTAATAAAGAGTATAGATTGATATTAATAGTTACCAGAATATATTAAGGCTTTTAAGACTAGTTTTTATAATATATTCATTAGTTTCTTTTATAAGTATAACTATTTTTTATTATAGTCTTCTTATATAGGGCTTGCTTTCCATGAGGTTACCTCAGATAAAAATCCTGAGGTTATAAAATAATATAAGAATAGGATTATTTTTATAAATATAGGGCGCATGTTCAATTATTACAAAACTACCATAAGTTTTTTTTACTATAAAATAGCATAACCTCAGGTAAATTTCGTGACATAAACCTCAAGAACATTATTCTCTCTTATATATAAATTTAAAAATTTTGAGTTAATATTGTAATATAAGTAAATACAATATTTAAAATATTATCATACAGTATAATGTTATTTTTCTTTTTTCTTTTTTTGATAATTGGACATTTTATTAATGGGCCTAACCCAATAACCAACTTGCCCAGGACATACCCAAAGGCTACAACTGAGTTCTGGATAATTAGCTTGAACCTTGAACCAAGACACCCCAGCAGTGCTTGGATTTAAAAAACAACGAAACAAAACAACTTAAATTCGATTAAAAAAGATAGTGATACATGCACACCCTAAATCCTAAATTGATGGTTGCACACCTTATTTTTTTATAAGAAATTTCTTATATGACGAGAATAACCTTGATCAAACTAATAATTATTAGTTTAACATTCTTTTTGACGAATATTAGTACATGTTTTTAATTATATGTTTTTAGCTGTGAATAGTGCATGATTTATATGCCTAAATTTAAGATTTTTTTAAAAAAATCTCTATTAACTATTGAAGTACAATCATAATTATAATTCATATTAACTCTTTTTTATTCCACTACTAATTTGATTTGTGCCATCTAATGATAATGTATAATTATAATAAAAATTATAAAAACTTTAAAGTAATCAACTTTGGCCTTTAAATTTTGTACGAAGAAATATTATCCATAATTTGAATAAAATATTATTTATGTACTATTTTTAAGTTTATTAGTTATTTAGTTAGTATATAGATATAGATTATTTTTATATAATATAAAAAAAAAGGAATGAAATGAATTCATAAAAGGTCAAAATGTATAAAAGACAAAGATGAGGGATATTTTAGTAAAATAAATAAGATAGAGTGTGAAACCATAAATTTGGGATGTGCATATATCATCACCATTCAAAAAAAAACATAAAACACTAAGTTGCCATGCAACTAATTGGGCCTTCCAAGTTCCAACGTTCTATCCTTCCATGCAAGCAAGAATCACTACAGTTGTCCCACTTCCGGAGAACCCACATTTTGAACCAATCGGCCAATCATCTTGTTATGCCCAAATCTGGGCACAAGTTTTAAATAGGCCCAATGGACTATACTAGGGGTCTATCTCTCTTAATGGGCTTGAATATCTCTTAATGGGCTCAAATATTGAAGATGGATCAACAACACATGAGGCCTAATCTAGGGAGCGCCTCGCCTCACCTCTATCTCTTGAAGACACTATCTCATCCCAGGGGTCGCCTCACTATGACCTCCTGCTAATAATCAAGACGGCGTCTCATGCTAGGCCTCTAGGCGTCTCATGCTAGCCCGGCCTCAAGGTCGCATCTACAGGGATCGCCTCTCGTATGACTCCCTCCATGGGATCGCTTCGCTACGACTTCCCTCCTTGGGATCGCTTCGTCTCTATCATCACATCTACAAACTAAAACAAGATCACTATCTCATTCTCTACTGGAAGGCTCATAGCTAGACCCCTCGAGGTCGCATGAGTATCTGTACACGTGGGTCCGCTTCGCATGACTAGGCCCCTCGAGGTCTCATGCTAGGCCCTTGCTACTTCTCTACTAGCCTCGCTTGAGAGGCCTCAACTCTAGCCATGCGAGACCATCGGTTTCCTTCTTTGGGCCATGGATCATGGGCGAAATTAGTGACTCATTGCCACATCAGCCCTAAAACGAGTGGGCTTGGGCCATGACTTATCTTCTAAAACCCTAGCCCGTCTAGGTAACTTCTTCTCCAAGAACTACGTACGGATTGATCCCTATAAATAGGGTACGTATGCACCTTGTTATGGATGATTAACAGCTCACCCCTGAAAACACCATACAAGATCAGCCACAAACAATCTCCAATCTCCTTCCGTGTTCTTATCAAAATATTTGTATTTTGCTCCGTGATTCCAGCAACCTCCATAAACATTGTTATACCAATTTCTTCCTATAGACTATAACACACATATATTATCAGTTCTTTAATCTCTATTGCCTGAATCGCATAGTCCTCATCACCAACCAACTGAAACCTCTCATCCACCGGACCCAACCCCATATCGATCTAGGCGTCACAACTGAGGAACCACACCAAACAGCTAGCCTCCTAAATACCACAAGCCGGTTCCTATACTGGGCTCCATCTGTTGCTAAGAATTCTGACCTGCCCTGATAACTTCCTTTTCTAATGTCAGATTGGAATCAGAGACTCGTTGCTCAAGTTTTTGAATCACACCAGCGTGGATTGGGTCTAACCACCACCTCCAATCCTCCCACTCTTGATAGCATCTACATTATCGGTATCCAACCCAACTTTGTACTCTCCCTCAATATAGGCACACCTCAGTTTGTTGGAAAATTGTTATAAACCAACGCCAAGAAGAGTTTTAAGTTGCGTAAATGTAAATTTATAGTACTTATATTAGTAATTAATTTGGCTACACATCCACATTTCAACAATTAATTGGGCCGAAGCCATTTCAAAAAATCGGCAACTTGATTGTTTTCAATTTGATTTAAATATAATTTATGAAATATAAATGAATAATTAGATCAAATATTTTGATAGTTGATAATTGTAAAAACCAAAATTATTTTAGGCAAAAAAAGTTTGTTTTAACGTATGTTATATATACCCATATATATTTATCTTTTCTTTAATAACACATTATCGATAAGACACTTTTACACACGTTTTTTCATAATCTGGTAAATGCAGTATGATCTAGCGATCGACTAGCATATATTAACGAACATTAACGAACACATAATACAGATCAAATCAGAAATTTCTTCGTTAAAACTACTATCGTGGAGTAGATCTTGCACTATGGAGCATCCCTCGCTCATAACGATGAGATTTACAGCCTTCTTGGAGAGAAAATCTAATGATTTGGTGTAGTTATAAAGAAAATGCATACCTAAATTGTTATAACGTATTCGAAACATCGACCATAACTGCGACACCATGTAGACCCTCATCAACGAATCATAAAACAGACCAAACAAACTCTCACAAGGAGAGATAAACAAACTCTCACAAGAACAGACAAATAAACCCAATTAATGGGTAAACAAGCCAAAAACTCACAATCTTCACAGAAGAAGGTTGATTATTGAAAGAAATAAAAAACTAGACAAGAAAAGGGGCCTCCGATCGGTGGATAAACCACCGCCGGAGGAGAAGAGGCTGACGAAGGCGAAGGAGGAAAAGCGAGAGAAAAAAAAACTTTTTCTTTCGGTGGAAAAACTTGCAGAAATTTCATTGAAAAATACTAGGGGCACATATAAGGGGATATAGAATTTCCTACAGAATTACTTATTGGCATCTACTTCCTTTCACGTATAAATTGTTGCATTCTTTTACAACATTTTGTCACATTTTTATTTTATTATAAAACTTACACTTTTAAACATATGAAATCTTCTGATAAGAAATCTTGTGATTTATTTTCCCTTTGCATCTCTAGTAATTTATGGCTGATTGGTAACTCAAATGTAGAAATCTTGCTATACCGTTTAAGATCATTAGACATTTTCTATACCGTTTAAGATCATTTTTACAAGATGCCTATTTTACAATTTAAAAAATGAAAGAATTCAATTACCGCGAACCTTCTATTAATATATAACCTCGGGAATAATTTTTTTCATAAATTTATTAAAATTAAAATCCTTTGTTTTATTTTGAAACTAAAAGAAAATATTGATGATTAATTTATCGAACAATAGTATATGACTATTTGGAACCTTTGAGATGGGCCAAAAATTTGGATAATGTTCTATTTAGGCGTTTAAAAGGGCCAGCCCAGCCCAGCATAGTCCAATAATAATAATATCTAAACCTAAATCCCCAACTAGGGTTTTAGGCTCACCAATTTGATTCCGACAATCTTGTTCGCTCTCTTGCACCTACCGGAGCTCCGGTTGTCACTTCTTTTCTCCGGTAAGATTCACGTTGTAGCAGCTATCTTGTAAACATATGTCAGTGTGTGTGTGTTTGTGTATATGTGTATGCAACTGTAAGTGCTTCATAGAGTTCAGTTGTGACTTGTATTTTATCTATGTAACTGATAGAGTTTTTAATTGTTAATATATTTGCAATTATGAATTGATAAATTATTAATATACCAAATTATACTATATGCTTGATTCAATTCATTTGGTTGCAATTTTAGAGGGTTATTTCTTGTTAGTGTGTTTATAGTGGACTGAATTGATAAGTAGAGTTATGGACTATAAACTCGTTTCGATATGGATTTAGAAGTCCGTAAGTTGATACGCTGTTAATTTTTATAAAGCACATAACAAGTATGTGAGCTCGAATGTTGTTTGTGTGGAACCAAGGAACCATTTTTGTATAACTTAAAAGTTACTATGTTTGTCAATGTTCGGTTTATGATTTTGGTGAGTAGGCTAGTTAGGTTAGGCAGCTCTTTCGGTGTTTGCATTAAGTACTGTTATGTTTTACAGTTTCTGTATATATGTGCACAATACTGCAGTGGAAATTAATGAGGTAGCCTTTGTTCCGAAGGCCTGGCCATTTAAGAGAGTTCTTTCTTTTTTTGAAATGCATAAAGCCATAAACTTCTTCTTAAATCACGCCCTCAACATAGAAAGGCTGGTAGTCTTTCTTCCTTTTTGTGGTGCAATATGTGGTGGATCTTCCTCATCCAACATGTTTGCGTGATCATGAATTGATTCTGGTGCATTTTTGTAAAATATGTCATTGGTTTGATCTTTATATTAGTAAATGGCGGTGCACCAGAAAAGGCCTGCTGTGTTTGTTGCGGAAACAGAAAAAAATGCAGAGGTGGAAAATCTTGATACAGAATCCTCAGAGTCTGAGTTAGAATTTGATGAGGATGATGAAATTAGGCTAAGTGAACCTTCGTAAAATGCAATATACAACAGGGATGGCTTACTTGATAAGCTGGGAGATATCAGCTGGCCTGAGAATGTGGATTGGATGCACAAGCTTTCTTTTGATGTGAATCAGGAGCAGGAGGTGGATGCGAATGATGACCTGGCACGAGAACTTGTTTTCTATACTCAGGCATTGGAGGGTACAAAGGAGGCCTTTCTGAAATTTCAGTCCCTGGGGCGCCCCTTTTTGACACCTGCCGGCTATAGCGCTGCAATGGTGAAAAATGATACTCACTTGGAAAAGGTTAAGGATAAGCTTCTGGCAGAAAAGAATAGGGTTGAGGAGGCCGAGGAGAGAAGGAAGGCAAGAGAAAACGAAAAGATTGCCAAGGAAGTACAGGCACAAAAACAGAAAGAAAAAGCTAAGCTGGAAAGAGAAGAGAAAAGATCTGCTAAGAAATTGCAGAAGGAGAGGCAAGAGAGTGGCTTAAACGGATCAGAAGAAGATGGTGATATAGATTCAGCAGATGAAGACAAGAGTACATTTGAGAGTGATCCATCTGTAGTCAAGGCAAAAGATGGTACTGGTAAGGGGAAAAAAGAAGCAGATAAGAGGAGGAAGAACAGAGACTACAGAAATTCAAAGCATGGACTCGGAAGGAAGAAAGGTGTGAATAAGCAAAGTAAGACTGAAACCACAAATGATACAATCGGAGGCTTCAAGAACACTGGTGGTTTCTCCAAGAATAAGAGAAGGAAGACGTGATGGAAGCAGGGATGATGATTGCGCAAATTGTTGAAATTTACTATAATTCTTATGACCAAGAATGTTCTAGTGCAAAAGGGTTATAATTATTTCCTTCGTATTGTATGGATTTCTAAGTTTAAATTTTCTCTCTTCAATGTTTTTGAAATCGACTTTATTGCTAATTACTTGTTTGAATTGTGTAAGGTTCACCTTGTCCTGCTGATCAACTACTTACAGTTTTTTTATTACAGTTATTTACTTAAGTTTTTTTCAAGTACAGTACATGAGGAGTTATTATTCATCCTAGATGAAATAAAGAATAAACAGAATATAAGCCTGTAAAGTGTAAGTTGTATAAATTGTTGATGGACTCCAAAACGTAATAGTAGCCATGTGAGGTCATTTGGTGATTACAAGACTTGTATATTGGAGGGTTATAATATTAAGGTAAATCCCAGCTTTTGCTTTGTGTGGGAAGCTTCTGATTTTATATATGAAGTGTGTGTATATAATATGCCTATTGTCCCCATTAGCTTTCACACCACTCCTTATCATCATTTACTTCTCAAAAAGTCCACTGCAAAAGCTTCCATAGTACAATATTCCGTCCTCAACGGTTTATAAAAGGATTTTGGTAGCACCATGCTCTAAGCCTCTTGAGAGTTCAACTCTTTTTCAAATATAATCTCTATTGACTTGCTGCGAGAATGCTCAATTCTACATTGGAGTTGATCAATTTAGTTGCTTCGAATTCTTTTATGGTCTTTTGTTTCTGCAATCTGTTCATAATCATTTTACTTGTTGGCAGCTCGAAAACAGCTTCAGATACTAGTGGGGATAGTACTTGTATTCCTTCTCAAGAATTGGTACGCGGTAGCAAGAAGTGTATGACTGCTAAAAGTAAGAAAAGTTATACTTCATTTAATGATAAGAATGAATTGAGAAGTTTCATAGAGCCATGCGTAGACATAAACCTGCTAAATTCCATTGAAGTAGGGAGGAAAGAAGAAGATGATGAACTGAGAAAAAGAGTAGAAGCATTTATTGATAAGACTACTAAAGCTTGGAGGACTGAGATGTTGCAGAAATCTGTTGTGATCCAATGAACACACTTATCTGCTGTTTGTGTTTAGTCTTAACTATTTCTTAACAGGAGAGTTTATCTACTACCTCAGTACAACAGTAAGAATGTGCACTAAAGAAGAAAAACTTCAAAACTGATGGTTCTTTGTTTTTTCAATAAATATGTTGTGAATTGTCACTTTTACCATACAGAGCGTAGTTCATTTGCCCTGAAGTTGAGTAAAATTTAGTCGAGTTCGTAAGAAACTGAGATGACGATTTCATTGAGCAGCGTGGCATATCTTGTAGTTCAGTTGTACAACTGTTTGTTATCTGATGTTCAGAGAGAAAATTTTTCCACTGGCATGTCTTAATTTTCTAAACAAATATTTTTTCTGCTTTTCACATTGTTTCTCGCCTTTTGCAACTGCCTGCGATTTTATGAAAATCTTTAAAATTCTTAAAGATTTTTATAATATTTAACATTTTTTTAAAGAAAATACAATCTAAAAACCAGATTCATTCAACATTTTCTTTTAGAAAAGTGTGTATATCTTACGTTTCCACATCGTAAAATTTCATTTTTATTTTGTATACAGTTACCATTTTCTTATATTTGCACGAATAAGAGTTTCCTAATATTCTGCTAGCGGTACACTAGTGGAAAAAGAAAATCATTGTTAATATTTATTCCTGTAACAAATATTTATTCCATAGAAATGAAATTGGTCTACCAAACATTTGTTGATTAAATACTTTGCATTTGGTAAATAATTGACCTAATTTAATAATTGGCTGTGGTGGTTGCACTTTCATATCCATCTTTTTTCATTCACCAATAATTTCACTTAATAACTAGAGATAAGTTGACCCCGAAAATAATAATTCAGGCATGAAAAATACTAAATCATTATTAAGATTGTGCATAAATTTATACAGCTTTGAAGAATCTGAATTAAGATTCAATCTGGAGTCATGAGATTGAAAGAAGAAGATGATGATACGTACATATGTATAATAGTTTGTTATGATCTGAAATGTAAAATGTTCATTCAGAATAAAATTGTACAAGCATTGTGTTTATATACAAGTCAAAGTATTGACTGAGATACAAAAAATGGCAAACTAACTTTCCTGCCTTAGATTAATAGAAAAAAATGTACTACTAATAAATTTACAATACTCAATACCCCCCTCAAGCTGGATGTCAAGGTGGTTCAAACTGAAGATCCAGCTTGAGACAAAACTCCTTGTGTTGAAAAGCAGTGAGAGGCTTTGTTAGAATACCAGCTAGTTGCAAGAAAGTGCGTATATGAAAAACCTTGAGAAAACCAGAAGTGATATAATCACGAATGAAATGACAATCAATCTTCAAATGCTTAGTACGTTCTTGAAAAATATGATTCTCAGCAATGTGTTTAACTGCTGTATTATCACAATAAACATTGATAGGGGTTGGAACCTGAACTGTCAAATCTCGGAGAAGACCTTCTAACCAAATGACCTCACTAGTGGTATAACTCATACTACGATATTCAGCTTCTGCAGTACTTTTTGATACAGTTTTCTGCTTCTTTTTTTTTCCAAGAAACCAAAGAAGAGCCCAAAAATATAGCATAGCCAGAAAGAGAACGTGCAGAGAATGGACAAGTACCCCAATCAGCATCACAATATGCAGATAATTCCATTGAAACATTTGATTTATAAAATAAACCAACATTTAAAGTTCCTTTCAAATATCTCAAAAGATGAAAAGCTGCATCAAGATGAGTCTGAGCAGGAGCAGAAAGAAACTGAGATAATTATTGAACCGAATAAGAGATATCTAGCCTAGTAAGATTCAAATATAAAAGTTTACCAACAATCCTTCGATAAACTTCAGGATCTGGAAGCTTTGGTGTATCATCAAGGCTTAGCTGTAAACCTTTAGCCAAAGGAGAACCAGTAGAATTACAATTCTGCATTTTAGTATCCATAAGCAGATCAAGTATGTATTTCCTTTGATTCAAACGAATACCAGTAGAATCTCTGATGACTTCAATACCAAGAAAATATTTAAGATCTCCCAGATCTTTGATAGTAAATTCTTTGTGTAACTCAGATTTTATAAAAGAAATTTCAGAGAAATCATTGCCTGTGAGAAGTAAATCATCAACATAGCAAACAATGGCAGTAAAAGAAGCACCAGAAGTCTTGACGAATAGAGAATAATCTTGAGCAGATTGTTTATAGCCCTTAGAAATTAAGAATTTTGACAATTCAAAATTCCATTGTCTAGAAGCATGTCTTAGACCATAGATTGACCTCTTAAGTTTGCATACAAGACCAGGAGCATCTTTATTATAACCAGGTCGTGGAAGCATGTAAATATCCTCATCAATAAAACCATGAAGGAAGGCATTATTAATGTCCAATTGTTGCAAATGCCAATTATGAGCAGCAGCCATGACAATCAGCACCCTAACAGTAGTAAATTTTGCTACAGGACTAAAAGTATGTTTAAAATCCTTACCCTTGACCTGTTTATCACCTCTAGCCACAAGTCTAGCCTTACATCTCTCAACTAACCCATCAGGGTTAAATTTAGTCTTAAAAACCCATTTTGAATCAATTACATGAGCATTGGGAGGAAGAGTTGTTAATTCCCATGTATGATTTGCTTCAAGAGCATCAAGCTCTTTCTGCATAGCAGCAACCCATTTAGGATCATTCTTAGCTTGATTATAAGAACTAGGTTCAACTGTCTTAAGAAAAGCATTAAGACTAACAAGATAGTCATTGTTCAAATGTGAAAGACCAGGTTCAGAAAAAACATTAAAGACTTGACAAGAAGAAGCAGTAGCAGATTTAGCAGAGTAGACAATAAAAAACTATCAAACTTCTTTGGAATTTGAGTAATTCTTGAAGATCTTCTAATGGGAACAATCTCATGTGAAACATTGTCAAGAGGAACAGAATTACTAGAACCAGGATCAATAGGATTATTGTCAGAAGAATGATCAACTTTAGGAGAAATTAAATCTTCTTCAGAAAGAATTGGATTAACTACTGGAAGTAAAGTGGTTGAAGATGAATCAGAAGAAGGCAATCGAAATGGGAAGCAATTTTCTTTAAAAATGGCATCTCTGCTTAAGAAAACTTGATGAGAATCAAGATCATACAGTTTATATCCTTTTTGAGCATAAGGATAACCTAATAGAATGCATTTTCTAGCCCCTGGAGCTAGTTTGTCATGAGGTTTTATTGCAGCAAAACAGAGACAACCAATAATCCTCAAATTATCATAAGAATCTGGCTTATTCAAAATCAATTCATAAGGAATTTTCCAGTCTAGAACAGAGCTAGGAATCAAATTGATCAAATATGTTGCAGCCAAAATACAATCACCCCAGAACTTGATTGGCAGATTGGCATGAATACGAATAGCTCTACCAGTATCTAGTAGATGTCTATGTTTACGTTCCACCATACCATTTTGTTGAGGATTTCCAGGAATACTCTTTTGATGAATAATACCTCTAGCAGAAAACAAACTAGCACAACTAGACTGAACAATCTCAGTACCATTGTCAGACCTTATGATCTTGACTGAATGAGAAAACTGATTTGCAATATGATGTAAAAAATCTCGAATTATCCCAAATACTTGATCCTTAGTATGCAATAAATGTGTCCAAGTAACTCTAGTAAAATCATCTAAAATAGTGAGGAAATATCTACCACCAGTAAGATTGGGAGTATTATAGGGCCCCCACAAATCAATATGTAACAAATGAAAAGGACTAGGAGCTCGAGAAACAGATTCAGAAAAAGAAAGTTTATGATGTTTTGCAAGAATACAAGATTCACAAAACAAATCATGAGATTTATTACAAGAGACTGAATTAGGCAAAGTTTGAGTTTGCTCAAAGAAGCATGACCCAATCTGGCATGAAAAATGTCTAAAGTATTCGAAGAAACAACATGTGAATTCAAACAATTCTGAAAAGACAAATTACAGGAAAATACAGGAGAACAACTAATTCTGTATAATCCATGTGTTCTGTGACCAGTAGCTTGAATAGAATCAGTTGCAAGGTCCTGAAAAACACAAGTATCTCTATCAAGTTTAGCAAATAAAATGTGTTGTTCCAACAATTTGCCAACAGATAAAAGATTGTGTTTGAATTCTGGCACATATAAAACATTTTGCAACTTGATGTGAGGAGTTAAAAATACTGTGCCAGTATAATGAACTAATTGACAAGAACAATCAGGCAAAGAGATTTGAATAGGAGAAGAAAGGTTAACCATGTCATGAAATAAATCTGACAAACAAACCATATGATCACTGGCCCCTGTATCTATAATCCAAGTAGGTGAATTAACTGCAGAATGAACATGAAAAGCAGAAACAATACCTGCAAAATTGCAAGAAGTGTCATGCTCGGATAATCCTGCATTTTGCTGCATCATTTTCATGACCTCTTTATAGACAGCAGTGATCATTTGATTATCCATAGGTGGTAAACCAGATGAACCTGATGAATCAACAGAAACAACATCCAAAGGAGATGAACCAAGTATCCCAGAACTTTCAGTAACCTGAGCTGCAAACCTATTTCCAGCTTGAGAAGTAGAAGATTGTTTGCCTTTGAGATTAACATACCAATCAGGTATCCCAACCAACTTAAAACATTGATCCACAGAATGACCTTTCCTTTTGCAATGATCACAGACCAAATCCATTTTGTTCTTCTTAAAATCTTTCTTCTGTGTTAAACCTCTATGTGTAGGAGCATTTTTAGTACTATACAAAGCACTAACATCAGAAGATTTAGGCAAAGGTAAGTTGATGTGTTGTTGTTTCTCATTCTGTTGAAGAATATGATAGGCCTTCAAGATAGTAGGTAAAGGATCCATGCTTAAGAGATTAGTTTTCACTGTGTCATAGTTCTTATCAAGGCCACAAATGAACTGAATAAGCTTCTTAGTTTCTGCAGCTTCAGCAACCTTTTTTAACAAATTACAAGAACATTTAGCTAATGCTCCACAACTACAGTCAAATTGTCCTTCAAGAACTTGTAGTTTATCCCACAAAACTTTAAGCTTCCCATAATATTCAGCAATAGAAAAATTCTGTTGCTCAATCCGATTAAGACTAGTATGAAGCTCATAGAGTAAAGGAGCATTAGATTTACCAAATCTATCAGATACATCATTCCATAAATCTCTAGCTGAAGATGCAAATATAAAACTATCTGCAATTACTAGTTCTATTGAGAAAGTAAGTCAAGAAAGTACCATGTAATCATTGCGAATCCATTTGTTAAAGTCTGGAGATGTAGATACAGGCATCGACAGAGTTCCATCAATGAATCCAAGCTTGTTCTTCGCTTCTAAAGCCATCTTAACACCACTACTCCAATTTATGAAATTATCACCATTGAGTAACATATTTCCCAACTGTTGTCGCGGATTATCACCGGAAGAAATAAATAAGGATCATTGTAATTGATCGCAATATTTTGAAGATTATTGTTATTTGTCTGATTTTCAGCCATCGCAAGAACAAGAGAATAAGATTTTAATCAGAAATTCATAGAAAATTAGGGTTTATCAAGAATCTAAAGAGAAATCAGAGTTTCTCAATCAAAAAAAATTGAGAATAAGAAGAAATGAACAAACAAGATGTTCGATCAAGAAGAAGATCACAATCGCTATCGCGATCAAGAATTAGGGTTCATAAACGAAAAATATGCTAAAAATTTGGGGATTTTAACGATCTACAAGCAGAAACAACAAATCAACTATCAAAACTTCACTGTGAAGCTCTGATACCATGAAGAATCTGAACTAAGATTCAATCTGGAGTCATGAGATCGAAAGAAGAAGATGATGATACGTACATAATATGTATGTATAATAGTTTGTTATGATCTGAAATTTAAAATGTTCATTCAGAATAAAACTGTACAAGCATTGTGTTTATATACAAGTCAAAGTATTGAGATACTAAAAATGGTAAACTAACTTTCCTGCCTTAGATTAATAGAAAGAATGTACTACTAAATATATTTACAATACTCAATAAGCTTTTTGTGTAAATAATAGTAACAATTTGCATCCATATTTTATGGGTCTTTTTTCGTTTATTGCTACTAACTTGGGGGATCTCAAATTTGGTAGGAAATAATAAAAATAATAAAACCTTAAAAAATATGAGCATCAGAGATGCTAACAAACTTCGGTCAACTACAGCAGTTCGTAAGTTCAAACCACACGCCTAGAATATATTAAATTCGACTTTCAACCATCCTGATATAAGCAAGTCAGGAAAGCGAAACACAGTACTGATACATCAAAATTCTACATCAACACCAGATAGCAAACAATCGCTACAGCTAAAGGAGAAGTTGCCATCTGAAGTCCTAAGCTAAAAGAAAAGTTGTAGATATTGTGGGTTAAACCAACTTGAAAACAAACCTAGTTTTGCCTCTGACCATAACTAGCCTGTTCGACATGGGGGTTAAACAGGGTTGAGCCTAGAATTTTTGGGGTCTTCATGGGTTAATCACTTGAGCTACCCAAAAGAACAAAGATCCAGATTGCAGTAGATCAGCATGAAACCATGCAATTTGATGGACTGAGTTTTTCCATAGCATAGTTTAATAGCAAGGTGAAAAATTCGATTTATGTGCGTGGTCAGTAAAGAAATTAGTTGCGAGCATACTACACATTCTTTTTTTTTTTTTAAAACGGAACTACTTCTCTTAAAACTCAAAGATTCATGCATGATTGTCTCCAACAAAATCTGTGGAGGAGACATAACAATATTATAGCATACTACACATTCTTATTCCGCACCTTCGTATGTACTCTTTCAATTTCATTCGTTCCTTGTGCAACAAGTTGTCCCTCATATTTTACGAGGTGTACTTAAAAATTACTCATAATGTACCTTATATTAACTAAATCATGTTGCAGTCTCTGCACCCTTTTTATTTACCTTATTTTAGCTAAATCGTTCTGCACCGGTAAAATATAAAAAATGTTAGAATAAAGAGAAAAGCTAAAATTTATAATACATGTCTCAATATTTATATAGTAAACCTATATAAGATAAAGTACCGAAAATACCCTTAATACAATAATATGGATATATTCTAACAAAAAAATTTTAATGCGTGCCGGATTTTTTTTCTTTCTTTTAATACAACGTGCTTGCTAATACAAAAGCAAGGTATTGTTTACATAATTACATGCACAATTTCATGTCTACACTAAAACTAATTTAAATTTAACCAGGTATTAAGTCTGTTGCGAAAGTTAATACAATCTCAGAAAATGTCAAACATTTAAATTCTATGATCTATCAAAAAATTCGTTTTTAACCATTGCTGTGACATGCACAATACTCGTTTATTAAAATTGAATTACCGCGAACCTTCTATTAATATATAACCTTGGGAATAATATTTTTCATAAATTTATTAAAATTAAAATCCTTTGTTTTATTTTGAAACTAAAAGAAAATATTGATGATTAATATCGAACAATTGTACGTATACGACAATTTGGAACCTTTGAGATGGGCCAAAGTTTTGGATAATGTTCTATTTAGGCGTTTAAAAGGGCCAGCCCAGCATAGTCCAATAATAATATCTAAACCCAAATCCCCAACTAGGGTTTTAGGCTCACCAATTTGATTCCGACAATCTTGTTCGCTCTCTTACACCTACCGGAGCTCCGGTTGTCACTTCTATTCTCCGGTAAGATTCACGTTGTAGCAGCTATCTTGTAAACATATGTCAGTGTGTGTGTGTGTTTGTGTATATGTGTATGCAACTGTAAGTGCTTCATAGAGTTCAGTTGTGACTTGTATTTCATCTATGTAACTGATAGAGTTTTTAATTGTTAATATATTTGCAATTATGAATTGATAAATTATTAATATACGAAATTATACTATATGCTTGATTCAATTCATTTGGTTGCAATTTTAGAGGGTTATTTCTTGTTAGTGTGTTTATAGTGGACTGAATTGATAAGTAGAGTTATGGACTATAAACTCGTTTCGATATGGATTTAGAAGTCGGTAAGTTGATACGCTGTTAATTTTTATAAAGCCGATAACAAGTATGTGAGCTCGAATGTTGTTTGTGTGGAACCAAGGAACCATTTTTGTATAACTTAAAAGTTACTATGTTTGTTAATGTTGGGTTTCTGATTTTGGTGAGTAGGCTAGTTAGGTTAGGCAGCTCTTTCGGTGTTTGCAATAAGTACTGTTATGTTTTACAGTTTCGGTATATATGTGCACAATACTGCAGTGGAAATTAATGAGGTAGCCTTTGTTCCGAAGGCCTGGCCATTTAAGCGAGTTCTTTCTTTTTTTGAAATGCATAAAGCCATAAACTTCTTCTTAAATCACGCCCTCAACATAGAAAGGCTGAATTTTTTTTTTCTAGGCTAAGACTTAAGAGTAGTCTTTCTTCCTTTTTGTGGTGCAATATGTGGTGGATCTTCCTCATCCAACATGTTTGCGTGATCATGAATTGATTCTGGTGCATGTTTGTAAAATAAGTCATTGGTTTGATCTTTATATTAGTAAATGGCGGTGCACCAGAAAAGGCCCGCTGTGTTTGTTGCTGAAACAGAAAAAAATGCAGAGATGGAAAATCTTGATACAGAATCCTCAGAGTCTGAGTTAGAATTTGATGAGGATGATGAAATTAGGCTAAGTGAACCTTCGGAAAATGCAATATACAACAGGGATGGCTTACTTGATAAGCTGGGAGATATCAGCTGGCCTGAGAATGTGGATTGGATGCACAAGCTTTCTTTTGATGTGAATCAGGAGCAGGAGGTGGATGCGAATGATGACCTGGCACGAGAACTTGTTTTCTATACTCAGGCATTGGAGGGTACAAAGGAGGCCTTTCTGAAATTTCAGTCCCTGGGGCGCCCCTTTTTGACACCTGCCGGCTATAACGCTGCAATGGTGAAAAATGATACTCACTTGGAAAAGGTTAAGGATCAGCTTCTGGCAGAAAAGATTAGGGTTGAGGAGGCCGAGGAGAGAAGGAAGGCAAGAGAAAACGAGAAGATTGCCAAGGAAGTACAGGCACAAAAACAGAAAGAAAAAGCTAAGCAGGAAAGAGAAGAGAAAAGATCTGCTAAGAAATTGCAGAAGGAGAGGCAAGAGAGTGGCTTAAGAGGATCAGAAGAAGATGGTGATATAGATTCAGCAGATGAAGACAAGAGTACATTTGAGAGTGATCCATCTGTAGTCAAGGCAAAAGATGGTACTGGTAAGGGGAAAAAAGAAGCAGATAAGAGGAGGAAGAACAGAGACTACAGAAATTCAAAGCATGGACTCGGAAGGAAGAAAGGTGTGAATAAGCAAAGTAAGACTGAGACCACAAATGATACAATAGGAGGCTTCAAGAACACTGGTTTCTCCAAGAATAAGAGAAGGAAGACGTGATGGAAGCAGGGATGATGATTGCGCAAATTGTTGAAATTTACTATAATTCTTATGACCAAGAATGTTTAAGTGCAAAATAGGGTTATAATTATTTCCTTCGTATTGTATGGATTTCTAAGTTTAAATTTTGTCTCTTCAATGTTTTTGAAATCGACTTTATTGCTAATTACTTGTTTGAATTGTGTAAGGTTCACCTTGTCTTGCTGATCAACTACTTACAGTTTTTTATTACAGTTTTTTACTTAAGTTTTTTTCAAGTACAGTACATGAGGAGTTATTATTCATCCTAGATGAAATAAAGAATAAACAGAATATAAGCCTGTAAAGTGTAAATTGTTGATGGACTCCAAAACGTAATAGTAGCCATGTGAGGTCATTTGGTGATTACAAGACTTGTATATTGGAGGGTTATAATATCAAGGTAAATCCCAGCTTTTGCTTTGTGTGGGAAGCTTCTGATTTTATATATGAAGTGTGTGTGTATATAATATGCCTATTGTCCCCATTAGCTTTCACACCACTCCGTATCATCATGTACTCCTCAAAAAGTCCACTGCAAAAGCTTCCTTAGTACAATATTCCCTCCTCAACGGTTTATAAAAGGATTTTGGTAGCACCATCTACCTCTAAGCCTCTTGAGAGTTCAACTCTTTTTCAAATATAATCTCTATTGACTTGCTGCGAGAATGCTCAATTCTACATTGGAGTTGATCAATTTAGTTGCTTCGAATTCTTTTATGGTCTTTTGTTTCTGCAATCTGATCATAATCATTTTACTTGTTGGCAGCTCGAAAACAGCTTCAGATACTAGTGAGGATAGTACTTGTCTTCCTTCTCGAGAATTGGTATGCGGTAGCAAGAAGTGTATGACTGCTCAAAGTAAGAAAAGTTATACTTCATTTAATGATAAGAATGAATTGAGAAGTTTCATAGAGCCATGTGTAGACATAAACCTGCTAAATTCCATTGAAGCTGGGAGGAAAGAAGAAGATGATGAACTGAGAAAAAGAGTAGAAGCATTTATTGATAAGACTACTAAAGCTTGGAGGACTGAGATGTTGCAGAAATCTGTTGCGATCCAATGAACACACTTATATGCTGTTTGTGTTTAGTAGTCTAACCATTTCTTAACAGGAGAGTTTATCTACTACCTCAGTACAACAGTAAGAATGTGCACTAAGAAGATAAACTTCAAAACTGATGTTCTTTGTTTTTCCAATAAATATGTTGTGAAGTGTCACTTTTACCATACAAAGCGTAGTTCATTTGCCGTGAAGTTGAGTAAAATTTAGTCGAGTAAGAAACTGAGATGACGATTTCATTGAGCAGCGAATCACTGGCATATCTTGTAGTTCAGTTGTACAACTGTTTGTTATCTGATGTTATCAACAGAGGTCTATATCAGAGAAAAGATTTTTTCACTGGCATGTCTTAATTTTGGTATACTTTCATACGAGCAATACCAATTTCCATCCACAACCTTGAATTCCATACATTTTGCATAATTTCCGTCCGAAGTATATTAAGGTAATAGCTCTTCTAAACCAACTTTCAGTAATAAAAATAATAAAACCTTAAAAAATATGAGCATCAGACATGCTAACAAACTTCGTTCAACTACAGCAGTTCGTAAGTTCAAACCACACGGCTAAAATATATTAAATTCGACTTTCAACCATCCTGATATAAGCAAGTCAGGAAAGCGAAACACAGTACTGATACATCTAAATTCTACATCAACACCAGATAGCAAACAATCGCTACAGCTAAAGGAGAAGTTGCCATCTGAAGTCCTAAGCTAAAAGAAAAGTTGTAGATATTGTGGGTTAAACCAACTTGAAAACAAACCTAGTTTTGCCTCTGACCATAACTAGCCTGTTCGACATGGGGTTAAACAGGGTTGAGCCTAGAATCACTTGAGCTACCCAAAAGAACAAAGATCCAGATTGCAGTAGATCAGCATGAAACCATGCAATTTGATTCTCCAGGCTTAGATATGTTATTTTCAGCAGGCACAGACTTTTTGGCCATCTCCAGTCATAGATATGCTATTTTCAGCAGCTACAACAGGATGTCCTTCTCTGGGCAACGATATATTATTCTCAGCAGCTACAATAGTTGGGCCATTAACAAAGTTACCTGCACTCCCATTGATTCCATGATATGAAGCAGGGGCGATGCTTTGCATGGTACCAGTATAAATTGCATCAGCACGACGATTTCGTTAATAATTAGTAATATGTCTCCTCCTAAGAGAGCTTCTTAAGGCTTGTTGTAACTTTGTTCACTTAAATTTTTTCTACAGCTATACAGAAAAGTTTCTTCTTTTCTCCTAATTGTTTAAAAAAGGTCTCGTTGTTCAAGATTTGTCATTTGGATCTTAGATTACATCATTTCATGAAACGATATGTGGGTTCCCTGTACATCTTATTTGGTAGTTGTGGTGGATCCATACACTTTAAGTATGGATAAGCTTTACTATCAATGATTATGATCACTCTAAAGATAGTGTGCATTAATTCTTTTTCCGTAATATAAATCTTAGAGTTTTTACTGACATTGCTATTTCTTTACATATATATATAGTGGTGGTGCCTGTTATTTTCCAGATTAATGGGCTTTACAGCAGCACTAAGATTGCAACATTTGTCGCATTACTTTCGATAAAGTCTGAAATTTTAAGTGCTAGCTTTGAGGAGTGGTCAGATGCCCTATTTTCTGAAATTACAAACTTTATAGCAGCATCAAGCTTGTATAATTGTTTTGCATGTTCTGAAAACAACTTCATCTGTTTTTCTTGAGCCAAAGTTACAAATTTTTGGAAAACATGCAGCCACCTCAGGACTTCTACAGAACTTCGAATTCAAGTTTTTGGTTTTCATAAGCTTCTGCTTTCTCATTGCACTAGTTTCTTCTCGTGTTCATCATGAGCCTATAAAGTTTTTAAGGTCTCCAATGAGTACTTTAAATTCTTCTTCATCCTCAGATCTAAAAGTTTTTGCGTCCCAAGCACATAATAAAACAAGGAGCTCACTGAGTCGAGTTACCTCCAATGAACACTTGCCTTACATCTTCTTGGCACAAGAACTCTAATGGAACGGGAAAGATATAAAAAATCCTGCATGAGTGGTTTTAGGGATTTACACTACTCAGCCCTAGATTTTAGGGAAACACATACACAGACCACTAAGACATAACAGTACTACATGCAAACACCGAAACAGTTACCTAGACTAACCTACTCACCAAAATTAGAAACCGTTAACAAACATAAAGTTTAAGTTATGAAAAAATAGTCCATTTGTTCCACACAAACAACATTCAAGCTCACATCTTGCTTTCAAGTTATTAAAATTAACAGCAAATCAACTTACCGACTTCTAAATCCATATCGAAACGAGTTGTAGTACATAACTCTACTTATCAATTTTGTCCACTATAAACACACTAACAAGTGATGACCCTCTAAAGTTGTAACCAAATCAATTCAATCAAGCATATTGTATAATTTGTTACATAGCTGAAATGTAATTCATAGTTGTAAAAATATTAACAATCAAATACTGTACCAATTATATATGTAGCTGAAATAAAATTCA
Organism: Saposhnikovia divaricata; assembly: GCA_036435485.1. Lineage (NCBI taxonomy): Eukaryota > Viridiplantae > Streptophyta > Magnoliopsida > Apiales > Apiaceae > Saposhnikovia > Saposhnikovia divaricata. The sequence continues at coordinate 41,121,626 of CM071599.1, forward strand.
CAACTATATATATGAAGCACTTACAGTAACATAAATATATCTACACAAATCAAACACAGCTTTAATGTCGAATAATACTTCTAATAAGGTCAATAAACTGAGCAGATGGTGCTCCAAGTAATTTAGAAAGAAATATGTGTATCGATACTTTTGTTTTAGAAAACATTGGCAATAAGAGTGTGGGCTTTGTATTTTGGATTTGGTTTAATGATATTGTTCATGGAACGATTAATTATGCTACTAGAGGGAGCAATTTGAGGAGGCATAGGAGGAATAGTAAATGGTGGTGGTACAGGATGTGCTAAAAACACATAAAAGGCACACCAACGTTTCTGTGACCCGCAGTTTTCGAAAATGCGATATAGAAATGGATTAAAAAAATAAGCTATAGAAATGCGATAAGCTATAGTTTTTGGAGTTGTTGTTAATGTTGTTGTTTGATGCTGAAGGAAAGTAGTACGATGTGGGAATATGGATTTGATCATTTGAATTTAAGTCTTCAGTTATTACTTTAAGGTCATTTTTGAAGTTCAATAGCACCTCTTGTGAGTTTTGTTGGTGGTTCTATAGTTGATGATCATGAACATTTGTTGATATAATGCCCAGGTATCCTTCAGTCACCTACTTGTGGTTAATTATGTTGTACACTTTGTATCCTATAGTCCAGTCAGGGGCCTAGAGTAACATAACAGGCATGTCTTTGTTGAACAAACAATTTACTAGTTATAGAAAATAAATGTCCAATCCCAAATTTAGGCCAATAGTTAAAAGTTTAACGGTACTTTGTTCTGATAATAATTTTGCTTATATGAATTGTTAGTTTGTTAAGTTCTATAAGTGATCGTTAGTTGTGCATATTAAATGATTTGTTACATATACTACTAATTCTTGTTTGAATGATCGACCAGTTTGTTTCTTATTCTTTCCATCAATTTCTGATCATAAATACTCGCTCAACTTTAATCCTCAATTTTATTACTCAAGATTCTTCCTCGATTATACAGCAGTCCATTCAATTTCAACTACTTTAGACTTTCTCCTGATCTTATTTCATGCATGATACACTTATATTACTTTAACTAGTACGAAGTTCAATCTCCAACCTAACACTTTTTAGGAATGTGTTTGAATACAAACTAAATAAACCTAGAAAGACACACAAGTGAATTTTATGTGTTCGTTAGTTCATTTTATTTGTAATGAATCATGTGAATTGAATCATATATTATCTTTAGATTCTGTAGAACATCTTAAATTCATCTTTAGTGAATCATGTATATTTTTAAAGTGAACTTTGGATGTTCGTATTTTTTAGATGATTTGATGTAGAATTAAACTGTATACATTCATGTTTTCTTGTAACTTGTAAGTTGTTATTCTGTTAAGATCTCTGGTTATTTAACATTGCTGTTTTTGAGTACCTTTCATAACTTATGAAGGAGGACACATGCATTTAGTTTTTAAAATATTGTATTTTTGTATTTGATAATTGAAAAATAAAAATATGTAAATGTTATCGTTGCATTCACATAAAAATATAATATATTTATTGTACATGTTATCATGAACATTTCATGTCAACAAAATTACTTTCTTAAAAAAAAATTATTTAAATAATATTTGAAAAGAAAATAACACACATACATACAAAACGAGAAGGCAATTACAACGACGAGAAATGTATTACGAGAGAGAGAGTACAACACATACATACAAAGCTAGGGGTAATTGCGGTGCGGTCGGTACGGTTTTTTTTCATAAAACCGCGGACCAAACCGCATATGCGGTTTGGTCAAATTTTCAAACCGCAACCGCACCACGAAATTTTCAAACCGCAACTGCATCACGAAATTTTCAAATCGCATAAACCGCACCACAAAAATGCGGTGCGATGTGATGCGATTCACTGCGGTTTATAACTTTAATAAAAATTACTATATCTAAATTTATACATAATTGCAAATCCTAATTATCACGAGAAATTTTCAAACACTTAATAGATATTTTCAAAAAAAAAAAACACTTAATAGATGATACATCTTAAATGCTTGCACCTTTAAAGAATTCAATAATGATTCTATCAATCATATAGGTAAGCACACTAATTTGTTAACTAGAAAATAAAATCATATGTTTTCTGTACTTAACGGTTAGAGAAAATAGAATAGTCATACCCTGGGATGTCACTAAAATGACTCATGTTCTATTAGAGTTCCTACTTCAACCGGCTTCCAACTCCACTAATTAATGGGATGATGGGCCTATACATACATATATATATATATATATATATATATTGCGGTGCGGTGCGGTTTGAACCGCGTTTCAAAAATTTAAAACCGCAACCCGCACCGCACCACGCGGTTTGTTAAAATTGAAACCTCAACCGCACCATATACAATAAAAAACCGCGCGGTGTGATGCGGGTTGGTGCGGTGCGGGCGGTTTATGCGGTTTGGTGCAGTTTATGATCACCCCTAGTTCTATCTCACATGGTACAAAAATTGTCTAACATAGGTACAAAAATTCTGCTCGAGCTCCAACACCTTTTTTGTGCGATAAGAAAGTTCGGTTAGACTCGGTTGGTTAAGAAAAAATTTAAACTCAGCTCGTTTAGGTCAAAGCTCGGCTCAGTTCGTTTACAATCTTAATAAATTTTTGGTTGTGAAATATTTGAATAGGTTTCGGATCGGATTCGATTTGGTTCGGATCTAATTCAGATTAAAATCGGATGAAATTCAGATTAAGATCGGATGACATTCGATTCAGATCACAATTGGTTAGAATCCTTTTGGATCATTACTCATTTGGTATTTTAATTTATAAGATTTTAAAAAGTACCTTATGACTGAATATAATATTAAAATAATGTACTTCAAAAAAAATAATTAAATAATTATGATATATTTGACATAAATTATTTCAAATATAGATTAATTTGTTTATGAATGGGTAAATATTGAATGAAAGGCGTGTTGATATACAGTATGTAGGTATGTAGGGTATTCGTTATAATACGTTAAAATTATAATAACTACTTAATTTATCATTTTTCTAATTCCATATAAATCGGATGTAAATGTGTGGTTGGGGGTGAGTGGCAAATTAATATAAAAATCATGGGTAATACCTAGACCATGGGTCTGGATCCGAGGAATCGAACCGAAATTTGTGGAACCGAGACCGAATTTGTATCTGAATTAGAAAATCCGAAAGTTAACCATGGGTCTGATGTAGATTCAGAGGTTGCAGCGGAAGACTGGGAGAATTTATTTGGACGGAAAGATGGCCTTTTCTTGCAGAATTGTATTGAGTAGTGACCCTTTTGGTGGCAATGTTGGCATGTGTGATTGCGAAGAGTTGCACAATCCTTAGTTACATGTCCATTTTGATGACAAAACCTACAAAAAGGTTTGTCATAAGTGGGTACTGGAGGTACCGCTAAGACGGTATCATTCGTGGGAATAATTTTGCCGATGCCAAGTCGAGTTTCTTCAGAAATAAGTTCGGTTAAAGCACTCTCCAAAGAGGGTAGCGGAATGCGATGGAGAAGAGCAGCTCTAACTGGTTCAAAATCCTGAGTAAGAGCCATCAAAAACTGGATGAGTCGCTGTTGATCACGGTATGTATGATAAAGTGCGGCATCCTCTGTGTTTTTCCACTTTGGTTCAGACAAAGTGAGTTGATCCCAAAGTGCTTGTATTTGAGATAAAAAATCAGCGACAGATTGACCAGGTGTTTGTATCTGCTTGCTGAGAGAATGTATAATCTGATATTGATGAGAAAGATCGGATGTAGTGTACCGAGATTGCAAAAGATCCCAGATTTCTTTTGCTGTGTCAAAATTTCCAAATTGTAAATTAATTTTAGAAACGGAAGAGTTTCTAAAATATGTAATAACTTGATGATTTTTGACATCCCATTCTTCGATGCGATCTTTCAATTGTGATTCAGTTTCATCCTTCTACTTGGTAGGAATAGTGAAATCCCCGTTAACGTACCTCCAAAGACGTTTTCCCTTGAGAAAACTACGCATAGCTTGAGACCAAGATAAATAGTTTGAGCCGATCAAAATTGTTTGAATCGGTGAACTACTTTCTCTTTCCATTTATGCAAGTACAGGGTTATAATGAAAATTTGAAAACTTCGGGGACTGTAATGCAAAAAATAAACAATCCAGGGGCTGAAGTGTTAGTTGAGAAAAGCTGGAGGGTCAACTTGCAAGATCTGATAAAGAGTAGGTACCAAGGTGTAAGTGGTCCAGAATAAGTAATTGTGTGAAATGGTACGGACTATCTTTGTGTGGCCCAATAAAAGAAATTAATAGGCTAGTAAAAATATTGGCCCAAATGAAGAAATAAGAGCCCTTATCTAGTTAGAATATGGCAGTGTATTTTACAGAGAACGAGACATACACTATCTAGTTAGAATATGGCGTGTTAATCAATTGGGTGTGTGGACTGGTGGGTTGTGACCGAGTCTGATAGATCTCTGCTTGTCTGAGTTGTGAGTTCAAGCTGGTGAACTCGGTTGATGAGTGTCAACTGCTTGTGGAAGTATCTCACAGATAAGGTGAACCTGGGTAAGTGAATCAAAGGGGAATCAGTGAATCGACTTGGCGAGTGAGTTTACTCGGAGTATGATGACTCGATGGTGGGAATGAGGTTTGATGTTTGTGGATATGGCTTGTACGAGGGTGATTCAGAAAATGTTTGTTAGATCACTGAGTTGCTTACAAACTGTTTGTATTAATGTCTCAAAGACAAAACTTGGAAGAGATGAAGTTAACAAAGACAATGGCTGCCACCGGAATAACAAGGTAAGGATCTTAAAGCTCTGATACCATGATAAAACTAGAATGATTATATGATTTTAGAATGAAGAATCAAGAAAACAATGTTGTATTGATTGTATTGATGTGTGTTTATTACAATCTTTGAAGTCCTATATATAAGCATAGCTATACGTAAGGGATTACATCACTTGATACTGTAGATCGTAGACTTATTGTAGATCGTAGACTTAATCTGACATTTACATTTACATTTCAACAGATACGGAAAGACTGCTTCTAAAGTTTTGCTGATAAGTTGTGCAATTCGCAGTTGCGTTAATACTTACGTGTTGAAGAATGAAGTCAATAATTATTATAGTGAAGATGCTTCATTTCACCATATTCGTTAAATAGACTAATTGACACCATCCCTCATAAGCTACACGGACAATTAATTCATACATATATGAGAACCAGCTGAACAGAATAGAAGAAAGGATCTGCATTTTGTCTCCCAATAGCCTTACAGAGATCTGAATCCAATCTAGTTGTTTCCTCCAAAGGAAAAATTGCATTGTCTTAATTCAAGACATCTTGTATTTCTTTCTATAAGAGCAGAGACATGAAGTCGATAACAAGGTAAAGGAGGTTATGTCCTTGTATTGGATGAATGTAACAAGCTATGGGGCAAGGCTTTAATCGAGTTGCTAAATGATCAATATAACAAGCTAGTAAATTAAGGACCAGTGGAGCAATCTAGTAATTTTTAGTGTACTGGACCATGAAAATTCAAATCTCAAGTGCAGGTATTTTGTATATGAGTATATTCAAACTCCGCAAATGGTCGTTTCTAAAACATTTATTTAAACAAAAATCAAAAAACAGCCTTTGAAAATTCAAATCTCAAGTGCAGGTTTTTTGTTTCTTGAAAACAAAAAACGAGATGGATTTCATTGGAGACGACGACGAGTAAAGTACATACCAATCATAAACAGTACCGTTTTCAATGATAAAATTTCTTATTAGCTCAAAAAGAATGAAAAGGTTATCGTTAATCACTTTATCAAGTAAATTCTCCAAGTATGCCGAAGACCTAAATTGGAAATGTTTGGGAAAAATTAACCTATCATATCATTGGGTAGACATTCTCTCATATGTTGAACATAACATACATGATCCGATTAAATCTTTCTATACATCCTTAATTTGTTATAATTCAAACATATAGGTTTGAACATTAATCTTGTATACATAGCCGCATTTATTTCAAAGTTAACGAAAATAAATATTATTTAGCTGTATTGATGGGGTACTTGACATAAGTTGGGAAGAAAAGTTAGAAACATCACGAAAAGTTGCATTGGAAATTAAGGCAGAAAATTTCATCAAATGATCAATCGATCTGAGAGAGAGAGTGTGTGTGTACGTGTGTGTGTTTTGCTGATATTCAGAAACTAGTCCTTTCATTTCTTGCATCCATCTGATGGATGACGAACACCAACAATCTTTTAAATCACTTTGCCGATATATGGATGTTGTTCGAATTATTGATTATTTCATATTTAAAGCGCTAATTGAAACAAAAGATTCATCTAGGCCAAAAAAATCATTATCATTTAATGTCATCACTATGACCCCCACAAACTTGCTCCAACCAAGTGCAGCTCCATTATTTTCTTGTACGTTGTTAAACTTTGACATGAAGTACCGTAACACAATCAGAAATGCAACTTATGTAAGCCCCTCTCCTTCCTCCAAACTCACTGATATATGGATCCTCCCAGCCGCTTCTGATTATTTTACTTCGTATTACATAAATATTCTCTGCAAACTATGTAAAGATTCTAAAAGATTTGATAAGCATCTGTATGTATTTTGCAAAACTACTGGCTTCGAGAACAAGAGTAAAAAGTGCTAAGAACTCATCTTCATAGCCTTTAGGTGGCTTAAAAGCAGTTAGTTTTACATGATCCAGACAGATAGAGTACTCCTAGGAAGTGTTCCATGAAAGCACTAATGTATATTGTTTAGAGTGTGTACAGCTTCAGATCTGATTGCAGAAACCAATTCAAGATCTTGCTTGCTAGAATCTTCACAAATTTAAATTACAAGATGATTATTTCATATGTACATTCTTACACATGTCATTACTTTTAGATGCTCTACCATAATATGATATAATTGTACCCGATACAATATTGAAGCATATCGGAATAATCTATGCCTTGATTGTAGCGCTTCCATGAGATGACCTGACTCTGAACACATGCTCTTCACCTGTGCACTTGTCAACTTTAACTATCCACCGACTTTTTTTCCCCAACCCACCATTTTCGCCACCAGAAGAAAGATCAACTTTTGGTGCTATTGTAGTCATCAAAAGGCCATCTCCTATGGGTAAAAATTGTGCCTTGGATCCACCCCATTGCCACGAATCCTTGCAAAATGCATTATAACCTAAAACAGTAGTATTAGTCTTACTCCTTACAGCTGATTTAATTTGCACAGCTTTAAAAATCTCTTCACGGTTTTCAAAATTGCAGTCTATGACTACAACATCCGCATTTCTGTATTCGCTTAATAATAAAGTTTGAGGTTCCCCAACAACAAATTCAACTCGACTAGCGTTGCAGCCAAGTGTATTTATTGAAGTACGAAGTTCTTCTTCACCATGTACGATACAAATAACTCTTCCTCCAGTTTGATGAGCTGCAGCGACTAGTCCAAGCGTTGGTGAGCCTGCTGTGGTAGCACAAGCAACCACCATCATCTGTGCATTTTTTCCAGCAGATAGTGCCGAAATGAACTCAGCTACATTTGGTTCTTTATCATTATTTCGCTGCATAAAGAAATTTATTAGAAACATTAATTAATTATGGACTTTCTAAGATGCTCAAGAAAAAATAAAGGAATTCGAGGGAGAACTTAAGAAAAGCTTACCATTTTGATGGTTCTGAGATAAGCATTAGTTGCATTTTCAGCAGACCAGAAACCCATCTTAAATTTGGTCGTCTTGAAGTGGAAGGCAAGCTTATCTGTAGAAGAAGAGTAAGCGTATTGCATTGACATTATGTCTATTGTACTTGCCTATTTATAGCAAATCTGAAAGGGTTTAGTTACTGCCGATTGCCACTCTGCTACAATAGTGCAAACATTCGGTGCTCTAAAAATCTCCTGATTTTTAAAAAAAATCCCCGTTTAAATCTTAACAAAATATTTTATCGACCCGAATTTCAAAATTTGATTAATCTCTATATGAATTATTCTTGAATAATATGTTTTATTTTGAATTTGGCTAATATATTGAATATATCAAAATATCAAAATATACAGTAAAACCTCTATAAATTAATATAGTCGTGACCGGAGAATTCTATTAATTTAGAAAGGTTTTAATTAATCGATAAATTAATAATTATTAATTTATAGAGGATTTTTTGACATCAAAGAAAATTAATTTCCAATTATATAGATTTAAATAGAATGAATTTTACAATTTTTGTTTTATACTTAATTCAATTAATTCAATATACATTGTTTTACAAATTTAATGAATATTAGCAAGATTCAAAGTAAAGATTCATGTATATTTAGATGATATCAAAGATAAAACAACATTTTAGGAATCCTTTGTACATAAAGAAACACTCAAAATATCAAAAACATTGATTAATTATTTTTTTCATGCTTTACGAAAACACTACATTCGAACTTTTGGATGTAACAAAGAGGGTTAAGGATGAGTTTTGTATAGATTCAAATTTTAAGAACCCTAAAATCGTATTTTATAATAGGGGTAATAGTGTAATACATATATTTTTATGATTATAAAGGATTTATTAATTTATAATATTATTGGGACCATATATTTATATAGGATTTTTCAAAAAAAATTATTATCTTATCGAAATTGATCATTTTTTGAACTAGCCCAAGTTGGGATTGGAGTAAATTATTAACTTAGAGAGATTATTAATTTATCGAGTATTAATTTAACGAGGTTTTAGTGTATTCGATTATAGCTCAGATTAATCATTCTGAATAATTTTTGATTAATCAATTAATCTTTAATCCCGATCTCAACTGATTAGTTCCAATTCCTGATTATTTTTTCTTTTCGTTAATTTGTATATACTTTATGACCAAAGTGCTTCTTGCACATAACCCTTTGCCGAATTGCTTCACAATGCTTAATATACACTTGCTAAAAATATATTTTCTTTTGTCATCAAAAATCAAATTGGCACATATAGCCGTGTTTGTAAACAAAATAGGGAGTTTCCTGGATATAATCTTCTGGATTACCGTAATAAATTGCAGGGTTGTTTGTTTGTACACAACATATTCTATCTAGTTATTTTGTGCAGATTTTGTCCAAAATTGAAAATAGGTACTTTTATAAAGGGCCTGTTTGGCTGCGACTTTTTTTAAGTTCTTATGAACTTATTTTCGGGTAAAAATTTCATATTTTGATAATTTTTTCTAACACAAGTAGTATTTAATGTATGTTTGAGATTCTATAATTTGCAAAAAAAAAAAAAGTTAACTTTTTCAGAAAAAAATTAGTAATCTATAACTTTAGTTTAAAATAAATTGACTTATTCTGGAAAATTAATTCCTCCAAACACCCCCAAAATCTTCTGTAATCATCTCAGAAATGGGTTTCGTTTCTTGTTTCTGAGATCAGAGAAAGCAGTTGTAGAGGCTGGAAAACGCAGCTGTGGCAAGTTTTGAGTATTGATCGACTTCTAGCAGAATTTTAAAATGAAAATATCTTGTTTAGCAACTTTTCGATTTATAATTATTTTTGCTAATAGGTTTATTATTTTGTAATTGAAGTTGGATGCTGTATTGCTGGCTATACACATCTTTCCAAGATAATTATTTAAGTTCTGTAAAGGAAGGTCTCCCTTCTGCCTCTCCATAGCATTACAAAAATTGGAACTAGTCTCTAGAGAGGAAAAACTGCATTGTCTCTACTTATTCAGACATAACAATTGTATTTTAGTTAGAATGAATCTAGTCTAAAAGAAGGTAAAGAGATGTAACAAGGATGTGTTGGTATATTGTGGGAAATGAATGTTACAAGTTGTGCATGGGGTAATGCTTTAAACGAATTGCAGTGGGGATCAACATGTCTGCATGGAGGCACCAGCGTGGGCAGCATGGGCTGGTAAAGGACCACCGGGCACTGTAACCCTACTCATCAACATTTGGTTATCAAAAATCGTACGTGTGCTTTAAAAATTAGTAGATATTGTACGTGTGCATGTGCTTTAGAAATTATTCAGACCGTAAAATATAAATCGGAATTCTAGACATTTCACACTTGTTTGTTCTTAAAAATGATGCATATACAGTTCACCATACTTCAGACTTGAGTTCGTTACTTCGTTGTCTGTCTCTATAACAGTTTAGACAACTCGATGGCTTGTAGTTCCAGACTTCCAGTACTGTGGCCCTCCATTTCCGGTGCTACATGCACATCAGCACATGTATATTCACTATTCAGATTCAGCATTCCATCATGGACAAAAAATTTTATCAACTATATTTTTACTCCCTTTGGTCCCTATTTATTTTGCAGTACCAAGTTAAGAAATATAAAGAAAGTTAGTGATTAGAAAATGTAAACAAAGTGAGTGGAAAGGGAGTAGAAGTGATAAATTGGGACAATCTAAAGGAAACTAGATATCACTCAGACACACACAGAACCTCGTATAAACTGGGAAAAAACCAAAGGTTTATTACTCTTCTTGATTAATAATATGAGATTACATAGGATATATATATATATATATATATATATATATATATATATATATATATATATATATATATATATATATATATATATATATATATATATATATATATATATATGAAAACTAACACCGACAAAGAGTCCTAATAAATCACAATCTCTGATTCTTATCAACTATTTCCATAAACTAAACGCTATCATATCAACTTGTTCTTATCTAACAAACGAGTTGACAACTGCCTTATTCAAATTAAAACATAACATAAATAAAACATAACACCCAGTTTAAATTATTTCCAACAAGCACCCCCTTAATTTAAACTCGGTTCTGCAGATTTCTGATGCCAAGCAAAGCACGCATCCTTTCAAACTTGACAGTAGCCATGGCCTTTGTTAAAACATCAGCTCGTTGATCATCTGTCCGAACATGCTTAATCACGATCTCTCCTCGTTCAACACAATCTCGAATGAAATGATATCGAATGTCGATATGTTTACTACACCCATGAAATACTGGATTTTTAGCTAAGTCTATTGCAGACTTATTGTGTATGTAGAGAACTACTGGGCCAATAACAGCATAAGTAAGCATACCAAGCACATTTCGCAGCCATATGCCTTGACACGCAGCTGCAGTAGCTGCCATAAACTCTGTTCACAAGAGGATAATGCTACACATCTTTGTTTTTGAGACACCCATGTAATCAAGCTTTCATTAAGATAAAATGCCATAGCTCCTGTACTTTTCCTATCGTCAATTTGACCTCCCAAATCACTATCTGAGTATCCTGACAACATATTGTTTTTGTTTCCTCTATAATAAATCAGCCTATAGTTAATAGTGCCTTTCAAATACCTCAGAATTCGCTTCACGGCATTGAAGTGCAGCTCGGTAGGTCGTTCTATATATCGGCTAACTATACCAACTGCAAATGCTATATCTGGTCTAGTGTGGACCAGATATCTCAAACCACCCACGATCGACTTAAACTTGGTTGGGTCAACAGGCTTCCCACTTTCATCCTTGTGCAGCTGCATTGCTGGCTCCATAGGATATCTAGCAGACTTACATTCCGCCATACCACTTCTTTCAAGCACCTTTTTAGCATAAGCCGACTGCTTCAGTTCTATACAACCATTGGTTTGTATCACCTCTATCCCAAGATAGTGAGATAACATTCCGAGATCACTCATATCAAACCTTTTGCTCATTTGTTCCTTAAAGCGTTGAATTTCTGCTACACTTGTACCCGTAACAAGTAGGTCATCAACATACACTCCAACAATCACTACCTCTCCCTTTTCCCATTTCATGTACACTGCATGCTCATAAGGGCATTTAGTGAAACCAAGACTTAACAAAAACTTATTTAACTTGTCATACCAAGCCCGTGGCGCCTGCCTAATACCATAGAGCGCTTTCATCAATTTGTAAACCATATGCTCCTTGCCCTGTTTTATAAAACCTTCTGGTTGCTGCACGTACACATCTTCCTGTAAATCTCCGTTCAAAAAAGCTGATTTGACGTCTAAATGATGAATTTCCCAACCGTTTTCAGCAGCCAATGCTAGTAATAACCTCACAGTTTCGAGACGAGTAACAGGTGCAAACACTTCTTCAAAATCAACACCTTGTTTTTGAACATAGCCCTTTGCGACAAGCCTTGCCTTATACTTTACAATTTCACCGTCAGTATTTCTTTTTAATTTGTACACCCATTTCAAGCCAATCGGTTTGTGCCCAGATGGTAGTAAAACAAGTTTCCATGTATCGTTCTTTTCTATCGCTTCAATCTCGTTTTTCATGGCTTCCTCCCACGGTTTCTCTTTGATAGCTTGTTTGTAAGTGACTGGTTCCTCAACAGTAATAAACAGTAATTCGTCTTCGTCGAGTTCAACTACCTCTGTCACATCATAGATATCACTTAACTTTCTAAACCGTTTTGGTGGTGTACTACTGTTGTCAGACTCTTCTGAGCTGGTTCCACTCGACTGAGACGAAGGTGTCTCCTGCAAATTTGTCGACTGAGATGACTCTCTTGATGAAACCGAATGAGGTGATGATTCTCTTGATGACAAAGAGTGTATAGGCGGCGTCTGAGGCTCTGTATCACTGTCTTCCTCTCCTTCCGTATTCACAACATCTGCAATCTCGAACTGAATTCCTTCACCTACTACATCATCATTATCCCAGGCCCACGATTTGGACTCATCAAAGAAAACGTCTCTGCTAACATGCACTTTATTCTCTTTGGGATCATATAATCGATAGGCCTTTGTGCCAGGCTCTCTCCCAAAAAATACCACCTGTTTTGAGCGATCATCCAGTTTTGTTGTTTTGACACTAGGAATCTTCATATAAGCACAACACCCGAAAATTCTGATGTGAGTAATGTCTGGTTTTTCTCCTAACCAAGTTTCGTATGGAGTGTTACTGGAGAGAGCTCGTGTGGGTTATCTGTTAAGCACATATACAGAGTGACGTACGGCTTCACCCCAAAATTTTGATGGAACATTCTTCTTTTTTAAAAAACTTCTAGCCATCGACACCACTGTTCTATTTCTTCGCTCTACCACTCCGTTCTGTTGAGGAGTATAAGGGGCTGTATATTGTCTCATAATCCCAGCATCTTCGCAAAATTTTTCAAACTGATGTGAACAAAACTCTCCTCCTCTATCCGTACGCAATGCCTTGACTTTCTCCTCAGTTTTCTTTTCAACAAGATTCTTAAACTTTTCAAACGATTCTAGTGCTTCGTCCTTGGTTGACAGAAAATAGACCCACATCATACGACTAAAATCATCAACCAAAAGTAAAAAAATACCTTTTCCCTGATGGTGTCTGTGGCGTGATTGGTCCGCATATATCCCCATGAACTAGCTCTAAGACCTTGCTTGACCTGTAACTGGATTGCGAGGGGAAAGGGGTCCTAGTTTGTTTTGCCATCAAACAATCATTGCACAACACTTTTTGATTTACCAGATTTGGCAAACCTTTCACCATCTCATTCCTTTTCATAAGGTTCAGTGCATCGAAGTTCACATGACCCAAACGGGAATGCCAGAGCCAAGACTCCTTTTCTACTTTCGTTAGCAAACAAATATCTTGTGAATCTTCAAGCAAAATTTTGTACGGACGGTTTGCTGACCTTTTAACCTTCATTAACAGCTTCCCTACTATGTCATGTACCCACAGAAATTCCCCCTTCAATACTACCTTGTTTCCTTCCTCTGCCATCTGTCCAAGGCTGATGATGTTGTTGCAAAGATTCGAAATATAGAAGACATTATCAAACACCCTAGTATCTCCATTTTTGCACTTGAAAATAACAGACCCCTTTCCTCGTATACAAACAGTGGATCCATCACCAAATTTCACCTCCCCTATTACATCCTCATCTAGTTTTGAGAACTTCGACTTGTCACCAGTCATATGATTACTTGCGCCATTATCCAAGTACCATAACTGTGAGATTGTTTTCTCCTTTTCATTTGTCTCCAACTTCGGAATGACGTGTTCTTCATTCAATAAAACCAATTTAAACTTGCTCTCACTTACCTCGGCTATTAGCAATGCTGGCTCGTCGTCCTTAATTTGTACCAAATTTACTTCAGACTTTTGGTTTCGTGGCTCTCGACGGGGTCTTTTACATTCACCAGCGTAATGACCCATAACATTACAGTTAAAACATCTCACCGTGCTTCTATCTCGACTAGTGTTCTGGAACCCACGACCACCTCGTCCTTTGAAACTTGAAGGTCCATCCGAATTTTCTCTGTTCGTTCTCTTCATCCACTCCTCTCGAGTGAGCAAAAGTTTTCCATCTTCGTTTTTCTCACGCTTGGACCACTCTTCCTCTGTTAATAACAACTTAGTTCCGTTGGTCACTTTTTGACCCTTCAGTCGTTCCTCATGGGCTTGCAGAGACCCAATGGTTTCCTCAACTGTCATCTTTGATAGATCTCCAAACTGCTCGATTGTGGAGGCGATCTGAAGGAATCTGGATGGAACAGATCGGAGTAGCTTCTTAAAAACATACGATTCTTCCATTTTCTCTCCCAAAGCTCTAATAGTGGACACCACTCCGTTGAGTTTTATGTAAAAATCATCAAGTTGATCACTATCATCCATACGTAGTGATTCAAATTCTCCCTTGAGTGTCTGAATTCTGGCTTGTTTCACACGGTCTGCTCCTTGGCACATCACCTTGAGTGCGTCCCATCCCTCCTTTGCCGTTGTCTTTTCAGAAATTGACAATAGCATCTCTTCCGGTATGCCTTGGTAAATCATGGCCAAAGCAATCTTATCACTCTTCTCATCGACTACTGCTTTCTCATCAACAGGTTGTACAGCAGACCATACTCCCTGGGCTTGCATAAAAACCTTCATCTTCAAAGCCCAGGCCGTGTAATTTCCCTTTGCCAACATTGGATAGGTTAGTCCAAAAGAACCTCCCTTGCCAATATTAGATCCGTTGCCACCATTGGATCCGTTATTTTTCCCCGTGTCCATCTGATACTGAGAAATCTGAGTATTGTAGCTCTGATACCAACTAAAGGAAACTAGATATCACTCAGACACACACACACAGAACCTCGTATAAACTGGGAAAAAACCAAAGGTTTATTACTCTTCTTGATTAATAATATGAGATTACATAGGGGAGATATATATATATATATATATATATATATGAAAACTAACACCGACAAAGAGTCCTAATCAATCACAATCTCTGATTCTTCTCAACTATTTCCATAAACTAAACGCTATCATATCAACTTGTTCTTATCTAACAAACGAGTTGACAACTGCCTTATTCAAATTAAAACATAACATAAATAAAACATAACACCCAGTTTAAATTATTTCCAACACAATCAAGATTTAAGTGATTTAGAAAGGTGGAGTGAAGTGATGGCCCTATATAAAATTTTAAATTGTTAAAATTTTGTAATTTTTGAGAAGTTTGGAAATATAAAGAATTAGAAGTACATTTCAAAATGAAAATTTTACAGAATTGGAATGGATGGAGGAGTATATGTTGAAGGGGAATTGAACCTTGACCTTGTATATATAAAATCACTGTCAAATGAGCTCATTGATAGACACTTTTTTTTTTTCCAAAACACTCAGTTTCATTAAAATTAAAACAAATTAAACATGATATTGTGAACCAGCTCCAAGAAAAATAGAAGAGTATCATAAATCAAGTTTCCACATAACCCGATCGTCTTCGCAAAAAAAACCCAACATATTTAGCAAAAAAAAAATAAAAAAAGAAAAAAAACTCAACAGGCTCATCACAAAAGTCACCGATTTCTAAAGGGTAGATTGATTTATTTGGTGTGCGAACTTGTCATTTTTTGTCTCTAGTGATAAAATTTGTTAAGTAGTAACAAACTAGTGTATTTATTGGTTTGCTTAACTTTTTTATGTAATATGTTTTATTATTATTATAATATATTAAATCAAAATCGACAAAGAAAATTAGAAGTCTAACATGTTGAAAAAGATTCTTGTAAAAAAAAGCATTTTACATATTATTTTCTAACTATATTTTTAACTTTTGATTATTTTTAGATTTTTTATATTTGTATCCTTAAATTTTAAACGTTATTAATTTAACAAACGATATTTAATCTTAACAATACAACCATGAAAATATTAACATAATTAGCTTATAATTTGTGCAAAACACGGGTTACTTTTGAACATTTTATTTAAATTTAATGATTAAATAAAATAAAATATAATAATATGTGAATGATGTATTTTTAATTTTAAATTATATTTTTGAACTAATTTAATAAATGTTAGTTTAATATATTGTTAGTAGAATTTAAAACTTAATATTTGTATAAAATAATTTTTAATATTTTATCAAATTGTTATGATTAATTTGACTTAAAAGATTAATTATTATTTCTTATTTTGAATTAGTTAATATTAAACAATACCCAAAAAAGAAGTTGTTAATCAAAAAGGCAGCTGTAAACCAAACTACAAATTATACCAAATTCTGCTTAATGTAATTTAATATAATTTTCATGATATATTTATTTAGAATTATAAATTTATAACATAGGCATGTTTTAATTCCACCCTCTTATTTTCAAACTATGAATCACCTTATCAGCTTTAATCAGGAAACAGTATCTAAAAGAAAGTTACACATCTTTTGAATACGATAAACTATGTGTGATGACAATAAGTCCAATGGCATTATTCTCTCTGCATATGTGCACAGTAAGAGATAAATTCATGCAAGCATTGCAAATCATGCAGTAGAAGAAGTCCATTCCCAATCCCTTTCCTAGTCTAGTCGACACAGTGGCGGATCCAAGATTCTACGATAGGGAATTAATATAAAAAAATTTACAAAAATCTTAAAATTCTCAAATACAAGTTCATACATAATAAGTCATAAAATTATTTTTATACATTATCACGAGAAGGTAATTGAATTCTACGAGATGCCATCTTTTGAAAACGATCTAAAATCAATTCACCATCGATCTTTGCAAATACATCCTTCTCAATGTATACCACCATACTATCATTCATCCATTCATCTACCATTCGATTTCGCAAATCAGTCTTGACAATACTCATTGCAGAAAATACCCTTTCAACAAAGGCCGTTACAACGAGTAGAAGTAATGCTAATTCAATCAAGCGATACACTATACGTGCAAGACTTCTTAGTTGTAACCATTTTCTTTGCAAGAGTTCCCAAATCCCCAATGCTAGAAAATTTTTGATCCCTCTTGACATCATAAATATACATGTTTAATTGATTACGAATCGTTAGAAGTTCTGTCCATGAAAAATCTTCAGGATAAAGTTCAGCAAGATGCACTAGTTTATCAACATCAAAGGCAGAGTATGAACCTCTAGGATCAAGACAAGCTACAGAAAGAAGCAAGTTTGTACTTGTTTTTGGAAAACGATTATCCAACTCTTGTGCAATTAAATCAACAACCTAAATTGCAAATGATAAATACTTATATTAATAAAGAGTTAATGTAACAAGAAGAACATAATTAAAAAGGACTTGGTAAATTATCTCACAAAAAATTTCAACCCGATAATGATGATAATTGGTAACACTTTGTCCATCTCGTCTCTGTTGGATATTTAATTAATCTAAACATATTTTTAGTAATAAGTTATAGCTGTTATATGGCTATAATGTAGTTGATTTAGTCAGTAGTGAGTATTGGTAGGAGACAAATAAGGTAGTGGAGTTGAGGTAGGAGTTAGTTCCTATTTTATAGCATCACTCTGTATGGTTTAAATATTTCTGTACGTTGCAGTTTCTAATATAACTTGAGTTCTGCATTTCTTCCAGAGCAATACAAACAAGTGTGTGTGTGTGTTGTTATATTAGTGCATCATCTGGTATCAGAGCTTCAGCGATCATTTGAGTGACGTACTCAGGGAGAATGAAGGATTGAGCATTGAGCATGAAGGAGAATGAATCGCTAGATGATTTCTATCTGAAACTACATGGTTTGGTCACCAATATCAGGGCACTAGGAGAGAAAATTGAAGAAAGCTACGTGGTTAAGAAGCTTCTCAGAGCCGTTCCCTCAAAGTTTCTTCATATTGCTTCAGCCATTGAGCAATTTGGAAAACTAGAGGAGATGTCCGTAGAAGAGGTAGTTGGCTCATTAAAGGCCCATGAAGAACGTATTCGTGGCCAAACAGACTTGATGTCGAGCCAAGGGCATCTTTTACTGACTGAAGAAGAGTGGAAGCGAAAAGAAAACCAGGATGGGGAACTCTTGCTGACTCGTGAAGAATGGTTGAAAAGGAGCAGCAAGGAAGGGACTCGAGGAGGTGGTGAATACCGTGGGAAGGAGACTGTTCGTGGAATTCAGGACAGAAGCAAGGTACGGTGTTTTAATTGTCAATCTTTTGGACATTTCGCCGTAGAGTGTCGTAAACCTCGTAGAGAAAAGGAGGTACGAAGGAGGTGAACCTTTCCCAGGTACAAGGAGATGAACCAGCCTTGCTAATGGCTGAGATCGAGAGCAGAGACAAAGGCAGCATGCTGTTAAAGGAAGAGAGTGTGGTTCCAAAGTTACGAGCTAAAGGCGAGGAACAAAGACAATCTCAGGTGTGGTATTTAGATAACGGGGCCAGCAATCACATGACTGGCGAACAAGGAAAATTCAAAATTTTGGATCGAAGTGTGACGGGACAGGTTAAGTTTGGGGACGGATCCACAGCCTGCATAAAAGGAAGGGGAGTCATTTCGTTCAAGTGCAAGAATGGTGAAGAAAAGACACTGAAAGATGTGTACTACACACCGGAGCTGTGCAACAATATAATAAGTTTGGGGCAACTATCCGAGGACGGAAATAAGATTTTCATTGATGGAGATTATTTGTGGGTATATGAGAAAAGTGGAAGGACGCTAATCAGCCTCGAGGAGAACAGTGCTATGTGCTTAATGACGAAGACGGAGCAAGACTCGTGGCTTTGGCATGCTCGACTCGGCCATGTGAATTTTCAAGCACTAGAGCTCATGTCAAGAGAGAAAATGGCCAAAGGAATTCCGAAATTGGTCCAACCAACCAAGAGGTGCGAAGGATGCTTAATGTCTAAACAGTCCAGGAATTCCTTCCCTTCAAGTGCGAATTTCAATGTTAAAGAGAAGCTGGAGCTAGTGTATGCAGACATATGTGGGCCTATTACGCCAATTACACCAGGAGGTAATCGTTACTTTCTCTTATTTGTAGATGATTTTAGTAGAAAGATGTCGGTGTACTTGTTAAAAGAGAAGAGTAGTGCTCTTGAAGTGTTTAAAAAATTCAAGGTGTTAGTGGAAAACAGAACCGAAAGGAGTATCAAGATGTTGAGGACATATCGTGGTGGTGAGTTCTGTTCAAGAGAGTTCATATCATATTGTGAAGATGTGGGGATTGAACGTCAGTACACTGCCCCGTATACCCCGCAACAAAACGGGGTAGTTGAGCGAAGAAATCGCACGGTGGCTGCCATGGTTAGAAGTTTTCTCAAGGGATCGAAGATGCCATCGTTTATGTGGGGGGAAGCTGTAAGACATACTGTTTATGTTTTGAACAGGTTTCCAACTCGAGTGCTAGGAGAAAAGACTCCATACGAGGCTTGGAGTGGGAGGACACCTGATTTGAGACATGTGAAGGTGTTCGGGTGTTCTGCATATATGAAAGTGCCAACAGTGCATGTCAAGAAGTTGGACGATCGTAGCAAGCAAGTCGTGTACCTTGGAAGAGAGCTAGGGACAAAGGGAAATCATTTGTATGATCCAACTACAGGGTCAATGCACATAAGTTGAGATGTGTTGTTTTTTGAGAATGATTTTTGGTCCTGGGAACAAAATGAATATACAGGAGTATTGATTCCAGGACAGGTGATTGAATTTGAGGAATCACAAGAAACAGAACATCATGTCGAGACAGAACAGGAGATGTCAACACCCGTACGAACAGCTCGTGATGGTACAGGGGAGGAATCTGCAGAAAGAACAGATCTCTCGTCTGCAGCTAGTAGTGAACCAAGACGGTTTAGGTCGTTAGATGAAATATACAATGAAACAGAGGTGATAGAAATGATTGATGAGCTCATGTTATTAAAGGCAGAAGAACCTACGCATTACAGTGAAGCTTCTGTTGAACAAGAATGGATGAATGCTATGAAGGCAGAGGTGAAAATGATCGAGAAAAACAAAACATGGGTACTCACCGATTTACCAGCTGGGCACAAGCCTGTAGGACTAAAGTGGGTATATAAATTAAAGAAAGACTTGGAGTGAAATGTGGTAAAATATAAGGCTCGGCTTATCGCGAAAGGTTATGTGTAAAGAAAGGGGATTGACTACAACGAAGTATTTACACCAGTGGCTCGTATAGAGACGATACGACTGTTGCTAGCATTAGCAGCAAAAGAAGGATGGGAGGTACGCCACCTTGATGTGAAATCAGCATTTTTAAACAGGGAACTTCTTGAAGAAGTGTATGTCATGCAACCTGAAGGGTTTATCAAGAAAGGGCAAGAGGGAAAGGTGTATCGATTGTTAAAGGCGCTTTATGGGTTGCGTCAGGCACCTAGAGCTTGGAACGCGCGTCTTGATAAATGCATGAGAGATTTGGGATTTAGGAGGTGTCAACATGAACAAGCCGTGTATACAAAGTGCAGAAATGGAAGTGTTTTGATAGTTGGGGTATACGTTGATGACTTGATAGTGACAGGAGCGAGCAAGACTGAGATTAATGAGTTTAAGAAGGAGATGAATCAACAATTCGAGATGAGTGACTTGGGTTTAGTATCGTATTATCTTGGTATCGAGGTCAAGCAGGGATGCTCGTCTATTACTTTGAAGCAATCTGCATATGCTAAGCGAGTTCTTGAAAAAGCTGAGATGTCAAGTTGTAATCTGTCAAGGTGTCCAATGGATCAGAAGTTGCAGTTAGACAAGGATGAAGGTGGTGAATTGGTAGATGCAACTGAATATCGATGCATTGTTGGGAGTCTGAGGTATTTAACACATACTCGACCAGATATTTCTTACGCAGTTGGAGTGGTGAGCAGATTCATGGAGCGACCTACCATCAAACATAAGCAAGCTGTGAAGCAGATACAAAGATACATAAAAGGAACAGTCAATCATGGGTTGATGTATGTGCGAGATCAAAACAAGAATTCATTGTCTGGTTTCACAGATAGTGATTTGGCAGGTGATGTAGTGGACAGGAGAAGCACGGGCGGAATGTGTTTTTATTTAAATGGGAATCTGATCTCCTGGGCATCACAGAAGCAGAGGGTGATTGCACTTTCGTCGTGTGAAGCTGAATACATGGCTGCAACTATTGCAGCATATCAGAGTATATGGCTTTGAGGTTTGCTGAGGGAAATTTCAGGACAACATATTGGCTCAGTTATTCTGTGCGTTGATAACAAATATTCTATAGAGCTGATGAAAAATCCAGTGTTGCACGGAAGGAGTAAACACATAGATGTGAGGTTCCATTTCATTCGAGAATGTATTGAACGTGGCGAGCTAGTGGTTCAGTATGTTGGTACAAAGGAGCAGAGAGCGGATATCTTGACTAAAGCACTGGGAAGGATCAAGTTCGAAGCTATGAAGAAGTTAATCGGAGTCAAGGATCTTGCAGTGGTGGAGTCATGTGTGTAGGTCATTAAAGAATCATGTTTAGATTAGGGGGGAATGTGTTGGATATTTAATTAATCTAAACATATTTTTAGTAATAAGTTATAGCTGTTATATGGCTATAATGTAGTTGATTTAGTCAGTAGTCAAGTGAGTATTGGTAGGAGACAAATAAGGTAGTGGAGTTGAGGTAGGAGTTAGTTCCTATTTTATAGCATCACTCTATATGGTTTAAATATTTCTGTACGTTGCAGTTTCTAATATAACTTGAGTTCTGCATTTCTTCCTGAGCAATACAAACAAGTGTGTGTGTGTGTGTGTGTGTTGTTATATTAGTGCATCAGTCTCATTCGGGTACGAGATTGTATGATTTCATCCATATTAACAGTGGTGATATTATTTGCCACACAAAAAGACTCGACCTTATCTAAAAAGATAGCCCATCTTCCCTCTCGAAAGTCTCTTAGTTGCTCCTTTACATTTTTAAGCAAATGCATAGATTGTACAATATTTTGATCTCTTTGTTGTAACAAATTTGATAAATCATTTGTGTAACCCAATATTTGTTTCATCAAGTGAAAGATAAAGACAAAGTCATAACTCTCCATTCTAATCAACAAGGCTTTGGACATACCTCGTGTGTCACTGTTATTGCCATCATCAAACACATTTTCAAGAACTTCTATCACTGAGGGCCACATTGAATATAAACGTAGCAAAGTTATGTAGCGTGATCCCCATCTAGTGTCACCTGGCCTTGCCAATCCCGTTTCTTGATTTTTACCTCTCCCACTTGTAATTTCTCCGGTCTCAAGGCGTTCAATTATTCGATCATGATGGCTTTGTCGAAGTTGGTCAACCCTTTTACAAGATGATCCACTCATGTTCACAATCAAGTTAATGAGACCAAAGAAATCGCTAATAACTCGATTACTTTTGGCAACAACTACTACTAATTGAAGTTGATGAGCAAAAAAATGAACATACCAAGCAGAAGGATTTTCTTGTAAAATTAGAGACTTTAATCCATGAAATTTTCCTCGCATATTCGAAGCACCATCATAGCCTTGACCTCTCAACCTAGACAAAGATAAGTTGTGTTTTGAAAACAAGGCATCAATGGCATCTTTTAAGGATTTTGATGAAGTATCAGCTACATGAACCACGGCCAAAAAGCGCTCAATAACTTCTCCACGATTGTTAACATATCAAAGAACAACAGCCATTTTCTCTTTGACTGAGATATCATGAGATTCATCCACCAAAATAGTGAATAGTTTATCACCAATATAATTCAAGATTGCAAGTGTAGTCTCCGTGGCACAAGCATTAGCCATTTGTTTTTGAATAGAGGGAGCAGTCATTTGATTATTTCCAGGAGCATTTTGACTGAAAACCTTTGTAATTTCTTGATTTCGAGCACTATACCATTCAAGAAACTCAAGAAAATTTCCTCTATTATTAGAAGTTGAGGACTCATCATGACCACGAAAAGACAAACCTTGTCGCAACAAAATAGAAGTGACATATAAAGTTGCCGTTAAACGAGTGCGATAAGATACTTCCATTTCACGACTTTGACGTGCCATTACATGGGATACACTTTGCCTTTGATTTTTGAAGGCTTCAAGTAGCATTTGAGCATCATGATGTACACTATTAATCCCTCCAACATGATTTCTAAATTTTTCCAAGGCTCTCTTCCAATTCCTAAGTCCCTTCTTTACAAAAACGTCATCCCCAAAGCGATTAGCATTTTTTGGCTTGAAAAGAAAGCAACAAAAACAATAAGCAGCATCCTTGGATATACTATATTCCAACCAGTCATGTAAACCGAACCAATCTTCTTGAAAACACCTATTTAATCCACCAGTACATTGACTTTTTGCAAAAGTATGATTTTTTGGTCGACAAGGACCTTTAGATATATACTCCCTTCGAACGCGATCTCTAACCCCAACATCAAATTCTTCCATTGGTCTTCGTGCTCCTGGATCACTTTTAATATCATTTGGATTAAACTCGGATATAAGATTAGAGTTTATTGTTACATTTGGTCTAGGAGAGGGATTACTACCGCCACTTGAATCCAACGAATTTCTTGGCCTTTTAGTAACAATGACATATTCATCCATTGAGCCTATATAAATTTTCACAAACACAACACACAATATTTATATATATTAAATCAATGGATGATTTATTAGCCAATATCAAACAAGATTTATATTTGTAAGTTGGAACTATCATATATTCATATTTAATTGAATCAAAATCAAAAGACAACCATAAATTTTCAAGGTTTAAATTAATCCTTAATTTTTACATATACAAAAAAAAATATACACAATACATATATATACACATAAATCTGAAATTGGATAAGTGTTTGTTGATGAATCAAGAAGCAACAGGCTTGGAGTTTAAATTTTAGAGGCTAGTTGTCACCGAGGCCCGAGGAGGAGTAGCCGAATTGCCGAAATCGAACACCAACTCACGAACAGACAATACTTTTTAATTTTGTATAACTCTTAAATTTACTTCCTAAAAGTCCAACTATAATTAAACTTAAATAAACTGGGCTAGACTAATATTAATACTACTGGGCTCAAATATAAATAAGGGTGGGCTTATTTTTTAAAAGGGTGGGCTTATTTGTAAAATCCCCAAAATTATTAATAAAAAGAAAGCACTGTGGACTCAAGGGTGGGCTGAAGCCCCCTGAGCCCACATGCTACATCCGCCACTGGGCACAGTATGGACAGTGGGAAATTTGCCTGTTTATTATCCAATATATGGTAGATTGTCCGATATAGGTAAACTCCAAGAAATACCAGTTTTGAATATATGATTATAGGTGCATTGTATTTCTTATGAAAACCCGACTCTATCTTAGCTACCATCAACAGGTTATATGTTTCATTAAAAAAAATTTACTTTAAAGTTTAGATCCATCTTATGAAAGCCCAGGAAGACTGACTTGGGTAAGTTTATGGGGGTGTTTGGAAGTTAGAGGTTTGAGAAAATATTAGAGGTTTGAGCCAAATTAGAGGTTTGACCATTTGAAACCTCTAATATTAGTGTTTTTGGTAGTTAGCGGATTGAAATAGTTTTTAGGACTCAAAAAGCTAATTTTCAAAAAACTACTTAGAGGAGCTTTTTCAATTAGATTTTTGTTATGTGTGTAGTTAATATACAAAAAGTTAACTCAAACAACTAATTACCAAACAATTTGATGTAAAACAGCTAATTCAATCCGCTAGTCAAAACAGCTAACTCAATCCGCTAGTCAAAACAGCTAATTCAGTCCGCTAACCGCAAATAGCTAATTGCCAAACAGGGCCTATATAATTTCAGAACCATCATATGAAATGGATAGGTTTGATCGTTCTCTCTTTTCCAGAAAGTAAGTTCAAATTAAAAGAGAACCATGAGACTTGCAAAATGTAATCCGTTTATGAAATCAAGTTCAATCATGCTATGACCTTAAACAAGTCCAATAATACCAAACACTTTACTCCTTTCCTTAGTAGCTGATATGGGTGCAAATAATCCCTAAAGACATAATTAATGTTACATTCATTGGCTCATTAATAAGGCCCAAAATCCTAATTGGACATTAAATTCGTAATTAATGATTAAGCCCAATAAACAGCCCAAACCGGGGACGCCTGGTATAATCTTGTTTCTAACATGGGCCTGATTTGTAAACAAGGAACGTTCTAGAATCAAGGGATATGAAGTAGCCTCCAAGGCACCTAATTTGACATAGAAACTAACTCCTACATGGCAGGAGTCTAGAACCTTCTTCAAGGAGGTGGCTTGTCCATCAAGTCTCCTAACCCTACTATGATTCTAAGGCTCCCACACCTATACAAGGGCCTGACCCCTCATTCTCAGAACTACATCTTGGATTGATTCTCAATAACGAGATACGTAGGCATTCTGTAAGGACCAATCAGTCTCGAAACACGGAAACAGCCATTAAAGCTCGAAGCTCTCTACCCTAGTTTTTATTCCATAATATTTGACGCCGTCGGTGGGACAACAACATCAACCATGGTTAACGTACGAAGAACAACATCGGTCTCAACTGAGGTCACCCTCATCACTTCTGTTCCTTCAGCCATCACCTCTGCTCCACCCGTTGTTACGGAGCAAGGGTATGTACCCCCATCAACGGGGACAATCACTCAACCTCAAGTTTCTCAACCTATAGGGACGACTCCCCATGCTGAGAGAACTCTGCCCATGGTTGTCCATCCAAACCAGGAGACCAACCCTCTTCAGATGGTGGTCTCTCCCCTTGTCAATCATCCACTACCTCCGGGGGTGCAGATCTCTACTACAGATCTCCCTAGAAGTACGAATCCGACATATGGTCTACCTAACTACCCCCCAAATACTCAAGGTGCTGGGTCAAGCGGCCATGCCCTGTAGATACATGAGCTGTATCACCCTCCTTACATTAGAGGCATGGGCCCTGATCAAGGATATTATGACTACTCTGGTCCTTATACTGGTGATTCTTCATCTGAGGATGACGATCGTGATCAAGCCTCGAAGAGGCAACATCCAAGTAAGGAGCCTATAAGGCGTACTCGATGAATCCATGATGGACGCCCTATGACAGCCGCTGAGAGAATCAAGGCTCATGAATCCGAGATCCAGAAGTTGAAGGATGATATAGAAAGGAAGCAACAAAGGCAGAACTAGAACCAACCCCCTCCGAGGTCAGAAGGAGAGATTCCCTTTATTGATTTGGAGAGACCTTCGAGGAGAGAGAGAAGGACCAAGGTCCCAAGAGGTGGAACTACAAGGGCAGAAGCCCCAAAGGGTGATCCCAAATATTTGATGCAACTTGGAGATCCTGATGATCCTACACCAGCATTCACTGAGGAGGTGATGAAAGCTCACGTCTCCAAAAAGTTTAAGATGTCTACTATAAAGGCCTTTGATGGAACGGGTGATCCCGCAGACCACGTAAGGACAGTTTTGAATGCATTGCTATTGCAGCCTTCTAGTGACGCTCTCAAGTGTAGGGCGTTCCCTCAAACCCTGGTGGGTATGGATCAAAGATGGTATAGTCGTCTTCCAGCAAACTCAATTGGCTCTTTCAAGGAGTTGAGCAATGCTTTCATCAATCAATTTGTTAGTGGAAAAGTCCATGAGAAGAGCTCTGCATCCCCTATGCAAGTGATGCAAGGAAAGAATGTGAACCTAAGGGATTACCTCAAGCGCTTCACCAAGGAGAAATAGAATGTCCCTGATCTGGAAAACAAAGTAGCTATGATAGCCTTGAAGAATGGAACAATGAACACCTTCTTTCAGATGTCTTTGGCAAAGCATCCCCCTGAGAGCATGACTGAGCTCCAAAAAAGGGCAAACAAATACATAAATGCTGAGGAAAACAGAGGTCTCTACCGAAAGTGATAGAAACGGGAACTCTAGGAAGCGAAAGACAGAGCATGAGTATGATGCTAGGGACAAGTATCCCCAAACTAGCAAGGACACCGACTCTGATCTAGGACCGAGGTTTACTGAGTATGCAAGGTTGAATACTCCCAGGAGTCAAATCTTGTTGGATATTGAGAAAGATAAGGATTTTCGATGGCCGAAGCCACTCAGGGGTGATCCCTCCAAGAGAAACACGAGTCAGTATTGTAGATTCCACAAGGATGTGTGGCATGACATTGATGATTGCAAGTAACTCAAAGATGAGATCGAGTTTTTGATCCGTAGAGGGAAACTGAGTCCCTTCACTAAGGGTGAAGATCGTGGTAATCAAAGAAGAGATTATAATAGAAGGGATGACGATCAAGATCGCAACCCACAGCCCCGAGGGCCAGTAATCAACATGATCTCAAGAGGCCCGACTGCGGCCGGGACAACTAGGAACTCTCGGAAGGCTTATGCCCAAGAGGTGATGCATATTGTTGGAGAGGCACCAAAGCGTGTAAGAACCGAGGTAATAATCGGATTTGATAATTCAGACCTTGTAGGGGTAAAGTTCCCCCACGATGACCCACTGGTCATAACACCCATGATTGGGAATTCAGAGGTGAAGCGAGTCTTGATAGTGGAGCTTCAGTGGACATTTTGTTCCATGATGCATTCGTGAAGATGGGATACAACGACTTTCAGTTGACCCCATCTGACATGCCTATATATGGATTCAACGGAGTAAAGTCTAAAGTTGAGGAAACTATTCAGTTGCCCATCACGATCGGTCAAAATCCAAAAGAGGCCAGACAGATGCTGAACTTTTTGGTTATTAAATCATTTTCTACTTACAATGCCATCCTTGGGAGGACCAGACTTCATGATTTTAAGGCTGTGGCCTTAACCTATCACATGAAGATCAAGTTTCCAACCAAGAATGGTGTTGGAGAACAAAAAGGTGACCAAAAAATGGCTAGGAGCTGTTATGTAGCCGCGTTAAGGCCTGATGGAGTCGGGGGGCAGGTCCTTCCGATTGAAGACATGGATGTCCGCAGTGATAAGGAACACCAAGAAAGGCCAGCAGAGGATATCGCACATTAGCCTCGGACAGCCATTAAGGCTTAGGCGTCAACTGAATTCGTAGTTGAATGTAATATTGGCAACCAAGAAGTCAGAGGGGGGAGGAGATAGTACCCCAAGAAGGAAGTGAGTTTCTAAGCAAGAATGAGGAGCCTATATCTGACTAGAGCTATATTTTGATGGAGCATCAAAAACAAAATCAAGCAATGCAGGCCTAGTCTTGCAAAGCCCCGATGGGTTCAAACTATCTTAGTAGGAATTAGCTTCATATTTATCTAGTAGAAGTAGAAATAAGGTTCGATAAAACCATTGCAGAGCATGTCGCTCCAAGTAGGAAAGTAGTACTCCATGTAAGGGTTGAACCCATTTCAAGTTATTAATGCAAGTTTGTTTTTTGTTCTCTGTTCTATGATTTTATTTATGTGCCAAGCACCTGATGAGTGTAAGTTAAAGATAACCAAGTACCGAAAATAAAAGAATACACGAATGGAAACAAACAAACGCATAAATAAAAACCCTGAAGGGTCGAGAGTTAGGTTACAACATGACCAAATCAGAGTTCAAGTCCATGAAGGACCCTGGATAAAAGACAAGCAGATAAAAGCCACACGTCACAATCAAAGCCATGCAAGGCTGTGGATGCTAAGGACTAGATACTCTTCAATGTTTTTAAGTACCTGGATTGAGGATCCAAGGATGAAGACCAATATAGAACCTTGAATTCCAATTCTATGATCAAGGGATATAAGAATATCCTTGAACAAGTATTAAGAAGTTCAATCAAGTTCTTGTCTTAGAAGTTTAAAAGGCAAGAAGCCCACAGGATTGTATTTCTCGAAATCTAAATCGAGGAATCAACCTTAAAGCCTTGACCAAGAATCAAGAAAAACAAGAAGCAAACATAGGTTTGAAAAACCTGAAATCAGAACAAAGGTTTGAGACAAGCCATGAAAGACATGGAGTCAAGTAAGGGATCCTAGAGAACTTTAGGTTGACATCAATCCAAAAGAAAGGTCGTGAATACTTGGTAGTCGATATATGAACACCAACGTTGAACATGTGAACATCAACCTCGAATCCTAGGTTGAGAAACACGAGATATTAGCCATGAAGGCCAAGATTAGCTATGAAGGCCAAACTTAAGGGGGTCATGAACCTCCAATCAAGATCCAAGGGTTGAAAACCAATCTAAAATTTTGGATACTCGATCCAGAACGTCAACGTTGAACATCTGAACACCAGCATTGAACACTTGAATATCAACCCTGAAATGGAGATTGAAAACCTCTTAGGGAAGGTTCAAGACCTCATGTGGCTGACCAGAAGAAAAGAAGGCCTTCAACCGACCTTAAAGAGTCGACCAGAGGCTCTAGAGGGGCTTCAGCCGACCAGAAACCTTCTGGTCTTGGACCGGCAGCTCTAATAGATGTTTTGGTGGTTTAAAACACCAAAAACTTGGATTGAAACCATGTGATGGTAGTCCAATATGTTCTCTTTCATTAAAATCCAAATTTCAAGGTTGGAGTTTAAAGAACTTCCTTGAGGTTGAAAACTTTTGATTTCTAACATCAACGTTCAACATTCGAACATCACCGTTCCACATTCGAACATCAACGTTCAACCTTCGAACATCACCGATCAACACTCGAACAGCCCCAAGGCCGAGCACATGCCAACTGAGAGAAGCCCAAGGAACCGAGACAAACATTCAAGCCATGATGGTCAACCGAGCTGAGAAAGGTTGTTTTAACAACTCTAGGTTAATGTCAACCCAAGATGAGGAGTCTGTATGAGCCACTTACCAAAGGCTAATAAGCAAGATTTTCGCACCCTTGACCGGGAAGACCACGGAGGTCTACGTGGATGACATGTTAGTCATGAGCCTATTCAAGGAAGACCATATTAAGAACCTCGGAGAGGCATTTGAAGTGCCGAGGTACCACCAGATGATGTTGAATCCAGCCAAGCGTGCCTTTGGCGTGGGATCTGGAAATTTTTTGGGTTTGATGGTTTCAAAGTGAGGTACAGAAGTCAACCCTGATAAGATCAAGGCAATCTTCGATATGGAATCACCACGTTCCATAAAGGACGTACAGAAATTGACTAGAAGAATTACAACCTTAGGAAGATTCATCTCCAAGTCTGGAAACAAGTGTTTGTCTTTCTTTCAAACATCAAAGAGAGTAAAGGATTTTGAGTGGACTACAGAAATCCAAGAGGCCTTTGAGCAGCTGAAGCCCCGTTGTTGGCCAAATATAGTCCCGGAGAGACCCTTTATTTATACTTGGCAGTATCTAAGCAAGCATTGAGCGCTGTGCTGATTAAAGAAGAAACTAAGGTTTAGAAACCCATCTACAATGTCAGCAAGGTGCTCCATGGTGTCAAATTGAACTACTTCACTGTAGAGAAGTTTACTTTAGCCATGATCATGGTCTCAAAAGAATTAAGACCTTACTTTTAGTCACATAAAATCGAAGTCTTGACAGACCAACCATTGAGAAATATCATGCACAGCTCGGAGGCTAGTGGAAGATTGATTGAATGGGCAATAGAGCTCGAAGAATTTGATATCAAGTACAATCCTCGAACTACAATTAAGGCACAAGCACTCGCTGACTTCGTGGTTGAATGTACCATTCACAACCAAGAAGTCGGGGGGTAGGAACCATACCCCAGCAAGGGCAAAATGAGACACCCCAAGAGGGAGAGAAGGATGAAGTTTAGAAGGAATATTGGGTGCCTTATTTTGATGGGGCATCAAAAACAAAAACAAGTGGAGCTCGTTTAGTTCTACTGACCCCTGATGACTTCACGATTGAATATGCCTTGAAGTTGAATATATTTCGACGACCAATAACGAGGTAAAGTATAAAGCCTTGATAGCCGGACTAGGCTCAGCTCTAGCCATGAGGGCCAAAAATCTTAAAGTCTGTGGAGACTGCAAGCTGGTGATAGCCCAAGTGAATGGAAATAAGTGAATGGAGATTTTGAAGCCAAAGTTGAAATGATGGTGAAATACGTGAGGATTGTAAAATCATAGTTGGTACAATTCGAGGAATGCTACCTTGAATTTATCTCTAGAGAAGAGAATATAACGGCTGATGCCTTGTCTAAATTTGCCTCGTCTGAAATAGAGAATTACACTAGAAGTGTTTACTATCAGGTCTTGGAGACCCGCACTATAGAGCGCAAGTTATTGGCGCCCATCGACGTTGGAAGTTGCTGGATAGACCCCCATCAAAGCTCATCTTGAGACTGGTTGGCTACCTGATAATGCCTTGAAGGCACGGAAACTGTAAGTGAGAACATTGAGATATGCATTGATCGAAGGTCTCCTCTATACGTGGTCCTTTGTAATTCCACACTTACAGTCTTGAATTTCAAATCCTAACACAAAATCTAAGCCTTGATGGCCAACAAGGCTGTAGGCCTCCACTCGAGCTAGTCGCTTGAATTCAAGGTCTCGAATCAAGGATTCAGCAAATGGGTTAAAGCCCTGATGGTCTCTCATACATATGCACGGACACTAAAAATACCCATAAAAAAACTATTGTGGCTCCAAAAGTACCTTAGACGATGTTTTTTGGGGTCAAAAAATGGGGCAAATAGGATAAATCGTATTTTCAGGACGTAGAGCTTTTAAAAACCTTCGATTTGATATATCATGGGTCTGATTCGGAGTAACGAGTCAAAAGTTACAGATGATTTTGTGCATACGATGCTTTTTCGACAAAATTCAAGCCAAAGCAAGGTCCTATGAACATAAGAAGAAGGTGGGAAGAATCAAAATCAAGGATTGAAAACCAACAAGGTGTCCTAGACTTGAAGTCAGGTGTTGAAGAACAAGGGAATTCCTTTTATAGACAACTAAGAAGCAAAGACCTCTTTGTTTGAAAACAAGGAGTGCAAGACCAAAAGAACTTCACCACAAATTCTACATCCTAGTATGAGAATGGAAGGGTGTTGAAAACCAAAGACCATAGTTGAATCCAAGGTTGCTTGAAACCAAGAATTCAAGAACGAGTTAAGGCCCATAAGGTCACGAAAACTAAGAAGTAGGTTGTTTGAGATCAAGGATCACAAAACCAATCAAGGTGTGGCAAATCCACTCTAGAAACAAAGAGGGAAGCCAAATACAAGATTTGGTTTTTGGTCAAAGTCAAGGTCAAAAGTCAAAAGTCAAAGTCAAATGGCCAAAATTTGGCCAAAATTTAAAAAAAAAAATTGGGTGGGACCCAGTATAACATCCAAGCCCACAACCGAATGCATACCGAACTCAACAACCCACCACAGGTCAGTCCGAAAGTGCTAGCAAATTGGTACACATTAGTTGTTTACTTGTATCTATAAAGGCCCCAAATACTCTTATTCTTATCGATGTGGGATGTTACAAACACCCCCTCTTATTGGGTCGACGTCCTCGTCGAGCCCACTAACACACTTACAGAATGGCCCCAAATACTCTTATTCTTATCGATGTGGGATGTTACAAACACCCCCTTCTTATTGGGTCGACGTCCTCGTCGAGCCCACTAACACACTTACAGAATCCGGGCAGTGCCTCTGCACTTCCGGCCGGGTTGAGCTCCGATACCATTTATGACAACCTAGGTCAAATCCCGGGCCTTTTTCGAAAATCGGGTCGAGTCCCGATTTCGAATCCTAAATAAGTCAAAGTAAACTAGCCCAAATGCCGCTAACTTGGGTAATTCACAAGTCCCAAAAGATCATGATTTGTTGGTACACTTAGTAGTAGTACTTTGCCTTATAAACTAAACTAAAGTCCCAAATCTCCTCGATGTGGGACTAGGGTGTTACACCCAGCTTGAGAAGAGGTTGATAAAGCTCGAGATTCATTTAGAACAAACTGTATAAGTACTGGATCCATGCGGTGGTTTGCTTATGAGGATGCCGGTAATATAACGTTCCAAATCAAGCTGTAGCTAAAGTAGAAAGACCACAAACACTGGCTTTTTTATGAGTTGGTTTCGTGAATCAGTTCAAACCGTAGCTGTAATAAGCTAATACACTGGTTTTAATATGAACTGATGTTTAATAATGATCCAACTCAGGCCATAGTCATAGGAGAAAGACCACATACACTGGCTTTATATAAGCTGGTTTCGTCAATCAATCTAAACCGAAGCTATAATAAGCTTCATATGTTGGTTTTAATATGGATAGATGTTTTACTGGAATCGGTTCGATCAAGCTTTTTATAACTTCATGAAAACCATATCACAGTAAACATATGGACCTTTTTACCCGACATGCCATCATTAAGTAAATTTAAATGAAATCAGAATTGTTCAGGTTTGATGAGCTAAAAGAGTAGTACCTGCCAATACGAGAAAATGTTGACATGAGTGAAACAAAGTCAGTGCCATGGAGGCGAAAGAGATGCTTCATGCTAAACAGGGGGCCTCTGCATCATCTCATTTGTTGGAAGTTTTGTGGTAAGTGTCAAGGCACTAAGAGTGTCGCCCAAAGTAGATGCACAACTGTAAGAGAGGCTGATCTTCGTTTGAATCCACATTTTTAGTAAAGCTTCTTGTCGAACATGCAGTATCAGATTGAAGGTAGATAATTCATGACTTCGAACACGAAGTCCTCGTACCAGTACCAGTCTGATTTCTCCCTCACTACTCAACATATTCCCATCAGCAGGGCAATCAGTTGCAAAATTTTGTTGCAGGAGCACTAAGATTGCATTTTCCAGATTGATGGGCTTTACAGGAGCACAAAGATAACATTTTCCAGATTAATTTGCTTTACGGGAGCACTAAGATTGCAACAATTATCGCATTACTTTCAGTAAGTCCCACATTTTAAGTGCTAGCTTTGAGGAGTGGTCAGAGGCCCTATTTTCTGAAATTACAAACTTTATAGCAGCATCAAGGTTGTATAATTGTTTTGCATGTTCTGAAAACAACTTCATGTGTTTTTCTTAAACCAAAGTTAAAAAATTTCGGGAAACATTAATGAGCCACCTCAGGACTTCTGCAGAACTTCGAATCCAAGTTTTTGGTTTTCATAAGCTTCTGCTTTCTCATTGCACTAGTTTCTTCTCGAGTTCATCATGAGCCTATAAAGATTTTTAAGGTCTCCAATGAGTACTTCAAATTCTTCTACATCCTCAGATCTAAAACTTTTTGCATCCCAAACACATAATAAAACAAGGAGCTCACTGAGTCGAGTTCCTTTGATGAACACTTGCCTTACATCTTCTTGGCACATGAACTCTAATGGAACGGGAAAGATATAAAATATCCTGCATGAGTGGTTTTAGGAATTTACACTACTCAGCCCTAGATTTTTAACCCCGCACTTGTCGTATTAGAGCATCGTATTGAGCTCAAATTTTCAATTTTAGTTAATCTGAGGGCATAAATTAAGACCATTTGAAAAAAAGAAAGAAGGAAGAACCTCGCCTAAATCGACAGGCCTTCGAAACAAAGGCTATTTCATTCAAATTCTTTGCAGTATAGGGGAACACATAACAGACCACTAAGACATAACAGTACTACATGAAAACACGGAAAGAGTTACCTAGACTAACCAACTCACCAAAATCACAAACCGTTAATAAACATAAAGTTTAAGTTATGCAAAAATAGTCCATTTGTTCCACATAAACAACATTCAAGCTCACATCTTGCTTTCGAGTTATTAAAATTAATAGCAAATCAACTTACAGACTTCTAAATCCATATCAAAACTAGCATGAAAGCCCGTGCAAAGCACGAGCATCATTTTAATTCATAAAATGTTGTTGTTTTGATTTTTTTAAATAGACTATTTCTAATTTTCGAAATACTATACATCATTAGTGTGGTATTTTTTATGAATACTAATAATAACTCAAATTTCTTATCTAAAGTTCATATATGATTATAACAATACAATCACATTTAACAATTTAAAAAACATAACTTGGTATGATTAAACATTACGTAATTTAAAAATTTAATCACGAGTCAGTAGACTCGCGTGTTTATATATAGCTAAGTGCTAAAAAAGATTTTTATAAATATGAGAATCAAAAACTAATCATAACCACACATTCAAATCTAATTTGCATCTCAACCTTCACCAACATCCACTCCTATGCCCCTTCCATTTTCGACGACCTTAGACACCATCACTTGCTTTACACTGCCTTTTGAAACACTATACATCATTAGTGTGGTATTTTTTATGGATACTAATAATAACTCAAATTTCTTACCTAAAGTTCATATATGATTATAACAATACAATCACATCTAACAATTTAAAAAAATTAACTTGGTATAATTAAACACTACGTAATTTAAAAATCTAATCGCAAGTCAGTACGTAGACTCACGTGTTTATATATAGCTAAGTGCTAAATAAGATTTTTATAGATATGAGAATAAAAACTAATCATAACCACACATTCAAATTTAATTTACATCTCAACCTTCACCAACATCCACTCCTATGCCCCTTCCATTTTCGGTGATCTTAGACACCATCACTTGCTTTACACCGCCGTTATCATGACCACCTCATTCAATTTGTCATCATCGTTCATGATATACACACACATATGTATAATGTGTGAATGGGTGAGAGAGAGGGAGTGTGTGTATATACCATCATCACTCTGTGATCTTTTGTTGTCACTAAATCGACCACCACTCCGAAATTAACTGATGAACATTTTTGTCACGAATTCCAGTCACATTCCTGACCACATCTCCACTAATTCATTCATCCATCTCTCAATACATCTAAGTTTGTAATGTCGATCGATGACATTTTTACTCAATTTACTACCGTCAACACCATTATCAACTGCTTCGAATATTTACACAATTCTAAATTTGGAATATTCTTGTAATTTGTGTTTAAATTTTTTAGTGATTTACCTTTAAATTTTGGTAACTTTAGTTGAATTTCTAGTGATGTTGCTTTGATATTGGTGATTTTGGTGGTGTGAGTGGTGGTATTCATGTTGTTACAGACAAAATTCTTGTAATTTTGGTAGTGGTGTATGTCGTGGTCGTGGTTGTGGTTGTGGTAGTGGTAGCGTGGAAGCGGTAATGTGATAGTGATTTAATATTCTTGTAATTTATATTAAAATTAGCTAAAATTTTGGTTTGTACTTATGTACATTGTGATATATTATCTACTAAGTATCATATTTCAATAATACAGTTAGACACTTAGACATTTTAAATCTATTATTTTTAAAAGAGTATCTATAATCTATTTTTTAATAAATATTTTTGACCTAACTATGTGTTTTATCTAAATGTTTATCTAATATATAATATGAAGTTCAAATCTCATCTGCAATAATTTTTGTTTTCGTTTTCCTTAATTTTTTTTTCTAGTCTATCAAAATATTTTGCCCAATAGCAATGAGAGTGGGGTTGTAATCGAGTCGAGTC
Organism: Saposhnikovia divaricata; assembly: GCA_036435485.1. Classification (NCBI taxonomy): domain Eukaryota; kingdom Viridiplantae; phylum Streptophyta; class Magnoliopsida; order Apiales; family Apiaceae; genus Saposhnikovia; species Saposhnikovia divaricata. The sequence continues at coordinate 41,158,268 of CM071599.1, forward strand.
GAACATTGCCACACTCGAGCTCAAGCTCGGCTCAAAAGTTCCGTCGAGCTTAAACTCGAGCTCAAGTTCAATTGGGCCTTTAATTTTAATCTCGAAACTTGACTCATAAAGCTTGAAATCTTGAATCGATTTAACCTATTATGAAAAAAGTTTGAATATAAACGGTTCGACTTATGTTCGACACGGGTTTAACTTGATAAAATATATGAATTTTATAAAATATTGAATATTTATATTGAAAGATATTTATAATATTTATAAATTTTAAATATTAAAAGTTCGATTAGTCTCGCGAACCTCAAGAATCGAGTAATTTAAAACTTGAACTTTGCTCGGAAAAGTTTCGATTAGTCCGATGAACAATTTGGGAAATATTGAACATTATAACAAATGAGTTCTTGAAGTATGTATTTAATGAGTTACTAAAAAGTTCTAAAAACTTCTTTGGTGTAGTGGTTGGAGATGTGAAAATAATCTTTTCTTTGCATAAAGGTCATGGGTTCAATTCCCACCACAAACATTTTTTTTGTTATTAATATGATGGAAGGACAAATTAGTAAATTACTAAATAGCTTGAAACTCCTTGTTGACATATAATATATATAAAGGATGAGTTACAGTCCGTAACTCTACTTATCAATTTAGTCCACTATAAACACACTAACAAGTAATAACCCTCTAAAGTTGTAACCAAATCAATTCAATCAAGCATATTGTAAAATTTGTTACATAGCTGAAATATAATTCATAGTTGTAAAAATATTAACAATCAAATATTGTACCAATTATCTAGCTGAAATAAAATTCACAACTATACTATGAAGCATTTACAGTAACATAAACATATATACATAAATCAAACATAGCTTTAACCTTGAATAATACTTAATAAGGTCAATAAACTGATGAGATGGTGCTCCAAGTAACTCAAATCATACGTAAGAATAATACTTCCATGGTTCGTATTTCGAGGACTTATTTGGGGTTTTGTTATGTTTCACAACCCAATCTGTGTTACTTAGCTGTTTGATTAAATTCGATTGAGATTTGATGATTTTATATAAAGAATGTCATGTTTAATTTTTGTTTTGTTGACAGGTTTTCCAACTATAATCTCTTATAGAAGAAATATAGAAAGAATAATGTGTATTGATCCTTTGCTATTAGATTACAAAGAACAATCTCTTGTAGAAGAAATTTAGAAAGAATTATGTGTATCGACACTTTTCTTTTAGAAAGCATTGGCAATAAGAGTGTGACCTTTGTATTTTGGATGTGGTTTAACGATATTGTTCATGGAACGAGTAATTATGCTACTAGAGGGAGCAGGCATAGCAGGATTAGTAGATGGTGGTGGTACAGGATGTGCTAAAAACACATAAAAGGCACCAACGTTTCTGTGACTAGAAATTTTCAGAAATGCGATATAGAAATGGATTAAAAAAATAAGCTATAGAAATGTGATAAGCTACAGTTTTCGGAGGTGTTGTCAATGTTGTTGTTTGATAATGCTGATGGAAAGTAGTACGATGTGGGAATATGGATTTGATCATGTGAATTTAAGTAGGGGGAGCAAAAACCGAATTGAAACCGAAATCGAACCGAAATCAGTCAAAACCGAACCGAAAAAACCGAAATCGAACCGGCAGTTGCGGTTTTTGATTTTAAAAACCGAGACTTTCGGTTCCGGTTAGACCTGGCAAATCGGATAATCGGATCGGTTTCGGATTGGATCCATTTCGGATCGGATCAATTTTCGATTTTGATATATTTGGATACAATTCGGATTGGATCGGATCTAATTCGGTTCGGGTGTAGAATCGATACAAACTTTTAACCGGTTTCGGTTCGGGTCTAGTGTCCGATCGGGTCGATTTCAGATTAAAATCGAATAAATTTTGGATTAAGATCAGATAAAATTTAGCTCGGATCTTTTTCGGATTGGATTATGTCGGATCAAAAAAAATTATTTCAATGATGTTGCATCAATTTTGAATTATCATTGAAACTAAATAAATGTAAAAATTGCCCGCAAGGGTTGTCTCAGTTGGTTAAAGAGAGGCCATCTCACCTTTTGGTCACAGGTTCGACTCCCATGGGAGACGGATTTGTGATTATGCCATCCTGGGTCAGAGTCTGTCGCACTTGTGCGGTTTGCCTTGGATCACGTGGTTTGCAAGCTATTGCGTGAGCCCATGGGTTTACCCAGAGCGCACCCGAAGGGTAGCGGCTGCAGGTTCCCATGTTAAAAAAAAAAAAATTAAATTAAATGTAATTAGTAAGTTTGTAGAAATATAGTTATAATGCGAAAATAAATACTCAATTGAGTAATATGAAACTTGATTGTTTTTTGAATATTTAATATTTTATATTATTTTTTCTAGTCTCTACTTGAACCAGTAATATAGAATAATATGTTTGCTTAATGTATAATATTATAATTTTAGCAAAATAATATTTACTATATTATATATTATCCATTTATTTTTAAAATATGGGTTAGATTTACCTTTAATTTCACTTCTCACAAATTTAAAAGTTAATTTCGGTTTTTTAAATTTTGTCATTATGGAGTACATACTATACCATATATAATTTAATTATACATACATGCAATATTACTCGATGTTTCCAGCAAAAGTCGAAAAATATATAATACTATTTTTTTTAAAAAAAATATTATTGATTTACATATCTTAATTCAACTTTCAAGCATATTCAATTATACGTGACAATTTTTAAATCTAAATTTTTATTTTGTCTTTTAAAGATTTTTTAAGTATATAAGATTTTTTTAGGTGGTTGAAAATAAATGTATTATTACAATTAATAAGTCTCATTTAATCATTTATATTACTAAATGGATTTTATTTCTTAATCATTTAAAAAAAGATTTACAATTAGTTGAGAAATAGACTTAAAATAATTTTTTAATTTTTTATTTAATAAAAAAATGTTCAAAATTTTTTTATTAGGTTTTTATTTTGTTTGACAAGTTGACGAGATGGGTTGATACACATATTAGAAATGAGTATTTATTTAAAAAAAAACCATAATTTAATAATGAGTAATAGTTATTAGTTATTTATTAGTTTTTACCTTATTTATGTAATAAAAATATAGTTAATTACAATTCACAAACATACTAATTACTTGATATGGGCTAAAATTAAGCCCTAAAGACACATTTAGTGCTGCATTAATTAGACCCGGTATGGTCCGAACGTGGGGCCCACCAACAGGGTCCAAAGTCCTATCTTTAATATTATTTTCGTAATTAATATTAGGGGTAATAAACAGCTCAGCAATAAGTGTCAGATAAGGACATTATCTCTACAAGACTTAGCCTCCAAGGCATCCAATTCGATATGGCAACAGACTCCTACAAGGAAGGAGTCTAGAACTTTCCTCAAGGAGGTGACTTATCTATTAAGTCTCCAACTCCTACCTTAATTCTAAGGCTTCTCAGCCTATATAAAGGGCCTGACCCCTCATTCTCAGAACGACGTTTTGGATACAGCTCCATACGTTACCCACCACGTTTTTGGCTTAATCCTCGAATAAGGACATACAAGCCACTGCGTCCTAGGTGAGCTCTCGCCGCCATAGCCTCGAGGGCACCTTCACCTAGAACTACGTTGGCTTGATTCTCTAGCAATACAGAGATACGTAGGCATCTTGTGAGGACCGATCAGTCTCGAACGCAAGAACAACCATTAAAGCTCGAAGCTCACCATCCCTTGTATTTAATACATACAAACCCTCGTTTTTATTCCACAACATTTGGCGCCGTCTGTGGGAAGACAACATCAACCATGGTTCAAACACGAAGGACAACATCAACCGAGGCCGTGCCCCTTAACTCTGTTGCACCAGCCACTTCTGATCCGCTCATCGTCACTGAGGAAGGACAAATACTCCCATCAACAGGGACGGTCATTCAACCTCTGCCCACTCAGCCCCCAGGGACGACTCCCCATGTAGAGGGGACCCATTCAGTGATTGTCCATCAAGGCCAAGAAACTAACCCTCTCCAGATGTTGGTTTCTCCTCTTGGTAACGTTGATCGCACGGGGGTACAGATCCATACTACGGATCTCCCTTTGAACACCAACCCTATGTATGGGCTGCCTAACTACCCCCCTCGACGAAGGGAACCTGGACCAAGCGGACACGCCTTACAGATCCGGGATCGAGAATATGATGATTACTCTGGTCCCTATACTGATGATTCATCATCTGAGGATGATGATCGAGATGAAGCCCCGAGGAGGCGACGTGCTAGCAAGGAACCTCTAAGAAGAACACGAAGAATCCATGATGGACCTCCACAAACGGTTGAGGAGAGGATTAAGGCTCATGAGGCTGAGATCCAAAGGCTAAAGGATGATATAGCAAGGGAACAGGCAAGACAGAGTCTAATTCGACCCCCTCCAATCTCAGGAAGGATTCCCGTTATAGATTTGGAGAGGTCCTCAAGAAGACAGAAGAGGGCTGATGTCCCAACAAGAGAAGCTATGAGGGTGGAAACCCCCAAGAGTAACCCCAAAGATCTGATGCCACTTGGGGACCCTGACGATCCCACACCTCCGTTTACTGAGGAGGTGATGAATGCCCACATCTCAAGGAAATTTAAGATGCCAACTATTAAGGCCTATGATGGAACGGGCGATCCCGCAAATCATGTCAGAACATTCTCAAACGCACTGCTGCTGCAGCCTGCTAGTGATGCCTTAAAGTGTAGGGCGTTCCCTCAAACTCTGTCAGGCATGGCTCAAAGATGGTATAGCCGTCTACCTGCAAACTCTATTGGCTCTTTTAAGGAATTGAGTGCCGCCTTCGTTAGCCAATTCATTAGCGGAAGGGTACATGAGAAGAGCTCCGCGTCTCTTATGTATGTGGTACAAGGAAAGAACGAAAATCTGAGGGATTACCTCAAGCGATTCACTAAGGAGACGTTGAACATCACTGATTTGGAAAATAAGGTGGCAATGGTAGCCCTGGAACACGGAACCACTGACCTCTTCTTCAAGAGATCATTGGCGAAGCATCCCCCGGAGAACATGGCTGAGCTCCAACGAAGGGCTGATAAGTATATTAAAGCTGAGGATAGCTTGAAGAAAGAAACCACCGTAGGTGGAGGAGGAGGTAACAATGACTCCAAGAAGCGAAAGCAAGACCAGGACTATGATGATCAAGAGTATGATGCTAGGGACAAGTATCCCCGAACTAGCGAGGACTCCGACTCTGCCCCTAAGAAGAACCAAGGGTCAAGGTTCACTGAGTATGCAAGGTTGAATACTCCTAGGAGTCGAATCTTGTTGGACATTGAGAATGATAAGGATTTCAGATGGCCGAAGCCACTCAGGGGTGATCCCGCAAAGAGAAACCAGAATCAGTATTGCAGATTCCATAGAGACGTGGGGCATGACACTGACGATTGTAAGCAACTCAAAGATGAGATTGAGTTTTTGATCCGTAGAGGGAAGCTGAGGCACTTCACTAAGGGTGAAGACCGTGCTAATCAGAGAAGAGACTATAATAGAAGGGATGACGATCAAGATCGCAACCCACAGCCCCGAGGGCCAGTAATCAACATGATCTCAGGAGGCCCGACTGCGGCCGGGACAACTAGGAACTCTCGAAAGGCTTATGCTCGAGAGGTGTTGCACATCGTGGGAGAGGCCCCGAAGCGTGCAAAAACTGAGGTAGCGATTAGCTTTGATGACTTAGACTTGGAAGGGGTGAAGTTCCCCCATGATGACCCGTTGGTTATAACTCCTGTGATTGGAAACTCGGAGGTGAAGCGAGTCTTGATAGACAATGGAGCTTCCGTTGACATTCTGTTTCATGATGCGTTTGTGAAGATGGGATACACTGATTCTCAGTTGACCCCCAATAACATGCCTATATACGAATTTAATGGAGTAAAATCCAAAGTTGAAGGGACTATTCAGCTGCCTGTAACTATCGGGCAAGAGCCCAAGGAGGCCACTCAGATGTTGAACTTCCTGGTAATCAAGGCGGATTCAACGTACAACGCTATCCTTGGAAGGACTGGACTTCATGCATTCAAGGCTGTTGCCTCAACCTATCATGTGAAGATCAAGTTCCCTACCAGGAATGGTGTTGGAGAACATAAAGGTGATCAGAAGATGGCACGAAACTGTTATGTAGCCTCGTTAAGGCCTGACGGAGTCGGGGGGCAGGTCCTTCCGATTGAAGACATGAATGTCCACAGTGGTAAGGAACACAAAGAAAGGTCAGCAGAGGACATTACACAGAAGCCTCAGACAGCCATTGAGGCTAAGGCGTTAACTGACTTTGTGGTTGAGTGCACCATCGGCAACCAAGAAGTTGGGGGGCAGGAGGTAGTACCCCGAGCAGGAAGTGAACTGCAGAATAAGAATGAGGAGACCAGAAGGAGTGGTGGGTGCTCTATTTTGATGGAGCATCAAAAACAAAATTAAGTGGTACAGGCCTAGTCTTGCAAAACCCCGATTGGACTTAAGTTATCCTAGTAGGACTTAGCTTCATATTTTTATAGTAGAAGTAGAAATAAGGTTCATTAAAACCATTGCAGAGCATGTTGCTCCGAGTAGGACAGTAGTACTCTATGTAAGGGTTGAACCCATTTCAAGTTATTAATGCAAGTTTGTTTTCCATTCATTGATTGTGATTTTATTTATGTGCCAAGCACCTGATGTGTGAGTCAAAGATGACCAAGTACCGAAAATAAAAGAATACACGAATGAAAACAAACAAATGCATACCCCGAAGGGTAGAGTTAGGTTACAGCAGATAAGAGTTTAAGTCCTTGAAGGACCCTGGATAAAGACAAACGTTGAAGCCCTGATGGAACACCTCATCAAGTGGGCAATCAAACTAGGAAAATTTGATGTTAAGTACAAGCATAAGACGACCATAAAAACCCAGCCTCTAGCCGACTTCGTGGTTGAATATACCATTGACAACCAAGAAGTCGGGGGGCAGGAGGTAATAGACCAGGAAGGTCAGCAAGGTGGAAAACCCCTGGAAGAGAAGAAGGAATATTGGATGCTCTATTTTGATGGGGCATCAAAAACAAAAAGCTCTATTTTCATGGGGAATCAAAAACAAAAACCAGTGGTGCGGGTTAAGTTCTGCAAAGCCTCGATGGGTTCACACTCGAGTATGCCTTGAAGTTGGACTTCCCAACAACCTAAAACGAGGCGGAGTATGAAGCTCTGATAGCCAACCTTGGACTGATAAGAGCCCTGAGGGTCAAGAACTTGAAAGTCTGTGGAGACTCAAAGCTGGTAGTCTCACAAGTCAATGGAGAGTTTGAGGATAGAGAAAAGAATATGGCCAAATACTTGAGGATTGTGAAAGCCGTGATAGCCCCGCTCGATAAATGCCATGTTGAGTATATCCCAAGAGAGAAAAGAACATTAAGGCCGAAGCCCAATCTAAGTATGGCTCTTCTGAGATAAAGAATTATGCAGAGAGCTTTTGCTTCCAGGTCCTGAAGACCCCACCATCGAATCAAAATTGGTAGAACCAGTTGATGTAAGCTGAAGGATAGACCCTCTTCGAGCTCTTCTTGAGACTAGTTGGCTCCCTGATGATGCCTTGAAGGCACAGAAACAGTTAGTGAGAGTGTTGAGATGAGAGGTCCTTTGTCATTCCTTACTTAAAATCTTGAATCTCAAATCCCGACACAAAATTTTAGCCTTGATGGCCAAAAAGGCTGTCTGCCTCCAATCAAATTTGTCATTTGAAGTTTAAGGACTTGAATCAAGAGCCTTCAATCCAATATAAACCAAAGCAAGGTCCTGTGAGCATAAGAAGAAGGTTGGAAACCTAGAATCAAGAAAAGAAGGTTAACAACCAGCCAAGACACACCGGACTTGAAGTCAAACGCTGAAGAGCAAGTGAACTCCTTGAGCGATCAACCGAGAAGCAAGACCTCCACTATATGAAGCAAGGGGGCAAGAACTAAGGGACTTCATCATTCTACATCTTAGAATGAGAATCAAGGGTTGATAATAACCTTAAAACCAAGGTCTCAGCAAATAAGTTAAGGCCCGGAAGGTCACAAGTCAAGGTTCACGAAACCATTTAAGGCATAACAAACACCTCCTATTGACCTGAAACCTCGTGTTGGTGATCCATAACACCAACATCAACCTTAGAATCCAGGCCTTGTGTTATAAATCAAGGGCTAAGGAACCAAATTGGACTCTAAAAGGGCCAACAAAGGCCCAACAAAGGCCCAAGTCCAGCTAAAGTAATTAAAAAGGATCAAGGCCTGTCACGACCCAACCAAGATTGATAAACCTAATTAAGGTTTTGATTTAAGGTCATTTTGACCCATGATAAAGGTCCAAACAATTTGAAAACCTAGGCCCAGCCCATGAAAATTAAAGACAGGGCCCGTTAAAGTCCATAATAAGACTTGGAGTTACCTAAAGGAAGCACGAGGTCGTGACAATCGATCTCGTTTTTTAGTACAATAACGAGCTCGACAAGGCGACCTGGAGAAACCACTTTGAGGTCGTTCCACTCAAATTGAGGTCGTTATAACGTGGCTTGAGATCGCAAATTCCAGGTCGAAAATGACCTAGGAAACAAGAAAAATAGCCACGACCTGGCCCCCATTTTGAGCTCGAAATTGAGCTCGAAAATGAGCTCGAAGATACATTATTTGAGCTCGAAATTTCCAGGTCGAAAATGAACTGAAAGACCTGTAAAACAGCCACGACCTGGCCCCCCATTTGAGCTCGAAAATGAGCTCGAAGATACATTATTTGAGCTCGAAATTTCCAGGTCGAATTTGAACTGAAAAGTAAGAAAAATAGCCACGACCTGGCCCCCATTTGAGCTCGAAATTGAGCTCGAAATTTCGAGGTCGAAAATGACCTAGGAAACAAGAAAATTGGCTTCGACCTGGAGACAATTTTGAGCTCGAAATTGAGCTCAAATTTTGTGATTAAAATTCAGAAATTTGAGTCGAAATGATAATTTCTGAATAGTACTAGCCCTTGGAAATAAAAAATTTCCAAGCTGACCTGGCAGCTCGACCCCAGCCAGGGGCTCTGCCCCTTGGACCCCGCCAGGGGCTGCCGCCCATTGGACCCCGCCCGGGGGCTGCCGCCCCCGGACCCCCGCTAGTGCCGTTTAGCACCGTTTAGCGCCGTTTAGAATCGCTTAACATTGTTTAAGTGTCGTTCAAGGCTTGTTAGTGCCGATAAGCACCGATTAAGTGCCGATTAGCACCGTCAGTGCCGATAAGCACCGATTAAGTGCCGATAGCACCATTAGTGCGAATAGCACCGATTAAGTGCCGATAGCACCGTTAGTGCCGATAAGCACCGATTAAGTGCCGATTAGCACCGTTAGTGTCGATAAGCACCGTTCAGTGTCGTTTAATGCCGGTTGGCGTCACTTAAACGTTGTTTAAGTGTCGTTTAAGGCTAGTTAGTACCGTTTAGTGCCGTTTTATGCCATTCAACGTCGTTTAAACAGTGTTTAAATGTCGTTAAGGCTGATTAGTGCCGATTAGCATCGAATTAACATTGTTGTAAACGCGTCGGTCGCTCCACGCTTTACATAAAGACAATACTCGTGAAACACTAGTGTATAAAGATGAACCCTGACCCGAGTCTTGGAAAGGACCGTTAAAACTTCAAGGAAAACCTGATCAGTTTTCCTAGAAGTTGGGGGGCAAATGATATGGGCTAAAATTAAGCCCTAAAGACACATTTAGTGTTGCATTAATTAGACCCGGTATGGTCCGAACGTGGGGCCCACCAACAGGGTCCAAAGTCCTATCTTTAATATTATTTTCGTAATTAATATTAGGGGTAATAAACAGCTCAGCAATAAGTGTCAGATAAGGACATTATCTCTACAAGATTTAGCCTCCAAGGCATCCAATTCGATATGGCAACAGACTCCTTCGACTCCTACAAGGAAGGAGTCTAGAACTTTCCTCAAGGAGGTGACTTATCTATTAAGTCTCCAACTCCTACCTTAATTCTAAGGCTTCTCAGCCTATATAAAGGGCCTGACCCCTCATTCTCAGAACGACGTTTTGGATACAGCTCCATACGTTACCCACCACGTTTTTGGCTTAATCCTCGAATAAGGACATACAAGCCACTGCGTCCTAGGTGAGCTCTCGCCGCCATAGCCTCGAGGGCACCTTCACCTAGAACTACGTTGGCTTGATTCTCTAGCAATACAGAGATACGTAGGCATCTTGTGCGGACCGATCAGTCTCGAACGCAAGAACAGCCATTAAAGCTCGAAGCTCACCATCCCTTGTATTTAATACATACAAATCCTCGTTTTTATTCCACAACATTACTAAACATGTGTATCCAGGAGATATGAAGGTTCAACGTGTGTAGATATACAGTATATTTAATACATATTTTCCAGAATAAATAATATCATTCGTTTTTATTTCTAAAATAAAATATTTACTATACATGAATATTTTGATACATATATGATATCTTGAAACGTTTTTTCCTAAAATATAGAATATTTGAGTCAGAGGAAGAAATAAAATATAATTTCAATAATATTATTTCATCACATAATTTTCAGTATAGGCGTTTATAGTTTCCGATTAAGAACGGATAGAGTACTTTGATTCATATTCTGTTCAAACAATATTTTTTTGAATTTGATCGGTTTCGGATCATCATCGAACCAAGTATTTCGGATTATTATCGGTTCGATATTCGGTTAGGGTAATTTTTGGATCGGATAAGATCGGTTTCGGACAATAAACGGATTTGACTATATCGGATCGGATTTCGATTTAGATCGGATTGTTTCGGATTCGGTTAAATTTTGATTAATCTAATTGAGATACAAAATTGGATCTCAGTTCTATGAATTTCGAATCGGTTCTTCGGATCTAGATCCGATTTGCCAGGTCTAGTTCCGGTTCCGGTTATAGGTTAAAACCGAACCGGCTAAAACGAACTGAACCGATTATTAAAATAAATAAATTATATATAATTGATATAAATTTATATAATTTATTCGTATTCTTAAAATTAATAAATATATTATATCTTGAATTATAATTAAGTTTCAAAACAATAACAGATGTTATGGTGGTTTTTATGACATTTCTTGTCTTTTGAAATCCAAGGTAAATAACTCCGGAAATTCAAAGTAAATGTAAAATCATACATATTATTGGGTGCTTATTTACACGCCGGAATAAATATTTGGGTTTTTTTCAAAACTATCCAAGTTGCAACAGATTTTTTCAAAAATACGACTTGCAATCTTTGCAATCTATTTTTCAAATGCGTGCAATCTTTGCAACCTATTTTTGCCTGCGTTTTAAGCTCATTTGCAATCTTTGTCACCTGCGGTGCCAGTTTTGCAACTTTTGCAACCTAAAAACTGTATTTTTGTAAATAGTTTCAAAAATTTAGGTAGTTTTGTAAATATTTTTTTCAAAACTACCCAAGTTGCAACAGATTTTTTCAAAAATACGACTTGCAACCTTTGCAATCTTTTTTTCAAATGCATGCAACCTTTGCAACCTTTTTTTTGCTTGCATTTTAAGCTCATTTGTAATCTTTGTCACTTACGGTGCCAATTTTGCAACTTTTGCAACCTAAAAACCGTATTTTTGTAAATAATTTCAAAAAGTTAGGTAATTTTGTAAATATCCCTAAATATTTTAGGTGGACCTCAATGACCCCACGTTGAAGAAACTTCAAGCAGGCTTGAGGCACTTAAGCAGAAATGCATGAATTCTGGAACCTTAAGCAGAAGGTTAATTTCCATAATACTATCTTCCTTCCACTTTTCTTAGAACAAGAAATTTTATAAATGCCCGAAGTCTCTGATTCAATTTGGCAGGAATTTATAATTTATAAATTTAAAGGCTTGTAATATATTTATGAACTTTTCATTCGGTTTTATAACCGAAACCGAACCGTTAAAAATCGAATCGAGCTTTTTAAAACCGAAATCGACGATTCGATTGCGATTTTCAATTTTTAAAACCGAAAACATACGATTTCGGATTCGATTTCGGGGTAAAACCGTCCCGAACCGAACTATACTCTCCCCTGAATTTAAGTCTTCGGTTATTACTTTAAGGTAATTTTTTAAGTTCAATAGCACCTTTTGTGAGTTTTGTTGGTGGTTCTGTAGATGATTATGAACATTTGTTGATATAATACCACGAACCAATTAACAAGTCTAGTTTTTACGAGCCTAGATCCTCTGTCCCCTTCTTCGTGTCCCCTTCTATGTCTCCTATACAAAAAGAGTGCTCCTGGCGGGGGCCCCTTTATTAAAAAATATTTTTATTATTACTTTTTAATACAAGGGCCCCGTCAGGGGCACTCTTTTTGTACAGGGAACACAGAAGGAGACACAAAAAAGGAGAAAGAGGATCCTCACCCAATTTTTACTATGATCGGTCGAAATGAAGATCGAGTTAATTTAATTTGATTGATTTGTTGGACAATAGACATCCCTATTTAGAAATTTGTATTAAGTAATATTTTTTAGTCAGTCTTGGTTTATTTCTAATAAAAGAGCAACCCTCAATTTTAAAAACACACTAATAATTCAAAAGCTGTTAAACAAACAGCTACCACTCTACGCCCAATAGAGGTACAAAATGAAACCATTATTTCAATATGTAAGCTAAGAATTAAAAAATAACAAAACACCTCTAGCATGTTTAACAACTATCTTACATTTTCTAATAAAATGTTAAAGTAGTGTTCTACCATGCGTTTTTCTAAATTTCTGGTATTTGTGTGTTTCAAAAATAATGTTAGCTTTTAGAAGAGTAATGTTAGGTCCCAAATTGGTACCTAAAAATTATTCTCAAATGATGTGATAAAATTACATGGTATAATGAAAATTTTTAATTGGAGTGGTTGGCGTGAATGCAATGGGTTCATATTATTGTAACCAATTAATTGGATATATTTTGGCATTTGGGAAATTTTTTGGGAACCAATTTGGGGTACATTGCATTTTTTATTTTAGAATTCTTATGAGCTTAAATTAATTACTTGTAATTATAAAATATTTTGTCATAATTATGAGTTTTTATCGTCTAGGAACATGGTTATAAAAATCAGTAATCGGTATAAAATCGGTTGACGTACCGATTTAAGATTAATCGGGTAATCGAGGATTAGTTGGAAGGATTAATCGGAGTATTAATCGGATATTATAATAATATTTAATATATTAATCTAATTTACAATTAAACATATCATTTTATATAAATTCATAGGATTAATCGAATTTTAAAAATCGAATCAATGGTTAGTTAACAGAAGATTAATCGGGGATTAATTGGCTGAATGGAGAATTTTTAGAGCCGCGTCCAGGAATGATTATTGTAATTGTTTTTGACAGTTGCGTTTAATGATTAAACCCCTTGGAAAAGAAAAAAGAGTCAAAAGTAGAGGAGGGATGAACACTGACTACGTCGTTGTCATATAGATTTGTTAAGTAGGGGTGTTCAAGATAAGTGGATAGATAAAACATTATTTTTGTTGTTTGTGTTAGTTGTGGACTTGTGGGGGCTACTACTATACAGGAAGGTATGATGCAAATTAGGGCTGAGCAAAAATCCGAAAAAATTTAAATCCGAATTCGCTAAAAGCCGATCCATATAAAACCGATCCGAAACTGAAACCGAAAAATTAAAAACCGAAATCGAATCCGATTATGTGGTTTCGGTTTCTTGTCGGATCCGATCCGAAAAAACCCGAATCTGATCCAAAAATTTAAAATAAATAAATATTTTATATATTTTATAACAATATTTTTTAAAAACTTTTTACACTGATCATTCACAATACATATAAATTTTGAAAATAAAAGTAATGCAATTGGGCTGTAGAGTGTAGTAGATTGCTGATGGGCCAATAGCCCAATATATTTGTATTACAGAACAGAGTCACAGACATACCAATAATCCAATATAGTAAAATACAATACTATACATATCTGTTGTGTTCGCTTTTTCTTATTTGTGTTTTATTCAGTTGTTGCTTGCCCTTTATGTCCATTCTATAAATTGCTTGCCCAAGATTTTATCAAGAGGGTCATGTTGGTTCTTGCTTGCCCTTTATAAATGGTTCTAGGTTTTCTTTGGTTGGAAGGAATGAAATTAATCAAAATTAGAAGTGGAGACTTATAAGAGAATAATTATAAAAACGATAGAGTGATGGTGTCTGTGTGATTTTTCTATGTTGTGACTTATAATATGATACAATTGCGACAAAGTAATGAGCATTCACTGAAAGGAAAAATACAATTTCAATGGCCTGGTGTGGAGTGAGCAGAAGGATAAATGTTTGGATACATTAAACTGAAATAACCCTAATGCCAAGTCCAACATATCTGCTGTGTTTGCTTACTGTCAGTGGACAAGAAAAATGTGAGTTCTCTTAATTTGTACAAGAAAAAACCCAACATCATAGACTTGAAAAGCTGAGAAATTAAATCACCTTGTCCATATTTGGGAAAAGATCCTGCAGTTTTTTCATTCTCTCACTAATGCATTAGTTAGATCTTAGATGGAAGTGCAGACTGATTTGTTATTTGGTGCCATGAAATTTCATAAACTTGAACTTGTAAGTCCACTGGTAAGTCCATTTCCCTGGTCTAGCTTTTGTTTTAAAACCTGGTTCCAACTTGTGTCAAATTTATCTTTGACGAACAAGTTCTGCTATTTCCCTACATCATTAATATGACTTCTGAAGACTTGACTAGTTGCACCCTAGCAGCAACAAGATTATGGCTGTTAAGTTTTAAATATATATTATGTACTTTGCATTACTGCCTCAAATTCTTCTATTAAATATATATGAAGCTGAATAATGGATTCTTTTGTTGTCTTTACTCTACAGGGAGATGTCGATAGTGCAGCAGAAGAAGAAAGTTAAGCTTAAACAATAGAAACAGATTGATGTCGTCTTTATTTGTTAGGACTGTTTTCTGTTTGAAGCAGATAGATGTTGCGATGCAAAGTACTTTATTTTCATTTATGTAGTTTGTGTAAAACTGTTTGGGAGTGTTTCTTCTTCAGTTAACAATTGTCTTTAATTTCTCACAAAATCACTTGCTTTTCATTTCTCATAATATCGCTTGCTTTGAATTAATTTGAGTCGGGTTTAAAACCGAAACCGAATCGATTGCATCCGATCCGACATTTTTGAATCCGAAACCGAACCGCCGATTTCGGTTGCGGTTTCGGTTTTAGATTTTAAAATCCGAAGAGTTTCGGTTTCGGTTTCGATTTTACCATAAATCCGATCCGATCCGTGCTCTCCTCTAATGCAAATGGTTTTATAAAAAAAGGTTTTTAACTCAATTTTAACATAATTAAATTGATTATTCATAATTTAACAATTAATTGATAATTAATTTGAATTAATTAACAACATTTAAGAAAAACCTCCAAGTCATTATCAAATTGATAAGAACCATATACATGTCATGCAAATATGTAGAACCTCAAGAGGAAGAATTTTGTACCATTTGAGACAATTTTTGTACCATGTGAGATCAGAGTAAAATAAATTATCTTTATCTTTTCGCAATCATAGACGCCAAAACAAAGGAACTAGGGAAGAAGCTGGCCAAATAAAAGGATCTTTTCGAATCCATAAAGGATATGGGTCCCACACACAATCTTCAAACTGCAATTTTCACACATAATCTTTAAACTGCAATTTTCACTTGTATGTATAAATATAACATTTATATTATTATCTCTAACAAAAATATTACTCTAACATTTCTCTTTTTCTCTATCTCTATCAAAAATATTATTATCTCCCACTCTCTCTTTCAGTAAATATATTACTATAATAGTATTTCTCAGTATGTATAAACAGGCCTCGTTTTACGCGTATGTATGATAGGGTTATACGGGTACTCCCATTTTTATACTGCCACTCACCCTCAACCACACATTTTATAGTTAAAGTTAAGAAAACATTACTAGTTGTAATTTATTTTAGGGGAGGCTGGAGAGTTATGAGTGACAGTAACAGACAGTGACAAAATGCAATGTAGGATCCGAAAGCAAATCTTTGGGCGTAAGCAAAACCCTAAACACGATCCATCAACAACCCGAATCGACTCTTCGGGTCCAAGTTTGTGATCAAATTAATCAAGCCCTAGCTTCTTTAATTACTTGCTCAAAGTGTGTTGTCTTATATAAACACACACACATTATGCACTCTCACTCTTCTATTTTTACAAATAAATATTCACACCAACCCAGAGAGACACACAGAGAGAGAAGGATAGAGATGGAAGAGGAGTTTGAGTCAAAGGCCGAGTCAGGTGCATCACTCACTTACCCACAACAAGCTGGTGCTATTCGCAAGAACTCTTACCTTAACATCAACAACGGGCCTTGCAAGGTCTCTCTCTCTCTCTCCCCCTCTCAATCTCTATCTTTCCCCCTCTCTCTCTCTCCCTATCTCTCTCTATTTGTATGTTTACGCATGTTTTTTATTTAATTGTGGTCCTCCATTGTATTTTTAATTAGGGTTTTACCTTTTATGTTCATTTTTATTTTTTTTAATCACAAAGACTTGGTTGCTCTGTTGTTATGTCTGCTGTTATGTTCATTTTTTATTTTATCCTTGATTATTATTCCATGTTTTTGTTCTCCGTTAATTCCCTTTCTTCAAAACCCCAAACCCACAACACCCTTTGTCCTCTTCTTCACTACAAACACAAACAACCCCCCTCTTCCTTCTTCTTTTTTCTTTGTAATTTCATTTTTTCATCGTTTTTTTAAATTTCTAATAGTAACTCGTTCGTGTTGACTCGTTTTGTTTGCATACTAACTCGTTTTCTTCACTGAGTTGCTCTGTTGGTGATTGTTGCTGTGTTCTTTGAGTCATCGCCTGGTGTAGAGATGTGGTTTAAAGAGTTCAGCATTCGTTTGTAATTAATTCGAAATTTTCTAGGTGTTATTCTACTGAGTTCTGATTTGGTTGTGTTTTACCCGTTTTAACGTTATCAGTTGGCTGATAAATTCTCGTGGCATGTCGTATTTGGCGGTTTTTGAGTGGATTTCCTTCTTTTTTTTCTTTGAAATTTCATTTTTTTATCGTTTTTGTAAATTTCTAATGTTAACTCATTCGTGTTGAATAGTTTTGCTTGCATATTAACTCGTTTTCTTCACTGAGTTGCTCTGTTGGTGATTGTTGCTGTGTTCTGTGAGTCATCGCCAGGGGTTGAGATGTGGTTTAGAGAGTTCAACATTAGTTTATAATTAGTTCGAAATTTGCTAGGTGTTATTCTACAGAGTTCTGATTTCGTTGTGTTTTACCCATTTTAATGTTATCGGTTGGTTGATAAATTCTCGTGGCATGTCGTATTTGGTAGTTTTTGAGTGGATTTCCTTCTTTTTTTTCTTTGTAATTTCGTTTTTTTCATCATTTCTGTAAATTTCTAATATTAACTCGTTCGTATTGACTCGTTTTGTTTGCATATTAACTCATTTTCTTCACTGAGTTGCTCTGTTGGTGATTGTTGCTGTGTACTGTGAGTCATTGCCTGGTGTTGAGATGTGGTTTAAAGAGTTCAGCATTCGTTTGTAATTAGTTCAAAATTTGCTTGGTGTTATTCTACGGAGTTCTGATTTGGTTGTGTTTTACCCGTTTTAATGTAATCGGTTGGCTGATAAATTCTCGTGGCATGTCGTATTTTGTGGTTTTTGAGTGGATTTCCTTCTTCTTTTTTTCTTTGTAATTTTGTTTTTTTCATTTTTTTTGTAAATTT
This sequence comes from Saposhnikovia divaricata, assembly GCA_036435485.1. Lineage (NCBI taxonomy): Eukaryota > Viridiplantae > Streptophyta > Magnoliopsida > Apiales > Apiaceae > Saposhnikovia > Saposhnikovia divaricata. Next base: position 41,176,070 of record CM071599.1, read on the forward strand.
CTAATATTAACTCGTTCGTGTTGACTCGTTTTGTATGCATATTAAATTGTTTTCTTAACTGAATTGCTCTGTTGGTGATTGTTGCTGTGTTCTGTGAGTCATCGCCTGGTGTTGAGATGTGGTTTTGATAGTTCAACATTCGTTTATAATTAGTTCGAAATTTGATGGGTGTTATTCTACTGAGTTCTGATTTGGGTGTGTTTTACCCGTTTTAATGTTATCGGTTGGCTGATAAATTCTCGTGGCATGTCGTATTTGGTGGTTTTTGAGTGGATTTCCTTCTATTTTTTCTTTGTAATTTCATTTTTTTTCATCGGTTTTGTAAATATCTAATATTAATTCGTTCGTGTTGACTCGTTTTGTTTGCATATTAACTCATTTTCTTCACTGAGTTGCTCTGTTGGTGATTGTTGTTGTGTTCTGTGAGTCATCGCCTGGTGTTGAGATGTGGTTTAAAGAGTTCAGCATTCGTTTGTAATTATTTAAAAATTTGTTGGGTGTTATTCTATTGAGTTCTGATTTGTTTGTGTTTTACCCGTTTTAATGTTATCGATTGGCTGATAAATTCTCGTGGCATGTCGTATTTTGTGGTTTTTGAGTTGATTTTCTTCTTTTTTTTCTTTGTAATTTCATTTTTTTTCATCGTTTTTGTAAATTTCTAATATAAACTCGTTCGTGTTGACTCATTTTGGTTGCATATTAACTCGTTTTCTTCACTGAGTTGCTCTGTTGGTGATTGTTGTTGTGTTCTGTGAGTCATCGCCTGGTATTGAGATGTGGTTTAGAGAGTTCAACATTCGTTTATAATTAGTTCAAAATTTGCTAGGTGTTATTCTACTAAGTTCTGATTTGGTTGTATTTTACCCGTTTTAATGTTATTGGTTGGCTGATAAATTCTAGCGGCATGTCGTATTTGGTGGTTTTTGAGTGGATTTCCTTCTTTTTTTCTTTTTAATTTCGTTTTTTTTTTCATCATTTTTGTAAATTTCTAATATTAACTCGTTCGTGTTGACTCGTTTTGTTTGCATATTAACTCGTTTTCTTCACTGAGTTGCTTTGTTGGCGATTGTTGCAGTGTTCTGTTAGTCATCGCCTGGTGTTGAGATGTGGTTTAAGGAGTTCAGCATTCGTTTGTAATTAGTTCAAAATTTGCTGGGTGTTATTCTAGTGAGTTCTGATTTGGTTGTCTTTTTACCCATTTTAATGTTATCGGTTGGCTGATAAATTCTCGTGGCATGTCGTATTTGGTGGTTTTTGAGTGGATTTCCTTCTTTTTTTTTCTTTGTAATTTCGTTTTTTTATCATTTTTGTAAATTTCTAAAATTAAATTGTTCGTGTTGACTCGTTTTGTTTGCATATTAACTCGTTTTCTTCATTGAGTTGCTCTTTTGGTGATTGTTGCTATGTTCTGTGAGTCATCGCCTGGTGTTGAAATGTGGATTAGAGAGTTCAGCAATCATTTGTAAATAGTTCAAAATTTGTTGGGTGTTATTCTACTGAGTTCTGATTTGTTTATGTTTTACCCGTTTTAATGTTATCGGTTGGCTGATAAATTCTCGTGGCATGTCGTATTTGGTGGTTTTTGAGTGGATTTCCTTCTCTCTTTTTTTCTTCATTTTTGTAAATTAATAATATTAACTCGCTCATGTTGACTCTTTTTGTTTGCATATTAACTCGTTTTCTTCACTGAGTTGCTCTGTTGGAGATTGTTGTTGTGTTCTTGATATATTCTGTGAGTCATCGGCTGGTGTTGAGATGTGATTTAGAGAGTTCAGCATTCGTTTGTAATTAGTTCGAAATTTGCTGGGTGTTATTTTACTGAGTTCTGATTTGGTTGTGTTTTACCCGTTTTAATGTTATCGATTGGCTGATAAATTCTCGTGGCATGTCGTATTTGGTGGTTTTTGAGTGGATTTCCTTTTTTTAACCTTGTAATTTCATTTTTTTCATCATTTTTTAAATTTCTAATATTAACTCGTTCTTGTTGACTCATTTTGTTTGCATATTAACTCGTTTTCTTCACTGAGTTGCTCTGTTGGTGATTGTTGTTGTGTTCATGCTGTATTATGTGAGTCATCGCCTAGTTTGAGATGTGGTTTAGAGAATACAGCATTCATTTGTAATTAGTTCAAAATTTGCAGGCTGTTATTCTACTGAGTTCTGAATTAGTTGTGTTTTACCCGTTTTAATGTAATCGGTTGGCTGATAAATTCTCGTGGCATGTCGTATTTGGTGGTTTTTGAGTGGATTTCCTTCTTCTTTTTTTCTTTGTAATTTTGTTTTTTAACATTGTTTTTGTAAATTTCTAATATTAACTCGTTCGTGTTGACTCGTTTTGTTTGCATATTAACTTGTTTTCTTCACTGAATTGCTCTGTTGGTGATTGTTCCTGTGTTCAGTGAGTCATCGCCTGGTGTTGAGATGTGGTTTAGAGAGTTCAGCATTCATTTATAATTAGTTCGAAATTTGCTGGGTGTTATTCTATTGAGTTCTGATTTGGTTGTGTTTTACCCGTTTTAACGTTATCGGTTGCTGATAAATTCTCGTGGCATGTCGTATTTGGTGGTTTTTCAGTGGATTTCCTTATTTTTTTTCTTTGTAATTTCGTTTTTTTTCATCGGTTTTGTAAATATCTAATATTAACTCGTTCGTGTTGACTCGTTTTGTTTGCATATTAACTCATTTTCTTCACTGAGTTGCTCTGATGGTGATTGTTGTTGTGTTCTGTGAGTCTTCGCCTGGTGTTGAGATGCGGTTTAAAGAGTTCAGCATTCGTTTGTAATTATTTCAAAATTTGCTGGGTGTTATTCTACTAAGTTCTGATTTGGCTGTGTTTTACCCGTTTTAATGTTATCGGTTGGCTGATAAATTCTCGTGGCATGTCGTATCTGGTGGTTTTTTAGTGGATTTCCTTCTTCTTTTTTCTTTGTAATTTCATTTTTTTCATCGTTTTTGTAAATTTCTAATATTAACTCGTTCGTGTTGACTCGTTTTGTTTGAATATTAACTCGTTTTCTTTACTGAGTTGCTCTGTTGGTGATTGTTGCTGTGTTCTGTGAGTCATCGCATAGTGTTGAGATGTGGTTTAGAGAGTTCAACATTCGTTTATAATTTGTTCGAAATTTGCTAGGTGTTATTCTACTAACTTCTGATTTGGTTGTATTTTACCCATTTTAATGTTATTGGTTGGCTGATAAATTCTCGCGGCATGTCGTATTTGGTGGTTTTTGAGTGGATTTCCTTCTTTTTTTCTTTTTAATTTCATTTTTTTCATCGTTTTTGTATATTTCTAATATTAACTCATTCGTATTGGCTCGTTTTGTTTGCATATTAACTCGTTTTCTTCACTGAGTTGCTCTGTTGGCGATTGTTGCTGTGTTCTGTGAGTCATCGCCTGGTGTTGAGATGTGGTTTAAGGAGTTCGGCATTCGTTTGTAATTAGTTCGAAATTTGATGGGTGTTATTCTACTGAGTTCTGATTTGGTTGTGTTTTACCCATTTTAATGTTATCGGTAGGTTGATAAATTCTCGTGGCATGTCGTATTTGGTGGTTTTTGAGTTGATTTCCTTCTCTCTTTTTTTCTTTGTAATTTCATTTTTTTCTTCATTTTTGTAAATTAATAATATTAACTCGTTCGTGTTGACTCGTTGTGTTTGCATATTAACTCGTTTTCTTCACTAAGTTGCTCTGTTGGTGATTGTTACTGTGTTTTTGCTGTATTCTGTGAGTCATCAGCTGGTTTTGAGATGTGATTTAGAGAGTTCAGCATTCATTTGTAATTAGTTCGAAATTTGCTGGGTGTTATTCAACTGAGTTCTGATTTGGTTGTGTTTTACCCGTTTTAATGTTATCGATTGGCTGATAAATTCTCGTGGCATGTCGTATTTGGTGGTTTTGAGTGGATTTCCTTTTTTTAACCTTGTAATTTCATTTTTTTCATCATTTTTTAAATTTCTAATATTAACTCGTTCTTGTTGACTCATTTTGTTTGCATATTAACTCGTTTTCTTCACTGAGTTGCTCTGTTGGTGATTGTTGTTGTGTTCATGCTGTATTATGTGAGTCATCGCCTAGTTTGAGATGTGGTTTAGAGAATACAGCATTCATTTGTAATTAGTTCGAAATTTGCAGGGTGTTATTCTACTGAGTTTTGAATTAGTTGTGTTTTACCTGTTTTAATGTATTCGGTTGGCTGATAAATTCTCGTGGCATGTCGTATTTGGTGGTTTTTGAGTGGATTTCCTTCTTCTTTTTTTCTTTGTAATTTTGTTTTTTAACATTGTTTTTGTAAATTTCTAATATTAACTCGTTCGTGTTGACTCGTTTTGTTTGCATATTAACTTGTTTTCTTCACTGAATTGCTCTTTGGTGATTGTTCCTGTGTTCAGTGAGTCATCGCCTGGTGTTGAGATGTGGTTTAGAGAGTTCAGCATTCATTTATAATCAGTTCGAAATTTGCTGGGTGTTATTCTATTGAGTTCTGATTTGGTTGTGTTTTACCCGTTTTAACGTTATCGGTTGCTGGTAAATTCTCGTGGCATGTCGTATTTGGTGGTTTTTCAGTGGATTTCCTTATTTTTTTCTTTGTAATTTCGTTTTTTTTCATCGGTTTTGTAAATATCTAATATTAACTCGTTCGTGTTGACTCGTTTTGTTTGCATATTAACTCATTTTCTTCACTGAGTTGCTCTGATGGTGATTGTTGTTGTGTTCTGTGAGTCTTCGCCTGGTGTTGAGATGCGGTTTAAAGAGTTCAGCATTCGTTTGTAATTATTTCAAAATTTACTGGGTGTTATTCTACTAAGTTCTGATTTGGCTGTGTTTTACCCGTTTTAATGTTATCGGTTGGCTGATAAATTCTCGTGGCATGTCGTATCTGGTGGTTTTTTAGTGGATTTCCTTCTTCTTTTTTCTTTGTAATTTCATTTTTTTCATCGTTTTTGTAAATTTCTAATATTAACTCGTTCGTGTTGACTCATTTTGTTTGAATATTAACTCGTTTTCTTTACTGAGTTGCTCTGTTGGTGATTGTTGATGTGTTCTGTGAGTCATCGCCTAGTGTTGAGATGTGGTTTAGAGAGTTCAACATTCGTTTATAATTTGTTCGAAATTTGCTAGGTGTTATTCTACTAACTTCTGATTTGGTTGTATTTTACCCATTTTAATGTTATTGGTTGGCTGATAAATTCTCGCGGCATGTCGTATTTGGTGGTTTTTGAGTGGATTTCCTTCTTTTTTTCTTTTTAATTTCATTTTTTTCATCGTTTTTGTATATTTCTAATATTAACTCGTTCGTATTGGCTCGTTTTGTTTGCATATTAACTCGTTTTCTTCACTGAGTTGCTCTGTTGGCGATTGTTGCTGTGTTCTGTGAGTCATCGCCTGGTGTTGAGATGTGGTTTAAGGAGTTCAGCATTCGTTTGTAATTAGTTCGAAATTTGATGGGTGTTATTCTACTGAGTTCTGATTTGGTTGTGTTTTACCCATTTTAATGTTATCGGTAGGTTGATAAATTCTCGTGGCATGTCGTATTTGGTGGTTTTTGAGTGGATTTCCTTCTCTCTTTTTTTCTTTGTAATTTCATTTTTTTTCTTCATTTTTGTAAATTAATAATATTAACTCGTTCGTGTTGACTCGTTGTGTTTGCATATTAACTCGTTTTCTTCACTAAGTTGCTCTGTTGGTGATTGTTACTGTGTTTTTGCTGTATTCTGTGAGTCATCAGCTGGTGTTGAGATGTGATTTAGAGAGTTCAGCATTCATTTGTAATTAGTTCGAAATTTGCTGGGTGTTATTCAACTGAGTTCTGATTTGGTTGTGTTTTACCCGTTTTAATGTTATCGGTTGGCTGATAAATTCTCGTGGCATGTCGTATTTGGTGGTTTTTTAGTGGATTTCCTTTTTTTGACCATGTAATTTCGTTTTTTTCATCATTTTTTAAATTTCTAATATTAACTCGTTCGTGTTGACTCATTTTGTTTGCATATTAACTCGTTTTCTTCACTGAGTTGCTCTGTTGGTGATTATTGCTGTGTTCTTGCTGTATTCTGTGAGTCATCGCCTGGCATGTCGTATTTGGTGGTTTTTGAGTGGATTTCCTTCTTCTTTTTTCTTTGTAATTTAATTTTTTTTATCGTTTTTGTAAATTTCTAATATTAACTCATTCGTGTTGACTAGTTTTGTTTGCATATTAACTCGTTTTCTTCACTGAGTTGCTCTGTTGGTGATTGTTGCTCTGTTCTGTGAGTCGTCGCCTGGTGTTGAGATGTGGTTTAAGGAGTTCAGCATTCGTTTGTAATTAGTTCGAAATTTGCTGGGTGTTATTCTACTGAGTTCTGATTTGGTTGTGTTTTACCCATTTTAATGTTATCGGTTGGCTGATAAATTCTCGTGGCATGTCGTATTTGGTAATTTTTGAGTGGTTTTCCTTCTTTTTTTTTCTTTGTAATTTCGTTTTTTTATCATTTTTGTAAATTTCTAATATTAAATCGTTCGTGTTGACTCGTTTTGTTTGCATATTAACTCATATTCTTCACTGAGTTGCACTGTTGGTGATTGTTGCTGTGTTCTGTGAGTCATCGCCTGGTGTTGAGTTGTGGTTTAGAGAGTTCAGCATTCGTTTGTAATTAGTTCAAAATTTGCTGGGTGTTATTCTACTGAGTTCTGATTTGGTTGTGTTTTACCCGTTTTAATGTTATCGATGGGCTGATAAATTCTCGTGGCATGTCGTATTTGGTGGTTTTTGAGTGGATTTCCTTCTCTCTTTTTTTTGTAATTTCATTTTTTTCATCATTTTTTAAGTTTCTAATATTAACTCGTTCGTGTGACTCGTTTTGTTTGCATATTAAATCGTTTTCTTCACAGAGTTGCTCTGTTGGTGATTGTTGTTGTGTTCTCTGAGTCATCGCCTGGTGTTGAGATGTGGTTTAGAGAGTTCAGCATCCGTTTGTAATTAGTTCGAAATTTGCTGGGTGTTATTCTACTGAGTTCTGATTTGGTTGTGTTTTACCCGTTTTATTTTTATCGATTGGCTGATAAATTCTCGTGGCATTTTGTATTTTGTGATTTTTGAGTGGATTTCCTTATTTTTTTTCTTTGTAATTTCGTTTTTTTTCATCTGTTTTGTAAATTTCTAATATTAACTCTTTCATGTTGACTCATTTTGTTTGCATAATAACTCGTTTTCTTCATTGAGTTGCTCTGTGGTGATTGTTGCTGTGTTCTGTGAATCATCGCCTGGTGTTGAAATGTGGTTTAAGGAGTTCATCATTCGTTTGTAATTAGTTCGAAATTTGCTAGGTGTTATTCTACTAAGTTCTGATTTTGGTTGTGTTTTACCCGTTTTAATGTTATCGGTTGGCTGATAAATTCTCGTGACATGTCGTATTTGGTGGTTTTTTAGTGGATTTCCTTCTTTTTTTTGTAATTTCATTTTTTTTCATCGTTTTTGTAAATTCCTAATATTAAATCGTTCGTCTAGACTCGTTTTTTTTTCATATTAACTCGTTTTCTTCACTGAGTAGCTCTATTGGTGATTGTTGCTGTGTTCTGTGAGTCATCGGTTGGTGTTGAGATGTGGTTTAAAGAGTTCAGCATTCGTTTGTAATTAGTTCAAAATTTGCTGGGTGTTATTCTACTGAGTTCTGATTTGGTTGTGTTTTACCCGTTTTATTTTTATCGATTGGCTGATAAATTCTCGTGGCATGTCGTATTTTGTGATTTTTGAGTGGATTTCCTTTTTTTTTTCTTTGTAATTTCGTTTTTTTCATCTGTTTTGTAAATTTCTAATATTAAATCTTTCATGTTGACTCATTTTGTTTGCATAATAACTCGTTTTCTTCATTGAGTTGCTCTGTGGTGATTGTTGCTGTGTTCTGTGAGTCATCGCCTGGTGTTGAAATGTGGTTTAAGGAGTTCAGCATTCGTTTGTAACTAGTTCGAAATTTGCTAGGTGTTATTCTACTAAGTTCTGATTTTGGTTGTGTTTTACCCGTTTTAATGTTATCGGTTGGCTGATAAATTCTCGTGACATGTCGTACTTGGTGGTTTTTAGTGGATTTCCTTCTTTTTTTTGTAATTTCGTTTTTTTCATCGTTTTTGTAAATTTCTAATATTAAATCGTTCGTCTAGACTCGTTTTGTTTTCATATTAACTCGTTTTCTTCACTGAGTTGCTCTATTGGTGATTGTTGCTGTGTTCTGTGAGTCATCGGTTGGTGTTGAGATGTGGTTTAAAGAGTTCAGCATTCGTTTGTAATTAGTTCGAAATTTGCTGGGTGTTATTCTACTGAGTTCTGATTTGATTGTGTTTTACCCGTTTTAATGTTATCGGTTGGCTGATAAATTCTCGTGGCATGTCGTATTTGGTGGTTTTTGAGTGGATTTCTTTCTTTTTTTTCTTTGTAATTTTGTTTTTTTCATCGTTTTTGTAAATTTCTAATATTAACTAGTTCGTGTTGACTCGTTTTGTTTGCATATTAACTCGTTTTCTTCACTAAGTTGCTCTGTTGGTGATTGTTGCTGTGTTCTGTGAGTCATCGCCTGGTGTTGAGTTATGGTTTAGAGAGTTCAGCATTCGTTTGTAATTAGTTCAAAATTTGCTGGGTGTTATTCTACTGAGTTCTGATTTGGTTGTGTTTTACCCGTTTTAATGTTATCGATGGGCTGATAAATTCTCGTGGCATGTCGTATTTGGTGGTTTTTGAGTGGATTTCCTTCTTTTTTTCCTTGTAATTTCATTTTTTTCATCATTTTTTAAGTTTCTAATATTAACTCGTTCGTGTTGACTCGTTTTGTTTGCATATTAAATCGTTTTCTTCACAGAGTTGCTCTGTTAGTGATTGTTGCTGTGTTCTCTGAGTCATCGCCTGGTGTTGAGATGTGGTTTAGAGAGTTCAGCATCCGTTTGTAATTAGTTCGAAATTTGCTGGGTGTTATTCTACTTAGTTCTGATTTGGTTGTGTTTTACCCGTTTTATTTTTATCGATTGGCTGATAAATTCTCGTGGCATGTCGTATTTTGTGATTTTTGAGTGGATTTCCTTATTTTTTTTCTTTGTAATTTCGTTTTTTTTCATCTGTTTTGTAAATTTCTAATATTAACTCTTTCATGTTGACTAATTTTGTTTGCATAATAACTCGTTTTCTTCATTGAGTTGCTCTGTGGTGATTGTTGCTGTGTTCTGTGAGTCATCACCTGGTGTTGAAATGTGGTTTAAGGAGTTCAGCATTCGTTTGTAATTAGTTCGAAATTTGCTAGGTGTTATTCTACTAAGTTCTGATTTTGGTTGTGTTTTACCCGTTTTAATGTTATCGGTTGGCTGATAAATTCTCGTGACATGTCGTATTTGGTGGTTTTTTAGTGGATTTCATTCTTTTTTTGTAATTTCGTTTTTTTCATCGTTTTTGTAAATTTCTAATATTAAATCGTTCGTCTAGACTCGTTTTGTTTTCATATTAACTCGTTTTCTTCACTGAGTTGCTCTATTGGTGATTGTTGCTGTGTTCTGTGAGTCATCGCCTGGTGTTGAGATGTGGTTTAGAGAGTTCAGCATCCGTTTGTAATTAGTTCGAAATTTGCTGGGTGTTATTCTACTTAGTTCTGATTTGGTTGTGTTTTACCCGTTTTATTTTTATCGATTGGCTGATAAATTCTCGTGGCATGTCGTATTTTGTGATTTTTGAGTGGATTTCCTTATTTTTTTTCTTTGTAATTTCGTTTTTTTTCATCTGTTTTGTAAATTTCTAATATTAACTCTTTCATGTTGACTAATTTTGTTTGCATAATAACTCGTTTTCTTCATTGAGTTGCTCTGTGGTGATTGTTGCTGTGTTCTGTGAGTCATCACCTGGTGTTGAAATGTGGTTTAAGGAGTTCAGCATTCGTTTGTAATTAGTTCAAAATTTGCTGGGTGTTATTCTACTGAGTTCTGATTTGGTTGTGTTTTACCCGTTTTAATGTTATCGATGGGCTGATAAATTCTCGTGGCATGTCGTATTTGGTGGTTTTTGAGTGGATTTCCTTCTTTTTTTCCTTGTAATTTCATTTTTTTCATCATTTTTTAAGTTTCTAATATTAACTCGTTCGTGTTGACTCGTTTTGTTTGCATATTAAATCGTTTTCTTCACAGAGTTGCTCTGTTAGTGATTGTTGCTGTGTTCTCTGAGTCATCGCCTGGTGTTGAGATGTGGTTTAGAGAGTTCAGCATCCGTTTGTAATTAGTTCGAAATTTGCTGGGTGTTATTCTACTGAGTTCTGATTTGGTTGTGTTTTACCCGTTTTATTTTTATCGATTGGCTGATAAATTCTCGTGGCATTTTGTATTTTGTGATTTTTGAGTGGATTTCCTTATTTTTTTTCTTTGTAATTTCGTTTTTTTTCATCTGTTTTGTAAATTTCTAATATTAACTCTTTCATGTTGACTCATTTTGTTTGCATAATAACTCGTTTTCTTCATTGAGTTGCTCTGTGGTGATTGTTGCTGTGTTCTGTGAGTCATCGCCTGGTGTTGAAATGTGGTTTAAGGAGTTCATCATTCGTTTGTAATTAGTTCGAAATTTGCTAGGTGTTATTCTACTAAGTTCTGATTTTGGTTGTGTTTTACCCGTTTTAATGTTATCGGTTGGCTGATAAATTCTCGTGACATGTCGTATTTGGTGGTTTTTTAGTGGATTTCCTTCTTTTTTTTGTAATTTCATTTTTTTTCATCGTTTTTGTAAATTCCTAATATTAAATCGTTCGTCTAGACTCGTTTTTTTTTCATATTAACTCGTTTTCTTCACTGAGTAGCTCTATTGGTGATTGTTGCTGTGTTCTGTGAGTCATCGGTTGGTGTTGAGATGTGGTTTAAAGAGTTCAGCATTCGTTTGTAATTAGTTCAAAATTTGCTGGGTGTTATTCTACTGAGTTCTGATTTGGTTGTGTTTTACCCGTTTTATTTTTATCGATTGGCTGATAAATTTTCGTGGCATGTCGTATTTTGTGATTTTTGAGTGGATTTCCTTTTTTTTTCTTTGTAATTTCGTTTTTTTCATCTGTTTTGTAAATTTCTAATATTAAATCTTTCATGTTGACTCATTTTGTTTGCATAATAACTCGTTTTCTTCATTGAGTTGCTCTGTGGTGATTGTTGCTGTGTTCTGTGAGTCATCGCCTGGTGTTGAAATGTGGTTTAAGGAGTTCAGCATTCGTTTGTAACTAGTTCGAAATTTGCTAGGTGTTATTCTACTAAGTTCTGATTTTGGTTGTGTTTTACCCGTTTTAATGTTATCGGTTGGCTGATAAATTCTCGTGACATGTCGTACTTGGTGGTTTTTAGTGGATTTCCTTCTTTTTTTTGTAATTTCGTTTTTTTCATCGTTTTTGTAAATTTCTAATATTAAATCGTTCGTCTAGACTCGTTTTGTTTTCATATTAACTCGTTTTCTTCACTGAGTTGCTCTATTGGTGATTGTTGCTGTGTTCTGTGAGTCATCGGTTGGTGTTGAGATGTGGTTTAAAGAGTTCAGCATTCGTTTGTAATTAGTTCGAAATTTGCTGGGTGTTATTCTACTGAGTTCTGATTTGATTGTGTTTTACCCGTTTTAATGTTATCGGTTGGCTGATAAATTCTCGTGGCATGTCGTATTTGGTGGTTTTTGAGTGGATTTCTTTCTTTTTTTTCTTTGTAATTTTGTTTTTTTCATCGTTTTTGTAAATTTCTAATATTAACTAGTTCGTGTTGACTCGTTTTGTTTGCATATTAACTCGTTTTCTTCACTAAGTTGCTCTGTTGGTGATTGTTGCTGTGTTCTGTGAGTCATCGCCTGGTGTTGAGTTATGGTTTAGAGAGTTCAGCATTCGTTTGTAATTAGTTCAAAATTTGCTGGGTGTTATTCTACTGAGTTCTGATTTGGTTGTGTTTTACCCGTTTTAATGTTATCGATGGGCTGATAAATTCTCGTGGCATGTCGTATTTGGTGGTTTTTGAGTGGATTTCCTTCTTTTTTTCCTTGTAATTTCATTTTTTTCATCATTTTTTAAGTTTCTAATATTAACTCGTTCGTGTTGACTCGTTTTGTTTGCATATTAAATCGTTTTCTTCACAGAGTTGCTCTGTTAGTGATTGTTGCTGTGTTCTCTGAGTCATCGCCTGGTGTTGAGATGTGGTTTAGAGAGTTCAGCATCCGTTTGTAATTAGTTCGAAATTTGCTGGGTGTTATTCTACTTAGTTCTGATTTGGTTGTGTTTTACCCGTTTTATTTTTATCGATTGGCTGATAAATTCTCGTGGCATGTCGTATTTTGTGATTTTTGAGTGGATTTCCTTATTTTTTTTCTTTGTAATTTCGTTTTTTTTCATCTGTTTTGTAAATTTCTAATATTAACTCTTTCATGTTGACTAATTTTGTTTGCATAATAACTCGTTTTCTTCATTGAGTTGCTCTGTGGTGATTGTTGCTGTGTTCTGTGAGTCATCACCTGGTGTTGAAATGTGGTTTAAGGAGTTCAGCATTCGTTTGTAATTAGTTCGAAATTTGCTAGGTGTTATTCTACTAAGTTCTGATTTTGGTTGTGTTTTACCCGTTTTAATGTTATCGGTTGGCTGATAAATTCTCGTGACATGTCGTATTTGGTGGTTTTTTAGTGGATTTCATTCTTTTTTTGTAATTTCGTTTTTTTCATCGTTTTTGTAAATTTCTAATATTAAATCGTTCGTCTAGACTCGTTTTGTTTTCATATTAACTCGTTTTCTTCACTGAGTTGCTCTATTGGTGATTGTTGCTGTGTTCTGTGAGTCATCGGTTGGTGTTGAGATGTGGTTTAAAGAGTTCAGCATTCGTTTGTAATTAGTTCAAAATTTGCTGGGTGTTATTCTACTGAGTTCTGATTTGATTGTGTTTTACCCGTTTTAATGTTATCGGTTGGCTGATAAATTCTCGTGGCATGTCGTATTTGGTGGTTTTTGAGTGAATTTCTTTCTTTTTTTTCTTTGTAATTTTGTTTTTTTCATCGTTTTTGTAAATTTCTAATATTAACTAGTTCGTGTTGACTCGTTTTGTTTGCATATTAACTAGTTTTCTTCACTGAGTTGCTCTGTTGGTGATTGTTTCTGTGTTCAGTGAGTTATCGCCTGGTGTTGAGATGTGGTTTAGAGAGTTCAGCATTTGTTTGTAATTAGTTCAAAATTTGTTGGGTGTTATTCTACTGAGTTCTGATTTGGTTGTGTTTTACCCGTTTTAATGTTATCGGTTGGCTGATAAATTCTCGTGGCATGTCGTATTTGGTTGTTTTTTATTGGATTTCCTTCTTTTTTTTCTTTGTAATTTCGTTTTTTTCTTCATTTTTGTAAATTTCTAATATTAACTCGTTCGTGTTGAGTCGTTTCGTTTGCATATTAACTCGTTTTCTTCACTGAGTTGCTCTGTTGGTGATTGTTGCTGTGTTCTGTGAGTCATCGCCTTGTGTTGAGATGTGGTTTAAATACTTAAGCATTTGTTTGTAATTAGTTCGAAATTTGTTGGGTGTTATTCTACTGATTTCTGATTTGGTTATATTTTACCCGTTTTAATGTTATCGGTTGGCTGATAAATTCTCGTGGCATGTCGTATTTGGTGGTTTTTGAGTGGATTTCCATATTTTTATTCTTCGTAATTTTGTTTTTTTTCGTCGTTTTTGTAAATTTCTAATATTAACTCGTTCGTGTTGACTCGTTGTGTTTGTATATTAACTCGTTTTCTTCACTGAGTTGCTCTGTTGGTGATTGTTGCTGTGTTCAGTGAGTCATCGCCTGGTGTTGAGATGTGGTTTAGAGAGTTCAGCATTTGTTTGTAATTAGTTCGAAATTTGCTGGGTGTTATTCTACTGAGTTCTGATTTGGTTGTGTTTTACCCGTTTTAATGTTATCGGTTGACTGATAAATTCTCGTGGCATGTCATATTTGGTGGTTTTTGAGTGGATTTACTTCTCTTTTTTTTTTCTTTGTAATTTCATTTTTTTTTCATCGTTTTTCTAAGTTTCTAATATTAACTCGTTTGTGTTGACTCGTTTTGTTTGCATATTAACTCGTTTTCTTCACTGAGTTGCTCTGTTGGTGATTGTTGCTATGTTCTATGAGTCATCGCCTGGTGTTGAGATGTGGTTTAAAGAGTTCAGCATTCATTTGTAATTAGTTCGAAATTTGCTGGGTGTTATTCTACTGAGTTCTGATTTGGTTGTGTTTTACCCGTTTTAATTTTATCGGTTGACTGATAAATTCTCGTGGCATGTCGTATTTGGTGGTTTTTGGGTGGATTTCCTTCTCTTTTTTTTCTTTGTAATTTCGTTTTTTTTCATCGTTTTTGTAAATTTTAAATATTAACTTGTTATTGTTGACTCGTTTTGTTTGCATATTAACTCGTTTTCTTCACTGAGTTGCTCTGTTGGTGATTGTTGCTGTGTTCTGTGAATCATCGCCTGGTGTTGAGATGTGGTTTAAAGAGTTCAGCATTTGTTTGTAATTAGTTCAAAATTTTCTGTGTGTTATTCTACTGAGTTCTAATTTGGTTGTGTTTTACCCGTTCTAATGTTATCGGTTGGCTGATAAATTCTCATGGCATGTCATATTTGGTGGTTTTTGAGTGGATTTCCTTCTTTTTTTGCTTTGTAATTTCATTTTTTTCATCATTTTTGTAAGTTTCTAATATTAACTCATTCGTGTTGACTCGTTTTGTTTGCATATTAACTCGTTTTCTTCACTGAGTTGCTCTGTTGGTGATTGTTGATGTGTTCTGTGAGTCATCGTCTGGTGTTGAGATGTGGTTTAAAGAGTTCAGCATTCGTTTGCAATTAGTTCGAAATTTGCTGGGTGTTATTCTACTGAGTTCTGATTTGGTTGTGTTTTGCCCGTTTTAATGTTATCGGTTGGCTGATAAATTCTCGTGGCATGTCGTATTTGGTGGTATTTCTCGTGGAATTGTAGGTTGCATAGACTAAGTTGTTTGTTTGCAGGAAATGAAAAATAAGAATCGTGACGGGAAGAAGAAAGGGAAGAAAAATGGAAAGGAAAAGAAAAAAAGGTTGGATGAAGCAGCACGATTCACCTGCTATCTTTGCAAACCCAGCAAAACTTTTAATCGTAAGGGTTTGGAGCAACATATGGCATCCATCCATAGAAACAAATGAACCTGCTATCTTTTGCTTTTGCAGTCCTATGTTGTCTTTTGCCACGATCAACTTTTTATTTGCGCCTGTGTAGTGAAGTACTAGAATTGATCGTTGAAATTTAATATATTTATGTGAAGTGAGTTCGTTAATATTCCATTCTTCCTTTTTTTTTTTTTTGGGATTAAATTGATCATAATTTGATCAAATATATTTACATTATCTTTTATAATTTTAAAAATCTAAAAGCTATGTATTTAAGCAAATTAGATATAGCATAGTTTAATAGCATGGTGAAAAATTTGATTTATGCGCGTGGTCAGTAAAGAAATTAGTTGCGAGCATACTACAAATTCTTTCTTTTTTTTTTAAACGGAACTACTTCTCTTAAAACTCAAAGATTCAACAAAATCTGTGGAGGAGACATAACAATATGAGTAGTGCTAGGTACCCCAAAATATTTACCAAATTTTTTATCAAATGACGTGGCATGACATTTTGCAAAATTTAATTCGTGGGCGCATATGAATGCACGCGGGGTCATGTTTTATTAATAGGAAGTTATCAAATACACTTGTGACACCTCAGCATTTGGAAAAAGTTTTAGGGCTTTTAGCATTTTCCTAACAATATTATAACATACTACACATTCTTAATCCGCACCTTCGTATGTACTCTTCCAATTTCATTCGTTCCTTGTGCAACAAGTTATTTGTCCCTCATATTTTACGAGGTGTATTTAAAAATTACTCATAATGTACCTTATATTAACTAAATCATGCTGCAGTCTCTACCTTATTTTAGCTAAATCGTTCTGCACCGATAAAATATAAAAAAAACTTAAGGCGTGCCTGATTTCTTTTTTTCCTTTTTTTAATACAACGTGCTTGCTAATACAAAAGCAAAGTTATTGTTTACATAATTACATGCACAATTTCATGTCTACACTAAAACTAATTTAAATTTAACCAGTTATTAAGTCTGTTGCGAAAGTTAATACAATCTCAGAAAATGTCAAACAGTTAAATTCTATGATCTATGAAAAAATTCGTTTTTAACCATTGCTGTGACATGCAGCTGTAAAAAACAGATTTCCAATACGAAGCCGAGGTCCTCCATTAATTTTTTTTCATATTCTAATAAAAATGAAATTCTCACCATGTGCATAGGTACAAAATGTGTAAATAATCATTACTCATTTCATCTTATAATGTAAGAATCGAAAGACCTATTTGTGGCCAGAACGGCAGAAGTCATGCCAGCTTCCTCAAACATAGTAATTTGAACAGCTATATTAGTACCGACCACTACAAAAACTCAAGTCTTCGATTTTATGGATGAAAATATTGTAGGAATAGCATAACCTTGATACGAGCCGACAAACTATAAAACTATAAAAGTTGTGGCTAGCCAGAAAAAAATAAAGGGCTATTTAAACGGAGTCAAGTTCTTTAAAAGCATTAGGTCCCAAAGGAGTTATGAAAGATAATTGGGGACCACAACGCATGCAACAAAAATCTAGTCGATTCGATAAAATTTAGAGAAACATTTGCAATGCCCTATTGTCCTAAGATGCACATAAAAAATCCGAGAAACAGGTGCAATGAAATATTATCCTAAGATACAATATTATATGCTCCCCATTACAAGCAAATGTAAATAAATAATTTCTGGATCCAAACACTGGATTGATATGTAGCAGAGGTCAGTTTTTGTACCCAGCTAAAGGCGTCTTTTTCGATCATCTTCCTCCTCGTCGGAATCACCGCTCTCTCGGAAACGTGGATTCTTTTCCTGGTGAATAAAAAATAAATTTGGATTAAATTTCAGGATAGGAACAAAACAATCAATAAATTTTATTTTTGTTGTTTGTCCTCGGCCCCCGGGCAATAATAGTCAATAGATGCTTAACAAAATGTCAAATTTTAGCATTTTTCAGAAAACTGCATCAGACAACTGCCAAAAATATGAAAATTGTATGTTGCATTAAAAAATACAAGGCAACATCAGTATCCCGTTTTCACCACACCACTACAGGGATCACCAACACAGAAACACAGTAAATTTAATTGCAGGTCTTGTTATGTTGAGACCAAAATGCATATGCTGGCTACAGAAATATAAAAGTATTGTGACTTGTGAGCACTAGAGTTTACCGGTCTGGAGTCATGATCAGAATTTCTACGAGAATCATGATCTGAAGTTCTTTTAGTGATCTCAGGCCCGAAACGGTCATCTTCCCGATGCCGCTTCCACTGATAATCTAATTTGCCATACATAATACAAAATCAAAAAAGTGAATTACAAATATTAGCATTATATTTGATGATTTGGGGATGAGATGGATTCTTTAAAAGTTCATTAACTCCTCTACCGTGTCGACCGGAGCCACCATAGCCCTGTCTTCCACTGTTTCTACCATCTAAAGACTACAAACCATACATAAGATATGTAGAGAACCCCATAAGAATCAATGCCAAGACAGACAGAAAACAACAAAATAAAGATTAATCCAAACATGTAACATAAAAGATACAGTTACAAACGAACCTTCCATCATTTTGGTCGACAAAATGAGCCACAAAAAGAGTTTTAAGTAGTTAAAATATAGAGCTATTGAACCATAGATGTCATACATAAGCTAGGCCTTAGCTAAGGCTACTGAACGAGATGTGTATCATGTTCATATTTATAAGATAATAAGACAAAAATTTAAAAGGGTAGCTATTAAACCATAATTAATGTCCTTCACATAGCTTAGTTATGACAACCTTAGATTTTAACAACAGAGATACACATAAATCTCTACATTCTACATCAAAGTACCAACAAGGACAAATCCAGGATCAAAGGGAGTAAACAATTCAACTTATTAATATATAAAAAAAAGATATATAGCTATAATTTAAATTTAGTAAAATTTATAAACTATTATTCATACATACTCTGGTTTCTAAATTTAAATTCATAGTCTTCTTCGAAAATTATCAACTCTACCATAACAGTCGTACGTTATACGCATGTATACATACTTCCTGCGAGTATAATAACATATTATAAAAACAATGTGTTATAATTACATTTTCAAACTAACTTAATGAACGTTTCGGGCTTTGGGCCAAGAGTCCAGACGACCCCTATTTCCGTCCCTAAGTAACTAAAAAAAGAGACCACTCTTAACTATATACATCCCTCAAAATTTTATATTTTTATAAATGCTAACATTTTAAAACGCTGGTGAACTTTTGTTAAGTTACATAATAGCATCAAGCCATTGATAGTTATATTGCAAGTCAGATCCTAAAAGAGTATATTGATACTTATACAACAATAATGCTTGGCAAATTATAGACTAATAAAGCTATTTCTGAACTTACAATTAGATGGCATGACAGGTGGAAAAGAGCCCAGAGACCCTACACCGTAATCTACTAGTTCCCTTTGTGCTTCCAACTCCTTCTGAACTAATTTTCCATAACCACCCCTGCGTACAGCTGGTTAAGGAAAACTAAATATTCAACTAACACAGTTGGCTTTTCAAAAGCAAATTGGAACAAGGAAACACAAGTAACCCTTGGCCTAGAATATATTTATTTTAAATTAAACCATTTTTAGGTTTGTTTTCAAACAAAGAAAATTTTCTGCAAAATGCTACTGGCACCTTTGTACATGCCACCATGGAACCTTCAAAATTAAGCCTCCAACACAACAAGAAACAGATCAATACATTACAAGTAAACTAAAAATATTATCTTGTGCCATGCTGGACTTGGTTACTGCCTCACCGGTCACCAACACAAAGTGCTCAAATGATAAGCTCTGAACAGGGGGTAATTGAGACAAAGTATGACATTAATTTTTTTAACGTAACTGGTTTACTTAAAAGCTAAATCTGACTGAATTCATTTCTTGAAATAACTGAACACATGAGAAGCAATTACACAGAAACCAAAATGCAGAACAGATATTGTAGGAATATGGAGTCAGATGGTGCACAGGACATGTAACTTCGGCCTAGGACACAGAGGCAGAGTTTACATTCCTATACCATAATGAACAAAATAGAGAGGACATGCAGTAAATGAAGACAGCTGACAGAAAGAGTCAAGAGCGACTTTAAATGTTGATATAGTGATTAGGTCAGGTTCAAATGTAGCAATTCACGGGTATTAATAACTGGAAGTAGCATAATTGGTGAATCTTAATTGGTAATAAACTAATGATCAGTTGTACTAAAATCTATATATCAAAATTAGGCCACTGATCGAATAATTTAAGAAGTAGAATAAATAGGATTTGAAAAACATGTAATAAGCTTAAAAGGTTATCAGGATCATAGTCGGTACGATATTCATCGCGTACCTGAAAAAGAAGATACATGTCAGACAGAGTGCAGCTGTATGTGTAGAACTAGAAGCTCAAGTAATAAAAGATACATCACCTGGCCACCACTTCGACCACATCCCCACTGTCTTCCTTCTTGAAACCCCCAATCAAAATCTACACGAATAGGACGATCATCAAGTATTGTCCCACTTATGTATTTAACAGCATCTTCAGTATCCTCTCTAGAATAGTACCTACAGAAATGTAGTCCAAAGTTGCCTTAGCATAGAATTTTAATTTTTAACATATATTCCCCTTGATTATTCATTGGCTATTAGACTGTATTTCAACTGAACAGAAAAAACAAAATTTTAAAAACTTCAGCTGCTAATAGGGGCAGAAATAAACTTGAACAAGGCAACACAATAACCCCTATGGATATCCGGTAATCAGGTTTTTTCGTGAAAAGCACTTGAACAGATAGCTGATACATGTCTAACACCAAATAACACTGCATGAGAAATTGGTGCATCCAGAAGATTTAAATAGTAAAGAATGTCAAAATAAGAAGTGCGTCAATCCATATGGCATGAATCATGGTCGCAAACAAGCTTAAATAATATGTACATAATTTTACATGTCCAAAAGAAAACTAAATTGCTAAAGAAACACCGACACCATTCACGAGAATGTGAGGTCATCTAACCAAAAAAATTGTAAAGTTAAGGGACTTATATGATAAAGCAAAAACCGCAAGGAGTTTTAGTGTTCTTATCTAATCCCATAACTATTTTTTTGATTTCTCTTGCTCGAGAGAACAGTTCATATGCTTGTTCTTCTGTTGTGTAGAAAGACATATTGCCAACATAAACAGTTGTTGAGGTCAGGAGAGCATGTTCAAATTCTTCTTGCGAACCTTGAAACCTTCTATCCCTGTACGCAGAGATCTTGTTTAGATCCTAACAGTGAAAAAGAAAATAACAACACATTGACATAAAGCTTATAAAACAAAGAAAACATGAAAAATAAAGGCTACAAAAAATAATCATATAATAGAATAAATCCACCAAACATTTGAGTCTTAAAGATTTTGAAGTGATGAGAAATAACCTATGTCGCTAGCCAAAATTTATCAATCATAAAATACATACCCAAATAAGCAGTATTTACATCTATATAAAAATAAAGTTCAGTATTGAAGTATTATTGTTTGGTTTATATGCTAAATACTCACCACAATTTAGAACTAGTAAGGTGCCGTTTATATGCTTGATGCTGAACACAATTGAGTACTAGACTACTAGTAAGGTGTCCCATCGTGCGCCTTCTACCTCCGTCAAGATCCTAGACACTTAAACACCACGAATACAATAATCCTTTGAGATTTATTCCCCTCTGCCCTCCCCCTTTCATATATTTCCATTAACATGATTTCAAATTACAATTTACTTGTATGCTTGACCATACTACACCATTTCTCATATATAGGCTAGTTACAATTCAAAAAATCATGTTCGCTGAAATTTTTATATAGGCATTGTGATCATAAAATACATAATAAATAAACACCAGAAAACTACATACATATGACAACTAACTTGTTATCCATTTCAATGAAATAATAAATATCGAACACAGGTTAACACTAACAACACGTCACATCTACATCCTGTACCTCCGTACTGACTATCGACAAACAAAGAATTCTTTGTACGTCCTTTCATCTCTTATCATCGAATTTTTTTCCTAATTAGCTTCTAATCACATATACACAATGTAAGATCCAACAATGTGTAATGTATTGATGTACGATTTAACTGATAGTTTCAATTACAGCTCGAGATTAGCAATAGAAATATGATTTGATTAAACAGAACGATAGACTGGCTTTCGAGAGGCCAGAGCTCTCCTACTGAATAACAAAGTAAACTATTACAAATCAATTCATAGCTGAAACCCTGGAAGATATTTTCCTGCTTATATCGATCCCTCTTTTCCACAATCTTCATTCTCCTTTTTACCCCTTGACACTGCTGTTGACTTCAAGTTAAATCCCCACAGTTGTAATGACTCTTTTGCCCTTTCCTCCTTTTCTCGAATATGTTAATAATTTCCTTGCATTATCTTGGTCCATCACAATACCCCCTCCCGAAACATTCACCTTGTCCTCAAGGTGGAAAGCTGGAAACTGGTGATTTACAGTAGCAATGTCCTCCCAGGTGGCCTCAAACAGGGACAGTCCTTTCCATTTAATCAAGGCCTCTAGTTTGGTAGCATTCCCCTCCCTGACTTGTCTCACTTCTAACCGCTCCTCTAGCTCCACATTTAACTCCAAGTCTGCTGACAACTGTGGTGGTATAACAGTAGAAACTATAGCTTGTCCAAGGACATTATAGTGGTGATTTAACTCTACCTCAACTAACCTGAAAGCATCTTCACAAGGTACTGCAAGGAAAAACTCACTGCTCTGGTTGCATTCAGGGACGCTGAGAATGAGATCGACAACAAGACCTTTGAATGCTGTAAAGTATACAAAAGCATTTTGCAGCACTTGTAAATCGGATAATGCATCCCCATCCTTTTTAATCGGAGGTTTGATCTCTTTGTTTGGAATAACATTGGCTTCCCAATCAGGTTTTGCAAGCATGGAATTTCGGAAGCTATTTGCACTTCCATAAAATTGAGCACACGTACGCTCAGGGCACTTGATAATTCCCCACAAAAACATGAGTAGCTTTGGGATCCTTAGTACGAAGTTGGTTTGTAAAAACTGATAATAAGCATAACCTACAGTAACGCACTGTGAAGCTAGATAAAACAAATGTCTGAGCCAGAGTTCGTTGTCCTCGGGTGCGAAAGCAGTGATGGTGTCTGGATTCTGAATACCGAATAATGGTGTGAAAGGAGTCATATTGTGACGGATGCCGAGATCAGAATGCAAAAAAATATCCAGCTTCTGATCAAATAATATTTTAGGTATATCATTGGTGGCTCCTGTGATGGCCGTATGTTTACTCGAGCATTCTTCTTTCTTGTCTCTAATTGTTTTGCAAAGTGTCTGGCCTCTCAAGGGAGCCCAATGGCGAAGCTGCAAGATATTTTCTTCAGTATCCCACCGTTCACATTCTTCATAGTTTAGACGCTCACTAACGTTGTCCCATTCATCTGGATATATTGTTTGCAGGTAGTATAAAATTGAAATACCATCTTCATTTTCCATCTCAAGGTCACTCTTCAAATAGACAATATCTTCACTGTAGCAGGGAGTCATGACGATGAATGAAAGCATTTTACGCATTCGAGGTGCGCATGGCATCTTCATGAACAATGACTTTGTGAAGAAAGTCACCCTGCGGCGAGCTTCAAGGTTGGTTGGCACATCAACAGCAGATTCTTTGACTGTCAAAAGGAGGTATAGGTGGCTTATTTGTTCTTCCCACCGTGCTTTCACTACAGGAGGGAACATGATGTCATCTAGCGCATCTGTTTTATCAAAGAGTTGCCCTCCAGAATTCTTTTTACTACGCTTAAATTCTACCAGTTCGCAGATTTCATTCACCCTCATGTCACAGGTAACTACTTCAAACGTGTCTTGCAGTAATAGAACAACAATATCTCGCTTAAAAGGATCAACATCTTTCAAAATCTCTACAAGTTGCACAAACTTTTGGCAAACAGTAGGTAAATGGCCCATTCTAAAGTTCGCTAGAAATGTGTTCTCTGAAATGTTATTTTCAACTTCTGTAACGATGATGCTTATTAACCTTTTCTCAGTCTCTCCAACCACCAACACATTTAGCACGAGCTTTAAAGACTCGTAGCATTCCATAACAGCACATTTCATATACTCATCTGCAGATATACGCTTCCACAGGTCAGAGTCTTTGGATCGGAATTGAACTGCCATATCCAATGCAATTGGGATCTTGCTAGCAAGCAAAAATGGTGACCCTTGGATAAGTTTTGGCTTTGCAGTAGTCAAGGCAATGAGATCTCCTACCTCTGGCACATACATTTCTTTATCAGAGTGTAATGAACTTAACTCCGCACCACCAGGATCAAAAATCAGCACATTCTTTTCATCCACGCTACTAGACTTCTTGTCTAAACCATACGCAATTGCAGCTGATGTAGGCTTGTTCATAATTTGCATCACATTGAGGCCGTAAATAACACCACCATCCTTCTTACTTTCAATAAAAACTGCCTCCAACATTGTCCCTTTATAACCCTTATCCAATTTACCAACATCTTCACAATTTTTTTCATTTGGGTTTGTCACAGAAGGTTTCGAAACAACCGACTCCTCAACTCCACTATTTTCATTATCCAAACTTGCAAAAACAGGCTTTTCAACGACATTAACAAACTTAATTTCATCACTTAACAACTCATCATATCCAAACCCATTATCACTACTATAATGTAAAAACCCATCAGAAAAAACAGAGTTTCTATCAGGAATTACATCAAACACCCGTTGTGCAGAAAATTCAGTAGTAGTATCATGAGACATTATCGAAGAAAGAGAGGAACGTACCTCTTTCTGATATCTTAACTGATCGTACTTGAGAGTGTTCATCAATACCTCCTCCTGTTCACAGAATCGAGTTATATATGCTTCCAATCGCTGCGATGTTTCAGCCATGGCCGTGTTGACTGTTAGCATTATTTGTTCCACCATCGTTGACCTCCAATCCCCCAAACCTTGGTCAACCATTTCGATTTTTTGTCGCGAGGACCGTATGCTCTGATACCAATTGTAATGTATTGATGTACGATTTAACTGATAGTTTCAATTACAGCTCGAGATTAGCAATAGAAATATGATTTGATTAAACAGAACGATAGACTGGCTTTCGAGAGGCCAGAGCTCTCCTACTGAATAACAAAGTAAACTATTACAAATCAATTCATAGCTGAAACCCTGGAAGATATTTTCCTGCTTATATCGATCCCTCTTTTCCACAATCTTCATTCTCCTTTTTACCCCTTGACACTGCTGTTGACTTCAAGTTAAATCCCCACAGTTGTAATGACTCTTTTGCCCTTTCCTCCTTTTCTCGAATATGTTAATAATTTCCTTGCATTATCTTGGTCCATCACACAATGACATACGTGCGTGTCAGTTAAAAAAGTCATATAAACAATGTAATGTACCTCACTGCTCAAGCAACACGAAAAATTTACTCGAAAAATACGAAAAATTATGCGGATAATTAGGTCGCAAGTAAAATTACCTTGAACAGTAAGGCCATAGGGTACGTATAGCATTAAAATGAGTAAATCACCTGCAAATTGAATGCAATTTGTGTAAGTGTTAGAGAGTAAGGGTTTTAAATACTGTAATTTGGGGAAAATTGAGCTAGATTTTAAATCAATTCAAGTAAATTGAGTAGAATAGTAAATGTTGTAAATAAACATATAGATACAAATAGATAGACGCAAGTTGGGGGAAGAGAAAACTAACCTAGCTTGGTGCCGAGCGGCGAAACACGGAGCCGGAGGAGAGAGGAGACAAATTAAAAGTAGTCTCAATTGAATTAATTATTTCTTTTAATGAGAATTTTCATAATTTTTATTTTCGAGTATAAATTGGATACAAATACAACTGGGTTTAATAATTTTTTTTTTTGCCGCAAGGGTTTAATAATTATTAAAAATTAAAATATTTTTAAATTTTTAATATTTTCTATTAAATTTATAATTGTTCTTTACATTGTCATCTTACGTAATGAAATCCTTATATTTGAAACTCTATGATTTTGATGATCATACATAGTAAGCAAGCTGGTTGTTTGTACTGGACTAATATTGTTTTGCAGGTTTTCTATCTATATCAATTCATAGCAAAACAGGGTAACTCAGCTAGCTGACAGTTTAACTCAGCAAGCTAGCTGGCAGTCTGTCCAGTTCACAAGGGTTCGAATAAATGGTTTTATTATGCTTATAATTGCTAAAGTGGCATGAACGGTTCTTTATACATTAAAAAACATAACATAATTTCAAAAGTATTTCTAAAACAATACTTTCTTAGAAAAAGGAATCTTTGAATTCTTTAATGTTCTTAAAAAGGCAACCCATGTGCTTACTTTCCAAGCATGCTCTTATTTAATATCATTTATGCTTTATTCCTATCCTCCACCAACTGTTGTCTTGGTTAAAGATTGTAAAGAATTACATGCACTCATTATCATATTCTTTCATATTCTTTATCTTCTTCAAGTTTCTCTCTAACGGTTTCTTTCCTCTTAAACATTCTTATCTCTCCATTTCTAAACTAAATTATTTTCTGAGTAAGAATTATTGTTTAAACTGATTGTGAACGTTAGAAGTAGAATTAATGGAACAAATCTTGAAACGCGAGAAATGCTATTCAAGACCGTTACAAGTTTGCATCTTTAATTCTAGTTTCTTTACTTCACTATATATACTTGTATGAATGTTCTTCACAGGTACGAACCAAGAGACGAACATACAAGCAATATTCAAAGTGTCAAGAAAACAACTCAGCACATTTACTTCAAAAGAGCTCGTGTATTATATCATATATACAGTTTAGAGAGTTCAAATCTTTTGAGTTGTAATTATTTATTTCATCATTTGTATTGTTCAACTTGTAAAGTTGGTAGTTGCTGGATTGGCAAGCTTGTGGAACAAGGGTTCAAGGAGCATTAGGCTAGAGAAGTTTATACTTGGTTTAGTATAGAACTTAGAGAGTTGTGTTCAAGAAAAAAGGGGTTCCAGCTAGCTGCAATCAGTAACTGGGGATTGGTTTCACTGCATAATAGCAAGGGGGTCTTGGTTATCACGGAGTATTGTGCTCAAGGGGAGCTCATTGGTCTATACAA
Source organism: Saposhnikovia divaricata (assembly GCA_036435485.1). Classification (NCBI taxonomy): domain Eukaryota; kingdom Viridiplantae; phylum Streptophyta; class Magnoliopsida; order Apiales; family Apiaceae; genus Saposhnikovia; species Saposhnikovia divaricata. The sequence goes on from CM071599.1 coordinate 41,202,366, forward strand.
CAGGTTGTTCAAGGAACTAGAGGAATTCACGAAGTGGGACTTCAAGGAATTCAGTGTTCAAGGGAGCAAGGCTGTTAGAGAGGCATTGAGGTTCAAGGGAGCTGCTTTACTCGGGGGAAAAGTTCATTCCAGCAAGCTGTTATCAGTGAATTGGGTGATATATTATTGGATCTTGTAATTGGATTTCATTGTGATCAATAATATATTCTCTTACCAAGTTGGTAAGGGACTAGGACGTAGACCATAGAAGATTAGGGGTCGAACCTAGCTAAAACTCTTGGTGTTCATTACTTACTGCACCTTTTATCTTTCTGCATTGCATATCACAGCTAGCTGCCTATTCATTAATCTGTCGAATCTGGTTAACTCAGCTAGCTGCTTATTCACTAATTTGTTGCATCCAGCTAGCTGCCAGAATAACTTTTCAGGCAGAATTTTTATTAGGTCATTGTTAGTCATAACACCTATTCACCCCCCTCTAGGTGTGTATTTTCATTTGGTATCAGAGCTTGGTGTACTAACATTTCTGTAACAGGAAAGTACAGATCCTATGGCACACATTTATGTAGAGGGAGAATCATCGAACATGCCACCACTTCTCGTTGGTACAGAAAATTATGATTTATGGAGACTAAGGATGAAGGTGATTCTGAGCAAAAATCCACTTGAATGGTTGGTTGTTAAAGATGGTCCATTTACCTTTATGGATGAAAACGGAAAGCCAAAAGATGTTGATGATTTTACCGAGGAAGAATTGATAAAAGCAAGCTATAATGGAAATGCCAAGTACACACTAATTTGTGGTCTTTCAGATTCTGATGTTGGCAAGGTCTCTTCGTGTGTAACAGCAAAGGAGATATGGGATACCTTAAAAATGCATTATCAAGCTTCAACAAAATTAGAAAAAGTATGTGTCAATCCAAAACAGCAAGCTGAGTGTCACAAGCAGCAAGCTGCCTCAACGGATAAAAAGGAATGTAAAGCTCCAATGACATGGAGTGATGAAGAATCTAATTCCAGTGAATACTCAAGTGAAGAGATGATCAATTATGCATTGGTTGGCATTGACAATGATATGGTTCGAGGAAACACAGAAGACATTCTTGTAGAAAACAAAGATTCGGACTTGGATGTGGAATCTAGTTCGGTAAACTCGTTTCAATTTAATACATCTTCTGAAAATAATATTTTGGAATCACTAACCATGCAGGATCATAGAAATTTATCTAATGAGTTGTTCGAAGAGTTAAAAGATGAGAATGATAAACTCAAAAAGAAGAATACTCAACTTAAGAAGATCATATCCGAGTTAATGGATGAGAAGACACCTGCTAAAAATCATGCTCAAAAGCTTACTGATCTTAAGGATGAGATATCCCAGCTTGAAGGGATAAACAAAGTACTTATCAAAAGAAATGATACTCTCATGAAGGAACTCAGCAAGCTGAGAACAGAAATTGAGGCTCAAGATGCATGTTTAGAAGCATTTAGTCCAAGGGAATCATGCTCGGAAGAAATATCACAACAAGCTGAACGAATCAAGGAATTGGAAAATGAAGTCAAGAATCTCCAGAAAGGAATGGGAAAATTTGTTCAAGGAGAAGACTCACTCAAGTCAATGATGAAGTATGTTAAGGTTCCAATCGAAAGAGAAGGAGTTGGAATGGCCTCAACCTCACGTCTAAAGTATGATGGCAAACATGGAATCCCTTATGACTATGCCATGCCATGGAGAATCTGCCACAAATGTGGAAATAAAGGTCATTTGGCAAATCATTGCAAAGTTCAGAATGCTAATCCAGCTAGCTGGAACAGACAGACAGTTCACAGGCAGCTAGCTGACAGAACAGTTGGAACAAGAAACAAAGCTTCTAAAGTGGTCCAAATGTGGATCAAGAAATCTGATTTAAATGTTCTATATGTTCTATCAACTAACCATTTTGGACCCAAGCAAATATGGGTACCAAAACGTTGAGTTGGCTCTTTATTTGTTTTGTAGGTATGTCTTGTTGTCAAAGTGAGATCAAAACAATGGATTTTGGATAGTGGATGCACAAGACATATGAGTGGTGATAAATCTCAATTCCTTACTCTCAGTAAGAAAAAGGGTGGAAATGTCACCATTGGTGATAGCAAAACACTCCAGATTCTTGGGAAAGGGAAAATTGGTAATAGTGTCATTTCTATTGATAAAGTTCAATATGTTCAAGGTCTTAAATATAATTTGCTTAGTGTAAGTCAGTTATATGATGATGGACATTCTGTTCTTTTTTATAAGGAAAAGTGTACTATTATTGTTGGCACTAACAAAGTCCCCCTAGTTGCTAGAAGGGAAGGAAATATATATATTTTGGACTTTGAAATGCAGGATTCATCTTGTTGTCTAGCTGCTGTTGATTCAAATCCAGAAATTTGGCATAGAAGGCTTGGACATGCTCATATGGACTTACTCAGCAAGCTGTCTTCGAAGAAGCTAGTTAGAGGATTGCCAAAATTGAAGTATGTCAAAATGGAAACTTGTTCGGCTTGCCAATTAGGCAAACAAATCAGGACTCCACATAAATCAAAGAAGATGGTATCAACTTCTAAACCTTTAGAACTACTTCATTTAGATTTATTTGGTCCGGAAGCATATAAAAGCATTGGAGGTAAACAATATGCATTTGTTATAGTAGATGATTATTCTAGATATACTTGGGTATTGTTTCTTCGTACTAAAGATTGTGCTTTCAGTGAATTTGAAAAGCTAATTAAGTTACTTGAGAACAAGTTTAAGTTAAGACTTGTGAGAATAAGGAGTGATCGAGGTGGTGAATTCCAAAAGGACTTTATCTCATATTGTGAAGATAGAGGCATTTCACATGAATTCTCTGCTCCAAGAACCCCACAACAAAATGGAGTTGTGGAGAGAAAGAACAGGTCATTGCAAGAAACAGCTAGAACATTGCTGCAAGAAAGCAAGCTGCCAAGGAGTTTCTGGGCAGAAGCAGTTAACACAGCTAGCTATGTTCTTAACAGAGTTCTAATCAGACCTATTCTCAACAAGACTCCTTATGAATTGCTAAAGAACAAGAAGCCAAACATAGGCTACTTCAAGGTCTTTGGATCCAGGTGCTTTGTACTCAAATCCATTGATAGAGATGGTAAATTTGATGCCAAATCATATGAAGCTATATTTTTGGGTTATTCTTCAACAAGTCGTGCATATAGAGTTTATAATATATCTAAACGTACTGTTGAAGAGTCAATTGATGTTTCATTTCAAGAATCTAATGTTGATCTGTCAAGAGATGAGGAAGATATTGCAGGTTCAGATGATGCCGGCGAGCTGCCAAGGTCAGATACAGTCACTCAGCGAGCTGACAAAGAAGCAGATTCTAAAAATACAGCAACTCAGCGAGCTGCCAATGAAGCAGACTCAGGAAATGCAGCAACCCAGCGAGCTGCAGTAGAAACTGAATCAAGTTCAGCTAATGATAATCAAGCTGAAATCTCTCCTCCAGTAGATGAAACTTGTGATAAGGTGTCAAAACTCACCTTGGAAGATTCTAGAGGCCAGAGATCACAAGAAAAGATGCCAATTTATAATGGGGATGAATCCCCTCCTCCATCCAAGAGATTTAGAGCCAATGAAGAAGTTATGGCTCATCATCATTTTCCAAAGTCAACAAGGACAGTAAAGAATCATCCTCCAGAGTTGATTATTGGTGATAAATCAGAAGGCATCAAGACAAGGAGAAGCCAAGCTAACTTTTGTGCATTTTCTGCCTTCCTAGCTCAAGAGGAACCAAAGAATGTCAATGAAGCACTGAAAGATGAAAATTGGATCATGGCAATGCAAGAAGAACTTAATCAATTTGAAAGATGTGATGTTTGGGAACTTGTAGAGCCACCTAAAGATGCTTCAATCATTGGAACTAAATGGGTGTTCAAGAATAAAGTTGATGAAGAAGGAACGGTTACTAGAAATAAAGCAAGGCTTGTTGCTCAAGGATATAATCAACAAGAGGGAATAGATTTTGATGAAACTTATGCCCCGGTTGCAAGGCTAGAGTCAATAAGAATGCTACTCTCATTTGCATGCTTCAAGAAGTTCAAGCTATATCAAATGGACGTGAAAAGTGCATTTCTTAATGGATACTTGAAAGAAGAAGTATTTGTCAAGCAACCTCCTGGATTTGAGAGTGACAAATTTCCTAATTATGTTTACAAATTGAAGAAGGCATTATATGGATTACGACAAGCTCCTAGATCTTGGTATGAAAGGCTAAGTAAGTTTTTGATAAAGAATGGGTTCATTCGAGGTAAAATCGATCCTACATTGTTTACTAAACTTACTGGTAATGATATTCTAGTTGTGCAAATATATGTAGATGATATTATATTTGGATCAACTAATGATAAGATGTGCAAGTGGTTTTCTAAGTGCATGCATAGTGAGTTTGACATGAGTATGATGGGTGAGCTCAACTACTTTTTGGGGCTCCAAATCAAGCAAACTCAAGATGGAATATATGTACATCAGTCCAAATACATCAAGAACTTGCTAAAGAAGTTTGGATATGAGAATATCAAGGCAAAATCTACACCTATGGGTTCTGCCAGCAAGCTGGCTGCAGATGAACGAGGTAAAGATGTAGATGTTCGAAAGTATAGAGGTATGATTGGTAGTTTATTATATCTTACAGCCTCTAGACCTGATATTATGTATAGTGTATGTGTTTGTGCTAGGTTTCAAGCTCAACCAAAAGAATCTCACTTGAATGCTATTAAAAGAATTTTTAAATATTTAAGTGGAACTACTACTCTTGGTTTATTTTATCCAATCACAAATGCATTTGATCTTGTTGGGTATAGTGATGCAGATTATGCAGGTTGTCAAACTGATCGAAAGAGTACAAGTGGTGTTTGTGCATTCTAAGGACAGAGTTTAGTATCTTGGCAAAGCAAGAAGCAAACTTCGGTTGCATTATCCACAGCTGAAGGGGAGTATTTAGCAGCTGGAAGTTGTTGTTCGCAAATGCTATGGATGAGACAAACACTTCAAGATTTTGGAATTAAATGTGGCAAAGTCCCCATTTATTGTGACAATACAAGCACTATCAACATATCAAAGAATCCAGTGAATCACTCAAGAACAAAGCATATTGATGTTCGACATCATTTCTTGAGAGACAATGTTGCAAAGGGAAAAATTGAGCTAATCTTTGTAAGTACAGAGTACCAGCTAGCTGACATCTTCACAAAGCCATTAGCCGAGGAGCGTTTCACTGTGCTGCGTCGCGAATTAGGCATGTATAATGTCTACCCAGCTAGCTGCCATGGGAGATCGGAAACTTTCATGACTAGCCAGCTAACTGCTATGGAAGTTTGGTACACTCTCATATGACATAACTTGGATACTCCTCCACACATAACTTGGATTGTTCCCTAATTTTGCTTCCAGAAAGTTACCACTAGGATAGTATTTTGCCTTAAAAACACAAGCAACTAGGGAATTCTCAAAACTCAACAATCTCCACCCTTGTCTTCCTAACATAGCAACATTGAAATCTCTCATTCTTTTGATACCTGTTAGGTCCGTTAAGATTGTAGAAGGGGGGGTTGAATACAATCTATACCATTTTCTCAAAATTTATTCGTTAAATAATTTTGCCTTAAACGAATATTTTTGTGCGGAATAATATAACACAAATTTCAAGTTGAATATAACAATATATTAACTTGAGGGGTGTTACAAAATCAGTCCAAATGATTATCAAGGGATTAATAACTAATTAGAAAATTCAACATGAACTTTGCTAATTTAGTTAATAAAATCAAGATATCAATTTGTGAACTAGGAAACTTAATTCGCTAGTAGTACAAGAATCACAAGTAAACAAGTTCCAACGGATAGGATATTACAACTGAGATGAACTTGAATTTACAGAATTAAATTTGAAGGTGTTCTTGAGCTTGAGAGAGAGAGAAAACAACTGCTGTGTATTTTTCTTGTTCTTCGTTCGACTGACTCTTAATCTTCTGCATTCCTCTGCCTTATATACACAGCCATAGTCATACTACTTGATTTAAACTGATATGACAATCATTTTACATTAATATGACAATCGGTATGACTATCAAATCAATGTAATATGACTGTCCAGCTTAAATATAACTTTCGGTATAACTTAAATAGTCAATATAACATTCGGTATGACTTACCAAATGAATATAACATTCGGTATAACTTACCAATTGAATGAAATATGACTATCTCCATTTAACTGAATATGACTATCTCCATTTAACTGAATATGACTATCGGTATAACTATCAGTTTGATAGTTATATCATCATATTTTTCAGCTTATAATTAATTAAATGACTTATCAAAAATCATTTAGCTAATTAATTCTTTTTCATATTAATTCTTATTTAATTAATCTAATAATCACTTTAACAAATATATTAATTCTGATAGAATTAATTTATTTATTAACTTAATTACTTGACTTAATCAATTAAAATAGAATTAATATAAATTCTTTACTAGTCAATACTCCGCTGAAAACCATGTAATTATGATAAGGAACATACACTGGCATGATGTTGACGTTCGATGTACTGTCTGGTTCATGAACGACTAACTCCAATCTCTGTTCTTCATCGTGACTTTTAACACTGTGGTCTTTTATACTCTTCACTCTCATCAATCATTCGGTACTGAAATTGTTTCTTGTCACTAATAGAAATCTCTGTCTTTGTAAATGAATCCACTTGTTTCAATGCTACCTTGAGGCCTGATCAGATATCTGAATCTTCTTCCAGTGTAAAACATCAAAACTATAGATTGACTTGTTGATTTTTCTTCTGACGGTTATCATCTTTTGAGATTCCTGTGACAGTTGATATTATTTACTTATTACAATCTAGTTTAATTAGATTAGGATCCTCGAACTACAAATAGGCTGAGTCATATGCCTTTCAATCTCCCCCTATTTGTTTGTTATACAATAACAAGCAAATACCTAGAGGATTCTTCAACTAATCCCAATTAAACAAGTAAAAGAAAACACTTTAAATGCTAAGTAAATAATGTAAAAGTTCTAGTTTATATTAACATTATCCAGATTCAAACAGAAAAGATAAATACAAGATAGATGATCCTCTAGACTGATCATATAAGACAATTATCCTATCTTGTTCTATCAAAGCTCTAATGATATAACTTGTAGAGCTAATCTTCATTTACCACTTTCTTTCTCATTGATTTCTCCTTCTTCTTGTTCATCCATGTCCGGTAGATTCTTGATCATTTCTGAATCAACAAGTAAATCCCTTCTGGATGCCACATCTGTAGGATAGACCAGTGGTATTCCAAGCTTCTTTCTTAACTCACCTTGATACTGCTTGTATTTCTTCATGTTGGTCTGAGCATAGGATCGAATATGATTTGCAGCTTCAATCTTTTCCTGTGATGCAAAACCATGATTCCTAAGAGCATATTCAACATATACCAAGTGTCTAGCAAGATGTGTATACAATTCGTCTGTCTGAAGATTAACAGTATGAATGACTTCTCCCTTGAGAATTTTAACTTGTGGAGGGTCACTTATAACTTCAGGACCAGCTCTTTCAGCAAACTCTTGAAACTTTTCATGAAGCAGTATGCCTAGTTCAGAAGATGTTCTTACTTTTGGTCTTAACACCCAAAGCTCTGACAGGGATCTATCATAGAAGAACTGAAGCGATACTTTGTGAGATCCGAGCTTATGACATTCAACGAAGATAAGTAGCTCACCATTCTTAGGATCAGATGCAGTGGTTATTCTCACAATTTCTGTCTTTAAGGCTTTCAAATACATATCATGTATAGGGTTCTTCTGTTTAAAGCTTTCAAAGATAGCAATCATTCGACGATCATCATAGTCAGAAGTTTGTGGTGAGTCAATTACCTTTTGAGCACGTTCCCACTTATCACCATTTTTGTACTTGATGTACATCTTCCTAGCTTCCAGTTTCTGAGCATGTTGCTTTTGAAGTGCTTCCTGTTCTGCCTTTTGAAGTCTCTCATTATGAGCTAACTGTTCAAGTGTCTTCTTGAGTCTTTCTTCTCTCATAGCCAGATTAGCTTCATTCTGTTCGAGTTCTTTGTTTGCTTCAAAATTCATTTGTTGTGTTTCAACAGAATCAGGAATTATTTGTTCTTCATCATCCCAAAAACTGAGATCTGGTTCATCAAATTCTTCACCAACATCGGGAAACTGTAAGTCAGCAAACAGATCAATATCAGGTTCACCTGTATAGTAAAAACCTTCTACATCATCATCTTCCTGTTCTGCTGCTGCTTGATGAGTTGGCTTCTTCCCTTCACTCCTATCTTCAAATTTTTCTTTACTTGCACTTGCACTTGCTCCCCCTCTAGATTTCTCCCCCTTAGTTGAGGAATCCTCTACAGTCTTGTGACTTGAACCAGCTCCAGGGTCACTTCCATCACTACCTCCAAAGAATTTCTTCTCTTCTGCTGTAAGTGAGTGAGTTCTGCTGATGATATTATATAAATGTCTTAACCCCTTTGCTTGATGATCACTTTGCTTTTCAATCTGACTGAGACGATGTTCAGTGGTAAAATGATTTTCATTTATGTTGTTCTGAAGATCTTCAATCTGATTAGCCATAGATGATATAATAAGATCTTGAGCCACTGTGACATCTCCAGAGTCTTCAACTGCTTGTTGTTGAGAGAGTTTAAGTGCATTGATTTTGTTGTTGAAGATAGTTCTCATGTTGTCCATATCAAACCTCAAGTTTTTGTTGTCCTCTTCAGCTTGAGCAAGACTTTCTTTCATCTGATTGAGTTGAGTAATGAGAGATAAAGTGTATGTGTCATTGTGTGCTCTCACTTCAATAGCTCTCTGAGTATCACTCATCTCACGTGCTGGTGTTTCACTCAGATTTGAAGTAATTCTAACATCACTCCTCTCATTATCCTTAGCTGCATCCATTGTACCTGCACTGGAGATCACCCTAGCCTCCTCTTGGAAGGTCAGTGGTGGTGCAATGGGATTTCGCAAATCCCGATCAACCTGTGAAGGTTCTTCTGCCGTAACAATGGCAGGCACTGTAACTTGCTCCACTTGCATAACAATATTTTCAGCTTCATTTGCAAAAATATCTTCCCCCATTGTGAGTAACAGGGGTGAGCTTGAAGGAATGAATGGGTTTAAGATTGCCTTTGACATGGTTTTACTTTTCTTTTGTGATGGCAAATCTGTTTCACTCACAATATCACTACTGGGAACAACTCTTTTGAATGACAATTTCTTTCTACGATAGTGTTTGGAGAATTTAGGATCAGTGTTTGGTGCATTGACCTGGGATAAAGGTTGTGGATCTACAACCCCTTGGTCACTTCTCACAATCATTTGACTATCAGAAAGATATTGAGATTGTAGTGGAGTTGAGTCAAATACCTAATCATTGACATGTACATCATCTTCATTCTGAGTGTGTTGATCCACTGGAAGTTGATGCTCAAGCACATTCAAGGGTTCAGAATCAGGTTGAGGTACTGGAACTTGTTCTGCTTCAGGCTGTGGAGCTTGTTGAACTAAAGGTACCACCGCATCTGGCTGTGGCATGACATTTGGCAAATGTATGTATGTAGACATATAAGGTGTTATGACTACAGGAACATGCAACAAGACCTTAGAAGTATCCAGCCTGGTGTAGAACTTCTTGTTTGGTTTACCAGACCATTGAATTCGATCATTTGGAAACGGAGCAGGTTGATCCTTAGGCATTAGATGATTAAAAATTAGTGTCAAAAATCGAGGATAATGACACTTAACCGGTTTACCTTTTCCAAAGTTCTTTGTAGCCTTCTTCAATCGATTCAGCAGAATAGGCCATATCAAACTGCCAAAATTGATTCTTCTATTGTGAGCAATAGCGAAACCAATTGACTGTAACATACCTGTGATGACAGTATTGTTGCTCTTTGTAGAATTAGCAAACACCTTTGCTATGATTTCGAAGAAGATATTCCATTCTTGAACAAGATTGCTTTTGAGTGGTCGTTTCAGGTTCAGTTGACCATGATAGTTGATATTTGTGAAAAATTGAGTCAACTCATCATTTGAAGGCAATTCAGCAAATCGTTCAGTAGGAAGTCCCAGAGCAGCATTGAAGACAGATTCATCCACTGTATATGTCTGGCCATTAAAATCGAATGAAAACGATCTTTCATCTGAGACAGCTGTAGTACACATTAATTTGAGTGGACCAAATTTCATTGGAACATTTGCAGTTATAGAGTGACTACAGAGATTTTGCTCATTTAGAAACTTTATCCAGGACTTGAACCGATCCACTGGGCAATCCTCGGGATTAAAGTATCCAATATAATTGTGATTCACAAGTTCAAAATTATTATAAGCACCAGCCATTGCAAATCAGGGATTAAAATTAGTAAATCTGCAAAATTCAACAATTTAACCCAATTAAATTACAAAATTCGAATTAATTAATAATTAAAAAATTCGAAAAATCAAAATCTCTATCAAAAATTCTGAAAAATTCAGACAAGGATCTTGATTGTAATACAAACACACATGTAATTTTAGTTTTTACAAAATCACAACCAATTGTTCGGATTTTTAGATCAAAAATTCGAATTTTTTCAATCTCAAAAACTCAAAACTCGATCAAATCTTACATTTTCAACCTTGATTATGAAGATTATAGACTGGGTAATCAAGAAAGATCCTTAGAAACGTGTTTTGAGTAAGATTCGAGGCAGAATTTGGACAGCAATTCGTTCGAATTCTGTGTGTATATGTGTGTATATCGTTCGACAGAATTGAGTGACTTAACACGTCAATATGACAACCACAGAGATATAACTTTCAAATATAACTTAGCTATTATATATGAAATAACTGTGATATGACTATCGGGTGATAGTCATACCGATAGTTATATTACGTTTAAAACGTAATATGACTACCCTAGGCTGTAAGTTATATTGCTGTTAATATCTAATATAACTACCGAAAAAACACTCAATATAATAATAAAACCTTAGTTATACCGATAGTTATATTACTGTTAAAATGCACAATATAACTATAAACTATTTTAACAGTTATATTTAAACAAAACAAAAACAAGATTATATCTAATTTATTTCTAAGTTATATTACACTATTTAAAACTAATATAACTAATCAAAAGTTCGAATATAACAATCAAGGAGATTGTTATACTGATAGTTATATTCTAACAAATCAGTTAATATAACTAACTAAAAACAGAATTTTAACAGAATTTTAATCAGGAAAATTACATTAAAAATTTACATAAACAAAAAATAGCAAATTAATTTATACCAAAATTATAACACCTAATAAAAATTATAAAAACGATCATCTGCAGTCCCTTTTACGAAATCAAACATTAATAACAGAAGGACAAACATTACAAATCAAAATAAAATAAAATAAAATAAAACTAAATAATTATACTACATATTTACATAATTATTTCTGATGAGTTAATAAATCTATAAATTTTCTAATAAAACAATTTCCATATAGAAAATTATTCAAAAAGAAACTATGATTTATTTAAACAACAAAAATAATCAAACTGAATTAAAAACAATAACATTTTCAAGAAAAATAGATTTCTCATAAATTACAGCTTGTAAAATTCGAGAAAAATATTTTCAAAGAAAATGAATTAATCTAAAAATATAATAAGTAATTAAAAATATGTACAGAAGATAATAACAATGATTTAAGATGAAATAAGCAAGGATATAAGTTGATAAAACAATTATACAAGTGATTTAATAAGAAATATTACCACAATAATCACTTGTAAATTATTAAAGATCAAACCTCAGATATTAACAAGTTTAATTACTAGGACTGTTTAACATACCCAATTCACCAACAATTCTGGTAAATGTGGATTCGTCAAGAGACTTAGTAAAAATATCTGCTGTTTGTTCTTCCGTGGGTACAAAAAATAACTCCACGGTACCATTCATGACATGCTCTCGAATAAAATGATACCTGATATCAATATGCTTTGTCCTTGTGTGCTGCACAGGATTGTTAGAGATTGCTATGGCACTTGTATTATCACATAAAATTGGAATTTTATCAAGCACAAAGCCATAGTCTCTCAGCTGATTCCTGATCCACAAAATCTGTGCGCAACAGCTTCCAGCAGCTATATATTCAGCTTCAGCCGTTGAATTGGAAACTGTCTGTTGTTTCTTGCTGTACCAGGAAACTAGTCTACCACCTAGGAATTGACAACTCCCAGATGTGCTTTTTCTATCCACAATACTTCCTGCATAGTCAGAATCTGTATATCCAACAAGATTAAAACCAGAATCTTTAGGGTACCAGATGCCTAGGTTAGGCGTACCCTTAAGATATCTCAGAATTCTTTTAACAGCAATGAGATGAACATCTCTAGGATCCGATTGGAACCTTGCACACAAACACGTAGCATGCATAATATCAGGTCTACTCGCAGTAAGATAAAGTAATGAGCCTATCATACCTCTGTAGCTTGTGATATCTACCTTGACAGAATTTTCACATGCTCCAAATTTGACAGCTGTGGATGATGGTGTCTTTGCTGAAGAAGAGTCCTCCATTTGATACTTCTTGAGAAGCTCTTTGACATACTTAGATTGACAGATAAATATTCCATCTGTCCTTTGACTTATTTGCAATCCAAGAAAGAACTTCAACTCACCCATCATGCTCATTTCAAATCTACCCTGCATTAACTTTGCAAATTTCTTGCACAAAAGATCATTAGTAGACCCAAATATTATATCGTCCACATAGACTTGGACTATAATTGTATCATTCTTATGTTTCTTTGTAAAGAGAGTTTTGTCTATGACACCTCTAACAAAATCATTTTCAAGTAAAAATTCAGAGAGAGTGTCGTACCATTTCCTTGGTGCTTGCTTAAGACCATAGACAGCCTTGAAAAGGAAGTAGACATAGTCAATTAAATCCTGATCTTCAAAGCCAGGGGGGCTGTTCTACATAAACCTCTTCATCTAGCTTGCCATTCAAGAAAGCACTCTTGACATCCATTTGATAAACTTTAAAGTTTGAAAATGCTGCGAATGCCAAGAATATTCTTATGGCCTCAAGTCTAGCCACTGGAGCATAGGTCTCATCATAGTCAATGCCTTCAGATTGGGAGTAACCCTTTGCTACCAGTCTTGCTTTATTTCTCGTCACTGTGTCATCTTCATCAAGTTTGTTTCTGAATACCCACCTTGTGCCAACTACTGGTCTGTCTGTAGGTCTAGGTACCAGCTTCCAAACTTCTTGTTGTTTAAATTGATTGAGTTCATCTTGCATAGCAATCACCCAATCAGGATCAGAAAGAGCTTCTTCAGTTTTCTTAGGTTCCATTTCAGATAGAAACCCTGAATAATTGCATTGATTCTGAAGAGCTCTTCTAGTCTTTACACCAATAACTGGATCACCAATGATTAACTCAAAAGGATGAGCTCTATTCCAAACAGTCTGTCTGGGAAGATTGGATCTTGATGATTCTCCTTGACCTTCATTGGGATGTTGTGTGTGACCAGTTGACCCTTCATTTTCTCCCCCTGAGTTGTTGCCAGGTTGACTAGATGATGATTGATTATTAGAGTCAGATGAATTTTGACTACTATCATTGATTTCATCACCATTACCCTGATCATCATTGTTGTCATTAGCATCAGCAAAAATCTCAGGTGCATTGTCATCATCTGAATCTGTATCTGTCATGTCATTGAAAGATAGCTTCTTAGATGGATTCTCAGTTTGGATACTAGGGAGTTTAGTGTCATCGAATGTTACATTGACACTTTCCATCATGTTCTGTTCATCAATCACATACACCCTGTATGCTCTCATTGAATAACCAATAAAAATTGCTTCAAATGCTTTGGTATCGAATTTACCACCTTGATCATCACCTTCTTTAAGCACAAAGCACTTTGCCCCAAATACATGAAAGTATTTGAGTGAAGGTTTCTTATCAGCCATAATTTCATAGGGTGTCTTCATTTGATCTTTATTGATTAGAGTTCGATTCTGGGTATAGCACGCAGTATTGACGGCTTCAGCCCAAAAGTACAATGGAAGCCTTGATTCACTTAGCATAGTACGTGCAGCTTCAATCAAGGTTCTATTCTTTCTTTCTACTACCCCATTTTGCTGAGGAGTTCTTGGAGCTGAATATTGTCTGGTTATACCCTTCTCAGTGCAAAAGTCATTTAGAACTGCATTCTTGAATTCAGTTCCATTGTCTGATCTTATAGCTCTCACTGGATACGTAGAATCTCGCTCAATTAACTTGATGTGATCAATCACCAGTTGTGGAGTCTCATCTTTAGAATTCAAAAACAGAACCCATGTGTATTTTGAAAAATCATCAACAATCACTAGAGCATATCTCTTCCTTGACATAGACATCACATTAACTGGACCAAACAAATCCATATGAAGTAATTGTAATGGTTCAGTTATTGAAGATGTATCAGTGCTCCTGTGACTTGCCCTTTTTAGCTTGCCCTTTTGACATGCATCACACAGTCCTTCTTGAGTGAATTCCATTGAAGGCAAACCTCTCACCAATTCTCTTTTGACCAGAGAATTCATTGTCTTAAAATTAAGATGAGAAAGTTTCTTGTGCCATAGCCAACTCTCATCATTAGATGCTTTAGTGTAGAAGCAAGTAACTTCTTAAGTGCTTCCTGAGTTCATATTGGCTACGTACAGATTGCCTTTTCTAACTCCTGTCAGTTGTGGCTTTTCATGTCTCTTGTGTGAAATTAGACAATTCTTCTTGTTGAAATGAACTTCATAACCTTTATCACAGAATTGACTGACACTGAGCAAATTGTGCTCAAGTCCTTTCACAAAAGAAACTTCATCAATGATAACATTTCCAGCTTCAAGTCTGCCATATCCATCAGTTCTACCTTTGCTGTTATCTCCAAAGGTAACTACTGGGCCGGCCTTCTCCACCACATTTGTCAGCAGGGTTCTATTTCCAGTCATATGCCTTGAACATCCACTGTCCAAGATCCAGGTCACTCGATCAACCTGTTCAATACCCTGCAATGACAAATGAGTTAAACCTTCTTCGGGACCCAAATTTGATTGGGTCCTGCGTATTTAAAGTATTGACCTTTGTCAGGCAAAACAACATTTTTAAGTTTAACCTCTTTAGTCAATAAACATTTAACCTTATAAACAGATTTGAAAATCTTTTGTTTACTCTTGGGTATCCATGTTTCTCTCGCAGCAGTAACACTTGTGTCATTGACTGGACATTTGACCTGGTAGACATTCTTGGTAATCTTTTATTTAGTCTTAGGTACAAATGTCTCTCTCCTAACTTGAGGAGGAAAAGCAGTCTTAGATCGAACATTATTGTTCCTGTTCATGTGCTGTCGAGGAGCATTCTGTTTAACACATGCATAATTACCATTAAAATAAGTACGCATATTGTTAAAAGCACAAGACATACAATTGATAATACCACATGCTTTATGATTAGAGTTAATAGTAGGCATGGTATTTTTCTGCTTTGACTTGTTACTACCTAATCCAGTCTTAGAAGTACTAGCTGATTTAACAACTTTGACTGGTACTTTAGGTACATCTTTCTTGGGTGACACATTTGTTGTGTTAACGTCCTCAACTGATTTAGCCTTAACAAATACTGTGACATTTTTCTTGGATGACACATTCTTTGTATTATAGTTCTTAGCAGTTTTATTCTTAACACATTTATTCTTAACAAGAACTGTCCCATTTGCAGCATCCTCATTTCTCATTTCTTCATGTATAACCATAGAACGAATATCTGGTGGTCCAGCATCAGATTTTGTAAACATTGGTTTTTCAACATTCTTAAGAATATGTGGTATACCTCTTTCTTTAGCTGGTATAGAATTAGGGGAATGATTACTCAAAGAACCAACAGCTTGACTGTAATCAAATCCTATTCCTACAGTTTGTTCTAATGCTTGTTTGTTGAAGAAATCTTTAGAAACTTTAACAGTATTATAACACGCTCTAACCTGTGTTTCAAGTTCTCTAATTTTGGTTTCTTGTTCAGCAATTTTATCAACTTGTTTTGTCATGTAATCTCCTAGACCTTTTTCTCTGCAGTTAAGTCGAGCTATTTCTTCTATATTCTTATCTTGATTAACCTGCACCTTTTTTAAATCTAACATTTGATTTTCAAGGTTAGTGTTAACAAGACTTATTCTCTCGTACCCTCTTTCTGCATTATTCAAGGAAATACGTAAACTAACAATTAACTGAGCATCAGTAAGAATTACCGGAGTGGTATAATAAGTTGAAGATTCAGCATTTGCCACCAACGCAAAGTTTCCATATTCTTCGTCTTCGCTATCTGTATCATCCCAGCTTTTACCAGCTGCCACATAAGCTCTTCCACTTTTCTTCTTTTCAGAAGCATAATCTTTCTTCTGTGCTTGCTTGGGTTTTTGACACTCAGTAGCAAAATGTCCCAACTCATTACAATTGAAACAACGGATTTTGCTTCTGTCAACAGTTCCAGTTTTATAACCTCCCTTGTTACTAGAGGATGAAGAACCTCCTCTCTGAAACCTGTTATTTGACTTAAACCTGAACTTTGGATTTCTTCTGAATCTGAAGTTACTAAATTGTCTCACCATCATTGCCATAGATTCATCTTCCAATTGATCCAACTCTTCAAGTGAATAAAATTCTCCACCATCCTGAGTAGCTGGTGTTTGGCCAAGTTCTACTTCAGTTTGTTCCTTGTTGAAACTGATAGGTTGAACCACTTTAGTTTCCACTTCCTTAGGAACCTCAACCACTAAAGCTGTAGAAGAATTTGCCATTCTGCCTTTGCCATAGAATTCCTTTTGCTATACTTGTTCTAATTCATATGTTTTCAGAACACCAAACAGCCTTTCAAGAGCAACTTGAGTCAAGTCTCTAGATTCTCTGATGGCAGTAATTCTATGTTCCAAGTGAGTAGGCATAGTTAGTAAAAACTTCATGTTGATCTCCTTCTGAGTATAATGCTTGCCATGAACTTGCAAGTTGTTGATTATCTTGTTATACCTTTCGAACACTTCCTGAATGCCTTCATTAGGGCCAGCTCTAAAATGTTCATATTCAGAAGTTAGAATTTGCAGTCTATTTTCCTTGACTTCATCAGTCCCTTCATTAATGACCTCAATAGTTTCCCAGATGTGCTTAGCAGTTTTACAATTTCTCACATGGCTATACATTACAGCATCTAGGGAATCCAACAGAATGAGTCTCAAATTTTTATCCAATCCAGCTGCCTCCTTATCTTCAGAGGTATAGTTCTTAGGGTCCTTTGGATAGGATCTGGCAGGGACTGTTACAGTTCCATTTACAACTGTTTCAGTATCATGTTGCATGGGAGTTACTGGTCCATTTTCCAAAACCCACAAAAAACTTGGGTTTGCTACATCAAGAAATAACTCCATTTTGTTTTTCCACATATCATAATTATCTTTATTAAAGATAGGAATTTTGACATTGCCTTTGGCAGACATGATGAATTTTTAAGAGAGTTAAAAATTCGAGCTTAATTTTTGATTGAGTAAAAATAGGATCTTGATTTGTGTATCAATCAATAGGCTCTGATACCAATTGTTAGGTCCGTTAAGATTGTAGAAGGGGGGGTTGAATACAATCTATACCATTTTCTCAAAATTTATTCGTTAAATAATTTTGCCTTAAACGAATATTTTTGTGCGGAATAATATAACACAAATTTCAAGTTGAATATAACAATATATTAACTTGAGGGGTGTTACAAAATCAGTCCAAATGATTATCAAGGGATTAATAACTAATTAGAAAATTCAACATGAACTTTGCTAATTTAGTTAATAAAATCAAGATATCAAGAATAGGATATTACAAGAATTACAAGTAAACAAGTTCCAACGGATAGGATATTACAACTGAGATGAACTTGAATTTACAGAATTAAATTTGAAGGTGTTCTTGAGCTTGAGAGAGAGAGAAAACAGCTGCTGTGTATTTTTCTTGTTCTTGGTTCGACTGACTCTTAATCTTCTGCATTCCTCTGCCTTATATACACAGCCATAGTCATACTACTTGATTTAAACTGATATGACAATCATTTTACATTAATATGACAATCGGTATGACTATCAAATCAATGTAATATGACTCTCCGGCTTAAATATAACTTTCGGTATAACTTAAATAGTCAATATAACATTCGGTATGACTTACCAAATGAATATAACATTCGGTATAACTTACCAATTGAATGAAATATGACTATCTCCATTTAACTGAATATGACTATCTCCATTTAACTGAATATGACTATCGGTATAACTATCAGTTTGATAGTTATATCATCATATTTTTCAGCTTATAATTAATTAAATGACTTATCAAAAATCATTTAGCTAATTAATTCTTTTTCATATTAATTCTTATTTAATTAATCTAATAATCACTTTTACAAATATATTAATTCTGATAGAATTAATTTATTTATTAACTTAATTACTTGACTTAATCAATTAAAATAGAATTAATATAAATTCTTTACTAGTCAATACTCCGCTGAAAACCATGTAATTATGATAAGGAACATACACTGGCATGATGTTGACGTTCGATGTACTGTCTGGTTCATGAACGACTAACTCCAATCTCTGTTCTTCATCGTGACTTTTAACACTGTGGTCTTTTATACTCTTCACTCTCATCAATCATTCGGTACTGAAATTGTTTCTTGTCACTAATAGAAATCTCTGTCTTTGTAAATGAATCCACTTGTTTCAATGCTACCTTGAGGCCTGATCAGATATCTGAATCTTCTTCCAGTGTAAAACATCAAAACTATAGATTGACTTGTTGATTTTTCTTCTGGCGGTTATCATCTTTTGAGATTCCTGTGACAGTTGATATTATTTACTTATTACAATCTAGTTTAATTAGATTAGGATCCTCGAACTACAAATAGGCTGAGTCATATGCCTTTCAATACCCATCCCTCCTTTCGATTTTTGAGTGCTTAACCTATTCCAACTCCTCCAATGAATTCCTCTTTCTTTCTTCGACGAGCTCAACCAGAAGTTACTAATAATACTCTCAATGTCCGAGCACACCTTATTTGGCAAGAGAAAGACACTCATAGTGTACGTAGGCACTGCTTGAATAACTGATTTAATAAGAACTTCCTTACCTCCTCTTGAGAAACATCTGCCACCCCAGCTTTGAACTCGATGTCTCATCTTATCCTTGATGTACCCAAAAACAGCAGATTTACTTCTACCAATCATGCTAGGCAAGCCCAAATAGAGACTCTCCTCATCTGCTAGCCTCACATTCAAGGTTTCCAAAACATCTTCTTTAACATTTGGCAGTGTGTTCTTACTGAAATAAACCGAAGATTTGTCCAGGTTGATTTTTCGCCCTGCTGCATCTTCAAAAAACTTCAGGATTTCCAAAATTCGATTTGCTTCCTCCACTGTAGCCCGGCAGTAAATGTAGCTGTCGTCAACAAACAGCATATGTGAAATTGTAGGGGCACCACGAGCTATTTTGCAGCCATGAACTAGCTTCCTTCTCTCATAACTAGCGATTAAACTTGACAAACCTTCAGCACATAGGATGAACAGATAAGGGGACAGAGGGTCCCCTTGTCTAATGCCTCGAGTTGGATAAATCTGACCAAAGACTTCGCCTCCATGAGTTATCGAATATTTGAATGTTCTTACACATTCCCTGATTAACCTAACCCAATGATCACAAAAACCCATACGGAGCATAATCTGTTGAAGGAAGTGCCACTCTATCCGATCATAAGCTTTGCTTAAATCCAGTTTTAAAGCCATATACCCCATCTTACCTTGTTGTTTCCTTTTCAGATAGTGAAGAACTTCAAAAGAAATCATCACATTATCGGATATCATTCTATCCTTAAGAAACGCACTTTGATGTTCAGAAATGACCAACGGTAGAAGGGATTTAAGCCTATTAGCTAACACCTTTCCGGTAAAAACCCCAAATTTTGGATATAATTAAAACTTTTTATTAAGTAATGATAAAATGAAGAACAATGATTCCGGCAACAAGGTCACCAGCTCTAATGAATGGTGGTTTCAAAGAACAATGATTGTAATGAATGGATATTGCTTTGGACAATGATCCTGATGCATTGGTATATTGTCAGAATAGAGTAATTCGATGGTTGAGAACCTAGATAAGAATAATCTACCATCCAGGAAGGAGCTAATGGATCCTTGAAAGGAAATGAGTACGTGCATAGTGTTTCCCATACGTGCATAGTATTTCCCGTACGTGCATAGTGTTTCCTGTACGTGCATAGTAATTTGGTGGATGAATAGTGATTTTGTAAGTTGGAAAACTTTTCACGCCACCCTATGTACGGGACGTGATATGGATGTTTCGAAGTCATATTAGTAATATGCGGAGGAAATAAGTGAATGCAGAGACGATCGGAATTCAGAAATTCCAAATTCTTTTTCGGTATAATATTTGACCGGACAGTGGATTAAATATTATTATAATCCAAGAATTGAGATATTAACTTTGAGGATTTGATATTTTGGGATATTATTATATTTGATTTAAGAATGAAGGTAGGAAACCACTAAGGAGTGGTTATGGCTACAATGTAATTATTGATATTTTGAAAGAATGAATGGAATTCGACCTTATTATGTTTATGTCTTGAAGAATGCTAAAGGGTGACAACATAGGTAAGAATAATCTATCTTCTAAGGGAATAAGATATGGCAACTTCAAGCAAGAGAATACCCTCATGTCATCCAGATCGATAACGATTAATCCAGTAGTTCCGTAAAAAGGTTAAGGAACGATCGAAAGAGAATACGGACAATTGTACCACCCTAAGAGAACAAGTAAAGAATACAGAATGAATAGTGTTTGGTGGAAGTATATAATAATATGAGACGACACTATACAGAAGCATTCGGAACGGATTTCCGAGTTCGTATTAGTGATCCAGGGGGAAAATAAGTGTATGTAAAAGCTGTCGGATTCCGAAAAACCGCACTTTTATTTTCTCCGAGAGTTCCCTGGATACTGATAGCCTTAAGTATTTAACGAATGGATTTAAGGAATATAAATTGGAAAGTTAGAATGAAAGATGGAGAATGAAAGTATTAATATTAAAGAGGATTCCCGGTAAACCCTAATTAGAAATCCGTGAAATATTCTCACGAACGATCAATCGAAACGGGTAATAACCGGACACAGAAACAAGCAGAGGAAGCAAGAGTATTGTGCAAGCTACTAGAATAAATATCTAGCAACCAAGTGGCTTAGAGTAACTAGCATGCTTAGAGATTTAAACTAGTACTTAGCAAGCAACCACTTGGTTAGCCTTAGCACCATCCAAAACTCAACACTTGTCTTGCCAAATACATCACCCCATGCATCATCACTTTATTAAAGCAACCAAGGATGAGATATTATGTTAAACATATCACTTTATGCATTATTGTCAAGAGCAACCAAGCAAAACTCCTCCTCCCCCCATTATTCCATCCATTCGGCTATTTCCTTAATTCCAAATCCAAAGTCCAAGCTCCCACCATCATTTGATCTTGTAATTTTTAAGGTGAGTTCTATATTTCAAGAAACTAATCTCCTAGAAATTTCAAGTCCAAAATCCTTTGTTTCCATTTTCAAATAAATCATTTACAAGGAGGGTGAATAGTGTTCTTCAAGAACTAATGTTGGTTTTCTTTGATTTTTATGGTTGATTTAGCTAGCTTAAGGCCACCCAAGGATCATACAAAGCTTAGTGAGGCTAGAACACACTCCAAGGAAGGTATAAAGCTCTTGAAACCCTAACCCTTGTTTGAGATTTAAGCATGTTTATGATAGTTATAACTTAGTTATGGTTATGTTAAGATTATAAGCATGATTATGTATGGATTTTTGGATTAATGATGTAAATACCTAGATGAACGGAAAGGCATTGCTTGGCCTCAGTTCATGTATATAAGTCATGTATATGTTGTTTGGGTTGGATACTATGTTTATGGGAAGATTCGGAATTGGTAGATATTCGATTTACAGCCGTTATAATGCCCGATTTTGCAATACCATGTTTTGTATGCCATTTTTCATGTCGAACCCCTACTGTCCAGAGACCTTATCTGCCATGATAGGATAGGTAATGTTCTAAGCTTCGTTTTGATATAAAGATCACGTGAAACGGACTTACGGTTTAGGATTTATGACCAAATTACTAAAAGTAGTTCGAATCCGTAAACGAAAGTTCGTAACTGTAATTGAACCCTCGTAAGCTATGTAACGTCATGGCGAACCTTGGTAAATAAATACTAGAGGTAAAAAGGAAGGCGTGAAAGAAAACTGTATGTCAAAAGGATCATTTTTCGATTTATTAAAAATGTTCGAGTCGAGGTTAAACGCGAACGAACCCCTAAAAACCCGCTTGGTTATAACCTTGGTAAAACGCTTAGAAAACGAACGATAAAACTCGGAGTATAGTATTGGTTCGTAACGATCGACTTTAGAACTCATATGACTTAAGTATGTCCCAAGTATAAGTACAATGACATGTCGTATTAACGAACGAATATCGGGTCGGATCAGTGATAAAAGTAATCCACTAAAAGGGGTATAGCGAGATAACTCGAGAACGAGTTTCGAATTAAGTATAACTTAACTTTTAATATGTTAAGTGATTAATCCCGAATGCCTTGGCTATTTATAGATCACCAAGCTGAACCGGGACCCGCTACCACTACCCCTTACCGTACTCGACTACCAGGCAAGTTTCAATTCCCTTCTTTTAGGCTGTTGTTGTGATTGAATAATATATATATATGATTGCTGATATACATATGCCATTGCATGCATGCCTACTTTCAAGTTGAATTGATATACTTGTTCCCTGAATGTTATTGTTGGCTTATAAGCTAGATAGTTATATATCAGTTATAAGCCGGTTATTGTAAGACCCTCATAGAAGGGCGTATATATCTTATTAATCAAAAATAGACCGGTAGTCAATATTCCTTGATATATCGAGATTACCTCGGAAGAAAATATTTAAGTAAATATTTTCTATTATTTGGGCGACGAATATTATTTGAATATTCGTTCGAGACTAATTATTTTAACGATCCTTACTTCAAATAATTATTTGAACGTAACTATTCAACGAATAATATTTCTCAATATTCATTCAGAGTCGAATTGATTATCGACTATTATTTCGAATATTCTTCTAAAGATGAGACTATTAAATGAATATTATTTTGGATATTCTTTTAGATTATTATTTTATTAAATAAATATTACTTTTGAATATTCATTTAAGATATTAAATACTTGATGAATATTATTTTAATATTCATCTGAAGCTTGATTTAATTATCGAATATTATCTCGAATATTCCTTAAGGCTTGGATTACTAAATGAATATTACTTGATATTCATTTAGGATATTATTCATTAAATGAATATTACTTTTGAATATTCATTTAAATTCCTAATTAATTATGAATATTACTTTAAATATTCTTTTCAGGTCTTATTAATTAATGAATATTGTTTTGAATATTCATTTAAATATTTATTTATTCAATAAATATTCTCCTGATATTTCTTCAGGGATTATTTTGAGAAATACTCTGATTTAAGACATTCTTTCATATTCCTAAATATTCTGTAAAATATTTTAATTCAATAAATATTCTCTGAATATTTATTCCATACTTAGAATAACCTCAATAAGGGTTATCTTCTTCGATTATTACGAAAAATATTTCGGAGTCATATTATTATTAATCTTATATCAAGAAAGGTTCTCAGACATCATTCTTCTTCGAGTCTATCTCCTTAATAATAAGGGAACCTTACTTGGAAAATGTTATTTATCTTGTCGACTTCCCGGTCATAAAGTATTCCCTTCACCCGCAACTCGGGTGCTGTTGACTTATTAAGTCGTTGCTTACCTTCTCATCTTTCGAGGGGTAAGATTACTGGAACAAGTTAATATCCGTTACCAAGTAATAGCTTGGGAGTTATTGGTAAATTTTCCTTTCCAACTAGATACGACTACTTTGTGGAGTCTTATCAACAAGTATTATACTTGGGGAAAGGGGGACGAACGTTACATTCAGAATCATGAATTCTATTTGAACTAGGAGTCGTGTAAGAGGCCGAGTAGCGCCGGTCCATCCCCTTTGGCCCAACCGTTGGCCGGGGAGAGCTAGTAAGGCGGTATACAAGTAAAGCCGTCAGTTCTTCCTTCTACCGGTAGTAAATCTAATTTGAGCTGTACGATCTCGACTGATCATCAAGATTGGAACAGCGGGCGCGGTGAATACTCCATCATTGGTTCATCATCCAAATTTATTTATTTCCTGCAACATGATTACTGTTGGCAGAATTGGAAAAGTGTCATAACTGGAGTTGCAACCTTTTCTTGCAAGTTCCTCTTCTTAATAACAATAAGAATATCTCGCTTACTTTGATGTAGCAGATATTTCTACAAACAAATACTTTAAGTTACCTTGTAACTTCATCGTTCATATTATACTGGCATCATTTCCGTAAATGCATGGCATATGGTTTGAAAGATACTTTTGAACTGTTATACATTATCGTTCAGTTATATGTTATTGTTGGTGGGATATTGCTCACCCTTGCTTTTATTATTATATCACAACAACAGCTAGACCAGATGACTCGCACAAGGCGCACTCGACGCGGGCGAGGACTATAAGACTACCAGAGCTGAAGAAGAAGCTATTGGTAGGGTATATTTATTCTTTTAGTACCAAGAATATAGTCTAGTATGACTTATGTAAATGGATGGCAAAGAGTATGTATTTATATTGAAATTCTTTTGGATTGTAAGAACTCATAATGTGATTAATAAAAATATGATTGTTACTCTGATTTCATCTCTGGGACTATAACGGGTGTGTTTTATATTGTTGTGTTGGGTAATAGAGACGTAATTTATTTTATGTTAAGGGAAGTTCAATTGTTGTGGACAGAATTGGAAACCGTAACCACCGGATCCCGGAACCCGGATCTGGGGGTGTTACAGAAGTGGTATCAGAGCTTACGTTATAAACCCCAGAGATGAGGTGACGTTAAAACAATAAATTCAAATAAGATAATAAGAACTCTTGCCAAGTTCATAGTCGGACTACTTAATGTAGTGATGACATATAAAAACCCTTATGGGAACTCGTAAGTATAATGATAGTAACTTAGCTCGATATCGTATCGACGAGTAAGGCGACTGACCTTGAGGCATACGAGCAATAGCGCGATGATGCTTTATATGCTAAAGATCAGCGGGTAATTCGATGGAGTACCCTACTGGAGACCCGGAAGAGGTTCCAGCAGATAAGGAAATCCTGTTAGGATAAGGAGCTTACCCATGGGTAATGAGGGTCGCAGCCAGAATGACTGTGATGATTAAGATATGGTGCTCAGAAAAGTGAGTATAAAGAACCGAGATATTATTAAGAGATCTGAAGATGCATGTTGAATTCATAGCCGGACTACCAGATGTGGTACCAGCAAGAAAGAAGGATTGGAAGAATTACTTGAGATCTTATACGGAAATAGATGAGAATCCTTAGAGATTTTCATCTTAACAAAGAAAGAGCTAGAGGGATGTATGATTACCAAAGACATCGATTTAGGGCGAGGAGCAGAGTCCCTAGGAATAGTTGAGAAGGAGGCAGTAAGTGCCATATCATTTGATAAATGAATAAGTATGAATATGGTTAGTAATAATTCGCCATGAGAAGGCAGATGTCATAGGTTGTAATTTATGGAACCAAATTGAGGTTGATGAAATTGTTTTATTCAGGAAAAATGTCCATTTTATGAATGAGTCAGTTAGAAAGTGAAAACATTGGGAAGTGACAGCATGATTGGATAAAGTTATATAAGGAAGTAGTAAGCAAGACAATGATCTCAGAACCTACCGGAAGATAAGACCAGTGAGTCAAGATGAACT
This sequence comes from Saposhnikovia divaricata, assembly GCA_036435485.1. NCBI lineage: Eukaryota > Viridiplantae > Streptophyta > Magnoliopsida > Apiales > Apiaceae > Saposhnikovia > Saposhnikovia divaricata. The sequence goes on from CM071599.1 coordinate 41,228,485, forward strand.
CGTAATGAGACTACTGCCAGAGACTGAGTATAGAGTTAATTCAACTCAGTTAAATGATGAACCAGAAACGTTATATGCATGTGATTCAGAGGAATATTAAATTCCTTCTTCTCTTTGAATGGATTATAGTAGTTACCTTAAGTTTACTCCGACATGGAATTATAATAGATCAAGTAATACGATCAGCAGTTGAAGAGGAAAATGTGAGAAAATCTTCCTGGAGCTAAAAAGTGAAATTGGTAATGACCAAGAGCTGGCATTGCTTAATGGAAAAAGGAGACTTTGTGCTTCCAATGACGCCTCGCATAAAGGGTTAGGTAGACCGACATTTGGTAGTATTGAATATCAGGACGTTGTGACAGGTTTCAGTTTGAAACTATTGATTCCCTTTTAAGGGATGGATATAATTGATTCCTCTCCAGTGGGTAAACTTCCAATCCGATGATGATTATTTCGTTAACTATGACTGCTTATGATTCCACCTGCTTGGAGGTTCATAGAACTATTCTTCAGGTTTCGAAACTGGTCTCCTTAATGTTACCAGTAGGTGGTTAGATTGATCAAAATTTCCCTGAGTCTGGAAAGGAATTCGGTGAATTTTGGCAAACCTTGTCTTTCTGATTATCAGAGAATGTCATGGAAGAGAGTAAAAAAAAAATTGGAGCAAACCCTGTGATTTGGGTAAGGATGCTGTAAAATGGGTTAGTAAACGGACCCTGAGCATTACAATCGACGGTAGTGATAAAATGATGAAGTGAGATTGGACGAAAATAGGAAATGTAAGTAAGAAACCAGCCGGACTGAGAAATTCCAGGATTGACTTAAATGAAAAGGATGTTATGCCAGGAATGGTAAGCTTGTGTGGCACGCAGGATTGATAAGTACAGTTGAAAAGATAAAAGTGGAGGAAAGGTGACCGGAGACGGTGCCGAGTAGTCGATTAAGACTTATATGGAGTAAAGTTTTGGAAAGGTAGAAAGGTATCAAAGAAGAAGACACTATGCCGGCAATTGCTAGAAAAGTAATGCTAATTAGCCAACCCTTAAAATCATATATTTTTATTTTAGTGTGGCCAGTTGAGGCCAAGTCACAACGGACTATAAAGTGACTAGACCAGCAATGAAAAGACAAAGCAGGGTTGCTTCTAAGAAAGCACCGACTGCAAGGGCTTCTGATATAAAGGAAACATTAATGAGATCGTTTGAATCTTCTGCCGAACAACCCATGTTTTGATTTGGAATTCACTAGACCTTTTTGGGATGGGGTCACCCGTACTAAAGTGACTCATGTGTATATGGTTGTCCAAGATTTCGAGTAAAATGGAAGTATATTGACTTGAGATGTATGATGTTAGGGTATCATGAATACCATGAATATACTATGACGGAGGAAAGTAAACAATGAAGGTATATGAAGAGGGTATAGAAAAGGTCAGAAATTGAACAGTATGCTGTAGAAATTTTGTCTAAGACAAATACATTTGAAAAGAACGATAAGTACTAAGAGATTCACGTTGAACTCGACCAATATCTTCCAAAACATCCTTGCTACCATTACCAAGTTCTGTAAGAGAGCAGATAGGCATACGTTGCCTTTTGGAAGGCCAAATAGGCTGACAACTATCTGGAAGAAGAGGGTGGCATTAAGCCACCGATCGATTATCAAATGAGAATGATTGAAAAGAGACCTTTATTAAGGATACATGATCCGATTGCCAATTATAAGATGCAAGAATTCCTTGGCAGTTGAATTAAGGATAGGATATCCATAAATTAAGACAAACCCTGGGGAATGCACAAGGGGTGGCATTAACCCTAATAACGACATTATGACTTCAGATGTTATGAGCTGGACTTGCTAAGGCAACAATGACCGGTAAGGATTATTAAAAAGAGTTCTGGAAAGAACATAGATAGAATTATTAGAGTATTGATCAATGACATTTTGATATACCCGGTACCCAGAAAATACCGGAGGAATGATAAGGATGGCCTATGAAACCTTACAAGCAAAAAGGTAATATTCCGAACTTCAAAATGGAAGTTTGGTAAGGGATGTATGACATCGTAACAATAATGCCAGATGAGGCATGTATGAAACCCTGAGGAAGTATGGATTGAACCTATAAAGGTTGAGATTATCCTAAGATAAGGAAAGAACTAAGAAGAGAAGTATCCTAAGTAGGATTGGGAATAAACGTGATAAAGTTCCCACGGGTAGGTGGAAGCAATGACTTATGGAAAAAGACTGATAAATATATTTTCCTCCATCAGCAGAACTTAAGGGAGAATACTTTACCCAACAAAGATGGGAATGAGGTAGAAATGTTTGAATTGGAATATATCCAAGGAACAAGGATTACCAGAAATTATTATTATCAGGAAAGGCCAATGAGGTGGCCGACAGTCTAAGTATAAAGGAATAATTATAAATGTTCATACCGAAGAAACAAAATGATATTTGGAAAGACCTTGAAGGTCATATTGGAGTGGAGGAAGTTACATTCCTTCTGATGACTGTGCAAGAATTAAAGGTAATAATAGTTTAAGTAAAGATTCGATTCCTGATGAAGTCTTAAGCATATTACGTACCTTAGAAGGTCCCGTTTTGAGGCAAACCAGGACCATGGTACAAAATTGATGAAGTAAACCATTAAGTTTCCAGTCTTTTATGGAAGATGCATAAGTGATAGTTTCATCAACCGGGCCTAGCTGCGATGCTTGAAACTCTTCTGCAATTCTATCTGCTTCACGTTATATCTACATCAAGTTCAGGAAGTGTTCCTTATGGATAAGGAATAATGATTACTTTGTCTCCCTAAGGGATTTGAAACCCGTAGGGTTAGCTATTAACGCACAACGTAAACAACAAGCGATGGTGATTCTTCTAAGAAAGGAGATGACAACGTAAAGATAAAGAAAGTGCTGCTATTGATAAGCTAAATGGCATGTTGATGAATGACAAGCAAGTTTGTGTTAGTATACTTCTGCACAAACAAGATAGAGAATATGAGGTTGATAATTCGTGATGCTAAACGTATTCCCGTAGAAAGAATTAATGAGACTTGGAGGGAAGGGCGGTTGAGCCCAAGACTTATTGGGCCACCTGAGAGTTTAAAGTGTTCGGGCGGCGGTATTCGAGCCAGCCTTACCCCCAAAATTATAGCACGGTCATAACAGGTTTTCATGTGGCCAGGCTACGCCAGTAAATTGCAGATGTTCGACAGATGATAGGAGTACGAGCATGTAGATATACGACCTGGTCTGACTTACGAAAGACAACCTGTGGAAAACCACGGATAGAAAAGAACAAGTGATGAGAAACAAGGTTGGCAGAAGTAGATTATATGAATCTAAGTTAAAGGGATCGGGCCAGATTCATTTCGGAAAGTTTAAATTGGAATAACGTGATGATTATAGAATAAATGTGACGGAATACCGATAAGGAGGTACCAAGTGCAAAAAGGTGTCTCAGTAAAGAGGTGAAGGTGAAAGTAAATAATAGAAATGAGTAAGAATCAGCTAATAAGAAGGATGTGATTGATAAAGAAAAGGGCTGGGGAAGCAACTATGGAATGAGAAGCAAGGAATGTTATGAATGGGTTTTCTAATGAATTCTCAGGATGACAACCTGATAGTGTCAATATTATAGTTATGAAAAAGCTAGTAACATGATTTGGGATGTCAGTAATAATGATGTCAAGTGAGAAATCTAAGATTTAACCTGAAAGGTTGAAAGATTTCCCGAATGTGAGTATCGCTAAGATTGAACAAGAGTATTTGTCCATAGAATAATGGACAAAGCAGCAAGATATGTTGACACGTGAGATTCCGATCAAATAGTATTGGATATAATTATGATTAATTTCTTCTTTGATAAACCTCTATAGTTCAGAGGTAAATTCTGAGTATGATATTCTACAATCATGAAAGCTTTCTATAATCCTTTAGAACTCTTTTCTCTTCTTCTCTCTTATTCATCTTCTTTATGAATTGAGAAGAACAACCCTTTTAGGAGGGGAGGTACTGCTACGTGACTATCTGTCTATGTGATAGAAGTCTAAGTGGAATGCCATGACTTGTTTAATTGCTTGTCAAGTACTAAAGGCTGGCCCCCTTCTGTACTAACTATGCAATATAACAAATGTTCAATTGATCATAGTGATCTCTCAATAAATCTTTCCACTTCTCTATATTGATCGATATTGCGAAGATTAAAGCGATCAGGAAATGCACAGTACGAGCGAGGTTACCTCCGAATCGTAGGGTGATAGTGATACCAATGTTACTGCAGGTATCAATAAGGATAAGACTGAGTAAGAGTATAACCCGGATAGTGAGTTGTACGAAAAGTAGCAACGTTGATGGAAAAAGGATACAGTATGGATTGTAGCACTAGAAGATGTGCTGAGGAAGGGTAGAACGACTCTTTGCTTCCTACCTGATTCCGGGACGGAATCCTTTTAAGGAGGGGAGACTGTAAGAACCCCAAATTTTGGATATAATTAAAACTTTTTATTAAGTAATGATAAAATGAAGAACAATGATTCCGGCAACAAGGTCACCAGCTCTAATGAATGGTGGTTTCAAAGAACAATGATTGTAATGAATGGATATTGCTTTGGACAATGATCCTGATGCATTGGTATATTGTCAGAATAGAGTAATTCGATGGTTGAGAACCTAGATAAGAATAATCTACCATCCAGGAAGGAGCTAATGGATCCTTGAAAGGAAATGAGTACGTGCATAGTGTTTCCCATACGTGCATAGTATTTCCCGTACGTGCATAGTGTTTCCTGTACGTGCATAGTAATTTGGTGGATGAATAGTGATTTTGTAAGTTGGAAAACTTTTCACGCCACCCTATGTACGGGACGTGATATGGATGTTTCGAAGTCATATTAGTAATACGCGGAGGAAATAAGTGAATGCAGAGACGATCGGAATTCAGAAATTCCAAATTCTTTTTCGGTATAATATTTGACCGGACAGTGGATTAAATATTATTATAATCCAAGAATTGAGATATTAACTTTGAGGATTTGATATTTTGGGATATTATTATATTTGATTTAAGAATGAAGGTAGGAAACCACTAAGGAGTGGTTATGGCTACAATGTAATTATTGATATTTGGAAAGAATGAATAGAATTCGACCTTATTATGTTTATGTCTTGAAGAATGCTAAAGGGTGACAACATAGGTAAGAATAATCTATCTTCTAAGGGAATAAGATATGGCAACTTCAAGCAAGAGAATACCCTCATGTCATCCAGATCGATAACGATTAATCCAGTAGTTCCGTAAAAAGGTTAAGGAACGATCGAAAGAGAATACGGACAATTGTACCACCCTAAGAGAACAAGTAAAGAATACAGAATGAATAGTGTTTGGTGGGAGTATATAATAATATGAGACGACACTATACAGAAGCATTCGGAACGGATTTCCGAGTTCGTATTAGTGATCCAGGGGGAAAATAAGTGTATGTAAAAGCTGTCGGATTCTGAAAAACCGCACTTTTATTTTCTCCGAGAGTTCCCTGGATACTGATAGCCTTAAGTATTTAACGAATGGATTTAAGGAATATAAATTGGAAAGTTAGAATGAAAGATGGAGAATGAAAGTATTAATATTAAAGAGGATTCCCGGTAAACCCTAATTAGAAATCCGTGAAATATTCTCACGAACGATCAATCGAAAAGGGTAATAACCGGACACAGAAACAAGCAGAGGAAGCAAGAGTATTGTGCAAGCTACTAGAATAAATATCTAGCAACCAAGTGGCTTAGAGTAACTAGCATGCTTAGAGATTTAAACTAGTACTTAACAAGCAACCACTTGGTTAGCCTTAGCACCATCCAAAACTCAACACTTGTCTTGCCAAATACATCACCCCATGCATCATCACTTTATTAAAGCAACCAAGGATGAGATATTATGTTAAACATATCACTTTATGCATTATTGTCAAGAGCAACCAAGCAAAACTCCTCCTCCCCCCATTATTCCATCCATTCGGCTATTTCCTTAATTCCAAATCCAAAGTCCAAGCTCCCACCATCATTTGATCTTGTAATTTTTAAGGTGAGTTCTATATTTCAAGAAACTAATCTCCTAGAAATTTCAAGTCCAAAATCCTTTGTTTCCATTTTCAAATAAATCATTTACAAGGAGGGTGAATAGTGTTCTTCAAGAACTAATGTTGGTTTTCTTTGATTTTTATGGTTGATTTAGCTAGCTTAAGGCCACCCAAGGATCATACAAAGCTTAGTGAGGCTAGAACACACTCCAAGGAAGGTATAAAGCTCTTAAAACCCTAACCCTTGTTTGAGATTTAAGCATGTTTATGATAGTTATAACTTAGTTATGGTTATGTTAAGATTATAAGCATGATTATGTATGGATTTTTGGATTAATGATGTAAATACCTAGATGAACGGAAAGGCATTGCTTGGCCTCAGTTCATGTATATAAGTCATGTATATGTTGTTTGGGTTGGATACTATGTTTATGGGAAGATTCGGAATTGGTAGATATTCGATTTACAGCCGTTATAATGCCCGATTTTGCAATACCATGTTTTGTATGCCATTTTTCATGTCGAACCCCTACTGTCCAGAGACCTTATCTGCCATGATAGGATAGGTAATGTTCTAAGCTTCGTTTTGATATAAAGATCACGTGAAACGGACTTACGGTTTAGGATTTATGACCAAATTACTAAAAGTAGTTCGAATCCGTAAACGAAAGTTCGTAACTGTAATTGAACCCTCGTAAACTATGTAACGTCATGGCGAACCTTGGTAAATAAATACTAGAGGTAAAAAGGAAGGCGTGAAAGAAAACTGTATGTCAAAAGGATCATTTTTCGATTTATTAAAAATGTTCGAGTCGAGGTTAAACGCGAACGAACCCCTAAAAACCCGCTTGGTTATAACCTTGGTAAAACGCTTAGAAAACGAACGATAAAACTCGGAGTATAGTATTGGTTCGTAACGATCGACTTTAGAACTCATATGACTTAAGTATGTCCCAAGTATAAGTACAATGACATGTCGTATTAACGAACGAATGTCGGGTCGGATCAGTGATAAAAGTAATCCACTAAAAGGGGTATAGCGAGATAACTCGAGAACGAGTTTCGAATTAAGTATAACTTAACTTTTAATATGTTAAGTGATTAATCCCGAATGCCTTGGCTATTTATAGATCACCAAGCTGAACCGGGACCCGCTACCACTACCCCTTACCGTACTCGACTACCAGGCAAGTTTCAATTCCCTTCTTTTAGGCTGTTGTTGTGATTGAATAATATATATATATATGATTGCTGATATACATATGCCATTGCATGCATGCCTACTTTCAAGTTGAATTGATATACTTGTTCCCTGAATGTTATTGTTGGCTTATAAGCTAGATAGTTATATATCAGTTATAAGCCGGTTATTGTAAGACCCTCATAGAAGGGCGTATATATCTTATTAATCAAAAATAGACCGGGAGTCAATATTCCTTGATATATCGAGATTACCTCGGAAGAAAATATTTAAGTAAATATTTTCTATTATTTGGGCGACGAATATTATTTGAATATTCGTTCGAGACTAATTATTTTAACGATCCTTACTTCAAATAATTATTTGAACGTAACTATTCAACGAATAATATTTCTCAATATTCATTCAGAGTCGAATTGATTATCGACTATTATTTCGAATATTCTTCTAAAGATGAGACTATTAAATGAATATTATTTTGGATATTCTTTTAGATTATTATTTTATTAAATAAATATTACTTTTGAATATTCATTTAAGATATTAAATACTTGATGAATATTATTTTAATATTCATCTGAAGCTTGATTTAATTATCGAATATTATCTCGAATATTCCTTAAGGCTTGGATTACTAAATGAATATTACTTGATATTCATTTAGGATATTATTCATTAAATGAATATTACTTTTGAATATTCATTTAAATTCCTAATTAATTATGAATATTACCTTAAATATTCTTTTCAGGTCTTATTAATTAATGAATATTGTTTTGAATATTCATTTAAATATTTATTTATTCAATAAATATTCTCCTGATATTTCTTCAGGGATTATTTTGAGAAATACTCTGATTTAAGACATTCTTTCATATTCCTAAATATTCTGTAAAATATTTTAATTCAATAAATATTCTCTGAATATTTATTCCATACTTAGAATAACCTCAATAAGGGTTATCTTCTTCGATTATTACGAAAAATATTTCGGAGTCATATTATTATTAATCTTATATCAAGAAAGGTTCTCAGACATCATTCTTCTTCGAGTCTATCTCCTTAATAATAAGGGAACCTTACTTGGAAAATGTTATTTATCTTGTCGACTTCCCGGTCATAAAGTATTCCCTTCACCCGCAACTCGGGTGCTGTTGACTTATTAAGTCGTTGCTTACCTTCTCATCTTTCGAGGGGTAAGATTACTGGAACAAGTTAATATCCGTTACCAAGTAATAGCTTGGGAGTTATTGGTAAATTTTCCTTTCCAACTAGATACGACTACTTTGTGGAGTCTTATCAACAAGTATTATACTTGGGGAAAGGGGGACGAACGTTACATTCAGAATCATGAATTCTATTTGAACTAGGAGTCGTGTAAGAGGCCGAGTAGCGCCGGTCCATCCCCTTTGGCCCAACCGTTGGCCGGGGAGAGCTAGTAAGGCGATATACAAGTAAAGCCGTCAGTTCTTCCTTCTACCGGTAGTAAATCTAATTTGAGCTGTACGATCTCGACTGATCATCAAGATTGGAACAGCGGGCGCGGTGAATACTCCATCATTGGTTCATCATCCAAATTTATTTATTTCCTGCAACATGATTACTGTTGGCAGAATTGGAAAAGTGTCATAACTGGAGTTGCAACCTTTTCTTGCAAGTTCCTCTTCTTAATAACAATAAGAATATCTCGCTTACTTTGATGTAGCAGATATTTCTACAAACAAATACTTTAAGTTACCTTGTAACTTCATCGTTCATATTATACTGGCATCATTTCCGTAAATGCATGGCATATGGTTTGAAAGATACTTTTGAACTGTTATACATTATCGTTCAGTTATATGTTATTGTTGGTGGGCTATTGCTCACCCTTGCTTTATTATTATATCACAACAACAGCTAGACCAGATGACTCGCACAAGGCGCACTCGACGCGGGCGAGGACTATAAGACTACCAGAGCTGAAGAAGAAGCTATTGGTAGGGTATATTTATTCTTTTAGTACCAAGAATATAGTCTAGTATGACTTATGTAAATGGATGGCAAAGAGTATGTATTTATATTGAAATTCTTTTGGATTGTAAGAACTCATAATGTGATTAATAAAAATATGATTGTTACTCTGATTTCATCTCTGGGACTATAACGGGTGTGTTTTATATTGTTGTGTTGGGTAATAGAGACGTAATTTATTTTATGTTAAGGGAAGTTCAATTGTTGTGGACAGAATTGGAAACCGTAACCACCGGATCCCGGAACCCGGATCTGGGGGTGTTACATTTCCGATTATTTTGTAAAGCACGTTGCAGAGGGCTATAGGTCTTAGATCGGACATACTTGTCGGATGTTTCTTCTTTGGAATTAAAACTAACAAAGTGTCATTTAGACATTGTGGAATTTTTCCATCCCTAAAAAACTTCTGCACTGTTCTGACTATGTCTGCCCCAACAATAGGCCAACACTTTTGGTAAAAACCCGACGTGGCCATCAACACCCAGGGCCTTGTCTGGGTTCATGCCAAAAATCGCAGATTTTACCTCTTCTGAACTAACATCCTCCATAAGCCACATGTTATGATCTTCTGTAATTGTAGGCTTAATTTCCTGAAGAATTCCTTCAATCACAACCCCTCTTGATAGAAAGATGTCTTTGAAGTAATCTTCCATGAGATTGTGAAGACCATTTTCTTTATCGAACCAAGTATCATTTCCACCCTGAAGTTTAGTGATCAAATTGTTTCTTCTACGAACTGTGGCTGAAGCGTGGAAATATTTAGTATTGCGGTCACCGAGTTGAAGCCACAATTGTTTAGATCTCTATCTCCAGTAAATTTCTTTCTGATGATAGATTTCTGTAAGCTTGTGTTGGCACTCAATATATTGAGCAGCTGATCTATCGTCTCTCTTCCCTCTAAGATCTTTTAGAAGTTTCTTACATAACTCGATTCTTTTTTTGAAGTTTGCAGTTATCTCCCTTCCCCAGACGTCCAAGGCTGCTTTACACCCTTCCAATTTATCTTGAACTGGCATTGTAGTACTCAAGCTCCAGTTAGTACGAACTAACTCTATACACTTAGAATCAGTTAGCCAGGCATTCTCGAAGCGGAAAGTTTTCGTGAAACCATACCTCTGCATTGTTTTTGGAATAAGAAAGATAGGGCTGTGATCTGAGAGAGTGACTTCTAGATTGATCAGTTGAGCTGATCGAAATTCATTCAACCAACTTGAATTTGCCATAGCTCTGTCGAGTCTAACTTCAATCCAATTGTTTGTTCCTCTGCCTTTCTCCCAAGTAAATTGGTGACCAATTAAATCTAAATCCATTAGGTCACACTCCAAAACTGATTTATTGAACCCCTCAATTAAAGAGTGTAGATAAGGGTTACCTCCACGTTTATCACCATGATTCATCGTGTTGTTGAAATCACCCAATACACACCACGGCATATCTGACAACTCCTTCAGATTTCTGAGACGATTCCAAGTGTTGTGCCTTAGACTTCGGTTTGGTTCCCCGTTGATACCCGTAAGCCTCCACTCCACCATATTCTCTAGTTTGACAATGACATCTATGTGATTAAAGGAATAACCAATAATCTGAGCATCATCCTTGTTTCTCCAAAGCATTAAAAGACCTCCGCTTTGGCCTCTAGCCTCCACTCCAAAGCAACCATCGTATCCCAGTTTCATCGATACCCTTGCCATTTTAGTATTGTCAGCACGGGTTTCACATAAAAATATAAAGTTGGGCCGCTTTTGATATACTATATCTATTAGGAATTGAACGGTCTGTGGGTTCCCAAGCCCACAGCAATTCCAACTGAAAGAAGTCATAACTCTTGGCGGGCCTCGAGTCCAGAACCCGCCCCATATCCATTTTTTGGCAACCCAATTAAGTCACAGCCCATGTCCACATCCACGTTATCGTTCAAAGTTACATTTTCTATTCTCCTCCTTTTTAGATCTACTACAATCAAAGCCCCATTTGTCCCCCCAGTATGCTCGACAGCTCCGTTTTCTATACCATCCTCTTTTTCTAAATTCGAAACTTCCGAATTTTTTGAGTTCCCCGCCTCTGCTTTTGTCCCCATGATTCCCCTACCAGTTAAACTGCTTTCCATGATTCCTTTATTACTTTGTTCTGTTCTGTTATCTTCTTTCTTCTCCGATTGCTCCACTGTATTTGCAATTTTTTCTGATGTTTTCAATGTCACGGGCTCTTGTCTAAGCCATTTTGACCCGAAGGTTTGCACCACTCGTCTTGGAGCTGCTCTCATCCAGGCCCCATACATCCTCTCTGAGACATCCCCTTCTTGTTGAACTAGTTTAGGACAGAATCTCTCCGAATGACCTATGATTCCATAGATAAAACAAAAGTTGGGGCATGCTCATACTTAAAATTAACCCACACCCAGTCACCCCCCTTTCTCTTTAGTTTCATTTTCCTGTGCAATGGGGCTTCTATGTTAACTCTCACCCTTACTCTGAAATACTCTTTCCAGGGTCCTTGAAAATTATTGACATCATTTTTGACAAAGTTGCCAACGTAATTCCCAATGTCTTGGATCACTTTTTCAGATCGAAATCCGGCCTGTAAGTCGGGAATTTGAACCCACATGTCCAGATGATTCAGACGCACATTCTTTAGATTATCTCCTGGCTTCAATCTTTCAAATATCAGTTGAGCTCTATTGAATGTCCAAGGACTCCCATCGATAACTCTATTTATGTCCAACTCATGGTAGAATTGAAACAAATAAAGATTAGCTTCTATCTCCTTCACAAACATGCCTTTACCTGGTTTCCACAGGCTTGCTAAAGTGTTTTGCATCGCGTTGAAATCCACCGGAATGTCCACTAGAAACCTTCCCAGTAGAGACCATCTCATATCTATGCTATCCAATTCCTCTTCTTCCCCTTCATATTCAACACCCCCAGCCTCTTCTTCCTCAAGATTCATTGCTGCATATTTCTCTTCAATCTCGTGCATATTTTTACTTTGTGATTCCATGTTGTTTTAACGGTAGGACAGAACAAAAAGGGACTAAACTGAACACACTGAACAAGTTACGCTGAACTCATGCCATAAGACAAGACTTGCGCCTTACTAATTTGATTGTTCTCTGTATAAACGAGTGAAGAAGTGTATATTGGATATTAATTGAAGAGTCTAGTTTAGTTTGTGAAAACTGAGGTTGAAGTTTCCTAGCAATCCAGTTGACACCAACATCCCTGAAAATAATAGCATCACAATTGATCTGTGCATATCCCATCAGTTACACTAATTGAGGTTGGAGGTACAATGACCCTATATATTGAACAATCTTTCGTTGTGCAAGGTGAGCTCTCGCAATAATCGCAGCTATTTAAGATTTGAAGCGCGATCAGATCTCCCAATACACCATAGAAATCATTCTTAAAACGACATGACAACAAACTAAAACGTAACAAAACATAGACCCAAAAAATTGAGGACAACCAAAAAGAAAATGGATATGATAACAAAACCTCACGAAAGGAAGATGTTTATTGAAAGAAAATTAAGAAAAAGGGGGCCTCAGGCCGGTGCAGAAATCACCACCGGAGGAATACACTTGGAATCTACTTTACAACGAAGAAAGGAGACAGAGCTTCAAAGTCAAGGGATGACTTAAATTATTATATATTTAGTAATTATAGATAAGTGTAATACGGTAAATGAAATTTGTTGGTCGATAGATTTGTTGTGAAACATTTTTCATTGAACCAAATACAACACATGGACAATGGATAGTGTATACATTTTCTTGTTGAAAATCTCAATATATATTAGGGGCCATTAAGCTAATTTCTTGTTAAAAATCCTAATTTTTCATTGTTTAAAAATTATGTACGTTGTTATGTTTACGCCATATTTTCGGTTGCATCTATTATCTCCCAAATTTCCAAATACGTATCTATTAATAATTAACTTAATCCCCAAGTTAATTATTTCCTCTCTCTGAAACGAGGAATTATCTCCAATTAATGATAGAAAATATCTCCAAACGATATCCTTTAAATGAGGAAGGTATCCCAACGCGAATATAATTCAAAGAGATAAAATCTACTAATTCCCAAAATACATCCCTTAACAATCATAGGGATTAAAAACCAATCCTTAACTCCTTATAAATATAAGGTACGCAGGCATCTTGAAAAAGGAAGTCCAACCCCAAACATCTCAAATCCCCCTATTTTCATGATTTCGTTATTCCAGCAACCTCCAAAATTTGTTATCACCAAATTCCTCCGTTAACAATTGGCGCTAGAAGGAGGGGATTAATTTTTGATTGTGGAGGACAATCAAATCATCTATATAGTATATACATGGGGGGTTATATTGGATTTTAGGCGGCTTTAATGGAGAAGCGGGGGTGGAGGCGGCGGGCTATTTTAAATTTTATATATCCGGCGATAGAGTTTCACCAGTGACAAGATCAAAGATTTCAATTTTGAAGACTACAACAAGCACATGCTGGCGAGGCAAAAACAAAAACAAAAAAAAATCATAACAAGGCTTGAGGTTTGCAGGTGAACGAGACAAAAGTGATGCGTGCAAAGATAACATGCTCGTGGAGCCTACATGTGAAGATGGAATATGAATCAAAAGTATTGAAGAAAAAAAAAAGAGAAGCAGTACGATTAGAAGAGGAAGTCAAAACAGGCCTGAAGATTAAGCCCTCACAAAAACAAATTGCAAGTTGGATCTACAGGAAAGAAAAAAAACAACAATCGGAAAAAAGACAAGGAAAAGAAGAGTAGAAGGCGACAATGGAAGCATAAAATAAATTTGCAGCATTCGAAGCTCTACTGGTTCGGTTCGAAAAAAAATGAGATAAGTTTTCTACTTAGTTTATTTTTAATTTTATGACTATATAAATATTTATATCATGAATATTATATTTTTATTACTAAAATATTTGGGAGACATAAATTATTTTTGATTAAATATTTTATGCATGCTTAGATTAACATGTTTATTCCTTTGACCTGTTTAGTATTCGTGTTTAGATTAATTGTTTTATTAGTATACTAATGTACAATTCTTGATTAAGTTAATTTTTAATGCATGTCAAAGTCATCAAGGTGCATAATAACATAGGAATAAAGCTGTTGTTGACATATGTTACTTGTATATGCCATGTATTAAGTTATTAATTTTATATTAAATGTTAATATGTGGTAATTGGTTCTTACATCAATTTTATGTGTTCTGATTAAAGAGGAGGAAACAACTTGATTATTATTATGTACTCTCGCATGAATTGGACGGATAGATAAAAAAGTAACAAGGCGAAGGAGCATAGTACGATGCCTACTGCGGTAAAAAAAAATATAGGAAAAGGCAAGGATCAACCGACCAAAGCAAGGTAGGAAGACGAAGGTTGGGACCTGTAGGATAAAGAAAAAACAAATCAAGACAAACAAACTGAGCAGTGGTCACCGTGCGACGACAGGTCAAAAAAAAAGGTTCAGCAGTACTCGAAAATCACTCTTCCTTGTAAAATCGAGACCCATTGGGTATTGCTGATAATTTTTAGAAGATCTTTGGGTGTTACAAATAATTTTTAGAAGACCTTTGGGGGTTGATGATAATTTTTAGAAGACCCTTTGGGTGTTGCTGATATTTTTTAGAATACCCTTTGGGTATTGCTTATATTTTTTCGGAAGACCCTTTGGGTATTGCTGATAATTTTTAGAAGACCCTTTGGGTATTGTTGATAATTTTTAGAAGACCCTTTGGGTATTGCTGATATTTTTTAGAAAACCCTTTGGGTGTTGCTTATATTTTTTAGAAGACCATTTGGGTGTTGTTGATATTTTTTCGGAAGACCCTTCGGGTATTGCTTTTATTTTTTGAGAGATCCTTCAAGTGTTGCTGATAACTTTTTTGGAAGAATCTTGGGATATTGATATAGTTTTGGGAAGATGACCTCCTCTAAGGAGGGTCTCCATTATTTTTTGTAATAGACGACCTCCTCTAAGGAGGGTCTTCATGATTTATTTAAAAGACGATCTTCTTTAAGGAGAGTCTTAGTAAGAATGAAGCGATCTTCGGAAAATCCACCTCCTGTGAGGAGGGTATTTCTGATATGGGGAACGACCTCCTTTGAGGAGGGTATCCCGAATTATAAAATCCTTGCAAAAACCGTACTCCCGGCGCCTCATCAAGGTACGATCTTCATGAACATGATCTCCCGGGAGGAGAGTGTTTCTGGAATATTGGATATGACCTCCCGAGAGGAGGGTATCCCGATAATTAAAATCCTTGCTAAAATCGTACTTTCGGGGGGGATGTTCGTACTTCCGGCGCCTCATCAAGGTACGATTTCCAGGAACATTATCTCCCGGGAGGAGAATGTTTCTGAAATTTGGATATGACCTCCCAAGAGGAGGGTATCCCGATAATTAAAATCCTTGCAAAAACCATACTTCCAGGGGGGATGTCCGTACTTTCGGCACCTCATCAAGGTACGACTTTGGGAATATGACCTCCCGAGAGGAGGGTATTTCTAGAATGAGGATACGACCTCCCGAGAGGAGGGTATTCCGAGATTTATTAAGAAGATATTTTCCATATTTTTTAGGAATACGACCTCCTTGAAGGAGGGTATTTCTTGCTATGATTGTTTTTCAGGATATTGCTCGGATTGCTTTTTACGACTTCCCAAATAATGCTTGAACGACCCTCGAAGATACATTCTCTTACACCTATAAAACTTATTCTTTTTTACATCTCGCATATTGTCTCGTTTACATCTACTTGCATATTACGGGCACCTTGGTGCTCCATATTATTTACTAATCCTCATCTCCTAGTTGTTTTAGTGACTGAGGAAATTTGGAAGATCGTAGCATGCTTAGTTCTCCAGTCCATCAAGTTTCACTGAAGAACTGGGGGGTAGTTGTTACGCCATATTTTCGGTTGCCTCTATTATCTCCCAAATTTCCAAATACGAATCTAATAATAATTAACTTAATCCCCAAGTTAATTATTTCCTCTCTCTGAAATGAGGAATTATCTCCAATTAATGATAGAAAATATCTCCAAACGATATCCTTCAAATCAGGAAGGTATCCCAACGCGAATATATTTCAAAGAGATAAAATCTTCTAATTTCCAAAATACATCCCTTAACAATCATAGGGATTAAAAACCAATCCTTAACAGAACTGCGTTGACTTGATCCTTATAAATATAAGGTACGCATGCATCTTGAAAAAGGATCCGACACATCTAACAAGTCGAGACACCTCTCAAGTCCAACCCCAAACATCCAAAATCCCAAATCCCCCTATTTTCATGATTTCATTATTCCAGCAACCTCCAAAATTTGTTATCACCAAATTCCTCCGTTAACATGTCCAAATCTTTGCATATGTCCTAAGCAGATCTAATGGGCTGAAATAGTGGTCCACAACTTATAATGGGCCTAAAGATGAAGATTGGGTTACCAAATCCCACCACCAGGAGCTGGTCCAACATTTACCAACACAATATTCTCTATGGAAGCCTGCGACCATGAGCCGTGGGTCGCACTCGTTAGTAGTCCCCAGTGTAGGATCGCACCTGCCTCGTCTCTCTCTACAAGGTCCAGCATGGCCTAGGTAACTCTTATTATGAAGACTCATAGCTAAGCCCAGTGAGGTCGCATGAGTAGATATGAAGGCTCATAGCTAAGCCCAGTGAGGTCATATGATTAGATATGAAGAATCATAGTTAAGTCCAATGTGGTCACATGAGTATAATTATCTCCATACTTGGGACCACCTCGCATGACTAAGCTCAGTTAGGTCGCACGCAAGGCCCTCGTAAGCTTCTCCATTAGCCTCGCAAGAGAGGCCTCGTGATTCTAGCATCATGTTAGTCATATGTAACCTTTATTGGGCCATGGGTCACGAGCAGAATTAATGGACTATTAGCATCAGCCCAAAAGTGAGTGGACTTGGGCCAAGATGGATCTCCAGAAAACCTAGCACGTCTAGGTAACTTCTTCTTCAAGAACTACGTGTGGCTTGACTCCCTATAAAAGGGTACGTAGGCCACTTGTTAGGATTGATTGACAGTTTGCAGCAAGATAGAATAAATAGTTTTTCTCTGACATTCAACTAATCAACAAACAAGATCAGCCAGAAACATTCACAAATCTCCTCCGTGTTTGATAACGTGTATTTTATACACGTTTTGTCTCTCATTCTCTTACATTTTTGTTAGTTTCGAATGTTGTTTTATAGATATTAATTACGTTTTTCATCTTTCAGTGCCTCGTGCTTAATTGTTGAAAAGATGGCTTATTTTGAGCTTGAAAGAAAAGATTATTCAAGAGGGAAGTTAAAAATTACAAGCTCGCGTTGCCGGGAAGTTTTTATTGTATAATCTTGAAGATTTTGTCTCGCATGGTCGTTCGTAAGGTCGTTCAATGAGTTTAAAAGGAGCAGTCAACTGTATAGGCTGCTGTACGGCCGTTCAACAGGCCGTGCAGAGTGTTCCAAGTAGTGCAGATTGGGCAGTCGTGTTCTTCGCGTTCTTAGCAAAATATCAGTATTTTGCTCCGTGATTCCAGCAACCTCCATAAATATTGTTATGCCAATTTCTCCCTTTAACATTTGGCGCTAAAAGGAAGGGCAGTCATCATATCGGGAGAAGGATGACTAAGTCGAACAAGAAGAACGAGGGAACAACAATGGGGAGTCCCCGGGGTCTCACAAGACACCCAAAGGCACTACCCCTATGAGCGATCCCCTAGAAACGATCCCCAAGAGCGATCCCAGGCTAGAAGCCAAGGTTCGGAACGACCCCCTTTCCTCGTAAAGAGCGTGAGTAGTCCATTATCGCAATGACAGACCCCCCCTCTCCTCGTAGAGAGCGTAAGCGGTCACATTGTCATCATGACAGACCCCCATCTCCTCATCGAGAGCGCGAGCGGTCCCATAAGTACAAACCTGACCCCCTGGATCGCCAAAAGAAGGATCACAAGGAGGACATAAAAAATTGAAGATAAGGAGATCAAGGTTGGGGACTTCAACTTCGACGAGATAAGATACGCCCCCGATCCTTGGGAAGAGGGGGGACGCCCCCGACCCTTGGCGGAAATGAGGAGGTCCTCGACTACCTCAATACACCGGGAAGAGCAAGTGACTACTGCCAATAATGGTCCAAACTCCTGTAAAACAAGGTCCATGGTAGGGCCTGACCATCTATCAAACAAGCCCCCTGCTTGGTATGGACTTCACTAATATCAGTATACATTTCCCCAATCCGAGGGAGATGCCTCGAGGCGCTTTGAAGGGCCAAGCATTGACTGATTTCATTTTTGAATTTTCTCTTCAATCTGAGTGAGATGCCTAGGCTTTCATTGTGACAGTGAAACCCATGGAGAAGAAGACATGATGTGATCCCATGGTGGGACCTCTTTATCAATGGAGCTGTAAACAACGAAGGGGCCGGAGCCGGGATCGAGTTAGTCACTCCTGAAGGTCATAAGTTAGGAAGTGCAGTTCATTTCACCTTCAAGGCCATAAATAACGAGGCTGAGTACAAGGCTCTCATCATTGGCCTCAAGCTTGCACTAGAGATGAAAGGAGAGAAGCCAAAGTATTTAAAAATCAAAATGAGCGCAAGACCTCAATATCTACATTCTTTTTGAGCTCAACAATCTTCTTACATGTGCAACATAGGGAAGCCTGTTATGACATTAAAGAAGCTAAGTGCTCTCGCTTAGCGTTGAAGAGTCCAAATGCCTCGGGACAACAGTGAAGAGGCCAAGTGCCTTGGGATAGCATTTAAGGAGTCAAGTATGCTCATAGCGGGATCACATCAAAATTCTCTTCATTACAAATGGTGTTAACTCCAAATAATACAAGAAGATTGCTGAAACACTTTGATTCCTCATCACATCAACAATGATAATGAGGAATCGGGGGGTAGTGGCATTACATAAACACCTCTTCTAACAAGACATTTGAAAAATTGCAAGGCCAGCTTCTAGCGACGCGAGGTCGCAAACCCGACATCTTGCGATGCGAAGCCTCTCAGCCCCATAGGCGATGATCGTTGAGTCCATAAGTCTATACAATGCGGAACTATCTCAACTCATATGCTAAGGTCAATCTTTCAATGATCAGGATCATTTGAAGACCCCCATCAGCTATCCTAAAACACTTGGAAAAACCAACTTAACAGATATGGAGAGGAGTTATGGAGGAATCTATACATGCTAAAATCATGCAACATGAGTCCCTTGTACAAGCATATGCGAGGTCTATAGTACTTTGCAATATTATAAACATCAAATAAAGGAGCATCAATAAAGCAAGCCAATCGAGGTTCAAGGGGCATCCAAATAAATAAAAGAAATTAAGTCTACAAGTGCAAGGCAAATAAATGGAGTGCCCGCATCTCCATTGAGTCTAGAAGATAAAGTTTAAGAGCAAGAAAAGGAAATCATGGGGATCCAGTTGCTGCTTCCTCATTCATCTCCATCTTGAGGTTATCAGCAAACTTCTCGATTTCTTCATCCAACCGGTACCAATCAAAGTCGTCAACCTTTTCAAGGAACTTTTTCATGAAGTCAACGGATCCTTTGATCTCAACCTCCTCAATGATAGTGGGGAGAGCATCAGCAGCATCTTTAGCTTCCTTCTCTAGCTCAGCGATGGGGTCTGTAAGCTCCTTGATCTTGGAGTCTAACTGCTCCTTCTCAACAGTATGATCCAGCTTAAGCTTCTTTTTAGCTGACTTCTCCTCCTGAAGCTCTCTCTTAAGCTTCTCAGTATTGTCTTCAAATTCTTTCCTCCAACTATCCTTTGCATCCTCGGCATCAGCCTGAGCCTGTGCAAGTGTGGATTTCAGATTCGCTATCTCTCCACTCATCTTACTATTGGAAGAAGCCAAGGCTCGAATCTCCGTGTGGTGACTCAACTGATGAAAGAAAAGCTCAGCTATAGCTTTAGTCTTGGAAGCATTGGACTCCTCCAGAGATTGTATGGACCAGGCATACATGTCAACGTCAGAAACATGGGCATGTGACAAATTTCCATATGTTTGGCGGACCAGTCCAGGAGGAGGATGAAGGGGCAAGAGACTCTTGTCGTCTTTGTTCTTCTTCAGTGGTGGTTCTTCATGCAGAGTCGTTATCTCAGTTGGCTTTTTCCTACTAGAAGGGAGGGAAGAAGATGATTGTCGAAGAGGCTTTGTGAGAGTTGTCTACTTTGGAGGAGGCATGACAACGTCAGACTTGGTAGCTGAACCCCAAGAAGGGTTAAGAGAAGCACTCGCAGCTTTGTCCTTCTTCATGAAAGGGATCCCGGAATACTTCTTGGAAGGCATGCCTGTAAATATATAGAAAAAAATACATCAATACAAGGCAAAATAAGTAAGCCAGGCATGCAACAGCAAATTGGTTCAATGCAAGTTGTATGTGATGCAGTAAGTCAGTATGAGCTACAATGCAATGCATATGGAGTAGAGGTCATGGCCTCATATTACATTTATTAACGACACCTATATCAGCTAGTCCCTCGGGGGGATTGACGATATTCTTTTTCAGGGTCATTCTCGCCCTTTGCCTTAGAAACCCACACCGAACTAAATTATTTTCGGTAAGTAAGAGCTGAAGATTTCTCCTCTCGGCAGGAAGTTTAAGAATGTTGTATGCTCTCTCCTTGTGTTCGCCTTCAAGCATGGGACGTCATGGTGCATCTATAATGAAACAAATAAGTGTGAATATGGTTAGTGCCACAACCCATGATACTAATGAATTTTGTATGAAAAAAGACTGCTAAGTCAGAGAAACTTACCTTGGTTAATGTTAAAGGCGGTTGGCACACGAGGCACATCATAGATATAGAAGTACGGCCTTTTCAAGTCTCTAAGTGTTCTTGGGCCACCAAAAATCAAGTTCTTGCCATAGAACTCTGGATAGACAGAGAAGTAAACATAGCTGAATTCCTTAGCTCCACAATTTTTTTAGTGACGAAGTAGTTGAGTTGCTCAGCAGTCAGTCTAGGGTATCCCTCAATGTTATACATGATGTAGAGACTAATCATAACTTTGTATCGCATACCTCACGAATGAATGGATAAAGAGGTGAAGAAACCCCAAGTTCAAGGAGTGTAGTAGTTAAAACCATGCGGAGTGGCCTGCCCCCATTCTCTTTATAATTGAAGCGGTAAGATCACATATGCTCTTGAGGAAGGACAATGCGGCCTTCTACGTGATACTTTTCGATGGCTTTTGCTAAGGTATCCTGTTTGAGGCTGGTTGGAAGATCTTTACAGCAGAGAATATGCCCTACCCTCTTCTTTCCCTGGGGGTACATAGTACCTTCAAGCATTGGTTGACTGAGAGGGTCATAAGCTTCACCATCGGAGAGCTCAGGAACGTAATCATAATTACAAAGATTAACTGTACAGGTGACATCCTCCAACTCTTTTGTGGCAAGGGACTCCTCTTCATCTGTCTCCTCCTTCTCAAAGTATTCTTCAGTGATCTTGGTCTGAGGAAGAACCCCTCCAGTTGGGACATGAGCATGGATGACGCCTTCTAGTGAACATGAGCTTGAATCACTAAGTATCTCATCTTGTACCTCTTTAGATGATGATGGGGAGGTCGGGAAGGATGAACATTCTTTTTAGCATGAGCCCTTTGGAGCTACTCTGAAGCCTTTTCTTTATTTAGAGGCCGCCTCTCTGATAAGGGAACGCGGGAGGAGCTGAAACTAGGGAGAATCATATTCTCCAGTCTCCAAGCGTATGAACGAGTCTCTCTATTAAAGCTTTCGTTAGGACCTACAATGATTTTAGTCCTTTTATACTGCATATGTGAATGATCCTGTTCGTTGTCACTTCTCTTCAAAATCAAGATTGATATATGGGGGGTGGACGATTCAATTAAGCAGAAAGCATGAATGTATGTACGTGTATGAGGCGTGTATGTGATAATTATGCAAGCATGGAGAACATATGGCATGGGCAATCATGGTGATTATACAAGTAAAGAGGAGAAATAAAAGCAATTTAAAGGATTGAAGTATCAAACCTTATTCGGAAGACGTAAATCCGGATGAACGCGAAGAACTCGGATGCGTGTGCACTAAGTAATTCACTTACGAGGAGCACCGTAGATCTTGGAGCAAGTTGGTGTTAAGTTATTTGTGTTCTTGAAGAGAGGTGAATAATGAATCCATGAAGGGGTATTTATAGGCGAGGTATGAAGAGGCCCAAAATAATATGCGATTCGGGATTTAAAAATTTTACGGATCGGAATATTTGATTTGAAGTTGGATTTGTAAAAGTGGATCTACGGGCTCACTTTAATAATAAAAGTCGGATATATATTTGAGATAAGATTGGATTTTTTGAAAATAAAAAGAAAATCTATTCAAAAAAGTAATTACACGAAGCTGAAGAGGAAATTTTTTTAAAAAAAGGGAGCCACTACGCAGGACGCCTCACGTGTTCAGAGGCCTGGTGTGAGGTGGAGTTTCGTATGAAAGGTGACATGATGCGACGAGGGGTTGCATAAAAAGAATTACTAATACAAATCAATGAAATCAACTGGAAGGATAATCAGTAGTGGGACCAGCGAGGACATAAGATGGAAGCCAAGACTCACGTGTTTAAAAGGAGGAGGCTCGCGTGTTTAAAAAAAATATAATAACTTGCGGGGTGAAAATGCAAACCGAGGTGACATATGCGAACCGAGGTGAACAAAAAAAATTGCATGCAAGGTGAATTAGCGTGTACAAATTATGAGGCAAGGAAGTCACCTGGATGGAATATTGGTGGAGGACCAACGTGGATTAGTATTAGAAAAGGAGATAACAAAACAAGTCACAACAGGAGGTTTTATTGTCAGGTCATGCAATGACACAAATCAAAAAAAAAAGAAAGAAAAAGAAATATGCAGCTCGTGTAAAAGAAATAAATCAAAGTAGTGCTAAGAGGCCATAAAATCAAGCCTGGCAGGAAAATTGAAGGCGGGATCCACGCATGAAGCTGCATATTAAAACAAGGCGCAAGAAGGGAAAGTAGAATGTAGCGAGGTGGTTAGTGCGAGGAGACATGGGCTCGCATTAAATAAAAAAAATTGAAAGCTGCCAAGCGAGGAGGCTTTCCAAAAAATCAAATAATTATTTTGATTTTATTTTTGGAGGAATCCAAAATAATTTTGAAGATCAGAAAAAATTGTTTTCCGCTACAGCTGCCTGCACCGAAGAACTGGGGGTAGTTGTTATGCTCGAAAATTGATATGGGCTCTAAAGAGACCCATTACGAGAATTGATGATAATATTGGGCTAACGGATCCAAAAATATAGTACAGATCTCATACCGATATATTGACCAGGACCATGTACCACTATGAAGATGAGTCCTCTCAATATGTGGGGCTGTAAGGAGTCCTCTCAACTTATGGGGCTGTAAGGAGTCCTCTCAACTTATGAGGAGGCCTCTCATCACAATAACAAGGAACAGATGAGAGTCCTCTCATCATACTTTAAGAAGACTTGAAGATATAGATGAGAGCCCGAGCTCACATATCAACTGGACAAAAGATATAATTATAACAACTTATGATTGCAAGGCCCTATGGGGTCGCCTCTTAAGGTCCCTGCAGGACCACATTGCGCTTGGAAGGATCCTTCGAGATCGCCATTACTTACATATACTTGGCTTCGCATTAATTGAAAGACACATAACATTACTATAGCGAGCACAGGCCTCGCATCGAAGTTTTAACAAAGTAGTTTTTGATTCCACATCGCATTTCCAATGGCAATATGGACTCGGGGGTAGTTGTTATGCCCAAATCTTGGCATAAGCCGTAAGCATGCCTAATGGCCTGAAATAGTGGTTCACAACTTATAATGGGCCTAAAGATGAAGATTGGGTCACCAAAGCCCACCACCAGGAGCTAGTCCAACATTCTACCAACACATTATTCTCTATGGAAGCCTGCGACCACGAGCCGTGGGTCGCACTCGTTAGTAGTCCCCAGTGTGGGATCGCACCTGCCTTGTCTCTCTCTACAAGGTCCAGCATGGCCTAGGCAACTCTTATTATGAAGACTCATAGCTAAGCCCAGTGAGGTCGCATGAGTAGATATGAAGGCTCATAGCTAAGCCCAGTGAGGTCGCATGAGTAGATATGAAAAATCATAGTTAAGTCCAGTATGATCACATGAGTATAACTATCTCCATACTTAGGACCACCTCGCATGACTAAGCCCAGTAAGGTCGCATGCGAGGCCCTCGTAAGCTTTTCCATTAGCCTCATAAGAGAGGCCTCATGATTCTAGCATCATGTTAGCCATAGGTAACCTTTATTGGGCCATGGGTCATGAGCAGAATTAATGGACTATTAGCATCAACCTAAAAGTGAGTGGACTTGGGTCAAGATGGATCTCCAGAAAACCTAGCCCGTCTAGGTAACTTCTTCTCCAAGAACTACATATCTAGTTTTGATGATAACATAGTTAGCAAGCTGGTACGGTTGTAATGATATATTATGGCAAGCTTCTTGTGTAGCAGGACATATAAGTTATGATATATACAAAGATGTTAGCAAGCTGGATATATGCATTTTCATTGGACTAGCATTGTTTTGCAGGTTTAGTAATTATTTTATTTCTAAGCAAAATAGGGTATAGCAGCTAGCTGGTAAAAAAAGTTTTATTCTAACGAAACAAGCTGGCAGAAAGAGTCCATGTTTACACAATATCACGCAAGCGTACGTGGTCACAAGTAATATATAAGGTTAAGTCCAAATTCGTTCCCACAGGGATCAGGTTATGGTTCTATTCAGCTAATGCACCTATTCAACAATGTATGATCTTAATTCACTGCTAAGATAAGTAATTAATTGAGATTTTAATTAACTAAATTAAACTAAGATGCAAAGTAAAAACTAATTAACTAATGAGAATTAAATCTGAATTTCTTATAAGAATAAAAACATGGGATCCTAACTTCATTATCTACTTCACTTAGAGTCGCAGCCTTTAATCAATACATGTGATGGTTTTGATATCTGATCGGACAACACGAAACAAGTACACGCTACCTCTCAGTATACGTATACCAAACTACCCATACATCCACAAAAGAGATAGAAGATGAATATACACCAATTATGCTTAGACCCTATATGTCTATAGAATTTGAAAACATAACGGTTGAAGAACAAGTTATCCATAAAGATCACACAGGGCAATATAAGTATTCTCATCTCATACTACGAATCATGTTGATAAACAATCATGAACTTATGCTAGCATGGCAAGTTCTAAATCTCAAGATCCACTTTCACTTCACAAGAGATTAACAAATTAGATGTTCGCGACGCATCTAAATACATGAAACACAACCATACAAGGATATCAAGAATTCACCACACATAAATCTTTAAAGCATACAAACTACTAAGCTACATAGATAAATCCGTTAGAATCCCATGACAACGATTAGCTCATAATTGAACCGTTCATCATCATGGGATTTGATGAAAACATGATATAAAACAAGGTATGAATAAAAGAAGTAATTATATTAATAAACAAAGAGTTAAGAAAACAAATCTATAATCCAGAATAACACAAAGGATGAAGTAGATCTAGATCCGTTGCTTGTCACGAGCGTTGAATCCTTCTCTCCTTTTCTCCCTTGCAGATCTAAGCTATGTTACAATAATAACTAATAATATGTCTATCTCTATTACAATGGTATGATGTGTTTAAATAGGCTCTAAAAGTCTTCCCCAGCAAGAACATACAAAAACAGAATTATAATAGAATTTCTGCAAGATACGTTTCCTAAATTGATTCTGTTTTTAAGGAACATTCGTGGCTGACTTTTCTTCAGATTTTCTGGAACGTTCCCAACGTAATTGGACCTCTGGACTACCTTAGAATGATAGAGAATCTCGTTATCTTCGCGTGGACTGCTTACGGGCCTCAAACGGACTTCTAGAACTCAAGATATGGCCACAACAGTGTAGACTGCGCAACCCTTCTCAGAAATTCGAATTTTAATCAATTAATTCCCCAAAAATTATAGAAGCATCCACCTTAGTCAACATTCTCGTAAATCTGCACAACTAAGCAAAACACATCAAAACCACCACAAACTTGAGTCCAAAACAATCAATTTAAGCCGATATGGAACGCTCCAAGTGGATATAAAATCCACTTATCACACCCCCAAACTTAAACCGATGCTTGTCCTCAAGCATAACAATTACAACTAACTAACAAACTAGTACCACTTCCGTAGGTGATCACGGTTGCATTTGGCATATGCAACAAGCCATTTAAACCCCTAGGCAGCCCCAGTGGACGAGTAAGGTCTCGTGAGGGCCTATAGCGAATGAACCCACAAAATCCATTTAACCTAATGCAATGCATGAATGCAACTAGAATGAAAATGCAACGATCCCCTTCAAACTAACCAAAACCAACTAACAAGCAATTATCACAAAGAATAATACCCCTGTAGCGATGGATGAGACCCCGAAAGGCTTATACAATAATACCCCTGTAGCGAGCGTTAGGTTAGTGGATCCTAGACTATAAAAACCTTAGGTCACTAGGCACAAAGTCCTCGCGAACTTAATAGCTCGAGTATTAAAGAGCTCACCCTAGTTAATTTTGCATAAAAACACTTGAAACTTTTGACTTTTTTTTTCTTTTCTTTTTTCTTTTCTTTTTTTTTTCTGTTTTTTTTTCTTTTTTTCTTTTCTATGCAATCTGGAATGAGAATTCTCAATTCCAACCCTAGACTACTCATATAAATATGAGCCGGCTACTAGCCATTTGACATCTAGAAATTATTGACAATTATTTACAATTTAGCATGAAATCCCTGTTTTCCCCCAAACTTAGATTTAAGTGTTCCTACGCTATCAAGGGAATAACGAAAATTCTAAATATAAATAAGTGATTAAATCTCAAAACATCCAAACAAGCATGACCCTGACCTAGCCCAAAAGCACCCAATGAGACTGTGTAGTTAGTTTTGTTTCTGAAACACATAAGTCAATTTCATAGAAACTATAAATTAACCCTCTACTCATCATTACCACACTCAATTAGACACCTACCTACCAATCAGAATTAGCTCGTTCTAAGGGATCATGAAATATGAATAATATGAACTCACATGGTTTACGAAAAATAAAAACAGAATGCCGTGACGAAAAATCGTAACAATAATAGCCTGACCTTATAAATTAAGATAAGGTCATACATGAAAGGGTGTAAGCCCTCTTTACTCATTTTTGGGCTACAACTTGCTGAAATACCCACCGACTGAAAGTGGCGCCCTAATTACCTACTGACTATGCCTTATGCTAGGGCGTATGATATAGTCACGCCAAAACATGTTACAAAGCCTGTGCATAACAGATTTTCTGTCACAGACAACTAGATACGCCTTACTATAAGCAGTGTCCACCACATACTCCGTACTAAATCGAAAAAGGATAATGAAGTACCGAACACGCCTACATGTGAGTCGTTCTGAGTGAATATTCCGCTTCCACAAAAGTGTCACGCGGATATGCCTGCCTCCGACATGACAAATGAAATGGATACGCCGTAGCCATAGGTGTATTTGGTGGTTATGCCACAATTGATTTCATTAATTTGAAGAGGCATGTGGAGTTTAGCATAGAAACGCCTATTCGATTGAAGTATCAAAGGGACACGTCAGTTGCTTAGCCGTATTGAGTGGATACGCCTCTGTTGTCGATGATACCAACACTCGGTTTACCTGAAGCTAAACTTTACGCCTGTGTGTTAAACGTATCAGATGGATACGCCTTATGAGAAATAGTATTAGGAGGATACGCCAGTACTTCAGGTGGGTAAGGGTAAAGGGGGATACAAGGTTACATGGTTACGCTTACATGTAAGAAGTAATCAACTAAATATGCCTGGTTGTAAGCCGTAATCCATGGATACGCAACTGCGACTTAGAGAAGATGTAACGAATACGCCTTAGCCTCTGGAGTGTAAATCTGAATACGCCTGAATGTAAGGTGCCTTAATAATTTTACGCCGTATTGTTGGGTGTATGTTGGTTAGTTATAAGCCCTACCTACAACCCATAAAACACAATAGTTGTCTCTGTTGGGGTCCGCTCTGAATTCCTAATTAAGTTAAGAATCCTATTATAAGCATAATTCTAATTTTTGATAATTGAGGTAATTCTTATTTTTGGTAGGAATATAATTGTGGAAAGATTTCTATCCAAGACAAGAAAAAATGGTAATTGTCACAAATAGGATTTGAAATAGAATAGGATTAGAATATTTGTGGTGCCTATAAATATAGATATTTGTAGGGGTTTTGGAGTATTGCAAAAGTTAGAGAGTTATGTGCGATACACAAGAGAGAGCAAAAAAATTGTGTTTAGTGGATTTGTGGTTTTACCCTCCCTTGAAGGGTTTCCACATTAATTTGTTGTGTTCTTTACTTTTGTGTTTGTATTTGTGGTTGATTAACATTGATCTATAGTGGATGCGATCCTAACAAACTAGTATCAGAGCTTGGGTTCGAGAAGTAGATTCGGCGTTAAAGAGAAGGCAATCACGAAGTAGACTGTTTGCGCGTTAGTTGGTCTTGGGTTGATTTTCTTGGCTTGATGGAGGATCTAAAGTCGCTAAGGATTGATGCACCCAAGTATGATGGGAAGACGGATTTTAATATGTGGCAGTTAACCGTCAAGGATGTGTTAATTCAACAAGGACTTGATGATGCCTTAGAGGAGAAAAAGCCAGAAAAGATGAGTGATGCAGATTGGGTAAAAATCTAGAAGAGAGCGACAAGTACAATCAGGCTGGCACTTGCACCCGAGGTGAGGTATAACGTGTTGAAGGAGTCGACACCAAAGGAGATATGGGACAAGTTAGCAAGCATCTATGCGTCGAAGTCGTTGACCAACCGACTTAATTTGAAGATGGAGTTGTACTCTCTAAAACTGGATGAAGAAGGTAGTCTCCATGATCACATTAGTTGTTTTAATCAGTTAGTGTGTCATTGGCTAATGCTGATGAGCCGATGAAAGACGAGGAACAAGCTTTATTGCTGTTGTCATCGTTACCGAAGTCCTTCAAGTATTTTAAGCAGACGCTGTTAGTAGGGAGGACAACTCTTACGCTTGATGATGTGTTAAAGGCATTAAGAGATAATGAGAGGATGACAAAGAATGCTGTTACTCAAAGTGGTGAGGCAGTTTTAGCTGTCCAAAGTGTTGAAAGAAGGAGGAGTCGCAATCGTAGTGACCTATAAGGAAGAAGTAAATCTCGGTCGAGTAAGAAGGATATGAGCACTGTTGAGTGCTATTTTTGTGGTGAAACGGGTCATATACAAATGTTCTGTCCAAGCTTTAAAGATGCTTTGAAGTCCTTTAAGCAGATGAAGGGAAAGAACAGAGTTGATGATGCAGACTCTACACATGTGATCGAGGATGGAGAGTTTTTGATGGCGAGTAAGGATACCGTTCCTGGTTCGGTGAAGAATAAATCAGAATGGGTGATGGATTCTACTGCTAGAAATCTAGGTACTTCGTGCATTTTAAATATAATTCATACTTGTGTTCTTGCTCAATGTATGCTCTTCTTCTCTCTAACAAATAGGTCTGAAGTCATGCAGAAAGTAACAGATAAAAAAGAAATATGAGATCGTACCCGTGTGGGAATTTGGCTACTGTAAGGAGCTCTATAGTCAAGAAAGAGGTATGAATTTGGCTACTTTTTACAGTGTTGTGTTACTTTATAGTAGTAAGATCCTATATATGACACGTTTATTTCCTTTGTTGCGTAGGATTTGATTCCAGTCTTCTTGGGAATTTTTAAATCAAGAAGGCCATTAAGTTGTATCTTAATGAGGATTATTGATGTAAGTTTACTGGTTTTTATAAAAGCTACAATCTTATTGTTCTTGGTGGTGTTTTGTCATTGGGGGGTAACTTATGGTTATATTGGTTTGGTATGAGCTATTTTGATTACGTATTAGTTATGTATGTCTTGAAAATGTTGACACTAATAATGTTGTAAAATTAAATGCGAGTCTTTTACTACTTCTAAAACATGAGTCAATTTATTTAAGGCAAAAAGATAAATTTTCCCTTATCTCTTATATCCTTCTCTATTGACCCCTCTTAAGTGTTTCACAATACTCGCTACAGTCCGGCTTGTAGGGGAGAGCACGGATCGGATTGGTGCGATTTTATGGTAAAACCAAAATTGAAACTCTTCGGTTTTTAAAATCTAAAACCGAAACCGACGGTTTGGTTTCGGATTCAAAATTGTCGGATCGGTTGCAATCGGTTCGGTTTCGGTTTTAAAACCGCCTCAAATAAAAATGATAAAACCAACATAAATTACTTAAATGATAAGTACGTAAAATTTAAAATTATATCCATGAAACATTGTCAAAACAGGCTACTGATGTTGCCTTGTATTTCGTAGTGCAACATATTGAAAGGTTTCAATGTCATATTCTGACAGTTGTCTATTGCAGCTAGTTGAAAAATGCTAAAATTTGAAGCAAACAACAGAAAAAGAAGTCTACTTTATTGTTTGTTTTGTTTCTTCCCTTTACCTATCCTAAAATTTAATCCATATTTATTCCTATTCGCCAGGAAAAGAATCCAAGTTTCCGGGAGAATTGTGATTCCGATGATGAGGAGGAAGATGATCGAAAAGCCGCCCTTAGCTGGGTACAAAATACTGACTTACCAATCCAGTGTTTAAAGCCAGAAATTGTTTAGTTAGATATGCTTGTAACGTGGAGCATATAATATTGTATCTTAGGATAATATTTCATTGCACTGTTTCTCTGTTTTCTGATTTGCATCTTAGGACAATAGGGCATTGCATTTTTTTCTTTTAAAGTTTCTCGGTGCTTATAAAGGTTATGCTATTACGACAAGTTTTTCTTCGATAAAAAAAGTATAGGGTTTGGGTTTATAGGATTCAATTAATTTGTTACTAACTACGTCTAATTTATTTAAGTATATAATTTTTGGATTTTTAAAATTATAAAAAAAATTATATGTACTTTGTCAAATTTTTTGTTAATTTAATTCCAGAAGGTTAAAGGCAAGGTTCTTCCTTCTTTTTTTTTTTTTTTCAAATGGTCTTAATTTATGCCCTCGGTATAGAAATGCTGAAATTCTTATATGCAAGACCGAAGAGTTTTTCTTCCTTTTTGTGGTGCAATATGTGGTGGCTTTTCCTCATGCTAAATGGTTGCGGAATCATGAATTGATTCTGGTGCATGTTCGTAAAGTATGTTATTGTTTGATCTTGATATTAGTAAATGGTGGTGCACTAGAAAAGGCCTGCTGTATTTGTTGTGGAAGCAGAAAAAAATGCAGACGCGAAAAATCTTGGTACAGAGTCCTCAGAGTCTGAGTTAGAATTTGATGAGGATGAGTCATCCATGAACTACAATAGCTTAGAATGAACATTACACAAGCAGCATGCATTATAACATCCAACTTACTTAAACTCCAAATGGAAAAAAAATACTCAATGTCGGAATGTGAATGGATCCTTCAAACATAAATGTACAAAAGTTTCCATAAACTTGTACCTGACATGTCTCAAAAAGTATACTAAGAGTCTCATTGAACAAAAAGAAGAATATAAATGACATTATTGTTCCATAAAGCATCAGGCACGTCCTTATCCTATAGCCGTAGACAAAAAAGAACGAGAATTTCCGACATATGCGTGTCTGTGGGAGTAATATATTTCGTATGGGCTATTACTTGGTTGCACCAATATTAATCTAGTCTTTGTGGCACTATATTTCCTTATTTAACCACACTCATGCCAATTATATTAGCATATGGAACAACAAACTATGTTTTTATTATATCATCAGATGGTGCTTGGCCAGAGCAAGTCAATGGAGAAGATTAGCAACAGAACAGAATACACATGGAAGTATGTCCAGAGAGTTGCAGAAAGAGATGCATTCAAATGATTGAGTCGATCTCTAGCTAGAACTTGAAACATCTTAACAAATAATTAATTAAGTACGGTATATTTACTGAAGAATCTCTTACAACCTAATATATCTCACAACATACCTTTAGGGAACACAGAATGACCAGCCATGCTGTCCATAAGCTCCTCTGGTGTTGGCGGGACTACCAGTGGAAGAAAAGTTCCCTATGAGAGTCATCAACACACAACCATTTCTTAACAGGGGAGTTCAGTTACCTCTGTACAAATGTAACAATATGCACCGATGAAGAAAGATGATTTCAAAACTGATCTAGTTCTTTGTTTTTCCAACAAATCCGTTGTACAGTGGGGGTGAAGTCACTAAATAACGTTTTTTCGAACAGTACTGACAAGAATAACAATTCTCGGGAGGCGTGGCGAAAAATACTGGATTAAATACACATATGGCAGTGGGGTATTACATAATACGCATTTGTTAATGGGGTAAGTACCCAATACGCAAGTACAATAGGGGTATTGCTTAATAAATTTATATTAAAATATTAAATACGCAAATAGAGTTTGGGTATCCTGCAATGTAGAAACTGAATACGCAATGCTAGTTTGGGTATCATGTACAATGAAAAATATGTACCCACTCTCTGACTTGTATCTCACATTTGTATAAACTATTGGAAAGTGAAAACTCAAATCTCAAACTATATCTTTTTTTTCTCTCTCATATAAGCGAGGTGAAAAAGTGTAGTACAGTGAGGAGGATAGTACACATGTAATACGCATAAGCTGTTGGGGTAATAAAATTGGTAAAAATCACACATGCTACTGGAAATTGATATTTTTATATTTTTTGATTAAAAATTTGTTATTTTTAACATTCTTTCGTACAGTGGCACTTCTACCATACCAAGCATGGTTTATATGCCGTGAGGTTGATTAGTTTGGATTCACTATGACACTGTTTTGTTCTTTTGGGTCAATGAAGGTTGTAGGGCTGGGATGGGGAAAGTAAGGATGTTAATGTATGTCCAGAACAAGCCTCCATCTCGACTAGATTTACATAAATAAAACCTGAAATTATTATGTACTGAACTCATTTAACCTAAATTTTAATCTTTAAAGAAGGAGCATTACATTGCAATCATGTTTGAAGTACGAGAAAAAATACGTCCCGAATATCCGATAAAATATAATTATTTCACAACAAAAAAAATGTAGATACACTTTTATATCTAACCAAACAAATTAGGAACCAATGAAAAGGTAAAAAGTTTATTAACAAAAAAAAAGGCAATCACAAAAAAGAGAATAAAAGCGTTAAAAAAAATAAGATGGAGAATAAAACCCAGCTTATCAATTGTTTTCAAGTCTAGAATACAGATTAAAATAATATAGGAAATTCACAATCCAGCATTGGCTATGTATATATTAGATATACCATAGCGGAGGAGAGAAAAGATGTCTTGATCTTCCTGTAAAGTGAGACTCAATGGTGCGATGCTCCATGCTAAAAATCCCCATATCATGGCCACCGGCACGGTCTTTGAGATCGCCAAAAAATTCAGAGTCATCAGTGAAGTATATACAATTACGCTTTATTGTTTCTGATGATGATACTAAAAAAGATGAAGTTTTACCTATGAATAAAGATTCATCGCCCAGATTAGTCACGGGTATCCAATTACCCAATTCATCATGTTCAGAATATTCCAACTTCCACAACAAGAATTTAGAAGTGTAATACTTCCGAGATTCTGATTGATAAGGATCTCCTTTGCGAAAACGCACAATTAGCAAAAGATCATGTCCTGATGATGAAACCAGGTACCAGCGTGTATCAGAACGTTTTTCTAATGGAACTGATGCGATTTTCGTACCTCTAGGCTCTCGTTTGTCGTCATCATCATCATCATCATCATCATCATCATCATCAATTTCACACATAAAAACAGCTTCGCAATTAACTGCATAAAATTTGTTTTGATGAAAAGCAATATCTTCAAAGGATCCTGAATCAACATTCACATCCACCCATTGTTCATCTCCCGGTCTAGCAAAACCCAAAATTTTACATTCTCCGTATATGGCCATAACTACCGGAAGAGGACGATTATCATCATCACTTGTTGGTATTGTTGAGGACATAGCAACTTTTTCGATAAACGTGGAAAAACGACTTTCGGGTGTAAAATTATCATCGTAGTCATACTGAGTTCTAAATGTAAGCATGGGAGGAAGTGAAATTTGTTTCTTAGAGAAAGGATGCAAGAGGTTGATTTTTAAATCTCTCCCTAATGTTAGCAACCATCCTTTATTTGTTCCTAGTATTAATTTTCCAGATGCTTGTGGCAACTCGATATTATATGTCTTTGCTGTTGAAAGACAAAACATACCACGAGTATTACTGACATGTCCACCAAGCTTGTCAGTATTGTATAAACCCTGGTCACTAACACCATTGACAACCTCATGATCTCCATGATCAATAACTTCATAATTATGGATGTCCTCATCTCCATCAACGTCAACATCATTTTCTTCATCATTAGAGCTATTCTCTTCCTCCTCCTCCTCCTCTTCCTCCTCCTCATCATCATCATCATCATCATCATCATCATCATCATCATCATCATCATCATCATCATCATCATCATCATCATCATCATCATCATCATCATCATCATCAGAGTTATCGTCATCCTCCTCCTCATCATCATCACCAGAGCTATCATCATCCTCATCATCATCATCATCCTTGACTGTAGGAACTGTTCCAGTAGCTTCTGCCAGAAGAAGATAGGGAGCTTTGGGCAGCGATACCTCTGAAATAAATGTTGCTGATTTCCAAGATTTAGATACAGCTGAAAATTTTATCTTCCCCGGAAAGTCTAACATCTTGGCTAAATCTATCAATAGATCTATGTGAAGATTATTCCACTTATCATCATTATCCTTGTTCATCTTTGTATGATCAACACACTAAGAGGTTCCAAACTGAAAAAATAAATTGGAATGAGTTTAGAAATTGGATATCAATACCAAACTAAAGCATGTTACATAAGCATTAAATATATCATAATTCTAATCAAGAAAACAACATAAAAAGAGAATCTATTAAACTATTCTTACAGGGATGAACAGATTATATAAAGAAGAAAGAGAAGGAGAGGGAGGGAGAGTATATACCTAGATCTGAACAAATCCTATTCTCTGAATCGATAGTCTCGTCACTCGTGTATATTAAAACTTGTACAACTTTATATCTATTTATAGGGAGCAAAAAGTGATTCTATATTCTATACTGTTTCAAAAAAAAATATAAGAATATCTTTTACATATTAGAAAAAGAAAATTAATCAAATACAATATCTTTACCAATTACGATTATGAGTTGGATTACAAAATCTGTGTTTTTTTCTTTTGTGTTATGAATTTATGTACTCTGTTTCGGAAGCTATCCTAATGCCTGTATATTTTTTATATAATAGAAAAAAGAAAAATAATCAAATACAATATCTACTGATTACGATTATGAATTGGATTACAATATTACAAAATTTTCATTTTAACTTTAATTTCTCTCGTCTCTCTTCCGGCCTCCGCCTCTCGGCATCAAGCTAGGTCAGTTTTCTCCTCCCTGGTGTATCTATTTGTATCTGTATGTTTGTTTATAACATTTTTAATTAATTTAAAATCTAGCACAAGCTCCCCCAAAACACTTACACAATTTGCATTCAATACGCAGGTGATTTACTCATTTTGGTTGCTATATTATTCAAGGTAATTTCTCTTGCGAGTTAACTATGCGCATAATTTTGATGTAACTTTTTTTTATAGGAAACGCACGTTTATCTTTGTCGGATATTATATAAAATTAGAATCTAATTAGAAACAAATTTGTTGATAAGAGATGAAAAGACGGGAAAAGTAATAGTCGATATGGAGCTAGACAATGTACATGTGACTTGTTATTAGTTTTAAGCTGTGTTGGTATTTAGTGTTTAATTTAAAAGATCACGCGTTATTCTGGAAGTTAGTTGTCATATAAATGTAGTATTCTACTGCTGTTTTTTTTGTTATGTATCTTATGATCACGATGCCAAGGTTATATTTTCAGCAGACACGATTTTCTTAAATTGTGCTGGCCTATGTTTGAGAAATAGTGTATATGGTCAAATTTATAAGCAGAATGTAATTTGGAATTGTGTTAATGGAAATATGTGAGGGGGGAAGGAGGAGGGGGGGGGGGGGGGGGGGGGTGAGGGGAATAAATCTTAAAGGATTATTGTATTGGTTGTGTTTAAATGACTAGGATCTAGACGGAGGTAGAAGGCGCACGATAGGGCACCTTACTAATCCTCAATTCTGTTCAGCATTTAGCATATAAACGACACCTTGATAGTTCTAAATTGTGTTCAGTATTTAGCATATAAACAACACCTTGCTAGTCCTAAATTGTGTTCACTATTTAGCATGTAAACTAAACAATAATACTACAGTGCAGAACTTTATTTTTATATAGATGTAAAATACTGGTCGTTTGGTTATGTATTTTATGATCGATAAATTTTGGCTCCTTGCTTGGGGTTGGAACCAGTGACATATAGGTTATTTCTCATCACTTTAAATTTTTTAGACTCACATGTCTGGTGGATTTCATCTCGTCTATAATTATATAAGATAGCCTTTATTGTTGCATGTTTTCTTTGTTTTATAAGTAGTTTATGTCAATGTGTTGTTATTTTCTTCTTCACTGTTAGGATCCAAACAAGATCTCCGCGTACAGGGATAGAAGGTTTCAAGGTTCGTAAGAAGAATTTGAACATGCTCTAACAACTGTTTATGTTGGCAATATGTCTTTCTACACAACAGAAGAATAAGCATATGAACTGTTCTCTCGAGCAGGAGAAATAAAAAAAAATAGTTATGGGATTAGATAAGAACACTAAAACTCCTTGCGGTTTTTGCTTTATCATGCAAGTCCCTTAACTTTACAATTTTTTTGGTTAGTTGGGTGTCTCTTTAGCAATTTCGTTTCCTTTTGGAAATGTAAAATTCTGTACATAGTATTTAAGCTTGTTTGCGACCATGATTTATGTCATATGAATTGACACACTTCTTCTCTTGGCAATCTTTGTAATTTAAATCTTCTAGATGCACCAATTTCTCAGGTAGTGTTATATGGTGTTATACTTCTTCTCTTGGCAATCTTTGTAATTTAAATGTACATTTGCATATGGAGTGTATTCAGAAATAATATTTTTGTATCAACATTTCATCCCTCCCTTTGTATAGTTTCTTTTTTGTAAGTTTGTGTATACTTGAACATGCACAACATAAGATGTCGCAATTAGCCTAAGTTTCAAATTCGGTACTTGTAACAGGGAAAGTGTGTATATTTGTAATCAAAATTGGTAGTTTAATGCCTGACATCATAATTGAATGCCTTGGGAGTATCTGTATGCAATTTTTTTTTTTGTGCTAATAGCCACACTGGCAGAACAAACTACAAATGGTGAAGGGGCGAATTGAACCCATGACCTATTTTCACAGGCCCCAGTCTTCACTACTAGGCTAGGATTTTATTGGCTTATCTTTATGCAAATTCAGTGTATTTAAACCTGTAAATTTGTCTGAGGTACCAAATCCCTGACTAATTAATTATTTTGTAGGTGAGAGGGAGGCATACACTTCTGGTGCAAATTTTACTCCACACATAATTACTGTTAATGCTGGCGAGGTATTCCTGATGTACATCATTATACTGTATATGTATCTTTGTGTATATGTATTCATGTGCCTGTACCTTGTTTTGTATGTTGGTGACTGGTGTTTATGACGGCTGCCCATCTCAAAATTGATACAGTCGTTGTTGTGATTAAGTGTACTCAGAAAACGAGAAGCTACGACTTCTTTTTATAATTGGGAACTGGGAAGACATTACTGAAGTTGTATTAATATTTCTATCATTTCAGCACCGAGCAGGTTTAGCACCCATCTGTTTAATGTTATGAACAAATCAAGTGCAGGAATTTGAAATTCTTAATAATTATTTCTTCATAATTAGAAGTTTTAATAAAGTTATGTAATAAAGAAATTTGACGTTATGAAATTTTAATTTCATACTTTCTCTTTCGTTCATGTTCCTTTGGTAGTCTAGTGTTTAGAAGATCATATAAGTATAGACAACTAAATATTCCATGTAGCATTAGCATTAACTATCCATCAAAACAGTCACTCGGACTGATTTCAACGGTAGAATCTAAATATCCAATGGAGACCCTTGTACTCTTCTATTCTGTCTGGTATATTCGCTGTTGTAGTGACTTGTTGAAAAAATACCTGGGGTAAAAGAGTGTGATCTTAATGAGATTAGCAATCTCACATGCTAAAATGCTGGAGAAATAAGAATGACATTAGTCATGTTGGAGTATATGTTTCTTAGAATTAATTTTATTATTCTAATTTGTCATTGCTCCCAGGATGTGTCGATGAAGATCATGTCATTTTCTCAGCAAGGGTCGAGAGCTATATGTATTCTTGCAGCAAATGGTGTTGTTTCAAATGTTACTCTGTGGCCGCCTAATTCTTCTGGGGGTACTTTAACCTATGAGGTGTGAACTTCTTGTAATTTAATAAACATAAATTTGCATGGTAAATTAATAACACTGTGATTTATGCAATGCTCCGAGCCTCTTAATATTGCTTCAAACTGTGGTGAAACTAGGCCATATGCTCTACCTCTGTTCATGTAACTAGTCTGTCTCTAGTAATATATATTCAAAGGGAACTTTGTAGAGAACCATATCCTTTTTTTTCTTCTATACCTGCTTCTCTACAAGGAAACTTGCAGTAAAAATTATTATGCTTAAAAAATCTGAAAGTTTCATATGATCAGAAGTTTCCCTTTAGCAGTTAAATCAGACAAAAGAATAGTAAGTTGTGCACCATTACGATATTTTTTTGTATTATGAATGCGTGATACAGTATAATGATAGCCGATGTTTATGGTATGAAGTAGTATACATAGCAAAGCCACAGTGTATGGACTTTTTTGAAGGAAGGGTTGAATTGTGTCCAAGCCTATTTGGTTCTTCCATGATAAAGATGATATAGCACATCTGTTTCAAGGAAATCAAAATACACCAAGTGGTCTGATGATTTCAGAAATAGTTCTATGAAGGACCACTTATTTTAGGAATTTCTTTTTCAGAGATTGATATTATGCTTTTTGCAGGGACGTTTTGAGATCCTTTCTTTGTCTGGGTCCTTTAGGCCTACTGATAGTGGGGGAGCAAAGAGTATAACTGGTGGCATGAGTGTCTAGTTGGCAGGCCCAGATGGACGTGTCATGGGCGGTGGACTTGCTGGATTGTTAGTAGTTGCTGGTCCTGTTCAGGTTAGACAATCCTTTAGATTACTGTAGGGAAAGAGAGTTTTTTCCGGTTTTTTTGGTGGGGGGCTTAGAAGGGGCTTGATATGATAAATATGGCTGATAAGTTTCCTTGTACACGATCTGTAATTGAATCCAGGGGATTGAGGACATGATTCTTATTTATTTGGTTTTGTGATTTTGATATCAGAAGTCAATGTGCGAGGAAAACAAAGAAGTTAAAAAGTTTTAAGTGTAGTACAGACATGCTTAGTTATCATTACTGACTAAAATCTTTTGGTGCATCAGGTTGTAATTGGCAGCTTTATTCCTGGTTATTAGCAGGAGCAAAAGCCAAAAAAACAGAGATCCGAATTTGCACCAACTATCTCCCCTATCCCTGCTGCTAATCATGTTTATGCAGGAAGTACTGATGCAATTTATACTGGTACCATGCGAAGCATCACCCCTGTTTCATATCATGGAATCAATGGGAGTGCAGGTAACTTTGTTAATGGCCCAACTATTCTAGCTGCTGAGAATAATATATCGTTGCCCAGAGAAGGTCGTCCTGTTGTAGCTGCTGAAAATAGCATATCTATGGCTGGAGATGGCCAAACTGTCATGGCTGCTGAAAATAACATATCTAAGCCTGGAGAATCAGAAAAACTCAGTCCATCAAATTGCATGGTTTCATGCTGATCTACTGCAAATCTGTATCTTAGTTCTTTTGGGTAGCTCATGTGATTTAACCCATGAAGACCCCAAAAATTCTAGGCTTAACCCTGTTTAACCCCCGTGTCGAACAGGCTAGTTATGGTCAGAGGCAAAACTAGGTTTGTTTTCAAGTTGGTTTAACCCACAATATCTAAAACTTTTCTTTTAGCTTAGGACTTCAGAGGGCAACTTCTCCTTTAGCTGTAGCGATCGTTTGAAGTCGCACTTCCCTCTTTCTGTCAGCCATGATCATCCACTGCATGTCCTCTCTTTTTGTTCATTTTATTTTGGTTTTGGGGTACGTTCCCTAGCAAACATTTGCTAGGGAACTGTTTCACAACACCGTACCGCAGAAACATTCCGTGGTACGAAGAAATTACAAAAATGCCCCCACTGTTCACGTACCGCAAAAAGTTTCTGCGGTACGGTGAACAGTAGATTTTTTATGTGAAAACAGAGGGGGCATTTTTGTAATTACCCCGTACCGCGGAAAGTTTCTGCGGTACGGTGTAATTTTTTTTTTTAAATCAGGACCGTTGGACGATCCAACGGTCCTGAAACCATATGTTACGAAACAGTTCCCTAGCAAATAGCCCTCTTTGTAATAGCTTCTCATGCGTTCAGTTGTCATTTTAAGAAATGATTTTCAGTCAGTTTTAGCTTTTAACATTTAAGCAAACCAGTCTCGTTAAAAAATAATCAATATCATATTTTGTGTCCGAGTTACATCCTTAGGTTATGATCTATTCTTTGATTTTTACCTCAATTACCCCCTTTTTAGATCTTATCATTTGAACAATTCGTTTTGTTGGTGACCCGTTAGGTGATAACCAAGTCCAGCACAGCACATGATAATATTTTTTGTTGACTCATTATGTAGTCATCTGTTTTTTTCTTTGTCGGAGGCTTAAATTTGAAGGTTACATGGTGGCATGCACAGAGGTGCTAGTAGCATTATGCAGAAATTTTTCTTTGTTTGAAAACAAACTTAAAAATTGTTTAATTTTAAATCAGTATATTCTAGGCCAAGTTTTACTTGTGTTTCCTTGTTCCGAATTGCTTTTGCAAAGCCAAATGTATTAGTTAAATCTTTAGTGTTCCTTAACTAGCCGTACCCAGGGGTGGTTATGGAA
The DNA here is from genome assembly GCA_036435485.1 of Saposhnikovia divaricata. NCBI lineage: Eukaryota > Viridiplantae > Streptophyta > Magnoliopsida > Apiales > Apiaceae > Saposhnikovia > Saposhnikovia divaricata. The sequence goes on from CM071599.1 coordinate 41,269,988, forward strand.
AATTAGTTCAGAAGGAGTTGGAAGCACAAAGGGAACTAGTAGATTATGGTGTAGGTCTCTGGGCTCTTTTCCACCTGTCATGCCATCTAATTGTAAGTTCAGAAATAGCTTTATCATTCTATAATTTGCAAAGCGTTATTCCTGTATAACTATCACTATACTCTTGAGGATTTGACTTGCAATAGAACTCTCAATTGCTCAATGCTCTTACGCAATTTAACAAAAGTCACCAGTATTTGAAAATGGTTCAGTAGCTTCCATTTAAGTTTTAGTCTTATTATCATATAGATATGAACACGATAAACATCTCCTTCAGTAACCTTATCTAAGGCTGTAGCTTATGTATGACATCTGCAGTTCATTAGCTCATACCTTTTAACTGTTGAACTCTTTTTACGGCTAGTCTTGCCGACCAAGATGATGGAAGGTATGTTTATAACTGTATCTTTAATTTTACGTATTTGGATTTTATTGACCATCCCAAATCTTTATTTTGTTGTTTTTCTGTCTGTCTTCTCTACATATCTTATGTATTGTTTGTATTCTTTAGATGGTAGAAATAGTGGAAGACAGGGCTATTGTGGCTCTAGTCGACATGGTAGAGGAGGTATTATTCTTTTAAATAATCCTTCTCATCCCCAAATCATTAAATATAATGCAACTATTTGTTCACTTCTTAAATTTTGTATGGAAAATTAGATCATCAGCGGAAGCGCACCGGGAAAATGGCCGTTTTGAGCCAGAGATTACTGAAAGAACTTCAGATCATGATTCTCGTAGAAATTCTGATCATGACTCCAGACCGGTAAACTCTAGTGCTCACAAGTCACAATACTTTTATATTTCTGTAGCCAACACTTGTATTTAGGATTAGGTCTAGATATAGCAAGACCTTCAATTAGATACGAAGGGTTAGGATTGTTTTCAATATGATTTTTTTCCTGTTTTACTGTGTTTGGTGATCCCCGGAGCCGGGTGTGGTCAAAACAGGCTACTGATGTTGCCTTGTATTTTGTAGTGCAACATATTGAGAGGCTTCAATGTCATATTCTGGCAGTTGTCTGATGCAGCTAGTTGAAAAATGCTAAAATTTGAAGCAAACAGAAAAAGAAGTCTACTTTATTGTTTGTTTTGTTTCTTCCCTTTACCTATCCTGAAATTTAATCCATATTTATTCCTATTCGCCGGGAAAAGAATCCACGTTTCCGAGAGAATGGTGATTCCGACGATGAGGAGGAAGATGATTGAAAAAGCCGCCCTTAGCTGGGTACAAAATATTGACTTACCAATCCAGTGTTGAAAGCCAGAAATTGTTTAGTTAGATATGCTCGTAACGTGGAGCATATAATATTGTATCTTAGGATAATATTTCATTGCATTCTCGGTTTTCTGATTTGCATCTTAGGACAATAGGCAATTGCAGCTGTTTCTCTTAAAGTTTGTCGGTGCTTATAAAGGTTATGCTATTACGACAAGTTTTTCTTCGATAAAAAATGTATAGGGTTTGGGTTTATTGGATGCAATTAAATTTGTTGCTAACTACGTCAAATTTACTTAAGTATATAATTTTTGGATTTTTAAAATTATAAAAAAACTGTATATGTATCTTGTTAAATTTTTTGTTAATTTAATTCCAAAAGGCTAAAGGCAAAGTTCTTCCTTCTTTCTTTTTTTTCAAATGGTCTTAATTTATGCCGTCGGTATAGAAATGCTGAAATTTTTATATGCAAGACTGAAGAGCCTTTCTTCCTTTTTGTGGTGCAATATGTGGTGGCTTTTCCTCATGCTAAATGTTTGCGGAATCATGAATCGATTCTGATGCATGTTCGTAAAGTATGTTATTGTTTGATCTTGATATTAGTACATAGCGGTGCACTAGAAAAGGCCTGCTGTATTTGTTGCGGAAGCAGAAAAAAATGCAGACGCGAAAAATCTTGGTACAGAGTCCTCAGAGTCTGAGTTGGAATTTGATGAGGATGAGTCATCCATGAACTACAATAGCTTAGAATGAACATTGCACAAGCAGCGAGCATTATCAACATCCAACTTAGTTAAACTCCAAATGGGAAAAAATACTCAATGTCGGAATGCGAATGGATCCTTCAAACATAGATGTACAAAATTTTCCATAAACTTTGTGCCTGATATGTCTCAAAAAGTATACTCATAGGCTCATTGAACAATAAGAACATAGATGACACTATTGTTCCATAAAGCATCAGGCACATCCTTATCTTACAGCCATAGACAAAAAGAATGAGACTTTCCGACATATGCGTGTCTGTGGGAGTAATATATTTCGTATGGGCTATTACTTGGTTGCACCAATATTAATCTAGTCTTTGTGGTGCTATAAGCTCCATAAATATTTAAATTATTTAGACAAAATATTAATATTTTGTAATATATTTAGAATGACCAGCCATGCTGTCCATAAGCTCCCATGGTGTTGGCGGGACTACCAGTGGAAGAAAAGTTCCCTATGAGAGTCATCAACACACAACCATTTCTTAACAGGGGAGTTCAGTTACCTCTGTACAAATGTAACAATATGCACCGATGAAGAAAGATGATTTCAAAACTGATCTAGTTCTTTGTTTTTCCAACAAATCCGTTGTACAGTGGGGGTGAAGTCACTAAATAACGTTTTTTCGAACAGTACTGACAAGAATAACAATTCTCGGGAGGCGTGGCGAAAAATACTGGATTAAATACGCATATGGCAGTGGGGTATTACATAATACGCATTTGTTAATGGGGTAAGTACCCAATACGCAAGTACAATAGGGGTATTGCTTAATAAATTTATATTAAAATATTAAATACGCAAATAGAGCTTGGGTATCCTGCAATGTAGAAACTGAAATGTAGAAACTGAATACGCAATGCTAGTTTGGGTATCATGTACAATGATAAATATGTACCCACTCTCTGACTTGTATCTCACATTTGTATAAACTATTGGAAAGTGAAAACTCAAATCTCAAACTATATCTTTTTTTTTTCTCTCTCATATAAGCGAGGTGAAAAAGTGTAGTACAGTAATACGCATAAGCTGTTGGGGTAATAAAATTGGTAAAAATCACACATGCTACTGGAAATTGATATTTTTATATTTTTTGATTAAAAATTTGTTATTTTTAACATTCTTTCGTACAGTGGCACTTCTACCATACCAAGCATGGTTTATATGCCGTGAGGTTGATTAGTTTGGATTCACTATGACACTGTTTTGTTCTTTTGGGTCAATGAAGTTTGTAGGGCTGAGATGGGGAAAGTAAGGATGTTAATGTATGTCCAGAACAAGCCTCCATCTCGACTAGATTTACATAAATAAAACCTGAAATTATTATGTACTGAACACATTTAACCTAAATTTTAATCTTTAAAGAAGGAGCATTACATTGCAATCATGTTTTAAGTACGAGATAAAATACGTCCCGAATATCCGATAAAATATATTTATTTCACAACAAAAAAAATGTAGATACACTTTTATATCTAACCAAACAAATTAGGAACCAATGAAAAGGTAAAAAGTTTATTAACAAAAAAAAAAGGCAATCACAAAAAAGAGAATAAAAGCGTTAAAAAAAATAAGATGGAGAATAAAACCCAGCTTATCAATTGTTTTCAAGTCTAGAATACAGATTAAAATAATATAGGAAATTCACAATCCAGCATTGGCTATGTATATATTAGATATACCATAGCGGAGGAGAGAAAAGATGTCTTGATCTTCCTGTAAAGTGAGACTCAGTGGTGCGATGCTCCATGCTAAAAATCCCCATATCATGGCCACCGGCACGGTCTTTGAGATCGCCAAAAAATTCAGAGTCATCAGTGAAGTATATACAATTACGCTTTATTGTTTCTGATGATGATACTAAAAAAGATGAAATTTTACCTATGAATAAAGATTCATCGCCCAGATTAGTCACGGGTATCTAATTACCCTGTTAAAGTGTGTTACTATGGTCATGACAGCCTAGCCATTAATGGTCATGATTGCAAGACACTTCACGACAGCATAGCACTACCACCACCTGACATTAAAGCATCCAAGCATGTTACTAAAGAATTACAGTTGTGCTACTCTGTCATTAGCATGTTAGTCAAGATAGAGAGGCTATATAAGCATTTTCTGTATTGTTTGTACAATTTCAAGACACAGCAATACAACCTTTCGTTAATTGCTTACAACTTGTTCAATATAGTCTTATACATATTTCTGCACACATATCAGCATATATATACATAAGACTAGTTTCTTCATGGTATCAGAGCAAGGTTCCATATCTCCTTCCGTTGAATCACATCTGTTACCGTCATCGTTTCTAGTGTGCAACCTCTTTGTGACATTAAACCAAATAGTTGGTGGGTTCTGTTTCCGAAACATGGTTAACAACCATTGCTAACAGGTTACAACTCCGACGATCTTCCGACGAGTCAACTCGTTAACTCCGCTGCCTCTTCATAACTCCGCTGCCTCTCAACACCATCGAAGCTCTTGCTTTCACCGGAGCTCTCGCCACTGAGTAGCTCACAAAATCTGGACTTTTGCCTTACATACACACAATCTCCTATCACTCACATATATATATTCCTATCATATCACTCACCATAATCTCTTCGATAGTGAGATTATGAATGGCTCACCAATTCAAACAATTTTGAATGGCTCGAACTACACAATTTGGTCACAAGCTATGCGCAGTTATCTCAAAGGAAAAAGACTTTGGCGATATGTCAACGGGGATTTTACAATTCCTACTAAAGAAAAGGATGAAACTGACTCGAAATTGAAGGACCGCATTGAAGAATGGGATGTCAAAAATCACCAAGCTATCACATTTTTTAGAAACTCTTCAGTTTCTAAGATTAATTTACAGTTTGGAAACTATGAAACAGGAAAAGAAATTTGGGATCTGTTGGCATCTCGGTACACAACATCTGATCTTTCTCACCAATATCAGATCATGAGTTCAGTAAGTAAATAAAAGCAAGAGTTTGGTCAACCGGTTGCAGATTTTCTCTCCCAGATACAATCACTTTGGGATCAACTAACATTATCTGAACTAAAGTGGCCACACATAGAAGATGCTACACTTTATCATACCTATCGTGACCAACAACGACTCATCCAGTTCCTCATGGCTCTCACTCAGGATTTTGAACCAGTTAGAGCTGTTCTTCTTCATCGGGTTCCACTACCCTCTTTGGAAAGTTCTGTTGCTGAACTAATTTCTGAAGAAACTCGACTCGGCATTGGCAAACTTAGTTCCATGATTGATAATGTCCTAGCGGTACCTCCAGCACCTACTTCTGACAAACCTTTCTGTAGGTTTAGTCGTCAAAATGGACATATAACTAAGGATTGCGTAGCTCCTCGCAATCATACATGCCAACATTACCATCAAAAGGGTCATTACTCTCCACAATTCTGCAAAAGAAAGTCATCTTTCCGTTCCAACAAATTCTCCCATACTTCTGTTGCTGCAAACTCCGAATCGACATCAGAAACCGCATCAAACTCATCTACAAGTGAGCTTGAATCCTTACTCCGACAGGTTTTATTTAAAACCAATTCTCCGTCCACTGCATTCTTTGTAACTTCAGGTACTTCTTAGTATTTTTATTCTGCATGTTGCAATCATATGACAAATGATCCATCCATATTTACCATGAAAACACAGAACTTATTTCTTCCAAATATTCAAATCGTTGATGGCTCCACCATGAAAGTGACACAAATTGGCACGATATCCACGGAAGATCTTTCTCTTCCTAACACATACCTTGTGCCTAATCTTTCATTTAATCTTATTTCTATTGGTCAATTATGTGATCTCGATCTAAATATTGTCTTTACCTCTGCTGGTTGTCTTGTACATGATCCTCAGACAGGACAGACTCTTGGGACAGGACGTAGATGCGGAAGGTTGTTTGAGCTTACTTCACTTCATCTTCAAACACCAACATCATCCACTCATCTAGTAGCATCTGTTTCATCTACATCTACAATATGGCATTCCTGGTTAGGTCATCCATCATATTCCCGTTTGCGTAATCTAATTTCAAGTGATCATTTAGGTAGTGTAAGTGAAAATACAGTTGAATGTGCTCCATGTAAACTAGCAAAACAACACGTACTACCTTTTCCTATCAAATATGATAAATCTTCTGCTCCCTTTGATCTTGTTCACTCTGATATTTGGGATCCTTCTCCAACTCCTACTATGGGGGGATCTAGATATTATGTGATATTTGTTGACGATTTTTCTAGATTTACATGGATATATATCTTGAAAAATCGATTTGAATTAGGAGAAACTTACAAAATTTTTGCCATAATGATCCATACTCAATTTAAACAGAAAATCAAACTTTTTCCTGCTGATAATGCCAAAGAATACAAAGAATCTGAACTCACAAAATTTTGGGCATCTTATGGTACTCTTGCACAAAGTTCTTGTCCTTACACATCACAACAAAATGGTTGTGCTGAACGTAAACATAGACACATTTTAGATACAATTCGAGCTTTGCTCATTTCTTCTTCTTGTCCAGAATTCTTTTGGGGGGAAGCTGCTCTAACAGCTGTCCATAAAATAAATATGATTCCATCCCCTGTTATAGATAATATGTCTCCTTATGAAAAATTATATGGTAAACCTCCGCCATATGATTTTCTTAAGGTCTTCGGTTCAGCATGTTTTGTTCTTCTTCCTCCACATGAAAGAACAAAACTAGAACCTCGTGCTCGTCTTTGTTATTTTATTGAGTATGGTAGTGGTCAAAAAGGATATCGTTGTTGGGATCCTATCTCTCACCGACTTCGAGTCTCTCGTAATGTGACATTTTTGGAACACAAAATGTTCTCATCTATGTCAGATTTTAAAATCGACACTTCTTCTAGAATCTCTCACTTTACAGATCCTTTTGTTGATCTATATCCCAGTGATGACTATGTCGACTCGTCGACATCTTCTGACACAGTTCCTATAGATTCTCCAACTGAGCTCATACAACCATCCCCAGCTACGAATGTTCCTCCAACAGAAGTTCAGTCTGAGGATTCCAGTGATGTCTCTCCTACTCCACCATCTCTTTCAGATGAACATGCTCATCGCTCTACTAGGGTAAGAAAGCCTTCTGTTAGACTGACTGATTATCATGTTTATTCTGCTATACAATCATTACATGAGCCTCGGTCGTATCGAGAGACCAGTGTTAACCCTCTTTGGCAGAAAGCAATGAAAGAGGAGCTTTATGCATTAGATAGAACTCATACTTGGGATTTGGTTACTTTGCCTCCTAGTAAAACAGCAGTGAGTTACCGATGGATCTACAAAATTAAGACAAAGTCTGATGGCTCAATTGATCGATATAAAGCTCGTTTAGTTGCCAGAGGCTTTACTCAAGAATATGGCATTGATTATGAGGAAACTTTTGCACCGGTTGCTCGTCTCACATCCTTTCGGAGTTTACTTGCTGTTGGAGCATCAAAACATTGGGATATGTGGCAAATGGATGTCAAGAATGCTTTTCTAAATGGAGATCTTCATGAAGAAGTTTATCTTAAACCTCCTCCAGGGTTTTCTCACTTTTCAAATCAAGTGCTCAAGCTTAACAAGGCTCTCTACGGTCTTAAACAAGCACCTCGAGCATGATTCGAAAAATTTAACACTATTGTTCAACAATTAGGATTCTCCTCTAGTCCTTATGATCATGCACTTTTCATTCGACGATCAGAAAAAGGAATTGTGTTACTCCTTTTATATGTGGATGACATGATCATTACCAAAGATGATACTACAGGTATTTTTGAACTCAAACACTTTCTCAGCAAACAATTTGAAATGAAATATCTTGGCTCATTGAGCTATTTTTTGGGTCTTAAGGTGTCTTCTGTCCCTACTGGCTACACTCTTTCTCAAGTCAAGTATGCATCTGATCTTTTGTTAAAATCTGGAATCAGCGACACTAAGATTGCATCTACACCTTTAAATTATGAGGATAAACTCAATGCTACAGATGGCGAACTACTTACTAATCCTACACTGTATCGCCAATTGGTTGGAAGTTTGATTTATCTCACTGTCACTCGTCCAGACATTACGCATGCCGTTCATATTGTCAGCCAATTTATGGCAGCTCCACGCACTCCACACTACACAGTTGTGCTTCACATACTTCGTTATGTCAAAGGCACCATATATCATGGCTTACATTATTCGTTTAACTCTTCACTTGAGTTACATGCCTATTCAGATGCTGATTGGGGTGGTGACCCTACTACTAGATGTTCTACTATAGGATATTGTTTCTTTCTGGGTGATTCCCTTATCTTTTGGCGTAGTAAGAAACAATCTCTTGATTCTAAATCAAGTGCCGAGTCAGAATATCGAGCTCTGGCTGACACTACACAAGAATTAATTTGGTTACGATGGTTACTTAAAGATATGAGTGTCACTCACTCTCCAGCAACTCTGATTTATTGTGATAGCAAAAGTGCAATGAACATCGCTCACAATGATGTTTTTCATGAACGCACCAAACACATAGAGATCGATTGTCATTTCACCCGTCAACAAGTGGTAAAGGGCACGGTCCGTCTTCATGCTGTCTCTAGTACTGAAAATGCTACAGATATTTTTACGAAAGCTCATTCCCTTGGCAGCTTTCGAACTTTCGTTTCCAAACTCAAGGTGTTCCTTCAACCATCTTCAGTTTGAGGGGGGTGTTAAAGTGTGTTACTATGGTCATGACAGCCTAGCCATTAATGGTCATGATTGCAAGACACTATGATTGCAAGACACCTCACGACAGCATAGAACTACCACCACCAGACATTAAAGCATCCAAGCATGTTACTAAAGAATTACAGTTGTGCTACTCTGTCATTAGCATGTTAGTCAAGATAGAGAGTCTATATAAGCATTTTCTGTATTGTTTGTACAATTTCAAGACACAGCAATACAACCTTCTGTTAATTGCTTACAACTTGTTCAATATAGTCTTATACATATTTCTGCACACATATCAGCATATATATACATAAGACTAGTTTCTTCATAACCAATTCATCATGTTCAGAATATTCCAACTTCCACAACAAGAATTCAGAAGTGTAATACTTTCGAGATTCTGATTGATAAGGATCTCCTTTGCGGAAACGTACAATTAGTAAAAGATGATGTCCTGATGATGAAACCAGGTACCAGCGTGTATCAGAACATTTTTCTAATAGAACTGATGTGATTTTCATACCTCTAGGCTCTCGTTTGTCATCATCATCATCATCATCATCATCATCAATTTCATACATAAAAATAGCTTCGTAATTAACTGCATAAAATTTGTTTTGATGAAAAGCAATATCTTCAAAGGATCCTGAATCAACATTCACATCCACCCATTGTGTTGGGTTTTAACCCAATAAAATGTTATGGGCTTGGGTGATCCAAGATATATATGGGTAAGATAATAATTGTATGTGTAGACAATTATTATATATGGTATGTCTTGATCACTAAGTTGGGTAAGTAGGTGTCAAGAATCGGAAGACTTGTAGAACAAGTATGGTAAGTCTTGGTGGCTAAGTTTCGGATGGCTATATATACATAGTCATATTTATTTGTTTTATGTGTGAAAGCTTAAGAGATGTAGTCTTAAGTATTGTGTGGGAGATGCTTGAGCATTGTTGGCTCAAGTATCAAGGTTGGGACACCGTTAAGGTGTTATTGTTTTGATGTATTATTGATAACTGTTTTGATTAAAAATACAAGTTTGGGACGTGGATGTTTCCACGTCAAATATTGCTTGATGTTCTTGTTTTGCTTTTACTTATTGATTTGATAAGAAGTAGAAATAATACTTGAATTACATGTAACCGTGCTTTGGTGGATCTTGTCAACTAATCGACTGATGTGTGTGCTCTGTATTGGTGTTTGTAAATCTCGAATTGTGTAAGTCCCCTAACCTAACAAGTGGTATCAAGAGCCAAGGTTCGGGTTCGTGATGGATGAGGTTGAGGGAAAGTTCAAGGTTCAATTGGTATGACAGAGTATGATGAAGGATTTGCTGACAAGGAGATTGCTGCTAAAGCGGGTAGAGACAAAGTTACGTGCGGTTTGAAGGTTGGCTTGCACCGTGGATCAATCCTGTATTCGGACTCGAGATATAAGAAGATGGAAGAGGTCATCGCAATTGTTTCAAAGGCTTGATCAACTAGGTGAACTATTTGGGTGATACTACGGATTTTCTTCAGGAGACCGAAGGATTGTGAAAGCAAGGATCGGGTGACTCAACATGAGGAAGAGCACTCGTGGTGGTTGATGCACGCGATTTTGTAGATTGATACATCGTTATGGTAAAGAATGGTGGGTGGTTTGGAGTTCAATAATTGGGTTTTAGCGACACTCAATGATTTGGAAGAGCAAGAGGAGGTTCTTGTTCGAGGGGAGGCATTGGCGAATGGACTTCGAAAGCTTGATGGTTACCGTTTAATCCGATGTGGGTATTGAGTTGAAGGGGAGGATTGTTGGGTTTCAACCCAATAAAATGTTATGGGCTTGGGTGATCCAAGATATTTATGGGTAAGATAATAATTGTATGTGTAGACAATTATTATATATGGTATGTCTTGATCACTAAGTTGGGTAAGTAGGTGTCAAGAATCGGAGATTTGTAGAACAAGTATGGTAAGTCTTGGTGGCTAAGTTTTGGATGGCTATATATACATAGTCATATTGTATTTGTCTGATGTGTGAAAGCTTAAGAGATGTAGTCTTAAGTATTGTTTGGGAGATGCTTGAGCATTGTTGGCTCAAGTATCAAGGTTGGGACACCGTTAAGGTGTTATTGTTTTGATGTATTATTGATAACTGTTTTGATTAATATTACAATTTTGGGACGTGGGTGTTTCCACGTCAAATATTGCTTGATGTTCTTGTTTTGCTTTTACTTATTGATTTGATAAGAAGTAGAAGTAATACTTGAATTACATGTAACCATGCTTTGGTGGATCTTGTCAACTAATCGACTGGTGTGTGTGCTCTGTATTGGTGTTTGTAAATCTCGAATTGTGTAAGTCCCCTAACCTAACACATTGTTCATCTCCCGGTCTAGCAAAACCAAAAATTTAAATTCTCCGTATATGGCCATAATTACATAAAGAGGACGATTATCATCATCACTTGTTGGTATTGTTGAGGACATAACAACTTTTTCGATAAACATGGAAAAACGACTTTCGGGTGTAAAATTATCATCGTAGTCATACTGAGTTCTAAATGTAAGCATGGGAGGAAGTGAAATTTGTTTCTTAGAGAAAGGATTCAAGATGTTGATTTTTAAATCTCTCCCTAATGTTAGCAACCATCCTTTATTTGTTCCTAGTATTATTTTCCAGATGCTTGTGGCAACTCGATATTATATGTCTTTGCTGTTGAAAGACAAAACATACCACGAGTATTATTGACATGTCCACCAAGCTTGTCAATACTGTATAAACCCTGGTCACTAGCACCGTTGACAACCTCATGGTCTCCATGATCAATAACTTCATAATTATGGATGTCCTCATCTCCATCAACGTCAACATCATTTTCTTCATCATTAGAGTTATCCTCCTCCTCCTCCTCCTCCTCATCATCATCATCATCATCATCATCATCATCATCATCATCATCATCATCATCATCATCATCATCATCATCATCATCATCATCATCATCATCAGCATCATCATCAGAGTTATCGTCATCCTCCTCATCATCATCATCATCACCAGAGCTATCATAATCCTCATCATCATCATCCTTGAATGTAGGAACTGTTCCAGTAGCTTCTACTAGAAGAAGATAGGGAGCTTTGGGCAGCGATACCTCTGAAATAAATGTTGCTGATTTCCATGATTTAGATACAGCTGAAAATTTTATCTTCCCCGAAAAATCTAACCTCTCGGCTAAATCTATTAATAGATCTATGTGAAGATTATTCCACTTATCATCATTATCCTTGTTCATCTTTGTATGATCAACACACTAAGAGGTTCTAAACTGAAAAAATAAATGTTGAATGAGTTCAGAAATTGCATATCAATACCAAACTAAAACATGTTACATATGCATTAAATATATCATAATTGTAATCAAGAAAATAACATAAAAAGAGAATCCATTAAACTATTCTTCAGATTATATAAAGAAGAAAGAGAAGGAGAGGGAGGGAGAATATATACCTAGATCAAACAATCACTCTGAACGATGATCCATATGTTAAAATTTGTACAGCTTTATATTATATTCTATCATGTTTCAAAAAAAATATAAGAATGTCTTTTGTATATTAGAAATAGAAAAATAATCAAATACAATAGGTTTCTGATTAAGAGTTAGATTACAAAATCTGTGTTGCCATTTGACTTATCCATAAATATAATCACTCTGCCAAACGGTTATTTTTATTATATTTGATTATTTTTTTTTAATATTTTATTTTCAGTTTTACTTTTCCAAATTGTATTATATTAGATAAGTATCATAAATCAAGTTTCCACGTAACCTGATCGTCTTCGCAAAAAAGCCCAATAGACTCATCATAATAGTCACTGATTTCTAAATAGATAAAGCCACATACTCCCATTCCGCCATAAGCCCAATCTACCCATTCATCATAACTCATTATTTTTCTAAAATAAAAAATTTCCTGAAAAAATGCCTATTAAGTATTAACTAACAATAAACTCATTAGACATTTTCTATACCGTTTAAGATCATTTCACAAGATCCCTATTTTACAATTAAAAAAAATGAAAGAATTCAATTACCGCGAACCTTCTATTAATATATAATCTTGGGAATAATTTTTTTCATAAATTTATTAAAATTAAATTCCTTTGTTTTATTTTGAAACTAAAAGAAAATATTGATGATTAATTTATCGAACAATAGTACGTATATGATGTTTATTTGTAAAAAGTTTACTTGGGATTAGATTAAGGATTATAATCCTTTAAAATAACAATCCCATGTTTGTTTGGGTGGGATAAGAGGGATAAGGAATAGGATTATAATCTTCTTTAATACTTGGTTGGAGGAGGTATTATTTACTCACATCCCACAAGTCATTTTTTTAATGGATTATAGTCCTTTCACTATAATCCCTCCTAAAACAAACATAGGATTAGAAATTTTAAAGGACTATAATCCCGTCCATAGGTTATCCTTCAATACAAATAAGATAATTTAAAGGATTAAATTTTTTTAAAGGATTATAGTCCAATCCTAGGCTTAATACTTCAAAACAAACATGGAATCAAATAATTTAAAGGATTATAATCCTAAGGATTGTAAATGATGGAATTATTATAGTATGATTATTATCCCGAGATTATAATCCCTCCAAACAAACATGGCCTAAAAGAAAATATTGATGATTAATTTATCGAACAATCAATCAATATATATATATATATATATATATATAAAGGAGGATACGTGGGAGCTTAGGTGGCGCTCTAAGATCGTCTCAATCTATTTTTCTAATTTTTTTTAGAATTTTAGGATTTTAAACAATAATAGATATAAAAAATATCTTTTAACATATTAGAAGTAGAATAGGTGTTCGAATTTATAGATGAGAAGAGTTCGAATTTATAGGGAAGACATATAATTAAAAATTCTTTTGAAAGTAGAATAGGTATTTAATTATAAAGCATATGATTAAAGGTTCTATTAGAAGTAGAATAGGAGTTCGAATAAACACTAATAAATATAAAAAAATCTTTTAAAGGTTCTATTAGAAGTAGAATAGGTTATATCATTTAATATTAACTAGAAACGTATTTATTTTTTTCTCTCCATGTCAAGTGTGAGAGGCGCTGTAATAACCCTAACTTTAGAAATGCTACAGTGCTTAAATGAATAGTAAATTTTGAGGATTTAGGGAAATGGCATGTAGGTACCCTACCATTGAAACAGAAAATGAATAATCAGAAACCATATTAGTGATGTACTATGAAAATAAGTGATTCGAAACGATGACGGATTTCAGAAATTCCTGAGTGTGGATTTTAAGGATTTTCAATTTCAATTGAGACTCTATGGAATATGATATGAAGGAGTATAGAAATATTAAAGGGTTTATATTTTGAGAAAATAGTAAAATTAGGTTAAACCAAGGAATGATCAAGTTAAGGAAATGCCAAGGGAATTTGGATTGTTAAACGATTTCAAAACCATTTGGATAACGAGGTATATTCGAAACGAATTGCAATTAGACAAATATGGAAACAAAACAACCAAGATTAGTGATACAACAAGGATGCATACTACATTATGATCAAGCAAGGCCATTAACATTTACTTAGGAAAATAAAAAATGAGATTATAAATTAACCAAGTGACATCATAGTGACATCACTTTCCACTCACCTTTAAACAAGGATAAATTAGTAAATGACCAAGGTAATTATCCACACCATTCCACAAAACTCTAGAACTCTCAAGATTAGCCAAGATAAGAGCAATCAACACAAAAAAATCTCTCCCCATTCCCATCATCTCCAATTCGGCCAAACAAGAAAAAAAGAAGAAAATAAAATTCAAAACCCTAGCTACAATCATCTACAAATCAAGGGAAAATTCATGGAGGTTCTTGGAGGTTAGAGAAGATCATCCACCAAGTTTCATAGCCATTCAACATCATTTGCATAGGTAATAAAATCATCAAAATTGCTAGATGAATAGTAACTCCAAGAACTAACTTTGTTTTTATGGTTTCTTTAGACTATCCAAGCTATTTTAAGGTTGTTCAAGGACTAGCCAAGACTTATTTAGTGTTGTTCAAGCTTCAAGGAAGGTATGGAGTTCATGAACCCTTAGTATTATTTTGAGTTTATGATGATTTATAGTTAGTTTGGTAGTTAAGTGTATAATAAGCATGAAATCATGATTATATGTATGTTTATAAGTGATTGATTGAACATGGAGGTGTTGTGGGTGCTTGTAACCATGGTTCGTATGATGTCCACATGGTGCAGGGTTTGGTATATGTGTTGGATGTTGGATTTGGAGGAGTTATATTATGGAAAGTATGAAAATATAGCCGTTATAATGCCCGATTTTCGTTAAAAAATAAATTACTTGTTAAAAACAGAGCATCCCGAATCTGTCAAGGTCAGTAGGGCATAACCACTGGTCATGATAGGATAGATCTTAGTTCATAGATCGTTTTGATATAAAGTACGTAAAAATCTGATGAACGGTTTAGGAAATATGGCCAAAATCATAAAAGTGGTTCGAAAGCGTAAGTGCGAGTTCGTAACTTCAATTGAACATCCTTAACCTAAGTGATTCCGTTACAAATCTTGATAATTAAATAATAGAGGTCATAAGGAAGGTATAATAGAAGGTCTCATGTTGAACGAATAATTTTTCAATTTTATAAAAATGTTTAGATCAAGGGTACATTAATGGAATACCCCTTAAACGGATAAAGGATAATTTTCTCAAGCTAATGGTCGACTTAAAAGTCTTTAAGACTTAAATATCTACTAAGTGTATAAGATAATGACATGCCTTGATAATGTACTAAGTGTACTTACGTGGCGGTATTAATAAGAGTTATGGTGTGTTTGATAAGCTAAAACGAATACGGAAATGATTGGGAATTATTAAAGGTATTAACTTGGAACCCATGGGTATTATATTTAAATATCTTTGATGAGGTTATAAAAAGATTAGGGGATCAAGTGAGTTAAATGGTTAGGATAAGTGTGGTTAGTAATAATAATTATAATGGGGCATATGCTAATGATGATCCTTTTCGTTCTTATAGAAACTCAAGACGAGCACCGGGTCATACCTCTGGGATTTAGAGATCGAGGCAAGATTTCTTTTACCCTTATTTTGATAAATTGTTTAAGTTTAAAGAAAAGTGGTTTTGCTAGATAATATATGAATCTTATATCAATATATGATATGGATTGTGGATATGAATATGAAGGGAGCCAATATACTTTATGGCTTAAAAAGATATGAAAAATAATGGTATCAGTTGCTATCTAGGGTTATATGGTTTATAATATTCTGTTATTTATAATCTTTAAACATTTGTGATTTAATAAATAGTATTTGAATATTATTTAATACTTTAAAAATAGATGGAATAGTTATGTATTTAATAGCATAAGTGACTTTATTAAATACGGAGGAGATGTCTGAGTTATAACCAAAGTATTATGATGTATGTATTTTAAAGATGATGATGGATGGAAATGGAAATGGAAATGATATATGTGAATGGAAAATGGAAAATATGGAATGGTGTTATATAAATGGAATAATGATTTGATAAAAAGGGGGATTGCAACAGCAAGCGTAAGAGGCTGTGTTCGGCACAGTTCAGCACTCAATATTTTATTACGGCCCAAGAGATGCCGAAGGGGGATGTAGCAGAGAGCCTTCCTCCAGGGATGATGACCATGTTGGATCATTCCTTCTACTAGTAGTAAACAGAGAGCAGGTACAATTATGCGACTGATCATCGTCCTAACGTATCAGGCGACAGCAGATATCCCCAAAGTATTTAAAGAAAGAATTGATAATGGTTACAGATTGACATACTGAAAAAGGAAAAATGGTATAAAATTGTGGAATTATTTTTATGGTTAGAAGAGAAACTAATATTATATCATATTAGAAGAGAAACTGATATTATGTGGTTCTATATTTCTTTTCTTATAAAGATAAATAGATGGTGTATTTAATAAATAAGAATTAATTCTTTTCTTAATGATTATGATGGGTCTTCCGTTTATTAATATATAAATATATATATATATATATATATATATATACATATACATATATATGTTTTTTTTATGCTGGTTTACAAAATTTAACTTGCTGAGCTATTATAGCTCACTCTTGTTGCTTATGTATATAACAGCTAGGTCAAATGCCGATACTCCGCACTACACCCCCAAGAGGGTAAGGGAAAGACGACCTTTTGAGAGATTGTTGGCGCCTAACCCTGAGGTAGCTGATAGACAGATGGGTATTGGTAGACTTATGTGTATTAAGTGTGTAAGTTTGAGAAATAAACTTTTGGTTGTTGAAATGCTTCCTGTAGAAGCATTATTCAACAATGTTCTTAAGTAAGATTTTGGGTTGTAATACTGCTTAACTTTAAACTGTTATTATTATGGATGTTGTTCTCTGAGCATATGACTGGTGTTTAATGTTATAGTGTGGGGTCTATTGTGTGAGTATTAGCAAGTATTTATATTTCAATTGTCAAGAATATAATGTTATAAAAAAATGGAAATTGGATCGTGATGACCTGGATTCCCGACCCCGAATCTAGGGGCGTCACAGTTGGTATCAGAGCTAAGAGTCATAATGCTCAGAAACAATAGTGATAATAATAAATATATCAGTAATAATATAAATTATGAACTCATATCGAGTTCAAGGGTGGTTTATCGAGGGTAGCATTTATTTTAAGTGATGTTTATAATTTTATAGATTATTACTAATAAAGTTATTTTTTTTATTTATAGGGAGAGGAGATGGAGACCGGTGAGCTGAGTCATACACGAAAGTGGCTAGGGATGTCGGAGCAGGAGATTACGGACTTATTGCACGCAGGTGTCGAGGTTCCAGACTATGCTATAGCAGACTTGAGGAGGAGAGTTCAGGAGAGAGCCAAGGAGGCATGTGAGCGCAGAGCGAGAGATGTTGTGGCTATAGTGCCATACACTGGGAGACCATCTGTAGGATCTGATGAGGCAGGTCCTTCCCGAGTTAGATCAGAAGTTCCAGAGGGAGATATGCCAGTGCGTAAGTGGTCTAGATTATCAGTGATAGCTGAGGAGCAGCCTGAGTGGATAGATATCCACATGATTCCTACTCCTATTCCACCTGTTCCAGTGCCTTCACCTGTTCCATCCCCTACACCGAGTCCGGATCCTTTGGATGATCCGATAGAACAGTTCACTCCCCAAGGATAGTTTGTTTTCCATTCGGAGGAGGAGGAGGACCCTTCAGAGGATGCGGATACAGAGCCAGTTCCTTCACCTCCACCAGTAGTTGCACCTTCACCTGTAGCTGCACCATCACCAGTAGCTGCACCCCCACAGGAGGTACCTATACTTGCAGGTGATCCGGTCTATGTGACTTTACAGTCAGATTACCATATCTTACAGGGTCAGCTATCTCGTAGGATGATAGATACACTATTGCAGAGGTTGGCTGGAGGTAGATGAGGTGTTATTCCAGATGGTGTATCTTTGGGATTGATTAGCATTGAGCTGCGAGCACTTGGTGATCTGAGGAGGTTGTTAGCACAGAGAGGAGATCTAGCATGGAGAGCTGAGGTAGTAGAGGTTGTCACGTCTATGGTGGTTCAGATCAGGGATGTTATTATAGCAGGGTTATCGTGAGCTGGGGACAGTAGTTTTAGTCACTAATCAGACTGTAGTCATCTTGCTGATGTCATTTTGGGGATTAGTTTAGTGTTTAATATCTTAATCCCAGTCTGATTAGAGGGATGTTAGTAGTACTTTTGTTATAGCGGATTAGTATGTACGACTATGTTTTTGGGGTTTCAAACCTTGTACTTTATAATGTATATATTAATTAGTAGTGAAGGATGTTATCCACAAATTGTAATATATTTATGTGAATTAATGAAGTTTATGTATTTTTCCTAATTTTTATCGTATTTTGATATTAAATGTTGAGATTCGAAAATATTGATGTATATAAGGTGATTGACTTAAATGAAAAGGTTATAATGTTAAAGGTCATCGTGTTAAAGGTAGTGAGCTTATATGTTTCGTATTATTGGTATTATAACTTGATATTAATTGCTTGAATTTGAGAATGTGGTTATGTATAAATGAGTAAATAGTGATATAATTATTGTATATGGGGATGATGAATATTGTACCTTAACGAAGAATATTATTATTGACAGAAAAATGGCTAGACGTAATAACAGAGCAAATGCCAGGGAAAATGAGAGAGATGAAGAAAGTCAAAATTGACAGAATGAAAATGCTTAGGGAGAACAAAATAATGAGGAAGAAGAAGAAGACGAATCAGCTGGCCAACAAGGTAATCAGGGAGGTGATCCCTTAAACCAATTTATAGATTTATTAAGGCAAAATTTAGCTAATCCACAGAATCTTCAACAACCACATGTTCCTCCGAACCAGGTAGCTAATTTATTTCATGCCTTTAAGTCATTAAAGCCCCCAGAGTTTGAGGGAACTGCTAACCCAGTAGTAGCCAGAGCATGGTTGAAAGAAATGGAGAAAGCTTTTGAAATTTTGAGGGTAGATGAGGAACAGAAGACCATTTTCGCCGCCTATCTCTTGAAGGGAGAGGCAAACTATTGGTTGGAGGCTAAGAAGGGTCTAGAAGGAGCGGGAATGATAACCTGGGAGCATTTTACTAGAGTGTTTCTAGAGAAGTATTCCCCTAGGTATTTGGAAAACCAAATGGAAATAAATTTTTTGGAGTTAAAGCAGGACAATCTAATAGTGGCAGAGTATGAAACTAAATTTACTGAACTGTCTAGGTTTGTTCCAGAATTTGTGCATACTGAAGAACAACGAGCAAAAAGGTTCCAATAAGGATTGAAACCATGGCTACGGATGAGAGTGGCACCATTTGAGCTAACTGATTATGCTGCAGTGGTTCAAAAAGCAGCTATTATAGAAGCCGAGAGTGAACAAACTCAAATTGGTCAAGAGAATAAGAAAAGGAAATTTGAGGGCCAGAAAGGAGGTTCAAGTTAAGGAAGTTACTTTAGCAAGTTCAGTAAAGGACAAAAATCTCAGTTTGTGGGAAAGTCAGGGAGTAATAAGGCTGTTAGTGAGACTGTGAATCAGGGTGGTGAATCCTTAGGAACATTTCAGTCCAATCAATCACGACCACCCTTACCAGATTGTAACATGTGTGGTAAGAAGCATACGGGAGTATGTAGAATGTTGGGAATAACTTGTTTTAAGTGTGGACAAAAAGGACACTATTTTAACCAGTGCCCATCAGTTGATACAAACCCTAGGAGTGACGTCAAGTGTTACCAGTGTGGAAAATTAGGACACATAGCTAGAGATTGCCGTTCTAGTGGGTCGTCTGCGACAGGACAAAGTATGACTGCTTTGAATAGACCTACTTCCAGAGTGTACAATATGACCTTAGGAGATGCGTTGAAGAAACCGGATGCAGACACATGTATTTTTTTTTACTATTTAACCTTTTAAGTGTAAATGTTTGGTTAGGAATCAACTTGGTCAATGAATGGTGTAAATAAGTTAATAAAATAGATAAGAATAATCTATCTGATTAGGAAGTAAGATATGCTGGTCCAAGGAGGGAGAGAGAGAGAGTACGAGTATGTCAAAAAATATATATATATCATAGATAATATTTTCTTACAATTATTTCAAGGAATAGCCTTCTAGTCAAATTTTTGGAAGATTTTACAGAGACAGGATATAATAAATTGAAGTATCTATATTTTATGTTATGATAGAGATCAAAATATAGTTAGACAATAAGTGAGATACACTACCATTGAGGGAAGGCCAATGTGGTGGCCGATACCCTTAGTAAAAAGAGAAAGGAGAGATGAGATAATATAGAATGATAGAATGCCAGAGAAGGTTGGTACGGTAAAGATAATGAAAGTATTGCTATTGATAAGCTAAATGGCATGTTGATGAATAACAAGCAAGTTTATATTGGTGTATTTCTGTACAAAGAAGATAGAGATGTTAAGGAGGAACTAAAGGATGGAGGAAGTAATATGAGAATTAGAGGGTGTAAAATGAGGAGGGTATTCGTCGATAACTTCAACATGATTCCGGGACGGAATCCTTTTAAGGGGGGAAGACTGTAATAACCCTAACTTTAGAAATGCTACAATGCTTAAATGAATAGTAAATTTTGAGGATTTAGGGAAATGGCATGTAGGTACCCTACCATTGAAACAAAAAATGAATAATCAGAAACCATATTAGTGATGTACTATGAAAATAAGTGACTCGAAACGATGACGGATTTCAGAAATTCCTGAGTGTGGATTTTAAGGATTTTCAATTTCAATTGAGACTCTATGGAATATGATATGAAGGAGTATAGTAATATTAAAAGGTTTATATCTTGAGGAAATAGTAAAATTAGGTTAAACCAAGGAATGATCAAGTTAAGGAAATGCCAAGGGAATTTGGATTGTTAAACGATTTCAAAACCATTTGGATAACGAGGTATATTCGAAACGAATTGCAATTAGACAAATATGGAAACAAAACAACCAAGATTAGTGATACAACAAGGATGCATACTACATTATGATCAAGCAAGGCCATTAACATTTACTTAGGAAAACAAAAAATGAGATTATAAATTAACCAAGTGACATCATAGTGACATCACTTTCCACTCACCTTTAAACAAGGATAAATTAGTAAATGACCAAGGTAATTATCCACACCATTCCACAAAACTCTAGAACTCTCAATATTAGCCAAGATAAGAGCAATCAACACAAAAAAATCTCTCCCCATTCCCATCATCTCAAATTCGGCCAAACAAGAAAAAAAAGAAGAAAATAAAATTCAAAACCCTAGCTACAATCAACTAAAAATCAAGGGAAAATTCATGGAGGTTCTTGGAGGTTAGAGAAGATCATCCACCAAGTTTCATAGTCATTCAACATCATTTACATTGGTAATAAAATCATCAAAGTTGCTAGATGAATAATAACTCCAAGAACTAACTTTGTTTTTATGGTTTCTTTAGACTATCCAAGCTATTTTAAGGTTGTTTAAGGACTATCCAAGGCTTATTTAGTGTTGTTCAAGCTTCAAGGAAGGTATGGAGTTCATGAACCCTTAGTATTATTTTGAGTTTATGATGATTTATAGTTAGTTTGGTGGTTAAGTGTATAATAAGCATAAAATCATGATTATATGTATGTTTATAAGTGATTGATTGAACATGGAGGTGTTGTGGGTACTTGTAACCATGGTTGGTATGATGTCCACATGGTGTAGGGTTTGTTATATGTGTTGGATGTTTGATTTGGAGGAGTTATATTATGGAAAGTATGAAAATATAGCCTTTATAATGCCCGATTTTCGTTAAAACATAAATTACTTGTTAAAAATAGAGCATCCCGAATCTGTCAAGGTCAGTAAGGAATAACCACTGGTCATGATAGGATAGATCTTAGTTCATAGATCGTTTTGATATAAAGTACGTAAAAATCTGATGAACGGTTTAGGAAATATGGCCAAAATCATAAAAGTGGTTCGAAAGAGTAAGTGCGAGTTCGTAACTTCAATTGAACATCCTTAACCTAAGTGATTCCGTTACAAATCTTGATAATTAAATAATAGAGGTCATAAGGAAGGTATAATAGAAGGTCTCATGTTGAACGAATAATTTTTCAATTTTATAAAAATGTTTAGATCAAGGGTACATTAATGGAATACCCCTTAAACGGATAAAGGATAATTTTCTCGAACTAATGGTCGACTTAAAAGTCTTTAAGACTTAAATATCTACTAAGTGTATAAGATAATGACATGCCTTGATAATGTACTAAGTGTACTTACGTGGCGGTATTAATAAGAGTTATGGTGTGTTTGATAAGCTAAATCGAATAGGGAAATGATTGGGAATTATTAAAGGTATTAACTTGGAACCCATGGGTATTATATTTAAATATCTTTAATGAGGTTATAAAAAGATTAAGGGATCAAGTGAGTTAAATGGTTAGGATAAGTGTGGTTAGTAATAATAATTATAATGGGGCATATGCTAATGATGATCCTTTTCATTCTTATAGAAACCCAAGACGAGCACCGGGTCATACCTCTGGGATTTAGAGATCGAGGCCAGATTTCTTTTACCCTTATTTTGATAAATTGTTTATGTTTAAAGAAAAATGGTTTTGCAAGATAATATATGAATCTTATATCAATATATGATATGGATTGTGGATATGAATATGAAGGGAGCCAATATACTTTATGGCTTAAAAAGATATGAAAAAGAATGGTATCAGTTGCTATCTAGGGTTATATGATTTATAATATTCTGTTATTAATAATCTTTAAACATTTGTGATTTAATAAATATTATTTGAATATTATTTAATACTTTAAAAATAGATGGAATAGTTATGTATTTAATAGCATAAGTGACTTTATTAAATACGGAGGAGATGTCTGAGTTATAACCAAAGTATTATGATGTATGTATTTTAAAGATGATGATGGATGGAAATGGAAATGGAAATGATATATGTGAATGGAAAATGGAAACAGAAAATGGAAAATATGGAATGGTGTTATATAAATGGAATAATGATTTGATAAAAAGGGGGATTGCAACAGCAAGCGTAAGAGGCTGTGTTCGGCACAGTCCAGCACTCAATATTTTATTACGGCCCAAGAGATGCCGAAGGGGGATGTAGCAGAGAGCCTTCCTCCAGGGATGATGACCATTTTGGATCATTCCTTCTACTAGTAGTAAACAGTGAGCAGGTACGATTATGCGATTGATCATCGTCCTAACGTATCAGGCGACAACTGATATCCCCAAAGTATTTAAAGAAAGAATTGATAATGGTTACAGATTGACATACTGAAAAAGGAAAAATGGTATAAAATTGTGGAATTATTTTTATGGTTAGAAGAGAAACTAATATTATATCATATTAGAAGAGAAACTGATATTATGTGGTTCTATATTTCTTTTCTTATAAAGATAAATAGATGGTGTATTTAATAAATAAGAATTAATTCTTTTCTTAATGATTATGATGGGTCTTCCGTTTATTAATATATATATATATATACATATACATATATATGTTTTTTTTATGCTGGTTTACAAAATTTAACTTGCTGAGCTATTATAGCTCACTCTTGTTGCTTATGTATATAACAGCTAGGTCAAATGCCGATACTCCGCACTACACCCCGCAAGAGGGTAAGGGAAAGACGACCTTTTGAGAGATTGTTGGCGCCTAACCCTGAGGTAGCTGATAGATAGATGGGTATTGGTAGACTTATGTGTATTAAGTGTGTAAGTTTGAGAAATAAACTTTTGGTTGTTGAAATGCTTCCTGTAGAAGCATTATTCAACAATGTTCTTAAGTAAGATTTTGGGTTGTAATAACTGCTTAACTTTAAACTGTTATTATTATGGATGTTGTTCTCTGAGCATATGACTGGTGTGTAATGTTATAGTGTGGGGTCTATTGTGTGAGTATTAGCAAGTATTTATATTTCAACTGTCATGAATATAATGTTATAAAAAAATGGAAATTGGATCGTGATGACCTGGATTCCGGACCCCGGATCTAGGGGCGTCACAGGCACTGAGTTTCTCTCCATATTCAAACTTCCTTGATAGAAGCTAGGGTATTGTTAGAGTTTTCGCTGTTTCTTTCTTTTCCTTATGGCACGTTATCGAGGTATTAATGATCAGATGGAAAGTCTTGATATCGACGAAGAGGAGAATGAAAGCTTTGTGTTTGAAGGTGATGTGGAGGAAGATATCAACAGGTATGAATATTGTTTGGTAGGGAGATTTCTTACGGAGAAAACTATAAATTCGAGGGCAATGAAGTCCAAAATGGTAGATGTATGGAAACCTATGATGGGTATTAGTATCAAGGAACTCGAGCAGGGGATCTTTCTTTTCCAGTTCTTCCACAAAGATGATATGCAATGGGTGATGAAGGGAGGACCATGGATGTTTGACAACGCTATGATGATCCTGGAAACTGTAGCTCAGGGTGAGGACCCTTTACAAGTGCACCTCTGGCATTTGAATATTTGGGTCCAATTACATGATTTGCCGATGGGGTTTATGTCAGAAGCTGTAGGACGTCAACTGGGCAATTTTTTTGGAGAATTCCTTCAATACGATGCTAAGAATAACTCATCAATTTGGCGAGAGTACATGAGAATCTGGATAAGGATAGACATCAGAAAGCCTCTTAAAAGGAAGAAGAAGATTGTCAAGAAGGATGGTAAAGAGTTCAATGTGACATGTAAATTTGAAAGATTAGGTGACTTTTGTTTTTCTTGTGGTATGGTAACACACACTGAAAGGTTTTGCAGAAAGCTGACTGACAGAAGAGAGGTAGAAGGTGAGAAAGAATGGGGTCTGTGGCTCAAGGAACCACCGCGCAGGGCACCAGGCCAGGGGCAAAGCAGGTTGCTCAAGGATGAAGACGATGCCACGTGGGAAGATAGGATTGGCAGGGAGAAGCAGTACCATAATTTTCGGGGTGGAAATAATTCAAACGGAGGAAAGGAGATATTTCAGGAGAGTAATTCCAGGAGTTTGGTTATAACAGAATCACGTAATACTAGCAGAAATAACAACTTGGCGGGCTTTAACACAATTTCAAATTTATTGTATGGGCCTAATGAGGATGATGTTAGTGGGCTAAAAGCAGATGAACGTAAAAGGCGGAGAGGAGACCCAACATTTAAGGAAACTATGGATATTGATATGGGCCTAAATGTTACTAATACCCAAGTTATTGTACAACATTCATTAGCTGTTATTTCTGGAAGGGATTTGACAGCATCTTATCAATCTATTCCGGCTAAGTCTGCAGTTCAGACTAGCCGATCGTAATGATCTTGTTAAGTTGGAACTGCAGGGGTTTGGGCAACCCCCGTGCAATTCGTGCTCTTAGAGATATTATAAAATCTCACCAGCCTGATTTTGTTTTTTTTGTCTGAAACTCTCTCAGTAGGTAATAAAATTGAAGAACTCTCTTCGAAGTTTGGTTTTGCTAATTATTTTTAAGTTTATAGGGAGGGTAGGGGAGGCGGTATTGCAGTTATGTGGAAGCATTCTATGCTTTTTGAGGTAGTTGATTCTTCCCAGAATCACATTGATATTGTAGTCAAGGAGAATTCTACAGCCTCTTGGAGGCTCACCTGTTATTATGGATTCCCAGGGCGAGAAAGACGTCCTGAAGCTTAGGATTTCATTTGGTTACTGGCCTCTAGATCTCATCTCCCCTGGTGTATCTTTGGAGACTTTAATGACATCCTCTACTCTTCAGACAAGAAAGGGAGACATCCTCATCCTCAAAGTTGATGGATGGTTTTAAAAGTTCCATCGAGGATTGCTCGTTAGTTGAAGTTGATCTGTTAGGAGGTACTTTTACTTGGGAGAAGAGCAAAGGTACTGCAGATTGGGTTCAAGAGAGACTTGACAGGGCATTTGCAAATGATTCATGGTAGCACATGTTCCCTCTTTGCACTCTCTCAGTGTTTCATGCAACTGTGTCGGATCACGATCCTATTAAGTTAAACTTGCTTAATACGTCTGTCACTAAAAAACAATTCTGGTTCAAGTTTGAAAATACGTGGTTGAAAGAGGCAGATTTTCATTCTGATGTGGCAAAGTTTTGGAATGGTTTACCTCCGTCTCATCTCCTTCCAAAGCTGATTTCAGTCTCTTCTTTTATGGCAAGATGGGGTCAAAATTTCTTTCACAAGTTTAGAGAAAAGGTGGTTAAACAAAAGGAAATAATTGATGCCTTGAAAAGTCAAGAAGATGATGATGGCATTCAATTATATTTTGATGAAAAGGACAAATTGAATGATTTGCTTTTGCACGAGGAGCTCTATTGGAAATAAATGGCTAAAGTTTTTTGGTTGGAGGAAGGTGATACAAACTCCAAGTTCTTTCAGGCCACAGCTTCAAGCAAGAAGAAGATAAACCATATATCTTCATTACAATCAGATGATGGTGTTACGGTGTCTAATCATGAGGATTTATGTCAATTATTGAAGAACTACTACTCAAATGTGTTTACTGCAACAGATCCTGTTGACTCATATCCTCAACATGAGAATGAAGGAAGAGTAACTGAAGCCCAAAATGATATGTTAACAGCGGATCTCTCTTTTGAGGAGTTTACAGCAACAGTGAAAAGCATGCACCCTGACAAAGCTAGTGGTCCAGATGGATTAAATCCGGCATTTTTTCAACACTTCTGGAAGCTACTTGGTAATGACATATTTAAATGCTATCACGATTGGCTTTCTGAATGTAAATTTTCAGCTGATATAAATGATACTATGCTGGTTTTAATTCCTAAAAAAGAGATTGTAGAAGGAGTAAAGGATCTGAGGCCCATAGCATTATGCAACGTTTTATACAAAATTGTTGTAAAGGTTCTTGCTAATAGATTACAAAAAATCTTGCCTGTCATGATCTCTGAAGAACAAAGTGCGTTCGTCCGAGGGCGTAACATCTCGGATAACGTACTTGTTGCTTTTGAATTGATTCATTTTATGAAGAGGAGAACATCTGAAGGAGAAGAAGAAGTGGCTCTTAAGCTCGACATAAGTAAAGCTTATGATCGAGTGTGCTGGGACTATCTTCGACATAGGATGACAGCCATGGGTTTCTCAAATAAATGGGTTAGTTGGATGATGATGTGTGTTACCTCAGTATCATATTCTATCTCGTTTCAAGGCTCAACAATTGGTCCAATTCTACCTAAACGAGGTCTCAGACAGGGAGATCCTCTATCGCCCTATCTATTCCTTCTATGTGTTGAGGGACTTTCTCTCTCGTTAAAAGCAGCAGCTGAGTCTGGCTCTATTACTGGATGTCGTATCTGTCCTCAAGCCCCAGCTGTAACTCACCTACTCTTTGCCGATGACAGCTTTCTATTTTTTAAAGCTACCACTGAAGAGACGAACTGGGTTAAAGAAATTCTCCATTCGTATAAACTATTCTCTGGACAAGCTGTGAATTTTCAAAAGTCTGCTACTTTTTTTAGTGCTAATGTTCGACGTGACAAGCAAGTTGAAATCAAAAATCTTCTTGGTGTGTATAATGATATTGGAAACAGCAAGTATCTTGGCATGCCCTCCCTTATTGGTAGATCAAAGAAGACTCTATTTCGATATTTAAAGGATAAAGTATGGCAGAAAATACAAGGTTGGAACACGAAGCTCTTGTTTAGGGCAGGTAAAGTAGTGTTGCTAAGAAATGTTGCTCTGACCATTCCTGCGTACACCATGTCTTGTTTTTTGATCCCCAAAACTTTGTGTCAGGAAATAGAAAGAATGATGAATTCGTTCTGGTGGAGTTCTAATTCTTCGAATAACAAAGGCATAAAGTGGCTATCATGGACTAGAATGAGTATGTCGAAGAGGAAGGGTGGATTAGGCTTTCGAGACTTGCACAGTTTTAACCTGGCTCTACTTGGTAAGTAATGTTGGAATCTAATCAGTAATCCGAGTGCATTAATTTCGAGACTTCTAAAGACTCGATATTACCCAAATTGTAGTTTGTTGCAAGCTAGTAGAACGGGGGGATCAAGCTACACCTGGTCTGGATTATGGGAAGCCAAAGAGAGCATGAAGGGAGGCTACAGATGGGTCTTAGGAGATGGGAAATCTATAGATATTTACTCTGATAGATGGCTGAGAGCTAAAGAAAATTTTTGTGTCTATCAGACAGGAGACATGGGGAGGAGAGCAAAAGTTTGTGATTTTTTCTTGGATGGCAGCAGGATATGGGACGTAAACAAAGTTCGAAACACTTTCAATAATACTGATGCTGAAGCCGTATTAGCAATCCGTATTCCACAAAATAGTACACATGACAGGGTCGCCTGGGTCCATTCTAGCAATGGTCAGTACTCAGTGAAATCGGGTTACAAACAGTGGCATCTGAATCATATAGGAGGGTTAGAACTACAACAGTCTGACGGGTGGGGGAAGATTTGGAGGCTGTGTATTCCTCATAAAATCAAGGTACTCTTGTGGAGGATATGTCGTAACAAATGTTCCTGTCCGTAATCTTCTCAGAGGCAAAGGTATTTATGCTCCTATCAGCTGTGTGATGTGTGTAGGAGATGTTGAACATTTGATGCACTTGTTCCTCGATTGTAGTTTTGCAAAAGCATACTGGCAACGAATGGTATTGTCGTATGATACGGGGGAGGTTGAAAGTGCTCCTGGGTGGTTACTTAATAAACTTAGCACTGAGACGGGGGATAACTTAATCAAGATTGCAACTGTTCTATGGGGGGTATGATGGGCTCGTAATAAACGTATCTGGGAGGAAAAAGTGGTGTCACCGGAGGTTGTTGTGGCATGGAGCTCAAAACAAATTGCAGACTGGAGGAAGGTGCAAAAACGTAAGCTGCAAACAATCAGTAATTCAAGGGCTAATGCTAGTCGACATGAGAAGAAATGGGTGGCTCCCACTATGGGGTCTTTGAAGGTAAATGTTGACGCCTCTATTGTTGAGGGAACAGGTTTTTTCTCTCCGGGCATGGTGGTGCGTAATCATCAGAGGATCTTTATACGTGGGAGAACAATGAAGTTTGCAGGAACAGTTTCGGTCCTCGAGGCTGAAATGGTGGGCATATTGGAAGCTTTGTTGTGGATTAGTGATTTGCCAAGCCATCCTATTACTGTGGAGTCAGACTCAATGCTCAGTGTTCAAGCTGTTAACAAGGCGGAGCGTAATCAGTTGGAGATACGGAACCTTATTACACAGTGTTGCTCTATTCTTGATAGTAGAAATGGTGTTTCAGTTGTTTTTGTTAGAAAGCAAGCAAACCGGGTAGCTCATTCTTTGGCTAGACTACCTTGTACGCTTAATAGCTTTGTTGATTTTACGTCTCCTCCATTGTGTGTGTTGGAGACACTCTTGTCGGATGTTTGATTCTAATGAAATTTCCTTTATTCAAAAAAAAAACTAGAAACGTATTTAACGGGATGACGGCTTGCTAGAAAAGATTGTATCAGCTATAAGAATTTGATATTGATGTTATAAATTTTATTTCATTTTTAAGATTCAATTTTTATGGATAAATATTGTTATACAACTAATATATGTAAAAGTTAGGATTTTGATATTAACGAGAGAGCGTCTCAATAGGAGTAACCATGTTTAACAAGAAAACGGTTCATTAAAGAAAACCGTGCTGAATATTAATATTTAATATTGATGATATAATAGAAAATAAATATATTTTAATTTTCTAGAATTTTAGGATTTTAAATATTAATAACTAAACCGATGTGCTAACATATAAAAGGACATTATCATGCGGGAAGCCTTAATAAATACAGGAGAATCTATAATATAAAGAGAGAATAAGATGTTTTTTTTATTTTTTAAAACCCCATAAATTTTATAATGCTGGAAGAAAATAAAAATTGGAATTCATTCTATTTTTAGGTTTTGATTATAAGGAAAAAAGTTGTATCAGATAAGTATCATCAATAATATGTAATGAAGTTGGAATTTCAATCCCAATGAGAATGGCTCGAAACGTGTTTAACGGGAAGACGACTCACTAGAAAAAGTCTATTAGAATTTGATATTGATGTTATAAATTTTATTTCATTTTTAAAATTCGATTTTTATGGATAAATATTGTTATACAAGTAATATAGGTAAAAGTTAGGGTTTTGATCTTGACGAGAGAGCGGCTCAGTAGAAGTAACCATGTTTAACGAGAAAACGGTTCATTAAAGAAAACCGTGTTGAATATTAAAATTTAATATTGATGATATAATATAAATTAAATATATTTAAATTTTTTAGAATTTTAGGATTTTAAATATTAATAACTAAAAAACTATCTTCTAACATTTTAGAAGCATAATAGGTGTTCAAATTTATAGAGAATAAGAGTTTGAATTTATAGGGAAGACATAAAATTAAAAGTTCTATTTGAAGTAGAATATGTGTTCGTGAGACATATAATTAAGAGTTTTATTGTAAGTAAAATAGAAGATTTCTAATTTATAAATAAGAAGAGTTTGAATTTATAGAAAATACATATAATTAAAAAATTATTGGAGGTAGAGAAAAAGTTTGAATATATATATAAAGAATACATATAATAAAATGATTTATGGAAAGTAGAATATGAGAACGGTGGAGACGTCTTATACGATTCTTAAAACTATATATATTTTTCCTAGAAATCCTTTATTTCAACTTTTTTATACAAGTTAATTATTCTTGCATTAGAAAAATATGTCCATAAATTCAATATTATATTCGAAACAAAAAGTCTTCGCATTCAAAAAAATTGATGTGTTAATATAACAGAAAAACATTTCTACGCGAAAGCTGTAAATTAATACAAGAATATTTATAATATATAGAAAATATAAGATGTATTTTCCTCTTTTAAAACTCCATAAATATTAGAAAGTTCAAAAAATGTAAAAATGGGAATTTACTCTCTTTAAGGTTTTAGTTTTTAAGAAAAAAAGTTATTTCATAAGATAAGTGTCATCAATAATATGTAGTGAAGTTAGAATTTCAGTTCCAAATAAGAACGACTCGAAACATGTTTTAAGGGGAAGACGACTCACTAGAAAAGATTGTATTAGCTATTAGAATTTGATACTGATGGTCATAATTTTATTTAAAAAAAATCATTCCATAAGATAAGTGCCATCAATAATATGTAATGAAGTTAGAATTTTAGTTCCAAATAAGAACGGCTCGAAACATGTTTTAACGGGAAGACGACTCACTAGAAAAGATTATATTAGCTACTCCCTCTGTCCCTCTCATTTCTTTACAGTTTTTTTCACTGCTTGACACGCATTTTAAGGCTCCTAAAAAATATAGTTCCATAACTTATTTTTAAAATTTTCTTTTTTTGTATAAAAATATAACAATTCTATTTTTATACAAAAAAAGAAAATTTTAAAAATAAGTTATGAAATTATCCGCAAAATGCATCTCAAAATCCGTGCCAGAATTACGTCCCCCAAGGTAAAAAACCAAGGGGGACAGAGGGAGTATTAGATTTTGATATTGATGTCATAATTTTTTTTTAATTTTTAGAGTTCGATTTTTATAGATAAAAATTATTACATAAGTTTTTATAATATATGTTAAAGTTGAGCTTTCGATTTTAACGAGAAAGTGGCTTAATGAAAAGAATTGTGTTTAACAAGAAATCGGTTCATTAGAAAAGATTATGTAACTATTAAAATTTAACATTAATAATATAATTTAACGTAAATATGTATTGAATTTTTTTAGAAAAATTATAATGCCGCCACGAAGCGCGGCTTTATCGGCTAGTACATATATATAAAGGAGGATACGCGGGAGTTTAGGTGGCGCTCCAAGATCATCTCAATCTATTTTTCTAATTTTCTAGAATTTTAAAATTTTAAATACTAATAAAAATAAAAATATCTTTTAACATATTAGAAGTAGAATTTAATTATAAGACATGATTAAAAATTTTATTGGAAGTAGAATAGAAAGTAGAATAGACATTATGCACATTAATAGTGAAAATTTAATATAAAATATTCGAAGTAAAAAATACATCCGAATTATAAAGAAGTGGAATTCGAATTAACTTTTACAACCTATTAGAAGTAGAAATTATAAACCAAATGACATAAGAGTAACGAACCCCTATATAAAAAAAAGTTATTAATTTTAGAGGATACGCTTTGTTTTCTTTAATCTCAACGTTATTAATTTTAGAGGGTCTGCAATGTTTTCTTTAAGCTCAACGTTAGTAATTTTAGAGTTTAATAGCCTTGGATTGATATCAGATGCCTATCACATGTTATTCAATTGTGTAGCGTTGGTATTTTTATATTTATTAATATTTAAAATTCTAAAATTCTAGAAAATTAGAAAAATAGATTGAGATGATCATGGAGCGCGACCTAAACTCCCGCGTATCCTCATTTATATATACTAGCTTATAACCTGTGCAATGCACGAGTTTCTTGTATTATATTATAAATTTTATTTAATATTATAAATATGTTTTCGTATAATCATTATTTTCTAATAATTTTTTTTAATTTTTTATTTAATATAATTTAATATACTCATGTTTACGGATTATATTAATGTTTCCTTATTATAAAAAATGTATACGATTTTTAATATATTTTATTAATAATTGAGAAATATGATGTGATATTTTCGGGTATATATTAATGATTGTAAGATTTGTTGTAAATTAAAAAGGTAACGTGTTTTAATTATAAAGGATATGATGCGCTGGATGTTTTTAGGTGTTTATAAAAGATAATATGTTCAACTAAAAGTAAATGTGAAAAAGGTAATCTATTAATTACCATTAATTTAGATTTGTTTTATATTAAAAAGGTAATGTGTTTTAATTTGAAAGAAAATATTAATAATCGAAAGATAAGATACGATTGATATTTTTAGGTGTTTATAAAAGGTAATATGTTCAACTAAAAGTAAATGTGAAAAAGGCAATCGACTAATTACCATTAATTTTATAATATTAATGTGAAAAAGGCAATCGACTAATTACCATTAATTTCATTATCTTAATCGACTAATTATCATTAATTATAACGTGTTTTAATTGGAAAGAAAATATTAATAATGGAAAGATATGATACGATTGTATTTTTAGGTGTTTATAAAAGGTATTATCTCGACTAATTACCATTAATTATATTATGTTATTATTTAATTTAGGTATATTTATGTTTCTTTATAATGAAGGGTAAATAAGTAAATTCACTAAGTACCAAAAAACTGGTACCAAAACTTTCAATGTTTCGGAATTTATATAATAGTATATATATATATATATATATATAATATATAATAAATTTATATATTTATATATATAAATATAAATATATATTTGTATATATATTTATATATATACAAATATATTTATATATATTGAGATGATTTTGGGTGTCATTTACATATATATTTGTATATATATATATATATATATATATATATATATATATATATTGATATGATTTCCCGGTTGCCAGCAAATTGTCAATTCAGCAATATTGGACGGGGAAGATTTGAGATTCTATCAGGATAAGGATATGTTAATGCCGTTTTCTTGGTTTTAGTTGGGGCCTTGATTGTTTGTATGATTCTTTTTTCTTTTTTTTTTTTGAACAATTGTATGATTCTTTTGTTATGATATTCTGTTATATGTAATATTTCATGTATTTTAGTATTTTACATTCTTTGAATTTATTATTTTGTTGTGAACTAATAAATTCTACATTTTTTTTGAATAAATAGGTTTATAGTGTTAGGTTAAGGGATTTACACAATCCGAGATTCACAATCACCAAAACAGAGCACACACATAACCAATCGATAAGTTGACAAGATCTACCAAAGCACAAAATAAGAACACACAAATACTTGACGTGGAAACACCCACGTCCCAAACTCGTATTATTAATCTTAACAATATCAATAATACATCAAAACAATAACACCTTAACGGTGTTCCAACCCGATACTTGAGCCAACAAGGCTCAAACACCTCCCAAACAATACTTAAGACTACATCTCTTATTCTTTCACCTCCCCAAACAAATACAATATGACTATGTATATATAGCCATCACAAACTTAGCCACCAAGATATCCTAATCATACTTGGTTTCCAATTACAATCCTTATCATACTTGGTATCTAAATATACCATCTATAATAATTATCTAAACATATAATTATTACCCAATCCATATATGTTTTGGATCACCAAAACCCATACCATATTGGGTTGAAACCCAACAATCCTCCCCTTCAACCCAATACCCGATGAACGGTAACCATCCAAGCCATCGACGTCCATCTGCCAACGCCTCCCCTCGAACAAGAATCTCCTCATCTTGCTCCTCCAATCTTGAGTGTCGCTAAAACCCGTATAGTGACCCTCCAAACCATCCAAACCATCGTTCTTCACCATAACGATGTATCCATCTACAAAATCACGTGCATCAACCACCACGAGTGCTCTTCCACATGTTGAGTCACCCGATCCTTGCTTTCACAATCCTTCGGTCTCCTGAAGAAAATCACTAGTATCATCCAAATAGTTCATCTGGTTGATCAAGCCATTGAAACAATTGTGATGACCTCTTCCATCTTCTTCCATCTCGAGTCCGAACACAGGATTGATCCATGGTGCAAGTCAACCATCAAACCGCACGTAACTTTGTCTCTACTCGCTTTAGTAGCAGTCTTCTTATCAACAAATCATTCATCATGCTATGCCATACCAATTGAACCTCGAACTTTCCCTCAACCTCATCCATCACGAACCCGAACCTGGCTCTGATACCACTTGTTAGGTTAAGGGACTTACACAATCCGAGATTCACAATCACCAAAACAGAGCACACACATAACCAATCGATAAGTTGACAAGATCTACCAAAGCACAAAATAAGAACACACAAATACTTGACGTGGAAACACCCACGTCCCAAACTCGTATTATTAATCTTAACAATATCAATAATACATCAAAACAATAACACCTTAACGGTGTTCCAACCCGATACTTGAGCCAACAAGGCTCAAGCACCTCCCAAACAATAATTAAGACTACATTTCTTATTCTTTCACCTCCCCAAACAAATACAATATGACTATGTATATATAGCCATCACAAACTTAGCCACCAAGATATCCTAATCATACTTGGTTTCCAATTACAATCCTTATCATACTTGGTATCTAAATATACCATCTATAATAATTATCTAAACATATAATTATTACCCAATCCATATATGTTTTGGATCACCAAAACCCATACCATATTGGGTTGAAACCCAACATATAGACCTTTATTCTTAATAAAAATCTCGGGGATGACAATAGGTAAATTCTTACCATTTTTAAGCATAGATTATACATAACTTTTTTGGTTAATTGATTTGCAGATATGAAAGGGATGGAAGCATGGAATAAAAGAGAAAAGGGATATTTACAGAAATACATTAGATTTTAAGAATTCTATCCAATTTTACTATCACCCAACAATCATTTCACATCTATAAAATCATTTTTTCAAAAATACTACCTCATTATAATTTTATGTTTTCAATATTCCAAAAATACTACCTTTCCTAATATAACCTCATATGCAACCTTATATATATATATATATATATATATATATATATATATATATATATATATACTATTATATTAAAGCCGAAACCTTGAAAGTTTTGGTTTTCGGTTTGGTTATCCTAAGTGTTGGTTTTCGATTTGGTTATCCTAATTATTAAAATAAATAATTAAATTACAAAAACAACTCAAAAAACTAATTACTAATGTTAACGTAATTATATTATGATTAAAATTCCTTCATCCACTTCTACTTGGACTCTTTTTTCTTCTCCAACAACTCAATTATTCATTTTTTTCTAAAGATTTTACTTCTAATTAAAACACTTTACCATTTAATTTAAAGCTAATATTACAATAATTAATATATATCCAAAATATCACACCATATCTTTCCGTAATTATTTTTAGTAGTAATTTTTGTAATTAAAACATGGGGTAGTTTTTAATTTAAAATTAATCTTGCGATCAATAATATACACCCAAAAATATCTCACCATATATACAAATCATTATTTTTATTAATAAATAACAATCGTTAGATCTAATAATAAGATATATTATATGATTAAATTAATTTACTAAAAATTCAAAGTTCGAACCCGTCAACGACATTTTTAATTTAGAATTTTACAAAATAAAGTTTAAACCATGCATTTCATTATATAAATTTATATTAAATTAAAATTAAAAAATTATAAAAAATAAGGATTATATAAAAACATAATTATAATGTTAAATAAATTTTATAACCTATCAAAAGAAACCCGTGCTCGGGATAGGGGGCGGCGAGACTTGGGGCCCGTTCGGTTTGTTAAAGATGATTTGGGTCAGATGTTAGTGAACGGTGATATAAAGGAGAGGTGGAGTAGATATTTCTATAGGTTATTTAATGAGGCTAGGGGGAGCGAAATCGAAGTGGAGCAAGGAGTAATCGATCTTTTGAGGGAACAAACAGTTACAATGAGCATATTAGTAAGGAAGAAGTCAAGGGAGCCCTCAAGAAGATGGGAAGAGCGAAGGCTGTAGGCCCGGATCAGATACCTATTGAGGTGTGGCAGTGTTTGGGGGAGCCTGGAGTACAATGGCTGAAAGATCTTTTCAACATCATCCTTAAGAATGCAAGGATGCCGGCTGAGTGAAGACGTAGTATAGTGGTGCCTTTTTACAAGAACAAAGGTGATGCTCAGAGTTGTAGTAACTATCGTGGTATTAAACTAATCAGTCATACTATGAAACATTGGGAGAGGGTGATTGAGTGTAGGGTGAGAAGAGAAGTTGAGGTCTTTGAGAACCAATTCGGCTTCATGCCTGGGAGGTCGACAATCGAGGCAATTCACCTCATTAGATGCCTTATGGAGAAATATAGAGAGCGTCATAATGACCTTCATATGGTGTTCATAGATATAGAAAGAGCGTATGACAGCGTTCCACGTGAAGTTATTTGGAGGTGCCTAGAAGAGAGAAGGGTGTCGTCGTCGTACGTGAGGGAGATCCAAGATATGTACTACCAAGCAAGGACGTGCGTTAGGACCCCATTTGGTGACACTCATTATTTCCTAGTTGAAATAGGGTTGCACCAAGGGTCGGCTCTAAGCCCATTTCTTTTTGCAATTATTGTAGATGTTATTTCGAGAGGGATCCAAGATAGCGTACCGTGGTGTATGCTTTTTGCTGATGATATTGTGTTAGTGAACCCTAAATAAATACATGAGTATCTATAATATAACTAGAAAATGAGATATTCTTTTTATTTTTCAAACTCCAATTTTAGAAAGTTTAGAGAAAATGGAAATTGGAAATAATTCTATTTTTAGTTTTTGATTTTAAGGAAAAAAGTTGTTGTATTAGATAAATATCATCTATATATACTTAGCAAAAAAAAAATCATCCATAATATGTAATGAAGTTGTAATTTCGATCCCAAACGAGAGCGGCTCGAAATGTATTTAACGGGAAAACGGCTCACTATAAAAGATTATATTAACTATTAGAATTTGATATTGATGTTATAAATTTTATTTCATTTTTAGAATTTGATTTTAATGGATAAAAATTGTTATACAAGAAATATATGTAAAAGTTAGGTTTTGGATCTTAACGAGAGGACGGCTCAATAGGAATAACTTTGTTTAACAAGAAAGCGGTTCATTAAAAAAACGTGTTGAATATTAAAATTTAATATTGATGATATAATTGAAAATAAATATATTTAATTTTTTTTAGAATTTTATGATTTTTAATATTAATAACTAAAAAAACTATCTTTTAACATATTAGAAGCATAATAGGTGTTCAAATTTATAGAAAATAAGAGTTTGAACTTATAGGAAAGAAATATAATTACAAGTTCTATTAGAAATAAAATAGATGTTTGTAAGACATATAATTAAGTGTTTTATTGTAAGCAAAATAGGAGTTCTAATTTATAGATAAGAAGAGTTTGAATTATTAGAAAATACATATAATTAAAAAAATTATTGGAGGTAGAAAAGATGTTTAAATATATAAAGAATGCATATAATAAAATGTTTTATTGGAAGTAGAATACTAGGACGGTGGAGACGTTTTAAACGATTTTTTAAAACTATATATCTTTTTTTCCTAGAAATCCTTTATTAAACTTTTTTATACAAGTTAATTATACTTGCATTAGAAAAATAGATCCATAAATTCAATATTATTCCTGTAACGAAAAGTCTTTGCATTTTAAAAAAATTGATGTGTTAAAATAACCGAAAAACATTTTCATGCGGAAGCTGTAAATAAATACAGGAATATTTATAATATACAAAAAATATTAGATGTGTTTTCTTCTTTTAAAACTTCATAAATATTAGAAAGTTTAAATAATATAAAAATTGAAATTTACTCCCTTTCAAGATTTTAATTTTTTAAAAAAACAATTATTTTATAAGATAAGTGTCATCAATAATCAAAAATATGTAATGAAGTTAAAATTTAGGTTACAAATAAGAACGGCTTGAAAAGTGTTTTAACGGGAAGACGGCTCACTAGAAAAGATTGTATTAGCTATTAGAATTTGATACTGATGTCAGAATTTATTATTTTTATTTTTAGGATTCGATTTTATGAATTATTATACAAGTTTTTATACTATATGTTAAAGTTAAGATTTCGGTTTTAACGAGAGAACGGCTCAATCGAAAGAATCGTGTTTAACGAGAAATCGGTTCATTAACAAAGATTATGTAATTATTAAAATTTTGTTTGGTTATCCTATTTATTTTGGTTTTCGGTTTGGTTAATTTAATTTTTAATTAATTTTAAATATAAAATAAATCAATTTTAATCCATTATTGGCTATAGTCCTAAAGACACAATAGTATTTTATATTTACACCATTACTAATACAGCTAAACTTAAAAACCTCCGTTGCCTTCGCGAACACTGCGCACAAAACTCTATTCTTCTAAACCAAATTTACACCATCTTCATCCATTCAATACACAAGTTTCTTCGGCTTTTCTTTTGCAACACCATATATATCATTAAAGTGTAAGTATAATGATTGTATTATGTTTTTGTATTATCTCCATTGTAATTTATTTATTTATATTTATCTATATTAATATATTAAAGCCGAAAGATTGAAAGTTTGGTTGGTTTGGTTTTCGGTTTGATTATCATAATTATTAAATAAATAATAATATTATTATATAATAAAAATAATATCTCAAAAAGTTTATTACTAATGTTAAGGTAATTATATTACAATTAAAATTCCTCCACCCGCTTGGACTCTTTCCTTTACTATGACAACTCAATTACCCATCTTCTCCAAAGATTTCACTTCTGAATAAAACACGTTACCTTTTAATTTAAAACTAATCTTGCAATCATTAATATACACCCAAATATATCACACCATATATTCAAATCATTATTTTAGTAATAAATAAGAATCGTCACATTTAATAATAAGATATATTATATGATTAAATTACTTACTAAACATTTAAGGTTCGAACCGGTCAACGTGATATTTAATTTAGAATTTTACAATATAAATTTTAAACCATGCATATAATTATTTAAATTTATATTAAATTAAAATTTAGAAAACATTATTCAAAAATAATGATTATATAAAAACATAATTATAATGTTAATTAAAATTTATTAGATATTAAAATAAACCCGTGCTTCGCACGGGTTATAAGCTAGTACTATTATATTAAAGCCGAAACATTGAAAGTTTTGGTTTTCGGTTTGGTTATCCTAAGTTTTGGTTTTCGGTTTGGTTATCCTAATTATTAAAATAAATAATTAAATTACAAAAATAACTCAAAAATCTAATTACTAATGTTAACGTAATTATATTCTGATTAAAATTCCTTCATCCACTTTTACTTGGACTCTTTTTTCTACTCCAACAACTCAATTATTCATTTTTTCTAAAGATTTTACTTCTAATTAAAACACTTTACCATTTAATTTAAAACTAATATTACAATAATTAATATATATCCAAAATATCACACCATATCTTTCCGTAATTATTTTTAGTAGTAATTTTTGTAATTAAAACATGGAGTACTTTTTAATTTAAAATTAATCTTGAGGTCACTAATATACACCCAAAAATATCTCACCGTATATACAAATCATTATTTTTATTAATAAATAACAATCGCTAGATCTAATAATAAGATATATTATATGATTAAATTAATTTATTAAAAATTCAAAGCTCGAACCCGTCAACGACATTTTTAATTTAGAATTTTACAAAATAAATTTTAAAGGGCTCTTTTCATAAATATATTGTCAAAAGTAAATTTTTGCAATTTTACTTTTGTTAAGAAAAGCTATTTGCAAAAATACCATCTTATTTGCAAAAATACCTTCTTTCCTTTTTAAACCAAATTTCCTCCCCCTATTTCCGGATGAACATTAACCACGACTACTGTTCATCGACTTTTTTTTTTTTTTAAGGTAAGGTGCTATTTTGGTGGATTTGGGTTGCATGGCCCCACAGGGGCATATTCAACTGCATGCAACCACATTCAACTGAATGCAACCACATGCAACTAAATTTCTGATTTCAAGTTCCTTTGTTCAGTTTTCATTTTCGACCTCTTTTTTGAACTCTACTATATATATATATATATATATATATATATATATATATATATATATATATATATATATATATCCAAAAAAGAGGTCGAAAATGAAAATTGAAAAATGGAACTTGAAATCAGAAATTGAATGCAACCACATTCAACTGAATGCAACCACATGCAACTAAATTTCTGATTTCAAGTTCCTTTGTTCAGTTTTCATTTTCGACCTCTTTTTTGAACTCTACTATATATATATATATATATAGAGTCCAAAAAAGAGGTCGAAAATGAAAATTGAAAAATGGAACTTGAAATCAGAAATTGAATGCAACCACATTCAAATGAATGCAACCACATTCAACCAAATCAGCAACTGAATGCAACCACATGCAACTAAATTTCTGATTTCAAGTTCCTTTGTTCAGTTGTCATTTTCGACCACTTTTTGGAAAGAGTTCCAAAAAGTGGTCGAAAATGACAACTGAACAAAGGAACTTGAAATCAGAAATTTAGTTGCATGTGGTTGCATTCAGTTGCTGATTTGGTTGAATATTGCCCCTGGCGGGGCCCTGCAACCCCAAAATCACCTCATCTTAAAAAAAGTTGAATTTAGTTGCATTTGGTTGAATATTGACCCTGGCGGGGCCTTGCAACCCAAATCCACCAAAGCATCCCACCTTAAAAAAGAGTTGAATGTGGTTGAAACCAAAATAGCACCCCACCTTAAAAAAAAAAAAATCAATGAACAGTAGCCGTGGTTACTGTTCATCCGGAAATTTGGGCAGGTTAAAGGGGGAGGGAGGAGGGGTTGACCTAGAAGATGGTATTTTTGCAATTTTGAAACTTAGTTTGGTAAAATTGTAATTAATTGAAGAAGATGGTATTTTTGCAAAAAGAAACTTCAAATCAAGTATTTTTGGTAAATTCCCAATTTTAAACTATGCATTTCATTATATAAATTTATATTAAATTAAAATTAAAAAATTATTAAAAATAAGGATTATATAAAAACATAATTATAATGTTAAATACATTTTATAACCTATCAAACAAACCCGTGCTTCACACGGGTTATAAGCTAGTACTATTATATTAAAGCCGAAACATTGAAAGTTTTGGTTTTCGGTTTGGTTATCCTATTTATTTTGGTTTTTGGTTTGGTTAATTTAATTTTTAATTAATTTTAAAGCCGAAACATTGAAAGTTTTGAAAATTTTGGTTTTCGGTTTGGTTATCCTAATTATTAAAATAAGTAATTAAATTACAAAAACAACTCAAAAAGCTAATTACTAATGTTAACGTAATTATATTCCGATTAAAATTCCTTCATCCACATTGAGCTTCTACTTGGACTCTTTTTTCTGCTCCAACAACCCAACTACCCATTTTTTTTAAAGATTTTACTTCTAATTAAAATACTTTACCATTTAATTTAAAAATAATCTATACTATTATATTAAAGCCGAAACATTGAAAGTTTTGAAAGTTTTGGTTTTCGGTTTAGTTATCCTAATTATTAAAATAAATAATTAAATTACAAAAACAACTCAAAAAGCTAATTACTAATGTTAACGTAATTATATTCCGATTAAAATTTCTTCATCTACATTGAGCTTCTACTTGGACTCTTTTTTCTGCTCCAACAACTCAATTACCCATTTTTTTTAAAGATTTTACTTCTAATTAAAACACTTTACCATTTAATTTAAAACTAATCTATACTATTATATTAAAGCCGAAACATTGAAAGTTTTTGTTTTCGGTTTGGTTATCCTAATTATTAAAATAAATAATTAAATTACAAAAACAACTCAAAAAGCTAATTACTAATGTTGAAGTAATTATATTCCGATTAAAATTCCTTCATCCACATTGAGCTTCTACTTGGACTATTTTTTCTGCTCCAACAACTCAATTACCCATTTTTTTTAAGATTTTACTTCTAATTAAAACACTTTACCATTTAATTTGGTTATCCTAATTATTAAAATAAATAATTAAGTTACAAAAATAACTCAAAAGCTAATTACTAATGTTAACGTAATTATATTCCGATTAAAATTCCTTCATCCACATTGAGCTTCTACTTGGACTCTTTTTTCTGCTCCAACAACTCAATTACCCATTTTTTTTAAAGATTTTACTTCTAATTAAAACACTTTACCATTTAATTTAAAACTAATCTATACTATTATATTAAAGCCGAAACATTGAAAGTTTTGAAAGTTTTTGTTTTCGGTTTGGTTATCCTAATTATTAAAATAAATAATTAAATTACAAAAACAACTCAAAAAGCTAATTACTAATGTTAAAGTAATTATATTCCGATTAAAATTCCTTCATCCACATTGAGCTTCTACTTGGACTCTTTTTTCTGCTCCAACAACTCAATTACCTATTTTTTTAAGATTTTACTTCTAATTAAAACACTTTACCATATAATTTGGTTATCCTAATTATTAAAATAAATAATTAAATTACAAAAACAACTCAAAAAGATAATTACTAATGTTGACGTAATTATATTCCGATTAAAATTCCTTCATCCACATTGAGCTTCTACTTGGACTCTTTTTTCTGCTCCAACAACTCAATTACCCATTTTTTTTAAAAGATTTTACTTCTAATTAAAACACTTTACCATTTTATTTAAAACCAATCTATACTATTATATTAAAGCCGAAACATTGAAAGTTTTGGTTTTCGGTTTGGTTATCCTAATTTTTGGTTTTCGGTTTGGTTATCCTAATTATTAAAATAAATAATTAAATTACAAAAACAACTCAAAAGCTAATTACTAAAGTTAACGTAATTATATTCTGATTAAAATTCCTTCATCCACTTCTACTTGGACTCTTTTTTCTGCTCCAACACCTCAATTATTCATTTTTTCTAAAAATTTTATTTCTAATTAAAACACTTTACCATTTAATTTAAAACTAATATTACAATAATTAAATAATTAAATTACAAAAACAATTAAAAAAGCTAATTACTAATGTTAACGTAATTATATTCTGATTAAAATTCCTTCATCCACTTCCACTTGGACTCTTTTT
Source organism: Saposhnikovia divaricata (assembly GCA_036435485.1). NCBI lineage: Eukaryota > Viridiplantae > Streptophyta > Magnoliopsida > Apiales > Apiaceae > Saposhnikovia > Saposhnikovia divaricata. The sequence continues at coordinate 41,314,121 of CM071599.1, forward strand.
TCTCTCCAACAACTCAATTATTCATTTTTTCTAAAGATTTTACTTCTAATTAAAACACTTTACCATTTAATTTAAAACTAATATTACAATAATTAAATAATTAAATTACAAAAACAACTCAAAAAGCTAATTACTAATGTTAACGTAATTATATTCTGATTAAAATTCCTTCATCCACTTCTACTTGGACTCTTTTTTCTGCTCCAACAACTCAATTATTCATTTTTTCTAAAGATTTTACTTCTAATTAAAAGACTTTTCCATTTAATTTAAAACTAATATTACAATAACTAATATATATCCAAAATATCACACCAATTATTTTTAATAGTAATTTTTGTAATTAAAACATGGAGTACTTTTTAATTTAAAATTAATCTTGCGATCACTAATATACACCCAAAAATATCTCACCATATATACAAATCATTATTTTTATTAATAAATAACAATCATTAGATCTAATAATAAGATATATTATATGATTAAATTAATTTATTAAATATTCAAAGTTCGAACCCGTCAACGACATTTTTAATTTAGAATTTTACAAAATAAATTTAAACCATGCATTTCATTATATAAATTTATATTAAATTAAAATTAAAAAATTATTAAAAATAAGGATTATATAAAAACATAATTATAATGTTAAATAAATTTTATAACCTATCAAAAGAAACTCGTGCTTCGCACGGGTTATAAGCTAGTATATATATATATATATATATATATATATATATATATATAGGTAAGTGCTCAAATACAAACCACTTTTAAAATACAAACCTACAAACCAACACTAAATTAATTATATTTCATTTATTCTAAGGTTCCCGCCAAGGGTACCTTCACAAAAAATGCTTAAAATAATTGGCTCTATCCATAAAAAAAAAAAAAACTTTCCGTGGAAATGCGAAGCATTTAATACAGTAAACGGATGAGTTAGGTAGTCATGAGGGCCGAAGGCTCTCGACACACCCGTCAATCGTCTATTGCCTTTACCATTGATTGCCATTCCTTACAACTTTAGAATGATAAAGGCGCGAAGCGCCGTACAAGAAGGTGCGAAGCACCGTTAACCAGTGAAATCCACTGCCACGTCATCACGTGAACAGTGAATTTTTTTTATTTTTTTATTTTTTTTGTTGGATAGAGCCAATTATTTTTTTATTATTGGGGTACCCCTAGTTTGGTCATTAGATTAGCTTGAAATATTAGATTATGCTTGGTTTGTAGGTTTGTATTTTAAGGAGGTTTGTATTGGAGTAACCCCCTATATATATATATAGAGAGAGTTGCACTCCATGAAGAACACCTTATATAAAGAACAATAAAGAACACCTCATATTTAATTCAATATAAGAGTTCCGTCATGACACCCAATACAAAAAGTTCTTATTTTTTTATCTTCTATCCATTTAGCAAAAAAAAAAAAAAAAAATTTTGGAAAAACACTGTTCATGATGACATCAGCAGTGACGTCATCATGAACAGTGATTTTTTTCAAAAATTTCTTTTTAAAATTTTTTTGCTGAATGGATAGAAGATGAAAAAATAAGAACTTTTTGTATTTGGTGCCCCTGGCGGGGCCAATGGATCTATTGGAATAAATGATTTTATAGTGTTCTTTAGTGTTTGTTATATAAGAGTGTTCTGTATGGAGTAGAGGTATATATATATATATATATATATATATATATATATATATATATTAGATTCCAAAAAAGTGGTCAAAAATGCTAAAAAAATGCATATTTTCGAAAACTGGAAAAATTGGAAACTGTAAGTTGCAACTTCTAGTTTTCAGTTACAACCTCATTTGCAACCTTTGCGACCTCATTTGCAACCTCATTTGCATCCTAGGGCGGCGCTAGCCGCATGCCTTTCAACCGAGGTTGCAAAGGTTGCAAAAGAGGTTGCAAAGGAGGTTGCAAAGGTTGCAAAAGGGGTTGCAAAAGAGGTTGCAGAGATTGCAAAGGTTGCAAAGGAGGTTGCAAAAAGAGGTTGCAAAGGAGGTTGCAAAGGTTGCAAAAGAGGTTGCAAAGGCACACGGCTGGCGCCGCCCTGAGGTTGCAAATGAGGTTGCGAAGGCACACGGCTGGCGCCACCCTGAGGTTGCAAATGAGTTGCAAAGGTTGCAACTGAAAACTGGAAGTTGCAACTTACAATTTCCAATTTTTCCAGTTTTCGAAAATATGAATTTTTTAGCATTTTCGACCACTTTTTTGGAATATATATATATATATATATATATATATATATATATATATTAGATCCCAAAAAAGTGGTCGAAAATGACATCTGAAACCCGGAACTTGCAATCAGAAATTTGTAGCATCGAAGTTGCAAATGAGGTTGCAACAGTTGAAATTGAGGAAGGTAGTATTTTTGAAATTTTGAAAACATGGTCGGTATTTTTAGAATTTTAGAAAGGTTGGTAGTATATATTTAAAAATCTAATAGTTGACATGGGTAGTTTTGAAACTATCCCAAGAGAAAATTAAGTGGCGTCACTACTGTAACTCCTTTTTTTTTTAATCTAAAATCACTTATTAATATTGAAATATATATATATATATATATATATATATATATATATATATATATATTTCATAATTATATTAATTTTTTTAAATGCTAAAATAAATTAATTACTTCCTGTTTCATATTTGATTTAAATTGTTCCTAAGGTCACTCATGGAAGATGTAACTGTCTCAGATTCAAAAAGAATGTATTGTGAGAAAGGTGCACTCCTTGATGTTTATGTGTATATTGCAATTTTAAAATCTTCTTTTACACAGACATGAACACATGATCAAGGGCTATATTGCATATGGAGGACTGGAGGCGGCACTATCTTTGCACTACTACGCGAAACATGGGTCCTCTCCTTTAATTTTGAATATCAAAAATAAATATTTATTTTCTAAATAAAAGTATATAAGATACAGGCTTTTTCCTGAAAATAATACAAGTATATTGTATATGATATAAAATTTTAAAAGTTGAGTTTATCTTAAATATCATAAACAAGTATTTATTTTCAAAAAAGTTTTTATTTTCTAAATTTTTTCATGTAATCTTTTTCTAATAATAAGTACTTTTTAAAAAGATTTAAAGAAGACCAAACATCCTGTATAATTCTTAATAAATTCTGATGTCTCTCTTCTCTTGGGTTAATTGTGTTAGAGCATCTCCAACGGCGTTAGCTAAAAATGATTGGCTAAATTACATAAAATATTGATTATGTAAAAATTTATCGAACCTGTAATACATTGTGTTCCGATGGTATTGGCTATAATGATTGGCTATATTTTAAAAATGGTATGTTATTAATATTTCAAGTTGTTATTAACGGAATATATAATTTTAATATAGAAATAAGTGATGTGGCAATTCACTACAGGTCTCTAGAGGTTCGACAAATATAGCCAACATAAGAGATTATCTATAATTATAGACAACTGTTTTGTCCCATTGGAATGCAAATTTTTTTACACATTCTTTATAATTCTTATTTATGGTAATTAATTTCAAATTTACCTAAGAGTTCTCTCCCATTGGAGATGCTCTTAGTTTTCATTAATATGCATGATATCTACTTGTTGTGGAATAAAAAGTAGGGTGTAATTAATTCGTGTATTGATTGCTAGGGATTGAGAGCTTCGAGCTTTAATGGTGGCTGCTCTTGTTGTCGGGGACTAACTCGATTCTAACAAGATGCCTACGTACCTTGATGAATATCAAGAATCAAGCCAAAACGTAGTTCCAGAGTTGCCTACGTGGCTTGATGCGCCCTCGCGGCGTAGTGACGTAGTGGCTTGCATGTCCTTATTCGAGGATTAAGCCTAAAACATGGTGGGTGACGTATGGAGCTGTGCCCAAAATACATATGAAATCTTCAGAAAAGAAATCTTGTGATTTATTTTCCCTTTGCATCTCTAGTAATTTATGGCTGATTGGTCACTCAAATGTAGAAATCTTGCTATACCGTTTAAGATCATTAGACATTTTCTATACCGTTTAAGATCATTTTTACAAGATGCCTTTTTTACAATTAAAAATATGAAAGAATTCAATTACCGCGAACCTTCTATTAATATATAACCTCGGGAATAATTTTTTTCATAAATTTATTAAAATTAAAATCCTTTGTTTTATTTTGAAACTGAAAGAAAATATTGATGATTAATTTATCGAACAATAGTATATGACTATTTGGAACCTTTGAGATGGGCCAAAATTTTGGATAATGTTCTTTTGAGGCGTTTAAAAGGGCCAGCCCAGCCCATCATAGTCCAATAATAATAATATCTAAACCTAAATCCCCAACTAGGGTTTTAGGCTCACCAATTTGATTCCGACAATCTTGTTCGCTCTCTTGCATCTACCGGAGCTCCGGTTGTCACTTCTATTCTCCGGTAAGATTCACGTTGTAGCAGCTATCTTGTAAACATATGTCAGTGTGTGTGTGTTTGTGTATATGTGTATGCAACTGTAAGTGCTTCATAGAGTTCAGTTGTGACTTGTATTTCATCTATGTAACTGATAGAGTTTTTAATTGTTAATATATTTGCAATTATGAATTGATAAATTATTAATATACCAAATTATACTATATGCTTGATTCAGTTCATTTGGTTGCAATTTTAGAGGGTTATTTCTTGTTAGTGTGTTTATAGTGGACTGAATTGATAAGTAGAGTTATGGACTATAAACTCGTTTCGATATGGATTTAGAAGTCGGTAAGTTGATATGCTGTTAATTTTTATAAAGCACATAACAAGTATGTGAGCTCGAATGTTGTTTGTGTGGAACCAAGGAACCATTTTTGTATAACTTAAAAGTTACCATGTTTGTCAATGTTCGGTTTATGATTTTGGTGAGTAGGCTAGTTAGGTTAGGCAGCTCTTTCGGTGTTTGCATTAAGTACTGTTATGTTTTACAGTTTCTGTATATATGTGCACAATACTGCAGTGGAAATTAATGAGGTAGCCTTTGTTCCGAAGGCCTGGCCATTTAAGAGAGTTCTTTCTTTTTTTGAAATGCATAAAGCCATAAACTTCTTCTTAAATCACGCCCTCAACATAGAAAGGCTGGTAGTCTTTCTTCCTTTTTGTGGTGCAATATGTGGTGGATCTTCCTCGTCCAACATGTTTGCGTGATCATGAATTGATTCTGGTGCATGTTTGTAAAATATGTCATTGGTTTGATCTTTATATTAGTAAATGGCGGTGCACCAGAAAAGGCCTGCTGTGTTTGTTGCGGAAACAGAAAAAAATGCAAAGGTGGAAAATCTTGATACAGAATCCTCAGAGTCTGAGTTAGAATTTGATGAGGATGATGAAATTAGGCTAAGTGAACCTTCGGAAAATGCAATATACAACAGGGATGGCTTACTTGATAAGCTGGGAGATATCAGCTGGCCTGAGAATGTGGATTGGATGCACAAGCTTTCTTTTGATGTGAATCAGGAGCAGGAGGTGGATGCGAATGATGACCTGGCACGAGAACTTGTTTTCTATACTCAGGCATTGGAGGGTGCAAAGGAGGCCTTTCTGAAATTTCAGTCCCTGGGGCGCCCCTTTTTGACACCTGCCGGCTATAACGCTGCAATGGTGAAAAATGATACTCACTTGGAAAAGGTTAAGGATAAGCTTCTGGCAGAAAAGGGTAGGGTTGAGGAGGCCGAGGAGAGAAGGAAGGCAAGAGAAAACGAAAAGATTGCCAAGGAAGTACAGGCACAAAAACAGAAAGAAAAAGCTAAGCAGGAAAGAGAAGAGAAAGGATCTGCTAAGAAATTGCAGAAGGAGAGGCAAGAGAGTGGCTTAAACGGATCAGAAGAAGATAATGATATAGATTCAGCAGATGAAGACAAGAGTACATTTGAGAGTGATCCATCTGTAGTCAAGGCAAAAGATGGTACTGGTAAGGGGAAAAAAGAAGCAGATAAGAGGAGGAAGAACAGAGACTACAGAAATTCAAAGCATGGACTCGGAAGGAAGAAAGGTGTGAATAAGCAAAGTAAGACTGAAACCACAAATGATACAATCGGAGGCTTCAAGAACACTGGTGGTTTCTCCAAGAATAAGAGAAGGAAGACGTGATGGAAGCAGGGATGATGATTGCGCAAATTGTTGAAATTTACTATAATTCTTATGACCAAGAATGTTCTAGTGCAAAAGGGTTATAATTATTTCCTTCGTATTGTATGGATTTCTAAGTTTAAATTTTCTCTCTTCAATGTTTTTGAAATCGACTTTATTGCTAATTACTTGTTTGAATTGTGTAAGGTTCACCTTGTCCTGCTGATCAACTACTTACAGTTTTTTTATTACAGTTATTTACTTAAGTTTTTTTCAAGTACAGTACATGAGGAGTTATTATTCATCCTAGATGAAATAAAGAATAAACAGAATATAAGCCTGTAAAGTGTAAGTTGTATAAATTGTTGATGGACTCCAAAACGTAATAGTAGCCATGTGAGGTCATTTGGTGATTACAAGACTTGTATATTGGAGGGTTATAATATTAAGGTAAATCCCAGCTTTTGCTTTGTGTGGGAAGCTTCTGATTTTATATATGAAGTGTGTGTATATAATATGCCTATTGTCCCCATTAGCTTTCACACCACTCCTTATCATCATGTACTTCTCAAAAAGTCCACTGCAAAAGCTTCCATAGTACAATATTCCCTCAACGGTTTATAAAAGGATTTTGGTAGCACCATCTACCTCTAAGCCTCTTGAGAGTTCAACTCTTTTTCAAATATAATCTCTATTGACTTGCTGCGAGAATGCTCAATTCTACATTGGAGCTGATCAATTTAGTTGCTTCGAATTCTTTTATGGTCTTTTGTTTCTGCAATCTGATCATAATCATTTTACTTGTTGGCAGCTCGAAAACAGCTTCAGATACTAGTGAGGATAGTACTCGTCTTCCTTCTCAAGAATTGGTACGCGGTAGCAAGAAGTGTATGACTGCTCAAAGTAAGAAAAGTTATACTTCATTTAATGACAAGAATGAATTGAGAAGTTTCATAGAGCCATGCGTAGACAGAAACCTGCTAAATTCCAATGAAGTAGGGAGGAAAGAAGAAGTTGATGAACTGAGAAAAAGAGTAGAAGCATTTATTGATAAGACTACTAAAGCTTGGAGGACTGAGATGCTGCAGAAATCTATTGTGATCCAATGAACACACTTATATGCTGTTTGTGTTTAGTCTAACAGGGGAGTTTATCTACCTCTGTACAATAGTAAGAATGTGCACTGAAGAAGAAGAATAATTTCAAAACTCATGGTTCTTTGTTTTTTCAATAAATATGTTATGAAGTGTCACTTTTACCATACAAAGCATAGTTCATATGCCGTGAAGTTGAGTAAAAATTTAGTCGAGATCGTAAGAAACTGAGACGATGATTTCATGGAGCAGCGAATCACTGGCATATCTTGTAGTTCAGTTGCACAACTGTTTGTTATCTGATGTTATCAACCGAGGTCTATATCAGAGAAAAGATCATCTTTCTGTAACAATTTCTATATGTGTTTGATTGAAGATTTAAATTATTGTAAGTTTAATTGAAATAAGTTGAGAATCTGAGATTTCATGAGAAAATGAATAGAACAGCACATTGTCACGGCGCATGTCTTAATTTTCTAAACAAATATTTATTCTGCTTTTCACATTGTTTCTAGCCTTTTTGCAGCTGCCTGCGATTTTATGAAAATCTTTTAAATTTTAAAAAAAATTTATAACATTTAACAATTTTTAAAGAAAATAATTTTATGAAAATCTTCTAAATTCTTATAAAAAAGTTATAACATTTAACAATTTTTAAAGAAAATACAATCTAAAAACCAGATTTATTCATCACTTTCTTTTAGAAAAGATGTGTTACAGTGTTAGATTATTAGAGTGAAAGTAAAGTGTGTATATCTCACGTGTACGCATCCTACTTTTTCCATCCATGCTTACTTCAATATGTTAAATAGATTCTGCAAAAAAAAAAAAAAAAAAAAAGTATCTTTCGACTAGGGGTGGCAATTTCGGGTTCTGGGTCGGGTTCGTGTCGGGTGTCGGGTCAGATTGTACCGGGTTGTTTCGGGTCAATTTTTTCCTAACCCTAACCTGTACCTAGCGGGTTCGTGTCGGGTTTCGGGTCATTTCGGATTTCACCACCACAACTCTTTTTTAGAGTGATTGAAGATATACTCTTATATTATATACTTCATCTGTCCCGATTTATATGGATTATTTGTTTTTACAAAAAAAAAATTAAGAAAAAACAGTTCATTTCTCTTTCATTGCACGTGAAAGTTACAATTCAAATGTATAATATCTAACCGTACCCACTTTGTGAGATGTAAAAAGGGCATGACATATAAAAAATATTGTTACTATTACTATTAAATATTTATAAATCAACTAGCAAGTCTCTATCATTGTACCTGAAAGTTACTTTATTATACTTAAATTCAGTTATTCTAAACATAAAATATTTCAAAAGCAGGGATATAAATAGAGGATTCATTAATTTTCGGGTTTCGGGTTCGTGTTTGATTGTATCTGATTGTTTCGGATTGAATATATATTGATCCAAATTCGTATTTCTCAAATTGGGTTCGTATCAGGTTTCGGATTGGATCGGAAATCGCCACCCCTACTTTTAGACGAAGGATGGAATTATCTGGTAGCTCAACACCTCAACCTGCAAGGCTAATGCCTTCCTTGCACGTCGTACAATTTCATTTTTATTTTGTTAAATAAATGGAATTACCATTTTCTTATTTTTGAACGAATAAGAGTTTCGTAATATTCTGCCAGCGGAAGTGAACACTAGTGGAAAAAGAAAATTCATTGTTAATATTTATTCCTGTAACGAAAATTTATTCCATAGAAATGAAATTGGTCTACCAAACAATTTGTTGATTAAATACTTTGCATTTGTTAAATTATTGACCTAATTTAATAATTGGCTGTGGTAGTTGTACTTTCATATCCATCTTTTTCATTCACCAATAATTTCACTTAAAAACTAGAGATAAGTTCTTTCAAAAAAAAAAAAAACTAGAGATAAGTTGACCCGAAAATAATAATTCAGTCATGACAAATACTAAATCATTATTGAGATTGTGCATAAATTTATACAGTTTTTGTGTTAATAATACTAACAATTTGCATCCTTATTTTAAGGGTCTTTTTTTGTTCATTGCTACTAACTTTAAGGGATCTCAAACTTGGTAGGAAGTTGTCGTTTTGGTATACTTTCATAGGAGCAAATACCAATTTCCATCCACAACCTTGAATTCCATACATTTTGCATAATTTCCGTTTAAAGTATACAAAGCTAAAAATAATAGCAGTAAAAATAATAAAACCTTAAAAAATATGACAAACTTCGTTCAACTACAGCAGTTGGTAAGTTCAAACCACACGGCTAAAATATATTAAATTCGACTTTCAACCGTCCTGATATAAGCAAATCAGGAAAGTGAAACACAGTGCTGATACATCTAAATTCTACATCAACACCAGATAGCAAACGATCCTAAAGGAGAAGTTGCTATCTGAAGTCCTAAGCTAAAAGAAAAGTTGTAGATATTGTGGGTTAAACCAACTTGAACAAACCTAGTTTTGCCTCTGACCATAACTAGCCTGTTCGACATGGGGGGTTAAACAGGGTTGAGCCTAGAATTTTTGGGGTCTTCATGGGTTAATCACTTGAGCTACCCAAAAGAACAAAGATACAGATTGCAGTAGATCAACATGAAACCATGCAATTTGATGGACTGAGTTTTTCCGATTCTCCAGGCTTAGATTTGTTATTTTCAGCAGCCACGACAGTTTGGCCATCTCCAGCCATAGATATGCTATTTTCAGCAGCTACAACAGGATGTCCTTCTCTGGGCAACGATATATTATTCTCAGCAGCTACAATAGTTGGGCCATTAACAAAGTTACCTGCACTCCCATTGATTCCATGATATGAAGCAGGGGTGATGCTTCGCATGGTACCAGTATAAAGTGCATCAGTACTTCCTGCATAAACATGATTAGCAGCAAGGATAGGGGAGATAGTTGGTGCAAATTCGGATCTCTGTTTTTTTGGCTTTTGCTCCTGCTGATATCCAGGAATAAAGCTGCCAATTACAACCTGATGCACCAAAAGATTTTAGTCAGTAATGGTAACTAAGCATGTCTGTACTACACTTAAACTTTTCAACTTCTTTGTTTTCCTCGCACATTGACTTCTGATGTCAAAATCACAAAACCAAATAAATAAGAATCATGTCCTCAATCCCCTAGATTCATTTACAGATCGTGTACAAGGAAACTTATCAGCCATATTTATGATATCAAGCCCCTTCTAAGCCTCCCCCACCCCCACCAAAAAAACCGAAAAAAACTCTCTTTCCTTATAGTAATCTAAAGGATTGTCTAACCTGAACAGGACCAGCAGCTACTAACAAACCAGCAAGTCCACCACCCATGACACGTCCATCTGGGCCTGCCAACGAGACACTCATGCCACCAGTTATGCTCTTTGCTCCCCCACTATCAGTAGGCCTAAAGGACCCAGACAAAGAAAGGATCTCAAAACGTCCCTGCAAAAAGCATAATATCAATCTCTGAAAAAGAAATTCTTAAAGTAAGTGGTCCTTCACAGAACTATTTCTGAAATCATCAGACCACTTGGTGTATTTTGATTTCCTTGGAACAGATGTCCTATATGTCCTATATCATCTTTATCATGGGAGAAACAAATAGGCTTAGACACAATTCAACCCTTCCTTCAAAAAAGTCCATACACTGTGGCTTTGCTACGTATACTACTTCATACCATAAACATCGTCTATTATTATAATGTATCACTCATTCATAATACAACAAAATATCGTTAAGGTGCACAACTTCCTATTCTTTAGTCTGATTTAACTGATAAAGGGAAACTTCTGATCATATGAAACTTTCAGATTTTTTAAGCATAATATTTTTTACTGCAAGTTTCTTTGTAGAGAAGCAGGTATGGAAGACAAAAAAGGATATGGTTCTCTACAAAGTTCCGTTTGAAATATATATTACTGGAGACAGACTAGTTATATGAACATATGTAGAGCATACGGCCTAGTTTCACCACACTTTGAAGCAATATTAAGAGGCCCACAGCATTGCATCAATCACAGTGTTATTAATTTACCATGCAAATTTATGTTTATTATATTACAAGAAGTTCACACCTCATAGGTTAAAGTACCCCCAGAAGAATTAGGCTGCCGCAGAGTAACATTTGAAACAGCACCATTTGCTGCAAGAATACATATAGCTCTCGACCCTTGCTGAGAAAATGACATGATCTTCATCGAGACATCCTGCGAGCAATTACAAATTAGAATAATAAAATTAACTCTAAGAAACACGTACTCCAACATGACTAATGTCATTCTTATTTCTCTAGCATTTTAGCATGTGAGATTGCTAATCTCATTAAGATTGCACTCTTTTACCCCAGGTATTTTTTCAACAAGTCACTATGACAGTGAATATACCAGACAGAATAGAAGAGTATAAGGGTCTCCTTTGGATATTTAGATTCTACCATCGAAATCAGTCCGAGTGACTGTTTTGATGGATAGTTAACGCTAATGCTACATGAAAATATTTATTTGCCTATACTTATATGATCTTCTATGCACTAGACTACCAAAGGAACATGAACGAAAGAGAAAGTATGGAATTAAATCATAACATCAAATTTCTTTATTACATAAATTTATTAAAACTTCTAATTATGAAGAAATTAATATTAAGAATTTCAAATTCCTGCATTTGATTTGTTCACAACATTAAACAAATGGGTGCTAAACCTGCACCGTGCTGAAATGATAAAAATATTAATACAACTTCAGTAATGTCTTCCCAGTTCCCAATTATAAAAAGAAATCGTAGCTTCTCGTGTTCTGAGTACACTTAATCACAATAACTACTGTATTGATTTTTGAGATGGGCAACCGTCATAAACACCAGTCACCAACACACAAAACAGGGTACAGGCACATGAATACATATACACAAAGATACATATACATATACAGTATAATGATGTACATCAGGAATACCTCGCCAGCATTAACAGTAATTATGTGTGGAGTAAAATTTGCACCAGAAGTGTATGCCTCCCTCTCACCTACAAAATAATTAATTAGTCAGGGATTTGGTACCTCAGACAAATTTACAGGTTTAAATACACTAAATTTGCACAAAAATAAGCCGATAAAATCCTAGCCTAGTAGTTAAGACTGGGGCCTGTGAAAATAGGTCATGGGTTCAATTCGCCCCTTCACCATTTGTAGTCTGTTCTGCCAGTGTGGCTATTAGCAAAAAAAATTTGCATGCAGATACTCCCAAGGCATTCAATTATGATGTCAGGCATTAAACTACCAATTTTGATTACAAATATACACACTTTCCCTGTTACAAGTAACGAATTTGAAACTTAGGCTAATTGCGACATCTTATGTTGTGCATGTTCAAGTACACACAAACTTACAAAAAAGAAACTATACAAAGGGAGGGATGAAACGTTGATACAAAAATATTATTTCTGAATATACTCCATATGCAAATGTACATTTATGTTGCCTAACTTTAGTCACAGCAGACTTGCATGTAAAACAACGAAGTTATATTTAAGGGCATATTATGAGAACATTTGAGTAAGTATATCAAATGTTATGAATTAGCTAAGTAAATGTTATAAAAATATATATAGAAGTAAAGGTTTATTACTTTTCAAATCAAGCTATCAGATATTCTACAGCAAATATAAGCTAGATGATCAGCCTTGCCATCATCATCTGTGCCCAGAAAAATATGTCACCCAATCCCTTTAGTCCTAGTCTGACCTTAACTTCATCCAATTATTAGGTAAAAGACAAACTTGCTATGGTCAGGCATCACTTATATAAACATGAAGGTACCCCGATTGTACTCTTTACTTTTTTAAAGCATCTTGCTGAAGGTAAAAACATTGAAGATGGAACAGAAAGATTCTCTCAATCTCCTGCAGTAAAAACTTTTTACAGCATTCCCAGATCAAATATTATTGCAGCCAGAATAATAGAATCTCACACAACATAACTGACTTCATAAATCTAAATTTAGTAACACTATATTCTCATCATGTCAAATGGAGCAACAATCAAAGAAATACCAATTACATATATACATATGACATACATATGTATGTATGCATGTCTGTATGTATTGAATTTACCTGGTGGACTCCCATATTCCATTCTATGCTTCTTCATGTACAAGTCAATTGGCTTCTCTTTCTTGGTCTTCCATGTAGGATACTCTCCTCCGGTCAACGGAATCGAAGCCGAGATTGGCATCGGAGACAACGCCAAAGCCCCATCGGGGCCATACTTTCTTGGCCTCCCCCTTTTCTTCTTCCCCTCCGTACTCACCGGAGTTTCTCCTGCCACTGCCACTCCCTCCTGAGCAACCACCGGAGCAGCCACAGGCGGTGACTCAGCCCCAAAATGAATTATATTTTCAGTTCTTGGAGCCATTTGCAAATCTTCTTTTCCCTCCATTTCTCCAAAATCCAAACACAACCCACAAAATATATAACTACAATTTATAATCTCAGCACCTACAAATCATAAATTTCAAATCTTTCAATCACCATTTCCAAAGAAAGACTAAAAGATTCAATCTTTGCAAGAACACAGTCAATATATCATACAGTTCAAATCTTTCAATCACCATTCCAAAGAAATACTAAAAAGATTCAATCTTTACAAAGAACAGAGTCAACAAATCATAAAGATTACAAAGAACAGAGTCAACAAATCATAAAGATTCAATCTTTACAAAGAACATATTCAAGAAATCATAAAGATACAATCTTTAAGTTACAAGAACAACAAATAAATAGATACATAGCCTTGGATTACAAGAAGATCAAAATCTACCTACAAACATATGTAAATACATATAATCTACAGTTAAAAAATACTTACAGCAACAGTACTATGTTGTAGCTTTGTCTGAATATGCACAGAGCTTCAATGGCGGGACTTGATTCATACAAAAATATATGAAAATTATATATATAATTTTTCTGATGATTTCAGAAAAATTATTGAAGGAATTGAAATTAGGGTTTTGCAAGAAGAGCAGGAAACTAATATTTATATTTAATATTAGAATTGTAATATTCCATATCTAATTATTAAATAATATTTATATTACAAAATTCGAAGTATTAATTTTGGTTAAGAGAATGGTTTCAAGTCCGTCTTGGAATTTAATAAATTAATAAAAAAATTGGAATTTATATTTAATTTTAAAGGTGTTTTTATAATTTTATATATACTTTATACTATGTATTAATTGTTAAAGCTGTAAAGTAGTAATATCGTAGACCGCTTCCTTGTCTTTTCAACTTTTCTGGTAAACCTAAACTTGAAAATACATACCATTTTAGAAAACCTAACCCTCCTTTGTTTCCCCTCCGCCACCCCCTTCCCCTTTCTTTCCCCTCCGCCGCCCTCTTCCCCTTCTTCTTTTCTTCTGCCCTCCTCTTCTTCACATATTTGCTGGAGTATCTCCGATGAGAGTCGATTAAGTTTTCTTCCGTTTTTCAATTTTTCAAATAAATCGAGCTTGATTTCTGAAACCTTTGAAGAATCCATTCGGATTTTCCAATTTGGTTCTTAGATCTTCGTCGATATGTCTTTTTAGTTGTTTTATTTTCAGTTTGAATGTCTTGCGTTTTAGCATGGGTCTTGCCTTTTGGCATGTGTCTTGTTTTGTTCATCTTCCAGTATGGCATTTTGGTTCGATGAAGGCTCATTTTGTAGAGGCTCACAGGTGGATTAATTGAGATTCCATTTCAAAGGGAGTTATTATGTCTATAAAGCTTATCTTGGATCTATGGATATCGCTCAAGAAGAGCGCGAGATCAATTTAACGGAAGTCAGGATCCAGATCAATGTAGATGCGGTAGTTTCTGAAGTTTATGGGCTCTTTTGTTCATATGCCTCGATATTATGAATATTCCTTTTGTCGTTTCTTGGTGTTGTACTGTTTTTTACTTTTTAAACGGTCTGCGAACCACTTAGCTCTCTTTGTAGCGAGTTATTGTAGTTCTTTAGCTGATCGTATCTGGACGATGAGTAATGCTCATCTCGAGTTCATTAATGTATTGATGAACGTTTTGAAGTAATGAAAGTTATTTCTTTCTTGGCAAAAAAAAAAAACTTGAAAATACAATTTTATATGCCCTCTAGTTTGTCAAAATTACTTTTATGCCATTTAAGTTTGGCATATGCTTGATTTTGGCTTATTAGTTAATTAATTAATTAATAATTAACTAAACTAATCCTTGACAAAATGTAAGCCTGCGATTTAACAAATTAATGACTTCATATTTTCACTAATTTACAATTTTGTCTCCTAATAATTGTTTAAGGAGCACTTGTTACATCATTGAATCACTGCAATTTCCATTTTGCAATGCACATGAGCAAAGAAATGCGACAAGTATCGGCCCACATATACTTTCTATAACATGATGTCAATTCATGAAAAAATGAATAGCTTTAACTTCTAAAAAAATACGAAAACTGGAATGTAATGGTGAGTAAATTTTCTTGCATTTCATTCTTCACCTACCCTTACTTTTGGGTGAATTTTATGTTTGATCCTATTTTTGAATATATTTCAACCCAATTTTGAAGTAAAATAAGATGTGTGATGGATATACACGGGTTATGTTTGGTTGCGGACTGCGGTAAATATTAGTTGTTCAGTTGCGATAAATGTCAGTGCTTAACAAGTTGAGTCAGGTTCCTCTGTCCCCTTCTTCATGTGTCTCCTTCTCTTTTAGTATTAAAAGAGTGTTCCTGACGGGATCAATTTTAATTAATCTAATTTTTTTATTTTTATTTTCCTTAAAATGGATCCCGCTAAGGACATTCTTTTAATACTAAAAGAGCATGAAACAAGGGAGCAAGGAGAAATTTTAATACTAAAAGAGCATGAAACAAGGGAGCATGGAGAAGGGAACAGAGGATCCGGGTAACAAGTTGTTCTAAACTCTAGATTGTTTCTGCACTTGCCGCCTACTGTACTGTAAGGTCTAAAAAACAAAATTATCAAGAAAAAAAACAAAGGTCTAAAAAACAATCAACTTTCGTAAAAGAGAAAATTTCCAAATGCTCACAGTAGTGTACAGATGATAAATATACCTAGTTCCAGCTCATACATGAGTAGACTATTTACAAATAATTGAAAAGCCGGCTACAATTGACCTTCACCAATCAAATTCGAAGTATGCAAATTTCAGAGTCTTGCCAAATATGTCTTGCAATCACCGAAATGTCCTAGAAATCAAACTTGCAAAATTGTATGTGGATGCAATCTAGTAAGCACAAATCCTGCTCTTCTTTCTTCAAATGAGTACTCGATCTCTTCATGAAACTCTTTGATCGGAGTAGCACCACAAGCAAATGGTTGAGGAGCTGGGGTCATAATTGTTTGCATCGAAACTGATACTGTTTTAGGCGTGCATGGCACGGGAAGTGTCATTGTTTTAGCAGGAGTCCTGTTCTCTTCGAATGCAATGGAAGTTAACTTGGCTGGAGTAGTGAATGGTGTAATGTTACTCGTAACTGTTTTCTGTAACATCCCATCATGTTTCTTGTTTAGATCTTCCGGAACGTTATCTGCATGTGCTTTTGATGATTCAGAGGATGATATGGGCGAGAAAGGCTTGCGTGTGACTGGTGACTCTACTTCATGAGCATTGTTAGCTGCATTGAAAGAGTGCTTCTTTACAGGAAGACCAGCAATGTCCAAGCCTCTCCTTCCTGAAATAAAGAGCAAAAGAACATATGAATTGGCCAGGTTGAATTTATCTTATAAAATAAGAACAGTGAGGTAACACCAGTGACAACTCTCTCCTACTTGCATAAACCACCAAAAACAAATCCAACCCAGAATGCTACACTCTGAAATAAATAACTTTAGCCACTGCGACATGTTGACCTTCTACTTCAATAACGAAAGAAAATACGCAAGATGGTTTAAAAAATTGTTACCAGCTGATAAAGCAGCAACTTCGTCATCCCTTCTGTAATTTAACCGATTTTCCTGGTGCGGATGCTCATTCCTTTTGTTCTGACGTGTATTTGGAGTACCTTTAATGGAGTGAAGCATATTAGCTTTTGGAGTTTGTAACATAGCTCCTCCATGTGAAAGTCTTCTATTGCTTGGTACACCGCCACATGAATATCTAGCTCCCTTTTTAAGGTTCTGAGATTTCACAGGGCTTGGTTTAGATCCAAATATTGCTTCCTGTTCAGTAATTAACTGCCCTTGTAGTTTCTTCTGGTCCTGAAATGGAGGAACAAATGTGTACACGGATCATGATTAAGAAAATGCTCACATAAAACAATCCATATCAAGATCATGACTGAGACTATAATTTCATACTCTCTGCCTCTTCCGTTCTTGCTCTTTTTCTTGCCGTAAGATGTTGTACTCTTCAAGCATGTAAATAAGCCGAATCTAAGTAAAAAAAATTAGAGAAGACTGAAATAAATTATAAGAACAAAAACTAGACTTCAGAAGTTAACAAGGAAAAAACAGAGGATTATTCATAAGCAAGTTTCCTTGTATACTTAAATTTTCAATGTATTGAAAAATAGGTAGCACAACCTAAAGGGGGGAGGATTAATACTTACACCGTCATAGGTGAACTCAATTCCTCTCTCTTTTTCCCATGTGGTAGTTTTCATAGCCAACGACTTCACCATTCCTGTCCCATGTGGTGCAGAAAAACAAAACAGAATTGTCAACATGAGTAAATGATGGTTTTTTGCTTTGGATTTTAGTGTACAAGTTAAATTGTCTTATTTTTTTTCTTTCCCAATTCTATGCTCGGTAGTTAATATTTACGATTCTGCATTCAAGCCAGATTTCATAGGTAGATGATCAGATTATGAGAATAAATAAGATAGAACATAAGAAGGATGTCAGTGTACTTAGTTTTACCCGGAAGTTTGCTAACCAACGCGCGAGCTTTCTCAGCGCGCTTAAGGATAATATGAGCACCTCTTCCAGCATTGTATCGGTTTTCATCCTGAAAAACCATGATAATAAATTTCTGTCCAAGGAGATCTATGCCAAAATGTTACATTACCCGAGAGACAATTCACATACATTGTTATATTCATCAAGCCAGCATTCCTCCTCGCATGCAGCCATCCACTTCTCTACCTTTTCAAGTATTTCTGTTCTGCCAAGTACTTCCTCTTTCACTTTACCAATTTGAATCTCGATTTGTTCAAGGATGTAAGCAGGTTCCACAACTCCTTTGTACAAAGTTAGTGACAAACCAGACATGGGGTCATTTTCCCATAACAATTTGATTAATGTGCAATAAAAAAATGACAATAATTTTTCTCCCGTGCATACCTGTTTCAATAGCATCTATAGCAGCTTCCATCGCACTATCAAACTCTGGAATCAAGTGTGTCTTCCTGCAGATCTCCTCTAGCTCAGATCTCTTCTTGAAAACGAGTTCTTTCATTTTGCTTGCTTTTAGTTCTTCCAATCTGAACACTTCTGCCTCTACCTGCATCATTGTTTTACATACTTAATTGCAGATTGAGTTTATTGATGAATATGTAGTTGATGGTGGTGGATAAAGGCTAATGAGTAGCAGGAATTTCAAACATGCAGAAATATAGCAGTGGGAAGTGAACAATAAACAACTTACATAACTAATGAATTCCACAGAAAGAATATTGGATTCTACTATCTCATCTTCTGAAGCAGCTACGTTGCAGGTAACATTCTGAAACATCTGCTGCTCCTCAATTGGAGTATCCATCAGATTCCAAAGTTCCAGCATGGAAGTTGCAAGATCTTGTAGCTGCACAGCTTAACATCTTATCATAAGCAGCAGAGTACATTGTACTAATTGTACAGAAGTGCAGCAGATATAATTCACCAATTTACCTGCTGCATCCTCTGAAGTTTAACCTCTTGCAATCTTTGTATAGAAAATGCCAAACTCTCAATGGTATCATCACTAATACTTTTTGTTCCCTTCGAATCACCTAAACTGGGATGGACGTCATTAATTGTTTGTTCATAATCCATGCCAAGGACTTGGCAGAGCAAACTCAATGAACTTAGGTAATCCACAACCTGCTCTAGGCGGTCATTCTGCAATTACATAAATTTAAAAAAAGCCAGGGAAATTTGGAAACAAAAACTGTTGACTAAAACTTCTGCATCATAAGTAAGACATAATCCAAAGGAAGCACCTTCTCTTTTTGAAGGGCCTGGAGTTCTGTGTGCAATTCTTCAAGCTTCCTTAAAGACAAATCCGCATCATCGATAACATTGCTAATATTAGTTGGTTTATCAGACTCATAAATTTCACTTCTTATCTTTTGTATCTCCTCTACAACTTCCAAAAATTGGTTTCTTCTCTCCACTTTCCTCTTCTGCATCTCCTCTAGTTCTGGATGAATGGTCTTGAGTTCTGCCTTCAAGCTTCCAGGAGCCTGATCAGACTGAATAAAGCACAGAATGAGAAATTTTGATGAAAATCGATTCGAAAGTGTAAATTTTCAATTCACTTATGAACTTGTTTCAATTATTAGAAAATCTTGAATCATCACTGTCAATCTACGACAAGTCGACGACTTAGATACTAGCATCAACCTCAGTATCTAATCTCCTAGGAAATTAATGGAATATATTAATATTTAATTGACTGGCAGCAAGAGCAAAAAATTAATAATACTTTCATCATCTCCTATCATTTGCATTTTTTAAATAAACTCATAAAAGATATTATTTTATAATGTAGAAAATGTTGTACAATTAGGGCCAGCAGATCATAGAAACCTAGTTCCAAAGTAGGTCAGTGTTCTACTCATAATACCTTGCATAACAATAACCCATACCTGCCTAATATGTACTGGTCTTTCTCCCATCGCAGAGCAAATAGCAGCAAGCTGTGTTTCAGCATCAGCAATTTTCTGTCTTAGCTGAGCTCTACACCTGTTAGCTGTATCCACCTTTCTTCTGTATACGTCTAGGCACTCACGTTCAAGCTCAAGTAGCATTTCATCTCTTTCACTATCAGACTCCCCAACTTCATCCCATATTATCTGTTTTTTATCACCAAGTCCAAAGTAGATTGAGAGTGTACATGAAGACAGAGGTAACCAGTGTGTAGATTAAAAAAAAATAGTGAAATAGATGAAAAATGGATTGATTGACTCGCAAAGGGGGGATGGTAAAAACCTGAAGTTCATACAGCAGAGATCCACATGTCGTCTCTACTTGCAGCATTGGATCAGTATGAACTACAGACATGTTGGAAAACAGTCCTGTCAATGAAGGCCATTTATGTTATATATTAGGATTCTGGACAATGTGCTAAAGATGTATTGCAATTTATACAAGAATGTAGTTGAAAATTATAAATAAATTAGAGGTTACATTTTCGTACCTTCATTTGAACACGTAAACAGGACAATGCAAAATGTACAAGTATTATTTAATAAATTTTCCTGACACAATTTCTTAAATGTGTTTTCTTCCTAATACTCGTGATCCATGGACTTTAAGGCCATATCAACAAACGCTACTTAACAATTACAAGTCATACTAAATTTGTTTATTTACCTCATGTAAATGCCTAAAAAAATATAATGCAATGACAGGTGATTCAGGGTACTAATATTTGCATTTTCCATATCAGAGTGAGCATTACAACAAAACAAGTAAATCCACAAGAAGTTATATAACAAGTAATTATGCTAAGTGCAAAATCAAATTCAAAATACGTTACAACGAAAAACTTGTCGTAACCACAAGAACATCAAGATAAAAATTATTAGGTGAAAATCACCATCACCAGGTGCTTATATAACAAGTAACTAGCTCAAATCAAATCTTACTTACTACAGATAAATCGAAAACAAAATCGAGAAAGTACCTGTTACGACTTAAATCCAAGGCAGGCAGCGGCAATGAAAGTTAAGAAAAAGTGCGAACAAGAATTGGAGCTTAAGCTGTGTTTTGAAACAGATCACAACTGAAGTGGTTTGAAAATGAGAAAGTGTAGTTGGTTTTAGAAACTTACGTAGGACAGTGTGTGTGTTTGGCATTTCATATAAGGGCACTTATATGAGGAAAGCTCATTTCCTGTTTTTGAAGACCGTTTGGCAAAATAAGTACATGCCCATTTTCTGCACTTATATGAGATAAGTTGAATGTTAAGAAATCCTAACATTCAACTTTCAACTTATTCTTATTTCTCGATACACGCAATATATAACATCCTTCAAATCTTCAAAATCATATATCTTTTGATTTGTTCATTAAAAAATTGATATGTATATGTTAAATTTCTCTACTCATCGAGATCTATCCATTGATATCCACTTATATATATTAAAAAACAAATATTTTAAAAATATTTAAAAAAGTTAACTTATAAGTTCTGATTTACCAAACACTCTACTAACTTATAATTTCTGATTTACCAAACACTCTATTAACTTATAAGTTCTGATTTACTTATCACTTATATGATACTTATCACTTTAAGTTATAAGTTACTTATTTTAAGGTAAGCCAAACAGGCCCAGTTTAACTCAAGTAAAGTAGCTGTTGAGGTTTGAGCGCTCCCAATATTTGAATTTCGAATTAATTGAGGAGAATGAATGAATGAGCAACTTTGGTCTGTTATCATTACAAACAAACAGAAATAAAATATTAGACAGCCGCCGCCTGTGAATTTGAATTAAAAATAATTATTTGGAGGTTAAAATCTGTAAAATAATCAAATTTTAAAAGGAGCCTGAATTATAATTTAGAGATACGAAATTATATAAAATATAGTGTTCTATTTTGTACGAGATAGATTCATTGATAAATATGTATCTAAAAAGATTAGGATACTCGTATAAGAAACCATATTAAAGTCATATATAAAAATTAAGAGAAAAAATCAGTAACATAAATTTGAAAAACATTTCTATCATTTATAAATCAAGTTGGTTTCAAAAAAAAAAATCATTTATAAATCAAGTATTCCCAACAAATTTAAATTTTTGGTCGAAAGAAAATTTGCGCTAAAAAACATGAAGCATAACAGAGAATCGGATTTATTCTCTGCAAGTTGATTTAAAAAATCATCAGAACTTGAACATTCGATGAATAAAATCTCAGCTGTATGGCACTCGCATGCTTGTTCTATGATTTTTATCGAATCTGCAACAATCACAAACAGTCAAACATAAATATTTAATCAGAATTTGCAAGTCTATTGTCCTTGGCATCTTTTAACTGAAAAATAAATTATTGAAATTTGATGAATGTTACAGAGGTGCTACCAAAAAATAGATCTAGAGAGGATGGACCCTCATTTTATATAAGTTACAACATCACTGTAAGCGAAAGTACTCTCTGTTCAAGTGTACATAGTATAAGAATGTTGTCATATTGTTTACATATCATGACGGACCTGTACCACCCTCATACTCTCTTCTAATTATTTCCAGTACCAGCTCGTTCCACGTGTCAACTGGTCCAGGCATGCACCAATGTAGGCAATCCTGTGGTGGGGGTCTTCCATCTTTGCCTCGTGTAGTAATTTTGTTTGGGTCAGGACTTCTGTATGGTCCTGGATGTCCATCGTGTCGATAGCTAAAGGCTTCTGTGATGTCCATTAATCTAAGTTTTGATTTGTTTGTCTTCTTCTTTACAGCACTGTTGAATCCTTTGACTTGCTTCTCATGCATAACGTTGGTAAAGCCGTTCTCAACTATTTCACTAGGAAGGGCAGGTTTAACCTTTCCAGTGCATGAACCTCCAGTATTCCAGGCTCCGCCCTCATAATGATCAGGTGAGAAAGACCTAACTATGGTCAAACCAGTGTAATTTGGATGGGTGCCAAGGGAAGTGAGAATTGTTTCTACAGATATTCCAAAAGCTTCAACACTGTTAATTTTATTTGGCCGGGACTGGTCTGGCCACCATAGCTGTCCTCCCAATATCTCATTGTTCAAGATATAGGCAGATCTCTTTGCAAACCAGTGGCCAGATGAAAGGACAATCACATCAAACTGCGGGACAAACTCCATAAAAAACTCGTCGGGAGCATCAAGGTGAAGCTTATCCAACCCGTCAGGAGCAAAATCAAAGGGCTCAGATGTTCTGTGGACAAGCCATGAGGACCACATCCGAACAATCATAGTATTAGTTGATTTAAAGTGATACTTTTGCATTTTCTTGTTCCCACGATTTTTCGGAACTTCAACCTGGCAATTTTGCAAGATCAAGCGAATACAGTAAGCCACAGGACAGCGTAATTATGCGCCAAAATCAAGGGGACTATTTGGCTAACACTGGAGTTTTTAACAAATTAGCGAATAAAAAACAGCCAGAGCCAGGCCTCAAGAGCATACAAGACTTTATCCAGTCAAGCATCTGACATTGTTGATGTCAATAGATAAGAATTAGCACATTAACATTTACACACTACGCTATTTATTAAAAGTACCTGTGCATGACAAGCAAGCAATAGTATGTATCATAGTTAGTTAATAGTATAACAGATACTATTATTCTTGCCAAGGCCAAGATTAGTAAAGTAAATATCGTGCATAATATTCAGCAAAGTACACTGGTTTAGAAATAAACTGAACAAGTACTTATAAACCTCCTTTAATCTGTCAATAGTAGTGTAGTTTAATGAAGTATTTATACTTAAGAGGTAGGCGTGTAGCCGTGTAGCAAATGGAGAGGAAAAGTTAAAATTGTATAATATCATCATATCAAACACAACTGACATATACACCAATGAACGATGAACATGAAAAGAGATAAATGCTTAAAGGTTAGGCAAATAAGAATATTAGCTTCAAACGGGGAGGGCATGGACAAATGCATTTATATGCTCCTAGATAGGAATTTAAAAATGATATGAAAGTAAAGACATGAAAACGAAGATGAAGAACCATTGACAAGTACTACACGGGAAAGTAATGAATTTAGCTGATTAGGGTTTTTGCTTATAAGTAGTATAATATGGAGTATGGACATGAACTCATGAAGTCATTTACCATTCATAGATTTAAAGGCTTCTACTTCTTCAATTTAGAATCACTATACAAGGGGCAGCCTTGCTAGCTAAATGGACTCAAAACTGATTCGAAACAGACTACCATACTTGTACATCTAGAGGCTGGAATACTTGCCTGCCAAAGGATGCACAACATTGACTCCATTTGGTTCCGAGCAACTGAATCGCCAATAAAGGCTAACGTCTTTCCTTTCATCAATTCTAAAAACTTCTTCGGATCAAACCTGGGTAGGTCACACTGTTCGGGTTTCCATCGCCAATTTTCATATTCCTTATCTGGTCTACCATTTCCCTGGCAATTTTGCATCTGCGTCAGGACAGGACATGAGTTGTTGGAGTATAAAGGACCATTTTGGTCATATACCCATTGCCCATGGTACAGGTCACAATCTGACATTTAGCCAATAAAGAGACTAGTTCAGAACTTGAGTTGATATATAAATTTTGGTACCATCTTCTTAGTTTTCAAATACATCATTTCATGCGCAATATAATCATTTCACAGACACGGGAAGCTGTTGATAAAGAATAGTGTATATGTCTTTAAAATTATATCAAAGCTGATAAAATGAAATTTCTATGACCATTTCACTTCTTCCAGAAACATATCAATTTTATCAATTACCAAAAAAACAGGAAAACCATCAACCGTATGCTACCCCTCAGTTTGCAGATTTTGCCTCTTTCATACAATGTTGTTGCACGAAATAAGGTTCACCAATTGTCATATATTCACAAAAAAAAAACTATTGCAAATTTTGGTATATTTTCAAGATATGATTGAATTCTCTCATATAACATTTCAGGGTGAAACAAAATTTGATCTCTCACTTTAAGTGATTAAAAACACATCTTCAGAATCATAAAAGCTGAACAAGGAACTCCATCCTGCACTGTCTATAAATTTCGCCATGTGAAGCAAATCCAAATGATGCAACTTGCTTTTCCTTGAGAATATCACTAAAATAGTTTAAATGCCAACACAAAGCAGGCCTGCCTATGTTATTTGTACTAACAATGATTTAAAAGCTAAATGCTCAAGAAACTATTATTAGCTCATGATCAATCTCTTTCACTTAAAAAACTTATGAAGGAGTGGACTGCTCATGATCAATCTCTTTCACTTAAAAAACTTATCAAGGAGTGGACTGATGTTATTGAATTCTTTACACTAATGACTTAGCAAAACTGTCTCCCCGCACTCTTTTATAATTCATTTGTTCTCATTATAATTTTCAGATAATAACATTACAAAATTAATGAATATTAGCTATTGAAATTAATAAGCCAAGAAAAGCATATTTTGGGGAAAGACTTGCAATTAAATAAGAAAGGAAATATATATAATTAAGAGTGCTACCTGAGTAACCAGAACCAACTATGTTGCTTATATTACCCTCCACAGGAAACACAGAAGGTAACACCTCCATGCTCAGTGTTGAATCTTTTCCAGTTTCAACACTATTTGGAACATTAGTTGACAAAGAAAAACTATCGACTTTCCCCTCATGTAGTGAACCAGGCTTCCCCGCTGGCTGATCAACCATCTCCTCGGTCTTAGATAAAGCTGGATTCTCAGATGCAGTTACAGTCACCTCTGGCTGTGAAACCGGTTTTTCATTTGTACCTTGAGAATCAGAATTTGGGTTCTCAACAATAATAACACCAGGCTTACTACCAGCTTCTGATTCGCTGCCTCCATTATCAACAGGAGGAACTAAATTTTCATGTGCCCCAGTAGAATTCAATTTTATCAAATCTTTAACCATATCTCCATCAGGGGGCAAAGACACTGTACCAAAATTCTCGGAACGATTGACCCCATAGAAATACGACCCAATTGGTTGTGAAACCATAAACAAGGAAGCCAAAACTAAAAACACAGCCAGTCCCACCAATGAGGCTATAATCGATATAAGACTCTTTGGATAGGCACTCATGGACGAATGCCCTTCACTGAAACCCTGTTTCATAGCTAAACAAACTAATCGAATTCAAGAAACTCCAACAACACATGTAGCTTCTAAACCTTTAAACCCCACTACCTAAACTATCCCTCAAATCGGAAATTAAGCAACTTTAAACACAAACGAGCAAGATTTTCTAATGGGCACTTCTAAAATCACCAGAAAAATGTAAAGATCTGCAAGAAACATAAATTCAAAGACAAAGTAAATATTGGGTACTTAAGAAAAACAAGAAAGACATACAGACAACATATATATAGATACAAGAATTTATAAGAAACAGAAAAAAGACAAATCTTGAAGGAAGTGGTTGGTACCTGTATGTTGTTAGATTTGATCTAGATCAATAGCAAATTATGACAAGTGAATGATACCAGTAAATTTCTCCTCCAAAATTAAAGGGGGTTGCCGTAAAAAAGTAAGAGCAATACCGCCTCCCGCAATGAATCACACCAGTGTTTTACAGCAAAAAAGAGAAACAAAGATTACCCTTTATTTGAATTTTAGAAATTTATGGTATTTAATTTGGATTTAAAAAAAATTAAACTTTGATGATATTTAATTTGAATTTTTAAATATTCTTTAAAGTTTAAAAACTTGTTAGCATTTAATTTGGATTTTAAAATGTCCTTTAAAATTTGATGGTTTTTAATTTGAATTTTAAAATTTTCATTAAAATTTGGTGGTATTAAAAAATTCATAAACTTTTTAGGATTTAATAAAATGGTGGATTTTGAAGAATTTAGAGCATCTCCAACGGTGTTATTTATAATGGTTGGCTAAAATGATATAAAACACTGATTATGTAAAATTTATTGAACCTATAAGGTGTTGTGTTTCAATGGAGTTGGCTATATAGATTGACTATATTTTAAAAATGGTATGTTATTATTATTTTAAGTTGTTAAAAATAGAAAATATTATTTTAATATGGCAACAGATGATGTGGAGGTTCACTACAGATCTCTAGAGGTTCAGCAAATATAGTCAATATAATGAGATTGTCTATAATTTTAACTAAGGGTAATGCACCATTGGAGTGCAAAATTTTTTACACATTCTTTATAATTTTTATTTATGGAAGTTGATTTTAAATTTTACCTAAGAGTTCTCTCCCATTGGAGATGCTCTTACAAGTGTATTTTTTATGTTTTGAAATCCGACCAAAATCTAATGAGATTTTGATGGATTTTATAGCTTTTATAATCTATACTTTTTATTAACGTGTAAAATCATGTTTCAATGACGCACAATAGTATTAAAATACCGAATTTGATTACCATCGGGATTCGATTCTTTGCAATTACATAATTATACAAGATTTATTTACTTTAATTTCCTTAGTTTCAACTTGGATTCGATTCTTTACAACTACATAATTGTACTAGATTTATTTATTTTAATTTATCTAGTTTTACCTCGGGTTCGATTTCATGCAACTATATAATTATATAAGATTTATTTATTTTAATTTCTTTAACTTTACCTTGGGTTCAATTTCTTGTAACTACACAACTGTATACGATTTATTACTTTAATTTTTTTAGTTTCATCGATCCCTATAACTACATAATTAATAATATTTATTTATGTATGGATCGATTTTTATAATATGTGCCAAGAACACACAATAAGAACTGCGACGTCACGCAACTCAATCCACCTCACATGACGGGGCCTTGCTATAATTTGTAGGGTTCGTAGGGAGGGAAATTTTGTTCGTATTATATGGTGGGTGTTTGGCAACCAGCTTTCTCAATTTATTTGGACCAAAAGCCCGTTCCCCATTTCCCACAATCGTTTGGCAAAATAAGAGCAAGCCCGTTTACAAAACTTAAATGTGATAAGCTGAAGGCTAGACTAACGGTACTTTTAGCTTATTTGCATTAACTTATTTCTCGATACACGCAATATATAGTGGGTGTTTGGGATATCTTAAAATGAGTAACTTATGACTTAAAATCATAAATGTCATATAAGTGATAAGTGGATCAGAGCTTATAAGTCAGTAGAGTGTTTAGTAAATCAGAACTTATAAATCAGCAGAGTGTTTGGTAAATCAGAACTTATAAGTTAACTTTTTTTTTATTATTTTCAAAATATTTGTTTTTTAATATATATCAATGGATAGATCTCGATGAGTAGAGAAATTTGAAATATACGTATCAATTTTCTAATGAACGGATCAAAAGATCTATGATTTTGAAGACTTGAAGGATATTATATATTGCGTGTATCGAGAAATAAGAATAAGCTGAAAGTTGAATGTTAAGGATACTCAACATTCAACTTATCAACATATTAGTTATAAGAGCAAGTCCAACAACTCCTTAAATGATTCCTAAAAATATAATAAAATAATGGTTCTTAATGATTTAGGAATCTTATTTTGTGTATCAACTCCAACAACCATCCTTAAATTCATTCCTTACTATTATTATAATAATAAATTTAAATCTAACTACTTATTTGAATTTCAATCAAAAGAGGAAAAGAAGTGTAAAAAGGAGGGAAAAGAATTTTTTATAGATAAAAAGGAAGTTAGGAATGGCTAAACATTCCTTAAAAGTAGGGAATGGCTAGTGGTGGCTAGTGATTTAGGGAATCACTAGGAAGCTGTTGGATCAAGGTTTTTGGATAAATTCCCTATTTTTTGATTTAGGAATTGAAATAAAGAAGCTGTTGGACTTGCTCTAAGTTGAGCTAATAAGTTGGGTAGGCAAACACCCCTCATAAGCTCTTATGGACTTATAAACCTTAAGTCAACCACTATATGAAACCCCAAACGGGGCCATAATATCCTTCAAATCTTCAAAATTATATATCTTTTGATCGCTCATTAGATAATTGATATGTATATATCAAATTTCTCTACTCATCGAGATCTATCCATTGATATCCATTGATATATATTAAAAAACAAATATTTTGAAAATAATAAAAAAAGTTAACTTATAAGTTCTGATTTACCAAACACTCTACTGATTTATAAGTTCTGATTTACCAAACACTTTACTGACTTATAAACTCTGATCTACTTATCACTTATATGACACTTATCACTTTAAGCTATAAGTTACTATTCACATCCACCTAAATTTTTTCTCCAACCCTATGTGAGAGTTTTTAAATTTTCTCTCCATATCCTGTTTTCAAACTGGTTTGTGTGGGAGTGTCTATCTATGGCAAACATTCACGATCTAGATGAGCAAATGGCAGATCTAAATATTGATGAGGAAGAAAATGAAGAATTGGTTTTTGAGGAAGATGTTGAGAAGGTTAATAAGTACGATCTCTGTTTAGTGGGAAGGTTCCTGTCAGAGAGAACAATCAATAGCAAGGCGATGAAGAGCAAATTGGCCGATGTGTGGAAGCCAGCAATGGGAATAAACATAAAGGAGATTGATTCTGGTTTGTTCTTATTCCAGTTCTACCATAAAGAAGATTTGCAGTGGGTTCTTAACGGTGGTCCTTGGTCGTTCGACAATATTATGTTGGTGTTAGATGTGATTCCTCCGGGAGAGAGTCCTGTCAATGTTCCATTATTTTTTCTTAATATTTGGATACAAATTTATGATTTACCAGCAGGTTTTATGACAGAAGTTTTTGGAAGACAGCTTGGAATTTTTTTCGGGGAGTTCATCATGTATGATCAAAAGAATGATGCAAGTTTGTGGAGGGAGTATATGCGTATAAAGATAAAGCTTGATGTTCGTAAGCTAGAAAGAAGAAGATTACGTGTAGAAGTGGAAAAGAATTTGTGGTGCAGTGTAAGTATGAAAGATTAGGAGATTTTTGCTTTGTATGTGGTATGGTATCCCACACTGAGAGGTTTTGTAGGCGATTCTTGGATAGTCGAGGTGATGAAAGTAAGAAGGAGTGGGGATCATGGCTTCGTACGCCGCCGCGAAGACTAGCTGGTCAGGGGAGGAGTAAGTGGCTTCGAGAGGACGGTGATGGTGAATGGGAGGCCAGAATTGGAAAGAGCAACAGAACCCCGAGATCTGAGGAATCTGTTACCAGTGGAGAGAGTTTTCAAAAGCAAAATAGAAGAGTTGATTTATCTATTTCCAAAAATAAATCTATTATGCAAGACATTCAAATTCAAAAAATAAGTGATGAGGCGCCAAAAAATAATCAATTGTTTTTAATTGGGCCGGGTGAGGGTGAGTTAGATGGGCTTGCAGTTTTAAACAACAAGAGGAGAAGAGATGAGTCTGAGGCCCATATGGTTATGTATACAGGAGATGGGTCTCAAGTAAAAGTGTTTAATAATTCTGAGTTCGTTCGTACAGATGCTACTCTTTCTGCAATTGATTGTGTGGTGTCTTCTTCTACTGATTTGGCTACGCTTGCAGGGCAAGCTAGCCAGCCATTATGAATCACCTATGTTGGAACTGTCGAGGTCTGGGGCACCCTCGCACAGTTCGTGTTTTAGGAGACCTTGTTAAGGCTCGTAACCCCGACCTTTTATTTCTGTCTGAAACTATTGCTCGTGTTGATAAAATAAAGGAGCTTTGTGTTAAGTTAGGTTTTTTTTATTACTTTGCTGTTGATTGTGTGGGTAGAAGTGGTGGCTTGGCAGTCATGTGGAAGATAACAGTGTCCTGTAAGGTTGATAACTATTCCCAAAACCACATTGATGTTACTATGTTAAAGAATATGATTCCATACTGGAGATTGACGTGTTTTTATGGCTACCCGAAAATAAGTCATAGGCGTGAGTCATGGGATTTCATTAGACAATTATCATTTGTTTCTCAGCTACCTTGGTGCATAATTGGAGATT
Source organism: Saposhnikovia divaricata (assembly GCA_036435485.1). Classification (NCBI taxonomy): domain Eukaryota; kingdom Viridiplantae; phylum Streptophyta; class Magnoliopsida; order Apiales; family Apiaceae; genus Saposhnikovia; species Saposhnikovia divaricata. Next base: position 41,345,069 of record CM071599.1, read on the forward strand.
TTAATGATCTGTTGTATCCTAGTGATAAGAGTGGGTTGTTTGATCATCCGCAGTATCTTATGAATGGTTTTAAATCAGCTTTAGAAGATGCTGAGTTGCTGGAAATTGACCTCACGGGGTGAAAATTCACTTGGGAGAAAAGTAAAGGAAAGGCGAATTGGGTTCGAGAACGTCTTGATAGAGCATTTGCTTCCAGTTCTTGGTGGCAACTTTTTCCTCTGTGTAAGCTTTCTGTTCATCATGTAATATGTTAAGACCATGACCCCATATGTCTTGATTTGTGTAATGTTAATGTCACTAAAAAACAGTTTTGGTTTAAGTTTGAAAATACGTGGCTTAAGGAACCGAGTTTTCATAACGAAGTGAGAGAGTACTGGGAGAAACTTCCGAATATTCATTTGTTGCCTAAGCTAATTTCTGTTTCATCATTCATGGCTAAATGGGGGAGGAATTTCTTTCATAAATTTAGAGATAAGGTTACTAAACAGAAGGAAGTCTTGAATGCTTTGGTGAACATAGTGGATGATGAGGGAATAAAGGATTATTTTAAGGAAAGAGATAAATTGAATGACTTGCTGTACCACGAAAAAATTTATTGGAAGCAAAGGGCCAAGGTTTTTTGGTTGTTTGAGGGTGACCAGAACTCGAAATTTTTCCATGCTCATGCATCAGCTAGGAAGAAAACGAATTTCATTTCACATCTGAGAACTGAGAATGGAGATGTAGTATCAGATAAGGAGGGAATACACAGTGTGGTGTTCGAGTATTTCAATAGAGTCTCTGCTAAGCAGATACATAGTACTGTGATTAAAGAGGAAGATGAGGGTAACTATATTACTGAAGAGCAGAACAGAATGCTTGTGGCTGAGCTAAGTTTCGAGGAGTTTACTTTGGCAATTAAGCAAATGCATCCGGACAAGGCTTCAGGTCCTGATGGCCTTAACCCAACATTTTTTCAACAATTTTGGAATAGTCTTGGCAGGGAGGTGTTTAGGAGTTGCAAGAAGTGGTTAGAAAGGTGTTCTTTTCCTGCTGAGTTTAATGATACAAATGTGGTGCTTATTCCGAAGAAAGACAATGCAGAGTGTATGAAAGACTTAAGGCCTATAGCATTGTACAATGTATTATATAAAATACTTGCTAAAGTTCTTGCCAATAGACTAAAGCTGATTCTCCCAGGTCTCATATCTGAAAATCAGTCTGCGTTTGTCCCTGGTCGTAATATTGCGGATAATGTTCTACTTGCTTTTGAAATTATTCACTTTATGAAGGGGAAGAAGTCGGGTACAGATGGAGAAATAGCGTTGAAATTGGATATTAGTAAGGCGTACGATAGTGTGAATTGGCTATTTTTGAGGAGAAGAATGGTGCAGATGGGTTTCTGTGCAAAATGGGTTGAGTGGGTTATGCTTTGTATGAGTATTGTGCAATACAATGTCTGTTTTAATGGTACTCAGGTTGGTCCTATTATACCTAAACGTGGTTTGAGACAGGGTGATCCGTTATCACCATATCTGTTTCTTTTGTGTGTGGAGGGTCTCTCTCAGTCGATCAAGAAAGCAGAGTTAAATGATGAAGTTCATGGATGCAAAGTGTGTCTTAATGCTCCAGCCATTACGCATTTGCTTTTCGCAGACGACAGTTTTTTATTCTTTCGTGCCAATGCTGCTGAAGCTAATAGAGTGAAGGAGATTCTCAATAGGTACGAATTATTATCTGGTCAAGCAGTTAATTTTCAGAACTTAGGAGTTTTTTTCAGTGCCAATGTTCGAAGAGATAAACAGAGAGAATTATCGAAGATTTTGGGTGTTTGGGATGATCTAACAAAGAGCAATTACCTGGGTTTACCCCCGTTGATTGGTAGGTCGAGGAAATCTATCTTTAACTTTATTAAAGATAGAGTGTGGAAGAGGATTCAAAACTCGAATGCTAAATTACTGTCTCGTGCAGGAAAGGCTATCTTGATTAAAAGTGTAGCTCAGACCATTCCGTCATACGCTATGTCATGTTTTCTTCTTCCAAAATTGATTTGTCAGGATATAGAGAGATTACTCAATGGTTTTTGGTGGAAGTCTGGGGGTTCAAATTCGAAGGGTGTTCATTAGTTAGCATGGGATAGAATGAGTATGGCAAAATCGAAGAAAGGGTTGAGTTTTCGAAATTTGACTGGTTATAATTTAGATATGCTAGGGAAACATGTGTGGAATTTCCTTAATAATCCTGGTACGCTGGTTGCAAGAGTTTTCAAAGCAAAGTATTTCTTGGATTCCCATGTACTTGAAGCAAGGAAAACGGAAGGGGCCAGTTTTATTTGGTCTGGAATTTGGCAGGCAAAGGAGGAGATTAAGAAAGGCTTTCGATGGGTATTATGGGATGGAAGGAGCATTAAGGTGTTTACTGACCCTTGGTTAAAGAGCAAAACTAATTATCTGGTTGAAGATAAGAATTATAGCGTAGATGGAAATACTAAAGTTCGCTATTTCTTCAAACATGATGCTCGTGTATAAGAGGAGGACCGTGTTAAAGAGGTGTTTGATGAGGTAGATGCAAAAGCCATTTTACAAACTAGAATCCCGCAAAATGTAGTTCATGACAGAGTAGCCTGGGTTCACACGGAGGATGGTTATTATTCAGTAAAGTCTGGCTATCATGTCTGGCAGGAAAGAAATTTGGCCCAGGTACAAGAGGCTCAATCAGTAGGCTGGAAGAGATTGTGGAATTTGAAAATCCCACCGAAAGTGAAGTATTTTTTGTGGCGTTTATGTCGTAAAAATGTCCCTGTCCATATGGTTCTGCAAATGAGATGTAATGGCGTTCCTATGATTTGTCCGATGTGTAATATTGATGTGGAACATGTGCTTCATTTGTTCTTTCATTGCGACTTTGCAGCTTTTTGTTGGCAATATATGGGAGTGCAACATGACATGTGGGAGATGGAAGATGTTTCATTATGGTTGCTGGACAAGCATAGTTCTGAATCTTATGAGAGACTAAAAACGATTACAATGGCACTATGGGTATCTGGTTTTTTAGAAACAAGAAGGTCTGGCAGCATAAAATGGTAACGTCAGAATTTGCTATGGATTGGAGTCTAATGTAGCTAAAGGAATGGAGCGATGCCAACAGTAAAATGCACCAGAAAGGAATGCATCAGCAGGCTAAAGGAACTACTCAATGAGGTGATAATAGATGGGTGGCACCAGAAAGTGGCTCACTAAAGCTTAACGTTGATGCTTCGATAGTGGAAGGTTCTTCATCTTTTTCGGTAGGCATGGTTTTGCGCGATCACAGAGGTCACTATCTAGGGGGTAAGGTCAAGAGGCTTGTGGAAATAGTGAATGTTTTGGAAGCAGAGGCAATCGGTATCGATGAAGCTTTGTCATAGATTAGTTCGAGGACAGCGGAAAGGATTACTATTGAGTCTAACTCACTTACTACAGTACAAGCTATAAATAGTTAGTCTGTATATCAATTGGAGATTGGACATATTTTTTATGCTTGCAGACTGAAGTTGAGTGTTAGACCTAATATTTCTGTTAAACATGTGAGAAGGTTAGCCAACAGGACAACCCACTTAGTGGCTCGGGTTCCTTGTGAGCTAAATTGCTGTATTGATCTTGTTTCTCCTCCACAGAATGTGTTGGAGTCTTTGATGTATGATGCTTTGATTGAGTAATGAATTTAACTTTTCTTCAAAAAAGCTATAAGTTACTTATTTTAAGGTAAGCCAAAAAGACCCATACTATACGCACTTTCAGGAACTTGCTTAATTTAGCGTCTCAAAGTTAATTATGAATGCTTTAATTTTTTTGAATTGTTGGTTACTTTATGAAATTCAGTCTCTTTTGTTAATAAAAACCTATCATCGGTATATGACTATGTGTCCTATTTATCTAAAGCTTCTTTGTTACAGTATTTTAATAAATTCATGGAATTACAGAATCCAATCATATAACCAGGGCTCATATGGGACGATATTGAGCTGCTTTTTTTTCCTTTCTTCGAGACCATATTGAGCTGCTTTTATATCTCACTTTCTGGGGAGAAATATATCTCTGTGATAATGAAATATTTGCAACGCTGCTTGCAGATATTTGCAGGGTGTGTTTAAGGTTACTCTCGTGAAATTCTTGTAACACTGCTTGTAGATATTCGAAGGAAGTGTTTAGGCCGACTATTGAGGAGAAGTGCATGTGGAAAAATTTATTAATAAATTGAGAGCCAAAGATTGGCTCGTGAAAATGCTACAGATATCATAGGAAAATGGTACAGATATCATAGCATGTTGCTTTCACATATCGTAGGCATTAATCTTCTCAAATTTTGGTCGTGTTAGCGGGTGTTCTCGTCTACGTTGATGACATTGTTATTACTGGCAGTCATCATGATATTATGAACAAAGTGATTCAGGGACTCTCATCTCGGTTTTCCTTAAAAGATCTAGGCCCCCTACATTATTTTCTCGGTGTTGAGGGGCTACACAGGACGGATGGAATTATACTTTCCCAAGCTAAATACAATCATGACATATTAGCTGACACAAATATGTCTGAATGTCACACAGTTCACACTCCAATGAGTTCTTCATTTGCATTGCATGTCTCCAATGACACTTCTTCCCATGATGTCACTAATTACAGGCGCATACTGGGAAAGCTTCAATATCTCTCCTTTACAAGGCCAGATATCTCATTTGCAGTGAATAAATTATCGCAATTCATGCATACTCCTCATCACATTCATTGGCAGGCAATTAAACGACTTCTCCGCTACCTTAAAGGCACCGCTACAATTGGACTGAAATTAAGTCGTACAAAATCAAATTCCCTCAATGTTTATTCTGACTCAGATTGGGCAGGTAATCCTTCTGATCGCACCTCTACCACAAGTTACGTTTTGTACTATGGTCTCAATCCTGTTAGCTGGTCCTCAAAAAGACAGAGAGTTGTTGCTCATTCGTCCACGGAAGTTGAGTATCGTGCGGTTGCCACTGCTTTGGCAGAAACTAATTGGGTCACCAATTTACTTAGGGAATTAGCTCTACCGCTGAAATGTCCCCCAACTATCTACTGCGATAATGTGAGCACAACATACTGTTGGAATTCGGGCATGATAACGCAACGGAATTAACGAAAATAACAATTAAAAACGAATTCCAAGTCCCGGATCCATGTATAAATTGATGATCATGGTATAAAAAATTGTCAAGATCAAGATCTTACCTATTAAAGCTTTCCAATGGATGTCAAATGGAGATCCTAGCTTGTTGATTTGAGAGCTAAAATGATAACTCCTCCACTGGTATCCACACTTGAATGCTTGCTTGAATCGTCGAACGATTTCGCCACGGGATGAGGTACTAGCCAAAATAAATAATCAAGGATGTGTTCTTGACAAATCTTGAATTTCTCCCTTGTCTCTAAGTTGTGTATAAACTGAAATTTTAAGTTGTGTTACCCCAAGAAGACTAGCCAACCCTTGGCTTATAAAGAGAAATAAAGAAAAATGGACCATTAAACAATTAGGCCATTTTTATTTAAACAAATCTTATTTATTTAAATTAATTAATTAAGTCATACTTAATTAATCAAATAAGTCAAGAAAATACATCTTCAAATTTTATCTTTAACTAATCAAGTCTCACTTAATTAATTTTATAAAATTCGAATTATTATTTATTATTAATTTAAAATCATAATTTTAAATTATTATTAATTTAAATTCATAAAATAAATTAATATCCCTTTTAAACATTCTTTGTGTGTGACCCTGTAGGTTATTATTTAATTGGCAACAATTTTATTCTCTAATAAAATTGTAAACAATAAGCGGCGTCTAGTGTGACGCCCCCCAGATCCGGGGTCGGAGATCTAGGCGCTCACGGTCCATTTTCCATTAATAACATACCTGTTCTTGCACACAATATATATAACACAGCCATCGACCCCACAATAAACTCACACCACACTCACACACACAGATTAGAGCCTCAGAAACGTCGCACATTGATTAAACAGTAAATAAGTTATCAGAGTTATTACAGACTAAATTAAATAGTATTTATGCTACCAGCAACACTCCGATATGAAGCGAAGCTGGCGGCTTGAAAGTTTGTTACGATACACTGCCTTGCACAGGTCATGCTGATAAATAAAACGTACTAACAAAAGCTGCCAACCAATCCGGCTAATGGGGCCTACCGGTGGAATCTCAAGTGGAGGCTCGGGCCTAGTCACCTGCTTTCGAGCAGTCTGCCTGGGTCTTGCCATTTCGCTTAGCTGTTGTGTTTGTAAAGTTTGAAAACAAGCAAGGGTGAGCAACTATAGCTCAGCAAGAAATATGCATATAAGATAAGCAATATACATCTCATCTGATTGGCAGTTGATATATTTGTTTGTATCAATCAGTTATAAAATCATTTGTCACAGTTGATAAATCTCGAAGGCGCAACAATATGTGCCCTTGTTTTCAAAATAAACTTGCAGTTCTAGATACTGCATTGAATCAACATCTTTCTCATCAAAATAGAACACTATCAGCAACTTGGCACAAAAGCCTAAGAAGCAGTGTCAAAGCATTTTTCCAAAATGGAGGAATGGGACTTAAAGAAAACATAAAAACCTGACAAGGATTGACGATGATCATTTGCCACATCCAAGTCCAATAATCCGCGGGTCTTCTCTACCGGTAGAAGGATAGAAACTACATCCCTAACTATCCCTCAGGTGAAAACTACATCCGTAATCACCCTCGATGAAAACTACATCCGTAATCATCCTTCGGCAACACCTGGGCTGGAATAATAAGTGATGGACCGCCTGGCTCACGGCCGCTTACACATCCCGGGAATCGTTCGTCAACGGTTCCCACACCTGCCAGAGTCCCTTTTTCTTTTCTTTTAAAACTTGATTTTGATTGAAAGCAGAGTAGTTGGGGTCCGACGTCAGTCGACCGATGATTCTTGAAATCATACAAGAAGCAGAATCTGACCGGGGGTTTTCGAAAGTGTTTTGAGTTCAAATGAGTTCGAGTTTGAAATTTTAAAAAGTATCTTGGATTAACTTGTCTTTAAATAATGAACAGTAATTAATAAATAATATTTTAATATTTAATATTAATAATTAATAAAATAATTACTCGATAAAATAAACTCTTAATCCAAGATAGGGTTTCGAGTATTTACGAAGATATAATAATAATTATTTGAATATACGATACCACCCGAATGACCCTTCGGGTTTTCGCAATATAGATACGATATAATAATATACCGCTCCCCGGTCAATAGTATATACGGACCGCCACGACCTCTATTGCTAGAGTCGTTGTCCGAAGAAAACATTTCAATCTAAGTTCAAGGGGTAAAAGCATACATGTACTTGTTCAATCTCAATTGCATCAATACTTCGATAAACATAGCATTTGATATCATTTGAAAACTACAAACACAACAGTAAAAGTCCTTGTATATGGATAAGTTTTGAAAAGTAAACTTGCCTTGGTTTGGTTGGGGTGGTCGAGCGTGCGAATTCGAACGATCTATACATAAACAATAATCGTTCGTTAGTACCTTAACAATTTCTCTCTAATTACGGGGTTTTAAGGGGTTACGAAATTAACTTAATGACTTCGTCTTATGACTCCCTAGTCCCACTATAAGTCCATGACATCACTCGTTTACGCTCGTCACTTACTCGACTTAATTTAGTTACCACGTTCGAACCATAACCACTAACCCTAGAATAATGTTCCACTAATCGACTTTTTTTCATTGCGCGAATTTTACTCTAGCATTTTTATAAAATCCAAAAATTCATATTTTAATCCAATTCCTTTTGGGGGTCTTCACCGCTGCATTACTTACATTCTCAAATTTTTCCATGATCCCAAACATATTTTAAGGTGTTTAAACAAGGTTCACATGGGGGTCACTTAATGCAGTTCATAGTCCAGAAACAAAATTCACTTCTCCGGCCATAACTAAAAATCCACACATCACCGAGCTATGAATCTTACATATCCAGAAACTACATTCAATTATCTTTCCAAAAATATAAGGTAGGACATCAGGGGACATCATTTGGGTGTTCAAAATCGTGCTACAACACAGATCAAAGCTCCTGGATAAACTCAGCAAGCTCAATTCACTTAGATCAACCATTTTTCATGCTTCCATAACATAAACACCACTTAAAACACTTGGATCATGACTCATAACACTCATGGAGATATATATATTAACCATAGTCATAAAATTCACAATCTCAACATCAAACTCAAGATCCATGCTATCCATCACATATACATTCAAGATAAGCCCTAAAATACATGGATCTACTACCATATTATATGAACAACACTTATCCAAGGGTGGTTTGAGATTTCATACCTTCTTGAGCTCCTAGAGACCTGGTATAAACTTTACACAACTTAGAAACACCTTAGATGGCCTCTTACAACACTCACAATGCAAGATCTAAAAGATAATAAACTTATGTTAGTATTTCTCTAAACTTCCAACAACTATAACTCAAAAACCAATGGATAGAAGGCTTTGAAATTGATACCATACCTCTACTAAGATGCAAGGAAGCCCTAGGAATCTTGTTCAAGGTTGTGGATGAAGAAATGGTGGAGAGAAAACCTCTCCCTCTCTCCTAGAGCAGTTCGGCCGAGAGCTATGTTAAGGGGGGGGGAGTGTTTTTCTTGTTTTGTTTTGTTTGAAATGATAAAAAGAAGGCTAGCATGCTTGTATTATTGTGGTTGACAAGGAGTAGTCACATGTGCCAAGCCATAGCCTAGGTTTCCTCCATACCCTAGTGTCCCCTAGTACATCATCCACCATGCTAGTCACTATTCACATTTGCTTTTTTGTCTCCTAGTTCCTTTTTCTAACTATCTAGTTACATGGCACTTGCATGTAATTTCTTTCCTTGTAATATTATTCTTCCACCAATGCTTGTTATTTAATCCTTACTTCGTATCGTAACTTAATTATCCTCTCGTAATAATATTTCGTCGCGTAGAGATTTCCCCTATAATTCCTTAAGTACTTATTGTGTAAATTCCTCGAATGTCCAAAATTCCTCGTCATAATTCTTAATAAATCCTTTAATATTCTAACCATTCTCAAATTCCAAGTTTTATAAATATTACTAACAACAGGACTCTTGCTTTCACAATCTCTCTGTATATCTTACATCATAAATGCAACAACGCAGTTTCTCAGACAATCAATTCTATAAATCAACAGGGATGACTAGAAAGGTTCCATAATAATAATGTCACAAGATATTAAATAAAAGGAAATATTACCAAAAATTAGGGTTCTTACAGCCTCCCCTCCTTAAAAGGATTCCGTCCCGGAATCAGGTTGAAAACAGTTGGGGGTGCTTTTCACGCATTGCTTTTCTAGTTCCCATGTTGATTCTTCGACATTCTGATTCCTCCACAAGACTCTCACTAGTTTGACAACCTTGTTCCTCAGCACCTGTTCTTTTCTATCCATGATTTCTACGGGTTGCTCTACATATGTTAAGTCTGGTTGCAGATCCACTTGATCATGTTCTATCACATGTCGGAAGTCGGTATGGTACGGTCGTAGCATGGACACATGGAACACATTATGTACTTGCTGTAAGCTCGGGGGTAAAGCCAGTTCATAGGCTAACTTCCCAACTCGTTTCAAGATCTCAAAAGGTCCAATAAACCTCGGGCTTAGTTTTCCCTTCTTAGCAAATCTCATCAATCCTTTCCACGGTGATACTTTCAACATCACAAACTCTCCTACCTCATATTCTTTGTCCTTGCAGGTCTGGTCCGCATACTTCTTCTGTCTATCTTCGGCCGCTACCAGCCGTCCTCTTATGAGCTCGATAGTTTCCCTCGTCTGTTGGACCAGTTCAGGCCCTAAAATCTTCCGCTCTCCAACTTCTTCCCAACACAAAGGAGACCGACATCTTCGTCCGTATAAAGCTTCATATGGGGGCATGCCTATACTCGCATGGTAGCTGTTGTTGTAGGAAAATTCGATCAACGGCAAGTGGTCATCCCAACTTCCCTTAAAATCAATGGCACATACCCTCAACATGTCCTCGATGGTTTGGATGGTTCTCTCACTCTGTCCGTCTGTTTGGGGATGGTATGCAGTACTCATGTTTAACTTAGTCCCCACACAATCCTGAAAACTTCTCCAGAACCTGGAGTTGAATCTCGGGTCTCTATCTGATACAATGCTCACAGGAACCCCATGTCTAACCACAATCTCCTTTAGGTAAATATCCGCCAGCTTGTCGACAGTATATCTCTCGTTGATTGGAAGAAAATGTGCTGACTTGGTCAACCTATCGATAATTACCCAAATGGCATCATGATTCGTCTTGGTCCTTGGTAATCCGACCACAAAGTCCATCGCAATCTGCTCCTACTTCCACTCGGGTATCTCTAAGGGTTGCAACAATCCGCTGGGCCTCTGGTGTTCGGCCTTTACTCTTTGACATGTCAAACACTTACTTACCCACTCTGCCACGTCCTTTTTCATATTAGGCCACCAATAGTATTCTCTCAGATCTCTATACATCTTAGTGCCTCCAGGGTGAATTGAGTACCTCGAACTATGAGCCTCTTGCAAAATCTCATCTTTCAACTCTTGAACGTTCGGAATCCATATCCTTGATGCGTACCTCATGATTCCATTCCCGTCCTTCTCACACTTAATTTCTTCGCCAGTCAAGATTTTCTCCATTGAATTCTTTTCTTCTTCCATCTTCTTTTCCTGGCACAACTTAATCTTTTCCAATAACGGTGGTTGGACTTTTATTTCCATTAGACTCTCTTGTCCAATTCCTGGTAGCCTCACTTCAATCTCCAGTTTCTCAAGGTCCTTGATCAACTCGTCCACTGACGTTATCATCTTAAGCTTCTCCTTTCGGCTAAGTGCATTGGCCACCACGTTGGCCTTCCCTGGGTGATAATGAATCTCACAATCATAATCTTTAATTAGCTCTAACCATCTCCTCTGCCTCATGTTTAACTCTTTCTGAGTGAATATGTACTTTAAGCTCTTGTGATCCGTGTAGATTTCACACTTTTCTCCGTATAGATAATGTCTTCAGATCTTTAAAGCAAAAACTATCGCTGCTAATTCCAAATCATGGGTGGGGTATCTTATCTCATACTCCTTGAGTTGTCTGGACGCATACGCAATCACCTTACCGTGCTGCATAAGCACACACCCTAAACCTTTATGGGATGCGTCGCTATAAATCACAAAATCTCCCTTATCATCAGGTAGGGCTAGTACTGGTGCTGTCACCAACCTCTTTTTCAACTCTTGAAAGCTCTCTTCGCATTTTTCAGTCCACACAAACTTCTCAGTCTTGCGAGTTAGTCGGGTCAAAGGGGCTGCTATCTTTTCAAAGTCTTGGACAAATCTCCTATAGTAGCCAGCCAGTCCTATGAAACTTCTCACCTCTGTCGGAGTGGTTGGTCTCTCCCAATTTGATACAGCCTCTATTTTGGCTGGGTCCACTAGAATACCTTGTTCGCTGATCACATGCCCTAAAAACTGAACTTCCTTCAACCAAAATTCGCACTTCGAGAACTTAGCGTACAACTTTTCTTCTCTCAATGCTCCCAATACAATCCTTAAGTGCTCTGCATGATCCTCCTTCGTCTTGGAATAAATTAATATATCATCGATGAAGACTATAACGCACTTGTCCAAGTATTTCTTGAAGACTCGATTCATCAAGTCCATGAAAGCTTCAGGGGCATTCGTTAACCCAAATGACATCACTAGGAACTCATAGTGTCCATACCGGGTGCGAAAGGCCGTCTTTGGTATATCTTCTGGTTTAATCTTTAACTGGTGGTACCCGGTCCGCAAATCAATCTTGGAGAAATAAACTGCATCTTTCAATTGGTCAAACAGGTCATCTATCCTGGGCAAGGGATACTTATTCTTGATAGTCACCTTGTTCAACTCCCTGTAGTCTATACATAATCTCATGCTGCCGTCCTTCTTTTTCACGAATAACACCGGGGCTCCCCACGGTGACACACTAGGTCTTATCATCCCTTTATCCAATAACTCTTGTAACTGAGTGGCCAGCTCTTTCATCTCCACTGGGGCTAGCCGATATGGGGCTTTCAAAATTGGGGCCGTACCCGAAACTAAGTCTATAGCAAACTCGATGTCCCTATCGGGTGGTAGTCCGGGAAGATCGTCCGGAAATACATCCGCGAACTCATTGACGACAGGGATTTCCTGCAGGTTTGGTGCCTCCTTCTTGGTATCCTTCACATAGGCTAAATATGCTTCGCATCCTTTACGTAACAGCTTCTTAGCTTGAATCATAGTCAGGAACTTTTGGCTTTGCCGTTTCCCACTAAATACTACTTCCTCGTCCCCTGGCAGTCTCAAACTTACTTTCTTCTTGACACAATCAATCTGGGCTCCATGGGTTGTTAACCAATCCATACCTACTATTACGTCAAACTCCCCTAGTTTAAAAGGTATTAGGTCTACCCGAAAGTGTCGCCCTCCTATTTCTAGGTCGCAACCTGGACATACTCGGCTAACGGGAATGATTTCATGATTAGCTATCTCTATTTGCAATCTGTCTTTCAATGGTTCAGTCTTAAGGCCTAACCGACATACAAAATCTAGAGATATGAAAGACTTGGTAGCTCCCGAATCAAATAAAACATTTGCTTTAACTGAGTTGAGTAGTAGGGTACCTGCAATCACATCCGTGTTCCTCACGGCATCCTGCACCGTCATGTTAAAAGTTCTTGCAGTAGGGGCCTTGTTAGAAGCAGTTCCACTCACTCTTGATGCAGCTGGCCCAGAGGACATACATTCCCTCATTCGGTGCCCTGGTTTCCCACACTTGAAGCAATTACCTCCGACACTCGGGTTGTTACTAGTTCCGCGACAGGCGTTAGCATAATGCCCAGTCAGCCCACACTTGAAGCACTTCACATCTTGCAGGTTGCACACGCCCGCGTGTTTCCTTCCACATTTGTTGCATTCTGGGGGTTGGGCTCGGGATGGGGTAGAGTAAGATGATCCCTGTGGTCGGCCGCTCTGGCCCACACTCCAACTTTCAGCTCTCTTGGTTCCAAAGTTCCCGCTTGGTTGGGACATTGTTCCTCGCTTAAATTTGCTCGGAAAGCTCCCACCAGCAGAGTTTCCCTTTCGGCTATCCAACTTCCTCTTCTTCCCTTCCCTCTCCTTCTGCATCTGCTCACTTCCAGCTTCAACAATTGACGCTTTCTGTACCAGGGTGGCATAGTCTGTCAGCTCAAGAACCGCCACACAATTCTGAATCCATTGTTTTAGCCCTAATTGAAATCTTCGGGCCCTCTTTGCCTCAGAGTTCACATACTCCGGCACAAACCTTGACAACTCAGTAAATTTGGCCTCATACTCGGCCACTGTCATGTTTCCTTGTTTCAGCTCCAAAAACTTTAGCTCCATTTGCGTTTCCATGAACCTAGGAAAGTACTTCTCCAAAAACAGCTCGCTAAATCTCTCCCAGGTTACCACACCTCTTCCTTCCAAATTCTTCTTAGCTTCCCACCAATAGTTCGCCTCACCCTTCAGAAGGTAAGTGGCGAAAACAGTCTTCTGCTCTTCAGCGACACCTAGTATCTCGAAAGATTTTTCCATTTCCTTCAGCCAGGCCCTTGCCTCGACAGGGTCGGCAGTTCCTTTAAATTCTGGGGGTTTCAGGGATTTGAAGTTCCGGAAAGCATTAGCATTAGCATTCTGGGGTGGTTGCTGAACTGGGGGTCGGTCCAAGTTCTGCCTAAGTAACTCCATGAACTGTTCCATAGGGCCTCCCCTAGGATATTCTACCTCTCGGGTATCATCACCAGCTTCTTCTTCTTCATACTCCGAGTCATCAAACAGGTTATAATCGTTGCCCTCATTATCACTCAGGTTGACATTCTCCCCTTCACGGTTCTGGTGGCCTCCGGCTCCATGGTGGCTACCCTGGCCCTCAGAACTGATCGGGTGAGCTCGAGTGTTCATTCTTCTGGGTGGCATGATTCTGATAATAAAACAAGAGAGGGGTTAGGGTTTTCCAATTACCTGACAGCGTTTGCACGGGTCAGGAGCGTATCGTTCCTCCTCGTAAGGGTGGAAGTGCAAAAGTTTTAATAATCCGATGTTGGAGATAAAATGTCAAACATTTTTGGGGGAAAAATCCCTTTGGAATGCGAAAACATTTACAAGAGTTTTCAAAATTTCGAAACCTCAAAAATATTTTTCAAAATTTCAAAACATCTTTTTTTTTCTTTTTTTGAAAAATTTATTTTTAAAGATTGTAGGAACATTTTTGGAAATTGTAGAAAATAATTTGAAATCGCATATCGTAAATTTGAAACAGTATGGTTGTATTTGTGGCTTGTAGCAATTGTATAATCACAGTTGTATATCAAAACAGTAAAGCATGGCATCGGAAAGTAAAGCAATTGAGGCAACATTAAAGAAACTGAAACTAAATAAGTACGGTACAAGGGTTATCACAAGTTTGGATGTTAGAGCCAAATACATAGTTCCGATGTCAAAGTCTAGCAAAAGTGGAACAAATACAAGTACATCATCCGAATAGTCAGGCTACACAAAAGTAAGGCTACATCCATACATACTACCCGAAGTCACATCTACATATCTGTAGGTCAGTCTACTCATCCACTGGTCAGAAAGGATACCACTGCACAAGTCAACTATCCCGCAAAATCGACACACTAATGTCATCTGAACCTAGGGGACTGAGCTATAAGTACACATCACGGGGCCGCGCCGCGACGGAGCAAGGTCCTCACTCGGGCAAATGCACGACGCACAACACGTCTAGCATCCCTAGCCTGGATCACTCCGCCCCCGCGGATCCTAAACCAAGAATCCTATCGCGACTCCTCATCTCGATCCTGTGGAGTCGAGCCCTAGTCCTCCTAGCAACAGTGGTCCTCATCTCAGCCTGGATCCTCAAGCGCGCCTCGCGCTCCTCCACTAGTGCCCGCCTCGCCTCGTTAAGTCGGGCCTCTGCAGATAGTAAGTCTCGGGTCAAAAACTGTACCACGTAAGCATGCTCAGTACCAGACACTGGGGGTAGGTCCGCCGGTGGAGGTGGTATGACCGGAACAGGAGTAGGTGCAGCAGCAGCAGCAGGAGCAGGAGCAGGGGTAGGGTCAAGCTCCTCCTCGCCAGAAGTGTCATCCTCAGAGTCACCGTCCGATGAAACAGGGCTAGATGTCTGTGGAGAAGGTGGGGGTGACACAACATGACCCTCGCCGGATCTCACACTCTCCTCATCAGTAGCTACAGGAGATGGGGTAACAGGCTCTGGCTCGGGCTCAAAGGGCTCCTCAACGGGATCCTCATCATCAGTACTATCTATCACTGTAATCCAGGGGCCAAGCTCGGAGTCAGCACCCGTATCCTCCTCAGGGTCCTCGGCCTCTCTCATCAGGGCCTCATCATGCTCCCTCTCGAAAGCCTCAGGGTCTGGTATCTCATCCATCTACACAAGGGAAATAAAGTGGGTCACTAACCATAAAAGAAGGGTTTAGGAGTAGTTCCCTCACGGGCCTTAAAGTCAGGGCTATATCCGATAACCCGACTACAAACTCGATGAGAGTTCTAATTATTATTAAAGTTGTTATTAAGGTTATCGTTATTGTTATTATTATTAGGGTTGCTTTCTTAAATTACTACCGTTTCTGAGAACTGTAACCTCGCTCTGATACCATTTCTGTGACGCCCCCCAGATCCGGGGTCAGAGATCTAGGCGCTCACGGTCCATTTTCCATTAATAACATACCTGTTCTTGCACACAATATATATAACACAGCCATCGACCCCACAATAAACTCACACCACACTCACACACACAGGTTAGAGCCTCAGAAACGTCGCACATTGATTAAACAGTAAATAAGTTATCAGAGTTATTACAGACCGAATTAAATAGTATTTATGCTACCAGCAACACTCCGATATGAAGCGAAGCTGGCGGCTTGAAAGTTTGTTACGATACACTGCCTTGCACAGGTCATGCTGATAAATAAAACGTACTAACAAAAGCTGCCAACCAATCCGGCTAATGGGGCCTACCGGTGGAATCTCAAGTGGAGGCTCGGGCCTAGTCACCTGCTTTCGAGCAGAATCTGACCAGGGGTTTTCGAAAGTGTTTTGAGTTCAAATGAGTTCGAGTTTGAAGTTTTAAAAAGTATCTTGGATTAACTTGTCTTTAAATAATGAACAGTAATTAATAAATAATATTTTAAGATTTAATATTAATAATTAATAAAATAATTACTCGATAAAATAAACTCTTAATCCAAGATAGGGTTTCGAGTATTTACGAAGATATAATAATAATTATTTGAATATACGATACCACCCGAATGACCCTTCGGGTTTTCGCAATATAGATACGATATAATAATATACCGCTCCCCGGTCAATAGTATATACGGACCGCCACGACCTCTATTGCTAGAGTCGTTGTCCGAAGAAAACATTTCAATCTAAGTTCAAGGGGTAAAAGCATACATGTACTTGTTCAATCTCAATTGCATCAATACTTCGATAAACATAGCATTTGATATCATTTGAAAACTACAAACACAACAGTAAAAGTCCTTGTATATGGATAAGTTTTGAAAAGTAAACTTGCCTTGGTTTGGTTGGGGTGGTCGAGCGTGCGAATTCGAACGATCTATACATAAACAATAATCGTTCGTTAGTACCTTAACAATTTCTCTCTAATTACGGGGTTTTAAGGGGGTACGAAATTAACTTAACGACTTCGTCTTATGACTCCCTAGTCCCACTATAAGTCCATGACATCACTCGTTTACGCTCGTCACTTACTCGACTTAATTTAGTTACCACGTTCGAACCATAACCACTAACCCTAGAATAATGTTCCACTAATCGACTTTTTTTCATTGCGCGAATTTTACTCTAGCATTTTTATAAAATCCAAAAATTCATATTTTAATCTAATTCCTTTTGGGTGGTCTTCACCGCTGCATTACTTACATTCTCAAATTTTTCCATGATCCCAAACATATTTTAAGGTGTTTAAACAAGGTTCACAAGGGGGTCACTTAATGCAGTTCATAGTCCAGAAACAAAATTCACTTCTCCGGCCATAACTAAAAATCCACACATCACCTAGCTATGAATCTTACATATCCAGAAACTACATTCAATTATCTTTCCAACAATATAAGGTATGACATCAGGGGACATCATTTGGGTGTTCAAAATCGTGCTACAACACAGATCTAAGCTCCTGGATAAACTCAACAAGCTCAATTCACTTAGATCAACCATTTTTCATGCTTCCATAACATAAACACCACTTAAAACACTTGGATCATGACTCATAACACTCATGGAGATATATATATTAACCATAGTCATAAAATTCACAATCTCAACATCAAACTCAAGATCCATGCTATCCATCACATATACATTCAAGATAAGCCCTAAAATACATGGATCTACTACCATATTATATGAACAACACTTATCCAAGGGTGGTTTGAGATTTCATACCTTCTTGAGCTCCTAGAGACCTGGTATAAACTTTACACAACTTAGAAACACCTTAGATGGCCTCTTACAACACTCACAATGCAAGATCTAAAAGATAATAAACTTATGTTAGTATTTCTCTAAACTTCCAACAACTATAACTCAAAAACCAATGGATAGAAGGCTTTGAAATTGATACCATACCTCTACTAAGATGAAAGGAAGCCCTAGGAATCTTGTTCAAGGTTGTGGATGAAGAAATGGTGGAGAGAAAACCACTCCCTCTCTCCTAGAGCAGTTCGGCCGAGAGCTATGTTAAGGGGGGGGAGTGTTTTTCTTGTTTTGTTTTGTTTGAAATGATAAAAAGAAGGCTAGCATGCTTGTATTATTGTGGTTGACAAGGAGTAGTCACATGTGCCAAGCCATAGCCTAGGTTTCCTCCATACCCTAGTGTCCCCTAGTACATCATCCACCATGCTAGTCACTATTCACATTTGCTTTTATGTCTCCTAGTTCCTTTTTCTAACTATCTAGTTACATGGCACTTGCATGTAATTTCTTTCCTTGTAATATTATTCTTCCACCAATGCTTGTTATTTAATCCTTACTTCGTATCGTAACTTAATTATCCTCTCGTAATAATATTTCGTCGCGTAGAGATTTCCCCTATAATTCCTTAAGTACTTATTGTGTAAATTCCTCGGATGTCCAAAATTCCTCGTCATAATTCTTAATAAATCCTTTAATATTCTAACCATTCTCAAATTCCAAGTTTTATAAATATTACTAACAACAGGACTCTTGCTTTCACAATCTCTCTGTATATCTTACATCATAAATGCAACAACGCAGTTTCTCAGACAATCAATTCTATAAATCAACAGGGATGACTAGAAAGGTTCCATAATAATAATGTCACAAGATATTAAATAAAAGGAAATATTACCAAAAATTAGGGTTCTTACATCTAGTAACACATTATTTCTACCCAATTAAACAATAATTAAATCAACGATTCAATCAACCTTTTATGACTAATGTTTCATGTAATATAATCCCTTTAAATCATGATATTATAGATTAAACTCGAGGCATGTAATGTGTCATCCTCTTCATAATTTAATCTTCATTTTCTTGATCGATGAGTAGACTATTTAATCAAATCAACATTTGAGCATGGCCATGCATTTCATAGTCTCACTCAAACAAGAGGCCGATAATACCACTCCTTTATTAGGAGATTTAAATCCTATCTAGATCATTCATATTTCTCACATGATTCATAATATATCCGATATTCACCTTTATCATTATCCGGCTAAAGATAACTTTTGATAAATTCAAAATACATTAATTCTCATATAGAAATATAATGACTTCAGGTCTAAGGATCATTACACCATTATCACTGTGAGAATACATATGACACATTTATAAATTTATTTACCATGATGTATCTCACGGTGGGTCTGTCCAGTACCCTGTACTCGTACGGTTACCTATGTATTGCTTTTAGTATTTACATACTTATGACCAATGAGATGTGGTCATCTTGTCAATTAACATACTAGCCTTAATGTATTATTATTGTCCTAAGTAATAATAATACTCGGCTAGGGACATTTAAGAATATGATACAATCATTATATAATCTCATGTTCAAGTCACATACTTGCAACTACATAATTTGTATCAAGATTCTAAGGACATTTATTATACTTTATTTATTTCGCAGTAAATAAAGCCAATAATAAATATATATATCAAATATATAAAATCACTCAAACACAAATACAATTGATTGTATTGACTCTAGGGCACCAATACTAACAATCTCCCACTTGCACTAGAGCCAATCATTCATGTATCGAATACCCATGCTACTAGTGTGACATTCATGCTTCTGCTGCGATAGAGCCTTAGTCAGCGGGTCTGCAATATTATCATCAGTATGCACTTTACATATGTGAATATCTCCTCTATCATTTATCTCTCGAATAAGGTGATATCTCCGAAGTATATGCTTTGTTCTGCTGTGAGCTCTCGGCTCCTTGGCTTGTGCTATAGCTCCATTATTATCGCAGTAAAGATCTATGGGATCTGCGATCGATGGAACTACACCAAGTACTGTAATGAACTTCCGTATCCATACAGCCTCCTTGGCTGCTTCACATGCCGCAATATACTCGGATTCCATTGTAGAATCAGCTACTGTCTCTTGCTTCGAACTTTTCCAGCTTACAGCACCTCCATTTAGGCAAAACACAAATCCAGACTGAGAAACAGAGTCATCTCTGTCAGTCTGAAAACTAGCATCCGTGTAACCCTTTACCATTAGCTTCTCTTCTCCTCCATACACCAAGAATGAATCTTTAGTCCTTTTCAAGTACTTAAGAATATTCTTGACCGCCGTCCAATGACCTTCACCTGGATTAGACTGGTATCTGCTCGTCATGCTCAACGCATACGAGACATCCGGACGAGTACATATCATTGCATACATGATAGATCCAATTGCTGAAGCATATGGTATCTTACTCATGCGGTCTTTATCATCCAATGATTTCGGACCATTCTCTTTTGAGATCGTTATCCCATGAGATACAGGGACATATCCCCTTTTTGCATCTTGCATTCCAAAACGGTGCAAAATTTTATCAATATATGTACTCTAGCTTAAGCCGATTAATCTTCTTGATCTATCTCTATAGATCCTAATCCCTAATATATAGGTAGCCTCGCCCAAGTCTTTCATAGAAAAACTTTGTCCTAACCAAGTCTTTACAGCCTGTAGAGAAGGAATGTCATTCCCCATTATTAATATATCATCGACATATAATACTAGGAATGCCACATGGCTCCCACTAAACCTTTTGTAAACACATGGTTCATCCACGTTCTGAATAAAGCCAAAACCTTTGACTATTTCATCAAACCGGATGTTCCATCTCCGAGAGGCCTGCTTCAATCCATAAATGGATCTATGCAGCTTACATACCCTTCCAGCATCCTTTGGATTTCCAAAACCTTCAGGTTGTGTCATGTACACATCCTCTTCAAGGCTTCCGTTAAGGAAGGCTGTTTTGACATCCATCTGCCATATTTCGTAATCATAGTAAGCCGCTATTGCAAGCAAAATTCTGATGGATTTTATCATTGCTACTGGTGAAAAGGTTTCATCATAGTCAATACCATGAATTTGTTTGAAACCTTTTGCAACCAGTCGAGCTTTATAGGTCTGTACTTTACCTTCCATGTCAATTTTCTTCTTGAAAATCCATTTGCACTCTATAGGTTTTACCCCTTCGGGTGGATCAACCAAAGTCCACACTTGGTTTTCATACATGGAATCCATCTCAGAATTCATGGCTTCTTGCCATCTCTCAGAGTCTGGTGAGTTCACAGCATCTTGGTAGGTGAGAGGCTCATCTTGGTCTATGAGCATCACATCGTCATTTTGAGTTAAGAGAAATCCATAATTCCTCTTTGACTCATGGCGAATCCTACTAGATCTACGAACAACCTGTGTTTCTTGAGCAATGTTATCTTGTATTTCTTACTCATGCTCCACCTCTGGTTTAACGTTATCAAGTGGTTCTCGATCTTCATCGAGATCTATTTTCCTCCCACTGTCTTTTCTAGAGACTAGCTCTCTTTCTAAG
This sequence comes from Saposhnikovia divaricata, assembly GCA_036435485.1. Classification (NCBI taxonomy): domain Eukaryota; kingdom Viridiplantae; phylum Streptophyta; class Magnoliopsida; order Apiales; family Apiaceae; genus Saposhnikovia; species Saposhnikovia divaricata. The sequence goes on from CM071599.1 coordinate 41,366,297, forward strand.
AATACAGCAGTTCGAGCAACAATTACTTTGTTCTCCGAGGGACTATAGAAAGAATAACCCTTCGTTTCCTTTGGGTATCCCACAAAATTACATTTTTCAGATTTCGGTCCAAGCTTGTCTGATGTTAGGCGTTTCACAAATGCTTCACATCCCCATACTTTCATAAAGGACATGCTTTGCCGTTTCTCTGTCCATATCTCATATGGAGTTTGTTGAACCGTTTTAGTAGGAACACGGTTTAGTGTATATGCAGTTTCCAGGGCATAACCCCATAAACTAATTGGAAGATCTGCTTGACTCATCATAGATCGCACCATGTCCAACAAGGTACGATTCCTCCTTTCAAAAACCCCATTCCATTGTGGTGTTCCAGGAGGAGTTAGTTGTGATACAATACCACACTCCCTCAGATAGTTCTTAAACTCATGGCTTAAGTATTCACCTCCTCGATCAGATCTTAGAGTTTTTTTGCTTTCGCCAGTTTGCTTTTCTGCTTCTGCCTTATACTCTTTGAACTTTTCAAATGCTTCGGATTTGTTCTTCAAAAGATACACATATCCATATCTACTGAAATCATCAGTAAACGTAATGAAGTAGAAATAGCCACCCCTTGCCATCGATCTCATAGGACCACATACATCGCTATGTATTAGTTCTAGTCGTACGGTGGCCCTCTTACCCTGTCCGGTAAAAGGAGCTTTAGTCATTTTGCCTAGTAAACAAGCCTCGCATTCATCATATGATTCAAAATCAAACTGATCCAAGAAACCATCTTGATGTAACTTGGAAATGCGTTTCTCGTTTATATGGCCTAGACGACAGTGCCAAAGGTATGTTTGATTTGAGTCATTAGTCTTAAGTCGTTTGTTATTTACATTCAAGATAGGAGTATCTAAATTAAGAACATACAAACCGTTAAATAACTGTGCAACACCATAGGTAATGTCATTCAAACCAAAAGAGCAACCATTGTCTTTAAAGGTAAATGAAAAACCTTTCTTGTCCAAACAAGAAACAGAAATAATGTTTCTACAAATAGAAGGCACATACAAACAGTTTTCAAGTTCTAATATAAGCCCAGTGGGCAATGATAAATGGTAAGTCCCTACAGCCAAAGCAGCAACCTTTGCTCCATTTCCAACTCGTAGGTCTACCTCTCCCTTAGCCAGTGTCCTACTCCTTTGCAATTCCTGCACATTTATACAAATGTGAGAACCACATCCAGTATCCAATACCCAAGATGTAGAAGTAGACAAATTGACTTCTATTACATAAATACCTGAAGCAGAAGTCTGGCCAGCAGCCTTCTTCTTCTTAAGTTCTTCCAAATATGCATGACAGTTTCTCCTCCAGTGTCCCGGTTTACCACAGTGGTGACAATCACCCTTTTCAACACCTCCTTTAGGCTTGGTAGCCTTCTTGGGAGCAGAATTAGGATTGGCAGCAGATTTGGACACATTCCTCTTCTTATTGCCCTTCCACTTTCTTTTCCCCTTGGCACCTCCTTTGTTCACCATCAGCATGGGAGTAGGAGATTCCTTCTGAATGTTGGTTTCGGCTGTTCTTAACATGCCCAACAATTCAGTGGGTGTCTTATCAATCTCATTCATGTTGTAATTCATAACGAATTGAGAGAAGTTCTTATTAAGTGATTGTAAGATCAGATCTATTTGAGCCTCCGGACCAATCGGGAAGCCCAAGGTATCTAGTTGCTCAATATACCCAATCATCTTAAGAACGTGTGGTCCAACCGGGTCTCGCTCTCCCTGTTTGCAAGCATACTAAGCCTTGCTCATGTCATATCTCTCCTGACGAGCTTGTCCCTCAAACATGCTTTTGAGGTGCTCAATTATTTCATAAGCATTCATCAACTCATGTTGCTTTTGAATCTCAGGAGCCATGCATGCAAGCATAAGGCATGACACATCAGTTGAGTCATCCAAATGCTTCTGATAAGCATTTTGCTCGGCACGTGTGGCTCCAGCAGGAAGAGGATTTGGGTGAGGAACTTCAATGGCATACAGCTTTCGCTCCTGCCTGAGGACAATCCTCAAGTTCCTAAACCAATCTAGGAAGTTTGTCCCTGTCAGCTTTTCCTTTTCTAGGACTGATCGTATCGAAAAGTGGTTTGTGTTGTTTGCCATTTTTATCTACAATTTTGTAAAAGCGCATAAAATGAGTTAGTTTGCATGTTTCGTAAAACCAAATTATGTTCAAGTTGATTTATAGCATATTCGTAATATACCTCCCACTATTTTTATCAAATTAATAGCCCTTACTATCAATTCGGAAAATGGTTCCCATAAAACCTTTCTTAGTGAGCCAAGATCCATATTTCGTCATATTTTAAGTCAGCTTTGGCTTTCCTCTTAAATATGATTATTTAGGTAGACCGTTTATGTCAATTATATCGTATATAACTCTTGGATAGCTTAGTGAACAACATATTGCTCCGATCTATCTAATAGATTTCACTAAACTCTATGCTTATAAGTTCATAATCCTATTATGACGACTTATTTAAGTTGGACCCAACAATAACATTTCAAGTAAGCTTGTTTACTTAATCACATCTCACCACGATAAAAGAGAAGCACTTGCTTTGGCAAATCCACTCCTCAATGATCTAGGATTTAATGAGTGTTATTTGTTGGAAAGCATCTGTTTAACTTAATATTTCTTAAGGGATTTTTAGAAAAATTTAACGATCTTGATCGTTTGTTTAAATCTTAAATCGTTACAGATTTTATCTTGTTTAAACATGGCATATGTGACGTATCTAATACATACATTCTAAAATTTCCATACATCCATGCATCCATACATATATCTAATATATCCATGCATCATATGTAAAGTGCAGTTACGCAAAATTAAACGTGCGATGGTTATGGCCCGATCCTATGCGATCTTTTCGAGCTAATGAAAAGATCAAGGTCAATCTATGGTTGTAATAACTAATTATTACATAATTCTTCATTGCTTCCTAAGCCTCCATTGATTGCCTCCAAGCTCGTTTTGAAATACATTACAAAAGAACTCGAGTTGCATTCGAGATTTAATAATTACAAGAATAACGACATGCAAGCCGTATTTAATTATTACAGACCATAAATAAAATTAAATCATTTATTCTACGGGTCTTTAGGCCATAACCAATGCACCATGCTCATATAACAATTATAGACATTTTATCATGATCATATCATAGATAACAATTAATATTTTAACTCCTTAATTTAAATACCTAATTATTTAAAAGGAATTAAATAAATAAATCAAATTTAATTAATTAAATTCGAATTAATATAATTAAACTAATTAAAAATTTAATCCGAATAAAAAAAATAAATTGAAATTAATTAATCAAAATTCGAATTTAATAATAATATTCAAATTCATAATTTAAATATATTATTAAAATTCAAAATTAAATTAATTAATAATAATTTTGAATTAATAATAATTTTTAAATCCATGATTTAAATATTCAATTATTAAAACTTTAATCATGACAAGCATTAGGAGTGTGATGATTAAAACCAATAAGTTTTCCTTTTTAAAGTGAAAGCAAAAGTAAAAAGAAAAGTTATTATTTAAAAAAAAAAACACAGCACTCCATTACTGCGCACAGCCTGTTTCTGCCTTTACTGCTGATGCGCATTACCGGAATGCGCATCACACGTAGAATTCTGGTGATACGCATTCTGGTAATGCGTAACCCCTGTAGAAACCATGCGAAACGCATTACAAGAATGCGCAACACCTGGGTTTCCCAGAATTCCCAGAACCTGCAGAATCTGCAGAAACTTTACAGAAAATTAATAAACAGATTTTATCAAATCTAAAATTATTCTAATGATGTGTTTAACATATCTAACATATAGTACATCATTCTAAACATGTTATAACAATTTATAACATCATACAAACAATCATAACATTTATAGAAAATCATTTGTATATAAAATGAAGCATGTCAAAAATTCATAAAATTCATGTATGATTCATTTTCAAGAACACAACACCAAATCATCCTTTTATACATGTAGCTCTGATACCATTGTTGGAATTCGGGCATGATAACGCAACGGAATTAACGAAAATAACAATTAAAAACGAATTCCAAGTCCCGGATCCATGTATAAATTGATGATCATGGTATAAAAAAATGTCAAGATCAAGATCTTACCAATTAAAGCTTTCCAATGGATGTCAAATGGAGATCCTAGCTTGTTGATTTGAGAGCTAAAATGATAACTCCTCCACTGGTATCCACACTTGAATGCTTGCTTGAATCGTCGAACGATTTCGCCACGGGATGAGGTACTAGCCAAAATAAATAATCAAGGATGTGTTCTTGACAAATCTTGAATTTCTCCCTTGTCTCTAAGTTGTGTATAAACTGAAATTTTCAGTTGTGTTACCCCAAGAAGACTAGCCAACCCTTGGCTTATAAAGAGAAATAAAGAAAAATGGACCATTAAACAATTAGGCCATTTTTATTTAAACAAATCTTATTTATTTAAATAAATTAATTAAGTCATACTTAATTAATCAAATAAGTCAAGAAAATACATCTTCAAATTTTATCTTTAACTAATCAAGTCTCACTTAATTAATTTTATAAAATTCGAATTATTATTTATTATTAATTTAAATTCATAATTTTAAATTATTATTAATTTAAATTCATAAAATAAATTAATATCCCTTTTAAACATTCTTTGTGTGTGACCCTGTAGGTTATTATTTAATTGGCAACAATTTTATTCTCTAATAAAATTGTAAACAATAAGCGGCGTCTAGTAACACATTATTGCTACCCAATAAAACAATAATTAAATCAACGATTCAATCAACCTTTTATGACTAATGTTTCATGTAATATAATCCCTTTAAATCATGATATTATAGATTAAACTCGAGGCATGTAATGTGTCATCCTCTTCATAATTTAATCTTCATTTTCTTGATCGATGAGTAGACTATTTAATCAAATCAACATTTGAGCATGGCCATGCATTTCATAGTCTCACTCAAACAAGATGCCGATAATATCACTCCTTTATTAGGAGATTTAAATCCCATCTAGATCATTCATATTTCTCACATGATTCATAATATATCCGATATTCACCTTTATCATTATCCGGCTAAAGATAACTTTTAATAAATTCAAAATACATTAATTCTCATATAGAAATATAATGACTTCAGGTCTAAGGATCATTACACCATTATCACTGTGAGAATACATATGACACATTTATAAATTTATTTACCATGATGTATCTCACGGTGGGTCTGTCCAGTACCCTGTACTCGTACGGTTACCTATGTATTCCTTTTAGTATCTACATACTTATGACCAATGAGATGTGGTCATCTTGTCAATTAACATACTAGCCTTAATGTATTATTATTGTCCTAAGTAATAATAATACTCAGCTAGGGACATTTAAGAATATGATACAATCATTATATAATCTCATGTTCAAGTCACATACTTGCAACTACATAATTTGTATCAAGATTCTAAGGACATTTATTATACTTTATTTATTTCGCAGTAAATAAAGCCAATAATAAATATATATATATCAAATATATAAAATCACTCAAACACAAATACAATTGATTGTATTGACTCTAGGGCACCAATACTAACACATACTTGTGTCGAAATCCGGTGTTCCATAGTTGCATGAAGCACATTGTCATTGATTTTCATTTTGTCCGTGATTAGGTTCAACAGAAGGCTGTTAAAGTACTTCACCTACACACTGTTAAAGTACTTCACCTACACTCAACTAATCAAGTTGCAGACACCCTGACTAAACCTCTTCCCAGACCTGCCTTTGCCTCTCAGTTTCGCAAGCTTGCACTTGTTGACACGTCGTTTAGCTTCAGGGAGCATAATAAGGAAACCTAGCTTAACACAGATGGAGATATTCTGATATTCTCTCATCTCATCACCATGAGTCATCTTCCGCAAATCATTCTGTTACAATCTTAAAGATTTGTTGTATTAAATATATTGTAGATATGATATATTGTGTATAACTAATTCCATCATCAAAGGAATTAATCACAGCCTGTACTTGTGTATATAAAGCTCCTGGAAGTGTAATGAAATATAGACCATTCTTTTATCATTCACATAATACTTTACAGCATTCTTTTAGGTGATATATTTTAAAAAATAATCGGTTACATTGCAAATGAAATGGTTTTGTAACTTGGCAAAAATAAAAAAAAGTTTTTCCATACATAGTTTACAACTTTTGTTTTGCTCCTCCCCTAACTCATATGAAAATATCTGGTGCACTGCCTTCTACAAGAACGTGGTAAAGCTTGTAGAGTGTGTAATATATAACAAGGTTCGTTTGTAGATCTTTAGAATCTCTGGAATAGGTGCCGGTTTGTGTTTCTATTTTAAGTTTTACATTTCATTTTGAATACTGTGCAGGTTAATTGCGGTTAATTTTGGTTTCACCGGGGAGGATCATATTTGGTAACCCAATTAGGCTTCCGCCTGTTCAAGTTAATTTTATCTTGCTGAATGCCTATCTATGCTTGCATTTTCTAGGTCATAATTATTGAATTGAAGTCTAGATTATCCTTGCCATCTCGAATCTTTTGATCTTGTGTTTTTAGTCTGGCCTGATATCACTTAAAGTCTTGAATTATTATCTTAAGAAACTATGACCATGACTGATTTTAGTATCTCTAAATTTTAATAATCACTTGTGCTTCCATTCTTTTAAAGCTAACACATGTCTGCACTTGTATCCTGGAAAAGATATTCTCCTGCTTAATCTCATGTACAATTGACCAGGTTTAGTCTAAATTCTCGATCGTTTTCATGATTTTTAAAAATTTATTTTAGAACACACAAACTCAGAACTGTATAGATCTTAGATGGAAGGTGTAAGATTAAATTTGAAAAAATTTAAGATTATTTGTAGTTGTCAGTAGTGAAGGCGCTAATAAATGCCATTCGTTGTATAGGTATAATTAACTATTCCATCTCATAATGGAACATGTTAGACTGAAATACAACCTACATTTTCGTGAATAAAGCCTAGCTAGGATTGGTATTTTCACGGTGTAGTTTCTTTCTGAACAAGATCACTAAAACACAACATTTTCAATTTCGGCTATTGCTCTTTTGTAACTCCCCGAGAAATCACTAAAAAATATTATAGAAATCAGCCGTTTATATTACCAAAATCACTAAATTATATGGTGGAAATCACCGACTAGTTCAGCAGAAGCTTCAGAACAAAACTCATTTCTTCTTCCATCACCCTACCCCCCACACCACCATTGGCTCCTCGAATACAAAACAAGTCAAGCACTGTGCGGCAATCGTCATTTCCGATTGTACTTGAATAGATACATACAACCATACATACACCTATATATATCTATACATTTAATCTCGGACTTATACACCAAGCAAAAAGTAATAAATTGATGGTGTGTATTAGCAGATCGCCGGAGCTTGATGGTGTCCCCTGCGAGGCCAGAGGTCAGAAAGGAAGGAGGTAGGAAGGAGGTGGTGGTAAGAGAGGCTCGTTGGATTGTTGCCGGAGAAGATGGTGGTGATTCGAGCTCGTCGGAAGGTGGTGGTGATGGAGTGGTGGTGGTGGTGGTGGGCTAGGGGGTGGGGTGGGGTGGGGTGGGGTGGGGGGTTGTAGAATACGGTGGGTGGGGGTTGTAAAATAGTGATTTCAGTTATATAAAATAATAGTGGTTTCTAGTTTTCATTTAAGACTTGGTTTCTATTTGATACTTTGCCCATATATATATACTAGCTTATAACCCGTGTGAAGCACGGGTTTTTTTGATAGGTTATAAAATTTATTTAACATTATAATTATGTTTTTATATAATCCTTATTTTTAATAATTTTTTAATTTTAATTTAATATAAATTTATATAATGATATGCATGGTTTAAAATTTATTTTGTAAAATTTTAAATTAAAAATGTGTTCGAACTTTGAATTTATAATAAATTAATTTAATCATATAATATATCTTATTATTAGATCTAACGATTCTTATTTATTACTAAAAATAATGATTTGAATATATGGTGAGATATTTTGGGGTGTATATTAGTGATCGCAAGATTAATTTTAAATTAAAAAGTAACTTGTTTTAATTACAAAAATTACTACTAAAAATAATTACGGAAAGATATGGTGTGATATTTTGGATATATATTAATTATTGTAATATTAGTTTGAAATTAAATGGTAAAGTGTTTTAATTAAAAGTAAAATCTTTAGAAAAATGGGTAATTGAGTTGTTGGAGCAGAAAAAAAAGTCAAGTAAAAGTTCAATAAGTTGAAGTTCAATAAGTTCAATGTGGAGGAAGGAATTTTAATCCGAATATAATTACGTTAACATTAATAATTAGTTTTTTGAGTTGTTTTTGTAATTTAATTATTTATTTTAATAATTAGGATAACCAAACCGAAAACCAAAACTTTCAAAATTTTCAATGTTTAGGCTTTAATATAATAGTATAGATAGATAGATATAGATAGAGTTTAGCTGTATTAGTAATTGTGTAAATATAAAATACTATTGTGTCTTTAGGACTATAGCCAGTAACAGATTAAGATTGATTTATTTTATATTTAAAATTAATTAAAAATTAAATTAACCAAACCGAAAACCAAAATAAATAGGATAACCAAACCGAAAACCAAAACTTTCAATGTTTCGGCTTTAATATAATAGTATAGATATTCTTGATTTTCTTAAAATAATCTTAAATTAATAATGAATTAAACAATCTTTATTAAAAAGTAAAATATCCGTTCAAATGATATTTCACTCTCCAAATTTGATTTCACCTCAAGATTCGTATCCACCAAAATTATTAAAATTTTGTTGTAAATACGATTATTTTTTTTATTATAGTCTACTGAGTTGTATAAATAACATAATTTTTTAAATCATTCAAAATTATAAATTAGTGATCAATTTAAATTAATTTTCTCGAACCTATGGGTTATCATCTAGTAATAATTAGTGACTTTATATCTTGAGAAAAATGTTCCTACAGTTAACTTTAGGAGAATTTCCTAAAGTTAACCTTTAAAATCATTTGATTGTTACCTTTTATTTATAAGGGCCCCGCAGGGGCATTAATGATGTGTCTTTTTATTTAGAAAAGTATGTGATGTGTCTTTATTTCAGTGATTATAGGAAATTCTCCTATAGTTAACTATAGGATCATTAAGCCATCTTAAAGAACTTTCTTAGTTATCCCTTGAGACATTGGATTCGATAACACTACAAATTCTTAACATCATTTAGATCGAGAGAGCTACTACCATGAAAAGAATGATTTGATTTGGGTGGGATAATTGCAATTATACTATTTTCTTTCGACATTTTTAAAAATGTAATGTAGTTTCACAGCAGATGAAGAAACAATGTTGTCTCGCCCACCTAGCACTCGACAGACTAATGTACACTATTAGGTTGTCTGAGGTGCAAAAAGAAGCAAGCTAGTACAAGAGAACAAACTTGGGAGTAGCAATACTGGGAAGCAGTGGGAACCGAAAGCCACAGGCAAAGATCGAAAAATATCGAAAGGAAGAACTGCACGTATAAAGGGAAAAGTTGAGCAACTCCAAATAGTCAGGAAAATGAGTAGCAACAGAAGTACGTTAGTCCATGAAGAGGTGAAGCTGCTGCATGACATCAGGAGCAGGGAAGAAAATGCACATCTTTCCTTGCTCAATGTTGGAGACTTGGAAGTAAAACAAAAAGTATGAACAAAAGGCTACATGGGAAATTTAGCAAATAATAAAGAGGCGCGGGTTGAAGGAAGTAGCATCTCTTGCAGAGAAGATTGGATGAGAAAAAACTAATGGATGGAAGCTGATTACCTGGCCAGATGGGAGGAAAAACTTGGCCAACATCAGATTTGTTCAAAATATTCTACTTGAATTCAATATGCAATGCTGCAGGAAAAAATACAGCAGTGGTCGAAAACAGTTAAAGAGACTCTGTTTGATTTCCGTGGAGTTCAGAGCAATGATAAAAGGAAGCAATGGAACATGAATCGTGTGACCAGTGAAATAGAACAACTCAATATTGCAGAACCACAGAGGCACGAATGCGGATGTTTAAGAAATAAGCACAAGAACCCTGGAACTGCTGTCAGTAAAAGAACTAAGTTTGAAGAGTGGAGCAGAACTGTTATGTCAATTAAAAGAGAAGTGGTGCAACCTGGTGCCCTAAAATCCAAAACTATTCAGAATTTATGATGGATGAAGAAGCTGGGACTCTCGGGACTTTATAACCAATACTTCAATGGAGAGTACACCTAGCTGAAAGAAGAAGTATGACAAGTAAAAAGAAAAAGAAAATGATGCACAAATGCTGACAATGAGAAAAATAATTAGTGGTGGTGCTGATTATGTGGCTGCCAAACCAATCAAAAACAGAGCAACACTAAAGCAATTGAGTGCACTCGTATAGTAGAATGGATTGCAGCAATGAGAAGACTGGAAATATTTTTACTGGAAATGTACCACAGGTGGTTCGATGTTTGTTATGAGTGCCAGAAACTAAGAGCAAACTCAACTTGTCATACAATACTTAAATTATATTTTTTCCTGTAAATCCCTGAATTATAATCCCTTTGCTAATACTACAAGACAAACATAAGATTAATTTATCTAAAGCACTATAATATAATCCTTTTGAACAAAAGTAGCACTATTGTATACTAGAATGGAATTGCGTGTCTATGTATAGCTTCAGTGCCGTAGTTTCTGTACATTGCTATTGAGATATAGCATAGTATTCCTGTGGACTTGTACATTTGGTTGATCGTTTGGTTCCTTGACGCTATCTGTGTGACCGTGATTTGAACTGTGGATATCTGATACCAGAGAGTAAGAGTATAAGAATCACAATGTTTTCAAACATATAAGTATTGCATGTGGTTTTTGTGCTTAAGATGCATCGTATATGATAACTTCAGATCAATACGTTTATAGAAAAGGTTAAATACATCACAGTCATATAAGTTTATATTTGGTTAATATTGATCACTTCAATTTTAACAGTAAACGTGCTCATTTTACAAGTAGCTGCATTTACTGACGTAGCAGAGATGGGCAGGGTTCGCAAATTTGTTGTGAACAAGAGTTTGACACTGTATCTACTGTATCCTTACTAGATTTCACAAACTGTAGTAGTAATTTTAACGAGAGCACTGACAATTACTCTTGCCCACTTCTGCTGAAATGTTAAAGCGGTATGTACTTGATTGTTCGATGCTGATTTGTCCATCCGAGTGATTGTAAGAAAGGAAGTTAAGATTACACATGTATCTGCATTTCGTCGTTGTCAGAAACATAAATGACTTAAGATAATGAACAATCATTTTAAGATGCGTCATTTTATATAAAGTGGACAGAAAGAATTTAGAATTTCAAAAAAAGTTTCTCTGAGAGGTTCATCACAAATATTAACTTAGATAATACCTATGAGCAACAACAACCAGCTCTTGAGTTTGAGGTGAAAGAGTGAGCTATCACACTGTTGGCACTGTCACAATCTTAATGTCATCTAAGATACTAAGAGTCTAAGACCAACATCAAAAGACTCTACTAAAACTGGGTGTTTAGAGTTCTCAATGAGGTACTAGAGCTCTAACATTCAGCTATATACGTTTTTCCAAGTACTTTGCAAGTGCCATGTACTTGAAGTGACCAAGCACAACTGCTTAAACTAGGGCATCCAGGGCCTTCCAAACGAGCACTGCTTCTAATGTCTTCTATACAGCTTGAAGATTACATTTTTTACATTTTTCCCTACTATACAGCTTCTAATGTCTTTATGTATTAGTTTTAGACTTGTAGAGACCTTTCTCATTTTACATAGAGGTCCTCATCATCCCGACCGTATATAAGAGGAGACAGTCCAGATATTAAAATTACAACAAATTATCGTCAAGCTATAAGAGATATACCTGTTTGCCTGCAATGTCATCTTGCCAATCCATTCTGCTGTTGTTGTAGCAAGTAATATGATAATAAAAATAATATTACTGGATCAGTGACGTTATATCTTAAAGAATTCTTACTTATCCCTTGGGACATTGGATTCGATAACACTACAAATTCTTAACATCATTTAGATCGAGAGAGCTACTACCACGAAAAGAATGATTTGATTTGGGTGGGATAATCGCAATTATACTATTTTCTTTCGACATTTTTAAAAATGTAATGTTCCCCTCAAATATAGATGATGGTATATAGTGTCAAATCTGATTGAGCTACTTATAAACGACAGCCTGTTCAGACGTAACTAGTTGCTTGAATCGTAAGAACAGCATAATGAATTAGGGTGAGCTAGTAGTGGAATCTATCTTGTTCTGTTTATATAATCTTATCGCATCTCTTCGGATATGTCACTCATTCATCTTTTCTGCCTACCAGTTGGCTCAATGAGCCTGTATGTATTTAAAATTCAGATCATATTCTCTACATTATTTAATATGCAGAGCTATATAAAGTTTGATGTCTTGTAGCAGTTATTCGTTAATATTTAAGATTAGAAACGTTGATACTATATTCAGCTTCAGGGCATCATCATGCCAAATCTCGTTTTAGACTTTTTTCTGCAGAACTGTTTCAATTGTTAATATTATCGATCGATAACTGGCACTTAAAAGTTGTCCGAACCATTTAAAGTTCCACTCAGCCAAAGTTACATGGAGAATGTCAAATTAGGCCTGAAAATTACGCTGATACTCTATTAACTTGTAAGTGGATTTGGTAAAAGAGAATGACTGGGATTCCTCTTTGGGTGGATGAGTATGAAACAGCAGCACCACTACGAGATGTTGGTGTTTAGCCAAATCAGCGTTGATCAGTTTATATTGCGCAGTATTCTAGATTGTAATGCAGACTTTGAGGCAACTGATATCGTCGAATGTGTGGTGATTAATGCAGCTGATTTACGCAAAATCTTTTGCAATGTCTCGGTACAAGTTTTATAATGGTGGGGATGAAATTTACGTCGATTTCATCGTGTCTAAATCTCACTCCGCATAGTGTGTGAAATCAAATGACTTAATCTACATACTGCATAGGCCATGAGATTGCAATTTTTTTTTAAATTTATTGGTTCCTAGAAGGATAATGAATGATGGATGACACCCCCACGGGGTGCAGGGGCGTCTCCAGTAATTTGGAGGCCCTAGCTTATATGGTGAGAATTTCCTGAACATCAAATAATCATCTGATTCATAATGGTGTGCACAAGAAAAATTTACTATAATTTTTAGAAATTTGATTTGGTTTTTTTCTTATTTTTTTACAAACAAGATTTTTTTTTTCTTTCTAAAATTAGATTTTTTGAATAATATTCGAAAAAAAGGTAGGCTACCAAATCAACTAGTTTTTAATATAGTAGATATAGTTCATTTTCATTAATAAAATAGTTTATTTGTTAATTTTTAAAATATTATGTAAGTTTAAATTATAAAAATCAAACTACACCAAACTATTAAAACTTTTAATACTACCTCTTAGAAACAAGGAAGAATAATTAGTATTTTCAATAGTGAATCTAGTACATAGTTTTTTAGCCTCCAATTTATTCTATATGAAACATTGAAAAATATTGATATTAAATGAAAAATAAAAATTTTAACAATAATTAATTTACTAATATTTTATTTACACTAAATATTTTATATAGTATGGGAGAAAAATGTGGCCCCAACATTTTTGGAGGCCCTAGGCACAAGCCTAGGGCAACTCCCCCTGGAGCCGGCTCTGCGGGGGTGTCTCAGATGGTCGAGTTGTGGTGCTTAAGGCTTGCGCCTCAAGGTCACGGGTTTGATTTCCTGGAACGTTCCGGGAGTAAATGAGCTACCATGCTCGGGGGTTGAGTGTGCTAGTAGCCCTCCGGATTAATCAAGATGCGCGTAAGCTGATCCGGACACCGAATTATAAAAAAAAATGATGGATGACACACGTGGGGTGGCTAATGAAGGAGGGGTCTAGGACATGTATATGCACAGGGGAGGGGGGAGGGAGTTCAGTGCATGGTGTGGTCATGTTTAGGAATGTTTAAAGTGGGATTAGTATTTGACCATGTATCGCCCCCCTCCGTCGATGAATGTATTGCAAAAGTGAAACAAACTTCATTGAGTGCTTTGAATATTGAAGGCCCATGATTTGTAATGCCCTCACGCGTTTTCCTTCCTTTTCAAAAGATGCTACGTAGTACTGTATTTAGGAAATTATTACTAACTATTTACATTTTCAAAAATTTGGATCAAAGTGGATTGTATGTGCACAACTCTCTCGTATCAACGATTTTAAAAATCAAAATTTTATTCTTTTTCTTAGTATATAGTGTAACTGTGTAAGTAAAGCTATTTCTAACCATTTTAAAAATTGTTGGAACAAACTGTGTGTTATTTTCAGAAAAGAAAGCACTTGAGAATGGTCAGAGGCAAAATGAGTGGGAATTTGACATGCATCATTATACATGTAGTGACTCAGTGATCTTCACATTCATGCATGTCATGAGATAAGCCCGAGTTAACTCGGTATGTACGTCGTCTTCTTTTGATTTGGTTTAGACATTCTATCGCACCCAAAAGTTGTGCTGTTGGGAAGTCCCACCAACTCAACAAGTACAAATAATAATATTTCGTGATAATTGAATAAGGTAGGGAATTTAGGACAAGTAAATATGGAATGGTCAAACGATTCGAAAAATTCAATTATAACAAAATAAATGGACGAAAATCAAAATTTTTGTTGAGCCTTTCGTTTAAGATCAAGCAAGAGGTAAATTTGCAAATAATGACTTGACTGCATAAATGTACTAATCTCATAATTAACCGGGACGCATGTACGTATATAATTATGAAATGCAATATAATTTATGGAGTAGTATACTTTAAGAACATGCATAAACATAGAAGTACACATTGACTTGCAGAGTAATTATATAGTTTTGTGAATCATCATACTCTTCATGCTATAGTAGTATCATTCTGCATGTTAAATTTGGTCAACTTTTCAAGATATGTACCGGAGAGCCTGGGCTGTTCGTTGACTAATTATTAGTGCACTGAAAATTCAAATCTTCTTATTCAATTTTTTCAATTCAAATCTTCTTATTCAATTTTTTCAAAAAAGAGTTGCATGAGTTACAATTTGCTACAATTTGGACATTTTTAATTTACACCAATTCTTATATTCTTTTGAATTTATGCGATTGTTCTCGAAATCGAACTCGAACTCCTCCTAATTAATGTTACATGTTATTCAAATTTACCGCATAACAGAAGATACATTTTATACCATAATGAAAGGGCTAATTACAATTTTTAATAACTCTAATATTATATATTACTAAGATTTAAGAGTAGCAGTACAATCAACTCCATTGACAATTTTTTCCCATAATATTATATATTTTAAAGTACTACAAACGTGATGAAGTCAATTGTCTTATTTTCACCAGCAATTTTCTGGTTTAAATATAATGCTAGTTTTTTTTTTATTACATATGAAAATAAAGTCAATGCCATACACACTACAGAGATCCGAGGTCCCGGAAATTGGTAAGCATATCATGCACGCACTTGCCACAACATGCGATTATGCAATATGTGGAGGCTATACATTCAACTCACTCACAAAACACACACAGTTTAAATTTCCAAGTTGCATTATGTTTATCCTAGTGCCGCCCAATCTGCATGACTACATTTAAAGACTTGTAAGGTGCATTAACATATATAGAATCACCTTGATAACTCAATGTATCAACCTCAGCAAGGGGGCTGCCTGAGTTGTACTAGTAATTAAAAGTAATCCTGCAGGAAGATCGTTAGTCTCTTCCTAATGAGTTGATTAATGTGAAGTTTACAATTTGGATTCTTACTGATCTTGTTATGCATATCCCGTTGCCCCCGGGCTGATGATCCTATCAACTTCATAACATCTACTTATATAGGGTTTTGCATTTTTCACTCATGTCCAATAAATAAGAATTTTACATGTGAGCATAAAGAATTGATAAGAAAACAAGCACTTGAATCAAGACATAGAGATGTACAATGGTTGCCTATATGTTTACCGACATAGTGCTCTTTAATTGGTAGGCTAAATTTAAAATTTTCTTATGCTTATGGTATAAACTAATCGCTTGTTAAAATGATTAGTCAAAGTCCTCTTTCTCTCGCTCTCCTCGATTTAACAGTTTCTTCTCTATTTTTGTCTTCATTGTTGCTAATAAATTTTTTAAATTAATTTTAATCTCAATTCCACTCACACTCACGTACGAGTCACTTTGGCTTTACTGTAAAGAAAAATTGACGGAAAATGTTGTAGAAAGGAGTTAACAAGTGTTTGTTAATTAATACAACATATAACAGTTCTGGTGAGAATTGTTGAACAGAAGTTACTACTAGATCTTTGTGATTTTTAATATAGAAGTTGGAGTATTAGATTTTCTGTCCAAAAACATAACTAATCAAATCGAACCAATCAACCAAACATGTTCCGTCCGTGAAGTAGAATTCGTTGGTAAAGAAATCCATGCACGAGGATAATGATCGAAAGTGCATATTCTTTTCTCGGAACACATTTCTTTGATTATATTTTTAAAAATATATATAATTTGTAATGTAGCTGAAAATCATGGTTGCAGATTTCGGAAATCGGAACAAATCGATTGAGATACCTAATAGCGATTTATCGGAATGATAAATCGGAACAAAAATCGGATAAATTTTAATTTTTTTAATACGATTTAATATATTAGTATAATTTATAATGTAATATAACATTTAAAAATATTTCATAGCGATAAATCGGATTTTAAAAATCAAATCGATCAAATATTTTTAAAGATTTATTGACGATTTTTGAAAAATCAAACAATTTTTAAAACACTGCTGAAAACTAGGGAAAAAAATCTTGAAAGATACAGTACAAGGGAAACAAATACCAAACGCGGAGATTAAGTACTGTGGATTGATTTTTGGACAAAATCACTAAAGCATATTGATCAAGTGCTAGTAGTTCGATTATCGTCTGCGAATTGTGTGGTTCTTTTGCTTGCAAATGCTGCACAAATTTTATGTCAAGCTATGGAGAATGGTATGTCATTCTTCCTGCATTTATTAACCATGTACTCGAAAGTGATAATTTATAAGTAACGGAAGTACAATTTGTTTCAAAAAAAAAAAAGTACTGTGAATTGAAGGCAACCGTTCATCTACCCAACCCACTTAAGCTATAAGCTTTAAGCATGCATGTGATCAGTTGGAATGCGTAAGTGGGGAGTTTATCAAACTCTTTTCTTCCTAGCCAGCCCCTAATGCTTGGCCTTAACTCATGCTTTTCACCAAATCATTTTGTGTTATTCACATCAACTCCAACTGTTTACATTATAAAAGTTATCTAAAATAGTAAAATGCTCAATTTAAACATTAAATATTGTTGAATCCCATCATTTTACCTACATTTTTCTTAGCCTCCGTCCATTTATAAATGATGGGGAAACGGAGGAGGGAGTATATATTTACATACATGGTAGCCCAAGATATATTTGCGATAACGAACATTAACATTTTTGTGTCCAGTAAGCGTTTAAAGTTGATTGCAAGTCTGCAACTAATAGTTTTCGTGAGCCTATTCCTGCGTATTGTATTCGAAAGGAAGGCATGCATCTGATAGGTGTTTGTTTTATGTATGCTGTTTTATTTCTTCTTTTCTCGTATCCAACTATACAAAGACAAAAATTAGAAATAAAGCTTAACTACCCCAATTACATAAGAGACTTTGAAAGAAAGAATGGACCTGAATTTGCTTTTGATCTTCAGTGTTGTGTAGGTAGAAGAAAATAACATTAGTAATAACAAATAATCATGATGTATCAAAACAAATCCGAAGGGAACCTTACACCGACTAAAAGATACGATAATGAAATTAAACAACCTCAATATACACTAGTATTACCTTAAAAATATACTCCATGAATCTTAGAGGGTGCTCCAAATTGACCACTCGATCCCACCAAACCATTTTTCAACCCCATAAACCAATATAGATTTCTATGTATCATATCATGTTTATGAATTTACATATACGGATGTGCAAATTCACCATTATTTCAATTTCCACTCCATGGACCATGGCATGTGGCTTTACTATATTATATAAATCTTCATCTTAAACTACTATATGTAAAGCTTTCGAACACCCCACGAGCCTCAAACTCCACTCCTCTCTCTTCTCATCTTTTTTCCAACTCTTCGCACTTGTATCATTTCTCTCTTCAGCTCTCTTTCAAATCACATTCAAACTTGTTCGAATCCCATCAACCACATATCGTCTTCTACAAGTACTCTTCCACCTAATTGTTGATCATTTTGTATCGATTTCAAAGATAGATATATCAATGGCGCTCGAAACATGGTTACTCAAGGTAAAAAAGAGTATATCAAACACTTTTCACTCTACACCGCCTAATACAAAACATATCATCAAGAAGTCATCTAATGTTGGAGTCCTTGCCATAGAGATAGCTAGCCTCATGTCCAAAATCCTACATCTATGGAGATCTCTTTCGGATAAAAATATTACTCGTCTTAAAACTGAATGCATATTACTTGAAGGAGTTCACAAGATTGTTTCTAATGATGAGGCTTTTCTTTTAAGCCTGGCTTGCGCGGAGATGGTTGAGAACCTTAGAGTCCTAACTAAGTCCTTGTCTCGATTGAGCAAGAGATGTGAGGACTCGAATCTTCAGTCGTTTGATCAGTTGTTTGATGAGTTTTCCAACACGGGGCGTGATCCTTGTAACTGGATCATGAACTGGAAAGATATGGAAGCCAAGATCATCAAGAAAATGGACAAGTATGTAAAGACAACAGCTACGCTTCACAGAGAGCTAGAGGAGCTTTCTGCAATGGAAAATGTTGTTAAGAAGTCACTTAAGTCATACAAGGAACATGAAGCATCAATCAAGCAACTCAAGATCATTGATCAACAGCAAAAATTAGCTTGGCAAAGACAGGAGGTCAAGTATAAGAAAGAAAGGTCATTATGGAATCGAAATTTTGATACGGTTACAATTTTACTTGCAAGATCAGTTTTCACAATTCTTGCAAGAATTAAGCTTGTGTTTGGAATTGGTCATGCCTATCCAATTCCAGCATCTTCTCTACCTCGTAGCCTCTCCGCTTCTGCAGCTGTCTATCCATCTGAAAACCATTTTGATAATTCTGTAAGCATGGTTTCAGGGCCATTGATCATGATGAACTCGAAACAACAAGAATTACAAACACCATCTCAAGGATTCTTCGAATTGAACTCTAAGTTACTTAAACCACCTACAGGCACACTAGGCGCGGCTGCTCTAGCCTTACATTACTCAAATCTGATAATTGTGATGGAGAAGATGATAAGGTCACCACAGTTAGTAGGATTTGATGCAAGAGATGATCTTTACGCGATGTTGCCACAAAGTATTCGATGGTCTCTTAGAGGAAGATTGAAAGGAGTAGGATTTACGGCTACTGATCCAGTTCTTGCTGGAGAATGGAGAGATGCATTGGGGAAGATACTAGGGTGGTTGTCACCTTTGGCACATAACATGATAAAATGGCAGAGTGAAAGGAGTTTCGAACAGCAAACTATGACACCTAAAACAAATGTTCTTTTGTTACAAACACTGTATTTTGCAAACCAAGAGAAGACTGAAGATGCCATAACTGAGCTGCTAGTAGGTCTGAATTACATATGGAGATTTGAAAGGGAAATGAATGCCAAGACCCTGTTTCAGTGCAGCAAATTCAATGGATTCTTGAAGTCACAGAACGATGCTAGTTGATTAAACCGGATTATTTTTCTTCCTGATTTAATCCTTGGGAAGTATTTTTCTTTGGTATAAATTTGTCTCTGATGAGTATAAATTAATGTCATCAAAGATAATTTTCTTTAAATTTTTGTTTTTTAATAGACTGAGCTCATAAGGTCAGATCTGTGAGGTTTTGTTTTGCTTCCTAATCTGATCTGTATGGTGTGATATAATATATTGTTAACATATATGACATTATTGAACCAGATTTTAATGAGGAATCTTGATTCATCTACATACCATGTGAAGTGTGAACATATTTATTCTTCTATTCTGGTTTTGTATTGATCCTGTGGCAACATTGGATTCTGATTCTGTAGGTCTTTACAGATGATTCTAGTGGAGGATTTGTATAGCTTTCACACAAGTCTTTAACCAACACAATTATTTCTTTCTATAAGATCAAACTGTTTGAGGCCTTACTAATGACACAACCTAATCATTTTTAACTTATCACATGCATAAATTTTAAACTTATTTTCTTTTTCTTTGCTAAGATTGGATTCTGAATTTGAAGACTTTTTTGGGCCTTAATTTACTGGTATAATCACAAGGAGGAAGAAGACACTATCTCAAAAGCCCACAAATTTATCTTTTCAATTCCAGCCTGTTGGAATGACAAATTAGGCAATAAGAAGAATAGTAGCCCAACATACTGATTGGTAAATATATGGCCCAAGCCCCAAGCTGATAGCCCCAGCAACAATATTTCCATTACTATATTTATACTCTAAATTCTTTTACAAAGGGCACACCATCCACGACATAATTATGTTTTTGTTGATTAATTAGATTGGTCTAATGACTAATCATGGCAAGATGATGGTATTCTAAATTAATATAGGTTTTTATCCACTAACCATTACTCTTCTGAAATATGGATTTAGTGTTCACATAATGAAAATATGAAATCATAATACATTATGTAACTTAATTAGCACATGAGGATTAGTTACAAGAACACAATACCACAGGCAATGTTTTTTTTTTTCTTCTAGACGCAATTGGATTAAAAGTGCAGGTCGACCTAATCTTCAAAACATACCATTAGTGCAGCTGGTATTTGTAACTAACAAATGGAAAATTTTCTAACCCACTAATTGTTGGGTTTCAACCCAATATGGTATGGGTTTTGGTGATCCAAAACATATATGGATTGGGTAATAATTATATGTTTAGATAATTATTATAGATGGTATATTTAGATACCAAGTATGATAAGGATTGTAATTGGAAACCAAGTATGAAAAGGATATCTTGGTGACTAAGTTTGTGATGGCTATATATACATAGTCATATTGTATTTGTTTGGGGAGGTGAAAGAATAAGAGATGTAGTCTTAAGTATTGTTTGGGAGATGCTTGAGCATTGTTGGCTCAAGTATCAGGGTTGGGACACCTTTAAGGTGTTATTGTTTTGATGTATTATTGATAATTTTTTGGATTAATTATAACAAGTTTGGGACGTGGGTGTTTCCACGTCAAGTATTTGTGTGTTCTTATTTTGTGCTTTGGTAGATCTTGTCAACTTATCGATTGGTTATGTGTGTGCTCTGTATTGGTTATTTGTGAATCTCGAATTGTGTAAGTCCCCTAACCTAACAAGTGGTATCAAGAGCCAAGGTTTGGGTTTGTGATTGAAGAGGTTGAGGGAAAGTTCGAGAAGGATTTGCTAAAAAGGAGATTGCTACTAAAGTGGGTGGAGACAAAGTTACGTGCGGTTTGGTGGTTGACTTGCATCGTGGATCAATCATTTGTTCGGAATCAAGATGGAAGAAGATGGAAGGGTCATCGTAATTGTTTCAATGGCTTGATCAACCAGGTGAACTGTTTGGATGATACTAATTAACGATTTTCTTCAGGAGACCGAAGGATTGTGAAAGCAAGGATCGGGTGACTCAACATGTGGAAGAGCACTCGTGGTGGTTGATGCACGTGATTTTGTAGATGGATACATCGTTATGGTGAAGAACGATGGTTTGGGTGGTTTGGAGGGTCACTATACAGGTTTTAGCGACACTCAATGTTTGGAAGAGCAAGAGAGGTTCTTGTTCGAGGGGAGGCATTGGCGAATGGACGTCGATGGCTTGATGGTTACCGTTCAATCCGATGTGGGTATTGGGTTGAAGGGGAGGATTGTTGGGTTTCAACCCAATATGGTATGGGTTTTGGTGATCCAAAACATATATGGATTGGGTAATAATTATATGTTTAGATAATTATTATAGATGGTATATTTAGATACCAAGTATGATAAGGATTGTAATTGGAAACCAAGTATGAAAAGGATATCTTGGTGACTAAGTTTGTGATGGCTATATATACATAGTCATATTGTATTTGTTTGGGGAGGTGAAAGAATAAGAGATGTAGTCTTAAGTATTGTTTGGGAGATGCTTGAGCATTGTTGGCTCAAGTATCAGGGTTGGGACACCTTTAAGGTGTTATTGTTTTGATGTATTATTGATAATTTTTTGGATTAATTATAACAAGTTTGGGACGTGGGTGTTTCCACGTCAAGTATTTGTGTGTTCTTATTTTGTGCTTTGGTAGATCTTGTCAACTTATCGATTGGTTATGTGTGTGCTCTGTATTGGTTATTTGTGAATCTCGGATGGTGTAAGTTCCCTAACCTAACACTAATACTCCCTGGACTGTGTATTTATATGCATTTTACGAATGGATCCTGGAATTAAGCTAAGAGATCATATTCACTTGCCATTTCACAATGGTAGCCAATCAGTATTCAACCCAGGGTTCAAATAGGCAGAGGATAAAACAGGCAGCTTCTGTTCCATTTCTTTGGGAAGTGAGACCTGGTCTACCTAAAAAGGACTGGAAGCCTAACCCTTCTAACACAGAAGTTGCTCCTGTTTCTCTGCCTCCCGTCAAATTCATCGCCTCGGTTCCTTTTAAATGGGAAGAAACGCCAGGAAAGCCTCTTCCAAGCTTCCCACAAGCAATGCCAAAGGCAGCGCCGCTACTACTTTTACCCCCACCGCCATCTCAATCACCTGCACGCACTGTGTACTCTCAAAATTATTGCGATAATTCAGATGATGACATGTATGATTCATACCTTGATGCATGGGGCTTTGAGTTCGATGAGGAGTCCATCAGCTCTGCTCCATCGCTTGTAGACAATCGCATTATACCAACTTTGGCGATAACCAATAGTGTTCCAGTGGAAGAGAATGTTTTCATGGACAGCAACAGTGGCCAGCTACAAGCACCTGGTTCACCAGCATATGAGAGTGACAGCAGTACAAGCAGTTATGCAACAGGTAATACAAGCCTAGTTGGAGCACCATTTTTGGAACGTCTTTTTCCGTTGCTATCCCCCAAGGTGAGTTTCCTGGGAAAGCATGGATGCGAAAAGGGCAAAGATTCCACACTGCAGGCAGTGCCAGGCAAGGATCTGGGATTTGAAAGTGAACGCAGTATTGTGGTGAAGAGGCCATTAACTCTTGGAGAGCTTATTCTAATGAGCCGAAGAAGAAGCTATCACAGGAAGTATGATTTAATTAGAGAACAGGACCTCTCTATGGTAATTTTCATTACCCTAACTTCTTTGCAATGCTTGGTCTCACTTTTCAGTTACATAATTAGTGATACGCACTCTGTACTGGAAAACAAAAAACCAATTGACTCTATATCATTAGTTTCTCTGTACAACATAATGTCCTAGATAACAATTAAATTTGAAAAACCAATTTTAGTTGTCTACTACAATATTTACAAGGATACACTCTCGCCTAATTATCTGAATGGCAGGAATTTATGAAGAAGAACGTACTTGGATGTTGCATGGTTGGAAGCGGCAAAAATATTAAAGGATTACAGGGGAAGTGGAAGCAGCAACTACAACTCAAGCTACGTTAGAAAAGTTCGTTTGCACTTTAATTAAGTTGGAGCAACATTGACTTGGTTGCCTCCTGCAAATCGCTTTGTTTAAATGAATTTCGATTCACTTTTTCGAATACCTGTCAAAGTTACTAGTTTTTCCACGGTGCTTCTATCTTCTAGAAATATGTAAAAACCTCAAGATGCTTCAAAATAGAATATATCATGTGTTATGTGATTTGGTAGTCAATAGCCTAAGGTGTCATAATAACTATGTATTTTTGAAATAAACGTACTTTTTTTTTGCTAATTAAATAAACGTACTTATTTTTATTAAATTGAAACAATAATCAATATATTAAAAATAAAGTCCAGAACGGTATCAATCCACACTCATGAATGTTTAACATAGAATGAGTAACCCCTACCAACATATGAGTTACTCCTTTCGCATATTTGTGAACAAACTCGACTAGCACTTTATCTCGTAAAAAATATAATGAAGGTGTGATTTACTTAACTAGCAAAGAAAAAGTAACAAATGATTATTGAAAGCGTATTCGAAAATAACATCATTGCTAAATGCAGAGCGGTAATATTGACCGACTCGAAGTTGAAATAGAAATCAGTGGCGGTGCTTAAAACGCGGAGTTAGAGTCGGTTAAACTTGAACACACTCCCCAAAAATCTATATAAATAGCAGGACCCCAACCAAATGAATTCATATATCGTTTCATAAAATTATCTTCTCAAACTCAATTACAGTCAAGGTATATTTTTCTTCCTCACCTTATTTTTATTATAATTATAATTTTATGTTTCTGATTTGTTAATTGATCTTCATGTTTTATTTATTAACTATTTAATATTCTGCAAGATGAAGAACATAGAAGTAAATGGGATGTTTTATCCCATGGGGCAGTGACGGATCCAGGATTTAGTTCCAGGGGGAGCGAAATTATATGTATTAATTTTCAAAGATCAAGTACACCTCTACGTGATTTTATATTTTGAAATCGCTAAACATTTGAATCCAAATCCATTCCTTTTTCATTCATCAGAACAATTGTTACATCGTAGTTGTAACCACTATTCTTATTTACATTAATACATAATCAAAGTTTTTAATTCTATAAAAAATCTGGGTTCTTACAGTCTCCCCTCCTTAAAAGGATTCCGTCCCGGAATCAGTCTGAAAACAAATGGGGGTACTTTTCCATCATTACGCTTTCTAGCTCCCATGTTGACTATTCTACGTTGTGGTTCTGTCACAAAACTCTGACAAGCTTGATGACCTTGTTTCGGAGCACTTGTTCTTTCTGGTCTATGATTTCCACAGGCTGCTCTACATAGGTCAAGTCTGGTTGCATGTCTACGTGCTCATATTCCACAATATGCTTGGCATTCGGATTATATTTCCTCAACATCGAAACATGGAACACATTGTGCACTTGTTTACAGTCAGAAAAATATCTCTCTCAACATATGTGACTAAAAGATCATTTAACCACTCATCTCTTATTCGATTACGCAGCCTAGTTTTTACGATATTCATTGCAGAGAATGATCTTTCTACCCCAGCCGTTGCTACAAGCAATAACAAAGCAAGCTTCAAAAGTTTGTATACTGTTGGATGAACTAAATTTTTGCCTATTTCCACCATTTTCTTTGCAAGTCTAGAAATACCTTCAAGTTCTGTGAATCTCTTATCATGGCTAACATCTTCAAAATAAGTATACAAAGACCATTCAAGTTCCATGAGATTAACCTCAGAAAATTCAGTTGGATAACATAATCTTTTATTAATCTTTTCTTAATTATTTATTTGAAACATTATTTTAATTTCATAATTTTACCAATATCTAATATTTTATAACTAATGTACAAAATTTACAACTTTAAAAAGTTATTTTAATTTTTCTAAAATAAATTATCAATAATTACAAAACTATAAAAAAAATACAAAAATTTTGAACCCAGCGTACTCGACCAAGTACGCTCGGCATTACTTGGATCCGCCATAGGGGGTCCAATGCAACAAATGATTCATATTTCCAAGGGCCAAGATTACGGTAAAAGCATTTCACTTTTACGCCCTCCTAGGAGTATCTATACTGTAAACTATGTGATATCTCAATGCATATTATGTAGGTTAGTGTTGTAGAATGAGAAGCAGGAAATTTATTACCAGGACTCGTACAAACTACTCAAAACCAAATACATAAGACTTTTTATTGATATAAAAAGACATATCAACAACATACGATCCATACCTTTCACAATATATTAAGTTACCTGGTTGGGAATTTGATATGCATGACTATATCACGGGCGATGTAATAATGTTAGGGTTGATATTTTGAGAATGATCAACATCATTTGAACGACGCTTTGGGACTAAAAGAATTTAAGGAAATCATCAAACACATATATTAAGTAATGAATGAAGGACAAATATGCGGAATAATAAGGAGACATACTAGGTATAGAAGTAGAAGAAGATGACTGATTGGACAACGGCCTCCGCTTTGTTCCTTTAACCCATAAAAAACGACGAAAGTGTCATGTTTGTAATCAATATAAATCGAAAATAAACTGATGACAGCAACATACCTGCTTTAATCCTTGTTGGGGAACCATTTTCATCTTTCGACACCATTGAAGTTTTCTTAGGATAAAAGATCACATAAAAGACATGGATGATTTTGTGAGTTGGTTACACCTTAATATTAAAATTGATGTAGTTTTCATTCAATGAATACCTAACAAAGATTATGCCTGATTTTATGGGTTGTTAAGAATTTAAATTTGAAGCTGTATATAAACAGAACAAACGTGTATATAGATAGGTAAGCCTTCGGGTATAACTTGATTGAAAAAAAAACCCATATTAGAAGGAAAATTAGCATGAATAAGGAGGTTGGAGCATTCCCATTTAGGCCTGTCAATGGACCGGAGGTCCGATCCGATCCGAGGCCTTATAACTGGATATGGATTTATCTAAAATTAATCCGAACCGATAAAAATCCGATCCGATTAAAATCTGATCCAATAAGTACGGATATGGATTATGTATAATCCGATCCATTTAAAACCCGATCCGAGTAAATAAATAAATATAAATATAATTTAATATATATATTATATTTATATAAATATATATATAATAAATTTATATTAAACAATAGAACTTAGAAGTCTAAAACCCTACTCTTTTTTGTCCTGCATGGTTCATCACTTCAACTCATCGTGACTGCTACATGCTTATACAATTCTTACTGATTAGATCTGGAGGCCTCTAAATCGGATTGAAAAATGACATCAAACATGGTATGTATTTATTCTATGGAACTTATTCGTAATAGATTTTGTTGTCATTTACTGGTTTTTCATATGCATTGCATTGTTAAATAATCATGCACTTCCTCTGGTTTTTCTTCTCTATTCATGGAACTTATATTGTTTAATATTATGTCCTTACTATTTTGATTATGTTTTCTGTAGAATGCAACACCCGGAAGTTCTAAAGCAGCGGGGACTAAAGATGTGATTGATAATAGCATTCAGAACCCAATTGACATAGATGTACCTGCATCAGATGATAAAAAAAAAAAGGAATAGGAAATCAACATCTAAGGTATGGAATGACTTTACAAGATATACAGATGCTAATGGGGTTAAAAAAGCTAGGTGTAATCACTGCAAACAATCTTTTGTGGGACAAAGCACATCGGGAACCAGTCTTTTGGCTTCTCATCTCAAGAGGTGCACTGCTAAAATTTATAAAGATAGTGGACAAAAAACACTTTTTGCAGTGAAAAATTCAGAGGGTAAGGCTAAGGTTGAATCATTTAAATTTGATCAGTATAAAAGTAGGATGGACTTAGGAAAGATGGTAGTAAAACATAATTACCCATTTAATATTGTTGAGCACGAGTACTTTGAGTACTTTTGCAATGGTTTGAATCCAGATTTTAAGCTCCCTAATCGAAATACCGTGAGATCTGATATAATTAAAATACACGGAGAGATGAGAGAGAAGGTTTATGCGATGCTTGATGAGTTAAGGTGTAGGCTTACATTTACTACTGACATATGGACTTCTGATTCGCAGAATTTTGCTTATGCTACTTTGACTGTCCATTATATTAATGATGAATGGGAATTGAATAAAAAGATCTTGAATTACAAATTGATAGGGTGGCCACATGATGGGGAATCTCTATTTAAATTTATCTCACAACTGATTATGGAGTGGAATTTAGACAAAAAGTTGTTTTCAATGGTAGTTGATAATGCCGCATCAAATAATTACATGGTTAGGACTTTGATGAGCTGGCTTTCTGATAAAATTCCATGTGGTGGTGATTTCTTTCATGTTCGTTGTAGTACACATATTTTAAATTTGATTGTGCAAGATGGGTTGGCATTAATTCAACCATTTTTAAGTAGTATACGTGCAAGTGTGAGGTATTTGTCTAAGTCCCCCTACGGAAAACAGAAATTTGATCATGTTGTAAATCAGTTGAAATTACAAGGTAAAAGGCATATTCCCATGGATGTGCAACATAGGTGGAATTCCACCTACGATATGTTTCATGTTGCAATTGATTATGAAGAAGCATTTTCTCGTTTGGAATACATGGATAAGAACTATAACTTCAATCCTAGTAAAGCAGAATGGAAAGTGGCTCGTATAGTGCATGATTGTTTAAAGATTTTTAGTGATGCTTCAGTACACTTTAGCGGAACTAGTTATCCAACTGCGAATGTATTCTTTCCCGATATTTGTGAGATCAAAGTTCAGCTAGGTGAATGGGAAAATCACACTGATGAGTGTCTTAGATTAATGGCAGGCCCTATGAAAATAAAATTCTCAAAGTATTGGGATGAATGTGGTTTATGTTTGGCTATTGCAGTGATTCTTGATCCTAGATTTAAAATGGATATTATTGAGTATTATTATGATAGGCTATATGGCAAGGAATTGTCATTTTCATATGTTCAAAAAGTCAAAACAGCTTTCTTAAATATCTACATCGAATATGGAGGTAAAGTTATTTCGTCTCAAGATGATCAAGGATATGACGATCTCATCTCTAGTAGTGCTGCAATTAGATCAACATCAGAAGATAGCAAATTGAATGATTTTAAGAAGTGGAGAGAAAGGGAACGAAATATGGGTAATCGGTATATTCCGAAGTCAGAGTTCGATCAGTATTTAGAAGAGGAAGTACATCCAACAGTTGGTAAATTCAATATTTTGACATGGTGGTCACTCAATTGTACAAGATTTCCTACAATAGGCAAGATTGCAAGGGATGTTTTAGCAGTTTCGGCTACAACGGTTGCGTCGGAGTCAGCTTTTAGCATAGGTGGACGAGTGATTGATGAAACACGTTCTTGTTTACTTCCAGATGCGGTGGAAGCTCTGATTACAACATATGACTGGCTTCCATCAAGAAAAAGTAAGAAAACATGTGTATTATTTGTAATTTAATCTTTTTACTTAAGTTATCTAATTATGAATTATATATTTCTTATTTCAGAAAATTTGGTGGATAATCCGAACGAGATTTTGAATGCAGCTGATAAAAGTTCTTGTTAAAAAGGTATATATATATATATATATATATATATATCATTCTTTTTATGATGCATAAATAATTTGAGTTGCATATGCATTTCTCGCTTTCTGACTTTTATTATCTATTAAAGTTTTATTTATTAGCATGTGCTAAGAGTAGAATCTGATTTGCAGTCCTCAGCCTCATTTATTCAGAATTTAGATTGCGATTTCTGGACAATGCTATTGATCTTAAAAAGTACTGCTACTGAGCTTTGAAGTCACTGCAAATAGTATCTTGGCCTGTTTCAGATGGTTGATCAGTCATCAGTGGACTCGATGAATCTTCGATGGAGTTTATGTTTTAATTTGAAACATTTTTATGCTTCTGAATTCAGATACTATTAAAGTATTTCAAGTTCACTGGATATATGTTTTAAGTTCAGAATTTTTTCTTTCTGGTCTAATGAATTCAGATTTGATTTCTTTCATGAACTTGTGCAATGTGTGACTCAACACATGTAAGATAGGGAAGGAGAGAAGAGGTATATGGAAGGAGTAGATATTTTACATGTTGACAGAAGAGAAAGAGCACAGACCTGCCATTAAGCTATAAAGTTAGCTTATTGTTGGACTGTGGTCTCTCTTTTCTGTTGCCATATCCATCCTCATTTCCTGCACAACGCTACTCTTCTTCCTGGTCTTATAGTATCTCGGATTTGCATAGATGTACGTATGGTAATAAGCTAAGCATATGTTGTATCATGTCTAAATTAGAGCTGCTGCTACTTTATTTAGTCTAAGAAAATCATTTTTGCAACAACTTTAATTGCATGTAAAGCTGGTATGTTCTTTTTTCTCTGCCTTGAGATTTTCAACTATGTTGATTTGTGGCTTGACATTTTATACTGTATTTTCTCTCTTATTTGCTAAATAAGGTACACTGAGCAGCTTATAAAAAAACGTACACTGAGCATTTGAATTTTAATGCAATTGGTGTGTATTCTATAAATATAATTGGCCAGCAAATATATAGTCTAATTTTAGTTCAATATTTAGCCTATATAAAAGTGTTAGTCTCATGTTTTAATATTAAAATAAATTTTTTTTTCTAAAAAAGTTAATTGGATTGGATATCCGATCCGATTACCCGTGATCCTAATGGTGCGGATATTGATTGAGATTCAAAATATCCGACCTTTGATCCGATCCGATCCGAAAAATTAAATGGATTTGAATATGGATTTACGATGATCCGGTCCAAACCCGATCCATTGACAGGCCTATTCCCATTAACCCATTTATGCCTAGTAATTTACCAAAATGACCTCAAATTATGGACAAAAGTGGAATTTCCACCATTAACACGAATTTATTACTATATTGATATTGATATATTGATAGGAATGAGTCAACAAACACAACACGCCCCCCACTCCCCTCTGTATAAATACCAGCAGGACCCCCAACCATTTTACTCAAAACTATAGTTATCTTCTATGTTGTTGTTATCTTGATTACATTATCTTGGCAAACTCATCATCATCATCAATTGCTGTCGAGGTGGTTTATTTTTCTTCATCATCATCTAATTCTTTTTATAAATAATCCTAGACTAGATTGGATTCCTATTTGTCGTCGTTAATTCTCACCTACCTGTTAATGGCGTTGTCTCCTTCTCCTGTAGCTCCGACGAAGAAAAGGAGTAGACCCTCCTCTATATTTATATACCAAGGCGAAGGACGGAGGCTCTCCTTCAGTGATGATCATTCAGAGGTACTACTCAACTCTGGATTCAAAAAGCGTTGGATTGAAGATCAAAAGAGACTCAAGAGTACCAAAGAGGAATGGGACCGTAAAATTCGTATATTAATGTCCATGAGGTGATAATTCTTTTATAATTAATTAATTTGATTTCTTAACTATCTTTGTGTTTTATTTTTCAACGCTTATTTGATTTGTGTGTGTGTGTGTGTGTGTGTTCTCTTTTAATTTCTTAATATCGTTTGATTTGATTTGTATTGTATTTTAGGGTTAATATTTGATTGATTGATTTGGTTTGTATATGCTACATTGGATTCATATTTGTCTTACTATTATTATTATTAGTTGATTTTTTTCGTTTTGTTGTTCGATTTTATAACTACCCATTGGTGGTTTGTCTGTAGTATGTGTTGATATCAGACCATTACTAATATCAAACGGACGGGCCTAAATAAATACATCATTCTTAGTAATATTTAGATTAGGAGGAGATCACTACAAGACCAGAATTAAGCACCTCAATTACATATTTGAAAGTTAGATTATAGTATTGAATTAGTCAATGAAATTAACCCTATAATTTTCTAGGGTTTCTGAATTAGAATCCCTTATTTTCTTGATTGATCTTCTATTCGCCTTGCCTTTTTTTTTCTTTCGTCTTGGTGGTGGTATGCAGATTTTTATCAAGACCCTTACTGGAAAGACAATTACTCTTGAGGTTGAAAGCTCCGATACCATTGACAATGTGAAGGCTAATATTCAGGACAAGGAAGGGATTCCTCTTGATCAGCAGAGGCTGATCTTCGCTGGTAAGCAGTTAGAGGATGGAAGGACCCTGGCAGATTACAATATTCAGAAAGAGTCTACTCTTCACTTGGTTCTGAGGCTAAGAGGTCGTATGCAGATTTTTGTAAAGACAATGACCGGAAAAACTATCACATTGGAGGTTGAGAGCTCCGATACCATTGACAATGTAAAGGCTAAGATTCAAGATAAAGAGGGGATCCCACCGGGATCAGCAGAGGCTTATTTTTGCAAGGAAGCAGTTGGAGGATGGAAGAACTTTGGCAGACTATAATATTCAGAAGGAGTCTACTCTTCACCTCGTTCTCCGTCTTCGTGGTGGATACTAGTTTGAGTCTCTCGTGTGGTGTCATCTGGTCTGTGTTATGAACCATTTTAATTTTCTGCGTCTTCTTTTTATGTTAATTGAACTGATATTCTCACTGTTTGGCACAGTATGAAAGGTCTAGTGCTGGCTATGCGTTTTGTTGATGGTTTTGTTTGGTTAATCATGGCATGTACTCCTTTCGCTTCAGATAATATATACATTTTCGAATATATTTTCTACTAATGGTTTTGGTTCTATTTGCTGTGCTCTGTGTATTTTGATTTATGTGTCTGGATTGCTGAGATAGGTAATTTTGCAGATGACTTCTTATGTGGTACACATGCAGAAACTCATGCAGCGTTGTGTTACTTTTGTTTAAAGCTTTTTGTAGTGAAAACTATAATGTAGTGCTGCCTGTTTTATATGAAACCAAGAGCTCTTCCAACAGTTGCCCCTATAGGAAGAGGTTGGGGGGGGGAGTCTCCAAGTATGACATACAGTTGAATTTCATGTTATAAAATATGTAGTGTTTCGTCTCCTTTAATAATTTATCTATTGCTATTTATTCAGAATATTCGTTTAGTTTTGGTAGAAAGATTCTCTTTGTTTCCTGGTATTAAGCAGTTCTTCGCAGGAAAACATCTCTGATTGAGAGACGTCGTTGCAGACATGATTGTATGGTAAAAATTTTATTATTCAGTCACTTCTCGTTAACTCTATAGTATCATGAGTCATGAAACTGGGTAAATCGTGTTAAATGGTCTAATGTACTAAATGTGTTCCAAGTGTCTATCTCTTATTGTAAATCCATGTATTCACAGGAGCTTGTAGAGATCTGTATATACTAATGCCTACCATTAGGTTTGGGTAGCTGACAAAAAATCCTTATATTAAAAGTTCGAAGGAAAGATTAATAATATCGTTTTTTTCCGAAAGGCAGTGTTCTATTCTATACTTACAGTATCATTGATATCTATGCTTACAAGTTGCAAGTAATAATCTTGTGTTTGTGTTTATGAGCAATCCTCGTATAAAAAGAAGTGTTGAAACTTTCTGAAGAGGGATTGTTTATTTCTGAAAAAAATATTAAGTAATGAAAAATATCACTTTTACAAGAAACACTTGAACTCCTGTTGCTAAACCTGTATCTAACTGGGTTATTTTACCTCTTGGTTTTTTGAGTTTTGTTTCGGAAAGAAGTTTAGAACAATGTCAAAGCTGATTGGTGATATGCTCATTTTGTCTTTCTAGTTATACACCTTGGTGGTGGTATTGACATACATTCAAATGTTTCTGCCTTCTTAGAGGTATTATTATTGTACAGTAAAATGCTACTTTAGATATCAGTTCCCAAGAATTTAGTCTATCCTTGCTTTGTTTTGTGTCTTTGGAAACTCGTTAATCACTGGTGCACATGATGTCTGTGTTGACCAAGGAACATGAAATAAGCATCAAGTGCCTGACAGTTGTCTGGGTCTGCTAGAGTTACTCTGTGATGTAGAATAGATTTGTAGCGATTTAAACTCTTGTCTCTGTTTTTTAATGCAAGAACATGTTATGCTGATTACGTTACTGTTTTTACATTCTTACTTGATAATTTACTAAACAGAGTTGCAAACACTTATTGGCGGATGAATGGATCATACTGGTCTCCTTTATTTGGTGGCATTTGTGATCTGCAGTTTCTATTGTGTTTTTATTTGTGTATCTTATCGATGGTGTTGATGTATGAGGTGAGGGATCATAATTGTCACCTCAGGTGGCATTTGTGATCTGCAGTTTCTATTGTGTTTTTAGTTGTATTTCTAATCGATGGTGTTGATGTATGAGGTATCTTCTGATGGGTCCCTGCTTCTGTTTCATCTGATGATGTTCATGATCTCAATTCATTTCTTAATAGGTCTCGGCAATATCTTGAATTGTTACTTATTTTCTAGCCAAAATGAAGCCTTGGGTCTCGGTACCCAAGTGTCAGATTCTGTGACTTGGGTACAGGGTGAAGTAAAGAGTCCTGGTAATGGTTTGTGATTGAAAGGTTAAATCGGTTTGGAAGAACCAGTCAAGTTTTATCCGAATGCATAAATGCTGCTAGACTTTTTGTCTTGTCGCATGTTTGGGTCAGCTTAAAAAAATTCTATAAATTAGAGTTGCTTTTCCGGGGGGGCCTGGGTTGGAACAGCGGAGAGAGCAAAAAGACGCAGGTATATCAACTTCTTTAGAGTTTATATTATACGTAGACTTTACATTAAGTTAATAGTATGGAGGTTACAAATTCATGTTGTAACTAGTTCATTCTTGACTTGTTCATGATAAGGTTTCGGGAGAAGATTGCATCTTATGTAGGTCAATGTGGAGATCATAATACTGTATCCGCATTGTGAAAGGCTCAAAGCACAACCATTGCATTGAAAAATCAGAGTACTTCAAAACTATAACTATTACTATCTATCTATCTATATATAAGTTTCATTCTGTTGACTGAGAGAACTATATCACGAATATGGAATGAATATCTTCCTTAACAATAGAACCCCTTCCTTTCCAGAAGGTCGGCAAGCTTTTTTTGTATATGGAACTCAGTAGTTAGTACTTGTGCCACAATTATTCTTAAGTTTTGTTGCTTTAAGGATCAAAATTGTTTCAGTACAAACCTCTACATGGATTGAAACAGATCAAAAACTAGTTAGAGGAAGGAGTGTGTAACTGTGCACTTCTGTGAATTATTTTTCTGGAGGGCTCCTGGATGGAATTATCCTCTTTCATAGGGTTTCCGTTAATTTTCTTTTACTGGTAGTGGTAAATGATATTGTCTTCCTCGCCATGCAGCACAGATAATTTTGTTTAAGACAATGGAAATAACCTTGTCTTTTAAGCATCCTAATTCATAAACGACTTATTAAAACCTATATTTTTCCTCCCTTCAGGTGTAAGAATATTAATGTGTGAACTAGCTAACAATGTGGAAAATGTATTTGGTTCTATCCAACATATGTCCAGGTCCAGGTAACAAGCCAATTTTTCTCGAGTTAAAGATCCCCAGCGAACGTTCTTTGGATGTGTGAGTGTTAAATTACAGATATACAGTCAACAGAGATATGTTGGGAAGCTGCACAAGTGTGCTTAGTATTTACGGCAGGAGGGTGAAATCACTGAATACCGGATTTTTAGACGAGCATAATGAAAATACCAATTCGCGGGATTTCGTGCTGAAAATACCGGATTTGTGACGCATTTTCCAATCGGGTATTACTTGTTACGCATTAGCCAACGGGGTAACCTATCAACACGCAAATCCCAATCGGGTATCATGGGGAAAATTTTATTTTAGAAAAATGATACGCAATTTTAAAATGGGTATCATTAGAATGCTTTAGTCTTAAAAAAGGATATGCATAAACAGTCTGGGTAAATTGGATAATAAACTAAAAATTAATAGATAAGATAAAAACTGGTACGCATCCACAAATGGGGTAAAATGTTTAAAATTTAGGTTTAAAAAAGTCATACATTTCGAATATTTCTAAAACCCAAAATGAAAAAGTTGAACCCCAAATGTTAATTGTTGAAAACCCGAGGGAATACAAATAAAATTTAAAAATTTTAATTAAAAAACTGAATCCGGCGGCCTAATTTTTAAACGCTATGCGTTTAAAAATTCGGATAAATTAGGGTTTTGGGTCTAGGGTTTAGGGTTGTAAACAACCCTAAACCCCAAACCCTAAACCCTAAGTTCGTATACGGTTTATTCGTACTTCCGAATATTTCTAAACCCAAAATGGAATTATTGAACCCCAAAAGTTAATTGTTGAAAACTCGAGGGAATAAAGATAAAATTTAAAAAATTTAATTAAGAAACTGAATCCGGCGGCCTGATTTTTAAACGCTACGCGTTTAAAAATTCGGATAAATTAGGGTTTTGGGTCTAGGGTTTAGGGCCCTAAACCCCAAACCCTAAACCCTAAGTTTGTATACGGTTTATTCGTAGTTCCGAATATTTCTAAAC
Organism: Saposhnikovia divaricata; assembly: GCA_036435485.1. Lineage (NCBI taxonomy): Eukaryota > Viridiplantae > Streptophyta > Magnoliopsida > Apiales > Apiaceae > Saposhnikovia > Saposhnikovia divaricata. The sequence continues at coordinate 41,402,529 of CM071599.1, forward strand.
CCAAAATGGAATTATTGAACCCCAAAAGTTAACCGTTGAAATCCGAGAAAATATAAATAAATTAAATAATATTCTACACAAAAAAACAAAAAAAAAGTTAAAAAAGCAAAAATAAAAAATAATACACGAAATGGAATATGTTAGTGGAGGAAACTTTATATGGCTGCCATTTGTTAGTGGTGGGTCCTGCAATTTAAAAAAAAAATATATATATATATATATATATATATATATATATATATATATATATATATATATATATATATATATATATATATATATATATATAAGATTTGACAGATTTGACAAATGGGTCATGTGGAACAAGTACAAGCAATACGAATGCGTATAATGCAATACGCATAAACAGAATGCGTATCTGGAAGACGCATTTGTCAGCTGGGTAACAAATTCGGTATTTTTAACACCCCTCCTCCAGAATTGTTATTTTTGTGTTTTTTTCCAAAAAAACGTTATTTTTAACATTTTTTCTACGGCAGGATCGGTCCTGAATTTGGACTTGTCCTACCCTATGCCACCTCAAAAAAATTTGCCCCCCAATATTTATAAAAGCAAAAAGAAAAAATAAAGCAATACGATTAAAGACGGTAAAATTGCATTAAAAACATACTTATCAAAGGATACTCACAAACAAAACCAGTGAACCGATTCGACTTGCTAACAAAAAAATGATAACTCACGACTTAAAATTATTCTTCTCAGATTTTTTTTAGCAAAATCAATAATCAAACTTTTAAATTAGAATTTGCTAGCATTTTTTTCTCGATCGATAACATAACCAACTCATTCAACCGTTTTTGTGACATATTAGATCGAAAATACGACTTAATCAACTTTAAATTTGAAAATTTTCATTATGTAGAAACCACTATTACCATAAAAGTTACTCCCTTACCATAAAAGTTACTCCCTCCATCCCATTATGTTCTTAACATTTGGGATGGAGGGTTCGACATGCATTTTAATGTTCTTATAAAGTATGGTTTCATAAATTATTTTAAATTTGTTTCTTTTTTGAATAAAAAATTATTGTTTAAATTTGTATTCAAAGAAAAAAAAATTTAAAAAAATTAAGAAACTATATTTTATAAGTGACTTAAAATACGTGTCAAACTCTCTATATTTCAAATGTTAAGAATCTAATGGATAGAGGGACTAACATTATTCTATTAGCAATTCTTACTAATAGATAACAAATTTTGGTACTTTTCAAAAAGTTCACCATAGCCACCACATTTTTTTACTTATAAGTAAGCATTCTTACACTTCTTAACTCCAAAAATAAGATATTTCTTAACAGGTTTAAATGTTTTGATTTTTTTTTTTCATATTAAAGCTATTCCATAGATTTTAAAAAAAAAAAAAAAAATTACCCTCTGAATGATGGATGTCCCATGATGCCATGGCTTGTATTACTTGATCTCATGACCGGCCTGATTCAGAGTAATCCTGAAATTGCCTATCATCACCAACTGTCACAGAAGTTGTAGACAATCCAGAGTTGACATGAAGCAGGGCCTCACAGTTTTCTTTAGAAACCGACCACGTTCTCCCCTACCTTAGTTACAATTAAAAATACTTTAACATGTCAAATGTATTAAAGTATGTTCCATTAATAAAGTTGTGACCGGTCTTCGTAGTTCATATAGCAACACCGGTGCCGGCAGTGAATCGTAAAGAAACTTGTCTTCCTACTAAAGTGTAACTTTGTAACCCCTGGAAATTTCAGAGAAACGTGTAACAATAAATCCTACTTTATAAATACGACTACAAAGTTCTACCATTAAATTAAGTAGTGAATTCACAAAAAAGATGGGACATGGCAAACTACATAAGTAGATAAATATACATACATCAGCTGGTTACAGTTGAAATATCTGGTGTAAGAAATAGTCGAGCTACATACATTTCAAAAGTAAATACTGAGGGATCAAAATTTGGGATGTCAGTTTATAGCATCCCTTCCACCACTCATTCCCATAACATCTGCTGCATAAAAAATAGTGAACATAATGTCTACGAGGTATGCTTTGATGCAAGTTCCTGAAATTTTAAAAACCACTGGGCATCCGAGGAAACGTCATCTGGCTGAACTTGCTGCTGCTCTGTTTGAAGTTGAGATCGCTCTTGACCCATCACAAATTGTGCATAGTCAAAAGCTTTGTGGGGAGTACAAATTTTGGGTACCGGAGCTGGAAGCAAAGAGAGTAGAATCCTGGTAACATCATGCATTGTGGGTCGTTCAGAAGGGTGCTGTTTAGTGCACAACAGGGCAAGTTGGAAGGTCTTTTTAACATGAGAAATATCAGTGCATGTAAGAGTAACTTCAGGATCCACAGCATCCATTACTGTATCATTATCTGCCTTGGACAATATCTAAAACATGAAACAGATTTTAAGAGAATGAAAATTTAATCCGGTGTACCAGCTCAAAACTATAACGTGCCGTGTAGATGTGTTTTAGTGAACAAATTAAAGCGTTTGCAAGCAGCATATGTTAATAGAAAGGAGAAGAATATCTAATACCAAAGCATAAGTTAATGACAATACCACATGATGCAAATTAGCCTCATTGTCCACGGCCTTCCTTCCTGTCAGTAGCTCCAAAAGAACAATACCAAAGCTGTAAACATCCGATTTCTCAGTTAACCTAGAAGTCCGGGCATACTCAGGGTCTATGTAACCAATAGTGCCTAAAACATAAGTTGATGCATGAGTCTTAGCAGTTGGGATGGATCTCGCAGTCCCAAAATCAGAAAGATGGGCCTCAAAATTCTCATCCAACAGAATGTTTGAGGATTTTACATCCCTGTGCACAACCCTAGGATTACAATCATGATGAAGATAAGCAAGCCCTTGAGCAGCTCCAACGGCAATTTTTAGCCGTGTTTCCCAGTCAAGTTTGACCTTCTTTAAAGGTCCTGCCAATAAATCAATCACATAAAAATAATCAGCAAGAATGCTTCCTTAAAAATAAATGTTTTTGAAGAGACAATCTAAACTTTTCATTTCCACATTAAAAAAAAAAAAAAATTAAAAATGACATGTATGCTAACCATGCAGAAGATCCCAAAGGGAACCATTTTCCATATAGTCATAGAACAGTAGGTTTCCGTGGGGGGAGAGCGAGTAACCATTAAGGCTGACAAGGTTCCGATGCTTGATACTTCCAATTGTTCCGAGCTCTGTTTCAAACTCTTGCAAGTTGTGTGTATACTTTGTGTAAACGCGTTTAATTGCCATTGGTCGGGAATTCTTCAAGACACACTTGTACACATTACTTGAAGCTCCATATCCTATAAGGTATTTATCGCTTAAGTTCTCAGTGATTCTCATTATATCTTCATACGTGTGTACTGCCATATCCTTGTGGAGTGGGACAAGTTTTGGTGGACCTGACAGGGAAAGAAGCAAATATCTGATGAAGGGAGAAAATAAACATGTCATGGGAAATGAAGGCGGCTAGCAAATGTCCATACCTCGAACACTTTTGTTAGATTGCTTCATGAACTTTTTTGGTTGGTTCGATTTGTATAAAGCAACAATAACCATGGATAACAGCGTGATTGTGCCCAGTGATATGCAAACAACTGCTATTCTTGAGAACACAACTGCAAGAAAAAATCACAAACGACAGTTCATAATGGTTACGCATGTTTTGGCTGGTGGGGGAATGGGATGAATGAGAGATGTGAACACCTTTCGATTTTCTTGCATATGGATCACAAATTGAACCTAACCAATTGCCACATAAAAATGGATTGCCAAAATAGCTGGAACAACAAATTATGCAAAACAATCAGTAGAGCACATAAAGGTAGCTGACACTTGCAAAAGGGTATAAGAAGTACCTGTCTGGTGAAAATCGAGAAAAGTTTCTCTCAGCAGGTAGAACCCCAGAAAAATTGTTGTACGAGATATTCCTACAGCAAACAAGAAGGGTCAGTATCGTATTGACTGACTAATACATTACGAAAACATAATAGAACTTACATAGTTGCAAGACTGAAACATTTGGTTAACTGATCAGGAATTTTTCCGTCCATTTTGTTGTTGTTCAAAATACTGCATATGATATGTAAAGATATGATTGTGCTGATGCTAAAATAAAGATAACGGCATAAGCAAATCTGAAATACTTACAGAGAGACTACATTTTGCAACTGGCCCAATTCTCCAGGTATCCCACCTGATATATTGTTGAATGACATGTCGCTACATTTGAATGAAGAAAGAGAGCAATAATTATATGAGTCAATTTTCTTACTTAAAGTTAAAGACTGTCCTAATAACTTACATTACTACTATACTTCTAAGATTCCCGAACTCCGCAGGCAATGGTCCATCAAGATGATTGCAACTCAAATTACTACAATGGAAGTGAGCAGAGTCATATACACTGCTTAACCAACAATACGAACATGTAGATACAGCCTACAGCACTATACAAGTCTTACAGTGTAAGAAGGTGCTCAAGATCTCCAATTGAAGCAGGGGCATGTCCAGAGAAATTATTGTTCGAAAGATCCCTAGCACAAATAATATGCCATCAGACTATGCAGAAAGAAATGACCATAGCAACAGAAACAAATCACAATGTGAAACTTACAATGTATCAAGATTGATGATTCTCCCCAGCTCAACAGGTATGCTCCCTTTGAATTCATTTGAAGAAAGGTTCCTGAGGCATTAATTAGAGTTTATCGCCTACTTTCAAGCAAAAATACGTCTAACTTATAATTTGATCGGAAATTAACATGAAGGACAAAAAGTACATACAAATAGGTAAGGCTCTCAAGATTGCGGAAACTGAGCGGAATAGATCCATTCAAGCGGTTACCATGTACGTTGCTAACAAGGTAATGGAGACAAATCCATAAGAAGATCCACAGCTCATTTGAAACAAGTACCACACTTATTAAATAAAACTAAGGCCACATTTTTGGCAACAAGAAACCAAGTGAGTACACTTACAACTGATTCAAGGAAGTACAGCTACTAATGTTTTGAGGTATTGGCCCTTCCAGATTGTTCTTAGCAAGATTTCTACATTTGAGTGACCAATGTAACCAATCAGCCAGAAATTACTAGAAATGCGAAGGGAAAAGAACTATACTAAAACAAATAACTCACAGTTCAAAAATCTGTCACCAATCAGCCATAAATTACTTGAGATGCAAAGGGAAAATAACTATACTAAAACAAATAACTCACAGTTCAAAAAGCTGTTCTAGTTTCCCCAGTTCAGCAGGGATTCCACCAACAAGCTGATTGTCATTTAATTGCCTGCAATAAGTTGAGCTTAAAATAGTACACAGCTAAACAAAGATATAATATACAACTACGGTCTTTATTCTCTTCGGGTTTGCATCTTACAAGTAGCTTAGCCTGGACATATTTCCAAGCTCTGGCGGAATCGGCCCCGTGAGTTTGTTTCCATGGAGGTACCTAAAATGGCAGACGAATGAATCAAAACACAAAATAGGGGCAATAATAAATCACAACATAAATTATCAAACTTACAGTTTCCCAGTGTAAGATAAATTGCCAAGAATGGGGGGAATTGACCCAACTAGTTCATTATCACTTAAATCCCTAGAAAGTCCAAGAGAGTAAACATCAATAATGTACTAGCAGATATACTAGACAATTAATTATAACGGATACAAACTCCTACTTGTATCATGTGAGACGCAGATAGAAACATAGAGAACTTACAGAACAGCCAGTGCTTGCATTAAACCTATCACTTCTGGGATATTTCCTGTTAATTTATTGCCTTGAAGAGACCTGAAAAGAGTTTGTATCTATAGCAATCCCCTTCCAAAATCTAGAAAGATCTTTTTGCCGACATGAAAAGCGAACTTACAAGGTAGCTACTTGAAGAAATCCAATATTGTACGGAATCTCTCCAGTAATTTCATTGTATGAAATATCCCTTGCATTGGAAACAAAAACCAAAAATATAAAGACTGCAACATAAAAAGATATTAAGTTCTGAACACTGAACGCATATGGACACTTACAATATTTCAAAACTTGTGCAATTACCAATGCTGTCTGGAATAGGCCCTGTCAGATAGTTGTGCCGGACATCGCTGATAGTAAAAATATAAAGAGACTAATTAATATAACAAGCGAAAAAAGAGAATACACAAATAGAAGGTTGAAATAGAGTGTATAGGACACATACAAATACCATAAGCCAGTCAACTGGCACATATCAGGGGAAAGCGATCCAGTCAGGGAATTTCCACGCAAACCTCTACAAATGTGCTTTACATTAGCTTGTTCATCAGGCAGAAGTACAAATGATTAACCAAAAAATGATCAGAGAATAAGGAGAAGACTATTGAGCATTAGCACTCACAGATACTGGAGTACTTCATTCCAATAGATTAAACTTGGTATTGCACCGGTGAGCTGGTTTTGAGCAAGATCACTAGACAAATATAATCAGAAGATACACAAATTTCAGCATTACTTCAATGTAACCAAATCTAATACACGATAGAGCACTTGAGAGGCTTGTGAGTTGTGAAGAAAGGAGTTGTGTCCTTCTAATACACGATATAGCACTTCAAATTTGCAAATGAAATATATCAATCATCTACTGCAGCAGACTGTGAAATCAAAAATACAGAGGAACTCACAGAGTTTTGAGATTAGGCATCTGCGTCAATGTGGCTGGTATAGGACCAGTGATTTGGTTGTTCTTCAAGTTTCTACGTTCAGGTGATGATCATTTAGAAAAGGAAAATTAGATAAAATAAGTATTATCAAAACGAAGCTGCTTAATTTCAAGATATAGAACTCACAATAACTCAAGTTGTCTGAGTTTGGATATCGAGAAAGGTATGTCACCATACAGCAAATTATCAGACAAATCCCTGCATTAAACATCCACACAAGATGCTTAGTAAAAAATGGAGAAAAAAAAAATTAATCTTTTGGTACTGATCGATTGCATCATTTTAAACCGAAGAGGCGCATTTAATAGGTTACAATGAAAGTCAAGAATATTAAACTAGTAAGGGTATATAAAAGAGGAATTTTGCATAGTTATACATTATACTTGTACCACCTATGACACAGAAAAGTTTGCAAAAAAGATCACTCGAGTTAATTTAGAACCACTTATTCATTTATGCATTCAGCTATAGCTTTGCATTGAATTGAACATATTGTAACTTCCAGCACCATTTAAACTTATAGTTATCTAGCCACAACACTAGTCCGATAGTTTTTAGTTGATTAAAAGTAAGTTTGGTTGTAGTTAGAATCAAGCATTGGAGTACAAGATTTAATTCAACACCAAATGTCCTTTTTGTCCATTTTAGCATAGTATTGAACTCTCTCTAATAGGCTACAATACTAGATCAAATATATTAAAGTGGTGCTATATCATTACTAGTAATTTTAAATTTTATCACAAAGAAAGCAAGGGTAAAAATACTTACAAATACACAAGAGAGACACAGTTGCCTAATTCATCTGGAATTTGACCAGTCAACTTATTCCCCTGCAGGTCTCTGAGAAAAAATTTCAATTTTCAAACATCAACAGAGAACAACTTTTGGACAAAAATTTAGGCATTAGATACAAAAGGGCCCTGATGAATCAAGAAACATAATCATACATGGATTGCAAATCCCTCAAATCTCCAATAGCAGTGGAAATTTCACCACCCAAGTTCAAATTTGACAAATTCCTAAAATTAAAAAAAAAAATGCATTAAGCAAACATGTACAACTATTTAACATTAGATGTAGTGATAAAAATAAAATGTAAGACAAACATACAGAGAAACAACAGAAGTGCTGAGATTATCAGCACAGAAAACTCCTTTCCAGGAGCAGTAATCAGCATTGTTAACATCATCATCCCAGTCCATCAATAAATTTGCTACGTTTTTAAACGATGATTTTATTGACAACAGGGCTTTTCCTGCAAATCCAAGAAAATAAAATAAAACACTGTAACACGAATTAAAAATAAAAGATAGTAAACAAATAGAATTAAAGTGGGTCACGAGATATTCGTTTGTAAATAAATACGATAAATGCTAAAATATGCAATCTAACTTTTGATGTGGTTTGGTAGAACAGGATTGAATTAGGTGAAGAATAGTAACAAACCGGTTACAACTTACAACAAATGTACATACAAGTGTACATGGTACAAAAATACATGCACTGGTATTAGTTTATATGAGCTTACTGAAAATCTGTTACTGTAGCACTATTCCTCTGCTTTTTACAGAAACATAAGAATAATGTTATAAAGCACAAAACTTGATGCAAGAATCATCAAAGAACATACTATATAAGTTAAGTTTAATCACACAACAATGAGATAAAAAATTTCAAGAACCGATAAAGAAAAAGCAAAGAAGGATGAGAAAAGAGATGAACCTTGATCAGTAAGAGTAGCAGAAGCTGGAGCTGCTAGTAAAACAAGAAGAAGCATAACTACATACAAAGCCATGTAAATCCCCTGCCTTTTAATCTTTGTCTTCTTTTCAAGATTGCAAATTAAGTTTGTGAAGTGAAGAAGAAACAAGAAAGAAGAAGAAGAAGCTGGTGCTAGTACTTGGTTGCCATATATTTATTTAAGTACTTTTTTCTTAGACAAGGAGATACAAAAAAGCAAAGAGGAGTTAGTAGTAGTGTGGGAGAAGTAGAAGTGTGAGGGCTAGTACATTTACTGAGAAAGGTGTATGTCAATAAAGAGGACATGCATACAGAGATGGGGGGAGAAAGTGTATGTATTCATACATGCAGTTTATATTTAATTTAGATGAAGAGGGGAGAGAGAATGATAAGAATGTTGGGAGAGGAGAGGAAAGGGGGGGGGGAAGGATATATAGAAAGTAGAGAGCAGGCTTTTAGCGTGAACTGTAAGGCACAGATTCATATCAGAGAAAATAGCGCATTTTGTTTAAATGAAGCCAGAGAGAGAGAGAGAGGATTTTTGTATTTTCAAGTACAGAATAGTAAATAGTTAAAGAGCAGTAGTAATAATTTATTTTAAGGGCAACAATAAATAAAATGGAGAGGAGAGGATTGTGAGCCCCTAGAGCCCCTATGGAAGAAAAGATTTTGACAGTTGGGGAAGATTGACAGGGCCGTCACTCTCGTCTCTTGTACTCACCCTACCCTATGCCTATATTCATAGAGTATCTATCTCTCCCTCTCTTTATTTTCTTAGATTTGCCTTTAGTATACTCCTTCCCTCCCAGGCTCCCACTCCTTTAGTATACTTACTTTTTTTTAAAAAAATTGAATAAAAATTTAAGATCTAAATTTTTTTTCTATCTAAATTTATATTCAGAAAAAAAAAATTGAAAAAATTTTATAACTATACTTTATTTGCATCTAAAAATGCATGCCAAAAGGCAAGTAACCAATATTAGTGGGATGAAGAAAGTATCAATGTACCCTCTTTAAAAGTGAATCAAAAAAATCATTGTAAAATATAATTTCAAAATCGAAAAATTATACTCCCTCCGTTTCAAAATAAGTTTCCTATTTCCTTTTGACACGTTTGCCAACACACATTTTTAATCGTTAATATCTTGAATTTCGTATTAGTATTAAATATAAAAACTTCACTGTATTAAAGTACTCATAAATACGAATCCAACAAGATCACTCATGATTATATTTTGTCTTATAGATTAGACGTAAATTAGTAATTTGTCTAGTGTCATGAACAATCCCGACATCTGGAATGGGAAACTTATATTGAAACGGAGGGAGTAGTATTTTTATATTTCTACCATATTTCTAAAAAATCAATTACAAACAACAATTTTTTATAAATATAAAAAGTTATGATAAATTGTTAGAATCAATTTTTGAATTTCATAAATTTTGTGAATCTGAATGAAATTTTTTGGAAATTATATGTAAATACTTTTTAATATTCAGTTAGTGATTCAAATATTGATTTTTAAGACTATATAATAACGAATAAAATGTGCTAATATAATTATTTCATAAAAATAAATTAAAAATATTAGAATCTTATTTCAATTTTTAGATTCTATGAACTTCTTTTTAAGGGAATTCTTTCTCAAACCTTACTCATTTTTTTGCACGTATATCGGTAATTAAATATGGAGATGTGATACTTAAAATGCACTTCATAATCATTCTATATTTATCAAACAAATTATGTGTGCATCATTGCTAATAATTAAAGTTATGATTCTTTACATTGTGGTGTGTTTTTGTTATGTTTAAGGGCTCGTTTGACTTACTTTAAAATAATTTATTTATTACTTTTAAGTGATAAGTAAATTATAAGTGATAAATAAATCATAATTTATAAGTGAGTAGAGTGTTTGCTAAATCAGAATTTATAATTCAGTCCAGTATTTGGTAAATTAGAACTTATAAATTAATCTTTTTTTATTATTTTCAAAATATTTATTTTCTAATATTTATCAATGGATATTAAATCTCGTTGAGTAGAAAAATTTGATATATACATATTAATTTTCTAATGAACGGATCAAAATATATATGATTTTGAAGATTTGAAAGATATTATTGGGGTGTTTGGGGAACTTATTTTCCAGAATAAGTCAACTTATTTTAAGTTGAAAGTTAAGATTTCTAACTTTCTCACTTATTTTTCAACTTATTTTTGCAATTTATTGAATTTCAAACATACATTAAATACCTGTATAAAAACAATTATCAAAATATAAAAAAATTATCAAAAAATAAGTTCATAAGAACTTATTTTTAAGGTATGCCAAACATGTCATATATTGCGTATATCGAGAAAATAGAATAAGTTTAAAGTTTACAACTTTCAACTTATCAATTTATTTATATGGAATAAGCCGGTTCAACTTATTTACCAAATACATCTTGATAAATTAGAACTGGATTTTTCACCTTATACGCTACCTATCGGCCACGTTCGTAGGAGGCGACCGGAAGCCCCAGTGAGAAGGGTCGAGAGTATTTCGGTTGTTGGGGTGAGGAGGAGAGGCAGACCGAGGAGGTCATGGGAAGAGCAGCTTAGGTTGGATTTGAAGGCTATGAACCTAAGTGAGACCATGACCGCCGACAGGTGTTCGTGGAGGCGGCAGATCAGAGTGGTGGACTCTCTTCTAGGGGACGGCTCTGTAGTAGAGAACCTCAGAGTCGGGTTGTCTCGGATGGCCTTATCGTAGGAGTTCGGCTTTTTCCGAACGCCATGGGCTCAGGTATTGCTGTGAACTTTGTCGCATAGCTTTTACATTTCTTTGTGTATTTCAAACACCGTATATGTCGTGCACATAGTCGAGGGTTTTCACGGAAACAGCCTCCCCACTCTTTAAAGTGGGGGCATTGTCTGCGTACAACCTACCCTTCCCAAATTCTGCTCTGAGCGGGATATACTGGATATGTTTGGTTTGGTTTGCGTGTGTTGCCGAACAGGCACTAATTAAGGTTTGGTTTTAAAAGCAACTTCCTAAGGAAAACTCTGGTTTCTCGGAACAAAATAAACAACAATGCTACATCCTACATGGATAGTAGTATTATACAGTAAAAAATCTCGTAAATATGTGTTTTTCTATTAGCTGAATGATTTGAGGGAGATGGCCAAAGTACGAAAAGGAAGTGAGTAGTAGATTTGAAGGCCGAGGAGGAAGGACGAGAGTTAAATAAAGAGTAGTGTTAGAGATACCAAATTGAATATCAAAATTTGTTATCAAATGATAATGCATTAATCATTTGGTATTTTGGGATGTTTTAATTGGAAGGTCCTAGCGGACCCATTACAATTATAACCAATCAAAATAATGTCAAGTCATTTGGTAATAATTTTTTGTACACAATTTCGTACCTCTAACATTTTTCTTAAATAAATACATTATTGTTGGTGTTTCAGTTAATTGAAATCGTAACTTAAGAATTTATTATTTCAAAATTATATAATTAATTTCATTGAAAGGAACAGATAAGTGAATTGATATAAGAAATTGTTTAGGTTATTTAAATTTGGAAAATGATAGGTTCCTCGAATTGGATCCCAAAAATTTTCCTAAATTATAAGTATAATTCTCTGATTGACTATAACTTTAATGGACCCGCCAGGATCACATCAATCTCACAAATTAAAATCATTCATCGTGTCAATTCATTCATGCCACAGGAATTTTTTTTGGGTCCCAATTCGGGGTACTAGCACCACTCTTTAAATTTATCTCAATTCATTTTAAGTAGGTAGTTGATATGTTTGTGTATATTTAAATTTTTTAACTTGAAATTAGTTTTAATTTTAAAAATATAAGTAAGTTGAGATATTTTTTTTAACTTATTTTTGTCTCATATCAATTTTTTAAATTTAAATTACCTTCATATTATATTTCTTTGCATATATTTACATTTTATATATTATGTTATATATAAAAATATATATTTTTATTTCTTGATTTAAATTTTTTTTAATAATTTACTTTAGGTAAAATTAACTAAACAACTATATCTAATTTAAATTTAAAATTATTATTTTTTATTTAAAATAAATAAATTTTATTTTAAATTATAATTAACATTTTTAAGTAACTCAAACGGTTCTACAAATGAGTAGAAATCCTCCATTTAGTCTAGGTGCATAAAACTAGTCCGTCCATCAAGTTTAAAATAAAAAAAGTATTACGAGAGGAGAGGAGAGTAGGGGACTGTTTGACAGGGCTTCCCAGCTATACATACACGTACACAATGTAGACTAGTAGCTGAGCTATCTTTTACAGGATATACTCCCCTTGACTCTCTTACACAAAGTAAAGTGTGTGTATTATACAAATATATGTTGATGGTCTCACGCATCATACACTTGATAAAAGCTACTCCTACGGCCTTTTTTAACACTGACCAGCGTCTCATCTGCCGCCGTCGCCTTCATTTTTCATCCCATTATACTCATGTCCTGTATATTATTATTTTATTAAATAGTATTCCTATAGATAGTCTTTTTATAAATTACTGCACCCTCTACCTGTATTTTAAAATGTCATATTTTATTTAGTATATCATTGTAAAAAGGACTTTTTCATTTGGTACCATTTTCAATGTTGTACCATTCAATAGTTAACTTACGAAGATACCATTCGAAAATACAGATACTAACATTTTGGTACATTTTGATTGACGAAGTAGTATTTTATTGAAAAACCAATTATACAATGCTACTATTTGAAAGTCAAAAATAGTTAATATTATTTCTTGAAAAAACTAATTGTACAATTGTAACATTTGGAATTTTCCTTATAAAATTTAGGGTATTTTAATCTGGTCCTGTTCATTATATGGTACGGTAGGTCTGGGACCAGAAAGTTGAATAGAAACGAAAAAAGGATGGGAATTTTAGTTGGGAAATTGAATACCATGGGATGGGATTAATTGTGCGATCATCACCCCCGTGACCAATTATTATATATTACCCTCTCTCCTTCTACTCTCTTCATTTTCTTTTTCTTTCTTCACATTTTACTCTATTTATTGCTCGTACTAGTACCGACTTTTTTGGTAACAATTAACAATGTAGACAGGAGGATTTTATGTATACATGTGTAAAGTTCATTACTGTTAATTAATTTTGTTCATCGGCTTCTTCTACAAAACACTTTTATCTCTGTCTCATTTTTATATTTCGCATATTTTAAAACAAGACAAATATATCTTTACAGATAATGAATGAATTAACCGCTTTATCCACAATAATTTTTAGTAGACTTTTTCTCTTTTGATACAAATGATAGCTTAGGTTATTAGATTATTACTAACATGATAGGTAGTGCAAAGTACGGGTTACATCTTAATTCGTATTATTTTTTTCAAATGTTACCATAAAGTCTTTCATTTCTCGTGTCTCGATCTATCTATAATCAGTGGTTGACTGTCATTCTAATTTCAAAATATTAGTATACTCTAAATCCTAAATACCATATTTATAGCATATTTATAACGTTGTTTGTTCAATGTGTGAACGATGACCGGTAAATGCGGTAAATAAAAACTAATCATTAGTTGTCGCGTATTACAACAATAATAGTGTGCCTTGTAGTCTGTTTTTGTGACAACTCGGGTCAAACCCGAGCCTTTTCCCAAAATTGGATCAAATTCTGTTTCCAAATTCGAAATAAATTGAAGTATACTGATCCAAATTTAACATTTTGTATAATCTATAAGCCCACTACACGTCCCCAAAAAGCATGAATTGTTGGTGAAATTATTGGTAGTAGTACTTTGCCTTAGATGGTCAACTAAAATCTCCACCCTCCTCGATGTGGTAATGTTACAAAACTTATAGACAAGATTTACAATGTAACAATATTTTTACCTAATAGAGCATAAAATTTCAAACTAAGTACAATTTAATTTTAAATTTAACAATGAAACATTTTCCATGATAATCCTGTATACTCGTTTAGTAGGATAAAAATACAATTTTATTTTATGTGTTAACCATGTTTAATTCCTTAAGTACAAGAAAGATTTTAAAATTGTTCCATAATTAATTCATATTTAACAAAATTTAGAGACTAAACAAGTGCTTTCTTTGTAATCGAGGTTGCTTTGAAAAGAATTATCCGTTAATTTATAAAGTATATTATGATAGTTTGCATTATATTACATTCATAGAGTTTGTCATTTAAAAAGTTTATATTTGAGCACATTATCATATGTCTATATTATTTACACTATTATACTAAAGACGAATTTAAGATAACCAGTTGATCAGTGCAATAAATTCAACTATTTTAAATCATAGACACAATAATTTTAATAGATCTATTATCACTTTTACCCATCTTCCCACCTCATATATACTACAACTTATTCCCTTCTCATCCCTCTGACCATGTCATATATGCGCATTCATCTTCCCCCGACCATCTCTCTTTTATTTTTGACGACCTTAAATTTGTTCATTTTTCCTTCGTCCGACCATCTCTAATTAATATTTAGTAACCTTTCTTCGAATTGTATTTCCAAGATTTTTCAAATTTGATTGATTTCGAAGAGTGATGATTATCATAATTATGGTGAATACGACAACAACAGAAGTGGAAGAAGTGTGGTTGTAAATTTTATTATAATGATAATTTATGACATCCGCACTCAAATTCACGACATCACCACATATTCATATCTAATTATTTTTTCGAAACTTGAGCTTAGAAAATTTGATATTTTTGACAAAATTTTCATAATTTGTATTAAAATTTTGTGATTATAGAAGGAATTCTATAATTTCATGTTTAGTGATACTATGATGATGGTGGTGGTCTAATTTTTATTGTTTATTATTTAATTTTCGTGATTCGTGGTGGTGGTGATATATACTATTATAAAAAATATGTGTATGAATATTTAAAATATTGTGATTTGGATTGAAATTTGAATTAATATTTACATACAGTAAAAGGCATTTTTTAAAATAATTTTTTTATAAATACAATTATTTTAATAGTGCCAACATTTGATTAACTGAATATTATCTCTTTTATAATTATGTACAAGCTAGTATCTTATTTGTTAGATATAATCATTATAAATTTTTGTGTAATCTTCGCAATCTTATTTATAATACTATAATCTATTTCAATGTATTTTATCTCATTATTTGATCTGATAATTGATGTAGAGTTGAAATCTCAAATATGAATTATTATTTTATTTTCTTTTAAAATTTTAGTTTTTTCCGGTGTAATTACATATTGCACTCTAATCTAATTACATATTTTATCTAATTATTTTAAATTTTATTTCTTCAGCCTACTCATATATTTTAACGGATGTCTATTGATATGAATGAAAAATAATCCCTAAAGACATAATTAATATAGTATTTATTGGCTCGTAAATGAGGCCCAAAACCCTAGCTGGGCATTAAATTCGTGGTTAGTGGTTAAGCCCAAAAGAACAGCCCAAACCGGGACGCCCGGTACAAGCTTGTTTATAACACGGGCCTGATCCACAAAACAAGAACGTTCTAGAAACCAGGAACGTTTTGGAATATCCCAAGGATATTGTGTAGCCTCCAAGCCACCTAATCCAACAAGGAAACTAATTCCTATAAGGAAGGAGTCAGAACCTTCCTCAATAACGGTGACTTGCCCACCAAGTCTCCGAATCCTACCATAATTCTTAGGCTTCTCAGCCTATATAAAAGGCCAGACCCCTCATCTCAGAACTACGTTTTTGGCTTGATTCTCGACATTGAGATACGTAGGCATCTTGTGAAGACCCGAATTAGGTCACGGTAACACAAGTGCAGCCATTAAAGCACGAAGCTCACGAACCCTAGCCGCAATTTGATAATCTTACTTTTTGTTCCACAACATTTGGCGCCGTCTGTGGGAAGACAACATTAACCATGGTTAACACACGAAGAACGACAACCGAGAACATTCCTGTAACTTCTGATCCACCAGCCATCTCCACCGCTCCACCTGTTGTTACGGAGCAAGGGTATGTACCCCCATTAACAGAGACAACCACTCAGCCTCAAGTTTCTCAACCCATAGGGACGAATCCCCATGTTGAGAGAACCTTACCAGTGGACGTCCATCCAGGACGTGAGACCAATCAGCTTTAGATGGTGGTCTCACCATTAAATAGCCGTCCTCCACTCTCAGGAGTTCAGATCTCCACCACTTCACTCCCCGTGAACACTGATCCGTTATACGGATTCCCTAAATACCCTCCAAATCGTAGGGATCCTGGACCAAGTGGTCACGCTCTACAGATACCTGAGTCGTATCAACCTCCCTATGCTAGGGGTTTAGCCCCTCATGAGCAAGGGTATTATGATAACTCCGGACCTTATACTGATGATTCCTCATCTGAGGATGATGATCATGATGAAGCCCCGAGAAGGCGACGTGCAAGCAAGGAGCCTATGGGAAGGACTCGAAGAATCCATGATGGGCCTCCTCAAACAGCCGCTGAGAGAATCAAGGCCCATGAGGCTCAGATCCAAAGGCTGAAGGACGATATAGCCAGGGAGCAAGCAAGGCTGAATCAGAATAGGCCCCCTCCAACTCTGAGGGAGATTCCCTTTATTGATTTGGAAAGGTTTTCAAGGAGACAAAGAAGGGCTGATGCCCCAAATGGAGGAGTTACAAGGGTGGAAACCCCCAGGGGTGATCCCAAAGACCTGATGCCACTCGGAGACCCTGACGATCCCACACCCCCGTTCATTGAGGAGGTGATGAACGCTCGTGTTTCTCGAAAATTTAAGATGCCCACGATAAAACCATACGATGGAACGGGCGATCCCTCGAATCATGTCAGAACGTTCTCAAACGCGCTGTTGTTACAACCCGCCAGCGACGCTCTTAAGTGTAGGGCGTTCCCTCAAACCCTGGCAGGCATGGCTCAAAGATGGTATAGCCGGTTGCCTGCAAACTCAATTGGCTCCTTCAAGGAGTTGAGCACTGCTTTCATCAATCAATTTGTCAGTGGAAAAGTCCATGAAAAAAGTTCTGCATCTCTCATGCAAGTGAAACAAGGGAAGAATGAGAACCTGAGGGATTATCTCAAGCGTTTCACCAAGGAGACATTGAATGTCCCAGACCTGGAGAACAAGGTAGCTATGATAACCCTGGAGAATGGAATAACGAACACCTACTTTCAGATGTCATTGGCAAAACATCCCCCTGAGAGTATGACTGAGCTCCAAAGAAGAGCGAGTAAATACATAAAAGCAGAAGAGAGCACGAGGAAGGCAGAAGCCCCTACAACGAATGGAGGAAACGGAAATTCCCGAAAGCGGAAGCAAGAGCAAGAGTACGATGCTAGGGACAAATATCCCCGGACTAGCAAGGACTCCGACTCTGCCCCTAAGAAAAATTTGGGACCAAGGTTCTCTGAATACGCGAGGTTGAATGCCCCTAGAAGTCAAATCCTGATGGATATTGAGAAAGACAAGGATTTCCGATGGCCGAAGCCACTCAGGGGTGATCCGGCAAAGAGAAACAAGGATCAATACTGTAGGTTCCATAAGGATATCGGACATGACACCGATGATTGCAGGCAACTCAAGGACGAGATCGAGTTCTTGATCCGAAAAGGAAAGTTGAGCAGGTTCATGAAAGGTGAAGATCGTGGAAATCAAAGGAGAGACTATGATAGAAGGGATAATGATAGAAGGGATAACGATCGTGATCGTAACCCCCAGCCACGAGGACCAGTTATTAACATGATTTGGGGAGGCCCGACTGCGGCTGGCACGACAAGGAACTCTCGAAAGGCATATGCTAGGGAGGTGATGCACATCGTGGGAGAGGCCCCAAAACGTGCAAAGACTGAAGTAGTGATTGGTTTTGACGATTTAGACTTGGAAGGGGTGAAGTTCCCCCATGACGACCCGTTGGTCATAACCCCGGTAATTGGAAACTCAGAGGTAAAGCGAGTCTTGATAGACAATGGTGCTTCTGTCGATATTTTGTTTCATGACGCATTTGTGAAGATGGGGTACAACGACTCGCAGTTGACTCCTAACAGTATGCCTATATATGGGTTCAATGGAGTCGAATCCAATGTTGAAGGGACCATCCAGTTACCGGTTACTATTGGACAGGAGCCCAAGGAAGCTACTTAGATGGTAAATTTCTTGGTAATCAAAGCAGCATCCACGTATAATGCGATCCTCGAAAGGACTGGACTTCACGCGTTTAGGGCTGTTGCCTCTAGCTACCATATGAAAGTTAAGTTTCCAACCAAGAATGGCGTTGGAGAACAGAAGGGTGACCAAAAGATGGCCAGAAGTTGTTATGTGGCCGCATTAAGAGCTGATGGAGTAGGGGGGCAGGTCCTCCCGATAGAAGACATGAATGTCCGAGGGGATGATGAATGCCGCGGGGAACCGGCAGAAGATTTGGTTCCTATACCTCTGAATTCTCGAGACCCTGATAAGGTTACGTACGTTGGAGCGTCTTTAAAAGTACCCTTGAAGGGCAAGTTGGTAGAATTCTTATAAGAAAACAGAGATGTGTTCGCTTGGACGGCAGCTGATATGCCAGGGATAAACCCCCAACTCATAACTCACAGGTTGAATGTCGACCCCAAGCGGAAGGCAATAAAACAGAAGAAGAGGAACTTTGCTTCGGAAAGGCAAGATGCCATTAAGCAAGAGGTGGACAAGCTCTTGGAAGCTGGTTTTATTGAGGAGATTCAGTTCCCTGAATGGTTGGCTAACCCTGTGATGGTCAAGAAAGCCAACGGAAAGTGGAGGATGTGTATAGACTTCACCGATTTAAATGACGCGTGTCCTAAGGATTGCTTCCCTTTACCAAGGATTGACACACTAATAGATGCCACGGCAGGGCACGAAATGCTGAGTTTCATGGATGGTTTCAGCGGTTACAACCAGATTAGGATGCACAAAGACGACATCCCTAAGGTATCTTTCATAACTAACTTTGGTGTTTTTTGTTACCTTGTCATGGCTTTTGGATTAAAGAATGCAGGAGCTACTTATCAACGACTGGTAAATAAGATATTTGCCCATCTGATTGGGAAAACCATGGAGGTCTACGATGATGATATGTTGGTCAAAAGCTTATTTACAGCAGACCATGTTGAACACCTCAGAGAGGCCTTTGAAGTGTTGAGGCACCATAAGATGATGTTAAATCCATCCAAGTGTGCTTTTGGCGTTGGATCAGGGAAGTTTTTGGGCTTGATGGTTTCGAAACGTGGTATTGAAGCCAACCCGGATAAGATTAAGGCAATCCTCGATATGGAACCACCTCGTTCTGTGAGGGATGTGCAGAAGTTTACTGGTAGAATAGTTGCATTGGGAAGGTTCATCTCAAGGTCTGGCGACAAGTGTTTGCATTTCTTTCAGGCTTTGAAGAAAGTGAAGAATTTCGAATGGACTTCAGAAAGCCAAGAGGCTTTTGAACAGCTAAAAAAGTACATGGCTGAGGCCCCGTTGTTGGCCAAACCTAGCCTTGGAGAGACCCTATATTTGTACCTAGCGATATCCGAACAAGCACTGAGTGCCATTCTCATTCGAGAGGAAAACAAGATTCAGAAGCCTATCTACTACGTGAGCAGGGTATTGCACGGAGCTGAGTTGAATTACTCACCAATTGAGAAGTTTGCTTTGGCACTAGTAACAGCTTCAAGGAAGCTACGACCTTACTTTCAGGCACACAAGATTGAAGTCTTGACGGATCAACAGTTGAGAAGTATATTGCATAGCCCCAAGGACAGTGGAAGGCTGATTAAATGGGCAATCGAACTCGGGGAGTTTGATATCACATATAAGCCTCGGACAGCCATCAAGGCTCAGGCATTAGCTGAATTCGTGGTTGAATGTACCATCGACAACCAAGAAGTCGGAGGGCAGGAGATAGTGTCAGGCCAAGAAGGCGAAGGTAAAGTTGAGGAGCTTGCACCTGATCAGAAGGAATATTGGGTGCTCTATTTTGATAGGGCATCAAAAACAAAATCTAGTGGTGCAGGCCTGGTCTTGCAAAGCCCCGACGGGTTTTTAGTAGAATATGCTTTGAAGTTGGACTTTCCAACAACCAACAACGAAGCTGAATATGAAGCCTTGATAGCCGGATTAGGCCTGGCCAGAATATTGAGAGTCAAGAACCTTAAAGTTTGTGGAGATTCGAGGCTCGTAGTATCGCAGGTGAATGGTGAGTTCGAGGCCAGGGATGAAACTATGGCAAAATACCTAAGGATTGTGAAAGCCGTTATGACTCAGTTTGATGAATGCTATATGGAGCACATCCCGAGGGAGGAAAACATCAAGGCCGATGCCCTATCAAAGTTCGCCTCTTCTGAAACAGAGAATTATGCAGGGAGTGTTTACTTCCAGGTCTTGAAGGCCCCTTCCATCAATTCAAAAGTGGTGGCACCCATTGATATAGGAAGTTGTTGGATAGATCCTATTAAGGCACATTTGGAAACGGGATGGCTTCCCGAAGATGCCTCGGAGGTGCGGAAACTATCAGTGAGAGCATTGAGATATGTCTGGATTGAAGGCATCCTTTACAAGAGGTCTTTTGTTATCCCGTACTTGAAGTGTTTGAGGCCCTAGGAGGCAGAAGAAGCACTAAAGGAAGTTCATGAAGGGATCTGTGGGCAACACTTGGGGGGCAGAGCCCTAGCCCATAAGATCACTCGTCTGGGATTTTATTGGCCACAGATGTTGGCAGATGCGCAAAGTTATGTAAAGAAGTGTGACAGGTGTCAGAAACATGCTCCGATTGTCAGACAGCCGCCAAAGATGTTAACATCGATTAACTCTCCTATTCCGTTTGCCATGTGGGGGATGGACATTCTAGGTCCTTTCCTTGTAGCTTCAGCACAAAGGAAGTTCTTGATAGTGGCCATCGACTATTTTACCAAGTGGATTGAAGCTAAGCCATTAGCTAAGATAACCACCCAGCAAGTTGCCCAATTCTTCTGGGAGAACGTAATTTACAGATACGGAATCCCACGAATCCTTGTGACGGATAATGGGCGCCAATTCAACAATGAGGAGTTTAAGAAGTATTGTGAGGAGAACGCCATCGAACTTCGCTTCACTTCAGTAGCTCACCCACAGGCTAATGGGCAAGCTGAGGTAGCGAATTGGATTATCCTTGATGGACTTAAGAAAAGGGTCGAACGTTCAAGAAACACGTGGGTGGATGAGCTGCTGCCTATTCTATGGGCATATCGTACCACCTGTAAAGTGACAACAGGAGCTACCCCGTTTTTGCTAGCCTATGGAGCAGAGGCAGTAGTGCCCGTGGAGATCTCTCATACGTCTCCAAGGGTGGAAGCATATGAGCAAGAAACCAATGAGAAAGGCATGAGGTTTGCCCTTGATTTAATTGATGAAGTCCGGGACGAAGCGAATACCCGCAATGTAGAACATCAGAAGAGGGCATCTTTTTATTATAACCATAGGGTTAAAGAAAGGTTCTTCAAACAAGGTGACTTGGTTTTAAGGAAGATAGAAGCATCTGGAGTTGGACAGACAGGCAAGTTAGCCCCTAATTGGGAAGGGCCGTATAGAGTCAGCAAAACGTTGGGAAGAGGTTCTTACAAGTTGGAAACCTTGGATGGAAGCGAGGTACCTCGTACTTGGCACGCCTCGAATCTCAAGATTTATTATGTTTAAGCTCTCCTAGTAAGGACATAGCTTTTAGCCTATATATTGAAGTAGAAATAAGGTTTATGTAAAACCATTGCAGAGCATGTTGCTCATAGTAGAACTTATCATTTTATGTAAGGGCAGAGCCCATTTCACGTTATTAATACAAGTTTATTTTCTATTCTACGTTTCTGTGATTTTAATGATGTACCAAACACCTGATGTGTGTAAGTCTAGGATGACCAAGTACCGTAAAAAAGGAACGTATGAATTAAAGCAAACAAGCATATAGATAATATACCCCTAGGGGACAGAGTTATAAGTTACAAACAACGTCGAATAAAATATAAGTCCATGAAGGACCATGAGTAAAGTCAGGATAAAACGAGAACTGAATAAGAGCCACACGAGGCAAACATAAGCCATGCAAGGCTTAAAAGATAATCACTTCTTGATAGAAGCAGTCTTCACCAATCGCTTCTTGGCTCTCTGAGGAGCAACCTGAACAGGGGCTTCTTCTTCGCTGGAGGACCCCGTCTCACCTTCTTCCCTACTCTTGGAAGTCGAAGTCGAGGAACTGGTAACACTCACCGATTTGGGCTCGCGAATTCGACCGGCTAATTGGCGTCCTGAACTATCACTTCGGTCCTTTCCCCGGGATCTCGAAGGGTGCCTCCCAGAACTGGATCCTGAATGTTGGGGAGTGGCCTTAGCCCCGGAGCCTGAAGCACGCCTGTTTGCCTGGGAGGAAGTTCCAGCACCTTCAACAAGGTCATTAACATCAGTCACCTTCCAAGGACTTGGATAGAAGGAAGGAAAAACAACCCCTTTGTGGTCTTGGCTAATCTTATTCACAGCCTTTTCCTAACCTATGGACATGCTGTCCGGTTGGACCTCCCTGTCATGTTCATCAATGAAGGCAAGGAATGTATCCGAGCCCAAGTAGTTTTGGATGATGGAATCCTCGTTGTTCTGGGTCCTGTTCTCCAAGGCTGCGTACTTACCCCTGAGGGATGAGAGTTGGTCTTCGGAGGTGAAGTATTTAGCCTCCCATTCTTGAGACTCTTTCTGATGCTTTTCCGCAGCCTTGAGGGCGGTTCTTTCCTTATCCTTATATGATCTCCCCAGCTGGATAGCGTTCTGGAAATGAGCATTCAACTACAAGAATAAAACACCATAAGAAAAAGTTATGTTAAACCATGATGGTCAATATTTAGTAAGAGTAATAAAAGATAAGGGGAGATAAGCTTACGTTATAGACATGAAATGCCCCCAAGCTTTCATTCTCCTCAAGGTACGTTGCTGTTGCGAAGTGAACCTTGTCAACCGGGGCTATAGCATTCCGAGACCATTCCTGAGCAAGGAGATGGCTATCTCGAATAGCGTCCTGCTCGCATATCCCCCACTCAGGCATGAATGCAGTCTTCATACTCCCGTCCGAGCTCCTGATCCTTTTCCCAGCCTTTGAGCAGTGTTGGAGGAATTCAGGAACTGGAATATCGTCAAGATTGGCTTCTTTCTCAGCCTTTTTGATCATCCTTTTAGTAATCTAGGGAGCATGACCCGGCAGACTGTCAATCTCCTCAGCAACTGCAAGAAAAGACAAAGAAAACAATGTTGAAATAAGAACAAGTATGATGAGAATAAAAGAGTTAAAGTAAGAATTACCCTCGGGAGGGATACTACTAAGCCCGGTCTCTATCAAGTTATGCTCAGTCACAACTTCACGGTAGTGGGCATTTTGAAAGGTTGAAATAAGCCAATCCCGATTGGCTACTTCTTCAGTTGAGAGCTGCAGCTCACTAACACCCTCATCGTTCACGTGGTTGAATTTAGTCCTGAAAAATTCACCCCAATCTCCTCCTTTCCACCTAAGGATAAAAAATTCGTGCCTCCAATTGTGGCATGAGTCAGGCACGGAGGCAGTGTTGATAATCATTCGGGACTTTGTGCGATGTTGGATTCTTACCCATCCTTTCCTAGTAACAGGGCTATTTTTGAAAGCAAACAAATGTCTAAATAAAGGAATGCTAAGGCGGACGCCTCCCATGATGCATTCAACCATAAAGATGAATATAAATTTCCAGGAGTTAGGATATAGTTGGCACGGGTTGATTTTAACTTTAGCTAGTAGCCTAACAAGCCATGGGTGAACCGAAAACCTAAGGCCAGCTGTGATAGCCCCTTTGTACACATATAAATTTTCAGGGTGCCAATTGCAAGTCCTATCTCCCGGTGAAGGTATTCTGAGTCTTAAACCAGAAGGAAATTCATATTTGAGTAGGTCGTTAATATCTCCTACGCCTAAAGTGCTAGGAAATATAAAAGAGTCAAATTCAGCATTGTTTGGAAACACATCCCCAGGCTCTTCTAAGAGTTGGGGTAAAGTTAATTGATAACGAGGAGGAAACACCTTACCTTTCCTGTTCTTGTCCTTGGTCCTCCTGTTGATTGCTTGGAGAAGGGACTTATAAGGGACTACGATGCTCTGACCTCCTTCACTTGCCATCAGGTTTGTTTGAAATTGAAATATGTGTTTGAATCTTGAGAGCTCTTCAGAGAGAAATTTTCTTTGGAAGAAGATGGAAATGTGAAGAATGACTTCCACTCCAACTCTTTTATAAGGAAATGAGCGACCCCTCATAGCAGGTCATCTTTCCGATGACCCGCGTTTACAGGTTAAATAGCCGAAAACAGCAGGAAAAAGGCGTTATGAACTCGGAATTGGGTCAAATAAACGATCTAATTCGTGAAAATAAACGAAAGAAACGAATGAAAATGCAGGCTGAAGCAGTAACATAGTTAACGACCTAAGAGGTTGAATTAACTTATGCTTAACGAGCCTAAACGGAGGATTAAGCCAAAATTCCATGATTAAGGCACTAAGTAGAAAGGTTAGCTAAAAAGCTAATACTTTATAGAAATATAGAAAATAGATTCTAAGAAAATGGTGGGAGTTTTGAAAACCTGCCTAAAATATAAGCCCAGATGGCCAACGAGGTTGTATGTCCTGAATTAAGCCGGTTGATTGAACTCAAGGCCTAAAATTCAGGAACCTTTGAATAAAATCAAGCCAAGGCATGGCCTTACCAACAAGGTAGGAGTTTTAAAGTCCTTGAGTATGGAATCAAGGATAAAAACTGATCATAGCACCCTAGACTTGAAGTCAGGTGTTGAAAACAAGAGAAAAACCTTACACAAACTAACAAAGGAACAGAGACCTCCATGGCAAGGGGGGCAAGGCCAAGGTTGTTTAAAATACCCTATTGTAAGTATGGAAGGGTGTCAGCAAGTCAAGGGCCATAATATAGCCCAAGGTTATTAGAAACTAAGAGTTCAAGAACAAGTTAAAACCCAGAAGGTCCTGAAAACTAAGAAGAAGGTTGTTTGTGATTAAGGATCACAAAATCAACCAAGGTGTTGTAAACTCACTCTAGAAACAAGGAGGGGAGTTTGAAACAAGTTTTGGTTTTGGTCAAAGTCAAAGTCAACAGTCAAAGTCAACTAATCAAAATTTGGCCAAAATTCAAAAAAAAAAAAATTTGGGGCCCAGCCGACCAGGGGTGGCCGACCAGGTCTCCTTGGCCAAATGGCCGACCAGGGTTGGCCGACTAGGTCACCTTGGTCAGGTGTTGTGAAGACCTGAACCCCCTAGGTGGTTTCACGACCCTCCAGAACGCTCAAAAATGCTCCGTTTGAGCTCAAATTTGGGATTTGGAAACCTCTCAAGGTCCTCTACAAGCCTAGGTAGGTCTCTCAGTGGTTTCAAGAAGTTGAAAAAAGGAGGGTGTTTGAAACAAGGTCTGGTTTGAAAACCAGCTCAGAATGAGGTATTTCGCCCCTAAAACGTTCAAAAATACATATTTTCATGCGATTCTTGCTCATACCAGGAGATTATAAGAATCCCTATCATATAAGCTCAACTTGAAAATTTGAGTTTAGAAATGCCAGGGGTGTTTGAAACCAGGAGGGTGTTTGAAATCAGGAATGTGTTTGAAACACCTTGCCTAGAAGGCCGTATTTCTTGCCTAGACAACTCAAAAATGAGAATTTTGACGTGATTCTTTCTACAACCATGAGGTTATAAGAATCTCTATTAGATTGGCTTAACTCCAAAATTTGGGATTAGGGTTTCGCTAATCGCAGTTAGGGGGTGATTAACCTCGATTATCGACGTTTAAGGACTCTAACTCTAAAATTAACCTATCTCAAGGTTAAGGGTGGATATCCTAGTAGTAATCACATTAAATATGAATTATTTAGCCTCGGTTAAGGCCTTTGTAGCCCCATTTAGGGTTGTTTAGCCCCGATTAGGGCTGAATTAGTGTCTTTCGCTTAGAAATTAGCCCTTATTAAGGCTTATGAGCAATGACCGTCTGATATTAACCCTAACTTAGAAAAGTTGAGGGAAATAAATCATTAATGAATCTAAGATAAAGGATCCTATGCATGAATTGCACTTGGATTAGTGTCTATGAGCTCGAAACGACACTAATCATATTCCCGAAAAGCCCAGAAATCTTAAGAAAGAGGTTCAAGAGGTCAAGGAACGTTTAACTTTCTTAAGTATTAACTTAGGAGAGAGTCTTGGTCGTTGTGAATGTGTAGGTCGCTCCACACTTCATTGTAAGACGATACCCTGGTAGGGCCGAACTGACCTTAAACTTCTACGAAATCAAGTTTTCCTAGAAATTGGGGGGCAAATGATATGGGTGAAAAATAATCCCTAAAGACATAATTAATATAGTATTTATTGGCTCGTAAATGAGGCCCAAAACCCTAGCTGGGCATTAAATTCGTGGTTAGTGGTTAAGCCCAAAAGAACAGCACAAACCGGGGACGCCCGGTACAAGCTTGTTTATAACACGAGCCTGATCCACAAAACAAGAACGTTCTAGAAACCAGGAACGTTCTGGAATATCCCAAGGATATTGTGTAGCCTCCACCACCTAATCCAACAAGGAAACTAATTCCTATAAGGAAGGAGTCAGAACCTTCCTCAATAACGGTGACTTGCCCACCAAGTCTCCGAATCCTACCATAATTCTTAGGCTTCTCAGCTTATATAAAGGGCCAGACCCCTCATCTCAGAACTACATTTTTGGCTTGATTCTCGACATTGATATACGTAGGCATCTTGTGAAGACCCGAATTAGGTCACGATAACACAAGTGTAGCCATTAAAGCACGAAGCTCACGAACCCTAGCCGCAATTTGATAACCTTACTTTTTGATCCACAACATCGATCAAAATATCTTGTTTAATGTATACGTAGTTAATATGAAATATTATATAAATATTAACGAAATCTATGTTATTCACTTTATTTAATTTTTTTCGTATAAATCGAATCATAATCATTACATATTCTAATCATTTGTGTGATATACATCTTTAATTATTAAAATGGGAAAATATTCTCATAATTTTATTCTGAATAAATTTTAAAATAGATATATTAAGGAGGTTATTCATGAATGTGGTTAATGATTTGAAGATATGTATCAAAAGTTGACCTGGTTTAAAGGTTGTGGGTGTGAATAAATTTTAAAATAGATATAGTGGGGAGGTTATCCATGAATGTGATTAATGATTTAAAAATATGTAGCAAAAGTTGAGTTGGTTCAACGGTTGTGGGTGTAATTATAAACTCTTGTGCACAATGGGTCTTGGGTTCAATATCCATGAAAAGCAATTTTTTTAACATTAATTTAATTTCAAGGACATAAAGGTAAATTACTAAATAGCATGAAAAGCCATGTTCCACTATAATAGATATAATGGATGGATTAGATTATTATTGCCGATAATCCGTGCTAAGCACGGATCGTGATCAATTATTTTAATTTTTTATTTTTAAATTTTTTTAAATCAAACTTTTTATCGTATTATTTCGATTAAATGATTTAATAACATTTACTTAATTTGATAATAATATTTCAAAAGACGCACATGTTTCTGTTGACCATAATTTTAATTTTATTATCAATTATATTTATAGCGTCTTAATCAAGAGAGAACCAACCACTAAAATAGAATTGAAGAATCATTATCAGTCATTGGATTATTCTAAATCAACTATACAGATTTAACTCATTTTTAAATAATTTTTGTGAGGGAAATTATTGGAAATAAAAACTACACTATTAGTTAAATTAACTGAAATAAGAAAATTTAATCAATCACTCATTTATTAAAATTTAATATTTTTATAAATATTTTTTTGTCACACATAACTTTTGGCTGATTTTTTAAATTTATCAAATTTCTTTCTTCAAGATTTTTAATTTATTTTATTAAACTTATTTTACAAATATGAAATCTCCGAAATAATAGGTATCTACAAAATCTATTATTTTCGTAGTAAAATACAATATTTGGTTAGTGAGTTTCAAAGTTATGCACACGAACATAAAATTTTTATAACTGAACTTGATTTTTTTACAAAAATTCTATAATTGAATTCACTTTTTAACAACATTCAATTGCTAAAACTATTATCTCATATTATATCTATACCATAATTTTAATGTTCTACAACTGAACTTAAAAATTATGCATCCAAATTTTGATGTCAAGCACTTGAATTTTAAAGTTGTGCAACTAAACTTACTTATATTTGAATAATATGCTGTTGAACATTTAATCACAAAAGTTGATGAAAATATTGGAAAATTTTACGATGTTAGTGGAGGATTTTGTGATTGATGTTTGTGTATGAGAATTTTGTGATTGATGTTGCTGTATCATTACAATTTTTTTTAAATTATATATCTTATATTTTTGGATAACTTTGCCCCTGATATATATATAATAAAATATATAGTATTATGAGATATATGTAGTAGTTTTTATTTTTTTTGTTTAAGGGTTCTTCAACATGACCCAATAGAATACATGTTAACCAACTTAAAAGTATAATGGTCCGGAAATATAATAGTAATTATATTATTAATTGTATTTATCATTAATCTATTATAGATAAATTTTTGATATTAATTAATGAAATCCCAAGTTGTATATAATACTATACTATATTCTTGACTTTTGTTTCGATTGTTAGTTAATAGACTCCTAGTACATAATTTTATTATTAAATTAATATTTAATATTAATATTTTAATTAATTAAAGTTATATAACTTCACTCTGGTAATATAAAAGTAACTACATTATTAATTATATTAATTATTAATTTATTATAGATATTGTTAAATATTAATTAATGAAATTCTAAGTTGTATGATACTATATTCTCAACTTTTATTTTAAATTTTTAATTAGTGGATTTAATATTTAGTGAGATATCATCGTATATGTATGACATATCATACATATGTTTTTAATAGAGAGTATAGATTAGGAATGTGGCGTTTTAGGTGCACTGGAACAGTCTATACAATTTGGTTGGGCCTAGTTTATCTATATGAGGCTGAAAGTGGGAATATAACTACAACTTTATAGTCCATTTAATTTGGGCTGCCCAGTGTCGATTGTGTTTTACCTGAAATAGCCTCAATCTTGCTGCTGCTTCTTTCATTAACTGGACCAGCTGAAAGTAGATTTTGAAATAGCTCAAAAACTGTATTACAAACTGGGTCACCATTTGGGCTGGATGGATCAGGGCTGTAAACTGGATTGGCTCTTGTACCATACAGTTAGGCCTGTCAATGGATCGGATATTCGATCCGATCCGACCCGATCCGTACTGATTTAAATGGATATGGATTGACCAAAAAATATCCGATCCGAAACCCGATCCGATAAGAACGACCCGAATAATAAATGAATTGGATATGGATTTAGGTTGATCCAATCCGTTTATCCACGATCCGATCCGTTCAATTATATAATAATATATAATATTATTTTCAAAATATTTTATATTGTAATAAGTTACGTTATTGAAAATCCTAAGCCTTTTACCTAATATAATATATCCTTACTCTTCCATGCACGGCTCCAGGCTTCGGGCTACAGCCTTCAAAATTTAACGTCGTTATATTTTTCTTTTATTAGTAAGATATCGAGTTTTCATTCTTAAATCTTAATCAAGGTACGTTAATTCAGTGATTCTTTCTTATATTTTCTTAATGATGAAGATTATAATCTGATTTTGATTTAATATGTGTTTTTTGTTTTATTTTTTAGGCTAGCGGAAGTCATAATACCGTGGGTAATGATCTAAGTGATTTTGATCTAATATGTGTTTTTTGCTTTATTTTTTGTTTTATTTCACATTTTTTGTTTTATTTTAGAGAGTATACAGATGCTAACGGGAATGATAAAATTTTATGCAAGCACTTTAAACAATCATTTGTTGGGGATGGTAAATCAGAAACTAGTAATTTAAACATTTTGTTTGAACAATAAAATTACTAAAGTAGTTTAAATTTTTGATTGCTACTTAAATTTATACACTGAATTCTAGATTGTATCTTCTCAAATTTTACTAATTTTTTCACAAATATTAATTGTATAATTTTTTTATAATTTAAAAAATAAATGGAGCAATGGATATCCGACATCCGATCCGTTTATCCATTAAACTAAATGGATTGGATATGGATCGACCTCTGAAATATTTAAGGTGTGATCCGATCCGGTTCGAATCCGACAAAAATAAATGGATATGGATTTAGATCGATGTGATCCGAACCCGACCCCTTAACAGGCCTACATACAGTTATAAACCTTTTTACTGTGATTTTCCCCCGTTTTGTTTGAAAATTTGTTGTTTTCTTTAGACCACCAAAAGTATTGTGTTTCGTGTTGTCCAAATTCCGATATCTTTACTTTTTTAACATGATTAATAGGGTTAGTTAGGGGTATCTTAAAACAAATAATTTAAAGTGTATAATTGTCATGTGAGTAAAAAATAAATTATTATTTATAAGTTTTTTAGGTGTTTAGATAATTTTATTTATAAGTTTATGATATGTTTGGTAAATTATAATTTATAATTATAATTTTTTATTTAAATATAAATAAAAATAATACAATAAATTTAATACATGGATGTAACATTAAATGACAAAATTTGAACATAGGAAAAATAAAAAATTATAAGTTATTTAAAGCAAAAATGTCAAAGCAAAAAAATTTAAATATTTACTTAGTACTAATAGTTATGTATTCCTAAATAATTTATTAAATCCAAACTTAGCATCAATATAATAAAAAAATTGATTTATTGTGCTAGATTATAGCTTGTGCTACGCACATGGTATTTTAAAAAATTATTTTACATAGATAATAATATATAATAATAATAATGGTAAATTAAAAAAATCATATAACTATATATTTATAATCAAACAATACAATTGAGAAAGAAATAATATAAATTAAGTAAAGTGTTACTTTTATATGTTAGAATAAATGCATTTAGCGAATTAATTCAATTAGATATTCTATTGAATAGATTATGTGATAATTTACATTAATGAAGTTACCAAAACTAAAAGATTAATTCAAATTTTACTAGGAACTTACCATAAATATTATAAATGACATATATGATATTTAAATTTACATATTGACATTCTGTATTTAAAAGCGGGCCAAATATGTAGATGGATTTTATACAAACCAAAAAATGGATACTAAACCTAAAAGTGGATAGTCCATGGATCAAAATAAAACTAAAAATATTAACCGAACCAAAATATGGATACCAAACCTGAGGTATGGGTTATGATAATAATGATAAATTAAATAAATCATATAACTATATATTTATAATCAAACAATACAATTGTGAAAGAAATAATATAAATTAAATAAAGTGTTACTTTTATATGTTAGAATAAATGCATTTAGCGAATTAATTGAATTAAATATTTTATTGAATAGATTATGTGATAATTTGCATTAATGAAGTTACTAACATTAAAAGATTAATTCAAATTTTAGTAGGAATTACCATAAATATTATAAATGACATTTATGATATTTAAATTTACATATTGACATTCTGTATTTAAAAGCGGGTCAAATATGTAGATGGATTTTATACAAACCAAAAAATGGATACTAAACCTAAAAGTGGATAGTTCATGGATCAAAATAAAACTAAAAATATTAACCGAACCAAAATATGAATACCAAACTTGAGGTATGGGTTATGCAGCAATTTATAATATATAGATAGACTCAAAATGTCACATGTATCTTATCTATAGTGTTTATAGTGTCGGATATTATGCGTTTAAACACTAAAATCAAACAAAATAATATAAGTTGAAAGCTAAATGTATTGTTCAGCCAACTTTAAGCTTATTAATATAAAAATTGTTGATAAACCGGTTTAAATTATTTGCCAATCACTTCACAGAAAATACAAATGGATTTTGGCCCATTCAAGTAACCATATTTGGTGCCTGTTTGGCAAAATTTTTTTTACGGATTTATTGATTTATTTTCGGGTAAAAATTTTATATTTCGATAATTTTTCTTTTTATACAAGTATTTAATTTATGTTTGAAATTCAATAAGTTCCAAAAATAAGTTGGAAAGTTAGAAATCTTAACTTTCAACTTAAAATAAGTTGACTTATTCTGTAAAATAAATTCTCCCAAACACCCCCAAACAGCCTTCAAAATTTTAGATTATTTTTCGAAAAATGACACATACTCTAGTTGTGACGGTCTTTTTCATTTTTGAGATACATTAACATAAATATGAATGCATAACCAATAAATTAAAATGGCTTGAGTTAGTTCGGTGATGGACTGTCGTATATTTATTGATATGGGTTGAAAATAAGTTCTAAAGATATATTTAATGTTGCATTAAATAAATATAAATTGGTCCAAGGTTAAAGCCTAGTAATGAGGTCCAAGACCCTTAATTAAATAATAAATTCATAGTTTATAAATCAGCCAAAAAAAAGCCTCCGTTATTGAGTCCAAAAGGGAACCAATCCATTCAAGGAGTAGTCCCCAAGACATACGAGTCCAATAGGAATCAGCCTTCCTCGTGGAAGGATCCAAAATTCTATCTAAAGTGGGTAACTTGTCCACCAAGACACCAAACCCTACTTTAAGTCCAAGGCATCCAATGCCTATATAAAGGTCCTGACCCCTCATTCTCCGAACAACGTTTTTGGGGCACAGCTCCATACGTCACCTGAGTTTTAGGCTTAATCCTCGAATAAGGACATACAAGCCACTACGTCCTTGGTGTGCCCCAGCCGCTATAGCTCCCGAGGGCTTGATTCTTGATGTTCATCAAGGTAGGTAGGCATCTTGCGAGGATTGACTAGTCCCGACAGCAAGAGCATCCACCATTAAAGCTCGAAGCTCTCAATACCTAGCAATAAATACATAATTAATTACACCCTAGTTTTTATTCCAGAACATTTGACGCCGTCTGTGGGAAGAAGACGTCAACCATGGAAAATACACGGAGATAAAAAAAATGGATGTGACGTTCCACCAGCCTCAATACGCTTTCCGACCACCGTTGTTGGAACTCAACCAACACATACCGCTATACAATGGTTGAACCCTCTAGGAACAGGAATTTAAACGAGTCTCCAAATGAGCTGAACGACTCTAAACTCTCCAGGGGCGGATCCCCAATTCTAGGCATGATTATGCCCATAATAGGCAAGCATGATTACAAATCTCTACCACGGTGCTTCCACCACTAACAGATCAGAACCCAAGTTATGGGCTCCCACCCAAACGAGGGGATGATTCACCCCGTATTTGAGGCTTGGAACCACCTATGTAGCGGGAAAAAGAAGTCTCGATCGTACATTAAAGATGATGAAAGAGTAATCGGACCGATGATCCACTCCCCTTGACTTTCATTCAGGGAACGACTCCCCCAAAAACGCATCTCCAAGGAGTGAATCCCCAATTGCAGATGATGGTCTCACCTCTGGCTAATGGAGCACAAGGAGCACAGATCGCCACCACCATCATGATAATCCCAATAACTCACAACCCCGTTTGTGGGTGACAACAACCGTTCCCAGTTGCTGATAGAACCATCGATTTACTCATGAGAAGTATGTGTCTCAATACGTTGAAGGCTTGGTCCCCTTGTCGGAGGAAACTAAAGTTTCTCCGGATCATACACCAAAGACGACTTATCGTCTGAAGAAGATGAGGAAGAGGACGTCCGTTATAGAAAGGGACGTCAAGGCAAGGAGCCCACCAGAGGAGCAGGACGTTCTCAACCCCGAGAGACTGAAGGAACGGCTCCTTAGGCCATAAACGAAAAGATTTGAGGGCTCAAATTACTCATCCGCAGCAGCCGACTGTGGGTTCAATGAATTCAGGGACGAATCCCCTTCGGATGGTGGTTTCGCCCCTCTAGCGCACCGTTGGGACTAAAAATGTCCATCTCCATCACTACACAATGAACTTAGGTTCCCACTAATGGGATGTCGTTCATCGATGGTAGAAGTGACCAGTAACACGAGGCATACGCGCCTCAATGCATTCAAAGCCTAGAACGCCAATGAAGGAGTCATGATTTCTCCGGACCCTATACTATTGACGATTTGTCATCCACTGATGGAGATAACTATATTAGAAGGAGAACCAGGCAAGGAGCTCGAAGGAGGTTCTGGGCCTTCTCATCCCCGTGGATCCAAAGGATTGGCTCCCAAGACTTTAGGAGGGAGGATACTCGCTCATGAATCGCATATCCAAAAATTGAAAAAAAAACTTTGATTCCAATAGGTAGGAAGGCCAATGGAGAATGAAGGATGTGTATTGACTTCATTGATATGAAAGATTCATGTCTCAGTGACTACTTTCCCCTACCAAAGAACGATACATTGACCGATGCAACAAAGGTGACGTCCCAAAGAGGTGACGTATCAAAGATTGATAAGATTTTTGAGCATCTTATTGGGAAGAATATAGAAGTTCATGTATATGACATGTTAATAAAGAGCCTCGATAAGGCAAATCACATCGAACATTCTCATGAGGTCAACCACGATAAGAGTAGAGCAATCCTTGTCACGGAACCTCAACATGTTGACATAACCAAATTACGGAAAGTTACTGTACTTACACTTGGCTGTACTTGATACGGCTTTGAGTGTCGTCCTCGTAAAAGGAAGACAAGGTTCAGAAACCCATCTGTTACGTGAGAAAGGTCTTGTATGAGACAAAGTAACAACAATGAATCCCCAAGCACTCGCTGACTTCGTGGTTGAATTCACCATTGACAACCAAAAAGTCGGGGGGCAGGAGGTAGTACCCCAAGAGGGCAAAGGATTAGAGAAAGAGAATCCAGAATCGGTACTCAAGGAGTATTGGATCAATTTTTATGGAGAATCAAAAACAAAATTAAGTGAGAACATACCCCGATGGGTTCATGATTCCCCAACGACAAACAATGAGGTTGAACGCAAAGCCGTGATAGCCATACTTGGTTTGGCCGGAGCCCCGAGGGTCAAAACCTTAAAGTCCGTGGAGACTCAAGATCGGTAGTACCAAAAGTGAACGGTGAGTTCAAGGCCAAGGCTGGAACCGTGATAAATTAGTTGAAACATGACTCAATTCAATGAATGTTACGAGGGAGGAAAACTTAATGGTTGATGTCTTATCCATGTTTGCCTCTTCAGAGATAGAGAATTATGTTGGGCGTTCTTACTTCCAAGTCTTGGAGACCCAAAGCGTTAATAGAAAAGCTGATAACATCTGTAGGCATGAGAAGCCATTGGATAGATCCTACAAAGGCTCACCAAGAAACCGGTTGGTTACCCGATAATGCCTTGGAGGCACAGAAGTTGTCAGTAAGAACACTAAGGCCTCAAAACGCGAATTTAACCTTGAAAGAAACTCAGGCGAAAGTCTGTGGGCAGCACTCGGGGGCAGGAACCTTGCCCATAAGATCACCAGATTGGGATTCTACTGGCCAGTCATGATGGCTGATGCTAGAAGTTATTTGCGATCGATATCCAAAAACACGTAACTGTTGATCAATCCCCTGAATGTGGCAATGTGGGGATAAGTGTTCTTGGTTCATTCCCAATGGCAAATGCCTAAAGGAAGTTCCTGATAGTTGCAATTGATTCCTTCATGAAATAGATTAAGGCCAAACTCCAAGCCAATATAACTTGGTAGTAAATGACACAATTCCTGTGGGAAAGTGTGAAACGAAGATACGGACTTCCACCACTCCTGGTACCCAGAAATGGATGACAATTCAAAAACGAGGCTCTTACAAGCTAGAAGTGTTTGAAAGAAATGTTGTGCCTAGACTTGGCATACCCCAAACCTCAAGGTTTATCTGAGCATCCGATTAGGACACACCACATGATCAGACTAATTAGAAATAAGGCTCGAATAGGCCACGTTTCATTCAATCGAAGGCTCGAATAGGCCACGTTCCATTCAATCGAAGGCTCGAATAGGCCACGTTCCATTCAATCGAAGGCCCGGATAGGTCACGTTCCATTCAATCGAAGACCCGAATAGGCCACGTTCCATTCAATCGAAGGCCCGGATAGGCCACGTTCCATTCAATGGAAGGCCCGAATAGGCCACGTTCCATTCAATCGAAGGCCCGGATAGGCCATGTTCCATTCAATTGAAGGCTTGAATATGCCGCATTCCATTCAATTGAAGGCTCGAAAAATGCGAGCAATAAGCACAAGCTATCGCTAAAAGATAGACCTCGGAACGAGATTTAATTTGATATATTACAAAATTAAATCGGAGCAACGAGTAAAGAGTTATGAATATTTTCGCATTCCTGATCTAAGGAGTCAGGATTCCTGATCGAAAAGCCTTCGACCCGAAAGAAGAAAATGGCATTAATTCGACCAGAATTCTGATATAAGAGGTCAGGATTCCTGGTAGGAGGGATCAGAATTCCTGAACTAAGGGGTCAGGATTCCTGATCTAAGGGATCAGAAATCCTGATCTAGGGAGTCAGGATTCCTGATCGAAATTACATCGATCAGACTGTAAAAACGGCCCATAATTCGACCAGAATCCTGATCGAAATTCGACCAGGATCGTGGTCGAAAAGCCGTCGACCGGACTACATTTGAAGCCCGTAATTCGACCAGAATCTTGATCTGAGAGGTCAGGATTCCTGGTCCGAGGGGACAAGATTCCTGATTTGAGAGGTCAGGATCCCAAGTCAAGAATCCTGATCTAAGGGGTCAGGATTCCTGATCGAAAATCCATCGACTATGACACATAAAGCACCCATAATTCGATCAGAATCTTGGTCTACGGGATCAGGATTTCTGGTCTAAAGGGTCAGGAAACATTTTTGAAATAAATATTTTTTGAAAATAATTTATTTTTATGCATGTTGCACAAAAAAAGAGGTATATAATGAAAATTTGTATGTGCCTAGAGTTATGAATGACCTAAATTCAAGACGAATTTCGTAGCTTTGGAAGCCAATAATGCCAAAAATACGATCTTAAATTACGAAAATATTAAGGCTGAGTACCCTTCTAAAATTATAAAAATATTATTATTTATAATAACATAGAAAAATTATTATTATTGTCAAAAATAATAATAATAAAATTCGGGTCGGACTTTATTCGAGTTAAATTTTATCCGAGTGGGACACATTCGATTTGGGGACCGAAATTATTCAAAATTCGGACAAAACAAATATTATTATTTGTTTTTAAAAAAAATCGAACTCAATCCTGCTCGAGGATTTCTCCTCGATTTTGCAAAAACCAGACAGCAAAAAGTGGCTGTAATTCGACCACAAACCTGGTCGATTACATGGCAAATTGCAGTTTAGTACCCAGGTTCTGCTGAGTCTATGAAAAGGCCCCTGAACTTTATATGCTGACACAAATGCCCCTGCACTTTAAAACCTGAAAGAAATATTCCTATAATTTACATTTTGACGAAAAGGCCCCTGTTGTTTGTAAAATTACAAACAACCCCTAGGATTTAAACATTGACAAGCCAACCCCTGAACTTTGTAAGTTGACAAAAATTTCCTGGAAAATTACGAAATAGTCCCTCTAAAATGCACATGTGCACAAAACCGATATTTTCGATTAAAATATTCGAATAATTTTCAAGAAATCGTCCGATGACACCAAAAAATTACAAATTTCGTAGGGTTGAGATCCCATAAATTATTTTAAGACTCATATAAGACCAGATAATTCGTGAATGACATATTTAAATTGTCGAGAATGATCCAAAAAATACCTGTGGGTACCAAAAAATTCATAAAATATTCTTTATTATAATACCTGAGTCTACCACATATAAGTTAATCAATTAGAAAATTATGAATTATTATAGAACCAGTCACAACGCAGTCCTAAATTTTAGACCAATCATATTATATTAAGAGTTTTCCTTATTTACATTTTCACCCTACTTCATTAACTATGGTTAGTTAACACTTCTATATTTTAAATACAATAATGATTTTATTTAACATATCCATAAATACATATTTTTAAATCAAAAAATATTTACTAAAAATTCACAATTTTTAATTTGAAATCAATCACGATATATTATTATATATTTTAAATTAAATTTCATAATTAATCATTCATTAATCAACTACTATTTTAATATAAAATCAATCACAATCATATTATCATACACTATAAATAGATTTTCATAATACATGTTGTATAATTAATTTTTTTTAAATAATTATAATCTAACTCAACTATAAATCTGAAAAATCGGATTTGAAATCAAATTTGAATTAACTTGGATAAAATCCATACCTTCAAAGACTATCAGACACTATAAATAGATTTTCATAATACATGTTGTACAATTAAATTTTTAAATAATTATAATCTAACTCAACTAGAAATCTGAAAAATCGGATTTGAAATCAAATTTAAAATAACTTGGGTAAAATTCATACCTTCAAAGACTCGATTGTTTTAAAAGCTCAAAAATATATTTATTCAAAATTTGTCAATAAAATTATTTATTTAATAAATATAAACCAACACTACAACATCGGATTTGAATCATATTTTAAATAACTTGGAAAAATTCATATCTTCAAAAACTCGATTTTTTTGAAGGCTCGAAAATATATTTATTAATAATTTGTTAATGAAATTAATTAATAAATTTTTTATTATATTCAAAGTTTTCTTTATTTATCATTCTTATCTTATTATATTAACCATGATTACTTAACAATTTAAATTTAAATTTAGTAGTTACTTGATTTTACATATCCATATATTACATATTTTTTAATGTTAAAAAACATTTATAATAAATTAGTATAAATTTAAAATCAATCAGGATTACAGTTAGGTGTAGTTAACCAATCCAAAAATTTTGAATTGTTTTAGGAACAATTAGAGGTCATTCCTAATTTTAGACCAATCATATTATATTAAAAGTTTTCCTTATTTATCATTCTTATTCTATTATATTAACCATGATTAGTTAACAATTCTAAATTAAATATAGTAGTTACTTTATTTAACATATCCATATATTACATATTTTTTAATATTAAAAAACAATTATAATAAATTAGTATATAATTAAAATAAATCAGGATTATATATAAATATAATATTAAGTGATTTTTACAATTTTTATTTTCCACTCTTTTGATTTACAATTAATCATAATTACATTGTTATACATTACGGATTAATTTTATAAATATATATAAGAGCCATTTAGAATTTACCACATAAATTAAAGTAATCATATCATTCTCATCCTAAATTACTTATCTTGGTTACTTAACAATTTTTTTGAAATACAAAATTTATTTTATTTAGTACATGCATAAATTAAATATTTTTTAAAGTGATAAAATATTTACTAACTTATCAATCTTTTAATTTAAAGTCAATCAAATTTATACTATTATATTTTATGAGATAATTTTCATAAATATCAACTACAATCATAATATAATACAGTATATAGTTATATATTACAGATTAATTTTCATAAATAATTAATAACTAATTAATCACAATTTTTGATTTAAATCAATTACAATTACATCATTATATATTGATACATCTATTTTTTGAACATGTCTCTATGTATATAGCCATTTTCCAAAATTGTGTATTTCTTAATTGATTTTAATATAAATATATTATTTTAATACATGAGTCTATTTTATTTATATTATATAATATAGTATTTAATATCTTAAACTCTCGATCTACAATCATAAGTTGCAATCAAATTTGAATAAATCTACTATTATTGAATAAAAAATTGAAAAAATTGAAAAAAAATTACCACACTATTCTAAATACACGTTCAAAATTTAAATTAATCAATTATTAAAAAAACCTAACAACCAGTTAAAATATTAAAATGAATTTTAAACTAATTATCTTTAACATTTTACTTATCAATGTTTTTTAGCTATGCAATAATTAATGGGACAAACAAATTGACCTGACAAGATATTTAAATTATTCAAAATACTAAATATACTCTCAAATAGTATTAGACATTATTTGGTGTATAAATTATCACATTACAGAGTCAATGAAGATGTTGTTATTGAATATTTTTATAGCAAATTCGTCAACTCGGCGCAACAATTCTTATAAATCAGTATTTTTTTATATATAATTAATTTATCAATAAAAGGACATAAGACATCTTCAAAATTTTAAATTCTTTTATATAAATTGCTATAAGAACCAATATAACAAAATCCAAATCAATTCGAACAACCGACCATAGCTACGATTCTATACTATCCAAATCAATGAACCAGTATAACAAAATCCTGTAGATCTAAGATTTCGGATGCCAAAATAAAAGAACATACTCTCACAAAAAAGAAAGAACAAAATCCAATTATGGGTAGACAAAGATAACTAACGGGGTACTAGGCTCTCGATAAAGAGATATATTTATTGAAAAATAAAGTAAAATCAAGGAAAAAAATGGAAGTTATCATTCACAAGGACAAAATACAAAATCCAATATATCAGTAGATAAAATCTACCATCGGGTTACTAGAATCTCAATAAAGATATATTTTTATTGAAAACAACAGAGCAAAATCAAGGAAAATAATAAAAGGTGGGCTTATTATCAACCAAAATTGATGTCAGGCCCTAAACATTGGTTTAGTATTTTTTTGGGAGAGGAGCAGAGAGAGGAACAGCTATAGCCATCGTTATAAAAATCACTATTATTGCTAACTATATAGGTTAATACATAAAATTATATATTGTTCTAATAAAAGGTTCCTTTTTTAATTTTGTATTCTTGAATTAAATTAATAGTATTCAATTTCCACATCATAATCTAAGAACAGATATATCAAATTCGCTTGGTTGGTTGATAATATTTATTTTTAATATCAACAGACCTTTAAATATAGGTAAAAAAGCTTAACAACTTGGTATAGATTCTAAATAAACAAAGATATTTATTAGTCTTGTTTTGTCTAAACAAAACAAATGTATCAGGTTTCGATATTGGATCGGGTTTTGGATAGGATAACAATTCGGTACAACTGAAATTCAAATCCAAATCGAAACTATTTCGGGTTTAATATTTAATTATAAACTGGAATCCGAAAATTCGGGTTCGGTACATCCAAAATTTCGGGCTTTGGATCGGGTACTATTAGATCGAATTAATTTGCCACCCCTATTTATGGGTGGGTAAGAGAAAAATAATATTTAATATACCATGTTCTAATAGAAACAAAATAAAAAAAATCAACCTTCAAACTCCCAAAGTGAATATACACATTTTAAGTTGTCATTAAAAACAAGTTGAGGGCAATCATCATAACCTCTAACAATCATATCATACTCTACGAACGGGATATGTTGGATATGGTTGGTTGATTGATAATATTTATTTTTCTATAGTAAATCAATTTACTAATGAAAGAACATACAATTTGTAAAAATGATATTGAACAAACACATATGAAACCAGATTATAAGAAAGTTTCCTTTATCATAACTGCGTTCGTTTAATGGATCTTACACAGTAGAGATCCTCTCTCACATTGCTGAAACATGCAATATTTTGTTGAGAGACAATCTTATGATTTATTATAGTCGTGAGAAATAAGTGTTTATGAATTTTCAATATGTATTTGAAAAATTTATCGCAACCCATATAAATT
Organism: Saposhnikovia divaricata; assembly: GCA_036435485.1. NCBI lineage: Eukaryota > Viridiplantae > Streptophyta > Magnoliopsida > Apiales > Apiaceae > Saposhnikovia > Saposhnikovia divaricata. The sequence continues at coordinate 41,444,757 of CM071599.1, forward strand.
TTTTGATTAAATTAATATGATAAAAATTCTAGAAATCCACGATACTTTACATTTAAATACACCAAATTTCTAAAAGAACAAAACTTAAAATATGGGTAAAAAACTTATGAACTTGGTAGAAAGATTCCAAAAAATGAGAAAAATTAAATGAAAAATAAAATTAAGAAAAACAATAAAGAGGGGTTTAGAGCGTTTCAACGGGCGATGTGGATGTTATGATAATTGTTTGATAATATTAATTTTATTGCAGTTGGTATAAAATTATGAATAAGTAATTCTATACTTAAATTAATTACATTCTCATGAAATTAACTTTTTTCCTAAATAATGATTAAAATAATATTTTTATATTAATTAATTAATTAATTAATTTTACCGTTCGGTGCGTAGCACGGGTAAAACGCTAGTTAGGAATAATACCTATGGGTACCAAAAAAATTCCTAAATCATTAGGAAAAATTACGAAAAATACCTGTTGGTACATAAAAATTCATAAATTATTAGGAAAAATACGAAAAATACCTGTGGGTACTAGAAAATTCCTAAAATATTAGGAATAATTAAAACACCTGTGGGTACAAGAAAATTTCTAAATATTTGCCGAGAATTTAAGGTTAAAAGACCTGTTAGAAAAATTCAAAGCCCTAAAAGTATGGGCCCAACTCAAAAAGGCACAGACCCAATTTATCAAGGTAATAGGCTCAATCCATAGGCCAAGTAACAAAAAAGGAGAAAAACAACCCTGTTAGGAATATGTTGTACTTGATGATAACTTCACAATCAATCAAATTGTTTAAGGTTTTGTAGCTGTCAACGGATGAGGATTTATAACTCTATCCGTTGACAGGTAGCTCATCAACGGATGAGGTTTTGTAGCACACTGCAGTATCTCTATGTTATCAGTTGATAGTGTTTTTATCCACAGTCATGTTGACTATCAACGGATAGGCAGAATAGGGTAGCCAATTGTAAATAAGCTATGCTATGTAATTCTGTCTAAGTGAAAGTGTATCAACGGATGAAGACTAAACTCTATCAACGGATACAACTCAAATCCACTCTATCAACGGATACAGCTCAAGTCCCAACATCAACGGATACTGCTCTATACATCATCAACGGATGTCAGTATACATCATCAACGGATAATCATTGACACTGTCTTCTATGATTAGCTGGAGATTAGCAGTTGATAAGGACATGTTTGACTGACAGATCACATGAGTTGAAAGTAGATACAAAAAGCAGTATGGCAGCCATACTTTGGAAACACAGAAGAAAGAAGCATTCCATTTACACTATGAATACAAGAAAGGTGCAGGAGACATGTCTGAACACAAGGACAACCTTTCGGCTACATGTGTATTTGCAGTGTAGTAGCAAGTCAACTAGAATTAGATTAGTATTATCTTATTCCAGTAGTACTTGTAAAACTTGGGATATATAACCAAGTGTAGCAACTCTTTGTAGGTTAAGAAAATAGACATATTTGCTTAGGGTTTCTTGAATATCTTTAGAAGCAAAGAATTGTAAAACGGCAGCTGTGTACATTTTGTATCACAGAGTTTTCTTCAAATAACAGCTTCAGGTGGTGCATATTAACCACCTGATTTTATATGTGTTTGTGTTTAAATCTTACATTGCAATTATCTCTTCATAAGTTTCTGAAGTTCTTATCAGAAATTTATAAATATCAAGAATTGTATTCAACCCCCCCTTCTACAATTATACAAGTGTGTAATCTGGGAATAACAGTTGGTATCAGAGCAAGCTTCTAACATATTTGAAGTTTAAAGATCAACACACTTCCAACATGTCTAAGAAGGATTATGGAGTGAAGATTCCAGTTCTTGATAGAGAAAATTACTTTCACTGGAAAGTAAAAATGCGTCTACATCTCTCGTCTATTGATGAGGGTTTTGTGGATTGCATTGACAAGGGTCCTCACGTTCCAATGAAGACGGCAACAAGAGTTGGCCTGGCTGATGATGTGCCTGACACTTTCATTCCCAAACCTGTTTCTGAGTGGAGTCTTGAAGATATTGCAGAAGTCCACAAAGACAAAAAGGCCATGAATATTCTATTCAATGGTTTAGAAACAGACATGGTTGACAATGTTATTAACTGCACTACCGCCAAGGAAGTATGGGACATTGTTCAAACCCTGTGTGAAGGAACAGAACAGGTAAGGGAAAACAAGATGCAACTACTAATCCAACAGTATGAACATTTTCACTTTAAAAGTGGAGAAACATTGAATGATACATTTAGTAGATTTCAAAAGCTACTAAATGGTTTGAAACTGTATGGAAGAGTCTATCAAGTTAAAGACTCTAATCTCAAATTTCTGAGATCACTGCCCAAGGAATGGAAGCCAATGACTGTTTCTCTAAGAAACACTCAAGAGTACAAGACATTTACTCTTGAAAGGCTCTATGGAACTTTAAAGACATATGAGCTGGAAATGGAGCAGGATGAAGAGATTAAGAAGTCTCAAAAGAAAAGTGGGTCAGTTGCACTCGTTGCCAATTTGGAGCAAAAGGAGGAAAGGACAGAAACTGCTAGTTCTACACCAAACAGGGAGGTTTGTAAAGGTAGAGCAGAATCAAGCAGGAGCAAGGAAAAGGTGTCTAAGGAATTGAATGCCCTTCAGCAGGATGAATTGGATGAGATAGATGAGCACTTAGCTTTTCTATCTAGGAGATTCTCTAAGCTGAAATTCAAGAGAAACTCTGGGATGGCCAAGCCATTTAACAAGGATTTTTCCACAAACAACTATGTGGATAAATCCAAAATTAAATGCTACAATTGTGGGATTGCTGGTCATATGATAAGTGAATGCAGGAAACCTAGATCTGAGAACAAGGGAAAGCCAACTGAGGTTGTTGACTATAAGAAGAAATATTTTGATCTTCTCAGGCAGAAAGGAAAGGCATTCTTGACCCAAGAGTATGACTGGGCTGTTGATGACAATCATTCTGATGATGATGCTGAGTTAGTCAACCTTGCTTTAATGGCTGATTCTGGAGAGCAGGAAGCAAGTTCAGCTAGCAATCAGGTATTTTCTACTAATCTCTCTGAGCTCACTAAAGAGGAATGCAATAGTGTTATAGATGAAATGTCTACTGAACTATATCACTTAAGTGTTACTCTTAAATCACTTACTAAAGAGAACAATAGAATTAAAGAGTCTAATCTGTTTTTAAGTGATAGAAATGCTGCTCTAGAATCTCAATTTCTAGAATTTGAGAAAATGAGAGTTGATTGCAATAATGCTAAAAGTGAACTTGAAGCTGTGTTAAAAAGAGAACTGATTTTAAAAGACCAGCTTGAAAAAGAACAAGGGATAATTGCTAAATTTCAAAGTTGTAGGAATATTTCTCAAAACATAATAGAAGTTCAGGGAATAGAATCATTTGTGAAGGATACCTGGACTCAAAGGAAAAAGGAGCTAGAACCTGGCCTTGAGGATCTAGAGACTATTTGTGAATCAACGGATAGTGATCATCCGTTGACAGATGAACCGTCAACGGATGAGAGGTATCTGTCGACTAACAAAAAGTCTGTTAGTAAGAAGGAACTTAGGAAACTGGACATCAAGTATGGTCCAGTAAACAAGAATTTTGTTAGTGGTGAGTGCAGCAAAACCAAATCCAGTGGGAAGGCTAAGACAGGTGATTTACACAACAAAAAGGCTGTTGGTAAATCAGACAATGAAAAGGTAGAAATTGAGGGCAAAAAGAAAAAGAACAGAAATGGTAAGATAGGCATCAACAAGAAAAACAATTACTCTCCTGACAAGTTTGCTCCTAGGAAAACTTGTAGTAATTATAATAGTGTCAATCATTTATCTTCTAATTGCAAGATTGTTAACAAGGCTCCTGTTCATGTACCTCAACCAATGCCATGTATGCCTGCAATGCCTGGTTTGTATGAAAATGCTAGTTTTTCAAATCCATATGTGAACATGCCATATGTGTCTAATCCATACTTTCAATCTATGAATGTGCCACAAATGTCATGGAACCTACCTAACATGAATAATATGTATGCTAATTTTCCACACATGCATGCATCCAATATTCATGCAAATGAGCATTTGTCAGACCCCATTACTCAAGCATCTACACCTAAGATGAAGAATGCTAAGAGTGCAAAGTCAAAGGCTAACAAGAAAGGACCCAAGGAAGCTTGGGTACCAAAATCAACTTGATTTGTTTTTGAAATGTGTGCAGGGAAACAGAAGGAATCTATGGTACCTAGACAGTGGATGTTCTAGGCACATGACAGGAGATTCAACCCTGCTCACAGAGTTCAAGGAAGGAGCTGGCCCTAGAATTACCTTTGGAGATGACAGCAAAGGATATACTAAGGGATATGGCCTGATTTCAAAAGACAATGTCATCATTAAAGAAGTGGTTGTAGTTGAAGGTTTAAAGCACAATTTGCTGAGTATCAGTCAGATTTGTGACAAAGACTATGAAGTAAAGTTCACAAAAGAAGCCTGTGTTGTTTCTGCCAAGGAAGACAACAATGTGGTATTGACAGGCTTTAGAAAAGGAAATGTTTACATAGCTGACTTCAATTCAGCATGCTCAGAATCCATTACTTGTCTCTTCAGCAAAGCAAGTAAGGATGAGAGTTGGCTATGGCATAAGAAGCTGTCACATTTGAATTTTAAAGTTATGAATGATTTGGTAAGAAAGGATCTTGCTAGAGGGATCCCTCATTTGGAGTTTGTAAAAGATGGGCTATGTGATGCCTGCCAATTAGGGAAACAAAAGAAATCATCTTTCAAAAGCAAGACAGAGTCATCCATTGTTAAGCCTCTTCAATTGCTGCATATGGATTTATTTGGTCCAGTAAATGTCATGTCTATTTCAAAGAAGAAATACTGTCTGGTGATTGTAGATGATTTTTCTAAGTTCACATGGACTTTCTTCCTGCACTCCAAGGATTGTGCAAGTGAAATCATTATCAATCACCTCAGAATGCTAAACAATGGTTCTGAAGACAGAGTACAAAGGATCAGGAGTGACAATGGTACTGAATTCAAGAATTCCACAATGAAGATTTTCTGTGAAGAGAATGGAATTGTCCATGAGTTTTCTGCTGCCAGAACACCTCAACAAAATGGGGTTGTTGAAAGGAAAAACAGAACTCTCATTGAAGCAGCTAGAACAATGTTAAGTGAATCAAGATTACCAACATATTTCTGGGCTGAAGCTGTTAACACTGCATGCTTTACTCAGAATATTTCCTTGGTCAATCAAGCTAGAGGAATGACTCCTTATCAGTTATTAACCAACAAGAAACCAACTTTAGCTTTTCTACATGTCTTTGGATGTAAGTGTTTTGTGCTAAGGAATCATGGAGATAATTTAGGCAAATTTGAAGCAAAGGCAGATGAAGCTATTTTCGTTGGATATGCAGCAGGGAAAGCCTACAAGGTCTACAATCTAAGAACCAACATTGTTATGGAATCTGTACATGTTGTGTTTGATGATCAAAAGATTCTAGGCCTAAATGATGAAGGCTACCATGAAAAGTTGGAATTTGAGAATGAAGGTGAAGGAAGAATGTACTATGATGATGATGAGGAGAATGAAGATCATGACCACAGAGATCCACCTAGAGCTGTTATACCAACTAGAAGTGATGCTTACACTGAAAATGAAGCATCCGTTGATAGTCATTCTGGAGCATCCGTTGACAGTCATTCTGCAACATCCGTTGACACTATTAGAGATGCATCCGTTGACAGAAATTCTCAAGCATCCGTCGACAGGCAAAATGATGCATCCATTGACAGTCAACTTCATAACTCAGCAAGGACAACAAACTCAGGGGGAGTTTCTCATGGTCAAAGTTCAATGCTAAATCAACATGATCATGGAAATGAAGCAACCTCATCAAGATCAAATCTTCCACCTGCAAGAAAATGGACTAGAAATCATCCATTTGAGTTAATCATTGGTGAATCAAATTCAAGAGTCCAAACTAGAAGGGCCACTCAAGCAGAATGTCTATACAGTAGCTTCCTGTCTCAAGAGGAACCTAAGAAAGTGGAAGATGCCCTTCTAGATCCAGATTGGGTGTTAGCAATGCAAGAAGAGCTAAACCAATTTGAAAGAAATAAAGTATGGAAACTTGTGCCCAAACCTGATGATAGAAGTGTCATAGGTACTAAATGGGTTCTCAAGAATAAGACAGATGAAAATGGCATAATTGTGAGGAATAAAGCTAGATTAGTGGCAAAGGGCTATTCTCAAGAAGAAGGAATAGATTTTGATGAAACTTTTGCTCCAGTAGCAAGACTTGAGGCAATAAGAATCTTTCTAGCCTATGCAGCACATGCCAATTTCAAAGTCTATCAGATGGATGTCAAAAGTGCCTTTCTAAATGGGGAACTGGAAGAAGAGGTCTATGTCCATCAACCTCCTGGTTTTGAGGATCCAGAATTTCCAGAATATATATATCTTCTCATGAAAGCACTTTATGGTTTGAAGCAAGCACCAAGAGCCTGGTATGACACTTTATCTCAATTTCTTTTGGAGAACCACTTCACTAGAGGTACAGTAGATAAAACCTTATTTCATAGGGATATTAATGGCTCTTCAATACTTGTTCAAATCTATGTAGATGATATTATTTTTGGGTCTACAGATGAGAAGCTTTGCAAAAAGTTTGCCAAACTTATGCAAAGTAGGTATGAAATGAGTATGATGGGTGAATTAACTTACTTTCTTGGCCTACAAGTAAAGCAAGTTAATGAGGGCATTTTCATAAGTCAAACAAAATATATTTATGATCTCTTAAAGAAATTTGACTTAATGGATTGTACATCTGCTAAAACACCTATGGCCACTGCAACTAAGCTTGAGTTGAATACTAAGGAAAAGTCTGTGGACATCTCAAGTTATAGAGGCATGGTAGGTTCACTTTTATACCTAACAGCTAGTAGACCTGATATAATGTTTTCTACTTGTCTTTGTGCTAGATTTCAAGCTGATCCTAGAGAGTCTCACTTAATAGCTATTAAAAGAATTTTCAGGTATCTCAAGGGAACACCAAACCTTGGCATTTGGTACCCAAGAGAATCTGGTTTTGATCTAACTGGCTATTCAGATGCAGATTATGCAGGTTGCAGAGTTGATAGGAAAAGTACTACAGGTTCCTGTCAATTTCTAGGAAACAGGCTTGTGTCATGGTTCAGTAAGAAACAAAACTCAGTCTCCACTTCTACAGCTGAAGCTGAGTACATTGCGGCTGGAAGCTGTTGTGCACAGATTCTATGGATGAGAAACCAACTCATTGACTATGGTCTAAAAGTTGAGAAGATTCCAATTTTCTGTGACAACACAAGTGCTATTGCCATCACAGGGAATCCAGTGCAACATTCGAGAACCAAGCACATTGACATCAAATACCACTTCATTAGAGAACATGTGATGAATGGTACAGTAGAAATGCACTTTGTGCCAAGTGAAATGCAGCTTGCAGATATCTTCACCAAGCCTCTTGATGAATCCACATTCACAAGATTGGTAGGTGAGCTAGGTATGCTTAACTTGTCATAATTTCAAGTGATATTTGATTTCAATGATTTGAAGCTGGAAATGTGTTTTGATTTACTTGAAAGTTAAAACTTTCAGAAAAATTTTCTGCAGAAATTTTGCCTAAGGCAAAATTAGCTTATCAACGGATATCCTTTTATCCGTTGATAGTATAAACACATTACTAGATTTTTGCATGTCAACGGGTAACAGGCTATCCACGTCATCAACGGATAAACTGTATCTCAACCGTTCATTCTATATCCGTTGATATACATTTTTTTTTAACCGTTGGTAACCGTGTATATCTAATCATGGCTGTACTTATTCTCTTTTTATTTATTATCTGACAGTTACTTTTGACCAATGGAGTAATTACTTTTAATTATTTCATTTTTAATTCTTGAAAAATATAAAAGGCGAACTTGTACTCTCACATCTCACTTTTATTCATTTTCAAGCATATCAAAAGTTAACTGCATCTTCTTCCCTAAAACTCTCTGTAACCAAAGTTCAACCACTTCAATGGCGCCTATTGTTAAGATGATGTCCTCCACTGGGTTTACCTATGAGAAGAACAATTTCGCGGCCTTTGTTGACACAGTGAATGCTCCAGAAGCTTACCACACTTTGATGAGTTTCGTGAAGAAATGCAAACTGTCATATGCTATGACGGCTACCACTCCCTTAATCCACGAGGTAATTGAAGAAATGTGGACATCTGCTGAGTACAATGGCACAGACGGTACAATTGCTTTTTCTTTAAAGGGTAAAAACTATGTGGTTAATTCTGATGTAATAACTGCTTGTTTAAAATTGCCTGAGAATAACTGTCTGAAAGTACCTACTGATGCTGAAATTGTTGCCATGCTTAATTCTATTAATTATGCCCTTAGTACTGAAAACTTAGGGAAAATTGCTAGAAAAGGAATGGTTAAAGAATGGAGCTACTTCTGTGATGCCTTCATTAAAACTTTTTCAGGAAAAATTAGTAATTTTGATGCTGTTACCCAGTCCATGCTAACAATGATGTGTATGCTTTTAAATGATAAATTCTATAATTTTGGCACATTAGTTATGTATGAGATAGCTGCAAAGTTGGGTAAAAAGGAAACTAGGAGCAAGAATATCTACTTTGCTAGATTTTTAATGCTCTTAGCACTGCATGTGTCTGAGAATAAGCTATCCATTGCTAACCCGGATAGCAAGTTCCAATGTTTTGTTCAGGAGAAGAGAGTCTTAAGTGACCTGATTCGAATGAACCTCAATGCAGGAGTACAGTTGGTATATCTACCAATTGTTCAGGTAACTATCTCTAACTCTGAAACCCCTATCTCCAACCCCCAAATTTCTTTGCTTTCTAGTGTCACAATGGAGTCTGTAGTTGTGACCAAACAGGCTCCTACCAAAGTGACCAAATCCAAAGTTCCAAAACCACATTCTAAAAGGCAAACCTCAAGTGTCTCTCAAAAGACACCTGTTGTAAAAACTACCAAACCTCTTGAGGGGAGTGTGAAGGTGGTAGTGAGTGGTGAGGGACAGGGTGAACATCAAAGAAGCCCTAAGGATAAGGAAGGAGAGATGAGTGCAACCACCATTTCAGTCTCTCAAAAGACTGCTAATGTAACTACAGGCCAAATTCTAGTTACACTCTCCCAAAAGAGTGTGACTACTGAATCCAGTTCCCCACAAGGAACACTGCACAAGAGGGTTAGGGACACATATAGCCCAATCTCAAAAACCTATGGAAGAAGAGTGAAATCTAAAACCACAGGGGAATCACAGGGTGCACACACTGTACAGGAAACTGTACCTTCTCAAACTCAGTTTGATGTGGCTTCAATAAATGTGGAGTCACAGCCCCTTGATCTTAATCTTCAAATCGACACACATTACAATCCACCATCACCAACTCCTTCTCTGGATGTGGATATGATATCTACATCAATTCCTGATTCTCCATCTTTAAGATTCTTGGAGAAGCCCCACTCTGTAATTGGTGGTCATCATCTTTTAGATGATTTGTTGGACCATCAATCTTCCCTTCCAGAATTCTCAACACAGACTGTGGCCTCGAACTTAAAATCAATCTCCACAGATTCAGTGTTGGTTTTCTCTTCAATGGATAGAATTATTCCTTCCTCAACGGATATTCTTCATCCGTTGACAAGTGTTTCTCCATCAACGGATGCGCCTCTATCTAGCCATCCGTTGACAGCTATAACTCCTCCATCAACGGATATTCCTTATCCGTTGATAACTCACTCTACCACTGCTATATCTGACATTCCAGTGTCAAGTGTAGAGGAGTTCTCAGTAGTTGAAACACTTTTAGGTTTGAGGGAAGGGAGTGAGAGGCTGCCTTGTGAGCAGGCAAAAGGAGAGATAAATAATGAGAGGCTGGCCAATTCTTCCGGTCAGGCAAAAGGAGAGTTTGAGAGTTCCACCTTAGTAGGTGAAGGTGAGGGTGTGAGAGGTGTGAGCCAAGGGGAGCCCTTGATGCAAGAAAAGAGAGATGAGGGGAGAGAAGGGACTACAGGAGAGATAAGGATGGAAGAAGCAGCCATTGCTAGTGAGTCAATGGGGGTTGAGGATGCATCCAAGGAAATGGAATTTCAAAGAGAATATCAGTCCATGATTGACTCCATTTCTTTGGATGCTGAAACCTTTACTCACCCTGTTCCTGCCTATCAAATTCTGGCACAACAGGGCAATGTGGAAGCAGAGGAGGCAATGCACCTAGTGCACACCTCACAATCTCTACTTAGAGCTAAGGAATCTATAGCAGCTCTGCCAACCACTGCTGAGAGTGATGAATTTGACAATTCTAAAGATGAAGACAGCTAGAGCTCTGAAGATGAAGGTGGTAGCAGTATTCATGATTTTGCATTTGCTCAAAACTACACCTATCATCAACTTGATAGGGAAATCATAAGGCAATATAAATCTACCCTGGCTGAGCACCCAGAAGCAGATCCACAGAGAAAGGTTGTTCTTCAACAGGCAATTGACTCCCTAAAGTTACAAAAGATGCAAATGGTGATTCAGAGATCCAATTTAGAGGAGGTCAAACAAGAAATCAAGGATGTGAAGATCTCTGTGGATTCCAAGCTAGAGCAACTAGCTCCTACAGTCACTCAGAGGGTGTTGCAACAAAGGTTTCTCAAAGAAGACAACCTGGCTAAATCTGTGCAACTTCTCACTTCAAGAGTGGAAAAGATGGAATCCCAGATGGAGCAATTTCTTCAACATCAGAAACTGCAAACCCAACTGCTAGAAAGGTTAGTTGCAGCCCCAACTTCTAGTCAAACCCTTGATGCTAACAAAAAGGGGGAGAAAGTGGAAGAGGCTGTGGCAACTACAAGTCAAATCTTAATTTCTGAAAGAAGGGAAGCAGCAAGTGAGGGGGAGCAGCAGCCTACCATAGTGGTCAATCCACAAGAATTCATTGTCACAGCTTCCCCCAGCAAATCCAAACCTCTATCTGAAGAGTTTGATCTTTCAAACTTGACAGAAGAAGAAAAGCTAGCCAAAATTGAAGCTCTCCAAAAGATGAAAGAAGAAAACTATGAAAGGATAATGAGGACAGAAAGATTGATCAATCAATCTATTGCATCAAATCTGTTCTCTAGCCAAACCTCAGCTCCAACAATATCTACAACAATTCTGAAGGTGCTCACTCCAGCAATTGTGGCTCCTACATTCTATGATGCTGAGCCTTCTCATGTTAAGGAATTTGAACCCTACATCAAATCAAGACCATTCTCACCACCAAAAGCAAATGGGAAGAACAAGTTACAACTGGACTTTCCATTTCCCAAGGATGATGAAGAGAAGTTGATGGGTAAGGCAATCAAGGAATTCAAGGAGAAGACTAACAGTTGTGTAAGAGAATGGATGGATGTAATCATAAGGAATGGAAAAGTTCTAAACATATCCAACGGCCATCCTAGATTTGTTGAAGCCAAGAGAGAAGAGACTTCAAGGCTGCTAAGAGAATCTCAACCAAGCACTGAATATCAATATGAAAACTCAGATGAGAAGCAAGCAAGGCTGGCTCAAGAGTTATTGGATGAGGTAGAGGATGAATTGAGGGAACCTGAGGAAGTCCCCAAATTCAAAAAGAAAGGGAAATCAGTCCCCAAATCCAAGAGATTAAAATCACATGCAAGGAGGCCTGTCTCTCCAGAAACTGAAAACAAAGAGACAGTTGGTTTATCACAACCTATTGATGTGAAAGTATTCAACCCAGATGTAAATTTCCATGGTGAGCCTATAGTACCTAAAGAGGAACCAATGAATCTTGACTCCATTGAGGTTCCTTCATTCTTGCTGAAGCCTCAACAGAAGCCTACACAGAAGAAAAGGAAACCAAGGAAGCAACCTTCAAAGGAACCAATTCAAGTTGCTAGGGTACCTGCAATTGTCAAGCAGCCAATCTTGGAAAACAAGGATGATTTTATCTATCAGGCAGATATTGAAGAATACTCTGACATGAATCTTTATCTGGATGGATTGTCAGAAGTAAGAGGAATTGACAAATATAAACATTTGCCTGAAAGATTGGTCTTTGTATACAAGGGAGGAACGGAAAGGACATGGCCACTACAAAGGGTTCTTGGAGAAAATTATCATACCTTAACCAAAGTGTTCTCTACAATCAAGAGATACACAGGGTTCTCCAAGATAGCAAAAGGGGAGATACTGGACAAAATAGAACAAATAAGGAGGGATTGGAACTCACCATCAAGTCTACCAAGGAAAATGAAGATCCCATACAATGGACAGAAAATCCACCTCCAACCTTTCTGGATGATGGAGTTCAGGGATGAAGATGGTAACAGGAGATTCTTCAGGTTAGAAGACCAACTACCAAAGGCTAGTTCTCAATACCTGAGATGGCTACAACAGAAGCTAAATCCAAAGGTAGATGAAGAAGATGCCTTCTATAGGCAACTCCAAATACAGATTGAGTCCAACTCTGCCAAGGAAGGAAAATCAAGGGTGATGCCAACAAGAGGAAAGAAACAGTCCTAATCTGCTCAGTCTAGAGGAGCACTTCTCTGTAAATTTCTCAAACTTTCAGTTTTTAATTATTGTAGCTTAATACAATTTATGTATTGTTCTTTATATATCTTTAGGAATGTTTTGTTATCATCAAGGTCCTGAATTTATGCTTTATTGCCATCAAGTATAAATTGGGGGAGATTGTTAGGAATATGGTGTACTTGATGATAACTTCACAATCAATCAAATTGTTTAAGGTTTTGTAGCTGTCAACGGATGAGGATTTATAACTCTATCCGTTGACAGGTAGCTCATCAACGGATGAGGTTTTGTAGCACACTGCAGTATCTCTATGTTATCAGTTGATAGTGTTTTTATCCACAGTCATGTTGACTATCAACGGATAGGCAGAATAGGGTAGCCAATTGTAAATAAGCTATGCTATGTAATTCTGTCTAAGTGAAAGTCTATCAACGGATGAAGACTAAACTCTATCAACGGATACAACTCAAATCCACTCTATCAACGGATACAGCTCAAGTCCCAACATCAACGGATACTGCTCTATACATCATCAACGGATGTCAGTATACATCATCAACGGATAATCATTGACACTGTCTTCTATGATTAGCTGGAGATTAGCAGTTGATAAGGACATGTTTGACTGACAGATCACATGAGTTGAAAGTAGATACAAAAAGCAGTATGGCAGCCATACTTTGGAAACACAGAAGAAAGAAGCATTCCATTTACACTATGAATACAAGAAAGGTGCAGGAGACATGTCTGAACACAAGGACAACCTTTCGGCTACATGTGTATTTGGAGTGTAGTAGCAAGTCAACTAGAATTAGATTAGTATTATCTTATTCCAGTAGTACTTGTAAAACTTGGGATATATAACCAAGTGTAGCAACTCTTTGTAGGTTAAGAAAACAGACATATTTGCTTAGGGTTTCTTGAATATCTTTAGAAGCAAAGAGTTGTAAAACGGCAGCTGTGTACATTTTGTATCACAGAGTTTTCTTCAAATAAAAGCTTCAGGTGGTACATATTAACCACCTGATTTTATATGTGTTTGTGTTTAAATCTTACATTGCAATTATCTCTTCATAAGTTTCTGAAGTTCTTATCAGAAATTTATAAATATCAAGAATTGTATTCAACCCCCCCTTCTACAATTATACAAGTGTGTAATCTGGGAATAACAAACCCAAAATAGAAATGGTCCCTAGATTCGACCAGGATCCTGATCGAAATCGACCAGGAATCCTAGTTGAAATTTACAAGACCAAAAGGTTAAAATCACCCATAATTCGACCAGGATCCTGATCGAAATCGACCAGGAATCCTAGTCAAAATTCATAAGACTAGAGTGCCAAAATCGTCTATTATTTGACTAGGATCCTGATCGAAATCGACCAGGAATTCTTGTCAAAATTCATGAGACCAGAATGCTGTTTTAATCCATAATTCGATAAGGATCCCGGTCGAACCAAGACTAGGAACCCTGGTCGAAAATTTTAACATTTGATTATTTTTTCAGCAGAAAATTGTTGAAAAATAATATTTCTTGAAGATTATTTGTGGAAAAACCCCGAAAAATATTGGATAATTTTTAAAATTATTTCCAAAGGCCATATGCCCCAAATATTTTTGATAAAATTAATCAAAATAAGGAAAATGCCTGTGAGCACTAGGAAAAATCCCAAAACATGCAAGAAAATTATAAGTAAATTTTTTATGATACATAAAAATTGTTTAGCCTCGAATAAGGCAAATCGTCGTAAATATGTAGGTCGCACCACACTTTACAATCAAGGCGATACCCGTGAAATACTAGGGTACAAAATCCCCGATTTAGGGTATGTAGTCCCTGGTAAGGGATAAATTGGACCCCGAGTCTTGATAAGGACCAATTATAGCTTCAATGAAAACCTGATCAGTTTTCCTAGAAGTTGGGGGCCAAATGATATGGGCTGAAAATAAGCCCTAAAGACATATTTATTGTTGCATTAAATAAACCTAGGTTGGTCCAAGGACAAAGCCCAGTAATGAGGCCCAAGACCCTAAATTAAATAATAAATTCGTAGTTGATAAATCAGCCAAAAAAAGCCCCTGTTATTGAGTCCAAAATGGAACCAATCCATTCAAGGAGTAGTCCCCAAGACATACGAGTCCAATAGGAATCAGCCTTCCTCATGGAAGGATCCAGAATTCTATCTAAAGTGGGTAACTTGTCCACCAAGACACCAAACCCTACTCTAAGTCCAAGGCACCCAATGCCTATAAAAAGGTCCTAACCCCTCATTCTCTGAACAACGTTTTTGGAGCACAGCTCCATACGTCACCTGCGTTTTAGGCTTAATCCTCGAATGAGGACATACAAGCCACTACGACTTTGGTGTGCCCCTGTTATGCTAAAAATAAAGACATTTGAATCGCAAGCGCACAATTCGTTTCATTGTAAAATTTATGATTCGTTCCACATGGACTAAGTTATTCGCAACCTTGATTTTTAATTTACTCGAATTAGAACAAGTTTGATTTTTGATTGGATTTTATACTAATTAATTTCGAAAAGGAATTTTAATCTAATTTTAAAAGAAAACTAAATGAAAATTCATTTAACTAGTTAAAGCTAAATTATTCTAAAAGTTCTAAATTAAACTATATTTTTATTCTAAAACATTTTTTTTAATTAATTTATTTACAGAAAATTCAAACAAAAATTCGACATGGTTGCTAACAAAAATAACCAAGTTAACCACAGGAAACTCATAAATTTCGAGAATAAACAGCTAACATCAACAATGACCAAGAACAGAAATACGAACAGCAAAAGAACTTAACGAGATAGCAACTCATAGGGAAACTCATTAGCAACATTACAGACTCACAGCATTACAGAACAACCAGACAGACTCGGCAATATGCAGAAAACCAAACTCTCGACCAAGAACATTCGACCAAGAAAACCACAATTCAAACAGACGATATATCACAAATCCTACAATTGAATACAACTTAGAATTCTGAGAACAGCTCAGCAACTAAACGAATAAACGAATAAACGAACAAACTGGACACAAAACAGACTCAAGGACTCGACTTCTGTTATAATTTGCGAACCCAGAAAGTCATAACACACAGCGAAGGAAAAACATCAGAACTATTACCGAAACAAGCTTAACAACGGAACTCAGCACAGGGAGGAACTCGACATTACACTAACATCAATCAATTAAGAAATCGGTGAACAAAACAAGCTCGAACAGAAAACGAACACCAAAATCAAACAACAACCCAGGAAAATGCCTAATTAAACTACACTACATAGATAAGACAAACGAAATTAAAAGTGAACGGATTGAGCCCTTGTAAGTCGTAACAAAGCCAAACTCATCAAACCAAACTCAACTCAGAACCCGGTTAATGACTAGGTGAAAACTCGTGATTCAAATAATCAAAATAAACAAACAGCAACGTGGATATAGTGGTAAGGCGAGAGAGAAAAACGAAATGGGGTTGTGATTTTGAAGAGATTATAGGAGAAAAACGAGATAGAGATAAGAAAGGAGGGAGAGATGGATGCTGGTTGTGGGTTTGTTCGATCGTTCAATTAAAAATACATAGGGGAAGGAGAGTGATGGGGTTCGAAGAAAAAGGGGAGGGGGAAAGGGATGTACTGTGAAGATGGAAGAAGAATTGAGTTTGGTAATCGTATAAGGGAGCGATGGGTTCGGTGTAGATAACAGGGGAGATGGGTGCTGTTGTGGATAAAAAAACGTAGGGAAAATTTGGTTTGGGACGAAGAAGGAAAAAACAAACAATGAGCAGATGTTGAATTGCTGGATTTTATGGAAAAGACAAAGAAACAGGGAAGTTTTATTGGTTCGAATTAACAAAAAAAACGAGATAGAAAATTAAATACTGAACATTTTATTAAACTATTTTTTTGTTTTTGTTTTTTTTGAAATTAAATACAGGAACAAAGAGAAATTATCTACGAAATGAAATTAAGATTACACTAAATGATGATTTAGAATTTAAATGGCCCACAATAAAATTGAGATTTAAAGGGGCAAAATTACGAATTAAAACTACGAACAAGAAATTAAAGTTTCGTTATTTTCAATCCCAAGTGGTTAGCAACGGGATTTACGAAAATAACGAAACAAGGCAACAATAACGAAAAAGCAAGACAAGAAGTAAAGAAAATAAAAATTGCATTAATTATAATAGGAGTGTTTACAAAATTTGAAACTAAGAAAAATACAAGGAATTAAAACTACCCTAAAATCTAAGTTACTAAATACAAGGGGGGTGAGGGGGTATTTATAGGATGAGAATTAGGGTTAAGGGGGGGTGTTGGGTAAATCCCCACCATACATTTGTGGTGTGTGGTGGTGAAATCCTAGCCATCTATTTGTTTCCTTCCCCCTTAAGCTTTGAAGAGTTGATCTTATGTAATGTGTTGGGTTGATCTCCACCTTCCACTTGTCTTGAAATATTCCTTTTGCTCCAAGCTCCTAATTCTTTTCCTTATTTCATTTTTGGTCCTTTTTCTTCCTCTTTTTCCCTTCCTTGCTCTTTATTTCTTTATTTTTTCATTTCTTTATTTATTTACGAATTCCCTGAAATGCAACAAAATAATTTATTAAAATACGAGTTCAAGCAATAAATAGGTAAAAAAAATGTGCAAAAATATGCACTAATCAGCCCCCGCCGCTATAACCCCCGAGGGCACCACCAAGAACTACGTTTTGGCTTAATTCTTGATGTTCATCAAGGTACGTAGGCATCTTGCAAGGATTGCGAGGATTGACTAGTCCCGACAGCAAGAGCAGCCACCATTAAAGCTCGAAGTTCTCAATCCCTAGCAATAAATACACGAATTAATTACACCCTAATTTTTATTCCACAACATTTATATTATCTTAATAAATATGAACAATTATTTACAAAAAATGTATTAATTTCCTTTCAAAAAAATTGTAATAATTGGATTCGATTCAATAATTACTGATATTGCTAATTACTTGTTAAAAATATAATTTCTTTACTTTATTTTTTATTTTACAGAGTGCTAGTGACGTGGATAAATGATACTCCAACCAAGTACTAATACTCCTATTATTTTAATGATGAATTGATCATACAGAATCTGTGGTCATAATGGAAGAAGAGTGTGTTCTCCACAAGTTTTGAATACCACCCATCCATTTGTTTTTCAGCAACACACGCATTACAGGATTATAATATTTTTGACAAGAGAGAGGAAAGATTGATCATTGATGGCTTCTTCGCTAACAGGTTTGGTTGGTGCTGCCTTATTTTCATGGGGACCTGCCCGTAAGCCGGAATATGTTAAGTTCACAAGGACAGTCAAGGTTCGAGCAGAAAGTATAAACCCAGAGATACGAAAGTCAGAAGAGAAGGTGGTGGACTCTGTTGACCTCACCCAACTCTCCAAGCCCATCACTCCTTATTGCAGGTACTGTCCCGTATTACTCCTCTTTCTTTCCTTGTCTTTCTTTCCAATGTTGTTTTATACTCCTACTATTGTTTATTCAACTTATGTGGTTTTCTTATTACAGTACTCGTTAATTTTAGCAAGTTAGCTACTGATTTTAGTCTAATTGAATCAAAGCTTGTTAATACGGGACGATACAACATTACGGCTTACAAAATTGTTCATTTATATCGGTTCATTAAGAATCGAACCAAATATTTATGTTAATCAAAGTTAACTTCTATTCATTTTATGGTGTACAGTTAAATATAAAATACATATGTATATGGCAAAATATTTCATACTCAAAATTAGATAACTAAGAGTTTGAGTCGAACTTGTTGAATTAAATATGTGTTCGAGTTTTCTTAAATTATTTGAGCTACTTTATATAGGGCCGGCAAAATTGGACCCAACCCGTCAATCCGACACGAATTCGACCCGCAAAGTACGAATTCGGGTTGGAGTTCGACCCGCAAAGTCTTTATACAATTAGAACTTGTTTAAATAAATATGTGCTAATGGGATTTGAGCTACTTTAAACAATTACTAAAGTGTAGACGAGGGGTGGGATTTGGCACGATATTTGTCAGAGTATTGAATCAGGGGTTCAAATTCATTCCTCTTTTATACGAGTTGTGTTCGTTTTATAGTGAGCTGTATCAGATTTGAATTCGATTATAGCTGTAACTCGGATTTATTTACAGCCGTACAGTAAGAAGCGATGGGAACAATGGAACCTGTGCGTAAAAATGTCGCGTGTATTTATATTTCTGCAGTGGCCTATATTTTCTTTGAAGAGTTATGTACTCTCTTTTGGAAGTGAAATGGGCTTAACATTGGGCTTTTCTTGTAGGTGTTGGAGGTCAAAAACTTTCCCACTGTGTGATGGGAGTCATGTGAAGCACAACAAGGCTACTGGGGATAATGTTGGACCACTGCTTCTGAAGAAACAGTGATGGTATAGTTGTGCTTTCATGCTATGAAATTTAAATTCCCATTTTATGTCAGGTTTAACTATGAGGTTAATTTTGTATCCTGCAAAATATTTACTTCAGTCATTTTTGTAAGGTGCTCTTTTCTGGATCAATTTAAATTCTAAGCTGTGTATGGTTAATTTAAGCTACGCTGAGCGAGCTCGAGCTATCAACTATATTGAAAATGTTTGAGCACATGAAACTACTTTAAATCTTGTATTATAGCTAGTCACTGGAAGATAATTGAAAACTACTATTTCACTTTCAGACATTAAGCAAGTTGATGTTAAGATAGCTGGCCGCTTATTACATATGCTGTTAATATACATTTGAGCATTGGTATCTAATATCTATATAGAAGTTGTGCACTTCTGCTTGTGTCATGCTAGTAATCCCTGTCAACATTTGATGTCCCTGCCCTTAAAGATCAATTATTCACTTCCCTCGGTATATATTTATGGACTGCTCCCTTGGCAAATGATTCAAGCTTTTTAGTACTGGGAATTCCATGATTATTTCACTAGCTTTATCATTTAATAACATAATGGTTTTTGTTACTAGAACAGTATGTTAGTCCTCATACATGTTGTTTGAAACTCAGAATCTCTATTAGTTGGTATGGATGCTGAATACACTTTAGAATTTGCCATCTCCATTTAAAGGTCTTTTAGTAGTGCATCTTTTGATCTTTAACAGTGCTACATCATTTAATCATTGTATGGATGATTATATCAATAGATGATTTGTGGAATTAGTACTCTTCGTTTATTCGAGCTTAAATTCTTCTCCAAATGGCTTTAATCATGAGATTAAAGGTGTGTAGAATAGCTTTTTGATATATTTTATGAAGTAAAATAGGTACATCGGATAGACAGTCTGCATCAATAAAGCAAACTAGCTGTGTTAAACTAACAGTAAAAAGTTTCAACACATGTGACTACACTAATCGCCAATTTTATCTTCTGAATTTCCTTGGATCTCCGTTGCTCAATCTTCATGTGGTTAGATTTTTCTCATTAAGTCTGCTATCAAGAGGCCGTTTCGTATTGCTTAAAATAAGTTAATTTTGATTTAATGGAGGTGTTTTTAACTTAATGGAGTAAGTAAAGTTGTTTACTTTAAGTTGAATGAATGTGTTTGGATAATTTTACTTAAAGTTAAATAAGGATTTAATAATTTTGACTTAAAATGAAATTTAACTTAAAAAAATTTTAAATTCATAATATTTAAACTTTATAAGAGTCCTGAAACAAAAAATAAAAATAAAAAAAATTAGATAAGTAATAAGTCATAAGTAAAAAGTACCTAAAAGGAACTTATGACTTAATGGAATTTTTTAACTTAAACCCCATGTTTAAGCAAGTTAGACAAACACACCAAAACTCCTTCAAGTAATCATAGCCTAAAGCTTAGTGCTTTAATTCTTGAAATATCATTGAAGCAAGGGGGTAGTGGGTTGGCATATCCTAGGTTGACTAAGACTAGTTGGATTTCTTTACGCATTCTGTTTGCTATTTCTTTATTAATACTAATAGAGTAATATACTTACTGTATATGTCTGGGCTCTGGCCTAATTCTGGTTGCTGTGTGTTTCCTAACACTTAGTTGAAGCATCTTTTAGTTTTGAATCTGTGTTTATTATTTAAGGCTCGAGGTAAAATCGATGAAAAAGGGTCGGTGTGATTGACTGTTTCAGTCACAAAAAATTACTTAATAGGTAGAGAGCTTTTTCTCATTTTTATTAACCTTCACAATGACCCTAACCATTAACCAGCTGCAGCACCGTATATATTGTACATTTATGTGGGATAACAAACTTAACACATTCTGGAACAGCCGACCTGATGCAATTCACTTCATTTCTATACATTTGCTGTTGAATGCCTTTTGTGATTCATAAGAGCAAGTCTAATGCAATGCTATCCTTGGTGCTATTGCTATATTATATACGCTCGTAGGAAAGATCGGAAACTCTAAAAAACTCATCTCCAAAGGGGTGTTATAGTTGGATGCATTCTTGGTGTTATTGCTATATTATGCATCCTTGGTGCTAAATTTGAAACTAATGATGCATTTATGCATTCATGCCACATCATCATTTAACTAGAATGAGATGAGTTTGTTGAGAATATTCAATAGAAGTTAAAAGTGTTAGGTAAAAGTTAAAAGAATTGGTAAATTTGAAACTAGTTATAGAACTAGCTTTGGAGGATGAATTTTATTTTAGGACCAAAATTCATTTTTTGATTCTATATTATAATAGCAATAATAATTTAACATCTAGCATTGGACTTGCTCAAACTTCATATGCATAATACATGTTTGATAGAGTTGACTGTAATTGTATGTCGGCGCAGTTAGTGTTGGGGCATCACAACATGTTCAAGTTTAGTTTTTGTACATGGCGTTCTTCCTGCATAAACAAGTGAATGCAGATGTTTCCGTAAACCTAGATATTCTCTAAGATATTAATTCTTAAAATTTGGTAGCTTGAGAATAAATAAAGGGACGAAGCTCAGTGATTTCCTATGACTCATCGTGGAATAGAATCTTAGATGCACTTGTGGCTGCCTTGCATATTACAATAATAATTTTAGTTAATTAATCATTTGAATCTGCAAGGAGAATGATGTGCAGTTTCAGGAGATATGTTAGACCATCTCCAACGCAGGCCCAACTCCTGCGTTGGAAACTGGGAAATGGATCCGTCTTGCAAATTCAGTATTGGAGTAAAAAGAAAAAGTTGTTCAGGCCCAGGAAGCCGGGCTTAGCCAACTTGTGTAGCATCTGTCTCTTTATCATACTTAATTCCTTTCTTAATGTTTTATTAACTGAACCACTTGCAGAAACTGTAATATTATATTTAACGGTTTTCGAGAATTAATGTAACTGGACTTGGCTCTGTATTGGTGCATTGGAGCAACTTGGATAACTTTTTAAGAAAACCAACTTTTGCTGTTGTGGCACAAGAATGGGATCCAAAAAAACTGGACTTGGACTCATGCATTGACGATGGTCTTACAACCCCTCTTCAGTCTTCCCTTCTACTAGATAGTGTATACTGAAAGAATAATACTAAGGAACCAAAAAAACTGAATATTTATGTGATTTACGGAGATAAAAACCGAAAGAACACAAGATCAAGAATGGATTGGGACGAATATTATTTTGTTCATTAAAATGTTAAAAATCTTAATGTTCACATTTTTCTTTCTAGATTAAACATGAACCGAAATGTAAAAATGTAAATCATATAGTAGGATGTGGGCATGTGGCTGAGGATTTGACAAAGAGAGACGAGAGGGGAAGGGATAAATCTGATTCTCAATCAAATTGAATGGTGGTAAGGTCAGCCTTGTACTCTGAATTCTGAAACAAGGCCAACAGATAAGAAGGCCCTAGCTACGAACGCAAAGTAACAACATTTGTCGGTACATGACCCATGTTTAGCTTCTTGGAACCTCTTTTTTCTCATGTCATGTTTTGCAACCACTTATTCTTATCTATACGTAAAAATCTGTATACAGCTACGTATTAGCTGCTGATTTGTATACACATGTTACATGCATTGCGGATCATGCACCGTGAATTACCTCCGTTAACCGCGGTTTGACGTACTGCTCTAGCCACCACGGACGGAAACCGATTGATTATGTATCAAGATTCAAGATTATGATCGATAACTTTTCTAATTATAAAATGGGATACTAAGTGCATATATATAAATAAGGGCTTAACAATCCTATAATTAATTATAGGTAATATCCTATAGTTAAGTCATATTTCAATACAAAAGTAAGGATTTTTTTGTAAAAATAGGAGGTGATTTCTATTTTTACAAAAATGTCATCTAACTTTTATATATAAAATGCAAATGACTTTAGGTAATTTTTCTACAATTAATTGTAGAAACATTTTTCTCTATAAATCATGAATTAAAATGTATTACAGTGTCTCGGATGACCTTATCATAGGAGTTTGGCTTTTTCCGATTTCTTTTTCCATTTTCATTTATTATTTTTATTATCATATGTTTCCCGGTTGTGCAGGTGCAGGTGCAGGGAGCTTCGCTTGGTAGTTTCTAGGGGCATGGTTAGGTAAGTCCCGTGTGGAGAAAGTCATGGGCTCAAGTATTGCTGTGAATGTTATCGCATATCCTTTAGATTCCTTTCTTTATATCACACACCGTTTTGGTCGTGCACATAGCCGAGGGTCTTCACGGAAATAGCCTCCCTACCCTAAAAAGTGGGGGCATGGTCTGCGTACAACCTACCCTCCCCAGACCCTACTCTGAGCGGGATATACTGGTATGTTTGGTTTGGTTTGGTTTAGGAACACTTTGGACCCATTTTCACGTGACAGCTAAAATATTAACATGTTCAAGCTGTGTTGTGTTTTCAACTTAATTTTCTTTTCAACTTTGGACCCCTTCTCCGCGTACTAGAATAAAATTGTTTTTTCTATTCTACTAATAGTTAACGTAGAGGCTTCTTTGTGACCACTGACCCCACATAACCAAGAGGGTGCTAGTGACGTACAGTAGGGATGGCGGATGGTTGTCGGGTCACGGCGGATGGTTGTCGGGTCACTTTCGAAATCCGGAATACATTTCTCGACCCTCCGATTCCCGTATCCCTATCTGTTCATCAAACCCACTCCTATTCCTAAATGGAGATATTTGATCTCCGAACGGAAAATGGGGATCTTCGCAAGGAATTGGAAATTTTTTTTATTAAAAAAATAAATTTTATATATTTTCAAACAAATTTTATAATAAAATAATTTGCTAAATTATAATATATAATATATATTTTAAATTTAATGATCTATTCTAAAAAATATTTCAAATTAATTTTCATTTGTACTAAAAGATATAATAAATTAATTATAATTAAATTAAATTTTATTAAACTTTTGAATATGTGAAATGAATTAAAATTTTAAGCAATAATAATATATGTAAATATATTTACTTATAATAATTTAATTATATACATATATAAATATACATTTTTTTAAAAATTAAAATCGGGGATCGGGGCGTGGATCCCCTAATCCCCGACTCCGCCCCGATCCCCGGATTCTTTTTAAAATATTCCCCGTTCCCCGTCCCGAATATGAAAAATTCCCCGACTCGAACGGGATGGGGATGGGATCGGGATCGAGCGGGGCAGGTGAAATGCCCATCCCTAACGTAGGTTGAGGTTAAGGCATGTTTTACTCACTTTGAAGAAAGGGTTTTTCTGATGTGTGCCCAAGGGCACACAACAAAAGATGAGTTGTCAAAGTTTGATTGATTCCTATTTATTAATGATAATTGGCCCCCTATATGCACAAAAATCACACCAATTAAAAGAAGCCACCTCATAAAAATGTCATGAAATTAAGTGACTATTATGTGTCCTTGGACATACACTTAAATCTTAAAATGCGTGTCAAACAGTGAATTTTTTTGTAAAAAAATAAATGGGACGGAGGAGTAGTATACATTTAAATAGAGCTGTTTAACGAACGATCTTTTAACGAACAGCTCGAGCTCGGCTCGATAAGAGCTCGGTTCGGCTTGAACTCGTTAAGAGCTCGAGTCGAACTCGAACAAGATTTTTGTTTGTTAAGCTTAACGAGCTCGAGCCGAGTTTTAGGGTGTCCGGCTCGAGCTCGGCTCGGCTCGGCTCTTTAAATGTACGGAATTGAGTTGATACGGTAATTTAGAGCAGCTTGGTTATATAAAGGAAATTTGGCTGATATGTCCCAAATTAAACTAGTCAATTATAAATATGTCCCTATTTGTTGAATAATTATAAATATATCCCAAGATTAAATTTAACTCATATATAACTTATATACATATAATTCTACATATATTTATACTAAATAAGACTATAATACCCTCTTCTCTTTCTTATAAGTATAAATAATATTTATGCTTAATAGCTTCAACATACGTCCTGTGTTGATAGGTAAGAATCGATTCAAGTAAATCCTAGAGTGATGTCTTAAGGTTCCAACCTGGTAAATGCATCAATCACATTTGTAAAACCCCCTTCTCTTTCTTCCCCGCCCCGCCCCGCCCCGCCCCGCCCCGCCCACAGCCACAGCCACAGCCACTCCTCCTCCTGGCCCCGCAGGGGCGCAGCCACCCCCGCCACAGCGCCAACCCCCGTCTCCGCCCACCCCTCCCCGACCCCTCGTTTGTCTGATCTTCTGGAATTACAAGATGTATATACATTAATCCTAAATTCATTGACATATGGTTTCTGTAATAAGTGAGGTTCTCGGAAAACAGTAGATAAATAAATAAGTTTTGATTGATACAATTAAAAATATGTGTAGGAGGATAAAAATGTCTTTTAATAATATGGAGTTAGTGAGTTAATCATGATTATAATTAAAAATGGGACATATTAATAAAAGGGATATATTTATAATTATAATTAAAAATAGGACATATTCATAAATCACTTATTCAAATGGAACATATTAGAAAAAACACCCTTACATAAATTCCAAGTGTTGAGAACCTTTTCATTGTGTAAAATACTAAATAAATCTTATATTTATCTATCAGTGCTTGTGTTAAAAAATTTAAATCTCATTATTAATTTTAAAGTGTTTCCATCGTCGCAACTCAAATTTTCTCATTAAATATCATTAAGAAGAAGATCTTTGTATTTGAAGTTTGAGTGAACCTTTTGGAGATTAAAATATTATTATTACTAGCTTATAACCGTGTGATGTACGGGTTTCTTTGATATGAAATAAATTTTATTTAATATTCTAATTATATTTTTACATTATTATTATTTTAAATAAGTATTTTAATTCAAATCTAAATAATTTATATAAATTTAATTACTGATATGCATGGTTTAAAACTTATATTATGAAATTTTAAATTAAATACGTCGTTGACGAAATTAGAATCTTTAATGTTTTGTAAAATAACTTGTTCATATAAAATATTTAATCATTAGATCCAAGTCCTGATTTTTTGCTAAAAATATACCGGTTCTGATTTTTTTGCTAAAAATCTAACGGTAATTATTCGTTGTATACGGATTTCTATTATATATTTTTATTAGTGATTGAAAGATATGGTGTGAGATTTTTGGGTATAATAATGATTGCAAGCTTATGTTTTAAATTAAAAGTAACATATTTTAGTTAGAAAATAAATATTAATGATTGGAAAATTATGATTGTAAAATTATGTTTTAAAGTAAAAGGTAAACTGTTTTAATTAGAAAAGAAATATCAATAATTGGAAGTTACGATATTTTAGGTGTTTATAAAAGGTAATATCTTCAATTAAAAGTAAACGCCTTTTAAATTGATTGAAAGATACGATATTTTAGGTGTTTATTAAATTTTATTTAATAGTATAATTATGTTTTTATATAATCATTATTTTAATAATTTTTTAATTTAATATAATTTAATATAATCATGTTTACGGATAATACTAATGTTTTCTTATTATAAAGAACATATAGGGATTTTTAGTATATTTTATTAATAATTAGAAAATATTAATGATTTGAAGATATGGTAGGATTGATTAAATAAAAAGGTAACAGGTTTTAATTAGAAAGGAAATATTAATTATTTGAAGATATGGTACGATTGATGTTTTTAGATGTTTATAAAAGGTAATATATTCGATCAAAATAAATGTGAAAACGATAATAATTAACTACAATTAATTATATTATATTATTATTTATTTTAGTAATTATGATAATCAAACCGAAAATCAAATCGACAAACTTTTAATATTTCGAGATTTTAATATACTATAATAGAATAGATTTGTTGGTGGAAAGTGCTTGAAATAGCGAGTAATAATAAAATAAAAAGGTTATTTGTTTTTTTTTTTTTTTGGCTGAAAAAACATTTTATATGTGAAGCACAGACACTGTAATGACATGACATGTGTAGTAGGGGAAAACAAAAGCCATGAAACCAAAGAAAATGACACGTAGTACAACGTACTATTTTCCTTGTCGGTTGCGTTTCTAATTAGGTGACTCACCACACATCGCCTTATCAATTCTTTACCCGCGTAAACAAACGGCCCATAATTGCTGCAGTTATTTACGTTTTCACTTAACCCTTTCTCTAATGTTCTTATTTCACTTTTGTTTATCATATTTTCACTCATTTAATTACATTAATTTTTTTTAGGAAAATATTAGGTATCTCAAATTAGTATTCAAAATAATTTTCAAATGTCAATTATTTGATTGTAATTGATTATAATAAAATGGAGTCCCTACATTCACACCAACTTCCCTAATTAAAATTTTCAATCTATCACGTTATTTATGCCACATCATTCAGGAAACAATTTTTTTGTACCAATTTGAAATACATAACATTACTCTTTCTTTTATAACATTTACCTAGTTCATATATTAAAATCCCAGCACACTAACAATTACTACTTTCAAATGAAATAAAATTGCACAAATTTTTCAGACAAAACTACCACCACTAATGCAATTTTATTGTTGTATAATTTAAAAATAATTTTATTCCTATTAATTTCACCGAACTTAACAAGATTACCAACACAATGACTAATTATTAAGTATTTAACAATAAACTATTTTGATTTAGCAAAAAAAAAAACTATTTTCCTTTGCATTTAATTTAGGAAACATAATAATAATGATATAACTTTGCCAATCATCATCAAAAATCCAGCTAACCCCAGTAAGATATGTAAAATCAGAAAGATACACTAAAATGTAATTTTACACTCCTAAATAAAACTACACAAGTATAAAACGTTGTGTTTTTGTATCTATACTTTTGTCTACCACTTTCCTAGGAAACTGTGATCATCAAACTACCATCCTAAACACTTCCGCTTCAAACACCCCTTCTCTGTCTCCCCGCCCCCACTACTTTTCCGGCAAGAACTCGCCGGAAATTCCTCCAAAAACTCACTCTAATGCTTCCCATCTCCGATCACTCCTCCCCGGAAAAACCCAAAAACCCAACAAAATTATTAGATCGAAAAAATTCAAACTCATTCTCATTATCTTACATTCAAACCCTAATATACCATCCACGCTCATGTCTCATTCTCTTGATCCTCATCCTCCAGATCCTCATTATTTACGCTTCTCTCTCCCTCCCCATCTCCTCTTTCTCTCTCCACCGTCCCTTCCCTACTACGATCTCTGTAAACAACTACTCCACCGAGCTTTGCCCTCATGGGAAAGTGTATATTTACGATATCCCCAAAAAGTTTAATTTAGAGTTGTTGCACAAATGCAATGAGTTGAGTCCATTTGGGTCTAGGTGTGGAACGTTTTCGAATAAAGGGTTCGGACAGAAATTTACATCGGTTTCGAATGTGGTACCTAAGAGTGTTGTGAATGCATGGTACTGGACTGACCAGTTTGCTTTGGAGGTTATTTTTCATGACAGGATGGTGAATTATAAGTGTAGGACTAATGAGCCTGGATTGGCTACGGCTTTCTATATTCCTTTTTATGCTGGACTTGCGGTGGGTAAGTATTTGTGGTCTAGTAATTATACTGCGGAAGATCGTGATTATCATTGTGAAATGGTTTTGAAGTGGGTACAAGGACAACCGTATTGGAATAGGTCGAATGGTTGGGATCATTTTATTACTATGGGGAGAATTACATGGGATTTTCGTCGAACCAAGGATGGTGATTGGGGTTCGAAATGTATTTATTTACCGGGGATGAGGAATATTACTAGGCTTTTGATTGAAAGAAATTCGTGGGATTATTTCGATGTCGGTGTGCCTTATCCTACTGGATTTCATCCTAGTTCAGCTAATGATGTGAAAATTTGGCAGGATTTTGTTAGTGATAGAAGCCGTAGAACGCTTTATTGTTTTGCAGGCGCGACGAGGGGATTTATTAAGAATGATTTTCGTGGTTTGTTGTTGAAACAATGTTATGCTGATTCGGAGAAATGTAGTGTTGTTGATTGTGGTGGTTCGAAATGTAGTAATGGTACGGCTGCGATTCTTGAGACGTTTCTTAATTCGGATTTTTGTTTGCAGCCTAGAGGAGATAGTTTTACTCGACGGTCTATATTTGATTGCATGGTTGCCGGTTCGATTCCGGTTTTTTTCTGGAAGAGAACTGCTTATTATCAGTATGAGTGGTTTTTGCCCGATGAACCGAAGAGTTATTCGGTTTTTATAGACCGGAATGAGGTGGAGAATGGTACTTCTATAAGAAGTGTGCTTGAGAAATTCAGTGAACAAGAGGTGAAGAAAATGAGGGCAAAAGTGGTAGAATATATTCCAAAACTTGTATATGCAAAGCCTGAAGGTTTGAAGGGTATGAAAGATGCATTTGATATTGCTGTTGAAGGTGTTTTGAAGAGAGTGAAAGAACAGGAAGGAGGGTATAAGTGGTAAAAAACAGAGAGATATGGACTATGGAGGGGTAGCTTGGGCATTATATGTAATGTAATGGTGCTCTGTAATGTTGTATAGAGATGCAGCAGAGGTAATGTAAAAGGGTACTACTAATTTTGTTAGTTGGTTTCTGCCATATTGTAATAGTACTAGGATACATTATACTTGTACTTTGTTGCTGTTTTTCATCTGTAATTAGTATGTTTTCTTATACAATTACCCCCATCTGATTCTTTACTTTGCTGAACTTAATCTCCCTAATTGAGCAATAGTAAATATAATAATGTATGCATCATAGTGTTATGAACGTTCTTGTGGTAGCTACAAGTCTGGTCGATATTTGTCTAGAAGAGTAAGTTTTGCGATTCAACCTGCTACTGAGAACTATGCAATTATTTTTTAGCGTATCATTTTAGAAATGAGATTAACAGTCATTTTCTTTGATGCTACATGAGTTCATTTTGGGCAATAGCTTGTGTTAGCTCT
Source organism: Saposhnikovia divaricata (assembly GCA_036435485.1). Classification (NCBI taxonomy): domain Eukaryota; kingdom Viridiplantae; phylum Streptophyta; class Magnoliopsida; order Apiales; family Apiaceae; genus Saposhnikovia; species Saposhnikovia divaricata. Next base: position 41,474,712 of record CM071599.1, read on the forward strand.
TATACCAAACAATATTCCAGATTTATATAAGTTACAATAGTTTTTTGAGGGAGCTTCTATGTCAAGAATTAACAAATATAGTTTAGTTGCTATAATAGATCTCTCATTAGTTGTAATAATGAGACTATGATATATGGTGACTGAGTCGGTTTATAAATTTTTGTCTTTTCCCTAATATTATATATACTGCCACATAGGGAATGAATTAAGGTATGCTTTTTAAGCAAACAGGGATGTAATGTATGCTAGCTATCTGAGGAATATATTCACCATCTTTTTCTTCACCTTATGCTCATCTGCATTTGTGTGATTATGCTATCAAAATGATGCAGCTATCAGCGTGACAGAGGCTCACCAGTTGTAATGAAATTGAATTCGAATTTAAAGATCAAACAGGATCACGGTATTAATTGTAAAATCACTTTAGCCTTCACTATTTTGGAATAATCTGTTACTTACCTCTCATCTCTGGAATAGATTACATATTTCCTGTTGCAAATCGTCCACAAATCTAATTACCTTACCTTCATCATTTTCATTTGAACCCTATATAATTTCATCTAAAACTAAAATGGCAACTGGTAGATTAACTTAGAAGGCATGCTATACCCTCTTTTTCTTCTTCCCCTTCTGATGGATTACCTATCTGCAATTAAATAAACTGCAAGACTCATCGGACCACAGACCCTGGAGAAGATCATTGGGGGTAAATCTAGCTTTGAAACGTAGGATACGGGTTGTCACAGGTGCATTGGCTGAGCCAACAGAAGATAATATTCACTCGGAGCTATGAGGAATTTGCAACTACATGGTCATTGCTTGGCTCCCTCGGAATATTTCTGCAGTCTGCTACTATTAAAAGGTCAGTATGTTTATAAATACAGATGGACATCTAGTCTATTTTTGAAAAATTATTTCTTTCGCTAATGGACCTAGAAAGTACAGGTTATATAAATATTTGTATGAACTGAAACAGAATAGCATGTCTGTTTAATGACTGCAATACTATTAAGAAAAATATATGGGGAGTATTGGATTCCATGAACTTGACCTGTTAGTGTTACACCTACTGAGAATTTGAAAAGCTTCCTGTTGCCATAAATCTTCAAGTAGAAAAAACAAGAGTATTCAATTTGGAGATAGTCTGGTTGTGTATACAATGCAGAATAGACCGGTGTTGTTATTTCTGGTGCCATGCTATGGATCAAAAGAGTTGCTCATGATCATTTTTAAGTAAAAAACTAGCTTGGGGCTAGAAATTAAGCAATTAAAAAAAAGCAGGAAATTCAAAATGTAGTTGAAGTAATTAGGATGTTGATAACCGTTTTTGCAAGAAAATTGTGCTAGGGTTTGTTTGTGGATTTCAGCTATTAGTTTGATGTGACAAGTATAAATAGCTGAAACTTGTCATATACAGCTTATATATCTGATTTCATTATGATAAATTACAAGTCAGTTGTAGCTCCCATCCTCTCATTTTCATCATCATTTATCGTTTCAATTATACTGTTAACAATCATTCCTAAGCTTTTTAAAAGCTTTTAATCTGACTTCATGTTGAATTGTAGTAGCTAGTCAGACTAATATTAGGGGGATCGATACTTCCTCTTTTCATGCCATCAGTTAAAACTCCTTTTGCAGCTCTGTAACCGGAAGAAGCAGCTGAAAGAAGAGTTGGTGAATCTATGTAAAGTTGATTCCTCAGCAATGCATAGTAGATTTCAATCTGATAAAAACGCAAGTGTGTGCACTGCTCAGCATGTGGTGGAAAGGAACACGAGGAGGCAGGTATTGGACAGTTTTAGACTTTTAGGTTATCTCAGATGACACTCAAATCATACTTATCAGACAGGCTCCAATGTTAAACCTAAACCTGTAACCAAATAAATGATTCTAGATAAACACCATGGTCTGGGGATGCATATGCTAGAATAACAGTTCGGAGAAAAGGAACACGTGTCATGTCATAGCTTATGTAGGGTGCCACCACATTAAACTAAGGCTCTCTGGCCAGAACTGTGCATTATCAGTTGTTAACAATTTGATCTTTTCCTAGCTGCAGCCTGCCGAGCCTTGTTACCAACCGGTTGCTTCTGATCACTGATGGTTTACTACAGCCTACAGGTTATATAGGCTATTTTATCTGTATTTTTGTCAGTAGAGAATTAGACAGATTATAACAAGTTACCCAGGGTACTGCCTTTTTATCTAAGTATCTAACAATCAAATCAGAAGAATACAGATTTTTTCATGTAAAAAAAATTAAGTACATGGATAAAACTTAAGGTTGAGCACAACTAATACTCGCGTGGTGCAGCGCTGTTGCCTTTTCTGCCAACTTGATCCCCATTCCGTTGAGAAGCTGACACACAAGTTATATATTGGATTCAAGTTTGACAAGGGAAAAAGGGAAATCTTAGGTGAAACAGATGAACGAATATAGTTCAGTGGTGGTGCCGGCCGAATCATAAATTCTTAAAAGCTGTGGCAAAAAACAATATGCTATGCAGAATTGCAGATGCTTCCCTTTACACAAGACAATAACAATAACTCAATCACTCTAATTTAGGATTATCGTACAATCTCATGCGCATGATATACCAACTATTATAATCTATAAGTTACAAAAGGAGTTCAATTTTTTTACAGATCTTTTTTTTTTTTTTTAATATATATCAAGTTTTACTAGTATTAACTATTAAGTTAAAGGTGATGGTTGTTATATTAATAAATGTTACCTTAGATAAAAAGAAGGTGGTTTTGAGAAATGAAGGCCAAATACACATTAACTATTTGATAGTCCGAATCCAGATAGCAAGAGATGCGAAAGCTGGAGGGTCATGTGTTGAACACTTGAACCCAACCGTCCAAACTCTAGAGTATCTCATTCTATCTGTTGTAAAATGTAAAACTTGTGAGCTGTACTCGTGGGTGTTTGGCTTACCTTAGCTTATAAGCATAAGTATCATATAATTGATAAGTAGATCAGAAATTATAAGTTAGTAGAGTGTTTGGTAAATCAGAATTTATAAATCAGTGTTTGGTAAATCAGAACTTATAAGTTAACTTTTTTTATTATTTTCAAAATATTTGTTTTTTAATATATATCAATGGATGTCAATGGATAGATCTCGATGAGTAAAATAATTTGATATATAGATATCAATTTTCTAATGAACGGATCAAAAAATATATGATTTTGAAGATTTGAAGGATATTATATATTGCGTGTATCGAGAAATAAGTTATAATCATAAGTTGAATGTCAACATATAAGTTATAAGTTGAGGTAAAACTTAAATTGACAAACACCGCTCATAAGTTCTTATGACCTTATAAGTCATAAGTCAACAGTAAAACGAAACCCCAAACAGGCCCTCAAAGTAGACTCCACATAAAAATGAATAATAATTATATAACATATAGCATAGTACTGATATATTTTATAAAATTTAACTTTAAAATCTAATAAAATATTTGAAATTCCAATTTAATTTTGAGTTGGGTAGAGCTACAAACTTAATAAATTTAGACAGAGTTAAACAACTAAATAATTAAAAAATATTATCATATTCATACTTTAAATTTAACAAAATATACTACTTCATTTCATAACATCTTTACAAATCTAGTATCTATTACATTATTATATTATTAATAACCCAACAAGAAATTTGATGAGACAATTTTTTCAACATGAAATTACTAATTTAGCATTATGTTTTCTATTTTTTAGAAGAAAATATTGTTGGGAGGATCAAACTTGGGTATATCATGAAATTTGCATATCATCAAAGACAACTAATTCATATGTATTATGAATCATATACTTAATATGTGAATGCGTGTGGTATGCCTTGAACAAATTTTTTTTTTTTTTGAAATTGAAAACATACGTAATTCTGTTATTTAAAGCAATATACCAAATAAATAAAATTAAATAAACAATTATGTCAACAAAAGAGTAGAATAAAAAAAATGTTAAATAATATACTATATAAGATCAAAAATGTGGTCACCTAAGCTAATTGAATATTTTTTTTAAAAAAAATAGTTAAAAAACCAAATCCTAGATAATATTTAAAATATACCACTATCAAAACAAACAAAAAATGAAAGGGGTAAATCTACTTCAAAAATTTTAAATTTGAATTAAGAAAAAAAAATCAAATATATGATCACACGTAACACCTAACAAAATTAAAAGTGTGTTATTTACTATTTTTTACTATAAAATTATCTCATGTGCTATTAGTAGAGATGCATAAAAAGCCTGGGTCCGAAAATCTGACCCGGCTCAATCTAGTCAAAATCTGGTCAAAGCCCGGCCTGGTCCGGGCCGGGCTTAGGGCCTTCAACGGGCCCTATATTTTTAGGCCGGTCTTAGGGATGGACATTCATCCTGGCCCGCCCGATCCGATCCCCTCACCGAACGGGGCGGGGAATCGGGGATTTTTTCTGGTACGGGTCGAGGAGCGGAGACAATTTTCAAAGAAAACCGGGGAGCGGGTCGGGGCTGTGATTTTAGGTCTCCCCGGCCCGATCCTCGACCCCCACCCCGATTCTCAATCCCCGACTCGATTCCATCACATTATTATATATATATATATATATATATATATATATATATATATATATATATATATACGAATTTCCAAAACTTTATATTGGAAACAAATGATATTTTAATCTAATATGTTTGTCTTTCTAGTAGTTAAATAACTTTATTTCCATGTTATTTATAATTGTTTATTTAAGTAATATTTTTTAAATCTGAATTTAGCGCTTAAAAAATTGTTTCAAACTCACTAGTTAGTGTTTAAAATTGTTTAAATTGTTATTTTTTGTTTAAAATGAAATTCCCCGATTTTCCGCGGGGATCCCGGTTACCCGTTTGGGCCGGGGAATAAAAAATAATTCCCGACGGGGATCGGGTTTGAATTCGGGGATGGGGACGGGGATAGCACTCCCCGGTCCCGAAGTGCCCCAATGCCCATCCCTACCCGGTCTTTTGAAAAGCCCGGGCTTCGTCCCGACCCGGAAAAAAGCCCGGCCCGGTGGGCTTTATGTGCATCTATAGCTATTAGTCATTACCGGACTAGAGGTACATTGTCATTATCGAGTTTAATAAGTTTATTTATGGGTTTTTTTTAAGGGTTAAATATCTTGTTTGTCACTGAAGTCGGCCTAATGTATCAAGATGGTCACTGAACTGAAATTCGACTCAAACAGGTCACTGAAGTCAGCCTAATGTATCAAGTCAGCCTAAGTCTTTGTTTTTTTGACGGAAACAGACTGCAGATTGACATAAACGCTTATAACTGCAAATTCACTTAACATTTAAAAAATTCGAGACCATATTTGTGTTACCCAGATTATTCTCTTCAAAATAGATACAATATTGATAAGTTTTATTTCAGTTTTTGAAGAAGAACGATTCTAGTTCTTGAATTTTCTTTTTTGATTCATATAAATCTAGAGCTCATAATGAAAATCTAAACAAGTTTTATGAGACCCATAGCATCTAGATTAACACACTTTAATTTCACAAAATTTGGTGGAGATTTTTCGGACAGTAATTTCCGTCAAAAAAATGATCAACTTGATAATCTTGGCTAACTTCAGGTGGTTTTGAGTTCAGTGACCAACTTGATACATTAGGCTGACTTCAGTGACCAACAAGATATTTAACCCTTTTTTTTAATAAATTGTCAGAATAAAATAAGATGTTTGTAGCATTTAATCGATAGAATTATTGTGTTTGAAACCTTAACGCAAAGTTTTTTTGAATAATTAGACCTATATGCTTTACAGTAAGTATATGTTCTCAATAAATCTCGAATTTTACGAGAATCGAACCCAGACAATATAATTATTGTGTTTGAGACCGTTAAAACTAAGTCAATAACCAATATATACTAAATTTGCTAATTTTTTTAAATTGATTTTTGGTTGATCATCGAGTCTTAGGCTTGACCAAATTTTTAAAAAATACTAAAAATTTGACTCAGATTATCACAACTCGATCAAAACTATGACGATATACTTATCCATCTTATTTTTAACATTTTGCTCCTTAAAATATTTTTTGGATAATTTTAAAGTTTAAAATAATTATTTGTGATAATTTTAATGATACTAAATTACTTAAAGAACTGATCAATGAACCTTAATTTAATATTCCAAACATTTTTTAAAAATAAATTTAAAATAATTATTATAAATTTGAAAGTTTTTTTATCAAATAAAATAATTTTAGAAATAAATAGATATTAAACGATTCTAATATTTCAAAAATTAAATATCTAAAATAAATGAAAGGTATGTACTTTGTTTGAATCACAGGTACAGTCACAGTTGAAATTCTTCATGTGACCGCTTCAGAGTTGCTTCTAGACTCCACTGCTCCAGACAATTCCAGGTGAGCCCCCTCTCACAAGCTTCTTCAATTTTCAATCTTTTTAGCACCCTTTTAATCCTTTCATGTTTTTTTTCATAATAATCAATCTATAATTTTCACATATATTGTTAAACAACCATGGGATTGTACAAAAGATCCAAGTTTTTTCTTGATTTGTTCAAGAAATACACCTCAAAAATCACACCCAACAACACTATTAGTCACTCAATTCCTGAAATTAATGTGAATAACCCATCTTTATCAAGGTTAAATTATGGTAGATTAAATGGGTTTTCTCCAATTTCAAGAAAATGGGGGTTTGAATATGGGTCTAAAAAGAATGAATTGGGTTTTTTAGTTGGAAAAAGATACTATTATGTTGATAGAAATCAAGTTCGTCACTTTAGGCCAAGAGGGCCTAAGAATTGGTTTCAGAATCCAAGAAACATTTTTATTGTTACGATTGCGGGTGGTGGGGTTTTGATCACTGTGTATTTTGGGAATTTGGAGACGATACCATATACGAAAAGGACACATTTTGTGCTTTTACCATCACGGATGGAGAAGACAATGGGTGATTCACAGTTTGAGGAGATAAAGAAACAGTTTAAGGGGAAGATATTGCCTGCTATTCATCCGGATAGTATTCGGGTTAGGTTGATTGCGAAGGAGATTGTTGAGGCGTTGCAGAGGGGGTTGAGGAAGGAACAGGTGTGGACTGATGTGGATTATAGTTCGGATAATGTTGGGGTGAATGAGATTGGTGGGGATCGGACGTTGACGGTGTTGACTGAGAGTGCTGAAGGCAGTTGGAGTAAAGAGGATGAAATTCTTGATGATAAATGGGTTCAGAAAAGTAGGAAGAAAGGGCAGGAGAGAGGTGTGCAGTCCTCGATTTCTCATTTGGAAGGACTGAACTGGGAGATATTGGTTGTGGATGAACCTGTTGTTAATGCATTTTGCTTACCAGGCGGGAAAATTGTTGTTTTTACGGGCTTGCTAAGACATTTTCAGACGAATGAAGAGATTGCAACTATAATCGGACATGAGGTATACAGGCTTTGTTAGTTATATTTATTAGGGCCTATATATTTAGTACCTTGATGGTTGCTTATGTTTATCTTTTAATAGGTTGGTCATGTTGTTGCGCGGCATGGAGCAGAAGGGATTACAAAGAATCTGTGGTTTGCTATTTTACAGCTGATTCTTTATCAGTTTGTTATGCCTGACATAGTCAACTCAATGTCACATCTTCTGCTAAGACTGCCTTTTTCGAGGAGGTTAGATTTTTCTTCTTGAATTTACTTGCACTAGCGATCTTATATGTTTCCAAGGTATGATATTACTTTAAATTCACAGCCATGGCTTCCTTCCTAATGGTATATGTATATATAGTTTTAGAATTATTTCAGATAGTTTTGTTAATTGCAAAAGAGACCGCATTTATCCCATTTCATGATTAGTGCTTTAAAATTGACTCTTCCAGAACTGTGACAAAACAGCCATCTGTCCAAAATGTGTGTACATAGGAAGCCTCTCATTGCCTTATGTATATCCAACATAGGCTGTGTTTTGTTTTTGTCCAGGAGTACCAGAACAGATGACATTTGTTGGTATATGTCGAGATAATATTTATAATTTCAACCCTATGTTCATAGGTTGTGTAACGGAAACCTTAACATTCTATTAACTATAAATTAAACTCTGATATAATAAAAAGGGGTGGACAAATTCTTCAGGGTTTCCTTAACTTTATTCCTTATACCATCCTCGGCATTATTTCTTTGTTATGGATGTGGGTGACTGGGTGCATAAGCTGCGGCCTTTTCTTTGAGTTTCACGTAACATAATGGTCCATATTTGTCTCAAGTAAATGCAAATTTTTCTTACTAAATCTAAAACACAAGTTCCTAAATTTCAACCCATAAGATGATTATATGCCCTAATATAACAAATTAACAACACGTAAGACAGTCTTAGAATCTTCTGAACATTGGGCTTCTAAAGAATAAGTTTTGTATGACATGTTTTTTTGGGTCTTTTCTACGGCTGTTTTGCGTTAATTATCCTCTCATGAAATGATTTTGACTGTGTCGATTTAATTAACCACATTAACGAACGCTATGATGGTACACGAGGGGACGAACAAGTAATACTATGTGTAATGCTTTCTTTGACAATAAAATGAGTGTTACGGCTGGCAGCACGATGTGCATTGTGAGAAGAAAACTATGGATGTCTGAATATTTTGTGTTTAATCCTGACCGGCAGAGCATCAAACATGACTTTTTCATTGAGTTTCCGAACTGAAATCGATACAATATTGTTTCATGATGTGGCAACTTTGACTGATTTATTCTGGATAAAGCTCTATGTTAAAGCCCTACATTTAAACAACTTCTCTAGAGATTAATGTTTGAACAGCTTCTCTGGATATCGTATTCGTAGAACACCCATTATCAAAGTTAAGAGAGTATGATTATTTAGCACCGGTAACTGGAGTCTGTAATATTTTGTTGATGATGAAGCAAAGGAGCAATACTTGTCTTTCTAGTTGAGCGGAAAGACAACATAGTACTGTGGCAGTTTTGTTGGTCTCCTACATAAGCTATCGTTTATCCTCTTCGAAGTCTATCTCTTCATAAAGTAAATCTAGAGACACCCTTTCTTCTTATCTGCATCCTTGCTGTCACAAATGGGAAGCAGGAGTATAACAATTATTCAGTAGTGGGCAGTTGCTATATTTTAGTTGTAATTGTTTTATATTGTTTTACTTTATTTAAATTAAGGAGTATTTATAGTGGTGGTAGTAACTGTAAGAAGTAGTTTTTGGAAATGGAATTATGGTTCTCTCTTCTCTAACTTCTCTTTCTATTCTTCTCTCTAAATCTCTTCTCTCTAAATCTGTTCTTTTCTTTCTTATCTTCTTAAAATTCTGCAATTAGTTCTAGCACAGGTTAGTGATCCTGTCAATTGGTATCAGAGCTCTTTCTTGGGCGATGGAGACACGAGCGCAATCGATGGAGACAACCCTAAAAAAAACTGAAGCACAATTGATAGAGGTTCAAAATCATGGACGGAAGACAGATGAAGACTTACAGAATTTGAGCAATCGGATGGATTCTGCTTTGCAAGTATTGGCTGCTTTGGCTACCAAAGTGGAGACACTCACTCATAAAATTAGTTCCGATCGTGATGGAGTATGTTCAAAAAATGGGAACGAGGATGGTCGAAATGGAAGTTCGCCAGAGGTTGAGTTAGTGGGTGAACGAAAGGGGTATAAGGATGGAGATAAGAATCAACCATGGTTCCAATCTCGAGCACCAAGGCCAGAATTTCCTTCCTTTGATGGATCAGACGCAAGGGAGTGGATTAATACCAGTAATCAATATTTTGAGTTGTGTCCCATGCCAGATGAAATTAAGGTCACGTATGCTACTCTGCATTTGCAAGGTAAGGCAAAATCTTGGTATATTGCTTATAAAACATCTCATAAGAAGGTTGAATGGCCTCAATTCTGTGCTGATGTTCTTAGTAGATTTAAAACTGATGAGTTTGAAAGTGTGATTGGAGAATTAACTAAACTCCAGCAAACTAAATCTGTTGAGGAATTCCAAGGAAGGTTTGAAGAGTTATTACCGCTAGTTCAAGTCCAGAATCCTCATTTAACTGAAAAGTTTTTAGTAGAAATGTGCATTAGTGGACTTAAAAAGGAGCTTCAAGGAATGGTTAAGTTATTTAAACCCTCCACTACTGACCAAGCGTTTAGTATAGCAAAAGTGCACGAATCCACATTGGAATTAGAAAGGAAGAGTAAAGCTCAAGTGTGGAAGCCAATATACAGTGCTACTAGCGTAAGCACCAATAAGGCACCGGGGTTGTTACCGACACCTGTTTTAGTTCCGGAGAAAAAGACTAGTGATACTGCTGTTAAACTTAATCCTCAAGGAAAGATGAATTGGCCAGTCAAACATATTAACAGGGAGGAAATGCAGAAAAGAGCGGAACAGAACTTATGTTATTATTGCGATGAAAAATATTTTCGTGGCCATAAGTGCAAGCGTAAGCAGTTGTATGTATTAATAGAGGAAGATGAAGAGCAGATTGGGAACGTTACACAAGATAATGATGATGCTACTGAACAACTAAAGGAAAACGTTGAATGTGAGATCTCTATTCACGCATTGTCAGGAACAGCTTCGGCAAATGCACTTCGACTAACAGGTGAGATTGGGGTACATAAGATTCACATATTAGTAGATTCAGGTTGTACCCATAGCTTCCTCGATGAAGAGATAGCAAAAAAATTGATGTGTCAGTTGGAACCTATAGGCAAAATGGTGGGGCATACAGTTACAGGTAGTCAAGTTGTCTGTGATAAAATTTGTAGAGGCTTTACATGGGGAATGCAGGGATATACATTTCAAACAGATATGAGAATAATTCCTATGATGGGGTACGATGCTATTCTTGGAATGAAATGGTTAGAAGAAATCAGCCCAGTGAATTTTGATTTTCAGAAGAAAACTTTCTCTTTCCTTCACGATGGTAATCATATTCAACTCCAAGGAATGAAAATAGGCAGTAGAAGTTCAGTAGCGATGGTCTCAGCTGTTGACTTACAACAACAATGGGAAAGTGGACAAATCATGATGTTAGGTTGTTTATATGCTATTGAGCCTAAAGATAGTGCTAATTCCACAAAACAGCACCTTGAGGAAGACATGAGAAAGGTACTGGAGAGGTATGATGAAGTGTTCCAGGAGCCCAAATCATTGCCACCTCAGAGAAAGTTGGATCATCACATTCCATTAAAAACGGGGGCAGAACCTTTCAAGATAAGAGCGTACAGATACCCTCATGTGCAGAAATCTGAAATTGAGCGTCTAGTGAATGAAATGTTAAACTCTGGAATTATACAGCCTAGCAATAGTCCATTTGCATCTCCGGTGATATTAGTAAAGAAAAAGGACTCTACTTGGCGTTTTTGTGTTGATTACCGGGAATTGAACAAAGTTACCATCAAAGACAAGTTTCCAATTCCTTTGATCGATGATCTTTTAGATGAATTGAAGGGGTCAAAGTATTATACGAAAGTAGATTTACGGGCAGGTTATCACCAAATACGGGTTGCTCCTGCAGATATATTTAAAACAGCATTTCGTACACATTCGGGTCATTATGAGTTCCGGGTCATGCCTTTCGGCTTAACTAACGCTCCTGCAACGTTTCAAGCCTTAATGAATCAGATTTTCAAACAACATCTCCGAGATTTCATTTTGGTATTCTTTGACGATATCTTAGTTTATAGCTCTGAATGGGAAGCACATCTTAACCATGTGGAGAAGACACTACAGATTTTACGGGAGAATCAACTTTATGCAAAGAAGTCCAAGTGTGCCTTTGGACAAGAAAGTGTCGAGTATCTAGGCCATATAATTTCCAGTGAAGGAGTATCGGTTGACCGGGCAAAAATAAAGTGCATGCTAGAGTGGCCAGTGCCGAAAAATGTCAAATCATTGCGAGGATTTTTGGGTCTTAACGGGCTATTATAGGAAATTTGTCAAGCACTATGGCATCAAAAGCAAGCCGCTGACTAACCTTTTGAGAAAAGATAAATTTCAGTGGTCTGATGCAGCTCAAGTGGCATTTGATTTTTTAAAACAGGCTATGTCTCAGACTCCAGTTCTAGCTCTCCCGGATTTTTCACAGAAATTTATTGTTGAGACTGATGCAAGCATGGAAGGTATGGGGGCTGTATTAATGCAACAAGGCCGTCCACTAGCTTATTTGAGTAAAAAATTCTCTGTCCGGCAGCAAGGTTTGTCAGTTTACGAAAAAGAGTTAATGGCGATGGTGTTCGCCATCAATAAGTGGAGATCATATCTTATTGGGCAGAAATTCATAGTCAAAACGGATCACCAAAGTCTAAAATTCTTTATAGAGCAGCGTTTGTCTACCTTGATGCAGCAAAAATGGCTCAGCAAATTGATGGGATTTGATTTTGATATTGAATACAAGAAGGGAACTGAAAACGTAGTTGCAGATGCTTTATCTAGAAGGGAACAAGAGGTAATGGAGGTGGCAGCAGTCTCTACACTTGTACCGCAGTGGAAGCAAGATGTCATTGCAACTTATGAAGTAGATTCTTTGGCTAGTGATTTTATGGCAGAGGCAGCGGTGGTACAACCAAATGACCGGAAAGTTACCATGGATGGTGGTATTATTAAAATCTGTTCACAAATATATGTGGGAGTTTCACCTCTAAGACAGCAACTTATAAAAGAATTTCATGATAGTTCTTGGGGTGGTCATTCTGGGGTCCTTCCTACTTATAAGAAGTTATCAGCCATATTTTATTGGCCTAAGATGAAAGAAGATGTGCGCACTTACATAGCAGAATGTGTGATTTGTCAAACATGTAAGAGTGAACGGGTTCCATATCCAGGTTTATTACAACCATTGGAAACGCCCTCTAAACCATGGACAGACATTTCGATGGATTTTATCGAGAGTTTGCCTAATTCAGAAGGGTACACTGTAATTTGGGTAATTGTCGATAGATTTTCGAAAGCTGCACACTTTATTCCTTTAAAGCACCCTTATACGGCACACGCTTTGGCTGAGATTTTCATGACCCAAATTTTCAAGTTACATGGTCTGCCATCTAGTATTGTTAGCGACCGAGATCCCATATTTCTTAGTACCTTTTGGCAAGAATTATTCAAGAAAATGGGAACACAATTGAAGATGAGTTCGGCATACCATCCTCAATCTGATGGCCAGACCGAACGACTTAATCAGTGCTTGGAGACATACTTGCGTTGTTTGTGTTCAGAGCGGCCTAAAAAGTGGTACCAATGGCTGGCAATGGCAGAGTGGTGGTATAACTCCACTTACCATTCATCTATCAGGATGAGTCCGTTTGAAGCGATGTATGGGTACCCTCCTGTACAAGTTCAGTTCCATCAATTGGTTTCAGGGGGAACAGGTGACCTGAACCAGTTTGTACAGTCTCGTGCAAGCATGTTAGCGGCTATTAAGGTCAACCTCACTCTGGCTAAAGAGCGAATGAAACATTTTGCAGATCTTAAACGAAGTGAGAGGGAATTCAATGTCGGAGATTGGGTATTTCTTAAGTTGCATCCCTACAGGCAATCTAGTCTTGCAATGCGCACCAACCAAAAGCTAGCTCCGCGCTTCTATGGACCATTTCAGATTTCCAGCAAGATTGGTCAGGTTGCTTATAGACTCAACCTGCCACCGCAATCTCTAATTCATCCAACCTTTCATGTATCTTTGTTGAAAAAGAAGGTGGGTCAGGCAGATGTAGTAGAACCAACCCTTCCTCCAGTTGGCACAGATGGTCAGTTACTTCGTAATCCCATTGCTATTCTTGATCGCAAGGTTTTTAAGAAAGATAATCGAATGGGCATTCAGGTCTTACTACGGTGGGAAGGGCTAAATTCCGATGACGCAACTTGGGAGGACTGGGACAAAATCAAGAAACAGTATCCAGCTCATATTCTTGAAAAACTCTCTGTCGTTTAGATTCTTGAGGACAAGAATCAATTTGAGGGGATGGTATTGTCACAAATGGGAAGCAGGAGTATAACAATTATTCAGTAGTGGGCAGTTGCTATATTTTAGTTGTAATTGTTTTATATTGTTTTACTTTATTTAAATTAAGGAGTATTTATAGTGGTGGTAGTAACTGTAAGAAGTAGTTTTTGGAAATGGAATTATGGTTCTCTCTTCTCTAACTTCTCTTTCTATTCTTCTCTCTAAATCTCTTCTCTCTAAATCTGTTCTTTTCTTTCTTATCTTCTTAAAATTCTGCAATTAGTTCTAGCACAGGTTAGTGATCCTGTCACTTGCTGTGATAAAAACCCTTTAAAGAGTATTAGGTGTAATTGGAGTAGATTTAAAAATTAATGGCCGGTTCTTTGATATTTTCAACACAGTCTTTTTCCGTGTCAGTTTGATTGGCATTCTTCTGCTTATTTTGTCGTGGTAGAGCACAACATCCCTATTGCATAGTAGATGACAAACCCCACCCCGTGTCTGGTTGTTGAGAATTCCTCCGGAAGTATAACTAGATAGAACTGAAATTATATCTAGGTACTAAATTTCTCTAAAATCACCCGTGATTCCTTCTCAGATTTCTGGGTAGATTGATGAACATATCTATCATTAACAACAAACCAGAGGTGGATACTTGTGACCAATTGCTCCAAATAAATTTAAAGGGTGAAACAGATGATATTGCTTTATAGTTTGGCCTGCAAACTTGACGCGTGATAGTTGCTTTTGTTCCATCGCAAACCAGTATTTCTCTTTTATCAAGATTGTATTTCGGGTTGTTTACTCGGATACTTTTCTGTCTCTAATTTTATCTAGATTTCTCATTTCTCAATTTTTTTGACAAATCAGAAAACACGTTTCAAAATGTGAAGTAGTTCTCCTGTCAAGAAAATTGGGAAATGCGTTCCAATTAAACAAGTTTTCTATTTTTTAGTTTTGTATATCTAAATACAGAATTTAAAATTAATAAAGTGTCTTGATAGATGGCCACATTTAATTTTTTCCACATATGTATGATTAAACAAAAATCAATTAGATATGATCGAGGATACGGGCCTCTTTTTTTTTTTTTTGCTAAATAGGTCTCATTGTCTATGATATGAAAATGTTTTTAAAATTATTTTTAAATTTAATGTTTTCTAAACTACCTGACGTCAACTTCATGTAATCATTTTTTCGTATGTTCTCATCACAACAATATATATGAATTAAATGTCCCTATTGTTGCATTAGAAAGTAATTTATATATTAATACTGGTATTGTCTTAATATAATATATAAAGTGTTTTGTTCTTTATCAAACGATATTTAAGTAGTTGATTATTCAATTTGTAAAGCAAATTATTTCGTTAAAATTGTGTATGAATTATATTTCAAATTGAAGTTAAGAGTGAACCCTCATTGGATAAATTAAAATTATTAATTTCATCATAAGCAATTTTTTAAGATGATTTGTATTTAATTTGTGAAATTAAATACAGTGCCACAATTTTTTATTTAACATGTTCTAGAAGTGGGATTTCCGTCGCAAGTTTATTTTAAACTAGCGTAACCACCCGTGCAAGGCACGGGCCTCTATATGAAAGCTTCTAATTTTGTTTAAAGAAAGAAGTTTGGATTAGAAACTCTCGTAATCATGAAATTGTAATATGAGTAGTGATATGTGTTAATAGTGAATATCAATATGGACTGTATATATAGGCCAATAATATTGTTGAGTATGATATACAAGTTCGAGTTATGAACGGGGATAATGTAATTATAAATTTGAGAGAGTAAGATGATAATTTTTGTCTTTCCATAGCGATAGGCATTGGTTTCCATATCAGTACGATTATAACCTTCCACAATTAGTAGCAACGGGTAGCATACTCATTGGAAGCAATATTAAACACAACATTATGATGAAATTACTGAGAAGAGAGAAAGTAAATGCATGGAAGCTGCAAGTAACAGAAGGAACAATTCGAGTTGCAAAAACATATACAGTTGAAACTCGATAAAGTAATAATCGATAAAGTAAGTAATAATCGATAAAGTAATAATCTCGTTATAGTAATATTTTTCTCCGGTCCCAATATAATGGAGACAATGTTTTTTTACATTCAATAAAGTAATAAACTCGATAAAGTAACATTTTTTCCCAATCCCAAACTTATTACTTTAAAGAGATTTAATTGTATCAATGCAAAAATTCTTATGAAGTGAAGCATGCACCTTGCTTTTGGCTAGCATATATTTATTAGGAAGAACAAATGAATCGTGAATAAACGAAATATATTCAAGATGAACAATTTTGCTTCCCTTAAAATATGTTCATGTCATCTCTATTGCAAGTCTATAATGCAATGTTCTCATACTGGTCATGAACCTATAAAACAAAATTCCTATAAGAAATAGACAGAGGTTACAAAGAAGAATTTGAAAAAAAAGGACATATAACCAAATAATAAAATTATAGTTCATATCATTCTGCATCAGGTCAACGTGGAAGAACCATATTATGCCAGCAATATTATTAATCCTATATCCAAAAGGAGATTAGGTATTACATAATATTCTGTTAAACAAAACACATTCTTTCTGGATAAATATAAACTTGAATATAACTGGTTAACTAAAAAATTTTTTATTTAAACTAAATTGTATTTTATTTTAATAATTTAATATGTACATAGAGATAAATGTTTGTGAATCTTTTTTTTTAATCCAAACTCAGTAACATTCATGTATAACCAAGAATTTTATCTTAGCATTTTATTTTTCATGTCAATCATTTATAATAATAAAGAGAGTGTACAATGTGTTTATTTTAGAAAATATGAACAAATGAAGTGTACATTCTGAAAGGAAAATTATTAAGAAACGGATGCGATGAATGTATAAACATGATTATTGTATAATTTAAAAATAATTTGAAAACTAATTTTCTTAATTTAGAATGATAAAAGTAATGAATAATGAAATACATTACATATACAATATTCCTTATATTGGATCAAATTTAAATATCATTTTTTAGGTATCAATTATAAACTAATTCAACTAAAGTATGATAAGAGAGATATTATAATATAAATTTATGAATTGTAAATAACATAATTAATACTCCCCCTGTCCCTCTCATTTCTTTATACTTTCCTTTTTGGGACGTCCCGCCAATTCTTTACATTACTAAAAATAGTAACTTTTAACAATAAAATATATTATTACATCCACTACTTCACTCTACTTTTTCAATACTTTACACTATTACACCACTTATTTTAATATAAAATCACTATTACACCCACTACTTCACTTAATTTAACAATAAAATATACTATTACACCCACTACTTCAATTATTTTAATCAAAATCCTTGGTCTCCTTGCAAAAAGCAAACGTAAAGAATCTAACGGGACGGAGGGAGTATATATTTAGTCGAAAACATACAGGGGTGTAATAAAATTTATAAGATGATCAAATATATAGATAAATAAAACTACACAAATTGAAAAACGAAGTTATATAAATAAGATAAACTAACATTTTATTTACTCAAAAGTAAAAACTAAAAAGAAAATAAGTTAAGTGAAAATGACGTGATTTATCTAATAAGATTTTTAAGAAAACTCGAAAAGTAGTGTAATATAGTTGCTATGACATGAACCTCTTAAAACGAGGTTGGTGGCTCGACTCCGAAAACTAACACAAATTCTTCTTCCATTTTTTACATAGATTATAAAGAGGTGACATTATTGTTATTTTCAAAAAATGAGGGTGAAATAGTAATTTCACAACCAATTTATTGGCACTTTTTGCACTTGTATTGAGTTTTAATATATAGTTGAAATAAAAAAATGGGACAAAAGGAGATAATGTGGTTTATCTAATAAGATTCTTAAAACATACTCAAAGCCAATTGTAGCATAATGATTATGACATGAGTTTGAGAGGGGAAGGTCAAGGGTTCGATTCCCAACACTAACAAAATTTCAACTTACTTTTACACAAATATTAAAAGGATAGCATTTTTGTTAATTTTAAACTAATAAGGGTAAAATAGTAAATTCACAGCCAATAAAATGACACTTTTTGCCCTTGTGTTGATGTTTAATATATAGTAAGATTCTTAAAACATACTCAAAGCCAATTGTAGCATAATGGTTATGATATGAGTTTGAGAGGGGAAGGTCAAGGGTTCGATTCCCAACACTAACAAAATTTCAACTTATTTTTACACAAATATTAAAAGGATGGCATTTTTATTAATTTTAAACTAATAAGGGTAAAATAGTAAATTCACAGCCAATAAAATGGCACTTTTTGCCCTTGTGTTGATGTTTAATATATAGTAATAGATAAGTATGTTAGATTTTTTTTATTTTGATTTTTTTTCATAACAAATAGTTTGATATTCAAAGATTTTTATATTTAGAAGTTTATTATTCTTGTCGTGATAAAATTAAATTGATTTATATTTCAAATACTATTCGGATTTTAATTTAATTTAATTTTGTCTAATGAAATAAACAAGTCACATAAGATATTGTACTATATTTTTCATAGTTTGTTTTGTTAAGAAACATCTAAAAACCTTAAGATATTAGAGTTAGGCCTTACCAGGATCTTATATTGTATTCTAATAGTTTTGTCTTTACCATATCCACTACAAGAATTTAAACTACAATTATAATAGTTGTATCTGTTCTTATAGTTACACTATTGACACATTTGCATTTAAAAAAAAAAAGTTCAATGATATTGGAAATACATAAATTTGGTATGTACACAATTATTATATCTTGTTCGTAAATATTTATATATTTTATTTTTGTCTTTGTTTACACAAAATTTATATAATGTATTATTTTATGGAAGTTGATAAATAAGCTCCTAAATTTACTATTCAAGCTCCAATTGAGATGGAAATGAGCAAATGCCCATTATAAAATGAAAGTAAATTAATCATCATAAAAAATTCATTGTGTAATTGCAATGTACGAAAACAAAAGTTGGACTTTAAATAGTAAAATGAGGAGCTTATTTATCAATTTCCTATTTTATTTGCTCTTTCGCCAATTTTTTTGTTTTTTGTGCAGAAGGATAAGATCCAAGTCCATGAAAATAATCTAAACTCATATCACCGACAAAGTTCGATCTTTGTTTATCTCGTTTTCAAGTCCTCTTACGGTGTTCTTTTGTGTTCCCTAAGTTTGAAGAATCCCTTTATATTTTTTTTTTTTGACGAAAAGCAAGTAGTATTATATATTAAAATATTGGAATCCAAACGGGACAAACCCCCGAATTGGCAACTACAATCTGATTGTGTATTTAAAAGGGAACTTGTGGAAAACACATCAAACTTATTTTATAGTGTTTTTAAAACATAAATACAATCTAAAAAACATCATATATATAATCTAGAAAATCTCAGAGCATGTTTTGCCACAACTAAAAACTGTTTTCTGTTTTAGGAAATAGAAAATCTTTTTTAGAAAAGAAATGAGTTGGTTGGCCCTCTTTTTAGGAAACTGCATTTAAGCAAACGGTTAGAAAATCCTAAAACATGAAAAAGTTATCTATTGGAAATAAAAAGTCAATTTTAAGATCTAAAATGTTCTTGATAGAAGTCTTCAACATTCTTCTCAACTATTAGGACAATTCAAGTCCTTTACATCATTAATCATAACACTTTGCATCGTTTCTAGAAATTCCTTGTTTTTAAAAATTCTTTTGAGAAAACATTTGATAAATAGTTTTTAAAAAAATAAGACACCATTTTGCTTAGGAGTTATACAGTATTATAATGCAAAACAGTTGAATTTTCCGTAAGAGTGGGTGGAAGTAGAGAGGAAACTTGAAAAGTGCTGTATGAGAGTTTTAGATCTATAGATTTAGAAAATAATTTTATATTTCTATGGAAAAATGTATTCATGTTTTTTAATTAACATTGTTTTTTTGAAATCGTTTTCAGAAGAGAGGACCAGTCACCTTATTTTGTTTTTTAAAAATGATTTTTGGTTTTCTAAAATAGAAAATAATTTTCTAGTTATGTAGCCAATCATGCTCTATTATTTATAAAACTATAAAAAACAATAAGAACATAAAACAATACCAAACACCGCCTTGTTTTCTAATCTTTCTTATTTTCTATTTAGAAAATAGCCATTGTCATCTTGTTTTGTTTTCTACGAAAAAGTTGTCTGGAAATGAGGTGAAGGAACAACCCCTTAGTTGTTTTTCTACCTCCCATTTGTGGTGTACCTTGAAGTATAGCCTCAGCGAGGTGCTTTTTTCTCGCGTTGTTCATACCTTTCCAAAGTCCAAACTATGCTATGAAACATGTCATCAGGACTGTCTTCATCAAATTGGAACCTTTATCTTCACTCCTTTAACATGATCCAGTATTTTTATTCCCTGCATTATTTCTTTATCATGAAGGTGAAATTATGGCTGTCTTCTTTGAGTTTTACGACCAGCTAATAACATAGAAATTTCATTTTGTATTGATTGCTGTGCTATTAATGGTATATATTTGTTCTTTTGCTGTGCATTCTGAGTCTTTTGAGTCTCAATAAACTTCTCTTAGCTGCTATTGGAGTTGGTAGCAATCATCACGTGGCCATTTTTTTTCTCGGGCTGTACGGGTAGAACTGTTAAAAGGAAAGTTACAAGGGCTGAAGTGTAAATCCTGAAGTTACCTTGAAAAAGCACAAAGCCTCAAGGGCGGGTTAAATTAATTTTAGAACTTTGGGAGCTAGTTTGATTTCTGGAAAGTTTAGGGTTTGATTTACAATTCCATGGAATCAGGGGGCTGGATTCGGAAGTTTAACAGAGTGGGGTATTAAAGTGTTCAATGACTAACACTTCAGGCTAAGAAGTTTAGTAATTGGCTGAGAATATCAGGCTAACTAAAACTTTCTCCAGAGGCAATTGCCTCGCGAGATACAAAGAAGCAGCAGTCAGCTATAGACGGGTAGTGTGTACGTGTGTGTGTATATATGGGTCCGTATGGGTAGTGACTAGTGAATAGTGTGTTGTATCTATATGTCTACTACTATATTGCTATATATGTATGTCTACACTTTACTTTTGTGCACCACTTAAATGGCTGAAAAATCTTCCTGCTTACCTATACCTATGGCCAGATATATTCTGACTAGACCAAGGGTTGGTTTCCTAAGTGGTGCAAATGTCTAGGCTTAATTTACAATTAATTGAATTTTAAAATTTTTGGTTATGCACTGCTTATAAACAGCACTGCTTATAAACACAGGAAACTGTAAATAAGCGTGCAGAAATGCGAATCTCCTTTGTCTATGGGGGCCGCCGTATGACCACATGTGTTGAGCGGCTTCCATATCAGAGTTGCATGTATTGTGAAGAATATCATTGGTATTAGAAGATTCAGAGAATTAGAAATCTTCAGATATTACCAAGCTAATAAGTTCCTGCAGTATGGAGATAACCAAGTAACAGGCATAATTGGACTGTCATGACTCATGATGTATGTACAATCATCATAACTGTTATATAAAGTGCTCTGTGATATGAAGTGTTTTCTGATAGTTAAGAATTTGACTTCCCGACATCTGACACCATTACCGGGCTTTTGGTCAAAATCTCTTATAAATTAGTATTATTTATTCTGAACCCAAAATTTTGGATGGGTGAAATTCTTCTTTGTATCCATATGTTTAAAGCCATGTATATGTCGGTGCAAGTGTAGATTATACTAAATTTGTACTATTATACTGAACATCTACAAAGGTTCCCCAAAGAACCATACTCATATATGCAGTAAATGCTCAATAATTCGATTGAATAATCATTTTCTTTTTTGG
Source organism: Saposhnikovia divaricata (assembly GCA_036435485.1). Taxonomy (NCBI): domain Eukaryota; kingdom Viridiplantae; phylum Streptophyta; class Magnoliopsida; order Apiales; family Apiaceae; genus Saposhnikovia; species Saposhnikovia divaricata. The sequence goes on from CM071599.1 coordinate 41,496,525, forward strand.
CTTCAGGATGGAGATGGAAGCGGATTACATAGGGCTATTACTACTTGCTTCTGCTAGTTACGATCCTCGAGTTGCACCTATGGTTTATGAAAAGTTGGGAAAAATCACCGGTTCATCGGCCATGAGAGATTATCTGTCTACACATCCTTCTGGGAAGAAGAGAGCCAAGTTGCTTGCTCAGGCCAAGGTTATGGAAGAAGCCGTCGCTATATATCGAGAAACCAGAATGGGACACAGGGGTATTGAGGGTTTTCTTTAGGAGTACTAATAAATGCCCCGTGTGTACTTGTTTCCAGAATCAGTACAGACATCAATGACTTGATTCTTACCTCATGTTTAATTTTTTTTAAGGAATTTTTCAAGAAGCTTGTAGTGTTGGCATGATCTGAACTTTTGTTCTCATTTCTAACTTAAGCTCGAAGCCATTATATTGCAGCTTGGAAACAACAGTACTCCTATGCGGCTGTGCTTCCTGAAATCTAATTGTGGCCCAAACACAAAAGCAACTTGTTCAGTAAACACAGCCCATTTTATATATGACTCCGGTGTACCCTGCACATCATATCACATGAGTGATCGGGACTTTTACTTCCTTTGTTTTTGATTATCGTTAAAAACGACTCGAATTTTCTTCCAACACAGAACCGCAATTTTACGATTAAATTGGAATGTTTTTAATTTAACAGAAACAAATTTGGAATATTTTGAAGAAATAATATCAAGAACACAATACGTGCTGTGAGACATACATGTCAATTTCTTATAATAATGCATAGTAGTAAGATTTTTGAGTGAATTCGGGATATATAGCATTTCATACAATAGAACACTGTTTCGAAAAAATAATAAGAAATGCTATATATACAAGGGTTTTTTTCAAAACTACCCAAATTGTAACAGATTTTTTCAAAAATACGACTTGCAATCTTTACAACCTTTTTTTTAAAATGCGTGCAATCTTTGCAACCTTTTTTTGCCTGCGTTTTAAGCTCATTTGCAATCTTTGTCACCTGCGATGCTAGTTTTGCAACCTTTACAACCTAAAAATCGTATTTTTGTAAATAGTTTCAAAAAATTAGATAATTTTGTAAATAATCCTATATAAAAGTATTTTTCACAAAATAGTTGTATTGATACGTAACTATGTGAACACAGAACACTCATAATATTCAAATTGAAAAGTAGTAACCTATCTAATCTAATACAGTAGTCAGTACTATAGTAAAAGAGGAATTGAAACATGTGGCCGTAATATGTGCAGTAATATGTAATCCCCAATAATTGAACTAGTTAATCTCTTGTTAAAAATCAGGAAAGGGACCGAATTAGCACGTGATTATATAAAATAGTGATATTCAATTATTGAGTTAAGACTTCAGACAAGGCAGGAGCCGCAAGTTTATTAATAATTTACAAAAAGTATCCGATACGTTCAAATTGTGTTACGAATAAAACTTCATAAGCATTTTAGTACTATATAGGTGTTTGTTTTCAAAAAAAAAAAAAAAGAAAAAGTACTACATAGGTGCCGTTTGGCAAAACTTAAAATAAATTTTTATGGACTTATTTTCGGATAAAAATTTCATATTTTGATAATTTTTTCTATGAATGTATTTAATGTATGTTTGAGATTTCATAAGTTGCAAAAAAATGTATATTTTTCAGAAAAAAACTAAAAATCTTAGTTCATTCTTGAAATAAGTCAACTTTTCTGAAAAATTGTAATATATAGGAATTTTGGATATTTAATAATAATAATAATAATAATAATAATAATAAAATTCTTTTATTTAATTGAATTACTAGTTAGAAAAGAAATGGGTCTTAGAGTCCTATTCATATTTGCTGTTAAGTGGTTATATATAAATAAATAAAACGCGTATGCCTTATTATTAAACCCTAAACAATTTAAGAGACAGAGCCGCAGTAGATCAGAAGCAAGAACGATACAGTGAGGCCCTGTTTTGTGTGTTTGCAGCAAACAATAGGCAAAAGAGGTAGTTACTTTATATTGTCTTTTCATATGATTAAGTCATGCCCATATTTTTATATATTTTATAGAATTTGAGTTATTGACTCGTCGATCACCATGCATATGTCTGTATTCCTGTGACTCTTTTGTAGATTATATGGCATAAAAACAAGTTATGTACTATAAATCATAATTCGTTTTAATTATGTACTTTCATATGTTCTTTAATTGTTAATTAGTATAAATGTTAATGAATTAAGATACTAGGCATGGAAATTGTTTATATGTTTGTCTATCCGATGTCTCGATTTCAAATTATGTATTAGTTCGTAATATTAAATTATATTTGCATATGCAAGCTCTTATTTGATTTATAATTTTAATGATTTTAGTACGAATCAAATTAGTAATTTGTTAATTTAATAGTAGAATCATTGTGAGATATTTTCTTTGATTTTACATTCCAAAATCATTATCACATTATAAATTGATTTTATGCATATTAGCTACCATTAAAATACTTTAATCAGAATATGTGTATTATATTTATTTATGCTAGTTTTGCAATTATTTTATTTGTATACATAATGATTTTAGAAGATGATATGCTAGCTGATTTCCTGTCCGATTATGTGACAAGTTAGTGTAAGTTGCTAAGAGCCATATAGTATACATATTAGTTGGTTTTGTACACGATTTATATTTATAAATATATAAAGGTATGTTGCTCGTGTGCTGTGTCAATTCCACACTACGACATGTACTGGCAGGCCCTGCAACGTCAGTTTAGTATAGAATTTATTTTCGGTTAAATATTGATTAATTTAATAAATAATGCATAATAAATATAAATTGTAATTTTGTAATTAGATCGCGGGACGGGAGTTTAGAGGATCATCTGTGGATTTCGTTAGTATTTTAGTTGCTATTTTAGAGGTACGGATTCTCTCTCCTTTTTATTCAGCGTTACTCATCTTAAAATTAGTTATATTAAATCTGTTTTGTCCTCTAATCTATTCACTTGGTTTAAATACTTTGACTCGTTGATTTTGAAAAGTGATCTTTATATCTGTTTTGAAAATATTTAAATATCTGTTTCAGCGACTTTTTGAAATTTTACAAATTATTTAATTGTTGAAAATGTTGAAAATATTGGTTTATTGTGTTTTGAAGATTTGCTAAATGTTTTATTTGAACCCTTAGCGATATAGGGTATACCGAGTTAACCAGCTGTAGGGGTACTACAGCCATGTCATTGCGGCACCAGTGACATGACACTTCCGTGACAGTGTGATTGGTCACGGCGTATCCTTCTGATAGCTCAGGTGGCGAGCTTTTGCGCATTTTGATATTTGTTTCAGGATACGTGGGTGCACCCAGATTTTGATTTGATTTGTGATTTGATTTGGCGGTGTAATTTTACAAATTACTAATTTGATTCGTACTAAAATCATTAAAATTATAAATCAAATAAGAGCTTGCATATGCAAATATAATTTAATATTACGAACTAATACATAATTTGAAATCGAGACATCGGATAGACAAACATATAAACAATTTCCATGCCTAGTATCTTAATTCATTAACATTTATACTAATTAACAATTAAAGAACATATGAAAGTACATAATTAAAACGAATTATGATTTATAGTACATAACTTGTTTTTATGCCATATAATCTACAAAAGAGTCACAGGAATACAGACATATGCATGGTGATCGACGAGTCAATAACTCAAATTCTATAAAATATATAAAAATATGGGCATGACTTAATCATATGAAAAGACAATATAAAGTAACTACCTCTTTTGCCTATTGTTTGCTGCAAACACACAAAACAGGGCCTCACTGTATCGTTCTTGCTTCTGATCTACTGCGGCTCTGTCTCTTAAATTGTTTAGGGTTTAATAATAAGGCATACGCGTTTTATTTATTTATATATAACCACTTAACAGCAAATATGAATAGGACTCTAAGACCCATTTCTTTTCTAACTAGTAATTCAATTAAATAAAAGAATTTTATTATTATTATTATTATTATTATTATTATTATTATTATTATTATTATTAAATATCCAAAATTCCTATATATTACAAAAATAAACTCCCCCAAACAGCCCCTAATGTGATCTATAAAGCGCAAAACGATTTTAAACTATTAGAGAATTTTTTTATCGCTTAAATGATTAAACAGATGTTTAGGTAAAATTTCAAGTGAATTATTAAATGGATTAATAATACATATTTAAATTTTAAAAATTTAACAATATATGTAAAATTTAAATTATGCAATAATTAAATAAAATAAGAATTTAAACATAAAATGTTCTTATTTTAAAAAAATCTTTTTAGTATCTTATTTTAATTATAGTCATTATTATAATAAATATAAATATATTAAAATTATAAAATTAATAGGTTAATAACATTTTATCATTTAATTCACTTAATGATCATTTAATCTACGATTTTTTTTCAAAAATATCCAAATCACAATATTTTTTTTACAAAAATACGGTTGCAATCCCATTTGTAACACTTGCAACCTCATTTGCAACCGATTTTCATCTGCAGTGCCAGCGTTGCAATCTTATTTATAACTTAAGGTAGTATTTTTAAAAATATTTTTAAAAATTAAGTATTTTTATAAATATTCCTTTAATCTATTTAGTAAATTATTTAATTATCAAAAACATGTTATCACCAGCTTAATATAAAATCAAAACATTTAATCGATTTCATTTAAGCATCCACTTAGACAGCTGCTTTTTACAACGTTATCCACAGTGATTCAAGTTGATACATCCAATCACTTAAATAAGCAGCACGCCTGCACTTGACATTACAAACAAGTGAATAACTGCTGAAATGCCGAGAAACTAAGGTGGTGTCTGGGGTTTCATATACTTCGTCCCTCTCATTTCTTTACGGTTACTATTTTGGGAAGTCCCTTTAATTTCTTTACATTCCAAAAATAGTAAGTTTCTCCCACTATTACATCCACTATCTCATATATTTAACAATAAAAAACACTATTACACCCACTACTTTCCTCCACTATCTCAAATCTATAATTAAATATTAATAGGTCCCACCACTTTACCCACTTTTCATCTAACTTCACTAATTTTTTACACAATTTCTTGGTCTCCGTGTCCATCCCCCATGTAAACAACCATGAGGGACGGAGGGAGTAGTTGTTAGCTTAGAGCAACTCCAATGCTAGATGTTAAATAGCTATAGTTATTGCTATAATTTAGCATCAAAAAGTGTTTTTTGGTTCTAAAATAGAACTTCAACTCCAATGCTAGTTGCATTTTACATTCAATTAATTCCAAATTTAGCTATTTTTTGTTTCTCTCTCCTATCTTTCATTTAAAGTACATCAACATACAATTCATATATGGTTAAATGATGATGTGGTATGGATGCATAAATGCATCCTTGGTTTCAAATTTAGAACCAAGGATGCATTTATGCAAATTTGCATCCAATTATAGCATCCCTTTGGAGTTGGATTTTTTAGCATTTGGTGCTATAATATAGCAATAGAACCAAAGATAGCATTGCATTGGATTTGCTCTTATAGCTTATAAGTCCATAAAAGTTTATGAGGGCTGTTTGTCAACCCAACTTATTAGCTCAACTTATAAATAAGTTAAATATTGAGAGGCGTTTGACTTACCTTAAAATGAGTAGTTTATGGCTTATAAGCATAAGTGTCTTATAAATGATAAGTAGATCAGGAATTATAAGTCAGTAGAGTGTTTGATAAATCAAAACTTATAAATTAGTAGAACGTTTGGTAAATCAGAACTTATAAGTTAACTTTTTTTTTTTCAAAATATTTGTTTTTTAATATATATCAATGGATGTCAATGGATAGATACCGATGAATAGAGAAATTTGATATATGCATATCATTTTAATGAACGGATCATATATCTTTTGATCCGTTCATTAGAAAATTGATATGTATATATCAAATTTCTCTACTCATCGTGATCGATCCATTAATATCCATTGATATATATTAAAAAACAATTATTTTGAAAATAATAAAAAAAGTTAATTTATAAGTTCTGATTTACCAAACACTCTAATGATTTATAAGTTCTGATTTACCAAACACTCTACTGACTTATAAGCTCTGATCTACTTATCACTTATATGACATTTATGTTTTTAAGCCATAAGCTACTCATTTTAAGATATCCCAAACACCCCCTAAAATAGTGAATGGTACCATTTGGAAATTCCAAATGGTACCATTGTACAATTTGTTTTTCCATGAAATAACATTCACTATTTTTGACTTCCAAATTGTACCATTGTACAATTGATTTTTCCATGAAATACCACTTCGTCAGCCAAAATGTTAGTATCTGTATTTTCAAATGGTACCATCGTAAGTTAACTATTGAATAGTAACACAAGGAAAATGGTACCAAATGAAAAAGTCATTTTTACAATGGTACCAAATGGAATATCCCAATAATTTATAAACTTAAAATTACAATAAACTAGTTTATAATTCATGCACGGATTTCTTTTGATATGTAATAATTTTATTTTATGTTATATTATATTTTTAGATAATCATTATTTTCAATAATTTATTTTAATTTTAATTTTATTTAAATAATTTAATATAAATTTAATTAATGATATATATAATTTAAAACATATATAGACGGAATTCGAACATTGAAATTTTAGTAAATTAATTTAATCATATAATTTATATAAACATTAGATCTAACGGTTCTGATTTTTTACTAAAAATCTAGCGATTATTATTTGTATTCTACAGATTTTTATTATATTTTATTAGTTATTAGAAGATATGTTGTGATATTTTTGGGTAAATATTAAATATTATAAGATTATGTTTTAAATTAAAAGTTAACGAATTTTAATTAGAAAAGAAATATCATTGATTAGAATCTAAGATATATAAAATTTAATATCACTAATTAAAGGTAAACGTCTTTTAATTAAAAAAGGCAATCGGCTAATTATCATTAAATACATTATTTTATTATTAATTTTAATAATTAGGATGATCGTGTCGAAAACTGAACCGGCAAACTTTCAATGCCCGTGCGATGCACGAGTTTCTTTTATTATGTTAGAAATTTTATTTATTATTATAATTATGGTTTTATATAATCATTATTTTTAATAATTTTTTTAATTTTAATTTAATATAATTCAATATACTCATGTTTACGAATTATACTAATGTTTCCATATTATAAACAACGTATATGGATTTTTAATATATTTTATTAATAATTGGAAAATATGGTGTGATATTTTCGGGTATCTATTAATGATTGTATGATTAGTTTTTTAAAAAAATGTAATGTGTTTTAATTAGAATGGAAATATTAATGATTGGAACATATGAAATGTTTGATGTTTTTAGGTGTTTATAAAAGGTAATATCTTCGACTAAAAATAAATGTGATAATAGAAATCAGCTAATTATCATTAATTATATTATGTTATAATTTATTTTCATAATTAGGATAACCGTACCAAAAACCAAATTTTATTTAATAATTAGAATAACTGTACCGAAAACTAAACTCACAAACTTTCAATGGCTTTTTATTATTGAATTAACACCTTTGTTCTTCAAAAAAAAACAAAAATAGTAGTATAGATAGATATATTGGCTTTAATATATGTATGTATGTATGTATATATGTATGTATGTATATATATATTACGGCCAATATATATATATATATATATATATATATATATATAGGCCTTTGCTCCATACAGAACACTCTTACATAACATACAATAAAGAACACTATAAAATCATTTATTCCAATAGATCCATTGGCCCCGCCAGGGGCACCCAATACAAAAGTTCTTATTTTTTTAGGCTCTATCCATCTAGCAAAATTTTTTTTTTGAAAATTCACTGTTCATCGATGACGTCATCAGATGACGTCACTGATGACGTCATCAATGAACAGTGAATTTTCAAATTTTTTTTTTTTGCTAGATGGATAGAGCCTAAAAAAATAAGAACTTTTTGTATTGGGTGTTATGACAGAACTCTTAAATTATATTAGATATGAGGTGTTCTTTATTGTTTGTTATATAAAGTGTTTGCTATGGAGTGCAACTCTATATATATATATATATATATATATATATATATATATATATATATATATATATATATATATATATATATATATATATATATATATATTATATATATTGGCCGTAATATATATTTCTAAAAAAGTTTTTCTTAAAAAGGAAAAATTTAGTTATAATATATGGATAAGATGATACGTGATATGGACTAAAAATAAGCCCTAAAGATACAATTAATGTTGCATTAATTATACCTAGCTTAGTCCAAATACGAAACCCATTAATGAGGCCCAAAACTCTAATTCAATATTAAATTCGTAATTAATATTGTGGGTGATTAAGAGCTCAGAAATAAGAGTCAAATAAGGATATTACCCCTACAAGAAGTAGCCTCCAAGACACCTAATTCAACATGGAAACAGACTCCTACAAGGCAAGAGTCTATAACCTTTTTCAAGGAGGCGACTTGTCCACCAAGTCTCCTAACCCTAATCTAAATCTTAGGCTCTTGATGCCTATATAAGGGCTTGACCCCTCATTCTCAAAACTACGTTTTTGGCTTGATTCTCAACTTTGAGATACGTAGGCATTCTGTGAGGACCGATCAGTCTCGAACGCAGAAACAACCATTAAAGCTCGAAGCTCACCAACCCTAGCACTAATTACATACAAACCCTTGTTTTTATTCCCAAACATTTGGCGCCGTCTGTGGGAAGACAACATCAACCATAGTTCAAACACGAAGGACATCGATCTCAACTGAGGCTACTAACGTCACCTCTGCACCGTCCGTCGTCACTGAACAAGGGTATGTAACCCCATCAACGGAGACAACCACTCAACCACAAGTTTCTCAACCTATAGGGACGACTCCCCATGCTGAGAGAGCTCTACCCATGGTTGTCCATCCAAACTAGGAGACCAACCCTCTTCAGATTGTGGTCTCTCCTCTTGTTAATCGTTCACTACTCCCGGGGGTACAGATCTCCACCATAGATCTCCCTAGAAGCATGAATCCGGCATATGGGTTGCCTAACTACCCCCCAAAATACTCGAGGTGTTGGACCAAGCGGCCAGGCCCTATAAATAGATGAGCCATATCACCCTCCTTACATTAGAGGCTTGGGCCTTGTCAAGGATATTATACTAATCTGGTCCTTATACTGATGATTCTTCATCTGAGGATGATGATCTTGATCAAGCTCCAAGGAGGCGGCATCCAAGCAAGGAGCCTATAAGGCGTACTCGACGAATCCATGATGGACCCCCAATGACAACTGCTGAGAGAATCAAGTCTTATGAGGTCGAGATTCAAAAGCTGAAGGAAGACATAGCAGGAGAGCAACTAGGACAAAATCAGAGTCACAATCAGAATCGACCTCCTCTAACTTTAGGAGAGATTTCCTTTGTTGATCTGGAAAGGCCTTCAAGGAGGCAAAGAAGGGCTGATGCCCCAACGGGAGGAGCTACAAGGGCAGAGGCCCCCAAGGGTGATCCCAAAGATTTGATGCCACTTGGAGATCCTAATGATCCCGCGCCACCGTTCACTGAGGAGGAGATGAATGCTCACATCTCCAGGAAGTTTAAGATGCCTACTATTAAGGCTTATGATGGAACGGGTGATCCCGCAAATCAAGTTAGGACGTTCACAAACGCACTGCTATTACAGCCTGCTAGTGACGCTCTCAAGTGTAAGGCGTTCCCCCAAATCCTAGCAGACATGGCTCAAAGATGGTATAGCCATCTGCCTGCGAATTCAATCGGCTCTTTCAAGGAGTTGAGCACGGTCTTTATCAACCAGTTTGTTAGTGGGAGAGTCCACGAGAAGAGATCTGCATCCCTCATGAAGGTGATACAGGGAAAGAATGAGAACCTAAGAGACTACCTCAAGCGCTTCACCAAGGAGACGCTGAACATCCCCGACCTGGAAAACAAAGTAGCTATGATAGCCTTGGAGAATGGGACATCGAATATGTAACACCCCCATATCCGGGGTCCGGGATCCGGTCGTTACGGTCTCCAATTCTGTCCACAATACTTGAACTTACTTCAACATACAATAAATTACATCTTTATGACCCGACACAACAATATAAAACACACCCGTTATAGTCCCAGAGATGAAATCAGAGTAACAACCAAATTTTATTAAACACATTATGAGTTCTCATAATCCAAAAGAATTTCAATATGAATACATACTCTTTGCCATCCATTTACATAAGTCATACTAGTCCATATATTTGGTACCAAAAGAATGAATCTATCCTACCAATAGCTTTCTCTTCGGATCTGGTAGTCTCGTCGTCCTCACCAGCGTCGAGTGCACCTTGTGCGAGTCATCTGGTCTAGCTGTTGTTGTGATATAATAATAAAGCAAGGGTGAGCAATAGCCCACCAACAATAATATTTAACTGAACGATAATATATAACAGTTCAAAAGTATCTTTTAAACCATATGCCATGCATTTACGGAAATGATGACAGTATAACATGAACGATGAAGTTACAAGGTAACTCAAAATGTAAATATATGTGGGAATATCTGCTATGTCGAAAATAATCTAGATATTACCATTTATCATAAAAGAGGAACTTGCAGGAAAATATTGCAATTCCAATTATGAATACTTTTCCAATACTGCCAACAATGATAATGTTGCAGAAAATAAATGAATTTGAATGATGAACTTATGCTGGAGTATTCACCGCGCCCACTGCCAATCTTACGATGATCAGTCGTAGATTGTACAGCTCAATTTAGATTTACTACCGGTAGAAGGAAGAACTGACGGCTTTACTTGTCTACCGCCCTACTAGCTCTCCCCGGCCAACGGTTGGGCCAAAATGGATGGACCGGCGCTACTCGGCCTCTTACACGACTCCAAGTTCGAAAAGAAATTCATGACTCTGAACGCAAAGTTCGTCCCCCTTTCCCCAAGTATAATACTTGTTGATAAGACTCCACAAAGTAGTCGTATCTAGTTGGAAAGGAAAATACAACATCATATCTCTCAATCTGCTGCTTGTTAGAGGATACCATCTTGTTCCAATAATCTTACCCCTCGAATGATGAGAAGGTTACTCACGGATTCAATTGATAAACGGCAACCAAGTTGCGAGTGAAATGAATGGTTTTACAAGATTTATGACCGGGAAGTCAACAAGATAAATAACATTGCTCAAGTAGATTTAAATGGAAGTTTGAGCGAGTATTTAAATCCTTTTAAGATAGATTTAAATGAAAAATAAAGAGTTGGGAAGCTTTCCTTGATAAAATAGTCGTAAAAAGACTCCGAAATATTTTACGTAATATTTGGAGGTGAAAGATAATCTCCAAATAATGTAAATCATTTTAAAAAGAATTTAAAAGAATTAAATAAACATTCCAAGAATATTTATTAACTCAATAATAATTACGAAATATTATTAAATCATAATATTGCTCGTAAGTAATCCTCGAATGAATATATAGAATTATTTACTAAATAAATCACTCCTTAAATGAATATTCAAAATAATATTCATTAATAATTAGACTCCAATAAGTATTTAAAATAATATTCAATAAATGAGTCAAACTTTAAATGAATATTTGAAAATAATATTCCTTTAATAAATAATCTTCTAAATGAATATCCAAATAATATTCATTTAGTAATCAAAACTTTAAAGGAATATTCGTAATAATATCCCTTAAGTAATTAGAACTTCCAATGAATATTTTAAAATAATAATCATTAAGTACATAAACCTTAAATGAATATTCGAAAGTAATATTCATTTAATAAATAACATTCTAATGAATATCAAAATAATATTCATTAAATAATCAACTCTAAATGAATATTCAAAACTAACATTCATTTAATATCTCTCACCTGAGATAATACTCGAATAACATTCCTCGAAAGATTTCCAAGTAATTGACACTTTATGGAAATATAAATAACGTTTAATAATAACATTCCTCAGATAAATAATAATCTGTCGTTGGAATCCCTCCGGGTTTCCACGACTATCTATATCTCAAAATACCGACTCCCGGTCTATATTTAAGAATGAATATCATATGCCCTTCGCTAAGGGTCTTACCAAAACAATCCGGCTTATAACTGATAATTCGTATCTAGTCTATAAGCCAATGACAATTCAGGGAACATGTATCATAATATAATTTGACAATAGGCATGCATGCTATGGCATATGTAAGATGGCAATCACATATATATTATCACAATAACAGGTTCAAAGTTTTGAACACTTTCCTTGTAATCGGGTGTGGGTGGAGATAGCGTGCCCTGGGTCTGCTCGATGATCTATAAACAATCAGAACATTCGAGATTAACCACTTAACACCTTTTAAAAGTTTAGGTATAAACTTCACTTAAATCGAAACACGTTTTCGAATTATCTCGTTATACACCTTTTAGTGTAACTCTTTTTATTACTGATACGATCCGACATTTGTTCGTTATTACGACATGTCATCATACCCACACTCGGTATATACTTAAGTCGTATAAGTTCTAAAGTCGATCGATTACGAACCGAGATTATACCTCGAGTTTTATCGTTCGTTTTCTAAGTGTTTTACCAAAGTTATAACCAAGCGGGTTTTTAAGGGTTCGTTCGCGTTTAACTTTGAATTAAACATTTTTATAAAATCGGAAAACAATCCGTTTGATATGTGGTTTTCTTTCATACCTTCCTTATGACCCCTAGTATTTATTTACCAAGATTCGCCACTGAGTAACATGTTTTACGAGGGTTCAATTGAAATTACGAACTTTTACTTACGAACCAATTTTAGTAATTTGACCATAACTCCTAAACCGTAAGTCGGAATGTTTCGATTCTTGCGCCAAAACGATCCATGGCTCGAGATATAAAAGGGCATGTCATTTATTCATCAAGGCCAGAAATTAATCCTAACTGTTATGCACGGTTTTCTAGAGGTTAACGAAAATCGGGCATTACGACGGCTATAAATCAGACGTTTCCAAATTGTTACAACAATCACCAAGCCACACCGGGCATACATACATCTTATACACCTGATTTTCATCTCAACAAGTCCAGAAATATCATACTTCACCATCATATTCATTATATCTCTTAGATCAATAAAGCTAATGACATAATCATGCTTATAATACACCATTTCATAACTAATCTCAAAATCATCCAATAATCATCAAAACTTAAACTAAGAGCTAGGGTTTCTTGAGATGATTACCTTCCTTGGAGTATTTACTAGCCTTACTAAGCTTGATCTAGTCCTTGTATAGCCTTAGCAAAGCTTGGATCAACCAAAGAAAACAAGAAATCAAAGATTAGTTCTTGGAAGTTACTATTCACCCTAAACTTGTAAAAATCATAGAAAATTGAAAAATAAGAATTTAGCTCTCAAATTTTTACCACATCTTGGGCTCTTCATAAGATTTGTTTTGAGTCCTAGATCATCAGATATGAAGCTTCCTAGCTAGGGTTTTGAGCCCTCTTTTTCTGCTGGACAGAAACTGGGCAGATTTGTTTCCCCAACTTTGAGCATGGAATTGACTAGGCTATACTACTTTGTTGGCCATGAAATTTTGAGCGAATAGTACCCATGGAGTTGAGAGGCTATGGTTAAAATTTGGTGATTTCATCATGGATAGAAATGGAGATATGAATTTTTCTTTCATAGTGGTTCTTGCTGGGCAGGTTTATGAAAATGGAGAGAATGTAGTTGTCTTGCTTGATGTCTTTGAAAAATAATGCATAAAGTGATGTCTTGAATAATATCTCATCTTATGTTCACTTTATTAAAGTGATGATGCATGGAGTGATGTATTTGGCAAGACAAGTGTTGAGTTTTGGATGGTTACAAGCTAACTAAGTGGTTGGTTTTCTAAGTACTAGTTTCTTGCTAAGTATCCTAGTTACTTGAGTCACCACTTGGATGCTAGATATTTTCTAATAGCTTATGCATGACTCTTGCTTCCACTGCTTGTTTCTTTTGTCCGGTTATTGCTCGTTTCGATTGATCGTTCGTAGGAATATTTCACCGATTTCTAATTACGGTTTACTGGGAATCTTCTTAATATTAATACTATCATTCTCCATCTTTCTTACTAACTTTTGAATTTATATTCCTTAAATCCCTTTGTTAAATTCTTAAGTCTATCAGTGTCCAGGGAACTCTCGGAGAAAATAAAAGTGCGGTTTTTCAGAATCCGATAGCTTTTAGATACACTTATTTTCCCCCTGGATCACTAATACGAACTCGGAAATCCGTTCCGAATACATCTATATAGTGTCGTCTCATAATATTCTTATTTCCACCAAAAACACTATTCATTATTTTTTCATTACTCATCCTCTTAGGGTTGTACAATTGTCCCTGATCTCTTTCGATCGTTCCTTAACCTTTTTACGGACCCACTGGACCAATAACATATATCGATTTGGATGACATAAGAATAATCTTCTCCTTTAGAATTATCAAATCTCAATTCCCTAGGAGATAGATAATTCTTATCTAAAGTGTCAACGAATAGTATTCTTCATGGTATATAAACATTTGAATCCAAATCTATTCCTTTCATTCATTATCTCAATCGTTACATCGTAGTCGTAATCACTATTCACCATTACCTCAGTACATAATAAAAAGTTTTAATTATATCCAAAATTTGGGGTTCTTACAGTCTCCCCTGCTTAAAAGGATTCCTTCCCGGAATCAGGTAGGAAGCAAAGAGTCGTTTGTCTGTCGTTCACTTTTTAGCTTCCCGGTCAATTCTTAGTCGTTCTACCCTTTCTCAGCACATCTTCCAGTGCTACAATCCATACTTTATCCTTTTTCCATCAACTTTGTCACTTTTCGTACAACACACTATCCGGGTTATGCTCTTACTCAGTCTTATCCTTATTGATACCTGCAGTAACATTGGTATCATTATCCCACTGCGAATTTGGAGGTAACCTCGCTCGCACTGTGCATTTCCTGATCGCTTTAATCTTCGCAATCTCGATCAATATGGAGAAGTGGAAAGATTTTTTGAGAGATCACTATGATCAATTGAACATTTGTTATATTTGTTTGCACTAAATCACGCAAGCGTACGTGGTCACAAGTAATATAGAATAAAGTTGAGTTCGTTCCCACAGAGATCTGGTTATGGTTTTAATTCAGTTTTGTACCTATGCAACAATGTATGGTTATTATGCACTGCTAAGACAAATAACAAGATTTTAATTAACTATAATTAGCTAAGAAAGAAATTAATAAAACTAAGAATTAACAAACTAACAAGAATTGAATTCTAATTACGTCTGCAAGAGAAAACATGGAATCCTAACTTCATTAACTACTTCGCTTAGAGTTGATGCCTTTAATCAATGCATGTGATGGTTATGATATCTGATCAGACAACACGGAACAAGTATAAGCTACCTCTCGGTATACAAACACCAAACTAATCATACATCCACAAAAGAGATAGAAGATGAATAGACACCAATTATGTTTAGACCCTATATCTCTATAAGATTTGAAAACATAACGGTTGAAGAACAAGTTGTCTATTAAGATCACATAGGGCAGCATAATATCTCTATTTACGCCACAAATCATGATGTTAAAACATCAACCTATCCTATGCTAGCATAGCAAGTTCTAAATCTCAAGATCCACTCTCGCTTCACAAGAGATTAACAAATTAGATGTTCATGACGCATCTAAACACATAAATCACAACCATACGAGGATATCAAGAATTCACTACACACAAATCTCTAAAGCAATCAAACTACTAAGCTACATAGATAAATCCGTTAGAATCCCATGACAACGATTAGTTCATAATTGAACCTCTCGTCATCATGGGATCTGATGAAACCATGATAAAAACAAAGTATAAAAAGATACAAATAATCCTAAGTAATTGATATCTAATCGTGTTACAAATTACAATGGTAGGATGTGTTTAAATAGGCTCTAGAAGTCTTGCCCAGCAAAGAAACACCCTAAAATACAATTAGAATTCAATTTAGGTGAAAGAAACTATCTAAAATTCAATTAGAATTAGAAAAAGGACAAAACAGTAATCTTCCATCCTTGCTTCACAAAGAACACGTGCGCGAATTTGATCTGCACGCTCCTTGCACCTTCTATCTATCCTAGGTTGTAGAAAATCTCCCAAGCTTCGCGTGAGCTGTAAGATCACTGAAAACGGACTTCTAGAACTCCAGATATGGCCAAAACAGTGAATCATGATTTTCAGGATAAAAATTCAGAATGTCCAGAAGGGTTCCCGCGCCGCAGCGCCCTTCCCAGGCCGTAGCGCGCCATGCTTTCTGTCCAGGATCGTAGAAAATCTCGTTGTCTTCGCGTGAGCTGTAAGATCACTGAAAACAGACTTCTAGAACTCCAGATATGGCCAAAACAGTGCAGACTGCGCAACCTACCCGGAAAATCCGAATTTTAATCAATTTAACCTCCAACTCTTAGTTCTGCAAAACTCAACGAAAACACATTAAACACACCACATACTTGAGGTCAAGTAATCAATTTAAGCCGATACAAAGCATTCTAAGTGGATATAAAATCCACTTATCAATATTGCATAGCTAGTACAAAAGAGGGCCAGCCTTTAGTACTTGACAAGCAATTAAACAAGTTATGGTATTCCACTTAGACTTCTATCACATAGACAGATAGTCACGTAGCAGTACCTCCCCTTCTTAAAGGGTTGTTCTTCTCAATTCATAAAGAAGATGAATAAGAGAGAAGAAAAGAGTTCTAAAGGATTATAGAAGGTTTTCATGATTGTAAAATATCATACTCAGAATTTACCTCTGAACTATAGAGGTTCATCAAAGAAGAAATTAATCATAATTATATCCAATACCATTTGATCGCAATCTAATGTGTCAACATATCTTGCTGCTTTGTCCACTATTCTATGGACCTATACTCTGGTTCAACCTTAGCAACGCTCACTCTAGAAAATTCCTTCAACCTTTTAGGTTAAATCTTAGTTTTCTCGCTTGACATCATTGTTACTGACATTCCATGTCACGCTACTAGCTTTTTCATATCTATAATATTAACACTATCAGGTTGTCATCCCGAGAATTCATCAGAAAACCCATTTATTAATCCATTCATAACATTCCTTGCTTCACATTCCATAGTTACTTTCCCAGTCTTTTCTTTATCAATCACATCCTTCTTATTATCTGATTCTTATTTACTTCTGTTATTTACTTCCACCTTCATCTCTTTATTGAGTCATCTTTTGCACTTGGCACCTCCTTATTGGTATTCCGTCACATTTACTCTATAATCATCACATTATTCTAATTTAAAACCTCCGAAATGAATCTAGCCGATTTCTTTAGCCTAGATCCAATATAATCTACTTATGTCAACTTGTTTCTCATCACTTATTCTTTTCTACCCGCGATTTTCCACAGGTTGTCTTTCGTAAGTCAGACCAGGTCGTACACCTACCTGCTCGCACTCTTATCATCTGTTGAGCATCTGCATTTTACTGGTGTAGCTTTGCCACATGAAACACGTTACTACCATGCTATAAGCTTTGGGGGTAAAACTGGCTCGAATGCCACCTTCCGAACACTTTTAAACTCTCAGGTGGCCTAATAATAAGTCTCGGGCTCAACTGCCCTTCTCTCTAAGTCTCATTAATTCTTTCTACGGGAATACATGTAGCATCATGAATCATCAACCTCATATCTCTATCTTGTTTGCGCAGAAGTACACTAACACAAACTTGCTTGTCATTCATCAACATGCCATTTAGCTTATCAATAGCAGCACTTTCTTTATCTTTACGTTGTCATCTACTTTCTTAGAAGAATCACCATCGCTTGTTGCTTACGTAGTGCGTTAATAGCTAACCATACGGGTTTCAATCCTTTAGGGAGACAAAGTAGTCACTATTCCTTATCCATAAGGAATACTTCCTGAACTTGATGTAGATATTACATGAAGTAGATAAAATTGCAGAAGAGTTTCAAGCATCGCAGCTAAGTCAGGTTGATGAAACTATCACTCATGCATCTTTTATAAAAGACTGGAAACTTAATGGTTTACTTCGTCAATTTTGTATCATGGTCCTGGTTTGCCTCAAAACGGGACCTTCTAAGGTATGTAATATGCTTAAGACCCATCAGGAATCGAATCTTTACTTAAACTACTATTACCGTCGATTCTTGCACAATCATCAGAAGGAATGTAAATTCCTCCACTCTGATATGACCTTCAAGGTCCTTCCAAATATCATTCTGTTTCTTCGGTATGAACATTTGTAATTATTCCTCTATACTTAGACTGTCGGCCACCTCATTGGCATTTCCTGATAATAATAATTTCTGGTAATCCTTGTTCTCTGGATACATTCAAATTCAAATTTTTCTACCTCATTCTCATCACTGTTGGGTGAAAGCATTCTCCCTTAATGCTCAGCTGAAGGAGTAAAATATAACTATCAGTCTTTTTTCATAAGTCATTGCTTCCACCTTCCCGTGGGAATTTTATCAAAGTTACCCTCAATCATACCTAGGAAATTTGTTTTCTTAGTTCTTTCTTGTTCTAGGATAATCTCAACCTTCTTTGGTTCCATCCATACCTCATCATGGTTTCATACATGCCTCATCTGGCATTATTGTTATTGTGTCTTACATTCTCTTCCAAACTTCTAGTTGGAAACTCAGAATATTAACTTTTCCTTGTAAGGTTTCTTAGGTCGTCCTCATCATTCCTCCTATATTTTCTAGGTACAGGGTATATCAAAACGTCATTGATCAATACTCTAATAATTCTATCTCTGTTCTTTCCAGAACTCTGTTTAATAATCTTTACAGGTCATTGTTGCCTTAGCAAATCCAACTCATATCATCTGAATTCACAATGTCTTTATTAGGGTTAGTGCCATCCCTTGTGCATTCCCTAGGGTTTGCCTTACTTTATGGATATCTTATCCTTAATTCAACTGCCAAGGAATTCCTGCATCCTATAATTGGCAATCAAATCATGTATCCTTAATATGGATCTCTTTTCAATCATTCTTATTTGATAATCGATCGGTAGCTTACTGCTAATTTCTTCTTTCAGATAGTTGTCAACCTATTTGACATTCCAAAAGACAACGTATGTCTATCTGCTCTCTTACAGAACTTGTTAATGGTAGCAAGGATGTTCTGGAAGATATTGGTCGAGTTCAACGTGAATCTCTTAGTGCTTATCATTCTTCGCAAAGGTACTTGCCTTAGACAAAATTCCTACAGCATACTGTTCAATTTCTGACCATTTATATACTCTCTTCATATACCTTCATTGTTTACTTTCCTCCGTCATAATATATTCATGGTATTCATGATACCCTAACATCATACATCTCAAGTCACTATACTTCCATTTTACTCGTAATCTTGGACAACCATATACACATGAGTCACTTTAGTACGGGCGACCCCATCCCAAAAAGGTCTAGTGAATTCCCAATCAAAACATGGGTTGTTCAGCAGAAGATTCCTACGATCTCATCAATGTTTCCTTTATATCAGAAGCCCTTGCAGTCGGTACTTTCTTAGAAGCAACCCTGCTTTGTCCTTTCATTGCTGGTCTAGTCACTTGATAATCCTTTGTGACTTGGCCTCAACTGGCCACACTAATAAAAAAAATGATTTTAGGGGTTGGCTAATAGCATTACTTTTCTAGCAATTGCCGGCATAGTGCCTTCTTTGATACCTTTCTACCTTTCCAAAACTTTACTTCATATAAGTCGTAATCGACTATTCGGCACCGTCTCTGGTCACCTTTCCTCTACTTTTATCTTTTCAACTATTCTTATCAATCCTACGTGACATGCAAGCTTACCATTCCTGGCATAACAGCCTTTTCACTTAAGTCAATCCCGGAATTTCTCAGTCCGGCTGGTTTTTTACTTACATTTCCTGTTTTCGTCCAATCTCACTTAATCATTGTATTTCTACAATCAATCGCGATAACCGGGGTCTGTCCACCAACCCATATAGCGGCTACTTTACCTAATTCACGGGGTTCGCCCCAGTTTCTACTCTCTTCCATGATGTTCTCTGATAATCAGAAAGACAAGGTTTGCCAAAATTCGTTGAAGTTCTTCCCAGAATTAGGGAAATTTTGGTCAATCTATCGATCTACTGGTAACATTAAGGAGACCAGTTTCGAAACTTGAAGAATAGTTCTATGAACCTCCAAGCAGGTAGAACCATAAGCAGTCCTAATTTATGAAATAATAGTCATCAGATTTGAAGTTTAACCACTGGAGAGGAATCAATTATATACATCCCTTAGAAGGGAATCAACAGTTTCAAGCTGAAACCTGTCACAATATCCTGATACCTATACGTCCTGACATTCAATATTACCAAATGTCAGTCTACCTGACCACTAATCTCAGAAGGAACATTACCGTCGGAGTTGGTTGTTCCACAAAATTGGCACTACTAGGGCCATTCGAACCTGGTGAACTGTGCTGTCCGAATGCCTCCGCAAGTACTTTGTCGTGCTGCGCAAGCACACATCCTAATCCTTTATGCGAAGCGTCGTTGGAAGCACAAAGTCTCCTTTTTCCATTAAGCAATACCAACTCTTGGTCATTACCAATTTCATCTTTTAGCTCGAGGAAGATTTTCTCACATTTTTCTCTTTAACTACTGATCGTATTACTTGATCCATTATAACTCCGCATCGGAGTAAACTTAAGGTAACTACTATAATCCATTCAAAGAAAGAATTTAATATTCCTCTGAATCACATGCATCTAATATTTCTGGTTCATCATTTTACTGAGTTGAAATTAACCCTATACTCAGTCTCTGGCAGTAGTCTCATTACGAGTTCATCTTGACTCACTGGTCTTATCTTCCGGTAGGTTCTGAGATCATTGTCTTGCTTACTACTTCCTTATATAACTTTATCCAATCATGCTGTCACTTCCCAATGTCTTTAATTTCTAACTGATTCATTCATAAAATGAACATTTACCTTAATAAAACCACCTCATTAACCTCAATTTGGTTCCATAATTTACAACCTATGACACCTGCCTTCTCATGGCGAATTATTACTGACCATATTCATACTAATTCATTTATCAAATGATATGGCACTTACTGCCTCCTTCTCAACTATTCCTAGGGACTCTGCTCCTCGCCCTAAATCGATGTCTTTGATAATCATACATCCCTCTAGCTCTTTCTTCGTTAATATGGAAGTCTCTAGGGATTCTCGTCTATTCCCGTATAAGATCTCAAGTGATCCTTTCAATCCGTCTTACTTGCTGGTACTACCTCCAGTAGTCCGGCTACGAATCCAACATGAATCTTCAGTTCTCTTGCTAATAACTCAGTTCTTTATGCTCCCTTTTCTGAGCACTATACTTTAATCATCACAGTCTTTCTGGCTGCAGCCCTCATTCCTCAAGGGTAAGCTCCTTATCCTAACATGATTTTTCCTTATCTGCTGGAACCTCTTCCGGGTCTCCAGTAGGGTACTCCATCGAATTACCAGCTGATCTTCAGCATATAAAGCATCATCGCGCTGCTGCTCGTATGCCTCAAGGTTTGTCGCCTTACTCGTCGATACGATATCGAGCTAAGTTACTATCATGATACTTAAGAGTTCCAATAAGGGTTTTATATGTCATCACTACATTAAGTAGTCCGACTATGAACTTGGCAAGAGTTCTTATTATCTTAGTGAATTTATTGTTTTAACATTGCCTCATCTCTGGGGTTTATAACGTACGCTCTGATACCACTTCTGTAACACCCCCAGATCCAGGGTCCGGGATCCGGTCGTTACGGTCTCCAACTGTCCACAATACTTGAACTTACTTCAACATACAATAAATTACATCTTTATGACTCGACACAACAATATAAAACACACCCGTTATAGTCCCGGAGATGAAATCAGAGTAACAACCAAATTTTATTAAACACATTATGAGTTCTCACAATCCAAAAGAATTTCAATATGAATACATACTCTTTGCCATCCATTTACATAAGTCATACTAGTCCATATATTTGGTACTGAAAGAATGAATCTATCCTACCAATAGCTTTCTCTTCGGCTCTGGTAGTCTCATCGTCCTCGCCAGCGTCGAGTGCGCCTTGTGCGAGTCATCTGGTCTAGCTGTTGTTGTGATATAATAATAAAGCAAGGGTGAGCAATAGCCCACCAACAATAATATTTAACTGAACGATAATATATAACAGTTCAAAAGTATCTTTTAAACCATATGCCATGCATTTACGGAAATGATGACAATATAACATGAACGATGAAGTTACAAGGTAACTCAAAATGTAAATATATGTGGGAATATCTGCTATGTCGAAAATAAGCTAGATATTACCATTTATCATAAAAGAGGAACTTGCAGGAAAATATTGCAATTCCAATTATGAATACTTTTCCAATACTGCCAACAATGATATTGTTGCAGAAAATAAATGAATTTGAATGATGAACTTATGCTGGAGTATTCATCGCGCCCACTTCCAATCTTACGATGTTCAGTCGCAGATTGTATAGCTCAATTTAGATTTACTACCGGTAGAAGGAAGAACTGATGGCTTTACTTGTCTACCGCCCTACTAGCTCTCCCCGGCCAACGATTGGGCCAAAGGGGATGGACCGGCGCTACTCGGCCTCTTACACGACTCCAAGTTCGAAAAGAAATTCATGACTCTGAACGCAAAGTTCGTCCCCCTTTCCCTAAGTATAATACTTGTTGATAAGACTCCACAAAGTAGTCGTATCTAGTTGGAAAGGAAAATACAACATCATATCTCTCAATCTGCTGCTTGTTAGAGGATACCATCTTGTTCCAATAATCTTACCCCTCGAATGATGAGAAGGTTACTCACGGATTCAATTGATAAACGGCAACCAAGTTGCGAGTGAAATGAATGGTTTTACAAGATTTATGACCGGGAAGTCAACAAGATAAATAACATTGCTCAAGTAGATTTAAATGGAAGTTTGAGCGAGTATTTAAATCCTTTTAAGATAGATTTAAATGAAAAATAAAGAGTTGGGAAGCTTTCCTTGATAAAATAGTCGTAAAAAGACTCCGAAATATTTTACGTAATATTTGGAGGTGAAAGATAATCTCCAAATAATGTAAATCATTTTAAAAAGAATTTAAAAGAATTAAATAAACATTCCAAGAATATTTATTAACTCAATAATAATTACGAAATATTATTAAATCATAATATTGCTCGTAAGTAATCCTCGAATGAATATATAGAATTATTTACTAAATAAATCACTCCTTAAATGAATATTCAAAATAATATTCATTAATAATTAGACTCCAATAAGTATTTAAAATAATATTCAATAAATGAGTCAAACTTTAAATGAATATTTGAAAATAATATTCCTTTAATAAATAATCTTCTAAATGAATATCCAAATAATATTCATTTAGTAATCAAAACTTTAAAGGAATATTCGTAATAATATCCCTTAAGTAATTAGAACTTCCAATGAATATTTTAAAATAATAATCATTAAGTACATAAACCTTAAATGAATATTCGAAAGTAATATTCATTTAATAAATAACATTCTAATGAATATCAAAATAATATTCATTAAATAATCAACTCTAAATGAATATTCAAAACTAACATTCATTTAATATCTCTCACCTGAGATAATACTCGAATAACATTCCTCGAAAGATTTCCAAGTAATTGACACTTTATGGAAATATAAATAACGTTTAATAATAACATTCCTCAGATAAATAATAATCTGTCGTTGGAATCCCTCCGGGTTTCCACGACTATCTATATCTCAAAATACCGACTCCCGGTCTATATTTAAGAATGAATATCATATGCCCTTCGCTAAGGGTCTTACCAAAACAATCCGGCTTATAACTGATAATTCGTATCTAGTCTATAAGCCAATGACAATTCAGGGAACATGTATCATAATATAATTTGACAATAGGCATGCATGCTATGGCATATGTAAGATGGCAATCACATATATATTATCACAATAACAGGTTCAAAGTTTTGAACACTTTCCTTGTAATCGGGTGTGGGTGGAGATAGCGTGCCCTGGGTCTGCTCGATGATCTATAAACAATCAGAACATTCGAGATTAACCACTTAACACCTTTTAAAAGTTTAGGTATAAACTTCACTTAAATCGAAACACGTTTTCGAATTATCTCGTTATACACCTTTTAGTGTAACTCTTTTTATTACTGATACGATCCGACATTTGTTCGTTATTACGACATGTCATCATACCCACACTCGGTATATACTTAAGTCGTATAAGTTCTAAAGTCGATCGATTACGAACCGAGATTATACCTCGAGTTTTATCGTTCGTTTTCTAAGTGTTTTACCAAAGTTATAACCAAGCGGGTTTTTAAGGGTTCGTTCGCGTTTAACTTTGAATTAAACATTTTTATAAAATCGGAAAACAATCCGTTTGATATGTGGTTTTCTTTCATACCTTCCTTATGACCCCTAGTATTTATTTACCAAGATTCGCCACTGAGTAACATGTTTTACGAGGGTTCAATTGAAATTACGAACTTTTACTTACGAACCAATTTTAGTAATTTGACCATAACTCCTAAACCGTAAGTCGGAATGTTTCGATTCTTGCGCCAAAACGATCCATGGCTCGAGATATAAAAGGGCATGTCATTTATTCATCAAGGCCAGAAATTAATCCTAACTGTTATGCACGGTTTTCTAGAGGTTAACGAAAATCGGGCATTACGACGGCTATAAATCAGACGTTTCCAAATTGTTACAACAATCACCAAGCCACACCGGGCATACATACATCTTATACACCTGATTTTCATCTCAACAAGTCCAGAAATATCATACTTCACCATCATATTCATTATATCTCTTAGATCAATAAAGCTAATGACATAATCATGCTTATAATACACCATTTCATAACTAATCTCAAAATCATCCAATAATCATCAAAACTTAAACTAAGAGCTAGGGTTTCTTGAGATGATTACCTTCCTTGGAGTATTTACTAGCCTTACTAAGCTTGATCTAGTCCTTGTATAGCCTTAGCAAAGCTTGGATCAACCAAAGAAAACAAGAAATCAAAGATTAGTTCTTGGAAGTTACTATTCACCCTAAACTTGTAAAAATCATAGAAAATTGAAAAATAAGAATTTAGCTCTCAAATTTTTACCACATCTTGGGCTCTTCATAAGATTTGTTTTGAGTCCTAGATCATCAGATATGAAGCTTCCTAGCTAGGGTTTTGAGCCCTCTTTTTCTGCTGGACAGAAACTGGGCAGATTTGTTTCCCCAACTTTGAGCATGGAATTGACTAGGCTATACTACTTTGTTGGCCATGAAATTTTGAGCGAATAGTACCCATGGAGTTGAGAGGCTATGGTTAAAATTTGGTGATTTCATCATGGATAGAAATGGAGATATGAATTTTTCTTTCATAGTGGTTCTTGCTGGGCAGGTTTATGAAAATGGAGAGAATGTAGTTGTCTTGCTTGATGTCTTTGAAAAATAATGCATAAAGTGATGTCTTGAATAATATCTCATCTTATGTTCACTTTATTAAAGTGATGATGCATGGAGTGATGTATTTGGCAAGACAAGTGTTGAGTTTTGGATGGTTACAAGCTAACTAAGTGGTTGGTTTTCTAAGTACTAGTTTCTTGCTAAGTATCCTAGTTACTTGAGTCACCACTTGGATGCTAGATATTTTCTAATAGCTTATGCATGACTCTTGCTTCCACTGCTTGTTTCTTTTGTCCGGTTATTGCTCGTTTCGATTGATCGTTCGTAGGAATATTTCACCGATTTCTAATTACGGTTTACTGGGAATCTTCTTAATATTAATACTATCATTCTCCATCTTTCTTACTAACTTTTGAATTTATATTCCTTAAATCCCTTTGTTAAATTCTTAAGTCTATCAGTGTCCAGGGAACTCTCGGAGAAAATAAAAGTGCGGTTTTTCAGAATCCGATAGCTTTTAGATACACTTATTTTCCCCCTGGATCACTAATACGAACTCGGAAATCCGTTCCGAATACATCTATATAGTGTCGTCTCATAATATTCTTATTTCCACCAAAAACACTATTCATTATTTTTTCATTACTCATCCTCTTAGGGTTGTACAATTGTCCCTGATCTCTTTCGATCGTTCCTTAACCTTTTTACGGACCCACTGGACCAATAACATATATCGATTTGGATGACATAAGAATAATCTTCTCCTTTAGAATTATCAAATCTCAATTCCCTAGGAGATAGATAATTCTTATCTAAAGTGTCAACGAATAGTATTCTTCATGGTATATAAACATTTGAATCCAAATCTATTCCTTTCATTCATTATCTCAATCGTTACATCGTAGTCGTAATCACTATTCACCATTACCTCAGTACATAATAAAAAGTTTTAATTATATCCAAAATTTGGGGTTCTTACAGTCTCCCCTGCTTAAAAGGATTCCTTCCCGGAATCAGGTAGGAAGCAAAGAGTCGTTTGTCTGTCGTTCACTTTTTAGCTTCCCGGTCAATTCTTAGTCGTTCTACCCTTTCTCAGCACATCTTCCAGTGCTACAATCCATACTTTATCCTTTTTCCATCAACTTTGTCACTTTTCGTACAACACACTATCCGGGTTATGCTCTTACTCAGTCTTATCCTTATTGATACCTGCAGTAACATTGGTATCATTATCCCACTGCGAATTTGGAGGTAACCTCGCTCGCACTGTGCATTTCCTGATCGCTTTAATCTTCGCAATCTCGATCAATATGGAGAAGTGGAAAGATTTTTTGAGAGATCACTATGATCAATTGAACATTTGTTATATTTGTTTGCACTAAATCACGCAAGCGTACGTGGTCACAAGTAATATAGAATAAAGTTGAGTTCGTTCCCACAGAGATCTGGTTATGGTTTTAATTCAGTTTTGTACCTATGCAACAATGTATGGTTATTATGCACTGCTAAGACAAATAACAAGATTTTAATTAACTATAATTAGCTAAGAAAGAAATTAATAAAACTAAGAATTAACAAACTAACAAGAATTGAATTCTAATTACGTCTGCAAGAGAAAACATGGAATCCTAACTTCATTAACTACTTCGCTTAGAGTTGATGCCTTTAATCAATGCATGTGATGGTTATGATATCTGATCAGACAACACGGAACAAGTATAAGCTACCTCTCGGTATACAAACACCAAACTAATCATACATCCACAAAAGAGATAGAAGATGAATAGACACCAATTATGTTTAGACCCTATATCTCTATAAGATTTGAAAACATAACGGTTGAAGAACAAGTTGTCTATTAAGATCACATAGGGCAGCATAATATCTCTATTTACGCCACAAATCATGATGTTAAAACATCAACCTATCCTATGCTAGCATAGCAAGTTCTAAATCTCAAGATCCACTCTCGCTTCACAAGAGATTAACAAATTAGATGTTCATGACGCATCTAAACACATAAATCACAACCATACGAGGATATCAAGAATTCACTACACACAAATCTCTAAAGCAATCAAACTACTAAGCTACATAGATAAATCCGTTAGAATCCCATGACAACGATTAGTTCATAATTGAACCTCTCGTCATCATGGGATCTGATGAAACCATGATAAAAACAAAGTATAAAAAGATACAAATAATCCTAAGTAATTGATATCTAATCGTGTTACAAATTACAATGGTAGGATGTGTTTAAATAGGCTCTAGAAGTCTTGCCCAGCAAAGAAACACCCTAAAATACAATTAGAATTCAATTTAGGTGAAAGAAACTATCTAAAATTCAATTAGAATTAGAAAAAGGACAAAACAGTAATCTTCCATCCTTGCTTCACAAAGAACACGTGCGCGAATTTGATCTGCACGCTCCTTGCACCTTCTATCTATCCTAGGTTGTAGAAAATCTCCCAAGCTTCGCGTGAGCTGTAAGATCACTGAAAACGGACTTCTAGAACTCCAGATATGGCCAAAACAGTGAATCATGATTTTCAGGATAAAAATTCAGAATGTCCAGAAGGGTTCCCGCGCCGCAGCGCCCTTCCCAGGCCGTAGCGCGCCATGCTTTCTGTCCAGGATCGTAGAAAATCTCGTTGTCTTCGCGTGAGCTGTAAGATCACTGAAAACAGACTTCTAGAACTCCAGATATGGCCAAAACAGTGCAGACTGCGCAACCTACCCGGAAAATCCGAATTTTAATCAATTTAACCTCCAACTCTTAGTTCTGCAAAACTCAACGAAAACACATTAAACACACCACATACTTGAGGTCAAGTAATCAATTTAAGCCGATACAAAGCATTCTAAGTGGATATAAAATCCACTTATCAATATTGCATAGCTAGTACAAAAGAGGGCCAGCCTTTAGTACTTGACAAGCAATTAAACAAGTTATGGTATTCCACTTAGACTTCTATCACATAGACAGATAGTCACGTAGCAGTACCTCCCCTTCTTAAAGGGTTGTTCTTCTCAATTCATAAAGAAGATGAATAAGAGAGAAGAAAAGAGTTCTAAAGGATTATAGAAGGTTTTCATGATTGTAAAATATCATACTCAGAATTTACCTCTGAACTATAGAGGTTCATCAAAGAAGAAATTAATCATAATTATATCCAATACCATTTGATCGCAATCTAATGTGTCAACATATCTTGCTGCTTTGTCCACTATTCTATGGACCTATACTCTGGTTCAACCTTAGCAACGCTCACTCTAGAAAATTCCTTCAACCTTTTAGGTTAAATCTTAGTTTTCTCGCTTGACATCATTGTTACTGACATTCCATGTCACGCTACTAGCTTTTTCATATCTATAATATTAACACTATCAGGTTGTCATCCCGAGAATTCATCAGAAAACCCATTTATTAATCCATTCATAACATTCCTTGCTTCACATTCCATAGTTACTTTCCCAGTCTTTTCTTTATCAATCACATCCTTCTTATTATCTGATTCTTATTTACTTCTGTTATTTACTTCCACCTTCATCTCTTTATTGAGTCATCTTTTGCACTTGGCACCTCCTTATTGGTATTCCGTCACATTTACTCTATAATCATCACATTATTCTAATTTAAAACCTCCGAAATGAATCTAGCCGATTTCTTTAGCCTAGATCCAATATAATCTACTTATGTCAACTTGTTTCTCATCACTTATTCTTTTCTACCCGCGATTTTCCACAGGTTGTCTTTCGTAAGTCAGACCAGGTCGTACACCTACCTGCTCGCACTCTTATCATCTGTTGAGCATCTGCATTTTACTGGTGTAGCTTTGCCACATGAAACACGTTACTACCATGCTATAAGCTTTGGGGGTAAAACTGGCTCGAATGCCACCTTCCGAACACTTTTAAACTCTCAGGTGGCCTAATAATAAGTCTCGGGCTCAACTGCCCTTCTCTCTAAGTCTCATTAATTCTTTCTACGGGAATACATGTAGCATCATGAATCATCAACCTCATATCTCTATCTTGTTTGCGCAGAAGTACACTAACACAAACTTGCTTGTCATTCATCAACATGCCATTTAGCTTATCAATAGCAGCACTTTCTTTATCTTTACGTTGTCATCTACTTTCTTAGAAGAATCACCATCGCTTGTTGCTTACGTAGTGCGTTAATAGCTAACCATACGGGTTTCAATCCTTTAGGGAGACAAAGTAGTCACTATTCCTTATCCATAAGGAATACTTCCTGAACTTGATGTAGATATTACATGAAGTAGATAAAATTGCAGAAGAGTTTCAAGCATCGCAGCTAAGTCAGGTTGATGAAACTATCACTCATGCATCTTTTATAAAAGACTGGAAACTTAATGGTTTACTTCGTCAATTTTGTATCATGGTCCTGGTTTGCCTCAAAACGGGACCTTCTAAGGTATGTAATATGCTTAAGACCCATCAGGAATCGAATCTTTACTTAAACTACTATTACCGTCGATTCTTGCACAATCATCAGAAGGAATGTAAATTCCTCCACTCTGATATGACCTTCAAGGTCCTTCCAAATATCATTCTGTTTCTTCGGTATGAACATTTGTAATTATTCCTCTATACTTAGACTGTCGGCCACCTCATTGGCATTTCCTGATAATAATAATTTCTGGTAATCCTTGTTCTCTGGATACATTCAAATTCAAATTTTTCTACCTCATTCTCATCACTGTTGGGTGAAAGCATTCTCCCTTAATGCTCAGCTGAAGGAGTAAAATATAACTATCAGTCTTTTTTCATAAGTCATTGCTTCCACCTTCCCGTGGGAATTTTATCAAAGTTACCCTCAATCATACCTAGGAAATTTGTTTTCTTAGTTCTTTCTTGTTCTAGGATAATCTCAACCTTCTTTGGTTCCATCCATACCTCATCATGGTTTCATACATGCCTCATCTGGCATTATTGTTATTGTGTCTTACATTCTCTTCCAAACTTCTAGTTGGAAACTCAGAATATTAACTTTTCCTTGTAAGGTTTCTTAGGTCGTCCTCATCATTCCTCCTATATTTTCTAGGTACAGGGTATATCAAAACGTCATTGATCAATACTCTAATAATTCTATCTCTGTTCTTTCCAGAACTCTGTTTAATAATCTTTACAGGTCATTGTTGCCTTAGCAAATCCAACTCATATCATCTGAATTCACAATGTCTTTATTAGGGTTAGTGCCATCCCTTGTGCATTCCCTAGGGTTTGCCTTACTTTATGGATATCTTATCCTTAATTCAACTGCCAAGGAATTCCTGCATCCTATAATTGGCAATCAAATCATGTATCCTTAATATGGATCTCTTTTCAATCATTCTTATTTGATAATCGATCGGTAGCTTACTGCTAATTTCTTCTTTCAGATAGTTGTCAACCTATTTGACATTCCAAAAGACAACGTATGTCTATCTGCTCTCTTACAGAACTTGTTAATGGTAGCAAGGATGTTCTGGAAGATATTGGTCGAGTTCAACGTGAATCTCTTAGTGCTTATCATTCTTCGCAAAGGTACTTGCCTTAGACAAAATTCCTACAGCATACTGTTCAATTTCTGACCATTTATATACTCTCTTCATATACCTTCATTGTTTACTTTCCTCCGTCATAATATATTCATGGTATTCATGATACCCTAACATCATACATCTCAAGTCACTATACTTCCATTTTACTCGTAATCTTGG
Organism: Saposhnikovia divaricata; assembly: GCA_036435485.1. NCBI lineage: Eukaryota > Viridiplantae > Streptophyta > Magnoliopsida > Apiales > Apiaceae > Saposhnikovia > Saposhnikovia divaricata. The sequence goes on from CM071599.1 coordinate 41,527,915, forward strand.
ACAACCATATACACATGAGTCACTTTAGTACGGGCGACCCCATCCCAAAAAGGTCTAGTGAATTCCCAATCAAAACATGGGTTGTTCAGCAGAAGATTCCTACGATCTCATCAATGTTTCCTTTATATCAGAAGCCCTTGCAGTCGGTACTTTCTTAGAAGCAACCCTGCTTTGTCCTTTCATTGCTGGTCTAGTCACTTGATAATCCTTTGTGACTTGGCCTCAACTGGCCACACTAATAAAAAAAATGATTTTAGGGGTTGGCTAATAGCATTACTTTTCTAGCAATTGCCGGCATAGTGCCTTCTTTGATACCTTTCTACCTTTCCAAAACTTTACTTCATATAAGTCGTAATCGACTATTCGGCACCGTCTCTGGTCACCTTTCCTCTACTTTTATCTTTTCAACTATTCTTATCAATCCTACGTGACATGCAAGCTTACCATTCCTGGCATAACAGCCTTTTCACTTAAGTCAATCCCGGAATTTCTCAGTCCGGCTGGTTTTTTACTTACATTTCCTGTTTTCGTCCAATCTCACTTAATCATTGTATTTCTACAATCAATCGCGATAACCGGGGTCTGTCCACCAACCCATATAGCGGCTACTTTACCTAATTCACGGGGTTCGCCCCAGTTTCTACTCTCTTCCATGATGTTCTCTGATAATCAGAAAGACAAGGTTTGCCAAAATTCGTTGAAGTTCTTCCCAGAATTAGGGAAATTTTGGTCAATCTATCGATCTACTGGTAACATTAAGGAGACCAGTTTCGAAACTTGAAGAATAGTTCTATGAACCTCCAAGCAGGTAGAACCATAAGCAGTCCTAATTTATGAAATAATAGTCATCAGATTTGAAGTTTAACCACTGGAGAGGAATCAATTATATACATCCCTTAGAAGGGAATCAACAGTTTCAAGCTGAAACCTGTCACAATATCCTGATACCTATACGTCCTGACATTCAATATTACCAAATGTCAGTCTACCTGACCACTAATCTCAGAAGGAACATTACCGTCGGAGTTGGTTGTTCCACAAAATTGGCACTACTAGGGCCATTCGAACCTGGTGAACTGTGCTGTCCGAATGCCTCCGCAAGTACTTTGTCGTGCTGCGCAAGCACACATCCTAATCCTTTATGCGAAGCGTCGTTGGAAGCACAAAGTCTCCTTTTTCCATTAAGCAATACCAACTCTTGGTCATTACCAATTTCATCTTTTAGCTCGAGGAAGATTTTCTCACATTTTTCTCTTTAACTACTGATCGTATTACTTGATCCATTATAACTCCGCATCGGAGTAAACTTAAGGTAACTACTATAATCCATTCAAAGAAAGAATTTAATATTCCTCTGAATCACATGCATCTAATATTTCTGGTTCATCATTTTACTGAGTTGAAATTAACCCTATACTCAGTCTCTGGCAGTAGTCTCATTACGAGTTCATCTTGACTCACTGGTCTTATCTTCCGGTAGGTTCTGAGATCATTGTCTTGCTTACTACTTCCTTATATAACTTTATCCAATCATGCTGTCACTTCCCAATGTCTTTAATTTCTAACTGATTCATTCATAAAATGAACATTTACCTTAATAAAACCACCTCATTAACCTCAATTTGGTTCCATAATTTACAACCTATGACACCTGCCTTCTCATGGCGAATTATTACTGACCATATTCATACTAATTCATTTATCAAATGATATGGCACTTACTGCCTCCTTCTCAACTATTCCTAGGGACTCTGCTCCTCGCCCTAAATCGATGTCTTTGATAATCATACATCCCTCTAGCTCTTTCTTCGTTAATATGGAAGTCTCTAGGGATTCTCGTCTATTCCCGTATAAGATCTCAAGTGATCCTTTCAATCCGTCTTACTTGCTGGTACTACCTCCAGTAGTCCGGCTACGAATCCAACATGAATCTTCAGTTCTCTTGCTAATAACTCAGTTCTTTATGCTCCCTTTTCTGAGCACTATACTTTAATCATCACAGTCTTTCTGGCTGCAGCCCTCATTCCTCAAGGGTAAGCTCCTTATCCTAACATGATTTTTCCTTATCTGCTGGAACCTCTTCCGGGTCTCCAGTAGGGTACTCCATCGAATTACCAGCTGATCTTCAGCATATAAAGCATCATCGCGCTGCTGCTCGTATGCCTCAAGGTTTGTCGCCTTACTCGTCGATACGATATCGAGCTAAGTTACTATCATGATACTTAAGAGTTCCAATAAGGGTTTTATATGTCATCACTACATTAAGTAGTCCGACTATGAACTTGGCAAGAGTTCTTATTATCTTAGTGAATTTATTGTTTTAACATTGCCTCATCTCTGGGGTTTATAACGTACGCTCTGATACCACTTCTGTAACACCCCCAGATCCAGGGTCCGGGATCCGGTCGTTACGGTCTCCAACTGTCCACAATACTTGAACTTACTTCAACATACAATAAATTACATCTTTATGACTCGACACAACAATATAAAACACACCCGTTATAGTCCCGGAGATGAAATCAGAGTAACAACCAAATTTTATTAAACACATTATGAGTTCTCACAATCCAAAAGAATTTCAATATGAATACATACTCTTTGCCATCCATTTACATAAGTCATACTAGTCCATATATTTGGTACTGAAAGAATGAATCTATCCTACCAATAGCTTTCTCTTCGGCTCTGGTAGTCTCATCGTCCTCGCCAGCGTCGAGTGCGCCTTGTGCGAGTCATCTGGTCTAGCTGTTGTTGTGATATAATAATAAAGCAAGGGTGAGCAATAGCCCACCAACAATAATATTTAACTGAACGATAATATATAACAGTTCAAAAGTATCTTTTAAACCATATGCCATGCATTTACGGAAATGATGACAATATAACATGAACGATGAAGTTACAAGGTAACTCAAAATGTAAATATATGTGGGAATATCTGCTATGTCGAAAATAAGCTAGATATTACCATTTATCATAAAAGAGGAACTTGCAGGAAAATATTGCAATTCCAATTATGAATACTTTTCCAATACTGCCAACAATGATATTGTTGCAGAAAATAAATGAATTTGAATGATGAACTTATGCTGGAGTATTCATCGCGCCCACTTCCAATCTTACGATGTTCAGTCGCAGATTGTATAGCTCAATTTAGATTTACTACCGGTAGAAGGAAGAACTGATGGCTTTACTTGTCTACCGCCCTACTAGCTCTCCCCGGCCAACGATTGGGCCAAAGGGGATGGACCGGCGCTACTCGGCCTCTTACACGACTCCAAGTTCGAAAAGAAATTCATGACTCTGAACGCAAAGTTCGTCCCCCTTTCCCTAAGTATAATACTTGTTGATAAGACTCCACAAAGTAGTCGTATCTAGTTGGAAAGGAAAATACAACATCATATCTCTCAAGCTGCTGCTTGTTAGAGGATACCATCTTGTTCCAATAATCTTACCCCTCGAATGATGAGAAGGTTACTCACGGATTCAATTGATAAACGGCAACCAAGTTGCGAGTGAAACGAATGGTTTTACAAGATTTATGACCGGGAAGTCAACAAGATAAATAACATTGCTCAAGTAGGTTCCCCTAAAATATGGAAGTTTGAGCGAGCATTTAAATCCTTTTAAGATAGATTTAAATGAAAAATAAAGAGTTGGGAACCTTTCCTTGATAAAATAGTCGTAAAAAGACTCCGAAATATTTTACATAATATTTGGAGGTGAAAGATAATCTACAAATAATATAAATCATTTTAAAAAGAATTTAAAAGAATTAAATAAACATTCCAAGAATATTTATTAACACAATAATAATTACGAAATATTATTAAATCATATTATTGCTCGTAAGTAATCCTCGAATGAATATATAGAATTATTTACTAAATAAATCACTCCTTAAATGAATATTCAAAATAATATTCATTAATAATCAGACTCCAATAAGTATTTAAAATAATATTCAATAAATGAGTCAAACTTTAAATGAATATTTGAAAATAATATTCATTTAATAAATAATCTTCTAAATGAATATCCAAATAATATTCATTTAGTAATCAAAACTTTAAAGGAATATTCGAAATAATATCCCTTAAGTAATTAGAACTTCCAATGAATATTTTAAAATAATAATCATTAAGTACATAAACCTTAAATGAATATTCGAAAGTAATATTCATTTAATAAATAACATTCTAATGAATATCAAAATAATATTCATTAAATAATCAACTCTAAATGAATATTCAAAACTAACATTCATTTAATATCTCTCGACTGAGATAATAATCGAATAACATTCCTTGAAAGATTTCCAAGTAATTGATACTTTATGGAAATATAAATAACGTTTAATAATAACATTCCTCAGATAAATAATAATCTGTCGTTGGAATCCCTCCGGGTTTCCACGACTATCTATATCTCAAAATACCGACTCCCGGTCTATATTTAAGAATGAATATCATATGCCCTTCGCTAAGGGTCTTACCAAAACAATCCGGCTTATAACTGATAATTCGTATCTAGTCTATAAGCCAATGGCAATTCAGGGAACAGGTATCATAATATAATTTGACAATAGGCATGCATGCTATGGCATATGTAAGATGTCAATCACATATATATATTATCACAACAACAGGTTCAAAGTTTTGAACACTTGCCTGGTAATCGGGTGTGGGTGGAGATAGCGTGCCCTGGGTCTGCTCGATGATCTATAAACAATCAGAACATTCGATATTAACCACTTAACACCTTTTAAAAGTATAGGTATAAACTTCACTTAAATCGAAACACGTTTTCGAATTATCTCGTTATACACCTTTTAGTGTAACTCTTTTTATTACTGATACGATCCGACATTTGTTCGTTATTATGACATGTCATCATACCCATACTCGGTATATACTTAAGTCGTATAAGTTCTAAAGTCGATCGATTACGAACCGAGATTATACCTTGAGTTTTATCGTTCGTTTTCTAAGTGTTTTACCAAAGTTATAACCAAGCGGGTTTTTAGGGGTTCGTTCGCGTTTAACTTTGATTCAAACATTTTTATAAAATCGGAATACAATCCGTTTGATATGTGGTTTTCTTTCATACCTTCCTTATGACCCCTAGTATTTATTTACCAAGATTTACCACTGAGTAACATGCTTTACGAGGGTTCAATTGAAGTTACGAACTTTTACTTACGGGTTCAAACCAATTTTAGTAATTTGACCATAACTCCTAAACCGTAAATAGGAATGTTTCGATTCTTACGCCAAAACGATCTATGGCTCGAGGTCTACAAGGGCATGTCATTTATTCATCAAGGCCAGAAATTCATCCTAACTGTTATGCACGGTTTTCTAGAGGTTAACGAAAATCGGGCATTACGACTGCTATAAATCGGACGTTTCCAAATTGTTACAACAATCACCAAGCCACACCAGGCATACATACATCTTATACACCTGATTCTCATCTCAACAAGTCCAGAAATATCATACTTCACCATCATATTCATTATATCTCTTAGATCAATAAAGCTAATTACATAATCATGCTTATAATACACCATTTCATAACTAATCTCAAAATCATCTAATAATCATCAAAACTTAAACTAAGAGCTAGGGTTTCTTGAGATGATTACCTTCCTTGGAGTATTAATAGCCTTACTAAGCTTGATCTAGTCCTTGTATAGCTTTAACAAAGCTTGGATCAACCAAAGAAAACAAGAAATCAAAGATTAGTTCTTGGAAGTTACACTACACCATAGCTTGCTTTAAGCAACACGCAAACTGTGTTACCATAGACCCCTGTTTGAAGTTACCATAGGCCAAAATCGGGCTATGGTAACACCTCAGCCATGTTAGGTTCTCAGCAGTAACTATAGGTATCAAAGTTAACATCAAAAACAACCTATGGTAACACGGCAAATGCAGTTACTAAAGACCTCTATAGCAATACCTTAAACACTCTACAACAACATAGTTTGTGTGTTACAATAGATGATACAAATTTGCATAATATTATGGGGCCCACACGTGGGACCCACACATGGGGCCACACGTGGGATTCACATTTGGGTCCATATGTGGGCCCACTTTTTGGACCTACTATGGGGCCCACCTGCTCACTGTGCAAGGCCTATTGTAACACCTAATATTACCTATTGTAACACCTAATATCACCTACTGCAACACCCCTATTGAAACACACATTTTACCTATTGTAACACCAAAAATGTAACAAAATAAAAATGCACCAACAGAATATTGAATTTCAATAAAACAAACCAACAAAAATTCACGTCCTAATTTAATTCACCAACAACATTTATCTGACGAATGGACAAGAACATTTATCTGACGAATGTATACTAACTTTACAGTTCTACCGATATAAGAAACACAAAAAAATAAAAATCAGCTTCCATGTATGTGAAGTCTTTGATCCATCTTTTAGTTGCATCGTCTCCGAGACGCTATAAGTATAGGCGTATAGGACGTTGAAAATCTGCATGACCTTGTCTTTGGCTTTCTTGAAATCTGCATGTGTTGCCTGAAACGTAGCAGTTTATTAGTGTGTGTACGCAATGTCATCAAAAGAGTAAGGCAAGATAAAATGTTTTTGTACTTCCTACCGCTGACAATACAAATCTGAATAGTGCAAAGTTCTATAACTGTACAAAGGCCAGTCGTACAACTAATTCATGCAGTTGCGAAATTGAAGAGAAATAAAGTACATCCATCAAGATGACCAAGCCCATGTGAGACTTTGGCATTCAGATTTTAGAATTCAAAATTTCTACTACAAAAGATATGAACGCTAAGAAAATGACCTACCTGGATAATGAATGACACGAGGCTTTTCTCAACACCATCAGAGTAGCACAACATCCTGCAAAAACATTCATATAATCTGTCCCTGCTTCTTATGAACACTCAAGGCTCCGCAAACAGAAAAAGCGATACTTATAACATTAACGTACTTCAGTTATTGGTCCTATTTTTTCAAATAATTGTTCCAAAATACAAAATGAATTTGAATATTCATGGGGATAAAACCAAATGACTGCCTGTACAAGACAATTCAACAGAAACGTGTCAATTGTAGTTGTAATCAGTCACCCACTCACACCATCTAAGATCAAGTACACATACTATGTTGAACAATGCTACATAAGGGGCAAATTCACTGTTTAGAACAATTGTTGAGCTATTTACGGTAGTTGTATCATGTGCCATACTGTTATTCGCATTAGTTTCGAATGCTTTGTTGCTTCCTGATCCATCAACAGCAGCAGCTTGCTCCCGTAATGCACATTCCAGTTCTTCACTTTGTGTCTAAACCAATGTGTAAACTAGAAATATATAAACATTTCACTAGTCCTGATTATAAAATATCGAAGTGTGTAAAAGTGCAATCATCTTAGATTACACTACCTCTATATAAAGATAGAAACTGCTACAGACTTGCAAATTAACAATTAAATATGCATTACTCAACTGCAATAATTCACTTCCACTTAATAACCACATATTTGATGAAAACAGCAATGGTATAAATATAAGATTTATACCTGTTGCTCAGTCATTTGGAGAAAAGCTATAGTGTAATACACCAACTCACTGATATTATCTCCAAAAACCTAGACAATATATGCCATGAACATTGCCACATGTATAGGCCTAAATACAAATATGAGAAGAAAAGCACTGAACTATCAGTCCTTTTAAAAAAAATCAGAGACGTACCTTAATAAATCTTGGACTACCCACAATAGTCAAGAGGAACTCAAATAACTGCATGATACGATACTCGACGCTATTAGAACAAAACACATAAACAATTGTTGGTTGCTAACAGCCAAAACCAAGCTTAACACTGTAATCATGAGGTAGCTACTTGACAAAAAAAAGATAAAAATCATGAATAAATTGACCTACCTGGATAATGAATGACACGAGGCTTTTCTCAGCACCATCAGAGTTATACCGCCCATCATAGAAATCATCTAAACCATCAAGGGCTGATCGCTCATACACTCTAAGTGAGGATACAAATGTCTACCATATTGAACCTATAATTCATGAAACAACATATTATATCTTGGCATATATTACTCTTATGGCTTAGTGAAGCTGCCACCCCTAAAATATAGATAAGCTCAGGCCACAAGCTTACCCATAAATTGAGATTCAATAAGTCCTGGGAAATTTTGAACAAAATGATTCAAGCACTTTAAAACCTGATGTAAACATAATTTCAGAATCACAGTCCAGGTGAGAATCATAATGTTACGAAATAGTTGACGCTTCAAGTCCTTCATTGTGTCATTATTATAGACAAATATGTATCCACCAAGAACTTCATTTCTTGGGAGCCACGAGTCTGCTCTGCCAATTTTGAAGGTTCTCTTGGTTGATATTATTTCAGGTTTAGTATATGAAACAAGGAACCGTTAAATGATAAGCCAAAATCACGCAAAATAATTCAAAAGAGACCAATTAATTACATAGAGTAAGCAAAAGCATATTATTAAATTTTCATGTAGAATACTATATAAAATTTAGCTGTTGGTAAGCATCAGCAATGCTAATAGGATTGAGTACATTTCAACCAACATTAATTGCAGGCCTAACTGCCTAAGGGTTAGATAATGGAAAACACTTACAAGTAACCACATGCTGGTTATAAAACCCATCCTTTGTCTCTGTCAACCACTTTACTCACTTCTAAACCACCCGTCTTCTCTAACCTGAAAGAAAGAAAATACACAGTTTGTCAGATGCAATGTAAACACTATAACCTTATCTAAACCAGCTGATAGAAAAAATTTACAGACAGGCTTCATCCACAACATTGTTCCAATATGCATAAGTAGCAATTTTGATAGTTTAGCAATATAACTATAATGCAATTAATCATCAAGTCAATAAGATGTTCACAATTTAACAAAACTAGGATTAAGAGGTGCATATCAACAGCTGAAAAAGAAAACAAGTTTAAAAGTTAAGCTACTAAAACGTCAGAAATTATATGTTTTACATTGCAACAGGAGGCAATACATATCACATCATGAATGAAGACAGCTGCAGCTGCAAATCCAGCAGACTGAATAAATATTTGTCATAACACTAAAAACATATATAAAATATATCCTTTTAAACACCAAAACTTCATAAGCAGGTAAACACTTGTGAATAAAAATATCGAAACCAAAATATTTGAATACATACAACAGGTCAAGATTAAAAAAACGCAGATCCATAAATTAAAAATTCAATAGCACAAACTTCAAAATTGCAACATGTAGTGAAAAGAAGTGTTGCTTGATTTCAGGTAGCAAGCATTTGAACCTAACATTTTCCACCCAGAAAAGTTCACAAGACACTGGAAAATATGACATAAAAAGATATGCATGGACTTTAAAGTAAAATTAAAGAAAATCTGAAAGACAATAAATTTATTTGACTTTGTGCATACTAAATTCTGGAGAGCAAAGCATTTGAGAGATATAATTCGCAGCAAGTCGAGAAAGAAAATACACAGTTTGTCAGATGCAATATAAACACTACATTAATTACACAGAGTAAAATCACGCAAAATAATTCAAAAGAGACCAATTAATTACATAGAGTAAGCAAAAGCATATTGACAGTATTAATATTAAGTAACAACAATAACAAGTAAATTAATTGTCAGATAAACATATGTTTCCCAGCTATCAAATTGCCTAAATCGATAAAATGAGAATTACCTCATCAGCAATCATCAAGTCGGGATTTGACCTTTATTTACCATTTATAAACAAACAACAACACCTAAAAAACCCCTCATCCATCAATATAAAACACAATTAAACATCATAGCTATTAAAATTGAGCATATATAGACTTAAATCAAGATTGGGAAGCAATTAAAGTATTAATTAATCAAATATGAAGATTAATCAAATTTACGAAACACAAAACACAGTAATTACAAAATTTAGATATAACCTATAACCATCTGCAACTCATCATTTTAACAAATCAATAAATCAGTGTGAGAACTAATCTAGTACCTCAAGTAATACTGGTATAGCTACCTTCACAACTCGCACCTGCACATGAAAAAAAAAGACTTGTCAAGCTAACATCAAACACAAATAAGAGTGAGAGACAGGGAAAGAGAGATGAAGAATGAGACATAGAGGGAAAAAGCTGCAAAGAGAGAGAGAGAGAGAGACAGAGAGACGGAGAGAGATACATAAAGAGACATGGGTAGAGCGAGACAGTGATACTGGGAGAGAGAGAGAGAGAATGGGAGAGAGAGGGGAGAGATACAGAGAGATATAGAGAAAGGGGGAGAGAGCGGGAGAGATGCAGAGAGAGACAGAGATACATAGAGACATAGAGCTTCCATTAACCCAGCTCAAACCCTAATTGAATCCTAATTGAATGAGAAACGAGAGGCGAGAGAAGCCAGAAAAATGAGAAAGGTGAGAATAGCGAGAGTTGTGTTTTTCCCCAATTTCCCCGGTTTTGTATTAGGTTAATTTTTCCCAATTCTAATTTTTCGTTTTGCCGCTCTCTCTTTTATTTGCCGCTCATATATCCTCAATAATTCATTGTACTTTTTTTATTTTAAATATTACTAATTTATCCAAATTTCTTGACATTAGATTATAATTATTAAATCTATTAATTTAATTATTTGTAATAATTCAAAGTTTATACAAATTATTATTTTCTCTATTAAAGTTTTTAATGATTTTAATCAAAATTTAATAATTTTTTAATATTACTTTATTTTAGAAATCGTTTCATTATAAATTTATTAAATATATTTCAATATTTACAAAATATGATTGATTCAATTATTTGATGGAATATTACGTTCTACAATGATAACTTCAACGATTTTATCAAAATTAATTATTTTCATAAGTCAAATAATTATTAAATCATTACATTTAAATTAAATAAAAGTTTTGTTAATGAATACTCTATGGTAACACACCTCATGGTGTTAGCCCAATATAACACCTTTTATAACTAAATTAACATACTTTTGTGCCTATGGTAACACCACAATCAAAAGGTTGCGATAGGTCAAAATTTTCATAGCTATGGTAACACCCATAGTGGTAACACCCATGCCAAAAGGTTGCTATAGGCCATCTATGGTGTAGTGTTACTATTCACCCTAAACTTGTAAAATCATAGAAAATTGAAAAATAAGAATTTTGCTCTCAAATTTTTACAACATCTTGGGCTCTTCATAAGCTTTGTTTTGAGTCCTAGATCATCAGATATGAAGCTTCCTAGCTAGGGTTTTGAGCCCTCTTTTTCTGCTGGACAGAAACTGGGCAGATTTGTTTCCCCAACTTTGAGCATGGATTTGACTAGGCTATACTACTTTGTTGGCCATGAAATTTTGAGCAAATATTACCCATGGAGTGGAGAGGCTATGGTTAAAATTTGGTGATTTCATCATGGATATAAATGGAGATATGAATTTTTCTTTCATAGTGGTTCTTGCTGGGCAGGTTTAAGAAAATGGAGAGAATGGAGTTGTCTTGCTTGATGTCTTTGAAAAATAATTCATAAAGTGATGTCTTGAATAATATCTCATCTTATGTTCACTTTATTAAAGTGATGATGCATGGAGTGATGTATTTGGCAAGACAAGTGTTGAGTTTTGGATGGTTACAAGCTAACTAAGTGGTTGGTTTTCTAAGTACTAGTTTCTTGCTAAGTATCCTAGTTACTTGAGTCACCACTTGGATGCTAGATATTTTCTAATAGCTTATGCATGACTCTTGCTTCCACTGCTTGTTTCTTTTGTCCGGTTATTGCTCGTTTCGATTGATCGTTCGTAGGAATATTTCACGGATTTCTAATTAGGGTTTACCGGGAATCTTCTTAATATTAATACTATCATTCTCCATCTTTCTTACTAACTTTTGAATTTATATTCCTTAAATCCCTTCGTTAAATTCTTAAGTCTATCAGTGTCCAGGGAACTCTCGGAGAAAATAAAAGTTCGGTTTTTTAGAATCCGACAGCTTTTACATACACTTATTTTCCCCCTGGATCACTAATACGAACTCAGAAATCCGTTCCGAATACTTCTATATAGTGTCGTCTCATAATATTCTCATTTCCACCAAAAACACTATTCATTCTTTTTTCTTTACTCATCCTCTTAGGGTTGTACAATTGTCCCTGATCTCTTTCGATCGTTCCTTAACCTTTTTACGGACCCACTGGACCAATAACAGATATCGATTTGAATGACATAAGAATAATCTTCTCCTTTAGAATTATCAAATCTCAATTCCCTAGGAGATAGATAATTCTTATCTAAAGTGTCAACGAATAGTATTCTTCATGGCATATAAACATTTGAATCCAAATCTATTCCTTTCATTCATTATCTCAATCGTTACATCGTAGTCGTAATCACTATTCACCATTACCTCAGTACATAATAAAAAGTTTTAATTATATCCAAAATTTGGGGTTCTTATAGAATATTTTCTTTCAGATGTCGTTAGCTAAGCATCCCCCCTAAGAGCATGATTGAGCTCAAAAAAGGGTGAGCAAATATATAATGGTTGAGGAAAGCATTAGGAAAACAAAGGTCTTTCCCATAAGTGGTGAAGACGGGAACTCTAAAAAGCGAAAGACAGAGTAGGAGTATGTTGCTAGGGTCAAATATCCCCGAACTAGCAAGGACTTCGACACTGCTCTAGGACCAAGGTTTGCTGAGTATGCAAGGTTTAACACTCCAAGGAGTCGATTCTTGTTGGAAATTGAGAAAAATAAGGATTTTCGATGGCCAAAGCCACTCAGGGGAGATCCCTCAAAGAGAAACAGAATCAGTATTACAGATTTCACAAGGATGTGGGGCATGACACTGATGATTGCAAGCAACTCAAGGATGAGATCGAGTTCTTGATCCGTAGAGGGAATTTGAACCACTTCACTAAGGATGAAGATCATGGGGTAATCAGAGAAGAGAGTATGATAGGAGCGACGATGATCGAGATCGCAACCCACAGCCCCGATGGCCAGTACTCAACATGATCTCAAGAGGCCCAAGCGTGGCTGGGACAACAAAGAATTCTTGAAAGGCTTATGCCAGAGAACTAATGCATATTGTTGGATAAACACCAAAACGTGTAAAAACCAAGGTAACAATCGGATTTGATGATTCAGACCTTGAAGGGGTGAAGTTCCCCCATGACGACCCGCTGGTTATAACTCCCCTGATTGGAAATTCAGAGGTGAAACGAGTCTTGATAGACAATGGAGCTTCTGTGGATATCTTGTTTCATGACGCATTTATGAAGATGGGGTATAACGACTCTCAGTTGACCCTTTCCGGCATGCCTATATACGGGTTCAATGGAGTAGAATCTAAAGTTGAGGGAATTGTTCAGTTGCCCGCCACCATCGGACAAAAGCCAATAGAGGCCACTCAGATGCTGAACTTTTTGGTTATCAAAGCGTCTTCCACCTATAATGCCATCCTCGGGAGGACTGGACTCCATGCTTTTAAGGCTGTGGCCTCAGCCTATTACATGAGGATCAAGTTTCCAACCAGGAATGGTGTAGGTGAACAAAAAGGTGACTAGAAAATGGCTAGGAGCTGTTATGTAGCCGCGTTAAGGCCTGACGGAATCGGGGGGCAGGTCCTTCCGATTGAAGACATGGATGTCCGCAGTGATAAGGAACACCAAGAAAGGCCAGCAGAGGACATCACACATAAGCCTCGGACAGCAATTAAGGCTAAGGCGTCAACTGACTTCGTGGTTGAATGTACCATTGGCAACCAAGAAGTCGGATAGTACCCCAAGAAGGAAGTAAGTTTCAGAACAAGAATGAGGAGCCTATATCTGTCCAGAGCTCTATTTTGATGGAGTATCAAAAACAAAATCAAGTGGTGTAGCTTAGTCTTGCAAAGCCCCGATGGGTTCAAATTATCCTAGTAGGACTTAGCTTCATATTTATCTAGTAGAAGTAGAAATAAGGTTCATTGAAACCATTACAAAGCATGTTGCTCCGAGTAGGACAGTAGTACTCTATGTGAGGGTTGAACCCATTATAAGTTATTGATGCAAGTTTGTTTTCCATTCATTGATTGTGTGATTTTATTTATGTACCAAGCACCTGATGTGTAAGTCAAAGACGACCAAGTACCGAAAATAAAAGAATACACGAATGGAAACAAATAAATGCGTAAATAAAAACCCTGAAGGGTCGATAGTTAGGTTACAACACAACCAAATAAGTGTTTAAAGTCCTTGGAGGACCCTGGATAAAAGACAAGTTAATAAAGAAATGCAAGGCTGTGGAGGCTAACGACTAGCCACTCTTCAATATTTTCAAAAAAACTTGGATAGAGAGTCTAAGCTAGAAGACCAACAGAGAACCTTAAACAAGGATCAAGAAGTTCAAGCAAGCTCTCAAGTTTAAAAGGCAAGAAGCCCACATGATTGTATCTCTTGAAATCTAAATCAAGGCATCAACCTTGAATCCTTGACCTAGAATCAAGAAAAATAAGAGACAAAGATGGAACCAAGACAAACATTGAAGTCATGATGGACCACCCGTTGAAGACATATTGAAAAGCCCGAAAGCCAATTGAAGGCTAATCAAGTGGGCAATTGAGTTAGGAGATTTTGACATCACATATAAGCCTTGAATAGCCATCAAGGCTCAAGCATTAACTGACTTCGTGGTTGAATGTACCATTAATAACAAGAAGTCGGGGGCAAGAGGTATTAACCCAAGAGGGTAAAGATGAAAACATGACCTTGAAAGAATATTAGGTTCTCTACTTTGACGTAGCGTCAAAAACAAAATCAAGAAGATTAACTAAAAGGTTATTACTACAAAGAATAGTATGGAGAATACATTCCAAGACTAAGGATTGAAGCCTTGAACTTCAAATCTCAACATAAGGTTTAAGCCTTGATGGCCAACAAGGCCGTCTGCCTCCAGTCGGGCTTGTCGTTGGAATTCAAGATCTTGAATTAAGAGCCGTCAGTCAAACTAAAACCTAATCAAGGTGCTATAAGCATAGAAGAAGGTTGGAAACCTAAAATCAAGATAAAGGGTTGTAAACCAACCAAGGCACACCAGGCCTGAGGTCAAGCGCTAAGGAGCAAGTGGACTTCCTGGACGATCAACCGAGAAGCAAGACCTCCACCATATGAAGGAAAGGGAAACAAAAACTAAAGAACTTCATCACAAGTTCTACATCTTAGAATGAGAGTCAACGGTTGATGCTAACCTTAAAACCAAGGATTCAGCAAACAAGTTAAGGCCCAGAAGGCCACGAGGACTAAGAAACAAGTCGTTTGAATTCAAGGTTCATGAAACCATTCAAGGCATAACAAACACCTCCTATTGACCTGAAACCTCGTGTTGGTGGTCCAGAACACCGACATCAACCTTGAACGTTCAAATGTGAACTTTGAATTATGGGTTGATAACGTTATTAAAACTTAGAATCCTAGCGTTCTGTTCTAAATCAAGGACTAAGGAACTAAGTTGAAGCCATTGAAGGCCAGCGAAGCTATTAGAGACAACCTTGGATCAAGAGATTCAAGAATAGCTCAAGAATGAGCCACTGAGTCAACATTCCAACATGGTGATTGAAAGGTTCGAAGTAATTCTATTTAAGATCAGGCAAGCGTGAAACCCTTGAAAGGAGTTTGAAGCTTCCACATGGAAGGTCTGAGACCCTTAACAATCAACTAAGGATGATTGTTTATAAACATCCAATTGTCAAAGGAGGGTGTTCAAATGCTGTCGAACAAGATTCAAACATCTCTAAGAAGCCTAAGGAGGCACGACCAGCAGCCATGGAGGGTCTCAGCCAACCTGCTATCAAGGGAGGCCTCAGCCGACCCCTTGGTAGCCGACCAGCTGTCAAGGGAGGCTTCAGCCGACCCCTTGGCAGCCGACCTGCTGTCAGGGAAGGCTTCAGCCGACCCCCTTGGTAGCCGACCAGTCGTCAGCAGACCAGCCATCAGCAGACCAGTCATCAGCAGACTAGTCGTGAGCAGACCAGCCATCAGCAGACCAGTCATCATTAGACCAGTCGTCAGTAGACCAACCATCAGGGGAGGCTTCAGCCGACCACTTGGCAGCCAACCACCTGCCATGGGAATGCTTCAGCCAACCACTTGGCATGTTGATATAAGATGTTCGAATGTTGTTAAACAAGATTCAAACTTCTCAAGGAAGCCTCAAAACCACTTGGCAGCCAACTACCTGCCATGGGAAGGCTTCAGCCAACCACTTGGCAGCTAAATGTTGATACAAGGTGTTTGAATGTTGTTGAACAAGATTCAAACATCTCAAGGAAGCCTCAGGAGCACTTGGCAGCCGACCAACAGGCATGGGAAGGCTTCAGCCAACCACTTGGCAGCCAACCACCTGTCGTGGGAAGGCTTCAGCCAACCACCCGCCATGAGAAGGCTTCAACTGACCTCCTGGCAGCCTGCTAGCCACCGGGTGATCCCAACACCTCCGACGATATTCAAACATCTCCAACGATATTCAAACATCTTCGGCGATCTTTGAACATTTCCAATAATCTTCGAACGTCCCACCAGATGCTCAAACTATGCTGGTTAGCCGTCGTTTTGGAAAAACGGAAGCCAAAACCAAAAACCGTTTAGTGTCGTTTAGCGCCGTTTAGTACCGTTCAGCGCTGTTTAGCGCCGTTTAGCACCGTTGTAGCACCGTTTAATGTCGTTTATCGTCGCTTAACATCGTCCAAGCATCGTTTAAGGCTGCTTAGTTCCGTTTAGCATCGTTTAAACATCATCGTAAATGCGTCAGTCGCTCCACGCTTTACATCAAGACGGTATTCGTGAAACACTAGTGTACAATGATGAACCCCGAGTCTCGAAAAAGGCAATTATAACTTCAACGAAAGCCTGATCAGTTTTCGTAGAAGTCGGGGGGCAAATGATATGGGCTAAAAATAGGCCCTAAAGACACAATTAATGTTGCATTAATTAGACATAGCTTGGTCCAAATATGTAGCCCATTAATGAGGCCCAAAACCCTAATTCAATATTAAATTCGTAATTAATATTTGTGGGTGATTAACAGCTCAGCAATAAGAGTCAAATAAGGATATTACCCCTACAAGAAGGAGCCTCCAAGGCACCTAATTCAATATAGAAACAGACTTCTACAAGGCAGGAGTCTAGAACCTTCTTCAAGGAGGCGACTTGTCCACCAAGTCTCCTAACCCTACTCTAAATCTTAGGCTCCTGACGCCTATATAAGGGCCTGACCCCTCATTCTCAGAACTACGTTTTTGGCTTGATTATCAACTTCGAGATACGTAGGCATTCTGTGAGGACCGATCAGTCTCGAACGCAGAAACAGCCATTAAAGCTCGAAGCTCACCAACCCTAACACTAATTACATACAAACCCTTGTTTTTATTCCCCAACAATACGTTTTAGCTGAAAAAGGTAATTATTTAATTATTAATTATGGTATTATTTTATTGAGTATAATTATCCGTGATCCTACTGTAAAAGTAAAGGTTTTAGTAAAAGAAAATATAAAAGGTAACGTGGTTTAGCTGAAAATGTAATGTGTTTGTTATTAGTAATTATAATAATATTATTTTATTTTGTTAAATATATTTTCCCGCAGTATTTTTAGAATATAAAAGATAACGTGTTTTACCTAAAAATGAAATTTATTAGTTATTAAAAAAATAGAAAAGGCAACATATCATATTTTTGGAGAAAAAGAGATTTTAGTTAGAAAAGTTAGAAATGGTAATAGCTGAAAAATATTATTGGTTAGTTATTATTTAGGAGAAGAGTTGGGAAGAGCTGCATGTAATATTTTAAGAAAAGACTGTATTTTATTTTTTTATAATTAAGTAAAATAATTAAAAGAAATAAAGTAAAACAATTACATAAAATAAGTACTATACGTACCAAAAAACAGGTACCAAGAATTTTAATATTTCATCTTTTATAATATAGTATAGATATAGATATTTTTCCACCATTTTTGTAATATAAAGTCATGTTAATTTACTTACTTACCTTGATATTTGCAATTTAAGTACAAAAAAATGAAAGTTATCCATATGAAGATAACTTTTACTAAATTTATTCAATTTAATATTAATTTATAAGTTCAAAATTACATTTATGTATAGATAATAATATAGAAAAATTATTTTACTCTCAATTTTTGGTTAGATTATTTCAATTTCATTGTTATAAATTTGAATTACTCAGGGACGGAATTAGAGAACCTGAATAATCGCGATCTCTGCAAATTTTTCAAATTGTAAAATTTTTTGTTTAAACTTTTGAAATAATATATCATCCTAAACATCATTCAATCCCCCCTTTATATCACACTCATGGTTCCGTCTATGATAATCTCGAAGATTCGATTCCCAATATATCATATTCTTGATTTCATCTTTGATAATCTTCAATTATGAAATAAGATAAAATAAAAATTAATAAAAATTGTTTATAAATTGTGCAAAGTACGGATTTTTATTTTTTATTTTTAAATTTACTTATAATGCTGTATAAATAATATTATAAATAATACTTTTAATCTGTTAGGAGAATTTAAACCTTAGACTTTTATATATAAACAACTTGTAATATTAAATCTAAATTAATATATTATTGACGATAATCAAACTTTCAACTTTTTTACATAACATCTGTTAGTATTAATTTTATAATAAAATATTGTTCGACATTCGAACCTTAAACCTATGTACAATATATAACAATTTTAAGTATTATATCCAACCGCCATCATCCATTTGAATGAATGAAAGACATAACAAAAAAATAAGGGTAACTAAGAAATTAATCAAATTACAAAATATAATCCTTATTATAATAGTAAAATAGTATAGATGTGCTTAAATAACAAGGCACATTTCCAAATTTATAAAAAGTACCGCTTCGTATTTTCAAGAAATTTAGAATGGATATGAATATTGGAAATATATATGCCTAGCAAGTTTTAAGACTATCTATGTGTTGAGATGGAGTATATACAAACTAAGTGAGCAAGTGTAGCTCTTCAGATCCGGCAGGGCGGCAGGTAAAACTAGAGTCCCACACACAATGTATAAAAGAACAAGAAGTCAAGAACGAGAAGTATAATATTTGCTGATCAAAGACCCTACTCGCACTTGATTTTCTTTGATAATTGACAGTTTATTTTCCTTTTCAGTTTCTCGTAAGTGTCCTTGACACATTAGGAGAAATCATCGTTCAAGCTCAGTGTAATTTTCTTACAATATTACATTACCTCTGAAGAAGTTTGAACATGGTAAACAGATATGAAGAGTAACACAATGCCGTTGTCATGTTATTAATTTTAACTAGCTTATAGTTTGCATGGGTTCTTTTTAATTTTTATAATTTATTTATAGTGTAGTACAATATTATAGTAAATATTAATTTTAATATGTTATTGGAAGAATTCGAACCTTACATATTTGTAAATAATAATTTTTATTATTAAATAAAAATTAATATGTGGTAAGCGGGAATCGAATCTTAAATCTCTATATATAACAATTTTTAGTATTGTTGTATCCAATGGTCATGATCTATTTGAGTTGAATATCTAACGGTTGTGAATGTAGGATAACCAAAAATGAGAGGATAACAAAAAATAGAGGGTTAACCAAATTATAAATTATACCACATTTCGCTTATTATAATATACTCCCTCTGTCCCTGGTGGTTCTTTACATTGGGTTTTTTCACGGAGACCAAGGATTATGATTAAAATAAGTGAAGTAGTGGGTGTAATAGTGATTTTATTGTTAAAATAAGTGAAGTAGTGGGTGTAATAGTGTAAAGTGTTGAAAAATTGGAGTGAAGTAGTGGATGTAATAATGTATTTTATTGTTAAAAGTTACTATTTGTAGTATGTAAAGAAATGAGGGGGACGTCCCAAAATAGAAACTGTAAAGAAATGAGAGGGGCGAAGGGAGTAGTATAGATGATATTATAGTAAATATTAATTCTAATAGGTTTTTGGAAGAATTCGAACCTTACATCTTTGTATATAATAATTTTTAGTATTAAATAAAAATTAATATATTGTTGGCGGGAATCGAACTTAGATCCCTGTATATAACAACTTTTAGTATTTGTAAATGTAGGATAACCAAAAATGAGAGGATAATCAAAAATAGGGGTTAACCAAATTATCAATTATATCTAATTTCGCTTATTATAATATAGTATAGATAGTATAACACTACGCCATAGATGGCCTTCGGCAACATATCAAAACTGTTGCAGAAGGCCCAAAAACTGTTGGCGTAGCCTCAAAAATCTCTACGGCAACACTTTTCGGGCATTAGTTTTTTCGATGTTGGCGTAGGGTCAGTTGCAACATTTTTTACACCTACAGCAACATGATCAATTGTGTTGCCATAGGATACACATTTGTTGTAAAATGGCCCCACTGATAGGTGAGACCCACATATGGACCCCATATGTAGCTACTGCAACACTTTCACTGTAGTAAAATTAAAATATACAATTTATTTAAAAATATATGCATTTCCAATTTATATAAATCGACAATATGATATAAATTTGTTATTTTCATTTCAACAACATAATCAATAATACAATTGCAAAATTTGTAATCATTAACTCTAAAAAACAAGGATAAGAAATGAAAGTTACAAATTTTGCAAAAATCCTATCTAATGAAAAAGAAAACATATACATCAAGTAGTCTGTGTATCGAATTCTTGATCCATACGTTATTCACTTCCACATTTACTTGTCTTGAACCTTGATCGTCATAAGTAGCTAGAGAAGTTTCAATGTGATCAAAGGTAGCAGCTGATATAAGAAAAATCGTTGTCAGAGACTTCGGTCTATGTACTTAAGTATCCCAAATTAAGGCTAGTGTTTCACTCACCAGCTTCACTCATTTCATCTGCCTTGCAGAATGTTATTACAGCTTTACGGAAAGAATCGATGTAGTTTAGCAATTCTTCTGCAGACAGCAGACACCTTCTTAACAGGAACCTACATTTACCATCAATCAAACTTTACAGACCACATAACTAAATATTCTTAGAACAAAAAAAGTTTAAAATCTTACGTCCGGGAAAAGCGAAGGCCCTTCAAATTAGTTGTTATCAATATATCTAATCAAATCAAGACTTTCTCCTTTTACCTCATTGTTGTGTTCCAAAGCAGGGACCAGAAATAAATATTACAGCATATCAGTTATTTGTATTCTAAAGCAAGAACTTTCAACTTCAAACTAATTTCTCATAAACATCTTCCAAAAGTTTTACTTCATAAACCAGACATCTGGTACAACAAAGACATGCACGTGCTGACGATTACTTTCGTAACTTACTATTAGTTGCATTTGTAATCTGGCAACATCATACCCTTAAAACCATGAAATATACCTCGTTCATCTCTAATTTCTATAGTTGACATACATTTTAAAAGCGAAAACATCTAACCATAACTATTCATAACTTTCTAGTTAGACTTTGGCACACTTGCATGACTTAAAAGTGAGTACATAACAATAACGAAACTAGAATCAATTAAATTGGACTATTCGGTGTGTTTCACTAAAAAACCCAAGTTGGGTTGCAATCAATATTAAGATATAATCATCACATTTTTTCTTCGTAACCATTATTTGGTTCTTGCACTGAGGGGTGGTAAAGCATAGTAGAATCATGTTCAGAGATAAGTCTCTACGCAACATATAGCAGACATGAAGTATATACATGAAACAGCAAAAGATAGCTAAATAAGTGGCAAGGATGGTTTTAGCCTTACACACCTCATCTGCATCATTTTTCATAGATGTACAGCGGTATGCTTCATGGAGCAATTTTTCTTTTATGATGTCCTTCATTGACTTCAACTCAGTTATAAGCTTCACTGCTATAGACTCTATGTCCTGCATAAGAAAGGGGAGCAGCGTGTGGAGAAAACACCTGCTTTGAGAAGTATCAAGTATGCAAGAGTACTAAATAATTAAATTAACTGACCATAATAATACATTATCTCTACAAGCTAATTTAATTCCAGTCAAATTAAGATCTTTTACAGCTTTGTAACCATCTGCATATACTACTTAAATGTCAAAAAGTGTGTGTGAAGCACTGTAGTGATGTAGCTAGTAATCAAATAGCTACTACTGACGTAGCTTGAAGCTACGAAGCAATATGTGTACCACTGCAATGAATGAAGCTAATGGGTCTAGTTACCTCATTCTCAACTGTGAACGCCTACTGAAGGTGTCATCATGTTTATACATTAATTGGAAAGACGACAACACAACCAAATATAACCACATAAGGAATGATAAAACAAAAAGGATAGTCCGCCATCAATAGTAAAAAAAGGGGGTGGGGGGTTATACCAGGTTCAGCTGATGAACATGCGTTAAAACTCTCTTAATGCTTGCATATCCATGTTTTTGATTGTAGCTTTCTACATAAAATTCGACAAGAAGAGTCAATTAAAGATCCTACAAATTCCCGACATCTGAGAATAAGAGCCTTAAAAAATCATACTCATGATTGCAAATCCGTTAAAAACCTTTATTTTTTATATTCACATAAAATTTTAATACAAACCTCTCCCCTGAGCTCTGCATAGTAAACTGCACCAAAACCACCTTGTCCAATCTTAAAAGAAATATTGAAATCATTAGTAGCTTTTGCTAATTCTTGGTATGAAAAATCGATAGATTTGTCCACCGTTATGCCTGTAAGACGTGGAGAAGCTGCAAAAAATGAATCTACATTTTTAGCTAATCAGCTTAAACTCCCTCAACCCAACTTAAATGCCTTAATCGGTTCCCAATCAGTCCTGAAAAAAACAGAGAGAACCCAAAATCAAAGAGCAATTAATCATTTGAGTTCCTAAATAAAAACCAATTTTAACCCCAAATCGAAGAAACCCTAATTCGAAAAAAAGCCAAATTTGAAAAATAGTGAATAGAAGAAGCCTCAAATTAAAGAAATCCTAAGGCGATTTAGACCGGTGCAAGATAACAGGAGAGAGAAAAAAAGTCCCTCGAGAGACCCTCCCCGGGCGGCTCTCTTGGTAGGGTTTAGAGATCTTCAACCAAGATGCTCAGATCAAATCTCAAATCTCAATATGTCCCTCGAGAGACTCTCATCCAGCGATTTTCTTGGTAGGGCTCTGAGTTTTTCGTTTGTTGTGTTGTTGTCTTGATTGTCTTTCTATTAAGATTTGTGATGGGTGTGTGTGTTAGTAGATCTGGGTAGCCTTAAGGACTACTCTTAGATCTGAGGTCCAAACTCAAACTGTCCAAACTCTTAGATCTGGTGGCGGCTTGGGAAGGATTTATTTGCCAAGATTTATTCCGTCTGCCTTTCTTTAGAAGGTTTGTTTTTAATTCGGGGGTGTCTAGTGATTGTTCTGTAGTTTGAAGTGTTTAGGTTGGGATTGTTAGTGGGTGTCCAGTTGTTGAGTGTGGTAGTCCTGTGGTTGGTAGTGGTTCTTTGGAGCTGTATAACAAGGGTTTTTCACAATGGGGGAGGAACTAGAAGAATCATGGAAAAAACTATCGTTGACAGACAAGGAGGAGATATTGGTAGGTGCAGATATTGAAGAGGATCAACAAACAAAGGAACGTATCTCTCTGATGCTGGTTGGTAAGGTGTTAACCACGAAGCCATTCAATGTAGAGGTGATGCGACACACCCTTTGATCTATATGGAACCTTAGAGGTGGAGTTGCTATCAGGGAGCTGGAGTCGAACCTTTTTGCATTTCAGTTTTTTAATAAAAAAGATAAAGAAAGGGTAGTAAATGGACGACCGTGGACTTTCGACTTTAACCTGTTAATGTTACAAGAACTAAAGGGAGAAGAGTTACCTTCAGAGGTTCAATTCAGGTTCACACCAATGTGGATTAATGTCTATGACACCTCACTTGCCAAGCGCAACTGTAAGATGGCTAAAGCTATCAGGGATCATGTTAGGAAGTTCATGGAGTACGATGAAAGTGATGTGCTAGCTTTAAGCAGGGCAATGAGAATCAAGGTTATGATAGACATTACCTGCCCTTTGGTCCGAGGAATGAAAATTGCTTCAAGGGAAACATGGAAATGGGTTAAGATTAAATATGAACGCCTTCCAAACTTTTGCTATATCTGCGGAGTAATAGGCCATACACAAAAAGAATGTGTTATGGTTGAGGAAGAAGGTTTCAATTTAATCGCTAATCAGTATGGACCTTGGCTGCGTGCATCTCCAATGAAGGTAAAACCCAGGATAAGCAAGAAAGAGGCAGATTATGAGAAAGATCGGCTGAAGAAGAGACAGTTAAAAGAGGAAAAAATGAGGATGGGGCAAAATCAAAAAGAGATAGTGGCTACAAAACGAAACATCATCTTTGAGGATCAATTGATGAATGTGGATAACGATGGGGAAGGAAAAAGAAACTCTATAGAACACTCTCACAAGGAAAGTTTGTTTCAAAACAGCAATAATGAGGAAGAGGTGGAGGGTATCAAAAACTTTAAAGAAGGAACTAGAGACCTAGAAGCAACACACATTGCCTCACCGTTGAGTGAGGATTTAGGCCTCTCTAAAACTGGAAGGAAAACTACAAAGTTCAAGAGAGTAGAGCGAACCAGAGGTAACAAAAATCAGAACTCGGAGTCAGAACCTCTAGGAGGGAGTGGAGAGAAGAGAAAAGAACCAGTAGAAGATGAAGAAAAAGAGGATCCTATGAAAATAGATGCTGTTAAGAAGCGTAAGTCAGACGAGACAGTGAGCAGAGCACCAATTCTCTTGCAAGTAGTGGAGGTTGAGAAAACTCAACCCCGCGAACAGCCATGTAAATATTCAGTTGGAACTGTCAAGGAATTGGCAATCCTTCGACAGTTGCTGCCCTCCGGGAATGGTGCTGGAGGGAACGCCCAAACATTGTTTTTGTAATGGAAACAATGATAGATAGTTGTGATTTGGAAAAAGTACGCCAAAGATGTGGATGCGACGGCGGAGTTAATCTGAGTAGTGTAGGACATGCTGGTGGTTTTGGTCTGTGGTGGTATGACATTAATGTTCGAGTAGTTCATACTCACAACACCACTTTTTTGTAGAAATTCTCGATGAATCGGATAATCCAAAATGGGGTGCTGTTGGAATTTATGGATGGCCTGATAGGAGAAATAAATATTTAACTTGGAAGCTGATGGTGGAGATTAAGCAAAATTCTACAATACCTCTCATCTTTTATGGCGATTTTAATGAGATTCTTGGTGCTCATGAGAAAGAAGGGGGGACAAATCGAGACGAGAAACATATTGATGCTTTTCGGGAGGCTATTGATATCTGCCAGGTTAGGGACCTTGGTTTCTATGGGCCTTCGTTTACCTGGCAGCGTGGTCGATCCAAGGATACTCTAGTTCGTGAAAGACTTGATCGATTTCTAGTTTCAGAAGAATGGTGCATATTATTCCCCTATGCAGAGGTACGTCACTTTCCTATTCATAGGTCTGACCACTGTCCATTATTGCTTGATTCATAGGGAAGAGGGTTTAAGTTTAAAGGGAGTAATCAATTCAAATTTGAGCCTTGGTGGCTTTCAAGTGAAGAGTGCGAGGAGGTGGTGAAAAGGGAATGGAATGGGTTGGTGGGTGAACATCCTGCAACGATTGTTAATTCTTGCGGGGAGAAACTAAAAACCTGGGCTGACAAGAAATTTGGAGAGTTAAAAAAGAGGATCAAAAAACTTGAAAAACAACTATCAAATCTCTAAAAAGGCCCACCATCTGCTGATTTTATTGAAAGATGCAGTTCAATTTCAGCCGAGATGGATGACTTAAGACGTAAAGAGGAATCTTTTTGGTTTATAAGGGCTCGGGCAAATGAAATCAGAGACGGGGACAAGAATACCTCATATTTTCATCACAAGGCTAGTCAGAGAAGGAAGAAAAACAGAATTAAGGGATTGAAGAATGAAAAAGGAGAGTGGAATGAGTCCTTGCCAGAGATAGCCCAGATTGTTGAAAGTTTTTATCAGAATCTGTTCTCTTCATCTACCCCCACCGAGTTCAGGCCGGCTATCGAAGCGATGAGACAAGAGGTGACTAGTGACATGAATTTAACCCTTGATTATGAACCTACAAGCGAGGAAATCAAAGAAGCTCTGTTTCAAATGCATCCAACTAAGGCTCCAGGGCCCGATGGAATGCATGCAATTTTCTATCAAAAGTTCTGGCATATAGTAGGAGGTGAAGTCATTAATTTTGTGAAGAAGTGGTGGAGTGGGATGATTGATTTTGATGGGATAAACCATACTAATATAGCGTTAGTCCCTAAGGTAAAAGATCCTCAGAGGGTTTCTCAGTTTCGACCGATTAGTCTATGCAACGTGCTCTACAAGGTGGTATCAAAATTACTTGCGAACAGACTAAAACCCCTTCTTCCAGACCTCATCAGTGTAAACCAAAGCGCTTTTGTTCCAGGAAGGTTAATAATGGACAATGTGTTGGTTGCACTTGAACTCTTTCATGCTATGAAGCACACAAAGTCAACTAGAAAAGGGATCATGGCCCTCAAACTTGATATGGCGAAAGCTTATGACCGGGTTGAGTGGACTTTCTTGGAGAGATTGATGTCTCACATGGGTTTTAGTGAAGGTTGGGTGAGTCGGATAATGAGGTGCATCTCAAGCTCCTCCTTTTCTTTTATGATTAATGGTTCTCCTATGGGATCAGTTATTCCAACTCGTGGGCTTAGACAGGGTGATCCGATATCACCATATCTATTCTTGTTATGTGCAGAAAGTTTCTCTGCGTTACTCACTCGAGCAGCTTCAAGTGGTGATATCCATGGTGCTCGAGCTTGTTATGGAGCTCCTGATATCTCTCACCTATTTTTTGTAGATGACAGTATTCTGTTTGCTAGGGCGAATCTTCACGAATGCTCAAATTTAGCTGGAATTATCAGCACGTATGAACGAGCATCTGGACAGAAGATAAATTACGATAAATCAGAGATTTCGTTTAGTAAAAATGTGTCAACTGAAAATAAAAGGGGCATAACAGGACTGATTGGAGTGAGAGAAGTAGACAAGCATGATAAGTATCTGGGACTTCCAACGGTAATCGTTTGGTCAAAAAAGAGTGTATTTGCCAATGTAAAAGAAAGGGTGTGGAAGAAGATGCAAGGGTGGAAAGAAAAGCTTCTATCAAAATCGGGAAAGGAAACTTTAATCAAGTCAGTTGTCCAAGCCATCCCTACTTATACAATGAGTGTTTTCTTACTCCCTAACGGACTAGTTGATGAAATCAATTCAATTTCTGCTCGTTTTTGGTGGGGTGCGAAAGGAAATGAAAGGAAAATCCATTGGAAAAGTTGGGAATCACTGTGTCTCCAAAAAAAAATGGGTGGAATGGGATTCAGGGATATAAAAACCTTCAATTTGGCAATGCTTGCTAAGCAAGGGTGGAGATTGATCAACGACAATAGCTCTCTAATCGCTTGTGTCCTTAAAGCAAAATATTATAGAAATGGTTCATTTCTAGATGCCTACTTGGGTCATAACCCAAGTTACTCTTGGAGGAGCATCTGGAGTGCTAAGTCACTTCTGATTGAAGGACTAAAGTGGAGAGTTAGAAACGGGTGGAACATACCAGTTTGGTCAGTAAAATGGTTGCCAGAGAGGACGTCTTTAGTTTCACCTGAATTAAATCACACCCCAGACCCCAACATGAAGGTTGCAGATCTCATCAACGATGTCAGCTGCTCGTGGAATGAAGAGATAGTTAACAAATGTTTATGTCCTAGCGATGCAGCAAAAGTAAAACAAATTCCACTGAGCATCAGGATGCCAGGGGATTCGGTTTCTTGGTACCCAGAAAAAGAGGGAAGTTATAGTGTCAAATCTGCATATTGGTTAGGACGTCTTGGTCATCTATCGAGCTGGGAGGAGACACATGGGCCTGTTGCATCAGAAATGTGGAAGAGTATCTGGAGCATGGAATGTCCCCCTAAATTGAAGCATTTTCTTTGGAGAGCTGCATCAGGGGCACTAGCTGTTCGTGATATTCTAGGACACCGCCACATTCTCCCCGATAAAAAATGCTCAATCTGTAACACAGAAGATGAAACAATTCTACATGCTTTATTCCAGTGTCAATGGGTGAAAGTATTCTGGGAAAAAAGCATGTTCGTCTCTATGCTTGCTGAAACGCCAAGGCATTGTTTCAAAACATTTTTAGAGTGAATTTTCCAGAAATTTAGCATAGCAGAAGCAAGAGAGTTCCTAGTTATCGTCTGGGCAGTTTGGTTATGTAGAAATGAAAAGGTGATTGAAAATGGAAACCCAAATGTCGAACGAATAGCTTCTGGGTATGCTCGAATGATGGGAGACTATGTGGAGTATGCTCGTCGGGTGTTCTCTGGAAAGAAAATAAACCCATGCAATTCATCATCCTCGTGGCAGAAACCACCCTCTAATGTCATCAAATTTAATACCGACGCTGCAATCTTGGGTGGGGGTCTGATTGGACTGGGTGTTGTTGGAAGGAACAGCTTTGGGCAAGTAGTGGTTGCAGCAGTGTCGAGATGTAGCACAAACTGGGAAGCAAAAGTGGCAGAAAGAGCCGCAGCTAGGTTTGGACTGATAATCGCAAGAAGACTTGAGTACCGTAAGATTCAACTGGAGTCCGATGCCTTAGAGATAGTAAGGCATTTCAACACTCGAAGGGTTGGTTTAACACCAGAGGACTTAATAGCTGAAGATATGATTGTCATTAGTGTGACGCCCCTAGATCCGGGGTCAAGGATCCAGGTCATCACGGTCCAATTTCCGATCAATATCAATATCCCTTTAGTCTTTTTTTTTTTACTTAATACTTATGCAATTGACCCCACACTAATACACACACACACACCAGTCATATGCTCATAGAACAACATCCACAATATTTAAAAGTTTAAAGTTAACAGTTATTACAAGCCCAGAATTTACTAAGTACATTGTTGAACAAAGCTTCTACAGGAAGCACTTCAACAACTAAAGTTTATTACAAACTTACACAATTAATTTACATAAATCTACTAAGCCCCTTCGCTTGTCACTACCTCGGGGATGGTCGCCAGCACTCGCTCAAAAGGTCGCCTTTCCCTTACCCTCTTGTGGGGTGTGGTGCGTAGTATCGGCATGGGACCTAGCTGCTATATACATAAGTAGCAAGAGTGAGCTATAATAGCTCAGCAAGATAATACTGTAAACTAGAATTAAAAATGTGATCAGGTATACATATATGTATATGCATATATATATAATAGCAGAAAACAATTAAAATCCTTAAGGAAGAATAAAGCTCTTATTTAATAATACATCATCCACTCACTATTATAAGAAAGAAATCTAAATTAATATAATATCAGTTTTTCTTCATCTGTAACCATAATTCCATCATCTCATATCATTATTCTGTTTTCAGTATAGAAATCCGAAATAATATAATATCAGTTTTTCTTCATCTGTAACCATAATTCCATCATCTCATATCATTATTCTGTTTTCAGTATAGAAATCCGAAATAATATAATATCAGTTTTTCTTCATCTGTAACCATAATTCCATCATCTCATATCATTATTCTGTTTTCAGTATAGAAATCTGAAAACCATTGTCTACACTTTCTTTTCAAAAACATTGGGGATATCTGCTGTCGCCTGATACGTTAGGACGATGATCAGTCGCCTAATCGTACCTGCTCTCTTTTTACTACCGGTAGAAGGAATGAAGATCATCCCTGGAGGAAGGCCACCTGCTAACATCCTCCCTTGGCATCTTCGTGCCGTAATAAAAATAATAAATGCTGGACTGTGTCGCACACAGCCCTGACACAGCCACTTACGCAAGTCTGTTGCAATCCCCCTTTTTATCACATCATTATTCCCTTTTCAAAATATCATTCCACATTTCCATTTTCTCGCTTTCATTTCCACATATCATTCACTCATATCATTTCCATTCTCGCACATTACTTCTATAATATATATATATATATATATATATATATATATATATATATATATATCATAATGCTTTGATTATGATCCAGACATCTCTTTATATTCAGGAATCAAATATTCCGTCTATTTTAAGAGTAATAAATGATAATCAAATAATATTTATTAAACCACTGATACTCAAAAAAAAATTATCTTTAATATAGTATTATAAACCATATAACCCTAGATAACAACTGATACCATTCTTTTTCACCTCTCTTTACCATAAAGCATATTCGCTCCATTCATAATCATATTCATTTCTCTTCAATTCTAAGATCAGGGAAATAATTCTTAGCAATATAGCAAACATAGAATAACATATATATTCCATGAAATCATTTACTTTGAAAATAAAATAGTTTTCCAAGGTAAGGATAGAAAAGATCTTGCCTCGGTTCCGGTAACCTGACGGTATGGCTCGTCCCTCTTCCGGAGTTTCTATAAACACAAAAGGACTGTTGTTAGGACCACATCTCTTACTCACTACACTCTTGTATAACATTACCTTTGAACTTGAATATAGGTTTAACGTATTACTATTACTCCAAAGGTTCAAGAACTTAACCATTTAAAACCTTAATCGAAGTTTCAGGGGTTTTCACCATTTCCCCTAACGATCACACTTAACTGTAAAAATTCTCAGAAAATATGGATTTCGAATTTTACCACAAGGTCAACTGGTAACAACTCTTTGACTACCTTACTACACTATCCCAAAGTTTCATAATTTTTAAAAATGTTTAAGTATGGTAGTCATTGCTTCAAAGTTGACACAACTACGTTTTCTCGGTTTCTGAACCGCTTTCACTAAAACTGACTTTTCTCCTAAACCGTTCATCAGATTTTAACGTACCTTATATCAAAACGATCTATGAACTAAGCTCTATCATTACATGGTCAATTGGTAACCTAGGCAGTAGGGTACCTTACGGATGAAGGGGTCACAAAACAGGGCAGATTTCTTCCTAACGAAAATCGGGCATTATAACGGCTATATTTTCATACTTTCCATAAATCCAACTCCTCCAAATCAATTATCAAACACAATAATCATCACCTACACCATGTGGTCTTCTTTACCAGCCATGGTTACAAGTCCACAACACAATTTCCACATCAAAACAAACCATTTATAACACATACTCATTATAAACTAAACATTAACACCACTTAACTACTAACCAACTTAATTTCCACCATAAATACAAAGAGGGAAAGAGTAGTTATACCTTCTTGAAGCTCTAACAACACTTAACAAGCCTTGGGTAATCCTTAAACCACCTTGAATTAGCTTGAATCAACTAAAGGAACTATTAAAACAAGGTTAACACTTGAAAACACTATTCATCATCTTTTCTAGTAACTTGAATGATTTTATTACCTTGGTAAATGATGTTGGTTTGCTATGAAACTTTGTATATGATCCTTCCTAACCTCCAAGAACACCCATGATTTATCCCTTGATTTAATATTGAAGAGAGCTAGGGTTTTGAAATTTTTTCTTTCTTTTTCTCCTTTTTTTTCCTCTTTGGCCGAATGTAGTAGAATGGATGGGGGAGAGAGATTTTTGTGTTTCTTGATAATTATCTTGCTTAATCTTGTATTCTAGATTGTCTTGGAAGCTTTGGTTGATATTTTCCTAGGCAATTTGACTAATTTACCCTTAATTTGAGTTAGTGGAGTGTGACATCACTAATGGTGTCATTAAGATGACCTAACATTCTCATTTCTTGTTTTTCTAAGTATTATGCTACTAATCTTGGATAATCATAATGTGGTATGCATCCTTGTTAGATTACTAATCTCGGTTGCTTGGTTTCCATACTCGTCTAATCGTGGTTCGTTTCGAGTATACCTCATTATCTCAGTGGTTTTCGAAATCATTTACAAATCCAATTTCCTTTGGTATTCTCTTAACTTAATAATCCCTTGGTTTAATCTAAATTCACTAATCCCTCAATATATAATTCTTATAGGGTTTCTATGCTCCCTAATATCAAAAAGAAGCTTATTCGAAATCAAAATCTTAAAAATCCATACTCTGGAATTTCTGGAATCTATCGTCATTTCGAGTCACTTATTTTCAATGTACAACACTAATATGGTTTCTGTTTATTCCTTTTTTATCTCCAATATAGAGTACCTACATACCATTCCCTAAATCCTTAAATTTTACTATTCATGTGATCACTGTAACATTGCTAAAGTTAGGGTTATTACAGTCTTCCCCCCTTAAAAGGATTCCGTCCCGGAATCATGTTGAAAATGTCCATGGGTATCTTTCTCATTCACACCTTCTAACTTCCACCCTATTTCTTCTATCCTTTTCCTTTCGTAATATTTCTATCTTGTTTGCGCAGAAATACACCAACATAACTTCCTTGTCATTCATCAACATGCCATTTAGTTTATCAATAGCAGTCCTTTTTACTGTCTTTTCCTCACAAATCTCCTCCTATTTCCAGTCATTCCATGTTATCTCGTCTCTCCTTCCACTTTCGACGAAGATATCCGCCACCACATTGACCTTTTCTGAATGGTAGTGTATCGCACTTATGGTTTGACCATCTTCTGATCTCTATCATGACATAAATATTAACTCCTCAATATTCCTATAGCTCCTCTCTGTAAAATTTTCCAGAAAATAAGCTCTAATAATATTCTTTAAAACAATTGTAAGAAAATACTACCTATAATATATATTTCCTGTTCGTCTCCACGAGCTTGCGTTTTCCCAAAACACTCCTACTTTTCTTTTCATAACGTTTTCTAGCCCTTAACAGATATTGATTTTCCTTATCTATATTATTAACTTATTTATTACATTAATTGATTAAGTCGATCCTTAACCAAAGACTTACACACAAAATTTAAATCGAAAAACAAGTACCTGTATCTGCATCTGGTTTCGTCAACGCTTCCCCTAAGGTCATGTTGTACACTCTAGCAGTAGGCCTATTTGAAGCAGCCCCACTCTGTCCTGGCGCGTATGACCCACCTGAACGGCAATCTCTAGCAATGTGTCCTAATTTCCCACACTGGTAACACTTAACATCTCTTTAGGGTTTGTATCAGTTGATGGGTACTGGTTAAGGTAGTGTCCTTTTTGTCCACACTTAAAACAAGTTACTCCCAGCACTCTACAGACTCCTATATGCTTCTTACCACACGTGTCACAATCTGGTAATGGTGGTCGTGATTGATTGGACTGAAATGTCCCTGAAGATTTACCACCCTGATTCACCGTCTCACTAGTAGTCTTGTTACCCCCCCGACTTTCCCACAAATTGAGATTTTTGTCCTCTACCTCCTTTGTTAAAGTAGCTTCCCTCACTTGAACCTCCTTTTGGGCCCTCAAATCTTCTTTTCTTATTTTCTCGACCTATTTGAGCCTGTTCACTCTCGGCCTCTATAATTGATGCCTTTTGAACCACTGCAGCATAATCAGTCAACTCAAATGGGGCCACTCTCGTTCGTAACCAGTGCTTCAATCCTTGTTGAAACCTTTTTGCTCGTTGTTCTTCAGTACGCACAAACTCGGGAACAAACCTCGACAGTTCTGTAAATTTAGTTTCATACTCTACCACTGTTAGGTTATCCTGTTTTAACTCCAGAAACTTTAATTCCATTTGGTTTTCTAAATACCTAGGAGAATACTTTTCTAGGAACACCCTAGTGAAACGCTCCCAGGTTATCACTCCCGCTTCTTCTAGGTTCTTCTTAGCCTCCCACCAGTAATTTGCCTCTCCCTTTAAGAGATAGGCTGCAAAGACTGTTTTCTGATCTTCCTCTATCCTTAGTATTTCGAAAGCCTTCTCCATTTCTATTAGCCATGCCCTGGCTACTACTGGGTTAGTGGTTCCCTCAAATTCTGGGGGCTTTAATGACTTAAAGGCACGAAAAGAATTAGCTGCTTGATTGGGGAGAACAGGTGGTGGTTGAGGATTCTGTGGATTCACAAAATTCTGCCTTAATAAGTCCATGAATTGGGCAAAGGGATCACCTCCCGGATTCCTTTGTTGGCCAGTTGATTCCTCTTCTCCTTCTTCATGATTTTCTTCATTATGAGCATTTTCGTTCAGTCTAGTACCTTCTATATTTCGACTTCTTTCGTCTCTCTCATTTTCCCTTGCATTCGCTCTACTATCACGTCTAGGCGGCATAGTTCTGTACATAACAATAGTCTTTATTAATTACCCGAATTTGGGTTACAATATACATCATTTCTATATACACAATTATATCATTAATTAACTCATTTGCACATCACAATATTCTTATCACGCGATTTGCATCTAATTATATTATAACTTTAATAGGTAAGTGTATCGCCCTTAACACGATAGCCTTTTCATTAAGTCAATCACCTTTTATACATCAATATATTTTTGAGTCTCTACATTTATTATTAAAAAAATGCAGCAAAAATTTAGATAGAAATGCACAAACTACATTAATTTACATAAACATTTTACAACTTGGGTACCTGGTTCGAAACCTACAAACATAACTATACATACTAGTCTGCTACAACAAAAGTGCTACTAACTGTCTTCCAATCAGACTGGGATTAAAACAGCAACCAACTAAACTAATCCCACAAAAAGACATCAGTAAGATGACTAGTCTGATTAGAGACGTAGACTACTATCCCAACTCACAGTCCTGCCCTGATAATATCCCGGATCTGGACTACCATAGTCGTGACTGTATCCACTATCGCAGCCCTCCACTCTGGGTCTCCTCTATCAGCTAATAACCTCCTAATGTCACCCAGGGCCCGCAGCTCAACACTCACTAATCCCAAAGATATACCATTAGGAATGATGCCTCCTCTCCCTCTCTCTCTCTGACCTCTGCATCAGTGTGTCTATCACTCGACGGGACTCCTCCAACTGACCCTGAAGGGCAAAGTACTCCGTCAACAGAATGGCTGGTAGAGAGTCACCTGTCGGTAAGGGTGCCTCCTGAGGGGGCACAGCAGCTGGGGCAGGTGCCTGAACAGGTGGAGGTGGTGGAGGTGCAAATGCCGGTGGGGAGGGAGTAATGGACTCTGTCTCCGCATCCTCAGATGGGTCCGCCTCCAACTCATCCTCTGCAAAGATAAAGTGTCCCGGTGGAGTGAACGGCTCTGCTGGGTCCTCTAAAGGATCGGGGCTCGGTAGAGGAGATGGAACTGGTGGTGGCACAGGGACAGGTAGGACAGGGGTAGGTATCATATGGATATCAGTCCACTCAATCTCCTCCTCCTCCTCAGCTATAACTGACAATCTAGGCCTCTTACGTAACGGCCTCTCCTCCTCCGGAATCTCCCATCTCACTCTGGAAGGACCTGCCTCATCAGATCCTGTAGAAGGTCTACCCATATATGGCACTATGGCCACAACATCTCTCCGTCTCTGCTCCTCTGCCTCCTCTCTCTAATCTCTCTCTAGCCGCCGCCCAGCGTCTCTCCTTGAGGTCCTCAACTGCATACTCGGGGACTTCTACCCCGGCTAGCTGAAGATCTAATAGCTCCTGCTCTGACATCCCTAGCCACTGGGGGTCCTGACTCGGCTCACCCATCTCCGCTCCCTATAATAAAACATAAAATTCTATTAGTAACAGTCTATAAAATTATAATATATGCTTAAAGTAAATACTACCTGCGATATACCACCCCTGAACTTGATGGAAGTTCACAATTTATATTATAACTGATACATTTATTATTATTATTACTTTTGTTCTTGAGCATTATGACTCTTAGCTCTGATACCATCTGTGACGCCCCTAGATCCGGGGTCAAGGATCCAGGTCATCACGGTCCAATTTCCGATCAATATCAATATCCCTTTAGTCTTTTTTTTTTACTTAATACTTATGCAATTGACCCCACACTAATACACACACACACACACACACCAGTCATATGCTCATAGAACAACATCCACAATATTTAAAAGTTTAAAGTTAACAGTTATTACAAGCCCAGAATTTACTAAGTACATTGTTGAACAAAGCTTCTACAGGAAGCACTTCAACAACTAAAGTTTATTACAAACTTACACACTTAATTTACATAAATCTACTAAGCCCCTTCGCTTGTCACTACCTCGGGGATGGTCGCCAGCACTCACTCAAAAGGTCGCCTTTCCCTTACCCTCTTGCGGGGTGTGGTGCGTAGTATCGGCATGGGACCTAGCTGCTATATACATAAGTAGCAAGAGTGAGCTATAATAGCTCAGCAAGATAATACTGTAAACTAGAATTAAAAATGTGATCAGGTATACATATATGTATATGCATATATAATAGCAGAAAACAATTAAAATCCTTAAGGAAGAATAAAGCTCTTATTTAATAATACATCATCCACTCACTATTATAAGAAAGAAATCTAAATTAATATAATATCAGTTTTTCTTCATCTGTAACCATAATTCCATCATCTCATATCATTATTCTGTTTTCAGTATAGAAATCCGAAATAATATAATATCAGTTTTTCTTCATCTGTAACCATAATTCCATCATCTCATATCATTATTCTATTTTCAGTATAGAAATCCGAAATAATATAATATCAGTTTTTCTTCATCTGTAACCATAATTCCATCATCTCATATCATTATTCTGTTTTCAGTATAGAAATCCGAAATAATATAATCTCAGTTTTTCTTCATCTGTAACCATAATTCCATCATCTCATATCATTATTCTGTTTTCAGTATAGAAATCTGAAAACCATTGTCTACACTTTCTTTTCAAAAACATTGGGGATATCTGCTGTCGCCTGATACGTTAGGACGATGATCAGTCGCCTAATCGTACCTGCTCTCTTTTTACTACCGGTAGAAGGAATGAAGATCATCCCTGGAGGAAGGCCACCTGCTAACATCCTCCCTTGGCATCTTCGTGCCGTAATAAAAATAATAAATGCTGGACTGTGTCGCACACAGCCCTGACACAGCCACTTACGCAAGTCTGTTGCAATCCCCCTTTTTATCACATCATTATTCCCTTTTCAAAGTATCATTCCACATTTCCATTTTCTCGCTTTCATTTCCACATATCATTCACTCATATCATTTCCATTCTCGCACATTACTTCTATAATATATATATATATATATATCATAATGCTTTGATTATGATCCAGACATCTCTTTCATATTCAGGAATCAAATATTCCGTCTATTTTAAGAGTAATAAATGATAATCAAATAATATTTATTAAACCACTGATACTCAAAAAAAAAATATCTTTAATATAGTATTATAAACCATATAACCCTAGATAACAACTGATACCATTCTTTTTCACCTCTCTTTACCATAAAGCATATTCGCTCCATTCATAATCATATTCATTTCTCTTTAATTCTAAGATCAGGGAAATAATTCTTAGCAATATAGCAAACATAGAATAACATATATATTCCATGAAATCATTTACTTTGAAAATAAAATAGTTTTCCAAGGTAAGGATAGAAAAGATCTTGCCTCGGTTCCGGTAACCTGACGGTATGGCTCGTCCCTCTTCCGGAGTTTCTATAAACACAAAAGGACTGTTGTTAGGACCACATCTCTTATTCACTACACTCTTGTATAACATTACCTTTGAACTTGAATATATGTTTAACGTATTACTATTACTCCAAAGGTTCAAGAACTTAACCATTTAAAACCTTAATCGAAGTTTCAGGGGTTTTCACCATTTCCCCTAACGATCACACTTAACTGTAAAACTTCTCAGAAAATATGGATTTCGAATTTTACCACAAGGTCAACTGGTAACAACTCTTTGACTACCTTACTACACTATCCCAAATGTTCATAATTTTTAAAAATGTTTAAGTATGGTAGTCATTGCTTCAAAGTTGACACAACTACGTTTTCTTGGTTTCTGAACCGCTTTCACTAAAACTGACTTTTCTCCTAAACCGTTCATCAGATTTTAACGTACCTTATATCAAAACGATCTATGAACTAAGCTCTATCATTACATGGTCAATTGGTAACCTAGGCAGTAGGGTACCGTACGGATGCAGGGGTCACAAAACAGGGCAGATTTCTTCCTAACGAAAATCGGGCATTATAACGGCTATATTTTCATACTTTCCATAAATCCAACTCCTCCAAATCAATTATCAAACACAATAATCATCACCT
The DNA here is from genome assembly GCA_036435485.1 of Saposhnikovia divaricata. Lineage (NCBI taxonomy): Eukaryota > Viridiplantae > Streptophyta > Magnoliopsida > Apiales > Apiaceae > Saposhnikovia > Saposhnikovia divaricata. The sequence goes on from CM071599.1 coordinate 41,566,176, forward strand.
ACACCATGTGGTCTTCTTTACCAGCCATGGTTACAAGTCCACAACACAATTTCCACATCAAAACAAACCATTTATAACACATACTCATTATAAACTAAACATTAACACCACTTAACTACTAACCAACTTAATTTCCACCATAAATACAAAGACGGCAAGAGTAGTTATACCTTCTTGAAGCTCTAACAACACTTAACAAGCCTTGGGTAATCCTTAAACCACCTTGAATTAGCTTGAATCAACTAAAGGAACCATTAAAACAAGGTTAACACTTGAAAACACTATTCATCATCTTTTCTAGTAACTTGAATGATTTTATTACCTTGGTAAATGATGTTGGTTTGCTATGAAACTTTGTATATGATCCTTCCTAACCTCCAAGAACACCCATGATTTATCCCTTGATTTAATATTGAAGAGAGCTAGGGTTTTGAAATTTTTTCTTTCTTTTTCTCCTTTTTTTTCCTCTTTGGCCGAATGTAGTAGAATGGATGGGGGAGAGAGATTTTTGTGTTTCTTGATAATTATCTTGCTTAATCTTGTATTCTAGATTGTCTTGGAAGCTTTGGTTGATATTTTCCTAGGCAATTTGACTAATTTACCCTTAATTTGAGTTAGTGGAGTGTGACATCACTAATGGTGTCATTAAGATGACCTAATATTCTCATTTCTTGTTTTTCTAAGTATTATGCTACTAATCTTGGATAATCATAATGTGGTATGCATCCTTGTTAGATTACTAATCTCGGTTGCTTGGTTTCCATACTCGTCTAATCGTGGTTCGTTTCGAGTATACCTCATTATCTCAGTGGTTTTCGAAATCATTTACAAATCCAATTTCCTTTGGTATTCTCTTAACTTAATAATCCCTTGGTTTAATCTAAATTCACTAATCCCTCAATATATAATTCTTATAGGGTTTCTATGCTCCCTAATATAAAAAAGAAGCTTATTCGAAATCAAAATCTTAAAAATCCATACTCTGGAATTTCTGGAATCTATCGTCATTTTGAGTCACTTATTTTCAATGTACAACACTAATATGGTTTCTGTTTATTCCTTTTCCATCTCCAATATAGAGTACCTACATACCATTTCCCTAAATCCTCAAATTTTACTATTCATGTGATCACTGTAACATTGCTAAAGTTAGGGTTATTACAATTAGTTCTAGTTTTGAGTCCTGTGTGGTCTATCATGTTAGAAGGAGAGGAAATTGTGTTGCACATTTGATGGCTAGAACTCCTCTACCATCAACAAGTAATGAATGTATTTTTCTTGGTAATTTCTCTCAAGGCATTATGACCTTGGCAGAAATTGATTTGATTTGATTTTATAAGATTGGTTCTTTGGGTTTCAAAAAAAAATAAAAAATTAAAGAAATCCTCATTCGAAGAAGGCCTAATTTTTGTAGTTTGTTTAGAACAAGATCGAGAGGGGTGAGCTAACATGAGAGAGAGAGAGAGAGAGAAAGAGAGGGAGAAAGAGTTATAGTGAGAGATAGAGTGTGAGATGGAGAGAGACAAAAAGAGGGAGAGAGGGAGAGGGGGGATGAAGAGAGACAAAAAGAGGGAGAGAAAGACTGAGAAAGAGATGGAGGGAGAGAGATAGGAGAGAGCTGCAGAGAGGGAGAGATAGATAGAGGGAAAGGGAGGGGGAGAAAATAATTGGCTTAATTTGTTAAAATTTAGGCAAAGGGGGGAGGAGGTAGAATTGCCGCTCTAGCATTTCATCAAACCGCGTTAGAAAATTCCTACGCTAGTAATTATTTATTTAGTATTACTGAAGATCATACATAATACTCCCTCCGTCCCAATGGATTCTTTACAATTACTATTTTAGGACGTCCCATCCATTTCTTTACATACCAAAAATAGTAACTTTTAACAATAAAATACATTATTACATCCACTACTTCATTCTATTTTTTCAACACTTTACACTATTACACCTACTACTCCACTACTTTACTCAACTTTTTCAACACTTTACACTATTACACCCACTACTTTACTTATTTTAACAATAAAATCATTATTACACCCACTACTACATTATTACACCCACTATTTAAATTATATTCCTTGGTCTCCGTGTCCCAGCCGTCTGTAAAGAACCGGCCGGGACGGAGGGAGTAATGTTTTTGATATAAGTATACAATAATTAATAGGAATTTTCATTCCTATTAATGTTTTTGATATAAAAATAAATTCATTTTACAATTTTTTTTAGGGATAATTTTAAAACTACTCACCATAAGTTTTGGGCTTTTAAAAATACATAGCCCAACTTTGTAAAATTCAGGCGCTACGACCATACTTTCATTTATTTTAAAAATACGTTGTTTACAGTTATACGACAATCTCCGTCTACAAGCTTTCTCACTCTCTGGATCTCTCCCGTCATTTCTCTTCTCACGCCTTCATCCACCACCTCTCTCTCCTCCATTTTTACACCTTAAATTCAAAGCAACCATCACTGACTCTTCCTTCTTATATATTACGGCCCCGCAGGGGCACATCTTCATTTTCAAACTTCAAGTTTCGAACAAGAAAATAATGAGTTCAGGCATATGAGTAACAAGGGGGTGGGAATGAAGAAGCAGCGAATAATTGAGTTATGGGTGCCACTGAATTAGTGAATGGTATTGAGGTTGATGCTAAGGACCAAGGTAATGAGTTGCAATTTGGAAATTTTGATACGGGACTAAAACGAAGTGTAGGTGCTATGTTTGTTGATTTGCCTAAGAAAAACTAGTATGGGAATTTGATTGTATTCATGTGAGATGCTAATGTAATTTTGGTAATTTTGTGCTTAATTGTTAAATTTGTGATTTTTATCGAAAAAATTGTGCTTGTTAGAGTTACATTTATGCTTGTTAGTTAGGTTTTGCATTATATCAAATAGTGTGGGGTGTAATTACAGATGGTGTATTTGGTAGATAATTTAGTTGGTCAGATGTCCAAATTGTTTGTGTATCTGGTATTGATTTGCAATGTTATGTTTTGGGATCAGGTGAAGATTGTGAATAAAACCAAAGCACTCTCAACTGGAGCAGTGCAGCTAATGAAAAAAACAAATTGAATAGACCTTTATAAACCTCTCTTTTATATCCTTGTATAGTTGTGTTTTAACTTAGAGTTGACTAATATGCTAGAGATCAAATTGAGAGGAGAGATTTTGTTATAAAATCAAAAAGTATGTATCTATATCTACTTATGTGTTTTCTGTATGTATATGTGCATAATTGTAGTATAAGTTTATTGTTTATGTGTGATTTGGATTGAATATATAAATATGGTTGCAGGAGTTGTAAATGTAGTTGCAGGAGTTGTATAAATGTGTTTTATATATGTATATGTGCTGAATTGTACTATTGAATGATTGTTTGTGTGTGATTTGATTTGAATATACATAGAAGAATTAAGCAGGAGATTGATGAAATTCAGTTGTGTATCGATATGATGCACTCCATGGTTGTTTTTAGGTGTGTTACAATCATACATATATATACCAACTGTTTGACAAAATCTCCCAGAGAAATACATGATTGCACTTGGTTGATTGTAGCTACACCCATATTAATAGTCAGATTCAACCACTTCTATCAAATTGCAACCTTTTCAACCTTGTTTGCAACCTTTGCAACCATGGTTGCAGAAGTTGTAACCCTTACAATATTTGAACATTAATGTTGAGATTAGTTCTAATTGTTGTGATTATCTCTGTTTTATTGACTAATTATTTGTTATTATTTTTGTTCCATTAACTTCAGAATGGAAACACATTGGATCCTTTGGCGCATTTGAATCAAGTTGCGATCAATGATGGTGATTGGGATAATCGGGCACAAAGCAAGCAAAATGTTGCTAATAAGGATATATAAATTTCACATGAGAATGAGAATGTAGAAATGCGCGCGCGGGGGGGGGGGGGGGGGGGGAGAGAGAGAGAGATGTACCGATTCCTATTTTTCTTTTTGTTTGTAATTTATTGAATCACTATGAATGAAATTGATATGACATTTATGAGTTTGTACATTTGTTAATTTTATGTGGAATAGGTCCCACAGGGAAACCCATCTTATTATCCAGATTCAAAACTTTATATCAATTGTAACAGCTGCAACCTTATTTGCAACATTTACACTCTTGTTGTAGAAGGTTGCAACCGTGGTTGCAGAAGTTGTAAAGATTGTTGCAACCATGTTTGTAGAAGTTGCAACCATGGTTGCAACCTTTGTCATTCTAATGAAAATACAAAAAAATATTATTTAAAATGATGTTAAATGAACAGGTGAATCCATCAAATGATGTAGGAGAAGGCGCAAAGCTGCGTGGGAGACAATTATGTTGATTCAGCAATTTGATTCCGGTCAATGTGAATATAATAGAAGAACAAGTTTCTTTTGATTTTAAGTATAATTGCTAAGTTAATTAAGTTGTAAAAGGGTTTTGTATTTGTTTAAGTTGAAAATATAGTTTGTATAAGTTGCAAATGTTATTGAATAAGTTGCAAAATTATTGCAATAGTGTTGCAGCCTCGTTTGCAACCTTTGCAACTATGGTTGCAACTTCTGTAACCTTGTTTGCAACATTTGCAAACAAGGTTGTAAATGTTGCAAACAAGGTTGCAAACGTTGCAAATAAGGTTGCAAAAGTTGTAACTGATTTAGATGGGGGTCCCTACGGGGCCTATTCCACATGATTTCCAATTATATTCATATTACACGAGTTGAGGAACATACATTATTTTACTCACTCTAAAATTATAAAGTATCAAAACAACAAACCATTGCCAAACATGGTTGCAAAACAAAGTTTCTATTAAATTTAAAACCATTAATTATCAAATTCCTCAAACCAAAAGAACTATATAGTTATGTCAACAACATTGTTTTTCTACTACTAAATGTCATAAAATAAAAAATACAACTCATTTCTTCACATATTTCGTCATTCTATTTCCCTTTCATGCATTATTGAATCCTCACTGTCATCAGCTACAACATTTGAGACACCAGTTCTAGCCTCTACAACATCATGCCCACCTTTTGCAACTTGATTCTAATCTCATTCTCAACCTCATTGACAACCATAACATTCTAAAATGCATCTTCCAGGTTTTCACCCTCATCCTCTACATTCTCATCCTCATGTTCAATTCCTGCATCCTTATCAGCAATATTTTTCTTGTTTTGATGCCAAGCATCTAAATCATCAACATTGCCCGTAACTTGATTCATATATGACAAAGAATCCAAAGTGCTTCCATTCTGAAGTCAATGCAACAGAGATAATTAAAAATAATTAGTCAATGAAACAAAGATAATCATAAATATTTTGAACTAATCTCAATTTTAAATGTTTAAATAATGTAAATAACATAAATAATGTAAGGGTTGCAACTTCTGCAACCATGGTTGCAAAAGGTTGCAAACAAGGTTGCAAAGGTTGCAACCGATTAAGATAGAACCCCCCTGCGGGGCCTATTCGACACAAACAAAAACAAAGAATAGACCCCAAAAAAATTCTACATAATCAGAGTGTATAGAGTGACAAATAATGAATAATATAAGTCGGAATAATATGGAAAATATCTTAAATACATACTTGTTTATCAAAAATTGCATGCAACTTAGAGAATCATGTGATCGCATCTCAAATTAAAACAAAGGCAGGTTAATCTCATTATTTTTCTTCGAATAGAATGTTGTCGTCCTAAAAGTATATATACATGATATGTGTGAGCCTTTACAAACGTATAATCATGTTTGTGAAATCATGTATGCAAAATCATGTATGCAACCTTCACAAGCATGTTTGCAGAAGTTACAATTGATATAAATAGACAATTAAGATGATGTCCCTATGGGGCCTTTACTCATATCAAAAATAAGGATAAACATGAATCAAGAAATACCTTATCAACAGAAATAGATGTTGGCAACAAAACCCAAAATCAAATGCAATTTTTAGTTGATTAAGTTACATTTGTTTCATATACCATAATCTGATAATAACAAGGATACAACTTTGAAAGTAACCAAAATCAAAAAAATGCAATTAGTGTTTCTCTTTGACATTATATCAAACACTTGATGAGCAATTTAATTTTTTCAAATACTACCCTATAAGTAACTAAATACAACCAAAAAAGCAACTTTTAATCCTCTCACTAGCACCATCAAGCAGTCGGTATATTATGCACCACCACCAACAATTAACATAAATTTATACCATAATCAACCAAAATCAACTTCATTAATCAACTAAATATCAACAGTCCTGCACTCGAAACTATTAGAAGGATCAATATATAAAAATTGGAAAGAAAACTTTTGGAAGATGGAGGGAGAGAGAGAGAGAGAGAGAGAGAGAGAGAGAGAGATAGAGGGAGAGAGAGTACGGATTGAGCCACCTATTACATCTTCTGCAACCTCATGCCCACACTCCGCAACCACATTGCCAGCCGCTACATTTTCAAATGCATCTTCTAAGTTCTATCATTGTCAACCTCATTGTCAATCACTACATTCTCAAATATTGCAAACAATGTTGCAAATGTTGCAACAGATATAAATAGTTGAACGTGACTATAAATATGAGTGGCCCTGCGGGGCATGTTCCACAAAAACAAAAACAAATGAAATAGACAATAAAAAACCTACAGAATTAGAGTGTACATATCTGCAACCTTTGCAACCATGGGTTGCAACTTTTGCAACCATGGTTGGGAAAGCTGTAGATATGGTTGGAACTTATAGCACTACATAATTAAGATAAGTACAATTAAGATGAATGCCCCTGCGGGGCAAATATAGATATAACAATTCTTAACATATCACAATTTAGAAGGTAAAGAACTCAAAACCCCTAAATTACAAGAATTTCTCAATTGAATGACACTCTTGTACAAAAATAAAAATCAACTCAATAAAACCCTAATTGAATTAACACGCAGGAAGATATATATATATATATATATATATATATATATATATATATATATATATATATATATATATATAGAGAGAGAGAGAGAGAGAGAGAGAGAGAGATAGATAGATAGATAGATTACCGAGAGTTTAACAAGATAATGAAAATCGCTGGAGAAGTTTCGAGATCTTCGGAGATGTTTCGAGGTCGCCGGAAAAGGGAGGAACCAAACAGTACGATGAAGAAGAATCAAAAGAGGAGATGAAAAGAGAGTACGGATTAAGATAATCGGAACAATCGATGCCACCAACGAACAAGTAGAATCTTCGAACTTCAAAATGATGTATATTTGAATGGAGATGAGAAGAAGGCAGCGTGAATGGAGATGAGAGATGAAAAGGAAAGACCGTATATTTGTTAAAAGATAAAGATAGAACTGCTTGTGACGGTGTTTTTAAAAAACTGAAAGTGTATATTTGGAACCCCATTTTAACAACGGTAAAAATGTAAAGGAAAGTTAAAAATATATATATTTTTGTAAATATCCCTTTTTTTTAATGTTTTATGTAAAGTGTTATTTATTGTGTACATTTATACAATTTCTTAATTAAAAAAACGTAAAATTTTTAAATTTATCAATTTTAAAATTATTGAAAAATACATTACTTTCAAAAAAATACCATTCACTCCAATTCAAATTCCAAAAAAATAAATAAATTATTTTTTAAGAATTTTTATCACTTTTATGTAAATTGATTATTTGATTTATATTTTAATTAATCATATACAACATATACGCCAACACTTATCATGTCTAGACTAACACAAATACTCAGTGTTGTAATAAGTAAGGTTGAAAATAGGTACGACATCACTTTTTCAGACGGCAACATCGTGAAGAAATGTTGTGTAAAGTCATCTATGACGTAGTGTAAATTTCTTTCTTTGCACGGAAAAGATAAATTACAATTAGTAAAAAAAAAGATAAATTACAAAAATTTAAATAAATACGAATATTTCGAACTCTAGAGAGTCTTCATTGTCTCGGACGAGTAAAATATCCATCAAGTTAAATCATGAGTGCTCTACCTTATTCTTAAGGACTTTCAATTTTCTTGGACAGAACCAGAAAACCTTGGCAAATCTAGTTGGATCCCACTCCCAGTTGTCGAGTCCCCTTTCAGGGCACAATGCCACTTCATTTCGATGTATACATTTGGTAAATTAATTAAAGTGGTCCATCCATTCCTCAATAGTGTATATACAATGTCTAAAGTGGAAGTATAAATGTATATTAGGAAACGTATCTTTTCCTAGCCATTTTGTTGGCAAACACTTTTTTTCTTTCCCCTTAAGAACTACCGAACTGGGGTATGCACCACCCACCGCAGGAGTAAAACATTCGACTAGCATAAAATCTCTTTTCATATAAACTGAATCTCATCTTTATACTAAGAATTTTTAAAGTGATTTCCACCATCTTGGTAGCTGGTTCTCACTTGTACATTCCTCGAAAAGTTTCTTCCACATGTACAAGGTTCGAGACTTATAATCGACGTGATCGGTGTTGGAGTGACCACTTGGTTATTTTCGCTTCCCTAAACGGGACAATGCATGGTTATAGTTAGTAGTCTTAGAACGATAGTTTGGATTCAGCTGGTTCACTCGTTCATGGTTTTAGTAATATAATTTTCAACATATCACTAGGGTAGGAACCAAAAATGCGGACAAGGGATGTCAACTGAACATAATGGATAAGGGCTACACAAATATATTTTCATCAAACATCTTCGAAAAGCCCGTAACTTCACATGATTTATATATATGAAGTAGACAATTATTGGGTCAAAACACTATGGTGCCTACGAATTAATAGATTAAAACGGACTAAAAAAAACTAGAAAGAAATCAGAGGATGATCTGCATTCTAAATTATTAATGAGGTTTTAATTAAATAACAGATTTGAAATCGTGGGGTTGTTAAGAAATGTGGGCTAAAGAAATAATTATTTGTACACAATTAGCATTTCCGTATAACCGAGAACCCTTTTATAATCATCAAGTAGTAGTTTTCTTCTATTGACCGTCAAGAAACAAAAAAGAAGTCATCTACTTAATTGCTATACAATAAACATTTACATTTAAACTATTCATCACCTTATACACGAAGATTTGTGAAGGAATCTTAGGTATGGATCGAGCCCCCATCGATCATGAAGATCTCATACCCTAACAAACGTATCTCTTCTTTTATCACCAACTCATAATTAGAGTTAGCTTAATAATTTTGTATATTGAATACGTAATTGTTGAGCCATGTTTTCCTTAAAACAAGGGGATGAGCTGGTTTTCCAGATCCAGAACAACAACCCTAAACCCGAACAACCGACAATCCAACAAGATCTTGGTATGAACCAAGCTGCCTCTCCACAGGGTGGCAATAAAAGGCTTCGTAAAAAGCCGTTAAGTATCGGTGAAGATGTTCAAGATGATGAGAGAAGCAAGAAGATCATGCATAGAGAAATCGAAAGGCAAAGACGACAAGAAATGGGTCAGCTTCATGGATCACTTCGATCCCTACTTCCTCTTGAGTTTATCAAGGTGAAATAGTATTTCTTTTTATTTTTTTTTTTGGAATTCAAGTATCAATTGCTTGTTTTTTCTTCTAATTTGTTCGGAGTTCAAAATCTAATTTACTCTAGCTAGGGTTCAGTTAGCTAGTAAAAATTAAACAAATTTATGCCTGGTGTTTTCAGGGAAAGCGTTCGATATCAGATCATATGCAGCAGGCCGTGAATTATATTAATCACCTTCAGAGAAGTATCAGAGAACTAAATATTAAAAGGGATAAGCTCGACAAGATTCCAAATTATACAAGTACTGCTATTAGTCAAGGGAGTGGAAGTTCAAATTGTGGTCTGCTTAGTAATGATAATAATATTAATGTCACAGTTGCCCCGTGCTTTTGTGGTGTTGAGATTGTCATTACTAGTGGATTGATGGAGGAACAATTTCCCTTATCAAGGGTCATGGAAATACTAATTCAAGAAGGGCAGCTTAACTTTGGTAGCTGCGCTTCTACTAGAGTAAATGACCGGTTGCTTCATACTATCCGTGCTGAGGTACATAATTGATTAGTAGGCCCTTTAAAACAAATGAATTTTTGGTTTAGCTAGGGTTTTTAAAATTGATATATTGTTATTAAGAATATATTCCTCTTATACCCCATAATTTCTTGCAGGCAAGTGATCCAAAGTCCATCGATATGTCTGATCTGCAACAGAAATTGTATGATGCGGTTTGTGGTTGAATACCAAGTAAGTGTAGGAAGCTTGAAGCTCATAGACATACATGTAATCAAACGTTTTTGTTGCTTACCTGGCCGAGATTTGAAGCAATCTACGTTTCAGTTACTAATGTTAGAATTTAGATTATATATGTTATCAAAGTTTTGTCCTATAACAACCATAGGTTAGCTGTTAAGAAATTATTGCAATGTCAGCTGTGTGCTCTAACTGTTACTATTAAAGTCTTAATGGCATGACCAAAGTGAGGAGTTTCTGTAAATATTAAAGACAAGGAAATTGTGGCATGATTATTGAGGATGTTGTTTCAACTTATTAAGTATATGCTCCTTGTTTTTAGGTAATGAAGGACTAAATATATGGTTCTATCACATACCTTCGCAGTCGCGCCTTTGTTGAACTACAAGATTACTGATCAGACAGCTTCAGAATTTATTTGATCTCAAACAGCCCAACTATAATCATGAATTATTGGAGCTTGCTCCTTGATAATAAATATATTCAATATATTGAGTGAAGTAAGCGAGTAGATTTGCATGCAGTATATCATTCAAAATGCAGTGATTTCGTTATTGATCAGACAGCCTTGCTAGTTGGTATGACCTTGCATTGTTCACACACACACACAAACACAAACACACACACACACACAGACAGATATGCAATCTTAAGCTTATATATACGATTGATTATTGGAGTGGACTCCACCTGGGGCGTACAATGAGTTTTTGTATTATTATTTCCATAGCAACTTGCAAAAATTTAAACAGCTAAGCACACATTTTCACCCTAAGTTGAATTGAAGAGTAAATTAACAGGAGCACATTTGGTATGATTAACTATTTATATGTACTTTGCTGTTTATAAGTTTCTGAATTTATCATAATTTTGAGGTACAAGGCCGCCATGCATATAGCTAGTAATAATGATGTACCTAGCTAGTAATCTAGTATTATCTGTTAATATTTTGAAAATCTACATGCTATCTTTAGTGTTGTACACACAGACACACTCCTCCTCCTTAGTACACGCACAATGGCTTGTTACTATATATAATTCTTTGCAGAGATGCATGACTAACTAAAAGCGTGGTCCAAATCTCACATGACTGAATCTACACTGACTGCAATTGCAAATGCACGCAGCATAGGCTACGAGCTCGTGATAGTCCGGGTGGAGGCAACCGGCTCTAATGCAAGGCACTGGACGAGGATCTTATATATGCAATTATGATTCTAAATGGTGGCAACTTGCAAATAGAGCATACATATGTATAGGGTGGTGACGCTGGTCACTGACACTGCAAAATTGCCTTGGTGGCCTTATCCAGCTAAGCTGCGAATGTACAGCTGAAGTCTACACATGATCGTGGCCCCATTATGAATCGGATGCAGTGATGTTACATTTTGGAAAAGTTATGTAAATTATCGACTTTGAGTAATATGCCACCAAGGAAGGTGTTGAACATCATGCAAAATAATAGAATATTTACGTCACCAATCACAACTGCATAAACTGAATTCAATATATATGCGCGTTAAGGTTAATTTATTTATGACTAGCCTTATTATGTTTAGAAAATCCAAAGTAAATTTAACTATAGTTCTGGTCTGAGAATCATCCTAATTAAACTTTAAGGTCAATTTATTCAACATTAGCATTCTATAAACTTTATTAATAAGCAAAACACTCTTTTAAATTGTACTACGATACCAAATTTGGTCTCACCTTTTTTGATTCCACCCCTATATTTCTATTTCTTCTAAAGCTCTATGTTTGTAATCATAGAACAATTATAATTCTTTTTGACGCTTTATTCCTATTTCTTCCGGAACTCTATGTTATTTTTAATAAAATAGTAAAATTATTGTTACCTAGAACAATTGCACTTCTTTTATTATAACTGTATTGAGTTACAAAATAATGTATCTATGAGACGCATATATATATTTTCTGTCATATTTTCTTAAAATAATCTTAGATTAATATTGAATTAATCAATATTTATTAATAAGTAAAATGTTCGTTCTAATAATATTTCAGTCTCCAAATTCGATTTCATCCAAAGATTCAAAATTATTGAAATTTTATTGTAAATGCAATTCTTTTTTATTATAACCTAATGAGTTGTATAAATAACATAATTTTTTAAGATCACTCAAAATTATAAATTAGTGATCATTTTAAATTAATTTTCTCGCCCCCTACTTCGCACGGGTTATCATGAAGTATATAATAATATACTATATAATGTATAAAATATTTTTTTAATAAAATATAATGTGTATAAACTAAAAAGTATTTCATATTATAATAATTTAAATTATGTAAAAACACTAAATCTAATACCTAATATTATAATTTCATACCTCTCATATATGTTAATCTTATATGTATAGTTTCTTAGTATATCCAAATAGGGACTAAAATCTAAAATCAGAAAAAAGACATTTTTATTGTCATGTTATGAGTTTGAAATACTTGACTTGACATATTATTTTTGTTTGATTTGAAATATTTAAATTTTATGCATTGAATACTAGATTGTAACTTCTCAAGTTTTACTTATTTTCTTTAAAATGATTAATGATATATATATATAATTAATTTTATATTTTAAATATAAACGGAACAATGGATATTCAAAATCCGATCTGTTTATCCGTTAAATTAAATGGATTGGATGTGGATCGATCTCTAAAATATTCAAGGTGTGATTCAATCCGATCCGTATTCACTAAAAGTAAATGAATTAGAATATGGATTTAGCCCGATCAGATCCGAATCTGATCTATTGACACGCTTAAGTATAATGTTGACATTAATTTTTTTTTTTTTTTTTTTTTGACAAATGTAAGGCAAATTTCATTAAGTTGAAAGTAATTCAGTCGGGACAAATTCCCAATCCGCTATGCAACCAGGTTGAAAAATAAATAAACAAGCTAAACAATTATCCACTTTTTTTCCGAATCGGTTAACATACTGGATACAAATATTCTTGAAGCTAAAAATGAATTTGATGATCTTTCGAGTAATCCAACCTACCAACTTTTTTGATGTTTTCCTGAAAAGGTAGGATCACAATTGACCTTCATACAATAAATTTAGATGTAATCAAGTGAATATTTCAATTGTACTAACTGAGATCGCAAGCTTTATTCACCTCCTTTTATTGACAAACTTTTTGATTTTTGAGCTAATTTCAAATTAATTTTTAAAAAGTTGCATCTTATTGTATTGGTTGCGGACCATATTTTTGTAAATATTTTTAGGTTGTATCTGGTTGCATTAATTGCAGAACTTATTTTTACAAATATTTTTAGAAGATGGTATATAAAATCATTAAAAAAAAATAAAAGAAATTACATTTTTGATAATTTCTCGAAATTCTAAATGATTTAAGAATTTAAAAATTACCCATTATAAATTGGCCAAACAAACGAGACACCGGTATAACAGCCTTACTAATTACAAATAAGGTTAAACACCGATTATATTGTCGTTTTGAGTAATGCTAGGGAATGAAACAGTTTTCTCAAAAATTTGTCCAAAATGATGTGATAAGTGGTGATGTGTTAAAATGTGAAGTTTTAATTGATGGAATTGATGTGAATGCAAGGGATCCATCTCATTTATTACTCTTACCACATCATTTTAGAAATGTTTTTGGACAAATTATATGGTTCTCTAATATTTTTCTGTCATTTTTGCTTGGAACTCATTTGTACAAGCAAGCTGGCACGGCCGTGTGGCAGGGCCGTGTACGAGGTGTGCAAGAACCCAACTGTGTACGAGGTGTGCAAGAACCCAACTGTAAATGATGTAATTATGTAAACAAATAAAGTACAATAATTATATATTTTATTGGATAACAATAGTAATCTCTCACTTAGTAATGTACTTGAAAAAATTCAATTATTAATTACATAAAAAATATAGTATATAATCGAAAAAATATAACCTAATATATTATAATATAACATAATACAAAATTTAAAATTAATTAAACAAAAAATTATTGATAAATTAACATAAATCCTCATCCAATCAGTACACTTTCTTAATAAGCGAAAACTATTTTCGTTGGAGTATAATAATACCAAATTTTGGTTAGCACTATATTTGTTTATTTGATTATTGTTTTATTTATTTATTTATTATAAATATATATTCATACATGATGGAAAACATCTATTTCTACTATAAGTTAAGTCTGTATGTTACCTACATCAACTTCTACTCTAAGTCTTACTAGCTTATACCAAGTGTGATGCACCAGATTTTTTTTTGATATCTTATAAATTTTATTTTATTTTATAATAATTTTTTTATATAATCAAGTTTTTCAATAATTATTTAATTTTAACATTATATACTTTAATTTTATATATTATAAAACTTATATTATAAATTTTTAATTCAAATATGTTGTTGACGAGATTTGAACTTTGGGTTATTAGAAAATTAATTCAAATCTATAATATTTCTTATAATTAGATCCAATAATTCTTAATTATTTATTAAAAATCTAACGATCATTGTTCTTTGTATTATCGAATCGCTGTACCAAAAACAAAAGATCATACTCATGTTGATTTATTGTAAATGTACAAATTTTTAAATATTTTTTTAATGATTGGAAGATAAGATGTGATATTTTTGGGTATATATTAATGATTGCAAGATTATGTTTTAAATTATAAGGTAACATGTTTTAATTAGAAAATAAATGTTAATGATTGGAAAATATGGTATAGTTCATACTTTTAGATATTTATGAAAATTGATGTGTTTTAATTTGAAAAGACAATCGACTAATTAATATCAAATAATATTATTTTATTATTGATTAATTATAATAAAAGACTGAAAATCAAAAAAGCAAAAAATTTTAATATTTCTACTTTAATATAATAATATATAATATATTCAACATAATCGAACTTTGATTATAAATATCAGATCAAATTGACACGATTTCATCTAAATAAACTGTCATGCCACAGGTTACTAAGTAAGTTTTAAAAAAAGCCGAATACACTTCCTAATTTTATCTAAATACTAGCTTAGGTTACTAAGTAAGTTTTAAAAAAAGCCGAATACACTTTCTAATTTTATCTAAATACTAGCTTATAATCCGTGTAATGCACGACTCCCTTTTTAATATCTATAATTATATATTATGTTATTAATTTATATATCAAATTGTTGTCAAAAAATTGATATATATAAGATTACACGTCAATTTAATATTTGCGTTCTATCTTGAATTCTTAAAATTTGATTTGGACGGTTTTATAGCTCATGTGAAATTAATAAAATAATCTTTAATTTAGTGATGTTTTAACAATTATTTTCCAGTTAAAACTACGTACAAACAAAAGAGATAATAAATTGACGATTTTTTACGTTAAAAAATTCTATTTAATTTATGAAATCTATTTATATTTCGTTTTGATTTTCAAAATACCCATTTTTTTATTTGAAGATAGTTCTACTAACAAACAAATACGGTAAGTTTATAGATTCAAACATTTTCCTTTGTAAGTTTAAACACTTATTCTACTTCCAATAAAATTTTGGGAATTTACCAAAAATGCTAGGTTTAAAGTTTCTTTTTGCAAAAATACCATCTTTGTAAATAAATTGCATTTATACTATCTTTTCAAAATTAAAAGGTTTCATTTGCAAAAATACTGTGTATTCATCCATAGCCCCAATTTCTCTCTCTCATTTATACGTACTCAAACCCACTTCTTTTTTTCTCCTCCTTCGTCGATTCACTAAACCCAGTAGCCTTTCTTCTTCTACAAATTCGATCCCCAGCCTCTCCTTTTCTCTTCTCCTTATTCCCCTTCTTCTTCTTTTTTATTTCAAACCCACGACCCCAAACCCCTTCTTTTTCTCTTCGTTTTTTAATTTTTCCATTGTTTTTCTTCCGAGTTCGAGTCGACCGGCTGTTGTTCGATGTTTTGCTATGTTTGAGTCATTTTTCGTTGAACTCTTCAATTGTAGTTGCGTTTGTTGAGTTAAGTAGTAGTATGTTAGGTTGGTAATTGCGTGTCGACTCAGTCCTGTTTTGCCCATTTTGAGTTCTGGTTGATTATGTACAGTTCAGCTTGTTTCGAATATTTATAAAATTCCGTTTTGAGTTTTCGTTGAGTCATTTTATCGTTGAGTTTGTTGTCTACGGTTTTGTTGAAGATCGTTGTTGCAGCGAGTTTCTCGGTTTTCTTCAGTTATAAGCGTTCTATTTTATGTTGTTTTACTGGTTCGATTGTTAATTTGTTTTAGGTTATGTTTGAGTTGGGCGTTTTGCTGGTAGGATAGAATAAGTCGAGTTGGGTGTATGTGAATGTCAATTAGTTGATTTTGGTGGATTTGGGTTAAAAGACCCCGCTAGGGGCACACATAATTCTCTATTTCTAACAGTTGCAACTGAATACAACCAAATACAACTGAACGCAACTACATATGCAACTGAATGCAACTGAAAATTGAAAGTTAAATTTCCATTTTTTTGTTGTTGCGTATCCCTTATATAGAGCTGGAAGTTGGTAAAAAAATAAAAAATTCACTTTCAATTTTCAGTTGCATATGAGGTTGCATCCAATTGCATATGCAACCACATGTAACTAACCTTATATACAACTGGAAGTTGGAAAAAAAATGAAATTCCCACTTTTAATTTTCAATTGCATTCAGTTTCATATGAGGTTGCATCCAGTTGCATATGCAACCACATGTAACTAGCAACAGAAAAAAAAGTAAAAAAAGTTGCATATGCAACCACATATGCAATTGAATACAACCTGCTGCGCAGCCATTACAACTAAGATAGTATTTTTGCAAATAACTTTCCTTAACAAAAGTAGAATTGAAAAAATTTACTTTTGATAATATATTTATCAAAGAAGCCCTAAAACTTTTAATTATATGTCTTCTTTATAAATTCGAACTATTCTCCTTTATAAATTCGATCTCATTCTACTTCTAATATGTTAAAAGATATTTTTTATTAGTATTTAAAATTTTAATTTCTTTTTATAAAAAATAGATTGAGACGATCCAAGAATCATCACCTAACCTCTCCGCGTATTCTCACTCTTCGCCGCCGCGGCGTTATGAACTCTCCTCGGAAAAGCAAAACTTTTTCTAAAAAAAAAAGAATCATTCTCGTAATTAAAATAAAAATAAACAAAATTCTGAATGATTTAATTCAAGTAAAAGGCTCTACAGCATGTTAATATCTTACGGGCAAAAGAACATTCTCCTTGTAATGAATAATTTTCTAATTTTTAACAAACTATTAAAAAAAATTAATCTCTCTTCTCCTTTTTTCACATTAAGCGGTATACCTGGTATCGAGTATTTGGGTTGCTGGAAACTGATCAACTTAGCCGCAAATAAAAAAAATCTAGTTATGAGAAAGACATTAACTATGGTTCGGTGTAGAATTGTTTGGGTTGGATAGAAAATATTCAGTGTTTCATATACTTGTATAATATTGCTGCCATTCATATTGAAATACGTATTAGTATATGTCAATAATTTAAATCATATATAATTAGGTTTTCTACATTAAATATAATTATCAATGTAGATCTTCTACACGAATATGATTAATGTAAAAATTCGTAATTATATTTTCTCTTGAGATTCTGAGTGTTTTCATTTTGAAATTAGTTATTAAATCATCACTAAATTAAAAATAATTTTATGAGCTTCACGTGGACTGTAAAATCATCTAAACCTGATTTCTAGATCTCGGGATTGAGCCTAAATAGTAAATATGAACTTTTTTTAATATTAATAAAAAAAATTCAATTGTATACTTTTTTAATTATATCCTTTTCCTATTAAAATTTTTCTTTTTAAAATTCAATTATAATACAATTTTTTTAATTATATCCTTTTTAAATTATAATTTTCTTTTTAACATGATATAATCTTGATAGTCTATTTTTAAAAATATTAGATTCGATGGTTAAGAACTACAATGATCAAACCAAAATTAAAAATACGATTTCTCTTACACTTATTATATATAAGTATATAATATTTCCCTCAGAGTATAGGATCAGTAAAAATTAACAGAAATTAGGAATTAAAAGCGATGGATTCAAATGTAATCGTTCGTGATTGGGTCATTACTCATTGCCTCATTGGTATAGACCGGTGTCATAAATTATGTACGTCAAGGGTTCGGAATACGAGAATCTAATGAAAAAACTATTATTTCTTCATTTCATTTCTTTACACATTTTTTTAGGTCTTTCTTAATTTTTTACATCTCAAAATATATTTAAAATAGTAAAATTTTATAGTATAAAAAATAATTACACCCATTACTTTCATCCACTAAACTCACTTTATTACATAAAATATTGATTGGTCACATCAATTTACTCACTTTTCTTATTTTTCTCCATTACTTTACACCTTTTTTTAACCTTAATGTCCAATTCATTTGTAAACAAATGAGAGGACTGAGGGAGTAGTATTTTAAGAGCATCTCCAAGAAATTCATACATTCACTCTTAAAAATAATATAAATGGCTCCTAGCAAGTTATAAATCGATTTATGTGTTAAATTCCAACAATACTCTTTATATTGGTTCTCTATTTATATTTTATTCATATACGAACATCACTATGGCAAAAAGTTAGGTAAGAAATGGAAAGAATGTCATATTTTATTAATAAAATACAAGTTAAGAGCTACTAAGTGCTCTTAAAAATGAGAAAAGAGAATAAGCTCTTAACCTTCTTTTAAAGAGTAACTAAAAGATTCTTGAACTACATTTTAATGAATGTTCTTTATTTTTTAAGTTAAGAACTTGTATAAAGAATTTCTTGAAAATGTCTAACATAATAGTAGACCTGACAATTCGTTTGTTTCGTATACTTTCGTGTCGTGTATTTTCGTGTTTCGTATCCTTAATGCCAAATTCAAAACCGACCCGTTAAGGATTCGTTTCGTGTTCATATACTTTCATTTCGTGTACATTTTGTGTCGTGTTTCGTGTAATTTTTGAATAAAAATAAAAATATTTAAATATTAAATTTTTACTAGTCGAGACTTATGTCAATATGTCATAAAAAATCAAGTGCGCTCAAGTCTTGTGAAACTAAAATTTGAAACTATTTTGTATTCATCTTATGTAAAAATTATATATAAAATATTATTTTAAAATATGTATTCATATAATTTTAATAAAATTATTTAAATATTTATTTATTTCGTGTATTTTCGTTTCGGGTCGTGTACACAAGGGTAAATTCAAAACCGACACTAAATTCATCCGTGTATTTTCGTGTTCGTTTATTGCAAAAGGTCAACCCAAACCCACAATTTTCGTATATTTTTCGTGTCGTGTTTTTGTTTCGTGTACGAAATTGTATAGCATAAACAGGTAAAAATAACTAGTAAGAGCGTGGCCGTAGTCTATATAGTTAACCCTCCATAGTTGACTTAATCTTCCTATCTAGTAAGAAATTCTTAGAGCACGTGATCATGATAATTTATATAAAAACCTTCTAATTCTATTAGTATTATTGATGGACAGTTTTTTATCTGGTTGAACCAAATCTTCTGTCTGGTTGAAACAAATCAAGCCGCAACTTTTTGATTTTGCAAACCAAAAGTATCCCTTTGTAGACAAATCGTGCAAATCATGTGAAAAAACAAGAAAATGACTAACGCTCGCTCAAACTGTTTTGTATTAAATTATTTTTTCAACAAATAAACTCGGAGCACATTTTTAAACTCACAAATACTTGCACTTGCACCATAAACTTGCATATATGTCGATTGATATCGAATAATGAATCTCGTAAATATTCGAAATATTTCCAGCTTATCTTAGCTTTAAGACGGCAGGGCGGCAGGTAAGTGCATGATTATGTGATAATACGATCTGTTAAGCAAGTTTTGTCTTCAACTCTTCATACCGTGTTTAGCTGTACGCAATTTAAAATTGCGGGTATCCATTTCTCCATCATCTAAAGTCTAATCCACTTCATTGGAATTGTTACTTAACCATTTTTAATAGTAAATTATTTGGAAGAAATATTACTTAATTATTACGTATCTTTTTTCTCTTTGATTTTGTTGGTAGGTGACTCTTTCCCGTTCCGAATCCCAGTATATACGCGTCACCCACAGCGGGAACATACCTTAATTAAATCGCACCCAATCTAAAGTCATAACGAGGGTGTTTGGGATTAATTAAAATAAATTACTTTTGTTTTTAACTTAAAGGAGAAAATAAAGTTGTTTACTTTAAGTTGAATGAAAGTGTTTGGGTAATTTTATTTAAAGTTAAATGGGGGTTTAATAATTTTGACTTATATTGAAATTTGACTTAAAAAAATTTTAAATTCATAATATTTAAACTTTACAAGAATTGTGAAAAAAGAAAAAAATAAAAAAACTCCATAAGTCATAAGTCAAAAGTACCTAAATGGAACTTACGACTTAAAGCAGTTTTTTAACTTAAAACCGATTTAGCGTAGCCAAACAACTCTTTTTCTCCTTAAAACCGAAAACTCGTTTAAGGAGATCAGCCAAACAGGCTGCACATCGTGGACTGGCATAAGATCGTTTTGCATCATTTTATGCGTACTGATGTTCTATCTTTACATTAAAAAATTGAAAGGCAATATTTCATGTTTTGGGTTGTCATTTCTTTCTAAGAAGGAAATTCCAATTAATATTTCATATAAACAATATATCGTCCTTTCTGGCACTATTATTTATTCTTCAATTAAAACAACTTATATATAAGAAGAGTGAAAATAAATATTGTGCATTCGCCAATAAAGGATTGCTGCAGCCTTCTTTGAATGAGGTCAAGAGTTCGATTCCTAGCATGTATGTGTCTATTTAGCAAAAAATTGAAAAATATTGTGCACTCATTTATTGATATTGTTCTGCCATAGAACAATATTACTAAACCCTAAAAATTGATCTGTAACAGTTAATAGCAAGGTAAAAACAACAGGTCAACTTATACGTTTCGAATTTCATTTGTACTAAAAGGTGTTACTGGAAGCTTTTTCAAAAAAAAAAAAAGCAGTTCTCAATCATGTGCACTAAAATAAATTATATTAAAGTATATATAAGATAATATTAATATTCTTAAATTAATTTCAGAAACATCCAGATACTAACAAGTGTTTGTTTGAAATAAAATTTTCTAGCTTAATTAACAACATTAAAAATTCACTATGTGTTTTCTTACTAACATTTTGTTTTTTTTTGATAGTTTACTAACATTTTGTTGGCACAACTTAGTAACATAATATCAGTTTTGGAGTAAACTCGCACGCTATTATTTTGGCCACACTTGAAAAGATTCATCCTAATGAAATTAGATAGATCGATAATTTTGCGCATGATAAAATAATTCAAGTATTAAAAATTTATTTGTTATTTTCTCAAAATTTGGAGCATCAGTCGACTCGTTGATGCAAGTGATGTTCCACTTCCTAGCCGGTGGCCAAAAGTTGGGACGTGTAAAAGTTATGTGGACTGAAGCTTTGTTTCTTCTCAGAAATAGAATGCTTACTTTTTTTTTCAAGATTGTTAAAACATATACATCATACTTACCTAAGCACATCATACTCATCTAAGCAATGATGTTACTATGGTTGGTGATTATGGTTGGTGAATATGGTTGTTGAACATCCATAGACTTTTTGTGCTTTGTAATCTCTATATATTAGTTTTTACTCATGTAATATCAATCAAGCTACTCAATTCAATGTAGTCTTCAATATCAATACAATTTAGTTTTATATTCTTGTTTATCAATACAATCACAATTTCTACATGGTATCAGAGCTTTAAGCTCCTGATCTTCGCTATTTCCGCTGTCACCAAAATCAGTTGTAAAAAACATACCACATACCTCAAGTTAAGTTCCGACAGGTTTTTGCAAGCCTCTATCAGAACTCCGGCAAACACTTTTTTCTATCTTATTTCATTCACTCCGCAGCTCTTACACAAACACTTTGTGAGTGTCACCATATCCTCATGTGTCACATACTCTCTGAGACATTTACACAAACACTTTGTGGGTCTACACAGAGAGCAACACAAAAACCTGCAGAAGCTGATGGCTCGAATGCTGCTTGGGGTGCAGCAGCTACGTCCTTGTACTTCTTTCTTCCTTTCATAGAATCATAGAAACTTTCAACTTTCTCTTCACCAATAGAAATTGAGGAATTATCTACAAGGATTGATCTGGCATCAATGAGGATTCTGCTTCGAGTTGTAAACTAATTCCATTTCAAATTTGTGGCTCGTGGTGTTGAATTACGCAACAATTGTAAAGTCAATACTAAGATGGTAATAAAGCTATCAACCAAAACCTGGAGAGTAGAATGAAGGCCCCGTTCTAATTATTTTAGGGCTACAAGAGTGTTTTTCATTTGGGCTAACATATTATCAGTCCATTTCTATTTGGGTCACACCAAAATCAGTCCACCTGAGCCACATAATAAATCCATGATTTATTGGCATATGTTATAACGGAAGCAAGAAAGATTATATGCAGAAGAGAAATAAGTTTATAGATTTGAGAGGATAAACAGATTACAGAGGTTTTTCAGATAATATTTACAATCCTTACATGCATATCTATTTATAGACATAAACTAAGGGGTAGGTATGGTTGGTGGCCTAACACCACCTACCAATCTTTGACTATCATGCATGGTTGGTGGCCAAACAATTCAAGGCAATTCAACAAATCTCCACCTTGACTTGAATCCTCTCACAAAAACAGATAACAGATGTACCAGATGCATAATAATGCCAGATGTACCAGACGCATTATAATAATGCCAGATGTACCAGATAAAACTCTTCTGTCTCAGATTTTGCCCTCAAAAGGGCAGTCAACAACTCCGAACATTTAGCAAGTTCAAACAATGTTGAAACTTGCTATGTGGAACCGGCTTGGTGAGCATATCAGCTGGGTTATCAGCAGTACCCACTTTTCTCACCTTAATTCTCGTCTCACTTCTTAGAAAATGATATCTCACATCTATGTGCTTAGTCCGCTCATGATGGACTTGATCCTTGGCTAAACAGATTGCACTGAGACTGTCACAAAATACTGTAGCCTGATCATGATGTAGACCTAGATCACTGATCGATCCTTTCAACCAGATTCCTTCTTTTGCGGCTTCTGTCAATGCCATGTACTCTGCTTCTGTAGTAGACAAAGTCACTGTAGGTTGGAGAGTAGCTTTCCAACTGACAATCGAACCACCCAGAGTGAAAGCATAACCAGTCATAGATCTTCTACTATCAACATCTCCAGCATAATCAGAGTCTGAAAACCCTGTCACCAAACACTCAGTATCACCTCCATAAATGAGACCAACATCAGACTTACCTTTTAAGTACCGAAATACCCTCTTCACAGCTTGCCAGTGCTCCTTGCCTGGATCACCCATGAACCTACTAACAACACTGACAGACTGTCCAAGATCGGGCCTAGTGCAGACCATTGCATACATCAAGCTTCCTACTGCACTAGCATAGGGAACTCGAGACATGTACTCTTTTTCCTCAGCAGACTTAGGTGCAAAAGCAACAGACAGATGTGCATTTGCAGCACTAGGAGTATCTATAGGCTTTGCTGTAGACATGCCAAACCTTGACAAAATCTTCTGAATGTATCCCTTCTGTGACAAGAAGAGCTTTCTTTTGTTTCTATCCCTATAAATCTCCATTCCCAGAATTTTCCGAGCCGCACCCAAATCTTTCATTTCAAACTCAGCACTGAGGAGACCTTTCAACTTCTGAATATCAGACTTGTTCTCTGCAGCTATCAACATATCATCTACATACAGGACCAGATAAATGAAGGAACCATTTGCTGTCTTACTGTGATAAACACAGCAATCATACGGACTCCTGGTGTAGCCAATACCTATCATATAGCTATCAAATTTCTTGTACCACTTCCTCGGAGACTGCTTTAGCCCATACAAGGACCTCAATAACTTGCAAACATAATCTTCTTTTCCAGGAACCTGAAAACCGTCTGGCTGAGTCATGTATATCTCCTCCTCCAGCTCTCCATGCAGAAAAGCTGTCTTCACGTCAAGTTGTTCAAGCTCCAGATTCTGATGTGCAACTATTGCTAGTAGCACCCGGATGGAAGTATGTCTGACCACTGGTGAAAAAATCTCATTGTAATCTACTCCCTCTTTCTGAGTGAACCCTTGAGCTACTAACCGAGCTTTATACTTGATACCCTCAACCGATGTTTCTTCTTCCTTCTTCTTGTAGACCCATTTACAAGTAACAATCTTTCTGTCTCGAGGCTGCTTGACTAATTCCCAAGTCTTATTCTTCTGAAGTGACTCCATTTCATCTCCCATAGCAGCAAACCATTTTGTAGATTCAGTACATGTCACTGCTTCTTTGTAAGTGGATGGCTCTTCAGAGCTAGGGTCCACTTCTTCAGCTACCTGTAGTGCATATGCCACCATATCTTCAAAACCATATTTCTTTGAAGGCACTCCATACTTAGCTCTCCTCGATCGATCAAGAGCTAAACTGTGCTGATTTACTACTGGTACTGATGATTCTGATTCTGACTGTGGTTGTTGAACTTCTTGTTGTGGTTCACTCTCATCTTGAGTGACTTCCTGCTCCACCTGTTTCTCAACACCACCACTTTCTGAACCAATCGTAGACTTCACAGTAGGGTTAAACATAGAATTTTCATCAAAGACTACATTTCTACTCAGTATAACCCTATTTTCAGATGGAGACCAGATTCTATAACCTTTAACCCCATCCCCATAGCCAACAAATACTCCCTTTTTAGCTCGTGGCTCCAATTTACCCTCATTTACATGATAATAAACAGTACAACCAAAAACTCTTAAATTGGAGTAATCAGCAGGCTTACCAGACCATTTCTCAATAGGAGTTTTGAGATGGATACCTGTGTGAGGTCCACGATTAATCAAATAACACGCTGTACTAACCGCCTCTGCCCAGAATCTTCTAGTTAGTCCAGCGTTAGAAAGCATACACCTAGCTCTCTCCAGAAGTGTCTGATTCATACGCTCTGTTACACCATTCTGCTGTGGTGTATCCCTGACTGTATGATGCCTAGCAATCCCCTCATTCTTGCAGAAATCTACAAACTCGGACGAGCAAAATTCCAGGCCATTATCTGTTCGCAGCCTCTTAATCTTCTTCCCTGTTTGATTCTCCACTAGCACCTTCCACTGCTTGAAAACCTTAAAGGCTTCACTTTTGTGCTTTATGATGAACAGCCAAGTCATTCTTGAGAAATCATCGATCATTGACACAAAATATCTGTGACCCCCTAAAGACTCCACCCGGGAAGGTCCCCAACAATCAGAATGGATGTAATCAAGTGTGCCTTTTGTTCTGTGTGTTGCTTTAGGAAACTTGCTGCGATGTAACTTTCCAAAAACACAATGTTCACAGAACTCAAGACCTGTGACCTTATGACCACAAAGAAGATCAGCTTTTGACAGAATTTGCATCCCCCTTTCACTCATATGACCGAGCCTCATGTGCTACAACCTGGTCATGTTTTCTTTTTCAATTTCCGAAGACGCAACAGCAACAGAACCTGTTAACGTAGAACCTTGTAGAAGATACAAGGTACCACGTTTAACACCTTTCAGAATCACATCAGAACCTTTGTAGACATGTAAAACTCCACCTTCACCTTGAAAACTGAAACCCTTGCTGTCTAACATACTCAAAGATATCAGATTCTTTGTCATAAGTGGAACATGCCTAACATCATTCAATATGCAGAATTTACAATCATGTGTCCGAATTTTAATCGAGCCTATTCCAACAGTCTCACAAACAAAAATGTTAGCCATAGAATCTTGCCACCGTCTACTCGCTCGTAGGTTGTAAACCACTCCCTGCGCGGACATATATGATAAGACGCTCCAGAATCAAGAATCCACACATTAGAGTGATGTGTGTCCTTGACAGCAACTAGAGCAATATCTTCTTCGGAATTAGCATCAGCTACAGCAGCAGTTCCTGCAGCAGCATCATGTTGCTTTGTTTTTCTTGGGACAGTCAGATTTCCAGTGTCCCTTCTCTTTACAGTAATTGCAGACATCATTAGCTCTCGAACCCTTAGAAGCTGGTTTCTTGGATTTATACTTCCCCAACTTTCCATGTCCGGTACTCCCGCTAGCTACCAACCCAGCAGCATGATTATCTGCACCTGTACCAGCCGCCTTATGGCGCAGCTCTCTAGAATGAAGAGAAGATCTAATCTCCTCTAGAGAAATAGTATCTTTACCAACAATAAACGATTGCACAAAATTCTCATACGATAATGGTAAAGAAACTAACAGAATCAAAGCAGCATCCTCATCTTCAACTTTAACATCAATATTACGCAATTCTAATAAAATTATGTTTAATTGATCTAAATGATCTCGAAGAGGCATACCTTCCTGCATTCGCAGACTGAACAGACGTTGCTTCAGAAGCAACTTGTTTGTTAAAGACTTCGTCATGTAGAGACTTTCAAGCTTCAACCACAGACCAGACGTGGTATCCTCCTCCACGATTTCAGTAATAATATCATCTGCAAGGCACAACAAAATTGTTGAGTGTGCCTTTTCTTCTAGACTCGCCATCTCAGCGCTTCCAGAAGCAGCCGTTTTTGTGTTCAACGGCGCCTAGAGCCCCTGTTGCTTTAACAAGGCACGCATCTTGATTTGCCACAGACTGAAACTATTTCTCCAAGTAAATTTGTCGACCTTAACGTTAATACCACCAGACATCTTTCTCCCAGAACCGTATATGTGAACAGTTCCCGTGAATAGTGCCTGTGAACAATCCCCGTGAATAGTACCCATGAACAGTACCTGTGAACAGTACCGTGAACAGTACCCGTGAACAATACCTGTGAACAGTACCGTGAACAGTACCCGTGAACAGTACCGTATGAACAGTACCGTATGAACAGTACCGTATGCACAGTACCGTATGAACATTGTCGTCTTCTCCGGCGATGAACAGTAACTCCGCCTGAACAGTGTCGTCTTCTCCGGCGATGAACAGTAACTCCGGCGAGCTTAAAAAAATTTCTGGCGAAAAATTTTACAGCAATTTCAACCAAAGCTTTGATACCAATTTGTTATAACGGAAGCAAGAAAGATTATATGCAGAAGAGAAATAAGTTTATAGATTTGAGAGGATAAACAGATTACAGAGGTTTTTCAGATAATATTTACAATCCTTACATGCATATCTATTTATAGACATAAACTAAGGGGTAGGTATGGTTGGTGGCATAACACCACCTACCAATCTTTGACTATCATGCATGGTTGGTGGCCTAACTAATGGTTGGTGGCCAAACAATTCAAGGCAATTCAACAGCATAAATTACAATCCTGCATCTAATCTTTCACAGATCTTGCAAGTTACACTACACCATATGTAGCCTAACGAAACAAAAATCATACGTGTTGCAAGAAAAATGTTGCAGTTGATTGTGAAGTTTAATCGATTGCAACATCATTTTATAAATGTTGCAGTAATATCTAAAATATTTCAGCGTTGCAACATTTTTTTAGCTAATGTTGCAGCAGTATATATATCAACTGCAACAACTTTAAATTTGTTGCAATTATTTTACCTAAAATTTCAAGGACACGCACCAAAATTTTGGCGCACTACTTTCCCCCCATCTAAAAATAATTTCCCCCAAAACTATTCTCCAAAATTTATTTCCCCCGTTCTTTTTTTTTTTTTCGCTAAGCTTATTTCCCCCCTTTCAGTACCATTCACCGCTCTTTCCATTTACACGCACCAAAAAAATTCTCTCGGCTGTCTCTCTCACTATGCTTTCTCTCTCAGTACCATTCTCTGTCTCTCTTTTTCTTAATCCGTAAAATAATTTCTCAGAGTTATATATCAATTAAGGAGCTGTAAACTCATTTACAAAGCTGAAGAATTCTGAAAAATTAGGGCTTCAATTTGGAGGGCTTTGTCTGAAAGGGGAAAGTTTAAGATTCAATTTAAAGGCTTTGTCTTGAAGGGGAAAGTTTGAACTTCAAATTTAAGGTACAAATTAAGGCTTTGAGTTACATGTATTAATTGTGTGTGTATTTGTATTTGACTGTATTTGTATTTCATATTTGTAATGGATCTTAATTTGTATTTGACTGTATTTGTATTTCATATTTGTAATGGATCTTAATTGTTTAAGCTGTTGGATTTAATGGATCTGTGTATGTATGTATATGTATATTTTTTAGTTGTTGGATTTTGTTCTTAGTTCTCAAGAATTTGATCTGGTTTTTAAGAGTTGAGTTGTTAAAATCTTGCTAAAAAGCTATAATATTGAGTTGAGTTGTTAACTTCTTGTTAAAATCTTGCTAAGAATTCTGTTAATGGCATGTTGATATGGATTTTTAACTTTACTAGTGATATACATCATAACTGGTGTATTTTTTCTTGGTAACTTTGTTTACATTAGTGAATAATTAACTGTTAAAACCAAGTTAGGGTTCTATTTTATTAATAAAAGTTAGTCATAAGTTTCATTATATATTTTTTTATTGTAGTAATGGACAATCGAGGTGATAAGTGGTTAGAAGTTCCAAAGTACACAGATGAATATACTAATGGAGTAAAAGCTTTCATGAAAAATGCATTTGCGAAATTTGCTGTAGGAAGTGAAATTAGATGTCCTTGCAAAAATTGTAAAAATAATCGATGGCATGGTGAAAAAGTTATCTACGATCATTTAGTATGTGATGGTCCTTCTCCAATATGTGTGAGCTACATATATGAGGTTGCACAGACTGCTTTTAGTAGTATGATGGATCACGATATGGGGATGGGTGGTTTTGAAGATAATTTAAATGACATGGGTGTGGGTGGTTGTGAAGATAATTTTGATGATATGTTTTATGGAACCTATCGCAACTTAGAAAATTGTGATGAAGGACTTTCTAAAGGACTAAATGCAGATGCGAAAAACTTGTATCGTGTTGTCGAAGAGGGGAAACAACCACTATATCCTGGGTGTGTTACATTTCTCGATTAAGTTTTATAGTAAAACTTTATCATATCAAGTGTATTCATGGCATTAGTGAGTCTGGATTCGGGGATCTATTAGATTTAATTAAAGAGGCTTTTCCAGAAGCCCAATTACTTTCATCTTTTAATGCGACAAAGAAAGTGATTAAAGATTTAGGTCTAGATTATAAAAAAATTCATGCCTGCCCAAATGATTGTATGTTATACTGGGCAGAAAATGAAAATGAACAGATTTGCAAAACTTGTGGCGTTTCAAGATGGGTTTTGACAGAGAAGAAAGGTAGTTCCGATGATGATGAGAAGGTAATTAGCAAAGTCCCTGCTAAAGTCATGAGGTATTTTCCACTAAAACCGAGACTTCAACGGATGTTCATGTCTCGAGAATATTCTAAACTGATGACATGGCATGCATTTGGACGAATTAAAGATGGGAAGTTAAGGCATCCTGCTGATGCCAAGGCGTGGAAAACGATGGATGCCATGTATCCTAAGTTTTCTTCAGAAAATCGAAATATTAGATTAGGCCTAGCTTCTGATGGATTCAATCCTTTTCGTATGACAAACCTATCTTACAGCATGTGGCCCATTGTATTGGCTAATTGGGAGGCATGTCAAAAATGTGAAAAAAACAAATGTTGGCAATGATGACTATGTGCAGCGATTGACATCAGAGATAAGGAAGCAACTTGTAGATGAAATGGAAGAAAAGCTAAACAAGAAGGTGCAGGAAAACATGAGAAATCTTCTCAAACAGTTGGGAGAATCTAATCCTAATTTCAATCTTAATGTCGGGGAATTCTATACAAGAAACTCTAGTGATGGTAATGATGGGACTCCGATGATCGGGGCAGCTCCGATGGTAGGGACCAATGACACTGATGACGACAGCTCTTAGATGTCATTAAGTACATTGTTATTTATTATGAACTTGTTTTTCTAGTTACTGATGGTTAAGGTAATGACAGCACTTGTAATGTCATGTGTTTGTTATGCCAAGTACTTGGATGTCAAGTACTTGTGGTACTTTGGGCTGTTTTTATGACTTGTTTTGTGATGCCCTTTTTTGTTGGGTTTGTTGTTTTTGATTTGGTAAAATAGATGCTAGACTTGTTTTGGTATCAAAGTGATGTGTTTAAGAATTAAGTTCTTTTTTGATTTGGTAATGGTTTTGCAATAGTGATGTTGTAGTAGATTAGAAAAAATATTGCAATAGTGATGTTGTAGTAGATTAGAAAAAATATTGCAATAGTGATGTTGCAGTAGATTAGAAAAAATGTTGCAAATGACTCAAAGTTCTTGCTAAAATTTATCTATAGCAATAAATATATGATGTTGTTTTAGATCCTACTGGTGTTGCAGTAGAACCCAACTGCAATATTTTTTCACGTGTTGCAGTTGATGAAGAAAATGTTGTAGTTGGGACCAACTGCAACGGCAAAATATGCAACATCAAAAAAATGTTGCAATATCCGGTTTAGACATTACTGCAACGTTTTTTGAAGTTTTTGCAACATTATTGTTGTCTTGCAATAGACTATGTATGGTGTAGTGTTAACACTCCAGCTTCTGTCAACTGACACATCAGTCCCTGGACTATTTTATTGTAGTTCCTGAAAATTTCAAAGTTAATTTTGAGCACTTTCTTTACAAGAACGAAGGGAGGTTGCATTTTGGATGAAAACATCATTTTCCTTGATCTCAAGCTATGCATAGCTTTTTCAACGAAATACATATTTGGCGGTCCACTAATGCAATCTCAGATTCTACTCCAGAAATTTCATCAATTAGTGAGCTTGAATCCTTACTCAGACAGGTTTTATCTAAAACCAGTCCACCTTCCACTGCATTCACAGTCACTAGGGGATCCTCAGACAGGACAGTCTCTTGGGACAGAACGTAGCCGCGAAATGTTCTAATCGACATTCAATCTCTATATCACACACAACACACACATATATATACATATTATTGTCATATTCATATATATTCACTCATGATTTCAACGTATCACAACATAGCACTCATATATATGCATATGTCAGTCGTATACATATATATTGGCTCATATTTTCATAGCACATATATATATACACATAATTTTCACATTTATATATATTTGCTTTGTGATTTCAACGTATCACTACATAAGCACACATATATATAAATATCACAATTATATACACATATATTTGCATATGTTTTCAAACAACACACATAAATAGAGATTGATTGTCATTTCACCCGTCAACATGTTGAATATTTCCATAGCAATACAAGAGTAATTTGTTCTCTCTTTACATTCTTGTTCAGCTTCCCTTGTAACCTCATATTACATATACGATATTGTAACTCTGCTACGTTACACATATGCACACACAAGCAATGGCACAAGGTCACCATCATCACAAAGCTCACATTGCTTATACAATATTTATAATTCTTCTACGTTATTATATACACACAAGCAGAGCTACCCTCACAATTTCTACATTCATCGGTCAACAAGTTCAAGATGACATGATTCTGCTATATTATGTCTCCTCTACGAAGCTCATTCTCCTGCCAGCTTTCACGCTTTCGTTTCCAAACTCAAGATGTTCCTTCAACCATCTTCAGTTTGAGGGGGATGTTAAAACATGTTATGCCCAAATCTGGCATAATAATTATCATGATTTAATTAGCTAAATTAACGGTTCATAATTGACTATGGGCCTAGAAGATGACAATTGGGTCACTAAAGTCCAATATTGGAATCAGCCCGACCCAACTACAGGGCCACCTCGCTCATGATCCGGTCTAAGGGATCGCTTCGCTGATACCCCTCTCAGGGATCACTTCGCGCTACTATCACATCTACAGGCTAAACGAGATCGCTATCTCCTTCCCTACTAGAAGGCTCGTAGCTAGGCCCCTCGCGGTCATATGAGTAATTGGATATTTGGGACCGCTTCGCATGGCCAGGCCCCTTGAGGTCGCATGCTAGGCTCTACATCACTTCTCTAACCATGCGAGACCATCGGTTTCCTTCTATAAGCCATGGATCATGGATAGAATTGAGGACTCATTGCCACATCAGCCCTATACGAGTGGGCTTGGGCCATGACTTATCTCCTGAAACCATAGCCCGTCTAGGTAACTTGCTGCCCAAGAACTATGTACAGCTTGATCCCTATAAATAGGGTACGTAGACACCTTGATACGGAAGAGAAAAAGTTCACCTCTGCAAACACCTATCAAGCTCAGCCACATTTAAACACACAAACCCTAATCCCCTATTCTTCTTTCATTAGCAAAATATCCGTATTTTGCTCCGTTAATCCAGCAAACCTCCAAAACATTGTTATACAATATTCTCCCTATAACATTTGGCGCTAGAAGGAGGGGAAATTAAGTCCTTGAATTGGGAGAAGCGATGATTAAATCACACAAAAAGAAGAATGATGGAGAGACTCCGGGATCGCATAGGGTTAACAGGGATGATCCCCTGACGAGGGACCCCTCAGAGGACGAGGTGTCCAAGGACAACTCTAAGACTGGGTACAAGGAGGAGCACACACCCCCAGTACAGAAGGTGGCGTTGACCAGCGAGGTAATGTCTTTTCTAAAAGGCCTCGGCGATCAAGTGACGCTGTACATGAGAGGGTCGCAAAAGTGGAGAAGCGGAATGAAGCAAAGATAGGTGGTCGAACATATCAAGGGGAAGGAAGCAAAGTCCCTGCCAAGAAACTTATTGATGATTTCGAGGATGTCCTAACAGATCAAACGAACCCTGACTGGAATGAGGAGGAGCATTCGCTCGAGAAGAAAGGAGGATCGCATGACAAGGTCGCCTCATTTGAAGGGAGATCGGTTAGTGTTTTTGACCGTCTCGGAAAGAAGCTAACTGAACACGATCTCCGTCTCAAATTAGAAAAGATTAATGCACCTCATAATGAAGAATCTATGAATAAAAGCAAGGGCCCTCATCGAGATCGCGAGCGGTCATATCGTCGCGATGATAGACCCCCTCTCCTCGTAGAGAGCGTGAGCGGTCCCATCGTCACGATGATAGACCCCCATCTCATCGAGAACGATCCCAACACCATGAAGAGGGTCGTAAAAAGAAGGATCGCAGAAATGACCAGGAGGAGTCTAGCGTCCCAAAAAAGACTCAGTCACACCATGGGAGTACTGGAGAGAAAAAGGAGGGGGACAAGGAGGCCAAAGTGGGAGACTATAAGCTAGAAGAGATGAAAAAGGCCTTGGACGCAATGAACAATGAGAAAGGGATCTTTAGCACTATGGACTCTTCTTCAGTCTTCACCCTTTACCCGCGAAATTCGAACTGCGCCACTCCCTGCATTGTTTCGTGGGCATCATTCAGATATGACCTATAATGGAGATACTGATCCAGCTGAGTTCGTAATTCAATTCAACAACGAGATGGATGTATACCAGGTCTCGCAGCTAGCGAGGAGTAGGTTATTCGCCGCCTCGCTAAGGGGATGTGCCCAACAATGGTTTTCAAAACTAGGGGCCCTGGTTACCATCGACTCATGGGAGCAATTTGTTGACATCTTTATCAAGCAGTTCCAATCTTCGATGCTCTATGCACCCCCCGTATCTACCTTGGCGAACATAAAACAGAAGGAAGGAGAAACTCTTCATGACTATTTCAAGAGATTCAATATTGAAGTACCTCGCGTACGGGGGGCGAATGATGAAACTGTAAAGAATTTCCTTATCGCTGGTGTAAGGGAAGGAACTGAGTTCTGGAAGAAATTACAAGAGCAAACCCCTAGCACCCTTTCTGAGTTGCACAGGGTCGCTGAACCTTTCAAGCGCGTTGAGAAGTCACTTGCAGATCTAAAAAAGAATAATGAAAGGAGTAGCAGTTGGAGTAGAAACAGGGGAGTGAAAAGGAAGGACTCCAGGAGTCCGAGGCGAAGACGTGATCGAAGTCGGAGCCCCAGTCCAAAAAGAAGAGAGCACGATCTACCAAAACGATCCCCGCCTCGAGCTTGCCCTGCAAGGGGTGAAGATAAATATGTCCCTCTGGTCGCCCCAATTGATCACATCTATGCAGTCAATGTGCACAAGGTGGTATTCAGGAGACCTGCACAAATGGGTCCGAAAGGAACTACAGACACTGGTAAATATTGTGCCTTCCATGAACAAATAGGGCATGATACAATGAATTGTCGGGAGCTCAAATAGCAAGTGGATCAATTAATTCGGGATGGAAAGTTAACTGAGTGGGCGGTTCGAGAAGTGAAGAAACATAATCCCAAGTCTGGCCTTGGTTACAATCAAGCTCCCCCACCAGAACAGAATCCAGTCATTAAGGAAAGGGAAACGCGAGGTGGAAGTATTCATGTGATAATTGGAGGACCCCACATCGGGGGAGACAGCAATAGGGCCAGAGAGAGGTATGCTCGCGAAGCTAAGGAGCGACCTCTCACTAACGTTCATCACTTGCAGGAACGACCCCCAAAGCTCTTCAAGGGGGAAGATACGAATATCATGTTCACTGAAGAAGATGCGAAGTGGGTCCACCACCCACACTCGGATGCCCTCGTTGTCCGAGTTCACATTGGATCGCAAAATTTTTACAGGGTCCTTGTGGACAATGGAAGTTCAGTGAATGTTCTAACATACGAGGTCTATCAGAAAATGGGGTTCGTGGACAGAGACCTTATCCCTACCGTAGGGCATCTTTATGGTTTTACTGGAGCTTCAGTCAATGTCAAGGGCCTCGTAAGGCTCCCCGTTACCTTAGGGGACGAGCCCTATATAACTAAACAGATCGCTGATTTTATGGTAGTTGATCAGCCCTCGGCCTATAATGCTATTGTGGGGAGGCCAATTCTAAAAGAAATGAGGGTGGTCACTTCTATTTACCATCTCTCTATGAAGTTCCCTACCCCAAATGGAGTCGGATGTGTTAAGGGAGCGCAACATAAATCTCGTGAATGCTATAACAAGGCCATTAAGTCAGCATAAAAAGGGAGTAACTCTATGATTGATAAGATGGAATGCGAAGAGGAAGACAAGCCTCGCAAGATAGCCCTCATGCCTTCACCAAATTGTAACATGATCTCAATCGAGGAGCTTCCAGATGATTACTTTGATAACTTGAGTATCCAGGTAGAACCGGTCTCAGGAGCCCTAATGATGGAGGCCTCGCAACCTGTGATGGTACTCCAAGAAGGAATTGTAGAAGAAGCTATTGACGAAGAGGAGAGCCCAGAGCAGGCAACTATGCGAGCCCGAAAAGGTAAATGGGTTCGCAAGGAAACTTCCATACTAACAGAGCTACCAAGCGGAATCATACAAGAAACAACGGTTGTGAATGAATATGGACATGTGGGTACAACCCCAATGCCGGAGGATGCGACCCCCCAACATAAAAAAGCTAATACCTATGAGGCCGAGCCAAGCCAGGCTCGCGAGTATGATCTAGACCTTGACCCTCGCATCCCAGAACATGTAGAGCGAGCTGGAGCAGCGGAGGATACTATTCCTATTCTTGTTGATGTACAACACCCTTCTAAAGTGTTGAAGATAGGGTCGCAACTCCACCCTAGTTTAAGGGAAAGGCTTGTCGCTTTTTTTAGAAATAACTTGGATGTGTTTTCCTGGTCCCACGAGGATATGGTTGGGATTGATCCTAACGTTATGTGTCATAGGCTCAATCTCGACCCCAGCAAGAAAGGAGTTAGACAGAAAAGGTGACCTATAAGTGAAGAACGAGCCGAGGCTCTCAAAGCAGAAGTGGATAGACTCCTAGAGGTCGGGCTCATTAGGGAATCATTCTACCCTGACTGGCTCGCAAACCCAGTCCTCGTGAAGAAACCAAATGGAAAGTGGAGGACATGTGTAGACTTCACTGATCTTAACAAACACTGCCCAAAAGATAGTTTCCCATTACCGAGGATAGATCAATTGGTGGATGCAACAGCGGGGCATGCGCTCCTTATCTTTATGGATGCTTACTCTGGGTAAAATCAGATACCCGTGTATGGCCCTGACCAGGAGCACACCTCGTTCATCACAGATAGAGGGCTCTACTGTTACATAGGGATGCCCTTCGACGTCCTTAATTCTGGGGTGACTTATCGAAGGTTAGTCAATATGATGTTTGAAAAGCAAATTGGAAAGACAATGGAGGTTTATGTGGATGATATGCTGGTAAAATCCAAGGAAGCTGGGGACCACATCGCTCACCTGGCAGAAAGGAAGCTGGGGACCACATCGCTCACCTGGCAGAAATGTTCAGTATCTTGAGAAAGTATAGGATGAAGCTCAACCCACAAAAATGTGTATTTGGGGTCGAGTCTTGGAAATTCCTTGGGTTTATTGTCAACCACCGAGGTATCGAGGCCAACCCCGCAAAAATAAAGGATCTAATGGAGATGAGGTCGCCAAGTTGTGTGAAGGAGGTTCAAAGTCTAACAGGGAGGATAGCTGCTCTCAACAGGTTTGTCTCGAAATCATCAGACAAGTGTCATGAATTCTTTAAAGCTATAAAAAAGGTTTGAAAGAACTTTGAATGGACCCCTCAATGCGAGGAGGCTTTTCAGAATATCAAGGAACAGCTAGGCTCGCCACCTTTGCTCTCTAAGACCAAAGAGGGAGAGACATCATTGTCTACCTCGCTGTGTCAACGCATGCGATCAGTGCAGTATTGGTTCGCGAAAAGGAAAAGGTTCAATATCATGTCTACTATGTCAGTAGAAGAATGTTAGACGCTGAGACTCGCTACACAAACATGGAAAAGCTAGCCTATGCCCTGGTGTTGGCCTCGCGAAAGTTAAGGCCCTACTTTCAGGCTCACAGCATTGAGGTTCGCACCGCCTACCCACTGAGGCAAGTAATGCACAAGCCAGAGTCTTCAGGGAGATTGTTAAAATGGACAGTAGAGCTTAGTCAGTTCGACATCGAGTCCAAGCCTCGTGGCCCCATAAAAGGACAGGCACTTGCAGATTTTATTTTGGAGTTTCCTCCCCAATCTAAGGGAGATGACTGGGCTATCATAGCAGCACCAGAAATAACAGTTAGCAAGGACAAAAAAGAAAATTCAGCCTCATGGTGGGATCTATACGTAGATGGGGCATCTATAAGGAAGGAGCCCGGGCTGGCATCGAGTTGGTAACTCCAGAGCGTCGTAAGATACAAAGTGCAGTACACTTTGCCTTCGAAGCCACCAATAATGCAGCAGAGTACGAAGCCCTCATTATTGGTCTCAAACTGGCATTGGAAATGAAGGTGGAAAACCTCACAGCTTACAGCGATTCTATACTGGTAGCATATCAACTTTGGAGTGGGTGGCAAGCTAGAGGTGAGCAGATTGAGCTATATCTGCGATGTGGACAAAGGTTGATCGAAAAGTTTAACAATGTCAAGGTGGTTCATATTAAAAGAGAAAAGAATCAAGGAGCAGATGCACTGGAAAAATTGGGGTCGCGCCGCGAGGCCACATTACTTGGAATTATCCCACTGGAAATTCAGGCAAAGCCCAGTGTACCGGAGGAGTTCATTATGGAGATAGCGACCCCAGGATTGACTTGGATGACTCCAATATGGGAATATGTGAAAAATGGAGCTCTGCCTCAAGATAAG
This sequence comes from Saposhnikovia divaricata, assembly GCA_036435485.1. Taxonomy (NCBI): domain Eukaryota; kingdom Viridiplantae; phylum Streptophyta; class Magnoliopsida; order Apiales; family Apiaceae; genus Saposhnikovia; species Saposhnikovia divaricata. The sequence continues at coordinate 41,604,116 of CM071599.1, forward strand.
AAAGAAGCGAGGAAGATCAAACATCAGGCTGCTCGCTATGTCATTTATGATGAAGTTTTGTATCGAAGAGGATTTAACATCCCATTCTTGAGGTGTGTAGATGGGGAAGAATGTAATTATATTCTCAGTGAAGTCCATGAAGGGATATGCGGCAATCAAATGGGGGGTAGCTCGCTAGCCCAGAAAATTCTTCGCCAAGGGTATTATTGGCCTACGTTAAAAAGGGATGCATTTGAGTTTTCAAGAAAATGCGATGCCTGTCAGAGGATCGCCAACTTCAGCAACGTCCCTGTCTCTTAGCTTACCTCGCTAACGAGCCCATGGCCCTTTGCTATGTGGGGTATTGATCTAATTGGAGAACTCCCAAAGGGTAAAGCAGGACTTAAATATGCAGTTGTGGCCATTGACTATTTCAACAAGTGGGCCAAGGCCGAGCCACTTGCAACTATCACTACAAAGAAGCTTAAGGACTTCGTTTACAGAGCAATTGTGTGTCGTTATGGGATCCCATATCAACTCATTTCGGATAATGGGAAGCAATTTGACAGCAAGGAAATGAAGGAATTCTGTGAAAACCTGGGGATAAAAAAGAGTTTCTCAGCTGTGAGCCATCCTCAGACGAATGGTCAAACTGAGGCCATAAACAAAATCATAAAACACACTTTGAAAGCCAAACTAGAAGAAAGCAAAGGTAATTTGCCTGAGGAGTTACCAAGGGTTTTGTGGTCATACAATACGACCCCAAGGTCGACCACAGGGGAAACACCATTTTCACTTACTTATGGATGCGAGGCCATGGTGGTAGTCGAAGTGGGCTCAGGGTCATTTAGAAGAGAACATTACGAGCCCGAGGCAAATAAGGTCAATCATAGGCTTTATTTGGACATGATAGAAGAAACTAGAAGCGAGGCCCAACTACGCCTCGCAGCCTATCAACAACGAACAGCGGGGTACTATAATGGAAAGGTCAAAGCGCAATCTCTACATACGGGTGACCTAGTACTTAGAAGAGTCATGCCTAACACTAAGGTCCCAGGTCATGGAGTTTTTAGCGCTAATTGGGAAGGACCTTACAAGATCTATGCTACTCTTTCAGAAGGGACCTACTATCTCACTGATATGAAAGACAAAGTTATTCCGCGAGTTTGGAATGCGGAGCATTTGAGAAAATACTATCAGTAAAGGCCTCGCTCCTGGTAGCCTCTCTCTACTACTACTTAGCATGAATAATTCATACAAAGTAATGGGGGGTAGTGATCATATAGACACCTCCCCTTTATGATGTAATGACTTTCGGGCCTCGTCCCTACTTATCAACTACTGGGCCTCGCCCCACTTATCAATGCATGAGTTCGTTTGCTTTATGAATTGCTTTATTGTGCATTCAAAATTTGCTTGCTTGTCTATTAGCATTTACATTTCAAGGTCCAAGCCATCTCAACGATGCTGGAATCGTACTTGAAAACAACTCAAAGTAGCTGCTCACATCTTAAATTATTTGCAATAATCGAAGGAATCTAAGCAAAGGAACACATGTTTGAACTACTCAAAGCACTTCGCATCTGAGAGCACAATCTATATTCTAATGATCCGTGAGAAGAACATCAAAGTTACTTATGTAGTATGTTAACGAAGATAATCCACATGTAGATTTAAAGGAAAAGAACACTTTTACAAAGCTAAATGAAATGGAAACGAAATCAATGATATTGAATGAAGAAAAGATTAAATTAAAAGTTAGCAGATCGCTACGTGATTCCAGAATTCTTGACCAGCAAAAAATATTGTTACAACTTACGAGGCATTAAAAGGGAGCCCGCATCCCAAATTCAAGTATTCAAATTGTCATTACAAAAGTAATTCAAAAAGCTGTTTCATTCTGATTAGCATTAGCGGCGGCCTCATTTGCTAGCCTCACTTCTTCTGCCAGCCTTGCCTCCTCCGCGATCTCCAGCTTCAGAATTTCTGCATAGTCAGCATTTCCAGGCCCAAGCTGGTCCCAGTCAAAGTCGGGGATCGCACGAATGAATCCCTTCATGAAAGTGACTTGGCCCTGGGCAAGGAATTTCTCTTCAGCAGATGCTAGCGAGGCCTGTGCAGCAGTCAGATCGCTTTTTAGCTTCGTGATCTCCTCATCCTTCTTCTTCATAGCCTCTTCGATGGACTTCTGCAATTCCTTGAGAGATTTCTCAAATTCGTTCTTCTCCCTGCGAGCAGTTTTCAGATCTGTACGAATTTGGGCAGTATCGTGAGAGAGTTTCTTTCTATAGGTCTCCTCTAAGGGTCGCTTGTCCTCAACCTTCTGGAACTCAAGCACCTTATTCTTTTTATCCAGCTGAAAAAAGTGTTTAGTGTGCGCAGCCTGGCGGATAAAGGCCTCAGCAAGGCATCGGGTCAGAGCGTTAGCATTTTCTTCTGGGGTCGCTTTCCACCAGTTAGAAGTCTCGGCTTCTTCTGTGTACTTATTTCCCAGCGCAGCGAACATATGCTGAGAAGGGGTAGCGGCTGTGACCCCCGAAGGCAATTGGGAAAGCAAATATGGTTGCCCATCCTTTTTGGCTCGCTTGAGAGGGCTCTGTTCATCGAGGCCTAGGACTTGATCTTCAGCGAGGCTGGTTTGAGGAGGCGAATCGTTGATAATTTTTTGAGAAGCTGTTTTTGGGGGAATTGGTGCTTTTTGCGCAGAGGCTGTCTTCGAAGTTAAATTTTTGGAGGCACCTCGCTGGAGAAAGGGAGGAACTTGACCAGTTCGGTTCGACATGCCTGTACAAAGAAAATAAAAGACAAGTTAAAAACAGTTCAATAAATCTGGCACAAAGTATGATAATCAAGATGCAAAGTTAAATGATGGTTATGCATGTAGAGAGAAAAAGAAATGCGATGCAATATGCAAAAAATGTGAGGGATCATATCGCTATATAAGAGTACCCTCTTCATCTGTTATCTCAACATGAGAAGACGAGGCCTCTTCTCGTAACTTTCTTTTCTTCGAGGCCCGCCTCGCGTTCGAAGGCCCCGCTTCAGGAGAGAAACCAACTCCCTCCTTGAGGAATCCACATTCTATTAAATTATCTAAGGAAAGAAGAGTCCTAATGTTTCTCTCTTCCTTAGTGGATTTTACTAACACATCATCAGCTCGTTTTTTCTCTTCACCTTTCAAGACGGTGCGAACTGGACCGACTGCGATGCCAAAGGAGTTGTTAGTTTATAAACAAAGAACAAAGAATAAGGCAAAGGGCTACAGCCTCGATAGCTTACCAGGAAGGTAGTTGAAACTTGTTTTAACTCGGGGAACCTCATGGACATAGAAGAAGGGCTCTTTCCACGAGCCCGCGTTGCTTATCCCACCAGGAAGGAGGTTTTTCTTATTGAACTCCGGCCACACGGAGAAATAGACGTAACCAAAGTCCTTGGCCCCACATCGTTTAAGTTGAAGAAAATAGCCCATTGACTTTGCGTCCATGCGAGGGTACCCAAGCTTGTGATAGAGTATGTACAAGGCGATCATGGATCGATAAGCATTTGTGCTAATCTGAATGGGGGCTAGAAAATATGTCTCGCAGACGTCTCGTATGAAGGGGTGAAGAGGCGAAGAGACGCCAATCTTCATTAGGGGAACCGTCAAGACCATTCTAGGCACCCTGCCTCCATTCTCTTTATGGTTGAAGCGATAACATCGCATGGATTTTTTAGGAAGGATGATTTTGCCTTCAGGCCTAAATCTAGCCACCCCTTCTGTAATGGTTTTCACTATCAAGGTTGAGGACATGTCGCGACATGCGAGTATGCGAGGCTCACCGGGCTTCACCTTTGAATCAGGTGGGATTTCTTCAGGGCGAGGCCCCCCACATATATAACGCCCTCGAGTTCTGGTTGTGGGGTTGGAATGTAAGGATTAGGCGAAGCCTCCGGGACATAATCATAATCCTTGAAATTTACCACTCTTGACACCTCGTCAAGACCTCCATCATCTGAAGATGGCTCTTCATAGTCATCATCATCGGAGTTGGCTTCGTTATCGGCACCTCCCTCAATATCGTAATAGGCATCGCCTAATGAATCTGTCGGAGAGTCGCTTATATGGATGGGCGACATGGCTTGAGGAGGGGGTATTCTAGCAAGGATTTGTGCTACTTGCGAGCTAAATGCCTCTCCTTTCTTCTTCAACTCTTTAATCTCACGTTCGGCATCTGTCATTTCGATTCGGGGCTCGTTATAAGCTGGAAGCACATCTAAGGATTGATCACGTGAGCTCACAGGGCGCTTGGATCGCCACTTATCTAAGGGTACCTCTCTGGTGTAATCTTCATCTGACCATTGCGAGTCAAAATATAATTTAAAGGAGTTTTGGCTCGTACTAGTTGCCTTCGCGATGTTGGCACCAGCCTTGTTGCTAATTCGAACATTTGGAAAAGGAGAAGGAGTCCTCGAGCTATCATCGTTCGACATCTGAAAGAGAATGTGAACAATTAAGTGTGTGCCCTTACAGAAAGCAAAAAGGGATGAAGAGAAGAAAAGAATAATTGAGTAGAAAAACTCCACGTGTCCTTACTTCGCTCACGAATCGGAATAAGGGATCGTAATTCTACCTAAATTAAGGGATCGATATTTTACCTAAACGAGGATGGGATCGCTAAATAATATTGAAGGTAAGGGATCGCGGTTGTGAGGGATCGCATCGTGTACAATTAAATCTATTTAATCATGCAATTACAATGAAGAACAATAATTTAATTATGAGGGAAGAATGAAGACTTACTTTTTCTTGAAAAACGTTGAAGAAATCTGAAAAACTTTTGGGGTCGCGGATTCTAGTGCCTTCAAATTTTCGTTGTTTGATCTGGGAGCAATCCGACAGCACTTCGACAATGTGTTTATGAGAATGAAAAAAGGAAATGATAGTGACAGGAGTATATATAGTCATCAGGAGAGAGAAAGACATGGGACACATGTCAAGATCTCAGCCGTTGAATACACATCTCGAGACGCAACAGCTGTCAAACCCTTTCACATTCTTAGGGTCGCGACGTCTCCAACGGTCATATCTATATCAACAACGGTCATACATCCTCTCTTTGAGTCCACATCGCATCTTCAATGACAACATGGACTCGGGGGTAGTTGTTATGCCCAAATCTGGCATAATAATTATCATGATTTAATTAGCTAAATTAACGGTTCATAATTGACTATAGGCCTAGAATATGACAATTGGGTCACTAAAGTCCACTATTGGAATCAGCTCGGCCAAACTACAGGGCCACCTCGCACATGATCCGGTCTAAGGGATTGCTTCGCTGATACCCCTCTCAAGGATCGGTTCGCGCTACTATCACATCTACAGGCTAAACGAGATCGTTGTCTCCTTCCCTACTAGAAGGCTCGTAGCTAGGCCCCTCGCGGTCATATGAGTAATTGGATATTTGGGACCGCTTCGCATGGCCAGGCCCCTCGAGGTCGCATGCTAGGCTCTACATCACTTCTCTAACCATGCGAGACCATCGGTTTTCTTCTATAAGCCATGGATCATGGATAGAATTGAGGACTCATTGCCACATCAGCCCTATACGAGTGGGCTTGGGCCATGACTTATCTCCTAAAACCCTAGCCCGTCTAGGTAACTTGCTGCCCAAGAATTACATACGGCTTGATCCCTATAAATAGGGTACGTAGGCACCTTGATACGGAAGAGAAACAGTTCTCAGCCACATTTAAACACGCAAACTCTAATCCCCTATTCTTCTTTCATTAGCAAAATATCCGTATTTTGCTCCGTTAATCCGGCAAACCTCCAAAACATTGTTTTACAATATTCTTCTTATAACAAAATATATACATTATACTCACCTAAGCACATCATATTCACCTACGCAATGATGTCACTATGGTTGGTGAGTATGGTTGTTAAACAACCATACGCTTTTTGTGCTTTGTAATCTCTATATATTAGTTCTTACATGTAATATCAATCAAACTACTTAATTCAATGTAGTCTTCAATATCAATACAATTTAGTTTTAAATTCTTATTTATCAATACATTCACAATTTCTACAAAGATTAAACTCAAAAATGCTTTACATATTATACAATGTACCGCCTCTGCATCATTAGCTATCTCAGCATAGACTGCTCAGTTGGTACCTCGGCCTTCAATTAACAAAAAATCTCTATTTGATCCTAGTAATCAAGTACACGGATCGGACAATATCTGATCCTGGTAACAACACCATAAATTAATAAAAGAAGATAACCGAAATATATAAAATAAAGGATTATCTTACACACACGAATGTGTAAATCTTAAATCAAAATATGAGGTACGTAGACAATTTATTTTTTTTGCTAGGCAAAGCTACGTAAACAATCATTGTGTTCGTATATAGATAAGTACTTGAAAGATATCAATTGATGATCTGCATTCTAAAGTATTGTAATGAAATCAAGAGGATGTAGTTGTATAATAGATTTGAAATCGTGGGGTTGTTAAGAAATGTGGGCTAAATTAATACATTTTCTAATACTTTTTCTATCCATTTCATTTTATTATTTATACTTTTTCGTTGCTTTCAATTCCTTCAATTTCAAAAATTATCTAAAATAGTAAAATTTTATAATATATTCCACTACTCTTTTTCATTATATTTATTTTATATGTTAAATATAGATTGATTACAATATTTTATTCACTTTTTTTTATATTTTCCATTATTTTATGCACTTTTTTAACTTTCGTATCTAATTTATTTGTAAAAAAATGAGAAGGATCGTTCAATTTGTACACAATTAATACAGTGCTTACTACGTACATACAATTAAGCAAATCCTTTTTAAATAAGACAATTGCCGGTGAAGTCCGATCCGTTGTACTTTTCTCTCATTGACCATAAAAAAAACAAGAAAAGAAGTCATCTATATGTGGGTGTATGATACTATATGATTATATATTAACTATTATCAATCACTGTATATACTTAATTCATACATGAAGATATCTCAAGGAATTTTAATCAGCTATTGATATCGAGCCCCCATTGATAAGAATCTCATACCTTAGCTAACACATCTTTCCTGTATTATTGATTCATTATAGTAAGCCACATAATCTTGGATACTGTACTTTTAGTTGTTGAGCTATGTATTTTTTTAACCAAGGGGATGAGCTGGTTTTCCAGATCCAGAACGACAACCCTAATCCGGAACAACAGAGAATCCGACAAGATCTTGTTATGAACCAAGCCTCTTCACAGGGTGGCAATAAAAGGCCTGGTAAGGAGTCATTGAGTATCGGTGAAGACACTAAAGATGATGAGAGAAGCAAGAAGATCATGCATAGAGAAATCGAAAGACAACGAAGACAAGAAATGGGTAAACTTCATGGATCACTTAGATCCTTACTTCCACTTGAATTTATTAAGGTGATTAAAATTTCTTTCCATTAAATTTATTTGTGTCAAATACCATTTCCTTCTTTTGCTAGAAATTGTATAATCTCTAGGGCTCAGTTTAAAAATTTATACGAAATTATATGGCTTAAATTTTCAGGGAAAACGTTCTATATCGGATCATATGGAGCAGGCTGTGAATTATATTTATCACCTTCATGGAAGTATTAGAGAACTAAATGTCAAAAAGGATAAGCTGAACAAGGTTTTAAAGACAACTGTTATTGATCAAGGGAGTAGAAGTTCAAATCTTTGCTTGCTTGATGACAACAATGATATAAATGTTACAGTCAGCCCATCCTTTTCCGGTGTTGAGATTTTAATTACCAGTGGATTGATGGAGGAAAAATTATCCTTATCAAGGGTGATGCAAGTACTCCAAGAATGGCAGCTTGATATCACAAGTTGTGCTTCTACAAGAGTAAAGGACCGGTTAGTGCACACTATCCGAGCTGAGGTATGTCAGCAGGCTCTTTAAAACTAATTAATCCTTAAAGCTTTGACATAGCTAGCTAGGGTTTATCAATTTAACATTTTGTTCGAAAAGATCTTCACCTCATATCATAAGTATAATTCTTGCAGGGAAATGATCCATCGTCTATCAATACATCTGAGCTGCAACAAAAATTGTGTGGTGTGATCCGTGGTTGATTTTCAGGTAAGTGTAGCAAGCCTGAAAGATCAGAAATATATGAAGTCAAAAAATGCTATGATTTTGTTGCTTACCTGACCGAGTTTTGATCCAATTTAATTAATTTAGTTTCTATTACTTTCTAAAAGTGTGTCTTATCTCAATGCTAGGCTAGCTAGCTGCAAAGGGGATTTCCGTAATATGATCACTGATCAGCTGCCTGTTTTAACAAATTAATCTCAGTTTTGGGACATAAGGAGAGGTTTTTTCGCAAAATATTTTGACATGGACATTGTGGCTTGAGATTTTTTTGCTAAATAAGATTGAGATTATTGTTTCAACTGAAAGTATGTGTGCATATAAGCCAGTGTAATATTTTTGTTCAAGAGTTTGGTTTCAGATAAGACTTCTTAGTTTCTGAATTCGGTATGAAGGAACAAATTATTCATATATAAAGTTCTGTCTTCGAAGCGTTCACTATGTTAAACCGCTGGATTACCCAGACACCTTTAGAAATTACAGAATATTAGACAGCTTACTCGAGTCATGAATTGGTGGACAGCTTACTCAGCTCTCCTTGACTTCTCAGAGTCTTATGAATTGAGTGAATGAGTTGATTTACATGCAACATCCTATCTGTTTCCTTTCTTTCAGTTGAAGACGAGAATTTGCAAATAGTAGTGTACACACAGACACACTTACACACACAAAAACTGATGCACACATGTATCATTCAAATACACATGCAGCATTTTGGTTTACGGTTTATTAGACACTACGGAGCTAGTCGGTACCACCTTTCATTTATAAAATTTTGGTCTTCGTGATCATAGATGATAGGATTATGATGCATATGGGACATGACAAGCATCTGTTTTGCGGAACATCAAGCTTCATTTCCTAGGTTCTGTTATTAATTAACATGTAGTATATACATCAATTTATTTAGTGTAATTTGATTATGCATTTTGTCTTAATTTGACGTTCCTTCTATAACTTTGATGTGTTAATTACACCTTTAGGGGTAAAGAAATGAACTTACTGTGTATATATTATCGATAATACCAATATATATACAATGATTCCTGATGGACTACAGATATTCTAGCTCTGATCCGTAGCGATCATCAGAAGATTTTGATGGTGGTGTGTATGTGTGTGTGTGTCTTATTTTGTAACCCTCTTTCCGTTGGTCTTTCCTTTCTATATATAGCCCATTTATCGGCCACGTGTCTCCTTTCCCTTCGTCCGTTATGTTCCCGCCGTTGATCTCATGGTAGTAGGATAGCCAATGAGTTGGAGTTGTCAGGCCAGCTGTTCGTTTGGTAGGGGTAGAGTAGATGACGGGACGGAGCTAAGGGGTTATGCGTCGGGACAGGTGGATAAAGGAAGGACACATGTCTGAGGACTCGCCCTTGGGATCTACGCCCATATGGTCGACCTTAAACCGTAGCGCCGTAGGGGCGCTACGGTTGTAGCTGGCCTGGGGTGTCGTTCTCTTGGCTTCGGCTTAAGCCGTAGGGCCGAAGTGATTTCGTCCATCATTTGCCCCACGAGAGATAGGGTTTTCTTTAGGAAACCGTTTTCTCTTGTTGAGCTTTATTTCTTAGTCGGAAAAGGCGGGAAAAATTTCTTCCACGTAATGGCAACGTGGGGGACCCACGGCCGAATGCGGTTATCGAAGTAATGGTGGACCCCTACTTTTGTTTCAACTTTTCCTAGAAAACAGGGTCCGTTTGATTTATTGGGTAGTTATACACACCGTGGGTTATTTCTATACACGTGTCTAACCCATTTTTACATATAAATCTCTTCATATCTTTCTAACTTCTCTTCATCCCATTTTCTTAAGTGACCAAGTTGTCCGAAAAGTCATCACGAGGAGTGCTTAGCAAGAGCGAACACAGGTGCGCCCTTTATTTCTTTCACTTTCTTTCTTCAGTATATATGCATTTCTCCTTGTTTCAGTAGTATAGAGGGGGAAAGGATTCGGTTGTCACTTTCGATTTGGGTTTGCGATTTTTTTTTTCTTTGGGGATTCTTTAGACTGAGTAATCGTTAGATTAAGGTTTTTAGTGATTCCCATTTCTGTGATTCTTCTTGTTTAGTGAGGAGATGACCAAGAGAAAGAGAGACACGGGTATCCAGGAGGATGAGAGCGCTACAGATTCAGACAATGAGCAGTTATCTGGATCTGGGAACATAGGGGGTTTTGGGAGCTGGTCTGAAACTTCCAACCCAAGTGAGGGGTCTTCCACGGAGGGCAGTTCGGATAAACCTCTGGCATGGAGGATCCCTGTTGGGAAGTCGGTTGTCGTTCAGAAGAACCCTAGGGAGGTTATGGCGATAGGGGGTATGAAAAAGGGATTTCTGAATAAGGGAAAGTCGCCTAAGGGGAAGGAGAAGGTAACCAAGGGTGCCGAGACACCACAAGCGGGAAAGGGGTCTTTAGCGGGTATTGCTAAGGATAAGGGTAAGAAGAAGATAGTTAAAGAGCTCAGGATTCCCACTAGAAGTTGTCTCGGCTCGGAAAAGGGATGGTTGGACACTACAGATAAGTTTGTGAACTCCCCTCCGGACTTTGATAGGAAACTCTATTTCAAGGTCTATGGGAGAGGATGTTATCACAGAGCAGGGGAGGCGAAAATCCCTGACGACATTCTTAAGAGGGAGCTGGGGAATTTGGAATACATTAACAAACGGTGCACCTTTGATAGGGACTATTTGTGGGCGGTGAGGTATGCTTTTCAGATTCCCGAGGAGTATGAGATAAAGATGCCGGAGGAGGGTGAATTTATATACCATCGAGGAGGTGATCTATGGGTGGGGATTCCTTTAGAGCATTTCAGGGCAGGACTGCGGTTGCCGATGCACAGATTCTTTCATACTCTCCTGAAAGATTTGAGGTTGGGTCTGGGTCAATTGGGTCCTAACTCTATTAGGAAAATTTGTGCCTTCATCGCTAGATGTACAGAGTTGGGGAGGGAACCTACCCTCTCCTTGTTTTGGTCTCTACATAAGTTACAAGCTTCCCGGACGTACGTTCCCCTGTTTGAGCTTCATTGGAAAGAGGGCAAAGCCTTAGGGGGATCGTTGGTGGAGGGTCCTTCTACTAACAAGGGCTGGCACGGGGAGTTTATTTTTGTCCGAGGGGGGGATTTGGGGTATCTCCCGGAGTATCGTAAGAATGATGGGGTCACAGGGGCTGTCCGAAGGGTCGAGCACTTGCAACCTGAAGAAATGGGGGAAGCCATAAAATTTGCAGGGGAAAAGGCTGAGGGTTTGTGGAAAGACAAGACTTTCTTTAATGTTCCTTTCTTGATTGAGCATAATCGTGAGGATCTAACTGGCTTTGTTCTTTTGTTATCCGTTGAACACGATTTAGGGATTCACTTATGAATTTCTTTTGAATTATTCTTTGGTGTTTTGCTTTTGTCGATTATTTTCTGACTTTATCTGATTAAACTTTTCTTTCTTATTTCTTCTTAGTTCTGTTGGAGGACCTTCCTATTCGCCCAGGCATGAATAAGAGTCGAATTCTTTTCTTAGCTCAAAAACGGGCCTTAGCGAAGAACAGTGAAAGTAAACAGAGTGAAGGGGACAGTACTCAAGTGGCTGAAGCGTCCGTAGGGAACGTTGGTGTTGCCGTGGATTCGAACGTTCAAGCGGAGGCTACGGTTACTGCACCAGTGACCAAGTCTGGAAAGAGGGGTTCAGAGTCGGGCCAGCTGGTCCTAAGAAAGAAACAGAAGGTTAGTGGGGCTGGGCTTGATTCCCGAGACGGTCCCGGCAGCGACAGTGAGGTTGAGGAAGTCCTCCCTACGCATATCCGAGAATCTAGGGGGATTCCTTTGGAATTGGTAGCAGGCGCTTCTGGATCAGGGCAACCCGAAGGGGTGAAACGCGTCCCTTCCATCGGAGGGGTCGAAGGGTACACTATGGTCCGCTTCCGGACCGGTGAAGGATGGCTTGGCGAAGAGGTCCAAGGAAAAGGTCCTTTGGGGGCCCTTGATGCCTTCTCTTTGTCTCCAGACAAAGCTCGGTTGGTAAGGATGAACGATGAAGAGGTGTTGGGGAACGCAAAGGAAATGTTGGGGAAGGTAAGGTTTCTTTTCGGACTTCTTCGTTTGATCCTTTTCGTTTCTTCTTATTCAGTTTTGTCGGTATTATTATGATGACTTCTTCATCTGTTTTCCAGTTTGGAAGTTATTTCATGGATGCGATGGAAAGGATGCTTTACAATAAGCGTCAAGCGAGTTTGGAGTCTGAGAAGGCAGGCTTGGAGAGGAAGGCTAAGACAGAGGCTTGGGGAACGGCTGAAAAGGTTAAGACCCAGCTGAAGAGTGTGAGCCAGGAATTACAAAGTGAGAAAAAAGCTCGTGGCGAGGTCGTTAAACAGTTGGCCGAAGCTCAAAGTCATCTGAAGACGGAGAGGGGTACGTGTGCTAATCTGCGATCCGAAATTGATTCGCTGAAGAAAGCTCTCATGAATAAGGAAACGGCTCTAAGTGAGATGACTAAAACCCTGGAGAGGGTGGAGCAAGAGGCTTGCATTACCTATGATGATTGCGTGAAAAGGTATAAGGAATCAGCCGCTTTCAGAGAAGACGTAGAAGTTGAAGCGGGGATTTATCACGAGATGGGTTTTAATGATTGTCTGAGTTTTGTTGGCGTGGGGAATGCCATTGATCTCAAGGTGCATTCTGTCGAGTGTTTTCGGGAGGCGGAGTTGGCCAAAGTCCAAGAAACTCGAGAAGGGAATGACGGGGATACCGTAGCGGTAGCCATGGGGGCTGAGAAGACTACGGTTGAAGCTGGTGGGGATGGACAACCTGTTGAAGAACCCAGGGTTGATCCCGAGAAGATGGATGATGTTCCAGCCGTCTAGGTGGCGGTCTTATGCTTACGATGTTTTGTTTTGAAGTATTTTTCTTTATTATCTCACTGTAAGCCTAAAGGGCGTAACTTTGAAATTTTTATTTTGTGGATTAGTCCTTTTTATGCCAATTCTTGCTTTTTCTGCGGGTTCCTCATTTTTTGCACTTGATTTTATGATGGATGATTGGGGGTTTTGCCTTCCCCAAACAGTATGCATCCTTTAGGTTGCATGGTGATCCTGTTTGTGACCTGGGTCGTAAATGTTGATGAAACCCTGGGTGTAAAGAGTGTTTATTTGAATAGTGCTTGTTAGCCGTAGCCTTGCATCTTTCTCGTTTTTTGGGTTTGGTAATTCTGACGGTCAAGTCTTGGGTCTCCGCACTTTGACTTTGGTTTTAATGCTGTTGCAGGTTTCCAAGGGTCATGAGGAGTATGAAACGTTTGGTCTTTTGACCCGTTTCATAACTCCTTTTTCACTTATAAATATCACTCTTTGTTTATTAGCATCTTCACCCTTTTCTCCCGAATCTTAATTTTCTTTCTCTTCTTTTACATGGATCCAAAAAACTTGATCTATCTCTGGGAGGAGAACAAAGTGATCGTGGACGGGCTTGTTTTCGATGGGCCAGAATCTGTAGCTGACTTTCCAGAGATCTTTCGCAAGATCGAGGAGGCGTTGGCGAAGCGAAAAGAAGCCCAGGAGGAAGCTCAGAAGATGGCGGAGAAGAAGAAAAAGGATGGTGATAACGGGGGTGGGGATGCAGGTTCCTCTTCCAGCTCTACTGCACAGGTTGCATAGCTGGTTGGAGTTGGAGGGGGAATTTTTATGTTTTTATTTTGAAAAAAATTTGTATCTTGTTCTTTTAATTATGAATGGATAATGGTTCGGTTTCCTTTTACTTTTTGCGTTTCTTTCTGTCGATTTATTTTGCATTGTTCCTGGCCTGGAGAAGGTCGGTTAACACATAGTTTAATAATTGTATTAACGGTATGATTTATCCTAAGCACACAGTTAATTTGATTATGTTCTACTATAATTTTGCCTGAAACTTCATTTATGAAGGAAATAAATGAGTGTGTTAAACTAGTAATCGATGATGTAGGTAATTGGATGTAAACATAGGTTGTCATAACCGAAGCGAATATCCTGGCTATTTGCGAAATGATTTAAAACTATGCAAAATACGCAATGGTCATATTTGTAGGCTTTTGAATGAAAGGGTTAAAACACGACTAGGGCCGTAGCCGAAGGCTTTTAATTTCTATAAATGGGCATGCTAAGTCATGTGTTGATCCTCGTTTCAGTTTTTTTCTGAAAACCATATAGAATTTGGGTGAATCATTTATCGAACATACAAAATCTGGATAATTCAAACAATGCAGAATCCGGACAATATAATCAAAGTTTTACATTCGAGTTTTTTAATTAATATGGGTAGGGTTTTTCCCGTTTGAATAAAAGGGCTAAAACACATCCTTTTATGAGGAAGGCATGGTTAGAGCCGTAGCCGAAAGCCTTTAAATTCTGTAGCCCTGTAGGGATCATAGTTGAACCGCCAGGAAACTGTAGATATCGCAAGTCATTCGTTCATTTTTCGCTGTTTTTTCCTCCGGAGGAAGAAAGGGAGTCTAGATAGTATAATAATTTTAAAACAAGATTTAGATGACATAAACAAAGTCGAATCCGGACAATATAATCAAATATTCGTTTAGGTATTAGTTTGAGCGATAAGCCTTTTCCTGTTGGACCAGGGAACCAATTCATGCCGTAGTTTCTTTGGAACTACATAGGTTGGCTTAAGAATGAAAAGGTGTTGTACCAGAATCTATTCATGCCGTAGCCTAAATAGGGCTACATATGTTGGCCCATTAATGAATAGATTGCCCCATCTATGCCTTTAGTCCCTTTCGAACTAATCATATTGGCTATTTGAATAGGGGGCTATAGATATCCTCAAATACATAGGCATGGCCTCATAGATATAAGGCTTTGGTCTCGGGAAACAGAGAAATATTTGACAGATATGATACAACATAGCCATCTTAAACGATATAATAATTTAAACGAGTGGCGCAAAAACGTACACCCAGTGATAATTTATACATATAATAACTCCGCACACATCAAAACAAGATAAGTAACTTTTAAGTTACTGCTAGTGGGTTCTTTTACAACAAAAGCATATGGTAGATGGGGTGAAAACAGTACCTAAGGGAAGAACCTCTTGAGATGGATCGCGTGCCAGGTGTTGGGGATTATCTCCCCATTGAGTCTAGCAAGAACGTAAGTACCTGGCCGAAGAGCCTTTCGTATCACATAAGGGCCTTCCCATACAGGGTCCAGTTTTTTGGTGTGAGATGGGTCTGAAACAGCTGTAGACCGTAGCACTTTATCCCCTTCCTGAAATTGCCGAGGGTGGATCTTTTTGAAATATTTGGCCGTTGCCTGTTTGTATGTGGCCATGCGGATGACCGCATTCTCCCTTCTTTCTTCTATCAAATCCAGGTTTGTTCGAAGCCCTATTTCATTAAGCTGTTGATCATAACTTTGCACTCGGTGAGAAGTCTCTCCAATTTCCACTGGTATCAGGGCCTCGGTTCCATATGTGAGTCTGAAAGGACTTTCCCCCGTGGGCTTCCTATTGTCAGTTCTGTAAGCCCATAGGATGTTGGGGAGCTCTTCGGCCCATAATGATTTATGCTCTTCGAGATTTTTCTGGAGGCTTCTTAGAAGACTGCGGTTGGTCACCTCAACCTGGCCATTAGACTGGGGGTATGCTACAGAAGATCTTCGATGCTGAATGAGGTAGGCGGAGAGATAGTCTTCAAAATCGGCATCAATGAATTGTCTTCCATTGTCCGTTATCAACACTCTGGGAATTCCGAATCGAGTCACCACGGCCTCATGAAAGAACTTTCGACACACAGCAGCTGTGATATGAGCCACTGCCTTGGCCTCTACCCATTTAGTCATGTAGTCGACCGCCACTATGAGAAACTTTAGGGCTCCTTTGGCTGGAGGAAATGGTCCGACAATGTCCATGCCCCAGACATCAAAAGGTATCGGAGATAATATAGATGAAGGTAGAACCGGGGGTTGTCTGGGAATCGAAGCAAATAGCTGGCACTTAGTGCATTGTTTGACATAGGTTATGCAATCTTGCCTCAACGTGGGCCAATAATACCCTTGTCTGAGAATTTTGTGTGCTAATGCTTCTCCCGACGAATGGCTCCCGCAAATCCCCTCATGAACTTCTACCATGCAATAGTCAGACTCGGGACAGTCTACACATTTGAGAAGGGGTGCCAAGAAGGATCTTCGGTAGAGACATTCGTTAACCACAGAATATTGTGCCGCTTTCGCCCTCAGCCTTTGGGCTGCCCTTTTATCTTCGGGAAGGATTCCTTCTTGTATATATAGAAGGATCGGAGTCATCCAATTAGGGCCCTGGGTTATCATCATGACTTGTAAGTGCTCGTCCGCAGGCATATTGACTGAAGGAACCGTTAAGGTAGAGTGATAGATGGCAGTGGTCATTTCAGCCTCTTCGGCTGTAGCCAACCTTGCCAAAGTGTCTGCCCTTTGATTCTCCCCCCTCATAATTCCGGTGAGTGTGACTTCCTCGAACTGTGACAAGCGTTCTTTCGTTTCTGTCAGATATTGTACCAGCATTGGTGACTTGGTTGTAAAACTACCCTGAATCTGATTTACTACCAACTGTGAATCACTGTATGCTTGAAGGCTTCGAATCTGTAAGGCTTTGGCGAGGCGGAGACCCGCAAGGAGTGCCTCATATTCGGAACAATTATTTGTAGTTGGGAAAGCGAATCTGATTGATTGCTGTACCTCAAACCCATCAGGGCTGATCAGAAGGACGCCTGCCCCGCTACTGTCCGTTGTCGTGGAACCATCGACGAACAACTTCCAAGGAGAGGGTAATTTTTGTGAGGGAGCACTCAAGTTGGGGTCAATCTCTTCATCCGGCAATCCGGAGCATTCAACTAAGAAATCAGCTAAGGCCTGGCCTTTTATTGAAACTCTTGGTAGATATGTGATGTTGAACTGACTTAGTTCAACCGCCCAATTGACTAATCTCCCGGATAAGTCTGGCTTGTGGAGTATCTTCCGCAGTGGATGGTTGGTGTAAACATTGATATCATGTCCTTGGAAATAAGGCCGTAGCTTCCGACTAGCCAGTAAGAGACAATACACCATTTTTTCTATGGTTGGGTAACGAATCTCTGCATTCCTGAGTACATGGCTGACATAGTAGATGGGTAACTGCTTTCCATTTTCCTCTCGGATGAGACATGAGCTTACGGCTTCGTTGGCCACAGCAAGATATAGGTATAATGGTTCACCTGTGACTGGACGGGATAGTACTGGAGGAGAAGCGAGGTACCTTTTTAGAGATTCAAAGGCTTCCTGGCATGATTTTGTCCACTCTATTTGTCGAGACTTGCTAACCCCCTTTAGAACTTCGAAGAATGGTAAACTTTTTTCTGACAGTTTGGATATAAAGCGTCGCAGAGAAGTCAGACATCCATTGAGGGATTGTACATGTTTAGGAGTGGATGGGGGTGGCATGTCCAGAATGGCTTTTGTCTTGTCGGGATTAGCTTCAATTCCCTTGGCGCTAATTACGTGACCCAGAAACTTACCACTGGCTACGCCAAAAGTGCACTTAGAAGGATTAAGCTTGAGGTTAGACCTTCTCAAGTTTTCAAAAGTTTCCCGTAGGTCGACCAGGTGAGCTTCTCTGCTTTGAGACTTGACAATAACATCATCCACATATACCTCTAGGTTTTTCCCAATTTGGGTTGAAAAAATCTCATTCATCGCTTTTTGGTAGGTTGCCCCTGCATTCATCAATCCCATCGGAAGCACTCGATAAGCATACACCGCCCTATGGGTAATGAAGGAAGTTTTTGGTCTATCTTCCGGAGCTAAGCTGATTTGATTATAGCCTGAGAATGCATCCAGAAAACTGAACAAGACATATCCCGCCGTAGCATCGATAAGATGGTCTATGGTGGGCAGGGGGTAGTAGTCCTTCGGTGTAGCCCTGTTTAGATCCGTGTAGTCTATGCATACCCTCCACTTTCCGTTGGGTTTCTTCACCAGGACCACATTGGCTATCCATTCGGGAAATTGGATTTCGTAGATGAAGTTTGCCTTTAACAACTTGTTGATTTCTTCGTCCACAGCTTGTTGCCTTTCGGGAGCAAAATTCCGTCTTTTTTGTTTGACGGATTTTTTATTCGGGTCTAGATGCAAGCGGTGTAGAGAGATGGTTTCATCTAGACCCGGCATATCCTCCGGCTTCCATGCGAACACATCAGCATATTCTCGAAGCAACTGTATGACCTTTCCTTTCAGGGGTTCTTCGAGGCCTTGCCCCACGGACAGTAATTTCAAAGGGTCTCCAACAACCAATTCTACTTGTTCAGTCGGCTCACCCGGAACTGCCTTCGGAAGACGGGAGGTTAAGTGTTGGTCTTCGTTACTGGGATTGGGCTGATAAGAGTTTTCGATGAACAGAACCTGCGTCCTTTCGGACTTGGGGGCCTTGGAGGCACTTCCCGAGTCGACCCTTTTTTCAAATTCGGATATCTTCCTTTTACGAGGATTGGTTTGAGCCAGATTGAGTGAAGCAGAATAGCATAGTAACGATGCTTTAGCGTCTGACTTCAAAGCACCTGTGCCCTCGGGAGTTGGAAACTTTACTTTCATGTGTGGAGTGGAAATAATGGCTCCCAGGTAGAACAAGGTTGGTCTCCCAATTATGACATTATATGAAGAAGCAATATCGATTATATAGTATCTAACAAGGGCAGTTACTTCTTGGGGGGAGGTACCAAAGGTGGTAGGTAGGTCGATCGTACCTTGTATCGGAACAGCATTATTCCCGAAGCCGTAGAGGGGTCCCCTTGTGTCTTCAGCACTCTGGTTTTCAATCTGCCCATCCAATATCATTCTTCTCAAAGTGTGCCGGAAGATGATATCCACTGAAGAACCATTGTCTATTAGAACTTTCTTTACGTCTTGACCTGCTATGTCCAACTGGACGGTGAGAGGGCCACTCTGACATTCATCTCCTTCTGGATAGTCCTTGTCTGTGAATGAGATTGTCGATTCAGACCATCGGAACGCTTTCTGAGCATCCAAGTGTAGGATTTCCCTCTTATGTGGAGGTGGATTTTCCCCTCCCATGATCATGTCTACGACATGCCTGGCCGGTTGTCCTCTACCACGAGGTTCTGGTGGGGGGGCGTTCTGTCGCCGTGGCTGTACATAGTCGTTTAGTAGGTCTCTCTTGATGAGTCTTTCTAAAAAATACTTCAATGAAGTGCATTCATCTGTGTGGTGACCCACACTCGCATGATAAGCGCAGAATCGGGTTTTATCTCTCTTGTCTGCTGGGGTTCTCATCGGAGGTGGTTCCTGGAAAAAGTCTCTACTTCGGATACACTCCAAGATTGCCGAAGGACTCCTGTTGAGAGGGGTGAAGGTTGGAGCCTCTTTGGCCTGACGGGGCGGGGCTCTTAGGTCCGTAGGGAAGTTCTTTTTCCCTGTCCCTCGAAAATCATCCATTCCATCCACTTGCATATTCCTTGGTTCTGAACCGGAGGCCCTATTTCGAGAACTGGGATAGTATGCCCTTAGCCTTTCGTCTGTGGCAATATAAGCCGTGGCGATATTGTAGGCCTCGTAGAGGTCTTCCGGTTCTTTGTTGCATAGCTCCTTACAACAATCTTTGCACTCTTCGTAATTCATATTTCTTACAAACGAATCTACCGCGGTGGCTGGTTTAAGCTCTCTAACTTTAGACGCGGCCGTCTTGAACTTCTGTATATAATCTCGCAATGATTCCCCAGGATTTTGCTTTACATTTTCTAGAGAAATGGTGTGCACTGCGTGAGGAATATTTACTCGGAACTTGGCCAAAAACACGACCTTAAATTCTTCCCACGAGTTGATACTTCTGGGGGGCAAACTCGAAAACCATGTCCTCGCGTAGGCTTTGAGAGTAGATATAAACAAACGACACTTTGTTATATCATTATATCTGTGGCAGATCATTAAATTTTCATAATAGCTGAGATGGTCATTGGGGTCTGTGGTACCATCGAAAGACTCCAGCCCTGTTATCTTGACTCCTAGATCCACCTGAGACACCTCTAAGACTTCCGAAAACGGGGACCTTCCCCCATTCATGTTTAATAGGGGTCCGGCTGCCAAGTCTTCCAACCGGGCTAGCCTCGCCATTAATTCCTCCTGCCTTTCCTGATGTGGGGCCGCAGAGTTCTGTTGGATTATTATGGGAGGGATTCTTCTGCGGTGGTCCCCTGATCTAGACCTCCTGCGCCTTTCCGCACCGGGGCTTCTCTCTCGATAAGACCTCCTAGCACGGGGTTCTGTCCGCCCGGACAACCGGGAGAATACGGACCCCCGGGACCCTGAGGATGAACGCTCCGGGCGCTGTCGGAGTGAGCGGCTGGAGCTAGAGCTTGGGCGACGTTCTTCGTCGCGTGATGAGGAGAGAGAACGCTCTGAATGATAGTCTTCAGGGAACTGGGTAGCGAAGGAGCCCTGCCTTTCATCTGGATAGTAGGGCTGATGGTGCGCTTCATGATAATTCCCTGCCATCTGGGCTGTCAATCGATCCATTTGTTCTTGCATATATCTTTGCTGTGCTCTCAGATGCGAGAACTGGCTGTGTATAGGTGAACGAGGGGGTGAGTGTGACGCTGAATGAGAAAAACTTCTCTGAGTACTGGATTCTCGACTCATCTTTCTTGTGGTAGATACTAGCACGTATCCAAATCTGTGTTTTAAGTCTTAGTTTCGGGTCGTTGTGGGTTGATGGGATAAGCACTTTTGATCCCCGGCAGCGGCGCCAAATGATGGACTACAGATATTCTAGCTCTGATCCGTAGCGATCATCAGAAGATTTTGATGGTGGTGTGTATGTGTGTGTGTGTCTTATTTTGTAACCCTCTTTCCGTTGGTCTTTCCTTTCTATATATAGCCCATTTATCGGCCACGTGTCTCCTTTCCCTTCGTCCGTTATGTTCCCGCCGTTGATCTCATGGTAGTAGGATAGCCAATGAGTTGGAGTTGTCAGGCCAGCTGTTCGTTTGGTAGGGGTAGAGTAGATGACGGGGCGGAGCTAAGGGGTTATGCGTCGGGACAGGTGGATAAAGGAAGGACACATGTCTGAGGACTCGCCCTTGGGATCTACGCCCATATGGTCGACCTTAAACCGTAGCGCCGTAGGGGCGCTACGGTTGTAGCTGGCCTGGGGTGTCGTTCTCTTGGCTTCGGCTTAAGCCGTAGGGCCGAAGTGATTTCGTCCATCAATTCCAAACCTGTATGTGCATACACATTACACATACCGAGTCTTCGATCCTCTACCTCTTGCTGTCAAGGAAATAGGTGTCTTTACTATGTTATAAATGAAGAATGGATCATGCCATTGTTACGATACTCGTTTACAACTTTTCTAAAAAAATTAGAAGATTAAGAGGAAAGTTTAACTAATGTATCATGTTAATTACTTGCTAATATTTTGGATATAAAAACTACTACCTATATACATAAATAAAAAGTTTTACACTTTGTTTTTCTAAGAGTCAAATTGATTAGTTTTTGGCTAAATATTATAAATTAGCAACTTATTTAAAAAATTGAAAATCATATTTTAAAATAGATTATATATGCTTTTCATTGATATTAATTTTTTAATTTTTCTCAATTATGTAATATATAAAATTTTCTATTAAAATTTATTAATTTAACAAGTCAAAAATCAAGATAGACATATATTTAGGTACGAAAGAAATATATGCAATTCTTCAAAAATCAAAATACACATATATTTAGGATGAAAAGAGTATATGGAACCCTCGTCCTTTGGCCTGTTTGATATCTTCATGTTATTTCTCGATACCAAGTGGTTAATGATCAAATTATATGTTATTGTTGTAACCAATTTCTGTCGGTGTATCTGTTCGGTCGGACCTGCAATTGAAGAAGAATGCGAGGGTGTGGCCCCCCGATTCACCTCCGGTGTGAGAATAAGTTAACTGGTTCTTTTTTGAGTAAAGGTAAACGCAGAGTGTTTGTGTTGTGTGTAAGTAATTGAATGAATGAACCCAAACCTTTGTTCACCTCTTTATCCTCGATGTTGGCAGTTACCGGAGAGTAAAGTGAGTGGTGAACGTGTTCCACGTTCCCACGTTCCCAGGGATATACAACCGAACGAACCGTTGTAAATGAAGGGACCGGATGACATGGGCCTTCGCCAAACCGGTACTCATTCCATGACTGGGCCTTCGGTCCAGCCCAGTAAGAAGTTAGGCCTCTAACATGTCCCTAGGCTTCGTTCGGAGTTATCCTCAGGACGAAGGCTAAAGCCCAAGCCCATCTTCGGAATTCTGTGTTCGTACGTTCCTTTCGGATAAGAACGGCGATGGACAAGACTGAGACGCCTCCTAGGGAGCCGTGTCCCTTTATGGCTGACAGCTGTCTGTCCTCGAGATTTGCGCTTCAATCCCCGCCGTTGAATATGAAACGGCTCTGTCCAAACGTCACATCTTTTCTATTTAAACTCCACAGTTTCTTTCTTTCTTTCTTTTACGCACATATCATTTCTTTAACATTCAAAGGAAAAACTCCCTCCAGAGAGATCTCAAATAGCAATTGGGAGCGTTGTTTCATCACCGGAGGCCTCCAAATCGCCGATTCCAGTCGACATTCACGTCCAAGAAGCCTACCCCCACGAACTCGATCTTATCAGAGATCTCAAACAAATCAGTAAGTTCTCATTACTTCCCTTCTTTTTTCGATTCATCGCACACTTGAATTACTTTCTTTCCTGCTTTTGTGTTCATATCTGCTTTCCGTACTCATACACACATGTATGCATCTATATGTACACATATGTAAAGTTACCCGTGCAGTTTATTCTTGTCGTTTTGAGTAGAACATGCGCGTGTCTTTTCCTTTTAGTTTCCGTTGTGTTGCTCTGATACAACCCCTTACTTGAACCTTGAGATTTGCTTGGAAGTTGTTAGGGTTGAGATGTCCTTCGGGACTTCCAAACCCTGAGAACTCCCTTCGGTCTGTCCCGATCTTTACAACTTTTAGACGACCCGTAATTTGCCTAACCTTAGATTTTAGGATTCTCCGACCGATCCTGGCTCACTGTACTCGGCCTCTCCCCTTTTTGTTTTCGTCTTCTTTGTCCGAGTACAAAGCTAATGTCTCTTCATTTCCGAATGCAGGGACATGGATCGGTCAACCGAAGGTGCCGGTCCTTCGGAGGTATCACCGTTCAGTGACGTCGGGGAGTATCCTGCGGCGAACTTTCGGTCGCACCTGACTGAGGAAAAAATAGAAGAATTCCATTCCAAATACCTAGTAGAGAGGAATGTCTGGTACTTCTTCACTCCCAGGAAGAAAGACCGTATTTGGCACAACCCTGAGGTTCCACCTCTCTTCGGCGGAAGTGTGGCCACCGGCATATCCGAAATGGCCTTCAAGTGTGGCTTTCGGCTGCCGATGCTGCCAATACTGAAAAAATTGCTGAGGCAAGTTGGGATCGCCATAGGACAGCTGGATCCGAACAGCTTTTTTCATATAAATGCTTTCCAAGCCCGATGCTTAGCTAAAAAGATGACTCCGAGGACAACCCTGTTCTGGCATCATTATGAGCTTCGGAGGAATTCCAAAAGCAACGGTTTTTACACTATCGCTCGTCGGACCGGCAGGGCCGATTGGGCTCAGACAAACTCCAACAATAGGGGGGCCCATGAGAAGTGGGTTTTCATCTCGGGCCCGAAAATGGAGAAGTACGGCCGCTGGCAGGATCTGGACCCGTCGAGGTTGCAGTATCCCGAGATGTTGGAGGCGGACAAACACGATTATCGTCTTCTTTGTGAACTCGATATGGGTAGGGTTCCCCTATCGGACAGCCGGGATAACGCCTGGTTGGTCTCCCTCTGGGGTAGTGGTAACATTTATCCTTACTCCTTTCCATCCGAGTGTTTCCTTTACTGTATTTTTATTTCTTGTTGCCAATGTTTAACACTCTTGTTTTTGTGCAGTGTCTTCTCTTGGTCATATTATTGAGCGCAAACGCAAGAAGGCAGCTCAACTCTCGATAGCTGCTACGGCCGAAGCCGATGCTGCCGATCAATCGGCCGACAAGGAGCTGGAATCTGTTCCCGACACCGGTGGGAGAAGCGAAACTCCAGTGGCTTCTCCTCCGCGAGATCAGGGGGATGGTATCGTCCAGGCCCTCTCAACCGATTCCCGAAAGAGGGGTCGGTCGGGAGATGCCGGACTGAAAGTATACCATCCTCCCTGGGGAGTCCTTGAGACAGATCAAATCATTGTCCCTGCCCCCCAGCTGTCTACCATAGTAGGTCCCGATCTTTGCCGGGGTCTCATTCTGCCAGCCGACAGGCCCACGTTTGCTAAGGCAAACGACCTTGAGGCTTGTACTGAAATGCTGGCTCTGCTCTCCATGGTAAGCTTTGCTTTTTCTCGGTGTTATTTCTTTCATTTGTATTCAGTGTTTAATTCTTTTCCCTTGTTTGTTTCCAGGGGGTCTCTTGGTCGGCCGTAGTGACTGAACGGATGGAGGGTATACAGAAAAAGCTGGAGGCAGCCAACCTGACTGAAGTTCGGGCAGTCAAGGCTGAAGAGGACCTCCGGAATGCAACTTCTGACTTGGAGAGGGTCACCGGCCAATCTAACTCCTTGAAGGCGGAAAATGATGCCTTGAAGGCAAAGTTGCAGGAGATGGACGCCTTGAGGGCTAGGGTCGAGTGGAGAAACAAGCAGCTCAAGCTTTCAAGGAAAAAGGTTCGGAAGCTGCAGAAGACCCTGGAGCTGACCGAAGAAAGATGCTACCAACTGGGGTATGACGGCGCTGTGCTGAAGGCACATTCTTTGGGCTTCGATCATACTCAGCTGGTAGATCCTTCGCTCGGGATGACGGATCCGGTTGGTCGGGAGGAGTCTGATCAACCCTTGGAGGTTTCTTCGGGCGAAGATGAATCTCTTTCCGACGATCCTTCAGCTGGTGACGCCTTGTAATTTTGTAGATTTTAATATTTTCGAACTTGTAATGTTTAACTTTGCCTTCGGGCTCTTTATTCGTGCCTTCGGGCTTGTAATACTTTACTTTGCCTTCGGGCTTGTTTTATTTAAGTTTGCCTTAGCATAATATTCTTCTTTTATGCGTCTTCGGCTTCGGCCTTAATTTGGCTTCTGTTTCTGTTCATGCGTCTTTGGCTATGTTTTGCCTTAGCATGATTTTTCTTTTTTATGCCTCTTCGGCTTCATTTTGCCTTAGCATATTTATTTTATTTTTATTTTTATGCGTCTTCGGCATTATATTGCCTTGGCATAATTACTTATATTTTTATGCATCTTCGGCCATTTTCGCCTTAGCATAATTACTTGTATTTTTGTGCTTCTTCGGCCATTCTTGCCTTTTTGTGCATCTTTGGTCGTAACCTAGCTGCCCCCGAGTATTTAAGGGGTTTTGTAAATGATTAAGGTCTCGTTCGGTCGGTTGAAAAATATTTCCTCCCGGCCTTAATTAATGTCAAAGCAACTTGAATACTAAGGCAATTTTGTAAGAGGCCAAATTTTATTCGGTCGGCCCCAAATTTGGATTCGTCAAGTATTTGTAGCTTAAAACACAATGTACTTGAACACTACCAATAAGTTAAGGGGCGCATGTTTTATACGGTCGGCCCCAAACATGGGTCTATTAAGCTTAATATTGCGTACTTAGCTTTTTGGCTATAAATGTACTTAGCTTAACAATAACGGATAAAAAATGGAGCAAAACAATCTTTTCATTAACCATGCAACTCTTACATAGATTTGATTACAGATTGATGCTAGCTTATAGGATTCAGAATAAAGTTGCATAAGACAAAATACTGAAGTAAAAAGCAATAAAAGTTGGACCAGTATGCTTACTGGTAGAAACGGCGAAGGCGAGCGGCGTGCCAGGTGTTTTTGATTGGGCTGCCGTCCGGATGAGCCAATTTGTAGGTGCCTGGTCGGACCACTTCAATCACCACATATGGACCTTCCCAGTTGGGCATAAGCTTGCCTTTTTTTGCTGGCATGGAGGTGGCTAACTCCCGAAGCACTAAGTCCCCGGCTCGAAAAGATCTTTTCTTCACCCCCGAATCATAGTACTGGGCTGCCTGCAGTTGGTACCTTAAGTTTCTTTGGTGGGCAGCCTCTCTTTCTTCTTCTAGTAAGTCCACATTTGCTCGAAGTCCGAACTCATTTGTCTCCACGTTAAACGTTTCTGTTCGGTACGACTCTAAACCAACTTCGACAGGTAGAAGGGCATCAGTTCCGAAGGCCAGTTTGAAAGGTGTTTCCCCGGTTGAAGATCTTGTAGTGGTTCGGTAAGCCCATAGGACCCATGGTAGTTCTTCAGCCCAAAGTCCCTTAGCTTCCCCTAGCCTTTTCTTGATTCCATCAAAAATAATTTTGTTGGCCGCCTCGATCGCCCCGTTTCCTTGGGGATGCCCTACTGAACTGAACTTCTGTTTTATCCCGAATTGAGCCAGGAATTTTCTGAACTTGCTCCCAATGAATTGAGTACCGTTATCGGACACACAAACCATAGGTATGCCAAACCTCAAGATCACCTGTTCCAGCATGAATTTCTTCGCGGCCTCTTCGGTAATGGCCGAAAGGGGTTTTGCTTCTATCCACTTTGTCATATAGTCGATTGCCACAATACAGTATTTCGCTTGCTTAGTGCTGGTGGGTAGGATCCCCACAATATCGACCGCCCACATAGCAAATGGGATCGGGCTAAGGACTGAAGACATCTCTTCGGGAGGTTGCTTCGGGATTGTGCTGAATATCTGGCATTGCTTGCATTTCTTTGCATACTCTGTGGCGTCTTCTTTCATTTTTGGCCAGAAGAATCCCTGCCTAAGGATCTTGAAGGCTAAGGATCGTCCTGCCAAATGTTCTCCACAAATCCCTTCATGAACCGTCTCCAAAGCAAGCTGTTGTTCATCTTTGTCCAAACATCTGAGTAGCGGCTGGCTTACCGATCGTCTGAACAAACGGCCCCCGACCAGAGTGTAATTTCCCGACCGATACTTAACCTTCTGTGCTTCCCTTCGGTCAAGTGGTAGGATGCCTTTTTCCAAGAAGGCCCTGATGGGAGTCATCCAATTGACCCCTTGATGAATTTCCATGCACTGCTTCTTGTCTATCGAAGGTGTCTTTACTTCGGTCAGATAGATGGACCAACTTAGGTTTTGGGTTTCTGCCGAAGCTAACCTCGAGAGGGCGTCTGCCCGACTGTTGTTTTCTCTAGCTACTTGAGTTAACTCGAAAGTTTCAAACAGCAAAGATTGTTCACGTACCTTAAGGGCGTATGCCTTGGTTCGGGGATCTTTTTGCCCATACTCTCCTGAGAACTGTTTTACCACCAACATTGAATCACTGAACGCCCTTATGTGCTTAACTTCCAAATTTCTTGCCAAATCTAGCCCGACCAAGAGTGCTTCATATTCGGCTTCGTTGTTCGTCAACGGGAAAGTGAACCTGATAGCTTGACAAATCTCGAATCCTTCTGGGCTTGTAAGAATTAGCCCTGCCCCGCACTTTTCCTTGGCGACCGAACCATCGACAAACAACTTCCATTTTCCCGGTGTCTGAATCATTTGTTCTTCAGGAGCTAAGTCATTCGGCCCCGAAAAAGAGCATTCTACTATGAAATCCGCCAATGCTTGGGCTTTGATCGAAGTCCTTGGTGTATACACCAAATCATGCTCCCCCAATTCGATCGCCCAAGCAACCACTCTGCCCGATGCCTCTGGCCTTTGCAATATTTTCTTTAACGGCTGATCGGTTACAACTTTGATCGTCCTTCCCTGGAAATAGTGCCTTAGCTTTCTTGCGGCCACTACCAGTCCATAAGCGAACTTCTCTGCATTCGGATATCTTGTTTCTGCGTCCTTGAGAATATGAGAGACATAGAATACCGGATGCTGGTTTCCTTCATGTTCTTTGACCAACACGGCTCCAAGTGTTCGGTCGTTCACAGCCAAGTACAGCTGCAATGTCTCCTTCGGGTCGGGTCTCATTAAGAGTGGGGCTTTCACTAAGTACTCTTTAACATCCTTGAATGCTTTCTGGCAATTTGGCCCCCACTCGAAATTCTTGGACCCCCGAAGCACTTCAAAGAATGGTAAGGCCTTTTCGGCCGATCGGGAGATGAACCTCCTCAGGGCTGCTAGCCGTCCGGTCAGCTTTTGAATGTCCCTGATTGTCTTCGGTGCCTCCATTTCAATGACTGCTTTAATCTTCTCCGGATTGGCTTCAATTCCTCTGGCGCTAACCATGTATCCCAGAAATTTCCCACTATTCACTCCAAACGTACATTTGTTCGGATTGATCCTCATGTTGTTTCTTCTGAGCGTTTCAAAACATTCCCTCAGATCTTCTGCATGATTCCTGAAAAGGGACTTAACAATCATATCGTCCACGTAGCATTCCATGTTCCGGCCGATCTGGGCTTTGAACACTTTGTTGATCATCTTTTGGAATGTTGCCCCGGCATTCTTCAAGCCGAAAGGCATCTTGATGTAGGCATAAGTGCCATTCGGTGTGATGAATGCTGTCTTGGGAACGTCCTCGGCATTCATGGCAATTTGGTGGTATCCTGAGAATGCATCCAGGAAACTGAGTATTTGATGCCCCGAAGTAGCATCTATCAGTTGGTCAATGTTTGGCAAGGGATAGTGGTCTTTTGGGCAATGCTTATTCAGGTCGGTGTAGTCGACACACATCCTCCACTTGCCATTAGATTTCTTCACCACCACTACGTTTGCCAACCAGTCGGGATAGTCTATCTCTTCAATGAACTTTGCTTCCAGCAATTTTTCGACTTCAACTTGGATTACTTTCTGCCTTTCCATGGCGAAATTCCTCTTCTTTTGTCTTACGGGCTTGGCTTCGGGAGCTACATTTAAACAGTGTTTGGCAACCGCAGGGTCCAAACCTGGCATATCTTCGGGATTCCATGCGAATACGTCGTGGAATTCCCTAATGACCTTGATGACTTTCTCTTTTAATTTCGGCTCCATGTTCTTTCCAATTTGGATCATCTTTCCCGACTGACCCACGTATAGTTCTACCTCTTCGGTCTCTGCAGCCGGCTCAGCAATCGGGCTTGACAGGTCGGCCCCAAACTTTTCCAACTCAATGTTCAGCAGTTGGTGGCTGCCCCCAGCTTCGGTCTCATTTCTTTTCCTTTTTCCGGCTTCGGTCATCTCTATGTCTTTGTCTCTTTCCAAATCCTCCAACATGATTATTCTGGCGGCTTTCTGATCGCCTCTCATTTCTCCAACTCCATGTTCTGTTGAGAACTTCAACTTTAGATGAGGGACAGAGGACACGGCCTGGAACAAAGATAAGGCTGGCCTTCCCAAAATTCCGTTGTATGGACTATCGACCCGGACGACATAGAACTTTGCTTCCTTCACCACAGTGTACGGCGCTTTTCCCATCATGACAGACAAAGTGATGGTCCCTTCTATCGGTACAGGCTGATTACCGAAACCATACAAGGGCGCCTCGTGGCATGGCTCCAACTGTTCACCTCCCAAATTCATCTTGCAATATGTCCGGTGATATAGAATGTTGACTGAGCTCCCTTCGTCCACCAACATTCTCCATATCTTGTTTTCCCCGATTACTGGGTTTATAACAAGTGGGTCTTCGTGCGGCCATATCACGTCTTCGTAGTCATCTTCTGTGAAGGAGATAGGCAATGGTTGCTTAGCTGAACTTGATTGGTACAGGTTGTAGATCTGTCTGGCGTACTTTTTCCTTGCTGTCTTACTATCCCGATCAAGCACTGTTCCTCCGGAAATTGTCCTGACCTCCCCTCTGTACTTCTCCGAACTCTCAGCTTCCTTCCTTTTCTCCTTGGACTCGAGTTTGTCCCTCAAGTCGCCCACGGATTGGGTCAGTTCCCCATCTTTGATCATTCTTTCAATTAACTTCTTCAAATGATAGCACTCCTCGGTGTTGTGACCTTTGTCCCGATGGTAGTCACAATACTTGCTGTCGCTTCTTCTGTTCTCAGGGGTCTTCAACTTGGGTGGTCTGACGAACCCAGGTTTACCCTTTATCTCATGGAGAATCTTCGAGATAGGTGTGTTTAATGGTGTGAACACAGTGCTATCTCTATCTCTTCTTCGTTCGGCCCCTTTGTCGGGCCTTGTATCATTCAACCTGCTCTTGATATCTCCTCGACCCCTTCGGTCGTCTCTTCTGCCATCCCTTCGGTCATCCCTCCTGTCATACCTATCATTTTTCTTCTCCTTGTACCCCCCGATTGATTCCAATTTTCTTCTAATGGCCTCTCCTCTCACATATATATCATTTAAAGATTTGGGAGGCATATCATAAAGAGAGGACCGAAGCTTCTTACCTTTGACAGGGTCGAGGCCTGCTGCGAGGAATCCAGCCGCCTTGACTTTGTCCAAGTTGGTGACCATGCCAGCTTCTTCTTTGAACCTTGCTAAGTAATCACCCAAATCTTCGTTCGGCCCCTGCCTGCAGTGGATCAGTGCTTCAGTATCCTTCTCTCTTCGGCACAAATGCGAGTAGTGCCTCAAGAATTTTTTCTTCACTTGCTCATACGAGCCTATCGATCTAGGTCTCAGCGACCTGTACCACATGGATGCATTCCCCTTCAGGTAGGTCTTGAACATCTTACACAGCATCACATCGCAGTGCCCCATCCCAGTCATGAGCGATTCATATTTCTCACAATGATCTTCGGGGTCACCCTTTCCGTTAAATTCATTCATCTTCGGGAACTGCCTTCCGGGAGGCGGTCGAAAGTGTTCGACGTCTTCGGTCACCACTGGCTCGTGGCTAACCTTTCTCTCTCCAAACATGGCCTTCTCAATTCTCCGGATGCGATCGTCCGTATGTGGACCCTCCTCTTCCGAATCGGAGGAATAAACCACCTTTGACCGGGTTCTCCTCGAGTTTGATTCGGAGTCCCCTGACTCATCTTCATCAATTCTGGTTCTTGGTCTTTTGTCTCTTCGGTCGTCCAACTCCGGGTCTTCGGCTTCTAGAGCCTCGCGGAGTACCTTTTCCTGTAACTCGATCTCCTCCCTTTGGATCTTTAGGGCTTCTAACCTCAAACGGTCGGCCTCCCTTTTTTTTGCCAGACGTTCGGCCTCCCTGCTGCTTTTCTCTTTCTCTATCTCTTTCCGTTTCCCCTTGGCTTTTTGTTCTTCTCGCCACTTCATCAGAATTTCCCGTTGCTCTTCGGGAGACGGTACGTCCCCCTCTTCGTCGAAAATCAAATGTCTTGGGGTGATGGGAGGAGTGGTGAGAGTGTTTACAGCCATAGTGCCATCATCAGCCGTTGGTATTTCGGTTTCGTTCGCCATTACTAACAATATAATCCAACACAAACGTAACTCTGTGTTCCCACAGACGGCGCCAAATGTTGTAACCAATTTCTGTCGGTGTATCCGTTCGGTCGGACCTGCAATTGAAGAAGAATGCGAGGGTGTGGCCCCCCGATTCACCTCCGGTGTGAGAATAAGTTAACTGGTTCTTTTTTGAGTAAAGGTAAACGCAGAGTGTTTGTGTTGTGTGTAAGTAATTGAATGAATGAACCCAAACCTTTGTTCACCTCTTTATCCTCGATGTTGGCAGTTACCGGAGAGTAAAGTGAGTGGTGAACGTGTTCCACGTTCCCACGTTCCCAGGGATATACAACCGAACGAACCGTTGTAAATGAAGGGACCGGATGACATGGGCCTTCGCCAAACCGGTACTCATTCCATGACTGGGCCTTCGGTCCAGCCCAGTAAGAAGTTAGGCCTCTAACAGTTATATATGAAGCTTGTATAGTCCCATGAACGCATGCCTGCATGACCATTCCAAAGCATGTAAGGCCTCGGAGGTGAAACAAACAAATTAATAATCCTTAAAATTTCTTTTGCTAAATGTGCTAATGACAAATTAGGATTCATGTAAATTTCAAAAATATATCAAACAGCGTCATGGAAATTACCAGAATGAATAGAGTTGTCAAGACTTGCAATGGTAAAGGATAAAGAGATATGATTATTATTAATAGATAGATATGATATATGTAAGGTGATTTGAATATAGATGTGCAAGATTTGCATATAGAATTTCTAAAATTTAAGGATCTCCAATTTTCAAATCTATTATATATTACTTTGTAAGATATGTGATGTATTTTTAAATCTATTATATGCAAATTGGTATTATCAAAGTCCCCTAAAATTCAGGTCGGCGCTACTTAACAATATTGGTATTTGGTAATAAGTTGGTTTTTATCTCAAAGTACCAAAATATATTAGTGTTAGTTGTCTAGTATTACAGGCCAAATTGGGCTTTTTAGAGAAGGTCTCTTAAGATGACCAATTAGACAACGATTAGGGAGAGAGGTGGACTTGAAGAACTTGGGCTTCGCAAAATTGTACGTTATTTCAATCTTCCCTATTGCTTTTGGTTTGGTTGAATTAAAGGCTTTCCCTGTAATTTTTTTTTTTTTTTTGGATTCGAGAAAATCAACAAATTCAATAAATTTTGTTTCGGGAACAAAATCGGGCAAAACTGCCTAAGGTGTAATACTCCCTCCATTCCTTTTTAATAGTAGCTTTGACTTTTTGCACGTATTTTAATGTACAAAAAATCATATTTCAATATGTTATTTTTGAAAATTTCTTTTTTTGAATAAAAGTTTAGCATTTAAATTTTTATTCAAAAAAAGAAAATTTTAAAAATAACATATAGAAGTACGATTTTTTTGCACCTTAAAATATGTGCAAAAAGTCAAAACGACTACTCCCTCCGTCCCTAATTAATTGTCCAGTTTGACTTTTAAATTGTCAAATTAACCAATTTTTGACCAAAGATTAAAAGTTATCCTTCTATTATTTTAAAAAACGGAAAAGTACATATTAAAATAGATTAGATATACTTTAAAATGATATAACTTTTTTTATTTTTTTAAAATATACAATATATGTAAATTTCAGTCAAAATTTGATCAATTTGACCACTGAAAAGTCGGACAACTAATTAGGGACGAAGAGAGTATTAAAAAGGAACGAGGGAGTATCTTTTTCTTTTTTTTTTCAAAAAAATAAAACATAACTTTCTGAAATCGAGGTAACTTAACTTGAAAATTGCGTGAGGTGAATAGGGTGATTTTCATGACTTTTTTTTTTTTTTTTTATAATAAAGTGCTTAGAGCATCTTCAAGAGCCTCTCTATTGTAGCTCTTAACTCAAAAAATGAGGAGAGAGAATAAAAATCAAGCTCCAAGAGACTCTTAGAGGCTCTTTAAAAAGTTAAGAGTTTCTTCTCTCTCCTCTATTTTAGGAGCAACTAGTAGCTCTTAACTTAATATTTTATTAGTAAAATAGTGGTTCTTCTCTCTCATCTATTGATTGTTTGTCCAAGTGGAATTGAAATATGAATAAAATATAAAATAAAGAGCCATAATAGAGAGCATTGTTGGAGTTGACACACAAATCAATGTAATAACTTGCTAAGAGCTTAATTGTTTATAATATATTTAGGAGTGAGCTAAGAGACTCTTGGAGATGCTCTTAGATGCTTACAAATGAGTATTTGTTCTAACAATTCTCGGGAGTGAACGAGGATCGAACCATGACCTGAATCGACAAAGATATACGTTTTAACCACTTCAGTTATCCAACCTTGCTAGGTGATTTTCATATCTTAAAAGTCCAAAAAAATGTATAAATATACAAGGGAAATTCTCAATGATACCACTGTACTTTTGGCTTTTGCCAATGGTACCATTACGTTTTTGACTCCTCTTAACGGTACCCTTAACAAATTGACTTTCTAGCAGAAATACCATTCTGTTAGAAAAACGTTATAGAAACGTTAAGTAGGGTAAAAAGGACATGGTACCACTAGCAAAAATCAAAAGTACGATGGTACTATTGAGAATTTTTTAAAATATATTTGAAGAATTCTGGTTGGCCCCAAACCTGTTGAAAAATTATAAGAACAATCTTGGCCACGCGATGCAGTATGCAACAAAAAAATAGGTTGAATATTGGCCCCAAACCCTACTTAACATTTCTATAACGTTTTTCGTAAAGAATGGTATTTCTGTTAAGAAGTCAATTTATTAAGGGTATCGTTTAGAGGAGTCAAAAAAGTAATGGTACCATTGGCAAAAGCCAAAAGTACAGTGGTACCATTGAGAATTTCCCAATATACAAAGAAGCATGTATATCTCGTTTTGGAGTGCAAGTCTGTAATTTAGCAAACTGAAACGGAAAATGATTTTGAGCTTAGCATAATCAATTATCGATGTTTAGAATATCGAATCTTGATCTTATGAAACAAAAAACAAATATAGGGAATATGAAACAAAAAACAAATATAGTTCCCTATTCTTGGATTAATGGCTATTACAAAAGCTTATTTTTGCTACGATTTTTAACTTTTTAAATATTTGGTGCCCGCTCCCATTATCCAACTCGTTCGGTAGGGTTTCCTTCTGCCATAATCTCAAAATGAAGTTGTAAAAAGAAGTGGATTGCAATTTGCAGCAGGTCCATAATGCAACTGGCACAGCATAAAATTGGTAGGTAAAGAAGAGATTAAATATATCGGAGTACTTGATGATTTCCTCCTATATACAAAATATAAAGTAAAACTTCTATAAATTAATAAAATTTGGACAGGATAATTCTATTAATTTAGAGAGGTATTAATTAATCGATAAATTAATAATTATTAATTTATAGAGATTTTTGACATTAAAAAAAATAATTTCCAATTATATACATTTAAATAGATTGAATTGTACAATTTATGTTTTATAGTTAATTCAATTAATTAAATATACATTGTTTTACAAATTCAATGAGTATTAGCTAAATTCAAAACAAAGATTCATGTATATTTAGATGATATCAAAAATAAAATAACATTTTTGGAACCATTTGAGCATTCAAGATATCAAAAACATTGATTAATAACTTTTTAATACTTTACGAAAACACCACATTCGAACTTTTGAATGCAACAAACAGGATTAAGATGAGTTTCAAATAGATTCAAATTTTAGGAACCGTAGAATCATATTTTACAAAAGGGTAATACATATATTTTTATGATTATAAAGGATTTATTAATTATAATATTATTGGGAACATATATTTATATAGGGTTTTTCAAAAAAAATTATTATCTTATTATCTAATCGAAATTGATCATTTTTTGAACTGACCCAAGTTGGGACCGAAGAAAATTATTAACTTAGAGAGATTATTAATTTATCGAGTATTAATTTAACGAGATTTTAATGTATATTCAAATCCCCATGGGGAATATTTGAGAGTGTATATACAATAGGGTTTGTCTAGTGTGTACCCAAGGGCACATGCTAAGAATCCATGTTTGATGAGTTGAAAAATTTTAATTAATGAAATTTCTACCAATCAAATTTTGACAACTAACCGGGTACGAATTCTTATGTGCCCTTGGACACACACTGCAAAAACATTATACGTACATATCTATATCATATACTCTCTCCGTCCCAAATTAACTGTCCTATTTGACTTTTTAGTGGTCAAATTGACCAATTTTTGACTGCAAATTAAAAATTATTCTTTTATAATTTTAATAAATTAAAAGTTACATATTAAAGTATATTACATATACTTTTAAATGATATAAAATTTATAATTGTTTCAATTATATATTATATGTAATTTCCAGTCAAAGTTGGGTCAATTTGATCACTGAAAAGTCAAACAAGACAGTTAATTTGGAATGGAGGGAGTACTAAAAAGAAATTTCCTATTTCCAATTTCTCTCCCAAAGTTCCCTCCTCTCTCTCCTCTTACTTCTTCAAATATTTGTTTTTCTACTTTTCTCTCTCCTCCCACTTTACACACTAATATTAATTTTTTCTCCATTTTTTCCTCCCTCATTCTCTTTCTCTTCTCCATTCAATTATTATTTTACATTTTTTCCCTCAATTCTTATTTTCCCTCAAAGTATCTCATTCATTTTTTTTTTCTTATCATCCATTATTTCTATTTACATTTAAATTAGCATTTATTCCATCTCATATTTGTCACACTTTTCTTAAATGTTAATTTTTTTTTTAATTTCCATCATATTATTTTTTATAAATAATAGTACAAGCTAAATAAAATTTAATCCTCATTAAATTTGTATTTCATACTTTTTTATAAATATTTACAACTTTCAACATACTATAATTTTTTTCCACGATTATTTAAATTATATATAGCATTTTTATATAAATAATCAATATTTGAAATTTATTTTATCTATAATATTATATGTGAAGAGCATTCCGTTTTTCTAATATTTTGAATTTAGAAAATTTAACCAAAATAACTAGCATTCTGATGATATATATTAGTGAAGAGATTCATTACTTGAGGATTGCAAGTTTATTAAGATGTTGATTTTTTATTTGCAATTGAAATTTTTGGGTTTGCAAATATTTTAGCTTCAAATGTGTAATATAATTTCGTAAGAAAAATATATTGATTATAAATGATGTTAATACTAATATCAACGATTTTGCATCTAGAAATATTTGAAAAAAATAATCTTTGACAATCGTTTTTAGTTAGTTATTCCTTATTTTGACATAACAGTTTACATAAATAATTAAAGTGGTGTACTCTAAAAATATTATTTTTGCATAAGTTAAAATATTTTGATTATATAAAAATGTTATTTTATTTAATATTTTCCCACTTATACTATATTTATAAAATAAATCGAAGAGAACTTATTATTTTATTATTAAAATACAAAATGTAACTAAACATAATCTAAAATGAAGTTATGATATATGAGAATAAAATTTTTTGCCTAACCCAAAAATTAACAGCTAATCAATTGAATTAATTTTTATTAAAATATCGAAAATATAACTACTGTAAATGAAAATTAATTATTATGAAAAAAATTGTAGGTATTTAAATTATATTTTCTCCAAAACTAACTAATTCGAATTTGAATAAATATATTTGACAAATGAAAAAAAAAATCAATGAATATAAAAATAAATTATACTAAATACAATAATAATAACACATTAATTTTTTGAATAGTATTCAAAAATATATTATTTACAAACTTATATTCAATTTGCATCAATTTTTTTACTTTTTTTTAAACATTTTTTCCAATATTATTTGAACCATCACTTTAACTCATATATTATTTGAACTATCATGAAGTAGTAAGGACCCCCTATGGGGGATATGAATTACAGGAGTAATCCTTGTTTCCTCATGGATCTTTCAAACATTTCAATACTGGAAAAAGCACTGATCATCTGTTTAAAGCATTTTCATTTTTGCATCACATTCATCTTTCCAGTGTGTAATTTCTAATTGTTCTCCTGCATCAATTATATATCGCATCATTTTTCTTAACATGCCCAATTTAAATGTTTAGTTCTCAAAAAAATATATCCATATATATTTACGGCAAACACTTTCTACGATTTAATTAGTTTTGTCCCAAACCATTACCATATCCTAGTAGTCCAAGAACTACTATGATATACGAACAACTATATATATCTTACTTACCACCACACATATATGCACAACATATACCAGTTATCAGATGTGCATGATGTATCCATGCTTATAGATAATATGTATACATGTAATCCAGCATCTTTCCTCCAGTATCTACAAATCCTAAGAATCTAGGAGTAATCTTTGTGTACTCGCTACTCAGGATAACTCAAACAGTATAGTACAGAAATATAATAAGTATATGCATGGTCAGTTTAGAGCCAGCATCTATTTTCCAAGTGTCCAAAAATGCTCCTTACATCAAGTCAAATACAACAAGAACCCTATTATCTAACGTATTACTATCCTTGATGCGTCAAAACATGTACTGCAGATCCTTCTCACTAATTAGTACTCCACTGCCATAAACATGGGGAGTATGGAGAGAGATGACATGAAAAAGTCGGAAAAGGCGCCGTGCTACACATAAAATAGGCTATTAAGTAGATGTAGAGCATCAGCTGAGCTAGTAGTAGTAGATGGTATCTTCTATACATATAATTAGTGTGTGTATTGGTAGAGCATATATAGCTAGATGCCATTCACTTGTCATTCAGTGTCTCCCCTTGGCAACGGTTTGAGAAATTTAAGGGGCTTGTGACCGACCATTGAAATACTCAAAGCAAACAAAAAAGTTGAGTTTGGTCCATGCTTTACTTGCTTGCTTATGCAGCCTTATGCTATGTGTGTGATGTTATAGCAGGTCCAATGCCCACTTAGCACTTATGGAAAGGTCCAATCCACTAGATTTTCTATTTTGTTTTTATTTAAATTCATTTTATGTTTTTAATTAAGTGAGTATTAAGTTTTATCTACATTTACTTTTTGAAATTCTAAAATTGTCAAATGTGATACGAAAATGAGTACGAAGTTACCATAAATCTACGTACATCTTAACATCTGACATTGCGTTTGTATATGACCAATATCATGCAAATTAATTTATGAGGAGTAAAAAGTTGTGGGTTGTGGAGGGTGCATCATTTAAGGGGTGCATGCGACTGAGCTTTCTATGAAAAATTTATTATAAGAACAGATTGGACAATGAATAAATTGCAATTTAGGGTCATGGAGAAGAAGAGTTCCATATTAATGAAATAACGAATTCCACGCGAGTACAACTGGAGAATACAACTGGCTGGATCTGGACCTGAATATGAATGAATGGATATTAAGGTGGAAGGAAAAAGGCAAGGAGATTGAAAAACAAAACAGAACAGGGGCTAAAAAGCTCTGCTACACAACAACTTCTTCTTCTCTGAACAAATCTGCATGCCTGCCTCCTCCCTGCTACGTATATATCTCTTTCTGTTTGTGTTCAGAAAGAGATAATGAAAGAGAAGAGAGAACATACATACATACAGACTTACAAAAGCTCACATGTATGTATAAATTCCCAAAAACACAATGTTCAACAGTGGCACTGTCTCTGTTGTTAGCAACAAACAAACATAAAAATCCAAACTTTAAAAGGGGGATGGCATTTTCTCTAAAATAAATAAGGATATTTGATGAATGAATGTTAGGAAAAGTATTAAATTTTAGAGCCGCGTTCTTCAGAACAATCATTATTATACTTCTGCTCACTTGTTGCTTTTCTTTGGGTATAGTAGTAATAAAGTAGTAGCACACCCATATTAATAACCTTGCTTAACTGAGACGTCCTAATAGGGATGGGAAAAAAATCCGATCCGACGGATACCCGATCCGAAACCCGAAATTTTGGATAACCCGAACCCGATTTTTTGGATTTGGATTTGGATTTGGATTTGATTTTCAGACCCGAAAATTTTGGATTTGGATTTGGATATTATGAAACCCGATCCGAAACCCGATCCGAAACCCGAAAACCGATCCAAACCCGATCCGAACCCGAAACCCGAAAAAAACCCGAATATATATATATATATATATATATATATATATATATATATATACATACATACATATATGTATATGTATATGTATATAATTTATACTATAATATATTTCATAATGTAATACATTTATCTACGTGGGACGAAGCACTAGTTACGAGTACAGGACAACATAATAGTGTTCTATTATGATCTCCAACCAAATTAATTTTTATTTTGTGAAAATTTGGGAATATCTTTTAATTAGATATATATTGACATCCGTACGGTTGGATCGTCGAAAAATATTTTTAAAAGAATAGAAACAATAATGTGGGACGAAGCACTTGTTACGAGTACACGACAACATAGTAGTGTTCTATTAAGATCCCCAACCAAATTAATTTTTTATTTTGTGAAACTTTGGGAATATCTTTTAATTAGATATATATTGACATCCGTACGTTTGGATCGTCGAAAAATATTTTTAAAAAAATAGAAACAATAATTATACTATTAAAATTAAAATAGACCACTAAGAATATCAACTTTTATCTATTTAATAAATTGTCATGGATGTAGCGGTATTTTTTAACTTACTGACACTATTTTTTTATTTTTTTGTTAAGCAACTTATTTACACTATTTTTAATTTTGAATACCCGAAAAAAACCCGATCCGATCCAAAACCCGACGGATTTGGATTTGGATATTGAGTTTTGGATCCGAAACCCGATACGATCCGAAACCCGAAACCCGAAAATATTTGGATTTGGATTTGGATTTTGCAAAACCCGAGCCGAACCCGACCCGTTCCCATCCCTACGTCCTAATCACACATTGCACCAGCTCATTTCTCTCGTCTTTTTTCTGCTACTGCTTTTATGCGCGCCTTCTTTGTTTTTGGCCCTTGCCTTTAAGAGTAGTGCTAGAGGTACCAAATTGAATACCAAAATTTAGTATCAAATTACATGATACTAATTACTTGGCATTTTGAAATGTTTTAATTGGATGATCCTGACGGATCCATTATAATTATAATCAATCAAAACAATGTCATGTAATTTTGTAACAATTTTTAGTAACCAATTTGGTACCTCTAGCATTTCTTTTTTAAATTTTCATGTCTAAAACCGAATTCCTCCGAACCATTTTTACATTATTATATTATTAATGATATATTTCTTAAATATCTTTACTTATTTATTTGGACTGTGGTGATAGCAATTAGCAAACCAACCCTAGCCACTATTGTCTCTCACATTGTAAGAAGTCTCTCACATTGTAAGAACAAGTGAGGGAGGCATAAAACCTTAGTAATTGGCATTTTTTTAAACGTCAATTTTTTTATTTTTTTTTGCTAAGTTTAAGGAATACACATATTCTGAACACAGGCTCGTATATGAAAAATGGGTGAGATGAAAAAAGTACAAATTATTCAAATTTAATAATTATTTTCGTAAATGCAATAATTAAACAAAAGACCATACCAAGCACTAATAAAAGGAAACAAGAGGAATAGGAGCTACACAAGAAAAAGAAACTGGGTATAAAATGAAATGGAGGAAGCTAGTACTAGAGTTGGTAAATTCTTTACTCTTGCTGGTGAAAGATAGCTAGGGTTAAGTGTGTCAAATCGATAATAGTATATTGGCCCATCCATCCATATCCATTCTTCCAAAAATGGGTGACACCAAAGGAGGAGACACAAAGAAACACCAACAGCAAAAACAACATTTGACCGATTCCACAACCTCATCTTCTCCTCCAACTCATCCCCAGCAAGCAGCAGCAGTTCAAGATTCAAACACTGATTCCATTCCACATCATATAGTTGGAGTCAGTAGTTCATCCTTTATCTCCCCACCTCCTCTTTACCCAAATATTCCAACTCATCATCATGTTTCACCCACACTACTACCTAGTTCATTTGATCAAAACCAGATGTTTGATCCTACTTTAGGTACTACTACTAGTAATATAGTGATCAATACCAATCCAAAAAGACCAAGATATACTTCTGCAGGACAGTGGAAGCTCTTGCCTTCTCCATCCCCATCACAAAAACAAACTCTTCCTTATCAACAGGTTGTTAATCCGGTGGTGCTCAGCAATGAGTCTACTCCCTCTCCTTCAGCACCCTCAAATCAACCTGCTTCAGTTACAGCAGCTGCAGCAGCTTCATCTTCCGACACTGCGGCATCCTCGCCTTCTCACCCTTCTCTATCTGGCTCCGCAGCCTCAGCTGGCCAAGAGTGTACTAATTTATCAGAAGCTGGTGGAGATCAGCAGCAACTGGATCAACAGCAGCAGCACTTGCATATGAGAAAAGGGAAAATTGTAAGCCCACCATGGAAACCTAATGAAGCCCTATTGTTAGCTAGGGCTTGGAGGATTCAATACGAGGGTGGATCAAAAACAACACCACAAGAGATGGGTGGATCAGGAGGCAGATCAGGAACAAAGACAAGGGCTGAAAAAGATCAACAAGTGTCGGATTATTTGCAGAGCCATGGTGTGAATAGAGATGCAAAACAAGCAGGTACAAAATGGGATAACATGTTAGGTGACTATAGAAAGGTTTACAAGTGGGAGAGATTCGGAGGTAGGGATCAAACAGGCAGGAGTTACTTCAGGCTTTCCGGTCCCGAAAGAAAAAATAATAATTTGCCTGCTACTTTCGACGAAGAAGTTTACGAAGAATTATGCCAGTTCATGGGTTCTAGAATGAGAACACTCATTTCCAGTACCAGACCTGGTGCTTTCGATGATCCCCGCCCATCTCACATGCCCCTTAGATCCTTGCCTCCCCCTCCCATTTTTCGCGACGACCATGATATCCCTCTTACCGGTACTAATTAATCGCTATACCTTAAGATTCAATAATACATCGAAACTGGATATTAATTTACTTAATCCTTAACATTGTTCGTAAATTAGGTCCGATAATGTAAAACTTTGATTTTTTTTTTTTCAATTTTTTTACAGCAAGGGCTAAACACCTAGTAGGGTTGACAAGCGGCGGAGAAGCGTTTGGTCAAGGAAGAAGAGGGAGTTTGCTAGGGTATGATACAAGTAGCTCAACCGATGTAATGGGAGGGGCGTCGCGAGAATTGAAAAGAATAGGTAAAGTGAGAATGATATGGGAAGAATCGGTGAATTTATGGGGAGAAGAAGGTGAGCATCACAGAGGAAGAGTGAAGCTACAAGGATTGAGCTTCTTGAATGCAGATGAGTTAACATTTTTAGATGAATCAATGGTGGCATGCACTTTAGAAACATTTGAAGATTCTACTCCTCTCAAAGGATTCTCTGTTGATAAATTTCATTCTGGTCAACAAATTAAAGTCTTTGGCAGAAGAAACTCTTCCTCCTCTGCTCCACCTCCTCTTTCTTCCTATTCTGCAGGTATGTGTACATTTTATGCACATTGTTGTACACTGCACAAACATTGTTGGTCAAATGTTAATTTTGCTAGTCGGTTGCACAAAGTTGTACACTGCCTTTAATTTTATTTATCCTATGTTATACCTATATATATTTGGTGTTCCTGCGAGAAATTTTTTGGATCCGCCCTTGCTAATATAATTATACTCCTTAATTAACGGTCTGTTTGTACAACCCAGGTTTCCACGACAGGAACCAGCTTCCATCTACCGAACCTTCTATAAGATGTGAGTCTTGCTTTTTCGTCCTAGAAAATATTTTATGTACATAACAATGTGGGAATCTTTATATTTTTTCTCTTTAAAAAACTACTCCCTTGCATGAGCTTTTTCAACACATATGGTAGTGTATGATGTAGTTACCAATAGAGTAGTAGTAATACATTTTTAGTAGTGCTATTGACTATAAAGTTCTTGCTTTATTAAACTGAATTTAGTTAGAATTTCTTATTTTACTCAAAAGTACTTGTGATTTGTGATATATTTTTAATTTGGTCTGCTAGATTATGTTATTTTATTCTGATGCCTCAAAATGGAATTATTCCCTTTATCTTTTTTGAACAATGTATCTGTTCCATGATTTGCATTGTTTTTTAATCAATGCACAGCTATATCTGCATGGGAATTTCAAGATCCAACAGATTATTATTTGGGATGTCTGAAAATTCCCCCACCAACACTACCAAGTTTGGTTGAGCTCTCATGGCACTTACAAGATCCACCGGCGGAAGAGCTACGCTTCCCTTTGCGAAAGGATGTGTACAAAGACTTGCCTCAAGGGAAAGAACTCTTCTTCACCACCTCCAGTGAACTATTGGATTGTAGAGCTATTGTATATGAAATCCTGAGCCCAATTATACGATCGAACCCTAGTCTCACTGCCACCACTAGAGAATCTTTTATTGGCCTCTGGGATGATTGCATCAATCGACTAATTTCCAAATTCTGTTCTCTAGATATGGTATTTCTTCGAAAACCAACTTCACATTCAGCTGCTGATGATACAATCCAAGATGAATGGCCTAATCTTACAGCTTTCGTGCGGAATTTCTGTTTGTGGAGAGGGGAGGAGACTGATCAAGTAAGGGAAGGTCATGTTGATCCATCTAATTCAATTGTTGATAAGCTTTCTTGGACTTACATGGACCTTCCTTACGTATTAGGCTACTACGCAGTTGGCTACACTGTTACATTCTGTGCATTTAGCCAATCACAAGAAGGTAATATTATCCGAACCGATCTTTGCACACTAGACTTGTCCACACCAGCTGAAAGACTAAAAGCCCTAATCCCATGTTGGAGAATTGCTGGATTGCTGCATTTGTTAGCTGAAAGATGTTTAATTTGCATTAAGAAAGCTGGAAACAGTCCTAAGCTTTTGCCTTACAGTGATTTCGAAAGAATCGACTCGGGTAATGGCAATGTCGTAGAAATGACACCGAACACAGTTACGAAGTATTTCTCAAACAAGAGAAAATGGTGCGCAGTGAAAGAAATATACGATTTTCTCGATCAAAGAATCCCCCATACCGAAATTATATTCGGAGTTTCGGAAAAAGACTTGGCACTCACATTAAAACCAAGAGGCTGCAAATTCAAGCCAAGAAACATACAACAACTAATAGAAGCACTCAAATGCGTGACAGAAGCATTAGTTGCACTACATGACCTATCTTTCATGCACCGAGACTTAGAGTGGGAAAAAGTGGTAATGAGAGTAAGTGCAAGAGACAACAACAACAACAACAAGACGGAGTG
Organism: Saposhnikovia divaricata; assembly: GCA_036435485.1. Taxonomy (NCBI): domain Eukaryota; kingdom Viridiplantae; phylum Streptophyta; class Magnoliopsida; order Apiales; family Apiaceae; genus Saposhnikovia; species Saposhnikovia divaricata. The sequence continues at coordinate 41,648,834 of CM071599.1, forward strand.
GTTGTTGACAGGTTTCGAAGAGGCGGTGGGAGCACCGCAGATATACCCACATGCAGCGGCGAGTGGGAAGCACGCGCCGGAGATGGGAAGGGGAATGCATGGAGTGAAAGTAGATGTATGGGGAGTAGGGATGCTAGTGAAGAGCAGTGGAGTGGTGAGTATACCAAAGCAACTGAGAGAATTGCAGAATAGATGTTTGGACCCGAACCCCGAGCAACGTCCAACGGCGGCGGACTGCTACCACCACCTGCTGCAGTTACACTCTTCAATGCCACCAGTTGCAGCTGAGTACAACGTTTGATTGATAAGTGTATTTGATATATGATGATGTTTGATGTTATGTTGATTAATATTTTGTTTTAAACAACAAAAAATATCGGAGGTTGTGGTGTAACATGTGACTTCTGGTTTAAGATAGGCTTAGCGGTCAATGCTAGTAGTAGTGTTTCTGAAGAGGTGTACTGTCTGAGAACCTTCTTGTCAATTTCAACTCGATCATCAGTGAGCAAATTAGTGGTAGGTCTTAGTAGTATTTGAAGTGCATTCTAGTGGTTGATTTGACTTCACGTAGCCATATATATAAAAATTCAGTTATGCTAGATTCGTCTTCATAAGTCTTGCAAATTTATAAAGAGGTCGTGATGGTTGACAATGTCTTGACGTAATCATCATTTTATTATAACTTTTCACGAAAAGGATTAACTCTAAAAAATTTGTGGATGTTGGGAATAAAATTATATTTATACTATACTATTACAAGCTTGTGTGGATATAGGATTAACATTATATCTAAATTATACTTCCTCCGTCCCATTTTATATGAACCTTATTCCTTTTTGGGACGTCCCAAAAAGAATGAACCTATTATACTTACTATTTTTGAACACTACTTTTCACTATTACACCCGCTACTTCTTCATTTCATACTCTTTTTTATATTAAATAAATACTATTACACCCACTACTTTTCTCCACTATCTCAAATATATTATTAAATATTAATAGGTCCCACCACTTTACCAACTTTTTAACTAACTTTACTCTATTTCTACTATCTTTTCTTAATCTTCGTGAAAGTCAAACCAGTTCATATATTATGGGACGGAGGTAGTATTATTATAGCGTGAAATAGGGTATATTTAGTTGTTTATTGATTTGATACATTACATTTGATAAATTGAATAACAGTTGTTAGATTATAAGATAAATAAAAAAGGATCGTTAGATGTAATGCTAAAAAATATTCTTTTTATAATATATAAAATACTCTTATTGATTCGAATCCCGTTAATTATACATTATTATTAAACATTTATATCATCTTATAAAACTGCTCCTAAAAGTTCAAGATTCAATTCTCGTCGACAACATATTTTTGTTATAAATTTATATTATATATTTTCACCATATTATTATTAAACATTTATATTATATTATAGAGAAAAATTTTATGGAGATCATCATTTCATTGGAGATCGCGGAGACCATATACTTTCTGCATTCAAAACTTATTATTTTGCAAAACGTGTTACATGAAAATCACTATTTTGTTGGAAATCTTCAAAATCAAATATGTTTTGCAAGCAAAATATGTATGTTTTGTAAAGTTCTGCAAACAGAATGTGATTTGCAGAACAATTTGTGTAACACCCCAATCCCACATCGAAGAGATCTGGGACTTTAGTCTAATTTATAAGGAAAAGTACTACTACTAACTGCACCAACAAATCATGATCTATTGGGGGCCTTTGGTGGGCTTGTGGACTCCCCAAGTTGGCTGCATTTAGGCCAGTTTGCTTTGGCTTATTTCGGATTCGGAACTGGGACTCGACACGATTTTCGAAAAGACTCGGGATTTGACCTGGGTTGTCTCATATGGTATCTGAGCCGACTCTTGAAAGGTTGATTCGTCAAGTTGCCAAAGGCGTGGACACGAAGCCTGGTGGTATTATCCCACAATGGACAGAGGTCCGGAGGTGGGGACACGAAGCAAGTCGGTATTATCCCACAATGGCTAGAGAAGAACGATCTTGGACCTATCGGCTTATCCGTTCAGGCATGACGAGGACGTCAAGAGTTTAAGTGGGGAAGTTTGTAACACCCCAATCCCACATCGAGGAGATTTGAGACTTTAGTTTAGTTTATAAGGCAAAATACTACTACTAAGTGCACTAACAAATCATGAACTGTTGGGGGCCTGTGGTGGGTTTGTGGACTGCCCAAGTTGGCTGCATTTAGGTCAGTTTGCTTTGGCTTATTTCGGATTCGGAATCGGGACTCGACCCGATTTTTGAAAAGACTCGGATTTGACCTGGGTTGTCACAATTTGTTTTGCAATATTTTGTTAAGAACACATGCATGATTTTCAAAATTTTCAGCAAAATAATAAAATACATAAAACATATTTTGTAAAATAACTCATTTTGCAATGTTTTACTTACAGAATATATATAGTCTCCAAGGTTTCCGATTAAAATGAGGTCTCCAAAGAACCTAACTTTATATTTTAAACTACTCCAAAAATTTTAAGATTCAATTCCCGTAAACATGTTAAATTTAAAAAGTTATTTATCTATTTTCAACATACAAGCAAAAAATATTACTATCATTTAGAATACTATAAATATGTATTATCATATTTTATATTTTCTATTATTTATATTTTTACAAATTAAAAATCAAATATTAAAATTATGAATAATAAAATAAAAATCTTTCGTTTAAAATCTTTCGTGCATCGTACGGGCTACAAACTAGTCATATATAATATTATAGCTGGAAGGTAGTTGCAAATATTCGCTTAATACGAAACAATTTCCATTTTATAATGTGCGTTTACATTTTTCAAAATTTTATTTTATATTATAATTCCAGGAGTCATTTTATGTGTTATTTTTTATTTTTTTTTAGTTATAAAGTGTCAACCACTAATGTCAAAAGAAAAAGAAATGTGTCAACTATTCCCTCAGTTCCGAAATACTTTTCCTATTTTGACTTTGGACACTGTTCATTATAAGCGATTGACTACTAATTTACGCATAATTTATAAAACAAAATATAGTCATGAGTGATCTTGTTGGATTCGTATTTGTTAATATTTTAATACAGTGAAGTTTTTATATTTAGTACTAATACGAAATTGAAGATATTAACGATCAAAAGTGTGTGTTGGCAAACGTGTCCAAAGTAAACAGGAAACGTTTTTAGGAACGGAGGGAGTACTAGTGAGTGGTGACTAGTCCTAGCTAGTCGACTGCTTTCTAATACACTCATAAATCATACTCCCTCCGTCTCAAAAAACTCTTCCCATTTTAAAAAACACGTTTGCCAACGCACACTTTTGATCGTTAATATCTTGAATTTTGTATTAGTACTAAATATAAAAACTTCACTGTATTAAAGTACTCATAAATACGAATCCAACAAGATCACTCATGACTATATTTGGTCTTATAGATTATGCGTAAATTAGTAATTTATCTTATATTATGAACATGGCCGACATTGTAAAGGGGAAGATTAATTTGAGACAGAGGGAGTACATTTCTTATACACACATATTTGCATGAAATAGGTAGTAGGAGTAAAATTTTAGGTTCATTGCATATAGAGAAATGACGTATCGATGAATTTAATTGTTCATATTCCAACAAATGGAGTACGATGTCAGTCGATGTGTGTTGAATTTCTAACCTTCACAAAATGATTTTGCAGGAACACGTCTTTACACCTCTCTAATTTATGCCGCCCAAGTGCCTTGCATTGTTTGCGAATATTAAATTACTCCATATATGTTTGATTATAAAAATTTTCGATATAACCGGTTAATCTCTGATTAATTCTCTGTAAGTTATTCAACTGATTCGATTTTTGAAATCTGATTAATCCTGTAAATTTAATTAAAATGATATGTTTAATTGTAAATTAAATTAATATATTAAATATTATTATAATATTCGATTAATACTTCGATTAATCCTTTCGTTTAATCTCCAATTACCCGATTAATCTTAAATCGGTACCTCAACCGATTTATACCGATTAACGATTTTTACAACCAAGCATATATATGTATGTAATTAATCCGAAATTCAGATATTTATGCAACTACTGTCTGCCTATATCTTTGATTCAGGACCTCCTATCTGCACAGACTACCTTGCAAATGTTTATTTAATTTGTTATCAGTCTCTTGCTGGAGTGCTACTCTAAAAAACTAGGCAGTAATGTGGGCGATTCCTCGTAAAATGTTGCTCTTCTATCTTTTACAATTTCTTTCGAGTTTCGGCAAATGCGCTTTGCTCAAATATAAGGATTAGGCTTGCTGGAAACTGTAAGCCCGTGTGAGGCTGTTATTGGGCCATGCAAAGGAAGCTCGGCTTGATACACATAAAAACAGACAATACAGAAGAGAAGGTCCACGGTCCAGATATGGGCTTCCTGATCGTTTCGTGAGGATATATCATTTGTAATTGTAACCGAAATAGAAGATGAGCATATATATTCTAGCATGTTAGGCCTGAGGCGAGCATAAATCAAAGCATAACTAAAATTGTACTATAATCCTATAACAAAAAACCATTCAGACTTGGAATAATTTAATTAAAGAAAACTGTGGAAGCGCTTAAGGTTTGCTGCCTTGAGATCACGAGTTTGATTCCCTGGGACGTTCCGGGATTAAGTGAGCTACCATGCTCGGGGGTATGAGTGTGCTAGTATGCCTTCCGGATTAGTCGAAGTGCGCGCAAGCGGGTCCGGACACCGAATTATCAAAAAAAAAAACACTTTAAACATTAAGCTCATGAAACATAAATCCATGTACACTTAAGAAGAGACTTTCTATTTTTAACTTCCATGAAGATTAAACATTAAGCTGAATGAGCTCTACATCTAAGACATTGAAACATAAATCCATATTTTACAAGCATATCACTCAGAATTTGTTACAGAAATCCGTTTAATCCTAGGAAACATCTTGAGCGTGACATCAAAGCCAATTTTCTCTTTATATAAAATATGCTTATTTTGTCTATATTAGGTAAGTTATGAGAAGAATTTTTTTTATTTCTTCAGTAAATATTTCTTTTGTAAATATTGCCACAGAAAAATATACGAGATTATATGCATTACTGACTACTTATAGGCAGGCGAATCCTATATATGATTTTTGCTCAAATAAAAACCACTCTTAAAATGAGAACTACGAACCAACACAAAATATATTATATTTCATATATTCTAAGGGCCCCGCCAGGGACACATTTACAAAAAGTCTTATAATTCAACTCTTTATCCATTCATCAAAAAAAAAAAAAGCTGCCACGTCATCATTTTTAAAAAAAATTATATTTTTTTTTGATGAATGGATAGAGGGTAGAATTATAAGACTTTTCCGTATTGGGGTACCCCTATTTCGGTCATTAGATTAGCTTAAATGTTGGATTGGAATTTGGTTTTTAGGTTTGTATTCTAAGGAGGTTTGTATTGGAGTAGCCCCCTCCTATATATAATGGGATGTGTGTCATGTTGGAGGTCCGTCATCTTAATGGACTGGACCGAAGGCCCACCTTCCCTATGGGCCGAATCGAAGGTCCGACATAGACTACGAAAAAAGGCATAATGTTTACTATACCCATTCGCTCGCAACGGTTGTATAGTTGCACGATCCTAAGGACGTGGGACACGTTTCCCCAATCACCCACTCTTCGGTAACCGACAGGAACAAAGAGAATAAGGTTAATTCAGGTTTGATTATTCATTCACTCACAATTACACACAAAAACACAAACTCTCTGCGTTCAATATTACCTTACAAAAACCAGTTAACTTATTCTCACAACGGAGATGAATCGGGGGGACAATCCCTCGCATTCTTCTCACTTGCAGGTCCGACCGAAGCAAGGCTAGGCGGATTTCTGGTTGTAACATTTGGCGCCGTCTGTGGGAACGTAGAGTTACGTTTTCGTTAAGATTTTACTAAAGACCATGGCGATTGAATAAACACCCATAACTGATAACAGCACTGTGGCAAGAAACAGCCGCACTACTCCTCCTGTTATCCCGAAGACGACTCCTCCTGTCGACCCGAGGACGACCCCTCCTGTTGTTCCAAGGCTGCTAACTTTTGATGAAGATGGGGATATGCCATCCCCCGAAGAACAACAAGAGATGCTTATGAAATGGCGAGAACAACAGAAAGCCAAAGGGAAACAGAGGGAAACAGAAAAAGAAAAGAGCAATAGGGACGTAGAGAGATTGGCTAAGAAAAGGGAGGCCGATCACTTAAGGTTACAAGCCCTAAAGCTCAAGAGAGAAGAGATCGAACTACAAGAAAAGGCACTTCGCGAGGCCCTAGAGGCCGAAGACACGGAGCCTGAAGAGCGAAGGGAGAAGAGGATCAGAGAAGATGAAGATGAGTCGTGGAACTCTGAATCGCTCTCCAAAAGAACCCGATCGAAGGTAGTTTACTCCTCCGAGTCGGAAGAAGAAGGCCCTCATACTGATGATAGAATCCGAAGGCTTGAGAAAGTCATATTTGGTGAGAGAAAGATCAGCCACGAGCCCGTGGTTACAGAAGACGTCGAGCGATTTCATCTACCCCCGGGAAGGTAGTTCCCGAAGATGCACGAGTTCAATGGAAAGGGTGACCGCGAAGACCATTGTGAGAAGTACGAATCGCTCATGACTGGTATGGGGCACTGTGACATGATGCTCTGCAAGATGTTCAAGACCTATTTGAAAGGGCCAGCGTCAATGTGGTATCGATCGCTGAGGCCCAGGTCGATTGGCTCATACGACCAGATCAAGAAAAAGTTCTTGAGGCACTATTCCCATCTGTGCTAAAGAGAGAAAGACACTGAAGCCCTGATTCATTGCAGACAGGGGCCGAACGAAGAACTGGGGGCCTACTTAGCTAGGTTCGAGGAGGAGGCTGGGATGGTCACCAACTTGGACAGAGTGAAGACAGCAGGATTCCTTGCCGCAGGTCTTGACCCCGTTAAAGGTAAGAAGTTTCGGTCCTCTCTTTACAATGTACCTCCTAAGAATTTAAATGATATTTATTTGAAGGGGGAAGCAATTAGAAGAAAAATGGAATCAATTGGGGGATATAAGGAGAGTAAAAAGAATGATAGTAGAAGGGACGATAGAAGGGATGACAGAAAGGATGACCGAAGGGGTCGTGGTGATGTCAAAAGTAGACTGAATGACACAAGGCCCGATAAGGGGGCCGATCGAAGGCGAGATAGAGATAGTACCGTGTTTACACCACTTAGCACACCCATCTCGAAGATTTTGAGTTAAAGGGTAAGCCTGGGTTCGTCCGATCGGCCAGGCCAAAGACCCCTGAAAACAGAAGGAATGAAAACAAATACTGTGATTACCATCGGGACAAGGGTCACAACACCGATGAGTGCTACCACCTAAAGAAATTGATTGAGAAAATGATCAAGGATGGAGAGCTAACCCAGTTTGTGGGAGATTTGAGAGATAAACTCGATTCAAAAGAGAAGAAGAAGGATTCCAGAAATGCTGAAGGGTCGAAAAATTATAGGGGTGAAGTCAGAACCATATCCGGAGGAACCATACTTGATCGGGACAGCAAGACAGCCCGAAAGAAGTATGCCAGACAAATCTATAGCCTCTACCATTCAAGTTCAGTCAAGCAGCCGTTACCGATCTCTTTCACGGAGGACGATTATGAGGACGTTATATGGCCACACGAAGACCCACTTGTCATAAACCCAGTCATTGGGGAGAACAAGATCTGGAAAGTGCTGGTCGATGAAGGAAGTTCGGTTAACATTCTATATCACCGGACATATAGTAAAATGAATCTTGGGGGCGAACAACTGGAGCCGTGCCATGAGGTACCACTCTATGGCTTCGGAAACCAGCCCGTACCAATAGAGGGGACAATCACCCTGTCTGTTCTGCTGGGGAAGGCACCGTACATGGTGGTCAAAGAAGCTAAGTTTTACGTAGTTCGGGTCGACAGCCCGTACAATGGCATTTTGGGGAGGCCAACCTTATCTCTTTTTCAGGTTGTGTCATCCATCCCCCATCTAAAGTTGAAGTTCCTGGCCGAGCATGGGGTCGGAGAGATGAGAGGAGACCAGAAGGCCGCCCGAATTATTATGTTGGAAGATCTGGAGAAAGACAGGGATGTAGAAATGACTGAAGCTGGTAAAAGAAAAAGAAATGAGAATGAAGCTGGGGGCAGTCATCAACTGCTGAATATAGAGTTGGAGAAATTTGGGGCCGACCTGTCTAGCCCGATTGCCGAACCAGCAGCTGAAACTGAAGAGGTGGAACTTTATGTAGGCCAGTCCGGAAAGATGATTCAAATCGGAAAGAACATGGAGCCTGAGCTAAAGGAGAAAGTTGTCAAAGTCATTAGGGATTTCCACGACGTGTTCGCCTGGGGTCCCGAAGATATGCCAGGTTTGGATCCTTCGGTAGCCAAACACTGTTTGAATGTGGCTCCCGAAGCCAAACCTGTAAAACAAAAGAAGAGAAATTTAGCCATGGCAAGGCAAAAAGTAATTCAAGCTGAAGTAGAAAAGTTACTGGAAGCGAAGTTCATTGAGGAAATCGACTATCCCGATTGGTTGGCGAATGTGGTGGTAGTCAAAAAATCAAATGGCAAATGGAGAATGTGTGTCGACTACTCCGATCTGAACAAGCACTGTCCGAAGGATCACTATCCTTTGCCAAATATCGACCAACTGATAGATGCCACTTTGGGGCATCAAATACTCAGTTTTCTAGATGCTTTCTCCAGATACCATCAAATAGCCATGAATGCCCAGGATATTCCGAAGACAGCATTCATCACCCCGAATGGAACATATGCTTACATCAAGATGCCTTTCGGACTAAAGAACGCGGGGGCCACCTTCCAAAAAATGGTGAACAAGGTCTTCAAAAACCAGATTGGACGAAATATGGAGTGTTATGTCGATGATATAATTGTGAAATCCCTTTTTAAGGATCATGCAGACGATCTGAAAGAATGTTTCGAAACGCTAAGGAAGAATAACATGAGGATCAACTCGAACAATTGTACTTTCGGGGTCAGCAGCGGAAAGTTCCTGGGTTACATGGTCAGTGCAAGGGGGATAGAAGCAAATCCAGAAAAAATTAATGCAGTTATTGACATGGAAGTACCGATGACGATCAGGGACATTCAGAAGCTGACCGGACGGTTATCGACCTTGAGGAGGTTCATCTCAAGGTCAGCCAAAAAGGCTTTGCCATTTTTTGAAGTACTTCGGGGATCAAAAAACTTTGAGTGGGGGCCAAACTGTCAAAAAGCATTTGAAGAGGTCAAGGAATACTTAGTAAAGGCCCCACTCTTGATGAGGCCTGATCCGAAAGAAACTTTACAGTTGTATTTAGCTGTGAACGACCGAACACTTGGAGCAGTGTTGGTCAAAGAACATGAAGGGAACCAGCATCCGGTATTCTACGTTTCTCACATTCTCAAAGATGCGGAAAATAGATATCCGAACGCAGAGAAGTTCGCCCATGGGTTGGTAATGGCCGCCAGAAAGTTGTGGCACTATTTCGAAGGAAGAACGATCAGAGTAGTAACAGACCAACCTTTAAAGAAGATTTTACAAAGGCCAGAGGCATCGAGTAGAGTAGTAGCTTGGGCGATCGAATTGGGGGAACACGATTTGGAATATACACCGAGAACTTCGATCAAAGCCCAAGCACTAGCAGATTTTATGGTAGAATGCTCATTCTCGGGACCGAAGGACTTAGCTCCCGAAGAGCAGTTGATCCAGGTACCAGGAAAATGGAAGCTGTTTGTCTACGGTTCAGTCGCCAAAGAAAAGTGTGGAGCAGCACTAGTACAAAATAGGCTTTTAGCGTTGGTGAAAATGGGCATTAGGCGCCGGTTATTGGACGTAGTATATGTAAGCGACGATATAGGTATAGACCTATGGCATCGGTTAAATGGGCGACGCATATAATACATTAATAGCGTCGGTTGCATAAAGAATCGACGCCTAAGGTCCTACTATTGGCGTCGGTTGCTTAAAGAACCAACGATTAAGGTCCTGCTATTGGCATCGGTTGCTTAAAGAACCGACGCTTAAGGTCCTGTTATTGGCGTCGGTTGCTTAAGAACCGACACTTAAAATCAGATTATAAGTGTCGGGTTTTTCAAGAACCGACGCTTAAAGTCAATTTCTTTTTAAAAAAATTAAAATTGCAATTTCAGTAACCTTTAATTCACACCAACAAATACCATATAGTATATAACAACTATAATTACACCCTGCCAACAAACATGAGATTTATCATCGAAAGAACTAGTCTCAAACTTCAAAAAGGAAGTGACAGCATTCAATCTTATTAATAAAAAAATATTACATAATCATTCTCTACATCAATTTAGTCGCACCAAGAATATTACATAAACTTGCAAAAAGTACAATTCTACTGGCAGGAACGCTAAAAGAAGTGTGGTACAGATAATTTATTGGAGCCGAATGAGTACAGAGCTTAGAAATTCAGTAGCAAAGTGGAAAAAATAAAGGCACACCGAATTTTCAGTTGCAATTCGAAATCTGCAATGAATTGAAGCACCTGCACCTCCTCCCATAATAATTCCATTCGGAAATGATACCTACAATATCAATTGCCAGCTAACATAAATGCATGATCATTCCTAACAAATATCTATAACCGACTTGTAAGGATCTGTTCAGTACTGAATGTTGATAGTTACCTGTGGTTTACTGTATGTTTCCATCAAATAGTTTAAGGTAAATTCTTTCCTGAAATATTTTGCACCTAATTTCCAGTCGCCTGATGATGCACAGAATTGAATAAAATGTTCAGCAACTATTTAAGGTCACCTTTATATTCTAATTGTCGTGGACAGATTCAGTGACTTGATCACACTGATATAATTATTTCGAAGTTGGTAGATTATTTGAGAAACAAAAGATTTAGTGAACATCTCCATATGGTAGTCATATATACAAGTAAAACTAAATCTGTCAATACATTAAGTTACCTAGTCAAATGGTAGTCATCAAGCCTTTTCTAGGAAAGTTGAAATGTATGCTGTAGTAAATGGTCTCAGTTATGCATTAGGCAAAAAAAAGGTGTAACATATATACACATCAGAAGAAATAACAGATTTGCATTACATTGTTAAAACAACCTTTACATATAGATCATGTATGCCAACTTGCTCATAGTTAACAACTATAATTTGCTAGTTACTTGGTTTGAGCCATGTAAATAAACCGTCTGCTATAACAGGTTTATGCACTATCCATTGCAGTATTGAGACATTGAGCAGCATATAACTAACCTAAATTGGAAAGGATGTCAATAAGTTGAAAGAGCTTTTTGGAGAAAAAGAGCTCCGGTAGGACTTCAGTGAGTTCAACTTTTCTTTGAAGTGATTTGCTGGTTAACACGAGGAAAATAAATGTTGTCAAAAGGTGGGTAATATTTTTGTCGTATTTGCATGAATAAAGAAGATATACACCAATAAAACCACATTATAATGGTCAAAATTTCAAGAAATCCCTGTACCTTGCAAGCGATCCAGAGCAAACATTGTGGCAGCTTGCGAAAGATAATTGTCACATATAGAGGACTAAGAACTCTGTCCTTCGATCTCCATTAATTCATTTTGCTCAAGGTAGTCACCCTCTAAGAGTATCTGAGCAGCCTTACATAAGAAAGCCAAATAAAATAGCTGTATGAATGGAGGTTTGATAACTTTTTCTAGGATCCAAAGTAGTTAATTGATATAATATGTGGACAGTAACTTTTCAAGTGTGAAGAATTCAGTTTACCTTTTGTAGAAATTTTACTTGTCAGAGAGTAAACAACAAATAGAGAATAAGGTCAACAAATTATAAGTTATAATAAATAATAAATAATAAATATAGCTAGCTAAACTCTCTTCTCTTCTATAATTTCTGCCTAGAATATAGTATCATATTTTCAGAATTATTACTTTAAGATTATAAATAGTATTTGTTAGTCCATTAATTATTATCTAAAAAACAGTATTTATGATTAGTAAGTAGCATCTTGGAGGATATTCCGTTGAAGCTCGTAAAGCCTGGCCAAGTAAGACGCCGTGAAGCATGGATGCAGTTAGGCGCAGTATGGAAGGGGGAGCATACCGGTGATCTGAGGTACTATTACGGTCTGACATACTGTTAATAAGGTAAGGTTCTGGACTAGTATTTACTGTTTATAATTAAATTAAAGTAATTATTTCTGTGATTATGATGCTAGGGTTTTGGTTAGGAATTATAGAAGTTTTAAATTTAAAAATGAATTTTGTTTTAATTAATTTTGTTTTAATTACTGTTTTATGGTATGATTTATGCTCCTTCCCTCTTTAGGGTTAATATATAATGAGATCCAAACTGATATTCATTATAATAAATTTACATTTTATAATTAAAATTATGTATTATAAAGAATCTGTAATAAAACTCTGCCCCTCTCTGAATTTGGTATCAGAGCCTGTAAACAAAAAGGAGTGAAATATAGTTAGTATTGGAACACACGGAATAAAATTTGGTGGAATAAATTTTGGTGTGCAAAAATAGTAACCTACTAAAGCCTAGAGCTAGTACACGTAAGTGGAAAAAAGAATTAGACATGTTAAGTTTTAAAAGTGGAACAAATAGTAAGTCAATGACTTATATAAAACAATCACACGGCATGCATGAAAAAGCACGGATGTGTTATAAAATTATAAATGAGACCTCCTATTAACTCAAAATTTAGGAAAGAATATAACTCGCGTATAATTGCAACCCTATTAATAATGTATAAATCAAATAATAAATCTACACAAAAGATGTGTAAAAAAATATTAAAAAATATTTAGTTTAAAAATGGATCTAGAAAGAATTATGAGAATAGCAATAAAAACACCCACATATAACAAAGATATTAATCAACATATTGAAAGTTGTTAGCTTATAAAGATGTAGAAATAAGAACATTAGAAGAAAAGAATTTAACGATAATATCAAGAAAAGATAAAGAGGTAAATGAACTAAGAAAGGTTATAGAAGAACAATATAAATTGATAAATGATTTAGCTAATAAATAAAATAAAATAAAATGACAATAAGGAGAAGATTCGAAATTTTTAAATATTATATAAAAGCTGGAGAAAAAATGGAACAAGAAATGGAAAAAATTCACACTGAACTTAATAAAATAGAATGGATAGAAGAAACCCATTTAGAAAGAATAATATTATACCAGAGACTAGGTAAAATATTGGAAAAATATAGAGCAAACAGAATAGATATAAAATGGTATCATGAAAGATTATTAGAAGATGCAAATTTAACTGGATAAAATGGAAAGATATTATTTTATATACAGATCAAAGATAAAAGAAAAAATTATAATAATGCAAAATTATGAAAAAAGTCTTGATAAAATTGAAACTTGTCCTAATCATGAGAACTTAAAATATACTATAAAATTCCTTAAAAGATACTTAAGTGACATAAAGAAAGAAATAAAAACAGATATAGAAATTATTTGTCATGGATAAAGGTAAAGAATTAGCTGAAGAATCTAAGGAAACATATTACCAAATGGAAACATATGAAGAAGGAGTATCACAAACATTAAGCTTTAAACCTAAACTTACAGAAAAATACAAAATGAAAAAGAAGAATTATCTGTTAAGCAAATATTTAAAACTGGATTATTTCAAAGAAATAAAGAAATCAGATATATAGCACAAAAACATGAAAATATAATAGATATAACTAGTATACATGGTAAGACAAAAATAAGTCTAATAACTGATGAAATTATAAAAAGAGAATTAAGAAAATTATCTAATAAAGAAGCAAATAAATACAGAAATATATATTTAGGAGCAGTAGAGTTTACAATAAAAGCATATTTTCAGAAAAATATAGATACACCTATACAAATATATATATTAGATGATAGAATATTAGGAAATTTACAAGATGCCTTAATATCAGTAATTAAAGGAAATTTAATATATCAGAAATTAAAATTTACTATACAACCAGATTTTAGTATATCATTAAAAGATAAAGATAAAGAATTAGCTTTAACCCTATATTATAAATTAGAAGGAATAAAAATGCCACAAGGTAGTAAAGTGATAAGTATTGAAATAAAAATGATATATGCATTAACAGGTAATCATCATGTAACTAAACAACATGAATTAGATGTTTTAGTACCAAAAATGTATCAAGAAATATTAGAACAAATAGAACATAAAGAAAACTCACAAATAACTATACCAGAAGAAATATATATGGATTTTAACACAAGAACAATAAACCACCTAATAAAATAATACAAAGAATAGAAGGTTCAAGATTAAGTTTTAGAAAAGAACTATCAACCTCAAGACAACAAATGATAACACGACAATATAGTTTACCTAGAAGAATAAATTTAATAGATATAAGAACAGATAGATTAAAAATTAAAGTAATAATATTTGATGAAATTATAGCAAAAGATTGCATAGCTGAAATAAATACTAGAGCTATTAAAAGTTTTATACATATAAATAAAATTAATGAAAATGATTGTAGTATAATAGAACCACAAACTTATAATTATCCAGAGAATGAAAGAGAGATAATAATTACCAAAAGTGTTAACTTAAGATTTAAAATACAAGATTTAGAATATAATATAAATATAGGAGTCAAAGGATATGATAGTTCTAATGAATTATTATTAGGAAGTGACTTTTTAACTATGATAAATTATAAGATCAATAATAATGGAATTGAAATAAATGATCAAGGAAATATTAGATTTATTAATAAACTATGAATATACAAGAGAAATTGGAAAATAAGAAAGTAAAACTACAAAAAATAAAAGATACTTTAAAAGAAGAAATATATTCACAAATAAAATATTTAGAATATATTGAAAAAGAAATTAAACTGGAAAATGATATAAAAGAATTAGAAAATATAATAAGAAAAGAAGAAACAAAATTAAGAAAATATGGATAGATATGGGAAATGGATGGAAAAAACGCATTAATATACCAAAAGAATGAACAACCCGAATAATTTTGATAAAATGCAAGAATTATGGGAAGAAATAATAGTGAAAGAGAATTTAAAAAATATAGTAACAATAATAGATGAAATTAGAAATGATCAATCTCAAATAAGAAAGATAATAAGAGAAGAATTGTCTGATTTATGGAATATATCTGAAATACCAACATTTAAAATAATATTAGATAAACTAGCCAAATTAGAAAAAGAAAAGCAAACAAACGTACAAATAATAAAAAATGAAGATAGTAATGAACAATCAGAAATGGTACCCATAAATGCTTGGAGAAGAACTAAGGAACCTATTATGGTAAATATAAGTAAAATGAAACCTAAGATATCAAAATCAGTAGATAAAGTATTAAAAAATTTATCTCTATTACAAAAAGAAGGAAAATTTTAAATGGACAAATAAGAATATAATGTAATAACATTTTTGAGAAATCATGGAAAAGAAATATTAGAAAGAGACAGATATAAGTATGAACCAATAAGAAGAGAATCAAAAAATATAGAAGTTAATATTACTAAAGAAGAAAAGGAAACTATAGAATATTTAAAATTAAAACTAGAAAAACAAGAAAGAGAGTTAGAGAAAGTAAAAGAGGAAAAGAATAAACTTAAAGAAAAAACTAATGAATAATGGTTTAATAAATATAAAAAATATAAAGACAAATATAAAACTGTTAAAAAAACCTAAATGAAACTAAAAGAGAATTAAAACAGGTAACATATGAATTACATAAAGAAATGGAAGAAACTAAAAAAGAATTAAATTTCTTAAAAGAAGAAATTAAGAAATCTAAAGGGAAAGAATTAATGACTGGAGAAAGTTCTCAAAAGAATAATGAAAATACAACTAGTGATTCAGAAAGTTCAAATGATAGTTCTAATAAAAAATATGTAAATTTTATAGAAGAATCAAAAAGTGAAGGAGGATCAGAAGTAGAAAAGGAAAATAATCAAATAATGCAAGCTTTAAGAAAAATGAATAATATAAGTGCAATAATAAAAGAAGAACCTGAAAGTGATGAGCCGATAGAAACAGAAATGGAAACAGATGAAACAATGAATGAAGATATAGATAATTATCAGGAAGAAGAATTATATGACCCAAATTTAGAAATAATAACAAGAGGTGTAATAAAATTCCCAAACATATACCAGTTGGACAACATGCAGAATTTAAAGAATTTGTAGGATCAATGTCACAAGGTGTTAATCAAAATGGTTATTTCTTAGACCTAGATAATGTATATGAAGAACAAAAAATTAGTAGAAGAATTACAGATTGGAATCTTGGAACTTATATAGCTTTAATGAGTTTAGGGATGGCAATTTGTACCGATCCGATGGATACCCGATCCGTTTCGACCCGAATGGGTTCAACCGAACCCGAAATTTTCGGGTTTGGATTCGGGTTTGGGTTTGATTTTTAAACCTAAATCAATTTCGGGTCGGGTTTGGGTTTTGGCAATACCGACCCGAACCCGACCCGAAAACCCGAAACCCGTATCAAACCCGACCCGAAATCCGAATTAATATATTTATTATTTTTATTATTTTATACATAATATTTAACATTTAATATATATTATCTATTATTATATATATTTAACATTTAATATGTAATAAAAATTAAAATATTTCAGATATTTATGTTTTATATTATTTTTATTATAAAAAATATTTATTTTTTATTTATTTTTTTCGTGTTTCGGTTCGGGTTTCGGGTACCCGAAACCCGTTTCATATCCAACGGGTTCGGGTTTACAATTTCGGGTATTTTCGGGTTCGGGTTCGGTTAAAAATTTCGGGTTCGGGTTTGGCAAAACCCGTTTCGACCGACCCGATTGCCATCCCTAAATGAGTTCTACACATACTAATAATTTAGAATATATTTATGATTTAATATCTAAAACATTAATAGGAAAGGTTGCATACTGGATAAAATCTATTGATTATCAATTAAGAATGGAAGTAATGAGAAGTGCAGGAGATTGGAAATCTATGTTACAAATATTTGATATGATATTAAAATGAGAATTTTTAGGAGAACCTTGGATAGTAGCTAGAGATCAAGTATTAGTAGAAAGAAAAATAGAAATAATAATGAATTTAAATAATATGAAATGTTGTAAAATAAATAAATTACCAGAATATACAATAAGTTTTACTAAATTCTTTTATGAAGCTAGATTTCTACCTGAAGATAGTCTAGTATATCAACAATTACATTATGATCACTTACCAAGTCCATATAATACTGAAATAACAAAAGAATATAATAAATTAGAACCAAGAGAAAATACTTTAGGAGAAAAAATAAGAGTGTTAAGAGGATATCTTATGAGAAAATGTGAAGAATATAGAATACAACAGAAAGTTAAGAAAGATAAAAAATTAGGATTAAGAGAAGTATGTGGATTGACTGAAAAAAGATTAGTATTTGGATGTGATAAAAAAACCTTATAAAAAATATAAGAAAAAATGTTACGCCCTCCAAATCCGGGGTCTAGATCCGGGGGTCACCAACAAATCACAACTAAAAATAAATCAGAATGCGCAACTGACCCCGTAAACCAAAGATCGCAAACAGGTTATTGTATGAAACCAAGCAGCCATATCCCAAAAGTAACTATTCACTTATTACAAACCATTAAGTAAACTCAACTTAAATCGAGTCTAGTTTAGTTTTATTACATCCCATTTTATTTAAAACTCTATCTAGCACCAACAGTAACGCACAAGTACCTGTACAGCCTGGGGTGCGGACACTCGGCCACTCTGTCTCTCTCTAATACGGTCCGGACTGCTGATCGGTAACATACTGTCCGTCTGGAAAGGTTTAGTGAAAGCAAGAGTGAGCCAAAGAAATGCCCAGCAAGTATATAAACAATCTAACTATAAAACCAAGATAAATGTTGCATAATATCAACTGAAAAGTAAAACAGTTTATAGAGCAAACTGAATCAGCAACTGAGATATAATTCCACCATAACTGAAATCATTTGACATGTCATAAAAATGGATCATCTGTCAAATCCCAATATATACTAGCCATTCGAGCGATATGGATTGGATATATAAAAAGAAAGACAAACCACCATTGCCCCCTGATCAGGTTCAAAAGCAATGGGACCCTTTATACTACCACTGGTACATTTCTATACCCGTGGATATAATTCTAAGTACAAGACCACATACAGATCTAACCTCGGTTTTAGGATCTGCCCGTACGTTGTATTGCTACCGACTAAATATTTTAAACAAATAGTAACATGTAAAGAGTAATCAAACACGTAATTCACATAGTAGATACGACTCACAAATAAAAGATCACTCAAATTATTCTTATAATATTTAAAAGTATTTCTAGAATATTAAAAATATTTTTAAAGCACGCAAAAGAATTTTAAAAGATTTTAATAACCCTTTTTGAATCAAAAAGAATCGTTAATAAACCCACCGAGTAATTATTGGATCCATAAAATATTTTAATAAATATTTAATCCGGGTTTATAAATAATTTTAGAATTTTAAAACTATTTTTATCACTTCTGGATTACTTTTAGGATTTAAAACAATTACTTTCTATTTTTAAATTATTTTTAAACAGAAAATTGGTTAATTTAAAATTAAATAATCCTAATTAAATTAATTAAAATCAACTAATAATTAATTAATAAAATTATTCAATAAATAATTAAATTCATCAAATAATTAAATTAATTAAATCATTATTTGAAATTAATTAGTATAATTAAAAGTATTTAATTCTGAATTATTTTGAATTAAAAATAAATAATAAAATAATTTTTAAAATTAAAAAATAAAATTTATAAATAAATTTTGAATTTCCAAAATATTTTCAGAAAATAATTTTCTGAATTTTATAATTTAATTCAAAATTATTTAAAAGATTTAAAAGTAAATAAAAGTAAATAAATTTTTTTTTTTTTAAACATGGCATCGGCTTCAACCAGAAACTCCCCCCAGACTACTGTTCACGCCGGCAACAATCCGGCAAACTCCGACGACTCGAAACCAACACTTTTTCTACAATTTTTAGCTTGTAACACGTTCCAAATCAAACCCAAAATTTTAACCACAACATCAAGCGCATAAATTGGCTAAGATTTAGCCAATTCCGGAAAAAATTCGAGCTCTCCGATGAGCTTCAAAAATTTTTCGATGACCTTAAATTCTTCACCAAACAACGAGTTCTATATATCAAATCAAAGCTTATGACTCCTACAATCTATATCAACCATCAAGAACATCAAACAATTAACAACCAAGCCGGAAAAATCAAAATTAGAAGTCACCCACACTAAACTCGAATTTCTTATTCTGGACATGAAAAATCAATTAAAAATCATAATTAAAATGCTGAGATCATAAGAAATCTATAGACACTAACCACATAAACAACAAATCATCATACAAGCAACACCAAATTCAAGAAATTCGAAAATTAAATAATAAAAACAAAATTACGATTGAGGCATACACACGTATACACACCCACATAATCATGTAGTACAGATCATGAGATTCAGTTTGGTTACTCATACGAGAGATTTGGATCCCGGAATCACCTTCAAAAGGCTGTTTGATTCTCAAGAACACCAAGAACAATTCTCCAGAATTTCAGAAAATTAAAATCAAAAATATGATTTTTTGATCATTTTAATTAAATAAAAAAAATCATCTGCTATTTATATTAACCAAAAATTAATACCCCAAAAATATTTTTAACCCCTAATTAAAATCATTAAGCCTTAAAAATAATTTTTATGGGATAAAAATGAAAATTTTTTATTTTTAAACAAATATAATATAAATGTCAAAATTTCCCAAAAATTATGAATATTACAAAAATTACAAAATAATGCCTTTTTAAATATCCTACCATTATATAAAAATAATTTTATCAAAAACAAGGCCTCGGATTCAATACAGGGGCTGGGTCCGGAAATTAAAATGCGAAATAACTGTATTCTAAAAATATAAAAATTACAGAAAAATAGCATAAAATAATCTATGCTACACAGAAATCACATAACACGTATGGGATAATTTTCCTATTTAATAAAAATCATAATGCGTTTAAATGCATTAAAAATAAATTAAACACAATAAAATCAACTAAAAATATATTTTAATATAATAAATTACACGAAATTTTCCCGGTCGCTACATCCTTCCCCCCTTATAAGGATTCTGTCCCCAGAATCCCACTTAAGGAAATAAGTGCGGATACTGAGCTCGCATTTCACTCTCTACTTCCCATGTTGATTCCTCAACCAAGGGATTCCTCCATAAAACTCTAACTAGAGGTATTGTCTTATTTCTTAATACCTTATCTTTATGATCTAATATCTTAACTGGTTGCTCAATAAAAGATAAATCAGGTTGAAAATATACAGGTTCGTATTCTATGGCGTGCATTGGATCAGGATTGTACTTTCTCAGCATCGATATATGGAATACGTTATGGATGTTCTGCATGTGTGGCGGTAAGGCTAATTCGTAAGCAAGCTTCCCTACCTTCTTCAATATCTCGAACGGTCCCACATATCTTGGATTGAGTTTACCTCTTTTCCCAAATCTGGTCACTGCTTTCCACGGCGATACTTTCAGCAATACCAATTCTCCGACTTCAAAATTCTGGTCCTTTCTGGTTTGGTCTGCATATTTCTTTTGTCGATCTTGAGCGGCGATCAATCTTTTCTGTATTAATTCGATCTTTTCCTTCGTCTGCTGCAGTAGTTCTGGACCTAAGATTGTGCGTTCTCCAACTTCTTCCCAGTATACCGGAGATCTACATCTTCTGCCGTAAAGAGCTTCATATGGTGGCATTCCAATGATGGCATGATAACTATTGTTGTACGAGAACTCTACCAACGGTAAGTGCTCATCCCAATTACCCTTAAAATCAAGGACACATACCCTTAACATATCTTCTATGGTCTGGATTGTTCTTTCGCTTTGTCCGTCCGTTTGAGGATGATATGCCGTACTCATGTTTAGTTTGGTTCCTAAACCTTCTTGAAATTGCCTCCAGAATCTCAAATTGAAACGAGGATCTCGATCAGATACTATGGATACAGGAACCCCGTGTCGTACTACGATCTCTTTCAAATATAGTTGAACTAGTTTCTCTAGCGAAAATCTTTCGTTGACTGGGAAGAAATGTGCTGATTTTGTCAACCTATCAATGATCACCCAGATTGCATCGTGGTTTGATTTAGTCTTCGGAAGTCCTACTACAAAATCCATTGCAAGATGTTCCCATTTCCATTCTGGAATTTCCAAAGGTTGTAGCAATCCACTTGGCCTTTGATGTTCAGCTTTAACTCTCTGACAAGTATAGCATTTGCTGACGTATTCTGCTATTTCTTTCTTCATATCGGGCCACCAAAATTGTTGCTTCAAATCTCTATACATCTTAGTACTGCCAGGCTGAATAGAATACCTGGAGTTGTGTGCGCCCCACAAGATTTCATCTTTCAGTTCCGCGACATTAGGTACCCATATACGTGAAGAAAATCTGAGAATTCCTTTATCATTCTTTTGACTCTCGATTTCTTCTCCGGTTAATTTTGCTTTGTCTTGGTCCATTACCTGCTCCTGACATCTACGGATCTTTTCTAATAACACTGGCTGAAATGTCATGGCATACAATACTTCACTGGTGGCTTCCGATGTATGAACCTCTATCTCCAATTTCTCGAATTCCTTCAACAACTCCTCGGATGAGGTTAAGAGATTTAACCTTTCCTTCCTGCTTAGTGCATCTGCCACTACGTTGGCCTTGCCTGGATGATAGCTAATGGTACAGTCGTAGTCCTTGATCAACTTCAACCACCGTCGTTGTCTCATGTTCAGCTCCTTTTGAATGAAGATATACTTCAAACTTTTGTGATCCGTGAAGATTTCACACTTCTCTCCGTATAGATAGTGCCTCCAAAGTTTTAGTGCAAAAACAATTGCTGCCAATTCCAAATCGTGCGTTGGATACTTTCGTTCGTGAGTCTTGAGTTGCCTAGACGCGTAAGCAATTACCTTGCCGTCCTGCATCAACACACACCCTAACCCCTTCTGCGATGCATCAATATAGATTACAAAGTTTCCATTTTCATTGGGTAGAACTAACACTGGTGCCGTTATCAATTGCTTCTTTAATTCTTGAAAACTCTGCTCGCACTTCTCGTTCCATTCAAATTTCTCATTCTTCCTGGTGAGTTTTGTCAAAGATGCTGCTATTTTAGCAAAATCCTTAACAAACCTTCTATAATATCCAGCTAATCCCAGAAAACTTCGAACTTCGGTTGGTGTTCTTGGTTTCTCCCAATTCATAATAGCTTCGATCTTGGCTGGATCCATTTTAATTTCTTCGTTGGTGACAACGTGCCCCAAAAATTGTACCTCCCATAACCAAAACTCGCATTTCAAAAATTTGGCGTATAGCTCCTCTTTCCGCAGAATCTCTAAAGCTGTTCTCAAGTGCTCAGCATGCTCTTCTTCTGTCTTGGAGTATATCAAGATATCATCTATGAAAACGATCACGAATTTATCTAGATATTTCTTGAAAATTCTGTTCATCATGTCCATGAAAGCAGCTGGTGCATTAGTCAATCCGAATGGCATAACTAAAAATTCGTAGTGTCCATATCTCGTACGAAATGCTGTCTTAGGAATATCGTCTGTCTTGATCTTCAGCTGGTGATCCCAATCGTAAATCGATTTTGGAAAACCATACCGCGCCTTTTAATTGATCAAACAAGTCATCGATCCTCGGTAATGGATACTTGTTTTTGATTGTCAGTTTGTTTAGCTCCCGGTAGTCAATACAAAGTCGCATGCTTCCGTCCTTCTTTTTCACAAATAGTACTGGTGCGCCCCATGGTGATATGCTTGGTCTAATCACCCCTTTGTTGAGTAGTTCCTGCAGCTGTTTAGCCAATTCTTTCATTTCCACTGGTGCCATTCTGTATGGAGCTTCGAGATAGGTTCAGTACCTAGTGCTAAATCAATAGCGAACTCAATTTCTCTGTCTGGAGGTAAGCATGGTAATTCTTCAGGAAATACGTCCAAAAATTCATTTACTACTGGAATTTGTTCTATCAGCGGCACTTCCTTATCAGTATCCATTACATAAGCTAAATATGCTTCACATCCCTGTCGCAACAATCGTTTGGCTCGCATCATGGTCAAGAGTTTCTTCGCTTGTTTTTGCCCGTGAAACACCACTTCTTTATCCCCGTCTAGCTTCAGCTTTAGCTCCTTCCTTTTACAATCGATCTGGGCGTCGTATTTTGTCAACCAATCCATTCCTAATATAACCTCAAATTCCCCTAACTTGAAAGGAATCAGGTCGGCATGAAAATGTTGTCCGGATATTTCGATCTCACATGCTGGATATATTTGCTTAACGGGTATACGCTCCTAATTAGCTATCTCTATTGTTATAGCATCGCTTAACAGCTGACATTTACATTCTAGCTTACCCATAAACTCTTCGAAAATAAAAGATTTAGTAGCTCCTGAATCAATAAGTATTTTGGCATTAGTGGAGTTTACGGAAAGTGTACCTGTAATAACATCAGAGTTCTGTTCTGCATCTGTCATAGTCATATTGAAAACCCGGGCCCTTGGTTGTCCCGCATTGCTTGTCCCTGTAGCTTTATTCTAGTCCTCCAGATTAAGGTTGATCCTGCAATCCTTAGTAAATGCCCTTTGTTCCCACATTTCTGACACCCAGTCCCACTAGCTGCTGGTGCATTGCACACAATGGCATAATGTCCTTTATTGCCGCAACGATAACATACTATGTTGGCCAGATTGCATGGACCTTCATGATTTCTTCCACAAATCCCACATGTTGGTGGCGGTGGTCGCATCCCTCGTTGCTGATTGTTGTTTGGAAACCGACCTCCCTGTGGTTGATTATTGCTCGGAAACCGATGTCCTTGCTGTTGTTTGATATTCGGAAATCGATTCCCTTGATTCCAAAAATTTGGGATTCCATTTCCTGGTCCTCCGTTGCATCTCGGCTGGAATGCTGGTCTGTAGCTAAAATTGTTTTGCACCCTGCCCTGGAACGAACTCCCTGATTGATTGTTAAATTTCCTTTTCTTGCCTTCCCTTTCTTTGTAAGAGCTATCACTCTCTCCTTCAATGATCAATGCCTTCTGGACCACAGCCGAATAGGTTGTTAACTCAAAAGCGGCTACCCGGCTGCGGAGCCATGGCTTCAGACCCTGTTGAAATCTCCTTGCCCGCTTCTCTTCAGTATCAACCAAGTCTGGAACAAACCTGGCTAACTCTGTAAACTTTGCCTCATAGTCAGTGGCACTGCCTTCTTGTTTTAATTCCAAAAATTTAATCTCCATCTGATTCTGCATATAGCGGGGAAAATACTTTTCCAAAAACAACTCTTTGAATCTTTCCCACGTGGTTACCCCTGCTCCTTCAAAAGCCTTCCTAGCTTCCCACCAATAGTTCGCTTCCCCTTTCAGAAAGTAACTCACGAACTCGGTCTTTTTATTCTCCTCTACATCCACCAGTGCGAGGGCTTTCTCCACTTCTTTTAACCATGCTCGAGCCTCTACTGGGTTTGCTGTGCCCTGAAACTCTGGAGGTTTAACAGACTGAAAAGTTTTAAATGTTGCCGCTTGGGGTGCTGGCGGCTGTTGCTTCTGGCGAGTGAGATTCTCGGTCTGTTGTCGGAGTAGCTCCATCATTTGCTGCATCATATTGAAATTACCCTGCTCCCCAAAGTTCTGATTATTATTCGCATTTCCCGTGTGATCTCCAAATGGTTGTTGATTATCCATAATCTGGTAGAGTGAATACACAAGTTCCTTAGTAATTGGCTACACATGTTTTTGATAGACATTCATTGAAAAGAAACATGAATCAAGAATATTTATCAACTCATGTCACCCAATCACTAATTCACTTGAATATTGAAAAATAAATAAATAAATGCATGCTGGATGGAATCGATACACGTAATGCTACAAAAGTACTGTTGATACATAAATAACCACTTACAGTCATACATGACTACCGATCGGTTTACCTTCCATCATATTGCTCCTAACCTACCTCATCAACTATAATGTCGGCTATATACAACAAAATTCCCGACTTATTCTACCAAACTGTTGCTAATACACACATAATATCTTACAAACAACCAAAACCAAACAAACACAGGTAGTATTTCTTTCTTCCATGACTCTGCCCCACAATCTCTAATCCCAGCTCGGCCCTACCAACTCCTTAAGATCCTCTAACATCCTCTTGAGGATGCGGTAGGCCCGACGATAATCAATAGTACCTGAATCACCCAACATCAACGCCTCCACCTCATAACTACCGGCTGCTATCAACTCTCGGAGGTTGTGACGAATCTCGGTGTCTGGAGTAGGATGACCTCCCATCCTACGTAACTCTACATTCTGTCCTCTCAAAAAGTCATATGCCTCCCAAAGCTCACGGTACTCACCAAAAGGAACAGTGCGTGGTGCACCTACATGGCCACTAGACTCAGCCTCGGCTCCGCCTGTAACCTCCTCTATCAAGGCTCGTACTCTCTCCTCGCCCGGTGGCATCTGGTGCCATGGTATAACTGGTGGGAGTGGTACGTAGGGACCCTGTACAGTGGGGTCTGACTGATTCATGAACTCTGCTGGCATAAGGAATCCACCCATAGCTGCCACTGCACCGGGTATATGAAGCTCAGGTTCAGCGGGTGGCGCCACTACCCCCTGCTGCTGATCAGGAACAAACATCGGTACGGGGACTGGTGCGGGAGGGTTAATCACCACAATCTCCTCCTCCTGTGCCATACCTAAATCTGCCACATAACTCGGCTCCCCAAGTACTGGTAAACCCATCCACTCACCTGGATAAACAGGAGGAACTGGTGGTATAGGATCCAGTGGCTCCATCGGAAACTCCCAACCCATCCAATAGTCTAACCCCATCACTGGGTAGTCAGGATCCATAATAGTTGGAATAGGTGGTAAGTCAACAGGTGGAAATAGTGGTAGTGTAAATGGCTCTATGCCCGGCATAGACTGAGGTGCAATCATTGGTGTCGGTGCAGTCACCACAACAGGAACCTGCGTAACCCAGTAACATAATATCACAAAACATCTCACAACTTAGGCTTAGACTAAAATCAAACACTTGTGACACAAGAACATCGCCCTATCTCATGTGATCTGCCTAATCTTTCCTGGGGTATATCTCTGCTTATTTAAGTGACTATAACCTGTCAGCTCTGATGCAAACTGTGACGCCCTCCAAATTCGGGGTCTAGATCCGGGGGTCACCAACCAATCATAACTAAAAATAAATCAGAATGCGCAACTGACCCCGCAAACCAAAGATCGCAAATAGGTTATTGTATGAAACCAAGCAGCCATAGCCCAAAAGTAACTATTCACTTATTACAAACCATAAAGTAAACTCAACTTAAATCGAGTCTAGTTCAGTTTTATTACATCCCATTTTATTTAAAACTCTATCTAGCGCCAACAGTAACGTACAAGTACCTGTATAGCCTGGGGTGCGGACACTCGGCCACTCTGTCTCTCTCTAATACGGTCCGGACTGCTGATCGGTAACATACTGTCCGTCTGGAAAGGTTTAGTGAAAGCAAGAGTGAGCCAAAGAAATGCCCAGCAAGTATATAAACAATCTTAATATAAAACCAAGATAAATGATATATAATATCGATTGAAAAGTAAAACAGTTTATAGAGCAAACTGAATCAGCAACTGAGATATAATTCCACCATAACTGAAATCATTTGACATGTCATAAAAATGGATCATCTGTCAAATCCCAATATATACTAGCCATTCGGGCGATATGGATTGGATATATAAAAAGAAAGACAAACCACCATTGCCCCCTGATCAGGTTCAAAAGCAATGGGACCCTTTATACTACCACTGGTACATTTCTATACCCGTGGGTATAATTCGGATTTCTTGAGGGTACCAAAGTAGGCAAGTAATGTTAGCCTATAGGAAGATGGTATGGTTACCATATCCTCCTTAAATATAGCTGGACCAGCTACTCAACGTGGCCTCCTACGCTCTACCATTTTCCAATCCAGTAGAGCAATTTCCGAATTCAACAGGAAATGCTTAGTTTCACATACAGTTCACATCCCTATTATTTACTACGATAATAAGGATATGAAGAGTTTATCCTAAACAATTCCCCACATCAAGGATACCAATATCAAACAACTGTGTTCGCACAAAATATTTAAGAATCACAAATAGCTCTGAACAATAGCTATTCGTCATGATATGAATCAATGAAACATAAATCAACAGTGTTTAAGATGATCAAGGGGAAGAATACTTGCCTGTATATATGGCTGGTAAGCTCTACTCTCTAGCTAGGGTTTCTCTCGCTTCTATGTATAGTGCTGGTAAGCTCTGCCCTCTGACTAGGGTTTCTCTCGCTTCTAAAATTAAAATATTCTATTTTAAATAACTGGCTAAGTACAAGACCACATACAGATCTAACCTCGGTTTTAGGATCTGCCCGTACGTTGTATTGCTACCGACTAAATATTTTAAACAAATAGTAACATGTACAGAGTAATCAAACACGTAATTCACATAACAGATACGACTCACAAATAAAAGATCACTCAAATTATTCTTATAATATTTAAAAGTATTTCTAGAATATTAAAAATATTTTTAAAGCACTCAAAAGAATTTTAAAAGATTTAAATAACCCTTTTTGAATCAAAAAGGATAGTTAATAAACCCTCCGAGTAATTATTGGATCCCTAAAATATTTTAATAAATATTTAATCCGGGTTTATAAATAATTTTAGAATTTTAAAACTATTTTTATCACTTCCGGATTATTTTTAGGATTTAAAACAATTACTTTTTATTTTTAAATCATTTTTAAACAGAAAATTGGTTAATTTAAAATTAAATAATCCTAATTAAATTAATTAAAATCAACTAATAATTAATTAATAAATTATTCAATAAATAATTAAATTAATTAAATCATTATTTGAAATTAATTAGTATAATTAAAAGTATTTAATTCTTAATTATTTTGAATTAAAAATAAATAATAAAATAATTTTTAAAATTTAAAAATAAAATTAAAAATAAATTTTGAATTTCCAATATATTTTCAGAAAATAATTTTCTGAATTTTATAATTAAATTCAAAATTATTTAAAAGATTTAAAAGTAAATAAAAGTAAATAAAAACAAAACTTTTTTTTTAAACATGGCATGGTCTTCAACCCGGAAACCCCCCCCCCCCAAGACTACTGTTCACGCCGGCAACAATCCGGCAAACTCCGGCGACTCGAAACCAACACTTTTTCTACAATTTTTAGCTTGTAACACGTTCCAAATCAAACCCAAAATTTTAACCACTACATCAAATGCATAAATTGGCTAAGATTTAGTCAATTCCGGCAAAAATTCGAGCTCTCCGGTGAGCTTCAAAAATTTTCCGATGATCTTAAATTCTTCACCAAACAACGAGTTCTATATATCAAATCAAAGCTTATGACTCCTACAATCTATATCAACCATCAAGAACATCAAACAATTAACAACCAAGCCGGAAAAATCAAAATTAGAAGTCACCCACACTAAACTCGAATTTCTTATTCTGGACATGAAAAATCAATTAAAAATCATAATTAAAATGCTGAGATCATAAGAAATCTATAGACACTAACCACATAAACAACAAATCATCATACAAGCAACACCAAATTCAAGAAATTCAAAAATTAAATAATAAAAACAAAATTACGATTGAGGCATACACACACATATACACACCCACATAATCATGTGGTACAGATCATGAGATTTAGTTTGGTTACTCATACGAGAGATTTGAATCCCGGAATCACTTTCAAAAGGCTGTTTGATTCTCAAGAACACCAAGAACAATTCTCAAGAATTTCAGAAAATTAAAATAAAAAAATCTGATTTTTTGATCATTTTAATTAAATAAAAAAATTATTTGCTATTTATATTAACCAAAAATTAATACCCCAAAAATATTTTTAACCCCTAATTAAAATAATTAAGCCTTAAAAATAATTTTTATGGGATAAAAATGTAGAATTTTTATTGTTAAACAAATATAATATAAATGTCAAAATTTCCCAAAAATTATGAATATTACAAATATTACAAAATAATGCATTTTTAAATATCCTACCATTATATAAAAATAATTTTATCAAAAACAAGGTCTCGGATTCAGTACAGGGGCTGGGTCCGGAAATTAAAATGCGAAATAACTGTATTCTAAAAATATAAAAATTACAGAAAAATAGCATAAAATAATCTATGCTACATATATAGAAGTCACATAACACGTATGGGATAATTTTCCTATTTAATAAAAATCATAATGCGTTTAAATGCATTAAAAATAAACTAAAACACAATAAAATCAACTAAAAATATATTTTAATATAATAAATTACACGAAATTTTCCCGGTCGTTACAAAAAATATAGGAAAAAGACTCAAAAATATAAATGTTATAGTGAAGATTATAAACCTAAAAATTATAATCCTTATTATAATAAGTATAAAAGGAAAAAATTTAGGATATTTAGAAATACTAATAATATTAGAAATAAATTTAGAAATAAGAGAAAGTTTAGAAAAAAACCTAATAATAAAGGAAAAGATAAAATAAGTGAATGTAGTGTTGGAATTGTAATGATAAAGGACATTATGCTTATAAGTGCCTCAAATTAAAATAAAAAGGTGTAAAGTATATTAATTCATCACAATTTATAATGAATCTTGAACAAATAAAAGAGTATAATGATAAATGGTATAAATATGAAGATTTTTATGTAAATCAAACTGATAACAGTGAAACGGAACAAGAAAATATAAATTATTATTCTACAGATAGTTACTCAGAATAATGGTAGCAATCTATGTGGAAGCATATGTAGAATATAAACCTAAAAAGCTGATGAAATAGAAAATATTCATAGATAGTGGAGCAAATTTATGCTTAGCTAAAGAAGAAGTATTAATTCAACATAGATGGAAAAGATCAAAATTACATAGAACTAGGGTAACAAGATTTAATGAACAAAGAAAAGAATTAGATACAATTGCAGAAAATATGAAAATATTGCTAAATAAAACAATATTTAAACTTCCCTTGATATATCAAGAAAATAATATGAAACAATCAATATTATTAGAAAATAATTTCTTAGATCATTTTAAAACTCAAGTAGTAACTTCAGATACTTTAAGTTTACAAACTCCATGTAATAAATGGATAGTATTAAAAAGAATATTACCATTAGGGATAAAAAGGATAAATAACCTAATATTTGACAGAAATAATAACCTACAAGAATTAATAGCTAAATATAAGGAGTTATTAAAACCAAACTTTGGAGAAAATCCAGTACAATTATGGGATAAAGAAAAAATATATGCTGAAATAAAACTAATAAACCCTAATGATATAGTACGATCTAAACCTATTAGATATAACCCAAGTGATCAAAAAGAATTTGAAATTCAAATAAATGAATTACTAGAAATGAAAATAATACAAGAAAGTAAAAGTCCACATAGTAGTCCTGCCTTTTTAGTAAGAAAACATAGTGAACAAAAAAGAGGTAAGGCTCGAATGGTAATAGATTATAGAGAATTAAATAAAAAGATTGTATTTGATGGATACTTTTTACAGTATAAAAGAAATCTTATTAACATTCTTGGAAATAAGAAATGGTTTAGTAAATTTGATTGTAAAAGCGGATTTTGGCAAATAAAATTAACAAAAGAATCAAGACCTCTAACAGCTTTTAGTGCTCAAGGTCACTATGAGTGGATGGTACTTCCTTTTGGATTTAAAAATGCCCCACAAATATTTCAAAGAAGAATGGATCAATTATTTAGAAAATTAAAAGATTTCTGTATAGTCTATGTAGATGATATATTAATATATAGTGAAACCCAAGAAGATCATATAAAATATTTAGATCAATTTATAAAAATTGTAAAACAACATGGAATATTACTTTCTGAAAAGAAATCAGAATTATTTAAGAATAAAATAGAATATTTAGGATATATTATTGATAAAGAAGGATTACAATTACAAAATCATATAGTATCAAAAATACAAAATTTTAAAGACAAATTAGAAAACAAGAAAGAAGTTCAACAATATTTAGGAATAATTAATTATGCATCAGATTATATAAAAGATTTCCCACAATTAAGAAAACCTTTACAGGAATTAACAAAAAATAAAAACTCTTTCAGTGGATGGAAGAACATGATAAAGCCGTTAAAACCCTTAAAGAAAAGGTGAAAAATTTACCAAAGCATAGAATCCCTATAGAAACTGATCAATTAGAATTATTTACAGATGCAAGTGATATAGGATGGGGAGCAGTCCTCGTAGCTTATGAACAAAATGATATTGATAAAGAAAAACCCCTTATATGTGGATATGCAGGAGGTACCTGGAAACCTAATGAAATGAATTACCATATAAATGAAAAAGAATTATTAGCAGTAAAATTTGGAATAAAGAAATTTCAGTATCATTTGTTACCAGTAAAATTCATAGTTAGAACTGATAATACTCAGGTAAAAGCATTTATTACTAATAAAATTGATTTATTACCAGAATTAAATAAAAGAAGAAAATGGCAGTCATTCTTTTGTTGTTATGATTTTATTGTTAAAAATATATCTGGTACTAAGAATATTCTAGCTGATTTTCTTAGCAGGTACAAAGATGGCAAATAATAATTTTGAAGAATATATTAGCAATATTACAAATGCTATCACCAAAAATCATGAAACCATTGCTCGGCTACAAAAGGAGATAGATGTCAAGATACAAGAAAATAAACATCTATTGGAATCCTTGAATGAAGCCATAAAGAACAGAATGAAAACCCTACAAAGCCCTACTACAAAACCTCAATCCTTTACATCTAAACTTGCAACTATGCCATCATCATCAAACACTTCCCAGATATCACCTACAATACCATCTGAAATAACCATGAGTGATAAGCTTAAATATCCCTCTAGAGTTATAACAGCCTATGAGAAAATCATGAAATTTTATGATTATAAAACTAACATGAATATCTTGAGAAGCTTGAAACTAAGCAAATATCCTAGATATTTATTTAGTGAAAAAGCAAGTCCAGATGTGGTAGAAAAACTATTTACATATGGATTTATTGACAAAATAATGAAGGATGAAACCCTATATAGTATTTCCAAATTACCATCACTTATTTTAGAGTCTGTGTAAGCCATGATAAAAGCATATGGAAATGGAACTTTTGGAGTACAAATTTTTGATGCCTCTACAGATTAAACAGGCAAACCCATAGTAATTTGTCAATTATTCAGGATGGGAAAGAAAGGGAATATAAGGTGATTATGCTGATTTAACCCTACCACCACCTTGTGCCCTTGCAAATTTCCAGGAATGGTTATGCATGAAACGTGCAATTGGTTTATCTACTTTAAAAAGTAAAATTGATGATATGATAAGGGCTGGAAAAGCTAAAGTCATAGGTATTAGCAAAGGTGGAGCAGTTGAAGAAATTATTACCATTTATTATGACAATGAAACCATATCTGTTAAATATAATTGATATGGTTTATATCAGTGTTTAAGTTTTGCAGGGAAAAACAGAGTTTAAAAAGGAAGCAGTCAGAGTTTAGTTAAACTCTGACAGTTAGAAGCTGGACAGAGTTTGCTATACGCTGACTGTTGGAAGCTTGACAGAGTTTGTTAAACTCTGTCTGGAGGAAGCGTCTACTGGTCAACAGTGATTGAAGATTTATTATGGAAGCAATATCTTTGAAGATTGGATAGCTGTCAAAGAGATTGAGTTGACTAAGGAGACGAGTAGCAATCGTAATTGATATCAATTGTATAGCTAATTTATAGGAGTATCAATTATCGATTATATAGCAGCTGTATACTTTATAAATACAGTTAGGTTAACCCTAGAAGGGCATCGATCGTGTAATACAATATCTTTCATTTTAACCTAAGCAGCTCTCTGTGATAATTTACATCACTGAGAAAGAATATTGTTATTCTCTCATACTTAGTTGATTATAAGTGTGTATTCGGCCTAACAATTGGTATCAGAGCTTGATCTGTTAATTTAATACAGTTTAAGATCCACACACACAGACAACTATAATCAATGGCAGAAATTCCTCCTCCTACATCAGGCTCTAGTGCTGAGAAGGCTCAACCTGCAACTGTGAGTCGATATGAAACAATCAGGGTTCCTATTCTTAAGCCAGCAGAATACTCAACCTGGAAGGTGAAAATGGCTATGTTTCTGGAAGCTACAGATCCAGAATATCTTGACAGAATTTATGAAGGCACTCATAAGCCTACAAAATTATCTGTTGTTGCTGCTGGACAGGAAGCTAAATCTATTCCAAAGGAGAAGAAAGATTTGACTCCTGAGGATATTTCATCCATTGGAAAGGATGCAAAGGTTAGACATCTCCTTCATAGTTCTTTGGATAATGTTATGTCTAACAAAGTGATCAATTGTAAAACTGCAAAAGAGATTTGGGATGCAATAGAGG
This sequence comes from Saposhnikovia divaricata, assembly GCA_036435485.1. Taxonomy (NCBI): domain Eukaryota; kingdom Viridiplantae; phylum Streptophyta; class Magnoliopsida; order Apiales; family Apiaceae; genus Saposhnikovia; species Saposhnikovia divaricata. The sequence goes on from CM071599.1 coordinate 41,682,597, forward strand.
TTAGATGTCAGGGAACTGCTGCAATTAAGAAGAATAAAAGGAACATACTGACACAGGAGTATGAACACTTTGAGGCTAAATCTGAAGAATCAATGACAGAAACCTTTGACAGATTCTGTAAGCTACTTAATGATCTGTCACTGGTTAATAAAGAATATGATCTAGAAGATTCAAATCTCAAGTTTCTTCTTTCTCTACCTGAAAAGTGGGATGTCAAAACAACCACTATTAGAGACAACTATGATCTGGCTGATACTGATATTGATGAGATCTATGGGCTGCTCAAAACTCATGAACTAGAAATGGAACAGAGAAGCAGAAGATCAGGTAGAAAGTCAAAATCTGTTGCTCTAAGAGTTGAAGAAAGACCCTCAAAGAAGGAAGCATTCAGGAAGAAGGCAAAAGAAAAAGCCTTGGTCATTCATTCTGAAAGTGAGTCATCAAACTCTGATGTTGACTCAAATGCAGATGAATCATCTGATTCTGAAGATGATGAGGAAATTATGGAAATGGCTGCTTTGATGGTAAAGACTTTCAAGAAGATGGGTTTCAAGAACTTCAAGAAAGGAAAGAAATTCTCCAAGAATGATTCAAAGTTTGACAAGAAGAATTTCAGAAAATCTGAGAGAAAGGATACCAAATCTGGGAAAAGAGACAAGTCTGAGATTCAATGCTACAAGTGTAACGAGATGGGTCATTATGCTCCTGAGTGCAAGAAGGGTAAAACTGAGAAGGCACTCTTACTAAAGGCAGAGATTGGGCAGATACCTCTGACTCGGATGGGATGTAAACTATGCTCTCATGGCTACTACTGTTGTGAAGCTGTAGATTCTGAAAACAAGGTACCTCTAACTACCTATGCTTATAACATTGATGATATAACTGAATTAAAAATTTATCTTAAGTCCTTGCATATCAGTTATAGGGATCAGACTTTAGAGAATGAGAGAATCAAAACTGAGAATTCTGAACTCAAAGAGAGAAATAAGGTTGTAGAAGAGAAACTTGTTAAGATGCAGCAAGTTCAAAAGGAGAGAGATGATGCTGTCTATCTTGAACAAGAGTTGTTAAGTCAGTATAAACAACTAGAATCTGAGTTGGAAAAGGCAAATCACATTATTAAAACTTGGACTCACTCAGGAAAAGACACTCAAGAAGTTTTTCAATCTGACACTGTAGGTCTAGGTTATTCTGAGAAAGATGAACTTAGATTTCAGAATACAGTTAAGATTAGACCACCTCTTCCACCTAAGAAGTTTGGAACATTTGTTAATGGAATAAATGAACCTAGATTTGAAGGTGGAAAAGAAGCTGTTAAGAAAGAACCAATAAAAACTAATGTTAAACAGGTTAATATTGGTTCAATGACAGATAAACAACTTAAGCATAAGCTTAAGGAGTTAAAATCAGTTAAGAAACTGAAAGTGTCTAGAAAGAACAGAAATGGTAAAGTAGGCATTACTCAAGGCAACTATCCAATGCTTGCTACTTTAGCTCCAAGAAAGACATGTCATAACTGTGGTAGTACTAACCATCTTGCTAGTTTTTGCAGGAAGAACAAAGACATTAATTCTTTACCTTCCAAGTCTGAAGTAAAGAAAGATAATGTTAGAACAAAACCACAGACTTTATGCAAACACTGTGGAAGCACTTGGCATTCTATTTATACTTGCAGAAATTATCATGCTATTTATCATAATTACTATGAACTGAAACCTAATCTGAAATGGGTTAGAGTTAATTCTGCAAGAGTAAACTCTGATAAAGTTAGCTTAAACTCTGATAATGAAAATTCCGCTGCTAAAGCTAACAGAATTAAGAAAGCCAAAGGATCCAAGCAAGTCTGGATCCTTAAATCTAATCCTCAGTAATTGTTTGTGATTGCAGGGCATCAGGGAAAGCATCCTAGTAGTGGACAGTGGATGTTCAGGACACATGACTGGAAATAAAGCCCTGCTATCAGAGTATGTGGAGAAGGCTGGCCCAAAAGTTTCCTACGGAGATGGCAACATAGGACATACTCTGGGATATGGCAATATTAATCTTGGAAGTGTCATCATCACAAATGTAGCTCTGGTTCCAGGACTCAAGCATGATCTGCTATCTGTGAGTCAAATCTGTGACAGAGGTTTTCATGTAGATTTTCAACCTGAATACTGTGAGGTTATGAGCAAAACCACAAGGAAAGTTGTTTTAGTTGGACAAAGGCGCAACAATATCTATGAAGCAAGCTTGTTGACAAACTCTGATGGAAAAACAATGTGCCTGTCAACAAGAATGTCAAATGAAGAGAGTTGGAATTGGCATAAGAAACTTTCTCATTTGAATCTGAACAACATCAATGAGCTGATAAGAAAGGATCTTGTTAGAGGACTTCCAAAGTCTTTACTAAATGTCGATGGTCTGTGTGATTCATGTCAAAAGGCCAAACAGAGGAAGACCTCTTTCAAGAGCAAGTCTGAATCTTCAATTGTTGATCCATATCATCTGTTACATGTTGATCTTTTTGGACCAGTAAATGTCTTGTCAATTTGAAGAAAGAAATATGCTCTAGTTATTGTTTATGAATATACAAGATACACTTGGGTGTATTTTCTAGCAAAGAAGGATGAAACTGCATTAACACTGATGGAGCATGTAAAGCTACTGGACAAAGGATCAAAACACAAAGTCAAAATAATCAGAAGTGATAATGGAACTGAATTCAGAAATACAACAATGGAAGAATTCTGCAAGAACAGAGGAGTGAAGCAAGAATTTTCTGCACCTGGTACACCACAGCAAAATGGTGTAGTTGAGAGGAAGAACAGAACCTTGATAGAAGCTGCAAGAACTATGCTTGATGAAGCAAAACTGCCAACCTATTTCTGGGCAGAAGCAGTTCAAACTGCTTGTTTTACTCAAAATGCAACACTGATCAACAAGCATGGAAAAACACCATATGAGATGGTGAGGGAAAAGAAGCCAAACCTGAAATATTTTCATATTTTTGGGTGCAAATGCTTTGTGCTGAAAACTCATCCTGAACAGTTGACCAAATTTGAGTTGAAAGCAGATGAAGGAATTTTTGTTGGCTATCCAGTGTTAACCAAGGCATTCAGAGTTTACAATCTGAGAACAAGGGTGATTATGGAATCTATTCATGTGTCATTTGATGACAGAAAAATCACTAGACTTGAAGATGTTGATGAACATGATCAATTGCATTTCGAAAATGAAGATCTAATCTCTGATGAAATAAACTCTGATGACACTAGTCCAACAAACTCTGTTGCTGCAAACTCTGAACCTCTACTGGTACACACAGAAGAAATAGTACAGTCTGAACAAAGAGGAGAACCAGTTGAGGGGGAGCATGATCAGAGTGATGACTCAAATTCTGATAGTGAGTCAACTGAAAATTCTGGATCAAACTCAAACTCTGATGACTCAAAATCTGAAAGTCCAAATTCTAACAGTTCAAACTCTGAGAGATCAAATTCAGGGGGAGCCTCAGAGAATGAAGAAAAGCATCAAGATAATCAGGAGAACATTGATCAAGGGGGAGGATCAACTATTGATAGAAGTCATTTACCTACAGCTAGGAAATTGACAAAATCACATACACCTGATTTAATCATTGGAGATCCAGATGCAAAAGTTAGGACAAGAAGTGCTACAACAAATGAATGTCTGTTCCATGCATTTCTGTCCAAATCTGAACCAAAGAAAGTGGAAGAAGCTCTTCAAGATGCTGACTGGGTAACAGCAATGCAGGAAGAGTTAAATGAATTTGAGAGAAATGAAGTATGGACCCTTGTACCTAGACCAAAGAATAGATCTGTTGTTGGTACTAGATGGGTTTTCAGAAACAAAACTGACAGTGATGGGGTTGTTACAAGAAACAAAGCCAGACTTGTGGCCAAAGGCTATTCACAGCAAGAAGGAATAGACTATGATGAAACTTTTGCTCCAATTGCAAGATTGGAGGCAATAAGAATCTTTCTAGCATATGCTTCTCACAAGAAATTCAAGGTTTTTCAGATGGATGTGAAGAGTGCTTTTCTGAATGGAAAACTTGAAGAAGAAGTGTTTGTTGAACAACCACCAGGATTTGTAGATCCCAAGTATCCAGATTATGTCTACAGGCTTGACAATGCACTCTATGGACTTAAACAGACACCAAGAGCATGGTATGAAACTCTGGCTCAATTTCTTTTAGAAAGTGGGTTCCACAGAGGTACAATTGATAAAACCTTGTTCTATTTTAATCTTGGTAGTGATCTGTTATTAGTTCAAATATATGTAGATGACATAATCTTTGGATCTACTAATGATAAACTCTGTAAGAAGTTTGCCAAGCTCATGTAGTCTAGGTATCAAATGAGCATGATGGGAGAGCTCAGTTATTTTCTAGGGCTACAGGTGAAGCAAATAGATGATGGAATTTTTATCAATCAAGCAAAATATACCAGAAATCTTCTAAAGAAATTTGGTATGCTTGACTGCTCATCTGCCACAACTCCTATGGCAACAGCAACAAAGTTGGATAGAGACACAGGTTCACCAGTGGATATGACAAATTATAGAGGAATGATTGGGTCACTTCTTTATCTAACAGCTAGCAGACCTGACATCATGTATGCAACATGTCTTTGTGCAAGATTTCAGGCAGATCCAAGAGAACCACATCTAACAGCTGTGAAGAGAATCTTCAAATATCTTAAGGGAACCATAACTTTAGGCTTATGGTATCCAAGAGAATCAGACTTCCAGCTTCTTGGTTACTCTGATGCAGACTTTGCAGGCTGTAAGATAGACAGAAAAAGTACTAGTGGAAGTTGTCAATTTCTTGGTGATAGAATTGTTTCTTGGTACAGCAAGAAACAGAAATCAATCTCTACATCTACAGCTGAAGCAGAGTATATTGCTGCTGGTAGCTGTTGTGCACAGATTCTGTGGATGAAGAATCAATTACTGGATTATGGATTGAGGTACAGTAAAATACCTATTTACTGTGATAATCAAATTGCTATTGCTATGACAGGTAATCCAGTACAACATTCAATGACCAAGCACATCAGCATAAGGTACCATTTTATCAGAGAACATGTAGAAGAAGGAAACATTGAGCTTCATTTTGTGTCTACAGAACAACAGCTTGCAGATATCTTCACCAAGCCATTGAGTGAAGCAGTATTTACAAGGCTGGTAAATAAACTAGGAATGGTCTCTAGTTTTGACTAGAGATATTGGTTAGACTCAAAACTCTACTTATGTACTGTGTTGCTCATATTTCTGTGGTATGTTAATCTCTGATATGCAAACTCTGCTCAATGAATGTTAAACTCTGGTAGCATGCTTTTAAGTCATACACTGTTAACTGTTGAATAAACTCTGAGAAACTCTGATAATGCTTCTGTCTGAACATAAACACCGATGAAGATACATGTATGAAATATTATTCTCAGTAATTAGTCATGAATCTTTCTAAGTTATCTGTGATCTAATCTTAAAATGTGCAGAAAGTTAACACAGCATGATACTGTTCTATATTTATAGCATCTCTTACTTTATTTATCCTAAACTCTGAGTCTGTAAATACTGTGTGCATTGCCTCTCATAAATAATTTCTGATGTTGATGAGCTCTAAACTCTGTTCGTTTCTGATGTTAAATTTGATTCTGTTATTAGAATAACCCCAAAGCTAAACTATATAGATTTTTAGAACTCCTTTGAGATCATGTTTGTAACTAGGACGATCCAGGAACTTACTGGTACATAGTAAGGGCTAAAATTCTCTAATTTTGGTGACTAGTCGAAAGCTAGGAAGACCCAAGAACTTATCAAATTGATAAGGGCTAAAATTATAGGATTTTTGGTGACTAGTTTCAACCTCTGATTACTGGAGAAAGTAAAAAAAAAATTGGGGGTTATAGGTTAATTATTACTGTATATAAACTGTTTACTACAGAGTTTAGCATTCATCATATATTCAGTGTTTACTATGAAAGTTTGTGCATCCAGTGTTTACTGATTTATTTTATGGATTTTATGAAATACTAGATGCTCTAAATACTGATCTAGTAAACTCTGCTCTACACACACGTATATTAACAACTGTGCAGTGTTTGAAAGGATAACAGTAATTAAGTTGGAGAATTGATAAACACTGATGGATTTTGTTGAGTACTCTAAGGCAATATTTTATTTCAGACAGAATATATACTTGGAGTACAGAAAGAGTTTTTGACATTTGTATATTTGCCAGTTGTTTAATTGTGTCAGACAGTTAAAGCTTATTGGAAATAGGAGAGAGAACAGCAGTAATAATAGGCATTATTACTGCGCGTGTAAATAACTGTTCCACTGTTTACGTGACACGTGTCCCACTCACACACTTAACAAGAAATTGGTTGCGTGTTTAATGTCTAAAACGATTGGGTTTTGTTTTTCAATTACAGATCTAATCAAAATCATTTCTTTATTCACTTTTTCATCTTTACAACCACAAACACACAACATCACACACAATTTCTCTGTTACTTTCACTTAAGCATTTTCACAAACACTTTTTCATATACTCTCTTCTGTCTTATACTGTTCTAATGGCAACCAAGAACTTTATGGCTCAGGGATTAACTTTTGTTACCAACAATTATGCTGCAATTCTAGACACTGCTAAAGCCCCAGCATCATTTCATCTGATTCAAAACTTCTTAAGAGACTCTGAGATTGGTAAGGCTCTTGTTCAACCAGAGACACTCTCAGCCACACAAATCTCAATCTTCTGGAAAAACTCGGTTTACGATGATGGTGGAGAGAATGGGACTCCATCAATTGTGTTTACTTATGAAGATCAAGAGTTTGTCATAACTCCTGCAACTGTTCGTGAGGTTTTGGATTTTGACACTCACACTTCATACTCTGTGGCTGTTGTGGATCAATTAAAAGAAATGTTACAACAAATATGGTTTTCTGGTTCTTTGGATAAGATTGGGGATGTCAAAAGGCCAGGGCTCAGGAAGGAGTGGAGCTTCTTCTTTGATTGCATTACTCGTGCATTTGGCAAGAAGGTCACCAACTGGGATTCAATTCCTGGTGAAAGTCTTCAAATCGGGTATTCTCTTCTTAATGGGAGCAATTTTGATTTTGGTCGTCTTGTACTTATGAATTTAGGTGAAAAACTTGCAGAGTCTAGTACAACTGTTTATTTCTCTCGTTTCTGTCAATGTTTATTCTCTGCCTGTTTACCAAATTTAACAATTGCTGATGAGGATGTTATACAACCTTTCCAATGTCATAAGAGAATGTTCTCTGATTTGACAAATAAGGATGCTAACAAAGAGCAAATACCAGAGTTTATCTATCCTCTTGCTCTCAGAAACTTCCTCAACCAACCACAAGAACCACAAAATGAACCAATCATTGAACCTCCACAGTCACCACCTCAACCCACAAACACTGACCCACCTCAAACCATAAACACTGAACCAATCACTACAACTACATCTCCACAACCACAATCTTCATCACAACCTCAACCTCAACCACAATCAAAACCTAAGAAGCCAAAGAAAAGCAAGGCTATAAGGCCATCAAGAAAACAGAGGATGGCTGAAGCTTCTAAGCCAAAGAAGTATAAGGAACGGGCTAACAAACCTAAATCTCCTTCTATACCTGATGATTCTGTTTCAGCAGAAGAGAGAGCAGAAGTGAATCCTCCAGCTAAGAGAATGAGATTAATTCTTGATGAATCTGATGAAGATGTTAATTTTGAAGCTCCAGAGGTGATTTCCAAGGATATACCTATTGTTGAGACATATACTGCAGAAGAAGCTGCCAAAACACCTGTCAATGTACAAATGGATGAGGACAACAGAGAAGGTTTTACTGCTACGAATGATTTTGTTGAAACATTTATACCATTCTCTGATCACATTAATGTTCCTCTTTCACCTATCATTGCAAATTCTGAAGAAACTGGTGCAGCTGATCAGCCAACTGTAGTACTTGATGAAACAGTGGCATCACACACTGAGTTATTCTCTGATGCTCACCAGGTTCTTGAACAAGGTGAAGAGGTTGAACAAGTTGAAGTTCCAAAGTCTGTTGAGGCTAGAGACACAACTGCAGTGAATGTTACTGAAACTGCAGAGATTGTTGAAGAAAATGTTGCAGTGCATACTGATCAAGTTGAAAATACAGCTGTTGATGTTGAAGATGAAGCAAGTGCAGAGTCAAACTCTTCTCAGAGTATACCAGTTCAAACTGATGCTAAGCACACACCTTTTTCTAAACCCTCAGATCAACATAACATTGAAGCTGAGCACTTTGCCAAGAATTCAAGGGATTTGTATAAGTCAGACTGTATTTTTCCTGTTGAAAGAGCAGCTAAATTTGTTCATCAATCTGCCACGAAGATCTCAAATCCTGATATTATCTCAAGTCTGCAAGCAACCATTGTTCAAGTCAAAACTCTGAATGGAAGATTTGATGAGTCTCAAAAAGCTATTAATGAATTGAGAGCTGATGTTGTTGCTAGAGATATGACTATGCAGAGGGATAATCAGACAAAGTTTAAGACCATTTCTAAAGCTCAAGAAACTCTGTTTCAGAGGCTGGGTCAAGTTGAACAAAATCAGAATGTATTGTCTGGGAAGATTGATTCCATTGCTAACTCCTTGGAGCTGATCACTTCTATCTTGATTCCTCATGATGTCAAAACGGGGAGAGAATTGCTAAAGACAAATGCAAGCAATCTCAAACTCTGATCAGAAAGGATAATGCTGAAGATGGAGGAGCAAGTAATAAAGGAAGGGGCAAAACTGAAGAACTTCAAACTCTGAAAACTAGCAAGTCCTCTAAATCACAGTTTGTTGGGATAAACACTGATACTCAAGGTACTTCAAAGACCAAGAGTTTGCTATTATCTTCTAATCCACAGACTGATGAAGAATTGGCTGCTAAGTTGTTTATTGAAGAAAATGAGGAAGGAGTTACAATTGAGGACATTAAAGCTGAAGAAAAGAGTCTACAAGAAGAACATCTCAAGGCTTTAAAGTCTGGTAAGTTAAAGAAAGGAAAAGCTCCTAGGCCTGTTCTTAAAGGCATTGTGATCAAGGAAAGTGCTGATGTTAGTCAAAAATCACAGTTATCAAAGAAATCAACGGCAGCAGAAGCTAAACTCAAGCTGAAAGGCATTGAACGAGAAAGTTTACAGAAGAAAGAAAATACAACCTCTGTTTCTACACAAGTTGTACAAAAGAAAGAAAACACAACCTCTGTTGCTACACAAGTTGTGTCTAGACCTTTATCTTCTCAGTTACAATCAGTTTTTGGGAAAGGAACACTTTATGATCCAAATCTATTATCTGGAGTTTCTATGGATTTTTCTGATGGAAGAGCCTTGTCTGGTAAGGTTGGAAACAATAAGGGTGGTCTAGGCTCACACAAGGACAAAAGGCAATATACTGGTCCTGGAGATCCTTCTTCACTGGCTGTTTCAGGTCGTGGTGTCACTCAAGAGAGTTTGGACAGACTGGAATCAGTACAGTTAGTTTATCAGAAGAGTTTAAAGAAGGACTTTCTCTTGTACTTCATGGCTGATGGGACAGTATTTAGAATTGGTGAGAATGATATTGGCTTGAAATATTGGGAATAATTAGAATACGTTATATATCTTTTCAAGGTGAATAGTCAAAGGACTCAATCAGTTGCAAATGTGCTCAGAAAGAAAATGCTCCAGAATTTGGCAATCAGAGGGATGAAGTGCAATAGCAGATATGTTCCTAAATACAGAGATTGGAATGGAAATCTTATTGAAATGAAGAAGGGTACTGCGAAATTAAAGACTGATTTGGGAATCACAGTACTTGACTTCAATTCACAGTCAGAAGAAGTCAAATTTATTAGACTGGGAAATGAAATGAGGAGAAACAAAATCTATGATCTTAGATCTGCTATCTATCAGACAGATGAGAGTGATCCTCAGCTAAGAGAGATTAAAGAAGCTATGGAGATTGAGCTTGAAAATGCAGAGAAAAGATTGCTCATAGATTATCTCAGAACAACGCCAGATCTTGAGGAGATTAGAGATTAAAGTTTGTAAGAATTTTCTTGTTATTTGTAGACTTTTGTTAAGTCAAGTTTAAACTCTGCTTATATATATATGATATATATATGATTTATGTTTGTTCTTGATATGGGGATTGTATATATACTGATATATATATGATTTATGTTTGTTCTTGATATGGGGATTGTATACGATACGATTTCTGTATACGCTGTGTAGATTTGGTGAAATCTGTGTCCAGTGTCCGATTTGCGCAAACGATATGTGTTTTCTGACTGGAAACGACCGTCTGAACAAAACTGATAGAAAAGCTATCACCGACTCGTCTGTAAGGCGTTTGACGCCGTTTAGTGCCTGAAAACGGCGATTTATTATTATCAGAATTTGATTCTGATTTTCTGATTTTTTGTGTTAAATGATTTCTTTGATTGGATCATCTGAAATATGATATGGTTACATGTTCTTAATTGTTATATGAGCATGGTGATTGGTTATGGCCCTAAGACCAATAGGATAGTGGTTTTGATTTTATGGTTTGGTTTATAAATACGACTTGCATGTCGTTTCTTGTAATTAATAAATCTCGAATGTAACTCGAGTTCATCTTGTAAGTTTATTAGTGTAGCATGTTTTTCAAGAATTCAATGTAACTTTTAAAGACGACAAGAAGAACAAGGAAGCAAGGAGGCGATTCCCCACGAAGATGCAATGGAGAAGACTTGTATGTAATTGTATTTTGTTAACCACCATAGATTGACCTTGATCTTTTCATTAGCTTGAAAAGATCACATAGGATGGGCCATAACCAAACACGTTTAATTTATGCACTTTACATATATATGAATGTATGCGATACAATGTATGTGTAGAGATAAAGATGCATGTTTAATTAGATTAATCATGTATGTATTAGATACGACACCCATGCCATGCCTGCTAAACAAGATAAAATCGGTAACGATTCAAGATTTTAAAATTAACAAACGATCATGAGATTCTTGTGTTTATGAAATATGGATTTTTAAAACACGGAATTAATTTGATATCTAAAATTGGGATTTTCTGACAAAAGCGGATATGCGTATTCGTAAGGTTAATGGGTATTAAGTGTGACCATTGGGATCCTCCATCTACCTGGGAAATGAACAATTTAAGATGTCAATTTGAAATATTTGGTTCAAGGAAAAATTGAGGATCTCTTTATGATGTGGTCATGATCGTTATAAATTTTCTAAACCCCTTAACAAAATATTAAGTTTTAATCAAATGCTTTCCAATGAATGAACACTCATCGAATCCTAGATCGATAAGGGGAAGGGCTGTCAGTGGCAGGGGACTCCTATCTATCGTGGTGAGATGCGACGAATATAAACGGTTATATTCGACCGTTGTATCATTTGGTCTAACTTAACTGAGTCGTCATAATAAGGTGAAAATAAACGGTTATATTCAACTATTATGAACTTAGAAGCATAGAGTTTGGTAAGATTTATTGGATAAATAGGAACAAATGTTGTTATGTGAACAAATGTTGTTCTACCAAACTATCCAAGAGTTATATGTGATATAATTGACAAATGTTGTCTACCTAAATAATCATGTTTTAAGGACTACCAGTGGTTGACTTAGGACATGACGAAATATGGATCTTGGCTCACTAGAAAGATTTATGGTATATACTTTTCGAATTAATAGTAAGGGCTATTAATTTGATAAAAATAGTGGGAGATATATATTTTGAATATATATGAATAATCACTTGAACATAACTTAATAATACCGCAGACTAATTATTTTATGCATTTTAACATTGTGGATATTCAAATGGCAAACAACTCAAATAAACTTCTCTGTACGATCAGTCCTTGAGAAGGACAAGTTGACAGGAACTAACTTCCTAGATTAGCAAAGGAATTTGAGGATTGTCCTAAAGCAAGAGCGAAAGCTATATGTCATATATATTCCACGCCCTGGATCTCTCTCTGAAGGTGCAACTTTCAATTCGACAAAGAAATCTAAGAATCCACGTAAGTTAGTAGAATAATTTTATACTTGTATATCTCATATTCTAGTCTTCACTTATCTTTATTAATTTGTATTTTTTGTATTTTAATTGTAGTTGATTGGTGGGGCGCTTTTGGTGGTCTTACGCTTGAACTTACAATGTTTGCAAAAAGGATAGTTGGCCTTTGTTGTTCTTCATCCGATTGTGAACGCAATTGGAGTACTTTTGAATTTGTAAGTACTCTCTTGTCTTCTTTAAGTAGGCAAGTGACTGTTGAATTAGAGTACTAAATATATATACTCGTTTATTTCTTAGATTCACACCAAAAAAAGGAATAGATTGGAGCATCAACCTTTAAACGATTTGGTTTATATTCAATACAATTGAAAGATTGCAACAAGATTCCAAAAGAGGCGTGAATTGGGGAAAGATTTTAATCCATTGGTTTTGGAAGATTTTCAATGGGACAATGAGTGGGTGAATGGAGAAGTTATTGATCCCATTGATGATGACTTATGGGAAGCCGTAGATGAAGCCTTGGATGCATCAAGAAACCTTGAGGGTCGTCGTACTCGTAGGCGTGTTGGTTCCTCTTCTCAAGTGGATGATGTTGAAATGATTGAAGACCGTACACCTATTATATTGAATGATGATGAAGATGTTGACGATGATTTTGGCCATAGACCAAACACTAATGACGAGAGAAATGATGAAAACCGCGAGGGAGATAATATATTGAATCTCTAAAATGATATTTAAATTCTGCAATTTGTTTCCTGGATTTTTTGCATTGTTTTATTTCTGGATTTTCTGCACTGTTTTGTTGCTCTCAGACCTCAGTTATGCAATGTTTTATTTTCTGCACTGTTTTTTCTGCACTGTTCTACTTATGATTTTCTGCACTGTTTTTTCTGCACTGTTCTACTTATGGATTTTCTGCACTGTTTTACTTGTTTTTTCTGCACTGTTTTTTCTGCACTGTGGAGGTACTTGATTACTTTGTTCATGTGGTTTGGAAGAATTTGATAATTGAATCATTGATTTAGTAAACTTTTTGTTTGTACAATAGTTAAAAATTTCTACATTAGAATTAGATTACATAATTTCTTCTCTTCTTTATTCTCTTCTTTCTCTAGTCTTCTTTCAATCTTTTTGTGGTCTTTATCTTCGTAGGTTTAAGATTTCCTATACATATTAGAGAGAAGGGAAGAAAGTTTGTTAGAACTTAGAACTTAGAAGTTAGAAGTTATAACACAAATATATTATATACATTAAGTATATAAAATATATATATATATATATATATATATATGTATATATATATATATATATTAATTTTATATCATGTCGACTAGTCTACGACTAGTCTCGACTAGTCACGACTCGACTTGCCGGGCACTCCGATCGACTCGACTCGACTTACCGACGTGACAACCATGCTTATTAGCATAATGTCCTTTTTTATTACAATTCCAACACTTACATTCACTTATTTTATCTTTTCCTTTATTATTAGGTTTTCTTCTAAACTTTCTCTTATTTCTAAATTTATTTCTAGTATTATTAGTATTTCTAAATCTCCTAAATTTTTTTCCTTTTATACTTATTATAATAAGGATTATAATTTTTAGGTTTATAATCTTCACTATAACCTTTATATTTTTGAGTCTTTTTCCTATATTTTTTATAAGGTTTTTTATCACATCCAAATACTAATCTTTTTTCAGTCAATTCACATACTTCTTTAATCCTAATTTTTTTATCTTTCTTAACTTTCTGTTGTATTCTATATTTTTCACATTTTCTCATAAGATATCCTCTTAACACTCTTATTTTTTCTCTTAAAGTATTTTCTCTTGGTTCTAATTTATTATATTCTTTTGTTATTTCAGTATTATATGGACTTTGTAAGTGATCATAATATAATTGTTGATATACTAGACTCTCTTCAGGTAGAAATCTAGCTTCATAAAAGAATTTAGTAAAACTTATTGTATATTCTGGTAATTTATTTATTTTACAACATTTCATATTATTTAAATTCATTATTATTTCTATTTTTCTTTCTACTAATACTTGATCTCTAACTACTCTCCAAGGTTCTCCTAAAAATTCTCGTTTTAATATCATATCAAATATTTGTAACATAGATTTCCAATCTCCTGCACTTCTCATTACTTACATTCTTAATTGATAATCAAAAGATTCTATCGAGTATGCAACCTTTCCTATTAATGTTTTAGATATTAAATCATAAATATATTCTAAATTATTATTATGTGTAGAACTCATTAAAGCTATATAAGTTCCAAGATTCCAATCTGTAATTCTTCTACTAATTTCTTGTTCTTCATATACATTATCTAGGTCTAAGAAATAACCATTTAGATTAACACCTTGTGACATTGATCCTACAAATTCTTTAAATTCTACATGTTGTCCAACTGGTATATGTTTGGGAATTTTATTACTACCTCTTGTTATTATTTCTAAATTTTGGTCATATAATTCTTCTTCCTGATAATTATCTATATCTTCATTCATTGTTTCATCTGTTTCCATTTCTGTTTCTATCGGCTCATCACTTTCAGGTTCTTTTATTATTGCACTTATATTATTCATTTTTCTTAAAGCTTGCATTATTTGATTATTTTCCTTTTCTACTTCTGATCCTCCTTCACTTTCTGATTCTTCTATAAAATTTACATATTTTTTTATTAGAACTATCATTTGAACTTTCTGAATCACTAGTTGTATTTTCATTATTCTTTTGAGAAATTTCTCCAATCATTAATTCTTTCCCTTTAGATTTCTTAATTTCTTCTTTTAAGAAATTTAATTCTTTTTTAGTTTCTTCCATTTCTTGATGCAATTCATATGTTACCTGTTTTAATTCTCTTTTAGTTTCTTTTAGGTCTTTTTTAACAGTTTTATATTTGTCTTTATATTTTTTATATTTATTAAACCATTCTTCATTAGTTTTTTCTTTAAGTTTATTATTTTCCTCTTTTACTTTCT
The DNA here is from genome assembly GCA_036435485.1 of Saposhnikovia divaricata. Lineage (NCBI taxonomy): Eukaryota > Viridiplantae > Streptophyta > Magnoliopsida > Apiales > Apiaceae > Saposhnikovia > Saposhnikovia divaricata. The sequence continues at coordinate 41,697,677 of CM071599.1, forward strand.
CTTAACTCTTTTTCTTATTTTTTTAGTTTTAATTTTAAATATTCTATAGTTTCTTTTTCTTCTTTAGTAATATTAACTTCTATATATTTTGATTCTATCTTATTGGTTCATACTTATATCTATCTCTTTCTAATATTTCTTTTCCATGATATCTCAGAAATGTTATTACATTATATTCTTGTTTGTCCATTTAAAATTTTCCTTCTTTTTGTAATAGAGATAAATTTTTTTAATACTTTATCTGCTGATTATGATATCTTAGGTTTCATTTTACTTATATTTACCATAATAGGTTCCTTAGTTCTTCTCCAACCATTTATGGGTACCATTTCTGATTGTTCATTACTATCTTCATTTTTTATTATTTGTACGTTTGTTTGCTTTTCTTTTTCTAATTTGGCTAGTTTATCTAATATTATTTTAAATGTTGGTATTTCAGATATATTCCATAAATCAGACAATTCTTCTCTTATTATCTTTCTTATTTGAGATTGATCATTTCTAATTTCATCTATTATTGTTACTATATTTTTTAAATTCTCTTTCACTATTATTTCTTCCCATAATTCTTGTATTTTATCAAAATTATCCGGGTTGTTCATTCTTTTGGTATATTAATGCATTTTTTCCATCCATTTCCCATATCTATCCATATTTTCTTAGATTGTGTTTCTTCTTTTCTTATTATATTTTCTAATTCTTTTATATCATTTTCCAGTTTAATTTCTTTTTCACTATATTCTAAATATTTTATTTGTGAATATATTTCTTCTTTTAAAGTATCTTTTATTTTTTGTAGTTTTACTTTCTTATTTTCCAATTTCTCTTGTATATTCATAGTTTATTAATAAATCTAATATTTCCTTGATCATTTATTCCAATTCCATTATTATTGATCTTATAATTTAGCATAGTTAAAAAGTCACTTCCTAATAATAATTCATTAGAACTATCATATTCTATGACTCCTATATTTATATTATATTCTAAATCTTGTATTTTGAATCTTAAGTTAACACTTTTGGTAATTATTATCTCTCTTTCATTCTCTGGATAATTATAAGTTTGTGGTTCTATTATACTACAATCATTTTCATTAATTTTATTTATATGTATAAAACTTTTAATAGTTCCAGTATTTATTTCAGCTATGCAATCTTTTGCTATAATTCCATCAAATATTATTATTTTAATTTTTAATCTATATGTTCTTATATCTATTAATTTATTCTTCTAGGTAAACTATATTGTCGTGTTATCATTTGTTGTCTTGAGGTTGATGGTTCTTTTCTAAAACTTAATCTTGAACCTTCTATTCTTGGTATTATTTTATTAGGTGGTCATATTGTTCTTGTGTTAAAATCCATATATATTTCTTCTGGTATAGTTATTTGTGAGTTTTCTTTATGTTCTATTTGTTCTATTATTTCTTGATACATTTTTGGTACTAAAACATCTAATTCATGTTGTTTAGTTACATGATGATTACCTGTTAATGCATATATCATTTTTGTTTCAATACTTATCACTTTACTACCTTGTGGCATTTTTATTCCTTCTTTATATGTTTCCATTTGGTAATATATTTCCTTAGATTCTTCAGCTAATTCTTTACCTTTATATATGACAAATTTTATTTACCTTATTTTTAATTTTTTCTTTTTGTTTTTTAATTATATCATTAAGAGGTTCTATAGCTTGATCTTTATAAACTTTAGAGAATGGTGAGTTACTACCATTATATTTTCCATTTTTTATTCTATTAATTTTTCTTTCAATTTTTTCTATCTTTTTAAATCTTTCTTTAATTTTATTTCTTGTATTTACTAGGTATATAAAATAGGATTTATCCATAGAAATAAATATTTGTTTTTGTTTCTAATCTTTTCTTTAATTCACTTATATATTCTTTGAGAATACTTGGACAAATGTCTGTGCCTAAGGGTGTACACACAATTAATTATGATCTCATGACCACGACACGAGATTCCTAAAAAAAAACTTGGCACATGTCACATAGAGAACTAAGCTAAACAAAATTTCTCAAATTTTGAAAAGCTCATATCATACTGATGTACATAAGATAAATACAAATGAAAACTCACAAAATTGACGAGGAGATCAATCACACAACTCCAGCAGAATTCACATTTTTCATAATTAAAATTATAACCTACAAATTGGAGTTTTGAGAATATATACCTGAGCCATGGAGTCCAATAAAACGGACAGCCTTGAGCTTTTGCTTTCAATTAGCAGAAGAGCTTGAGCTCCTTATGCCTTGACTAGTCTGGAAGCTCCGAGTTGACTCACTAAGTCGTGAACGAATTCACCGAGTTTGATTGTAACAGCATCATTTCTTCACTCTTCATCGCTTGAGCGTCTCAGACTCACCAATAAGGGCATCGAACCCGTCGTATCTACTAAGTTGCTCCGAGATGAGCATTGAACCATCGAAACGAAGCTTGAAACATCATTTTTGTGATAAAACTAGCAGCAAATCGTATTGACGTATTGATTTGATATGAAAGATGATGTGTACCAATGATTGAGTAGGCTAGGATTTCGAGTGTGATAAATTTAGGAATAGAACCATAGCAAAAATGAATCGAAAGCATATAAGATAAAGAACATGATTGCTAAAAATGAAAAGATAACTTGTTTTAATTAGAAAAAAATTATTACTAAAAATAATAACGAAAAGATATAATGTGATATTATTATTTTTTTTCATAAATAAGATAACCGAAAACCAAAACTTTAAATGTTTCGGCTTTAATATAATAGTATAGAATATATTATTATTATTATTATATCTAACGATATTACTAAAAATAATGATTTGAATATATAGTATGATATTTTTGGGTGTATAGTAATGATTGCAAGATTAGTTTTAAATGAAAACGTAACGTGTTTTAATTAGAATTTCCCTATTATAAACAACGTATACAGATTTTTAATTTATTTATGAATAATTGAAAAATATGTTGTGATATTTTCGGGTATATATTAATGATTGTAAGATTAGTTTTAAATCAAAAAAGTAACATGTTTTAATTAGAATTAAAGAAAATATTAATGATTGGAAGATATGATACAATTGACTATTTAGGTGTTTATAAAGGCAATATATTCAACTAAAAGTAAATGTGAAAAAGACAATCGGTTAATTACCATTAATTATACTATGTGATTATTTATTTTAATTAATAGGATAACCAATCCGAAAACCAAAACTTTCAAAATTTCGACTTTAATATAATAGTATAGATATACATTAATTATATTATGTTATTATTGGAAAATCTCCACCGGGGAAAATCTGTATTCACAAGATCATATCTCAATTAATTAACTCCCACTTAATTACAAGCTAACAAGTCCTATAATTAAGCAACTTATTCTTCTAACTAAACTCTAAAAGGTAATAGATAGTTTTTTCAAAAAAAAAAAAAAAGGTAATAGATAGTAGTGTAGCTAAATAAATCTAATAAGCTATTTATTCGGATTCTAGAGTCTTCTATGTTTTTTCCATTCTAGTTGCGTTGGGTTTTCGTCCAGCAATAACATATCGATTGTTCGATCTCAGCATCTTGAATATATATTATGATATTTTTTGGTGTATAGTAATGATTGCAAGAAAAGGTAACATGTTTTAATTAAAAAAAATTATTATTAAAAATAATAACGAAAAGATATGGTATAATATTATTATTTATTTTAGACAAAATGACAGTTTGTAACCCCTATGTATATGGGTTTTGTCAAATTGGTCCAGATTTACGTTTTTTAACACTTTGTAACCCCTATCTTCAAATCTCGCTTCATATTACAACCCCTATCTTCAAAAATGACAGTTTGTACCCCTTATGTATAGAGGTTTTTGACTCATTTTTGCTTGTAAAATAGGTCAATTAAACGGGAGGGGTTGTAATATGAAACGATATTTGAAGATAGGGGTTGCAAAGTGCTAAAAAACGTAAATCTGGACCAATTTGACAAAACCCATATACATAGGGGTTACAAACTGTCATTTTGTCTTTATTTTAATACATAGGATAACCGAAAATCAAAACTTTTAATGTTTCGGCTTTAATATAATAGTATAGAATATATCTTATTATTAGATCTAACGATTCTTATTTATTACTAAAAATAATGATTTGAATATACAGTATGATATTTTTGGGTGTATAGTAATGATTGCAAGATTAGTTTTAAATGAAAATGTAACATGTTTTAATTAGGAAAAAATTATTACTAAAAAATAATAACTAAAAGATATGGTGTGATATTATTATTTATTTTAATAAATGGGATAAACAAATTGAAAACCAAGCTTTCAATGTTTCGACTTTAATATAATAGTATAGATAGATATATAATACGTGTTTTTCTAAGGCGTTTTAATAATGGTTCAAGAGATATAAGTAGAAATGAATACATATTATTTATTTGTGTAATGAAAAATATTTAAATGTAAATTTTTATAAAATGTTGTTTGATTTGTATAAATCTTATTTGAATAATATTATTCAATTTAAATTTTTTAATTAGAATGGTATAATATAAAATAACATATTATTTGTATAAAAATATTATTTGTATATATTTTTTTTTTAAAATTATAATACTTTTAGCGTCGGTCAAATGTAAGACGACACGTAAAGTACAAAAAAAATTTAGTTTAGGCGTCGTGTAAAGACCGATGCTAAAGGTTCAGTTTTAGGCGTCGGTTGAGTAATGACCGACGCTAAAGGGTCAGTTTCAGGCATCGATTGTTTATGACCGACGCTAAAGGTGGATTTTGGGCGTCGGTTTAGTAAAGATCGACGCTAAAAGGTCAGTTTTAGGTGTCTGTTGTTTCATGACCGACGAAAAAGGTCCAACACAAATGACATTAAGCGTCGGTTAAGCTAACAACCGATGCCTAAAGTATGTATAGGCCACGGCTCTCTATATAACCGACGCTAAAAGTGCGACGCAAAAAGACATTTCTGTACTAGTGCAGGTTTAATTCTAACAAGTCCAGAGGGATTTGAAATATGTCAAGCTATCCGATTCACTTTCCCTTTGACGAACAATGAAGCCGAGTACGAAGCCCTTCTAGCAGGTTTGGACTTGGCAAAAAATTTGGAAGTTAAGCACCTCAGGGCGTTCAACGATTTAATGTTGGTGGTAAAGCAGTTTTCAGGGGAATATGGACAGAAAGATCCCTGAACAAAGGCCTACGCCCTTAAGGTACGCGAACAGTCCTTAATATTTGAATCTTTTGAGTTGAATCAAGTAGCGAGGGAGAACAACAGCCGAGCAGATGCTCTATCAAGGCTAGCTTCAGCAGAAGTCCAAAATCTCAGTGGGTCAATCTATCTGACCGAAGCAAAGATACCTTCGATAGACAAAAAGCAATGTATGGAAATCCATCAGGGGATCAACTGGATGACCCCAATCAGGGCATTCTTGGAGAAGGGAACTCTGCCGCTCGACCGAAAGGAGGCATAGAAGGTGAAGCATTGGTCGGCAAGTTATACTTTTGTTGGAGGTCGATTGTTCAGAAGATCAGCAACACAACCACTTCTCCGATGTTTAGACAAAGATGAACAATTGTTAGCCCTCGAAACAGTTCACGAGGGAATTTGTGGAGAACACTTGGCAGGAAGATCCTTAGCCTTCAAGATTCTTAGGCAAGGGTTTTTCTGGCCGATAATGAAAGAGGATACGACCGAGTACGCGAAGAAGTGCAAGCAGTGCCAGCTATTTAGTACGATTCCGAAACAACCTCCCGAAGAGATGTCTTCGGTTCTTAGCCCTATTCCGTTCGCTATGTGGGCAGTTGACATCGTAGGGATCTTGCCTACCAGTACTAAGCAAGCTAAGTACTGCATCGTGGCGATCGACTACATGACCAAGTGGATAGATGCCAAACCCTTTTCGGCCATCACCGAAGAAGCAGCAAAGAAATTTATGTTAGAGCAGGTGATCTTAAGGTTCGGTATTCCTATGGTGTGTGTGTTAGATAATGGAACTCAGTTCATCGGAAGCAAATTCAGAAAGTTTTTGGCTCAATTCGGAATTAAGCAGAAGTTCAGTTCAGTCGGACATCCCCAAGGAAACGGGGCGATCGAAGCCGCTAACAAAATTATCTTTGACGGGATCAAGAAAAGACTTGGAGAAGCCAAAGAAATGTGGGCCGAAAAATTACCTTGGGTTCTTTGGGCATACCAAACGACATCAAGGTCTTCAACCGGAGAGACGCCCTTTAAGCTAGCCTTTGGAACGAATGCCCTTCTACCAGTTGAAGTTGGTTTGGAGTCCCACCGAACACAGGTGTTTAATGTGAAGACGAATGACTGGGGACTCCGAGCGAATGTAGACTTACTTGAGGAAGAGAGAGAATCATCTCACCAAAGAAACTTAAGGTACCAGCTTCAAGCAGCACAATACTACGATTCGGGAGTAAACAAAAGATCTTTCCAAGTTGGAGACTTAGTGCTTCGAGAGCTGGCTACTTCAATGCCGGCTAAACAAGGCAAACTTATGCTCAACTGGGAAGGTCCCTATGTGGTGATCGAAGTGGTTTGGCCGGGCGCCTACAAATTAGCTCATCCGGACGGCAGCCCAATTAAAAACACCTGGCATGCCGCTCGTCTTTGTTGTTTTTACCAGTAAGCTTACTGGATGCATTTTCTAGCTTTTTAATTCAGTATTTTTGCTTCATGCAAGTTGGTTTTGAATTCCCTAAGTAAGCATCAATCTGTAATCTGAAACTATGTATGACTTTTTACAAGATTAATGAAAGATTGTTAGCTCCATTTTCACATCAATAGTTATTAGCTAAGTACAAATGAAAATCAAATGGTTAAGTACATGAAATACAGCTTAACGGACCCATGTTTGGGGCCGAGCGAATGAAACACGCGTCCTTTAACCTGTTTGAGTGCTTAAGTACATTATTTCAGTTAGAGGCTTAACGGACCCAAATTTGGGGCCGACCAAATTTACATTTGGATCCTTATAAATTGTCTTAGTCTTGAAGTTGCTTTGACATTAATTAAGGCCCGGGAGGAAATATTTTTCGCTGACTGAATGGGACCTTAATCATTTACAAAACCCCTTAAATACTAGGGGCAGCTAGGTTACGACCGAAAATGCATAACATGCTAGGCTAAAGCCGAAGATGCATTAAATTAAAAGTAATTATGCTAAAGCAAAATGGAGCCAAAGACGCATAAATCTATACAAAAATTATGCTAAGGCAGATAAGAGCCAAAGATGCATAAAGACAAACGAAAATTATGCTAAGGTGATATAATACCGAAGAGGCATGAAAGTAAACAAATAAATCGTGCCAAGGTAAAGAAATACCGAAGAAGCATAAAAATGAATGGAACAAAAGCCAGAAGACGATAATATATTATGGGCCCGAAGGCATAAAAGTAAAGCCCGAAGGCGAAAGTTAAGGGTTACAAGGCACGAAGGCCACCAGAATGGAGAAATAAAAAATACAAGGGAATTAATCAGAAAGCCCCTCCTCTTCACCCGAAGAGACCACCGGGGCTTCGACAGCATTTTCACGACCGATCGGATCCGACATACCCGCCTCAGCATCAATCAACTGAGTGTGATCGAAGCCGAGGGAGTGTGCCTTCAGCACGACATCATCATACCCCATCTGGTAGCACCTCTCTTCGGTTAGATCGAGGGTCTTCCTCAGCTTCCGAACATTCTTCCTTGTAGCCTTGAGCTGTTGATTTCTCCAGTCGATACGCTTCTTCAAGGTATCCAACTCCTCCAACTTCGCCTTCAAGGCGTCATTCTCGGTTTTCAAAGCGTTAGCTTGACCGGTCACCCTCTCCAGCTCATTAGCGGAGTTCCAAAGGTCCTCCTCGGCCTTGACCACCCGAACCTCCAGCCGATCAACTTCCTTCAGCTTGGCCTGCATCCCCTCCACCCGTTCGGTGACCACAGCAGACCAGGAGACACCCTGAAAACAAACAAGGGAAAAAGTCAAATGTTGAAGGCAAATAAATAAATAGTATAGAAGAAGAAATCTTACCATAGAGAGGAGGGCCAACATCTCAGTACAAGCCTCAAGGTCGTTCGCCTTGGCAAACATCGGCCGGTCGGCTGGAAGAACGAGACCCCGGTAAAGATCGGGACCTACAACCGTAGACGAAGACGGAGCTGGAACAATAATTTTGTCACTCTCCAGAACTCCCCATTGAGGATAATACAATTTCAACTCCGTCTCACCCAACCGAACTCTCTTCCTTGGTTCGATCGGAGTGACCGCATCTGCTTCCCTTGACTTCAACTCCCGGGGAGGAGAAGAAGCAGGTGGAGTGGTGACCAGACTCATCTCCCCCTGTTCGGGAGCCAACTTCTCCGCTCCATCGGTTGCCTGAGCGGAGGCATCAGCAGCAGCCATGGCAGCAGCAGCAGCTGCGACCGCCTTCCTCCGTTTACGCTCCAAGATTTCAGCATGAGAAGACACTGCATAAAACAAGATAAGTCAAATATGTATCACAAGGAAAAATATGCAGTACAAGAATATAGAATTAACGAGATAAAACAAAAGGCTGTTACCACTACCCCAAAGGCCGATTAACTAGTCGTTATCCCGACTGTCAGTTAAAGGCACCCTATCCATCTTAAGTTCAAAAAGAAGATGATAATCGTGTTTGTCTGCCTCTACGAGTTCTGGATATATAAATCTCGATGGGTCGACCTCTCGTCAAGTGCCGAACTTTTCCATCCTTGGGCCCGAAACGAATACCCACTTGGCGTGAGCACCCTTGTTGCTCGAGTTTGTCTGTGCCCAATCGGCTCTACCATTCCGACGGGTGATGGAATAGAAACCACGGCACTTCGGGTTCCTACGAAGCTCATAATGATGCCAGAATAGAACCGTCCTTGGGACCATTTCCAACGCTAGACATCGGGCCTGAAAGGCATTTACGTGAAATGAAAGGCATATGATGTAGCCTATTTGTATTTCGAGGATACAACTCAACTTAAACAAGATTGTAGTAGTAAATAGTATATAGACTGTCACAAGGAATCTCAGATTAAATTATCTGTTAGAAGAAAGAAGAAAGTCAATCTATAGTTTTGATGTTTTACACTGGAAGACGATTCAGTTATCTGATCAAGCCCTAGTATAGCATTGAAGTGAATGGATTCATTTACAGTGACAGAGATTTTTCGAGTGATAGATTGAAAGTCAGTCAAAGTACAGAAGAGTACAAGAGAATTGAGAGAAGAAATAAACCACAACTTAAAGTCAGAAATGAAGGAGCATCATTGAAGTTAGTCGTTCATGAACCAGACAGTATATCGAACGTCAACACAAGTCAGTGGTAATTCTTTATTATTTTCAGTGGTTTGTGAGAGTTAAATTAATTAGTTATTGATTTAATTAAATTCATTTGTAATTGATATAAAATCATTTAGTTGATTTAATTAATGAATTAATTCTAAAAGAATTAATTTATTTATTAAATTAATTATTGTATCAATTAAATATGAATTGGTTAATCATTAATTAATTAAATGGATCAACATGACTTAAAGGAAAGACTTAAACAAATCTAAAAGGATTAAGTCATGGCTGGAATAAATTCGGTATGACTTAAATCTAAGTCATACCGCTAGCATCAAGGCTAAGTCATGCCGAACAGATACTAGTTAAGTCATACCGCCGGGCAACAGGAACTAAGTCATACCGCCTGAACTGATTAAGTCATACAGAGGCTGAGATATTTCTTGAAAGTGCTAAGTCATACCGACAAAAGCTGTTTAGGTCATACCGCCAGATCTGCTGAGAATTAAGTCATACCGACAGATTTTCTAAGTCATACCACCTGAAATTAAGTCATACCTGCAGGATTATTTATGTCTTGGAGCAAGTTTAAGTCATGCTGACAGCTGATTTATTATGTCTTGAAGTAGTTTAAGTCATACCAAATCAGTAAAATATCCCACAGAAAGTAGCAGACTTAATTTTGTTATAAAACAGAGCAGAAGCAGCAGAAATCAGTGAGTGAAGAACACAGCAGAAATATTTCAAGAAGCACAACAATTTTCTCTCTCAATATCAAGAACACCAAGCACAAATTAAGTCACAGAAATTCAAGTTCATCATCTTTGTAATATTCTATCCGTTGGAACTTGTTTACTTGTGATTCTTGTACTACTAGCGAATTAAGTTTCCTAGTACTTATCTTGATCTTTATTAACTAAATTAGAAAAGTTCATGTCGAATTTTCTAATTAGTTATTAAACACTTGATAATCGTTTGGATTGGATTTGTAACAACCCATCAAGTTAATATACAATTATATTCAACTTGAAATCTGTGTCAATTTATTCCGCACAAAATATTCGTTTAAGTAAAAATTATTTAACGAATAAATTTTGTGAAATTGATATAGATTGTATTCAACCCCCCCTTCTACAATCATATTGGACCTAACAATTGGTATCAGAGCATATTGATTGATACACTAATCAAGATCCTATTTTCACTCTACTAAAAATCAAAGTCGAATTTTTAACTCACTTAAAAATTCATCGTGTCTCCAAAAGAAATTATGAAGATACCTATCTTTGATAAAGATAATTATGAAATGTGGAAGAATAAGATGGAGTTGTTTCTTGATGTTACAAATTCCAAATATATGAATGTTCTGAGAAATGGACCCGTAACTCCTATGGTTCATGAAGAACAAGTTTTGACTAATGGAGCTGTTTCAACACCTGCTAGATCGTATGCAAAGGACCCTAAGAATTTTTCTTCTGATGATAAAGAGGATGCTGGATTGGACAAAAATATTAGACTCATTTTAATAAATTCCCTGGATGCTTTAATGTATAGCCATGTGATGAATTGTAAAACGGCTAAACACATGTAGGAAACTATTGAAACAATAAATGAAGGAACTGATGAAGTCAGAGAAAATAGACTAGAAATCTTAACCTCTGAGTATGAACACTTTAAAAGTGGCCCTAATGAAGGCATTCAAGAAGTGTTTGAAAGATACAATAAAATCATCAATAACTTGTAAGTCCATGGTAAGCATTATACTCAAAAGGAGATAAACAAGAAGTTTTTATTAACTATGCCTACAAATCTACAGCATAGGATAACTTCCATTAGAGAATCAATAGATATGAATCAAATTGCTCTTGATAGACTGTTTGGAGTTTTGAAGACCTATGAGTTGGAGCAAGCTCAACAGAAAGAAATATATGGTAAAGGCAGAGTGGCAAGTTCTTCTGCAGCTCTTGTGGTTGAGGCTCCTAAGGAAGTGGAAGCTAAGATTGTTCAATCTTACAGCCCTGCCAAGGATCAACTCGAGGTGGAAGTTGGTCACACATCAACCAGTCAGGATGGTGGAGATTTCTACTCATTGGAAGAGCTGGATCAATTGGAAGATGAATCTATGGCAATGATGGTAAGGCAATTCAGCAACTTCAGATTTAGAAGAAATCCCAAGTTCAAGTATAAATCAAATAGCAGATTCCAGAGAAGAGGTTCTTCATCCTCTAATAGCAGAGGTGGCTATAAAACTGGAACTGTTGATAGAAGTAAGATTCGTTGCTTTAACTGTAATGAACTGGGACATTTTACCACTGAATGTCAGAAACCTAAACAAGCCCAGAAAAGAGATTATGCTTCAGAAAAGAAGAAGACTGGAAGAGCCTATGTGGCTGCGGGTAACAGCTGGGATGATATAGACAGTGAAGATGAGGAAGTTGGAAATTTTGCATTGATGGCAAATTCTGATAGTTTCGAAGATTATACAACTGAGGTAAACTTCACTGATGCTGAATTATTACGTTCTCTTGGTAATTCCTATCATAATGCATAGAGAGAAATTGCTAGACAAGTTTTTAAAAACACTAGCATTGAAAATGAATTGTTAGAATTTAAAAAGGTGCAGTTTAATCAAAATCAGCAAATAGAAGAAATAGCTCAACTTAACAGAAGAGAAAAGTCGATATCTGAATACTTGTCAAAACAAATTGCTAAAGTTGCTGAGCTTGAAACCAAGTTAAAAGAAGAGGATGTTAAATTAGCTGCCTGTTTTAATTCTGTTAGAGAGTCTAAAGAATTTTTCAACAAACAAGCTGTTAAACAAACCGTTGGAATAGGGTTTAGTTACAACGAAGCTCTTGGAATGCTAGGCATAAATTCTGGTAATTCTAGTGCTAAAGAGAGAGGAATACCTCATGTGCTTAAGAATGTTGAAAAACCTATCTTTAAGAAATCAGTTGCAGAATCTCCGAATTTCACTTCTATGGTTATTCAGGAGGAGTTGCGTAATGAGGACATTGCTAGTGGAAATGTCCAGATTAATGCAAAACCTGTTAAGTACATTAATCCCAAGAATGTTCATCCTAAGGTAGAAGTACCTAAAGTTCCAGTCAAGGTTGTTGATACAACCAGTTCTTTGAAGGCTGGATTAGGTAGTAATAATGTGAAGAAGAACAATAACATGTCTAATATGTCTACCATGCCTATTATTGATTCTTGTCATAAAGCATGTGGTGTTGCGAATTGCATGTCTTGTGCGTCTAATGTTATGTCTGCTTACTTTAATGGTAATCATGCATGTGCTAATAAGACTACTCCTCGACAACATATGAATAGAAATAAAAATGTTAGATCAAAGACTGCTAGTCCTCCTCAAGTTAGGAGAGAGACATTTGTACGAAAACCTAAACAAAGTTTAAGTAAGGCTGTTTATAAAGTCAAATGTCCAGTCATTGCTAAGAATGTTATTGTTGCTAAAAAGATTTTGATAATCAAGCAAAAACCTAAAAATGTTGTTTTGCCTGATAAAGGTCTATTCTTTAAGAACTCTGGACCCAAACAAGTTTGGGTTCGAAAGAGAGTCTAACTGATTTGTCATTGCAGGGTGTGAAACAGGTAAAGCGAGTTATATGGATTTTGGACAGTGGATGTTCAAGGCATATGACTGGAGATAGAGCCCTGCTGACAAATGTGGTGGACAAAGCCGGCCCAGTCGTTACCTTTGGAGATAACAGCAAAGGTAAAACTAATGGATATGGCAGATTAGAAGCAGGTAATGTTATCGTTGAAGATGTTTCTTTTGTGAAAGGACTGGAGCACAATTTGCTCAATATTAGTCAATTCTGTGATAAAGGATATGAGGTTCACTTTAATAAAAAGAATTGTCTGATATCTCACAAGAGAAATGAAAAGCCACAGTTGACGGGAGTAAGAAAAGGCAACTTGTACGTAGCTAACATGAACTTTGGAAGCACTGATGAAATTAATTGCTTTTACTCCAAAGCTTCCAATGACGAGAGTTGGCTATGGCACAAGAAACTTTCTCAACTTAATTTCAAGACAATGAATTCTCTAGTTAAAAGAGAATTGGTGAGAGGTTTGCCTTCAATGAAATTCACTCAGGAAGGACTATGTGATGCATGTCAAAAAGGGAAGATAAAAAGGGTAACTCACAGGAGCACTGACACATCTTCAATAACTGAACCCTTACAATTACTTCATATGGATTTGTTTGGTCCAGTTAATGTGATGTCAATGTCAAAGAAGAGATATGCGCTAGTGATTGTTGATGACTTTTCAAAATTCACATGGATCCTGTTTCTACATTCCAAAGATGAAACTCCACAACTAGTGATTGATCATGTTAAGTTGATTGAGCTGGATTCTAAGTATCCAGTAAGAGCTATAAGGTCATATAATGGAACTGAATTCAAGAATGCAGTTCTAAATGATTTCTGTACAGAAAGGGGTATAACCAGACAGTACTCGGCTCCAAGAACTCCTCAACAAAATGGGGTAGTTGAAAGAAAGAATAGAACCTTGGTTGAAGCTGCTCGTACTATGCTAAGTGAATCAAGGCTTCCATTGAGCTTTTGGACTGAAGCTGTCAACACTGCATGCTATACCCAGAATCGAACACTTATCAACAAAGACTTAATGAAGACACCTTATGAAGCTTTAAATGAGAAGAAACCAACACTCAAATACTTTCATGTATTTGGGACAAAATGCTTTGTGCTAAAAGAAGGAGATGATCAAGGAGGAAAATTTGAAGAAAAAGCATATGAAGCAATCTTTATTGGTTATATATGAAGAGCCTACAAGGTGTATCTGATTGATCAACAGAAAACAATGGAAAGTGTCAATGTTACATTCGATGACACAAAACTCCCAAGTATCCAAACTGAAGATCCATCTGAAAAACTAACGTTTGATGACATGTCAGACTCAGATTCAGATGATGACAAACAACCTGATGTTGTTGCTGATGATAATCAAAGTGATGGTGGTGGAAACAATGATAATTTTCAAGACACCACTGACACTCTTGAACCCTCATCAAGTCACTCTGGCAACAACTCAGGGGGAGAAACTAAAGGATCATCTAGTCATCCTCAACATCAAAATGAAGATCATGGTGAATCATCAAGATCAAATATTCCTTGACAGCCTGTTTGGAATAGAGCTCATCTTTTTGAGCTGATTATTGGTGATCCAGATGTTGGTGTGAAAACTAGAAGGGCTTATCAAAATCAAAGTAATTATTCTGGGTTTTTGTCTGTTATGGAACCTAAGAAAACTGAAGAAGCACTTTCTGATCCTGATTGGGTGATTGCATTGCAAGATGAACTCAATCAATTTAAACTGCAAGAAGTATGGAAGCTGGTACCCAGACCTAAAGACAGGAAAGTGGTTGACACTAGGTGGGTATTCAGAAACAAACTAGATGAAGATGGCATTGTGACAAGAAACAAAGCAAGACTGGTAGCAAAAGGTTATTCTCAAGCTGAAGGCATTGATTATGATGAGACCTATGCTCCAGTGGCAAGACTTGAGGCCATCAGAATATTCTTGGCATTCGCTGCATTCTCAAACTTCAAAGTTTATCAAATGGATGTTAAGAGTGCTTTTCTGAATGGCATGCTAGATGAAGAAGTGTATGTAGAACAACCTCCTGGTTTTGAAGATCCGGAATTTTTGGACTACGTCTACTTTCTCTACAAGGCTATCTATGGTCTTAAGCAAGCACCAAGAAAATGGTATGACACTCTCTCTGAATTTTTACTTGAAAATGATTTTACAAGAGGTGTCATAGACAAAACACTCTTTACTAAAAAACATAAGAATGATACTATACTAGTCCAAGTCTATGTGGACGATATTATATTTGGTTCTACTAATGAGCTTCTGTGCAAGAAGTTTTCAAAGTTAATGCAGGGTAAATTCGAAATGAGCATGATGGGAGAACTGAAGTTCTTTCTTGGATTACAAATAAGTCAAAGGCCAGACGGTATATTTATTTGTCAATCCAAGTACATCAAAGAGCTCCTTAAGAAATATCAAATGGAGGACTCATCATCAACAAAGACACCATCATCCACAGCTGTCAAATTTGGAGCATGTGAAAATTCTGCTAAGGTAGATATCACAAGCTACAGAGGTATGATAGGCTCATTACTTTACCTCACTGCAAGTAGACCGGATATAATGTTTGCTACATGCTTATGTGCAAGGTTCCAAGCGAATCCTAGAGATGTACATCTCATTGCTGTAAAAAGAATCTTAAGATATCTTAAGGGTACGCCTAATTTAGGTATCTGGTACCCTAAAGATTCTGGTTTTAATCTTATTGGATATACAGATTCTGATTATGCAGGAAGTGTTGTAGATTGAAAAAGCACCTCTGAGAGTTTTCAATTCCTAGGTGGTAGATTGGTTTCCTGGTACAGCAAGAAACAGCAGACAGTTTCCAACTCTATAGCCGAAGCTGAATATATAGCTGCTGGAAGCTGTTGTGCTCAAATCTTGTGGATTAGGAATCAACTGATGGACTATGGCTTTGTATTGCAAAATATTCCTATTTTGTGTGATAATATGTAAGAACCCTAATTTTTGGTAATATTTCCTTTTATTTAATATCTTGTGACATTGTCATTATGGAACCTTTCTAGTCATCCCTGTTGATTAATAGAATTGATTGTCTGAGAAACTGCGTTGTTGCATTTATCATGTAATATAAAAAGGGAAGATTGTGAAGGCAGGAGTCTTATTGTTAGTAATATTTATAAAACTTGGGATTTGAGATTGGTTAGAGTATTAAAGGATTTATTAAGAATTATGACGATGAACTATGGACATTCGAGGAATTTACGCAATAAGTACTTAAGGAATTATAGGGGAAATCTCTACGCGACAAAATATTATTACGAGAGAATAATTAAGATACGATACGAAGTAAAGATTAAATAACAAGCATTGGTGGGAGAATAATAACACAAGGAAAGAAATTACATGCAAGTGTCATGTAACTAGCTAGTTAGGAAAAGAAACTAGAAAAGCATAAAGTAGAAGTGAATAGTGACATGTGTGATGGGTGTTGTAACCTAGGGGACAATAGGGCATGGGGAGACAACCTAGACCTTAGCTTGGCAACATGTGAACCTTATCTAACCCCCACAATAATACATATCATACATATCATTTTATTTCCTTTCAAACCAAAACACAAACAAAACACTCTCCCCCCCATTGAAGCTCTCGGCCGAAGCAAATAGAGGAGGAGGAGAGAGATTTTCTCTCCATCTTTCCCTCACCTACAAATCCAAGCAAAAATCCTAGGGCTTCCTTACATTATAATAGCGGTATGGTATCAATTTCATAGCATTTTATCCATTGAATCTTGAGATAAAAATTGTTGAAGGATTGGAGGAGTGTTAACCAAAGTTGTTTATCTTTTAGATCTTGAAGGATTAAGGTTTGTGAGGGCTCATCCAAGTGTTCTTAGTTGTTGTAAGGCTCACCCAAGGTCTTTAGCTACTCAAGAAGGTATAAAAATCATGAACCCTTTTGGTTATGTATTGTTTATAAAGTATGGTTGTAGATCCATAGTTTTAGAACTAATCTTGGATGTATATGTATTGGATAGCATGGATCTTGAGTTTTGATGTTGAGATTGTAACTTTTATGACTATGGTTAATATATATATCTCCATGAGTGTTATGAACCATGATCTAAGTGTATTAGGTGTTGATTATGTTATGGAAGTATGATAAATGGTTGATCTAAGTAGTTTGAGCTTGCTGAGTTTTGTCCAGGAACTTTGACCTGTATTGTAGCACGATTTTGAACCCCGAAATGATGTCCCCTGATGTCCTACTATATATTGTTGGAAAGATAATTGAATGTAGTTTCTGGAAATGTAAGGTTCATGGCTAGGTGATGTGTAGATGTTTAGTTATGGCCGGAGGAGTGAATTGTGTTTCTGGACTATGGACTGCACTAAGTGACCCCCTTGTGAACCTTGTTTAAACACCTTAAAATATATGTGGGATCATGGAAAAATTTGAGAATGTAGGGAATGCAGTGGTGAAGACCACCCAAAAGGAATTGGATTAAAATATGAATTTTTGGATTTTATGAAAATGCTAGAGTAAAATTCGCGCAATGGAAAAAGTCGATTAGTGGAACATGATTCTAGGGTTAGTGGTTATGATTCGAACGTGGTAACTAAATTAAGTCGAGTAAGTGACGAGCGTAATCGAGTGATGACATGAACCTATAGTGGGGCTAAAGAGTCATAAGACGAAATCGTTAAGTTAATTTCGTACCCCCCTAAACCCCGTAATTAAAGAGATATTGTTAAGGTACTAACGAACGATTATTGCTTATGTATAGATCGTTCGAATCCGCACGCTCGACCACCCCAACCAAACCAAGGCAAGTTTACTTTTCAAAACTTATCCATATACAAGGACTTTTACTGTTGTGTTTGTAGTTTTCAAATTATATCAAATGCTATGTTTATCGAAGTATTGATGCAATTGAGATTGAACAAGTACACGTATGCTTTTACCCCTTGAACTTAGATTGAAATGTTTTCTTCGGACAACGACTCTAGCAATAGAGGTCGTAGCGGCCCATATATACTATTGACCGGGGAGCGGTATATTATTATATCGTATCTAGATTGCGAAAACCCGAAGGGTCATTCGGGGAGTATCGTATACACAAGTAATTATGTTCATATCTTCGTAAATACTCGAAACCCTATCTTGGATTAAAAGTTTATTTTATCGAATAATTATTTTATTAATTATTAATATTAAATCTTAAATATTATTTATTTATTATCGTTCATTATTTCAAAGACGAAGTCAATCCAAGATACATTTAATACTTTCAAACTCGAACTCTTTCGAACTCAAAACATTTTCGAAAACCCCCGGTCAGGTTCTGCTTCTTGTATGATTTCAAGAATCATCGGTCGACTGATGTCGGACCTAAATTACTCGGTTTTCAATCAAAATCAAGTTTTCAAAAGAAAAATAAAAAGGGACTCTGGCAGGTGTGGGAACCGTTGACGAACGATTCCCGGGATGTGTAAGCGGCCGTGAGCCAGGCGGTCCATCAATTATTATTCCGGCCCAGGTGTTGCCGAAGGATGATTACAGATGTAGTTTTCATCGAGGGTGATTACGGATGTAGTTTTCACCCGGGGATAGTTACGGATGTAGTTTCTATCCTTCTACCGGTAGAGAAGACCCGCGGATTATTGGACTTGGATGTGGCGACTGATCATCATCAATCCCTGTCAGTTTTTTTTATGTTTTCTTCCAGTCCCATCCTCCACTTTGGAAAAATACTCAAACACTGCTTCTTGGGCCTAAGTGCCAAGTTGCTGATAGTGTGGTTTTTGATGAGAAAATATTGACATCGTGCAGTATCTAGAACTGCAAGATTTTCTATAAAGATTGGCACGTGTTAGTGCACTCTTGCAATTGTTTCAAAGAATGAAATGTTTTTGTATGAGAAACCTTCTAAGCTAATGGAAGGAAAGAGGTTTGCAATGATGTATTCCTTGTACAGTATGTTAATCGTAGAGTGTTTTGCCGAAAATGATATACTCATATGTATATATTTTCAAACTTGAGATATATTGAAATGGGAACCTTATAAAGGGTTCATATGTTATTCTTAAAGCTCCTTAGTGAGTATAGATGTTTTATTCGAACTCGGACGTATACATTGTCCAATTATGTTTTGAAATCTGAGATATGTACCCATATAGTTGGGAATGTTTTCGAAATAAACCACATTATTATTTTGCAAAATGGTGAACTTGCTGAGCATTATGTAGCTCATTCTTGCTTTATAAAAACTTTTCCGAAAGAGAAGAATTTGGTCGGTTAACTCCGCGACAGCAGAAGAGGAGTAGAAGATTTACCCCGGGGATGATTTAGTTCCTGATAAATACTACAGAGTAGGTCTGATAGGTTTTCAACTGTAATAGTAAGACTTGTCTTCAAGTGTAGCGGTATAAGTGGAATTGCGTAAGACTCTGATTTGTACAAATGAATTGTAATATTTAGTGGCACTTTTGATTATCGTTTCTGAGGCTCTAACTTGTTTGTGCTTAAGATTGAGGTCTGAACGGATGTATTGTTGAGTTGTACAGTTAATACAGGTATGATATGGTTGGATGGTGATGTGACGACCCGAATCTTTGACCTCAGATTTGGGGGTGTCACATAATACAAGTGCCATAGCAATCTCCAACAACCTTGTGCAGCATTCAAGGACAAAGCATATAGACATCAGGTATCATTTTTTTAGAGAGCATGTCATGAATGGTACCGTGGAGTTACACTTTGTACCCACGGAAGAACAAACAGCAGATATTTTTACTAAGTCTCTTGACGAATCCACATTCACCAGAATTGTTGGTGAATTGGGTATGTTAAATAGTCCTAGTAATTAAACTAGTTAATATATGAGGTTTGCTCTTTAATAATTTACAAGTGATTATCTTGTTAATATTTGTTGTTTCAAATCACTTGTATAATTATTTTATCAACTTGCTTTCTTGCTTGTTAATTCTCAAATCGTTGTCTTTATCTTCTTAATATATCTCTACTTACTTCTTGTAATTCTAGAATAATTTATTTTCTCTAAAAATATTTTTCTCAAATTTTACAAATTGAAATATTTGAGAAACCTATTTTTGTTGAAAATTTCATTATTTTAAAAGTCACTTTTCAATATTTGTGTTATCTTAATAAGTCATATTTTCTCTTTAAATAACTTTCTAGTAAAAAGTTATTTCTTAGAAAATATAATGATTTATTAATTTACTATAAATATTTCTTGTAAATATATATAATATTTTATTAAATGGTTTGTAGTGTTTGTTCTTTTGTTATTAATGTTTGATTCCGTAAAAAGGATAACCTATGGTATTTTTAGTATTTTCTATTTTCTATTTTCTGTTTAGCTATTTTTAAGTAGTTATATTGTTGTAAATATTTTTGTAAATTATTTTCTTTTATTTCTAATAATCTGTAAATATTAATAATATAGTTATTTTTGTATAGGTATTGTAATTTTTAAATGTTAATCTTTATTAACATGTTTTGTAGTGTTTGTCTTTCTATTTTAGTCTTATGCCTGTTTATAAGTCTATCTATGTAAATTACTAATTTTGTATAGTTTTATTATTTTTAGTTTAGTTCGAATTTTTCTTTTCTTTTTAATTTTTATTTTATATAATTATTATGTATATTATTTCTTATTTTTGTATATTCTTTTTCATGTGTAAATAAATAGTTTGTATAGTTTTTACAGTTTAGTCACTATACTTTCAAAACTTACAAACAGGTCCCTATACTTGGTTCTTTTACTGTTTTTCTGATTATCACACACACAACTTGCAGTTTTAAGTTCTAATCTTTGTTATATTGTTGTTGATTAACAGAATTTCTTATATAGGGCCAATGTTGGTATCAAATTGGTATATGTCTATACAATTGTTTAGGAACTAACGTTTGATTTTTAGGATCTAACAATTGGAAGACAAGACCTATCATGTGCTAACAATTTCTAATAGTTGGTATCTATCATGCAGGACCTAAAACATGATAAAATAGTTTTGTTTGTATTGGTTGAAACATTAACATACATTAATTCGATTAATATTTATTAATTGGATTTTTGCCTTTGTTTTTGTTTAGTAAAACTGGCTCAAGATCTCTTTAACTTCTTACTCAAAATCTCTTTCTACAATGGTGATTGCTTATATTGTAAATCTTTTGAAATCACAACTGTACTTCATTTCTCTTAAGATAAAATGCAATATTTTCTCAAAAAACTTTTCATTGATAAAAATGCATTATATCTCTATTGCTCATATTCTGTGATGCAGGTTCATCTAATTGAAGTTTTGCTTTCTCGCATGATTAGTCATAAGGTTGTAAACCCACCAAATTTTATCCCAGACTACAGTCAAACTAAAACACAATCTATCTTACCCCCTAAAAGGAAGTAACCTTTCAGACAAGTGGTCACCAGGGAGTAACTGCACTTGATGCAGAAAATAAGGATATGTGGGATATATAGTTGGAGAGTCACTACCTTATACACTATCCAAAATATTTCATATGCACAAAGTGAGATTGCACACACTAAGGATGAATTAACGGAAACCTGTAATCCAACCATTTTACGCTTAAGATTATAAGTTAAAGGTTCTTTAATGAACTAAGAGTCTTCACAGACCTCGAGAGAAAGTATTGATCTCAAATGCAAAATTCATCAAGATCATTATCTAACTCCCCAGAGGGAACATCTCTGGATCCTACGGGTGACGGGTCCGACATAGGTGCGGATCGGCAACTTGTAGACTATGATTCAGATTTACCTGATGAGTTTAACAAGGTGATGTCTTCACAGACATTTGTAGGGAACCTTGATCTCAATGCTAAATTTATAGATCATTGTTTACCTTCTCAGAATTCAAATCTGAAAACCCTAAAAAGGGAAAATTAGCAACTTGTAGATTATGACTCAGATTCTTCTGACGAGTCCAACGAGGATTTGGGATTTGCGAACTCCCATTGCACCACTACTGACCTCTCTTGAAGGGGCTAGGGTGATTTTTCCTTGCAGGTACACTAATGGATGTTGGAGCTATGAGTGATATGAGTGATACACTAGTGAGCAAGAGTGTAAACACAGAGAGAAGTGAGACACTCAACACAAATGAGTGAAGAGAAGAGTGAAACACTTGTGAGGTACACTAAACACTATCACACACTCACAGTGAGGAAGAAAATGCAAATTCCTTTCTAACAAAGAACTCTATAATTGGTACAACTACTTTGTCAACTAGTTGATTGGAGGATTCCTCAACTAAGGGGGAGAAGTATGGAGGTACAAGACAAGAAAAAGAAGAGTAGGTTAGAACGGGGGAGCATTTGAAGACTGTGCTTAGGAGGAAAAGCAAGTCAAGTTACTAAGGGGGAGAGATTTAGATGGAGAAGTAAGAGGACTTTCAGTTGAGATGAAAGTGGAGATACAAGGAGGAGTACATCACAATACTATTCTATTAGTCTTTCAATGTACTATGTATAAAGGTTAAGTGGAAGAGTAGTAGATTTCCCACAAGTTATAGAAATGGTATTGATTCACCATTGTCTACATAGAAGGAACAGTTGTTTTCCTTTAGTAAGAAAAGCTGTGTCAGAGAAGGGAAGTAATTGTAAATCAAGAACTGCTGATAATCACAAATGTAAGATGCGAAGGATTATCAGGCAGAGATATGAAGAATCAGAAATGAAGATGAGTTATCTATTGAAGATCAGTTCAGTGTTAGAGGAACAATCATCTATCATTTCATCAACTGAGGATTCTGGAATTGTTAAATTTGAACCAGAGAATTTTTTTTTTTATTATTTACTAAGCTCTTTAATACTTTATCTTTTTCTTGTTTAAGTGAGTTAGTTGAGTTATCCTCTAGGTATTTGCTTGTTATTGTCTAACAAACAAATAGGGGGAGATTGAAAGGCATATGATGTAGCCTATTTGTATTTCGAGGATACAACTCAACTTAAACAAGATTGTAGTAGTAAATAATATATAGACTGTCATAAGGAATCTCAGATTGTATTATCTGTCAGAAGAAAGAAGAAAGTCAATCTATAGTTTTGATGTTTTACACTGGAAGACGATTCAGTAATCTGATCAAGCCCTAGTATAGCATTGAAGTGAATGGATTCATTTACAGTGACAGAGATTTTTCGAGTGATAGATTGAAAGTCAGTCAAAGTACAGAAGAGTACAAGAGAATTGAGAGAAGAAATAAACCACAACTTAAAGTCAGAAATGAAGGAGCATCATTGAAGTTAGTCGTTCATGAACCAGACAGTACATCGAACGTCAACACAAGTCAATGGTAATTCTTTATTATTTTCAGTGGTTTGTGAGAATTAAATTAATTAGTTATTGATTTAATTAAATTCATTTATAATTGATATAAAATCATTTAGTTGATTTAATTAATGAATTAATTCTAAAAGAATTAATTTATTTATTAAATTAATTATTGTATCAATTAAATATGAATTGGTTAATCATTAATTAATTAAATGGATCAATATAAATTAAAGGAAAGACTTAAACAAATCTGAAAGGATTAAGTGGAATAAATTCGGTATGACTTAAATCTAAGTCATACCGCTAGCATCAAGGCTAAGTCATGCCGAACAGATACTAGTTAAGTCATACCACCGGGCAACAGGAACTAAGTCAGACCGCCTGAACTGATTAAGTCATACAGAGGCTGAGATATTTCTTGAAAGTGCTAAGTCATACCGACAAAAGCTGTTTAGGTCATACCTCCAGATCTGCTAAGAATTAAGTCATACCGACAGATTTTCTATGTCATACCGCCTGAAATTAAGTCATACCGCAGGATTATTTATGTCTTGGAGCAAGTTTAAGTCATGATGACAGCTGATTTATTATGTCTTGAAGCAGTTTAAGTCATACGAAATCAGTAAAATATCCCACAGAAAGCAGCAGACTTAATTTTGTTATAAAACAGAGCAGAAGCAGCAGAAATCAGTGAGTGAAGAACACAGCAGAAATATTTCAAGAAGCACAACAATTTTCTCTCTCAATATCAAGAACACCAAGCACAAATTAATTCACAGAAATTCAAGTTCATCATCTTTGTAATATTCTATCCGCTGGAACTTGTTTACTTGTGATTCTTGTACTACTAGCGAATTAAGTTTCCTAGTACTTATCTTGATCTTTATTAACTAAATTAGAAAAGTCCATGTCGAATTTTCTAATTAGTTATTAAACACTTGATAATCGTTTGGATTGATTTTGTAACACCCCATCAAGTTAATATAAAATTATATTCAACTTGAAATCTGTGTCAATTTATTCCGCACAAAATATTCGTTTAAGTGAAAATTATTTAACGAATAAATTCTGAGAAATTGATATAGATTGTATTCAACCCCCCTTCTACAATCATATTGGACCTAACATGAAAGAAGCTGTTCGGGTCCAGTTGTCCAATAGCGATTCCCATTTGCTTCATTATACTTTTGAGGAGAGGCAGCATGGGCAACCGAAAGCCGTATTTGAACGCAGCTTCGGATATACCCGTAGCTCGGCCTCGTCCGCAAATCGGAGGAACTTTGGGATTGTGCCAAATCTGATCCTTCTTCCTTGGAGTAAAGAAGTACCAGACGTGTTTCTCTACGACGTAATTGGTTGAGAAATGCTCAATATCTTCTTCGATCAGCTGCGACCGAAGATTAGCGGCTGGATACAGTTCTCAGTCGCTGAAGGGCAAAACCTCCGAAGGACCGGCCACTTCGGTTAATCGATCCATGTCCCTGCATTCGGAAATGAAGAGATGTTAGCCTTGTACTTGGACAAGAAAGAAGAAAATAGAAAAGGAAAAGGCCGAGTACAGCGGGCCGGGATCGGTCGGGACAACCTATAACCTAGGGCGAAGCAGGTTGGAGACCTAAAAACTACAGGGAATTGGGACAGTCCGAAGTGAATTCTAAGAGTTCGGAAATCCCGAAGGATGTCCTTGCCAAAACAACTTCTGGGCAAGTTCCAGAATCCTAGAAAAGGCTAATGTAGAGGTAAAAATAATGAGAGGCGTGCAAGGGTAAAATGGCAAATCAAAAAGAATTCAAAGCGTCGCAAGTATACATACGTTGTGCTTGGGAATTGCAGGTAACTTTATGCATATCTATACATATATACAGATGCATGCGTGAACACATGAAATGCAGGTTTATAACAATAATGAGACAAGAATGAAGATGCTATAAGTGTACAATTAATTTAAAAGGGAAAGAGAATGTGAAAGCTTACTGATTTGAAGATTTCTGATAAGATCGAATTCTTGGGGATAGACCTCTTGAACGTAAACTTCGACTGGAATCGGAGAATCGGAGGTTTCCGGTGATGAAACGACGGTTCCAATTGCTGCTGTTAGTCACAGAGGCATGCCTGAATACATCTAATAACAAGCCTAAGTTATTTGTAATGCTATGCATTACTTACATGACCTCTTAACTGAGGGAACCTCTAGTTGTAGAGTTTCTACTGGTTTTGTACTTGTAATAGGCATCAAATTCTAGCTGTGTAAATGTACCTATTAAGTCAAGAATAATGCTTGAAAGAAGTTCCAAGGTTCATGCCTCAAGCAAGGAGATAAAGGCTGCCAAATAATCACAGTTGGGATTTGAAGAAATGAAGAATTTGCCTAAGTACCAATTCGAGAAGTACATTTGTCTATTCGAGAAGTCTAGCATTCGAGAAGTCAGGGGTTCGATATCTCAGAAGACACTATTCGATATCTCTGAATACACTGTTCGATATCTTATTCGATATCTCAGAGATTCGATATGTCTATTACTCTGTTCGAGAACTCAAGGAGTCAACAGGTCAAAGGTGACATTCGAGTTCTCAAAAGGGTCAACAAGTCAATGCTCTATTCAATATCTCAAAGACTCAAGATGCTATTCGACATCTCAGGGATTCGATATGTCAAAATGTTCTATTCGATATCTCAAGGACTCCCAGAGAAAAGAGCTATTTGAGAAGTGATTCGATATGTCAATATAACACTATTCGAGAACTCAGAGTTATCGATTAAGTCAATTCTAGTTCTCGAATCATTCACTTAGCCACTTATCGAATACATTCTTAGAGACAAAATACTGTAGAATTGTACAAGTCAGAAACCTGCAACAAGCCAAGACGCTTTATTTGACTATGTACTATAAAGCACATTGGAAAGCCTACAAAGAAGCTTGGAGAGATAAGACAAAGGGACAAGGAGCTAAAGAAGTGGATCTGAACAGGCTTTGCAAAGTCAAATCTGTAGCCGTTTAGACTCTTACTCAAATGAGATAGACAGACTGAAAAGTATTTTGTTTACCTACCTTATTTGTAGTAAGTAGGTGTATCCATGTCTATAAGGATACAGCCTCACTTCCTTAGCTGATAAGAGATAAGTTTTTCATATACATCACAAGAAATATCTCTCTGAGAAAAACGTAGCTGAGAATACTATCATTTGTATTCACAGATTGTAGCAAAATCTTTATCTAATAAAATATTAGATTAAAGTGATATTGTGTTGTGTTTGTCTTTGTTATCCGCACTTACATATCTCACACACTCAACACATATCTTGCTGCAAAGATTCAAGAACAAAGAAAAGTTCAAGAATTCATTCACCCCCCCCTCTGTATTCTTTTACTGTATTCAATACTCAACAAGTGGTATCAAAGCAGGCTATTTAATCTAAACAGAAAATGATCATGAGTTCGAATACACCAAAGACTACAGGTACAGTGAAGGTCCCTAAGTTCGACAAAGAGAATTACAACCTCTGGAAAATAAAAATGTTGTTGTTCATCAAAGCTGCAAATCCTCTCTACCCTGACATCCTCAAGAATAGTCCATTTGTACCACAACAAGAAATTGCTGAATCTACAGTGGGCACAATAGTCATTCCTAGATCATATGTTGCAAAAGAGCCATCCAAATGGACGGACTCAGAGAAGGAAAAGGTTGCCCTAGACAGTCATCTCATGTTGCTGATCATAGACTCCATGGATATGTCTATGTTTGCGAACATAGCATCATGCACATCAGCCAAGGACATGTGGAACCACATCGAGGTGTTATGTGAAGGGATAGAGGAGGTAAGAGAGAATAGGAAACAGATACTGGTCACACAGTATGAGGCTTTCGTGGCACAGTCCAAAGAAAGTATTACTGATATGTTTGAGAGATTTCACAAGCTGGTGACTGAGCTTCAAATGAATGGGAAGGTTTATAGCACTAAGGAATTAAACATGTAGTTTCTACTATCTGCACCAAACCATCTAGAGCAAAGGGTCATATCTCTAAGAGAAAGAGATTTGAACAAAGTCACATATGATGTGCTCTATGGGGTTTTAAAGACTCATGATAAACACATCCTGTGCCTTGATTGTCAACAAATCTGTTCAAGACCTGGAAGCATCTACAAGTCAGCTGAGAATAGAAGAGATAGTAGATGATGAAGAAACTGAAGAAGAAGTGACTGAACCTGTTGATGAAAAGGAAGATGAGTTCTACACTCTTGAAGAGTTGGATGCCATGGAAAACACTTCATATGCTTTTATGGCTAGAAAATTCCCAAACATCAGATTTAAGAGGAATCAGCCCTTCAAGCCTAGATCTCAAAATCATTCATTCAACAAAAGCAAGGCACCTGTGAAAGCAAACAAAAACAGATTCAAAACCAGCTCTGTGGATAGGTCATCTGTGAGACGTTATAGATGCAATGACCTAGGGCATTTTGCCAGTGAATGCAAGAAGCCTAAAAAGAAAGATAAGGAATTTCTTGAGCTTGAAGCTAAGCATGAGGCTCTGCTAAAGAAGCATACACCAGGTAAGGCCTACATAGCTGAAGGGAAGTGTTGGGATGACTCTGATAGTGATGGAGAAGAACAAGAATTCTGCAACTATGCCTTGATGGCCAACTCCAAGGAAGAACCATCTGCATCAGACTCTTAGGTACCATCCCTCACTACCATAGACATGTCTGTTTCTGAATACAAATCTATGGTTGAACAAGTATCTATTGAGATGTTTAATATTCATACTAGTATGACTGCTGCTAATGAAGAAATTGCTAAACTGTCTACTAAGAATGAATTGTTGAACAAAAGAAATGAGGAACTAAAACTAACTGCTATGCAAATAGAAAACCTTAAACAAGAAATTGAATATCTAAAGAATAAGGTTCTATGTGCTAGTCAAGTTAAGAAAGCTCTTAGGGATGAATTAGCTGAAAATGAATTTAAATTGAAAACATTTAAGAATTCCTCTAGTCGATTGCAGTCCTACCATGAGAAAAATCTAGCTAGACCTAAGGCTACCATTGCACTTGATTATGACACTCTTAAACAGAGGAAAGGCGATGCAGTCATTGAAGATGATATTGTTGTTCAAGAGGAAGTGCCTCAGGTTTTGAAAAAGGCTAAGACCCCAATATTTAAAACACCAACACTTGAGATTGATGAGGATGCCTTACTCATTAAGCAAATGTTGGATGATGAAGATAAGGCACAATCAAATGAACAACAAGCATCCTCTAAGAGTGAGAATGTCAAAACCAAAGCCAAGGAGCAAGTAGGAGGTAGACCTAGACCTGAGAAATTTGTGAAGTTTGTTTCAGCTGGGAATAATGAGTTTGAGAAGAAAGTGGCTAAAAAGAAACAAAATAGGAATGGCAAATTGGGAATTAACAAGGACAAGAACTATACTTATGTGCCAAATGCCCCTAGGAAAGTTTGTCAAAACTGTTTTAGCACTAATCATATAACTCATGCATGCAAGAAACTATCTGGTAGTGTTGCTAAACCATTCTATGATTGCTCTGTGCCTTTAAGACATAGAGACTCTCCTTTCTGTGATAAACTTGATTGTATGCCATGTAACATGAATGTAATGACTAGTTGTTTTAATTTGAGAAGACAATTCATGGAAGGTTGCATCAGTCACAATGTTCACACACACTACACAAGAACAAAGTCTTCAAGTCCTCCTAAAGTTAGGAAGGTACCTCTGTCACCTAAGTCTAAGAACCATGATTCTAAGACTTCTAACAGTGACAAGAAGACTAACATCGAGAAAATTGATAAGCATGTTGTTTATGATAAAACTGTTGCTAAGCCACATGGACCCAAACTTGTTTGGGTACCAAAGGAGAAGTAATACCTTTGTGTTTGCAGGGCAAAGAAAGTGAAAAGAAGGTCATGTGGATTTTGGATAGTGGATGCTCAAACCATATGACTGGTGATATGGCCTTGCTATCACAGTATGAGGAGAAGGCTGGCCCAATGGTTGCTTTTGGAGATGACAGCATTGGCAACACATTGGGATATGGCAAGTTGGAAATTGGAAATGTTATCATTGAAAATGTAGCACTGGTCAAGGGGCTCAAGCACAATTTACTGAGTGTTGGTCAATTTACTGATAGAGGCTTCAAAGTGAATTTTGACAAAGATGAATGTTTGATCACCCACAAGAAGACTGGTGACTTTTCTCTATCTGGAGTAAGGAAAGGAAGCCTGTTTGTAGCCAATATGAACTCTGCAAACAAGGACAAAATTTGTTGCTTTTACTCAAAAGCATCAAATGAAGATAGTTGGCTGTGGCACAAGAAGCTATCACACTTGAACTTCAAAGGCATTAATTCTCTAGTCAAAAGGGAGTTAGTGAGAGGCATGCCCACACTTGAATTCTGTCAAGAAGGAGTGTGTGAGGCTTGTCAAAAAGGAAAAATGAAAAGATCAAGCCACAAGTCAAAGACAGTGACATCAATAACCAAGCCCCTACAACTAATTCATATGGACTTGTTTGGGCCTGTCAATATTATGTCACTAGGAAGGAAGAAGTATGCTCTAGTGATGGTTGATGATTTCACAAGGTATACATGGGTAGAATTTCTGGCATCAAAGGATGAGGCTCCACAAGTAATCATTGAGCATATAAAGAAAATTGACAAGGAAGCAAAGGCCAACAATGCAAGTGTGATTGCATTAAGAAGTGATAATGGAACATAGTTCAGAAATGCCATGCTTGAAGAATTTTGCAAAGAGAATGGTATTTCTCAACAATTCTCAGCTCCAAGGACTCCACATCAAAATGGAGTTGTTGAGAGAAAGAATAGAACTCTGATTGAGGCTGCTAGAACAATGTTACTTGATGCAAAGATGCCTACATGTTTTTGGGCTGAGGCTGTGAGCACTGCATGCTATATCCAAAACAGAACCCTCATCAACAAAAACACTGGAAAGACACCTTACAACTTGATGACTGGAAAGAAGCCTACTCTAAAGTATGTTCATACTTTTGGAAGCAAATGCTTTGTGTTAAAAGACAATTCAGAATATGTTGGAAAGTTTGATGCAAAAGCATTTGAAGGAATTTTTCTTGGCTACTCGATGGAAAGAATTGCATATAAAGTTTATGTCATCAGTCAAAAGAAAGTTATGGAAAGCACAGATGTGACATTTGATGATAGTAAACTACCTGGATTAGAAGAAGCCAATGATGAAGATAAAGATCCTTCGAAGTTTGACAATCTAGATGATTCTGATGAGGAGATTGAAACTGAATTTGAGACCATAATCCAACAAACTCAAGTGAATGAAGAACCTGTGTCAATCAACAATGAAGAAACAAGCATCCAAGACACACCTGTGATTAGTGGCAACTTCACAGGGGGAGGAAATGTAAATGATCATGATCTGGATGATGAAGCAACATCAAGGCTGAGAAATCAATATGAACATACAAGGAAATGGGATAGATCACATACTGCAGATCAGATAATTGGAGATCCAAATACAGGAGTGAGGACAAGGAGAGCAACTCTAAATGAATGTCTCTATGGTTTCTTTCTATCCCAAGTTGAGCCTAAGAAACTTGATGATGCATTGTTGGATCCTGATTGGATAATTGCTATGCAAGAGGAGCTAAATCAATTTGAAAGAAGCGAAGTATGGGAACTTGTGCCTGCACCAAAGGATAGAACCATTGTTGGAACAAAATGGGTTCTAAGGAATAAGATGGATGAAAATGGTGTAGTCATAAGAAACAAAGCAAGGTTGGTTGCAAAAGGATACTCTCAACAGGAAGGCATTGACTATGATGAGACTTTTGCCCCTGTTGCTAGACTAGAGGCCATCAGAATTTTCTTGGCATTTGCTGCACATTCTAATTTCAAGGTTTATCAAATGGATGTCAAGAGTGCATTTCTGAATGGGGAGTTGGAAGAAGAAGTATATGTGAAACAGCCACCTGGCTTTGAGGATCCACAATTCCCTCACTTTGTCTACAGATTGCTTAAAGCATTGTATGGACTTAAGCAAGCTCCTAGGGCATGGTATGACACATTATCACAATTTCTACTGGAGAATCAATTCACTAGAGGCACACTGGACAAGACACTATTTTACAAGAAACATGGTGATGATATTATCTTAGTTCAAATCTATGTGGATGATATCATATTTGGCTCTACAAATGAGAAGCTGTGTGAGAAATTCTCTAACCTCATGCAGAGCAGATATGAGATGAGTATGATGGGAGAATTAACATTCTTTCTTGGGCTGCAAATTAGTCAAAGGAAGGATGGCATTTTTATAAGTCAAACCAAATACATCAAGGATCTATTGAAGAAATTTGACTTGGAAGAATGCTCACCTGCAAAGACACCCATGGCCACTGCCACTAAGTTAGATGAAGATGTTAAGGGCAAGAAGGTAGATATTTCAATCTACAGAGGTGTTAGGCCGAATACACAATTAATAATCAAATTCGTATGAGAGTTTAACAAGTAAGACGTTTATGCACTTAAAAACTTCTGGTATTAAGAACCCTCTTCATGATGTAAACTATCACAAAGAGCTGCTAGGTTACAATAAAGATAATTCGTTACACGATACCCTTCTAGGGTTAACCTAACTGTATTTATATAATATACAGCTTCGATACAATCTCTAATTGATATTCCTAATAATCAGCTATACAATGATATCAATTACAGATTGTCACACGTCTCCTAAGTCAACTCGATCTCTTTGATAGCTATCCAATCTTCAAAGATATAGCTTCCATAATAAATCTTCAATTGATCTCTAATATCTTCTGTTGACTCTGTACGCGCTGCTTCCAGACAGACTTTACTAAACTCTGTCCAGCTTCCGTCTGTCAAAGTTTACACTAAACTCTGACCGTATCCAGCTAAACTCTGATAATTCACTGTAACACTTAAACACTGATTAAAACACATCAATTATATTTAACAATCTCCCCCAACTTGTTCATTAGCAAAAAATGCACAAGTTAATAACAGTAATTGATGATGTCAAAACAAATAGATAAATACAGTGTTTATACAAATTCAGAGTTTAAGCTTCTACTTAACAAAATCTACAGAGAATAAGAAAATCCTTACAGACTTTAATCTCTAATCTCTTCAAGATCTGGTGTAGCCCTGAGATAATCTATGAGCAATCTTCTTTCTGCATTTTCAAGCTCAATCACCATAGCTTCTTTAATCTCTCTGAGCTGAGGATCACTCTCATCTGTCTGATAGATAGCAGCCTTAAGATCATAGATTTTGTTTCTTCTCATCTCATTTCCCAGTCTGATAAATTTGACTTCTTCTGACTGTGAATTGAAGTCAAGTACTGTGATTCCCAAATCAGTCTTTAATTTTGCAGTACCTTTCTGCATTTCAATAAGATTTCCATTGTAATCCCTGTACTTAGGAACATATCTGCTATTATACTTCACTCCTCTGATTGCCAAATTCTGGAGCATTCTCTTTCTAAGCACATTTGCAACTGATTGAGTCCTTTGACTATTCACCTTGAAAAGATATAGAACATGTTCTAATTCTTCCCAATATTTCAAGCCAATATCATTCTCAGCAATTCTAAATACTGTCCCATCAGCCATAAAGTACAAGAGAAAGTCCTTCTTTAAACTCTTCTGATAAACTAACTATACTGATTCCAGTCTGTCCAAACTCTCTTGAGTGACACCACGACCTGGAACAGCCAGTGAAGAAGGATCTCTAGGACCAGTATATTGCCTTTTGTCCTTGTGTGAACCTAGTCCACCCTTATTGTTTCCAACCTTGCCAGTCAAGGCTCTTGCATCAGAAAAATTCATAGAAACTCCAGATAATAGATTTGGATCATGAAGTGTTCCTTTCCCAAAAACTGATTGCAACTGAGAAGATAAAGGTTTAGACACAACTTGTGTAGCAACAGAGGTTGTGTTTTCTTTCTTCTGTACAACTTGTGTAGAAACAGAGGTTGTAACTTTCTTCTGTGAACTTTCTCCTTCAATGCCTTTCAGCTTGAGTTGAGCTTCTGCTGCCATTGTTTCCTTTGATAACTGAGATTTTTGACTAACATCAGCACTTTCCTTGATCACAATGCCTTTACGAACAGGCCTAGGAGCTTTTCATTTATTTAACTTACTAGACTTTAAAGCCTTGAGATGTTCTTCTTGTAAACTCTTTTCTTCAGCTTCAATGTCCTCAATTGTAACTCCTTCCTCATTCTCTTCAATAAACAACTTAGCAGCCAATTCTTCATCAGTCTGTGGATTAGAAAATAATAGCAAACTCTTGGTCTTTGAAGTACCTTGAGTATCAGTGTTTATCCCAACAAACTGTGATTTAGAAGACTTGCTAGTTTTCAGAGTTTGTTGAAATTCTTCAGTTTTTCTCTTTCCTTTACTACTTGCTCCTCCATCTCCAGCATTATCCTTTCTGATCAGAGTTTGAGATTGCTTGCATTTTTCTTTAACAACTCTCTCCCCCATTTTGACATCATCAGGCATAAGAATAGATGTGATTAACTCCAAGGAGGTAGCAATAGAATCAATCTTTAAGGACATATCATTCTGATTTTGTTCAACTTTGCTCAGCCTGTGAGACAAAGTGTCTTGATTCTGAGTAAGATATTGAAATTTATTCTTGTTGTCAAGTTTAATCATTTCAGCTCCTCTAACAACATCACCTCGAACATCAGAGATTGCCTTTTGACATAGATCAAACCTCGAGTTGAGAGTCTTCACTTGTACAACTGTAGCCTTAAGACAAGATAGAATCTCTGGATTTGTAATTGTTCTGGAGGTTCTCTTGACAAATTCAGCTGCTCTTGCAGGAGGAAAGATACAAGTGTCCTTGTACCAGTCATTTGAAAATTGTTCAAGGTGTTCTTCTTCAGCATCTGCTTGATTTGAAGGACCAGCAAAATCCTTAACCTTAGCATCAGTCTGGACTGGTAAACTCTGAGAAGGGCTTGACTCAGTATTCCCTTCAGTTTCATCTCCAACCTCAGCTTTAACATGATGAGTGGATGGAGTAATAGGAATAGATGCATCAACAGTGCCAATAACATCCTCTGCAACAGGTTTAGTAGTAGAGTCAACAATAGGCTGTACAACATCCTCTGTAGATTTCACAATAGTCTCAGAGTTTATCTCCTTAGGTTGTTGATCAATCTCATCCCCTCCTTCAACAGTTTGGTGAGCATCTGAGAGTAATTCTGTATGTGATGCTACAGTTTCAGAAAGGACAACTGTAGGTTGATCAGCTGCACCAGTTGCTTCAGATTGAGCAAAAATTGATGAAATAGGATCAGAGAATGGCATGAATGAATCAAGAATGTCATTCATTGGATAAAAACCATCTCTAGTATCCTCTTCTGCAGGCATTTTGTCCTCTGCAGGCATTTCAACCTCTGCAGGCATTTCAACCTCTGCAGGCATTGTATCTTTTTCAGCCTCAACAGTAGGTGTTTGCTGTGAAACTACCTCTGGAGCTTCAACATTTTCATCAACAGAATCAGAGATTACCAGTTTTCTTCTCTTAGCTAGAGGCACTTCATCTGAATCCTCTTTACTAGATTCTGCTACCACTGAGGGTGACTTAGGTCTGTTTGCCGTTTGTTTCATTCTTCTAGTATAAACAGCTCCAAGAGATGTCTGTTTTGCTTTCATTTGTGTCTCTATTGTCTTCTTAACTCTTGCATGTCTTTCAGTGATTGCTGCTGACTTTACTCTGCCTCTTTTTGCTTTAGGCTGTGGTTGTGGTTGAGATTGTGATGGTTCAGAGTTTATTTGTGGAGTGTGTGAAGGTTGTTTTGTAGGTGCAGTGTGGGTAGGTGATGTAGGTGGTTCAGTGTTTAGTGTTTGAGTACGATCAATGTTTAGTGGTTCAGGTTGTGGTTCTGGTTGTGGTTCTGGTTCTGGTTGTGGTTGGTCCTGAGGTTGGTTGAGAAAATTCTGCAAAGCAAGTGGCAGAACAAAGGCAGGTAGGTTTTCTTTACCAACATCCTTATTAGTCATATCAGAGAATATTCTCTTGTTGACTCTAAAAGGCTGAATTGCATCAGTTTCAGCAATCTCAAAACCAGGTACACAAGCATTGAACAGCATTTGACAAAATCGAGAAAAATAAACTGTAGTAGACTCTGACAGTTTATCACCTAAATTCATCAGAACATATCTACCAAAATCAAAATTACTACCATAAAGTAGAGAATACCCGATTTGTAGACTGTCCATTGGAATAGCATCCCAGTTAGTGACCTTCTTCTGGAATGTCCTTGTAATGCAATCGAAGAAAAAATTCCATTCCTTCCTGAGATTAGGCCTCTTTACACTGCCAAGCTTGTCAAGAGATTCCATGTAACCTATCTCCTGTAGCATTTGTCTCAATTGAGGTTCAGCAACATAAGTATAAGATGTGTATGTATCAAACCCCATCATATCTCTGACAGTTTGTGGAGTAATCACAAACTCTTGTTCTTCATACGTGAAGATGATGTTTGGAGTCCCATTTTCTCCTCCATCCACATATACTGAGTTTTGCCAAAAAATGGCAATTTGAGATGCAGAGAGAGTACCAGGTTCAACCAGAGCTTGTCCAATCTCTGAGTCTCTCAAGAAATTCTGCATTAGATGAAACGCTTCTGGAACACGTTCATGATAGAGTGGAGCTTCATAGTTGTTAGGGACAAAACGTAGACCAAGAACAGTTAATGGTTTAGAAGCCATTGAATCAAGAAATTTGCAAGAAATCACGAAGAAAAGTGTATGTAGGAAAGGTGTTTGCGAAAATGCCCAAGTGAAAAGTGAGAGAACTGTGAGATGTAAAAAGTAAAACACAATCGTTTGGACACAAAAGTAATTAGAGTAATTAAAAACTCAATCTTTTATGTATTCAAACACTCAACAGTTCCTAGATTAATGTGTGAGTGGGACACGATAATGGGTGAGTGGGACACAGTAATGGGTGAGTGGGTCACGTGCTCGTATTTTTAAAAAGTGTATTTTGCAAATATAACAATAAAATATTTGATTTAAAAAAAAATCAAATAACACTCTCTTAAAATACCTGGACCCATTTAAAACCTGAATTTGAAGCGTTTACCAGTAACCATTAAGAACCAGAATACGAAGCGTTTTAGTACTTCGTTACTTACCCATCTCTATTTAAGGCCTAGAGACTTGTTCAGACTTGTTCACTATCCCTTTAACCTTTCATTCTTCCTGAAAATCAACAACCCTTCACACAACAATGTCAAAACTTACCATCAAGGAAAAGAATCTCCATCTCGTAGAGAACAGAGATATCTTCAGTTATACTCGTGAAGAGTTTGATGCCTTTAACTGGGAAAGGCAGCTTGAAACTCTGTGGCTGCAGATGGATGCCGGTCTTGAAGAAATCGAGAAAGAAAAACCTGCAAGAGTGATTGACATCGATGCTGCTCTCCAAGCAACATTAGCATGGCTTTCCTCGAAGGCATCCTCATCCAACACCACCAACCATTGTTAATGAATATGTCAGCAAAAATAACCTTATCCCTTCAACTTCCACCCAAATAAAGTGGCAAGGATGGGATCTGGGATGTTTGCTAACAATGGAGTGGTTTGGACTTCACCTTTTATTTTCCTGTTGAATAGATTAGGAGATAGAGAGAACAAAAAGATGTAATACTTGCTTGTAATCTCTTTCTTATTATCAATAAAAAATCCTGTTTCTCTAATCTTATTCATTGTGTTCCGCAAATTTTATGTTTATGAATTGTTCTTCAAAGAATTAAATCAAAGAAAATGAAAATTAATTAAAGTAATCATATAAGAAACAAATTCATCAACAACAGTTGTCAAAAGCCCTATTTACTCCAAAATTTTCAAATTATCCAAATGAAAATTTACCTTAGAATACGAACCACGAATCAATAGCGTTTGTCAATTCTCCAACTTTATCACCGAAACCCTTTCATAAATTGCACAGTTGTGAAAATATGTGTGTGTGAAGCAGAGTTTACTGAATCAATTTTTAGAGCATCTAATTTTTCATAAAATCCATAAAGTAAATCAATAAACACTGGATGCACAAACTGTCATAGTAAACACTGACTGTATGATGAAAGCTAAACTCTGTAGTAATCAATCTATATACAGTAATATTTAATTTATTTTATATCCCCTATATATATATATATATATATATATATATATTTTAATTCTATTCATTCCAGTAATTAGAGGTTGGAACCAGTCACCAAAAATTCAAAAAATTTAGCCCTTATCATTGTGATAAGTTCCTGGGTCATCCTAGTATTTGACTAGTCACCAAAAATCAGAGAATTTTAGCACATATTATATACCAATAAGTTCCTGGGTCATCCTAGTATCCAACATAATCTCAAAGGAGTATAACAACCTATATACATTTTCTTTGGGGTATTGCAGTAAGCATTTTAATCTACCAGAGTATAACTAACAGAGTTTAGAGTTCATCAACATCAGTAGTTATTCATGAAAGGCAATGCATACAGTATTTATAGACTCAGAGTTTAGGACAAAATAAACTAAGAGATGCTATAAATATGAACCAGTATCATGCTGTGTTAATTTTCTGTACAATCTAAGATTAGATCACAATAACTCAGAAAGATTCATGATTAATTGCTGAGAATCATGCTTCATACATATTTCTTCATTGGTGTTTTCACTCAGACAAAAATCAACTCAGAGTTCACAGAGTTTATCAAACTTTTTAACAGTGTATGACATACAGGCATGCTGACAGAGTTTAACAAAGTTTGACATAAAAACATGTTGACAGAGTATGCATAACAGAGTTTAATCAACAGAGTTCACTTAGCACTTAACAAATCAAGGAAATATGAGCAACACATTACATAAGTAAAATTTGAATCTAACCAACATTCCTAGTCAGAACCAGAGACCATTCCTAGTACATTGACCAGTCTTGTAAATGTAGCTTCACTCAATGGTTTAGTGAAGATATCTGCAAGCTGTTGTTCTGTAGACACAAAATTTAGTTCAATATTCCCTTCTTCCACATGTTCTCTGATGAAGTGGTACCTTATGCTGATGTGCTTGGTCATTGAATGTTGTACTGGATTAACTGTCATAGCAATAGCACTTTGATTATCACAGTAAATAGGAATTTTACTGTACCTCAATCCATAATCCAGCAATTGATTCTTCATCCACAAGATCTGTGCACAACAGCTACCAGCTGCAATATACTCTGCTTCAGCTGTAGATGTAGAAATTGATTTATGTTTCTTGCTGTACCAAGAGACAAGTCTGTCACCAAGAAATTGACAACTTCCACTAGTGCTCTTTCTGTCTATCTTGCAGCCTGGAAAGTCTGCATCAGAATATCCAAGTAGCTTGAAATCTGATTCTCTGGGATACCACAGGCCTAATGATATGGTGCCCTTGAGATACTTGAAGATTCTTTTCACAGCTGTCAGATGTGGCTCTCTAGGATCTCCCTGAAACCTTGCACAAAGACAGGTTGCATACATGATGTCAGGCCTACTAGCTGTCAAGTAAAGAAGAGATCCTATCATGTCCCTGTAGTTTGTCATATCCACTGAAACTCCTGTGTCTTTGTCCAATTTAGTTGCTGTTGCCATGGGAGTTGATGCAGATGAACAGTCAAGCATACCAAATTTCTTGAGAAGATTTCTGGTATATTTTGCTTGATTAATGAAGATACCATCATCTGTTTGTTTCACCTGTAGGCCTAGAAAATAACTAAGCTCTCCCATCATGCTCATTTTGATATCTGGACTACATGAGCTTGGCAAATTTCTTACAGAGTTTATCATTAGTAGACCCAAAGATAATGTCATCAACATATATCTGAACTAAAAGGAGGTCACTTCCTTGATTGAAATAAAACAGAGTTTTGTCAATTGTACCTCTATTGAATCCACTTTCTAGAAGAAATTGAGCAAGTGTCTCATACCATGCTCTTGGTGCCTGCTTAAGTCCATATAGTGCCTTATCTAGCCTGTAGACATAATCTGGATATTTGGGGTCCACAAATCCTGGTGGTTGTTCAACAAACACTTCTTCTTCAAGCTTTCCATTCAGAAAAGCACTTTTCACATCCATATGGAACACTTTGAATTTCTTATGAGAGGCATATGCTAGAAAAATTCTGATTGCCTCCAATCTTGCAACTGGAGCAAATGCTTCATCATAGTCTATTCCTTCCTGCTGTGAATAGCCTTTTGCTACCAGTCTAGCCTTGTTCCTTGTGATAACACCTTCACTGTCAGTCTTGTTTCTGAAAACCCATTTAGTACCAACAATAGATCTGTTCTTTGGCCTTGGTACGAGGGTCCAAACTTCATTCCTTTCAAATTCATTCAACTCTTCCTGCATTGCTGTTATCCAGTCAGCATCTTGAAGAGCTTCTTCCACTTTCTTTGGTTCATTTTTAGACAAGAATGCATGAAACAGACATTCACTTGCAGTAGCACTTCTTGTTTTCACTTTTGCATCTGGATCACCAATTATCAAATCAGGTGTATGTGATTTAGTCCATTTCCTAGCAGAAGGCAAATGACTTCTGTCAGCATGTGATCTTCCCCCTTGATCCATGCTCTCCTGATTCTGTTGTGATCTTTCTTCATTTTCTGAGACTCCCCCTGAACTTGACTGCCCAGAGTCAGAATTTGAATTTTCAGAGTTTGAATCATCAGAGTTTGATCCAGATTTTTCAGTTGACTCAGTATCAGTGTTTGAGTCTTCATCTTGATCATGCTCCCCCTCAACTGGTTCTTCCCTTTGTTGTGGCTGAGAAGTTTCTCCAGTATTTACCAGTAGAGGTTCAGAGTTTGTTTCAACAGAGTCTAGTGTATTCATCAACAATGACTAAAGCATATTTCTTCCTTGCTATAGACATAACATTTACTGGGCCAAAGAGATCAACATGCAGAAGATGATAAGGATCAGTGATTGAAAATTCTGTCTTGCTCTTGAAAGATGACTTCCTTTGCTTGGCCTTTTGACATGAATCACATAGGCCATCAACATTTAATAGAGCCTTTGGGAGTCCTCTTACAAGATCCTTTCTGATCAATTCATTGATGTTGTTCAAGTTCAAATGTGAGAGTTTCTTGTGCCACTTCCAACTCTCTTCACTAGACATTCTTGTAGACAGGCAAACAGCTTTTCCAAAAGAGTCTATTAAGAGCTTGATTTCATAAATGTTGTTTTGCCTATGACCAACTAGAACAACCTTTCCTATAGATTTGCTGATAACTTCACAATATTCAGGTTGAAAATCTACATGATATCCCTTGTCACAGATTTGACTCACAGATAACAAGTCATGCTTGAGTCCTGGGACATGAGCTACATTGTTGATGATGACATTTCCAAGATTAATATTGCCATATCCCAATGTTCTTCCTACATTGCCATCACCATAGGAAACTTTTGGGCCAGCCTTCTCCTCATAGTCTGATAGCAGAGCTTTATTTCCAGTCATGTGTCCTGAACATCCACTGTCCACGACTAGGGTTGCCTCCCTGTTGCCCTGCAATCACAAGCAATTACTGAGGATTAGATTTAAGGATCCAGACTTGCTTGGATCCTTTGACATTCTTAACTTTGTTAGCTTTTGCAGCGGAATTAACATTATCAGAGTTTGAGCTAACAATATCAGTGTTTACACTTGCAGTATCAACTTTAACCCATTTCAGATTGGGTTTCAGTTCATAGTAATTATGATAGATAGCATGATACTCTCTGCAAGTATAAATGGAATGCCAAGTGCTTCCACAGTGTGTGCATAAAGTCTGTGGCTTAGTTCTAGCAAAATCCTTCTTTACCTTAGACTTGGAAGGTAAAGAATTTATATTTTTGTTTTTCTTGCAGAAATTTGCAAGATGCTTAGTACTACCACAGTTATGACATGTCTTCCTTGGAGCATAACTATCAAGCATTGGTTTATTTCCTGAAGTGATGCCTACTTTTCCATTTCTGTTCTTATTTGACACTCCCTGTTTCTTAACAGATTTTAACTCCTTCAGTTTATATTTGAGTTGTTTATCTGTCATTGAACCAATATTAACCTGTTTAACACTAGTTTTTACTGGTTCACTTTTAACAGTTTCTTTTTCATTTTCAGACAAAAATTTACTGGTTCCATGTATAAAATGAGGTCTGATTTTAACTTGATTTTGAAATCTAAGTTCATCTCCCTCATTATAACCTAGACCAACAGTGTCTGTTTGAAAAATCTGTTGAGTGTCCTTTTCCAGAATTAGTCCAAGTCCTAATTTTCTTATTTGCTTCCTCCAACTCAGATTCTAGTTGTTTATATTTCTGAAGCAAATCCTGTTCTATAGAAACAGCATCATCTCTCTCTTTCTGAACTTGTTGCATGTTTTCAAGTTTTTCTTCAACAAGTTTATTTCTAACCTTAAGTTCAGAATTTTCAGATTTTATCCTCTCATTGTCTAAAGTCTGATCCCTATAACTTATATGCAATGACTTAAGATAAATTCTTAATTGAGCAATGTCATCAATATTATAAACATAGGTAGTTAGAGGTACCTGATTTTCAGAAGTTTCTGATTCAGTAGTAGCCATGAGAGCATAGTTCACTTCTTCATCAGAATCTGAAGTGTCTGCCCAATCTCTGCCTTTAGTGTAGAGTACCTTTCCAGTTTTACCCTTCTTGCACTCAGGAGCATAGTGACCCATCTCCTTACACTTGTAGCATTGAATTTCAGACTTATCCTTCTTCCCCCTAGAATCTCTCTCATCAAACTTCCTGAATCTTTTCCTGTCTTCATTTGAATCTCTAGAAAACTTTTTCCCTTTCTTGAAATTCTTGAAGCCCATTTTCTTGAAGGTCTTCACCATCAACACAACCATTTTCCTCATTTCTTCTTCATCATCCTCAGAGTCAGATGATTCAGAAGAGTTTGAATCACAATCAGAGTTTGATGATTCACTCTCTGAGTGTATGACCAAAGCTTTTCCCTTCATTTTCCTTCTTGATGCCTCTTTCTTCTGAGGCTTCTCTTCAACATTAAGAGCAACAAACTTTGCCTTCCTGCTTGATCTCCTGTTTCTCTGCTCCATTTCCAATTCATGAGTTTTGAGCAGCCCATAGATTTCGTCAATCTCTGTTTCAGCAAGATCATAGTTGTCTCTAATAGTGGTTGTTTTCACATCCCACTTTTCAGGTAGAGAAAGAAGAAACTTGAGATTAGAGTCTTCGAGATCATACTCTTTGTTGACCAATGACAGATCATTAAGCAATTTACAGAATCTATCAAATGTTTCTGTCATGGTCTCTTCAGGTTTAGCCTCAAAATACTCATACTCTTGTGTGAGTATGTTTCTCCTATTCTTCTTAATAGCCGCAGTTCCCTGACATCTGACTTCAAGAGCATCCCATATCTCTTTTGCAGTGGTGCAGTTAATCACTTTGTTAGACATAACATTGTCTAAAGCACTATGCAGCAAATGCCTAACCTTTGCATCCTTAGCAATTGATGATAGATGTAAGAACCCTAATTTTTGGTAATATTTCCTTTTATTTAATATCTTGTGACATTGTCAATATGGAACCTTTCTAGTCATCCCTGTTGATTAATAGAATTGATTGTCTGAGAAACTATGTTGTTGCATTCACTATGTAAGATAAAAGGAAGATTGTGAAGGCAAGAGTCTTATTGTTAGTAAGATTTATAAAACTTGGGATTTGAGAATGATTAGAGTATTAAAAGATTTATTAAGAATTATGACGAGGAATTATGGATATTCGAGGGATTTACACAATTAAGTACTTAAGGAATTATAGGGGAAATCTCTACGCGACAAAATATTATTACGAGAGATTAATTAAGATACGATACGAATTAAAGATTAAATGACAAGCATTGGTGGAAGAATAATGATACAAGGAGTAGTATTGCATGCAAGTCCCATGCAACCAAGTGGTTAGGAATAAGCAAACTAGTTAACCAAATGGAAGGGGAATAGTAACTAGTTACATTGCTTTTCAAAAAGAAGAGACAAGAAGTACAAGGAGCCATACCATGCTAGTACCTTGCCTATACATACAACATATGTATCACCCAACCTCACTTTATCAATTATTTCAAACAAAACACAAAAATCAAAAAACACCATAAGCTCCCCCCCTTGGAAGAGAGCTCTCGGCCTAGCACAAAAAACGAAGAAGAAAATTCTTCCTCCCCCATTTCTCATCACTCATAAATCAAGACATAATTCCTAGGCCCTCACCATCATCTAAGCAAGGTATGTTAAGAGTTTCAAGCCATTTCATCCATCCAATTTCAAGATATTAATTATGATAGAGATTGTGAATAGTAACCATGGTTGGTTTTTCTTTTAGATCTTGGATTGTAAGGGTTGTAGGAGACCATTCAAGGTGTTATTTAGTTTTGTAAGGCTTATCCAAGGCTCCTAGGTGCTCAAGAAGGTATAAAAATCACAAACCCTTTTGGCCATGTAGTGTTTATGATGTTTGGTAGTAGATCCATGTATATATGTGTTAATCTTGGTTGTATAAGTAATGGATGACATGGATCTTGAGTTTTGATGTTGTGATTGTGATTT
Organism: Saposhnikovia divaricata; assembly: GCA_036435485.1. NCBI lineage: Eukaryota > Viridiplantae > Streptophyta > Magnoliopsida > Apiales > Apiaceae > Saposhnikovia > Saposhnikovia divaricata. The sequence continues at coordinate 41,741,563 of CM071599.1, forward strand.
TTATGATTGTGGATAGTATATGTATCTCCATGAGTGTTATAAAGCATGAACTAAGTGAATTAGGTGTTGGTTGTGTTGTGGAATTGAGAAAATTGGTTGATCTAAGTAAATACATGCTTGCTGAGTTTTCCAGGAACATTGACCTGCCTTGTAACATGGTTTTGAACCTCAAATCTTGTCCCCTGAGGTCCTACCATATATTGTTGGAAAGATAATTGAATGTAGTTTCTGGAAATGTAAGGTTCATAACTAGTTGATGTATAGATTTTAAGTTATGGCCGGAGAAGTAAATTGTGTTTCTGGATTCCGGACTGCACTAAGTGACCCCCTTGTGAACATTGTTTAAACCCCTAAAAATATATTTGGGATCATGGAAAAATTTGAGAAACTAGGAAATGCAGTGGTGAAGGCTACCCAAAAAGAATTGGATTAAAATATGAATTTTTGAATTTTATAAAAATGCTAGAGTAAATTTCGCGCAAGGGAAAAAGTCGTTAGTGGAGCATAATTCTAGGGGTAATGGTTATGATTCGAATGTGGTAACTAAATTAAGTCGAATAAGTGACGAGCGTAATCGAGTGATGACATGAACCTATAGTGGGGCTAGAGAGTCATAAGACGAAGACGTTAAGTTAATTTCGTACCCCCTAAAACCCCGTAATTAAAGAGATATTGTTAAGGTACTAACGAGCGGTTATTGCTTATGTATAGATCGTTCCACTCCGCACGCTCGACCACCCCAACCAAACCAAGGCAAGTTTACTTTTCAAAACTTATACTTGTATAAGGAATTTCACTGTTGTGTTTGTAGTTTTCAACCATATCAAATGCTATGTTTATCGAAGTATTGATGCAATTGAGATTGTATAAGTACATATATGATTGTACCCCTTGAACTTAGATTGAAATGTTTTCCTCGGACAACGACTCTAGCAATAGAGGTCGTAGCGGTCCGTATATACTATTGACCGGGGAGCGGTATATTATTATATCGTATCTAGATTGCGAAAACCCGAAGGGTCATTCGGGGAGTATCGTATACTCAAGTAATTATGTTCATATCTTCGTAAATACTCGAAACCCTATCTTGGATTAAAAGTTTATTTTATCGAATAATTATTTTATTAATTATTAATATTAAATCTTAAAATATTATTTGTTAATTATCGTTCATTATTTTAAAGACGAAGTCAATCAAAGATACATTTAATACTTTCAAACTCGAACTCTTTCGAACTCAAAACATTTTCGAAAACCCCCGGTCAGGTTCTGCTTCTTGTATGATTTCAAGAATCATCGGTCGACTGATGTCGGACCTCAATTACTCTGTTTTCAATCAAAATCAAGTTTTTAAAAGAAAAAGAAAAAGGGACTCTGGCAGGTGTGGGAACCGTTGACGAACGATTCCCGGGATGTGTAAGCGGCCGTGAGCCAGGCGGTCCATCAATTATTATTCCGGCCCAGGTGTTGCCGAAGGATGATTACGGATGTAGTTTTCATCGAGGGTGATTACGGATGTAGTTTTCACCCGGGGATAGTTCCGGATGTAGTTTCTATCCTTCTACCGGTAGAGAAGACCCGCGGATTATTGGACTTGGATGTGGCGACTGATCATCGTCAATCCCTGTCAGGTTTTTATGTTTTCCTCCAGTCCCATCCTCCACTTTGGAAAAATACTCAAACACTGCTTCTTGGGCCTAAGTGCCAAGTTGCTGATAGTGTCGTTTTTTATGAGAAAATATTGACATCGTGCAGTATCTAGAACTGCAAGATTTTCTATAAAGATTGGCACGTGTTGGTGCACTCTTGCTATTGTTTCAAAGAATGAAATGTTTTTGTATGAGAAACCTTCTAAGCTAATGGAAGGAATGAGGTTTGCAATGATGTATTCCTTGTACAGTATGTTAATCGTAGAGTGTTTTGCCGAAAATGATATACTCATATGTATATATTTTCAAACTTGAGATATATTGAAATGGGAACCTTATAAAGGGTTCATATGTTATTCTTAAAGCTCCTTAGTGAGTATAGATGTTTTATTCAAACTCGGACATATACATTGTCCAATTATGTTTTGAAATCTGAGATATATACCCATATAGTTGGGAATGTTTTTTTCGAAATAAACCATATTATTATTTTGCAAAATGGTGAACTTGCTGAGCATTATGTAGCTCATTCTTGCTTTATAAAAACTTTTCAGAAAGGGAAGAATCTGGCCGATTAACTCCGCACCAGCAGAAGAGGAGTAGAAGATTTACCACGGAGATGATTTAGTTCCTGATAAATACTACAGAGTAGTCTGATAGGTTTTCAACTGTAATAGTAAGACTTGTCTTCAAGTATAGTTGTATAAGTGGAATTGCGTAAGACTCTGATTTGTACAAATGAATTGTAATATTTAGTGGCACTTTTGATTATCGTTTCTGAGGCTCTAACTTGTTTGTGCTTAAGATTGAGGTATGGAAGGATGTATTGTGGAGTTGTGCAGTTAATACAGGTATGATATGGTTGGATGGTGATGTGATGACCTGAATCTTTGACCTCAGATTTGGGGGCGTTACAGAAATGGTATCAGAGTGATAAGTTACAGTACTCAGAAACTAGAGTGTTGAGAGTTAAGTCTAAGTAGGAGAATGACATAAGAGTTCGTAGTAAACTTATGATTGGACTACCGGAAGAGGTACCGGTGAGTAGAATGGATTGGAGTGTTACTGGAGGTATTATACTAGGGTCGATAGAATCCTTAGAGACCTTCAAAATGATGAATAGAGGTTTGAGAGTCGTACATGACTTATCATAGATAATGATATAGGAAGCAGAGCGAAATCTCGAGAGCAGCTGAGGTAGAGGCGATATTGCCAATATGATCGGATGACTAGGCTAGCATAAATTTTGTGGCCCATATTCCTCCACAGTTCAGGAGGCGGCATTTTAAGAATCAAGAAGTTTGGACTTCCCTACATAATTAAGGGTACTTAGTACTTGGAGTAATGAAAGTCTTTTACTTTGGTTATAAGATCCGATTTTCGATAAGTAACGGGTTTACCTGAAGGTTGGTCACTATGTCGTTGTGGATTCCATTACCCTTGATGGCGAATTCTACATGTGTTATACGAGAATGTTATCATAAGACGAGCATGCTAGATAATTCCACGCATGATTCGAACGCGGGAACATGGTAGTTCAACTTAGAGAACAAACAAGTAGAATTAACAAAGGGACTCGAGAGAAGTTGAATATGGTTGCAACGAGCGATATAGTGATCTCAGAGTCTACCAAAAGAAAAGACCAGCGGGTCTAGAGTGGGATCCTTTGATAGAGATGTTAGCAGGGACTACGTATATACGTATTGTAGACCTCAATATTTTTGGTATATGTTCACATACACACACCCGCCACTGAACCTATAGACTGCACTGAGATCCCTGAGAGATCTCTTTGATCTGTTCCCAGGGGGAACTGGCCACTTGTGATTCATGTCGGAAGGCATGAAGTAGGACCCCATAGACTTAGCAGGTGTCCCCGGAATGATGTGAAGCTTGGCCTTCAAGATAAAGCACGGAAATGACAGATATATTGGTGAAACCCTAACTCGATAGATGACTTTAAGATGATGATTGAGAGACGCACTAGGTGGTGTCTTGTATTACGAAGACGAAGAGATGGAGTTACCCTCATAGTGGTGATAATGAGATGCACGAATGATTATTAACTTATTTTGATAACTACTGGCTGGTGCACTACTTCATTTTAAACTGTTCACTAACCATGTTACCTCGATTAGCTTATATCAGGTAACCCTCCTAGCTTTCTACTTCAAACTTGTGGAATAACAACCAGTGATATACTTTCTCTAAACCGGGACTCATCCAAAGTATCTTAATTGAGCCCGAGCATGCTATTTGAAGTTTATAATTATTTCTGCTCAAGCTATTTACACAATCTTTCAATTATCCAAGGAATGTTCCACAAATATTCCCTTAATTAATCGACGAATACTACTTAACGAATATCGGTATTTGATTGCTTCTTTCATACTTGCATTCTTTAGTTGAGCTCATAAATATACAACAAATTACTGAGGACAGGGATGATCTAATGTCCAGACATCCCTCATGAATTCTTTTCTTCTATTCAAGATGAGATTGTACACCGTACATTGAAATCATAGTAAGGATATCATCTTGATATTGGTATTCCGAATTTAATTCTATTGTCGGATCTGATAAAGCAGGTGTACGGAGGCACCCTTGGGTGGACCGTTTCACTGATAAGTAATATTTGATGAGAGGTTATCGATTGTTCCGATACCTAGAACATTCTCTTCAGATTTTATAGTTTTCTTTTTTTCAAACTTGATAACTTCTTATTTTCATTCGTTGTCCGAGAAGCCTAAAGTTTCTTCAATGGCTACGATGTTGAAATTCCATTCTATCCAATTGAAACTGGCTAGTCGTTATGTCAATATGAATGACTAGTTGATCGTTCCAACTACTCAAAATTGTAATGTTGTGAAGAACACCTAGCTAATTGTCCTAGCTGGTGGTGATGTCTCAAACAGGTGAACTAGCAAATTTTGTCTAGCTAGTCGCTAGTTTTTCTTGAAAAGGACTAGTTATTGTTTCACTGGTCCAACTCCCAATTTAATTCATTCCGCAATGCATTTTGCATGTGGTAAAGTGTGATGATGAAAGTTTGGACGAATAACTTGATTGAGACCTAGTGAGGTCGCCCACTTGACTTGAACTCTTACCCATCTTCGTATCAGACTTTATATCACTTGAATATTTTATTCATTCATTTCATACAATGAGAATTCATTTGAAACCATTGATTACTTGAGTGGAAAACTACTTCATTCTTTAGTTGTCATGGAGTAGAATTGCTTTCTATTGGCTGACCTTCATCAATGCGACTTTAGATTTCCTCTTATTATTCAGGAGGAAAAGTATCCACCCGATGTAAGAATTGTATAAAGACCGTCTTTATGACTTTTGTACCCAACAATCATTGCCCTTGTGCAACATTCTCTATGGTGTCATATTACAGAATTATCAGGACGGGAAGGAATAAACCTTGTTGTATTCTTTCTGTCCATCCTTACATCTCCAAAAATCGAGGCTCCTAGTATTTGGAACCATCAACATTCTTGGAACATCCAATGTGGAATTCTTATTGAGATTATCTATTGGACCTTGTTATTTTGAAACCATTCCTTTCAAAGTGATTACTCTAAGGTGAACGGGAGGTACAATTGTGAACCGTTACACCAATATGAGATCAAAAACCAAATGTTGTAATTGTGCAGCCAGAGCGTTATTCCGAGTAATTATTGAAGTAGAGATAACATGTCAGGGCATACCACAAGACCTTTAATATTGGTGTGGGGAAAGTTATAAGAAATGATGAGGTGGTTGGGAGCACGCTCCTACCAACCGTTGTCAGGAGGTTATATTAATGAATTTTGGAGTTACCAAGCCTTTTTCCTGATCCAAGAAATGCAAATCGATTGCGATGTAAAACATATCCTTAGAGGAAACTACCTGGAAGTGAGATGGACAAGAAAGGAAGAAATATCGTGGCAAGAATGTGAAGCTTTATTTAGCTTAAAGGGATTGATGCACATAGAGAGACATAAAGTTTAACAGGCCCCTAATAGCAAATGGATGCATGGATATATGACAATGATCCTTCGAGATTACCACCTAATCAAGTTTATTGGGAATCGCAGTAGCATGCAGGCCTCAGGCTGATTGGCGCCAGTGGTGAAGGAGGACGAGCGTATGACATCTTACATATACCATCGAGAACTGATACCCTTATCGGAAATGGAGGAATTGTTGACTAGTTAAAATGAGTAGTTGTTTTTCAAAGATAAGGTTGAAGAGAAGGTTTTACCAACTCAAGATCGACCTCTGTACTGTGCCAAAGTTGGCATTTCACACTAATATAAACGTTATAAAATTGTGGTAGTATCGTTTGAATGGACTAATGAGTCAGAAGCCTTTATGGATTAATGAACAAAGTTTTGGGATGAAATGAGATATTAGCAACAACCTCGTTGTTAGCTATACTTGATGATAAAAAGTGGACTTGGAGAGTCACGATGATGCGTCTTTCGAGAGTTTAAGAGGTGTGCTGATGCAGTAGAAAAAGGATGATAGCCTATACTTCTAAACAGCATAAAGGTTATGAGATAACACTAACCGTGAGTCTGGGATTAGTCATGATGGCGTTCGCGCATAAAACTGAGATGTTAACCTTATGAGAAAAGTGTGAAAATTTCTCCACAAGTGCCATAAATATATCTTCATATTAGAACTAAACATAAGAAAGAGAAGGTGACGAGAGGGAGCAGGGTGTATAATGGAGAAATTTGTTATTACCTAGGGAAGGCCAGTGTGGTGGCCGATACCTATAGAAGGTATTATTCGAAATTGGAATTCAGTCAGTATTGACCAAGAAAATAGAGTATATACAATAAAGAATAATGTTTGAGGAAAATAAATAAATTATGGGGAAGGACAAAGATGTATAGAGAATTAAGGGAATGTTTGGTAAACTAAAATGAAGAATGGTATTGGCAAACTATTAAGTACTAACGCGACATGTCAAAAGCAGAATGATAGAGATCTAGTGGATTAATTCCGCCTGTAGAAAATATTGAACGTGGACAGAATTATAGTGAATTTCATAAGTGGGTCGCCAAAGACCGAGCCAAGAGATGGCCCTAGTTGAGTTATAATTGTTGGACCAAGTGATTTACCTACGAGAGACTTTCCATTGAGAAGATTATCGAATATTATACGGGAGAGATGGTGGTGCAATATGAAACTTCTGCAGCGATCACGTCAGATAAAGACTTAAGGTTAAAGTTCGAATATTAAAGGTGCTTTCGAGTATATTTAACAAAGAGATTGAGCGTATGTACTAATTTGATCTGTGGTTGACGGACAGGGAAGAAGAATTGTCCAGACGATCGAAATTATATTTAGTATCGTGCCTTAGGCTTCACGGGGCAGTCGAGAATAAAAACTTATCCATGAATGAATGTTGTTATCACGATCATCACCATGCGAACGTAAGGACGTCTCTTGTAAAGCGTACCGCGAAAGAAGAAGCTTCGCTTTTCTTGCATTACGAAGAAGTCAATGAACGGGGGATATAGTAGCTGAACTGGTTCGACGTATGCCGAAGACAATACAGTATCCACAGCAAGTGGTAACGGCTGACGGGAGGCAACGCATGCCTGCTAATCAAGCGAAGGAATATGAGGAATACCGTGCGTATTGACGTTGTCTCAGATTACAAAACACGACCACAAAGCATTCACGGGCCAACGATACAAGGACTCAACACGGATACTATGAACAAGGTAGAAGAGGAACGTGTGAGTAGTGGGATAGAAATTTTTAATCATAGAACAACCGATAAGGAATACAGGTCGAGGAGAGTATGCGTTGAGGAACAACATTAAGGCGTTGGTGAGACGAAGGGAGAGAACAATAGGGTTGAAGTGTCAACCTGAGAGTTGGAAAAGGTAAGGTTGGAATTGTATCCACAACTATTATCCTTAGGTTCTTAAGATAGAATCCTTTTAAGGAGAGGAGACTGCATTAACCCTAACTTTCGAGAATATTCGAAACCTGGACGAATAGTAATTTTATGGGTGGATGAGAAATTTTTGCAATCACGATATGTGCGAATTATTAAATGAAGATTTCTAATTGATATTACGTCTTTACGGTACAGACGAGTGTATGTAAAAGTCATTAGTTTTTTTACGAAACCCATTATTTCGAATGGTCAAATTTTATGAGATATCTAAGGAGATCGTGGTAAGGCATGGGGTTCCTGTGAGCATTGCATCTGGGAGAGACCCAAGGTTCAACTCCAGGTTCTGGAGGAGTTTTCAGGATTGTGTGGGGACCAAGTTAAACTTGAGTACTGCATACCACCCCCAATCAGACGGACGGAGCGAGAGAACCATCCAGACCATAGAGGACATGTTGAGAGTATGTGCCATCGATTTTAAGGGAAGTTGGGATGATCACTTGCCGTTGATCGAATTTTCCTACAACAACAGTTACCATGCGAGTATAGGAATGCCCCATATGAAGCTTTATACGGACGAAGATGTCGGTCTCCCTTGTGTTGGGAAGAAGTTGGAGAGCGGAAGATTTTAGGGCCTGAACTGGTCCAACAGACAAGAGAAACTATCAAGCTCATAAGAGGACGGCTGGTAGCGGCCCAAGACAGACAGAAGAAGTATGCGGACCAGACCCGCAAGGACAAAAAATATGAGGTAGGAGAGTTTGTGATGTTAAAGGTATCACCGTGGAAGGGATTGATGAGATTTGGTAAGAAGGGGAAACTAAGCCCGAGATTTATTGGACCTTTTGAGATCTTGAGACGAGTTGGAAAGTTAGCCTACGAATTGGCTTTACCCCCGAGCTTGCAGCAAGTACATAATGTGTTCCATGTGTCCATGCTACGACCCTACCATACCGACTTCCGACATGTGATAGAACATGATCAAGTGGATCTGCAACCAGACTTAACATATGTAGAGCAACCCGTAGAAATCATGGATAGAAAAGAACAGGTGCTGAGGAACAAGGTTGTCAAATTAGTGAGAGTTTTGTGGAGGAATCAGAATGTCGAAGAATCAACATGGAAACTATAGAGTGCGATGCGTGAAAAGCACCCCCAATTGTTTTCAACCAGATTCCGGGACGGAATCCTTTTAAGGAGGGGAGGCTGTAAGAACCCTAATTTTTGGTAATATTTCCTTTTATTTAATATCTTGTGACATTGTCAATATGGAACCTTTCTAGTCATCCCTGTTGATTAATAGAATTGATTGTCTGAGAGACTATGTTGTTGCATTCACTATGTAAGATAAAAGGAAGATTGTGAAGGCAAGAGTCTTATTGTTAGTAAGATTTATAAAACTTGGGATTTGAGAATGATTAGAGTATTAAAATATTTATTAAGAATTATGATGAGGAATTATGGATATTCGAGGGATTTACACAATTAAGTACTTAAGGAATTATAGGGGAAATCTCTACGCGACAAAATATTATTACGAGAGATTAATTATGATACGATACGAATTAAAGATTAAATGACAAGCATTGGTGGAAGAATAATGATACAAGGAGTATTATTGCATGAAAGTCCCATGCAACCAAGTGGTTAGGAATAAGCAAACTGGTTAACCAAATGGAAGGGGAATAGTAACTAGTTACATTGCTTTTCAAAAAGAGGAGACAAGAAGTACAAGGAGCCATACCATGCTAGTACCTTGCCTATACATACAACATATGTATCACCCAACCTCACTTTATCAATTATTTCAAACAAAACACAAAAATCAAAAAACACCAAAAGCTCCCCCCTTGGAAGAGAGCTCTCGGCCTAGCACAAAAAAGGAAGAAGAAAATTCTTCCTCCCCCATTTCTCATCACTCATAAATCAAGACATAATTCCTAGGCCCTCACCATCATCTAAGCAAGGTATGTTAAGAGTTTCAAGCCATTTCATCCATCCAATTTCAAGATATTAATTATGATAGAGATTGTGAATAGTAACCATGGTTGGTTTTTCTTTTAGATCTTGGATTGTAAGGGTTGTAGGAGACCATTCAAGGTGTTATTGAGTTTTGTAAGGCTTATCCAAGGCTCCTAGGTGCTCAAGAAGGTATAAAAATCACAAACCCTTTTGGCCATGTAGTGTTTATGATGTTTGGTAGTAGATCCATGTATATATGTGTTAATCTTGGTTGTATAAGTAATGGATGACATGGATCTTGAGTTTTGATGTTGTGATTGTGATTTTTATGATTTTGGATAGTATATGTATCTCCATGAGTGTTATAAAGCATGAACTAAGTGAATTAGGTGTTGGTTGTGTTGTGGAATTGAGAAAATTGGTTGATCTAAGTGAATACATGCTTGCTGAGTTTTCCAGGAACATTGACCTGCCTTGTAACATGGTTTTGAACCCTCAAATCTTGTCCCCTGAGGTCCTACCATATATTGTTGGAAATATAATTGAATGTAGTTTCTGGAAATGTAAGGTTCATAACTAGTTGATGTATAGATTTTAAGTTATGGCCGGAAAAGTAAATTGTGTTTCTGGATTCCGGACTGCACTAAGTGACCCCATTGTGAACCTTGTTTAAACCCTTAAAAATATATTTGGGATCATGGAAAAATTTGAGAAACTAGGAAATGCAGTGGTGAAGGCTACCCAAAAAGAATTGGATTAAAATATGAATTTTTGAATTTTATAAAAATGCTAGAGTAAATTTCGCGCAAGGGAAAAAGTCATTAGTGGAGCATAATTCTAGGGGTAATGGTTATGATTCGAATGTGGTAACTAAATTAAGTCGAATAAGTGACGAGCGTAATCGAGTGATGACATGAACCTATAGTGGGGATAGAGAGTCATAAGACGAAGTCGTTAAGTTAATTTCGTACCCCCTAAAACCCCGTAATTAAAGAGATATTGTTAAGGTACTAACGAGCGGTTATTGCTTATGTATAGATCGTTCCACTCCGCACGCTCGACCACCCCAACCAAACCAAGGCAAGTTTACTTTTCAAAACTTATACTTGTACAAGGACTTTCACTGTTGTGTTTGTAGTTTTCAACCATCTCAAATGCTATGTTTATCGAAGTATTGATGCAATTGAGATTGTATAAGTACATATATGATTGTACCCCTTGAACTTAGATTGAAATGTTTTCCTCGGACAACGACTCTAGCAATAGAGGTCGTAGCGGTCCGTATATACTATTGACCGGGGAGCGGTATATTATTATATCGTATCTAGATTGCGAAAACCCGAAGGGTCATTCGGGGAGTATCGCATACTCAAGTAATTATGTTCATATCTTCGTAAATACTCGAAACCCTATCTTGGATTAAAAGTTTATTTTATCGAATAATTATTTTATTAATTATTAATATTAAATCTTAAAATATTATTTGTTAATTATCGTTCATTATTTTAAAGACGAAGTCAATCCAAGATACATTTAATACTTTCAAACTCGAACTCTTTCGAACTCAAAACATTTTCGAAAACCCCCGGTCAGGTTCTGCTTCTTGTATAATTTCAAGAATCATCGGTCGACTGATGTCGGACCTCAATTACTCTGTTTTCAATCAAAATCAAGTTTTTAAAAGAAAAAGAAAAAGGGACTCTGGTAGGTGTGGGAACCGTTGACGAACGATTCCCGGGATGTGTAAGCGGCCGTGAGCCAGGCGGTCCATCAATTATTATTCCGGCCCAGGTGTTGCCGAAGGATGATTACGGATGTAGTTTTCATCGAGGGTGATTACGGGTGTAGTTTTCACCCGGGGATAGTTCCGGATGTAGTTTCTATCCTTCTACCGATAGAGAAGACTCGCGGATCATCGTCAATCCCTGTCAGGTTTTTATGTTTTCCTCCAGTCCCATCCTCCACTTTGGAAAAATACTCAAACACTGCTTCTTGGGCCTAAGTGCCAAGTTGCTGATAGTGTGGTTTTTGATGAGAAAATATTGACATCGTGCAGTATCTAGAACTGCAAGATTTTCTATAAAGATTGGCACGTGTTGGTGCACTCTTGCTATTGTTTCAAAGAATGAAATGTTTTTGTATGAGAAACCTTCTAAGCTAATGGAAGGAATGAGGTTTGCAATGATGTATTCCTTGTACAGTATGTTAATCGTAGAGTGTTTTGCCGAAAATGATATACTCATATGTATATATTTTCAAACTTGAGATATATTGAAATGGGAACCTTATAAAGGGTTCATATGTTATTCTTAAAGCTCCTTAGTGAGTATAGATGTTTTATTCAAACTCGGACATATACATTGTCCAATTATGTTTTGAAATCTGAGATATATACCCATATAGTTGGGAATGTTTTTTTCGAAATAAACCATATTATTATTTTGCAAAATGGTGAACTTGCTGAGCATTATGTAGCTCATTCTTGCTTTATAAAAACTTTTCAGAAAGGGAAGAATCTGGCCGATTAACTCCGCACCAGCAGAAGAGGAGTAGAAGATTTACCACGGAGATGATTTAGTTCCTGATAAATACTACAGAATAGTCTGATAGGTTTTCAACTGTAATAGTAAGACTTGTCTTCAAGTATAGTTGTATAAGTGGAATTGCGTAAGACTCTGATTTGTACAAATGAATTGTAATATTTAGTGGCACTTTTGATTATCGTTTCTGAGGCTCTAACTTGTTTGTGCTTAAGATTGAGGTATGGAAGGATGTATTGTGGAGTTGTGCAGTTAATACAGGTATGATATGGTTGGATGGTGATGTGACGACCTGAATCTTTGACCTCATATTTGGGGGCGTTACAATAGATCTTCAGGAGTCATGTCCTTCTTTTCCTTTGGAACTATTTTAGCTTCTTCACCAGCAGCTGCAACAGTTAGCTTTGTAGGATTGTGAGGGCCTTCATAAATCTTGTCAAGATATTCTGGATCTGTAGCCTCCAGAAACATAGTCATCTTGACCTTCCACATAACATACTCTAATGGCCTGAGAATAGGAACCCTGATTGGTTCATAACGACTCACAGTAGTAGGAGCCTTTTCAGAAACAGTAGGTGTTGGTGGAGGAATTGCTGACATTATTATTGTTGTGTTTGGATCTTAACCTGTAATAAAGTAACAGATTGGCTCTGATACCACTTGTTAGGCCGAATACACAATTAATAATCAAATTCGTATGAGAGTTTAACAAGTAAGACGTTGATGCACTTAAAAACTTCTGGTATTAAGAACCCTCTTCATGATGTAAACTATCACAAAGAGCTGCTAGGTTACAATAAAGATAATTCGTTACACGATACCCTTCTAGGGTTAACCTAACTGTATTTATATAATATACAGCTTCGATACAATCTCTAATTGATATTCCTAATAATCAGCTATACAATGATATCAATTACAGATTGTCACACGTCTCCTAAGTCAACTCGATCTCTTTGATAGCTATCCAATCTTCAAAGATATAGCTTCCATAATAAATCTTCAATTGATCTCTAATATATTCTATTGACTCTGTACGCGCTGCTTCCAGACAGACTTTACTAAACTCTGTCCAGCTTCCGTCTGTCAGAGTTTACACTAAACTCTGACCGCTTCCAGCTAAACTCTGATAATTCACTGTAACACTTAAACACTGATTAAAACACATCAATTATATTTAACAATAGGCATGGTTGGTTCTCTACTCTACCTCACTGCTAGTAGGCCAGACATCATGTTTGCAACATGCTTGTGTGCAAGGTTTCAATCAAATCCGAAGGAATCACATATGACAGCAATAAAGAGGATTTTTAAATATCTGAAGGGCACACCAAACTTGGGGTTATGGTATCCTAAGGACACAGGGTTCAATCTGGTTGGTTATTCTGATGCTGATTATGCTGGATGCAGAGTGGATAGGAAAAGCACCTCAGGTAGCTGCCAGTTTCTTGGACAAAGGTTAGTCTCTTGGTACAGCAAGAAACAACAATCTGTGTCAACTTCCATAGCTGAAGCTGAGTACATAGCTGCTGGAAGTTGCTGTGCTCAAGTGCTTTGGATCAGAAACCAACTTAGAGATTATGGACTTGTGTTGGAAAGAATTCCAATCATGTGTGACAACACAAGTGCAATCTCTATAGTTTCCAATCCTGTCAATCATTCTAGGACAAAGCACATTGACATCAGATATCACTTCATAAGGGAGCATGCAACTAATGGAACCATTGAGTTACTTTATGTTCCCACAGAAAAATAACTAGCTGACATATTCACTAAGTCATTAGATGAAGCCACCTTCACAAGGTTGGTTAGTGAGATTGGAATGCTGAATTCTTCAAATTCTGGATAAGTGAATATATCAACTAGATTGTTGCAGCAGTAAATACTTACTTTATCAAATGCTCAATATTTTTGGAGTAAGTATTGGCTGGAGTATGATTTATAAATATTCCATAATGCTGCATATGTTGAAAATCATACATCTTTAGCTTGAAATTTCTGTGAAATTTTGAGAGAATCACTATTTAATTTGGTAGAATATTCTTCAGTGAATATTTCTGGTAAATTTTAAAAGATAGTGAAAATTGAATTTTATGAGTGAAAAGTATAGTTCGATAAGTCAGGCTTCTCGAATGGTTCATTGTTTTGTCACGGCTCGAGTTCTCGAATAGGCCTATCTAGAACCCTCTTGAGTTCTCGAATAGTGTCTTTTTGAGAAATCGAATAGCACACTCTGAGTTCTCGAATAGAGTATTTTAGTTCTCTAGTGATGGAGTTCTCGAATACTGTATTTGAGTTCTCGAATCATTTGAGAAGGCTGATTTTTGGATGACACTTAATCGCTTTTTGGATTTATATTCAAAATATCATTTCGCTCATAAAAACATATTTTATTTAGCTTAGAATTATTTTCTGAGTTAAATAACTGCCAGCTGTGAGTTACAAACTGCCTGAGATATCGAATAAGCCTTTCTTGACTTATCGAATAGTTGTTTTATACTTCTCGAATGACTTGTCGATACAGAACATATATCTAATCGACAACTCAAGTTATTCATATATATACATTTTCACAACTGTTCAACTCATTTCGTTCGATTTCTCAAGCATCTAAACTCCTAAAACCTCTGAAAACCCTAACTACGAATTTCTTCTTCAACCTTAATTCTCTTTTCCTCTCTACCCTAATGGCAAACACTCAACTCACCATACCATCTCAAACCAATTTCATCGCAATTACCAGTGATGTGGAAGCACCAAATGCTAATTTCAAGTGCTTTGTTCGATGGTTGTCTGAATCTTACATCAAGGGTGCACTATCAGCCAACCCAACCCTGTACATAGACTTATTAGAACAATTCTGGAGGACAGCTACAGTGGAGGTCATCGCCCTTGAGAATGCTATTACCTCATATGTTGTCTACTGCAAGATTCAAGGTGAGGATATTACTATCACTACCGCAGACATGAATCAAGCCTTGGATTTGCAGCAAGAGGCATATGACTCCCTGGCCACAGATGCTGAGTTGGAAGAGTTCTTTGAATTTATCAACTACTCATATGCTATTAAACTTGGGAAGCTGAATAGGAAGTACTTGAGAAAGGAATGGAGCTATGTTTTTGCTACACTCCTTCATGTATTCACTTCAAGGAAATCGAGCTTTGACCAGATTAGTACACCTGTGCAGCAGCTTGCCTATGCCTTGGCTCATGGGAGAAAGATAGATGTTGGACATCTCATCATACAGGAGCTATATGGGAGACTTGGTAAGAACATAGCCAAGAGAGGTACTGAAATTTTCTTTCCTCGTTTTATTCAATCAGTACTTAATTTTAAAAATGCTTCATTTATTGAATTGCCTGGATTAGATAAAAGTAAAATAGGCTATCCTAGGTCCATGACCAAACTCATTTTTGGTAACTTGGAGACTAGGAATGATGTGGATGTAAGCCTTAAAATAACTCCCCACATGGAGGGTTTGTTTAGGTCTTACCCCCACAACATGCCAATATTTGAATCTAAGTCTCAGTTAGCACAGCCTAAGCAAGAAGAACAAAATGCTAACCCAAGGCTTGCTAACCAACCCTCTCAGACAAACACTCTACCAAACACAGAGCCAACAGCATCATCCTCTCAAAAGGGTGATGTTAGTAAAAAGAAGAGAAAACAGGTTGCTTCTGAACCTTTAAACATCTTAACTGAAGCAGCCTTGGCTGTAGAACTAGGTTTAGATTGTGAAGAACCTGAGTCACCTATCATTAACCTAAAGAAGAAGAAGAAGAAGTATAAAACCACCTCTTCAGTCACCCAAATGGCTGAAGTTGTAAAATCAGGGGCACACAGCTCACTAGATGTATCCTCTCAACAGGGTGCATCTATAGAATCAAGCATCCTCCCCAATGCACCTATTTGTACAGAGTCAGCACATGGGAGTGATAAGGCTGGCACAACACTGAGTGGAGAGCACATCACAATTGAAACTCCCTCTATCTCTCGGGGGGAGTTGCCAAAATCCAATCTACAGCACACTTCTCTTCCAGAATCTACCACTCATATTTCTTTGGAGCCTGCAACTCAAGCAATTGAGGAGCAAGGCATTGATCATCAAGAATTCTTTTCTCTTGATGAGCCAATGGATTCAAGTGACTTGGTGCATGACACCTTGCTCACCACCCAGGTACCACACTTAGATGGTCAGGGAATGCATGCTGGGGCATATCCTAATGACACCATCACAAACACAGAGGATTCACTAGTTTTCACTAGAGACTCTGTGCTTGTGTCACCTATTGTTGTAACTCATCCCACTCCTGTGGAGACAACAGTAGTAGAGTCTTTCCATCCGGTTACAGATGTTGAATCTGTAACTGAGGAGTCTAGCTTGCCTAGCTCTAGCTCTAACTATATGTCTCAATGGCTGAAGCCTGTGTAACATGACAGTGCTTCAGGATCAGGGTCTGTTCCACCACAATTCACGGTTGAAGCACTCCAAAGCTTAATTGTGGATCAGATCCCTGAGTTCACAAAGATTGCTCAACACCTTCTCACTGCAGACATGCCCAATCCAGACTATGAAGCTATCCTCTTATGCCACAGAGATGATGTAGAAATACAGAAGGCTAAGATCATAGATGAAACTGAGAGGGATGGAAATGTAGATGCTTGGCTACAAGGAAAGAATGACATCACTCTCTCAGAAGGTCTCCAGTACCTCAGAGAAGAGTACATCACTTCACTAGGGTCCAATGCCAAATCTCTCACCCCTACTGATGTGTATGAAGCAGTGAATGACAGCTACAAGGGCATTCTCAAGGCTGCACACTACCTTGGAAAAGGTCTAAAGACAAAAGTTAATGAAGTGTGTTCAGCCACAACCAAGGAGGTGCATGAGATAAAGAGGACTTTTGATTCCAAATTCCCTCAATTGGAGACTGTAGTCAAGGATATTCTAGCCTGTAAGTCTACCTGCACCAAGATGGACAATGGTTTAGCCATTCTCAAAGATGCTGTCACAGGACTGGGGCACAAATTCCAAAATCTCACTGATCAGACAACTGAGGCCAATGCCATGCTTAGGACACTTTTTGCCAATCAGTATGGAGATAAGCTAATCACTGAAGTCCCAGTGCATGCTATGACTAGGTTTGAAGTGCAGAGACTTAAAGAACAATCCCTGTCTGGCTTCAAATCTAGTGAATTGTTCAGCAAGGTAGATGCACTTGAAAAGGAGGTAGCTACTCTCACTCAGTCTAATGCTCATCTTACAGAAAAGGTAAAAACTCTTACTGAGTAGTTGAACACTCAAGCCACCACCACAGCTGATGTTCTTCTGCATCAACAATTTATGTTGGCTGCCATGATGAAGCACATGGGTCTCCCTCTACCTGATGAATCTTCAACTCCAAAGGTCACTTCTACAGCCTCTGTGCATGACAACAAGCCTAAGGGGGAGAAGAGGACATCAAGAAACTCAAATCCAAAGGGGGAGAGACCACTAGAAAAGGGCATCAAGTTCAATGAGGTGGCCATCAAAGAACTTCAAAATCTTTAACTCATGTGCCTGGCAAAGGAAAAGACAAAGTTGATGAGCCTCCTACTTCTCTGTCAGTTGTCACTCTACCAACTGTGCACATCACTACTCCCAGTGGTCAAAAGCAATCTATCACAACCACAGTGGTTGCAGGGAGTATGTCATCAGACAAACCTCCATTCTCCATATCTAAGAGTGGCAAGTCAGTAGAAGTGAAGGTAGTCACTGAGGCCAAGCTACAAGAAATTACAAACTCAAATGTCTATCATGATGATGCATTCTTGGAGTTTCTGAAAGTCTCAAGAGAACAGGCTGGTGATGCTTTATCATATCATAGGAGTTTGAAGAGTCAGATTGACTTTCTCACTGTAGTACCAAGGAGAGTTGATGGCCTATGGCTCAAAGAGATAGTGATGGTAGGAAAGAATAAGATATGACACTTAACCATCAACACTCTACAGGGGCTAAAGCACTCCGAAGTGGATGTGTTCCTTGGGATGATTGAAAAGAAGGATGAAAACTGCAAGAGTCTCTTTGATGAGTTAAGGGATGGTCAACTAGCAAGGCTACCTGAAGTATTCACAAATCCTAGAATCATCATCTATCAGGCTGCAACAAGAATTGATGATATCAAGTAGCTGGTCATTCCTAAGCATCTAACTCCTCAGAACAAATCTCTCATTATTGCCATCATTGAGCAGCTGAACAAGAAGAAGGGTTTAAGAACAGCAAAAGAATTGGAAGCTATATCTTATCTCAGGTCATACATTGCAACTGGCATTGTACCTGAATCTGCTAAGTTCAACCCAAGCAAGGATGGTGATCAAGACAAGGATTGAGACAGAAGTGATGGAAGGAGAAGACATCACAGGAGTGATAAGGGTGATGAAGATAAAAAGAAGAAGAAGGATGGTAAGGAGAAGAAGAATGATGATGACCAAGGTAAAGTCTCTGAGAGGAAAAGTAGAAGACAGCAAGCCTTAGGCATTGCTGACAGTAACCTCACCACAACACAAGACTCTAAGTCTAGGGTGAATACTATTAGTAGTGACCTACCAAAATCTACATCTATGGCTTCTGTAACTGTCTTGCTACCTCAAGAAGAGAAGAAGATTCAAGTCAAGAAACCATCTGTATATTTCAAAAAGCAAACTGCTAATGGAATACTACAATGGTCTACAAACAAAGCTCACATGCTACTGCCAAGCAACCATGTAAAAAGGATCAAATTCAAACAAGCTGCAAGGAAACCAAAGCTGTCCAAATCAAGGACTCTGACAATCTATCCAGGCTTAAAACTCCAACCACTAGATGAAGATTTTGATGAAGACCAACTGCAATTCTTACAAACTCAAAGAATCTACCATGTTGCCATTGTTGATAACTGCCTTGAGATCAAATATACTGATGGAAGGGAGGAGAAATTCAAACAAGGAGGATGTCAACACTGGGGCAAGCTACATGACAGAAAGAATCATTGCATTGTTGAGCTCAGAAGATAAAGTGGAAAGAGTATGGAAGCTGGAGCTAATTGATTTTGTGAAGATGAAGAGAGATCATGAGGAGAGAATCAGAAAAGAGTGTCTTGAGAAATGGCTAGCAAGGGAGAAAGAAATTGAGAGACTGGAGATTGAAGCAGAAAAGCTAAGGGCAAATGGATTGTGTAGAGTTCAGTTTAATCCTTATGTGGTGAAGTATAGGAGGAGAAATGGGGATCAGGTCCACATCAGAATGAACCTACTCAACCATTATCCTACAAACATTCTGAAACCAGTACTTGAAGATTTCAAAGACTCAATTTTGCTTGAAGAATTGGATGCTATGGCAGAAATAATAAAAGCTATGGATGAGAATACAAGGAAGGAGAAAGAAAGAAGACAGAAAGCATATGATGATTTGCAAGCCAAAGCTATGGAAAGGGAAACAAATGACAATGGTTAGTACTTCATTATAGGCTGTAAGATTACTCACCCTGTAGTTCTATCCATATTGCTAATCAAAATTCATACATGTACTGTCAAGTTTTATCTTTATGTATGTTAGGGTTGTTATCATACATGAAATTGTGACTAAGGGTCTTACTCACAATTTGGGGGAGATTGTTAGTCACAGAGGCATGCCTGAATACATCTAATAACAAGCCTAAGTTATTTGTAATGCTATGCATTACTTACATGACCTCTTAACTGAGGGAACCTCTAGTTGTAGAGTTTCTACTGGTTTTGTACTTGTAATAGGCATCAAATTCTAGCTGTGTAAATGTACCTATTAAGTCAAGAATAATGCTTGAAAGAAGTTCCAAGTTTCATGCCTCAAGCAAGGAGATAAAGGCTGCCAAATAATCACAGTTGGGATTTGAAGAAATGAAGAATTTTCCCTAGTACCAATTCGAGAAGTACATTTGTCTATTCGAGAAGTCTAGCATTCGAGAAGTCTGGGGTTCGATATCACAGAAGACACTATTCGATATATCTGAATACACTGTTCGATATCTCATTCGATATCTCAGAGATTCGATATGTCTATTACTCTGTTCGAGAACTCAAGGAGTCAACAGGTCAAAGGTGATATTCGAGTTCTCAAAAGGGGCAACAAGTCAATGCTCTATTCGATATCTCAAAGACTCAAGATGCTATTCGACATCTCAGGGATTCGATATGTCAAAATGTTCTATTCGATATCTCAAGGACTCCCAGAGAAAAGAGCTATTCGAGAAGTGATTCGATATGTCAATATAACACTATTCGAGAAGTCATAGTTATCGATTAAGTCAATTCTAGTTCTCGAATCATTCACTTAGCCACTTCTCGAATACATTCTTGGAGACAAAATACTAAAGAATTGTACAAGTCAGAAACCTGCAACAAGCCAAGATGCTTTATTTGACTATGTACTATAAAGCACATTGGAAATCCTACAAAGAAGCTTGGAGAGATAAGGCAAGGGGACAAGGAGCTAAAGAATTGGATCTGAACAGGATTTGCAAAGTCAAATCTGTAGCCGTTTGGACTCTTACTCAAATGAGATAGACAGACTGGAAAGTATTTTGTTTACCTACCTTATTTGTAGTAAGTAGGTGTATCCATGTCTATAAGGATACAGCCTCACTTCCTTAGCTGATAAGAGATAAGTTTTTCATATACATCACAAGAAATATCTCTCTGAGAAAAACGTAGCTGAGAATACTATCATTTGTATTAACAGATTGTAGCAAAATCTTTATCTAATAAAATATTAGATTAAAGTGATATTGTGTTGTGTTTGTCTTTGTTATCCGCACTTACATATCTCACACACTCAACACATATCTTGCTGCAAAGATTCAAGAACAAAGAAAAGTTCAAGAATCCATTCACCCCCCCTATGTATTCTTTTACTGTATTCAATACTCAACAGCTGCTAAAATGTTTTTGTGGAGAGGTTTTGTTTTGAATATTTAGGAGATGGTATGCGCGTAAAAGAGAAAGGGAAGAAATTGTGGGTTTAAGTAGAGGAGATGCGACGTTTGGACAAGAGGCTTTTCAAATTCAATGGCTGGGATTGAGGCGTGTATCTCGAGAATAGCCAGCTGTCAGCCATAAAGGGACACGACTTCCCAGAAGACGTCTCGACCTTGTCCATCGTCATCCTTATCCGAATAAGACGTTTGAGGGGTGTATTCCGAAGATGGGCCTAGGCTTTGGCCTTCGTCCTGAGGATAACTCCGAACGAAGCCCAGGGACATGTTGGAGGTACGTCATCTTAATGGACTGGACGAAGGCCCACCTTCCCTATGGGCCGAACCGAAGGTCCGACGTAGACTTCGGAAGAAGGCCCAAGGTTTACTCAGCCCATTCGTTCGCAACGGTCGTATAGTTGCAATATCCTAAGGACGTGGGACACGTTTCCCCAGTCACCCACTCTTCGGTAACTGACAGGAACAAAGAGAATAAGGTTAATTCAGGTTTGATTATTCATTCACTCACAATTACACACAAAAACACAAACTTTCTGTGTTCAATATTACCTTACAAAAACCAGTTAACTTATTCTCACATCGAAGATGAATCGGAGGGATAATCCCTTGCATTCTTCTCACTTACAGGTCCGATCGAAGCAAGGCCAGGCGAATTTCTGGTTGTAACATGTCCTGTTCCATATAAGAGCACAAGAGTACTGTGTTTTCCAACCTGCAATAAAATGGCTTTGAACATATATTAAAAATGAGAACAGAAATTAAGACCATGATCATGCCAACACTCTAAACTTCTTAATATAATTATTTAAAAAACCGCATAATAGTGTAGCGAAAAAAAAAAAACCGCATAATAAAAAATGCAAATCATTAGAATTTGAGCAAGCAACTTGGCTCTAGCTATATTGAGAGTGCTTCTTCCACAACTTAAGCCTGACCAAGCAATTTGGCTCTCTTCTTCCCCGTGAGATGTGTAGACAGATAATCATTCATGGCAAGTGTACGAGTGATTTATATCAATTTAATCAATTCAAAAAATTGGTCGGGTTGGTGTTGGTGACACCCCATCTTTCTTCTATGCAAAAGTAAAATATATCGATATTACTTGTCTATGAATTTTAAAATTTAACCAAAAAATCTTAAAATTTTCATAACTTATAACGATCTCAGTTATTGATAGAAAAATTAATAAAAATTTAAAGTCCTTTGGTCTACAATCCCCCGAATAACATTTGCTTTGATTTTAAATAGAAAAAAATTACACAATGTAAATAATTTTAATTCGTCATTTTAACTTACTTTTCTTTTACTTTTTTATAAATAATAAATATTTCATATTTAAATATAATTATAATATCCAAATAAAGTTTGAAAAGCTTTATATAAATAAAATAAAGTGAATTTAAAATATATTTAAATAAGTTTAAATAATGATTAATTAAATATTTTTTATAAAGATATTTAAAAATAATTTAAGAAAAATATCTTGAAAATTTTTGAGAAAAGGCTCGTGCTAATATAATATATGTAGATAGATAGATTTAAATTGATCAAAATATAATTAAGATTTTTAATTTTAATATTTCTGATTAAATAATATCCATGTATGAATAAACAATTTAACTATGTTTATTTATCAAAATTTAACTGCACATGAAATAGAAAAATTGATATGTATATTAAATTAATAAATTGTTAGGAAATATTAATGGAAATATCTTTTATTGTAATTATTTTATAGTTTATCATGGTCAATAATTATTTGTTAAAAAATGCTTAAACAGATCAGAATTAGTGTTGCATGAATACTCAGTAAATAAATAATTTTAGTGGAAAAATGAATTTTTTTGTCACTGAACTATTGACCTTTTTAGAAATCTATCACTCAACTATAATTTTTTATTTTTTACTCAATAACGTTAGGTACGTTTTTTTTAGTCACTAAACTTAGGTTCGGATTTTGTTTTACTCACTAAACGTATGTTCGGATTTGATTATTAGTATTATGTTATTTTTTTTTTTACTCACTAACCTTAGGTTCGGAGTGAAAAAGTCAATTGAAGCTTTAATACTTAAAAATGATACATTATAGGGACAATTTGTTAAACTTTAAACTTGAAAATGATGCATTAAACTTTATCTTAAAAATAAATCGATTAAATTTAATAAGATAAAGTCCGCATTAAACTCTATCTTGAAAATAAATCGATAAAGTTTAATAAGATAAAGTCGACATTAAATTTTATCTTGAAAATAAATGGATAAACTTTAATAAGATAAAGTTATCCTCTCTAATGATTTATCTTTACAGTTAAACCTCGATAAATAAATACGCTTGAGACCGAAAATTTTTATTCATTAATTTAGGTCAAAAATACACTGTCACTATTGTGTTGGGATCGGAAACCAATATTCACTAAACAAGGTTATTCATTTAACGAATATTCATTTATCGATATTTTACTATATCTTGAAAATCATGATAAGATAAAATTTAATAAAATATGAAGATAAAATTAAATTTGAGATGGATGTTAGAGTGAACAAGTAGATTGCAATTTTAACTTGAAAATGAAGCATTAGAGAGGAAAACTTACCACTTAATACATCAGTAATTTAGATGATAAGTGCAAATTTTTGCATATTTTTATTACCTATTTATGTTTGAACTCGTATTTTAAAAAATTATTTTGTTGCATTTCAGGAAATTCGAGAAAAATAAAGAAATGACAAAGTAAAGAAATAAAGTGCAAAGAAGAATAAAAGAAGATGGAAAAAAGAATTAGGAGTTTGGAGCAAATTAGAATATTTCAAACACACCCCAAAACCTTCATTTGACTTTATATTTCAAATGTTTCAGCAGCCAGCAGTCTTGGATTACGGTGCAACAATCTTTGGAATCTTGAAAGCAGCAACATGAGATTTGATTTCTTATTTTCATATGAAAACAAGATAATTAACAAGCCATATAAAAGGCCCTTCATTTCATCATCCTGGAGGGAATCACTTTACTTTTTTCATAACTTTTTGCTTTACTCTTGTTTTTGGCCGATTCTTTTGCTTTCTTTTAGTATATTTTTTTTGTTACCCTAAATTTTGTAACCTCCATCTTGTAAACACTTTCATTTTATTAATGCAAATTTTCATTCCCTTTTTATTTTCTTGGGATTCTTCTTCTTGGTTTGAGTTTGTTGGAAAACCCAAATTTTCCGGTTAAAAATAATTTTTCGGTGAAACTTGGTAATTTTTCGGCCAACTCCATAGATTCCGGTGAGCTCCAACATTAAAATAATTTTTGTTGGATCTTACTTGGAAATATTTTATTAATTTCAGAATAATTTAGAGCTTCATAGTGATATTTTTATTTTATTTTTCTGATAATATGTTAGAGAAAAAGGATCGTGAGATTGATCTCAGGGAACTTTTCCTGAGATGCTTTAAAAAGTATACTTTAAATCTAATTGGGCCAGCAGGGCTAATAAAAAATTTCTGATTTTACGAAAATGCCCATCCCATAAATATTATGATTTGCATATAATTCTCATGTATCTCAGGGAATTTACCTGAGATACATCTCAGGCTCCCCAATCTCAATATGTTAATAATTATGAATTTTAGAAGTTAAGTGTTCTACTCTCTTTTTCATTATCTTGTTCATTGGGTGCCTGCACCATGCCCTTTTCACACCATTTCCTTTTTATCACCCGTAGCTTTTACATTTGTAATAGTATTCTCTTTATTGTTTAATCATTAGCAATCATTGTTGGTAATTTGTTTTAATTTTCTTTTTACTTGTTTTTGTTTGCACCGCACTAGTACTTCTTGTTTCACTGCAATGCTAATTTTAGGAATGAATTTGATCTTTTTGTTTATTAATTTTTTTTATGCATGCCTCCCTGAATCTTTATGCGTATAAATGTGTAATGCTTGTTTATATAACTTTATATTAGTTTATATCAATTATTTAGTTTACTCGTACTTAATTATTAATTCATGTTTTTAGCATTTTTATTTTACTTTGTTTATTTGTCAAATATGCGTAGCTAATTTTCTTATCCTAGGATGAAGATGAAGTTAAATTAATTGCTCTTAATTTCTTTTCGTTCCTATTAATTAATTCTCATGATTTT
Organism: Saposhnikovia divaricata; assembly: GCA_036435485.1. Taxonomy (NCBI): domain Eukaryota; kingdom Viridiplantae; phylum Streptophyta; class Magnoliopsida; order Apiales; family Apiaceae; genus Saposhnikovia; species Saposhnikovia divaricata. Next base: position 41,766,737 of record CM071599.1, read on the forward strand.
TCTTGGTGATTAATTGTTCAATTAACAAAGTGATTTTGATATATTATTGTTACCGGATTTATTTTTCATAGCCTATGCTTGCTCTTTGAAGTTTTGATAGGTTATTGTTAGATAACAAGTTTCATAGTATATGCTTGTCTCGTTAATTGATATATCTTATTTGTGAAGAAAAGAGGACTGATTTTAGGACGAGTTGATATTAATTGTGATTGATTGACGGATTCGGATTCCTAGGTTTTCCGTATTATTTGATAATCTTTGCTAATTAGGTTAATTAATTCTCATCTTAAAAGTTAATTGTCTAGTTCGCCTAAATTAAGAGTTAAGGAGTCGCGAAAATTACATAGTCTCTGTGGATCGAATCACAAATATTAAAACGATGATCGTGCTCTTGCGATTTTAATTGTCATATTTTTAACATACCATTAGACTTTATCTTATTAAACTTTATCGATTTATTTTCAAGATAGAGTTTAGTGCAGACTTTATCTTTTTAAATTTAATCGAATTATTTTCAAGATAAAGTTTAATGCATCATTTTCAAGTATTAAAGTTTAACAAATTGTTCTTTATAATGCATCATTTTTAAGTATTAAATCTTCAATTGACTTGTTCACCCCGAACCTAAGGTTAGTGAGTAAAAAAATTAAAATAAAGCTAATAATAAAATCCGAACCTAAGTTAGTGAGTAAAACAAAATCTGAACCTAAGTTTAGTGACTAAAAGAAAACCGGAACTAATGTTTGTAAGTAAAAAAGAAAAATTCATAGTTGAGTGGTAGGTTTATGAAAGGATCAATAGTTTAGTAACAAAAAAATTAATTTCCCCTAATTTTAGTGCATATTATTTTTTTTTGTCATAACATTGCAGAAATAATTTTTTGATGTAAAAACTAATTCTAAGTAAATCTAAGTATTTGTTTTATATAAAATAGTACGTCGATGTGAATTTAAAATTTTATTTTCTGTAGTACTATTTACAAATTGTTTAATGGATCATAACAGAGTTATGTCAGTAATTGTCAATATATATAAGTGATAAAAATTATTCATGTTCTATGAAATATTACTATTGAGATTTATTTTTGAATCTCAAAATTCAAAATAATATGAACATGAACAATTTTTATATTTCATAGAACATGAACAATTTTTATCACTTATATATATCAACAATTATTGACATAACTCTGTTTTGATCCATTAAATAATTTTACCTTATAAGTTGACTATCCTAATATAAATATATTTGAATTTACACCAAAAATCTCTACCAACTATAAAATATAATAACAAATTAACATATAAATCGTAACAAAAATCGAATAAATTTTAATATTTTAATTAAATTTAATATATTACCCTGATTTATAATATAAACACCCTTCAAAAATAATTCATAACGATAAATTAGTTTTTAAAAATCAAATCGGACAAATATTTTTTAACGATAAATCATCGATTTATCGGCGATTTTTGAAAAATCTGACAATTTTTAGAACACTGGCATCAAGTTACATTTTTAATTTAAATTTAATTTCCGAAGAATTAAAAAAATAGAAAAAATGTTTACTATGTCCCCGTACGTGCCATGCATTTTTAAGTGACCCTGTCATTTCTTGGTGAAACTTCCAAGCCAGACAATACTCTACTTAAACATTAATTGTGTATTAACGTTGATTGTTAAAATTTAACGGGATTTCATCGAAGGGTTACAAATTGATTAAAAATTATAAGTTAAGGGATGCATTTTGCTAAGATTAAAAGTTTAAGACCAAAATGAAAAAGTGACCAAAGATAAGGGATGCAAACGGTTAATTTCAATTGTTTATTAACGTTGACTGTTAAAATTTAACGGAATTTCGTCAAAGGGTTTCGAAGTGATTAAAAATTATAAGTTAAGGGATACATTTTGCTAAAATTAAAAGTTCAAGACCAAAACGAAAAAGTGACCAAAGATAAGGGGTGCAAACTGTTAATTTCTCAAACAACATACACATGAGTAAATGTTCACGCGCCCCATTTCTAAGAAGTGGTGAATAAGGAATTTTTTTTAAGGTGTCGCCTCACTACTCAAGTACCCTGCTGTTAGTGTAAAGGATAATGTTCCAACCAGAAGCTCAATTAATGTAAGATATGATATTTAATTTTAGCCACCATTTAATATTTCATCGTTATTTTCTTTTTACTTCAACCATCACTATCTATTGCCATCTTCGGGTATCTCCTCTGGCAACCACTTCTGATCATCATCCGTAATCATCAACAACATACAGAAATTATCATAGTTAAGCAAAAATCACCAACGTTAAGCAAAAATCACCAACGTCAAATCAAAAAATTCATTACACCCCCACCACAGCCACCACATTCGGCCACCATATTTAGCAACCACCACTAGCCACGACTTACAAATCACCCGATATCATACAAAATTACTCCAATTAAATAAAATAAGCCATAATCAAACCAAAATCTCCATAACCAACACACCACCACCACTAGTCACACCCTTACCTCCGCCACCACCACCACCATCATATATCCTCACCCTCTACAAATAATCAATAGTTACATAATCGTTGAATACAACTCGAAATCATCATAAAATCAATACAAATCAGCAAAAAATTAAAAAAATCACCATAATTTCAAGGAAAATCACTACCTATGAATTTTCAAATCTAAATGCATAATCTTAAATTTTACAGATCTTATGTCGCCGGATTGTGGTTGTTATGTATCTTCATAGATAATTAAGGAAGAAAATTATAAGATGTGTGTGGGGGAGAGAGGGAGGGAGGGGGAGAGAGAGAGAGAGAGAGAGAGAGAGAGAGAGAGAGAGAGAGAAATAGAATTGTCGAAATTAATGGCTATGACGATCAGAATCGGTGTTGGTGGTGGTGACGATGATGGCCAAAGATTGGTGGTGGTGGTGGTGGTGAAAGGTTTGTGGTGGTAGGTGGATGAGGGAAGAAGGAAGTAGTTGGGTCGGAGATTGGATTTTAATTGATAGTTTAGATTTTAAATAATCTTAAAAAAACATATCTATTTTAATAGGGGTTCACATTTGAGTAAGTGCCTTAGGATGTGTGTGTGTGTATATATATATATATATATATATATATATATATATATATATATATATATATATAGAGAGAGAGAGAGAGAGAGAGAGAGAACCCCTTTAAAAATAAAACCAGAGAACTTGAGATTCATAACAAGATTCTAAATATTTTTTAATTTATTTTCACAAAATAACTGTACTTACACATTTTAATCGTCATTGTATAATTTTTAAAATCAATATTTGAATCATTAATTAAATATTGAAAAGGATTTATGTACAATTTCCAAAAAAAAATTCACTAAGATTCTGAAGCAGATTCACAAAATTTATGAGGTTCAAAAATAGATTTTAGAAAATTTTCACATATATTTTATATTAACAAACAAATTGTTGTTTGTAATTGATTTTTGGAATCACGGTTGGCATAAAAAAAATATTTATAATTTTTTTCAATTTTAAAATTAATGTTTTAAAGTGGTTCTCTCGGTTCTCATTTTTAAAAAGGTTCTCTCTTGAACCTTGACCTATATTCTACGTCTTTCTTCGATGAAGTGGTATCCTCATAAGTGTAATGAGCTCCATTACACTTTTAGTTCAGAAAGGCACTTAAATTATAGACATTGAATGGGTAGAATTTCCAGTTGATTATATGTTCTTATATATTTGTTTAGATTTAGACTTGACTCTACATGGTCTTAATTTTGGGTGAAAGTCCGATTTAACAATTTCTCGTGAAAGATTGTCCAAATGACTGCCAAGAAATGTGTCCAAAATGACCAGCTGACTATGCATATGGCAAATGCGAAAACTATACACGCATATTTTGGATGCGCGTATTCTACTTTTCATGCTTACGTGTGCAACATACGCATTCAGGGTATGCGAAAATTTGCATTCATTTTTAAAGTTGTTCTCTCGGTTCTCTTTTTTAAAAGGGTTCTCTCTTGAACCTTGACCTATATTCTACGTCTTTCTTCGATGAAGTGGTAACCTCATAAGTGTAATGAGCTCCATTACACTTTTAGTTCAAAAAGGCACTTAAATTATACGCATTGAATGGGTAGAATTTCCAGTTGATTATACGTTCTTATATATTTGCTTAGATTTAGACTTGACTCTACATGGTCTTAATTTTGGGTGAAAGTCCAATATAACAATTTCTCGTGAAAGATTGTCCAAAATGACGACCGCCAAGAAATGTGTCCAAAATGACCAGCTGACTATGCATATGGCGAATGCGAAAACTATTCACGCATATTTTGAATGCGCGTATTCTACTTTTCATGCTTACGTGTACAACATACGCATTCAGGATATGCAAAAATTTGCGTTCATTTTTAACTCACGCATTCAGGAAAAGCAAAATGCAATACACGCATACAACCACTACGTGGCCAAACAATACATGTCATATAAACACATCCTTCGCCCGCAATTGTACCTACCATCGATCCATTTGATGTCATGGCCAATTTCGCCCAACATCTCAATTATCGATCAATTACAAATCTAAATGTCCTACACTAATTACATGTCCTCAAACCCCGATTTCAAATCTAAGTTTAACAACCAGTAACAATAACAATATATAATTCTTACATTTAATAACATAGGACAAATAAAATATCAAAACTAGCAATATGAATTTGTTTAACAAAAAATGGTAAAGACACTACTTGTTTGGTAGAGAAATTTACGGGCAAGTTTTTTTTATAATCGCATGTATTATCGAAATTATAATGAAAAATATTTAATTGTTTGAAGATGATGATGCATAATGAAAAAAACGTATATATGTGTGTATATTGGTTGCAGATTGGATAGAAGGAGAGTAGAAAGAGAAGTGCAAAGTTTGTATAATGACGGGGAGGAAAGAGAAAGACAGATATGGATAGTATTTTATTCAATAAAATTATAAAAGAGTAATGCTAGTTACCCCAAATTGGTACCCAAATATTACTCCCAAATGATGTGGCAACGCTTACATGACATAGTGAAATTTTTTGATTGGGTGATTATTGTCAATGCAGGAGGGTCCACTATTATTATAACCAATTGAATTGCTACACTTGGCATTTGGAAAATTTTTTGGGTACCAATTTGGGGTACGTAGCATTTTTCATTATAAAAATATTATAAAGGTTATTGGGTGATTGGTCTGTCTACTCAATCAGTGAGTATAATGCGGGTTTAATTAGTTAAAAAGGCCAAAAAAAACCGGACATCTATCATTTTAGGGGTACATTTGATGAAAATTAGTTATTTAAGGCATTTTCTCGGTGTTCTCTACGGTTTCGCACAGACTTTACTAAATTTGCATTCTACCTAGAATATTAAATCAACACGATCTATTAATATTTATGGAATATTAATAATTTGTCAATATTTAAATTGAATACACCATACGTGAGTATTTCATGTTCCTTAGGATGACCTCAAGTAATTACCTGAGGTTAATAAGATTTTCCATATTAATGCACGAGAGTATAATGGTAATTACAGGATTTTCTTAAAAAATTTACAATATTTACGAAAATGTCACAATCTATTTACATTCAAAATCTTTTAACCTCAGGTAACTTCCCTAAGGTCAACTTCAGGGACATTTTTCTCTATTTCATATGGGTTAGTTTTAAATATTAGTGATCTTTTTAAATTAATTAATTTACATACAGATGTTATTAAATAGTATTTTTCTAAATTTAAATATATGTAAATGATTAAATTCTGGCATTTATTTGATTTTTTATGTAATTAGTTATCTAAATTTACAAGTACACGGTGATATAGAAATGCAGTAAGAAGAATTTGGGTGAAGTGCCAAAATGGCACAATTTGAGAGAAAAATGCCCAAAATAGCACTTTTTGGAGAGTGTGCCCGCGCCTGGCACTTACATAACGCATTTGACATCTGCGTTAGGGGGTAACGCATCTCCTACATGCGTTACTAGTTCATTTTACACACTACCCAGCAGAAAAAGCCACAGAAACGCATCCCACACATGCGTTTAGGGTGTAACGCATGTGCGTCATGCGTTACAGGGGTAACGCATCACGCACATACGTTACACCCTAAACGCATGTGTGGGATGCGTTTCTGTGGCTTTTTCTGCTGGGTAGTGTTACAATAACACTGGTAACGCATGTTCAACATGCGTTACAGCCCTAACGCACTTCAGTCCTGCGTTATGTATGTGCCAGTGCAGGGCACACTCTCCAGAAAGTGCTATTTTGGACTTCCAACCCAATTTTTGTGTCATTTTGGGCATTTTCTCCTCTCCCCCCACAATTCCTCTAGACCTCCTGTATTCTAATGTTTTTAACTTTCAAGTCAATTAAATTTTTCTCTCATCCCAGTTAATATTTTTTCTTTGACAAAGTTCTACGTCTTTCTTCAGTGAAGTGGTATCCTCATAAGTGTAATGAGCTCCATTGTAATGAGCTCCATTACACTTTTAGTTCAGAACATATCTGAAAGTAGAGCTGTTCACGAACCGAGCTGTTCGCGAACAAGTTCGGCTCGGCTCGTTAAGGGCTCGGTTCGGCTCGAGCTCGTTAAGAGCTCGAACAAGATTTTTTATTCGTTAAGCTTAACGAGCTCGAGCCGAGCTTTAGGGTGTTCGACTCGAGCTCGGCTCGTTAAGGGCTCGGTTCGGCTCGTCTCGAGCTCAGCTCGTTAAAGTTCGAAAAAAATCAAAATTTTTACTTTTTATTTTTTATCTCCAACCAAATTAATTTTTTATTTTTTGAAAATTTGGGAATATCACTAAATTAGATATATCTTGACATCCGTATGGTTGGATCGTCGAAAAATATTTTTAAAAAAATAGAAACAACAATTCGTGACAAAGCACTAGTTACTAGTACTAGTTAAATTAGTAGTGATCTACTAAGATCTCCAACCAAATTAATTTTTTATTTTTTAAAAATTTGGAAATATCACTAAATTAGATATATCATGACATCCACGGTTGGATCGTCGAGAAATATTTTTTAAAAAATAGAAACAACAATTCATGACTACTAGTTAGAATAGTAATGATCTAATAAGATCTCCAACCAAATTAATTGTTCGCGAACAGCTCGAGCTTGGATCGAGCTCGGCTCGGCTCGAGCTCGGATCGAGCTCGGCTCGGCTCGAGTCCGTTCGTGAACAACTCGAGTTCGGCTCGGTTCGGTCAAAGCTCGGCTCGGTTCGTTAAGAAATCAGCTCGGTTCGTTAAGATCAAAGCTCGGCTCGGTTCGTTAAGGTCAAAGCTCGGCTCGTTTCGGTCAAAACTCGGCTCGGCTCAGTTCGTGAACAGCCCTATCTGAAAGGCACTTAAATTATACACATTGAACGGGTAGAAGTTCCGGTTGATTATACGTTCTTATGGATCCTACAGAAAACAATCATCAGTCACTATCTAACCATTAATGTATCACCGGCAGTTGATTAGTAAACAACGTTTGTCCTAAGAAGTTGTCTGGAGGGATGCTGTTGGCAGGCTGATAATGTAATAAAACAATCTTGGGAATTACCATTTGTATCCAAGAATCTTGAGAGGCCTCATGTAAAAACATAAGAGCAGACCGTCTTCTTATAATATAGGTTACATGAACAATAAATATTGAGCTCCAACATCATAAGAGCAACTGTCTTCTTATAAGTTTCGTGAAGAATCAACATTAAGCTCCGACATCTAAGACATTGAAAATGTCAGACAGTCCAAGTCCACTTCCGGCTAACAGGAACCCAATAGTAAGCAATCCTGATGGCACATACACGCGACTACTTCAGTCACCATCCATCGCCTCTAACCCCGATGATGATGGACATTCTTCAGTTCTTAGTAAGGACATTCCTATAAATCCTGAGAATGGAACTTGGTTCCGAATATTCATTCCACGACAAGTACTTTATGGTACTCAGAAACTCCCTGTATTGGTATTTTATCATGGTGGTGGCTTTGTGTTCATGAGTGCCGCCTCAACCACAAGCCATAATTTCTGTGCTAAAATAGCGTCTGAACTCCTTGTAGTGGTGGCCTCTATTGAATATCGTCTTGCTCCAGAACACCGCCTGCCTGCCGCATATGATGATGCACTAGAGGCTTTGCATTGCATTAAGATCAGCCAAGATATATGGCTCCGTCAATATGCTGACTTGTCTAATTGTTTTCTCGGGGGCTCTAGTGCAGGGGGAAACATAGCCTATTATGCAGGACTACGTGCAACTGAGATAGTTGATGATCTTGAACCACTAAAGATAAAAGGACTGATTTTGATGCAACCATTTTTTAGCGGAGTGGAAAGGACGGAGTCAGAGCTAAGACTGGGAAGCGGGTCAATCTTGACCCTTGCAGGCAGCGACCGTATGTGGAATATGTCGTTGCCAGTTGATGTGGATCGCGACCATGAGTACTGCAATCCATTGGTTGGTGGTGGATCAACTAACATAGAGCGTATCCGGGTCCTGGGTTGGAAGGTACTTACATGTGCAGTTTATGGAGATCATTTAATTGATAAGCAGATGGAGCTGCACAGGATGTTGGAGGAGAAGGGTGTACAGACGGTGTTATATCTGGGAGAGGGCTATCATGGTATGGAATTCATGGAACCTTCAAAAGCTGATGGACTCATTGAAGCTCTCAAACAATTTGTTTCAGCAACAGTGTCTGGTGACAGCAACAGCTAAACCAGATGGGGTTATCAGTAAAGTTAAATTCACACAAAAAAGAAAGTATGAAAGGGACTTCATACTTTGAGATGCAAGTAAGATGCAATCAGGAAAATTGTTATACATGAAAAATCAAACTAACGTGCATTTACATTCTCATTATTAAATGTGCTTATTCTTTCTGATTTCGTTTTCTCATTCTTAATTTCTACATACCAACCAAACAATATCGGCATCATGATGTTCAACTTCAACTACTTTGAATAAATACACCCTTTTGTGTTTTCTTTCTCTTGTTGCATCTCCATTTGAATAAATACACCCTTTTGTGTTTTCTTTTTCTTGTTGCATCTCCATTTTACAGATTCTTGCAGCTCTACGTAGTTGGTTCGTAGAGTTTTACAGAAGGCGGTCAATGATATCTAAAATATGGTGTCACTTGTCAGCTACGGTTTCTGACATTCAGTATTAGAGCAGTACTCTGAACACATCAAACCAAAAGTTTTTCCTGCACTTGCTAAGTTATTTTGATGTCCATTAAAAAATAATTAAGTACTTGAAAGGTCTGTTTTAAGTTGTCAAGTTGCAAATAGTTAGTTACCAAGATCTGATTATAAGTTACTAAATATGAAAATGAAAAAAAAATCACAGTTTGAAGGAGCATTCACTCTCTCAGCTCAGTTCTCAAAATACTTCAGTCGGTACACGCAAGAAATAGGCCACTTCGGACAGCTAAAAGCAAATATCCTAGCCACCCTACTTAGTCGACCCTCACCAACGATGTCTAAAAACACTGGGTTTTGTATTTACCTTCTGCAGAAATCACCAAGAAGCTACCTATGATTGAATTACCATGAAAGTGGTTAAATTGAGATTGGTGATGCAGCCTTTTCACGAGGCCACGTTTCCTATTTAAGGGGTTTCAGTTCTGTGTCAGTCTGCCTTTTATTTTAACAAGATCCAAAGTCTGCACCCCACATATTAGGAACCCTCAACCTTCTCTACTGGGGTATAGGCTAAACTACGGAGCTAATGACCACTGATCAGTATAATTCATAAATAAATTAGCAGTACGTGCCACTAAAAATATGAATTAATAACGGATAAAATTTTAATGCTTTCTTTTCCGTAATTAATCTATATAATATATTTTATAAATGCAAGAACTCATTTTATTAACCAAAAAAATTGACTGACACCTGCATCTACAAAAGTAAAGCATCAACATACAACTAAGGAAATAGAAAATCTGACCTTGACAATTATCCGGAAAAAGACCATCTCCTTGTACAAGCACTGCTAAGTGCTCTAAAGGGTTTCTGGACTTATGTAGTATTTAGTCCAGTAGGCTTTTGTACCTCAGCACTGAAAACGATTTTCGTTTCTTGAGTACTATCCAAGGGAGCTTCTCCATATATAACATCATTTGCATATCTAAATATCAATTTATCATTCAGTCCAGACGAAAAAATCAGATCCAATTCTGTATTCATTTCATCGCTTACTGAGTTACTGTGTACAGGATGCATTATTTTCCGTATACGAATGACAGAAGATCCCCTCTGTTACAGATATTAATACTACTGAAAGCAACTCAAGCAATTCATCAAACATATTGAAGGCAGAAACTGCAGATTCAAATAAAGAGTTGGCGCCAAAACAGTTTCCCAGCTCAGCTAGTTAGTTACTTTCTATACATTCATATTCTCTGTATGTAATTACTTGTAGATTAAGCTAGAACCATCTAAGCTCTATATAAACATTAGTTTGTAACTTAATACAATATACACATTTCTTGTGTCTTCTTCATTTTCTCTGCAAATTCATAAACTTGTATAGTTCTGTCATGGAGAATAGAGCTCGTTCCTAATCAATTCTATACATACATCTTGTGTATGTATTCATATGCTTCCGTTGTTCGTTCTTCGTCTCAAAATTCACAATCTTCAACCTTGAACTCTTCATCAATGGCGTCTTCTACAACAACTCCTGTAATTGATATAAATCATCCGTATTACTTAAGTTCTGCAGATCATCCAGGCCTCTCACTTGTTACAGAGACGCTTAACAATCAGAATTATCATCATTGGAGTCGATCGATCAAGATCGCACTCTCTGCAAAGTTAAAACTAGGCTTTATCGATGGAACTCAAGCTAAACCTGCTACAAATTCTCCTCAATTATCTCTCTGGATGAGAAGCAATGATCTGGTTATTTCCTGGCTTCTTAACTCTATTTCGTCTGAAATTCGCAAAAGTGTTGTTTATTTGTCAACTGCGAAGCAGATCTGGGACGATCTTGCTGCTCGTTATGCTCAGAGTAATGTTCCAAGACTGTTTCATCTCAAAAAGGATCTTGCATCTCTTACTCAAGGTACTCATTCCATAACTACCTATTTCACAATGTTTCGAAGCCTTACTGATGAACTAGACAATCTATCTCCAATTCCAAAGTGTATTCGCACTAATAGTAATTGTGCCTGTGATAATCGTCAAAATCTTGAAAAGAATGAACAATTGAATAAACTCAGTCAATTCCTTATGGGACTTAATGATCAATTCACCAATACGAGAGGACAAATCTTGCTTATGAATCCACTTCCTCACATTAGTCATGCCTATTCTATGCTTCTTCAAGAAGAGAATCAGAGGGAGTTTACTCATCTCAACTCTCTTGTACCTGAAAATGTTGCTATGAATGTAAAACTATCTCAGCCTTCTAATCTATATACTATCAAGTCAAAATCTGTCAAGAAAGTTTCAGATCCTACTCTTCATTGTGACTACTACAATCTGTCTGGTCATATCAAGGAGAAATGCTTTGCACTTCATGGATATCCAGATTGGCATCGTCTTCATGGACAACCAAAACCTAAGGTCAAGCAACCTGGAAAGAAGTTCTATGCTAATGCTACTTCTACTTCAACTACTGATAATAACACTCAGATTGAGTCATCTTCTGGAACTCAACTATCTGCTAGTCAATATCAACAACTAATCAATCTTCTGCAACAGAATCAGTCACAAACCTCTAGTGGACCTTCTGTAAATGCAACTTGGATTAGTCCAAATGCTTCTACCATATCAACTACCCAAAGTGCAGGTATATGTAATTCTGCTTCTTTTAAGCATCATAATATATCTTCATGCACTTGGATAATTGACTCAGGTGCTACTCACCATATAACATCTCAATTTGAGTTACTTGACAATGTTCAGACTGTTCAATCTGAACTAAATTTACCAAATGGTCAGGTTACATTAGTCACTCACATTGGAACTATTTATCTTCCTGATAACATTACTTTAAAACATGTGCTATTTGTTCCTTAGTTTCAATGTAATCTTTTGTCTATTCCTAAACTGACTTCAGATAATGCTTGCAATATTTTCTTCTCTGCATCTAAATGCCTGTTACAGGACCCTGTTATGCTGAAGATGACAGAGATTGGTAAACTTGATGCTGGACTGTACAAACTTCAATGCAATTCAAAATCTCTCTCTGCTGCTTTCAATACTATTTCTTCAAGTAATACTGATCTGCAAAAATAGCATAGCAGATTAGGTCACCCTTTTTTTCTATTCTGCAGAAAATATCTAGTATAATAGTTCCTACAGTCAATGTACAGAAAGATTGTGATATTTGTCAATTTGTTAAACAGACAAGACCCTCATTTCCTATTTCTCAGAATTATAGTTCTACTTGTTTTGACCTCATACACTGTGATGTTTAGGGGCCATACAGAAATTATACTCATGGCAAATGTAATCACTTTCTTACTATTGTAGATGACTTGTTATTCCCAGATTACACACTTGTATAATTGTAGAAGGGGGGGTTGAATACAATTCTTGATATTTATAAATTTCTGATAAGAACTTCAGAAACTTATGAAGAGATAATTGCAATGTAAGATTTAAACACAAACACATATAAAATCAGGTGGTTAATATGCACCACCTGAAGCTTTTATTTGAAGAAAACTCTGTGATACAAAATGTACACAGCTGCCGTTTTACAACTCTTTGCTTCTAAGGATATTCAAGAAACCCTAAGCAAATATGTCTGTTTTCTTAACCTACAAAGAGTTGCTACACTTGGTTATATATCCCAAGTTTTACAAGTACTACTGGAATAAGATAATACTAATCTAATTCTAGTTGACTTGCTACTACACTCCAAATACACATGTAGCCGAAAGGTTGTCCTTGTGTTCAGACATGTCTCCTGCACCTTTCTTGTATTCATAGTGTAAATGGAATGCTTCTTTCTTCTGTGTTTCCAAAGTATGGCTGCCATACTGCTTTTTGTATCTACTATAAACTCATGTGATCTGTCAGTCAAACATGTCCTTATCAACTGCTAATCTCTAGCTAATCATAGAAAACAGTGTCAATGATTATCCGTTGATGATGTATACTGACATCCGTTGATGATGTATAGAGCAGTATCCGTTGATATTGGGACTTGAGCTGTATCCGTTGATAGAGTGGATTTGAGTTGTATCCGTTGATAGAGTTTAGTCTTCATCCGTTGATACACTTTCACTTAGACAGAATTACATAGCATAGCTTATTTACAATTGGCTACCCTATTCTGCCTATCCGTTGATAGTCAACATGACTGTGGATAAAAACACTATCAACTGATAACATAGAGATACTGCAGTGTGCTACAAAACCTCATCCGTTGATGAGCTACCTGTCAACGGATAGAGTTATAAATCCTCATCCGTTGACAGCTACAAAACCTTAAACAATTTGATTGATTGTGAAGTTATCATCAAGTACAACATATTCCTAACAATCTCCCCCAATTTATACTTGATGGCAATAAAGCATAAATTCAGGACCTTGATGATAACAAAACATTCCTAAAGATATATAAAAGAACAATACATAAATTGTATTAAACTACAATAATTAAAAACTGAAAGTTTGAGAAATTTACAGAGAAGTGCTCCTCTAGACTGAGCAGATTAGGACTGTTTCTTTCCTCTTGTTGGCATCACCCTTGATTTTCCTTCCTTGGCAGAGTTGGACTCAATCTGTATTTGGAGTTGCCTATAGAAGGCATCTTCTTCATCTACCTTTGGATTTAGCTTCTGTTGTAGCCATCTCAGGTATTGAGAACTAGCCTTTGGTAGTTGGTCTTCTAACCTGAAGAATCTCCTGTTACCATCTTCATCCCTGAACTCCATCATCCAGAAAGGTTGGAGGTGGATTTTCTGTCCATTGTATGGGATCTTCATTTTCCTTGGTAGACTTGATGGTGAGTTCCAATCCCTCCTTATTTGTTCTATTTTGTCCAGTATCTCCCCTTTTGCTATCTTGGAGAACCCTGTGTATCTCTTGATTGCAGAGAACACTTTGGTTAAGGTATGATAATTTTCTCCAAGAACCCTTTGTAGTGGCCATGTCCTTTCCGTTCCTCCCTTGTATACAAAGACCAATCTTTCAGGCAAATGTCTATATTTGTCAATTCCTCTTACTTCTGACAATTCATCCAGATAAAGATTCATGTCAGAGTATTCTTCAATATCTGCCTGATAGATAAAATCATCCTTGTTTTCCAAGATTGGCTGCCTGACAATTGCAGGTACCCTAGCAACTTGAATTGGTTCCTTTGAAGGTTGCTTCCTTGGTTTCCTTTTCTTCTGTGTAGGCTTCTGTTGAGGCTTCAGCAAGAATGAAGGAACCTCAATGGAGTCAAGATTCATTGGTTCCTCTTTAGGTACTATAGGCTCACCATGGAAATTTACATCTGGGTTGAATACTTTTACATCAATAGGTTGTGATGAACCAACTGTCTCTTTGTTTTCAGTTTCTGGAGAGACAGGCCTCCTTGCATGTGATTTTAATCTCTTGGATTTGGGGACTGATTTCCCTTTCTTTTTGAATTTGGGGACTTCCTCAGGTTCCCTCAATTCATCCTCTACCTCATCCAATAACTCTTGAGCCAGCCTTGCTTGCTTCTCATCTGAGTTTTCATATTGATATTCAGTGCTTGGTTGAGATTCTCTTAGCAGCCTTGAAGTCTCTTCTCTCTTGGCTTCAACAAATCTAGGATGGCTGTTGGATATGTTTAGAACTTTTCCATTCCTTATGATTACAGCCATCCATTCTCTTACACAACTGTTAGTCTTCTCCTTGAATTCCTTGATTGCCTTACCCATCAACTTCTCTTCATCATCCTTGGGAAATGGAAAGTCCAGTTGTAACTTGTTCTTCCCATTTGCTTTTGGTGGTGAGAAGGGTCTTGATTTGATGTAGGGTTCAAATTCCTTAACATGAGAAGGCTCAGCATCATAGAATGTAGGAGCCACAATTGCTGGAGTGAGCACCTTCAGAATTGTTGTAGATATTGTTGGAGCTGAGGTTTGGCTAGATAACAGAGTTGATGCAATAGATTGATTGATCAATGTTTCTGTCCTCATTATCCTTTCATAGTTTTCTTCTTTCATCTTTTGGAGAGCTTCAATTTTGGCTAGCTTTTCTTCTTCTGTCAAGTTTGAAAGATCAAACTCTTCAGATAGAGGTTTGGATTTGCTGGGGGAAGCTGTGACAATGAATTCTTGTGGATTGACCACTATGGTAGGCTGCTGCTCCCCCTCACTTGCTGCTTCCCTTCTTTCAGAAATTAAGATTTGACTTGTAGTTGCCACAGCCTCTTCCACTTTCTCCCCCTTTTTGTTAGCATCAAGGGTTTGACTAGAAGTTGGGGCTGCAACTAACTTTTCTAGCAGTTGGGTTTGCAGTTTCTGATGTTGAAGAAATTGCTCCATCTGGGATTCCATCTTTTCCACTCTTGAATTGAGAAGTTGCACAGATTTAGCCAGGTTGTCTTCTTTGAGAAACCTTTGTTGCAACACCCTCTGAGTGGCTGTAGGAGCTAGTTGCTCTAGCTTGGAATCCACAGAGATCTTCACATCCTTGATTTCTTGTTTGACCTCCTCTAAATTGGATCTCTGAATCACCATTTGCAACTTTTGTAACTTTAGGGAGTCAATTGCCTGTTGAAGAACAACCTTTCTCTGTGGATCTACTTCTGGGTGCTCAGCCAGGGCAGATTTATATTGCCTTATGATTTCCATATCAAGTTGATGATAGGTGTAGTTTTGAGCAAATGCAAAATCATGAATACTGCTACCACCTTCATCTTCAGAGCTCTGGCTGTCTTCATCTTCAGAATTATCAAATTCATCACTCTCAGCAGTGGTTGGCAGAGCTGCTATAGATTCCTTAGCTCTAAGTAGAGATTGTGAGGTGTGCACTAGGTGCATTGCCTCCTCTGCTTCCACATTGCCCTGTTGTGCCAGAATTTGATAGGCAGGAACAGGGTGAGTAAAGGTTTCAGCATCCAAAGAAATGGAGTCAATCATGGACTGATATTCTCTTTGAAATTCCATTTCCTTGGATGCATCCTCAACCCCCATTGACTCACTAGCAATGGCTGCTTCTTCCATCCTTATCTCTCCTGTAGTCCCTTCTCTCCCCTCATCTCTCTTTTCTTGCATCAAGGGCTCCCCTTGGCTCACACCTCTCATACCCTCACCTTCACCTACTAAGGTGGAACTCTCAAACTCTCCTTTTGCCTGACCGGAAGAAATGGCCAGCCTCTCATTATTTATCTCTCCTTTTGCCTGCTCACAAGGCAGCCTCTCACTCCCTTCCCTCAAACCTAAAAGTGTTTCAACTACTGAGAACTCCTCTACACTTGACACTGGAATGTCAGATATAGCAGTGGTAGAGTGAGTTATCAACGAATAAGGAATATCCGTTGATGGAGTAGTTATAGTTGTCAACGGATGGCTAGATAGAGGCGCATCCGTTGATGGAGAAACACTTGTCAACGAATGAAGGATATCCGTTGAGGAAGGAATAATTATATCCGTTGAAGAGAAAACCAACACTGAATCTGTGGAGATTGATTTTAAGTTCGAGGCCACAGTCTGTGTTGAGAATTCCGGAAGGGAAGATTGATGGTCCAACAAATCATCTAAAAGATGATGACCACCAATTACAGAGTGGGGCTTCTCCAAGAATCTTAAAGATGGAGATTCAGGAATTGATGTAGATATCATATCCACATCCAGAGAAGGAGTTGGTGATGGTGGATTGTAATGTGTGTAGATTTGAAGATTAAGATCAAGGGGCTGTGACTCCACATTTATTGAAGCCACATCAAACTGAGTTTGAGAAGGTACAGTTTCCTGTACAGTGTGTGCACCCTGTGATTCCCCTGTGGTTTTAGATTTCACTCTTCTTCCATAGGTTTTTGAGATTGGGCTATATGTGTCCCTAACCCTCTTGTGCAGTGTTCCTTGTGGGGAACTTGATTCAGCAGTCACACTCTTTTGGGAGAGTGTAACTAGAATTTGGCCTGTAGTTACATTAGCAGTCTTTTGAGAGACTGAAATGGTGGTTGCACTCATCTCTCCTTCCTTATCCTTAGGGCTTCTTTGATGTTCACCCTGTCCCTCACCACTCACTACCACCTTCACACTCCCCTCAAGAGGTTTGGTAGATTTTACAACAGGTGTCTTTTGAGAGACACTTGAGGTTTGCCTTTTAGAATGTGGTTTTGGAACTCTGGATTTGGTCACTTTGGTAGGAGCCTGTTTGGTCACAACTACAGACTCCATTGTGACACTAGAAGGCAAAGAAATTTGGGGGTTGGAGATAGGGGTTTCAGAGTTAGAGATATTTACCTGAACAATTGGTAGATATACCAACTGTACTCCTGCATTGAGGTTCATTCGAATCAGGTCACTTAAGACTCTCTTCTCCTGAACAAAACATTGGAACTTGCTATCCGGGTTAGCAATGGATAGCTTATTCTCAGACACATGCAGTGCTAAGAGCATTAAAAATCTAGCAAAGTAGATATTCTTGCTCCTAGTTTCCTTTTTACCCAACTTTGCAGCTATCTCATACATAACTAATGTGCCAAAATTATAGAATTTATCATTTAAAAGCATACACATCATTGTTAGCATGGACTGGGTAACAGCATCAAAATTACTAATTTTTCCTGAAAAAGTTTTAATGAAGGCATCACAGAAGTAGCTCCATTCTTTAACCATTCCTTTTCTAGCAATTTTCCCTAAGTTTTCAGTACTAAGGGCATAATTAATAGAATTAAGCATGGCAACAATTTCAGCATCAGTAGGTACTTTCAGACAGTTATTCTCAGGCAATTTTAAACAAGCAGTTATTACATCAGAATTAACCACATAGTTTTTACCCTTTAAAGAAAAAGCAATTGTACCGTCTGTGCCATTGTACTCAGCAGATGTCCACATTTCTTTAATTACCTCGTGGATTAAGGGAGTGGTAGCCGTCATAGCATATGACAGTTTGCATTTCTTCACGAAACTCATCAGAGTGTGGTAAGCTTCTGGAGCATTCACTGTGTCAACAAAGGCCGCGAAATTGTTCTTCTCATAGGTAAACCCAGTGGAGGACATCATCTTAACAATAGGCGCCATTGAAGTGATTGAACTTTGGTTACAGAGAGTTTTAGGGAAGAAGATGCAGTTAACTTTTGATATGCTTGAAAATGAATAAAAGTGAGATGTGAGAGTACAAGTCCGCCTTTTATATTTTTCAAGAATTAAAAATGAAATAATTAAAAGTAATTACTCCATTGGTCAAAAGTAACTGTCAGATAATAAATAAAAAGAGAATAAGTACAGTCATGATTAGATATACACGGTTACCAACGGTTAAAAAAAATGTATATCAACGGATATAGAATGAACGGTTGAGATACAGTTTATCCGTTGATGACGTGGATAGCCTGTTACCCGTTGACATGCAAAAATCTAGTAATGTGTTTATACTATCAACGGATAAAAGGATATCCGTTGATAAGCTAATTTTGCCTTAGGCAAAATTTCTGCAGAAAATTTTTCTGAAAGTTTTAACTTTCAAGTAAATCAAAACACATTTCCAGCTTCAATTCATTGAAATCAAATATCACTAGAAATTATGACAAGTTAAGCATACCTAGCTCACCTACCAATCTTGTGAATGTGGATTCATCAAGAGGCTTGGTGAAGATATCTGCAAGCTGCATTTCACTTGGCACAAAATGCATTTCTACTGTACCATTCATCACATGTTCTCTAATGAAGTGGTATTTGATGTCAATGTGCTTGGTTCTCGATGTTGCACTGGATTCCCTGTGATGGCAATAGCACTTGTGTTGTCACAGAAAATTGGAATCTTCTCAACTTTTAGACCATAGTCAATGAGTTGGTTTCTCATCCATAGAATCTGTGCACAACAGCTTCCAGCCGCAATGTACTCAGCTTCAGCTGTAGAAGTGGAGACTGAGTTTTGTTTCTTACTGAACCATGACACAAGCCTGATTCCTAGAAATTGACAGGAACCTGTAGTACTTTTCCTATCAACTCTGCAACCTGCATAATCTGCATCTGAATAGCCAGTTAGATCAAAACCAGATTCTCTTGGGTACCAAATGCCAAGGTTTGGTGTTCCCTTGAGATACCTGAAAATTCTTTTAATAGCTATTAAGTGAGACTCTCTAGGACCAGCTTGAAATCTAGCACAAAGACAAGTAGAAAACATTATATCAGGTCTACTAGCTGTTAGGTATAAAAGTGAACCTACCATGCCTCTATAACTTGAGATGTCCACAGACTTTTCCTTAGTATTCAACTCAAGCTTAGTTGCATTGGCCATAGGTGTTTTAGCAGATGTACAATCCATTAAGTCAAATTTCTTTAAGAGATCATAAATATATTTTGTTTGACTTATGAAAATGCCCTCATTAACTTGCTTTACTTGTAGGCCAAGAAAGTAAGTTAATTCACCCATCATACTCATTTCATACCTACTTTGCATAAGTTTGGCAAACTTTTTTGCAAAGCTTCTCATCTGTAGACCCAAAAATAATATCATCTACATAGATTTGAAAAAGTATTGAAGAGCCATTAATATCCCTATGAAATAAGGTTTTATCTACTGTACCTCTAGTGAAGTGGTTCTCCAAAAGAAATTGAGATAAAGTGTCATACCAGGCTCTTGGTGCTTGCTTCAAACCATAAAGTGCTTTCATGAGAAGATATACAAATTCTGGAAATTCTGGATCCTCAAAACCAGGAGGTTGATGGACATAGACCTCTTCTTCCAGTTCCCCATTTAGAAAGGCACTTTTGACATCCATTTGATAGACTTTGAAATTGGCATGTGCTGCATAGGCTAGAAAGATTCTTATTGCCTCAAGTCTTGCTACTGGAGCAAAAGTTTCATCAAAATCTATTCCTTCTTCTTGAGAATAGCCCTTTGCCACTAATCTAGCTTTATTCCTCACAATTATGCCATTTTCATCTGTCTTATTCTTGAGAACCCATTTAGTACCTATGACACTTCTATCATCAGGTTTGGGCACAAGTTTCCATACTTTATTTCTTTCAAATTGGTTTAGCTCTTCTTGCATTGCTAACACCCAATCTGGATCTAGAAGGGCATCTTCCACTTTCTTAGGTTCCTCTTGAGACAGGAAGCTACTGTATAGACATTCTGCTTGAGTGGCCCTTCTAGTTTGGACTCTTGAATTTGATTCACCAATGATTAACTCAAATGGATGATTTCTAGTCCATTTTCTTGCAGGTGGAAGATTTGATCTTGATGAGGTTGCTTCATTTCCATGATCATGTTGATTTAGCATTGAATTTTGACCTTGAGAAACTCCCCCTGAGTTTGTTGTCCTTGCTGAGTTATGAAGTTGACTGTCAATGGATGCATCATTTTGCCTGTCGACGGATGCTTGAGAATTTCTGTCAACGGATGCATCTCTAATAGTGTCAACGGATGTTGCAGAATGACTGTCAACGGATGTTCCAGAATGACTATCAACGGATGCTTCATTTTCAGTGTAAGCATCACTTCTAGTTGGTATAACAGCTCTAGGTGGATCTCTGTGGTCATGATCTTCATTCTCCTCATCATCATCATAGTACATTCTTCCTTCACCTTCATTCTCAAATTCCAACTTTTCATGGTAACCTTCATCATTTAGGCCTAGAATCTTTTGATCATCAAACACAACATGTACAGATTCCATAACAATGTTGGTTCTTAGATTGTAGACCTTGTAGGCTTTCCCTGCTGCATATCCAACGAAAATAGCTTCATCTGCCTTTGCTTCAAATTTGCCTAAATTATCTCCATGATTCCTTAGCACAAAACACTTACATCCAAAGACATGTAGAAAAGCTAAAGTTGGTTTCTTGTTGGTTAATAACTGATAAGGAGTCATTCCTCTAGCTTGATTGACCAAGGAAATATTCTGAGTAAAGCATGCAGTGTTGACAGCTTCAGCCCAGAAATATGTTGGTAATCTTGATTCACTTAACATTGTTCTAGCTGCTTCAATGAGAGTTCTGTTTTTCCTTTCAACAACCCCATTTTGTTGAGGTGTTCTGGCAGCAGAAAACTCATGGACAATTCCATTCTCTTCACAGAAAATCTTCATTGTGGAATTCTTGAATTCAGTACCATTGTCACTCCTGATCCTTTGTACTCTGTCTTCAGAACCATTGTTTAGCATTCTGAGGTGATTGATAATGATTTCACTTGCACAATCCTTGGAGTGCAGGAAGAAAGTCCATGTGAACTTAGAAAAATCATCTACAATCACCAGACAGTATTTCTTCTTTGAAATAGACATGACATTTACTGGACCAAATAAATCCATATGCAGCAATTGAAGAGGCTTAACAATGGATGACTCTGTCTTGCTTTTGAAAGATGATTTCTTTTGTTTCCCTAATTGGCAGGCATCACATAGCCCATCTTTGACAAACTCCAAATGAGGGATTCCTCTAGCAAGATCCTTTCTTACCAAATCATTCATAACTTTAAAATTCAAATGTGACAGCTTCTTATGCCATAGCCAACTCTCATCCTTACTTGCTTTGCTGAAGAGACAAGTAATGGATTCTGAGCATGCTGAATTGAAGTCAACTATGTAAACATTTCCTTTTCTAAAGCCTGTCAATACCACATTGTTGTCTTCCTTGGCAGAAACAACACAGGATTCTTTTGTGAACTTTACTTCATAGTCTTTGTCACAAATCTGACTGATACTCAGTAAATTGTGCTTTAAACCTTCAACTAAAGCCACTTCTTCAATGATGACATTGTCTTTTGAAATCAGGCCATATCCCTTAGTATATCCTTTGTTGTCATCTCCAAAGGTAATTCTAGGGCCAGCTCCTTCCTTGAACTCTGTGAGCAGGGTTGAATCTCCTGTCATGTGCCTAGAACATCCACTGTCTAGGTACCATAGATTCCTTCTGTTTCCCTGCACACATTTCAAAAACAAATCAAGTTGATTTTGGTACCCAAGCTTCCTTGGGTCCTTTCTTGTTAGCCTTTGACTTTGCACTCTTAGCATTCTTCATCTTAGGTGTAGATGCTTGAGTAATGGGGTTTGACAAATGCTCATTTGCATGAATATTGGATGCATGCATGTGTGGAAAATTGGCATACATATTATTCATGTTAGGTAGGTTCCATGACATTTGTGGCACATTCATAGATTGAAAGTATGGATTAGACACATATGGCATGTTCACATATGGATTTGAAAAACTAGCATTTTGATACAAACCAGGCATAACAGGCATTGCAGGCATACATGGCATTGGTTGAGGTACATGAACACGAGCCTTGTTGACAATCTTGCAATTAGAAGATAAATGATTGACACTATTACAATTACTACAAGTTTTCCTAGGAGCAAACTTGTCAGGAGAGTAATTGTTTTTCTTGTTGATGCCTATCTTACCATTTCTGTTCTTTTTCTTTTTGCCCTCAATTTCTACCTTTTCATTGTCTGATTTACCAACAGCCTTTTTGTTGTGTAAATCACCTGTCTTAGCCTTCCCACTGGATTTGGTTTTGCTGCACTCACCACTAACAAAATTCTTGTTTACTGGACCATACTTGATATCCAGTTTCCTAAGTTCCTTCTTACTAACAGACTTTTTGTTAGTCGACGGATACCTCTCATCCGTTGACGGTTCATCTGTCAACGGATGATCACTATCCGTTGATTCACAAATAGTCTCTAGATCCTCAAGGCCAGGTTCTAGCTCCTTTTTCCTTTGAGTCCAGGTATCCTTCACAAATGATTCTATTCCCTGAACTTCTATTATGTTTTGAGAAATATTCCTACAACTTTGAAATTTAGCAATTATCCCTTGTTCTTTTTCAAGCTGGTCTTTTAAAATCAGTTCTCTTTTTAACACAGCTTCAAGTTCACTTTTAGCATTATTGCAATCAACTCTCATTTTCTCAAATTCTAGAAATTGAGATTCTAGAGCAGCATTTCTATCACTTAAAAACAGATTAGACTCTTTAATTCTATTGTTCTCTTTAGTAAGTGATTTAAGAGTAACACTTAAGTGATATAGTTCACTAGACATTTCATCTATAACACTATTGCATTCCTCTATTGTGAGCTCAGAGAGATTAGTAGAAAATACCTGATTGCTAGCTGAACTTGCTTCCTGCTCTCCAGAATCAGCCATTAAAGCAAGGTTGACTAACTCAGCATCATCATCAGAATGATTGTCATCAACAGCCCAGTCATACTCTTGGGTCAAGAATGCCTTTCCTTTCTGCCTGAGAAGATCAAAATATTTCTTCTTATAGTCAACAACCTCAGTTGGCTTTCCCTTGTTCTCAGATCTAGGTTTCCTGCATTCACTTATCATATGACCAGCAATCCCACAATTGTAGCATTTAATTTTGGATTTATCCACATAGTTGTTTGTGGAAAAATCCTTGTTAAATGGCTTGGCCATCCCAGAGTTTCTCTTGAATTTCAGCTTAGAGAATATCCTAGATAGAAAAGCTAAGTGCTCATCTATCTCATCCAATTCATCCTGCTGAAGGGCATTCAATTCCTCAGACACCTTTTCCTTGCTCCTGCTTGATTCTGCTCTACCTTTACAAACCTCCCTGTTTGGTGTAGAACTAGCAGTTTCTGTCCTTTCCTCCTTTTGCTCCAAATTGGCAACGAGTGCAACTGACCCACTTTTCTTTTGAGACTTCTCAATCTCTTCATCCTGCTCCATTTCCAGCTCATAGGTCTTTAAAGTTCCATAGAGCCTTTCAAGAGTAAATGTCTTGTACTCTTGAGTGTTTCTTAGAGAAACAGTCATTGGCTTCCATTCCTTGGGCAGTGATCTCAGAAATTTGAGATTAGAGTCTTTAACTTGATAGACTCTTCCATACAGTTTCAAACCATTTAGTAGCTTTTGAAATCTACTAAATGTATCATTCAATGTTTCTCCACTCTTAAAGTGAAAATGTTCATACTGTTGGATTAGTAGTTGCATCTTGTTTTCCCTTACCTGTTCTGTTCCTTCACACAGGGTTTGAACAATGTCCCATACTTCCTTGGCGGTAGTGCAGTTAATAACATTGTCAACCATGTCTGTTTCTAGACCATTGAACAGAATATTCATGGCCTTTTTGTCTTTGTGGACTTCTGCAATATCTTCAAGACTCCACTCAGAAACAGGTTTGGGAATGAAAGTGTCAGGCACATCATCAGCCAGGCCAACTCTTGTTGCTGTCTTCATTGGAACGTGAGGACCCTTGTCAATGCAATCCACAAAACCCTCATCAATAGACGAGAGATGTAGACGCATTTTTACTTTCCAGTGAAAGTAATTTTCTCTATCAAGAACTGGAATCTTCACTCCATAATCCTTCTTAGACATGTTGGAAGTGTGTTGATCTTTAAACTTCAAATATGTTAGAAGCTCGCTCTGATACCAATTGTTATTCCCAGATTACACACTTGTATAATTGTAGAAGGGGGGGTTGAATACAATTCTTGATATTTATAAATTTCTGATAAGAACTTCAGAAACTTATGAAGAGATAATTGCAATGTAAGATTTAAACACAAACACATATAAAATTAGGTGGTTAATATGCACCACCTGAAGCTTTTATTTGAAGAAAACTCTGTGATACAAAATGTACACAGCTGCCGTTTTACAACTCTTTGCTTCTAAGGATATTCAAGAAATCCTAAGCAAATATGTCTGTTTTCTTAACCTACAAAGAGTTGCTACACTTGGTTATATATCCCAAGTTTTACAAGTACTACTGGAATAAGATAATACTAATCTAATTCTAGTTGACTTGCTACTACACTCCAAATACACATGTAGCCGAAAGGTTGTCCTTGTGTTCAGACATGTCTCCTGCACCTTTCTTGTATTCATAGTGTAAATGGAATGCTTCTTTCTTCTGTGTTTCCAAAGTATGGCTGCCATACTACTTTTTGTATCTACTATAAACTCATGTGATCTGTCAGTCAAACATGTCCTTATCAACTGCTAATCTCCAGCTAATCATAGAAAACAGTGTCAATGATTATCCGTTGATGATGTATACTGACATCCGTTGATGATGTATAGAGCAGTATCCGTTGATATTGGGACTTGAGCTGTATCCGTTGATAGAGTGGATTTGAGTTGTATCCGTTGATAGAGTTTAGTCTTCATCCGTTGATACACTTTCACTTAGACAGAATTACATAGCATAGCTTATTTACAATTGGATGCCCTATTCTGCCTATCCGTTGATAGTCAACATGACTGTGGATAAAAACACTATCAACTGATAACATAGAGATACTGCAGTGTGCTACAAAACCTCATCCGTTGATGAGCTACCTGTCAACGGATAGAGTTATAAATCCTCATCCGTTGACAGCTACAAAACCTTAAACAATTTGATTGATTGTGAAGTTATCATCAAGTACAACATATTCCTAACATGACTTTTCCGAATGTACTTGGCTATATCTATTTTCTGATAAATCTCAAGTTCCTTCATTAATCATTTCTTTTCTAGCTTATGTAACTAATCATTTTCACACTACTGTAAAAAATTTAAGATCAGATAATGGCACATAGTTTGTTAATTCTATTCTAAGTACTCATCTTTCTACTTTAGGAATATTACATCAAACCAGTTGTCCTTATACACTTCAGCAGAATGGTGTGGCTGAGAGAAAACATCAACATCTGCTCAATGTAGTTAGATCATTAAAATTTCAATCAAAAGTTCCTATCTCATTATGGGGAGATTGTGTTCTAACTGTAGCCCATCCTATAAATCTTCTTCCTGACACCTACTCTTGGTTATAAATCCCCTTTTGAGGTCTTATTTCAAAAAGCACCCAACTATAATCATCTCAAAGTTTTTGGATGTTTATGTTACATCACTAATTTTCAAATTCATGGAGATAAATTTTCTCTTAAATCTCTTAAATGTGCTTTCATTAGCTATCCTTTCAACAAAAAAGGATATAAAGTTGTAGATCTAGTTACAAAGAAGTGTTATGTCACTAGAGATGTCATCTTTAAAGAACATATCTTTCCATTTCATGATATTCAGTCATCTATTGTCACTTCTGATGATAGTCAAATGTTTCCCTCTTCTCCACTACACCTCATATCTGATATTAATCCTCCTACTGTGTTGTCTGATACTATTAACACCTCTACCAATTCTTCTGGTCAATCTGACACTTCTGTTGACAATCCTATTCCATTAGCTCTTGCTAAGCCTACTAGAGCAAATAATCCGTCTTCTAGGCTAAAAGGTTTTACAGGTCTGCCATCACATCTGGTTTCTCAATTTGCTGCTTCTAATTCTAGTACAGTAACAGGTATTTCCAATTGCTCATTTCCAATTCAAGACTACTTGTCTTATGATGTATTCTCTCCTACCTATAGTAAATTTCTAGCAGCTACAGCTTAACATTCTATTCCTTACACATATAAACAAGCTGCTACTGATCATAATTGGCTTCAAGCCATAAAACTTGAACTTAATGCCCTTGAATCCAATTATACTTGGGAGATTGTACCTAAACCTGCAAATCAACACATTGTTGATTGTAAATGGATGTTCAAGATAAAATACAAACCAGATGGTTCTATAGAGAGATATAAGGCTAGGTTAGTTGCAAAGGGATTTACTAAAACCTATGGGTTAGACTATTTTGAGACCTTTGCCCCAGTAGCCAAAATGACTACTGTGAGATCTCTTATTGCTATAGCTGCAACTCAAAACTGTTCAATATCTCAGTTAGATGTTGCCAATGCTTTCCTTCATGGTGACTTGTATGAAGATGTTTACATGAGGCTGCCACCAGGTTATCTTCAACTCTCATCATGTCCTAGTCTTGCTGGTATCACTGATCCCACTACAGTTGTTTGCAAGTTAAGAAAATCACTCTATGGCCTCAAACAGGCTCCTAGATGCTGGTTCACTAAGTTTGCTGAAGCCCTAAAGGAATACGGTTTTTTTACAGTCTCATGCTGACAACAACCTTTTTACTTTCAATTCAGCTAACAAGTTTGTTGCTGTCTTAGAATATGTTGATGACATTCTTGTCACTGGTTCAGACAGAGTCTTAATTCAACATATAATTACTTTTCTGTCATCAAAGTTTAAGGTGAAGGATCTAGGGCCTCTAAAGTACTTTCTGGGAATTGAGGTAGTTAGGTCTGATAAGGGTATATATTTACATCAGAGAAAGTATACTCTTGATATATTGAAAGATACTGGACTATTGGCTTGCAAACCATCTAAAGTACCTATGGAACAGAATCATACAAGATAACTCCAACCCTGCTTTACCAGATTCTAATGTTTCTCTTTATAGAAGAATTATTGGTAGGTTATTGTACCTTACAGTCACTAGACCTGACATATCTTACTCTGTACAAGTTCTCTCTCAATTTCTGGCATCTCCTAGATCAGATCACTTGCAGGATGCTTACAAGATTCTAAGGTATCTTAAAGGTTCCCCTAGTCAAGGTTTACTTATGTCAGCTACAAATTCTTTGAGTTTAACTGCATATTGTGACTTTGATTGGGGGGGAGATAAAGAAAGTAGACAATCTCTTACTGGATATTGTGTTCAGTTTGGTTCTTCACCAATATCATGGAAATGAAAGAAACAACATACCGTTTCTAGGTCATCAGCAGAGGCTGAATACAGGAGCATGGCTGACACATGTTGTGAGCTTACTTGGATCATTAATTTGTTCAAAGAGTTTGGTATTAATTGGCTTACTCCAGTCATTGTGATAATAAATCTGCAGTACACATTGCTTCAAATTCAGTTTTTCATGAAAGAACAAAACATATTGAGCTTGACTGTCATATCGTTAGAGAAAAACTTCAACTTGGAATGATCAAACCTGCTCATATTGCTACATCTATGCAACCAGCTGATATGTTCACTAAGGCCTTGTCCTCCGCTCAGATTCTTGATTTCGGTACCAAGTTGGGAGTTTGCAACCTGTTTCAACCTCTCAACTTGAAGGGGGATGTTAGGTCCGATAAGATTGTAGAAGGGGGGGTTGAATACAATCTATATCATTTTCTCGAAATTTGTTCTTTAAATAAAATTGATTATAAACAAATTTGTGCAGAATAATATAACACAGATTTCAAGTTGAATATAACAATATATTAACTTGATGGGTGTTACAAAATCAGTGCAAATGATTATCAAGTAATTAATAACTAATTAGAAAATTCGACATGAACTTTTCTAATTTAGTTAATAAAAATCAAGATATCAAGTTGTGAACTAGGAAACTTAATTCGCTAGTAGTACAAGAATCACAAGTAAACAAGTTCCAATGGATAGAATATTACAACTGAGATGAACTTGAATTTACAGAAATTAATTTGTATGTGTTCTTGAGCTTGAGATAGAGAGAAATAGGCTGCTGTGTTTGTATGTAATGTTATGTTCTATCCGTTCTGCTTCTTTTGCAATCTTCTGTCTTTTATAACACAGCCACAGTCATATTGCTTTGTTTCAACTGATATAACAATCAGTTAACAATAATATGACATTCGGTATGACTATCCACTGCAAGTAATATGACAGTCTCTTCCAATATAACTTTCGGTATGACTATCCTTAATAGTTGATATGACAGTCTGTTGAACTAGATATGACAATCCATCCCAATATAACTTTCGGTATAACTATCTCTTTGAATGAGATATGACTATCCAGTTGAGATAATATGACTGTCCAATCCAACATCTTGATATGACTATACTCTTTGAACTGTATATAACAATCGGTATAACTATCCTTTGATAGTTATATTATCATATTTTTTCAGCTTATAATTAATCAAATGATTTACAAAAATCATTTAAATAACTATTTCTTTTTCATATTAATTCTGATTTAATTAATCTAATAATTACTGTAACAAATATATTAATTCTGATAGAATTAATTTATTTATTTAAATTAATTATTTGATTTAATTAATTAAAGTAGAATTAATACAAATCCTTTAGTAGTCAAGACTTCACTGTGTACCACGTAATTATAATAAGGAACATACATTGGATCTGTTAGGTCGAATACACAATTAATAATCAAATTCGTATGAGAGTTTAACAAGTAAGACGTTTATGCACTTAAAAACTTCTGGTATTAAGAACCCTCTTCGTGATGTAAACTATCACAAAGAGCTGCTAGGTTACAATAAAATAATTCGTTGCACTATACCCTTCTAGGGTTAACCTAACTGTATTTATAAAGTATACAGCTTCGGTACAATCTCTAATTGATATTCCTAATAATCAGCTATACAATGATATCAATTACAGATTGTCACACGTCTCCTAAGTCAACTCGATCTCTTTAATAGCTATCCAATCTTCAAAGATATTGATTCCATAATAAATCTTCAATCACCGTTGACCAGTAGACATTGCCTCCAGACAGAGTTTGACAAACTCTGTCGAGCTTCCATCTGTCAGAGTTTACACTAAACTCTGACCGCTTCCAGCTAAACTCTGATAATTCACTGTAACACTAAAACACTGATTAAAACACATCAATTATATTTAACAATCTCCCCCAACTTGTTGATTAGCAAAAATGCACAAGTTAATAACAGTAATTGATGATGTCAAAACAAATAGACAAATACAATGTTAATACAAATTCAGAGTTTAAGCTTCTACTTAACAAAATCTACAGAGAATAAGAATATCCTTACAGACTTTAATCTCTAATCTCTTCAAGATCTGATGTAGCTCTGAGATATTCTATGAGCAATCTTCTTTCTGCATTTTCAAGCTTAATCTCCATAGCTTCTTTAATCTCTCTGAGCTGAGGATCACTCTCATCTGTCTGATAGATAGCAGCTCTAAGATCATAGATTTTGTTTCTTCTCATCTCATTTCCCAATCTGATAAATTTGACTTCTTCTAACTGTGAATTGAAGTCAAGTACTGTGATTCCCAAATCAGTCTTTAATTTTACAGTACCTTTCTTCATTTCAATAAGATTTCCATTGTAATCCCTGTACTTAGGAACATATCTGCTATTATACTTCTCTCCTCTGATTGCCAAATTCTGAAGCATCCTCTGTCTGAGCACATTAGCAACTGATTGAGTCCTTTGACTATTCACCTTGAAAAGATATAGAACATATTCTAGTTCTTCCCAATATTTCAAGCCAATATCATTCTCACCAATTCTAAATACTGTCCCATCAGCCATGAAGTACAAGAGAAAATCCTTCTTTAAACTCTTCTGATGAACTAACTGTACTGATTCCAGTCTGTCCAAACTCTCTTGAGTGACACCACGACCTGGAACAGCCAGTGAAGAAGGATCTCTAGGACCAGTATATTGCCTTTTGTCCTTGTGTGAACCTAGTCCACCCTTATTGTTTCTAACTTTACCAGACAAGGCTCTTCCATCAGAAATATTCATAGAAACTCCAGATAATATATTTGGATCATGAATTATTCCTTTCCCAAAAACTGATTTCAACTGAGAAGATTGTAAAGGTGTGGTCACAACTTGTGATGCAACAGAAGTTGTAACTTTCTTCTGTGAACTTTCTCCTTCAATGCCTTTCAGCTTGAGTTGAGCTTCTGCTGCCATTGTTTCCTTTGAAAACTGAGATCTTTGACTAACATCAGCCCTTTCCTTGATCACAACACCTTTAACAACAGGCCTAGGAGCTTTTCCTCTTTTTAACTTACCAGACTTTAAAGCCTTGAGATGTTCTTCTTGTAAACTCTTTTCTTCAGCTTCAATGTCCTCAATTGTAACTCCTTCCTCATTCTCTTCAATAAACAACTTAGCAGCCAATTCTTCATCAGTCTGTGGATTAAAAGGTAATAGCAAACTCTTGGTCTTTGAAGTACCTTGAGTATCAGTGTTTATCCCAACAAACTATGATTTAGAAGACTTGCTAGTTTTCAGAGTTTGAAATTCTTCAGTTTTGCTCTTTCCTTTACTACTTGCTCCTCCATCTCCAGCTTTATCCTTTCTGATCAGAGTTTGAGATTGCTTGCATTTATCTTTAGCAACTCTCTCCCCCTTTTTGACATCATCAGGCATAAGAATAGATGTGATTAACTCCAATGAAGTAGCAATAGAATCAATCTTTAGGGACATATCATTCTGATTTTGTTCAACTTTGTTCAGCCTGTGAGACAAAGTGTCTTGATTCTGAGTAAGAAATTGAAATTTATTCTTGTTGTCAAGTTTAATCATTTCAGTTCCCTTAACAACATCACCTCGAACATCAGAGATTGCCTTTTGACACAGATCAAACCTCGAGTTGAGAGTCTTCACTTGTACAACTGTAGCCTTAAGACAAGATAGAATCTCTGGATTTGTAATTGTTCTGGAGTTTCTCTTGACAAATTCAGTTGCTCTTGCAGGAGGAAAGATACAAGTGTCCTTGTACCAGTCATTGGAAAATTGTTCAAGGTGTTCTTCTTCAGCATCTGCTTGTTTTGAAGGACCAGCAAAATCCTTAACCTTAGCATCAGTCTGGACTGGTAAACTCTGAGAAGGGCTTGACTCAGTATTCCCTTCAGTTTCATCTCCAACCTCAGCTTCAACATGATGAGAGGATGGAGGAATAGGAATAGATGCATCAACGGTGCCAATAACATCCTCTGCAACAGGTTTAGTAGTAGAGTCAACAATAGGCTGTACAACATCCTCTGCAGATTGCACAATAGTCTCAGAGTTTATCTCCTTAGATTGTTGATCAATCTCATCTCCTCCTTCAGCAATCTGGTGAGCATCTGAGAGTAATTCAGTATGTGATGCTACAATTTCAGAAAGAACAACTGTAGGTTGATCAGCATCAAAGAAAAGAATCTCCATCTCGTAGAGAATAGAGATATCTTCAGTTATACGCGTGAAGAGTTTGATTCGTTTGACTGGGAAAGGCAGCTTGAAACTCTGTGGCTGCAGATGGATGCCGGTCTGGAAGAGATCGAGAGAGAAAAGCCTGCAAGAGTGATCGACATCGATGCTGCTCTCCAAGCAACATTAGCATGGCTTTCCTCGAAGGCATCCTCATCCAACACCACCAACCATTGTTAATGAATATGTCAGCAAAAATAACCTTATCCCTTCAACTTCCACCCAAATAAAGTGGCAAAGATGGGATCTGGGATGTTTGCTAACAATGGAATGGTTTGGATTTCACTTTTTATTTCCTGTTGAATAGATTAGTAGATAGAGAGAACAAAAAGATGTAATTCTTACATGTAATCTCTTTCTTATTATCAATGAAAAATTCTGTTTCTCTAATCTTATTCAGTGTGTTCTGCAATTTTTTTATGTTTATGAACTGTTCTTAAAGGAATTAAATCAAAGAGAAGAATATGAAAACTAATTAAAGTAATCATATAAGGAACAAATTCATCAACAATAATCACAATTAAATCAGGAACAGAACAGAGTACCAATTCGAGAAGTGTTTTGTTCTATTCAAGAAGTCTAGCATTCGACAAGTCGAGGCGATATTTGTGAAAACACTATTCGACATCTCTGAGAGTGAACAAGTCAAAGTGTCATTCGATAACTCAGAGATTCGACATGTCTATTACTCTAATCGAGAACTCATGGAGTCCCAGAGAAAAGAGCTATTCGAGAAGTGATTCGATATGTCAATATAACACTATTCGAGAACTCAGAGTTATCGATTAAGTCAATTCGAGTTCTCGAATCAATCACTTAGCCACTTCTCGAATACATTACGAACCACAAATCAACAATACACTTATTAACAGTTGTGAAAAGCCCTATTTACTCCAAAATTTTCAAATTATCCAAATGAAAATTTATCTTAGAGTACGAACCACGAATCAGCAGCGTTTGTCAATTCTCCAACTTTATCACCGAAACCCTTTCATAAATTGCACAGTTGTGAAAATATGTGTGTGTGAAGCAGAGTTTACTGAATCAATTATTAGAGCATCTAATTTTTCATAAAATCCATAAAGTAAATCAATAAACACTAGATGCATAAACTGTCATAGTAAGCACTGACTGTATGATGAAAGCTAAACTCTGTAGTAATCAATCTATATACAGTAATATTTAATTTATTTTATACCCCCTCTAATTTTTTTTTAATTCTATTCATTCCAGTAATTAGAGGTTGGAACCAGTCACCAAAAATTCAAAAATCTTAGCCCTTATCATTTTGATAAGTTCCTGGGTCATACTAGTATTTGACTAGTCACCAAAAATCAGAGAATTTTAGCACATATTATATACCAATAGGTTCCTGGGTCATCCTAGTATCCAACATAATCTCAAAGGAGTATAGTAACCTATATACATTTTGTTTGGGGTATTGCAGTAAGCATTTTTAATCTACCAGTGTATAACTAATCAGAGTTTAGAGTTCATCAACATCAGTAGTTATTCATGAAAAGGCAATGCACACAGTATTTATAGACTCAGAGTTTAGGACAAGATAAACTAAGAGATGCTTTAAATATGAACCAGTATCATGTTGTGTTAATTTTCTGTACAATCTAAGATTAGATCACAATAACTCAGAAAGATTCATGATTAATTGCTGAGAATCATGCTGCATACATATTTCTTCATTGGTGTTTTCATTCAGACAAAAATCAACTCAGAGTTCACAGAGTTTATCAACTTATTACCAGTGTATGTGTTAAATATAATTGATGAGTTTTAAACAGTGTTTAAGTGTTTCAGGAGGTTATCAGAGTTTAGCTGGAAGTAGTCAGAGTTTAGTCAAACTCTGACAGTTGGAAGCTCGACAGAATTTGTTATACTCTGTCTAGAGGAAGCGCGTCTACTGTTCAACAGTGATTGAAGATTAATTATGGAAGCGATATCTTTGAAGATTGGATAGCTATCAAAGAGATCGAGTTGACATAGGAGACGTGTGACAATCTGTAATTGATATCATTGTATAGCTGATTATTAGGAATATCAATTAGAGATTGTATCGTAGCTGTATGGTATATAAATACAGATAGGTTAACCCTAGAAGGGTATCGATAACGAACTATCTTTATTGTAACCTAGCAGCTCTTTGTGATATTTTACATCACGAAGAGGGTTTGAAATACAAGAAGTTTTTAAGTGCATAAACGCTTTTACTTGTTAATCTCTCATACAAAGTTGATTATTAATTGTGTATTCGGCCTAACAAGTGGTATCAGAGCCAATCTGTTACTTTATTACAGGTTAAGATCCAAACACAACAATAATCATGTCAGAAATTCCTCCACCAACACCTACTGTTTCTGAAAAGGCTCCTACTACTGTGAGTCGTTATGAACCAATCAGGGTTCCTATTCTGAGGCCATTAGAGTATGCTATGTGGAAGGTCAAGATGACTATGTTTCTGGAGGATACAGATCCAGAATATCTTGACAGGATTTATGAAGGTCCTCACAATCCTACAAAGCTATCTGTTGCAGTTGCTGGTGAAGCAGCAAAAATGGTTCCAAATGAAAAGAAGGACATGACTCCAGAAGATCTTTCATCAATTGCTAAGGATGCAAAAGTTAGGCATTTACTGCATAGTGCTTTAGACAATGTTATGTCTAACAAAGTCATTAACTGCACCACTGCAAAAGAGATATGGGATGCTCTTGAAGTCAGGTGTCAAGGAACTGCAGCTATTAAGAAGAATAGGAGAAACATACTCACAAAAGAGTATGAGCATTTTGAGGCTAAACCTGAAGAGACCATGACAGAAACATTTGATAGATTCTGTAAACTGATTAATGATTTGTCATTGGTCAACAAAGAGTATGATCTAGAAGACTCGAATCTCAAGTTTCTTCTTTCTCTACCTGAAAAGTGGGATGTGAAAACAACCACTATTAGAGACAACTATGATCTTGCTGAAACAGAGATTGATGAAATCTATGGACTGCTCAAAACTCATGAATTGGAAATGGAGCAGAGAAACAGGAGATCAAGCAGAAAAGGAAAGTCTGTTGCTCTTAATGTTGAAGAGAAGCCTCAGAAGAAAGAGGAAACAAGAAGGAAAATGAAGGGAAAAGCTTTGGTCATACATTCAGAAAGTGATTCACCAAACTCTGATTATGATTCAAACTCTTCTGAATCATCTGACTCTGAGGATGATGAAGAAGAAATGAGAAAAATGGCTGTGTTGATGGTGAAGACTTTCAAGAAAATGGGCTTCAAGAATTTCAAGAAAGGAAAAAGGTTTTCTAGGGATTCAAATGAAGACAGGAAAAGCTACAGGAAGTCTGATAAGAGAGATTCTAAAGGGAAGAAGGATAAGTCTGAAATTCAATGCTACAAGTGTAAGGAGATGGGTCACTATGCTCCTGAGTGCAAGAAGGGTAAAACTGGAAAGGTACTCTACACTAAAGGCAGAGATTGGGCAGATACTTCAGATTCTGATGAAGAAGTGAACTATGCTCTCATGGCTACTACTGAATCAGAATCCTCTGAAAATCAGGTACCTCTAACTACCTATGCTTATAATATTGATGACATTGCTCAATTAAGAATTTTTCTTAAGTCATTGCATATAAGTTATAGGGATCAGACTTTAGAAAATGAGAGGATAAAAGCTGAAAATTCTGAACTTAAAGAAAGAAATAAACTTGTTGAAGAGAAACTTGAAAACATGCAACAAGTTCAGAAAGAGAGAGATGATGCTGTTTGCAAAGAACATATTTTGCTTCAGAAATATAAAAAACTTGAGTCAGAGTTGGAGGAAGCAAATAATAAAATTAGGACTTGGACTAATTCTGGAAAGGACACTCAACAGATTTTTCAAATGGACATTGTTGGTCTAGGTTATAATGAGGGAGATGAACTTAGATTTCAAAATCAAGTTAAAGTCAGAACTAAATTTGTTCATGGAACCAGTAAATTTTTGTCTGAAAATGAAAAGGAAGCTGTCAAAAGAAAACCAGTAAAAACTAGTGTTAAACAGGTTAATATTGGTTCAATGACAGATAAACAACTCAAAGATAAACTGAAGGAGTTAAAATCTGTTGAGAAAAAGAAAGTGTCAAACAAGAACAGAAATGGAAAAGTAGGCATCACTTCAGGAAATAAACCAATGCTTGCTAGTTATGCTCCAAGAAAGACATGTCATAACTGTGGTAGTACTAAGCATCTTGCAAATTTCTGCAAGAAAAATAAAAATATAAATTCTTTACCTACAAAGTCTGAGGTAAAGAAGGATTTTGCTAGAACTAAGCCACAGACTTTATGCACACACTGTGGAAGCACTTCGCATTCCATCTATACTTGCAGAAAATATCATGCTATCTATCATA
The DNA here is from genome assembly GCA_036435485.1 of Saposhnikovia divaricata. Taxonomy (NCBI): domain Eukaryota; kingdom Viridiplantae; phylum Streptophyta; class Magnoliopsida; order Apiales; family Apiaceae; genus Saposhnikovia; species Saposhnikovia divaricata. The sequence goes on from CM071599.1 coordinate 41,803,157, forward strand.
ATTACTATGAACTGAAACCCAATCTGAAATGGGTTAAAGTTGATACTGCAAGTGTAAACACTGATACTGTTAGCTCAAACTCTGATAATGTTAATTCCGCTGCAAAAGCTAACAAAGTTAAGAATGCAAAAGGATCCAAGCAAGTCTAGATCCTTAAAACTAATCCTCAGTAATTGTTTGTGATTGCAAGGTAACAGGGAGGCAACCCTAGTCGTGGACAGTGGATGTTCAGGACACATGACTGGAAATAAAGCCCTGCTATCAGAATATGAGGAGAAGGCTGGCCCAAAAGTTTCCTATGGTGATGGCAATATAGGAAGAACATTGGGATATGGCAATATCAATCTTGGAAATGTCATCATCAACAATGTAGCTCATGTCCCAGGACTCAAGCATGACTTGCTATCTGTGAGTCAAATCTGTGACAAGGGATATCATGTAGATTTTCAACCTGAATATTGTGAAGTTATCACCAAATCTACAGGAAAGGTTGTTCTAGTTGGTCACAGGCAAAACAACATTTATGAAATCAAGCTTTTGATAGACTCTGTTGGAAAAGCTGTTTGCCTGTCTACAAGAATGTCTAGTGAAGAGAGTTGGAAGTGGCACAAGAAACTCTCACATTTGAACTTGAACAACATCAATGAATTGATCAGAAAGGATCTTGTAAGAGGACTCCCAAAGACCCTGTTAAATGTTGATGGCCTATGTGACTCATGTCAGAAGGCTAAACAAAGGAAGTCATCTTTCAAGAGCAAGACAGAATTTTCTATCACTGATCCCTATCATCTTCTGCATGTTGATCTATTTGGTCCAGTAAATGTTATGTCTATTGCAAGGAAGAAATATGCTTTAGTCATTGTTGATGAATACACTAGATTCACTTGGGTGTATTTTCTAGCAAAGAAGGATGAAACTGCATCGACTCTGATGGAGCATGTGAAGCTTCTGGACAAAGGATCAAGCAACAAAGTCAGAATCATCAGAAGTGATAATGGAACTGAGTTCAGAAATGCAACAATGGAAGAATTCTGCAAGGACAATGGAGTGAAACAAGAATTTTCAGCACCTGGTACACCACAAGAAAATGGTGTAGTTGAAAGGAAAAATAGAACCTTAATTGAAGCTGCGAGAACTATGCTTGATGAAGCAAAATTGCCAACTTATTTCTGGGCAGAAGCTGTTCAAACTGCTTGTTTTACTCAAAATGCAACACTGATCAATAAGCATGGAAAGACACCATATGAGATGGTGAAGAAAAAGAAGCCTAACCTGAAATACTTTCATATTTTCGGGTGCAAATGTTTTGTTTTGAAGACTCATCCAGAACAGTTGACCAAGTTTGAGCTAAAGGCAGATGAAGGAATTTTTGTTGGCTATCCACTGTCAACAAAGGCATTCAGAGTTTACAATCTGAGAACTAAAGTGATCATGGAATCTATACATGTTTCTTTTGATGATAAGAAGATAACTGGACTTGAAGACAAAGATGAATATGATCAACTGAACTTTGAAAATGAAGTTTTAAACTCTGATGAAGGAAACTCTGATGAAACAATTCTGACAGACTCTGTTGAAACAAACTCTGAACCTCTACTGGTAAATTCTGGAGAAACTTCTCAGTCACAACAAAGGGGAGAACCAGTTGAGGGGGAGCATGATCAAGATGAAGACTCAAACACTGATACTGAGTCAACTGAAAAATCTGGATCAAACTCTGATGCTTCAAACTCTGAAAATTCAAATTCTGACTCTGGGCAGTCAAATTCGGGGGGAGTCTCAGAAAACGAAGATAGATCACAACAAAATCAGGAGAGCATGGATCAAGGGGGAGGATCACATGCTGATAGAAGTCATTTGCCTTCTGCTAAGAAATGGACTAAATCACATACACCTGATTTGATAATTGGTGATCCAGATGCAAAAGTAAAGACAAGAAGTGCTACTGCAAGTGAATGTCTGTTTCATGCATTCTTGTCTAAAAATGAACCAAAGAAAGTGGAAGAAGCTCTTCAAGATGCAGACTGGATAACAGCAATGCAGGAAGAGTTAAATGAATTTGAAAGGAATGAAGTTTGGACCCTTGTACCAAGGCCAAAGAACAGATCTATTGTTGGTACTAAATGGGTTTTCCGAAACAAGACTGACAGTGAAGGTGTTATCACAAGGAACAAGGCTAGACTGGTAGCAAAAGGCTATTCACAGCAGGAAGGAATAGACTATGATGAAACATTTGCTCCAGTTGCAAGATTGGAGGCAATCAGAATTTTTCTAGCATATGCCTCTCACAAGAAATTCAAAGTGTTCCAAATGGATGTGAAAAGTGCTTTTCTGAATGGAAAGCTTGAAGAAGAAGTGTTTGTTGAACAACCACCAGGATTTGTGGACCCCAAATATCCAGATCATGTCTACAGGCTAGATAAGGCACTATATGGACTTAAGCAGGCACCAAGAGCATGGTATGAGACACTTGCTCAGTTTCTTCTAGAAAGTGGATTCAACAGAGGAACAATTGACAAAACTCTGTTTTATTTCAATCAAGGAAGTGACCTCCTTTTAGTTCAAATTTATGTTGATGACATCATTTTTGGGTCTACTAATGATAAACTCTGTAAGAAGTTTGCCAAGCTCATGCAGTCCAGATATCAAATGAGCATGATGGGAGAGCTCAGTTACTTTCTAGGCCTACAGGTGAAACAAACAGAAGATGGAATTTTCATTAATCAAGAAAAATACACCAGAAATCTTCTCAAGAAATTTGGTATGCTTGACTGTTCATCTGCATCAACTCCCATGGCAACAACAACTAAATTGGACAAAGACACAGGAGTTTCAGTGGATATGACAAACTACAGGGGCATGATAGGTTCTCTTCTATACTTGACAGCTAGTAGGCCTGACATCATGTATGCAACCTGTCTTTGTGCAAGGTTTCAGGCAAATCCTAGAGAGCCACATCTGACAGCTGTAAAAAGAATCTTCAAGTATCTCAAGGGCACCATATCATTAGGTCTGTGGTACCCCAAAGAATCAGATTTCAAGCTACTTGGGTATTCTGATGCAGACTTTGCAGGCTGCAAGGTAGACAGAAAGAGCACTAGTGGAAGTTGTCAATTTCTTGGTGACAGACTTGTTTCCTGGTATAGCAAGAAACAGAAATCAATCTCCACATCTACAGCTGAAGCAGAGTATATTGCAGCTGGTAGCTGTTGTGCACAGATCTTATGGATGAAGAATCAATTGCTGGATTATGGATTGAGGTACAGTAATATACCTATTTACTGTGATAACCAAAGTGCTATTGCTATGACAGGTAATCCAGTACAGCATTCAATGACCAAGCACATCAGCATTAGGTACCACTTCATCAGAGAACACGTGGAAGAAGGAAATATTGAACTACATTTTGTATCTACAGAACAACAGCTTGCAGATATCTTCACTAAACCATTGAGTGAAGCTACATTTACAAGACTGGTCAATGAACTAGGAATGGTCTCTGGTTCTGACTAGGAATGTTGGTTAGATTCAAACTTTATTTATGTGATGTATTAATCATATTTCCTAATTGGTTAAATGCTAAGTGAACTCTGTTGATTAAACTGTGTTATGCAGTCTCTAAACTGTGTCAGCATGTCTGTATGTCATACACTGTTAATAAGTTTGATAAACTCTGTGAACTCTGAGTTGATTTTGTCTGAATGAAAACACCAATGAAGAAATATGTATGAAGCATGATTCTCAGCAATTAATCATGAATCTTTCTGAGTTATTGTGATCTAATCTTAGATTGTGCAGAAAGTTAACACAGCATGATACTGGCTCATATTTATAGCATCTCTTAGTTTATTTTGTCCTAAACTCTGAGTCTATAAATACTGTGTGCATTACCTTTCATGAAAAACTACTGATGTTGATGAACTCTAAACTCTGTTAGTTATACTCTGATAGAATAAAATGTTTACTGCAATACCCTAAAGAAAATGTATATAGGTTGTTATACTCCTTTGAGATTATGTTGGATACTAGGATGACCCAGGAACCTATTGGTATATAATATGTGCTAAAATTCTCTGATTTTTGGTGACTAGTTAAATAGTAGGATGACCCAGGAACTTATCAAAATGATAAGGGCTAAAATTTTTGAATTTTTGGTGACTGGTTCCAACCTCTGATTACTGGAAAGAAAAATAAAAAATAATAATAAAAAAAATGATGAAAATAAAAAAAAAATGTATATAAAGGGGGTATAAAATAAAAGTTACTGTATATAGTTTGATTACTTCAGAGTTTAGCTTTCATCATACAGTCAGTGTTTACTATGACAGTTTGTGCATCCAGTGTTTATTGATTTACTTTATGGATTTTATGAAGAATTAGATGCTCTAAAAATTGACTTAGTAAACTCTGCTTCACACACACAAATATTCACAACTGTGCAATTTATGAAAGGGTTTCGGTGATAAAGTTGGAGAATTGACAAACGCTGTTGATTCGTGATTTGTACTCTAAGGTAAATTTTCACTTGGACAATTTGAAAGTCTTGGAGTAAGTAGGGTTTTTGACAACTGTTAATCAGTGGATAGTTGATGAATGTGTTCTTTATATGATTACTTTAATTAGTTTTCATATTCTCTTCTTGATTCATTTTTTTGAAGAACAGTTCATATAACATAAATAACAGTTGCAGAACACAATGAATATGATTAGAGAAACAAAATTTTCATTGATAATAAGAAAGAGATTACAAGCAAATATTACATCTTTTTGTTCTCTCTATCTGCTAATCTATTCAACAGGAAAGTAAAAGGTCCGTCCACACCATTCCATTGTTAGCAAAAATTCCTAGATCCCATCTTTGCCACTTTATTTGGGTGGAAGTTGAAGGGATAAGGTTATTTTTGCTGACATATTCATTAACAATGGTTGGTGGTGTTGGATGAGGATGCCTTCGAGGAGAGCCATGCCAATGTTGCTTGGAGGGCAGCATCGATGTCGATCACCCTTGCAGGTTTCTCTCTCTCGAGCTCTTCCAAACCAGCATCCATTTGCAGCCACAGCGTCTCAAGCTGCCTTTCCCACTCAAACGCTTCAAATTCTTCACGCGTATAGCTGAAGATGTCCCTATTCTCGACAAGATGAAGGTTCTTTTCTTTGATGGTAAGGTTGGCCATTGTTTTTCAAGAGTATTTGGTTTGAAGGGTTTGTGATTTTACAGGGGAGACTGAAAGGTTAAAGGTTTAATGAAATAATCTGAGCAAGTCTCTAGGCCTTAAATAGAGATGGGTAAGAACGAAGTTCTTAATCGCTTCGTATTCTGGTTATTAAAGGCAACAGGTAAACGCTTCAAATTCTGATTTTACTTGGGTCCAGATATTTTTAAAAGAGTATAATTTGATTTTTGTTTAAATCAAATATTTTAATGTTTTAATTTTTAATATACTCTTCTTAAAAATAGGCGCACGTGACCCACTTGCCCTTTAATGTGTCCCACTTACCTATTATCGTGTCCCACTACACATTAATTAAGGAACTGATGAGTGTTTGTTACATAAGAGATTGAGTTTTTCATTACTTTAATCACTTTTGTGTCCAAACGATTTTGCTTTATTCTTACTCTCACAGTTTTCTTATTTTTCTCTTGGGCACTCACGCAAACACCTTTTCTACATACATATCTCTTGGAAATTCTTGCAAATTTCTTAACTCAATGGCATCTAAAGCATTCACTGCTCTTGGTTTACGATTTGTTCCTAACAACTATGAAGCTCCATTCTATCATCAACGCGTTCCAGAATCGTTTCATCTCATGCAGAACTTTTTGAGGGATTCAGAGATTGGACAGGCTCTGATTGGACCTGCTACTCTTTCTGCGTCTCAAATTGCTTCATTCTGGCAGAATTCAGTTTATGAGGATGGAGGAGAGAGTGGAACTCCTACCATTATCTTTACTTACGAAGACCAAGATTATGTGATTACTCCACAGACTGTACGAGATACAATGGGTTTTGACACACATACTTCTTATACTCTGGTTAATGAAACTTATCTGAGAGACATGCTACAAGAGATAGGTTACATGGAATCTCTTGACAAGCTTGGCAGTATAAAGCGACCAAATCTCAGAAAGGAATGGAATTTCTTCTTTGATTGCATAACAAGGACGTTCCAGAAGAAAGTCACAAACTGGGATGCCATTCCAATGGATAGTCTTCAAATCGGGTATTCTCTGCTCTATGGTACTAATTTTGATTTTGGTCGACATGTTTTGATGAGCTTAGGTGATAAACTGTCAGAGTCTACCACTGTTTATTATGCTCGTTTTTGTCAAATGCTGTTCAATGCATGTGTACCTGGTCTCAAAATTGATGAAACTGATGCAATTGATCCTTTTAGAGTCAATAAGCGAATATTCTCTGATATGACTAACAAGGATGTTGGTAAAGAAAATCTCCCTGCTTTTGTCATGCCTCTTGCTCTACGGAATTTTCTTAATCAACCACAAGAACCACAACAACCTGAACCACAACCAGATCAACAAGAACCTCACCAAGCTGAACCTGAACAACAATCTGAACAACAACAACAACAACCTGAAACACATCCTGAACCTCAACCAGAACCAAACACTGAATCACCTGCTCAGTCAGCAAACTCTGATTCGCCGTCAGCAAACTCTGATTCTCCATCAAAATCAAAGTCTAAATTTCAAAGAGTTAAGAAAGCAATTGCTGAACGACATGAAAGTCTAAGGCTGGCGGAAGAGACAAAGAGAAAATCAAACGGAAATCTCCTGAAGCTGTTTACACTAGAAGGGGGAAAAGAATGAAAGCTCGAGCAAACATGCCTAAGTCACCACCTAGTGAAGAGGATTCAGATAATATACCTCTAGCGAGACGAAGAAAATTGATAATCTCTGATTCTGTGGATGAAGATATTGAAGCTCCAGAGGTTGCTTCACAGCAAATACCTCCTGTTGAGGTTGAGAAAGATGACATACCTGCAGAGGATGTAATGCCTGCAGAGGACAAAATGCCTGCAGAAGAGGATGCAAGAGATGGTGTTTCTCCGATAAATGATATTCCTGATTCATTTATGCCATTCTCTGATCCTATCTCTGATGTTGGTGTAGCTGATCAACCTACGGCTGTTCCTCTTGAAGCTGTGGCATCTCATACTGAGATAATATCTGATGCTCACCACACTGTTGAAGAAGGTGAAGAAATTAATCAGGCAACCAAAGTCACTTCTCATTCAATGCCTGTTGCTGAGCCTGAGCAACATGGAGAAAATCCTGAAAAGCCTACAGAAGATATTGCTAAACCTATGGCTGAAGATGAACCAGTTAAAGCTACAAGTGTTGAAGCTGAAGGTGACAGTAGTGCAAACTCTGATACTTCTCTGAGTGCACCAGTACAAACTGATGATAAACATACACCTTTTTCTCAACCTTGTACTTCTCATCAAGTTGAGAGAGCACAATTTGTCAAGAATGCTGCTGAATGGTACAAAGAAGATTGTATTTTTCCACCAGGCAGAGCAGCTAAGTTTGTTAAGCAAAGTGCTGATACTATCTCAAATCCAGAGATTCTTTCTTGCTTGAAAGCAACTATAGTTCAAGTTAAAACTCTGGATAGACGATTTGATGATACTAATTTGGCAATCACTGCTTTGCGAAATGAAGTTGTAGCTAGAGAGATGAAGATGGAAAGAGATTCGAAACTAGTGACCACAAAATTCTCTAAATCTCAAGATAATCTCTTTGCTAGGCTGGCTAAAGTTGAAGAGAACCAGTCTGATTTATCTGCTAAGATTGATTCTATTGCTACCTCCCTGGAATTAATTACTTCTATCCTTATACCTGATGATGTCAAAAAGGGGGAGAGAGTTGTCAGAAGGGATAGTGCTGGAGATGGAGGGGCAAGTAACAAAGAAAAGAAAAAGGCTGAAGAGGTTCAAACTCTGAGAACTAGCAAGTCATCAAAATCACAGTCTGTTGGGAGAAATACTGATACTCAAGGTACTTCGAGGACCAAGAGTTTGTTGTTATCTTCTGATCCACAAACTGATGAAGAATTGGCTGCTAAGCTGTTCATTGAAGAGAATGAGGAAGGAGTTACGATTGAGGACATTGAAGCTGAGGAAAAGAGTTTACAAGAAGAACATCTTAAAGCTTTAAAGTCTGATAAGGTTCAAAGAGGAAAAGCTCCTAGACCTGTTGTTAAAGGTGTTGTGATCAGAGAAAGGACTGATGTTAGTCAAAGTTCTCGGTTCTCAAAGGAAGAAATTGCAGCAGAGGCTAAACTCAAGTTAAAAGGCATTGAAGGTGAAAGTTCACAGAAGAAAGTTACAACTTCTGTTGCATTACAAGCAATGATCACACATTTACACTCTTCACAGTTGAAATCTGTCTTTGGAAAAGGAACAATTCATGATCCAAATGTGTTATCTGGAGTCTCAATGAATGTTTCTGTTGGAAAGGCTTTATCTGGCAAGGTTGGTAATAATAAGGGTGGACTAGGTTCACATAGAGACAGAAGGCAATATACTGGTCCTAGAGATCCTTCTTCACTGGCTGTTCCAGGTCGTGGTGTTCCTCAAGAGAGTTTGGACAGACTGGAATCAGTGCAGTTGGTTCATCAGAAGAGTTTAAATAAGGATTTTCTTTTATACTTCATGGCTGATGGGACAGTATTCAAAGTTGGTGAGGATGATATTGGCTTGAAATGTTGGGAAGAACTAGAGTATGTTCTATATCTTCTCAAGGTGAATAGTCGAAGGACTCAGTCAGTTGCTAATGTGCTCAGACAGAAAATGACTCAGAATCTGGCAATCAGAGGACAGAAATACAATAGTAGATTTATTCCTAAGTACAGGGATTACAAGGGCAATCTCATTGAAATGAAGAAAGGTACTGCAAAGTTAAAAACTGATTTGGGAATCACAGTACTTGACTTCAATACACAGGCAGAAAAAGTCAGTTTTATCAGACTGGGTAATGAAATGAGAAGGAACAAGATTTGTGATCTTAGGGCTGCTATCTACCAAACAGATGAAAGTGATCCTCAACTCAGAGAAATCAAAGAAGCAATGAATATTGAACTTGAAAATGCAGAAAGAAGATAGCTGATTGATTATCTCAGAATCATGCCAGATCTTGAAATGATTAGAGATTAAGTTCTGTAAGAATTTTCTTATTCTCTATAGTTTTTATTAAGTAGAAGCTTAAACTCTGATTTTGTATAAACACTGTATTTGTCTATTTGTTTTGACATCATCAATTATTGTCATTAACTTGTACATTTTTGCTAATGAACAAGTTGGGGGAGATTGTTAAATATAATTGATGAGTTTTAATCAGTGTTTAAGTGTTTCAGGAGGTTATCAGAATTTAGCTGGAAGCAGTCAGAGTTTAGTCAAACTCTGACAGTTGGAAGCTCGACAGAATTTGTTATACTCTGTCTAGAGGAAGCGCGTCTACTGTTCAATAGTGATTGAAGATTAATTATGGAAGCGATATCTTTGAAGATTGGATAGCTATCAAAGAGATCGAGTTGACATAGGAGACGTGTGACAATCTGTAATTGATATCATTGTATAGCTGATTATTAGGAATATCAATTAGAGATTGTATCGTAGCTGTATGGTATATAAATACAGATAGGTTAACCCTAGAAGGGTATCGATAACGAACTATCTTTATTGTAACCTAGCAGCTCTTTGTGATATTTTACATCACGAAGAGGGTTTGAAATACAAGAAGTTTTTAAGTGCATAAGCGCTTTTACTTGTTAATCTCTCATACAAAGTTGATTATTAATTGTGTATTCCGCCTAACAGTATGACATACAGGCATGCTGACAGAGTTTAACAGAGTTTGACAGAAAAAGCATGTTAATAGAGTATGCATAACAGTATTTAATCAACAGAGTTCACTTAGCACTTAACAAATCAAGGAAATATGAGTAATACATTACATAAGTAAAATTTGAATCTAACCAACATTCCTAGTCAGAACCAGAGACCATTCCTAGTTCATTGACCAGTCTTGTAAATGTAGCTTCACTCAATGTTTTAGTGAAGATATCTGCAAGCTGTTGTTCTGTAGACAAAAAATGTAGTTCGATATTCCCTTCTTCCACATGTTCTCTGATGAAGTGGTACCTTATGCTGATGTGCTTGGTCATTGAATGCTGTACTGGATTACCTGTCATAGCAATAGCACTTTGATTATCACAGTAAATAGGAATTTTACTGTACCTCAATCCATAATCCAGCAATTGATTCTTCATCCACAAGATCTGTGCACAACAGCTACCAGCTGCAATATACTCTGCTTCAGCTGTAGATGCGGAAATTGATTTCTGTTTCTTGCTGTACCAAGTGACAAGTCTGTCACCAAGAAATTGACAACTTCCACTAGTGCTCTTTCTATCTATCTTGCAACCTGCAAAGTCTGCATCAGAATACCCAAGTAGCTTGAAATCTGATTCTCTGGGGTACCACAGACCTAATGATATGGTGCCCTTGAGATACTTGAAGATTCTTTTCACAGTTGTCAGATGTGGCTCTCTAGGATCTGCCTGAAACCTTGCACAAAGACAGGTTGCATACATGATGTCAGGCCTACTAGCTGTCAAGTAAAGAAGAGATCCTATCATGCCCCTGTAGTTTGTCATATCCACTGAAACTCCTGTGTCTTTGTCCAATTTAGTTGCTGTTGCCATGGGAGTTGATGCAGATGAACAGTCAAGCATACCAAATTTCTTGAGAAGATTTATGGTATATTTTTCTTAATTAATGAAAATACCATCATCTGTTTGTCTCACCTGTAGGCCTAGAAAGTAATTAAGCTCTCCCATCGCTCATTTGATACCTGGACTGCATGATCTTGGCAAACTTCTTACAGAGTTTATCATTAGTAGATCCAAAGATAATGTCATCAACATATATCTGAACTAAAAGGAGGTCACTACCTTGATTGAAATAAAACAGAGTTTTGTCAATTGTTCCTCTATTGAATCCACTTTCTAGAAGAAATTGAGCAAGTGTTTCATACCATGCTCTCGGTGCCTGCTTAAGTCCATATAGTGCCTTATCTAGCCTGTAGACATAATCTGGATATTTGGGGTCCACAAATCCTGGTGGTTGTTCAACAAACACTTCTCCTTCAAGCTTCCCATTCAGAAAAGCACTTTTCACATCCATCTGGAACACTTTGAATTTCTTGTGAGAGGCATATGCTAGAAAAATTCTGATTGCCTCCAATCTTGCAACTGGAGCAAATGTTTCATCATAGTCTATTCCTTCCTGCTGTGAATAGCCTTTTGCTACCAGTCTAGCCTTGTTCCTTGTGATAACACCTTCACTGTCAGTCTTGTTTCTGAAAACCCATTTAGTACCAACAATAGATCTATTCTTTGGCCTTGGTACAAGGGTCCAAACTTCATTCCTTTCAAATTCATTCAACTCTTCCAGCATTGCTGTTATCTAGTCAGCATCTTGAAGAGCTTCTTCCACTTTCTTTGGTTCATTTTTAGACAAGAATGCATGAAATAGACATTCACTTGCAGTAGCACTTCTTGTTTTCACTTTTGCATCTGGATCACCAATTATCAAATCAGGTGTATGTGATTTAGTCCATTTCCTAGCAGAAGGCAAATGACTTCTGTCAGCATGTGATCCTCCCCCTTGATCCATGCTCTCCTGATTTTGTTGTGATCTTTCTTCATTTTCTGAGACTCCCCCTGAACTTGACTGCCCAGAGTCAGAATTTGAATCATCAGAGTTTGATCCAGATTTTTCAGTTGACTCAGTATCAGTGTTTGAGTCTTCATCTTGATCATGCTCCCCCTCAACTGGTTCTTCCCTTTGTTGTGGCTGAGAAGTTTCTCCAGTGTTTACCAGTAGAGGTTCAGATGTTGTTTCAACAGAGTCTGTCAAAGTTGTTTCATCAGAGTTTACTTCATCAGAGTTTAAATCTTCATTTTCAAAGTTCAGTTGATCATATTCATCTTTGTCTTCAAGTCCAGTTATCTTCTTGTCATCAAACGACACATGTATAGATTCCATGATCACTTTAGTTCTCAGATTGTAAACTCTGAATGCCTTTGTTGACAGTGGATAGCCAACAAAAATTCCTTCATCTGCCTTTAGCTCAAACTTGGTCAACTGTTCAGGATGAGTCTTCAAAACAAAACATTTGCACCCGAAAATATGAAAGTATTTCAGGTTTGGCTTCTTTTTCTTCACCATCTCATATGGTGTCTTTCCATGCTTATTGATTAGTGTAGCATTTTGAGTAAAACAAGCAGTTTGAACAGCTTCTGCCCATAAATAAGTTGGCAATTTTGCTTCATCAAGCATAGTTCTGGCAGCTTCAATCAAGGTTCTATTTTTCCTTTCAACTACACCATTTTGTTGTGGTGTACCAGGTGCTGAAAATTCTTGCTTCACTCCATTGTCCTTGCAGAATTCTTCCATTGTTGAATTTCTGAACTCAGTTCCATTATCACTTCTGATGATTCTGACTTTGTTACTTGATCCTTTGTCCAGAAGCTTCACATGCTCTATCAGAGTTAATGTAGTTTCATCCTTCTTTGCTAGAAAATACACCCAAGTGAATCTACTGTATTCATTAACAATGACTAAAGCATATTTCTTTCTTGCTATAGACATAACATTTACTGGACCAAAGAGATCAACATGCAGAAGATGATAGGGATCAGTGATTGAAAATTCTGTCTTGCTCTTGAAAGATGACTTCCTTTGTTTAGCCTTCTGACATGAATCACATATGCCATCAACATTTAACAGAGCCTTTTAGAGTCCTCTTACAAGATCCTTTCTGATCAATTCATTGATGTAACAGAGTCCTCTTACAGGAAAGGTTGTTCTAGTTGGCCTATGACCAACTAGAACAACCTTTCCTGTAGATTTGCTGATAACTTCACAATATTCAGGTTGAAAATCTACATGATATCCCTTGTCACAGATTTGACTCACAGACAGCAAGTCATGCTTGAGTCCTGGGACATGAGCTACATTGTTGATGATGACATTTCCAAGATTAATATTGCCATATCCCAATGTTTTTCCTACATTGCCATCACCATAGGAAACTTTTGGGCCAGCCTTCTCCTCATAGTCTGATAGCAGGGCTTTATTTCCAGTCATGTGTCCTGAACATCCACTGTCCATGACTAGGGTTGCCTCCCTGTTGCCCTGCAATCACAAGCAATCAATGAGAGTTAGATTTAAGGATCCAGACTTGCTTGGATCCTTTGACATTCTTAACTTTGTTAGCTTTTGCAGCAGAATTAACATTATCAGAGTTTGAGCTAACAGTATCAGTACACTTGCAGTATCAACTTTAACCCATTTCAGATTGGGTTTCAGTTCATAGTAATTATGATATATAGCATGATATTCTCTGCAGGTATAAATGGAATGCCAAGTGCTTCCACAGTGTGTGCATAAAGTCTGTGGCTTAGTTCTAGCAAAATCCTTCTTTACCTCGGACTTGGAAGGTAAAGAATTTATATTTTTGTTTTTCTTGCAGAAATTTGCAAGATGCTTAGTACTACCACAGTTATGACATGTCTTTCTTGGAGCATAACTAGCAAGCATTGGTTTATTTCCTGAAGTGATGCCTACTTTTCCATTTCTGTTCTTATTTGACACTCTCTGTTTCTTAACAAATTTTAACTCCTTCAGTTTATGTTTGAGTTGTTTATCTATCATTGAACCAATATTAACCTGTTTAACACTAGTTTTTACTAGTTTACTTTTAACAGCTTCTTTTTCATTTTCAGACAAAAATTTACTGGTTCCATGTACAAAATGAGGTCTGATTTTAACTTGATTTTGAAATCTAAGTTCATCTCCCTCATTATAACCTAGACCAACAGTGTCTGTTTGAAAAATCTGTTGAGTGTCCTTTCCAGAATTAGTCCAAGTCCTAATTTTCTTATTTGCTTTCTCCAACTCAGATTCTAGTTGTTTATATTTCTGAAGCAAATCCTGTTCTATAGAAACAACATCATCTCTCTCTTTCTGAACTTGTTGCATGTTTTCAAGTTTTTCTTCAACAAGTTTATTTCTAACCTTAAGTTCAGAATTTTCAGATTTTATCCTCTCATTTTCTAAAGTCTGATCCCTATAACTTATATGGAATGACCTAAGATAAATTCTTAATTGAGCAATGTCATCAATATTATAAGCATAGGTAGTTAGAGGTACCTGATTTTCAGAAGTTTCTGATTCAGTAGTAGCCATGAGAGCATAGTTCACTTCTTCATCAGAATTTGAAGTGTCTGCCCAATCTCTGCCTTTAGTGTAGAGTACCTTTCCAGTTTTATCCTTCTTGCACTCAGGAGCATAGTGACCCATCTCCTTACACTTGTAGCATTGAATTTCAGACTTATCCTTCTTCCCCCTAGAATCTCCCTTATCAAACTTCCTGAAGCTTTTCCTGTCTTCATTTGAATCTCTAGAAAACCTTTTCCCTTTCTTGAAATTCTTGAAGCCCATTTTCTTGAAGGTCTTCACCATCAACACAGCCATTTTCCTCATTTCTTCTTCATCATCCTCAGAGTCAGATGATTCAGAAGAGTTTGAATCACAATCAGAGTTTGATGATTCACTCTCTGAGTGTATGACCAAAGCTTTTCCCTTCATTTTCCTTCTTGATGCCTCTTTCTTCTGAGGCTTCTCTTCAACATTAAGAGCAACAAACTTTGCCTTCCTGCTTGATCTCCTATTTCTCTGCTCCATTTCCAATTCATGAGTTTTGAGCAGCCCATAGATTTCGTCAATCTCTGTTTCAGCAAAATCATAGTTGTCTCTAATAGTGGTTGTTTTCACATCCCACTTTTCAGGTAGAGAAAGAAGAAACTTGAGATTAGAGTCTTCGAGATCATACTCTTTGTTGACCAATGACAGATCATTAAGCAATTTACAGAATCTATCAAATGTATCTGTCATGGTCTCTTCAGGTTTAGCCTCAAAATGCTCATACTCTTGTGTGAGTATGTTTCTCCTATTCTTCTTAATAGCAGCAGTTCCTTGACATCTGACTTCAAGAGCATCCCATATCTCTTTTGCAGTGGTGCAGTTAATCACTTTGTTAGACATAACATTGTCTAAAGCACTATGCAGTAAATGCCTAACCTTTGCATCCTTAGCAATTGATGATAGATCTTCAGGAGTCATGTCCTTCTTTTCCTTTGGAACTATTTTAGCTTCTTCACCAGCAGCTGCAACAGATAACTTTGTAGGATTGTGAGGGCCTTCATAAATCCTGTCAAGATATTCTGGATCAGTAGCCTCCAGAAACATAGTCATCTTGACCTTCCACATAGCATACTCTAATGGCCTGAGAATAGGAACCCTGATTGGTTCATAACGACTCACAGTAGTAGGAGCCTTTTCAGAAACAGTAGGTGTTGGTGGAGGAATTGCTGACATGATTATTGTTGTGTTTGGATCTTAACCTGTAATAAAGTAACAGATTGGCTCTGATACCACTTGTTAGGCCGAATACACAATTAATAATCAAATTCGTATGAGAGTTTAACAAGTAAGACGTTTATGCACTTAAAAACTTCTGGTATTAAGAACCCTCTTCGTGATGTAAACTATCACAAAGAGCTGCTAGGTTACAATAAAATAATTCATTGCACGATACCCTTCTAGGGTTAACCTAACTGTATTTATAAAGTATACAGCTTCGATACAATCTCTAATTGATATTCCTAATAATTAGCTATACAATGATATCAATTACAGATTGTCACACGTCTCCTAAGTCAACTCGATCTCTTTAATAGCTATCCAATCTTCAAAGATATCGCTTCCATAATAAATCTTCAATCACCGTTGACCAGTAGACATTGCCTCCAGACAGAGTTTGACAAACTCTGTCGAGCTTCCATCTGTCAGAGTTTACAATAAACTCTGACCGCTTCCAGCTAAACTCTGATAATTCACTGTAACACTAAAACACTGATTAAAACACATCAATTATATTTAACAGGATCATTGTTGACGCTCGATGTACTGTCTGGTTCATGAACGACTAACTCCAATCTCTGTTCTTCATCTTGACTTTAAACTGTGGTCTTTTTCTTTTCTACACTCTCTTCAATCATTCTGTACTGATACTGTTTCTTATCACTTATAGAAATCTCTGTCCTTTAAATGAATCCATGTGTTTCAATGCTACCTTGAGGCTTGATCAGACAACTGAATCTTCTCTCAGTGTAAAACATCAAAACTATAGATTGACTTGTTGATTTTTCTTCTAACAGTTATCATCTTTTGAGATTCCTGTGACAGTTGATATTATTTACTTATTACAATCTAATTTAATTGGATTAGGATCCTCGAACTACAAATAGGCTGAGTCATATGCCTTTCAATCTCCCCCTATTTGTTTGTTAGACAATAACAAGCAAATACCTAGAGGATTCTTCAACTAATCCCAATTAAACAAGTAAAGGATAAAACTTTAAATGCTAAGTAAATAATGGAAAAGTTCCGGTTCATATATAACATTATCCAGATTCAAACAGAAAAAGATAAATACAAGATAGATGATCCTCTAGACTGATCATATAAGACAATTATCCTATCTTGTTCTATCTGAGCTCTAAAGATATCACTTGCAGAGCTGATCTTCATTTATCACTTTCTTCCTCCTTCTTCTTGTTCATCCAGATCAGGTAGATTCTTGATCAATTTAGAGTCAACAAGTAACTCTCTTCTGGATGATAAACCTATAGGATAAACTAGTGGTATTCCAAGTTTCTTTCTCAACTCACCTTGATACTGCTTATACTTCTTCATGTTGGTTTGAGCATAGGATCTTATATGATCTGCAGCTTCAATTTTTTCTTGAGTTGCAAAACCATGATTTCGAAGAGGATATTCAACATACACCAAATGTCTGGCAAGATGTGTATATAATTCCTTTGTTTGAAGATTAACAGTGTGAATAACTGTAAGAACCCCAAATTTTGGATATAATTAAAACTTTTTATTAAGTAAGGATAAAACGAGGAACAATGATTCCGACAACAAGGTCACCAGCTCTAATGAATGGTGGTTTCAAAGAACAATGATTGTAATGAATGGATATTGCTTTGGACAATGATCCTGATGCATTGGTATATTGTCAGAATAGAGTAATTCGATGGTTGAGGACCTAGATAAGAATAATCTACCATCCAGGAAGGAGCTAATGGATCCTTGAAGGGAAATGAGTACGTGCATAGTGTTTCCCGTACGTGCATAGTGTTTCCTGTACGTGCATAGTAATTTGGTGGATGAATAGTGATTTTGTAAGTTGGAAAACTTTTCACGCCACCCTATGTACGGGACGTGATATGGATGTTTCGAAGTCATATTAGTAATACGCGGAGGAAATAAGTGAATGCAGAGACGATCGGAATTCAGAAATTCCAAATTCTTTTTCGGTATAATATTTGACCGGATAGTGGATTAAATATTATTATAATCCAAGAATTGAGATATTAACTTTGAGGATTTGATATTATGGGATGTTATTATATTTGATTTAAGAATGAAGGTAGGAAACCACTGAGGAGTGGTTATGGCTACAATGTAATAATTGATATTTGGAAAGAATGAATGGAATTCGACTTTATTATTTCTATGTCTTGAAGAATGCTAAAGGGTAACAACATTGGTAAGAATAATCTATCTTCTAAGGGAATAAGATATGGCAATTTCAAGCAGGAGAATATTCTCATGTCATCCAGATCGGTAACGATTAATCCAGTAGTTCCGTAAAAAGGTTAAGGAACGATCGAAAGAGAATACGGGCAATTATACAACCCTAAGAGAACAAGTAAAGAATACAGAATGAATAGTGTTGTGGTGGGAGTATATAATAATATGAGACGACACTATATAGAAGTATTCGGAACGGATTTCCGAGTTCGTATTAGTGATCCAGGGGGAAAATAAGTGTATGTAAAAGCTGTCGGATTCTGAAAAACCGCACTTTTATTTTCTCCAAGAGTTCCCTGGACACTGATAGCCTTAAGTATTTAACGAATGGATTTAAGGAATATAAATTGGAAAGTTAGAATGAAAGATGGAGAATGAAAGTATTAATATTAAAGAGGATTCCCGGTAAACCCTAATTAGAAATCCGTGAAATATTCTCACGAACGATCAATCGAAACGGGTAATAACCGGACACAGAAACAAGCAGAGGAAGCAAGAGTCTTGTGTAAGCTACTAGAATAAATATCTAGCAACCAAGTGGCTTAAAGTAACTAGCATACTTGGAGATGGAAGTAGTACTTAGATATCAAACCAATACTTAGCATGAAAACCATTCAAAATGCAACACATGTCTCTTGATTGCATCATGGATGACCTAGGAACTTTAATAAAGCTACTTTAGCAAGATATTATCCAAGGCAACACAATAATACAAGGAAAAGATCAAGAACAAGCAAGCAACTCTCTCCCCCTCCAAAAACATTCCATTCGACTTCCTCCCTAAATTCCAAATCCAAAGTCCAAGCTTCCACCATTGTTTGATCTCCAAATTTTTATGGTAAGTCCTATAATTCATAAAAGTGATACCCTAGAAATCTTGGCTTCAAACTCCATGTTTTCCATTTTCAAATAAATCATCCAAGCCTAGGGTGAATAGTGATTTTAAGAAACTAACTTTGATTTCTTGTTTTGTTTGGATGATCCAAGCTTTGTTAAGGTAATCTAAGGACTAGACAAGGCTTACCAAGTGTTATTCACTCTCCAAGGAAGGTAACAAGCTCCAAAAACCCTTGGTACCATTTTGAGATTTTATGAGTTTTATGGATGATTTAGTGTTAGTATGCTATGTTATGCTTAGATCTATGTTATTAGTTGATTATGGTTGTTGTTTGGATTGTGATCCATGAGATGGTTGAGATGAGTTGTTGATAGACTAGTCATGATGATTATCATGCGTTTGTGTGGTTGGATTGATCTTTGTTAGATCGAGATAAAGTGTAAAAACTTTGGAAAACGCGTAAACATAGCCGTTATAATGCCCGATTTTACAATATCATGTTTTGTATGCCATTTTTCACATCAAGACCCTACTGACCAGAAACGTTTCTGCCATTTTAGGATAGCTTATGTTATAAGCTTCGTTTTGATATAAAGATCACGTGAAACGGACTTACGGTTTAGGAGTTACGGCCGGTTTACTAAAAGTATTTCGAAACCGTAACCGAGAATTCGTAACTGAATTTGAACCCTCGTAAAATATGTAAAGTCATGGCGAATCTTGGTAAATAAATACTAGAGGTAAAAAGGAAGGTGTGAAAGAAAACCGTATGTCAAAAAGAGCATTTTTCAATTTATTAAAAATGTTCGAGTCGAGGTTAAACGCGAACGAACCCCTAAAAGACGACTCTTTTATAACTTCGGTAAAACACTTAGAAAACGGGCGATAAAACTCGGAGTATAATATTGGTTCGTAACGATCAACCTTAGAACTCATATGACTTAAGTATGTCCCAAGTATAAGTGCAGTGACATGTCGTATTAACGAACGAATGTCGGGTCGGATCAGTGAGAATAAGTAATCCACTAAAAGGGGTATAACGAGATAACTCGAGAACGTGTTTCGATTTAAGTATAACTTAACTTTTAATATGTTAAGTGATTAATCCCGAATGCCTTGGCTATTTATAGATCACCAAGCTGAACCGGGACCCGCTACCACTACCCCTTACCGTACTCGACTACCAGGCAAGTTTCAATTCCCTTCTTTTAGGCTGTTGTTGTGATTGAATAAATATATATATATATGATTGCTGATATACATATGCCATTGCATGCATGCCTACTTTCAAGTTGAATTGATATACTTGTTCCCTGAATGTTATTGTTGGCTTATAAACTAGATAGTTATATATCAGTTATAAGCCGGTTATTGTAAGACCCTCATAGAAGGGCGTATACATCTTATTAATCAAATATAGACCGGGAGTCAATATTCCTTGATATATCGAGATTACCTCGGAGGAAAATATTTAAGTAAATATTTTCTATTATTTGGGTGACGAATATTATTTGAATATTCGTTCGAGACTAATTATTTTAACGATCCTTACTTCAAATAATTATTTGAACGTAACTATTCAACGAATAATATTTCTCAATATTCATTCAGAGTCGAATTGATTATCGACTATTATTTCGAATATTCTTCTAAAGATGAGACTATTAAATGAATATTATGTGGATATTCTTTTAGATTATTATTTTATTAAATAAATATTACTTTTGAATATTCATTTAAGATATTAAATACTTGATGAATATTATTTTAATATTCATCTGAAGCTTGATTTAATTATCGAATATTATCTCGAATATTCCTTAAGGCTTGGATTACTAAATGAATATTACTTGATATTCATTTAGGATATTATTCATTAAATGAATATTACTTTTGAATATTCATTTAAATTCCTAATTAATTATGAATATTACTTTAAATATTCTTTTCAGGTCTTATTAATTAATGAATATTGTTTTGAATATTCATTTAAATATTTATTTATTCAATAAATATTCTCCTGATATTTCTTCAGGGATTATTTTGAGAAATACTCTGATTTAAGATATTCTTTCATATTCCTAAATATTCTGTAAAATATTTTAATTCAATAAATATTCTCTGAATATTTATTCCATACTTAGAATAACCTCAATAAGGGTTATCTTCTTCGATTATTACGAAAAATATTTCGGAGTCATATTATTATTAATCTTATATCAAGAAAGGTTCTCAGACATCATTCTTCTTTGAGTCTATCCCCTTAATAATAAGGGAACCTTACTTGGAAAATGTTATTTATCTTGTCGACTTCCCGGTCATAAAGTATTCGCTTCACTCGCAACTCGGGTGCTGTTGACTTATTAAGTCGTTGCTTACCTTCTCATCTTTCGAGAGGTAAGATTACTGGAACGAGTTGATATCCGTTACCAAGTAATAGCTTGGGAGTTATTGGTAAATTTTCCTTTCCAACTAGATACGACTACTTTGTGGAGTCTTATCAACAAGTATTATACTTGGGGAAAGGGGGACGAACGTTACATTCAGAATCATGAATTCTATTTGAACTAGGAGTCGTGTAAGAGGCCGAGTAGCGCCGGTCCATCCCCTTTGGCCCAACCATTGGCCGGGGAGAGCTAGTAAGGCGGTATACAAGTAAAGCCGTCAGTTCTTCCTTCTACCGGTAGTAAATCTAAATTGAGCTGTACGATCTCGACTGATCATCAAGATTGGAACAGCGGGCGCGGTGAATACTC
Source organism: Saposhnikovia divaricata (assembly GCA_036435485.1). NCBI lineage: Eukaryota > Viridiplantae > Streptophyta > Magnoliopsida > Apiales > Apiaceae > Saposhnikovia > Saposhnikovia divaricata. Next base: position 41,824,505 of record CM071599.1, read on the forward strand.
CATCATTGGTTCATCATCCAAATTTATTTATTTCCTGCAACATGATTACTGTTGGCAGAGTTGGAAAAGGGTCATAACTGGAATTGCAACCATTTCTTGCAAGTTCCTCTTCTTAATAACAATAAGAATATCTCGCTTACTTTGATGTAGTAGATATTTCTACAAACAAATACTTCAAGTTACCTTGTAACTTCATCGTTCATATTATACTGGCATCATTTCCGTAAATGCATGGCATATGGTTTGAAAGATACTTTTGAACTGTTATACCTTATCATTCAGTTATATATTATTGTTGGTGGGCTATTGCTCACCCTTGCTTTATTATTATATCACAACAACAGCTAGACCAGATGACTCGCACAAGGCGCACTCGACGCGGGCGAGGACGATGAGACTACCAGAGCTGAAGAAGAAGCTATTGGTAGGGTATATTTATTCTTTCAGTACCAAGAATATGGTCTAGTATGACTTATGTAAATGGATGGCAAAGAGTATATATTTATATTGAAATTCTTTTGGATTGTAAGAACTCATAATGTGATTAATAAAAATTTGATTGTTACTCTGATTTCATCTCTGGGACTATAACGGGTGTGTTTTATATTGTTGTGTTAGGTTATAGAGACGTAATTTATTTTATGTTAAGGAAAGTTCAATTGTTGTGGACAGAATTGGAAACCGTAACCACCGGATCCCGGACCCCGGATCTGGGGGTGTTACAATAACTTCTCCCTTAAGTATTTTAACTTGTGGAGGGTTATCTATCACTTCAGGACCAGCTCTTTCAGCAAATTCTTGAAATTTTTCATGAAGTAGTATACCTAGCTCAGATGATGTTCTGACTTTTGGTCTCAGCACCCAAAGCTCTGACAGGGATCTATCATAGAAGAACTGTAGAGATACTTTATGAGATCCAATCTTATGACATTCAACAAAGATTAGTAGCTCACCAGTCTTCGGATCAGTTGCAGTAGTTATTCTTACAATTTCTGTCTTCAAAGCTTTTAGGTACATGTCATGTACAGGATTCTTCTTTTTAAAGCTTTCAAAAATAGCAAGCAACCGACGATCATCATAGTCAGAAGTTTGTGGTGAGTCTATTACTTTTTGAGCAAGTTCCCATTTATCACCACTTTTGTACTTGATGTACATCTTCCTTGCTTCTAGCTTTTGAGCATGTTGCTTTTGTAGTGCTTCCTGTTCAGCCTTTTGAAGCCTTTCATTATGAGTTATCTGCTCTAGTGTCTTCTTGAGTCTTTCTTCTCTTATAGACAGATTAGCATCATTCTATTCAAGTTCTTTATTAGCTTCAAAATTCATTCTTTGTGTTTCAACAGAATCAGGAACTACTGGCTCTTCATCATCCCAAAAATTAAGATCCGGTTCATCAAATTCTTCACCATCATCAGGAAACTGCAAGTCAGCAAAAAGATCAAGGTTATCAGGTTCACCTGTATAGTAATAACCTTCTACAGTGTCATCATCCTCCTATGCTGCTTGAGCTTGAGTTATCTTCTTCTTCTCCTCCTTATCACTCCTATCTTCATCTTTTTCTTTACTCACACTCCCTCCCCCTCTAGATTTCTCCCCCTTAGTTGAGGAATCCTCTACAGTTTTATGGCTTGTACCAGCTCCAGGGCCACCTGCATCACTACTTTCAACGAATTTCTTCTCTTCTGCTGTAAGTGAGTGAGTTCTGCTAATGATATTATATAATTGTCTCAACCCCTTTGCTTGATGATCATTTTGCCTTTCAATTTGAATGAGACGATGTTTAGTGGATAAGTGATTCTCATTTATGTTATTCTGAAGATCTTCAATCTGATTCGACATAGAAGTTATAATGAGATCTTGAGCCACTGTGACATCTCCAGAGTCTACAATTGCTTGTTGTTGAGAGATTTGGAGTGCATTGTTCTTGTTGCTGAAGATAGTTCTCATGTTATCCATGTCAAACCTTAGGTTTTTATTATCCTCTTCAGATTGAGCAAGACTTTCTTTCATTTGATCAAGTTGTGCCATGAGAGATAGAGTGTTTGTGTCATTGTGTGCGCTCACCTCATTAGCTCTATGAGTATCACTCACCTCATGTGGTTGTGTTTCACTCAGATTTGAGGTAATCCTTACATCACTTCTCTCATATTCCTGAGCTGCATCCATTGTACCTGCATCAGAAATCACCCTAGCCTCCTCTTGGAAGGTCAGTGGTGGTGCAATGGGAGTTCGCAAATCCCTATCAACCTGTGAGGGTTCTTCTGCCGTAACAATGGCAGGCACTGTAACTTGCTCTCCTTGCATGACAATGTTTCAGCTTCATTTAAGAAAATGTCTTCCCCCATTGTGAGTAACAGGGGTGTGCTTGAAGAAATGAAGGGGTTTACAGTTGCCTCAGATATAGTTTTACTTTTCTTTTGTAAAGGCAGAGCTGTGGTTTCACTCAAGACATCACTACTCGGATTACATCTTTTGATTGACAATTTCTTTCTGTGATAGTATTTGGAGAATGTAGAATTGGTGTTTGGTGCATTGACCAGGGTTAAAGGTTGTGGTTGTACAGCCCCTTGGTCATTTCTCAAAAATAATTGACTCTCAGAAAGATATTGAGATTGCGAAGAAGTTGAGTCAAATACTTAATCATTAACAGTTGCATCATTTTCACTCTGAGTGGGTTGATCCACTGGAAGTTGAGGTTCAGGAGCAATTAAGGGTTCAGGATCAGTTGAGGTTCTGGTGCTGGTTGATGTTCAGGAGCTTGTTCTGCTTCATGTTCTGGAGCTTGTCCAAGTGCAAGTATCCCAGCAACTGGTTGAGGCATAACATTTGGCAAATTTATGAACGTGGACATATATGGTGTTATGACCACTGGAACATGCAACAGAGCCTGAGAAGTATCCAACCTAGTGTAGAACTTCTTGTTTGGTTTACCAGACCATTGAACTCGATCATTTTGAAAAGGAGCAGGATATTTACAGTTAATATAACTATCCTAACATTCTAATATTAACAGGATATTTACAGTTAACATATTCTAATAATAAAGCAACTTAATTATTAATTAATAAACTATAAATAACACACTAATTTACACTAACATTAGCAGACATAATAAAAATTATTAAAACGATCATAGGTAGTCCTTTTTACGGAATCAAACATTAATAACAAAAGGACAAACACTACAAATCAAATAAAAATAAAATACTAAATATTTACATAATTATTTATGGTGAATTAATAAATCTATATATTTTCTAATAAATTAATTTCCATATAGAAAATTATTCAAAAAGAAAATATAATTTATTAAACATAAAAAATAATGAAACTGATTTTAAAATATTGACATTTTCAAGAAAAATAGATTTCTCATAAATTACAGCTTGCAAAATTCGAGAAAAATATTTTTAAGGAAAATGAATTACTCTAAAATTAAAAGAAGTAATTAGAAATATATAAAGAAGATAACGACAAGGATTTAAGAATAAACAAGCAAAAGTATAAGTTGATAAAATAATTATACAAGTGATTTCAATAACAAATATTAACACATCAATCACTTGTAAATTATTAAAGATCAAACCTCAGATATTAACTAGTTTAATTACTAGGGCTATTTAACATACCCAATTCACCAACAAGTCTGGTGAATGTGGATTCGTCAAGAGACTTAGTAAAAATATCTGCTGTTTGTTCTTCCGTAGGTACAAAAAGTAACTCCACGGTACCATTCATGACATGCTCTCGAATATAATGATACCTGATGTCAATGTGCTTTGTTCTCGTATGCTGCACAGGATTGTTGGAGATTGCTATGGCACTTGTATTATCATACAAAATAGGAATATTGTTTAATACAAAGCCATAGTCTCTAAGTTGATTCCTAATCCATAAGATCTGAGCACAGCAGCTTCCAGCAGCGATGTATTCAGCTTCGGTTGTTGAGTTGGAAACTGTCTGTTGTTTCTTACTGTACCAGGAAACAAGTCTTCCACCTAGGAATTGACAACTCCCAGATGTGCTTTTTCTGTCTACAACACTTCCTGCATAATCTGAATCTGTATATCCAACAAGGTTAAAACCAGAATCTTTAGGGTACCAGATGCCTAAGTTAGGCGTACCCTTAAGATATCTCAAGATTTGTTTAACAGCAATGAGATGAACATCTGTAGGATCCAATTTGAACCTTTCACACAAGCACGTAGCATGCATAATATCAGGTCTACTTGCAGTAAGGTAAAGTAATGAGCCTATCATACCTCTGTAGCTTGTGATATCTACCTTGGCAGAATTTTCACATGCTCCAAATTTGACCGTTGTGGATGATGGTGTTCTTGCTGAAGATGAGTCCTCCATTTGATATTTCTTGAGAAGCTCTTTGACATACTTGGATTGACAGATAAATATTCCATCTGTCCTTTGACTTACTTGCAATCCAAGAAAGAACTTCAGCTCACCCATCATGCTCGTTTCAAACTTACCCTGCATTAACTTAGCAAATTTCCTGCAAAGAAGATCATTAGTAGACCCAAATATTATATCGTCCACATAGATTTGGACTAATAATGTATCATTCTTATGTTTCTTTGTGAAGAGAGTTTTGTCTATGACACCTCTAGTAAATTCATTTTCAAGTAAAAATTCAGAGAGAGTATCATACCATTTCCTTGGTGCTTGCTTAAGACCATAAATAGCCTTGAAGAGAAAGTAGACATAACCCAATAGATCTGGATCTTCAAAACCAGGTGGCTGTTCTACATATACCTCTTCATCCAGCTTACCATTCAAAAAGGCACTCTTGACATCCATTTGATAAACATTAAAGTTAGAAAAGGCTACGAACGCCAAGAATATCATAATGGCCTCAAGTCTAGCCACTGGAGCATAGGTCTCATCATAGTCAATGCCTTCTGATTGTGAGTAACCTTTTGCTACCAGTCTTGCTTTATTTCTTGTTACTTTGCCATCTTCATCAAGTTTTTTTCTGAATACCCACCTAGTACCAACCACTGTTCTATTTTTAGGTCTGGGTACCAGCTTCCATACTTCTTGTTGTTTAAATTGATTGAGTTCATCTTGCATAGCAATCACCCAATCAGGATCTGAAAGAGCTTCTTCAGTTTTCTTAGATTCCATTTTAGATAGAAACCCTGAATAATTACATTGATTTTGCAAAGCTCTTCTAGTCTTTACACCAACATCTGGATCACCAACGATTAGCTCAAAAGGATGAGCTCTATTCCAAACAGTCTGTCTGGGAAGATTTAGTCTTGATGATTCGCATTGTTCTTCATTGTGATGTTGAGTATGACTAGTAGACTCTTCATTAACTCCCCCTGAGTTGTTGCCAGGATGATTAGATGAGTGTTCAGAAGTATGAGTGGTATTTTCAATATTATCATAATTTTCACCACCATTATTCTGATTAGTCTCATCATTAACATTGTTGTCATTAGCATCAGCAAAAACATCAGGTGGACTATCACCATCTGAATCTAGATCTGTCATATCTTCAAAAGATAGCTTTTCAGATGAATCTTCAGTTTGGATACTAGGGAGTTTAGTGTCATCAAATGTACATTGACACTTTCCATCATCTTCTGATGTTCAATCACATATATAAGCTCTTCTTTCATAACCAACAAAAATTGCTTCATGTGCTTTGGCTTCAAATTTTCCACCTTGATCGTCTCCTTCTTTAAGTACAAAGCATTTTGCTCCAAATACATGAAAGTATTTGAGTGTTGGTTTCTTTTCATTCATGGCTTCATAGGGTGTTTTCATCAAGTCTTTGTTGATAAGAGTTTGATTCTGAGTATAGCAAGCAGTGTTGACAGCTTCAGTCCAAAAGTACAATGGAAGCCTTGATTCACTTAACATAGTACGTGTAGCTTCAATCAAGGTTCTATTCTTTCTTTCAACTACCCCATTTTGCTGAGGAGTTCTTGGAGCTGAGTATTGTATGGTTATACCCTTTTCAGTACAAAAGTCATTCAGAACTGCATTCTTGAATTCAGTTCTATTGTCTGACCTTATAGCCCTCACTGGATACTTGGAATCCAGCTCAATTAACTTGATGTGATCAATCACCAGTTGTGGACTCTCATCTTTAGAATTCAGGAACAAGACCCATGTGTACTTTGAAAAATCATCAACAATCACAAGAGCATATCTTTTCTTTGACATAGACATCACATTCACTGGACCAAATAGATCCATGTGAAGTAACTGTAAAGGATCAGTTATTGAAGATATATCAGTGCTTCTGTGAGTTGCCCTTTTTAGTTTGCCTTTTTGACAGGCATCACATAGTCCTTCCCGTGTGAATTCCATAGAGGGTAAACCTCTCACCATTTCCCTCTTAACCAAATAATTCATTGTTTTGAAATTCAGGTGAGAAAGTTTCTTGTGCCATAGCCAGCTTTCATCTGTGGATGCTTTAGAATAGAAGCAGTTGATTTCTTCAGTTCTTCCAGTGTTCATGTTAGCTACATACAAGTTTCCTTTTCTGACTCCCGTCAGAGATGGTTGTTCACTTCTTTTGTGTGAAATCAGACAATTCTTTTTGTTAATGTAGACTTCAAATCCCTTGTCACAGAATTGACTGATGCTGAGCAAATTATGCTCAAGTCCTTTTACAAAGGACACTTCTTCAATGATAACATTTCCAGCTTCAAGTCTGCCATATCCATCAGTTCTACCTTTGGTGTTATCTCCAAAGGTAACTACTGGGCCGGCCTTTTCCACCACATTTGTCAGCAGGGTTCTATCTCCAGTCATATGCCTTGAACATCCACTATCCAAGATCCAGGTTACTCGTTCAACCTGTTCAACACCCTGCAATGACAAACGGATTAAACCTTCTTTGGAACCCAAGTTTGATTGGGTCCTGCGGATTTAAAGTATTGGCCTTTATCAGGCAAAACAACATTTTTAATTTTAACATCTTTAATCAATAAACATTTAACCTTATAAACAGATTTGAAAATCTTTTGTTTTATCTTGGGTATCCATGTTTCTTTAGCAGCAATAACACTTGTGTCATTGACTGGACATTTGACCTGGTAAACATTCTTAGTAACCCTTTGTTTAGTCTTAGGTACAAATGTCTCTCTCCTAACTTGAGGAGGAATAGAAGTCTTTGATCGAACAATATTGTTCCTGTTCATATGTTGTCGAGGAGTAGTCTGTTTATCACATGCATAACTACCATTAAAATAACTCGCATACTGTTAAAAGCACAAGACATACAATTGATAGTACCACATGATTTATGAGATGAATCAATAATAGGCATGGTATGCATATCAGACATGGTATTGTTCTTTTTCAACTTATTGTCACTTAAACTACTTTTTGACGAACTAGTTAACTCAACAAGCTTAACTGGTTTCTTAGCAGTTTTGACATTTTCAAGAACTATGCCATTAGCACTGTCCTCATTTCTTATTTCTTCCTGGATAACCATAGAAAGAATATCTGGTGGTCCAGCATCAGATTTTTTAAATAGAGGTTCTTTAACATTCTTTAGCACATGTGGTATTCCCCTTTCTTTAGCACTAACAAGGTTAGGGGAATTTATGCCCAATGATCCAACATCTTCATTGTAGCCATACCCTATACCTACTGTTTGTTCTACAGCTTGTTTGTTAAAAAACTCTTTGGAAACTTTAACAGAATTATAACAAGCCCTGACCTGTGTTTCAAGTTCAGTAATTCTAGCCATTTGTTTGCCTACAACTTCTAGAATAGATTTCTCCTTTTTATGAAGCATTGTTATTTCATCTCTTTGTTGATCTTGATTATTATGCACCTTTTTCAATTTTGACACTTCATTGCCAAGTTTAGTGCTTAGCAGATCTAGTCTATTATATCCAGTTTATGCATTATCTAAGGAATTATATAGACTACGAATCAACTCAGTGTCAGTAAGAATTACCGGTTTGTTATGATGATCAGATGCTTCATCATTTGTCACCAGCGCAAGATTTCCGTATTCTTCATCTTCGTTGTCCGTGTCATCCCAACTCTTACCAGCCGTAACATAGGCTTTTCCAGGTTTCTTCTTCTCAGCAGCAAAGTCTCTTCTTTGAGTTTGCTTGGGTTTCTGACATTCAGTGGCAAAGTGCCCCAATTCATTACAGTTGAAGCAACGAAACTTGCTTCTGTCAACAGATCCATTTTTGTATCCTCCCCTGTTACTAGAGGAAGAAGATCCTCCTCTCTGGAATCTGTTATTTGACTTGAACCTGTACTTTGGATTTCTTCTGAATCTAAAGTTTCCAAATTGCCTTACCATTAATGCCATGGATTCATCTTCCATCCTGAGTAGGTGGTGTCTGACCAAGTTCTACTTCAGTCTTTTCCTTGTCTGAGCTGTAAGGTAGAACAACCTTAGCTTCCACTTCCTTAGGTGCCTCAACTACAAGAGCTGTAGATGAACTTGGCACTCTTCCTTTACCAGAGACCTCCCTCTGCTGTACTTGTTCCAGTTCATAGGTTTTCAGAACACCAAACAACCATTCAAGAGCAATCTTATTCAAATCTCTTGATTCTCTGATGGCCGTTATCCTGTGTTCAAGATGAGTGGGCATCATTAACAAAAACTTCATATTAATCTCCTTCTATGTATATTGCTTGCCATGAACTTGCAATTTGTTGATTATCTTGTTATACCTTTCAAACACTTCCTGAATGCCTTCATTAGGGCCAGCTCTAAAGTGTTCATACTCAGAGGTTAAAATTTGAAGTATGTTTTCCCTAACTTCATCAGTTCCTTCATAAATAGTCGCAATAGTTTCCCACATGTGCTTTGCAGTTTTACAATTCATCACATGACTGTACATCACAGCATCCAGGTAATCTATTAGAATAAGTCTCAAATTCTTATCTAGTACAGCGTCCTCCTTTTCATCAGGAGTAAGGGAAGCAGCAGGCTTTGGAATAGATGATGCAGGTGTTACAACAATTCCTCCAACGATAGATTCAGTAACATATTCTTTTGGAATTATAGGTCCATTCTATAGAATACCCAAATATTTAGAATTTGTGACATCAAGAAACAACTCCATTTTATTTTTCCACATTGCATAATTGTCCTTATTTAACAATGCCTTTTGAAGACATGATGAATTTTTAAGTGAGTTAAAAATTCGAGATAGATTTTTGACGGAATAAAATTAGGATCTTGATTTGTGTATCAATTAATAGGCTCTGATACCAATTGTTAGGTCCGATAAGATTGTAGAAGGGGGGGTTGAATACAATCTATATCATTTTCTCGAAATTTGATCTTTAAATAAATTTATTTTAAACAAATTTGTGCGGAATAATATAACACAGATTTCAAGTTGAATATAACAATATATTAACTTGATGGGTGTTACAAAATCAGTGCAAATGATTATCAAGTAATTAATAACTAATTAGAAAATTCGACATGAACTTTTCTAATTTAGTTAATAAAAATCAAGATATCAAGTTGTGAACTAGGAAACTTAATTCGCTAGTAGTACAAGAATCACAAGTAAACAAGTTCCAATGGATATAATATTACAACTGAGATGAACTTGAATTTACAGAAATTAATTTATATGTGTTCTTGAGCTTGAGAGAGAGAGAGATAGGCTGCTGTGTTTGTATGTAATGTTATGTTCTGTCCGTTCTGCTTCTTTTGCAATCTTTTGTCTTTTATAACACAGCCACAGTCATATTGCTTTGTTTCAACTGATATAACAATCAGTTAACAATAATATGACATTCGGTATGACTATCCACTGCAAGTAATATGACAGTCTCTTCCAATATAACTTTCGGTATGACTATCCTTAATACTTGATATGACAGTCTGTTGAACTAGATATGACAATCCATCCCAATATAACTTTCGGTATAACTATCTCTTTGAATGAGATATGACTATCCAGTTGAGATAATATGACTGTCCAATCTAACATCTTGATATGACTATACTCTTTGAACTGTATATGACAATCGGTATAACTATCCTTTGATAGTTATATTATCATATTTTTTCAGCTTATAATTAATCAAATGATTTACAAAAATCATTTAAATAACTATTTCTTTTTCATATTAATTCTGATTTAATTAATCTAATAATTACTTTAACAAATATATTAATTCTGATAGAATTAATTTATTTATTTAAATTAATTATTTGATTTAATTAATTAAAGTAGAATTAATACAAATCCTTTAATAGTCAATACTTCACTGTGTACCACGTAATTATAATAAGGAACATACATTGGATCATTGTTGACGCTCGATGTACTGTCTAGTTCATGAACGACTAACTCCAATCTCTGTTCTTCATCTTGACTTTAAACTGTGGTCTTTTTCTTTTCTCCACTCTCTTCAATCATTCTGTACTGATACTGTTTCTTATCACTTATAGAAATCTCTGTCCTTTAAATGAATCCATGTGTTTCAATGCTACCTTGAGGCTTGATCAGACAACTGAATCTTCTCCCAATGTAAAACATCAAAACTATAGATTGACTTGTTGATTTTTCTTCTGACAGTTATCATCTTTTGAGATTCCTGTGACAGTTGATATTATTTACTTATTACAATCTAATTTAATTGGATTAGGATCCTCGAACTACAAATAGGCTGAGTCATATGCCTTTCAGGGGATGTTATAGATATTAATACTATTGAAAGCAACTCAAGCAATTCATCAAACATATTGAAGGCAGAAACTGCAGATTCAAATAAAGAGTTGGTGCCAAAACAGTTTGCCATCTCAGCTAGTTAGTTACGATCTATACATTCATATTCTCTGTGTGTAATTACTTCTAGATTAAGCTAGAACCATCTAAGCTCTATATAAACATTAGTTTGTAACAGAAACAATCAAGAAGCTTAATACAATATACACATTTCTTGTGTCTTCTTCATTTTCTCTGCAAATTCATGAACTTGTATAGTTCTGTCACCCTCATTGAGAATTTATAGATAGTCACAACTCCATCATTTTCAATCAAGCTGTTGCCAGCTAAAACTTCCATCTTAATCCTTCGTCATTAATTATAGCTCAATATTCTTAACATTTCCAAATTTTCCATCTTTGGCATGAAATCACATAAAGAAACATAAAAGGCATGATTTAGGATTAGAAATTTCATATCAATCACGCAGTTAGCAACCTTTTCTCCTATCTTAGTTTATATGTGCATTAAACAGCCTCCAAGCACTACACCTCAAACAAACACATGTGGCTCCATTGGTATGTCTCTGTTAAGCTCTTCAGCCACATTACGCTGCCCATCCCTACTACGTACATCAGGCATGCAAACATAATATTGAGGTTGTGGCTCTTCAGAGTACACCCCCGTCATTATGTTAAAAAACTAGTGACCCTTCTCTACTAATCCAGAGGGAGCACAAGTGGATAATAATCCTGCAAATGTTACAGAATTAGGGTTCACCTCAGTTGCAACCACTTTTCTGAACAGATAGAATGCCCTTCTACCATAACCGTTAAGTGCTAACAATGGCTACCCTCCCCTAAACATCCTTGTTAGGTATTTCAATTCCTTGAAAACCTCAAACAATCTTTTCACACTCCCACACTTTCCACATTTCAAGTAGTAATATATAATAACCACATCACATTCTAACCTGTTGGGTTTCAACCCAATATGATGTTATGGGCTTGGGGGGTCCAAGATATATATGGGTAGATAATAATTGTGTGTGTAGACAATTATTATATATGGTATGTCTTGATCACTAAGTTGGGAAATTAGGTGCCAAGAATTGGAAGGCTTGTATAACAAGTATGGTAAGACTTGTAGAACAAGTATGGTAAGTCTTGGTGGCTAAGTTTTGGATGACTATATATACATAGTCATATTGTATTTGTTTGATAGGAGAATACTTAAGATATGTAGTCTTAAGTATTGTTTGGGAGATGTTTGAGCATTGTTGGCTCAAATATCGGGATTGGGACACCATTAAGGTGTTATTGTTTTGATGTATTATTGATAACTGTTTTGATTAATAATACGAGTTGGTATGTGGGTGTTTCCACGTCAAATATTGTTTGGTGTTCTTGTTTTGCTTTTACTTATTGTTAGAAGTAGAAGTAATACTTGAATAGTGTTTGACCACACTTTGGTGTATCTTGTCAACTAATCGATTGATCGATTGGGTGTGTGTTTTCTGTATTGTGGTTTGTGAATCTGAGGTTGAGGGAAAGTTCGAGGTTCAATTGGTATGGCAGAGCATGATCAAGGATTTGCTGACAAGGAGGCTGCTAAAGCGGGTAGAGACAAAGTTATGTGCGGTTTGACGGTTGGCTTGCACCGTGGATCAATCCAGTGTTCGGACTCGAGATGGAAGAAGATGGAAGAGGTCATCGCAACTGTTTCAATGGTTTGATCGACTAGGTGAACTATTTGGATGATATTAGTGATTTTCTTCAAGAGGCCGAAGGATTATGAAAGCAAGAATCGGGTGACTCAACATGTGGAAGAGCACTCGTGGTGGTTGATGCACGTGATTTTGTAGATGGATATCGTTATGATCAAGAACGGTGGTTTGGAGGGTCACTATACGGGTTTTAGAAACACTCAAAGATTGGAAGAGCAGGAGGAGATTCTTGTTCGAGGGGAGGCATTTGCGAATGGACGTCGATGGCTTGATGTTTACCGTTCAATCCAATATGGGTATTGGGTTGAAGGGGATGATTGTTGGGTTTCAACCCAATATGATGTTATGGGCTTGGGTGGTCCAAGATATATATGAATAAGATAATAATTTTGTGTGTACACAATTATTATATATGGTATGTCTTGATCACTAAGTTGGGAAATTAGGTACCAAGAATTGGAAGGCTTGTATAACAAGTATGGTAAGACTTGTAGAACAAGTATGGTAAGTCTTGGTGGCTAAGTTTTGGATGGCTATATATACATAGTCATATTGTATTTGTTTGATAGGAGAATACTTAAGATATGTAGTCTTAGGTATTGTTTGGGAGATGCTTGAGCATTGTTGGCTCAAGTATCGGGATTGGGACACCATTAAGGTGTTATTGTTTTGATGTATTACTAAATGATATCCTGTGCCAAGCACGGGTCGAGATAATTTATTTAAATTGATCAATTTAAATTAAATTTTTATAATAACTATTTTATTTATTACAAAAAAAAAAAGAATTTAAAAATGATAAAAGGTATAAAAGAAAACTACGTTATTTATGCAACTCAATAGTTTATAATAAAAGAATTGTAATTACATTAGAATTCCAATAATTTTAGAAGACACACATCTAGAAGGAAGTATCATTAAAACGCGATTTCACTTATTAATAAGATATTAGATGATAACCCGTGCGAAGCACGAACCCAAGAAAATTTAATTAAATTGATCATTAATTTATTATAAAAAAAATACGTTATTTACAAAGAATTTTCTTATTAATAATTAAAGGTCATTTTATATATTATTTATGTAAGAAAATTGAGAAAAAAACTAAAAGATTCTGATATATACATAAAAATGTACATGATTATAAAAAATTACGTTATTTGAGAACTGAATAGAGTTATAATAAAAAATTACAATTATAAAAGTATTTAACAGTTTTATTATTTTATTAAAAAATAATATAGAATCCTAGGAGAAATAGAAATCCTAGGGGTGGAACCAAATTTTGGTACCGAATTACCATTAAAAATGAATTTTATTTGTTATAGATAAGCATGTCGATCAACATATGTATTAGTAGTCTTTTTTGATTAATTGTAATAAAAGAATTATAATTGTAATAGAATTTTTTTTAATCTTTTTAATAAAAACAACATAGAATTCTACGGCAAATAAGATTTTAGGGGTGAAACCAAAATATGGTACGAACCAAATTTGTACAAAATAATACATTAAAAGGGGGTTTTCTTATTAATAAAGGTTAAAAATATAGATTTTATTTATTATTTATTTAAGATTATTTTAAGACAATCAAGAAAATAAAACATACATGGTTATGGTTTTAATGCATATGTTTTTTGTACAATTCAGTAAGATTATAGTAAAAGAATTATAATTATAACAGAATTTCAAACAATTTTTTTAGAAAAATAATATGAATTTTAGGGGAAGTAGGAATTTAGGATGAAACCAAAATAAGGTGTTTGTTACAAAATACCATTAAACAGGGATATTAATAAAGGTTATAGATTTGTTAGTGTTTTATAAAATGTTATACAATCAGACTATGTATATATCAAGTAACTCGAGATTGTATTTTATATTCGTTGGTATTTTACCCTTGGTGGTTTTTATCGTAGACTTTTTCTAGTGAAAAAATTATAAACAAAAAAATTATAATAATCATAAAAATTCTATTTTTAATTCTTTTTAAAAAAACATAGTATTTTGGGAAAAATAGGAATATGTTAAAAAATTCTCATACAGACTTGCCATGAATGCTTTGAGCATTGCCACCGTCTTTACACTTGTTCGACTAGAGATGACTCAAGGTCGTGTAACTTGACTCAACTTGATATCTTAGCCTAACATTGTTATTATTTAAAACTATAATTTTCCTCAATGGATATTGAACTTCAGAACTCTTTTCTAACAGACACACTACTGGTTAATCTCTTTTCGGTTGAATCAGTAGTATTAGAATAAACATCTATATATATAGTACATATATATCAGCAAGTGCTAGTAATTAGTAGTTGCCATGGAAATTGATATTGATAAGAGGCCTTCACCCGAGTGGAGTAGACATTTGTCGGACAGCCTTAATTTGTCTATAAGCAAATTCCTTGACTGGGCATATACTGTGCCAATGCACATATAGAAGCTAAAATATTTATTAGATGTGTACTAAAATTCTGGTGTTTACATGCAAAGGAAAAAGATGTATTAATTTACAACAGTGATAAGACTATAGTCTATACAGTATACTGACACATGACATAACATTCTCATTGTGGCTTCTTGCGAGACTTTGATGCCAAGGGGGAATGTGGCGAAGGGGAAAGCTCAATTGGCAATACTGGGGGTTCTGAATCTCCTATTAGCATCGCCACAACCTCTTTCATAGAAGGCCGGAGTAGAGGTGATTTTTGCAGACACAGAAGTGCTACCGTGATGCATAGTAAAGCTTGCTCACTGTCTAGAGATTTAATTGACTGATCAACTAGATCAAGAAGTTTCCCTGCACGGGCAAGATGGCGTGTCCAGTATAATAAATTAGCACGCTGGAATTCCTTCATCGGGGATCCAGTAACTTGAAGTGGCCTACGCCCTGAGATCAGGACCAACAACACCATTCCAAAGCTGTAAACATCTGACATTTCTGAGGGAGTGGAACCGCTGCAATACTCGGGAGCAATGTAACAAACAGTTCCCCTCATACTTGGAGTGCTACTAATACCACAACTTCTAGGAATATCTCCACTCACAGAATCATGACTACTACGCCTACCTCTCCCAGGCTCACTGCTTTTTCCATCAGAAAACCAATCTACACTACCCTTGCTCTTACTCCTTTTCTTCTTCTTTTTCACATACAAATCATCAACGTCTGTTGGCCACATATTTTCCTCGTTATCAACTGCAGACATATTTTTCCCCTGCTTGTCTTTCTTCTTTTTCATTCTACTAAGCTCCTCACAATACTCCTCCCTCCACCATTCCCTGGCAGGCCTTCTCTTATCTCTCTTAAAGTTCTTTTCCTCATCTAATGACACCCACCAATCCAACCTTCTCTTACTCTTCTTCTTCCTCTCTGATTTCCCTATCACCCCCGAGTTTGATGAGCCTCCAATCCAATCATTTTTAGGTGGTTCTTTCCTAATCTCATTCCCGATCCATTCCATGACATAATCCTTCACTACTCCCTGCTCTTCCTCACCATTATCTTGCTTCTTCCGCAATTCCTTCTTCATTTCCCCATTCACCATTACCTTTCCACTCTCCACATCAACCCTCTCAAAATTCCCTTCACAACCACTTGCTATTTCAAAACCCTCAGACGGTGATCCTAACTCTGTCAATTCCTCTGTAACTGTAAGTGTAACACAACTCTCTGGTGACTGATCCAAACCAATATCTAATTCATTACACGTACTATCGTTAATCAGAATATCCTTTTCTTCGGTCTGAATTATACTAAAATCTTTCATTTTCAACGAGGCAAGGCCAAAATCACCTATTTTTGCATTAAAACTATCACCCAAAAGAATATTACTAGGCTTAATATCGCCATGAATAACAGGAGGATCACAACAATGATGCAAATATTCTAATCCTTTAGCAACATCAAACGCAATCAAGAACCGAATTTTCCAATACTGAAGTTCAACAGACTTACTTTGCAAGAGACAGTGTTGTAAGCTCCCATTAGTCATGCGTTCGTAAACAAGCAACATACGACGTCTTTTTCTATCCAAACAGAAACCAATGAGTGACAGAATGTAACAAGAGTCAAATTTAGCAGCCAAGAAGAGCTCATTCTGAAACTCACGCTCACCTTGTAAAGACCCTGCGTCCATGACCTTTATAGCAACGCTTTGTTTGTTTATTTTTCCGGAATAAACAGAGCCAAAGCTGCCTTGTCCGAGGAGGTGGCTGGTGGAGAAAGAAGATGCTGCACGACGGAGAGTAGAGTATGAGAAGCGGTGAGGTGGCATGGAGGTGGTGTATGTTAGGGTGGTTTTGTGAGCGAGTTTTCGAAAGTAGTAAATAATAAAGGATATAAGAATGATTAAGGTGACAGCGATGGCGACGAGGAGGGGAGCAAGGAGGTTAGTCTTGTGGTGGTGGTGTGGGGTGGTGGAGTTTTGGAGGAGTATACGCGGTGGAATATAACGAGATGGCATGATCAAATTATACTTAGGCTTTTGCTCAAATGAGAACTAATTTTAAAATGATAATCGAAAATCGAAGGTTAAAAAAGACAATTATACTAGGCATTTGCAGGAATTTTAAAATTGTAATCAAGAAGATGATACATGATTGAGATCAAATGTGTATCAAGTTGTGTTTTAACAAGTATGAGCTGCGTTTCATAGCTTAAACTCTCTTTTCCTTACAGGATGATGATGTGTAATAAAAATAAATACCATAGTTCACCCTCATACCCATCGTTTTCAATATGAACTAAATCTTTAAATGATATTAGAAATTTAGAATATTAATGTTTACAACTTAATTATGTGGTTAGAGATGACTACCGACTATTAAAAACTGAGGACTTTAACGTTCCCTTGATTAATAATTCCTACTGTTTATTTAAGCTTTTGTCATACTTGAATTTATACAAATATAAATAAGATGGTGGAGGAGCAGGTAATTTTGTATCAATAATATAATAGTCAAGCAAGTCTTGTGCTATAATATTTGTTATTAATCATAATAAGAGACTGTGATTTAGGTGATTTCTGATAATGAAAGCTCAGTAATTGTTGTTTAATCTTTAGGATAAGTATGGTAATTGATGATCTGCCTCAGGTTTATCTGTTTTGGTGGGTGAACAAACCAGAGAGTGAGTTTGTTTTGGTTGGCTAGACATTTGATACCCTCTAAATCTATTAGTAGTTGTTGGCAGTATTTTTCTGCTTTTCCGAATATGTGTTACTTTTTTCAAAATATACCCTGTCACTCCTCTGTCAACTGGGATGTTACATGATTTTGTGAAATCTTCTTGGATACATGTTGCTTTCGATCATCTCGCATGACTGTGTTTCTTTCACCTACGCAGACACGCCTGCCCTGTAATCATTTTTATTTCGTCGATTGACTTTGCTAATTATTGACTTTGGTAATTATTGAATTTACAAAAGTTAGTGCAGATGCATCTTTTGAGGCTTGCACTTTTTGCTTGTGGACTATCCAGATATTTTAGGGTGATATTAAAGGAACTCCATTACTAAATTAGCATAAAAAACAACTCCATTACAAAGAAAAGCTAGTTTGTGAGCTCATGAACATTTTTTAGGCGGCCAGATATGATTTACTCCGTTAAAAGCCCAAAGTATATGTTATCCCCTTATGTATCTACGTAATGGCCTTTGTACATATAAGATTTGTGTCGCGCTGAAATTTAACCGTGTGTATTGGACGGTGCCAAGAGGCCCAAATAGACAAAGACAAAACTGCCTGTTGCAAAATGGGTTAAACATCTATTACATTACTGTATTATATAAAATTTTCAGTTGAATCGTCAACCCAAAAATTTTTTTAATCAAACACTTGTACAAGCAAAACATTTCAATTGGGTTACTGTCGTTAACGTCCGTTAAAAAAACGGACGGAATGCTAACTGTTAGCGATTTTACAACCTTAAATGCAAGTGCGCATATCGTAACAAATAGTATATAAATTCATTCCCACGAGGACTAAATCTAAGTTGTCAAGTACCATACATTATTCTTCTTTCAATTCAAGTCAAAATAACAAGTGGTTTAAAAACATGAACTATATCACTAAATATTCAGCAAACACAATTAATATTCCAAGATTTATGAAGCTAGGCCTTTAATTTTAACTTGTGTTCTTCAATAAGTTACTCTTTTATTCTCTAGAGTTTAGTGCTCCAATTGCTAGTCTAAGGTTTTAAACTAATCACAAGGACCTTCCGAATCTCAAGTGATTCTAATTCATCAACTAATTCCCATATTCCTATGAAGAATTTAAGTCTTAGAACAGTATTAATCTCCACCTTAATTGACCACCTAGGGTGTTTAAGTATATTCCTATCTTAAACACAGATTAGCAATTTATTAATCCCAAGCTATACAAATTATGCCTAAAATTAGGTTTTCTTTCCCAAGTCAATCTAACTAGCTTCTTAACCCGTGAGGCATGGGCTATTTCTTTGTACACGTCAGTTGAATATATGCGCTCAGCGAGATATATATTTCATAATTAGTATATATCTCTTCTAATTTTGCATGCAGCTAAGTACAAAGTTACTGAATGTCA
Source organism: Saposhnikovia divaricata (assembly GCA_036435485.1). Lineage (NCBI taxonomy): Eukaryota > Viridiplantae > Streptophyta > Magnoliopsida > Apiales > Apiaceae > Saposhnikovia > Saposhnikovia divaricata. The sequence goes on from CM071599.1 coordinate 41,843,477, forward strand.
AAGAGATCAGGTATTTAACAGCAGCATCTAAAAAAATGGTGCAGACATCAAGTATTTACTAATCCGCACAACAGATTTACGTTACTCCTCGAAAACTTCTAGGTGTCAGACACCAGTAAATAGTCGATAGTGCGATTCCCAGTGCTCTTTTGCCTGCTTCGTACGCTCAACCATTTTAGACTGACGATGTTCTTCCCAATATTCTGGACAGCTGCTTCATTATGCACAGAAGTGAGTAACAATAAAATGGTAAATGTGTACTCTCATTTCTATGACAAATCAAAAAAAAATTCATACCTTCTACTTAATAATATGTTCAACTCTTCCAGATGGACAACACATTCATAAACTCCTGCCTGAATCAAAGCAAAGAAATCACGAAGTAAATAGGAGATCAATTTACCTGGTTCTAATAATCTCAAGAAAATATACGAAAAAGATTTAAAATAATAAAATCTTCATATAAGAATTGTGGAACAGAAGGTCTCCATGGTTAAACATAGCGTGAGTGTTAATATAAAATCCTATTCTTATTCCTGGCCGAGTAAGACATTTAATTTTTTCCCCGAGAACTAATATGGTTTCTTTCAATTCTTTGTGACCAAAACAGAACTTGCACCATCTACATCCGATTGGTACTACAAATTGCAAATTAGCGAGTCGGGTGAATCGCAATTCTAAACAAAATGTCATGAACCTAGGTCCAACCAAATAAATTTAAATACAACGAAGAAAAATTTCAGACAATAGTAAGAACATTATAACTTGATGTTAAAGTTTATTTAAAGGAAAGATTTATGGTACTTTAAAGTTGTTTGGTGCAACAAACCATCATCAAATATATGAATACCAAACATACGCAAACGTTCACTAGAGTACTCCTGAATAGAGAGTACTAACTGGAGTACTACATGCCCACTGATTTAAACCCCCAAACATACCCAAGCCCACTGATTTAAACCCCCAAACATACCAAAGCCCAATTACGGAAATTATCTCTTTACACATAGATTTTAGATTGTGTAGTGTATAATTCTAACAGAACTATTTGCCTTGTGCAGAACTTTATTCCAATTGTTCTTCCCTTAACTTTGAAATTTTTTGAGCACATATTCTTCTAGTACAAAAGTGCCAACATAAAATTTGAGCAGTTGGCTTGATAAAATGTCATTACCAGTGAATGGTAGCTTCGCATTCGATACTTGAAGATAGAAATGCATTACTATACAGTGATGTAGACCAATGTTTATCTCTCGACAGAGAGCATATTTCTCCCTGGGTTTTGCTTCCTTCAATCCATCCACTATTGTCACTGATGCAGCCTTGCAAGCACACATATAGCAGAAGATGTGACCACAAGTCAGAGATACCGCGTCAAAAACTATATCCTGCATTAAATAAGCCAACATTCTTGATTAAGGTTTATTAGATGGCACAATGCTAATCACAATGTTTTCTGACTTTCAGACCTAACAGAGATGTCCTACATAACACTATATGCTTGGTAAATCAAAAGTGAGTGTTTAGTGCCATATGTATTGCTAGTAGAGCAAACCAATTTATTTTTGTGATTCCTTTTGGTCTAATAGATACAAAAGTAGCCACACTTGAATTATAGGCTGCAACTATGAAATGTTAGGACTAACACTTGTTGTTGTTCTTTAATGAATAAAAGGTTCATACTACAAGACCAGAAATATCTAAGGTAGCATATGTGGATAATTTTCAAATAAAAGAATTGAAGATTGAATTTTTCCCCAGAGCACCAGAACAAGCTTTAAACGGATCACAAGAAGCACTTAACACAAATACTACACATTCACAATATAATTTACTCATGCAATGAAAGTTTGATGAGTATACCAAAACAATTAGCAAAAACCAATAATTTGCCGATATGAATTCATGTATAACATGAATAGGAGAAGCCCTAAGTTATAAAAAAATATAACCAACCAACTTATCCTGCTATACAGATGATTCAAGCTTTTCCAGAACTAATATGAAGAGTACGGATGAAAATAGGAGACGAACCAAGCATATAGGACAAGTTAAGTCGATGTCCATCTTAACAGTATCAAGGAGCTAAAAAGAGAGAGATGGTTTCAGTCATTAAATATGAGGGAACAACCATCAAAGAGATCAGGGGAATTTCTATTCTTGGTCTTTGTTTCTCTCAAATTTATGTGAAAAGACATTAGTTCACATAGCCAGGGGGACTGAAGGATCTCAATATGCATACTTTGGACTTGTGATTTAAATGCTTGGCCTTGATTGGAACAATGAATCTGTTTCCAATACAATCTAGAGTTAACATATGTAAATATGAGCAATAAAGGTAAAATCTTTTACAAGTACAAATTGTGACATCAAAGATATTAGAAACAAACCTTATCATATTTTTTTTTAGTATTTTACGCATACCAATGGCATTTATTGATGCATAACTGACAAGGTCCTTGCCTTCTTCAAATAAAGCAACATGGTCCCCTGTAATTTGCCTTTGAACCAGATAAAACACTTGTGAACACCTGAAGCTAAATGTAACTCGAGAAACTTCTGTGCACGCTCATTGAAGCTACCAACCACAGCAGACATTTCATTGAAAAGTGATGGAAAAAATGTGCCATCGCAGCCTGTAATATTCCCATCATATACAATCATACGTGATTAGAAAGAAAGATAACAAGATTTTTAAGAGGCAGAAATGCAAATTTAATAATTAAAAGTACATAAACAAAATATATTTGAAATCCTATGCATCAATCAGGACTACATGGATCTCAATATTTTTTCCACTAAATGGTCTAATATTAGTCTTGGCTGTGTATCAAAGAACTATCAGTTTTGATCGCGGGGAGCTACGATAGTAATCAGAGTAAAATCCAAAAATCCAATCTAGTTTCTGACGAAAGTAGTCCTTTCCTTTCATTCTAATTCAGTTTTAACTATTCGACTATAGGTGCTTACAGAAGCTTAATGAGCTAATATATCAGAATTCTTGAATTCATATTCCTTAAATCTTTTTAATAAATCCTTAAGTCTTTCAGTGTCCAGAGAAATCTCGGGGAAAATAAAAGTGCTATTTTTCAGAATCCGATAACATTTACATACACTCTTTTTCCCCTTGGATCATTAATACGAACTCAGAAATCCGTTCCGGGTACTTCTATATAGTGTCGTCTAATAATATTCTTGTTTCCACCAAAAACACTATTCACACTTTATTCTCTTTTTTTATTCCTTGTATTCATAAAGATGTCCTTGTTCTCTTTCGGGCGTTCCTTAACCCTTTTACGGAACCACTGGACTAATAACAGATATCGATTTGGATGACATGAGAATACTTTCTCTATTTGTATGCCACATCTTTATTTTCTTGACGAGAGATTATTCTTATATATATTGTCAATCCATTTACATCATTCATATAGTACACAAACACTGAACCCATATCCATTAAAATATTCATCCATTACAACCACTTATACATCGTAGTCAGAACCACTATTCACTTTTTCATTGATACAAAATAAAAGTTTTAATTCCTACCAAAAATCTGGGTTCTTACAGTCTCCCCTCCTTAAAAGGATTCCGTCCCGGAATCAGGTAGAAAACAATCGGGTGTTTGTTTTTCATTTCACTTTTCGGTTCCTCGGTCAATCCTTAATCATTCCAATCCTTGTACAACACATCTCACTAGTGCTACCATAGATCCTTTACTCTTTTCATCACTTTGCTCCTCTTCGTACATCACACTATCTTAGTTATGCTCATACTCATTCATATATTACTACCTTTATTGGTATCTATAGTGAATTTTGGTATTACTAATGCGCTGTGAATTCGGAGATAGCCTCTCTCACACTATGCATTTTCCTGACCACTTTAATCTTCGTAGAAGAATTTATTGAGAGATCACTATGATCAATGAACATTTGTTATATTGCATAGTTAGTACAGAAGGTGGCCAGCCTTTAGTACTTGACAAGCAATTAAACATTTACTGGTATTCCACTTAGACTTCTATCACACAGAAAGATAGTCACGTAGCAGTACCTCCCCTCCTTAAAGGGTTGTTCTTCTCAATTTATAAAGAAGATGTATAAGAAAGAAGAAAAGAAAAGAATTTCAAAGAATTATAGAACATTTTCTTGATGGCAAAATATCATGCTTAGAATTTACCTCTGAACAATAGAGGTTCGTCAAAGAAGAAAATAATCGTAATCGTATCGAATACTACTTTATCGAAATTTTACGTGTCAACATATCCTCGCTGCTCTTTCCATCATTCTATGAGCCTATATTCTTGTTTAATCTCAGCAACGCTCACCTTTGGAAATTCTTCAACCTTTCCGGTTAAATCATAGATTTCTCATTTGACGTCGTTGTTAGTGACGTTCCACACCACGCTACTAGCTCTTTCATATTCGTAATACTTAACGTTATCAAGTTGTCATCCTAAGAGTTCGTTAGAAAACCTATCCATCAATCCATTCATAACGTTCCTTGCTTCCCATCCATAATTACTTTATCAATCTCATCCTTCTCGTTATCTGATTCTTATAATTTTTGTTATTCATCTCCGCCATCTTCTCATTATTGAGACATCGCTTGTACTTGACACCTTCTTATTGGTAGCCCATCACCTTTTATTCAATAAGTATCACATCTATGGGGTCAAACTTTCCTTTGTTCGACCATCAAAATTCCAATTTCTCGTTCCATGAGTCTCCTTACTACTTAATCAATCTATTCCAAATTTCCTTGAATTCTCCCAACTTAAAGGAATTAATCTGTATGTCATTTATACTTTAAATTTCAACTTTCCGTTGTGTCCAATAACTTTTCATGTCAATTCCATACTTTTCTTTCTTCATTGCTGGGGTTCTCAGGACTCCGCATATCCAACTCCCTTATTGATCCTCAACGCTATTTTCTTTATATCAGCCATCTTGTTTCTATTTCGACTATTATTTCTTTAAGAACCATCATGACATTATCATTTATTTCGAACATCTCGTCATTCCAAAATTAAATCATCCGAAATAAATCTTGCCGATTTCTCTAATTTAGATCCAATATAATCTATTTTTGCTAAACTTGTCTCTCCAAATCTCATTAATCATTTCCACGGGGACACCTTTAGCATCATGAATCTCTAGCCTCATATTCTCTATCTTGTTTGCGCGGAAATACACCTACATAAACTTGTTTGTCATTCATCAACATGCCATATAGCTTATCAATAGCAGTACCATCTGTATCTTTGATCGTTATCTAATTCCTTAGAAGAATCGCCACTACATTAATGTAGTCCTTTGTTGAATCACTCTCGTTTGCTGTTTACATAGTGCTTTAATAGTTAATCAGACAGGTTTCATAGTCGTCATATCCAAAAATTCTCTAGGAAGACGAACTAATCACTATTCCTTATTCATAAGGAATACTTCCTGAACTTGATGTAGATATTAATGAAGCAGATAAAATTGCAGAAGAGTTTCAAGCCTCGCAGCTATGACGGGTTGATGAAATCATACCTCTTCAGTAGGAGACTGGAAACTTAGCGGTTTACTAAGTCAACTTTATATCATGGTCCTGATTTACCTCAGAATAGGACCTTCTAATGTAGGTAATATGCTTAAGACGATATCAGGAATTAAATCTTTACTTAAACTATTATTACAGTTGATTCCTGCACAATCATCAGAAGGAACGTAAATTCCTCCACTCCGATATGACCTTCAAGGTCCTTCCAAATATCATTCTGTTTTCTTTGGTATGAGAATTTATAATTACTCCCCTATACTTAAAGTGTCGGCCACCTCATTGGCCTTTCCTGACAATAATAACTTCTCACAATCACTGTTTTTTTATCTATTCCAACTCAAACTTTTCTACCTCATTCCCATCACTATTTGGTGAATGCATTCTCCCTTGCTCTGCTGAAGGAGAAAGTATCTATCAGTCTTTTTTTCCATAAGTCATTGTTTCCACCTTTCCGTGTGAACTTTATCGCGGTTACTCCCAATCATACCTAGGATATTTCTTTTCTTAATCCTTTCTTGTTTTAGGATAATCTCAACCTTTATTTGGTTCAATCCATACTTCCTCATGGTCTCACACATGCCTCGCCTGGCATTATTATTATTGGGTCATACATTCCCTACCAAACTTCTATTCAGAATATTACCCTTTTTCCTGTAAGGTTTCTTAGGTCATCCTCGTCGTTCCTCCTGTATTTTCTAGGTACAGGGTATATCAAAATATCCTTAATCGATTCTATAACAATTCTGTCTACGTACTTTCGGTAACTCCTTAAAGATTATTGTTGCCTTATTCAATCCAACTCATATCACCTGAATTCATAGTCTTTATTAGGGGTAATGCCACCCTTTGTGCATCCCCAGGGTTCATCTTAATTTATGGATATTCTATCCTCAATTCCATTTTCAAAAATACTTACATCCTTTAGTTCTTTTAATAATATCTCAGTTCTTTATACTCACTTCTCTAGGCACTATACTTTAACTCTTATAGTCTCTCTGGCTGCAGTCCTCATTTCCTCAAGGGTAAACTCTTTATCCTTAACAGGATTCTCCTTCATAGCTGGAACCTCCTTCGGGTCCTCAGTAGGGTACTCTATCGAGTCTTCAAGCCGATCGTCAACATATAATAAAGCATCCTCTTGCTGCTGCTCGTAAGCCTCAAGGTCTGTCGCCTTGCTCGTCGATACGATATCGAGCTAAATTACTATCATGATACTTATAAGTTCCCGTAAGGGTTTTAAGTGAACTTGGAAAGAGTTCTTATTATCTTAATGAATTTATTATTATAACGTCGCATCATCTCTGGGATATATAACTCGAGCTCTGATACCATTTCTGTAAAACCCCCAGATCCGGGGTCAGGGATCTGGTCGTTACGACCTCAATATCCACCCTCAAAACCAATATAAATGAAATTACAATCTTATGACCTAAAACAACAACAACTCACCTGTAATAGTCCCAGAGATGAAATAAGAGTAACCTTCAATATTATTAATCACAAGTTCGAGTTTTTACAACCCAAAGAATTTTCATTAACTATAACATGCTCTTTGCCAGCCATTTATAAATGCCAAATAAATACATACATTAGCTACTCGAAAGCTAACATCTAGCCTGCCAATAACTTCTTACTCAGCAGTGGCAGCTATGATCTCAACGGTTAATCCTCAGACTGCTATCAATTGCTTGCACCAATTACGCCTTATGCAACCATTAGATCTAGCTGTTGTTGTGATATAATAGATAAAGCAAGGGTGAGCAATAGCCCACCAACAATAATATAACTGAACAACAATATATATAACAGTTCAAAAGTATTTTGAAACCATATGCCATGCATTTGACGAACATAATGCCAGTATAATATGAAAGATGAAGTTACAAGGTAACTCAAAAATATACTTCTGTGGAAATATCTGCTATGTCAAAGATAAGCAAGATAGCATTATTTATCATAACAGAGGAACTTGTAGAAAAATATTGCAATTCCAGATTCAATCACTTTTTCACCTGCCAACACCGATAGTGTTGCAGAAAATTTCCAACATTTGAAAGGTGAACTAATTCCGGAGCATTGACGCGCCAGGAGCCATAACATTTTACGATGATCAGTCGCATGTTATGCTCCCCATCATTTGTTCTATACATGTAAAAGGAAGCATCGACGGATTTACTTGTCAACGACCCTCTGGAACCCCCCGGCCAACGGTTGGGCCATTGCAGGACCGGCGCCACTCGGCCACTTACGCGGCTCCTAGTTCGTACATCCATAACTCTGAAACATAAAGTTCGTACCCCTTTCCCCAAGTGTAATACTTGTTGATAAGACTCCACAAAGTAGTCGTATCTAGTTGGAAAGGAAAACTCACCAATATTTCCCAAGATACTGCTTGTTAATGGATATCAACTTGTTCCAACATTCTTACCCCTCGAATGATGAGAAGGTACGCAGGATTTGATAGATAAACAACAACCAAGTTACGAGGTAAAAGAATAGTTTCAAAAGATTTATGACCGGGAAGTCAACAAGATAAATAGCATCCCTCAAGTAAGGTTCCCTTATATTTGGAAGATAGACTCAATGAAGAATGAAATGTGAGAACCTTTCTTGATATAATATAATAATAATACCGCTCTGAAGAGATTTCAGAGTACTGAAAGTCGAAGACAACATTTGAAGAGGAATAAATAATATTGAAGTTGTTTCAAGGTGTTGAATTAATATTCAAAGAATATTTACCGAATCAGAAATATTTAAAGAATATTTAAAAGTATGAAAGAATATTTTAATCGAAGTATTTCTCAGGATAACTCTTCAAATGAATAAAGAGAAAGTATTTATTGAATAAATGAATACTTAAATGAATATTCAAAATAATATTCATTTAATATTAAGACTTGAAAGGAATATTTGAAATAATAATTTGATAAATAAATAGAATTTCAGATGAATATTTCAAATAATATTCATTAAGTAAATAGGAACTTAAATGAATATTCAAAAGTAATATTCATTTAATGAATAATATTCTAAATGAATATCCAAATAATATTCATTTAGTAGTCCAAGCTTTAAGATAATATTCGAAATAATATTCGATAAATGAATCGACTTTAAATGAATATTGAAAAATAATATTCATTGAATAGATAACGTTTAAATAAATAATTGAAGTAATGATCGCTAATTAAATACTCTCGAACGAGTATTCAAAATATTATTCGTCACGTAAATAATGTAAAATATTTACTTAAATATTTTCCCTCGAAAGTAGTTACGATATATCAAGAAGTACTGACTCCCGGTCTATATTCAACGAATACGATATATATACCCTTCTCTAAGGGACTAGCAATAACCGGCTTATAACTGATATATCCCATCTAGTCTATAAGCCAACCATAATCATGGAACAAGTATAACAATATAACTTGGAAGTAGGCATGCATGACATGGCATATGTATAACAGAAAGCATATATATATATATATATATATATATATATATATATATATATATATATTCACAACAACAGCCATAAAAGGATTTGAAACTTGCCTGGTAGTCGGGTGTGGGTAGAGGTAGTGTGCTCTGGGTCCGCTCGGTGATCTATAAACAATCAGAATATTGGAGATTAATAATGTAACACTTTTCTTTTTAAAAAGCTAAGTATAACTTAACTTAAGTCGAAACACGATTTTTGAAGTATCTCGTTATGCACCCTTTTCGTGTACTCTTATTAACCTCGATTCGACCCGAAATTTGTTCGTTAATAAGGCATGTCATTATGCTTACACTTGGTAGGTACTTAAGCCGTATAAGTGCTAAGGTTGATCGTTAACAAACCAAGATTATACCTCGAGTTTTATCGCCCGTTTTCTAATTGATTTACCAAAGTGATAACCAAGTAACTTTTAAGGGTTCGTTCGCGCTTAACTTCGATTCAAACATTTTTATAAAATTGAAAAACGATCCGTTTGACATGAGGTTTTCTCCTACACCTTCATTATGATATCTAATATTTAATTACCAAGATTCTCAACCCAATTATTCATGTTAAGAGGGTTCAATTGCAGTTACGAATTCGTACTTACGGTTTCGAACCACTTGTAGTAAATCGGCCATAAATCCTAAACCGTAAGTCTGTTTGATTCGATTCTTTTTCCAAAATGATCTACGACTCGAGATCTACAAGGGTATGTTAAATAATTAGCCAGTTTGGACACCCAGAGCTACTGTGATGCACGGTTTTCAAGGTTTAACGAAAATCGGACATTACGACGGCTATAAATCGAACGTTCCAAAAATCGTAACATCAATACCAAGCCACACCGGGCATCCATACAACTTATACACATATTAATCATCCCCCAACTTTCCAAAATCATCTACTTTACCAACATGATCATCATATCTCTTAAATCAAATAATCACTACATAATCATGCTTATAATCATACTAACATCATCACTAAACTTAAATCCATCAAGAACATGCATAAATCTCAAAACAAGATCTAGGGTTTCAAGGGTATACCTTCCTTGGAGAGTGCTACGACCTTCTAAGCCTTGATTTGTCCATGTATAGCCTTATTACAACTTAGATCCACCAAAGAAAATAAGAACTCAAAGTTAGTTTCTAAGATTTACTATACATCACCAATCTTGTAAAATTCATAACAAATCGAAAAATAAAAGTTTGGCTCTCAACTTTTTACCACATCTTGGCCTTTTCATAATATTTGTTTTGAGTCCTAGATCATCAGATTTGAAGCTTCCTAGCTAGGGTTTTGAGCCCCCTTTTTCCGCTGGACAGAAACTGTCCCGAACAGGGCAGTTTGGTTTCTTCAACTTTGGGGAGGGGTTTAACTAGGCTATACTACTTGGATTGCCATGAAATTTTGAAGGAACCTTGCCCATGGAGTGGAGAATCTATGGTTACAATTTGGTGATTTTATCATGGATAGATATGGAGATATGAATTTTTCTTTCATGGTGGTTCTTGCTGGGCAGGTTTAAGAAAATGGAGAGAATGGAGTTGTCTTGCTTTTCTTTTGCTCTCATCTAATCTAATGTGCATTATTGTGATGTATGGAAAATATCTTGCATAAAGTGGCTTTATTAAAGTGTTTAAGTCATCCCATGCATCATCTTGGACATGTTTTAGTGTTTTGTGGTGAGATGAGGTGTTTAAGCTTACTAAATGGTTTGATTTCTAATGTTACTAGTTAGCTTTGTAACTAGCTTGGTTACTTGATCCTATCCACTTGCACATGCTTGTATCTTGGCTCTCTGCTTGTTTCTTTGTCCGGTTATTACTCAATTCATTGATCGTTTGGGGGAATATCGCAAAGATTTCTAATTACGGTTTTACCGGAAATCGTCCTAACATTTATACTATCATTCTCAATTCTCTTTAATAATTCTTGAATTCATATTCCTTACATCTTTTTAATAAATCCTTAAGTCTTTCAGTGTCCAGAGAAATCTCGGGGAAAATAAAAGTGCTATTTTTCAGAATCCGATAACATTTACATACACTCTTTTTCCCATTGGATCATTAATACGAACTCAGAAATCCGTTCCGGGTACTTCTATATAGTGTCGTCTAATAATATTCTTGTTTCCACCAAAAACACTATTCACACTTTATTCTCTTTTTTTATTCCTTGTATTCATAAAGATGTCCTTGTTCTCTTTCGGGCGTTCCTTAACCCTTTTACGGAACCACTGGACTAATAATAGATATCGATTTGGATGACATGAGAATACTTTCTCTATTTGTAGACCACATCTTTATTTTCTTGATGAGAGATTATTCTTATCTATATTGTCAATCCATTTACATCATTCATATAGTACACAAACACTGAACCCATATCCATTAAAATATTCATCCATTACAACCACTTATACATCGTAGTCAGAACCACTATTCACTTTTTCATTGATACAAAATAAAAGTTTTAATTCCTACCAAAAATCTGGGTTCTTACAACTCTCATATGATTTCAATCGAAATTCCTCAAGCTCGTTTAATTGAAGAAGTCGCCTTTCTCCAGCTACAACAAAATCAAAGTTAAGCTTCTTGATTGCCCAAAAAGCTTTGTGCTCTAACTCCACAGGCAGATGACAAGCTTTTCCATACACCAATTGATAAGGTGATAATCCCAATGGTGTTTTATATGCGGTTCTGTAAGCCCAAAGACTATCATCTAGCTTCTTAGACCATCCTTTCTTGTAGAATTCACCGTCTTCTCTAGGATTTGCTTGATTTCCCTGTTAGAAACTTCAGCTTGCCCATTGGTTTGAGGATGATAAGCACATGCTACCTTGTGACGAACACCATACTTTAACAACAATGATGTGAATTGTTTGTTGCAAAAATGTGTTCCCTCATCACTAATAATAGCTCTTGGGGTCCAAAATTGAGTAAAAATATTCTTCTTCAGAAATTCAAGTACCATAGATGCATCATTGGTTGGGGTAGCTATGGCCTCAACCCACTTGGAAACATAATCAACAGCCAACAATATATATATATATATATATTGATTCTGGAATGACATTACAAAGGGCCCAATAAAGTCAATACCCAATACATCAAACAATTCCACCTCCAAAACATAATTCAAAGGCATTTCATTCCTTCTAGAAATATTACCCATGCGTTGACAACGATCACATATTTTAACAAACTCATGACCATCTTTAAAGAGAGAAGGCCAGTAAAAACCTGATTGTAAGACCTTTGCTGCAGTCCTTTCACCTTGAAAATGACCACCATAAGGAGAATTGTGACAATAGCTCAATATGCTTTCTATCTCATCATCAGGAATACACCTTCTTAGAATATTTTCTGGCCCAAGCTTGAAAAGAAAAGGCTCATCCCATAGAAAAGATTTAACCTGATGCAAAAACTTTTTCTTTTGCTGATAGTTAAATTCATTAGGAATGATATTGCTTACCAAATACTTAATAAAAACAACAAACCAAGGAAGTCCTTTATTATTGATAGCCATAAGTTTTTCATTAGGGAATGAATCATCAATGATTTGAGAATTATCAGAATTCTCATTATTCTCCAACCTGGATAGATGATCGGCAACTTGATTTTCAGAACCCTTCCTATCTTTGATCTCCAAATCAAATTCTTGCAAAAGTAGAACCCAACGAATCAAACGAGGCTTTGCATCTTTCTTCTCAATCAAATATTTGATAGAAAAATGATCAGTATACACAATCACCTTGGTACCCACAAGATAAGACCTGAATTTCTCAAAAGCATACACCACAGCAAGTAATTCTTTCTCAGTAGTAGTGTAATTAAGTTGAGCACCAGAAAGAGTCTTACTTGCATAGTATATAGAGTGAAAAATCTTGTTGCATCGTTGTCCAAAAACTGATCCAACAGCAGAATCACTAGCATCACACATCAACTCAAAAGGAAGACTCCAATCAGGGGCAATGAGAATTGGTGCAGAAATCAATTTCTTTTTCAACTCCTCATATGCAGCTAGGCAAGAATCATCAAAGATAAACTTTGTATCTTTTTCAAGTAAGTTACATAAAGGCTTTAAAATTTTTGAGAAGTCCTTGATGAAACGCCTATAGAAACCAGCAAGACCAAGAAAACTTCTAACTCCTTTTGCAGAACTAGGTGGATGAAGCTTCTCAATAGTTTCCAACTTAGCTCTATCAACCTCTAAACCTTTGCTTGACACTTTATGCCCAAGCATAATTCCTTCTTAAACCATAAAATGACATTTCTCCCAATTGAGTACTAAATTAGTTTCCTCGCACCTTTGCAGTACCCTTGTCAAATTCATCAAGCATGCATCAAAAGAATCACCAAGTACAGAAAAATCATCCATGAAAACCTTTATCCCTTGCTCTACCATGTCTGAAAATATAGCCATCATACACCTTTGAAAAGTAGACGGTGCACTACACAATCCAAATGAAACCCTTCTAAAAGCAAAAGTACCAAAGGGGCATGTAAAAGTAGTCTTCTCCTGATCTTCTGGTGCTATAGCAATTTGATGATAGCCAGAATACCCATCCAAGAAACAATAGAACTCCTTACCTGCTAGTTTATCAAGCATCTGATCAATGAAAGGTAATGGAAAATGATCTTTCCTTGTAGCTTTGTTCAACTTCCGGTAGTCCATGCATACCCTCCATCCTGTGACTGTTCTGGTAGGAATGAGCTCGTTCTTTTCATTAGCCACAACTTTGATTCTACCCTTTTTCGTCACACATTGAACAGGACTAACCCAAGAGCTATCTGACATAGGATATATGATTCCTGCATCTAGCCACTTGATGATCTCCTTCTTTACCACTTCTTTCATGATAGGATTAAGCCTCCTTTGATGTTCAATAGTAGGCTTATGTCCCTCCTCTATTGAGATTTTGTGCATACAAAATGAAAGACTTATACCTCGAATGTCAGCAATTTTCCACCCAATAGCTTTTTTATATTCCTTCAACACTCGAATCAACTTTTCTTCTTGTTCAACTGAAAGAGTGAAAGATATAATCACCGATAAAGTGGAATTTTCTCCAAGAAATGCATATTTGAGATGTGATGGTAGTTGTTTAAACTTTAATTCAGGAGGTTCTTTAATGGAAGGCTAGATGCCTTAGATTTCTTGGGCATCTCAAAAGATTCAAATTTCTGAAATGGTCTTCTATAAGAAGGCAATGCATTAAGCTCTTTGATACATTCAGTAATTTCTTCACAACTTTCATCACCTGCTTCTTTTAAAGACAATTCTAAAGCATCCATAGTGTGATGTGTCATCATGTGCACATCATCATCACTTGTAATAGCACTCAAAGAAAAACAACTCTCCTCATCATTATAAAACTTCATGGCAGAAAAAATATTCAATGTCACCTGTTCATCCTACACTTGCATGGTTAATTCTCATTTTTGAACATCAATGAGAGTTCTTCCTGTAGCTAAGAATGGTCTACCAAGAAGTAAAGGAATATCTGCATCTTCTTCCATATCAAGCACAATAAAATCGGCAGGAAAGATAAATTTGTCCACCTTCACAAGAACATCTTCAACAATGCCTCTTGGATATGCCAAAGATCGGTTTGCCAATTGCACCCTTACTGATGTAGGCTTCACTTCTCCAACTCCTAACTTCGTGAAAATTGATAGTGGCATCAAATTCACACTAGCCCCCAAATCACATAGAGCTTTTCCAAAGTATTATGTTCCAATAGTACAAGGAATAGTGAAACTTTCTGGATCTTTGAGTTTTGGTGGAAGCTTTTTCTGTAGAATAGCACTACACTCCTCAATTAAAGCCACGATCGCAAATTCTTCCAATCTTCTCTTCCTTGACAGAATATCCTTCATAAATTTGACATAACTTGGCATCTGTTCTAATGGTTCAACAAATGGAATATTAATGGATAATTTCTTGAAAACATCCATAAACTTCTGAAATTGCTTCTGCTTTTGTAATCGCTGAGGGAATGGAGGTGGAGGATATAATGGCTTCTTTGGTGTTGATGCTACAACTTGAGGATTTGAGAGCATAATAGGTTCTTCATTCACCACATTTTCAGGATCTTCATTAGAATGCCTTTTTATAGCTACCTCATCATCAACTTTCTTTGTATTCCCTTCAATTTCCTTTCCACTTCTCAAAGTAATTGCCTTACAATGCTCCATTTTATCATTCTTTGGGTTTGGCTCTGTGTCACTAGGTAATGAACCTTGAGGACAATTATTGATAGCACTAGCCAATTGCCCCACTTGCATCTCCAAAGCTCTCATGGAAGCACTTTGACTTTGAATCAAAGCATCAGTTTTCTGCATGTACTGAAGTAGAAGATCTTCAGTGGTCGGCTTCTTTTCCATCTCATGCGACCTTTGATTCTGTTGAAAACCCGGTGGTGCATTAGGCTTGTATGGCATGTTTGGTCTAGCATTATTATTCCATGAAAAATTGGGATGATTCCTCCAACCAGGATTGTAAGTATTGGAGTATGGATTGTTTTGCTAATTGCTAGAATTCCCCATATAATTCACTGTACTAGACTGTGCTGCATCATGATAAATCAATGGACATTGCTGAGTTGGATGTCCTTCCCCACACATATCACAAAAGATAGGAACATTTTGAACTTCATGAGCCGGATGAATGGGTTTATGCCTATCCACTGACAAAGATTCAAGCTTTTTGTTCAAAGCTTCAAACTGAGAAACCATTTGAGCCGAGAAAGATGTCAAAGGATCTACTTCATGCACACCTGCAATGAACTTGTTCGATCATAAGCCCTACAATTGTTTGAAGTAATATCCTCTAGAATCTCAAAAGCATCCTCGGGATATTGATTTAACAAAGAACCCCTAGCTGCTCCATCAACTTGGGTGGCACACTGAATTGTCAAACCATTATAGAATGTTCGAATCTTCTATTGATCAGAAAGTCCATTTTGTGGACACTTTCGCAAAAGATCTTTAAACCTCTCGTAAGCATCATAAAGAGACTCCATGTCAAACTGTTGAAAATTCTGAATTTCCTTAATCAACCTTTCAGTCTTTGCCGGTGAAAAGTACTTGTTAAGAAATTTCTCAACAAGCTAATTCCATGTAGTGATAACCATTCCCTTGCCCTTCCATCCAAAGAACGACTAAATAGCCACAATCTGATTGCTTCTTTAGAAACACCACTCATCTTAAAGTTATCAACAATCTCAAGAAAATTCCTCAAGCGAGCATTAGGATCTTCAGCAGAGAGACCATTGAATCTGTTGTCCCTAATAGCCTGCATTGTTGCTGAATCAACATGAAAGTTATTTTCTACAATAGCTGGCCTTGCAATACTAGAATGAATGCCATCGAAAGAAGGAATGATGTACTCCTTCACCCGTAATCGCCTTTGAGCATTAGGATCCGGAGGATTGTTATTATCACCCATCGTGGATGATTGATTCCTAGCTTCTTTAGATTTCTTTTTATTCCTTCTTGCAGTTTTCTCAATCTCCAAATCAAGTGGAATGAGTGAAGATGAGCCAAGTCTACGCATACAACGATAAACTCCTACAAAATAGAACAAAAGAACAATAAAAGACTTGATCTTAAAATACTAAACAATCTAAGCCCATCTCCAATCGTTACTCTATCTTTATCTTCAAAGATAAAGTAATTTCACTTCATATCTTTATTCTTCTCCAAACACTCCTCTAAACTCTATTTGAAATTAAAGATAGAGTAATGAATAGTATGAGTTCATATTTGAAGTTAAAGATAGAGTAACTTTATATTTGAAGTTAAAGTTGGAGACCATTGGAGATGAAATAGTACAACTTTAACTTCATATTGTACAACTTTAACTTCAAATATGAAGTTAAAGTTGAACCATTGGATATGCCCTGAGGATATTAACAAAGAAATACTTAAAAGTAGTCCCCGGTAGCGGCGCCAAAAACTTGTTAGCGATTTTACAACCTTAAATGCAAGTGCACATATCGTAACAAATAGTATATAAATTCGTTCCCACGAGGACTAAATCTAAGTTGTCAAGTACCATACACTATTCTTCTTTCAATTCAAGTCAAAATAATAAGTGGTTTAAAAACATGAACTATATCACTAAATATTCAGCAAACACAATTAATATTCCAAGATTTATGAAGCTAGGCCTTTAATTTTAACTTGTGTTCTTCAATAAGTTACTCTTTTATTCTCTAGTTTAGTACTCCAATTGCTAGTCTAAGGTTTTAAACTAATCACAAGGACCTTCCGAATCTCAAGTGATTCTAATTCATCAACTAATTCCCATATTCCTATGAAGAATTTAAGTCTTAGAACAGTATTAATCTCCACCTTAATTGACTACCTAGGATGTTTAAGTATATTCCTATCTTAAACACAAATTAGCAATTTACTAATCCCAAGCTATACAAATTATGCCTAAAATTAGGTTTTCTTTCCCAAGTCAATCTAACTAGCTTCTTAACCCGTGAGGCATGGGCTAGTTCTCTTGTACAAGTCAGTTGAATATATGCGCTCAGCGAGATATATATTTCATAATTAGTATACATCTCTTCTAATTTTGCATGCAGCTAAGTACAAAGTTACTGAATGTCAAAGAGATCAGGTATTTAACAGCAGCATCTAAAAAAATGGTGCAGACATCAAGTATTTACTAATCTGCACAACAGATTTACGCTACTCCTCGAAAACTTCTAGGTGTCAGACACCAGTAAATAGTCGATAGTGCGATTCCCAGTGCTCTTTTGCCTGCTTCGTACACTCAACCCTTTCAGACTGACGATGTTGTTCCCAATATTCTGGACAGCTGCTTCATTATGCACAGAAGTGAGTAACAATAAAATGGTAAATGTGTACTCTCATTTCTATGACAAATCAAAAAAAATTCATACCTTCTACTTAATAATATGTTCAACTCTTCCAGATGGACAACACATTCATAAACTCCTGCCTGAATCAAAGCAAATAAATCACGAAGCTATTGTAACAACCCAAATTTTCAAAATAAAATTATTATTATTATTTTCATCGACCGATAGGTGTGATGAAAGAGGAGAATAGTTAAATATTATTTTTTTTATATTATATTTTTAGTTATTCGATTGTGGAGCATTTATGTGATTAAATGTTGTGTGTGTATGATTAAGTGGAAAGTGAATTTGATTAAAATTTTTATGAATTAAGTTAATGTGACTTAACTGCCTAAGTTATTATGTGAGTTATATGAATTAAATCGATGTGTATATGTGACTTATATGTATAGTTGGTATGATTAAATATGCTTATATAGATTTTCATTTCCATTTAAATGCTAGTTTAAAGCACTGTTTAATTTTTCTAAAATTTTTGGAGCATCGCAAAATCATGAAATCTCTTTCATATTGTTCTTTAGTATTTAGAAATGTTTTAAAAATGCAAGTTTATTTTATTTGGGCTCCACTAATTTTTAATGAGTTTTAAAGTCTTACCGTCTTTTAAGATGGTAAATATTGTAAATTCTCTAATAAAATAATTACAAGTTGTAAAAATATATTTTTGGTACGTATGTGTTCCTAATTTTATACTCTTGTTTATAAAAATAAGATTTTGATTTATTTTGGGCTTTATGGATTTTTAAATGATTTTAGCAAGGACATTTTTTTTAAAAGACTATTTCTTGTAAAATTCATATCTTGTTATTTACAAGTCCTAATAATATTTTAAAAATATGTGTGTGAACCTTATTGGGTAAATTTATTTTAAAAATATAAAATCTTAGAATTTTTATCAAAACCATTTAATTTTGATATTAAATGACATATAGATTAATACTTTTAAGTAGAAAGTGGGTGTGAGATTACTAATTTACCTTAAGGGTGTTAAAACTCCCTTTCCCTTTTCTTTTTTCATTTCACCGAGCTCTTCCCTCTCTCTTTTTCTCTCTCACGTATGCTCTCTTCTCTCTCCCCTTCATTTCTCAATTTTTGATCTTTTATTCACCTTGTTAATTGATTACTTGAGAGATTATGTTAGTTTAAGTGATAAATGAGAATGGGTTGTAATTGTTTTCAATTTTTGGTTCTTGCATGTATGTATATATGCGTATGTGTGTATATATAGAGGTTTGAGTGAGTTTAACTTGCATGCAATAGGATTTAAGGGGTCATTTAGTGTTGTTTGTTAATGGGTAGCATTTAAAAATGGATTTGGAGGTGAAATGGGTTGGGGATGCCGGAATCCGGCCACCACCGAACCACCACCACCGCCGGACATGACCTTAGGGTCCGGTGGGCTTGATTATGATGACTTAATGCTTGATATGATGTTTTGGAAGTTGGTTTTAATTGCATGTAATTTTTCTTTTTTAAGGGTTTGAGTTTTGAACTTGTAAATCATGATTTTGGATATGGGTTAGCTTTAATATGATGTTGTTGATGATTTTATGAAAAGGAATTAAGTTGCATGTCAATTTTGAGTTAAGTTTGTAATTTTGAATTAAGTTGAGGTTCAAGGGGGTTTTGAATGTTGTTTTGATTAAGTATAAATAGGTGAACTATGTTGAATATATGCATGTTCTTTGGGGTGTGTAATTGTAGTTAAGTAGAGGTTTAATGGTAAGATGCTAAGTGATATGTATATATTTGTGTGTACTGAGTATATGTGTGTGTATGCTAGAGATTCTATGTGTTCTATTATGCCAAATAGTGTTATATGATAAAAAGGTGTTTACTTGAGTTAATAAGTTATACTAGTTGTCTGAATTCTTGTAAAATCAATATAAAATTGAATAATGATCAGATGATGTTGAATCTAGAGTCCTTAGAAAGGTATTTCGATTGCCTACAATTTTCGTTCTCTGCGTTTTTGGAAATTCCACTGTTAAGTGCCTGTTTTCTGCACTTTAGTAACTGGACAGAATTATTTGGTTGATGAGAGTCCTGATTTCAAAAATTCATAGTAAATTGAGTATTCATTAAAAAATTCTGAGTAAAATCATTTCGGAAAGCTCTTTTCAAACCCTATGTTTTTCATTTACATTCCGTTGTCAAATTCTATGATCTTAATATGTTAAACTTCAAAACACTAGTGTACACAGGGACTGATTCTGTTTTAACAGTCCACGTTTTGATCGATTCTAAATTCGTTACTTATCCGTTTTAGATGAGCCTTATTATTCTGGAAAGGTCTCGAAATGTTCTTCGAGTTTTGTGTTAGGTACTTTTTAATTTGGGGTCATCTTCATAGAGTAAAATTAATTTCTTTCAGGCTGGTCATAGCTGATTTTGACTATAAGGGTTATTTTGAGGTATCTTGAATTGTTGTTGTGAGTATAGTCATAAGCAATACTAAATAGCTATAATATAAAGTAAGTTGAATGCTTGTTTATGTTATGGAATGATTGTTGTTTGTGTCGATTGTATTCCGACTAGGAATGTGATATAAGCCTGGAAGTGCTGCGGAATTTTTCTAAATCTTAAACCTTTCTAAATATTATCGACACACTTTCCACTGCTAGCTATCATATGGTCAATCGGAATACCTTATGTGTTACTTGTTATGTGAGTTATATTTTAATCACTTTTTAAGAATTTACGTGGTATGATAATGAAATATTGAGTGATTGATTATAATCACGAGTTTGACTTGGATTATTAAAGAATTAGAACTTGCTTGTTGGATCAGTTAAATTCCGATTGGTAACGCGATAATACAAAGGAGATGCTGCCAAAATTTCTAAAGAAAAAATGTGAATAACTTCTCTTATGTTTAAACTGACATATCTCTTGTATATAATTATTATTATCAATCGGAAATATTAACTGAGTTACGTGTTATGTGATTAGGATGTCGTATGCATGCTAGATATACGAATATATGTTTACATGATTAAGTGTTAACGACTATAAGGATAGTCGCTATTGAATTTGAGTTCAATTTATGATTTAAGATTTGTCGGACATAGACCTTAGATGTTATAAAGTTATTAAGTGTGAATGCTTGGTTAAAGTGTTGATTTTGGTAAATTGTTGTATACACCAGGAAGTGTTTTATATAAATATTTATTATTAAGATAAACGTGTTAGAGTATGCGTACTAGCATCGGTAGACCGCATGTTTATCTCGAAGACTAAAGTACAGTATTGAGTTAACTATAGAATCGACGTGCGGACTCGATCGCGGTGAATCATGTTAGGAATAATTCATGAGTTGTGATGTTAAGAATAGAATTTGCTAATACTTCTTGTATATCCTGATTTTATAAAGGATTTAGCACTTTGTATAGGATATATGTGTTAGACAGTAATCTGTAGAGTTTAGTCAGGAACAGTGCGTCAAAGACTACATTTCAGGAACTAAGAGCAGATCCTGATACAGCAAGTCAGATCCTGATCAAATACTGATGGGATGATAAGATCCTGATGCAATGGGAAATCCTGATATCAGTCATGTTACTGATGATGTCATTATGGATGCTACAGAAACTGGCAAGTGCTATAAAACAGGATCTTTGTTTTTGGAGAACAAGCAAGAAGATATTGTGAAGGAAACGAATTCTCTATTGATGGAAACTATCAACTGGACGGCAGAACATTGTCATAGATAGATTATAATTCTGTTATTAGTTGATAGGTAGCATTATAAATACTCTCTCAATATTATTGTAAAAAGAGCGAATTGTGAATTTTAGAGTACATATCGTGTGAAGCTCTGTATAAGGTTTGTATTCGAGAGTTCGAAACAAACAGAGAGAGAGAGAGATTTGTATTGTCAGCAGCTGCTAAAGGTATTGTACACCTTTGGTAGAGTTTGTATTTGATTTATTTAATAAAAACAAAGTTTGATTCATTCGTTTGTTCTTGTTCATCTAATCAAACAAAAATCAGACACGATTATATAACTTGTATTCAACCCCCCCACTTCTACAAGTTATTCGAGTTAACAAATCAAACTGGTGGCAATCGCAAGTGTATCGAATCGAAAGAGGATCAAATCAATAGATTGGACAAGCGGGACAAATGAAGGAATGTTCTCTATAAATCGTCAAGCGTACTTATTAGCTAGGAACTAAGGCAAGTCTACTAACCTTACACTTTCGTTCCGAGTATGCATGATTTTAAAATATTATACTTTCTTAAAAATGAATATTTTGCAAATGCTTTATTTAAACCCGTAATTCGCGAGAAATCATTCAAGTGAAGTAGCTTGTTCAGGCAAGTGTTAACTCTTTTCTTTTGATTGAAATCTTATAGCATGAACCTTATTGATATTGAGATTTGCCTTATGATTCTTATTCCTGAAAGAATACCTTTGCTATACCCTGAATCGAATCTCAAATATTATTCTGATTGTATCTTTGATTTACCATATCAGCTTATTTAATACCTATGATCAGTTCTTGAATCCCTTTCGAATGATTATTCAGATTTACATTCAACTTGTTGAAAAGTGTAAACCAGTTTTATTTAAATTGTCAGTAAGTATAGGGAATGTTTTATTGCTTGAATATTGAAACTGTTAAAAAATTGATTTTGAAATTGTGGGATAAAAATAAAAATGTTTTAGACCGTGATGTCGGTCTGTTATTATATGGTTTTATGCCATGGCCAATGTCAATAAGTGCCACCAGGATCATACAATAAAGGAGGAATCACATGTACGGGTGTGATATCCGGAGCTATTCGCGGGCTGATCACCCGGCTAGCTCGTAGCGTTCAAGTTGAAATCCCAAGTTTTTATATTGTTTTTAAAATTGATGATTAAAGTTGTAAACTCTTATCTTGATATCTCATTCCTTATGATTCAGTTCTTCAGAACTTAAACCAGATTTGGATATTGCTTATTCATCAGAACTTTGTTGAATACCCCTTTGCTACATTTGATAACTATAACATTATTAGTAGTTGAGCCTGATAAAGTTATTGTGAACCTCTTAATTATTCATCCCCTCAAGTTTGTCTATTCTAGTATGAGATTTGTTGAGATAAACATCAAAACTGATTTATATTCTGTAAGAGAATTTCCTATTTAAGTTCGTTGTTTAAACGTCAAAATTGTTTTAAAGCTTTGGAAGTGAATCATTTATTGAATTCTACAAACCTCCTCCTATTTGAAAATTATTATTATGAATATTTCAAAAATAGTATTATCCACGTATTGGATTTGAAAACTTCAAAGTTTTTCCAAAAGTATTTTAGTATACTATATTATATACTTGCTGAGCGCTTCTTTCGCTCATTTTTGCTTTTATTTAAATATTATTTTATAGAGATGAATAGTTGATGTGATCGGTCTTAGATTAGCTCGAAGCAGGGAAGGACTTGGATCAAGATGGTTTTGGCTGAGAGCATTCTGTCTTCCGAGATAGTCTACAAGATGTATAGTTAGACTGGTAACGTATTTATTACTTGTGTTGAAATATTTGTTGTATTAGAATATTGTGGCTGTTGTATACCTTATATCAAGGTGATACTAACAGCATGTTATTCCCAGATTACACACTTGTATAATTGTAGAAGGGGGGGGGGGTTGAATACAATTCTTGATATTTATAAATTTCTGATAAGAACCACAGAAATCTATACAGAGATAAT
Source organism: Saposhnikovia divaricata (assembly GCA_036435485.1). Lineage (NCBI taxonomy): Eukaryota > Viridiplantae > Streptophyta > Magnoliopsida > Apiales > Apiaceae > Saposhnikovia > Saposhnikovia divaricata. Next base: position 41,867,122 of record CM071599.1, read on the forward strand.
TGTCGAATGGAGAACAATACACAAACACATATAAAATTAGGTGGTTAAATGTACCACCTGATGCTTTTATTTGAAGAAAACTCTGTGATACAAATGTACACAGCTGCTATTTTACAACTCTTTAGCTTCTAAGGATATTCAAGAAAACCTTAGCTAAATAAACCTTCAAAAACAGTTTTCTTATTTTCTAAAGAGTTGCTACACTTGGTTATATATCCCAAGTTTACAAATGCTAACAAGAATAAGATAATACTAATCTAATCCAAGTTTACTTGCTGCTCCTTTCTTCTTTGTTTCCAAAAGTATGGCTACCATACTTCTTTTTGTACCTTTTATCAACCCATGTGATCTGTCAGACCCACCTATCTTAATCAACTGCTAATCCCCAGCTAGCATCCAATGAAAGTATTATTGATTATCCGTTGATAGTAGATTGGGCTGTATCCGTTGATACTAGATTTGAGCTGTATCCATTGATAGTATTCTGTCCTTATCCGTTGATACACTTTCACTTAGACAAAATTACATAGCATAACTTATTTACAATTGGCTACCCTATTCTGCCTATCCATTGATGGTCAACATGACTTTGGATAAAAACATTATCAACTGATAAATAGAGATACTGCAGTATGCTACAAAACCTCATCCATTGATGAGCTTCCTGTCAACAGATATAGTTATAATGCCTTATCCGTTGACAGTTACAAAACATGACTTATACAATTTGTGCATAAAATGTGAAGTTATCATCAAGTACAACATATTCCTAACAATCTCCCCCAATTTATGCTTGATGTTTATAAAGCCATAAATTTAGGACCTTGATGATAACAAAACATTTCCCTAGAGATTTTTACTGAAAGATGCATAATTGTATTAAGCTACAAAATTTTAAATACAGAAAGTTTGAGAAATTTACAGAGAAAGTTTGCTCCTCTAGTCTGAGCATATTAGTGATATTTTCTTCCTCTGGTTGGCAGCACTCTTGATTTTCCTTCCTTAGCAGAATTCAATTCAATCTGCACTTGGAGTTGCCTGTAGAAGGCTTCTTCTTCCACAATCTTTGAATTTAGCTTTGATTGTAACCATCTAAGGTACTGGGTGATAGCCTTAGACAATTGGTCCTCCAACCTGAAGAATCTCCTGTATCCATCTTCATCCCTGAATTCCATTATCCAATAAGGTTGAATGTGAATTTTCTGTCCATTGATTGGGATCTTCAACTTCTTGGGCAAACTAGATGGAGAATTCCATTCTACTCTAATCTGTTCAATCCTCTTGAGTATCTCACCCTTGGCTACCTTGGAGAACCCTGTATGTCTCTTAATGCTAGAGAATACTTTGGTTAAGATTTGATAATTCTCTCCAAGTACCTTCTGTAAAGGCCATGTCCTCTCCTTTCCTCCTTTGTAGGAAAACACTAATCTCTCAGGTGGTTGGTTGTATCTGTCAATTCCTCTCACTTCTGAAACTTCATCCATGAATAGATTAATGCCAGAATATTCTTCTATTTTTGCCTGGTAGATGTAGTCTTCCTTGTTCTCAATAGCTGATTGTTTAACAATAGAGGGCACCTTAGATACTAGGATAGGCCCCTTTGGAGTCTGCTTCCTTGGAGCCATTTTCTTCTGTGTTGATTCCAACAGAAATTTAGGAATCACAATTTTGTCAAACTCCACTGGTTCCTCCTTTGGTAGTATTGGCTCTCCATGGTAATTTACAGATGGGTTTTCTACCTGCTGGGGTATTTGAACTGGAGGTTGTATGCCACTTGTTTCTCTAGTTTCTTTCTGTGGAGATTTAGGTCTTTTGGCTTTTTGCTTTGTCCTTCCACCTTTTCTCTTAACTGGTTTAGGGAGTTCCTCAGGCTTCCTTTCTTCTCTTTCTATCTCATCCATTAGCATTTGAGCTAGCCTGGCTTGCTTCTCTTCTGAGTTTTCATTTGGAAATTCAGTGCTTGGATGAGCTTCTCTTAGCAGTCTTGAAGTCTCTTCTCTCTTAGCCTCAACAAATCTAGGATGGCTGTTGGATATATTTAAAACTTTTCCATTTCTTATGATTACAGCCATCCATTCTCTTACACTTCTATTAGCTTTTTCCTTGAACTCCTTGATTTGATTTCCCATTAGCTTCTCTTCATCATTCTTGGGAAATGGAAAGTCCAATTGTAACTTGTTCTTTCCATTTGCTTTTGGTGGAGAGTAAGCTCTGTTTTTTATGAAGGGTTCAAATTCCTTGACATAAGAAGGTTCAGCATCATAGAATGTAGGAGTCACAATTACTGGAGTGAGCACTTTCAGAATTGTAGTAGATATTGTTGGAGATGAGGTTTGGCTAGAGAACAGAGTTGATGCAATAGATCTATTGATCAATCTTTCTGACCTCATTATCCTTTCATAGTTTTCCGCTTTCATCTTTTGTAGAGCTTCAATTTTGGCTAGCTTCTCCTCTTCTAACATGTTTGAGAAAACAAACTCCTCAGATAGAGCTTCAGATTGGGGTTAGGATTTGCTGGGGGAAGCTTTGACAATAAAGTCCTGTGAATTGACCACTATGATAGGCTGCTGCTCCCCCTCACTTGCTGCTTCTCTTCTTTCAGAAATTGTGATTTGACTTGTAGTTGCCACAGCCTCTCCCACTTTCTCCCTCTTTTTGTTAGCATCAAGGGTTTGAATAGAAGTTGGGGCTGCAACTAAATTTTTTAAAAGTTGAGTTTGTTTCTGATGTTGAAGAAATTGCTCCATCTGAGATTCCATCTTTTCCACCCTAGTTGTGAGCTGTTGCACAGACTTAGCCATGCTGTCTTCTTTGATGAATCTTTGTTGCAACACTCTTTGAGTAGATGTGGGAGCAAGTTGCTCTAATCTGGAATCTACAGAAATCTTCACATCTTTGATATCTGTCTTGACCTCCTCTAAGTTTGATCTTTGTATTACCATGTGCATCTTTTACAACTTAAGAGAATCAATGACTTGTTGAAGAACAGCCTTTCTTTATGGATCTGCTCTTTGGTGCTCAGCCATGGCAGATTGATATTGCTTTATAATCTCCACATCGAGGTCTCTATAGGTATAGTTAGTACTAAATGTCCAATCATAAACACTATTAGTACCTTCATCCTTAGTGCTCTGGCTGTCTTCACTTTCATCAATGGATGGTAGAGCTTCTAAAGAGTCCTTGGCTCTTTGGAGTGACTGTAAGGTGTGCACGAGGTGCATTACCTCATCTGCTTCCACATTGCCCTGTTGTGCCAGAATTTGATAGGCAGGAACAGGATGAGTAAAGGTCTTAGCATCCAAAGAAATGAAGTCAATCACTGACTGATATTCTTTTTGATGTTCCATTTCCTTGGTTGCATCATCAACCCCCATTAAGTCACAAGCAATGGCTGCTCCTTCTACCCTTGTGACCCCTATAGTCCCTTCTCTCCTCTCATATCTCTTTTCTTGCATCAAGGGCTCCCCTTGGCTCACACCTCTCACACCCTCACCTTCACCTACTAAGGTGGAACTCTCATTCTCTCCTTTTGCCTGACCGGAAGAAATGGCCAGCCTCTCATTATTTTGCTCTCCTTTTGCCTGCTCTAAACGCAGCCTCTCACTCTCTTCCCTCATTCCTAGAAGTGTTTCAACTACCACTAGCTCTTCTACAGATGACACTGGAATGTCAAATAATGCAGTTGTATTGAGTGTAGAATGAGCTAGCAACGGATAAGAAATATCCGTTGATGAGGTAGTTATAGTTATCAACGAATGGCTTGATATGGGCACATCCGTTGATGGAGAAACACTTGGCAACGGATGAAGGATATCCGTTGAAGAAAGAAAAAGTTTATCCGTTGAAGAGAAAACCAACACTGAATCTGTGGAGAGTGATTTTAAGTTTGAGGCCACAGTTTGTATTGAGAATTCTGGAAAGGAAGATTGATGGTCCAACAATTCATCTGAAAGATGATGACCACCAATTGGTGAGTGAGGCTTCTCCATGAATCTTAAAGATGGAGAATCAGGAAATGATGTGGGAATCATGTCCACATCGAGAGAGATAGTTGGTGACGATGGATTATCATATGCATCGATTTGCAGGTTAAGATTTAGGGGATGTGACTCCACATTTGTTAAAGCCAAATCAAACTGAGTTTGAGAAGGTACAGTTTCCTGTACTGTGTGTGCACCCTGTGATTCCCCTATGGTTTTAGATTTTACTCTTCTTTCATAGGTTTTTGAGATAGGGCTAGTTGTGTCTCTGACCCTTTTGTGCAGTGTTCCATGTGGAGAACTTAATTCAGTAGTCATACCCTGTTGAGAGGATGTAACTAGAACTTGGCTTGTAGGTTCATTAACAGTCTTTTGAGAGACTGGAATGTTGGTTGCACCTGCCTCACCTTCCTTATCCTTAGGGTTTTCACCCTTTCCCTCACCACTCACTACCTCTTTCACACTCCCCTCAAGAGTTTTGGTAGGTTTTACAACAGGTGCCTTTTGAGAGACACTTGAGGTTTGCTTTTTAGATTTTGGTTTTGAGACTTTGGATTTGGTCACTCTAGTAGGAGCCTGTTTGGTCACAACTACAGACTCCATTGTGACACTAGAAGGCAAAGAAATTTGGGGATTAGAGATGGGAGTTTCAAGGTTGGAAACAGTTACCTCAACAATTGGTAGATATACCAATTGTACTCCTGGATGTAAGTCCATTCGAATTAAATCACTTAAGACTCTCTTCTCCTGAACAAAACATGTGAACTTGCTATCCAGGTTAGCAATGGATAGCTTATTCTCAGATACATGCAGGGCTAAGAGCATAAAAAATCTAGCAAAGTAGATATTCTTACTCCTAGTTTCTTTTTGACCTAATTTTGCTGCTATCTCATTCATGACTAGTGTGCCAAAATTATAGAATTTATCAGTCAAAAGCATGCACAGCATAACTAGCATGGAACGAGTAACAGTAGCAAAGTTGCTAATTTTGCCTGAAAAAGTTTTAATGAAGGCATCACAAAAATAACTCCATTCTTTAACCATTCCTTTCCTCACAATTTTCCCTAAGTTCTCAGTACCAAGGGCATAATTCATGGAATTAAGCATGGCAACAATTTCAGCATTACTGGGTTCATTCAGACAGTTGTTCTCAGGCAATTTTAAACAAGCAGTTATCTCATCAGAATTAACTATATAGTTTTTACCCTTTAAAGAAAAAGAAATTGTACCGTCTGTGCCATTGAACTCAGCAGATGCCCACACCTCTTCAATTACTTCATGGATTAGAGGAGTTGTGGCAGTCATAGCATATGACAATTTGCATTTCTTCACAAAATTCATCATGGTATGATAAGCTTCCGGAGCATTTACCGTATCAACAAAGGCCACGAAATTGTTCTTCTCATAGGTGAACCCAGTGGAAGACATCATCTTAACAATAGGCGCCATTGAAGTGTTTGAACTTTGGTTGCAGAGAGTTTTAGAGAAGAAGATGCAGTTTACTTAAGAGATTCTTGAAATTGGATAAAAGTGAGATGTGAGAGAGCAAAACAACCTTTTATATTTTCCAAGAGTCGAAAATAGAATAATTAAAAGTAATTACCCCATTGGTCAAAAGTACTGTCAGATAATAAAAGAAAAGAATAACTGCACCCATGATTAGATGTACGCATTTATCAACGGCTAGATAAAAAAAATTTATATCAACGGATATAAGATGAACGGTCGAGAAACAGTTTATCCGTTGATGACGTGGACAACCTGTTATCCGTTGACATATTAAAATCTAGTAATGTGTTTATACTACCAACAGATGAAAAGATATCCGTTGATAAGGTAATTTTGCCTTAGACAAAATTTTTGCAGAAAGTTTTTCTGAAAGTTTTTAATTCTCAAGTAAATCAAAACATATTTCTAGCTGCAATGCAGTATGATCAAATATCACTAGGAATTATGAAAATTAAGCATACCTAGTTCACCTACCAATCTTGTGAATGTGGATTCATCAAGAGGCTTGGTGAAGATATCTGCAAGCTGCATTTCACTTGGCACAAAGTGCATTTCTAATGTACCATTCATCACATGCTCTCTAATGAAATGGTATTTGAAGTCAATATGCTTGGTTCTCGAATGTTGCACTGGATTTCCTGTGATGGCAATGGCACTTGTGTTGTCACAGAAAATTGGAATCCTCTCAACCTTGAGACCATAGTCAACAAGTTGGTTTCTCATCCAAAGAATCTGTGCACAACAACTTCAAGCTGCAATGTACTCAGCTTCAGCTGTAGAAGTGGAGACTGAGTTCTGTTTCTTGCTGAACCATGAAACAAGCCTGTTCCCTAGAAATTGACAGGAATCTGTAGTACTTTTCCTATCAATTCTGCAACCTGCATAATCTGCATCTGAATAGCCAGTTAGATCAAAACCAGAATCTCAAGGGTACCAAATGCCAAGGTTTGGTGTTCCCTTGAGATACCTGAAGATTCTCTTAATAGCAATCAAGTGAGACTCTCTAGGATCAGCATGAAATTTAGCACAAAGAGAAGTAGAAAACATTATATCAGGTCTACTAGCTTTTAGATATAGAAGTGAGCCTACCATGCCTCTATAGCTTGAGATGTCCACACATTTTTCCCTAGTATTCAACTCAATCTTAGTTGCAGTGGCCATAGGTGTTTTTGCAGAGGCACAATCCATTAAGTCAAATTTCTTTAAAAGATCATAAATATATTTTGTTTGACTTATGAAAATGCCCTCATTAACTTGCTTCACTTGTAAGCCAAGAAAGTAAGTTAATTCACGCATCATGCTCATTTCATACCTACTTTGCATAAGCTTGGCAAACTTTTTTGCAAAGCTTCTCATCTGTAGACCCAAAGATAATATCATCTACATAGATTTGAACAAGTAAAGAAGAACCATTGACATTTCTATGAAATAAGGTTTTATCTACTATACCTCTTGTGAAGTGATTCTCCAAAAGAAATTAAGATAAAGTGTCATACCAGGCTCTTGGTGCTTGCTTCAATCCATAAAGTGCTTTCATGAGAAGATATACATATTCTGGAAATTCTGGATCTACAAAGCCAGGAGGTTGATGGACATAAACCTCTTCTTCCAGCTCTCCATTTAAAAAAGCACTTTTGACATCCATCTGATAGATCTTGAAATTGGCATGTGCTGCATAGGCTAGGAAGATTATAATTGCCTCAAGTCTTGCTACTAGAGCAAAAGTTTCATCAAAATCTATCCCTTCTTCTTGAGAATAGCCCTTTGCCACTAATCTAGCTTTATTCCTCACAATTATGCCATTTTCATCTGTCTTATTCTTGAGAACCCATTTAGTACCTATGACACTCCTATCATCAGGTTTGGGCACAAGCTTCCATACTTTATTTCTCTCAAATTGGTTTAGATCTTCTTGCATTGCTAAGACCCAATTTGGATCTAGAAGGGCATCTTCCACTTTCTTAGGTTCCTCTTGAGACAAGAAACTACTGTATAAGCATTCTTCTTGAGTGGCCCTCCTAGTTTGGACTCTTGAATTTGATTCACCAATGATTAACTCAAATTGATGATCTCTAGTCCATTTTCATGGAGGTGGAAGGTTTGATCTAGATGAGGTTGCTTCATTTTCATGAGCATGATCTTGTTGATTAGTCATTGAGTTTTGACTTTGAGAAACTCCCCTTGAGTTTGTTGTCCTTGCGGAATTTTGAAGTTGACTGTCAACAGATGCATCTCTTTGTCTATCAACGGATGCTCCATTTTGCCTGTCGACGGATGCATGAGAATGCCTGTCAACGGATGCATCGGATGCTTCAATATGACTGTCAACGGATGCTTCATTTCCAGTGTGAGCATCACTGATCTAGTTGGACCAACAACTCTTGGTGAATTTTCATGGTCATGATCTTCATTTCCCTCATCATCATCATAATACATTCTCCCTTCTACCTCATTCTTAAATTCCAACTTTTCATGGAAGCCTTCATCATTTAGACCTAGAATCTTTCGATCATCAAACACAACATGTACAGATTCCATAACAATGTTGGTTCTTAGATTGTAGACTCTATAGGCTTTCCCTGCTGCATATCCAATAAATATATCTTCATCTGCCTTTGCTTCAAATTTGCCTAAGTTATCTCCATGATTCCTTAGTACAAAACACTTACATCCAAAGACATGAAGAAAAGCTAAAGTTGGCTTCTTATCGGTTAACAACTGGTAAGGAGTCATTCCTCTAGCTTGATTGACCAAGGAAATATTCTAAGTGAAACATGCAATGTTGGCAGCTTCAGCCCAGAAGTATGTTGGTAATCTTGATTCACTTAACATTGTTCTAGCTGCTTTAATGAGAGTTCTATTTTTCCTTTCAAAAATCCCATTTTGTTGAGGTGTTCTCCATTCTCTTCACAGAAAATCTTCATTATGGAATTCTTGAATTCAGTGCCATTGTCACTCCTGATTCTTTTCACTTTGACTTCAAAACCATTGTTTACTATTCTGAGATGATTGATGATGATTTCACTTGCACAATCTTTGGAGTGTAGAAAGAAAGTCCATGTAAACTTAGAAAAATCATCTAAATCACCAGACAGTATTTCTTCTTTGAAATTGACATGACATTTACAGGACCAAATAAGTCCATATGCAGCAATTGAAGTGGCTGAACAATGGATGACTCTGTCTTGCTTTTGAAAGATGATTTCTTTTGATTCCCTAATTGGCAGGCATCACACAATCCATCTTTGATGAATTCCAATTGAGGGATTCCTCTAGCAAGATCCTTTCTTACCAAGTCATTCATAACTTTAAAATTCAAATGTGACAGCTTTTTATGCCATAGCCAACTCTCATCCTTGCTTGCTTTGCTGAAGAGGCAAGTAATGGATTCTGAGCTTACTGAGTTGAAGTCAGCTATGTAAAAATTTCTTTTTCTAAAGCCTATCAATAACACATTGTTGTCCTCCTTGGCAGAGACAACACAGGCTTCTTTTGTGAACCTTACTTCATAGTCTTTGTTACAAATTTGACTAATACTCAGCAAATTGTGCTTCAAACCTTCAACTAAGGCCACTTCTTTAATGATGACATTGTCTTTTGAAATCAAGCCATATCCCTTAGTATATCCTTTGCTGTCATCTCCAAAGGTAATTCTAGGGCCAGCTCGTTCCTTGAACTCTGTGAGTAGGGTTGAATCTCCTGTCATGTGCCTAGAGCATTCACTGTCTAGGTACCATAGATTCCACATGTTTCCCTGCACACATCCCAAAAACAAATCAAGTTGATTTTGGTATCCAAGCTTTCTTGGGTCCTTTCTTGTTAGCCTTTGACTTTGCACTCTTAGCATTCTTCATCTTAGATGTAGATGCTTGAGTGATGGGGTTTGATAGATGCTCATTTGCGTAAATACTTGATGCATGCATTTGTGGAAGATTAGCATACATGTTATTCATTCTTGGAATGTTCCATGACATTTGTGGCATAATCACAGATTGAGAATAAGGATTAGACACACATGGCATGTTCACATATGGATTTGTAAAATGAGCATTCTGATACAAACCAGGCATTGCAGGCATACATAGCATGGTTTGAGGTACATGAACAGGGGCCTTATTAACATACTTGCAATTAGAAGATAGGTGATTGACACTATTACAATTACTACAAGTTTTCCTAGGGGCAAACTTGTCAGGAGTATAATTGTTTTTCTTGTTGATGCCTATCTTACCATTCCTGTTCTTTTTCTTTTTACCCTTAATTTCTATCTTCACATTATCTGATTTACCAATAGCCTTTTTGTTGTGTAAATCTCCTGCCTTAGCCTTCTCACTTGATTTGGCTTGGCTACTCTCACCAGAAACAAAGTTCTTGGTGATTGGACCATACTTACCATCCAGTTTCTTGAGTTTCTTCTTACTCAACAACTTTTTGTTAGTCAACGGATAACTCTCATCCGTCGATGGCTCATCTGTCAACGGATGATCACTATCCGTTGATTCACAAATAGTCTCTAGATCCTCAAGGCAAGGTTCTAGCTCCTTCTTCTTTTTATTCCAGGTCTTCTTCACAAATGATTCTATTCCCTGGACTTCTATTATGTTTTGTGAAATGTTTCTACAGCTTTGAAATTTAGCAATTATCCCTTGTTCTTTTTTAAGCCGGTCTCTTAAAATTAGTTCTCTTTTTAACACAGCTTCAAGTTCACTTTTAGCATCATTGCAATCAACTCTCATTTTCTCAAATTCTAGAAATTAAATTTCTAGAGCAACATTCCTATCACTTAAAAACAGATTAGTCTCTTTAATCCTATTGTTCTCTTTAGTAAGTGATTTAAGAGTAACACTCAAGTGATATAGTTCAGTAGACATTTCATCTATAACACTATTGCATTCCTCTTTGGTGAGCTCAGAGAGATTAGTAGTTGTTACCTGATTGCTAGCTGAACTTGCTTCCTGCTCTTCAGAATCAGCCAATAGCCATCAATGCAAGGTTGACATACTCAGCATCATCATCAGAATGATTTCCATCAGCAGCCCAGTCATACTCTTGGGTCATGAATGCCTTTCCTTTCTGTCTGAGAAGATCGAAATATTTCTTTTTGTAGTTAACAGCTTCAGTTGACTTTCCCTTGCTCTCAGACCTAGGCTTCCGGCACTCATTTATCATGTGACCAGCAATTCCACAATTGTAGCATTTAATTTTGGATTTGTCCACAAAGTTTCTTATGGAATAGTCCTTGTTAAATGGCTTGGCCACCCCAGAGTTTCTCTTGAATTTTAGCTTAGCGAATCTCCTAGATAGAAAGGCTAAATGCTCATCTATCTCATCCAATTCATCCTGCTGAAGGACATTCAATTCTTCAGACACCTTTTTCTTGCTTCTGCTTGATTCTGCTCTACCTTCACAAACCTCCCTGTTTGGTGTAGAATGAGCAGCTTCTGTCCTCTTCTCCTCCTTCTGCTCCAAGTTGGCAATAAGTGCAACTGACCCACTTTTCTTTTGGGCCTTCTCAATTTCTTCATCCTGCTCCATTTCTAGTTCATATGTCTTTAAAGTTCCATAGAGCCTTTCAAGAGTAAATGTCTTGTACTCTTGAATGTTTCTCAGAGAAACAGTCATTGGCTTCCACTCTTTGGGCAGTGATCTCAGAAATTTGAGATTAGAATCTTTCACTTGGTAGATTCTTCCATACAGTTTTAAGCCATTTAGTAGCTTTTGAAATCTGCTAAATGTGTCATTCAATGTTTCTCCACTCTTGAAATGGAAGTGCTCATACTGTTGGATTAGTAGTTGCATCTTGTTCTCCCTCACCTGTTCTGTTCTTTCACAAAGGGTTTGAACAATATCCCATACTTCTTTGGAGGTAGTACAGTTGATAACATTGTCAAGCATGTCTATTTCTAGACCATTGAATAGTATATTCAAGGTCTTTTTGTCTTTGTGGACTTCTGCCATATCTTTAAGGCTCCACTCAGAAACAGGTTTGGGAATGCGAATGTCAGGCGCATCTGCAGCAAGGCCAACTCTTGATGCAGTCTTCATTGGAACATGAGGACCCTTCTCAATGCAATCTACAAAACCCTCATCAATAGACATGAGATGTAGGCGCATTTTTACTTTCCAGTGAAAGTAATTCTCTCTATCAAGAACTAGTATCTTTACTCCATAATCCTTCTTAGACATGTTGGACGTGTGTTGATCTTAAACTTCAAATATGTTAGAAGCTTGCTCTGATACCAATTGTTATTCCCAGATTACACACTTTAATAATTGTTAAAGGGGGGTTGAATACAATTCTTGATATTTATAAATTTCTCATAAGAACCACAGAAATCTATACAGAGATAATTGCCAAATGGAGAAAAATACACAAACACATATAAAATCAGGTGGTTAAATGTACCACCTGATGCTTTTATTTGAAGAAAACTCTATAATACAAATGTACACAACTGCTGTTTTACAACTCTTTAGCTTCTAATGATATTCAAGAAAACCTTAGCTAAATAAACCTTCAAAAACAGTTTTCTTATTTTCTAAAGAGTTGCTACACTTGGTTATATATCCCAAGTTTACAAGTGCTAACAAGAATAAGATAATACTAATATAATCCAAGTTGACTTGCTGCTCCTTTCTTCTTTGTTTCCAAAAGTATGGTTACCATACTGCTTTTTGTACCTTTTATCAACCCATGTGATCTGTCAGACCCACCTATCTTAATCAACTGCTAATCCGCAGCTACCATCCAATGGAAGTATTATTGATCATCCGTTGATAGTAGATTGGGCTGTATGCATTGATACTAGATTTGAGCTGTATCCGTTGATAGTATTCTGTCCTTATCCGTTGATACACTTTCACTTAGACAAAATTACATAGCAGAGCTTATTTACAATTGGCTACCCTATTCTGCCTATCCATTGATGGTCAACATGACTTTGGATAAAAACACTATCACTGATAAATAGAGATACTGCAGTATGCTACAAAACCTCATCCATTGATGAGCTTCCTGTCAATGGATATAGTTATAATGCCTTATCCGTTGATAGTTACAAAACATGACTTATACAATTTGTGCATAAAATGTGAAGTTATCATCAAGTACAACATATTCCTAACACAGCATAAGATTGTATAAGAGATTGTTGTACTAAGAGTTGTGAGTTAATAAAAGAAGTTGTTATTAATATTGTTTTTGGATTTCTTGTTTTCTAGTCTATAACCTAAAAAATCTTGTTAGGTTGGAGTCAGATGTCATGTTTTAGATTAAATATTGGCAGGTGATTGTTTGGTTATTAAGGTTTCCGCAGTAGCAACCAATATCCTTGACCCCGGATTTGGGGGTGTTACAAGTTGGTATCAGAGCTAAGGTTTTAGAAACTAGAAACAAGAGAGAGCGTAGGATTATATATATAGTTATGTGAGGGTGTCTGAACTCACATAGAGTTTGTGTTGGACTATCGGATATAGTTCCAATGAGTAAGTCGAGATTAGGATTCTACCCTAGGATGGTGGTTCTAGGATTCTACCCTAGGATGGTGGTTCCGAGTCGAGCAGAATTCCTTATGATTGAGATAGTTAGAATTGATCAATCGTTCCACAGAGGATGCATCTGTGGAGATCGGGGCAATATTCTTTTTCATCTATAATTTATTTGATATTCCTTCACTGGAGGATTGTGTTAGAAGATATATTTCGTCTTCTAAGTTATAGTTCTTTTAAACACTTGCATTCACCCGAATGTTGGGTTTCGATTGTGTCAGAGGCTATCATGATGCCTATTTTTCAGGTTTTCTGAGGCCCTGATAGTTTTGTTCAAATTGAACTTCCGCCTTAATTTTTCTAGTGGTGGATAAAATTTATTCGTGGTATAGCACTTCGTGCTCGTTAAGTGCTAGTATCATATCCCGTTAAATCTTTCTTTCGGGATTAATACCCTTGGAATTCTCTTAGTTTTATCCGAGGTGTGCATTGGAAAGTTTTTTGTTGTAAGATGATGTTTATTTGTTTAATCAGAAAATTTCTTTTCAAAACTCCTTACTCTGAGTGAGACAAACAACCCTATTATATAGGGGACACAAGGACTATCTGTCTGTGTGATAGAAGTTGGATGGGACACTATCACTTGTGTGTTGTGCATTACAAGAAGGATAATTACCTTTAGTAATGTCTTAACTAAGATACGCAACGTTGAGTTTCGTAGATTATATTGATCTGTAAGTTATTCTTTTGTAACCTTTAATGGTTGCCTAAAGCTTTTTGTTAGGTCCGATAAGATTGTAGAAGGGGGGGTTGAATACAATCTATACCATTTTCTCAAAATTTATTCGTTAAATAATTTTGCCTTAAACGAATATTTTTGTGCGGAATAAAATAACACAAATTTCAAGTTAAATATAGCAATATATTAACTTGATGGGTGTTACAAAATCAGTCCAAATGATTATCAAGTGATTAATAACTAATTAGAAAATTCAACATGAACTTTGCTAATTTAGTTAATAAAATCAAGATATCAATTTGTGAACTAGGAAACTTAATTCGCTAGTAGTACAAGAATCACAAGTAAACAAGTTCCAATGGATAGGATATTACAACTGAGATGAACTTGAATTTACAGAATTAAATTTGAAAGTGTTCTTGAGCTTGAGAGAGAGAAAAAATAGCTGCTGTGTGAATTTTTCTTGTTTGGCTCGACTGATTTTGCTGCTTCTGCATTCTTCTGCCTTATATACACAGCCATAGTCATATTACTTAATTTAAACTGATATGACAATCATTTTACATTAGTATGACAATCGGTATGACTATCAAATCAATGTAATATGACTGTCCAGCTTAAATATAACTTTCGGTATAACTTAACTAGTCAATATAACATGCGGTATAACTTACCAATTGAATGAAATATGACTATCTCTTTTGAACTTCATATGACTATCTCCTTTGTACTGAATATGACTATCTCCTTTATAAACTGAATATGACTATCGGTATAACTATCAGTTTGATAGTTATATCATCATATTTTTCAGCTTATAATTAATTAAATGATTTATAAAAAATCATTTAACTAATTAATCCTTTTTCATATTAATTCTTATTTAATTAATCTAATAATCACTTTAACAAATATATTAATTCTGATAGAATTAATTTATTTATTAACTTAATTACTTGACTTAATCAATTAAAATAGAATTAATATAAATTCTTTAATAGTCAATACTCCGCTGAAAACCACGTAATTATAATAAGGAACATACACTGGCATGATGTTGACGTTCGATGTACTGTCTGGTTCATGAACGACTAACTCCAATCTCTATTCTTCATCGTGACTTTTAACACTGTGATCTCTTTATACTCTTCACTCTCATCAATCATTCGGTACTGAAATTGTTTCTTGTCACTAAATAGAAATCTATGTCTTCTTAAATGAATCCACTTGTTTCAATGCTACCTTGAGGCCTGATCAGATATCTGAATCTTCTTCCAGTGTAAAACATCAAAACTATAGATTGACTTATTGATTTTTCTTCTGACGGTTATCATCTTTTTAGATTCCTGTGACAGTTGATATTATTTACTTATTACAATCTAGTTTAAATGGATTAGGATCCTCGAACTACAAATAGGCTGAGTCATATGCCTTTCAATCTCCCCCTATTTGTTTGTTATACAATAACAAGCAAATACCTAGAGGATTCTTCAACTAATCCCAATTAAACAAGTAAAAGAAAACACTTTAAATGCTAAGTAAATAATGTAAAAGTTCTGGTTTATATTAACATTATCCAGATTCAAACAGAAAAGATAAATACAAGATAGATGTTCCTCTAGACTGATCATATAAGACAATTATCCTATCTTGTTCTATCAAAGCTCTAATGATATAACTTGTAGAGCTAATCTTCATTTACCACTTTCTTTCTCATTGATTTCTCCTTCTTCTTGTTCATCCATATCCGGTAGATTCTTGATCATTTCTGAATCAACAAGTAATTCCCTTCTGGATGACACATCTGTAGGATAGACCAGTGGTATTCCAAGTTTCTTTCTTAACTCACCTTGATACTGCTTGTACTTCTTCATGTTGGTCTGAGCATAGGATCGAATATGATTTGCAGCTTCAATCTTTTCCTGTGATGCAAAACCATGATTTCGAAGAGCATATTCAACATATACCAAGTGTCTGGCAAGGTGTGTATACAATTCGTCTGTCTGAAGATTAACAGTAGAATGACTTCTCCCTTAAGAATTTTAACTTGTGGAGGGTCATTTATAACTTCAGGACCAGCTCTTTCAGAAAACTCTTGAAACTTTTCATGAAGCAGTATGCCTAGTTCAGAAGATGTTCTTACTTTTGGTCTCAACACCCAAAGCTCTGACAGAGATCAATCATATAAGAACTGAAGCGATACTTTGTGAGATCCGAGCTTATGACATTCAACAAAGATAAGTAGCTCACCATTCTTAGGATCAGATGCAGTGGTTATTCTCACAATTTCTGTCTTTAAAGCTTTCAAGTACATATCATGTATAGGGTTCTTCTGTTTAAAGCTTTCAAAAATAGCAATCATCCGACGATCATCATAGTCAGAAGTTTGTGGTGAATCAATTACCTTTTGAGCACGTTCCCACTTATCACCATTTTTGTACTTGATGTACATCTTCCTAGCTTCCAGCTTCTGAGCATGTTGCTTTTGAAGTGCTTCCTGTTCTGCCTTTTGAAGTCTTTCATTATGAGCTAACTGTTCAAGTGTCTTCTTGAGTCTTTCTTCTCTCATAGCCAGATTAGCTTCATTCTGTTCGAGTTCTTTGTTTGCTTCAAAATTCATTTGTTGTGTTTCAACAGAATCAGGAATTATTTGCTCTTCATCATCCCAAAAACTGAGATCTGGTTCATCAAATTCTTCACCAACATCAGGAAACTGTAAGTCAGCAAACAGATCAATATCAGGTTCACCTGTATATTAAAAACCTTCTACATCATCATCTTCCTGTTCTGCTGTTTGATGAGTTGTCTTCTTCCCTTCACTCCTATCTTCAATTTTCTCTTTACTTGCACTTCCTCCCCCTCTAGATTTCTCCCCCTTAGTTGAGGAATCCTCTACAGTCTTGTGACTTGTACCAGCTCCAGGGTCACTTCCATCACTACTTCCAAAGAATTTCTTCTCTTCTATTGTAAGTGAGTGAGTTCTGCTGATGATATTATATAAGTGTCTTAACCCCTTTGCTTGATGATCACTTTGCTTTTCAATCTGACTAAGACGATGTTCAGTGGTTAAGTGATTTTCATTTATGTTGTTCTGAAGATCTTCAATCTGATTAGCCATAGATGATATAATAAGATCTTGAGCCACTGTGACATCTCCAGAGTCTTCAACTGCTTGTTGTTGAGAGAGTTTAAGTGCATTTATTTTGTTGTTGAAGATAGTTCTCATGTTGTCCATATCAAACCTCAAGTTTTTGTTGTCCTCTTCAGCTTGAGGAAGACTTTCTTTCATTTGATTTAGTTGAGCAATGAGAGATAAAGTGTATGTGTCATTGTGTGCTCTCACCTCAATAGCTCTCTGAGTATCACTCACCTCACGTGCTAGTGTTTCACTCAGATTTAAAGTAACTCTCACATCACTCCTCTCATAATCCTGAGCTGCATCCATTGTACCTGCACTAGAGATCACCCTAGCCTCCGCTTGGAAGGTCAGTGGTGGTGCAATGGGATTTCGCAAATCCCGATCAACCTGTGAAGGTTCTTCTGCCGTAACAATGGCAGGCACTGTAACTTTCTCCACTTGCATAGCAATGTTTTCAGCTTCATTTGCGAAAATATCTTCCCCCATTGTGAGTAACAGGGGTGAGCTTGAAGGAATGAATGGGTTTAAGATTGCCTTTGACATGGTTTTACTTTTCTTTTGTGATGGCAAATCTGTTTCGCTCACAATATCACTACTGGGAATAGCTCTTTTGAATGATAATTTCTTTCTACGATAGTGTTTGGAGAATTTAGGATCAGTGTTTGGTGCATTGACCTAGGATAAAGGTTGTGGATCTACAACCCCTTGGTCACTTCTCACAATCATTTGACTATCAGAAAGATATTGAGATTGTAGCGGAGTTGAGTCAAATACCTGATCATTGACATGTACATCATCTTCATTCTGAGTGTGTTGATCCACTGGAAGTTGATGTTCAAGAACATTCAATGGTTCAGAATTAGGTTGATGTACTAGAACTTGTTCTGCTTCAGGCTGTGGAGCTTGTTGAATTGAAGGTACCTCAGCATCTGGCTGTGGCATGACATTTGACAAACGTATGTATGTAGACATATAAGGTGTTATGACTACAGGAACATGCAACAAGACCTTAGAAGTATCCAGCCTGGTGTAGAACTTCTTGTTTGGTTTACCAGACCATTGAATTCGATCATTTGGAAACGGAGCAGGTTGATCCTTAGGCATAAGATGATTAAAAATGAGTGTCAAAAATCGAGGATAATGATACTTAACCAGTTTACCTTTTCCAAAGTTCTTTGTAGCCTTCTTCAATCGATTTAGCAGAATAGGCCAAATTACGCTGCCAAAATTGATTCTTCTATTGTGAGCAATCGAGAAACCAATTGACTGTAACATACCTGTGATGACAGTATTGTTACTCTTTGTAGAATTAGCAAACACCTTTGCTATGATCTCGAAGAAGATATTCCATTCTTGAACAAGATTGCTTTTGAGTGGTCGTTTCAGATTCAGTTGACCATGATAGTTGATATTTGTGAAAAATTGAGTCAACTCATCATTTGAAGGCAATTCAGCAAATCGTTCAGTAGGAAGCCCCAGAGCAGCATTGAAGACAGATTCATCCACTGTATATGTCTGGCCATTAAAATCGAATGAAAATGAACTTTCATCTGAGACAGCTGTAGTACACATTAATTTGAGTGGACCAAATTTCATTGGAACATTTGCAGTTATAGAGTGACTACAGAGATTTTGCTCGTTTAGAAACTTTATCCAGGACTTGAACCGATCCACTGGGCAATCCTCGGGATTAAAATATCCAATATAATTGTGATTCACAAGTTCAAAATTATTATAAGCACCAGCCATTGCAAATCAGGGATTAAAATTAATAAATCTGCAAAATTCAACAATTTAACCCAATTAAATTACCAAATTCGAATTAATAAATAAATAAAAATTCGAAAAATCAAAATCTTTATCAAAAATTCTGAAAAATTTAGACAAAGATCTTGATTGCAATACAAACACACATGTATTTTTAGTTTTTACAAAATCACCACCATTTGTTCGGATTTTTAGATCAAAAAATCGAACTTTTCAAACTCAAAAACTCAAAACCTCTATCAAATCTTACATTTTAACCTTGATTATGAAGATTATTGACTGGGTAATCAAGAATGGTCCTTAGAAACGTGTTTAGAGAGTGATTCAAGACAAAAATTCGACAACAATTCGTTCGAATTCTGTGTGTATATGTGTATGTACCGTTCGAACGAATTGGGTGACTTAACACGCCAATATGACAACCACTGTGATATGACTGTCAAATATAACTTAGTTAATATATATCAAATAACTGTGATACGACTATCGGGTGATAGTCATACCGATAGTTATATTACGTTTAAAACGTAATATGACTACCCTATGCTGTAAGTTATATCTCAGTTAATATCTAATATAACTACCGAAAAACACTCAATATAACAATAAAATCTTAGTTATACCGATAGTTATATTACTATAAAAACACAATATAACTATAAACTATTTTAACAGTTATATTTAAACAAAAACAAAAACAAAATTATATCTAATTTATTACTAAGTTATATTACACTATTTAAAACTAATATAACTAATCACAAGTTCGAATATAACAATCAAGGAGATTGTTATACCGATAG
This sequence comes from Saposhnikovia divaricata, assembly GCA_036435485.1. Classification (NCBI taxonomy): domain Eukaryota; kingdom Viridiplantae; phylum Streptophyta; class Magnoliopsida; order Apiales; family Apiaceae; genus Saposhnikovia; species Saposhnikovia divaricata. Next base: position 41,886,547 of record CM071599.1, read on the forward strand.
TTATATTCTAACAAATCAGTTAATATAACTAACTAAAAACAAAATATTAACAGAATTTTAATCAAGAAAATTACATTAATAATTTACATAAACAAAAAATAGCAAATTAATTTATACTAAAATTATAAAACCTAATAAAAATTATAAAAACGATCATATGCAGTCCCTTTTACGAAATCAAACATTAATAACAGAAGGACAAACATTACAAATCAAATAAAATAAAATAAAACCAAATAATTATACTACATATTTACATAATTATTTCTGATGAGTTAATAAATCTATAAATTTTCTAACAAAACAATTTCCATATAGAAAATTATTCAAAAAGAAACTATGGTTTATTTAAACAACAAAAATAATCAAACTGAATTAAAAACAATAACATTTTCAAGAAAAATAGATTTCTCATAAATTACAGCTTGTAAAATTCGAGAAAAATATTTTCAAAGAAAATGAATTAATCTAAAAATATAATAAGTAATTAAAAATATGTACAGAAGATAATAACAATGATTTAAGATGAAATAAGCAAGGGTATAAGTTGATAAAATAATTATACAAGTGATTTAATAACAAATATTAACACATCAATCACTTGTAAATTATTAAAGATCAAACCTCAGATATTAACCAGTTTAATTACTAGGACTGTTTAACATACCCAATTCACCAACAATTCTGGTAAATGTGGATTCGTCAAGAGACTTAGTAAAAATATCTGCTGTTTGTTCTTCCGTGGGTACAAAAAATAACTCCACAGTACCATTCATGACATGCTCTCGAATAAAATGATACCTGATGTCAATATGCTTTGTCCTTGTGTGCTGCACAGGATTGTTATAGATTGCTATGGCACTTGTATTATCACATAAAATTGGAATTTTATCAAGCACAAAGCCATAGTCTCTCAGCTGATTCCTGATCCACAAAATCTGTGCGCAACAGCTTCCAGCAGCTATATATTCAGCTTCAGCCGTTGAGTTGGAAACTGTCTGTTGTTTCTTGCTGTACCAGGAAACTAGTCTACCACCTAGGAATTGACAACTCCCAGATGTGCTTTTTCTATCCACAACACTTCCTGCATAGTCAGAATCTGTATATCCAACAAGATTAAAACCAGAATCTTTAGGGTACCAGATGCCTAGGTTAGGCGTACCCTTAAGATATCTCAGAATTCTTTTAACAGCAATGAGATGAACATCTCTAGGATCCGATTGGAACCTTGATCACAAACACGTAGCATGCATAATATCAGGTCTACTCGCAGTAAGATAAAGTAATGAGCCTATCATACCTCTGTAGCTTGTGATATCTACCTTGGCAGAATTTTCACATGCTCCAAATTTGACAGCTGTGGATGATGGTGTCTTTGCTGAAGAAGAGTCCTCCATTTGATACTTCTTGAGAAGCTCTTTGACATACTTGGATTGACAGATAAATATTCCATCTGTCCTTTTACTTATTTGCAATCCAAGAAAGAACTTCAACTCACCCATCATGCTCATTTCAAAACTACCCTGCATTAACTTTGCAAATTTCTTGCACAAAAGATCATTAGTAGACCCGAATATTATATCGTCCACATAGACTTGGACTATAATTGTATCATTCGTATGTTTCTTTGTAAAGAGAGTTTTGTCTATGACACCTCTAACAAAATCATTTTCAAGTAAAAATTCAGAGAGAGTGTCATACCATTTCCTTGGTGCTTGCTTAAGACCATAGATAGCCTTGAAAAGGAAGTAGACATAGTCAATTAAATCTGGATCTTCAAAGCCAGGTGGCTGTTCTACATAAACCTCTTCATCTAGCTTGCCATTTAAGAAAGCACTCTTGACATCCATTTGATAAACTTTAAAGTTTGAAAATGCTGCGAATGCCAAGAATATTCTTATGGCCTCAAGTCTAGCCACTGGAGCATAGGTCTCATCATAGTCAATGCCTTCAGATTGGGAGTAACCCTTTGCTACCAGTCTTGCTTTATTTCTCGTCACTGTGCCATCTTCATCAAGTTTGTTTCTGAATACCCACCTTGTGCCAACTACTGGTCTGTCTGTAGGTCTGGGTACCAGCTTCCAAACTTCTTGTTGTTTAAATTGATTGAGTTCATCTTGCATAGCAATCACCCAATCAGGATCAGAAAGAGCCTCTTCAGTTTTCTTAGGTTCCATTTCAGATAGAAACCCTGAATAATTGCATTGATTCTGAAGAGCTCTTCTAGTCTTTACACCAACAACTGGATCACCAATGATTAACTCAAAAGGATGAGCTCTATTCCAAACAGTCTGTCTGGGAAGATTAGATCTTGATGATTCGCATTGACCTTCATTGGAATGTTGTGTGTGACCAGTTGACCCTTCATTTTCTCCCCCTGAGTTGTTGCCAGGTTGACTAGATGATGATTGATTATTAGAGTCAGGAGAATTTTGACTACTATCATTGAGTTCATCACCATTACCCTGATCATCATTGTTGTCATTAGCATCAGCAAAAATCTCAGGTGCATTGTCATCATCTGAATCTGTATCTGTCATGTCATCGAAAGATAGCTTCTCAGATGGATTCTCAGTTTGGATACTAGGGAGTTTAGTGTCATCGAATGTTACATTGACACTTTCCATCATCTTCTGTTCATCAATCACATACACCCTGTATGCTCTCATTGAATAACCAATAAAAATTGCTTCAAATACTTTGGTATCGAATTTACCACCTTGATCATCACCTTCTTTAAGCACAAAGCACTTTGCCCCAAATACATTAAAGTATTTGAGTGAAGGTTTCTTATCAGCCATAATTTCATAGGGTGTCTTCATTTGATCTTTATTGATTAGAGTTCGATTCTGGGTATAACATGCAGTATTGACGGCTTCAACCCAAAAGTACAATGGAAGCCTTGATTCACTTAGCATAGTACGTGCAGCTTCAATCAAGGTTCTATTCTTTCTTTCCACTACCCCATTTTGCTGAGGAGTTCTTGGAGCTGAATATTGTCTGGTTATACCCTTCTCAGTGCAAAAGTCATTTAGAACTGCATTCTTGAATTCAGTTCCATTGCCTGATCTTATAGCTCTCACTGGATACGTAGAATCTCGCTCAATTAACTTGATGTGATCAATCACCAGTTGTGGAGTCTCATCTTTAGAATTCAAAAACAGAACCCATGTGTATTTTGAAAAATCATCAACAATCACTAGAGCATATCTCTTCCTTGACATAGACATCACATTAACTGGACCAAACAAATCCATATGAAGTAATTGTAATGGTTCAGTTATTGAAGATGTATCAGTGCTCCTGTGACTTGCCCTTTTTAGCTTGCCCTTTTGACATGCATCACACAGTCCTTCTTGAGTGAATTCCATTGAAGGCAAACCTCTCACCAATTCTCTTTTGACCAGAGAATTCATTGTCTTAAAATTAAGATGAGAAAGTTTCTTGTGCCATAGCCAACTCTCATCATTAGATGCTTTAGTGTAGAAGCAAGTGACTTCTTCAGTGCTTCCTGAGTTCATATTGGCTACGTACAGATTGCCTTTTCTAACTCCTGTCAGTTGTGGATTTTCATGTCTTTTGTGTGAAATTAGACAATTCTTCTTGTTGAAATGAACTTCATAACCTTTATCACAGAATTGACTGACACTGAGCAAATTGTGCCCAAGTCCTTTCACAAAAGAAACTTCATCAATGATAACATTTCCAGCTTCAAGTCTGCCATATCCATCAGTTCTACCTTTGCTGTTATCTCCAAAGGTAACTACTGGGCCAGCCTTCTCCACCACATTTGTCAGCAGGGTTCTATCTCCAGTCATATGCCTTGAACATCCACTGTCCAAGATCCAGGTTACTCGATCAACCTGTTCAATACCCTGCAATGACAAATGAGTTAAACCTTCTTCGGGACCCAAATTTGATTGGGTCCTGCGTATTTAAAGTATTGACCTTTGTCAAGCAAAACAACATTTTTAAGTTTAACCTCTTTAGTCAATAAACATTTAACCTTATAAACATATTTGAAAATCTTTTGTTTAATCTTGGGTATCCATGTTTCTCTCGCAACAGTAACACTTGTGTCATTGACTGGACATTTGACCTGGTAGACATTCTTGGTAACCTTTTGTTTAGTCTTAGGTGCAAATGTCTCTCTCCTAACTTGAGGACGAAAAGCAGTCTTAGATCGAACATTATTGTTCCTGTTCATGTGCTGTCGAGGAGCATTCTGTTTAACACATGCATAATTACCATTAAAATAAGCACGCATATTGTTAAAAGCACAAGACATACAATTGATAATATCACATGCTTTATGATTAGAATCAATAGTAGGCATGGTATTTTTCTGTTTTAACTTGTTACTACCTAATCCAGTCTTAGAAGAACTAGCTGATTCAACAACTTTGACTGGTACTTTAGGTACATCTTTCTCAGATGACACATTTGTTGTGTTAACGTCCTCAACTGATTTAGCCTTAACAAATACTGTGACATTTTTCTTGGATGACACATTCTTTGTATTATAGTTCTTAGCAGTTTTATTCTTAACACATTTATTCTTAACAAGAACTGTGCCATTTGCAGCATCCTCATTTCTCATTTCTTCATGTATAACCATAGAACGAATATCTGGTGGACCAGCATCAGATTTTGTAAACATTGGTTTTTCAACATTCTTGAGAATATGTGGTATACCTCTTTCTTTAGCTGGGATAGAATTAGGAGAATGATTACTCAAAGAACCAACAGCTTGACTGTAATCAAATCCTATTCCTACAGTTTGTTCTAATGCTTGTTTGTTGAAGAAATCTTTAGAAACTTTAACAGTATTATAACAAGCTCTAACCTGTGTTTCAAGTTCTCTAATCTTGGTTTCTTGTTCAGCAATCCTATCAACTTGTTTTGCCATGTATTCTCCTAGACCCTTTTCTCTGTAGTTAAGTCGAGCTATTTCTTCTATATTCTTATCTTGATTAACCTACACCTTTTTTAAATCTAACATTTGATTTTCAAGGTTAGTGTTAACAAGACTTATTCTCTCGTACCCTCTTTGTGCATTATTCAAGGAACTACGTAAACTATCAATTAACTGAGCATCAGTAAGAATTACCGGAGTGGTATAATAAGTTGAAGATTCAGCATTTGCCACCAACGCAAAGTTTCCATATTCTTCATCTTCGCTATCTGTATCATCCCAGCTTTTACCAGCAGCCACACAAGCTCTTCCACTTTTCTTCTTTTCAGAAGCATAATCTTTCTTCTGTGCTTGCTTGGGTTTCTGACACTCAGTAGCAAAATGTCCCAACTCATTACAATTGAAACAACGGATTTTGCTTCTGTCAACAGTTCCAGTTTTATAACCTCCCCTGTTACTAGAGGATGAAGAACCTCCTCTCTGAAATCTGTTATTTGACTTAAACCTGAACTTTGGATTTCTTCTGAATCCGAAGTTACTAAATTGTCTCACCATCATTGCCATAGATTCATCTTCCAATTGATCCAGCTCTTCAAGTGAATAAAATTCTCCACCATCCTGAGTAGCTGGTGTTTGGCCAAGTTCTACTTCAGTTTGTTCCTTGTTGAAACTGTTAGGTTGAACAACTTTAGTTTCCACTTCCTTAGGAACCTCAACCACTAGAGCTGTAGAAGAATTTGCCATTCTGCCTTTGCCGTAGAATTCCTTTTGCTGTACTTGTTCTAATTCATATGTTTTCAGAACACCAAACAACCTTTCAAGAGCAACCTGAGTTAAGTCTCTAGATTCTCTGATGGCAGTGATTCTATGCTCCAAGTGAGTAGGCATAGTTAGTAAAAACTTCATGTTGATCTCCTTCTGAGTATACTGCTTGCCATGAACTTGCAAGTTGTTGATTATCTTGTTATACCTTTCGAACACTTCCTGAATGCCTTCATTAGGGCCAGCTCTAAAGTGTTCATATTCAGAAGTTAGAATTTGCAGTCTATTTTCCTTGACTTCATCAGTCCCTTCATTAATGACCTCAATAGTTTCCCAGATGTGCTTAGCAGTTTTACAATTTCTCACATGGCTATACATTACAGCATCTAGGGAATCCAACAGAATGAGTCTCAAATTTTTATCCAATCCAGCTTCCTCCTTATCTTCAGAGGTATAGTTCTTAGGGTCCTTTGGATAGGATTTGGCAGGGACTGTTACAGTTCCATTTACAACTGTTTCAGTATCATGTTGCATGGGAGTTACTGGTCCATTTTCCAAAACCCACAAAAATCTTGGGTTTGCTACATCAAGAAATAACTCCATTTTGTTTTTCCACATATCGTAATTATCTTTATTAAAGATAGGAATTTTGACATTGCCTTTGGCCGACATGATGAATTTTTAAGAGAGTTAAAAATTCGAGCTTAATTTTTGATTGAGTAAAAATAGGATCTTGATTTGTGTATCAATCAATAGGCTCTGATACCAATTGTTAGGTCCGATAAGATTGTAGAAGGGGGGTTGAATACAATCTATACCATTTTTTCAAAATTTATTCGTTAAATAATTTTGCCTTAAACGAATATTTTTGTGCGGAATAATATAACACAAATTTCAAGTTGAATATAGCAATATATTAACTTGATGGGTGTTACAAAATCAGTCCAAATGATTATCAAGTGATTAATAACTAATTAGAAAATTCAACATGAACTTTGCTAATTTAGTTAATAAAATCAAGATATCAATTTGTGAACTAGGAAACTTAATTCGCTAGTAGTACAAGAATCACAAGTAAACAAGTTCCAATGGATAGGACATTACAACTGAGATGAACTTGAATTTACAGAATTAAATTTGAAGGTGTTCTTGAGCTTGAGAGAGAGAGAAAATAGCTGCTGTGTGAATTTTTCTTGTTTGGCTCGACTGATTTTGCTGCTTCTGCATTCTTCTGCCTTATATACACAGCCATAGTCATATTACTTAATTTAAACTGATATGACAATCATTTTACATTAGTATGACAATCGGTATGACTATCAAATCAATGTAATATGACTGTCCAGCTTAAATATAACTTTCGGTATAACTTAACTAGTCAATATAACATTCGGTATAACTTACCAATTGAATGAAATATGACTATCTCTTTTGAACTTCATATGACTATCTCCTTTGTACTGAATATGACTATCTCCTTTATAAACTGAATATGACTATCGGTATAACTATCAGTTTGATAGTTATATCATCATATTTTTCAGCTTATAATTAATTAAATGATTTATAAAAAATCATTTAACTAATTAATCCTTTTTCATATTAATTCTTATTTAATTAATCTAATAATCACTTTAACAAATATATTAATTCTGATAGAATTAATTTATTTATTAACTTAATTACTTGACTTAATCAATTAAAATAGAATTAATATAAATTCTTTAATAGTCAATACTCCGCTGAAAACCACATAATTATAATAAGGAACATACACTGGCATGATGTCGACGTTCGATGTACTGTCTGGTTCATGAACGACTAACTCCAATCTCTATTCTTCATCGTGACTTTTAACACTGTGATCTCTTTATACTCTTCACTCTCATCAATCATTCGGTACTGAAATTGTTTCTTGTCACTAAATAGAAATCTCTGTCTTCTTAAATGAATCCACTTGTTTCAATGCTACCTTGAGGCCTGATCAGATATCTGAATCTTCTTCCAGTGTAAAACATCAAAACTATAGATTGACTTGTTGATTTTCCTTCTGACGGTTATCATCTTTTGAGATTCCTGTGACAGTTGATATTATTTACTTATTAAAATCTAGTAAAATTGGATTAGGATCCTCGAACTACAAATAGGCTGAGTCATATGCCTTTCACTTTTTAATCATGATCACATTGTGTGACATTCAGATTGATAAGAAATCTCTTTTATTCAAAGATTCCATCGTTTTAGTTGTTTTCATTATTCTTTTATGTCTTAACGAGTGGCGACATGATGTTCGTGTTATAGCGTTGTTGCTCGGTAAACAGTTGAATAAGAAATGAATGGAGATCTACCGATTGGTAGGTTCCTCGATCGACATTGTACGTTGAAAGTGGAATCGTGGCGATTATGGACTTCTCGATATTCTTTTCATAAGTTTAACCCGAAGTACCATGGATATAAAGAACTGGAGATGTGTGTACCAAATCGTCTGAGTCGTGAGATAGTGAAGTTGCGGGGATTGCCGTAGGCCTTAGGAATTTCAGTCGGAGGGAAGCGGTGCGTCTTAGAAGCTCGTTCTTTCTTCTGCGGATTCCAGGGACGGAATCCTGTTAAGGAGGGAAGATTGTAACAACCCGAATTTTCAAAATAAAATTATTATTATTATTTTCATCAACCGATAGGTGTGATGAGAGAAGAGAATAATTTTTTTATATTATATTTATACTTATTCGATTGTGGAGCATTTATGTGATTAAATGTTGTGTGTGTATGATTAAGTGGAAAGTGAATTTGATTAAAATTTTTATGAATTAAATCAATGTGACTTAACTGCCTAAGTGATTATATGAGTTATATGAATTAAATTGATGTGTATATGTGACTTATATGTATAGTCGATATGATTAAATATGCTTATATGGATTTGTATTTCCATTTAAATGCAAGTTTAATGCACTGTTTAATTTTTCTAAAATTTTTGGAGCATCGCAAAATCATGAAATCTCTTTCATAATGTTCTTCAGTATTTAGAAACGTTTAAAAAATGCATTTATTTTATTTGGGCTCCACTAATTTTTAATGAGTTTTAAAGTCTTACCGTCTTTTAAGATGGTAAATCTTGCAAATTCTCTAATAAAATAATTACAAGTTGTAAAAATATATTTTTGGTACGTACATGTTCCTAATTTTATACTCTTGTTTATAAAAATAAGATTTTGATTTATTTTGGGCTTTATGGATTTTTAAATGATTTTAGCAAGGACATTTTTTTAAAAGGCTATTTCTTGTAAAATTCATATCTTTTTATTTACAAGTCCCAATAATATTTTAAAAATATGTGTGTGAACCTTAATGGGTAAATTTATTTTAAAAATATAAAATCTCAGAATTTTTATCAAAACAATTTAATTTTGATATTAAATGACATATAGATTAATACTTTTAAGTAGAAAGTGGGTGTGAGATTACTAAATTACCTTAAGGGTGTTAAAACTCCCTTTCCCTTTTCTTTTTTTCATTTCACCGAGCTCTCCCCTCTCTCTTTTTCTCTCTCAGGTATGCTCTATTCTCTCTCCCCTTCATTTCTCAATTTTTGATCTTTTATTCACCTTGTTAATTGATTTCTTGAGAGATTATGTTAGTTTAAGTGATAAATGAGAATGGGTTGTAATTGTTTTCAAGTTTTGGTTCTTGCATGTATGTATATATGCGTATGTGTGTATATATAGAGGTTTGAGTGAGTTTAACTTGCATGCAATAGGATTTAAGGGGTCATTTAGTGTTGTTTGTTAATGGGTAGCATTTAAAAATGGATTGGAGGTGAAATGGGTTAGGGATGCCGGAATCCGGCCATGACCGAACCACCACCGCCGCCGGACAAGACCTTAGGGTCCAGTGGGCTTGATTATTGTTAGGTCCCGAAATATCGTAGAAGGGGGGGTTGAATACGATACTACCAAAATATTTCGGTTTTCAAGATTTTTGCGGATAACAATTTTTCAGATCTTGAAATCAAAAATAACGAAACACAATTTCAGGAATATATCTTTATTGATAATAAACCCGAAAGGGTGTTACAACTTCTAATCCAATGGATTAGCTTCAAAACCAGAACACTCCTAAGGATAGTTTAGGCACGAGGACCTTCTACCCGACACTTCCTGAAAGCGGGCTAAGCCGGCTTTCCTACTAGATGGACTGTCTAGCAGCTTACACAGAGAAGATATAAGAGAGAGAAGAGAGAGTTGGGTGTTGAGGTGTGTTTTGAAATGAAATACAAGCAACCTATTTATAGACTTAAGAAAATCACTATGCTGCTAAATTACGTAACTGATTACGTTTTTTGCTGGCTGCTTTCCTTCCTGCCGAATTCTTCATTTCAACGTTCCTGAACTTTTGATTTTCAATGTGACGCCCTCAAATCCGAGGTCAGAGATGTAGGTCGTCACATCACCATCCAACCATATCATACCGGTATTAACTTTACAACTCAACATTACATCCATCCAGACGTCAATCTTACGCACCTACAAGTTAGAGCCTCAGAAACGATAATCAAAAGTAACACTAAATATTACAATTCATCTGTACAATCCAGAATCTTACGCACTTCCACTTATACAACTACACTTGAAGACAAGTATTACTATTACAGTTGAAAACCTATCAAACTTACTCTGTAGTATTTATCAGGAACTAAATCATCTCAGGGGGTAAATCTTCTACTCCTCTTCTGCTGGTGCGGAGTTAACCGACCAAATTCTTCTCTTTCTGAAAAGTTTTTATAAAGCAAGAATGAGCTACATAATGCTTAGCAAGTTCTCCATTTTGAAAAATAATAATGTGGTTTATTTCGAAACGTTCCCAACTGTATGGGTATATATCTCAGATTTCAAAACATAATTCGACAATATATATGTCCAAGTTTGAATAAAACATTTATACTCACTAAGGAGCTTTAAGAATAACATATGAATCCTTTATAAGGTTCCCATTTCAATATATCTCAAGTTTGAAAATATATACATATGAGTATATCATTTTTGGCAAAACACTCTACGGTTAACATACTGTACAGGGAATACATTATTGCAAAACCTCTTTCCTTCCATTAGCTTATAAGGTTTCTTGTGACGCCCCCAAATCTGAGGTCAAAGATTCAGGTCGTCACATCACCATCCAACCTTATCATACCTGTATTAACTTTACAAATCAACAATACATCCATCCAGACCTCAATCTTACGCACAAACAAGTTAGAGCCTCAGAAACGATAATCAAAAGTAACACTAAATATTACAATTCATCTGTACAATCCAGAATCTTACGCACTTCCACATATACAACTACACTTGAAGACAAGTCTTACTATTACAGTTGAAAACCTATCAGACTTACTCTGTAGTATTTATCAGGATCTAAATCATCTCCGGGGTAAATCTTCTACTCCTCTCCTGCTGGTGCGGAGTTAATCGGCCAAATTCTTCTCTTTCTGAAAAGTTTTTATAAAGCAAGAATGAGCTACATAATGCTCAGCAAGTTCACCATTTTGAAAAATAATGATGTGGTTTATTTCGAAAACATTCCCAACTATATGGGTATATATCTCAGATTTCAAAACATAATTGGACAATATATATGTCCGAGTTTGAATAAAACATCTATACTCACTAAGGAGCTTTAAGAATAACATATGAACCCTTTATAAGGTTCCCATTTCAATATATCTCAAGTTTGAAAATATATACATATGAGTATATCATTTCGGCAAAACACTCTACGGTTAACATACTGTACAGGGAATACATTATTGCAAACCTCTTTCCTTCCATTAGCTTAGAAGGTTTCTCATTCAAAAACATTTCATTCTTTGAAATAATTGCAAGAGTGCACTAACACGTGCCAATCTTTATAGAAAATCTTGCAGTTCTAGATACTGCACGATGTCAATATTTTTCTTATCAAAAACCACACTATCGGCAACTTGGCACTTAGGCCCAAGAAGCAGTGTTTGAGTATTTTTCCAAAGTGGAGGATGGGACTGGAAGAAAACATAAAAACCTGACAAGGATTGACGATGATCAGTCGCCACAACCGAGTCCAACAATCCGCGGGTCTTCTCTACTAGTAGAAGGATAGAAACTACATCCGTAACTACCCTCGGGTGAAAACTACATCCGTAATCACCCTCGATGAAAACTACATCCGTAATCATCCTTCGGCAACACCTGGGCCGGAATAATTGATGGACCGCCTGGCTCACGTCCGCTTACACATCCCGGGAATCGTTCGTCAACGATTCCCACACCTGCCAGAGTCCCCTTTTTCTTTTCTTTTCAAAAATCATTTTGATAGAAAATTCGAGTAGTTGAAGTTCGACCTCAGTCGACCGATAATTCTTGAAAAATGTACAAGAAGTAAAATCTGACCGGGGGTTTTCGAAAATGTTTTGGGTTCGAAAGAGTTCGAGTTTGAAAACGCTAAAGGTATCTTGGATTAGTTTTATTTAAAATAATATAATAAATAACACTTTGGGATTTAATAAAAATTAATAAAGTAATTATTTAATTAAATTAAGCTTTTAATCCAAGATAGATATTTTTGAGTATTTATAATAATGTAAAAATAATAAATACTTAAATATACGATACTTCCCGAATGACCCTTCGGGTTTTCGAAATTTAATCACGATAAAATAATATACCGCTCCCCGGTCAATAGTATATTTGGACCGCTACGACCTCTATTGCTAGAGTCGTTGTCCGAAGAAACATTTTCATTCTAAGTTCAAGGGTGTACAAACATATATGTGCATATATCTCAAACTTAACATAATCTCGTAAAGCATAAACATATAATACGTTTGAAAGCCACAAACAATACAGTGAAAATCCTTATATATAAGTTTTGAAAAGTAAACTTGCCTTGGTAGGGTGGGGTGGTCGAGCTCGCGACGTGGAACGAAGATCTATACACAATCAATATTCGTACGTTAGTACCTTAACAACACTATTTAATCGTAAGGTTTTAAAGGATATAAGACCAACTTAAAGACTCCAATTTGTGACCACTAACCCTCCCATATGACCATGTCATCACTTTATCACATTCGTTACCCATTCTACTCGAATCCATTCCTCAAACTTGAAACACAAGTGAGTACTCTTAAAACTACGTTAAACTAACCTCCTAGGTGATTTTTCACTCGCGCGCACTTCGCTCTAACATTTTTATAAAATTGAAAAATACAAATTTTATTCCAATTCTTTGTGGACAGCCTTCACAACTGTATAATATAACTACCCTCAAATTTTCATAACACTAGCATAATTGTAAGGGGTCCTAACTCAGTTCACAAGTGGACAACACAGTGCAGTCTGAATTCCAGAACCACACTGCACAAATCCGGCCATAACTCAAGATCTACACATCTCCTGGGTATGAACCTTATATTTCTAGAAACTACATTCAATTATCTTTCCAACCGTGGTCAGTGGGTCTCAAGGGGGCAAAACTCAAGGTCCGAATTTGTCTCACAAGACAGAGCAGTTTACCAAAGTTCCAAACAACACCTTTACAACTACATCACTTTCAAATCTCATTGTACACTTAACCATAACCATCAAAGCCATCAAGATCCTTACCATTAACACATATATGACTACATAACCCAAGAACATGGCTTACAACATGGATACAAGTATAATATCTCAAGATCTAACCATCAAAACTCCAAAACCTCCAAGATTTACATTAATACTTTCAAACCTTAAAAGATCCATCAAATCTTGACACAAACTAAAAGTGAGAGGGTGTTATACCTTTCTTGAGCCTAGGGAAGCCTTGTACGAGCTTGGGTAGCCTTAAGAACACCTTAGCTAGCTTAGATGAACCTTAAACTTCAAGATCTAAAACAAAAGTTATGGTTAGTCATTATACATCTCCAACTTCCACCATTTTTCTCACCATGCTACACTTTGAATAAAATTATGAAACTTAGTACATACCTTCACAACACCTAGGGGAAGCTTGGGTTTTAATCTTGCGAACTATAGAGGAGTAGAAGTAGAGAAAATGATTTTTCTTCCTCTCTTATTTTTCTGCTCAGATTAGAGCAGTTTGGTAAGGGGGGAAAAGAGCTTTTCTTTTGTTTTTGTTTGGTCAAATAATTGTGTGGTGTATGGATATATTGGTGGTCTATTAGATGATAAGTAATCACATATATCCACCCTACTAGCTAGCCCTAAGTTAGGCCACGTCTCCCTTGTACTTAAAGCATGGCTAGATGTACTACTAACCCATGCTACTTAGTTTGCTTTTTGTACTTCTAGTTAGCATTTCTAACTTAATGGTTTGCATGGAATATTATCTCGTCTCATTACCCAACCAATTTTCGTTACGTAATCCTTAATTCTTGACGTATCTATAATAAAACTCCTCGTAATAATATTTTGTCGCGTAGAAATTTCCTTTGTAATTCATTAAGTGCTAAATTGTATAAATTCCTTAAATATCCATAACTCCTTGTCATAGTCTCTTAAAATCTTTCAACACTCTAGTAGCTCTCAAATCCCAAGTTTTATAAATCTTAATAGCAATAAGACTCTTGCCTTTAGCAATCTTCCCTTTTTCTTACATAGTGAATGTAACAACATAAATTTCTCAGATAATCAATTCCATTAAACAACATGGGTGACTCAAAAGGTTCCAAATTCACAATGTCATATGATATTATATAAAAAAAAATATTACCAAAAATTAGGGTTCTTACAGCCTCCCCTCCTTAAAAGGATTCCGTCCCGGAATCAGGTTGAAAACAGTTGGGGTTACTTTTCACGCATCGTGCTCTCTAGTTCCCATGTTGATTCTTCGACATTCTGGTTCCTCCACAAAACTCTCACTAATTTGACAACCTTGTTCCTCAGCACTTGTTCTTTTCTATCCATGATTTCCACTAGTTTCTCCTCATAAGTCAAATCTGGCTGTAGGTCTATCTGGTCGTATTCTATCACATGCCGAAAGTCCATATGGTAGGGTCGTAGCATGGACACATGAAACACATTATGCACTTGCTGCAAGCTCGGGGGCAAGGCTAGTTCATAGGCTAACTTTCCAACATGCCTCAAAATCTCAAAAGGTCCTAAAAACCTCGGACCTAGCTTCCCTTTCTTTCCAAATCTCATCAATCCTTTCCAGGGGATACCTTTAGCATCACGAAATCTCCCACCTCATACTCCTTTGATATCTCATAAAATTTGACCATTCGAAATAATGGGTTTCGTAAAAAAAAACTAATGACTTTTACATACACTCGTCTGTACCGTAAAGACGTAATATCAATTCGAAATCTTCACTTAATAATTCGTACATATTTCTCATCCACCCATAAAATTACTATTCGTCCAGGTTTCGAATATTCATGAAAATTAGGGCTAATGCAGTCTCCTCTCCTTAAAAGGATTCTATCTTAAGAACCTAAGGATAATAGTTGTGGATACAATTCCAACCTTACCCTTTCCAACTCTCAGGTTGACACTTCAACCCTTTTGTTCTCTCACCTTGGTCTCACTATCGCTTTAATGTTGTTTCTCAACGCATGCTCTCCTCGACCTGTATTCCTTATCGGTTGTTCTATGAATGAAAATTTCTATCCCACTACTTATACGTTCCTCCTCTACCTTGTTCATAGTATCCATGTTGAGTCCTTGTATCGTTGGCCCGTGAATATTTTGTTGTCGTGTTTTATAATTTGAGACAATGTCAATACGCACGGTATTCCTCATATTCCTTGGCTTGATTAGCACACATGTGTTGCCTCCCGTCAGCCGTTACCACTTGCTATGGATACTGTATAGTCTTCGGTATACGTCGAACCAGTTCAGCTACTATATCCCTCGTTCATTGACTTCTTCGTAACACAAGAAAAACGAAACTTCTTCTTTCGTAGTACGCTTTACAAGAGACGTCCTTACGTTCGCATGGTGACGATCGTGATAACAACATTCATTTCATGGATAAGTTTTTATTCTCGACTGCCCCGTGAAATCTAAGGCACGAGACTAAATATAAATTCGATCGTCTGGATAATTCTTCTTCCCTGTCCGTCAGCCACAGATCAAATTAGTACATACGCTCAATCTCTTTATTAATTATACTTGAAAGCACCTTCAATATTCGAAGTTTATCCTTAAGTCTCTATCTGACGTAATCACTGCAGAAGTTTTATATTGCCCCACCATCTCTTCCGTATATAAATCGATAATCTTCTAAATGGAAAGTCTCTCGTAGGTAAATCACTTGGTCCAGCAATTATAAATCAACTAGGGCCATCTCTTGGCTCGATCTTCGGCGACCTACTCATGAAATTCATTATAATTCTGTCCATGTTCAAGATTTTCTACAGGTGGAATTAATCCACTAGATCTCTATCATTTTGTTTTTGACATGTTGCGTTTGTACTTAATAGTTTGCCAATACCATTCTTCATATCCGTTTGCCAAACATTCTCTTAATTCTCTGTACATCTTTGTCCTTCCCCATAATTTAGTCATTTTCCTCTAACATTATTCTTAATTGTATATACTCTATTTTCTTGGTCAATACTGACTTAATTCCAATTTCGAATAATCCATTCTATAGGTATCGGCCACCACTACACTGGCCTTTCCTAGGTAATAACAGATTTCTCCATTATACTCCCTGCTCCCTTTCATCACCTTCTCTTTCTTATGTTTAGTTCTAATATGAAGATATACTTATGGCACTTGTGGAAAAATTTTCACACTTTTCTCATAAAGTTAACGTCTCAGTTTTATGCGTGAACGCCATCATGACTAATCCCAGACTCACGGTTAGTATATCCTATCCCGTAACCTTTATGTTGTTTAGAAGTATAGGCTATCATCCCCTTTCTACTGCATCAGCACGCCTCTTAAACTCTTGAAAGACGTATCATCGTGACTCTCAAAGTCCTCTTTTTATCATCAAGTATAGCTAACAACGAGGTTGTTGCTAATATCTCATTTCATTCCAAAACTTTGTTCATTAATCCATAAAGGCTTCTGACTCATTAGTCCACTCAAATGATACTACCATAATTTCATAACATTTATATTAGTGTGAAATGCCAACTTTGGCACAGTACAGAGGTCGATCTTGAGTTGGTGAAACCCGCTTTTCAACCTTATCTTTGAAAAACAACTACGCGTTTTAACTGGTCAACAATTCCTACATCTCCAGTTAGGGGTATCGATTCTCGATGGTATATGTAAGATGTCATACGCTCGTCCTCTTTCACAACTGGTGCCAATCAGTCTGAGGCCTGCATGCTGCTGCGATTCCCAATAAACTTGATTAGGTGGTAATCTCGAAGGATCATTGGGATATATCCATGCATCCATTTGCTATTAGGGGCCTTTTAAACTTTATATCTCTCTATGTGCATCAATCCCTTTAAGCTAAGTAAAGCTTCACATTCTTTCCACGATATTTCTTCCTTTCTTGTCCATCTCACTTCCACGTTAGTTTCCTCTAAGGATATGTCTTACATCGCAATCGATTTGCATTTCTTGGATCAGGAAAAGGCTTGGTAACTCCAGAATTCATTAATATAACATCCTGGCAACGGTTGGTAGGAGCGTACTCCCAACCACCTCATCATTTCTTATAACCTTCCTCATACTAATATTAAAGGTCCTGTGGTATGCCCCGACATGTTATTCCTACTTTAAATAATTACTCGGCATAACGCTCTGGCTGCACAATTACAACATTTGGTTTTTGATCTCATATTGGTGCAACGGTTCACAATTGTACCTCCTGTTCACCTTAGAGTAATCACTTTGGAAAGGAATGGTTTCAAAATAACAAGGTCCAATAGATAATTTCAATAAGAATTCCACATTGGATGTTCCAAGAATGTTGATGGTTCCAAATACTAGGAGTCTCGATTTTTTTGGAGATGTAAGGATGGACAGAAAGAATACAACAAGGCTTATTCCTTCAAGTCCTGATAATTTTGTAATGTGATATCATAGAGAGTGTTGCACGAGGGCAATGATTGTTGGATACAAAAGTCATAAAGACGGTCTTTATACCATTCTTACATCTGGTGAATACTTTTCCTAAAAAAATAGAGGATCTAAAAAGTCCCATTGATAAAGGTCAACCGATCGAAAGCAATTCTACTCTATGACAATAAAAATGAAGCAGTTTATCATTCAAGTAATCTATGGTTTCAAATGAATCTTCATTATATGAATGAAAGAACAGAATATTCAAGTGACATAAAGTCTGATACGAAGATGGGTAATTCAAGTTGAGTGGGCGACCTCACTAGGTCTCAATCAAGTTATTCATCATAACTTTCATCATCATACTTTACCACATGCAAAATGCATTGCGGAATTGCTGAATGAATTAAATTGGGAGTTGGACTAGTGAAACAATAACTAGTCCTTTTTAAGAAACACTAGCAACTAGCTAGACAAAATTTGCTAGTTCACCTGTTTGAGACATCACCACTAGCTAGGACAATTAGCTAGGTGTTCTTCACAATATTACAATTTTGACTAGTTAGAACAATCTACTAGTCATTCATATTGACATATCGACTAGCCAGTTTCAATTGGCTAGAACGGAATTTCAACATCGTAGCCACTGAACAAACTTTAGGCTACTCGGACAACGAATGGAAATAAGAAGTTATTAAGTTTGAAAAAGAAAACTATAAAATCTGAAGAGAATGTTCTAGGTATCGGAACAATCGATAACCTCTCATCAAATATTACTTACCAGTGAAACGGTCCACCCAAGGGTGCCTCCGTACACATGCTTTATCAGATCCTACAATAGAATTAAATTAAGAATACCAATACCAAAATGATATCCTTACTATGATTTCAATGTACGATGTAAAATCTCATCTTGAATAGAAGAAAAGAATTCATGAAGGATGTCTGGACATTAGATCATCCATGTCCTCAGTAATTTGTTAAATATTTATGAGCTCAACTGAAGAGTGCAAGTATGAAAGAAGCAATAAAATATCAATATTCGTTAAGTAATATTCATCGATTAATTAA
This sequence comes from Saposhnikovia divaricata, assembly GCA_036435485.1. Classification (NCBI taxonomy): domain Eukaryota; kingdom Viridiplantae; phylum Streptophyta; class Magnoliopsida; order Apiales; family Apiaceae; genus Saposhnikovia; species Saposhnikovia divaricata. Next base: position 41,905,303 of record CM071599.1, read on the forward strand.
GGAAATATTTGTTGAACCTTCCTTTGATAATTGAAAGAAAGTGTAAATAGGCCTGAGCCGAACAAGATCATCATAAATTTTTGAATAGAATGTTCATGGATCAAATAAAATTACTTCGGATAAGTCCTGCTTTAGGGAAAGTATCTCACTGGTTGTTATTCCACAAGTTTGAAGTAGAAAGCTAGAAGGGTTACCTGATATAAACTAATCGAGGTAACAGGGTTAGTGAACAGTTTAAAATGAAGTAGTGCACCTGCCGGTAGTTACCAAAATAAGTTAATGATCATTCGTGCATCTCATTATCACCATTATGAGGGTAACTCCATCTCTTCGTATTCGTAATACAAGACACCAACTAGTGCGTCTCTCAATCATCATCTTAAAGTCATTTATCGAGTTGGGGTTTCACAAATATATCTGTCATTTCCGTGCTTTATCTTGAAGACCAAGCTTCACATCATTCCGGGGACACCTGCTAAGTCCATAGGGTCCTACTTCATGCCTTCCGACATGAATCACAAGTGGCCAGTTCCCCCTGGGAACAGATCAAAGAGATCTCTCAGGGATCTCAGTGCAGTCCATAGGTTCAGTGGCGGGTGTGTGTATGTGAACATATACCAAAAATATTGAGGTCTACAATACATATATACGTAGTCCCTGATAACATCTCTATCAAAGGATCCCACTCTAGACCCGCTGGTCTTTTCTTTTGGTAGACTCTGAGATCACTGTATCGCTCGTTGCAACCATATTCAACTTCTCTTGAGTCCCTTTGTTAATTCTACTTGTTTGTTCTCTAAGTTGAACTACCATGCTCTAGCATCCGAATCATGCGTGGAATTATCTAGCACGCTCGTCTTATGATAACATTCTCGTATAACACATGTAAAATTCTCCATCAAGGGTAATGAAATCCACAACGACATAGTGACCAACTTTCAGGTAAACCCGTTACTTATCGAAAATCGGATCTTATAGCCAAAGTAAAAGACTTTCATTATTCCAAGTACTAAGTACCCTTAATTATGTAGGGAAGTCTAAACTTTTTGATTCTTAAAATGCCGCCTCCTAAACTCTTGAGGACTATGGGCCACAAAATTTATGCCAGCCTAGTCATCCGATCATATTGGCAATATCGCCTCTACCTCAGCTGCTCATGAGATTTCGCTCTGCTTCCTATATCATTTCAAATGATAGGTCATGTACGACTCTCAAACCTCTATTCATCATTCTGAAGTTCTCTAAGGATTCTCTCGACCCTAGTATAATATCTCCAGTCAACACTCCAGTCCATTCTACTCACCGGTACCTCTTCCGGAAGTTCAATAATATGTTTACTACGATCTCTTATGTCATTCTCCTACTTAGACTTAACTCTCAACACTCTCGTTTCTGAGTACTGTAACTTATCGCTCTGATACCATTTCTGTGACGCCCCAAAATCTGAGGTCAAAGATTCAGGTCGTCACATCACCATCCAACCTTATCATACCTGTATTAACTTTACAAATCAACAATACATCCATCCAGACCTCAATCTTACGCACAAACAAGTTAGAGCCTCAGAAACGATAATCAAAAGTAACACTAAATATTACAATTCATCTGTACAATCCAGAATCTTACGCACTTCCACTTATACAACTACACTTGAAGACAAGTCTTACTATTACAGTTGAAAACCTATCAGACTTACTCTATAGTATTTATCAGGATCTAAATCATCTCCGGGGTAAATCTTCTACTCCTCTCCTGTTGGTGCGGAGTTAATCGGCCAAATTCTTCTCTTTCTGAAAAGTTTTTATAAAGCAAGAATGAGCTACATAATGCTCAGCAAGTTCACCATTTTGAAAAATAATGATGTGGTTTATTTCGAAAACATTCCCAACTATATGGGTATATATCTCAGATTTCAAAACATAATTGGACAATATATATGTCCGAGTTTGAATAAAACATCTATACTCACTAAGGAGCTTTAAGAATAACATATGAACCCTTTATAAGGTTCCCATTTCAATATATCTCAAGTTTGAAAATATATACATATGAGTATATCATTTTCGGCAAAACACTCTACGGTTAACATACTGTACAGGGAATACATTATTGCAAACCTCTTTCCTTCCATTAGCTTAGAAGGTTTCTCATTCAAAAACATTTCATTCTTTGAAATAATTGCAAGAGTGCACTAACACGTGCCAATCTTTATAGAAAATCTTGCAGTTCTAGATACTGCACGATGTCAATATTTTTCTTATCAAAAACCACACTATCGGCAACTTGGCACTTAGGCCCAAGAAGCAGTGTTTGAGTATTTTTCCAAAGTGGAGGATGGGACTGGAAGAAAACATAAAAACCTGACAAGGATTGACGATGATCAGTCGCCACAACCAAGTCCAACAATCCGCGGGTCTTCTCTACTAGTAGAAGGATAGAAACTACATCCGTAACTACCCTCGGGTGAAAACTACATCCGTAATCACCCTCGATGAAAACTACATCCGTAATCATCCTTCGGCAACACCTGGGCCGGAATAATTGATAGACCGTCTGGCTCACCTCCGCTTACACATCCCGGGAATCGTTCGTCAACGATTCCCACACCTGCCAGAGTCCCATTTTTCTTTTCTTTTCAAAAATCATTTTGATAGAAAATTCGAGTAGTTGAAGTTCGACCTCAATCGACCGATAATTCTTGAAAAATGTACAAGAAGTAAAACCTGACCGGGGGTTTTCGAAAATGTTTTGGGTTTGAAAGAGTTCGAGTTTGAAAACGCTAAAGGTATCTTGGATTAGTTTTATTTAAAATAATATAATAAATAACACTTTGGGATTTAATAAAAATTAATAAAGTAATTATTTAATTAAATTAAGCTTTTAATCCAAGATAGATATTTTTGAGTATTTATAATAATGTAAAAATAATAAATACTTAAGTATACGATACTTCCCGAATGACCCTTCGGGTTTTCGCAATTTAATCATGATAAAATAATATACCGCTCCCCGGTCAATAGTATATTTGGACCGCTACGACCTCTATTGCTAGAGTCGTTGTCCGAAGAAACATTTTCATTCTAAGTTCAAGGGTGTACAAACATATATGTGCATATATCTCAAACTTAACATAATCTCGTAAAGCATAAACATATAATACGTTTGAAAGCCACAAACAATACAGTGAAAATCCTTATATATAAGTTTTGAAAAGTAAACTTGCCTTGGTAGGGTGGGGTGGTCGAGCTCGCGACGTGGAACGAAGATCTATACACAATCAATATTCGTACGTTAGTACCTTAACAACACTATTTAATCGTAAGGTTTTAAAGGATATAAGACCAACTTAAAGACTCCAATTTGTGACCACTAACCCTCCCATATGACCATGTCATCACTTTATCTCATTCGTTACCCATTCGACTCGAATCCATTCCTCAAACTTGAAACACAAGTGAGTACTCTTAAAACTACGTTAAACTAACCTCCTAGGTGATTTTTCATTCGCGCGCACTTCGCTCTAACATTTTCATAAAATTGAAAAATACAAATTTTATTCCAATTCTTTGTGGACAGCCTTCACAACTGTATAATATAACTACCCTCAAATTTTCATAACACTAGCATAATTGTAAGGGGTCCTAACTCAGTTCACAAGTGGACAACACAGTGCAGTCTGAATTCCAGAACCACACTGCACAAATCCGGCCATAACTCAAGATCTACACATCTCCTGGGTATGAACCTTATATTTCTAGAAACTACATTCAATTATCTTTCCAACCGTGGTCAGTGGATCTCAAGGGGGCAAAACTCAAGGTCCGAATTTGTCTCACAAGACAGAGCAGTTTACAAAAGTTCCAAACAACACCTTTACAACTACATCACTTTCAAATCTCATTGTACACTTAACCATAACCATCAAAGCCATCAAGATCCTTACCATTAACACATATATGACTACATAACTCAAGAACATGGCTTACAACATGGATACAAGCACAATATCTCAAGATCTAACCATCAAAACTCCAAAACCTCCAAGATTTACACTAATACTTTCAAACCTTAAAAGATCCATCAAATCTTGACACAAACTAAAAGTGAGAGGGTGTTATACCTTTCTTGAGCCTAGGGAAGCCTTGTACGAGCTTGGGTAGCCTTAAGAACACCTTAGCTAGCTTAGATGAACCTTAAACTTCAAGATCTAAAACAAAAGTTATGGTTAGTCATTATACATCTCCAACTTCCACCATTTTTCTCACCATGCTACACTTTGAATAAAATTATGAAACTTAGTACATACCTTCACAACACCTAGGGGAAGCTTGGGTTTTAATCTTGCGAACTATAGAGGAGTAGAAGTAGAGAAAATGATTTTTCTTCCTCTCTTATTTTTCTGCTCAGATTAGAGCAGTTTGGTAAGGGGGAAAAGAGCTTTTCTTTGGTTTTTGTTTGGTCAAATAATTGTGTGGTGTATGGATATATTGGTGGTCTATTAGATGATAAGTAATCACATATCTCCACTCTACTAGCTAGCCCTAAGTTAGGCCACGTCTCCCTTGTACTTAAAGCATGGCTAGATGTACTACTAACCCATGCTACTTAGTTTGCTTTTTGTACTTCTAGTTAGCATTTCTAACTTAATGGTTTGCATGGAATATTATCTCGTCTCATTACCCAACCAATTTTCGTTATGTAATCCTTAATTCTTGACGTATCTATAATAAAACTCCTCGTAATAATATTTTGTCGCGTAGAAATTTCCTTTGTAATTCATTAAGTGCTAAATTGTATAAATTCCTTAAATATCCATAACTCCTTGTCATAGTCTCTTAAAATCTTTCAACACTCTAGTAGCTCTCAAATCCCAAGTTTTATAAATCTTAATAGCAATAAGACTCTTGCCTTCAGCAATCTTCCCTTTTTCTTACATAGTGAATGTAACAACATAAATTTCTCAGATAATCAATTCCATTAAACAACATGGGTGACTCAAAAGGTTCCAAATTCACAATGTCATATGATATTATATAAAAAAAATATTACCAAAAATTAGGGTTCTTACATTTCTCATTCAAAAACATTTCATTCTTTGAAATAGTTGCAAGAGTGCACTAACACGTGCCAATCTTTATAGAAAATCTTGCGGTTCTAGATACTGCACGATGTCAATATTTTTCTTATCAAAAACCACACTATCGGCAACTTGGCACTTAGCCCCAAGAAGCAGTGTTTGAGTATTTTTCCAAAGTGGAGGATTGGACTGGAAGAAAACATAAAAACCTGACAAGGATTGACGATGATCAGTCGCCACAACCAAGTCCAACAATCCGCGGGTCTTCTCTACCGGTAGAAGGATAGAAACTACATCTGTAACTATCCTCGGGTGAAAACTACATCCGTAATCACCCTCGATGAAAACTACATCCGTAATCACCCTTCGGCAACACATGGGCCGGAACAATAATTGATGGACCGCCTGGCTCACGGCCGCTTACACATCCCGGGAATCGTTCGTCAACGATTCCCACACCTGCCAGAGTCCCCTTTTTCTTTCTTGTCAAAAATCATTTTGATAAAAAATTCGAGTAGTTGAAGTTCGACCTCAGTCGACCGATAATTCTTGAAAAACGTACAAGAAGTAAAACCTGACCGGGGGTTTTGGAAAATGTTTTGGGTTCGAAAGAGTTCGAGTTTGAAAATGCTAAAGGTATCTTGGATTAGTTTTGTCTTTAAAATAATGAACAATAATTAATAAATGATATTTTAGGATTTAATATAAACAATTAATAAAATAATTATTTAATTAAAATAAGCTTTTAATCCAAGATAGATATTTTTGAGTATTTTTAACAACGTAAAAATAATAAATACTTAAGTATACGATACTTCCCGAATGACTCTTCGGGTTTTCGCAATTTAATCACGATACAATAATATACCGCTCCCAAGTCAATAGTATATTTGGACCGCTACGACCTCTATTGCTAGAGTCGTTGTCCGAAGAAAAGACTTTCATTCTAAGTTCAAGGGTGTACAAACACATATGCATAAATCTCAAACTTCAACATAATCTCGTAAAGCATAAGCATATAATACGTTTGGAAGCTATAAACACAACAGTGAAAATCCTTATATATAAGTTTTGAAAAGTAAACTTGCCTTGGTTAGGGTGGGGTGGTCGAGCTCGCGACGTGGAACGAAGATCTATACATAATCAATATTCGTACGTTAGTACCTTAACAACACTACTTAATCGTAAGGTTTTAAAGGATGTTAGACCAACTTAACGACTCCAATTTGTGACCACTAACCCTCCCATATGACCATGTCATCACTTTATCACATTCATTACCCATTCGACTCGAACCCATTCCTCAAACTTGAAACACAAGTGAGTACTCTTAAAACTACGTTAAACTAACCTCCTATGTGATTTTTCACTCGCGCACACTTCGCTCTAACATTTTTATAAAATTTAAAAATACAAATTTTACTCCAATTCTTTTTGGACAGCCTTCACAACTGTATAATCTGACTATCCTCAAATTTGCATAACACTAGCACAATTTTTAGGGGTCCTAATGTAGTTCACAAGTCAGCATCACAGTGCAGCTCGGATTCCAGAACCACTCCTCACTGATCAGACCATATCTCAAAAACTACACATCTCCTGGACATGAACCTTATATGCCTAGAAACTACATGAGATTATCTTTCCAACCATATGTATTAGGTCCTCGGGAGACAAGATTTAGAGGTTCAAAACCCTCCTACAAGACAGTACATGCTCCCAGGAATTTACACAGCACTCATCTTTTCTCAAACATTCAAGAACTTACTTTATACATCACATCTACCATCAAAACCACCAAGACTTGTCTCTATAGCATACATGGGGTTACATACTCTAAGTATAAGCCTTACAACCATCATAACAAGCACATAACTTCAAGATTTCATCATCTACAACTCATACTACCAAAATATGCACTAAAACTCTTAGATCTAACATTATAAACCATAAACATTCCATGACTAAGAGTAGTTAGAGTTTTATACCGTCTTGAGTATCTAGGAACCTTGGGTAAGCTTTATAAGCCTCAAGAACACCTTGGATGAGTCCCTACAATCCTTATAATTCAAGATCTAAAAGAAAACTAAGCATGGTTACTATTCATCCCAAACTTCAACAATTAATATCTCAAAATCTAGTGGATGAAAGGGGTTGAAATTAATATCATACCTTCTCTATAGTGTAAGGATGGCCTAGGAATTTTATCTTGAATTATGAGTGAGTGGAGGTTGGAGAAATTTTATTCTTCCTCCTTCTTAAAGAGCTTGGCCGAGAGCTTTTGGAGAGAGAGAGAGATGCTTGCCTTTTTGTGTTGTATTTTGAATAATGAAATGAATGATTATTATGTGTATGGATGTGTGTATATTGAGTCATATGTTGCCACCCTAGGGTAGTAGACTAGGCACACACCATGCCTCCTTGACTCCTTGGATAATGCACCACTAACTAGATACTATTCATCTAGTTCCTTTTTGCTTTCTAGTTTACTTTCCTAATTACCTAGTTACATGATACTTGCATGTAATATCCTTCCTTGTATTATTATTTCTCCACCAATGGTTGTCACTTAATCTTTAATTCATATCGTATCTTAATTAACTCCTCGTAATAATATTTTATCACGTAGAGATTTCCCTTGTAATTCCTTAAGTACTTAATTGTGTAAATTCCTTAAATATCCATAACTCCTTGTCATAGTCTCTTAAAATCTCATAATACTCTAATAACTCTCAAATCCCAAGTTTTTTATGAATCTTAATATCAGTAGGCCTCTTGTCTTCAACAATCTTCCCTTTTTCTTACACAGTGAATATAACAACATAAATTTTTATATAATCAATTCCATTACATAACATAGGTGACTCAAAAGGTCCCTAATTCACAATGTCAAAAGCTTTTACATATTTAAAATATTACAAAAATCAGGGTTCTTACATTCAAAAGTTATAAATAAAACATGTGGGACCCACCTGATGAATAGTACTTTTGGGTACTATTCATGAATAGTAATTTTGGTTACTATTCATATGAATAGTACTATTCATGTGAATAGTGATTTCGTTTACTATTTATGTGAATAGTGATTTCGGTTACTATTCATATGAATAGTGATTTTCGATACTATTCATTTTCCTCTTAATTTGACATCCTTAAATATGCAGCTTCAAAAATGGAGGATATCAGTACTGCTCTAAACTCAATCATACCTCTTAACAGTTTTTCTGAGTTAGATACTTCGATTCCTTTGTGAAGTGTTGAGGCCTAGTGCAACTGGTCTGGTTCACAGACGACTAACATTCACTCATGGTCTTCGTATCATGTCTTTAAGAACACTGCTAAGAATTGTGTAACCATAAAAACTTTATCACTGGAATCTTTTGGCCCTTTAACTGAATCATATGTACATCTTATTTTGTCACTGAGGCTTGATCATGTTAATGAACTTCTTTCAGCGACTTGATCCTTGTTGATGTCTGTTCTTCAAATTTCACGATCCCTGTATAGAGTTAATATTATTTATCTTTTATCCTAGTTGAGTTATATATGTCCTCTATTACATATTACATTACATTATGCTTTAAAATCTCCCCCTATTTGATTGTTAGGGTTTGACAAGCAAATTCCTAGAGGATAACTCAACTGATACAACAAATAATGAAATACAAAAAGATAAATAATATTAAAGCGCATTCTGGATCATATATACATTTCCCAGATTTCTAAAATTTGAACAAGTGCAAGATAAATTATTCCTCTAGACTGAACATATCTTCAATTTTGCCTTGCTTTCTTTCCACTAATACTCTCACTAGCTTTTCCTTTCCCAAAATAAAGTTAATTCCGTGTCAACAACCTTTTCCTTGCCCTTACGCCTAGTTGATTTTTCTTGATCATCATCCAACTTCTCCCCCTCAGTTGGGTTATCCTCCAGAGTAGTAGGATGTGGAGTTGGTAAATTAGACGAAGATGGTTTTGCCAAGGAATTAATTGCATGACTAAACTGGGATGCCATGGAACTTAACTGAACCTGGAATGCATCATGTTGAATAAGTTGCAAATTTTTTATTTCTGCAATGGACTTACAGATATTGGACAACTCTTTCTCCATTGTTTGGACCCGTGTAAGGAGTCTGCTGTATTCCTTTCTGGTTACAGGTGCATGTGGTTGAATAGGTTGCTCACTCATACGTTCTGTAGGTGTTTCACTCAACACTCTATATTCACTCGGTTTAGTGGTTTGGGTTACACTTACATGTTCTGTTCATGTTTCTCTCCACTCTCCTCCAGAGCTTCCACTGATATGTGTACCTGCAAATGAAATCATCCTAGCCCCTTTTTCAGAGGTCACGGATGGTGCAATGAAAGTTCATGAGCTTCCGTCCTCGCGTGAAGCGAGTTGCCGACCACTGGTAAAGAGTGGTAAATCTCGAAAGAGATCCAGAGATTTTCCCTCTGGGAGGTTAAACTTGAATCGATTAAATGGCACAAAACCCAAGTTTCCCTCGTATGTCTGTGAAGACACTTGGTTCAGAAAAGAACCACCTACCGATGGATCTTTCCGTAAAATGGAAGATTCACCAGCAGTTATTGAGGTAGGTAATTCCACCTCGGATGCCTGTGAAGGCATTTGATCTTTAGAAAGATCATCAACCACTCTTATGTTCCGTGAAATGGAACTCAAGATAGTTGCTCCCATCAATTCAGCCTTATTTACATTTTCACTCATTGGATAAGAAAGAATTGTTTCACTAACAGTTGCCATTACCTCAGGTTCATTGGGTTTACTCCGTTTAGAATGATGTAGAGCGGCTGATGTAACTAACTCCTTATGTGGTGCTGCTGAGGCACTATCTCCCTCAATTATGTGGATGACTGGTCGATTAAGTGACAATTGAGGTGTAGGAGTTTATTCTGTTTGTGTTTGTATTTGTAGAATGGGCTCTTCGACCTGTGTTAGAGTCGGTGGGATTTCCTGCTCTTGGTCGGGTAAGATGGCCACTAGGGGCTGTAGGAACTGTATTTCCTGTGATACAATAGAGAATACAGAGGTTGAGATAGCAGGGATTGAAATATTACCTTGTCGTATACCTGCTCTCACTGGTCTTGGTAACAACGGAAGTGGGACGGTCTTTAGATATTCAGTTAGGACTGTAGGCACATCCGTATAGTTCTTTTTGCTTATGTAATAAATTACATTCGTCTTCATGTAAAAACATTCCACCTTTCGACCATTTTTCGAGTGTACCCTGTCTTCATCATTCAAAAAATCATTTAATATTAGTTGTAGAAACCTTGGATATAGACATTTGACGTTTTGAGTCTAAATATCTCTTGTTCCCAAGTGTTTCATCTTTAAAATGATTTGACCAAGCAATATTTTTCCAAAATTGATCCTTAAATTATTGGCAACCGCATACCCTATTTTTTGAATAAATTCAGGTATCCGATCTAGATTCGTTCTATCTGAGGAAAAAACATGGCCAAGAATGTGAAAGAAGAAATTCCAGTACTGGGTTAGAAATGTTCTAGAGATATTACCAGTATTGAAATTGCCATCTTGGTACCTTATAAATCGAAAGAACATTTCAATCTGTTTAGGTGTAGGATTAGAAACGAGATTTTCCATAGGAAAATGAAGAATTTGATTAATATCTCGTTCAGTGACCCTAGTCGACCTACCAAACAGTCGATATGTGAATGCACACCCGTCCTGTCCAGAAGTGTTAACCGCACTGCAATATAGTTCACGTAATGCATCGTGGTTAAGCTGCACTGGTGTAACTAAAGCATAGCGAATTAATGAATGTTCATTCAGAAATTGTGCCCAAGCCCGAAATTGCTCATCATAGATGGTTTCGATTTGCTGAATGGAAGTAGGATTAGCTTTAGCAATAACAAAACTTTCCTGCAATGCCATTTTCAAAACTTTGAGGAAATTCAAAAACAAGGGTTAGTTTTTATAAGGGATGATGTATAAAGCAAGAATATGAAATCTGATATAAAAACCACCAGCAAGATTGAGAAATCTTTCCGATCAAAGCTCGAAATATTCAGCAATTGTGTGTATATGCTTTGTATATCTGAAAAATGATGATGTTAAACAAAAACAAAAACTCATCATTTATAAGGTTTCAAGGTTCAGTGGGTTAGGTGAAATAGTGGCAGGTTTTATTTAAAGAATTCAAACTCTCTACAACAAGTGGTAAATTGTCAACCATGTTAGGTAGCCACCTTTCATGAATTCAACAATGGAGGCTAACATCTTATCACCGAAACCTGTCAGCCGACCTATCAGCCTATACACATATACACATATTTAATACTTCTAATTATTATGGATTTAAATATAATCACGCAGTAAATTAAGAATTAATCCACAATAATAAATCTACAATTAAATAGACATAAAATTAATAAAATATCATTAATTGATATATGTCAATAAAATATTTATTTAATTATGCTACAGTGATATCTCCAGAATAATCCTGCAGATAATCAAATAAAACAAACAAAATCTAGAGAATGAAATTCACTGGCTGCAACAAATTGAACAGACATTTTAAAAGATTATGTGAAATTTAACATACCAAGCTCACTTACCAACCTTGAAAAGGTTGCTTCATCCAAAGCTTTAGTAAAAATGTCTGCCAACTGTTTTTCACTAGGAACAAAATGCAGTTCCATAGTGCCTTCCATCACATGCTCCTGATGAAATGGTATCTGATGTCTATGTGCTTGGTTCTAGAATGCTGCACTGGATTCTGTGATATTGCAATTGCACTCGTGTTGTCACAGAAAATTGGGATCTTTTTAACTTTAACTCCATAGTCAAGTAGTTGATTTCTCATCCATAGAATCTGTGAACAACAACTCCCAGCTGCTATGTATTCAGCCTCTGCAGTTGAGGTATATACTGAGTTCTGCTTCTTACTGAACCATGAGACCAGCTTGTTCCCAAGAATTGACAAGTTCCTGTGGTACTTTTTCTATCCATTTTGCAACCTGCATAATCTGCATATGAGTAACCAATTAGATCAAAACCAGAATCTCTAGGGTACCAAATGCCAAGGTTTGGTGTTCCCTTGAGATATCTGAAAATCCTCTTAATAGCTACCAAGTGAGATTCCCTAGGATCAGCTTGAAATCTAGCACATAAACATGTAGCAAACATAATATCAGGTCTACTAGCTGTTAAGTATAGAAGAGATCCAACCATGCCCCTATAGCTTGTCATGTCCACCTTCTTTTCCTTAGTATTCAGTTCAAGCTTAGTGGCAGTGGCCATGGGTGTTTTTGCAGAAGAACAATCTGCTAAATCAAACCTTTTTAAAAGATCATAAATGTATTTTGTTTGACTTATAAAAATTCCCTCATTCACTTGTTTAACTTGTAAACCAAGAAAATAAGTTAATTCACCCATCATACTCATTTCATATCTACTTTTCATGAGTTTGGCAAACCTCTTGCAAAGTTTCTCATCTGTAGACCCAAATATTATATCATCTACATAAATTTGGACAAGTATCATAGAGCCATAGACATTTCTATAAAAGAGAGTTTTATCAATAGTACCTCGAGTGAAGTGATTCTATATAAGGAACTGTGAGAGGGTGTCATACCAGGCTCTAGGTGCTTGCTTCATGCCATATAGTGCTTTGAGTAGAAAGAACACATATTCTGGAAAGTCTGGATCTTCAAAACCAGGCGGTTGACTAACATATACCTCCTCCTCCTCCAGAATTCCATTCAGAAATTCACTCTTGACATCCATTTGATAGACTTTGAAATTGGCATGCGCTGCATAGGCCAGGAAGATCCTTATTGCTTCTAAGCTTGCCACTGGTGCAAAGGTTTCTTCAAAGTCAATTCCTTCCTCTTGACAGTAGCCTTTAGCCATTAATCTAGCTTTATTCCTTGTGACTATGCCATTCTCATCCATCTTGTTCTTGAATACCCACTTAGTGCCAATCACTGATTTGTCTTTAGGTTTGGGTACAAGTTTCCATACTTAATTTCTTTCAAACTGGTTTAGCTCTTCTTGCATTGCTAAAACCCAGTCTGGATCCAGAAGAGCATGTTCAACTCTCTTTGGTTCCTCTTTGGATAGAAAACTGCTATATAAGCATTCTTCTTGAGTTCCTCTTCTGGTTTGGACCTTTGCATTAGGATCTCCAATTATAAGCTCAAATGGATGATCCCTGGTCCATTTTCTTTGTGGTGGTAAGTTTGACCTTGATGAAGTGGCTTCAATTTCTCTATGTTGATCATTGTGAGAAACTCCCCCTGAGTGTATGGCCCTCGAGATTGATGGAGTACTTGCAGATTCATCAACAGAGGCTTCTCTTTGATTTCCAACTGATGGTGTAAGTTGCTCTTCAACAGGTGGTTCATTATGCACTTCAACTAATGATCCTTGCCTGTTTCTCACACCATTTGATCTCTATTCTTTATCATCATCTTCACTTTCTTCACCACTTCTCTCATTCTCAAATGAGAGAGACTCATGAAAACCTTCATCTACTAGACCAGATATTTTCTTGTCATCAAATACCACATGTATGGACTCCATTCCAATGTTTAGTCTTAGGTTGTAGACTCTGTAGGATTTTCCAGCTGAGTATCCAACAAAGATAGCTTCATCTGCCTTTGAATCAAATTTTCCAAGACGCTCACCATGATTTTTCATTACAAAACATTTGCATCCAAAGACATGTAGAAAGTTGATTTTTGGTTTCTTGCCTTTGAAAAGTTGATAAGGTGTCATGCCTTTTGCTTGATTGACCAAAGAAATATTCTGAGTGTAGCATGCAGTGTTTACAGCTTCTGCCCAGAAGTATGTTGGTAGCTTAGACTCTTCAAGCATTTTTCTTGCAGCTTCAATTAGAAATCTGTTCTTTCTTTCCACTACACCATTTTGTTGAGGAGTTCTTGGTGCAGAGAATTCTTGGATAATTCCTTCTTCTTCACAAAACTCTTTTATTACAGAATTCTTGAACTCAGTTCCATTGTCACTTCTGATTCTCCTTACATTGAGTAAAGGATTGTTGTTGACTATCTTGATGTGATTTATAATGACTTCACCCGCCTTATCCTTAGAGTGCAGAAAGAATGTCCAAGAGAATTTTGAGAAATCATCAATAATCACAAGACAGTATTTCTTCTTTGAGATTGACAACACATTGACTGGTCCAAAGAGATCCATGTGAAGTAGTTGCAAGGGTTGATCAATTGATGACATTGACTTTGATTTGAAAGAGGCCTTCTTCTTCTTCTGCTTCTCTTTCTGGCATGCATCACACAATCCATCCTTGGAGTAATCCAATTTTGGAATACCTCTAACCAAATCCTTCTTTACCAACTCATTCATTGCTTTAAAACTTAAGTGTGACAGTCTTTTATGCCAAAGCCAACCTTCATCTTCACTTGCCTTGCTGAGAAGACATGTAGTCATGTTTGCATTTGTTGAATTGAAATCAGCAATGTACATATTTCCTCTTCTTCTCCTGTCAACACTACCTTGTTGTCACTTTTCTTGAAAATGACACAAGCTTCAGATGTGAACCAGACACTCTGGCCTTTGTCACACAGTTGACTGACACTTAGCAAGTTATGCCTAAGTCCATCAACCAGTGCTACTTCTTCAATGACAACATTCCCTTGTGAAATCAAGCCATATCCTCTATTATATCCTTTGCTGTTGTCTCCAAAGGTAATGCTAGGGCCAGCTCTCTCCTCAAGCTTAGTGAGCAGGGTAGAATCTCCAGTCATATGCCTAGAACAACCACTGTCCAGATACCAAAGATTCTTTCTGTTTCCCTGCACACATCAAAACAAAATCAAGTTGATTTTGGTACACAAGTTTTCTTGGGTCCTGCCTTGTTAGCCTTTTTCTTATTTTTCAAGCCCTTACTACCCAGGGGTTCAGATTGAGTTAAATAAACCTTAACTCTTGGTGTAGGTTTGTGAAAAATAGGTTGTTTCACTTGCTCACTTACATTAAAACTAGATGTATAATTTGGCATAGTCTGTGCAAACATGTTATTCATCATCCATGGCAACTGAGGCATATTAAAAGCATTGTAATATGGATTATACATGAATGACATGTTAGCATAATGACTAGATGCATGAGCAGGCTGGACAAACATGTTTTGCATAACATTCATAGCAGGCATAGGTACTGACTTAGGCATACTAGGCACAGAAGCATTCTTAACAGATTTACAGTTGACAAATAAATGATTAACACTACCACAGTTCACACATTCCTTTCGAGGAGCATATCTATCAGGTGTGTAATTACTATGTTTGTTAATTCCTACCTTGCCATTTCTATTCTTCTTATTAGCCTTAGCCTTAGGTTCAGTCTTTTCTAACTTATCCTTCAATTTCTTGATTGACAAGTTGCCTATGTTTCCTTGTTCAACTGACTTGGTTTTGCTACACTCTCCATTAACAAAGTTCTTATTGATAGGCCCGTACTTTTTATTCAATTTAGTTAAAGTTGCTTTGCTAACAGGCTTAAGTCTCAAAGAACATTCTTTTTCACTGTCTGAAGCAACTTCCCTATCAACATCTAACTTAACTTCTGCTAATTTGTGAAAAGAATCAACTCCTTGTTTACTATAAATTTCTTCAGTTTTAGCCTTTGATCCCTTCCACTTAGCAATTATGTCTTGTTCCTCTTTTAACTGTTTTATTAAACACTCTTCTCTTTTCAGAGCCTCAAGTAACTCATTCTTAGCATCCTGGAAATCTCTTTTCATTGTTTCAAAATCAATTAGTTGAGTTTCTAACAGAGTATTCCTATCACCTATCTTAGCATTAAGATCTTTAATCTTTTTGTTCTCCTTGTTAAGCGATTTTAATGTGACATGCATGTTATACAGTTTATTAGACATTTTGTAACACCCCCAGATCCGGGGTCAGGGATCGGGTCGTTACGGTCTCATTTTCCATAGATAACACTTGACTTGAGTCCACAATAAATATATAGCATGCTGTGACCCCACAATATATCAACTCACATACACACAGTTATAGTCCCAGAGATGAAATTGAAATAAGTCTTTGCTACTAGAATCCATGATTAAAAGTTATTACAACTCAAAACGAATAAAGCATAAGTTTAGTAGTTTTGCCGTTGATTAAAGTTATTGATACATATAATTAGACTGGTAAACCAAAAGCTGACTATCTATGCTACCTCAGCAATGGCAACGATGATGTCAGCGGGGAGCCCTGTGGGTGGGGTAACCTGCTTGCGCCGAGTGCGCCTTACGCGAGCCATGTGTCCTAGCTGTTGTTGTGACATAATAAATAAGCAAGGGTGAGCAATAGCCCACCAACAATATATAATAGAACAGTGATGATATATGTGTATCGCAGTTCAAATATCTTTGAAACCATATGCCATGCATTAGTGAACATGATGCCAGTATAAAATATACGATGAAGTTACAAGGTAACTCAACATATGCAATCTGTGGAAATATTTTTTATGACAAAGATAGGCAAGATAATCTCATATTTTGCAAAAGGGAAATTGCAGGAAAAATATGCAATTCCAGTTTCGAACACTTCTTCACCCTGCCAACAGTGGTGATGTTGCAGAAAATTTCCACTTTGGAAGATGAACTCATTACGGGAGCATTGACGCGCCAGGAGACACAACATTTACGATGATCAGTCACTTGTTATGCTCCCCACTTTTTGTTCTCTACATGTAGAAGGAAGTACCGACGGATTTACTTGTCAACCGCCCTCTGGAACCCCCCGGCCAACGGTTGGGCCATTGCTGGACCGGCGCCACTCGGCCACTTACGCGGCTCCTAGTTCAAATAACTTCCATGACTCTGAATCATAAAGTTCGTTCCCCTTTCCCCAAGTATACTACTTGTTGATAAGACTCCACAAAGTAGCCGTATCTAGTTGGAAAGGAAAATTCACCGATATATTCCAAGTTATTGCTTGTTAACAGATATCACTTGTTCCAATGACCTTACCCCTTGAACAATGAGGAGGTAACACAAATATTCAATTGATAGACAATCAATCAAGTTGCGTGTGAAAAGAATAGTTTCGAAGAATTTATGACCGGGAAGTCGACAAGATAAATAACATTTCTCAAGTAAGGTTCCCTTATTAATTGAAGGATAGATCTGAGTGAAAAGAATAGGATCTTTGAGAACCTTTCTTGATAGTATAATATTAGTAATAAGACTCCGGAATATTTTATATAATATTCGGGGATTTAAAATAATATTTGAATGAAGTGAGCCGTTCTTAAACGAGTTAGAAGGATTAAATAAATATTCAAAGAATATTTATTAAGTCAAAAATATTGAAGAAATAAATTTAATAATAATCAGAGTGATCTTCGAATAAAAATTCATAAATAATATTCATTAAGCAATTACTGAGTATTTAACTTAATAATATTTATCGAATAAATAGAACTCGAATGAATATTCGAAATAATATTTAGGTAATGAACAGATGAATATTTGAAGTAATATTCAATAAATAAATAATGAATATATTTCAAGGGAATATTCGAAACGATATTCGACAAAGAGTAGACTCCAAATGAATATTGGAAATAATATTCATTGAATGAATAATGAATATTTTAAATTAATAATATTTATCGAAGAAATAATTATCAAATGAATATTCGTCATAATATTCGATAATCGGATCGGCTTAAAATGAATATTGAACAATAATATTCATTTTATAAATATAGTTCAAATGATTATTTGTATCGATGCTCTTTAATTAAATAATCGTAGACGAATATTCAAAATAATAATCGTCAACCAAATAAGGAAAGAAAATATTTACTTAAATATTTTCCTTCGAAATAATCATAATATATCAAGAAATACCGACTCCCGGTCTATATGCAACGAATAAGATTCATATGCCCTTCACTAAGTGTAAGAACCCAGATTTTGGGTGGAATTAAAACTTTTATGTATTTAATAATGTAAGAGTGAATAGTGGATATGGCTACAATGTAATAATTGATATTTGGGAAAGAATGAATGGAATTCGACTCTATTATGTTTATGTCTTGAAGAATGCTAAAGGGTGACAACATAGGTAAGAATAATCTATCTTCTAAGGGAATAAGATATGGCAACTTCAAGCAAGAGAATACTCTCATGTCATCCAGATCGATAACGATTAATCCAGTAGTTCCGTAAAAAGGTTAAGGAACGATCGAAAGAGAATACGGACACTTATACAACCCTAAGAGAACAAGTAAAGAATACAGAATGAATAGTGTTTTGGTAGGAGTATATAATAATATGAGACGACACTATATAGAAGTATTCGGAACGGATTTCTGAGTTCGTATTAGTGATCCAGGGGGAAAATAAGTGTATGTAAAAGCTGTCGGATTCTGAAAAACCGCACTTTTATTTTCTCCGAGAGTTCCCTGGACACTGATAGCCTTAAGTATTTAACGAATGGATTAAAGGAATATAAAATGGAAAGTTAGAATGAAAGATGGGGAATGAAAGTATTAATATTAAAGAGGATTCCCGGTAAACCCTAATTAGAAATCCGTGAAATATTCTCACGAACGATAAATCGAAACGGGTAATAATCGGACACAGAAACAAGCAGAGGAAGCAAGAGTCTTGTGCAAGCTACTAGTATAAATATCTAATAACTAAACTAGAAGCAAGGAACTAGCAACTTAGAAGAAGAACCAAGTACTTAGCAAGTAACTACCTAGTTAAGCATTAACCACCACAAAACCAACACATGTCTTGCCATTTGAGCATCCAACACCTCACCACTTTATTAAAGCAACTTTTACAAGATATTATGTTGTAAGTGGATGAAAGTAAAGGAGATTAAAACACAAAAAAATCAAAGAAACCAAGCAATTCTCTCCCCCCCCCCCTTTGCAAACAAAGCATTCGGCCATACCCATAAATTCCAAATCCAAACTCAACCTTCCCACCATTGTTTGTTCTTGAAATTTTTAAGGTGAGACTTACATTTCATAAAACGTATCTCCTCAAAATCTTAGCCTCAAACTCATCCATTTCCATTTTCAAAAAAATCAAACAAGAGGAGGGTGAATAGTGTTCATCATATACTAACTTTGTTTTCTTGGTTTTTCATGGTTGATATAGCAAGCATACTCACTCCTAAGGACCATACAAGGCTTAGTAAGGCTATATCACTATCTAAGGAAGGTATAAAGCTCTTGAAACCCTAACCCTTGTTTGAGATTTAAGCATGTTTTTGATAGTTATAACTTAGTTATGGTTATGTTAAAGTTATAAGCATGATTATGTATGGATTTTGGATTAATGATGTAAATAGCTAGATGAACGGAAAGGCATTGCTTGGCCTCAGTTCATGTATATAAGTCATGTATATGTTGTTTGGGTTGGATGCTATGTGTATGGGAAGATTCGAAATTGATAGATATTCGATTTACAGCCGTTATAATGCCCGATTTTACAATACCATGTTTTGTATGCCATTTTCCATGTCGAACCCCTACTGTCCAGAGACCTTATCTGCCATGATAGGATAGGTAATGCTCTAAGCTTCGTTTTGATATAAAGATCACATGAAACGGACTTACGGTTTAGGATTTATGACCAAATTACTAAAAGTAATTCGAATCCGTAAATGAAAGTTCGTAACTGAAATCGAACCCTCGTAAGCTATGTAACGTCATGGCGAATCTTGGTAAATAAATACTAGGGGTAAGAAGGAAGGTGTGAAAGAAAGCCGTATGTCAAAAAGAGCATTTTTCGATTTATTAAAAATGTTCGAGTCAAGGTTAAACGCGAACGAACCCCTAAAAGACGACTCTTTTATAACTTTGGTAAAACACTTAGAAAACGGGCGATAAAACTCGGAGTATAATATTGGTTCGTAACAATCAACCTTAGAACTCATATGACTCAAGTATGTCCCAAGTATAAGCGCAGTGACATGTCGTATTAACGAACGAATGTCGGGTCGGATCAATGATAATAAGTAATCCACTAAAAGGGGTATAACGAGATAACTCGAGAACGTATTTCGATTTAAGTATAACTTAACTTTTAATATGTTAAGTGATTAATCCCGAATGCCTTGGCTATTTATAGATCACCAGGCTGAACCGGGACCCGCTACCACTACCCCTTACCGTACTCGACTACCAGGCAAGTTTCAATTCCCTTCTTTTAGGCTGTTGTTGTGATTGAATAAATATATATATATGATTGCTGATATACATATGCCATTGCATGCATGCCTACTTTCAAGTTGAATTGATATACTTGTTCCCTGAATGTTATTGTTGGCTTATAAGCTAGATAGTTAGATATCAGTTATAAGCCGGGGATTGTAAGACCCTCATAGAAGGGCATATACATCTTATTAATCGAATATAGACCGGGAGTCAATATTCCTTGATATATCGAGATTACCTCGGAAGAAAATATTTAAGTAAATATTTTCTATTATTCAGGCGACGAATATTATTTGAATATTCATTCGAGATTATTTATTTAATGATCCTTATTTCAAATAATTATTTGAACGTAACTATTCAACGAATAATATTTCTCAATATTCATTCAGAGTCGAATTGATTATCGACTATTATTTCGAATATTCTTCTAAAGATGAGTCTATTAAATGAATATTATTTGGATATTCTTTTAGATTATTATTTTATTAAATAAATATTACTTTTGAATATTCATTTAAGATATTAAATACTTGATGAATATTATTTTAATATTCATCTGAAGCTTGATTTAATTATCGAATATTATCTCGAATATTCCTTAAGGCTTGGATTACTAAATGAATATTACTTGATATTCATTTAGGATATTATTCATTAAATGAATATTACTTTTGAATATTCATTTAAATTCCTAATTAATTATGAATATTACCTTAAATATTCTTTTCAGGTCTAATTAATTAATGAATATTGTTTTGAATATTCATTTAAATATTTATTTATTCAATAAATATACTCCTGATATTTTTTCAGGGATTATTTTGAGAAATACTCTGATTAAAAATATTCTTTCATATTCCCAAATATTCTTTCAATATTTTAACTCAATAAATATTCTCTGAATATTTATTCCATACTTGGAATAACCTCGATAAGGTTTATCTTCTTCGATTATTACAGAAAATATTTCGGAGTCATATTTTTATTAATCTTATATCAAGAAAGGTTCTCAGACATCATTCTTCTTTGAGTCTATCTCCTTAATAATAAGGGAACCTTACTTGGAAAAATGTTATTTATCTTGTCGACTTCCCGGTCATAAAGTATTCCCTTCACTCGCAACTCGGGTGCTGTTGACTTATTAAGTCGTTGCTTACCTTCTCATCTTTCGAGGGGTAAGATTACTGGAACAAGTTAATATCCGTTACCAAGTAATAGCTTGGGAGTTATTGGTAAATTTTCCTTTCCAACTAGATACGACTACTTTGTGGAGTCTTATCAACAAGTATTATACTTGGGGAAAGGGGGACGAACGTTACATTCAGAATCATGAATTCTATTTGAACTAGGAGTCGTGTAAGAGGCCGAGTAGCGCCGGTCCATCCCCTTTGGCCCAACCGTTGGCCGGGGAGAGCTAGCAAGGCGGTATACAAGTAAAGCCGTCAGTTCTTCCTTCTACCGGTAGTAAATCTAAATTGAGCTGTACGATCTCGACTGATCATCAAGATTGGAACAGCGGGCGCGGTGAATACTCCATCATTGGTTCATCATCCAAATTTATTTATTTCCTGCAACATGATTACTGTTGGCAGAGTTGGAAAAGTGTCATAACTGGAATTGCAACCTTTTCTTGCAAGTTCCTCTTCTTAATAACAATAAGAATATCTCGCTTACTTTGATGTAGCAGATATTTCTTCAAACAAATACTTTCAGTTACCTTGTAACTTCATCGTTCATATTATACTGGCATCATTTCCGTAAATGCATGGCATATGGTTTAAAAGATAGCTTTGAACTGTGTTAATTATCGTTCAGTTATATATTTGTTGGTGGGCTTTCGCTCACCCTTGCTTTGTTTATATTATGTCACAACAACAGCTAGGACAGATGGCTCGCGTCAGGCGCACTCGGCGCAAGCAGGTTACCCGACCCACCGGACTACCCGCTGAGATGCTAGCCGCCATTGCTGAGGTAGCATAGTTAGACAGCTTTTGTTTCCTGTTTAACTATATGTATAATTAATGTAATCAACGGCAAAATTTTTAAACCTATGATGTTATCCTTTTGGGATTGTAATAACTTTTATTCGTAAACTCTTTAATGTAAGACTTATTTCAATTTCATCTCTGGGACTATAACTGTTGTGTGTGTGAGTGGTAATTATTGTGGGGTCACAGCATGTGATTTATTTATTGTGGACTCAAGTCAAGTATTATGAATGGATGTAAGACCGTAACCACCAGATCCCTGACCCCGGATCTGGGGGTGTTACAGAGATGGTATCAAAGCGAGAGTTATATATCCCAAGAGATGATACGACGTTATATAATAATAAATTCAATAATATAATAAGAACCCTTGCCAGGTTCACCTAAAACCCTTACGGGAACTTTTTAAGTATCATGATAGTAACATAGTTCGTCTTGTGTAGGCGAGCGACTTGTCTGCCCAGGAGGCAGCTGCGAGACAGCATGATGAGGACATGTTCCGTACTAGGGACCCATACTATGAGCACTTGCCTGAGGAGGATACTGAGCCTGAGGAGGAGGACGCTGAGGAGGTCCAGGTTGAGGCTGATACTGATGTGATCGAGTCTGAGGAGGAGGACCCTGAGGAGGTCCAGGATGATGCTGACACAGATGTTGTTGAGACTGAGGGGGAGGAGGACTCGGAGGGGATCCAGACAGGACAGGATGCTGAGTTAGTAGTTGAGGATGATGATTATTGGGTTGTGACTGAGATCAGGACTTTGGGAGGTGACACTGACATGACCACGGATCAGGTGGTGCCGGTGGATGAGGGTGTTGAGGGAGATATAGATGAGCCAGCAGTTGGTGCTGTAGGGAGTTCTGGACTTTTTGCGCCACTCCTCCCTGTTGAGAGAGCCCCTACCCCACCACCACTACCTGTGAGCCCCTACCCCGATGAGTTTGAGGAGCTTACCCCAGAGCCCCAGCAGACAGAGACTGCCGCTCCAGCTGAGCCATCCACCCCACCTCATGCCCCGATAGGAGGAGTCCCAGTATGTGTTCACAACTTGATTGTGAACGGGCTTTAAAGAGAGTTGTCTGTGGCAGATGCCAGGTTGGCAGAGTCTAGGAGTGAGTTAGCAGCAGAGAGAGCCGCCCGGATGAGGGTGCAGGGCAGGAGGACTATCAGTGACAGAGTTGGGTATAGGACTGTGACCCGCATCGAGCTAAGGGCTCGGGTGAGGGTGCGACAGTTGCCTACTGATGGGCATGGTAGGGTAGACAGAGCAGAGGCTGAGGAGGTTTTCCGCATCGCCATGGGGAGGGTTCGGAGGATGTTTCGTCACGGCGGCTGATTTCAGATGTAGTGATGCAGTGGTCTAGTTGTCTAGTCATGTACGGACATGGTAGTGCCGGCTTTTGTAGGGATGGTTTTCTTGTACTTGTTTTCCCTTTTTGCAGACTAGACAGATAGACAGCATATTTCACTTTTGACTTGTTATTGTTGTTAGGATGGTTGTACTTTAAACTATCGTTGTAACTCGGATGTTGTACCTTTTCGGTACCTGGTATATATTTGTTTCCATTTCAGTCATTACAATTTTGTTGGGATGTGATCACGAGTTTATTAGCATATGTATTACTTTTCGATTAAGTTGCCATGAGATATAAAACTGTGGGATTTTAAACCCGATCATGTAAAGAAATGTGCAAGGAAAAATCCTTTAAAACAGATAAGGGAACCTAATGTATAATTTTCCAAATTTTCAGTAAAATGCCTCCAAGTCGAATGGGCACTAGGGCTAACCCCCGCGAATCTACTGACCAAGAGAGTCGCAACCAACACGAGGAAAACCGTGAAAGTAGTGAGGAACAAGATCAGGACTATAATGAGCAAGAAGATTCCCAGTATGGAGCAGAGGATGAACCCCTGGACTCTGAAGAATTTGAAAGGGAAATAGAGGGTGGAGAAACTGAAGTAGAACAGGAAGGGGAGAACCAGGGCGGAAACCCCATGGGCCAGTTTATGGACCTACTTAGGCAGAATTTGAACCAATACCCCCAGCCACCACCAAGCAACAACACTTCAGTGGCAAATTCCTTTAGGGCCTTTAAGTCCCTTAAGCCCCCAGAGTTCCACGGATCGGCTGATCCCGTTGAGGCGAGGGCCTGGATCAAAGAAATGGAAAAGTCTTTTGAGATTCTGAGTATCAATGAGGCTCAGAAGACTGTTTTTGCTACTTACCTACTAAAGGGAGAGGCCAATTATTGGTGGGAAGCCAAGAAAAACATGGAGACTGATGCTGTCATAGCCTGGGAAAGGTTCAAACAATTATTCCTGGAGAAGTACTTCCCGAAGTTCATGAAGACCCAGATGGAACTTAAGTTCTTGGAACTGAAACAGAACAATATGTCAGTGGCTGACTATGAGGCTAAATTTACTGAGCTATCAAGATTTGTGCCAGAGTTTGTAGACACAGAAGAGAAGAAAGCTAACAGGTTTCAACAAGGGCTGAAACAGTGGATCCAGAATAGGGTGGCTGTTTTAGAGATTACAGATTACGCCACCTTGGTGCAGAAGGCAACCATTGTGGAGGCTGGTAGTGATCAGATGCAGAGAGAGAGAGAGAAAGGGGGGATAAAGAGAAAGCATGTTAGTATGGGCGGAAGATCCGCTGGAGGAAAACCCCCAACCAAGTTTAATCGAGGAGCGGTTTCCCTACCAGGGAGGAATGTAGGGTTTAAACCATCTGCTAGTGTAAGTGTGAGCCAGGGCGGCCATCAATCAGGAATGTCCCGTTCCAACCCTTCTCGACCTCTATTGCCATTGTGTGCTACTTGTGGGAAGAGGCACTCCGGGGTGTGCAACCTGAAGCAGATAAACTGTTATAAGTGTGGGCGAGCTGGGCATTATGCCACCTCTTGCACCACGGTCATCCCTAACAGCACGACCTGTTTCCAGTGTGGACAGCGAGGGCACATGAGGAAGGATTGCCCAAAGAACAAACCAGCAGCATCAGGAGCAAGCAAGGTTGCCTCAAATAGGCCACCAACTGCTAGGACTTTCAATATGTCAGTACAAGATGCCGTGAGGGACACAGATGTGATAGCAGGTACTTTTTCTCTCAATTCAGTCAGTGCAAATGTCTTATTTGATTCAGGAGCAACTAAGTCTTTTATATCTAGAGATTTTGCGCATAAGTTGAAACTTAAAACCCAGCAACTAAGAGATTCCTTACTAGTAGAAATAGCTAATCAGGAAATCGTACCGGTTAATCAAATTCACCCCGATTGTAAGCTAGAAATAGGAGGACGATCCTTCTATGTCGATTTAATTCCTTTTAAGCTAGGGGAATTCGATGTCATTTTGGGTATGGATTGGTTGTCTCGCAATGATGCGCGGATAGATTGTAAAGGGAAAAAGGTAAAGTTGAAAACCCCAGGGAAGAAAGAAATAGTGTTTAAGGGGATGCGACAGACCCAGAAAATTCTGACCATGGCGCAAACCAAGAGATTATTACGAAAAGGGAACGAGGCTTATTTAGCCTACGTTATAGACACTCAGAAGGAAGTGCCAAGATTGCAAGACATTCTGGTAGTTAATGAGTTCGAGGACGTGTTCCCACAAGATCTTCCCGGACTACCACCTGATAGGGTAATTGAGTTTGCCATCGAATTAGCCCCGGGGACGGCGCCAGTTTCGAAGGCCCCGTACCGACTAGCCCCAATAGAAATGAAGGAGCTAGCTGAACAATTACAGGAATTGTTGGATAAGGGCATGATAAGGCCCAGTGTGTCGCCTTGGGGCGCACCAGTGTTGTTTGTTAAGAAAAAGGATGGAAGTATGAGGTTATGCATCGACTACAGAGAATTGAACAAGCTAACCATAAAGAATAAGTATCCATTGCCCAGGATAGACGATTTATTTGACCAACTAAGAGGAGCTGAATACTTCTCTAAGATTGATTTGAGAACGGGATATCACCAACTGAAAATCAAACCTGAGGATATCCCGAAGACTGCATTCCGCACCAGATATGGACATTATGAGTTCCTAGTTATGTCATTTGGATTGACCAACGCCCCAGCAGCCTTCATGGACCTAATGAATAGGGTGTTCAAGGAATATTTGGACAAATTTGTGATAGTTTTCATTGATGATATTCTTATCTACTCAAAGACAGAGGCAGAACACGCTGAACATTTAAGGATAACCTTAGAAATACTCAGGAAGGAGCAGTTATATGCCAAGTTCTCCAAGTGTGAGTTTTGGAAAAATGAGGTACAATTCTTAGGGCACGTGATCAATAAAGAAGGAGTGTTGGTTGACCCCTCCAAGATAGAAGCAGTTTCAAACTGGGAACGGCCAACTACTCCAACCGAGGTGAGGAGTTTCATTGGACTGGCCGGATATTACAGGAGATTTGTCCAAAACTTTGCGAAACTCGCAGCTCCATTAACTCGACTTACCCGTAAAACCGAGAAATTTGAATGGACTGAGAAATGCGAGAAGAGTTTCCAGGAGTTAAAGAAGAGGCTGGTGACAGCCCCAGTGCTGGCATTACCTGATGGAAAAGGAGATTTCGTGATTTACAGTGACGCTTCGCATAAAGGCCTGGGATGCGTGCTTATGCAGCACGGCAAGGTAATAGCGTATGCGTCTAGGCAATTGAAGGATTATGAAGTCAGATATTCCACGCATGATCTAGAACTAGCAGCCATAGTCTTCGCTTTAAAGATTTGGAGACACTACCTGTATGGGGAAAAATGCGAGATTTACACAGACCATAAGAGCCTCAAATACATTTTCACTCAGAAAGAGCTTAACATGCGCCAGAGGAGGTGGTTAGAGTTAATCAAGGATTACGACTGTGAAATTCGCTATCACCCGGGCAAAGCCAATGTGGTGGCTGACGCCCTTAGTCAGAAAGAGAAGCTCAAGATGATAACTTCAGAGAAAGAGCTA
Source organism: Saposhnikovia divaricata (assembly GCA_036435485.1). Classification (NCBI taxonomy): domain Eukaryota; kingdom Viridiplantae; phylum Streptophyta; class Magnoliopsida; order Apiales; family Apiaceae; genus Saposhnikovia; species Saposhnikovia divaricata. Next base: position 41,932,542 of record CM071599.1, read on the forward strand.
GTGAAGGATTTTGAGAAGTTGGAAATCGAGGTTAAGTTACCCGGAGAGGGCCAAGAGAAGTTGATGGAAATTAGAATCCAACCTCCATTGTTAGAAAAGATTAGACTGTGCCAGGAACGGATGATGGAGGAAGAAAAGAACTCCACAGAAGAGCTAATGACCGGGGAGGAAATTAAGTGCGAAAAAGACAAGGAAGGAATCATGAGGTACACATACAGGATATGGATCCCAAATGCTCAGGAGCTCAAGGATGAGATTTTAAATGAGGCACACAACTCAAGATACTCAGTGCACCCCGGTAGCACTAAAATGTATAGGGATTTGAAGGAGTATTACTGGTGGCCCAATATGAAAAAAGACGTAGCAGAGTGGGTAAGCAGATGCTTGACCTGCCAACGAGTGAAGGCAGAGCACCAGAAACCCAGCGGACTTCTACATCCCTTAGAGATTCCAGAATGGAAATGGGAACATATAGCCATGGATTTCGTAGTAGGTTTACCCAGGACCAAGGCTAATCATGACACCATATGGGTAATTGTAGATCGACTGACGAAATCGGCTCACTTTCTCCCGATCAACGAAAGGTACACGGTCGATAGACTAGTGGACATCTACTTAAAAGAGATAGTGGCGCGACATGGAGTCCCAGTCGCAATAGTATCCGATCGAGATCCTAGATTTAACTCCAGGTTTTGGAGGAGTTTTCAAGAATGTGTAGGGACCCGGCTGAACATGAGCACAGCCTACCACCCCCAGACAGATGGGCAAAGTGAAAGGACCATCCAAACGCTAGAGGATATGTTGAGAGTCTGCGCGATAGACTTCAAAGGAAGTTGGGATGATCACTTGCCATTGGTTGAGTTCTCCTATAATAACAGTTATCATTCAAGCATTGGGATGCCACCTTATGAGGCCCTTTATGGAAGAAAATGTCGATCTCCCTTGTATTGGGATGAAGTTGGAGAGCGAAAGATGCTCGGGCCCGAAGTGGTCCAACGAACTAAAGATGCAGTGGATCTAATCCAAGGCCGGTTGGTAGCAGCCCAGGATCGACAAAAGAAATATGCCGACTTAGCTCGGAAAGGCAAGGAATACGAAGTAGGGGACCTAGTGTTCTTAAAAGTGTCACCTTGGAAAGGTTTAATGAGATTTGGGAAGAAAGGAAAGCTGAGTCCCAGATACATTGGACCATTTGAGATCTTGAGACGGATTGGGGAACTAGCTTATGAGCTCGCATTGCCCCCGAATCTACAGCAGGTGCACAATGTGTTCCATGTTTCGATGCTGAGGAAGTATAATCCGGATGCTAAGCATATTGTAGAGTATGAGCAAGTGGACATGCAACCAGACCTGACCTATGTGGAGCAACCTGTGGAAATCATAGACCGGAAAGAACAAGTGCTCCGAAACAAGGTCATTCAGCTAGTCAGAGTTTTGTGGCAGAACCACAATGTAGAAGAATCCACCCGGGAACTTGAAAGCGCAATGCAAGAAAAGTACCCCCACTTGTTTTCAAACTGATTCCGGGACGGAATCCTTTTAAGGAGGGGAGACTGTAAGAACCCAGATTTTGGGTGGAATTAAAACTTTTATGTATTTAATAATGTAAGAGTGAATAGTGGATATGGCTACAATGTAATAATTGATATTTGGGAAAGAATGAATGGAATTCGACTCTATTATGTTTATGTCTTGAAGAATGCTAAAGGGTGACAACATAGGTAAGAATAATCTATCTTCTAAGGGAATAAGATATGGCAACTTCAAGCAAGAGAATACTCTCATGTCATCCAGATCGATAACGATTAATCCAGTAGTTCCGTAAAAAGGTTAAGGAACGATCGAAAGAGAATACGGACACTTATACAACCCTAAGAGAACAAGTAAAGAATACAGAATGAATAGTGTTTTGGTAGGAGTATATAATAATATGAGACGACACTATATAGAAGTATTCGGAACGGATTTCTGAGTTCGTATTAGTGATCCAGGGGGAAAATAAGTGTATGTAAAAGCTGTCGGATTCTGAAAAACCGCACTTTTATTTTCTCCGAGAGTTCCCTGGACACTGATAGCCTTAAGTATTTAACGAATGGATTAAAGGAATATAAAATGGAAAGTTAGAATGAAAGATGGGGAATGAAAGTATTAATATTAAAGAGGATTCCCGGTAAACCCTAATTAGAAATCCGTGAAATATTCTCACGAACGATAAATCGAAACGGGTAATAACCGAACACAGAAACAAGCAGAGGAAGCAAGAGTCTTGTGCAAGCTACTAGTATAAATATCTAGTAACTAAACTAGAAGCAAGGAACTAGCAACTTAGAAGAAGAACCAAGTACTTAGCAAGTAACTACCTAGTTAAGCATTAACCACCACAAAACCAACACATGTCTTGCCATTTGAGCATCCAACACCTCACCACTTTATTAAAGCAACTTTTACAAGATATTATGTTGTAAGTGGATGAGAGTAAAGGAGATTAAAACACAAAAAAATCAAAGAAACCAAGCAATTCTCTCCCCCCCCCTTTGCAAACAAAGCATTCGGCCATACCCATAAATTCCAAATCCAAACTCAACCTTCCCACCATTGTTTGTTCTTGAAATTTTTAAGGTGAGACTTACATTTCATAAAACTTATCTCCTCAAAATCTTAGCCTCAAACTCATCCATTTCCATTTTCAAAAAAATCAAACAAGAGGAGGGTGAATAGTGTTCATCATATACTAACTTTGTTTTCTTGGTTTTTCGTGGTTGATATAGCAAGAATACTCACTCCTAAGGACCATACAAGGCTTAGTAAGGCTATATCACTATCTAAGGAAGGTATAAAGCTCTTGAAACCCTAACCCTTGTTTGAGATTTAAGCATGTTTTTGATAGTTATAACTTAGTTATGGTTATGTTAAAGTTATAAGCATGATTATGTATGGATTTTGGATTAATGATGTAAATAGCTAGATGAACGGAAAGGCATTGCTTGGCCTCAGTTCATGTATATAAGTCATGTATATGTTGTTTGGGTTGGATGCTATGTGTATGGGAAGATTCGAAATTGATAGATATTCGATTTACAGCCGTTATAATGCCCGATTTTACAATACCATGTTTTGTATTCCATTTTCCATGTCGAACCCCTACTGTCCAGAGACCTTATCTGCCATGATAGGATAGGTAATGCTCTAAGCTTCGTTTTGATATAAAGATCACATGAAACGGACTTACGGTTTAGGATTTATGACCAAATTACTAAAAGTAGTTCGAATCCGTAAATGAAAGTTCGTAACTGAAATCGAACCCTCGTAAGCTATGTAACGTCATGGCGAATCTTGGTAAATAAATACTAGGGGTAAGAAGGAAGGTGTGAAAGAAAGCCGTATGTCAAAAAGAGCATTTTTCGATTTATTAAAAATGTTCGAGTCAAGGTTAAACGCGAACGAACCCCTAAAAGACGACTCTTTTATAACTTTGGTAAAACACTTAGAAAACGGGCGATAAAACTCGGAGTATAATATTGGTTCGTAACAATCAACCTTAGAACTCATATGACTCAAGTATGTCCCAAGTATAAGCGCAGTGACATGTCGTATTAACGAACGAATGTCGGGTCGGATCAGTGATAATAAGTAATCCACTAAAAGGGGTATAACGAGATAACTCGAGAACGTATTTCGATTTAAGTATAACTTAACTTTTAATATGTTAAGTGATTAATCCCGAATGCCTTGGCTATTTATAGATCACCAGGCTGAACCGGGACCCGCTACCACTACCCCTTACCGTACTCGACTACCAGGCAAGTTTCAATTCCCTTCTTTTAGGCTGTTGTTGTGATTGAATAAATATATATATATGATTGCTGATATACATATGCCATTGCATGCATGCCTACTTTCAAGTTGAATTGATATACTTGTTCCCTGAATGTTATTGTTGGCTTATAAGCTAGATAGTTAGATATCAGTTATAAGCCGGGGATTGTAAGACCCTCATAGAAGGGCATATACATCTTATTAATCGAATATAGACCGGGAGTCAATATTCCTTGATATATCGAGATTACCTCGGAAGAAAATATTTAAGTAAATATTTTCTATTATTCAGGCGACGAATATTATTTGAATATTCATTCGAGATTATTTATTTAATGATCCTTATTTCAAATAATTATTTGAACGTAACTATTCAACGAATAATATTTCTCAATATTCATTCAGAGTCGAATTGATTATCGACTATTATTTCGAATATTCTTCTAAAGATGAGTCTATTAAATGAATATTATTTGGATATTCTTTTAGATTATTATTTTATTAAATAAATATTACTTTTGAATATTCATTTAAGATATTAAATACTTGATGAATATTATTTTAATATTCATCTGAAGCTTGATTTAATTATCGAATATTATCTCGAATATTCCTTAAGGCTTGGATTACTAAATGAATATTACTTGATATTCATTTAGGATATTATTCATTAAATGAATATTACTTTTGAATATTCATTTAAATTCCTAATTAATTATGAATATTACCTTAAATATTCTTTTCAGGTCTAATTAATTAATGAATATTGTTTTGAATATTCATTTAAATATTTATTTATTCAATACATATACTCCTGATATTTCTTCAGGGATTATTTTGAGAAATACTCTGATTAAAAATATTCTTTCATATTCCCAAATATTCTTTCAATATTTTAACTCAATAAATATTCTCTGAATATTTATTCCATACTTGGAATAACCTCGATAAGGTTTATCTTCTTCGATTATTACAGAAAATATTTCGGAGTCATATTTTTATTAATCTTATATCAAGAAAGGTTCTCAGACATCATTCTTCTTTGAGTCTATCTCCTTAATAATAAGGGAACCTTACTTGGAAAAATGTTATTTATCTTGTCGACTTCCCGGTCATAAAGTATTCCCTTCACTCGCAACTCGGGTGCTGTTGACTTATTAAGTCGTTGCTTACCTTCTCATCTTTCAAGGGGTAAGATTACTGGAACAAGTTAATATCCGTTACCAAGTAATAGCTTGGGAGTTATTGGTAAATTTTCCTTTCCAACTAGATACGACTACTTTGTGGAGTCTTATCAACAAGTATTATACTTGGGGAAAGGGGGACGAACGTTACATTCAGAATCATGAATTCTATTTGAACTAGGAGTCGTGTAAGAGGCCGAGTAGCGCCGGTCCATCCCCTTTGGCCCAACCGTTGGCCGGGGAGAGCTAGCAAGGCGGTATACAAGTAAAGCCGTCAGTTCTTCCTTCTACCGGTAGTAAATCTAAATTGAGCTGTACGATCTCGACTGATCATCAAGATTGGAACAGCGGGCGCGGTGAATACTCCATCATTGGTTCATCATCCAAATTTATTTATTTCCTGCAACATGATTACTGTTGGCAGAGTTGGAAAAGTGTCATAACTGGAATTGCAACCTTTTCTTGCAAGTTCCTCTTCTTAATAACAATAAGAATATCTCGCTTACTTTGATGTAGCAGATATTTCTTCAAACAAATACTTTCAGTTACCTTGTAACTTCATCGTTCATATTATACTGGCATCATTTCCGTAAATGCATGGCATATGGTTTAAAAGATAGCTTTGAACTGTGTTAATTATCGTTCAGTTATATATTTGTTGGTGGGCTTTCGCTCACCCTTGCTTTGTTTATATTATGTCACAACAACAGCTAGGACAGATGGCTCGCGTCAGGCGCACTCGGCGCAAGCAGGTTACCCGACCCACCGGACTACCCGCTGAGATGCTAGCCGCCATTGCTGAGGTAGCATAGTTAGACAGCTTTTGTTTCCTGTTTAACTATATGTATAATTAATGTAATCAACGGCAAAATTTTTAAACCTATGATGTTATCCTTTTGGGATTGTAATAACTTTTATTCGTAAACTCTTTAATGTAAGACTTATTTCAATTTCATCTCTGGGACTATAACTGTTGTGTGTGTGAGTGGTAATTATTGTGGGGTCACAGCATGTGATTTATTTATTGTGGACTCAAGTCAAGTATTATGAATGGATGTAAGACCGTAACCACCAGATCCCTGACCCCGGATCTGGGGGTGTTACACTAAGGGCTTTAGCAATAATCGACATATAACTGATATGTTCTGTATCTAGCATATAAGTCAGCACTCATTAGGGAACAAGCATTTCAAAATAATTCGAGAATAGGCATGCATGCTATGGCATATGTATACTGAAAACATACATATATATATATATATATATATATTCACAACAACAGCCTTTAAAAAGAAAGGTTCGAAAACTTGCCTGGTGGTAGAGTAGGGGTAGCGTGTCCGGGGTCTGCTCGGCGATCTATAAATAATTAAAGTATCCGAGATTAACCACTTACACATTTTAAAAAGCTAAGTATATACTTAACTTAAATCGAAACACGATTTCAAGTTATCTCGTTATACCCCTTTTATTGTAACTCTTTTTATCACCGATACGATTCGATATTTATTCGCTACTACGACATGTCATTATGCTTACACTTGGTGTATACTTAAGTCGTATAAGTTCTAAGGTCGAAGAATCATGCTTCAAGTATTTTCTAAGTGGTTTTCTTAAAGTTATAATCGAGTGTCCGTTTTAGGAGTTCGTTCGTACTTAACCTCGATTCGAACATTTTTATAAAATCGGAAAACGATCCATTTGACATGAGGTTTCTTCTCACACCTTCCTTTTTATCCCTAGTATTTAATTACCTCGATTCGTAACTGAATTAAGTACGTTAAGGGAATCCAATTTTAATTACGAACTTTCGATTACGGTTTCGAACCACTTTTAGTAATTCGGTCATAACTCCTAAACCGTAAGTCAGAATGTTTCGATTCTTTCTCCAAAATGATCTATGGCTCGAGATCTATAAGGTTGGGTTAATTATTCATCAATATCAGAGGTTCAATCTTAATGTCAAAAACGGATTTTAAGTGTTAACGAAATTTCGTCATTATAACGGCTATATATCGAACGTTCCGAAAATCATGTCGTCAATACCAAGCCACATCGGGCATCAATACAAGTTATGCACATATTATACATCTCCTACTGTCCAAGAACATCATCTTGACCAACATATTACAATCATGTTTAGATCCACTAACAAACTTCATAATCATGCTTATAATCATACTACTACATCACTTACACTAAATCCATCAAGAACTTAACAAATCTCAAAGTAAGACCTAGGGTTTCAAGTGATGATTACCTTCCTTGGAGTGTCCTAGAGCCTCACTAAGCCTTGATCTATCCTTGTGTGGCCTTAGAGTTGATAGATCCACCATAAGAATTCAAGAAATCAAGATTAGTTCATAAAAGTTACTATTCATCAGCACTTTGATGATTTATTTGAAAATGGAAAAAGATGAATTTCAAACTGAAATTTCTAGGAGATCATCACCATGATATATAGTACTTACCATAAAAATTTGAAGAACAAGTGATGGTTGGAAGTTGGACTTCCAATTAGCTAAGAATGGGCAGAATTTTATGGAAGAAATGGAGAGAAAATGTTGTTTTGCTTTGTTGTTTTGATAAGAATTCATAAAGTGAAATATGGCCAGCTATATCTCTCCCTTGGTTACTTTATTAAAGTGGTGATGTCATGGATGATGTATTTTGCATGCCAAGTGTTGTCCATTGGTTGATTTAAGGCTAACCATGTAGTTAGTTTGCTAATTGCTTGGTTGGATTGCTAAGTATCCTAGTTACCTTTAATAAAGGTGATGATGTCATATTCCACTCACTTGAATGGTGTGTCATGCAAGCTTGGATGCATCCTTTTGTTCGTTTATTGCTCAATTCATTAATCGTTCGTAGGAATGTCTCAAGGATTTCTAGTTAGGGTTTTACCGGAAACTTTCTTAATAATTATAACTAATATATTTAATCCTCCTTTATAATTCTTGCACTTAAATTCCTTAAATCCTCTTAATAAATCCTTAGGTCATTCAGTGTCCAGGGAATTCTCGGAGAAAATAAAAGTGCTATTTTTCAGAATCCGACATCGTTTACATACACTCTTTTTACCCCTGGATCATGAATATGAACTCCGAAATTCGCTATGAATACACCTGTATAGCGTCGTCTAATAATATTCTCATTTTCACCAAAAACACTATTCATCCTTTATTCCATTTTTATTCCTTATAATTATTAAAAATGTCCTTGTCCTCTTTCGAGCGTTCCTTAACCCTTTTACGGATTCACTGGACTAATAACGGATATTGATTTGGATGACATAAGAATATCTCTCCTATTTGGAATTACAAATTCTTATTTCCTAGGAGATAGATTATTCTTATCTATGCTGTCAACCAATAGCATTCTTCATGGCATATAAACATTTGAATCCAATTCCGTTCTATTTGCATTTATCTGAACACTGTTACATTGTAGCTGTAACAAATATTCATTCTTACATCATTACATAATAAAAGTTTTAATTCTATAAAAAATCTGGGTTCTTACAGTCTCCCCTCCTTAAAAGGATTCCGTCCCGGAATCAGTCTGAAAACAAATGGGGATACTTTTCTTGCATTGCACTTTCTAGCTCCCAGGTTGATTCTTCTACGTTGTGGTTCTGCCATAAGACTCTGACAAGTTTGACGACCTTGTTCCGGAGCACTTGTTCTTTCCGGCCTATAATTTCCACAGGCTGCTCAACATAGATCAGGTCTGGTTGCATGTCCACGTGTTCATATTCCACTATGTGTTTGGCATCCGGATTATACTTCCTCAGCATTGAGACATGGAACACATTGTGCACTTGCTGCAGATTCGGGGGTAATGCCAGTTCATAAGCTAATTCTCCGATACGTCTCAAGATTTCAAAGGGTCCAATGTATCTAGGACTTAGCTTTCCCTTCTTTCCAAATCGCATCAAACCTTTCCAAGGAGATACCTTCAAGAACACCAGATCTCCTACTTCATATTCCTTTCCTTTTCGAGCTAAGTCGGCATATTTCTTTTGTCGATCTTGGGCTGCTACCAGCCGTCCTCTGATTAGATCCACTGCATCTTTAGTTCTTTGGACTATTTCAGGCCCGAGCATCTTTCGCTCTCCAACTTCATCCCAATATAAGGGTGATCGGCATTTCCTTCCATAAAGGGCCTCATAAGGCGACATTCCTATGCTTGAATGAAAGCTGTTGTTATAAGAGAACTCAATTAGGGGCAAATGGTCATCCCAACTTCCTTTGAAGTCTATAGCACAGACTCTCAACATGTCTTCTAGGGTTTGGATAGTCCTCTCACTTTGCCCATCTGTCTGAGGGTGATAAGCCGTGCTCATATTCAGCCGGGTTCTTACACATTCCTGAAAGCTCCTCCAAAATCTGGAGTTGAATCTGGGGTCTCGATCAGATACTATGGCGACTGGGACTCCATGTCGCGCCACTATCTCTTTCAAGTAGATATCTACTAGCCTGTCGACCGTATATCTTTCATTAATCGGAAGAAAGTGAGCTGACTTTGTTAGCCGATCTACAATTACCCATATAGCGTCATGGTTAGCTTTGGTCCTTGGTAACCCTACTACGAAATCCATGGCTAAGTGCTCCCATTTCCATTCAGGGATCTCCAAAGGGTGAAGGAGTCCACTAGGTCTCTGGTGCTCGGCTTTTACTCGCTGGCAGCTCAAGCATCTACCTACCCACTCTGTCACATCCTTCTTCATGTTGGGCCACCAATAATACTCCTTCAAATCTCTATACATTTTGGTACTACCTGGGTGCACTGAGTATCTTGAGTTGTGTGCCTCATGTAAAATTTCATCCTTTAATTCCTGCACATTTGGGACCCATATCCTCCATGCATACCTCATGATTCCTTCTTTGTCTTTTTCACACTTGATTTCCTCCCCAGTCATTATCTCCTCTGTCGAGTTCTCCTCTTCTTTCATCATTTGTTCCTGGCACAGCCTGATCTTTTCCAACAACGGGGGCTGGATTCGAATTTCCATTAATTTCTCTTGACCCTCACTTGGTATTGTGACTTCGATTTCCAGCTTCTCGAAGTCTTTTATCAACTCCTCTTCTGAAGTAATCATCTTAAGCTTCTCTTTCCTACTAAGGGCGTCAGCCACCACATTGGCTTTACCCGGGTGATATCGAATTTCGCAATCATAATCCTTAATTAACTCCAGCCATCTTCTCTGGCGCATATTCAGCTCCTTTTGGGTAAAAATGTACTTGAGGCTCTTATGATCAGTAAAAATCTCGCACTTCTCCCCATACAAGTAATGCCTCCAAATCTTTAGAGCAAAAACTATGGATGCTAATTCCAGATCATGGGTGGGGTATCGAATCTCATATTCCTTTAACTGCCTTGACGCATATGCAATTACTTTACCGTGCTGCATGAGCACGCACCCTAACCCTTTATGTGAAGCATCACTGTAGATCACGAAATCCCCTTTTCCATCTGGCAATGCCAACACTGGGGCCGTTACCAATCTTCTCTTCAGTTCTTGAAAACTCTTCTCGCATTTCTCAATCCATTCAAATTTCTCAGTTTTACGGGTGAGTCGAGTTAACGGAGCAGCTATCTTGGCAAAATCTTGAACGAATCGTCTGTAATATCCGGCCAACCCAATGAAACTTCTTACTTCCGTTGGGGTGGTTGGTCGTTCCCAGTTTGACACTGCCTCTATTTTGGAGGGGTCAACCAACACTCCTTCCCTATTTATCACATGCCCTAAGAATTGCACCTCGTTTTTCCAAAATTCACATTTCGAAAATTTGGCGTACAGTTGCTCTTTCCTGAGTATTTCCAAGGCTATCCTTAAGTGTTCAGCGTGTTCTGCCTCTGTCTTTGAGTAGATCAAGATATCGTCAATGAAAACTATAAAAAACTGGTCCAAATATTCCTTGAATACTCTATTCATCAGATCCATAAAAGCTGCGGGAGCATTGGTCAATCCAAAGAACATCACCAAGAACTCGTAATGTCCATATCTAGTACGGAATGCAGTCTTTGGGATATCTTCGGTTTTGATCTTCAATTGGTGATATCCGGTTCTCAGGTCAATCTTGGAGAAATATTCAGCACCTCTTAGCTGGTCAAACAAGTCATCTATCCTGGCTAATGGGTACTTGTTCTTTATGGTGAGCTTGTTCAACTCTCGGTAGTCTATGCATAGCCTCATACTCCCGTCCTTCTTTTTGACAAACAGCACTGGTGTTCCCCAAGGCGACACGCTGGGCCTTATCATTCCCTTATCCAACAATTCCTGCAATTGTTTAGCTAGCTCTTTCATCTCTACTGGGGCTAATCGGTACGGGGCCTTTGAAACTGGCGCCGTTCCAAGGGCTAACTCAATAGCAAACTCGATTACCCTATCAGGTGGTAATCCTGGAAGGTCTGATGGAAACACATCTTCAAATTCATTCACTACTAGGATATCTTGTAAACTAGGTGCTTCCTTCTGGGTGTCTATAACGTAAGCTAAATAAGCCTCGTTCCCTTTTCGTAGCAATCTCTTGGCTTGTGCCATGGTCAGAATATGTTGGGTCTGTCGTATCCCTTTAAATACTAATTCCTTCTTTCCCGGGGTTTTCAACCTAACCTTCTTTCCTTTACAGTCTATCTGTGCGTTATGGCGAGATAACCAGTCCATTCCTAAAATGACATCGAACTCCCCTAACTTAAAGGGAATCAAATCAACATGGAAAGATTGTCCACTTATTTCTAGTTTGCAGTCAGGGTGAATCTGATTAACTGGAACTACTTCTTGATTAGCTATCTCTACTTGCAAGGAATTCTTTAGTGGTTGCGTCTTAAGTTGCAATTTATGCGCAAAATCTCTAGATATAAAAGACTTAGTTGCTCCAGAATCAAATAAGACATTTGCACTAACTGAGTTGAGAGAAAAAGTACCTGCTATCACATCCGTGTCTTTCACAGCATCTTGCACAGTCATATTAAAAGTCCTAACAGTTGGTAGCCTATTGGAAGCAGCTTTGCTTGCCCCTGAGGCTTCTGGCTTGTTCATCGGGCAATCCTTCCTCATGTGCCCTTGCCGTCCGCATTGGAAACAAGTTGCGCCTCTGCTGGCAACAGGGGTAACCGTGGGGCAATTGTGGGAATAGTGACCCACTCGTTCACATTTGAAGCAAGTTACCATTCTCTGGGTGCACACTCCAGAATGCCTCCTCCCACAGGTTGCACATAATGGTAATGAAGGTCTGGAGAGGTTGGAACGGGGAACTCCTGCTGGCTGGCCGCCCTGGCTCACACTTGCACTCACAGATGGTTTAAACCCTATGTTCCTCCCAGGTAGGGAAACTGTTCCTCGGTTAAACTTACTCGGGGGTTTTCCTCCTACGGAACCTCCGCCCATGCTGACATGCTTTCTCTTTATTCCCCCTTTCTCTCTTTCCCTCTGCATCTGGTCACTTCCAGCTTCCACAATGGTTGCCTTCTGTACCAAGGTTGCATAATCAGTAATCTCTAAAACTGCCACTCTGTTCTGAATCCACTGTTTCAACCCTTGTTGAAACCTGTTAGCCTTTTTTTCCTCTGTGTCCACAAACTCCGGTACAAATCTTGACAGTTCAGTGAATTTGGCTTCATAGTCAGCCACCGACAAGTTATTCTGCTTTAGCTCTAGAAACTTAAGCTCCATCTGGGTCTTCATGTACCTTGGGAAGTACTTTTCTAAGAACAATTGCTTGAACCTCTCCCAGGTTACAATAGCATCAGCTTCCATATTCTTTTTGGCTTCCCACCAGTAATTAGCCTCTCCCTTCAGAAGGTAGGTGGCAAAGACAGTCTTTTGTGCCTCTTCGATGCTCAGAATTTCGAAGGACTTTTCCATTTCTTTAATCCAGGCTCTAGCCTCTACCGGGTCAGTCGATCCGTGGAACTCTGGGGGCTTAAGGGACTTGAAGGCCCTGAAAGAATTGGCCACAGTAGTGTTGTTTCCTTGGGGTGGTTGGGGATGTTGGTTCAGATTCTGCCTAAGCAGATCCATAAATTGTCCCATGGGGTTTCCGCCCTGATTTTCCCCTTCCTGTTCTACCTCATCTTCCCCTTCTTCTACTTCTTCTTCGAAGTCCTCAGAATACATGGGTTCATCCTCTGCTCCGTACTGGGAGTCTTCTTGCTCATTATAATCCTCGTCTTGTTCTTCGTCATACTCAGGGTTTTCTTCGTGTTGATTGTGGCTCTCTTGGTCGATAGACTCACGGGGATTAGCCCTAGTTCCCATTCTTCTTGGAGGCATTTTACTGAAAATGTGGAAAATTATTCGTTAGGATTGTTTACCTGTTTTAACGGATTCCTCCTTGCAAAATTTGTTACATATTTGGATGTAAGATCCCACAGTTCTATATCTCATGGAATTTTATTCGAAAGTAGTACGTGCAGATATAATATAACAACGAATGATCGTGTCGTAATGAAACTGAAATGACTGAAAGGGAAATAAATATATACAAGGTACCAAAAGGTACAACATCCGGTTACAACAACTGATAAGTAAAGTACAACCATCCTAGCAACAACAAGTCAAAAGTGAGATCTGCTGTCTATCTATCTAGTCTGCATCAGGGAAAACTACATACACTGAGACTGTCCCTACCAAAAATCGGCACTACTATGTCCGTACAAGACTAGACAACTAGACTACTATATCACTAACCCCAATCTCAGCCACGATGGTGAAACATCATCCGAACCCTCCTCATAGCAACAAGGAAAATCTCCTCTGCGTCCGCCCTGGATATCATATCATGTCCATCACTGGGTAGCTGTCGCACCCTCACTCTAGCCCTCAGCTCTATGCGGGTCACCTCCCTAATCATCATTCTGGCCCTGGTACGCCTCCTACCCTGGTGCCTCAGCCGGGCCTCTCTCTCCGCTGCTAGCTCTCTGTGGGACTCTTCCAATCGGGCCTCAACTACGGCCACCTCTGTAGAAAGTCTACCCACAACATAATGGTGTAAATATGCTGGGATCCCCTCAGTCGGGGCATGGGGTGGAGGGGCTGGGTCTGCTGGGGGAATGATCTCTGTCTGCTGCGGCTCTGGTGTCAGCTCCTCAAACCCATCTGGATATGGACTCAAAGGTAGGGGTGGTGGTGAAGGGGCCCTCTCAGTGGGGAGTGGGGGTAAGTGAAGTCCCGAACTCCCAATAGGGTCAGCAGCTGGCTCATCAACATCTCCCTCTGTACCCTCATCTACAGTTTGTCCAACAACAGCAACCATGACCTGCTCAGTGGTCATATCAGTGTCCTCCTCCATAGTCCTAATCTCAGATACAACCCAATAATCATCCTCAGCCTGGCTCTCCTCAAGATCCTCCTCAGCAACATCCTCAGCAACTATCTCAGTACTCTCACCTGCCTGCACCTCCTCCGGGTCCTCCTTCTCCTCAGACTCAATAACATCTGTATCTGCATCAGCCGGGACCTCCTCAGGGTCCTCCTCCTCATAATCCATAACATCAGTATCCTCCTCAGCCTGGACCTCCTCCTCAGGGTCCTCCTCCTCAGATTCTCTAACCTCAGCATCCTCATCCGGCAAGTGCTCACAATCTGGGTCTCTAGTCCGGAACATGCCCTCATCACGCTGTCTCTTAGATGCCTCCTGGGCAGCCATGTCGCTCTGCTACACAAGACGAACTATATTACTATCATGATACTGAAAAAGTTCCCGTAAGGGTTTTAGTGAACTTGGCAAGAGTTCTTATTATCTTAGTGAATTTATTATTTTAACGTCGTATCATCTCTTGGGATTTATAACTCTCGCTCTGATACCATTTCTGTAACACCCCCAGATCCGGGGTCAGGGATCGGGTCGTTACGGTCTCATTTTCCATAGATAACACTTGACTTGAGTCCACAATAAATATATAGCATGCTATGACCCCACAATATATCAACTCACATACACACAGTTATAGTCCCAGAGATGAAATTGAAATAAGTCTTTGCTACTAGAATCCATGATTAAAAGTTATTACAACTCAAAACGAATAAAGCATAAGTTTAGTAGTTTTGCCGTTGATTAAAGTTATTGATACATATAATTAGACTGGTAAACCAAAAGCTGAATATCTATGCTACCTCAGCAATGGCAGCGAAGATGTCAGCGGGGAGCCCTGTGGGTGGGGTAACCTGCTTGCGCCGAGTGCGCCTTACGCGAGCCATGTGTCCTAGCTGTTGTTGTGACATAATAAATAAGCAAGGGTGAGCAATAGCCCACCAACAATATATAATAGAACAGTGATGATATATGTGTATCGCAGTTCAAATATCTTTGAAACCATATGCCATGCATTAGTGAACATGATGCCAGTATAAAATATACGACGAAGTTACAAGGTAACTCAACATGTGCAATCTGTGGAAATATTTTTTATGACAAAGATAGGCAAGATAATCTCATATTTCGCAAAAGGGAAATTGCAGGAAAAATATGCAATTCCAGTTTCGAACACTTCTTCACCCTGCCAACAGTGGTGATGTTGCAGAAAATTTCCACTTTGGAAGATGAACTCATTACGGGAGCATTGACGCGCCAGGAGACACAACATTTACGATGATCAGTCGCTTGTTATGCTCCTCACTTTTTGTTCTCTACATGTAGAAGGAAGTACCGACGGATTTACTTGTCAACCGCCCTCTGGAACCCCCCGGCCAACGGTTGGGCCATTGCTGGACCGGTGCCACTCAGCCACTTACGTGGCTCCTAGTTCAAATAACTTCCACGACTCTGAATCATAAAGTTCGTTCCCCTTTCCCCAAGTATACTACTTGTTGATAAGACTCCACAAAGTAGCCGTATCTAGTTGGAAAGGAAAATTCACCGATATATTCCAAGTTATTGCTTGTTAACAGATATCACTTGTTCCAAGGACCTTACCCCTTGAACAATGAGGAGGTAACACAAAGATTCAATTGATAGACAATCAATCAAGTTGCGTGTGAAAAGAATAGTTTCGAAGAATTTATGACCGGGAAGTCGACAAGATAAATAACATTTCTCAAGTAAGGTTCCCTTATTAATTGAAGGATAGATCTGAGTGAAAAGAATAGGATCTTTGAGAACCTTTCTTGATAGTATAATATCAATAATAAGACTCCGGAATATTTTATATAATATTCGGGGATTTAAAATAATATTTGAATGAAGTGAGCCGTTCTTAAACGAGTTAGAAGGATTAAATAAATATTCAAAGAATATTTATTAAGTCAAAAATATTGAAGAAATAAATTTAATAATAATCAGAGTGATCTTCGAATAAAAATTCATAAATAATATTCATTAAGCAATTACTGAGTATTTAACTTAATAATATTTATCGAATAAATAGAACTCGAATGAATATTCGAAATAATATTTAGGTAATGAACAGATGAATATTTGAAGTAATATTCAATAAATAAATAATGAATATATTTCAAGGGAATATTCGAAACGATATTCGACAAAGAGTAGACTCCAAATGAATATTGGAAATAATATTCATTGAATGAATAATGAATATTTTAAATTAATAATATTTATCGAAGAAATAATTATCAAATGAATATTCGTCATAATATTCGATAATCGGATCGGCTTAAAATGAATATTGAACAATAATATTCATTGTATAAATATAGTTCAAATGATTATTTGTGTCGATGCTCTTTAATTAAATAATCGTAGACGAATATTCAAAATAATAATCGTCAACCAAATAAGGAAAGAAAATATTTACTTAAATATTTTCCTCCGAAATAATCATAATATATCAAGAAATACCGACTCCCGGTCTATATGCAACGAATAAGATTCATATGCCCTTCACTAAGGGCTTTAGCAATAATCGACTTATAACTGATATGTTCTCTATCTAGCATATAAGTCAGCACTCATTAGGGAACAAGCATTTCAAAATAATTCGAGAATAGACATGCATGCTATGGCATATGTATACTGAAAACATACATATATATATATATATATATTCAAAACAACAGCCTTTAAAAAGAAAGGTTCGAAAACTTGCCTGGTGGTAGAGTAGGGGTAGCGTGTCCGGGGTCTGCTCGACGATCTATAAATAATCAAAGTATCCGAGATTAACCACTTACACATTTTAAAAAGCTAAGTATATACTTAACTTAAATCGAAACACGATTTCAAGTTATCTCGTTATACCCCTTTTATTGTAACTCTTTTTATCACCGATACGATTCGATATTTGTTCGCTACTACGACATGTCATTATGCTTACACTTGGTGTATACTTAAGTCGTATAAGTTCTAAGGTCGAAGAATCATGCTTCGACTATTTTCTAAGTGGTTTTCTTAAAGTTATAATCGAGTGTCCGTTTAAGGAGTTCGTTCGTACTTAACCTCGATTCGAACATTTTTATAAAATCGGAAAACGATCCATTTGACATGAGGTTTCTTCTCACACCTTCCTTTTTATCCCTAGTATTTAATTACCTTGATTCGCAACTGAATTAAGTACGTTAAGGGAATCCAATTTTAATTACGAACTTTCGATTACGGTTTCGAACCACTTTTAGTAATTCGGTCATAACTCCTAAACCGTAAGTCAGAATGTTTCGATTCTTTTTCCAAAATGATCTATGGCTCGAGATCTATAAGGTTGGGTTAATTATTCATCAAGATCAGAGGTTCAATCTTACTGTCAAAAACGGATTTTAAGTGTTAACGAAATTTCGTCATTATAACGACTATATATCGAACGTTCCGAAAATCATGTCGTCAATACCAAGCCACATCGGGCATCAATACAAGTTATACACATATTATACATCTCCTACTGTCCAAGAACATCATCTTGACCAACATATCACAATCATGTTTAGATCCACTAACAAACTTCATAATCATGCTTATAATCATACTACTACATCACTTACACTAAATCCATCAAGAACTTAACAAATCTCAAAGTAAGACCTAGGGTTTCAAGTGATGATTACCTTCCTTGGAGTGTCCTAGAGCCTCACTAAGCCTTGATCTATCCTTGTGTGGCCTTAGAGTTGCTAGATCCACCATAAGAATTCAAGAAATCAAGATTAGTTCATAAAAGTTACTATTCATCAGCACTTTGATGATTTATTTGAAAATGGAAAAAGATGAATTTGAAGCTGAAATTTCTAGGAGATCATCATCATGATATGTAGTACTTACCATAAAAATTTGAAGAACAAGTGATGGTTGGAAGTTGGACTTCCAATTAGCTAAGAATGGGCAGAATTTTATGGAAGAAATGGAGAGAAAATGTTGTTTTGCTTTGTTGTTTTGATAAGAATGCATAAAGTGAAATATGGCCAGCTATATCTCTCCCTTGGTTACTTTATTAAAGTGGTGATGTCATGGATGATGTATTTTGCATGCCAAGTGTTGTCCATTGGTTGATTTAAGGCTAACCATGTAGTTAGTTTGCTAATTGCTTGGTTGGATTGCTAAGTATCCTAGTTACCTTTAATAAAGGTGATGATGTCATATTCCACTCACTTGAATGGTGTGTCATGCAAGCTTGGATGCATCCTTTTGTTCGTTTATTGCTCAATTCATTAATCGTTCGTAGGAATGTCTCAAGGATTTCTAGTTAGGGTTTTACCGGAAACTTGCTTAATAATTATAACTAATATATTTAATCCTCCTTTATAATTCTTGCACTTAAATTCCTTAAATCCTCTTAATAAATCCTTAGGTCATTCAGTGTCCAGGGAATTCTCGGAGAAAATAAAAGTGCTATTTTTCAGAATCCGACATCGTTTACATACACTCTTTTTACCCCTGGATCATGAATATGAACTCCGAAATTCGCTCTGAATACACCTGTATAGCGTCGTCTAATAATATTCTCATTTTCACCAAAAACACTATTCATCCTTTATTCCATTTTTATTCCTTATAATTATTAAAAATGTCCTTATCCTCTTTCGAGCGTTCCTTAACCCTTTTACAGATTCACTGGACTAATAACAGATATTGATTTGGATGACATAAGAATATCTCTCCTATTTGGAATTACAAATTCTTATTTCCTAGGAGATAGATTATTCTTATCTATGCTGTCAACCAATAGCATTCTTCATGGCATATAAACATTTGAATCCAATTCCGTTCTATTTGCATTTATCTGAACACTGTTACATTGTAGCCGTAACAAATATTCATTCTTACATCATTACATAATAAAAGTTTTAATTCTATAAAAAATCTGGGTTCTTACAGTCTCCCCTCCTTAAAAGGATTCTGTCCCGGAATCAGTCTGAAAACAAATGGGGATACTTTTCTTGCATTGCACTTTCTAGCTCCCAGGTTGATTCTTCTACGTTGTGGTTCTGCCATAAGACTCTTCATCAGTTTCGTTAGCCATGAGTGCAAGATTGACAAACTCCTCTTCTGCATCTGAGTCACCTCCAGCAGCCCAGTCACTATCTTTTGACACGAATGCTCTCCCTTGTTGCTTGAGAAGATCAAAATATTTCTTCTTGTTATCAACAGCTTCAAACTGCTTCTTTTCTTTCTCAGCTTGGGATTTCCTGCATTCATTGGCAAAGTGACCAGCAATTCCACAGCTATAGCATTTGATCTTTGATCTCTCAACCACATCCTTGTTCGGTTGATAGCTTTTCTTGAATTGCCCGGTTCCTGCTGGATTCTTCTGAATCTTAGCTTCGAAAATCTCTTTGACAGAAATGCCAAATACTTATCAAGATCTTCAGCTTCATCCTCACTTAATGCATCAGGTTCTTCAATCATCTTGCTTTTACCTTTGCTAGTTTCAGCTTCACCTTCACAAGTTTTTGAACTTAGTGTGGCTTCTACACTCTTCATTCTTCCACCACCTTGGATTGTTGGAATATTGGCCACCAAGGCAACAGATCCACTTTTCTTCAGGATTTTGTCCACTTCCTTATCTTGCTGCATTTCAAGCTCATAGGTCTTCAGGATGCCATACAGTCTCTCAAGTGTAAAATCTTTGTAGTCCTGAGAGTTCCTCAACGAGACTGTCACTGGCTTCCATTCCCTAGGAAGAGATCTCAGAAACTTTAGATTGGAGTCCTTGGTTTCATATTTTCTCCCATACAACTTTAGACTATTCAGTAACTTTTGAAATCTACTGAATATGTCTGTTAGATTTTCACCAGAGGAGTAGTGAAAATGGTCATATTGTTGTATTAGGAGCTGCATTTTATTTTCTCTGACTTGCTCAGTTCCTTCACAGATTGTTTGAATAGTGTCCCACACTTGCTTGGCAGTAGTGCAGTTTATAACACAATCAAACATATCTTGGTCGATGCCACTGAATAGGATGTTCATAGCCTTCTTATCTTTGTGAATCTCCTCCAGGTCTTCATCTGTGTACTCAGCTTGATTCTTTGGAATAGGCCTTCCAGCAGCTACAGTGGCAGCATCTTGACCAATCCCAGAGTTGGCCTTCATTGGAACATGAGGTCCTTTCTCTATGCAATCCACATAGCCTTCATCAATGGCTGAGAGATGAAGGTGCATCTTTACTTTCCAGTGAAAGTAATTATCTTTGTCAAGCATTGGAATCTTCACACCTGTATCCTTTCTTCCCATGGTTTTGATCTTTAGACTTCTTGTATGTTAGAAGCTTGCTCTGATACCAATTGTTTGGTCCCGAAATATCGTAGAAGGGGGGGTTGAATACGATACTACCAAAATATTTCGGTTTTCAAGATTTTTGCGGATAACAATTTTTCAGATCTTGAAATCAAAAATAACGAAACACAATTTCAGGAATATATCTTTATTGATAATAAACCCGAAGGGGTGTTACAACTTCTAATCCAATGGATTAGCTTCAAAACCAGAACACTCCTAAGGATAGTTTAGGCACGAGGACCTTCTACCCGACACTTCCTGAAAGCGGGCTAATCCGGCTTTCCTACTAGATGGACTGTCTAGCAGCTTACACAGAGAAGATATAAGAGAGAGAAGAGAGAGTTGGGTGTTGAGGTGTGTTTTGAAATGAAATACAAGTAGCCTATTTATAGACTTAAGAAAATCACTATGCTGCTAAATTACGTAACTGATTACGTTTTTTGCTGGCTGCTTTCCTTCCTGTCGAATTCTTCATTTCAACGTTCCTGAACTTTTGATTTTCAAAAGTTATAAAATAAAACATGTGGGACCCACCTGATGAATAGTACTTTTAGGTAATATTCATGAATAGTTATTTCGGTAACTATTCATATGAATAGTACTATTCATGTGAATAGTGATTTCGGTTACTATTCATTTGAATAGTGATTTCGGTTACTATTCATATGAATAGTGATTTTCGATACTATTCATTTTTCTCTTAATTTGACATCCTTAAATATGCAGCTTCCAAAATGGAGGATATCAGTACTGCTCTAAACTCAATCATACCTCTTAACAGTTTTTATGAGTTAGATACTTCGATTCCTTTGTGAAGTGTTGAGGCCTAATGCAACTGGTCTGGTTCACAGACGACTAACATTCACTCATGGTCTTCGTATCATGTCTTTAAGAACACTGCTAAGAATTGTGTAACCATAAAAACTTTATCACTGGAATCTTTTGGCCCTTTAACTGAATCATCTGTACATCTTATTTTGTCACTGAGGCTTGATCATGTTAATGAAATCTGTACATCTTATTTTGTCACTGAGGCTTGATCATGTTAATGAACTTCTTTCAGCGACTTGATCCTTGTTGATGCCTGTTCTTCAAATTTCACGATCCCTGTATAGAGTTAATATTATTTATCTTTTATCCTAGTTGAGTTATATATGTCCTCTATTACATATTACATTACATTATGCTTTACAATTATGATGACTTAATGCTTGATGTGATGATTTTGAAGTTGGTTTTAATTGCATGTCATTTTTCTTTTTTAAGGGTTTGAGTTTTGAACTTGTAAATCATGATTTGGATATGGATTAGCTTTAATATGATGTTGTTGATGATTTTATGAAAAGGAATTAAGTTGCATGTCAATTTTGAGTTAAGTTTGTAATTTTTTTCAGATTTGTAAGTTGAGGTTCAAGGGGGTTTTGAATGTTGTTTTGATTAAGTATAAATAGGTGAACTATGTTGAATATATGCATGTTCTTTGGGGTGTGTAATTGTAGTTAAGTAGAGGTTTAATGGTAAGATGCTAAATGATATGTATATATTTGCGTGTGCTGAGTATATGTGTGTCTATGCTAGAGATTCTATGTGTTCTGTTATGCCAAGTAGTGTCATATGATAAGAAGGTGTTTACTTGAGTTAATAAGTTATACTAGTTGTCTAAATTCTTGTAAAATCAATATAAAATTTAATAATGATCAGATGATATTGAATCTAGAGTCCTTAGAAAGGTATTTCAATTGCCTACAATTTTCGTTCTCTGCGTTTTTGGAAATTCCACTGTTAAGTGCCTGTTTTCTGCACTTTAGTAACTAGACAGAATTGTTTGGTTGATGAGAGTCCAGATTTCGAAAATTCATAGTAAATTGAGTATTCATTCAAAAATTCTGAGTAAAATCATTTCGGAAAGCTCTTTTCAAACCCTATGTTTTTCATTTACATTCTGTTGTTAAATTCTGTGATCTTAATATGTTAAACTTCAAAACAGTAGTGTACACAGGGATTGATTCTATTTTAATAGTCCACATTTTGATCGATTCTGATTTCGTTACTTATCCGTTTTAGAAGAGCCTTATCATTCTGGAAAGGTCTCAAAATTTCCTTCGAGTTTCATGTTCTGTACTTTTTAATTTGGGGTCATCTTGATAGAGTATAATAATTTCTTTCAGGCTAGTCATAGCTGATTTTGACTATAAGGGTTATTTTGAGGTATCTTGAATTGTTGTTGTGAGTATAGTCATAAGCAATACTAAATAGCTATAATATAAAGTAAGTTGAATGCTTGTTTATGTTATGGAATGATTGTTGTTTGTGTCGGTTGTATTCCGACTGGGAATGTGATATAAGCCGGGAAGTGCTGCCGAAATTTTCTAAATCTTAAACCTTTCTAAATATTATCGACACGCTTTCCACTGCTAGCTATCATATGGTCAATCGGAATACCTTATGTGTTACTTGTTATGTGAGTTACATGTGATATGGGCTAAAAGTAATCCCTAAAGACACATTTAATGTGGCATTAATTAGACCCAATATGGTCCAAACGTGGGGCCCATTTACGAGGCTCAAAACCCTAATTAAATATTAATTAATATTAAGGGTAATAAACAGCTCAGCAAATAAGAGTCAAATATGGATACTACTCCTGCTAGACTTAGCCTCCAAGGCATCCAATTCAACATGGAAACTGATTCCTACAAGGAAGGAGTCTAGAACCTTCCTCAAGGAGGTGACTTGCCCACCAAGTCTCCGAATCCTACCATAATTCTAAGGCTCCCGCAGCCTATATAAAGGGCCTGACCCCTCATTCTCAGAACTACGTCTTGGCTTGATTCTCAATAACGAGATACGTAGGCACTCTGTGAGGACCGATCAGTCTCGAAACACGGAAACAGCCATTAAAGCTCGAAGCTCAACAACCCTACCATTAATTACATACAAACACTAGTGCCCCCAACAACAGGGGCGATTACCCAGCCATGGTTCAAACACGAAGAACAGCACCGACCTCTACCGAGGCCATACTCCTCAGCTCTGCTCCGCCCGTCACTGAACAAGTGCCCCCAACAACAGGGGCGATTACCCAACCTAAAGTTTCTCAACCTATAAGGACGATTCCCCATGCTGAGAGTACATTACCTGTGGTCATCCATACAGGTCAAGAAACCAACCCTTTTCAAATGGTGGTCTCTCCTCTTGTTAATCCTACTCATCCGCTACCACCGGGAGTACAGATCCACACTACGGATCTCCCCATGAATACCAACCCGTTGTATGGGCTGCCTAATTATCCCCCTCTACAGATCCAGAGATCGAGAGTATGATGACTACTCTTGTCCTTATACTAACGATTCATCATCATCTGAGGACGATGATCGTGATGAAGCCCTGAGGAGGCGATGTACTAGCAGAGAACCTCTAAGGAGGACACGAAGTATCCATGATGGACCCCCTTGACAACTACTGAGAGGATCAAGGCTCATGAGGTCGAGATCTTAAAGTTGAAGGACAATACACTACAAGAAAAAGGTCAATAGACATCAGTTTCTGGCCGATGTCTATGTTGTTTTGCATGCGATGTCTTTGTCGGTGATGTCTATTGTAGACATCGGCCAGAAACCGATGTCTTTACTCAAAATAGACATCGATAATTCCTTAAATACACATTGTTTATTCTATAAAATATATTAGATATAATTAATTTTATAAACAAATTACTTGCATTATATTCTAGAAAACATATAATAAACTAAGTGATTTTTCACATACACATCGCTTTTTTTTGTTGAAGGTGATGTCTAAATAGATATTAGACATTATTGTTTTAGTAAATAAAGTGATGTCTATTGTTATCTTAGACATCATCCTATACTGATGTCTAATGTACTTATAAACATCGATTGTTTCAGAAAAAAACTGATTTATATTGTTCTCTTAGACATCATCCTGTACTGATGTCTAATGTAAGTATAAACATCAGTGTTTACATAAAAAAACTGATTTATATGTGTCTCTTAGACATCAGATTTCATATATAAAAAGTGATTTCTATTTATTTTTTTAACATCAGACATTGTTGAAAAAATGTGATGTATATCTTTGTTTTAGACATCAGATTTCATATATAAAAATTGATTTCTATTTGTTTTTTAGACATCAAACAGTTGAAAAAATGTGATGTATATCTTTGTTTTAGACATCATTATTTAGTAAAACTTGCGATATATTTGTTACCATTAAACATTAGTTTCTAAGCCTATATTAAATAAACCGTTGTCTTTCAATATATACAAAAAATTAAAAACTGGATCATTTATATTAAACCAACCAAAATACATCCAACCATTTATATTAAACCATTCACAAAATACATCCAACCAAAATATATCCAACCATGAACAAAGCCAAGAACTAACTACCAACTAGCATTTCAATCCGCAAAATAAATCTACCACTGGAAATTACTATATCACTTAACAAGCACCAAACTGTCAAGTTTGGTGCGCTTGTGCACAACCAAAAGTTTCTACCAGATATATATACTACCATTAACAGCTTCAATTACTACATCATGGACTATCTCCAAAAGCGCAGAACTACATACGTACTTTATGCTATTAACCAAAACCAAAAGAGCAGAACCAACTACCAAGTAGCAATTCAAGCTGTTAACCAAAAGTTTACGTCAATTTTAAAGACCTTAAATACTGCTAGAAGCTATCAGATGTGCTCTTGGATGAACGTGAGAGCCTCAATGCGTACTTCATCAAGCTGGGCCTCGCTGTACGACCCTCGAGCCTTCGGCAGCCACTAAAGGCAACAAGCAAACACAATTATAAAAAATGGAAAGTACATCTTTATAATCAAAAGTAGCCCATTAGAAAAACAAAGACGCGCACCTTTGTAGCAAAAGTCAATCTTGGATCACTGATAATTTCTTTCATGCAGCACATTACTACAAAAGCACATTCATGGCCACCGGGTTGCTTGGGGGATCCCTATTAATTTGAAAAAATAAATTTACACAAAAAAAATACTTACACTCAGAAAATAAATTTACTAAGTACTGAAAGGAACTGAAATGAAGTGTAAAAGTACTTACACTCAGGAACTTTGCCTTGGCAGGCTTCCTGTTGCCCCTACCAGTTTCAGAATTGTAAGTTTTCACTACCTTGCATAAAAAATAAAAACTGATAAAATGTACACAAAAAATCAGGAATTTTCATCCAAATGTTACGGTAAATAAAAAATTACCTTGATAATGCTTGTTCCAGTAATATAAACTGTGTTGGATGAGGGAGTGGATTGAGAAAATAAATTTCACCTTCCCAAATTATAGCCAAAATCCAATGCATACTATTTTCATTAAAAAACATACCAAAGATAGATTTTTAGTGCTCTATCCAGTTTTTTAGTATTGTAACTTAATATAAGAACTTAATTCTGATTATGCGGCAAAAAGAACAGCCGATCCGGGTTGCCCTCTTTCAAGCGGTTAACAATGTATGCTTCAAAATCAACAAGCAAGTAATATGTGGATCCAGGGTCAATAAAAGCAATTGTTTCCGCCAGTTCTGGTTGTTCACTTATCTCAGTATGCAAATGCCTACCAAAAAAAGATAACAACATTAGAAGTAGAGATAATTAGAAACATACTAACATTAGAATGCATATCGGAAAAAGAAAAATTGTAACTTACGCCAAAACATTCTCATGTAACAGATAAATTATCTTTTCATGCCCAAACACTTCTGGCTTGCAATCAATCTTTATCGAAACCCTAGCAGTTATCATCCAGCTGGTTGCATGTTTAAACAGTAAGTTAAAGGCCTTCGGCACTTTTTTCTCCACTTGGTTTTTCAAATACTAATAAAAAAATTCAATTCTAATACAACCTTTTTTAATTATATCCTTTTCATATTATAATTTTCTTTTTAAAATTCAATTTCATTACAACCTTTTTTAATTATATCCTTTTTAGATTATATTTTTTTTAAAATTCACTTCTAATGCAACCTTTTTTAATGCAACTATTTCTAATTAATCATATCCTTTTTAGGTTATAATTTTCTTTTTAATGTGATCTAATCTTGATCGTGTATTTTTAATCCCTAGAAATCAATAAAAGTTCATTTTGTACTCGTTTGAACAAGAAAATTAATTTTGCTTCATTTTGACTTGTTTGAGCATGGAAATCACTTATAGCTTTGTTATTGACTTGTTTGACCCCTAGAACTCAATAAAACTTCATTTTGGACTCGTTTGAACAAGAAAATTAATTTTGCTACATTTTTGACTAGTTTGAACATGGAAACCACTTGTAGGTTTGTTCTTGACTCGTTTGACCCCTAGAACTCACTAAAACTTCATTTTGGACTCGTTTGAACAAGAAAATTAATATTTCTTTATTTTGACTTGTTTGAGCATGGAAACCACTTGTAGCTTTTTTCTCCACTTGTAGCCTTTCATTTTTCTTAATCTGTAGATCATTAAACCATCAAAATTTTCTAATATCCTTACAAGCACCATTTTTATTTCAAATTCAGACAACATATTAAATTATACCTCAGTAGTTCTGTAGCTGATTAAATCCTCAGGCCATGCTAAAAAAGAGCCAAGTGCATCGCGGACTGTCTCCAATTCACCAGGGATCGGCACTGGAAGTAAGGCATCTAGTTTGATGATGCCATCGACGGAGACACACTGATGTCCAAGTGGTATATCAACTCCATGGACTTTTCCTCCATCCTTGCGAGGATACACCATACCAAATGTAACCTTGTTCTCTATCCTCTCGACAGATAGCTCACAAGTTCCGTTCCCCTACAATATTTAAATGAACAAATTGAAATAAGTAATAAGTTCCGTTCCCCTACAATATTTAAATTGCATAATTGTCTATTTAAGTAATATTTAAATGAATCAGCCTATTTGTAGTTCGAGGATCCTAATCAACTTAAACCAAATTTTAATAAGTAAATATCCGTATGATCTGTCACAGGAATCTCAGGAAGCAATATCTGTCAGAAGAAAGAAGGAAGTCAATCTATAGTTTTGATGTTTCACACTGGAAGACGTATCAGGTATCTGATCAAGCCTCAGCATAACATTGAAGTGAATGGATTCATTTACAGTGACAGAGATTTTTCGAGTGATAGATTGAAAATCAATCAAAGTACAAGAAAATTGAGAGAAGAAATTAACCACAGCTTAAAGTCAGAAGTGAAGAAGCATCATTGAAGTTAGTCGTTCATGAACCAGACAGTACATCGAACATCAACATAAGTCAGTGGTAATTCTTTATTATTTTCCGTGGTTTGGGAGAATTAAATTAATTAGTTTTTGATTTAATTTAATTCATTTGTAATTGATATAAATCATTAATTGGTTTAATTAATGAATTAATTCTAATAGAATTAATTTATTTATTAAGTTAATTATTGTATCAATTAATCATGAATTAGTTAATCATTAATTAATTAAAAGGATCAATATGACTTAATTAAATGCTGAATAGATTATGTCATGACTGAGTTTGGTTCGGTATGACTTAAGATAAGTCATACCGACATGATAAAAGGTTAAGTCATGCCGAGCAAATGAATTAAGTCATACCGACTGCTGCAAGGAATTATGTCTTACCGACCTCAAAGCTGCTAGGTCATACCGAGGGAAATAAGTCATACCGAAGCAAGATATTTCTGGAAAGGTATTAAGTCATACCGACAAAAGTGGTTTAGGTCATACCGACTACACTGTTGAAGATTAAGTCATACCGACACATTTTCTAAGTCATACCGACAGAAAATAGGTCATACCGAATGTTTAATTATGTCTTGGAGCAACATTAAGTCATGCTGACAGCTGATTTAATAGGTCTTGAAGCAGTTTAAGTCATATATAATCAGTAGAGACTTATATAAACAAGACAGAAGCAGCAGAAGAAAAAAAGTGCAGAACACAACAGATTTCTTGGAAAATACACAGCAGCTTTCTCTCTCAAATATCAAGAACACCAATCACAAATTAATTCACATAAATTCAAGTTCATCATCTTTGTAATATTCTATCCGATAGAACTTATCTACTTATGATTCTTGTACTACTAGCGAATTAAGTTTCCTAGTACTTATCTTGAGATTTATTAACTAAATTAGAAAAGTTCATGTCGAATTTCTAATTAGTTATTAAACACTTGATAATAGTTTGTATTGATTTTGTAACACCACATCAAGTTAATATACAATTATATTCAACTTGAAATCCATGTCAATTTATTCCGCACAAAATATTCGTTTAAGTGAAAATTATTTAACGAATAAATTTTGAGAAATTGATATTGATTGTATTCAACCCCCTTCTACAATCATATTGGACCTAACAATTGGTATCAAAGCCTATTGATTGATACACAAATCAAGATCCTAATTTTATTCCTTCAAAAATCTATCTCGAATTTTTAACTCACTTAAAAATTCATCATGTCTTCAAAAACCATTGTTAAGATTCCCATGTTCAACAAGGACAATTATGCAATGTGGAAAAATAAAATGGAGTTGTTTCTTGATGTCGCAAATTCTAAATATTTAGGTGTTCTACAGAACGGACCTATAATTCCAAAAGAATATGTATTTGAATCTATTGTTGGAGGAATTGTTGTAACACCTGCATCATCTTTTCCAAAGCCTGCTGCTTCTTTTACTCCTGATGAAAAAGAGGACGCAGGACTAGATAAGAATTTGAGACTTATTCTAATAGATTCCCTGGATGCTGTGATGTACAGTCATGTGATGAATTGTAAAACTGCAAAACACATGTGGGAAACTATTGAGACTATCAATGAAGGAACTGATGAAGTCAGGGAAAACAGACTTCAGATTTTAACCTCTGAGTATGAACACTTTAGAGCTGGCCCTAATGAAGGTATTCAGGAAGTGTTTGAAAGGTATAACAAAATTATCAACAACTTGCAAGTTCATGGCAAGCAATATACACAGAAAGAGATTAATATGAAGTTTTTGTTGACGATTCCCACTCATCTTGAACATAGGATTACGGCCATCAGAGAATCAAGAGATTTGAATAAGGTTTCTCTTGAAAGATTGTTTGGTGTTCTGAAAACCTATGAACTGGAACAAGTACAGCAGAGGGAGGTCTCTAGTAAAGGAAGAGTGCCAAGTTCATCTACAGCTCTTGTAGTTGAGGCACCTAAGGAAGTGGAAGCTAAGATTGTTCTACCTTACAGCTCAGACAAGGAAAAGACTGAAGTAGAGCTTGGTCAGACACCACCTACTCAGGTTGGTGGAGACTTTTACTCATTGGAAGAGCTAGATCAACTGGAAGATGAATCCCTGGCATTGATTGTAAGGCAATTTGGCAACTTCAGATTCAGAAGAAATCCAAAGTATAGGTTCAAGTCAAATAACAGATTCCAGAGAGGAGGCTCTTCTTCCTCTAGTAACAGGGGAGGATACAAAACTGGATCTGTTGACAGAAGCAAGATTCGTTGCTTCAACTGTAATGAATTGGGGCACTTTGCCACTGAATGTCAGAAACCCAAGCAAACTCAAAGAAGAGACTTTGCTGCTGAGAAGAAGAAACCTGGAAAAGCCTATGTTGCGGCTGGTAAGAGTTGGGATGACACGGACAGCGAAGATGAAGAATATGGAAATCTTGATTTGGTGGTAAATGATGAAGCATCTGATCATCACAACAAACCGGTAATTGTTACTGACACTGAATTGATTCGTAGTCTATACAATTCCTTAGATAATGCACAAACTGGATATAATAGACTAGATATGCTAAGCACTAAACTTGGAAATGAAGTGTCAGAATTGAAAAAGGTGCATATTAATCAAGATCAACAAAGAGATGAAATAACAATGCTTTATAAAAATGAGAAAGCTATTCTAGAAGTTGTAGGCAAACAAATGGCTAGAATTACTGAACTTGAAACACAGGTCAGGGCTTGATATAATTCTGTTAAAGTTTCCAAAGAGTTTTTTAACAATCAAGTTGTAGAACGAACAACAGGTATAGGGTATGCTTACAATGAAGCTGTTGGATCGTTGGGCATAAATTCCCCTAACCCTGTTAGTGCTAAAGAAAGGGGAATACCACATGTGCTAAAAAATGTTAAAGAACCTCTATTTAAAAAATCTGATGCTAGACCACCAGATATTCTTTCAATGGTTATCCAAGAAGAAATGAGAAATGAGGATAGTGCAAATGGCACAGTCTTTGTTAAGGATAAATCTGTTAAGAACGCTAATCCAAAGAATGTTTCATCCAAGAAATATGTCACAGTCTTTGTTAAGGCTAAATCTGTTGAGGACACTAATACAACGAATGTTTCATCCAAGAAAGATGTACCTAAAGTGCCAGTCAAAGTTGTTGAAACAGCTAGTTCTTCTAAGACTGGATTAGGTAGTAATAAGTTGAAACAGAAAAATACCATGCCTATAATTGATTCTAATCATAAAGCATGTGGTGTTATCAATTGTATGTCTTGTGCTTTTAACAGTATGCGTGCTTATTTTAATGGTAGTTATGCATGTGTTAAACAGACTGCTCCTCGACAGCATATGAACAGGAACAATAATGTTCGATAAAAGACTGCTTTTCTTCCTCAAGTTAGGAGAGAGACATTTGTACCTAAGACTAAACAAAAGGTTACCAAGAATGTTTATCAGGTCAAATGTCCAGTCAATGACACAAGTGTTATTGCTGCTACAGAAACATGGATACCCAAGATAAAATGAAAGATTTTCAAATCTGTTTATAAGGTTAAATGTTTATTGACTAAAGAGGTTAAAATAAAAATGTTGTTTTGCCTGATAAAGGTCAATACTTTAAATCCGCAGGACCCAATCAAATTTGGGTCCCGAAGAAGGTTTAATCCTTTTGTCATTGCAGGGTATTGAACAGGTTGAACGAGTAACCTGGATCTTGGACAGTGGATGTTCAAGGCATATGACTGGAGACAGAACCCTGCTGACAAATGTGGTGGAGAAGGCCGGCCCAGTAGTTACCTTTGGAGATAACAGCAAAGGTAGAACTTATGGATATGGCAGACTTGAAGCTGGAAATGTTATCATTGAAGAAGTGTCCTTTGTAAAAGGACTTGAGCATAATTTGCTCAGCATCAGTCAATTCTGTGACAAGGGATTTGAAGTCTACTTTAACAAAAAGAATTGTCTGATTTCACACAAAAGAAGTGAACAACCATCTCTGACGGGAGTCAGAAAAGGAAACCTGTATGTAGCCAACATGAACACTAGAAGCACTGAAGAAATCAATTGCTTCTATTCTAAAGCATCCACAAATGAAAGTTGGCTATGGCACAAGAAACTTTCTCACCTAAATTTCAAGACGATGAACTCTCTTGTCAAGAGAGAATTGGTGAGAGGTTTACCTTCTATGGAATTCACACAGGAAGGACTATGTGATGCCTGTCAAAAAGGCAAACTAAAAAGGGCAACTCACAGAAGCACTGATATGTCTTCAATAACTGAACCTTTACAGTTACTTCACATGGATATATTTGGTCCAGTGAATGTGCTATCTATGTCAAAGAAAAGATATGCTCTTGTGATTGTTGATGATTTTTCAAAGTTCACATGGGTCTTGTTCCTGAATTCTAAAGATGAGACTCCACAACTGGTGATTGATCACATCAAGTTAATTGAGTTGGATTCCAAGTATCCAGTAAGGGCTATAAGGTCAGACAATGGAACTGAATTCAACAATGCAGTTCTGAATGACTTTTGTACTGAAAAAGGTATAACCAGACAATACTCAGCTCCAAGAACTCCTCAGCAAAATGGAGTAGTTGAAAGAAAGAATAGAACCTTGATTGAAGCTGCACGTACTATGTTAAGTGAATCAAGGCTTCCATTGTATTTTTGGGCTGAAGCTGTCAACACTGCTTGCTATACTCAGAATCGAACTCTTATCAACAAAGACTTGATGAAAACACCCTATGAAGCCATGAATGAAAAGAAACCAACACTCAAATACTTTCATGTATTTGGAGCAAAATGCTTTGTACTTAAAGAAGGAGATGATCAAGGTGGAAAATTTGAAGCCAAAGCACATGAAGCAATTTTTGTTGGTTATGAAAGAAGAGCTTATAAGGTGTATTTGATTGAACATCAGAAGATGATGGAAAGTGTCAATGTTACATTTGATGACACTAAACTCCCTAGTATCCAAACTGAAGATTCATCTGAAAAGCTATCTTTTGAAGATATGACAGATCTAGATTCAGATGATGATAGTCCACTTGATGTTTTTGCTGATGCAAATGACAACAATGACAATGATGAGTCTAATCAGAATAATGGTGGTGAAAATAATGATAATTTTGAAAACACCACTCATAGTTCTGAACACTCATCTAATCATCCTGGCAACAACTCAGGGGAGCTAATGAAGGATCTACTAGTCATACTCAACATCACAATGAAGAACAAGGCGAATCATCAAGACTAAATCTTCCCAGATAGACTGTTTGGAATAGAGCTCATCCTTTTGAGCTAATCGTTGGTGATCCAGATGTTGGTGTAAAGACTAGAAGAGCTTTTCAAAATCAATGTAATTATTCAGGGTTTCTATCTGAAATGGAACCTAAGAAAATTGAAGAAGCTCTTTCAGATCCTGATTGGGTGATTGCTATGCAAGATGAACTCAATCAATTTAAACAACAAGAAGTATGGAAGCTGGTACCCAGACCTACAGATAGAACAGTGGTTGGTACTAGGTGGGTATTCAGAAACAGACTTGATGAAGATGGTACAGTAACAAGAAATAAAGCAAGACTGGTAGCAAAAGGTTACTCACAATCTGAAGGCATTGACTATGATGAGACCTATGCTCCAGTGGCTAGACTTGAGGCCATTAGGATATTCTTGGCATTTGCAGCATTTTCTAACTTTAATGTTTATCAAATGGATGTCAAAAGTGCATTTCTGAATGGAAAGCTGGATGAAGAGGTATATGTAGAACAGCCACCTGGTTTTGAAGATCCATATCTATTGGGTTATGTTTACTTTCTCTTCAAAGCCATTTATGGTCTTAAGCAAGAACCTAGGAAATGGTATGACACTCTCTCTGAATTTTTACTTGAAAATGAATTTACTAGAGGTGTCATAGACAAAACTCTCTTCACAAAGAAACATAAGAATGATACAATATTAGTTCAAATTTATGTGGACGATATAATATTCGGGTCTACTAATGATCTTCTTTGCAAGAAATTTTCAAAGTTAATGCAGGGTAAATTCGAAATGAGCATGATGGGAGAGCTGAAGTTCTTTCTTGGATTACAAATAAGTCAAAGGCAAGATGGTATATTTATTTGTCAATCCAAGTACATCAAAGAGCTTCTCAAGGAATATCAAATGAAGGACTCTTCTTCAGCAAAGACACCATCATCCACAGCTGTCAAATTTGGAGCATGTGAAAATTCTGCTAAGGTAGATATTACAAGCTACAGAGGTATGATAGGCTCATTACTTTACCTTACTGCAAGTAGACCTGATATTATGCATGCTACGTGCTTGTGTGCAAGGTTCCAATCGGATCCTAGAGATGTTCATCTCATTGCTGTTAAACGAATCCTGAGATATCTTAATGGTACGCCTAACTTAGGCATCTGGTACCCTAAAGATTCTGGTTTTAACCTTGTTGGATATACAGATTCAGATTATGCAGGAAGTGTTGCAGACAGAAAAAGCACATCTGGGAGTTGTCAATTCCTAGGTGGAAGACTTGTTTCCTGGTACAGTAAGAAACAACAGACAGTTTCCAACTCTACAACCGAAGCTGAATATATAGCTGCTGGAAGTTGTTGTGCTCAAATCTTGTGGATTAGGAATCAACTGATGGACTATGGCTTTGTATTACAAAATATTCCTATTGTGTGATAATACAAGTGCCATAGCAATCTCCAACAATCCTGTACAGCATTCAAGGACAAAGCATATAGATATCAGGTATCATTTTATTAGAGAGCATGTCATGAATGGTACAGTGGAATTACTGTTTGTACCCACTGAAGAACAAACAGCAGATATTTTTACTAAGTCGCTCGACGAATCCACATTCACCAAAATTGTTGGTGAATTGGGTATGTTGAACAGTCCTAGTAATTAATCTAGTTAATATCTGAGGTTTGATCTTTAATAATTAACAAGTGATTAGTTTGTGAATATTTG
Source organism: Saposhnikovia divaricata (assembly GCA_036435485.1). Classification (NCBI taxonomy): domain Eukaryota; kingdom Viridiplantae; phylum Streptophyta; class Magnoliopsida; order Apiales; family Apiaceae; genus Saposhnikovia; species Saposhnikovia divaricata. Next base: position 41,967,420 of record CM071599.1, read on the forward strand.
TTGAATAAAATCACTTGATTAATTATTTTATCAACTTGTTTTTCTTGATTGTTATTGTATTTATCACTTTGTTTAATTAAATATTTGATATTCCATATTTCTATAATTTTAGAATAATTGTATGTATTTATTTTATTTGTTTAGAATATTTTATTTAATGTTTTGTAATGTTTGTCATGTTAATATTGTTTTATTTCCGTTAATAGTTTAATCTATATTAGTTATTTCTATTTTTATTATTTGTTTGATTTATAATATTATTCTTAATATATTTTTCTGTATTAATAGTTGTAAATATTTGTGTGTTTAATTAAGAAATATGCATTTACTTTAATTTATTTTGAGTAGATATGACTTAAATTAAATCTAAACTATATTATGACTTGTTTTTATTCTGTTTTCTGGTCGGTATGACTTAATTGTTATACTGATTAGATTTATTCATATTCGTTAGTAAATATTTAAGTCTCATTAGAATTAAGTCTTGTCTGGTTAAGTAAATTCATAATCAGTTATGTCTGTACAGTGTTTAAGTCTTGTACATGTTTTAAGTCATAACGATTCTTAGTTTTAATTAAGTCATAATCGAGTCTGTTGTATATATTTAAGTCATAATCAGTTAAGTGTTGTATATATTTAAGTCATAATCAGTTAAGTCTTGTATATAGATTAAGTCATATTCAGTTTTAAGTTTTTTTAATTAAATTATACTCAGTTATTTGTATTAACATATTTAAGTCATATTCGTAGGTTTTAGTATATATATAACTGAGTAGAAAGGATAGGTCATATTTCATTTTAAGTCATTCTCTCATGTTAAGTCATAGAGAACTCAAAGAGATACATACATATATACACGACGCCTGGTAACGAATTCATGCCCAATTTTTCACTCAAATCTCACTGAAATCAAGCTCTAAACACGATTAAACGATTCTCTGTTCAATTCTCTACAAATCGACCGTTCAATCATCGTTTTTAATCGAGTTTTTCAGATTTTATTTTCGGAAAATTGAAAATTCGATCTAAATTTCCAAACAGTTGGTTTTGATTTTGTAAAATCTAAAAATACTGGTGTGTTTGTGTGTGTATCAAGATCATTGTGTGAATTTTTCAGAATTTTTGAACAACTTTGATTATTTTCGAATTTTTAATTAATTATTAATTCGAAATAATTCAACTTAGTTAATTAATTTGTAAAATCTGAAATTTTTCAAAGGGTTAAAATTTGATAAAAATGGCTGGTAATAACAATGATCGTTTTGAAATAGTTAAACATATTTTGATCGGATATTTTGATCCCGAAAAATGCTCAATTGAACGTTTTCGATCGTGGATTCGATTTTTAAACAATCATTCTCTAGTTCGTACTGCTTTGAGTTTAGATACTCCTTTAAAAATTGAACCCCTGCGAATTATGTGTACTACTGCTGTCGTTTCTAACGATAATAGATCGTTTGTTTTCACTCTTGGAGACAATCAGTACATAGTGGATGAATCTGTAATAAACACGATCTTAAACTTTCTAAATGACAATTTTCAGGATTTTCCGTCAGATGAGGAATTAACTAATTTCTTTGCTGGTATTCATTATCAAGACAGGGCAGATCTTCCTGTCTAGAATAAAAAGTTTCTAGTTCAGGAATGGGATTATGTGTTCGACACACTAGCCAAGGTGTTTGCCAATTCTACAAAAAGCAACTTCGGAGTATTACCTTCCTTTATGCAGCATATTGGATTTGTAGTTGCTTATAATCGAAGAATCAACATTGGCAGCCTTCTGTGTGGACCTATGGTTAGAAGAGTAATCAACGCCAAAAGGAATTTTGACAAGGGTAGTTGCTTATAATCGAAGAATCAACATTGGCAGCCTTCTGTGTGGACCTATGGTTAGAAGAGTAATCAACGCCAAAAGGAATTTTGACAAGGGCGATAAAGTTCAATGCTTTTATCCAAGATTCTTTTCTTTGATTTTTAATCATTTGGTAGAATTACAATATCATGCTCCATTTCTGAATAGTGAAGCAATGGTGTCGGGTAAACCTTCGACAAGATTATTCACTGAGTACGGTGTCAAACCTAAATTTTCAAATGTGCCAGTAGTTGTCACTCAATACATGTCAAACTTTATACAACTACCCATCATTGCACCTGTACCTTTACCCGAGGAAAATGAACCACTACCTGAGCAAGCAGAACCAATAGTGGAACCTGAAGCTAAACAAGAGGTACCTATTCAGCAAATTGAACCTGTTCAAGAGCAACTGGTTCAAACCACTCAAGCTGCAATCTCTTCGACACCTGCTGACCAGGTATTGACTTCTAATCTCTCTATAACTTATATTGCTGAACAATCTACTTCTGGAACCCAAGTGGTTGATAGGGCTGACCAAGGGATTGTAAGACCGCAATCTCGAACCCCGGTCATAGAGCCACACACTCAATCTACATCACTTAAAACTTTCCATTCCAGAAAGAAAATTCCCTTTCAAAGAGCAAAGAAGAGAAGTAATATAATGAGTGAACCCACAGCTCTGCCTCTACAAAAGAAAAGTAGAACTGATTCAGAGGCAACTGTAAGCCCATCCGTATCTTCCCAACAAGATATGGACATTGATATGGCCATGCAACAGTTACTAGGATCATCCTCTCAACAGGATGATACTATTGAAATTCGCCATAGGGCCATGGCATCCTGTAACATGTCAAGCACAACCCCTTTGTTATTACTAACAATGGGAGAACATATAGATTATGATGAACATAGGGACACATTGACAGGAGAGCACATCGAGTCTGGAACAGTGCCTACCATAGTTACGGTAGAAGAGTCTTCACAGACTTCTGAGGGAAATCTTGGTTCCTTGCCAACTTTAATGGAACCATCATCTCGCCTCCTAGGAGAAACATTCCTAGATCTCTCAAGGGAGTTTCCACTCACAGTTTCAACTGGAGAAAGTGGAAGGCAACTTCATCAATCTACTACTGAAGCAATTCAGATTACAAATCCAAATGTACAAGTAGAATTGATTGAGGACAGGGATTTGCGAACTCCCATTGCACCACCACTGACCTTCCCAGATGAGGCTTGGGTGATTTTAAATGCAGGTATCGTTTCTGGAGAGGCTAAGGAAATTGAGAGGAGTGATGCAAGGATCACCACAAAATTGAGTGATACACATGCACATCAGGTGAGTGAAATTCAGAGTGAAACTCAGGTGAGTGCACACACAGACACATACACTCTCTCATTGATACAAAAGATACAAAATCTGGAAAGGGAACTGGAAGCAAGTAAAGCTGAAGCTAGACTACTTCGAGCATAAGTGGATAAACGGTCTTCTCCATCCACCTCTGTTGATAATCAGCTTACTTCGATAAAAGGTGACATCAACAACTTGAAGACATCCTTCACTAATAAAATCAACACTCTCGAACTTTCTTATGAAAAAGCTCTTGATGATTCTGGTGAGGTCACTGTGGCACAAGATAAAATAATTGCTGAAATCTCCAACAAGGTTGACAATCTACAGGAAGAAGTACATGAAAATCAACGTTCTACTGATTTTCGACTAGATCAAATTGAGAAGCAAAATGCACATCAAGCTAAAGGATTAAGGCATTTGTTTAATCTGATAAGTCAAAATCGCACACCAACAACTGAAGAAAGAGAATTCTTTGCAAGAACAAGTGGTGATGATGATGAGCGAGATCCTGGAGCTGGTGCAACTGGTAAATTTTTAGAGGATTCCTCAACTAAGGGGGAGAAATCACAACAGCAACAGAAATCGCAAGGGGAGAAAGGACAAAAATCGAAAGAAAGAGAAAGAGGAGATAAATCTGATACAGACAGTGAAGACAGGAGGAATAAGGGGAAGAAGAAAGTTGTTGTAGATGATCAAGTCAAAGACACAGAATATTACTACACGGGTGAACCGGATAATTTTGATGTTTTTGCTGACTTTGATTTTTCTGATGAAGGTGAGAAATTACCTGAACCAGATTTCAATCACTGGGAAGGAGAACCAGTGACATCTGAATATGAAGCTCAACAAGCAGAGAGAGTATCTGAAGAGTTATTTGCTCAGAGGGAAGCTAATTTACTGATGAGAGAAGAAAAGCTTCAAAAGTCATTAGAGCAGATTGCACGAAATGAAGAGCTTCAGAAAGCTGAACAGCAAGCACTACAACGATTACATGCTATAAATGTTCAGAAGAGAAAGACATATATCAGACTCAAGAGCGGTGACAAATGGGAACGTGCTCAAAAAGCAATTGATTCACCTCAGAGTTCTGATTATGAAGATCGTCGACTTGGAGGAATTCTCGAGGAATTCAAATTGGCAAATCCAATTCATGATATGTATATAAGGGCCTTAAAGGTAGAAGTCATCAGGATAACTACTGCATTTGACCCCAAATCCGAAGAGCTGGTAATATTTGTGGAATGTCATAATGTTGGAACTTTCAGAATATTTATTCAGTTCTTTTATGACAGATCGCTGACAGAGATTTGGGAACTTAGACCTAAGGTGAGAACATCGTCTGAGCTAGGTGTTTTGCTACATGAAAAGTTCAAAGAATTTGCTGAAAGAGCTGGACCAGAAGTAATTAAGAATCCTCCACAAGTAAAATTTCTTAAGGGAGAGGTACTTCATTCAATCAATCTTCAGACAGATGAGTTATATGAACATCATGCAAAACACTTGGTATATGCTGAATATGCTCTCAGAAATCATGGATTCTTGACTGAAGAAAAGGTAATAGCTGCAGATCACATTCGATCCTATGCACAAACGAATATAAAAGATTACAAGAAATTTCAAGGTGAACTGAGAAAGAAGCTTGGAATTCCTTTAATCTTACCTCAAGGGTTGTCATCAAGAAGAGAGCGTCTTGTTGATTCTGATTTGCACAAGAAACTTCAAGTCACAGATGAGCCAGAAGAAGGAGAATTTTGACGAGAAGAAAGTAATTGAAGAACAGCTCTACATGTATTATCTTTAGAGCTAGATAGGTCAAGATAGGAATATGTTAAATATGATCAGGCTAAAGGATCATCTATCTTGTATTTATCATTTTGTTTGAATCTGGAAATGTTTAATATAAACCAGAACTGTTTGATATTTGTTTTACATTTAATATTTTATCTTTCATTTGGTTAAGTTGAATTAGTTGAGGTATCCTCTAGGTATTTGGTTGTTATTGTCTAACAAACAAATAGGGGGAGATTGAAAGGCATATGAATCAGCCTATTTGTAGTTCAAGGATCCTAATCAACTTAAACCAAATTGTAATAAGTAAATATCCGTATGATCTGTCACAGGAATCTCAGGAAGCAATATATGTCAGAAGAAAGAAGGAAGTCAATCTATAGTTTTGATGTTTCACACTGGAAGACGTATCAGGTATCTCATCAAGCCTCAGCATAACATTGAAGTGAATGGATTCATTTACAGTGACAGAGATTCGAGTGATAGATTGAAAATCAATCAAAGTACAAGAAAATTGAGAGAAGAAATTAACCACAGCTTAAAGTCAGAAGTGAAGAAGCATCATTGAAGTTAGTCGTTCATGAACCAGACAGTACATCGAACATCAACATAAGTCAGTGGTAATTCTTTATTATTTTCCGTGGTTTGGGAGAATTAAATTAATTAGTTTTTGATTTAATTTAATTCATTTGTAATTGATATAAATCATTAAATGGTTTAATTAATGAATTAATTCTAATAGAATTATTTTATTTATTAAGTTAATTATTGTATCAATTAATCATGAATTAATTAATCATTAATTAATTAAAAGGATCAATATGACTTAATTAAATGCTGAATAGATTATGTCATGACTGAGTTTGGTTCGGTATGACTTAAGATAAGTCATACCGACATGATAAAAGGTTAAGTCATGCCGAGCAAATGAATTAAGTCATACCGACTGCTGCAAGGAATTATGTCTTACCGACCTCAAAGCTGCTAGGTCATACCGAGGGAAATAAGTCATACCGAAGCAAGATATTTCTGGAAAGGTATTAAGTCATACCGACAAAAGTGGTTTAGGTCATACCGACCACACTGTTGAAGATTAAGTCATACCGACACATTTTCTAAGTCATACCGACAGAAAATAGGTCATACCGAATGTTTAATTATGTCTTGGAGCAACATTAAGTCATGCTGACAGCTGATTTAATAGGTCTTGAAGCAGTTTAAGTCATATCTAATCAGTACAGACTTATATAAACAAGACAGAAGCAGCAGAAGAAAAAAAGTGCAGAACACAGCAGATTTCTTGGAAAATACACAGCAGCTTTCTCTCTCAAATATCAAGAACACCAATCACAAATTAATTCACATAAATTCAAGTTCATCATCTTTGTAATATTCTATCCGATAGAACTTGTCTACTTGTGATTCTTGTACTACTAGCGAATTAAGTTTCTTAGTACTTATCTTGAGATTTATTAACTAAATTAGAAAAGTTCATGTCGAATTTTCTAATTAGTTATTAAACACTTGATAATAGTTTGTATTGATTTTGTAACACCACATCAAGTTAATATACAATTATATTCAACTTGAAATCCATGTCAATTTATTCTGCACAAAATATTCGTTTAAGTTAAAATTATTTAACGAATAAATTTTGAGAAATTGATATTGATTGTATTCAACCCCCCCTTCTACAATCATATTGGACCTAACATTTTGTCTTTTATTGCTGACACTTGCATCATCATAATTAGTTGGGTCGTATATAGGGATATTAGAACATAATGGAGGAGGGTTCCAAGAGGTCTCTTCTGGGGCATCTGCATCGTACACATCATGATAGTCTCGATTTGTCGACGATAGCACAATAGACCAATTAGCATCAGATGGATCCTCAACATAAAAGACTTGGTTGACTTGGTCAATAGATACAAAGTTGTCCTTTTTGTGACCTGGTCGATTGAAGTTCACAAGTGTGAAACCAAGATCATCGGACTTGATACCTCTATCACTTGCTGCCCATGTACAAAAAAACAAAGGGGCTTTGAATGCGTGGTAATCTAACTCCCATATTTCTTCGATAACCCCATAAAATGTTAAATCACTCTCTATAGGATTTATATCCTTAGCACTAGAGACTTGGACTGTCATAGCAACTAGTGACACACCACTGTTTTGAACTACCCTTGCATTATCTCGCTATTTTGTGTGGTATCGGACCCCGTCAACAACATAACCTTCGTAAGTCAACACTGAAAATGAAGGTTTTCCTGCCAACCATCTTATTGTTTCAGAAACGGCTTCGGAATTCTCCCTCATTTCTGTACTTACCTGCATGTAAAGTCACAATGCATATAAGTTGACTTCAATTAAAAACATGACTTACAGAAAAAAGTAATAAAAAAAGAAAGAATGTAAACTAACTTTTTGTTCAAACCAATCGGCAAATTGTCGATTGTGCTCTCCCAATAGCCACTGTGCATTCTTTTTTTCCCCTGGTAAATCTCTTCCAAATATTTCTTATGCAATCTGAAAATTATTACATCAGATAAGATTTAACCGCATGAAAAAGAACTTTAACACTTTAAAATATACTTTTAAAAATGTTACTTACATAACATATGGTTTCACTTCAGTGTCATTAAGGAGGGCTGTAAAATGCGCCTCATCTCTTTCTTTTTCTGCTACCGACTTCATTGTCACACCACTTATTGGACCAGAATTGTTGTCTTCATCTTTCCCAAGACCAGCAGTTCTACTACTCTCGCTATAGAACTCAGTGCAAAATTCTATTGATTCTTCTTTGAGATAACCTTCGGCTATACAACCTTCCGGATAAAATCGGTTTCTTACATAACTCTTCAATATTTTATTGAATCGTTCAAATGGAAACATCCATCTATAAAAAACCGGTCCACATAAACGCAATTCCCTTACTAAGTGGACTGTGAGATGTACCATAACATCGAAAAATGATGGAGGGAATATTTTTTCCAACTCACACAAGGTCAAAATCAGATCAGATTGTAGTTTACTCAATTTCGACACATCCACGACTTTGTTGCACAAAGAGTTGAAGAAAAAACACAATCTTATGATACTAACCCTAACATTTTTCGGAAGCACGGAACGAATAGAAACTGGTAGTAACTGTTGGAGGAGGATATGGCAATCATGGGACTTTAGCCCATACAAATTTAGATCAGTCATCGATACACAATTTCTAATATTTGATGCATGTCCATATGGAAGTTTCATATTGGACAATGATGACAAAACAATTTTTTTTTCTTTCTTGGACAAAGTAAAAGGGGTAGGAGGCAAGTATGTTCTTTTCTCACCTATTTCAGGAGCTAAATCAGCCCTTAATCCCATATGAACCATATCAAGACGAGAGGCAGTGCTGTCTTTAGTCTTGTATTTCATATTAAGAAGTGTCCCAATTAAATTATCACACACGTTCTTCTCGATGTGCATAACATCTAAACAATGACGAACGTGAAGAAACTTCAAATATTATAACTCAAAAAAATCAATTTCTTTTTCCATGCAGATTCCACCTTTTTTGATTTCCCCCCTTCCCAAAACTGAATTTGAGTTGCTGTTATTGCGCCAACACTTCTTCTCCACTAAGCGGTTCTGGTGCATGACCAAATTCTTGTTCTCCATCAAAAGATGCCCTCTGCCTCCTAAAAGGATGATGATTATCTAAATACCGACGATGACCTTGGTAGCACATTTTCTTACTATGATTTAAATATTTAGCCACAGTTTTATCGCCGCATATTGGACAAGCCTTATACCCCTTATTGATGCAGCCCGACAGATTTGCGTACCCTGGGAAGTCATTTACTTTCACATCAGAACTGCCCTTAAAGTGAAAAAAAAATTTGTATGCGCATCGTACACGTTCGGTTCCCCTTCCTCCCACAATTTTTTTAAATCATCAATCAGTGGCTGTAAATATATGTCAATATTATTACCAGGCTCATGCGGGCCAGAAATTAATGTTGTTAACATGATAAACTTCCTCTTCATGCATAACCATGGAGGAAGATTATATGTTACTAACATAACTGGCCAACAACTGTACCGGTTCCTTAATCCATTACTGTGTGGATTTATACCATCAGCCGCTAATCCTAAGCGTATATTTCTAGCCTCCCTACCAAACTCAGGCCACCTGTAATCTATATTTCTCCAAGAAGGAGAATCAGATGGATGCCGCATATTTCCATCTTTAGATCGATTATCTGCATGCCAATTCATTAATTTAGCAGTAGAAGCAGATTTAAACAACATAACCTTGGCTGGCACATTAACCCTAATCTTTCCATCTTTCCTAACTTTCCAGTGAGAAAGACCACATTTGGGACACACAGAAGAAGACTCAAGAATTGGACCCCTGTATAATACGCAGTCATTTGGACAAGCGTGAAATTTAACATACTCGAGTCCTAAATCAGTTAAGGTTTTCTTTGATTCATACATATTAGCAGGAAGCACATTAACTTTTGGAAGAAAAGAGCCAATAGATTCAAGCAGATCGGTGAAGGCCTTATCAATAACTCCAAACCTAGCCTTCCAATTATGTAGTGTTAACACTGACTCAAGTTTAGTGCACTCACTTCCCTCAAATAGAGGTTGTTCAGCATCGGCAACAAAGCTCTTAAACTCATCTGATTCATTATCGCAATCTTCCTTATTATAGTCTGCTTCACATACGTTAAATGTTTCTGAATTTAGTGTGGGCTTCGAAGGAGGACAAGTACTACCAACTGATGACTTGGTACTTTTAACAACCTCTTCTCCATGCCAAATCCAATCGCAATACCCTAAACTAAAACCCGATTCATATAGATGACCTCTGATTATATTGACAGAATATTTCTTGAAGTTAACGCAGCGTGCACATGGGCAAGGGATTTTCTTTGGGTTTTTAGCATTTTCCTCGGCAAATATTAAGAAGTTTTCGACTCCAATTTCATATTGTAATGAATCCCTATCCGCTTTTATCCAAGACTTATCCATTTCCAACCACCTGGTATGTCACTAAAATTTTTAGTATAATTACAGTGATTACTTATTATGTATTCTTACCTATTACAGTGATTACTTATTATATATTCTGACCTATTATAGTTTTATTGTAGACTTATAGTTTATACTTATAATTTGACTTAAAGTACATAATCCGAAATTAGACATGATACACGACATAAGAAAAACTAAGCATTATTGTTTAATCACTAAAAACAAATCAGATGCACATTTAAAAACCTTAAACAAATGCATGTTTTTAAACCACTTATATACAAAGAATACATACAAATAATAAGTCAAAAGCATATGTTATTGTGATTTTAAACAATATAAAACATATGAAATTCAAATCATATGAAGCATACAAATAATAATCACAACTAGGTAAAATACTTTTTTAAAAAATAAATTAAGAAAGGGAGCGGGAGTACCTCTTAATTAGTAGAAGCACTGGGGCAACACTGTGAACAACAGCTAGGAACTAATCTTGCTTCTACGCAAACCAAAAATTTATCCCTGAAAATCAAGCCAAACAATAAAATACTCAAACGACAACATTTAAGCTTTTCGTAATTCGAAAACTAAAACATAAACCTCCAGCCAACAATGAAATAAAACATAGAACTATAATTTTAAATTACAAATTATCACTAATTAGTAGTACAAATATATAACATGCAAATAAATTCAAATAAGAAATTACAAATAACACACAAATAATCATACAATATAACACATTTCAGATATTCAAATAAGAAATTCAAAAATGAAAAATTACCTAAAATAACAGCCAAGATCAAAACCAAGTGACAGAGGTCCTGTAAAAACAAAAAATCAAACTAATTAGGGTATAACAAATACATCCAAGTAAATGAAAACAACCAATTTAAGAAATTAGGGTTTTGATTCAAATTGAAGTTCATCAATTTCAAGAGAGAAGACCCTAGAAATCATAGAGGAGATATTCGTGTAGACGCTGGAGGAGACAAGCATATTCTTACCAATTTTGACGAGCACAGGAGAGATAAGCAAAGAGAGAGAGAGAGAGATTCAGTCGCGCAAGATTCAGTCGCGCAAGAGAGAGGTTAGTACGTAGAACAGGTGGTCGTGGTAAGTAGAGCAGTTAGTGGTGGGGGAGGTGAGAGAGATTCAGTCGTCGCGAGAGAGAGAGAGAGAGAGAGAGAGAGAGAGAGAGAGAGAGAGAGAGAGAGAGAGAGAGAGAGAGAGAGAGAGAGAGAGAGAGAGAGAGAGAGAGAGAGAGAGAGAGAGAGAGAGAGTGAAGAGAGTGAGAGTAAAGAGAGAGATTTTAGTTTTTGTTTTTAATTTTATTAGTTTTGTTATTTAATTTGTCTGAGGGGGGGAATAATTGTAGGCGGGGAGAATATTTGGTGAAAGGGGGGAATATTTGACTTAGGGGAAAAATTTTAGCTAAGGGGGAAACAAATGAAGAAGGACGCGTGTTTGAAATTTTTAAGGCTGACTTTAGACATCGGTTTTAAAAAAAGTGATGTTTACGAAAAACAAAGACATCAGTTTAATGCGGGATGATATTATTACATCTTTTAACATTAGTGGCATATATAACCGATGTCTAATGTGTGATGTCTATTGAACTTTTTCTTGTAGTGATATGGTGAGAAAAAAAGATAGATTGAATCAAACTCATCCTCCTCCAACCACATGGAGGATTCCCATTATCGACTTGGAGAGGTCTTCAAGGAGACAGAAAAGGACTTATGCCCTAACTGGAAGAACAACAAAGGTGGAAACCCCCAAGGGTAACCCCAAAGATCTAATGCCATTAGGAGATCCTGATGATCCCACACCCCCGTTTACTGAGGAGGTGATGAATGCTCGTATTTCAAAAAAGTTCAAGATGCCGACAATCAAGGCTTATGATGGAACGGGAGATCCCAAAAATCACGTCAGGACGTTCTCAAATGCACTGTTGTTGCAACCTGCAAGTGATGCTCTAAAGTGCAGAGCGTTTCCTCAAACCCTGTCGGGCATGGCTCAAAGATTGTATAGCCGATTACCTGCAAATTCGATTAGTTCCTTTAAGGAGTTGAGTGTCGCTTTTGTTAACCAATTCATTAGCGGAAGAACTCATGAGAAAATCTCTGCATCTCTTATATATCTGGTACAAGGAAAGAATGAAAATCTGAGAGACTACCTCAAGCGATCCACCAAGGAGACTCTAAATATCACCGATTTGGACAATAAGGTGGCCATGGTAGCCCTGGAGCACGGAACTACTGACCCCTTCTTTAAAAGGTTGTTGGCAAAGCATCCCCCTGAGAACATGGCTGAGCTCCAACGAAGGGCTGATAAGTATATTAAAGCTGAGGATAGCATGAAGAAAGAGGCCACAGTAGGTAATGACAACGACTCTAGGAAGTGAAAGCAAGAGCAGGACTATGATGCTAGGGACAAGTATCCCCGAATAGCGAGGACTCCGACTTTGCCCTTAAGAAGAACCAAGGACCAAGGTTCACTGAGTATGCAAGATTGAATACTCCTAGGAGTCGAATCTTGTTGGAAATTGAGAAGGATAAGGATTTCCGATGGTCGAAGCCACTCAGGGGTGATCCCGCAAGGAGAAACAAGAATCAGTATTGCAGATTCCACAGAGATGTGGGGCATGACACTGATGATTGCAAGTAACTCAAAGATGAGATCGAGTTTTTGATCCGTAGAGGGAAACTGAGCCACTTCACTAAGGGTGAAGATCGTGGTGATCAAAGAAGAAAGTATGATAGGAGCGATGATGATCGAGATCGCACCCCGCAACCCCGAGGGCCAGTAATCAACATGATCTCAGGAGGCCCAACTGCGGCCGGGATAACAAAGAATTCCTGAAAGGCTTATGCTAGAGAAATAATGCATATTGTTGGAGAAACACCAAAACGTGCGAAAAACTGAGGTAACAATCGGATTTGATGATTCAGACCTTGAAGGGGTGAAGTTACCCCATGATGACCCACTGGTCATAACGCCCGTGATTGGAAATTCAGAGGTGAAGCGAGTCTTGATAGACAATAAAGCTTCTGTGGATATCTTGTTTCACGACGCATTTATGAAGATGGGGTATAACGACTCTCAGTTGACCCCCTCCAACACGCCTATATACGGGTTTAATGGAGTAGAATCTAAAGTTGAGGGAACTATTCAGTTGCCTGTCACCATCGGACAGAAGCCAATAGAAGCCACTCAGATGCTGAACTTTTTGGTTATCAAAGCGTCTTCCACCTACAATGCCATCCTCGGGAGGACTGGACTTCACGCTTTTAAGGCTGTGGCCTCAACCTATCACATGAAGATCAAGTTTCCAACCAGGAATAGTGTAGGAGAACAAAAAGGTGACCAGAAAATGGCTAGGAGCTGTTATGTAGCCACGTTAAGGCCTGACGGAGTCGGGGGGAAGGTCCTTCCGATTAAAGACATGGATGTCTGCATTGATAAGGAACACCAAGAAAGGCTAGCAGAGGACATCACACATAAGCCTCGGACAGCCATTAAGGCTAAGGCGTCAACTGACTTCGTGGTTGAATGTACCATTGGCAACCAAGAAGTCAGGGGGCGGGAGATAGTACCCCAAGCAGGAAGTGAACTTCAGAATAAGAATAAGAAGACCAAAAGGAGTAGTGGGTGCTCTATTTTGACGGAGCATCAAAAACAAAATCAAGTGGTGCAGGCCTAGTCTTGCAAAGCCCCGATGGGCTCAAATTATTCTAGTAGGACTTAGCTTCGTAATTATCTTGTAGAAGTAGAAATAAGGTTCGATGAAACCATCGCAGAGCATGTTGCTCCGAGTAGGACAGTAATACTCTATGTAAGGGTTGAACCCATTTCAAGTTATTAATGCGAGTTTGTTTTCCAATCATTGATTATGTGATTTTATTTATGTACCAAGCACCCGATGTGTGTAAGTCAAGGATGACCGAGTACCGAAAATAAAAGAATATATGAATGAAAACAAGCATACGCATAGAAAAGGTCTTGAAAGATCAATAGTTGGATTACAATACAATCAAAATTCAAGGACCCTGGATACAAGATAAGATGAACAATTACACCACATGTGGCCGCTTAAATCATGCAAGGCTAACAATAGACCTTGAATCTCAACCAAGGATCGGGGAATCCAAGGGCATCATTGATCAAGACCAGGGAGTCCAAAAAAACCAAGAAGGTCCGAAAAGTAAATTTGAAACTTGTATTCATATCCCTGAGCAAGGCACGATGCCCTTGTTCCCATGAAGAGCTAATCCAAAGTGCCTTTAACTCCCTTATCAAACTACTCCACCGTTGGAAAGGTTACATATATTGGAGCTTCTTTGAAGAAACCCTTGAAGGGCAAGCATTCTTACTAGAGAACAGTGATGTATTTGCTTGGAAAGCAGCTGCTATGCCAGGGATTGATCCCCAGCTCATAACTCAAAAGTTGAATGTCGATCCTGATCGGAAGAAAATAAAACAAAAGAAGATGAATTTCGCTCTTGAAAGGCAAGAAACCATTATGCAAGAGGTGGATAAGCTCTTAGAAGCTGGTTTCACTGAGGAGATTCAGTTCCCTGAATGGTTGGCTAACCTAGTGATGGTCAAGAAGGCCAATGGAAAGTGGAGGATGTGTATAGACTTCACTAATTTGAATGATGCGTGTCCTAAGGATTGTTTCCCTCCACCAAGGAAAGATACATTGATAGATGCCACAGCTGGGCATGAGATGTTGAGCTCCATGGATGGGTTCAGTGGTTATAACCAGATTAAGATGCACAAGGATGACATCCCTAAGGTATCCTTCATAACTGATTTTGGTGTTTTCTGTTATTTTATCATGGCTTTTGGACTAAAGAATGCAGGAGCTACTTACCAATGATTGGTGAATAAGATATTCGCCTATCTGATTGGAAAAACCATGGAGGTCTATGTTGATGATATGTTAGTCAAAAGCCTGTTTACGGCAGAACACATTAAGCACCTCAGAGAGGCATTCGAAGTGCTGAGGCACCACAAGATGATGTTGAATCCAGCCAAGTGTGTTTTTGGCGTTGGATCAGGAAAATTTTTGGGTCTGATGGTTTCAAAAAGAGACATAGAGGCCAACCCTGATAAGATCAAAGCGAATTTGGATATGGAACCACCTCGCTCTATACGAGATGTACAGAAGTTGACAGGACGAGTTCCAGCCTTAGGGAGATTTATCTCCGAATCTGGTGATAAATGCTTACCTTTCTTTCAAGCATTGAAGAAGATGAATAACTTTGAGTGGACTCCTGAGAGCCAGGAGGCCTTTGAACAATTAAAGAAATCCATGACTGAAGCCCCGTTGTTGGCCAAACCTAGTCCTGGGGAGACTCTTTACCTATATTTGGCGGTGTCTGAACAAACACTGAGTGTCGTCCTTATTCGAGAATAGAACAAAGTTCAGAAACCTATCTACTACGCGGGCAACATGGAGCTGAATTGAATTACTCTCGCATCAAGAAGTTTGCTTTGGTATTGGTAACAACCTCGAGAAAGCTACGACCATAATTTCAGGCACATAAGATTGAAGTCCTGGTGGACCAGCCTTTGAGGAACATACTACATGGCCCGAAAACCATTGGTAGGCTCATCAAGTGGGCAATCGAGTTAGGGGAATTTGATATCAAGTATATGCCATGGACGGCCGTCGAAGCCCAAGCCTTAGTTGACTTCGTGGTTGAACGTGCCATTAACAACCAAGAATTCGAGGGGCAAGAGGTATTAACCCAAAAGGGTAAAGGACTAGAAAACAAGAATGAAGATGAAAACATGACCCTGAAAGAATAATGGGTGCTCTATTTGATGGAGCGTCAAAAATAAAATCTTACTACAAAGAATAGCATGGAGAATACATTCTAAGGCTAAGGATTGAAGGCTTGAACCTCAAACCTCAACTCAAAATTTAAGCCTTGATGGCCAATAAGGCTGTTTGCCTCCAATCGAGCTTGTCGCATGAATTCAAGGCCTTGAATTAAGAGTCGTCAATCAAATTAAAATCTAATCAAGGTTCCATGAGCATAAGAAGAAGATTGGAAACCTAGAATCAAGATAAAGGGTTGGAAACCAACCAAGGTACACCAGACCTGAGGTCAAATGCAAAGGAGCAAGTGGATTTCCTGAACAAATCAGCTGAGAAGCAAGACCTCCACCATATGAAGCAAGGGAGCAAGAACTAAGGGACTTCATCATTTCTACATCTTAGCATGAGAATCAGGGGTTGATAATAAACTTAAAACCAAGGATTCAGCAAATAAGTTAAGGCCCGTAAGGTCACGAGGACTAAGAAACAAGTCGCTTCAATTCAAGGTTCACGAAACCATTCAAGGCATAGCAAACACCTCCTATTGACCTGAAACCTCGTGTTGGTGGTCCAAGAACACCAACATCAACCTTGAACGTTCAAATGTGAACTTTGAATTGTGGGTTAATAATGTTAAGAAAACTTAGAATCCTAGCCTTGTGTTCTAAATCAAGGACTAATGAACTAAGTTGAAGCCATTGAAGGCCAGTGAAGCTACCAGAGCCAACCTTGGATCAAGAGATTCAAGAACAGCTCAAGAATAAGCCACTGAATCAACATTCCAACATGGTGGTTGAAAGGTTCGAAGTAATTCTATTTAAGATCAGGCAAGTGTGAAGCCCTTGAAAGGAGTTTGAAGCTTCTTCATGGAAGGTCTGAGACCCTTAACAATCAACTAAGGATGTTTGTTTATTAATGTAAAAGTGTTCAGATAGGGTGTTCAAATGCTGTTAAACAAGATTCAAGCGTCACGAAGAAGCTCCGAGAGGCACGTCAAGGAGCCGGAGGAGGGCCAACCAACCACCTGGCAGCCGACCAGCTATCAGGGGAAGGTCCAGCCGACCTCCTGGCAGCCGACCAGCTGTCAGGGGAAGGTCTGGCCGACCTCCTGGCAGCCGACCAGCTGTCAGAGGGAGGCTGAAGCCGACCTCTTGTCAGGTTAACGTTGGCTGGCCACTTGGTGATTTTCAACCTTCCAACATGATTTTCAACCTTCTAACATGACTATTGACCTTGGAACATGATCCACAACCTCTGAATGTCAAGTTAGATGTGGGAAGTATGTACCGTTTAGTGCAGTTTTATGTCATTTAACATCATTTAAACACCGTTTAAATGTCGTTCAAGGCTAAAAACATCGCGAAAGAAGCTCCGAGAGGCACGACGAGGCACCGGAGGAAGGCCAGCCAACCTCCTAGCAGCCGACCAGGTGCCAGAAGGAGGCTCATCCGACCTCCTGGCAGGCGACCAGCTGTCAGGGGAAGGCTTCGGCCGACCTCCTGTCAGTTGGTCGGTCAGGTGGTCATTTCAGCGTGAATTTCGACTTTCCGGGGTGATCATCAACCTTCAAACACCTTCAACAACATTTGAACATCTACAACAAGCTTCAAGATCGAGGTCTTTTGGCACTGATTTTCAAGCTGAAACGATAATTTCTGAACAGCACTGGTCTCCGGAAGCCAGGGGCTCTGCCCCTTGGACCCCACCAGGGGCTGCCGCCCCTTGAACCCCGCCCGGGGGCGCTGCCTCCGGACCCCCGTTTAACACAGTTTAGTGCCGTTTAGCACCATTTTATGCCATTTAATGCCATTTAGCATTGTTTAAACGTTGTTTAAGGCTAGTTAGCACCGAATAGTGCCGATTAGCACCGATTAGCGCTGATTAGTGCTGTTTAGTGCCGATTAGCGCCGATTAGTGCCGTTTAGTGCCAATTATCACCGATTAGTACCGATTGGTGTCGATTAGCACCGATTAGCGCCGATTAACATCGTTTAGCACCGTTTAATGCTGTTTTATGCCATTCAACTTTGTTTAACACCGATTAAACGTCATTTAAGGCTGATTAGCGTTGTTTAGTGCCGTTTAACACCGTTTAGTGTCGTTTAACGTTGACGTAAATGCGTCGGTTGCTCCACGCTTTACATCAAGACGATATTCATGACAATACTAGCGTACAACGATAAACCCTGACCCGAGTCTCGAAAAAGGCCGTTAAAACTTCAAGGAAAATCTGATCAGTTTTCCTAGAAGTTGGGGGGCAAATGATATGGGCTAAAAGTAAGCCCTAAAGACACATTTATTGTGGCATTAATTAGACCCAATATGGTCCAAATGTGGGGCCCATTTACGAGGCCCAAAACCATAATTAAATATTAATTTCGTAATTAATATTAAGGGTAATAAACAGCTCAGCAAATAAGAGTCAAATAATGATACTACTCCTGCTAGACTTAGCCTCCAAGGCATCCAATTCAACATGGAAACTGATTCCTACAAGGAAGGAGTCTAGAACCTTCGTCAAGGAGGTGACTTGCCCACCAAGTCACCGAATCCTACCATAATTCTAAGGCTCCTGCAGCCTATATAAAGGGCCTGACCCCTCATTCTCAGAACTACGTCTTGGCTTGATTCTCAATAACGAGATACGTAGGCACTCTTTTGTTGGTGTATACTGAAAATATTTATTTGAAGTATATACATTTATTTCTGGCCTATTTTATTGAGAATCATTTAAATGTTTACATGTTGTCTAAATATTATATATTGTGAATAATCTAGTATCAAATGGGATACAGAATATTAGATTATTAAATACGGTTTATATAATATAATAAGGTTCACAGCACAGGTGGTATTGGACAATCCACTGGTATGGCTGTAGTATTATTTAGATTAGTTTATATTGACTAATAAATAATACTAGTATACTTTGTGTATATTGAACAGGATCAAATTTAGAATTGTTCCCTTATACTGATTAAGAAGGTGAACTAAGATTCTATGTTATTATTAATGCTTAGGTTCTTAATCCAGATATAGTAATTGACACGTGTATATTATTTACATGCTTTGATTTATATATGAAATAATTCTTTTGATTTATTTCATTATATTTTGGGTGATGAAATAATATATATGGTGAATATTATTTATTGAAGGAATCCATGTCCTGATAATATTCGGGTTAATGATGTCCCCTTGAAAGCTCAAAAAGATTTAATTATGTGAAACCCTGCAGGTGGATTTATTCCGGCATAATTAAATAAAGGTTGAGTGGATGATCAAGGATAAAAGATATTAATTAAATGAATTATCAGTAATTTATTTAATTAATGGACATGCGATATTTTAAACATGGGGAATTTAATAAGCAAATAATATTGGAATCGAATTAATTAATTAAATTACGGTATTGGGAAAGGTAGTGCAAATATTAATTCTTTAGTGGATTGAATTAATATTTAATTACATTGGGCTATGCCCAAGATGTAATTAGAAGGCCCAACCTAATTGTCCATGATCCCTATTGTAGCCTATATATATTCCTATTCTCTTCTTGCTGGGGGCTGGTCGAAAAAATTTGATAGCCACCCAGGAGCAAGAAGAGAGGTTAACTTGAGAAGACGAAGGCCACACTTCGCTCAAGGGAATTTGGGAATACAATAGAAGAGCGTGGAATCAACCGTTAACAAGGTGACTTTTCTATTCGTACTCGTTAATTTATTGTATCAAAAATCGCAGTGCCAAGATCTGATTGTCCCAACAATTGGTATCAAGAGCCTGGTTCAATGGTTCTGCGAATTTTGATACGATGTCCATGTCGTAATTATATATGCATATGTATAGTGGTAGGCTTGTATAATTCTTTTTTGCAGGTTGTTATCCACTATTATGGCCATGTATATTTTAATTATGTGTTTGGATCCCACGTGGTTTAATCGTGGTTATTTTGTTTGGTTTCCACATGGTTTATCGTGGCTGTAGAACACGAGGGTTGATCGTGTTAGAATAGATTTACAAAATTAGTTTTGTATTAGATCTATTTTTTTGTAATTGTTTGTTGGATTTTGTTAAGATCCGGATATTTTGTAACAATTATGTGCGATCGGAAATCAAAACGGAGACCAAAAATTATTCCGCTGCGTAGCTGGTTAATGGCTGGAGGCTGTATTTGTTTTTTGCTCGAGACGACAAAAGAAACAATTCTGAAAAACACGTCAGGAAAGCAGCAGGCGCGTGCAGAATTTATGTCTGGAGGCTGTAACGCAGGTGTGTACTGCGTTACAAGGTAAAACAGGCAAAAAATGGTGTTGCGCATTACCAGAATGCGCAACAAGGATTTTCTGCCCTGTAACGCATGCGCCTCATGCGTGTCACTGCATCCAGGGGTGTAACTCTACTGCAACCTGCGCAACAGCGAGTTTTTTTGGCAGAAAATATTTTTTTTCAGCAGAATACAAAGCTGAAATTTTTTTCAAGGGGCCATAATAGTGGAAAATTTATTTTAATTTTTTCCACTGATTTTTGATTATTGCTTTAATTAATTAATTATGTGTGTTGTTAATTATGTGTGTAATTATTTTTTAATTGCATGTTTAACATAATTAGGACGACATAGACATAGTATTTATTTATTATGCTTTAATCATGAATAGCATGCTGTTATGTTATGTGTTTTGTGTATTTTGATACATGTGGACTGCGATTAAATAACATAAGGCGATGCATGCTAGATAAAATTCCTCAATTTTAAATAAAAATTCTAAGTGGGTGAGGGAATTAATTAGGAATTAAATCCCACGGTCTCCATTATTGTTTGTATGTAATTTAACACTAAGACGAATATAAATTGTATATAGTCCACCCTAACGTGGCATATGATTTATGGTGTCAGATAGTGTTATGGATATTACTAGGATAAACTTCTTAAATTAATTACGAATATTGAAAGGTATATATGCCACCCAACGTGGCGTACCAAGTTTCATAGAATTCGATTAATTAGAAGGGTGCCAATTATTTAATATAGATTTTCAATATAGAGAGAAAGGATGATTCTGTCTAGAAAGGGGTCTTAAGTGATGCCTCTTGACAATGCTCCCCCCGATCTGGGAATTATCCTATTATCGATTATTGATTTGAAATATTTAATGGTGGTATCCGGTCTTTTTAGTAATTTAAGATTAAATAATGGTATACACTTAGCTATGAAAAATAATATATAGTCCACCCTAACGTGGCGTATTATTTAGTAATAGGACCGAAGTAATATTTAAACGAATTTAAGTGGTATATATGTCACCCATCGTGGCGTACCAGATACTTATGATGTTTAAATATTAGTGCATTAATTTTAATTAATTGTTAGAGGAAACCAATAGGTTTTAAGATTTATGCAACTATCTGATTATGTGCTACATGTATGATTCTCAGGATTAGATGATTATGGGCTTTAATCCACTATTCACCATACTTAAGGATAACAAACTTACTGGACCGAACTATATTGAATGGAAACGTAATTTGGACATAGTGTTGACTGCTGAGGAGTACAAATTTTGTACTTATGAACCCAAGCCAGATCAGTCTGCTGAAGATGCTCCTGAAAGTGAGAAGGAGTATTATAAGCGGTGGGTTAAGGCTGATGAGATGTCGCGATGTTACATTCTGGCAGCAATGTCGGGTGTTTTGCAGCATCAGCATCAGGCTATGCCCACTGCTTCAGATATGCTATTTAATCTCAAGGAACTTTTTGGAGAACAGAATAGGGCTGCTAGGCAAGTAGCAATGAAGGCTTTAATGAACACTCAGATGGCTGAAGGAACACCTGTAAGGGATCATGTTCTCAGGATGATGTCTCATCTGAATGAGATGGAGATCCTTGGTGCTGATATTGATGGGGAAACCCAGATCGATATCATCCTTATGAGTCTGCCCAAAAGTTTTGAGCAGTTCCGCTTGAATTACACCATGAACAAAAGGATGTATAGTCTCGCGGAACTTCTGACAGTTGTTCAGGCAGCTGAAGGACTCTTTAAGCAGAATGTTCAAGTGAATGTGGCTGAGAAAGCTTCTTCCTCTAAGCCGAAAGGCAAGAAGAAGAAAAAGGTTCTGACACAGAAAGCTGGAAAGATTGCTAATGCAGTGGGAGTTCAAGGTGGTGTGAAAAAGCCTAAGGGCAAGTGCTTCAGGTGCAAGCAGTCAGGTCACTGGAAACAGGATTGTCCTCTTCCTAAGAAGACAAACAATACTGGTATGTCTCTTTCTCTAGTTACAGAAACATATATACCGGCTATATCTACGAGCACTTGGTGTGTAGATACAGGAGCCACTGACCATGTTTGTAACTCTATGCAGGGGTTCCAGCAATCCAGAATGCTTAGAGATGGCGAGATATATGTGTTCATGGGAGATGCTACGAAAGTAGCAGTAGTTGCAGTTGGAATAATTACATTATCTTTTGGCGATGATAGGATTTTGGTTTTGAACAATTGTCTTTATGTACCTTCGTTTAGAAGGAATTTAATTTCGGTTTCTAAACTTGCCTTGGATGGTTATGATGTTTGTTTGGATCGTAATGTTTCTATTATGATGAATAAACGAGTTATAAGTTCTGGTACATTGCAAGACAATTTATATATTATTAATCCTATCCAACCAATGCTGCAACATAAGGAAACTAATAACATTCTTTCTAGCTCAAATAAAAGAAAGAAACCTTCTGAATTGAACCAAACATATCTTTGGCACTTAAGATTATGTCATATTAACTTGAGGAGGATTCAAAGACTGGTAGTAGATGGGCCATTAGGCTCGTTGGCAGTGGAGCCATTTCCAGTTTGTGAATCCTGCTTGGAAGGTAAGATGACTAATAGGCCTTTTAAAGCAAAGGGGAATAGAGCTAAAGAAGTGTTAGAATTGGTTCATACTGATTTATGTGGACCTATGCGTATCCAAGCAAGAGGAGGTTATGAGTATTTTGTCACTTTCATTGACGATTATTCTAGATATGGGTACATTTATTTGTTGCGCCGTAAGTCTGAGTGCTTTGAAAAATTCAAAGAGTACAAAGCAAGTGCGGAGAAGCGACATCTTGGAAAATGTATCAAGTCACTACGATCAGATCGTGGTGGCGAATACTTACTTGGAGAATTTGGGGAATATTTATCAGAAAATGGGATTGCATTCCAGTTGTCTGCACCTGGCACACCTCAGCAGAATGGTGTAGCAGAGAGAAGGAATCGGACTCTTTTAGAGAGTGTTAGATCGATGATGAGTTATTCAGATTTACCCAAGTCGTTTTGGGGATATGCTATAGAAACAGCGGCTTACCTTCTAAATTTGGTACCTTCTAAGTCGGTTCCCAAGACTCCAATAGAATTGTGGACTGCTAGCAAACCAAGTCTAAGACATATTCGGATTTGGGGTTGTCCAGCACATGTGCTGAACAAGAACGCGACCAAGTTAGAATCTCGTACAGAAGTAAGGCTGTTTGTAGGCTATCCCATTGGAACGAAAGGTTATTCATTTTATAGTCCTAGGGATCGAGATATCATTGTTAGCACCAATGCTAGATTCTTAGAAGAAGACTATATAATGAACCACAAACCCATGAGTAGTATCGTTTTAGAGGAACTAGTGGGAGGGACAGATAATCCCCAATTGCCAATAGTACAAGTAGATCAACCACAAGAAAATGCACAACCTGTCACTAATACCACACCGGTGCTTCGTCGTAGTGGGAGGGTTGTTCAACAACCTGATAGATTCATGTTTTTGGGAGAGTCCTCGGACTTGGTCTCTGGTGAACATGATGAGGATCCCAGGACATACGAAGAAGCAATTCTAGATAAAGATGCAGATCTTTGGCAAAAGGCAATGGAATCTGAGACGGAATCTATGTATTCTAATCAAGTTTGGGAGCTCGTGGAACCACCCAAAGGTGTAAAACCCATTGGATGTATGTGGATCTACAAGAAGAAAAGAGGATCTGACAAAAAGGTGAAAGCCTGGAAAGCACGACTTGTTGCGAAAGGGTATACTCAGAAAGAAGGGATCGATTATGAGGAAACCTTTTCGCCAGTTGTTATGCTTAAGTCGATCCGGATTCTTTTATCTATAGCAGCTCATCTTGATTATGAGATTTGGCAAATGGATGTCAAGACAGCTTTCCTTAATGGAAGTCTTGAGGAAACCATCTATATGCAACAACCAAAAGGATTCATTAAGGAAGGCCAAGAGCATCTTGTTTGTAAGCTTAAGAGGTCTATTTATGGACTAAAACAAGCTTCTAGGGACTGGAATATTTGTTTTGATCAGGTAGTCCAGTCTTATGGATTTGATCAAAGTCCAAGCGAATCATGTGTGTATAAGAGAAGTGAGGGTAATGCAGTGGTTTTTCTAGTACTGTATGTGGATGACATTTTACTCATTGGAAACAATGTTAAGATGTTGTCATCAGTAAAGGCATGGTTGTTCAAACAATTTGAAATGAAGGACCTAGGTGAAGCGGCATACATCCTTGGGATCAAAGTAATAAGGGATCGCAAGAAAAGGATGTTGGCTTTATCTCAAGAGCCCTACATTGATGAAGTATTAGCTCGTTTTAACATGCAGAACTCTAAGAAAGGTTTTCTACCTTTTAAGCATGGAGTGGCTCTATCCAAGGAGCAGTGTCCTTCGACACCTAAGGATATAGAGAGCATGAAAGCAGTTCCTTATGCTTCGGCATGTGGAAGCTTAATGTATGCTATGTTATGTACGAGGCCTGACATCTGCTTTGTTGTAGGCATGGTTAGTAGATATCAGTCGAACCCAGGTCAGGAACATTGGAGTGCAGTAAAAACTATACTCAAGTACCTGAGAAGGACTAAGGAGTATATGTTAATTTATAAGGCCTCAAATCTATTTCCTTTGGGATATACTGATTCAGATTTTCAATCAGATAGGGATAAGAGGAAATCAACCTCGGGATATGTTTTTACTTTGGGAGGTGGAGCCGTTATATGGAGGAGTGTAAAGCAGAAATGCATTGCAGACTCTACCATGGAAGCCGTGTACGTGGCGGCCTCTGAGGCTGCAAAGGAGGCTGTATGGTTCAGGAACTTCCTTTTGGACTTGGATGTGGTACCTAATTTGCCTAGGAGCTTGACAGTGTATTGTGATAACACTGGTGCTGTGGCAAATTCGAAGGAACCGCGAGATCACAAAGCAGCTAAACATATTGAACGTAAGTATCATCTCATACGAGGAATCGTAAAGCGAGGAGATATAGTTGTGGCTCACATATCATCAGAAGACAACCGGGCAGATCCTTTCACAAAGAGCCTGCCAGCCAAAGTTTTTGACAGGCATGTGGAAGCGATAGGAGTCAGATGGATGGACACATAGTTTTTTGTGTAATAGTGGATTAAATAAACACTGATATACTCATAGAATATTTTGAGTATAAGTGGGAGATTGTTGGTGTATACTGAAAATATTTATTTGAAGTATATACATTTATTTCTGGCCTATTTTATTGAGAATCATTTAAATGTTTACATGTTGTCTAAATATTATATATTGTGAATAATCTAGTATCAAATGGGATACAGAATATTAGATTATTAAATACGGTTTATATAATATAATAAGGTTCACAGCACAGGTGGTATTGGACAATCCACTGGTATGGCTGTAGTATTATTTAGATTAGTTTATATTGACTAATAAATAATACTAGTATACTTTGTGTATATTGAACAGGATCAAATTTAGAATTGTTCCCTTATACTGATTAAGAAGGTGAACTAAGATTCTATGTTATTATTAATGCTTAGGTTCTTAATCCAGATATAGTAATTGACACGTGTATATTATTTACATGCTTTGATTTATATATGAAATAATTCTTTTGATTTATTTCATTATATTTTGGGTGATGAAATAATATATATGGTGAATATTATTTATTGAAGGAATCCATGTCATGATAATATTCGGGTTAATGATGTCCCCTTGAAAGCTCAAAAAGATTTAATTATGTGAAACCCTGCAGGTGGATTTATTCCGGCATAATTAAATAAAGGTTGAGTGGATGATCAAGGATAAAAGATATTAATTAAATGAATTATCAGTAATTTATTTAATAATTCATTTAATTAATGGACATGCGATATTTTAAACATGGGGAATTTAATAAGCAAATAATATTGGAACCGAATTAATTAATTAAATTACGGTATTGGGAAAGGTAGTGCAAATATTAATTCTTTAGTGGATTGAATTAATATTTAATTACATTGGGCTATGCCCAAGATGTAATTAGAAGGCCCAACCTAATTGTCCATGATCCCTATTGTAGCCTATATATATTCCTTTTCTCTTCTTGCTGGGGGCTGGTCGAAAAAATTTGATAGCCACCCAGGAGCAAGAAGAGAGGTTAACTTGAGAAGACGAAGGCCACACTTCGCTCAAGGGAATTTGGGAATACAATAGAAGAGCGTGGAATCAACCGTTAACAAGGTGACTTTTCTATTCGTACTCGTTAATTTATTGTATCAAAAATCGCAGTGCCAAGATCTGATTGTCCCAACATCTTTGAGGACCGATCAGTCTCGAAACACGGAAACAGCCATTAAAGCTCGAAGTTCAACAACCCTAGCATTAATTATATACAAACACTAGTTTTATTCCACAACAATATGTTAATCACTTTTTAAGAATTTACGTGGTATGATAATGAAATATTGAGTGATTGATTATAATTATGAGTTTGACTTGAATTATTAAAGAATTAGAACTTGCTTGTTGGATCAGTTAAATTCCGACTGGTAACGCGATAATACAAAGGAGATGCTGCCGAAATTTCTAAAGAAAAATTATAAATAACTTCTTTTATGTTTAAACCGACATATCTCTTGTATATAATCGTTATTATCAATCGAAAATATTAACTGAGTTACGTGTTATGTGATTAGGATTTCGTATGCATGCTAGATATACGAATATATGTTTACATGAATAATTGTTAACGACTATAAGGATAGTCGCTATTGAATTTGATTTTGATTTAAGATTTAAGATTTGTCGGACATAGACCCTAGATGTTATAAAGTTATTAAGTGTGAATGGTTGGTTAAAGTATCGATTTTGGTAAATTATTGTATACACCAGGAAGTGTTTTATAGAAATATTTATGATTAAGATAAACGTGTTAGAGTGTGCGTACTAGCGTCGGTAGACCGTATGTATATCTCGAAGACTAAAGTATCGTATTGTGTTAACTATAGAATCGACGTGCGGACTCGATCGAGGTGAATCAAACTGGTGGCAATCGCAAGCGTATCAAATCGAAAGAGGATCAAATCAATGGATTGGACATGCGGGACAAACGAAGGAATGTTCTCTATAAATTGTCAAGCGTACTTATTAGCTAGGACCTAAGGCAAGTCTACTAACCTTACTCTTTTGTTCAGAGTATGCATGATTTTAAAATATTATACTTTCTTAAAAATGAATATTTTGCAAATGCTTTATTTAAACCCGTAATTCGCGAGAAATCATTCAAGTGAAGTAGCTTGTTAAGGCAAGTGTTAACTCTTTTCTTTTGATTGAAATCTTATAGCATGAACCTTATTGATATTGAGATTTGCCTTGTGATTCTTATTCCTGAAATAATACCTTTGCTATACCCTGAATCGAATCTCAAATATTATTCTGATTGTATCTTTGATTTACCATATCAGCTTATTCAATACCTATGATCAGTTCCTGAATCCCTTTCGAATGATTATTCAGATTTACATTCATCTTGTTGAAAAGCGTAATCCAGTTTTATTTAAATCTCCTTATACTAGGCTGATCTTTTGTCAGTAAGTATAGGGAATGTTTTATTGCTTGAATATTGAAACTGTTAAAAAATTGATTTTGAAATTATGGGATAAAAATAAAAATGTTTTAGACCGTGACGCCGGTCTGTTATTATATGGCTTTATGCCATGGCTAATGTCAATAAGTGCCACCAGGATCCTACAATAAAGGAGGAATCACATGTACGGGTGTGATATCCGGAGCTATTCGCGGGCTGATCACCCGGCTAGCTCGTAGCGTTCAAGTTGAAATCCCAAGTTTTTATAATGTTTTTAAAATTGATGATTAAAGTTGTAAACTCTTATCTTGATATCTCATTCCTTATAATTCAGTTCTTTAGAACTTAAACCAGATTTGGATATTGCTTATTCATCAAAAATTTGTTGAATACCCATTTGCAACATTTGATAACTATAACATTGTTAGTAGTTGAGCCTGATAAAGTTATTGTGAACCTCTTAATTATTCATCCCCTCAAGTTTTTATATTTGTCTATTCTAGTATGAGATTTGCTGAGATAAACATCAAAACTGATTTATATTCTATAAGAGAATTTCCTATTTAAGTTCGTTGTTTAAACATCAAAATTGTTTTAAAGCTTTGGAAGTGAATCATTTATTGAATTCTACAAACCTCCTCCTATTTGGAAATTATTATTATGAATATTTCAAAAATAGTATTATCCACGTATTGGATTTGAAACCTTCAAAGTTTTTCCAAAAATATCTTAGTATACTATATTATATACTTGTTGAGCACTTCTTTCGCTCATTCTTTCTTTTATTAAAATCTTATTTTACAGAGATGAATAGTTGATGTGATCGTTCTTAGATTAACTTGAAGCAGGGAAGGACTTGGATCAAGATGGTTTTGGCTTAGAGCATTCTATCTTCCGAGATAGTCTACTAGATTTATAGTTAGACTGGTAACGTATTTATTACTTGTGTTGAAATATTTGTTGTATTAGAATATTGTGGCTGTTGTATACCTTATATCAAGGTGATACTAACAACATAAGATTGTATAAGAGATTGTTGTACTAAGAGTTGTGAGTTAATAAAAGAAGTTGTTATTAATATTGTTTTTGGATTTCTTGTTTTCTAGTCTATAACCTGAAAAGATCTTGTTAGGTTGGGGTCGGATGTCATGTTTTAGATTAAATATTGGTAGGTGATTGTTTGGTTATTAAGGTTTCCGTAATAGCAACCAATATCCTTGATCCCGGATTTGGGAGTGTTACAATATATATTGACAGAGTCATTGCTTTCGCACTTTAGGTTCTGGAATTTGTCAAAATAAAAGTGAAATTAAATTAGATTTAGGATTACATTTAGAATCCTCCCCCGGGGACGACACTATTTGGGAATCAAGTCAAACTGGTCAAACCGAGCCAAAAATGTTTTCCGACATATTTTCGACATTGACTTAGGATTAGAATATCATGGTAATGATATTTTATATTCTAGGTTATTTATGTCAAAAGATCTAGGCATTCGGCTAAAGGTACAAATATCGAGAATTTTTTAAACACCGCTTTTACTAGTCAAACTATTCGATTTATTTAAAAGAGTTTTGTTCTTATATGTTTTACTCTCAAATATTCTTGTTATATTAATTTGATATTTATTATCAATTTGCCTTGCAAAAAGCCATGCCAAAAGACCAAAAATAGATTTTATTCCGAAATACCCGTAAATCCTTATTTATCCGGATAAAATCATTTTAATTCAAGCTTATATATTCCTTGGACCTCATAGTCATTATTTTATATGGAATATTATGTTTGAATATATATCAAGTCAAAACTTTTGTCTAAGTTGTCGGTAAAGACAAATGAATTTTTCGGTCGCTAATGAAGGCTGTGTTAACAATCGAAAAATTTGTAAAAATACTTTCACTCATCTTTTTGACTTGAAACATTGAATGTGTCCTTAGTTTCCCTATACGACATTGTAGAATTAATTTCGTAAATTTTGGATGACTTTTTTCCGGGACCCCTTAAATCGATACGTAATTGATTTATCGGTCGCTTAAAAGTCATAGTTGGTCAACTCATTTCAAGGTGAAATTTTGACCACATTCCACTGGAAACATTTCTAGAGGATTCCCAAAATTTTATAATTTTTGAATGATTTTTCGATTTATTGCGATTAAACCCATTTCGTCTCGTTGGTACGCGCATTTTACGTTTTTATTGATTCGTTAATTAATAAAAACATGTGGGCACTCTTTCCTAGGCATTTTTGAATTGTTATACAGCTGATATGACTTTGGGAAGATTCCTCCCACTTGCCTTTAACCCATATGCTAATACCATTTAAAAATAAAGCTAAAAAGCCTTATTTTTAGCTATAAATAAGCCCTTACCCACCACTTCTTTTCCCAAGCTTTGAGAGCCAACAAAGTGCTGAAGAAAACACTCCCCAAACACTCTCCCTACTTCCTCTTTCATGGCAAAAACGTAGCTTTGGGTTAAGCCATTTTTACACCTTGATTTAACATCATTTTGGCTTGTTTTCTTCACTTATTCTTGCTCTCCTAAACACACCTTTGGCCACCAATCTTTTTGTGGTCTTTGGACCTCGTTTATAAGTGACCTTTTGAGCCTCCAAAATTCAGACCATAAACCCATATTTCGGCGACTTTTTCGGCGACTCATTTTTGTGTGTTTAAGGTTCGTTACTAGCTTTTTCTCTTTTTTTCTCTCTAGATCTCAAGGGTTACAAGTTAGTTTTCATATTTCCTCACTCTCCTATATATAAGTCAAGTATATATAGTAGAAGTGGTGGTGGGTGGCTTGAATATTTAGTGTTCATTGCTTGTTTGGTTTAGATCTACACTTATAAACACTAATATTCAACATTCTTGCATTTTGTCACTAATATACACTTGTTCTTGAAGTAAATTCGTGTATTGTATATTTGACATCTTGTGAGGTGTGTTCTTGAGGTTGAAGTTGAGAATCACCTCATTTAAGTCCTTTAATCCAAGTTGAGTATTTGGATTAAAAAGGCTAGTTTACCTATCTTTTGATTTAAAAACAAAAAACAACTTGATATTTAAAAATCAAAAGATAAGTTGGTTGTTAGTCTTGTGTAACCAAGTCCTTTGCTCCTTTTATGTTTGTTTTTCAAACAAGGACATAAAGAATCAAGACTATACAAGCTAACTCTTTAAAACAAGTTGGTAGTTTATTGTTGGCCTTTTCTTTTCTTGTTATATTCGGCCATATACTACCATTTGTAGTCTTCTTGTTTAAGTTGGTTACTTACTTATCTTATCTTTATATCTTGAACAAGGATTTAACAAACAAGACTACTTGAAATTGTTTTAGGACTTTGAAAAATCCGGCCACTCCACTTTGTTTACATTCGGCCGAAGTGCTTTTAGCACTTGTGACTTTTGCTTGCTTGCTTACTTGTTTGTTTGTTTAATATTCTTGCTTGTGTGGTGTGTGTAATAATTTAACGCATAATAGCAGCCCTCGTTTTATCCTATAGATAAGCGAGTTACTTTTACGCACTGTGAGTTGTGTTTTAATTGTTTGTGTGTTGTGTGTAAGTATGTGTACCGCTTGTGTGACAAGTCCATTATTGTGACTTATCCCTTGCCGTTATATATTTAATTTAACGCGTAATAGCGTTCCCGTGACTAGTACTGTAACATACTAGCTTGCACGGATTTATATCTCTTTATATAAATTGCTTGGTTGTTCTTGGACTTGTATTCTAATCTTTGCAGCGAGGTGAAGTGAAGTAAGGTGACTCTTGTTCTAAGGCCCAAGTCCTAGGCGTACTAACGGGGAGTTAGTAGCATTTGCACCGTGAAGAAAAGAGAAGACCCAAGACCTAAGACCTAAGATCCAAGACCAGCAAAGTTGTAGAAGTACATAGTCTATTTCTCGGGAAAATAATTAATCTAGTTTAACTCAATTCCAAAGAAGTTCTTTGGGTGGTCACTTAAATTCCTAAAACAAATTTAATCAATACTATTATATAAAAACCGAAACATTAAAAGTTTGATCGATCGGTCGGTACGGTACCTGTTGATTTTACTTATTTACCCTTACTCAGTTACAGATAAAATCCATCCTACACTAATCAATTTTCTTTTTCAGGTTAAATATATTATCTTTTCTATTTTTCAATAACTAAATAATTTCCTTTTTTTAGATAAAATACAATATCTTTTATATCTTTTATATTTAACCGATTACCTTTTTCAACTAAAACTTATCATCTTTTCTATATTTTATTACTAAAATTCCTGATTTTCTAAAAATATCACGTATAACATTTATATAATTATTATCAAATCATCTCATATTTAAGCCTACAAAATTCATATTTTAAAAATATAATTTAAATAAATGATAAAATTCATATAATTTTAAAAAAATCCGTGCATAGCACGGATTTTAAGCTAGTATTAAATAATTTGTACAAAAAGAAAAAAGATTTTTTCAAAAATTAAATAAATTTCTTTTGTAAAATTTTTTAGAAAATTTTTAATTTGATTAAATTTTAATCATACAAAACAAAACAAACATTAAAAAATTATAATATTTGCTCCCTTTCATCAATTTAGAAACATATGAATCAAATATGTATGTTTCATTTTAAATTTTGAAAAGTTATAATTACCCAGAAAAAGTTAAATATTTAAAGAATACATATAATCTTGTTGCAAAAAAAGTGGTATGTGTTGTTCATATATTTTTTCGCTTGCGTCGATTTATTAACAGTAGTTTATAATCCGTGTAACACACGATTTCTTTTTCAATATCTATAATTATACTAATTTTTTTAATATTTATACATTATTAATTTACATATCGAACTGTTGTTAAAAAAATGATATATAAAAGATTTTACACGTTCAATTTAATATTTGTACTCTATCTTGAATTCTTAAAAATTGATTTGGACGATTTTACAGCTCACGTGAAATTAACAAAATAATCTTTAATTTAGTGATGGCTTTACAATTATATTCCAATTAAAACTACGTAGTAATAAAATAGAGAACAAATTAACAATTTTTTATATTGAAAATTCTAATCGATTTATGAAATTTACTTATATTTTGTTATGATTATCAAAACCATCTTATTATTTGAAAACAGTTCTACTAACAACCAAATACAATTTTAATAATAAATGCAATAGTGATTTAGTCCAAAATTTGGACAGTCGGTAGTCTGGTCTTCACTACGACAAAATAAATAAGAACCGTAAGTTCATAAAATAAATAGATAAAAAACGTTGGATCTAGCATAAAAATATTTTATAAATTAACATATAAAGTAAAAAGTGTAGTTATATTGAAATACGGAAAAGTGTGTGTCCGTGATTTAAATTATATATAATTTGGTTTTTTACATTAAATATGATTATCAATGTATAGAACTTATATACTGAATAGGATTAATGTAAAAATTCGTAAATATTTCTCTTGAGATTTTGAGTCTTTCCATTTTGATAATAATTGTTAAAACATCAATAAATGAAAGATAATTTTATGAGTTTCGCATGGACTGTAAAATCATCAATCTGATTTCTAAATCTCGAGATACAACCCAAATAGTAAATATGAACTTTTTTTAATATTAATAAAAAACAAATAAAATTCAATTAAATCTTTTTTTAATTAAATCCTTTTCATATTATAATTCAACCTATTTTAATTAAATCCTTTATAGATTATAATTTTTTTAACAAGTTATTATCTTGATCGTTTATTTTTAAAAATATTAGATTCAATGATTGAGATTATTTTGGTAGTACAGTGATCAAAATTATGGATAAAATCCCTTTTATGTTTATTATATATATGGATATAATATGAATTAGATGAGTATGTAGGATTTTGAATTTAATTAAACCATATTCATAAAAAAGAAATTAGACATTCAAAAAATTTAAATTTCTAGTATAACTCATCGAAATTTTGAATTTAATAAATGTTGCAATAGTTCATATTCTTATATTTTTTTTCTTCCAAAAGATTATTGATTAATTATTTAACAGAAATATTATTGATTAATATTTATCGTTAGAATATAAATATTATTAAATTAGATTTAAACAAACTAGATGACTTAATGATTAGGAATCAGATGGAATTGGTAACAACTTGATGACTTAAATGCTAGGATTTCTTACTTTTGTGTAAATTTCTTATTTGCTAAAAATTATTTTGGTAATATCTAAAACGTGACAGAAGAATATAAGAAGGAAACCATTATAAAAGAAAAGTGATGATGGGATTAATTGATTTGTTGGTTTATGGTCTGGTGTGAGATTAACAGATAAATTTATTGCAAAAAATTAGTTTTTTTTTTTTTAAGAATACCACATCCCGATAAGTATCTTTATTCATTCCTCAAACTAAGTATGACTACTGTAATTGTATATCTACGAAGTGTTTGTATCTGGCAATTTAAATTATTAAATTGAGAACAGTTAATATTTGTGAATGATATTATTTTTTTTATAAGAGTTAATCACTTTATGTATCTACTTTTGATTTTCTTACTAACAAAAATAAATACACACTTATTCACACACATGTGTGTTCCAAATTAAAGCATATAACCTTTCTCAACTGTTGTGGAATAAAAACGAGGGTTTGTAAATTGCAGCTAGGGTTTGTATGTATTAAATACAAGGGATGGTGAGCTTCGAGCTTTAATGGCTGTTCTTGCGTTCGAGACTGATCGGTCCTCACAAGATGCCTACGTATCTCTGTATTGCTAGAGAATCAAGCCAACGTAGTTCTGAGAATGAGGGGTCAGACCCTTTATATAAGCTGCGGGAGCCTTAGAATTATGGTAGGATTCGGAGACTTGGTGGGCAAGCCACCTCCTTGAGGAAGGTTCTAGACTCCTTCCTTGTAGAAATCAGTTTCCATGTTGAATTTGGGTGCCTTGGAGGCTAAGTCAGGCAGGAGTAATATCCTTGTTTGACTCTTATTGCTGAGCTGTTTTTCACCTCCAATATTAATTACGAAATTAATATTTAAAATAGGATTTTGGACCCTGTTGGTGGGCCCTACGTTTGGACCATACCGGGTCTAATTAATGCAACACTAAATGTGTCTTTAGGGTTTATTTTTATCCCATATCATTTGCCCCCCAACTTCTAGGAAAACTGATCAGGTTTTCGTAGAAGTTATATTTGCCTTAATCGAGACTCGGGGTTTATTCTCGTTCCCTTACCAGGGGATTCAGTACACCAGTGTTTCACGAGTATCGTCTTGATTGTAAAGTGTGGAGCGACCTACACATTTACGACGATTGGCATTATTCAAGGCTTTAATTTGTGCTTGCTTTTAGCAATTTCGACACTTTCATAGAGCTTTTATGCATTATTAGCATAAAGTATTGCTCAATTTGTCGAGAAAATATTTCTATAATTTTCCTCGTATTTTTCTGTACTTTTCCTAATAATTTAGGAATTTTTATGTACCAACAGGTATTTTTCGTAATTATTCCTAATAATTTAGGAATTTTTATGTACCCACGGGTATTTTTCTTAATTTTTCCTAATAATTTAGGAATTTTTATATACCAACAGGTATTTTTCGTAATTATTCCTAATAATTTAGGAATTTTTATGTACCAGCAGGTATTTTCCTTAATTATTCCTAATAATTTAGGAATTTTTATGTACCCACGGATATTTTCGTAATTTTTCCTAATAATTTAAGAATTTTTATGTACCCACAGGTATTTTTCTTAATTTTTCCTAATAATTTAGGAATTTTTATGTACCCACGGGTATTTTCGTAATTTTTTCTAATAATTTAGGAATTTTTATGTACCCACAGGTATTTTTCTTAATTTTTCCTAATAATTTAGGAATTTTTATGTACCCACAGGTATTTTTCGTAATTATTCCTAAAAATTTAGGAATTTTTACGTACCAGCAGGTATTTTCCTTAATTATTCATAATAATTTAGGAATTTTTATGTACCCACAGGTATTTTTCTTAATTTTTCCTAATAATTTAGGAATTTTTTATGTAAAATTATAAAGTACAGGGTCTATTTTATCAATTTGTCAACTAAAGTACTCTTTCTGTCAATTTAGAAGCTCCAATGCATCCTTTGTAAAGTGTACAAAAGTTGGGGTACCAAATTGCACTTTTGCCAAAAGTATTCACCCGGTCGAATCGACCAGGTTTGTGGTCGAAATAAAGCCTCATTTTTTGTCTGGTCGAACGTTTTGTCGAGCAGGAATCCTGCACGTTTCGAGCAGGAATGTGGTCGAGTATTTTTTATTTTTTTTTGTTTCTCCTCTTTTTTTTTTCTGTTTCTCCTCTTTTTTTTTCTTTTTTTTTTGCTCTCCAATTTTTTTTTTTGAAAAATATTATTATTCAATAATAATATTTCTTTTGTCCGAATCACGGATAATTTCGATCCTTAAATCGGAGATGTCCCACTCGGATAAAATTTGACTCGAATAAAGTCCAACCCGGATTTTATTACTATTATTATTTAGTAATAATAAATATATTTCTTATATTTATTATAAATAATAAATATTTTTTTTTTGCAGAGGGGACAACTTGCCTTATCTTCAAAACTTTAGTGATCATCTTGCATTTTCAACATTTTCAATTGTCGACCAGGGCTGGTCGAATTAAGAGCCTCTTTTTATCCTGGTCGAACCATTTTTAGAGCAGGATTCCTGCTCTTTTCGAGTAGGAATGTGATCGAACAATCTTTTTTTTTTTCAATATTATTATCAAATAATAATATTTATTTTACCCAAAATATGGATAATTTTTGGCCCCTTATTCGGAGGTGTTCCACTCGGATAAAATTTCATTCGAATAAAATCTGACCCGGATTTTATTATTATTATTTTCAATAATAATAATAATTTTTGTAATTTTAGAGGGGTCCTCAGCCCTAATATTTTCGTAATTTACGATCGTATTTTTGGCCTCATTCGCTCCCAAATCTTTGAAATCCGTCCCGAATTGAGGTCATTCATGACTCTAGGCACATAAAAAATTTCATTAAATAGCCCCTTTTTTTTTGTACCAGGATTCGTGGTATTTTAGATCCGGACTTCGATCAGGAATGCTGACCCCTAGGTCAGGATTTTCGATCAGGAATGCTAACCCCTAGGTCAGGATTTTCGATCAGGAATGCTGACCCCTAGGTCAGGATTTTCGATCAGGAATGCTGACCTTTAGGTCGGGATTCTGATCGAAATAAAGGCCTTCCTAACTTCTTGGTCGAAAGGATTTTCGATCAGGATTCCTAGTCGTTTCGACCAGGATCTTTGTCGAAATAAGGGCCAACTTTTGGCCTGGTCGAACGGATTTTCGATCAGGAATGCTGACCCCTATGTCAGGATTTTCGATCAGGAATGTTGACCCTTAGGTCAGGATTCTAATCGAAATAAGGGCCTTCCTAGCTTCTTGGTCGAAAGGATTTTCGATCATGAATCCTGACCCCTAGGTCAGGATTTTCGATCAGGATGCTGACCCCTAGGTCAGGATTGTCGATCAGGAATGCTGACCCTTAGGTCAGGATTTTTGATTAGGATGCTGACCCTTAGGTCAGGATTGTCGATCAGGAATGTTGACCCTTAGGTCAGGATTTTTGATCAGGATGCTGACCCTTAGGTCAGGATTGTCGATCATGAAAGCTGACCCTTAGGTCAGGATTTTCGATCAGGATTCTGATCGAAATAAGGGGCTTCCCAGCTTCTTGGTCGAAAGGATTTTCGATCAGGATTCCTGGTCGTTTCGACCAGGATCTTGGTCGAAATAAGGACCAATTTTTCGCTTGGTCGAATGATTTTTCGACTAGGATTCTTGGTCGTCTCGACCAGGATTTTGGTCGAAATAAGGGCAAGCTCGGCTGTTGCCCTTCGCGAGGGACTTCGGTTAGGGCTACTCGGCCTTGAGGCTTCCTTGAGGTGCCTCGGCCTTGTGGCCTCGGTTACATCGAATGGAATTTCTTAAGTTCCTGAGTTCCTTGTTTTTGAGCCCAAATTCTTTGCATTGGAGTCAAGCTAGAGTTCTTGGAAACCTTGTTTGGCACCGTGGCTTTCATAGTTTTTACTACTTGTTGTTCTTGATTTAAAAAGGAGAACTCGTTCGGTGTTGGTTATCAAACATTCAACCGTTAACTCTTGTTCTAAAATGTAGAAATAATGGAGTCCCTTAGTTCTTGCCCCCCTTGCTTCATATAGTGGAGGTCTTGCTTCTCGGTTGATCGCTCAAGAAGTTCACTTGCCACTAAGCACTCAACTTTAAGTCTGGTGTGCCTTGGCTGGTTGCCAATCCTCTATCTTACTTCTAGTTTTCCAACCTTCTTCTTATTCTTGTAGAACCTTGGCTAGGTTTTAAGTAGCCTGATGCCTCTTGTCAGGTTCGTTTGGAGGCAGATAACCTTGTTGGCCATCAAGGCTTGAATTTTAAGATTTGAAGTTCAAGCCCTTAAGTGTGGAATTGTAAAGGACCTCTTATCTCAACACTCTCATTAACAGTTTCTGTACCTTAAAGGCATTATCAAGGGGCCAACCAGTCTCAAGATGAGCTTTAGGGTCTATCCTTCAGCTTACATCAACTGGTGCTACCAATTCCGAATTGATGGTCGGGTCTTCAGGACCTGGAAGTATCCTTGAATATTTGAACATATTCTTTTCTAGCCTCAAACTCTTCATTGACTTGTGAGGCTACCAGCTTTGAGTCTCCACAGACTTTCAAGTTCTTGACCCTCAGGGCTCTTGTCAGTCCAAGGTCGGCTATCAGAGCTTCATACTCCGCCTCGTTGTAGGTTGTTTTGAAGTCCAACTTCAAGGCATACTCGAGTGTGAACCCATCGGGGCTTTGCAGAACTTAACCCGCACCACTGATTTTTGTTTTTGATGCCCCATGAAAATAGAGCTTTTTGTTTTTGATGCCCCATCAAAATAGAGCATCCAATATTCCTTCTTCTCTTCCAGGGGTTTCTCACCTTGCTGACCTTCCTGGTATATTACCTCCTGCCCCCCGACTTCTTGGTTGTCAATGGTATATTCAACCACGAAGTCAGCTAGAGCCTGGGTTTTGATGGTCGTCCTATGCTTGTACTTAACATAAAATTTTCCTAGTTTGATTGCCCACTTGATGAGCCTTCCATTGGCTTTCGTACTATGCAATATGTTTCTTCAGCGGGTGTTCCATCAGGACTTCAACGTTTGTCTTTATCCAGGGTCCTTCAAGGACTTAAACTCTTATCTGCTGTAACCTAACTCTACCCATCGGGGTATGCATTTGTTTATTTTCATTCGTGTATTCTTTTATTTTCGGTACTTGGTCATCTTTGACTCACACATCAGGTGCTTGGCACATAAATAAAATCACAATCAATGAATGGAAAACAAACTTGCATTAATAACTTGAAATGGGTTCAACCATTACATAGAGTACTACTGTCCTACTCGGAGCAACATGCTCTGCAATGGTTTTAATGAACCTTATTTCTACTTCTACTATATAAATATGAAGCTAAGTCCTACTAGGATAACTTAAGCCCAATCGGGGTTTTGCAAGACTAGGCCTGCACCACTTGATTTTGTTTTTGATGCTCCATCAAAATAGAGCACCCATCACTCCTTCTGGTCTCCTCATTCTTATTCTGAAGTTCACTTCCTGCTCGGGGTACTACCTCCTGCCCCCCGACTTCTTGGTTGCCAATGGTACACTCAACCACAAAGTCAGTTAACGCCTTAGCCTCAATGGCTGTCCGAGGCTTCTGTGTGATGTCCTCTGCTGACCTTTCTTTGTGTTCCTTACCACTGTGGGCATCCATGTCTTCAATCGGAAGGACCTGCCCCCCGACTCCATCAGGCCTTAACGAGGCTACATAAC
This sequence comes from Saposhnikovia divaricata, assembly GCA_036435485.1. Classification (NCBI taxonomy): domain Eukaryota; kingdom Viridiplantae; phylum Streptophyta; class Magnoliopsida; order Apiales; family Apiaceae; genus Saposhnikovia; species Saposhnikovia divaricata. The sequence goes on from CM071599.1 coordinate 42,007,014, forward strand.
AGCTTCGTGCCATTTTCTGATAACCTTTATGTTCTCCAACACCATTCCTGGTAGGGAACTTGATCTTCACGTGATAGGTTGAGGCAACAGCCTTGAATGCATGAAATCCAGTCCTTCCAAGGATAGCGTTGTACGTTGAAGCCGGCTTGATTACCAGGAAGTTCAACATCTGAGTGGCCTCCTTGGGCTCTTGCCCAATAGTTACAGGCAGCTGAATAATCCCTTCAACTTTGGATTCTACTCCATTAAATCCATATATAGGCATGTTATTGGGGGTCAACTGAGAATCAGTGTATCCCATCTTCACAAACGCGTCATGAAATAGAATGTCAACGGAAGCTCCATTGTCTATCAAGACTCGCTTCACCTCCGAGTTTCCAATCACAGGAGTTATGACCAGCGGGTCGTCATGGGGGAACTTCACCCCTTCCAAGTCTGAGTCATCAAAGCTAACCGCTACCTCAGTTTTTGCACGCTTCGGGGCCTCTCCCACGATGTGCAACACCTCTCGGGGATAAGCCTTTCGAGAGTTCCTAGCGGGCCTCCTGAGATCATGTTGATTACTGGCCCTCGGGGCTGTGGGTTGCGATCTTGATCGTCATCCCTTCTATTATAGTCTCTTCTCTGATTACCACGGTCTTCACCCTTAGTGAAGTATCTCAGCTTCCCTCTACGGATCAAAAGCTCGATCTCATCTTTGAGTTGCTTGCAATCGTCAGTGTCATGCCCCACGTCTCTATGGAATTTGCAATACTGATTCTGGTTTCTCTTTGCGGGATCACCCCTGAGTGGCTTCGGCCATCTAAAATCCTTATCATTCTCAATGTCCAACAAGATTCGACTCCTAGGAGTATTCAACCTTGCATACTCAGTGAACCTTGACCCTTGGTTCTTCTTAGGGGCAGAGTCGGAGTCCTCGCTAGTTCGGGGATACTTGTCCCTAGCATCATACTGTTGATCATCATAGTTGTTAGGTCCAAATGTGTTGTAGAGGGGGGGTGAATACAACTTTTCGAATATGAGAAGCAATAAATACGATGCAATAAATGAACACACAGATTCAAGGAATATATGTCTTATATATAACTTGAAAGGGTTGCTACAACATTCATTACAAAGTATAACAGAAGTTGAGAGAGAAGTGAATGATACTAAGCTCTGTGAATGCACTCTCTCTTTTTTTTCTCTTGTGTTTTTCTCTAGAATTGCTCACTAACTAAAACATTACACAAGTACTTCTATTTATACTACATGTAATCTATGTCCTGTAGACTTCAAAGACTAAGATATACGTGGCCCAATGATGTCCACATAAATCTTGCCTTATCTTGAAAGCTTGGAAATCTGCCAATCAGAAGATGCCATGTGTCATGTTGAAGCTGCACTCTAAGTAGAACTTCTACTTGAGAATTTCTACTTAGCCATCTCGAATTTCTAAGTAGAACTTCTACTTAGAAACTTCTACTTGGTCATCTAGAATATTTAGTACTTAGAAAATATTCTGGTCTTCAACTGAAACTTCAATGCACATCTTGAACTTGTGATATCTTCATGTCTTCTTTGTTCTTCACTAAGCTCTTGAATATGGATCTTTATTACTGACATAAACTTGCTATCAATGTCCTGACACTTGATGCAACGGTCTGGTTCATAAGTGACTAGTCTTGATAGGGTTTTTGCTTCATGAATAAATTACCATATCCAATTAATAGTGTGGCTTTCCAATAATTGCTTTCCTTCTTGTTCACTTGAAATCAATTGGTCTTATTGATACTGATAGTTATGATCTTGATTCTTGGCTTTTCAAATCACTGAGGCATGAACAACTCTGACTTGAACTTCTCTCAATGATTTCTTCTTGGATTGATCATAGTTAACATGTTGAATTGCATCAATTACCTTGTCTTCATTTAGTGTTGATTTCTTGTGACTTCTTGTTCTTGATTGTCTTCTGGTTAAGTATCTTTTCCTTTAGTTTGAGTTACATTAGTTATAGTGTTACAAGTTTACACACTCTGCCTTTCAATCTCCCCCAATTTGATTGTCTAACAATGACATTCAAATTAATGAAGGATAACTCAACTAAACAATGAGACGAGAAAAGATAATTAACATTATAGTCTTGAATAATTTACAATTGAAATTTACATGAAAACAATACAAAGAACTTAAACTAGAAACAGAATTCGAACTTCGAATTAAAGATCATTTGAGTGATTCCTATCACCTGGATTATTTCATACCTTTTAGTCAAACTTGTATCACCTTATTGGATTCACTCTAAGGTGAATTTTCCTCAAGTGAGTTAAAGCAACCGAAAGACATGAAGTTTTTCCAACTTCAAGTTCACACCACTCTGACCTTTAACCCTAATTCCATTTCCTCTTTCTAGCTTCAGGAGCTTGGTCTCTCTCTTCTTTCTGCCTTTTGCGCTTCTCCTTCTGCTGCTGTTCTTTCTTGTACACTGGATCTTTAAGCTGCTTCCACCTAGCATTCAACAGACTTACGGCTTCCATTTCTAGAGGGTTCTTGGGCTCTGGATAAGGATGTTTGAAAAGCCTTCTGAGTTTGTCCACCTCCTGAGTAGTCCTGATCTTTGGAATATCCTCAAAGTTCTTCATTATGAGCTGAGATTTCCAATGTGTTTTATCAGCTTTAAACTGACAATAGATCATCTTGGGGTAGCCCTTGACACGGTTAGTATTGTGGACACTAGCCGCATCTCGCTCCATTCGCTTCTTTTCCACTACTACTTCAGACAGGTAACTCATGAGTCTCTGCTTTTCTTCAACAAACTTATCTTCCACTTCGCCCCATTTGAATACATATAATACTCTCTCCAGAAATGCAGCATCTTGAGTCCGTAGCAGCCATTGTCTACTCATATGCAAGATTGTTTGATTCTGGTCTGCATCTATGAATACTAAAGCATCAGCTGTATCTTCAACATAAGCATGTATCCAGTATACACTATCACTTCCTGGAACACCAATAGCCTCCCTTATTTCTCCTTGTTCTAGTGCTCCAGAAGGAAGAGTCAGAGCTTCATCTACATTCTTCATGGCTTGAAGAATATTCCATTTCTTCTCTATCAGCTCCGGCTCAATCTTCACGTCATCAAGAGGGTTTGGAGCAATGACATCACACTTCCACACCTCATTGCTCTTCTTGAATATAAATCTTTCAATGATCTTCACGGATTTATCTTTAAGCTCAGAAGCGAATCCCTTACTCATCATTTGTCTACAGACAGCTTTGAGAGATTCTACTGAAAGCTAAATTAGATCATTTTCCTCCATGCTAACCCTCTTCATCTTTCCGTCAACTACCATCCGGACAAAATTTGGATATGCTGAGAATTCTGGACCCTTGTCCTCTGCTAGCTGCATTAACTGATCCCTGTACAGAATGCTTAGCTCCTCAGATTGAGAGTATTGAATTTTAGTCGCTAGCAAGAACAACTCTGACGCAGATCTTCTCATTATGAATTGGTCATCCACATATAAGAAAGATGTTGGGACTCCTTCTACCAAAGACAAAATAACCTGCCACTCCTTAAGGTTTGCATTGTATCCAACCCTGACTTTAGAAATTAATCTCTTCAAAGCATTTATATAGTCCCCAGTCATTGGATTCTGCAAATTCAAGTTGTAGAACAGATCATCTGCATCCTTGTTATGAACTCCTTTCGCACAGGGTCCCATCATTATCTTCCTTGCTTCATCCCATTTCTGCCCTATCCTTCGTTTGTCCAGATCAACTTGAGGATCAGCTAGCCTTGCAAGCTCATGATCATACTGCTTCCCTTGTAGCTCCATCTTCTTTTCTAGGAACGCAGCATGTTCTTGCATCATCTTCATTTTATGGAACTGGGCTTGTTCCAAGGCTAACTGTTGAGCTTTAAGGGTTTCCTCATCAACAGGAAATTCTTCAGGCATTGCGGAAGACATCCCAGCACCTCCACCTTGTTCCTTCAAAGATCTTTTTATAGCATGTGCCAACGGTACGTCTTCCATATCAGAATCTGAGTCAAGTACCTCCTGTACTGTTTCCTGATGACTCAGGTCAACGAATGGTTCATCAACCATCACTGCCTTACCCTTTCTCATCCTCAGAGCCTCTTCATCAACAGACGGCTCAACTTCTGGTTCCTTGACAAGATCAGCGGGTTCTTCAATTTCTTCGATGTGAACTGCCTGCTGTCTCGTCTCCTTTCCACTCTCCCCCTTAGGTGAGTTATCCTGAGCTCCACCTTGGTCTTCAAATCCACCAGCTGCATAGGAACCTCCAAAACCAGAACCAGAGGCTCCCGCTCCACTAGCACCACCTGCACCACCTGCAGCAGCATCGGGGGGAGGTTGTTGCGACTTGAAACACTCCGGGGGCACAAAACTCCTGACTGCGAACATCATTCTACTGATCTCCACAGCCATTGTATGCATTGTAGACTCCAATGCCCCCATCCTCTCATTGAGAGTGCTTCCCAAGACACCACCAGCATGGCCCAAGTCATTGACCTTATTTGTCAAATCATCAAAAGCTGTAGCTTGACTTGCCATTCTTGCTGCGTAGTCGTCTAGAGCCCTTTGGTTGTTTCCAATGTTCATCCCGAACTGCCCCATCGTCTGTCCGAACTGCTTCATCTGATTTTCCATAGAAGTCATACGCGTATCAAGATTTTCAATGTTAAGGGACGGTGTTTGGTTTAGGTGACCTCGCTCTAATACTCGTTCTGTTGGTATTTGACGCTCGGTTTCGGGCCTTGAAAATGAAGGTCCCTCTCTCCCTAACCTCTCACACACACTCCCTGTCTCACGCTCGTGTATGTCTTCAATGATTGATCCAAATAATGAAGCAGTACCTGCAGAAAATTGATAAGAAATGTTGTTGACAGTTTTGGGATCAAATTCTGTTTGTTCCTGAGTTGGAATCTCAGGCTGAGAGGCTGCAAAGTGTTCTTGTACAACATCAGAACCGATCCTCTTTGCAGCGTCAGTACGTACCGGTGAAGGTACGGCTGAAGTTCTTAAGACTCCATGTCCTCTTGAAGCAACAGTGTCTTCAAGAGGTACATCATCCTCACCAAAATCAAAATCCCTATGTGCAGATTGTTCAAGGGGTGAACCTGTTAGGTCCAAATGTGTTGTAGAGGGGGGGTGAATACAACTTTTCGAATATGAGAAGCAATAAATACGATGCAATAAATGAACACACAGATTCAAGGAATATATGTCTTATATATAACTTGAAAGGGTTGCTACAACATTCATTACAAAGTATAACAGAAGTTGAGAGAGAAGTGAATGATACTAAGCTCTGTGAATGCACTCTCTCTTTTTTTTCTCTTGTGTTTTTCTCTAGAATTGCTCACTAACTAAAACATTACACAAGTACTTCTATTTATACTACATGTAATCTATGTCCTGTAGTCTTCAAAGACTAAGATGTACGTGGCCCAATGATGTCCACATAAATCTTGCCTTATCTTGAAAGCTTGGAAATCTGCCAATCAGAAGATGCCATGTGTCATGTTGAAGCTGCACTCTAAGTAGAACTTCTACTTGAGAATTTCTACTTAGCCATCTCGAAGTTCTAAGTAGAACTTCTACTTAGAAACTTCTACTTGGCTATCTAGAATATTTAGTACTTAGAAAATATTCTGGTCTTCAACTTGAAACTTCAATGCACATCTCGAACTTGTGATATCTTCATGTCTTCTTTATTCTTCACTAAGCTCTTGAATATGGATCTTTATTACTGACATAAACTTGCTATCAATGTCCTGGCACTTGATGCAACGGTCTGGTTCATAAGTGACTAGTCTTGATAGGGTTTTTGCTTCTTGAATAAATTACCATATCCAATTAGAAATGTGGCTTTCCAATATTTGCTTTCCTTCTTGTTCACTTGAAATCAATTGGTCTTATTGATACTGATAGTTAAGATCTTGATTCTTGGCTTTCCAAATCACTGAGGCATGAACAACTTTGACTTGAACTTCTCTCAATGATTTCTTCTTGGATTGATCATAGTTAACATGTTGAATTGTATCAATTACCTTGTCTTCATTTAGTGTTGATTTCTTGTGACTTCTTGTTCTTGATTGTCTTCTGGTTAAGTATCTTTTCCTTTAGTTTGAGTTACGTTAGTTATAGTGTTACAAGTTTACACACTCTGCCTTTCAATCTCCCCCAATTTGATTGTCTAACAATGACATTCAAATTAATGAAGGATAACTCAACTAAACAATGAGACGAGAAAAGATAATTAACATTATAGTCTTGAATAATTTACAATTGAAATTTACATGAAAACAATACAAAGAACTTAAACTAGAAACAGAATTCGAACTTCGAATTAAAGATCATTTGAGTGATTCCTATCACCTGGATTATTTCATACCTTTTAGTCAAACTTGTATCACCTTATTGGATTCACTCTAAGGTGAATTTTCCTCAAGTGGGTTAAAGCAACCAAAAGACATGAAGTTTTTCCAACTTCAAGTTCAAACCACTCTGACCTTTAACCCTAATTCCGTTTCCTCTTTCTAGCTTCAGCAGCTTGGTCTCTCTCTTCTTTCTGCCTTTTGCTCTTCTCCTTCTGCTGCTTTTCTTTCTTGTATACTGGATCTTTAAGCTGCTTCCACCTAGCATTCAATAGACTTACAGCTTCCATTTCTAGAGGGTTCTTGGGCTCTGGATAAGGATGTTTGAAAAGCCTTCTGAGTTTGTCCACCTCCTGAGTAGTTCTGATCTTTGGAATATCCTCGAAGTTCTTCATGATGAGCTGAGGTTTCCAGTGAGATTTATCAGATTTGAACTGACAATAGATCATCTTGGGGTAGCCCTTGACACGGTCAGTATTGTGGACACTGGCCGCATCTCGCTCCATTCTCTTCTTTTCCACCACTACTTCAGACAGGTAACTCATGAGTCTCTGCTTTTCTTCAACAAACTTATCTTCCACTTCGCCCCATTTGAATACATATAATACTCTCTCCAGAAATGCAGCATCTTGAGTCCGTAGCAGCCATTGTCTACTCATATGCAAGATTGTTTGATTTTGGTCTGCATCTATGAATACTAAGGCATCAGCTGTATCTTCAACATAAGCATGTATCCAGTATACACTTTCACTTCCTGGAACACCAATAGCCTCCCTTATTTCTCCTTGTTCTAGTGCTCCAGAAGGAAGAGTCAGAGCTTCATCTACATTCTTCATGGCTTGAAGAATATTCCATTTCTTCTCTATCAGCTCCGGCTCAATCTTCACGTCATCAAGAGGGTTTGGAGCAATGACATCACACTTCCACACCTCATTGCTCTTCTTGAATATAACTCTTTCAATGATCTTCACGGATTTATCTTTAAGCTCAGAAGCGAATCCCTTACCCATCATTTGTCTGCATACAGCTTTGAGAGATTCCACTGAAAGCTCCATTAGATCATTTTCCTCCATGCTAACCCTCTTCATCTTTCCATCAACTACCATCCGGACAAAATTTGGATAAGCTGAGAATTCTGGACCCTTGTCCTCTGCTAGCTGCATTAACTGATCCCTGTACAGAATGCTTAGCTCCTCAGATTGAGAGTACTTAATTTTAGTCGCTAGCAAGAACAACTCTGACGCAGATCTTCTCATTATGAATTTGTCATCCACATATAAGAAAGATGTTGGGACTCCTTCTACCAAAGACAAGATAACCTGCCACTCCTTAAGATTTGCATTGTATCCAACCCTGACTTTAGAAATTAATCTCTTCAAGGCATTTATATAGTCCCCAGTCATTGGATTCTGCAAATTCAAGTTGTAGAACAGATCATCTGCATCCTTGTTATGAACTCCTTTTGCACAGGGTCCCATCATTATCTTCCTTGCTTCATCCCATTTCTGCCCTATCCTTCGTTTGTCCAGATCAACTTGAGGATTAGCTAGCCTTGCAAGCTCATACTCATACTGCTTCCCTTGTAGCTCCACCTTCTGTTCTAGGAACGCAGCATGTTCTTGCATCATCTTCATTTTATGAACTGAGCTTGTTCCAAGGCTAACTGTTGAGCTTTAAGGGTTTCCTCATCAACAGGAAATTCTTCAGGCAGTCCGGAAGACATCCCAGCACCTCCACCTTGTTCCTTCAAAGATCTTTTTATAGCGTGTGCCAACGGTACGTCTTCCATGTCAGAATCTGAGTCAAGTACCTCCTGTACTGTTTCCTGATGACTCAGATCAACAAATGGTTCATCAACCATTACTGCCTTACCCTTTCTCATCCTCAGAGCCTCTTCATCAACAGACGGCTCAACTTCTGGTTCCTTGACAAGATCAGCGGATTCTTCAATTTCTTCGATGTGAACTGCCTGCTGTCTCGTCTCCTTTCCACTCTCCCCCTTAGGTGAGTTATCCTGAGCTCCACCATGGTCTTCAGATCCACCAGCTGCATAGGAACCTCCAAAACCAGAACCAGAGGCTCCCGCTCCACTAGCACCACCTGCACCACCTGCACCAGCATCGGGGGGAGGTTGTTGCGACTCGAAGCACTCCGGGGGCACAAAACTCCTGACTGCGAACATCAATCTACTGATTTCCACAGCCATTGTATGCATTGTAGACTCCAAAGCCCCCATCCTCTCATTGAGAGTGCTTCCCAAGACACCACCAGCATGGCCCAAGTCATTGACCTTATTTGTCAAATCATCAAAAGCTGTAGCTTGACTTGCCATTCTTGCTGCGTAGTCGTCTAGAGCCCTTTGGTTGTTTCCAATATTGATCCCGAACTGCCCCATCGTCTGCCCGAACTGCCTCATCTGATTTTCCATTGAAGTCATACGCGTATCAAGATTTTCAGTGTTAAGGGACGGTGTTTGGTTTAGGTGACCTCGCTCTAATACTCGTTCTGTTGGTATTTGACGCTCGGTTTCGGGCCTTGAAAATGAAGGTCCCTCTCTCCCTAACCTCTCACACTCCCTGTCTCACGCTCGTGTATGTCTTCAATGATTGATCCAAATAGTGAAGCAGTACCTGCAGAAAATTGATAAGAAATGTTGTTGACAGTTATGGGATCAAATTCTGTTTGTTCCTGAGTTGGAATCTCAGGCTGAGAGGCTGCAAAGTGTCCTTGTACGACATCAGAACCGATCCTCTTTGCAGCATCAGTACGTACCGGTGAAGGTACGGCTGAAGTTCTTAAGACTTCATGTCCTCTTGAAGCAACAGTATCTTCAAGAGGCACATCATCCTCACCAAAATCAAAATCCCTATGTGCAGAATGTTCAAGGGGTGAACCACTCGCGTGAGGTGGAGTGGTTGCGTGTGACACGCTAGGGTTTGACTGTGGTTGTGAAGTAGCAGCGTGGAAAAGTTTGGCTTTCTTGCGAATAAGTTGCCGCTCTTCGGGTTCACTCTCCTCATCATCTTGTATATATATACGTGCTGGTTTTCTGACTTCCGTTAACAGGGGTGATAGAGAATAGGAATGTGTATCAGACTCAGAGTCAGAAATATGGCTCTTACCCTGGGATAGATCCTGCGGGTTAGCAGTCTCTTGGGTCGCGGAATCAGAAACATAGGAGGAGGAATGAATAGTATGCAGGGAGAGATTACCAGATTGATTACCTTGTGCATCATCGCTTTCCTCATCAGGAATCTCATCAAATGCCTCAGCATGAACAGATGGATTTTGAGCATGTGATGAGACTTGTGATGATGCCTCCAAATTGGTAACTCCTGCATCATATCTAAGCCACATTTGAATATTTTCAGGAGTAGACATCGGCTTACCTTGATGTTTATCCTGATTTGCAATGGTTAAAAGTGACTTAGTGCCCATCCCTAGCGATTCAGATGTGGGGCTTCTGGCAAATCCCTGTCTAATAGCAAGAGCATCCTTCGGTATTAAGTCATTGATCAGCATTTGAAGAAACCGAGGAAACCAGCAGACAACATCATTTGTAGTGAGGTCTCTGCTTGCAAGGGATCCCATTGAGGCCACTATCTCAGAGAGAACTATGCGTCCATAGTTTATATCCAGTTCTCTTGCTAGGGCAACTGCAAAGGTTTGCATTGGAATTGGAATTTGATGAAAGTCTTTTTCGCGTGCCCGAAAACATCTTGTGATGGCCTCGAAAAAGTAATTCCATTCCGCATGAAAGAATTGCTTTTGGATATTTCCCGTGATTGGGCCTTTTGGAGGATAACATCCAATTTCTTCAAAGAATCTGAGGCGTTCTGCAGCAGTAGGTTCTGGATCATAGGCATCTTTAATTGGGAATCCCAGAACTCTGTTGACAATTTCTTCGGTCACCTCATATTCCTGACCCGCTAAGGTAAACCTGAAACCGTAGGGGGTTGATTTACTCCCAAAAGTAACCGCACTAGTCCATAATTGCTGTAAAGCATCATGTACTAGTGTAGGTTTAGCAGTAAAAGCATGGCTAGCTTTGGAATACAAATTGAGAAATCGTATCCAAAACTTAAACCGCGGGAGTTGATCACCAATTTCCGTAGAAATATTATAAAAATTGTTTTTAGCAAGGGAAAATTGGTGAGCCATTTTGATTAAATGTTTTTCTTTAAAAAGATGTGATTTTTTGTTTAATTGAGAAAAACAAATAAATTACGAATTAAACAGTTTTATTCCTTTTAATTTTTCGAGAATATCAAAAGATAATCCGAAAATTTAAACTACGGAATATGAACAGTTGCCAATTACTGGATCTGAATATTCAACAAGGATGAATATTCGTGTGTTTATCAGTGAAATCGTGTGTATTTGAGGAGAATATGAAATCGCGTTTTGGAACAGATACACAAAACTATATGTTCGTGTGTATGTATATGCGCGTGTATATTGATGAACACAAAACACACCCACACAAAGATTAAGGATAACACAGTCAAGATTAGTCCAAAAATTGGCAGTAATTCGTGATTAGTACGAGTTTAATCACAAAAACACGGGTTAACGGTATGAAGTTATGAAATCGCACTGTTCTTGTGAAACGGCTGCTGTGAAAAAGAAATTAGGTAAAGTGAATTGGGCATCGAGTTAGAGATGTATATATAGGTGAATGTGGAATGACAAAAATGTCCCTGTTAAAAAAATGTGAAAAGTACTAAGTCCATACAGGGGACATCTAAGTCGAACTCTATCTCGAACTTTTCTATCTCGAACATCTCTATCTCGAACATCAAGTCGAACTTCGAGATAAAGTTCGAGATAGAGGTTAACTCGAACAATTATGCACAAATAAGCACTTTAACCAATATTACAGCAGAAACTATAGGGAAATCCTATCTTGAATATTAATGAATTGTAGTAAACTTGGAAAAATTCCCTTCTAAGAAAGACAAGGAAATTCAAGATACTTTTCGAGTTAGAGTCTATCTCGAACATCAAGTCGAAATTCGAGTTGAGTTTCGAGATAGACTAAGAACTCTATCTCGAACATCAAGTCGAACTTCGAGATAAAGTTCGAGATAGACTAACTCGAAGTTAATCTCAAATTCTTTCCAAAATACCCCCTTGAAGCAAAAAGTACAGAGTAATTCAAGATATGTTTCGAGTTAGGAGTATAACTCGAAAAATTCCCTTTAGCTTAACTGAGAACTCTATCTCGAACACCAAGTCGAAATTCGAGTTGAGTTTCGAGATAGACTAAGAACTCTATCTCGAACATCAAGTCGAAATTCGAGTTAAGTTTCGAGATAGACTAACTCGAAGTTAATTCTCAGTTCTTTTCAAAATATTCCCTTAATGGAAACCTCATCTCAACCCTTGAGATAAAATTCGAGATAGAATTTATCTCGAATATTTTGAAGATAGAACTAGGCATACTGGTAACTCGAACTCGAACTCTAAGTCGAATTCGAGATGAATTTCGAGATAGCCAACTCGAAATTCTTCCCAGACTTAGAATTTTTCAAAAACTTCACTCTAACAGCTTAAGTCGAAATTCAAGTCGAATTTCTAGATGAGTTTCGAGATAGAACCTATCTCGAAATTATGAAGTTTTTCAATTCTAAGGCCTCTAATTACATGAAACTCATAGGTAAATTCATCTAAAAATCATGCAATATTTAGAATATTATGAATTTAACTCCCCCTATGATCATGCAATCTAACAAGCATAAATTCATAGATTTGTGCTATAAAAGATACTTAAAACACAATGAATTCATGCAAAAACACACTATATGCAACCTATAACAATCATTGATTAGGCATATTAAAGTCTAAGCACATAATGATTGAGTAGCTTGCACATACAAACTTAAACATGGATTTTACAGATAGAGGGCTTTACTAACTTGTGTTAAGCATTCCCAATTCACCAACCAACCTATTGAATGTTACTTCATCAAGAGGTTTGGTGAATATATCTGCAATTTGTTGCATTGTGGGCACAAAATGTAGCTCCACAGTCCCCTCCTCGACATGTTCTCTTATGAAATGATACCTGATGTCAATATGCTTGGTTCTTGAGTGATCTACAGGATTGTTGGTTATGGAAATGGCACTTGTGTTGTCACACATGATTGGAATTTTCTTGTGCTCCATGCCATAATCCTTCAATTGGTTTCTCATCCACAGTATTTGAGCTACACAGCTTCCAGCAGCAATGTACTCAGCTTCAGCAGTAGAAGTAGATACTGTATGTTGCTTTTTACTTTTCCAGGACACCAATCTTCTGCCAAGAAATTGGCAAGCACCAGATGTGCTTTTCCTATCAATCCTGCAACCTGCATAGTCTGAATCCGAATAGCCAATAAGATTAAAACCTGTATCTCTTGGGTACCAAATCCCTAGATTTGGTGTGCCCTTGAGATACCTAAAAATTCTTTTGACGGCTACGAGATGTGATTCTCTAGGATCCGCTTGGAACCTTGCACATAAACAAGTTGCGAACATTATATCTGGTCTACTTGCAGTTAAATAGAGGAGTGAGCCAATCATACCTCGATAGCTTGTGATGTCAACTGATTTACCTGATTTGTCTTCATCAAGCTTCGTGGCTGTTGCCATGGGAGTCTTAGCTGCTGATGCATCTTCTAGATTATACTTCTTGAGTAAATCTCTGACGTACTTGGATTGACAGATAAAGATACCATCTTTTCTCTGACTGATCTGTAATCCAAGGAAGAAGGACAGCTCTCCCATCATGCTCATCTCATATTTTTCCTGCATTAGCTTGGCAAATTTCTCGCACAAGCGCTCATTTGATGACCTAAAAATAATATCGTCCACATATACTTGAACAAGTATTAAGTCATTTCTCACAACTTTATAGAACAATGTTTTATCAATTACTCCCCTAATAAAACCATTTTCAATTAAGAATAAGGATAGGGTTTCATACCATCGCCTTGGGGATTGCCTGAGGCCATAGACAGATTTGAAGAGTAGATACACAAAATCTGCATGTTCTGGATCAACGAAGCCAGGCGACTGTTCCAGATACACTTCTTCTTCTAACTCTCCGTTCAGGAAGGCACTTTTCACGTCCATCTGGAAAACTTTGAAGTTCTTATGTGCTGCAAATGCCAAGAACATCCTGACTGTCTCAAGTCTTGCAACTGGTGCATAGGTTTCATCATAATCAATTCCTTCTCGCTGAGAATAACCTTTTGCAACCAAACGAGCCTTGTTTCGTGTTACAAGTCCGTTTTCATCCAGTTTATTTCTGAATACCCACCTAGCTCCAATTACGGATTTGTTCTTTGGTCGGGGTACCAGTTTCCAAACTTTCTGCCTTTCAAACTGATTGAGTTCCTCTTGCATTGCAATCACCCAATCAGCATCGCCAAGAGCTTCTTCTATTTCTTTAGGTTCAAGCTTGGATAAGAACCCAGAATATAAGGAGATATTAGCCATGTCAGCTCTTGCAGTTCTTCTAGTAGTCACACCAGCATCTGGATCACCAATAATTAACTCAAACGGATGGTCTCTATTCCATACTCGTTCACCTGGAAATTGTCTTGATGATTCAGCTTGACTTTCTGAGTTGGGGTGCTGACTACTTTGATTATTTTCACTAACTCCCCCTGAGTTAGTGCCAGCTCCTACAGAACTAGAGTCAACTCGGCTTGAGCCTTGAACAGTAGTCCTTGAGCTGCTATTTACTCCCCCTGAGTTGTTGCCGGTTCGTACTGAAGAAGTCTCTCCTGATCTTGTAGAATTAGCTTGTTCACTAGACTCAGGTTCTTCATGTACGCTTGGAACATTTAATGGAACAACCAACTCAGGTTCATCTTCAAGATCTTCTAAGTCCAGATTTTGAAATTTTAGGGTCTCAGGTTCACTAGAATCTCTTGAAATTGATGAGAGTTTGGTATCGTCGAATCTGACGTTGTAACTTTCAGTCACTTTTCGATCATTCACCAAGAACACTCTATAAGCTGCCACCACGTCTGTAGAGTAACCAACAAAGATTCCTTCACGAGCTTTTGCTGCAAACTTGCCTAGATTTTCATCATCTATAAGCACATAGCATTTTGCTCCGAAGACATGAAAGTATTTGATTGTTGGTCTTCTGTTGTTCATTAGCTCACATGGTGTCTTTTCTTTATCTTTTATGATCAAGGTTCTATTTTGAGTGTAACAAGCGGTACTCACTGCTTCGGCCCAGAAATACAAAGGAAGTTTTGAATCATACAACAAAGTTCTTGCTGCTTCAACCAAAGTTCTATTCTTCCTTTCAACTACTCCATTTTGCTGTGGAGTTCTCGGGGCTGAATACTGACGACGTATTCCTTTAGATACACAGAAGTCATTCAGCACTGCGTTTTTGAATTCAGTGCCATTGTCTGATCTAATCGTCTTCACAGGAAGTATTGAAACATTCTCAATTTGAGTGATGTGATCAATGATTAAGAAAGATACTTCGTCTTTCGTCATTGCGAACAATACCCATGTATACTTGGAGAAGTCATCCACGATTACTAAAGCATATCTTTTCCTAGACAAAGATAGGACATTCACTGGGCCAAACAAATCCATATGAAGAAGTTGCAGAGGCTCAGTAATACTAGAAATTTCTTTGCTTTTATGCGATGCTCGCTTCGACTTTCCCATTTCACAAGCTTCACAGAGTCCTTTCGGAGCGAACTCCATTTGAGGTAGATCTCTCACCAATTCTCGCCTCGCGAGAGCATTCATCGTTTTGAAGTTTAAGTGAGATAGCTTTTTGTGCCATAACCAGCATTCATCATCCGAGGCTTTGCTGTAGAAACAGGTGACCTCATCCTGATTTGCTGAATCCATATCTGCAACAAAAAGATCTACCTTTCGAACTCCTCTCAAAGCTAGTGAGCCTTCCTTGATGTGAGTGATTGAGACACCTTTCTTGTTGAAGACAATTTCGTAACCTTTGTCACAGAATTGACTTATACTCAACAGATTGTGCTTTAGTCCCTCAACATAGGAAATATCTTCAATGATGACATTGCCAGTTTTCAGTTTGCCATATCCCTTAGTCACACCTATGTTGTCATCTCCAAAGGTAACATAAGGGCCAGCCTTCATAACCAACTCTGTAAGCAGGGACTTGTTTCCAGTCATATGCCTCGATGCTCCACTGTCTAGCACCCATATGACTTTATTTCTATTCTGCTTAATGCCCTGCAATGACAGATTGGTTAGACATTCTTCGGAACCCAACTTTGATTGGGCCCGGCTTTTCGATAAGATCGAGAATCAACAGATTTAACAACAGGAGATGCACTTTTCTTCACATTACTAGAGCTTTCGACTATCTCCTTTCCTTTCTCAGACTTGACAGATTTGTCAGTCTTAGGAGAAGGTTTGTCACTCCTAACTTTAGGAGGACTGATAGTCTTGGCTCTACCATACTTTTTCTTGATATTTGAACTAGCAACAGTATTTGAGCATGACTGGCTAGATGCATTCATTAAATGCACAAAAGTTTGCATGATATTAAAAGTGCATGGCATACAATTAGGTTGACCACACTGTGCATGATTCTGATGCAGATTATTCATTGTATGTGTAGCAGGCATGGCATGTGCAGCAGGAACATTCATGTTAGCTTTGCATGCATAAGAAAGATGTTCAGTAGATTTACAATGATAACATGCTTTCTTTATTCGTTCAGCCTTAACCTCTTTTATGCCTTTCTCTCTCTTTCCTTGTTGTTTAACAGCCTTAGCTCCTAATCCTAGTCTAGATTCATCTCTAGGGAAATTGATTTTAACTTGTTTGATAGGAGTTACAGGTTGTTCTTTCTGGCGATCTTCCATCTCAATCTCATAGCTAGCTATCAATTCAGTCTCTTCTTCTTCTATTCTAGGAATAAGATGTTTGTAGATAGGTTTGACAGCCGATTTAAGAATACTAGGTGTTTCCTTTTTAAGGTCACTGGAACTAGGGTCAATAGGTCTCTTTCCTTCTTTCTTAGGAAGGTCAGAATAATCAAGTCCTATACCTACTCCAGTTATTTTCTTAAATGTGTCATTATCTACATACACTTTACTAGCTGCTAGTTTGTAAGCTTCGCATTTTGTTTCTAACTCAGCTAGATTGTTCCTAAGACATGCTTCTACTTCTTCCTTAAGGACGAGCTTGTGTTCCAGAGATTTAATAAAGTCTCTTAGAGAAGTATCTACAGTGCAAGCAGCCTCTAACTCTTCCACTTTTGCCTCAAGCATTCTACATTTGGCAACAAGTGTTTTCTGTTCCTTTTGAGAAGAGTCTAGGCTTTTGCACAACATATAGATTTCTTCACTAAGAGCCCCGTTCTGTTCTTTATAATCATCAATAGACATTTCTACTTTAAGAGTCAGAACTGGTACCTCTGGTTCCTCTGATGTCTCAGCCATGAGGGCAAAGTTTGCTACATGAGTAACATCTTCCTCATCTGAATCATCCCAAGCTCTTCCTTCTGTCACCAATAAAGCTCGTTTTCCATGTCTTTCCTTCAACAGTGCTTCATAGTTGCTTTTGAGGGCTTCAAATGTCTCTTTTGGATAAGTCTGTTTAGGCTTTTTGCAGTCCGAGGCAAAGTGTCGAGCTTCACCACAATTATAGCATTTGAACTTCATTTTGAAATCCAAAGGAGATTTGTAGCTGGTATTCTTGCCTTTTCCTTTGTAGCCTGACGAACTACCACCACCCTTAGCAGCCCGATAATAAGATGAAGATTTTCTCTGTGGTCGGTTGCTCTTTCTAAATCTCATGTTGCTGAACTTCCTTGCCATGTATGCCACGACACTATCGTCCATGTTGTCCAGCTCTTCTTGAGTGTAGTAGTCATCATCACTGTCAGATGCGCACTCGTCATCATTATCAACTTGATGTGGTGCAAGTGATGATTTAGGCTTTGCTGCAACCATTGCCTTCTTAGACTCTTCCTCATCAGCAACTAATCCTGATGCACTTTCTTTTCCCTTTGAATCATTGTCCCATGCTTGATCTTGAAGAGTTTCCAGCTCATAGGTCTTTAATATTCCATAATATTCTTCCAGAGAAGTTGTATGCAAATCTCTGGTTTCTCTTATTGCGTAGACCCTATGTTCAATGCTTTTTGGCTGGTTCCTCAGATATCTCGTATTAGTCTCAACCATGGGGAGAGTTACACCTCTCAGATTCAAATCCAATACCAACTGACTGAATCGTAGGTAGACATCTGTTATGCCTTCTCCTTTCCTTATTCTAAAGGTGTCATACTCCATCTTGAGTATGAGTGTTTTGTTGCTTCTGACCTCTACAGATCCTTCCATGACAACTTCTATCTTGTCCCAAATCTTCTTCTCTGTAGTCAGACCTTTGACTATGTTGAACATTTCATGATCAAGAGATTCCATCAAGGTTTGTCGAACGGCAGTATCACAAGCTATTTGTTCCTTATCAGCATCCGAAAACTCCGAGACCTTTTTAGGCTCAGACCGAGGTGGTATAACCACTCCTCCTTCCGTATGTGAAGGAATAACTACCATTGGGACAAATTTACCCTTGTCAAGGACTTCCAGATATTCAGGGTTAACAGTCTCTAGATATAGTCTCATTCTGAAAACCCATTCTTCATAGTGATCTTTGTTGAACATTGGGATCTTGAATGCATTTTTAGGAGCCATCTCAATTCTGGTCACTAAAAGTTTCTAAGTACCCAAGACTAGGCTATGTAGAATATTTATGTAGAACTTTTGCCTAAGTCGAAATTTCTCTAAGTAGAAATTTTGCTCAAGTCGAAATCACCAAGTAGAAATTGTCCAAGTCGAAATTCTATGTAGAAATTCTCAAGTAGAAATTCTATGTAGAAATTCTCAAGTAGAAATTCTATGTAGAACTTTTGTCCTTAGAATAATTTTTCTGCAGATTACTTTAATATTGAATAAACAATATTATCTCTTTAACACCTTTTGACTTTGAATGCTTTACTCACCTAACCCACCTAACCCACATGCTAGGTACTGAGTATGTCTGTATACTTTCGGCCAAATAAAGCAAATTAAAAAATCCAAAACCACCTTTTTTATTCTTTTACTTTTGAAAAGGAGATTAAAAAGTTGTTGGGTTGTCTTCTTTGATAAGAACAGATGATGAACACTCCAGAACACCAAATATGAACGAACCCAGATAAATTCACAAAAATTAGTTAAAATACACCCAAGCTAAATAATCACACCTGGAGTATTTAAATAATTTTTCAGATGAGTTTACACTACCAACGAATTAAAACACACTTTTCGAGAAAATGAAAAGTAGATCTGAAAAATAAAAACTCACGATTCTTCTACTCAACACAAGGATCTATGTTTTGTATGTTAAACATATAGCTCTGATACCAATTGTTAGGTCCAAATGTGTTGTAGAGGGGGGGTGAATACAACTTTTCGAATATGAGAAGCAATAAATACGATGCAATAAATGAACACACAGATTCAAGGAATATATGTCTTATATATAACTTGAAAGGGTTGCTACAACATTCATTACAAAGTATAACAGAAGTTGAGAGAGAAGTGAATGATACTAAGCTCTGTGAATGCACTCTCTCTTTTTTTTCTCTTGTGTTTTTCTCTAGAATTGCTCACTAACTAAAACATTACACAAGTACTTCTATTTATACTACATGTAATCTATGTCCTGTAGTCTTCAAAGACTAAGATGTACGTGGCCCAATGATGTCCACATAAATCTTGCCTTATCTTGAAAGCTTGGAAATCTGCCAATCAGAAGATACCATGTGTCATGTTGAAGCTGCACTCTAAGTAGAACTTCTACTTGAGAATTTCTACTTAGCCATCTCGAAGTTCTAAGTAGAACTTCTACTTAGAAACTTCTACTTGGCTATCTAGAATATTTAGTACTTAGAAAATATTCTGGTCTTCAACTTGAAACTTCAATGCACATCTCGAACTTGTGATATCTTCATGTCTTCTTTATTCTTCACTAAGCTCTTGAATATGGATCTTTATTACTGACATAAACTTGCTATCAATGTCCTGACACTTGATGCAACGGTCTGGTTCATAAGTGACTAGTCTTGATAGGGTTTTTGCTTCTTGAATAAATTACCATATCCAATTAGAAATGTGGCTTTCCAATATTTGCTTTCCTTCTTGTTCACTTGAAATCAATTGGTCTTATTGATACTGATAGTTATGATCTTGATTCTTGGCTTTCCAAATCACTGAGGCATGAACAACTTTGACTTGAACTTCTCTCAATGATTTCTTCTTGGATTGATCATAGTTAACATGTTGAATTGTATCAATTACCTTGTCTTCATTTAGTGTTGATTTCTTGTGACTTCTTGTTCTTGATTGTCTTCTGGTTAAGTATCTTTTCCTTTAGTTTGAGTTACGTTAGTTATAGTGTTACAAGTTTACACACTCTGCCTTTCAGAACCACTCGCGTGAGGTGGAGTGGTTGCGTGTGACACGCTAGGGTTTGACTGTGGTTGTGAAGTAGCAGCGTGGAAAAGTTTGGCTTTCTTTCGAATAAGTTGCTGCTCTTCGGGTTCATTCTCCTCATCAGGAATCTCATCAAATGCCTCAGCATGAACAGATGGATTTTGAGCATGTGATGAAACTTGTGATGATGCCTCCAAATTGGTAACTCCTGCATCATATCTAAGCCACATTTGTATATTTTCAGGAATAGACATCGGTTTACCTTGATGTTTATCCTGATTAGCAATGGTTGAAAGTGACTTAGTGCCCATCCCTAGCGATGCAGATGTTGGGCTTCCGGCAAATCTCTGTCTAACAGCAAGAGCATCCTTCGGTATTAGGTCATTCATGAGCATTTGTAGGAACCGAGGAAACCAGCAGACAACATCAGCTGTAGTGAGGTCTCTGCTTGCAAGAGATCCCATTGAGGCCACTATCTCAGAGAGAACTATGCATCCATAATTTATATCCAGTTCTCTTGCTAGGGCAACTGCAAAGGTTTGCATTGGAATTGGAATTTGATGAAAGTCTTTTTCGCGTGCCCGAAAACATCTTGTGATGGCCTCGAAAAAGTAATTCCATTCCACATGGAAGAATTGCTTTTGGATATTTCCTGTGATTGGGCCTTTTGGAGGATAACATCCAATTTCTTCAAAGAATCTGAGGCGTTCTGTAGCTGTAGGTTCTGGATCATAAGCATCTTTAATTGGGAATCCCAGAACTCTGTTAACAATCTCTTCAGTCACCTCATATTCCTGACCCGCTAAGGTAAACCTGAAACCTAAGGGGGTTGATTTGCTCCCAAAAGTAACCGCACTAGTCCATAATTGCTGTAAAGCATCATGTACTAGTGTAGGTTTAGCAGTAAAAGCATGGCTAGCTTTGGAGTACAAATTGAGAAATCGTATCCAAAACTTAAACCGCGGGAGTTGATCACCAATTTCCGTAGAAATATTATAAAAATTGTTTTTAGCAAGTGAAAATTGGTGAGCCATTTTAATTAAATGTTTTTCTTTGAAAGATGTGAATTTTTTATTTTAATTGAGAAAAACAAATAATTTACGAATTAATCAGTTTTATTCCTTTTAATTTTTTTCGAGAATATCAAAAGATAGTCTGAAAATTTAAACTACGGAATATGAACAGCCAATGACTAGATCTGAATATTCAACAAGATGAATATTCGTGTGTTTATCAGTGAAATCGTGTGTATATGTGGAGAATATGAATTCGTGTTTTGAACAGATACACAAAACTTGATGTTTGTGTGTATGTATATGCGCGTGTATATGCGGTTACAAAACACAGTATCACAATGATTAATGATAACACAGTGATTAACAGTCAAAAATTTGGCAGTAATTCGTGATTAGTATGAGTTTAATCACAAAAACACGGGTTAATTGTATGAAGTCTGTGAAAATGAAATTAGGTAAAGTGAATTAGGCATCGAGTTAGAGATGTATATATAGATGAATGTGAAATGACAAAAATGTCCCTGTTAAAAAGAGTGAAAATTACCAAGTTCATACAGGGAACATCTAAGTCGAACTCTATCTCGAACATTTCTATCTCGAACATCTCTATCTCGAACATCAAGTCAAACTTCGAGATAAAGTTCGAGATAGAGGTTAACTCGAACAATGAAGCACAAATAAGCACTTTAACCAATTATACAGCAAAAACTATAGGGAAAAGCTATCTTGAATAATACTGATTTGTAGTAAACTTGGAAAATTCCCTTCTAAGAAAGACAAGGAAATTCAAGATACTTTTCGAGTTAGAAGTCTATCTCGAACATCAAGTCGAAATTCGAGTTGAGTTTCGAGATAGACTAAGAGCTCTATCTCGAACATCAAGTCGAAATTCGAGTTGAGTTTCGAGATAGACTAACTCGAAGTTAATCTCAAATTCTTTCCAAAATACCCCCTTGAACCAAAAAGTACAGGGTAATTCAAGATATGTTTCGAGTTAGGAGTGTAACTCGAAAAATTCCCTTTAGCTTAACTGAGAACTCTATCTCGAACACCAAGTCGAAATTCGAGTTGAGTTTCGAGATAGACTAAGAACTCTATCTCGAACATCAAGTCGAAATTCGAGTTGAGTTTCGAGATAGACTAACTCGAAGTTAATTCTCAGTTCTTTTCAAAATATTCCCTTAATGGAAACCTCATCTCAACCTTTGAGATAAAATTCGAGATAGACTTTATCTCGAATATTTTGAAGATAGAACTAGGCACACTGGTAACTCGAACTCGAACTCTAAGTCGAATTTCGAGATGAATTTCGAGATAGCCAACTCGAAATTCTTCCCAGACTTAGAATTTTCAAAACTTCACTCTAACAGCTTAAGTCGAAATTCAAGTCGAATTTCTAGATGAGTTTCGAGATAGAACCTAACTCGAAATTTTGAAGTTTTTTAATTCTAAGGCCTCTAATTAAATGAAACTCATAGGTAAATTCATCTAAAAATCATGAAATATTTAGAATATTATGAATTTAACTCCCCCTATGATCATGCAACCTAACAAGCATAAATTCACAGATTTGTGCTATAAAAGACACTTAAAACACAAGGAATTTATGCAAAAACACACTATATGCAACCTATAACAATCATTAATTAGGCATATTAAAGTCTAAGCACATAATGATTGAGTAGCTTGCACATACAAACATAAACATGGATTTTACAGATAGAAGGCTTTACTAACTTGTGTTAAGCATTCCCAATTCACCAACCAATCTATTGAATGTTACTTCATCAAGAGGTTTGGTGAATATATCTGCAATTTTTTGCATTGTGGGCACAAAATGTAGCTCCACAGTCCCCTCCTCGACATGTTCTCTTATGAAGTGATACCTGATGTCAATGTGCTTGGTTCTTGAGTGATCTACAGGATTGTTGGTTATGGCAATGGCACTTGTGTTGTCACACATGATTGGAATTTTCTTGTGCTCCATGCCATAATCCTTCAATTGGTTCCTCATCCACAGTATTTGAGCTACACAGCTTCCAGCAGCAATGTACTCAGCTTCAGCAGTAGAAGTAGATACTGTATGTTGCTTTTTACTTTGCCAGGACACCAATCTTCTGCCAAGAAATTGGCAAGCACCAGACGTGCTTTTCCTATCAATCCTGCAACCTGCATAGTCTGAATCCGAATAGCCAATAAGATTAAAACCTGTATCTCTTGGGTACCAAATCCCTAGATTTGGTGTGCCCTTGAGATACCTAAAAATTCTTTTGACGGCTACGAGATGTGATTCTCTAGGATCCGCTTGGAACCTTGCACATAAACAAGTTGCGAACATTATATCGGGTCTACTTGTAGTTAAATAGAGGAGTGAGCCAATCATACCTCGATAGCTTGTGATGTCAACTGATTTACCTGATTTGTCTTCATCAAGCTTCGTGGCTGTTGCCATGGGAGTCTTAGCTGCTGATGCATCTTCTAGATTATACTTCTTGAGTAAATCTCTGACGTACTTGGATTGACAGATAAAGATACCATCTTTTCTCTGACTGATCTGTAATCCAAGGAAGAAGGACAGCTCTCCCATCATGCTCATCTCATATTTTTCCTGCATTAGCTTGGCAAATTTCTCGCACAAGCGCTCATTTGATGACCCAAAAATAATATCGTCCACATATACTTGAACAAGTATTAAGTCATTTCTCACAACTTTATAGAACAATGTTTTATCAATTACTCCCCTAACAAAACCATTTTCAATTAAGAATAAGGATAGGGTTTCATACCATCGCCTTGGGGATTGCCTGAGGCCATAGACAGATTTGAAGAGAAGATACACAAAATCTACATGTTCTGGATCAACGAAGCCATGCGGCTGTTCCAGATACACTTCTTCTTCTAACTCTCCGTTCAGGAAGGCACTTTTCACGTCCATCTGGAAAACCTTGAAGTTCTTATGTGCTGCAAATGCCAAGAACATTCTGACTTCCTCAAGTCTTGCAACTGGTGCATAGGTTTCCTCATAATCAATTCCTTCTCGCTGAGAATAACCTTTTGCAACCAAACGAGCCTTGTTTCGTGTTACAAGTCCGTTTTCATCCAGTTTATTTCTGAATACCCACCTCGCTCCAATTACGGATATGTTCTTTGGTCGGGGTACCAGTTTCCAAACTTTCTGCCTTTCAAACTGATTGAGTTCCTCTTGCATTGCAATCACCCAATCAGCATCGCCAAGAGCTTCTTCTATTTCTTTAGGTTCAAGCTTGGATAAGAACCCAGAATATAAGGAGATATTAGCCATGTCAGCTCTTGCAGTTCTTCTAGTAGTCACACCAGCATCTGGATCACCAATAATTAATTCAAACGGATGGTCTCTATTCCATACCCGTTCACCTGGAAATTGTCTTGATGATTCAGCTTGACTTTCTGAGTTGAGGTGCTGACCACTTTGATTATTTTCACTAACTCCCCCTGAGTTAGTGCCAGCTCCTACAGAACTAGAGTCAACTCGACTCGAGCCTTGAACAGTAGTCCTTGAGCTGCTATTTACTCCCCCTGAGTTGTTGCCGGTTCGTACTGAAGAAGTCTCTCCTGATCTAGTAGGATTAGCTTGTTCACTAGACTCAGGCTCTTCATGTACACTTGGAACATTTAATGGGACAACCAACTCAGGTTCATCTTCAAGATCTTCTAAGTCCAGATTCTGAAATTTTAAGGACTCAGGTTCGCTAGAATCTCTTGAAATTGATGAGAGTTTGGTATCGTCGAATCTGACGTTGTAACTTTCAGTCACTTTTCGATCATTCACTAAGAACACTCTATAAGCTGCCACCACGTCTGTAGAGTAACCAACAAATATTCCTTCACGAGCTTTTGCTGCAAACTTGCCTAGATTTTCATCATCTATAAGCACATAGCATTTTGCTCCGAAGACATGAAAGTATTTGATTGTTGGTCTTCTGTTGTTCATTAATTCACATGGTGTCTTTTCTTTATCTTTTATAATCAAGGTTCTATTTTGAGTGTAACAAGCGGTACTCACTGCTTCAGACCAGAAATACAAAGGAAGTTTTGAATCATACAACAAAGTTCTTGCTGCTTCAACCAAAGTTCTATTCTTCCTTTCAACTACTCCATTTTGCTGTGGAGTTCTCGGGGCTGAATACTGACGATGTATTCCTTTAGATACACAGAAGTCATTCAGCACTGCATTTTTGAATTCAGTGCCATTGTCTGATCTAATCGTCTTCACAGTAAGTGTTGAAACGTTCTCAATTTGAGTGATATGATCAATGATTAAGAAAGGTACTTCGTCTTTCGTTATTGCGAACAATACCCATGTATACTTGGAGAAGTCATCCACGATTACCAAAGCATATCTTTTCCTAGACAAAGATAGGACATTCACTGGGCCAAACAAATCCATATGAAGAAGTTGCAGAGGCTCAGTAATACTAGAAATTTCTTTGCTTTTATGCGATGCTCGCTTCGACTTTCCCATTTCACAAGCTTCACAGAGTCCTTTCGGAGCGAACTCCATTTGAGGTAGATCTCTCACCAATTCTCGCCTCGCGAGAGCATTCATCATTTTGAAGTTTAAGTGAGATAACTTTTTGTGCCATAACCAGCTTTCATCATCCGAGGCTTTGCTGTAGAAACAGGTGACCTCATTCTGATTTGCTGAATCCATATCTGCAACAAAAAGATCTGCCTTTCGAACTCCTCTCAAATCTAGTGAGCCTTCCTTGATGTGAGTGATTGATACACCTTTCTTGTTGAAGACAATTTCGTAACCTTTATCACAGAATTGACTAATACTCAACAGATTGTGCTTTAGTCCCTCAACATAGGAAATATCTTCTATGATGACATTGCCAGTTTTCAGTTTGCCATATCCCTTAGTCACACCTATGCTGTCATCTCCAAAGGTAACATAAGGGCCAGCCTTCATAACCAACTCTGTAAGCAGGGACTTGTTTCCAGTCATATGCCTCGATGCTCCACTGTCTAGCACCCATATAACTTTATTTCGATTCTGCTTAACGCCCTGCAATGACAGATTGGTTAGACATTCTTCGGAACCCAACTTTGATTGGGTCCGGCTTTTCGATAAGATCGAGAATCAACAGATTTAACAACAGGAGATGCACTTTTCTTCACATTACTAGAGCTTTCGACTATCTCCTTTCCTTTCTCAGACTTGACAGATTTGTCAGTCTTAGGAGAAGGTTTGTCACTCCTAACTTTAGGAGGACTGACAGTCTTGGCTCTCCCATACTTTTTCTTGATGTTTGAACTAGCAACAGTATTTGAGCATGACTGGCTAGATGCATTCATTAAATGCACAAAAGTTTGCATGATATTAAAAGTGCATGGCATACAATTAGGTTGACCACACTGTGCATGATTCTGATGCAGATTATTCATAGTATGTGTGGTAGGCATGGCATGTGCAGCAGGAACATTCATGTTAGCTTCGGAACCCAACTTTGATTGGGTCCGGCTTTTCGATAAGATCGAGAATCAACAGATTTAACAATAGGAGATGCACTTTTCTTCACATTACTAGAGCTTTCGACTATCTCCTTTCCTTTCTCAGACTTGACAGATTTGTCAGTCTTAGGAGAAGGTTTGTCACTCCTAACTTTAGGAGGACTGACAGTCTTGGCTCTCCCATACTTTTTCTTGATGTTTGAACTAGCAACAGTATTTGAGCATGACTGGCTAGATGCATTCATTAAATGCACAAAAGTTTGCATGATATTAAAAGTGCATGGCATACAATTAGGTTGACCACACTGTGCATGATTCTGATGCAGATTATTCATAGTATGTGTGGTAGGCATGGCATGTGCAGCAGGAACATTCATGTTAGCTTTGCATGCATAAGAAAGATGTTCAGTAGATTTACAATGATAACATGCTTTCTTTATTCGTTCAGCCTTAACCTCTTTTATACCTTTTTCTTTCTTTCCTTGTTGTTTAACAGCCTTAGCTCCTAATCCTAGTCTAGATTCATCTCTAGGAAAATTGATTTTAACTTGTTTGATAGGAGTTATAGGTTGTGCTTTCTGGCGATCTTCCATCTCAATCTCATATCTAGCTATCAATTCAGTCTCTTCTTCTTCTATTCTAGGAACAAGGTGTTTGTACATAGGTTTGACAGCTGATTTAATAATGCTAGGTGTTTCCTTTTTAAGATCACTGGAACTAGGGTCAATAGGTCTCTTTCCTTCTTTCTTAGGAAGGTCAGAATAATCAAGTCCTACACCTACTCTAGTTATCCTCTTAAATGTGTCATTATCTACATACACTTTACTAGCAGCTAGTTTGTAAGCTTCGCATTTAATTTCTAACTCAGCTAGATTGTTCCTAAGACATGCTTCTACTTCTTCCTTAAGGACGAGCTTGTGTTCCAGAGATGTAATAAAGTCTCTTAGGGAAGTATCTACAGTGCAAGCAGCCTCTAGCTCTTCCACTTTTGCCTCAAGCATTCTGCATTTGGCAACAAGTGTTTTCTGTTCCTTTTGAGAAGAGTCTAGGCTTTTGCACAACATATAGATCTCTTCACTAAGAGCCCCGTTCTGTTCCTTATAATCATCAATAGACATTTCTACTTTAAGAGTCAGAACTGGTACCTCTGGTTCCTCTGATGTCTCAGCCATGAGGGCAAAGTTTGCTACATGAGTAACATCTTCCTCATCTGAATCATCCCAAGCTCTTCCTTCTATCACCAATAAAGCTCGTTTTCCATGTCTTTCCTTCACCAGTGCTTCATACTTGCTTTTGAGGGCTTCATATGTCTCTTTTGGATAAGTCTGTTTAGGCTTTTTGCAGTCCGAGGCAAAGTGTCCAGCTTCACCACAATTATAGCATTTGAACTTCATTTTGAAATCCAATGGAGATTTGTAACTGGTATTCTTGCCTTTACCTTGGTAGCCTGACGAACTACCACCACCCTTAGCAGCCCGATAGAAAGATGAAGAATTTCTTTGTGGTCGGTTGCTCTTTCTAAATCTCATGTTGCTGAACTTCCTTGCCATGTATGCCACGACACTATCGTCCATGTTGTCCCGCTCTTCTTGGGTGTAGTAGTCATCATCACTATCAGATGCGCACTCGTCATCATTATCAACTTGATGTGGTGCAAGTGATGATTTAGGCTTTGCTGCAACCATTGCCTTCTTAGACTCTTCCTCATCAGCAACTAATCCTGATGCACTTTCTTTTCCTTTTGAATCATTGTCCCATGCTTGATCTTGAAGTGTTTCCAGCTCATAGGTCTTTAATATTCCATAATATTCTTCCAGAGAAGTTGTATGCAAATCTCTGGTTTCTCTTATTGCGTAGACCCTATGTTCAATGCTTTTTGGCTGGTTCCTCAGATATCTCGTATTAGTTTCAACCATGGGGAGAGTTACACCTCTCAGATTCAAATCCAATACCAACTGACTGAATCGTAGGTAGACATCTGTTATGCCTTCTCCCTTCCTTATTCTAAAGGTGTCATACTCCATCTTGAGTATGAGTGTCTTGTTGCTTCTAACCTCTGCAGATCCTTCCATGACAACTTCTATCTTGTCCCAAATCTTCTTTGCTGTAGTCAGACCTTTGACTATATTAAACATTTCATGATCAAGAGATTCCATCAAGGTTTGTCGTACGGCAGTATCACATGCTATTTGTTCCTTGTCAGCATCCGAAAACTCCGAGACCTTTTTAGGCTCAGACTGAGGTGGTATAACCACTCCTCCTTCCGTATGTGCAGGAATAACCACCATTGGAACAAACTTACCCTTGTCAAGGACTTCCAGATATTCAGGGTTAACAGTCTCTAAATATAGTCTCATTCTGAAAACCCATTCTTCATAGTGATCTCGGTTGAACATTGGGATCTTGAATGCATTTTTAGGAGCCATCTCAATTCTGGTCACTAAAAGTTTCTAAGTACCCAAGACTAGGCTATGTAGAATTTATATGTAGAACTTTTGCCTAAGTCGAAATTTCTCTAAGTAGAAATTTTGCTCAAGTCGAAATTCACCAAGTAGAAATTGTCCAAGTCGAAATTCTATGTAGAAAATCTCAAGTAGAAATTCTATGTAGAACTTTTGTCCTTAGAATAATTTTTCTGCAGGTTACTTTAATATTGAATAAACAATATTATCTCTTTAACACCTTTTGACTTTGAATGCTTTACCCACCTAACCCACCTAACCCACGTGCTAGGTAATGAATATGTTTTGTTTCACTTTCGGCCGTGAATAATGCAAATCACAAAGTCCAAAAACACCTTTTTTATTCTTTTACTATTTTTCTGTTTGAAAAGGAGATCAAAAAGTTGTTGGGTTGTCTTCTTTGATAAGAACAGCTGATGAACACTCAAGAACACCAAATATGAAAGTACCCAGATTAATTCACAAAAATTAATTAAAATACATCCAAGCTAAATAATCACACCTGGAGCATTTAAATAATTTTTCAGATGAGTTTTCAATACAAACGATTTAAGGCACACTTTTCAAGAAAATGAAAAGTAGATCTAGAAAATGAAAACTCACGATTCTTCTACTCAACACAAGGATTTATGTTTTGTATGTTAAACATATAGCTCTGATACCAATTGTTAGGTCCAAATGTGTTGTAGAGGGGGGGGGTGAATACAACTTTTCGAATATGAGAAGCAATAAATACGATGTAATAAATGAACACACAGATTCAAGGAATATATGTCTTATATATAACTTGAAAGGGTTGCTACAACATTCATTACAAAGTATAACAGAAGTTCAGAGAGAAGTGAATGATACTAAGCTCTGTGAATGCACTCTCTCTTTTTCTCTTGTGTTTTTCTCAAGAATTGCTCACTAACTGAAAACATTACACAAGTACTTCTATTTATACTACATGTAATCTATGTCCTGTAGACTTCAAAGACTAAGATATACGTGGCCCAATGATGTCCACATAAATCTTGCCTTATCTTGAAAGCTTGGAAATCTGCCAATCAGAAGATGCCATGTGTCATGTTTAAGCTGCACTCTAAGTAGAACTTCTACTTGAGAATTTCTACTTAGCCATCTCGAATTTCTAAGTAGAACTTCTACTTAGAAACTTCTACTTGGTCATTTAGAATATTTAGTACTTAGAAAATATTCTGGTCTTCAACTGAAACTTCAATGCACATCTTGAACTTGTGATATCTTCATGTCTTCTTTGTTCTTCACTAAGCTCTTGAATATGGATCTTTATTACTGACATAAACTTGCTATCAATGTCCTGACACTTGATGCAACGGTCTGGTTCATAAGTGACTAGTCTTGATAGGGTTTTTGCTTCTTGAATAAATTACCATATCCAATTAGTAGTGTGGCTTTCCAATAATTGCTTTCCTTCTTGTTCACTTGAAATCAATTGGTCTTATTGATACTGATAGTTATGATCTTGATTCTTGGCTTTTCAAATCACTGAGGCATGAACAACTCTGACTTGAACTTCTCTCCATGATTTCTTCTTGGATTGATCATAGTTAACATGTTGAATTGCATCAATTACCTTGTCTTCATTTAGTGTTGATTTCTTGTGACTTCTTGTTCTTGATTGTCTTCTGGTTAAGTATCTTTTCCTTTAGTTTGAGTTACATTAGTTATAGTGTTACAAGTTTACACACTCTGCCTTTCAATAGTCCTATTCTTGCTTTCGCTTCTTGGAGTCATTGTTACCTCCTCCTCCACCTACGGTGGTTTCTTTCTTCATGCTATCCTCAGCTTTAATATACTTATTAGCCCTTCGTTGGAGCTCAGCCATGTTCTCAGGGGGATGCTTCGCCAATGATCTCTTGAAGAAGAGGTCAGTGGTTCCGTGCTCCAGGGCTACCATTGCCACCTTATTTTCCAAATCAGTGATATTCAGGGTCTCCTTAGTGAATCGCTTGAGGTAATCCCTCAGATTTTCATTCTTTCCTTGCACCACATACATAAGAGATGCGGAGCTCTTCTCATGCACCCTTCCGCTAATGAATTGGCTAACGAAGGCGGCACTCAACTCCTTAAAAGAGCCAATAGAGTTCGCAGGCAATCGGCTATACCATCTCTGAGCCATGGCCGACAGGGTTTAGGGGAGCGCTCTGCACTTTAGGGCATCACTTGCAGGCTGCAGCAGCAGTGCGTTTGAGAACGTCCTGACGTGATTTGCGGGATCACCCGTTCCATCATAAGCCTTAATTGTCGGCATCTTAAACTTCCTAGAAATATGAGCATTCATCACCTCCTCAGTAAACCGGGGTGTGGGATCATCAGGATCTCCAAGTGGCATGAGATCCTTGGGGTTACTCCTGGGGGTTTCCACCCTCATTGCTTCTCTTGTTGGGACATCAACCCTCTTCTGTCTTCTTGAGGACCTCTCCAAATCTATAACGGAAATCCTTCCTGAGATTGGAGGGGGTCGAATCAGACTCTATATTGCCTGTTCCCTTGCTATGTCATCCTTTAGCCTTTGGATCTCAGCCTCATGAGCCTTAATCCTCTCCTCAACCGTTTGTGGAGGTCCATCATGGATTCCTTGGGTCCTCGCCTGAGGTTCTCTGCTAACACGTCGCCTCCTTTGATGTTCATCACGATCATCATCCTCAGATGACGAATCATCAGAATAGGGGCCAGAGTAGTCGTCCTGATAAGGACCCAATCCTCTAATATAGGATGGATCCTGTGTTTACATGGCATATCCGCTTGGCCCTGCTCCCTGAGCAGCTAGAGGGTGGTTAGGCAGACCATACCTCGGGTTAGTATTCAAGGGGAGATCCTTGGTGTGGATCTGTACCCCTGGTGGTGGATTTCCAGGATTAAAAAGAGGAGAGACCACCATCTGAAGAGGGTTGGTTCCTCGTCCTGCTTGGTCGATCAGAGGCAGCGTACTCTCAACGTGGGGAATCGCCCCTGATTGTTGAGAAACTTGAGACTGGGTGATCACCCCTGATGCTGGGGGAGCCTGTTGGATGATCGTTCCTGATGCTGGGGGAGCCTGTTGGATGATCGCCCCTGATGCTGGGGGAGCCTGTTGGATGATCGCCCCTGATGCTGGGGGAGCCTGTTCGGTCAGGGGTGGAGCAGAGCTGAGTGGCACGGCCTCAGTTACAACTGGTGTTGTTCTTCGTGTTTGAACCATGGTTGATGTTGTCTTCCCACAGACCGCGCCAAATGTTGTGGAATAAAAATGAGGGTTTGTAAATTGTGGCTAGGGTTTGTATGTATTAAATACAAGGGATGGTGAGCTTCGAGCTTTAATGGCTGTTCTTGCGTTCGAGACTGATCGGTCCTCACAAGATGCCTACGTATCTCTGTATTGCTAGAGAATCAAGCCAACGTAGTTCTGAGAATGAGGGGTCAGGCCCTTTATATAAGCTGCGGGAGCCTTAGAATTATGGTAGGATTCGGAGACTTGGTGGGCAAACCACCTCCTTGAAGAAGGTTCTAGACTCCTTCCTTGTAGGAATCAGTTTCCATGTTGAATTTGGGTGCCTTGGAGGCTAAGTCAGGTAGGAGTAATATCCTTGTTTGACTCTTATTGTTGAGCTGTTTTTTACCTCCAATATTAATTACGAAATTAATATTTAAAATAGGATTTTGGACCCTGTTGGTGGGCCCCACGTTTGGACCATACCGGGTCTAATTAATGCAACACTAAATGTGTCTTTAGGGCTTATTTTTAGCCCATATCATCAAATTAATAATACTTATGTTAATATATATGTTTGTGTGTCGAATGCATATTATGTCACAATTTTTTTTAAATTGTCAGAGTGGTTATATAAACCACCTATCTATATTCTTTAAAATCATTTCTGTAATTTGGTAGTCAACTTTAACATAGGAACTCTATAAGTTCAAGTCACTAAATCATATAACCTTAGATGTTCAATTTTAGTCTTTTCTTATATTTGATGAATTTACATAATTGTTAGTGAATCCTAAATATGAATAACTTTCATGTCATAGTTAATGATTGTTATTGCATATCCGAGAATATAAGGTGAATTTTATTTTAATTTTTTTTGAAAATAAATTTTTTCACTTTGCTTTATTGGCAGGTCACCAGAATATACGCAAACAAGACAACCAATAATATATTATTAATGGGATGTGTGCTCTCTGTAAATTGCTTTATGGTGTATGGCTACACACTTTTGTTGCTGCATTTGCATTCGAAAAAGTAAGAAAATATATGATAAGTATGGTCGTTTGACCTGTGTCGTTAACAATATTTGTAATATTTTTATGACCTTTAAGGTCAAGCGCAATTTTTTTTTAAGAATGTTTGAAAATTACTCAATAATATATATAACATTTTTATTTGATTAAAATTTATTATTTTAGTCTCTATTAGTGATATAACAAACATATGTATGAATTTGAAATTTATATCTATGTTGATATCTGACATATTATAAAGAAAATTAACTAACTATATGTATGTCTTATAGGATATTGACGGTCTTGCAGATATATTGATCCAGGAAGTTACATCTATATAAAACAGGATTGATCGGTTAATAGTGTGTTAAGGTCACTAGCAACGAGCTACTTCAAAACGATGAAATTTCCATTTTACTTGACTTTATATGTAAATATTCATTTGTCATGGGTTTAAATCCTTCTAAACTTATGACTTAAGATTTATTATATCACTCACTCAATCAGTTTCTTATTTCTTATTATTTTCCTTAATATAATTTATCCATTGCACGGGGAAAAAATTGTAAACAAGCTTTTGAGGCCTTTGAGACTTTTCTTCAATTTCAACAAGACTGTTTTATGGAATTAATAAAGTAAAAACTGAACAAGAAATCAAGTTCCTAGAAGTAATTTATGTGCAGTGCAGTTAGGGCTACAAATTTCGATATAGATTGGTAATTTAGACTGGATCGGGTCCATCAATCAAAGACCCAGACCAGATTGTATATAAGCGGTCCGGTCTCCGATCCTTTAAATAAAAATCCGATTTTCCGTCATGTCCGGTCCAAATTCTGAAAAATTCCGGATCAAATCGAAGTTTGTGTATATAATTGTTTTTATATTACATTACTTCTTGAATTATGTAATGTAGATATTAAATATTTAAATAAATCATAAATTGACAAACTAAATTAGTAGATAATAAATTGATGAAATAATAGAAATCAACACTATAATCTGAATAATTAAATGTCATAATTCATACGATAAATAATTGGCATTCACATGTAAAAATTATACCAACAATCTCATAAAACAAATAAAAAGATAACAAGATAACAAAAACTATCATAAAAAGAACATAAAATATCATAAAACTATTTGGGAAAAATCGTATAATAAGTTAATTTATTTTTCGATACTTATATATATTTTAGTAATTATTTAATATTTTTTAGAATTGTGCGTTCGGCGCGTAGTACGGGTAAAATGGTAGTTTCGTATCAACCGAAATATTATGGATCGAAGGTTTGAGTGGAACCAAAAGAAAGAAAAAAAAAAAAGTAAACAGTAACCGGTTTAGGCTGTGGGCTTGGCCTATAATAGGAGTCCACCTCAAGTATCACTTTGGTCTTTTACCTGGCAAGTTGTAGCCTTGTGGGAGAGAGCCCCGAGGTAAGGTACTTAATCTCTCTATTATTTTTATTTATTTTCTAATTTTCATTTAATTTTTTGTATTTTTTTATCTTGTTGTTAAGGAAGAGAAAGTAAAATAGCCAATAAATGCCCTATGAAAGTACAGTTTTATTCTTAAATATTGGAAAATTACATGAAGTTGCCACTACTCTCTTATTCAAACAAAAAATTTAGACAAACTGTTCTTGTGGGGAATTGAACTCATTCCTTCCTCAAGGCAACTCATCATTATAATCATTGAGCTAAATAAGCTTTTGAGTTTGAACTAAAAAACATATTACTTAAATTTCTGGTCTCGTCCTTTTCCTATACTTGCTATCAATTTAACTTTTGAGTAAATATGTTAATGACGACTTATATTGTTTATAAAATTTTGTATTTTAACCATCAAAAATATCATATATGATTATGTATACAACCAATTTTTACAGATTTTTAATATCAAATTTTATTATGTCCTTTTATCTTTGTTCTAAAAGAAATTCTGTTATAATCTATATAATATATTTATATGCTACAAAACATCCTCTTTTTAGTGCTCTTATGATCTATACATAAATAAAATAATCCATAAATCAAAATAATGATATTATAATATGTATGAACAGAAAAAGCACAATCGAATTCAAAAATATTCTATAAATCGTAAAAATACAAAGAATTTATATCGATTGCTAGAAGATGACCCGTGTCTCGCACATATTATTATGCTAGTATTCCTAAAATGATTTGGTATGTGTGATTTGGCAAAATGAAAAATTTTAATTAAAAAATTTTTATGAATACATACCGGACCTATCATATTAATTATTTAATTAATTAACAATAATAAAATACGTATAATTTTGAACATGTTTTTGAAATTTTGTTAGCTTCCCTAACAATTTCACCACTTTTCACTTCTCACTTTTCAGTGTCCAACTTTAAAGTCCTGCGCACTTCGTCTACAATCGATTTGTTCATCTCCCATTTGAGGTGACGTTTCTTTTTACATTTGGGGTACTTGGAGAACTTTTTTACAAAATAAGTCAACTTATTTTAAGATAAAGTTAAAGACTCCTAACTTTTTCCTAAAAAAAGTTAACTTTTTTTTTTCAACATATAGAATGTCAAACATACATTAAATACACTCATAAACTTTTTTTTATCAAAATATGAAATTTTTACCTAAAAATAATCCGTAAGGACTTAATTTAAGGTTTGCCAAACAGGCCAACTATCTCGGAAATTCAAGGATTAGGTTCAGCCAGCTTAAATTAGGACAACATAAATGTATTATTTTTAAATATTCATTCTTGTTTTGATTTAAAAATATTTTTATTAAATAATGTTAAGTAACCAACTCATTTAAAACCTTAAATTGTTAGAGTAAGATCCCAACAAAATCTTATATTATATTCTAATATTCCCCCTCACTCCATTTTTGGGTTATCAAATATTGAGAATATTGTGGGTCGCAGAGAATCGAACTAGAGACCTCTTAAGTAACCAACTCAACTAAAATTTTAAGTGTTAGAGAAAGTTCCCAACCGGATTTTATATTATATTCTAATAATGTATAATATTTAAATTGAGATAAATTGTACTCCCTCTTTCCCTCTTATTTCTTTACACTTTCCTTTTTGGGATGTCCCATCAATTCTTTACATTACTAAAAATAGTAACTTTTAATAATAAAATATATTATTACATCCACTACTTCACTCCACTTTTTCAATACTTTACACTATTACACCCATTACTTCATTTATTTTAACAATAAATTCACTATTACACTCACTACTTCATTTATTTTAACAATAAAATTCACTATTACACCCACTACTTCACTTATTTTAGTCATATTCCTTAGTCTCTGTATAAAAAGTAAATCTAAAGAATCTGGAGGGACGGAGGGAGTAACGATTTGAGAAATTTTAAAATTTGAGAATGCATGCTTTTGGTACAAATCGTCAAAAACAATTTGAATTGAAAAAAATGTGATGTCTTCTATAAGCATATGAATGAAATGAGTAATACCCGTTTGGTTTTCAATTTAATTAATTTACCTTTAAATATTTAATGTATAAAATTAAAATGTATATATAAAATAAAATTTACTGATGATTTTATTGAAAGTGATACAAAGTTGATTAATAAATGTGCATATATTTTTATATTTATATATCATATTAGCATTCACGTCACTTTTCGATTTTTTTAATGGGGTTAATGCCAAAAATCTACAATTTTTTTTACATAATTTAAGTAATTGAGTGAAAGCCGCCGACAACCTATACTGTATGTATGACTGCTTCCTCTGCATAAAACACCAAATAATCGAACAAAATAAGAACTGCAATCAATCCACCCCCAGGAATCTCCTACGGTCAGTCGGGCACTGTCTCTACTGTTAACTGTTGTGATAAATTTTCGGAATTCGGAAATGTGTATTCAATAATCCGATTTAAAAACTGAAGACAGTACTATATCCTTTTTCTATTGTATTGTGTTATATAATTCGGATTATTATTATAGCAAGAAAATTGGAATAGGTAATGCAGCAAGATTAACTGAGTTTTATGTTGGACAATTAAAAAAGAGAGGTAAAGGTGATTATTTTAATTTAGTTCTTGTTTTTCGGAATTTTTCTTGTAGTAAAATTGTAAATGTTAGAGAAAAACTTATATTTATAGATTAAAATATTATGTAGTTGTTTTCAATGTAAACAATTTAGGAATTACTCTCTTGATGGTTATAAGTAAGGTTGTAAATAAGTTGCTACGTTCAAGAATAGTTCGGTGTTCCGTTTGAAAAAAATTCAATTCGATTTGTAAACGAGTTGAATATGATCAAGATTTTGAGGTCTGTCTGGCAAATGAGCTGAACTTGAGTACAACATAGTTTGGCTCAAAAGTTTACGAACAAGTTCGTTAATATAGTACGTGAACAAGTTCGTCAATATAGTTCGTGAATGAGTTCTTGTACACACTCGATATATATTCTCGTGAACATATTTAATTAAAATTTTACAGGAGTTCTTAAATTCACGATAATTAGTAAATTATTTAGTGTCTACGAAATAATATATTAGTTTATTTTGTATATTCATTATCTTCTTTTGTTAAATCTATACATTATTTTTATTATAAATAATTTAATTAGGACATATGTTACATTGTAATTATAACATTAGTTGGTTATTTATTAACTAAATCTGATTTAAATTCGACTCGTTGATAAGTGTATACTAGAAGGATTTTTTTAATTTTCGAGGTTTTATCTTTTTCATTTTTAATGCATTAAAAATTTATAGAATTAAATGAGGTATTTATGAACACGAGATAATGAACAGTATTCATTAGCTAGTAGTCATGAGACGTTTGTGAGTAATAGCTCATGAGACATGTTCGTGAATTGTTCGCGAACATGATCATGAATAACATTTTTTTTTGATGAATCGATACACAAATAGAATTATTGGCTCGATAAACG
Source organism: Saposhnikovia divaricata (assembly GCA_036435485.1). NCBI lineage: Eukaryota > Viridiplantae > Streptophyta > Magnoliopsida > Apiales > Apiaceae > Saposhnikovia > Saposhnikovia divaricata. The sequence continues at coordinate 42,045,013 of CM071599.1, forward strand.
TTCGAGCTCAAGTTCGAATTATAAATATTTATAACAAATTGATACACGAAAGATAAGAATTTGACTCGGCTCGGTTGATTTACAGGCCTAGACTTATAAGTAACATGGGGTGTACGTGTAAAAAAATATTAGCTTCGAACACGTTTAATATTATACTAAACATATCAAAATAGTTTTATATTTAAAGTAAATTAAGAATATTAAAGCTGATGCATGTCTACATTAGTGCTTGATAGGAGCATCTCCAAGCAATAACCCTTAACAATAATTTAAGTAACACATAATATAAATAATATTTTTAAAAATTATATTTTTAATAAAAATTAGATATAATCATAATTCATTAATTATATTTGTCAAACCAAAATTCCTCTTAGCAAAAATTATATTATTTAATTATTTTTATTATATCTAAATTCATTGGAATTCAATTTATTATCCTTATTTCAAATTTTAGTTATTTTCAATTTCAAATTTTAATTACTTTCAAATTTAAATTGTTTTAACGAATCAATATAACTTGAGATGCTCTCCTTCCCCTTTCATTTAATTAAATTTTTAGTGGGTCCCTTCACTTTTTGTCTTTAAAGGTCTTTTCTCGTTGTTGCACGAAACAACCAAAAACTTCATTAGCCAGCTTTATGGCTAAGCTTTACCATCTCGTGACATTACTACTATTCGTAACCTTGAAATTTACATTCCTCAATGCAAAATCAGTAACACCACCACCATTGCCTGTTCTTCCACTCCCATCATATTCTCAACTAAAATGGCAACAAAGAGAACTAATCATGTTCCTTCACTTTGGTGTAAACACATTTTCCGACTCCGAATGGGGTACGGGAAAGGAAAATCCTTCCATTTTTAATCCGACCGCTCTCGACGCCAACCAATGGGTCGATGCCGCGGTCGGTGGTGGTGTTTCGCTTATGATCCTTACCGCGAAACACCATGATGGATTTTGTTTGTGGCCTTCGAAATATACTGACCATTCGGTAATAAAAAGTTCATGGAAAAATGGTCAGGGTGACGTTGTTAAGGAGTTTGTCAATGCAGCAAAGCAACGGGGTGTGGACGTGGGGTTATATCTGTCACCATGGGATCGACATGATCGAAGATACGGGCGTGACAAGCAGTATAATGAGTACTATCTAGCTCAGTTGCAAGAACTTCTTAACAAGTAAGTTCCAAAACCGATACTTATATTGATTTTCCGCTAACTAAGAGCATGTCCAAGAGGCTTTCTACTTAGCTCTTAACTCAAAAAATGAGAAAGAGAATGAAATTGTTGCTCCAAGATACTTTTAGTGACTCTTAAAAACACTAAGAGTCTCTTCTCTCTCCTCACTTCTAAGAGCCACTAGTAGCTCTTAACTTACATTTTAATAATAAATTATTCATGTAAACCAATTCTTGCACAACTTTTGGTTATAGTGGGGTTGATTTATGAATATATTATAAATAAAGAGCTAATATAAAGAGGATTGTTGGAGTTTGACACATAAACCAATGTGATAACTTGCTAAGAGCCATTTATTTATATTATTTTTAAATTTTAAGAATGAATGTAGGAGTCTCTTGAAGATGCTCTAACACCTTAAAGTTTTTCGAAGTTAAATATCTAACATGTTATCGTTTATGTATTATTTCCGGTACAACTTATTCCTACCCTTAGCATTGTTTAATTATGTACATTGTACACTTTTGTTTATTTACTACCTTTTGAAATTGTGTGTTTGAGTGAGATTGTTATTGCCGGTATAATTTTGGAATTGCGTTTTTGAGAAGCCTAATATGTGGCATGTGATTTTACTAGTAATTTGGTTTTATTATTGTGCACAAGAGGAAGAACATAAATAATGTGAGATTCATTAATAAGATCTTGAGATTTAGGAGATTTTGGGAGTAGTTATGTAGTAACAACTAACCATTTGTTGGTTGAGGCAATTGATAATTAGTGGTTGGTTTGGTTTTGCAGATACGGGGATGTTGAAGAGATATGGTTCGACGGAGCAAAAGGTCCAAATGCACCAAACATGTTATATTATTTTGATGATTGGTTTTCAATGGTGAAAGAGTTGCAGAGTACAATCAACATATTTTCTGACGCTGGGCCGGACGTCAGATGGGTTGGAAATGAAAAAGGGTTTGCCGGAAGTACTTGTTGGTCCACTATTAATCGCACTTCTTTATCAATTGGAAATGGTAGCATCGTTGGGTAAGTAAAGTTGGTATCACCTTTATTAATGACATTTTTACTCTTGCTAAATAATGCACGTATCATTCCATTAATGTCAGCGTGATGATTGACATTTGACTGCAAACTGAAACTGCCCATATAAGTTTAATTAGAAACGTGAGGTAAATGGTTTATAGTTTATACGATCAGTCATTTTAATACTTACTGGAGTAATTAATTAGTGTACTTAATCTTGGGGTAATCAATTCAATACTAAATCTTCAGTGGTACTCCTACTACTTTGATTTGCTTTTATTGAGTTTAGTTGGGCACTTTGTTGATGACAATGTCATCTAGTGCAAACTAAAAACTATGATCACATGCATCCCCTATGTGATCAAGGCATTCATTATTAATTGGTTATAGGTCACAATTGTACTTTACTTTTAAAAACATCTCTTAACACTATGAGATTTTTTATATTATCACATGCGCAGATCATTTGGACAGACATCTAAAGATTTGTTTAGGTAATAATTGACTAGTGAAGCAAGGAGGTAAAATGTAGCAACATGATGCATGTACATTATTCTCGCAATGTATCTGATTAGCTAATGGCACACAATGAAAACGTTGCAGCTATCTCAACACTGGCGATCCGAGAGGAACTGACTGGCTACCAGCAGAATGTGATGTGTCGATCAGGTCCGGATGGTTTTGGCACAAATCAGAAAGTCCCAAGAAGCTAAGCCAGCTACTCGAGATCTACTACAATTCTGTTGGGAGAAATTGCTTGTTGTTACTTAACGTGCCACCGAATAAAACTGGACTAATATCAGATAATGATGTTCAACGCCTCAAAGAATTCAGATTTGCGATTGACACAATATTTTCTAGCAATTTAGCTGAAAAATCTTTGGTTAAAGTAAGTAGCCAAAGGGGTGGTCCTGATAGTGATTTCGGACCACAAAACGTGCTAGACACTGACCACCTATGGACTTACTGGGCACCAAGTGAAGATCACAATGATCACTGGATTGAGCTTACAGCAAAGGAGAAACAACTGAAATTTAACGTGATCAGAATCCAAGAAGCAATTGGGCTTGGGCAAAGAATCAGACGACATAAAATCTATGTGGACGGAAAATTAGTTGCCAGTGGCAGTACAGTAGGGTACAAGAAGCTACACAGGCTTGAAAAGGGAGTGATTGAGGGGTATAGTGTGAAAATCAGGATTATGAAATCCAGGGGAATTCCTCTGGTATCTTCAGTTGGTCTGCATTTTGATCCCTTTTGGAATCCTAATTAGAAAATCAGGGAAATCATGAAGTCATAATAAAAAAAAATGCACAAGAGAATATATATTGGTCCCATTTGGACACTAGTAGCTAGTGCACATGATTCAGGACCATTATCATGTCAGCTTTACAAGTTATTTGTCTCAAAGTTTGTACTGTATAGATGTCCTGTACCGTGAATTTAAGTTATTTCTCTCAATCAACATATAAAACTGTACCTGCTTTTTGTCTTCTCTCCTTTGTTTTTCTATATTTTCTGGGATTATAATTGATTTATTGATTTTATGAAAAAAATTGATTAAGAAATAAATTAGAACTAGCCGGTAATCCGTGCAAAGCACGGACAGGACGAACACGTGTAAATTATTGTTAATAAATATAATTAATGAATATTATTTAAATGTATTTGTAAAAAATTGAACTATAAAAACATATAATAAATAAACATTATTAAATTATGTAGTTATAGAGAATTGAATACGGGTGAAATTAAAAAAATTAAAATAGATAAATAAATATAATTAATAAGTTTTATTTAAATATAAACTTGTAGAGAATTGAATGATAAAAGTATATAACAAATAAACGTAATTTAATTATGTGGTTATAGGCAATTAAACACGGGGTGAAATTAAATAAATAAATAAATAAATCTTGTATAATTATTTAGTTGGAAGGGATCGAACCCTAAGTTAAGTGATAACCAAATTTGGTACTTTGGTAGGGTGAAATTAAAAATAAATAAATAAATCTTGTATAATTATGTAGTTGGAAGGATCGAACCTGAGTTAAATGATAACCAAATTTGGTACTTTGTACTTTGGTACTATACCTTTAAAACATGGTTTTGCACATTAATAAAGTGTATAGATAACCAAATTTGGTACTTTGGTATTTGGTACTATTATGTACCGTTAAAACATGATGATTTTGCACATTAATAAAGGAGTGAAAATCCTCTGTCCCCCTTCTTCATGCCCCCTTCTGTGTCTCCTGTAAAAAATGGTGCCCCTGGCGGGGCCCATTTTAAGAAAAATGGAAATAAAAATATTTTTTCTTAAAACACTACGTCAAATTTTGGCTTCGATCACATAAAATATGTGTGGCTATGAACTTTACGTCACTCTTTAATTTTTCAGCCAAGTGTGACATAAGGTCGGATCATCGTACGCCCCCTACGGACACACCCCTGTTGTGTGGCTGTAACTGAAAACAGAGTGACTAAAGCATACCACCACTTGGGTTTGATAGCCCCCATTTTAAGCTCAAAAGTGTGACTAAATACCAGCTTGCAGCCACAGGATGCGTAGTGGCTAAAGAGAATTATTAACGTGGCTAAATACCAACATTCGTCAAAGGCTTAGTTTTGGTCGCACTATTGGTAAATCGTGGCAAAAAGCTTTGGTATGGCCACATTATATAATTTTTGTGTGGTCGTTTCTATGATATACATACTATTAAATAACTGATTTTAGTCACTAATAATTGTAGTAACTATCGTTCTGGCTAAAACCTTTTTTCAGGCCCAATATATACATTGTTTGTAATAGGTAGTGTGGCTGAAGAATAGTACTAGCCACACATACTTAACCAAATTACAGGGTTTTATTTGTATTATAAATATCCATATTAACAATTATAATGCCAAAATCCAAACACAAACTATTCCAAAATTCAAACAAGTAACTAAAATGCCAAAATCAAAACACAATGCTATCCTAAAATTCAAATACTTAACCAAATTCCAAACACAATGTACCAAAATCAAAACACAATGTTGTTACACAATTCAAACAGCATGAACATTTATATATAATTGAATCCATAATCCACAATCCAAAACTCGTAATATGTCTTACAAAAAGCGGCTGTTGCTGCCTTTCTTTCTTTAGACGTTGACACTCACCACAAAACTCTGGAAATTCCTTTTGATATTTCTTTAGCTCTCTAAAAACAGAACTATGAAAAGAGGAATGAGAGATTTAGTACGAAGGTCGTGAAATATATAGCTCCAGGGAAGAAGACAATCTCCATTATCACACAAAGACATAAAACTAAGTACATAGATTAGAAGATAATATGCTTTTATAATGTACTTGGTTTTGATCACAAGATTTTGGAGAATCACAGTATAACTGATCATCAATTATGATGGGGTTGGCCGCATCCTCCATTCTTAAATTTTGGTAGCGTATTGGCCGAACATAACCTGATCCTGCCTGCACCAGATAAGCAAGATAAGTATGCATCTCCAATTTTCCTGACAGATGTACTGGTAGAGTATTTAGAGAAGCATCTTATTGTCATGTTGTAAATTGCTATAATAGATAAATACATATGTATCCTGCAGATGATAAGAAAATATAAACGAGCAAAATTTGATGGTGGTCAATTTTTCTTTCGATTTCAAGTTACAGCGCAACTCACTTTTGTCCATTATTATTGTGTGCAAAGACTGGCTGCATAGAATCCCAACACTCGAAACCAATAATACTCATAATAAAACATAATGGGCTTTTCTAATCATTGAATTGTTGAGATCTGTGAAGAAATATTAATACTAATAGAAAATTAAGATAGCTGATCTCCTGACAAGTCTTGATTCAGAGACCATTTGTAGTCCCTCGAAGAAATGCATTGTCTACGACTACCTGTGTAACTATGCCTGTCAAGTTGTCCTTCCCAAGGCTTCCAATGCTACATAGAGGAGTCAAAGTGAGGCAGAAATTTTTTATGTAATTTCGCCAAATTATCAAAATGAAAGTTATCCAAAAACAGAGGAATCATCATCATCAATTGGTTTAGCTTTACTTCCGATTTGGAAGCATCATCATCAATTCACAATATCAATGTAAGAATACTCAATTTTCATCAACAAATCATCAAACATTTATTTAGATTTCAAAAAACAATTTAATAAAGCAGTATAGTACGGTATATAGTTACAGTAAACCGCTTTTATTCTTTGCTCCTTTCTCTTTTTCGAAATTTCCCAATATTATCAAATTCGTCTCCCAAAACTATCCAAAATTTACACTATCATTATTATCACATTATCTGTAATATTACTAATTACTAAATTTCTAAATTAAACAAATATTAAGATAATTTAAATCAAAATAAAATAAATAGAAAGTAAAGTATGAGACTTACCAATCGTAAGCCTTTACTCCTACTTTCCTATTTCGTACACTACAACATATTTATATATGGAAAGGGAAACAAAATCCCCTCTTTACTCGATGTGGTGCAACCACCCGAAAGTTCGAAAAAGTTAAGTACTTCAACTCAATACAGCAACCAACTACGATGAACCATGCCCACTACCAATCCATTTCGATATTCACGAGTGAAGTTCTGAATATAAACGCTCTTATCTCCCTCTTTGTGATCGGTGTGGGATTATGATTTTCCCCATTTCTCATTTGTTTTATTCTCTCCCACATTGCTAAGTTTTTAGAGTAAACTCATTCTCAACTCTATAAAAGCTTGACTTGTTTAGAAGTAATCCATGTGCTTCAACTTGTTCCCTATCTAGGACTTAAGATTAGCCTTCTTCTTGGGTTCTATATAATCAAAATGGATTTCATTCTATAAGTATAATGTTTTTCTTCATGCTGATGTAACTTATAGATTGAAACTTAAATCTTAGGTGTAATACAACTCAAAAATAAAGGTTCCAATACTCGAAATAGTTAAAAGTTTAAGGGCAGGCTAATGAATTGATTGCTTACAAGCTACACTCACCTAGTCCCACATCGAGGGGTTTTAGAAGGAAATTTCTCCGAAGTTTATATATGTCCAGCTAATTTGGTCACTACATTGTGTTAATTAAATACCTTGGTTTTAACTAAGGTTTCTGTTTGTCCCACATCGATGGGATATTCAAGTTACTCTCCTCCTACGTTTATATAAACTAAGTAGGATTATGGGTTACAATAAAAAATTATTAAAGTTATCAGTGTGGCTTCACCTGGAGTCCAACTACTTTTTAAATTGTCTAAAAACTAGGTATGACGCCAATGACACGAGGGTTTTGTAACCATTAATCAGAAATAACGGTAGTCTGCATAATCAAAGTAAAATTGGGTAACCACTAAAAGTCTAATTGAACCCAACAACATAACATAGATCAAATTTAAAAGACCTGAACAAGTTTGTGTGCAACTCAAAACAACCTTAGGTTTCTTCCAATCTTAAAAGAATTGCGCCCAAAAGCTCATAACATTTATCCCACATCGACATTTTTATGTTTAGAACTTCCTCCAAGTTCTATATAAGTTCACCTAGTCTAAGTATTAAAATCAACTAAAACCTCATAACTAACATTTGGGCTTGAATTTGAGTCTACCAAGTTATGATAGTCTAAAGTTTTGAATGATATTAAGTGTGTGCCAAATTATAATCTATGGTACTTGAAAACATTAATAAGATTCCCTGAATGCAATACAATACAAGCTTATGTCAACGTGAGAGTCCTCGATGCAAAGAAGGTGATCGTATAAGTCCTTCTTGTCCCACATTGATGGGATTTAAGAACGAGATTCATATCTTGTCTATATATTGTGGTTAGCCTTTTTGGCTAGACTAATATACCACACTAATGGGCTAATAATTCACATTGGCCCAACGAAACCAGTCCAAAATTTTTATCCCTTTCCTTTTTGGGCCTTGATGCATCTGCTCGGCCCATTTCCCCTAGTCAAACTTTATGGCCCTCGATGCATTTGCTCGTCCCATACTCTAGTCAAATCTTATGGGAGCTCAATTTATTGAGCAAACCAATGAAGCAAATAAGTAAACATATTTTAGTTACCAATTTATTAAACAATAGGTGCATATATTTGTGAAAGCAATATAAATACATAAAATTATAATAATTTATATTATTCAAATAAAATTAAGTCGGGATATTACATCCTTCCCCCCTTAAGATAATTTCATCCTCGAAATTCATAAATTAACTCGTACCTGTAGCATTAAACAAGTGAGGATATTTTGATATCTTCATTTCTTCAGATTCCCAAGTTGCTTCTTCTACTGCATGATTTCTCCAAATTACTTTCACAAGAGGTATCACCTTATTTCTCAAAATCTGCTCACGACGATCTACTATTTCAACGGGAAGCTCTTCATACTGCATATTTTCTTGGAGTTCTATTGGTTCATATTATATAATATGGGATGGATCTGTAACATACTTCCTTAGGTACGACACATGAAAAACATTGTGAATACGACTCAAATTTGGTGGCAATGCTAATTCATATGCTACCTCTCCAACTCGTCTAAGAATCTCAAATGGTCCAATATAACGGGGACTCAACTTTCCCTTCTTCCCGAATCTCATAACACCCTTCTATGGTGAAATCTTAAGAAATACAAAGTCTCCCTCCTTAAATGTCATATCACGACGATCCGTATCTGCATAACTCTTTTGTCTACTCTGAGCCGCTAAAATTCTCTTCTGTATCACATTAACTTTTTCCGTAGTTACATGAATCAATTCTGGCCATAACAATCTTCTTTCGCCAACTTCATCCCAACATAATGGTGTTCTACATTGGCGCCCGTATAAAGCTTCATATGGGGCCATTCCGATTGTCGCTTGATGATTGTTGTTATACGTAAATTCCACTAAGGGTAGATGTTCTTCCCAACTTCCTTTAAAGTCTAGTACACAAGCTCGTAACATGTCCTCTAAAATCTAAATTATACGTTCCGACTGCCCATCTGTTTGAGGATGAAATTCCGTGCTCATACTTAACTTAGTGCCCATCTCTTGTTGAAAACTATTCCAAAATCTTGATGTAAATCTCGGATCTCTGTCTGACACAATTGAAACAGGCACTCCATGCAATCTAACAATTTCTTGGGTGTATAACTTCGCCAACTTCTCCAATGGTGATGTTTCAGATATGGCCAAAAAATGTGCACTTTTTGTTAGTCTATCCACAATAACCCAAATAACATCATTTTTTCTCTGTGCTCTTGGAAATCCTAATACAAAATCCATCGTGATATGTTCCCATTTCCATTCTGGGACAGGTAGTGGTTGTAGAAATCCTTCAGGCCTTTGGTGTTCTGCTTTCACTTGTTGACAAACTAAACATCTTCCTACCCATTCTACAATTTCTCTTTTCATCTTAGGCCACCAGTAATGTTGCCTCAAATCTTTATACATCTTCGTAGATCCAGGATGTACCGAAAAAGGTGACGAATGAGCGTCAGACAAAATTTCTTTCTTAATTCCTATATCTGATGGTACAAATATCCTATCACGAAACCTCACGACGTCATCATTTCCTTTCCTAAAATCTTTCTTACCTAGTTCTGAATTCGAACTATTCCAAATTTCCTTTAAGCATTCATCTTGTCTCTGACTTACTTTTATTCTCTCTAATAACATTGGTCTGACCTCAATTTGATTCAACAAGCTCTCATTCCTTCCATGCTTAACAAATTCAATACCAAGTCTTTCTAACTCCTTAAGATTGGTCGATTCTACTATAACACTCGAACAAGTCCCAACCTTCTTCCTACTTAGTGCATCAGCCACTACATTCGCCTTACCAGGATGATATAAAATGTCACAATCATAGTCTTTCAATAACTCTAACCACCTTCTTTGTCTCATATTTAAATCCTTCTATGAGAAAATATACTTTAAGCTTTGATGGTCAGTATAAATCTTACACTTTTCTCCGTACAAATAATGCCTCCAAATCTTATGAGCAAAAACTACTGCCGCTAATTCTAAATCGTGGATGGGATAGTTCTTCTCATGATTCCTTAACTGGCGAGATGCATAAGCAATTACCTTCCCTCGTTGCATTAGAACACACCATAAACCCTTATTTGATGTATCACTATAAATTACAAAATCTTCGATTCCATCTGGTAATCCAAGTATCGGAGCGGACGTTAATCTCTTCTTTAATTCAATAAAATTTTGTTCACACTCGTCCGTCCAAACAAACTTAACTTCTTTCCTCGTAAGATTCGTCAATGGCCCTGCTAACTTAGAGAAATCCTGGACAAACTTCCTATAATATCCAGCTAGACCTAAGAAACTTCGAATCTCCGTCACGGTCTTTGGCCTTTCCCAATTCATAATCACTTCAATCTTTGCAGGATCAACTGTAATTCCTTCCTCCAAAACTACATGTCCAAGAAAGCTTACTCTCCTTAACCAAAATTCAAATTTTGAAAACTTGGCATACAACTTTTTTTCCCTCAAGGTCTGTAGCACTATCCTCAAATGATCCTCATGTTCTTCCTCGCTCCTCGAGTATATAAGAATATCATCAATGAATACGATTACAAATTTATCCAAATAATTCCTAAACACTCGATTCATCAAATCCATAAACACCGCTGGTGCGTTCGTCACTCCAAATGGCATCACTACAAACTCATAATGGCCATATCGAGTCCTAAATGTCGTTAATGGAATACTCTCTTTCTTTACTTTTAACTGATGATAACCCGAGCGTAAATCAATCTTTGAAAAATAAGTAGCTCCTTGCAATTGATCAAAAAGATCATCTATTCGTGGTAATGGGTATTTATTCTTCACCGTCAACTTATTTAGTTCTCCATAATCAATGCATAATCTTAGTGTACCATCCTTCTTTTTCACAAATAACACTGGTGCTCCCCAAGAAGAAATGCTCGGCCTAATAAACTTTTTATCCAATAATTCTTGTAACTGGATCTTAAGTTCGGCTAATTCTGTTGGTGCCATCCTATAAGGTGCTCTTAATACTAGTTGGGCTTCTGGAATCAATTCAATACCAAACTCAACTTCTCTTTCGGGTGGTAACCCTGGTAGATCATCGGGAAAGACATCCAAAAACTCTCTAACTACAGGTATATCCTCGGCTCTAGCTTTAACTTCTTCATCCCAATCACGTACGCAAGAAAACCCTCACATACTTTTCTCAACATCTTACAAGCCTTCAAGACCGATATCATAACATTTAGCTTTCCTGACCTTTTTCTTTTAAAGTGTACTTTCTTCTTGTTCGGTCCAATCAAATGTATTCGCTTCTTACTACAATCTAAATTAGCCTTATATCTTGTCAACCAATCCGTTCCTAAAATCACCCCAAAGTCTCGTAATTCTAAAGGCAGTAAATCCACCAAAAAAGTTTGTCCACTAATCACTAAGGGACAGTCTCTATAAATTTTATCTACAAACAAATTTCTACCATTTGGGAGCTTCACTAACAATCCATTTTCAAAACTTTGCACATGCATGGTTAACTTATTCACATATTTCAAATCCACAAATGAATGGGTTGATCCCGAATCAAACAAAGCATGAACATCTTGAGCACAAAGTTGAAGCGTACCTGACACCACATAATGAAAATTTTCAGCATCGTGGGTTGTCATTGCGTAAGTTCTAGCTACTGCCCTGGGTGCCGGATGTTGGAGAGTTCCTATAGTAGCGGTCTTGTTCCCTCTGGTTTCAACTTCAGTTTTGACTTTCTTTTAAGGGCAATCCTTCGCTAAATGACCCTGTCTTCCGTAATTAAAACACGAAGTTACTTTATGCTTTGGGCATTGAGTAGTTATATGCCCCTTCTCTCCACAATTATAACACAGTCCATCAGCTCGATAACAAACATCACCCCCATGCTTCTTTCCACATTTCTTACACTCAGGTGTTGCCATCCTCCTCTCATTTTCTCGAAAATCTTCTTTCTTTCTCACTTGAAATCTCTTATTATCTTTCTTGTATCCTGATTTAGTACTCGAATCTGTCTCTCTTCCCCTCTTCTTATTGTTAAAGAATTGAGTGCGAGCTTCATACTCGCTCTCCGCAATCCTAGCTTTTCCAACCAACTTATCAAATTGCTCCAACTCCAACAAAGATACTCTTTCCCTAATTTGAGGCTTCAGTCCCTCTTGAAATCTTTTACATTTCCTAGCTTCAGTATTCACCTGATGCGGAACAAACCTAGAAAGTTCCAAGAATTTTGAAAGGTACTCTGATACAGACATCCCTTCATGCTTTAGTCCTAGAAACTTCATCTCCATCTCATTCTTCATGCACGTAGGAAAGTATTTATCAAAGAACAACTCCTTAAACCTTGTCCAAGTCATTTTAGAGCAATCCTCAATTTTTTTAACAGTATCCTACCAAAATACAGCTTCCCCCCCTTAATGAGTGTGTTGCAAATTTTACCTTTGTTCATCCAAACATTCAAAAATCTCTATCACCTTCTCCATTTCTTTAATCCACGTATTCACAACATGTGGATCTAAATCTCCTTTAAATATAGGGGGATCTGCATCCTTAAAAGTCTTATATGTACACCTACGCTTATTCTCACCTTCTCGTTCTAGATTTTCTACATGCTCCAGACTATCTACACGTTCAGCATTCACCTCAGGAGCATTCACAGGTGTTCGCACTTCAACTAAACTCTTCAACATGTTTTTCATTTCTGCTAAAACCAATAACATCTCAGGACTAATCTGTATGCCATATACATTTCCACCAGAATTCTCGTCAGCCATCTTTACCTACAATTCAACATATACTATTAATCCTACATCATTTTATATTCACATCAAGAATATATGTCACAACAACAATTATAAAACACTACACACTTAATACATCCTATTCCCTTCATGTTCCATAAATATGTCTACGCGTCTTCTAGATGTTCTCGGACCCCTAGGTTACTATCTCGGGATCCTAATTCCTATGTTCCCTCCCATTTCTAACCTTAGCTCTGATACCACCTGTGACACCCCCAGTCCCGGGATGACCTCATAACCCGACCCGGGGCATGCCAAACAAACGCATCGTCATAATATATGCTTACACAAACTTAATTTAATTAATATCCAAAAGTAGCTACAACACGGTCAAGTCTTACGATAAAAGATTGCAACAAATAATAAGCTTTTAAACAACTTTAAACATAATTCTACTCCAAAAGTATTCTCCTTAGAGTTCTACATGCTTCACGTCCCACTTTGATAGTTACTTCATCACACTCTTATCTTTCCCCGAACATCCTTCTCCACCATTCTTCCCTGTTGAAGTTAGTGACATAAAAGGGTGAGCTCAAAGAGCCCAGCAAGCATATATCATACTATTTAACTGAGGTTTTCAAAATGAGTAGTTCAACCAGGAAATCCTCAAAATTTCATCCACAGTTCACCACAACAACAATTTTTCACAAAAGATAAAAATAAATGAGTATTCAAACATGATAGATTCACAAGTTCTATTAGTGGGGATCCCAGCCAACTAAACAATTGGTTTAGCTTTACTTCCGATTTGGAAGCATCATCATCAATTCGCAATACCAATGTAAGAATACTCAATTTTAATCAACAAATCATCAAACGTTCATTAAGATTTCAAAAAACAATTTAATAAAGCAGTATAGTACGGTATATACTTACAGTAAATCGCTTTTATTCTTTGCTCCTTTCTCTTTTTCGAAATTTCCCAATATTATCAAATTCGTCTCCCAAAAACTATCCAAAATTTACACTATCATTATTATCACATTATCTCTAATATTACTAATTATTAAATTTCTAAATTAAACAAATATTAAGATAATTTAAATCAAAATAAAATAAATAAAAAGTAAAGTATGAAGACTTACCAATCGTAAGCCTTTACTCCTACTTTCATATTTCGTACACTACAACATATTTATATATGGAAAGGGAAACACAATCCCGTCTTTACTCGATGTGGTGCAACCACCCGGAAGTTCGAAAATGTTAAGTACTTCAGCTCAATACAGCAACCAACTACGATTAACCATGCCCACTACCAATCCATTTCGATATTCACGAGTGAAGTTCTGAAATATAAACGCTCTTATCTCCCTCTTTGTTATCGGTGTGGGATTATGATTTTTCCAATTTCTCATTTTTTTTATTCCCTCCCACATTGCTAAGTTTTTGGAGTAAACTCATTCTCAAATCTATAAAAGCTTGACTTGTTTAGAAGTAATCCATGTGCTTCAACTTGTTCCCTATCTAGGACCTAAGATTAGCCTTCTTCTTGGGTTCTATATAATCAAAATGGATTTCATTCTATATGTATGATGTTTTTCTTCATGCTAATGTAACTTATAGATTGAAACTTAAATCTTAAGTGTAATACAACTCAAAAATAAAGGTTCTAATACTTGAAATAGTTAAAAGTTTAAGGGCAGGCTAATGAATTGATTGCTTACAAGCTTCACTCACCTCGTCCCACGTCGAGGGGTTTTAGAAGGAAATTTCTTCCGAAGTCTATATATGTCCAGCTGATTTGGTCACTACATTGTGTTAATTAAATACCTTGGTTTTAACTAAAGTTTCTGTTTGTCCCACATCGATGTGATATTCAAGTTACTCTCCTCTTAAGTTTATATAAACTAAGTAGGATTATGGGTTACAATAAAAAAATATTAAAGTTATCAGTGTGGCTTCACTTGAAGTCTAACTAGTTTTTAAATTGTCTAAAAACTAGGTATGACGCCAATGACACGAGGGTGTTGTAACCATTAATCAGAAATAACGGTAGTCTGCATAATCCAAGTAAAATTGGGTAACCATTAAAAGTCTAATTGAACCCAACAACATAACATAGATCAAATTTAAAAGACCTGAGCAAGTTTGTGTGCAACTCAAAACAACCTTAGGTTTCTTCCAATCTTAAATGAATTGCGCCCAAAAGCTCATAACATTTATCCCACATCGACATTTTTTTTGTTTAGAACTTCCTCCAAGTTTTATATAAGTTCACCTAGTCTAAGTATTAAAATCAACTAAAACCTCATAACTAACATTTGGGCTTGAATTTGAGTCTACCAAGTTATGATAGTTTAAAGTTTTGAATGATATTAAGTGTGTGCCAAATTATAATCTATGGAACTTGAAAACATTAATAAGATTCCCTGAATGCAATACAATACAAGCTTATGTCAACGTGAGAGTGAAAGTGCGTCAAATACCAAGAAGACATAAGTTCCCAGAAATATATTTACTTACTACTAAATAGGAGTACTAAGTCCCACATCGAAATGGGTATAACCTATGTAATAACCCGAATTTTGGGTAGAATTAAAACTTTTCTTATTGTGGTTAAAAAGCACTAATGAATGGTGGTTTCAAAGAACAATGATTGTAATGAATGGATATTGCTTTGGACAATAATCCTGATGCATTGGTATATTGTCAGAATAGAGTAATTCGATGGTTGAGGACCTAGATAAGAATAATCTACCGTCCAGGAAGAAGCTAATGGATCCTTGAAGGGAAATGAGTACGTGCATAGTGTTTCCCATACGTGCATAGTGTTTCCCGTACGTGCATAGTATTTCCCATACGTGCATAGTGTTTCCCATACGTGCATAGTGTTTCCCGTACGTGCAAAGTGTTTCCCATACGTGCATAGTGTTTCCCGTACGAGCATAGTGTTTCCTGTACGTGAATAGTAATTCGGTGGATGAATAGTGGATTTTGTAAGTTGGAAAACTTTTCACGCCACCCTATGTACGGGACGTGATATGGATCTTTCGAAGTCATATTAGTAATACGCGGAGGAAATAAGTGAATGCAGAGACGATCGGAATTCAGAAATTCCAAATTCTTTTTCGGTATAATATTTGACCGGACAGTGGATTATATATTATTATAATCCAAGAATTGAGATATTAACTTTGAGGATTTGATAGTTTGGAATTTTATTATATTTGATTTTAGAAATTAGAACGAAAACCACTGAGACAGTGAATCAAGCGTTCTAGAAACCGCTGAAACTTTACAATAAGATTAAGCAATTAAGCGAACGAATCAGGGATTAAGGATCAAGATTGTGACAAGATTAAATATCCTATATGATCATCAAGAGAATTATATTGAGTGGATTAAATTATTTAATCAAGGATTAAATCAAAACAATTTAGGAGTTAAGTGATTTAAATCACTTAAATCAAACAAGAAACAAAACAAATATCTACCAAGCTTCTCCAAGACTCTTTGCACAAGCCCCAAGGTGAGCCACCAGCCACACACATCCAATAATATCTAGATATTATGATCAAAAGGGTGAAGAAAGGAAAAAAGCAAGCAAAAACACATTTCTCCAAAAACTGCCCAGTAGAACCAAGCTTAAGAAAAAAAATTCATATCTCCATTTCTATCCATGATAAAATCACTAAATTTTAACCATAGCTTCTCTACTCCATGGGCAAGATTCGTTCCAAATTTCATGGAAATCCAAGTAGTATAGCCTAGTCAAATCCATGCTTAAAGTTGGAGGACCAAAACTGTCCAGGTTCTGATCAGAAGAAAGATGGGGCTCAAAACCCTAGCTCCCATGGTTGGATTCTTGTGTTCTATAGCTCAAAAGAAAGCCCTTGAAGAGTAGAAGTGTGGTAAAAATTTTAGAACCAAACTCTTAGTTTTTGATTTTATATGATTTTTACAAGATTGACGATGAATAGTGGATCTTAGAAACTAACTTTGTTTTCATGATTTCTTTGGATGATCTAAGGTTTGATTAAGCTAGACAAGGACCATACCAAGCTTATTAAGGTTATATCATACTCCAAGGAAGGTAGATCTCTTGAAACCCTAGCATTTGATTTGAGATTTATGAATGTTTTTGATGGATTTAGCTTGGTATGATTATAGTGATAATTATAAGCATGATTATGTAATTAGTTATATGATTTAAGATGCATGATGATTTTGATGCTAAGATCAGTAGCTTCTGGACTTGTGAGATGATTATTATGTGTATAAGTTGTATTGATGCCCGGTGTGGCTTGGGTTGTTGATTGCGATTTTTGGAACGTTCGTATTATAGCCGTTATAATGCCGAAATTTCGTTAATCATTGAAAACCGTGCATCACAGTAGGTCTAATGGCTGAAACTGGACAAGTATCTAACATGCCCTTGTAGATCTTGAGTCGTAGATCATTTTGGAAAAAGAATCGAATCAAACAGACTTACGGTTTAGGATTTATGACCGATTTACTAAAAGTAGTTCGAATCCGTAAACGAAAGTTCGTAACTGAAATTGAACCCTCGTAAAATATGTAAAGTCATGACGAATCTTGGTAAATAAATACTAAAGGTAAAAAAAAGGTGTGAAAGAAAACCGTATGTCAAAAGGATCGTTTTTCGATTTATTAAAAATATTCGAGTCGAGGTTAAACGCGAACGAACCCCTAAAAGACGACTCTATTATAACTTCGGTAAAACATTTAGAAAACGGGCGATAAAACTCGGAGTATAATATTGGTTCATAACGATCGACTTTAGAACTTGTATGACTTAAGTATGTCCCAAGTGTAAGTACAGTGACATGTCGTATTAACGAACGAATGTCGGGTCGGATCAATGATAAAAGGAATCCACAAAAAGGGGTATAACGAGATAACTCGAGAACGTGTTTTGATTTAAGTATAACTTAACTTTTAAGATGTTAAGTGATTAATCCCGAATGCCTTGGCTATTTATAGATCACCAAGCTGACCCGGGACCCGCTACCACTACCCCTTACCGTACTCGACTACCAGGCAAGTTTCAATTCCCTTCTTTTAGGCTGTTGTTGTGATTGAATATATATATATATATATATATATATATATATATATATATATATATGTTTTCTGTTATACATATGCCATAGCATGCATGCCTACTTTCAAGTTATATCGTTATGCTTGTTCCCTGATTGTTTATTGGCTTATAAATGAGATAACTAACGTATCAATTATAAGTCGGTTATTGTAAGACCCTCATAGAAGGGCGTATACATCTTATTCGTCAAATATAGACCGGGAGTCAATATTTCTTGATATATCGAGATTACCTCGGAGGAAAATATCTAAGTAAATATTTTCCATTATTCGGCCGACGAATATTATTTGAATATTCGTTCGAGATTATTTATTTAACGATCCTTACTTCAAATAATTATTTGAACGTAACTATTCGACGAATAATATTTTTTTTAATATTCATTCAGAGTCGAATTATTTATCGATTATTATTTCGAATATTCTTCTAAAGGTTGGACTACTAAATGAATATTATTTGGATATTCATTTAGAATATTATTCATTAAATGAATATTACTTTTGAATATTCATTTAATATAGTAATTACCCGATGAATATTATTTTAATGTTCATCTGAAGCTTGATTTATTTATCGAGTCTTATCTCGAATATTCCTTTAAAGCTTGGATTACTAAATGAATATTACTTGATATTCATTTAGAATATTATTCATTAAATGAATATTACTTTTTCAATATTCATTTAAATTCCTAATTAATTATGAATATTATTTTGAATATTCATCCAGGGTTCTATTTAATCATCGAATATTATTTTAAATATTTTAAATATTTCTTTCAGGTCATATTAATTAATGAATATTATTTGGAATATTCATTTGAATATTTAATTATGCAATAAATATTCTCTCGATATTTCTTCAAGGATTATTTGAGAAATACTCTGATTAAAGATATTCTTTCATATTCCTAAATATTCTGTAAAATATTTTAATTCAATAAATATTCTCTGAATATTTATTCCCTACTTAGAATAACCTCAATAAGGTTTATCTTCTTCGATTATTACGGAAAATATTTCGGAGTCATATTATTATTAATCTTATATCAAGAAAGGTTCTCACACATCATTCTTCTTTGCGTCTATCTCCATAATAATAAGGGAACCTTACCTGGAAAATGATATTTATCTTGTCGACTTCCCGGTCATAAAGTATTCTCTTCACTCGCAACTCGGGTGCTATTGACTTATTAAGTCGTTGTTTACCTTCTCATCTTTCGAGGGGTAAGATGGTTGGAACAAGTTGACATTCATTACCAAGCAATAGTTGGAAGTTATTGGTGAATTTTCCTTTCCAACTAGATACGACTACTTTGTGGAGTCTTATCAACAAGTATTATACTTGGGGAAAGGGGGACGAACGTTACATACAGAATCATGAATTCTATTTTAACTAGGAGTCGTGTAAGAGGCCGAGTAGCGCCGGTCCATCCCCTTTGGCCCAACCGTTGGCCGGGGAGAGTTAGTAAGGCGGTATACAAGTAAAGCCGTCAGTTCTTCCTTCTACCGGTAGTAAATCTAATTTGAGCTGTACGATCTCGACTGATCATCAAGATTTGAACAGCGGGCGCGGTGAATACTCCGTCATTGGTTCATCATCCAAACTTATTTATTTCCTGCAACATGATTACTGTTGGCAGAGCTGGAAAAGTGTTCATAACTGGAATTGCAATCTTTTCATGCAAGTTCCTCTTTTTAATGACAATGAGAATATCACGCTTACTTTTGATGTAGCAGATATTTCTACAAACAAATACTTTAAGTTACCTTGTAACTTCATCGTTCATATTATACTGGCATCATTTCCGTAAATGCATGGCATATGGTTTGAAAGATACTTTTGAACTGTTATATATTATCGTTCAGTTATATATTATTGTTGGTGGGCTATTGCTCACCCTTGCTTTATTATTATATCACAACAATAGCTAGACCAGATGACTCGCACAAGGCGCACTCGACGCGGGCGAGGACGATGAGACTACCAGAGCTGAAGAAGAAGTTATTGGTAGGATATATTTATTCTTTCAGTACCAAGTATATGGTCTAGTATGACTTATGTAAATGGATGGCAAAGAGTATGTATTTATATTGAAATTCTTTTGGATTGTAAGAACTCATAATGTAATTAATAAAAATTTGATTGTTACTCTGATTTCATCTCTGGGACTATAACGGGTGTGTTTTACATTGTTGTGTTGGGTCATAGAGATGTAATTTATTTTATGTTAAGGAAAGTTCAAGTGTTGTGGATAGAATTGGAAACCGTAACGACCGGATCCCGGACCCCGGATCTGGGGGTGTTACAACCTAGTTGCCTTCCTTTCTCTATATATTGAAACTTGGAATAATATGAAACAACCTAAGCAAAGAAGGTGATCGTATAAGTCCTTCTTGTCCCACATTGATGGGATTTAAGAACGAGATTCATATCTTGGCTATATATTGTGGTTAGCTTTTTTGGCTAGACTAATATACCACACTAACGGGCTAATAATTCACATTGGCCCAACGAAACCAGTCCAAAATTTTTATCTCTTTCCTTTTTGGGGCTTGATGCATCTGCTCGGCCCATTTCCCCTAGTCAAACTTTATGACCCTCGATGCATTTGCTCGGCCCATACTCTAGTCAAATCTTACGGGAGCTCGATTTATTGAGCAAACCAAGGAAGAAAATAAGGAAACACATTTTAGTTACCAATTTATTAAACAATAGGTGCATATATTTGTGAAAGCAATATAAATACATAAAATTATAATAATTTATATTATTTAAATTAAATTAAGTCGGGATATTACACAAATATATTCAAATAAAGATAAAACATTACAAAATACATTTAGAAAAAAAAATAAAATATTACATAAAAATAAATTAGAATCATTACAATATCACATAAAAATATTGAACATATTAGGATCATATGACAAGAATAAAGATCCACCTCTTAAAATGGAACATCTAATGATGAAATTCAAGGGTCTCAAAATAATATTTATAGATTTTGATTATCTTCGAAGAAGAAGAATTGAAATGTCCGATGACTAAATCGATAATTTAGTTTTTATTTCATTTTATTTGAAGTTGTATCATCATGAAATTATTCATATTGTATTATTTTATTTTATATTTTTAATTTTCATGTATTTTAAAATTTGATGTATTTTAAAATTTTATTTTATAATTTATCGTGAATTTTAATTACATTCCAAACTTAATTAATTTACATTTAATAGCATTACAAAATCAACAAAAAAAAGATAATAATATTATAATAATAAAAGATTTAAATCATTAAATAATGAATCACTTATTAGTCCATGATTTGAGTGATTTGGGGCAATACGATACCAAAATTGGATTTTTAATTCACGAAAGAGAAAATGACTAAAATAGTTCATTGTTTATGTTTATTTGCCAAAAGTAATCATTTTCATAAACATCATCCAAAATATCCATTTCGATCAAATACTCCATTTGCAATAAAGTATGGAGTATCAGAAGTGATACTTCTCATCCCGTATTGATACTCCACTTGGAGTATCAAACATTTAGATACTCCATTACTAGTGGAGTACTATCCAATCTGATACTCCATTGTTGGTGGAGTAATCCCTGATTTTGGGAGTAACTTATCATCTTAATATTTCACTGCCATCATACCGGTAGTGGAGTAATTCCTGATTTTGGGAGTAGCTTAGCATCCTAATATTTCAATACAAGTATTTGGTGAGTATTTAGGATCATATTTACGAAATATAAATATTTTGGACATATTTTACAGAAACTTAAGTAAAGTCAATTTATTTTTCTAAATCTCTTTTCTCCTCATCTTTTTCATTATTGATGCATATAAATTATTTTTTACTTTTTTTTTGACAAACAAAAAAATTTTATTAACTAGAAAACTTAGCCGGAACAAACCCCCGACTATCAATACAACCAGGTTGGAAAACAATTAAACAAGCTAAACAATTAGCCGCATTGTTCCCTGATCATTTTACAAGCTGAATATTTAAAATATTCTTGACAGAAAAAATGATTACTATAGAATCTCGAACAATCCAAGCGACACCAACATCCCTGAAAAAAAAAGCAGCATCACAATTGACCTTCACATATAAAAAATCGGCGATAGTCCAGTGTTCAGACCCTTGAACAATCTTTCGTTGTGAAAGGTGAGCTCTTGCGACATTCACTATCGTTCCAGCTATGATACGAGCTTCCTAGATTTTCCAAGACACCATGGAAATCATTCTCAACACACTAAAAACAAAAATAACAACAAATAAAATGACGGCTAACAATCGCACACAAAGCGATACCATACCAAAAAACCCAAAAAATCAAAACCTCGAAATGACATCAAATATTGGTATGATGTTAAGCCGGAGATTTAGAGTCTAAGGATGATTTTTATTTGAAGATTCGAGCTAAAGACCTATGCAAATCTGATAAAGCTCAAATAGGTTTTATTGAATGAAAAACAAGAAAGAGGGGTTAGATGAGAAGATGGAGGGCCGAAAGTGGGTTGATGGAAGGATGGATGATTAAAGAGATAGAGGAAGATTGTAGATTTGGGGCCTGATTAATGAAAAATGGGGGAGTCGACTTTCATTGAGCCGAGAGAGAGAAGCTAGGCTTCCTAATATTTTTTTACTTTTTAATAACATCTTTTTATATCTTCCGATATCATTAGTACATTTCATTAATAAAAAATGGATTAGAACATAGGAATAAAGATATTATTATTCGTAATTATTTTTAATATATTAAGAGCATCTAATGGGATTGGTTAAAATACTTGCCTAAACTAATAAAAAAAATAATGATTGCTTATATGTTATTGAATTTGTAAGTTGTGCTCCAACGAAATTAATTATATTAATTAAATTTATATGTACAATTTTATTACAGTTTTTGAGAGTTTCGACAAGTTTGGACAATATGAAATTGCCAATAATTTTAGTTAAGAATTTTGCATGAATAGAATTTCATAATTTATACAAATTATGTATAATTTTTACCACATAATTTTGTTTTTACTAAAGATTTTTTTCATTAAAAATGCTCTGAATATTTGAGAGGTAACTTAATAATAATATTTTTGGAAAGTCTTTTAGGAGCTTCTTGTTGTTTGTTCTAACTTCGGGTAACCATGTGCCTGTTTATGCGGAGTTGTCTTTCCATCGTACCCTTAAATGGTTGGGCTTTTACTTAATGGGCCTTTGTTTCATTCATTAGATTAAAAATCTTAGGATGACAAAACGTCAAGTTGGATAAGATATGGCAAAATTCAGAGACCCAAGTTCAAATCCATTGGATTTCGATTCAGTGTTTATTTGGAGGGTCTAAAAACACATACTAATCCAGCTTAATATTTATACAATTATTAATTCTAATTATTAATTTTTTAGTATCTCAGTCCATACTAAAATTACAATACATTATATTCACTAAAAATAAATTGTAAATATAATTTAGTAAATTGTTAAATAAACTAGATGCATTGCTATTTAAACTACAATTAATGAGTACACATAATTATTCTCAATGAAAATAAAATCAAGTAACTTTATTATTGAAAATCATGGAAATTGATGTAAATAAAATATTTTAAAATAAAAATTGGAACTTAAATAGTAAAAATAGTAGTTTATTGATCAATTATCACAATTTATTACTTTCATTAAAAGTTTATTAAAATAGTAGCGTAAAACTTTTGTCAACAATATCTGTACATGATCTATTTATATAATTATTAATAAAGAGAAATTTTAAGAAAAGATTTAGGAATAATTTAAAAATATATTTCTTTCTTGTACTTAGGTATATATAAAAAACATTATTAATGCTTTGATCTAGCGCAGAACACTTTTTCCCCAAAAATCGCCCGAACCATCAAATTAGGTCGACCAAATTCAAAATTTTAATTTTTTATTGTTTAAGTTTAGACTAGCTTATAACCCATGCATGGGTTTCTTTTAATATATTATAAATTTTATTTTATGCTATAATTATGTTTTTATATAATCATTATTTTGTAAAAATTATTTTAAAATTATTTTAATATAATTTAATATAAATTTAGTTAATAATATGCATGATTTAAAATTTATATTAGAATTTTAAGTTAAATATGTCGTTGACAGGATTCGAAACTTGATTTTTTTGTAAAGTTCTTTAATCATAAAATATACCTTATAATTAAATCTAACGGTTCTTATTAGTTATCTAAAAATCTAACAGCAAAATGGTGTAATATTTTTGGGTATAGAGTAATGATTTCAAAATTATGTGGTTTAAAACTTATATTATAAAATTTTTTAAAAAAATATGTCGTCAGAATGAATTCGAACATTGAAATTTTAGTAAATTAATTTAAACATATAATATATTTAATTATTAGGTCTAATGGTTCTGATTTTTTACTAAAAATCTAACTGTCATTATTCGTTGTATACAGATTTGTATTATATTTTGTTAGTGATTAGACGATATAGTGCTATATTTTTTGATATATATTAATTATTGTAAGGTTATATTTTAAAGTAAAAGTTAACGTGTTTTATTTAGAAAGAAATATTATTAATGATATTTTAGGTGTTTATAAAAGGTAATATCATTAATTAATTAAAAGTAATGTAAGAACCCAGATTTTTGGGTAGAATTAAAACTTTTATTATGTATTGATATAAGAATGAACAGTGGTTACAACTACAATGTAATACTGGCTTTAAAGGATGAAGAATGGAAGGATAAAAGATTCCAAGGTTATATGTCCTGAAGGATGCTATTGGGTGATAACTTAGATTAGAATAATCTATCTCCTAGAAAGTTAAGATAAGATTCCCTAGAGAGAAATAGATACCCTCATGTCATCCAAATCAATATCTATTATAAGCCCAGCGGTTCCGTAAAAAGGTTAAGGAACACTCGAGGGTGAACCAGGTTCATTTTCCTAATTATAGGAATTAAATAAAAATAAGTGATGAATAGTGATTTTGGTGGAATTTGGAATATTATTATAATAATGTTATACCCGGTATTCGGAACGGATTTCTGAGTTCGTATTAGTGATCCAGGAGGAAAATAAGTGTATGTAAAAGCTGTCGGATTCAGAAAAAGAGAACTTTTATTTTCTCCGAGATTTCCCTGGACACTGCAAGACTTAAGGATTTATAAAAGAGAATTAAGGAATTTAAATTCGAGAAGTATTAAGAAAGATGAGGAATAGTAGTATAAATATTAAGAAGGTTTTCGGTAAAACCCTAACTAGAAACGAATGAGTTAGTCCCTCGAACGAGCAACGAATTGAGCAATAACCGGACAAAGAACAAACAGAGGATCAAGATGCATGCATGTACAAGGAGATAAGACCAAGTAACTAAGTAGTTACATGAGCAACTAGTATACTTAGCAAACATAACCAAGTACTTAGCTTCTTGTCATCATCTTACCATTACAAACCAACACTTGTCCATTTAATTACATCATGCATGATCTAGAACTTTATTAAAGCTACTTTATGGACAAGATATTATCCAAAGACATTCAATAATTCACTTTAGATAAGATAAGAGCAAGATCAAAGCCAAGCAAACACCACCTCTCCCCCATTTTTCCAGCAGTTGCATTTTCCAGGGCAGGGGTCTTTGCCATTTTTTTTCACCTAGATCTACTCATCTAAAAATCATGAAAAAATTCATGGAGCTTCTACACATCAAGGTGAAGTTGGGGATTTAATTTCATAATTTTTGAAGATCGTTTGGATGGGTAAATAAATTCGAGAAGTTCACTGTTTTTCCCCCAAAACCAAGGCACTTCGAATTTTGGAGTTTTAAGATTTCAAAATCCACCTTCCAACCATTGTTTGATCTCCAAATTTTTATGGTGAGTCCTATATTTCATAAAAATGATCTCCTAGAAATCTTAGCTTCAAACTCCATGTTTTCCATTTTCAAATAAATCCTCAAAGATGAGGGTGAATAGTGTTTTCAAGAAACTAACTTTGATTTCTTGGTTTCTTTGGATGATTTAAGCTTTGTTAAAGCCATACAAGGACTATATAAGGGTTATTATAGCTTGTACACTCTCCAAGGAAGGTATAATTCTTAAGAACCCAAGATCTTACTTTGAGTTTTATATATGTTCTTGATGGTTTTAGATTAGTTAAGATTATGGTGTTGTTATATGCATAAAAGCATGATTATGTAGTTAGTAGTGATGATTTAAGAGTTTTGATGATTATGATGGTTAATTGAAACCTTCTTGGACTGGTTAAGATGAAAACCATGTATAGTATGCCCGATGTGGCTTGGATTGATTGTTATGAATTTTAGAACGTTCGATTTATAGCCGTCGTAATGCCGAATTTTCGTTAGACTATTAAACACCGAGCATCACAGTAGCTATAACTCACTGTACAGCTTCATTTTCTGCCATGATAGGATAGATTATGTTTCAAGCTTCGTTTTGATATAAAGATCGCATGAGATGGACTTACGGTTTAGGAGCTATGATTAAATTCGTAAAAGTAGTTCGAATCCGTAAACGAAAGTTCGTAACTGTAATTGAACCCTCGTAAACTATGTAACGTCATGGCGAATCTTGGTAAATAAATACTAGAGGTAAAAAGGAAGGCGTGAAAGAAAACCGTATGTCAAAAAGATCATTTTTCGATTTATTAAAAATGTTCGAGTCGAGGTTAAACGCGAACGAACCCCTAAAAGACGACTCTTTTATAACTTCGGTAAAACACTTAGAAAACGGACGATAAAACTCGGAGTATAGTATTGGTTCGTAACGATCGACTTTAGAACTCATATGACTTAAGTATGTCCCAAGTATAAGTACAATGACATGTCGTATTAACGAACGGATGTCGGGTCGGATCAGTGATAAAAGTAATCCACTAAAAGGGGTATAACGAGATAACTCAAGAACGTGTTTCGAATTAAGTATAACTTAACTTTTAATATGTTAAGTGATTAATCCCGAATGCCTTGGCTATTTATAGATCACCAAGCTGAACCGGGACCCGCTACCACTACCCCTTACCGTACTCGACTACCAGGCAAGTTTCAATTCCCTTCTTTTAGGCTGTTGTTGTGATTGAATAAATAAATATATATATGCTGATATACATATGCCATTGCATGCATGCCTACTTTCAAGTTGAAGTGATATACTTGTTCCCTGAATGTTATTGTTGGCTTATAAGCTAGATAGTTATATATCAGTTATAAGCCGATTATTGTAAGACCCTCATAGAAGGGCGTATATATCTTATTAATCAAAAATAGACCGGGAGTCAATATTCCTTGATATATCGAGATTACCTCGGAGCAAAATATTTAAGTAAATATTTTCTATTATTTGGGCGACGAATATTATTTGAATATTCGTTCGAGACTAATTATTTTAACGATCCTTACTTCAAATAATTATTTGAACGTAACCATTCGACGAATAATATTTTTCAATATTCATTCAAAGTCGAATAGGTTATCGATTATTATTCCGAATATTCTTCTAAAGATTGGACTACTAAATGAATATTATTTGAATATCCATTTAGAATATTACTTTATTAAATGAATATTACTTTTGAATATTCATTTAAGATATTACTTACTTGATGAATATTATTCTAATATTCATCCGAAGCTTGATTTATTTATCGAGTCTTATCTCGAATATTCCTTTAAAGCTTGGATTACTAAATGAATATTACTTGATATTCATTTAGAATATTATTCATTAAACGAATATTACTTTATCAATATTCATTTAAATTCCTAATAAATTTATGAATATCATTTTGAATATTCATCCAGGGTTCTATTTAATCATCGAATATTATTTTAAATATTTTAAATATTCCTTTCAGGACTTATTAAGTAATGAATATTATTTTGAATATTCATTTGATTATTTAATTGTGCAATAAATATTCTCTCGATATTTCTTCAAGAATTATTTGGGAAATACTCTGATTAAAGATATTCTTTCATATTCCTAAATAATCTGTAAAATATTTTAATTCAATAAATATTCTCTGAATATTTATTCCATGCTTAGAATAACCTCGATAAGGTTTATCTTCTTCGATTATTACAGAAAATATATCGGAGTCATATTATTATTAATCTTATATCAAGAAAGGTTCTCAGACATCATTTTCTTTGAGTCTACCCCCTTAATAATAAGGGAACCTTACTTGGAAAATGTTATTTATCTTGTCGACTTCCCGGTCATAAAGTATTCTCTTCACTCGCAACTCGGGTGCTGTTGACTTATTAAGTCATTGTTTACCTTCTCATCTTTCGAGGGGTAAGATTGTTGGAACAAGTTGATATTCGATACCAAGCCACAGCTTGGAAGTTATTGGTGAATTTTCCTTTCCAACTAGATACGACTACCTTGTAGAGTCTTATCAACAAGTGTTATACTTGGGGAAAGGGGGACGAACGTTACATTCAGAATCATGAATTCTATTTGAACTAGGAGTCGTGTAAGAGGCCGAGTAGCGCCGGTCCATCCCCTTTGGCCCAACCGTTGGCCGGGGAGAGCTAGTAAGGCGGTAGACAAGTAAAGCCGTCAGTTCTTCCTTCTACCGGTAGTAAATCTAAATTGAGCTGTACGATCTCGACTGATCATCAAGATTGGAACAACGGGCGCGGTGAATACTCCATCATTGGTTCATCATCCAAATTTATTTATTTCCTGCAACATGATTACTGTTGGCAGAGTTGGAAAAGGGTCATAACTGGAATTGCAACCTTTTCTTGCAAGTTCCTCTTCTTAATAACAATAAGAATATCTCGCTTACTTTGATGTAGCAGATATTTCTACAAACAAATACTTTAAGTTACCTTGTAACTTCATCGTTCATATTATACTGGCATCATTTCCGTAAATGCATGGCATATGGTTTGAAAGATACTTTTGAACTGTTATACATTATCGTTCAGTCATATATTATTGTTGGTGGGCTATTGCTCACCCTTGCTTTATTATTATATCACAACAACAGCTAGACCAGATGACTCGCACAAGGCGCA
The DNA here is from genome assembly GCA_036435485.1 of Saposhnikovia divaricata. Taxonomy (NCBI): domain Eukaryota; kingdom Viridiplantae; phylum Streptophyta; class Magnoliopsida; order Apiales; family Apiaceae; genus Saposhnikovia; species Saposhnikovia divaricata. The sequence continues at coordinate 42,074,185 of CM071599.1, forward strand.
CTCGACGCGGGCGAGGACGATGAGACTACCAGAGCTGAAGAAGAAGCTATTGGTAGGGTATATTTATTCTTTCAGTACCAAGAATATGGTCTAGTATGACTTATGTAAATGGATGGCAAAGAGTATGTATTTATATTGAAATTCTTTTGGATTGTAAGAACTCATAATGTGATTAATAAAAATTTGAGTGTTACTCTGATTTCATCTCTGGGACTATAACGGGTGTGTTTTATATTATTGTGTTGGGTTATAGAGACGTAATTTATTTTATGTTAAGGAAAGTTCAAGTGTTGTGGACAGAATTGGAAACCGTAACCACCGGATCCCGGACCCCGGATCTGGGGGTGTTACAGAAGTGGTATCAGAGCGTACGTTATAAACCCCAGAGATGAGGTGACGTTGAAACAATAAATTCAATAAGATAATAAGAACTCTTGCCAAGTTCATAGTCGGACTACTTAATGTAGTGATGACATATAAAACCCTTATGGGAACTCGTAAGTATAATGATAGTAACTTAGCTCGATATCGTATCGACGAGTAAGGCGACTGACCTTGAGGCATACGAGCAACAGCGCGATGATGCTTTATATGCTGAAGATCAGCGGGTAATTCGATGGAGTACCCTACTGGAGACCCGGAAGAGGTTCCAGCAGATAAAGAAAATCCTGTTAGGATAAGGAGCTTACCCATGGGTAATGAGGGTCGCAGCCAAAATGACTGTGATGATTAAGAAATGGTGCTCAGAAAAGTGAGTATAAAGAACCGAGATATTATTAAGAGATCTGAAGATGCATGTTGAATTCATAGCCGGACTACCAGATGTAGTACCAGCAAGAAAGAAGGATTGGAAGAATTACTGGAGATCTTATACGGAAATAGATGAGAATCCTTAGAGATTTTCATCTTAACAAAGAAAGAGCTAGAGGGATGTATGATTATCAAAGACATCGATTTAGGGCGAGGAGCAGAGTCCCTAGGAATAGTTGAGAAGGAGGCAGTAAGTGCCATATCATTTGATAAATGAATTAGTATGAATATGGTCAGTAATAATTCGCCATGAGAAGGCAGGTGTCGTAGGTTGTAAATTATGGAACCAAATTGAGGTTGATAAGGTGGTTTTATTAAGGAAAATGTTCATTTTATGAATGAATCATTTAGAAAGTAAAGACATTGGGAAGTGATAGCATGATTGGGTAAAGTTATATAAGGAAGTAGTAAGCAAGACAATGATCTCAGAACCTACCGGAAGATAAGACCAGTGAGTCAAGATGAACTCGTAATGAGACTACTGCCAGAGACTGAGTATAGAGTTAATTCAACTCAGTTAAATGATGAACCAGAAACGTCAGATGCATGTGATTCAGAGGAATATTAAATTCCTTCTTCTCTTTGAATGGATTATAGTAGTTACCTTAAGTTTACTCCGACACGGAACTATAATAGATCAAGTAATACGATCAGCAGTTAAAGAGAAAAATGTGAGAAAATCTTCCTGGAGCTAAAAGGTGAAATTGGTAATGACCAAGAGCTGGCATTGCTTAATGGAAAAAGGAGACTTTGTGCTTCCAATGACGCTTCGCATAAAGGGTTAGGTAGACCGACATTTGGTAGTATTGAATATCAGGACGTTGTGACAGGTTTCAGTTTGAAACTATTGATTCCCTTCTAAGGGATGTATATAATTGATTCCTCTCCAGTGGGTAAACTTCCAATCCGATGATGATTATTTCGTTAACTATGACTGCTTATGATTCCGCCTGCTTGGAGGTTCATAGAACTATTCTTCAGGTTTCGAAACTGGTCTCCTTAATGTTACCAGTAGGTGGGTAGATTGATCAAAATTTCCCTGAGTCTGGAAAGGAATTCGGTGAATTTTGGCAAACCTTGTCTTTCTGATTATCAGAGAATGTCATGGAAGAGAGTAAAAAAAAAAAAAAAAAATTGGAGCAAACCCTGTGATTTGGGTAAGGATGCTGTAAAATGGGTTAGTAAACGGACCCTGAGCATTACAATCGACGGTAGTGATAAAATGATGAAGTGAGATTGGGCGAAAATAGGAAATGTAAGTAAGAAACCAGCCGGATTGAGAAATTCTAGGATTGACTTAAATGAAAAGGCTGTTATGCCAGGAATGGTAAGCTTGTGTGGCACGCAGGATTGATAAGAATAGTTGAAAAGATAAAAATGGAGGAAAGGTGACCGGAGACGGTGCCGAGTAGTCGATTAAGACTTATATGGAGTAAAGTTTTGGAAAGGTAGAAAGGTATCAAAGAAGAAGGCACTATGCCGGCAATTGCTAGAAAAGTAATGCTATTAGCCAACCCCTAAAATCATATATTTTTATGTGTGGCCAGTTGAGGCCAAGTCCCAACGGACTATAAAGTGACTGGACCAGCAATGAAAAGACAAAGCAGGGTTGCTTCTAAGAAAGCACCGACTGCAAGGGCTTCTGATATAAAGGAAACATTAATGAGATCGTTTGAATCTTCTGCCGAACAACCCACGTTTTGATTGGGAATTCACTAGACCTTTTTGGGATGGGGTCACCCGTACTAAAGTGACTCATGTGTATATGGTTGTTCAAGATTTCGAGTAAAATGGAAGTATAGTGACTTGAGATGTGTGATGTTAGGGTATCATGAATACCATGAATATATTATGACGGAGGAAAGTAAACAATGAAGGTATATGAAGAGGGTATAGAAAAGGTCAGAAATTGAACAGTATGCTGTAGGAATTTTGTCTGAGGCAAGTACCTTTGCGAAGAACGATAAGCACTAAGAGATTCACGTTGAACTCGACCAATATCTTCCAGAACATCCTTGCTACCATTAACAAGTTCGGTAAGAGAAGAGATTGGCATACGTTGCCTTTTTGGAAGGCCAAATAGGCTGACAACTATCTGAAAGAAGAGGGTGGCATTAAACCACCGATCGATTATCAAATGAGAATGATTGAAAAGAGACCTTTATTAAGGATACATGATCTGATTGCCAATTATAAGATGCAAGAATTCCTTGGCAGTTGAATTAAGGATAGGATATCCATAAATTAAGACAAACCCTGGGGAATGCACAAGGGGTGGCATTAACCCTAATAACGACATTATGACTTCAGATGTTATGAGCTGGACTTGCTAAGGCAACAATGACCGGTAAGGATTATTAAAAAGAGTTCTGGAAAGAACATAGATAGAATTATTAGAGTATTGATCAATGACATTTTGATATACCCGGTACCCAGAAAATACCGGAGGAATGATAAGGATGGCCTACGAAACCTTACAAGGAAAAAGGGTAATATTCCGAACTTAAAAAATGGAAGTTTGGTAAGGAATGTATGACATCGTAACAATAATGCCAGATGAGGCATGTATGAAACCCTGAGGAAGTATGGGTTGAACCAATAAGGTTGAGATTATCCTAAAACAAGAAGGGATTTAAGTAAGGAAATATCCTAGGTATGATTTGGAGTACCTGTAGTCAAGATCGCACTAGAAAGGTGGAAGCAATGACTTTTGGAAAGGACTGATAGATGCTTTCTCTCATTCAGCAGAATTTAAGGGAGAATGCTTCCACCCTGAGTTGGAATAGATCTAGAAAACATTGATTATTATAATCAGGAAAGGCCAACGAGGTGGCCGACACTTTAAATATAGGGGAGTAAGCATAAATGCTCAGACCAAAGAAATAGAATGATTATGTAAGGACCTTGATGGTCATAATGTGGTAGAGGAAGTTACATTCCATTTGATGATTGTGCCAGGATCAACTATAAGAATGGTTTAAGTAAAGATTCGATTCCTGATGTTGCCAGTAGCACATTACCGACATTAGGAGGCTCTACGACAGACCAGACCAAATTCCCCAAGAGACTCGCCTTTTCTTTGGAAAGAGAGAGGGGAGGTTAAGTAACAATGAATTGGTAGTAAATGACCAGAAGTAGAGAAGGTACAAATACTGATAAGCCAAATGGCACGATGATGAATGACAAGCAAGTTTATGTTGGTGTATTTCTGTGCAAACAAGATAGAGAATTATGAGGTTGGCAAGCGATTAAGCAAACCGCTAAGCTTTTAGTCTTCTACCGGAGATATATGATTAATAATCTCACCAGCATGTTCCAGCTGCGATGCTGGAAGCTTTCCTGCAATTTTTTTTTTCTGCTTCAGGTAATATCTACGTCAAGTTCAGGAAGCGTTCCTTATGGATAGGAAATAGTGATTATTTTGTTTTCCTAGAGGATCTTGAATTGACAATTATGATGCTTAGTTATTAAAGCACTGCGTAAACGATAAGCGATGGTGATCCTTATGAGAAATTAGGTGGTAACGACTGTGGAAATGTCGAATTGAATCTAAGTTAGAGAAATCATCCAGGTTTATTTCGGATGGTGTAATTTCTGGAATGACGGGATATTTGAAATAAATGATTAGGCTATGATGGTTCATAGAATGATTATAGTAGAAATGAAGACAAGCAACTGATTGAGATGAATGAAGAGTCGAGGATTAATAAGAAAGTCAGATATGCGGACTCATGAGAAGCTCCAGTAATGAAGCGAGAAGAGTATGGAATTGGCAAGGTAAGGGTATTGGCCAAAACGGAAAGTTGGAATTAGGAGCATGAATGACATACAAATTGGCTCCTTTTTAAGACTGGAAAATCCGAGGAAATATGGAATAGTTTGATTGAGTAATAAAAAAGACTCATGGAATGAGAAAGTGAAATCTAGATGGTTGAACAAAGGAAAGTTTGACCACAAACGTGCCACGTATATTGAATAAAGGTAACACGCGTTCCCCTAATAAGGTGACGGTGGAGTTCAATAACAGAAGTGAATGAGAACTAGATGATAAGATGGATGTGATTGATAAAGAAAAGAATGGGAAATAATAATTGAATGTGAAGCAAGAAATGTTATGAATGGATTGATGAATGGGTTCTTCTTAATGAGCTCTCGGAATGACAACCTGATAGTGTTAGAATTATGAGTATGAAAGAGCCAGTGTCGGGGCATGAAATGTGAGTAATAATAATGTCAAGCGGGAAATCCAAGATTTAACCTGAGAGGTTGAAGGATTTTCCAAAAAGTAGTTGATACTAATATCGAACAAGAGTATAGGTCCACCGAATGATGGACAGAGCAACAAGGACATGTGATATGTGAGATTACGAAAAAGTGGAATTTGATACGAATATGATTATTTCTCTTCTCTAATAAACCTCTATAGTTCAGAGGTAAATTCTAAATATGATATTTTGACAATCATGAAAACTTTCATATATGATTCTTTGAAATTCGTTCTTTTCTTCTCCCTTATTTATCTTCTTCTAAATTGAGAAGAACAACCCTTTAAGGAGGGGAGGTAATACTACGTGACTCTCTGTCTGTGTGATAGGAGTCTAAGTGGAATGCCATTAATTGTTTAATTGCTTGTCAAGTACTAAAGGCTGGCCCCCTTTTGTACTAACTATGCAATATAACAAATGTTCATTGATCACAGTGATCTCTCGACAAAATTTTCCACCTAAATATATATACATCGAGATTGCGAAGATTAAAACGATTAGGAATTGCAAAATTACGAGTGAGGTTATCTCCGGACTTCGTAGCGCGTTAGTGATACCGAAGTCACTGCACGTACCAATAAGGTTAATAGTATAAGAACGGACAAGAGCGTATACCGGATGATGTGTTGTGCGAAAGTATCAAAGAATTGGTAGAACGGATAAGGGTGTATTGTAACACCAGTATGAGATGCTTTAGAAAGATTGGAGTGTGTAAGGATCGACCAGAGAATTGGAAAGTGAAATAACCAACAAATACCCAATTGTCTTCTACCTGATTCCGGGACGGAATCCTTTTAAGGAGGGGAGACTGTAAGAACCCAGATTTTTGGGTAGAATTAAAACTTTTATTATGTATTGATATAAGAATGAACAGTGGTTACAACTACAATGTAATACTGGCTTTAAAGGATGAAGAATGGAAGGATAAAAGATTCCAAGGTTATATGTCCTGAAGGATGCTATTGGGTGATAACTTAGATTAGAATAATCTATCTCCTAGAAAGTTAAGATAAGATTCCCTAGAGAGAAATAGATACCCTCATGTCATCCAAATCAATATCTATTATAAGCCCAGCGGTTCCGTAAAAAGGTTAAGGAACACTCGAGGGTGAACCAGGTTCATTTTCCTAATTATAGGAATTAAATAAAAATAAGTGATGAATAGTGATTTTGGTGGAATTTGGAATATTATTATAATAATGTTATACCCAATATTCGGAACGGATTTCTGAGTTCGTATTAGTGATCCAGGAGGAAAATAAGTGTATGTAAAAGCTGTCGGATTCAGAAAAAGAGAACTTTTATTTTCTCCGAGATTTCCCTGGACACTGCAAGACTTAAGGATTTATAAAAGAGAATTAAGGAATTTAAATTCGAGAAGTATTAAGAAAGATGAGGAATAGTAGTATAAATATTAAGAAGGTTTTCGGTAAAACCCTAACTAGAAACGAATGAGTTAGTCCCTCGAACGAGCAACGAATTGAGCAATAACCGGACAAAGAACAAACAGAGGATCAAGATGCATGCATGTACAAGGAGATAAGACCAAGTAACTAAGTAGTTACATGAGCAACTAGTATACTTAGCAAACATAACCAAGTACTTAGCTTCTTGTCATCATCTTACCATTACAAACCAACACTTGTCCATTTAATTACATCATGCATGACCTAGAACTTTATTAAAGCTACTTTATGGACAAGATATTATCCAAAGACATTCAATAATTCACTTTAGATAAGATAAGAGCAAGATCAAAGCCAAGCAAACACCACCTCTCCCCCATTTTTCCAGCAGTTGCATTTTCCAGGGCAGGGGTCTTTGCCATTTTTTTTCACCTAGATCTACTCATCTAAAAATCATGAAAAAATTCATGGAGCTTCTACACATCAAGGTGAAGTTGGGAATTTAATTTCATAATTTTTGAAGATCGTTTGGATGGGTAAATAAATTCGAGAAGTTCACTGTTTTTCCCCCAAAACCAAGGCACTTCGAATTTTGGAGTTTTAAGATTTCAAAATCCACCTTCCAACCATTGTTTGATCTCCAAATTTTTATGGTGAGTCCTATATTTCATAAAAATGATCTCCTAGAAATCTTAGCTTCAAACTCTATGTTTTCCATTTTCAAATAAATCCTCAAAGATGAGGGTGAATAGTGTTTTCAAGAAACTAACTTTGATTTCTTGGTTTCTTTGGATGATTTAAGCTTTGTTAAAGCCATACAAGGACTATATAAGGGTTATTATAGCTTGTACACTCTCCAAGGAAGGTATAATTCTTAAGAACCCAAGATCTTACTTTGAGTTTTATATATGTTCTTGATGGTTTTAGATTAGTTAAGATTATGGTGTTGTTATATGCATAAAAGCATGATTATGTAGTTAGTAGTGATGATTTAAGAGTTTTGATGATTATGATGGTTAATTGAAACCTTCTTGGACTGGTTAAGATGAAAACCATGTATAGTATGCCCGGTGTGGCTTGGATTGATTGTTATGAATTTTAGAACGTTCGATTTATAGCCGTCGTAATGTCGAATTTTCGTTAGACTATTAAACACCGAGCATCACAGTAGCTATAACTCACTGTACAGCTTCATTTTCTGCCATGATAGGATAGATTATGTTTCAAGCTTCGTTTTGATATAAAGATCGCATGAGATGGACTTACGGTTTAGGAGCTATGATTAAATTCGTAAAAGTAGTTCGAATCCGTAAACGAAAGTTCGTAACTGTAATTGAACCCTCGTAAACTATGTAACGTCATGGCGAATCTTGGTAAATAAATACTAGAGGTAAAAAGGAAGGCGTGAAAGAAAACCGTATGTCAAAAAGATCATTTTTCGATTTATTAAAAATGTTCGAGTCGAGGTTAAACGCGAACGAACCCCTAAAAGACGACTCTTTTATAACTTCGGTAAAACACTTAGAAAACGGACGATAAAACTCGGAGTATAGTATTGGTTCGTAACGATCGACTTTAGAACTCATATGACTTAAGTATGTCCCAAGTATAAGTACAATGACATGTCGTATTAACGAACGGATGTCGGGTCGGATCAGTGATAAAAGTAATCCACTAAAAGGGGTATAACGAGATAACTCAAGAACGTGTTTCGAATTAAGTATAACTTAACTTTTAATATGTTAAGTGATTAATCCCGAATGCCTTGGCTATTTATAGATCACCAAGCTGAACCGGGACCCGCTACCACTACCCCTTACCGTACTCGACTACCAGGCAAGTTTCAATTCCCTTCTTTTAGGCTGTTGTTGTGATTGAATAAATATATATATATATATATATATGCTGATATACATATGCCATTGCATGCATGCCTACTTTCAAGTTGAAGTGATATACTTGTTCCCTGAATGTTATTGTTGGCTTATAAGCTAGATAGTTATATATCAGTTATAAGCCGATTATTGTAAGACCCTCATAGAAGGGCGTATACATCTTATTAATCAAAAATAGACCGGGAGTCAATATTCCTTGATATATCGAGATTACCTCGGAGCAAAATATTTAAGTAAATATTTTCTATTATTTGGGCGACAAATATTATTTGAACATTCGTTCGAGACTAATTATTTTAACGATCCTTACTTCAAATAATTATTTGAACGTAACCATTCGACGAATAATATTTTTCAATATTCATTCAAAGTCGAATAGGTTATCGATTATTATTCTGAATATTCTTCTAAAGATTGGACTACTAAATGAATATTATTTGAATATCCATTTAGAATATTACTTTATTAAATGAATATTACTTTTGAATATTCATTTAAGATATTACTTACTTGATGAATATTATTCTAATATTCATCTGAAGCTTGATTTATTTATCGAGTCTTATCTCGAATATTCCTTTAAAGCTTGGATTACTAAATGAATATTACTTGATATTCATTTAGAATATTATTTATTAAACGAATATTACTTTATCAATATTCATTTAAATTCCTAATAAATTTATGAATATCATTTTGAATATTCATCCAGGGTTCTATTTAATCATCGAATATTATTTTAAATATTCCTTTCAGGACTTATTAAGTAATGAATATTATTTTGAATATTCATTTGATTATTTAATTGTGCAATAAATATTCTCTCGATATTTCTTCAAGAATTATTTGGGAAATACTCTGATTAAAGATATTCTTTCATATTCCTAAATAATCTGTAAAATATTTTAATTCAATAAATATTCTCTGAATATTTATTCCATGCTTAGAATAACCTCGATAAGGTTTATCTTCTTCGATTATTACAGAAAATATATCGGAGTCATATTATTATTAATCTTATATCAAGAAAGGTTCTCAGACATCATTTTCTTTGAGTCTACCCCCTTAATAATAAGGGAACCTTACTTGGAAAATGTTATTTATCTTGTCGACTTCCCGGTCATAAAGTATTCTCTTCACTCGCAACTCGGGTGCTGTTGACTTATTAAGTCATTGTTTACCTTCTCATCTTTCGAGGGGTAAGATTGTTGGAACAAGTTGATATTCGATACCAAGCCACAGCTTGGAAGTTATTGGTGAATTTTCCTTTCCAACTAGATACGACTACCTTGTAGAGTCTTATCAACAAGTGTTATACTTGGGGAAAGGGGGACGAACGTTACATTCAGAATCATGAATTCTATTTGAACTAGGAGTCGTGTAAGAGGCCGAGTAGCGCCGGTCCATCCCCTTTGGCCCAACCGTTGGCCGGGGAGAGCTAGTAAGGCGGTAGACAAGTAAAGCCGTCAGTTCTTCCTTCTACCGGTAGTAAATCTAAATTGAGCTGTACGATCTCGACTGATCATCAAGATTGGAACAACGGGCGCGGTGAATACTCCATCATTGGTTCATCATCCAAATTTATTTATTTCCTGCAACATGATTACTGTTGGCAGAGTTGGAAAAGGGTCATAACTGGAATTGCAACCTTTTCTTGCAAGTTCCTCTTCTTAATAACAATAAGAATATCTCGCTTACTTTGATGTAGCAGATATTTCTACAAACAAATACTTTAAGTTACCTTGTAACTTCATCGTTCATATTATACTGGCATCATTTCCGTAAATGCATGGCATATGGTTTGAAAGATACTTTTGAACTGTTATACATTATCGTTCAGTCATATATTATTGTTGGTGGGCTATTGCTCACCCTTGCTTTATTATTATATCACAACAACAGCTAGACCAGATGACTCGCACAAGGCGCACTCGACGCGGGCGAGGACGATGAGACTACCAGAGCTGAAGAAGAAGCTATTGGTAGGGTATATTTATTCTTTCAGTACCAAGAATATGGTCTAGTATGACTTATGTAAATGGATGGCAAAGAGTATGTATTTATATTGAAATTCTTTTGGATTGTAAGAACTCATAATGTGATTAATAAAAATTTGAGTGTTACTCTGATTTCATCTCTGGGACTATAACGGGTGTGTTTTATATTATTGTGTTGGGTTATAGAGACGTAATTTATTTTATGTTAAGGAAAGTTCAAGTGTTGTGGACAGAATTGGAAACCGTAACCACCGGATCCCGGACCCCGGATCTGGGGGTGTTACAGTAAACCTCTTTTAATTAAAAAAATGCAATCGGCTAATTATCACCAATAATATTATTTTATTATTTATTTTAATAATTAGGACGACCATGTTGAAAATCGAACCGACAAACTTTTAAAGCCCGTGCGATGCACGGGTTTCTTTTATTATGTTATAAATTTTATTTTATATTACAATTTTGTTTTTATATAATCATTATTTTTAATATTTTTTAATTTTAATTTAATATAATTTAATATACTCATGTTTACGGATTATGCTAATGTTTCCCTATTATAAACAATGTATACGGATTTTTAATATATTTTATTAATAATTTAAAAATATGGTGTGATATTTTCGGGTATATATTAATGATTATAAGATTAGTTTTAAATCAAAATGGTAACATGTTTCAATTTAAAGGAAAATATTAATGATTGAAAGATAGGATACGATTGATTTTTTAGGTGTTTATAAAAGACAATAAATTCAACTAAAAATAAATGTGATAAAGGCAATCGATTAATTACCGTTAATTATATTATGTTATTATTTATTTTAATAAATAGGATAACCAAACCGAAAATCAAAACATTCAATGTTTCGGCTTTAATATAATAGTATAGATAGATTTGATTTACAGTATACAAAAATATATAATTTTGACTTAATTTCGGTTTTATCAAAATAATTGATCAAATAATTGAACCAAATCAGTTATATTAAAGTGTCCATTGTTTATTGCATAATAATATAATAAAGTAATACATATATATGTATTATCTACTCATCAACATATAATTAAAAAAAAATCTTATTTTATATATAATTTACATTATTATGTATGTGATATTAATTTTCTATAATAAGATAAATTTTTTTTTTGTCAGAAAAATAATTTATTTTAATTTACTGAAAACACACTAACAAACCAAAAACTATAACCGAACTTTACCAACCCATTAAGATTTAGTTTGGTTTAAATCAATTTTATAACATTGAAGTTATAAAATTTAGATTCGTTTCCTCAATTTTGAAACCAAAAATTTCAATTCCATTTTATTCGGACCTCCAAAACCTTTCAAATCTAGCTATGCTTAGCCCCTAACCCCTGCATTGATCAAAATTGCATTGTGGTAGGGGTCCCCTTTAAAACCTTATTATTTATTCATTCGTATGTTAACATGACAACTTACAACTGTATTATGTATGATTCTACAGATGATTCAAGAACATCTGTAGTCGATTAGTTCGTAATTATTAGCGATAATTTGTCTTTTTGTACCATACTAAATTAATTATTTACAATAATTTTGTCATTTTCTTCAATATGATCTCGGAAACTCATTTCACTGTTCCAAGGAAACAACTAAAAGAAACGACAAACTGTAGGAAGATATTAACTAGATTTTGTAAGATTACTTAAATAAACCGTACTGGCATTTTACATGCTGGCACGTAATTAGGGAATATAGATGATCTTAAGAGAATTGATATTTAATTAATTAAGCAATAATTGTCAAAAAGAAACGAGGTTTCCCAACTCAATCTGATCAAGATCTTTGGCGCGACATGGCAGTAGCCTCTGCGTTGCCAACTTGGACCAATCAAACCACGAGTGACCTAATCTCTTTTATTTTTGTTTGCTAGTCTTTCGAGTTGATATCATTATTTTATGCTAATGTATTTTCTGTAAATTGTCGTCAAGTGGTTGAACACATGGGACAAAAAACACATAATGCTGCTCTGAAAGTTACTCCTAGTACTAGAGCGAAATGCTACTCCCTCCGCCCCATAATGTATATGAACAAGTTTGACTTTTATGGAGATTAAGAAAAAATAGTAGAAATAGAGTAAAGTTAGTTGAAAAGTGGGTAAAGTGTTGGGACGTATCAATATTTAATAATAGATTTGAGATAGTGGAGAAAAGTAGTGGATGTAATAGTGTTTATTTAATAAAAAAGTGAAGGAGTAGTGGATGTAATAATGAAAAGTAGTGTTCAAAAATAGTAAGTATATTATGTTCATTCTTTTTGGGACGTACCAAAAAGAAAAGAGGTTTACATAAAATGGGACGGAGGGAGGGAGTATATGCACTACACAATAAATGGTCTTTAGCAACACCTGAAAAAAGTGTAAAAAATCATGAATAATGTTGCCTTAGACAAAAAATTGGTCTAAGGCTACACTTTTTCCAAAATTTGTGGTGTTGGATATAGTCTTGTAACCTTAGGTGCTAAGCCAACATATTGTCCAATTCTATGGCTACATCATTATATATGTTGCCGTAGTTATTTATGGCAACACTTTACGTTCTACAGCAACACCAAATACAATGTTACCATAGACTCTACTGCAACATCGTTTTTTCTTACAGCAACACTATTTTATTTTGTGGTATCATTTATTTTGTGGTAGATCTTATTTTTAATGTAAATTTATAGGTAACTATACTTCTCCAATAATCAAATTGAAAAAATTGATTAGATGATGTGTTTTATAAAATGTTATTAAAAAGTTAATTATAAAAAAATATTACAAAGTTTAATCATATCATTTACCTTCATATTTTTTTAAAAAAAAAATTTCAAAAAGATATTGGGAGTATAGAAAAATGTAAGACTTAATTTAAATATTTTTCTGCAAAAAATAATATCATTTTCTATGAAAATGAATCAAGTGTGACATTACATAATTAATTTTTTATATATTTTTTAGGAGTCATAAAAAATTATATAATGTCAAAAATAAAATTCTATAAAAATAATATGTTATTTCATAATAAAGATATTACATACTACAAAATTACATCATATTTAATATTTCACAAAATAGATATTCTGTTCTGTAGAGAACCAAAAATATAATGTATTGAACTAATTATTGTTATAGGGAGAATATTGTATAACAATATTTTGGAGGTTTGCTGGATTAATGGAGCAAAATACGGATATTTTGCTAAAAGAAGAACAATTGATTAGGGTTTGTGTGTATGAATGTGGCTGAGCTTGATAGGTGTTTTTCAGGTAAACTGTTTCTCATCCGTATCAAGGTGCCTACGTACCCTATTTATAGGGATCAAGCCTGACGTAGTTCTTGGGCCACAAGTTACCTAGGCGGGCTAGGGTTTTAAGAGATAAGCCAAAGTCCAAGCCCATGTAGCTAGGGCTGACGTGGCAATGAGTCATCAATCCTATCCATGATCCATGATCTAGCTGTAGAAGCCCATGGCCTCGAACGGATAGGTTTGGAATGAAAGATCCATCAGGGCCCTTGCATGCGACCATGAGAGGCCTGGCCATGCGAAGCGACCCCTGTGCTTAGCTACTCATGCGACCTTGAGTCTGGCCATGAGCCTTCCAGAGGAGAGACGATGATCTCGTTGTAAGTGACAGATGTGATACAAAAGCGAGGCGCCACAAAGCGAGGCGCAAAGAAGCGAGGCGCAATTATGAAGCGAGCGAGGTGCTCCTGTGATAGAAATATTATTGCCAAGGCATGCTGGGCTGATTCCAATAGTGGGCTTTAGTGACCCAATCTTCATCTTCTAGGCCCATCATAGATTATGAACCATCAATTTAGCTAATTAAATCAATTTAGCCATTATGCCAGATTTGGGCATAACAACTACCCCCCGAGTCCATATTGCCATTGGAGATGCGATGTGGACTCAAAAATTATGAGTTGTCACCGCGAAGCGAGCCCAAGTATAGATATAACCATTGGAGTAGTCGCGACCCCAAGAATTTGAAAGGTTTTGACAGCTGTTGTGTCTCGAGATCCGCTCTGGATTGCTAGGATGATGACACGTGTAGCATACCTTTCTCTCTCCTGCCTACTATATAAACTCAGATTTCCCAATCATTTGTCACTTTCCTTATAAACAACACAACGAATTGCTGCCAGTTTGCTCCCGGATTAAACAAAGAACCAGATCGCCTTTGTACAAGAACGAGCTCCAACTTTTCTCAGATCTTCACACTTTTCTTCAATCAACAGTAAGATTTCTTCCCTTGTTCTTCATTTTTAATTCATTTAAATGCATGCATAGTACATAATTCCTTCTCTTATCACTTATTCATGTATGCGACGCGAGCCCGAATATATGCGACCCCTTCTTTATAATTTAACCCTGCGAGCCTAGCCCCGCTAGGATAGAAAATGTGATCCCTTATTTAGATGCAAAACAGTCCTTTCCTTTTAAGAATACAAGTCAACTCTTCCACCGCGTGCGATGTGAGAACACTTAGATCTTTCTATATTTCTGAATCCCCTTAATATTCTGTAAGTGCACACACTAATAATCCACTTTTACAGATGTCTGACGATAGCTCAAGGACTCCTTCACCCCTTCTTCACATCACAATCAGCGAGCAAGCAGCCGCTAACATTGCCAAAGCTACTAGTGCGAGTGACAGCTCGTTCAAGTTGTACTTGGATCACCATTGGTCCAATGAGGAATATACACGGGAAACTGATCTATGCTCCTGGAAAACCAAACACCCGTCTGCCTCGCAGAATACATCTGTCGGAGTCCCTTCCAGTTCGCAGAATCAACCGTTTCCCCAAATTCCTTCATCTATTCAAGACGAAGTGAATGAACTCCTAGAAAAGGGAAATCAGCTTTTCTCCAGTATCCCCAGCCTCCTTTCTCCTATCAATAAGAGCTTTCTTCCTCCGACCCCCATAGAGATTGCTAGTGACTCTTCCACAAACTCACTAGGTACCGCCTACTATGAGCATGAGGGTGGAGATGACAACGAGGCCAACTCTGATGACTCTGACTATGAAGAGCCTTCCTCTGATGATGGCGGCCTCGATGAAGTAGCCAAGGTCGTCAATTTCACTGATTACAATTACATACCAGAAGCTTCTCCCGAGCCTTACGAACCAACTCCCCAGCCTGAGCTAGAAGGGACCATATATGTTGGCGGTCCTCGTCCTGAAGACATCGAACCAGGTTCGAAAGTGAAACCCGGCCAACCTCGCGTCTTAGGCTGCAGGGATCTGTCAACGACCCTAGATACAGAATCCTTAGCTAAGGCGGTCGATATTTTCAGGCCAGAAGGCAAAATTATTCTCCCTAAGTCTGCGATGCGATGCTACCGCTTCAATCACCAAGAGAATGGTGGCAGAGTGCCTCGAATGGTTCTAACCTCGGCAATGATGAAGATAGGCGTATCCTCTCCCCTTCACCCTTTTATTAGGGATGTTTGTGAAACGTACCATCTAGCCCCGATTCAAATAAATCCCAATGGCTACAGAGCTATGATTGCCCTTTACATTCTTTACCACAAGCTCGGCTATCCTGAGTTAGATGCGAGGACCATGGGCTATTTTTTGCAACTGAAGCGATGCGGGGCATCAGACTTTGGCTACGTTTATTTCTCCATGTGGCCAGAGTTCAACAAGAAAGAACTATATCACAGTGCCCCAAGTAATGCCGGCTCGTGGAAAGGCCCTTATTTCTATGTCCACGACGTGCCCAGAGTCAAGACTTCTTTTAACTATCTTCCAGGTATGGAACTTACCCTTTTAACTTCATCCTCCTTTCATTCGATCCATACGCTAACTCGTCCTTCCTGAGATCGCAGTTGGTCAAGTGTGAACCGTCCTGAAGGGCGAAGAGAAGCAGCGTGCTGATGACGTGCTGAAGACCCCGCGAGAGGCCCGCAACATTAGAACTCTTCTTTCCCTCGAGAACCTAATTGAGTGCGGTTTTTTGAAAGAAGGGGTTGGTCTTCCTTTGCAAACGAGGCCCTCAGCAGCGAAGAAAACCTCTTTGAAAAGGAAAGCTCGCGAGGAGGCCTCGTCCTCTCGAGTTGTTGTTACCACAAGCGAGGGTATTCTCCTCGTCATAACACGATCATTACTCCGTCCTCGTTAACTTTAACACTGCATTCATCCTTACTGTTCTTGCATTTGTATAACTTGTATTATTATTATGCTTCTAATGTTATTTTACTTCCATTTTTCAGGTATGTCGGGTAAGAGCGGCCGCAGACCTCCTTTCCTCCAAAAAAGCGGGGCCATCCCCGTCGCGAAGACTGCTCCAATCCCTCCTAAGCCAAAAACTGCTGAACTTCCACCTCCTCCACCTTTGTCGCAGAACACCGAGATCGCTCAGCGAACACAGGGTACCCCTGAGGATCATGTCTCCAAGAAGGCCAGAAAAGACGAATCTGTGCTTCCTGCTCCTAAGCACCCAGCAACCGCTACCCCTGTTCATCACCTCTTTGCGAAGCATGGGTATAATCATGGTACTGAAGAGGAGTGTACGAGCTGTGTGGGAGCCGAGCTGATTGATAATGCCGAATCTCTTTCCAAATGCTTGTCTGAAGCGTTCATCCGTCAAACCTCTCATCTCAAGGAGTTGAAGACCCTTGCATCCGTCAAAGCCAAGCTGGAGAAGGAGGTCGCAGTCCTTAAGTTCTAGAAGGAAGAGGACAAGAGATCGCTGATGAAGACTCACAGACTCACCCTCGAAACAGAAACTGCTACTCTGCGATCCGAGCTCAAGAAAATTACTGATGAGAGGAATACATTCAGCAAATCCCTGAAGGAAGCAGAGGAGCTCGAGGAGACTCTTCGGAGAGAGCATGGGGAAGAGATTGGCAAACTGAAGCAGGAGCTCGAGGCTGCCAAGATTGATCACGATGTTGTAGTGGAGGCTGCCCAGGTTGAGTTTATGAAGACCTTTATCCGAAAAGTTCCTGACTTTGACTGGGAGAAGCTCGGGCCTGGAAATGCTGAGTTCGCAGAGTCTCTTCGCAAAGAGATCGAAGAAGAGGATGCGAAGGAGGCAGCCAGGCTCGCTAGCGAAGCCACACAAACCAAAGCAGCTGAAGCCGCAAAGCCTTGAATTATTCCTTTGTTTCTAAATATCGAACTGGGGATGCGGACACCCCTTGAATGTCTCGCAACATGTAATATTATTTTGTTTAACTCTGATAACACCTTAACTCTGCCAACTGCATTGGGATCGCGTAGCGACCCTCTAATTATGGATTGAAATCGCTTTTTACTTTTCAATCTCGTGTTGTTTATTTTTGCACATAACATGTTTGCCTGAGTAATTTAGCTTCGCTTCCTTAATACTTTGACTTCGAGATTATATCTTTATTCCATCTTTGCATGTTGAATTGTCTTGAATAGTGCTAGATTTGCATGCCTTTGCTTAGATTCCTTAGATTATTGTAGCAGTAACTTCAAATGTGATCCTTGCATCATTGAGATGGCTTGGACCTTAGTATGTTAATGTTAACAAACAAGCAAGTACAATTTGAATGCACAATAAAAAGTAATTCATAGAGAAATTGAACTTTTATATTGATAAACGGGGCGAAGCCCAAACAGGTTGACAAGCGGGGCGAGGCCCAATAAATGATAAGTGGGGCGAGGCCCAAAAAGTGGTAAGTGGGGCGAGGCCCAATGTCATTACATCATAAAGGGAGGGTGTCAATACGACCACTACCCCCCCAGTATTTTGTATGAATTTATTCATGCGAAATAGATAGAAACTACCAGGAGCGATGCCTTCACTGATAGTATTTGCGTAAGTGTTCCGCATTCCAAGCTCGCGGAATAACTTTATCCTTCATGTCTGTGAGGTAGTAAGTTCCCTCTGAGAGAGAAGCATAGATTTTGTAAGGCCCTTCCCAATTAGCACCAAAGACTCCATGACCCGGGACCTTAGTGTTAGGCATGACTCTCCTAAGCACGAGGTCGCCTGTCTTTAAAGAACTTGCTTTGACCTTCCCATTATAGTACCTCGCTGTCCTCTGTTGGTAAGCCGCGAGGCGAAGCTGAGCCTCGCTTCTTGTTTCTTCTATCATGTCTAAGTACAACCTGTGATTGACCTCGTTTGCTTCGGGATCGTAGTGTTCCCTTATAAACGACCCGGAGCCCACTTTAACTGGGACCATGGCCTCGCAGCCATATGTTAGGGAAAAAGGGGTCTCTCCAGTTGTGGTCCTTGGGGTCGTGTTGTATGACCACAAGACCCTTGGTAATTCTTCAGGCCAATTGCCTTTGCTCTCCTCTAACTTGGCCTTCAAAGTATGTTTGATAATTTTGTTGATGGCCTCAGTTTAGCCGTTTGTCTGGGGGTGACTCACAGCTGAAAAACTCTTTTTGATCCCCAAATTCTCACAAAATTCTTTCATGTCCTTGCTGTCAAATTGCTTTCCGTTATCTGATATGAGCTGATAAGGAATACCATAGCGACACACAATTGCTCTGTACACGAAGTCCTTGAGTTTCTTTGCAGTAATAGTGGCAAGAGGCTCAACCTCGGCCCACTTGGTGAAATAATCAACAGCCACAACTTTGTACTTGACACCTCCTTTAGCTTTAGGTAGCTCCCCAATTAGATCAATGCCCCACATAGCAAAGGGCCATGGGCTCGTTAGCGAGGTGAGGTGAGAGACAGGAGCGTTGCTGTAGTTAGCGATCCTTTGGCAATTATCACACTTCCTTGCGAACTCAAAAGCATCCCTTTTCAAAGTAGGCCAGTAGTACCCTTGGCGAAGAATCTTTTGGGCCAGAGAACTACCCCCCGAGTGATTGCCACATATCCCCTCATGAACCTCTCAGAGAATGTAATTGCATTCTTCTCCATCTACACACCTTAGGAGCGGGGTGTTGAACCCTCTTCGATACAGGACCTCGTCATAGATGACATAGCGAGCAGCCTGATATTTGATTTTTCTTGCTTCTTTTTTATCTTGAGGCAGGACCCCGTTTTTCACATACTCCCATATGGGGGTCATCCAAGTCGACCCTGAGGTCGTTATCTCCATAACAAACTCCTCTGGTACACTGGGCTTTGTCTGGATTTCCAGTGGGATAATTCCAAGTAGGGTGGCCTCGCGACGCGACCCCAGCTTTGTCAGTGCATCTGCTCCCTGATTCTTCTCTCTTCTAATATGAACCACTTTGATATTGTTGAACTTTTTCATCAACCTTTGTGCACATCGCAGATATAGGTCAATCTGCTCACCTCTAGCTTGCCACCCACTCCAGAGTTGATATGTTACTAGCATGGAATCGCTGTAAGCTGTGAGATTCTCTATCTTCATTTCCAGTGCCAGTTTGAGGCCAATAATGAGGGCCTCATATTCTGCTGCATTATTGGTGGCCTCGAAAGCAAAGTGTACTGCACTTTGTATCTTGCGACCCTCTGGAGTTACCAACTCGATGCCGACCCCAGATCCCTCCTTGTTGGATGCCCCATCTACGTATAGTTCCCACCACGAGGCTGAATTTTCTTTTTTATCCTCGCTAACTATTTTTTCTGGAGCTGCTATGATGGCCCAATCGTCTCCCTCAGATTGGGGAGGAAATTCCAAGATAAAGTCCGCCAGTGCCTGTCCTTTTATAGGGCCGCGAGGCTTAAATTCAACGTCAAACTGACTAAGCTCCACCGTCCATTTTAACAATCTCCCTAAGGACTCTGGCTTGTGCATTACCTGTCTTAGCGGGTAGGCAGTGCGAACCTCAATGCTGTGAGCCTGAAAATAGGGCCTTAACTTCCGCGAGGCCAAGATCAGGGCATAGGCTAGCTTCTCCATGTTTGTATATCGAGTCTCAGCATCCAACATTCTTTTACTGACATAGTAGACTGGATATTGAATTTTTCCCTCCTCGCGAACCAATACTGCATTGACCGCATGTTCAGACACGGCGAGGTAGATAATGAGGACCTCGCCTTTGAGGGGCTTCGAGAGAAGTGGTGGCGAGCCCAAATGTTCCTTTATCTTCTGAAAGGCCTCCTCGCATTCCAATGTCCATTCAAAGTTTTTTCCCACCTTTTTGATGGCCTTAAAGAACTCATGGCACTTATCTGATGATTTAGAAACGAACCGATTGAGAGCTGCGATCCTTCCTGTTAGACTTTGTACTTCTTTCACACTTCTTGGGGATCGCATGTCCATTAGAGCCCTTATTTTATCTGGGTTCGCTTCAATTCCTCGGTGGTTGACAATGAATCCCAAAAACTTTCCAGATTCGACCCCAAAGACACACTTCTGGGGGTTAAGCTTCATTCTGTACTTTCTTAATATATCAAACATCTCTGCGAGGTGAGAGATGTGATCCACAGCTTCCTTGGATTTGACCAACATGTCATCCACGTAGACTTCCATTGTCTTGCCAATTTGTTTCTCGAACATCATATTAACGAGCCTCTGGTAGGTAGCCCCAGCATTAAGGAGACTGAAGGGTATCCCTATGTAGCAATAGAGACCCCTATCTGTGATGAACGAGGTGTGCTCTTGGTCAGGGCCATACATGGGTATCTGATTGTACCCAGAGTAAGCACCCATGAAAGAAAGAAGTGCATGCCCTGCTGTTGCATCCACTAGCTGGTCGATCCTTGGTAGCGGAAAACTATCTTTGGGACAGTGTTTATTGAGGTCGGTAAAGTCCACACATGTCCTCCACTTTCCATTTGGCTTTTCACAAGGACTGGGTTCGCGAGCCAGTCAGGGTAGAATGATTCCCTAACGAGCCCTACCTCGAGGAGTCTGTCCACTTCTGCCTTCAGAGCCTCAGCTCGTTCTCCACTTATGGGTCGCCTCTTTTGTCTGACCCCCTTCTTGTTCGGATCTAGGTTTAGCCTATGGCACATTACATTAGGATCGATCCCAACCATATCTTCATGTGACCAGGCGAACACATCGAGGTTTGCCTTTAGAAAAGTAACCAGCCTTTCCCTCAAGTCAGGATTGAGTTGCGACCCTATTTTCAACACTTTTGAAGGATCCTGCACATCAACGAGAACAGGAATTGTGTCTTCAGCTGCCCCGGCTCGCTCCACATGTTCTGGGATGCGAGGATCAAGATCTAGATTATACTCGCGAGCCTGACTTGATTCTGCCTCGCAGGGGTTGGCACCCACGTGCCCATACTCCTTAACAACAGTGGTGGTCTGTGTAATTCCATTAGGCAGTTCTGTCAGTGTGGATGTTTCTCTGCGAACCCATTTTCCCTTTCGGGCTCGCACAGCGGCCTGCTCCGGGCTCTCCTCGCTGTCACTATCTGTAGCCTCTTCCACGGTCCCTTCTTGGAGAGCCATAACCGGCTGTGAGGTTCCCATCATCAAAGCCCCGGGTACTGGCTCTACTTGAATCCCCAAGTTATCAAAATAATCGGCTGGGAGCTCCTCAATCGAGATCATGTTACAGTCTGTTGGGGGTACAAAATTCATCTTGCGAGGCCTACCTTCCTCCTCGCACTCCATCTGGTCTGTCATAGAATTACTCCCCTTTTCTGCTGACTTGAGGGCCCTGTTATAACATTCACGAGACTCATGTTGTGCCCCCTTGATGCATCCAACTCAATTTGGGGTAGGGAACTTCATAGAGAGGTGGTAGATAGAAGTAACCACCCTCATTTCTTTGAGTATCGGCCTCCCCACAATAGCATTATAGGCTGAAGGTTGATCAACCACCATAAAATCTGCGATCTGGGTGGTAATGCAGGGCTCGTCCCCCAAAGTGACAGGGAGCCTTACGAGGCCCTTGACATTGACTGAAGCTCCAGTAAAACCGTAAAGGTGCCCCACGGTAGGGATAAGGTCTTTATCTACGAACCCCATTTTCTGATAGACCTCGTAGGTTAGGACATTCACTGCGCTCCCATTATCCACAAGGACCCTGTGAACATTCTGCGATCCAATGCGGACTCGGACAACGAGGGCATCCGAATGAGGATGGTGGACCCACTTCGCATCTTCCTCAGTGAACATGATATTTGTATCTTCCCCTTTAAAAAGCTTCGGGGGTCGCTCCTGCAAGTGATGGATATTGGTGAGGGGTCGCTCCTTAGCTTCGCGGGCATATCTTTCTCTAGCCCTATTGCTATCCCCCCCGATGTGGGGTCCCCCAATTATTACGTGAGTACTTCTGCCTCGCGCTTCCCTTTCCTTAATGACTGGATTCTGTTCAGGTGGGGGGCTTGATTATACCCAAGGCCAGACTTGGGATTATGCTTCTTCACCTCGCGAGCTGCCCACTCAGTTAACTTTCCCTCACGAATTAACTGATCCACTTGCTGCTTCAGCTCTCGGCAGGTTGATGTATCATGCCCTGTTTGTTCATGAAAGGCACAATACCTGCTAGTGTTTGCGGTCCCCTTTAGACCCATCGGTGTAGGCTTCCTGAATATCCCCTTGTTTTCATTGACTGCATAAATGTGATCAATTGGGGCGACCAGAGGGATATACTTGTCTACATCCCTCGCGGGGCGAGATCTCGGTGGGGATCGCCTCAAAGGATCGCGGTCTCTCCTTTTTGGGCTGGGGCTTCGACTTCGATCCCGTCTTCGCCTTGGACTCCTGGAGTCCTTTCTTTTTACCCCCCGATTCCTATTCCAACTGCCACTCCTTTCATTATTCTTCTTCAAATCCACGAGTGACTTCTCAACACGCTTGAAAGGCTCAGCGACCTTGTGCAACTCAGAAAGAGTGCTAGGGGTTTGTTCTTGTAGCTTGTTCCAAAATTCCGTACCTTCCCTCACTCCAGCGATGAGGAAATTTTTTACAGCTTCGTCATTTGCACCTCGCACGCGAGGCACCTCAGCATTGAACCTCTTGAAGTAATCATGAAGGGTTTCACCTTCCTTCTGTTTTATGTTTGCCAAGGTGGACACAGGGGGTGCGTAGAGCATCGAGGACTGGAACTGTTTGATGAAGATGTCCACGAATTGTTCCCAAGAATCGATGACAATCAATGCCCCTAGCTTCGAAAACCACTGCTGAGCACTTCCCCTCAGCGAGGCCGCAAATAGTCTACACCTCGCTAGTAATGAGACCTGATAAACATCCATCTTGTTATTAAATCGAATCACGAACTCCGCTGGATCAGTATCGCCATTATAGGTCATATCATGTTGATGGCCTCGAAACACTGCAGGAAGCGGAGCGGTTCGAATTTCATGAGTAAAGGGCGATGAAGAGACCATAGTGCTAAAGATTCCTTTCTCATTGTTCATCGCGTCCAAGGCCTTCTTCAACTCCTCGAGCTTATAGTCTCCTACCTTGACCTCCTTTTCAGCCTCCTTTTTACCTCCAGTACTTCCATGATGAGACTGGGTCCTTTTTAGGACACTGGACTCCTCCTGGTCATTCCTGCGATCCTTCTTTTTACGATCCTCTTCAAGATATTGAGATCGTTCCTGGTCTCGATGAGACGGGGGTCTGTCATCGCGACGATGGGACCGCTCACGCTCTCTACGGGGAGAGGGGGGTCTGTCATCACGACGATATGACCGCTCGCGATCTCGAGGAGACAATGGTCGATGTGTGCCCTTGCTTCTGTTCTTAGATCCCTCATGACAAGGCGCATTAACCTTTTCCAATTTTAGACGAAGGTCATGCTCAGTCTGCTTCTTTCCGAGACGGTCAAAAACAATGACCAATCTCCCCTCAGATGAGGCGACCTTGTCATGCGATCCCCCTTTCTTTTCGAGCGAGTCCTCCCCCTCATTCCAGTCGGGGTTGGTTTGATCTGTTAGGACATCCTCGAAGTCATCAATGAGTTTCTTAGTGGGGAGTTTGCTTCCTTCCCCTGGTGCCCTACCGCCTGTCCTCGCATTCCTCTTCGATCCTCTAGAACTATAGCGCTTCTCCACTTTTGCGACCCTCTCATTCACAACGGTCATTTGCTCACCGAGGCCTTTTAGAAAAGACATGACCTCGCTGTTCAACGCCACCCTCTGGACTGGGGGGGTGTGTTCCTCCTTGTACCCAGTCTTAGAGTTGTCCTTGGACACCTCCTCCTCTAAGGGGTCTCTAGTCAGGGGATCGTCCTTGTTAACCTTATGCGATCCCGGGGTCTCACCATCGTTCCTCTTTTTGTGTGATTTAGTCATCGCTCTCCCAATTCAATGACTAGCCCCTCCTTTTAGCGCCAAATGTTATAGGGAGAATATTGTATAACAATATTTTGGAGGTTTGCTGGATTAATGGAGCAAAATACGGATATTTTGCTAAAAGAAGAACAAAGGATTAGGGTTTGTGTGTATGAATGTGGCTGAGCTTGATAGGTGTTTTTCAGGTAAACTGTTTCTCATCCGTATCAAGGTGCCTACGTACCCTATTTATAGGGATCAAGCCTGAGGTAGTTCTTGGGCCACAAGTTACCTAGGCGGGCTAGGGTTTTAAGAGATAAGCCAAAGTCCAAGCCCATGTAGCTAGGGCTGACGTGGCAATGAGTCATCAATCCTATCCATGATCCATGATCTAGCTGTAGAAGGCCATGGCCTCGAACGGATAGGTTTGAAATGAAAGATCCATCAGGGCCCTTGCATACGACCATGAGAGGCCTGGCCATGCGAAGCGACCCCTGTGCTTAGCTACTCATGCGACCTTGAGTCTGGCCATGAGCCTTCCAGAGGAGAGACGATGATCTCGTTGTAAGTGACAGATGTGATACAAAAGCGAGGCGCAAAGAAGCGAGGCGCAATTATGAAGCGAGCGAGGTGCTCCTGTGAGA
Source organism: Saposhnikovia divaricata (assembly GCA_036435485.1). Lineage (NCBI taxonomy): Eukaryota > Viridiplantae > Streptophyta > Magnoliopsida > Apiales > Apiaceae > Saposhnikovia > Saposhnikovia divaricata. The sequence continues at coordinate 42,099,319 of CM071599.1, forward strand.
AATATTATTGCCAAGGCATGCTGGGCTGATTCCAATAGTGGGCTTTAGTGACCCAATCTTCATCTTCTAGGCCCATCATAGATTATGAACCATCAATTTAGCTAATTAAATCAATTTAGCCATTATGCCAGATTTGGGCATAACAATTATATATAACAATCGTTGATTAATTAATTTCAAAAATTTATATTAATTTTAAATTCTAATTTAAGATGAAATCTAAATCTCATTCTAGGAATGTATATTTACTTGATCACCTTTCGGAATTATCTAAGTAGCATTTCCGTTTCAAAAAGAAGAAATGATTTGCACTTTAGTGAAGTTAAGTTACCATTCATAAATTCAAAGATACTTAAAAAAATTACCACTCAAAATTTTAAAAATAGCATAATTATTTGAACACGTCAATTCCCAAAAAATAAGAAGACAGAAATCATTAGTTCAAGTAATGTATGATTTTTTTACTTTACTTCTCTAAACATACAAAGCAGTTATTAGATTATGAGATATACTTATTGCCTTTGGAGTAATACCCAAAACTTTGAGAAATGTTTATTGCCTTTTGGATAATGTTTGTTTAATAGAGAAAATGCTAACACAAACTTTCAATCTTATTTATTTAATTAGAATATATAATAAAAGTAAGCAAAAGTATATACGATTCTGAAAGATAAATACGAGTTATATATATAATGGATGGCTACAAACATGCAAGTAGAAAAATTGCTAAGAGTTTGATGCGCGATGTTGAGTATTGAATACAGTAAAAGAATACAGAGGGGGTGAATGGATTCTTCAACTTTTCTTTGTTCTTGAATCTTTGCAGCAAGATATGTGTTGAGTGTGTGAGATATGTAAGTGCGGATAACAAAGACAAACACAACACAATATCACTTTAATCTAATATTTTATTAGATAAAGATGTTGCTACAATCTGTGAATACAAATGATATTATTCTCAGCTACGTTTTTCTCAAAGAGATATTTCTTGTGATGTATCTTGAAAAACTTATTTCTTTTTAGCTAAGGAAGTGAGGCTGTATCCTTATAGACATGGATACACCTACTTACTACAAATAAGGTAGGTAAACAAAATACTTTCCAGTCTTTCTATCTCATTTGAGTAAGAGTCCAAACGGCTACAGATTTGACTTTGCAAAGCCTGTTCAGATCCACTTCTTTAGCTCCTTGTCCCTTTGTCTTATCTCTCCAAGCTTCTTTGTAGGCTTTCCAACGTGCTTTATAGTACATAGTCAAATAAAGCGTCTTGGCTTGTTGCAGGTTTCTGACTTGTACAATTCTTCAGTATTTTGTCTCCAAGAATGTATTCGAGAAGTGGCTAAGTAAATGATTCGAGAACTCGAATTGACTTAATCGATAACTCTGAGTTCTCGAATAGTGTTATATTGACATATCGAATCACTTCTCGAATAGCTCTTTTCTCTGGGACTCCTTGAGATATCGAATAGAGCATTTTGACATATCGAATCCCTGAGATGTCGAATGAGATATCGAATAGAGCATTGACTTGTTGACTCTTAGAGTTCTCGAATGATGCTTTGACTTGTTGACTCCATGAGTTCTCGAATAGAGTAATAGACATATCGAATCTCTGAGATATCGAATGAGATATCGAACAGTGTATTCAGAGATATCGAATAGTGTCTTCTGAGATATCGAATCCCTGAGTTCTCGAATGCTAGACTTCTCGAATAGACAAATGTACTTCTCGAATTGGTACTTAGGCAAATTTTTCATTTCTTCAAATCCCAACTGTGATTATTTAGCAGTCTTTATCTCCTTGCTTGAGGCATGAACCTTGGAACTTCTTTCAAGCATTATTCTTGACTTTATAAGTACAGTTACACAACTAGGATTTGATGCCTATTACAAGTACAGAACAAATAGAAACTCTACAACTAGAGGTTCCCTCAGTTAAGAGGTCATGTAGGTAATGCATAGCATTACACATACTTAGGCTTGTTATTAGATGTATTCAGGCATGCCTCTGTGACTAACAATCTTCCCCAAATTGTGAGTAAGACCCTTAGTCACAATTTCATGTCTGATAACAAGCCTAACATACATAAAGATAAAACTTGACAGTACATGTATGAATTTTGATTAGCAATGTGGATAGAACTACAGGGTGAGTGATCTTACATCCTATAATGAAGTACTAGCCATTGTCATTTGTTTCCCTTTCCATAGCTTTGGCTTGCAAATCATCATATGCTTTCTGTCTTCTTTCTTTCTCCTTCCTGATATTCTCATCCATAGCTTTTATTATTTCTGCCATAGCATCCAATTCTTCAAGCAAAATTGAGTCTTTGAAATCTTCAAGTACTGGTTTTAGAATGTTTGCAGGATAGTTGTTGAGTAGGTTCATTCTGATGTGGACCTGATCCCCATTTCTCTTCCTATACTTCACCACATAGGGATTAAACTGAACTCTACACAATCCCTTTGCCCTTAGCTTTTCTGCTTTAATCTCTAGTCTCTCAATTTCTTTCTCCCTTGCTAGCCATTTCTCAAGACACTCTTTTCTGATTCTCTCCTCATGATCTCTCTTCATCTTCACAAAATCAATTAGCTCCAGCTTCCATACTCTTTCCACTTTATCTTCTGAGCTCAACAATGCAAGGATTCTTTCTATGTCATGTAGCTTGCCCCAGTGTTGACATCCTACTTGTTTGAATTTCTCCTCCCTTTCATCAGTATATTTGATCTCAAGTCAGCTATCAACAATGGCAACATGTTAGATTCTTTGAGCTTGTAAGAATTGCAGTTGGTCTTCATCATAATCTTCATCTAATGGTTGGAGTTTTAAGCCTGGATAGATTGTCAGAGTCCTTGATTTGGGTAGCTTTGGTTTCCTTGCAGCTTGTTTGAATTTGATCCTTTTTACATGGTTGCCTGGCAGTATCATGTGACCTTTGTTTGTAGACCATTGTAGTATTCCATTAGCAGTTTGCTTTTTGAAATATATAAATGGTTTCTTGCATTGAATCTTCTTCTCTTCTTGAGGTGGCAAGACAGTTGTAGAAGCCATAGATGTAGATTTTGGTAGGTCACTACTAACAGTATTCACCCTAGACTTAGAGTCTTGTGTTGTGGTGAGGTTACTGTTAGCAATGCCTAAGGCTTGCTGTCTTCCACTTTTCCTCTCAGAGACTTTACCTTGGTCATCATCATTCTTCTTCTCCTTATCATCCTTCTTCTTCTTTTTATCTTCATCCCCCTTATCACTCCTGTGATGTCTTCTCCTTCCATCACTTCTGTCTCCATCCTTGTCTTGATCACCATCCTTGCTTGGGTTGAACTTAGCAGATTCAGGTATAATGCCAGTTGCAATGTATGACCTGAGATAAGATATAGCTTCCAATTCTTCTGCTGTTCTTAAACCCTTCTTTTTGTTCAGCTGCTCAATGATGGCAATAATGAGAGATTTGTTCTGAGGAATTAGATGCTTAGGAATGACCAGCTGCTTGATATCATCAATTCTTGTTGTAGCCTGATAGATGATGGTTCTAGGATTTTTGAATACTTCAGGTAGCCTTGCTGGTTGTCCATCCCTTAACTCATCAAAGAGACTCTTGCTGTTTTCATCCTTCTTTTCAATCAGCCCAAGGAACACATCCACTTCTGAGTGCTTTAGACCCTGTAGAGTGTTGATGGTTAAGTGCCATATCTTATTCTTTCCTACCATCATTATCTCTTTGAGCCATAGGCCATCAACTCTCCTTGGTACTACAGTGAGAAAGTCAATCTGACTCTTCAAACTCCTATGATATGATAAAGCATCACCAGCCTGTTCTCTTGAGACTTTCAGAAACTCCAAGAATGCATCATCATGATAGACATTTGAGTTTGAAATTTCTTGTAGCTTGGCCTCATTGACCACCTTCACTTCTACTGGCTTGGCACTCTTAGATATGGAGAATGGAGGTTTGTCAAATGGCATACTCCCTGCAACCACTGTGGTTGTGATAGATTGCTTTTGACCACTGGGAGTAGTGATGTGCACAGTTGGTAGAGTGACAACTGGCAGAGAAGTAGGAGGCTCATCAACTTTGGATTTTCCTTTGCCAGGCACATGAGTTAAAAATTTTGAGGTTCTTTGATGGCCACCCTCATTGAACTTGATGCCCTTTTCTAGTGGTCTCTCCCCCTTTGTTGGTTTCTCCCCCTTTGTATTTGACCTTGAAATCCTCTTCTCCCCCTTAGGCTTGTTGTCAGGCACAGAGGCTGTAGGAGTGACCTTTGGGGTTGAAGATTCTTCAGGTAGAGGGAGACCCATGTGCTTCATCATTGCAAACAACATTGATTATTGATGCAGAAGAACATCAGCTGTGGTGGTGGCTTGAGTGTTCAACTGCTCAGTCAGAGTGGTTACAGTGTCTGTAAGATGAGCATTAGACTGTTGGAGAGAAGCTACCTCCTTTTCAAGAGTATCCACTTTAGTGAAGAGCTCATTGGCCTTAAAACCAGAAAGGGATTGTTCTTTAAGTCTTTGCACTTCAAACCTTGACATCTCATGCACAGGGACCTCAGTGACCAGCTTGTCTCCATATTGATTTACAAAGAGGGTCCTGAGCATGGCATTGGGCTCAGTTGTTTGATCAGTGAGATTTTGGAATTTGTGCCCCAGTCCTATGACAGCATCTTTGAGAATGGCTAAACCATTGTCCATCTTGGTGCAGGTAGACTTACAGGCTAGAATATCCTTGACTACATTCTCCAATTGAGGGAATTTGGAATCAAAAGTCCTCTTTATCTCTCCCACAGACTTGTCTGTTGCATCACTTACCTTGTTGACTTCTGATTTTGCACCTTTACCCAGGTAGTGTGCAGCCTTGAGGAATCCCTTGTATGAGTCATTGATGGCTTCATACACTTCACCAGGATTTAGGGATTTAGCATTTGAGCCCAGTGAAGTGATGTACTCCTCCCTCAGATACTGTAAGGCTTCATTGAGAGTGATATCATAAGTTCCTTGCATCCAGGCATCTACATTGTCATCTCTCTCAGCCTCATCAAGTATCTTTGTTTTCTGCATCTCCACATCATCTCTGTGGCAGAGGAATATTGCTTCATAATCTGGATTTGGCACATTGGAGGTGACCAAGTTCTGGGCTATCTTTACAAACTCAGGAATCTGATCCACAACTAAGCTTTGAAGTGCTTCAACCGTCAATTGTGGTGGAACAGATCCTGATCCTGAAGCACTGTCATGTTGCACAGGCTTCAGCCGTTGTGACAGAAAGTCAGAACTAGAGCTAGGCAAGCTAGACTCCTCAGTTACAGATGCAACTTCTGTAACCGGATGGAAAGACTCTACTACTGTTGTCTCCACAGGAGTGGGATGAGTTACAACAGTAGGTGACATATGCACAGAGTCTCTAGTTAAAACTAGTGAATCCTCTGTGTTTGTGATGGTGTCATTAGGAGATGCCCCAACATGCATTCCCTGACCATCTAAATGTGGTACCTGGGTGGTGAGCAAGGTGTCATGCACCAAGTCACTTGAATCCATTGGCTCATCAAGAGAAAAGAATTCTTGATGATAAATGCCTTGCTCCTCAATTGCTTGAGTTGCAGGCTCCAAATAAATATGAGTGGTAGATTCTGGAAGAGAAGTGTGTTGTAGATTAGATTTTGGCAACTCCCCCTGAGAGATAGAGGGAGTTTCAATTATGATGTGCTCTCCACTCAGTGTTGTGCCAGCCTTATCACTCCCTTGTGCTGACTCTTTAAAAATAGGTGCATTGGGGAGGATGCTTGATTCTATAGATGCACCCTGTTGAGAGGATACATCTAGTGAGCTGTTTGCCCCTGATTTTGCAACTTCAGCCATTTGGGTGACTGAAGAGGTGGTTTTAGACTTCTTCTTCTTCTTCTTTGGCCTTACTAAGGGTGATTCAGGTTCCTCACTTTCTATACCAAATTCTACAGCCAAGGCTGCTTCAGTTAAGATTTTTAGAGGTTCAGAAGCAACCTGTTTTCTCTTCTTTTTACTAACATCACCCTTTTGAGAGGATGATGTAGTTGGATCTGTGTTTGGTAAAGTGTTTGGCTGAGAGGGTTGGTTAGCAGGCCCTGGGTTAGCATTTTGCTCTACTTGCTTGGGCCTAGCTAACTCAGATTTTGAGGCACATATTGGCATGTTGTGGGGGTAAGTCCTAAATAAACTCTCCATAAGGGGAGTTATTTTGAGTCTTACATCCACATCATTCCTAGTCTCCAAGCTACCAAAAATGAGTTTGGTCATGGATTTCGGATAGCCTATTCTATTTTTGTCTAACCCAGGCAATTCAATCAATTTAGCATCTATGAAATTACGTACAGATTGAATAAAGCGAGGGAAGAAAATTTCATTACCTCTCTTGGCTGAGTTCTTACCAAGTCTCTTATACAATTCTTTCATTATGATCAAACCAACATCAATCTTTCTCCCATATGCTAGAGCATAGCCTATTTGTTAAACAGGTGTGCTGATTTGATCAAAGCTGGACTTCCTTGCTGTGAAGACTTGAAGAAGAGTGGCAAAGACATAGCTCCATTCTTTCCTCAAGTACTTCCTATTCAAATTTCCAAGCTTGATTCTATCTGAGTAGTTGATAAAATCAAAGAAGTCTTCCAATTCCTGATCAGTAGCTTGACTGTCATACACTCCTTATTGTAACCCCAGTGCTTGATTCATGTCTTCAGTAGTGATGGTGATTTCCTTGTCCTGAATCTTGCAATAGATTATGTATGAAGTTATTTCATTCTCTAGGGCCACGACCTCCACAGTAGCAGTTCTCCAAAACTGTTCTAGTAGGTCTAGATACAAAGTTGGGTTGGCTGAGAGTGCATCCTTGATGTATGATTCAGCCATCCATCGAACGAAGCACTTAAAGTTTGCATTGGGTGCTTCAACATCGTTGGTTATTGCTATGAAATTGGTGTGGGTAGGAATTGTGAGTTGGGTATTTGCCATTGTTACACAGAGAGATGAGAAGAGAATGAAGGTTGAAGAAGAAATTTAGCTTTTGACGTTAGGGTTTTCAGAGGTTTTGGAAATTTAGCTGTCTGAGAAATCGAATGAAATGATTTGAACAGTTGTGGAATTGTATATATGTGAGTGACTTGAGTTGTCGATTAGATATAAGTTTTGTATCAACAAGTCAGTCATTCGAGAAGTATAAAACAACTATTCGATAAGTCAAGAAAGGCTTATTCGATATCTCAAGCAGTTTGTAACTCACAGCTGGCAGTTATTTAACTCAGAAAATAATTCTAAGCTAAATAAAATATGTTTTTATGAGCGAAATAAAATTTTGAATATAGACCCAAAAAGCGATTAAGTGTCAGCGAAAAATCAGCCTTTTCAAATAATTCGATAACTCAAATACAGTATTCGAGAACTCCATCATTAGAGAACTAAAATACTCTATTCGAGAACTCAGAGTGTGCTATTCGATTTCTCCAAAAGACACTATTCGAGAACTCAAGAGGGTTCTAGATAGGCCTATTCGAGAAGTCGAGTCATGACATAACAATGAACCATTCGAGAAGTCTGACTTATCGAACTATACTTTTTACTCATAAAATTCAATTTTCACTATCTTTTAAAATTTACTAGAAATATTCACTGAAGAATATTCTACCAAATTAAATATTGATTCTCTCAAAATTTCACAGAAATTTCAAGCTAAAGATGTATGATTTTCAACATATGCAGCATTGTGGAATATTTATAAATCATACTCCAGCCAATACTTACTTCAAAAATATTGAGCATTTGATAAAGTAAGTATTTACTGCTGCAACAATCTAGTTGATATATTCACTTAGCCAGAATTTGAAGAATTCAGCATTCCAATCTCACCAACCAACCTTGTGAAGGTGGCTTCATCTAATGGCTTAGTGAATATGTCAGCTAGTTGTTTTTCTGTGGAAACATAATATAACTCAATGGTTCCATTAGTTGCATGCTCCCTTATGAAGTGATATCTGATGTCAATGTGCTTTGTCCTAGAATGATTGACAGGATTGGAAACTATAGAGATTGCACTTGTGTTGTCACACATGATTGGAATTCTTTCCAACACAAGTCCATAATCTCTAAGTTGGTTTCTGATCCAAAGCACTTGAGCACAGCAACTTCCAGCAGCTATGTACTCAGCTTCAGCTGTGGAAGTCGACACAGATTGTTGTTTCTTGCTGTACCAAGAGACTAACCTTTGTCCAAGAAACTGGCAGCTACCTGAGGTGCTTTTCCTATCCACTCTGCATCCAGCATAATCAGCATCAGAATAACCAACCAGATTGAACCCTGTGTCCTTAGGATACCATAGCCCCAAGTTTGGTGTGCCCTTCAGATATTTAAAAATCCTCTTTATTGCTGTCATATGTGATTCCTTTGGATTTGATTGAAACCTTGCACACAAGCATGTTGCAAACATAATGTCTGGCCTACTAGCAGTGAGGTAGAGTAGAGAACCAACCATGCCTCTGTAGATTGAAATATCTACCTTCTTGCCCTTAACATCTTCATCTAACTTGGTGGCAGTGGCCATGGGTGTCTTTGCAGGTGAGCATTCTTCCAAGTCAAATTTCTTCAATAGATCCTTGATGTATTTGGTTTGACTTATAAAAATGCCATCCTTCCTTTGACTAACTTGCAGCCCAAGAAAGAATGTTAATTCTCCCATCATACTCATCTCATATCTGCTCTGCATGAGCTTAGAGAATTTCTCACACAGCTTCTCATTTGTAGAGCCAAAAATGATATCATCCACATAGATTTGAACTAAGATAATATCATTACCATGTTTCTTGTAAAACAGTGTCTTGTCCAGTGTGCCTCTAGTGAAATGATTCTCCAGTAGAAATTGTGATAGTGTGTCATACCATGCCCTAGGAGCTTGCTTAAGTCCATACAATGCTTTAAGCAGTCTGTAGACAAAGTGAGGGAATTGTGGATCCTCAAAGCCAGGTGGCTGTTGCACATATACTTCTTCTTCAAATTCCCCATTCAGAAATGCACTCTTGACATCCATTTGATAAACCTTGAAATTAGAATGTGCAGCAAATGCCAAGAAAATTCTGATGGCCTCTAGTCTAGCAACAGGGGCAAAACTCTCATCATAGTCAATGCCTTCATGTTGAGAGTATCCTTTTGCAACCAACCTTGCTGTGTTTCTTATGACTACACCATTTTCATCCATCTTATTCCTTAGAACCCATTTTGTTCCAACAATGGTTCTATCCTTTGGTGCATGCACAAGTTCCCATACTTTGTTTCTTTCAAATTGATTTAGCTCCTCTTGCATAGCAATTATCCAATCAGGATCCAACAATGCATCATCAAGTTTCTTAGGCTCAACTTGGGATAGAAAGCAACCATAGAGACAATCATTTAGAGTTGCTCTCCTTGTCCCCACTCCTGTATTTGGATCTCCAATTATCTGATCTGCAGTATGTGATCTATCCCATTTCCTTGAATGTTCAGATTGATTTCTCAGCCTTGATGTTGCTTCATCATCCAGATCATGATCATTTACATTTCCTCCCCCTGTGAAGTTGCCACTAATCACAGGTGTGTCTTGGATGCTTGTTTCTTCATTGTTGATTGACACAGGTTCTTCATTCACTTGAGTTTGTTGAATTGTGGGCTCAAATTCAGTTTCAATCTCCTCATCAGAATCATCTAGATTGTCAAACTTCAAAGGATCTTTATCTTCATCATTGGCTTCTTCTAATCCAGGTAGTTTGCTGTCATCAAATGTCACATCTGTGCTTTCCATAACTTTCTTTTGACTGATGACATAAACTTTGTATGCAATTCTTTCCATAGAGTAGCCAAGAAAAATTCCTTCAAATGCTTTTGCATCAAACTTTCCAACATATTCTGAATTGTCTTTTAACACAAAGCATTTGCTTCCAAAAGTATGAACATGCTTTAGAGTAGGCTTCTTTCCAGTCATCAAGTTGTAAGGTGTCTTTCCAGTGTTTTTGTTGATGAGGGTTCTATTTTGGATAGAGCATGCAGTGCTCACAGCCTCAGCCCAAAAACATGTAGGCATTTTTGCATCAAGTAACATTGTTCTAGCAGCCTCAATCAGAGTTCTATTCTTTCTTTCAACAACTCCATTTTGTTGTGGAGTCCTTGGAGCTGAGAATTGTTGAGAAATACCATTCTCTTTGCATAATGCTTCAAGCATGGCATTTCTGAACTCTGTTCCATTATCACTTCTTAATGCAATCACACTTGCATTGTTGGCCTTTGCTTCCTTGTCAATTTTCTTTATATGCTCAATGATTACTTGTGGAACCTCATCCTTTGATGCCAGAAATTCTACCCATGTATACCTTGTGAAATCATCAACCATCACTAGAGCATACTTCTTCCTTCCTAGTGACATAATATTGACAGGCCCAAACAAGTCCATATGAATTAGTTGTAGGGGCTTGGTTATTGATGTCACTGTCTTTGACTTGTGGCTTGATCTTTTCATTTTTCCTTTTTGACAAGCCTCAAGTGTGGTCATGCCTCTCACTAACTCCCTTTTTACTAGAGAATTAATGCCTTTGAAGTTCAAGTGTGATAGCTTCTTGTGCCACAGCCAGCTATCTTCATTTGATGCTTTTGAGTAAAAGCAACAAATTTTGTCCTTGTTTGCAGAGTTCATATTGGCTACAAACAGGCTTCCTTTCCTTACTCCAGATAAAGCAAAGTCACCAGTCTTCTTGTGGGTGATCAAACATTCATCTTTGTCAAAATTCACTTTGAAGCCTCTGTCAGTAAATTGACCAACACTCAGTAGATTATGCTTGATCCCCTTGACCAGTGCTACATTTTCAATGATGACATTTCTGATAGTGTTAGTGCCCTAGAGACAATGTAATTCTAGGATAGACTATTTTGTTATTCAGTGATTATGTTATATCGATTATTCAACAATAAATTTATTATGTCTTTATTTACTGCGATATAAATATTAGAACAATAAATGTCCTTGGAATATGTAACATGTATTCTATATCTTTAAGTATGTGACTTAAAAATGAGATTATAAGAATAGTGTTAATATTCCTAAATATCCCTAATCGAGCATTATTAATATGGGACAATTATAATGCATAAAGATTAGTATGTTTGTTGACTGATGACCATATCTCATTGGTCATAGGTATAGTGATACTAAAGTCAAGAACATAGGTGCATGTAATATTCTACATGGCACTGGATTGACCCACAGTGAGTTTCTACATGTTGATAATGTCATTAGAAAGACTCACAGTGATAATGGTGTAATGATCCTTAGACTTGAGATCATTATATTTCTATACGAGGATTAATATATTTTGACTACATTAAAAGTTACCTTTGACCGGGTTATGATAAAAATGTACATCGGGTATATTATGAGACGTATGAGAAATATGAATGATAGATAAATGACTTAACCCTACTATTCTTAGGAGAGATATTACTGGCCTCTTGATTGAGTGAGACTATGAAAATGCATGGCCATGCTCAAATATTGATTTGTTTTTAATAGTCTACTCATTGATCAAGGAAACCCGGATTAAACATTGATGAGGATGACTAATTACATACCTCGAGTTTAATCTATAATATATGGTTAAAGGGATTATATTACACGGAAACATTAATCACGAAAGGTTTAATTGGATCACCAATTATTATTACTTTGGTAGCAATGATGTATTACTAGATGCCGCTCATTGTTTATAATTTTATTATTGGATATTAAAATTATTGCCAACGTAATAATAACCTAAAGGGTTACACAATAAGAACGTTTAAAAGGAGTTTTAATTTAAATTTCGAATTTAAATTAATTGATGATAAAATTCGAAATTGGTTATTTAATTAATTAAGTTGGACTTAGTTAATTAGATTTCGAATTTAAATCATTAAAACCCAAATCAGTTTTGTTTTAGTAGAAGCCCAAACCGATTAGGGTTAAGCCTAGCTCATTCTCTCTTATAAATACATAGAGATGTATTGGTTTAGGGTTAGACTTTTGCCAAAATCGTTTTTAGCAAAAACCCTAGCAGCTCTACATCAAGAGAGGCTAGAGAGAGAGATCGAGATAGAGGGCAGATTACGGCTAGTACCAACTCCGGAGATTGCGGAGACAATCGTGCGTTCGTGTGGACTGATTAGCGAAGCAGATCTCACGAAGAGGGCTATGTGGTGATCGTTCTTGGACCTCCATCTGTCAACCGAATCGGAAAGCTTTTATAAGGTACAGATTCTGTTCTCCATAATCAGCATGTCTTATACACGGATCCTAGGGTAAGGTTTCGGTTTTTATTGTTTATTATCGTTTTTCCGTTGTGCATGTTGCCCCGAAACCCATCAATTTCCAATTTCCAACTTGCCATATCCCAGTGTGTTGCCAATGCTGTCATCTCCAAAAGCAACCATTGGGCCAGCTTTCTCCTCATACTTTGATAGAAGGACCATATCACCAGTCATATGGTTTGAGCATCCACTGTCCAAAATCCACATGACCTTCTTTTCACTTTCTTTGCCCTGAGAGTCTGATGCAGATGGTTCTTCCTTGGAGTTGGCCATCAAGGCATAGTTGCAGAATTCTTGTTCTTTTCCATCACTATCAGAATCATCCCAACACTTCCCTTCAGCTATGTAGGCCTTACCTGGTGTATGCTTCTTTAGCAGAGCCTCATACTTAGCTTCAAGCTCAAGAAACTCCTTATCCTTCTTTTTAGGCTTCTTGCATTCACTGGCAAAATGCCCTAGGTCATTGCATCTATAACATCTCACAGATGACCTATCCACATAGCTGGTTTTGAATTTGTTTTTGTTTGCTTTCACAGGTGCCTTGCTCTTATTGAATGAATGATTTTGAGATCTAGACATGAAGGGCTGATTCCTCTTAAATCTGATGTTTGGGAATTTTCTAGCCATAAAAGCATATGAACTGTTTTCCATGGCATCCAACTCTTCAAGAGTGTAGAACTCATCTTCTTCCTTTTCATCAACAGGTTCAGTCACTTCTTCTTCAGTTTCTTCATCATCTACTATCTCTTCTATTCTCAGCTGACTTGTAGATGCTTCCAGGTCTTGAACTGATTTGTTGACAATCAAGGCACAGGATGTGTTTATCATTCTGCCTTGGTTGGCTTGGATAGCCCTCTTCTGAAGCGGCTCAAGCTCATGAGTCTTTAAAACCCCATAGAGCACATCATATGTGACTTTGTTCAAATCTCTTTCTCTTAGAGATATGACCCTTTGCTCTAGATGGTTTGGTGCAGATAGTAGAAATTTCATGTTTAATTCCTTAGTGCTGTAAACCTTCCCATTCATTTGAAGCTCAGTCACCAGCTTGTGAAATCTCTCAAATATATCAGTAATACTTTCTTTGGACTGTGCCATGAAAGCCTCATACTGTGTGACCAGTATTTGTTTCCTATTCTCTCTTACCTCCTCTGTCCCTTCACATAACACCTCGATGTGGTTCCACATGTCCTTGGCTGATGTGCATGATGCTATGTTGGCAAACATCGACATGTCCATGGAGTCTATGATCAGCAACATGAGATGACTGTCTAGGGCAACCTTTTCCTTCTCTGAGTCTGTCCATTTGGATGACTCTTTTGGAACATATGATCTAGGAATGACCATTGTGCCCACTGTAGATTCAGCAATTTCTTGTTGTGGTACAAATGGACCATTCTTGAGGATGTTAGGGTAGAGAGGATTGGCAGCTTTGATGAACAACAGCATTTTTATTTTCCAGAGGTTGTAATTCTCTTTGTCGAATTTAGGGACCTTTACCGTACCTGTAGTCTTTGGTGCATTCGAACTCATGATCGTTTTCTGTTTAGATTAAACAGCCCGCTCTGATACCACTTGTTGAGTATTGAATACAGTAAAAGAATATAGAGGAGGGGTGAATGGATTCTTGAACTTTTCTTTGTTCTTGACTCTTTGCAGCAAGATATGTGTTGAGTGTGTGAGATATGTAAGTGCGGATAACAAAGACAAACACAACACAATATCACTTTAATCTAATATTTTATTAGATAAAGATTTTGCCACAATCTGTGAATACAAATGATAGTATTCTCAGCTACGTTTTTCTCAGAGAGATATTTCTTGTGATGTATCTTGAATAACTTATCTCTTTTTAGCTAAGGAAGTGAAACTGTATCCTTATAGACATGGATACACCTACTTACTACAAATAAGGTAGGTAAACAAAATACTTTCCAGTCTGTCTATCTCATTTGAGTAAGAGTCCAAACGGCTACAGATTTGACTTTGCAAAGCCTGTTTAGATCCACTTCTTTAGCTCCTTGTCCCTTTGTCTTATCTCTCCAAGCTTCTTTGTAGGCTTTCCAACGTGCTTTATAGTACATAGTCAAATAAATCGTCTTGGCTTGTTGCAGGTTTCTGACTTGTACAATTCTTCAGTATTTTTTCTCCAAGAATGTATTCGAGAAGTGGCTAAGTGAATGATTCGAGAACTCGAATTGACTTAATCGATAACTCTGAGTTCTCGAATAGTGTTATATTGACATATCGAATCACTTCTCGAATAGCTCTTTTCTCTGGGACTCCTTGAGATATCGAATAGAGCATTTTGACATATCGAATCCCTGAGATGTCGAATAGCTTCTTTAGTCCTTGAGATATCGAATAGAGCATTGACTTGTTGACTCTTAGAGTTCTCGAATGATGCTTTGACTTGTTGACTCCATGAGTTCTCGAATAGAGTAATAGACATATCGAATCTCTGAGATATCGAATGAGATATCGAACAGTGTATTCAGAGATATCAAATAGTGTCTTCTGAGATATCGAATCCCTGAGTTCTCAAATGCTAGACTTCTCGAATAGAAAAATGTACTTCTCGAATTGGTACTTAGGCAAATTCTTCATTTCTTCAAATCCCAACTGTGATTATTTGGCAGTCTTTATCTCCTTGCTTGAGGCAAGAACCTTGGAACTTCTTTCAAGCATTATTCTTGACTTTGTAAGTATAGTTACACAACTAGGATTTGATGCCTATTACAAGAACAGAACAAATAGAAACACTACAACTAGAGGTTCCCTCAGTTAAGAGGCCATGTAGGTAATGCATAGCATTACACATACTTAGGCTTGTTATTTGATGTATTCAGGCATGCCTCTGTGACTAACACGCAATGTATATAGGATGGAGTAGGGCTGTAAACGAGCCGAGCCGAGCCGAACACTGACCAGGCTCGGCTCGAGCTCGATTAAATAGTCCGGGCTCGTGCTCGGGCTCGAGCTCGACCGAGCCATAAAATTCAAGCTCGAAGCTCGGCTCGACACATATGTGATATGTTCGAGCTCGGCTCGAAAGCTCGAATCAATTTCACTAATTATCAACAAAAGCTCGAATACCTTAAGTTCGGCTCGAGCTCGACTCGATTAATATATAAAAATATTAAATATTTATATAACAATATATAAATAACATAAATATAATATATAAATAATAAAAATAAAAATAAATAATAAAATATATATATAAGCTCGATTAGGCTCGCGAGCCATACGAATCGAGTAATATGAAGCTCGAGCTCGGCTCGGTCAACTATTCGAATAGCTCGAGCTCGAGCTCGGCTCGATTATTATCGAACCGAATTCGAATATTTTACGAGCCGAGCTCGAGTAGCTCACGAACAGTTTGACTCATTTACACCCCTAGGATGGAGTAATGTCAGAGAACTCAAATTTTTCTAAATAATGTGATATGATACATAACATGTTTTGATTTGATATACATATGTTTGCACGCGGGATCTTATATTTTTATTAAGTAAATTAATAACTAATCTATTTGGGATTGCTGTTAAAATTTGTTGTGTTGTTAGAAAAAGTGCTAGTAAAAAAAGTGTAAATGTAAAAAATTGAAGACTGTTTGGTAATATTTTTGATATGTGCATGTTTTGATGTAAAAATATAATAAAAATAATGTTTTTGATGAGGTTTGATTTTGAAACCAGCAACTGCTTTCGCAAAAACTAAAAAACAGTTTTTTTCAAAAGCATGGGGGACTTACTTTCTTTAAAAGCAGCTTTTAGGCCAAAAACATTTTTCAAAAAAGCAGTTTTTAAATTTTACCAAACACGTTCAGCTACTTTCTGTTACTATTTGCAAAGCAATGCCAAACACACCCTAAACTGATGACACATAAGGATTTGGGACAAATTTTGGGAAAATTTTTGGATTTACAGCATTTTTTTATCGGATGATGTGTCTCGATTGGACTATATTCTATAGAAGCATTTTCAGTTGGAAAATATTAGATATTCTAAATTGGTTCCCAAAATTTTTTCCAAATGTCTAATGTATCAATTTAATTGGTTACAATAATGTGGACCTCCTGTATTTATATCAATCATTCCAATAAAAAATTTTCATTTTGCCATGTAAGTTTTGTCACACATTTCGAAGCAATTTTTGTTTATACCTAACATTATTCTTTTCTGTTTGCACTAAATTACGTAGACATGATGTAATTAATAAGAAAAGAGCAGAAAAACATGCAGAATCAATTAATAAATAACAAGTTTCTTGATAATATTATGTGATATATTGATCGGCTTTGAAATGATTTTTGTTGGAGACAAAAACCTGAAGTAAACCACTCCCGTCGATCTTAATTTTTGTCAAAAATTTATTCAGTTTGATTCGGATTATATTTTGGTTAATTTTACGGATTTCATTATTTAATATATAACCAAGATCATCTAGGAAGGTAAATGAACCAAATTATTCGTAAGCTATTCGAATTCAATTGAAAAATGTTTGAATTCATCTTGATACGAATCAAGCATCACTGAATTTTGAGTTCAAGCTAGCTATTCGAGTAATTTATTGAGTTAGGTTCGAACTTCAAATAATTTAGTTCACGAGCCTAATTGATATTTTATATATTTTTATAATTTATATTTTTAATCAAGTCGAACTTAAATTGATATTCAAAATTTTTATAATTTTTAATAAATGAGCTTAATGATCCTATAGTTAACTATAGGAGAATATCCTATAGTTAACCACTGAAATAAAGACACATAACATACTTTCCTAAATAAAAAGACACATCATTCATACCCTGCGGCGCCCTTATAAATAAAAGATAACAATTACATTATTTTAAAGATTAACTTTAGGAAATTCTCCTAAAGTTAACTGTAAGAATATTTTTCTTAATAAAATTAGTGTGAGTTTTTGAGATCCGACAAACAAGAGTTTTTAGATAAACTTGAATGCATCAAACATTTGTGAAATTGAATTTCAAGTTTGAAATAATTAATTTAATCGAACTCAAACCCGAAATATTTAATCAAAAATACGAATTCAAATGTAACAGTGTTCGACTTGATTCAGCAGCCCTAGTCATCCGACTCACCCCCAGACCCTATCTAGGAAAAACCGAAGTCTTCAATGTATATAAGCGTGACACATAATGAAGAATGGAGTGTACAGATCATTCATGTGCAATGGCCACGGACAAATTAATTTAACACTAGTAATTAGACTGGCTAGGTCCCCATGTCATTCAAAGAACATATATCTCTTGTGCCCAAAAATTCGTTTCTCTAGTGCTATTGGCATTTTGCTAAGTGCTGTGCTGTTCTCCTATGTCCGATCGTTCAAACTTTGCTAATAATGAAGCAAATGTTACCTGGATTTATATTTGTTTTGGAGTTGTATGTTATAGAAAAGATAATATTGATTGTCCAATTGGATATACTAATTTAATAATTTATTTGGTTATGCGGAGTGACTATATTGGACCTATCCTCAATTTATATGTTTCCACCTAATCAGTGACGCATTTGTTAATTTGTCATTACATTCGCAACTGTAAAATTTGTAAAAATATATATATATATATATAGGGCTGAATTCTTGCCTTAAATATAAAATTTCAAATTTTTTTTTGTTCAACGTACATATAAAACTTCGATTTAACATTAATTGTAAAATAATAATTAAAATTTTATTGAATACATATAACTGAAATCGAAAACATATTTATAATATTTTATAATTTATTAAAATCATATTTGCAACATTTTTTACGAAAAATTGATTTTTTTTTTATAATGGATGTTCAACAGATATATAACTTGAGTTCAACATTATCGGTTGAACAATAGTTATACTAGAGTTGAATCCAACTATATAAAATAATTTTACATTGGTATAATTAAGAAAAGTGTATTAAATAAATAATATTTCATATATCTATACTGTAATTGGGTGGTAAACTCCAGAAGGATAGTTGAGAATTTTGTAATATCTGTTCAACAAATTGTGAAATACGGTTCAACACACCTCATATTAAACAAATAAAATTTCATATTTCTATACCCTATTTTGGTATTGATGAATCCCCAAAAGGATTTTGAATAATTAAATTATGTGTATTCAATAAAATTTTAATTATTATTTGATAAATGATGTTGAATCGAAGTTATAAATATGTTGAATAAAAAAATTTGTAAATTTGTATTTAAGAAAAGTTTGTATTTAATCCTGATTATATATATATATATATATATATATATATATATATATATATATATGTATATGAATATGAATTTGTAAGTTTTGGAATAAAATCGCAAGTAGAATAAAACATAAAAAGCAAAATTGAGTCAAACCACATTGAAATATTTAATTTTGTAAATTGTATTTGAACGGAGCAAAACTTACTGTTTATTATTGTATATGTAACACATTTTCTTTGTCATTTTTAAATGCCTCTATTACACTTGGCAGAAAAAGAAAAGAAAAAGAAAAAGCTTAATTTTCTACATATTGTTATGAAACATTTATAATTTGAGGATGATGAAAGTACAGCAACAGAAGCAAACGAGAGTTAGGAAGGGACGACGGATACGACATGCAGATTGGGAATCTACAACAAATCTTTGCATATGTCGTCTTATGATGATAAAAGAAAGCAAGCTTATAATAGTACGTTTAAAGTGTTTTTTCTCTAAGGGGAAATTGAAGGAAAAGAAACCTGGTATGGTTGATACCAAAGAAAAAGGTAAATTATACTCTCAAAGAAAACATGAGGACGATCGAGCCCGGTAGGATCTTACATAATCTAAGATGTTTATTTTACTTTGATTATTGAGCACGCTCATCCATCCAAAATTCGAGTTTTTGAACTCTGGTAAAAAGAGCGAGATGACAGAATTTAAAAACCAAAAAGACTAACTGGGACAAAACTAGAAGATGGCACCATTTCTAAATCCTAATTAAAAGGATAGATTCAAGTATCCAGTGAAAAAACTTAAACGAATTATCATTAACAAAGGCGTAATCCAATTATTAATCCAATGTACTTACTGTATATGATAGGGGATAAATTTCGAGTTTTGTGGATGTGACCATATATGAGCTCAGCAGGATCAAGTGGCCGTGCTCGCGGCCCTGATTGCATGTATTCTTTCTACTTGAACACAATTTAACACAACAATAGGTGAAAGGTTGCTCTTAGGCTTTCCGTAACACACAAGTTGTATCAAAAAGCATAGTGATGTTTGTGGAGAGGGGTTGCTATATGATTACGATGTTGTTCTTAGCCTCTTATAACAAAACAAATGTATTAAAAATGTTATTGTTATTATTTGTGGAGAGGAGCTAGAGAATATCTAATAATTAAATGGCTAGAGTGATGGATGATATACGAGGGAATGGGGGTGTAGCGAAAACGAGAGAAGAGAGCAAAGAACAAAAGGGTGTCACGTGAAGAGGGGAGGAAGGGGGTGTGGCCATTTTGGAAACTTATACAAATGAGAGCCACTATCGTTGTCCTCACCTTTGGCGGCTCTAGTAATCTCCTATTCTATCAGTGTCTTGTTTTCCCTTTCTTCTTACACTTGAATTCCAATGGGAAATCGATACTTACCTCATTTTTTGTTGTTCAACCACGATTTCAATTTAAGATAGCGCTGCGATCTATGAAGCAAGGGTGCGGGTGCGGGTGCGGGGATACGCGGTGCGGGGATACGTGAATTCGGCAAAATAAAAAATATGGGGATTCGGGTGCGGGGGGATTCGGCAAATATTAAAATATTAAAAATATATATCCTATATATAATTAACAATATTTATATAAAGAATATTAAATTTCTAATTTAAAGTCTTTTTGACTGAAAGTTTCTAATTTAAAATCAAATTAACATTTAACCACTTAAATTATTATATAATAACTACATATAATCTTATTAACATTAATTTTTGAAAGAAAAAACATTAATTTTTGAAAAATCAAAGTAAACAAAAAAAGTTAAAAAAAGTCAGGTAAACAGAATATGCATACCACGTGCACGATCTGTAACCCAGCAGGCAGCAGCCAACACATACAAAAAAGGCTATACATACAGATATATACATAACAGATATTTACAAATCTCCACATACAAGAACAGAGATTACAGAGATCAGTACTTGGAATCAAGTATGAGATTAGTAATTGATTACAAATCGTTGAGAAGAAAGAAGAAAGTGGAAAGAAACCGACTGAAAAATTACAAAAACTACCCTCCCCGTATCCCTTTCCCGTATCCCCCACGAATCCCCACCGGAAAACACCGGGATACGCCGGGTGGCGCACCTGGTACGCATCCTGCCGCACTTCGCCGCACCGCCGCACCCGAACCGCACCCGGTGCGCACCCGGTGCGCAGTGCGGTACCCAACTGCCGCACCCGTGCTTCCCAGGCTGCGATGTATAAGTTTATGGACCATATACAAATCAAATCGAACATATTCAGAATCTCGAACGTTAAGTACTGTTCCACATAATTTGAAATACTTTTTTGTACATACTAAATCGGAATCTATCTTAAACGTACTCTTCTACTCGTATTAAGACCCCCAAAATGAAAATCTTAATGGCTACATTATAATTATGTATGTAAGAAAATGTCAAAATATATAGCCCAAGGCTAGATGTTATTTAAATAACCCTAAATACAGTCCCACATAATTTGAAATCATTTTTTGTGGATACTAAATCGGAATCTATCTTAAACTCTTCTACTCAGTATTAAGACCTTCAAAGTAAAAATGTCAAGACATATAGGCCAAGACTAGATGTTATTTAAATATCTGTAACCGGAAAGTTAAGTTTACTATATAAGTTGTACTATTGGTGCTAGGTAAATATAACGTCATATGAAGAATGTGGCAGCTAGGTATGAGAAAAAGGACGAGCACAAAGGACAATGTCCGAGTGCCGCAACCCTCCAAAATTGTCACACCTAATATATACGGATTATACACTTGTTCATGTACTATCTTCTGTTACAGACTATACATAGGAGTACTACTCTATCAAAGGAGGTAGTACATTGTTATCAGTTGTTAGTAGGTAAACTTACATGTATTTCTTTAATTAATTAAGACTGGTCCAAAGTTTTTAACTGATCAAGAACGTGTATAAAAAGTTAAACCAGGAATAAAAACAAATCATATACAACAGAAGAATCCGAAAGGTCTGTCAATCATCCATGGATTTTGTAATATATTTCTTGAATGATTCAATTGAGGTGGGCCACTGTTTTTTGCCCTTCGTTTGGATTTATATGATGCTTTTAACCCTACACCAAACGCTCATAGTAGATCCAAGAACTTCAACGTAAACTAAAGTTCACTGGTTCAGTGGAAGATGTGACCTATAATCAGTGTGATAATTAAAATTTGTACTTTCTTTTCCTTTTTATGTTTATCCAAATTGGTGTTTTAAGAAAATTAATTCACATATCTCAATCATTGTTTGATATTTGTAAATCAACAACCACCGGTTCAGAGTCGTTCGTTGATAGCCTAGTGACGATGTTCTTTTCACTTGTGAACCAACAATCATTGATTCAGATATTCGTTCATCTCCCCCATGTTTACAACTTGTCTAGGAATAGTTCAGTTAATGATTGCGCGCGCTGATTTGTGTTTGGAAGAGTGCTTGTGGTCCGAAAGGAAGAGCATAAAAGAGAAAAAGCAAAGAGTGGAAGCTAGCTAGCAAGCGATTAATGATGAAACTATTATTATGTTTCTAGGTAATCCGAGATAATTAATTTACAAAAATTTGATTACAACATAGCTCTTTCTCGATCGATCATGACTAATCCGATCGGAATGATCAGTGAGTAGGTAACCATGCAGAGAAAGCTTGAAGGGTATTCATATCAGCTCTGTAATGCTTCTGTGTGAATTCAAGCAGAGTTGGCCATGTAAAGTCGGGATATATTCTGGGGTACTTGTTGTCCACCAGGTCTGTTGGTGGCCTCACCAGTTTGTCCTTCTCTGGGCACAGAAAAAATGCCAGTGATCTACGAGGAGCCATCTTGTTTACGACTGCTCTGTGCAAGCAACTTTTGTACCTTCCATTCGATAGGGCCTGCAAAAGTTTTTCGTTGGATCAATTATTGATTCGAACTTCCGACAGTACTACTACTATGCAAACATGCATGAGGTTGATCTGCTATACTGTATCTTTTTTTGTATACAATATGCATGTGAAATAATAGAAGAACGATATCAAATAGTAAAATTTTAAAATTCATATTAATAAATAAATACATTAAGAGGACAGCAGTGAAGACAATCAATATCGATCAAACACCAATTTTACACTCTTGTAAAAGAGAAAACGCCAAAAAAGAAAAAGAGAATAGGCCAATCAAATATTTAACTACAATTGGCTAGGACACGGACACATAACATGTTAAATATGTTCGGCTGCTATCGTTACTTAAATATGTAATAGCTAATATTTAATTATGATATTATTACACATTCAACATGTAGAAACAACCAAAAATACCAAGTACTTCGTGTTCGATAGAACGATAAACGAGTGATTGTGACTAACTGCAGTAATATTAAGTATGTTACACTAGAAGTTGCATGTAGTTACCATAAATGTGTCGCCAAGGTTAACAACAAAAGCGTTGAGATTAGGGGGAATGGATTGCCATTGGTTGTCCACAAACACTTCCAGGCCACCAACAGTGTCCTGGTGAAGAATGGTTAGTGACGTAGGATCACAATGAGGCCCTGTTCCTAAAGTAAGCTCTGGTTTTTGGCATGGCGGGTAGTAATTTAGCCTCATTATTGATTCATTTTCTTCGAAGAATTCCTTGAAATGGCTACGGCCTACTCCCAGGCTGATCCCTAACAGCTCCATGATCCCAAGCGATAGTTCACTCATTGCATTACTGTATTTTTGAAATATCATCCTACAAATGTGAGATACCATGTCCACAATTAGCAAATATATTATTGAGTGATTGCAAATAAACAGATACGTAAAAATAAGAATTACGTAGCTACTTACCCGAGTTCTGCAAAATTTTCACCCATGGTTTTTGTGATATAGTCTTGTACTATGGTGGACGAGCTCTCCTTAGCTGAGTACTGAAAAGTAAGTGTTTCTTTCCATGGTAATTTAGAGGAAAATCTTCCGGTGAAGCTACTAGCATAGCCGCAATGTTCACCTAGTTTTCTCTGAGCCTTGTGCTTTTCCGAAAGAGGGAGGTCAAAGAACATGTCCATATATTTATGAGCGTCTGATATGAGGTTGTTATCAACACCATGATTGACTACAAGGAAAAATCCATGCTCTCGGCATGCCTGGCCGACTAGGTCGGACACTTTTTCGATAGCAGTAGGATCTCCAGAAAAGAAGTCCTGTAAATCAATGAGAGGCACTTGAAGTTGCGGAGGATTTGCAGTAGGCTTTTCATGGTCTGGCCATACGAACTCTTTTGGTATATTTGTTTCATTCTGAAGCACTGAGGCATCGAAAACTAATGCCTCGTTTTCGTCTTTGGTACATGTTGGAGACATGGTTGATCCTTCTGCTGCTGGTATATTTTTGTTGTTGAGATATAGAATTTTAAGATGGCTGTAGGGAAAATTGGAATGTTTATAGTAGGTAATATGTTTTCTCTACCTAGCAATCTCCTTGTAACGGTATATATAGTAGTATTAAGTATAGCACAAGCAGGTATAAACTAACAGATTATTTGCAAAATAGGGCCTATGGGGTCCATAATTACAGTATGGGGCTTCATCGGCAGACAAATTAATCCATGTTTCAACAGTCATTGTCTTTTTTTTCTCCTTATAAATTTTCTTTTTAGTGTTGCTAGGAAACAAATCTTCGATGGGAGCCCTTTGTCGTTTCCTTTATAAGGAGACCATTATTTTAGAGTTTCTAAAAACAATCCGAGTCAGTTCTCGAGCATAAGTTAGATAAACTAGATAGTTTATTATACATGTCAAAGCAACTAGCAACGTATATAACTCATAGAACCTAAAAACATTAAAATCCACATGTTTCATTTATGAAAAAGAATATTTAGCTGATATAATTGGTTACGGAATTCTTCTGCATCATATATTTGCTTCGAATATGGGACACTCGTTTTTCATCGGTTCGCTTTATAGCTTAGTTTGTATCTGTCCCGATGGCTCCCGATTTCTTCCGTCTATCCCTACGATCAACTGATTAATCCTTCATTCGGATTGTAAATATCTATTCTGATTCTCGATGTATAATCGAGAGAAATGACTATTTGTAATTAAATTTCATCAGCCAAGCTCCTCGATGTATAATCGAGAGAAATGGCTATTTGTAATCATATTTCATCAGCCAAGCTCATGGACACGTATCATCCGCATCACCAGAATTCATGGATGATAGCCCGCTGTCCCTCTAATTTAAGTGAGTCATCGGCCCTAGCACACTAACCAACGAATAATTAGTGGGAAGAAAAAGAATAACAGAAAAAAGAAAAATACACACTCATCCACAAAAAACTCAAGCAAATAGATCGATAATCGCTATTGAATCCTAGAGTGGTCGATCTCCCTTTAATTTTTTTTCACCGTAATAATCTATACAATAGCTTAGACTTTGTTTCCGGAAATTATAGCGAATACAAGGCCTAAAATCTAATTATATGTTTTCATTAAAATATTTCCCAATCCGCTCATGCATATGTAGTGACACCTAATTTTTCTATGAGAATTTATTGAATATACTGTCATTTATATTTATGTTTGCAAAATTACGATTCTCCTGAAATCTTTGCATTTATACTGTCTTCTCTATCTTCTTTGCAAATTTACTGTCCTTCTCCATCTTCATTGACCCCGACCCCGATCCCGACTTCGACTTCACCCATCATCTTCTCCGACCAACCATGACAATTCTGGTGCCGCAGGCGAAACTCCACCTTATCTCCATCACCCATCTCCGATCAACGTCGCCCACTGGATTTAAGAAACTCAGTCGGAGTTTATTCTAATCTCCGATGACTTGCTTTTCTTTATTCAAACATAGGCTATAAAATATTTATTCTGAAGTCACGAATAATGTTAATTATTCTTAAACCTTAATTATTCTGAATCATTAATACGAAAGTGTGGTGAAGGAGTGGTGGTGGGTGGCTAGTCGATTGCAGAAGGCGTGAGGCCGGAGGAATGGGTGGTGGTGGGAGGGGAATGAACGGAGAGGAAGGGAGGTTGGCAGGAGCAGGCGGCGGCTGGTGGCTGCGCGAATTGAGGGAGAGGAGAGGGGCTTTGGGGAGGAGATTGAATTAGACTATAAGGTTGCTAAGTGGGTGGAGTGGTTATAAAGGAACATGGTGGAAAATGAAGGAGGAGAGGCGGAGGAGAGATTGATGGCGTTGGTGGGTTAGAAGTGGAGGAGATTGTATTTTTGCAATTTTTAAAAAAATTGGTATAATTGCAATTAAGATGGTAAAATTGTAAATAGTTTTTTTTAAAAAAGGTAAAATTGCAAAAAATATTTTTACAAATATATTTATCAAAAAACCTCTTTTTCTAAAACGTAAATCTATAATTACATTCCAGGAACTTTATATAATCTTAAAATAACTAAATGTAGCTCTACGAGCCTTTGTTAATTCTGAACTTGGTTCGGCGAAAGCTGTTTTCTAGCCAAGGAGCTCATGAAACAAGAGCAGTTATGGATTATATTACCTACCGTAATTTTTAAAAATACATGAGAAGAAAACTAATTTTTTCAAATATTGTCATCTAGATGTAGCATGTAAGAGCATCTCCAACCACCTGTTAGGTAAAAAGTCTAGGTGGCGCTATGATATATATATTAGCTAAAAAATATACCCCTCCAATCACAAGATCTGTTAGCAAAAATTATAGATATCCTTTATTTCATCTTCTATATCTGTTGAGTCTGTAGCAATTATCTAAAATATCCACGTCACTTTTTTACCTTATTTAAATTATATCCATGGTGAAGTAATGATAAAGGTGAACCAAAATAATAATAAAATATTGTTTTTGAATTGTAGCTAACTATTATTGCTAACACCATTAGAGCACAATGTGTTACAGCTTCAACAAATTTTAGCTAACACTTATTTTAGCTAACCATTATACCTAGTGCCGTTGGAGATGCTCTAAAGTACGCATATGGATTGATAAGCTAAGTAGTTTCCAGAAAATTATAGAGAGATAAATGGTAGATTAGCACTGATAAGACGTAGCCCTCGAGCAACATTACGTGCATGTAGGAGAGGAGACAATGCGCAATAGGCCATACTAACCTACTACGGTAGTTACAAGGTCGGGATCCGAGATGCAAGCCGGGTCACTTGATTTGATCTTTTATTAGACATGTATCATGTATGGTTGGACTCAAAGTAGTATTGTTTTTGGTTTTGCATTGCCTTAATTAGCAATTGTTGTGTTCGACATCTTGTGGACATTTGTCCAAACTTCATTGGATTACACATATATAATTTTTTTTATTTTTTGTCAAGATTACACATACATAAATTATAATGACTCTATAAGGAATACCAACTTTAAAATATTTTATTCTTTAGTAAAATTGATTCAATTAACATAAAAATTTAACAATTATTAACCTTAATCTATCGAATTTAACAAAACATTTCATCAAAATTTTAATAATCAAATATTAGTAAAACTCAGTATAGAATTTAATATAAAATTATAAATATATTTATAACAATGAAATTTTATGTAATCTTATTATATACGATCCTAATTTTTCGACAAATTCTATTTTTTTACTAATAAAATTTTTTTATAGGTTATCATTTCATACGTGGGTAAGTAATATACATCGGGAAATTTATGATTTTTTGAATTATATATTGAAATTAAATTAAATTACACTTGTAATATATTTGTCCAAAATGTATTAATTGACAAACTAAAAAGAACTTTGAAATACTTTGCACCCTAGTATACTTTTTAGAAATAACAAGAGTGAAGTAGATAACAAATAAAAAAAATAAAAATATTGATAAAAATTGTTAGCCCAAATTTATATTCTTAATCACTGTGAAAAATCATGTTTTAATGGTGTATAATAATAATAAAGTATAAAAATATCAAATTTGGTTATTATTAAATTCGGGGTTCAATTTCTTACAACTAAACAATTATACAAGATTTATTTACTTTAATTTTTTTTTTATTAACTTCATCTCAGGTTCGATTTCTTATAATTACATAATTAAATAGTGTTTATTTATTAAATATTTTTATCATTTATATCTACAAGTACATATTTATCTCGATAATTTAGTAATAATAATATTTTAATCTCGATTCGTACTTGATCCGTAACCGTACTTTG
The DNA here is from genome assembly GCA_036435485.1 of Saposhnikovia divaricata. Classification (NCBI taxonomy): domain Eukaryota; kingdom Viridiplantae; phylum Streptophyta; class Magnoliopsida; order Apiales; family Apiaceae; genus Saposhnikovia; species Saposhnikovia divaricata. The sequence continues at coordinate 42,127,031 of CM071599.1, forward strand.
CATATACGATAAAAATTTCCAATTTTTTAATTTTATTTCAAAGTTAAAAAGTTGTAATTAAATTTTACTCCCCTCGCTCCATAATATAAGTCATTTACGCATCCTAGATCTTAAATAAAAAGAGTTCTATTCAATATTTTTTGACGATTCATTTTTCAAGTAAAAGTAGCTTAAAAAACATTTTTATTCAAAAAAAAATTATAAAAGAAATACTAAATAGAACTCATTTTATTTAAGATATTGGGATGCGTGAGTGCTTTAGAGCAACTCCAATGCAAAGAGTCCTTACCTATATTTGTCCTATGTGTACATATTTTAGGAATTTAGTTCTAAAATTCATGCTCCAATGGAATCCCTATCCCCTATAATTTTTAGGGGAGAGAAAATCCAACCCCTTATTTAGGAAGAGAAAAGCAACTCCCTATAATGACACATCATCATTCTTTCCTTATAAAATATTGATTAAATATTATTTTTTTTAGTTATAGGTAATGAATATAGGTAACACCATTGGAGTAAAAGAACTTTTTGGTTACCTATATTTTAAGTAATCATTATTTTATTATATTTTAGGGGATGAAAATACGAATTGCCCTAGTGGACAAGAGAGAGTACATGATGGTAAACGAATTTAATATCAGGTTCAGTTGAGTCAACCTTTTAAGTCCGGATATAATTTTAAGTTGAATACATATTTGAACAAGGCCTCTATAACTGCGTGCGAAATTTCGTGTATTGTACCAATTTAAACCCAGCATTTGTGAACTGAGTTCCATTAACTTGATTCGAAAAATGTCTGGACAAGAACAAATTTTAATGCAAAAACACATTTCAAAAGAATAGGACAATCCCGCACGGATGGTGTTGTAGTTACTAGTTGGTAACATGTTGGTGTCCTGACCCAAGTGGTGTTATTGGGTCATTTTTCCCGTTGAAGCTCTAAAAAGGGATTAACGACAATAATGACAATTGATTCCAAGATGGTGATCCTACAAAACCAGCCAGTTGACACCAGTCTGTCTAGTCTTTCCGTGGAATTTAGTACTGCTAAGTGCTATCCAGTTTTTGGCACTTCACTAATCTCCAGTAACAAAGGCACCCCATTATCATTCATACTTTTAACTTTTTCATGCAGAAGCAGATACAGATGGTACTGATGTCTGATCGCACATTCGCACTGACGATTTTTAATTTCAACCTTTTAATCACTTCTTGTAAGTTACACGAGAGTAAAAGACAAAATGGGGGTGATGAATGTGATGACGATATATATAAGAGAAATTCGTAATGGTACCCTTTTGGAATTGACTTTTCTAAATGGTACCATTACACATTTTGGATGTCGGAGTGGTACCATCCACGTTAAACATTTTAATTAAAAATAATCCTCCGTTAATCATATGTTGACATGGTTGTAAAAATCGTTAATCGGTATAAATCGGTCGAGATATCGATTTAAGATTAATCGGGTAATCGGGGATTAATCGGAGTATTAATCGGATATTATAATAATATTTAATATATTAATCTAATTTACGATTAAACATATCATTTTAAATAAATTTACAGGATTAATCGGATTTAAAAAATCGAATCGGTAGATTACATTACGGAGGATTAATCGATTAAATCAGGGATTTTTAGAACCATGTATGTTAAACAAACGTTAAGTATCATATTTAATTATTAATTTAAAATAAAATATTACTTTTTATGTTAATAAAATCCCCCGTTGTTTATAAGTCAACACAGTAGAAAGGGTTAAAGGGGGATAAACAAGGGTTAGGTCATAAGTCGGGCATTAAACACTGAAGAGCTGCGATTACCCTCCTTCGATCAATCTCTCCTTCCACAACGGTAACTTCGATAGATCAATCTCTGAATATTGTTGCTCTATAGACAGGTATGTATATACTCTCCTTCTTATGCTCTCTATTTGATAAATAAACTAAACTCTTATTTATTTTAGAAATATGTAAAGGCTCATTAAATGTGGTTCATGGAACTCAATGAGATAAAACTGATATATTCTTGTTTAATGGTCTATATTCTCCTACTATAAATGGAGAAGTTTGTATTATCATTAGTAGAACAAGTTGAAGAATAGAAAAGGAAGCAAGAAAAACCAAACTGTTCTATTCCTTGCTCCGTTCAATATTCCATATACTGAAATCTGAAACACAGTAGTATACACCAAAACCTTGATTTCCAACAGATTGGTATCAGAGCCACCATCAAAATTAAAGCCACCATCAAATTAAAATGAGTAACTTTCTTACCGTCCCAAAGCTTACAAAAGAAAACCATGACCAGTGTATCCGGATGAAAGCTTTGCTTGGATCACAGGAGACATGGGAAATTGTCGAAAAAGGTTATGATGAACCGGAGAATGAAGGAGCTTTGAATTAGGCCCAGAAAAACAATTTAGGAAAGGCTCGAAAACAAGATCAAAAAGCTTTGTCTATTATACATATGGGATTAGATGAAGTCATGTTCGAGAAGGTTGCATCTGCAGCAAAAGCAAAGAAAGCCTAGGAGATTCTCCAGAATAATTTTAAAGGTGTTGACAAAGTAAAAAGGTACGACTACAAACTCTACGAGGAGAATTTGAAACATTGCATATGAAAGAAACGGAATCAGTCCCAGATTATTTCACGAGAGTTTCCTTTGTTGTAAATCAAATGAAGAATTATGGAGAAAAGATTAAAGATGCTCGTGTTAATGAAAAGATATTAAGATCTTTAAATACAAAATTTGTTAGGTCCGATACGATTGTAGAAGGGGGGGTTGAATACAATCTATACCATTTTATCGAAATTTGTTCTTTAAATAAAATTTAACTTAAACAAATTTGAGCGGAATAATACAACACAAATTTCAAGTTGAATATAACAATATATTAACTTGATGTGTGTTACAAAATCAATCCAAATGATTAGCAAGTAATTAATAACTAATTAGAAAATTCGACATGAACTTTTCTAATTTAGTTAATTAAAATCAAGATATCAAGTTGTGAACTAGGAAACTTAATTCGCTAGTATTACAAGAACCACACATAAACAAGTTCCAACGGATAGAATATTACAAAAGAGATGAACTTGAATTTCCAGAATTATGTTTGTAAGTGTTCTTGAGCTTGAGAGAGAGAGATATGAGCTGCTGGGATTTTTCAGAAGTTGTAAGTGAATTGTCTTCTGCCTCTTTGCTGCTTCTGATCTTTATATTCCGTCCATAGTCATATTGTGTTGTTTTAATTGATATAACAATCAATTAACACATATATAACATTCGGTATGACTATCCACTGAAAGAAATATGACTGTCCCATTAAATATAACTTTCGGTATGACTATCCACTGAACTGAATATGACTGTCCAATAGCCACTTGACTTGAATATACCATTCGGTATAACTATCTCCTTTTGAACTGAATATGACTGTCCAATAATCATTTCCTTTGTATATGACTTTCGGTATGACTATTATTTGAACTTAATATGACTGTCCAAACCATTCCCTTTGTATGACTATCCTTTTGAACTATATATAACAATCGGTATAACTATCCTTAGATAGTTATATTGTTATATATTTTCAGATTATAATTAACTAAATGATTTATATAAATCACTTAATTAATTATTTCTTTTTCAGATTAATTCTTATTTAATTAATCTAATAATTACTTTAACAAATATATTAATTCTGATAGAATTAATTTATTTAATTAAATTAACTATTTGATTTAATTAATTAAAATAGAATTAATACAACTCCTTTTAATAGTCAAAACTTCACTGTGGACCACGTAATTATAATAACGAACATACACTGGATTTTTGTTGACGCTCGATGTACTGTCTGGTTCATGAACGACTAACTCCAATCTCTGTTCTTCATCTTGACATTAAACTGTGGTCTTTTTCTTTTCTTCACTCTCTCCGATCATTCTGAACTGATATTGTTTCTTGTCACTTATAGAAACCTCTGTCCTTGAAATAAATCCATGTATTTCAATGCTACACTGATGCTTGATCAGGCAACTGAATCTTCTTCAGTGTGAAACATCAAAACTATAGATTGACTTGTTGATTTTTCTTCTGACAGTTGTCACCTTATGAGATTCCTGTGACAGTTGATATTATTTACTTATTACAAACTACTTTAATTGGATTAGGATCCTCTAACTACAAATAGGCTGAGTCATATGCCTTTCAATCTCCCCCTATTTGTTTGTTAGACAATAACAAGCAAATACCTAGAGGATTCTTCAACTAATCCCAATTAAATAAGTAAAGAATAAAACTTTAAATGCTAAGTAAATAATGAAAAAGTTCTGGTTCATATATAACATTATCCAGATTCAAACAGAAAAGATAAATACAAGATAGATGATCCTCTAGACTGATCACATAGTACAATTATGCTATCTTGTTCTATCTAAGCTCTAAAAATATCACAAGTAGAGCGGTTCTTCAGTTTTCACTTCCTCCAGGTCTGAACTCTCCTTCTTCTTCTTCTTCTTCATTCAGGACTGGTAGGCTTTTATGTAGCTCAACATCAACTAACATTTCTTTCCTTGATGATAGCCTTGTAGGAAGTACCAATGGAATTCCAAGTGATTTCCTCAACTCACCTTTGAATTTTACATAGTCTTTCACATTGGTTTGAGCATAAGATTTGATATGATCTGCAGTTTCCCGTTTAAGTTGAGAAGTAAATCCATGATTTCTAAGAATGTACTCCACAAATACCAAGTGTTTAGCAGAGTGCTCATACAAATCTTTCGTCTGAAGTTTGACTGTATGTATCACTTCACCCTTAAGAAACTTCACTTGCTTAGGCTCTTCTATCACTTCCGGTCCAGCTCTTTCAGCAAACTCTTTGAACTTTTCATGAAGTAGTATTCCCAACTCAGAGGATGTTCTTACCTTTGGTCTAAGAGCCCAGAGTTCTGTCAAAGATCTGTCATAAAAGAATTGACGGGACACTCTGAATGTTCCAACATTATGACATTCAACGAAAATTACTAACTCATCGGTTCTTGGTTCAAAAGCAGAAGATATCCTGACGACTTCTGTTTGTAAGGCTTTCACATACCCTTCATGTATTGGATTTGAATTCTTAAATTCATCAAGAATAGCACTTAGCCGACGATCATCATATTCAGACGTTTGTGGTGAGTCTATAGCTTTTTGAGCTCGTTCCCACTTGTCACCACTTTTTAATCTGATGTATGTTCTCCTAGCTTGTACCTTAAGTGCATGTTGGCGTTGCATTGCTGCAGCTTCCTCTTTTTGAAGTTTTTCTTTATGAGCAATCAAGTCCAATGTCTTTTTAAGCCTATCATCTCTCAATTTTAGTTGAGCTTCTTGTCTGTCAATTTCTGCTTCAGCTTCAAAATCTAGACGTATCTGTTCAGCTTCAGCTTCTGAGTCTATGGGCATTTCATCTTCCCAGTCCCTGAGATCTGGTTCAGGTAATACTTCTCCCACATCTGTGAACTTTAAATCAGCAAACATGTCAATACTATCTGGTTCACCTGTGTAGTAGTAACCTTCAATATCTTCAGGTTCTTCATGCATGTCAGAACTTCCAATTTCTTTCCTCTTCCCCTTATCTCTCCTATCACCTTGATCAGCTCCTTGATCAGATTTAGATTTACTTGAACTTCCTCCATGTCTTGACTTCTCCCCCTTAGTTGATGAATCCTCTACAGAGGGAACAAAATCAGCAGGCTTCGGGTCACGTTCATCACCATCACCTCCTCCATCTTGACCTTCAAAGAACTTTCTTTCTTCTTCTGTTGGAGTGATAGTTCTAGTAATGATGTTATACAAGTGAGTCAACCCTTTTGCTTGGAGTGCATTCTGCCTTTCAATCTGACTAAGTCGATGTTTAGTGGACAAGTGATGTTCATTCATGTTATTCTGAATATCTTCAATCTGATTTGACATTGAAGATATAATGAGATCTTGAGCCACTGTGACATCTCCAGAGTCTTCAATTGCTTGTTGTTGAGTTAGCTTGAGTGCACTGATCTTGTTGTTGAGGATAGTTCTCATGTTATCCATATCAAATCTTAAGTTCTTGTTATCCTCTTCAGCTTGAGCAAGATTTTCTTTCATTTGAGCAAGTTGTTCCATAAGAGACAGAGTGTTTGTGTCAGTGTGTGCTCTCACTTCAATAGCTCTCTGAGTATCACTCACCTCACGTGCTAGTGTTTCACTCAGATTTGAAGTAATTCTTACATCACTCCTCTCATAATCCATAGCTGCATCCATTGTACCTGCAGGAGAAATCACCCTAGCCTCCTCTTGGAAGGTCAGTGGTGGTGCAATGGGAGTTCGCAAATCCCTATCAACCTGTGAGAGTTCTTCTGCCGTAACAATGGCAGGCACTGTAACTTGGTCAACTTGCATGAGAGTGTTTTCAGCCTCATTTGAGAAAATGTCTTCCCCCATTGTAAGTAACAAGGGAGTGGTTGATGAAATGAAAGGGTTTACAGTTGACTCAGATGTAGTTTTACTTTTCTTTTGTAAAGGCAGAACTGTAGTTTCACTCAGAATATCACTACTCGGATTGTATCGTTTGACTGACAATTTCTTTCTTTGATAGTGTTTGGAGAATTTGGATTTAGTATTTGGTGTATTGACCTGGGTTAGAGGTTGTGGTTGTACAGCCTCTTGGTCATTTCTCGCACTTGTTTGACTATCAGAAAGATATTGAGATTGAGTAGAAGTTGAGTCAAATACCTGATCATTTACATTTCCAACATCTTCAGTCTGAATGGGTTGATCCACTTGATAGTGAGGTTCAGGATCAATTAACGGTTCAGGTTCTGGTTGATGTTCAGTAGCTGTGTGTTCTGCTTCAGGTTCTGGAGCTTGTTCAATTGCAAGTAGCTCAGCAACTGGTTGAGCCATAACATTTGGCAAATTTATGAATGTAGACATATATGGTGTTATGACTACTGGAACATGCGCCAGAGTACCAGAAGTATCCAACCTTGTGTAGAACTTCTTATTTGGTTTACCAGACCATTGAACTCGGTCATTTGGAAAAGGAGTAGGCTGATCCGTAGGCATAAGATGATTAAAAATTAATGTCAAAAATCGAGGATAATGACATTTAACCAGTTTACCTTTCCCAAAGTTCTTCCTAGCTTTCTTCACACGATTTATCAAAATAGGCCAGAGCAAGTTACCAAAATTGATTCTTCTGTTGTAAGCAATTGAGTAACCAATAGACTGCAACATTCCCGTGATGACAGTGTTGTTACTCTTGGTAGAATTAGCAAAGACCTTTGCAATGATTTCGAAGAATATGTTCCATTCTTGAACCAGGTTACTTTTCAGGGGACGCTTAAGATCCAATTGACCTTGATAATTCAGATGTGTGAAGAAATGTGTCAACTCATCAATTGAAGGAGGCTCATTAAATTGTTCCGTAGGCAGTCTCAGAGCAGCATTGAAGACAGATTCATCCACTGTATATGTCTTATCGCTGAAGTTGAAAGAAAATGATCTGTTGTCTGAGGCCACCATAGCTGTAGTACACATTAGTTTAAGCGGACCAAATTTCATGGGAACATTTGCAGTTATAGCATGACTACAGATATTATGATCGTTCAGAAAAGATATCCACGGTTTGAAACGATCCACCGAGCAATCCTCGGGATTAAAATATCCAATAAAGTTGTGATTAACAATCTCAAAATTATTATAAGTGTCAGCCATTCCAAATCAAATTTTAACCTTAGAGAATCTGCAAAATTCAGCAATTAAACTAATTAATACACAAAATTCGAATAAATAAATAAATAAAAATTCGAATAATCGAATTCTTCACCAAAAATTTTGAAAATTTGAGGCAATGATCTCCATAACATCACAAACACACGTCTATTTTTAGTTTTTGAATAATCACAACCAATGTTCTTGAATTTCAAATCGAAAATCCGAAGTTTTTTAACAAAAAAATCTTCAAAACACAACCAAATCTTACATTTAAGCAACGGTTTTGAAGATAATTGAATGGGTAATCGAATTTTGTTCTTAGAACTGTGATTCGAGTGTGATTGAGACAGTAATTCGGCAGCAATTCGATAGTTATACACCGTGTATATGTATGTATCGTTCGAAATAGTGTCTCAGGTGACTTAACACGCTGAACAGATAATATAACTGAATATAACTATCAATATTACTAACGATTTATATATAATTCAGCTCAGATATGACTATCGGTTGATAGTCATACCGATAGTTATATTATGTGTTAAACAAAATATAACTATCCTATATTAATAGTTATATACTAGTTTAATTAACTTACATGACTATCTAACACACACAAGATATGACTATCGGTTGATAGTCATACCGATAGTTATATTACGTATAAACGTAATATGACTATCCTAATTACATAGTTATATAACAGTTTTATTAACAAGATAACACTAATATGACTATCGAAAAACAAAGAGTATGACAATGCAAAATTGAATTTTCGACAGTTATATTTCAAACAAAACAAAAATATAACTATATACTAATTAGAGTTATATTTATCCTAAAATACAAATATAACAATCAGATTAATTGTTATATCTATTGTAATATAAACAAAACAACAAATATAACTATCCTAAAATCTAAATATTAACAGGATATTTAGAACTAGCAAATTCTAAAACTGAAGCAATTTAATTTCTATCAAAAACCAAGCCAAAAATTAGTAAAATAACTTACACTAAAATCAGCAAACCTAATAAAAATTAAACAAACGATCATAGGTAGTCCTTTTTACGAGATCAAACATTAATAACAAAAGGACAAACATTACAAATCAAAATAAATAAAATATTGAATATATACAAAGTTATTTCTGGTGAATTAATAAATATCAATTTTCTAATAAAATAATTTCCATATAGAAAATTATTAAAAAAAATATAATTTATTAAACATAAAAAATAATTAAACTGATTTTAAAATAATAACATTTTCAAGAAAAATAGATTTCTCATAAACTACAGCTAGTAAAATTCGAGAAAAATATTTTTTAAGGAAAATGAATCACTCTAAAATTACAAGAAGTATTTAGAGATGTATAACGAAGATAGTGATAAAACTTTAAGAAGAAACAAGCAACATTATAAGTTGATAAAATAATTATTCAAGTGATTTCAAATAACAAATATTGTACACAATAATCACTTGAAAATTATTAAAGATCAAACCTCAGATATTAACTAGTTTAATTACTAGGACTATTTAACATACCCAATTCACCAACAAGTCTGGTGAATGTGGATTCGTCAAGAGACTTAGTAAAAATATCTGCTGTTTGTTCTTCCGTAGGTACAAAAAGTAACTCCACGGTACCATTCATGACATGCTCTCGAATAAAATGATACCTGATGTCAATATGCTTTGTCCTTGTGTGCTGCACAGGATTGTTAGAGATAGCTATGGCACTTGTATTGTCACATAAAATAGGAATTTTATCTAGTACAAAACCATAGTCTCTCAGCTGATTCCTGATCCACAAAATCTGTGCGCAACAGCTTCTAGCAGCTATATATTCAGCTTCAGCTGTTGACTTGGAAACTGTTTGTTGTTTCTTGCTGTACCAGGAAACCAGTCTACCACCTAGGAATTGACAACTCCCAGATGTGCTTTTTCTATCCACAACACTTCCTGCATAATCTGAATCTGTATATCCAACGAGATTAAAACCAGAATCTTTAGGGTACCAGATGCCTAAATTAGGCGTACCCTTAAGATATCTCAGGATTCGTTTAACAGCAATAAGATGAACATCTCTAGGATCTGATTGGAACCTTGCACACAAGCACGTAGCATGCATAATATCAGGTCTACTTGCAGTAAGGTAAAGTAATGAGCCTATCATACCTTTGTAGCTTGTGATATCTACCTTGATAGAATTTTCACATGCTCCGAATTTGACCGCTGTCGATGATGGTGTTCTTGCTGAAGATGAGTCCTCCATTTGATATTTCTTGAGAAGCTCTTTGACATACTTGGATTGACAGATAAATATTCCATCTGTCCTTTGACTTACTTGCAATCCAAGAAAGAACTTCAGCTCACCCATCATGCTCATTTCAAACTTACCCTGCATTAACTTAGCAAATTTCTTGCAAAGAATATCATTAGTAGACCCGAATATTATATCATCCACATAGATTTGGACTAATATTGTATCCTTTTTATGTTTCTTTGTGAAGAGAGTTTTGTCTATGACACCTCTTGTAAATTCATTTTCAAGTAGAAATTCAGAGAGTGTGTCATACCATTTTCTTGGTGCTTGCTTAAGACCATATATAGCTTTAAAGAGAAAGTAAACATACCCCAATAAATCTGGATCTTCAAAACCAGGTGGCTGTTCTACATATACCTCTTCATCCAGTTTTCCATTCAGAAAGGCACTCTTGACATCCATTTGATAAACATTAAAGTTTGAAAATGCTGCGAATGCCAAGAATATCCTTATGGCCTCAAGTCTAGCCACTGGAGCATAGGTTTCATCATAGTCAATGCCTTCAGATTGTGAGTAACCTTTTGCTACCAGTCTTGCTTTATTTCTTGTTACTGTTCCATCTTCATCAAGTTTGTTTCTGAATACCCACCTTGTACCAACCACTGTTTTACTTGTAGGTCTGGGCACCAGCTTCCACACTTCTTGTTGTTTAAATTGATTGAGTTCATCTTGCATAGCAATCACCCAATCAGGATCTGAAAGAGCTTCTTCAGTTTTCTTAGGTTCCATTTTAGATAGGAACCCTGAATAATTACATTGATTTTGAAAAGCTCTTCTAGTCTTTACACCAACATCTGGATCACCAACGATTAGCTCAAAAGGATGAGCTCTATTCCAGACAGTCTGTCTTGGAAGATTTAATCTTGATGATTCGCCTTGATCTTCATTATGATGTTGAATATGACTAGTAGATCCTTCATTAACTCCCCCTGAGTTGTTGCCAGGCTGATTAGACGATTGTTCAGAATTATTAGTAACACTTTCAACATTATCATGATTTTCATCACCATTATTCTGATTAGTCTCATCATTGACATTGTTGTCATTAGCATCAGCAAACACATCAGGTGGACTATCATCATCTGATTCTAGATCTGTCATATCTTCAAAAGACAGCTTTTCAGATGAATCTTCAGTTTGGATATTAGGAAGTTTTGTGTCATCAAATGTAACATTGACACTTTCCATTGTTTTCTGTTGATCAATTAGATACACCTTATATGCTCTTCTTGTATAACCCACAAAAATTGCTTCATGTGCTTTTTCTTCAAATTTACCACCTTGATCGTCTCCTTCTTTTAGCACAAAGCATTTTGTTCCAAATACATGAAAGTACTTGAGTGTTGGTTTCTTTTCTGTTAATGCTTCATAAGGTGTCTTCATTAAGTCTTTGTTGATCAGCGTTCGATTCTGGGTATAGCATGCAGTATTGACAGCTTCAGCCCAAAAGCTTAATGGAAGCCTTGATTCACTTAGCATAGTACGAGCAGCTTCAACCAAGGTTCTATTCTTTCTTTCAACTACCCCATTTTGCTGAGGAGTTCTTGGAGCCGAGAACTGTCTTGTTATACCTTTCTCAGTACAGAATTCATTTAGAACTGCATTCCTGAATTCAGTTCCATTATCTGACCTTATCGCTCTTACTGGATACATTGAATCAAGCTCATTAAACTTGATATGATCAATCACTAACTGTGGAGTTTCATCTTTGGAATGTAAGAACAAAACCCATGTGAATTTAGAGAAATCGTCAACAATCACTAGAGCATATCTTTTCTTTGACATTGACATCACATTAACTGGACCAAACAAATCCATATGAAGTAATTGTAATGGTTCAGTTATTGATGATGTATTAGTGCTCCTGTGAGTTGCCCTTTTTATCTTCCCTTTTTGGCATGCGTCACATAGTCCTTCTTGTGTAAATTCCATAGAAGGCAAACCTCTCACTAATTCTCTTTTAACAAGAGAGTTCATTGTTTTGAAATTCAGGTGAGAGAGTTTCTTGTGCCATAGCCAACTTTCATCTGTGGACGCTTTAGAATAGAAGCAATTGAATTCTTCAGTGCTTCCCGTATTCAAGTTAGCTACATACAAGTTTCCTTTTCTGACTCCAGTCAGCGATGGTTGTTCACTTCTTTTGTGAGAAATCAGACAATTCTTTTTGTTAAAATGGACATCAAATCCTTTGTCGCAGAATTGACTGATACTGAGCAAATTATGCTCAAGTCCTTTTATAAAGGACACTTCTTCTATGATAACATTTCCAGCTTCAAGTCTGCCATATCCATCAGTTCTACCTTTGCTGTTATCTCCAAAGGTAACTACTGGGCCGGCCTTTTCCACCACGTTTGTTAGCAGGGTTCTATCTCCAGTCATATGCCTTGAACATCCACTATCCAAGATCCAGGTTACACGTTCAACCTGCTCAACACCCTGCAATGACAAACGGATTAAACCTTCTTCGGAACCCAAATTTGATTGGGTCCTGCGGTTTTAAAATATTGGCCTTTATCAGGCAAAGCAACACTTTTAATTTTAACATCTTTAACCAATAAACATTTAACCTTATAAACAGATTTGAAAATCTTTTGTTTTATTTTAGTTATCCATGTTTCTTTAACAGCACGGACACTTGTGTCATTGACTGGACACTTGACCTGGTAAACATTCTTCGTAACCCTTTGTTTGTTCTTAGGTTCAAATGTCTTTCTCCTAACTTGAGAAGGAATAACAGTCTTTGACCGAACATTATTGTTCCTGTTCATATGCTGTCGCGGAGCAGTCTGTTTATCACATGCATAGCTACCATTAAAATATGCTCGCATACTATTAAAAGCACAAGTTATACAATTAATAATACCACATGATTTATGAGATGGATCATTAATAGGCATGGTGTGCATATCAGACATGGTATTTTTCTTTTTCAACTGCTCGTCACTTAAACTACTTTTAGACGAACTAGTTAACTCAACATACTTAACTGGTTTCTTAGTAGTTTTGACATTTTCAAGAACAATGCCATTAGCACTGTCCTCATTTCTTATTTCTTCCTGGATGACCATAGAAAGAATATCTGGTGGTCCAGCATCAGATTTCTTAAAGAGGGGATCTTTAACTTTCTTAAGAACATGCGGTATCCCTCTTTCTTCAGCACTAACAAGGTTAGGGGAATTTATGCCCAACAATCCAACAGCTTCATTGTAGCCATACCCTATCCCTACTGTTTGTTCAACAGCTTGTTTGTTAAAGAACTCCTTGGAAATTTTAACAGAATTATAACAAGCCCTGACCTGCGTTTCAAGTTCAGTAATTCTAGCCATTTGTTTGCCAACAACTTCTAGAATAGATTTCTCCTTGGTGAGAAGCATTGTTATTTCATCTCTTTGTTGATCTTGATTAATGTGAATCTTTTTCAATTCTAACACTTCATTTCCAAGTTTAGTGCTTAGTAGATCTAGTCTATTATATCCAGTTTGTGCATTACCTAAGGAATTATATAGACTACGAATTAATTCAGTGTCAGTAAGAGTTACCTGTCCGTTCTGATGATCAGATGATTCACCAATTGCCATTAGCGCAAGATTTCCATATTCTTCATCTTCGCTATCCGTGTCATCCCAACTCTTACCGGCTGCAACATAAGCTTTCCCAGGTTTCTTCTTCTCAGCAGCAAAGTCTCTTCTTTGAGTTTGCTTGGGTTTCTGGCATTCAGTGGCAAAGTGCCCCAATTCATTACAATTGAAGCAACGAAATTTGCTTCTGTCAACAGATCCAGTTTTGTATCCTCCCCTGTTACTAGAGGAAGAAGAGCCTCCTCTCTGGAATCTGTTATTTGACTTGAACCTGTACTTTGGATTTCTTCTGAATCTAAAATTGCCAAATTGCCTTACCATTAATGCCATGGATTCATCTTCAAGTTGATCTAGCTCTTCAAGTGAGTAAAAGTCTCCACCATCCTGAATAGGTGGTGTTTGACCCTGTTCAACTTCAGTTTGTTCCTTGTCTGAGCTGTAAGGTAGAACAACCTTAGCTTCCACTTCCTTTGGTGCTTCAACTACAAGAGCTGTAGATGAACTAGGCACCCTTCCTTTTCCAGTGACCTCCCTCTGCTGTACTTGTTCCAGTTCATAGGTTTTCAGAACACCAAACAACCTTTCAAGAGCAATCTTATTCAGATCTCTCGATTCTCTGATGGCCGTTATCCTGTGTTCAAGATGAGTGGGCATTGTCAACAAAAACTTCATATTAATCTCCTTCTGTGTATATTGCTTGCCATGAACTTGCAAGTTGTTGATTATTTTGTTATACCTTTCGAACACTTCCTGAATGCCCTCATTAGGACCAGCTCTAAAATGTTCATATTCAGAAGTCAAAATTTGAAGTCTGTTCTCCCTAACCTCATCTGTCCCTTCATTAATAGTCTCAATGGTTTCCCACATGTGCTTTGCAGTTTTACAATTTATGACATGACTGTACATAACAGCATCTAGGGAATCTATCAGAATAAGTCTCAAATTCTTATCTAGTCCAGCATCCTCCTTTTCATCCGGAGTAAAAGAAGAAGCAGGCTTTGGACTAGTTGATGCAGGTGTTACAACAACTCCTCCAACTATTGATTCAGTTGTATGTTGAATTGGAATTATAGGTCCATTCTGTAGAACACCCAAATATTTGGAATTTGCGACATCAAGGAACAACTCCATCTTATTTTTCCACATTGAATAATTGTCCTTATTAAACATAGGAATCTTAACAATACTTTTTGAAGACATGACGAATTTTTAAGAGAGTTAAAAATTCAAGATTGATTTTTGGCGGAATAAAATTAGGATCTTGATTTGTATATCAATCAATAAGCTCTGATACCAATTGTTAGGTCCGATACGATTGTAGAAGGGGGGGTTGAATACAATCTATACCATTTTATCGAAATTTGTTCTTTAAATAAAATTTAACTTAAACAAATTTGAGCGGAATAATACAACACAAATTTCAAGTTGAATATAACAATATATTAACTTGATGTGTGTTACAAAATCAATCCAAATGATTATCAAGTAATTAATAACTAATTAGAAAATTCGACATGAACTTTTCTAATTTAGTTAATTAAAATCAAGATATCAAGTTGTGAACTAGGAAACTTAATTCGCTAGTATTACAAGAACCACACATAAACAAGTTCCAACGGATAGAATATTACAAAAGAGATGAACTTAAATTTCCAGAATTATGTTTGTAAGTGTTCTTGAGCTTGAGAGAGAGAGATATGAGCTGCTGGGATTTTTCAGAAGTTGTAAGTGAATTGTCTTCTGCCTCTTTGCTGCTTCTGATCTTTATATTCCGTCCATAGTCATATTGTGTTGTTTTAATTGATATAACAATCAATTAACACATATATAACATTCGGTATGACTATCCACTGAAAGAAATATGACTGTCCCATTAAATATAACTTTCGGTATGACTATCCACTGAACTGAATATGACTGTCCAATAGCCACTTGACTTGAATATACCTTTCGGTATAACTATCTCCTTTTGAACTGAATATGACTGTCCAATAATCATTTCCTTTGTATATGACTTTCGGTATGACTATTATTTGAACTTAATATGACTGTCCAAACCATTCCCTTTGTATGACTATCCTTTTGAACTATATATAACAATCGGTATAACTATCCTTAGATAGTTATATTGTTATATATTTTCAGATTATAATTAACTAAATGATTTATATAAATCACTTAATTAATTATTTCTTTTTCAGATTAATTCTTATTTAATTAATCTAATAATTACTTTAACAAATATATTAATTCTGATAGAATTAATTTATTTAATTAAATTAACTATTTGATTTAATTAATTAAAATAGAATTAATACAACTCCTTTTAATAGTCAAAACTTCACTGTGGACCACGTAATTATAATAACGAACATACACTGGATTTTTGTTGACGCTCGATGTACTGTCTGGTTCATGAACGACTAACTCCAATCTCTGTTCTTCATCTTGACATTAAACTGTGGTCTTTTTCTTTTCTTCACTCTCTCCGATCATTCTGAACTGATATTGTTTCTTGTCACTTATAGAAACCTCTGTCCTTGAAATAAATCCATGTATTTCAATGCTACACTGATGCTTGATCAGGCAACTGAATCTTCTTCAGTGTGAAACATCAAAACTATAGATTGACTTGTTGATTTTTCTTCTGACAGTTGTCACCTTATGAGATTCCTGTGACAGTTGATATTATTTACTTATTACAAACTACTTTAATTGGATTAGGATCCTCTAACTACAAATAGGCTGAGTCATATGCCTTTCAAAATTGCAACTTGTTGGTATTTCCATTGAAGAATCAAATGATACAGAAACTATGACAGTTGATCAACTTATGGGGTCTCTGCAAGCACACTCAGAAAGATTATTAAAGAAGGAGGAGACAGAATCACAAGTGTTGAAAACTGATGTCTCAGTTGAAGACAGAGATAAAGTATTGTATACACAATACAGTAGAGGAAGAGGACGTGGACGTGCAAAACATAATTTTTCTCGAGGCAGAGGACGTGGTCCTGTGAGCAACAGATCTAAAAAGATGGTGTAGACAAATCAACAAAACTGGCATGAACAAGGATGTGGCCGTGGCAGAGGTGGAAGATCAAACCCTGGAAGAGGTTGCAGATCAGTGGAGTGTTACAATTGTGGAAAATTTGGACACTTTGCCAAAGATTGCTGGTTTAACAAGAAGGTTGAAGAAAAGGCAAATTTAGTCGAAACGGAGGAGCAACAAGAAAAGGGAGTTTTACTAATGGCCTGCAAAGGTATGGTTCCTGAAGATGAAATTATGTGGTACCTTGATAGTGGGGCCAGTAACCATATGTCTAGCCTCAAGCATCTCTTTACTGATTTGAAAGAAATAAATTCTGGAGTTGTGTCATTTGGAGATTCATCGAAGATAGAAGTAAAAGGAAAGGGTGAAATATGTTTTACTGGAAAGGATGGCAGACAAGGAAAAATTGAAGATGTGCATTATGTTCCTGACATGAAGAACAATATTCTGAGCCTTGGACAGCTACTTGAAAAAGGATACTCAATTTTTATGGGAGACAAAGTCATGTGCTTGAAGGACAAATATGGCAAGACAATTGCTAAAACTGAAATGTCTCAAAATCAGATGTTCCAAGTTGAATTTAAAAAACATACAGGAGAAGTGTTTGCAATCAAAGTCAGAGGATAAGGCAACTTTATGGCATAAGAGACTTGGACACTTACACTATGGTGGTTTGAAGGAGATGTCAAACAAAGGAATGGTTCATGGAACACCAAGTATGGATCATACAGGAAGTTTTTGTGAAGATTGTGTGCTGGCAAAACAAACAAGGAGCTCATTTCAGAAAAAAGCAACTTATCATGCTACAAAGCCTCTTGAGTTGGTGCATACGGACATATGTGGTCCTATCACACCTGAATCATATAGTTCCAAGAGGTATTTCATCACTTTCATCGATGATTATTCTCGAAAAACATGGGTTTATTTTTTAAATGAAAAATCTAAGGCAATAAAACTATTCAAGAAATTCAAAGTGTTGGTAGAAAAGAAGGCAGGAATGCATATCATGGGATTGTGTTCTGATAGAGGCGGGGAATATACATCAAAAGCTTTTACGGAATACCGTGAAGAACATGGCATTAGAAGGTTCTTAACAGCCCCATATTCACCACAGCAGAATGGCGTGGCTGAACGTAAAAATCGGTCAATCTTAGACATGGTTCGATCAATGTTAAAGAGCAAGGAACTACCAAAAGAGTTCTGGGCGGAAGCTGTGCAATGTGCCATTTATATTCAGAATCGGTGTCCACATTCAAACTTGGGGGATGAAACACCTTAAGAAATAAGGAATGGAAGGGAGCCTATTGTTTCACACTTGAAAGTTTTTGGGAGTGTGGCATATTCACATGTTCCTGATCAAAGGAGAACAAAGTTGGATGATAAGAGCAAGAAATATATTTTTATTGGGTATGATGAGAAAACAAAAGCCTACAGGCTTTTTGACCTGGTTGCAATGAAGGTTGTTGTGAGTCGAGATGTGAAGATACAAGAAGATTATGCATGGAACTGGGGTAAAGCACATGGAGAAGAAACAAAAGAAGATGATATTCAAATTTCTAAAATCTCAGCAACAAGTTCTAATGCATCTGAAAATGAAGAGTCAGATGAGGATGAGCCCAAGAACCCTATAATGAGATGCTTACAAGATATATATCAACAACGAGAGGTGCACTTAGTATGTTTGGTAGCTGATGCAGAAAATGTAGACTATGAAGAAGTAGTGAAAGACCAGAAGTGGAAGGCTGCAATGGATGAATAAATCAAAGCTATTGAGAAGAACAAAACCTGGGAACTTGTTGAACCTCCAGCAGGATGTAAACCCATCGATGTTAAATGGGTTTATAAGAAGAAAATGAACGCTCAAGGAGTAGTAGAAAGATATAAGGCGCGGTTGTTTGCAAAGGGCTATCGACAAAAAGCTGGAATAGACTATGATGAGGTTTTCGCACCTGTTGCAAGAATGGAGACAATAAGGCTGTTAATCTCTCAAGTAGCTTAATACAATTGGCCCATTTACCATATGGACGTGAAATCTGCGTTCTTAAATGGATTGCTCGAAGAAGTAGTGTACGTAGACCAGCCATCCGGATATGTAAAAGAAGGGAGAGAAGGAATGGTGTAAAATTATACAAGGCGTTATATGGTTTAAAACAGGAACCCAGGGCTTGGAATACCCGCATTGATGCCTACTTCAAGAAGAATGGATTTGTACAATGTCCTTATGAAGCTGCTCTATATGTCAAAGAAAAGCAAGGCATTGAAGTGAATCATGATAAGTCAGGCATTTTTATTTCTCAAGAAGCAAATGCAAATAGTATCTTAAAGAAATTTCGAATGAAACACTGCAATCCAGTTGCAACCCCCATGGAAATGGGAACAAAGCTTTCGAAATTTGAAGGAGGAGCTTCGGTGGAAGCCAACTTGTATCAAAGTTTAGTTGGGATTTTGAGATATATATCTAACATGCACAAGACCTGACATAACATATAGTTTTGGAATTCTGAGAAGATTCATGGAAGACCCGAAATAGTCACACTGAAAAGCTATAAAAAGGATTCTGCGATACATTCAAGGAACAAAATCATTGGGATTATTTTATACCAGAATAGAGGACTACAAATTGCTTGGCTATTCTGATAGTGATTGGTGTGGAAACATAGATGATTGCAAAAGTACGTCTGGATACATGTTTTTTTATGGGAGAAACAGCTTTCACGTGGTATTCTAAAAAACAGCCTATAGTTTCATTGTCAACTTGTGAGGCTAAATATCTGGCAGCATCTTATTTTGTTTGTCATGCTATATGGTTAAGGAGGTTAATTCATGAACTAAGGATCCCACAGCCAAGGTCAACTGAAATTCGGATTGATAACAAGTCTGCGATTGAGCTTGCCAAAAATCCAGTGCATCACGAAAAGAGCAAACACATTGATGTTCGATTTCATTTTATTCGGGAGCATGTAAAGGAGAAGAATCTGTATTTACGTCATGTTGCTAGTAGAGATCAGATTGCAGACGTACTCACCAAACCAATGTCCAGAAATTTGCTTGATACGTACAAAAGGCTGACGGGCATGAAGGATCGAAGGAGTTAGTTTAAGGGGGAAATATGATAAATAAACTAAACTTTTATTTATTTTAGAAATACGTAAAGGCTCATTAAATGTGGTTCATGGAACTCAAAGAGATAAAACTGATATATTCTTGTTTGGTGGTCTATATTCTCTTGCTATAAATGGAGAAGTTTGTATTATCATTAGTAGAAAAAGTTGAAGAATAGAAAAGGAAGTAAGAAAAACCAAATTGTTATGTTCCTTGTTTTGTTCAATATTCCATATACTGAAATCTGAAACATAGTAGTATACACCAAAACCTTGATTTCCAACAGTATTTACCCTTATTTGTATGCTCTGTATGTGTATAGGTGTGTTTAGTAATCATACATTTGTATGTATATTCGTGTATATACGTGATGCATGCTATACATATACACATATTTAGGGGATTGATCATGCTCTAGCAGATGTTTGGCCTACTGCTAAACGAAGGTATTGTTGCAGACATATAAGTAGGAATTATAAGAAGCAATTTGCAGGACCATTAATGTATGTTTTATTCTGGAGGGCCTGTAATGCAACATCTCAATTCACATATAGAAAGGCCATGGAAAGATTGAAAAAAGAAGGAGGTGACAGGGTTATGATTTGGTTTGCTCAATTTGGTGATCCATCTACATGGAGCAAGCACAGATTCGACCATAATGTATGCAACGACAACAATATTTCAAACTTTGTAGAGAGCTTCAACTCTACACTTGGCATTGACAAGTGTAGGCTTGTTCTAACACTGCTTGAAGGTAATACTTTGTCTACTTTCTATACAAATGTAATTCATTTTAGTTGTATTTTGATAACAACTACTTGTGTATTACATTGACAGGAATTAGGAGGGTTTGTATGGTAAGAATTGCTACAAGAAATGAAGCTGCACTCCGTTGGAATGATGATGAATTGTGTTCTAAGATTGGGAAACTAGTGAAATAGATTAACAAAGACATTATAAGTTGCAAGGCTTATATGTCAAAACCTGGAGAATATGAGATTCATGATGGTAAATCTCATTTCCCCTTATCTTTGAATAATAAAGTATGTTCTTGTGGGGCATGGCAAATATCTGGAATCCCTTGTAGGCATGCCATTAGGGTAATGTTACATGCAAAAATTGATCCACAGAAGATTGTTAGTTCATGGTATCATGTCAGGACCTACAAACAAACCTATAGTTTTAGCATTAGCTCTGTTCCTGATAAGAATCAATGGCCAACCTATGAGAATCTTCCAATTCTAAAACCACCTACAATAAAGAGGGGAGTAGGGAGACCGAGCAGGAACAGGAGGAGGGAGGAAGGGGGGAATCAAAAAGAGAAAAGATCAAAGACTGTTAAGTGCACAAATTGTCTTTGTTTTGGTCACAATGCAAGGACTTACAAAGGAGGGCTAACAAAAAAGGAGAAGAAAGATATGAAGGCAAGTGGACTACCCCCAGTGGTCAGGAATCCTAGGGTAAGGAATCAAGACAAGGCATCATAAAAATGCAGCAAAAAAGCCAGCAAGTGCAGCAACAGGAGGATCTAAGTCATCTATCAACATGTCCTAGTTTCCTGATTCTCAGTCTCAACAAGCTTGAATATTCATCCCTTTCTTTTGTATAGATCTTGATTTCAGTAGTTTGAATGTATTCCTGATCTATTTTCCTAGTGTTTGTGATTTTGAGACTATTTCTTTCCATGTATTCCTGATGCAACGGATGCATTAGATTATTATGAATGTTAAAAGTGCGGGAAAAGTAATTATTTTTAGTTGTTTAACAGGTGTTTTAACGTTTGTTTAACAGATCATTATTTTTAATTAGAATGTTTAACATGGATGGTACCCTTCGGATGTCCAAAATGTGTAATGGTACTATTTGGAAAAGTCAATTCCAAAAGGGTACCATTAGGAATTTCCCTATATATATAATTCAATGTACCGATTGTACTTGACAAAAAAAAAAAGTATAAGTTGTTGAGATTTTAACGTCTCAACACTTTAATATCCCAAAATTTTGAATTTTTCTACCTAAATATATGATATGCCGTATATATTCATGCTAGGATCTCAGAAAATTATTTTAATTAAGATCACATAAATTCCAAAAATAAAAGAGTAATGCTAGAGGTACAAATTTTGTACCAAAAATAGTTACAAAATGATGTAGCAGGGGTGACGTGGCAGAAAGAAATGTTTTTATTGATCGATATTGGTGTGAATGCATGAGACCCCATTATAACCAATCAGATTACGACACGTGTCATTTTGTAATTTTTTTTGGAATTAACTGTAAATAAGTTGCCAAACTTTACACTCATTTTCAAAAAAGGTGGCAACTGAAAATCGCTTTCTGCCACCTTTTTTAAAGGAAAAAAAGAAAGTCTGGCCACTATTTTGCAAAATTTAAATTCCGGTCCTTTTTTGAAAATGAATGTAAAATCTAGTCAACTTTTTGCAATTAACTCTAAAATCTCAAATTTTTAATCAAATTTAGTAGGCCTGAGCAAAAATCCGAATCCGAATCCGCTAAAAACCGCTAAAAACCGATCCGTATAAAACCGATCCGAAACCGAAACCGAAAAATTAAAAACCGAATCCGATTATGCGGTTTCGGTTTCTTGTCGGATCCGATCCGAAAAAACCCGAATCCGATCCGATTAAAATTAATAAATAAATTATATATATATATATAATTAATAAATACACATATTTTTTGAAATATAATTGCTAAAAATTAGAAATGGATATGTATGGGAGCTTGTTTATATTTTTGACAACATACAAATGAAAAACATAAGCTATTCATGGTTTATTAATATTAGAATACAGATTATGTAGGTAAAACAAAGAGCAGCAATTACATTATTGGTAGGGGCAGAAACAACAGTACTCACAGAATGGGATACATAGGTTGCCACAACAACTTACATTGTAACAAGATCTTTATAATTTGATCGATCCTGTATTATTTATGATTACTGCATGATAATAACTTATTCAGAGCTTAGATGATGTCTTGGGATGCTTAGATACTCGATGTTGTTTATACAGACTGATGCACATTTTATATTCTTAGATGAAACTACATGAGTAACTACAAGCAAACTGCTTTGTTTGGGCTATAATTTCAGCTCTAGGAGAATTTAAGATAATAATTTAAGAATTATTTTAATCTAAGTCGGGTTTAAAATCGAAACCGAACCGATTGCATCCGATCCGACAATTTTGAATCCGAAACTGAACCGCCGGTTTCGGTTGCGGTTTCGGTTTTAAATTTTAAAACCCGAAGAGTTTCGGTTTCAGTTTCGATTTTACCATAAATCCAATCCGATCCGATCCGTGCTCTCCCCTAAAATTTAGTGCCTCTGGTATTTTTCGAAATAAAAATATATCAATATGAAATTGTCAATGGATGAACATGAAGTTCTTTTCACTTTTTCTTTTTTGTCGGGTAATGAACATGGATTTCACTTAAAAAAGCATGCGACTTGTTTACTCTACTGTTGACGAGACTAGATTGAATCACCTAGTTTGTAAGCATCTGACTTTTACTATCTTAGCAGATGATACATTGAACACTGATATACTGTAGATACTGCTGGGAGGATATCACACAGACACACACACTCTACTTACTACACTAGAATAGTTGGAAGCATTAGTCGGGCTTATCAAAATCCACCATTTCAGTGCTCATCAATTATCTAAACATAACCAAATTTTTGATCTCCTCGATCTTGTCTATCTTTTTAGTTGCCGGCATGGACCTACAAACTGATTAGTACACCACGACAACACAAATAATTCGACTTGTATATACATATCAACAACGATAAAAACAATCGGAGTTATTACCATATCCCCAACAAAATTAATTACAAATATATAATATTACATATGTTATTACATATATAATATTAATTGCAGGAAGTGATCTTTAGTGACTTCATTAGGAGGTAGAATTCCAATTAAATCCTAAATATGTTTATTTCCTCTTAGATGTTCAACTAAATATTATGTCTTGGGTGAACTGTGTTGTGATAGTCTACTTATATTAAGGGCTTATTCTTTGTCGATTAACTAGTTGAAATTTATTTAAATAAGAATATATATTATTTATTGTTTATAATCTCCGTTTAATTTATAAATTTTTATTTTAAAATATTGAAAATAGATGAATTATTTTTTATTATTTTTAAAAATTGATTGGTCTTTTGAAGAATTTTTTAAAAAATTGATTCAGAATAATTTACATGAATCATAAGTTTGAAAATACTCTCTTTATATATTGAAAATTTTCATAATTTCAAAAATATCATAAACATAAAAATTAGCAATTATATGTATAACTTTTTTATCGATTTAATCTACCGATAAAATTGTGTTTTTTCAATTTAATCGGCTTGGTCATAACCCATGTTTAATTTATTCATGTGTGAAAATAAAAATCTATTTGTATTATTTTTATTACAGGTGTTAAGCGAAGATTTATATACTTTTAATTTATTACAGTTTCCAAATCAATAATAATAAAGATTGCTTGAAAAATTAAGGGTCGTCTGTACTAAAATTGTCCGAAAAAAATTGGAATGATATTCGATAGGGAATAAAAAAGGACGCAATGCAAACAATTTTATTTCATCATTTTACCTAAAAATAAACTTAATTATATATGTAATTAATATTTAATATTGAAATAATTATTGTAATGCTCAAATTAAGTTTATAATTTTTTAAATAAATTAAATAAAATAACTTTAATACATATTTATTAGGTATAATTAATGACTAATTAATATGTCATTAAGAGCTATTTAATGCAAGAAAATAATTGTAATAAAAAAAATTAGAAAAATGAAAATTCAAGAAAAATATGTTGAACGTTTATGATAACTTTCCGATCTCCAAACATTATAATATATATAGATACATATGTTCAAAAGAAAACGTTGCGTCTTGGGTAGGAGTCTATTATAACAATTTAATTTACAAGCACTTGTATATTATCAATAAATTAAAGATAAAATATTCGCAAGGATATATTTTCCGAATAAACACTTGTCTTTTAACCAAGCAGAACATGTGTTTGATCATATTCCAGCTACTTGCATTTTGTACTTGTGTGTATATTTTCCAGCAGTAGTATATAATTATAACCTTTAGAGCATCTCCAAGAGTCTCTTAACTCACTCTTAAATATAATATAAAATATTGGTTCTTAGTAACTTAATGTACATTCATCTCCAACAATACTCTTTATACTCACTCCTTATTTAATTTTATATTAATAAAAGTAAGTGAAATTCATAAAAAGACAAAAGAAAAGTGGGGAAGAGAGAGAATGTATCTTATGAATTTAATATAAAATATTAGTTAGGAGTGAATAGGAGCTCTTACAATTGAGGAGAGAGAGATTACATTTTTAGTGAATTTAGGTGTGACTAAGAGTCTCTTGGAGCACATTTTTTTCTTCTCTCTTCTCAAATCTCACTTAAGAGCCAAAATAAAGAGGCTCTTGGAGATGCTCTTACATGCACCAATGACCTATAGCTTAATGGAATTCCAACAGGAAAGACTTCTGTCCATTCCTGTATATTCTAGTTCATTTTCTTCCAAAAATAGTAATCTTCTATTTAAGTTAATTATTATAAAATCGATAGACTTTCGCATGTATATTTTTTTTCTTTTAACTGTGGTTTTTCAGTCCTAACTGTGTTAAATATAAAATGTGAACTTAATGTCCACAGAGAACATTACTATAACAATTACATAATTACAGAAACGTCAAAATTATGTAAATGATGTAATTATCAGGATAGATTATATTGTAAATTTCCGAGCAACCATGAAAGAAATATAGATTTTAGAACTATTTTATTATTCAAAAGATAAATATATATGTAAATTTAGAAATTTAGGGACCCTTCTAATTTTTGAGACCATGTGTTATAGGGATTCTTGCACATCCGGCATCGACGACCTTGCTGACTCCTACGAAAAAAGCGCATGCTCATTTAAACATTGAATCTTCGACCTCTTCTTAGACATGATAGATGATCCACCCACATGCCCTTTCTTCTTTCTACCCTTCTACACATACATTTGGTTCGTTCTTGATGGTAAGTTCTTTGCTCTTCTAAAACCTCCACATATTCGAAGGCAAAATTTCAAATGTCAGAATAATTTAGAAAAACATAATGCTATGAATTCGCAGGCTGTAATACTTGGAAAAAAAAAATTAATGTGCACATTCCATCCATCCGATACTTATATTATAAAAGAAATCGAAAATTCGCAAGAAAACAGAAGTTGAAGTTACACGAGAGATGACAGAATCAGGTGGGCATGTAAGAGCCAGAAGGGAACACAAACGTCAATCATCATCAAACAACGGCAGGCAACGTGAAGGTGGAATGGTGGGTGGTCACAATGTTATTATGTGGATAAAAGACGGGACAATATAAATCTTCAACACACACACACATATATATATATATATATAGAGGCTTTTGCTCAAATACAAACAAATCCTTAAATACAAACTACAAACTAACACTAGATTAATTATATTTCATTTATTTTAAGGTTCCCGCCAAGGGTACCTTCACAAAAAATGCTTAAAATAATTGGCTCTATCCACCAAAAAAAAAAAAAAAAAAAACTTGCCGTGGAAATGCGAAGCATTTAAGACAGTAAACGGATGAGTTAGGTAGTCATGAGGGCCGCAGACCCTCGACACACCCGTCAATCGTCTATTGCCTTTACCATTGATTGCCATTCCTTACAACTTTAGAATGATAAAGGCGCGAAGCGCCGTACAAGAAGGTGCGAAGCATCGTTAACCAGTGAAATCCACTGCCACGTCATCACGTGAACAGTGAATTTTTTTTTTATTTTTTTTTTTTATTTTTTTACTGAATGGAGCCAATTATTTTAAACACTTTTTGTATTGGGGTACCCCTAGTTTGATCTTTAGATTAGCATGAAATATTGAATTAGTGTTTAGTTTGTAGTTTGTAGTTAATTTTAGTTTGTAATAGAGTAGGACTCTGTATATATATATATCCATTTGTAATATGACAAGAATATACAAGGCCCAGCAAATGTTGATTGTGGCTTACAATATGTAGTAAGAGATACAATAATCTATTTTTTTCCGAGCTCTCACATGTACCCTTCATTATTTTGTTGCGTGGCCCTCCAAGAAAATGGATTTAGATATTTTTTGTTGGCATACAGAATCAAATAAAATCCCCCATTTTGATTTTGGTCTTGGATTTTTTGACAAGTCGAGTTTGTAAGAATTGCCTACAGGGTAGGTCTTCTTTTGTACAGATAATGCGTAACATGCATAAACAAGTTTGGTCATTCCGAACTAATCAGATCAACTACATAATCATGTTCTAGCTATTTGTCAAAGAGGAAAATATGAAACTGTCCTAATGCTTGTACGATCTAAATCCCCGTCATCAAGATTTAGTATATGTAATAGTGTTCTGTGCTCATAACAACAGACACAAGTACTTTTTTCCCTTTGGTAATCAATATTGCACTTTTGTTAAATTTCAAACTATTAAGGGTATAGCTTGAAGGACAACTAATTTAGATCAGAAATGCACAAATGTTATAATTGTATACTGTAATACATATGTAAGCTGTTTGTTATAATTGTATAATACATATGTAAACTGTTTACAAAAAATTTGCCGACACCTAGCTGTATGTAGAATAGCCTGTACTAGTGTCACAAGGTCACTTTTTTTTCCCCAAAATGATCACCTGCGCGGCCTGTCCTTGTGTCCGAGCGCATCAAGAACAGCAGCCAACACCCAATCTCGTTCACCAACACTTGGTTTATGATAATTTAACTATAGCAACAGTAAATATAAGCACACAACAGAATTTACGGGAAAGACACTCCCAACCTTTTCATTGCCAACACAACCCAAAAGGAATACAAGAGAATATAAGCCAAGACTACTATGTTTGCCTATCTATCTCTCTACACAGTTTTCTATGTGCAGAATAATGAATACAAGACATAGATTACATCAGATCTATGCCTATCTATATCATGCCACGTTTTTTCCCTCCTTGCTGAGCAGTTACAAGAGCAGTTACTCACAGCCAAGGTAGTTTCCAGCAGTTACAAGGACACCTGTCAGCAGCCAACCAATTGTGCAACCACTTGGGCAGTTACCAGCACTTCTAATAACCCACAATTATATATATATATATATATAACACACACACACACACACACACACACACATATATATATATATATATATATATATATATATATATATATATATATATATATATCACCCAATAGCTTAGCCACGTTTTTGTTGTCTCCCAGCCATGCCACTTGTAAAGCTCACAATTATTTCCCCCACATGTGCCCAGCAAATGACCCAAATCTTTGGGCCTCATGTTTAGGCTGCCCAGCCAGCCATGTCTTCAGGCCAACGCCAATGTTAAGCCACCAGCCAACTCTAGCAACCAAGTACACTAACAGCCCACCATCAAAGCCATCAGCCAAGCCCATGTCTAACCACAGCTTCAGCACCAACCATCGATGCCTGGTCTTGGCGGCCTTGGGGAACAGTAGCCGCCAAGCCAGAACCAAATTCAGCCTTAAGTGCTTACAAACCCTCCCCCACTAGAAGAGGCCAATGTCCTCATTGGAGGGTTCTTCAAGTACTCCTCGATCTGATCTTCAAATTGCCACAAAGTCACATCTCTCTCCCAAGTAGCATCAACTTCTGATTCTCCCTTCCATTTAACCAAGTAGTCAGTCCTTCTATTTTGCCTACTCATTCCCATAGTTCGATGATCAAGAATTTTATCAACCACCTTGTCAAACTGTTTTCGAAAAGTAGGAGGCGCCCGCTTTAGCTGCTGCCTTTGACCCAACAAACTTTCATGAAAAGGCTTCAGAAAACTCACATGGAAGGTTGGATGAATCTTCATCCTAGCAGGTAGATTCAATCGATAGGCTACAGCACCAACCTTCTTGATAACTTCAAACGACCAATCATACTTCTGAACCAACCCTCGATGTACTGACTTTGAGCTTATCTTTTTCCAAATTTGAGGTGTCAATTTTAGTAACACCTTGTCCCCAACCTGAAATTCCACAGGCCTGCGTTTCTTATCAGCATACTTCCTCATTCTGCGTTGTGCTTTACTAAGGCTGTCATGAGCATCTTCAAACATCTCTTGTCTCCCAACAGCATATCTGTAAGCAGCAGGACAGTTGCCACCCATTCTCTGAATCGCTACCTCATTTGGAGTCCTAGGCTGCACTCCCAAAACCATCTCAAAAGGACTCTTGCCTGTTGAAGACGAACGCTACAAATTATAACAGAATTGTGCAGTGTCCATCAAGTCTAACCAATTCTTCTGACTTGCAGTAACAAAGTGCCTCAAGTATTCCTCTAGCAAAGCATTCAACCTTTCTGTTTGGCCATCTGTTTGAGGATGATTAGCAGTAGAAAACTTCAGTTCCGACCCCAACAACCCAAACAAAATCGTCCAGAACCTACCAGTAAATCTTGCATCTCTGTCACTAACCACATCTTCAGGCAACCCAAAGTACTTTACTACGTTCTTGAAAAACAGCCCGGCGGCTACATCAGCCGTGCAAGCATGCGGTGCAGGGACAAACACTGCATACTTAGAAAATCTATCCACTATCACAAAGATAGACCTCATCCCATCAACATTAGGCAACCCCGAAATAAAATCCATTGAAATCGACTGCCAAGGTCTGCTAGGGTTTGAAAGAGGCTGCAACAAACCCGCTTCCTTCTTCTTTTCTGTCTTGTCAAGTTGACAAACCAAACATGACTTCACATACGCTTCTGTGTCTTCCAACATCTTGGGCCAAGTATAAGTTCTACACAGCAAAGCATGCATCCTTTCAACACCTGGATGTCCAGCCCACTTAGAGTCATGAGACTCCCTTAAGATTCGCAATCTCAAGTTTCCACCACAAGGAACATAGAGCCTGTTGCCTTTGGCATACAACAGCCCATCTTCAATCCAATACTTACGAACAATGCCTTCACGGACTTCCTTCATAAGTTTTCTATATGCTACATCACTTCCCGCAATCATCTTGATTTGCCCCACAAAATCTGAGTTCACGACTGTCAAAGCATTTACAAACTCTTCTACAGCCACCTTCCTACTCAGAGCATCAGCCACATTGTTCTGAGCCCCCGGCTTATGCATCCAAGTTAAGTCAAATTCTGCAAAGTACTCCTGCCAGCGAGCCTGCTTTGGAGTCAGTTTCTTCTGAGTCTTGAAGTAAGTATTATCCACATTATCTGTACATACCACGAACTTTGTACCCAGCAAGTAATGTCTCCACACTTCTAAGCAATGAATCACTGCAGTCATTTCTTTCTCATGAGTAGTATACCTCTGCTCAGCATCTTTTAACTTTCTACTTTCATATGCAACCAGATGACCCTCTTGAACAAGCACACCACCAATAACTTTATCTGAGGCATCAGTGTGTACTTCAAATGGCTTCTCAAAATCTGGAAGTCTAAGAACCGGCTCCGTCACCACAATCTGCTTCAACTCCTCAAAAGCTTTCATGCAACTACCAGTCCACTCCCATTTTCTGTCTTTCTTCAACAAATCAGTGAGGCTTTGCACGATTTTTGAATACCCCAAAATGAACTTTCTGTAGTAGTTCGCCAACCCAAGAAACGATCTAAGTTCAGCAACTTTAGTAGGGGCAGGCCAATCAACAATGGCCTTAGCTTTTCTTGGATCCATTTTCACAATCCTTTGACTAATTACATGTCCAAGGAACATAATTTCTGTACTGCAGAATTCACACTTCTCCTTTTTCACATAGAGTTCATATTCACGCAGTTTCAAGAATATGCATCTTAAATGTTCCAAATGCTCATCCAGACTTTCACTATATATGACAATATCATCAAGATATACTACCACAAATTTGTCTAAGTAGTCATATAGCACATCATTCATAAGATTGCAAAATGTGGCAGGAGCATTTGTTAAACCGAAAGGCATCACTAAAAATTCAAATGAACCATACCTCATCACACATGCTGTTTTAGGTTCATCCCCTGCTGCAATCCGAACTTGCAAATAGCCTGACCTTAGATACAACTTTGTGAAGTACCTAGCCCGCGAAAGTCTGTCAAAAGAGCTCAACCACATTCGGAACCGGATATTTATTCTTGATTGTCACTTTGTTCAGTGCCTGATAATCCACACACATTCTAAAAGACCCATCTGCCTTCTTTTGAAAAAAAACCGGTGCACCATAAGGAGCTTTAGAGGGACGCAGTAACCCTGATTCCAAAAAACCATCCAGCTGCTTCCTTAACTCCGCTAACTCAGATGGACCCATTCTGTAAGGGGCTTGTGCAGGAGGCCTAGCACCAGGATCCAACTAAATTTTATGATCAACAGCACGTCTAGGTGGCAAGGACTTAGGCAACTCTGAGGGCATAACATCATCAAATTCCCTTAGTATCTCAGCGACAGAATCTTGAACTTCAACCAACTGATCCGGCTTAACTTCAACCAAGGCTGCAAGATATGTTACTTCACCACGTTTTAACCTAGCTTCAACCTGCAAGGCCGACAACAACCCATCCTTTGTTTTACCCTTGTCCCACTTCTCCAGAATTCCTCTCACAAAACAAGGCTGCTTCTTATCGCCTATGAATATCCCACCATAACGAGGCATTACTGACACATTCGCTGCTAACAAGAAATCCATCCCCAATATTAGGGGTGTTCGCGGTGTGGGCGGTGCGGTTTTTTCTTCAAACCGCAAACCAAACTGCGCATGCGGTTTGAACAAATTTTCAAACCACAACCGCACCACGTAAAATTAAAACCACATAAACCGCACCACGAAAAATACGGGCGGTGCGGTGCGGGCAGTTTACCAATTTCAAATTTTAATAATAAAATATCTTAAAAATAAATAAATCCATAATAATAAAGTTCTAAACCAAAATGAATTAAAAGGTTACAGTTTGAAATACATCTTCAATTATCTCTAAGTTCTCAAGGACAAGGCTTAACAAAAAGAAATAATTAAATCAAGCTTTTTGTTAATCAATTTGACTACTCCAGTGCTGCATCAGTGCATCTTCTGGCTTGTATTTCTTGACGTAGACCTTATAAGAAGACATTCGTGTCCCTGCAATTTGTATTCCATAGCAAAGCAATAAATATAGGTTCAGGAAGTGCAGATTTTGAGCAAAAGTAATAGCAAGCAGAAAAGTAACCAGATTTTGATTAAAAATGCAGCAGAAAACTATAGCAGATTATGGTTTAAAATAGCAGAATCTGAGCTAAAGAAGTAGAAAATCAACCAGCTTTTTTTAATTAAAAATAACAGCAGAAAAAACGCAGCTCACTTTTCAAACTCAGCAGAAAAAATAGCAGGAATCATAGCAGTTTTTTATTTTTTATTAGGTGTTATTAGGTGCAATTATACCTAGAACAAAAGCTTAGAGACTCTGATGTTGTCTTTGGAGAATTATGCTTCATATTTACTGGTAAATACAGTGTTAGTTCTGACACTTCAATTTGATTTAAACAAATTGACATAATACAATGGTATCAACTTGACGACAATAAGTTGTCATTTAAAATTCATGTGCTCCCAAAATACTTCGTTGGACATGTAACCCTGTTTGCATATTCTACTAAACTGCAGCATACGCTCTTAGTATTAAATTAGTATAGTTGCCCAGAAGATTCCAGGAAGTACAGTAACAGGTAAGAAACACGAATTTAAAAGTATGCATTTTCAAAGAAGTTACATATTTACTGCTTCATAAGAAGCTACAGGTCTGATAAATTCTACCTTGTAGGTGTGAACAAAATATGCACCTTGCAGTGACAAATATGTAGCTACTCAAGATCCACAATTTCTGAAACACCTGAGGTGTCTGCAAAAAAATAATTAAACACTGACAAGTAAGCATTCTTGCAGTAGACACTTAATTTCCATACGACAACAACTGATAAAAAATACACACCTGGACTCATAGATTGAAAAGTTTCAATATCCTCCAAAATTGAACCCATATCCAGTGGCAATGATGAAGCTCTTATCCAATTTTGGGTACATATAAGAGCTTGTACCATAGAAGGACTCAAAGAGCTACGAAAAGAATCAAGTACCCTCCCTCCGGTGCTAAAGGCAGATTCCGGTGCAACTGTTGAGACTTGAATTGCAAGTACATCACGAGCCATCTCTGACAATATAGGATATTTGGTTGCATTCATTTTCCACCAGGCTAGAATATCAAAATCTTTGTTTTTCCTGTCCTCGTTTCTTTCCAGAAAGTACCTATCTAGCTCATTTTTTGTATCCAAAGCCTCATCCTCATCGCATTCTTTGTCAAATTCTGATTCAAACATATTAGAATCATCATCAGAATCAACCATTTTAATATTATTATTAATATTATATGGACCGACAAAAAAAATCATATATACATATATATTTATAAATATATTATTAATATTATATAATATGCGGTGCGGTGCGGTTTGAACCGCGAGTATGAATCCCCAAACCACAAACCGCACCGCACCGCGCGGTTTGACTAAAATGCAAACCACGACCGCACCACGAAAAATTTAAACCACGCGGAGCGGTGCGGTGTGGTGCGGGGCGGGCGGTTTATGCGGTTTGATGAACACCCCTACCCAATATAACGTCGAAATCATCTAGGGGCATTGCTAACAGTTTGCACTTCCCATGGTCCAATCTTTAAACTCACACAAGCTACACCTCCAACCAGTTGAGCATCAGCATTCACAGCTTTGAATTGACTTGTACTTCTCTGCAATTCAATATTTAGCAACTTAACATTTTTCTCAGCCACAAAACTATTAGTAGCACCAGAGTCCACCATGGCCATCACACTATGACCATTAATAAGAGCGTTCACATACAACAGCCCTTGAGTTTTCACCATTTCCTCAGTTTGTAGAGCATTAACTCTGATCGGGTTCACCCTCCTAGGCACCTCATCCTGTACCTCATTTTCTTCGGTTTCAATTATGGCATTCAGCTTCTCCTTCCTAGGACATTCCTTCATCATATGAGGACCCCCACAAATATAACAGCCCTTGCTCTTTGCCTTAGACTGACCATCATTTTTAGGTTTACTCTGGGCATCACCATCTTTCTTTTTAAATTTCTTCTTGTCTTTCTTCCCCTTTCCCTTTCCAGCGACACCTTTATTTTTCCCACCAGCATCACTTGAAGGGTTTCCAACTTTATAATCAACCAGCCCATCAGCAGCAGCAATTGCACTAGACAAATCTTTCACGTTTTGCCTTCTCAAGTCAACCTGCGCCCACGGCTTTAGTCCCGATACAAAGTTGAACAACTTGTCCTCATCTGACATATTCTTAATATCCAACAACAGAGAACTGAACTCCTTCACGTAATCACGAATTGTACCCGTCTGCCTTAGATTTTTCATGCTTTCTCTAGCCAACCAAGCAGCATTATTGGGCAAGAATTGATCCTTCAACTCTTTCTTCAGCGTTTCCCAACTATCAATTTGAGGTCTAGCCGAATCCTCATCATCATCAGTCCGTGTACGCCACCATAATTTCGCATCCCCAATCAAATACATACTTGTGATCGTTACCTTCTCATTTTCTGCAACATGGGCAGCCTTAAAGTACTGCTCCATATCCCACAAGAAGTTTTCAAGTTCTTTAGCATTCCGACTACCCCCAAACGCCTTTGGTTCTGGAACTTTAAAATTTGAGTGCCCTTCACTCGGACCACTCGAGGCACCACCAGCCACAGCCCTCTTCAAGATGGTGATTTCGTCACTCATTTCTGTATCTGATCCCGAACCAACTTTGTAGATGCAGCAGTTGTAGCAAACAAGTCTGCAAACTTGCCATCGTACACCCTAGTCATGTTCTCAATCATAGCCTTCACTTTGTCCAGACCTTCATAAAGGTTATGGACATGATTCGTCAGTGAAATGTCATCTGTCGACAAAGGCACACCAACGAACTCCTCCAAACGCCCCACTCTTTCTTGCAGTGCAACATTCGAATTCACCATGATTCTTCAAACACAGCTCTGATACTAGTTGTCACAAGGTCACTTTTTTTCCCCAAATGATCACCTGCGCGGCCTGTCCTTGTGCCCCAGCGCACCAAGAACAGCAGCCAACACCCAATCTCGTTCACCAACACTTGGTTTATGATAATCTAGCTATAGCGACAGTAAATATAAGCACAAAGCAGAATTTACGGGAAAGACACTCCCAACCTTTTCATTGCCAACACAACCCAAAAGGAATACAAGAGAATATATGCCAAGACTACAATGTTTGCCTATCTATCTCTCTATATAGTTTACTATATGCAGAATAATGAATACAAGACATAGATTACATAAAATATATGCCTATCTATATCATGCCACATTTTTCCCTCCTTGCTGAGCAGTTACAAGAGCAGTTCTCACAGCCAAGGTAGTTTCCAGCAGTTACAAGGACACCTTTCAGCAGCCAACCAATTGTGCAACCACTTGGGCAGTTACCAGCACTTCTAATAACCCACAATTATATATATAACACATATATATATATATATCACCCAATAGCTTAGCCACATTTTTGTTGTCTCCCAGCCATGCCACTTATAAAGCCCACAATTATTTCCCCCACATGTGCCCAGCAAATGACCCTAACCTTTGGGCCTCATGTTTGGGCTGCCTAGCCAGCCATGTCTTCAACCCAACGCCAATGTTAAGCCACCAGCCAACTCTAGCAACCAAGTACACTAACAGCCCACCATCAAAGCCATCAGCCAAGCCCATGTCTAACCACAGCTTCGGCACCAACCATCGATGCCTGGTCTTGGCGGCCTTGGGGAGCAGTAGCCGCCAAGCCAAAACCAACTTCAGCCTTAAGTGCTTACAACTAGGCTTAATCAGTGACGTTCCAGATTTCGCGTTTGATTATTGTACACCTAAAAACTTAAAAAAAGTAATCAAACAAAAACTGAGAATAGACAGTGGGGAGGAATGAATTTTTTTTTTTCAGTTTTATTTTTTGCCATGAAGGATTCAAAATCTTTAATTCGTACTGAGCTGTAGATTTTTCTGACACAAGTCGTAGGGATTATATTGAGCTATGATCGTGATAACTCCCACTTCTGATTATCGGTTCCGATCACTGTTCCGGCGGTGCCTCCACCTAGGTTGGGAGCCTGCAAAATAATGCTTGTCCGGGGATGGTGGCCGTCAAGCACCTCCGGCATGAGAGTAAGCAATCAGAATAATGATAATCAGGCAAGTAGTAGTTAATCGAGAGAGAGGATGCTATTGTATGTGTGAATAAGATGTATTTGTGTTGTTTCCGAGAGTAAAATTGTCCCTCCCACTTTTACTACAGTGTGAGGGATGGCCTTACCTTAACTGTGGTGATGGGTATCATGGTAAAGTGTAGTAGATGTACCTGCTATCAACAGTTGAGCGTCCTTTGAGTATGGAGGTAAACAATTGAGTGTCCTTTCAGCATGGTGGTAAGTATGGTGCTTGATAGCCTTTGCTTTATTGACATTGCTTTTTGCTTATAATATGATGCATATATATGTGGCGATATTATTGTAATCAACATGTATAAAATAAGAAATATATTTGAAACATGTATGCTATGATAAGGTGGTGGGATAGCGGGACATGTAGGTAGGGGTGATATGTACACAGTTAGGTTAAAAGAAGACATAGGTGATAGGCACCAAGCTAGGTTAAAAGGTGGCGGACGCGAGTTGGCGGTATAAATGGCTATATATCATTGCCCCCGACTCCCTCTAGCCGCTTTAGCGGGTAGGGGGAGTAGAAGAAAAAAAAGAGATGCTTGATGCATAAAACACGTTGATGAACTTTTTTTTTAATTTTTTACCATGACAATGAAATTTGTGCCCCCAGTGTTGGCGGACAATAGCTGGGAGTTAGAATTTTTTTGCAGATGAAAATGAAATTTGTACCCCCCAGTGTTGGCAAACAACACTTAGGAGTTAGAAAAATTTGATGTAAAGCAAATTTACATGCCCCCTAAGTGTTGGCGAACAACACTTAGAAGTTAGAAAAATTTGATGTAAAGCAAATTTGGATGCCCCCTAAGTGTTGGCCGCCAACACTTAGGAGTTAGAAAAATTTGATGTAACGCAAATTTGGATGCCCCCAGTGTTGGCGGACAACACTTAGGAGTTAGAAAAATTTGATGTAACACAATTTGGATGCCCCCCCTGGTGTTGGCGGACAACACTTAGGAGTTATAAAAATTTTGCCAAAAAATGTAGTTTTGATGCGATTCTTGTAGATAATATTTTAGAGAGAGTAATGAATGTTCTAAAAATATTTAGAGAGGTTGTTTTACAATAATATTGTCATGTAAGTGATGTGAGGTTTCAAGACAGAAAGTAATAGTATGAAACAATATAGGTGAAATTATGCATATAATTTGTAAATGTTTTGAAGCTATTATTAATGGAGGTTGCATGTATATTGATAATGTTTCCAAAAGGATGAAATTTAAAGAATAAAATTCTTTTGAATAAAAAATGCGTCATAGCAGCCGCAAATTTAACAAAGTTTGTGAATGTGTTATAGCAAAAAAGAAAGAGAAGAAACTGTTGTTTTGGTGATTTGCGAAATTGGATAAAAGTGAATTTGAAGTTTTGATGCATTTATTTTGAGCTAACTAAGAGTATAAATTAATAATTGCATGGTGTGAAAGATAGAAATGTGAGTTGGCGGACAAGTAGTATAGTGATGCAGCGGGCAAATATCATGTTTTGAAGTTTTGCAAAAGCTGGATAGTAATAAGATTGCAAAAAGTAATAATGTTGAGAGGCAAGGGATAATATTTTTTTTTAACAATTGAAGTAAAATATTCTAACGCAAATTATTGAAATAATTTTTTTTTTCTTTTTAGGAAAATAGATAAGGTGAATTTTTTTTTTGTTTAAGGCAAATAAATGAAATGCTTTTTTTTGAGCCAAATAATGAAATTGATGTTGTTCTCTGTTTCTTGAGTGCCATAAGTGAATTTCTAGCGGGCTTATAATATATTTGTTATTGTAAAAATAATGGTGTAGGTAGCGGACACATAGTACAATGTAATAAGGTGACGGGTGAAAATGTGGTAATGTATATGTTATGCCTGTGTTATGTATATGTAAGTTGTACAGCGAGCTGATGTCAGCTGAATGTAGAGAATGAATGCCACGTTAAAAATGAAGTCATGTGTGCTAATGTTTAGACACGGGCTATGTACACGTAACAAGCATGTGCAATTAATGTGGATTATTAGACATGTTAATGAGTGTGAGAAACAAATAGTACTGGAAGACTTAAATAAGATTTTGCAAACATGTCATGATATTTGTGTTAGTTATAGTGTATAATAATGAGAGAAAAAACCTGTAATCTCATGTTGTGTATTTGAAGCAGATGAATTTGTTGATGCACCCCAGGAATTAATTGCTTGATACTTTTTGTTGGAAAAAAAAAGTGTGACTTTGATGCCA
The DNA here is from genome assembly GCA_036435485.1 of Saposhnikovia divaricata. Lineage (NCBI taxonomy): Eukaryota > Viridiplantae > Streptophyta > Magnoliopsida > Apiales > Apiaceae > Saposhnikovia > Saposhnikovia divaricata. The sequence continues at coordinate 42,165,419 of CM071599.1, forward strand.
TTGTGAGGATATAGCCTTTGATGCAATTGTTTTCGAGGGAGGGAAAAAGATCACGTGTTATGCTGTTCTTGTGACTTGTGAGTTTGTAGCATTGTTGTTTTTCTCCCTTTGTGATCTAGGGAAAGGTTGTCTTTTTGAATTCTTGATGATGCAACAATTTTGATAGGTTGCTTGCAAGCTTTTTTTCAAGTTAAATCTCCACTTTGTTGATTTTTACTGTCGTTCTTTGATTGCAAATAACCTGGAAGTAAGCATACAGAGACTTAGAAAATTTTTCACATTTTGCATGAGACCATGTCACAATAATAAAGAGGTCTTCTCGATGCCTTCCTTTGATGGATAACCAAGTATTATGGGAACTTAGACAAAATTCTCATATCTTGCATGTAGTACCTGGTGTAACAAGAGAGAAATATAACTTCTTTGTTTATATTTGATACCCACCTTTGATGGAGATGACCCGCATCAATGTTTATGGGGACTTAACCAAAATTTTTACATCTTGAATATATGATCGCGGTGCAACATAAGATAGATGACTTTGTTGCTTGTAGCAGACGTCGTTATTTGATGGATAACCCGAATCAAAGTTACGTGGGGACTTAGAAAATTTTCCCATCTTAAATGTACCAAGAGAAGACAGATTACTTCTTTGCTAATAGTTGATGCCAATCTTGGGTAGATAACCCGGATCGAAACTTGTGGGGACTTAGAATTTTTTTTATCTTCAAGATACGACCGCGGTGCAACAATAGGACCATGATGCAACAATTGAGATATGCCTTCTCTGATAATAGTTGATGCCCAACTCTGAGGGATAACCCAAATCAAAGTTTATGGGGACTTAGACAATTTTTCTCATCTTGAATATGGCACTTCTTTGTTGATACTTGTTGTCCAGCTCTGATGGATGTTCCAGATCAAAGTTTAAAGGGACTTAGACAAATTTTTCTCATCTTGAAGATATGACCGCGGTACAACAATAGGACCATGATGCAACAACTGAGATATGCCTTCTCTGATAATAGTTGACGCCCAACTCTGAGGGATAACCAAAATCAAAGTTTATGGGGACTTAGACAATTTTTCTCATCTTGAATGTGGCACTTCTTTATTGATATTTGATGCCCACCAGGGGACTTAGACAAATTTCTCACATATTTCATTTAGAACTTCTTTGTTGATACTTGATGCCCACCAGGGGACTTAGACAAAATTTTCACACCTTGCATGTAGAACCTCTTTGTTGATATTTGATGCCCACCAAGGGACTTAGACAAAATTTTCACATCTTGCATGTAGAACTTCTTTGTTGATATTTGATGCCCACCAGGGGACTTAGACAAAATTTTCACATCTTGTATGTAGAACTTCTTTGTTGATATTTGATTCCCACCAAGGGACTTAGACAAATTTTTCACATCTTCCATGTAGCACTTCTTTGTTGATATTTGATGCCCACCAGGGGACTTAGACAAATTTTTCACACCTTGCATGTAGAACTTCTTTGTTGATATTTGATGCCCACCAAGGGACTTAGATAAATTTTTCACACCTTGCATGTAAAACCTCTTTGTTGATATTTGATGCCCACCTGGGGACTTAGACAAATTTTTCACATCTTGCATGTAGAACTTCTTTGTTGATATTTGATGCCCACCAAAAGACTTAGACAAATTTTCTTGGTTGCTTGGTTGTTGATATTTGGTTGCTTGGTTGCTTTATTACTTTGTTGGTTGCTTGGTTGCTTTGTTGTTTTGTTGGTTGCTTGCCCACCAATGGACTTAGACAAAATTTGCACATCTTGTATGTAGGACCGCGGTGCAACAAGAGGTTACTTTTTGCCATGTTGGTTGCTTGGTTGCGTTGTTGGTTGCTTGCCCACTACGGGACTTAGACAAAATTTGCACATCTTGTATGTAGGACCGCGGTGCAACAAGAGGTTGCTTTTTGCCTTGTTGGTTGCTTGGTTGCTTTGTGGTTGCTTTGTTGGTTGCTTGCCCACCAGGGGGCTTACACAAAATTTACACATCTTGTATATAGGATTGCGGTGCCAAAAGAGGTTGCTTTTTGCGTTGTTGGTTGCTTGGTTGCTTTGTTGGTTGCTTGCCCACCTGGGACTTAGACAAAATTTACAAATTTTGTATATAGGACCGCGGTGCCAGAAGAGGTTGCTTTTTGCCTTGTTGGTTGCTTTGTGGTTGCTTTGTTGGTTGCTTTGTTAGTTGCTTGCCCACCTGGGGACTTAGACAAAATTTACACGTCATGTATATAAGACCGCGATACCACAAGAGGTTGCTTTTTGCCTTGTTGATTGCTTGGTTGCTTTGTGATTGCTTTACTGGTTGCTTGCCCACCTGGGGACTTAGACAAAATTTACACATCTTGTATATAGGACCGCGGTGCCACAAGAGGTTGATTTTTGCCCTTGTTGATTGCTTGGTTGCTTTGTTAGTTGCTTGCCCACCTGGGGACTTAGACAAAATTTACACATCTTGTATATAGGACCACGGTGCCACTAGAGGTTGTTTTTTGTCTTGTTTGTTGCTTTTTTTTTCTTTTGCCTTTGCCATTTCTGAGATTGCTATGACCGCTCTTAGATGTCCTCGTGATGTGCTACGGGTGGTTGCCCCGTTTGTGACGTGATAACTCCTACTTCTGACTATCGGCTCCGATCACTGTTCCAGCGGTGCCTCCACCTAGGTTGGGAGCCTGCAAAACAATGCTTGCCCGGGGGTGGTGGCCGTCAAGCACCTCCGGCGTGAGAGTAAGCAATCAGAATAATGATAATCAGGCAAGTAGTAGTTAATCGAGAGAGAGGATGATATTGTATGTGTGAATAAGATATATTTGTGTTGTTTCTGAGAGTAAAATTGTCCCTGTAAAATCTGTGCAAAGACATGTATATATAGTGTGGTCAGCCTCCCATTGTTACTATAGTGTGATGGCCTTACCTTAACTGTGGTGATGGGTGTCATGCTACAGTGTAGTAGATGTACCTGCTATCAAGAGTTGAGCGTCCTTTGAGTATGGTGGTAAACAGTTGAGTGTCCTTTCAAAATGGTGGTAAGTATGGTGCTTGACAGCCTTTGCTTTATTGACATTGCTTTTTGCTTATAATATGATGCATATATATGTGGCGATATTATTGTAATCAAGAAGTATAAAATAAAAAATATATTTGAAACATGTATACTGTGATTAGGTGGCAGGATAGCGGGGCATGTAGGTAGCGGGTGATATGTACACAGTTAGGTTAAAAGAAGACATAGGTGATAGACAACAAGCTAGGTTAAAAGGTGGCGGACGCAAGTTGGCGGTATAAATGACTACATATCAATCTGTAGATGGGATGACGAGAGTTGGAGGGGTAATTGGCAAATATCTATGAAGCAGGGATTCTTCACTTAGGTGAAGAAGCGCGTATCACTGCGTGCGCAGTGCGGGAGTGCGCACGGAGTACGCGTGGGGGGTGCGCGTAGGGAGTGCGGGAAGGGCAGAAATGGTCATTTTGCAGTGTTTTTTAAAAAAAGAAATAAAAGAACGGAGTACTTACATTTCCCCCAAATTGACAAACGACGAACGGGAGAAGTGAGAACTGGAGACGAACAACATCATCTTCAATTCTTCATCGATTAAAAGGTATGTCTTCTCTTTCTTTCTTCTCTTTCTTCTTCTCTTTCTTCTCTTTTTCGCTGTGTATTGTATGTATATATGTATATATACATACATATATGATTGTGTCTTGTATTATTGGATATGGATTGAGTCGATTGTGTTGTTGATTATCTATGGGCTGGGCTGAGTTTTTACTTTCGCTACAGAGTCTCCTCGTTGATGATTATCTGAGTTTTTTCATTTTTTTTGTTTTGTATAATTGTATATGGGCTGGGCAAGTGTTATCTATAAATTAAAGTGGGGGTGCAAGTGTTGTCATTTATGCAGTATTGCAGTAGCTTGTTCAAGGCCGTCTGACTTCTATTTTTTTACTTTTCAGTTTTCAGTTATGGAATCATTTACAAGTTCTGGTGCAAATTTAGAGGCTTGTCCAAGCCAATAATATATTATTTTTTTTTATTATTATTATATTTGTCGTATCCCCACACACCCCCATATTTTTAAATTTGTCGAAGTGCCGTATCCCCGCCCCCACCCCCATGCTTCATAGCAAATATAGAGGGGGCGACTAGTGTTGTGACTGTGAGGGAGAAAATGGGTTCTCTACAGCTTATCCATAACCGTTATCGGGGAACCATCACATACAATTCTCTGAAATTTTAAAAGATGAGGCCAATTAGATTTCTACATACATAATTTCTACAAAACGGACATGCATATTATTTGGAAATGTCAAAGATGAAAGAACCTCAATAGAAGTAAATCGTGTCAGAAAGGGAGAGGCATGTCTGCAGTAGGGAAATCTGTACTAGGGAAAGGGGCTGTGATCTTGTTGGGCATGAATTAGTTGGGAGCAGACCGTGTAGTAACCAGAGCCCGACAGTTTATGCGCCTTCTTTTCTATGGGCCTTGACTTGTTTACTTGGGTTCTTGCTGCTCATTACCTAGACAACAATGAGAAAGATCCATTACATTTAAATTTATTCAGTATTATGTTTAATTTATTTTAACTAAAATTCATAGTTTCTATTCCTTTTAACTAAAATTTTGTGAATTATTCTATTCAACTTATTCTCAGTAAAGTTTATACTATAGATAATACTAAAAAGGATAGATAAATCAGCCCATACTCATGAGTCTATTCTAGTGGTCTTCCTCCCTTAAACAAAAGGAATAGAAAAAAGAACAGTGACTAATCAGAACCAAACCTTGGATCGATTTCATCCATGAAGTTTCCTCGGCAAATCCCCATCTCTTTTTCCGTCTTTTACGTCTTACTTTTGTTATATCTTTACTATCATATATAACAAACATCAACTGCAAAAATAAGGGTGCATTTGCAGCGACTTAAAAGAGTAAAAGACAGATCATGAAATTCCATATTTGTTTATTAGGTGCTTGTCTTAGACTCTGGTCCTCAAATTTACCTATCTTATTCTTAGTTTCTTCTTTTTTGAATTTATCATCAGCTTAGTAAAATCCGAACTCATAATCCAACAAATATACGTGTAATTTAAAATTCATTTTTACGATTCTATAAACATGTTATTTGTACTGTCACACATCAAGTTTTCTCTGCACTGCTCTGTATAAATAGTGTCCATTATAGTGTATACATGAATATAGCAGTTCTGGTAATACTTTTACGAACTAGTAGTACATTACAATTCCCAGTTTAGCAGCAGTACTAACTCTGTTCTTACTACTATGGCGAAAAACCCGACTTTAGGTTTGTTCATTTTGGCTCAGTTCTGTCTTTCTTTCTTTAATTCCCACATGCATGAGATTCCCAAACTTTTAGAGTGTTATTCATGTAAATTTGAAGTTGTGCATGAGAACTCTAGTTAAGTCAGTGTGAGAATATGCGAAATTTTTATTTGTGATATGCTCTACGTTTCTACTCAATGTTCTTAAACTACTTCTTTTCATTATGTGGCATATTATTGTAAGAGCATCAAAATAAGTTATTAGTTCTGTTCTTTGCTGCAAATTCCTCTGTTCCTGAATTTGTGGCATATTTTTTGCGCACAAATGTGATGCACGTTTCTTCACCATAACATTTTTAGACTTCTGTAGTCCTTGGAGTAGAGCTGCAGAGGTAAGATATGAGTAACCTCAACGAACTTGCTTTACGACCTGGATGCGTAAATAACTGAAATAATAACAAGAACTTGCTAGTATTCTTCTAGGTCAAGATTTTGGATACCTTTTAATGTGCTTGAGGCTACCGTATTTTACTAGCTCTGTCTTCTGTTTCCAGTCACCCATGATACATGTGATCATATCTTAATAAATCTGTTTTTTTATTACAATCAATACAAATATAAAGTTTTCCCTCTGTCTCTAATGATCTGAAGTCATTGCCTAGATGCAGGCCACTATAATGATGTGACGGTAAATTCCAATGGAGGACATCATGAAAGATCACTGGTAATATGCTTTGGCGAGATGTTGATTGACTTTGTGCCAACTGTTGGTGGTGTTTCGCTTGCAGAAGCACCAGCTTTTAAGAAGGCCCCTGGCGGTGCTCCTGCTAACGTTGCTGTTGGTATATCAAGGTTGGGAGGTTCTTCAGCTTTTATTGGAAAGGTGAAATTTGAAAGAATATAATTACTTCACTTCAAGAACTGTAATTTCTTTTTATTTAATTATTTATATCCGATTTGGCATTTTGAAGATCAGGGGAGGTACATGATTGAAATAGAGTTCTCACATTGTATGCATTTTTGTGTCTGCTTAAATTTTTTTTTTTTTTAACCGAAGATCATTAGGACAAAAAATCATGATAAACCAAAAAAAGTTGAGTTAATAATGCTTGTAAACATGATACTAATTGATATTCCGGGCATGTCATTTACTTCATATGCACCAAACCTTGCAGGTGGTTAACCGATTGACTTGATTACGCTATATTTTAACTTCTTTTTCCTGCTCAGTCCTTTCAATGTATATGTATAGGTTTCGTAGCATTTTCCTCGATGAATACATTTCCAGATTTCCTCTTCCTTCGACTTAAGTGCAGCAATCATATTAAAAACTTTGATTACTGTATCCTAGGTTGGGGAGGATGAATTTGGATACATGTTGGCTGATATTTTGAAAGAGAACAAGGTCGATAATTCTGGCATGCGATTTGACCCAGCCGCAAGGACAGCACTGGCATTTGTTACCCTTAGGTCGGATGGCGAGCGAGAATTTATGTTTTTCCGTAATCCCAGTGCGGATATGCTTCTTCGTGAATCAGAACTTGACTTAAATCTTATCAAGAAGGTTTGCTTTGTTCATCTCTTCTTGTAATGGATTTGATGCTGATGGCGCAGATGTTAATATACAGTTAAATGATATCTAAAGCAGGCAACAATCTTTCACTATGGTTCAATAAGTTTGATTGAAGAACCATGTAGGTCTACTCAGCTTTATGCAATGGAAGTTGCAAAAAAATCAGGTAGCATACTGTCTTATGATCCAAATTTGAGATTGGCTCTATGGTCATCAGCCGATGCTGCTCGGGAAGGTATAATGAGCATTTGGGACCAAGCAGATGTCATTAAGGTAAAGTTTCTAAGGAGTGAACAGTTGCAATTGTTATAAGCTTTCTACAGAAGTTTTGACAAGATACATCATTATGTTATTATATAGTAATAAGCTATTGTTGTGTTGGCACTAAACCAGACTCTTATGACATGGTAGGTAAGCGAGGACGAAATTTCTTTCTTAACTGGAGGCGATGATCCTTATGATGATAACGTGGTTTTAAAAAATCTATACCATTCAAATCTAAAGCTTTTATTGGTAACTGAAGGATCTGAGGGTTGCAGATACTATACCAAGGTATTCTTATCGGTTCCATATTCATAAAGGTCATTTGAGAAATGCTTCTATGCATAAGGTGGTTTTCAAGGTCACTGATTTATTCTTATTTAGTTATTGCCTATAGAGTAGTTGCATCTTACTAAAACTTACTAGCATCATCATGATTATATATAACTGATTTGTAGCTTTAGTCGGGGTATTTTCTGGATATATTATTTCCTTTATTTTATTTCAGTTTCTTGTATTAGTCCTTAGTTATTGCCTAATCAAGACTAGTAAACATTTTGTGCAGGAATTCAAGGGTAGAGTTTCTGGTTTAAAAGTAAAGGCTGTGGACACAACTGGTGCAGGTGATGCTTTTGTTGGTGGGATACTGAACATCTTAGCTTCTGACGTGAATTTGTACAAGGTAACATGCTGATTAATAGACAACTAGCTTTTGTGATGTCTATTTAAGCGCATTTTTAGTACAATGGAAGTGGATTAACCTATAAGAATAAGCCCAAAAATTTAAAAAAGTTGTAGGTTTAAACATCACGATTACAAGAGTAGCCATTCATATGCGACAATTAATCTTCTTCCCCTTCAATTTTGACAGCACCATCAACAGTTTATTAAAGGCTCTGAAACCTTAAGTCTATCAAGATCCTTGTCCTCAAACAATCTTGTTCTAGTAACATTCTTTCACACCTAGTGATAGTAGCATGTTTATCTTCCTTTCTCTATGCATTAACGACATATCACTCATTATGTTGTATTATTCTTGATTGGTAACTTTTTTAATATTGAGTTAATTACTTCAAATGGGTTTTAAGATACACTATTGTAGTGCCCTGCTGCACCATGAAAGTTTCTTAATGTAGCTGTCGGTTGAACCACATAGCCACTGAGCTCAGTTTCTTAATTTGACTTATCAGGATGAGAAGAAACTCAAAGCAGCTATTCTTTTTGCAAATGCATGCGGTGCCTTAACAGTATTAGAAAAAGGAGCAATTCCTGCCTTGCCCACGAAAGAGGCAGTCCATCAAATCTTAACAGGAATTGCTGGATGAAAACTTTAGTAGTTCTCTCTACATCATCTTCTTCGCATTTTGGTATAGAATAAATTGCTAATGTATTCTAGTGGCTTTGTTATCTCTTGGCTGAATCTTATCAGTGCATCATGTTGTGTTGCGGAAGACTTATTAAACAAATGCATGGGTTGACCACTTGATCGAGCATGTTAGACAATTCCTTTGCTTGACATTATGCAGGGATGCCATGGCTACTTATTTTCAAGACTATCTGCCTTTAAAAGCTACAAAGGAAGACTTTGTCCCTCTGACTGATGCACTCATATAGATTTCAAGTTTGTGATGTGTCTAATTGAGTCATTTGTGATGAAGGTGTTGCTTAAAAATCAAGTAGAGCTCTCGTAAATGTTACCACTCAAATCAGCTAAAATATGGAGTACTACTACATCCCATAAAATTACTACAAAATTTTAAAGTCAAACTAACTCAAATTTTGAGAAAAGGACCATGAGATATACTCAAGAAACTTTTCCTAAGATATATACAAACTAACTCTAAATTTTCCTGGGCCCGCAGGGCTAATTAAAAAAATTGTAAATTTACTAAAACATCCACCTTATTTTTACATATAAAAGATGGATATTTTAGAGAACTTACCTGACATATATGTCAGGTTCCCCAACCTCCTCAAACTTTTATGGATAAATACTCCATGTCCCACTTATTTTAATTTGATTTTTAATGATTGAACACTTTAAATTTGGGTCTCAAATAATAATTTAATTTTTCACATTTTTATAAATTTTAAAATTGAACCTTATAACACGATAAGTGTCCTTTGTGCTCGTAAATTTTTAAAATATTATATTTTCATATAATATAAGAATTTCTTATTATAAAACTGGTCAATTTGACCAAAATTTGGTCAAAATATAAAATAAATGGGATAGAGGGAGTAATTATTAAATCTAAAAATTATGCAAAAATATCATTAGAAAGCCATTCTATTTATTTTTCTAACCTATAAAAATAGAAATTATAATATATAATTTACGGTCAAACTTGAATATGTTTTCTTTTAAAAGTTATGAATCACCAATATTCTAGGGACGGAGGAATTTTTTTTCGCTTTGTTTGTTGAAATTCATTGTAAACATCATTAAATATATTAACATTCGCTATTTCCTTGAAATAAAACATTGTTGCATCAAAATTTAACACACTATTCAAATTTAGTTACTCCATTCCGCAAACTACTTTGTTTTGTTTTAATTTCACTTCCTAGATTTCAAGTGTAGTACACGGTTTTTAAATTTGGAAAAATTTCATAATTTATATTTAACTCCCTGTTGACGGAGGAATTTGGGAACAACAAAATTCGAGGTACGTCGCCGGAAACAAGATCTGATGCGGTGGTTCTTTACCGGAGAAAATGGTGGTGTGTGGTTGTTGAGCGTAATTGGTGGCTGAGATTGATAGGGTTAGTGGCAGTTATTTCAGAGCTCTCGACTTCCAACCCCTCAATCGGCCTACGTACCCTAGTATTTATAGGGATCAAGCCATACGTAGTTCTTGGAGAGCAAGAAACCCAAATGGGCTTGGATTGTCGGTCCAACATCCGGAATGTTCTACTATGAGGCCTAACCACAAAGGCCCAAGGCTCATCCAAGATCTTAAGACTTCACGGATAAGGAAACTTCCCCCGTCGAGGACTAGTCCTATCCGCTACCAGCTATTTCTTGATTTCAAGGATGCAGGTATAGCCGTGGTTTACCCCAAGTGCAGAACGCATCCCTGTCTCCCGAATGAAAAGCACCCACCAGATAGCAGGACAGGTGATCCAGAGCTTTTGGGTGCAAAGTGCAGGATTACTCCGAAGTTCCCCAATGAGGACGTGCCCATTGGTTACAGGAACAGAGCTCCCAAAGCACACACCAAAAAGTCCCCATCTTTCCACCTTAGGGCGCGCCCTTAGTGTCTAAGAAGGGTCGTTATATCCAGGCAAACCCCTGGAGACCTTCTGCGACGGACATCCCCCTCCTGAGATACGACAGGAGGGAATTCTTCAACTTCTGAAATACCAACTTGAGTATAATCCTAGGAGAGATATCTTCAGTATCTTCTCAGAGAGTCACCTTGAATATAAATCCCTAGGGCGCGCCCTCTTTGTAGAGAAAGAGAGGGCGCAGCCTGACTTCTTTATTTCTGCCAAAACCCTAATTGTAAGAACCCTAATTTTTGGTAATATTTCCTTTTATTTAATATCTTGTGACATTATCATTATGGAACCTTTCTAGTCATCCCTGTTGATTTATAGAATTGATTGTCTGAGAAACTGCGTTGTTGCATTTATGATGTAAGATATACAGAGAGATTGTGAAGGCAAGAGTCTTACTGTTAGTAATATTTATAAAACTTGGAATTTGAGAATGGTTAGAGTATTAAAGGATTTATTAAGAATTATGACGAGAAATTATGGACATTCGAGGAATTTACACAATAAGTACTTAAGGAATTATAGGGGAAATCTCTACGTGACGAAATATTATTACGAGAGAATAATTAAGTTACGATACGAAGTAAGGATTGAATAACAAGCATTGGTGGGAGAATAATATTACAAGGAAAGGAATTACATGCAAGTGCCATGTAACTAGCTAGTTAGAAAAAGGAACTAGAAAACATAAAAGTAAAAGTGAATAGTGACTAGCATGATGGATGGTGTACTTAGGGGACAATAGGGCATGGAGGCAACCTAGGCTATAGACTTGGCAACATGTGACTACTCTTTATTAACCACAATAATACATATCATACTTAGCATTTCTTACCATTCCAACAAAACAAAAAAAAAAAAAGAAAAACACTCCCCCCCCCTTTAGTAAAGCTCTCGGCCGAACCACCTTGGGAGAGAGGGAGAGATTTTCTCTCCAAGATTTCTTCATCTACAACCTTCCTAGGGCTTCCTTGCATCATATTAGAGGTATGGTATCAATTACATGGCCTTCCATCCATTGGTTCTTGAGTTATAAATTGTTGAAAGTTAGAAAAGTGTTAACATAAGTTTATTATCTTTTAGATCTTGAAGGATTAAGGTGTGTGAGGGCTCATCCAAGTATTCTTAGTTGTTGTAAAGCTCATTCAAGGTCCTTAGCTACTCAAGAAGGTATAAAATCTCAAACCACCCTTGGTTATGTGTTGTTCATATAGTATGGTAGTAGACCCATGTATTTTAGGGCTTATCTTGAATGTATATGTAATGGATAGCATGGATCTTGGGTTTTGATGTTGAGATTGTGATTTTTATGGCTATGGTTAATATAGATATCCCCATGAGTGTTATGAGTCATGATCTAAGTGTATTAAGTGGTGTTTATGTTATGGAAGTATGAAAAATGGTTGATCTAAGTGATTTGAGCTTGCTTAGTTTGTCCAGGAACTTTGATCTGTGTTGTAGCACGATTTTGAACACCCAAATGATGTCCCCTGATGTCCTACCTTATATTGTTGGAAAGATAATTGAATGTAGTTTCTGGAAATGTAAGATTCATATCTAGGTGATGTGTGGATTTTTAGTTATGGCCGGAGGAGTGAATTTTGTTTCTGGACTATGGACTGCATTAAGTGACCCCCTTGTGAACCTTGTTTAAACACCTTAAAATATATTTGGGATCATGGAAAAATTTGAGAATGTAAGTAATGCAGTGGTGAAGACCACACAAAAGGAATTGGATTAAAATATGAATTTTTGGATTTTATAAAAATGCTAGAGTAAAATTCGCGCAATGGAAAAAGGTCGATTAGTGGAACATTATTCTAGGGTTAGTGGTTATGGTTCGAACGTGGTAACTAAATTAAGTCGAGTAAGTGACGAGCGTAAACGAGTGATGTCATGGACCTATAGTGGGGCTAGGGAGTCATAAGACGAAGTCGTTAAGTTAATTTTGTACCCCCTTAAAACCCCGTAATTAGAGAGAAATTGTTAAGGTACTAACGAACGATTATTGTTTATGTATAGATCGTTCGAATTCGCACGCTCGACCACCCCAACCAAACAAAGGCAAGTTTACTTTTCAAAACTTATCCATATACAAGGACTTTTACTGTTGTGTTTGTAGTTTTCAAATGATATCAAATGCTATGTTTATCAAAGTATTGATGCAATTGAGATTGAACAAGTACATGTATGCTTTTACCCCTTGAACTTAGATTGAAAAGTTTTCTTCGGACAACGACTCTAGCAATAGAGGTCGTAGCGGTCCGTATATACTATTGACCGGGGAGCGGTATATTATTATATCGTATCTATATTGCGAAAACCCGAAGGGTCATTCGGGTGGTATCGTATATTCAAATAACTATCGTTATATCTTCGTAAATACTCGAAACCCTATCTTGGATTAAGAGTTTATTTTATCGAATAATTATTTTATTAATTATTAATATTAAATCTTAAAATATTATTTATTATTTACTGTTCATTATTTAAAGACAAGTTAATCCAAGATACTTTTTAATTCTTTCAAACTCGAACTCTTTCGAACTCAAAACATTTTCGAAAACCCCCGGTCAGATTCTGCTTCTTGTATGATTTCAAGAATCATCGGTCGACTGATGTCGGACCTCAATTACTCTGTTTTCAATCAAAATCAAGTTTTAAAAGAAAAGAAAAAGGGACTCTGGCAGGTGTGGGAACCGTTGACGAACGATTCCCGGGATGTGTAAGCGGCCGTGAGCCAGGCGGTCCATCACTTATTATTCCGGCCCAGGTGTTGCCGAAGGATGATTACGGATGTAGTTTTCATCGAGGGTGATTACGGATGTAGTTTTCACCCGAGGGATAGTTACGGATGTAGTTTCTATCCTTCTACCGGTAGAGAAGACCCGCGGATTATTGGACTTGGATGTGGCGACTGATCATCGTCAATCCTTGTCAGGTTTTTATGTTTTCTTTAAGTCCCATTCCTCCATTTTGGAAAAATGCTTTGACACTGCTTCTTAGGCTTTTGTGCCAAGTTGCTGATAGTGTTCTATTTTGATGAGAAAGATGTTGATTCAATGCAGTATCTAGAACTGCAAGTTTATTTTGAAAACAAGGGCACATATTGTTGCACCTTCGAGATTTATCAACTATGACAAGTGATTTTATAACTGATTGATACAAACAAATATATCAACTGCCAATCATATGAGATGTATATTTCTTATCTTATATATATTTCTTGCTGAGCTATAGTTGCTCACTCTTGCTTGTTTTCAAACTTTACAAACACAACAGCTAAGCGAAATGGCAAGACCCAGGCAGACTGCTCGAAAGCAGGTGACTAGGCCCGAGCCTCCACTTGAGATTCCACCGGTAGGCCCCATTAGCCGGATTTGTTGGCAGCTTTTGTTAGTACGTTTTATTTATCAGCATGACCTGTGCAAGGCAGTGTATCGTAACAAACTTTCAAGCCGCCAGCTTCGCTTCATATCGGAGTGTTGCTGGTAGCATAAATACTATTTAATTCGGTCTGTAATAACTCTGATAACTTTATTACTGTTTAATCAATGTGTGACGTTTCTGAGGCTCTAACCTGTGTGTGTGAGTGTGGTGTGAGTTTATTGTGGGGTCGATGGCTGTGTTTTATATATTGTGTGCAAGAACAGGTATGTTACTAATGGAAAATGGACCGTGAGCGCCTAGATCTCCGACCCCGGATCTGGGGGCGTCACACTAATAAAACCTAGAATTCCCCAAACTGGACCCGTATTTGACCCGAATCCATCTTGAAATACCCGAACCGAATTTTGGCTATAACAACTACCCCCCAATTCCATATGAAATCAAAGATAATATATGGAATTCTCTTCAGAAAATCCAAAATTCTCACAACATATTTCACAGGGCGTGCCCTAGGAGAGACGCGACCTCAGAATTATAATCGGTTTCAATGGTTTACAGCTGTTATCAAATAATCACCTCTCTTGCCTATAAATACCCCCAATCATTTTAACCTAATCTTTTTACTTTACTCTTTCTTCAAAAGAACACTCCACTGGCGATTTTTTTCTTTTCCGATCAAAAACCGATCAAGGCAGTCGTTTTCAGCACCGTTTTTCCCCAGATATTAATCGGAAACTCTCAAGGTACATCCCCATATCTCCACTTTATGTTATCTCCATGTAATTCAAATGATATTGCCATATGACTGTTCAAATTTTTGGTATGTTCTTCATCTTTCCGATGTATATATATGTGATGTGTGTTTGATTCATTTTTTCCCCAATTTCATGGTTGAAAAGCTGTTTATTGACTATTAACTTGTTAAGATAGTTCCTTGTAAATGGTTAATAGACGCGCCACATCCGGTAGAACACGCCCTTTACTATATAGACGTACTTCTATTTTTTTTTTAAGTAGATTTTCCATCCTCTTTGATAACTTCTATGGACGCGCCCTCAAAATTTCTTTTTACTTTTGCAGCTGGAGGACGAGGGCGCGTCCTCTCCATTCCATCCTTTCAAAGATTTCAATAGAAGACTTGGCACTTACTCACCTCCATACATTTCATTCCCATCAGAATATCCAAAGCCTCTCTTTTCATTCATTTCCTCTGAAGATAAAGCATATCTTATAAATAATCTTTCTGAAGTCATGGCAAGTTCATCTTCTGATTCCCTTGACTCTCTTGACCATATTCCCCTTCGAACCCGAATTAATCTTCGGAAAAAGAAAACTCCATCTCCTTTACTTGAACCTTTTCTTGATGATGTTGATGACATTGAAGCTGAACAAATTATCTCTAAACGAAAAGGTAATAAAATTATTTCTTCTGACGAAGAGAATTCTAATAAAGAAATCAACCATTCTAATGAGGACGCGTCCAATCATGAGGACGCGCTTTCCGATGAGGAGGAATCTCAAACAGCCTATTCCCCTCCTTGTTCACCTATCCCCTATATCCATCCTCCCATAAAAAAGAGTGAAAAGGATTTAGATTGGAGTAAATATAGAGAAGAATTTTCTGAGGCGGAGAAAAATGCACTTAGAAAGAAAGCCAACAAAGTCGACTGTGTAGGAATGTCTAGTGTTGCAACTGTCGATGAAATTAAATGGTGCATGATATATTACAACATAGCTGGCATCTGGGGTCGTCCTCCTTCTTTGATGCGTCCTCACATTTTTAGTTACGGGGAAGAATTCAAAATTCCCAGGATGGTGCTCACACCGAGATTGGTTGCTTTAGGTGTAAGCGCACCCTTGCACCAATATTATAAAAATATTATCGAATGGTATAATGTCACCCCAATTCAGCTTTCACCTAACAACTATACTCTCGCAGCTGCCCTCTTCATCATGTATCATGATTTAAAGTTGGGTATCCCTTCCATGGAGGAGTTTAGTTACTTTTTTAGCATTAGAAAGACATGCAAGGGTTATTTCTACTTCGTAGTAAATAAAAAACATAACAAGAAAGGATTTTCCGAAGGAAAAATCAGTCACGTAAAAACGGTGGAAGGAACCTTTCTTTTACGTTTGGGACGTGGAAAGGGTCAAAATTACGTTTAACTACTATCCAGGTAAGGGCGCGTCTTCATTCTTTACTCCGTGTTTCTCTAACCTTTCCTTTATATTACTCTCACTTTCTTCCTTCTTTAGACCGCAGAGTAGTCGATGAACTAAAGGGCGCGCCTTTGGAGCGTGCTCAAGTTATTCTCAACCTCCCACCCGGGAGTTTCTATTTAAACACCCTTGTAACTAAAGATAATTTAAAAAGGGTGGGGCTCCTTTCTAAAGAAGTTGGAACTATTATTCCGTTTCAACGCTTTAGAAACGGAATCCCCATTAAATCGACCATTAGTGAAGATTTAGAAGAGGGTGAAGAAGATAACATCCTTGAGGAAAATGTTCCTGATGATCACAACATTCCTTATACTGAGGACGCGGCCCCAAGTGAGGACGCGTCCTTGGATACTGGTAGAGTTTAATTAAATTTTCTTCCATATACTTTGATTATTATTCATTACTCTACTCATATTTGCTCTTTTGGTTTCTTCAGGTATGGCTCACCTTCCAAGAGGATTTGGTATCAATTTAGAGAAACCCGTTGCTGTCAATCCCGAGAGGACGCGCCCTACTCGCATAAAAAATGCACCTCCTGTGGCCAAGTCCCCAAAGAGAAAAACTGCCGATCTTGTCGGTGATCAAACTAAAGTGGACGCACCTTTTAAACGACCAAGGATCATTGAACTTACTGATCCCTCTGTGCAGACATTCCTTGGAGCCGCATCTTCTAAATTCTTCTCTGAGCAAGAAGTTAAGGGTTGGTCCTCTTGCACCGATGACCAAATTGAAAATGTTTTAATTTCTTCAGCTGCCCAACTCCACTTCCATGCCGACCATATCAAAGAGTCGAACCAAAAAATGAGGGCGCGCCTTAATGAACTGGACAATGAAAATAAGAGACTATCCAGACAACTGAAGGGAAAAGATGATCAGTTCAAGAAATTAAGAGAAGCAAAAGATACTCAGATTGCAGATCTCAACGATGAACTATCTTCTACTAGAAATCTCTACAAATCTTTGGTTGAATCGAAGAAGAAACTTCAATTAGAAAAAGACAGTCTTGAAGAAGAAAAGCTATCTGGATGGGCTTCTGAAAAGAAGAGTATTAAAGACGTGGCCTTTTTTGAAGGCTTCAAGCATTATGCATCCGGCTTCCTAGCAGTTGACCCCGAATACAACTTTTCAAAATTCGGACAAGAGACCATCGATTGGATCGAAGATTTTAAAGTAAAAGAAGCGGTAGCGATCCAAGAGAAAAGAATCTCTCTGGGTCTTGTACAACCTGAAGTGGATGAGGACGCGTCCTTGGAAGGAAATCCCACACCTGTGGAAGAACAAGAGGGCAATCTTGAAGTTTCTCCTATCAAATCTCCTCATGTTGAAAATGTGTCTGAGATAAACCCATCTTCTAAGGACGCGTCTCCTTCTAAGAACGCGCCTTAAATATTTATTTTGAATCGTTTGAACTTGAGATTTTTAACTTTTCTGAGGTGCAGGCCCTCTGTAAAACCTTGCAAGTTGTATTTTTGAATTAATTATCTTTAACTTTAATGCCTTTTGATGCCGTTTAATAATTTTATTGCATAAATATTGCTTTATCATTGCCTTGGGCCTTTTTACTTGGATTCCTCCTCTGTAATAGGGCGCGCCCTCGGATGAGGGTGTAACCTTCCAGGATGAGAATTAAAAATATTTTCTTCTTACATATATTTCAAAAAACATATTGCCCAATAATCATTTGATAAAGTTATGTTCTTCAAAATCTCCAAGTAATTTTTATGTATGCAACTGAAGGCGCGTCCTGTTATTTTCGGAGCACGACTTGTTGATTAAATTTCTAATTAACTTCAAATCTTTGTAACTTGTTAATATCATACTTGTAAATTCTTCAATGATCATAAAGGCGCGTCCAATTGAGTTAGGGCGCGGTCCTCTTATTTAATCTTGAGAATATAAAAATTCTTGATATTAACGGAAACCTTCAGTAACCTTGAATTTCTTCAAAACTAGGGAGGGTATATTACCCCCCTAGCTAAGTAAAACAAAATGTGAAAAAATAACAAATGTCTGAACTAAATCTGAGGAAGGCGTATATGTACTACCCCCCTAGACTAGGAGAAAATTTATTCATACTATTTTAAAACTTAAATATAAGTCTTCATAAAAATAGGGGGCCGAAGCCGTAGCTGATAGTATTTCCTCAAATGCTCCGCATTCCATGCTCTCGGGATTGTGTTGCCATCCAAATCTTCCAGATGATAAGTGCCTTCCTAAATGATAGACTTGATCCTGTAAGGTCCTTCCCAGTTGGGACCAAAAACTCCATGTGCTGCTACTCTTGTATTTGGCATGACTTTCCGTAGAACTAGATCACCCACCTTGAAAGACTGAGTCTTCACCTTCTTGTTATAGTACCTTGCAGCCCTTTGCTGGTAAGTTGCCAACCTCAGCTGTGAATTGGTTCTTGTTTCTTCCAAAAAATCCAGACCCAGCCTTTGATTTACCATATTGGTTTCTTCATCATAGAAATCTCTCCTAAATGATCCCGCTCCAATTTCTACCGGAACCATCGCCTCACATCCATAAGTCAACACAAAAGGAGACTCTCCGGTAGTAGTTCTTGGAGTTGTGTTGTATGACCACAACACCATGGGAAGTTCTTCAGGCCAATTCCCCTTGATTTCTTCCAACTTCGTCTTCAAGGTATGCTTGATTATTTTGTTGATAGCCTCTGTCTGCCCATTACTTTGAGGATGATACACAGCTGCAAATTCTTTCTTTATCCCCAAGTCATCACACAACTTCCGTAACTCTTTGCTGTCGAACTGCTTTCCATTATCTGACACGAGTTTATATGGAATTCCAAACCTGCACACAATAGAGTTGAAAACAAAATCTCGAATTTTCCTTGCAGTAATGGTGGCCAAGGGCATTGCTTCCGCCCACTTGGTAAAGTAATCCACAGCAACAACAGCATACTTCACACCTCCCTTAACTTTAGGGAGTTCTCCAATGAGATCTATTCCCCACATAGCAAATGGCCATGGACTCATTAAAGAAGTCAAGGTAGTAACAGGGCTGGTAGAATAGTTGGCAAACCTCTAACACTTGTCACATGCCTTAACAAACTCGTAAGCATCCTTCTTCAAGGTAGACCAATAATATCCTTGCCTTAACACCTTCATTGTTAACGAACCACCCCCCGAGTGATTGCTGCAAATCCCTTCATGAATCTCCCTAAGGATGTAATTACACTCATCTCCATCTATGCACTTGAGAAGTGGTTGATTGAAACCCCTCTTATATAATATCCCATCATATTCCACGAATCTAGCTGCTTGATACTGAAGACGCCTTGCCTCAAGTTTCTCACTTGGAAGTATACCTCCTTGGATATATTTTTGAATGGGAGTCATCCAAGTAACATGTGGAGTTGATTCCACTTCCATGACTTCTATCTCTGGAATACTAGGTACTTCCTGAATTTGCAAAGGAACCGTTCCCAGCAGCATAGCATCTTTCTGGGACCCTAACTTGGCTAAAACATCTGCGCTACAATTCTCATCCCGTGGAATACACTCTACCTGTACTTCTCGGAACTTTTTGATCAACCGCTGAGCGCACCTCATGTAAAGCTCTGTCCTTGGACCTCTACACTGAAATCCACCCTTTACCTGTCCAACCACTAATTCTGAATCACTTAACACAATGAGATTTACTACCTTCATCTCCAATGCCATTTTCAACCCATTAATCAAGGCTTCATACTCTGCGTCGTTATTGGTTGCTTGAAATTTGAAGTGAATGGCACTCATGAGTTGATTCCCTTCGGGGGTAAACAAGACTACACCTGCTCCAGCCCCCCCATTATTGACAGCTCCATCTACCTGTAACTTCCACCAAGGTTGAGGAACTTCTTCAAATGGGCTCACCCTCTTAAGTGGAATTTCAGGCTCCACCAATATAATTGACTTTTCTTCATTTTATGACTCGAATTCAAGAATGAAATCAGCTAGGGCTTGACCCTTGATAGCAGTCCTTGGAGTATATTCCAAATCAAATTGTCCCAACTCAATTGCCCATTTTAACATTCGACCAGAGGTTTCCGGCTTATGGAGAATTCCCCTCAATGGATATGCCGTACGAACCTCAATCTTGTGAGCTTGAAAATAAGGCCGAAGTTTCCTGGATGCTAGAACTAAGGCATAGACCAACTTCTCCATGCTAGTGTATCTAGTTTCTGCATCGAACAAACGCTTACTCACGTAGTAAACCGGAGACTGATGATCAACTTCTTCCCTTACCAACACCGCACTGATGGAATGTTCCGAAACGGCCAAGTATAAAATTAACGTCTCTCCTTCCACAGGCTTAGCTAAAAGTGGAGGATTTCCCAGGTGCTCCTTTATTCTCTGAAAAGCTTCCTCACATTCGGAAGTCCATACAAAATCCTTGGCTGCCCCCTTAATTGCTTTGAAGAATTCTTTGCATTTATCCGATGATTTTGATACGAAACGATTAAGAGCAGCAATCCTTCCCGTAAGACTCTGAACTTGCTTCACACTAGACGGGGACTTCATGTCAAGAAGAGCTTTAATTTTTGCTGGATTTGCCTCGATTCCACGATGATTGACGATAAATCCTAGAAACTTCCCGGACTCTACCCCAAAGATACATTTTTGAGGATTCAGCTTCATCCTAAACTTCCTCAAAATCTCGAACATCTGTTCCAAATGCTTTACATGGTCCTCTGCTTTTAAGGATTTAACAAGCATGTCATCCACGTATACCTCCATGGTTTTCCCTATCAAATCTTTAAACATCATATTTACCAACCTCTGATAGGTTGCGCCAGCATTGATCAACCCGAAAGGCATCCCAATATAACAATACAATCCTCGATCCGTAATAAAGGAAGTGTGTTCTTGATCCGGTTCATACATAGGGATCTGGTTGTAACCCGAGTAAGCATCCATGAAACTTAAAAGAGCGTGTCCTGCCGTGGCATCCACCAACTGATCAATCCTCGGGAGTGGAAAGCTATCCTTCGGGCATGCGTTGTTCAGATCAGTGAAGTCCACACAACTCCTCCATTTTCCATTTGGTTTTTTCACGAGTACTGGATTAGCCAACCAATCTGGATAATATGACTCCTTGATTAGCCCAACATCTAGAAGTCTATCCACCTCTTCTTTCAATGCTATGGCTCTCTCTCCACTCACTGGCCGGCGTTTCTGGCGGATTCCCTTTTTGGTAGGATCTATATTCAGACGATGACACATAACCTCTGGATCAATTCTAACCATGTCAGCATGACTCCAAGCAAAAACATCCAGATTGTTTAAAAGGAAGTTGGTGAGCATTCCCCTTAACTTGGAGTTCAACTGCGATCCAATCTTCAGAACCTTAGTTGGATCCTTTTCATCTACCAAAATTGAAATTGTATCCTCTGCAGGGCCAGTATTTTCAACCAACTGCGGTGTTCTTGGATCAAGGTCGGAATCAAAACTCCGAGGATCTTCGATTGAAGCTTCATACTTGGAGGGCGCGTCCTCTTTAAGAGGGAATTCTTCCTCAACAAGGGTATGCATCAAGCCTTCAAGTAACATTCGCCTCCCTTCAACTTGTTCACCTCTGATGTTGATAGAGATTATATCTTCTGACTCTTCTTCAATTTCTTCCAGAATTCCTTCTTGAAGATCATCAAGTACTGGGGTATCATCCTCATGGCGCGCCCTGTAAAACGGTGCTTCCTCCTCGGGCTCTTGGACAAGATAATGGGTTTTTACCTCTTCTGGAACAATACTCATGAATCCTAAATTACTCTCACGGAGGGCGCACCCTCCATCCTGTTGTCTCCTAAACCCTTTAACCGCCTTATGGTAGCAATCTCTTGAGTCATGCTGAGATCCCCGTACAGTTCCCACACCATTTGACATAGGAAATTTCATTGCCAGATGATAGATGGAGGTTACAACTTTCATTTCCTTCAACAGAGGTCGTCCTACAAGAGCATTATGTGATGATTCGACGTTCAAAATCATAAAATCCATCATTTGGGTAACAGAAAGAGTTCCTTCCCCAAGAGTTACTGGTAACTTGATGGCTCCCATAACTTTCACAGACTCCCCTGAAAAGCCATAAATCCGTCCGTTGTCTTGAATCATATCATTATCTAAAAGTTCCAGCTTTTTATAAGTACTGTAGTATAGTATATTCACCGAGCTTCCATTGTCCACGAGAACCCGATGGACATTCTTCGAACCGATCTGAATTGCCACTACCAGAGCGTCATTATGAGGATGGTGTACCCATCTAGCTTCTTCTTCGGTAAAAGTAATATCAGCACATTCTCCCTTGAATAATTTGGGCGGTCTTAACTCCGCACTATTCATATTTGTGAGAGGCCTGTATCTTGCCTCTCTAGCATACCTTTCCATAGCATGATTGCTATCACCACCCAGGTGATGTCCTCCAAAAATAGTGTGAATACTACCTTCCTTAACAAACTTTTCTTTTCCAGGCTTACCGTCTCCATGGAGGGCGCGTCCTCCATCTCTCCTGTCAGGATTCTCTTTATGCTTCCTCACCTCCCTAATGATCCATTCTGTCAGGTATCCTTCCTTAATCAAATCCTCAATCTCCTCCCTGAGCTGACGACATTCATGAATGTTATGCCCTGAAGATTCATGAAATTCACAATACTTCTTCTTATCTTTACTCTGCCAAAAGGTCAAAGCTTTCGGCCTCCTGAAGAACCCTTTGTTCTTATTCACCTCAAAGATGTGTTCAATAGAAGCTGCTAAAGGAGTATAGTTACCCGACCTTTGATCGTAAGTGTATGTGTCAGGTGGACCCCAATTCCTTCCATCTTCGGTTAAATTCACCCGATTTGCACCAGTTATTATACGGCGAGTAGGACTAGGAGACCTATCCTTCCTCTTACCGGCCTTTCCCTTAGAGCTGTTCTGACTGTCAGTTTTTCGGTTATCTGCCAAGGATTGTTCCACAATTTTGAAAGACTCAGCTTGTGTAAACACATCAGCCAATGTAGGTGGATCCCGTCCTTGAAGGTGTTTCCAGAAATCAGTTCCTACTGACAATCCGGCTATTAGGAAACTCTTGAGCGTTTCATCTGTTGCCCCTCTCACCATAGTGGATTCCAAGTTGAATCTTTTGAAATAGGATTGCAAACTCTCTCCTTCCCTTTGCTTGATATTGGCCAAGGTTGTGACTGGAAGAGCATATTTTACTGCGGCCTGGAACTTAGTCAAGAACAAGTTCCTCATCACCTGCCATGATGTAATTACTCCTGGACCAAGCTTCTGAAACCATTGCTGAGCACTCTCCCTGAAAGTTGCCGCCAACAATCGACATCTAGCCAATTTCGTAAGTTGATAGACATCCATCTCGATATCAAAACGTCCAAGGAATTCCACAGGGTCTGCATTTCCATGAAATCGCAAATCATTTGTCATTGATCTATACCCAGTAGGAAGATGTGCCTCTCTAACTTCAGTCGAGAAGGGAGAGGATATTGGCGCAGTTGCAGATATTCTTCCTCCATCCAGGTGAGCAAGGAGTTTCTTTAAATCATCCACATTGAATGTTCCCACTCCAGGAATATTCTGGATATTTGGTTGTTCCACAGTCTGAGTACCCCCCGGGGGTGGAGGCGGCGGTGGAGCCGCTGTCTGAATGCCTCCTTGAACCTCTACTTGCGGTTGAATCACAACATCCTCTTGAGTTTGAGTTTGCTGACCCTCAGGATTTCCATGAGGTTGTGAATTCCCTTGAGAACCTCTCTGATACTGTCCTCCCGAGCGAGAGTGCGTCCTCGACCTGGACTCACTGGAGGTGCTTGAGGGGATTTGATGGATACAGGGGGATCTTCCACCTGAGGGCGCGCCCTGGTTACGAGGGCGCCTATTTCCCTGATACCAATCCATTCTTCTATCACCGTTATCACGGTTTCTTCTTCCAGTGTTATCACGATGAGGAGCTTGTTCAAATCCAAGGGGCCGCGACCTGTCATGAACAGGGGGCGCGCGCTGTGGATTATCATTTCGAGCAAGAGTTCTCTCATGTCCAAGGGGCCGCGACCTGTTGTCAGGGGGCGCGCGCTGTGGATCATGACTCTGTGGAAGGGCTCGCTCATGTCCAAGGGGCCTCGACCTATTATCAGGGGGCACGCGCTGTGAATCATGGGGCCTCGATTCCATATATTTGTCTTTCTTCTGAAGCTCGAGGAGCACCATCCTCAAGTCGTCATCATTAAGCCTTATTCCAAGGCGTTCTTTCAAGCTGGAAAAATCTCTCCTTTCTCTAGCCATTTGCTCCTCATCCCCTTGAATCTCAATAGGAGTGCGCCCCGAACGGTGAGGATGAGGGCGCGCCCTCTCTTGAGGATTCAACAACCTGCGCTCAGAATTATTTTCACTAGGATGTTCAACAATAGGATCAGAATAATCTAACCTTCGAGGAGTGACCAGCTGAAATCTCCTTTCCTGATTTTCCTCCCTCCTTCGAGAATCTTCCTCAATCTGAGGGGATTTCCCTGATCGGCGATGATTTCGTAGGATACTCCGAGATTTTCTCCTTGATTCTTGCTCTTCCTCCACAGAACCTAATCTCGCTCCGAAACTATTTATGGCATCTTGCATGACATACAATTGTTCTATTAATGCCGAATTACTGATAAGAACGGGCGGCTGTCCACCGATGGTGGCCGGAGTTCCATGATGTCGCGGAGAAGCAGCAACATTTTCCGGAACATAAGCTTCATGACGCGCTTGATTATCTCCCAAGCTGTCATCAGAATCGTAACCATCTTCTTCTCGAGAACCTCTGCCATGATTGTGAGACATCTTTTCCTCCTAAGATGTAGATCTTGATTGGCTCCCCTCCTTCTAGCACCAATTTGTTGACGGAGGAATTTGGGATAACAAAATTCGAGGTACGTCGCCGGAAACAAGATCTGATGCGGTGGTTCTTTACCGGAGAAAACGGTGGTGTGTGGTTGTTGAGCGTAATTGGTGGCTGAGATTGATAGGGTTAGTGGCAGCTATTTCAGAGCTCTCGACTTCCAACCCCTCAATCGGCCTACGTACCCTGGTATTTATAGGGATCAAGCCATACGTAGTTCTTGGAGAACAAGAAACCCAAATGGGCTTGGATTGTCGGTCCATCATCCGGAATGTTCTACTATGAGGCCTAACCACAAAGGCCCAAGGCTCATCCAAGATCTCAAGACTTCACGGATAAGGAAACTTCCCCCGTCGAGGACTAGTCCTATCCGCTACCAGCTATTTCTTGATTTCAAGGATGCAGGTATAGCCGTGGTTTACCCCAAGTGCAGAACGCAACCCTATCCCCCGAATGAGAAGCACCCACCAGATAGCAGGACAGGTGATCTAGAGCTTTTGGGTGCAAAGTGCAGGATTACTCCGAAGTTCCCCAATGAGGACGCGCCCATTGGTTACAGGAACAGAGCTCCCAAAGCACACACCAAAAATTCCCCATCTTTCCACCTTAGGGCGCGCCCTTAGTGTCTAAGAAGGGTCCTTATATCCAGGCAAACCCCTGGAGGCCTTCTGCGACGGACATCCCCCTCCTGAGATACGACAGGAGGGAATTCTTCAACTTCTGGAATACCAACTTGAGTATAATCCTAGGAGAGATATCTTCAGTATCTTCTCAGAGAATCACCTTGAATATAAATCCCTAGGGCGCGCCCTCTTTGTAGAGAAAGAGAGGGCGCAGCCTGACTTCTTTATTTCTGCCAAAACCCTAATAAAACCTAGAATTCCCCAAACTGGACCCGTATTTGACCCGAATCTATCTTGAAATACCCGAACCAAATTTTGGCTATAACACTCCCCTTCTACAAAATATTTGTGTATTTATTGTTAATTCCGGGCGTGCGAGATTGCGAGTGTTATAAATATGAGCTACAAAATTGGAAAATAGTGATTACTAAAAGGGCTAATCATATACTACCTCCGTCCCAAAAAGAATAATCTTTTGACTTTTTCACGATTTGAATGCGCTTAGTCGAGTTACTTATAAGTAATTTTATTTTTGAATTTTTTGTTTTATATTAAAATATAGACGTATATTTTCACACAAACAAAAAGATTAAAAAAAATATTACTTAATACATTGAAATGCGTGTAAAAATAAGTGGCGCATACTTTTTGGGACGGAGGGGGTAGATAACTTGAAATCAATTATAATAATTGTTAGGAATGACATGTTTAGATTGATGATAACAAATAACTTAGACAAGAATTTTATTTATGTACTTGTAGTTTATCAATGGATATCATCCTGTAAGTAGCCATCGATTAAGTAATTAGTCATTAGCAATGTGATGTATCAGTTAAGTCATTAGCAATCGACAGCTAGTTTGTATTGTAATTCAAGTGTTCAATAAATCTGTAATCGATGACTAGTTCTTGGAAGGAAGAAGATGCAAAGAATAGGGTACTGAACTATAAATATTAGAGAGTACAAGTTCTCAACAACATTGTAGAGAAGTCACATGAGCTTGGGAGCTGGGTCAAATAACATTCCCAGTGATTACTTGAAAACTATAACATGCATAGAGCCAAAGCATTATTGAAGATAGTCAAGAATAGAGTTGAAGAATCTCGAAACATTTCCTGAAATCTAGGTAAGAAAAAATGTGCATATGACAAAAGTTTAGTACCTGAGATGTATTTATGAATTATTTGTGTAATAGTTTCGTAACATTCAGTATATATACTGAATGTATAGCATAGTTTGTGTATGTACACAAGTGTGAAGAACATAATTGTTTTTACTAGTCCTTAGAGAAAAAAATCATGTAAGCCAAAACAATCAAACTGTGTACATCTGTGAATCATTTTTCACAGTTTTTTCAAGAAATACAAAATATTCATTGCAAACATCCACCTAAAATTATTTAAAGTGATTCTTGTTTACGCCTTTATTTTTCTTATCTTTAAACTGTTCTACATCAAAAAACCAAAAACACAAAAAGAAGTTCAAAATCGCATATATTGTATTCAACTCTTCTTTTTAAAATATATCTCACTATTTAGTTTGAGAATAACAATAATAGAAAAATATATCAAAAATTCGAAGAGAAATTTTAGTAGGAAACTATCAACTAACGGTAGATGTAATCCCTTATTTCATATAATTGATTTACCTTTGTTTAGTTGATAGAATTAAAGATATAAACACTCCTAGCCATTCATTATATTAATGTTTGAAACCTTGAGATTATATTAAGATTTTTCAATGAGAATTTTTTATAATTGTTGTAACAGTGTTTACACAAAGCAGATCTTAAAGATACATAGAATTTGTAATTTTGAGTTTCTTCGTCATTCATACAATTGAACAAACATATATTATTATTGAAAACGAGACAATAAATATTTTAGTACCTACTTTTATAGTATGGTACTTACCATATTTAATTATTTAATTATTTACTTAATTACCCAAACTTAATTGTTTTCACTTAATTACCCTTATTTATTCTATACATTATAAGCCTCTATACTAAAATTTAAGTATGAAAGTCAGGCTTTATTACTTAATTTTTGTTACCTGACCCATAAATAGAATATAAACACAATTTTAGATCCTAATTATTTTTGCAAACTTTTTTTAATGATATTATTATTTAAAACTAATTACTAGAAGCCTAACTATTTTAAACTTGTTATTTTTATTTTTTCTTAAACATGTTCTAATTAAAAAATATATAATTATTTTATTTAAAAACATCTCTAAATCTACTTACTATAAAACTTTTAAATTATTTAAAAATATGTTGTAATTAAAAAATTTAAAACAAAGATAAATATAAAAATATTAAAATTACCCTGTACATTGCACGGGATGTAAAACTAGTATATATCATAATAATACAAATACCAAATCTCATAATCCATTCGTTTTAAAACTAATTTAATAATTTATCGTATTTTACATGTGATAATATATGTTGATGAACTTACCAAAATTGAAAGAATATTTAAACTTTTATCATTTATATTAAGGCTTGCTTTTTCTGAGTTTACATTTGGTAAGAATCCTGAGTTTATAAGAAAAATAATATAAACCTAGGTTATTTTTGTAAATACAGTGGACATGTTCAATTATTACAAAATTGTCATTAAAAATTGTTTTAAAAAATAGCACAACCTCACTCACGAACATTATTCTCTTTATATTATCATATAAATATTATAAATTATATTAAAGGTATTTCTCATAAATAAATGGATATTGTGTGTTTATACGAATTTCACTAATAAAAAGACATATTGTGTTATTGATAATAATTTTGGATTCACCAATAAAAAAAGCATTGTTCAATATAAAATGGGTCTTGTTAATCGTAGCTCTTAGGGTTATGTTGAAGAATTAATTTAAATGGATAAATGCATTTATTACACTAATTTTGCACTTAATACATCAATTTTGCACGAAATTCAATAGAATTATTTACTCCCTCCGTCCCATAATA
Source organism: Saposhnikovia divaricata (assembly GCA_036435485.1). Taxonomy (NCBI): domain Eukaryota; kingdom Viridiplantae; phylum Streptophyta; class Magnoliopsida; order Apiales; family Apiaceae; genus Saposhnikovia; species Saposhnikovia divaricata. The sequence continues at coordinate 42,193,941 of CM071599.1, forward strand.
CAAGTCTTTTTTGAAAAAATTACGCATCTTAAGAAAACATTAATTTGATGATACATTTCCTCTTATGCCCATTATAAATGCATTGACTTTTAAGAATATGAGTTATTTTATACTCTTGGTCATTCCTCATTAATTGCTATACAATTTTCAAAAAGGGTAATTTAGGAAAAGTGGTCATAAATTTATATTGAAAATTGGAAATGGACATGTATTATGGGGAAAAAAAAATTCTCAAAAGAGACTACTATTGTGGGACGGAGGGAGTAACAATTTAGAATGTTTTTTAGGATGGATATTAATGTGAATGCTTGGGGGGTCCACTATTATTACTTGGAAAATTAATTGAGTGTTGCAAAGATATATTGGGAAACTAAAAACAATTAAATACTTATGAATAGATGTTGAAAATATGAAAATATTTAATGCTTAACAACAGCCTTAGAGCATCTCCAATGATATTATGTATAGTGGTTATGTAAAATAGTGATTATGTACAATTTGTCGAACCTGTAAGCTAGTGTACTCCAATGATATTATGTAAAATGATTGGATATATATGAAAAATACAAACAATTGATGATGTAGAGCTTATGTAAAAAAATTTATCTAAAATTTTAGATAAGGGGAGAGATGGTTGGAGGTGACTAAAATTAAAACCCTTATGTAAATTGAGATAATAACCAAAATGCCTCCCACAGAAAAGAAGCTACCTTTACTACCTATTTGTAATAGAAGATGCCCTTTTTGTCCATTGATTACGCAAATGACTCATGCGTATACACTACTTTTTCATTTTGAAAAAGACAAACCAAGCTACCTGGTCCCCTCCGTAGCCATTATTAAGCTTTTAACTAGTTAACTTCAAATTGCAGTGCTATAATCTATGCCGCAACTCCAATTTTTATCCTGGAAATTCAGTATGAATTTCGAATAAAAATCTTCGATTTCCGCGCAGAAAAACTTGGTATCAGAGCCTATTTAATAATCTTTTAAAATGAATCTTTTAAAAGACAAAAATCAGATTCCTGAAGAGGAAACTTCTGATAATTTAGAAATCGAGCTTTCAGAATCAGAAAAAGGCTTTCAGGCCAGCTTTCTAATAAAACACGATTTAATTTCTAAAATCAGGAGCACAAAGCTCGATTTAAAGAAAGAAACTATTTTTAATGTTCCTTGGTTGGATCGATTAAAAAGAAAAATTAATATCTTTTATTACGTATGTACGAAAGAAATGCATGTAGATATAAAAGATAATACAGGAAAAGTGTATTTGCCTTTAATCACTAAAGAAGAGATTAATAGACAATTGCAGAAAATGGATTCAAAGACGAGATCAAAAATCTCTATGGTTCATTTAGGAGCTGTTAAGATTTTGATAAAATCTGAATTCCCTAAAGGTATAGATTCTTCAATAAAAATGGCTTTACTGGATAATCGAATTATACCAAGAAATGACAGTATTTTAGGTGCTGCTAGAGGTAATTTAGCATACCAAAAATTCATGTTTACAGTATATCCCAAATACGCATTTAGTTTGCATACTGAAAGATTTGATCAAATTTTATCTTTTATTCATGATTTTGAAAGAAAAGATTTGATGCAAAGAGGCGATAAAGTATTTAGCATCACTTATTTAGTTGCTTATGCTTTAACTAATAGTCATCATAGTATTGACTATAAGAAAGAGGAATACATCGAATTAGACGACGTATTCTCTGAAGTAGGTTCAGTAGAAGATAAACAATTTGCAGAATTATCTCCTATAGACCATACTTGGGCAATTGATATTGCTAGAAACAAACCTTCTTTACAGGATAAACCTATAAAAAGTTTCTGAGCTAAAGGAAATCTAGCTATTAGAGAACCCTTAGCGGAAGGAAACGATATGCTCCTTAAAAGCATGTCCCAAAGAATAGATGATCTATCGGATAAATTTGCTAGTATCATTTAAAATGAGCCTTAAAGAGTTAATTGAGGATTTCAATAACAATGTTAAGCCCCAGATAACAGATATTTTAGCTTTGCTTAAGAAAAATGCAGATAATGATGTCAAAGGCAACATTGAAGCTGCTGCGGCAAAGATAATCACAGAATTGAAGACAACAATTCAAGATTATCAAAGCGAAAAGGAAACTTTTGAAGTAATTGATAAACAACCAAAGACCTCAGAAGAAAAACAGATTGTTCTCACATCAGAACAAGGTAACAAAGATAAAGGTAAAAGCCGTTATCGATACAGTTATCCTAACCATGATGTAGGAAACGAGGAACTCGGAACAGGTAAGAATCCGAATAGTACGACTTGGCTATTTGGTTGTGTTTCTAATAAGAAAATATGAACTATATGCAAGACATAGAAAAATTCTTTTGGGAAGTACTTGAATCAGAAATTCAAGATGACCAATAAGAAAAACAATTTGCTAAAGCAATGGAATTACTTGAATTAGAAGACGACGATCTAGCTAATCAACAAGTAGCAAATAATTTAGAATTACAATCATTATTTGGAGTTAATTCTACTAATTATTTGAATGTCATTGAAGAATTTAGTTCACCAGAATCAGATTCTCAACAAACAGAAGATACATCAGACGAAGAATTTGTTCAACAACAAAAACAAATGTTCAGAATGTATAAACAAGAACATGAAGCACATGCCAACGAAAACCCGTTTGCATCAACTTCAGGAACAAAGAAAATGCCAGTAAGAAATAAAGGTGACTTCTATCCACCTACTACTGAGTTTAAGATGAGTCAAAGTCCTTTTGGTTCAAATGTCTTACATATTGATTGTGCATCAGGTAGAAAGGCATTAATTGATATATGGGAAAAGGAAATAGTTTGATAATACAGAAAGCTTATGATGATACAGACACAGTATTATTATTAGTAGATCATAAAACAACAGGAGTTGTTATCAGGTTTATTAAAGACGTCGTTTGGAATTTCTTCGATGATGAACCCATAGAAGCCTTTAATAAAATTGTAGATGCTATCTATACCATGTTTTTAGGAATAGATTATGTTTATTCTAAAGAACAAGAAAATGATAAAATCAAACAAAATGCTAAGTTAGCTATGGGCATAATGCAATTATGTGATATATGCCTTATTGACACATTGTTTTGTGAATATGAAAAGCATTTGGTCAATACAGGAGATCAAACAGGATATCACGTTTATGTAGAAGAATACATACGTAAGATACCCTTGATAGGTGAAAAAGCAATGACTAAGTTTTTGCAGGAAAGATCCGACCTGACGAAACATAGTTTGGCTTTTGCACAGAAAATTGTGAAAGGCGAACTCACTAGATATTGTGATGATGCAAAAACACAAAAACAACTGAAAGCTTTTGGTAAAAAATGTTGTGAAAAGTTAAACAAAGAAAATTATAATTTTGGATGCAATCCAAATTATAAGAAGAAGAAGAAGTATTCGAAAAAGAAGACATCTTCCAAATATCGGTTTAAAAAGAAAAAGAAAACTTTTAAACTAGGGAAATATGTTAGAAAGAAAAACTTTCTACTAACGAACAGAAACTTTGTTCGAAAGGAAAGAAAAATTGTAGGTGTTGGGTCTGTAACGAAGAAGGACATTATGCAAATGAATGCCCTAACAGAAAGAAATACCCTAACAAGATCAAGGTATTAGAAGAAATCTACTACATTGGTTATGAACCAGTAGAAGACATATATGATGAAAAAGAAAACATCTTCATCATAGAAGAGATTGACCCTGGACCATCGTCCGAAGAGTCAGAAGATGAATCAACAGACGAAAGCGACTGAAGATTCATATGAAGAATTAGTAATGCCAAACATTACTAATCCATCATCGATCTATATAAAAGGTACACTTAATTTTACTGGATATAAAAAGATTGAATTGCATTGTTATGTTGATACGGGTGCGAGCCTATGCATAACAAGTAAACACGTCATTCCACCAGAACACTGGGTAAATGCCGAAAGACATATTGAGTAAAAATCGCTAATGGTAAAACCATTGTGATCGATAAGGTATGTAAAGACCTTGATATTATGATAGCAGAAGAAATATTTCATATTCTCACTGTTTATCAACAAGAATCAGGTATAGACTTTCTTTTAGGTAATAATTTTTGTCTAGCCTACAAACTTTTTATACAAGTTGATGATAAAAGAATAATTTTCACACTCAAAGGTGAACCAGTATGGGTTAAGAAAGTCACTCAGGCAAATCGAGTAGGTTTTCCTACGTTTTTAGAATCAAAGAATAAGAAATCAAAAACAAAACCCATCACACCTGTTAACATTTCCCAGCACAAAATCCAACTTTTAGAGAGGGGGAGAGATAAGTTAAATAAATATCGAGAAATGAATTTTGCGCTAACAAATTTATCTCAAGATATTGACAGGAAATCTAAGATTGAAAAACTCTTAGACAAGGTATGCTCAGACAATCCGTTGGATCCTAAGAAGACCAAGCATTGGATGAAGGCATCAATAAAGCTCAACAATCCTAAGGATATTTGCAGGGTAAAACCCATGAAGTATAGTCCTCAAGATGTTGAAAAATTTGCAGTGCAAATTAAAGAATTACTCGAGATGAAGGTAATCATCCCCAGTAAATCAGCCCACATGTCACCTGCATTCCTAATAGAAAGTGAAGCTGAGCGACGAAGAGGTAAGAAAAAAATGGTTGTCAACTATAAAAGGATGAACGATCTTACTATAGGTGATGGTCATAATCTACCCAATAAGGATAGTTTGCTAACCCTTATAAGAGGTAAGAAAATGTTTAGTTCATTAGACTGTAAATCAGGATTCTGGCAGGTACTGTTAGATGAAGAATCACAGTTATTAACAGCATTTACATGTCCTCAAGGACATTATTAGTGGAGAGTGTTACCATTTGGTTTCAAACAAACTCCATCAGTATTTCAAAGACATATGCAGAACGCATTTAGATCATTTAAAAAATTATGTTGTATTTATGTAGATGATATTCTTATATTTTCTAACAATGAAAAAGAACATCTTATACATTTGGCAGCAGTACTGAAGAAATGTTTGAGTCTTGGTATAATCCTATCCAAGAAAAAGGCGCAGCTCTTCAAAACAAAGATTAATTTCTTAGGTTTAGAAATTGATCAAGGAACTCATTATCCTCAAAGTCACATTCTGGAGCATATTCATAAGTTTCCAGATCAAATAGAAGACTAGGAAATAGTTGCAAAGGTTTTTAGGTATATTAACTTATGCATCTGATTATATTCCTAAACTTGCAGCTATGAGATCTCCTTTGCAGGCTAAGCTCAAGAAGGGAATTCCATGGAAATGGATAGAATCTGACACTTCTTACATTAAGAAAATTAAGAAGCAGCTGGTCAGTTTCCCTAAGCTCTATCATCCAGAGCCAGGAGACAAGCTTATTGTAGAGACAGACGCATCCGATAAACATTGGGGTGGAGTTCTCAAAGCCATTAATTCTGATAACCAAGAATTAATATGCAGATATGCATCAGGAAGCTTTAAAGACGCATAAACAAGATATCATTCTAATGAGAAAGAATACTTGGCGGTCAAATGAGCTATTACAAAATTCTTTATTTATCTAACCCCTGTTGAATTTATTATCAGGACTGATAATAAGAATTTTACTTATTTCTTTAAAATAAAGATTGAAGGAGATAATAAACAAGGAAGACTTGTGCAATGGCAGCAATGGTTTTCCAGATATAGCTTTGAGGTTGAACACCTTGATGGAGTTAAAAATTGTCTTACCAACTTCTTAACAAGGGAATATCGGCAAAAGAAAAAGGTATGACACAAAGAACTCTACAGGTTTATGTCACCTCCTATTGCAGGTATCCAAGGCATTTTAGGCCTATAAATAGAAGAGGAATTCAGCATTTGGAAATCACACCAAACACCAAACATCCTCTCTATACCAAAGATCTTTTGCTTAGATCAAAGAGCTTTGCTCTATAGAAATCTCTTTCTTTGAGATAAAAGATATGGAATTTTCCATAGAAAAATTATTGGCAGAACAAATGATTTTGCTAAAAGAATACGAATCATTGGAAACTAGACTTTCGGTCCTTTGAGAAAAAATAGCATTTGTAAGGAAGTTGTTTGCACTAAATCACACAAGCGTACGTGGTCACAAGTAATATAGATAAATGTCAAGTTCGTTCCCACAGAGATCTGGTTTAGGTTTTAATTCAGTTAATGTACCTATGCAACAATGTATGATTATTATTCACTGCTAAGACAAGTATCAAATTTGAGTTTTGATTATTTAAATTAACTAAGAAGCAAATTAACAAAACTAAGAATTACTTAACTAATGAGAATTAAAATCGAATTACTTATGCGAGAATAAACATGGGATCCTAACTTCATTAAATACTTCGCTTAGATCTGACGCCTTTAATCACTATATGCAATGGTTATGATATCTGATCGGACAACACGGAACAAGTATAAGCTACTTCTCAGTATACGAATACTAAACTACTCATATATCCACAAAAGAGATAGAAGATGAATAGACACCAATTATTCTTAGACCCTATATCTCTATAAGATTTGAAAACATAACGGTTTAAGAACAAGTTATCCATAAAGATCACACAGGGCAGTATAAAGTAGTTCAAATTACACCATGAATCATGTTGATAAACAATCATGAACCTATGCTAGCATGGCAAGTTCTAAATCTCAAGATCCACTCTCGCTTCACAAGAGATTAACATATTAGATGTTAGCTACGCATCTAACAATTAAGCATAACCATACGAGGATATCAATATACATCACACACAGATCTTTAAAGCATCAAAATACTAAAGCACCATAAATAAATCCGTTAGAATCCCATGACAACGATTAGTTCATACTCGAACCGTTCGTCATCATGGGATCTGATGAAACCATGGTAAATAACAAAGTCTGAATGTAAATAATAATACTAGAGTATGAGTTTAGAAAACAAATCCGAAAACTGGAATCCAAGGAACGCCTAAGAAAAGAATACAAAAGATGAAGTAGATCTAGATCCCGTTGCTTGTCACGAGCGGTTGAATCTTTCTCTGCTTTTCTCCTTTGTATCTTTGAGTACTGATTCGTATTACAATGATAGAACGTGTTTATATAGGTGTAAAACATAATCTAATGTAATATGTAATAGAGGACATATATAATTCAACTAGGATAAAAGATAAATAATATTAACTCTATACAGGGATCGTGAAGAACAGGCATCAACAAGGATCAAGTCGCTGAAAGAAGTTCATTAAACTGATCAATCCTCAGTGACAAAATAAGGTGTACAGATGATTCAATTGAAGGGCCAAAAGATTCCAGTGATAAAGTTCTTATGGTTACATAATTCTTAGCAGTGTTCTTAAAGACATGATACGAAGACCACGAGTGAATGTTAGTCATCTGTGAACCAGACCAGTTGCACTAGGCGTCAACACTTCACAAAGGAATCGAAGTATCTAACTCAGAATAACTGTTAAGAGATATGATTGAGTTTAGAGCAGTGTTGATATCCTCTAGTTAGTTGGAAGCTGAATATTTAAGGGTGTCAAATTAAGAGGAATATGAATAGTATCCGAAATTACTATTCATATGAATAGTAAATTACATTACTATTCATATGAATAGTACTATTCATGTGAATAGTAACCAAAAATACTATTCATTTGACAAAGTAAAAGCAAAAGGTAAAAAACATGTGGGACCATGTTCAAATCAAGAATATTGAAAAACAACAATTCGAAAGAATTCTTTGAAAAGAAAAAAAGAGGCAGCATGCAGCGGAAGAAAAATAGCAGATAAAAACGTCAGCAATTTAGCTGCATAGTAACTTTCTAAAGTCTATAAATAGGCTTGTTGTATTTCATTTCAAAACACACCTCAACACACAACTCTCTCTTATATCTTCTCTGTATAAGCTGCTAGACAGTCCATCTAGTAGGAAAGCCGGCTTAGCCCGCTTTCAGGAAGTATCGGGTAGAAGGTCCTCGTGCCTAAACTATCCTTAGGAGTGTTCGGGTTTTGAAGCTAATCCATTGTATTAGAAGTTGTAACACCCCTTCGGGTTTATTATCAATAAAGATATATTCCTGAAATTGTGTTTCGTTATTTTGATTTCAAGATCCGAAAAATTGTTATCCACAAAAATCTTGAAAATCAAAATATTTTGGTAGTATCGTATTCAACCCCCCCTTCTACGATACTTCAGGACCTAACAATTGGTATCAAAGCAAACCTCTAACATACAAGAAGTCTAAAGATCAAAATCATGGGAAGGAAGGATACAGGTGTGAAGATTCCAATGCTTGACAAAGATAGTTACTTTCACTGGAAAGTAAATATGCACCTTCATCTCTCTGCCATTGATGAAGGGTATGTAGATTGCATAGAGAAAGGACCTCATGTTCCAATGAAGGCCAACTCTGGGATTGGTCAAGATGCTGCCACTGTAGCTGCTGGAAGGCCTATTCCAAAGAATCAAGCTGAGTACACAGATGAAGACTTGGAGGAGATTCACAAAGATAAGAAGGCTATGAACATCCTATTCAATGGCATCGACCAAGAGATGTCTGATTGTGTTATAAACTGCACCACTGCCAAGGAAGTGTGGGACACTATTCAAACAATCTGTGAAGGAACTGAGCAAGTCAGAGAAAATAAAATGCAGCTCCTAATACAACAATATGAGAATTTTCACTACTCATCTGGTGAAAATCTAACAGACATATTCAGTAGATTTCAAAAGTTACTGAATGGTCTAAAGTTGTATGGGAGAAAATATGAAACCAAGGACTCCAACCTAAAGTTTCTGAGATCTCTTCCTAAGGAATGGAAGCCAGTGACAGTCTCGTTGAGGAACTCTCAGGACTACAAAGATTTTACACTTAAGAGACTGTATGGCATCCTAAAGACCTATGAGCTTGAAATGCAGCAAGATGAGGAAGTGGAGAAAATCCAGAAGAAAGGTGGATCTGTTGCCTTGGTGGCCAATATTCCAACAATCCAAGGTGGTGGAAGAATGAAGAGTGTAGAAGCCACACTAAGTTCAAAAACTTGTGAAGGTGAAGCTGAAACTAGCAAAGGTAAAAGCAAGATGATTGAAGAACCTGATGCATTAAGTGAGGATGAAGCTGAAGATCGCGATGAGTATTTGGCATTTCTGTCAAAGAGATTTTCGAAGCTAAGATTCAGGAAGAATCCAGCAGGAACCGGGCAATTCAAGAAAAGCTATCAACCAAACAAGGATGAGGTTGAAAGATCAAAGATCAAATGCTATACCTGTGGAATTGCTGGTCACTTTGCCAATGAATGCAGGAAATCCCAAGCTGAGAAAGAAAAGAAGCAGTTTGAAGCTGTTGATTACAAGAAGAAATATATTGATCTTCTCAAGCAACAAGGGAGAGCATTCGTGTCAAAAGATAGTGACTGGGCTGCTAGATGTGACTCAGATGCAGAAGAGGAGTTTGTCAATCTTGCACTCATGGCAAACGAAACTGATGAAGAGGCTAGTTCAGCAAGCAACCAGGTATACTCTACAAACCTAACTGAACTTTCCAAAGATGAATGCGATAATGTTGTTAATGAAATGTCTAATGAATTTTATAACATGCATGTCACATTAAAATCACTTAACAAGGAGAACAAAAAGATTAAAGATCTTAATGCTAAGATAGGTGATAGGAATACTCTGTTGGAAACTCAACTAATTGATTTTGAAACAATGAAAAGAGATTGCCAGGATGCTAAGAATGAGTTACTTGAGGCTCTGAAAAGAGAAGAGTGTTTAATAAAACAGTTAAAAGAGGAACAAGACTTAATTGCTAAGTGGAAGGGATCAAAGGCTAAAACTGAAGAAATTTATAGTATACAAGGAGTTGATTCTTTTCACAAATTAGCAGAAGTTAAGTTAGATGTTGATAGGGAAGTTGCTTCAGACAATGATTTAGTCGAAAAAGAATGTTCTTTGAGACTTAAGCCTGTTAGCAAAGCAACTTTAACAAAATTGAATAAAAAGTACGGGCCTGTCAATAAGAACTTTGTTAATGGAGAGTGTAGCAAAACCAAGTCAGTTGAACAAGGAAACATAGGCAACTTGTCAATCAAGAAATTGAAGGATAAGTTAGAAAAGACTGAACCTAAGGCTAAGGCTAATAAGAAGAATAAAAATGGCATGGTAGGAATTAACAAACATAGTAATTACACACCTGATAAATATGCTCCTCGAAAGGAATGTGTGAATTGTGATAGTGTTAGTCATTTATTTGTCAACTGTAAATCTGTTAAGAATGCTTCTGTGCCTAGTATGCCTAAGTCGGTACCTATGCCTGCTATGAATGTTATGCCAAACATGTTTGTCCAGCCTGCTCATGCATCTAGTCATTATGTTAACATGCCATTCATGTATAATCCATATTATAATGCTTTTAATATGCCTAAGTTGCCATGGATGATGAATAACATGTTTGCACAGACTATGCCAAATTATACATCTAGTTTTAATGCATGTGAGCAAGTGAAACAACCTATTTTTCAGAAACCTACACTAAGAGTTAAGGTTGATTTAACTCAATCAGAACCCCTGGGTAGTAAGGGCTTGAAAAATAAGAAAAAGGCTAACAAGGCAGGACCCAAGAAAACTTGGGTACCAAAATCAACTTGATTTGATTTTGATGTGTGCAGTGACACAGAAAGAATCTTTGGTACCTGGATAGTGGTTGTTCTAGGCACATGACTGGAGATTCTACCTTGCTCACTAAGTTTGAGGAGAGATCTGGCCCTAGCATTACCTTTGGAGACAACAACAAAGGATATACTAGAGGATATGGCTTGATTTCACAAGGGAATGTTGTCATTGAAGAAGTAGCATTGGTTGATGGACTTAAGCATAACTTGCTAAGTGTCAGCCAACTGTGTGATAAAGGCCAGAATGTCTGGTTCACATCTGAAGCTTGTGTCATTTTCAAGAAAAATGACAACAAGGTAGTGTTGACAAGAGATAGAAGAGGAAATGTGTACATTGCTGACTTCAATTCAACAAATGCAAACATGACTACATGTCTTCTCAGCAAGGCAAGTGTAGATGAAGGTTGGCTTTGGCATAAAAGACTGTCATACTTGAGTTTTAAAGCAATGAATGAGTTGGTAAAGAAGGATTTGGTTAGAGGTATTCCAAAATTGGATTACTCCAAGGATGGATTGTGTGATGCATGCCAGAAAGGGAAGCAGAAGAAGGCCTCTTTCAAATCAAAGTCAATGTCATCAATTGATCAACCCTTGCAACTACTTCACATGGATCTCTTTGGACCAGTCAATGTGTTGTCAATCTCAAAGAAGAAATATTGTCTTGTGATTATTGATGATTTCTCAAAATTCTCTTGGACATTCTTTCTGCACTCTAAGGATAAGGCGGGTGAAGTCATTATAAATCACATCAAGATAGTCAACAACAATCCTTTACTCAAAGTAAGGAGAATTAGAAGTGACAACGGAACTGAGTTCAAGAATTCTGTAATAAAAGAGTTTTGTGAAGAAGAAGGAATTATCCAAGAATTCTCTGCACCAAGAACTCTTCAACAAAATGGTGTAGTGGAAAGAAAGAATAGAACTCTAATTGAAGCTGCAAGGACAATGCTTGAAGAATCTAAGCTACCAACATACTTCTGGGCAGAAGCTGTAAACACTGCATGCTACACTCAGAATATTTCTTTGGTCAATCAAGTAAAAGGCATGACACCTTATCAACTTTTCAAAGGCAAGAAACCAACAATCAACTTTCTGCATGTCTTTGGATGCAAATGCTTTGTACTGAAAAATCATGGTGAGCATCTTGGAAAATTTGATTCAAAGGCAGATGAAGCTATCTTTGTTGGATACTCAGCTGAAAAATCTTACAAAGTCTACAACCTAAGACTAAACATTGTAATGGAGTCCATACATGTTGTCTTTGATGACAAGAAAATATCTGGTCTAGTAGATGAAGGTTTTCATGAGTCTCTCTCATTTGAGAATGAGAGAAGTGGTGAAGAAAGTGAAGATGATGATGAAGAATGGAGATCAAATGGTGTGAGAAACAGACAAGGATCATCAGTTGAAGTGCAGAATGAACCACCAGTTGAAGAGCAACTTACACCATCAGTTGGAAATCAATTTTAAGCATCTGTTGATGAATCTGCAAGAACTCCATCAATCTCGAGGGCCATACACTCAGGGGGAGTTTCTCACAGTCAAAACTCAACAACAAACCACAATGATCAACACAGAGAAAATGAAACCACTTCATCAAGGTCAAACTTACCACCACAAAGAAAGTGGACCAGGGATCATCCATTTGAGCTTATCATTGAAGATCCTAATGCAAAGGTCCAAACTAGAAGAGCAACTCAAGAAGAATGCTTATATAGCAGTTTTCTATCCAAAGAGGAACCTAAGAAAGTTGAACATGCTCTTCTGGATCCAGACTGGGGTTTAGCAATGCAAGAAGAGTTAACCAGTTTGAAAGAAATGAAGTATGGAAACTTGTACCCAAACCTAAAGACAAATCAGTGATTGGCACTAAGTGGGTATTCAAGAACAAGATGGATGAGAATGGCATAGTCACAAGGAATAAAGCTAGATTAGTTGCTAAAGGCTACTGTCAAGAGGAAGGAATTGATTTTGAAGAAACCTTTGCACCAGTGGCAAGGTTAGAAGCAATAAGGATCTTCCTGGCCTATGCAGCGCATGCAAATTTCAAAGTCTATCAAATGGATGTCAAGAGTGCATTTCTGAATGGTACTCTGGAGGAGGAGGTGTATGTTAGTCAACCGCCTGGTTTTGAAGATCTAGACTTTCCAGAATATGTGTTCTTTCTACTCAAAGCACTCTATGGCCTGAAGCAAGCACCTAGAGCCTGGTATGACACACTCTCACAGTTCCTTATAGAGAATCACTTCATTCGAGGTACTGTTAATAAAACTCTCTTTTATAGAAATGTCAATGGCTCTATGATACTTGTCCAAATTTATGTAGATGATATAATATTTGGGTCTACAGATGAGAAACTTTGCAAGAGATTTGCCAAACTCATGCAAAGTAGATATGAAATGAGTATGATGGGTGAATTAACTTATTTTCTTGGTTTACAAGTTAAACAAGTGAATGAGGGAATTTTTATAAGTCAAACAAAATACATTTATGATCTTTTAAAAAGGTTTGATTTAGCAGATTGCTCTTCTGCGAAAACACCCATGGCCACTGCCACTAAGCTTGAACTGAATACTAAGGAAAAGAAGGTGGACATGACAAGCTATAGGGGCATGGTTGGATCTCTTTTATACTTAACAGCTAGTAGACCTGATATTATGTTTGCTACATGTTTATGTGCTAGATTTCAAGCTGATCCTAGGGAATCTCACTTGGTAGCTATTAAGAGGATTTTCAGATATCTCAAGGGAATACCAAACCTTGGCATTTGGTACCCTAGAGATTCTAGTTTTGATCTAATTGGTTACTCAGATGCAGATTATGCAGGTTGCAAAATGGATAGAAAAAGTACCACAGGAACCTGTCAAATTCTTGGGAAACAAGCTGGTATCATGGTTCAGTAAGAAGCAGAACTCGGTATCTACCTCAACTGCAGAGGCTGAATACATAGCAGCTGGGAGTTGCTGTTCACAGATTCTATGGATGAGAAATCAACTACTTGACTATGGAGTTAAAGTTGAAAAGATCCCAATTTTCTGTGATAACACTAGTGCAATTGCAATATCACAGAATCCAGTGCAGCATTCTAGAACCAAGGACATAGACATCATATACCATTTCATCAGGGAGCATGTGATGGAAGGCACTTTGGAACTGCATTTTGTTCCTAGTGAAAAACAGCTGGCAGACATTTTTACTAAAGCTTTGGATGAAGCAACCTTTTCAAGGTTGGTAAGTGAACTTAGTATGTTAAATTTCTCATGATCTTTTAAAATGTCTGTTCAATTAGTTGTAGCCAGTGAATTTCATTCCCTGGATTTTGTTTGTTTATTTGCTTATCTCCATGATTATTCTGGAGATATCATTTTAGCATAATTAAATAAATATTTTATTGACGTATATCAATTAATGATATTTTGTTAATTTTATGTCTATTTAATTGTAGGTTTATTATTGTGGATTAATTCTTAATTTACTGCGTGATTATATTTAAATCCATAATAATTAGAAGTATTAAATATGTGTATATGTGTATAGGCTGATAGGTCGGCTGACAGGTTTCGGTGATAAGATGTTAGTCTCCATTGTTGATTTCATGAAATGTGGCTACCTAACATGGTGGCTACCTAACATGGTTGACAATTTACTACTTGTTGTAGAGAGTTTGAATTCTTTAAACAAAACCTGTCACTATTTCACCTAACCCACTGAACCTTGAAACCTTATAAATGATGAGTTTTTGTTCGTGTTTAACATCATCATTTTTCAGATATACAGAGCATATACACACATTTGCTGAATATTTCGAGCTTTGATCGGAAAGATCTCTCAATCTAGCTGGTGGTTTTTATATCAGATTTCATATTCTTGCTTTATACATCATCCTTTATAAAAACTAACCCTTGTTTCTGAATTTCCCCAAAGTTTTGAAAATGGCATTGCAGGGAAGCTTTTTAATTGCTAAAGTTAATCCTATTTCCATTCAGCAAATCGAAACCATTCTGGATGAGCAATTTTGGGCTTGGACACAATTTCAGAATGAACATTCATTAATTCGATATGCTTTAGTTACACCATTGCAGCTTAACCATGATGCATTGCGTGAACTATATTGCAGTGCGGTTAACACTTCTGGACAGGACGGGTGTGCATTCACATATCGACTATTTGGTAGGTCGATTAGGGTCACTGAACGAGATGTTAATCGAATTCTTCATTTTCCTATGGAAAATATTGTTTCTGATCCTACACCTGAACAGATTGAAATGTTCTTTCGTTTTATAAGGTACCAAGATGGAAATTTCAATATTGGTAATCTATCTAGAACGTTTCTAACCCAGTACTGGAATTTCTTCTTTCACACTCTTAACCATGTTTTTTCCTCAGATAGAACAAATCAAGATCGAATACCTGAATTTATTCAAAAAATAGGGTATGCGGTCACCAATAATTTGATGATTAATTTTGGAAAAATAGTGCTTGGTCAAATCATTTTAAAGATGAAACACTTGGGAAGAAGAGATGTTCAAACTCAAAATGTCAAATGTCTATATCCAAGGTTTCTACAGCTAATATTAAATGATTTTTTGAATGATGAAGACAGGGCACGCTTGGAAAATGGTCAAAAGGTGGAATGTTCTTCCATGAAGACGAATGTAATTAATTACATAAGCAAAAAGAAATATACGGATGTGCCTACAGTCCTAACTGAATATCTAAAGACTGTCCCACTTCTGTTGTTACCAAGACCAGTGAGAGCAGGTATATGACAAGGTAATATTTCAATCCTTGCTATCCCAACCTCTGTATTCCCTATTGTATCACAGGAAATACAGTTCCTACAGCCCCTAGTGGCCATCTTACCCGACAAAGAGCAGGAAATCCCACCGACTCTAACACAGGTCGAAGAGCCCATTCTACAAATATAAACACAAACAGAACAAACTCCTACACCTCAATTGTCATTTAAACGACCAGTCATCCACATTATTGAGGGAGATAGTGCCTCAGCAGCACCACATAAGGAGTTAGTTACATCAGCCGCTCTACCTCATTCTAAACGAAATAAACCCAATGAACCTGAGGTAACGGCAACTGTTAGTGAAACAATTCTTTCTTATCCAATGAGTGAAAATGTAAATAAGGCTGAATTGACGGGAGCAACTATCTTGAGTTCCATTTCACGGAACATAAGAGTGGTTGATGATCTTTCTAAAGATCAAATGCCTTCACAGGCATCCGAGGTGGAATTACCTACCTCAATAACTGCTGGTGAATCTTCCATTTTATGAAAAGATCCATCGGTATGAGGTTCTTTTGTGAACCAAGTGTCTTCACAGACATACGAGGGAAACTTGGATTTTGTGCCATTTAATCGATTCAAGTTTTACCTCCCAGAGGGAAAATCTCTGGATCTCTTTCGAGATTTACCACTCTTTACCAGTGCTCGGCAACTCGCTTCACGCGAGGACGGAAGCTCACGAACTTTCATTGCACCATCCGTGACCTCTGAAAAAAGGGCTAGGATGATTTCATTTGCAGGTACACATATCGGTGGAAGCTCTGGAGGAGAGTGGAGAGAAACACGAACAGAACATGTAAGTGTAACCCAAACCACTAAACCGAGTGAATATAGAGTGTTGAGTGAAACACCTGCAGAACGTATGAGTGAGCAACCTACTCAACCACATGCACCTGTAACCAGAAAGGAATACAGCAGACTCCTTACACGGGTCCAAACAATGGAGAAAGAGTTGTCAAATATCTGTAAGTCCATTGCAGAAATAAAAAATTTGTAACTTATTCAACATGATGCATTCCAGGTTCAGTTAAGTTCCATGGCATCCCAGTTTAGTCATGCAATTAATTCCTTGGCAAAACCATCTTCGTCTAATTTACCAACTCCACATCCTACTACTCTGGAGGATAACCCAACTGAGGGGGAGAAGTTGGATGATCAAGAAAAATCAACTAGGCATAAGGGCAAGGAAAAGGTTGTTGACACGGAATTAACTTTATTTTGGGAAAGGAAAAGCTAGTGGGAGTATTAGTGGAAAGAAAGCAAGGCAAAATTGAAGATATGTTCAGTCTAGAGGAACAATTTATCTTGCATTTGTTCAAATTTTAGAAATCTGGAAAATGTATATATGATCCAGAATGCGCTTTAATATTATTTATCTTTGTACTTCATTTTTATTTTTGTATCAGTTGAGTTATCCTCTAGGAATTTGCTTGCCAAACCCAGACAATCAAATAGGGGGAGATTGTAAAGCATAATGTAATGTAATATGTAATAGAGGACATATATAACTCAACTAGGATGAAAGATAAATAATATTAACTCTATACAGGGATCGTGAAGAACAGGCATCAACAAGGATCAAGGCGCTGAAAGAAGTTCATTAAAATGATCAAGCCTCAATGACAAAATAAGATGTACAGATGATTCAGTTGAAGGGCCAAAAGATTCCAGTGATAAAGTTCTTATGGTTACATAATTCGTAGCAGTGTTCTTAAAGACATGATACGAAGACCACGAGTGAATGTTAGTCATCTGTGAACCAGACCAGTTGCACTAGGCGTCAACACTTCACAAAGGAATCGAAGTATCTAACTCAGAAAAACTGTTAAGAGATATGATTGAGTTTAGAGCAGTGTTGATATCCTCTAGTTAGTTGGAAGCTGAATATTTAAGGGTGTCAAATTAAGAGGAATATGAATAGTATATGAAATTACTATTCATATGAATAGTAAATTACTATTCATATAGTAACCGAAATTACTATTCATATGAATAGTACTATTCATGTGAATAGTAACCAAAAACACTATTCATTTGACAAAGTAAAAGCAAAAGGTAAAAAACATGTGGGACCATGTTCAAATTTGAAAAACAAGCAGAATTGTTTGAAAAGAAAAAAAGAGGGAGCAGGCGGTGGAAGAAAAACAGCAGATAAAAACGTCAGCAGTTACGTTAATTTAGCTGCATAGTAACTTTCTAAAGTCTATAAATAGGCTTGTTGTATTTCATTTCAAAACACACCTCAACACACAACTCCCTCTTCTCTCTCTTATATCTTCTCTGTATAAGCTGCTAGACAGTCCATCTAGTAGGAAAGCCGGCTTAGCCCATTTTCAGGAAGTGTCGGGTAGAAGGTCCTCGTGCCTAAACTATCCTTAGGAGTGTTCAGGTTTTGAAGCTAATCCATTGGATTATGTAACACCCCTTCGGGTTTATTATCCATAAAAATATATTCCTGAAATTTTGTTTCGTTATTTTGATTTCAAGATCCTAAAAATTGTTATCCGCAAAAATCTTGAAAATCGAAATATTTTGGTAGTATCGTATTCAACCCCCCCTTCTACGATACTTCGGGACCTAACAATAGGTTCTAGAATTCTTTTCCAGCAAGAAAAGTCCTAAATTACATCTTAAATTCGGAATATGATAAAAAAACAGGATTTTCCAGAATTGCCGCGCGCCGCCTGCGCCCAATACGCGCAGCCTGCACCCAGAATCTTCCTCACGCGCTGCCTGCGCTCACATGCGCACTGCCTGCGCGCAGGTCTTCTGCCAGATTTTGATTTTTTTCTACTTCTTCATTTTTAATCCGTTTTTTCCCATTCCTTTTGCTCTAGCTATCGTTCTTCAATTCCCTTGACTAAAAATCTTCATGGTAGCATAGGTCAAGACTCTGTTCTTCATTCCAAGCTCAAATTCGACTCCAAAATCAACGGAAATCACCAATCCTAGCCAACGTTCTACAATCCTACACAAATAGACGAAACACATCAAAACTACAATATACTTGAGGCCAAGTTAATCAATTTAAGCCGATATGAAGCGTTCCAAGTGGATATGAAATCCACTTATCACACCCCCAAACTTAAACCGATGCTTGTCCTCAAGCATAAACAAATATAACTATATACAACTAACTAGTACCACTTCCGTAGGTGATCACGGTTGCATTTGGCATATGCAACAATCCCTTTAAACCCCTAGGTAGCCCTAGTGGACGAGTAAGGTCTCGTGAGGGCCTATAGTGAATGTACCCACAAAATTCATCTAGCTCAAAAAGACTCGACTCCCTACAAATGCATGAATGCAAGTAAATGAAAATGAAAAGATCCCCTCAGACTAACCAAAATCAATCAACAAGTAAATATCTCAAAGAATGCAACTAAATCCAAATAGGGCTCAACTAAGTCCCCGTATACTAACAATACATGAACAGAAATGAGCGTGTGTGCAATGCTCATCAGATATACTTCTAACACTAGATCAAAATCATACCCATTCTTCGCCAAGACAATCACATGTTTATAAATAAAATAGACGGTAAACACTTCATAACCTAGGAACACCTCCATCATCATTCGAGTTAGGCAAGAATTCATGTTTTATTACTAACAACTACTACACATAGTAATATACACAACAACGCATGCTTATTTAACCGTGCAATGGATGAGACCCCAAAAGGCTTATACAATAATACCCATGTAGCGAGCATTAGGTTAGTGGATCCCAGACTATAAAAGCCTTAGGTCACTAGGCACAAAGTCCCCTAGAACTTAATTGCTCGAGTATTAAAGAGCTCACCCTGGTTAATTTTACATTTAACAATTTAAACTTTTGACTTTTCTTTTTTTTTTTCTCTTTTTTTCGTTTTTTTTTTTTGTATATGCAATCTGGAATGAGAATTCTAATCCAAGCCTAGACTACTCATAAAATATGAGCCAGCTACTAGCCATTTGACGCCTAGCCATTATTGACAAATATTAACAATTAGCATGAAATCCCTGGTTTCCCCCAAACTTAGACTTTAGAGCTCTTACGCCATCAAGGGAATAACGAAAATTCTAAATATAAACAAGTGATTAAACCTCAAAACAACCAAACAAGCATGACCTCAACCTAGCCCAAAAGCAAACGACGAGACTGTGTAAAGATTGTGTTTCTGCAGCATGCAAGTCAATTACTAGGAACTATAATTCTGCCCTTTATTCATCATTACCACACTCAAGAAGACATCGACCTACCAATCAGAATTAGCTCATCCTAAGGGATCATGAAATATGCATGCTATGCAAATGCAACTAGAATGGACTCACATGATATAAAAAAACAGAATGTCCTACATTAAACAAACATAAATAATACGAACGAACATGAATTACTAATAATATGCAAAATATGATATCTATATGAACACAATGACACACAAATAACTACTACACACTACTAATCCCCCAAACCACCCCCAAACTTAAAATATTCAATGTTCGCATTGAATGGAAGGTAATACAAGGGATAACAGTAACGTACCTAATCATCGGCATGTTCACCCTCCTCGGCTGAATCAGGTGGTGGATAAACAGTATAAGCTCCAAAAACTGGCCAAAGAAAACTCGCACCTTGAATCCCCCAAACTTGAACTAGAGAGTCCTTGAAAGCTTGAATGGGGTGAAAGATTTGAAGTAGAGATAAGGCTACTCCTCACTGTTCATCATTTTTTTTAACAGCGAAAAACTACCGAAACACGTGGGTTGCCTCCCACGAAGCGCTGTCGTTGACGTCATTTAGCCGGACGTTACTTCCTCAAATCACGGTGGTTTCAAAAGAATAACCGAACCATCCTCAACAGAAAGACCATCCATACAAATGTTGACATCTTGATTGCTTATTCCCAACACAACTTTTCTTTCATTCTTCACATTGACTTTTCCACCAATCAACTTCTTCTTTTTCTTCTTCACACCTCTAAGGTGTTTATCCCTCTACCGCATCATCAACTATCCACCTTCTTAACATATTATCATGCCCTTCCTCAAAAATCACCAACTCATCATTCAAAAGTACATACCTCAAATGTGGTGGAAGTTTTTCGAGCTTTACATTCGAGAGATCTTATGTGGAAGATTTAACAGCATCAATTTCCTCGAGCATCTTAACTGAATCAGAGTTCTTCGAAAAATTTGGAACACTAGGTAATACATCCAATTTCAAATTACCTTTTTCTTCTTGGAAAGACAATGCAAAGGATTCCACAGAAAAGCACACTTCTGGATCATCTGAAATCTTTGTAGGAGCAAACACATTAAAGGTGGCCTTATCATCTTGCATCTGCATAGTTAGCTCCCCTTTCTGCACATCAATCAAAGTTCGGTCGGTAGCTAGGAATGGCCTTCCCAAGATGATGGGAATCTTTATATCTTCCTCAAAGTCTAGAATGACAAAATCAGCAGGAAAGATAAACTCATCCACCTTTACCAAGACATCCTCCACTATACCTCTAGGATATGTGATCGATCGATCAGCCAGCTGTAACGAGATATTTGTAGGTTTCGGATCAGGTAGACCAAGTTGCATGAAAATAGACAAAGGCATGAGATTGATGCTAGCTCCCAAGTCACACAAACACTTGTCGAAAGATAAGTTGCCAATAGTGCACGGGATGGTGAAACATCCCGGATCTTTAAGTTTAGGAGGCAACTTTTACTACAGAACAGCACTGCACTCTTCCGTCAAAGCAACGGTCTCTAATTCATCGAGCTTCAACTTCCTTGAGAGAATACCCTTCATGAACTTGGCATAGATCGGCATCTTTTCTAAAGCTTTTGCAAAAGGAATATTAATGGATAATTTCTTGAAGACGTCCAAAAATTTCTGAAATTGCTTTTCTTGAATTTTCTGCAAGTGTAGAGGATATGAAGGAGGCGGATAGATCTGATTGCTCTTTGTAGACTGCTCCGGAATAGACTTTTCAGTAGACTTCTTACTCTTTTCCACTTCACTGTTCAACTGATCAGCCACCAAGTCAGATTTCTCAATTTCTGGCCCTGCAGATTTTTCAACCTGCTGATTCTAAACTTCTTCATCTTCCTTAGCTGCTGATTTCTGCTCGGTTGTAACCTTTTTGGATCTCAAAGTTACTGCCTTCACCTACTCATGGACTTTCCTCTTGCCCGGATTAGCCTCTGTATCACTAGGAAGAGTTCCTTGCGGCCTACTAAGTAAGGCACTTGCAATTTGCCCTATCTGATTCTCCAACGTCTTGAGAGATACCGCCTGGCTTTTAACCATCAACCTCAATTCATCCAATTCAAATTTTTCATTCGAGGATTGACCAGCATTCCCATGAGACTGTTGCTGCTGAAATCCCGGAGGTTGGAATTGTTGCCTTGGAGCATACTGCTGCTGATAGCCTTGATTCAATGGCCTCGCTCCATATTGCTGCCCCTGAAACTGCTGATAAGGCTGCTGAGGTTGTTGAGCACCTTGATTATTGCTCCATCTGAAATTAGGATGATTCCTGTTGTTCGGATGATAGGTGGCTGGAGCTGGTTGCGAAGGTCGCTAAAAATTGCTCACAAACTGCGCTGACTCACTAGATATGGCACATTGACTCATCTCATGTACGCCCGCACATAACTCACAAACACTTGCAACTTGCTGTACTCCATAGTTGGTGAGAGAATTCACCTTCATAGTTAAAGCCTTCAACTGAGCTGCAATAGCTGTAGCTGCATCAACTTCCAAAATACCTGCTACCTTGCCTTGCAATAGCCTCTGAGTGGGATTATGATATTCATTAGCAGCCATCGTCTCAATTAGATCATAAGCTTCCTCGTAGCTCTTTGCCCATAGAGCTCCACCTGATGCTGCATCTAGCAAAGGTCTATATTGTGCTCCCAACCCATTGTAAAAACCATTGATCACCATCCAGTCAGGCATACCATGATGAGGACACTTCCTCAGCATCTCCTTGTAGCGTTCCCAAGCTTCACAAAAAGATTCTCCAGACTGCTGTGCAAATTGAGTAAGAGCGTTCCTGATCGCTGCTGTTTTTGCCATAGGAAAGAATTTAGTTAGAAATTTCTGAGCAAGATCCTCCCATGTTGTAATGAAACCAGCTGGTGAAGAGTGTAACCAGCCCTTAGCTTTATCCCTTAACGAGAATGGGAAAAGTCTCAATTTGACAGCATCTTCCGACACACTGTTGAACTTGAAAGTGTCACAGATCTCAATGAAATCTCGAATGTGCATATTAGGATTTTCCGTAGGAGCACCCCCAAACTGAACTGAATTCTGTACCATCTGAATCGTGCCACGCTTGATTTCAAAGTTATTAGCTGCAATGGCTGGTCGAACAATACTAGATTGGATATCATTGATTTTCGGCTGAGAATAGTCCTTCAAAGCCTTAGTTTCTGCTACTGCTCGATCACCCATCTCTACCGTTGTATCAAGTTCCTCTTCGCTTTTATCTGTAACTAGATCTACGTCTTCCAGTTTACGAGTTTGAGAATGTGTTCGCATACACACTCAAGTACCTGAAAAACACCGAAAAAACAAGATATGTAAGTAAACAATCCGAGTCAGTGAACTCTAACGACCACTGATGACAAGCACATAAACTATATTAAAACAACACCGAGTCCCGGCAGCGACGCCAAAAACTTGTTTGCACTAAATCACGCAAGTGTACGTGGTCACAAGTAATATAGATAAAAGTCAAGTTCGTTCCCACAGAGATCTGGTTTAGGTTTTAATTCAATTAATGTACCTATGCAACAATGTATGATTATTATTCACTGCTAAGACAAGTATCAAATTTGAGTTTTGATTATTTAAATTAACTAAGAAGCAAATTAACAAAACTAAGAATTACTTAACTAATGAGAATTAAAATCGAATTACTTATGCGAGAATAAACATGGGATCCTAACTTCATTAAATACTTCCCTTAGATCTGACGCCTTTAATCACTATATGTAATGGTTATGATATCTGATCGGACAACACGGAACAAGTATAAGCTACTTCTCAGTATACGAATACCAAACTACTCATACATCCATAAAAGAGATAGAAGATGAATAGACACCAATTATGCTTAGACCCTATATCTCTATAAGATTTTAAAACATAACGGTTTAAGAACAAGTTATCCATAAAGATCACACAGGGCAGTATAAAGTAGTTCAAATTACACCACGAATCATGTTGATAAAAAATCATGAACCTATGCTAGCATGGCAAGTTCTAAATCTCAAGATCCACTCTCGCTTCACAAGAGATTAACAGATTAGATGTTAGCTACGCATCTAACAATTAAGTATAACCATACGAGGATATCAATATACATCACACACAGATCTTTAAAGCATCAAAATACTAAAGCTTCATAAATAAATCCGTTAGAATCCCATGACAACGATTAGTACTCGAATCGTTCGTCATCATGGGATCTGATGAAACCATGGTAAATAACAAAGTCTGAATGTAAATAATAATACTAGAGTATGAGTTTAGAAAACAAATCCGAAAACTGGAATCCAAGGAACGCCTAAGAAAAGAATACAAAAGATGAAGTAGATCTAGATCCCGTTGCTTGTCACGAGCGGTTGAATCTTCCTCTGCTTTTCTCCTTTGTATCTCTGAGTAATGATACGTATTACAATGATAGAACGTGTTTATATAGGCTCTAGAATTCTTTTCCAACAAGAAAAGTCCTAAATTACATCTTAAATTCGGAATAGGATAAAAAAATAGGATTTTCCAGAATTGCCGTGCGCCGCCTGCGCCCAATATGCGCAGCCTGCGCCCAGAATCTTCCTCACGCGCTGCCTGCACTCACATGCATGCTGCCTGGACGCAGGTCTTCTGCCAGATTTTGATTTTTTTCTACTTCTTCGTTTTTAATCCGTTTTCTCCCATTTCTTTTGCTCTAGCTATCGTTCTTCAATTCCCTTGACTAAAAATCTTCATGGTAGCATAGGCCAAGACTCTGTTCTTTATTCCAAGCTCAAATTCGACTCCAAAATCAACGGAAATCACCAATCCTAGCCAACGTTCTACAATCCTACACAAATAGACGAAACACATCAAAAATACAACATACTTGAGGCCAAGTTAATCAATTTAAGCCGATATGAAGCGTTCCAAGTGGATATGAAATCCACTTATCAGAAGTACTCTCTTCTTGAACAACAAAAGGTTATCTCCGAACCTTCTTCTTCAAAGAATGAATCTGAGACTAGCCCGGAGCAAACGGCTACCGGTAAAGGCATATCAACTCCGTTGACGCCTGTGGATTTGGCAAAAATCCAACACGAAGTTTCAACTTCGTCTCAAAAAGGTAATTACTTCACCTTCCTCAGAAATGAGTCAAGAAGTGACTAATCCTGAGCAAACGGCTCCAGGTAAAGATTCAAAAAATCCGTTGAAGGCTGTGAATTTGCCAAAAATTCAGAATGAGGTACAGACCTCCACAACGTTAGTTAATCCCTCAGACTTATGTTTGAGACTTAACGGGGGAATTCAAATCCTGAAAAATACTGAAGGTCAAACTTCAGCAGTCCTTTCCGGATATAAAGGCCCTAAAGCCTACTATGTTGTGTTTAATGGTCCTAATGCAAGAATATACACCACATGGGAGATTGCAGAGAAAGCTGTTAAAGGTTTCTCTAATGTCAAGCACAAGAAGTATAAATCTTTCGCAGAGGCAAGAGTTGCTTCAAACATTTATACTACTCAACAGTCCAAGCCACCACTTGAGCTGATAAGTCACGCAGATGCATTACAACCAACTTATGCAGATGCAGTTACTCAAAAGAAGGAATTTTCAAGCAAAACAGTGTTAGGAACAATTCCGATGGTTCAACAAGCATTGTTGAAACATCTAAATGAAGATGAGGATACCATTGAAATTACATATTCAAGGTTCAATTATCTTTATCAGTATGGCAGGTCAGCCACAGAACAGAAGTTTATTGATGAACATTTCTTCACCACAGACAAGAAGAATGTCAACTACTTCAACTTCTATCCAAATGCCGATCAAGACATGGTATACGAGGCATATCAATACGGATTATTAGTACAAGTTTATCCTAGTGCTAGTAATCTCTTGGAAATCTCTAGATTCCCTAAAGAATTTAGAAAAGCAGTTAAGACATACAAAGTAAATTGTCTTAAAGGCCAAGAAGTCGACATCTTCATCAAAACTACCAGTACAATTATCTGTTGGGAAGATGAAGAAGAATATGACAATCCAGCAAATCAACCAACTCATTATGTCCGGGTTGGTATTGCAAAGGAAAAAATCTACTCTCCAAGTCAAGCCATGGAGTCTACCTTGGAAAAGAAAGATTTAAGAGAGCTTTCTGAGCAATAACTATTGGTTCTAATCAATAAGTTATTCAGCATTAATCCCGAAGACAAATTAAAGGTTAACCTTGCAACATGTTATTCTTTAATGACGTCTTACTCACATAAGGGACTAACTGAAGAAGACTACAGTAAAATCGTAACTTTCAGAAAACAGCTGTTGCACAAAGATGCTGTTGGTTCCCATAAAGATCACTTTTGCAAAAGAAAGCAAAAGGAAATAAAGAAGTTTGGCATCCATTTTGATTGACGACATTGCAATCCCACCACTACACCAGATGATAAAGCATCAGGAAAAAGAGTGATGGAAGAAAAGTAGAAAAAAATCTACTTTATGCAAGAAAACGAAGCTACTTTAGTGGACATCGTTTTCAGAACAAGACGAATCTACTTTTCTTTAGTGGACATCGTTTTACTTCAGCACCAGACAAGAAAGATAAGGAATCTAATCTCTTCAGACCTTAGTGAATCAATTATATACAAATTACGTATGCAGTTACGTAAGGAATTTTGTATAGATCCTCACTCCTTAGTCTATAAAAGGATGAGTTCCATTTCAGTATAGAGTATCTTGAACTTAGCAGAGTACACGCACTGTACACTAAGCATTCAAAGACTTCATAATGAGTGAGTAAAAACCCTACGTGGTTACGAGTGTAAACAAACTCATAATGAGTCTATATCTGTATAATTATATGAATCAATAAAAAGTCTTTTCTTTTGAAAATCTTGGTTATGTCTTGAGTTATTCTGGAGTCCGCTTTAGAGCACAGGGAGTACCACTAGGCAGGAGGCCGTTAGGGAAACTCCGCTCATAGGATTGAAGATCAGAGATAGTAACCCGAAGATTTAGAGAAGAAAAGGAATTTTTAAAGATCAATAATTCCATGCAGAGATAGATCATTGAAGAAAGTCTGGTAAAACTCTTAACCCTGTTCTAAACAAATTTATATACACTCTTTTATATATATTTAGCAATTTTGATTATGATTAATAATAATCGTAGGTCAGTAATGTTCCCCTGGAGCTTAGTCGTTAATGGTGAAACCATTAGGCTTAATGATGAAGATTTCTTCACCAGAATAAGAGATCTAGCATGTATAGATATCAATAACAACAGACTAGACCGACTTAGAGAATTCTATATCAGTTTAGAAATGATGAATGAACAGCATGGTATGTTCTACATTAGAAACAGTCAAGAGATTGACGGTTTAAAAAACCATATCAGTAGTTTTATTGGCTTAGGAAGTAACGAACCTCAAGCTAGTAATATGTGTCATGCCTTTTATTTTTGCAAAAAGTAGGCCCAATAGATAATTATGTTAATTATCCAGTCCACTACGAGACAAAGTCCACTATGGGACGAAATAGGAATGGGTATTTTGGACTTCTTCCTTCCATAGAAAGGTATTTTGGGCATCCACCCATGTAAATTTGATGACACATCACCATTTTACCTAAGGGGTGTGCAGCATTGGAGATGCTCTTAGGGTCGTGGTTAACATTTTCCATATAAAATATAGGATAATGGCCAAAAATGTCATGTTTTAGAAATTTTATTACACAAATACCGTTTTTAATTTTTTTGGCCAAAAATACCAGCCTATTACGCATTTCCAAAATGGGTAATGTATTAAGCATTTGAGGAATGGGTATCATGTAAGAATTTTTTAAAAAAAACGAAAAAAAACACAGCCAATTTTTTTTTTCTTTTTACTTTTTATGTAATACCCATTTGACAAATGCGTAATAGTATTCCCCAGTTTGGAAATGCATAATACTCTCGTCAAAAAGTAAAAAAAAAAAGGTATTTTTGGCATTTTTTCTAAAATATAGGAATGTAAAATTTTTTATTTAAAAATTTCATGTGTACAAAATAAACATATTTAAAGATAAAAATCATAAAAGTGGTAAATTGGTACTCCAATAAACCAAAATTCTAACATTTAATTTATTAGTTAAATATAAGCCTGAGAGAATGCATTGGCTCGGGTTCGATCCATGAAGAGAAAAATGGGGGAGAGAAACAAGAAAGAAAAACAAGGGAAAAAATCAAGAACCCAAGAAGAATGGCCACTCATCAAACCCAAATCTGATCTTCGTGTTACTCACCTTAAAGATTCTCATCTCTTTACTGTATGTCTTTTTCTCTATGTTTGTATTTTTTTTTTTCTCTTATTTCAATTTTGACATATCATACAATATTTATCATGATTTTGTACCACTGTATGTTATATGAGTTTCTTTTGACTACCCAGATGATAATTTGGCTTTGTTTGATTGATTATGTGTTTTTGCTTTGTTGAAACTGTATGGTAAGTTATTAATTTGACCCTTTTTGATTCTTGGCCTTTTAATTTTAAATTGATAGATGGTATTGGTTAAGACTGTAGGTTAAAACTTAAAAATGTAATCTTTAGAGAATCAAGGAGTCCCCGACAGCCCGAGCAGTGGCAAAGGTGCTCGTAGTGCTAGAACATGTCTAGAATTCGATTTTACCTCCACACATGGATTAAGAAAATGTGATATTGAACTGAGTTAGCTATATGTTTATGATCCTTGTCTGGTGGTAATGGATCTTACTTTATGGTTCTAGGTGCCGAATTTCTTGACTTCTGATGAATCGAAAGCATTTGTAGCAGTTGCCGAGTCGTTAGGTTTTGTGCATCAAGGCAGCCTTGGCCCTACGAAAGGCGAAGCTTTTAGAGACAATGATAGGATTTCTGTTAATGATCCTGTTCTTGCGGAAACATTATGGAAATCTGGGCTTGACAAAATTTTCTCCGATTTCAAGATTCGAGGCAAATTTGCTGTTGGCTTGAATCCAAATATTAGGTTTTATAGGTAATTTGATAGTTGTAGGTTTTAGCGCTTTGTTTAAATTTTGCAGAACAGAATTGATCAAAATATAACAACCTTATCCAACTTGAGGATTTTGTCTGTCTTTTTGCACTAAGGTAGGTACAGTGTTGGTCAGAGATTTGGACGTCACATCGATGAAAGTGCTGATCTTGGAGATGGAAAGCGCACACATTATACATTGCTAATATATCTTAGTGGTGGTGGTCAATCCAAATCAAAGTCTAGAAAAGAGTCAAGCAACAATCAAGAATCTTCCACAGAGCCTTTAGTTGGAGGAGAAACAGTCTTCTACGGTCCAAGAAATAATCTTGTGGCTGAGGTGAATCTCATGTTTTTTTCCTGATGTCTCACACAGTCATTTTTCTTACAATTTGGATTGATTTTTATTTTTCTACAGTGCTACCAGTTTCGTCTCTACATTTCACTCTTAGCTTTAACTTCCTACCATTCTTCCAGCCGTCTTAACTCCACCCCATTTATCTTCATTGTTCAACAGTTTTATTGCTTTTTTCTAAGAATGTGATGACTCGGTACTTTTAATTGAACGAATTAGTTTAATATGTAGGTTGCACCTTCTGAAGGCATGGCTCTGCTTCACATTCATGGGGCAATGTGTATGCTGCATGAAGCAATGAATGTAACAAAGGGTATAAAGTATGTCTTACGGTCAGATGTTGCTTTCGCCTGATGTGCACCATTATCTATTGGTTGGCTGGAATTTGGTAAGTCTCCTTGCACTATCACAGTATCACTTGCATTTTGTCAAAATGTTTTTACTCTTACTGCCTTTAGTTTATGTTAGTGATTACAAAAAAACATGTCAATTTAGTTATCCTGCATTAATCTGAGTAGTGACATCAATATAAATTTTTAAATTTTCTTTAAGTTGAATGATATAGATCCCAAAAATCTGCTAATTATCCTCTGTCATGCTCAACCCTCTAATTCTGCACACACAAATCTTAGAAGCAGTGTATAAATACTTGTTGCACCGAGTAAATTTATTTCCTATAACTTGTTTTATTTGTCTTTGCTTCCACAGATCAGCTGCCCAAGACTATATTGAGCCTAGATAATCACTTCCGCTGCTACAGCTCTGCTTTGATGAGCCAATTTTATCGAGTGTCATATATGATTGTGTCCTTATGTTTTGTAATAGCAGTGGTACACATTAAAAAATTTATCACTTGAAAAGCATGACCAGATAGACCCAAATTCTGTTATGTAATGGTTGTTTATACTTCTTGTCAATCATAGTATAACTGATCTGCATTGCGGATCCAAAGTGCCATGTTAAAATGCATTCTCTCCTCCCTCTCCCTCCCTGTCCATGTCAGGTATTGTCAACATTCTATCCTGTGTTCTCAACTTAATTAGTTTGAAAAACCTTTTCTCTTTTAATTGTTAGTACTCGTTATTGGCATACTCGCTTATGCATGTTTACACCCCAGCTACTTGCAAATAATTTGTCAATTGGATAATTTTAGCAGAACATCACCTGACACAGTTATGATCAATTTACTGATCCAGACCAGACTATTACTAGTAAGTTATCCTGCATTAAACTGAGTTGCAACATCATTATAAATTTTACAATTTTTGTATACAACAATTTAGATGTTGTAAATCGGGTTCTGTATCCTCAAATTTTTTCAGAGACGGTTTTGTTCAAGACCAGTGTTTGTGGCAGCTGTTAATGTATCAAGATATTGAATAATTTGTTCAAACATCATAGGACATAGTTTGCCCCGGCAATTCAAGCTTTGGCAATTGAAAGATAATGAGAAGTGATTAAAAGGTAACCTGTGAGTATTACCATTCTTGATCAATTTCTTACATGTGCTTATTATTCAACTTGCATATCTCAAGCCTCGGTTGGGTGGAGAGAAAAGATGCAGCCTTCAGAAAGAAATTTGAGAATTAAAATATCAGTGTTTTGATCCACGCAAATAGTCGTGTATTACTGTAGTACTCTGACGTTATTCACCTAATTTGTTATCATCCGGTATTCAAGATATCTCATGCACGGTATTTGCCTGGGATGGTATTCTAGTCATTGGAACAGGTTGTAATTTGCTCATGTAATTCTGCCCTTGTTGTACCTCAAGCACCTTCTTCTCCAGTGAAGTTTTCTTCTGCGTGTTCTCATCCAATGCCGCAAAGCATGTGGGAAGGTTATTGAAAATCACTATCGGCCTTCTGACAGTGTAGTTCCCATCTGTCCACACCAGTGAGCCTGTGACAATTGGCACTTGCACCATTGGTGATCCAACAATTTTCAATGTAAACAATTTCTTTTCTCCAATTTCAGTAAACGTTAGAGCTGTAGGTTCGACCACCACAGTAAAGGATGGTGGCAAAAAGGCTTCATAATTGTAAGTAGAGTTCGGAGATCCCACGTTGGTGACAGTTGTTGTGTATGTGGCACTCGTCCATCTAATAATTAGAGAGCCAAAGACGGGTAATTCAAGTCCCATGTTTTGCCAGGAGTAGGGCAATTGCTAGCATCACCAGAGATGAGTCTTAATAGAGTGGTGTTGTAGCCTTCATTGCATAAGAAATCCACATTATCCACCTCTGAAGTATCAACTGCCTTTACTGGGTCAATATGGCCAGAGCCATAAGCAAACTCCGCATCAGAATTCTTCCTTGGGTCCATAATGGTTGCTACAAAAAATTAAATTATTGAACACTCGTTTAGTATCTGTACTGCTGCAAATCAATGCATAGATATATGTAGCGTACCTGTAGTCATTAAGGCCAACTTTATAGCGGCTGGAGACCAGTCTGGGTGGGAGGCCTTGACGTATGCAGCGGTGCCAGTAGCATGGGGACAAGACATGGATGTTCCGGAAATTATGTTGTAATCAATTTTTCTCTTGTCAAACATATAAACTGAAGCGAGTCCAAGGGGAGACCACGCCGTAAGGATGTTAGCCCCGGGGGCTGTTGTGTCGGGCTGTTTTTCGTTTATTTTTAACAAAGTATACCAGTTCATTAGAGTGCAGCATATTGAGTGTTTCCACAATAATAATCTAATAAAAAAAAGTAGCAGCATCTAGTTTACCTTGAGGATCCTCTGGACTGATGGGGTGGTTGGAAAATGTGGGTTTTTAGACCCACATTGTCGAGTCATTTTTAGTTTCGATTTGAGTGTGCCTTGTGTACGTGTTTGCAACAAGTTGTGCTTGGAGCGTGTTCTCCTCCACCAGAGCTTTCCAATTCATGTTCAAACACTCAAAACGACTAAAGGATGGATGAGTTGTGATTATCCAAAGTTGCTCCCTTGGAATTGAGTGACCATTGGGAGTGAACCCATTGAGCGAAGCTCCCTAAAATGAGTAGTTTCAGGGAGCATTTGAAAGAAAAAAGGA
This sequence comes from Saposhnikovia divaricata, assembly GCA_036435485.1. Classification (NCBI taxonomy): domain Eukaryota; kingdom Viridiplantae; phylum Streptophyta; class Magnoliopsida; order Apiales; family Apiaceae; genus Saposhnikovia; species Saposhnikovia divaricata. The sequence continues at coordinate 42,226,070 of CM071599.1, forward strand.
AAGAAAGTTACTTTTAATAAGTTTTTGTAAAGCTTATAAAAAAAATCTGTTCATCCCCAAGCACCACTTTGGTAACAAATTTTCTATCGATGGTGCTTGCTGCGACTGTCAGTGCCCAGGGGTAGTAATTTGTCACCTGTCTCCTAAATGGACCACTATTTCCAGCAGAACAAGAGGTTAAGATCCCCTTTTTCATGGCATGGAAAGACCCAATAGAAATTGAATGTTTATGGTATGGTGTTGGCAAAATACTCCTGAGTGATAGATGTCAAGTACCAAGTAACCTTACTTTGTTTGCGGTACCAAGTAGTTTGTCATAATATTCTTTCACGGTCTCAAAATCTTTCATTTTTTGGAGTTCAAACTCTCAAATTAAAATCAGGATTTGCATTCCCTTTTTTTTCTCACCTCCCTCATACTCCTTATTAAGAAAATTCCAAATTTCAAAAGCTGGTTTTATTGTCATGATTCTGACAAAGATTTCAACAAAAACTACGGAGAATAAAGTTGCTCTTGCCTTCAATTTTCTTGATTTCTTTTCCTTTTTCCACCTGATCTGCGCCATGGTGAGATTACCAGGTAATTGGGGAACTTCGTAGTCCTCTTCCACTGCTTCCACAATCATCTGCCTCTAGATCAAAGTAGTTGTAATTGATAAATCATCATATTTTACCAGTTCATCTTCAACATTTGATAATTGTTAAGTGATATGACTCATGTTTCTCAAACACTGAACTTGTTGTGCAAATTTTTCATTCCGAAGAGGTTGAGTGGCCTCCGCATTAAGATTGGTTACATTCTGTTCATCTCAATGCAAATTGTAATAAATTGTAACACTGAATTTGGCGTTTGCTTAGAATATAAATGCTACAAAATCACTCTTCTCTTCTCAATAACAAAACACATCTTTAGTCAAATTTGATAAAATTTCCTCTAAAAGCTTAAGGTATTCATACAATATATGAGCTAACTATTTGGCAAAGAAATCAGAAAAATCGACTTGCCAATTATCAAAAGCAAGGCAGCCTTTGGATCCATGAAAGCTGAGCGACTATGATAGGATTTCTGTAGGAGATCCTACTCTTGCAGCTACTACATGGAAATGACAAAATATTATCAGATTTTAAGTTTCCCGGAAAATGTGTTTTTTTTTTTTTTTTTTTGCTAAGTGGAAAATGTGCTTTTGGTTTGACCCAAACATTAGATTTTACGATCTTTAATTATGTTAGCTTCTAGTTCTCAGTTTCAATTTTGAATCATATGGCCAATTGATTGAATGAATACCATCTATTTAGTTTGATGATTTTGTCTTCCTTTATTGCACTAAGGCAGGAACAATGTTTGTTAGAGATTTGGATGTCACAATGATGAAACTGCCGATCTTGGAGATGGGAAGCGAATCATATATAGCTAATATAATATGTCTCAATGGTGGTGGCGGTCAATAAAGAGTCAAAGCAATAATCATGACTCTTCCATGGAGCCATTAGACTATTCGAGTAAGAAAACAGAAGAAAAACTAAACATTAAACATACAATCTTATTCAAATTGAAATACAAGAGAGATGCCTATTATATAGGCTGCACAAGTATAAATTCCTAAAATTTAAGTAACTACCAAGCTGCTTACTTTTCGAGTAGTTCAAATCACTTCTATGACCTTTATTAGTTAGTGAAACTCTTTTTTAGTCGCAAATCACGTGTTACTTTTATTATTAATATGTTAGGAGAATTCGAAACTTAGACCTTTGATTATAAACTTTTAGTATTAAATCTAAATTAATATGTTTGGTAGTAATCGAACCTTCAACCTTTTTATATAACATCTTTTGGTATTAATTCAAACTAAAATGTTGTTGGCAAGAGCCGCAAGATTCGAACCTTATACCTCTGTATGTAACAGTTTTTAGTTTGAGTTGTCTCTAACGGTTGTGAATGAAAGTGATAACCAAAAATAAGGGTAACAAAAAATAAGGGGTTAACCAGACTACAAAATATAACCCTTTTTGCTTATTATAGTATACTAGCCTATAATCCGTGCAAAGCACGGGCTATCATATATTATTATTATTATTATTATTAATTTATTAAAATTATTTGAAAAATTTATTTAGTGTAACCTAATATTGTTGAAGAAAGAATTGTAGCAAGAAGTGGGTGTAGACGATGATTCTAATCGGGATATAATTGAAAACATTTTTGATTCTATAATATGTTGGTTTTTTATTTTTAATAAATTATATATAATTTATCTGAATTTGAAAATTTTGACAGGTTTTTTTTTGTTTTTTTTAAAATATTTTTTGTACCTTGGTTCTTTGGTTGGTTGGTTAACAACTTCCCAAAAAGTTTGTTAACACCTTCCAAAATACAAAAAACAAATCAAAATGTATTTAATTTTAATTAAAAAATAAACCACATATTTTACATAATATTCGATTATATTTCCATTTACATCAATATTTAAATAGATACATACTCCATCAGTTATACTTCAATTGAAATTCAACAACATACTCTTTCAATTATATTTTTAATTTGTTATTTTTAGGAAAGTTTTAACAATTTTTTTGGAAGCCAATACATACTCAGTCATACATTAACTGAAATTCAATTACATACTCTTTCAACTATATTTTTAATATAACTTTTTTAATTATTTTTATAAAGGTATTAACAATTTTTTGGAATACGTTAACCAACCAACTAATCAAATATATCCGTTCATCACACGGATTTCTTAAACTTATATAATATTTTATTTATATTTTAATAATTATATACCTCATATATATTACTTTATATAATATTTGTATAATATATAGTATTAAATAACAATTGTATAATTATATGATATATTGTTCGAATTATGACTATATTTTGTCATAATAATATAAATATAAATGGACGTATATACTTACGTTCAAATTTTTGTTGATATTCATATTCAAATTATGATTCCATAATAATCCCCAATGTACTATTTGTCTAAAATAAAATTTAATATTAAATTGTAATTGTGGAAAATTTTTATTGTTTATTATATAATTTTAGATTGTTTTCACTTTTGTTGATTTATAATTTGTTGTAAATTTGTTAATAAATATATGATATTTAAATTTTTTAAATTTATTTTGAAAATATTTGATTTCTAAGTAATTGGAAGAGTCAAAAAAAGTTGGGTAACTGTAAGAGTATGTAATTAAATATTAATTGGAGTGTAAATAAAAGAGTTTGTTATTAAGTAAAATTAAATTTTATATGCATTTTAATTTATTTTTTCATTTTTTGAAGGTATTAACAAACCTTTTTGGAAAGTGTTAACCAACCAACCAACCAATTATACCATGTTTCGCTACTAATAGTATAGTATAGATTTGTCATAATAATATAAATATAAATGGACGTATATACTTACGTTCAAATTTTTGTTGATATTCATATTCAAATTATGATTCCATAATAATCCCTAATGTACTATTTGTCTAAAATAAAATTTAATATTAAATTGTAATTGTGTAAAATTTTTATTGTTTATTATATAGTTTTAGATTGTTTTCACTTTTGTTGATTTATAATTTGTTGTAAATTTGTTAATAAATATATGATATTTAAATTTATTTTGAAAATATTTGATTTCTAAGTAATTGAAAGAGTAAAAAAAAGTTGGGTAACTGTAAGAGTATGTAATTAAATATTAATTGGAGTGTAATTAAAAGAGTTTGTTATTTAGTAAAATTAAATTTTATATGCATTTTAATTTATTTTTTCATTTTTGGAAGGTATTAACAAAACTTTTTGGAAAGTGTTAACCAACCAACCAACCAACCAATTATACCATGTTTCGCTTATAATAGTATAGTATAGATTTGTCATAATAATATAAATATAAATGGACGTATATACTTACGTTCAAATTTTTGTTGATATTCATATTTAAATTATGATTCCATAATAATCCCTAATGTACTATTTGTCTAAAATAAAATTTAATATTAAATTGTAATTGTGTAAAATTTTTATTGTTTATTATATAGTTTTAGATTGTTTTCACTTTTGTTGATTTATAATTTGTTGTAAATTTGTTAATAAATATATGATATTTAAATTTTTTAAATTTATTTTGAAAATATTTGATTTCTAAGTAATTGAAAGAGTCAAAAAAAGTTGGGTAACTGTAAGAGTATGTAATTAAATATTAATTGGATTGTAATTAAAAGAGTTTGTTATTAAGTAAAATTAAATTTTATATGCATTTTAATTTATTTTTTCATTTTTGAAAGGTATTAACAAACCTTTTTGGAAAGTGTTAACCAACCAACCAACCAATCAATTATACCATGTTTCGCTTATAATAGTATAGTATAGATTTGTCATAATAATATAAATATAAATGGACGTATATACTTACGTTCAAATTTTTGTTGATATTCATATTCAAATTATGATTCCATAATAATCCCTAATGTACTATTTGTCTAAAATAAAATTTAATATTAAATTGTAATTGTGTAAAAATTTTATTGTTTATTATATAGTTTTAGATTGTTTTCACTTTTGTTGATTTATAATTTGTTGTAAATTTGTTAATAAATATATGATATTTAAATTTTTTAAATTTATTTTGAAAATATTTGATTTCTAAGTAATTGAAAGAGTCAAAAAAAGTTGGGTAACTGTAAGAGTATGTAATTAAATATTAATTGGAGTGTAATTAAAAGAGTTTGTTATTAAGTAAAATTAAATTTTATATGCATTTTAATTTATTTTTTCATTTTTGGAAGGTATTAACAAAACTTTTTGGAAAGTGTTAACCAACCAACCAACCAATTATACCATGTTTCGCTTATAATAGTATAGTATAGATATAGTAAAATCTCTATAAATTAATATAGTCGAGACTGAAGAATTCTATTAATTTATTAAGGTATTAATTAATCGATAAATTAATAATTATTTATAGAGAATAAATAATTAAACCTTAGACCTCTATATGTAACAACTTTTAGTATTGTATCCAACGGTCATCATCTATTTCAGTTGTCTCTAACGGTTGTGAATGAAAGTGATAATCAAAAATGAGGTTAACAAAAAATAAGGGATTTACCAAAATTCAAAAACCGGTTTTACTTATTATAGTATAGCACATATGGTATAGATATAAAAATTATTCGAATACTATTATAATTGTAATTCTGTAATTATAACTCTACTGAGTTATAATAATGTTAACATATTATTATTGATGTGATACGAAAAGTTACAGTAATCATCATTATTAGCGAATAGAAATAGTTTCGTCATTATATTAGTTACCTTTGTTATTGATTAGGTATTTCATTATATTGTAGAAGAATTACAACTTTATGTCTTCACAATCGAATATGACAAATTGCGTATATTTTATCAAATAATGTATCAGGTGTTGTGTTTTTTTTATTTTCTTAAAATATTTTCAATTAAATATTAGAAAAAATAATCTTTATTATAAGTGAAATCCTACTTGAATGGTACTTTGGTACTAAATTTAATTTCATCTATATAACGACTTTATGCTATAAAATAAATTCATATATAATTTGATTTGAATGGTACTCCGTTCGTCCATTTTACATGTCTCTTTTGACTTTTTAGTATTCAAATTGAAAGTTACATTTTAACATAGATTAGATGTACTTTTTATTAATATAATTTTTTAAAACTTTTAAATTATATAATACATATAAATTTTAGTCAAATTTTGGTCAATTTGAACAATCAAAAGTCAAAAGAGACATGTATTTTTGGACGAACGGAGTAATAAATTATTATAATTCGATTATAATTACAATTCATATATATTACAACCTATTGATTTGTACAAAACGTTTGTTAATAAGGAAAAATCCTTTTTAATTGTTATTCAATACCAAATTTGATTATGCCCATTAATTCTTATTTATCCTACAATTCTATATTAATTTTTGATAAAATATGGAATAATTTTGAATTCTATTATATTGTAAATTTTTATTATAAACATGCTGAATTGTACAAAATAACGTATCTAGTGGAATGATGTATGTTGTGTTTCTTGATTTTCTTAATTTTTTTTATTTAAATATTAAATTATTTCAATTAATTTCTAGAAAAACGTAAAAGAATGTTGCGCTTAGTTGTTTTTTTTATCACAAACCCTATTTTTGCAAATAATTTCGGAAAATAGTAAAATTGCAGAATAAATAAATAAATAAATTGAAGGAAATCAATCCGTGACTGTTTCATTCCAATCTCCAAAGATATATACATGTTACAAGATAATGTTTAGGCTAACTAAACGCTACCAGCTAGGCTATAAATTAGGCTACAGATCAGCCTTGAATATTTAAACTATGGAAACTAAATATGTACTAACTAAAAATAGAATAAATCTATTAAACAGAATATATACGTATGCTATATTCTAACACACCCCCTCAGTTGAAGCAGGAGGTTCTCGTATGCTTAAACTGTCTCTGAAATCAGTGAATAAGATTCGCGGAAGCCCTTTTGTAAAAATATCTGCAATTTTGTAACGAGACGGTACATGAAGCACACGAACTTTGCCACGAGCCACTTTTTCACGGACGAAGTGAATATCTATCTCAATATGTTTGGTGCGTTATCTGCAAGATACTAAGTTATCTCCGATGAAAACACAATAACCAGAGGTAGAACGACGGGTGTCGGGACACCCACCCCAATCGGCATCAGTATATGAGACAATACTAGTCATATCTGACTTATACAAATGGAGGCCAAAGGACAGAGTACCCTGAACATATCGTATGATGCGCTTTAGAGCACTCATATGCTCGTTAGTCGGAGCATGCATATGAAGACAGATTTGTTGTACAGCGTAGGATATGTCAGGGCGAGTGAATGTGAGATACTGAAGAGCACCTGCAAGACTACGATACTTAGTTGGATCATCATAGGGAGTGTCTGCAGTAGCACTAAGTTTGGACTTAGTATCAACAGGAGTTGGACATGCACTGCAGTTAGACATGCCAGCACGCTCTATAATTTTAGTAGCATACTGCGTCTGGGATAAGAAAAGACCATGAACATGACGAGTAACGACAATGCCCAAGAAAAAACTCAAAGGACCAAGATCCTTCATAGCAAACTCTGAAGCTAAGATGCTCATAATAGACTTACGAAGACTAGAGGAAGAAGTTGTAATTATAATGTCATCGACATATAACAGAATATAAGCAACATTAGACCCGTTCTTGTAGATAAACAGGGAGTGATCTGACTTACTGTGAGAGAACCCAATGGTAGCAACAAAATCAGCAAATCGTTGGTACCACGTACGAGGAGATTGCTGTAATCCATATATAGATTTCTTCAGACGACAAACATAATCTGGATAATTTTTGTCACGAAAACCCATGGGTTGATGCATATAAACTGTTTCGTTGAGATGACCGTGTAAAAACGCATTCTTTACGTCGAGTTGATGAATGGAACAAGACTGAGAGAGAGCAATGCTGAGAACCGTTCTAATGGTGGCGGGTTTAACAACCGGACTAAAGGTCTCATCACAATCAACACCCTTTAGCTGAGTGCTTCCATCACCTACAAGACGAGCCTTATATCGCTCAAAAGAACCGTCAGACTTATGTTTGTGGCGAAAAATCCACATAGACCGAATTACATTTACATTCGGTGGTCGAGGCACTAATTCCCAAGTCTCATTATCAATTAAAGCATTAAACTCATCTAACATTGCATTATTCCAATTATGATCACGAAGTGCACTAACAGGATTTTTTGGAAGAGGAGATATCTCTGTAGTGGTGGAAGTGTGGCAATTGGAAGAGTATTTGGGGTTGGGTTTAACAATGCCATGAGAAGCACGAGTACTCATGCGGGTGGTTGTGGGATTAGTGGGCCTTGAAGCTCGGGGAGGTTGCACAGAAGGAGTAGGGGGAATAGGTTCTGGGTCCGTGTGAGACTGCGACCTAGAATGAGGGAGAGTGGAAGAGTCGGGCGGTGCATTTGGGTCAGGCTGCATGACATGTTTTGTGGTGTTCTGAGTGATATACTGTAATACTTGAGGATTAACATTATCACTCAAGAACTCATAATTTGGTGGTTGTGGTTTGTGTATTTTGGAAAATGGGAATTCAGTTTCAACGAAACGAACATGGCGACAAATTATGATTTTTCCACTAGACATGTCATAGCATTTCGAGCCACGACGATTAGGAGCTGGACCTAAATAAGCACATGGAGTCGACCTTTCTTGTAATTTATGAATGGTAGCAGATGGGAATAACGGGAAACATAAACAACCAAAAGTGCGCAAACCCGAATAATCAGGATCACTTTGATATAGTATTTGAGTAGGTGATTGATAATTCAATACCTTAGAAGGGAGAATATTGAGAAGATATGTAGCCATGGCTAAGGCATGATGCAAAAAAGAAGGTGGCATAGAGGCATGAGAGAGTAGTGTTCGAATGATATTATTTATGGATTTGATATGTCTTTCGGCCTTCCCGTTTTGAGGAGAGGTGTGAGGACAAGAGAGACGGAAAAGCATGCCATGTTGCTCAAAAAACTTGTGAAATGAACCATTGACGTATTCTGTTCCATTGTCACATTGGAAAGTTTTAATATTTCTTTCAAATTGAGTTTTGACTAAAGCATGAAATGTGAAGAAATGTTGTTTAACTTGAGATTTGTTTGCAATTGGAATGGTCCATAAAAATTTGCTGTAATCATCAAGAAACAAAACATAATAGCAATGTCCAGAACTACTAACAATAGGAGAGGTTCATAAATCACTATGAATAATATCAAACGGTAGAAATGTATATGACATAGAATCAGAAAAAGGAAGTTTAGTCTGTTTCCCAAGAGAACAAGAAGAACAAAAAGTTTTACGAGCCTTATTACAATCAATCAAATTTTTGCTGCAAAGAGACTTAATAATAGCATTTCCCGGATGACCTAATCGGTTGTGCCAAATGTCCGATGGAAAAGCAGTAAAAGCAGAATGATTGTTAGAAGAAATGGCTTGAGTGGTGGAGACAAGTGGATATAATTCCCCAGTGCTATTACATCTCATAAGTGTGTTCCCCGTCTGTAAGTCATTCACAGAGAAACCAAAAGGGTCAAAAGAGATAGACACCTTATTATCAGATGTAAATTGACGAACAGAAATCAGATTTTTAATGAGTTTAGGAGCATGTAACATATGGTTTAGAGTAAATGGTGGATATGGGGAGGCAATGTAGTGCATCCGTGACCAACAACTGGAATTAAATCACCACTACCGACAACAATGTTATGATGCTTATTGCTAGAATTGAAATAAGATGAGAAAATACCTGCATCTGCTGTCATGTGAGATGTAGCACCAGTATCCATATAGTAGTTACCATCAGGTTGAGAGAAGGAAAGAGCATGCATAGCAGCCTCAATATCAGTAGGAGTGTAACTCGGAGTAGTAGGCATGTAGTTTGGAGCAGGAGAAGCAGCAACATTAAAAGCTTGACGTCGAGGTCCAAGTAAACCGGACTTAGAAGAGGGAGGACGGTTGGCCGCTGCATTGGGTCTTGGCTGCCAGGAGTATGCTGGAAAAGGACAAGGCGGAATAGTCCACCCACCCCAACCAGGCCATTGTTGAGAGACGGACTGTTGCCTTGGTTGGTATTGTTGGTGCTGATATGGTGTCTTACCAGGCCCGACTCCATTAAAATGTTGATGAGCCTTTTTCATGCCATTATTTTTCACATTCTTCCCTTTATTATTGTTGTTGCGCTTGTTTCTGGCAGAGGAGTCAGACGACACAGAAGAATCAGCCGCAACCATAGCAGCATCACTAGACTTACTTCCAGAACCACCTGTTTCACGAACGTGACGAGCCTTGATAGTACGTTCTGCCATTTTCAACCTCGAACGACAACTTTCAAAGGATGGCAGAGGCTCTTGATTTTGAATAAAATCCACCGTACCACTATATGCCTCTGGTAAAGATCCAATGAGACGTAAAACTAGACGACCATTGTTCACATGAGCATCAACATCAGCCAACCTGTCTGCTAGAGATTGTAGATGATTACAATAATTATCCATTGAGGTGAAATTCTCAAAAACAGAATTAGTAAATTCCTCCTCGAGATGAGTAGCCCGAGAGGCTTTGTTGTCCTGAAATAGTGCTTCAAGACGATTCCACGCCCCTTCCGCTGTGACATTGCGTTTGAGGATAGCATGAAGAAGATCGTTCGAGATGGTGCCATAAATCCATTGTAATACAACAGCATCCAAACGCGTCCAAAGGTTCAGATCTTCAGACTTAGAAGCTTCGTAAGCTGCCTTAGTTTTCGCTTCAGTTGGTGGAACCAAATGATCGTAAAGATCATGAACCCTAGCAAGATTGGTAAATAAAGTAGCCCAAGAATGGTACAAGCCCTGCTCATTATCTAATGTTATAGGAACAAGAGATTTAACATTAGTGATGGTAAGGGCGGAGTGAAACTTGGGTGAGGCAGAAGCCGCCATGAACGAAAGATTGACGAGAGAAGAAGAAACAAGGAGAAGATGAAGATTGAATCAAGAGAGGATTGTAACCTGCTCTGATACCATGAAGGAAATCAATCCGTGACTGTTTCATTCCAATCTCCAAAGATATATACATGTTACAAGATAATGTTTAGGCTAACTAAACGCTACCAGCTAGGCTATAAATTAGGCTACAGATCAGCCTTGAATATTTCAACTATGGAAACTAAATATGTACTAACTAAAAATAGAATAAATCTATTAAACAGAATATATACGTATGCTATATTCTAACATAAATAAATAAGCATAATATTTATGATAATTCTCAATACTAAATTAGCGATTAGTTTAAATAAATTTTCTCAATCCATCCGTGCATCTAGTATCTATAATTTAAAAAATAAGATAAGGAAAGGAACTGCAAAGATAACTTATCAAATTGAATTTGAATCATTTTCAACAAAGAGTCATTGACAAAGGAGAAACAGAATTTTACGGTCCAAGACTGAGGTGAATGCTACCAGTCTTATTATTTACCATGAGCAATTTATGCAAACTCTCACTGCTATAAATGATCAACCAATTCACTAACTTAAGATGAACATAATACATACATGTATAATTCAAAAATCAAAAATTTGACAATCTAAACTTTGAAAAAAAATAAATTTTTTTCACTCAATCAAACGGATGGTGGAATATATAATAACTCTATTCATTTGACAAACACATGATATGAATTCTAAGTGCTAAGAAAAGGAAGCAAAAACCAACAGAAAAACTTAAAGGGAGAATGAATGGGCTTATCTTACAAACAATATCTCAGTTCGGAATTCTTTCTCGTTTATAGTCCTGAATCAAACATAAATAAAGTGGTCAAAACATGAGTTTCTTTTATATATATTAAAACAAAGTCAGCCATGAAAATTAAAACAAATAAAGTGATCAAAACATGAAAATTAAAAATGTACATAACATAAAGCTCCAAAATCATTCACTCGTGCACTTTATCAAACAGTTGCTGGATCAAAATCATAACCATATAGTTACAAAATCATCCACTGGTGCATTTTATCAAACAGTTGGTGAGATTGAAATCATAAACATAAACTTACAAAATCATTCAATTGTGCATTTTATCAAACATTTGGTAGGATCAAAATCATAAACATAAAGTAATTTCGAAGTCAAATATCTATGCAATTAATGAAAACCTAAAAGTTATACTACAACAAACTAAGAACAAATCACGGCTCCATGTATAAATTGCATACCTTATCATGTTGTAATAATATCTAATGATTGTACATTATATCCCCAACAATATATCTCTTACAAATATTAAACAACAACGAGACGAATTTACTTCTATCACCGTCTTTCATCTTCACTTCAATACCAACAGTGAGATATTAAAAATGAGAGATGTGAGCCTCCAAACAAAACATGTATGTACTTCAAATCTTTCAAAGTAAACATAAACCGTGTAGAAGGGGGAAAACCAATTGAATTTGAAATTTGGGAAAGTGGAATGAAGGCAGCAGATTCTAGGATATAATCATATAGGATATAATAATATGTACCATAACCAAAGTAATGGCTAAGTCAAATGGCAAATTTGTGCAAATACTTAAAATACGGAGGGACAGAATAGTAATTTTACACTGAAAAACACAACAGGATCAATAGATTGATGTCTTATGGTGAGATGTATCTTACACCTGATGTTCATGATAAGTGCATATTTTTGCATGTTTTTTACCTATTTATTTGCTTGAATTCGTATTTTAATAATTTATTTTGTTGCATTTCAGGAAATTCGTAAATAAATAAAGAAATGGCAAAATAAATAAATAAAGTGCAAGGAAGGGAAAAAGAGGAAGAAAAAGGACCAAAAATGAAAGAAGGAAAAGAATTAGGAGCTTGGAGCAAAAGGAATATTTCAAGACAAGTGGAAGGTGGAGATCATCCCAACACATTAGAAAAGTGTATGGTCAAGATCAACTCTTCAAAGCTTAAGGGGGAAGGAAACAAATAGATGGCTAGGATTTCACCACCACACAACCCAAATGTATGGTGGGGATTTACCCAACACCCCCCTTAACCCTAATTCCTATCCTATAAATACCCCCTCACCCCCCTTGTATTGAGTAACTTAGATTTTAGGGTAGTTTTATTTTCTTGTTTTTCTTTAGTTTTAAATCTTGTAAACACTCCTATTATAATTAATGCAATTTTTATTTTCTTTACTTCTTGTCTTGCTCTTTCGTTATTGTTGCCTTATTTCGTTATTTTCGTAAATCTCGTTGCTAACCACTTGGGGATGAAAATAACGAAACTTTAATTTCTTGCTCTTCTTTGCTAATTTTATGCCCCTTTAAAAATCCATTTTATTATGGGCCATTTATTTTCAAATCATCGTCTTAGTGTAAAATTTAATTTCGTAGTTAATTACCTTGTCTTGTTTTTAATTTTCAAAAAAAAATAATAAAAAAATCACAAAAATAATAGTTTTAAAATTTTCAATAAAAGTTTACTCGTTTTAATTGTAAAAACTCGAAGCCATTTTTTTTTATGTTTTCCCAGCTACCAGACCCATTTCCTTTTCTAGCTTTCATTTCTTAATTCCATTTCTTTTCATCCTCTCTTCTTCTTCATTTAAAAACATACCCAGTTTCTTTTCCTCTTGTTTTCAGAAATCAAGCCCCTCCCCTTTTCTTCTCCTTGCACGACCACTAAAACACCCTCCTTCTTCTCCGATTCCTAAACACTTTCCCTTCTTTTTTTTAATTTCGAATTCACAGTCTCTCTTCCCCCGCACAAACGCCATAACCCCCCTTCCCCCTTTTCTTATTTTTCTTTATTTTAGTTTTGTTAAATTGTTGTTATTTTGGTTGTTGTTTCCGATTGACCTGAATGTTGCTGATTTACTGAATTTACCGTGTTTCCGAGTGGTGATGTTTAGTTTTCGCAGAATTCGTAACTGCGGTTGTTGACATTGGGTTCTTTATTTCCGTTTTTGAGTTCTTCTGCCACTTCCCCTCTTCTATGCGATGGAATTTGCTATTTTGTTTTGTAAAATTGTTGCTTGTATAATTCATTGTTTTGTACAACGAGTCTCTACCGAGTCAGTTTAAAGCGTTTCCGATATTTTGAGTTTTGCTAGCTTCTGAGTTTTGAGTCCAGTCGAGTAAAGTCTGCCTGCGTTTTTCAGTCTTGGTTTTTTTTTTTTTTGTTTTCTTTAAGTCGATTGGTTGCAATTTGCTAAAGTTCTTAGCTGTTAAAGTTCTTATTTGTTGCTGAGTTAACACTGCTGAGTCAACTAGTCTGTTTCTGAGTTAATTAGTCGAGTTTATGTCTTCGCTTGAGTTAAGTCGTCCGCTGTTGAGTTTAGTGTAGTGTGGTAGTCCGAGTTTTAAAGTATCCGAGTTGCAATTTCTAGTCGACTGTTGCTGCAATTTGCGAGTCCATGATTCTATGCTTCTTTTCGAATTTGAAAGAATTTGTTTATGTTGTGTCTGCTGCATTTCATCGTTCTATTCGTTCTGGCAAAGCTATGCAATATTAGTGTTTAGGAGTCGCTAGTTGGAGAGTCTGATTCCTGTTAATTAGTTAATCTATTAACTCTTGTATTAGTCTGCTAGTTTTATTTGTTTTTCTTGGATTTGTCGTTAACTCGTTTTTTTCTTTAATTATGAAGATTGGCTATTGGTGCTACTATTTCGACTTTTGCTAATTTACGAATAGAATGTTAAATTTTCCCACAATTTTCTGTAAATAATTGTGTTAAAAATAAAATCTAGTTCTAATTTCGATTTTTTTTTAGATTAATTTAGTTTCGCTCCATTAATTTTTAATTAATTAGTTTAGAATTAGAATAATAAATTTTCCTTTAAAAATAGCTTAAATTGTCAATTAAGATTTAATTAGTAAAATCGAACTTTCAAAACCCCAAAATTGTTCTAATTCGATTAAATTAAAAATTAAGGCTTGCGAAAATAAATAGTCTCTGTGGAACGAATCTAAATTTACTAAAACGAGATTGTGCACTTGCAATCATAATTATTTTTAGCACAACAAGTTTTTGGCGCCGCTGCCTGGGACTAATTATTTTTCGCGCCTTAATTTTTAATTTTTCGAGTTAGTTTTATTTCTTGTCTTATTTTTTTATTTCGTTCTTTTTAGGAAAGCTTGAGATTTCGGAACTCTTCTCAACGAAGCGTGGAAAAATTGGAATTTATGGAAAGCAAGCTTCGGTAACCGTATCTCACTCTTTTCGCCTTTTTTTTTTTATAGAAAAATTCAAAAAAAAATCACAAAAAAATTGAAAAATCAAAAATCCAAAAAAATTAGTTGTGAATACATAATTGTTGCATCATGCATTTAATCACTTAGGGCACATCATCTAGATTTTTATTTTCTTGTTTTTAATTTTTTGTACCCTATAAATTGTGGTGATCGCTGGAGGACCCCAAGGTACGTTAAATTCTTTCTTTTCTTTAGTTAGATCACGTAGTGTAAGCATCCATATTTGTTTATAATTTTTGTACATATCATTGTTTGTTGCATCATTTTGTAAATAAACCTTAAGGGCAAAACCACTACAAGATAAGGGAAGGGATTTCATCACTCTTTCCTTAGCCCAAAAACAATTTAATCCCTCATTTTGCATACCTAGCCTTTAATAAAATTAATTAGACGTTTGCCCCTAGGAATTTCGCGCTCAATTAGGAAGGTGCTTAAGAAACGAAGTAATCTTTAATTATTCCGACTTTTTGGTGTCTAGGAAAGCGAAAGCTGGCCTGGCCAATTAAGGTTTTGGTGTCTAGGCTGGTGTTTAGCCTCTTGGTAATGCTTGCACCATCCTGGCCAAGCCGGTTCGAATAATTATTGATTTACCTAGTTTTTGGTAGCCCTTACAGTTAGGAGCAAGGTCTAGTTATTTTATTAGGGAACCCTAGGTTTAGAATTTTTCTTTTAATTTTACACCCCTTTCTTTTTGTGTGTTTATTTTATCGCACTTATTTGCTACCTGTTTCCTTACATGGTTTATGCGAACTATTTGGATTAGGGATAATTCTTCTAGACTAGTGAGATCGTTTAAGATTTCTTCCTCTTCTGATTCCGAGTCTTTAAATAATTCCGAACCGATAGTAAATATGGCCATGTCTCTTAAGGACCGTTGCTACCCCACCCGTTCCGCTCAACCCTCGTGCATCACTCTTCCTCCCGTAAATGGTAATAATTTCGAGATCAAAGCTCACCATATTAGCATGTTACCTAAGTTTACCGGGAGCGAGGGTGAGGACCCGTATCTCTTTCTTCATGAATTCGAGGAGGTTTGCGCATTGCAAAAGCTCCAACATCTTTCCGAGGACTCCATTAGGCTAAGACTTATCAACTTCGCTTTAAAAGAAAATGCAAAAAAAATGGTTGTATAGTCTACCCGTTAATTCTATTTCCACGTGGGAAGGATTTGTGGTTATTTTTCTAAGAAAATATTTTCCAAACCATAAGACTACGAGAATTACAAACGAAATAAATCAATTTTATCAAAAGGAAAACGAGTCTTTTTGGAAATATTTTGATCGTTTTAAAAATCTTCTATCACAATGCCCCCACCACGGAATAGAAAAATGGAGGCTTTGTAAGATCGTTTATGAGGCCTTAGATGGACCAACAACCGCGTTGTTGGAATCTATGTGCCAAGGAAAATTCATGGAGAAAGATGAGGACGAGGGGTGGGCCTTTTTCGAGGAATTAGCCGAGAAGACTATGTTGTGGGAGTCTACTAGGGAACCTCAAAAGTCCAACGAGTCATCTAGTTCTTCTAGGGGTATGCATTCAATTGGAAACAATATTGCTACTGATGCCAAGTTAGCCACCCTTACTAGAAGACTCGAAGCATTAGAAACTAATAACGCCCCCTCAAATATGTCTATGTGCTCTAACTTTAATCAAGGTTTTTCGAACTCTCCCGTCTATGATCAAATTAATGCGGTGTTTCAACCAACCCCTAGGAATGATCCGGTTGCACCTACTTATAATCCCGGTTGGAGGAATCACCCTAATTTCTCGTGGAACCAAGGCCAAAACTACCAATCTTCGCCACCTTCTTTTCAAACTCCTGGTTTTCAAAAGCCCAATCAAAACTCGTACTCGATTCAAAATCAAATTCCTTATCCAAACTCGATTCAAGCCCCGAATCAAGCATTAAAAAATTAATTATTTCTCGTACTCGTACTATTTTTAGTGTAAATAGTAAAAATTGAAAAATCCAAAAAAATTAAAAAATGAAAAAATCAAAAAGAGTTCTTTTCGTATTCTAGTCTTGTTAATTGATTGCTAGTTGCTTGATGCACCATTGCATGCTATGATAATCTTATGATCCATTAGCTTTTGTTTGAGAAGTGATTTGCTAAAGTTCTTGTTCACACACTTACACTAGCAAGGTGAAGCTAGTAGACTTATTTGAATTGTGCATGAAATTAGAAGGGCATGATTAGGTGTAAGATGATTTGGTCGTCATGCTTTGAGTACAAGTAGGTGCATTGAGGATACCTTTACTTGAGATTGATTATGTTTTACCACACCAAGTGAGATTTTGAGCCTATATGCACATCTTTTGCATTTATATTCTTTTGCTTGAGTGTCCACTCGTCATTTGCATTGCTAGCACTTGTTTGAGTTCCTTCTTGAAATACATGACATTAATTGATGATAAAATGATAAAGGCACTTAGAAATAACCTATATTTCCAAAATATACACACCATGCTTATGTGATCAATTAGTTAACCCTTTGAGCTTAATCTTATTCTTTCGGTGACACACCACATTACTCACCTAAGACCTTTTTCTTGTTTAGCCTTACGTATTCTTGATCCCATTTTGTCAAAGGCTAGTAGAAACTTAAGGGAGCAATAAAGTGTGTAAAATAGGGTTTACTTTTGTTCATAACTTTTGAGGAAATATTTGTTGTTACCTTGATAGTCGATTTTCAAAATTAAATCTAAAGGAGGATTATTGTTACATTTATCATTTTCCTTTATAAAAAAATGAAAAAAAATAGAAAAAAAAATGAAAAAAATGAAAAAAAATATACATATGAGAGCATACTTATGATTTTGTAATCCTCCTTCATTCGACTATTCAAGTCTTTTTGTTGAAAAAAAAATTAAAAATAAAAATAAATTGTGAGGGGAGGAAGTTTGGTGTTGTGCATGATATTCATGGTTACTACTAGCTTTTGACACTTCAAATTATTTTGGCCTTTCTTGACATACCTTGTCCCTAGCCCCATTACAACCCCAATAAAGACCTTTTGATTATCATTATTAATGTATGTTGCGATTTAAGTTGGGATGATACAAAGTGTCAAGCATGCATTTGATTTTGTTGGAATTGAGTGATACACTTACCCTTATTTTTGAGTGAATATTCTTTTGTGAGTGAAAGGTGAGGTATTGCTTATTTGTTTTTTGCATAAGAGATCTCAAGTTTTGACTCTGAGGTGTGCCCTTGTAGACTTAGCATGGTTACCAATAATTTTTGCACTTGACATGAACTTATAATCACTCTTGCATGGTTCTTTAAATAGACTATGTGAATCCTTGCACTTTCCACACCAAGACTTTGCAAATTCATTTTGATTCTTAAGTTGATGTGTCATGGGAGGACATGTATGTGTGGTGTGCATTGCCAAGTAATCTTTTATACAAACTAGATGGATTTTGTGGGTACATTCACTATAGGCCCTCACGAGACCTCACTCGTCCTCTAGGGCTGCCTAGGGGTTTAAAGGGCTTGTTGCATATGCCAAATGCAACCGTCACACCTACGAAAAGGAGTATAGGACTTTTTATCTAGATTTTCTTTTTTTGTTTTTACTCGAGGATGAGCAAAAGATAGGTATGGGGGCATTTGATAAGTGCATATTTTTGCATGTTTTTTACCTATTTATTTGCTTGAATTCGTATTTTAATAATTTATTTTGTTGCATTTCAGGAAATTCGTAAATAAATAAAGAAATGGCAAAATAAATAAATAAAGTGCAAGGAAGGGAAAAAGAGGAAGAAAAAGGACCAAAAATGAAAGAAGGAAAAGAATTAGGAGCTTGGAGCAAAAGGAATATTTCAAGACAAGTGGAAGGTGGAGATCATCCCAACACATTAGAAAAGTGTATGGTCAAGATCAACTCTTCAAAGCTTAAGGGGGAAGGAAACAAATAGATGGCTAGGATTTCACTACCACACAACCCAAATGTATGGTGGGGATTTACCCAACACCCCCCTTAACCCTAATTC
Organism: Saposhnikovia divaricata; assembly: GCA_036435485.1. Lineage (NCBI taxonomy): Eukaryota > Viridiplantae > Streptophyta > Magnoliopsida > Apiales > Apiaceae > Saposhnikovia > Saposhnikovia divaricata. Next base: position 42,244,914 of record CM071599.1, read on the forward strand.
CTATCCTATAAATACCCCCTCACCCCCCCCCCCTTGTATTGAGTAACTTAGATTTTAGGGTAGTTTTATTTTCTTGTTTTTCTTTAGTTTTAAATCTTGTAAACACTCCTATTATAATTAATGCAATTTTTATTTTCTTTACTTCTTGTCTTGCTCTTTCGTTATTGTTGCCTTATTTCGTTATTTTCGTAAATCCCGTTGCTAACCACTTGGGGATGAAAATAACGAAACTTTAATTTCTTGCTCTTATTTGCTAATTTTATGCCCCTTTAAAAATCCATTTTATTGTGGGCCATTTATTTTCAAATCATCGTCTTAGTGTAAAATTTAATTTCGTAGTTAATTACCTTGTCTTGTTTTTAATTTTCAAAAAAAAAAATTAATAATAAAATCACAAAAATAATAGTTTTAAAATTTTCAATAAAAGTTTACTCGTTTTAATTGTAAAAACTCGAAGCCATTTTTTTTTTCTGTTTTCCCAGCTACCAGACCCATTTCCTTTTCTAGCTTTCATTTCTTAATTCCATTTCTTTTCATCCTCTCTTCTTCTTCATTTAAAAACATACCCAGTTTCTTTTCCTCTTGTTTTCAGAAATCAAGCCCCTCCCCTTTTCTTCTCTTTGCACGACCAGTAAAACACCCTCCTTTTTCTCCGATTCCTAAACACTTTCCCTTCTTTTTTTTTTTAATTTCGAATTCACAGTCTTTCTTCCCCCGCAAAAATGCCATAACCCCCCTTCCCCCTTTTCTTGTTTTTCTTTATTTTAGTTTTGTTAAATTGTTGTTTCCGATTGACCTGAATGTTGCTGATTTACTGAATTTACCGTGTTTCCGAGTGGTGATGTTTAGTTTTCTCAGAGTTCGTAACTGCGGTTGTTGACATTGGGTTCTTTATTTCCGTTTTTGAGTTCTTCTGCCACTTCCCCTCTTCTATGCGATGGAATTTGCTATTTTGTTTTGTAAAATTGTTGCTTGTATAATTCATTGTTTTGTACAACGAGTCTCTACCGAGTCAGTTTAAAGCGTTTCCGATATTTTGAGTTTTGCTAGCTTCTGAGTTTTGAGTCCAGTCGAGTAAAGTCTGCCTGAGTTTTTCAGTCTTGGTTTTTTTTTTTTTTTTTCTTTAAGTCGATTGGTTGCAATTTGCTAAAGTTCTTAGCTGTTAAAGTTCTTATTTGTTGCTGAGTTAACACTGCTGAGTCAACTAGTCTGTTTCTGAGTTAATTAGTCGAGTTTATGTCTTCGCTTGAGTTAAGTCGTCCGCTGTTGAGTTTAGTGTAGTGTGGTAGTCCGAGTTTTAAAGTATCCGAGTTGCAATTTCTAGTCGACTGTTGCTGCAATTTGCGAGTCCATGATTCTATGCTTCTTTTCGAATTTGAAAGAATTTGTTTATGTTGTGTCTGCTGCATTTCATCGTTCTATTCGTTCTGGCAAAGCTATGCAATATTAGTGTTTAGGAGTCGCTAGTTGGAGAGTCTGATTCCTGTTAATTAGTTAATCTATTAACTCTTGTATTAGTCTGCTAGTTTTATTTGTTTTTCTTGGATTTGTCGTTAACTCGTTTTTTTCTTTAATTATGAAGATTGGCTATTGGTGCTACTATTTCGACTTTTGCTAATTTACGAATAGAATGTTAAATTTTCCCACAATTTTCTGTAAATAATTGTGTTAAAAATAAAATCTAGTTCTAATTTCGATTTTTTTTAGATTAATTTAGTTTCGCTCCATTAATTTTTAATTAATTAGTTTAGAATTAGAATAATAAATTTTCCTTTAAAAATAGCTTAAATTGTCAATTAAGATTTAATTAGTAAAATCGAACTTTCAAAACCCCAAAATTGTTCTAATTCGATTAAATTAAAAATTAAGGCTTGCGAAAATAAATAGTCTCTGTGGAACGAATCTAAATTTACTAAAACGAGATTGTGCACTTGCAATCATAATTATTTTTAGCACAACAAGTTTTTGGCGCCGCTGCCTGGGACTAATTATTTTTCGCGCCTTAATTTTTAATTTTTCGAGTTAGTTTTATTTCTTGTCTTATTTTTTTATTTTGTTCTTTTTAGGAAAGCTTGAGATTTCGGAACTCTTCTCAACGAAGCGTGGAAAAATTGGAATTTATGGAAAGCAAGCTTCGGTAACCGTATCTCACTCTTTTTGCCTTTTTTTTTTAGAAAAATTCAAAAAAAAATCACAAAAAAATTGAAAAATCAAAAATCCAAAAAAATTAGTTGTGAATACATAATTGTTGCATCATGCATTTAATCACTTAGGGCACATCATCTAGATTTTTATTTTCTTGTTTTTAATTTTTTGTACCCTATAAATTGTGGTGATCGCTGGAGGACCCCAAGGTACGTTAAATTCTTTCTTTTCTTTAGTTAGATCACGTAGTGTAAGCATCCATATTTGTTTATAATTTTTGTACATATCATTGTTTGTTGCATCATTTTGTAAATAAACCTTAAGGGCAAAACCACTACAAGATAAGGGAAGGGATTTCATCACTCTTTCCTTAGCCCAAAAACAATTTAATCCCTCATTTTGCATACCTAGCCTTTAATAAAATTAATTAGACGTTTGCCCCTAGGAATTTCGCGCTCAATTAGGAAGGTGCTTAAGAAACGAAGTAATCTTTAATTATTCCGACTTTTTGGTGTCTAGGAAAGCGAAAGCTGACCTGGCCAATTAAGGTTTTGGTGTCTAGGCTGGTGTTTAGCCTCTTGGCAATGCTTGCACAATCCTGGCCAAGCCGGTTCGAATAATTATTGATTTACCTAGTTTTTGGTAGCCCTTACAGTTAGGAGCAAGGTCTAGTTATTTTATTAGGGAACCCTAGGTTTAGAATTTTTCTTTTAATTTTACACCCCTTTCTTTTTGTGTGTTTATTTTATCGCACTTATTTGCTACGTGTTTCCTTACATGGTTTATGCGAACTATTTGGATTAGGGATAATTCTTCTAGACTAGTGAGATCGTTTGAGATTTCTTCCTCTTCTGATTCCGAGTCTTTAGATAATTCCGAACCGATAGTAAATATGGCCATGTCTCTTAAGGACCGTTGCTACCCCACCCGTTCCGCTCAACCCTCGTGCATCACTCTTCCTCCCGTAAATGGTAATAATTTCGAGATCAAAGCTCACCATATTAGCATGTTACCTAAGTTTACCGGGAGCGAGGGTGAGGACCCGTATCTCTTTCTTCATGAATTCGAGGAGGTTTGCGCATTGCAAAAACTCCAACATCTTTTCGAGGACTCCATTAGGCTAAGACTTATCAACTCCGCTTTAAAAGAAAATGCAAAAAAATGGTTGTATAGTCTACCCGTTAATTCTATTTCCACGTGGGAAGGATTTGTGGTTATTTTTCTAAAAAATATTTTCCAAACCATAAGACTACGAGAATTACAAACGAAATAAATCAATTTCATCAAAAGGAAAACGAGTCTTTTTGGAAATATTTTGATCGTTTTAAAAATCTTCTATCACAATGCCCCCACCACGGAATAGAAAAATGGAGGCTTTGTAAGATCGTTTATGAGGCCTTAGATGGACCAACAACCGCGTTGTTGGAATCTATGTGCCAAGGAAAATTCATGGAGAAAGATGAGGACGAGGGGTGGGCCTTTTTCGAGGAATTAGCCGAGAAGACTATGTTGTGGGAGTCTACTAGGGAACCTCAAAAGTCCAACGAGTCATCTAGTTCTTCTAGGGGTATGCATTCAATTGGAAACAATATTGCTACTGATGCCAAGTTAGCCACCCTTACTAGAAGACTCGAAGCCTTAGAAACTAATAACGCCCCCTCAAATATGTCTATGTGCTCTAACTTTAATCAAGGTTTTTCGAACTCTCCCGGCTATGATCAAATTAATGCGGTGTTTCAACCAACCCCTAGGAATGATCCGGTTGCACCTACTTATAATCCCGGTTGGAGGAATCACCCTAATTTCTCGTGGAACCAAGGCCAAAACTACCAATCTCCGCCACCTTCTTTTCAAACTCCTTGTTTTCAAAAGCCCAATCAAAACTCGTACTCGATTCAAAATCAAATTCCTTATCCAAACTCGATTCAAGCCCCGAGTCAAGCACCCGCCCACCCTCCCGGCTTTCACGAGTCGGATAAAAGAATTAATTCTTTGGAAAAGACTTTTGATGCGCTTTTGAAATCAACAACTAATTTGGCTCAATCTCAACAAACCTTCATGCAAACCATGACTCAAGATAGGCAACTTTTGAATGCTAGTACTCAAGCCATATCTAAGTTAGAGGTTCAAGTGAGTCAATTAGCCAACGCCATGTGTGAGCGAGAGAAGAACAAGTTCCCGAGTCAAACTGAGGTCAACCCTAAATTTCCTCTCAACCAAAGACCACCTGAAAATGTTAATGCCATCATTTCTTTAAGGTCGGGAAACAAAGTTGATAATCAAGTTGGAGTCGAGTCCCCCGACGAAGAAGACGAGTCAAATGTTGAACAAAACCCTAAACTCAATGCTTCAAACCATCTTCCTAATCCCGAGACTTTCGAATCACCTAGTCCCACATTTTCACAACTTGAACCCTCATCTTCAAAATCCACTCCCGAGTCATCAAAATCTCCTCCCAAATCATTATCACCTAGCGAGCCTTCATTGACTCATACACCACCTAACAAGTCTTCGTTTGTTGTTCCACTTTCCAATTCCATTCCCGATGTGTCTAGCGAACGAGTCTTTAAACATAAAGCTCCTTATCCTCAAAGACTCCTTTCAAACAAACAATCGCCTCAAGTAGAAAAGATTTTGGAAGTTTTCAAACAGGTCGAGATCAACATTCCTCTTTTAGACGTGATTCAACAAGTTCCCTCCTATGCGAAATGTCTTAAAGAGTTGTGTACTAATAAACGAACCACCCAAGTCCCTAAGAAAGCCTTCTTGACGTCCTAAGTGAGCTCAATTCTTTCTAACCAAATTCCCGTGAAGTACAAGGACCCCGGTTGTCCAACTATTTCATGTGTCATAGGTAATACTTTCGTGGACAAGGCTTTACTTGACTTAGGCGCTAGTGTGAACTTGCTTCCATTTTCCATTTATCAAGCCCTAGGTTTAGGCGAGCTCAAAAAGACCAATATGACACTTCAACTTGCCGATCGTTCTATAAAAATACCCAAGGGATTAATTGAAGATGTCTTGATTAAAATTGGTGATTTTATCTCCCCGGTTGACTTGTTGTCCTCGAGACTCAACCCGTCACAAATCCTAAGAACCAAATTCCTATCATTCTAGGACGACCTTTTCTTGCTACATCTAATGCCTTGATTAATTGTAGGAATGGTTCGATGAAACTCACTTTCGGTAACATGACCATTGACCTTAACATTTTCAACGTCGGAAAAGAACCTAACGACCTTTTTGAGCAACCAATTGGAGTCAATGTGGTTAACAAGTTTGTCACATGGTCTAGCTTTGAGGATAACGAGATTGAGTCTCTTCTCAAAGAGGATTTCAAAGTCAACCATGAGTCTAACCGAGAGTATGTTGATTCGTTAAGAGATATGACCTCGGAGGAGATGTTGAGGGAGTTGGACGACATTTGCTCCAAATGGGAGACACCACCCGAGGATGCTCGTGTTGAGACCATTGTTAAAAATCCCGTCGGTGAACCACCTACTTTCGATGAGTTGTTAGGGGCTTTAAATCACATTTGTTCTAAATGGGAAGTTGAATCTAATACTGACCATGTCAACCCTAGTACCACTGTTACAACTCCCGTTGGTGAGCCACCTCCACTTGATTTATTAACACACCCCTCCACCTTCGATCACATTTTCTTGCAAAAAGACAAACTTCTCGCTGCTATTATTAATAGTGATTTAAACCCGGACCAAGAAATCCAATTAATTAATCTGCTTAAACAACATAAAGAAGCCTTACTTTGGTCTGTGGAAAACACTAGTGGTTACAATGCTTTTACTTTGAATGAATATTTTTGTCTTCTTGCAAAAGTCACTAAGGTGTTAGAGCTTCAACGGCATCTTGAGCTCTTCTCGAAAATTCATTCCTTGTTTCCTACCGGCATCGGCTAATTCGGTTTTAGTCCTTTGCCTCCCCTCGTGAAATTCAGGTATGGGGGAGGATTTGTGTGCGTGTGTGAGTTATTTTCTTTCATAATTTTTAGAAGTTTTCAGTCTCCGTCATCCCTTGTCAGGTATTTCCTCACCTTTCTCCTTTCTCATTTCTTTTGCATTTGCATACATTGAGGACAATGCATGATTTAGGTATGGGGGGTTTTAGTGTAAATAGTAAAAATTAAAAAATCCAAAAAAATTAAAAAATCAAAAAATCAAAAAGAGTTCTTTTCGTATTCTAGTCTTGTTAATTGATTGCTAGTTGCTTGATGCACCATTGCATGCTATGATAATCTTATGATCCATTAGCTTTTGTTTGAGAAGTGATTTGCTAAAGTTCTTGTTCACACACTTACACTAGCAAGGTGAAGCTAGTAGACTTATTTGAATTGTGCATGAAATTAGAAGGGCATGATTAGGTGTAAGATGATTTGGTCGTCATGCTTTGAGTACAAGTAGGTGCATTGAGGATACCTTTACTTGAGATTGATTATGTTTTACCACACCAAGTGAGATTTTGAGCCTATATGCACATCTTTTGCATTTATATTCTTTTGCTTGAGTGTCCACTCGTCATTTGCATTGCTAGCACTTGTTTGAGTTCCTTCTTGAAATACATGACATTAATTGATGATAAAATGATAAAGGCACTTAGGAATAACCTATATTTCCAAAATATCCACACCATGCTTATGTGATCAATTAGTTAACCCTTTGAGCTTAATCTTATTCTTTCGGTGACACACCACATTACTCACCTAAGACCTTTTTCTTGTTTAGCCTTACGTATTCTTGATCCCATTTTGTCAAAGGCTAGTAGGAACTTAAGGGAGCAATAAGGTGTGTAAAATAGGGTTTACTTTTGTTCATAACTTTTGAGGAAATATTTGTTGTTACCTTGATAGTCGATTTTCAAAATTAAATCTAAAGGAGGATTATTGTTACATTTATCATTTTCCTTTATAAAAAAAATGAAAAAAAATAGAAAAAAAAAATGAAAAAAAAATATACATATGAGAGCATACTTATGATTTTGTAATCCTCCTTCATTCGACTATTCAAGTCTTTTTGTTGAAAAAAAAATTAAAAATAAAAATAAATTGTGAGGGGAGGAAGTTTGGTGTTGTGCATGATATTCATGGTTACTACTAGCTTTTGACACTTCACCTTATTTTGGCCTTTCTTGACATACCTTGTCCCTAGCCCCATTACAACCCCAATAAAGACCTTTTGATTATCATTATTAATGTATGTTGTGATTTAAGTTGGGATGATACCAAGTGTCAAGCATGCATTTGATTTTGTTGGAATTGAGTGATACACTTACCCTTGTTTTTGAGTGAATATTCTTTTGTGAGTGAAAGGTGAGGTATTGCTTATTTGTTTTTTGCATAAGAGATCTCAAGTTTTGACTCTGAGGTGTGCCCTTGTAGACTTAGCATGGTTACCAATAATTTTTGCACTTGACATGAACTTATAATCACTCTTGCATGGTTCTTTAAATAGACTATGTGAATCCTTGCACTTTCCACACCAAGACTTTGCAAATTCATTTTGATTCTTAAGTTGATGTGTCATGGGAGGACATGTATGTGTGGTGTGCATTGCCATGTAATCTTTTATACAAACTAGATGGATTTTGTGGGTACATTCACTATAGGCCCTCACGAGACCTCACTCGTCCTCTAGGACTGCCTAGGGGTTTAAAGGGCTTGTTGCATATGCCAAATGCAACCGTCACACCTACGAAAAGGAGTATAGGACTTTTTATCTAGATTTTCTTTTTGTTGTTTTTACTCGAGGACGAGCAAAAGATAGGTATGGGGGCATTTGATAAGTGCATATTTTTGCATGTTTTTTACCTATTTATTTGCTTGAATTCGTATTTTAATAATTTATTTTCTTGCATTTCAGGAAATTCGTAAATAAATAAAGAAATGGCAAAATAAATAAATAAAGTGCAAGGAAGGGAAAAAGAGGAAGAAAAAGGATCAAAAATGAAAGAAGGAAAAGAATTAGGAGCTTGGAGCAAAAGGAATATTTCAAGACAAGTGGAAGGTGGAGATCATCCCAACACATTAGAAAAGTGTATGGTCAAGATCAACTCTTCAAAGCTTAAGGTGGAAGGAAACAAATAGATGGCTAGGATTTCACCACCACACAACCCAAATGTATGGTGGGGATTTACCCAACACCCCCCTTAACCCTAATTCCTATCCTATAAATACCCCCTCACCCTCCTTGTATTGAGTAACTTAGATTTTAGGGTAGTTTTATTTTCTTATTTTTCTTTAGTTTTAAATCTTGTAAACACTCCTATTATAATTAATGCAATTTTTATTTTCTTTACTTCTTGTCTTGCTCTTTCGTTATTGTTGCCTTATTTCGTTATTTTCGTAAATCCCGTTGCTAACCACTTGGGGAGGAAAATAACGAAACTTTAATTTCTTGCGCTTATTTGCTAATTTTATGCCCCTTTAAAATCCATTTTATTGTGGGCCATTTATTTTCAAATCATCGTCTTAGTGTAAAATTTAATTTCGTAGTTAATTACCTTGTCTTGTTTTTAATTTTCAAAAAAAAAATAATAAAAAAATATAAAAATAATAGTTTTAAAATTTTCAATAGAAGTTTACTCGTTTTAATTGTAAAAACTCGAAGCCATTTTTTTTTCTGTTTTCCCAGCTACCAGACCCATTTCCTTTTCTAGCTTTCATTTCTTAATTCCATTTCTTTTCATCCTCTCTTCTTCTTCATTTAAAAACATACCCAGTTTCTTTTCCTCTTGTTTTCAGAAATCAAGCCCCTCCCCTTTTCTTCTCTTTGCACGACCAGTAAAACACCCTCCTTTTTCTCCGATTCCTAAACACTTTCCCTTCTTTTTTTTTTAATTTCGAATTCACAGTCTTTCTTCCCCCGCAAAAACGCCATAACCCCCCTTCCCCCTTTTCTTGTTTTTCTTTATTTTAGTTTTGTTAAATTGTTGTTATTTTGGTTGTTGTTTCCGATTGACCTGAATGTTGCTGATTTACTGAATTTACCGTGTTTCCGAGTGGTGATGTTTAGTTTTCTCAGAGTTCGTAACTGCGGTTGTTGACATTGGGTTCTTTATTTCCGTTTTTGAGTTCTTCTGCCACTTTCCCTCTTCTATGCGATGGAATTTGCTATTTTGTTTTGTAAAATTGTTGCTTGTATAATTCATTGTTTTGTACAACGAGTCTCTACCGAGTCAGTTTAAAGCGTTTCCGATATTTTGAGTTTTGCTAGCTTCTAAGTTTTGAGTCCAGTCGAGTAAAGTCTGCCTGCGTTTTTCAGTCTTGGTTTTTTTTTTTTTTTCTTTAAGTCGATTGGTTGCAATTTGCTAAAGTTCTTAGTTGTTAAAGTTCTTATTTGTTGCTGAGTTAACACTGCTGAGTCAACTAGTCTGTTTATGAGTTAATTAGTCGAGTTTATGTCTTTGCTTGAGTTAAGTCGTCCACTGTTGAGTTTAGTGTAGTGTGGTAGTCCGAGTTTTAAAGTATCCGAGTTGCAATTTCTAATCGACTGTTGCTGCAATTTGCGAGTCCATGATTCTATGCTTCTTTTCGAATTTGAAAGAATTTGTTTATGTTGTGTCTGCTGCATTTCATCGTTCTATTCGTTCTGGCAAAGCTGTGCAATATTAGTGTTTAGGAGTCTCTAGTTGGAGAGTCTGATTCCTGTTAATTAGTTAATCTATTAACTCTTGTATTAGTCTGCTAGTTTTATTTGTTTTTCTTGGATTTGTCGTTAACTCGTTTTTTTTTCTTTAATTATGAAGATTGGTTATTGGTGCTACTATTTCGACTTTTGCTAGTTTAATTTACGAATAGAATGTTAAATTTTCCCACAATTTTCTGTAAATAATTGTGTTAAAAATAAAATCTAGTTCTAATTTCGATTTTTTTTTTAGATTAATTTAGTTTCGCTCCATTAATTTTTAATTAATTAGTTTAGAATTAGAATAATAAATTTTCCTTTAAAAATAGCTTAAATTGTCAATTAAGATTTAATTAGTAAAATCGAACTTTCAAAACCCCAAAATTGTTCTAATTCGATTAAATTAAAAATTAAGGCTTGCGAAAATAAATAGTCCCTGTGGAACGAATCTAAATTTACTAAAACGAGATTGTGCACTTGCAATCATAATTATTTTTAGCACAACAGTTCACTATCATCTGTTGGTCGATTTATATTCGGCAAGTCTTACATAGCCTTTTCCCATTTTTGTTATCTAGACCATATCATGTCAATTTAGTTATTCTGCAATCATCTAAGTTGCAACAATTATATAAGTTTTTCAATTGTCCTCTAGTTCAACGATCAAGATCCCATAAATCCGTTAATAAAACCTCTGTTTTTTTGAACCATGTGATTCTGCTGCCCACACATATCTCACAAGCAAAATATAAATAACTGCAGCACAGTGTAAATCTATTTTCTTGTTTTTTCTCTACTTTGCTTTGCCAGAGCCAGGGGCCCAGGACAATCATTTCCACCGCTACGGTTTGTTTCGAAAAGCCAATTTATAGAATCTCCATGCATTCTCAGGTTTCTTAAGAGCAGCAATACACATTCAAAATATTATTACTTAATTTGAGTGAGCAGATGGCCCCAAATCCTGTCATGTACTGGTTATTTATCCCACCATTTGGTACATCTGTATGACTGATCTGCCTTGCAGATGATATTTTTTTTTTATCTAAGCACTGGAATTGATGTGAACTACCATGTTCAAATGCATTTTCTCTCCTTCTTTGCTCCCTCCATCTTTTCAGGTAAAAATTCTATATCATTTTCAAATGCATTTTCTCTCCTTCTTTGCTCCCTCCATCTTTTCAGGTAAAAATTCTATATCATTTTCAAATGGCAAAACCTTTTTCTGTTAACTTTAGCTGTTGCTCCTGTTAGTATATAGTTGGCAACCACCGCATTATTTCAATTTAGTCATCCAGCACTAATCTGAGTTGCAACATCAATATAACTTCTACAATTTTTCCTTTAGTACAACTATCCAAACTCTGTTAAATGTTATATAATTCTTTACTTTTATGTGACCATCAGTTTTGTACAACATCAATTATGTGTTAATTATTACTTGAATGTAAATTTAGATACTCAACCATTTTGTTCAAACATTACAGACACAGAGTAATTGGCAATTCCAGCTTTGGCAACCGAAAGATAATGAGAAGTAAATCTAAGGTAAACTGTCAGTATTACCATTGTATAATATAATCAATTTCTTACATTACAATATCTGCTTATATTTCAACTTGTGTTTTTCTCAAGTCTTATTTGGAAGGTGAGAGAAGATGTTGTCTTTAGGAAGAAACTTGAGGACCAAAATATCAGTTTTTTAATCCTTGCAGGTTATCGTGGCGTATACACTGTAGTACTCTGACATTAATCACCTTTATTTATTATCACCGGGTCTTAAATCTAGCTATCTCAAGCTAGCTATTTGCCTGGGACGGTAGTTCTAGTCATTGGGATAGGTTGTGATTTGCTGATATATTTTTGCCCTTGTGGTAGCTCAAGCACCTTCCTCTCCAATGACATTTGCTTCTGTGTGTTCTCATCCAAAGATGCAAAGCTTGTGGGAATGTTATTGAAAATCACTATCGGGCTTCTGACAGTGTAGTTACCATCTGTCCACACCAGTGAGCCTGAGACAATCGGCACTTGCATTATTGGTGGTCCAACAATTTTCAAGGTAAATGATTTCTTTTCTCCAACTTCAGTAAACGTTAGAACTTTAGGTTCGACAACCACCGTAAACGGTGGGGGCAAAAAGGCTTCATAATTGTAAGTAGAATTCGGAGATCCCACGTTGGTGACAGTCCTTGTGTATGTGGCACTCACTTCTTCTCCATCTAATAAAGAGAGAGCGAATGATGGGTAATTCAAGTCCCATGTTTTGCCAGGAGTAGAGCAATTGCTAGCATCACCAGAGATGAGTCTTACTAGGCTGGTGTTGTAACCTTCATTGCATAAGAAATCTACATAATCTGCTTCTGCAGCATCAAATACTAGACCAGGATCAACTGCCTTCAGTGGGCTGATTTGGCCAGAGCCGTATGCAAATTCTGCATCAGAATTCTTTCTTGGGTCCATAATGGTTGCTACATGAAATGAAAGTAACAAAGACTCCTTTAGTATCTAGAATGTTACAAATCGATCATTAGATATCTGAAAATACAGCATATTCGACTATTCTTTGGGGTTTCCAGTTATTGTGATTTACCTGTAGTCATTAGGGCCGACTTGATAGCTGATGGAGACCAGTCTGGGTGGGAAGCCTTAACATATGCAGCGGCGCCAGTAGCATGGGGACAAGACATGGAAGTTCCAGAAATTATGTTGTAATCAACTCTCCTCTTATCAAATATATCTATTGAAAAGAGTCCAAGGGGGGACCACGCCGCAAGAATGTTAGCCCCTGGTGCTGTTATGTCAGGCTGTTTTTGTTTGTTTTCAACAACAACGTGTACTAGTTAATAAACGTGCACCCTATTGTGTTTGACAAAGTAGATAATCTGCTGACAATTGATAGCATTTAATTCACCTTGAGGATCTCTGGACTGATGGGGTTTGGTCCTCTTGATGAGAATTCTGTGACAAGAGGAGCCATGATATCTTTGAATGCTTCAGTGTGTAGAATTGTAGCGATTGGTATACTGGCAAACAAACAAAGACGTCGAAAGGCCAACATTATTTCTTTAAGTAGCCAAAGTAATTATCTAATATCGTTACTTGAAGTTTGATGATAGTTACTCTGTTGTCTTTATGTAATCGTATAACTTGGCGTGATCTTCATAACTGATAAACACAGCTGGTACAGATAAAGAAACCGCAGTCTCAAGGTCTGAAAATGGCATAATAATACCCGCTGCATTAGCCATACGAGCTGCTACACCATCATAGCTAGCATCGCAAAGAACAATTCCCCCTTCAGCTTCACTACTAAGCGTACCCCACAAACACTGTCTTGACGCCTCTGGGCCAACCCCAAAAGTAACATTGTTCACATCTCCCGAGTATACCAAGGGAAATGCAGTGCCATTGAGAGTGAAACCATTAAGCGAAGTTCCCTAAAATGAGTTGTTTAAGTGACTATTTCAGAGAAAAGAAAGGAAAGGTACAGTACATAAGTTACACAAAGCTTACAATAATGGTTTGCCCATCCCCAAGCAACACTTTAGTAACAAGTTTCCTGTCTATGGTGCTTGCCGCGACAGTCAGTGCCCAAGGGTAGTAATTGGAAATTTGTCTTCGATATGGACCACTGTTTCCAGCAGAACATGAGGTCAATATGCCCTTTTTCATGGCATGGAAAGACCCAATAGAAATTGAACTCTTATGGTACGGTGTTGGTAAGATAGTGCCAAGTGATACAGATATAATATCGACACCATCAGCAATTGCGTCATCAAATGCCGCTAAGATGTCTACATCATTACAACCTGTGAGCCAGCATACTTTATACACTGCAATCCTTGCATTCGGAACGCCACCTCTTGCAACGCCTTCTCCAATGCCATATAAACTTGCATTTTTCACTTCTCGACCCGCGACAGTTGATGCGGTGTGACTTCCATGCCCCTCAGTGTCTCTTGGTGACATGATGTCAGAACTAGGATCAGCAGTGTTTGCAATATCGTAGTATCGCCCCCCAATGACCTTGCTGCGAAACCATATTATCTTTATAAGCTTCCAAATCTAGAAAATTAAATAAATAATTGTTTCATTTTGAAAGTTTCGGTGATGTGAGATTGGATGAGGGAGAGAGAGAGAGAGAGAGAGAGAGAGAGAGAGAGAGAGAGAGAGAGAGAGAGAGAGAGAGAGAGAGAGAGAGAGAGAGAGAGAGAGAGAGAGAGAGAGAGAGAGAGAAGCGCACTTGTTGCATGTGAAATTATTTGTTTGGCAAGTTCCTTTCCATTTCAAAGGAGGATTACCAAAACTTTCATCTTCGAAACTTTTACTCTCTGGCCAGAGACCTAGCGCAAAATGCAAAATAACAAGTTTTCCCCCGAAACTGTTATATTGTTCCAACAAAATATGAATCAACTGTTTTATTGGTATCATAATCACCTGTATCGAGCATCCCAACAATCACGTTTCCTTCGGTAGGCTTCAAGGGATCGGAGCTAGGAACACCCAAGAAATCCCATGATCTTGTTGTATGAATCTGGAGCTTCCTGTTAGGAAACACCGAAACCACTCCCTTTGCAGCTATTTTAGGTTGCAGGAATTCACCAAATTTTTGAAAAGGGTTTCGAGATTGGATAACTGCATGTTCTAAAGTCAACTACAAAGTAATCATCATACCTGTGAGCTTAGCTACCTCAGCATCTGAAAGTTTGGCTACAAATCCGTTAAAACTCCTCCCGTAACTGTATAGTAGTGCTTCCTTGGCCAAAGAATGACTGCATTACAACGCAGTAGTTAAGACTTGAAAACTAATAACTGCCAGAATACAATAGAACTACTGCAACTCTTTTTCGATTTATTTATGTGCAGACTAGTGTTTAAATAACTAAACCAGTGGAATAACTTCCACGGACAGTTGGATCAGGTCCTTCATTTTTGATGTTCCATGAGGAAACTGTGTGAAGCTGTATATGCGTCAGATTTTATCTTCTTGTATTAGCTCCTTTTTCTCTAAATCTGTTTACTTATTAAATATTGACATAGTACTTGAAAAAAAAAAAATACACAATGGAGTCCATAAGTACTATGGCTCATGCGGTGCAGGCGACATTATTACGTATCATTATTATTATATAGTGGCATTGTGGTATCAGACCTTCCCAGGACGTCGTGAAGGATGTTGTAGTGTGTAGATTGCAGGGACTCTCCTCCCTGCGGAAGATCTCCCATGTATACAATATGAACCTACAAACACAAGGACTCAATTTAGAATGCAGTGTATGCGAAATGAATGTACTATTACGACTGAACTGAAAAAACAGCAAGTGATCAAGAAGGACGATCTTGAGAAGAACCTTCTTCTCTTCATGACAATTGCAGACAAAAGCCGAAAGATATACGAGACAGAGAAAACAAAGATGCTGTGCCCAGGCCATTGTGTTTTTTGGTCGAGTTCAAGGATTAGTCGACCAACATGATCACCGCTTGAATGATATTTATATGCTATGCACATTGCTTATAGGACAAATATCGGGGAGATAACTCATAGGTTCTTGTATTTAGTGTGACATCTCTATCCTCGTATCAGGCAACCACCGCATGAAGACTAAGATAAAAAATGCAACACAAAATAAATCTGACTAGTTTGGTCGACACAGCATCTTTCTTTGGGGGCTCCATCACCTCAGACATGCCAAGGGTGGTAAAACCAACTAAATGAAGGAAATTGTAAGGAGGGAACTACTAAATTAAATAAAATGTACTAGACCAGCTGTGTTTGTATATTTGTTCAATTGTTTTGTTTAAAAGCTAACAGTATTCTGATAACTTCTAAAATCGTAGAGCGTGTTAAAGAGAATGAAATTAATGCAGAATGCTCTATTAGTACTTTAACCCCTCAAAACCTTTTTTCCAGGCATTACAATTAGAGCATTTGTTTGTGTGATGCCCTTCGTTTAAAGAGTAGCTTAGAGCATCTCCAAGGGTGTAAAACCCTTAACTAAATTATCTACATGGCATTTAGTTGTCATCTAGTGGCACTATTTAGATAATATGTAAAAATTTGAGCACTCCAACCATTAATCCCTTAGCAAAAAAATATAGATAATGATATTTGGTGAGCTATATTTGTTGAATCAATAAAGTTTTTATGTATAATTTTACATGACCATAATTATAGATAATTCCCTTAGAGCACACATGTTCACCCTTAACAAAAATTTTACATTATCAATATAACTAATATTATAGCTAACCATTTTACATATCACCCTTTGAGATGCTCTTAAACAAACCAAATATATAATCTCAGACATGATTTGAGTTTGTTATCGTAATATTTTATTTGGAGTATGTAATATCTGATTTGATTGATATGATCAGAACTCTTGTTTTGATTTGGTCAGATTCTATTTCCTTTCTTGTATTAATCGTGGAATAAGTTATGTGTGATTGAGTCTGTTTAGGGAGTAATAAAGTCTTGTTTTCTAGTATGTCAGTTCTCTCGTTTCTTCTCTATAAATTGTAATCTTTTACAGCAATAAAAAGCAAGGCATTTTGTCGAGCAATTCCTCTCTCAGTTTATACATTCAGTTAATATATAGATAGTTATATTAACAAGAGTTCTCTTGCAGGAGAAACTCAGTAAAAACAACAAAAATAATATTCCTCCGTCCCATAATAGTATTCTCTTCCATAATACGTGTTCATTTTCAATTTTCAATATAAATTTTTGATCAATTTTCGTAAATTACCCTTTTTAAAAATTGTATAGCAAATAATAAGGAATGACCAAGAGTATAAAATAACTTATATTACTAAAATTAGCTTATAGCCCGTGCAAAGCACGGTTACATTTAATTTTTTATAATTTGATTATAGTGTAGTATAATATTATAAATATTAATATAAATATGTTATTGAAAGAATTTGAACCTTAAATCTTTGTATATAATAATTTTTAGTAATAAATATAAATTAATATATTGTTGGCGGGAATCGAACCTTAAACCTTTGTATATAACAACTTTTAGTATTGTTAACGGTCATAATCTATTTAAGTTGAAGATCTAACGATTGTGAATGGGGGATAACCAAAAATATGGGTTAACCAAACTACAAATTATACCCCATTTCGGTTATTATAGTATAGTAGAGAAGTCAATGCACTTATAATGGGTATGAGAGGAAATGTATTTATCTAAATAATGTTTGCTTAAGATGTGTAATTTTTTCAAAAAATACTTGTATTGCGATTTGCGGGACGGAAAGAGTAATAAAGTTTTGAATCTCATGGCATATTAAATGCCTCTTCCCCTAGTCATATGCAATCATTTCTAGGTACGAAAAATCATTGATTGTCATCACTGTGGATCACTTTGCGCAGTTGCATCTGTTTCAGACATTGAAGTCGTTGTGGCAAAATTTAAATCCAGGAGAGAGAGAGAGAGAGAGAGAGAGAGAGAGAGAGAGAGAGAGAGAGAGAGAGAGCAGGCCTCAGCATAAATATTGGCTATATTCTGTTCATTTGAGAATGCATCCTCTACCAATACAAGAGACTGGCTATAAAAAGTGCGATATTACAGATTTCTAATAGTAAATACAATAATGGTACATGGAAATCTTTTTCATAGAAGATGAAACTGGAGAGTGAATATATAATTTATCTGCATTGCAGATGCTATTGTAGTCTTAGTCTTGGGCATTCTTTTTCCAGTACTGGGATTTGCATGTCAGAATTGTTAGCCATTTAATACAAACTATGTTCCTACTGAATGAGAAATTTTCGAATTCATTGATATCTCTCCTTTCCCTCCCTCACTCTAGGTCAATATCTGATGTTGTGTTACATAGTTAATTGGTTGTCAAAACATTTTTTCTATTAACAGTTAGTACTCGGCATTATTGAATTTAATAAGTTTGTATAACTGTTAAGTAACCAACTCATCTAAAACCTTAAGGTGTTAGAGGGAGACCTTATATGGATCTTATATTATATTCTAACAATAACATCCATATACGATCTGGACCAGATCATGTCAATTCAGTCATCCTGCGTTTATCTAAGTTGCAAAATCATAATAACTTCTACAATTCTTCTTATTAGGGTTCATCATCCTTAAATTTTATGAGACCATCAGTTCTGTTCAACATTAGTTCATGTGTCAACTGTTAATCTTATCTAGATTTTAACAATTTTTTTAAACATTAGGGACACGCTTTGCTCGGGAAATTCCAGCTTTACTGAAAGATGATAAAACTAAATTAAAGGTAAGATGTCAGTATTATCATTCTTAATCAATTTCTTGCATTCCCATGTCTGCTTATTATTCAACTTGTGTTTCTCTCAACTCTTATTTGGGAGGTGAGAAAAGATGTAGTCTTTAGGAAGAAATTTAAAGATCAAAACATCAGTTTTTAAATCCTTGCAGATAGTCGTGCTGTCCATACTGTGGTACTCTGACGTTAATCGCCTTTATTTATCATCACCAGGTCTTAATTTTAGCTATCTCAAGCTAGATATTTGCCCGGAACAGCAGTTCTAGTCATAGGCACAGGCTCTAATTTGCGCATATACTTTTTCCCTTGTTGTAGCTCAAGCACCCTCTTCTCCAATGACGTTTGCTCCTGTGTGTTCTCATCCAAAGATGCAAAGCTTGTGGGAATGTTATTGAAAATCACTATCGGGCTTCTGACAGTGTAGTTCCCATCTGTCCACACCAGTGAGCCTGAGACAATTGGCACTTGCACCATAGGTGGTCCAACAATTTTCAAGGTAAATGATTTCTTTTCTCCAACTTCAGTAAATGATAGAGCTATAGGTTCGACAACCACGGTAAACGGTGGTGGCAAAAAGGCTTCATAATTGTAAGTAGTATTCGGAGATCCCACATTGGTGACAGTCCTTGTGTATGTGGCACTCACTTTTTCTCCATCTAATAAAGAGAGAGCAAATGATGGGTAATTCAAGTCCCATGTTTTTCCAGGAGCAGAGCAATTGCTAGCATCACCAGAGATGAGTCTTACTAGACTGGTGTTGTAACCTTCACTGCATAAGAAATCTACATAATCTGCTTCTGAAGCATCAAATACTAGACCAGGATTAACTGCCTTCAGTGGATTGATTTGGCCAGAGCCATAAGCAAATTCTGCATCAGAATTCTTCCTTGGGTCCATAATGGTTGCTACATGAAATGAAAGTAATGAAGACATCTTTAGTATCTAGACTGTTGCAAATCCATCAATAGATATCTAAACATACAGCATATTCTACTATTCTTTGGGATTCCCAGTTATTGTGATTTACCTGTAGTCATTAGGGCCGATTTAATAGCGGCGGGAGACCAGTCTGGGTGAGAAGCCTTAACGTAGGCAGCTGCGCCAGTAGCATGGGGACAAGACATGGAAGTTCCAGAAATTATGTTGTAATCAACTCTCCTCTTATCAAATATATCTAATGAAAAGAGTCCAAGGGGGGACCATGCCGCAAGGATATTAGCACCTGGTGCTGTTATATCAGGCTGTTTTTGTTTGTTTTCAACAACAACGTAAACTAGTCAATAGAAGTGCACCTTATTGTGTGTACTAACAAAGTAGATAATTTCCTGATAATTGATAGCATTTAATTCACCTTGAGGATCTCTGGACTGATGGGGTTTGGTCCTCTTGATGAGAATTCCGTGACAAGAGGAGCCATGATATCTTTAAATGCTTCTGTGTGGAGAATTGTAGCTATTGGTGTTCTGGAAAAAAAATCAAAGGGATTGAAAGGCCATATTATTACAAAGTAACCAACAAATTATGTAATAACATTACTTGAAGTTTGATGATAGTTACTCTGTAGTCCTTATGTAATCGAATAACTTGGCGTGATCTTCAAAATTGATCAAGACTGCTGGTGCAGAAAAAGAAAAAGCAATCTCCATGTATGAAAATGGCATAATAATACCAGCTGCATTAACCATACGAGCTGCTGCACCGTCATAGGTAATATCGCAAAGAACGATTCCCCCTTCAGCTTCATTGCTAAGAGTTCCCCATAAACAAAGTTTTGACATCTCTGGGCCAACCCCAAAAGTTACATTGTTCACGTCTCCCGAGTATACCAAAGGAAATGTAGTGGCATTGGGAGTGAAACCATTTAGTGAAGTTCCCTAGAATGAGTTGTTTAAGTAAAGATTTGAGAGAAAAGAAAATAATGGAACAGTACATAAGTTATATGAATCTTACAACAAAGGTTTGTCCATCACCAAGCACCACTTTCGTAACAAGTTTCCTGTCAATAGTGCTTGCCGCGACAGTCAGTGCCCAAGGGTAGTAGTTTGAGACTTGTCTCCGAAATGGACCACTGTTTCCAGCAGCACAAGAGGTAAAGATACCCTTTTTCATGGCATGGAAAGACCCAATAGAAATTGAATCTTTATGGTATGGTGTTGGTATAGTACTACCAAGTGATACAGATATGATATCAACCCCATCAGCAATTGCATCATCAAAGGCCGCTAAGATGTCTACATCATTACAACTTGAGGACCAGCAAACTTTATACACTGCAATTCTTGCATTTGGAACTCCGCCTCTTGCAACGCCTTCTCCAATGCCATACAAACTTGCATTTTGCACCTCTCGACCAGCCACAGTTGACGCCGTGTGGCTTCCATGCCCCTCTGTGTCTCTTGGTGACTTGATGTCAACGCGAGGATCAGCACTGTTTGCAATATCATAGTATCGAGCCCCAATAACCTTGCTGTGAAACCATGTTATTTTATTAGCTTTCAAATTAATGCTGTGAAATTAAATTATTGGTTCTTTTTTAAAGTCTTAGTGATGTGAGATAGCTTTATTGAGAAAGAGAGGGGTGCACTTGTTGCATGTAAAATTATTTGCTTGGCAAGTTCCATTCCATTTCAATGGAGGTACACCTAAACTTTCATCTTCAAAACTCTTACTCTCAGGCCAAATACCTGGGAAAATCATTATTACAAGTTTCGTTATCAAAACTGTTAAATTGTTCCAGCAAATTATAATTCAACTCTGTTTTTGGGTTTCATAATCACCTGTATCGAGCATCCCAACAATCACACTCCCTTCAGCAGGCTTTAAAGGATCGGATCTAGGAACACCCAAGAAATCCCATGATCTGGTTGTATGAATCTGGAGCTTCCTGTTAGGAAACACAGAAACCACTCCTTTCGCAGCTTTAACATTACAGGAAAATCACTAGAATTTAGTTCAGAATTCAGATGGCTGCATATTATAAAGTCAAAGACAAAATAATCTGTCATACCTGTGAGCTTTGCTACCTCATCATCTGCAAGTTTGGCTGCAAATCCGTTAAAACTCCTCTGGTAACTGTATAATAGTGCTTCCTTTGCCAAAGAATGGCTGCACTACAACGCAGTAGTAAATATTTGTAATCTTAAAACAGTTGGAAAACTCTAGAACTACTGAAACAATTTTGAGTTCATTCCTGTGCAAACTTGGGTTTACAAAACTAAACCAGTGGAATAACTTTAACAGACGGTTGGATCAGGTTATCTTAATGTTGATCAGGAAACAACTACTTCTCAACCTGTAAAGCTCTATATGCTTCGGGTTTTGCTCTATTTGTAGAACAACATATATTAGATAAAATATTGACAAAGTACTTCAGAAAAATATAAACATTTGATTTACTCAATTATGCATCATTATTTATCATGTAGTGCCATAGTGGTATAAATATTAGACCTTCCCAGAACATCGTGAAGAATGTTGTAGTGTGTAGATTGAAGGGACTCTCCTCCCTGCGGAAGATCTCCCATGTATACAACATGAACCTACATATACCAGGACTCGGCTTAGAATACATTTTATGTGAAGTTGATGTACTTGTCATGACTGAACTGAAAATAAAGAGGATGAAGTTCAAGAAGAACCTTCTTCTCTGCATGACAACTGAAGACAAAAGCTGAAAGATATACGAGGCACATGAAACAAAGAATCTGCGCCCAGGCCATTGTGCTGTTCAATGGAGATATTCACAACTTGAGTGATATTTATATACAGACTGCATATGTGGACAAATATTGGGGAGATAAATCATAAGTTCTTCCTTGTTATTTTAGTGTAACGTTTTTCTCCTCGTGTCAGGCAACGACAACATAGAGACTGGCTAAGATAAACAATGCAAGGCACAATGAAGTTTGCTAGTTTAATCGACTGGCTTCATAGCATCTTGCTTTTGCTCTCTTTGGGGGCTTCTCCACCTTTACATGCCAAGGGTGGGAAAACCAACCAAGACTAGCTAGAATTGATGAAATTGTAGGAACAGAACTACAAAACCAGCTACAAACTCCAAAACAGACTCTGTTATCTTAGTTCAACTTTTTTTTTTTTTTTTTGTCCTGAGAAGTTTGTAGTTCAATATAACATTTTAGATCGTATCGTGCGTTGAAGAGAAGGAAACTAATGCAGAATGCTCTAGCAGTTTTTTAACCCTCAAAAAAAATTCTTTCCGTGCTCTAGTACTATTTGTTTGTATGATGATGCCCTTAGTTTCATGAAGACGGTCCTGCATAAAGTTGGCAGCTGATAAATTAGCAAAAAAGATAAAAAGATGGAAGCTGATATTTAGGGTTGTCAAAAAAATTCAATATCCGTTCAAAGTATTTATATTCGTATTAGTATTTGAAAAAATCAAATATTATCCGTATTCGAAATAAATTGGATATTATTCGTATTCAGATTCGATAATTTCGGATACGGATATGGATATAGGCACATTCGTAACTTGTGCGAAGCACGGGTCAAGATAATTACTGTAACTTAAATTGATCATTTTTTCATTAAATTTTATAAGAATTATTTTATTTATTATAGAAAATACTTTAAAAAATGATAAAAGTACAAAAGAAAACTACGTTATTTATTCAACTCAGTAGTTTATAATAAAATAATTGTAATTACATCAGAATTCTAATAATTCTATAAGATACGAATCCAGAAAAAAGTACATTAAAATAGGATTTCACTTATTAATAAGATATTAGATGATAACTAGTGCGAATAACATGTCTGAGAAAATTTAATTAAATTGATCATTAATTTATTGTAAAAATTATGTTATTTACAAAGAATTTGCTTATTAATAAAGGTCATTTTATATATTAGTTATTTAAGTTTATTTAAGAAAATCGAGGAAAAAACTAAGTGATTCTAATATATACGTGAAAAGGTACATGATTATGATAAATACGTTTTTTGTGAACTAAATAGAGTTATAATAAAAAATTACAATTACAATAGTATTTAACAGTTGTATTATTTTATTAAAAAATAATATAGAATCCTAGGAGAAATAGAAATCTTAGTGGTGGAACCAAATTTTGGTATCGAAATATCATTAAAAATGGATTTGGTTTGTTATGAATAACTAGGACTGAGCAGAAAAATTGAAATGAAACTGAAACCGAACCGAAACTGATAAAAACCGAACCGATTAAAACCGAACCGAATTAAAACCAAAAAACCGAACCGA
This sequence comes from Saposhnikovia divaricata, assembly GCA_036435485.1. Lineage (NCBI taxonomy): Eukaryota > Viridiplantae > Streptophyta > Magnoliopsida > Apiales > Apiaceae > Saposhnikovia > Saposhnikovia divaricata. The sequence continues at coordinate 42,268,206 of CM071599.1, forward strand.
TACTAATGGTCCGGTTTCGGTTTTGGAGTGAAACCGAACCGAAAAAAATCGAAACCGAACCGATTATTATTATATATTTATATAATTATATATATTATATAATATATCTAAATTTTATTATAAAAATTATACATATATGTTTTAAGAATTACAGAATGATTAAAATTTAATTACATGGATGATGGGCCTGTCCAAAATCTTATATTTCAGCCCAAATCATATTCCAGTCCACTGCCCACACTTCAGAACTCTGTATTCTGCAAGACAAAGTCACGGATTTCTAGCTAAAGCTAATACAGTAATACCTAAAAACTAAATCACCCACCGAAGATCGAAGAGCGCCGCGCCACTGCACAAAATCGACGATTGAAGACTATATCCAATCATGTCCGAACAAACTCCTGATCAACAAGAACAATCACCTCAAGTGGTATGATATTCTAATCCAACGTAATTGTTCTTCTTTATCTTATTTGATATTATGTATTGATTTTTTTGTTATTCAAAGTTAAGTTTGATTAATTGATTTGAATAGCTTAGTAATTAAGTATGAGCTGCAAGTGAATTTTATGGTTTTTAGTTTATATCCTCTGGAGTTGCAAGTGAATTTTATTGTTTTTAGTTTATACTACTTTGTTAGTATGCTCTTTCTTTCCTTTTATGCTCTTTATTTTGTTTTTTGCTTTATATTTGTTTCTTTCCTGCTCTTTATATTTGCGGATATATGATTTTCATTTGTAGATACATGTTAACCTAGAAGATGATGAAGTGAAAGGTGATGATAATCACGAAGAAAAATGCGATAAGAAGGGTAAAAAAAATTCAGAAGCTTAGGATCACTTTGACATAGTAAAAGGCTGTCCAAAAGGTTTTTGAGAAAGCTAAATGCAAATATTGTGGTGTGTTAATTGCGTGAAATTCTCACCGGAATGGTACATCCTCTATGATGAGTCACTTGAAATTGGTGTGTTTTAAATCACCAAAGAATCTTGATAAATTGCAAAAGACATTGCAATTTGAGAGTTTGTCCAAGGATGATAACCATATGTATTTGTAGTCTTTTTTGATAAAATTGTAATAAAAGAATTATAATTGTAATAGAATTTTATTTATTTATTTTATAAAAACAACATATAATTCTAGAGGAAATAGGATCTAGGGGTGAAACCAAAATATGGTGTGAACAAAATTTAGTACAAAGTAGGTCCGCAAGGGTTGTCTCAATTGGTTAAAGAGAGGTCATCTTACCTCTTGGTCACAGGTTCGACTCCCACGGGAGGCGGATTTGTGATTATGCCATCCTGGGGCAGAGCCTGTCGCACTTGTGCGGTTTGCCTTGGATCACGTGGTTTGCAAGTTATTGCGTGAACCCATGGTTTTACCCAGAGCGCACCCGAAGGGTAGCGGCTGCGGGTTCCCATGTTAAAAAAAAAATAAAAAATTAGTACAAAGTAGTACTTTAAAAAGGAATTTTGCTTATTAATAAAGGTTATAGATATATATATTTTATTTATTATTTATTTAAGATTATTTTAAGGCAATCTAGAAACATAGCATACATGATTCTAGTTCTAAAAGACACGTTATTTGTATAATTCACTAAGATTATAGTAAAAAAAATTAAAATTATAACAAAATTTCAAACAATTTTTTAAGAAAATAACATGAATTTTTTTTTTGACAAACAAAAGGAGAAAACTTCATTAAAACAATTGAACCCAGCCGGGACAAATCCCCGAACTGTCAATTACAACCTGATTGTGAAACAAAAAACGAACTAAACAAATAGTCGCTTTGTTTTCAGATCGTTTTACAAGATAAATATTTAACATATTCTTGACATAAAAATTGATTACAATATATTCTCGAACAATCCAAACGACTACATCCCTGAAAGTAGTAATATCACAATTGACCTTCGCACAATAAAAACCATTGTTAGACAAGTGTTCATTACTCTCAGCACCCCAGCTATCTACATGCCGGATACCAGCTATAGACATGACGAAAGTGGGAGCCCACATAGGATGAACAATCTTTGGTTGTGAAAGGTGAGCTTTTGCAATAATCTTCACCACTCCAGTCCCGATGCGAGCTTTCTGGATCTCCAAAAACATTCTGTAAATCATTTTCAAAGAAACAAACATAGAGATAAATCGCACAAAACGAAACCACAAACGACAAAACATTTAACAATCGTACACAGAGCAATACCACGCCAAAAAGCGAGACGAAAGAAACTCAAAAATTCAAAAATCTCGGAATGACACCAAATTTTGGTATGATGATAAGTCGGAGATTTAGATTCTAAGGGTAATTTTTATTTGAAGATTCGAGTTACAGACCTATGCAGATCTGAAAAACTCAAATGGTTTTATTGAATGAAATGAAGGAAAACAAGAAAGAGGGGGTTAGATGCGAAGGTGGAGGGCCGAAAATATCCGTTCAAAATATTTATATTCGTATTAGATCTGAAAAACTCAAATGGTTTTATTGAATGAAATGAAGGAAAACAAGAAAGAGGGGGTTAGATGCGAAGGTGGGGTTAGATAATTTATATATAAATACATAAAAATTCAATAATTTTAAATTAATAAAAGTATACTTAAAAATATATATTAAAATTAATTTTTTTAAATAAATAAGCAAAGGTCCAAGTAAAATTAACTTTTTATTTAGTTTTAGAAAAGTTGAAAATAATTTTTTATTATTTTTTTATTTTTTTGAATTAAACTTTAAATTTATAATACAAAAAATTGACAATAAAAGGGATTCAGATCATTATCCGAATCCGAATAATATCTTTCAAATTTAAATTTGAATAGTTTCATTCAAATATTTTAAGATTCTCGAATTTGGATCAATTCATATTTAAATTATCTGTTTAACAGAACTACTTATATTTTTACAAAGATTAGCAACGTTAACCTCTAATACACAAAGCAATGAACCATCATATCTTCTGTGTTACAAGTTTGCTTTCAACATTTGATACTGGTGCACGAGTAACAACAACAATTTGAAAAGTCAGCGCGGATCAGAAAAAACCTAAACTAAAAAATTTGATTACAATTTTCGTTTGATAGTTGGCATAATATGTGTAATATAGGTGCATTTGTTGGCTTGTATCTCAATTTTTGCAGTCAATTACAAGAAAGGTAGAAAACATGATTTACATATAGGGATGGGCATTTCACCCGCCCCGCTCGATCTCGATCCCGATCCGATTTCCGTTCCGTTCGGATCGGGGATTCGGGAAATTTTTCAGGTGACGGGGAGCGGGGAATACTTTTAAAAAAATACGGGGATCGGGGATTAGGGGATCCCCGCCCCGATCCCCGATTTTAATTTTTAAAAAAATATATATTTATATATGTATATAATTAAATTATTATAAGTAAATAATTTACATATATTATTAGTGATTAAATATTTAATTCATTTTACATATTCAAAAGTTTAATAATAAAATTTAATTATAATAATTTAATTATATCTTTTAGTACAAATAAAAATCAATTCAAAATATTTTTTAGTGTAGGTCACTGAATTTAAAATATATATTATATATTATAATTCGGTAAATTAATTTTATTATGAAATTTGTTTAAAAATTTATAAAATTTAATGTTTTAATAAAAATTAAAATTCCCAATTCTCCACGAAGATCTCCCGTTCGAGGCGGGGATCGGGGAGTAAAATCCCCGTTAATTATTTTTTTTTAATTTTTTTTTCTGGTGCAACACAGAGTCACAGAGACAGTTATTTTTTTATTAAATATAATACATTATAATTTACTTGACCAAGAATAAAAAGAGTTAGTGTGTGTATCTTCTGGTAATCCATTTTTTGTGCGGGGCACATAACGTGTTTCTTTTTTATACTCCATTACATTTCCAACTCCATCGGAAACTTACTCCCTCCGTGGTTGTTTACCGTTATTATTTTTGGACGTCCCATCCATTTCTTTACATTAACAAAAATAATAATTTTTAACAATAAAATACATTATTAGATCCATTACTTCACTCTACTTTTTCAATACTTTACACTATTACACCCACTACTCCACTACTTCACTCTACTTTTTCAACACTTTACACTATTACACCCACTACTTTACTTATTTTAACAACAAAATCACTATTACATCCACTACTACACTATTATACCCACTATTTAAATTAAATTTTTTTGGTCTCCGTGTCCCAGCCGTCTGTAAAGAACCAGCTGGGACGAAGGGAGTAATTAACATGCATTTCTCGACTAATAAACAATTCAACTAACTTAAGTCCAAATCATGCTAATGTTTAACTAAATATTTAAATAATTATTTTTTAATTTTCCACTTGCGTACACCAATATAGAAAAATAATATTTCGGATTCGAATCATGTACACCTATTTACAAATAATTTTCGGATTCAAATGTTGTCATCTATGTCAATTTCATGTCGTCATTATATCACCACATGAAAATTTATGATTGCTTCAAATTAAACAACTTCAATTCCTCCACATTATACTCAACATATATATATTGTTCTTGGAGAGTCTACATTTTATGTTATCCGATTTTGATAGATATACAGAGAGTCAGAGACACATATTAAGAGATGGAGTTGGTCCTTTTGCCGGAAGATTGCATTGCTCATGTCCTCTCCTGCACGTCACCTCAGGATGCGTGTCGAGCTGCGCTGACCTCAACATTGATCAAAGATGTAGCTAACTCAGATTTAATATGGGAAGCATTCTTGCCACCGGATTATCAAGAAATTATCTCACGATCAACGTCTCCGGTGTCATTCAAATCCAAGAAGGAGTTGTTTATGATGCTTACTAGTCCACTACTAATCGATGGAGGAACAAAGGTATAAAATCTACCGTTTCTAAATGGAAATAAAGTCTCAACTCTTCTCGATGTAGGATTGAAGTGTTATAGATGATTTTTTTTTCAATTTTTGTCTAAACGATAAGATGAGCACTTCACACTTAATTCTCTTAATTGCATGAATTTTTATAGTTGCTAGTGTACATGTAAACATTTAATCTTGTAAATGAGTTATGACAAACTAGCTTCTCGTGCAGTGTTGCTGTGTTGGTTTTAGAATAATAAATTACCTAATTTTGCAGACAATCTCTCTGGACAAAGTAACAGGCAAGAAATGTTACATGTTAAGTGCAAGGGAACTCCATATCACATGGTCAGCAAATTCCCTATATTGGAGTTGGAAGAACTTGCTTCAGTCAAGGTTTGTGTTTAATTTGTTAATAATATCTCTACGTGATCATCATGCAATTTAAATTTGATACATGTTGTTTGGGCATTAATTTTAATAATATGTTAATTGCAGGTTTGCAGAAGTCAGTGAACTTGTAATGGTTTGGTGGCTAGAGCTATCCGCAAAAATGAACACTCGAATGTTATCTCCAAACACATGTTATGGGGCATTTCTTGTTGTCAAATTTGCAAACCGGGCTTTCGGATTAGACCACCTCCCATCTGAGGTATTGATTGAAGTTGGCAATTCCAGGTGCGAGGCAACCATTTGTTTGTGCCATAGCAAATCATCGGATCGTATTCGTGAACGCAGTGATGGTTGGATGGAGATTGAAATTGGTTGTTTTCACACAGATGATGGGAGTATTGAGAAACAGGTGAAAATGAGCCTGAAAGAAGTTAAGGGTGTGCACTTGAAAGCGGGTCTTATTGTTGAGGGAATTGAGGTTAGACCAATGTAAAAAATCATAGTTAAAAAGCATATTATGATCATATGATGGTATGCTTTTTTCTATTCTTTTTCAAATTCTTTGATTTTGAAATCTATGAATCAAGAAATTCAATGGCATTCAGATAGTTGTGTTCATGTGCCGTTTCTGGTACAGATATAAAGTTTTTGGTACTCTCTTGTCCTCGTCTGTCACTTTAGCACTAGTAACCATGACACAATTCTCCAATCAAGACTTATATCAGCTCCACAAACAATGTGGTCATGACATCGTAACAATTTCCACAAATTAGATCAAAGATAAAACACAATTGACACAACTTGTACTAAAGTGTTACACAATTTTATAACTAAACTTAATTTTACAATTGGACTGCACAAATGGACTGTGCATCTATACTATTACGGTCAAACCTGGATAAATGAATATTCGATAAACGAATAACCTCATTAAATGAATAATTTTTCCCGGACCCGACATAATAGAGATAGTGTATTTTTGACCTCGATAAATGAATAATCTCGATTAATGAATAAAATTTCCCGATCCCCAGTGTATTCATTTATCGAGATTTAACTGTATATCCTTTTATACTATACTATTATAAGTATATTTGATTAGTTGGTTAACACCTTCCAAAAAAAATTGTTCCCAAAAATAATAAGTTGAAAAATTATATTAAAAATATTAATTTATTGATTATAAACAACAAAATTTACCAATTAAATTGTTAACAACTTCCTAAAAATGACAAGTTAAAAAATTATATTAAAAATATTAATTTATTAATTATAAACAACAAAATTTACCAATAAGGCACAAGAATATATTTTAAAAAATTAAATAACATGTTAAAAATTCCAAATTCAGTTAAATTATACACCCTTTTTATATTGTCATCAAACAAAAAACACGTATTTAGCAATTAAATGAAAACTGTCAAACTTACTCTCAATTGTTTACATATTTAAAAAAACTTAACATATAATCCTTAATTTGTTTCATTAAGTAAACATGACCAAAACTTTTGGGACATGACCAAAAGAAATTGTAGCGAATATAAACAGGACGGAGGGAGTATATAATTTATCAAAAATAAAAATCCATGTGTTTGATAAAGTTATAAATGTTTTTAATTATATCTCGATTAGAATCATCACCCGCACACACTTCTTCCTATGATTCTTTCTTCTACGATTTTATGTTATATTAAATAATTTTTTAAAATATTATCGAATTCTTAAGATATTTAACAATAAATTTAAAACTAATGTTAAATTAATGATATTTATTTATGTCATGAAATTAAGTATGAAACATATGTAAATTTAAATTTAATAATTAAATATATCAAAAAATTTATATTAAATCAAATAATTAATATATTAATTTATAGTAGTAATATCTGATAGCCCGTATAATAAGCATAAGAAGATCTTATCCAAATTTTTGGTTGGTCTGCTCACGTACTACCGAATTCATATAATCCGTCGGATTAAAAATAGACGATCAAGATTAAATCACATTAAAAAGAAGATTATAATTAAAAAAGCATATAATTAGAAAAGATTGCATTATAAGTAAATTTTGAAAAGAAAATTATAATCTAAAAAGAATATTATTAAAAAATGTTGTATTAAAATTAAATTTTAAAATGATATAATTAAAAAAGGTCGTATTAGAACTGAATTTTATTTATTTTTTTATTAGTATTTAAAAAAATTCATGTTTACTATTTGAGCTTTATCTTGAGATCTATAAATCAGATTTTTATGATGTTGCAATCCACGCGAACCTCATAAAATTATCTTTGATTTAATGATGATTTAATAATTATTTTTCAAATCAAAATACTCAAAATCTCAAGAAAAAATATAATTACGAATTTTTACATTAATCCTATTCAATGTAAAAGTCCTATATTGATAATTTTATTCAATGTAGAAAACCTAATTATATATGATTTAAATCATTGACATATACATTTTCGTATTACTATATAAATAAACTTTTTAGCATATGACATATTAAAATATAAAATATTTTTTATGTTAGATCCAATGGTTTTCATCTATTTATTTTAAGATCTTTGTCGTACGGAGGACCAATGGCCACGCACGTCGTCGACGCGCCAAATCGAAAATAATAAATAAACTCTACTATGTTCGCACTTTACTACAAAATTATATCCTATGGCCATTATTCTAGAGACGACCTAGAGAATACGAGAGAACTACTAATTTTTATGATTCTATAGTAGAATCAAAGTTTTTTTGTGGTTCTATAATAAAAAAAACACCAAAATTCTGATTCTATAACATAACCAAATGCTGACGTGGCAGACCTGTTGACGTCATCTGCCACGTCATCACTGATGACGTGGCAGTGCCATGTCATCAATGATGACATCACTGCCATGTGGCACTGCCACGTCAACAGTGATGGCGTGGTAGATGACGTGGCACTGCCACGTCAGTAGTGATGACATGGTAGTGACACGTGTCAGTGCCACGTCAGCAGTACCGTGGTAGTGAATTTTATTTTTTTTGAAAACATTTTTGGTAAAAAAAAAAACAAAAAAAAAACTGGTTCAATTGTGGAATCAGAAAAAATATATGGTTTTCTCATATTCTCTATATAACAAATTCTCTTTAGAAGGGGACTCCCTATGGCCATTATTCGCCTAAGGAGGTTTAGGTGGTCGTCTGGTTGTAGGAGATTAAAAAGTTGTTTCATTAAAAATTAGAAATGGGCTAGAGAATAAGTTGGGCAAAAGTATTGATTTAAAAGGTAAAACTATGCTCCCCTAAAACACATGATAAAATAGAAAAATTAAAGTTGAGAAAATTATTGTTAACTAAAATTAATACAAAAATAATTTAGACTAAAGTTTGAAATATAATTCAAAGAAAAAAAATTTATCACAAAAAAGAGTTTCAAGAAAACCTAATTTTTAAAAAAGGTCATAAAAAAATTACTTTTAAATTTTACGACAAACATGTTTTTAAAATTTATACTAACAAAATTCAGCACAAATCAATAAATTATCAATTATTATTTTGCAAAGATTCTAGATTCGATACTAATGTTGTAAATAAATTAAAAAACAATCCGAAAATCAAAATAAAATAATTAATAGAGAATCTAAATATAATAAGTACAAAAAATCATATAATAATTTAAAAGTTACAAAAATATTAAATTTCATCAATAATAAAATTTAAAGTAAATTAATAAAGAATAAAACTAATAAAATATTCATCATAAACTTAATTAATTTCTATTATTATAAGAAAAAGAGTTGTAGTAGAACAAAACTTACACACAACTAACAAATAAGGATAAAATAACAAAAAATCATAATGAAAAATAAATCACAAATTCATTCTTTATATAAAATAAACAAGTACAAAAAACATACCATTAGAATTTCAATTCAAAAAATAATTTTAAAAAAAGAAGAATTTACATTTAATTACAAAACAATTTTTTTTTAAAAATATATGTAAAACAAGATATTAAATAAGTAATCAAAAAACATGTTATAAATGGAAATGACATATAAATTCAACAGAATATAATTTACAAAACAAACGCTATTTCAAAACAAAAAATCTAAATTCAGAAAATTGAAATCAATAATAAAATTTAATAATGCACTTAAAATAAATATAAACCAACAAAAATAAAAAAAGATAGTATAAACTTTCTTTAAAAAAAAAGTACAAATGTATGTGTGTTCACATGTATGTTAAATTACAATAAGTTTTCACATGTCTAAAGTATATTATATATTTTAATAAATAGAAGAAAATACGGTAAAAAATATGAAACATTAAAATATATGTTAGGTTAAACCTTAAAATATAATTTTCAAAAAAATCGTTTACCAAATAAAATTGTTTTAAGAAAAACATTATTTTAATAAATATCATTAAAGATTTTATTTTTAGGTTTGACAACAAATATGTTTCTAATATTAACAAATAAGGATACAATAGCAAAAAATCATAATTAAAAATAAGTCGCAAATTCATTCTTTATAAGTAGTAATAAACAACTAAACAAAGCATATCATCAAAATTTCAATACAAAAAATAATTTTTTTTAAAAAAAGAATGTGCATTAATTACAAAACGAAAAAGAAGTTTTTAAAAAAATATATGGTAAAATAAGATAATAAAAAAGTAATCAAAAAACATGTCATAAATGACACCAAAATTGAACAAAATATAATCTACAAAACAAATGCTAAATCCAAAAAAAATATCTAAATGTAAAAAACTAAAATCAACAATAAACTTTAATATAATGCACTTAAAACAAGAGATAGTACAAACTTTACAAATGTATGTGTGTTCACAATTACATAATCACATATCCATATATAAAAATAGTTAAGCCAATAACTTCTCACATGTCTAAAGTATATTATATAATTTCTAATAAAATTGAAGAAAACTCCCACCATATGAAATATTAAAATATATATTAGGCTAAAACTTAAAATATAATTTACAAAAAAAAATCGTTTGCCAAATAAAAGTGCTTTAAGAAAAAAAATATTTTAATAAAAATCTTTAAAAAATTCTATTTTTAGGTTTGACAATAAATATGTTTCTAAAATTTAAATTAAACAAATGTGAGCACAAATCAACAAATAAACAAATTCTTACTTTGCAAAGAAAAAATTTAAATTAAAAAAAGTGAACACAAATTAATAAATGAACATATTTTAAATTAGAAAGCAATCTAAACACCCACAAAATAAATTTATATTAATATCTAAATATAATACAACATAAAAACCCCTAAGATTACTCTAAACAAAAACACATAATAAACATCACATAAAAATATAAAATTAACATAAAAAAATCAATATTCAAAAAAATTTAATACCACTCATATTTCAAAAAAAGTTAAAAAATGCCAAAAACTATAAAAACACTATAACAAAATATCTAAAAAATTTATCAAACACCTTGCATACAAGAAATAATTTGCTAGAGAAATATAAACAAGTAAATTGCAATCATCCAAATATACCAACACAACAAGGTACAACGAGTAAATTAGCAAGATAAAGAGATATTTGACCCAAGGGTTATGAAAATTTAAGTACTTCACTCAAACACATATAAGCAAGATATAATCAACTCTACCTAACCAAGATAATTGGTGGAGCACACAATCGCTTAATTCTCTTCTAAAAACATTAATTTAGTGAAGCACATAAATTAGTTCTCTTGATACTAGCAACTAATAGTGAAGCACTACTAATTTAACTAAATCAAGGAATCAAACAAGAGAGGTTAAGACAAACCCAAGAATGAGAAGCTCAACCTAGGTATTTGCACTTAAAACTTGAGGATTTAGGTAAACTAAACCTTGTGCTACTACAATGAATGCACTAACAATTACGGATTAGCACAAACAATTAGCAATTGAATTTACAAGAAGAACAAATTGAAGCAACTTACAATTCACCAAGCAAAATCATAAACAATACAACTCAAGCATTCAAGATAGAGTGAAATAGATCTTACTTAAAATAAAATGGATTTATTACAAGAGCTCCTTTCTTGAGCCAAATAAATAAAGTTAGTTACTCATAATCAATGTTAGATTACAAGTAATAAATTCTTCTCTCTACTCCTACTAAGTACTAAACCTAATTGAATGTTCTAGATATGATAAGGATGAGATAAAGATGAGATATCATGTTTGGTTCACAACTATTCTATTAATACATCAATTAGACAAGAGGACAAGATAGTCAATTTGCTCCAAAAAAATTCCAGCAAGTGTTGTACGGCCTGTTGAACGGCCGTACAACAGCCCGTACAATAGACTGCTCCTTTTAAACTCTTTGAACGGCCTAGCCAACGGCCTGCGGAACGGCCGTGCAAGACAATTCTTCAAGATAATACATTAAAAACCTCCAGGCATCGCGAGCTTGAATCTTCTAACTTCCGTCTTTAATTTTCTTTGCTTTCTAAGCCCACAATAAGCTATCTTTTCAACAATTAAGCATATGAGGCACTGAAAGATGAAAAACATAATTAATATCAATAAAACTACATTCAGAACTAACAAAAATGCAAGAGAATGAAAGACAAAACGCGTATAAATTAAATACACGTTATCAACCAGACTACCGATTACCAAAATTATGGTCAAAATCCCTCTTACATTTATTATTGAAACTAGCTTATAACCCATGCGTTGCACGGCTTCTTTTTAATATTTATAATTATATTAATTTTTTTAATTTTATATGTTATTAATTTACATATTAAATTGTTGTTAAAAACGTAAAATTAGAAAAATAATCTTTAATTTAGTGATGATTTAGCAATTATTTTCCAATTAAATCTACACAAATATTGAAAATTTTTTACGTTAAAAATTCATATTTGATTTATGAGTTCTACTTGTAATTCATTTTGATTATCAAAATAACCTTATAATTATTTAAAGATAGTTCTACCAACAACCAAATACAATTTTAATAATAAGTGTAAGAGAGATTTTATCCAAAATTTTGATAATCGATAGTCCGATCCTCCATTCGATAAAGATCTTAAAATAAATAGATAAAATCAGTTAGATCTAGCATAAAAAAATGTTTTATATTTTAATATTTTATAAACTAAAATGTATATTTATACTGAAATACGAAAATTTATATGTCAATGATTTAAATCATATATAATTAGGTTTTCTACATTGAATAGCATTATCAATGTAAGACTTTTACATTGAATAGGATTAATAAAAATTTGTAATTATATTTTATCTTGAGATTCTGATTGTTTCCATTGGAATAATAATTATTAGAGCAACTCAAACCATACATGTTCCTTACTTATAATGTGCCTAGGTGGACAAATATATGGATTTTAGTTTAAAAATAAAGCTCCAACCCTGGCCCTCATCCCCTTTATTTTTTAGGGGAGAGAAAATATAACCCCTTATTTGAGGGATCAAAATTAGATCCCATATATCCTCCACCTCATCTACCACCCATCCCATTGGTTAATTTATAAGAATGTTCAAAATTTAAATTTCAAAAAACTACACTAAAAATTACTTTTAAAATATAGGGTATGAATATAGGGTATATGATTGGAGATAATTTTCATTACCTATATTTTTAATAATCCCTATTTTAGGGGTTAAGGAAAGGGAAGAGCATTGGAGTTGCTCTAAAGCTATCAATAAATTTAGGATAATTTTATGAGATTCGCATGGATTGTAAAACATCCTAATCTGATTTCTAGATCTCAAGATAGAGTCCAAATAGTTGATTTTTTTAGTACTAATAAACAAATAAATAAAATTCACTTCTAATACAACCTTTTTAATTATATCCTTTTCAGATTATAATTTTCTTTTTAAAATTCAATTATAATACAACCTTTTTTAATTATATCCTTTTTAGATTATTATTTTCTTTCTAAAATTCACTTCAAATACAACCTTTTCTAATTATATCCTTTTTAGATTAACGTGATCTAATCTTGATCATCTATTTTTAACTCAACGGATCATATGATTTTGGTAGTACAGTGACCAGACCAAAATTTAGATAAGATCCCTCTTATGCTTAATATATATAAGGATATAATTATATTTGGTTGTTAGTAGAACTATCTTCAAATAATTACAATGATATTTTGATAATCAAAACGAATTATAATTAGAATTCATAAATCAAGCTTAGCAAAAAAAAAAAAAGAATTCATAAATCAAATTGAATTTTTAGCGTAAAAAATCGTCAATTTTTTCTCTTCTTTGTTTCTGCGTAGATTTAGTTAGAAAAAAATTATTAAACCATCACTGAATTAAAGATTAATTTGTTAATTTAACGTGGGCTATAATCGTCCAAATCAAACTATAAGAATTCAAGATAGAGTACAAATATTAAATCGAACGTGTAAAATCTTATATATATCAATTTTTTAATAACAACTTGATATGTAAATTAATAACATATAAATTTTAAATAATTAATATAATTATAGATATTAAAAAAGGAGTCGTGTGTTGCACGGGTTATAAGCTAGTACTATTATAAATAGAGTAGGATATATCTGGTTGGTCGTTTGGTAACTAAATTTGGTACACTGAATAACAATTGTTAGATTTTAAGATAATAAAAAGGAACCGTTTGTTGTAATGTTAAAAGAACATTCTTTTTATAATATTTAAAATATTTCCATAGGTTCAAAGTTCGAATCCTTTCGACAACATATTATTATTAAACATTTATATTATCTTATAAGATAATATAAATAACTACTCCCAAAAGTTTAAGGTTCGATTCCCGTCAATAACATATTTTAGTTAAAAATTTATATTATCTATTTTCATAAACATTTATATTATCTTATAAAGCACTCTAAGAAATTCAAGATTCAATTTTCGTCAACAACATATTAAATTTCAAAAATTATATTATTTATTTTCAATATAGAAAAAAAACACTATCATTTAGAATAGTATCGAATATGTATTAATTTGTTTTAGTATATTCTATAATTTATTTACCTACTAAAATAACATTGGTCCCTGACAATCGATTGTCAGGGACCATTTATTCAACAATCAGTTTCCTGGTCGTTGAATCGTTGGATCTTTAACGATTCAATGACCAGGATTTTTTTAAAAAAAATTGCCCATTCCATTCCGCACAAATTTTCCACGGAATAATATTCATCCGTGGAAAGTTCTATCATTCCGCAGAAATTTTCCACGGAACACTATTCTCGATCCGTGGAAATTTTTCGCGGAACAGGTAATTGAGAATTTCAGAAAATAGTTATATTTGTGTCAGTCAAGTAAGTAAGGTTTTCAAATGATGCAACTACTTGGCAAAATGCAAATTAATTGAGTTGTCTTTCTATTCCACCAACAACAACAAACACATGCCGGTGGCGGGTAGACACGCGGTAGTAACTTCTTCTGTTTGTTCTGGAGCATGGCGCGCACTCGCTGCAAAGGCGAGTGGATCTTGTTTACAGCCGACAACCTGCAACAACAGTTCTGTTTGTCCGTTACTTTTTTACTCTCACTTTCCCATCCATTTCTTTACACTTTCCATTTTGGGATGTCCCAACCAATTTTTTATGTTTCCTAAACTAGTAACTTTTAACAATAAAATACTTTATTACATCCACTACTTCACTCCACTTTTTCAACACTTTACACTATTACACCCACTAACTCACTTATTTTAACAATAAAATCACTATTACACCCACTAACTCACTTATTTTAACAATATTACATCCATTATCTTGGTTTCCGTGCAAAAAACAAATGTAAACAACTCCTTGGGACGTAGGGAGTACTTCTTAATTGTTTTGATGTTAAAAATCCCGCTCAGTTGTCTACTCTTTTATTCCTTTCAGAGTATAGCGTTCCGCGATATTTTTCGCGGAACGGTAGAATCTTTCGCGGAAAATTTGCACGGATAAATAGTGTTTCACGAAAAATTTGTGCGCAATGGGTGAATTTTTTTTTAAAAGCATCCAACGGACAGGAAACTGATTGTTGGATAAATGGTCCCTGCCAATCGATTGTCAGGGACCAGGACCCAAATAACATATATTAAAATTATGAATAATAAAATAAAAATATTATTAAATAAGATAAAATATTAAAAATCATCCGTGCATCGCAAAAATTCTGACACGCAAAAATTCTGACACGCCACTGAGTCCAATATTAAAATATAAAATTTTTTGATACGGGAATTAATTCATTTATAACAAACTATATGATTTTGTTTTTTTGATACTGGAATATGGGTGCAAACAACAATGTCCAACAGTTGGGAACGGGGGTGATAGGCTAATGGACTCAGATGTTCAAGATGCTGTTATTCGTCCTGGCAAAGCAGAGTATATTGAAGGGATTCCTGGTTCTAGTTCTCGTTCAGAGGCAAAGGAGGATGGTGAGCAGATGCAGGAAGATTAATTTTTTTACCCAAGCTTTTTACTTGTAATTCTAGTATCTGTTATGATATATGCGGTGTTCTGATACGTAGGGGAGAATCAAACTTTGGCGGTTGAATAAGCATAGTTCTCATTTACCACATGAGCTACACCATTACCCCTTTTATTAGTTTTGTTTTTAATTAAGTTCAGTTATTTCAGTTCTGTTCTTCAGGTTTTTGATGTTTAAGTTATTTGTGAACTTAAGTTGGTATGAACTACACCATCACTTCTGTTCTCTTAAGCTAGATTATGTTGATGCTAATGCTTGGCCTTACTTTAATATATTATGCTTACCAAAAAAAAAAATTTAATAACAAACTATACGATCCAACATGTTAGCGCAAGGTCAATGGTGTGCTATATCTTGTGCTATAGCTATATTATAACACCAAATACTAAATATTAAAATCAAATGGTGTTCTATAATTTGTGCTAAAATAGCACAATGCTATAATTTGTGCTATATATAGCACAAACTATAACATTGTGTTATATTTTGAAACACCCCAAAAAGGTAAAATGTGAGTGGGAAATATAAAAAGGAGGGAAATCATTTTTACATTTACTTTGCTTCATTACTTTTTTAGCACAAATATCTCAAAAAGGTTAAATATGAAACAAGATATAACACAACCCATTGAAGGTATATTGTTATTTTAGCACCAAAAACTACTTTTTGATGTTATATTATAACAATAGCTCCATCTATCTTAGCACAACCATTGTCGTTGCTCTTATTCTTTAATTTATGAAAAACCCATTATAACAAATCTACCTTTTTTTTTTCTTTTTTAATTTTTAGCAAAAAGAGAAAAAGTATCATTTCAGAGTTTGATAATAGCAACACAGACGACTGAAGGAGTGATATAGCAACACAAACCGACCGCCGGTAATCTACTCTTGCTTCTTACAAGTTTTAATTCTGGGATATACATAAGTTCTTTGTTATAAAGTTTGAATCTTTATCTTCTTACTGTCGATTTTATGTACTACTATTTACATAGGCAGAGTTTCACACACACACACACATCATATTAGTTCTTGATTTTCACAACTTTTTAGATGACCCAGTTGAGTTTGATCAAGATTATAAACACTAGTTAGCAATTTGTGGTTGGAACTCAAGTTTTTTTCTTTTTTCTTCATAAAATTGTGAATTTCTTGATGTATGATAAGCATGATCTTGATATGAATCATTAATAAATAGGGATTTTATCGTGTTATTCGTTAATTTATGACTTAAGTAAGCTGTTAGACATGTGTTTGATACTTGAGCTTATTTGTTTTTGCTTTTAAGATTAGTGAATTTCGTCTAGGATGGACTAATTGGGTGCTTTGTTTTTTGTTTTTGCTATGATATATTGAGATGTATCATCACGTGTCTTGTTGCACAATATCACAATTTAGCAATACATGGCAACAGATCCACCAATGTTTCTGACTATATCATAGTTTGTGTATGTATAGAATTTCAGGCTATTTAAGTACTACTTATGTTGAATGAAATTTGTTGGCAGCTGGCTTGATAAAGAATTACTGTTGCATATAGTTTAATAGTAGCTTTCTTTGCTATAAATATATTCTTACATAAGGTGTCGATTTTGCATATAGTAATCAGGGTTGCTTGTTATTAGGTATGATTTTCATAAAAAAAATCTAATATCTATTCCATTGTAAATTTGATAGATTTCTCGTAGCGTCCTAATGGAGGGTGAAATATATGAGATGAAAAACACTGATGGTACCAAAAAGTCTCGATTAACAAACCCTGGTCTGCCCTGGAGCCAATGGCAGTTGCTCGATTCTATTCTTCCTACTGGTGGATTTGCTCATTCTTTTGGTCTTGAGGCAGCAATTCAAACTCGGATGGTCTCTGAGCCTGAAGATCTAAAAGAATACGTGGTTCATGTGTTGGAAAATACAGGAAGCCTACTTCTTCCTTTTGTTTATTGTGCATTTAGTTCGCCCGATGTCCAAACATGGTATAAGCTTGATAAGATATTGAATGCAACACTTACAAATGAGGTAGGGCGCAAGGCTTCAATAGCACAAGGATCGGCTCTAATGAGAACAGCAGCATCAGTTTTTACAGAAGTTCCATCTCTCAAAGCAATGCGAGATGCATCTTTAGGTACTGGAGTGGTATATTTCCACCATGCTCCAATCTTTGGGATGATATGTGGACTTCTTGGGTTTGATAGTGGAACAACTCAAAGGGCTTATATGTTTGTAACATTGAGGGATATAATATCTGCAGCAACTAGGTTGAATGTGATAGGCCCTCTAGGTGCTGCAGTACTGCAACATCAGGTTGCTGCTGTTGCTGAAGATTTATCAAACAAATGGATGGATCGATCGCTTGATGAAGTATGTCAGACGAGTCCTTTGCTTGACACTGTGCAGGGGTGCCATGGGTACTTATTTTCAAGGTTGTTCTGCTCTTAAACGCTAGAGAGGAACACTTAGGTTGCTCTGGCTTGTGCACCCATTTATATCTCAAGTCGGTGTTGTTACTTGAGTTCTTGGTGATGAAACTGATGCTTTAAACCAAGTAGAGTTATTGTAAATGTTGCCAGATTCAGATTTAGCTAAGACATTAGTGTTTTCCCTACGTTGGTCAAGTCCACTATGAACATTGTTGAATTTTTCTATATATTCTATTATCTTGAAACAAAACATTTGCAATTATTTAATTGCAACTTTTAATTATAGAATTTGTACATTTTCAGGTTTTTGTTAGAATTGCAATTTGTTAGTCCACTATGTAATTATATATGTTTTTTATGTTAAATTTTTAGGCTTGATGAAGTATGTCAGACGAGTCCTTTGCTTGACACTGTGCAGGGGTGCCATGGGTACTTATTTTCAAGGTTGTTCTGCTCTTAAACGCTAGAGAGGAACACTTAGGGTGCTCTGGCTTGTGCACCCATTTATATCTCAAGTCGGTGTTGTTACTTGAGTTCTTGGTGATGAAACTGATGCTTTAAACCAAGTAGAGTTATTGTAAATGTTGCCAGATTCAGATTTAGCTAAGACATTAGTGTTTTCCCTACGTTGGTCAAGTCCACTATGAACATTGTTGAATTTGTCTATATATTCTATTATCTTGAAACAAAACATTTGCAATTATTTAATTGCAACTTTTAATTATAGAATTTGTACATTTTCAGGTTTTTGTTAGAATTGCAATTTGTTAGTCCACTATGTAATTATATATGTTTTTTATGTTAAATTTTTAGGTTTTTGTGGATGAATCGTTCATATATAATAGCGTTTAATGTATATATATGTATATTCTCTTGTAGTGTCCTTATATTTTGACATCGTCAAAGTGATGCAGAGCTTGATTGTGTAGAAATGAAGAGGCCGTTCTTCTCTCTGCTCCATGCAAGTGGGGGGCATGGCCTGGAGGGACAGACTAACAACTAACAAGGTAAACTTACTTCGTAATCTTCTCTCTTTTTAAAAAAAAAAATTATTTCAATGTTCGTAATTTGCACAATATTTATTAGGAAAATTTCCTAGTACTGGCTATATAATAAGTTCAACTATCTGAAAATGAATGAATTTGCTAAAAAAAAATTGACTCACCAGTCATATTATATGTGCACCCTGATAACAACATCTGATTTGTAAAGCTGAATCAGTCGCTGGGCAACTCTCCTTTGGCATGTCTTTAACAACAGTTAGTGCCACAATTACATGCCAACCGAGAGTAGACCAGCGACCGCTCCACTTTGCTATATGTGCTTCTCTAGCTAGATTGAACCAGTTTTGTCCATGAACCTGATTGCAAGTTACTCGTCATTGCTCTCATGTGGTACTTGTATATATTTGTAACTCCTATGCTTTGTATATGACATAAAGCTAGGGGATGAGGAATAAACCAATTAAGAAATGGTATATGCTAGCCAGGTTCCCATTTATATATTCGTCAGTTTATTTATATAATAGTATAATACTTTCAGTTTTATTTTTTTTGCCAAGTAATCTTTCAATTTTTGGCCACTGCATCTTAGAAAGGCTTTTTTCTTATCCTTTACATGAATGATGCATATACAATATGCCTCTTGAAAAGCTTTTGATTCCAAAATAATTAAATTCCATCTCTACCTATGTACATATATGTTGCACACACTTAATTTGGCAAGCTCCTTTTTGGTAGAAGTATGAATAATATCATTTTAGGTTCAAAAAAATTATAGTTGCCTTTTTGGAATTAACAATTACTATTAGTACTTTCGTAACAATTCCAGTTTCTAGAGCAGGATATGCTGCTATTAACAGATATAGACCAATTATCTTACATACAGCACATGGTGCAACAATGAATTGGGGAAATCATTACTTTCTATCTATTCTTGCTGTACATTCTATTGATCTAACCTTAAACAACTTGTAGCACCAATAATGTATAGTTGTACACTAATTTACCCCTAACATATGCGATGCACACATCTTCTATTTCCTCCTACGGGAAAGCCTCTCCTGCAGAATTTTTTTCCCCATGTACCTGTATTAAATAAACCAAGGGACTCCCTTTATCATGAAAATCATTTATTTCAAATCACAATCTATCATCACATATATAATTGTAATAGCTAATTTAAAGTAGCGATATATATATATAGATACCTCCCAAGCATCATAACAGTAGCTTGAGGATTCGTCCCAGGAGAATCAAAAGTAAATGTCGAGCTATCAACAACCCTTAATGCATCGACACCAAGAACTTTGTAATCCTGATCAACAACCTTGCCAACTTGACATCCTCCGTGATAATGCCAAATGCTCATAACTGTGTCCTTACAAAATTGTTCGACAGAAAAAGTTGAGGAGAGGTGTCTAGGCCTCAAGTTTATAGGAAGGGCCAACATGGCGTTGATAAGAGCTTGTGCAGGTACAAGAGGATATCTATACCTGGCCATAGCTCTGGATTTAGCCACCTTAATAACAACATTCATTCCCTTTACACACTTTTCCAAGTCTTCTGGTTCTTTAAAATAATTAAAAGTGACCAGTGGATTATCTTTTGCGTCCAGCGTTACAAGTTCAAGATGACCTGATGAGACTGGACCCATAATCTTTTCAAGTATGATTCCGGCTTGAAGGGGAGATCTCAGGATATTATCAACAATACCTTTCACTGATGCAGTTAGTGCATTTGGGTCCAGTCCAAATTGTTTAGTCTGAATTAATTTAACAAACATCACATTAGTGATTAGACTATTAATTCTGTCAATATAAAGAAGCTTATAAAACCCCAGCAAGGAAAGTCAGCTAGTTGAGAGCATGTTGATGTATATGTGATCTACATGTGAATTGCATACATACATGCACACCATCTATGTTGACAACTTGTTTTGGATTCTATGTCAGTGCACAATACTAGATTTATACACTGTTTAATGCCTTTGCAAAGGAGGAAATAAAATTTTCTATGTTAGGAAACTGTAGTAGACCTGGTTTGTGATTCCTTCTGGTAATTTAAGAGCCCAAGTCAAGTCAATGGATCTACTAGCTGATTCAATGTAGCTTCCGAAAGGGGTGATTCCCACAGGTTGAATGAGAGAAATTTCAATGGGATTGGGTGAAGGAATGATAATTGCATTCATAGGATTATCAGCCATCCCTTGCCCGACCATGGGCTGGTCTAGAACTACGTTAATCCCTTTTCTCTTAAGTTGTTCGGCGGGCCCAATCCCACTCAGCATCAACAGCTGGGGGCTTCCGATTGCACCAGCTGCCACAATGAGTTCACTTCTAGGATCCTTACTCAAGTGTGCAGTGTGAGAAATGCCAAGTGAGTCTTTAAATTCAACTCCATCCACTATTGGTTTCCCTGCAATTTTTGTATATTCCAGTAGAGTAACCGTTAAATCATTCTCAGTTTCTTATCTGTAATAAGTTGTTACATGAGTATCATGCTATACAGGGGTCATGTGTGATGTACTTCAATTCTTTAGAGACTACGGATGGATTTCTCTACTGCATTAACACAAAACTTAGCAATACTAGACCTAAGGAAGAAAATACCTGCACGAGTATTTTTCGATTCCCCCTCCCCCTCAAATCAAAATGCATGAATAATTGAATATAAACTTGCCTTCAGTTTTGAACAAAATCCGCTGTACTGTTGCATGAAGGTGAACAGATATTTTAGCTGGATCGGCATACTCTAACAAGTCAGCAGCAGTCTTTCTCTTTCCATTGCTATCAAATGTTGAACCACCAGTTTTTGTCCCCTCAATATGTTCGTACGTAAAACCATTATCCGGCATCACACCCGCTTCAAGCATGCCTTCCCTCACTGCAGATTGCCACTGCTGCAATTGTGGTTCGTGTGCCACCTTGTTCTCAACCCATTCATATGATTCCTCCACTAGTTGTGGATCCCAACCTGATCTTGACACAAAGTCTGAGCTTGCCCTGGTGTAAAATCCGGCATTCAAGGCCGTTCCACCACCCAAGACACGGGCACGGTGGGTTATAACTCCATCAGTCGAGATGATTAACTGAGAAGCTGATGCGGGTGATATATCTGCAAGAGTGTAAGCAAAACCAGCAACGTTGCTGATTCTAGGATTACCGTAAGGCAAACCACCCCTTTCTATTAGCAAGACATTTGCGGCTTCTGATAGAGTTGCGGCTAATGCACAGCCTGCAGTCCCTCCTCCGACTATAATGTAGTCGTAATATGCCACTGGTGGAGCCGATATTGAATTTTTTGCAAATGAATTGAATGGAGCTGGCATGGTCAAGACACACATTTAGTTATACCATATTTTATTATTTAACAACCCATAAAACAATTGCAACCTTTGTGATTTAGCAAAAAAAAAAATAAAAAAAATTGCAACCTTTGTCAAGGCTAATTCACATTTTACCATTTATTATTGTTTTTGCTCTTGTTTTATATGAATTCATTCAATATAATCATGTATTATATTACCTGGTTCTGAATAACAGGCCGAGGGCAGGAAGAAGATAATTGCAGCAATAGCTGCAGGAACGAATCGCCAATTGGTTAAAATCATAACTTGAAACACACTTAGATTTATGTAACTCTTGTTTTAAACATTGCAGGATATCACTTATGGCGGACTTGTTAAAATCTTTAACTATTGATAGATTTATTAGAGAGTCAAGCGATGTCCAAAGAAGTGCCTACAGGTAACCCGCAAGGCCAGGCTTAATTTTTGTTCACTTAATGTGGTAGTATTTTTCATACATTTACCGCTAATAGGTAAACGGTTTCAATAATTTAAGACATCGAGTGGTCATTTAGAAACCATATTCTCCCCTGATTTATGAGTTATATATACAAGCTTATAGATTATTTTTAAATATTTTTAAAATTATATGATTAAACAAAATAGAGTATAATAATTTATTATGGATATAATTTAATTTTTTAATATTAATTAATAAATTAGTGGTAATAATAATAGTTATTTAATAAATGACATGTATTGTTTAAAACTAATAATATAAAATCTTAATGTAAATTTGTTGTTGACGGGATTCGAACCTTAGATCTTTAGAAGAAGGATTTAAATATAGAATATAACTTATAATTAGATCTAACCGTTATCTTTTATTTACTAAATATCTAATGGTCACTAAACAACCAAATTATCAATTATCCTCTAGTTTGCTTATTATATAATAGTATATATATATAACTATTATTCAGCCTGTCACCATGATATGATATTTATTTTTGGGGTTTGGTGTTAAAAATTGTTGCACTATACAAAAAAAATATTGGTAAAATAATTTTTTATGAAAATTCAATAATTGTTTGATAATATTTTTGCTATGTGCATGTTTTGGTATAACATAAGAAAATAATATTTTTGTTAAAAATTTGATGTTGAAATAGAAGTTAATTCGCGCAAAACAGTTTTTAAGCGAAACAGGCTTTTCAAAAAAATTGTTCTTGTATTTTGCCAAACAATTTTTTTTTTTGCCAAAAAAGTGAAATTGCATTATAATTTCAAATCATTCAAAAGTACGTGAAGAATTTCCGGGTAGACATCCCTCTCCACACACAATCAGCCGACAAACAAGTGTATCTCACTAGGAAATGAGCTAACTTGTGCGCAAATCATTTAACAGAATTTAAGATTACATTTATAGTTATCTTTCAGAAAAAAGATGTTATTATTTACGCAACAGATTGTAATATATGTTTTTTATTCAAAACTTAATTAAAACTATTTTATTTATATAAAAAAAATTGTACTAAATTGTATTAATTTAACTTTGAGCTGGTCAGGCAAGACTGGTGTATCTCATCGTCTTAGTTAATTTGTTTGACAAAAGGATTGGGATATAATTTTTCCTAATTTAATTAATTTGATAAGCAAGAAATTGAGTGGTGGTTAAAGTTAGGTATAGATGTGATAAAATTATACGAGTCATATTCAGTTATATGACGAAGAGCTTACAACTAATTCAAGATGAGTAAAAGAAAGAAAAACGTAATCTTTTACTCATCTCAAACCGGCTGGACACTCCCATCTCCGAACCGTGATATATTTGAAGAGCTTTTATTTTACGACAGAGTTGCATAACTTGTTACAATCAGAAATCACTTAGAAGTTAGAAAGCTTTAAATATAACAAGAAAAAACAATGCATCATACATAACAACTTATTTTAACAAGCTCTATTTATACAAACTCTATAAAATAGCACCATCGATACAAAGAACCGGGAGATCTTAATAACTAGTCCCGGAAAACATCATCAGGATCATGCAATGCAATTTTCGACTCGATTCAGTTCGGTTCGTTTTTGGTTCTCATCATCCCTAGTGACAGCATTTAGATTGAGAAATCACCTAGAATGCTTTTTAACATAACGAGAAAAAACTCACGTAACATAATTTTAACAAAGCTCTACTTAAACAAACTCTATACAATAGCGCCACGCCATCTATACGGAGTAGGGGGAGATCTTAATAAGGAGTCCTGGAAAAACATCATCAGGATCATGTATATGAGGGTTATTCTCAACTATGAAAGGATCACCACACTTTTCGCTGATTGTATGCAAAGTCTCCCCCTCTCTTACTACATATATTTCTTCACATGCCCACCGCTGCTGCTGCTGCTGCTCGTAATTTCTCGTGTCGTCGACGATGTCCGGACAAGTGCAACAATACAACTCTCTAAAACAACTCATCAATAAAATGCATATCACAATTCCATGTATAAATCTATCGCATGATAATGTATCATCCATCCACATACTAGTATTTTTGCTTGACTCCGGCGCCATGTGATATGCATGCATAGAGAATTTTGAACCTTTAATCTTGCGAAATCTATCATATATAGGAGATGCACATGAGAATACAAATTCAACAAGGAATAGGGTATGGGAATGAGATGCGTAACGTGGTGGGAACTGGAAATTAGTAGTGGGCGTCCCCGTTCTACTGCCGGATATTATTTCACATTATTATTTTTTGTAATTTTCTCTTTCAAAGATATACACTATCCTATTCCAATATTTTATCTCTACTACTGCTTTCTGCTTGTTATGTTATTATATTTTATCTTAATAATAATAACAGGGGTTGGAGTTCTTGACAAGATGAGCCACTTCGGAGTTTGCTCAAATACTCGGTATGTAAGTAAATATATTGCAAAACATTGGATATAGCAAAAAAAATATTTTACTTTTTAACATGTAAACTAAAAGTGTATTTATATTGATAGACGAAAAAGTGAATGTTAATGATTTAAATCATATTTAATTTAATTTTCTACATTGAATAGGATTATGAATGTATGTCTTTTACACTAAATAGGATTAATGTAAAAATTCGTAATTACATTTTCTATTGAGATTTTGAGTGTTTCCATTTCGATAATAATTGTTAAATCATTCCTGAATCAAAGATAAATTTATAACTGGGCTGTAAAATCATCCAAATCTGATTTGTAGATCTTGAGATAGAGCACAAATAGTAAATATAAACTTTTTAATAATAATAAAAAAAATTAAATATAATTCAATTGTATCCTTTTTTTTAAATATATCGTTTTCATAGTGTAATTTTCTTTTCGAAATTCAATTCTAATTCAACCTTTTTTTAATAATATCCTTTTCAGATTATAATTTTCTTTTTAATATGGTATAATCTTGATAGTCTATTTTTAAAAAGATTAGATCGACGTTTGAGATTAATTTGGTAGTACAGTGACGAAAATTATGGATAAGATCCCTCTTCTGCTTATTATATATAAGAATATAATTTTTAAAAATAAAATATTATAAAAAGCCCAATAATAAAACACATTAAAGTAACATTAAAACCACAAGATATAATTAAGCTAGTCCTTTTCTAAATAAGTAAGTAGGATTCAAAAACCTAAAAATAAAATTTAGTTTTAAAAATTAAAAAACATGAAAGTAACATTAAACCCAATACACGATCTAGTTTTCTTCGAAAATTAAATAGGATCTTACCTGGGGAGCAGGATTCTAACATGGAAACATCTCTTAAAGATTTAATTAAGGCAAGTACTTGTGCCGTAAGTATATTTGATTATGATTCGAAATCCTTTACAATAAACACTTGTGTCCAAGTTATAAATCGGCCCCTGAACCTCACACCAGCACTTATTTATACATGGCTGTGCCCCTAATTACAACACAATCCACCTCTGCTTCTCCAAAATTTTCAAATAAGAAAATACAGTCATGGCTCAAAATTTAAGTAATGGCTCGTACAGTTTATACCAAGAAGAATTGAGAAAAGATTGCGAAGCTGCATTGCTACTTTGTAAAATCAAAAACCAAATTCTTGATCCTCAAGAAGCTCATCAATTAGAACAAGAGAAACTTCGACAAAAATACATATCGCTATGCAGTCCTTCGAACATCCATCGTCCTCTTCCTCCTAATCCGGTGTGTGGACTTGTTGGACAATATTGTAGCTTCCCTTTGGAGAAACTATTGACAAAAACTGACTTGAAGACAGATCAAAGAAGGTTACTATTGAGAAAAAGCGATGTGAAACAATATTTGTATCCTTTGTTGAGCACAGGTGAAGTTAAGAAAATCGAGCAAAGGGAGATTTGTGTGAATGTTTATGATGGGGAAGGTTGTAAATATGAGATGGATTTCAAGCGTTGGGGAGAAAAGGCTTATGTGCTTACTAAGAAGAACTGGCTTAAGTTTTGCAGTGATCATAATTTGGTTGAAGAAAGAGACCGGATTACTATTTGGATGTTCAAGCATGCTTATATTTATGATCAGCTTTGTTTTGCCATTGTTCCTAACTATAAGCAGCAGCTAGCAGAAGGAATGACGATGAGACTAATTTAGCTAGCTAGGTTTATCATTATATATAGGTATGTTGTTAATTATTGATTAATTTGCTAATCATGAATGGTTGCAATATGATTATCTTGTCATGTTCAAAATACCAATACTGGTTTAGACATGATGTTCGTTGCTAAGTATGATGATTGTTGTAGTTTTAAAACATGTTTGGCTAAGTTTTATGTCTGTTCTTTTCGACGACTTCTTTTTGTTGCTTTGCAAAGATATCCTTTTTCAATATTTATTCATGAAATTTTAATTTTTTTATGTTAGTGTTTTTAAAAATTGTTAAGATTTTTATAATTAATAATATAAATATAGATATTTTCATATATATTTGATGGAGTTCAAATTTTAAACCAGCTAGCGTAAAAGCTCGTACAAAGCGACTAATTTCTCGTCCAAAATTGTATATATATATAGGTTTTTGCTCAAATACAAACTAATCCTTAAATACAAACTACAAACTAACATTAAATATTTTATATTTCATTTCTTCTAATGGCCCCATCAGGGGCACCTTCACAAAAAGTGTTTTAAATTCTTGGCTCCATTCAGCAGCAAAAAAAAATAATAAAATTACTGTTCACTGCTGACGTGGCAGTGACGTCAGCAGTGAACAGTTTTTTTTTTTTTTTTTTTTTTTTTTTATAGTTGAATGGAGCCAAGAATTTTAAACACTTTTTGTATTGGGGTACCCCTAGTTTGGTCATTAGATTAACTTGAAATATTGGATTAGTATTTGGTTTTTAGTTTGTATTTAATATTGGTTTGTAGTAGTGGAGTAGGACTATATATATATATATATATATATATATATATATATATATATATATATATATATATATATATAATATGTGTGTGTAATTAAAAGTATAATGAACGATAAAATTCCGATTTATCTCATATTTTTATAGTTTTTTGTAAGATTGCGTACCAATTTCTTAAATAAAATATTTTATAAATTGATTAGATTTCATAAAATTTGGATAAATATCCATATGATAATGATCACATGAATACTTATAATTGTTAAATTAATAATTTAGTTTTCAATTGCGTGAAATGAACTTTATCAAATTGAGTATTTGAGTGTAAAATAAATAATTATCTTAGTAAAATTGCTTGTGTATAATATAGGCGTATGTAAACTCATTTGATTTGGTAAAAATGTGGTCGTTTATGTAAGATTATATTTTGAGACATATTACAAAATCTCTTAATATCGATTAAAAGTCATCTTTATGGCTGTCTCGATCATTTTTTACACATAAACATTTATATACTTTTAAAATCAGATATATGTTTAGTTTTAGTATGATGTTTATTACACAATATCGAAGTTCAAATTAAAAGTTGGGTAAATTGATTTTTTTTTTTAAAAAAATAATTTTAAATTATTTTTCAAATCAATTTTAAAGTTTTCTTAATATTTCAATCGATGTAAAATATGATTAAAACAACCTTAATGACATGTATATGTATATGAATTTAAAATCAATTCTTTTGTTTTTATCGCATATATCTAAGTATGTGTTATAGTTCAACCATTAAATGTTATATTAATCAATTTATTATATTATCAAAATTCATATATACCATACTTTGTAGTCGAGTAATAGTCTAATTGATCATTGTAAATAATTATTGTATTTTTGTAATATTTATGATTCAAAAATTTAAATATTTTTGTGATTTAATTTCAATTATTTTACGTATATATTTAGATTTTTATATTTTTAGACCGGTCATAAATTTAAATCGTTGAAAGTCTAAATAGTTGGTCGACCAAAACCCTCTAATATTACTCACATATTTAAAATTTTATATACCTAAAAGTTATGTGCTGCAGTTATTAATTATGTATGATTTGATAACTAAAATTTAAATATTTTTTAAAATCGAATCTTATGTTTATTTCAATAAAAATAAATCCTTTTTTGGACTCGGTAGCATTATGTATAATCTAAAATTTTATTTTTTATATCAATTATTTAAAATGGCAAAAGAGAATTGTAGAGTATACTCAATTGATGATAAATAATATAAACGGACATTTCATTTACTCAAAAATAAAAATAAAAGAGGATGAGACAAAAAGAGAAAATGTGGTTTATCTTATAATATTTTTTTTAAGAAAAAAAATCAAAATTGAGTGTAGCACACTTAGTTATGGCATGAGTTTGATAGGGGAAGGTCGGTGGTTCAATTCCCAACACTAACATGATTTTATCATTTCTCACATAATTATTAAAGCATGGCATTTTTTGTAATTTTTGAAAAAATAAGGGTAAAATCATAGTTTCACAACCATTAAAATGACAATTTTTTTCTCTTATGTTGAAGATTAATATATAGTAATAGATTTATGGAGAATAAAACATAGAATATTTCAATGTTTTATATCTAGCAATTTTCTTCTATTTATTTTAAGATATTACTTTTTTTTAATATTGTATCGTGACGACCAAAAGTTTGTACAAGATCATTGTAACGCTTATCTTTATGTTAGGAATTATGTTGTTCTTGATGATATTTGTAAAACACCTAAAAACATGTATAAGTCCTTTTGTAACTCATCAACGGATGGCATGCTTATCAGCATCCATTGATGAGGTATCTTATCAACGGATAAGTATGTAACATGCTATGAAGTCTCAATGGATAAATTATCAGTTGATAGTTTTCTAAGTCATGTTGACTATCAGTGGATATGCAAAATAGGTTAGCTAACTGTAAATAGGTTGTGCTTTGTAATTCTGTAAAAGTTATATGAGCGGATACATATACTACGTCAACGGATAACAACTTCAACGGATAGCATTCAACCCATCAGCAGCCTCAACGAATAATCACTTCAACCAATAATGTCTTGATTCTAGCAGTTGATAGTGACTTGACATGGCTGACAAATCACATGGGCTGATGGACTTCAAAATAGCATGGTAGTCAATATTGGAAACGAAGAAATAAAAGAAACATTCCTTTTCTAAGCAAGCAAATTGGATGATAAAATCAAGAAATATTTTCCCAAGACAATCAGACAATTTGCATCACTTGAAGACAAGGAATGAAGCAGCAACCCTGCAAATAGTTCGACTTTGTAATATTCTGTTAGGTCCAATATGTTTGTAGAAGGGGGGGTTGAATACAAACAGTACTGTTTAATCGAAATTTTTCCGGATAATTTAATTTATATTTTGACAAATTTGAGCGGAATTAAATGAAACAAAATTCAAGTTGAATATAAAATTATATTAACTTGAGGGGTTTGTTACAAATACAATACAGAATTTATATCTAGTTAATAAAAACAAATTAGAAAATTCGACATGAATTTTTCTAGATTTGTTAATAAAAATTTAGATATAGATTAGGAGTAAAAACTCGTTAATATTACAAGAGTATCAAGTAAACAAGTTCTATCGGATCAGATATTAAAAATAAGATGAACTTGATTTTCTATGAATTTTTCTGCTCCTGCAGGTTGTGTTCTTGATGAGAGAGAAGAGAGTAAACTGCCTTGAATGTAATATTCTTGTCTGTGTTGTTTTGTGTCGTCTCTGTCTTCATATATATTATTTTCTGCCTCTTTATCTTCAAATATAACTGTCAAGACAATAGGCAATACAATCTATTCTTCCAAGACAACCATTTTTGTACTGCCAAGACAATAGGCAATACAATCGTCATGACAATCAGGTTCTTCTAAGACAATCAAATTCTGAGATCTTTGTCTTGCTTTATCAAAAATTATCATTCTGTATGAAGCTTTTTCTTTTTGATCATTATCAAGACAATCTGATTTGAACTGTCAAGACAATCGTCAAGACAATCAAATCAGATTTTTATTCTTCTTTTTTAAAGCTATTCAGAATTAATCATCACCAAGACAATCGGAAAGACAATCACAGATTGTCTTGCTATACTGATTTACTCCTTCAAGACAATCGGCAAGACAATCGATTGTCTTGCTAGTTCATTTTTTCAGTTTTAAATTAGACTGATTACTAAATAATCTTTTTAATTTAAACTTACTTAAATAATAATTATTCAGATTTAATTAATTTAATAAATAATTTAATTAATGAATTAATTCCTGATGAATTAATTTATTAATTAAATTGACTACTTGATTTAAATTAATTAAAGAAGAATAATTATATATCCTTGGATTGTCTTAATTTTTTTTTGAATCACTGAAAGTAATAAAGGAATACCACTGAATATTTTGTTGACGTTCCATGCACGGTCTGGTTCATGAACGACTAACTTCAATGATTGTCCTTTAATTTTCACATTAAAAATGTGATTCATTTTTCTTCTCATTTCTTTCTCCTTCTTGTACTTCACTGTATTCTGTCTGAACCTGTCACTCTAGAAATCTCTGTCTTAGAAATAAATCCACTTCTTTGATGCTATACTGAGGCTTGATCAGCAATCTGAGCTTCTTTTAGTGTAAAACATCAAAACTATAGATTGACTTTAGGGTTTTTCTTCTAACAGATAGTACCTCCTGAGATTCCTGTGACAGTTAAAGTTATTTACTTATTACAATCTAAGCTTAAGTTGAGTTGAGTCCTCGAACTACAAATAGGCTGTGTCATATGCCTTTCAATCTCCCCCTATTTGTTTGTTAGAAGATAACAAGCAAATACCTAGAGGATTACTCAACTAACTCAACTTAACTTAGTAAAAGATAAAACTTTAAATACAAAGTAAATAAAAAAAAGGTTCTGGTTTATATTTAACATTGTCCAGATTCAAACATAAAAGATAAATACAAGATAGATGATCCTCTAGACTGATCATATAATACAATTTTCTATCTTGACCTATCTAAGCCCTAATGATATCTATAACGCCTTAGAATTTCTGTGATATTTATAATTATTTATTTATTATTAAATGTGAATTGTGTGACGTGATTATTTTTGAGGAAGTGAAATATGTGTGATTTTGTTTTGTGGGTTTATTTGATGATTTATATGTGTCAGATAAGTCTACGTATTCTTATTTTTATTTTGGGGATTAAATTCTAATTAAATCATATGTTATTTATCTTTTGGAAATTTTATAAAATCATCAAAATTAGTATAAATCACGAAATCTTTTGCATTATTAAATTTATTAGTTTATTTGAGTTTTAAAAATATTAGATGGATTTATTTTGATTTTTAAGGATTTTAAAATGATTTTATGAATTGATTTATGTTTTATTGATTAATTCTTGTAAAATTCATATTTAATTCGTTATTGATCCTAAAAATATTTTAAAAATACGTGGGTGATCATAATTTTACACTCCCTATTTTATAATTTTAAAATTTAATGTTCCACCCATTTTCTATTTAATTTTGATTTTAGAAATGTTTTTGTGAATTTTCAGCAAATGTGAAATTGTTATTTTGCCACCCCTTTTTATTTCCAAATCCCTAATTACCTAATTGTTTTAGCAGCTCAGTCTTGGTGCTTCTCGAGCTCTCTCAAAAATCTCTCGCACTCTCTCTTTCAGACTCAATCTCTCTCGCTCTTTCTTCAATCTCTCTCTCCGCGTCTCTATAATCCCTCTCTCAAATCTCTTTCTTCCTCAACTGCCTATTCCCTCTACTCGTATATATACGTATATGTGTGGGTAAGTATGTATACTAGAGTGTGTGTATCGCTGCGTGTATATGTATGGCGATGTATGTGTTGTATCTGTGTTCTCCTTAGTTCCTGAAGCATCCCTGCGAATCCTTTACTTCTCTATGTGTACCAGTTCAATTTTTGGACTGTTAGTTATGCTGTGAGGTTGTGATTGTTGCGTGTGTGTGGGTATGTTTGTGGATGAATAGTCGATCTTGATGAGTTCTGATTTCTACTTATTCCATTATAGTTGTGCTCGAATTAATTGATTTTTTTTATGATGATTAAGCTTGGTTACACAGTGATGCTACTGTTATAATTGTTTGAGGATTCTGAAAATTCGAATTTATTTGTATAAGGATGAATTATTCGGATTATGATGAATTATGTGATTTTAGAAATTGTTTAAGTATGATTTGGTAATTTTATTCGAAAATGAATTAAATTGTTATTTGACGATAGGTATAATTTATTCGTATTAAGTGAAATTGTTATTGGTACATAGAGATTATAATTAGAAATCCTTTGGGCTTGTAGGTGGATTTGTAATCCATCGGATGTATTTGATTATGATTTGAGTCGGTTGAACTCCGACGGGATAGTCCATTTTATAAAGGAAACTCTGCCCGATTTTTGTTAGAATTATAGGTCATAAAATTTATAGTATGAGATTTTAAGTTGTTTTTAAAATTAAGCTGGTATTATGTATTAAATGCTTAAGTGGCTTATATGATTTCATGTCATAGATGCTATGTGTTTAGTTGCTTAGCTAATAATGGTAAGTTGTTTGGTAAGTAGGTATGATGTAAGTTATCTATATATATATTTATATATTTAGTTATTTATGTTAGTGGTCATGGGTTAACGCAAGGGTAGATTAAGGGTAAATGTTTAAAGATGAACGTCTAGTATTTTATAGAATTCTGAAGTAGTGTTTTTATATGTGTAGATTCGAAGAGCGTAGACTTAAGGGATAAAGGAAAGGCAAAGGCTGAGAGTTTTTGAGCCAAGTGACTAGCGTGGAAATATTTGGTTAAGGCAAGTAACTCGAACCTTTTATTTCAGTTCAGGTTCTTTCAATTATACATGAATTGTTGTTTAAATTCTCATAATTTCTTGTCGTTTCCTTCAAGTTAATTGTAGAATCCCTTGCACTACACTGTTTAAACCATATTAATTATTCATTGTTTAAATTCTCATAACTTAATGTTGTTTCTCTCCAGAAATTGTTGAATCCTTTGCAGTACACTGTTTAAACCCTATTAACTATTGCATAATCCTCTATACTTTCTTGTTACCCTTATAGATTGTTGTTTTTCAACTACTGTACTCCCTCCTTATATTAATTCTTGTTGAATTATAAACCCCGTTGTATGTTATACCTTTTGTATTAGCTCAAACCTTAATTCATGCTTAATTCTTTAATCTGCACTAACCTAAATACACCTTATAAACCTGAAACTAAACTCCAAATCCCTAATTCTTATTAAATCCCTAATTAATTAATTTCCCTTATTGCTTAAATTCCTATTTCTTTTCCCGAGCCATACCTTGTTCGATACCGCCTTGTATTACACCTCTAAAATGGTCATAACTTGATAAACCTTTATTTTTAAATACCTGTGAATCACACTTGAACCCTACCTTGCGAACCTTATGCAATTAAATTAGATTTCTTACTTGACTTTCAGTCACTTATTCTTGAAGTTAAACAGAATAAATCCCCTACTCTGAATTATTGCTTAAGAATTCCATTCATCGAAACTTGCTTTACTTTATGGACATTTAGTTAATTATTTTAAATTAGCGTAAGAGGCTAGGGTGGTCCTAGTCCAGCTCTTTAATTTGGCGTAAGAGGCTAGGGTGGTCCTAGTCCAGCAATAGAGGCCAATGTGTTGCCTAATTGGGAACCCAATTTACAAAGTCCAGAGGGACCTAGTGTCCGGTATGGGGACATTACGTGGCTGATCACCCGTATTGTCCGATTTTAATAAAATCCTTAATTTAATTAAAATGTTTTAAAGGTGGGAAATTTGATATAAAAAGAGAAATTCATTTCTCTCTCTCTCCCTATTTTTGGAATGAATTACAAATTGCCAAACTTTGGAAAAACTCAGAGAATGATTCTTATATCGTTGTATCCGTACTCTTGTTGTTGATTTTTATTTTGGCATCTATATTGTTACTTGCTGAGCATTTGGCTCACTTATTGTTGTTTATAACCCTTTTTCAGTTAAGGAAGAAAAGGATACGTCGTAGGAGCTATATCAAGAGAAGAACTTGTTGTGGGCCGTAGACAGACTAGTTTGGCTCTAGTACAAGGTTGGACTTTTGGGTATCAGTAGAAATTTGTGTAATAGTTATAGATGGTTGTATTATGTTTGTGGAGTGTTTGTATCTTTTAATTAAGGATTTAGTATTGTAATGTAATAACTTAGTAGTAGTTGCTTGTTTCATACCACTACCTGTTAGAGATCCGGGTTAGTAGTGGGGTGTTGTATTATGATTTAATGTCTGGTTATCAGCTTGTATGTATTTAATTTTGGTTGTGTGCCCCGATCTTGTTTTATGATCGGGAGGGCATAGTAGTACGGTTCACCTGATCGGTTAGGACAGGTTGAACAGATGTTATGTTTTCTTAATTAGTTGGAACTGCAGTTATTTTCTTTTTATGAATTTGGTTGGTTCAAAATACAGGTGGATAGTCCATATTACGAATACTTCATGCCGAAATTTTTAAAAATTTCCCTGTATTAAATTCTATTTTTTTTAATTAAATCCAATAATTTATTATAAAAGTATATTTTTGGTATTGGGAAGTCGGGGCGTTACAGGTTGGTATCAGAGCTATCAGGTTTTGGTCACTGAAACAAGCCAGGATTAGGTATAGGTATAGGATAGGAGCGATAGGTGTAGGTTATCATTAGGATAGTAGGTAGTAGGTTTAGGATATTCTTTTATCGCTTTAATAATTTCTTTACTCGCTATATCGTTATCGCAGATGGTGGATGATTGAGATTATCCTCGGTATTTATTTTTGTAGTAGGATGGTTAACAGTGTACTTTGAACTCTGAAACTGTTGTATTATACTAACCTTGTTGGTACCATGACCTTTATTTTCTCGTTATCTGCACATCTTATATTACATTTCTGAGTTGCCTAAATATCTCCTGTTAGCATTACTTGTTCAAGATAATACCTATGCTTTCTTGGTTCTTTACCCCGTTATAATTCTTGTGAACATAGGTAACTCAAATCCAGGATTCGAAAAACCTTATTTTGTATATGTTAGCCTGTTGCTTAATAAGTTTCTTGTTTTCTTATCAGAATCATGCCTCCAAAGAAGAAAACAACTGCTACAAATCCTGAAAACCAGAACACTGGCAACCAAAATCCAGTTGACCCGACTATGACTCAAATTCTCCAACTTCTTCAACAACAGACAGCCGCACTAGCTCAGCAACGACCCGCCCAACCAATTGTGACCTTTAAGGCTTTTCAAGCCGTACACCCTCCAGAGTTCAAAGGTACTGTCAACCCTATAGAAGCTAGGGCTTGGCTTAATGAAATGGAAAAAGCTTTTGCTTTGGTAAGGGTAGGAGAAGATCAGAAGACGGAATATGCTAGTTACTTCTTGAAAGCTGAAGCAAATTATTGGTGGGAGTCAACAAAACTGTTGCAAGGTGATGGAGTGATCACATGGCAGAGATTCACCGAGTTATTTCTCGAGAAGTATCTTCCAAGGTATATGCAAGATCAGCTGGAGATTCAGTTTTTAGAATTAAAACAAGAAAACATGAGCGTGGCAGAATACGAGGCAAAATTCACAGAGTTAGCAAGGTTTGTTCCTGAGTATGTCAATACTGAGGCAAAGAAAGCTAAAAGATTTCAACAAGGTCTAAAGCCATGGATACGTAGTAAGGTGGCGGTGTTTCAGTTAGAGAACTATGCAATGGTAGTGGAGAAGGCTATGATTGTTGAAGGTGAAAGTGAATTGTATCAGAAAGAGAAAGCAGGAAAGAAAAGGAAGATAGAAAGTACTGAGGGAAGTCAGAACCCAAAAGGTAATAATAATAACAAGTTCAAGCCAAGGAATGAGGGTCGGTTTGACAGGAACCGAGGTTTTCAGAAACCGAAGAATGGAAACGGTGGTCAAGGTAAACGTCTTCAGAATACCAATCAGCAGCTTGCAATCAGACCAGCCTTACCTGAATGTACAACTTGTGGGAAGAAGCACTCGGGAGTTTGCCACAGACTAAGTATTACTTGTTTTAAATGCAACAAGAAGGGACATTACGCGGGAGAGTGCCCGACTTCAAAATCAGGGATAACATGCTACAACTGCGGGAAAGTTGGTCATATTGCTAAGGATTGCAAGGAGGCAGTTCAGTCAGGAAATGTTTTAAGGATAGCCGGACCCCCATCGGCAAATGCCCTGAGGATAACTGGACCTCCATCTCAGACCCAGACGTCTCAACCTAGAGCCAGAACCTTTAACATGACCATGCAGGATGCTGTTCAAGAAATGGATGTTGTTGCAGGTACGCTTCCTGTGAATTCAATAGAGGCTAAAGTTTTAATTGACTCTGGAGCTACTAAGTCTTTCATTTCCAACAAGTTTGTTAGTAAATTGCAATGTGAAATTCGACCTTTAGAGCAAGCTTTAGTGATAGAGGTGGCAAACCAAGATAGAGTCCCTGTCAATCAAGTGTGTCCTCAGTGTAATATAGAGATAGGTGGTTACCTTTTCTATGCCAATTTGATACCCTTCGAAATGGGAGAATTCGACGTAATTCTAGGAATGGATTGGTTGGCTGATTATGATGCACAGATTGAGTGTAGAAAGAAGCAGGTGAGATTAAAGGCGGAGGATGATAAGGAAGTGATATTTCAAGGACAAAGGCAGGTGAAGAAATTTCTGAGTATTATGCAAGCCAAGAGGTTACTTAGACAAGGTTGTGAAGCGTATTTAGCACACGTGACGGATGTAGAGAAGCATGCACCGAAGATAGAAGATATACCAATTGTTAACGAGTTCCCCGATGTTTTTCCAGAAGAATTACCCGGTTTACCTCCAGATCGAGAAGTGGAGTTTGCTATAGACCTAGTACCTGGAGCAGAACCCGTGTCCAAAGCACCATATAGGATGGCACCGGTGGAGATGAAAGAGTTAGCAACACAATTACAAGAACTTTTAGATAAGGGAGTCATAAGACCAAGTGTATCACCGTGGGGAGCTCCTGTACTGTTTGTCAAGAAAAAGGATGGTAGTATGAGATTATGTATCGATTATCGAGAACTCAACAAGCTGACCATCAAGAATAGATATCCCTTACCTAGAATCGATGATTTGTTTGATCAACTTAAGGGAGCAGCTTATTTCTCGAAGATTGATTTAAGATCGGGCTATCATCAATTAAAGATCAAACCTGAAGACATTCCAAAGACGGCATTTCGCACAAGGTATGGACATTACGAATTCTTAGTGATGCCATTTGGATTAACCAATGCCCCAGCAGCATTTATGGATCTTATGAACAGAGTCTTTAGGAAACATCTGGATAAATTTGTGATAGTTTTTATTGATGATATCTTGATATATTCCAAGACCCGGGAAGAACATGCAGAACATTTAAGAATTGCGTTAGAAATATTGAGAGCAGAGAAGTTGTATGCCAAGTTTTCAAAATGTGAGTTTTGGTTGGAAGAGGTGCAGTTTCTAGGCCATATAATCAGTAGTGAAGGAATTAGAGTTGACCCTGTAAAGATAGAAGCTGTGGTGAATTGGAGCAGACCGAGAACGCCCACCGAAGTGAGAAGTTTCTTGGGATTGGCTGGTTATTATAGGAGGTTTGTTCAAGATTTTTCTAAGATCGCCTCACCATTGACCAGGTTGACTAGGAAAAATGAGAAGTTCATATGGAATGAGAAGTGTGAAGAGAGTTTCCAGGAATTAAAGAAAAGATTAGTAACAGCACCAGTGTTAGTCTTACCAGACAGTCAAGGAAACTTTGTGATCTACAGTGATGCTTCATACAAGGGATTAGGGTGTGTATTAATGCAACATGGAAAGGTGATTGCGTATGCTTCTCGACAATTAAAGCCTCATGAACAGAAGTACCCGACTCACGATTTGGAGTTAGCAGCAATTATATTCGCACTAAAGATTTGGAGACATTATCTGTATGGTGAAAAATGTGAGATTTACACGGACCACAAAAGTTTGAAGTATATCTTCACTCAACGAGAGCTTAACATGAGGCAAAGGCGATGGTTAGAGTTGATTAAGGATTATGACTGCACAATTAATTATCACCCAGGGAGAGCGAATGTAGTGGCTGACGCATTAAGTAGAAAGGAAAAATTGAACATGTTTACCATCTCAAAGGAATTGTTTAAGGAGTTTGAAAAGTTGAGATTAGAGGTCCAAATCTCGGAGCCTACCAGTGGTAAGTGTTATACCATGACCTTTCAACCCGAGTTACTTGAAAAGATACGAAGATGTCAGGAGGAAATCATGAATCAAGATATGAACACATTGACAGGTGAAGAGATTTGCACTCAGAAGGATGATAAGGGTATCTTAAGATTTTCTTCGAGGATTTGGATTCCCAACGTGCCAGGATTAAAGAATGAGATTTTGCGGGATGCTCACAGTTCAAGATATTCAATTCATCCGGGGAGTACGAAGATGTACCAAGACCTGAAGGAACATTTCTGGTGGCCTGATATGAAAAGAGAGATTGCAGAGTGGGTTAGTAAGTGTTACACATGTCAAAGAGTCAAAGCTGAACATCAAAAGCCTAGTGGACTATTACAGCCATTAGATATTCCTGAGTGGAAATGGGAGCATTTAGCTATGGACTTCGTTGTGGGACTACCGAGAACAAAGGCTAATCATGATGCGATTTGGGTAATCATAGACCGTTTGACTAAATCTGCCCATTTTCTTCCAATCA
Source organism: Saposhnikovia divaricata (assembly GCA_036435485.1). NCBI lineage: Eukaryota > Viridiplantae > Streptophyta > Magnoliopsida > Apiales > Apiaceae > Saposhnikovia > Saposhnikovia divaricata. Next base: position 42,307,872 of record CM071599.1, read on the forward strand.
ACGAAAGATTCTCACTAGACAAGTTGGTACAGCTGTATTTGAAGGAAGTGGTTATGCGTCACGGTGTGCCAGTAACTATTGTATCTGATCGAGATCCACGTTTCAACTCCAGATTTTGGAAACAATTTCAAGAATGCTTGGGAACTGAGCTTAAGATGAGTACAGCCTATCATCCGCAGACAGACGGACAGAGTGAACGAACCATTCAAACTATTGAAGATATGCTACGAACGTGTGCATTGGATCTTAAAGGAAGTTGGGACGAACACCTACCTTTGGTGGAATTCTCTTACAACAACAGCTATCATACTAGTATTGGGATGCCGCCATACGAAGCTTTATATGGAAGGAAGTGTAGATCTCCTGTATATTGGGATGAGGTTGGTGAGCGTAAGGTGTTAGGATCGGAACTAGTACAACAAACGAAGGAAAAGATCGAAATCATTCAGAAAAGGTTAATTGCTGCCCAGAACAGACAAAGGAAGTATGCTGATCAAGCCAGGAAAGATCTGAATTTCGAGGAAGGAGATAAAGTGTTGTTGAAAGTCTCACCTTGGAAAGGAGTTACGAGGTTTGGCAAGAAAGGAAAGCTCAGTACGAGATACGTAGGACCTTTTGAGATCTTAAGACGGGTTGGAAAAGTCGCGTATGAGTTAGCCCTACCGCCACATATGAGTCATATCCACAATGTCTTCCATGTGTCAATGCTTAAGAAATATCATCCAGATTTGAGTCATGTGATCGAGTACGAGCCTATTGAGTTACAGCCGGATCTGTCGTATATAGAACAGCCTGTAGCAATTCAGGACAGAATGGATAGGAAACTAAGGAATAAGACAGTTAAGTTGGTAAAGGTTTTGTGGAGGAACCCGAGAGTTGAAGAATCAACTTGGGAACTTGAGAGCGAGATGCTAGAGAACTATCCTCATTTATTTACTTAGGTGAGATTCTGGGGACAGAATCCTTTTAAGGGGGGAGGATATAACGCCTTAGAATTTCTGTGATATTTATAATTATTTATTTATTATTAAATGTGAATTGTGTGACGTGATTATTTTTGAGGAAGTGAAATATGTGTGATTTTGTTTTGTGGGTTTATTTGATGATTTATATGTGTCAGATAAGTCTACGTATTCTTATTTTTATTTTGGGGATTAAATTCTAATTAAATCATATGTTATTTATCTTTTGGAAATTTTATAAAATCATCAAAATTAGTATAAATCACGAAATCTTTTGCATTATTAAATTTATTAGTTTATTTGAGTTTTAAAAATATTAGATGGATTTATTTTGATTTTTAAGGATTTTAAAATGATTTTATGAATTGATTTATGTTTTATTGATTAATTCTTGTAAAATTCATATTTAATTCGTTATTGATCCTAAAAATATTTTAAAAATACGTGGGTGATCATAATTTTACACTCCCTATTTTATAATTTTAAAATTTAATGTTCCACCCATTTTCTATTTAATTTTGATTTTAGAAATGTTTTTGTGAATTTTCAGCAAATGTGAAATTGTTATTTTGCCACCCCTTTTTATTTCCAAATCCCTAATTACCTAATTGTTTTAGCAGCTCAGTCTTGGTGCTTCTCGAGCTCTCTCAAAAATCTCTCGCACTCTCTCTTTCAGACTCAATCTCTCTCGCTCTTTCTTCAATCTCTCTCTCCGCGTCTCTATAATCCCTCTCTCAAATCTCTTTCTTCCTCAACTGCCTATTCCCTCTACTCGTATATATACGTATATGTGTGGGTAAGTATGTATACTAGAGTGTGTGTATCACTGCGTGTATATGTATGGCGATGTATGTGTTGTATCTGTGTTCTCCTTAGTTCCTGAAGCATCCCTGCGAATCCTTTACTTCTCTATGTGTACCAGTTCAATTTTTGGACTGTTAGTTATGCTGTGAGGTTGTGATTGTTGCGTGTGTGTGGGTATGTTTGTGGATGAATAGTCGATCTTGATGAGTTCTGATTTCTACTTATTCCATTATAGTTGTGCTCGAATTAATTGATTTTTTTTATGATGATTAAGCTTGGTTACACAGTGATGCTACTGTTATAATTGTTTGAGGATTCTGAAAATTCGAATTTATTTGTATAAGGATGAATTATTCGGATTATGATGAATTATGTGATTTTAGAAATTGTTTAAGTATGATTTGGTAATTTTATTCGAAAATGAATTAAATTGTTATTTGACGATAGGTATAATTTATTCGTATTAAGTGAAATTGTTATTGGTACATAGAGATTATAATTAGAAATCCTTTGGGCTTGTAGGTGGATTTGTAATCCATCGGATGTATTTGATTATGATTTGAGTCGGTTGAACTCCGACGGGATAGTCCATTTTATAAAGGAAACTCTGCCCGATTTTTGTTAGAATTATAGGTCATAAAATTTATAGTATGAGATTTTAAGTTGTTTTTAAAATTAAGCTGGTATTATGTATTAAATGCTTAAGTGGCTTATATGATTTCATGTCATAGATGCTATGTGTTTAGTTGCTTAGCTAATAATGGTAAGTTGTTTGGTAAGTAGGTATGATGTAAGTTATCTATATATATATTTATATATTTAGTTATTTATGTTAGTGGTCATGGGTTAACGCAAGGGTAGATTAAGGGTAAATGTTTAAAGATGAACGTCTAGTATTTTATAGAATTCTGAAGTAGTGTTTTTATATGTGTAGATTCGAAGAGCGTAGACTTAAGGGATAAAGGAAAGGCAAAGGCTGAGAGTTTTTGAGCCAAGTGACTAGCGTGGAAATATTTGGTTAAGGCAAGTAACTCGAACCTTTTATTTCAGTTCAGGTTCTTTCAATTATACATGAATTGTTGTTTAAATTCTCATAATTTCTTGTCGTTTCCTTCAAGTTAATTGTAGAATCCCTTGCACTACACTGTTTAAACCATATTAATTATTCATTGTTTAAATTCTCATAACTTAATGTTGTTTCTCTCCAGAAATTGTTGAATCCTTTGCAGTACACTGTTTAAACCCTATTAACTATTGCATAATCCTCTATACTTTCTTGTTACCCTTATAGATTGTTGTTTTTCAACTACTGTACTCCCTCCTTATATTAATTCTTGTTGAATTATAAACCCCGTTGTATGTTATACCTTTTGTATTAGCTCAAACCTTAATTCATGCTTAATTCTTTAATCTGCACTAACCTAAATACACCTTATAAACCTGAAACTAAACTCCAAATCCCTAATTCTTATTAAATCCCTAATTAATTAATTTCCCTTATTGCTTAAATTCCTATTTCTTTTCCCGAGCCATACCTTGTTCGATACCGCCTTGTATTACACCTCTAAAATGGTCATAACTTGATAAACCTTTATTTTTAAATACCTGTGAATCACACTTGAACCCTACCTTGCGAACCTTATGCAATTAAATTAGATTTCTTACTTGACTTTCAGTCACTTATTCTTGAAGTTAAACAGAATAAATCCCCTACTCTGAATTATTGCTTAAGAATTCCATTCATCGAAACTTGCTTTACTTTATGGACATTTAGTTAATTATTTTAAATTAGCGTAAGAGGCTAGGGTGGTCCTAGTCCAGCTCTTTAATTTGGCGTAAGAGGCTAGGGTGGTCCTAGTCCAGCAATAGAGGCCAATGTGTTGCCTAATTGGGAACCCAATTTACAAAGTCCAGAGGGACCTAGTGTCCGGTATGGGGACATTACGTGGCTGATCACCCGTATTGTCCGATTTTAATAAAATCCTTAATTTAATTAAAATGTTTTAAAGGTGGGAAATTTGATATAAAAAGAGAAATTCATTTCTCTCTCTCTCCCTATTTTTGGAATGAATTACAAATTGCCAAACTTTGGAAAAACTCAGAGAATGATTCTTATATCGTTGTATCCGTACTCTTGTTGTTGATTTTTATTTTGGCATCTATATTGTTACTTGCTGAGCATTTGGCTCACTTATTGTTGTTTATAACCCTTTTTCCGTTAAGGAAGAAAAGGATACGTCGTAGGAGCTATATCAAGAGAAGAACTTGTTGTGGGCCGTAGACAGACTAGTTTGGCTCTAGTACAAGGTTGGACTTTTGGGTATCAGTAGAAATTTGTGTAATAGTTATAGATGGTTGTATTATGTTTGTGGAGTGTTTGTATCTTTTAATTAAGGATTTAGTATTGTAATGTAATAACTTAGTAGTAGTTGCTTGTTTCATACCACTACCTGTTAGAGATCCGGGTTAGTAGTGGGGTGTTGTATTATGATTTAATGTCTGGTTATCAGCTTGTATGTATTTAATTTTGGTTGTGTGCCCCGATCTTGTTTTATGATCGGGAGGGCATAGTAGTACGGTTCACCTGATCGGTTAGGACAGGTTGAACAGATGTTATGTTTTCTTAATTAGTTGGAACTGCAGTTATTTTCTTTTTATGAATTTGGTTGGTTCAAAATACAGGTGGATAGTCCATATTACGAATACTTCATGCCGAAATTTTTAAAAATTTCCCTGTATTAAATTCTATTTTATTTAATTAAATCCAATAATTTATTATAAAAGTATATTTTTGGTATTGGGAAGTCGGGGCGTTACAATATCACATGTAGAGCTGATCTTCACTTTGAAGTTTCTTCATCCCTTATCTCTCCAGGTTCAACTTCATCTTCTTGTTCTAGAAATCTTCTGATATTCTCTGTGTCAAATCGTTCTTGATCATCCAAGGTTTTGATCAAATCCTTGTCAAGTACACGTTCATAATCTGACACAAGGCCTTTAGCTTTCTTAGGCAAAATTCCAAGGTTGCCCCATAGCCGATTCCGAAGCATGTAATATTTCTTTTCAAATCCAGTTAAAGCATATGATCGAATAATGTCAGCAACAAAGATACTTTCTTTATCTTCGAATCCTATAGTCCTCAGCATATGTTCTAACCAGACCAGATGAGATGCAGTATATAATTTCATCGACTTAGAATCAAGGAAGCAAGAATGTAGTGTATTACCCTTGAGAAACTTAACATGATGTGGAGTTTGAATAACTTGTGGACTATTCCTTTGAGCAAACTCCAAAAGTCTTTCATGAAGTAAAATATTCAGTTCAGAAAACCTTTTTACCTTTAGGGACATAATCCACAGTTCAATCAAGCTTCTCTGTTGAAAGATTTGAAGTGACACATAGAGAGAACCCATTGTACGAGAGTCAATCTGAATTATCAGTTGATCTGCACATCTGTCAAACCCAGCTACTATCCTCGAGATTTCCAGCATCAATGCATCCATATATTGCAAGTAATTTGGATTGGTCTCTTGAAACTGTTGAAGTAGTTGGAGAAAACATTCATCATCATTAGCAGTGTTTTGAATAGAATCAAAAATTTCTCTTGCTCTCTCCCACTTTGGACCAATCTTCAACTGAATATCTCTTTTCCTTTCTTGTACACTGATTGCATGTAGCTTTTGTTTCTCTGCATCTTCAGCTTGCTTCAGCTTCAATCTTTTATCCACCACCTGTCTGGTCTTCTCAAGCTTAGCTTGTCTCATCTGACGATCAGCTTTCTCCTCTTGAAGTTCCTTCTCAAATTCAGGATCATCTTGCCAGTTTGAAAGATCTTCTTCAATATCATTTAATTGCTGTACCTCAAAATTACTATTCTTGAGATCGAAATCAAAATCTGATACATCCTGATCATGAGCAGCTTTTTCTTTTCCCTTTGTAGACTTCCCAGACTTCTCCTTATGCCTCCCTTGACCTCCTGACTTACTTCCTCCTGCTCCTCCAGACTTCTCTCCTTCTCCAGACTTCTCCCCCTTAGTTGAGGAATCCTCTACAGACTTTCTTTGACTGTCAAGCCCTCTATTTTCATCATTATCCCCCTCATTATCATCATCATAGTCTTCAAAATATGCTCTTTGTTCTGGTGTGATATGATGAGTAGGTTTAACAATGTTGTAAAGATGATCAAGTCCTTCAAACATGTAATCATACTTTTCTTCAAGCTTCGCAAAGGTTGTTGAATATGATTGAGCAGTTACATGCATTTCCACTTGAAGTTCATCCACCCTATTAGAGAGTCTGTCAATAGCATTTAGAATATCTGTTCTTTCTGTAGATGCCTGAGAGTTGGATTGTATCAATGTATTGATTGCTGGAGTGAGTGTAGTCTTTATGTTCTGAACATCGTCACGAATAATCATGAGCTGATTGTTGATAGAGGTGGAAGAAGAAGACCGTTCATCCACTTGTGCTTTGAAAAATTGTTTTTCAGCCTCAGTTTCCATCAATTTCTTTTGTAGATCTTTTATTTGAGCCATAAGAGACAAAGTGTTTGTGTCAGTGTGTGCGCTCACCTGATGTTCACTCAAGGATATGTCACTCTCCTTTCGTGCATGTGTTTCACTCATATTTAAGGTGGTCCTCACATCACTCAACAATAGCTCCTTTCCTTGAGCTGTTGAAGGTAGTGTTTTTCGAAGTTCGTTCACAGGGAAGGACTCTCAATATCGATTTCGAGTAGATTATCTCTTACAATCTAGTAGTGTGGAAAATGGGGGGGGGGGGTTTTGAGTTTGGTTGAGGTATTTTAACAAACACCTTGCCTACGATAAATAAATTGCTACAAAAACACAACTAAGTTAATGGCTAATATCCAAATTTGCCAACACAACAACACAATGAGCAAATTAACAAGACAAGGGATATTTGACCCAAGGATTATGGATATTCAAGCACTTCAACCCAACAACAAGCAAATATATCCAACTCTACCTAACCAAGATAATTGGTGAAGCACACAATCACTTATTTCTCTTCTATTATAAACACTAATTTAGTGAAACACATAAATTAGTTCTCTTGATACTAGCAACCAATAGTGAAGCACTACCAATTTAACCAAATCAAGGAATCAATCAAAGAGAGGCTAGGACAAACCCAAGGATGAGGAGCTCAACCTAGGTATTTGCACTTGAATTTTGAGAATTTAGGTACACTAAACTTGTGCTACTATAATGAATGTACTAACAATTACGGATTAGCACAAACAATTAGCAATTGATATTACAAGAAGAGCAAATTGAAGCAACTTACAATTCTCCAAGCAAAATCATAAACAATACAACTCAAGAATTCAAGATAGAGTGAAATAGATCTTACTTAAATTGAAGTGGTTTTAGTACAAGAATTCCTCCTTGAGCCAAATATATGGAGTTAGTTACTCATAATCAATGCTAGATTATGAGTAATTGATGTATCTCTCTCTACTCTACTAACCCTAGTTTATGTTCTTCAAGAGGCCCAGATGTTAGATGTAGGTTAGATGTTATGAATATAAGAGATGTTTTGTTCTTTTAATACACAGCAGCTCTGTACGGCCTGTTGAACGGCCGTACAGCTGTCCGTACAGAAAATCTGCTCCTTTGAACGGCCTGTCGAACGGCCGTACATCAGCCCGTACGAGATAAAATCTTCAAGACAATACATTAAACACCTCCCGACATCGTGAGCTTTCATCTTCTAACTTCCCTCTTGAATAATCTTCGCTTTCATGCCCAAATTAAGCCATCTTTTCAACAATTAAGCACGAGGCACTGAAAGATGAAAAACATTACAAATATTAATAAAACAACATTCGAAACTAACAAAAATGCAGAAGAATAAAAGACAAAACGTGTATAAAATACACGTTATCAAATCTTCCCCCACTTGAACTTTGCTAGTCCCGAGCAAACTAATATTAACAACACCATATACTCCTAACTAGTACCACTTCCGTAGGTGATCACGGTTGCATTTGGCATATGCAACAAGCCCTTGGAACCCCTAGGTAGCCCTAGTGGACGAGTGAGATCTCGTGAGGGTTTATAGATGATGTACCCACAAAATCACAAAAGTCACCAATAAACAAAAAACTAACAATACCTACTAATTAAACTAACTATTACACTCACATATCCAAGCCGTCTACTTGTAAATAAAATCAAACATATAGAGCTATTCACCTTGTCATCCACTAAAACGAGCTAACAACCAATTCAAGAATCAAGATAACACACCTTGTGCAAGATGTAACCAAGACATTAAAGATAGAATGAATGCACTTCAATCGTGAACACTAGACATGATGATCACAAAGCATACATGGCCTCGCATTAAGAAGATGAAATTGTATGGTGAAAAATCTCACATCTCTCAATTATGTATCACACAAGTATGGGCTAGAGATTTCACTCAACTCCAAGTCTAAATGCATGCGCTCTACTTGACCTTGCATGTTCACCTAAATTCCGGATTGCACCAAAAACAAGGAATTCATAAAATGGGTTGTAATGAGGCTTGGGTGAAGGTGTGAAAATTTAAGTTCAAGGAAGGTGTAAAAGTCTCGCTAGTTGAGTCAAAATGACGCTTGCTCGCTTCATCCACCAAATTCTCAAACTAAAGAATGTCTTCACTCATTTACAATTACAAAACACAACCAGATTTGCCAAGAAAATTGAAACAAAATAAAGTACAAAGATTTATTGCTTTTTTTATTTTTCTTTTTCTCTTCTTTTTTTTTTCTTTTTTTTTTCCTTTTTTTTTACATCCCCTTTATTTTTATTTTTTTTTAGCAAAGGGAATGCATAACATTAAAAAAAAACTACAAAGAACTTTGAACCACATCTAGATATACACATCAAACTAGTTCCCACTTACAATAAATAGAATTCTTCCTCTTCACAATTTCTCCAAATTCACATGCTCATCAATCAATTCTTTCCAAGACTCAACTAGCTCAACTAGGTCGAGAGTGAAGTATTTGGCTATGGCTCATGTATAAAAGGGGAGAGTGACGAAGAAAAATATGGATATAAGCTTCAAAGGGGGTAACTAGGGATTATTTCATGGTTCATAAGCTAAAAAGGCCAAAAAGGTTATCCTAAATAGAATTTCCTTATTATGGTGCATCCATGAATGAAGGTTTAATGCAAGCCCTAGAGCAACAAACATACATAAAGACGGAGAAACACACATGCAAAAGAATCATCGTTCAAGGCCTCACAAGGTTTAAGTTGTAATAACATCTTCCCGATTTGATTCCATGTATTCTAAGAGATAATCGTCATGCTCACAATTTAATTACAAACATCTAGACTTTTCATGCCATTTCAGGTGTGCGTGTGTGCAAAAGAGGTGCATCAAACTTATAGATTCACATCAAATTGGTAATGCTAGGCACGAAATAGGAGAAAACAAGGCTACAAGCTCACAATGTCATAAATTTCATAAACAAGTAAAAACGCTCATGACTAAACTTATTTCTAAATTAGACAAGACAGACATCAAACGAAACAAAAGATAGTAATAATATTAGTTACGTACTACACAACAAAACCGAACAAAAGCAATACTTCCCCCACTTAAAACATGGCATGTCCTCATGCATGACAAATAAAAACGGAGTAGAGATAAAAGAGAAAGAAAACTCCCCTGAAAATAAATAACAAGACCCGGGAGCACCATGCATACTCTTGCCATAATCCAACTCCGAAATTGCAAGCCAAGAATTGAACGATTGCCACGCACCACAAAAATAACCGACAAGCCAAATCCACACCCTACAAAGCCACTTCAACAGTTATTAAGGATATATAAATAATAAAAATATTTGTTTTTGTTTTTTTTTTAAAAACAAAATAAAATAAAATAAATTAAAATAAAATAACTAACCAATTAATAAATAAAATAAAATAAAAATCAAATCAAATTTAAAACTGAAATAATAATAAAAGCAAAAATCAAATTTAAAACAAAAATAAAATAAAATAAAATAACTAAGTAATTAATAATAAAATAAAAAATCAAATTTTAAAATTAAAATAATAATAAAATCAAAAATAAAATTTAAAACTAAAACTAAAATAAAATAATTACTTAGTTTAGAAAATTAAAAACTAAAATCAAAATTAAAAAGAACTAAATTTTGGTTTTTTTTGATTTTTTTTTTTAAAAAAAAAGATAAAATAAAATAAAATAATATAAATCACTAACCAATTAAAAATAAAATCAAAAATCAAAATAAATTAAATTTAAATTCATTTCTGAATTTATAAAAAAAAATTAGTTTAGAAAATTAAAAAATTAAAATTAAAATGAAAGAAGTAGTGAATAAAAGTAAATAAAACAAAATAAAATAAAATAAAAAGAACAATTAATAATAAAATCAAAAATAAAATTTAAAGTAAATATAAATTGATTCTTAAATTTATATAAAATTAAAATAAAAACTAAAATCAAAATTTAAAAAGTGAATAAAAGAAAACAAAATAAAAATAAAACAAAACATAAAAAAGAAAACAAAAATTAAACAAAGAAAACAAAAAAAACAAAAAAGGGGGAGGGGGGGTCGCGGCTGTGAGAGAGGAATAAAAAGGGGCTGGGTAGTGGGTTGGTAAAAGAAAAGGTAGGGGGAGAAAACGGTTGAAGGAGTGGGGTCGGGATGGGATATGCAGAGGGAGATTGAGGCTCTGCTTTTTTTTTTTTTCAAAGAGTTGCACGGCCGTACAAGGAAGTGGGTAGAAAATTAGAAGGCCCCTCATTTTGCACTACAATCTCGGCAGACGCTTACAAAATTTACACGGTCTGCTGCACGGCTTGTTGCACGGTCTGCACCCCGTACAACAACCCGTACAACCATGAAATTTTACAAAAATATATATTTTTTTCTTTTTTTTTTTTAGAAAATTCACACAAATCCTTGAATGCTTGAATAAAATATTAATTCCTGAAAACATGAAACAAACACATCAAGGCACAAGTGGAAAAAAAAATAAAATCATAAAAATGAGAATTAACGATACTAAATATTATTGAGCGGGGCATTATTATTACAAAATTATTTTTTTTTTGAAAATCTATTATAAAATTCATTAATCACACCACAAAAATACATAATAATTTTTTTATTTACTTTTTTTTTTGGGATATTTTCTTAAAATTAAAATAGATGAAAAAATGGAATCCGCACTCACTAATATTTACATCAATCCTCAAACCCACAATATGAATAACACCCTACTTAAATGCAAGAAAGATAACACACGCATAAAAAATATATAAATACATACGTACCTTGGGTTGCCTCCCAAAAAGCGCTTTGTTTATTGTCGTTGGCTCGACTTATTTATACAAGTATTATAACTAATGAGGTGAAAAAGCAAATAAATGCACATACCTACGAATCAATAATAAGAATAAGGTGTGCAAATATACCTTTGATCCATAAAAATATAAAAATATCTTTATGATCTTCACATCTTCAAGAGACTTTGAAAAAGAAAAGTAGTTAGAAAAATCATCAGAATAATCATTATAACTACGACTCAAAAAATGTTCCCAAATTGGATCCTTATATACCCAAGCAAATATTTCAACCTCATCAATCTTAAGCTCAAATTCCTTCTCAATTTTAATTGGACATTCATCAATTTTTATCTCATCTACCAATTCATTAAGCACAAAAGAACCTTCTAAATTTGGTAGATCCTCAACTACATCCAATTTATCATTGTCAAGCTTAGGGCAATCGTCAACTAAACAAGCAAATTCATCATGCACAACATTTTCATTAATCACAAAACAAGAATCGTGATTAGTAGGAGAATTGACCTCCTCTAATCGACTCACGGATTCGGCTAGTTGACTCATTTGCTCTTCCAAGTTGGATATGCTTTGAGAAATGTTCTTTTCCATTTGAGAAGTGATCTTTTCCAAGTTGGATATACTTTGAAAAGTGGTGTTTTGAAATTGGAGGTTGTTTGCCGCCATTTGCTTCATCATTTCTTCAAGTGATGACAATGTAGATGAAGAAGACCCTTGATGGTCTTGGGAATTATATTGCGGATCATAACATTGATTTTCACAAGCATATGAATAATCGATGCTAGGAGGGTAAGGAGCATAGCATGAGTTTGTAGAATATAAAGAATTCACCTGATACGCATTAAAATTCTGAAAAGAACTAAAATCTTGATATCGTTCTTGATCATAGGTGAAATCTTGAGCGTTATTCCAACCAAAATAGTTATCCATCGTCTCCTGAAAGAGTTAGTTCATGTCTATATCCAATAAACATGAAGACACACCAATAAAAACAACAAAGAAAGAAAGAAAAAATTATATACAAAGATAAAATCTAAACTATAAGAAACAATTAACTCAAAATTAATATTGTTGCCTTCCCCGGCAGCAGCGCCAATTTGAAGGTAGTGTTTTTCGAAGTTCGTTCACAGGGAAGGACTCTCAATATCGATTTCGAGTAGATTATCTCTTACAATCAAGTAGTGTGGAAAATGGGGGGGGTTTTGAGTTTGGTTGAGGTATTTTAACAAACACCTTGCCTACGATAAATAAATTGCTACAAAAACACAACTAAGTTAATGGCTAATATCCAAATTTGCCAACACAACAACACAATGAGCAAATTAACAAGACAAGGGATATTTGACCCAAGGATTATGGATATTCAAGCACTTCAACCCAACAACAAGCAAATATATCCAACTCTACCTAACCAAGATAATTGGTGAAGCACACAATCACTTATTTCTCTTCTATTATAAACACTAATTTAGTAAAGCACATAAATTAGTTCTCTTGATACTAGCAACCAATAGTGAAGCACTACCAATTTAACCAAATCAAGGAATCAATCAAAGAGAGGCTAGGACAAACCCAAGGATGAGGAGCTCAACCTAGGTATTTGCACTTGAATTTTGAGAATTTAGGTACACTAAACTTGTGCTACTATAATGAATGTACTAACAATTACGGATTAGCACAAACAATTAGCAATTGATATTACAAGAAGAGCAAATTGAAGCAACTTACAATTCTCCAAGCAAAATCATAAACAATACAACTCAAGAATTCAAGATAGAGTGAAATAGATCTTACTTAAATTGAAGTGGTTTTAGTACAAGAATTCCTCCTTGAGCCAAATATATGGAGTTAGTTACTCATAATCAATGCTAGATTATGAGTAATTGATGTATCTCTCTCTACTCTACTAACCCTAGTTTATGTTCTTCAAGAGGCCCAGATGTTAGATGTAGGTTAGATGTTATGAATATAAGAGATGTTTTGTTCTTTTAATACACAGCAGCTCTGTACGGCCTGTTGAACGGCCGTACAGCTGTCCGTACAGAAAATCTGCTCCTTTGAACGGCCTGTCGAACGGCCGTACATCAGCCCGTACGAGATAAAATCTTCAAGACAATACATTAAACACCTCCCGACATCGTGAGCTTTCATCTTCTAACTTCCCTCTTGAATAATCTTCGCTTTCATGCCCAAATTAAGCCATCTTTTCAACAATTAAGCACGAGGCACTGAAAGATGAAAAACATTACAAATATTAATAAAACAACATTCGAAACTAACAAAAATGCAGAAGAATAAAAGACAAAACGTGTATAAAATACACGTTATCAGCTGTACCTGCAAAAGAAATCACCCTAGCCTCTTCTGGAGAGGTCAGTGGTGGTGCAATGGGAGTTCGCAATTCCCAATCCTCAGTCATCTCTATTAATTCATTTGGATTTGATAACTGAATTTCTTCAGTGATAGGATGACCAAGTTGCCCTTCACTTTCTCCAGATAAATCTGCGAGTGAAGAATCCCTTGAGGGAGCCAGGAATGTTCCTCCTGGGAGGGGAGATGATGACTCTATTATAACTGGCAGAGAGTCAAGATTTCCATCTGAAGCCTGTGAAGGCTCTTCTAATGTAACAATGGTAGGCACTGTCTCTGTAACAATCCTATCGTGCACTCTTTGCTCAGTGTCCTTAACAACATTAGATTCTAAGGTAATGTTTTCCCCCATTGTGAGTAATAGAGGTGTGCTTGACTCTGTACAAGGTGCCACGGCCCTTTGGCGAATTTCAATAATTTCATCCTGTTGAGAGGATGAAATTAGTAACAGTTCATCGGCCATTTCAATGTCCAAGTCCTTTTGGGAGGAAATGGATGGGCTAACAGATGCCTCAAGTAGTAGGTTTATTCTCTTCTTTGGTGGAGGCAGAGCTGTGGGATCACTCACATTATCACTTCTTCTATCAGCTCTTTTTGTCAACAACTTGTTTCTGGCTTTAGGTTTAGAGATTTGATTAGACACAGTGTTTGGCTCTAAGACCTGGGATAGAGGCTGTGGTTCTACAACCTCTTGGTCTGACCTATCAGCCACTTGGGCTCCAGAAACAGTTTAAGAGATAGAAGGCAATACCTGCTCCGTTGATGCAGTAGCTGTACCTGAAGGAATGGATTGATCCATTTGAGGTTGAAGTTCAGGGACAGGTACATTTTCAGGTTCAGGTTCAGGTGCATTTACAAGTCGAGGAATGACAGGTAGATTTATGATGGTAGACAAAGATGGTGTAACATACACTGGCACATTTATCAATTTTCTATGTGTATCAAGGCTAGTGAATATTTTCTTGGTTTGCCTGCCTGATACCATAGGGTTGTCATTCCTAAAAATTGCTTGTTGACCAACATGAACAAGATGATTAAATATCAAAGTTAAGAATCTAGGATAATAACATAAAACTTTATTACCCTCATCCAAATCCCTTCTGGCCTTAACAATTCTACCAACAATAGTATTCCAAAGTAGATTACCAATATTGATTCTACGGTTGTTAGCAACAGCATAACCAATAGTTTGTAACATAGAGGTGAGTAAATGAAAGTTACCTCTGGCTGTATTAGCAAATACCTTGGAGATCGTGTCGAAAAATGCATCCCATTGTTGAACCAGGTTTCTTTTGCTCAGGTTGTTCATATCAATTACTCCACGATAATTAATATCACTGAAGAATTGATAGAGTTGTTCACTGGTTGGAAATGGATCAAAATTATCCACCGGGAGGCCCAATACAGTAGTAAGGGTTGATTCCGTCACGACGTGGTGTGTACCATCAAAATCAAAAGAGAATGTGGTCAAATCTTCAGACACCACAGCTTCTGTGCAAATCAATCTCAGTGGTCCTATTTTAATTGGGGCTTCGATCGAACTAGCAGCTCGGATAATTGAATCGTCATTTAAAAACCGTATCCAAGGCTTAAATCGATCATAGGGACAATCGTTCGGATTAAAATAGCCAACCAAATTATGCTTCATTATTTCAAAATTATCAGCCATTTTTTAAACACAAAAACACACTTTAATTTAAGGAAATTAATACAATTCGAAAATTTTCAGAATTAATAATTAATTAAAATTAATTAAAAATTCGAATTGTTCCAAAGTTGTCAGAAAAATCCCAAAAATTAATATGATGATCTCCTAATCACTGAGAGTCTCAATCTATTTTTAGATTTCACAGAAAAAATCTAAAACTGTCGAATCAAGGAAGAACTGATTGAACTTTCAAAAAATTGAAATTTCAAAACCTTAACGAAATTCGCAGTATATTGGTTCAAATGACAGGAAATCGAACGATCTATTCAATGATTTTGTTCGTTTTCAGTTTGGTTGAGAAATGAATTGAGCGGAGGTTCGACTGTGTGTGTATGTATCGTGTATATATGTATCACAGTCTCTGTGTAAAAACATGGGAGAAGAAAAAAAATAGAACTGATGTTTGGATTGTCTTGACCGTTCTGTTTTTTTTTGTTTAAGTATCAAATTTACACTACAAGACAATCGGTTGATTGTCTTGCTGATTGTCTTGGTAGTATAAACACTATCAAGACAATCGTCTATTTAACTGATTAAAAACAAACAGAAACATTTTTTTTTTATTAAACCTTAAATAACTTATATATATACAAAATGACCTGTCAAGACAATCTATTGATTGTCTTGACGATTGTCTTGAAACTAAGTGAAACCTACAAGACAATCTGAAGAAACACTAATATATTTATTTTTAATAATAAAACTGGTAAAATTAAAAATCAAAATCTGCTAATTTTATACTATTAAAATACAAATATATATGCAGAATTAATACAATTAAAACACAACCTTATTTAACACTAAATTTACCATAAATAAATAATTAGCAACTACATGGATTAACCTTTTTATGACCAAAAATATAAATAACAAAAGGACAAACACTACAAAACATTTAATAAAATATTAAACATATTTACAAAAACATTTATAACAAATTAATGAATCTAAATATTTTCTAATAAATAACTTTCTAATAGAAAATTATTTAAAGAGAGAATATGATTCATTAAAATATCACAAATATTCCAAAACACAAGAAGTAATAAAGAAGTTATTATTAACATGTTGACAAAGATTTTTAGCAATTACAAGCAATAAAAAATTGATAAAATAATTATGCAAGTGATTAAAATTTAAAAATAATAACAAAATCACTTGCAAATTATTAAAGAATAAACCTCAGATATTAACCAGCTTAATTACTAGGACTGTTCAACATACCCAATTCACCAACAATTTTGGTGAATGTGGATTCGTCAAGAGACTTAGTAAAACTATCTGCTGTTTGTTCTTCTGTGGGTACAAATAACAATTCCACAGTACCATTCATGACATGTTCTCTTATAAAATGATACCTGATGTCTATGTGCTTGGTCCTCGAATGCTGCACAGGATTGTTGGAGATCGCTATGGCACTTGTATTATCACACAAAATTGGAATTTTTGTTAATACAAAGCCATAGTCTTTCAGCTGATTCCTAATCCACAAGATTTGTGCACAACAGCTTCCAGCAGCTATGTATTCAGCTTCAGCTGTTGAGTTGGAAACTGTTTGTTGTTTCTTGCTGTACCAGGAAACTAGCCTGCCACCTAGGAATTGACAACTCCCAGAGGTGCTTTTTCTATCTACAACACTTCCTGCATAATCTGAATCTGTGTATCCAACAAGATTAAAACCAGATTCTTTAGGGTACCAGATACCTAGATTAGGTGTACCGTTAAGATATCTTAAGATTCGTTTTACAGCAATGAGATGAACATCTCTAGGATCTGCTTGGAACCTTACACACAAGCATGTAGCATACATAATATCTGGTCTACTTGCAGTAAGGTAAAGTAATAAGCCTATCATACCTCTGTAACTTGTGACATCTACCTTGGCAGAATTTTCACAAGCTCCAAACTTGACAGCTGTAGATGATGGTGTCTTAGCTGAAGATGAGTCCTCCATTTGATATTTCTTGAGGAGCTCTTTGATATACTTGGATTGACAGATAAATATTCCATCTGTCCTTTGACTTATTTGCAATCCAAGAACGAATTTCTGTTCTCCCATCATGCTCATTTCAAATTTACCCTGCATTAACTTAGCAAATTTCTTGCACAACAGATCATTAGTAGACCCAAATATTATATCGTCCACATAGACTTGGACTAATATTGTATCATTTTTATGTTTCTTAGTAAAGAGAGTTTTGTCTATGACACCTCTAACAAAGCCATTTTCAAGTAAAAATTCAGAAAGGTGTCATACCATTTTCTTGGTGCTTGCTTGAGACCATAGATAGCCTTGAAAAGGAAGTAGACATAGTCCAACAGATCTGGATCTTCAAAGCCAGGGGGCTGTTCTACATAGACCTCTTCATCCAGCTTACCATTTAGAAAAGCACTCTTTACATCCATTTGATAAACATTAAAGTTTGAGAATGCTGCGAATGCCAAGAATATTCTAATGGCCTCAAGTCTTGCCACTGGAGCATAGGTTTCATCATAGTCAATGTCTTCAGCTTGTGAATAACCCTTTGCTACCAGTCTTGCTTTATTTCTTGTGACTGTGCCATCTTCATCAAGTTTGTTTCTGAATACCCATCTAGTGCCAACCACTGTTCTATTTGAAGGTCTGGGTACCAGCTTCCATACTTCTTGTTGTTTGAATTGATTGAGTTCATCTTGCATAGCAATCACCCAATCAGGATCAGAAAGAGCTTCTTCAGTTTTCTTAGGTTCCATTTCAGATAGAAACCCTGAATAATTGCATGATTCTGATAAGCTCTTCTAGTCTTTACTCCAACATCTGGATCACCAATAATTAACTCAAAAGGATGAGTTCTATTCCAAACAGTTTGTCTGGGTAGATTAATTCTTGATGATTCCCCTTGATTTGAATTGTGTTGTTGAGTATGACTTGTTGATCCTTCACTAACTCCCCCTGAGTTGTTGCCAGGATGATTAGATGAGTGTTCAGAAGTATGAGTGGTGTTTTCAATATTATCATTATTATCACCACCATTATTCTGATTGAACTCATCATTGACATTGTTGTCATTAGCATCAGCAAAAACATCAGGTGGACTATCATCATCTGAATCTAGATCTTTCATATCTTCAAAAGATAGCTTTTCAGATGAATCTTCAGTTTGGATACTAGGAAATTTAGTGTCATCAAATGTTACATTGACACTTTCCATCATCTTCTGATGTTCAATCAAATACACCTTATAAGCTCTTCTTTCATAACCAACAAAAATTGCTTCATGTGCTTTGGCTTCAAATTTTCCACCTTGATCGTCTCCTTCTTTAAGTACAAAGCATTTTGCTCCAAATACATGAAAGTATTTGAGTGTTGGTTTCTTTTCATTCAAGGCTTCATAGGGTGTTTTCATCAAGTCTTTGTTGATAAGAGTTCGATTCTGAGTATAGCAAGCAGTGTTGACAGCTTCAACCCAAAAATATAATGGAAGCCTTGATTCACTTAACATAGTACGTGCAGCTTCAATCAAGGTTCTATTCTTTCTTTCAACTACCCCATTTTGCTGAGGAGTTCTTGGAGCTGAGTATTGTCTGGTTATACATTTTTCAGTACAAAAGTCATTCAGAACTGCATTCTTGAATTCAGTTCCATTGTCTGACCTTATAGCCCTTACTGGATACTTGGAATCGAACTCAATTAACTTGATGTGATCAATCACCAGTTGTGGAGTCTCATCTTTAGAATTCAGGAACAAAACCCATGTGTACTTTGAAAAATCATCAACAATCACAAGAGCATATCTTTTCTTTGACATAGACATCACATTCACTGGACCAAATAGATCCATGTGAAGTAACTGTAAAGGATCAGTCATTGAAGATATATCAGTGCTTTTGTGAGTTGCCCTTTTTAGTTTGCCTTTTTGACAGGCATCACATAGTCCTTCCTGTGTGAATTCCATAGGGGGTAAACCTCTCACCATTTCCCTCTTAACCAAATAATTCATTGTTTTGAAATTCAGGTGAGAAAGTTTCTTGTGCCATAGCCAGCTTTCATCTGTGGATGCTTTAGAATAGAAGCAATTGATTTCTTGAGTGCTTCTAGTGTTCATGTTGGCTACATACAAGTTTCCTTTTCTGACTCCCGTCAGAGATGGTTGTTCACTTCTTTTGTGTGAAATCAGACAATTCTTTTTGTTAAAGTGGACTTCAAATCCCTTGTCACAGAATTGACTGATGCTGAGCAAATTATGCTCAAGTCCTTTTACAAAGGACACTTCTTCAATGATAACATTTCCAGCTTCAAGTCTGGCATATCCATCAGTTCTACCTTTGCTGTTATCTCCAAAGGTAACTACTGGGCCGGCTTTCTCCACCACATTTGTCAGCAGGGTTCTGTTCAGCAGGGTTCTGTCTCCAGTCATATGCCTTGAACATCCACTGTCCAAGATCCAGGTTACTCGTTCAACCTGTTCAATACCCTGCAATGACAAATGGATTAAACCTTCTTCGGGACCCAAATTTGATTGGGTCCTGCGGAATTAAAGTACTGACCTTTATCAGGCAAAACAACATTTTTAATTTTAACATCTTTAGTCAATAAACATTTAACCTTATAAACAGATTTGAAAATCTTTTGTTTTATCTTAGGTATCCATGTTTCTCTAGCAGCAATAACACTTGTGTCATTGACTGGACATTTGACCTGGTAAACATTCTTGGTAACCTTTTGTTTAGTCTTAGGTGCAAATGTCTCTCTCCTAACTTGAGGAGGAAAAGCAGTCTTTGATCGAACATTATTGTTCCTGTTCATGTGCTGTCGAGGAGCAGTCTGTTTAACACATGCATAACTACCATTAAAATAAGCACGCATACTGTTAAAAGCACAAGACATACAATTGATAACACCACATGCTTTATGATTAGAATCAATGATAGGCATGGTATTCATGTTAGACATGTTATTTTTCTGCTTCAACTTATTACTACCTAATCCAGTCTTAGAAGAACTAGCTGTTTCAACAACCTTGACTGGCACTTTAGGTACATCTTTCTTGGATGAAACAATTTTTGGATTAGTGTCCTCAACAGTTTAGCCTTAACAAAGACTGTGACATCTTTCTTGGATGAAACATTCTTTGGATTAGCGTTCTTAACAAATTTATCCTTAACAAAGACTGTGCCATTTGCACTATCCTCATTTCTCATTTCTTCTTGGATAACCATAGAAAGAATATCTGGTGGTCCAGCATCAGATTTTTTAAACAGAGGTTCTTTAACATTTTTAAGCACATGTGGTATTCCCCTTTCTTTAGCACTAACAGGGTTAGGGGAATTTATGCCCAATGAACCAACAGCTTCATTGTAACCATACCCTATACCTGTTGTTCGTTCTACAACTTGATTGTTAAAGAACTCTTTGGAAACTTTAACCGAATTATAACAAGCCCTGACCTGTGTTTCAAGTTCAGTAATTCTAGCCATTTGTTTGCCTACAACTTCTAGAATAGCTTTCTCCTTTTTATAAAGCATTGTTATTTCATCTCTTTGTTGATCTTGATTAATATGCACCTTTTTCAATTCTGACACTTCATTGCCAAGATTAGTGCTTAACAGATCTAGTCTTCTATAATCAGTTTTTGCATTATCTAAGGAATTATAAAGACTACGAATCAACTCAGGGTCAGTAACAATTACCGGTTTGTTATGATGATCAGATGCTTCATCATTTGCCACCAGCGCAAAATTTCCATATTCTTCATCTTCGCTGTCCGTGTCATCCCAACTCTTACCAGCCGCAGCATAGGCTTTTCCAGGTTTCTTCTTCTCAGCAGCAAAATCTCTTCTTTGAGTTTGCTTCGGTTTCTGACATTCAGTGGCAAAGTGCCCTAATTCATTACAGTTGAAGCAACGAATCTTGCTTCTGTCAACAGATCCAGTTTTGTATCCTCCCCTGTTACTAGAGGAAGAAGAGCCTCCTCTTTGGAATCTGTTATTTGACTTAAACCTGTACTTTGGATTTCTTCTGAATCTGAAGTTGCCAAATTGTCTTACCATCAATGCCAGGGATTCATCTTCCAGTTGATCTAACTCTTCCAATGAGTAGAAGTCTCCACCATCCTGAGTAGGTGGTGTTTGACCAAGTTCTACTTCAGTCTTTTCCTTGTCTGAGCTGTAAGGTAGAACAACCTTAGCTTCCACTTCCTTAGGTGCCTCAACTACAAGAGCTGTAGATGAACTTGACACTCTTCCTTTACCAGAGACCTCCCTCTGCTGTACTTGTTCCAGTTCATAGGTTTTCAGAACACCAAACAATCTTTCAAGAGCAATCTTATTCAAATCTCTTGATTCTCTGATGGCTGTTATCCTATGTTCAAGATGAGTGGGCATTGTCAACAAAAACTTCATATTAATCTCCTTCTGTGTATATTGCTTGCCATTAACTTGCAAGTTGTTGATAATTTTGTTATACCTTTCAAACACTTTCTGAATGCCTTCATTAGGGCCAGCTCTAAAGTGTTCATACTCAGAGGTTAAAATCTGAAGTCTGTTTTCCCTTACTTCATCAGTTCCTTCATTGATAGTCTCAATAGTTTCCCACATGTGTTTTACAGTTTTACAATTTATCACATGACTGTACATCACAGCATCCAGGGAATCTATTAAAATAAGTCTCAAATTCTTATCTAGTCATGCGTCCTCTTTTTCAGCAGGAGTAAAAGAATCAGCATGCTTTGGAACAGATGTTGCAGGTGATACAACAATTCCTCCAACAATAGATTCAGATATATGTTCTTTTGGAATTATAGGTCCATTCTGTAGAACACCCAAATATTTAGAATTTGCGACATCAAGAAACAACTCCATTTTATTTTTCCACATTGTATAATTGTCCTTGTTAAACATGGGAATTTTAACAATGCTTTTTGACGACATGATGAATTTTTAAGTGAGTTAAAAATCCGAGATAGATTTTTGGCGGAATAAAATTAAGATCTTGATTTGTATATCAATCAAGATATACAAATTAGAAAATTCGACATGAATTTTTCTAGATTTGTTAATAAAAATCAAGATATAGATTAGGAGTAAAAACTCGCTAATATTACAAGAGTATCAAGTAAACAAGTTCTATCGGATCAGATATTAAAAATAAGATGAACTTGATTTTCTATGAATTTTTCTGCTCCTGCGGGTTGTGTTCTTGATGAGAGAGAAGAGAGTAAACTGCCTTGAATGTAATATTCTTGTCTGTGTTGTCTTGTGTCGTCTCTGTCTTCATATATATTATTTTCTGCCTCTTTATCTTCAAATATAACTGTCAAGACAATAGGCAATACAATCTATTCTTCCAAGACAACCATTTTTGTACTGCCAAGACAATAGGCAATACAATCGTCAAGACAATCAGGTTCTTCCAAGACAATCGGCAAGACAATCAAATTCTGAGATCTTTGTCTTGCTTTATCAAAAATTATCATTCTGTCTGAAGCTTTTTCTTTTTGATCATTATCAAGACAATCTGATTTGAACTGTCAAGACAATCGTCAAGACAATCAAATCAGATTTTTAT
This sequence comes from Saposhnikovia divaricata, assembly GCA_036435485.1. NCBI lineage: Eukaryota > Viridiplantae > Streptophyta > Magnoliopsida > Apiales > Apiaceae > Saposhnikovia > Saposhnikovia divaricata. Next base: position 42,330,622 of record CM071599.1, read on the forward strand.
TCTTCTTTTTTAAAGCTATTCAGAATTAATCATCACCAAGACAATCGGCAAGACAATCACAGATTGTCTTGCTATACTGATTTACTCCTTCAAGACAATCGGCAAGACAATCTCTGATTGTCTTGCTAGTTCATTTTTTCAGTTTTAAATTAAACTGATTAATAAATAATCTTTTTAATTTAAACTTACTTAAATAATAATTATTCAGATTTAATTAATTTAATAATTAATTTAATTAATGAATTAATTCCTGATGAATTAATTTATTAATTAAATTGACTACTTAATTTAAATTAATTAAAGAAGAATAATTATATATCCTTGGATTGTCTTAATTCTTTTCTGAATCACTGAAAGTAATAAAGGAATACCACTGAATATTTTGTTGACGTTCCATGCACGGTCTGGTTCATGAACGACTAACTTCAATGACTGTCCTTTAATTTTCACATTAAAAATGTGATTCATTTTTCTTCTCATTTCTTTCTCCTTCTTCTACTTCACTGTATTCTGTCTGAACCTGTCACTCTAGAAATCTCTGTCTTAGAAATAAATCCACTTCTTTGATGCTATACTGAGGCTTGATCAGCAATCTGAGCTTCTTCCAGTGTAAAACATCAAAACTATAGATTGACTTTAGGGTTTTTCTTCTGACAGATAGTACCTCCTGAGATTCCTGTGACAGTTAAAGTTATTTACTTATTACAATCTAAGCTTAAGTTGAGTTGAGTCCTCGAACTACAAATAGGCTGTGTCATATGCCTTTCATATTCTCTTTTTGTAGGGTTTGTAAACTTGGGGTTTTTATAACCCGAGTGTAGCTGTACTTTAAGTTAGAGAAAACACTGAGCACTCACTTTGAAATTGTAGGTTTTCTTGTAAACTCAAAGCATTGTAACATAAGCAGTTGTGAACATCTTTCACAGAGAATTTCTTCAATATATATGTATCTTGGGTCGAACATACAACTCCACCTGAAATTTTTAAATACTGTGTGTTTACATTTGCTGTGTTTACTTAGCATCTTTTACCTCTATTCTAAATACAAAACTGTTTGAGCCTTAATCCATTCGAAAAAGTTTTAGTCAGGATTGTATTTACCCCCTTCTACAATCCTGTGGTGCAGTGTAAAAATAATGATGGGAAGATATATTGTGATATTTTTAGGTCTATATTAATGATTGCAAGATTAGTTTTAAATTAAAAGGTAACATGTTTTAATAAAAAAAAAGTATTACTAAAAATAATGACAATAAGATATCGTGTGATATTTTGGGTATAAATTAATTATTACAATAATAGTTTTAAATTAAAAGATAACGTGTTTTAAGTAGGAACAAAATATTAATGATCGAAAGATATGGTTCAATTGATGCTTTTATGTGTTTATAAGAATTTATATGTTAAGAAATTGACTAATTACCACTAATTATATTATTTTATTATTTATTTTAATAATTAGGATAATCCTATCGAAAACCAAATCGACAAACTTTCAATATTTCAGCTTTAATATAATAGTATAGTATAAATGGTAAGATTAGCTTTAAATCAAAAAGGTAACGTGTTTTAATTAGAAAGTAAATATTAATGATTGAAAGATATGATATGATTGATGTTTTTATTAGGTGTTTATAAAAGATAATATGTTCTACTAAAAGTAAGTGTGAAAAGGGCAATCCTCTAATTACCATTAATTCATTATGTTATTATTTATTTTAATAATTAGGATAAGAGTATGTATAAGAAAGAGTCCAAGAAGAAGCTTTACACGGGTGGAGGAATTTTAATTGGAATATAATTACGTTAACATTAGTAATTAGTTTTAATAAGAATTTTAATCAGAATATAATTATGTTAACATTTCTAATTAATTTTAATATTATTATTATTTATTTTATTTAATAATTAGGATAACCAAACCGAAAACCAAACCGACCAAACTTTCAATCTTTCGACTTTAATATAATAGTATAGATGAATGGAGATCGGAAATGCACCAGAAGAGTTCAAGGTATTTTTCTTGAATTTTTGTTTTTTTTATTTTTTTATTAAAATTCTTTTCTTGCATTAAATATTTATTAATGACATTTTAATTAGTCATTAATTACACCTATTAAACATATATTAAATTTACTCTTTTTAATTTATTTAAAAATTAGCAAACTTTATTTGAACATTATAGTTATTATTCAATATTAAATATTAATTATATATATATAGTTAAGTTTATTTTTAGGTAAAATGACGACTAACAATTGTTTATATTACGTCCTTTTTTATTCCCTATTCAAGATCACTATAATTTCTTTTCGGATGACTATAGAGTAGACGACCTAAACTTCTCAAGCAATTTTTATTATTAATGATTGTGAAAGTCGTAATAAAATATGGAAGTACAAGATCTTTACTTAATATCTGGAATTGTATACAAACAATACAGACAGATTTTTAATTTTGCACATGAATAAATTATACATGGGTTATGTTCAAATCGATTGAATTTAATAAACCCAGCCATTTATCGAAAGATAAAATCGATAAAAAAGCTATACACCCATTGTTTCATTATATTGTGTCGAAATAAATTTATGTTCTGATTAAATAAATTATTATACTATTATTGAATATGTATATTATGATAGGGGTGTCGGCTTTAAAAAACGTTATTAACCTTAACTTCTCGATCAATCTTTACTAGGAGTCTTAATAAATTGGAAGTACACAGATCTTTACTTAATATCTGAAATTTGTATACAAATAATATAAACAGATTTTTACTTTCGCACATGAATAAATTACACATGGGTTATGACCAAACTAATTAAATTGAACAAACCGAACCATTTTATCGGAAGATTAAATCGATAAAAAATTTATACACCTGTTGTGTCAATATATTGTGTCTAAATAAATTAATATTAAATTAAATAAATTTTTACACTAGTATTGAACATGTATATAATGAAAGGGGTGTTGGCTTTAAAAAACGTTATTAATTTATATTCAATATTTGTAACTTTTGACCATAAAAATTACGTTCATATTATAATTTTTATTTTTAAATGTTTGTGATATTTTTAAAATTATTAATACATTGGATATATAATTAGGGTATTATTTCAATAAAAAATTCCTGTAAATTATTTTTAAATTAATTTTTTAGAAAATTCATAAGAGACCAATCTATTTTTAAGAATAATAGAAATTAATTTATCTATTTTCAGTATTTTAAAATAAAAATTTATAAACTGCGCGGAGCGCGGATAATAGTGAATGTAATATTGTTAAAATAAATGAAGTAGTGGGTATAATAATGATTTTATTGTTAAAATAAGTGAAGTAATGGGTGTAATAGTGTAAAGTGTTGAAAAAGTAGAATGAAATAATGAATGTAATAATATATTTTATTATTAAAAATTATTATTTTTAGTAATGTAAAAAATTGATGAGACGTTCCAAGAAATAAAGTGTAAAGAAATGAGAGATACAGAGAAAATATGTTTTTATAAAACCAAAAGAGTGCCACACCAGTCACCAACGAGAGGAATATCGGTTATGGTAGACTAATAATGCTCAACAATTTCAATTGGAATGAGCCATTTCCCATAATTATGATGTTGGGTTCCACCACAAATTTTAATTAAGTTAAAATTTTATTATGAATAAAATTTTAAATTATAATCATTGAAATAATTTATTTATAAAAAAAATTATTCAAAATAAAAAATATGACAATTATCATAAAAAATATTTGAAATATACTAGAATTTGAATATTTATGATGCCTATAAATATATATTCCTAGATATTTGTAGGAGTTTTGATGAATTGCAAAAGTTAAAGACTATGTACGATACACAATAGAGAGCTTTTTTGATCAAGGTGGGTGATTGTATTCAAGAGTATTGAATGAGAGAGCGACTTCAATCTTGCAATACATTCATATTTAGTAGATTTGTGATTTTACCCTCCCTTTGGGGGGTTTTCACGTTAATTTGCTCTGTTCATTACATTCGTGTTTGTTATTATATTTAATTAACGTTGATTTATAGTAAATGTGATCCTAACAAACTGGTTCAAGAGCTTTGGTTCGAGAAGTAGATTTGGCGTTAAAGAGAAGACAATCACGTGGTAATTACGAAAATTTGCAGGAATAATCTAGTATACGCAGCTGTTGAAAATTGACAAATGGGAGGTCATTCATGGTCGGATCGTCCTAATTTTTTGACAGTAGCTTCATTACATCAATATCTAAAATTAATAAGGTGGAGATCGAATTTTGAGTTTGGAAAGGTGTGATTTCTAGTATCCGAAGCAAACTGTTTGCGCGTTCTTAGTTAATCTTAAGGTGATTTTTCTTGGCTTGATGAAGGATCTAAACTCGTTGAGAATTGATGCACCCAAGTATGATGGAAGACGGATTTCACTATGTGGCAATTGACCGTCAAGCATGTGTTAATTCAACAAGGACTTGATGATGTCCTAGAGGAGAAGCCAAGAGAGATGAGTGATACAAATTGGACGAAATCTAAAAAAGATCGAGCGACGGTACAATAGGCAAGCACTTGCACCCAGAGTGAGGTATAATGTGTTAAAAAAGTCAATACCAAAGGAGATATTGAACAAGTCAGCAAGTATCTATGCGTCGTAGTCGTTGACCAACCGACTTAATTTGAAGAAGGAGTTGTACTCTTTAAAACTGGATGAAGAAAGTAATCTCCATGATCACATTAGTTGTTTTGATCAGCTAGTTTGTTATCTGGCTAATGTTGACTAGCCGATGAAAGACGAGGAACAAGCTTTGTTGCTGTTGTCATCATTACTGAAGTCCTTTAAGTATTTTAAGCAGACGATGTTAGTTGGGAGGACAACTCTTATGCTTGATTATGTGTTAAAAGCGTTAAGAGATAATGAGAGGATGACAAAGGATGTTGTTTCTCAAAGTGGTGAGGCAGTTTTAGCTATCCAAAGTGCTGAAATAGGGAGAAGTCATAGTCGCATTGACCTATATGGAGGAAGTAAATATCGACCGAGTAAGAAGGATAAAAGCACTGTTGAGTGCTATTATTGTGGTGAAATGGGTCATATGCAAATGTCTTGTCCAAGCTTCAAAGAAGATCTGAAGTCCTTTAAGCAGATGAAAGGAAAAAACAAAGATGATGATGTGGACTATACACATGTGATCGAGGATGGAGAGTTTTTGATGGTGAATGAGGATACCGTTCCTGATTCGGTGAAGAATAAATTAGAATGGTGATGGATTCTGCTGCTTCCATATATATATATAGAGAGAGTTCGAGCGATGTTTGAGATATTATGCACTGATGAAAATCTTGGTAATATCATTGTGGGGAATTATGAGAAGATGAAGGTTCATTGAATTCGAACTGTTCTTCTTAAACTCCATAATGGTACGATCAAGAAAGCTCTCAATGTGGATACATACCAGATGCGGCAAAGAATGTTATCTTTGAATGTGTTGGCATCACGTGGGTACAAATTTGTTGGACGAGGACGAAGTTGTAAGGTGTATAATGGAAAGAGCTTGATTCTATAAGAGATGATGAATAAGAAGAACATCTATTATTTATATGGCTGTAAATGAGCCGATACACAAACGAACAGTTCGGTATTCGGATCAAAAAAAGTTCGGTTCGGGTTCGGTTAGATTCACAAATGAGTCGATCTTGAACACGATTTTAATGATCGAATTATAAACGAGTCAAACTTGATCACGGTGAAGTTCGATTCGATAGCTTGCGAACAAGTTCGATAAATGTGTTTGTGAAAATTGCTCATGAACTTGTTCGTGATTAAGTTCGATAATTGAGCTTGTTAACATGCTCGGTATACAAGTTCATTAGAAGTACATAAACAAGTCTCGTATATATAAAATATATGTCTGATTATCAGAATATACTCGAAATTCTTATTATTGCATCATTAATTAGAATATTTTATATGTAGTCTTAGATATTATAATTGTTTATTATGTAATTCCGATTAATATAATAATAATAATAATAATAATAATAATAATAATAATAATAATAATAATAATAATAATAATAAGTTGGTAAGTGAGCTCGTGAGCATAAGTTCGCGAGCAATGTTTAAGATTTATTCGTATGCATATATAATTTCATGAACAAGCTCGTGAACAAGGTTAATGAGTCGTTCGAAAGCAAAAGTTTGTGAGTAAGCTCACGAGACATGTTCGTGAGCTGTTTGTGAACCGTTCGCGAACAACATTTTATCTTAACGAACCGAGCTCAAACATATTTTTTGGCTCGATTTAAGTTTGAGCTCGAGTCCGGGTTCGATAATTTCTTAACAAACGATACATAAATATTTTAGAGTTCGGCTCGACTCGGCTCATTTACACCCCTAATTATTTAGATGAGGAAGTAACGACGATGAAGACCGAGAAAAAGGTAAGATTCTCGGAATCAGTTGAGGTATTAGGAAATTCGAGCCAGAGGAGGATTTGTTGGGGTCCGTCCAGAATTTCTAATTAAGTTAAAAATTCTATTATGAGTATAATTCTAATTTGTAATAATTGAGGTCATTCTTATTTTGGTAAGAACATTAATTATGGAAAGATCTATACAAGATAAGAAAATATGGTAATTGTCACAAATGGGATTTGAAATAGATTAGGATTAAATTATTTGTGGTTTTTGTAGGAGTTCTGGTAAATTGCAAATTTAGAGAATTGTGTGCGATATACAAATTAAAGAGGGTTGTTGTGATGAATTTGAGGTGATTGTATTCAAGAGTGTTGAGTGAAGGAGTGACTTTAATCTTTTAATACATTTATATTTAATGGATTTGTGATTTTACCCTACTTGAGAGGTTTTCACATTTATTTATTTTATTCTTTACTTTCATATTTGTTATTTGTATTTAATTAATGTTTATCTATTGTGTATGTGATCCAACACATGTTCCTTACCACTTACCAAGCGGTTACATAGTCTATAACTTTTTTATTTTTTAAAAGGTGCAATTCGAATACATTTTTCAAGAATGAAGAATGAAACTCTTCAGAGGTGCAACACGAGTACTGTTTAGCCATGATACTTAGTATCAAAAATTTTATGGCATGGCATATTGGTGCTTATATGATTAAGAGAGGTGGGTATATGGGGAAACATATATCCTTCTTAAAATAAAATTTAATATTGTTTTGTCATTTTCTATGAAATGTGGGAAAATTTAAAAGAAAATAAAATATTTTATAAAAATATACTCGATATTTTTTAAAAAAGGATTTCTGATCGGTCCTAATATATCTGTACCTCGTAAATGTGAGTTGTGACTTGTGAGGTGTGACTTTGTAAAGTAGTTAAATTAATAAATAACTTTACACCTATAAGAACTCCCAACAGTTTATTTATTATTGTAGAATAATATAATAATAAACTTATGAAGTAGAGAAAATGAGAGAGAACTTCATTGTAATTTTTCCACACATTAGCAACATGTATAAGTGCCTTTATATAGCATTTGAGATGTAGGTTACAAGAGAAATAGAGGGTCAAGAGTCTCTCATTAATAAAGGAGAACTCAAAAGCTAAAGATAATCTAAGAGTCATCCACTTATTAGATAACACTCCCTCTGGATGACTTGTACGAACACCATGCCTCATTAAAACCTTACTAGGAAAAACCCTGTGGGAAAAAATCCTAGTGAAGGAAAAATAGTACATGTGTTGTACATATATTAAAGTGAAGTGTCTCTCCCTCATTTTAGCATGACTATAGAAATCACCATAAATCTCGAAGTTTACGCATTCCAATCTTGTGTACCAACTTCTCGAAGGGAGATGTAGGAAGTGCCTTTGTGAATAAATCAGCCATATTATCACATGAGCGGATATGACAGACATCAATTTCTCCCCTTTGTTGAAGTTCATGGGTGAAGAAGAATTTGGATCAATGTGCTTTGTCCTGTCTCCTTTGATGTAGCCTTCTCTAGTTTGGGTAATACATGCTTCATTATCTTCGAATAAAACAGTAGGACTTCCTTTATTGACTAAAAGACCACATGATTCTCGGATGTGGTGGACCAGGGACCTGAGCCATACACATTCCCGACTTGTTTCATGAAGTGCCAATAGTTCAGCATGGTTTGAAGAGGTTGCTGCAAGAGTCTGCTTTGTTGATCGCCAAGATATTGCAGCATCACCATATGTGAATATATAACCTGTTTGTGACCTTCCTTTATGGGGATCAGATCGATATCCAGCATCATCGTAACCAATTAATTCTGCTTTTGAGTCTTTACAATAAAATAAACCCATATCAATTGTTCCTCGAAGATATCTAAAAATTTGTTTCACTCCAGTCCAATGTCTTCGAGTAGGAGCAGAACTATGTCTTGCCAATAAATTAACTGAAAATGCAATATCAGGACGTGTACAATTGGCAAGGTACATTAGCGCACCAATAGCACTTAGATACGGTACTTCAGGACCAAGAAGCTCTTCTCCTTCTTCTCTTGGGCGAAATGGATCCTTGTTCTTTTCAAGTGAGCGAACTACCATATGTGTACTCACTGGATATGCTTTATCCATAATAAACCGCTTAAGGATCTTCTCAATATATGATGACTGATGAACAAAGATTCCTTTCGATAAATGTTTAACTTGAAGACCAAGACAAAGTTTTCTTTTACCCAAGTCTTTCATTTCAAATTCCCTTTTCAGGTATGATATCGTCTCATCAAGTTCAATTAGGGTCCCAATAATGTTCAAATCATAAACATAGACTGCAATGATAGTAAAACCCAATTATGTCCTTTTTATAAAGACACATGGACAAATCACATTATTCACATATCCCTCTTTTAAAAGGTACTCATTGAGACGATTGTACCACATTCGACGAGATTGTTTTAATCCATACAAGGATCTTCGTAACTTAATCGGGTACAACTCTCGTGGCTGTGATTTATATGCTTCAGGCATTTTTAATCCTTCACGGATTTTCATGTATATATTATTTTCAAGTGACCCATATAAGTAAGCAGTCACAACATCCATTAAGTTCATTCGGGGCCCTTTTAGAATTGATAGACCTATTAAAAATTTGAAAGTTGTTACATCCATTACCGGTGAATAAGTCTCTTCATAATCGATTCCCGGTCTTTGTGAGAAGCCTTGTGCAACAAGGCGTGCCTTGTGTCTCACAACTTCATTTTTCTCATTTCTTTTACGCACAAATACACATCTCAAACCAACGGGTTTCACACCTGCAGGTGTTTGGACAATTGGTCCAAAAACTTGACGTTTTTCAAGTGATCTTAATTCTGCCTCAATAGCATCTTTCCATCTTGGCCAATCATTTTTCTTTTACATTCATAGATCGATCTAGGTTCATGATCCTCGATTTCTTCAGAAATGTCAAGTGCAGCTGCATATGCAAATATTTCATCCATGATAATTTCTTTTCTATTCCACCTTTTCCCTGAAATGATATAATTTATCGAGATCTCTTCATTGTCCTCAATTTCAGGTGTTTGATCACCTTTTGAAGACGTCTCTTCAGTGATCAATTCTATTTCTTTAAGAATGATGTCATTTGATGTACCAGCTTGCTTATCAAGTTTTCTTGATTTTCTAGGATTTTTATCTTTGGATCCAATAGGTCTACCACGCTTCTGGCGTGTTTTAGACTCATTTTCTAGAATTATTTTCTTTTCTTCAGCAGGAAGTTTAATCTTACAAGGAACATTGAAGGCTGGTATATGTGACTTAGTCACTGTCTTGACATCAGTAAATGTATCAGGCAATCTATTTGCCACTTCTTGTAGGTGGATAATCTTTTGAACTTCAAGTTCAGATTGATTAGTGCGAGGATCATAATGAGACAGAGATATTGCATTCCACGAAATTTCTCGTCTTTCTTTTTTAAATTTTGACTTATCTCCCCCTAATGCAGGAAAAACTGTCTCATCAAATTGACAGTCAGCAAACCTTGCCTTAAACAGATCACCAATCATGGGCTCCAAATATTTAATAATTGATGGAGAGTCAAACCCAACATATACCCCTAATCTTCTTTGGGGTCCCATTTTTGTTCGTTGGGGAGGAGATATTGGAACATAAACTGCACACCCAAATACTCTTAAATGGGAAATATTTGGTTCTTGACCATGTACAAGCTGCAATGGGGAATATTTATGATAGCTAGTTGGCCTTAAACGAACTAATGACGTAGTATGTAAGATTGCATGTCCCCAAGAAGAATTAGGTAAATTTGTTTTCATAAGTAAAGGTCTAGCAATCAACTTTAGCCTTTTAATGAAAGATTCGGCTAGACCATTTTGAGTGTGCGTGTGAGCAACAGGATGTTCCACTTCAATCCCAATTGACACACAATAATCATTAAATGATTTTGATGTAAACTCTCCTGCATTGTCCAACCTAATTTTCTTTATATTATGATCAGGAAATTGTGCTCGCAACCGAATTATTTGAGCAAGGAGTCTTGCGAATGCAATATTACGAGTGGATAACAAACTAACATGCGACCAGCGTGTCGATGCATCAATAAGTACCATAAAGTACTGAAATGGCCCACTTGATGGGGTAATAGGTCCACATATACCTCTTTGAATTCGTTCTAAAAATGTTGGACATTCAATTGCAACCTTTACAGGAGACGATCTTGTTACCAATTTTCCTTGAAAACAAGGAACACATGAAAAATCTTTGGATAAGAGAACAATCTTATGTTTTAAAGAGTGTCCATTTGAATTTTCTAAAATTCTTTGCATCATTGTTGAACCCGGATGACCAAGACGATCATTCCATATAATAAAATTTTCTGGATCAACAGATTTTTGGTTTATCACCATATATGATTCAACTGGATTTATGAAAGTATAATACAATCCAGATTTATATGATGAGAGCTTTTTCATTATTTGTTTTCCTCCCGAGACAATTGATGTTATATATAAATATTCTTCATCATTTTCATTTGTTGTCTCAATGTGATAACCGTTTTGACGTATATCTTTAAAACTCAAAAGATTTCTTTTTCTTCTGGTAGAAAACATTGCATTATCAATAATAAACTTTGTACCATTAGGTAATAATATATTTGCTCTTCCGGAGCCTTCAATGAGATCTGATGCACCAGATATTGTATTTACACTAGCTTTAGCTAATGTGAGATGCGAAAAATATTTTTAATTTTTCAATATTGTATGTGTTGTTGCACTATCTGCTAAACAAAGTGATTCCTCATCTTTTGCAACAGATGATGAGAGGCTACTTGCCTCATCTTTTGCCATTCCTCAAATGCTTTCATATGATTTTACATTTTCTGTATGTTTATTGTCCTTGAACATTTAGTGTGTATTTAAGTTATAAGTTTACATCTAAATTTTTATCACATCGTTTTGGACTATTGTTGCAGTCCAAGATCTGTTTGATAATGTAAGTAATGCACTTTTATTAGTCTTGATATATATTACTTAAGAAGTGATAATTTTCTTGTCTTTTATTTGTTTATAGATTGTGATCATTTTGTATTTGTTTATTTAGTTACAATGTCAAATCTTACAAAGCTTGAATTCCACGCACCAATAGCACTTAGATACGGTACTTCAGGACCAAGAAGCTCTTCTCCTTCTTCTCTTGGGCGAAATGGATCCTTGTTCTTTTCAAGTGAGCGAACTACCATATGTGTACTCACTGGATATGCTTTATCCATAATAAACCGCTTAAGGATCTTCTCAATATATGATGACTGATGAACAAAGTTTCCTTTCGTAGATTATGTGGAAGTGTTACTAAAAATATTATTCACTAAATTTATGCAAATTGCAAACATATAACATTCTAAAGCAAGGCAACATAAAGCAATACATTGATACAGTTAATAGAGACATTGGTAAATTATTATAAGTCAATTGTACTGCTTGATAACCCTTTTTTTATGACGATTCAAAAATTTAATTGTTAAGAAAATTAAGAAGTCACTATGAATTTTCCAGTCGCAATTGTAAAAGCTGTAGGTTAGCTAGATCAACCAGAGAGTTACACTATTGCCTAAAAATTTCAATTGTATAATTCACTCAAAAAAATTTTCATTAAATTTTTTAGATATAATTTTAAGTGCCACTTAACACTTAAACATAAAAAGGTCCCATGTCAAATATGCATGCATAGTTTAGTAGTTGTAAAAGATAATAACTAGCAAATAGGAACCCTACGTACATGTAAAATCTTAACAAGTACACTAAAAAGATAAAGATAAATATACTAGTATTTCTTATGTAAGTAACTAAGTATGTTACATAAGAGTTCATTTTAATCACATGCAAATAATCAAATATGAGAGTTATGTGTTTACCGTGTGCTTTTAGTGCTTGGTTGCAGAGACTCAAATTATCGAAATAAAATGATTATCAGCCACTCTTGCTTCCCTACTTTTTTCAGATTGCTAAACCGTTCGTAATTCTTCTTTCGTTTCGATCGTGCTGATAACGTATTGTAGAATAATATAATAATAAACTTATGAAGTAGAGAAAATGAGAGAGAACTTCATTGTAATTTTTCCACACATTAGTAACATCTATAAGTGCCTTTATATAGCACTTGAGATGTAGGTTACAAGAGAAATAGAGGGTCAAGAGTCTCTCATTTCATTAATAAAGGAGAACTCAAAAGCTAAAGATAATCTAAGAGTCATCCACTTATTACATAACATTTATACAATTGTTGGATAAAAAATAACTCCAACAGCATCTTAATCATGCCTTAGAACATATCCAAGAGATTCTTACCTTCACTTTTAAAAATAATATAAATAAATAACTCTTAGCAAGTTATTAAATTAGTTTATATGTCAAATTCCAATAATACTCTTTATATTAGTTCTTTATTTATAATTTATTAATAAATCAACCCCACTATAATCAAAAGTTGTGCAAGAATTGGAGGACATGAATAGTTTATTATTAACATATAAGTTAAGAGCTACTAGTGACTCTTAGAAATGAGGAGAGAAGAGGCTCTTAGTGTTTTTAAGAGTCGATAACAATCTCTTGGAGCAAAATTTTCATTCTCTTTCCTCATTTTTTGAGTTAAAAACTCAAGTAGAGAGTCTCTTGGAGATGCTCTATAAACAAATGGCTCTTAGAGCAAGTCCAACAGCTTCCTTATTTCAATTCATAAACAAAAAAATAGGGAACTTAACTAAAAACCTTGATCCAACGGTTACCTAGTGATTCACTAAATCACTAGTCACCACTAGTCATTCCCTACTTTTAAGGAATGTCCAGCCATTCCTAATTTCTTTCTATCAATAAAAAATTCTTTTCCCTCCTTTTTACACTTTTTTCATCTCTTGATTGAAATTCAAATAAGTAGTTGGATTTAAATTTATTATTATAATAATAGTAGGGAATGAATTTAAGGATGGTTGTTGGAGTTGATACACAAAATAAAGTTCCTAAATCACTAAAAACTATTATTTTATTATATTTTTAGGAATTATTTAAGGAGCTGTTGGACTTCCTCTTAGCAAGTTATTACATTGGTTTATGTGTCAAACTCCAACAATGCTCTTTATATTACCTCTTTAATTATAATTTATTAATAAATCAACCCCACTATAATCAAAAGTTGTGCAAAAATTTATGGACATGAATATTTTATTATTAAAATATAAGTTAAGAGCTACTAGTGGGTCTTCGAAATTAGGAGAAAGAAGAGGCTCTTAGTATTTTTAAGAGCCACTAAAAATTTTTTGGAGCATCATTTTCATTCTTTCTTCTCATTTTTTGAGTTAAGAACTAAAATAGAGAGACCCTTGAAAATGTGCTTATAAAGTTAGAATTCCCTTCTCATGCCTTATTTATAAGGTACCAAAAATCATTCCTTATCTTGATTTTAATGGTAAAATATGCATTTCTCTCTTCTTACCTTCTTTAAATAAATGCATAGAGTTTAAAATTAATACTATAATATTACTAGGATACAAATGAAATTATTTGTATAATATTACTATAATGTTGTTGGAATTTACATTTATTGAAATGTTCTAATTCACTAGAATTTATTATTTTAAAAATATTTTTAAGTAATGTATTAGAACTCTGTTGGAGTTGCTCTAGATCAATTAGGAAAAGTGGTACTTTGAGGAAAAGGTACTTTGGTCCACAAGGTAAGTAGTGATTGGAATTAGAAATTAGAATGTGAGCGCAATGAGATAACTAAAGTGATAAAAAATTTGTTTTTTATCGATGCAGATCCTAGGTTCGATTTTTATTTACCGAAATTTATGCAGAAACTCATTTTAAGACAAAGAAATGTTTTTATTCAATAAAAAATCATAATGGTTTGACAAGGCGGTTAAAATTTAACTTTTGATTAAATGTTTGGATTTCATACTTATAATAAAATTAATTATATAATTTTATACAAACCAGTGAATATAAATATCGAAAAAGAGATGAGCAAGTATTTTTTACAATTATATAAATTGTATAAATTTATACTTACTTTTGAATGATTTAGCAGGAAAAAAAAGTGATTAATATTCATTTATGATGATGATCCCAACTACTTCCCCAAGTTTTTACACCTTAGAACAAGTCCAATCGAATGTTAAAATTGGTTCTATTTAGGTAGTTTAGAATCAAATGCTAAAAAATTTAATTCCAAATAAATCTTATACTTCTATCCAAATATGTATAAATATATGCTTGATTCTAAATTTAAAACTAGTAATGAAGTTATGCATACATACCATATCTATACTATAATATTATAAGTAAACTAGGATATACTAACTTTATTAAAATTTTGTAGTATAATTTTGATTATAATTTTTTTTTCTTTGTAAAATAAATTTTATAACATTTTGAATTGTTTATTTTTACTTTTATTGATTGTAATGCATATGTGTTATATGATTTGTAGTATACATATGGTTTGTATTATAATTTTTTTTTTTTTTGTATATGATTTTTCTATAATTTATATTTTAAAGTTTAGGCTAACATATATTTTAGTATATCATAATTATTTTTTATTTTTTTTATTTTATTAGATCACAAATTATGTGCTTAAAACATATGGGTACTACATTTGTGTAATAATCTATTCTATTTTTATATTTTTGATTATGTAATCTAATAATTATTTAAAAAAAATTAGATATTTTGTTATAGTGTTTTATATTTTTTAAAGACATTTTTTAAACTTGTTTGGAAATATGTGTGGTATAAAGTTTTTATTTGTTTGAATATTGATTATATTTACATGTTAATTTTATATTTTTGACATGTGTGGTATTTATTATGTGTTTTTGTTTAGAGTAATCTTACGGGTTTTTTGTATTATATTTAGATACTAATATAAATTTATTTTGTGGGTGTTCGGATTGCTTTCTAATTTAAAATATGTTCATTTATTGATTTGTGTTCATTTTTTTAGTTTCAAATTTTTCTTTGCAATGTAAGAATTTGTTTATATGTTGATTTATGCTCATATTTTTTAATTTAAATTTCAGCAACATATTTGTTGTCAAACCTAAAAATAGAATATTTAATGATTTTTATGAAAATAATTTTTTCAAAGCACTTTTATTTAGTAAACAATTGTTTTTGTAAATTATATTTTAAGGTTTAGCCTAACATATATTTTAATATTTTATATTTTTGTGGTGTTTTCAATTTTATTAGAATATATATAATATATTTAGACACGTGGAAAATTATTGGTTTAACTTGTTGTGAACACAAATACATTTGTACTTTTTTTAATGAAATTTTGTACTATCTTATTTTTGTATTGTTTTAAATTTGTTTTAAATGCATTATATTAAGGTTTATTATGACATAATTTTAGCTTTTAAATCAATATTCTGGTCCATAATATTTCATAGCATAATTTTAGCTTTTAATTCAATATTCTGGCCCAACTCTTTCCCTAACCCAACTCTTTCTCCGGCCCAATTCTAATTTCTAATAAAATTACCTTTTAATCCGTACGACTAGACGAACACCTAAACCTCCTTACGCCAATTATATATAAGATATAATTTGGTTGTCGGTTTGGTACTCTTTTTTTGGTCAATTTTTTTGGTACACTTAATAGCAACAATTGGATTTTGAGACAGATTAATGAGAATCGTTTGATGTAATGCTAAAAGAATATTCTTTTTATAATATACAAAATACTCTTATACGTTCAAGGTTCGAATCCCGTCAACAACATGTTATTATTAAACATTTATATCATCTTATAAACTACTTCTATAAGTTCAAGGTTCGATTCCCCTCAACAACATATTTTAGTTAAAAATTTATATTATCTATTTTCACCATATTATTATTAAACATTTATATTATATTATAAACTATTTCAAGAATTTCAAGATTCAATTACCGTCAATAACATATTAAATTTAAAAAATTATTTATCTATTTTCAATATACAAGCGAAAAACTATCATTTAGAATACTATGAAATACTACTATTTTCTTATTAATTAAAAAACAAATATTAAAATTATGAATAATAAGATAAAAATATTAAATATTAAGATAAAAATATTTAAAATCTTCCGTACATCGCACGGGTTATAAGTTAGTCATTTTTTAATCATATATTAATACATTTTGATGTACTTTAAATAAAAAAGAGCAGAAAGAGATAAAAAAAATAGTTAAATTTAAAATTATTTTGATGCAAAATGTAATTAACGTTGTAGTTAAAGTTCTATTTTAGTAGCAAAAAGTATTTTTTGATGTTAAATTATAATAATAATCATAATTATTTTAAATTTAGCATTAGAATTGCTCTTATACATTCTGTATTTTATGTACCATTTCCAAAACTTAAACCAATTTTTCTAATGTGTACCCAAGAGCACACAATAACAATTTATTTGACATTTTTTGATTGATTTATTTTCATTAATAATAATGGTCCCCTGCATATACAAAAATCTTTACTAATTAAAATTGGTCAATTTATTAGAAAATAATTATTAAAATATACTTTTAGACATATAATTATTATATAATTATAATAATAATTATTATTATATAATAATTATTATTAAAAAATAATTATTATTAAAAAATAATTATTTTTCTGCATTATGCACGGGGTCTTCACGGAAACAGCCTCCCTATTTTAGGATAGGGATATACCCAGAATATTTGGTTTGGTTTGGTTTATACTTTTAGACATATACTAAAAAAACAAACTTAAAAACTCTAAATAACACTCTATACGGAATTACGGATCATAGCTCCAGGGGCGGACCTATGACTTATGCTATGGATGCCATGGGACCCACTCAACTCTAGGCTGGAGAAAAGTTAGAAGGTAAACTTTGGTTAGGAGTCCACAAAGTAGAACGAGAAATCCACTAGGAAAAATGAGGAACCCATAACCAACTTCAGAAAAATTAAAAATCTTCTAACTCGTAAGGAAAAAGTCCAAGCTTGAGTAGTTGTGAAGTAAAACAAAGAAGCCCAATGATCAACAATCACCAATGTAACAAACCCAATAAACCCTAACTACTCCTTGCTATTGGTTTGTTTGTCATACTAGTGTCCGGCAGTTGCACGAGAGATGCACACAAAGTTCTTCGAACTAGATTTTATCGGGGTTTTTTATGAATTAGGTCATGTCGGTTTTTTTCAAAAATCGGGCCGGGTTAGGTTGGGCTTTCTCTAAAATATGAGGTTTGATTTAGACTCTCGGATTGAGCCGGAACGGGCCGGGCCGATTATTCAGACTTTTTTTTAGTTTATATATACGTAATTTTTGTTTTTTTTACAAACCTAATATATTAATATACAAAAAAAAGAAAATCTTTATAAAAGAAATAACCTCTAAAGAGTTACATCCCTAAATTTCTATAATCCAGAATACATAAGAGACAACACGAAACCAAATACTAAAAAACTACTAGCATAATACTTGTTTTATCATAAAACATCACTGTAACGAACTTTTTACTCATAATCTACGTTATGCCCTAAATCGACTGTAAGCCATATAAATCTTCACATATATGACCATTTCGAGAAGCACATCCTCTACACTCAATAGTAATCTTGAAAGAAGGTTTTGTCATACATATTGTTGATTATTCCTAGGTTCCTGATCCTTCACATCCCCTCTATTGCAAAGTTTAATATTCTTGAAATTTATTAAAAAATATTAAATATTTTTAGATTTTATCTATAAAAAATCCGATTTTTATCCGAATTTCTTGAAAAACCCAGACTTTTATCCGGGTCGAACCGGGCTTTTAAAACCCCGGGTTTTATCCAGGCTTTTCAAAAGTCCAGACTTTTAACCAGGCTTTTTAAGATCCGGGCCGAAATTGATGAAAAGTAGGAAGACCATCTTAGGCCCATAGGCCGGGCCGAACCAGACCGGGATTTTCGGGTATTTTTGCGTATCAGATTGGGCCAAATTTCGAGTTTAAGGTTTTTTGAACATCTCTAAATTGCACTAGCCAGAATGCATTCATAATTTGTTTAATAATGATAAGTAGTTTAGTATCTTGTATATCCGTAGTTTAACTTTTATTAATAAGTAAAATTCCTTTTATATGATATTTGGTATTAAATTTGGTTTAAACTTTTTTTACTTCCACACCTAAATTCCTATTTTTTCACATTTAGTTTCACCTTTTTTTTGGTTTCACTCCTAAATTCCTATTTCTATTAGGATTATATTTTATTTTTAAATAAAATAAAAAATTTATAACCTTTATTAACAAGCGAAATCACCCTTTTTTAGTGGTACTTCCGTACTAAATTTGGTTTCACAACTAGATTTCTATTTCTCCTAGGTATCTATATTATTTTTTTTAATAAAATTGGTGGAGCTTTATTACTAAACGAAATCCCCTTTTTAATTGTAATTCGGTACGAAATTTGGTCGCAGCTCTAAATTACTATTTTTCGTAGGATTTTATATTATTTTTTAATAAAATAACAAAATTGTCAAAATTCTATTGTAATTGCAATTAATTTATTCGAACCTTAATGAGTTGCACAAATAACGTATTTATGAGAATCATGTATGTTGTTTTTTCTTAATTTTCTTAAAATAATCTTAAATCAATAATAAATAAAATAAAATTTATTAATAAGTAATATCCCGTTTTAATTGGTATTTTGGTACAAAATTTGATTTTAACCCTAAATTTGTATCTCCCAAAATTGTTGATATACTGTTTAGTTACAATTCTTTATTATAACCTATTGAGTAGCACAAATTCTTTTATAATTTTATAATTGTAATTTATAATTCTATAATATAATTTTTTGAAGAAGATAATTATATAAAGTATTAATTTGTATTTCTACATTTTGATTTTATATTAAATAGTGATGTCGGTGTAATTTTTCAATTATATGTTGCAAAATATAAAAATATAATAAATTTTTTCGAACCATTGCTTCGTACGGATTATCATCTTGTAAAATATGAAAACAAATCATAAAAATTAAAATTAATAAACTACTTTTATTCTTTTTTTGCTTTGTAAAAGACTTACATTCATTTCAAAGTTTAATTAGATCAAGATATCTGTTACATTATTAAAAATATTCCTTTTATGTGTCTTGGCTAATGCCATGGTTTGAAAGTCTATAAACCCTAGTTTCTGATTCGTTATCGTTCATTTCTGTTTATCTTCTTTACCATTTTCAACAAATCGATAAAACATTCATTTTTTATGGCGGACATACAAGAGATGGAAGCAAACTTTAGTAGGTTTAAACTGGATGATGAGGAGGAAGGAGGTATTTCATATGAGGAGAATACAGAGGATCTCTCATAGATTGATTCCCGTTGGTGTTTGGTAGGTAGATTCTTAACAGAGTCACCCATCGATTTTCAAGCAATGCAGCATAGAATGGCTGCATTATGGCGACCAGGAAAAGGTGTGTATGTGAAGGAGGTGGATCGAAACAGATATGTATTTCAGTTCTACCATGAGATCGATATTGCTAGAGTCATTGAAGACAGTCCTTGGACATTTGGTAGGTTCTAGTTGCTCTTTGAACGAATGAAAGAAGGAGACAATCCTCGTACAATGGAAATTAATAATCTGGACTTGTGGGTTCAACTTCATGGCATGAATGCAAGCTTCATGTCTCGGGGGGTAGTAACAGACGTGGGCAATTACATTGGAAAGTTCATTGCATCTGATAATTATAATTTTGTGGGGGTGTGGTCCTTTTCCACTAAGTGATTGCTTAGGGACCTTAGCGTACGATCTGGGCTGTTTCCCTCTCGACTTTGGATCTTAGCACCCAAAAAGTCTGTCTGTACAAACGATCTAGGCCTGTATTCGGAGTTCGGGGAAGGTTTTTGGTGACAACACCTGGAGATATCAGAAGTGAGAATGCTGACATGAGTAACGAGAAATCCTGTGAAAAACACGATCGCCTGCCAGTGGAAGGTTTTCTGCGTTCAGCGAGAATATCTCAGAGTTCGTGTTACCATTGATCTGAAGAAACCTTTAAAAAGAAGAATGAAGCTACGTAAAAGTACAACAAACTGGTGCTGGGTGAACTTTAGATATGAAGGAGTACCGACGTTCTGCTTTATTTGTGGAATGGTTGGTCATGGCGAGAAGTTTTGTGAGAGAATTTTTGACACTCCACTAGAAGAGATTGAAAAACCTTATGGAGCATGGATGAGAGCAGATCCAAAGCGTCGTAGTCACACTATGGGAGCCAAATGGTTGAGGCATGGTGGAAAAAATCCGGTGGTTTTTCCAACAGAACAGTCTGGTGACGATGGAAGGAAAGTGGGTACCGCAATGGACGCAGTCAATGATCATAATCCCGATAATTCAGGTAACAGAACGGATATGCCAGGAAGTTCAAAACAGATAGGGTTGGAAGGCAATCCCGAGAAAGGGGGAAGTACTGGAGTTAATTTATAACTAATAATTGCGGACAGTAACAGAAATATAATATTGGAGGGAAATACGATTTTAAATGAGGAATTTGGGCGGCAAGTTATGGTCCCAAAACGTAGGAGAATAGAGGAGCCTGAGGATAGTGGGTTGATTGAAAATATAAACACGGAAGATACAGACATGACAGAGGAAGGAAGGCTGACTAACATGGTTTCAAAAAACGGGAAGCTGGCGGGATCTGCATTGCAGACCCGCCAATCATTATGAATACACTCAGTTGGAACTTCCGAGGGGTGGGCCAACCTTGGAATATTCAGTTCCTTACAGACGTGGTTCGTCAAGAAAAGCCCATGTTTATTTTTCTGTGTGAAACGTTAGCTAAAAAGTCAAAAATGGAATGGGTGCAGCTAAAGTTGGGGTACCCAGGTATGTTTGTAGTTGATCCGATAGGAAGAAGTGGGGGATTAGCGATGCTCTGGAAGGATAGTGATCAAGTGGAGTTGCTAGGCTTCTCTCAAAACATATAGATGTGAAGGTCAATATGGAGGAGGGTGAACCTTGGCGACTAACAGGTTTGTACGGGGAACCTGATAGAGCTTTGAGACGAAGAACTTAGGATCTTCTTCGTAACCTTTCGAGAGATTCGAACCTTCCTTGGTACGTTATAGGAGATGTCAATAATGTGGTTGACGTTAGTTATAAGCATGGGGGATCGCAATATCCAAGATCACTCATACAAGGGTTTAACGAAGCTTTACTTGATGCAGAGCTTACAGATATGGCATTGGTGGGTCACTAATTCACCTAGGAAAGGGGAAGAGACACTGCTGACTGGATGGAAGTAAGACTGGACAGAGCTCTAACAAATTTAGCGTGGCTGAACATGTTCCCTATGGCTAAACTTTACAATCTTGAAGGTACATCTAGTGATCACAGTCCCATTCTATTAGTACCTTTAGTTATTGCTCATATACATGCCACTGTTCGTTTTAAATTTGAAAATGCGTGGATGATGAAGCCAATGTGTGAAGTAATTGTTCAGGATGTTTGGAATAGTGACATAGAAGCTAATATTATCCAAAAGATAAAAAATTGTAGTCAGAGTCTAACTGTTTGGGGGAAGGAGATAACTGGTAATTTCAGTGGTCGAATAAAGAATTGTAAGGCAGAAATGAAGCAGTACAGAGGGGGTAGAGATGATATTTCGAGGGAGAGGTATAGAGAAGCAAGGAAGGAATTAACGAAGGTGCTAAATCAAAGAGAGGTGTTTTGGCGCCAAAGATCTAAGCAACTGTGGCTGAGTGCTGGGGACCAGAACAGTAAATTCTTCCATACTTATGCCTCAAATAGGAGAAGAAATAATTAGATCAATAAGCTTAAAAATGAGGATGGTAACTGGGTGTAGTGGGAGAATGGGCTGTCAGAGTTGATGTCTGGTTACTTTTCAAATTTGTTTACAGCCACGATGGTGGACTATCAGGAGGTGATTAGTAACATTCCGACTACAATGATAAGAGTTCAAAATGAAGATTTGTTGCAACCGATCACGGTAGAGGAGGTTAAAAGGGCTTTATTTCAAATGAACCCGGATAAAGCTCCGGGTCCCGATGGGATGACACCTGGTTTTTATCAGAGATATTGGAAAATAGTGGGGCAAGACATAGTTAATTTGGTGCGTAATTTCTTCAGTTCAGGGATGATTTTGGATGATCTGAATGTTACAAATATTGGGGGTGTTTGGGGGAACTTTTTTTCAAAATAAGTCAACTTATTTTAAGACAAAGTTAGAGATTCCTAACTTTCCAACTTATTTTCCAACTTATTTTTACAACTTATTGAATCTCAAAGATACATTAAATACTTGTATAAAAAAAAATTTCAAAATATAAAATTTTTACCCGAAAATAAGTCCATAAGTCCTTAAAATTAACTAAGCCAAACAGGCACATTGTCCTCATTCCTAAGAAAAAATGCCCAGTGGTAGTTGGAGACCTAAGACCAATCTCTTTGTGTAATGTTTTAGTAAAAATTATTACTAAAGTCATTGCAAATCGGTTGAAAGGTATCCTTGATCAAGTGATTTCGGAAAATCAGAGTGCCTTCATGTCAGGGCATTTAATTTCTGATAATGTGATGATTGCTTACGAAGTAATGCATACTTTAAAAAGAAAAAGAAGGGGGAGAGAGGCTTATATGGCCTTAAAACTCGATATGAGTAAGGCATATGATCTCATCCAATGGAGTTATTTACAAGCCATTCTCACAAAGATGGGATTTGATGGACGGTGGATTCACTTGATTATGCAGTGTGTCAAGACAGTTTCGTATCAAATTATTCATGCTCACAGAGAAGTAGGCCCAATCATGCCCACCCGTGGTTTACGCCAAGGAGATCCTTTATCTTCGTATTTGTTCATCCTCTGTGCAGAGGGACTCTCGGCAATGCTTAATAAATTTGAAATCCAGAAGTTGATTAAAGGTGTCAAAGTCTGTAAACAAGCTCCTGCTATTAATCACATGCTGTTTGCTGATGATTCTTACCTATACTGCAAGGCGCAGGAGGAAGAAGGTCATCGAATGTTGGAGATTTTATGGAAATACGAGTTGGCCTCAATTCAAGTGGTGAATAGATTGAAGTCTTCGGTATTTTTTAGCATGAACACAAGCATTGAAGTGAGAAACCAGATTTGTGATATTCTGCAAATGGAGGAAGCAGACGAAAATTGTAAGTACTTGGGGCTGCCAAATATGATGCAAAGAAGTAAAGTTGCAACGCTGGGTTTTCTGAAAGACAGGGTGAAAAATCGAACTTTAAGCTGGGATGGGAAAATAATTACACAGGGAGGGAAAGAAGTGCTAGTGAAGTCAGTTATTCAAGCATTACCAACCTACGCAATGAGTGTGTTCTTACTACCCCTTGAAATCACTAAGGACCTGGAAAGAAGTATATCAAGATTTTGGTGGAATTCAAAAAAGAACGATAGTAGAAGCATTCACTGGATGAGTTGGGAGAGGTTGAGTCGTCACAAGTCTTTTGGGGGTATGGGATTTAGAGACTTCAGAGACTTTAACTTAGCGATGCTTGGAAAACAGGCCTGGAGGTTCATTACTAATCCTAACAGTTTAGTCAGCAAGATTTACAAGGCCCATTATTTTCCTAGGAGTTCTTTCATGGAGGCACAAATTGGGAACAATCCCAGCTTTGTGTGGCGTAGCATTTGGGAGGCAAAACAGGTTATTTCGGTAGGAATGAGGTGGAAGATAGGGTCTGGCAATTCAGTGAATATCGTGGGTCAGCCTTGGTTGATAGATGACATAAATCCGTTCGTAACTTCTGATGCCCAAGGTCTGGAAAATCACATGGTAAATGCTTTAATGGTCACGGATTGCAGAAGGTGGGATGAAGAGATCTTAGATGACATGTTTAATACTCGGGACCAACAATGTATTCGAAATATTGTTTTTAGTGAAGATGACAATGAGGATGTAGTTTATTGGGGAAAGGAAGCAACAGGTCAATATACGGTTCGTAGTGCATACCGAATGTTGCAAGCTCGGAAGAGGTTATGGAGACAAGAAGATCAAAACAGTATATGGAGGAAAACATGGAGATTGAAAGCTCCGCCTAAGGTATTGAACTTTATGTGGAGATCTTTATCTAATTGTTTACCTACGATGACCTCATTGGTGCAGAAAAACGTACCAGTAGACCCTCTGTGTCAAGTTTGCAGGGCAGGAGTGGAAACAGTTGATCACATTCTGTGCAGCTGTGATCTGGTATCCCAATGTTGGCAACGAGTTCTCCCCCAGGTTCCTTATAATGATACAGGCAGTTTTTATGATTGGTGGGGAAGAGTGTTGAAAGTCTGTGACAACGAAAAAAAGGCAGAAGTACCAGCAGTGTGTTGGTCACTTTGGAAAGCAAGGAACGAGCTAGTTTGGAATAGGAACTATACTCGAGTAAATATCGTGATTGCAAAAGCTAAACATTATCTTCTTCAATGGAATATAGCCCAGAAAAATAAATCACAGTCCTGTTTTCCTTACTATGTGGAGGGAGATGGGAATGAGTTTTGGGTAGCGCCACAGATTGACTTCATGAAGATATCGGTGGATGCAGCGGTTTTTTCAGAGTATAATGCTTCTGGTTTCGGATTGATTGCTTGAGACAATAAAGGTGAGCTAGAACAAGCAAGAACGAAGTGCAATTTGGGTTTGATTTCAGCAAATTTAGCTGAGGCCATGGCTGTGAAAGAGGCCCTAAGCTGGATACGTAGTGAAGTCTGGAACAGGGTGGTGGTGGAGTAAGATTGCTTGACAGTTATTCAAGCAATTCGTAGTAAGGTGCTGATGCAATCTCCGTTTGGGCAGGTTATTCAGTCCTGTCGAGAGTTGCTAGAGGAGTTAAACACAGTTTTCCTGTTTTTTGTTAAACGGTCTGCTAATATGGCGGCACATGAGTTAGCTCGTCTGTCATATTCTTTTCTAGATCGAGTTTTCGATAGGTCTTCTATTCCTATCGTGGTCAATGATGTATTGAGAAGTGAGTTATCGTATTAATAAAATCTTTCCTTGTTTGTCAAAAAAAAAAGTTTAATTAAAAAATCAATATATTAAAAAAAATTATAATGTTACTGAAAATTCGACTTATTTTGTAAACTCGGATTTGTGCAACTAAATTGATGATGCATATTTAATTGATTGTCGTATTTTGATTATTGGAAATGCATTAGCTAATGTTGCAACTAAATTGATGATGTATATTTACATATTATTTATATCGTTTGTGTAACATCTCGCACTTTTGCGAGATGTTAGTTCGAGTCAAAAGTAGTATACAAAAATATAATCTCGAAAATTCTAACAGAAAATTATTACAATTCTATTACAAATTAAGTCGTACAGAATAAAAGCGCAGCTATCTAAAATATGAGACACGATCTACATAAAAATTCAACTACCAAGCTCCTTGTAAATCCAACGAACCGAACAAAAACCTGAAATATTAAAAGAGTGAATTAAAAGCCCAGCAAGCAATTTAGCAAACTAACCAAACAAACCAGCATGTCAAATCCAATAAATAAAATATAGTATAAAATGATAATAATTTTCAGAAATTCATAGGATAACTTTTAACCACCAGTCTAACTAAGGTCACTACAAACCGGTGACACGGTCCAGAAGTTCAGAAGTCACTATAAACCGGTGACGCGATCCAGAATTTAGTATTGCGTCCCTCAGTAAGGTATCAGAAATTGCACCTAAGTGCGCCCTAGAGAGGTATCAGATTTTAGTTCCAGAACTATGCGAAGATACTAAGGGTTTAGATCATAGACTAATTGGGGTCTCAAAACTCATAATTTCTTACAAAAAACTAAAATCATACTCTTCAAAATAATTGCACTTAATCCAAATTTTCATATCAATAAAATAGAGCAAAAAATATAATTAAAATAAATTTCAGAATTTAAAACATAATATAATTTAAAAAATACTAGAATGTTCGGAAAGAAAACTTACCTTACTTTAAC
Organism: Saposhnikovia divaricata; assembly: GCA_036435485.1. Classification (NCBI taxonomy): domain Eukaryota; kingdom Viridiplantae; phylum Streptophyta; class Magnoliopsida; order Apiales; family Apiaceae; genus Saposhnikovia; species Saposhnikovia divaricata. The sequence continues at coordinate 42,357,084 of CM071599.1, forward strand.
CAAATAAAATAAATAAACCGAGAGAAACATGGTACGAGACACTTGTCAATACTCTTAACGCCATATAATCGGAAAGAACCGTGCAAACATCACGACCCTTAGTCTACCCATAATTCTTGACCATTCTCAACGTAAATTTTGACAACTCATTGAATAGCTTGCAGCAGCCATGCATGCACGAGTACAAGAAGAAATTATTTTTTCTAGATAAAGAGAAAATATAATAAGTGGTAGGAGAGAGAGTGCAAAGATTAAAACACCTTGTTTTTCCCCCCTTTTCTTAAGAAAACAATCCATGTATATATATTCACCTTTAAATAAATAGTCACCCTATGAATTCAACCCGTTGAGTTCAAGTACCACAAAATGTAACGGCTCAATATTAGTATTCATTTGTAACAATTACATAGATTACTCACTTATTCTTTAATAATGCAATACACTACACAATAATACATGCAGGTTACAAAACAAAAACGGAGTGGCTACTCATAGGGCCTGTTTGGCCATACTTATTATAAGTTCTTATGGACTTATTTTCGGGTAAAAATTTCATATTTTGATAAAAAAAAATTTATACAAGTTGTTATAGGGAGAATATTGTATAACAATATTTTGGAGGTTGCTGGAATCACGGAGCAAAATACGGATATTCTGCTAAGAACACGAAGAACACGGAGGAGATTTGTAACTGCTTGTGGCTGATCTTGTCTATTGATATTCAGGGGTGAACTGTTTCTCAAACTTTACAAGATGCCTACGTGCCCTATTTATAGGGATCAAGCCATACGTAGTTCTCTTGGGAAAGAAGTTATCTAGACGGGCTAGGGTTTCTATGGGCTCAACTTGGCCCAAATCCACTAGACGTCTCCTTGGGCTGATATATTTTACCCATTTATCCTGCTCATGACCCATGGCCCATAAAAGGTTACCCATGGCTAGCATGATGCTCTAATTAAATAGCCTCACTAGCGAAACTGACGAAGAAACTAGATGACCTCGCATGCGACCTCGCTGGGCTAGTCATGCAAGGTGATCCGCGATGTATGGAGATAATCGCACTCACGCGACCTCGCTGGGTCTGACCGTAAGCCTTCATAATAAGTATACTCTAGGCCACGCTGGACCTCTAGGCCTCGCTAGACCTCGTGAATTGCGACCCCGTCCCTTGGGGCTCGCTGGCGATGTCACCTTACAGAATAATGTAATGAATTTCTCTGTGATGATGAACTTTAGTGACCCATTCTTATTTCCTAGGCCCATTATGTGTGATGCAATATTATTCTAGCCCATTTAGGCCTGCTTAGGACTTATGCCAAGTTAGGGCATAACAACTACCCCCTGAGTCCATATTGTCATTGGAAATGCGATGTGGACTCAAAAGACTCCTTTCCAAGAAATCCTGGTGCGAGGCCAAGGCCCATTATCCATCATTTTCGGCCTCTCTTCGCAGGCCCAATGAATTTGAACAGTTTCTAACAGCTGTCATGTCTCGAGATCCGCTCTTGGTTTCTAGGATGATGACACGTGTAACAGATCCTTCTCTCTCCTGCCTACTATATAACTCAGATTTCCTAATCATTTGTCACTTTCCACAAGCGTACGTGGTCACAAGTAATATGTAAGGTTAAGTCCAAATTCGTTCCCACGGGGATCAGGTTATGGTTCTTTTCAGTAAATGCACCTATTCAACAATGTATGATCTTAATTCACTGCTAAGACAAGTAATTAATTGAGATTTTAATTAACTAAATTTAACTAATATGCAATTTTAGAATTAACTAGCTAATGAGATCTAAAATCAAATTACTTATATGGGAATAAACATGGAATTCTAACTTCATTATCTACTTCACTTAGAGTCGCAGCCTTTAATCAATACATGTGATGGTTTTGATATCTGATCGGACAATACGAAATAAGTAAAAGCTACCTCTCGGTATACTAATACCAAACTACGCATGCATCCACAAAAGAGATAGAAGATGGGTAGACACCAATTATGTTTAGACCCTATATCTCTATAGAATTTGAAAACATAAAGGTTTAAGCACAAGTTATCCACTTAGATCACATAGGGCAGCATAATATCTCTATTTACGCCACAAATCATGATGTTAAAACATCAACCTATCCTATGCTAGCATGGCAAGTTCTAAATCTCAAGATCCACTCTCGTTTAGCAAGAGATTAACAAATTAGATGTTCGCGACACATCTAAATACATGAAACACAACCATACGAGGATATCAAGAATTCACCACACATAAATCTTTAAAGCATATAAACTACTAAGCTACATAGATAACTCCGTTAGAATCCCATGACAATGATTAGCTCATAATTGAACCGTTCATCGTCATGGGATTTGATGAAAACATGATATAAAACAAGATATGAATAAAAGAAGTAGTTATATTAATAAACAAAGAGTTAAGAAAACAAATCTATAATCCAGATTAACACAAAGGCTGAAGTAGATCTAGATCCGTTGCTTGTCACTAGCGTTGAATCCTTCTCTCCTTTTCCCCCTTGCAGATCTAAGCTATGTTACAATAATAATAACTAATAATATGTCTATGTCTATTACAATGGTATGATGTGTTTATATAGGCACTACAAGTCTTGCCCAGCAAGAAAATACAAAACATAATTATAATAGAATTTCTGCAAGATACGTTTCCTAATTTGATTATGTTTTGTAAGGAAAATTCGTGGCTGACTTTTCTTCAGATTTTCTGGAACGTTCCCCACGTAATTGGACCTCTGGACTATCTTAGAATGATAGGAAATCTCGTTATCTTCGCGTGGACTGCTTACGGGCCTAAAACGGACTTCTAGAACTCAAGATATGGCCAAAACAGTGTAAACTGTGCAACCCTTCTCGAAAATCCGAATTTTAATCAATTAATTCCCAAAAAATTATAAAAGCATCCACCTTAGTCAACATTCTCGTAATCCTGCACAACTAAGCAAAACACATCAAATCTACAACAACTTGAGCCCAAGACAATCAATTTAAGCCGAAATTAAGCGATCCAAGTGGATATAAAATCCACTTATCACACCCCCAAACTTAAACCGATGCATGTCCTCAAGCATAAACAATTACAACTAACTAACTAGCTAGTACCACTTCCGTAGGTGATCACGGTTGCATTTGGCATATGCAACAAGCCCTTTAAACCCCTAGGCAGCCCTAGTGGACGAGTAAGGTCTCGTGAGGGCCTATAGCGAATGTACCCACAAAATCCATTTAACCTAATGCAATGCAATGCATGAATGCAACTAGAATGAAAAATGCAACGATCCCCTTCAAACTAACCAAAACCAACGAGCAAGCAAATATCTCAAATAATGCAACTAAATCCAAATAGAGTTCGACCAAGTTCCCGTATACTAACAATACATGAATAGAAACGTGCGTATGTGCAATGCTCATCAGAAATACTCCCAAAACTAGGTCAAAAATCATACATGCTTTTCGTCAAGACAATCACAGGTTTATAAATAGAATAGACCGTAGACACTTCATAACCTAGGAACACCTCCATCCTTATCCAAGGTAGACAGAAATTCATGCTTTTATTACTAAACAACTACGACACATAATATACAAACATGCTTATTTAACCGTGCAATGGATGAGACCCCGAAAGGCTTATACAACAATACCCATGTAGCGAGCGTTGGGTTAGTGGATCCCAGACTATAAAAGCCTTAGGTCACTAGGCACAAAGTCCCCGCGAACTTAATTGCTCGAGTATTAAAGAGCTCACCCTGGTTAATTTTGCATTAAACAATTGACACTTTTTTTTTCTTTTTTTTTTCTCTTTTTTTTTCTTTCTTCTTTCTGCTTTTTTTTTTATTCAATCTGGAATGAGAATTCTCAATTCCAACCCTAGACTACTCATATAAATATGAGCCGGCTACTAGCCATTTGACGCCTAGCCATTATTGACAATTATTTACAATTTAAGCATGAAATCCCTGTTTTCCCCCAAACTTAGACTTAATTGTTCTAGGCCATCAAGGGAATAATGAAAATTCTAAATATAATCAAGTGATTAAATCTCAAAACATCCAAACAAGCATGATCTCAACCTAGCTCAAAAGCACCCAATGAGACTGTGAAAAGATTTTGTTTCTGAAGCATGCAAGTCAATTTCATAGAAACTATAAATCAACCCTCTACTCATCATTATCACACTCAATTAGACACCTACCTACCAATCAGAATTAGCTCGTTCTAAGGGATCATGAAATATGCATGCTATGCAAATGCAACTAATATGAACTCACATGATATACGAAAAATAAAAACAAAATGTCCTATATGAAACAAACTTAATTAATACGAACATATATGCATGAATTACTACTAAGCATGCAAAACATGATATCCTACATGAACACATAATACAACAACAACTACTAATCCCTCAAACCACCCCCAAACTTAAAATATTCAATGTCCGCATTGAATGGAAGTAAATACGAGGGAAAGTAGAAAACATACCTAACCAGCTGAATCATAACCCTCCTCGGATGAATCTGGTGGAGGATAATGCGTACGAGCTCCATAGACTAGCCACCTCCCAAATAACAAGAATCCTACAAAACCCCCAATTACAAGAACACAAATTCGTAATAAAAATAATATTAGAGAAGATTTAACCCAATTACGAATCAAAGAGGTGAACTTGTAATTAATTCCTCTTTAGAATTGAATTTAAATAAATAGAAGAGGAATTGGATTTGTATGTATGGGTGTGTATATATAATGGAGGGATTGGATGAATAAAATTAATGTGAAAAGGAAACATTTTGGGTGGGTATGAAATTTGATGTAGGATAGAAATAGGATTTGATGAATTAAAGAAAAAGAATTAGAATAGGTTTAGAATTTTGGAAGAGAGATGGGGGTTTTGGAATTGAAATAGGATTAGGATAAAATTTGGGGTTTGAATTTTTGTTTTGTTTTTTTTTTATACAAAGGGAAGAAAAGAAAGGAGAAAAAAAAAACAAAATAAAAAAAACTAACTAAAAAATTGAACCTGCGCAGCCTGCACAAAGCAGGCGCAGCCTGCCTACAGTTCAGTCACGCAGGCGCAGCCTGCGCGACATCCAGTAACGCAGGCGCAACCTGCGTAACGCAGGCGCAGCCTGCGTGACACGCCCGAATTATTTTTTTTTTTTTTTTTTTTTCACACAACACTCACAACACTCATTTTTTTCACACACTTTTTTTTTTTCAACACTCATTTTTTTTTTCTTCTCTCTACACTACACTTTTTTTTTTCTACACTAATGCGTGGGTTGCCTCCCACGAAGCACTTCTTTAACGTCAATAGCTTGACGTTACTTCCTCAACTCATGGCGGTTTCAAAAGAATAGCTGAACCGTCTTCAACAGATAGACCATTCATACGAACGTTGACCTCTTGTTTGCTGGCTTTCCACAAATCTCTCCCGTCAAACTTCAACCAAATTTTACTATCCAACAGCTTAATCTTCTTCTGTTTCTTCTTCACACCTCTAATGTGCTTCTCCAACTCGAACGACAAGCTTTCTTCTTCCTTATCATCAGTTTTCCACCTTCGCAACACGTTATCTTGCCCCTCTTCAAAAATCACTAGCTCATTATTCAAAAGGACATACCTCAAATGTGGTGGAAGTTTCCCAAGCTTTACACTCGAGAGATCTCGAGAAGAACTGTCAATGAAATCACTGATGTGATGCTTTGGTACGTGTGTGTCCGACTTATCGCTCAACAACTGATCAAGTTCCTTTCTCTGACCCGTATCAACTATTTCCACACTACAACACTCTTCATCCTCAATTGGAAATTTCATAGCCTTGAAAACATTAAAGGTGACATTCTAATCTTGCACCCTCATTGTAAGCTCTCCTTTTTGCACATCAATCAAAGTATGGCCCGTAGCTAGAAAAGGCCTTCCCAAGATTATGGGAATCTTCTTGTCTTCTTCAAAATCCAAGATAACGAAGTCAGCAGGAAATATGAGCTTATCAACTTTCACCAAAACGTCCTCCACTATGCCCCTAGGATAAGTGATTGACCTATCAGCCAACTGCAAAGAGATGTTGGTTGGCTTTGGCTCCGGCAGACCAAGTTGCTTGAAAACAGACAAGGGCATGAGATTAATGCTAGCACCCAAATCACATAAGCACTTGCTGAAAGAAAGATTACCAATAGTACACGGGATGGTAAAACTTCCCGGATCTTTAAGTTTAGGTGGCAACTTCTGCTGCAGAACTGCACTACACTCCTCCGTTAATGCCACTGTTTCAAATTCTTCCAACCTTCTCTTTCATGACAAAATATCCTTCATGAACTTTTCATACCTCGGCATCTGCTCCAATGCTTCAACAAAAGGAATGTTAATGGACAATTTCTTGAAGACATCCATAAACTTCTGGAACTGAATTTCTTGACTTTTCTGCACGCGTCGAGGAAACGGAGGAGAAGGATAGAATTCATTATTCTTTGAAGATTGCTCCGGAGTAGACTTTTCAACAGGTTTCTGACTCTTCTCACCATCAAGCTGATCAGCCACTAAATCAGATTTCTCAATTACTGGCACTGCAGATTTTCAACCTGCTGATTCTGAACATCTTCATCTTCTTCAGCTGCTGATTGAGGGCCTGCTGTAACCTTTCCCGATCTCAAAGTCACTGCATTAACCTGTTCTTTGTTCCCTCTTCTGCCTGGATTTGTTTCCGTATCACTAGGAAGAGTCCCCTGTTGCATGTTCAACAAAGCACTTGTAATCTGTCCCATCTGGTTTTCCAAGATCTTTTGAGAAGCTTGAAGGTTCTTCAACATCATCCTCATATCATCCATTTCTGATTTTTCATTAGATGATTGCCCCGCATGAGCCTGGGGTTGTTGCTTCTGAAATCCAGGAGGTTGATATGGTGCCCTTGGAGCATACTGCTGTTGATAGCCTTGATTGAATGGCCTAGCTTCCTGACTTTGAAACTGCTGATAAGACTGCTGAGGTTGTTGAGCACTTTGGTTGTTGCTCCAGCTAAAGTTAGGATGATTCCTGTTGTTCGGATGATAAGTGGCTGGAACTGGTGCAACAGGTCTCTGGAAATTACTAACGAACTGTACTGATTCAGAAGAGATAGCACACTGACTTGTCTCATGTGCGCCCGCACATAGCTCACAAATACTAGCCACCTGCTGAATCCCATAATTAGCAAGAGAATCCACCTTCATCGTAAGAGCCTTCAACTGAGCTGCAATAGCTGAAGCTGTGTCAACTTCAAGAACACCTGCTACCTTACCTTGAGAAAGCCTCTGGGTTGGATTTTGATATTCATTAGCAGCCATCATCTCAATAAGATCATATGCTTCCTCGTAGCTCTTAGCCCACAGAGCTCCACCTGATGCTGCATCTAGCAAAGGTCTAGACTGTGCTCCCAACCCATTGTAAAAACCATTAATAACCATCCAATCAGGCATGCCATGATGTGGACACCTACGAAGCATCTCCTTGTAACGTTCCCAAGCCTCACACAAAGACTCGCCAGATTGCTGCTGAAATTGAGTTAACTGGTTCCGTATTGCTGCAGTTTTCGCCATAGGGAAGAATTTAGTAAGAAACTTCTGAGCAAGATCATCCCATGTAGTAATGGAACCAGCTGGTAGAGAATGTAACCAGCCCTTAGCCTTATCCCTTAAGGAGAATGGGAAAAGCCTCAACTTGATAGCATCCTCCGACACACCATTAAATTTGAAAGTGTCGCAGATCTCGATAAAGTCCCGAATATGCATGTTAGGATCCTCCGTAGAAGCACCCCCAAACTGAACCGAATTCTGCACCATCTGAATTATGCTCGGCTTGATCTCAAAGTTGTTCGCTGCAATAGCTGGCCTGACAATACTAGATTGTATGTCATTGATCTTTGGCTGCGAATAGTCCTTCAAAGCCTTGACTGCTGCTGGTAATTCTGCCATCTCTACAGTAGTTTCAAGTTCCTCTTTCTGATTATCTACTACAAGACCGTCTTCTGCCAGTTTTTCCTTACGAGCCTGCAAACGTGTTCGCATACACGTTCAAGTACCTGAAAACACCACGAAACAAACAACTAAGTAAGAAATCCGAGTCAGTGAACGCTAACGACCACTGATGACAAGCACATAAACTAAACAAAACACCGATGATCCCCGGCAGCGGCGCTAAAAACTTGTTAGCACAAAATCACGCAAGCGTACGTGGTCACAAGTAATATATAAGGTTAAGTCCAAATTCGTTCCCACAGGGATCAGGTTATGGTTCTTTTCAGTAAATGCACCTATTCAACAATGTATGATCTTAATTCACTGCTAAGACAAGTAATTAATTGAGATTTTAATTAACTAAATTTAACTAATATGCAATTTTAGAATTAACTAGCTAATGAGATCTAAAATCAAATTACTTATATGGGAATAAACATGGAATTCTAACTTCATTATCTACTTCACTTAGAGTCGCAGCCTTTAATCAATACATGTGATGGTTTTGATATCTGATCGGACAACACGAAATAAGTAAAAGCTACCTCTCGGTATACTAATACCAAACTACGCATGCATCCACAAAAGAGATAGAAGATGGGTAGACACCAATTATGTTTAGACCCTATATCTCTATAGAATTTGAAAACATAAAGGTTTAAGCACAAGTTATCCACTTAGATCACATAGGGCAGCATAATATCTCTATTTACGCCACAAATCATGATGTTAAAACATCAACCTATCCTATGCTAGCATGGCAAGTTCTAAATCTCAAGATCCACTCTCGTTTAGCAAGAGATTAACAAATTAGATGTTCGCGACGCATCTAAATACATGAAACACAACCATACGAGGATATCAAGAATTCACCACACATAAATCTTTAAAGCATATAAACTACTAAGCTACATAGATAACTCCGTTAGAATCCCATGACAACGATTAGCTCATAATTGAACCGTTCATCGTCATGGGATTTGATGAAAACATGATATAAAACAAGATATGAACAAAAGAAGTAATTATATTAATAAACAAAGAGTTAAGAAAACAAATCTATAATCCAGATTAACACAAAGGCTGAAGTAGATCTAGATCCGTTGCTTGGCACTAGCGTTGAATCCTTCTCTCCTTTTCCCCCTTGCAGATCTAAGCTATGTTACAATAATAATAACTAATAATATGTCTATGTCTATTACAATGGTATGATGTGTTTATATAGGCACTACAAGTCTTGCCCAGCAAGAAAATACAAAACAGAATTATAATAGAATTTCTGCAAGATACGTTTCCTAATTTGATTATGTTTTGTAAGGAAAATTCGTGGCTGACTTTTCTTCAGATTTTCTGGAATGTTCCCCACGTAATTGGACCTCTGGACTATCTTAGAATGATAGAAAATCTCGTTATCTTCGCGTGGACTGCTTACGGGCCTAAAACGGACTTCTAGAACTCAAGATATGGCCAAAACAGTGTAAACTGTGCAACCCTTCTCGAAAATCCGAATTTTAATCAATTAATTCCCAAAAAATTATAAAAGCATCCACCTTAGTCAACATTCTCGTAATCCTGCACAACTAAGCAAAACACATCAAATCTACAACAACTTGAGCCCAAGACAATCAATTTAAGCCGAAATTAAGCGATCCAAGTGGATATAAAATCCACTTATCAAAACAACATAACGAATTGCTGCCAATTTGCTCCCAGATCAAACAGAGAACCGAATCGCTTTCATACAAGAATGACCTCGAACTTTTCTAAGATCTTCATACTTTCTTCAACCAACAGTAAGTTTTCTTCTCTTGTTCTTCATTTTTAATTTACTTAAACACATGCGTAGCTTATAATTCCTTCTTTTAACACTTGTAAATGTATGTGATGCGAGCCTGAATGTATGCGACCCCTCCCTTGTAATTTCACACTGTGAGCCTAGCCCCGCCAGGATAGAAAATGCAGTCTCCCACTTAGATACAAAACAATCCTTCCCCCTTTAGAATATAAGTCAATTATTTCTTCGTGTGCGACGTGAGGACACTTAGAACCTTCTATATTTTCTTTTTTTCTGAACCCCCTTGATATTCTGTAAGTGCACACACTAATAATTCACTTTTACAGATGTCCACCAACGATAGCTCAAGGACTCCTTCACCTCTTCCCCACATCACAATAAGCGAGCAGGCGGCTGCTAATATCGCTAGGGCTATAAGCACGAGCGACAATTCGTTTAAATTGTACTTGGACCATCAATGGTCCAATGAAGAATACACCCGGGAAACTCCTTTATGCTCCTGGAAAACCAAACATCCATCCACCTCGCAGAATGCATCTGCTGAAATCCCCTCAAGCTCACAAAATCAACTTCCTCCACAAATTCTTTCTTCTATTCAAGACGAAGTGAACGAACTTTTGGAAAAAGGAAATCAACTCTTTTCTAGTATCCCCAAATTTCTCTCCCCTCTTAACAAGAATCTTCTCCCTACAACCCCCATAACGATTGCTAGCAGCTCCTCTACAAACTCGCTAGGCGATGCCTATTATGAGCACGAGGGTGGAGATGACAACGAGGCCAATTCTGATGATTCTGACTATGAGGAGCCTTCCTCTGATGATGGCGGCCTTGATGAAGTAGCCAAGGTCGTCAATTTTACTGATTATAATTACATACCAGAAGCTTCTCCCCATCCTTACGTACCAACTCCTCAGCCCGAGCTAGAAGGAACTATATATGTTGGTGGACCTCGTCCAGAGGATATTGAGGTGGGCTTGAAAGTGAAACCTGGCCAGCCTCGCACCCTAGCCTGCAGGGATCTTTCAACGACCCTAGATGCAGAATCTTTAGCTAAGGCTGTTGACATATTTATACCAGAAGTCAAAATTATTCTTCCCAAATCTACAATGCGATGCTATCGCTTTAATCACAAAGAAAATGGTGGCAGAGTGCCTCGAATGGTCTTGACCTCGTCGTGATGAAAACAGGCGTCTCCTCTCCCCTCCATCCTTTTATTAGGGATGTCTGTGAAATGTACCACCTGGCCCCGATCCAAATAAACCCCAACGGCTACAGAGCCATGATTGCCCTCTACGTTCTTTACCATAAACTTGAATATCCCAAGTTAGATGCGAGAACCATGGGCTATTTTCTGCAACTGAAGTGATGCGGGGCCTCAGACTTCGGATATGTCTATTTCTCAGTCTGGCTAGAGTTCAACAAAAAAGAACTTTATCATAGTGCTCCAAGTAACGCGGGCTCGTGGAAAGGACCTTACTTCTATGCCCACGAGGTACCCAGAGTAAAGACTTCCTTTAACTAACTCCCAGGTATGGAACCATCTTCTTAACTTCACCCACCTTTTATTCAATCCACACTCTAACTCATCCTTCATGAGATCGCAGTTGGTCAAGTGCGAACCGTCCTGAAGGGCGAGGAGAAGAAACGTGCCGATGATGTGCTAAAAACTCCACGAGAGGCCCACAACATTCGAACCTTACTTTCTCTCGAGAACCTGGTTGAGTGCGGCTTCCTGAAAGAAGGAGTTGGTTTTCCTTCAGACGAGGCCTTCAAGTACGAAGAAGGCTTTATTGAAAAGAAAAGCACGTGAAGAGGCCTCGTCCTCTCGTATTGTAGTTACCAATAGTGAGAGTATTCTCCTTGTCGCAATGCGACCATTACTCCAACCTTGCCAACCTTATTATCTTTGCTGTCTTCGCATTTTCATAAATTGCATTAATATGATGTTTATAACTTTTAATTGTATTCTACTCCCATTTTTCAGGTATGTCAGGAAAAAGTGGTCGCAGGCCTCTCTTTCTCCAAAAAAGCGGGTCCGTCCCCGTAGCGAAAACTACTACAGTCCCCCAAAAACCAAAGACTACCGAACTCCCACCTCCTCCTCCATTGACAACAAACATTGAAACTCTCCAACAAGTCCAGGGTACCCCTGAAGAACATGCTTCAAAGAGATCTAGAAGAGACGGGCCCGTGCTCCCTGTTCCAAAGCCTCCAGCAACTGCTACTCCTGTCCATCACCTATTTGCAAAGCATGGATATAATCATGCCACTGAAGAGGAATGCACAAGCTGGGTGGGGGCCGAGCTGGCTAAAAATGCCGAATCTCTTTCTAAGTGCTTAGCCGAGGTGTTCATTCGTTAGGCTTCGCATCTTAAGGAGTTGAATAGCGTAACACATGTCAATGCCAAGCTAGAGAAGGATGTTAAAGTCCTTAAGTTTAAATTGGAGGAAGACGGGAGGTCGTTGATGGAGACCCATAAATGAACCCTTGAGACAGAGACTACCAGCCTTCGATCTGAGCTTAAGAGTGTCACCTCGGAGAAGAACGCGCTCAACAAATCTTTGAAAGAGGCAGAGAAGCACGAGGAAGATCTCAAAAAGGAGCACGAGGAAGAGTTGAAAAAGCTGAAGAAGGAGCTTGATGCCGCCAAACTTGATAATGACACTGTGGTGGAGGCTGCCCAGGTCGAATTCATGAAGACATTTATACAAAATATCCCCGAATTCGATTGGGAAAGGCTTGGGCCTGGTAACGCTGAATTTACAGAGTCTCCTCGCAAAGAAATTGAAGAAGAAGATGCAAAGGAGGCATCCAGGCTCGCTAGCGAAGCCACCCAGACCAATACAAATGAAGCCGCTACATAATGAACTCTTTTCTTTTGACTCTGATTACTGAACTGGGGATGCGGACACCCCTTGAATGTCTCGCAACATGTAGTATTTTTCTATAACTGTCTTGATAACTTATTGGGCTCGCATAGCGACCCATTAACTGTTGGAATTTCAATAACTGTTATAACATCTTGCATGTTACATGTCTTCGTTTCCTGGTAAAATATATTGTGTCTACTCTTAACTGTCTGTAGTTAATATTGCTTTCATCCTTTGTATATTCGAAACATTGCCAAGTAGATTAGCCTCGCAGCTGCGAAGCTTCCTTTGTAATTGAAATCATAGCTTTCCTTTTTCTTGTAACTTTTATATTTGCTTTATAAACTTCAAAGTGTGCCTCATCCCCTTTGGAATCATGACATGCGGTGCCTTCCTTGCGAGGTCGAAGACATGATCCCGAGGCTGAGTTCACCCCTTGACTTTTTTCATTTTGAACTTCATTGAGTAGATATGCTTTTCAATAACTAATCTTCGAGAACAGTCCCTCAGGTCGCAGTAAGTGTACGCTCACATCCTCCTTGAACTGAGGGGGATTCGGCCTCGCATCCACTGTGCTGGCCTAGTCCTGAAAATTTAAAATGCTAACAGAAAAAATAAAATTGCACAATGTTTTTGGAGAACAAACTTCATATATAAATACTAGGGACGATGCCCAACTTTCATTACATCATAAAGAGGAGGTATCTATATGATCAGTACCCCCAGTACTTTGTATGAATTTATTCATGCTAAGTAATGATAGATAGAGACTACCAGGGGCGAGGCCTCTACTGATAGTATTTTCTTAAATGCTCTGCATTCCAAGCTCGAGGTACGAGCTTATCATCCATATCTGTTAGATAATAAGTCCCCTCACTGATAACAACATAGATTTTATAGGGCCCTTCCCAATTGGCTCCGAAGACTCCATGAGCTGAGACCTTAGTGTTAGGAATCGTTCTCCTAAGCACCAAGTCCCCTACGCGAAGATGCGGCACACGAACCTTCCCATTATAATACCTCGCAGCTCTTCTTTGATAAGCTGCGATCCTTAACTGAGCCTCCTCCCTTGATTCCTGAATCATGTCTAAATATAGCCTGTGATTGACCTCATTTGCTTCGGGGTCGTAATGTTCTCTCCTGAACGAGCCCAAGCCCACTTCAACGGGCACCATGGCCTCGCATCCATATGTCAAAAAAAATGGGGTCTCTCTGGTGGTAGACCTCGGCGTCGTGTTGTATGACCACAAGACCCTTGGTAACTCCTCAGGCCAACTGCCCTTGTTCTCCTCCAATTTAGCCTTCAGGGTATGTTTAATTATTTTGTTAATGGCCTCGGTTTGACCATTTGTTTGAGGATGGCTCACAACAGAGAAACTTTTCTTTATCCCCAAATTTTCACAAAACTCCTTCATCTCCTTACTGTCAAATTGCTTCCCATTATCTGATATGAGCTGATATGGGATTCCATAGCGACATACAATAGCGCTGTACACAAAGTAATTTAATTTTTTGGCCGTGATGGTAGCGAGGGGCTCAGCTTCGGCCCACTTGGTGAAGTAGTCCACGGCCACGACTGCATATTTGACTCCTCCTTTGGCTTTGGGGAGTTCCCCAATAAGATCGATCCCCCACATAGCGAAGGGCCAGGGGCTCATCAGCGAGGTGAGGTTCGCTACTAGAGCATTACTGAAGTTGGTATGTCACTAACATAGAATCGCTATAGGCTGTAAGGTTCTCCACCTTCATTTCCAATGCTAGTTTGAGACCAATGATCAGGGCCTCGTATTCTGCTGCATTGTTGGAAGCTTCAAATGCGAAATGAACGACACTGCTTAACTTGCAACCTTCAGGGGTAACGAGGTCGACCTCGGCCCCAGCTCCTTCTTTATTAGACGCCCTATCAACATATAGCTCCCACCATGATGCCGAATTCTCATTTTTGACCTCGGGGCCTGTTACCTCTGGGATTGCTATTAAAGCCCAGGCATCTCCCTCAGATTGGGAAGGGAATTCCAATATAAAATCTGCTAAGGCTTGTCTCTTTATTGCACCTCGAGGTTTGTACTCAATATCGAACTGACTCAGCTCTATTGTCCACTTTAATAGTCTCCTGAGGCCTCGGGTTTATGCATCACTTGCCTCAAAGGGTAGGCGGTACGAACCTGAATGTTGTATGCCTGAAAATAGGGCCTCAATTTCCTCGAAGCCAATATCAAAGCGTAAGCTAGCTTCTCCATGTTGGTGTAACGAGTCTCCGCATCTAACAACCTCTTACTGACATAATAAACAGGGTATTGAGCTCTCTCCTCCTCTCGAACGAGGATAGCACTGACAGCATGCTCCGAGACAGCCAGGTAAACAATGAGGACTTCTCCTTCCTTAGGCTTAGAAAGTAGAGGCGGCGAGCCAAGGTGTTCCTTTATTTTTTGGAAAGCCTCCTCGCATTCAGGGGTCTATTCAAAATTTTTGCCCCCCCTTCTTAATTGCCTTGAAGAACTCATGACACTTGTCTGATGATTTAGAAACAAATCGATTGAGGGCTGCTATCCTTCCAGTTAGACTTTGAACCTCCTTGACGTTTCTAGGTGACCTCATTTCCATTAGGGCTTTTATCTTGGCTGGATTGGCCTCAATTCCTCTGTGGTTTACAATGAACCCCAAGAATTTCCCCAATTCGACCCCAAAAACACACTTCTAGGGGTTAAGCTTCATTCTGTACTTCCTCAGTATGTCAAACATTTCTGCGAGGTGGGATATATGATCCCCGACCTCCTTAGATTTCACAAGCATGTCATCAACATAGACCTCCATTGTCTTCCCAATTTGCCTCTCAAACATCATGTTGACGAGCCTTTGATAGGTGGCCCCGGCATTAAGGAGACCGAAGGGCATCCCAATGTAACAGTAGAGACCTCTATCCATGATAAACGAGGTGTGCTCCTGATCAGGCCCGTACATAGGTATTTGATTATATCCAGAATAAGCATCCATGAAGCTTAGGAGTGCATGCCCCGCTGTCGCATCCACCAACTGATCAATCCTTGGGAGTGAGAAACTATCCTTGGGGCAGTGCTTGTTGAGATCAGTGAAATCTACACAGGTCCTCCACTTGCCATTTGGTTTCTTCACTAGGACAGGCTTCGCGAGCCAATCAGGGTAGAATGATTCCCTAACGAGTCCGACCTCGAGGAGCCTATCCACTTCTTCTTTGAGAGCCTCGGCTCGCTCTCCACTTATGGGTCTCCTCTTCTGCCTCACCCCTTTTTTACTGGGGTCTACATTAAGCCTGTGGTACATCACATTAGGATCTATGCCAATCATATCTTCATGAGACCATGCAAATACATCCAAATTAGCTTTAAGAAATTCCACGAGCCTCCCCCTAAGGTCAGGGTTTAGCTGCGACCCGGCCCTTAGCACTTTAGTGGAATCCTTGGCATCGACAAGAATAGAAACTGTGTCTTCTGCAGCTCCGGCTCGCTCCACATGCTCAGTGATGCGAGGATCTAGATCAATTTCAACCTCATGAGCCTTGCTAGACTCTGCTTCCTCCTGTCTTGTACCTCCTATCACAGGGGTTGCCCCGACACGGCCATATTCAGTCACAACTGTTGTTTCTCGAGTAATTCCATTAGGTAAATATACCAATGTTGATCTCTCCTTGCGAACCCATTTCCCCTTACAGGCTCGCACAGCTGCCTGTTCTGGACTCTCCTCGTCATCACTAGCCTCTTCAACAATTCCTTCTTGAAGGACCAATACTGGATGCGAAGCCTGCATCATAATAGCCCCTGGTACTTGCTCTACTTGTATACCTAAGTTGTCGAAGTAATCCTCTGGCAACTCTTCGATAGATATTATATTACACCCAACCGGGGGTCGCGAAGCATCTTTGCGAGCCCTTTCTTCCTCCTCGCACTCCATTTTATCTGTCATAGAGCTGGTCCCCTTTTCTGCTGATTTAAGGGCCCTGTTGTAGCACTCCCGAGATTCATGCTGAATTCCTCTAACACAACCCACACCCTGCGGAGTGGGGAACTTCATCGAGAGGTGGTAAATAGAAGTAACCACCCTCATCTCCTTCAGTATTGGCCTTCCTACTATAGCATTATAAGCCGATGGTTGATCCACGACCATGAAATCTGCAACTTGGGTAGTGATGCAGGGCTCGTCCCCTAAAGTAATAGGAAGCTTGATGAGGCCTTTCACACTGATCGAAGCTCCAGTGAATCCATAAAGATGCCCCCACTGTAGGAATAAGGTCCTTGTCCACGTATCCCATCTTCTTATAAACATCATACATTAAGACATTCACAACACTTCCGTTGTCCACTAAGACTCTATATACATTCTGAGATCCAATACGAACTCGAACTACCAAAGCGTCAGAATGAGGATGGTGGACCCACTTCGCATCTTCTTCTGTGAACATAATATTTGTATCCTCCCCCTTAAATAGCTTTGGGGGCCTTTCCTGCAGATGATGAACATTCGTGAGGGGTCGCTCTCTGGCTTCGCGAGCATACCTCTCTCTGGCCTTGTTACTGTCTCCTCCTATGAGGCCCTCCTATGATTACATGGATACTATTGCTTCGCTCTTCCCTCTCCTTGCGAGGCGCCACATTCTGTCCAACAGGAGGGACATTGTTATATCCAAATCCTGATTTGCCAGAGTTTCCTTGATGTTTCTTTACTTCCCGAACCGCCCACTCAGTTAACTTTCCTTCTCGAATTAAACGATCAATTTGCTCTTTAAGGTGGCAACAATCTGCAGTATCATGCCCCGTTTGTTCATGAAAATCGCAATATTTCTTTGTATTCAAGGTTCCTTGTGCACCCATGACAGGAGGTTTTGTAAACATCCCCTTGTTAGCATTGACTGCATAGATATGATCAACGGAGGCAACCAGGGGGGTGAATTTGTCTTCATCTCTAGCTGGACGAGCCCGAGGTGGGGAGCGCCTTGGGGGATCGCGGTCCCTTTTTTTCGGGCTTGGACTACGATCTTATCTTCGCCTGGGGCTCCGAGAGTCCTTTCTCTTTACTCCCTTACTCTTGCTCCCACTACTTTCTCCTTTGCTCTTTCTTAACTCTTCCATTGATTTCTCAACCCGTTGAAAAGGTTCTACCTCTTTGTATAACTCAGTGAGCGCACTGGGTGTGGATGCTTGTAATTTCTTCCAAAGCTTCTTTCCTTCTCGCAATCCTGCAATGAGAAAATTCTTTACAGCCTCATCATTTGCCCCTCGCTCCTTAGGGACTTCAGCATTGAATCTTTTAAAATATTTTTGCAGGATCTCTCCTTCCCTTTGCTTAATGTTAGCCAAAGTGGACACACGGGGTGCATAAAGCATCGAGGATTGGAACTGCTTGATAAAGATGTCTACAAATTGTTCCCAAGAATCAATGGTAACTAGAGCCCCGAGCTTTGAAAACCACTGCTAAGCACTTCCCCTCAGCGAGGCCGCAAACAGTCTACACTCGCTAGCTGCGAGACCTGGTAAACATCCATCTCATTATTGAATCGAATCACAAACTCTGCTGGATCAGTATCGCCGTTATAGGTCATATCAGAATGATGGCCTCGAAACACTGCAGGAAGTGGAGCCGTTCGAATTTCATGGGTGAAGGGCGAAGATGAGCCCATAGTACTAAAAATCCCTTTCTCATTATTCATCGAATCCAAGGCCTTTTTTAGCTCTTCCAACTTGTAGTCCCCAATTTTGGTCTCCTTGTCTTCCTTTCCCTTCTCTCCAGTACTTCCATGATGAGATTGAGTCTTCTTAGGGGCATTAGACTCCTCCTGATCATTTTTGAGATCCTTCTTTTTAAGATCCTCCTCGCGATGTTGGGATCGCCCATGGTCTCGATGAGATGGGGGTCTGTCGTCACGACGATGGGACCGCTCACGCTCTCTGTGAGAGGGGGGTCTGTCATCACGACGATATGACCGCTCACGATCTTGAAGTGGAGACACTACCCTTGCTTTTGTTTTTAGATCCTCCCTCCTTACCATTGTTAACCCTTTCTAACTTGAGGCGAAGATCGTGCTCAGTCAGCTTCTTTCCAAGACGGTCAAAGACACTTACTAATCGTCCTTCAGATGAGGCGGGCTTACCATGCGAGCCCCTTTTTCTTCCATAGTAGCTTCCTCTTCGTCCCAATCAGGGTTCGTTTGATCTGTTACCACATCGTCAAAGTCATCTATTAGCTTCTTGGTGGGGCCTTTATTTCCCTCCCCCTGATGGGATTGGGGTCTCGTTCTTGCATTCCTCTTTACACCCCTAGAGCTGTGTAGCTTCTCCATCTTAGTCATCCTTTCCTGCACGGATGCCACTGTGTCTCCAATCCCCTTCAGAAAAGACATGACTTCGCTACCTAATGTCACCTTCTGGACAGGGGGTGGTGTTTTTTCCTTCTCAAACTCATCTTTGGTCTCATCTCCAAGTGCCTCGCTCTCTGGTGAATCCTTCCTATGTGGGTCATAACACAAGTAATTAATGTATGTTTGAGATTCTAACTTTGTCTTAAAATAAGTTGACTTATTCTGGAAAAAAGTTTCCCCAAACAACCCCATAATAATTACTCTAATTAGGATACATTAATGTCAATGGAAATCAAATTGATAGTTACACGTTTTTAAACAATAATAAAAAAATAAAGAGAGTTGCCTTTCTAGTAAAACAAATAATATATATTTCCTAATGACATAGTACAGTTTCAATTTTCTTCAATATTTTCGCACAAATTAATTAAAATAAAAGAAATATTGTTGCATTCATACGTAATAACAATATTACCATCACTTCAATATATAAACTTAACTCAATATTAAATACTAAATACTAGTGCGCCCATGCAAAAAAAAATAGGTGAAACAATGTTAAATATAACCTAGGAAGTGAGGTAAGCAATGACATAACCTAGGAAGTGAGGTAAGCAATGACAAGGCCACCAACCAAGTTAGGCCACCAACCAAGTTAGGCAAGCCATAATCTTTGACTAATATTAATGGTTGGTGAGATTAAAGCCTATAAATATAGTCTTATGTAAATGGTCTCAACAACAACCACAACAAGATCAATACAACGTAGTTCTAATATTACTACAATGTTTTTCTCTCCTCTCTACTAGTTCCGTTTATTACTTCCGCATTGCTCATATACTAACATGGTATCAGAGCGGGAGTAGAGAGGAGGAGATTTTCAGTTGAAGATTTTTGAGTTTTCAAGGAAAACACAAGCTGACCAGACTTATATCTTCCAGCAGAGGGGATAAATTTTCTGCCCAATTTTTTATTTATGCAGATTCTGTTTCAAGCAGAATTTTCTGCCCAGTTTGCCCTGATTATAGATTTAATTGTGTAGTATTCAAGTGGTTGTTAATATTACGGTATCTCTCCAATTTTTATGATGATGCAAATTAAATAGTTCAGGGGGCATTATTCCGACGAAGCAGCAGAAGTAGTGTATATACAGATTTACACACAGTTCACTACCACAAATGACAAAGCAGCAGAAGTAGTAGTATGTATACAAATACATACACACAGTTCACTGCTATATCTTGCATTTCATTCTTGTAAAAGAAGCAGAAGGACCGGTTCATGGACGATCTTAAGGGATGCAGTCTACCAAATACGATTCCAGTTGCTTATAGTTCAAGGGATGACAGATGCAGATTTCTCCTGTGTTCAGACATATGCTTGTTAATAGTGAGTGATCACAAAGTCGAGTCTCAGTTTCTTCAAATAATCAGTTCAAGGACTGATCGGTGGTCATCCACCGTTGTGCTGAAAAGCAGCACTTTCTATTATTTGACATGGCCTAAAATATACAGTGTGGTCGCAAGTTCGAATCCCGGTATCCCAAAGACTCAATAAACTCAAGATCGGTCGATCCTAAAAATGGGTATAGTTGGACGCTCAGGTTAAGCTCAAGGGCTACTAGTGTCTACTCTTCAATCCCAAGATAGGTCTTTCATCCGAATATGGGATTTCGAGTGAGGGGGCGTGTTAAATATAACCTAGGAAGTGAGGTAAGCAATGACATAACCTAGGAAGTGAGGTAAGCAATGACAAGGCTACCAACCAAGTTAGGCCTCCAACCAAGTTAGGCAAGCCATAATCTTTGACTAACATTAATGGTTGGTGAGATTAAAGCCTATAAATATAGTCTTATGTAAATGGTCTTAACAACAACTACAACAAGATCAATACAACGTAGTTCTAATATTACTACAATGTTTTACATCCGCATTGCTCATGTACTAACAAACAATCTTATGCAGGAGATGTACAAAGAGTTTTCATATAAAAGCAAAACAAGAGAAAAAAACAACCTTTAATCTAGAAAATTAGATTTACAACATATAAAAGAACACTGCACACACATATTCACTATAAATATTTGGGTAATTGATGAATTAATTTTTATTTAAAATTAGCATACAAAATATAGGGGTGTTATAGTTTGCAACCCAAATTTTATAGCTAGGCTCTCTCCCGTTGGAGATGCTCTAAGAACCATTAAGAAACGATAATCATTATAGTCTCAAACTTAGTTTCCTGCTGTTTGCATTCCAAGCTTAATGTCACGGACTCAGAACTCCTTTAGTTCAACCGTGCCGGCACTTAGCTCTTGTCTCCCCTTGAGAACTACTAAGTCAGCCTTTCAACCTACTAAGTGAGCTTCACAAGAACACTTAGAGAAAAGAGAGCTTTTATTAGCACAAGTGTTTACAAGTGTGATAGTTTACAACTTCTTGGATGATCCTCCAAATGAGAGGACTCCCTCTATTTATACTACTCCAAGGAAGGTTCTAGATTTCTACTAAAGTATTCTTCCACTAAGGAAGGCTCTAGAATCTCCTACTTAAATATCCATCTAAGATATTTTACAAGTATGTACAAGAGGCTTCTAGAGTGTTCCTCATACCTCAAGTAGCCACTGCAATATTCTAGGTCACTCTAGAAAGTTCCGCAACGAAAAATGGCATAATCGGTCCCCAAAATAAGCGGTACGTGACACTCTCCCCCACCTAATCCGGAGACGTCCTCGTCGACTCCTTGTAGTCTTCGATTGCATTACGAAATTGCCACAAGTCTTGATCATTCTCCCACGTAGTATCGCTTGCTGGCAATCCTTTCCATCTCACCAAGTATTGAGTGCTTGGTGGAACTCCTCTTCGGCGCATCGTTCGTTCAGCTAGCACCTCTTCAACCTCTCGTTCAAAGGAGGTTGTCATCAACGGTGGGGCACGCTTAGAAGTACTCCTTGACGGGTCTTCCACGTCCTCATGATAAGGCTTGAGCATACTCACGTGGAAAACAGGATGTATCTTCATGGGTATGTCTAGCCGATAGGATACCTTCCCCACTTTGCCAATCACCTCGAATGGTCCTTCGTACTTGCGAATCAGTCCCTTATGCACTTTCCGAAAAACCTTGTGTTGTTGGGGTAGAAGCTTGACCATAACCTTGTCTCCCACTTGGTACTCCTTTGGCCTTCGCTTCGTGTCCGCCCACTTCTTCATCCTCCTGGCAGCCTTGGTCAAGAATGAACGTGCCATATCTGCTTGTTCCTCCCAAGACTTTGCCATGTGGAAGGCCCCTGGACTTCGTCCCTCCGGTTGGCAACTAATAGAGTGAGGCGTCAGAGGTTGTTGTCCCGATGTGAGCTCGAAAGGACTCTTGTTCGTGGCCTCACTCCTTTGCAAGTTGTATGAAAATTGAGCCACATCTAGTAACTTGGCCCAATCTTTTTGATTGGCACCCACAAAGTGCCTTAGGTAGCACTCTAGTAAAGCATTCACCCTTTCCGTTTGCCCATCCGTTTGTGGGTGAAAGCTTGTAGAGAAGTGCAACTCGGACCCCAAGTATTTAAAGAGTTCCTTCCATAGCTTGCCTGTGAAACGGGGGTCTCGGTCGCTAATAATGGTTTTAGGCAGCCCCCAATACTTGACTACATTCTTAAAGAAGAGCCGGGCTGCTTCCTCAGCTGTGCAATCGGTAGTGGCTGCAATGAAAGTCCCATACTTCGAAAATCGGTCCACCACCACCATAATTGATCCGCATCCCTCGGACTTAGGCAAGGCCGAGATAAAATCTAGTGAGACGCTCTCCCAAGGTCGAGTAGGGATGGGGAGCGGCTCCAAGAGTCCAGCTGGCTGCTTATTCTCCACCTTGTCTTGTTGGCATACAAGGCAAGTCTTTACATAGGCCTCCACATCGTCCTTCATTTGGGGCCAGAAATAATTAGCTTCAAGGAGTGCATAAGTCCTCCGTTGCCCTGGGTGGCCAGCCCACTTAGTATCGTGACACTCCTTGATGAGAGTCCTCCTCAGATTCCCCCACTTAGGCACAAACACTTTAGCCCCCTTGGCATAAAGTAGGCCGTCCTCTACCCAAAACCTTTTTGTCTTGCCCTCCTTAGCCAAGTTCATGAGTTGAGCTGCCATAGGGTCTAAAGACATTCCTTCTTTAATACGCTCCAACATATTACTTTGGGTTTGGGTGATGGCGGCGAGTTCGGCCTTTCTACTCAAAGCATCCGCCACAACGTTTGCCTTGCCCGGTTTGTACTCCATGGTGAAGTCAAATTCTGCTAAGAAGTCTTGCCACCTAGCTTGCTTAGGGGTTAGTTTCTTTTGTGTCTGGAAGTAGCTAGTGGCTACATTGTCCGTTTTGATAGAGAAGTGAGACCCCAACAAATAATGCCTCCAAGTGCGCAAGCAATGCACTACGGCTGTCATCTCCTTCTCTTGCACCGTATAGCGCCTTTCTGTCTCGTTCAGTTTGCGACTCTCATAAGCTATAGGGTGCCCTTCTTGCATTAAGACTCCTCCAATAGCAAAATCTGAAGCATCAGTATGCACCTCGAAGTTCTTGGTGCAATCAGGAAGTGCTAGGACCGGCTCCTCCGTCACTGCACTCTTCAAGTCTTCAAAGCTATCCTGGCATGTCTTGGACCACTCCCATGTTTTGGCTTTCTTGAGTAGGTCCGTGAGTGGTGCCGCCCTCATAGAGTACCCCTTAATAAACCGTCTATAATAGTTGACAAGACCAAGGAAAGATCTCACCTCAGTGACCTTAGTTGGCGGCTCCCATTCCTTGATAGCCCTAATCTTCTTATCATCCATCCGTAGAGTTCCCTCCTTGATAACATGCCCCAAGAACTCCACATCATTTTTAGCAAATGAGCACTTCTCCCTCTTGACATATAGCTCATTCTCCCTCAAGAGCTTGAAAACCGTCTTCAAGTGCTCAGCATGTTCTTCTAAGGTGTGGCTATAGATGACAATGTCATCAAGGTACACCACCACAAACTTGTCCAAGTAAGGATGAAAGATCTCGTTCATTAATGTGCAAAACGTGGCTGGCGCATTTGTTAGCCCAAACGGCATCACGAGCCACTCATAAGCTCCATATCTTGTTACACAAGCGGTCTTTGGCTCGTCTCCTTCGGCAATCCTTACTTGATAGTAGCCCGACCTTAGATCCATCTTTGTGAAGTACTTGGCGGTCCCCAACCTATCAAACAAGTCAGCTATCAAAGGAATAGGATACTTGTTTTTGATAGTTACCTTATTTAGAGCACGATAGTCTATGCAAAGTCGTAAAGACCCATCTGCCTTCTTTTGAAACAAGACCGGTGCTCCATAAGGTGCTTTGGATGGCCGAATTTGTCCCGCATCAAGCAAAGACTTCAACTGTCTTCGAAGTTCCTCCAACTCCGGTGGGGCCATCCGATAAGGTGCCATGGATGGTGGCTTGGCACCAGGTTCCAGCTCAATTTTATGATCCACCTCCCTCCTCGGTGGTAACTTCTTAGGTAGCTCGGGTGGCATTACATCTTTATTTGCCTCCAATACTTCTTTGATCTCTTGAGGAATCTCCTCATTGGCATCCCCTTCAGTGCCATCTAACTTCTGGACAACCGCCAAGTAGGTTTCTTCCCCTTTCTTGAGACCCTTCTCAAGTTGCATGGTTGACAAAGTTTTCACCTCCTTGGTACCTCCTATTGTTGGGACCATGCAAGAAGAACCTGCTTCCATGATGCACATAGTATTATAGTAAGGCATAGGGATGGCATTAACGTACCTCAAGAAATCCATGCCTAACACCACTTTGAAGTCATCCATGGGAACCACCGAAAAGTTCACTTGGCCCTTCCAAGTGCCGAGTCTCAGCTCTACTTCACGAGCTACTCCCTCCAAAGGCTTAGCCTTAGTGTTCACCGTTTTTAGCACCCCTTCACCTTTTTCCACTTGCAAGCCAACCCTTTTGGCCTCCTCCATAGTAATAAAGTTGTGGGTAGCGCCTGTGTCCACCAACGCTTGGACCGTCCTCCCATTCACCATGGCTTCCACATACATGAGCCCCTTGCTCCCTTGTGGTTCTGGTTTTGGCTTGGCCTTAAT
The DNA here is from genome assembly GCA_036435485.1 of Saposhnikovia divaricata. Taxonomy (NCBI): domain Eukaryota; kingdom Viridiplantae; phylum Streptophyta; class Magnoliopsida; order Apiales; family Apiaceae; genus Saposhnikovia; species Saposhnikovia divaricata. The sequence continues at coordinate 42,382,201 of CM071599.1, forward strand.
AGCGTTGAGAATTTGAAGCGAACCCATGTGTTCTATCTCGGGTGCTTGATCCCCCAACTTAGGTTGCTCCACCATAGCTGACAGCGAACCAAGTTTTGGACAATCCTTCATAGAATGTGGCCCTTTGCAAACGAAACAACCTCCCTTGGGCACAAAAGCTTTCTTCTTCTCCTCATAGGCTTCCCGTGTGGAGGATGTCTTGTTAGCATTCCGTTTGTCCTTATATTCCTTGGGCCCTTTTTCTCCCCCACCTTTGGCGGGATTAGTAGGCCTAACATATGGCCTGGACTTTGAAGATTCACCCCTTTGGAACTCTGTCAGGGATTCAGCTACTACAATAGCTTCATCCACATTCTTGATCTCTCGACGTTGCAACTCTTGTTTAGCCCAATTTTGAAGCCCATCCGTGAAGTAGAAAAGTAAGTCTTCACTCGTCATGCTTGGAATTTGTAACATGAGAGTTGTGAATTCCTTAACATATTCACGAATGGAGCCTTTATGACGGAGCTCTCTGAGCTTCTTTCGTGCCTCATACACCACGTTTTCTGGATAGAATTGGCGCTTAAGCTCTTTCTTGAAGGTTTCATAAGTGTCGATGGTGCATAGGCCTTTCTCAATGTCTGCCCGTTTCCTACGCCACCATAAAGTTGCAATATCAGAGAGATAACAAGTAGCAGTGCGTACCTTGGCTTGTTCTTCCACAATTCTCATCACATCGAAGTATTGTTCGAGATCCCACAAGAAATTTTCAACTTCCTTCGCATCTCTTTTCCCATCGAACGACTTAGGCTTAGGAATCTCGAGCCTCGGTGTCTCCCGAATCACCAGCCCTCCATTTCCAATTCCGGCTTCGATCCTTGAAAGTTGATCCTTGAGCTCCTTGATTGCCTCCTCTATTTTGGTGTCCACAACGTGCAAACGTTCTTCTTTAGCCTTATCTTTATCTTGGAGCTCTAGGACGTCATTCCTTATCCCTTCGATGTCGGACTTGGCTTCTTCCACTTCTCCAAGCATATGATGCTCAAGAGTTTCGAAATTATGTGTCATTCGCTCAAAGCGTGGGATTAGTTCACTTATAGTTTTTTCAAGAGTAGTAACTTTTTCTTCAAGTAAATCAAAATTTTGACGGGACTTACTTGAGGCACGAGTTCTCTTATCCTTGTCATTGCGAGGAATGGCCTCCCTCCCTCGATCGCCCTCGTTGCTAGCATCAGTGATGGTTTCATCTCCTTTGCTTCCCATTGTTGCCTTCCTTCAAAGTCACGCCCTTCGCAACCTTTGGCTCTGATACCAAGTTGTCACGGACTCAGAACTCCCTTAGTTCAACCGTGCCGGCACTTAGCTCTTGTCTCCCCTTGAGAACTACTAAGTCAGCCTTTCAACCTACTAAGTGAGCTTCACAAGAACACTTAGAGAAAAGAGAGCTTTTATTAGCACAAGTGTTTACAAGTGTGATAGTTTACAACTTCTTGGATGATCCTCCAAATGAGAGGACTCCCTCTATTTATACTACTCCAAGGAAGGTTCTAGATTTCTACTAAAGTATTCTTCCACTAAGGAAGGCTCTAGAATCTCCTACTTAAATATCCATCTAAGATATTTTACAAGTATGTACAAGAGGCTTCTAGAGTGTTCCTCATACCTCAAGTAGCCACTACAATATTCTAGGTCACTCTAGAAAGTTCCGCAACGAAAAATGGCATAATCGGTCCCCAAAATAAGCGGTACGTGACATTAAGGTCTCCTTTCAGGATTAAACAATAATCCAGAAATCCCCGTTGCCTAACTCAGTCTAATTCATGTCCAATAGCAGAGTTGTATGAGCCAAACTACCTCTAGGGCTGTTCACCAGGTCGGCTGCCAGCATCAACAAATGCGAGAACATGGGTAAGTAAATAAGTAATGGCATGTGTGGTACATGATTTATAATTTTCTAGCAAGCACAAAATCAATTATATACCAAGTGAACACATTTTCAAAAAATCGGTGTTTCTGTTTGTTTAGTTATAAATTTCTTAAACTTCTTTTTAGTAAGATGAATGACTTCTTCTTTGTCATAAAATCTTGAAAAGTGTTGGATAAAGAAACTTCTAAAACTGAGATCTGAGAATCATTTTTCCATTAACATATTTAAAATAAGTCCAACAATGTTTTAGTTTGTTCCCAATAAATTATAAAATAATAATTTTTAGTGTTTTAGAAACATTATTTTATATATTAACTTCACAACCATCTCTATATTCATTCCATATTATTCTTACTAGCTTAAAACCCGTGCGATGCACGGATTTTCTTTAAAATTATATGATTTTTCAAAAAATTGAATAAGTTTTTGATGACATGAATTTTGTAAGTTAAATTTTTAAATGATATGATTTGATAATAATTATAAATATAGATATAAATAAAATTATATATATATTGGCCATATTATTTTTTTAAAAAAAAAGAAAATTTTAGTTAAAAGATATAGATAAGATGATACATTTTAGCTGAAAAAGGTAATTAGTCAATAATAATTATTATGGTATTATTTATTGAATACAATTATTCGTGATACTATTGGAATGGAAGATGTTTTAGTAAAAGAAAATATAAAAGGCAATGTGTTTTTAGCTGAAAATGTAATTTGTTAGTTATTACTTTTAGTAATCATAATAATTTTATTTTATTTTATTAAGTATAGTTGCTCGTAGTATTTTGAAACAATGCCCAAAATACCCAATTTTTCCCTACCCACTACCCAAAATACCCGATTTCCAAAACTCCGCCCAGCCTACCCACGGGATACGCCATTCCAATCGGCGTATCCACTGTACTGTTCACGCCAGAAAAAGACAGAACTCGCCGGGAAACGAGAGCTGTTTTTTGGCCGGCGACTTTGGTCGATATTTTCGCCTCCCTCGATCTCTATCTTAGGTCGATCTCCACACTCCAAAGCACCACCACATGATCACCTGGTCCTCTCCTTAATCCTCCCTAGATCAGTTTCTCTCCGTCGGCCCCGTAGGGGTGTGTATGAACGTCGACGGAAAAGCAAATCGGAAAATGTAATAAATTTTGGTGCTTTTAATCTTGCAAAATAAATGTAATAAAAGTGGTATGGATGTGTAGAGAATCGAATTGCGATTCTATTGGTATATATAACGTAATTGAAAAGTTTGTGGTATGGATGGATTAATGGAAAGAAAAGTAACGCTGGAATCGTCTTCCTCGTGAGCTCTGGAGACGACGAAGCTGACATCAGCTGCGCATTCTGAAATTGCGTATCTCATGATACGCCTGTTGCATATGCGTATGCTGACGTTAGTGATGACGTCAGCTACGCCGTTTACAAATGCGCATCTTATGATACGCCGACTTCAGTTGCGTATGCAGTGGATTTGTTGTTGCCTTCAAAAATGTATCCTTTTAATACGCTGTTACGGTAGGCGTGGTAGTAGTTACGCCTCTTACAGAGGCGTATCTGCTGGGCAATTTGGTCAGCCACTCTGCGCCGTGGGTATTTTGGTTAGCCTACATTAAAAAATGGGTAGAAAGGGCAATCACCCTAGTATTTTTTGAATATAAAATGAAATCAATTATTTATTTAAAAATAGGATTGGTAACATGTTTTTACCAATAATAAATATTCAAGTAAGGATAATTTAGTAAGAGAAGAAAGTTTGAAAATATGATATTTTAGTTAGAAAATATAGAAAATATATTACATTTTAGCTGGAAAAAGGTAATCAATTAGTTATTAGTAATTATAATTTTATTAGTTTATTTCATTAATAGAATGACTCGTGATATTTTTGAAAATGAGAGGTTCTAGTCAAAAAGTTAGAAAAGATAATATATTTTAGCTAAAAAAGATAATTGGTTAGTTATTAGAAACTATAATATCATTATTTGATTTTATAAAATAGAAATACATGTTTATACCGATAATAAATATTTAAATAAGGATAATTAAGTAAAAAAATAAAGTTTAAAAATGAGATATTTTTGTTAGAAAATATAAAAAAGAAATTACCTTTTAGTTGGAAAAAATAATCATTTAGTTATTAATATTATAATATTATTAGTTTATTTCATTAATTAGAACGATCATATTTTTGGAAAAGAAAAGATTTTAGTTAAAAAAGTTAGAAAAGGTAATAGCTGAAAAAGTTAATTGGTTAGTTATTATTTAGGAGAAATTGAGATATTTTAATTTGAAAAGATAGAAAAGATATTACCTAGTCGGAAAAATAATCAGTTAGTTATTAGTAATTTTAATATTATTAGTTTATTTCATTAATTAGAACGATCATATTTTTTGAAAGAAAAGATTTTAGTTAGAAAAGCTAGAAAATGTAGAAAAGGTAATAGCTGAAAAAGATAATTGGTTAGTTATTATTTAGGTGTATAGAAAAGATATTGTAATCAGTTAGTTATTAGTAATTTTAATATTATTAGTCTATTTCATTAATTAAAACGATTATATTTTTGAAAGATATTACCTTTTAGCTGTAAAAGATAATCAGTTAGTTATTAGTAATTATAATATTATTAGTTTATTTCATTAATTAGAACGACCATATTTTTGGAAAAAAGAAATTTTATTTAGAAAATTTAAAAAATGTAATAGCTTTAATGGGTTAGTTTGGAGAAGTATTGGGAAGAGATGTATGTAATATTTTAAGAAAAGATTATGTTTTGTTTTTTTATAATTAAGTTAAATCATTAATGGTAATAAAGTAAAACAATTAAATAAGGTAAGTACCATATTGTACCGTTCCAAAACTTTTAATGTTTCGTGTTTTATAATATAATATATATAATGATAAGAACTAATTAGTATGATAATCACTAACTAGTAAATAAGATATGGACAAGTAAAACGTTGATAGAAACGAAATGAGGAATGATTAGTGGTTAGCCAAAATAGGGAATGATTAGAAATTTCAGTATTTAAACATTGTTGAAATATTCTTATTTACCATCTTTTCCAAATTTTAACTTAAGAAGTTAAATAAGGAAATTGTTGGACTTACTCTTATATATGTCATAATTATGTAGCAATACAACCAAAACTAGGAAGGCGATCCTAGGGTGTAGTTCAAACATCAAAGTGGGATTGGACTAAATAAGGAGAAATCTTTTTAAGTCTCGATTAATCTTGAAAAAACTAGTAGAACCTTATTATAAGTTAGGAATAGAATTTAGGAAAGTGCATTTACATGTACATTATTCATGAAACAAAAATGTTAGAAGTACCAAATTGGATACCAAAAATTGATTATTTTGATCGTTTATAATTGTAATGGCTCGTCAGGTTTATCCAATTAAAACATCTTAAAATGCAAAATAATTAGTATTATGTCATTTGGTAACAAGTTTTGGTACCCAATTTAGTACCTCTAGCACTACTCATTATTCATTCATGTTTTCATGCATTTGCGAAGGAGGATTTAAATTTCAATGTCGATCATGTAGAAGAAGTCTAAAACAGCCAAAAACAACCCAACCTTATATAGGTGCTTAAATTCAAAGACAATTAGCAGTAGCATGAAAACTGCTAGTAAGATAAGGCGTTACTTAGCATACAGAATTCCAGTTATTTATATACAAACACTTCATAGCCAGGGAGGACATGATTAGCTTTTACCATAATCTCTTTACAAGTTAAACATGACTTTGATGGCATTACCACCTCGAGCGCTGGTCTCAAAGGCTTTTTGAACTCCCTCATTGTCAAATTTAAACCTGTGAGTAATGAGTTTCTTCACATCAATCTTACCACTTCTGAGAAGCTCAATGCAGAGTGGCCATGTGTTCCTATATCGGAATATACCGATTACATCAACCTCCCTAACACCAAAAATTACAGCTTAATTTAAAAGCCAAGCACGAACGAATTCTTTACATAAATATCTTGCCAGATGCAAACAGAGAATAATCAGTGAGTATCTCCTACCTTGTAGTAGCAGCAGCCATTATAGGAATTGCCATCTCGCTCTGCCCCAATCCCACCAGACATACTTTACCACCAGACCGAATTGCATTTAAAGCTATGGTCATGGTTTTGGTGAACCCAACACAATCAAAGGTCACGTCCACGCAGCTACTCATGGCTTTATGTATGCACAATACTTCCTCGGCTACATCCTGTCAAGATTACCACTTAAGAATCGTTTCAGAAATTTTAAAAAAAATAATTCAGTTGTTCTGTACTGACACAAGAACCTCAATAGATGAGGATCCCTTAACAATCTCATCTGCACCAAGATCTTTTGCGAATGACAACCGTAAATCATCAACATCAACCATAACTATTTTTGGGGCACCAAAAGCTCGAGCAGCCAGCATAGTAACGAGGCCTATTGGTCCTGCTCCTATGATCAACACTTTTGTCTCTGGACCCACATTTGCACGACGACAGGCGTGAACTCCTACACTAAGGGGTTCACACATAGCACCTTCTTCTAAGCTCACAGTTTCGGGTAGTTTAAAACATAGTCTTGCTGGATGGACCACCTGATTACAAGATTGGCAAACCAATATAACCAGGGTTATTAGAATTAGTAAAGAACAAGTTTGATTTGTTTAAACTAAGAAAACTCTAGTATTATGTAATAATAAGTTATTCTCGTAATTCATAAATCCGACTAACCAATTGGCCTATCCCTACTGTTAAATATTCAAAGCACCTGATTTGCTAAAGAACCATTAGTTGGAGGGGAGCCAAAAAACTTCATTTGTGGACACAGATTGTAGCGGCCATTCTTGCAAAGATGGCAACTCTGGCAGCTTATACCAGGTTCTAAAGCAACACGATCGCCCACTTCTAGAGTCTTCACTTCACTCCCAACCTCTTCAATGAAGCCAGCACACTCATGACCGACAATCATTGGTTTCTTGACAACAAAATTAGCACACCTCATGTGCTAATTGAGAAAATAAATCAGATCAGTTCAACACTCCCCGATCATAATTGTTAGTAATCTAGTTTAGAGCTACATAAGATATAAGAAATGAAATATAATCGTGGAGAAGTATATTACATTATAGTGATGAACATCACTCCCACAAATTCCAACGGCTTTTATTCTGACCTTGACATCTTGGGGACCTAATATATTTGTACACAAGGATGTTAAAAGCACAATGCAACATCATATTTTGTTGCATGCTAATCAGAACTCAGGCAAGAATTGGTATATTAGTAGCTCATGCATTCTTTAAGGTTATGGTAAATTTTTATCAAATCTATCACAGTTTTTGACATCAACACAACTTGAGCGAAAAAATAAGTGTGTATCAACTAACCAAGAGGAGGGAGATGATAAGGTTGAATTTGAAGGTTCTTAACACCCATAAGCCAAGCGGCCATGTTTTCTGTATCCTCTGCTTTTGCTTGTCCATCATTAATCTTTCCAGCTTCAAAATCACCATGTACATTAGACATTTTTTTTTCTTTCTCTATTGTGACACAGTTATCTCACTCTTCAGTCTATATTCTTCTTTTTCTTTGAAACTACCTATCTAATTATCTAAAGTTGTTTGCATAAGGGTCACAAAAAATGGTACAAAAAAATTTTTAATTGTAATATTTGAGGATATATTAGAAGGCTATTGTAGTAGAGAGAATCAGAATTTATTATAGAATTGCATACAAAAGTTTTAATAAAAAATTTTAAAAATATAAAATTTGATTTTAATATATAATATTAACGATATATTAAATTTTTCAAAAAAATTAATACTTAAAAGTTGAATAAAACACTTAATTTTGAATTTGATTCTACGATAAAATCAATCTGGATGAATATGATTCTATAATAGAATGATTTTGAATAATTTCAATAATATTTAGGAATAAAAGTTACATAATTAATAATTTCATTTTTAATTTTCTAATTAAAATTTATAATTACATTTCATATAAAATAATATAAATAATATATTTTATGACGATTTTCTCTTAAATTTTATACATGATTTTCACTAAAATGCTACAGTATCCAGTACATGAATCTAGGATATGTTTCTATGTAAAAAAAAAAAGGATATGTACAAAACTTTCAATTAATATGAATGTTCGTTTCTTTTCCGTGTCTCACTTGTATTGTCTTGTCAACTTACGTAGTTGACAAGACAATACAAGTGAGACACGCGTCAAAATTCGCTTTTGGTCTCCTTTGGATGGTTCGGCAATTCAATTATGTTTGTTCTACTCGATATGAATTGTAGATGCCGTATGGCTTTGATTTATTGATTCAATACACTTGTTATTCAAAAAAAAAAAAAAAAAAACTTACGTAGTTACTTATCACCTTGTTGGATGATGAGTCACCACCTTGTTGGAAAATTTGTTTTTAGTTGCTTTCTGATGGGATCCACAGTCCACAAAAAATTCTTTCCAAAGACTAACTGAAATAGAAATTCTCACATATATTTTCAAAAAATTTCTTCCAACTCACTTTTTCCAAAAAAAAAAAATTTATATTTTACAAAACAAATAGAAAGCCTGTTAAAAACTTTTTTTGCTTCTCTTATTTCCATTATTTTCTCTTCCATTCTCTTTTTTAACAAAAAATTTTTGGAAACATAGCGTATGTACTACATACAACATAGTACACTCTCCCGATGAATGCTTTAATTTATATTTTCTTTTAATTTTGTATATCGAATAAATGAGTTAAATAAGCATTTATATATATTAAATGTTCAACATACTTTTTTATTTTTTAGTATCAAATTTCTTCTCATGCATCAATTAGCATCTAATTGACATCTTAATAAATTACTAATTACACCTATTAAATAAATGTATTAAATTTACTTTATATTTATTTTTTTATCAACATACATATTTACTTTATTTTATTTATATATAATGGCAAAGTACCAAAAACGTTCAAGGTACGTTTTTATTTTTTAATATCAAATTTCTTTTCATGCATTAAGTAGCATCTAAATGACCTCTTAATTAGTCGCTAATTACACATAGTAAATATATGTATTAAATTTACTTTATATTTCCTTTTTTTATCAATATATAAAATTTACTTTATTATATTTATATGAAAGATTAACAAACTATTTGAGTGTTATAATTATTATTCAATCTAAAATATTAATTACATATATACTTAAGATTATTTTATGTAAAATGACATACTTTAAATTATTTACATTGCATCATTTTCTATTATGTATCCAAAATAATCACAATTTCTTTTTGAAGACGTTTCAAATAATCTTTCTTATCATTGATTAATTACTTTTACATATGAATAAATTATATATGAGTTCTCATCAAATCGATTAAGCATCGATCCTATCAAACGTGTAAAAAAACTTGCTGAGATGAGCCAAGCTTCTGACATTTAACATAGATAGAGAAAAAGAGGGTTGCCTTAGTTTAGTTTGGCTGCAGAAAAACAAGCCTGATTATTCGAGATGAAATGAACTTAATGAGACAATTGAGGAGTTCAATGATATCTATTATCGACCAACTTGCCGGACGGAAATTGGCCCTCGAATGCAAAGGCAGAAGGAAGCTTGACTGCAAGACCCACCCGTCGAGCAGGGACGAAAGTCGAACTTAGTGGTCCGCCCAAGCTCTTCCCCTCCATAAGTCCCTCTTTATCTGCTGGACCGTATCAACTATTTGATTGGCCGATTCAATCGACAAAAAAATTATACACATTTTATTTCATTATAATGTTTAAAATAAATTAATATGATAAATAAATAAATTCGTACAATAATACTGAACATGTATATTTCAATTTTTTAGGAAATTCTTAAAATGCCTATCTTCTTTTTTAATAGTAGAAATTAATTTATTTATTTTTTATTTTAAAGATAAAATGTATTAACCGTACAAAATGCAATTAAGTGGCCTAGTTTTTAATGCTTGAAAGTGCTAGTACTTGGTAAAAAGTGGTAGGAACTCTAATCTAGAATTTGAAGATTGATGAAGTCAAATGAAGTTGAATAAAAGATTGGATTAAGTTTGCAATTGGTGGATCCTTTTGCAAAGCGATTGTGACGATTCAGTTCCGGAAATTTTAGCTTTAATTTTGAAGTTGATATTCATTATTATATTTAAATAAATTGAGTGTCGAAGTTAAATATGTCACAAGAACTCTTAGAAGTAAAATTTAGAATTAGACATTTGTGCGGAAAGTAAACAAAGTTTGATGAAACATTTGGAGGTTTTGAAAGCTTAATCTATCTATACTATTATATAATAGTTCAAACATTAAAAGTTTTGAGACATGTTTTTTGGTACGTCATAAATTTACTTATTTACTCTTTTTGGTACATGTTTTCTGATACATCGTGAATTTATTTATTTACCCTTCATTATAAAAAATATATAAACGATATTTATGCTACTAAAACACCTAAAGTAAAGAATTACATAATATAACTAATGGTAATTAGTTGATTGTATTTTTCACATTTACTTTTACTTGAAGATATTATCATTTATAAACACATAAAAACATCAATCATATCATATTTTTCAACACTAATATTTACATTCAAATTAAAACACTTCACCTTTTTTATTTAAAACTAATTTTACAATCATTAATATATACTAGAAAATATCATACCATATTTCGACATGATCATCCTAATTATTAAAATAAATAATAAAATAATATAATGAATGATAATTAGCGGATTGCCTTTTTTAATTAAAAAATGTTTACTTTTGATTGATGATATAACTTTTTATAAACACCTAAAATATCATATCTTCCACTGAGTAATATTTCTTTTCTAACTAAAACACGTTAACTTCTAATTCAAAACATAATCTTACAAAACTAATATTGATATGGGTGAAAAATAATCCCTAAAGACATAATTAATATAGTATTTATTGGCTCATAAATAAGGCCCGAAACCCTAGTTGGGCATTAAATTCGTGTTTAATGATTAAGCCCAAAAGAACAGCCCAAACCGGGGACGCCCGGTATAATCTTGTTTATAACATGGGCCTGATCCACAAACCAGGAACGTTCTAGAAACCATGAACGTTCTAGAAATCCCAGGGATATTGTGTAGCCTCCAAGGCACCTAATTCAACATGGAAACTAATTCTTATAAGGAAGGAGTCAGAACCTTCCTCAATAACGGTGACTTGTCCACCAAGTCTCCAAACCCTATTACGATTCTAAGGCTCCTACAGCCTATATAAAGGGCCAGACCCCTCATCTCAGAACTACGTTTTTTGGCTTGATTCCCACGATAAAACCGTACGATGGAACGGGTGATCCCTCGAATCATGTCAGGACATTCTCAAACGCACTGCTGTTACAACCCGCTAGGGACGCTCTTAAGTGTAGGGCGTTCCCTGAAACCTTGGCAGGCATGGCTCAAAGATGGTATAGCCGATTGCCCGCAAACTCAATTGGCTCCTTCAAAGAGTTGAGCACTGCTTTCATCAATCAGTTTGTTAGTGGAAAGGTCCATGAAAAAAGCTCTGCATCTCTCATGCAAGTGAAACAAGGGAAGAATGAGAACCTAAGGGATTATCTCAAGCGCTTCACCAAGGAGACATTGAACGTCCCAGACCTGGAGAACAAGGTAGCTATGATAGCCCTGGAGAATGGAACAACGAACACCTACTTTCAGATGTCATTGGCAAAACATCCCCCCGAGAGCATGACTGAGCTCCAAAGAAAGGCGATTAAATACATAAAAGCAGAAGAGAGCATGAGGAAAGCAGAAGCTCCTACAACGAATGGAGGGAACGGAAATTCCCGGAAGCGGAAGCAAGAGCAGGAGTACAATGCTAGGGACAAATATCCCTGAACTAGTAAGGACTCCGACTCTGCCCCTAAGAAAAATATGGGGCCAAGGTTCTCTGAATACGCAAGGTGGAATACCCCTAGGAGTCAAATCCTGATGGATATTGAGAAAGACAAGGATTTTCGATGGCCGAAGCCACTCAGGGGTGATCCCGCAAAGAGAAACAAGGATCAATACTGTAGGTTCCACAAGGATATAGGACATGACACCGATGATTGCAGGCAACTCAAGGACGAGATTGAATTCTTGATCCGAAAAGGAAAATTGAGCAGGTTCACAAAAGGCGAAGATCGTGGAAATCAAAGGAGAGACTACGATAGAAGGGATAATGATAGAAGGGACAATGATCGTGATTGTAACCCCCAGCCACGAGGGCCAGTTATTAACATGATTTGGGGAGGCCCGACTGCGGCTGGCACAACAAGGAACTCTCGAAAGGCATATGCCAGGGAGGTGATGCACATCGTGGGAGAGGCCCCAAAACGTGCAAAGACTGAAGTAGTGATTGGTTTTGATGATTCAGACTTGGAAGGGGTGAAGTTCCCCCATGACGACCCGTTGGTCATAACCCCGGTAATTGGAAATTCAGTGGTAAAGCGAGTCTTGATAGACAATGGTGCTTCTGTCGATATTTTGTTTCATGATGCATTTGTGAAGATGGGATACAACGATTCGCAGTTGACTCCAAACAACATGCCTATATATGGGTTCAATGGAGTCGAATCCAATGTTAAAGGGACCATACAGCTACCGGTTACTATTGGACAGGAGCCCAAGGAAGCCACTCAGATGTTAAATTTCCTGGTAATCAAGGCAGCTTCCACGTATAATGCGATCCTCGGAAGGACTGGACTTCACGCGTTTAAGGCTGTTGCCTCCATCTACCACATGAAAGTTAAGTTTCCAACTAGGAATGGTGTTAGAGAACAGAAGGGTGATCAGAAGATGGCCAGAAGTTGTTATGTGGCCGCATTAAGAGCTGATGGAGTCGGGGGGCAGGTCCTCCCGATTGAAGACATGGATGTTCGAGGGGATGATGAACACCGCAGGAAGCCGGCAGAAGATTTGGTTCCTATACCTCTGGATTGCAGAGACCCTGAAAAAGTTACGTATGTTGGAGCGTCTTTAAAGGAACCCTTGAAGGGCAAGTTGGTAGAATTCCTACAAGAAAACAGAGATGTGTTCGCTTGGATGACAGCTGATATTCCAGGGATAGAACCCCAACTCATAACTCACAGGTTGAATGTCGACCCCAAGCGGAAGGCAATAAAACAGAAGAAGAGGAATTTTGCTCCAGAAAGGCAAAAGGCCATTAAGCAAGAGGTGGACAAGCTTTTGGAAGCTGGTTTTATCGAGGAAATCCAGTTCCCTGAATGGTTGGCTAACCCTGTGATGGTCAAGAAAGCCAACGGTAAGTGGAGGATGTGCATAGACTTCACCGATTTGAATGACGCATGCCCTAAGGATTGCTTCCCTTTACCAAGGATTGACACACTAATAAAAGCCACGGCTGGGCACGAAATGCTGAGTTTCATGGATGGTTTCAGCGGCTACAACCAGATTAAGATGCACAAAGATGACATCCCGAAGGTATCTTTCATAACTGACTTTGGTGTTTTTTGTTACCTTGTCATGGCTTTTGGACTAAAGAATGCAGGAGCTACTTATAAACGACTAGTAAATAAGATATTTGCCCATCTGATTGGGAAAACCATGGAGGTCTACGTTGATGATATGTTGGTCAAAAGCTTGTTTACAGCAGACCATGTTGAACACCTCAGAGAGGCTTTTGAAGTGCTGAGGCACCACAAGATGATGTTAAATCCGGCCAAGTGTGCTTTTGGCGTTGGATCAAGGAAGTTTTTAGGTTTGATGGTTTCAAAACGTGGAATTGAAGCCAACCCGGATAAGATTAAGGCGATTCTCGACATGGAACCACCCCGTACTGTGAGGGAAGTGCAGAAGTTGACTGGTAGAATAGCTGCATTGGAAAGATTCATCTCAAGGTCTGGCGACAAATGTTTTCCCTTCTTTCAGGCTTTGAAGAAAGTGAAGAATTTTGAATGGACTTCAGAAAGCCAAGAGGCTTTTGAACAGCTGAAAAAGTACATGGCTGAGGCCCCGTTGTTTGCCAAACCTAGTCCTGGAGAGACCCTATATTTATACCTAGCGATATCCGAACAAGCATTGAGTGCCGTTCTCATTCGAGAAGAAAACAAGGTTCAGAAGCCTATCTACTATGTGAGCAAGGTATTACACGGAGCTGAGTTGAATTACTCACCCATCGAGAAGTTTGCTTTGGCGCTAGTAACAGCTTCAAGGAAGACCTTACTTCTAGGCACACAAGATTGAAGTCCTCATGGATCAGCAGTTAAGAAGTATATTGCATAGCCCCAAGGCAAGTGGGAGGCTAGTTAAATGGGTGATCGAACTCGGGGAGTTTGATATCACATATAAGCCTCGGACAGCCATCAAGGCTCAGGCATTAGCTGACTTCGTGGTTGAATGTACCATCGACAACCAAGAAGTCGGGGGGCAGGAGATAGTGCCAAGCCGAGAAGGTGAAGGTGAAGTTGAGGAGCTTGTACCTGATCAGAAGGAGTATTGGGTGCTCTATTTTGATGGGGCATCAAAAACAAAGTCTAGTGGTGCAGGCCTAGTCTTGCAAAGCCCCGATGGGTTTTTAGTAGAATATGCTTTGAAGTTGGACTTTCCAACAACCAACAACGAAGCTGAATATGAAGCCTTGATAGCCGGATTAGGCTTGGCCAGAATATTGAGAGTCAAGAACCTTAAAGTTTGTGGAGATTCGAGACTCGTAGTATCGCAGGTGAATGGTGAGTTCGAAGCCATGGATGAAACTATGGCAAAATACCTAAGGGTTGTGAAAGCCGTTATGACTCAGTTTGATGAATGCTATATGGAGCACATTCCGAGGGAGGAGAACGTCAAGGCCGATGCCCTATCAAAATTCGCCTCTTCTGAGATAGAGAATTATGCAGGGAGTGTTTACTTCCAGGTCTTGAAGGCCCCAACCATCAATTCGAAATTGGTGGCACCCATTGATATAGGAAGTTGTTAGATAGATCCTATCAAGGCACATTTGGAAATGGGATGGCTTCCCGAAGATGCCTAGGAGGCGCGGAAACTGTCAGTGAGAGCATTGAGATATGTCTTGATTGAAGGCATCCTCTATAAGAGGTCTTTTGTTATCCCGTACTTGAAGTGTTTGAGGCCCCAAGAGGCAGAAGAAGCATTAAAGGAAGTCCATGAAGTGATCTGTGGGCAACACTTGGGGGGCAGAGCCCTAGACCATTAGATCACCCGTCTGGGATTTTATTGGCCACAGATGTTGGCAGATGCACAAAGTTATGTCAAGAAATGTGACAGGTGTCAGAAACACGCTCCGATTGTTAGGCAGCCGCCAGAGATGTTAACGTCGATTAACTATCCTATTCCGTTTGCCATGTGGGGGATGGACATTCTAGGTCCTTTCCCTGTAGCTTTAGCACAAAGGAAGTTCTTGATAGTGACTATCGACTATTTTACCAAGTGGATTGAAGCTAAGCCAATAGCTAAGATAACCACCCAACAAGTTGCCCAGTTCTTCTGGGAGAACGTAATTTGCAGATACGGTATCCCACAAATCCTTGTGACGGATAATGGGCGCCAATTCAACAATGAGGAGTTTAAGAAGTATTGTGAGGAGAACGCCATCGAACTTTGCTTCACTTCAGTAGCTCACCCTCAGGCTAATAGGCAAGCTGAGGTAGCGAATCGGATTATCCCTGACGGACTCAAGAAAATGGTCGAACGTTCAAGAAACACGTGGGTGGACGAGCTGCTGCCTATACTGTGGGCATATCGTACCACCTGTAAAGTAACAACAGGAGCTACCCCGTTTTTGCTAGCCTATAGAGCAGAGGCAGTAGTGCCCGTGGAGATCTCTCATGTGTCTCAAAGGGTGGAAGCATATGAGCAAGAAACTAACGAGGAAGGCATGAGGCTTGCCCTTGATTTAATTGATGAAGTCAGGGATGAAGCGAACGCCCGCAATGTAGAGCACCAGAAGAGGGCATCCTTTTATTACAACCATAGGGTTAAAGAAAGGTTCTTTAAACAAGGTGACTTGGTTTTAAGGAAGATAGAAGCATCTGGAGTTGGACAGACAGGCAAGTTAGCCCCTAATTGGGAAGGGCCGTACAGAGTCAGCAAAACGTTTGGAAGAGGTTCTTACAAGTTGGAAACCTTGGATGGAAACGAGGTGCCTCGTACTTGGCACACCTCGAATCTCAAGATTTATTATGTTTAAGCTCTCCTAGTAAGGACTTAGCTTTTTGCCTAACTAATAGAAATAGAAATAAGGTTCGTATAAAACCATTGCAGAGCATGTTGCTAATAGTAGGACTTATCATTTTATGTAAGGGCAGAGCCCATTTCACGTTATTAATACAAGTTTTTTTCCATTCTACGTTTCTGTGATTTTAATGATGTACCAAACACCTGATGTGTGTATGTCTAGGATGACTAAGTACCGTAAATAAAGGAACGTATGAATTAAAGGAAACAAGCATGTAGATAAAGTACCCCTAAGGGACAGAGTCATAAGTTACAAACACACCGAATAAAAATATAAGTCCATGAAGGACCACAATCAATGTCAGGATAAAGTAAGAACTGGATAAGAGCCAAATGAGGCAAACATAGGCCATGCAAGGCTCGAAAGATAATCACTTCTTAACAGAAGCAGTCTTCACCAACCGTTTCTTGGCTTTGGGAGGAGCAACCTGAACAGGGACTTCTTCTTCACTGGATGACCCCATCTCACCTTCTTCCTTGCTCTCGGAAGTTGAAGTCGAGGAACTGCTAACACTAACTGATCTGGGCTCGCGAATTCGGCCAGCTAAAGGGCGTTCTGAACTGCCACTTTGATCCTTCCCACGGGATTTTGAAGGGTGCCTCCCGGAACTAGATCCTGAGCGTTGGGAAGTGGCCTTAGTCCCAGAGCCATAAGCACGCCTGTTTGCACGAGAGGAAGTTCCAGCACCCTCAACAAGGTCATCAACATCAGTCACCTTCCAAGGACTTGGATAAAAGGAAGGAAAAACGACCCCTTTGTGGTCATGGCTAATCTTATTCACAGCTTTTTCCCAACCTATAGTCATGCTGTCCGGTTGGACCTCCCTGTCATGTTCGTCAATGAAGGCAAGGAATGTATCCGAGCCCAAGTAGTTCTGGATGATGGAATCCTCGTTGTTCTGGGTTCTATTCTCCAAAGCTGCATATTTTCCCCTAAGGGATGAGAGTTGGTCTTTGGAGGTGAAGTACTTAGCCTCTCATTCTTGAGATTCTTTCGGATGCTTATCCACAGCCTTGAGGGCAGTTCTTTCCTTATCCTTATATAATTTCCCAAGTTGGATAGCGTTCTGGAAATGAGCATTCAGCTACAAGAATAAGACACCATAAAAAAATTATGTTAAACCATGATGGTCAATATCTAGCAAGAGTAACAAAAAAGAAGGGGAGATAAGCTTACGTTATAGGCGTGAAATGCCCCCAAGCTTTCATTTTCCCCAAGGTCCGTTGCTGTTGCAAAATGAACCTTATCAACTAGGGCTATGGCATTCCGAGACCATTCCTGAGCAAGAAGATGGCTATCTCGAATAGCGTCCTGCTCGCATATCCCCCACTCAGGCATAAACGCAGTTTTCATACTCCCATCCGAACTCCTGATCCTTTTTCCAGCTTTTGAGCAATGCTGAAGGAATTCAGGAACTGGAACGTCGTCAAGGTTGGCCTCTTTCTCAGCCTTTTTAATCATCCTTTTAGTAATCTGAGGAGCATGTCCCGGCAGGCTGTCAATCTCCTCAGCAACTGCAAGAAAAGAAAAAGAAAATAATGTTGGAATAAGAACAAGTATGATGAGAATAAAGGAGTTAAAGTGAGGATTACCCTCGGGAGGGATACTACTAAGCCCGGTCTCTATCAAGTTATGCTCAGTCACGACTTCGCGATAGTGAGCATTATGAAAGGTTGAAATAAGCCAATCCCGATGAGCTACTTCTTCACTTTAGAACTGGAGCTCACTAACACCCTCATCGTTCACGTGATTGAATTTAGACCTGAAAAATTCTCCCCAGTCTCCTCCTTTCCATCTAAGGATGAAAAATTCGTGCCTCCAATTGTGGTATGAATCAGGCACGGAGGCAGCGTTGATAATCATTCGGGACTTTGTACGATGTTGCTTACCCATCCTTTCCTAGTAACAGGGCTATTTTTGAAAGCAAACAAATGTCTAAATAAAGGAATGCTAAGGCAGATGCCTCCCTTGATGCATTCAACCATAAAAATGAAGATAAATTTCCAGGAGTTAGGATATAGTTGGCACGGGTTGATTTTAACTTCAGCTAGCAACCTAACAACCCAAGGGTGAACTGGAAACCTAAGGCCAGCTGTGATAGCCCCTTTGTATACATATAAATTCTCAGGGTGCCAATTACAAGTTCTATCCCCCGGTGAGGGGATTCTGAGTCTCAAACCAAAATGAAATTCATATTTGAGTAGGTCGTTAATATCTCCTACGTCTAAAGTGCTAGGGAATATGAGAGAATCAAATTCCGCATTGGTTGGAAACACGTCCCCAGGCTCATCTAAGAGTTGGGGTAAAGTTAACTGATAACGAGGAGGAAACACCTTACCTTTCCTATTCTTGTCTTTGGTTCTCCTGTTGATTGCTTGGATAAGGCCCTTAGAAGGAACTACAGTGCTCCGACCACCTTCACTTGCCATCAGGTTTGTCTGAAATTAAAAGAAGTGCTTGAATCTTGAGAGCTCTTCAGAGAGAAATTTTCTTTGAGAGAAGAGGGAAATGTGAAGAATGACTTCCACCCCTACTCTTTTATAAGGAAATGGGCGACCCTTCATAGCAGGTCATCTTTCCGACGACCCGCGTTTACAGGTTAAATAGCATAAAACAGCAGGAAAAAGGCTTTATGGATTCGAAATTTAGTCAAATAAATGATCTAATTCGTAGAAATAAACGAAAGAAATGAATGGAAATGCAGGCTGGAGCAGCAACATAGTTAACAACCTGAGAGGTTGAGCTAACTTATGCTTAATAAGCCTAAACAGAGGATTAAGCCAAAAATCCATGATTAAGGCACTAAACAGAAAGATTAGCTAAAAAACTAATACTTTAAAGAAATGTGGAAGATAGACTCTAAAAAAAATGGTGGGAGTTTTGAAACCCTGCACAAAATATAAGCCCAGATGGCCAACGAGGTTGTATGCCCTAAATTAAGCCGGTTGATTGAATTCAAGGCCTAAAATTCAGGGACCATTGGATAGAATCAAGCCAAGGCACAATCTTACAAACAAGGTAGGAGTTTTAAAGTCCCTGAGTATGAAATCAAGGATAAAAACTGACCATAGTACCCTAGACTTGAAGTCAGATGTTGAAAACAAGAGAAATCCCCATACATATAAATAAAGAAACAAAGACCTCCATGGCAAGGGGGGCAAGGCCAAGGTTGTTTAAAACACCATATTGTAAGTATGAAAGGGTGTCAGCAAGCCAAGGGCCATAGTATAACCCAAGGTTATTTGAAACTAAGAGTTCAAGAACAAGTTAAAACCCAGAAGGTCCTGAAAACTAAGAAGAAGGTTGTTTGTGATCAAGGATCACAAAATCAGCCATGGTGTTGTAAACTCACTCTAGAAATAAGGAGGGGAGTTCAAAACAAGTTTGGACTTTGGTCAAAGTCAAGGTCAAAAGTAAAAGTCAACGGTCAAAGTCAACTAGTCAAAATTTGGCCAAAATTCAAAAAAAAAATCCCATGGGGCCCAGCCGACCAGGGGCGGCCGACCAGGCTCCCTTGGCCGAATGGCCGACCAGGGTAGGCCGACCAGGCTACCTTGGTCAGGTGTTTTGAACACCTGAACCCCTTAGGTGATTTCATAACCCTCCAGAACGCTCAAAAATGCTCCGTTTGTGCCCAATTTGAGATTTGGAAACCTTGTAAGGTCCTCTACAAGCCTAGGTAGGTCTCTCAGTGATTTCAAGAAGTTGAAAAAAAGGTGTTTGAAACAAGGCCTGGTTTGAAAACCAGCTCAAAATGAGGTATTTCACCTCTAAAACGTTCAAAAATGCATATTTCCATGTGATTCTTGCTCATACCAGGAGATTATAAGAACCCCTATCATATAAGCTCAACTTCAAAATTTGAGTTTAGGAATGTCAGGGGTGTTTGAAACCAGGAGGGTGTTTGAAATCAGGAAAGTGTTTGAAACACCTTGCCCAGAAGGCCGTATTTCTTGCCTAGACAACTCAAAAATGAGAATTTTTACGTGATTCTTTCTACAACCATGAGGTTATAAGAATCTCTATTAGATTGGCTTGACTTCAAAATTTGGGATTAGGGTTTCGCTAATCGCAATTAGGGGGTGATTAACCTCGATTATCGACGTTTAAGGACTCCAACTCTAAAATTAACCTATCTCAAGGTTAAGGGTGGATATCCTAGTAGTAATCATGTTAAATATGAATTAGTTAGCCTCGATTAAGGCCTTTGTAGCCCCGTTTAGGGTTATTTAGCACCGATTAGGGCCGAATTAGTGTCTTTTGCTGAAAAGTTAGCCCTTATTAAGGCTTACGAGCGATGACCGTCTGATATTAACCGTAACTTAGATAAGTTGAGGAAATAAATCACTAATGAATCTATGATAAAGGATCCTATGCACGAATTGCACTTGGATTAGTGTCTACGAGCTCGAAACGGCACTAATCCTATTCCCGAAAGGCCCAGAAATCTTAAGAAAAAAGGTTCAAGAGGCCAAGGAACGTTTAACTTTCTTAAGTATTAACTTAGGAAAGAATTTTAGTCGTTGTGAATGTGTAGGTCGCTCCACACTTCATTGTAAGATGATACCCTGGTAGGGCCGATGTGACCTTAAACTTCTACGAAATCAAGTTTTCCTAGAAGTTGAGGGGCAAATGATATGGGTGAAAAATAATCCCTAAAGACATAATTAATATAGTATTTATTGGCTCATAAATAAGGCCCGAAACCCTAGTTGGGCATTAAATTCGTGGTTAATGATTAAGCCCAAAAGAACAGCCCAAACTGGGGACGCCCGGTATAAGCTTGTTTATAACATGGGCCTGATCCACAAACCAGGAACGTTCTAGAATATCCCAGGGATATTGTGTAGCCTCCAAGGCACCTAATTCAACATGGAAACTAATTCTTATAAGGAAGGAGTCGGAACCTTCCTCAATAACGGTGACTTGTCCACCAAGTCTCCAAACCCTATTACGATTCTAAGGCTCCTACAGCCTATATAAAGGGCCAGACCCCTCATCTCAGAACTACGTTTTTTGGCTTGATTTTCAACTTTGAGATACGTAGGCATCTTGTGAGGACCCGAATTAGGTCACGATAACGCAAGCGCAGCCATTAAAGCATGAAGCTCACGAACCCTAGCCGCAATTCGATAACCCTACTTTTTATTCCACAACAAATATATACCCAAAAATATCATACCATATCTTCTAATCACTAATAAAATATAATATAAATCCGTATACTACGAATAATGATCGTTAGATGTTTAGTTAAAAATCAGAACCGTTAGATCTAATGATTAGATATAATATATGGTTAAATTAATTTACTAAAATGTATACCCGAAAATATCACCATATTTTTCAATTATTAATAAAATATATTAAAAATCTGTATATGTTGTTTATAAAAAGGAAACATTATTATAATCCGTAAACATGACTGTATTGAATTATATTAAATTAAAATTAAAAATAATGATTATGTAAAAACATGATGGTAATATTAAATAAAAATTAATGGTAATTAATCGATTGCATTTTTCACAATTACTTTTAGTTGAAGATATTACATTTTATAAAGACCTAAAAACATCAATCATATCATATCTTCCCATCATTAATATTTCCTTTCGAATTAAAACACGTTACTTTTTTGATTTAAAACTAATATTACAATCTTTAATATATATACCCGAAAATATCACACCATGTTTTTCAATTATTAATAAAATATATTAAAAATTTGTATATGTTGTTTATAATAAGGAAACATTAATATAATTCATAAACATGAGTATATTAAATTATATTAAATTGAAATTAAAAAAATATTAAAAATAATGATTATATAAAAACATAATTGTAATATTAAATGAAATTTATGACATAATAAAAGAAATCCGTGCATCGCACGGGTATTGAAAGTTTGTCGGATCGATTTTCAGCACGATCATCCGAATTATTTAAATAAATAATAATATAATATAATTAATGATAATCCTATTGCCTTTTTTAAATAATTTTTTTTTATTTTTTATTGATGATATTACTTTTTATAAACACCTATCATAACTTCCAATCAATAATATTTCTTTTCTAATTAAAACACGTTAACTTTTAATTTAAAACATAATCTTGCAATAATTAATATATACCCAAAGATATCACACCATATCTTTTAATAAAAAAATATAATAAAAATCCGTATACTACGAATAAGGACCGTTAGTGTGTTTAATATGTACTAGTTTATAACCTGTGCAACGCACGGTTCCTTTTTTAATATTTATAATTATATTAATTTTTTTAATTTTATATGTTATTAATTTACATATCAAATTGTTGTTAAAAATTGATATATATAAGATTTTACACATTCCATTTAATATTTATACTCTATCTCGAATTCTTAAAATTTGATTTGGACGATTTTACAACCTTCGTGAAATTAATAAAATAATCTATAATTTAGTCATGGTCTAACAATTATTTTCCAATTAAACCTACGCAAAAACGAAAAAGAGAAGAAATTGACGATTTTTTATGTTGAAAATTCTATTCGATTTACGAATTATACTTATAATTCGTTTTGATTATCAAAACACCCTTCTTATTATTTGAAGATACTTCTACTAACAACCAAATACAATTTTATTAATAAGTGTAGAAGAGATTTTGTCCAAACTTTGATAATCGGTAGTCTGATCCTCCGTAAACAAAATAAATAAGAACCATAAGATCTTAAAATAAATAGATGAAAATCGTAGAATCTAGCATAAATAAAATATTTTATATTTTAATATGTTATAAATTAAAAAATGTATTTATATTGAAATACTAAAAGGTGTATGTCAATGATTTAAATAATATATAATTAGTTTTTCTACATTGAATAGCATTATCAATGTAGGTCTTCTACATTGAATAGGATTAATGCAAAAATTCGTAATTAAATTTTCTCTTAAGATTCTGAGTGTTTCCATTTGAATAATAATTATTAAATCATCACTAAATTAAAGATAATTTTATGAGTTTCGCGTGGATTGTAAAATCATCCAAATCTGATTTTTTAGATTTCAAGATAGAGCCCAAATAGTAAATATAATTTTTTTAATAATAATTAAAAAAAATTCAATTCTAATACAACCTTGCATAATTATATCCCTTTCAGATTATGATTTTATTTTTTAAAATTCAATTCTACTACAACCTTTTTAATTATATCCTTTTTAGATTATAATTTTCTTTTCGAAATTTACTTCGAATGCAACCTTTTCCTATCATATCCTTTTTAAATTATAAATTTCTCTTTTAATCTGATATTTATTTTTAAAAATTTTAGATTCGACAGTTGTGATTATTTTGGTAGTACAATGACCAAAATTATGGATAAGATCCTTTGTCGAGACATACATGTCTAAAGATGATGATAACAAATACCACAAGGCAAGAAATGAATCAAGAAATTTAAGCTGACAAATAAATCAGGAAGCTAACTGGAATGCAGGTCAACTGAAGCTACATCTTATGAATGGAACTCTGCAAAACAGTTAGGAAGTATTTCTGCAACAAGCAATAAGATGCTATAATTAATCAAGTATCAGTAATCAAAAGAGAGGATTGCTATGAACAACTCATGCAGGTAGTTCGAGAAGTCAAGAAAGAAAGAGTTCAAGAAGTCAAGCTTTTGAAATTACTCTATCAAGAAGTCATGGAAGTGGTAGATTCGAGAACTCTATTCGAGAAGTCTACTAAGTAGTCTATTCGAGAGGTCAAGATTTATCAGTTCGATAACTCAGCCTGGAACTCTAGTGGTGCCAGAGTTCTCTAATGGAACATATCGAATGAGAAACAGATCCAGAATTACTTTGCAACTCGTGACTAATAGACAACAGTTAATTACGAGTTGGGACCCAAATTGTAGATATTCGAAGGTTCAAACTGTTAAAAATGAAATGTGAAATCAATCACTATTTATCCAATCTCGAAAGCAAGAATAAGAGTGGAAGCAATCTCCAACATGATTACATCTCTACTGAAGAATTCAAAGGATAACTTGATAAGTGCATAAGGATCATCTGGTTTATCTGAGAAGTTCAAGGATAGCTCAATAAGTAGAAAAGCTTGTTGCCTTACTAAAAGTTTATCTTTTGCTAAAGTAACTTTTCAAGTACAAAGATTCAAATCAAAAAGATCCTTTTTACATAAAGCATCATGTGATTTGGGAGCTAAGTCATTTCAAGAACTTAGTAACTGAAAAAGAAAGCAACATTCAAGGACTTGAAGCATGTTGGAATTGTCTAAATCAAGAAGAGAAGACTTTGAAGACATTTCCAGAAATGACGATATTTCAAGTTTGTGTGTGTGACAAGTTATACCAAGAATGTATTTTACATTATACATATTTTACTTGTCTTCATGCAACATATATACTGTGTGAGCAACATAGCTATACAAGAGAAAACATTGAGCATCGACTTAGATATTGTCAGGCTTTCTTGTATAAGCATTGTAACAAGAAGCTATGTAATTCACACAGATTATTTCTTCAATATATATCTCAGATGGAACAATGCAATTCCATCTGAAAATTTTAATATTGTGTGTTACATTTGCTTACATATCTTAGCATTCATTTTATTTATTTCATATACACAACTGTTGAGCCTTAGTTAATCATTCGAAAAGAATTTTTAGACGAGATTGTATTCAACCGCATCATCCTCATTTTCTACTTGTTTACTCACTTTTTTGAAAACATCTGATACATAGTTGTAAAGTTATGATACAAAATCAAATTAATAATAAATCTAACGGATACTTTTTGCATAGGTTTATTAAGTATATGTTTATTAATAACGAGTCATACGATATTTATAAAAATAATTAAATTTTGATGAATATATAATAAAATGAAGATATCCATCATTAAAATTATAATTATTGAATAGATATTACTGTGAAATATCTATCGTTCATATTGTTGAAATATTTAAATTTTTTTTTTTAATAAACAATCTAACTATTTGTATAATAATGAACGATTTGTATTCTTAATTTGTCAAATATTCGAAAAATTGACCAATTTACTAATATGATAGCATGAAAACCCTTCCTAATAAATTATTATGATAAAAATAGATTTACGATTATAAACATAAAAACACATCAAAATTATCAGTAGGAGAAACAAACGAATTATAAAAACAAACAGAAAAACTCTCAAAAGGAAAAAACTAATGAATCCATCCATTGTATGGGTAAGACAACCCTATTACTAGCTAAAAATATTCTCAAAAAGATATATGTATCGAATAAGAAGGAAATAAAAATAATAAATAAAGTTTATAAGAGTATCTCCAATGGCGTTTGCTAAAAATGATTGGGTAAATACATAAAATATTGATTATGTAAAATTTGTTGAATATGTAAGATGCGGTATGTTATTAATATTTCAAGTTGTTATTAATGGCATATATTATTTTAATATAAAAATAAGTGATGTGACAATTTACTACATAGATGTTCGACAAATATAGCCGCATCAAGGGATTATGTATAATTATAGACAATGGTTTTGTTCCATTGTAGTGACTAATTTTTTGCATGTTATGTATAAGTTTTATTTTTGGAAAGCCACAGAGACTTTTAGCTAAATTGGTATAAAAATCTTATATATTTTGGAAAGAGAAAAAAAGAGACAAGAGATTGGCCTACACCCTTATACACTACTAAAACACTACTGTATTAAAAAAGTGTCCTTGGCGGGATCCATTTTAAGAAAATAAAAAATGCCCATTTTAAGAAAATAAAAAATATAATTATAGAGTAATATACTAGTCCTATAATTTAGGTAGTGTTTTAGTAATGTATAAGGGTGTAACCCAAGATTTATTCGTCAATGTTATAATTTAGTTAGTATTTTAGTAGTGTATAAGGGTGTAACCCAAGATTTATTCGTCAATGTTTATGGATACTTGATTGTATATTAATTATGATGATTCACATTATTAAATTATTAAGAATAAATGTACAATAATACATTTTAAATGAAAATAAAAAATTTAAATAAAACATTAGCAATTAAATTTGGAATATATTGATTACAAATCGTATATGTATTAAAATTTGCACACTAAAACTTATTTTATTTTGATATATATTATAAAAATATAATAATAATTGTTTCATAATTAGAATTAAACTCACATTTATACCCGAGACTCCGAGAGGATAGCTAAGTGTCACGCCCCGCCAACATTTAAACCTCTCTAAGTGCGGGAGATTCTAGAGAAGACCGGGAGGGCCCGGATGACTCTAGAATATAGTGGAACATTGTGGAGTTCTCTAGGAGGTGCTTGGGAATTCAAGAGGAGTCCAGAAGGTAGCGGAACATGGTGGAACCTTCCGGAGCTTGGGAGCTTTCTAGAGAAATCCTAGATGTTATGTAAATACTTGTATATTCTAGATATGGTAGGATCTAGAAATATCTTGTATAGATTGTTGGGGGAATAATCTAGAACCATGTAGGATGTACATGTTCTAGAATTCTCTCCAAGTGGTGGAGGAGCCTATAAATAGGTGAGACCCCTCATTTGGAGAGATAGAAGGAGATAGAAAGATAAGTAGAAATAGAGGGGATAGAGTGGAAGAGCAAGAGGCAAAGTTAGAGCATTCAAGAGGGAGAGCAAGTGTGCTTCTCTTGTGAGGGTTGAGTGCTAAGCTTTGTAACTAGCAAGGGGCTAGTGTGGATCAAGGGGATCCAACTCTTGTAATATTGGGATTACTAATAAAGAAAGGGTCTTTGTTAGTAAGTGTGGTTGTCTTCTACTCTTATATTTCTCTTGTATCCGCTGCACAAGTGTTGGGGAACACTTGGGGTTGAGGCTGGTCTAGTAGTTCGCTTGGTGGGCGACGAGCGCTAGACGCCGGCACGGTTGGCTTAGAAAGGGGACGATTTCTAAGGCCGTGACAATTTGGTATCAGAGCGAGGTTACGGAGGGCGTAATCTTGACACGAATCATGGCAAAGCAAGGGTGCGAAGCCAAGAGTAAGGGCAAGGCGACTAACGATGGTGCTAAGGGTAGCACAACCATGGGAAGTCCAAAGTCTCCTAAGGGAAGTGGAGCCAAGGACGAGGGGCGTGTGTCGCCAAGCGAAAAGGGGCAACGTAGGGGCGTTGCAAGGAAGGAGTCGCAACGGGTATCTCCGACAAGGGCCGAGGGGCGGCC
Organism: Saposhnikovia divaricata; assembly: GCA_036435485.1. Classification (NCBI taxonomy): domain Eukaryota; kingdom Viridiplantae; phylum Streptophyta; class Magnoliopsida; order Apiales; family Apiaceae; genus Saposhnikovia; species Saposhnikovia divaricata. Next base: position 42,409,582 of record CM071599.1, read on the forward strand.
CAAGGAGGTCAAGGAAATACTTGGGGAGCGGCTCGTGAAATTGAAGGGTTTGGCACCGAGTAGGCAATACTTGGTGAGATGGAAGGGTGTGGCACCGAGTAAGGCAACGTGGGAGTTGGAGCAGAACTTGGAGCAACACCAAGAGGCGTTGGAGCGCTATTGGGAGGCAACGACGTCGACGAGGGCGTCGACAGATTCGGTGGGGGAGAGTGTCACGCCCCGCCAACATTTAAACCTCTCTAAGTGCGGGAGATTCTAGAGAAGACCGGGAGGGCCCGGATGACTCTAGAATATAGTGGAACATTGTGGAGTTCTCTAGGAGGTGCTTGGGAATTCAAGAGGAGTCCAGAAGGTAGCGGAACATGGTGGAACCTTCCGGAGCTTGGGAGCTTTCTAGAGAAATCCTAGATGTTATGTAAATACTTGTATATTCTAGATATGGTAGGATCTAGAAATATCTTGTATAGATTGTTGGGGGAATAATCTAGAACCATGTAGGATGTACATGTTCTAGAATTCTCTCCAAGTGGTGGAGGAGCCTATAAATAGGTGAGACCCCTCATTTGGAGAGATAGAAGGAGATAGAAAGATAAGGAGAAATAGAGGGGATAGAGTGGAAGAGCAAGAGGCAAAGTTAGAGCATTCAAGAGGGAGAGCAAGTGTGCTTCTCTTGTGAGGGTTGAGTGCTAAGCTTTGTAACTAGCAAGGGGCTAGTGTGGATCAAGGGGATCCAACTCTTGTAATATTGGGATTACTAATAAAGAAAGGGTCTTTGTTAGTAAGTGTGGTTGTCTTCTACTCTTATATTTCTCTTGTATCCGCTGCACAAGTGTTGGGGAACACTTGGGGTTGAGGCTGGTCTAGTAGTTCGCTTGGTGGGCGACGAGCGCTAGACGCCGGCACGGTTGGCTTAGAAAGGGGACGATTTCTAAGGCCGTGACAGCTTAAAACTCGACCTTTTTGCGGTATTGTAGAAAATCAACATACAAGTGATTTTTATGTAATAAGTGGAAGAAATTACAAGTTAATTCTGAAAATAGAAAATATGTATATATTTTAATTTTACTAAGTTACATATTTTTTTTTATCAGGTCATTAATTACATATATGTTTTTATTTTTATAGATTAATATTGAGTAAATTTTGACATATATACATATGCACTATTAATTAATTTAGGAACGGATTAGGTCATCAGGATCCATTCTCATATTTTTGTGTGGTTTTTTTTTATTATTTACCTCCAATTTTAATGTGTCAAATAGGTTTAACCTAAAACGTGTTTCTTCAGAATTTCATTGTGATTTTTATCTTTTATAGTTTTTATTAATCAACTTTTTTTTTCATTTATAAGTACAATCAATATTATATAAAAAATTACATTCTTTTTTATAATATTTAGGTGGATGATGAATTATTTAATAAAAATTACCTCTATATCTATAAATAAAATAATTTATAGTTTTTGTGTTATACATTTTTTATGTATTAATTTTTTTTATAGATAATCATGTTTAGTTGTGCTGTGTAAAAATATAATACTGCAAGTGCACGGTGTTTGTTGTTAGCAGATACTAGCAAGTACGGGTCGAATCCACAAGGAGACAAGTTTCAAGAATTTCAATCTAATTATTGTAAATTGTTCCTAGAGAAAAACGAATGTTGAAGATTTTTACTAACTAGAAGTGCAAATTAAATATGTTTTAAATCAATTAACTAAAGGTCTAGGGCAATTCAGGTTCACCATGCTTACACCAAACAAATCACAAAAGTATAGCAATTCAATGGGTCAAGTAATTAAAGTAATGGTTAATCTCTCTCAAGGATTAACACTTTCAGAAATCCAGTGATGCTCTCGCACTCACTTTCAATTCTGCGAATCGTATGTGTGCCTCTAGTGAGTAAAATCTCTCGATCTATTACTCCTATTTGTTATATATTTGACTTATTTAATAAATATATAAATAAAAAGAATATTAAATACATTGATTATATGGAGTTACAAATTATATATTGATTATGAATTGGGGGTTACAAACCAATATTTATTGTATTCATAATTTACAGGTTACAAATAATATTAATTGTACGAGTTATAAATATTATTTGTGTGAGAGTTACATATTTTAATTTGTTGTGAGATATTATGGGGCGGTTACGAATGATAGGGTGGAGATGAGGCTAAGAAAGCCTATAAATAGTGGATATAATTCCAATGAAAAAGCACACGAAAGGATTGCTTGTTCTAACGATTATCGGAACCCTTATCATATAAAAAATCTTTTATTAGTAATATATGTATATTATGTTCTATTATACATCATTGGTATCAGAGCATAGGAGTTTTTGATTAGGAATTTTTCTTCTTTATTTTGCTTGGCTGGCTTTGGTTAACAATGGATTGTCATGGCTTAATCACATCAATTTCCACACCAATTCTTATTTAGTTGTTATAATAATTTTCTGACATACACTACCTCGTTTTTCATTATTTTTAAGTAATGACTAACTATTTTTCTTGTATCTAAATGAAGATCACAGGTTTATGTTTCTTTCCATTGGGTTTGTTCTCGCATTCTTCCGACTGCACTTTTCGGGATTGTGGATTTTGGATTGTCTAAGACCTGGATTTTTTTATACTTGATTTGGTATTCATTTATTACTTGTTTTTGTGCCATATTTGTTTGTGGTGATTAATTTGTTATATCTTGTACATGTTTAACCTCTTTTTGTATATGGTGATTTTATAACAATTTTTATTATTTGTTAATCGTATATTCTATATTTTTTTTATTCCTCTCCTGAGATCATTTTATTAATCCACCATTCTTGTATTGCTTACATAGAATAATACAAGTAGTTGTCATTATTATTGCAAGTCTGCCAATTGCTTACATTTACATTCTTCATATTTATATGTTTATATTTATCGGTGGTATTAATTGCTAGTTTGTTTTTCTCATCTTCCATGCTGTAGTCTAATTTTCTAAGTGTTTTTTTTTACATGCCATTAATTTGTTAATTATTTGACAAAAAGCTTGACTGTGCACCACTATTGTTCATCTGATTATTTTTTTTGTCTTTGGTCCTTGCCTTGCACTGTTTTACTGTTATTTTATAAATTGTTTGTGTTGGAAATCACTGATTGTTTGGTAGAATTTGATTTGATAAAATAAAATGGTTGACTCGTGTTTTTATATGTGGTGCTGGGAAATATTGTTATGGATTGTTCCAAAATAGTTCAGAAATTACTGTTAAAAAAAACTAATTTCTGGTGAGACTCGGGGAAGAGAATACAAAACATGATTTGTTTTTCCGAAATCTAATGAAACCACTTTTATTTGGTAGAATTTAATAAATAAAAAAAATAGTCGGAAAAAAAGGGGAATATAGATTATCTGGAGACAATCAGAAAATTTATTAGTTTAAAAGATAATATTTTGTAAGAAATATTTTTATGATACTCGGAATAGAGAGTATATAGAAATGAAAAGAGAAATTTTTGAAATAAGTTATTTATTTGATTTACAAGAAAATTGGGTCAAGTGCCCAAAATTTATTAAATAAAAATTTGTTGATCTTGTTGGACTAAGGAGTTAAAAAACTCTAAAAGGTATTTTGAAAAATGACGCCAAAAAGGTGTGGTTAAGTTGATACATCTAGTGAACTAGAAAATGTATGTTCTTGTTTAAAATAATTTGTTTGGTTAGAACCCGTTGTTATACGTGGTATTAATGTAATTTGGAATCATTGTCGAAAAAGACGACACTATTATAAAAGAAATTATAGTGATTCTTAGAACAGAAAGTGAAAAGAAAAAGATATTTTTTCTTTGTGACACTCAAAATGGTGGGTATAAAATTAGAATTTTCGAAATGAAATCGAAAGAATTTGAGTTCATGGAATTAAAATAAAAGTCAGATTTGTAAAATCCACCGTAATATAGAAAATTCGTTGGTTGTAAATGGATTTTGAAAAAGAAAATAAAGTTGTTGGGGTGTTTAATAATTTGAGGCATGACCGGTAAAAAAAAAATTACGGAAAAATTGGGAATTTTCTATCGATAAAGAATTATAAAGTTGTGTCGGTAATTTTGAAAGTAAGAGTTCGTTTACGATTATATCGAATATCTTGATGATAAGTTGTTAGCGAAAAATGAGAAGGGAATGTTAAATTGTGGGATCTCATTTAAAAATTTTTGAAGAAAGATATTCCGGAAATTTCATATGTTCCAAGAATCCGGTTTTTGAGGGATAAAAAAGAACATTGAGTTTGAATTAAGAAGTGTGTATGATGCTTAATCATTTTAGGATGCAGAGTTGCAGTCCAGTAAGAACCCTATTGTTAGAGGGGAAACAATTAATGCGGGAATGGAATCATCAAATGTAATATATGCGCAAGTGGTCGGAAGTTCAATATATTTTATGTTATGCGATTAATTTACTTGACTTGACTTGACATATATGGTTATCCTTGTGAGTGGATTTTGAAGAAATTTTGCTTGAGCCTGTAAAGAGGATCATGATCATGTACTTAAAGGGTGTTTTAATAAATTGGTGAATTAGGCAAACGTGCCTGGAGTTATTATTTATTGTGATATATGTATCGAAGATGATCTTGGTAATTGGAATTCAACTTCGGGATACACATTTAATTAATAATGTGGAATTGAAGTTGGAAAGGTTATATGAGACATGAATGTGTTGCAATGGCGCACGAAGTGAAAGTGAAAATATGTGATACATTTTACTAGTGATATAATTGTAAACTTGTTAAAGGGACATTTTTCCAAGAATTTGTCAAACATGTTGATATGATAAGATCAAGAAATATTAAGTTTGTGACATAGTGAATATTATTCTCATAAATAGTGAGAGTGAATAAAGAAATTTTTTTGATAAACTTCGGAGATTGTAAACTTAAATAGTTATTTCGTACACCACGAGAAAAGTGGGAGTCATGTAGATATTTATCAAATATGTCAAAGTGGGAGATGTTATATATTTGACTTATTTAATAAATATATAAATAAAAAGAATATTAAATACATTGATTATATGGAGTTACGAATTATATATTGATTATGAATTGGGGGTTACAAACTAATATTTATTGTATTCATAATTTACAGGTTACAAATAATATTAATTGTAGGAGTTACAAATATTATTTGTGTGAGAGTTACATATTTTAATTTGTTGTGAGATATTATGGGGCAGTTACAAATGATAGTATAACGCCTTAGAAATTTTTGTAATATTTATAATTATTTAATATTAAATGTGAATTATGTGACGTGATTATTTTTGAGGAAGTGAGATATGTGTGATTTCGTTTTGTGGGATTATTTGATGATTTATATGTGTCGGATAAATCTACGTATTTTATTTTTTTGTTTTTGGTGAATAAATTCTATTTAAATCATGTGTCATTTATCTTCTGAGATTTTTATAAAATTATCGGGGTTAGTAAAAATCATGAAATATTTTACATTATTAACTTTATTTTTTTATTTGAGTTTTAAAAATATTAGATGGATTTATTTCAATTTTTAAGGATTTTAAAATGATTTTATGAATTTATTTGTGTTTTATTTGATTTAATCTTGTAAAATCCATATTTCATTCATTTTTTATCCTAAAAATATTTTAAAAATATATGGGTGATCGTAATTTTATACTCTTTATTTTAAAAATAAAATCATGATTTTTCTCAAACATTATTCATTTAATCTCTATTTTACAAAGAAAATTCAGCTTGTATAAAATTACGGATTTGCCCCTTGCTCTTAAATCCCTAAATTGCTTTATATTTCCCCCAAATTGGAAGCTGAGCTCAGTCGGGGTTATTCACGAAGCTTCCTGCTCTCTCTCATGTAAACATCTCTCTCACCATCTCTCTAATCTCTTTCCCTTACAACTCTCTCTAGATCTCTCCCTCACCTCTCTACTCGCGCGTCTCTATATATATATATATATATATCTGGTGTATCTGTGTGTGTGCGAATCGGTGCGCGCTGTGGTTGTTGCGAGTGTGGTGAGTACAACTGGTGTGTGTGGTGTTTGTGTGGTTCTATGCGTGTGTGGGTGGCTTAACTGGGTAGTGATTGCTCCGATTTCAAGACTTAATCATCCATGCCTCTGTTCCCTTCCCCTGTGTTCATGCGCGTGTTATGTATATATATATAAACATGTGATTTTGAGTTGTGGGTTTGGTTATATGTTGATGCGAATTAAATTCGTGGGTTCTACTGGATTACAAATTCGATTAATGCTGTTGTGTAGTGTATAGTTGGATGCCGGTGTCGAGGTGCCTGTTTAGGAGCTCCACCGCGAGTTCTTGTTGTGCTGACAATGAATTATTAAGCTGATGTTGTTCGAATATGAAACTGATTTTGCTGTGTCCTCAATTCGGATTTAACTCAATGGGATAATTATTTGATTTATTCAGTGAAATCACATATATACCCGTATAATTACTTCGTGCGGAGTTTCGAGTCGGAAACCCGAATTAGGGTACCCTCGAAATTTTGCCCCCACGAAAATGATTTTATTTGAGTCGAGGGTAAATTGGCAATGATAATTTTCTGAGCCAAGTATTATTTCATCAATTATATAGTATTTTTCAGTTCATGTTTTAATTTACGAGTTGTATATCTGGTTGTTGATTTAATCCAGATTTGAAATACTTTTAACTTAAATCGTTTGATATTGGTTTCGGTAATATAAATAGTGCAAATATGCTTGTTAAAGCTTGTTTGGGTCGGTTGTATTCCGACGGGTAGTTCAATATTCAAAGGAGATGCTGTCGAATTTTCAAATAATTATTGATTCCCTAAAGTTCTAGTTATACACTCTCGAGTATATATATGTATATATACTTCTAATTTGGAGTGGTATTTGACTATATTTTATTTAAATGATTTCCTGCTAAATGTTTATCGGTTGCCATTACATGTGTGTCAGTGGACTAGGGTTGATATTATTATTATTATTAAGTCAATAAAATTAAGGATTATCGCAAGGTAGATTTAGATTAGACATTTGTAGAGGAGCGTCGATTATTGAACAGAATGCTGAAATAGTGTTTTTATATGTGTAGGTTCGAAGGACATAGACATAAAAGATAAAGGAAAGGCAAAGACTGAGAGTTTTTGAACTAAGTGACTAGCGTGGAAATATTTGGTTAAGGCAAGTAACTCGAATCTTGTATCGAAGTTCAGATTCTTTCAATTATCCATGAATTGTTGTTTAAAATTCTTATAACTTATTGCTGCTTCTTTCAAGTTAATTGTCGAACCTTTTGTACTATACTGTTAAATCATACTAACTATTGCTTAATCCTTTATACCTTCGTGTTTACCCTTGTAGTCTGCTGTTTAAACTATTGCACTTCCCTACTTATTTTAACTCTTGTTGAACTGAAAACCTTATTGTATGACATGCCTTGTGTGCTAGCTTAAACCTTATGTCATATTTATTTCCTTAATCCACACTAGCTTATCTATGCCTTGTAACTCTTAAATTAAACTTTAAATCCCTAATCCTTGTTTTATTTTCAATTAATTAGTAATCCTTGTTGTTTATATTCCTACTTTTCCCGAGCCATAACATATTTGGTACCACCTTGTATTACCCCTCTAAATTGACAACAGCATGATAAACCCTTATTGTTAAATACGTGTGAATGACACTTGAACTCTACCTTGTGAGCCTTGTGCATTTAAATCGAATTGTTTATTTGACCTTTAGCCAATTGTCCTTCAATTAAACAGAATAATCCCCTGCTCTGAATTATTGCATAAGAATTCTATTCATCGAAAATTCTTTATTTTAAGGACATTCAATTAATTATTTTAATTTAGCGTAAGAGGCTAGGGTGGTCCTAGTCCAGCACTTTAATTTGGCGTAAGAGGCTAGGGTGGTCCTAGTCCAGCAATAGAGGCCAATGTGTTGCCTAATTGGGAACCCAATTTTCAAAGTCCAGAGGGACCTAGTGTCCGGTAAGGGGACATTACGTGGCTGATCACCCGTATTGTCCGATTTTAATAAAATGCTTAATTTAATTAAAATGTTTTAAAGGTGGGAAATTTGATATAAAAAGAGAAATTGATTTCTCTCTCTCTCCCTATTTTTGGAATGAATTACAAATTGCCAAAATTTGGAAAAACTCAGAGAATGATTCTTATATCGTTGTATCCGTACTCCTGTTGTTGATTTTATTTTGGCATCTATATTGTTACTTGCTGAGCATTTGGCTCACTTATTGTTGTTTATAACCCTTTTTCAGTTAAGGAAGAAAAGGATACGACGTAGGAGCTATATCAGGAGAAGAACTTGTGGTGGACTGTAGACAGACTAGTTGGCTCTAGTAAAAGGTTGGACTTTGGATAGCAATCCAGATTTTTATATTAGTGCCCGCTAGTTGTATTTATATTTGTGGTGCGTATGTAACTTTTGATTAAGGATTTAGTATTGTAATGTAATAACTTAGTTAGTAGTTGCTAGTTTCATACCACTACCTGTTAGAGATCCGGGTTAGTAGTGGGGTGTTGTATTATGACTTAATGTCTGATTATCAGCTTGTATGTATTTAATTTTGGTTGTGGTGCCCCGATCTTGTTTTATGATCGGGAGGGCATAGTAGTATGGTTCACCTGATCGGTTAGGACAGGTTGAACAGATGTTTATTTTTTTTAAGTAGTTGGAATTGCAGTTGTTTGTTTTTTTGAAATTTGGTTGGTTTAAAAATACAGGTGGATAGTCCATATTACGAATACTTCATGCCGAAATTTTTTTAAAAATTCCCCCCTGTATCAAATTCTATTTAATTTAATTAATTCCAATAATTGAGTATTTTATTATAGAAATTACATTATCAGTATTGGGAAGTCGGGGCGTTATAGGTTGGTATCAGAGCTGTCAGGTTTTGGTCACTGAAACAAGCCAGGATTAGGTATAGGATAGGTGTAGGATAGGATTTGAACCATTATAGGCATAGGATAAGAGCGATAGGTGTAGGTTATCATTAGGATAGTAGGTAGTAGGTTTAGGATATTCTTTTATCGCTTTAATAATTTCTTTACTCGCTATATCGTTATCGCAGATGGTGGATGATTGAGATTATCCTCGGTATTTATTTTTGTAGTAGGATGGTTAACAGTGTACCTTGAATTCTGAAACTGTTGTGTTATATTAACTTTGTTGGTACCATGACCTTTATTTTCTCGTTATCTGCACATCTTTTATTACATTTCTGAGTTGCCTAAATATCTCCTGTTAGAATTACTTGCTCAAGATAATACCTATGCTTCCTTGGTTCTTTACCCCGTTATAATTCTTGTGAACATAGGTAACTCAAATCCAGGATTCGAAAAACCTTATTTTTGTATATATTAGCCTGTTGCTTAATAAGTTTCTTGTTTTCTTATCAGAATCATGCCTCCAAAGAAGAAAACACCTGCTACAAATCCTGAAAACCAGAACACTGGCAATCAAAATCCAGTTGACCCGACTATGACTCAAATTCTCCAACTTCTTCAACAACAGACAGCCGCACTAGCTCAGCAACGACCCGCCCAACCAATTGTGACCTTCAAAGCTTTCCAAGCCGTACACCCTCCAGAGTTCAAAGGTACTGTCAACCCTATAGAAGCTAGGGCTTGGATTAATGAAATGGAAAAAGCTTTTGTGTTGGTTAGGGTAGGAGAAGATCAGAAGACGGAATATGCTAGTTACTTCTTGAAAGCTGAAGCAAATTATTGGTGGGAGTCAACAAAACTGTTGCAAGGTGATGGAGTGATCACATGGCAGAGATTCACCGAGTTATTTCTCGAGAAGTATCTTCCAAGGTATATGCAAGATCAGCTGGAGATTCAGTTTTTAGAATTAAAACAAGAAAATATGAGCGTGGCAGAATACGAGGCAAAATTCACAGAGTTAGCAAGGTTTGTTCCTGAGTATGTCAATACTGAGGCAAAGAAAGCTAAAAGATTTCAACAGGGTCTAAAGCCATGGATACGTAGTAAGGTGGCGGTGTTTCAGTTAGAGAACTATGCAATGGTAGTGGAGAAGGCTATGATTGTTGAAGGTGAAAGTGAATTGTATCAGAAAGAGAAAGCAGGAAAGAAAAGGAAGATAGAAAGTACTGAGGGAAGTCAGAACCCAAAAGGTAATAATAATAATAACAAGTTCAAGCCAAGGAATGAGGGTCGGTTTGACAGGAACCGAGGTTTTCAGAAACCGAAGAATGGAAACGGTGGTCAAGGTAAACGTCTTCAGAATACCAATCAGCAGCTTGCAATCAGACCAGCCTTACCTGAATGTACAACTTGTGGGAAGAAGCACTCGGGAGTTTGCCACAGACTAAGTATTACTTGTTTTAAATGCAACAAGAAGGGACATTACGCGGGAGAGTGCCCGACTTCAAAACCAGGGATAACATGCTACAACTGCGGGAAAATTGGTCATATTACTAAGGATTTCAAGGAGGCAGTTCAGTCAGGAAATGTTTTGAGGATAGCCGGAACCCCATCAGCAAATGCCCTGAGGATAACTGGACCTCCATCTCAGACCCAAATGTCTCAACCTAGAGCCAGAACCTTTAACATGACTATGCAGGATGCTGTTCAGGAAATGGATGTTGTCGCAGGTATGCTTCCTGTGAATTCAATAGAGGCTAAAGTTTTAATTGACTCTGGAGCTACTAAGTCTTTCATTTCCAACAAGTTTGTTAGTAAATTGCACTGTGAAATTCGACCTTTAGAGCAAGCTTTAGTGATAGAGGTGGCAAACCAAGATAGAGTCCCTGTCAATCAAGTGTGTCCTCAGTGTAATATAGAGATAGGTGGTTACCTTTTCTATGCCAATTTGATACCCTTCGAAATGGGAGAATTCGATGTAATTTTAGGAATGGATTGGTTGGCTGATTATGATGCACAGATTGAGTGTAGAAAGAAGCAGGTGAGATTAAAGGCGGAGGATGATAAGGAAGTGATATTTCAAGGACAAAGGCAGGTGAAGAAATTTCTGAGTATTATGCAAGCCAAAAGGTTACTTAGACAAGGTTGTGAAGCGTATTTAGCACACGTGACGGATGTAGAGAAGCCAGTACTGAAGATAGAAGATATACCAATTGTTAACGAGTTCCCCGACGTTTTTGAAGAATTACCCGGTTTACCTCCAGATCGAGAAGTGGAGTTTGCTATAGACCTAGTACCTGGAGCAGAACCCGTGTCCAAGGCACCATATAGGATGGCACCGGTGGAGATGAAAGAGTTAGCAACACAATTACAAGAACTTTTAGATAAGGGAGTCATAAGACCAAGTGTATCACCGTGGGGAGCTCCTGTGCTGTTTGTCAAGAAAAAGGATGGTAGTATGAGATTATGTATCGATTATCGAGAACTCAACAAGCTGACCATCAAGAATAGATATCCCTTACCTAGAATCGATGATTTGTTTGATCAACTTAAGGGAGCAGCTTATTTCTCGAAGATTGATTTAAGATCGGGCTATCATCAATTAAAGATCAAACCTGAAGACATTCCAAAGACGGCATTTCGCACAAGGTATGGACATTACGAATTCTTAGTGATGCCATTTGGATTAACCAATGCCCCAGCAGCATTTATGGATCTTATGAATAGAGTCTTTAGAAAGCATCTGGATAAATTTGTGATAGTTTTCATTGATGATATCTTGATATATTCCAAGACCCGGGAAGAACATGCAGAACATTTAAAGAGTGCGTTAGAAATATTGAGAGCAGAGAAGTTGTATGCCAAGTTTTCAAAATGTGAGTTTTGGTTGGAAGAGGTGCAGTTTCTAGGCCATATAATCAGTAGTGAAGGAATTAGAGTTGACCCTGCAAAGATAGAAGCTGTGGTGAATTGGAGCAGACCGAGAACGCCCACCGAAGTGAGAAGTTTCTTGGGATTGGCTGGTTATTATAGGAGGTTTGTTCAAGATTTTTCTAAGATCGCCTCACCATTGACCAGGTTGACTAGGAAAAATGAGAAATTCATATGGAATGAGAAGTGTGAAGAGAGTTTCCAGGAATTAAAAAAAAGATTAGTAACAGCACCAGTGTTGGTGTTACCCGACAGTCAAGGAAACTTTGTGATCTACAGTGATGCTTCATACAAGGGATTAGGGTGTGTATTAATGCAACATGGAAAGGTGATTGCGTATGCTTCTCGACAATTAAAGCCTCATGAACAGAAGTATCCGACTCACGATTTGGAGTTAGCAGCAATTGTATTCGCACTAAAGATTTGGAGACACTACCTATATGGTGAAAAATGTGAGATTTACACGGACCATAAAAGTTTGAAGTATATCTTCACTCAACGAGAGCTTAACATGAGACAAAGGCGATGGTTAGAGTTGATTAAGGATTATGACTGCACAATTAATTATCACCCAGGGAGAGCGAATGTAGTGGCTGACGCATTAAGTAGAAAGGAGAGACTGAACATGTTTACCATCTCAAAGGAATTGTTCGAGGAGTTTGAAAAGTTGAGATTAGAAGTCCAGATCTCGAAGCCTACTAGTGGTAAGTGTTATACCATGACCTTTCAACCCGAGTTACTTGAAATGATACGGAGATGTCAGGAGGAAATCATGAATCAAGATATGAATACATTTACAGGTGAAGAGATTTGCACTCAGAAGGATGATAGGGGTATCTTAAGATTTTCTTCGAGGATTTGGATTCCCAACGTGCCAGAAGTAAAGAATGAGATTTTGCGGGATGCTCACAGTTCAAGATATTCAATTCATCCGGGGAGTACGAAGATGTACCAAGACCTGAAGGAACATTTCTGGTGGCCTGATATGAAAAGAGAGATTGCAGAGTGGGTTAGTAAGTGTTACACATGTCAAAGAGTCAAAGCTGAACATCAAAAGCCTAGTGGACTATTACAGCCATTAGATATTCCTGAGTGGAAATGGGAGCATTTAGCTATGGACTTCGTTGTGGGGCTACCGAGAACAAAAGCCAATCATGATGCGATTTGGGTGATCATAGACCGCTTGACTAAGTCTGCACATTTTCTTCCAATCAACGAAAGATTCTCACTAGATAAGTTGGTACAGCTGTATTTGAAGAAAGTGGTTATGCGTCACGGTGTGCCAGTAACTATTGTGTCTGATCGAGATCCACGTTTCAACTCCAGATTTTGGAAACAATTTCAAGAATGCTTGGGAACTGAGCTTAAGATGAGTACAGCCTATCATCCGCAGACAGACGGACAGAGTGAACGAACCATTCAAACTATCGAAGACATGCTACGAACGTGTGCATTGGATTTTAAAGGAAGTTGGGACGAGCACCTACCTTTGGTGGAATTCTCTTACAACAATAGATATCATGCGAGTATTGGGATGCCGCCATACGAAGCTTTATATGGAAGGAAATGTAGATCTCCTGTATATTGGGATGAGGTTGGTGAGCGTAAGGTGTTAGGATCAGAACTAGTACAACAAACAAAGGAAAAGATCGAAATCATTCAGAAAAGGCTAATTGCTGCCCAGAACAGACAAAGGAAGTATGCTGATCAAGCCAGGAAGGATATGAATTTTGAAGAAGGAGAGAAAGTGTTGTTGAAAGTGTCACCTTGGAAAGGAGTTACGAGGTTTGGCAAGAAAGGAAAGCTCAGTACGAGATACGTAGGACCTTTTGAGATCTTAAGACGGGTTGGAAAAGTCGCGTATGAGTTAGCCTTACCGCCACATATGAGTCATATCCACAATGTCTTCCATGTGTCAATGCTCAAGAAATATCATCCAGATTTGAGTCATGTGATCGAGTACGAGCCTATTGAGTTACAACCAGACTTGTCTTATATAGAACAGCCGGTAGCAATTCAGGACAGAATGGATAGGAAGCTAAGGAATAAGACAGTTAAGTTGGTAAAGGTTTTGTGGAGGAACCCAAGAGTTGAAGAATCAACTTGGGAACTTGAGAGCGAGATGCTCGAAAACTATCCTCATTTATTTACTTAGGTGAGATTCTGGGGACAGAATCCTTTTAAGGGGGGAAGGATATAACGCCTTAGAAATTTTTGTAATATTTATAATTATTTAATATTAAATGTGAATTATGTGACGTGATTATTTTTGAGGAAGTGAGATATGTGTGATTTCGTTTTGTGGGATTATTTGATGATTTATATGTGTCGGATAAATCTACGTATTTTATTTTTTTGTTTTTGGTGAATAAATTCTATTTAAATCATGTGTCATTTATCTTCTGAGATTTTTATAAAATTATCGGGGTTAGTAAAAATCATGAAATATTTTACATTATTAACTTTATTTGTTTATTTGAGTTTTAAAAATATTAGATGGATTTATTTCGATTTTTAAGGATTTTAAAATGATTTTATGAATTTATTTGTGTTTTATTTGATTTAATCTTGTAAAATCCATATTTCATTCATTTTTTATCCTAAAAATATTTTAAAAATATGTGGGTGATCGTAATTTTATACTCTTTATTTTAAAAATAAAATCATGATTTTTCTCAAATATTATTCATTTAATCTCTATTTTACAAAGAAAATTCAGCTTGTATAAAATTACGGATTTGCCCCTTGCTCTTAAATCCCTAAATTGCTTTATATTTCCCCCAAATTGGAAGCTGAGCTCAGTCGGGGTTATTCACGAAGCTTCCTGCTCTCTCTCATGTAAACATCTCTCTCACCATCTCTCTAATCTCTTTCCCTTACAACTCTCTCTATATCTCTCCCTCACCTCTCTACTCGCGCGTATATATATATATATATATATATATATATATATATATATATATATATATATATATATATATATATATATATATCTGGTGTATCTGTGTGTGTGCGAATCGGTGCGCGCTGTGGTTGTTGCGAGTGTGGTGAGTACAACTGGTGTGTGTGGTGTTTGTTTGGTTCTATGCGTGTGTGGGTGGCTTAACTGGGTATTGATTGCTCCGATTTCAAGACTTAATCATCCACGCCTCTGTTCCCTTCCCCTGTGTTCATGCGCGTGTTATGTATATATATATATAAACATGTGATTTTGAGTTGTGGGTTTGGTTATATGTTGATGCGAATTAAATTCGTGGGTTCTACTGGATTACAAATTCGATTAATGTTGTTGTGTAGTGTATAGTTGGATGCCGGTGTCGAGGTGCCTGTTTAGGAGCTCCACCGCGAGTTCTTGTTGTGCTGACAATGAATTATTAAGCTGGTGTTGTTCGAATATGAAACTGATTTTACTGTGTCCTCAATTCGGATTTAACTTAATGGGATAATTATTTGATTTATTCAGTGAAATCACATATATACCCGTATAATTACTTCGTGCGGAGTTTCGAGTCGGAAACCCGAATTAGGGTACCCTCGAAATTTTGCCCCCTCGACAATGATTTTATTTGAGTCGAGGGTAAATTGGCAATGATGATTTTCTGAGCCAAGTATTATTTCATCAATTATATAATATTTTTCAGTTCATGTTTTAATTTACGAGTTGTATATCTGGTTGTTGATTTAATCCAGATTTGAAATACTTTTAACTTAAATCGTTTGATATTGGTTTCGGTAATATAAATAGTGCAAATATGCTTGTTAAAGCTTGTTTGGGTCGGTTGTATTCCGACGGGTAGTTCAATATTCAAAGGAGATGCTGTCGAATTTTCAAATAATTATTGATTCCCTAAAGTTCTAGTTATACACTCTCGAGTATATATATGTATATATACTTCTAATTTGGAGTGGTATTTGACTATATTTTATTTAAATGATTTCCTGCTAAATGTTTATCGGTTGCCATTACATGTGTGTCAGTGGACTAGGGTTGATATTATTATTATTAAGTCAATAAAATTAAGGATTATCGCAAGGGTAGATTTAGATTAGACATTTGTAGAGGAGCGTCGATTATTGAACAAAATGCTGAAATAGTGTTTTTATATGTGTAGGTTCGAAGGACATAGACATAAAGGATAAAGGAAAGGCAAAGACTGAGAGTTTTTGAACTAAGTGACTAGCATGGAAATATTTGGTTAAGGCAAGTAACTCGAATCTTGTATCGAAGTTCAGATTCTTTTAATTATCCATGAATTGTTGTTTAAAATTCTTATAACTTATTGCTGCTTCTTTCAAGTTAATTGTCGAACCTATTGTACTATACTGTTAAATCATACTAACTATTGCTTAATCCTTTATACCTTCGTGTTTACCCTTATAGTCTGCTGTTTAAACTATTGCACTTCCCTACTTATTTTAACTCTTGTTGAACTGAAAACCTTATTGTATGACATGCCTTGTGTGCTAGCTTAAACCTTATGTCATATTTATTTCCTTAATCCACACTAGCTTATCTATGCCTTGTAACTCTTAAATTAAAATTTAAATCCCTAATCCTTGTTTTATTTTCAATTAATTAGTAATCCTTGTTGTTTATATTCCTACTTTTCCCGAGCCATAACATATTTGGTACCACCTTGTATTACCCCTCTAAATTGACAACAGCTTGATAAACCCTTATTGTTAAATACGTGTGAATGACACCTGAACTCTACCTTGTGAGCCTTGTGCATTTAAATCGAATTGTTTATTTGACCTTTAGCCAATTGTCCTTCAATTAAACAGAATAATCCCCTGCTCTGAATTATTGCATAAGAATTCTATTCATCGAAAATTTCTTTATTTTAAGGACATTCAATTAATTATTTTAATTTAGCGTAAGAGGCTAGGGTGGTCCTAGTCCAGCACTTTAATTTGGCGTAAGAGGCTAGGGTGGTCCTAGTCCAGCAATAGAGGCCAATGTGTTGCATAATTGGAAATCCAATTTTCAAAATCCAGAGGGACCTAGTGTCCGGTATGGGGACATTACGTGGCTGATCACCCGTATTGTCCGATTTTAATAAAATGCTTAATTTAATTAAAATGTTTTAAAGGTGGGAAATTTGATATAAAAAGAGAAATTGATTTCTCTCTCTCCCTATTTTTGGAATGAATTACAAATTGCCAAAATTTGGAAAAACTCAGAGAATGATTCTTATATCGTTGTATCCGTACTCCTGTTGTTGATTTTATTTTGGCATCTATATTGTTACTTGCTGAGCATTTGGCTCACTTATTGTTGTTTATAACCCTTTTTCAGTTAAGGAAGAAAAGGATACGACGTAGGAGCTATATCAGGAGAAGAACTTGTGGTGGACTGTAGACAGACTAGTTGGCTCTAGTAAAAGGTTGGACTTTGGATAGCAATCCAGATTTTTATATTAGTGCCCGCTAGTTGTATTTATATTTGTGGTGCGTATGTAACTTTTGATTAAGGATTTAGTATTGTAATGTAATAACTTAGTTAGTAGTTGCTTGTTTCATACCACTACCTGTTAGAGATCCGGGTTAGTAGTGGGGTGTTGTATTATGACTTAATGTCTGGTTATCAGCTTGTATGTATTTAATTTTGGTTGTGGTGCCCCGATCTTGTTTTATGATCGGGAGGGCATAGTAGTATGGTTCACCTGATCGGTTAGGACAGGTTGAACAGATGTTTATTTTTTTTAAGTAGTTGGAATTGCAGTTGTTTGTTTTTTTGAAATTTGGTTGGTTTAAAAATACAGGTGGATAGTCCATATTACGAATACTTCATGCCGAATTTTTTTTAAAAATTTCCCCCTGTATCAAATTCTATTTAATTTAATTAATTCCAATAATTGAGTATTTTATTATAGAAATTACATTATCAGTATTGGGAAGTCGGGGCGTTACAGATAGGGTGGAGATGAGGCTAAGAAAGCCTATAAATAGTGGATATAATTCCAATGAAAAAGCACACGAAAGGATTGCTTGTTCTAGCTATCATCGGAACCCTTATCATATAAAAAATCTTTTATTAGTAATATATGTATATTATGTTCTATTATACATCACTATTTGCATTCAATTAATTCATGATATTGGCCAATTACATAAATTAAGTATTAAAACATATCAACTAGAACTACTCTTTACCCATTAAACCACGAATCAAATTAAAGCCTAATCATGGTGCAAATATGGCTCCCCTTTATACCCTAGAAGTAAACTACTCACTCATACTAAGATTAAGAACAATAAAAACAATGAAGGAAGCCATATAAAACATATACTAATAAACAAGATGAGATAAAGAATACCTTAAACTTTATATTAATGAAGAAACCAAGTTCCAAGCTAAAACCAATGTATCCAATGTAAGAGATGAAGAACAAAAACCCTAGCTCTAAAAAGTACGTATGTATCTCCCCGTCTCTAGCTAATCAAAACTCCTCATAAAATCTCATCTCTATATCCTAATAATAGTATTTTTAATGTATTAATAAATTTACAAAAAGATATCCATAATTGAATAGGATTTTTTATGTAAAATTCGTAACTTATTTTGCTCCTCTGTTTCTGGGCTCTTCCTGTTGGACTTTGATTATTGGACAATCTCTGACTTGTAGGAAATTCAGTAAGCTTCGAGTGGAATGTAAGAACGTCTAAATCCGATGTATAGAACTCCAGATATGGCCCAAACAGTGTAGGCAATCAGTGTAGCCCAATAATACGAATTTTCTTCTATTTTATCTCCAAAATAGCTCTTTTTGCTCAAAATCCTTCCAAGTTATGAATTTCTTATTTCCTACAATAAAACAATCACAACAATTAAATAAAAATCCAAATCAATGCAAAACAGAATAAATATGAGAATAAAATCTTCTAAAATATATATTAAAATATATTCTATCAAGTTGTAAAGTTTTTTTCTATTATATCTTTATATATAATAAGCGTAAAAGGGATCTTATACATAATTTTGGTTTTGTCACTGTACTACCAAAATAATCTCAACCGTCGAGTCTAATATTTTTAAAAATAGGCGATCAAGATTATATCATATTAAAAAGAAAATTATAATCCAAAATGAATATAATTAAAAAAATTGTATTAAAATAGAATTTAAAAAAATATAATATTAAAATGATATAATTAAAAAAGGATACAATTTATTTTTATTTATTTTTTTATTAATATTAAAAAAGTTCATATTTACTATTTGAACTCTATCTTAAGATCTAGAAATCAGATTTGAATGATTTTACGGTCCCCGCGAAGCTCACAATATTATCTTTAACTTAGTGATGATTTAACAATTATTATCAAAATGGAAAACACTCATAATATCAAGAGAAAAATATAATTACAAAATTTTACATTAATCCTATTCAGTGTAAAAGACCTATATTGATAATCATATTCAATGTAGAAAACTAAATTATATGATTTAAATCGTTGACATACACTTTTTCGTATTTCAATATAAATACACTTTTAATTTACATGTTAAAAAATAAAATATTTTTTATGCTAGATTCATCATTTTTCATTAATTTTTTTATGATCTAACGGTTTCTATATATTTTGTCGTACTGAAGACTAGACAACCGACTACCAAAGTTTTGGAGAAAATCACTCTTACACTCATTATTAAAACTATATTTGGTTGTTATTAGAACTATCTTCAAATAATAAGAAGGATATTTTGATAATAAAAATGAAATGCAAGTAAATTTCATAAATCGAACAGAATTTTTAACGTAAAAAATTATCAATTTCTTCTCTCTTTTGTTTCTGCGTAGTTTTAATTGGAAAATAATTGTTAAATCATCACTAAATTAAAGATTATTTTGTTAATTTCATGTGGGCTTTAAAATCGTCCAAATTAAATTTTAAGAATTCAAAATAGAGCATAAATATTAAATTGAACATGTAAAATTATATATATATATATATATATATATATAAATTTTTTAACAATAATTTGATATATAAATTAATAACATATAAATATTAAAAAATTAATATAATTATATAGATTAGAAAATAAGCCGTGCATTGCACGGATAATAAATTAGTATTTTAAAAGTAAAGTGCTACAATTTTAAAAAATATTACCTTAATATATGATATAGATTATATATAAATCGGACACTAAGAGCCCATTTGTTTACTGCTGAACGAAACGGATTGAATTGGATGACTCAATATTATGTCTCAATTCTTTACATTCCAAAATTTACCCAAAATAGTAAAATTATATAATATAAAAAGTAACTACACTCACTAATTTCTTCCACCAAACTCACTTTATTACATAAAATATTGATTGATTTTACCACTTCACTCATTTTTTTTACTTTTCTCCACTAATTTACAATTTTTCTTAACCTCCTTGCCCAACTCATTAGTAAACAAGTGAGAGGGACGGAGGGAGTACATTATACGGTATCTTATATGTAACTTATTAAATTAATATTAATATTATATTCTTATTATCATTATTATTGAATATATTAATTTAGCATCTAAAAAATATTTTATGACATATTTAGATACATTTTTATTGATGATATTTATATATTTATTAAATATCGAACATAAAATTTTAGGTCTAGATTGTAAAAATGATCATTAAATTTAATAAACTAATGTGAGATATTAAATTAAGAAGTTAAATGTATGCTATATAATATAAGGGTTTCATGTGCCTGAGGGTGATCTCAGAGTTCTACCTAAGGTTAAAACAATCTCCATACAAATTTAAGGATATTTGTGTAAATTACTGAAAGTAATTTTACATTTACAAAAATGCCCCTGCGGGGCCCTTTACTTTATAAGTACAATTCTATTATAACCTTAGGAGAGATGCTTGAGTACAACCTCAGGCCCAGTTTTCTCATAATATAATATATTGAAATTATAAAGTCGTATAATATCATAATAATGTGCACAATTCTTTCATTCAGAAAATTGAAAATTAATTTAGCAAATACCATTATTCGTCCAACATCCAGATTAATCATTCGTTCAGAATTTTAATCATTCAAAAATACTATGCACATTTAAAAAATGATCTCTAAGTAAAAATATGAAAAATGATAATAATAATTTTTTTATGTTACATTGGAATTGAAAAAAAAAGTCAAAAAATGTGAAATTAAAAAGATAGTGATTGAAAGTTGCTGCCAGAAGCTCCATCAACTCGAGCATGTGTCACTTAGTTTTATTCGGAAAAATAATAATAAGGTAGCTCATGAGTTAGTTAGGTATCCTTGTTTAGCTTACTACCATATTTTTTTTGCATTTCCTCCTTTATGTGTGATGGGGGCTATTATGTATGACGTTTCGTAATAATGAAAATCTACTTTCCTTCAAAAAAATGTTAAAATGTATTTTTTAATATATTATAATAAAATAAATTCCATGTGCTCATATCAATCTTCCTAATAAAAAATTTCCCTATCTATCACGTCATTTTTATTGTATCATTGGAAAAAAATTTTGAAAACGAATTTAAAATACACAGCATTATGGGATAAATATATACCAAGATTTACTCTTAAGAAAGGAAAGGCCTGCTAGCTGGCTAATTTTGTCTGACTTGAATGTACCAGATAATGCTTATCTAAAATGTTGAAGTGGGTGATGACTGATGAGTCAGTAAAAGTTTGAAAGGTTTATTGTCATGGGCCCCATATTTGTCGCCGCCATTCACTGTACTCAACTGTCGGTCATTAGATATTCTGCTGTGGTACTAGCAAGTCAATCGCATACGGTTGACAAGCGTCGCGGAACCAGGATCGATTTGTAGGGGTTGAAATCATTACTTCATCTTAAACCAAACCAAACCAAACCAAACATACCCAGTATATCCCGCTCAGAGCAGGGTCTGGGGAGGGTAGGTTGTACGCAGACCATGCCCCCACTTTTTAGGGTAGGGAGGCTGTTTCCGTGAAGACCCTCGGCTATGTGCATTGCATATATGGTGTGTGAAATAAACAAAGGAATCTAAAGGACCTGCGATAACGTTCATAGCAATACCTGAGCCCATGGCTTTCTCCACACGGGACTTACCTACCAAGCTCCTAGATACCACCAAGCGAAGCTCCCTGCACCTGTACAACCGGGAAACATATGATAATGAAAATAATAAAAGAAAATGGACAAGATATCGGAAAAAGCCAGACTCCTATGAAATGGTCATCCGTGACAACCCAACTCTGAGGTACTCCACTACAGAGCCGTCCCCTAGAAGAGAGTCCACCACTCTGATTTGGCGCCACCACGAACACCTGTCAGCGGTCATGGTCTCACTTAGGTTCATAGCCTTCAAATCCAACTTAAGCTGTTCTTCCCAAGACCTCCTCGGTCTGCCTCTCCTCCTCACCCCAACAACCGAAAGACTCTCGACCCTTCGCACTGGGGCTTCCGGCCGCCTCCTACGGACGTGGCCGAACCATCTCAACCTCCCTTCCCTAACTTTCGCAGAAAGAGGCGCCACTTCGAGCTCGGTCCTGAACACCCTATTAGGGATTCTATCTAGCATCGTGCGGCCACACGACCACCGCAACATCCTCATTTCAGCTGCTTCCAACTTGCTTTCGTGGTTCTTCTTCGCTGCCCAGCACTCCGAACCATATAACATCGCAGACCGGATAGCCGCTCTATAGAATCTCCCTTTCAACTTTAAAGGAACCTTCTTGTCGCACATCACCCCTGACGCTGCCCTCCACCTTAGCCACCCAGCATTAATACGATGCTTGACATCGTCTTCAACCTCACCTTCCTTCTGGATGATCGACCCCAGATACTTGAACTTATCCGTACGTGGGACGATCTGATCTTGGATCTTAACCTCCACCCCTTCTTCGATGGCCTCGCCACTGAAGTTGCACCAGAGATACTCGGTTTTAGTTCTACTCACCCGCAAGCCTTGTGACTCCAAAGTTGATCTCCATAGTTACAACTTCTCGTTGACCTCCCCCCTAGACTCCGCCACAAGCACAATATCGTCCGCGAAGAGCATGCACCACGGGACGGCGTCTTGGATCCCGCGCGACATGCCATCCAGGATAAGTGCGAAAAGGAGAGGACTAAGGGCCGATCCCTGATGAAGCCCAATCTCCACTGGGAAGAAACGTGAGTCACCCACTGGGGTCCTGACGCAAGAACTAGCTTGGGAGTACATGTCTTGAATCACTCTTACGTACGCCGACGGTACACTCCGCTCTACGAGGGTCTTCCATATCGCTTCCCGGGGGATACTGTCATAAGCCTTCTCGAGATCAATAAACACCATATGAAGGTCTTTGCGGCGCTCCCTGAACTTCTCCATAAGGCGTCTGACAAGATGAATGGCCTCGATCGTCGATCTTCCCGGCATGAAACCAAATTGATTCTCTGAGATAACAACTACTCTTCTAATCCGGTCTTCTACCACTCTCTCCCAGAGTTTCATAGTATGACTGAGTAACTTAATACCCCGATAGTTACTACAACTCTGAGCATCTCCTTTGTTCTTGAAAAAAGGAACTACAACACTACGCCTCCATTCTGCTGGCATCTTAGCACCCAAGAGTAGATCATTGAACAGATTAACTAGCCATTTAACGCCAACTTCGCCAAGGCAAATCCACACCTCGATTGGGATCTGATCCGGTCCCACCGCCTTCCCTTTCGCCATCTTACGCATGGCCCCCTTGACCTCGTCCTCGCTTATACGCTCACAAGGAGACGCGGGGGGGGGGGGGAACTATAGTTCCCCACCGGCCCAATTCCTCCTATTCTCATTGAACAGGTTATGAAAGTACGAACTCCACCTCTCCTTAATAGCGTCTTCATTAAGTAACACTCGTTCTGAATCATCCTTTATAAACTTGACAGCACCCAGGTCGCGCCGCCCTCTCTCCCTTCATTACTTCATCTTGACTTATATAAAAAAGAATAAGAAAAAATAATTAAAGAACTACATTTATAAAGTGGTGAATCTCTTATTCTATAAATTTGGATGAGATTGTGTGAAGTTATTGGCTTGGCCAAGACTTGGAATTCTAAATTTCAAAATTTAACCTAGACAATTAAAAAATATATATAGTCATTTTCAAAATTAACCCCGAGCTAAAAAAAAATTTTACTTAATTTTTTCGGTTCGACCCGGGCTAGCGCCCGGGCTAGCCCCCTAGTTCCGCCCCTGATTGCCAAACTAGTGTTTAGTAACATACGGTTTTATAACCTTGTGTTTAGTAACATACGGTTTATAACCGTTGGAAGGTTGATCCAACGGTCCTGATTTAAAAAAATCCATATCATATCGCAGAAACTTTCCATGGTATGGATAAATTACCAAAATGCTCCATATTTTCACACCAAAAATTTATTGTTCACCGTACTTTAGAAACTTTCTGCGGTACGGAGAAATTATTAAAATGCCCCTGTTTTCACACCGTAGATGAGGGCATTTTGGTAATTTCTTCGTACACGTAGAAACTTTCTGCGGTACGGTACGGATTTTTTTTAAATCAGAACCATTGAATAATTGATCCAACAATTATAAAACCATAAGTTGTGTAACAGTACTCCTGCATACGTATGGAGGAGATCGGCCCCCTCGTGCTGTAACGCATTCCCAATATTCCCATCTCTTTTCTACATATACATGTTCAAGGTGAGTAAAATGGAACCAGAACCTTAAAATCGAACTGTAATTTCGGTATTTTGGTCCAAATCAAATTAAATATTGGTTTAATTGAATAAGATGAAATAGTCCAAGTGATATTCTTGTCGTTTTAGATCCTAGATTCGATTTTTGTTCATCTTCGAAAATTGTTAAAATAGATACTGATTTTGTAATCTTATTTATTCAAAAAAATATCGATTCAATTCAATTCTTAAGAATAAAAAATTGGTCTGAATCGAATAAACTGAATTACATATATTATATATTTATATTTATATTATATATAATATATATTTATTATTTTATATTTATATAATATATTGGACAAATGCAACTTTGCTAGAGCCCTAACATCAACTTATTCTTAATGATGATATATAAAATTAGCTAATATTTAATATTGATTACTAATTTATTGATTTATTATTGTGCCTATATATTGATGTATTTGATTTTTTTGATTATTTATATTCATGTCTTATCATATATTCATCTTATTTAATTTTCTATTTTTTTCAAAATTCAATTTTCAAGAACTGAATCGAATAATTTCGGTTTTGTCTGATCCGATCCATAATATAACTTCGGGTCGGTTCGATTCCGCTTCAAAACTATTAATAATTCGATCTTTGATCTATTTGATTCTATCCAGTTTTGGACCGAACCATCCGAAATCCGAATGCTCAACTCTAAATATGCCAGTCTTATTCAATAAAAGTGTCAATTATCATAATTAGATCCGACAATTTACCACACGATATGAAATGACATAAAAATTTAGTGCATGTGTTTGCATTTTGAGTACACTACAAAAAAGTACATGAACACAAAAGTACAGGACCGAGATTTATTAGTGTTGATTTTGTGTCCACCTTTTCGGTACATGTCACGACACGAAGTACACGAATTAAATAAATAAGCATATAAATATTAATATTTATATCCGATATATTAACATTTATATTAAATAAAATAGACTTAATCGTACTTTGTACCCTGTACTTTGACCGAAATTCACTTTGCATCTTACTATCAAATAATTGTAATTTGCTTGTTTCAATCCCGCTACAGTTTGCACCTCTTTAACGATTTCAAGCTAATTTTGACCGTTACCGTTAGTCAAAATGAGGGTATTTCGGTCATTATACTCTATAATAATTTTTAAAATTAAATTATTTCAATTCCTGTTATAATTTTTAAATTTTTAGATTTACCAACATTTTATCTACAATTCACAGATTTTTTAAAATATAATTTATAATTCATATTTTTTTAAATATTTACATTACTAAATTCCCGTAAAATATTATTTAAATATAAACTACATTTGTTATAATTTTCAAAATATTATCCATAAAATAAATATCATAAATTTAAGATTTGGGTTTTTTTATCAATTTTTTTGAAAAAAAATCAATTTTTAAATTTTGTTTCTTACTTTTTTTTTTTGAAAATAAGTTATTAAATATAATAATTAATGACTGAAATACCCTTACTTTGACTAACGGTAACGGTCAAAATTAGCTTAAAATCGTTAAAGGGGTGCAAACTGTAGCGAGATTGAAACAATCGGGATGCAAATTGCAATTGTTTGAATAGTAAGATGCAAAGTGAATATTGGCCAAAGTACAGGGGTGCAAAGTGCAATTAAGTCAATAAAATAATATTTATATATAGTATTATACATAAATTTATATTGTTGTTTGTAATCCAAAAAAAATATATGATGGAAATATATATTTAAGTACATGTTTGTAATAATTTCATCGAAAATATTAATATTTAAATATTTTTTTTAATTTTTTTAATTTATATGTTTATTTAAAGTTACACGAAAACACGATACCAAAAATACGTGACATGAAAGTACACAAACACAATAATACACGGATCCTAATTGAATCGTATTTGGATTTATAATTCAGGTACACGAAATATGAAAATACGAACGAATTATCAAGTCTAATCATAATTTATAAATATGTTATTTTTTTAGAACAAGTTCAATAACTTCCCTATTTGAGTTTCTAAGTTGAAATTTAAGAAATTTAGCATAAAAGATCGTTCCAACATATCATAGTGGTTCTTTCAAATACTATGAACACATTTCTACTTTTGAGGAATATCTAGCAATCTACAACTCCATTTTTATCGATTGAAAATTCACTTTCCTCTAATTTTATACTTGTATTTTTTTCTTACACTTAAATTTATTATTTTAATAATAAAAAAAATAAATATTAAAATGGTTATTAAAATTCATAAATAAATAAAAATCTTAAATTAATAAAAATTATTATTTTATTATATTTATGGAAAAAAATCTAACGATCTATTTTGCTCTTATGTGTTATCTATCTACTGGTAAATAGACCTGGGCTACCATTATAAATCTCATACTATTGGAATCCATCGAAATATATGATCACACACCAAACAGGCAAACACCGAGTTGTACAAACAAAAGATGGGTAAGGGAGGAAATGAGCGTTATGGTTCTGGTGAAGAAGAGAACATGGCAGCGTGGCTTGTTGGAATCGATACTCTCAAGATTCAGCCTTTTAAGCTCCCTGCTCTTGGTCAGATTTTTTGTTCACTGTCTTATTTTTTGGCTTGTTGTATTAATTTCATTCAATCTGTTTTTAACTTGCTTCTTGATATATATCGTGTATGTATGTATGTGTAGGGCCTCATGATGTTAGAATTAGGATGAAATCTGTTGGTATTTGTGGGAGTGATGTTCATTACGTCAAGGTATTATCCCAACTTCTCTCTTTCTTTCTGTTGTTACTTTACTTAAGTATGTATTTTATTAGGATTATATTTTGGGATTGCTATGCTAAACTATTGCTGTGAAAAAAATTGCTAGTAAAAGAACTAATGTTGCAAAAATCAGACCGGTAATGTTTTTGATATAAGCATGTTTTGGGGTATTATGATATAAAAAATAATAATATTCTTGGTGAGGTTTGATACTAAAACATAGGCTTATTAACATTTTCACCCTTAAAATTTTGTATCTTTTCAGTTTTTACCCTTGAAAAATTACATTTGAGTCTATTAGCCCCTTTAAAAAAGATGTCGGTATTGCCCTTGGTGGTTTATGTGTCCGCAACTGACTTTAAGGGCAAAAGTGTTCAGTTATCCTATTGAGTTATTAGATAATAGATGTACATATTATAGGTTGATGTGTACATATTTATCAAAATTTTGATTTATTTCGATAAGATCGCAATCTTATATATATTTCGTGTCGAATTAGATACAAAATTGTCAGCTCTACATTAGAGCAATCAACTTACAACAATTATTTATAAAAATTTCATACTAGTACATTTTTGTCAGATAAACCCTTGAGGGCAATACTGGCAAAAATTTCACCCTTAAGAGTATGCATGTTGCACACATAACCCTTGAGGGCAGTGCTGGTAAAAAATTTCAAAGAAAGTTGAAAAGTACAAACCTCGTACTGGAGGGTTAAAAGATACGGAAATTTTCCTCAAGGCTTTGAGTACAATTCAACAAACTTTGAGGGTCAAAATGTTAATAAACCAAAAAATAATAGGTTCTCATCGTCATTTCAAAGAGTTTTTTAATATTGATGGTAGTCAGTCATGCTTAACTCTAAGTAATAATCCACTCTCTGCATAGATTTAAGGTAGTACATTGATTCATCAAATATTCGTTTACGTGTTTATAACTTATCAATCTAATTTTGCACCATTCCAGACTATGAGATTGGCTGATTTTGTTGTAAAAGAACCCATGGTAATTGGTCATGAGTGCGCCGGTGTCATTGAGGAAGTTGGAAGTGAGGTGAAGGATCTGGTGTCCGGCGATCGTGTAGCGCTTGAACCTGGGATTAGTTGTTGGAGATGTAACCAATGCAAGCAAGGCAGTTACAATTTATGCCCTGAAATGAAGTTCTTTGCTACACCCCCAATTCATGGAGCTCTTGCCAACCAGGTATTTTTATATGCATGTGACCAAGAGCTACTAACTTTTTCTGTTTCATTTTTGAATTATCTGCCTTCTTGTTTGTCGGCAAAAATCATGCAAAAATTGTGCGAGAATCATGCAAAAAGCTTACAGAAATCGTGCAAAAAATCCTGCTAAAATTGTTTAGATTTTGTGACATGGCTAATGCTACATTACGACCTTCATTTGTCCTGTAACAGGTAATACATCCCGCAGATTTATGTTTCAAACTTCCTGATAATGTGAGTTTGGAAGAAGGGGCAATGTGTGAACCTTTAAGCGTTGGTGTGCATGCTTGTCGCCGAGCCAAGATTGGGCCTGAAACAAATGTTCTGATAATGGGAGCAGGACCTATCGGTCTAGTTACAATGCTTGCAGCACGTGCTTTTGGTGCCCCTCGAATCATGCTTGCTGACGTAGATGATTATCGTCTATCTGTTGCAAAGGAGCTAGGTGCCGATGCAGTTGTCAAAGTGTCAACTGATATTCAGGTTTCCATTTATATCTTGCGCAGATTGTGTCCAATTATATAATTGAACAGTATTTATGTTTAAAATAACCTTATCGTTAAGTGAATGTGTATATGATCCTTTACAAGTCTTAAATTTAGAACAAGCATGCATAGAGCGCAGACCATTGTCAATGTGGGATAAAAAAAAATCAATTGCTATTAGAGCAAGTCCAGTGCATAGCTATAGTTAGTCTATAGTTATAATATAGAACCAAAATCAAAAAATTCAACTCCAATGCATAGCTATTCTTAGATGGATAAATGCATTAATGGATAGTTGGTTGTATATTTAGAACCAATGATGGCTATGGCCATTCTTGCCACATCATCAATTAACTAGAAATGGAGTGGAAGGCGGACCACTTTTAATAAAAGTGAAACAATTAGTTAAAATGTTACTAAATTTGGAATTTGTTGGTTGTAAAATACGACTAGAGTGCAAGTGCTATTTTAGCACCAAAACACACTTTTTGATGTCATATTATAGCAATGGCTATAGCCATTTTACATTTACCATTGGACTTGCTCTTTAGGGGCAGTAGATCTTTTCTGTACATGCTAAACTGTTCCTGCTTACAAACTAAATGCTTCTTAAAGATTTTTGTAATTTGCTTTCCTCAGTACAAGGCTGCAATTTGTTTTACAGGATATTGGCGAAGAAGTTGAACAGATTCACAAGCTTATGGGGGTCGGAGTTGATGTGACTTTTGATTGTGCTGGCTTTACTAAAACAATGTCAACAGCGTTACGTGCCACTCGATCAGGAGGAAAGGTTTGCCTTGTGGGAATGGGCCATGGTGTGATGAGTGTCCCACTCACCCCAGCAGCAGCTAGGTATGTTACTGTGTCCTCCAAATTCTTTCATTTGTCGTCATATATATACTTTTAGCATTCTTTAGCTGCCTTGGATGTGTATTCTCAATGTGATAGTAATCAAACATTTTTTGCAAATGAATTTAGGGAGGTTGATGTGTTGGGAGTCTTCCGCTACAAGAACACATGGCCTCTGTGCCTCGAGTTTCTTCAAAGTGGTAAAATCGACGTGAAGCCTCTAATAACTCACAGATTTGGGTTCTCACAAAAAGAAGTTGAAGAAGCCTTTGAGATCAGTGCTCGTGGTGGTAGTGCCATTAAGGTCATGTTCAATTTGTAGGGTTTAGATGTGAAGGAAATAAACATGCAGTCCTCGGTTGTGTTCGAGACAATAGTCGTTGCTCATCCTTATAATAACTTACTACTGTCTGAAGTACTATGCTTAGACTGCTTCTTCATTTGGTTTTGTTTGCTAGTACAGACTGCAGTTGGAATGGTATCTGTTTTTTTTGAAAGTGATTATCCTTGCATATTTATGTTAGTACAAGGACTAAATCCATCATGTCAAATAGAATTGAATATATGAAACATGTGGTGAGCTTTACTGTGTAACAACTGAAAAGAGTGTTTAATCCATCATGTTCATATTATCCGAGAGCAGCATTTTCCCTGGGAAGGGTGCTGAAAAATGTTTTACAAATATAGGTGCTTTGAGATTTGAAAATTTAGCTGTGGTTTACCTATCTGGAATCCAGTGATCATGTAGCTCTTGAACTTGGGATTAGTGATGCAAATGAGTTCCAGCCCTGTTATGAAATTATTTTCTATTTCATGTAGCCTTATTTCATGGTGTGTTTGCCAAACTGGTACTATTATGCCTACACATGCGTACCAGCACTAATATCTTTTGTTGTTTCACCCTTAATTGTGTTTTTTCAATCTGTTTTGAGGTGTGAATGGTGGTAGTTCGTTTTTCAAGTGGTTCGCCCAAAAAATTAGAAAGTTTGTCAGAAATGCATCCAAACATGTCTATTTCCTAAGTGAGGTTCATCCATCACTATATGTTACTGTACGTGCTTCAATTGCCATGATGTCCACTTTGGTCGACCCTGGGAAAATTGAAGATATGTGTGCTAACTACTGGTTTTTCCCAAATGTCTCAGTTACATCTTCTAAATACAAAATACAGTCCACAAAAAAACACCTTGTACATGGAGTCAGGATGAGATTGTCATTTGCCTCAATAATTAGTATATTTCACTAAAAAATTCAATAGATAGACAATTACACCTAATTTACAATATGGATTTGAATGTATAGAATAAGTAACACATCTAGCATAGATATGTTTTGAACTTCCTGATAATGTGACTTTGGAAGAAGGTGCTTGTGTGTGAGCCTCTAAGCGTTCTTGTCGCCGTGCGAACGTTAGTCTGGAACATGAATAGATGTAGAATTCTTGACTGTCTCATCTGGTCCATTGTCTTTTGCAAATGACAAACGAAGATTATCAACAGGCTCCGAAATTTTGACCAGCCACCATATATAGTTGCCAGGTATTAGTCCTACTCCTATGATCATCACTTTTGTCTCCGGACTAACATTTGCACGACGACAAACATGGACTCTTACACCAAGGTGTTTGCACATAGTACCTTCTTCCAAGCTCGTAATTTCTGGTAGTTTAAAACATAGATCTACAGGATGGAACACTTAGTCACAAGATTGGAAAGCCAAGATAGAAAGGTTAATTGAAACAGTCAAGAATAAGTTTAATTTCTCCAAGTGATTTTTCTTTATTTTCTTTAACAAGCTGAATACTCTAAAAGGTGAAATTAAGTAAACCTGATCTGCAAAAGAAGCATTAGTTATAATTGACATTGGCTTAAACTAGAGACTTCACTTCCGATCTCTTACCAAAACACTCGTGGCTGATAATCATAGGCTTTTTAAACCAAGTTGGCACCTCAAGTCCTTGTTGAGCAGCAGATAGAGGGAACGAAAAATAATATTCCCGCATAAAAAAAATCGTTCTTGATCTGAGTTCAGAGAGACAAAAAATGTTAGAAATGAACTATGATTCTATTACCATGTGTAATAGAACATACCACCTCCCGATGATGTTAATAGCATTTTTTTTACTTTGACATCTTGAGGACTCGCAGTTGCAACAGATTATGTTGTTACGTACTAGTCAATTTATACACACGCAAGAATTGATAAATTTTAGCAGCATTGTTACATCTTAGGCAACATTTATATCCCCAGTGCTCATAGTAAAATTTGCAAATAGTTATTACTATCGAATATCACACAACTAATATGAGTGGGGGAACGAACCAAGAGCAGGGAGATGATAAGGTACGCGTTGAACTTGAAGGAGCTTTACACCATGAAATCAAGCAGTCGTGTATTTTGTATCTTGTGCTTCTAAACACCATAGATATTACCTTATACATTAAACTTTTTTTTTTCTTTCTCTGTGACACCAATTACATTGGTAACTTTAGTCCTTTACTCAGCAAAAAGTAAAGTGCTATGGCCTATGAGTCACTATAGTATACTTTGTCAGTTTGGCAAAACATTGCAGCAAAAAAATGCAAAAGATAAGGATTGGCAATTTACAATATGTACAAAAAAGTTACTCCTATATTTTGAAATATATCAATGACTTTTTTCTTCTGTGTCTGACATCTTGGGTTCATTTGTGCCTCCTGTCTTGTGAACCTAGTACATGTGTTGTTTAGCGAAGGACAATGCATGATTCACGGCCTCAATGGAAGCTTGAATTGGTTGCTTTCAAATAGACCCCCACACACATCACAAAAGTGACAGAACACATACACCGTACACTCAACCCATTTGGTTCAACGTCGGATGCTTGTTCTATTAATTTCATGTTTACTACTAGTACTAGTAATAATTAGTACTTCTTAATGATGTTTCGGATGCTTGTTCTATTAATATCATGTTTAGTACTAGTAATAATTAGTACTTCTTAATGATGTTTCTGCATGTATAAATAGGCCCTCTGCGATGTTAGAATCAGGGGGAATAGTTTGTTAGATGTAGGAGATATGTTCACTACCTTAAGGTATATCAAACACCACTCTTTTGTGTTGTAACTTTACTATGTAGTACTAGTTTATGTTTTGAGAATCGGTTAAAAATTTAATTTGGCACTGCTTCAGACCATAAGATCCGCAGACTTTGTTGTAGTTTCATCCATTTAAGCATCGTATCAATCTTTCTGTTCTCGAATGCATCATTATGAAACATTTAAGAAATGCTTAGTTAAACTAGATGTGTGCTAAAGCCTAAAGGTAAAATGATATATAACAAGTTTTGCTAACTAATGGCTTTTACCAGCTTGGCCCAAGTATATCATAATATCATCTAAATTCCAGAATACAGGCAACTTTTACGTAGAAGTAAGATGAAATTTCAGAATGTATATAGTTGCACCTATACTTGTAACATGGATGAAAATGTGTAAAATGTGTTGCAACATGGCTAGATGCCTAGAGATTGTTCTTAGATCATTATTTGGAGCTAACTTAGCATTTTAACCTTCTATTGTCTTGTAACAGGTAGTCCATCCAGCAGATTTATGTTTAATTTGTATCGATTTCGTATCCACAGAAAGAAACAAGAAAAAGTACCAATTACGGTAATTAGTCGTACGTTATTCACTTTACCCCTATTCAAACAAACAGAAAATAGCAATCACTCTAATTAGTCGTACGTTATGAGCTTATCAACTTGGGGCTACACCACTATAAATTACAATTAAAGATGTTAATTAATATGTACACATAAGTTCCATCAAACTCGAACACAAGAAGCAGTGAAAAACCACCATTTTCATTTTACAAAATATGGGTAAGGGAGGATATCAGAGTTATGGTTCTGGTGAAGAGGAGAACATGGCTACATGGCTTGTTGGAATCAATAATCTCAAGATCCAACCCTTCAAGCTTCCTGCATTGAGTCAGCTTTTCGTTCACTATCTTTTATGTGACCTTTTTTTTATTTTATCAATTTCGATACGTTTAATGATGTTTCTCGATGTATATATAGGACCTCATGATGTTAGAATTAGGATGAAATCTGTTGGGATTTGTGGGAGTGATGTTCACTACCTCAAGGTATGTCAACTCTTTTGGTGTTACAACTTTACTATCTAGTACTACTTTATGTTTTTATTGTTGGTTTAATATCTAATTTTTGCACCTCTTTAGACCATGAAATGTGGAGATTTTTTGGTAGAAGAACCCATGGTAATTGGTCACGAGTGTGCTGGAATTGTTGAAGAAATTGGGAGTGACGGTGATCGTGTAGCTCTTGAACCAGGGATCAGTTGCTGGAGATGCTGCCAATGCAAACAAGGCAGTTACAATCTATGCCCTGATATGAAGTTCTTTGCTACACCCCCTGTTCATGGTGCTCTTGCCAATCAGGTATTGTTATGCAGTTACTACTAAACTTTCTTGTTTCGTTCTTGATTTGTTTTACTTGCAGGAAAATTGTGCAAAATTGAAATAGTTTGTTTACAAGAAACTGCTCTGTTAAAATCACATTCATGGTCAGAAAATCAGAAATGCACCTAATCAAGTATATACATCGTAATTGATCGATTTCATCCATTTAAGCATCAGATCCATGTTTCTCTTCTCCAATATATCAGTACTATTTACCGTAGATTAAGATGAAATTGCTCTATTCGTTGTTCTGATCCCGTCACTATCATGATGTTGACGTAATGTGTGTCATGATGTTCCCTTAATTGGAGAAATCGATAAGTGAGATGTGAGCTATAAGGTAACATCATCACAAATTTTGCAAACTAGTGGCTTTTATCAGCTTTGCTCAAGTACATTTTAATATCTTTAAAGCCCAAAATACAGGATTCAGTAAACCCCTTCTACATAGAAGTTAGATGGGATTATCCTTATAACTAGGTGTT
This sequence comes from Saposhnikovia divaricata, assembly GCA_036435485.1. Taxonomy (NCBI): domain Eukaryota; kingdom Viridiplantae; phylum Streptophyta; class Magnoliopsida; order Apiales; family Apiaceae; genus Saposhnikovia; species Saposhnikovia divaricata. Next base: position 42,444,383 of record CM071599.1, read on the forward strand.
CAATAGAGAGATTTCAGCCTTGATGCTGTTGCAACTACACTGGTAACATGCATAGGAATGTGCATACACTGTGACATGGTTAGATATTGTTCTTGGAATTATATGTGAAGCTTAAGCTGTATTACAAAGTTATTTTGTCCGGTAACAGGTTATACATCCCACGGATCTATGTTTCAAACTTCCTGATGGTGTGAGTTTGGACGAAGGGGCAATGTGTGACAGTGTGAGCCTTTAAGCGTTGGTGTGCATGCTTGTCGCCGTGCTAATATTGGTCCTGAAACAAATGTTTTGATAATGGGAGCACGCCCTATTGGCTTAGTTACAATGCTTGCTGCACGTGCTTTTGGTGCCCCCAGGATTATGCTTGTGGACGTAGATGACTACCGTCTATCTGTTGCAAAGGATCTAGGCGCTGATGCAATCATCAAAGTGTCAACTGACATTCAGGTTTCTATTTATATTTATCAGCACCATAGTATCCTAATAAGTAACTGAACAATATCTATGTTGAAGTAGGCCTGGTCCCTCTTTGTCATTAAGCGACTATTTGTATATGGTCCTTCACAAGTGTTAATCTCTGAGCGAGTATGTACATGTCGCAAAAAATTGACTTTAGGAGGCTAACAATTTTTATAATTCCTTTAGCACAGTAGCTCGAATTTTCAAATCATGTTTCGTTTAAAATTTTGTATGTTGCGTTCCTCAGTGCAAATCTGGAATTGTTTCCACAGGACATTGCTGCAGAAATTGAAAGGATACACAAGGTTATGGGGTAGGGATTGATGTAAGTTTTGACTGTGTTGGCTTCAACAAAACAATGTCAACGGCTTTACGCGTCACTCAAGCAGGAGGAAAAGTTTGCCTTGTGGGCATGGGTCATGGTGTGATGACTGTCCCACTCACCCCAGCTGCTGCTAAGTATACCTTTTTGCTTATTATAGCTAAAATCATGGCTTCATTTATATTTTAGTTTTCTTTCACTCATTATGAAGCCAACAACATGTTGGTGCAGTGGGTTGAACCCTTGTCTCCTTTGCAGGAGGTCAAGGGTTCGATCCCTGGGTGTGTGTGAGTTTAGTTTGTATTAGTTTCCTTTCTTTGTATTTGGCCGGGGTCCCTCAAACACCACTTTGAGTGGTATTATAACTGAGTAAAGTTTCGTTTTTTTTCACTCATTATGAAGTCTGCACTCATTCATTATACTTGTTATTATTCTTTTTCGCATTCTTAGCAGCCCTCGATGTATATTCATAATTATGTGATGGTATTAAGATATTGCTTGTGAATGAATTCAGGGAAGTCGATGTGCTAGAGTCTTCCGCTACAAGAACACATGGCCTCTGTGTGGAGTTTTTAAATCTAGTAAAATCGACGTGAAGCCTCTAATAACCCACAAATTTGGGTTCTCTCAAAAGGAGGTTGAAGAAGCCTTTGAGACCAGTGCTCGTGGTAGTAGTGCTATCAAGGTCATGTTTAATTTGTAGGGTTAGCTGCTCAGGAAGTTACCACACTTTCTTCAGACAATAGTACTTGCTCGTCGTTTAATTACGTTAGTAGAGAGAAAATTCCAAAATACTGATACATCTAGTGGCTTAATATCAGAGTTACAATGCCCTAAGACTGATCCTTCATTGGGTTTTATCTGCAACTTTGCACTTTTTATGAAAGTTTTTCTTTAATATTTATCTTCCTTGTGTTTATGTTCTGAAAATTTTATCAGCAAAGTCTGCATTTGACTATGTGTCCATCATCACTAAATCCAACAAATCAAAAACCTTGGAAATATGAATACTCTGAAACATGTGGTGGACTTGTAACCCTTCTAGTGTCATGATATTATTTGAGTACACAGTATTCCTTTTATGGTGTTGGATTGTTATTGCTACACTTCTTTCGATCATATAATACTTGCCTGATACTTTCCGGCTAACAATTGGTTTTGTTGAGCGGCAGTCCCATCCCACCTAGTACAAAACTTATGCATATGAAGAATGTATTACGAAATAACTTAGTTTCGTAGTAAAAAAATAACTTAATTTCCTAGTAAAACAGAAAACAGTTTCCTCTTTAAAATGCCTCCAACTTTCTCCAATGATAAGAACGTGGACTACAAAAATGGAGAAAGGAAGCGCTTAGATGAAAACAAGACTCAAGTCATGAAAGTGAGAAGCCAGCTCTCATTTGGATTTACTTGCGAACAGTGCTCTAAGAATCATCCACAAAAATCGTCGATAAATCGCCGATAAATTGTTAAAAAATATTTGACCAATTTGATTTTTAAAATCCGAGGCTATGTTTATTTTTAAATGATATATTATATTACAAATTAGATTAATTTATTAAATATTATTAAAATATTAAAAATTTATCTGATTTTTGTTCCGATTTTCATTCCGATAAATCCTTATTTACCGATAAATCGCTATAAAGTAGCTAAATTGATTTGTTCAGAGTAGCTAAATTGATTTGTTCAGATTTCTGAAATCTACGACCATGCTTGCGAACTATAAAGCTATTGAATTATGTACAATAGAAAATATACACGTAATAAAAAATTGTTTCTCTTAAACATAATACTGCAGTAAACAATTACTCTGTTACAAGCTATAGTTGACAACTACGTATAGGGCACAAACCCTAACTGGCCAGAACAACTCTAATTTAAGATACAAAAAATGACTATGGCACTTCTACATCTTGAGATCAAAACTTCAGTCAGGTGGTCTCACGAATGATCATAGATCTTGCAGCAAAAGAAAAAATAATCACTCATATGTCAATCACCAGAAATGATAAATTATGGCAACTGGATAGGCCCACTCATGAAGTTGATGTTGCTTCAGTCAACCATTTCCAGACTCTTACTTCACCAGTTCCGTCACCGGTGAAAAACAAACCACCTGGACCTATTTGTATGGATCGAACCTCTTGTTTCGAATAAATTCTTCCCCTTTCCAAGAAACTAAATCAAAATAAAAGGAATACTTTTAGATTAATGAAAGACAAAACACAACAATCCAGTACTAAGATGTTAAGTATGAGCTTACGATGGCAAGTCATAGACATGGATAGAATTATCATTACTAGAGCACAATAATACCGGCTTAGCTTCTGCATCGTGCATCCCACACAAGGTGAGCAGACCCTGCAGCAAACAGAGATTACAAGATTAATCCTCAATTCCAAAAAAACGAAGTCGGTAGGGAAGAGAGAACTATGAAGCATCGTAATACAACAATTATATGGGCAGCATTCTAGTACTTCAGAACACAGGCCGGCAAATAAAAAGCTAATTACAGTACTTCACAACGAAGGCCAGCATATGACGAAACTGTTTACCCTTTAGCAAACACAGATTACAAGATTAATCCTCATTCCAAATACAACGAAGTCCATGGGGAAGAAAGAACAATGAAGCATCGTAATTCAATAATTATATGGGTAGCATTGTAAAGTTCACGACAAGGCCAGTATATGAAAAAAAGAAAAAAGAAATAATAACAATAATAATTCCTGGAACAAAGGGCAGAGTGAATAAAATATACTTTTCCTACTAAAAGTGGGTAGAGTGAAAAAAATTTAGCAGTACTACACAACAAAGGGTAGAGTGAATAAAATATACTTTTCCTACTAAAAGTGTGTAAAGTTGGCAGAAACTTTCACAATTGGAGGATTGGTCCGTCAAAAGTCTGCCCAAAAATAAGAATTTGCTATAATTTCCTAAACTACAGTACACTTGGTTCTATAAGAATTATACGATTTGATTTCATAACCTGATGAAATCAAGTTTAAATTATTAAATAAGAACAGCTGGTCACTGTAGGATTTAGGAACAATTCTTCGAAATTCCTTTCAAACAGAACAAATTCAGAATCCTACTAATCTAAATTACAATCTCTAAATAACTTAAATTGCCGTATATATATATAAACCTAACCCACTTAATACAAATCAAACCTAACAGATAGGGTAACCAAGTTTGAGAAACTAAATGTTCTAGAGGTAATAATAAATTGTACCCAAACTTTTTACACCTATTTTATCCAACATCAAGAATACAATCTTGCATATCTAACAGGTATTATCTACTTTCTACAGGTTAATTCGAGTAAAGCATTAACAGAATTATCTTCTACCTAAAGGTTTGAAAAGAGTAGCTACCTATTATATCAAATAAGCACGGACACGGATACGTCGACACGGGATACGGGTACGGGGACACGGGGATTCGCAGACTAGCAAAGAGTCCTGGATACGGAACACGGCAACAAAAAAGTAGAAATAAAAAAATATAGGATTTTCTATGTGTCCAACATTGAACAACTTCATTCGTAGCAGATTAGTAGTAATAAAAGTTTCTTTCACATTAAGTGATGAACTAAAATAAGATTTATTCTACTTTTTCATTAATAGAAGAATGTCCATCTCGTGTAAAAAGAACATATCCCATTTCTAGTTCATCAAGAAAGAGATTTGCAATCTCTAGAACACCTTCCACTTGTGATGAAAACGCGATGAAAAAAGAAATGGGCATATAAAATATGAGAATGTCACACAATTAGGGTGAAATCAAATGGTATTGGGCTTTTTTTTAGGTGGGTCATGTCGCTCGCGTCTACCCCGTGTCGGAGCCGTGTGTCTCCAGCCATTTTTGTGTCGACATGCGACATGGCGTGTCGGACACGTACTTGATCGTGTCGGTGCCGAGTCGCGCCGTGTCGGAAGTGTCCGACACGCATACGGCATCCTTTTTGCCGTGTCCGTGCTTCCTAGCTGTAGGATTTAGGAACAATTCTTCGAAAACAGAACAAATTCAGAATCCTACTAATCTAAATTACAATCTCTAAATAACTTAAATTGCCGTATATATATAAACCTAACCCACTTAATACAAATCAAACCTAACAGATAGGGTAACCGAGTTTGAGAAACTAAATATTCTAGAGGTAATAATAAATTGTCCCCAAACTTTTCACACCTATTTTATCCAACATCAAGAATACAATCTTGCATATCTAATAGGTATTATCTACTTTCTACAGGTTAATTCGAGTAAAGCATTAACAGAATTATCTTCTACCTAAAGGTTTGAAAAGATTAGCTACCTATTATATCAAATAACGCAATTGGATTAGAAACACATACATAATAAGAAAACATCAAGAATATGCTCCATCAGGACTTACATGATCTTCATTGTGTGTGTACGTAACTTCCAAGTTTCCGCTCTCAGCAGCAACCCAGACCTGCATGACATTAACAAATTAACTGGTAACTAATTTACTACATTGAACTGTGCCAGATTTTAACCACAAAAGAGAAGAGGCTCAAACCTTAATTGTTTTGTCAAGAGAACATGATAAAAGAAACTGATCCCAACAAAGAACAGACATCACAACTGAAGAATGTTCTGTCAAAGTTTGCACACATTGCAAAGTCTCAAGGCTCCATACCTAGAAGAAAATACAATATCAGACAAATAAGTAAAGAAAATAGTTTTTTCATGCCTAAGTAAAATCTATATTACAAATCAAAAAGAAAGAATATAAGCAAAAACTTACTCTTATTGTTGAGTCCATGGAACCTGAATAGACCTTGTTAGCACCAACAACGAGTGTGACAACAGCACGACTGTGACCTCTAAGTGATGCAGCTGGCTCAAAGGAGTTTGCAGCCACATTATATTTCCATGCGAATATAGTCCCATCCTGCATCAAGAGTGTATTATTGGCAATATGAAAAATAAGTGCACATCTTACATTAAGAGTAAAGAACCACAACCCCACTTAAACACCGTTCTGAGAAGTAAGATATGGACTTATTACAAATTAGGAGAAATCGTCTACTATAAGTACCCCTACGGCCCTACCAAAGTATACTCAAAGTCTTAAACTGACTATACCTGTGCACCAGCAAAAAGTAAATCATTGCCCACAACGAATGCATACACTTGGCCACCAGGTGCATCAAGACTCAAGTCAGTAGCAGTTTGAGCATTCCATGCCTACCACATCAACAGTCCAATTAAGTAGTGGTAAATTAGGTCATAAAAATTAAGATCCGAAGTACAGACTGATACGGTAAGGTATAATAAATAGAAAGTCTTTCACCTCACCTTTACCCCATTTGGTAGACCAACAAATATCCATGGTCCTTCATTGAGCATACAGCCAACTTCACCCGCTATATTCGTCACCCCTGCACACTACAGAGAAAAGTTGACAGAAGATCAGTAGTTTTATTTGCATCGAGTAATAATTAAGTAAATTAGGACACCTGCTATATTCATCACCCCTGCACACTACAGAAAAGTTGACACATGATCTGTAGTTTTATTTGCATAGAGTAATAATTAAGGAAATTAGGACATTTTTCAATATCTCAAAAAATTGGATAAAACAGATTCATAAATCCTCTTCAATGATAGATTTTTTCTCATCATTTTCCCTAGCTTGCTTGACTAAAATCAGATATCTTAATATAAAGGAAACTATTATTTCTTCATATACAATGCTGTTTCTAAGATACACATGTATAACAAAAAAAAAAAAGACATGTATAACAAAAAAAAAAGTGAAACAAGAATTCTGTAGAAGTTTAACCTTCTATCTCTCATTACTACATGTACATTGGATGTCACATCATAGGGTTTACAAAAATGTAGAAGATGAACCACAACCTCATCCTCTTCCATCCATATGCTTCCTTATCATGAAGATAAGAAGAAAAAGAATTGTTCAAATTAAATGATCAATTAAAGTCATGGTATTTTTTTTGCACCAACCTGTCCAGATTGGCAGTCCCAGACCCGTACTGTCTCATCTTTACTCCCTGTATAGAGCTTATCGGACCCAGAAGGCAGAGATATTCCGCTGATAACCTGTTCAAATAGTTAATTAATATAAGTACCATATGTCATGCATTCGAATAATGAAGAGCAGCTGAAGACTTATTCAAGAATGAAGAGAAAGGGCAAAAAGGTCATTGCAGTGCGGAGTCAGCTCACCCAACAGTCAAAGGGCAAAACAGTCATTAAAAGGGAGTAGGGTTATGTAATTGGGGGATGGGGGAGAATTAGGGTATCTTGTCATTTGTGAGTTTGTTTTCTTTTCATTAAGGAGAGGCGGCCTCTCGAAAGCCGATTTATCATTTTACGTTTACAAACTTAAATTCCATTTGTGGATCGTATTATTCTCTCAATATTAAATCGTATTTGCTTGTTAGATGTGTTAAACCATTACAAATTGGTATCAGAGCAGTGAGATCATGGGGCAACCAACGATTGCTCAAAGGATCGAATCCATAGAAGAAAGGTTAGCAGGAGTGGAAGAATCGGTGAAGACCATGGTTGCTAAAGCTTGTGACGACATGTGCCACTCATTAACGGAGGTATTAATGGAGGGACAGGCGGTGGCGGCGAAGAAAATGGAAATGGAGTTTGAGGCGTTGTCTGGACGTTTAGAAGGAAAGATGAATCGAACTCGGGATAATCACGAGACCCTGCTCAACCCGAGGCGCAACGACCGATCTACACTCATCGATCTCTCACCCAAACAGATTCCAGTCCAAGACAGAGCAGAGGGGAGTGTGAATCGTGGAGATCTGTTAATTACGAGCCCTCACTCGGTGCTACGAGGCGGTTTTGGTGAGAATAAGGGTTTAGGTGGACGAGATTGGGATGGGACTTTGAATGTCAGTGGAAATGGGTTTGGGCAAGGACCCGGACAGAGTAATTGGAGATACCGTAAGTTGGATATGCCCATATTCGAGGGATCCGACCCGGACGGGTGGATACTCCGAGTTGAGAGATACTTTGCCTTTTATCATTTAAATGAGGCTGAGATGTTGGATGCAGTAGTTGTGGCGTTGGAGGGCGATGCGCTACGTTGGTATCAGTGGGAAAACAACCGTCATCCTATTCGTAGATGGGTTGATCTGAAGGTGCTCTTACTAAGGCAGTTCCGGTCAGTAAATGGTGGATCCTTGTACGAACAATGGTTGTCAACTAGCTAGACGACTACTGTGCAGGAGTATCGCAGGAAACTCATTGAAACAGCTGCTCCACTTGAAAGAGTTTCGGAGGATATGCTGCTGGGCCAGTTCATCAATGGCTTGAAAGAAGAGATTAAGGCAGAGGTACGTTTACTAAACCCCATTTGTTTAGAACAAGCAATGGAGCAGGCTATAAGGGTTAAGGAGAAACTTAGAGTGACAGGATTACGAAAGGGAAATGTGAATAATGCTAGATTTGGGAGTTTTTCGAGTTACGGCAAGAGTAATGCCACTTCTATTGGGCCTTATTCAATAGGAACACCTACCAGTCCCCCGATGAGTCGAAGCTGGAGTAATCGTTCGACTGAGTCACAAACATCAGTGCAGTCTCCAACACACACAATGAACAGTGAGGTGAAAAGATTGACAAAAGCTGAATTACAAGAAAAGAGAGCGAAAGGACTTTGTTATAGATGCGATGCAAAGTGGGCAGTTGGTCACCGTGGTAAGAAAAAGGAGTTGAGTTTGATGTTGATTGCCGAAGAAGAGGGGGAGACGGAGGGGGAAGATAGTGATGTGCCTGCGTCACCAACTGAGAAGGTCTTAACGGAAGTATCGTTGAATTCGGTGGTTGGTATCTCGAGTCCTAAAACCATGAAGTATTAAGAGGGTCAATTGCCGACAAGGAGGTAATTGTGATGGTGGACCCTGTTCCCACACACAACTTCCTATCTTTGGGGGTAGTAGCAGCAGCTGGGATACACATTGAGAAATCGGGGGGGTTTGGAGTTTCATTGGGAAATGGAGATGGTATTCGAGGTGAGGGCATATGCAAGGGGGTAACGTTGAACTTAGATGGAGGTTTAGAGATTACGGAAGATTTCTTACCACTCAAACTTGGGAGCTCAGATGTAATACTGGGCATAGCGTGGTTGGAGAAGCTAGGAATGGTACTAACGGATTGGAAGGCTCAAGTGATGAAGTTTGAGCTTTGTGGTGAGCCGTACACCTTGGTAGAGGATCCTTCACTGGTCCACGCCCAAATATCCCTCAAGGCGATGAAACGGACACTTAGGAAACAGGGTTGTGGCTTTTGGGTTGAGTGCAATGGTCTTGAGAAGGAAACAACAGGAGGGGATCAACACTTAAGGCATGACCAGGAGAAGGCAATACCAGAGTTCGTATCGTCTGTCTTATAGCCTTATAGTCGTGTATTTGAGGTACCCACGGGGCTTCCAACATCCCGGAATCATGAACACACGATTACACTGAAAGAAGGGAGTGACCCGGTCAGTGTTCGACCGTACAGGTACCCACAGAATCAGAAGGCTGAGATTGAACGGTTGATTAATGAAATGCTGGCTGCTGGGATTATCAAGCTGTCTACAAGCCCTTTTTCGAGTCCAGTGATATTAGTTAAAAAAAAGACGGGTCATGGCGCTTCTGTGTCGACTACCGGGCTTTAAACAAGGAGACCGTTCCGGACAAGTACCCTATACCGATCATTGATGAACTGCTCGACGAACTCCATGGGGCTAAGTATTTTTCGAAGTTAGATTTACGTTCGGGCTATCACCAGATTTTGGTACGAAAGAAGGACACCCACAAAACCGCCTTTCGAACACATGATGGGCATTACGAGTTTCTCGTAATGCCATTTGGGTTAATGAACGCTCCATCAACGTTTCAATCATTGATGAATGACGTTTTCAGGCCATTTTTTAGAAGATTTGTGCTAGTATTTTTCGACGACATACTTGTGTATAGTAAAACACAAGAAGAACATCAACAACACCTGGACTTGGTATTGCAGACGTTGTTAGAGCATAATTTGTTTGCAAATATGAAGAAATGCGAATTCGGCAAGAAAGTGATTGGGTATTTGGGACACATAATATCTGAAAGTGGAGTAGAGGTGGAGAAAAACAAGGTGCAAGCTATGTTAGAATGGCCATCGCCTAGCAGTTTAAAGGAATTGAGGGGTTTTTTAGGTTTAACCGGGTATTATCGCAAGTTTGTGGCGCGTTATGCTCAAATTGCAAGACCATTGACAGAATTGTTGAAGAAAGACCATTTCGGGTGGAATGGCGAGGCTGAAGAAGCTTTTAACAGACTGAAGATAGCCATGACCAAGCCCCCTGTTTTAGCGATGCCCAACTTTCAGATACCTTTCGTGATCGAGACAGATGCCTCAGGGTATGGGGTGGGGGTTGTGTTACTACAAGAAGGACGTCCAGTCGCGTATTTTAGTAAGTTGTTAGGGGTACGGGCTCAGATGAAATCAATATATGAAAAGGAGTTAATCGCAATCTGTTTTGCAGTGCTGAAATGGAGGCCATATTTATTGTGGCGTCATTTTATTGTGAGGTCTGACCAGCAGAGTTTGCGTTTCCTTACTCAACAACGTGAGGTAAATGCTGATTACCAAAAGTGGGTTACGAAATTACTGGGGTTCGACTTTGAGATTCAATACAAAGCAGGCACTACAAATCGTGTGGCCGATGCACTATCCAGAAAGCAGGTGGGAGAGGTAGTGCTTAACTCGCTTGTTACTACTCCAACAGTAGCTTGGGATGTTTTAGAAACCGAGATTCAGAATGATCCCTTGTTACAAAGACTCAAACAGGATTTGTTCACTAAGAGCAACTCCAATAGGGGTTGCTAAGAAGGTTGCCAAGCCTACATGGCAAGGCAACCTTGGTTGCCAACCTATTGGAGTTGGGAGGTTGCCTCTTGGTTGCCTAGCAAGGTTGCCAAAAGTTGGCAACTTCCTAATTTGGATAAAACTCATTAAACAATTCAAAAGCATATTTACCTTTATCCACTTTTATGTTTTTGATATTTTTAATTTTTAAAATAAAGTGTATATAGGGACCACATTAGCAACTTTTGGAGTTACCAACTATTGGAGTAAAATTTTAATAAAAGTTGCTAACAATGACATGGATGTAAGAGAAAATAAAATATAATATAATATAAATGTTGATTTGGCATAGGTTGGCAACCCTTAAAGCAACTTCTTATTGGAGATGCTCTAAAGAGAAAGATCACTTTGGGTTTACTATGGCGGGGGACCGTTTATTCTACAAAGGGAGGTGTGTCATCCCATACAACTCCACATTAAGGCCAATATTGTTAAAGGAGTATCATGATAGTGCGACTGGAGGTCATGCGGGCGAATTAAAGACTTACATGCGTCTAGCTACTGATTGGTTCTGAATGGGGATGAGAAAAGAGGTGACCAAGTACGTTCAACAGTGCTCTGTTTGTCAGCAACAAAAGGCAATACAAAAATCACCTACAGGCTTGTTACAGAACTTACCCATACCATCACAGGTTTGGGGAGATATTAGCATAGACTTTATCGAAGGGTTACCTCTTTCGAGTGGAATTGATACCGTACTGGTGGTCGTGGATCGATTCACCAAATACGCACATTTTCTGGGCCTCAAGCACCCCTTTGATGCGTTTAAGGTAGCAGCCATATTTATTAAAGAAGTGGTTCGCTTACATGGGTTTCCTAGTTCTATAGTGATGGATCGAGACCGAATTTTCTTGAGTATATTCTGGCGTGAACTATTCAAAGTACATGGAACTGAATTGAAGAAAAGCACATCTTACCATCCCCAGACCGATGGGCAGTCGAAGATAGTAAACAAATGCCTAGAGACATATTTGAGATTCTTCATTGGGGGCAAACCCACGACTGGTTGCATTTGGCGGAGTACTCGTATAATACGTCAACTAAAATCAGTCCTTTCAAAGCCCTGTATGGGAGAGACCCACCACATCTGCTCAAGATAGGAACTGGCAATACGGCATTAGGGAGTATTGAAGAATTACTTCAAGAGAGAGATGTCATCTTGGATGACTTACGTTTCCATCTCCTCAAGGCTCAGCAGGTCATGAAACGAGCAGCAGATGTAAAACGAAGAGATGAATCTTTTGAGGTGGATGATTTGGCGTATTTGAAGTTACAACCATATCGTCAACGCTAATTAGCTCGAAGACCTTTTGAGAAACTAGTAGCCCGATTTTATGGACCATATCGCGTCCTTAAAAAAATAGGGGCAGTTGCATATGAGTTACAGTTGCCGGACAATTCCAAGTTGCACCCTGTTTTTCACATATCACAGTTGAAGAGGTCTATTGGAGACACTGCAGCGTCTTCTATCCTACCTCCACAATTATCTACTGAACTAGAAATGATGGTTGAGCCAGAGTCTATGCTGGAAGTACGACAGATGCGAGTTGGGAAAGAGGTGAGACTTGAAGCTCTGATCAAATGGAAACAACTCCCACTCTTTAAAGCTACATGGGAAGATGTTCAGATTTTAAACAATCAATTCCCTACTTTCCACCTTGAGGACAAGGTGAAACTTTGGGATGGGGGTATTGTCATGCATTCGAATAATGAAGAGCAGCCGAATTATCATATGTATTCAAGATGAAGAGAAAGGGCAAAAAGGTCATTGCAGTGCGGAGTTAAGCTCACCCAACAGTCAAAGGGCAAAACAGTCATTGCAAGTTAAAAGGGAGTAGGGTTATGTAATTGGGGGATGGGGGAGAATTAGGGTATCTTGTCATTTGTGAGTTTGTTTTCTTTTCATTAAGGAGAGGCGGCCTCTCGAAAGCCGATTTATCATTTTACGTTTACAAACTTAAATTCCATTTGTGGATCGTATTATTCTCTCAATATTAAATCGTATTTGCTTGTTAGATGTGTTAAACCATTACACCATATCGCTACAAAGACCATTATCTGTAAAGATATAAAAAAATTCCCCAACATAGACATATAATGACCTAGATAAAAGGGGTGACACTCAGTTTCAATTATCATATTCTTACACAAAAGTAACCTTTCCGACACTAAACTAATACAACATTAATAGGCTTCAAAAATATAAAAAATAGAATACATATGCAGCAACTTCTAAGGCTTTAAAAGAAATTAAACGATAGTTGATGCATGAAAACTCTATGACGAAGATTTATGGACTACAACAATAAAAAGATGAACTTGCGTGGATTAAAAAAAATCCACTACCACAAGGATTTCTCAACCATGGACTACAACAATAAAAAGATGAACTTGCGTGGATAAAAAAATCCATACCACAGGGATTTCTCAACCACATAAGGATCTTGTATGGATCACAACGCATAAAAAAGTACTAACAGCTCGGAGTTAAAAATCTACTCTATACTTCAAAATACAATAAAACAAGATTTTGATTGCGCTCCCATCAATAGTGAACAGAACCAGTGAGCAAGGGGGGTTTGAAATCATCATCGGTTGATCTTTTAAGTTGGTCAAACATGGACTAGTGCAGCACAAATATATTCTGTGCAGCGTGAATAACACTCCAATCTTTACCAATCTAGTTTAGATAAAAAAAATGATTAGTTCCTTTTGAATAGGATGAGTAACTAAGAAATACACACTGAATTCCACTAACACAACCAAGTATACAACAGTTGCTAATATACTACTGAATAACATTACCAACGTTAACAACACACCATTAAACAATATTAATCCCTTCCACTGGTATAGGCACAGTACATAATTATGTTTCAAGGTCCATTTCTTTTCTCCTAAGTCCTATGCTAGCATAAAAAAGAATATACAACCAATCACTCTACGTGCATTCTAATAATTCAGTAAAATTTATATCTATCAAGTAATTAAACACAAAAACACTAATTTAAGAACACTGGCTGGCTAGCACGAAACCAAATAACAAAACCCGAAAGAAATTCACCTTGGTATGCCCCTGAAGCTGCGTGAGCAATGAAAACGGACCAGTACACCAAGAATGCTTAAACTTACAACCATCACCAAACTTACAATTCCCCTGTACCCAAAAATTACAAACACCATCCATCTTCTTTACAACTCCCACACTCCTCATTGTTCCACTCTGATTTCTCCCCCACTTATTATTAAAATTTGTGTTCCTCCTCGGTACTTTCGAGTGATCATCGGTAAACCCAACAGGCCTTTTAGAAGAAGCTGCATTGTTATTGGACATTCGATGTTGTTGTTGAGGTGGTAATGGTAGTTCTCTGTGTAAATAAGGACATGGATGTCTAGTACAATTGCCTGCTCTCCATGAAAAACACACTTTTTGGTTCTTGTTATTGTTGGTGTTAGTATTTGAGTTGGCATAGCCCAGTCTTTGAAATACACCCTTATGCCCATCAGTATCCATAATAATCTATGTAAATATAAACCCCTCTCTCTCTCTGTCTCTCTCCCTCTCTCTGTTTCTCTATCTCTCTCTCTCTCTCCCTCTGTCTCTCTCTCCCTGTATCTCTCTCTCTGTCTCTCTCTGGGTGTAAAGAGAAGGAAAGTAGATAAGTTGACTTCCCGATAAATTAGGGTTTAGGGGGAGATGTGATGAAGAACCCTAATTTATATATTTGTAGATAGATTGTGTTGCAGAGAGGTTTTAGTCGAGTTAAAGAAGAAGAGATCAGATATGTTGCGTAGCTTTTAAGTTGGTCAAACACAAAGTTAAAAGTCAAAACTGACTAGGTTTAGGCGTTTAGCTAAAAAAAAAAAAAAAGCACACCTATTTTTTTATAGGACTACTTGAAAGTTTTCAAAATATTTCCTTTTTCTTTTTTCAACTTCAAGATCTTTCCTACTTTATCCATTGTCATGGGTGTGACGAACTGACGGTTGATTTATCGTTACGTGTTTGTTATTAAATATTTTTAATTAATAATTATTTTTTTGTCATTATATTTTTTTATATATAATTAGCATACTGTGCAAAGCACGGATTACTTCTAATTTTTTAAAATTTGTTTATATTTTAATATAATATTATAAATATTAATTTTCATATATTATTGGAAGAATTCAAAACTTACATCTTTGTATATAATAATTTTTAGTATTAAATATAAAATAATATGTTGTTGGTAGGAATTGAACCTAGGACCTCTTTTATAACAACTTTTAGTATTATTATATCTAACGGTCATGATCTATTTGAGTTGATGATCTAATTGTTGTGGATGATGGATAATCAAAAATCGGGATAATACTTGTTCCAAAATTCCAACACATTCTCATGCTAATATTTATTCGTTTTCTTTTTTCAAATACTAAAGAGAACCCTGTGTTGTGCCCATATCTTTTACACATACATTGGGTTACTTGCAGAATGAGTTTGATTGTTTGTTTATACATTTGTGTGCATATTTCCTTGAGCTTTGCAGCCTTTGCTCAAAAACTGAGCACTGGTAGTTTAGCAGTGTAGAACCATAATGTGACGCTTGAAAATATATAATTGATTAAGTTATCCCATGATCCGTTGCTTTAGCCTGGCAGGTGCCCCTCCTCAAGAGGTCGAGGTTTCAAAGTTAAGTGGAGGCATAATGTGTGAATTAATTTTTTGCAACAGATCATCTCCGAAAATTAAATAAAAAGTCCGACTCTTTCTAACCTCAAGTGATAAGTTTGTTCCGGAACTGAATCAGAAGGAGACATCTTCGGCACAGAGTATTCTTTAATAATTTAAGAAGTTTAAATTCATATACTTGAACTAGAGCCAGTTTGGCTATGATGACTTAAAGGAAAAAGCTCTTTTAAGGAACTTTTGCTCTGTTTGTGTAACTTGCTTAAAACTAGACTTTAACAGGGGTGTATTCATTTGAGAATCTGGTGGATTTTAATGGATTCTCAAGATCAGCGGGTATTCATTTGGGATTTTAAACAATCTTTTAAAATCTGCAGGTATTCAATTCGGATTTCCAATAATCTTTCTAAATCTATGGGTATTCAATTGAGATTTTAAAAAATCTTCTAAAATCTGTAGGTATTCAATCCAGATTTTAAACAATCAATCAAAATCTCAAGGTATTCAACTTTCCACTGATTTGCTAAAGTCATGGATTTTGAAATATTTGTGGGAGATTTTATATGTAAAATTATCAACATCAAATTTGTAGTTACTAGGCAATATTTTGATGGATTTCAAAATGTATAACATTTGTAATAAAAAACAATCAAAAAAAATAAAGTAAACGATATGTAAAATACATTATGCAAGTATTTAACCCTACATACATCTTTTATCAAGGAGAAATTGTTAAATGATGCATTATCAAGGAGAAATGGACTGCAAGTTCCTCAAGGTAATAATTCTTTTATATATAGCTATCTTTAATTGATATATAGATATTATAAAATAAAAAAATGAAAGAAATCAGTCTCGTAGAATCTATGGGATTTTGTAATTCTATAAAAATCCATCAAAATCAATTTTGATCAAAATCTATTAAAATCTGTAGGGAATTAAAATAATCTGTGTAGAGATTTTAAAGAATCCATGGATTTACACATTCCATTAAAATCCATGGATTATTAACAATCCACCAAATTCTGAAATGAATACACCCCTCTAAATTAAAAAACTCCATTAAGTCATAAGTTCCTTTTAGGTACTTATGACTTATTACTTATCCAAATTTTTTTTTTTTGTTTCAGGACTCTTGTAAAGTTTAAATATTATGAATTAAAAAAAATTTTAAATTAAATTTCACTTTAATTAAAAATTATTAAATCCTTATTTAACTTTAAGTAAAATTATCCAAACACATTCATTCAACTTAAAACAAACAACTTTGAGGGTGTTTGACATTGCTTAAAATAAGTTACTTTTGATTTAATGGAGGTGTTTTTAACTTAAATGAGAAAGTAAAGTTGTTTACTTTAAGTTGAATGAATATGTTTGGGTAATTTTACTTAAAGTTAAATGGGGATTTAATAATTTTGACTTAAAGTGATATTTGACTTAAAAAAAAATTAAATTTATAATATTTAAACTTTACAAGAATTGTGAAAAAAAAAAAAAACTCCATAAGTCATAAGTCAAAAGTACCTAAATGGAACTTATGACTTAAAGCAGTTTTTTAACTTAAAGCCGGAGTAACCAAACAGCACAAAACCTCCTTAAAGCTCAAAACTCCTTTAAGGAGTTCTATCCAAACAGCCTCTTTATTTACTCCATTATGTTAAAAACACTTCCATTAATTCAAAAGTAACTTATTTTAAGCAATCCCAAACGGCCTCCTAATTATATACTTGAACTAATACTATGAAATACAGTTTTCCTTATAGTATGCTCCAGTGCAGAAGTTTGTGGACCAAGGATCATAATTCATTTTTCCTAGTCCAAAGATTACAGTGTCATGCAGCTATATGCCACATTTCATTTCTTTCCTCATGTTGTCTACTTTCTTATTTGTGTTGAAGCTTCCAGGATATTAAGCATTACCGACTTTTTTTTTCTTTATTTACTAAGTATTAAGGATTGCCTACTTAAGCTTGAGAAAGTAAAATCAGAGGTTGCATTTTAATGAAGGGAAAAGTATTTAGATATGTATTGGAGCTGACATCACTAATGCTACTGATAAAACCACGATCATATCTTGCTTATTGTCATTGCTGTCATGTGGTTCACAACAGTTGCCAGCTGCACGAATTAGTTAGGAGAGTTAGTTACATTTCATTCTGTAATTAGTGATTGATGTAAGTAGTATAAATAGTAAGGTTGAACATTACGTTTTGTACTCATTATTTCAGATAGTTAGCTTAATGACAAAACAGCTCTTATCTTCTTCATCTTCTTCATCTTAAATCATTTACATACAGTTGCATAATTAGCCTAGTTTTATCATGGTATCAGAGCATGGAGCTCGATCCTTTCTCTCATTTTCTTCTTGTGTATCGTTTTGATTTCTCTGTTATTCGTTCTGCATCTGTACTGGTTTATCTCTGTACTTGTTCAAGTTTTGTTGTTCGTACAACAATGGAGTTTCAGGGTTAATGTTACTGATTTTTTGATGATTAAGACACGATCTCTTTACGATATCTCAATCTCTCTACGATCTCTCTAATTTCTCTACAATCTCTGCGCGACTCTGGATCCCATCTTCTTTACGATCTTCAATGAATCAGGTGCTTTTGTTCAATTGTTCAGTCTTCACTGAGATGTTTCCTGCAAAATACTTGTTCTCGAATTTGTTGTGTTCTTGATCCTGATTTTAGTTTAATTTCTTTACTTTTACATTCACTAAACCTAAGTACAACTCATGGCTTCGTCATCACATAACGCTAGATCATCTTGACATCCAAATCAAGATCCTTCTAGTATATACTTTAGACATCCTTCAGATGCTAATTCTTCTCAACTTGTATCAATTAAATTCAATGGAATGGCTTCACTAATTGGAAACGATCGACGCTTATGAGTTTATCTGCTAAAAACAAACTAAGTTTTGTTGATGGAACCTTGATTAAGCCTGCAACAACTACACCAGAAGGTAAAGCATGGGAACGTTGTAATGATCTGGTTTGTTCTTGGCTACTGTACAATTTGGATGATTCTATTGCTAAGAGTGTGATATTTCTCAAGACTACAAGAAAAATATGGCTAGATTTAGAGGAACGTTTTGGATAGGCAAGTATGCCTCAAATTTATTCTCTAGAACAACAATTATCTGAAATAAAGCAAGGCACACAATCTGTTTCTGACTTTTTCACCTCTATTAAGTCAATTTAGGATTCTATGACTGATATTAGTCCATTGCCTACTTGTACTTGTAACAACTGTACTTGCAATCTGACTGAAAGGATTTCTGATATGCAACAAGAACAAAGGCTAATTCAGTTCATGATGAAGTTGAATGATAATTTCTCAACTATCAGAGGCAATGTACTTATGATGCAACCAATGCCTACTATCTCACAAGTTTTCAGGTTGTTTACTCAAGAAGAAAGACGCAAAGAAGTATCTCATCTTATCACTCAGACTGAATCCTTGGCTTTTACAGTAGAAAGAAATTCTAATGTAAATACTAAATTCCACAGAGGAAATTTTACTCAGAATCAAAGACAGACTCCATCTGGAACTACTAAGAAATTTTATTATTGCTCTCATTGTAAGATTTCAGGTCATAGTTTGGAAGGGTGCTTCAAAGTTCATGGCTATCCACCTGGTTTCAAATTTAGGGACAGAAAAGTTGGTGCTATTTCTCAAAATCAGAACACAATAGAGGAAACAACTGTTGGAGCTGAAAATACAATCTCTGCAGATCAATATAAACAACTCCTAAGTCTTCTCAATCAGCAGCATACTAATGAAGTGAATTCTGGATCTTCAAGCACAAGTCATGCTTTACTAGCAGGCAAGTGTTTGTTTACCACAAATAATGCTGTATGGATTTTAGATAGTGGAGCTACAGATCATATTTGCTCAAATCTGAATTGGTTTACACACTTTACACAAACCAAGAATACAGACAACTATATCATAGTTCCAGATGGAAGAAAAGTTAAGGTTACACATATTGGTTCTATTGCTGTTAATAATGACATTATTCTGAATGATGTTCTATATGTTCCAGAATTTCAATTCAATCTCATTTTTATTCAGAAACTTTGTCAAGATCTTTCTTGTACAATAACTTTCACTAATGATCAGTGTACTCTTCAGTTGCTTTCTCAGAGCAAGAAGGCAATTCCTCTTGGTAAAATTCAAGCTGGACTTTATTCTTTGGATTTTCACAATCTCAAGCATGCTCAACTTCAAAACCATTTCTGCAATACTACTTGTCTCTCAGCTGCTGAAGATGCTAAGTTGTGGCATTTAAAATTTGGACATCTACCCTTTCAACATCTAAAATTAGTTGTACCCTCTTGTAATGTCAAGTTGTGCCAGCAAGACAATATTTGTCAAATTTGTCCTGTTGCTAAGCAAACTAGATTGCTTTTCAATCATAGTTGTATAAAATCTAAGTCTATTTTTGAACTCGTACATCTTGATGTCTGGGGTCCTTACAGTACTAAAACCTCATTAAGTGTTTCAGATCAGATAATGCTAAGGAGTTTCTTGAAGGAACTTTAAAATCTTTTTGTGAAACTAAAGGCATTTTGCAACAAAGCAGCTGTGTACACACACCTCAACAGAATAGAGTACCAGAAAGGAAGCATAGGCACTTGTTGGAGACTGCTAGAGCATTGTTCTTTCAATTTAAACTCCTTGCTAAATACTGGGGTGAGTGTGTTCTATCTGCAGTATATTTGATCAATAGAATGCCTCTAAGATCAATAGATTTTCAGTCTCCTTATTTCAAGCTTTACAAAACTCATCCTGATATTAGTTCCTTAAGATCATTTGGCTGCTTATGCTATGTAGGAACTATTAAATCTAATAGAACCAAATTTGCACTTAGGGCACTTCCTTGTGTTTTTGTTGGATATTCTACTTCTCAGAAAGGTTATAAAGTTTTAGACTTACAAACCAACCAAATTTTTGTTTCAAGAGATGTCATCTTTCATGAGAAACATTTTCCTTATCACAATCTCAATAATACTTCTATCTCTGAAACTTTTCCTAACTCAATCTATTTGCCAGTTACTACAGTTCATAATTCTTTTTCTAGTGATGATTTCCGTCCATCATCTACTAATAACCAGATTATTATTGAACAAACCTCAAACTCAAACTCTAACTCAAATTCTACATCAACTGATGTTCCCTTAAGAAAATCAACTAGAGCACATAACCGGCCTTCCTATCTCAATTCTTATTGCTGTCATTCTGCCATTAATCATGATCATTGGTGCAATTTAATCATTTATTCCTCTTTTCCATCATTACACAAAGCTTTTTTAGCTAATTCTTGTGATATTACTGAACCATCTTCATATGAAGAAACTTGTACCAATCCTATATGGATTGAAGCCATGGAAAAAGAAATTCGTGACCTCACTACAAATAACACCTGGGAATTAGTTGATTTACCTAAAGGAAAGAAAGCTATTGGTTCTAAGTGGGTGTTTAGAGTTAAACTCAAGGCTGATGGTTCCCTAGACAGATACAAGGCTAGGTTAGTGGCAAAGGGCTTTAATCAAAAATATGGTTTGAATTACCAGGAAACTTTCTCCCCTGTAGTTAAAATGGCTACTATTAGAACCCTATTAGCTGTTGCAGCAAGCAAAAAATGGCCTCTATTTCAACTTGATGTTAATAATGCATTCCTACATGGGGACTTACATGATGAAGTTTATATGAAGGTTCCACATGGTTTTCCTAACCCTCACATTAAAGTTTGCAGATTAATTAAGTCCATTTATGGTCTTAAATAGGCCTCTAGAGAATGGTTTTCCAAATTGCTGATTGAATTAACTCTACAAGGTTTTGAGCAATCTAAAAATGATTATAGTTTGTTTATCAAGAATACAGGTGATCAGATTTGCATTGCTGCAGTTTATGTTGATGATATAATTTTGACTGGTACTGATTTATTTGCCATTGATTCTCTTAAAAAGCATTTGGATATTACCTTTGGTATAAAAGATTTAGGCAAGCTCAGTTATTTTTTGGGAATAGAGATTAGTTATTTGACTGATGGCATAGTTTTAACACAACACAAGTTTACTAGAGAATTACTTGCAGAATGTGGTTTTGATCTTAGTAAGAAGGCTGTCACTCCATTACCAGTTCATCATAATTTGTCTGCAGCTGAAGGTACATTGCTTGAAGATTCTGAGTTTTACAGATCCTTAGTTGGCAAACTAAATTTTTTGACCAATACTCGACCTGATCTTTCCCATGTTGTACAAGTTTTAAGTCAATTTATGCAAGCTCCTCGATCTTCTCATCTTCAAGCTATGCATCATACTCTGAGATATATTGCTCACACTACTAGTCAAGGCATTTTGTTAAAAGCTAATGATTCACTGGTTTTACAAGCATTCTCAGACAGTGACTGGGCTTCTTGTCCAGATTCAAGAAAATCAGTTATTGGCTATGTTCTTTTACTTGGTAATTCACCAATTACTTGGAAATCAAAAAAAACAATCTACTATTTCCAAATCTTCTTCTGAAGTAGAATACAGAGCTCTTGCTTCTGCTACAGCTGAAGTTACTTGGGTAATTTGATTGTTAGCTGACTTTGGCATTACAGGTTTAACTCCAGTTACAATTCATTGTGACAATCAATCTGCTTTGCATATTGCAAAGAACCCAGTTTTTCATGAACGAACGAAGTACATAGAGATTGATTGTCATTGTACACGAGACAAGGTTTTAGAAGGCTTAATTCAGTTAGCTTACTTCCCTACTAATTCTCAGCTAGCTGACTTGCTTACTAAAGCCATTCCTTCACCTCAATTTACTTTTCTACTCTCCAAGTTAGGATTGATTGACTCGCTCCATCCTAACTTGCCAGCTGGACGAATTA
Organism: Saposhnikovia divaricata; assembly: GCA_036435485.1. Taxonomy (NCBI): domain Eukaryota; kingdom Viridiplantae; phylum Streptophyta; class Magnoliopsida; order Apiales; family Apiaceae; genus Saposhnikovia; species Saposhnikovia divaricata. The sequence continues at coordinate 42,466,643 of CM071599.1, forward strand.
GTTAGGAGAGTTAGTTACATTTCATTTTGTAATTAGTGATTGATGTAAGTAGTATAAATAGAATGTAAGGTTTAACATTACGTTTTGTACTCACTATTTCAGATAGTTAGCTTAATGACAAAACAGCTCTTATCTTCTTCATCTTCTTCATCTTAAATCATTTACATACAGTTGCATAATTAGCCTAGTTTTAGCCACGATCATATCTTGCTTATTGTCATTGCTGTCATGTGGTCCACAACAGTTGCCAGCTGGACGAATTAGTTAGGAGAGTTAGTTACATTTCATTTTGTAATTAGTGATTGATGTAAGTAGTATAAATACGATATGTTATTCTAGTGCTAGGTAACAAAATAAGATGTAAACACCTTTTCCTTTTTCTCTCTCTTTGCAACCTTTTCCGGCACCCTTTGACCACCCAGACTGACCACCTCTTCTTCTTCACTTCTCTCACGCTCCTCACCATCTGCTCTGCCCCATCCTTCTTTGTCTTTGATTGATTTCCTTATCCTCGATCCGTTCACTTTCTTCTTTATGGGTTCTAGAAACTCAGAGCACTCAGGATCCATGGATTCCGATGAATTCTCTAACTTTATTGGTCACAACTACGCCCTCCCAGCTATGCCTTTCCTTAACTTGCAACCTTTACTGCATCAAGAGGTAGACGTTTCTCTCGATTCTGATGATGTAATGGGAGAACCATTTTCTCCAAGAACTCTGCAAAGAATACATGAACAAACACAACTCATCCTAAATGATGGTTCGGAGAGAAATGCTAGTGGACCAGCTGTAGCAGCTTCTTCAAAGGCTACCCAGTCTCCAGAGGAGGTCTGCTCGGTGCATAAACCAGCCAACTTGCCAGATTGTTCAACAGGTACTCAAAATAAGCTTACCAATATTAGCTTAGACGCTGTTATCAACGGTACTAGTCTTGAAAATGGTGCCTTTGGTCTCAATAATCCTGAAAAGGGAGAAACTAGCAAAATTAAAAAGAATGTCACTTGGAGCTCTTTAGTGACAAACACGATCCCTAAGCCACCTGATACTTTTATTCCAAATGTTGAAGTTACTTACAATGAAGATGGTTCCGCCAATATTTTTCCACCTCGTGAATTTATGGTGAATGCTCAAAAAAAGTGGGAAAATAGCTTGATTGGACATTTTATTGGTGGTAGTTTCTCTTTTAAATTTGTTCGGGAACAGGCCATGAAATTGTGGAGTAATATGGGTCTAACCCGTGTTTACTACAGCTCTAAAGGCTATTTCACTTTCCGATTTAACTCTGTGGAGGAGAAAGATAAGATATTGGGACTAAACTCGGTCCAAATGGGAGGAAAAACAATGTATTTAATTCCTTGGATGGAAGGTTCTACCTTTTGACGTAATGTCATAGATAGGGTGCCATGTTGGATCCGTCTTGTTGATGTGCCTCACTCATACTGGTTTCCTGAGGGTCTAAATCTTCTTGCTAAGGCTGTTGGCAAACCCCTCAAATTTGATGAAGCTACTGCTCGTTTTGAACCCCTGAAATATGCCAACATACAAGTTGAACTGCAATATTCTAGTCCCAGACCTGACCATGTTTGGACTACAGTTATTAACAGCCTTGGTGTTGAGGAAAAAGAGAGGATTGAAATTCAGTACTCACAGCTGCCTTACTCTTGCAGCTTGTGCAAGGCTTTTGGGCATTCCCTGTCAAGGTGCTTCAATAACCCAGATGCAGTCAAAAAACCAACCAAAAAGGGGCACGGGAACCAAAAAGGAAAGGCCAGTGAAGAGGGTAATAACAACAGTCCCTGTGATAATGCAGAGGCCACGTACAATGAGGATTATGCAGCTAACAGAGCAATGGTCCCTTACACTATAGGCAGGCTCTTTGGATGCCCAGTAGTGATGGATGACGATGAGATTGTCCATAACTGCAATAATCCGATAGGCGAAAACTATGAGGATGGGATTGACAATGGACCACAAGATTTAAACAGAGATGCAAACTGTATGGATACGGGAAACAAGGAAACAGGGATCTCAGGGGAGCCACAGCCACAACCTCTACAAATATTCAATGCGTTTCACTCACTTTCGGAAATCGAAGAAGGTGAAATTGAAATACACTCTGACCAGACATGGAATAGAAACAAAAAATATCACACTGTTGAGACATCACCAGGTACCCCTTCTGGAAATGTGGCAACAAAACAGAGTCAGGCAGCAAAAATTAAAGGCAAGGATGGTTTTACATCAGTTACTCCCAAACGTTCCCTGAGGTTGGCAGGCAAAGCAACCAAAAAATATAATCGTCGATGAATTTCGCCACCTGGAATGTCCGTGGCTTGAATAAAGGCCCTCATCAAAAGGAGCTCAAACATTTTATTTCTTCTAATAAACTCTCTCTCATGGCTTGCCTCGAAACTAAGGTAAAATCTCACAAATCCAGTGTCATTTCGAAACGCATAAATAGATCTTGGCAGTGGTACTTCAATTATTCTCACCACTCTAATGGTCGTATTTGGCTTGGTTTTGATAGTACTGTTTGGAATGTCTCTCTTATGTCATGTTCTGCTCAACATCTTACGTGTACTGTTACTTTCTTGGAGAAACAAATTACTTTTGCAGTTAGCTTTGTGTATGCTTTAAATAAGCCGCATGAACGTGAGTCTCTTTGGACTGACCTCCTGGCTCTCAGTAACCAAATAACTTTGCCTTGGTGTGTCCTTGGTGATTTTAATAGCGTTTTGAATCTTAATGAGGTGAATGGTGGCAGAGAACACTGGACTCCGGATATGGAAAGTTTCAAAGACTGTGTAAACAACTCTAAACTAAGCCATCTTAGAACTCTGGGGCCTTTGCTTACCTGGTGCAATAATAGACCTGAGGATATCATTAACCGACGCCTCGACCGGATTCTTGTTAATTCTACATGGCTTCATGATTATTCTGAAAGTGTTGGTTTTGTCAAAGCTAAAGGTCTGATGGATCACTGCCCATTGTTGGTTACTATTCCCACGCAACTTGAGCGAATAAGAAAGCCTTTTCAATTTTTTACATACATGGGTGACTTGGAAGGCTTTTGGGAAACAGTTGACAAGGCCTGGGCCACCATTCATTATGGAGACCCTATGTCCATTCTGTTCCAGAAAATTAAGGAAGTAAAAAAGGCGCTCGTTGTTCTTAACCGTGAACACGGCAATGTTCACACAAATGTTAGCAGGCACAGAGACTTGCTGGCTGAAACTCAAGAAAAGTTAAGTCATGACCCTCAAAATAGTGATCTTTTGCGTGAAGAACGGGTTTGCTGTCAACTTCTCGAAACTTCTCTTCTTCAGGAAGAAGCCTTCAACCTCCAATCCAGGGTCAAGTGGCTCGAAAAAGGAGATGGCAATAATTCCTTCTTCTTTAACCAGGCTAGGGCTAACTGGAATGTAAACAAAATCATGGCTTTGGAGAATGAGGAAGGAAATGTCGTTCATGGCCATTCGCAATGCTCAAAAGTTGCTGTTGAGTATTTTCAGACCACTCTTGGAGCTGCTAGTACTGCTTCTAACGACGTTGAGGCCATTTGTTGTGCGTTGTTAACTGAGGACCAAGCTGCTAGCCTTGAAACTCCCATTAATTCAGATCTGATTTTCAGAACTCTCAAGTCATTGAAACGTAATAAGGCACCAGGCCCCGATGGAATGACAGTTGAATTCTACCTAAAAACTTGGGATATTGTCGGCCCTTGCTTCTGTGCAGCTGTTAAATACTTCTTCGACTCATCTTGTATGCATACTGGTGTTAACTCCACTAGCATAGCCTTGATTCCTAAAACGCAAACTCCAACCACTATGAAGGACTTTCGTCCAATCTCCCTTTGTTCTGTGGCTTACAAGTGCATCTCAAGAATTATGGCGAATCGGTTAAAGAATGTCCTCCCTTCCATTATTGACGTGGCTCAAACGGCTTTCGTTAAAGGAAGGTCTATATCAGACAATATAATGATGGCCCAAGAATTATTTAGAGGTTATTCTCGGGAAACAGGCATCGCAAAATGTGCTCTGAAAATAGACTTACACAAGGCTTTTGATTCGCTGAGCTGGGATTTTCTTATGCAGGCCATGGAAATAATGAACTTTCCTGTTAAATTCAGAACCTGGGTTTCTGCCTGCATCTCAACAGTTCACTACTCTGTTAAGATAAACGGCAGCTTACAAGGTTACTTTAGAGGGGGCAAAGGTCTTAGGCAAGGTGATCCTATGTCACCCTATCTTTTTACCATTGCCATGAATGTTCTGTCATGCTTACTTAATAATAAACCTGCTTCCTATAAGCATCACTGGCGTTGTAAGGACCTAGACTTATCTCATCTCTTCTTCGCCGATGATGTTCTGATTTTTTCGCATGGTGACAAAGCATCTATTCAGCATACCATGAGCTGTCTAGCTCGGTTTTCAGACATGAGTGGACTGCATCCAAGTATACATAAAAGCACGGTCTTTTTTGCAAACTGTAGACCAGAGATTGTAGCCTGGTTTGACAACAATTTTCACATCCCTCAAGGCCATCTGCCTGTTAAATTCCTTGGAGTCCCCTTGATATCCACAAATCTCAGCATCAACGACTGCATTCCTCTAATCGACAGGCTCACTCGTAGAATCTGCTCTTGGACTTCTACTTTGCTCTCTATGGCTGGTCGCACTCAGCTTATTAAAAGTGTTTTGTTCTCTATGCAAGCTTATTGGACAAATCATTTTATGTTACCTAGTGCTGTGCATAAGCGTATTCGAACTATTCTTACTAGGTTTCTTTGGAAAGGAGATCAGAACGTTAAAGGAGGTGCCAAGGTTGGTTGGACGACTGTATGTTTGCCACGAAATGAAGGTGGTTTGGGCATAAAAGACTCTAAGTGTTGGAATCGAGCACAACTTCTTCATCATCTATGCAAAGTGGTTCGTAAAGACACTTCTCTCTGGCCTACTTGGATTAATACGACTGTTCTGAAGAACCAGCACTTTTGGACCATGTTAGAGCCCAATGACTGCTCGTGGCTTTGGAGAAAAATTCTCAAGCTCAGACCTACTGCAATTCGTTTTCTGGAATTCGAGTTGGGGAATGGCAATAACACCTCCCTATGGTTTGATCCCTGGTGGAGGGGGCAGTGCTTAGCTACTTCCAGCACTGATTTCATCATTTCGCAAACCCACATGATTGCTACTGCGTCTGTCAATAGCATCATTCACTCGGGTTCTTGGCAGCTCCCGACTCCGAATTGTAGACACCACCATCTGCACCCTACCTTGCTACGTTGGCTGAACACCTTTGATTTCCCCAGATTTAATCTCAATACTGAAGACAACATTCTTTGGAATGGGACGCCAATTCGCAAACTCCGTACCTGGCATGTTTGGGATGCAATTCGGTTTAAATTACCGGAAGTTCCGTGGCACGTTGCAGTCTGGCATAAGCTCAGAATCACCCGTTTTGCTCATCACGAGTGGGTGGTTTGTCATGGCCGCCTGAACACCTTGCATCGTCTAGCTTCATTTGGCATTGCTATTCTTCAACACTGTTTCCTTTGTGTTGGGGGACAGGAAGACCAGAACCATTTGCTCATTACTTGTTCCTACAGCTCCAACGTCTTGCAGAGGCTTGCCTCTTATGCTGGTACTACTGTTACGGCTGCTACTTGGCTGGATCTCCTAGCTTCTTGGACCACGACTTCAAACAATATTCACAGTCAACTGCTACTGCTTATTGCACAAGTTTTTTGCTATTATATTTGGAGGGAACGAAATGCGCGAGCCCATGACAACGGTTACTCACCTCCGAACATTCTTTTAGAGGCTATTGTTAGCGATGTTAAAAATAGACTTCGCACCTCCACATGGTTTGAAAAACATGCTTCTAATTCGGCATGGAGTAGTTGGATGGAGTTTCACTAGGCCTAGCTTTGTTTTTCATTTTGTTTTGCTTTCTTTCTCATTCTCCCTCTAGAGATTGAGCTTTGTTAGTCCTCCTCCATGGCTTGTCATGGAGCATGGGATCTTCCCGGTTTCCTTTTTCTTTTAATATACTTCTACTTAGCAAAAAAAAAAAAAAAAAAAAAAAGTAGTATAAATAGAATGTAAGGTTGAACATTACGTTTTGTACTCATTATTTCAGATAGTTAGCTTAATGACAAAATAGCTCTTATCTTCTTCATCTTAAATCATTTACATACAGTTGCATAATTAGCCTAGTTTTATCAATATGATTGCAAGGCCGTAATCCTACTCGGTTTATATTAGAAGACAGGAGTCACTCACGAATTTGGCTTTTGTAGTTGATTAATAATAAAGCAATCCTCAGGTATCATATAACTACAAGTACATTACATCAAAGCATAAAAAAAATTTCAGTCTTTATATTGACTTCCCTGGTTCGTTCTCAGTCTTGCAATATGTACATTTACATCACATCTTTTTCTACATAACTGCTCATCCTAGTGATGTTCAATAAACCTGCTAGTGATTTGTATAGTTTTGTACATACAAGCACGTTCTCAATTTCGTTTTAGATTGAATGAGTTTGCAAGTGAAGGATGTGTTTATAAATTATTTGAAAATTCATTTTTGTTAATATCTCCAAGAAAGTTTCAACGCGATGCAGATCTACTTAACTTCTTTGAGAGACTCACTACTGTTGATGAAGATGATAAGGTGTTTGGAATAGCTTTTGTCCCTATTTAGCACTAGTTAAACATAATAAGCACCTGTGTGCTATAGAGAAGCAGCAGTAACGTTGTTCTCCCATTGCCCTTAATGTGTAATCTTCATCCTTGATGGCTAGTTCAGAAACTGCAGATCATGATTAGAAGCAGTGAATGACTTTATCTCTAAGCCAATTTCACCTGAACAACCTTCTTTTAAATAGGAGTCCTGCTTTTAATAAAGGAAAAAAGATAAAGACAAAGGAGTTATATTTGTAACTACATTCTAGGCGGCTTGGCTAAGATAAAGGATAAATAATTTTAACCGAATTGATGATTTTCTTTATAAACCAAAATTCTCAATTAGCACAATACTGCAAAAGCCCGTAATATCTTGAGACACAAGTTTTATTGTTTGCTTGACTTTTAAGCAATAATATTAAAACAAATGCTACATATTAGGAGACCAGCGTGCAAGAATCTTTGAGAATGCGAATGCGCTAAATCTTAGGAGTTAGTTTGTGTCGGTGCTCCGAAAAACCAATATAATACATTACTAAACTCGTAGATCGTTTTCTAATTTTACCATCTGCAGCATGGCAAAATATTGCTCTCAAACCTCCTCATAATCCTCACCCTGGGCTCTATCTCTGCAACTACATCCACCACTTCGCCTCCTTCCAACCAAGAAGTCGATGCACTCATAGAAACCTTGGTTCAGAAAGGCAGCTTCAGAATCTGGGCCAAGTTGTTAGCCGCCTCTAAAACCAAACCTGTCTTTCCCCCTTTTCGTTCCTACCGATGCTGCCATCTCTCGTCTCTGCTATGCTACTGACATGAACCCTTATGTAATCGCCTGTCACATAACTCCACAACTGTAACATCCAGAATTTTCGAGATATTAAATCTAAATATGAAACTTAAATAAAATGAATTCTTTATTCAAATAAATCTAATATTAAAAAAATCAAAGCAGTGGTCAAACTCGATAATTCAAAAAGATAAAATTAGAGACGCAGCTCTACAAGTTCAATAGAATTAATCTAATAATGTGATAACTCCAATTCAACAATTGCAATAAATCACGTAGCACAAAATCCACATTGGTTTCAGTTAGCTTCCACATTATACGAACCTGAAATATCGGAAAAGAGTGAGCTACACAGCTCAGCAAGTAACAGATTGACTTACAAATATCCTCAAAATCAGTGGGCATTTTAATAAAACATATTTTTTAAACTAATAATAATTTTCGAAAACCTTTTTGCGAAAAAAATGATTCAACCCAAAGTTTATATTTTACAAATCCAGAATTTGAAACAGAACGAATAAAAATAGAACAAAAACAGAAATGAAATTCTTATAAATACTACAGTCTTGATCTACGACCACACTTTGCCAGTGACCGGCATCTTATTCTTATTCTTATTCTTTCGTCACACTTTGCCAGTGACCGGCATCTAAAGTTCAATAATTACGCCCTTAATAGGTATCTAAAATTGCACACTTGTTGGCCTACTAAGGGTATCTAAGGCTAGTGTGACAGCCCTAGATCCGGGGTCAGGAATCCGGGCCGTCAACGACCAATTTCCATTTAGTGACACTTCATTCTTGGCAGCTGGAATATAAATTCATACTAAAATTTACATAATAGACCCCACACTTAATAATGTTACACACCTGTCATATGCTCAGAGAACAACATCCACAATATTAAAAGTTTAGATTTAAGCAGTCATTACAAACCAGGATCATACTTAAATACCTTGTTGAATAATACTTCGACATGAAGCATTTCAACAATCAAAAGTTCATTACAACAGCTTACACACTAAATATACATAATCTACCAATACCCAACCGTCCGATAGCTACCTCGGGAATCGTTGCCAACACTCTCTCAAAAGTTCATCTTTCCCGTACCCTCTTGCGGGGTGTAGTGCGGAGTATCGGCATACCTAGCTGTTGTATACATAATAGCAAGAATGAGCTAAAATAGCTCAGCAAGATAAATTCTATCAACTAGCATCAAAGAGAAATAAACCATTATATATATATATATATATATATATATATATATATATACATATATAATAGACAAAAACAAATTTCAGTTATTATGGAAAGAATTTTATTTTCATTCAATATATATACACTTTCCAATTATCTTTGTACGAAAAGAAATATATAGTATTATAATATCAGTTTCTCTTCTTAAATAATATAACAATCAATATACCATTTCAGTGTACTTTTCTAAAATAATATGATAAACTTGAACACATCTTTCGCTATCATCTTCTCATTTCCTTCTTATGCAACAATTATATAAATTAATATAAAATCACTTTCTCTTCATCTGTAACAAAAATTCCATCATTTCAGATCATGTTTCTGTTTTCAGTATAAAAATCTGAAAACCATTTTTCAACTCTTTCTTTTTAAGAACATTGGGGATATCTGCTGTCGCCTGATACGTTAGGACGATGATCAGTCGCCTAATCGTACCTGCTCTCTTTTTACTACCGGTAGAAGGATTGAAGATCATCCCTGGAGGAAGGCCACCTGCTAACATCCTCCCTTGACATCTTCGTGCCGTAATAAAATAATAAATGCTGGACTGTGTCGCACACAGCCCTGACACAGCCACTTACGCAAGTCTGTTGCAATCCCCTTTTTTTCAAATCTTTATTCCATTTATAAAACATCATTCCACATTTTCCATTTTTCCGTTTCCATTTCCATTCACATATCCATTCACATTTCCATATATCATTCACACATATCATTTCAATGTATCATCACCTTTAAATATATATATATATATATATATATATATATATATATATCATAATACTTTGATTATAACTCAGACATCTCCTCTGTATTCAATGAAATCCAATACGCCCTTATAAAATATTCCATCTATTTTCAAAAGTATTAAATAAAAAAAATCAAATAATATTTATTAAATCACAATTGCTTAGAAAGAATATTTTTAACATAACGTTATAAATTATATAACCCTAGATAACAACTGATACCATTCTTCATATAACTCTAGATAACAACTGATACCATTCTTCATATAACTCTAGATAACAACTGATACCATTCTCTTTCACCTCTCTTTACCATAAAGCATATTCGCTCCATTCATAATCATATCCACATTCATATTTCATAATTTATATCCATTTCTCTTTAATTCCAATATAAGGGAAATAATTCTTAGCAATATAGCAAACATAGAATAACATATATATTCCATGAAATCATTTACTTTGAAAATAAAATAGTTTTCCAAGATAAGGATAAAAGAAATCTTGCCTCGATCTCTGTATCCTGGAAGTATGGCTCGTGGCTCTCCCGAAGTTTCTATAAACACAAAAAGGACCGTCGTTAGAATACTACATCCCTTTCTCACTTCACCTTTATATAACTACACCCTTAATGCTTACAATGTGAATAACATGCTATTATAACCCAAGTGTTCCAAGAACCTAACCATTTTAGGTTAAATCAAGGTTTCGGTGCTTATTCACCATTTCCCTTAACAACCATACCCGACTGTAAAAATTCTCAGAAAATCTCAATTTCGAATTTTAATGTAAGGTCAACTGGAAATGACTCTTTGACCACTCCACTACAATATTCCAAAATTTTATAATTTTTAAAAATGTTTAAGTATGGTATTCATAGCCTCCAATTTGATACAATTACATTTTCTCGGTTCTCGAACGTCTTTCACTAAAACTGACTTTTCTCCTAAACCGTTCATCAGATTTTAACGTACTTTATATCAAAACGATCTATGAACCAAGCTCTACCCTCTCATGATCAGTGGGTGCTCTGGACAGAAACCTACCGTACGAGTATGGGGACCAAAAACAGGGTATCTACTTGGTTTAACGAAAATCGGGCATTATAACGGCTATATTTTCATACTTTCCAAAATTCAACTCCTCCAAATCCATCATCCACCTTATACACCATCACCTACACCATGTGGTCATCTTACCAACCATGGTTACAAGCACATACTCCTTTCATATTAAATCAAAACACATATCCACAACTATATAATCAAGATTTCATGGTTTATATCACTTAACTTCTAAACTAAGCATAATCAACCATAAACTCATAATTCAAGTTAGGGTCTCAAGTAATATACCTTCCTTGTAGCTTCAACATCACTTAATAAACCTTGGGTACTCCTTAAACAACATCAATATAGCTTGAATCAACTAAAGGAACCATGAAAACAAAGTTAACAATTCGGAGTTACTATTCATCAGCTGAAAGAACATGAAAAACGACCCCCTTACCTTGCTTTTCTGGAAAACTCTTGTGAAATACGACTTGTAGGTTATCTCATGGGCTTTCTAAAAAGCTATAGAACGCAAAATTTAATTGAGAAACGAAGAAGTTATGCTCGTTTTAGTGGGCTGTTCCTGTTTTGGCCGAATTTGCAAGAAATGGAGGGGGAAAGATTTTGCTCTTGATTTTTGATCTAATCTTCCTTAATCTTGTAAATTCTAGAGTGTAATGGAAGCTTGGTGAAGAGTATGGAAAAATCCTCATGCAAAATGACTAATCTACCCTTAAAACAAGTTAGTGGAATGTGATGTCACTTATGGTGATCTCATAATCTCTTTTTCTTGTTTTTTCTAAGTATTATGCTAATAATCTTGGATAATAATAATGTGGTATGTATCCTTGTTATATTACTAATCTTGGTTGTTTGGTTTCCATACTTGTCTAATTGTGATTCGTTTCGAATGTACCTCATTATCTCAGTGGTTTTGAAATCATTTAACAATCCAAATTCCTTTGGTATTTCCTTAACTTAATAATCCCTTAGTTTATACTAATCCACTAATTCCTCAATATATAATTCTTTTAATATCTCCATGCTCCTTAATATTCAATAGAAGCTCATTCGAAATCAAAATTCTCAAAAATCCATATTCAGGAATTTCTGAAATCCGACATCGTTTCAAGTCACTTATTTTCATAGTACATCACTAATATGGTTTCTGTTTACTTATTTTCTGTTTCACTTATTGAGTACCCACATACCATTCCCATAAATCCTCAAAATCACTATTCATTTAGGTACTGTAGCATTGCAAAAGTTAGGGTTATTACAGTCTTCCCCCCTTAAAAGGATTCCGTCCCGGAATCATGTTGAAGATATTGACGAATACCTTTCTCACATTACATCTTCTAATCCGCATATTACTTCCTCCATCCTTTAGTTTCTCCTTAAACATCTATATCTTGTTTGTACAGAAATACACCAACATAAACTTGCTTGTCATTCATCAACATGCCATTTAACTTATCAATAGCAGCACTTTCACTATCTTTTTCTTGGAAATCTCCTCCTATATTCAATCATTCTATATTATCTCATCTCTCCTTCTTCTTTTTCCTAAGGGTATCGGCCACCACATTGGCCTTCGCTGAATGGTAGTGTATCTCACTATTGTTTAACTATGTTTTGATCTCTATCATGACATAAATATTAACACCTCAATATTCCTATATCTCATCTCTGTAAAATTTTCCAGAAAATAAGCTCTACTAATATTCTTTAAAACAATTGTAATAAAATATTACTTATAATATATATTTCCTGTTCGTACTTATAGGAGCAGATACTTTCCCTTCATTCTAAGAATTTTCCTTGCACTTTCCCCATTATTCTCAAATCTTCTTTTTATAGAGTTCTCTGACTCTTAACAGATATTGATTTGGATGACACGAGAATAACTCACTTTCTTATATCACCATAGTTTACTTTCTCACAGATAGATTATTCTTATCTATTTTATCAGCCCATTTACACCATTCATTGACTTATTCAATCCCTAACCAAACACTTACACTTAAGAGGTCAAATTAGCGCGTACCTGCAATTTTCTCCGGATACCTTATCCCATATGTCTATTGTTCACTATACACTCTTTACATCTTGCTGATCCTCTTTAGTTTCTTCATGATATACAATCTATTCCACCCCTGTAATTTCCCTTTATTATTCTCATCAAAATCTTTACCTCAAGTTTTACTCATTCACACCTTTTGGATTAATCCTTTGAATAATTAACATATTTAATCTCTCTCTGCTACTTGGGGTATTAGTCACAATATTGGCCTTCCCCCACTAAAAGTTATTGCACCTCGAATCCTTCATTAATTATCCCCACTTCCTTCGTTTATCCTTATTCTAATTCTATCCTCAAAATATACCTTGCTCTCAATAGTAAATCTCAATTATACCTTAAAATTCCTCATATTCTTTTCTCTTACTAATCATCAAATATACCTATTTCTTCTCACGAATTTCCTTCCTCTCTTATATTGAAACGCTTCTAGCTCTAATTATCTCTTATTGAAATTTCCCTTGGAATTTCAAGTTTCCTCGTATAATCACGTATACCTTAAACCTTGCTTCCATTATTTCATCCAGTAAGGAAATCTTTTATATTCGAAATAATTAATAGAATTTAAGAGACTTTGAATTGAAACGAACCCAGAAACAAGCAAGGGTCCCACAATAATTTATAAGATTAAGAGTTTTAAATAGCACTTATTCGAAACAAAAGAATATTTGGGAAATCAATATGACGGAAGAACCCCTATATCACACAAGTGAGGGCGTCCCCTCCGACTTTCAATCACACAGACAGATCATCCTTGTGTATACATATAGGATTGTTCCTCTTAATTGGAGTAAGAAATATAAAGAAAATATAAATCGCGATGATAAATACCATCTTCCGAAAATAATCTTAGAGGAATATTTGGCTAAGATAGATACAATTTTGAAACACATTTCAAGGGTACCAGAGAGTTTTTAAAAAAAAAATACTGGCCCTTAATGAATAATTACCCACCAGTGGAGGAAAATTTGAAACTCAATAATATAATTTAGCAGGGCTTTAGGAGCTTGAAAATAGGTACTGTTAATAGCCTCTGCCCAATTGAAAATCCCAATAATGGAAGATTTTCCTCAAATACTATTTATATCTTAGACTGCTTATTCTCCAAAATTTCTTAAATTTGGCACTCACCATGTAGCCTTAACCTATCGTCTGCTATTCCCAGTTATCTTCATTTACCTAGTCGTGACTTGGCTCGATACTCTCTGCCTTTATCCATAATAGAACACAACCTTCTAATCGATATATTTACGTAATGTTGATCGTCTTATCGTGACAATGCTCCGGTATCAATGACCCTTTTAAAACTATACTTTATAATTGTATATTATAACATACCACTTATACTCACGAGATTGTCTACCGTACACTTCCCGATACATCAAATATTCCCTTTCTCATATCAATCCCGTGTGCTACATAAGTTTAACACTTATAGCATAATAACCTTTTCAGTTAAGTCAATCTCGGAATGTCTCAGTCTATCTTGGTCCTTAAGGTATATCTTGGCTTTACCGACCAACCTCAGTTTCACCCTTTCGTCTCCACAAACAATCAGTGTCTGTTCACCAATCCACTTACAATATTTCTTCAAACTCCCTTAAACACAAGAAGACTTTAAATACCCTTAACTTTGGCTCACCAATCTCCTCTACCTATACTAAAACATAAACTTTTATTAGTAATACTCTATAAAATTATAATCACTACTTAGAATGAACACTTCGTTCGATAAACCCCCATGAACTCGATGTGAGTTCATATTTTATATCATTACATATATATCTATATGTGTATGTTATTATCACTTTTGTTCCTGAGCAATATGACTCTAAGCTCTGATACCATCTGTGACAGCCCCAGATCCGGGGTCAGGAATCCGGGCCGTCAACGACCAATTTCCATTTAGTGACACTTCATTCTTGGCAGCTGGAATATAAATTCATACTAAAATTTACATAATAGACCCCACACTTAATAATGTTACACACCTGTCATATGCTCAGAGAACAACATCCACAATATTAAAAGTTTAGATTTAAGCAGTCATTACAAACCAGGATCATACTTAAATACCTTGTTGAATAATACTTCGACATGAAGCATTTCAACAATCAAAAGTTCATTACAACAGCTTACACACTAAATATACATAATCTACCAGTACCCAACCGTCCGATAGCTACCTCGGGAATCGTTGCCAACACTCTCTCAAAAGTTCATCTTTCCCGTACCCTCTTGCGGGGTGTAGTGCGGAGTATCGGCATACCTAGCTGTTGTATACATAATAGCAAGAATGAGCTAAAATAGCTCAGCAAGATAAATTCTATCAACTAGCATCAAAGAGAAATAAACCATTATATATATATATATATAAATATATATATACATATATAATAGACAAAAACAAATTTCAATTATTATGGAAAGAATTTTATTTTCATTCAATATATATACACTTTCCAATTATCTTTGTACGAAAAGAAATATATAGTATTATAATATCAGTTTCTCTTCTTAAATAATATAACAATCAATATACCATTTCAGTGTACTTTTCTAAAATAATATGATAAACTTGAACACATCTTTCGCTATCATCTTCTCATTTCCTTCTTATGCAACAATTATATAAATTAATATAAAATCACTTTCTCTTCATCTGTAACAAAAATTCCATCATTTCAGATCATGTTTCTATTTTCAGTATAAAAATCTAAAAACCATTTTTCAACTCTTTCTTTTTAAGAACATTGGGGATATCTGCTGTCGCCTGATACGTTAGGACGATGATCAGTCGCCTAATCGTACCTGCTCTCTTTTTACTACCGGTAGAAGGAATGAAGATCATCCCTGGAGGAAGGCCACCTGCTAACATCCTCCCTTGACATCTTCGTGCCGTAATAAAATAATAAATGCTGGACTGTGTCGCACACAGCCCTGACACAGCCACTTACGCAAGTCTGTTGCAATCCCCTTTTTTTCAAATCTTTATTCCATTTATAAAACATCATTCCACATTTTCCATTTTTCCGTTTCCATTTCCATTCACATATCCATTCACATTTCCATATATCATTCACACATATCATTTCAATGTATCATCACCTTTAAATATATATATATATATATATATATATATATATATATATATATCATAATACTTTGATTATAACTCAGACATCTCCTCTGTATTCAATGAAATCCAATACGCCCTTATAAAATATTCCATCTATTTTCAAAAGTATTAAATAAAAAAAATCAAATAATATTTATTAAATCACAATTGCTTAGAAAGAATATTTTTAACATAACGTTATAAATTATATAACCCTAGATAACAACTGATACCATTCTTCATATAACTCTAGATAACAACTGATACCATTCTTCATATAACTCTAGATAACAACTGATACCATTCTCTTTCACCTCTCTTTACCATAAAGCATATTCGCTCCATTCATAATCATATCCACATTCATATTTCATAATTTATATCCATTTCTCTTTAATTCCAATATAAGGGAAATAATTCTTAGCAATATAGCAAACATAGAATAACATATATATTCCATGAAATCATTTACTTTGAAAATAAAATAGTTTTCCAAGGTAAGGATAAAAGAAATCTTGCCTCGATCTCTGTATCCTGGAAGTATGGCTCGTGGCTCTCCCGAAGTTTCTATAAACACAAAAAGGACCGTCGTTAGAATACTACATCCCTTTCTCACTTCACCTTTATATAACTACACCCTTAATGCTTACAATGTGAATAACATGCTATTATAACCCAAGTGTTCCAAGAACCTAACCATTTTAGGTTAAATCAAGGTTTCGGTGCTTATTCACCATTTCCCTTAACAACCATACCCGACTGTAAAAATTCTCAGAAAATCTCAATTTCGAATTTTAATGTAAGGTCAACTGGAAATGACTCTTTGACCACTCCACTACAATATTCCAAAATTTTATAATTTTTAAAAATGTTTAAGTATGGTATTCATAGCCTCCAATTTGATACAATTACATTTTCTCGGTTCTCGAACGTCTTTCACTAAAACTGACTTTTCTCCTAAACCGTTCATCAGATTTTAACGTACTTTATATCAAAACGATCTATGAACCAAGCTCTACCCTCTCATGATCAGTGGGTGCTCTGGACAGAAACCTACCGTACGAGTATGGGGACCAAAAACAGGGTATCTACTTGGTTTAACGAAAATCGGGCATTATAACGGCTATATTTTCATACTTTCCAAAATTCAACTCCTCCAAATCCATCATCCACCTTATACACCATCACCTACACCATGTGGTCATCTTACCAACCATGGTTACAAGCACATACTCCTTTCATATTAAATCAAAACACATATCCACAACTATATAATCAAGATTTCATGGTTTATATCACTTAACTTCTAAACTAAGCATAATCAACCATAAACTCATAATTCAAGTTAGGGTCTCAAGTAATATACCTTCCTTGTAGCTTCAACATCACTTAATAAACCTTGGGTACTCCTTAAACAACATCAATATAGCTTGAATCAACTAAAGGAACCATGAAAACAAAGTTAACAATTCGGAGTTACTATTCATCAGCTGAAAGAACATGAAAAACGACCCCCTTACCTTGCTTTTCTGGAAAACTCTTGTGAAATACGACTTGTAGGTTATCTCATGGGCTTTCTAAAAAGCTATAGAACGCAAAATTTAATTGAGAAACGAAGAAGTTATGCTCGTTTTAGTGGGCTGTTCCTGTTTTGGCCGAATTTGCAAGAAATGGAGGGGGAAAGATTTTGCTCTTGATTTTTGATCTAATCTTCCTTAATCTTGTAAATTCTAGAGTGTAGTGGAAGCTTGGTGAAGAGTATGGAAAAATCCTCATGCAAAATGACTAATCTACCCTTAAAACAAGTTAGTGGAATGTGATGTCACTTATGGTGATCTCATAATCTCTTTTTCTTGTTTTTTCTAAGTATTATGCTAATAATCTTGGATAATAATAATGTGGTATGTATCCTTGTTATATTACTAATCTTGGTTGTTTGGTTTCCATACTTGTCTAATTGTGATTCGTTTCGAATGTACCTCATTATCTCAGTGGTTTTGAAATCATTTAACAATCCAAATTCCTTTAGTATTTCCTTAACTTAATAATCCCTTAGTTTATACTAATCCACTAATTCCTCAATATATAATTCTTTTAATATCTCCATGCTCCTTAATATTCAATAGAAGCTCATTCGAAATCAAAATTCTCAAAAATCCATATTCAGGAATTTCTGAAATCCGACATCGTTTCAAGTCACTTATTTTCATAGTACATCACTAATATGGTTTCTGTTTACTTATTTTCTGTTTCACTTATTGAGTACCCACATACCATTCCCATAAATCCTCAAAATCACTATTCATTTAGGTACTGTAGCATTGCAAAAGTTAGGGTTATTACAGCTAGTTCCGGAACTATAGCGTAAATTACGAACGGGTTCGAAATGTAGAGACTGAGGGATTCGAATATTCTCGTATCTTATATCTTATACAGTTCGAAAATCAATATCTTATATCTTATACGAAATCGAAAATCATAATATCAAAATCTTTTCGGAAAATAAAAGTAAGTCAAAAAGTACTTACCTCAAAGTCGACACTTAAAATTCGAAAGTAACACGAAATGATCCTATAATTAATTAAATCAGACAAAAATAATTATTCACCAAGTTCCTCTGGTCACGGCTAAACTAGCACCAAAACAGTCACTTAGCATATTACTAAATAACAAAGGCTCTTATTCATCTATTGATTGCACAAATAAGAAAGGAACTTGGGCCCTAAAACCCACAATAATTATACACGGTCAAATCCATATTTAAATATAAATCATAAAAAGGTTCCTAAACTTTAATAGCATTATACAATTACAATTAACAAAATTAAAACTCGAATTAAAAGCATGTCAGGATAATTACAAAAGGTCATCATTCTTTTCAATTTTCACATGACATTTTAATTAATTAAACATCATATGACTTGAACACATTTATCCAAACATGTCCTGATCTATATGTTTATGTACTTTACATACATGCATGGAGACTACTGCACAACAAAATCAAATTACTTATTAACGATTATATGATTATGTGAATTATAAGCTAACTTTTTTATAGGTGAATTGTCATTATTTTAATAGAATTTATGAACTACCACAGGTGAGTCCAAAAGAGCTAGCAAGCCGGGAGCTCTGATACCATTTATAACATCCAAGCCCACAACCGAATGCATACCGAACCCAACAACCCACCACAGGTCAGTCCAAAAGTGCTAGAAATTTGGTAAACATTAGTTATTAACTTGTATCTATAAAGGTCCCAAACACTCTTATTTTAATCGATGTGGGATGTTACTGAAGCTTTACAAAGTCTGAGAGAATAACAATTCTGTATTGATGGATGAACCAACTAATTCAATATATACATAACAATCAGCATCAGATCCCTGTAATAAAGGGATTGAGTTGCACTAAATCAGGTTACCATCTACAACTGTATACAGAGAGGTGATGATCTATTCCTACAATCACATGATCTACTCTACTAAACTAGGAAACAATATATTCTGATATTAGTAGCTAGTTTGACTTCCTACATTCCCCCTCAAACTAGTTATTATAGATACTCATAAGACCAAGCTTTGAAATTAGTTGAATAAAGTTTGGTCGAAATAATGCTTTTGTGAGTATGTCTGCTGTTTGAAATCTTGATGGCACATAGGAGAGAGTTATAGTCTTGTTTTGATCTTCTTATTAATAAAATGTTTATCAATTTCAATGTGTTTTGTTCGATCATGATGGACGGGGTTCTTCGCAATGGCAATTGCTGATTGGCTATCACACATCATATTAATGGGACCAGAATATTTGACTTGTAAATCCCTCATCAGTCTTCTTAACCATATCCCTTCACAAATGCCCTAAGCTAAAACACGCAACTCTGCCTCAGCACTACTTCGTGCCACCACTTATTGCTTTTTACTTCGCCATGTCACTAAATTTCCCCATACATAAGCGCAATATCCTGAGGTAGATCTTCGATCAATAGGTGATCCAGCCCAATCTGCATCCGTATAAACTTCTAAATCACGGCTTGAAGACTTGGTAAATAATAGCCCTTTTCCAGGATCTCTTTTGATATATCTGAGGATACGATACACAGATTCTAAGTGATCTTTAGAAGGACTGCTTAGAAATTGACTCACGATGCTTATGACAAATAGGGCTGCACAACTTTCCGGTCTGGACCGGTAAATTAGACCGGACCGGGTCTACCGGTCCAAGGACCGGACCGGACCGAATATAACCGGTCCGGTCCCCGGTCCGTAAAATCAAAAAAATCCGGTCTTCGGTCCGGTCCGGTCCAAACCCTGAAAACACCCGGTCCGGACCGGATCGGACCGGATTTTATGTATATAGTTAATTTTACACTATTTTGTCTTTTAAACTATATAATTTAATGATTAAATATTCACACATAACATATTTTAGTGATCCAAATTGGTAAATAATAAATTTATGAAATAATATATATAAACACTATAATATAAATGATTAAATTTCATATTTAATACTATATATAATTTATAATTACGTTTACGAATTAATGTTACTTTACAAATAATATGACATTTACTTATTTTTAAATTTAAATTAACTTACCAAGTAATTTATAAATCAACAAAGAATGAAAATTAAATTATAAAAATTAATTTTTTTATAAAATATTAACTAACCGGTCCAAACCGGTCCGGTTCCGGTCCGGTCCGGGTTTTCCGGTCCGGTCCGGTCCCAAAGACCGGTTATGACCGGTCCGGTCCCCGGTCCATGAATTCAATAAAATCCGGTCTTCGGTCCGGTCCGGGTCGGTCCGGTCCGGTCCGGTTTTGGACCTTTGTGCAGCCCTAATGACAAAGCTAATGTCTGGACGAGTATGTGTTAAGTAAATAAAATTTCCCCAGTAGTCATTGATATCGACCCAAATCTGCAGCTGGTTCTTCTTCCGTTCTAAGCTTCAATTTAGTGTTGGGATCCATTGGTGTTTCAGTTGGTCTGCATCCACTCATTCTAGTTTCAGTCAGAAGGTCCAATGCATATTTTCGTTGAGATACTGAGATTCCCTGTTTGGATCTTGCTACTTCCAACCCCAAGAAATATCGTAAAGGGCCTAAGTCTTTTATTTCAAATTCCTTGGACAGTAGAAGTTTAAGTCTTCTTATTTCTTCATCATGATTTCCAGTGAGAACGATGTCATCAACATATACTATCAACTTAGCAACCTTGCCATGATCAAAGTGTTTGATAAACAACGTATCATCAGCTTGTGATTGTATATAACCATCACGTTTCACCACTTTTATGAACTTTTCAAACCAAGTACGTGGAGATTGCCTAAGTCCGTATATGGATATGCGCAATTTGCATACCTTCCCTTTTGTGAGACTTGTTTCAAAACCTGGAGGGATGGCCATATAAACTTCTTCTGATAAATCTCCATTCAAGAAAGCATTTTTTACGTCAACTTGATACAAAGGCCAATTGATATTAGCAGCAATAGAAAGTAGAGCACATATTTTATTAAGCTTAGCTACCGGGGCAAATGTCTATTGATAATCAATTCCGTAAGTCTCACTGTAGCCCTTGGCGACCAGCCATGCTTTGTATCTATCAATGCTACCATCCGCCTTTTGTTTAACTGAAAAAATCCATTTGCAGCCAACTGTACGTTTCCCTGGTGGAAGAGTGGTCAGTTCCCATGTACCATTTTTCTGAAGAGCTTGATATTCATCTAGAGTAGCGGCCTTCCATTCTGGGATTTCTAATGCTTCAAACGCCGTTTTTTGAACTTGGACGTTGTCAAGAGTACTCACGCATGTCCGAAGTCTCTGAGAAAGCTTTGAATATGACACAAAATTTTTAATAGGATGTTGAGTACATGATCTAGCACCTTTTCTCAACGCAATTGGCAAATCAAGATCTGGAACAGAATCTGCTAACACCTCACCACCTGATCCTAAATTAGTTTATGTCTCACCTTGTGTAATTTCAGGAATAACTTGCTTTGGAGTTGAGTCATGGCTCTGCTGATCTTCTGCAGGTTGTTGGACAGCTTGTTGGACAGGTTTTCTCCTGGTGTATACATGGATAGCATCATCAGGAAGGCTGAGATGTTTAGGATACACTATAGATCGGGGAGATAAAGATTTTGGAGATGTTATACTATTTTCAACTTGTAATGGTGAGTTTTGAATGGTGGGATTTGGGTTGGATGGTCTATCTAGATTTGAAGTTTTAGATGGAATAGAAGAAGAAATAGAAGGAAAAGTACTAGACTGATTCGAGATCAGATGCGGTTCGATTAGATAATCCCAATCCCAGTTTTGTTGTGAATCTTTTGTATCCATTTGTCCCCCAACAATAGAATTGGAAAAAAATGGTTTGTTCTCAAAGAATGTGACATCCATGGTGTGATAAGTTTTATTGGTGTCAGGAGAAAAACATTTATATCCTTTCTTATTTGCAGAATACCCAATTAGAATGCATCGAAGAGCTCTCTTATCAAGTTTGTTGCGGCTGTAAGAGTAGACGTGAATAAAGGCAGTGCATCCAAACATTTTGAATGGAATTTGGGTAATCAAGTGAGTGTTAGGAAACAATTTGGTAAATAGCTGTATTGGGGATTAGTAGTTAAGGACACGGGAGGGCATACGATTAATTAAAAACGTTGCAGTGAGGACAGCTTCACCCCAAAACCGTTTTGGCACATTAGTTTGAAAGAGTAATGCTCGAGCAACTTCAAGAATGTGTCTATTTTTACATTCTACGACACCATTCTGTTGTGGGGTATCTACGCATGAACTTTGATGAACAATACCATTTGATTGAAGATACGTGCCAAGAGTAAATTGAAAAAATCTCTTGCATTATCCGTTTTTAGTACTTGGATGGATGTTTTGAATTGATTTTGGATCATGGCATGGAAGGTTTTAAAAATCTGTGTAGTTTCAGATTTGTCTTTCATGAGAAATAACCAACTCAATCGAGTATGATCATCAACTAGCAACAAAAACCATCTTGCCCCAGATATGTTTGAGATTCTACTTGGTCCCCATATGTCCCCATGGATAAGAGAAAATGGAGTTGTTGGTTTGTATGGTCGAGGTGAATAAGTAATGCGAGTATGCTTTGCAAATTGACACGTTTTACACTGATATAACCTTGCATTTTTATTGATAAACAATGATGGAAATAGCTTTTTCAGATACATGAAATTTGGATATCCGAGCCGGTAGTGCCATAACATAATAGTACGATCACTATCTGACTGAATAATTGACTCGCTAATTTGGACGGACTGACACTGAAAGCTGAGAGTAGACTTATTGATTGAATGGTGTATTTTGAGGAGGTACAAGCCTGCACAATAATCAGCACTGCTGATTATCTTCCCCGAGACCAAATCATGGAAACTACATGATTTAGCAAAAAACTTAGTTTCACAATAATGATCACGATTTAGCTTGCTCACTGATATTAAATTACAATCAAGGTCATGCACATACAAGACTGAATAAAGAGTCAAATTTTCGGAGATACAGATTGTACCAATTCCAACCACATGAGACCGTGACCCATTAGCAATGCGTACAGTTTGATTTACCTGACAAGATGTATAAGTAGAGAATAAAGATTTGTCACCTGTCATGTGATCAGATGCTCCTGAGTCCACTATCCAGGAAGTGGTTGGAGGGTGAGAGACATGAAGGGCTTGGCTATAAGAAGGTTGGCTGACTACCTCAGATGACATGTTTGCCTTGCTGAATAATTTTTGAAGAATATCCATTTGATCCTTTGTAAAGTGCGTCGGAGTTTGTGAACTAGTATTTAGTTAAGTGCCGGATTGAAGGACAACATGTTCTACCTTTGATGATGAGTCCTTAGAGGTTTGTTCTGATTCAGACATGGCTAGTTGAACAGTGATTTTGGACAGAAAAATAGAAGAGACCAAAATAATTAAGGCTGATTGGAGATGGAAATTGTAAGCTCTGATACCATGAAGCTTTACAAAGTATGAGAGAATAAAAATTATGTATTGATGGATGAACCAACTAGTTCAATATATACATAACAATCAGCATCAGATCCCTGTAATAAAGGGATTGACTTTCACTAAAACAGGTTACCATCTACAACTGTATACAGAGAGGTGATGATCTATTCCTACAATCACATGATCTACTCTACTAAACTAGGGAAACAATATATTCTGATATTAGTAGCTAGTTTGACTTCCTATAGTTACAACAACACCTCCTCTTGTATTTGGATTTGTGCCACTAAAAACCCTTGACTCTCCTACCAACACTTGTACCTTCCAAGACTATCCTCATCATCGGCACCTTACCTTCATATTACAGGATCGACAGCGCACTCATCACGCATCCTAGTCTATACCTTTCCTCTCATATTGCTGTGCACGGAATCCACCGCATCCTTGACTTGCACATTCAACGATCGAAGATGCCGCCACTTCTACGAGTTGGGAATGCTCTCGGAGTAGCAAATTCTGAAGCAGGGGTATAGACTATAGAACAGTACATGAAGTGATTGAATATTTAGTTTTAATCAGAAAAATTGTTGTTTAAATTAGTGATTGTCAGTTAATTTTTTTGTAAGGGTTTTCACTCTTTTGCATGTATTTTGAGTCTTTGATTCTAAATTAATAAAAGCAATTATGTTTTCAGTTTAATATGTCTGCTTCTTTTCTATGTTTTTAAGTTTAATTTGAATCCCTGAGACGATCATGTTTAACATGCTCAAAGCGAGTGGTATGCAGGATTGTTGAGTACTGTCTTTCAGTTTTATTATGATCTTGCCGCTTGTTAATTCTTTGCATTATTCCATGCGACCATTAAAGTGACAAATTTCTTGTACATATAGAGATCAAAGTTGTGTGTTTGATGTTTAACCTGATTGCAAATTGTGGAGACTCAATAGTGATTCAATAATCGGATTGGTCAGCGATTTCTCTTTATTTATTGTTGAGTAGTGCATAAAAGGACTCTTTTAGCGGTGAATGACTTGTGCACTTGTTATCGTTGAATTTTAAGAAGCTTGGAAATTTCAGTGTTGTTTTTGATATTAATCCAAGCAATTTCAGATTTCTATCGCATAGTCATATAGTCATTCCACTTTTGTTTTATCTCAACTCAATTTGCATGATTTCTGCTGTTTATCTGAAGCACCGAACCAGATCAGTTGCATTGAATTCTTGTTAGGGTGAAGTGTCAAAATGGCACAAATTCTGATCAAAATGTCCAAAATGGCACTTTCTGAAAACACTGCCCTCCAATAGCACTTTCTTAACGCAGCTACATTGCGCGTTTCTCCAAAACGCATATGCAAAATGCGTTACAGGGTGAAAACGCATTTAGGACATACGTTTTTGATGTAAAACGCAAGTAAATATTGCGATTTGGGTGTGTAACGCAAGTTCTATGTGCGTTTTGTCTGTATAACACAAGTTTAATGTGCGTTTTCAGCAAAACTTAATATCTGTTCAAGTTTTTTTTTTTTTGCACAAAAGCCTACTTTAAATGGTGTGACCTATTATTTTTTTTTTTGGTAAATATGTATTTGGAAACACTATTAAAAAAATTATAGTTGAAATCCCAAGGCAATACAGATAAAATTTAAAAATTTTAATTAAAAAAATTGAATCTGGCGGCCTGATTTTTAAACACGTTAGCGTTTAAAAATCAGGATACGTTAGGGTTTGGGGTCTAGGGTTTGGGGTTGTTCAACCCCAAACCCTAAACCCTAAATTCGTATACGGTTTATTCGTCGTTCGAAATATTTCTAAAACCCAAAATGGAACTATTGAACCCCAAAGGTTAACTGTTGAAACCCCGAAGCAATACAGATAAAATTTAAAAATTTTAATTAAAAAATTGAATCTGGCGGCCTGATTTTTATACGCTAACGTGTTTAAAAATCAGGAACAGTTAGGGTTTAGGGTCTAACCCTAAATCCTAAGTCTGTATAGAACCATTCGTCAATCTGAATATTTCTAAACCCAAAATGAAATTGTTGAACCACAAAAAGTTAACTGTTGAACCCCTAAGGGAAAACAAATAAAATTAAAAAAAATTTAATTAATTTTTTTTAATATTTTAATAATTTAAAAATAATATTTTATTAGTTAAAGTATTAAAACGTTATTTCAAAAAAAGAAAAAGAAGACGTGTGTATATTTGAGTTAGGAAAGTGCTAGTGGAGGACAAGTTTTTTAAAAATTGCCATTTTGTACAATCAACCCCAATTTTATGTCATTTTAGGCATTTTCTCTTCTTGTTACGACTTAATGACAAGACCATTTTTTTAATTATTGAATTAGGCCAATAACATTCTCCAAAACTTCAACGCATAAGGATCAAGCTTTAAAAGTCTGCGGTTTATGCAACACAAACATAAAAGATTTCAAAGGTATACAAATTGTTGTCACCTAAGTTATAACGGGTTTTCACGCTTAAATATATTTTTCTTATTTTTGTTTTTCAAATTTGTAAAAGAACCTTCTGTCCATATCTTATTCACGTACACTGTTTATTTTCCTACTTACATATGTCTGCAAACATATCTCAGATTTGCTCAGAGAACAAAGTACAGGTTGTTTAGCAATGCAAAACCGGGAAGTCTGTCTTGCAAATTTATGCATAGGCGATTAACTTATGACTATCTCATGATCCATCGGCTTTCGTGTAAGGGTACCCCTTTCCTCCTGGTAATAAGGGTTGAGGGTTCAAAGCGTACTGGAGGGATGATTGTGTAAATGTGCTCTGGTGACTGGTGCTGAACCAGAAGGATATATCTTCTGTAAGAAGTTTTATGTAGGCAGTTTAAATTCATTTACCTGTACTAACACTGACATGATGCTTATGCTCATAATGTTTTTGTTAAACATCACACGTTTTTGTTTTCCACTTCAATCCTATTTAGCCATTCTTTCTATAGCACACCATGAGTTCTTAATTTTATATAGAGATTGAAGTTGAACCCCTAATTTATATTTAAAGTTGATTGTGAATTCTTGGATTTGACTCGAGGTTGATGCAGCAACTCGAGCTGGTCAACGATTTTCTATATAGTATTTTCTTTTTTGCTAAACGATTTTCTATATAGTTACTAGAGGGTGGTGCATACATGAACTCTATTTTGAATGTTGTTGAAGTATAGTATTGTTCAGATTTACACATTTTTCTGCAACTAATTTTGCTGAATTTCTTTGTAGAGGAGTGCTATAACTAATAAATTTTTTGACACCAATTTGTATATTGTGACTCATTAGTCATCAGCAAGCTATAATAAATTAAAAGAGATGAATATCCCTTATATACAAAATTGGTTTTGTATGATATAATCAAACGGAAGAGAATGAACTCAACTGCCTGTTGCAAAATCGGTGAAAGAGCAAGTAGCGTTTATGCCGGCTTGAAGGTGCTATAGCAGTAGAGTTTATGCTGGCTTGAAGAGCAATGTACACAGTAGAAACAAAGCAATTGTGACTGGTTCAGAAAATATTGAAGGGGTATAGGATTATAGGCCATAGAGATGTAAGTTTTTGAATTTCATCAAATTCATAGAAAACACATTTGTAACTTAATATTCAATAAGTTAGTTTTACTACTAAAAACATGCTGATGACAATGCTAAATCATTTTGCATATAGCACACCAACTAATTATTTTACAAAATTTACAGAATAAAAATATTTACCAGCACAAGGAAAAAGGAAATGGAATGCAATCAGATGGAACAACTAATAAGAAATTTATAGTAAACTAATCAAAAGAATTGCATTCATAAAATGATTGTAGCATCCATACATCACAAGCATAACACAAACTACTACTGGCAACAAAGCAAACCAGATACTATGTGCAAAAGAACAGCAGGTACTATCTCCTTTACCTAGACAAAACTGATTTAGAAGGATTAGGCATCCTCCCACTTAGCCACGTCTTCTTGTCATTCTCCCGTGCCTCTTCACTCTTCCTCACAAGTTCGCGACAGGACTGTACGAACTGCTGATCATTTTCTGATGGAGGACACTCCTGGGACGAACTCTTCACTCCTCGATTTGATGATTTCCAGCCACGAACAAGTTGAAAAAGCAAGGTGTCCATCAACTCTCTGGTGGGGGGAATATCTTCATCAGAGAGCTCTTCGTTACATGAAACTAACTCCTCAGCTACTGATACTGCATTATCAGTACGAGGGAAAAATGTATACTCGAATTTGAGCCTCTTGTGCAGACCAGCATCTTTCACGAGCAACACAAAAGAAATCGAGTTGTCCTCAGCTTTCTCTCCACGCAATCTCCACTCCTTATTCCCCTTGGTTATATAAAACTCTGTAACCAAAACACGAGCTCCCTTCGAATTGGTTGACCATGTGCTTTCCCAGGAAACTTTTCCACAGCCCGAGAGTGTCTGACTAGGAACTTTAGACTTAGGCTGCAACAAGTTTACGTCCATAAACATGGAAGACTTGGGAGACTCCTTTAAATCATCAGATGAAAGAAATTGATCATTCAAAAGCACAGCGGCAGACATCCTCTGAGATGCAGGCGCCAAACACTTCTCAATAAAATCCTTCGCTAGCTGATTCTTCACATGACCAAGGGCAGCCGGCTTCACACCAGACACAATCTTCTCATACCTCTGTTCCACATTGGTACACTCGCTATATGGGTACTCACAAGTAACCAACTCCAACATACACATTCCAAAAGCATAAATATCGACAAGTTGATCGCCCGCACCTTCAAAAAACTCCGGCGCCACAAACTCAGGCACATATCCTCCCACACCCTGCTGTGAAATCGTCGCAAACCCTAGCCCACCAATCTTAACCTCCCCACCATTCCCATTAATAAACACCTCATCACAATTCAAATCACCATGAATAACAGGCGGATTACTCGAATGCAAATAACACAAGCCTTCCAAAATCTGCCTAGCCCACTTCCTAATCGCCTTCATCTCAACCCCCTTATGTTTCATCCTAAACTTCCTCAAACTCCCTGAACTACAAGACTCCGTAATCATATTCACCGTCTTACTCTCAAAATCCACCCAAGAATCAAAACACCTAGCTACATTCCCATGCTTCAACAACCTAATCTTCCCCAATCTTTCTCGAAAAACCCCTGAATTCAACACATCCGCATCATCACTCAAACAAAACTTATTCCAATCAACCTCAGTCCCATCATCCTTATCAAAACCCTTATACACAACCTTAAAAGTCCCAAACCCCAAAACCTCATCGTATCGAATAAACCTCCCATTTGGAGACTCTTCCGCTACACAATCCTCCTCACCAAGATCCAAATTTGATTTCACACAAGCCATAACAACAAAAACTAACAAATACCCAAATCAAAGAATCAAAAAACAAACACAAAAAACTCACAATCTTGGGCTAGAGAACAAAACGACGTCGTTCCGAAAAAGCTTCAATGGAGACAAAGAAAGAAACAATGGCACAACGAAAGCGGAATCGACAAGCTTCGAAATTTCTTTGGAGGGATTTGAAGTAGAGACTAGAATTCCAGTTCTGCATCTTGATTCATTAATTTTCAACAAGCCGCTCTTACTAATTGAAAAGAGAGAGATTCAAAACCCTAGTTTTGAGAATGAAAGAGAATGAAAAAATTAGAAGGGGTGTGTTTTATTTTATAAGCGTGTGTGTATGTGTTTATATATGTGTAGGATTATGGGCGATTGTGTTTGATTTTAAGTGTAACACTAGAATGAACGGTGGCGATTTGTTAAATAATTTTAATACTACTAAAAATCTATCATTGACAAATTGGGTCCGATTTGGGCTCCTATTTGGAGATTGAGTTCCATTCAATATTTCTTTGTGATACTTTTAAATTTTAAGGTATATATAATTCTTTGAAGATTGAGTTTTATTCGGTATTTCCTTGTGATACTTTTAAATTTTTAGGTATATACAATTCTTTGGAGATTGAGTTCCATTCGGTATTTTCTTGTGATACTTTTAAATTTTTTTTTAGATATACACAATTTTATTTAATTTGAAATTTAAGAGTAATGTTGATCACATTTTTTATTTTTTAAAATATGTGACATTTTGTTTAAAATTAAAAGTTTTTGAAAAAAAAAAGAATATCATTCTTATTTGTACATGGAACCTAGAAAATGGCATGTGAATATAATTCAATACGAATAAGTTTTACATTTATAGAAAAATATTAAGGTGTTGTAAGGTAAGGATTAGTAAGATATGGAAACATTTTAATGTAAATTGTATTATTATTTTTTCAAATGTTAATATAAATATCTTATACTTCTTTAATAGGATGTGGAGCAACACTAATAGGAAAAGATGATTGTGTATTTTTATGATAAAATTTTTAAAAAATGAAAACAATTCTACAAATTCATTCGGTTAACTAAACAGAAAATAAGTATCAAGTTAACCAATTGAAGAAATTGAAAATTAATTAATTAAATGTCAATTTTAAATTTTAGAATAATCACAAGAAACTAAAAACTTTCCTCATTTTATTCTATTAATTAAGGATGTTTAGAATAACTATACTATTATTTAGTTAGAACTTATTAGCAATTTAATTTTACTTTTAAAATGCACTTATTTAATGGAATTTTTTTCATTAATACAAATTTATGAGAAACTTAATTTCAATCAATATCAATGCAGTTGAATTTGGTGAACAGACAAAACCGCACTGAATTGTGCCAGTCTGGTGCCTATACTAAAGTGGAACAGAATACCCGTCATTACGTGGAGTGGAAGGGTTGACAACTTGAGAGTTGAGACACTAGTGGAGGGCGGCCATTTGGAAAATGGCCAACCGTAACAGGACAGCCATGCACTTGAGTTATGTTTGTGTTTTGTAAAACTGAATTAGCAGCAACTCAACTCCCCCAGCCGTGCACTGCTTCTTTAATAGTATCTCATCCTTAGGTTTGTTCAACCCATCTCTCTTTTGTCACTTGTCTATGTTCCCTTGAAATCCTTTATCTACCATCTTGTACATTTCAGACCAATATATTCCATCTGGGCTGCTCTCTTTTTTTTTTTTTTCCTTTACAATGTAAAATTCTAATGTGTGTGTATTTGTATTACCACCAGTTTGCTAGTTAGGTTCTTGAATATATATTCCTTTTGGGCAAGAATGTTTATGTTTCCCTATTTCTTAATCCATGTTGTTAGATGATTTTCATTATTTGTAGTTTGCAAATTCTGTTTTTCATCTAGAAGTAATACTAGTTCTGTCATCTGTGTATGTCATTGCCTAAGTTGTTTTGATTGTAGTTTTTTTTTTATAATATCGAACTTGATATGTTGACTGTGCATGTCTGATTCAAGTAAATTTCTGGGGTTGAAGAAATCGCAGCTTAAAGTCTGAGCGCGTGGGTTATTTTGGACAGTTTCTCATGATCATTCCGTTATTCTACTCCTATCTCTATGACTTCTTCATCATGCTGAACCAAGTTTGAATATGGTGTTTTTAACTTTAGCATACAAGCCGGTAAGACCAGAGACTTTTAGCATATAAGCAATTTCTTGGTAAAGTCAAATGAGACATGGGAACTAACCAAGTTACCACCGGGTCAGAAGGTCATTGGTCTAAAATGGGTCTACAAATTGAAAAAAGATGCAAATGGAAGGATTGTGAAACACAAGGCTAGGCTTGTCGCTAAGGGATATAGTCAAGAACAAGGTGTGGACTATGGTGAAGTATATGCACTAGTGACAAGAGTCGAGACTGTAAGACTGTTACTAGCATTGTCAGCTAAGAAGAATTGGGAGGTTCATCATCTCGATGTGAAGACTGCTTTCCTCAACGGAGACCTCAAAGAAGACGTGTATGTAACTTAGCCTGAAGGTTCTGAGAAGATTGGTAAAGAACAGTTTGTGTATAAACTGAAAAAAGCTCTCTATGGCCTTCGTCAAGCACCTCGTGCCTGGTACGCAAAGCTAAATTCTTATCTTGAAGAACTTGGTTTCACTCGATGTCCCTATGAGCCTGAAGTATACATCAACAAAGAAAACGATGAAGTGTTGATTATAACAGTTTACGTTGATGATTTGTTAGTCACTGGTTCGAGCTCAGTTGTGATCGAAAAGTTCAAGGCAGAGATGAGCAACAAATTTCAGATGAGCGGTCTGGGAAAACTGAGTTATTATTTGGGCATTGAAGTTGAACAAAATGAGAGTTGTATTGTGTTGAAACAGTCTGGGTATGCTCTCAAAATTCTGGAGAAAGCAGGAATGTTGGAATGCAATCCAACAACCTATCCTATGGACCCTAAGGTGCAGTTAACAAGTGACGAGAAAGGCGAGGCTGTAGATGCAACTAATTTCAAAAGTTTGGTGGGAGGTCTTCGTTATCTTGTACATACAAGGCCCGACATTGCTTTCAGTGTGGGAATTGTTAGTCGTTATATGGAGAGGCCAACAAAACTTCATTTGGAAGCTGTAAAGAAAATCATGAGGTATGTAAAGGGGACATTGCATTATGGGCTGGTTTACTCCGAGGACAGCAGGAACAATGTTTTAAATGGGTTCTCGGATAGTGACTTGGCTGGACATTTGAATGATAGAAGGAGCACAAGCAGAATGGTTTTCTATCTAAATGATAGCGTTATAACTTGGGTCTCGCAGAAGCAACGTTGTGTAGCTCTGTCATCATGCGAAGCAGAGTTCATGGCTGCTGCCGCAGCAGCTTGTCAAGCTATATGGCTTCGAAATGTACTAAGTCAGATCACTTCAGAGTTTGTTGGTCCAGTGGTGTTATGTATCGACAACAGCTCAGCTATAGATTTAGCAAAAAATCCGGTATTTCATGGAAGAAGCAAGCACATAGATGCGCGCTATCACTTTCATTAGAGAATGTGTGGAACGAGGTGAGGTCATTTTGAAGCATGTCAATACCAACGAGCAGCGAGCTATATATCAGAACCAAGTTTGAAGACATGAGAAAACTGTTGGGAGTTAAAAGTTTGAATGGACATGTTTGAGCTTAAGGGGGGGTTGTTGGAAAAATAATCTCAAACATATGTCTAAATATGTTAATGTTTTATCTGTTTTAGATGTTCAACTGGTGTTCTTATTTTTAGGAACATGGAATAAGTAAGTTGTTAGGATTTGATTTGGTTTGCTTGAACTCCTATTTTATCAGAGATGATTGACGTAGAGGTTGTTGGTGATTGAGTCTTTATTTCCTATATGTACTCGTTTCTTTATCAGAAATAAAATGTCTCTTGCTAGTTTATGTAGATCAAATCTCTTATGCTAAAACAGTTATATAAGATATATAATATATATCTGTTAACATCATCTCGGCTCTGGAGTTCTGCAGTAGCTTGATGCTACCGTTGCATGCTGGTTCTTGCTCCTACTCGTGAACAAGCATAAAAGGTTGAGAAGGTTATGCAAGCACTTGTTGTGAAGATTTATGCCTCTGTGGATGGAATTCATCATGTTTATCACGATACGCGAATCCTCTCACGTGGAGTTCATGTTGTGGTTGGTATTCATGGTAGTGTATTCAACAAATTGCAAAGACAATCACTTCGTTCAGATCACATCAAAAATGACTGTTCTGTTATGGACCATGTTGATGACTTTCCCTCAAGAGGTTTACAGGATTGGGTATATGTCTTTCCATTGATCTATGTTCACTGTTCAGTATGATCTTCAATTCTTGGGTGGTGTTGTATTTAACAGGCTATCCGATGCAACTCTACCAGCTTGTTTCCGCTGTTCATAATGCACGGTCTCTGTTTGTGCTTTCTTATACCATGTCTATTGGAAAATGTGGGTAGTAAGCCCCAAACTGATGAGCTATGAAGCACGGACACGTCACTTGCCTGACGAACTACGCAATAGACTCGCCGGGGACACAGCAGTGCGGCAGTTCGTGTGGCAGTGCGGATTGGGTGCGCCAAGTGGCGTGTCCACGTATTTTGTCAACAGGGTGCGCGAAGACGCGGGAAGAGGGACACGGGAAGGGTGAAAGAGAAGTGTCCTAAATCCAATCATGGATGGTGAGTTAGGATAAACTTTCTTGTAATCTTAGTAGGTTTTATGATTATTAGTGAAAGACATATTTGTCTTTATACGGGCTTTATCTATTTAAATTATTTTAAATCAGATGTTCCATAGTTTAGAGTAAAGCTTCTAGAATTATAATGAGATTATAATAATGAGATCTAGAAGATGATAACACTAGACTTAAAACTGTTCCTGATCATAGGATAACTGATTGGAAGTTAGTTAATCCGTAAAGATCAGTACATACTTTGCTAACTTCCTAGGAAGGATGTCTGTTCTCATTGACATTTGTGTGATGACACTATAGCTAGTATGTAGGTGCTTATTAGAGAATAAGTTCACTTAACATGACTCGATCAGTGGAGCAACTAATGGAGATTACTCACGTAGCGATAGTTGTTCACTAAGTGATAGTTGTACAAGTTTCCTTAGACTTGAGATCGTTAGAGTAATCTTGTATATAATGAACTATGCTTTGGCTTAGTCCTTAGTCTCAAGGACACCCATTAGGTCTATTCTGGGCATAGGGATTTGTGTATGGAGATAGTTAACGGTCAATAAAGGATCAACCCCTTCCAGTAAAGGAAGAGAATATCCTATGTTATTCTTATTATGCTAGTTCCGGAATCTCTGGGCAGAGTGAATGAAATTGGAAAGGAGTTTCTAATTTGCATTAATATGAACTATGTGATGTGCTAAAAATAATTTAAAATTGATTGCAAGTGCACAATCTCGTTTTAGTAAATTTAAATTCGTTCCGTAGAGACTAATATTTTCGCGATCCTTAATTTTTAATTTAATCGAACTAGGATAAGTGGATTTTTGATTTAGATTTTACCCTAATTAATTACTAAATGAAAATCTAATTATTCTAAAACTTAATTATTCTATAAATTTAAAAATTCTAAATTCGAATTAAATCTAAATTCAAAATTATTCTAAGATTAATCTAAAAATAATTCTAAATTCAAATTAAACTAGAATTTATTTTAAGAAATTATTTACATAAAATTAAATTTTGAATTATCACTATTTAAAATTTAAAAATGATTTTTATGAAAAGAAAATTCTAAGAAAATTTCGGCATTGATTTGTTTGTAATTACAACTAGCCAAAAGAACAAACCAAATTCATTTTTGAACCAGGAACCCAGTAAACTCATTCGAACAAAACCAACATTATCAAAATCGACAAATTTAAACAGCAAACAAATTCGCAGCAAAAATCCATTATAACTAAAAACTCAAACTTCGAACTAAAATGAAATCAACAAATCAGCTAAATACGCTACACAACCACAAGGACAGGGGCGAGTCGTTTGAAAAAAAAATGACAAATGCGCAGATAAAAACCAACGAACAACAGCAACTCAACGCGAAGAAATCAGGACCGAGGCGACTCGGTAAAACAGAAAACCTCAGAACTAAACTCAGACGAACATTAAACACAGAAACGCGAAAACAACTAAACTCGACTAAGACTCAAATTCCGACTAAAAACTAACAGAAAAACATGACTTAACCAATGACGCATTCCAGAATTCGTACTGAGTCGACTCAGACAAAATTAAGAACAAAATTAAAACAAAAATTAACAAAAACGAAATTAAGAACAAAGGGTAGGGGTTTGGGCGCGTATAAATTGAAAAAGGGGAAAGAGGGAGGGGGAGAGAGAGAGAGAGAGAGAGAGAGAGAGAGAGAGAGAGAGAGAGAGAGAGAGAGAGAGAGAGAGAGAGAGAGAGAGAGAGAGAGAGAGAGCGAGCGAAATTAAGAACAAAGGGTAGGGATTTGGGCGCGTATAAATTGAAAGAGGGGAAAGAGGGAGGGGGAGAGAGAGAGAGAGAGAGAGAGAGAGAGAGAGAGAGAGAGAGAGAGAGAGAGAGAGAGAGATGGGTTCATGTGTGTGGTCTTTGCAGTGAAGAAATGAAGAGACGAAGAAAGAAAACGCAGGTTGAACAAGAATATTAAGGGGAGAATGTGGAGTTTGGAACCAGAAGAAGAAAAGAAGAGAATGGGTTTGTGTGAATTGAAATGGAATGGAGACGAAGAACAGTGTATTGTGTTTTTGTGGGTTTTAATCGAAGACAAGGAAATAAAAGGAAATGGACTTGGTTCAAAGAAAAACAGGTGAATTTTATGTTTCGAATAAACAAAATAAAACAGGTAAAATACGTACTGAAAATTAAAAGCTAATATTTTTGTGATTTTTTTTTAATTTAAATTACACTAACACTCAAAGCATAAAAATTTAGATCTACAACTATAAATTATGAAACCCACATTAAAATGGAGATTTAAAGGGGCTCAAATTAAAAATTATAACTACGAACAAGAAAAATAAAAATCGTTACTTTCAACCTATAGTGGTTAGCATTTTGCTACTTTGTCCACTATATGGATTTACGAAAATAACGAAATCTATGTAAAATAAACGAGAGAGCAAGACAAGAAATTAAAGGAAATGAAATTGCATTAAAATTAAAAAGAGTGTTTACAAGATTTGAAACAAAAAAAATACAAAAAATTAAATCTACCCTAAAATCTAAGTTGATAAATACAAGGGGGTGAGGGGGTATTTATAGGATAGGAATTAGGGTTAAGGGGGTGTTGGGTAAATCCCCACCATACATTTGGGGTGTGTGGTAGTGAAATCCTAGCCATCTATTTGTTTCCTTCCCCCTTAAGCTTTGAAGAGTTGATCTTGGACATACACTTATGTAATGTGTTGGGATGATCTCCACCTTCCACATGTCCTCCAAGATTCCTTTTCCACCAAGCTCCTAACTATTTTTCCTCTTTTCATTTAAGTCCTTTTTCTTCCTCTTTTTCTCTTCCTTACTCTTTATTTCTTTATTTTGTCATTTCTTTATTTATTTACGAATTTCCTGAAATGCAACAAAATAATTTATTAAAATACGAGTTCAAGCAATAAATAGGTAATAAAAATATGCAAAAATATGCACTTATCAAATGCCCCCATGCCTATCTTTTGCTCGTCCTCGAGTAAAACAAAAAGAAAAAATAAAATCTAGATAAAAAGTCCTATACTCCTTTTCGTAGGTGTGACGGTTGCATTTGGCATATGCAACCAGCCCTTTAAAACCCCTAGGCAGCCCTAGTGGACGAGTGAGGTCTTGTGAGGGCCTATAGTGAATGTACCCACAAAATCCATATAGTTCGTATAAAAGATTACATGATAATGCAACACCACACATACATGTCCTCTCATGATACATCAACTTAAGAATCAAAATGAATTTGAAAAGTCTTGGTGTGGAAAGTGCAAGGATTCACATAGTTTACTTAAAGAAGCATGCACGAGTGATTACAAGTTCATGTCAAGTGCAAAAATTATTGCAAACCAAGCTAAGTCTACAAGAGCACACCTTAGAGTCAAAACTTGAGATCTCATATGCAAAAGAAACAAGCAATACCTCACATTTCACTCACAAAAGAACTTTCACTCAAGAACAAAGGTAAGTGCATCACTCAATTCCAACAAAATCAAAAGCATGCTTGACCTTTGGTATCATTCTAACTTAAACACAACATACATCAATGATGACAATCAAAAGGTCTTTATTTGGGTTGTAATGGGGCTAGGGACAGGGTATGTCAAGTAAGGCCAAAACAAGGTGAAGTGTCAAAAGCTAGTAGTCACCATGGAAATCATGCACAACACCAAACTTCCTCCCCACACAATTATTTTTCTATTTTCAAAAAGACTTGACTAGTCGAATGAAGGAGGATTACAAAAACATAAGTATGCTCTCATATATTTTTTTTCTTTTTTTTTTTTCTTTTTTTTTCTTTTTTTTAATTTTTTTTATTTTTTCAATGAGAGCTAATATAAGCAACCATAATCCTTCTTTAGATTTAACTTGAAAATCGACTAACAAGGTAACTAACAAAACATATATTTCCTCAAAAGTTATGAACAAAAGTAAACCCGTTTCACACACCTTATTACTCCCTCAAGTTCCTACTAGCCTTTGACAAAATGGGATCAAGTATACGTTAGGCTGTACAAGAAAAAGGTCTTAGGCGAGTAATGTGGTGTGTCACCGAAAGAATTTGATTAAGCTCAAAGGGATAACTAATTGATCACATAAGAATGGTGTGGATAATTTGGAAATATGGGTTATTCCTAAATGCCTTTATCATCTTATCATCAATCAATGTCATGTGTTTCAAGAAAGAACTCAAACAAGTGCTAGCAATGCAAATGACAAGTGGACACTCAAGCAAACGAATATAAATGCAAAAGATGTGCATATAGGCTCAAAACTCACTTCGTGTGGTAGAACATAATCAATCTCAAGTAAAGGTATCCTCAATGCACCTACTTGTACTCAAAGCATGAGAACCAAATCATCTTACACCTAATCATGACCTTATAATTTCTTGCACAAATCAAATAAGTCTACTAGTTTCACCTTGCTAGTGTAATTGTGTGGATAAGAAATTAGCAAATCACTTCTCAATCAAAAGCTAAAGGATCACAAGATTATCATAGCATGTAAGGGTGCATCAAGCAACTAGCAATTAATTAACTAGACTAGAATAAGATTAGAACTTTTTTTGTGATTTTTTCATTTTTTTAATTTTTTTCTGATTTTTATATTTACGCTAAAAACCCTCCCCCATACCTAAATCATGCATTGTCCTCAATGTATGCAAATGCAAGAGAAATGAGTAACTGAGACGAGGTAATACCTGATAAGGGATGACGGAGACGAATGAAAATGAAAAACAACTAATTAACACGACTCACGCACACAATTCCTCCCCCATACCTGAATCACGAGGGGAGGCAAAACAAAACAACCGAATCAGCCGATGCCGTTTGGAAAATTGGGGTGCAGCTTTGAGAAAGAATCAAGACATTTTTGAAAATTTCGATTAGAAAAGACTTTCTCAAGCAACACGGTGTCATTGAATCTTATAGAACAAGTTTCACTAATGTTCTCCCTAAACCAACTTAAGACTTCTTTATTTTGATCAAGCAAATTAGAGACAATGAAAGTTTTGTCATGGGGTGAATCACTAGGAATGACATAGGATAAGGGTCCATCTTTTCCTAAAGGCTGTTGATCAAACTCGGGAAGATACAAAGTCGAGTCAAATGTAGGAGGTGTTCCCACTGGACTCTTAACAACATGCGCAACACGAACAACCTCGGGTGAGGTCTCCCACTTGGAACAAATTTCATTAAAATCTCCTAACAATGCATGAAATGTGGGTGGTTCACCACCAGAAGTTTTAACAACGGGTTCAACACTAACATCCTCGGGTGGGGTCTCCCACGGGGAACAAATGTCTTCCAACTTTCTCAACATCTCTTCTGAGTTCATGTCCCTAAACGACTCATGAAGCTCTTTATTAGACGCATAGTTGACTTTGAAATCTTCTTTGAGAAGAAACTCAACCTCAATATCTTCAAAGCTAGACCATGTGATAAAATTATTGACCACATTAACCCCTATTGGTTGCTCAAAAAGCTCGTTGGGTTCTTTTCCGACATTGAAAATGTTAAGATCAATGGTCATGTTCCCGAAAGTGAGTTTCATCGAACCATCCTTACAATTAATCAAGGCATTGGATGTAGCAAGAAAAGGTCGTCCTAGAATGATCGGGATTTGGTTCTTAGGATTCGTGACGGGTTGAGTCTCGAGGACAACAAAGTCAAACAGGAAGATAAAATCACCAATTTTAATCAAGACATCTTCAATTAATCCCTTGGGCATTTTTATAGAACGATCGGCGAGTTGAAGTGTCATATTGGTCTTTTTGAGCTCGCCTAAACCTAGGGCTTGATAAACGGAATATGGAAGAAAGTTCACACTAGCACCTAAGTCAAGTAAAGCCTTGTCCACGAAAGTATTACCTATGACACATGAAATAGTTGGACAACCGGGGTCCTTGTACTTCACGGGAATTTGGTTAGAAATAATTGAGCTCACTTGGGACGTCAAAAAGGCTTTCTTAGGGACGTGAGTAGTTCGCTTATGTGTGCACAAATCTTTTAGACATTTCGCATACGAAGGAATTTGTTGAATCGCGTCTAAAAGAGGGATGTTGACTTTGACTTGGTTAAAAACTTCTAAGATCTTGTCCATTTGGGCCGTTTGTTTAGGAGAAATGAGTCGTTGAGGGTAAGGAGCTTTAGGCTTAAAGACTCGTTCATTAGGTTCTTCGGGGACGAGTTTTGTCCCACTCGTTGATCTTTGTTCCTTTGAACTCTCGGGTTCAAGATTAGTGTTTGGTTCAGAATTTAACTCGTCTTCTTCGGGAGACTTGTCACCGACATGATTTTCTACTTGCTTACCAGACCTTAAGGAAATGACAACGTTTACATTGTGAGGAGGTCTATGATTAAGAGGAAATTTAGGATTGACCTCGGTTTGACTTGGAAGTTTGTTCTTCTCTCGCTCACAAATAACGTTGGCTAATTGGCTCACTTGAACCTCTAACTTAGATATGGCTTGAGTACAAGCATTTAAAATTTACCTATCTTGAGTCATGGTTTGCATGAAGGTTTGTTGAGATTGAGCCAAATTAGTTGTTGATTTTAGAAGAGCATCGAGAGTCTTTTCCAAGGAATTAATTCTCTTATCCGACTCATGAAAGCCGGGTGAGTGGGCGGGAGCTTGAGTTGAATAAGTAACGTTATTTTGAGGCGCGTTTGAAAAAGGACCTTGGTTTAGATAGTTCGGCTTTTGAAAAGAAAGTGGTGGAGATTAGAAGTTCTGGCCTTGGTTCCACGAGAAATCCGGGATTGTAAGTCGGCGCAAACGGGTCATTCCTAGGCCTAGGTTGAAACATTGCATTCACTTGCTCAAAGTCGGGACAATGTTGAGAATCAAAGTTCGAAGAATTAAAATTTGGGTACATAGACATAGCTGGGGGACCACTATGCATTTCTAAAGCTTCAAGTCGTCTAGTAAGAGTAGCTAATTTGGCATCGGTTGCAATCGAATTCCCGATCGAATGCAAACCCCTAGATGAACTAGATGGCTCGTTGGACTTATGAGGTTCCCTAGTAGACTCCCATAACATAGTCTTCTCGGCTAATTCTTCTAAAAACGCCCACCCTTCGTCCTCATCCTTCTCCATGAATTTACCTTGCCACATAGACTCTAACAACACGGTTGTTGGACTATCTAGGGCCTCGTAGACAATCTTACAAAGTCTCCACTTTTCTATTCCGTGGTGGGGGCATTGTGATAAAAGATTTTTAAAGCGATCAAAATATTTCCAAAAAGGCTCGTTTTCCTTTTGATGAAATTGATTTATTTCGTTTGTAATTCTCGTAGTCTTATGGTTTGGAAAATATTTCTTAAGAAAAATTACCACAAATCCCTCCCACGTGGAAATAGAATTAACCGATAGGCTATACAACCATTTTTTAGCATTTTCTTTAAGCGCAAAATTAATGAGTCTAATCCTAATCGAGTCCTCGGTTAATTGTTGGAGTTTTTGTAAGGCACAAACCTCCTCAAATTCATGAATGAAAAGATACGGGTCCTCACCTTCACTCCCGGTAAATTTGGGTAACATGCTAATATGTTGAGCTT
Organism: Saposhnikovia divaricata; assembly: GCA_036435485.1. Lineage (NCBI taxonomy): Eukaryota > Viridiplantae > Streptophyta > Magnoliopsida > Apiales > Apiaceae > Saposhnikovia > Saposhnikovia divaricata. The sequence continues at coordinate 42,508,018 of CM071599.1, forward strand.
TGATCTCGAAATTATTACCATTTACAGGAGGAAGAGTGATACACGAGGGTTGGGCAGAACAGGTGGGGTAGCAATGGTCCTTCAGAGACATGGTCATGTTTACTATTGGTTCGAAATTATCTAAAGACTCGGAATCAGAAGAAATCCCAAACGACCTCACTAGTCTAAAAGAATTATCCCTAATCCAAATATTTCGCATAAACCATGTAAGGAAACACATAGCAAATAAGTGCGATAAAATAAACACACAAAAAGAAAGGGGTGAAAAATTAAAAGAAAAAAAATATTCTAACCCTAGGGTTCCTTAATAAAATAACTAGACCTTGCTCCTAACTTTAAGGGCTACCAAAAACTAGGTAAATCAATAATTATTTGAACCGGCTTGGCTAGGTAGGTGCAAGCATTGCCAAGAGGCTAAACACTAGCCTAGACACCAAAACCTTAATTGGCCAGGTCAGGTTTCGCTTTCCTAGACACCAAAAAGTCGAGATTCCTAGGGGAAAACGTTTAATTAATTTTATTAATGGCTAGGGTATGCAAAATGAGGGATTCATTGTTTTTGGGCTAAGGAAAGAGTGATGAAATTCCTTCCCTTATCTTATGAGAGGTTTGCCCTTAAGATTTATTTACAAAATGATGCAACAAACAAAGAGGTATAAAAAACTATAAACATTTACGGACGCTTAACTACGTGCTCTAACTAAAGAAAAGAAAGAATTTAACGTACCTTGGGGTCCTCCAGCGATCACCACAATTATATGGTACAAAAAATTAAAAACTAGAAAATAAAAATCTAGATGATGTGCCCTAAGTGATTAAATGCATGATAAATCCATGTAGTGGACAAAGTAGCAAAATGCTAACCACTATGGGTTGAAAGTAACGATTTTTATTTTTCTTATTCGTAGTTATAATTTTTAATTTGAGCCCCTTTAAATTTCCATTTTAATGTGGGTTTCATAATTTATAATTGTAGATCTAAATTTTTATGCTTTGAGTGTTAGTGTAATTTAAATTAAAAAAAATCACAAAAATATTAGCTTTTAATTTTCATTACGTATTTTACCTGTTTTTATTTTGTTTATTCGAAACATGAAATTCCCCTATTTTTCTCTGAACGAAGTCCATTTCCTTTTATTTCCTTGTCTTCGATTAAAACCCACAAAAACACAATACACTGTTCTACGTCTCCATTCCCTTTCAATTCACACAAACCCATTCTCTTCTTTTCTTCTTCTCGTTCCAAACTCCACATTCTCCCTTAAATTTTCTTGTTCAACCTGCGTTTTCTTTCTTCGTCTCTTCATTTCTTCACTGCAAAGACCACACACATGAACCCATTTCTCCCTCTCTCTCTCTCTCTCTCTCTCTCTCTCTCTCAATTTATACGCGCCCAAACCCCTACCCTTTGTTCTTAATTTCGTTTTAATTTCATTTTTGTTATTTTCGTTTTAATTTTGTTTTTAATTTTGTCTGAGTCGACTCAGTACAAATTCTGGAATGTGTCATTTGGTTAAGTCGCGTTTTTCTGTTAGTTTTTAGTCGGAATTTGAGTCTTTGTCGAGTTTGGTTGTTTTCGCGTTTCTGTGTTTAGTGTTCGTCTGAGTTTAGTTCTGAGGTTTTCTGTTTTACCGAGTCGCCTCGGTCCTGATTTCTTCGCGTTGAGTTGCTGTTGTTCGCTGGTTTTTATCTGCGCATTTGTCAATTTTTTTCAGACGACTCGCTCTTGTCCTTGTGGTTGTGTAGCGTATTTAGCTGATTTGCTAATTTCGTTTTAGTTCAAAGTTTGAGTTTTTAGTTGTAATGGATTTTTGCTGTGAATTTGTTTGCTGTTTAAATTTGTAGATTTTGATAATGTTGGTTTTGTTCGAATGAGTTTACTGGGTTCCTGGTTCACAAATGCTTTTGGTTTGTTCTTTTGGCTAGTTGTAATTACAAACAAATCATGCCGAAATTTTCTTAGAATTTTCTATTTATAAAAATCGTTTTTAAATTTTAAATAGTGATAATTCAAAATTTAATTTTCTGTAAATAATTTCTTAAAATAAATTCTAGTTTAATTTGAATTTAGAATAATTTTAAGATTAATCTTATAATAATTTAGAATTCTTAGAATAATTTAGAATTTAGATTTAATTCGAATTTAGAATTTTTAAATTTATAGAATAATTCTAGAATAATTAAGTTTTAGAATAATTTAGAATAATTAGATTTTCATTTAGTAATTAATTAGGGTAAAATCAAAATCCAAAATCCACTTGTCCTAGTTCGATTAAATTAAAAATTAAGGATCGCGAAAATATTAGTCTCTGCAGAACGAATTTAAATTTACTAAAACGAGATTGTGCACTTGCAATCAATTTTAAATTATTTTTAGCACATCAAATTTTTGGCGCCGCTGCTGGGAACTAATTATTTTTTGCTCCTTAGCTTTTAATTTTTCGGATTAGCTCTTTTCTCACCAATTTTCTTGTTTCATTTTTTCGAGGAATTTGGAGGAAAATTCGGGAAACTTGGAATAAAGCGGAAGAATTTTCTCGGAATTTTTGAAGTTTTGCTTGAGTAAACCGTATCTCTCCCCTCTTTTGTTTTTTTATTTAGAAAATCACAAAAAAATAAAAAATCACAAAAATCACAAAAAATTAAAAATTTAAAATCCAAAAAATTAGTTGTAATCACATAATTGTTGCATAAAAATAACGAAAGCTATGTAAAATAAACGAGAGAGCAAGACAAGAAATTAAAGGAAATGAAATTGCATTAAAATTAAAAAGAGTGTTTACAAGATTTGAAACAAGAAAAATACAAGAAATTAAATCTACCCTAAAATCTAAGTTGATAAATACAAGGGGGTGAGGGGATATTTATAGGATAGGAATTAAGGTTAACGGGGGTGTTGGGTAAATCTACACTATACATTTGGGGTGTGTGGTGGTGAAATCCTAGCCATCTATTTGTTTCCTTCCCCCTTAATCTTTGAAGAGTTGATCTTGGCCATACAGTTATGTAATGTGTTGGGATGATCTCCACCTTCCACATGTCCTCCAAGATTCCTTTTCCACCAAGCTCCTAATTCTTTTTCCTCTTTTCATTTAAGTCCTTTTTCTTCCTCTTTTTCCCTTCCTTGCTCTTTATTTCTTTATTTTGTCATTTCTTTATTTATTTACGAATTTCCTGAAATGCAACAAAATAAATTATTAAAATACGAGTTCAAGCAATAAATAGGTAATAAAAATATGCAAAAATATGCACTTATCACTATGCATTATGAATAAGGAATCATATGATTAAATTTGATAGGCTTGACACGAGTTCCATGCCTTGTATTTAATCAGGATATTGTAGGGTAGAATGAATTAAATTGTACGGTAACTTTTCACTGACTAGGTTATAGGTATTCTAAGCACTGAATTCATATTATCCGGATAGTCGCGATATGCTGAGAAGTATTCCTCACGATGTAGAATAAATATGATTAATTATTTAATTAATTATATTTAATGAATTAGAAGAATTCATATAAATAATAATAAAATAGTTTTATTATTATTTATTTCTACTACTAGCTTAATATTGAACCTACAGGGTCACACAATAAAATAGACTGATTTATTGATGGAGGAATTAATTAATAAAGGCTAGTATTTATTTATTTGTGAAATAAATAATTTATTAGCAATTTTATACTTGATTAAATAAGATTTAATTGATTATAAATTAATTAAGAAGAGTTCTTAATATTATTAATTAAGAATTTAATTTAAGAAATTAAATCAAGTGAGAGAATTATTTTCTAAAGAGTTTAGAAAAAGAATTAATGATTAAAAGAGTTTTTAATGTTAATTAAATTGATTAATAGGATTAATTGATTTATGGGGTTAATAATTATATTATTTTATAGGAAATGTTCAGCTGAAATATTTGCTTATAAATATATCATTATAAACCCTCAAAAGGTGAACCCTATTTTTACACTACGTAAAAAAACAAAGAGGCATCCCTATCTTTCTCTCAACCATCTCTTCCTCTCTCATTCAATCACTCTCTTGGTGGATACTTGTGGAGTGCTTCACATACTGAAGAGCAACTTCTAGGAGGCCATATTCATCATCCTTGGATAAAGGTTAGAATCGATCCCACATATTTATCAATTAATTTTACATATTGTATATGCGATATATATGTATAAAATTGTGATTCACGCTTTTGTATATGCATATAATTCCTTCAATGGTATCAGAGCATAGGTTGTATGCATATAGATTCATCTATAAATTTTCAGAATTTTGAATGACGTGTGAATTTATTACGGATTTTACAAGTTTATTTTGATTTAATTATGAATTAATTCCAAATAAATTTTACTTTGATATTTGGCCACAGATCCGGGTTCTACAATTGTTGTGGATCGTCTGGATATTTTTTATAATTTTCTGATGTGTAGATTATTTATTATGAATTTTTAAAATTGTTTTAATTAAATTAGTAATAAAATTATATACATCTGATTGAATTATGTGAATGAATATTTGATTGCACGGGAAACAAGATGTTGATTATGATGCCTGATTGCTGTACTAACATTATCTGCACGTTCTGCACTTGGACTGTTGTGTACTGATTGATTATATTTTTATTATTCTGTCGGCGGCTGAGCAAATTGGCGGTGGGACCGCGCTGAAGAGGTCGTAACGCATCCTAGTGATGCGTTATAGCGTGTTTTCGGCTAAGAGAACTGTAACGCATGTAGGACATGCGCGATAGCGGCTTACAAACCCGTAACGCATATACGACTTGCGCGATAGGGTGGTTATGCGTTGTGTCAGCAGACGCGTCAGGTGATGTCATCAGATGACGTCAGCATTGTGTGGATGAGGTACAGAACTTGTTTTGGCTCGTTTGGACGCATCCGAACTCCGATTGAGACGTGCAATATATTGTTGGATTCGTTTTTCCGAGACAGATCTGATGGTGTGGTCAAATATTTTTATAAAAATAGTTTTGAACTATTTATTGCTTCAAAAGTGTTTTAAAGCATGTTTTTAAGTGTTTAATTTTTTTAATGCAAATTGTGATATATAGAGATGTATATAATTGTGTTATATATTATAATATGCCTACCTTTATGTTCCTTTATGTTTAAATATGTGATATATGCCTTTGTTTACCATGCGATGATAGATCTATGTGAATTTAAATCAACATAAGGCGTAGTTTAGACGTTTTAGAATTTGTGAAATTGTTTCACAAATTTAATATAAATAAATATTATGTACATAATCATGAGACTCTTGTGTTTGTGAAACACGTAATTAAATATGAATTTTCAATATTGAGATAAAGGATGATTCTGTCAAAAACGGATTACGATCTGTAAGAAAGGGGTATTAAGTGACGGCTCTTGACAATGCCCCCCCCCCCGATCTGGGAATCATCCAATTATCGATTATTGATTTAAAATATTTAATTTAAAAGGAAGAATCTCTTTATAATATGATTATGATTGTAACATAATATAATACCTCTAATATTAAATAAGTCAAGTTGTAATTGGCTAAAGACACAAAAGGGTTTATGTCGGTTTTGGTCTTCCAACATAAAGAAAGTGTTTCTTGTTTTCGGTGCATTGTCGTTTCGTGCTACAGCCGAGGGCTTTGTTACTGATCAACATGAAAGTACTTGTCTGTTACATTAGATGTGTACAAAATTAGATTTTAGTGGTCGTTACGTGCTACAGCCGTGGGCTATTGGAATCTGATTTAATTGTACGAGATGTTGGTTCTGACCTGACTTTATAATATTGGATTTTGTAGTGTTTTTATTATAGATTTAGATTATCTATTAAACTTAAAACACGTTAGACTTATAGGTTCGTACGAAAATGTTTCGTAACCTTAGTAAAATAAAAACCCTATTTTATTAAATATCAAGTGATAAAATGGCCAAAGGCACAACGGGCTTGTGTCGGTCATAGCCTTCCAACATGGTAGAAAGTGGTTCTTATTTTAGGGCATTGTCATTTCGTGCCATAGCCGAGGGCTTTGTTTCTGAAATAGGGGGTACTGGTCTATTACATTAGATGCGTGAATTAATTAGAGTTCAATGGTCGTTACGTGCCACAACCGTGGGTTATTGAAATCTGATTTAATTTAAACGAGATGTTGGGTTTGACTTGACTTAGAATATTGAGTTTGTCGTGCCACAGCCGTGACTCAATGATTCAAGAGGCTAACGATTTATTAGGGAATAATTGAGATGTAATTGACAAGAGTTATCTACCTATGGAACATCACATGGCGTTTCGTGCTACAACCGTGGTTGTGTGATGGAAAGTAGGATCCCTATTCTCACTAGCATTGTGAATGCTCAGTTATACATATAGAGGGTTATATAACTTAGATAAAATAGTGGGAGTCGCCAATGAATAAAGACCCGATTCATCTGGTGTTAAGATTATAAAATCGAATATTCTACTTATGTTGTTAATTTTATTTAAATATTTTAAAATATAAATGTGATGTCTTCTGCACTGTAGAAATAGCATAATGAATGCTAGGTCAATGACTTGTTGACAAGGAAAGTGAGAATAGTTTTCACAGGTAGAATAGATTGTTTTTCGTCTTGAACTCACCAATCTTCGCAAGTTGTGAGAGAAGTATCTAACAATGAGTGAGATGTCTCATTTTGTTCATCTACAAGGGTTGTTAAATGAATAAGTTAGGGACATTGATATAAGATATCGAAGTTGTTTATCGATAACAACAGTTTAGCAATATTTATGTCAATGACTTTGTTTTATATGATCAATTAGATTGTTCATTTATATAACTGGTCTTTAGATAGATATATAGTTAATTCAAGATGTCATCTTGAAATCTCATTGTAAGAATAAAGATCAAGATGTGATCTTGAGGTCTTATTATAGGAATAGGAAGGTGAGTTGAAAAGACACAATCTTTAAGATAAGTGTTAGCCAAGAAAACAAAGGTATTAGACTTCCACTGAATAAGGATATGATATTGGAATTGGATTATGTAATATAAGTCTTACAGAATCAAGGAAGTAAAAGGTTAGTGTAACCTCAACTTCAATATTAGTTTGTTAATAGTTGAAATGAATAAGTCCATAAGTCAATCATCTACTTGGGTATTAGACATCACTTAGGTTCAAGGATTACGAATCTTAACCAAAGGACAAGTAGATAGCTAGACATCGATGAAGTCCTACATAATTGAAATAGAACAACCGTTGTTGTTTCAATTATGAGAACTTGTTGGTTTGTTGTGTTGTTGGACTTATGGATTATATGTTTCATATTGAACAAACTAGATATAATGAGATAGATCAGGTTTGATACCTTGTCACAATTAATGACGATCATTGTAAATAAGGATATGTGTATTTGTTGAAATACAAAATCCAAGTTTTATTGATAGGTTCAATGAATGCTGAGGTATGACAACGAACTATTTAGGAGTATTGGAAACATTCAATGAGATTGAGGTTTGTCAATATTTAAATAGTCTGATCCTGAATTATCTCACATATCATGATATTAGTTCACTGAAGACTCTTGTTAGACAAGGTTCAGTTCATAGTGAATGATATCAATAATTCCTGTATCTATTAAGAAAATGACTTAGTAGAATAGTCAAACTACTCGATAAGGTATCCTCAACACACGTTAACTAAAGTCTCCATGAGATGTGGATTAAGGAAACACAAGTCTCAATTAATCCACATCTCATGGAGACTTTAGTTAACGTGTGTTGAGGATACCTTATCGAGTAGTTTGACTATTCTACTAAGTCATTTTCTTAATAGATACAGGAATTATTGATATCATTCACTATGAACTGAACCTTGTCTAACAAGAGTCTTCAGTGAACTAATATCATGATACTATGCTGAGGTATGTACAAATAATTTGATAATTTTGGTTATCATTAGAATTAAGCTATCAAAGAATTTCTTCTTGGACTAGAGTTAGGCCTCGAATAAACTAAGGGTGATGATCTATGTTGATAGATCATAAGAGGTCTGACGTATAATAATGTACATTGATTGGATGCTAAAGTGTTTAGCATGGACATTCCAAGTGATGTTTCATAATGATGAACATGGGAGAATATCTCTCTGAGAGAGAGGACACGTGAATGTCTCTGAGAATCATTTTAATCCATTCTGTGTTACATGATATGTACAAATAATGATATTTCTTGTTGTGACAAGCAAATATCAATCTACTCCTAGGAGAAAAGGATCAGATGACAATAAAATGTCGTAGTATACTTGAGAAGGCATGGCGATATATTTATTTTCTCTGATGGATCTAAATTAAAACTAAAGGTCCTTGTAGACTCAAGTTTTAATTAACATCAGTTTGATAGTAGATTCATTTCGGGGCACTTGATAGTCCTGAGAGGAAAGACAGTAAGTTGAAATAGTTTCAAGTAGTAGACACTCATTAATATTAGATCAGAAACCATAGTGTGTTTTGTTGCAAGTGTTGCAACAGTGGATTGGAAAACTAGTTTCTGTGTTGGGTTAGTTCCTGGAATATAATAAGTAATTGAGTTGTAATGTGACAACTCAAGGGCATCAGATTAGCGCATGCTAGGGAACCGTGACCCCATCTAAAGTCTAAACACATATTGCGGCTCTCTCATCCGATAATGGAGATAGTTGATAGAGAGAGGTTATCAATATTGAGTAAGTTGACATACACAAACAACGTAGTAGACCCATTGTTAAAGCCGTTTCTTAGACTCACTTTGATCTTCACATAGTGAAGATGGGTATGGGATACTGAAATGATTGGTTTTAGTACAAGTGGGAGATTGAAAGAGAAGTGTCCTAAATCCAATCATGGATGGTGAGTTAGGATAAACTTTCTTGTAATCTTAGTAGGTTTTATGATTATTAGTGAAATACATATTTGTCTTTATACGGGCTTTATCTATTTAAAGTGTTTTAAATCAGATGTTCCATAGTTTAGAGTAAAGCTTCTAGAATTATAATGAGATTATAATAATGAGATCTAGAAAATGATAACATTAGACTTAAAACTGTTCCTGATCATAGGATAACTGATTGGAAGTTAGTTAATCCGTAAAGATCAGTACATACTTTGCTAACTTCCTAGGAAGGATGTCTGTTCTCATAGGCATTTGTGTGATGACACTATAGCTAATATGTAGGTGCTTATTAGAGAATAAGTTCATTGAACATGACTCGATCAGTGGAGCAACTAATGGAGTTTACTCACGTGTCGATAGTTGTTAACTAAGTGATAGTTGTACAAGTGTCCTTAGACTTGAGATCGTTAGAGTAATCTTGTATATAATGAACTATGCTTTGGTTTAGTCCTTAGTCTCAAGGACACCCATTAGGTCTATTCTGGGCATAGGGATTTTTGTATGGAGATAGTTAACAGTCAATAAAGGATCTACCCCTTCCAGTAAAGGAAGAGAATATCATATGCTATTCTTATTATGCTATTTCCGGAATCTCTAGCCAGAGTGAATGAAATTACAAAGGAGTTTCTAATTTGCATTAATATGAACTATGCATTATGAATAAGGAATCATATGATTAAATTTGATAGGCTTGACATGAGTTCCATGCCTTGTATTTAATGGGGATATTGTAGGGTAGAAGGAATTAAATTGTACGGTAACTATTCAATGACTAGGTTCTCGGTATTCTAAGCAGTGAATTCATATTATCCGGATAGTCGCGATATGCTGAGAAGTATCCCTCACGATGTAGAATAAATATGATTAATTATTTAATTAATTATATTTAATGAATTAGAATAATTCATATAAATAATAATAAAATAGTTTTATTATTATTCATTTCTACTACTGGCTTAATATTGAACCTACAGGATCACACAATAAAAGAGACTGATTTATTGATGGAGGAATTAATTAATAATGGCCAGTAATTATTTATTTGTGAAATAAATAATTTATTAGCAATTTTATAATTGATTAAATAAGATTTAATTGATTATATATTAATGAAGAAGAGTTCTTAATATTATTAATTAAGAATTGAATTTAAGAAATTAAATCAAGTGAGAGAATTATTTTCTAAAGAGTTTAGAAACAGAATTAATGATTAAAAGAGTTTTTAATCTTAATTAAATTGATTAATGGGATTAATTGATTTATGGGGTTAATAATTATATTATTTTATGGGAAATATTCAGCTGAAATATTTGCCTATAAATATATCATTATAAACCCTCAAAAGGTGAACCCTATTTTTACACTACGTAAAAAAACAGAAGAGGCATCCCTATCTTTCTCTCAACCATCTTTTCCTCTCTTATTCAATCACTCTCTTCGTGGATACTTGTGGAGTGCTTCACATACCGAGGAGCAACTGCTAGGAGACCATATTCATCATCCTTGGATAAATGTTAGAATCGATCCCACATATTTATCAATTAATTTTATACATTGTATATGCGATATATATGTATAAAATTGTGATTCACGCTTCTGTATATGCATATAATTCCTTCAAAGGGTAGATTCCGTAAATATAACATCTCCAAAATACACACATAAAGATGGATAAACGTGGAGTAGAAGACATACAGTTACGTAATACATATCTCATAAACCTAGATAATGTCTATAAACCCAGATACTTATCATCTCTTGAGAAGAACATCTGAGCGACTGGATCAGAAACTTTCCACCTAGTGTCGTCATTCCGGCGACAATCTTTTTACGGTGACGACTTTGTTTCACGGCAACCCTCTCAAAAGTAAGTCAGACAGGTTACATCTCTTTTCTATTTTCTTCAGTATGTGTGTTTGAGGATGATATGGTGTGTACTACTTAATTCATGTGTATCGGTTGAATTGCAGAATAGTATATGAGCTTTTTATATAGCTTGATTTGATTAGAGTTGAAAAGTAGTAGTACTGTAGCACGTTCTTTTTTGCAGAGTTTGTGTGTGAATAAATAAAGGTCACACAGATGATCTTATATTATTATATATCTACTAGTATATGTATATGATTGTCCAGTTTCTATGTCCACTTTCTAGTCTTAATTAATATTTTATATTTGTTTGGTGTGTGAGCATGTGCTTTTGTCTGCCACTATCATGTAGTAATACATGTGCTTTCTATACTAGCTACACCTACACTACACACTAGCTACAGACTTGTTAATTCATATATGCTGCACGGCTCGTACCAGCAATTGAGCACACAAAAAGCAATTGCAATTATTTATTTTGTAATTATTTTTACTTCTTTTAAATTTACATAAATTATGATTTTGATCATATTTTAATTTTTCTGCATTTTAGGTGATATGGAATCAAGTCAACAGATCTCAGTGGACCATTTATGGAAGCATGTGACTAAGCCGGCAAACACAAAACATAAGGGTGGGATTCAAGAATCAGATGCAATATTTGTAACAGTGAATTTACGGGTTCTTACTCCAAAGTCAAAGCACATTTATTGAGAATAAAAGGACAAGGAGTGGCAATTTGTAATAAGGTCACACCTGATCTTTTCAACCAATTGCAAAGAGAAGTGGAAGAGGCTGAAGAGATAAAGAAACCGATTGAAATGCCACTTCCCCCTACTGGTCATACTTCACCGGATAGTTCTTGGCAAGCAATTGAAAAAATGCCACTGGAAGGTTCTAAAAGAAAAGCAATTGACATGAATAATCCCATCAACAAAGCATTTAACATGGAAGTAAGAGCACAGATAGATGGTGAGATTGCAAGGGCATTTTATACTGGAGGTTTACCTTTACATTATGCTAGAAACCCCCCATTACATCAGATCATATACTATGGCTGCTAATAGTAATATTCCGAGTTATGTTCCTCCAACTTATAATGCTTTACGAACGACTCTACTATAAAAGGAGAGGGTAAATGTTGAAAGATTGTTGGAATCGATAAAGACAACTTGGAAAGAAAAAGGTGTGACTATAGTATCCGATGGTTGGAGTGATAGTCAAAGAAGACCGTTGATAAATTTTATGGCTGTCACAAAGAATGGTCCCATGTTTTTAAAAGCGGTCAATTGTGAAGGTGAATTGAAAGACAAATTCCACATAGCCAACCTAATTAAAGAAGTGATATTGGAAGTGGGGCCTCAGAATGTCGTTCAAGTCATCACAGATAATGCTCCAGTTTGCAAGGCGGCAGGTATGATTGTTGAGACTCAATATCCTCACATTTTCTGGACTCCATGTGTAGTGCACACACTAAATTTGGCATTGAAAAATATTTGTGCTGCTAAAAATACTGGGGGAAATTATGGTGTTTATGATGAGTGCCATTGGATTACTGAAGTGGCTGATACAGCAATAATGATAAAGAATTTTATTCTCAATCACAACATGGTATTGACAATGTTTAATCATATTGCTCCCTTGAAGCTTCTTTCCGTTGCTGAAATAAGGTTTGCATCTGTACTTGTTATGCTTAAAAGATTGAAACTCTTGAAACGTTCTCTTGCGTTATTGGTGCTTTCAGAGGAGTGGGGTACTTATCGAGATTATGATCTTGATAGAGCTCAAACTATTAGGATCACAATACTTGATGATTTATGGTGGGACAAGGTTGATTACATACTTGAATTTACAGCTCCTATTTATGATATGCTCCGTTTTGCTGATACGGATAGACCTTCACTTCATTTAATCTATGATATGTGGGATGATATGATTGAGAAGGTGAAAAATATTATATATAGGCATGAAAGGAAAGACCTCACTGAAGGCTCTACATTTTATGAAGTAGTCTATAATATTTTCATTGATAGATGGACTAAGAGTTCTTCACCACTTCATTGTTTGGCTCATTCACTGAATCCAAGGTAAATTAAAATACAATCAAGTAGTACTATTTATTTAATTTTTATCATGATATGGAGTGACAAACTTTGGTTTGATTTTTTAAATTTTGTTTCAGGTATTATAGTGCTGTATGGCTGAGTGCAGCCATGGATCGTGTTCCTCCTCATCTTGACACTGAGCTATCGGAGGAAAGAAATAAATGTCTCAAAAGATTTTTCCCAACTAATGAAGCAAGAACAACTGTAAATACTGAATTTGCCCGATTTTCAGGACAAATTGGTATTTTTGGTAGTGCTGACTCCATTGAAGATAGGGGGCACTATGGATCCAAAAATGTGGTGGCTTATTCATGGAGCTTCAACACCAAATATTCAGAAGATAGCTTTGAAACTACTAGGACAACCTTGTTCTTCTTCCTGCTGCGAGCGAAATTGGAGTACTTATTCATTTATTTATTCAGTTAGAAGGAATAAGATACTGCCAACTAGAGCTGAAGACTTGGTTTATGTGCATAATAATCTTCGACTACTTTCTAGGAAGACTGATCAATACTTGAATGGTGAGACAAGACTGTGGGATGTTGGGGGCGATAATTTTGATCCACTTGATGGTGCCGAGGAGCTTGAGATAGCCAATCTTTCACTTGACGAGCCGGATTTGGAATCTATGTTCTTTAAAGAAGATAACTGAATGTCAATTTAAAATGGGTGTTTACTTCTTTAGTATTCTTCATGATAAACTTTTAACTACTTTTGAATAGGATTTTTGGTTTTATTAATATAATATGGCATGTTTACCAGCATATGTATATTTTTAAATTTTTTTATATATGTTGTGTCCCCCGCACCCGTATCCCCATATTTTATAATTTGCCGAATTTAAGTGTCTTCGCACTACACACCCGCACCCGTGTCCTTGCTTCCCAGCTGATGAGCCATTTTATGCATCGCAGTATAATTTTTATTTTTATTTTTGATTTGAATCACTTGAGTGTCTTTCTTGTATTTAGGGCCTGGATAATTGTGCTAATTAGTTTCCCTATCGACTTCACACTAGAAACCTTGTAAAAATTGGAAATTGGATAAGTTAGAAACTAATCGGATAACCAAGATTTTATCTGAAGGAGATACAGATATTTTTTAATATTTAATATATTAGTCTTACTTATTATGAAACATACTATTTAAAAAAAATATATAGCATCTATTCGAATTATAAAAATTGAGTTGATGGAATTTTTTGGGATTAATCATCAGTAATTAATAGATAAATTGAGATTTTTAGAGCACTGCTAGAAACTAAAAGTATGAAAAAGCACCCACTTAAAAGAGAATTAAGACTTGACTTTATTAGAAATTTTGAAGATAACTAGATAAGGTCTAGCTTTTGAGATTGTGAGCAATTGTCAATTGAAGAAAACACAGCCTCATATCAGAAGTGTGCATGGTTGCATCAAAGCCAGAGAGATTTCACCTACCAATTCTCAAAGTATAAATACATATATATACATTTGTATAGAAACATAACTACAAAGCTCCATATTACCTTCATCTATGGGGTGCCAAATACATTCTTCAAATCCCCAAATCCTATGCAGAGTTTCCAAAAGAAGTTCAAGAGAGTACTTCTATCCATATTCAAATGTTTTCCAGCTTCGACCAAAAGTAAGGTTTACTAACACTATAACATTATCCTCAAATCAACAGGATCCTATCTCCACCACCATCACCTCGGTCACTCAGACGCAGCTGCAAGAACCCAGTGCTTATACTATAGAATTCAAGACTCTTGAATCTTGCAGTCTTGGTATCGCTAGTTATCCTGATTTTAAGTACAATGCCCAAGGGGGTAAAGGTACTGGCAAAGGAACAAACATTAAAGGATCCAAAGGTGAAACCATGGTGGATTTTGATGTGAAAACACTCTATATTCCACCCTTGACAACTGCAACAACAAAGTTCTTAGGGTTGCCTTTGCCGCCATTTCTGAGAATTGATATTGTCCCACAATTATTCAAAGGTAGCATAAACTCAGAATCTGGACAGGTGAGTACTACAGTTTTCTAGTAACAAATATGTTTTTAGTCCTATATTCAAACAGGGTTGTCATGATTATCTATGGATTCTGAGATAGATATGATGTGTAACCTTTTTCAGGTGGACCTCGAGTTCAAGGCGAAATTCTTGTTTTCTATCGGCAGCATCTATAAAGCTCCTCCACTAGTTGTTGAAACAGTGTTGACATCAGAGGAATCAAAGGGAACAATGAGAAATGGAAGAGGAGAGAGGCTAAATATAGAAGGAAGGTGCAGACTGGTAGGGGTGGCCACAGTTGAACCGATCAATGACTTCCTCTTGGATTCTTTCCTTGGACTCCCCACTGAATGTCTTGCCGACTTGAATGCTTTGATCTCTTTTACAACCTCTTAGTAAGCTTGTCTTTAGCACATACTAGCAGGAAGAAGGAAAAAAGAAAGCTTTAACTGCTTCAAAATACTAGATGACAGAAATCAATTATTATTTTATACTGAAACTAGGATAGCAAAGTACTGTACCTTTTGGTGAGTCTGTAAAACTGCGATGAGTTACCAACAAATTGTGATCTTTCGATCAGTAGAAAACCACAGATGCTTAATGTTAATAGGCGAGCATGCTACTGTTTCTTCATTGTTACTGTCGGTCTACGTTCGGCACTTCACAAAAGCTATTTTTCACTAAAAGGAAATCATCCAGTTCTTGTGGTATGCTTTATTAGTAGAGAAAACAATTCCAAGTAGCACAAACACTATGGTGCAATGATATGAGTATAAATAAGCAGATAAAATGCATGAATCTCGTAAGCAACAAAAAGAGTGTTATATACAGTACAAATTAAAAGGCTGCAAAGAGAAACGTTCAGTTTACAGCACACGATAAATATTCATGTCACTTCTTCAGGAATTCCTCTGTGTCCCCTCTTTGGGAAAGTCACCATGTCACCTTCTTTAAATATGGCAGAAGAGGAGAATATTTTGCATGACTCACGTAATTCTTAGAAAGAGCTGAGATTAAGAAGCATAACTCACGTAGCCCAAGTTGATTACAAAGTATTGATATTCAAATTATCACTTCACTCAAATGCAAGCCTCTGAGTCCCTACAAGAGAAGCGTATTGACCTTTCCGCTCTAACAACTCAGAATGGGTCCCAAGCTCTGCAATACTCCCATCAGAACAAAGAGCGATTTGATCTGCTTTTTGAACTGTGCTTAACCTGTGAGCAATCACCAATGTAGTACGTCCCTTCATAAGGTGGTTCAGAGCACCCTGAACCAGTTGTTCGCTCACAGTGTCCAAGGCACTTGTGGCCTGCACAGCAAGGAGATAAGTCATTGTTACTAATTTTTTAAATAAAAAAATTAACCAAGTTATTAAAATTACTTTATAGACCTTACAATACAGTTTGTTTATTACTAGGGGTGTATTCTACTGGGATTTTGAAGGATTTTGAGGGATTTTAGAAATTTAGGGGTATTCAATTTGGATTTTTTTTAAATCTATTAAAATCTTGAGGTATTCAATTTGGATTTCAAAATGTCATTTAAAATCCGAGGGTATTCAATTAGGATTTCAAAAAGTCTTTTAAAATCTGGGTGTATTCAATCTGGATTTAAAACAATCCATTTAAATCTGATGGTATTCAAAAATCCATTGATTTTTTAGATTTATTAAAATGGTGGATTTTGGTGGATTTGCTAGTTGTTTTTATAAGTTTTGAAATCTTGCAAAAATCAATGAGATTTTGATGGATTTCTAAAAAAACATTTCAAATCTCAATGACTCTACATCAATTTTACAAAATTCTTTGTAGAATTTAAACAATCCATGGATTTAAAAAATTCATTAAAACTCATGGATTATTAGAAATCCATTAAAATCTTAGTTGAATACACCCCTGTAAGTTGCAAACAGCAATGTCAAAGTACTGCTATAATTCATTTAACTTGTTACGCACTTATACATTCTATTGTATTCTATATATAGTAAGTGTAAGATGGATCTTATCCAAAAGTTAGTCGCCAGGAAATACTTATGGCAATTAGGATTCCTAGTAATAAATTATAATGATACAAGGATTCTATTTTAGACAATTATGATTTTATTAATAATAGTATAGGAAACTTTTAACAAATATGCAGGATATCCATCAAGAGAATTATATTAAATGTGGCATTCTTCCTACTTAGCAATCAAACTAAAGCAAGAGAATGCTTTGTTGTAAGCTCTACTGTTTCGTTGCATTATATTATGATGTAATCGTTCTCTGAACTTGGTCTAGTTCATTTCTAATGTCATCATAGCTTTAAAATCGATGTTGAGAACTTCTAAACATGCTTGCAGTTCGGGCCACACATCAAGTTGGAACATGTATATTTTTGTAATCGTTGCAGGTAACTTGTTCTGATTATAATTCTTATTAACTAAAAATATAAAAAAATTGAAATAGTTAGAAACTTGACATCTATTCCTATTAATATTATAAACGGATTCTATTAAACACAATATAAAATCTATTCACAAATAACATGAAAAAAATATGCAAATAAGAAACTAAAACTAACGAGTAAAATGTCAGGTAAAAGAAATACAAAATAGCCAATTAACACAATCTAAACAAATAAATTAGAAAACCACAATATAATTATTAACATACAATTTGAATTTTAAAAATAAAAATTTAACAATAACATCAAAACAAATTATTTAATAATAATCTGTGCATTGCACACGGAATAAACTAGTATATACATGTTACCTCATCGAGTATTAAGACTGGGGCATTCTTTAGCAAAGCCCTGGCAATAGCAACTCTCTGTCAACAAGTAAAAGGGTTAATTAAAAATACATAACAATATCCAACCGCACACAGAATATAATGCTAGCTTTACCTGTCTCTGTCCTCCACTTAACAGACCACCTCTTTCACCAACAAGTGTGTCATAGCCCTACTCATTTGGAAACATATAGCAAATTAAGAACACAAGAAATATATATTATTTGGAGGTAAATTTTAAACATCACATACCTGAGGGAGTGCAACAATGAAATCATGAGCATTTGCAGCTTTTGCTGCCTTTATTACTTCATCCTTGGATACATATTCATCTGGAAGGCCATATGCAATGTTTTCTCCCACAGATACCGAAAATAGAACCGGTTCCTAGGAGAAGAAGTAGATAAAATCAAATAAATTGTATAAAGGAGGTTGTTGGAATCAACTTAAGCTGCAATGGATTCAAGGTTGACAGTTGACACTACCCGACACAACTTCTTAAGCAGAACTAGTTTCTCGTCAAAATTTATACTTAATCAGGTCATAACAGTATAAAGAGCTCTGTAATTATATATCTATACTGTACCTACTTAATTTTGAACTTACGGATCTAGAAAAATTATAAACTAGAAGGTAATATGACGTCCTTTGAGTTAGTTGACATAACTTTAAATTCTGTTATACTGTAACTGAATCGATAATTCAACATAGACCAAGAATCATGCATTGTGGTATGAAGTGTTTAAAATTTAACTAGACAGGTTCAGAAGATTACTTGATTGACTATGGAGACAACATGAGCCCATTCACTCTTATCAAACGTCCGTAGATCCTCTCCTGCTACTGTGATTCTACCTCTAGTTGGCTGCAAAATATTGTTATTTAACTGTAACAAACCATGAAGAAATAAGACAAAATTAACAATAGCCAGTTAGACTTGAGAAGAAACCTCATAAAACCGTGCCAATAGTTGAACTATTGTACTTTTTCCTGCACCACTTGGACCAACGAGAGCAGTTACTGTTCCACATTTTAGCACCAGATTCAGACCTTTTAGGATTTCCACGTCAGGCCTCAAAGGATAAGAGAAGTGCACATCTACAGACAAAAGTAAGAAGTATTTAGTAGCAAGATGGGATATTTATACAAGAACAAAGAGTTTTTTAATGAGCTATCAAAGCCAAATTACCGTGATCATTTTGGCTCACTAAACCTTGATCAATTTTTAGCATTATATTGGACCCAAGGTGACTCATCCTTTCATCTCATTTTGTGTGTACGGAATACAGCCGGCTGACATAGTATCAAGATCAACACCTCTATCAAGAATCTCTTGGTAACTTTACAAATTCAATCCACACCAATAAGTTAAGGCTTTTAATTCTACTAAAATAAGTTCTTTTACTCCTTTCTCCACCTCAAATAAGTTTTGATGGTTGAAAACAGCCGGGTGACATAGTATCAAGATCAACACCTCTATCAAGTATCTCTTGGTAAATTTCCAAGTTCAATCCACACCAATAAGTTAAGGCTTTTAATTCTACTAAATTAAGTTCTTTTACTCCTTTCTCTCCACCTAAAATAAGTTTTGATGGTTGAAAAGTGTTGCCATTAAAAAGAATTATAATACTGAATTTGTGCAAGTTATTGAAATGATTAGGGCTGTAAATGAACCGATACACTCGCGAACGGTTCGGCGTTCGGTTCGAAAAAAGCTCGGTTCGGGTTCGGTTCGATTCACAAACGAGTCGATCTTGAACTTGATTTTAAGGATCGATTTATAAACGAGCTGAACTTGATCACGGTAAAGTTTGACTCGATAGCTCGCGAACAAGATCGATTAACGTGTTTGTGAACAGGCTCGTGAACATAGCTCATGAACATGTTCGTGAATAAGTTCGATAATTGAACTCGTTAACATGCTCGGTATTCGGGTTCATTAGCTGTTCATGAACAAATTCGATAGATAATTTCCTATATGTTTGATTATTAGAATATACTCTCGAAACTCTTATTAATTGTACATCATTAATTAGAATATCTTATATTTAATGCTAGATAGTATACTTTTTTATTTTATATTAATAATAATATAAATAATATAAATAAAAATAATAATAGTAATAATATAATATAAAATAAAAATAATAATAGTAATAGTAATAGTAATAGTAATAGTAATAGTAATAGTAATACTAATACTAATACTAATACTAATACTAATACTAATACTAATACTAATACTAATACTAATACTAATACTAATACTAATACTAATACTAATACTAATACTAATACTAATACTAATACTAATACTAATACTAATACTAATACTAATACTAATACTAATACTAATACTAATACTAATACTAATACTAATACTAATACTAATACTAATACTAATACTAATACTAATACTAATACTAATACTAATACTAATACTAATACTAATACTAATACTAATACTAATACTAATACTAATACTAATACTAATACTAATACTAATACTAATACTAATACTAATACTAATACTAATACTAATACTAATACTAATACTAATACTAATACTAATACTAATACTAATACTAATACTAATACTAATACTAATACTAATACTAATACTAATACTAATACTAATACTAATACTAATACTAATACTAATACTAATACTAATACTAATACTAATACTAATACTAATACTAATACTAATACTAATACTAATACTAATACTAATACTAATACTAATACTAATACTAATACTAATACTAATACTAATACTAATACTAATACTAATACTAATACTAATACTAATAATAATAATAATAATAATAATAATAATAAGAACAACAACAACAACAACAACTAAATCTTACACTTAGTATATGTAGTATAATAGTATATATTTGTCAAAATGAGTACCAAATTAAAAATTACATCATTTTAAGTGTTAAATTTTAGTATTAAATATTACTGATGTATAAGTATATTTATACTACTTAAATATATAAAAAGATATGAAAACATGTTTATGATTGTGTAAAATTTGAAACTATAATAACTTGAGATACTTGCAAATATGAAATATAAAGACCAAAATAAGTTAATTAAACACTACAAATATAATAATATTTTTTTAATACTTTAAATTTATAAAATGTAATGAGATGAGATAATACTATAAACATATAATCTATGCCAAAATTTACAAATAATATTGTAAATTTATGTAAGGAGATCGATACTTTTGTATGACTGATATTTTATATATTTTATGTAAGAATATTAGTATTTTGTATGACTAATGATATTGTAAGGAGATATGAGAATTTTATGGTTAATGATTTATTATTATTATTTTAAGTGCTGAGACATAAATTTAATTATTTAATTTTGGACTTTTTAATTTTTTAATGTTAGGTTTTTAGTATACAAAAATAAGAAAACAAGTTTATGAGTTGTTCGTAAGTGAGTTCGTGAGCAATATTTAAGATTTATTCGCGAGCATAATTTCATTAACAATCTCGTGAACAAGCTTAATGAGTTGTTCGAAAGCAAAAGTTCGTGAGTAAGCTCACGAGACATGTTCGTGAGCTGTTCGTGAACGGTTCGCGAACAACATTTTATCTTAAGGAACCGAGCTCAAACATATTTCTTGGCTCGATGCAAGTTCGAGCTCGAGTTCGAATTCGATAATTTCTTAACAAACAATACATGAACATTTTAGAGTTCGGCTCGGCTCGGCTCATTTACACCCCTAGAAATGGTATTATTATCGTTTACTTCTTATAAACTCCCTAAAGATATAATTATTTAATAGAACAGAGGCATATGAATAAAACAAACTTCCAAGAATAATGATTTTATTTCTAATAAATAGTAGAAATTAAGTCCAAAGTTTATTGGGTTTTATATAATTGGAGGCCTATATTTAAAATTTAGAATCGAAAGGCAAAACGATTTTAAACATCAAAGAAATGAGCCAAGGCAAAACGTAAATAATGCATCTTGTTTCTCTCTACACAAAGAAAGATAAATACTCCTAAAAAGTACACTTCTACTGAAACTACAAGCTAGTAGAAGTCTAAAAGGTGACATATGAAATTTTCAGAATAAAGCGGATCAATAGAAGTGTACAGAAAAATGTCAGGAGAAGATACCTTCAAGATATATATCACCACATCCTGCAAGACTTCGCACATTGCTGTCTCCTTTTAGGGATGACATGTAACCCATATTCTTAGATCGATTATCTCCATCTGAATCACTGACAAAAAACATGTCAAAGTTTTTATCAAGGCCACCTTTTTGCTTAATATCTTTTCGCAAACCGTAAGCTAGGGCTTCATCAACTTCAGCACCAGACAAAACAGTATTTATTCTCTCTGTAGCAGCAAAAGCTCCACGAAGATCTCCAAATGTATTAACCAGCCCTTGAACCTAGAAAGTTCAAATCTAAACTTTGTGTAGAAGATGAGAACAAAAAACAAGGGAGTGCAAGGAAAGAACTTACAGCGAAAGTCAATGTAAATGTGTAACCAATAAAGGAAGCCACAGTTCCAACAGATAGCTCACCCTACATGCAACAAACGTGTAACTGTTACAAAGAGAAATGCTTGCAAGTAGAATCATATACTGTATATGATACATCTGACAAGTGTCATCTATTAATAAATGAGATAGATGGTCTTTCGAAGTATTTTACTGTGGGGAGCACTCAGTATGATCAAAATTACATATGATATCAAGAAGATGAAGACAAATGCTTTAAGTTAATTTCTTACAGCTTTTACTTTGCTTCCTCCAAGACAATATAGGGCCATCAATGATAGATAAACTGCAACTCTAGTCAGTGATTCATTAAATGCTTTAAAAATTCCAAGCTTGATTCCACTATTTTGAAAAGATTGAACCTGTCAATTCCAACAAAATAGATGTCGAAAGCATAATTAAGCAGGTATCTTTTGCTCTATCAAAGGGGTAAGTGAGCGGCATAGAGTCACATGAACATGGTCAATATACGTCAACACACATGACAGGTGTCTAACCTGGTCACCAAACATTGACATTTGACGTTTCTCTCCACCAAATGATCTTACCTGCATGCAAAACAAATAAATTTGACAGTCAAGTCACTCAAAACCAAACAAAACCACGATAAAACCATATTTCTCTTCTTTTCTCTTATTTGTTTTACTCTGCTGGCCTAAATGAAATCACAATATCTTACCGTGCGTATAGCAGAAAATGTTTCAGTTACACAATCTGCTATGAATGCTTGGGCCACTCCATGAGCTTTGAATACAGTCACAGTCGAGCGCTTGTACAAAGCTGATAAAACGCAAAATCAAAATTACACACGACAAAATGCGGGTAAAATGGGAAATACAGATAACATCTAAATTTGTGAAGATACTAAATGGAGATAGATGAAACCTTTAGTGTCTTAAAAGTAAAAATTCAAGTATGAAGCAAAAGAACTAAATGTTAAATTTACATGTTTAATCACAGATATGCTATTTCATGATGTAACTTCAAATAAAATATACTACTCCCTTACCTATAAGATGACTTTAAAAAGCACACGAAACGAACCCATGGAAGATACTTTAATTACTATACAAAATACAGAGCATACAGAAGTAACTACTCATCTTTCAAATAAATTTGGAAATGGCCGTGATGATTGGATTGTTGTGTCTAAACTGCATATTTCAAGTCAATTCCATGAGGAAATTCTGATTATAAAATCCAATCCTAGGCATCTATTTCACAGAATTAAGCACAGTAAAGGGTGATGAAAAAATTACCAACTAATACAGATACGACAAGCATAAGTACAGCCAATATTGGTGCAAGTTGTGGAGCAAGAACAAACAGTAAGCATATTGTTCCAGTAACCTGCAAACAAAAGAAAATATAGATATAGCATGATTAGATTACTCCATAAGTTCTCGTAAAGATTATAATGCCCAGTACTATTCGTAGAGACTGGCAATCAGCATTCTATTGCAAGTTAATCCTTTTTTTAGGCTTGGAAATCCTTGCCACTACTGTTTATCAACTGTAATAGCATCATTAAACATTACACGAACTATGTTAATATAATGGTGGGGGGGGGGAGATTTATATGGTTGATCAAACTTGGAAGTCCAAATTATATAATGCTTATGAGGAATTTGAAAAGGGAATTTTTCTCAACAAAGGAAAGGGAAATAAATCAACACAAAAGCTCACTTTTACATAGTGTAGAATTGCTTGCCTCAGATAGTGCCCTGAAACCACGATCCCTGGAAATGTTATCACTCACAATGCTTTTTAGTGAGCCCAAATCAGATGTCAATAAAGCAGTGAGTTCGCCCACCTGTAAAACACAAACCACAAATTGTCAAATTCTGACACCATCAGCTCCAAGGTCACTATAGTGTAGGCTGTGTAGCTATCTTGGCCAAAGTTATTCATTGTTGGGTATTATGGAGATAATAAATTATTAACAGTATCCAACTGAGTGGGAAGGATTAATAACTAATTACCTTGTAGCGGTCAAAAAACTCCACCTGCAAATCAAAAAACCACAACATTGAGTTCTCGAGAAAGATCTTAACAAAGAAGTAACCAAGCATGTGCCTAACTATAATAAAAAAAAACCAATAGTTTTACCTTGCGAATCAATATGCTGCTAAATATCCGAGCTCTTAAACTAGACATGACATTCTCCCATATGGTGTTCATATTTACAACAAACATAACTGTGAAGATTGGTTCCAACGCATACAAAACCCCCACCTTACTCAAGAGCACCCAAAGAGGCTCTGGCCTTGCCCCAATTAACACTTCAAAAAATCTCCCTACATATAGCCACAAGAAAAAAACACATGAGCCCCGATTTTTCTAACTAAAATCAATTTTCAGCACATTTATATCAAATCAATACTACAATAGCGAGGGTGGGATCGATATTTCCCACCAAAACTAGTGCAGGAAATTGTTTTAAGGGATCAAGTACTGCAAAATGAATGCAATTTTTAAGCAATGTGAGAATTATCAATCTAATGAAGCAAGCATAGAATGTGTAACGTAGAATATCGAATGAAGAATGTGGTTAAGTGGCAGGTAAAGCTAAATTATGCTGCAATTTTCATACACATTGTTCCGCAAATTTATAAAAAAGTGCAAAACAATTGTTCTCACTCCCCTGGAATTGTTTTGGATTAAGCTACATATATATTAGAAAGATGAACATGAGAGAGAAAAGGAAGGTTACCAGAAAAGATAGGCATAGAGAGAGTACAACTAGAACATCCCACAAGACTGACAAGACAAGCCAATAGTCTTAGTTTATGTGGGAGGAGTAGGGCCCACAACAGCCCCCAAGTTATAGCAGGCGTGGGTGTTGGTGGTTGTTGTACTATGTCAGTTGATTCAAGTTCATCATCGGAGGGAATGATGGGGTCGGATGCTGGGCCACTTACGTAAGCTAAACAAACTGGACTTCTTGTTAAGGTTGTTGAACAAGTAGAGAGATGCTTTGGGAATTGTGCGATTGGTTTGTGGGGCCCACGAGAAAGAATGAGATGGTGGTGAGAATATGAATGAAGGGTTTTAGGGGGACAGAATAGGGGGAGAGTTGAGGTTGTCAACATCATCGTCTCAGGCGACGGTGAGATTCAATAGAATGAGTGGTGTTGCAGCGTTGATACATTTTTTTGTGTATTTTATATGTTACTGTCGTAAGGATAAATACCGTTTTTTCAAAAAAATTAAATAAAAATACCGTTTTTTGGGAGGAGTGCTAAAATTAACGGTTTTGTTACGTATTTTGGATTGGGGTAAAGGACGTTACGCATCTCGGAATGGGGTGATAGAATAAAATGGGGTAATCCATGTATTGTTTGGGCTGGAATACGCAAGAGGCTATTGGGTAAGGTAGGGATACGCATCTCTGATTTGCGCATTCTATGTAACGCAGCATCGGCTTGCGTGATGACGTCATCGTCGTCTTCCCCAAAACGAAGGAGGCGATTGCCGTGCGATTTTCTCCGATTTGACCATAACTTTCCGTTCACCACCATTCCTTCATTGTTCAGTTCCATTCTACTTACCAATCGAATCGGAATTTGATCATCTACAATCCTGTACCCTTTTTAATCAATTTCTAATCACTGATTTAAAACACCCAAATCGCAACCCTAGGTTGCTGCAATTTTCCGATGAGATCGATGACAGTCCCTGTGGGGTCGGAATCCATGAAATCAATACGGCAAGATATGGGGAGTAAGGATGAGAACGTTCGGTTGTCTTGTTGTTGTGATTTTTGGCTTGAGAAATGACGATATTGATCGAAGAAGCAACGGCGAAGCAATATCGATCGGAGAACTGGGCAGCTGCTACAGTAGGTGACAGATACGCATTTTATATATGCGTATATGCAATACGCATATGTAGATTGGGTCACCAAATGGGTATATCACACCCGTTTGCAGAAAATGGTATTCTTGTTTTTCTTTTTGAAAAAATTGTTATTTTCAGCAATTTTTCCTGTCCTTAAATAAGTGAAATGAAAATAATGCAAGTAAATTTAATAAAAATTTAATAAAACCAATTACAATTTACATAGAATAAAGTTTAAGAAGCTTATAAAATATAAAATCTAAATGGATACAATTATTTTTATATATTTCTAATATTTTGATTTTATACTTTAATGTGTACATATAACAGGCAATATTGTTTCAAAGAACACTAAATTATCCTGAAATAAATTTATTTATTTATTTATTTATTTATTTTGCATTGTGAGTTGCAATTCCGAGCCCTGGCTTTTTTACAAATCATATTTAAAGATGTTATTGTATTTATAAATAAAAGTTTGGGAAAAATATTTTTTTATAATTTTTTATATATATAGTTTCAATACGAACAAGTACAGATAAATGAAATTAGTCTCCGGAGGTATTATGTCAAAAGCGCTTATGAGACCGTTTGGCTAAGTTTAAAAATATTATTTATGACTTAAAATTGTTTAAAGTGATAAGTGAAAAGTAAAAATTTTAAGTTAATATCTGTTAGGGTAATCTATACAATCTATACTATTATATAAAAGCCGAAACATTAAAAGTTTTGGTAACTGATTTTTGCTACTTCGTGAATTTACTTATTTATCCTTCATTATAAAGAAAAATAAATATACCTAAAATAAATTATAACATAATATAATTAATGATAATTAATAATAATAACATAATATAATTAATGGTAATTAGTCGATTTCCCTTTTCACATCTACTTTTAATTGAATATATTACCTTTTATAAACACCTAAAAATATCAAGCGTATCATATCTTTTTATCATCAATATTTTCTTTCGAATTAAAATACGTTACCTTTTAATTTAAAAAAATCTTACATTCATTAATATATACCCGTAATTAGTCGATTACCTTTTTGGCATTTACTTTTAGTTGAAAATATTACCTTTGTAAACACCTAAAAACATCAATCGTATCATATCTTTTGATCATTAGTATTTCCTTTTGAATTAAAATACGTTACATTCCTGGCGACCCGATCTTTTCTCGCAGGCCGGCAAAGAAATTCTCTTAAAATCAGTAATTCAAGCCATGCCAACATATCTGATGTCTTGTTTTAGAATCCCAGAGGGGCAATGTGAAGAATTAGAGAAATTAATGGCACGTTATCGGTGGGGATCTGTTCATTCCAAACGCAAAATGCATTGGAGAGCGTGGAAAGACATTTGTGTTCCTAAAAGTGAGGGAGGACTTGGATTCAGAAAATTCAGGCAATATAACCAAGCATTGCTAGCTATGCAAGCATGGAGAATATTGATAAATCCATCATCTCTCATTACACAGGTTCTACAGGCCAGATACTTCACTCAATCGGGGTTTTTGGATGCTAGAGAAGGAAATTGCCCATCGTTGACTTGGAGAAGTATTTGTTGGGGAAAAAGCTTATTAGTAAAAGGATTAAGAAGGCGTATAGGAAACGGTCAGAACACAAATGCCTTTAAAGACCCTTGGATCCCAAGGCCCTCGTCGTTTCTACCGATTACAAAAGGTTTAAATGACAATGTGAAAGTGTCGGATCTAATTCAATATCCTGGTAAGTGGAATAGGGAGCTAATTCAGCAATGTTTCTTGGCTCCAGACGCTCAGCTTATTTCAACGATACCATTAAGTCCTTTCAATCACCCAGATTCATGGCTTTGGCACTATAATAAAAATGGGATCTACTCGGTAAGAAGTGGTTACCATTTAGCTTTAGGAGCAGATAGAGCTGAAACATCATCATCATCTGAAGCGATTTCAACATGGTGGAGAGCTTTTTGGGCAACAAAAATCCCACGTAAGATGTTAACGTTCGGGTGGAGAGGTTTTCACGAAATCTTACCTACGACAAAAGGGCTATATCGCAGAAAAGTGGTTTCTCACAGCGGCTGCCCGATATGTGGTTTTGGGGAAGATTCTAATGCACACGCAGTGTTCTGGTGCCCTTTTGCGCAAGAAGTGTGGTTGCTTTTTGAATATCCTTTTCTGGTGGGGGCAAAAGAAGATATATCCTTTAAGGGAGTGCTACTTTACGCAACAGAGCTTTTAGAAAGCAATGAGTTTGATAAATTCTTAATTATTGCATGGGGTATATGGACCGAAAGAAACAAGAAGACTCACGGACAACAACCTAGATCATCAGAACAAATAAAAATGTGGCTATTATCATACTATGAAGAAATAAAGGATGTGCGTGAAAGAACATATGTTTTTCCATATAGGGAGGAGTTATCACATGGAGATCACCTGGAAGTAGAAACTCGGGATCTTGCACTCTTTGTGGATGCAGCAATTTGTATGAATACTCAAATGGTAGGCCTTGGAGCTGTAATTATTGCAGCTAACAAAAAGACGATCGCTGCCCTGTCAAAACCTCTTAGCGGTTTACTATCAGTATTCCACGCGGAAGCGTTGGCACTACTGGTTGGGTTACGCTGGGCACATGAGGTGGGTTTACCAATAAAGAGGATATTATCAGATTCTTTGTCTCTTGTTCAAGCCTTAAATAACACAAAGGTATATCAAAATGAATTGGGAATCATCTTTGCTGACATTAGAATGTTATTGTCAGATTTCCCAGAGGCATCTATCTCCCATGTCAGTCGAAAGTTTAACGTTACAGCTCATAACTTATCCAAACATGCGCTTAAATTAGATGACGAACTCTCATGGGTGGAAGGATTTCCTCAAGGTTCTGAAAATAGTGAGTAGCTGTCCCTAACTCTATAAGTTTCCCCAGTGAGTTAAGTTCATTGATTATTGAGGAATTTTATATTCAGACTTTAAGTCCTCTGAGTAGTTTTTCCTGTGGGACTCCTTTCCTGGAAGAGAGCTAGTAGATTTTTCTGTTAAGTAAGAGAGCTGGTTTATTTACTTTGCTTTTTATCTAAATGTATAATATTCGTTAGGCTGTCTACTACAACAATGAAAGTTTTCCAAATTAAAGCTTAGAAAGATTACTTTGGGATTTTAGACTGGATAAAAAACCAATCTTCTACCAGAAGGTACCAAGAGGTAATTCTTACTACGAAAAAGCACTGACTTTAGCAACCAGAAGCTTAAGCACTTATGCAGGTCTTGCGTAAACTTATCAATTGCAAGTATTTAGCTTCTCTCATAACTATTGTTCAAATTGTAGTTGTTTGTATAACATATGGTGGAGGTAGCTATGTAGTTGATTTGGCACTAAGAAGGATATGGTAGTTTAGAGTTATAGCAGCTGATTCTCGGTTCAGGTAATATACTTGTACATACATGAAGTATCTTAAAATCATTTAATTCCACAAAATCAAGTACTTTACCATTCCTACTATATGTATGCAACCAATTAGGACCAAACTAGGATCCACACATTGCCACATACGAACATTAGACGTCAGTTATGGTGTTCTAGTTACTATGCAAGACAAACCTATTGCAAAGTATTGACCAGTATGAAAAATAAAGTATTTCTGACTATTTTAATGATTTTTTCTGAAATGTTATTGTACATAAGTGTTAAAGGACCTAATATATTAGAATGATAAGACTAATGAATTCTAAAAAGATGAAGTAAACTCCTCACGGGTTATGGTTCCAAAGCACAAGAGGACCAAAATATGTTTCTATGTTTTAAAAAGATTCTGTTGAATCTTAAATAAACCTGTATGGAGGTTTACTTATTGTATTGTAATGAACTTTCAAATTGTCATAAAAATCGTGAAATTCTGACATGAAACTGATGTTATGAGCTTCGTACGATGACAAATCTATTCTATTGATGATGTTTTTCCTCGTCCTTATCTTAAACCTAGTTTAAGCATTAATTTCTAATATACCTCCTAATTAAATTTACAGTCATTTCCACGCATACTAAGTTTAGCTATTTCATAATATATTGAAGAAAAGAGTCATGGGGATTACATGAATACTTATGTATACCTGACAATGACATGGATGCATATAAAATAATTGGTTAACTTGTGCGTAATTGTTTTTATTCATGGAGGCATGTTCTAAACTCTATTAGCTTGTATCTGAATAATTTTTCCTTGGTTATTGATGTTAGGTGCTTCAAAATTGCCTTGATGACTTTGTTGTTTACAATATCTGAAACAAAAAGTGTACTATTTACTTTCAAGTCATTGCATAAAAATCTCGCGAGAGGTAGAGGAATTCTTTCGAAAATGCTTAAATTTGTACTTCTGGACAGGCAATTTGGAAAGGGTTCTCTACAATAATTCGATTATTCTCAACTGCTTTTAACTGAAAGGGTGCATTTGATCCACCGATATTAATTCTGTAATCAGAAATATTTCTAGCTAACTGTTTATCTTGTGTCCCCCGCTAATGCAGGATAATTACAGCGAGGCAATTACGTATTATCATAAGGTAATTAAGTTAATCTATGATCTCAAGGCTTTGTAGCTAATATGATAGCAAGAATGCTGCTTAGGACATTGAAGACTTCAATGGATGACTTAAATCATTTGAATGGCTATTATATATATATTTTACTGTAATCATGGAGAATCTCTACGCTATTTCATCTTCGATTGGTGTAAGATCTTACTCAAAGCGCTTCCTTATAGACTCGGACTTTGTTATACATTTGTTTTTATTTGCCTGTACACAAAGCATAGAATGCCATACCTCTATGAGGGAGATTTCAGCTTATTTACTTGCTTAAGACAATAAAATATAGCTCTCCAGTGAGTTCAGCTTATGAGTGATTAATGATTACACACTGTATTGTAACTCGGATAGATACCTTGGCATGAAAAATTACTGATAGTGACATTGCTCAATATAAAGTTAACAAGATTATTACTAAAGGAGAAACAAGTTTGAAAATACACAAGATTTACAATATTTACTGATAATTACTGTGCATCCTAAAGGAGAAACAAGATTATTTTATATCAGAAAGTTGCATATAAGTGAGGTAAGTGGTGATTATTGTTTTGTGGCAAACTTTGAGCAATGGGTGTACTGGTAAAAACTAAATCTGAACAGTTAAGTTTGGGTTTTTGATTGCAGGGGATTGCTCTTCGTATATGCCTTTTGTTGCTCGATGCCGCCTTGCTTTCCCATCAAGCCTTGAGATCTGCTGTATGCTTTCTCTTCACAAGGCTTATGATAACCTGAATACATTTTTTTCACATTACGTGGTTGACATTTTAGTGTTGATTTGGAATTGGGGTTTATGAACTTTAAGTGGCTGGTTGTTGAGGATTATTGTTGAACCATATTGCCTTAACAAACATCATGCCATAAAATCATGTCTATGAAATAGATAGTAGATTGAAGCAGATCAATTCAAAGTCAACTGTCTATGAATAATAAAACTTTGTTACTGATTTCTGTACTGTGTACTTTCATCTACAATATGATCAGATTTTCTTTTTTGATAAAATAATCTTGTTTCTTCTTTAGGATGTAAAATACACAAGATTTTACTGATAATTACTGTGCATTCCAATATTTACAAGTTTGGATGTGTGTTTTGTGTCTAATCAAAGGGTTTCCCTTTGATTAGATTTTATTTTTTCAGTTGATTAGATTTTAATTTTAATCTCATTGTAATATCACTAGGATTTTGAAATAATTTTGCTGTATTACTTTTTAATATTGACTAGAAAGATTTGTAATCATTTTTTTGTGTTTCTTTCAGGTGAGAAGACTTTGGGAAGTCTCTTTTCGGACTTTAAAGTCTTATTATCTAAACTTCCGAGGATATCTATGCATGTCCTACGGTTAGATGATAAACTTTATTGGATGAAAGAAACTAAATCCCTTGCTCCGGTTTCCCGGTATTGTATCTTGATACAATTCATATACGAGAATGTATATTCTTGACAAAAAAAAAAAAATATGTTACAGTTTTAATTTAAAACAAATCTTACAATCACTAATATATACCCGAAAATATCAAAACATAATTTTCAATAAAAATATAACACCTAAAATAAATAATAACATAATATAATTAATGGTAATTAGTCGATTAACATAATAAAATTAATGATAATTAGTTGATTATCTTTTTCACATTAACATAATAAAATTAATGGTAATTTGTCGATTGCTACCTTTTATAAACACCTAAAAACATTAATCGTATCATATCTTTCATCATTAATATTTTTTTCGAATTAAAACATGCTACCTTTTTAATTTAAAACAACCTTTTTCACAATAACATAATAAAGTTAATGGTAATTAGTCGATTGCTTTTTTCACATTTACTTTTAGTTGAAGATATTACCTTTTATAAACACCTAAAAACATCAATCTTATAGGAGTATATCTTTCGATCATTAATATTTCCTTTCGATTAAAACACGTTACCTTTTTAATTTAAAACAAATCTTACAATCATTAATATATACCCGAAAATATCATACCATAATTTTCAAGAAAAATATAACACCTAAAATAAATAATAACATAATATAATTAATGGTAATTAGTCGATTGCCTTTTTCACATTTACTTTTACTTGAAGATATTACCTTTTATAAACATCTAAAAAGATCAATCGTATCATATCTTTCAATCATTAATATTTCCTTTATAATTAAAACACGTAACCTTCTAATTTAATCATTAATATATGTCTAAAAAATTACACCATATTTTTCAATTATTAATAAAATATATTAAAAATCCTACACGTTATTTATAATAAAGAAACATCAGTATAATCAGTAAACATGAGTATATTAAATTATATCAAATTAAAATTAAAAAAAATATTAAAAATAATTATTAAAAATAATTATTATTTAAAAACATAATTGTAATATTAAATAAAATTTATAACATAATACAAGAAATCCGTGCATTGCACGGGTTATAAGCTAGTTTTATATTATGAGGGACTTATGAATTATTAAAAATGTAAACATAAAATAAATTTGATAAATTATCTATTTGAATGATGATATTAACTTTATTTAAATAAAAGCCTCAGAACAAAATAAATCATTCAAAAAAGTACCTCCTACCAACTTTTAACTTTAAACTGTTTTTTTTTTACTTTAAATCAATTTTTGACTTATAACATAAATAGACATTTTTTAATTTAAATTAGAAATGGCTTTACGCCCTATTTTAAGCTCGTTGTCAAACAGGCTCTCTATATTTTGGTTTGAAGGAAGAACGGAAGATGACACTTGCAAAAAATTCCGATTTCTAGAGTTTTGATGAATAAAAATATTTTTTGAAATAAAAATTTAATGTGGAGGCCAATCAAAAATTATCTTCCAAGTCCGTTTAATCTTCATAAAAGGGTTGTGTCTAGGGCTATAAACGAGCGAAATTAAATTGAACTTAACATTTTTATAAAACTATCCAAATTGAGTTGGAAATTTTAATTGAATAAAAAGTGTAATGTTTAAGTTCGGTTAGTTAATCACCGAGTCAAACATGAATTTGATCGCGATTCGCTAGCATTAGCTTCGTAGTCTCAAACTATTAGTAAGATAATATTTTATAATTACAAATATAAATTAGAACTATCTATCTAATAAATAAAAGAAAAGTAAACTTTGCAGGAAGATTAAAATAAAATAAGAAATTTAAATTTTAAATGAATCAGTTTTTATATCTAAAGTATCAGTGACAGAAGGAAACGTAAGAAAAGAATTATTGTTAGTGTTAATTTCAGATCATCAAATGAGAAAGATTTCTGAAAAATATATAAATTTTTAGCATATCAAAAGATTAAAAAGTAGGCCGAAAGCAAATCAAAACTATCTTCATTAAAAATATATCATGTACTCCTACAATTCTTTGAAATCACCGGGGAAAAAAATGTTATGCTCATATAATGATTATAAGAAATTTTACTTAAGTTGAGCATAATTGATTTTTACCTTTAAATTATGTCCCTAATTT
Source organism: Saposhnikovia divaricata (assembly GCA_036435485.1). Lineage (NCBI taxonomy): Eukaryota > Viridiplantae > Streptophyta > Magnoliopsida > Apiales > Apiaceae > Saposhnikovia > Saposhnikovia divaricata. The sequence goes on from CM071599.1 coordinate 42,542,125, forward strand.
TTCTTATACTCTACCTACTTATATTTTTAAAATTTTCTTACTCCTTAACATAAAAAAAGAAAATTTTAACACTAAAATTTCAATTTTTTGAATACTGTTCCGTAAATGGAAAAGGGATTGGTCGGTTAGAGTTTTCTGAAAATTAGACCCAGACCCAAATATGTATGTTGGATTCAGATCGGGACCCGGACCCAATTGAAAGCTGAATTCCTAGATCCAGCCAGATCCGATCCATAGGCTTTCGGCTCGGTTCGAGTTTTTAATCTGGCTTTAATTTAATTATACAATAATCAATATATATATATATATATATATATATATAAAGGAGGATACGCGGGAGTTTAGGTGGCGCTCTAAGATCGTCTTAATCTATTTTTCTAATTTTCTAGAATTTTTAAATTTTCAACAGTAATAAATATAAAAATATCATTTAACATATTAGAAGTAGAATATGTAAAGCGTAATGTAATATGTAATAGAGAACATATATAACTCAACTAGGATAAAAGATAAATAATATTAATTCTATACAGGGATCGTGAAATTTGAAGAACAGGCATCAACAAGGATCAAGTTGCTGAAAGAAGTTCATTAACATGATCAAGCCTCAGGGACAAAATAAGATGTACAGATGATTCAGTTGAAGGGCCAAAAGATTCCAGAGATAAAGTTTTTATGGTTGCACAATTCTTAGCAGTGTTCTTAATGACATGATACGAAGATCATGAGTGAATGTTAGTCTGTGAACCAGACCAGTTGCACTAGGCGTCAACACTTCACAAAAGAATCGAAGTATCTAAACTCAGAAAAACTGTTAAAAGGTATGATTGAGTTTAGAGCAGTATTGATATCCTCCATTTTGGAAGCTGCATATTTGAGGATGTCAAATTAAGAGGAAAAGGAATAGTATCCAAAATCACTATTCATATGAATAGTAACCGAAATCACTATTCACATGAATAGTAACCGAAATTACTATTCATGAATAGTACCCAGAAGTACTATTCAATCAGGTGGGGCCCACACAAATATAAAATTCAAAGTTTTTGTCAGAAAGCTTTGTTGAATTTTAAGAAATGAAAGTCTTCGTTTGAAAAGAGGCAGGCGGCCGAGAAAAAAAAAACACAAACGTCATAAGTTATGTATTTTGGCCGAATAGTAACATTCTAAAATCTATAAATAGGCCTGTTGTATTTCATTTCAAAATACACCTCAACACCCAACTCTCTCTTCTCTCTTATATCTTCTCTGTGTAAGCTGCTAGACAGTCCATCTAGTAGGAAAGCCGGCTTAGCCCGCTTTCAAGAAGTGTCGGGTAAAAGGTCCTCATGCCTAAACTATCCTTAGGAGTGTTCTGGTTTTGAAGCTAATCCATTGGATTAGAAGTTATAACACCCCTTCGGGTTTATTATCAATAAAGATATTTTCCTGAAATTGTGTTTCGTTATTTTTGATTTCAAGATCCGAAAAATTGTTATCCGCAAAAATCTTGAAAACCAAATATTTTGGTAGTATCGTATTCAACCCCCCCTTCTACGATACTTCAGGACCTAACAATTGGTATCAAGAGCAAGCTTCTAACATACAAGAAGTCTAAAGATCAAAACCATGGGAAGAAAGGATACAGGTGTGAAGATTCCAATGCTTGACAAAGATAATTACTTTCACTGGAAAGTAAAGATGCACCTTCATCTCTCAGCCATTGATGAAGGCTATGTAGATTGCATAGAGAAAGGACCTCATGTTCCAATGAAGGCCAACTCTGGGATTGGTCAAGATGCTGCCACTATAGCTGCTAGAAGGCCTATTCCAAAGAATCAAGTTGAGTACACAGATGAAGACTTGGAGGAGATTCACAAAGATAAGAAGGCTATGAACATCCTATTCAATGGCATCGACCAAGATATGTTTGATTGTGTTATAAACTGCACTACTGCCAAGCAAGTGTGGGACACTATTCAAACAATCTGTGAAGAAACTGAGCAAGTCAGAGAATATAAAATGCAGCTCCTAATACAACAATATGAGCATTTCCACTACTCCTCTGGTGAAAATCTAGCAGACATATTCAGTAGATTTCAAAAGTTACTGAATGGTCTAAAGTTGTATGGGAGAAAATATGAAACCAAGGACTCCAATCTAAAGTTTCTGAGATTTCTTCCTAAGGAATGGAAGCCAGTGACAGTCTCGTTGAGGAACTCTCAGGACTACAAAGATTTTACACTTGAGAGACTGTATGGCATCCTGAAGACCTATGAGCTTGAAATGCAGAGTGAAAGCAAGATGATTGGAAAACCTGATGCATTAAGTGAGGATGAAGCTGAAGATCTAGATGAGTATTTGGCATTTTTGTCAAAGAGATTTTCGAAGCTAAGATTCAGGAAGAATCCAGCAGGAACCGGGCAATTCAAGAAAATCTATCAACCGAACATGGATGTGGTTGAGAGATCAAAGATCAAATGATATAGCTGTGGAATTGCTGGTTGAAAACAACACCTAGAGGGGTGGAATAGGTGTTTATGGCTAACAATCGTATTTTATGAACTGTTTTAAAAATTACTACAAACAGCTTGCTGTTTGTGTTTTATCAGTTTGCAAATGGTACGCTGTTTGTAACTAAAATGCAGAAAATTAAAGAACACAAGATCTTTTAGCCAGGTTCGACCCCTAGACCCCTATGGTCTACGTCCTGGTCCCTTACCAACTTGGTAAGAGAATATATTATTGATCAAATATAAACCAATTACAAGATCCAACAATATATCTCCCTTACACCCTTGCTGCTTACAAATGGCTTGCTGTTTCCCGTGCTGAACTAGCTCTCTAAGCAATACTTCCCAAGTATCCTTCTCTAGCCTAGTTCGACCCACCCTAAACCTTAAGCCAACCTTGTACAGCAACAAATCAATTACAACTTAAACAATACAAAGATTGAAATAAATTCAACTCAACCTATGAACCCTCTGAATATATATATGCGTGTATATAGGGTTTGTGAGGTTTAAAGAATTTTGCAATGAAAGCTTTGAAGTTGTGTGTATAATCTTGTTTCTGCACTTTGATGGATATTCAATAATCGATGATAAGAACTGAGAAAGACCAGCCCTTATATAGGTAAACAAGAATATTTAAAATCAAGCTTCAAGATGCTCCAACGGTATGGAAATTTTTGAAGCCGTTAGAATTGATTGTTGTTTAAACAATTTTGGAGGAGCTTGAATGTATGTATCAGTTGAGAGGAAGAAGGTATGGAGCGTGTATGAGGTGAAAAATAACTGATATGATGAGTGGAGACAATATCATGAGGTTGTTGTGAGTGGGTGTATTAAATTAAGGTAAAGTAGAACTTTACTTTACTTATTTTAAGCAAAGGAATATATTGTCTCCCAATATATGTATGAGATATGTTTGCTGGCATGTTCAATATAATTCAGAGGGCCCTTACAAATATTCCTAACAATATTTCCGTTGCATGCTCCTTGAAGAACCAAACTGTTCCTTAATTCTGGCAGACACAAACAGCTTGCTGTTTGTGATACTGGCATGCTATTTCTGACTGGCTTGCTGTTTGTTCATGAATTTTGCTTGCTGTTTGAGTCTTACTGATTATACAATCAGTAAGCTAATTTTCCCTGCAAAACCAAGTTAGTACAGTACCGAAATAACATAGCAAGTTCATGTCAGCTTGCTGTTTTGGTTCTGGTGAGCTGAACAGATACATGGCCTTATACTTTTGCATTTACATATCATCAACCAAGTTTCCTGAGAACATAGATATATCTGTTTGATCTTTATCTACAGGAATTCTGAACAGTTGAAAATGGCTTGCTGTTTGTACAAATGGCTTGCTGTTTGTGACAAACTGAATATACAATCAGTAAGCTATTATATCCTGCAAAACCAAGTTAGTACAATACAGAAATACATGATGTTTTATATCAACCTACAAGCTATCATCTTGCTATTTGTGTATTGACTGTGTGCAACTTGCTTGCCAAACTATCATTGTGTCTCAACTTTGGCTTGTTGTTAGAGAGACTGATTACAATCAGTAAGCTAGAGTATCCTGCAAAAACCAAGTGAGTACGTACACAACTAGTATGCTGTTTTATATCTATTAATAAGCCAAATGGCTTACTGTTTGTGATCATCAAAACTTAGGAATATCAATCTCCCCCTTTTTGATGATTACAACTAATTTAGGAGAACTAGAATAACTCCCCCTAAATCCCTGCATCTCAAAATTAGATATAAAACAATAATCTAACAAGATCAAATAAAAACATCCAATAATACATTTTCATTAAGTATTCTACTTAAGTTCTCCCCCTTAATCCATCAAAAATTAAAACACTTAAGATCAACAAATGATATGCAGAATATAATGCAATCAGTATACCAATTGTAACATGCGAATAGAACAAATGGTAAGCTAAAAGCGATGAAAAACAGTATGCTATTTGCAGTATGTTACCAGCACAAACAGCTTGCTGTTTGTGGTATTTTACCTGCACAGATAGCTTGCTATTTGTTGAATGTTACATGTACAAATGGTAAGCTAACCTGTCCTGCAAACAATCATTCAGCATGCTGTTTTAAATAGAACACATACCAAGTTGCATTCGAATGACTGAAAATCTTTCTTCATCAAGAGGCTTTGTGAAAATATCAGTAAGTTGAAACTCTGTTGGAACAAAGACCAATTCTATCTTGCCTTTAGCAACATTATCTCTCAAGAAATGGTGTCGAACATCGATATGCTTCGTTCTTGAGTGATTCACCGGATTCTTAGAAATTTTAATGGTGCTAGTGTTGTCACAATTTATTGGAACCTTTTCACACTTGATATCAAAGTCCCTTAGTGTTTAAATCATCCATAGAAGTTGAGAACAACAGCTCCCAGCTGCTAGGTACTCTCCTTCGGCCGTGGATAAAGCAACAGACGTTTGTTTCTTATATTGCCATGAAACTAAGCTTTGTCCAAGGAATGTACAAACACCACTAGTACTTTTTCTATCAACTTGACAACCTGCATAATCTGCATCACTATACCCAACAAGATCAAAAGTATTTGTGATAGGATAGAACAAACCAAGAGTAATGGTACCACTTAAATATCGAAAAATTCTTTTAATAGCATTTAAGTGAGACTCCTTAGGATTGGATTGAAACCTTGCACAAAAACACATACTATACATAATGTCAGGTCTAGAAGCAGTTAAATATAGTAAGCTTCCAATCATACCTCGATACCTTTTGATATCAACTGCCTTACCATTTTCGTCTGCAAACAGCTTGCTGTTTTGGATCATAGGAGTTGATTTTGGTTTAACATCTTCATAACCAAATCTTTTGAGCAGACTTTTTGTATACTTGGATTGGTGCACAAAAATTCCATCTTTAGATTGCTTGATTTGAAGACCCTGGAAATAATTGAGCTCACCCATCATGCTCATTTCGAACTCACTATACATACACTTTGAAAACCACTTGCACATAGATTCATTAGTAGCTCCAAAAATAATATCATCCACATATATTTGAACAATTAAAATGTCTTTACCATTTTGCATAATAAATAATGTGGGATCGATTTTACCTCGAATGAATCCATTTTGGATTAAATACTTACTAAGCCTTTTGTACCAAACTCTAGGGGCCTGCTTTAAACCATAAAGAGCCTTCTTTAGCTTGAATACATAGTCTGGATACTGTTCATGCTCGAATCCAGGAGGCTGTTTGACATAAATTTCCTCTTCCAGCACGCCATTTAGGAATGCACTCTTCACGTTCATTTGATATAGCTTGATTTTCTTGAAACATGCATAGGCTAGAAGCATTCTTATTGATTCCAAACGAGCAACAGGAGCGTAGGTTTGATCAAAGTCAATGCCTTCTTGTTGATTATAGCCTTGAGCTACGAGCCTTGCTTTATTTCGAGTAATGGTGCCAAATTCATCAATTTTATAACACCCATTTTGTTCCTATAATTGAAGCATCCTCTGGAGGCTTAACAAGTTCCCAAACATCACATCACTCAAATTGATTTAATTCTTCTTGCATAGCCATGATCCAATGTTCATCTTCTAATGCTTCATTGATATTTTTCGGTTCTTCTTGAGCTAGGAAGGCAGCATGAGCACAATAATTTGCGTTTCCTCTTCTTTTTGTAATTCCATCAGTAATATCACTAAAGACAAGCTCTAGGGGATGATTCTTGACCGTTCTTGTTGACCTTGGTAAGGAATGTTGAGCTATTTCTTCATGAGTTGTCTTTCTTATCTTTGACGGTGGTAACTGATCTTCTCCATCATAGAGAGGTAGTTTCTCAGTAGCCCTAGAACCTCTAGGACCTTCTAAAGTCATTTTTGCCACTTTAGAAATCGTATCTTCCATTTCAGCTTGCTGTCTTAAACTTCCAGCTTGCTGTTTGTCAGAATCTGCATCCTTCTTGGCTTGCTGACTTCCAGTTTCAGTATCAGCTTCAACTTGCTGATTTGAACTTTCAGCTTGCTGTTTTGAACCTCCATCTTGCTGATTTGAGCTTCCAGCTTGCTGATTTGAACTTCCAGCTTGCTGTTTTGAACTTCCAGCTTGCTGTTTATCAGAAATTTGAGGTTGCATACTTTCTCTTTCACCTGCGAATTCTTCCTCATCTCTTGGTAGATCATTGTTAGGTTCTTGAAATGTAACATCAGTAGATTCTTTAACAATATGTTTATTTATATTATAAACTCTATAAGCCCTACTTGTTAAAGAATAACCAAGAAATATAGCTTCGTAGGATTTTGCATCGAATTTACCATCTTTACCAATTGTCTTGAGCACAAAACACTTAGAGCCAAAAATCTTGAAGTAGCTGATATTTGGCTTCTTGTTTCTCAACAATTGATATGGAGTTTTGTCCAAAATAGGCCTGATTATGATTCGATTCAACAAATAGCATGTTGTATTCACAACTTCGGCCCAAAAACTCCTAGGCAGCTTGCTTTCTTACAGTAGAGTCCTTGCTGTTTCTTGAAGTGACCTATTTTTCCTTTCCACCACTCCATTTTGTTGTGGAGTCCTTGGAGCAGAAAATTCATGGGAGATTCCTCTTTCTTCATAATAGGCAATAAAGTTCTCATTGACAAATTCACCTCCTCTATCACTTCTTATACCTACAAGTCTTGTATCATGCTTGTTCTCAAGTAATTTAATCAGTTTTTCAAACTCATTAAAAGCAAAATTTTTAGTACGAAGAAACAATACCCAATTAAATCTAGAATAATCATCTACAATTACAAAACCATATTATTTACCTCCAATACTTTTATTAGATTCTGGACCAAATAAGTCCAAGTGCAGAGGCTCTAAAGGTTTAGAAGTAGATACCATTTTCTTTGCTTTGTGTGTACTTCTAATTTGTTTGCCCAATTGGCAAGCTAAACAGATTTCAACCTTAGTATATTTCAGTTTGGGTAGTCCTCTGACCAGAATCTTGCTTGACAATTTATTGATCAGGTCCATATGTGCATGCCCCAATCTTCTATGCCAAATATATGGATCATTCTCTATTGCAGTCAAACAGCATGCTGTTTCCTGCATTTCAAAGTCTAATGCATATATATTTCCTTCCCTTCTGGCAACTAGGGGGATTTTGTTAGTACCAATAGTAATAATGGTTTTATCAATGCCAAACTGAACAAAATGTCCATCATCAAATAATTGAGTGACACTAAGTAAATTATATGAAAGACCTTTGACATATTGAACTTTATCAATCGAAATAGTACTATTACCAATAGAACCAATACCAAGGATTCGAAGAGTCTTACTATTACCAATTGTAACTCTTCCACCCTTCTTCATTTTGAGACTTATGAACTGAGATTTGTCTCCACACATGTGTCTAGTGCATCCACTGTCTAATATCCATTGCTTTGACCTTCCTTTAACCGCAAGACATATCTACAAAACAAGCAAATACCAACTCAATGTTTTGGTACCCATATAGGTTTGGGTCCAGATTGATTAGTAACATAATATAAAACATTTAAATCAGCTTTCTTGATCCACATTTGGATCACTTTTGGTGACTTATTTTGCTTTCTGCTGCTATATTGGTAAGCTGTTTGTCTTCTGTCAGAAGCAGTCTGGTATGCTGTTTATACCCTGACTAGCCCATTCTGGTAAGCTGTTTTCGCTTTATGATCTACTTGAACCACACAATGTCTTTCCAAATGGCCTTTTCCACCACACTTGTTGCATGTCTTCCAAGGCATAGCATAGTTATAAGGTATGCCATTTCTTCCATCATATTTGAGCGCACCATGCTTTTTGTTGAAGTTTAAGCCAACTCCTTCTCTAACTAAAGGGACATTTGCCTTCTTCATCATTGTCTTTAAGCTGTCTTCTCATTGAACAAACGTTTCCATCCCTTTCTCGAGATCCTTAACCTCTTTTTCCAGGAGAGAGATCAGTTCAGCTTGCTGTTTGATCAGAATAGCGTGCTGTTTGTCTGCACATTCAGCTTGTTGTTTTCTCTTCTCAGCAGATTTTGAAGACTCGGCTTGGCTAGACTCTTTGAGCTTGTATGATTTAATACTTTTATCTCTATCTTCAATCTCTGACCTTAGATGTCTTAGTTCTTTCATGATGGCTTCATTCCTTTGTAGAATTACTTTGTTAACTCCTTCAAATTGAGCTAGTTTCTCTTTTAGATCAGCAATAAATCATCATGGTTGATTTCAAGGGCCTTTTCAGCCATTAAATCAGAAATGATTTTCTTCAAATGAGTATTCTTCTTTTCCAACTCATTATTTTTATTTTTCAATTCCATGAACTCAATGATAGATATATTAATTGGTACCTGCATGGTTAGTTCTTCTAACATATTTGGAGAGGTAGGTAAATCAGAATTAATTGAGTTTTGTTAGTAGTATTTTTTTTTGTTCGTTCGCAGGGAAGGACTGAATGTAATATCAAGTACAAGTATCTTATCTCTCACAATTTAGAAGTGTAGAAGAATGTTTGGTTTGTTTATAAACTAATTAAACTAATTATCAATTGAGAATAAAATATGTGAGGAAAATAATCCAAGAACTGGGGTTCTTCACTTGGTTTCAATGCACATTCAATATCTATGTGACATCTACGTTCTTACTCTGCTGAAAACAATTCTTCTAAGGTTATAATGTTCTCTTCCAAGATACAATATAGTGTCTTCAACTACACCTTAATTGTCACTTCCGTGATACAATCAAAGTACAATCATAAACTATTACGCACCAAGAATTATAAGTCTCACAACTCTCCTATTAATCTTCCAATCAAATATTCGAGTTATGTCTGTTAAATCCTGTACTAAAATTGCAACTCCTCTTCCAAGTTATTACAATCCCTAAAATCCAATCAAAGGTTCATGACTCCCCTAATGTGTTAAGCCCTCAATAACAGATCAGCAAAGCAAGAAAATCACAGATAATTAAACATACATGAATACCAAGGAATACTACCCAATTCTCAGATTAGAGAATTAGTTACAAATGATTAAATTAACAAAACAAGAATTAATAGAAGAAATCATAATTAGAAGAATATAGAAAAGAAACCTTTTAACTTCAATCTTCAAAGAAAATAATGGTTCTCCAGAAAAAATCCTAAAAGCTGCGTACAAATTGTATCTCTCTAACAATGAACCCCCTCTCTAACCATGAACCCCTTTTTCCCATCCCTAGATGTGTTTATATAGATACTCCTAATCTTGCCCAACAAGAAATTACCTTCTATTACAATTAGAATTTAAAGAAGGTACCAAAACTGCCAAGAATACAATTAGAATTAAAAAAAGGGCAAAACAGTAAATTCATGGCCTTCTTTTATAAGAAAACGTGCGCGACTTTAATCATCACATTCCTTGCACGTTCTTTCTATCCCAGGTTGTAGAAAATCTCTCAAGCTTCGTGTAGGCAGTAAGATCGCTGAAAACGGACTTCTAGAACTCCAGATATGGCCAAAACAGTATAAGGTGTGCAGCCTTCCCGGAAAATCCGAATTTTAATCAAATAAATCTCCAAAAACAACAGAAGCATCAACTTTAATCAACATTCTCGTAAATCTGCACAGCTAAGCAAAACACATCAAAACTACAACATCTTGAGTCCAAAACAATCAATTTAAGCCGAACTGAGGCATTCCAAGTGGATATAAAATCCACTTATCAAACCCCCAAACTTAAACTGATGCTTGTCCTCAAGCATAAACAATTACAACTAACTAGTACCACTTCCGTAGGTGATCACGGTTACATTTGGCATATGCAACAAGCCCTTTAAACCCCTAGGCAGCCCTAGTGGACGAGTAAGGTCTCGTGAGGGCCTATAGCGAATGTACCCACAAAATCCATTTAACCTAATGCAATGCAATGCATGAATGCAACTAGTATGAACAATGCAACGATCCCCTTCAAACTAACCAAAACCAACTAGCAAGCAAAATCTCAAAGAATGCAACTAAATCCAAATAGAGCTCGACCAAGTTCCCGTATACTAACAATACATGAACAGAAACGTGCGTGTGTGCAATGCTCATCAGAAATACTCCCAAAACTTAGGTCAAAAATCATACATATCCTTCGCCAAGACAATCACAGGTTTATAAATAGAATAGACTGTAGACACTTCATAACCTCGGAACACCTCCATCCTCATTCAAGTTAGCCAGGTATTCATGCTTTATTACTACAACACTATATATAATACGCATGCTTATTTAACCGTGCAATGAATGAGACCCCAAAAGGCTTATACAATAATACCCATGTAGCGAGTGTTAGGTCAGTGGATCCCAGACTATAAAACCCTTAGGTCACTAGGACTAAGTCCCCTTAGACTTAATTACTCGAGTATTAAAGAGCTCACTCTGGTTAATTTTGCATATAAACAATTTATTGACTCTTTTTTTTTTCTTTTTTTTTCTTTTTTTTTTTTTGCTTTTTTTCTTTTTTTTTTTTTCAATCTTCTGCGATCTGGAATGAGCCTTTATCATTTCCAACCCTAGACTACTGATATAAATATGAGCCGGCTACTAGCCATTTGACACCTAGCCATTATTTAACAATTAATACAACTAGCATGAAATCCCTGGTTTCCCCCAAACTTAGACTTTAATGCTCCTACGCCATCAAGGGAATAACGAAAATTCTAAATATAAACAAGCGATTAAATCTCAAAACATCCAAACAAGCATGACCCTAACCTAGCCCAAAAGCACCCAATGAGACTGTGTAATTGTTTTGTTTCTTTGTTTCTGAAACACATAAGTCAATTTCATAGAAACTATAAATCAACCCTCTATTCATTATTACCACACTCAATTAGACACCTATCTACCAATCAGAATTAGCTCGTTCTAAGGGATCATGAAAAATGCATGCCATGAAAATGCAACTAAAATGGACTCACATGGTATACGAAAATTAAAAAAAAAAACAAAATGTCTTATATGAAACAAACATAAATAACACGAACATATATGCATGAATTACTACTAATATGCAAAGCATGAAATCCTACATGAACACATAATAATACAACAACTACTAATCCCTCAAAACACCCCCAAACTTGAAAGATTCAATTTCCGCATTGAATGGAAGTAAGTACAAGGGAAAGTAGAAAACATACCTAACCAGCTGAGTCATAACCCTCCTCGAATGAATCTGGTGGAGGACAATGCGTACGAGCTCCATTGACTAGCCACTTCCCAAATAACAAGAATACTACAAAACCCAAAATTACAAGAACACAAATTCGTAATAAAAATAATATTAGAGAAAAAGATAAACCAATTACGAATCAAAGAGGTGAACTTGTAATTAATTCCTCTTTAGAATTGAATTTAAATAAATAGAAGAGGAATTGGATTTGTATGTATGGGTGGGTATATATAATGGAGGGATTGGATGAATAAAAATTTTAATGTGAAAAGGAAAAAAATTTGGGTGGGTATGAAATTTGATGTAAGATAAAAATAGGATTTAATAATTTAGAGAAAAAGAATTAGAATAGATATAGGATTAGAGATAGAAGATGAGGGATTATTATGAAATTACGAATAGGTTAGGGATGAAAGAATAGGAGTAGAAAAGAATTAGGTTTGAAAGAAAGAAGAAAGAAAAAGAAAAAAAAAATTATTTTTTTTTATAAACAACAAGAGCAAACTGCGCTCAGGAGAGCAAACTGCGCCCATTCCAGTAACGCAGGCGCAGCCTGCGTCACATACAGAAACGCAGGCGCAGCCTGCGTTACGCAGGCGAAACCTGCGCGACCTCAGTAATTTTTTTTTTTTTCACAACAACTTTTTTTTTTACAACACTCACAACACTCATTTTTTTCACACTTTTTTTTTCTCAACACTCTTTTTTTTTTTACACTAATGCATGGGTTGCCTCCCACGAAGCGCATTTGTTTAATGTCATTAGCCCGACTTATTCGTACATAAAATCTTCAATGAGGAGAAAAAGCAAACAGATACACATATCTACGAATTCCTAATATAAGCATATTGTGCAAATAAACCTTAGCTTCATTGAAATGTACGAAAACTTTCAAGAACCTATCATGTTCAAGAGACTTGGAAACATCAAAATAGCTAGAAAAGTCGTCAGAATAATCATTATAAGTACGACTCATGTACTCCTCCCAAATCGGATCCTTATACTCTAAAGCAAGATTTTCAATTTCATCAATCTTAACTTCCTTCTCTTTCATAATTGGACACTCATCAATTTTAATCTCGTCTACCAATGTATTAAGCTCAAAATTTTCTAGATTTGGTAGAATTTCAATTGCATCCAAATTATCATTAATGCGCATGGGACAATTATCAACTACACAAGTAGACTCATCAAACACAACATTATCATTAATTGCTAAACAAGAATCATGGCATAGAGGAAAATTGACACAAGGGGGAGTTCGATAACAACCGTCATGCCACACTGCTCGAACTTCCCAAATAAAATTATTTAGTTTAGCATTCTCCTCGTACCAAGCTATTGAATCACATGGAATATCATTGTCACTAGCAATCTCTAAAGTTGGTTTATCAAAAACTCCCAAAGAAAGTAAGGGAAGATTAGACTGAGTTCCTCGAATCATTTTATTGAGCGCAATCTCCCAATCAGCAAGTAAAGAAGGATTAGACTGAGTTAAACTCGTATCAACATCATTACACATATATGGATAAACATCATCATGATATTGATTTTCAAACGAATATGAATAATCATTGCTAGGGGCATATGGAGCATAAAATGAGTTCTCAGAATAGAACGAATTCACCTGATATGCATTACGATCCTCATAGGAATTGAATTGTAGGTAAGGATTGAAGTCTTGATATTGTTCCTGACTGTTGTAGAAATTCTGAGCATTGTTCCAACCAAAGTTGTACTCCATCTAGTCTCTCTCCTCAAAACCTGTTTAAGTTGTCTACCTCAAAGAACCTGTAGACACACCAAGGAAAGAAATACAAAAAGAAAGAAAAGAAAAATATATACAAAGATAAAATCCAAACTACAAGAAACAATTAACTCAAAATCAATATTGCTGCCTTCCCAGGCAGCGGCGCCAGTTTGTTAGTAGTATTTTTTTTTTATCGTTCGCAGGGAAGGACTGAATGTAATATCAAGTTCAAGTATCTTATCTCTCACAATTTAGAAGTGTAGAAGAATATTTGGGTTTGTTTATAAACTAATTAAACTAATTATCAATTGAGAATAAAATATATGAGGAAAATAATCCAAGAACTGGGGTTCTTCACTTGGTTTCAATGCACATTCAATATCTATGTGACATCTACGTTCTTACTCTGCTGAAAACAATTCTTCTAAGGTTATAATGTTCTCTTCCAAGATACAATATAGTGTCTACAACTACACCTTAATTGTCACTTCCGTGATACAATCAAAGTACAATCATAAAATATTACGCACCAAGAATTATAAGTCTCACAACTCTCCTATTAATCTTCCAATCAAATATTCGAGTTATGTCTGTTAAATCCTGTACTAAAATTGCAACTCCTCTTCCAAGTTATTACAATCCCTAAAATCCAATCAAAGGTTCATGACTCCCCTAATTGTGTTAAGCCCTCAATAACAGATCAACAAAGCAAGAAAATCACAGATAATTAAACATACATGAATACCAAGGAATACTACCCAATTCTCAGATTAGAGAATTAGTTACACATGATTAAATTAACAAAACAAGAATTAATAGAAGAAATCATAATTAGAAGAATATAGAAAAGAAACCTTTTAACTTCAATCTTCAAAGAAAATAATGGTTCTCCAGAAAAAATCCTAAAAGCTGCGTACAAATTGTATCTCTCTAACAATGAACCCCCTCTCTAACCATGAACCCCTTTTTCCCATCCCTAGATGTGTTTATATAGATACTCCTAATCTTGCCCAACAAGCAATTACCTTCTATTACAATTAGAATTTAAAGAAGGTACCAAAACTGCCCAGAATACAATTAGAATTAGAAAAAGGGCAAAACAGTAAATTCATGGCCTTCTTTTATAAGAAAACGTGCGCGACTTTAATCATCACATTCCTTGCACGTGCTTTCTATCCCAGGTTGTAGAAAATCTCTCAAGCTTCGCGTGGGCAGTAAGATTGCTGAAAACGGACTTCTAGAACTCCAGATATGGCCAAAACAGTATAAGCTGCGCAGCCTTCCCGGAAAATCCGAATTTTAATCAAATAAGTCTCCAAAAACAATAGAAGCATCAACTTTAATCAACATTCTCGTAAATCTGCACAACTAAGCAAAACACATCAAAACTACAACATCTTGAGTCCAAAACAATCAATTTAAGCCAAATTGAGGCATTCCAAGTGGATATAAAATCCATTTATCAAGTTTACCTCACTAGCATCTTCTTTCGTATCCGAATAATCACTATCCACATTTTCTTCTCTTATGGATACTTGTGAGCTATCTTCATCATTTAGTCCTACAAGTGCCAAATTCACTATATCTTCACTTGAGTCATCACTGGAGTCTGAATCATCATCACTCCAAGTCAGTAAAGCCTTCGATTTCCTCTTGTCTTTGAAAACAGATTGCTGTTTTGACTTTAGCTTGAAGCAGTCCTTCTTAAAATGGCCTGGCTTGCCACATTCGAAACATGTTTGCTCATTCGCTTTCTTGTTGTTGTTGTAACTTCCTCTATCTCTTTTCATTCGGTTCTTCTTTTCAATCAGCCTCTTGATCTTCTTTGAAATGAGTGCAAGTCCTTCATCTGATTCTTCATCAGATTCAATCAGCTTGCTGTTTGCACATTCGGCTGGCTTGCTGTTTGTAGAATGAAGAGCCAAATTCTTCATTTTGGCTAGAGGAGTTCGACCACCTTTAGCCTGAATATTATTTATCTTATTTTCAAACTGTTCTAGCTCAGCAAATACAGCTAGGTGATCCATGGTGTCAATATTTGAAGATGATTCCAAGGCCGTGACTTTAGCTTCATAAATGAATGGTACGGAGCTTAACACTTTCATGTTAATTTCATCTTGTGGAATATCCTTTCCAAGTCTCTTTAAAGAGTTTATAGTGACTTGAAACCTTGCTTGTCCGTCCTTGATTGTTTCACCATCTTTGAGCTTGAAATTTCCAAAATCGTTCATTAGCTTGCTAAGCTTCACCTTTCTCAAAGTGGTCGATCCTTCATGATAAGTTTCCAAGGCATCCCACATTTCGTTTACCGTTTTTAGAGAGTAGACCTTGTCTTATTCAGCTTGATCTAATGCATTCATTATAGAATTTCTAGCTTCTCCATTGTAACCACACTTGATAATCTCATCCATAGTGAGATCATCAACAACTTTTGGTTGGTTTTTATCATCCAGAAACTGGTAGTCTCCTTTCTGCACAACTCTTAATACCAGTGACCTTTTGGACAAGAATGTTTCCATTCTACATTTCCACCAGTTGTAATTTTCTGATCCAGTGAGGAGAGGAGCTCTGTAATCAGCTTTTGCTTCAAGATAATATTCAGCCATGATCGATACTTTCCTTTTACAGAATTGTTAGTATACCAAGCTCTGATACCAACTGAAAACAACACCTAAAGGGGGGGAATAGGTGTTTATGGCTAACAATCGTATTTTATGAACTGTTTTAAAAATTACTACAAACAGCTTGCTGTTTGTGTTTTATCAGTTTGGAAATGGTACGATGTTTGTAACTAAAATGCAGAAAATTAAAGAACACAAGATCTTTTAGCCAGGTTCGACCCCTAAACCCCTATGGTCTACGTCCTGGTCCCTTACCAACTTGGTAAGAGAATATATTATTGATCAAATATAAACCAATTACAAGATCCAACAATATATCTCCCTTACACCCTTGCTGCTTACAAATGGCTTGCTGTTTCCCGTGCTGAACTAGCTCTCTAAGCAATACTTCCCAAGTATCCTTCTCTAGCCTAGTTCGACCCACCCTAAACCTTAAGCCAACCTTGTACAGCAACAAATCAATTACAACTTAAACAATACAAAGATTGAAATAAATTCAACTCAACCTATGAACCCTCTGAATATATATATGCGTGTATATAGGGTTTGTGAGGTTTAAAGAATTTTGCAATGAAAGCTTTGAAGTTGTGTGTATAATCTTGTTTCTGCACTTTGATGGATATTCAATAATCGATGATAAGAACTGAGAAAGACCAGCCCTTATATAGGTAAACAATAATATTTAAAATCAAGCTTCAAGATGCTCTAACGGTATGGAAATTTTTGAAGATGTTAGAATTGATTGTTGTTTAAACAATTTTGGAGGAGGTTGAATGTATGTATTAGTTGAGAGGAAGAAGGTATGGAGCGTGTATGAGGTGAAGAATAACTGATATGATGAGTGGAGACAATATCATGAGGTTGTTGTGAGTGGGTGTATTAAATTAAGGTAAAGTAGAACTTTACTTTCCTTATTTTAAGCAAAGGAATATATTGTCTCCCAATATATGTATGAGATATGTTTGCTGGCATGTTCAATATAATTCAGAGGGCCCTTACAAATATTCCTAACAATATTTCCGTTGCATGCTCCTTGAAGAACCAAACTGTTCCTTAATTCTAGCAGACACAAACAGCTTGCTGTTTGTGAGACTTGCATGCTATTTCTGACTGGCTTGCTATTTGTTCATGAATTTTGCTTGCTATTTGAGTCATACTGATTATACAATCGTAAGCTAATTTCCCTGCAAAACCAAGTTAGTACAGTACCGAAATAACATAGCAAGTTCATGTCAGCTTGCTGTTTTGGTTCTGATGAGCTGAATAAATACATGGCCTTATACTTTTGCATTTACATATCATCTACCAAGTTTCCTGAGAACATAGATATGTCTGTTTGATCTTTATCTACAGGAATTCTGAACAGTTGAAAATGGCTTGCTGTTTGTACAAATGGCTTGCTGTTTGTGACAAACTGAATATACAATCAGTAAGCTTTTATATCGTGCAAAACCAAGTTAGTACAATACAGAAATACATGATGTTTTATATCAACCTACAAGCTATCATCTTGCTGTTTGTGTATTGACTGTGTGCAACTTGCTTGCCAAACTATCATTGTGCCTCAACTTTGGCTTGCTGTTAGATAGACTGATTACAATCAGTAAGCTAGAGTATCCTGCAAAAACCAAGTGAGTACATACACAACTAGTATGCTGTTTTATATCTATTAATAAGCCAAATGGCTTACTATTTGTGATCATCAAAACTTAGGAGTATCACTGGTCACTTTGCCAATGAATGCAGGAAATCCCAACCTGAGAAAGAAAAGAAGCAGTTTGAAGCTTTTGATTACAAGAAGAAATATTTTGATCTTCTCAAGCAACAAGGGAGAGCATTCGTGTCAAAAGATAGTGACTGGGCTGCTGGAGGTGACTCAGATGCAGAAGAGGAGTTTGTCAATCTTGCACTCATGGCAAACGAAACTGATGAAGAGGCTAGTTCAGCAAGCAACCAGGTATACTCTAGAAACCTAACTGAACTTTCCAAAGATGAATGTGATAATGTTGTTAATGAAATGTCTAATGAACTGTATAACATGCATGTCACATTAAAATCGCTTAACAAGGAGAACAAAAAGATTAAAGATCTTAATACTAAGATAGGTGATAAGAATACTCTGTTAGAAACTCAACTAATTGATTTTGAAACAATGAAAAGAGATTTCCAGGATGCTAAGAATGAGTTACATGAGGCTCTGAAAAGAAAAAGTGTTTAATAAAACAGTTAGAAGAGTAACAAGACTTAATTGCTAAGTGGAAGGGATCAAAGGCTAAAACTGAAGAAATTTATAGTAAACAATGAGTTGATTCTTTTCACAAATTAGCAGAAGTTAAGTTAGATGTTGATAGGGAAGTTACTTCAGACAGTGAAAAAGAATGTTCTTTGAGACTTAAGCCTGTTAGCAAAGCAACTTTAACTAAATTGAATAAAAAGTACGGGCCTGTCAATAAGAACTTTGTTAATGGAGAGTGTAGCAAAACTAAGTCAGTTGAACAAGGAAACATAGGCAACTTATCAATCAAGAAATTGAATGATAAGTTAGAAAAGACTGAACCTAAGGCTAAGGCTAATAAGAAGAATAGAAATGGCAAGGTAGGAATTAACAAACATAGTAATTACACACCTGATAGATATGCTCCTCGAAAGGAATGTGTGAACTATGGTAGTGTTAATCATTTATTTGTCAACTGTAAATCTGTTAAGAATGCTTCTGTGCCTAGTATACCTAAGTCAGTACCTATGCCTGCTATGAATGTTATGCCAAACATGTTTGTCCAGCCTGCTCATGCATCTAGTCATTATGCTAACATGCCATTCATGTATAATCCATATTACAATGCTTTTAGTATGCCTCAGTTGCCATGGATGATGAATAACATGTTTGCACAGACTATGCCAAATTATACATCTAGTTTTAATGCAAGTGAGCAAGTGAAACAACCTATTTTTCAGAAACCTACACCAAGAGTTAAGGTTGATTTAACTCAATCAGAACCCCTGGGTAGTAAGGGCTTTAAAAATAAGAAAAAGGCTAACAAGGCAGGACCCAAGAAAACTTGGGTACCAAAATCAACTTGATTTTGTTTTGATGTGTGCAGGGAAACAGAAAGAATCTTTGGTATCTGGACAGTGGTTGTTCTAGGCATATGACTGGAGATTCTACCCTGCTCACTAAGCTTGAGGAGAGAGCTGGCCCTAGCATTACCTTTGGAGACAACAGCAAAGGATATACTAGAGGATATGGCTTGATTTCACAGGGGAATGTTGTCATTGAAGAAGTAGCACTGGTTGATGGAATTAAGCATAACTTGCTAAGTGTCAGTCAACTGTGTGACAAAGGCCATAATGTCTGGTTCATATATGAAGCTTGTGTCATTTTTAAGAAAAGTGACAACAAGGTTGTGTTGACAGGAGATAGAAGAGGAAATGTGTACATTGCTGACTTCAATTCAACAAATGCAAACATGACTACATGTCTTCTCAGCAAGGCAAGTGTAGATGAAGGTTGGCTTTGGCACAAAAGATTGTCACACTTGAGTTTTAAAGCAATGAATGAGTTGGTAAAGAAGGATTTGGTTAGAGGTATTCCAAAATTGGATTACTCCAAGGATGGATTGTGTGATGCATGCCAGAAAGGGAAGCAAAAGAAGGCCTCTTTCAAATCAAAGTCAATGTCATCAATTGATCAACCCTTGTAACTACTTCACATGGATCTCTTTGGACCAGTCAATGTGTTGTCAATTTCAAAGAAGAAATACTGTCTTGTGATTATTGATGATTTCTCAAAATTCTCTTGGACATTCTTTCTGTACTCTAAGGATAAGGCGGGTGAAGTCATTATAAATCACATAAAGATAGTCAACAACAATCCTTTACTCAAAGTAAGGAGAATCAGAAGTGACAATGGAACTGAGTTCAAGAATTCTGTAATAAGAGAGTTTTGTGAAGAAGAAGGAATTATCCAAGAATTCTCTGCACCAAGAACTCCTCAACAAAATGGTGTAGTGGAAAGAAAGAACAGAACTCTAATTGAAGCTGCAAGGACAATGCTTGAAGAATCTAAGCTACCAACATACTTCTGGGCAGAAGCTATAAACACTGCATGCTACACTCAGAATATTTCTTTGGTCAATCAAGCAAAAAGCATGACACCTTATCAACTTTTCAAAGGCAAGAAACCAACAATCAGCTTTCTGCATGTCTTTGGATGCAAATGCTTTGTACTGAAAAATCATGGTGGACATTTTGGAAAATTTGATTCAAAAGCAGATGAAGCTATCTTTGTTGGATACTCAGTTGGAAAATCCTACAGAGTCTATAACCTAAGACTAAACATTGTAATGGAGTCCATACATGTTATCTTTGATGACAAGAAAATATCTGGTCTAGTAGATGAAGGTTTTCATGAGTCTCTCTCATTTGAGAATGAGAGAAGTGGTGAAGAAAGTGAAGATGATGATGAAGAGTGGAGATCAAATGGTGTGAGAAACAGACAAGGATCATCAGTTGAAGTGCAGAATGAACCACCTGTTGAAGAGCAACTTACACCATCAGTTGGAAATCAAAGAGAAGCCTCTGTTGATGAATCTACAAGTACTCCATCAATCTCGAGAGCCATACACTCAGGGGGAGTTTCTCACAATGATCAACACAGAGAAAATGAAGCCACTTCATCAAGGTCAAACTTACCACCACAAAGAAAATTGACCAGGGATCATCCATTTGAGCTTATAATTGGAGATCCTAATGCAAAGGTCCAAACCAGAAGAGCAACTCAAGAAGAATGCTTATATAGCAGTTTTCTATCCAAAGAGGAACCAAAGAGAGTTGAACATGCTCTTCTGGATCTAGACTGGGTTTTAGCAATGCAAGAAGAGCTAAACCAGTTTGAAAGAAATGAAGTATGGAAACTTGTACCCAAACCTAAAGACAAATCAGTGATTGGCACTAAGTGGGTATTCAAGAACAAGATGGATGAGAATGGCATAGTCACAAGGAATAAAGCTAGATTAGTGGCTAAAGGCTACTGTCAAGAGGAAGGAATTGACTTTGAAGAAACCTTTGCACCAGTGGCAAGGTTAGAGCAATAAGGATCTTCCTGGCCTATGTAGCGCATGCCAATTTCAAAGTCTATCAAATGGATGTCAAGAGTGCATTTCTGAATGGAATTCTGGAGGAGGAGGTATATGTTAGTCAACCGCCTGGTTTTGAAGATCCAGACTTTCCAGAATATGTGTTCTTTCTACTCAAAGCACTCTACGGCCTGAAGCAAGCACCTAGAGCCTGGTATGACACACTCTCACAGTTCCTTATAGAGAATCACTTCATTCGAGGTACTATTGATAAAATACTTGTCCAAATTTATGTAGATGATATAATATTTGGGTCTATAGATGAGAAACTTTGCAAGAGGTTTGCCAAACTCATGCAAAGTAGATATGAAATGAGTATGATGGGTGAATTAACTTAATTTCTTGGTTTACAAGTTAAACAAGTGAATGGGGGAATTTTTATAAGTCAAACAAAATACATTTATGATCTTTTAAAAAGGTTTGATTTAGCAGATTGTTCTTCTGCAAAAACACCCATGGCCACTGTCACTAAGCTTGAACTGAATACTAAGGAAAAGAAGGTGGACATGACAAGCTATAGGGGCATGGTTGGATCTCTTTTATACTTAACATCTAGTAGACATGATATTATGTTTGCTACATGTTTATGTGCTAGATTTCAAGCTGATCCTAGGGAATCTCACTTGGTAGCTAGTAAGAGGATTTTCAGATATCTCAAAGGAACACCAAACCTTGGCATTTGGTACCCTAGAGATTTTGGTTTTGATCTAATTGGTTACTCAGATGCAGATTATGCAGGTTGCAAAATGGATAGAAAAAGTACCACAGGAACCTGTCAATTCTTGGGAAACAAGCTGGTCTCATGGTTCAGTAAGAAGCAGAACTCAATATCTACCTCAACTACCGAGGCTGAATATATAGGAGCTGGGAGTTGTTGTTTACAGATTCTATGGATGAGAAATCAACTACTTGACTATGGAGTTAAAGTTTAAAAGATCCCAATTTTCTGTGACAACACGAGTGCAATTGCAATATCACAAAATCCAGTGCAGCATTCTAGAACCAAGCACATAGACATCAGATACCATTTCATCAGGGAGCATGTGATGGAAGGCACTGTGGAACTGCATTTTGTTCCTAGTGAAAAATAGTTGGCAGTCATTTTTACTAAAGCTTTGGATGAAGCAACCTTTTCAAGGTTGGTAAGTGAGCTTGGTATGTTAAATTTCACATGATGTTTTAAAATGTCTGTTCAATTTGTTGCAGCAATGAATTTCATTCTCTGGATTTTGTTTGTTTTATTTGATTATCTACAGGATTATTCTGTAGATATCACTGTAGCATAATTAAATAAATATTTTATTGACATATATCAATTAATGATATTTTGTTAATTTTATGTCTATTTAATTGTAGGTTTATTATTGTGGATTAATTCTTAATTTACTGCGTGATTATATTTAAATCCATAATAATTAGAAGTATTAAATATGTGTATATATGTATAGGATGATAGGTCGGCTGACAAGTTTCGGTGATAAGATGTTAGCCTCCATTGTTGAATTCATGAAATGTGGCTACCTAACATGGTTGACAATTTACCACTTGTTGTAGAGAGTTTGAATTCTTTAAACAAAACCTGTCACTATTTCACCTAACCCACTGAACCTTGAAACCTTATAAATGATGAGTTTTTGTTTGTGTTTAACATCATCATTTTTCAGATATACAGAGCATATACACAAAATTGCTGAATATTTCGAGCTTTGATCGGAAAGATCTCTCAATCTAGCTGGTGGTTTTTATATCAGATTTCATATTCTTGCTACATCATCCTTTATAAAAACTAACCCTTGTTTTTGAATTTCCTCAAAGTTTTGAAAATGGCATTGCAGGGAAGTTTTGTTATTGCTAAAGCTAATCCTACTTCCATTCAGCAAATCGAAACCATTTATGATGAGCAATTTCGGGCTTGGGCACAATTTCTGAATGAACATTCATTAATTCGCTATGCTTTAGTTACACCAGTGCAGCTTAACCATGATGCATTACGTGAACTATATTGCAGTGCGGTTAACACTTCTGGACAGGACGGGTATGCATTCACATATCGACTGTTTGGTAGGTCGATTAGGGTCACTGAACGAGATGTTAATCGAATTCTTCATTTTCCTATGGAAAATCTCGTTTCTAATCCTACACCTGAACAGATTGAAATATTCTTTCGTTTTATAAGGTACCAAGATGGCAATTTCAATACTGGTAATATCTCTAAAACATTTCTAACCCAGTACTGGAATTTCTTCTTTCACATTCTTGGCCATGTTTTTTCCTCAGATAGAACGAATCTAGATTTGATACCTGAATTTATTCAAAAAATAGGGTATGCGGTTGCCAATAATTTGAGGATTAATTTTGGAAAAATAGTGCTTGGTCAAATCATTTTAAAGATGAAACACTTGGGAACAAGAGATGTTCAGACTCAAAACGTCAAATGTCTATATCCAAGGTTTCTACAGCTAATATTAAATGATTTTTTGAATGATGAAGACAGGGTACACTCGGAAAATGGTCGAAAGGTGGAATGTTCTTACATGAAGACAAATGTAATTTATTACATAAGCAAAAAGAATTATACGTATGTGCCTACAGTCCTAACTGAATATCTGAAGACTGTCCCACTTCCGTTGTTACCAAGACCAGTGAGAGCAGGTATACGACAAGGTAATATTTCAATCCCTGCTATCTCAACCTCTGTATTCCCTATTGTATCACAGGAAATACAGTTCCTACAGCCCCTAGTGGCCATCTTACCCGACCAAGAGCAGGAAATCCCACCGACTCTAACACAGGTCGAAGAACCCATTCTACAAATACAAACACAAACAAAACAAGCTCCTACACCTCAATTGTCACTTAAACGACCAGTTATCCACATTATTGAGGGAGATAGTGCCTCAGCAGCACCACATAAGGAGTTAGTTACATCAACCGCTCTACCCCATTCTAAACGGAGTAAACCCAATGAACATGAGGTAACAACAACTGTTAGTGAAACTATTCTTTCTTATCCAATGAGTGAAGATGTAAATAAGGTTGAATTGACGGAAGCAACTGTCTTGAGTTCCATTTCACGGAACATAAGAGTGGTTGATGATCTTTCTAAAGATCAAATGCCTTCACAGGCATTCGAGGTGGAATTACCTACCTCAATAACTGCTGGTGAATCTTCCATTTTACGGAAAGGTCCATCGGTAGGAGGTTCTTTTATGAACCAAGTGTCTTCACAGACATATGAGGGAAACTTGGATTTTGTGCCATTTAATCGATTCAAGTTTAACCTCCCAGAGGGAAAATCTCTGGATCTCTTTCGAGATTTACCACTCTTTACCAGTGGTCGGCAACTCGCTTCACGCGAGGACGGAAGCTCGCGAACTTTCATTGCACCATCCGTGACCTCTGAAAAAGGGGCTAGGATGATTTCATTTGCAGGTACACATATCGGTGGAAGCTCTGGAGGAGAGTGGAGAGAAACACGAACAGAACATGTAAGTGTAAACCAAACCACTAAACCAAGTGAATATAGAGTGTTGAGTGAAACACCTGCAGAACGTATGAGTGAGCAACCTACTCAACCAAATGCACATGTAACCAGAAAGGAATACAGCAGACTCCTTACACGGGTCCAAACAATGGAGAAAGAGTTGTCAAAAATCTGTAAGTCCATTGCAGAAATCAAAAATTTGCAACTTATTCAACATGATGCATTCCAGGTTCAGTTAAGTTCCATGGCATCCTAGTTTAGTCATGCAATTAATTCCTTGGCAAAACCATCTTCGTCTAATTTACCAACTCCACATCCTACTACTCTGGAGGATAACCCAACTGAGGGGGAGAAGTTGGATGATCAAGAAAAATCAACTAGGCGTAAGGGCAGGGAAAAGGTTGTTGACACGGAATTAACTTTATTTTGGGAAAGAAAAAGCTAGTGGGAGTATTAGTGGAAAGAAAGCAAGGCAAAATTGAAGATATGTTCAGTCTAGAGGAACAATTTATCTTGCACTTGTTCAAATTTTAGAAATCTTTGTATTTCATTTTTTGTTGTATCAGTTGAGTTATCCTCTAGGAATTTGCTTGTCAAACCCTAACAATCAAATAGGGGGAGATTGTAAAGCATAATGTAATATGTAATAGAGGACATATATAACTCAACTAGGATAAAAGATAAATAATATTAACTCTATACAGGGATCGTGAAATTTGAAGAACATGCATCAACAAGGATCAAGTTGCTGAAAGAAGTTCATTAACATGATCAAGCCTCAGTGACAAAATAAGATGTACAGATGATTCAGTTGAAGGGCCAAAAGATTCCAGAGATAAAGTTTTTATGGTTGCACAATTCTTAGCAGTGTTCTTAAAGACATGATACGAAGACCATGAGTGAATGTTAGTCGTCTTTGAACCAGACCAGTTGCACTAGGCGTCAACACTTCACAAAGGAATCGAAGTATCTAAACTCAGAAAAATTGTTAAGAGGTATGATTGAGTTTAGAGCAGTATTGATATCCTCCATTTTAGAAGCTGCATATTTAAGGATGTCAAATTAAAAGGAAAATGAATAGTATCCAAAATCACTATTCATATGAATTGTAATCGAAATCATTATTTACATGAATAGTAACCGAAATCACTATTCACATGAATAGTACTATTCATATGAATAGTAACCAAAATTACTATTCATGAATAGTACCAAAAAGAACTATTCAATCAGGTGGGGCCCACACAAATATAAAATTCAAAGTTTTTGTCAGAAAGCTTTGTTGAATTTTAAGAAATGAAAGTCTTCGTTTGAAAAGAGGCAGGCGGCCGAGAAAAAAAAACACAAACGTCATCAGTTATGTATTTTGGCCGAATAGTAACATTCTAAAATCTATAAATAGGCCTGTTGTATTTCATTTCAAAATACACCTCAACACCCAACTCTCTCTTCTCTCTCTTATATCTTCTCTGTGTAAGTTGCTAGACAGTCCATCTAGTAGGAAAGCCGGCATAGCCCGCTTTCAGGAAGTGTCGGGTAGAAGGTCCTTGTGCCTAAACTATCCTTAGGAGTGTTCTGGTTTTGAAGCTAATCCATTGGATTAGAAATTGTAACACCCCTTCGGGTTTATTATCAATAAAGATATATTCCTGAAATTGTGATTCGTTATTTTTGATTTCAAGATCCGAAAAATTGTTATCCGCAAAAATCTTGAAAACCGAAATATTTTGGTGGTATCGTATTCAACCCCCCCTTCTACGATACTTCGGGACCTAACAGAATAGATGTTCGAATTTACATTTAACATATTAGAAGTAGAATAGATGTTCGAATTTATAGAGAACAAGAGTTCGAATTTATAGGGAAGACATATGATTTGAAGTTCTATTGGAAGTAGAATAAGTATTTATAAGACATAAAAAAAACATATAAATAAAAGTTTTATTAGAAGTAGAATAGGTGTTTGAATATATAGAGCAGACATATAATTAAATATTTTATAGAAAGTACGATCTTCTTAAATTATATGATTAGAAGTTCTATTGGAAGTAAAATAAGTATTTATAAGGCATATGATTAAAAGTTCTATTGAAAGTAGAACATGAGTTCAATTTTATAGAAAAAACATATAAATAAGCGTTATATTGGAAGTAAAATAGGTGTTTGAATATATTGAGCAGGCATATAATTAAATATTTATAGAAAGTATGATCTTCTTAAATTAGACTTTTTATATTAGTTAATATTACTTTTATTAGGAAAATTTATTCAAAAATCCAATACTATTATCATAAAAAAAGTCATCATATTTAAAAAGAAAAGAATTATTGTGTTAACATAATAACATTATTATGCAGGAATCCTAAATAAATACAGAAGTATCTATAATATAAAGAGAAAATAAGATGTGTTTTCATTTTCTATAACTCCATATATTTTAGAAAGTATAAATTGGAATTCACTCTATTTTTTAGGTTTTGATTTTAAGGAAAAAGTTGTTATGTAAGATAAGTATTATTGATATGTAATGAAGTTTGAATTTCGATCCCAAACGAGAGCGGCTCGAAACGTGGTTAATGGGAAGACGGCTCACTATAAAAGATTGTATTAGCTATTAAAATATCATATTGCTGTTATAAATTTCATTTTATTTTTAGGGTATTAGATATTAAAATATCATATTGATGTTATAAATTTCATTTTATTTTTAGAATTTGATTTTTATGGATAAATATTATCATACAAGTAATATATGTAAAAGTTAGGTTTTTGGTCTTAACGAGAGAGTAGATCAATAGTAATAACCGTGTTTAATGAGTAAGCGGTTCATTAGAAAAGACCATATAAAAGATGTTTGCATATATAAGAAATACATAAAATAAAATATTTTATTGGAAGTAGAATACGAGTACGGTGGAGTCGTTTTATACGATTTTTTTAAAATTAAATATCCTTTTTTTCCTGGAAATCCTTTATTTTAACATTTTTATACAACTTAATTATACTTGCTTAGAAAAATATATCCATAAATTTAATATTATTCCCGTCACGAAAAGTTTTCGTATTTGATTTTTTTTTTGATATGTTAACATAACAGAAAGACATTCCCATGCGGAACTGTAAATAAATACAGGAATATTTATAATATACAGAAAATATAAGATGTATTTTCATCTTTTAAAACTCCAAAATATTAGAAAGTTTAAAGAATATAAAAATTGGAATTTACTCGCTTTATATAATGAAGTTAAAATTTCGATTCCAAATAAGAGCTGCTCGAAACGTATTTAACAGGAAGACGGCTCACTTGGAAAAGATTGTATAGCTATTAGAATTTGATACTGATGTCATAATTTTTTTTTATTTTAACGGTTCGATTTTATGGATAAAAGTTATTATATAAGTTTTTATAATTTATAATATATGTTAAAGTTGGGATTTAGGTTTTAACGAGAGAGCGGCTCAATCGAAAGAATCGTGTTTAACAAGAAATCGATTCATTAGAGAAGATTATTTATTTTTAAAATTTAATATTAATATTATAATATAACATCAATATATTAATTTTTTTTTAAAAATATTGTAACGCTGCCGTGAAGCGCGACTTTATCGACTAGTTATTTATCAAATAGAACAATAAATTTAATCAAATGTCAAGTAAAATGTAAATTTTAAATAAACGCATGTATCATCCAAAAATATACAATTAAAAGAAGAATATTATAACTACGTCTCTTAATTTGTAACATTTATTCTTCAAAAATTGACTTCAATGCTTTATAAAATTAGTCTTTTTATTATTTAAGAATGACAAAACTACCACAATTTTTTTAATTTTGTGCCAAAATAACACTTTTTGGGTTGATGGGCCAAAATTACCAATGAGTTACGCATTTCAAAAAAGCTTACGCATTTCAAAAATGCTTAACACATATACAATTTTCATCTATTACCCAATTGGGAAATGTGTAATAGCATTTACCCATTCTCCAAATGCGTAATAGACGCCGTCAGGGGAACCTATTACCCCTTTTTCAAATGCTTAACTAGTATAAATCCTATTACCCCTCTCTCAAATGCATAATAAAATGGTATTTATGGCCACCATCACCATTTTGTGGTATTCTTGTAATGAAATGACACTGTTTATGGTATTTATGTCCAAAGCCCTTTTATAATTTATGAACGAACAATATTTCGAGATTATGAGAAATTATATAATAACTTTAAACAAGTTAAGGAAGGGCAGCCGAAGTGCGTGTGTAAGTATAGCACATTTTTATGATACATCTTATAATTATGAAGTTAAATTATATTATTAGAAAATTAAAAATTTTGAAAATATCATATATATATATATATATATATATATATATATAGGTTTTTGCTCAAATACAAACCACTCTTAAAATGAGAACTACAAACCAATAGAAAATATATTATATTTCATATATTCTAAGGGTCCCGCCAGGAGCACCTTCACAAAAAAGTCTTATAATTCAACCCTCTATCCATTCAACAAAAAAAATAAAAAAAAATCAAAGAAAACTGCTGCCACGTCATCATTTTTTTTTAAAAAAAATTATATTTTTTTTCGATGAATGGATAGAGGGTAGAATTAAAATGCATGCTCCAATGGAAGTCCCTATCCCCTATAATTTTTAGGGGAGAGAAAATCCAACCCCTTATTTAGGGGAGAGAAAAGCAACTCCCTATAATGACACATCATCATTCTTACCTTATAATATAATATATATCTATATCAATACTCTCACCCCTTTTCTATAATACCAAAAATATTGATTAAATATTAATTTATAAGTTATAGGTAATGAATATAGGTAACACCATTGGAGCAAAAGAACTTTTTGGTTACCTATATTTTAAGTAATCATTATTTTATTATATTTTAGGGGATGTAAATAGGGGTTGCCCTTGGAGATGCTCTAAGGAGGTTTGTATTGGAGTAGCCCCATATATATATATGTATTATGGTCGTTATTCTAAAGAGAACCTCCTTATATAGAAAATATGAGAGAACTACTAATTTTATATGATTCTATAGTAGAATCAAAGTTTTAATTTTTGGTTCGATAAAAAAAATCAATTTTTTTTGGTTCTATAAAAAAAATTCTGATTTTGTAACAGAACCACTGCTGACGTGGCACTGCCGACGTCAGCTGTCACGTCATCAATGCCGACGTGGCAGTACCACGTCAGCAAAGGTGACATCAATGATGACGTGGCATTGCCACGTGGCACTGCCACGTCAGCAGCGATGGCGTGGAAGCTGACGTGTCACTGCCACATCAGCAGTGATGACGTGGCAGTGCCTCGTAACAGTTCCACGTCAACATTGATGACGTGGCTGACGTGGCAGTGCCACATCAGCAGTGACGTGGCGATGTCGAATTATTTTTATTTTTTTTTTGAAAAAATATTTTTTTAAAAAAATTGGTTCTATTGTAGAATCAGAAAAAATATATGGTTCTCTAATATTCTCTATATAAGGAGGTCCTCTCTAGAAGGGGACTATGTATTATATTATACATACACATTATATCCTTATATATAATAAGCAGCGTAAGAGGGATCTTATCCATACTTTTGGTTTGGTCGCTGTACTACCAAAATAATATCAACCGTCGAATCTAATACTTTTGAAAATAGACGATCAAGATTATTTCATATTATAACCGTCGAATCTAATTCTTTTGAAAATAGACGATCAAGATTATATCATATTATAAAGAAAATTATAATCTAAAAAGGATATATTTAAAAAGGTTGTATTGGAATTGAATTTTAAAAAGAAAATTATAATATGAAAAGGATATAATCATGATTGAACTTGTAAAACCTAATATATATCAATTTTTAACAATTTTATATGTAATAACATATAATATAAAAAAATTTATATATTTAATAGATATTAAAAAAAGCTCGTGGGGGTTGCAAGTAAAAAAGAGATAGCTGTACAGATTCAGACAACAAAACAGAACAACGCTATACGTAGATTAGATCCAAATTAATTTCATATAGATATTAATATCTTAATATTGATATTCAACTCTAACCACGTATAGCTACTACCGTGAAATATGTATAAACAACTAAAATTAATTATAAATAAACAAATAAAAAAGATATCTAGAATGAATTGGAAAAGAAATTATAATACAATGGGGGTGTTTGGGGGAACTTATTCTCGAGAATAAGTCAACTTATTTTAAGTTGAAAGTTAGAATTCCTAACTTTCCAACTTATTTTTGCAACTTATTGAATCTGAAACATACATTAAATACTTGTTTAAAAATAAGTTATCAAAATATAAAATTTTTACCCGAAAATAAGTCCATAAGTCCTTAATTTAAGTTTAGCCAAACATGCACAATCATAGATAGAATTATAATTACGTTATTCTATCAGGCAGAAATCTATACATACAAGACCATTAGTTACAATTAAAAATAAAAAACTGAACGTAACAAGAGACGTCGTGAACGATATGTAGAAGCTACAGAAGAAGAACGGAACCAAAGGAGAAAAAAAAAGGATGTGAAGAAAATAATGAAATTAAATTTTTTTTTAAAAATTGATTACTTATATTGGTTTAGCGTGGCAATGATTTTTACAAAATTTGAAATCTTTAACTTAACACTGATAAAAAATATATAATTATTCAAGGATTTGTCTTTATAAAATATTATTTATAAAATTTAAAATCGTGTTGTAAACTATTTAAACATTTACACTCAAATGTAATAAAATAATTTCGATAACGCAATACATAAAAATAACAATTTTCAAAATAACACACAAAAATTAATTTGTTAAATAATGAAAATTAAAAAATAACCGTGCATCGCACGGGTTATAAGAGTATACATAGATTTCGGATTGGGTCTGGATTTGACACGAGTTTGATTTAGTTTTCGGGTTTCAATTTTGGTATGGTTCGGTTAGAATAAAACCTAAACCCGTTCCTAAATTTATTCGGTTCTAAAGGTAAATTCCAAACCCAAATTTGAATCCAATATTTTAAATTCAATTAGACCCAATCGAATTGAATTAAATTGATTAATTATCGGGTCGGGATAAATTATCATCCCTTCTATTCCCTTTAATAGGATAACGGCTTGCTCGGAGAATCGATTCTGGCAGCACGGAACCAGAGTTTGTCAAGATCAAGGGGTAAGGGTACAACACAATTCCGTGTTGGTCCTGCAAACTGCAAAGGCCCATTTTATATTTTATTTTCAAACAACTGTATCTGATCCACTAGTCCACTATTCTCCTGGCATTTATTAAAACCCAATAGACGCAAAGTGAATAACATGTGTGACGAAATATTGTAAATTTGACTTAAACAATTGCACATAAAATAATTAGGTCAAGTACTCAAAAAATAAATATTAGGTCAATTTGAACTAAACTTTGTTTAAGTTTATCTTCCCGTTCATTTGATGATAATATGTAAATGAAACAGTTGTTTGCGTTTTTTTTTTTGAAAATGAAACAGTTGTTTGCGTTATTAATTAATTTAAGATCTCATATCTCATATAAAAGCTTAAAGTAATATATACATGATGAAATCGCTTTCTAATTCTATATTGTTTCTGTTGCGCGTACGTGTCCCAAATAAAAAATATTCTATCCAAGTACAGTGCAGTATGACTCCAATTAATCCAACAAAATCACACCTGTTTCACAGCTAACTAGAACCAAATTAAAATATACAGTCATGAGCCACACACTCGGAAATTCTAATTATTTCTCTGAGAATGAGACATGTATCAGTAATTCCATAAAGGCGTACTAACAGCACTAAATTCCACGTCATCTCCTTCACAGGAGTACTGATTAGGTGGAGGCAGCATCATCCCTTGTGCCATCTCAGCAATCAACTGTCCAGGCATCCCAAACTCCGCCACTTCCTCATCCATGTAATATGCATTTTCGGGCAATGTGGTCGGTTGTGTTTTCTCCATTAATTCACCATGAGTATTATTAGATGGTGATCGAAATGCCTCAGCCGCCTCAGCCGCCGCCTTTTGAATGTCCTTGGCATTGGTTGATGTCGGGATACGCAATCTCCAAGCCGAGTCAGCAAAATTCAGACAAGCTGAACGTCCCCTAAGAGCCAAAGCAGCCACGTCATGAGCTCTCGCTGCCATTTCAGGTGTTCCAAAAGTGCCAAGCCATATTCTAGTTTTCTTGTTAGGTTCCCTTACTTCGCAAACCCATTTTTTCGAGTTCCTTCTTCTAACTCCACGATACACAGGGTGTCGAGTTTGTCGAAACTTCTTTCTCCCGTCACGTTTCTTTGGATTACTAGATGCTAACAACACATGTGAATCTGAGCTCCCTTCCGTCGAAGACGAAGAATCCGAAGCAGCATCGGGTGAGTAAAGATTATGCAATTTATACAAACCCGAATTCGAAAAGATTGTTGTATTCATCATATCCATGACCACAAGTACTAGTTGAATACTGAGTAGTAGTAAAGTCAAGTTGTAGTTGTATTTGTATTTGCTTGCTGTTGCTTATCTGCTTATGGATTTTCAGACACTGATATATAGTAGTACGTAGTAAGAATGCATGTGGAAGGATATTGTGGGGCGTGCGTGTATGTGAATTTGGGGACGAACACGGAATGGTGGAAGGGAACAGTTGTAGGCCCTGTGTTTGGAAAGTATTTCCTTTGTCTCTAAAAATTTTCATGTTTTGACTTGATACGTTTGTCGATGCATATTTTTAATTGTTAATATCTTTAATTTTGTATCATTATTAAATATAAAATTTCATTTTATTAAAGTACTCATAAATACAAATTAAATAAAATCATTCATGATTATATTTTGTCTTATAAATTATACGTAAATTAGTAGTCAATCCTTATAATGAATAATGTAAAAAATTAAATAGGATAAATTGATAAATATTATGAGACGGAGGGTATAGATTATGGAATTCTAACAAGGCAGTTAGCTGTTTTTGTTTTAAAGTATCC
Source organism: Saposhnikovia divaricata (assembly GCA_036435485.1). NCBI lineage: Eukaryota > Viridiplantae > Streptophyta > Magnoliopsida > Apiales > Apiaceae > Saposhnikovia > Saposhnikovia divaricata. The sequence continues at coordinate 42,575,829 of CM071599.1, forward strand.
CCCAACTTGTTAAACTGCTTACGTTGTCAGACACCTGTATACAATCTATCCTTTTATAGCAATCCTGGATGTTGAATCTTACATTTGACTCATGACCATGACTTAATTCTCTTACTAGAAGTTTCCCGAGGATTACTTGATAAGCTTATCTGTACGTAATCTGAATTTTTAATTAAGTTATAATATTGTGAGGAATATTTTTATATTAACTTTATTAGATTAATTAGTGTAATAATAATTAAATTACACATAATTTGTTTCTATCTTTTTCTAATTGACTCCCTTTGTATTTTAAAATTTGTCAATTGATTTCTTAGTCTTACACATATTTTTAAAGTTTTTGATCGTTTGGTTATAAAAAAAAAGCTAGTAAATTATAAATAATTATATACTATAAATTAATGAGTGGAGGAAAGTGGCAATAATGGAGACAAAAAGGCTAATCTGTTACTTAATCGATGTGGACCTGCTATTACTCTAAATCAAAACACGGAAGAAGCCAAGTGGTTGGAAGGGGGAAGGCCGGTGGTTCAGGGAATGTGTAACCCTACGGTTTAGCCACGGGAATGCATGGACCACGTGCGCTCAGTTTCCAGGAAGTGGAATATGAGGTGGTTTGAGAGTTTATTTTTTTTTAAAAAAATGATTTATTTTAAGTAAGAAGCTAAGATTCTTAATCTCTTTTGAAAAAAATACATTTTTTTTGTAATTTATAAAATATCAAATATACACTAAATATATCATAAAATAATTATCAAAATATTAAATTTTTATCCAAAAATAAGTTCATAAAAGCTTAGGGCGATCGTTGACCAAGCATTTCTCGACTGGGAGGCCCCCTTTCACCCCAAGACGCTAATTAGTATCATGTTTATTCTAAGTTATGCCAAACAACACTTATCTCTTACGTAAACTTAACACTCAACTTTATTGCTGTTCATTTAGCAAAAGAAAATAACTTCATTGTTGTTCAGGATTTTGCCAGACGTTTTGAATCGTCATACATGTATATACCTTTTTGACACTAATTTCATGCATGTATGGATCCGGAAGAACGAGGACCTTAGTTTTAGGGAATACTGAATATATATATTTTTTTTGATAAATACTGAATAAATTTTGAGTAAACATTTTCATGTTTTTGAATTTTTGTGAACCCACTTTTTTATATTTTTGAGAAACAATTATAATGAAAAAATGTTAATTTTTGGTCGAGACATACATATCTAAAGGTGATAATAACAAATACCACAAGGTAAGAAATGAATGAACAAATTTAAGCTGACAAATAAATCAGGAAGCTAACTGGATTGCAAATCAACTGAAGCTAACTCTTGTAAATGGACCTCTACAAACAGTTAGAAAGTAATTCTGCAACAAGCTATGAGATGCTTTAATCAAGTATCAATAATCAAAAGAGAGGTTTGCTATGAACAACTCATGCAGGTAATTCGAGAAGTCAGGAAAGAACGAGTTCGAGAAGTCAAGCCATTGAAATGACTCTATTCAAGAAGTCATGAAAATGGTGAATTCGAGAACTCTACAAAAAGGATTATTCGAGAAGTACTCGTTCGAGAAGTCAAGCCATTGAAATGACTCAATTCGAGAAATCTATAAAGTAGTTAATTCGAGAAGTCATTCGAGAACTCGACAAAAAGGGGTCATTCGAGAAGTCCTCATTCGAGAAGTCAAGATTTATTAGTTCGAGAACTCAGCCTGGAATTCTAGAGGCAATTCGAGAAATCCAGTTATTCGAGATCTCTTCATCAAAAGAGTGGTGTTAGAGTTCTCTAATAGAACACATCGAATGAAGAACAGACCCAAAATTATTTTGCAACCCGTAACTTATAGACAACGATCAATTACACAAAGGATGTAATGAGTAGGGGAAATTGTAGATATTTGAAGGCTCAAACGCTTACAAATGAAATGTGAAATCAATCACTGTTTATTCGGTCTCGAAGGCAAGAATAAGAATGGAGTAACCTCCAACATGATTACATCACTACTGAAGAATTCAATGGATAACTCGATAAATGCATAAGGACCATTTGGTTTGTCTGAGAAGTTCAAGGATAGCTCAATAAGCAGAAAAGTTTATTGACTTACTAAAAGTTATTGCTAAGTAACCAACTAATTTATAATCTTAAGGTGTTAGAGGGAGGCCTTATATGGATCTTATATTATATTCTAACACTCCCCCTCACTCGAAAGCCCATTTTGGGTCGAAGAGTGGATCACGGGCGCTCATCTTTAGAGCATAACTTGCCTTCGTGTCCATATTAAATATTGAGAATATTGCGGGTCGTAGAGAGTCGAACCTGGGACCTCTGCGTGCCTGAGCTCTGATACCATGTTAAGTAACCAACTCATCTAAAACCTTAAGGTGTTAGAGGAAGGCCTTATATGGATCTTATATTATATTCTAACAGTTATATCTTTAATTAGATAAAGTAACTTTTCAGGAATGAAGATTCAAATCAAAAAGATCTTTTTTGCATAAAGCATCACGTGGGCTTGAAAACTAAGTCAGTTTAACAACTTAGTAACTTAAGAAAAAAACAACATGCACAGACTTAAAGCATGCTGGAATTGACCAAATTAATAAAAGGAGATTTTCAAGACATTTTCAGAAACGGCACTACGCCATAGATTGGCGTCCGCAATGCTTTTCTATTGTAACACCCACTTTGTGTTACATTAGAGGTACCTTTTTTGACCTACTGAAACACTGTTGAGATTGTGTTACATTACTTGTGAAGGTACTGTTGCAGTAGAACATGTACTGTTGCAATAGATTCGTTGTGTTACAGTAGAGATTGAGCGTTGCATTTGCTTTTTTTTTAACATTAATAAATAAAAAACAAATGAACATGTGGGTCCCACAAAAGTGTTGCATTTTCAAGAAGCAGTGTTACATTTGCTGAAATCAGTTGTTAGGCCGAATACACACTTATAATCAACTAAGTATGAGAGAATAACAATAAGTTCTTTAAAAGCTTTTAAAAACTGTTTGAATTAACTTCTCTCTCAGTGATGTAAATTATCACAGAGAGCTGCTTAGGTTACAATGAAAGATATTGTATTACACGAACGATACCCTTCTAGGGTTAACCTAACTGTATTTATAAAATATACAGCTACCATACAATCGATAATTGATACTCCTATAAATTAGCTATACAATTGATATCAATTACGATTGCTACTCGTCTCCTTAGTCAACTCAATCTCTTTGACAGCTGTCCAATCTTCAAAGATATTGCTTCCATAATTATCTTCAATAATTCTTCAAACACTGTTGACAAGTAGACGCTTCCTCCAGACAGAGTTTAACAAACTCTGTCGAGCTTCCAACTGTCAGCGTATAACAAACTCTGTTCAGCTTCTAACTGTCAGAGTTTAACTAAACTCTGACTGCTTCCTGTTTCAAGTTAAACTCTGTTTTTCCCTGTAAAACTTAAACACTGATATTAACCATATCAATTATATTTAACAATCTCCCCCAACTTGTTTATTAGTAAAAATGCACAAGTTAACAATAATTGATGATGTCAAAACAATTTCATACAAACACAGTGTTTATTAAAATAAGCAGAGTTTAAACTTGACTTAACAAAAATCTACAGAAAACAAGAAAAATTCTTACAGATTTTAATCTCTAATCTCCTCAAGATCTGGTGTTGTTCTGAGATAATCTATAAGCAATCTTCTCTCTGCATTTTCAAGCTCAATCTTCATAGCTTCCTTAATCTCTCTTAGCTGAGGATCACTCTCATCTGTCTGATAGATAGCAGATCTAAGATCATAGATTTTGTTTCTCCTCATCTCATTTCCCAGCCTAATAAATTTGACTTCCTCTGACTGTGAATTGAAGTCAAGTACTGTGATTCCCAAATCAGTCTTTAATTTTGCAACTGATTGAGTCCTTTGACTATTCACCTTGAAAAGATATAGAACATATTCTAATTCTTCCCAATATTTCAAGCCAATATCATTCTCACCAATTCTAAATACTGTCCCATCAGCCATGAAGTACAAGAGAAAATCCTTCTTTAAACTCTTCTGATAAACTAACTGTACTGATTCCAGTCTGTCCAAACTCTCTTGAGTGACACCACGACCTGGAACAGCCGGTGAAGAAGGATCTCTGGGACCAGTATATTGCCTTCTGTCTTTGTGTGAGCCTAGACCAGCCTTATTATTTCCAACCTTACCAGACAAAGCTCTTCCATCAGAAAAATCCATAGAGGCTCCAGATAATAGATTTGGATCATGAAGTGTTCCTTTACCAAAAACCAATTGCAACTGAAGATAAAGGTCTAGACACAACTTGTGTAGCAACAGAGGTTGTGTTTTCTTTCTTCTGTACAACTTGTGTAGAAACAGAGGTGAAAGTGTTTGTCCTAAATCCAATCATGTATGATGAGTTAGGAAGAACTTTCATGTATTCTTGTTTGATTTCATTAATAATAATAAAAGACTTGTTTTGATTTTATTACGGGCATTATCTGTTTAAAGTGTTTTAAATAAGATGTTCCATAGTTTAGAGTAAAGCTTCTATAATTATAATGAGATTATAATAGTGAGATCTAGAAGATGATAACTCTAGACTTAAACAGTTCCTGATCATAGGATAACTAATCGGAAGTTAGTGAATCCGCAAAGATCGGTACATATTATGCTTGCTCCCGTCAGGAGGATGTCTGTTCTCATAGGCATTTGTGTGGTGACACTATAGCTAGTATGTAGGTGCTTATTAGGGAATAAGTTCACTGAACATGACTCGATAAGTTGGACAACTAATGGAGTTTACTCACGTGTCAATAGTTATTCACTGAGTGATAGTTGTACAAGTGTCCTTAGACTTGAGATCGTTAAAGTTATCTTATATATAATGAACTGTGCTTTGGTTTAGTCCTTAGTCTCAAGGACATACATTAGGTCTATTCTGGGTACAGGGATTTATGTATGGAGATAGTTAACGATCAATAAAGAATCTACCCCTTCCAGTAAGGAAGTGAATATCCTATGTTATTCTTAGTATGCGAGTTCTGGAATCTCTGGCCAGAGTGTATGAAATTAGAAAGGAGTGTCTAATTTGCATTAATATGAACTTTGCGTTATGAATAAGAAATCATATGATTAAATTTGATAGGCCTGACACGAGATCCATGCCTTGTATTTAATCGGGATATTGTAGGGTAGAAGGAATTTATTGTACGGTAACTAGTCACTGACAGGTTCTTGGTATTCTAAGCAGTGAATTCATATTATCCGGATAGTCGCGATATGTTGAGAAGCATCACTCACGATGTAGAATAAATATAATTAATCAGTTAATTATATTTAATGAATTTTAGAATTCATATAAATAATAAATAAAAGGTTTATTATTATTTATTTCTACTACCGGCTTAATATTGAACCTACAGGGTCACACCATAAAAAGATTAATTTATTGATGAAGGTATTTTGAGAGAGCAAGTTGTTTTAATAATGATTAAAATTGTTTTAATTATTATTTAACATTTTATAAGATAAAGTGTAAGATTTATATATTAATATATAATGATATATTAATTATGAAAACCCTACATGAGCCCTATAAATAGAATGAGATGAGAATGAGTTTACACACTTTTGGTTTTTGTGAAAAACCTAGTTGCCTCCCTCATCTTCTTCATCTCTCTCTCTCTCTCTCTCTCAAACCTCCATTTTTATAAAAGCTTAGTTTTATAAAAAGCTTCGTCGAAGAATTAATCTTGGTGGATACCGGTAGAGTGCTTCACACTCTGAGGAGCAACTGCTAAAACACCATTTTGTAAAGCTTCGATTTCAAGGTATGGTTACGATTCCCTCGTATTTCATTTTTACATGATTTTCTATATGTGCGATATATGGTTTTTACGGAAATAATTGTTATTTGCGCTTCCGCTCATCCGAAAATTCCTTCAATGGCATCAGAGCTAGGTTCTTGCATATAGAGAGTCATATAAAAATTTCAGATTTTTTTATGCATGTATGGATTTATTATGATTTTTGCAAGTTTATTTGGATTTAATTATGAATTAATTCGAAATAATTTTTGCATATGATTTTGACCACAAATATGAGTTCTACAAGTGTTGTAGATGATCTGGGTATTTTCTCATAATTTTGTGATGTGTAGATTATTTGTTATGAATTTTTTAAAATTGTTTTAATTAAAATTCATAAAATAATCATGCATGTGAATATTATGAAATTAAAATTTGCAAAGGGACCCCTGGCTAATTTGATATTTCTGCTACTGATGATTTTCAGAAATCATGTTTTTTTGATTTTTTATTAATTTATTAATTAATTGTTAATTAATTTATTAATATTAAAATTATTATATTTATGATAATAGTTATTGTAAATGAAGGCAGAGGAGTTACGGTTACAACAATTGATACCAGTTACATCACATCAATGAACCTGACCTGCAGACTGCAGTAGTACAACGGTCGGATCATAATTAAAAAAAAAAAAAATTAAGCTTTTATACTCGCGCGTGTACTGTACTCGAAAGAAGAGGGGGTCACGCATTTAGGAAATGCGTGACAGGGGTGTTGCGCAATTTACGGATGCGTTACAGCGTTTAATGGCTTTAAATGCTTGTAACGCATTCCGGACATGCGTTACAGCCTTTCTGTCCACAATAAATTTGATTTATTGGGAGTTTCGTAACTCCGTTTTGGGCGTGCAATATATCGTTGGATTCGTATTTCCGAGACGGATCTAATGGAGTGGTCAAATATTTTTTATATAATAATTTTGAATTATTTATATTTATGGGAGTGTTTTAAAGCATGTTTTAATTGGATTAATTGCTTTTAAATACTATAATAAATCCATACATCATTATATCATTGTGTGACATGATATTGCTTGCATGCTTACTTGTTGATTTAATTTTATATATGTGATATATGCCTATGTTTACCATGCGATGATAGATTTAGGTGAACTTAAATCAAAATAAGGCGTGCTCTAGAAAATCTAGAATAGGAATCGTTTCTTGCCTTAAAAATAATATTATGAATACAATCATGAGATTCTTGTGTTTGTGAAACACGTAATTAAATATGAATTTTCAATATTGAGAGAATGGATGATTCTGTCAAAAACGGATTTCGATCTGTAAGAAAGGGGTATTAAGTGACGCCTCTTGACAATGCTCCCCCCGATCTGGGAATCATCCAATTATCGATTATTTATTTGAAATATTTAATTTAAAAGGAAGAATCTCTTTATAATAAGATTATGATTGTAACATAATATAATCCCTCTAAAATTAAATAATATCAAGTAGTAATTGGCCAATGACACAACGGGCTTGTGTCGGTCATAGCCTTCCAACATGGTAGAAAGTAGTTCTCATTTTTGAATCATTGTCGTTTCGTGCTACAGCCGAGGGCTCTGATTTCGAAATAAGAAATACTTGTCTATTACATAGAGATGTGTACAATGAATTAGAATCTAATGGTCGTTACGTGCTACAGCCGTGGGCCATTGGAGACTGATTCAGTTGTACGGAATGTTGGGTTAGACTTGACTTAGAATATTGAGTTTGTCGTGCCACAGCCGTGACTCAATTATTCAAGAGGCTAAAGTTTTATTAGGGAATAACATGAGATGTAATTGACAAGAGTTGTCTGCCTATTGAACATCACATGGCGTTTCGTGCCACAGCCGAGGTTGTGTGATGGAATATAGGATCCCTATTCCCACTAGCATTATGAATGCTTAATTTTTCACTTAGGGGGTTGAATAAATTAAATAAACTAGTGGGAGTCACTTATGAATAAAGACCCGATTCATATAGTGTTTTTAAAATGAAATTGAATATTTGCTAAGTGTTGTTATGTGTTTATCATTTACAGATTTACTATATACACTATGTCTGGTGCACTATCACTCCGGAGCATACTAGATGCTCACAAATTGACTGGTCCGAATTTTGCTAACTGGCTTCGAAACTTGAGAATTGTTCTCAGGGTTGAGAAGCTGGAATATGTGCTTGACTCACCTAAGCCTGCTATACCTGCTGACGATGCACATAATGATGAACCTGTTGTGTATCGTAAGTGGATAGATGATGCTAATGTTGCTCAATGTATCATGCTAGCTTCCATGAACGATGAGCTACAGAAGCAACATGAGCTTATGGATGCTCACACTATCCTAGAGCATCTGCAAGAGTTGTATGATGTGGCAGGGAGGACAGCTCGATATGAGATATCGAAGGAGCTGTTCCGTTGTAGGATGTCTGAGGGATCATCCGTGAATGACCATGTACTTAAGATGATCAATTTGATTGAACGTCTTGGGCAACTTGGTTTTGTCATGGATAGGGAACTGACTCAAGACTTGGTCTTGCAATCACTTCCGGGTTCATTTTCGTAGTTTGTTGTGAACTTTCACATGAATAAGTTGGACGTCAGCCTGGCTGAAATCCACAACATGTTGAAGACTGCGGAATCGAATTTTCCCTCTAAGAAGAGTTCTGTTCTTCTAATTGGTGAGGGTTCCAATCCTAAGAAAAGGAAGAAGAACCCTTCCAAGAAGAAGAAAGTTGGTGAGAAAAAGCCGGTTCCACCAAAAGCTGAAGACCCCAAGAGCAAAGCTGTTTGCTTTCACTGTAACAAGGTGGGGCACTGGAAGAGGAACTGCAAGGTTTACCTTGCAGAAATGAAAAAGAAGAAAGATAGTGAGACTGTCGCTTCTGGTTCAGGTATGTTCATGATTGAAGTGAATATGTCAATAAATCAAAATTCTACTTGGGTATTAGATACCGCCTGTGGTTCTCACATTTGCAATTCGTTGCAGGGACTAAGGAGAAGTAGGACTCTCGAGGAAGAGGAGGTGATTCTACGGATGGGAAATGGAGCAAGAGTTGCTGCTGAATCTGTAGGATCGTTTGATTTACATATGCCTACGGGCAAGACTATTGTTTTAAATAACTGTTATTTTGTTCCCTCGATTGTGAGGAATATTATTTCTATTCCCATGTTAGACTTGGATGGATTTTCGTTTGTTATTAAGAATAATGAATGTTCAATTCTTAGAGATAATGTTCTTTATGGTAGTGGTATTTTAAATAATGGTCTATATGTGTGTGACATAGAGCATGATTTACTACAAATTGAACATACTAATAAAAGGAAAAGAGATGATGAAAATCTCACCTATTTGTGGCACTGCAGACTTGGTCATATTAGTGAAAATAGACTGCGGACATTGCATAAGGAAGGGTTACTTGACCCCTTTGATTTTGAATCATATCCTACATGCGAGTCTTGTCTATTGGGTAAAATGACCAAATCTCCATTTAGTGGACATGGAGAGAGGGCTGCAGATTTGCTAGGACTGGTACATACAGATGTATGTGGACCGATGTCTACGCAAGCCATGGGTGGATTTTCGTACTTCATTACTTTCATAGATGATCGATCTAGATTCGGATATGTGTATTTGATGAAACACAAGTCTGAGGCCTTTGAAAAGTTCAAAGAATATAAGAATGAAGTGGAGAAACAAACCAAATGTAGTATTAAAACTCTTCGATCAGATCGAGGTGGTGAATACTTGAGTGGAGAATTTCTAGATTATCTCAAAGAAAATGGTATAGTCTCTCAGTGGACTCCTCCATATACTCCACAGTTGAATGGAGTATCTGAAAGGAGAAATCGAACTTTGTTAGACATGGTTCGGTCCATGATGAGCTACGCAAATCTTCCAGTATTCCTTTGGGGTTATGCATTGGAAACCTCAGCATATTTACTGAATAAGGTGCCTTCCAAATCTGTTCCTCAAACTCCATATGAGATATGGAAAGAAAGGAAACCGAGTCTTAAACACGTTAAGATTTGGGGATGTCCAGCTTATGTCAAGAAAGTTCACCCTGATAAGCTGGAATCTCGATCCGTAAAATGTAGTTTTGTGGGATATCCTAAAGAGACTTTAGGGTATTACTTCTACACCGATCATAGGGTTTTTGTCTCCAGACATGCTACCTTCTTGGAAAAACAGTTTATCTTTGAAGGAAACAGTGGGAGCAAAATAGAACTTAATGAAGTTCAAGAAGCACAAACTACTACGGTTCAAGAGGAAACACCTGTTCAGACTGAACAACCTTCTGTGGTACAGCCCATTCGTAGGTCAGAAAGAGTGTCTCGCCAACCTGAGAGGTATTATGGCCTTGTCATTGAGAATGACAATGAGTTATCAATCGTTGATGATGACGACCCTATGACCTATAATGAGGCTATGAGTAGTGTTGACTCAGAGAAATGGCAGAGTGCCATGAAATCCGAAATGGATTCTATGTATACCAACCAAGTATGGACTTTGGTTGAAGCACCAGAGGATGTGAATCCTATTTGATGCAAATGGGTATACAAAAGAAAGATTGGAGCAGATGGCCAGGTGGAGACCTATAAGGCCAGGCTTGTGGCAAAAGGATTCAGACAAAAGCAAGGCATTGACTTTGATGAAACTTTTTCGCCTGTAGCCCTGTTAAAATCAATTCGGATTTTGCTTGCGATTGCTGCTTACTACGACTATGAGATCTGGCAAATGGACGTGAAAATGGCCTTCCTCAATGGGAAACTTGAAGAGGAAGTGTATATGACACAGCCAGAGGGGTTTGTTTCTAAAGGGAATGAACACCTAGTGTGTAAGCTGCTAAGGACCATATATGGATTAAAGCAAGCTTCTCGTAGATGGAACATCCGTTTTGATGAGACAATCAAAGAGTTTGGTTTTATCAAGAACATAGATGAACCATGTGTCTACAAGAAGGTTAGTGGGAGCGCGGTAACATTTCTTGTATTGTATGTGGATGACATACTTCTTATAGGAAATGATGTACCGATGCTGCAATCAGTCAAAATTTGGCTATCGAAGAACTTCACTATGAAGGACTTGGGTGAAGCATCCTACATTCTCGGTATGAAGATCTATAGAGATAGATCTAGAAGAATGATAGGTCTTACCCAGGGTACATACATCGAGAAAGTGCTTAAAAGGTTTAGCATGGAAAACTCCAAGAGAGGTCTCATACCGATGAGCCATGGAGTATCCCTTTCCGAAAAGATGTCTCCTAAGACACCTGAGGAAAGAGAGCGCATGAGTAAGATTCCTTATGCTTCAGCAATAGGATCTATCATGTACGCGATGTTATGTACTAGGCCTGATGTTGCTTATTCAATTAGTGTAACGAGTAGATATCAGTCCGATCCAGGTGAAGACCACTGGAAAGCAGTGAAGAACATCCTTAAGTACTTGCGAAGGACTAAGGATATTTTTCTTGTTTTTGGTGGATCTGAATTGAAAATAGAGGGTTATACTGACTCTAGTTTTCAATCAGAAAGTGATAGCAAATCTATGTCAGGGTATGTGTTTACTCTGAATGGTGGTGCGATTAGTTGGAAGAGTTCCAAACAGTCTACAACGGCTGACTCCACAGCGGAAGCAGAGTATATAGCTGCAAGTGAGGCTGCAAAAGAAGCCGTTTGGATGAGGAAATTTGTTTCTGAGTTGGGAGTTGTTCCTAGCATTGAGGATCCTATTATGTTGTTTTGTGATAACAACGCGGCAATAGCTCAAGCCAAGGAACCTAGGTCTCATAAAAATTCCAAACATGTTTTGCGGCGCTTTCATTTGATTAGGGAGATCATTGAAAGGGGAGATGTCAAGGTTGAGAGAGTTGACACACATAACAACATAGCAGACCCACTCACAAAGTCATTGTCTCAGATTCACTTTGATCGTCATAAAGAGAAGATGGGTATTAGATACCAGGGTGATTGGCTTTAGTTCAAGTGGGAGATTGAAAGTGTTTGTCCTAAATCCAATCATGTATGATGAGTTAGGAAGAACTTTCATGTATTCTTGTTTGATTTCATTAATAATAATAAAAGACTTGTTTTGATTTTATTACGGGCATTATCTGTTTAAAGTGTTTTAAATTAGATGTTCCATAGTTTAGAGTAAAGCTTCTATAATTATAATGAGATTATAATAGTGAGATCTAGAAGATGATAACTCTAGACTTAAACAGTTCCTGATCATAGGATAACTAATCGGAAGTTAGTGAATCCGCAAAGATCGGTACATATTATGCTTGCTCCCGTCAGGAGGATGTCTGTTCTCATAGGCATTTGTGTGGTGACACTATAGCTAGTATGTAGGTGCTTATTAGGGAATAAGTTCACTGAACATGACTCGATAAGTTGGACAACTAATGGAGTTTACTCACGTGTCAATAGTTATTCACTGAGTGATAGTTGTACAAGTGTCCTTAGACTTGAGATCGTTAAAGTTATCTTATATATAATGAACTGTGCTTTGGTTTAGTCCTTAGTCTCAAGGACATACATTAGGTCTATTCTGGGTACAGGGATTTATGTATGGAGATAGTTAACGATCAATAAAGAATCTACCCCTTCCAGTAAGGAAGTGAATATCCTATGTTATTCTTAGTATGCGAGTTCTGGAATCTCTGGCCAGAGTGTATGAAATTAGAAAGGAGTTTCTAATTTGCATTAATATGAACTTTGCGTTATGAATAAGAAATCATATGATTAAATTTGATAGGCCTGACACGAGATCCATGCCTTGTATTTAATCGGGATATTGTAGGGTAGAAGGAATTTATTGTACGGTAACTAGTCACTGACAGGTTCTTGGTATTCTAAGCAGTGAATTCATATTATCCGGATAGTCGCGATATGTTGAGAAGCATCACTCACGATGTAGAATAAATATAATTAATCAGTTAATTATATTTAATGAATTTTAGAATTCATATAAATAATAAATAAAAGGTTTATTATTATTTATTTCTACTACCGGCTTAATATTGAACCTACAGGGTCACACCATAAAAAGATTAATTTATTGATGAAGGTATTTTGAGAGAGCAAGTTGTTTTAATAATGATTAAAATTGTTTTAATTATTATTTAACATTTTATAAGATAAAGTGTAGGATTTATATATTAATATATAATGATATATTAATTATGAAAACCCTACATGAGCCCTATAAATAGAATGAGATGAGAATGAGTTTACACACTTTTGGTTTTTGTGAAAAACCTAGTTGCCTCCCTCATCTTCTTCATCTCTCTCTCTCTCTCTCAAACCTCCATTTTTATAAAAGCTTAGTTTTATAAAAAGCTTCGTCGAAGAATTAATCTTGGTGGATACCGGTAGAGTGCTTCACACTCTGAGGAGCAACTGCTAAAACACCATTTTGTAAAGCTTCGATTTCAAGGTATGGTTACGATTCCCTCGTATTTCATTTTTACATGATTTTCTATATGTGCGATATATGGTTTTTACGGAAATAATTGTTATTTGCGCTTCCGCTCATCCGAAAATTCCTTCAAGAGGTTGTATCTTTCTTCTTTGAAACTTCTCCTTCAATGCCTTTCAGCTTGAGTTTGACTTCTGCTTCTGTTGATTTCTTTGATAAATGTGATCTTTGACCAGCATCAACATTTTCCTTGATCACAATGCCTTTAAGAACAGGCCTAAGAGCTTTTCCTTTCTTTAACTTTCCAGACTTTAAAGCTTTGAGATGTTGTTCTTGTAAACTCTTTTCTTCAGCTTTAATATCTTCGATTGTAGCTCCTTCCTCATTTTCTTCAATGAACAACTTAGCAGCCAACTCCTCATCAGTCTATGGATTAGAAGAGAATACCAAACTCTTGGTCTTTGAAGTACCTTGAGTATCAGTGTTTATCCCAGCAAACTGTGATTTAGAAGACTTGCTAGTTTTCAGAGTTTGAAGTTCTTCAGTTTTGCCCCTGCCTTTATTACTTGCTCCTCCATCTCCAGCATTATCCTTTCTGATCAGAGTTTGAGATTGCTTGCATTTGTCTTTAGCAACTCTCTCCCCCTTTTTGACATCATCAGGCATAAGAATAGATGTGATTAGCTCCAGGGAGGTAGCAATAGAATCAATCTTTAAGGACATAGCATTTTGATTTTCTTCAACTTTGCTCAGCCTGTGAGACAAAGTTTCTTGATTCTGAGAAAGATAGTGAAATTTGTTCTTGTTGTCAAGTTTAATCATATCATCTCCTCTAACAACATCACCTCGAACATCAGAAATTGCCTTTTGACATAGATCAAACCTAGAATTGAGAGTCTTCACTTGTACAACTGTAGCCTTGAGACAAGATAGAATCTCTGGATTTTTAATTGTTCTGGAGGTTCTCTTGACAAATTCAGCTGCTCTTGCAACAGGAAAGATACAAGTGTCCTTGTACCAGTCATTTGAAAATTGTTCATAGTGTTCTTCTTCAGCATCTGCCTGATTTGAAGGACCAGCAAAATCCTTAACCTTAGCATCAGTCTGGACTGGTAAACTCTGAGAAGAGCTTGACTCAGTATTCCCTTCAGTTTCATCTTCAATCTCAGTTTCAACATGATGAGTGGATTCAGGAATTGGAATAGATGCATCAATAGTTTCAACAACATCCTCTGCAATAGTTTCAGCAGTAGGTTCAACATTCTCTGCAACAATATCCTCTGCATGTTGCACAATATGCTCAGAGTTTATCTCCTTAGGTGGTTGATCAATTTCCTCACCCTGTTCAACAGATTGATGAGCATCAGAGATTAACTTAGTATGAGAAGCCACTGTTTCTTCATGTACCAAGATGGTTTGATTTACTGCATCAGTTGCCTCAGAGAATACAACAGGTGAAGAGATTGGAATGTCCATGTTCTCAGAGAATGGGAACAATGGTTCAACAATTTCATCCATTTGAACATCATCATTTCCATCTCTTTCTATCTCAACAGCAGGTATTTCCTTAGAAATATCCTCTGAAGCTTCAATATTCACATCTTCATCAGATTCTTCAAGAATTAATCTCCTTCTCTTAGCTGGAGGATTCACTTCTGCTCTCTCTTCTTCTGAGACATAATCATCAAGTATAGAAGGAGACTTAGGTTTGTTAGCCCTTTCCTTTCTAGCCCTCTTTGGCTTAGAAGCTTCAGCAAGCCTTTCTTTTCTGGATGGCCTTATAGCCTTGCTTTTCTTTTGTTTCTTTGTTTTGGATTGTGGTTGAGGTTGAGGGTGTGATGAAGATTGTGGTTGTGAAGTAGTAGTAATTGTGGGTGGAGATGTAGGTTTAGTGATTGGTTCAGTGTTTATGGTTTGAGGTGGGTCAGTGTTTGTGGGATGAGGTGGTGACTGTGGAGGTTCAATGATTGGTTCGTGTTGTGGTTCTTGTTGTTCTTGTGGTTGGTTGAGAAAGTTTCTGAGAGCAAGAGGATAGATAAACTTTGGTACTTGCTCTTTGTTAGCATCCTTATTTGTCAAATCAGAAAACATTCTCTTATGACATTGGAAAGGTTGTATAACATCCTCATCAGTAATTGCCAAATTAGGTAAACAAGCAGAGAATAAACATTGACAGAAACGAGAGAAATAAACAGTTGTATTAGACTCTGCAAGTTTTTCACCTAAATTCATAAGTACAAGACGACCAAAATCAAAGTTACTCCCATTAAGAAGAGAATACCCGATTTGAAGACTTTCACCAGGAATTGCATCCCAGTTGGTGACCTTCTTGCCAAAGGCTCGAGTAATGCAGTCAAAGAAGAAGCTCCACTCCTTCCTGAGGGTCTTTTGACATTCCCAATCTTATCCAAAGGAGCAGAAAACCTTATTTGCTGTAACATTTCTTTTAATTGACCCTCAACAGCCACAGAGTATGAAGTGTGAGTGTCAAAATCCAAAACCTCACGAACATTTGCAGGAGTTATAACCAACTCTTGATCTTCATAGGTAAACACAATTGATGGAGTCCCATTCTCTCCACCATCATCATAAACCGAGTTTTTCCAGAAGGTTGAGATTTGTGTGGCCGAGAGTTTCTCTGGTTGGACAAGAGCCTTACCAATTTCAGAGTCTCTTAAGAAGTTTTGAATCAGATGAAATGATTCTGGGGCTTTAGCAGTGTCTAGGATTGCAGCATAGTTGTTTGTAACAAAAGTTAATCCCTGAGCCACAAAATTCTTGGTTGCCATTAGAACAGTATAATAGAGAAGAGAGTGTATGGAAAAAGTGTTTGTGAAAATGCTTAAGTGAAAGTAACAGAGAAATTGTGTGTGATGTTGTGTGTTCGTGGATGTAAAGATGAAACAGAGAATAATGATTTTGATTAGATCTGTAATTGAAAATCAAAACCCAATCGTTTTAGACATTAAACACGCAACCAATTTCTTGTTAAGTGTGTGAGTGGGACACGTGTCACATAAACAGTGGAACAGTTATTTACACGCACAGTAATAATGCCTATTATTACTGCTGTTCTCTCTCCTATTTCCAATAAGCTTTAACTGTCTGACATAATTAAACAACTGGAACATATTACGTGCAAATTTCAAAAACTCTTTGTGTACTCCAAGTATATGTTTTGTCTGAAATAAAATATTACCTTAGAGTACTCAACAAAATCCAACAGTGTTTATCAATTCTCCAACTTAATTACTGTTATCCTTTCAAACACTGCACAGTTGTGAATATACGTGTGTGTAGAGCAGAGTTTACTAGATCAGTATTTAGAGCATCTAGTATTTCATAAAATCCATAAAGTAAATCAGTAAACACTGGATGCACAAACTCTCATAGTACACACTGAATATATGATGAATGCTAAACTCTGTAGTAACCAGTTTATATACAGTAATATTTAACTAATATATAACCCCCATTTTTTTTTTTTTGGTTTTCTCCAGTAACCAGAGGTTAAAACTAGTCACCAAAAATCCTATAATTTTAGCCCTTATCAATTTGATAAGTTCTTGGATCTTCCTAGCTTTCGACTAGTCACCAAAAATTAGAGAATTTTAGCCCTTACTATATACCAGTAAGTTCCTGGGTCGTCCTAGTTACAAACATGATCTCAAAGGAGTTCTAACAGTCTATATATTTTAGCTTTGGGGTTATTCTAATAACAGAATCTAATTCAACAGTGTATAACTAACATAGTTTAGAGCTCATCAACATCAGAAATTATTTATGAGAGGCAATGCACACAGTATTTACAGCCTCAGAGTTTAGGATAAATAAACTAAGAGATGCTATAAATATAGAACAGTATCATGTTGTGATAACTTTCTGCACAGTTTAAGATTAGATCACAGATAATTTAGAAAGATTCATGACTAATTACTGAGAATAATGTTTCATACATGTATCTTCATCGGTGTTTATGTTCAGAAAAAAACATTATCAGAGTTTCTCGGAGTTTATTCAACAGTTGACAGTGTATGACTTAAAAAGCATGCTAACAGAGTTTAACAGTCATTGAGCAAAGTTTGCATATCAGAGTTTAACATGCCATAGAAATATGAGCAACACAGTACATAAGTAGAGTTTTGAGTCTAACCAATATCTCTAGTCAAAACTAGAGACCATTCCTAGTTCATTTACCAGCCTTGTAAATACAGCTTCACTCAATGGCTTGGTGAAGATATCTGCAAGCTGTTGTTCTGTAGACACAAAATGAAGCTCAATATTCCCTTCTTCTACATGTTCTCTGATAAAATGGTACCTTATGCTGATGTGCTTGGTCATTGAATGCTGTACTGGATTACCTGTCATAGCAATAGCACTTTGATTATCACAGTAAATAGGTATTTTACTGTACCTCAATCCATAATCCAGTAATTGATTCTTCATCCACAGAATCTGTGCACAACAGCTACCAGCAGCAATATACTCTGCTTCAGCTGTAGATGTAGAGATTGATTTCTGTTTCTTGCTGTACCAAGAAACAATTCTATCACCAAGAAATTGACAACTTCCACTAGTACTTTTTCTGTCTATCTTACAGCCTGCAAAGTCTGCATCAGAGTAACCAAGAAGCTTGAAGTCTGATTCTCTTGGATACCACAAACCTAAAGTTATGGTTCCCTTAAGATATTTGAAGATTCTCTTCACAGCTGTTAGATGTGGTTCTCTTGGATCTGCCTGAAATCTTGCACAAAGACATGTTGCATACATGATGTCAGGTCTTCTAGCTGTTAGATAAAGAAGTGATCCAATCATTCCTCTATAGTTTGTCATATCCACTGGTGAACCTGTGTCTCTATCCAACTTTGTTGATGTTGCCATAGGAGTTGTTGCAGATGAGCAGTCAAGCATGCCAAATTTCTTAAGAAGATTTCTGGTATATTTTACTTGATTGATAAAAATTCCATCATCTGTTTGCTTCACCTGTAGCCCTAGAAAATAACTGAGCTCTCCCATCATGCTCGTTTGATACCTAGACTGCATGAGCTTGGCAAACTTCTTACAGAGTTTATCATTAGTAGATCCAAAGATTATGTCATCTACATATATTTGAACTAATAACAGATCACTACCAAGATTGAAATAGAACAAGGTTTTATCAATTGTACCTCTGTGGAACCCACTTTGTAAAAGAAATTGAGCCAGAGTTTCATACCATGCTCTTGGTGCCTGTTTAAGTCCATAGAGTGCCTTGTCAAGCCTGTAGACATAATCTGGATACTTGGGATCTACAAATCCTGGTGGTTGTTCAACAAACACTTCTTCTTCTTCAAGTTTTCCATTCAGAAAAGCACTTTTCACAATCATCTGAAAAACCTTGAATTTCTTGTGAGAAGCATATGCTAGAAAGATTCTTATTGCCTCCAATCTTGCAACTGGAGCAAAAGTTTCATCATAGTCTATGCCTTCTTGCTGTGAATAGCCTTTGGCCACAAGTCTGGCCTTGTTTCTTGTAACAACCCCATCACTGTCAGTTTTGTTTCTGAAAACCCATCTAGTACCAACAACGGATCTATTCTTTAGTCTTGGTACAAGGGTCCATACTTCATTTCTCTCAAATTCATTTAACTCCTCCTGCATTGTTGTTATCCAGTCAGCATCTTGAAGAGCTTCTTCCACTTTCTTTGGTTCAGATTTGGATAGAAATGCATGGAACAGACATTCATTTGTTATAGCACTTCTTGTCCTAACTTTTGCATCTGGATCTCCAATGATTAAATCAGGTGTATGTGATTTTGTCCATTTCCTAGCTGTAGTTAAATGACTTCTGTCAACAGTCGATCCTCCCCCTTGATCAATGTTCTCCTGATTATCTTGATGCCTTTCTTTATTCTCTGAGGCTCCCCCTGAATTTGATCTCTCAGAGTTTGAACTGTCAGAATTTGGACTTTCAGAGTTTGAGTCATCAGAGTTTGAACTTGATCCAGAATTTTCAGTTGACTCACTATCAGAATTTGAGTCATCACTATGATCATGCTCCCCCTCAACTGGTTCTCCTCTTTGTTCAGACTGTACTATTTCTTCTGTGTGTACCAGTAGAGGTTCAGAGTTTGCATCAACAGAGTTTGTTGGACTAGTGTCATCAGAGTTTATTTCATCAGAGATTAGATCTTCATTTTCGAAATGCAACTGATCATGTTCATCAACATCTTCAAATCCAGTGATTTTCCTGTCATCAAATGACACATGAATAGATTCCATAATCACCCTTGTTCTCAGATTATAAACTCTGAATGCCTTGGTTGACACTGGATAGCCAACAAAAATTCCTTCATCTGCTTTCAACTCAAATTTGGTCAACTGTTCAGGATGAGTTTTCAACACAAAGCATTTGCACCCAAAAATATGAAAATATTTCAGGTTTTGCTTCTTTTCCCTCACCATCTCATATGGTGTTTTTCCATGCTTGTTGATCAGTGTTGCATTTTGAGTAAAACAAGCAGTTTGAACTGCTTCTGCCCAGAAATAGGTTGGCAATTTTGCTTCATCAAGCATAGTTCTGGCAGCTTCTATCAAGGTTCTGTTCTTCCTCTCAACTACACCATTTTGCTGTGGTGTACCAGGTGCAGAAAATTCTTGCTTCACACCTCTATTCTTGCAGAATTCTTCCATTGTTGTATTTCTAAATTCAGTTCCATTATCACTTCTGATTATTTTGACTTTGTGTTTTGATCCTTTGTCCAGTAGCTTTACATGCTCCATCGGAGTTAATGCAATTTCATCCTTCTTTGCTAGAAAATACACCCAAGTGTATATGGTATATTCATCAATAATAACTAGAGCATATTTCTTTCTTCCAATTGATAAGACATTTACTGGTCCAAAAAGATCAACATGTAACAGATGATATGGATCAACAATTGAAGATTCAGACTTGCTCTTGAAAGAGGTCTTCCTCTGTTTGGCCTTTTGACATGAATCACACAGACTATCAACATTTAGCAAAGACTTTGGAAGTCCTCTAACAAGATCCTTTCTTATCAGCTCATTTATGTTGTTCAGATTCAAATGAGAGAGTTTCTTATGCCAATTCCAACTCTCCTCATTGGACATTCTTGTTGACAGGCACATTGTTTTTCCATCAGAGTTTGTCAACAAGCTTGCTTCATAGATATTGTTGTACCTTTGTCCAACTAAAACAACTTTCCCTGTAGTTTTGCTGATAACTTCACAGTATTCAGGTTGAAAATCTACATGAAAACCTCTGTCACAGATTTGACTCATAGATAACAGATCATGCTTGAGTCCTGGAACCAGAGCTACATTTGTGATGATGACACTTCCAAGATTAATATTGCCATATCCCAGAGTATGTCCTATGTTGCCATCTCCATAGGAAACTTTTGGGCCAGCCTTCTCCACATACTCTGATAGCAGGGCTTTATTTCCAGTCATGTGTCCTGAACATCCACTGTCCACTACTAGGATGTTTTCCCTGATGCCCTGCAATCACAAAAAATTACTGAGGATTAGATTTAAGGATCCAGACTTGCCTGGATCCTTTGGCTTTCTTAATTTTATTAGCTTTAGCAGCAGAATTTTCATTATCTGAGTTTAAGCTAACTTTATCAGAGTTTACACTTGCAGAATTAACTCTAACCCATTTCAGATTAGGTTTCAGTTCATAGTAATTATGATAAATAGCATGATAATTTCTGCAAGTATAAATAGAATGCCAAGTGCTTCCACAGTGTTTGCATAAAGTCTGTGGCTTAGTTCTAACATTTTCTTTCTTTACTTCAGACTTGGAAGGTAAAGAATTAATGTCTCTGTTCTTCCTGCAAAAACTAGCAAGATGGTTAGTACTACCACAGTTATGACATGTCTTTCTTGGAGCTAAAGTAGCAAGCATTGGATAATTGCCTTGAGTAATGCCTACTTTACCATTTCTATTCTTTCTAGACACTTTCTGTTTCTTAATAGATTTGAACTCCTTAAGCTTATGCTTAAGTTGTTTATCTGTCATTAAACCAATATTAACCTGTTTAACACTAGTTTTTACTGGTTCTTTCTTAACAGCTTCTTTTCCACCTTCAAATCTAGGTTCATTTATTCCATTAACAAATGTTCCAAATTTCTTAGGTGGAAGAGGTGGTCTAATCTTGACTGTATTCTGAAACCTAAGTTCATCTTTCTCAGAATAACCTAGACCTACAGTGTCAGATTGAAAAACTTCTTGAGTGTCTTTTCCTGAGTGAGTCCAAGTTTTAATAATGTGATTTGCCTTTTCCAACTCAGATTCTAGTTGTTTATGCTGATTTAACAACTCTTGTTCAAGATAGACAGCGTCATCTCTCTCCTTTTGAACTTGCTGCATGTTAGCAAGTTTCTCTTCTACAACCTTATTTCTCTCTTTGAGTTCAGAATTCTCAATTTTAATTCTTTCATTCTCTAAAGTCTGATCCCTATAACTGATATGCAAAGCCTTAAGATATATTCTTAATTCAGTTATATCATCAGTATTATAAGCATAGGTAGTTAGAGGTACCTTGTTTTCAGAATCCTCAGCTTCATCAATAGTAGTAGCCATGAGAGCATAGTTTACATCCTCATCTGAGTCAGAGGTGTCTGCCCAATCTCTGCCTTTAGTGAAGAGTGCCTTCTCAGTTTTACCCTTCTTGCACTCAGGAGCATAATGACCCATCTCCTTACACTTGTAGCATTGAATCTCAGACTTGTCTCTTTTCCCAGATTTGGTATCCTTTCTCTAAGATTTTCTGAAATTCTTCCTGTCAAACTTTGAATCATTCTTGGAGAATCTCTTTCCTTTCTTGAAGTTCTTGAAACCCATCTTCTTGAAAGTCTTTACCATCAAAGCAGCCATTTCCATCATTTGCTCATCATCTTCAGAATCAGATGATTCATCTGCATTTGAGTCAACATCAGAGTTTGATGACTCACTTTCAGAATGAATGACCAAGGCTTTTCCTTTTGTCTTCTTCCTTGATGCTTCCTTCTTTGAGGGTCTTTCTTCAACTCTTAGAGCAACAGATTTTGACTTTCTACCTAATCTTCTGCTTCTCTGTTCCATTTCTAATTCATGAGTTTTGAGCATCCCATAGATCTCATCAATATCAGTATCAGCCAGATCATAGTTGTCTCTAATAGTGGTTGTCTTAACATCCCACTTTTTAGGTAGAGAAAGAAGAAACTTGAGATTTGAATCTTCTAGATCATATTCTTTATTAACCAGTGACAGATCATTAAGAAGCTTACAGAATCTGTCAAAGGTTTCTGTCATTGATTCTTCAGATTTAGCCTCAAAGTGTTCATACTCCTGTGTGAGTATGTTCCTTCTATTCTTCTTAATTGCAGCAGTTCCCTGACATCTAACCTCTAGAGCATCCCAAATCTCTTTTGCAGTTTTTCAATTGATCACTTTGTTAGACATAACATTATCCAAAGAAGTATGAAGGAGATGTCTAACCTTTGCATCATTTCTAATGGATGAAATATCCTCAGGAGTCAAATCTTTCTTCTCATTTGGAATAGATTTAGCTTCCTGTCCAGCAGCAACAATAGATAATTTTGTAGGCTTATGAGGGCCTTCATAAATTCTGTCAAGATATTCTGGATCTGTAGCTTCCAGAAACATAGCCATTTTCACCTTCCAGGTTGAGTACTCTGCTGGCTTAAGAATAGGAACCCTGATTGTTTCATATCGACTCACAGTTGAAGGTTGAGCCTTCTCAGCACTAGAGCCTGATGTAGGAGGAGGAATTTCTGCCATTGATTATAGTTGTGTGTGTGTATGGATCTTAAACTGTATTAAATTAACAGATCAAGCTCTGATACTAATTGTTAGGCCGAATACACACTTATAATCAACTAAGTATGAGAGAATAACAATAAGTTCTTTAAAAGCTTTTAAAAACTGTTTGAATTAACTTCTCTCTCAGTGATGTAAATTATCACAGAGAGCTGCTTAGGTTACAATGAAAGATATTGTATTACACGAACGATACCCTTCTAGGGTTAACCTAACTGTATTTATAAAATATACAGCTACTATACAATCGATAATTGATACTCCTATAAATTAGCTATACAATTGATATCAATTACGATTGCTACTCGTCTCCTTAGTCAACTCAATCTCTTTGACAGCTATCCAATCTTCAAAGATATTGCTTCCATAATTATCTTCAATAATTCTTCAAACACTGTTGACAAGTAAACGCTTCCTCCAGACAGAGTTTAACAAACTCTGTCGAGCTTCCAACTGTCAGCGTATAACAAACTCTGTTCAGCTTCTAACTGTCAGAGTTTAACTAAACTCTCACTGCTTCCTGTTTCAAGTTAAACTCTGTTTTTCCCTGTAAAACTTAAACACTGATATTAACCATATCAATTATATTTAACATCAGTGTTACATTTGAATGATACAGGTGCCACGATGGACAACTACCAAGTGGCACGTGGGTCCCACAGCCACGTGTCACGTGGGGGCCACTGCCACGTGTCACATGAACCACAGACTGTCACGTGTAAGTTGTGCCCCACTGCCACGTGACATTTGTGGGTCACACTCTGCCACGTGGCAGGTGGCCCCACTGACACGTGTCAGGTGGGGGGTCCCACAGGCGCCACGTGTCATGTGGGCCCCATACTGCCATGTGTCATGTGGGCCCCACTACCACATGTCATGTGGGTCCCACATTGCCATGTGTCATGTGGGTCCCACTGGGCAGGTGGTCCCACTGGCACGTGTCAGGTGGGTCCCACATTGCCACGTGTCATGTGGGCCCCACTGCCACGTGTCAGTGCGGGTCCCCCCACTGCCACATGTCACGTAGGCCCCACTGCCATGTGTCATGTGGGCCCCACTGGTACCATGTGTCTACTTTACCTCTTATTAAAAAAGAAATTGCTCCAAGACACATGACTTCTATTACACCACCACAACCACTCCATCTACACTTACACTTGGTTAATTTTCTCCATCATTAATATATAACCTTTGCACCTTAGGTTTTATTTATTACTACTAAATTATTAGAATAATTTTAATTCTTTATATATGTTAATTATATTATATTATTCACTGAAATAAATTTTATATATTAGGTTGAAATAAATTCTATATTATTCATTGAAATAGATTTTATATATTATATGTTAATTCTTTAATTATTTATATATTAGGTTCCGATCAAAGTGATAGTTGACCATTGAATTACCCGATCAAATAATTTTTTTTTAAAATTTTGGGAATAACATTAAATATGATGGATCTTGATTCCCGTATGGTTGGGTGGTCGAGAAATATTTTAAAAAAAATCGAATCCTTAAACCATGACGAAAGCCTGTTTAGGGGTTCCGGTCAAAGTAATAGTTGACCGTTGAATTACCCCATCAAATAAATTTTTTTTTTCTAAAATTTTGGGAATAACATTAAATATGATGGATCTTGATTCCCGTATGGTTGGGTGGTCGAGAAATATTTTTTAAAAAATCGAATCCTTAAACCCAGACGAAACCCTATTTAGGGGTTCCGGTCAAAGTGATAGTTGACCGTTGAATTACCCGATCAAATAAATTTTTTTTTTTCTAAAATTTTGGGAATAACATTAAATATGATGGATTTTGATTCCCGTATGGTTGGGTGGTCGAGAAATATTTTTTAAAAAATTGAATCGTTAAACCCTGACGAAACCCTGACGAAACCCTGTTTAGGGGTTCCGGTCAAAGTGATAGTTGACCGTTGAATTACCCGATCAAATAATTTTTTTTTCTAAAATTTTGGGAATAACATTAAATATGATGGATCTTGATTCCCATATGGTTGGGTGGTCGAGAAATATTTTTTAAAAAATCGAATCCTTAAACCATGACGAAACCATGTTTAGGGGTTTCGGTCAAAGTACAAGTTGACCGTTCAATTACCTAATCAAATAAAAAAAATTCTAAAATTTTGGAAATAACATTAAAAATGATGGATCTTGATTCCCGTACAGTTGGGTCATCGAGAAATATTTTTTAAAAAATAGAATCCTTAAACCTTGACGAAACCATGTTTAGGGGTTCCGGTCAAAGTACTAATTGACCGTTCAATTACCCAATCAAATAAAATTTTTTTCCTAAAATTTTGGAAATAACATTAAAAATGATGGATCTTGATTCCCGTACGGTTGGGTCATCGAGAAATATTTTTTAAAAAATTGAATCCTTAAACCCCGACGAAACCCTTTTTAGGGTTCCTGTCAAAGTACTAGTTGACCGTTGAATTACCCAATCAAATAATTTTTTTTTCTAAAATTTTGGGAATAACATTAAAAATGATGGATCTTGATTCCCGTACAGTTGGGTCGTCGAGAAATATTTTTTAAAAAATCGAATCCTTAAACCTTGACGAAACCATGTTTAGGGGTTCCGGTTAAAGTACTAGTTGACCGTTCAATTACCTAATCAAATAACTTTTTTTTTAAAATTTTGGAAATAACATTAAAAATGATGGATCTTGATTCCCGTACAGTTGGGTCGTCGAGAAATATTTTTTAAAAAATAGAATCCTTAAACCTTGACGAAACCATGTTTAGGGGTTCCGGTCAAAGTACTAGTTGACCGTTCAATTACCCAATCAAATAAAAAAAATTCTAAAATTTTGGGAATAACATTAAAAATGATGGATCTTTATTCTCGTACAGTTTGGTCATCGAGAAATATTTTTAAAAAAATCGAATCCTTAAACCATGACGAAACCATGTTTAGGGGTTCCGGTCAAAGTACTAGTTTTCCGTTCAATTACCTAATCAAATAAAAAAAAATCTAAAATTTTGGAAATAACATTAAAAATGATGGATCTTGATTCCCGTACAGTTGGGTCATCGAGAAATATTTTTTTAAAAATAGAATCCTTAAACCTTGACGAAACAATGTTTAGGGGTTCCGGTCAAAGTACTAGTTGACCGTTAAATTACGCAATGAAATAAATTTTTTTTCCTAAAATTTTGGAAATAACATTAAAAATGATGGATCTTGATTCCTGTACGGTTGGGTCGTCGGAAAATATTTTTTTAAAAATCGAATCCTTCAACCCTGACGAAACCCTATTTAGGGGTTCCGGTCAAAGTACTAGTTGACCGTTGAATTACCCAATCAAATAATTTTTTTTTTGAAATTTTGGGAATAACATTAAAAACGATGGATCTTGATGCCCGTACGGTTGGGTCATCGGGAAATATTTTTTAAAAAATCGAATCTTTTAACCCTGACGAAACCTTATTTAGGGGTTCCGGTCAAAGTACTAGTTGACCGTTGAATTATCCAATCAAATAAATTTTTTTTTTGAAATTTTGGGAATAACATTAAAAATGATGGATCTTGATGTCCATACGATTGGATCGTCGGGAAATATTTTTTTTAAAAAATTGACTTATATTACTACATTTTACTATTTCTTATAATTAACAAATTGAATATAATTTTATAAATTATATTACTACATTTTAATATTTGAGCTTTTTTAACTTTATATATAATCCATAATATACTACAAATTTCAATTTAAATTATATTATTTTTTATATTATAATAAATTTAGTAATTTAATTATATTAGTAAAAGATAAGTAGTGTACTGTGTTGTGTTGCCCGAGGTGAAAAAATGGGCGGACATTTTCCCCCCCAAATTACACTCTCCCCTTTCCCTTTAAACAAAATTACGCTCACATTACACCCTCTCTTTCTCCCTCAGATACAGTCACACACTCTCTCTCGGCCGCGGTCAATCCAAGTAGTTTCAAAAACCCTCTATACTCTTTTCTTCTTTCTTCATTTTTCACTTCTGTAATTGATTTTTCTCTTCTTTCTCCTTGGTTTTACATACATAATTGCCTCTTCTTCACTCTTAATTCTGTTTTCATTAAGGGCTTGGTTGGTTTTCTATCGGGGCTTTCAATTAGGGTTTCGATTAGGGCCTTGGGTAGATGCATTGTCTCTTTCAAGTTTTGATTCATTTGCAACTGTCTCTATTTAGTTATTTTATGATGATTGTTTAATTTTATCTTGTGGCTAATTAGTGGTTAGATGGGAGCATGACGAGCTAACCTCCATTGAAGAAATCAAATAGTAACACACATCTCTCTCTCTCTCTCTCTCTCTCTCTCTCTCTCTCTATCTCTCTCTCTCTCTCTCTCTCTCTCTCTCTCTCTCTCCCTCCCTCCCTCCCTCCCCCTCTCTCACAGACACACAATTTAGGCTAATAGCTCTTAGGTCTTCTCTCGACTCTCTGGACTGTCTCACGACTCTCAAAACAACTATAAACTCTTCTCTCTTCTCTGATTTTGCTAGTAAAATGTGTTGGGGTTTTCAATTGTAGGTAAAATTGACTTGAAGAATTAATAAACCTGTCGTAAGTTTTATGATTTGAGGTGGTTATGTTTGGCTTCTTGGATGAACTTTAATAGGTCTGCCTTAGGTTCTGGTTAGTCATTTCACCACCTTTAGTCCTGTGTAATGATATGTTATTGACATTCTAGGTTGGAAGTAGGAGGGTCGTCTATACAGTTGGTTTTTTTTTAAAAAAAAAAACCTTTTCAAAGTTAGTTTTTTTGTATTTTGCTGCTTCCATAACATATTTATTGCATTACTATTTTTTATAAAACAGGATTATGTGCTAACAGTGTTCGATAATTTCCGTGCAAATGTGGTTGTCAATGGGGCCACTGTTAACCTTGGCTTGTGGGACACAACTGGTAATCTTTCCAGTCTCTATCTCATATGGATAAATCTAAATTAAATAAGTGCATGGTTCATATAAGCTGGTTGGTTTCACTTCACATGTTAAGCTATCAATTATGATATCAAATTGACAACTTGGATCTATACTTCTCGTACCTATTCAGGGATATTAACCATTGCAAGTTCTTCCTCTGTTTCTCGCTCAACTATTGATGAAACATATGAGAACCGGTGTTTTGTTTTCTTTGATAATATCTGTTATTCCCCTCCTTATCAACCTAGAGTTTTTAATATTTTTATTATTATCATAGGATTAGTCACTGAGTGAAATGCCCTCTGCTCGCCACCTCCACCTGGACCCTACAATTGCAATAAGATTACTCATAATTTTGTTTACTTTTCACACTATTTAGTAAAATTGAATATTTGTAATTTACATTTAATTATTTTACAACTAGTATAACCTTGTTTTTCAAATAATTAGATTTTTTATCTTAACTCTATTTTTATTGTATTTGCATGAATATAATAATTACTTACATAACCCACATTATACTTTGTACAAGCATAAAATTGTAATCTATCATCATTACTGCTTGTACTAAAATATCGGGTCATTACATTTTGAGTTCTAACATTCTTCATTTTCCAATCCTGTATGATGAGTAGTGACGCATTTTCTCCTCTAATTTTTTTCTGGTGTCATTTTCAGTGGATTCCCGAGTTGAAACATTATGCTCCTGGTATTCCAATAATTCTTGTAGGAACAAAGCTTGGTAAGTTTACCTCACCCCTCTTTTTTATTCTATTTGTTGTAAATTTATGATACACAACGTAAATGGTACCTTTTGATTAACTAATTTGAGTAAAATAACTTATAGGATCAAGACACTGGTTATAGCATCTCTGTCTATCTGTTTGTTGGGTTATTGTCACGGCTGTTATAAAAAATGGTAATATTTTGGTGCATTTCTTATCACTGAGTTCTAACTATGTTCAAATGCCATTGGTTACACATAAGGGAAAGGTTTAGAAAGCTTGTTCCATATTGTGATTACGCAAGGATTTGAAAGATATCTGCTCTTCCTTTCTAATTGCTTATAGAAATATTGTCCTTAGTTTGTTTCTTTCGTCTCAAAGGAAACAATAAGAGTAATGCTATGGTGCTTCTTAGGAATATGCTGGTTTTTCTTGAATGTGTATTGCTTTGATCTTATATCTTCCTGAGCAACACTACCTAGTACTTTGAATTCTCAGTCTGTTCGTTTGAATTTGTTTTAAGTATCACTACACTTGAGATCTAGTGATGACAAGTAGTTTCTTTCTTGCATTTCATTAATCTTAATCGGAAAAGTTGTAGGAAAAGCAGTGGAGTTTTTGCTTAACTCATTAGGTTAGTTAACCACACATGATAAGTACCTTTATCGACGAGTCAACCTCACTTCTTTTTATGTTAAACAAGTCCAGATTAGGCGCTTGCTCCTAATTTTTACATTCTTATCCACTGTCCACACATTTTGTTTTCTGCTAATTGATTCATATTTATACATAATCATGCAAGACTTGTAAATAGGGATGTCGTGCATGTAATGAAATTCTTGAAAAATGTACAGTATCTTACAATTTAAGAATTGTATACTCTTCGAGTGTGCTTAAGTGCTGATTTTTCTTCATGCCATAATATGCTATGTATCAATTTCAGGAAGGGAAGAGAGGTGAGCTTATGCATGATGAAATAACTATTATTAGTGGTGCACTAGAATTAACTGAGAAGGTAATTATCACCAAGTTTAAATCCACTTAATCATGGTTAGATTCCTGTCAATTTTCATTCTAAACTCTAGCTAAAAGGCACCAATTGCTACAATTTTCTGTCACTTTGAACAGATAAACGTTTCATCAAATTTTGGACTTTTAAATTTTATTTTATGAATTAGTAAAATATTTTACAAGGGCACATCTGCAAGGAGTTGCGTAGTTCTGTTGTTAATTTATCATGTTTGTGACAGACTGCTCAGGTAATCACAAGTAATACCATTATGCAATTAATTACAATTCCTGAAAAGCATCTGCACTTGTATTACAGGAAAGGAAATGTTGGTAATGATGCCAGGGCAGAGGAGCAACTTGTAGAATGGGAAAATGTTGATGATGTTACTACAACAATCATTGCGTAATTATGTAGAATGGGAAATGATGAAGCTAGAAGTTTGTTTGGTACTTTGATGAGATTAGAAGTCGTAGGTACTTGGACTATGTTTTGATGAAGTGGTGGATTTAGACTATATTTTGGTGAAGTAGTGGATGAAGGAGATTTGTGAATCTTCTGATTTTGTATTTTACTAGATTGCGGTTTGTTGACTTGTAATGGGATTACTATATGTATAAACCGGATATTGCAAAATTTTAATTATTAGTGTTGCAATTGCTCTTGTTATCATGAACTGTAACATTAGAATTACAAAGTGTTACATTAGCCTTTTTTTGTATATCTTAAAAGAAGATTGCAGTGTTGCATTATATAATTATAGTGTTGCATTAGATAATTACGTAGAGTTGCAATAGAGAGTGGGCCCCACACTTGCCACGTGTCAGGTTGGTCCCATATGCCATGTGTCAGGTGGGTCCCACATGCCACGTGTCAGGTGGGTCCCATATGCCACGTGGCCCACTTGCCACGTATCACCCCATGACACGTCACCTGTCCCCCACATGACACGTGTTAGGTGGGCCCACATGACACGTGTCACGTGGACCCATGTGCCACGTGTCACATATCTGTTTTTTGTTAAGCTATGGTAACACCTTCCTAATGTTACATTTGTTTGATTTAGTGTTACTATATGGCCCTAAGATAAAACTTTTCTTAGTGTTACTATTGAGAACAAAAGCGTTACATTAGAGAGCAGAGGCAACATTAGCGGATGAAATGATCAAAAAGTGTTACCTTAGGCCTATTATAACAATTTTCGTGCCTAATGCAACAGTAGAAGTGCGTTGTGTCTGGGCATCTATGGCGTAGTGTGGTGGCCCTTCAAGCATGTGTGTGTGACAAGCAATACCAAGAATGTATCTTACATTTACGTATTCTACTTGTCTTCATGCAGTATAAATTGACTATATGAGCAGCATGGTGTTGTAGAGAAAACACAGAGCATTCATTTAGCATTCTAAGGTTTTCTTGAAAACACTAGAGCAATGTACAAGCAGCTGTGAATTTCTTCACAGGATATTTCTTCGAAATATAATTCTCAGGTTTGGACCAGAAAAACTCACCTGAAATTTTTAAGTGTGTCTGTTTGCATTTACTTTCATATACTTGCATTTATATTCTTGTTCTTATAAACACTAAACTGTTAGCCTCGAGAAATTTGAAAAAATTTAAATTAAAGATTGTATTCAACCCTCCTTCTACAATCTTTGGTTGTATTGTTGGGACTCAACAAATTTGTTTTAATTTATTTTAGGAAACAAACGTGAATTCTTTAAGATTGATCCCTCCCTTCTTATATGTACTTTAATTAATTTCTATTAACGTCTCCAAATGAAAGTGATATTTACACCTTATTTTGCTAGTTTAATTGTAATTTTAAATTAAATTCCATGTACTTAATTAATTAGTTAATTGCGGGTATGAATTGAGCACGTGTTAAGATTAAAATATTAATTTTAATAAATTATCAAGAATAAATATAATTAATGAGTATTATTTAAATATATATTTATAGAAAGTATGTACTTGTAGAGAATTGGATAGTAAAAACATTCAATAAATAATTACTACTTAATTATGTGATTATAGGGAATCGAAACTGAAAATAAATTAATTATAGTAAATAAATCTGATATAATTATGTAGTTGTAAGAAATCGAACACAAATTCAGTGATAACAAAATTTGGTATTATGATATTTTGATATTATTGCACGTCATTTAAACATGATTTTACACATTAATAAAGGGTACAAATTACACTTTCATGCACAAAAAATCCAAAGCTAGAAGAAACATCTACTATCAATTTTATTAATAAGTTTATATGTACTCTTTCATGGATTAGTCCCCTGATCCTGCTAAACATGTGTGTATCGTGGTATATAATAATATAACTATTGCAATTTATAATGCTCATACTTGTGGACATTAACATAGCTACGTTTCTTAACATAGGTATTGTACTCCTCCGTAGCACATTGTCATTAATAATTAGTAAATACTCAATATTCACCACCAACTGGAAGGTTGCTTGTTCTGCACTTTTGTTGTGCAAGAATCAACAACACACATTGTTTATATTTTGTGTTCTCATGCCATCTGGCTTCATTTGTTGCTATTAAGGAAATACAGTAGCATTTTCAAATATCTATTTACTGCTAGTTTGTTTTGGTTGTGGGTCACTAAAATAAAGTAATGTTGGACTATCTTTTGTCAGCTAGCTAAGTCAATTTATAGCCTCAGGCTCTATCTTGTTTACCAGAGCAATTATTGTATTCCAAACCAGATCTGGAAAAGACTTAGCTCTCATTTTCATAACAAAAGACTCTGCATTTCTTCAATTTATTGTTCAAATTATGTTTGTTATCATGGTATTAGAGCCTTATCAGTGCTAAGAGTCATAAAGTTTCGTTTTTCTTGGTTATCATTTGTCTTTATAGTGTAAGATTTCCAAGTTGCTAGCAGATCTACGATGACTACAAGATTAACATATCAAGATATGATGACACCTTTGTTTCTTCATCCTTCGGATAACACCAAATCGATTCAAGTGGATAAGCTTGAAGGTTCCTCTGATTATAGAGGTTGGCGTCGATCGATTGAGATTAATATTTCCTCAAAACGTAAGCTTGATTTCGTCACAGGTACGACTACACTTCCTACAAATGATAATACTAATGCTGAGATGTGGGAAACCTGTAATATTATGATTATTGCCTGGTTAACAGACAATGTTTCACCCACTATCAAGAAATCGATTATGTACATGACTAGTGCCAAAGATATATGGAATAAATTGAAACACGTTTCTCTTTGACTAATGGAAGTAGGAAGTATAAGCTATGTCGAGATTTATATGAGCTAAAGCAGAATAGTGCTTCAATTACGGAGTATTACACTTCGATGAAAACTGTATGGGAGGAACTAGACACTTTAAATATGCTGCCTGCTGTTTCCAATCCAGTCTCTGATGTAGTCAAATTATTGGAAGTCATAGCCTTAAAAAAGGAAGAGTCGTTTATTTCTATTTTTGAATGGTCTGGATAAGCAATATAATGCTCAGCGCAGTCATATATTGATGCAAATTCCCTTGCCCACGGTCAAAATGGCTTGTTCTGTTCTTGAACAAGAGGAAGCCCAGAGAAGCATGCTTAATATGAATAAGTCTAGTGGAGACTCAATGGCAATGTTTAGTAAGACTAATGTTGACAGAAATGTCACATGTTCTACTTGTGGGGTAAAAGAACATACTACGGAAAGATGCTGGAAAAATATTGGGTATCCAAATTGGCACCCAAAACATAACCCCAAATTTGCCCCAGGTCTTAAAAGAAATAAGAATTCTGGAAATGCTAGGTGGAACAATACTCCCCAGGCTATTGGTCAAAAATTTGCTGCAAATGTGCAGACTGATGCTTCTATATCAAATCCTAACTTGGTGTTCACCCCTCAACAACTTGAGCAGCTGGCTAAATTGGTTCCAAAGTTGACTATGCAGCAACCCAAGTATCCGGACACTGATGATGAGTTGGATTGTCATTTTTTCGGAATGATTAGTTGTTTTAATGCCGGAAGCAGTTCTAAAGAGTGGATAGTCGATTCAGGGGCGACAGACCACATGACTGGTGATACTACATTAATGGATAAAATGACTATTTTCTCTGGAGGTCACAACATCAATCTTTCCACATGCGAAGGTGTAGTTAAAACTCACAAAGGACATGTATCTTTACCCCCAAAGTTAACATTACAAAATGTCTTGTGTGTTCCTTCATTTAAACACAACTTGATTTCTGTACAAAAGTTGCTTAGAGATAATGGTTGTGAGATTAAGTTTTCACCTTCTCATTGTCTTATTGCTGATCGAGTTACTAAAGAAATTCATGTTGCGGGGACTGCTAAAAATGGACTCTATTATATATTGACATTTCTTCACATGTAAAATCTGTTTGTTATTCTACTACAAATAGCTCTCCCGATAATTAACTAGCCTTACGGCATCATAGGCTTGGGCACGCGTCATTGACTAGTATAAAACACATTACACACATCAAAAACTGCACCTCTAATCCTACCTAAGTGTCAGTGTCTTGTCCAATGTCAAAGTTTACTAGACTCCCTTTTACACTCAGTACATCACATGCTGCCTCATCTTTTAAACTCATACACAACGACATCTGGGGTCTATACAAAACTCCATATAAGTCTAAATTTCGATATTTTCTTACCCTTGTAGACGATTTCTCTCATTATACTTGGATTTTATCTGTTACAACTTAAATTTGATGCTCTGACTCAACTCAAGTCCTTTGCTCATTATGTCTCAACCAAGTTCAATAAGAAAATTCAGAACATTCGTTCAGACAATGCCTTAGAGTTCACATCAGATGCGTGTAAGCAATTTTTTTCAGAAAATGGAATCGTTCATCAAACGTCATGTCTTTACAGACCCCAGCAAAATGTCAGGGCTGAAAGAAAGCGTCGACATATCTTGGAGGTAGCTCCTACTTTAAGCTTTCATGCTGGTTTGCCTTTAGAGTTGTGGGGAGCATGCGTTTTAATTGCTGTGCCTTTGATAAATAAGTTACCTACCCCTGTTCTACACAACAAATCACCCCATAAATTGTTATATAATTTACTCCCATAATATGACAACCTTCGTGTTTTTGGATGCTTAGCGTTTGCTTATAACCCAGCTAATACTTTTGAAAAATTTGAACATAAGGGAGTCCCGTGTCTTTTTCTTGGATACCCACCTCATCAAAAAGGTTATAGGTTATTGAATTTGTTCACTAAACAAGAGTTTTCTTCTCGTGACGTAACCTTTCATGATTCAATATTTCCGTATCATCCAAACTATAAATTAAACTTTATGAACCCAGTCCCATCATCTATGCCTATTCCTAATGTTGATCTAAGTGACCACATTTATGTGTATAATACATCTCTACCCGATGAAGTTCTGAATTCTCCTATTGTGCCTCCATCTGGAGCTTGTACTCATACTCCAAATGAGTCATTTGCTACTATGAATGAAATTGAATCACCTATCCACTCTCATGTGTCATCTCCGGTTGTCGTGAGACGATCAACTAGAACCTATCTTGCTCCAAATTGGATGCAAGATTTTGTTGTCAATAAAAACACCAAACCTATATCAAATTTAGCCTACACATCTATAGATAAATAATTTTATTGCTTTCATTCAAATGTTACTTTTAATCAGGACCCTACCTCATTTAAAGAGGGTGTTACTCATGACCATCGGGTCACATCAATGAATCACGAATTAAATGCTTTGGAACTGAATCAAACTTGGGAACTCGTGACTCTTCCCCTTGGCAAACATGCTATAGGTTCACAATTGATCTTTAAAACTAAATACTTAGCTGATGGGTCTGTGGACAAATATAAATCAAGGTTAGTGGTGTTGGGTTGTCATCAACATTCTGGGGAAGACTATTTTGAAACGTTCGCACATGTGGCGAAGCTTACCACAGTTCGAACGTTACTTGCAGTGGCAGCAATGGAAAAATGGCATACTCATCAAATGGACATGTCAAACGCATTTTTCCATGGAAAACTTTTCGAAACTGTGTATATGAAGCTTCCTAAGGGTTATAGTAATCTGGGCTCACAAATTTCAGTTAAAATGCAGCTCCCTTCTACTCCAACCACTATAGTCTATAAGTTAAGAAAATCATTGTATGGTTTACGTCAGGCTCCAAGAACGTGGTTCACTAAACTGTCATCCACACTTCTTCAAATAGGCTTCCAACAATAAAAAACGGACTACAACTTGTTCAGTAAACATTCTTCTGATTCTTTCACTTTGATATTGGTTTATGTTGATGATTTATTGCTAGCTGGTAATTGCTTGGATTCCATTGCTTCCTTGAAAGGAATGTTGGCTCAGAATTTTCACATGAAGGAATTGGGACAATTAAGTTACTTCCTTGGGGTTGAAATTGACAGCAATCCCGATGGTATTTTTATCATCCAAAAGAAGTATACCATGGATATTCTTTATGAGCATAATATGTTACGTGCTAAACCTCTGCAACTACCACTTGACACACACATCAAGATGACTCCAGATATGGGCGATCCTCTACCTAATCTAGCTGTGTATCAACGTCTTCTTGGACAGCTTATCTACCTAACAATTACAAGACCAGACATCTATTTTAGTGTTCATCTATTATCTCAATAAATGAACAAACCTACCGCAACTCATCTTCAAGCTACATATCGATTGCTGAGGTACCTTACAAGTTCCGTCTCTCAAGGAATTCTATTGGCATCCCAATCTGCTACACAGTTAATAGCCTACTGTGACAGCGATTGGGCTTCTTGCCCCGTCTCTCATAGATCGACAACTGGTTATCCTATCTTCTTAGGTGCCTCACCTATTTCCTGGCGATCTAAAAAGTAACCTGTAGTTGCTCGTTCCTCAGCTGAAGCTGAGTACCATGCTATGGCACTTACTGCTTGCGAAGTTACATGGCTGACTGCGTTGCTTAAGGATCTTGGCATCAACAACCTACCACTTACAGTTCTCAACCGTGACAATAAAGCTGCTTTGGCTATTACTGCGAATCTGGTGTTGCACGAGTGTACTAAACATGTAGAGCTGGATTGCCATTATGTACGGGATCAAATCAAAGCTGGATACATCACCACTGCTCATGTTTCATCCAAAGACCTAGTTGTTGACATATTCACCAAACAGCTTTCAGTCAATCTACATAATTCTCATCTGTACAAGCTGACAGCATCGTCTAGTAACTCTCCTGCAGCTTGAGGGGGAGTATTAAGGAAATACAGTAGTATTTTCAAATATATATTTACTGTTAGTTTGTTTTGGTTGTAGGTCAGTAAAATAAAGTAACGTTGGGCTATCTTTTATCAGCTAGCTAAGTCAATTTATAGCCTCAGGATCTATTGTTGACCCGAGCAATTATTGTATTCCAAACCAGATCTGGAAAAGACTGAGCTCTCATTTTCATAACAAAAGACTCTGCATTTCTACAATTTATTGTTCATATCATGTTTGTTATCAGTTGCTGTATTATGATTGTAAGATCACTTGCGCATTACGAGCTTTAAAGTTCGAAACGTTTATTCAGTTGACTAATCTAATCTAATGCTCTATAAATAAGATTTTTACAGATCAGGTGGTGAAAAAATAGCCAAAGCCTTGGCAAAAGCTCTAGAGGAGGATGTAATCCCTCCACTACTTACAGCAATTTTGAAATAAAGTCCCGGAGATAAACATTGATTCCACTATAGAATTTCATCAATAAATTATAAATAAAATTTTCAGAAAAATAAAATTTTATTTTAATATAAAATACTAAAGACATACTCTCTCTGTCCTTATCATTTCTTTACATTTTTTTTCACTGCTTGACACGCATTTTAAGCCTTTTAAAAAGTATAGTTCCATAACTTATTTTTAAAATATTCTTTTTTTTTGTATAAAAATAGAACAATTCTATTTTTATACAAAAAAAGAAAATTTTAAAAATAAGTTATGAAACTATCCGCAAAATGTACCTTAAAATCCGTGCCAGAATTACGTCCCCCAAGGTAAAGAACCAAGGGGGACAGAGGGAGTATAAACTTTTTAAAAGATTTAACAAGTAACGTACATAAAATTTGAACAAAAAACTTGATTTGAATTTGATTCTACAGTAGAATCATTTTGGATAAATTTGATTCTATGGTAAAATTGCTTTGCATTATTTCATTAATTTTTAATGATTTTCCAAAAATAAAAATTGTATAATTTCATTTTCAATTTCTTAATTATGATTTATAATTATTCTTTATATATAAAAAATAAATATATGTATTTTATGGTGATTTCTCTTATACTCCATATAAGGTAGTTCTCTTTAGTGTGTCGCCCTATATATATTAGTTCCAATTTACAAAGCTCAAGCAGGGAAATAATTGTTGCCCTTTACTTTGCTTTAGATGGCGGTTCTTTTTACACTTTCCTCCATAACTTATACTCTCTCCGTCCCGGCCAATTTTTTACATTTGGATTGGACACGGAGATCAAGAATAGAGGGTGTGATATTGTTAAAATAAATGAAGTAGTGGGTGTAATAGTGATTTTATTATTAAAATAAGTGAAGTAGTAGGTGTTATAATGTAAAGCGTTGAAAAAGTGGAGTGAAGTAGTGGATGTAATAATGTATTTTATTGTTAAAATTTACTATTTTTAGTAATGTAAAGAATTGGTGGGACATCCTAAAAAGGAAAGTGTAAAGAAATGAGAGGGACAGAGGGGGGTAATATTTGACTCACTACATATGTATATATGACACTTTATCATTAAAATGATCAGTTCATGGATAGATTATACTCAATTCGTCTCATTTTACATGTTTCTTTTGACTTCTTAGTGATTAAATTGATTAATTTTTAATTAGATATTAAAAATTGTTCAGTTATTATTTGTAAAGAAAATTGCATTGTAACATAGATTAGATGTATTTTTTAATGATATATTTTTTAATTTTTTTCAATTATATAATTTATATAAACTTTAATCAAATTTTGATCAATTTAACCAATCAAAAATCAAAATAAACATGTATTTTTGGGACGGATGGAGTATAAAACAATTAGGAAAAACGAGAACGATACATAGTATTCCACATTCCCACAATAGTAATTTCTTTTAAGAGAATTTTTTTTCCTATAATACATGTCTACTTCTAATTTTCATGCATATTTGTTACCAGTTTTCCTACATTATTCTTTTCAAAAATTGTATAGCAATTAAGGAGGAGTGACTAGATTATAAAATTGTTTATATTTTTATTAAGTCAATGCATTCATGATGGATATGAGAGGAAGTGTATGATCAATTTAATGTTTTCTTAATAAATGTAAAAATTAAAAAAAAATTATTATTATTATGGGACGGAGGGAGTAATATTGTGAAATAAAAACTAGGTTATGGAATTGCGGCTAGGGTTTGTGTATATTTAATGCAAAGGGTTTGGTGAGCTTCGAGCTTTAATGGTTGTTTCCGTGTTCGAGACTAATCGGTCCTCACAGAGTGCCTACATATCTCGTTTTTGAGAATCAAGCCAAGACGTAGTTCTGAGAATGAGGGGTCAGGCCCTTATATAGGCTTGAGAAGCCTTAGAATCGTAGTAGGGTTAGGTGACGTGGTAGGCAAGTCACCGCCTTGAGGAAAGTTCTAGACTCCTACCTTGCAGGAGTTTGTTTCCATGTTGAGTTTGATTCCTTGGAGGATACTCACAAAGATATTGTATCCTTATCTGACTCTTATTTGTAAGATGTTAATTAGCCCATAATATTAATTACAAAATAATATTTAATTAGGGTTCAGGCCTCATTAATGGGCTTTGTATTTGGACCAAACTAGGTTACAATTAATGCATCATTAAATGTATTTTTAGGGCTTATTTTTGGCCCATATCGTTTGCCCCCCAACTTCTAGGAAAAGTGATCATGTTTTCCTTGAAGTTTTAACTGCCTTTATCGAGACTCGGGTCGGGGTTTATTTTTGTACACTAGTGTTTCACAAATATCATCTTGATGTAAAGTGTGGAGCGACCTACACGTTTACGACGATGTGCCTTATTCGAGGCTAAACAATTATTTTCCAGTAACTTTTGTTATTGAACTTTGCTCATTTATTTCGAGGAATTATAAAATTCCTCGTATTTTTTCCGCATAGACCCTAATTTTTTAGGATTTTTTTAGTACCCACGGATATTTTTCTTTTATTTTTGACTTATCAAAACTTCCATGTCTACGAGGATTTATTGTCGAAAAATCAACTTTCAAAGCAATTTTTTGACCAAGACTTGTCTATTTTGACCAGGAATTCGATCAGAATTCTGGTCGAAATAAGGCCTTCTAATTTTCCTGCTCGAAGGGATTTTCGACCAGGATTCCTAGTCGTTTCAACCAGGATCTTGGTCGAAATAAGCGTCCAAAATTTTCCTGATCGAAGAGATTTTCGACCAGGATTCCTAGTCGTTTCGACCAGGATCTTGGTTGAAATAAGGGGTTCAAAATACCTTGGTCGAACGACTTTTCGACCAGGATTCCTGGTCATTTCGACCAGGATCTTGGTCGAAATTGGGCCATTTGGCTTTACTTTTAACGAGCCTTTATTATTTTTGGGCCTTCCAAGCCTAATTTTTTTTAGAATACTTATGAAATATTCTTCTTCTTTTTAGTGGGCTTTGTCACTTTTGGGCCTCCCTAGCTTGACTTCTTTAAGTATTCGTGTATTTCTGGCCTGTTTACTTTTTGGCCCATGTCCTAGAATCTTCTAGGTAATTCTAGAAGTATCCTATGTATTAGGGCTGCACATGGGCTGGGTCGGCCGGGTTATAACCATTTTAGTGACCCAACCCAATTACTTCGGCCTACAAAATTTTAACCCATTAATCCTGAAAAAATTATACAACCCAACCCTACCAATTATATAATGGGTTGGGTCGGAATGGGTTGGGTTGATCGGGTCAACCAAAAAGAATAACCTGTTAAAATCATCTTCAGTTCCAAATATTAAAAACTTAAAACAGGAAATCAAGTCATAAAGTAAAATATTAAAGTCATCTAAAATATTACAAGCATCCATGTTTCATAGTGGAAACTACATAAAGGTCTTTTCTAGCTTCAAACAAAAGCATTAAACTAGTTGAAAATTAATCATCAATGACACTGATCGGAGGGAAAAAAATTTCCATTTCTTTAATCCTGAAAATACAAAAAGAACATGACATAAAAATCACAATTCACAACCAACTAGCAATTAGGCGAACACATACTTGTTAATTACACAGATATTTAAAGTATGTATATTCTCATACTTGTTAATCACATACTTGTTATTACAGATAGGTGAACATCTGCGTATCCAAGGCCAAGGGTACGAGGGAAAACACATTACACACTACGTGTTTGAACCCATAAAGATTACAGAGTATCAGTACATCTAAATGCTCAAAATTCAAAATTCCCATTTCTATACACAATGCTATCAGAGGCTAGGTATGATATAAATGGGTTGGGCCTATAACATTCATCGGTCTGGGTTGGGTTGGTTTAGGGTTTTAAATAGTTAAACTCTAACCCAACCCAATATATTCGGCCCAATAGAAAATTGACCCATTCAGAGTTCGGTTTTGGATTTTTTTGGTTCAATCGGCCCAAACAAGGGTTTGGTTGGGTTGGTTATTTCGGGTTGGCCAAAATATGTGCAGCCCTACTATGTATATATTTTTTTTTATTTTTTTTTAAATACCAACTCCTGGAATGTTCCAGAAACGGGCCTTTGAGCTCTTGGGCTTATTTCATGGGCCATTAACCAGTCAAACTTGAAATTCTGACCGGTTACTCTAGGTTTCCTAATCGTTTGAAAGTACTTCAACCGGTTGTATGTTTCTATATAAGAGTGAGAGTTGTGAGTTCATTTCTCACAATCTCATTCTCACTTCTCACTTCTCCTTTCTCAGTTCTCAGTTAAGAAATTTCTCTCAAGTTCTGTTCGAAGTTTCTCGGCTAATTCCAGCCATCTTCTTCGGTCATTTTCTCCAGTCGTCTTCTTCCACCATCTTCTCTAGGGTTTCAAGCCGCCATTAATGGAGGACAAGGCAAAAGCTCGTCTCGCCAAAATGAATTCAGTTTCTTTTAAAGGTACCATCATTATTCGTTCTCCTTACATGTCCCTTATAAAAATGTTAAATGAGCGTGGAGATGATTACCCCTCTCTAGCCGAGTTAGATGCATATGATTGTTGTAGTACGTATCACGATTCTGAAGAAATTGGTAGGCATAATAAACTGTTTAAGATAAAGCCACCATATAAACTCGTCCCAGCTGGGCTAGGTGACAGACCATGTCATTGGAAACCCAATTCTTTATGTGTCTATAGGGAGAGTTTAGTAGCTGGCCTTCGCTTTCCCTTTCATGAGTTTATTCCTCGTTTTCTAACTGATATTCAAATTAGCCCTTGTCAACTCCCGCCAAATGCGTGGAGAATAATTTTATGTTTTATGGTTTTGTGTCTTAGACAAAACCTTCCTCTATCTGTCTCCCTTTTTCGCAAGATTTTTCAAGTTTATAATAGCCCGGCCAAATATCCTGGTTGGGTTTATATTAAACTTCATCCCAAAGTCCCTTCAATTTTTAATGGCAAGTATGTGCCCGATAATAACACGGGTTGGAAGAATGAGTTTGCTTATTTAGAGTGGGAGGGTGGTGACTGGGGCACTCTCTTTAGAAGGGCCTTTTCGAAGGTTTCAGGTGGGATTGCTAAAGGGATCATTCTTAGTCCCGAAGATTAAGCTGTTTTTGAGACTTTGACCAAAGGCTACGGCAATTCTATAACATGCCAAAGTCGTATAAATGAAGAATCTCTAAGCGTAGTAGGCCTTTCACGTGTTTCTGAGTGGGGTAACTTTCTTTCTTGTCTTTGTCATTTATTTTCATACTTTACTTATTCAAACTTGTTTCTGTTTTTGTTTTCGCAGTAGCGAAGATGATCGTGGAAGCTGCCCCTTCTCCCGATGACGAAACTTCCAGGATGGCTTAAGCTAAAAAGGGTGCTGACCTTCGAGGAAAAGAAACTGAGCCTGCTTTGTTGTGCCCTCACAAGGTTCAGAAAGGGAACTTGAAGTATAGTGACTTGGCTGGCCTGGAGGGGAGCTCCCAGGTCAATGTCCAATCGACTGTGTACATGCCTTCCTGGGGCTTCAGGAAGCAAGATTCCGTAGTAGGCTCTACAAAGCACTCTATGGACTGGTCTTTAAACTCGATCACCCCTCCTGACTACAAGGACTTGGTCCTTAATGGAGGTATTGGGGAGTCAGAGGCACTTGGTTCTCAGGCTATCGCTGTGGTAAGCCTTAAACTTTGCGTTTTTAATGTTTTGGGCACTTTCATTATTTTATCATAACACTAATTTTATGCAGGCTAATGTCCACTTTCAGGGCTTGATCTACCAAGCCAAAGCCTAGAAGGGAAAGCTAAGGGGTTTGAGACCGAGTCTCAAAAGAGGAGTCTCCACATTCATCAGCTGGAAGAGCAGCTGAAGAAGAAAGATGAGGAGTTGGTTGAGGTTCACTCAGAGCTGGTCGTGCTGAAAGACGACAAGTACAAGCTGATTGATGATTATCTAGATTTAGCTGAGTATAAGGCACTTATGGACCAGCATGATGATATGCTTTTTCCTGGCCAGTTTACTAAGGGGTGGAACAAGGACCTTGAGGCGGTTTTGAGACAGCATCCGGGCCTATTCCAGCCTTCTGCCTTCCCGAGCCCCCATCTTCCCAACACATTGGTTACTGAGCCTGGCTCCAACGAGGAGTTGTTTGGGGAGGATGATCCTCTGGTCAAAGAGCATGCTGCGGATGCAGCCTTGGATCCTAAGCTCCCCCTAGTTCGAGCTGGATCTGTCAATTCTGCTGTAGATGGTTCCACCACATCCACCAGTTCCGAGGATGGTTCTCCTGTTAAGGAGGCCCCTAAGGCCCCTTAAGCTTATCTACTCACCTTCTGCTTTTGCTCGTTTACTTGAACTTTTCTTTTGTAACCTAAATTATAGCCTT
Source organism: Saposhnikovia divaricata (assembly GCA_036435485.1). Classification (NCBI taxonomy): domain Eukaryota; kingdom Viridiplantae; phylum Streptophyta; class Magnoliopsida; order Apiales; family Apiaceae; genus Saposhnikovia; species Saposhnikovia divaricata. The sequence goes on from CM071599.1 coordinate 42,619,687, forward strand.
CGGGCTTTTGTTTATGTAACCTCTAATTTAACTATTTATGAAGTTGGTTTCCTTTATTTCCACATTCTTGTCTTTTGCTTATAGTTCGTTATGCTTTTTGAGTTTTCCTGGTACTTGGCCGCTTGGCTGGTACTAAACTCGTGAATTGATACAACATTTGTCTTTCGTGTTTAAAATAACATAACAAAAGAAGTAAATTAACAGAAAGCAAAAACGAACTTTATTAATAAGCTGACGGAGAATTTCGATAAAACGGGTTCAACCCTTACATAGATACTCTACTTCCTACTGGGAGCAACATGCTCAGCAATGGTTTCATCGAACCTTATTGCTACTTTTACTAGATAGATAGATAGACAAAAAGCTACATCCTTAACAGGATGACTTAAACATAATAAACCTTCAGGTTTAAGGCATGCCAAGTGCGAGGTAACTCGTTCCCATCCAAGGTTTCCAGCTTGTAGGATCCACGTCCTAGCGTCTTCTTGATTCGATACGGCCCTTCCCAGTTGGAGGCTAACTTTCCTTTTTGGCCAACTCCAGAGGCCTCTATCTTTCTTAAAACCAAGTCACCATGTCGAAAGAACCTCTCTTTAACCCTTTGGTTATAGTGAAAGGATGCTCTTTTCTGATGCTCCGCGTTCCTGGCATTTGCCTCATCCCTAACCTCATCAATCAGATTGAGGGCGAGCTTCATACCTGCTTCATTAGTCTCTGGTTCATATGCCTCCACTCGAGGTGATGTATGTGTAATCTCCAAAGGCACAACTGCCTCGGCTCCATAAGCCAGCAAGAACGGGGTTGCTCCAGTTGTCACTTTGTAGGTGGTGCAGTATGCCCAGAGTATAGGCAGCAACTCATCCACCCAAGTGTTTCTTGAGCGTTCGACCCTCTTCTTCAGTCCATCAAGGACAATCCGGTTTGCTACCTCTGCCTGTCCATTTGCTTGAGGATGTGCCACTGAAGTAAAGCGAAGCTCAATTGCATTCTCCTCGCAGTACTTCTTGAACTCTTCATTGTTGAACTGTGTCCCATTATCTGTCACAAGGATTCGTGGGATACCATATCTGCAGATTATGCTTTCCCAAAAGAACTCGGTAACTTGCTTGGTGGTTATCTTGGCTAGAGGTTTGGCCTCAATCCATTTAGTGAAATAGTCGATGGCCACTATTAGGAACTTTCTTTTTGCTGAGGCTACGGGGAAAGGTCCAAGTATGTCCATTCCCCACATTGCGAACGGGATAGGAGAGTTAATCGAGGTTAACATCTCAGGTGGCTGCCTTACAATCGGAGCGTGCTTTTGGCACCTGTCACATCTCTTGACATAATTATGTGCATCAGCCAACATCTCCGGCCAATAGAATCCCAAACGAGTGATCTTGTGAGCTAGGGCTCTGCCCCCCAAGTGTTGCCCATAGATCCCTCCATGAACTTCCTCTAATGCTTCCTTTGCCTCCTAGGGCCTCAAACATCTCAAGTATGGGATGACAAAAGACCTCTTGTAAAGGATGCCTTCAATCAAGGCATATATCAATGCTTTCACCGACAGCTTTTGTGCCTCCCGGGCATCCCCAGGGAGCCATCCAGTTTCTAAATGAGATTTATTGGATCTATCCAACAGCTCCCTACATCAATTGGTGCCACCAATTTCGAGTTGATGGCCGGGGCCTTCAAGACCTGGAAGTAAACACTCCCTGCATAGTTCTCTATCTCTGAAGAAGCAAACTTGGACAGGGCATCAGCCTTAATGTTCTCTTCTCTCGGAATGTTCTCCACATAGCACTCATCAAACTGAGTCATAATAGCTTTCACGGCTCTCAAATATTTTGCCATAGTTTCATCCTTGGTTTCAAATTCACCGTTCTCTTACGAGACTACCAGTCTTGAATCTCCACAAATTTTAAGGTTTTTGACCCTCATGATTCTGGCCAAGTCCAATCCGGCTATTAAGGCTTCATACTCAGCTTCATTGTTGGTTGTTGGGAAGTCCAACTTCAAAGCATACTCAACTCTGAACCCATCAGGGCTTTACAAAACCATTCCTGCACCACTAGATTTTGTTTTTGATGCTCCATCAAAATAGAGCACCCAATATTCCTTCTGATCTGGTAATAGCTCTTCATCTTTATCCTTACCTCCAGGGGTGGGTACTATCTCCTGCCCCTCGACTTCTTGGTTGCCAATGGTACATTCAACCACGAAGTCAGCCAATGCCTGAGCCTTGATTGTTGTTCGAGGCTTGTACGTGATATCAAATTCTCCAAGTTTGATTGCCCACTTTATTAGCCTTCCACTGGCCTTCGGGCTGTGCAAAATATTTCTCAATTGTTAGTCCGTCAGGACTTCGATCTTGTGTGACTAGAAGTATGGTCGTAGCTTTCTCGAAGCTGTTATTAGCGCCAAAGCAAACTTCTCAATAGAAGTGTAATTCAATTCAGCTCCGTGCAACACCTTGCTCACATAGTAGATAGGTTTCTGAACCTTGCTCTCTTCTCGAATGAGAACAGCACTCAGGGCTTGTTCAGACACAGCCAGATACAGATATAAGGTCTCCCCAGGACTAGGTTTGGCCAATAATGGGGCTTCAGTCATGTACTTCTTCAATTGTTCAAAGGCCTCTTGGCTCTCAGGAGTCCACTCAAAATTTTTCACCTTATTCAATGCTTGGAAGAAGGGCAAACATTTATCGCCAGACTTAGAGATAAATCTCACCAGGGCTGCTACTCTACCCGTCAGCTTCTGTACATCTCGTATAGAATAGGGTGGTTCCATGTCTAAAATTGCCTTGATTTTATCGGGGTTGGCTTCTATGCCTCGCTTTGAAACCATCAGACCCAAAAAATTTCCTGATCCAACGCCAAAGGCACACTTGGCTGGATTTAACATCATCTTATGGTGCCTCAGCACCTCGAATGCCTCTCTGAGGTGCTTAATATGGTCTGCCTTGATTAGGCTTTTAACTAACATGTCCTCAACATAGACCTCTATGGTTTTCCCAATCAGATGGGCGAATATCTTATTCACCAATCGTTGATAAGTGGCTCCTGCATTCTTTAATCCAAAAGCCATAACAAGATAACAGAAAACACCATAGTCAGTTATAAAAGATACCTTTGGGATGTCATCCTTATGCAACTTAATCTGATTATAGCCATTGAAACCATCCATGATGCTCAACATCTCATGCCCAGCTGTGGCATCTATCAGCGTGTCAATCCTTGGTAGAGGGAAACAATCCTTGGGACATGCATCATTTAGATCGGTGAAGTCTATACACATTCTCCATTTTCCATTCGCCTTCTTGACCATCACAGGGTTAGCCAACCACTTGGGGAACTGAATCTCTTCAATAAATCCCGCTTCTAAGAGCTTGTCTACCTTTTGCTTAATGGCCTCTTGCCTTTCAGGAGCGAAATTTCTCTTCTTCTGCTATTGTCTTTCGCTTTGGATCGATCCCTGGCATGTCAACCGCTGTCCAAGCAAACACATCACTGTTCACATGTAAGAAAGTTGTCAATCTGCCCTTCAAGGGTTCTTTCAGAGAAGCTCCAATATACATGACCTTTTCGGGGTCTCCAAGATCTAGAGGTATAGGAACCAAATCTTCTACCGGTTTCCCTCGGTGTTCATCATCACCTCGGACATCCATGTCTTCAATCGGAAGAACCTGGCCCCCGACTCCATCGACTCTCAAAGCAGCTACATAGCAACTTCTAGCCATTTTCCGATCTCCTCTCTGTTCTCCAACACCATTGTGGGTTGGAAACTTAATCTTCATGTGATAAGTAGAGGCTACAGCCTTAAACGCATGAAGACTAGTCCTTCCCAGGATTGCATTATATGTTGAGGCTACCTTGATTACCAAGAAGTTCAGCATCTGAGTAGCCTCCTTAGGTTCCTGCCCAATAGTCACGGGCAGCTGAATGGTTCCTTCAACGTTGGATTCAACTCCATTAAATCCATAAATCGGCATGTTGGTGGGGGTTAGCTGAGACTCATTATATCCCATCTTTATAAACGCATCATGAAACAGAATATCAACAGAAGCTCCATTGTCTATCAAGACTCATTTTACTTCTGGGTTTCCAATTACAGGAGTTATGACCAATGGGTCGCCATGGGGGAACTTCACCCCTTCCAAGTCTGCATCATCAAAACCAACCACTACCTAAGTTTTTGCACGCTTCGGAGCCTCTCCCACGATGTGCATTACTTCTCTAGCGTAAGCCTTTCAAGAATTCTTTGTTGTGCCAGCCGCTATCGGGCCTCCCCAAATCATATTAATCACTGGCCCTCGGGGCTGTGCGTTACGATCACGTTCATTATTCCTTCGATCATTATTTTTCCTGTCATTGTCTCTTCTTTGATTTCCACAATCTTTACCCTTCGTGAACTGGCTTAGTTTTCCTCTTCGGATCAAGAATTCAATCTCATCCTTGAGCTGTCTACAATCGTAGGTGTCATATCCCACATCCTTGTGAAACCTATAATACTGATCCTTGTTTCTCTTTGAGGGATCACCCCTAAGTGGCTTCGGCCATCGGAAGTCCTTATCCTTCTCAATATCTAACAAGATCTGACTCCTAGGAGCATTCAACCTTGCATATTCAGAAAATCTTGGTCCCAGACCCTTCTTAGGTGTAGAGTCAGAGTCTTTACTAGTCCGGGGATATTTTTCCCTAGCATTATACTCTTTCTCTTGCTTTCGCTTCTTAGAGTCGTTGGTATTCCCTCCATTACCTACTGCGGCCTCTTTCTTTATGCTATCCTCAGCTTTAATATATTTATCAGCCCTTCGTTGTAGCTCAGCCATATTCTCAGGGGGGATGTTTTTCAAATGACCTCTTAAGGAAAAGATCAGTAGTTCCATGCTCCAGGGCTACCATGGCCACCTTGTTCTCCAAGTCAGTAATATTCAGTGTTTCCTTAGTGAATCGCTTGAGGTAATCCCTTAGATTCTCATTCTTTCCTTGTACCACATACATAAGAGATGCAGAGCTTTTCTCATGGGTTCTTCCGCTAATGAATTGGCTGACAAAAGCGGCACTCAACTCCTTAAAGGAGCCGATCGAATTTGCAGGTAATCGGCTATACCATCTTTGAGCCATGCCCGACAGGGTTTGAGGAAATGCCCTACACTTTAGAGCATCACTTGCAGGCTGCAACAGCAGTGCGTTTGAGAATGTCCTGACGTGATTTGCAGGATCACCCGTTCCATCATAAGCCTTAATTTTTGGCATCTTGAACTTTCTAGAAATACGAGCATTCATCACCTCTTCAGTAAACGGGGGTGTGGGATCATCAGAATCTCCAAGAGGCATAAGATCTTTGGGGTTTCCCTTGGGGGTTTCCACCCTTGTCGTTCTTCCAGTAGGGGCATCAGCCCTTCTTTGCCTCCTTGAAGACCTTTCCAAATCAATAAGGGGAATCCCTCCTGTAGTCGGAGGAGGTCGATTTTGATTCCGTCTCGCCTGCTCTCTTGCCATGTAATCCTTTAGCTTTAAGATCTCGGTCTCATGAGCCCTTATTCTCTCAGCAGTTGTCAAAGGGGGTCCATCATGGATAGTTTGTGTCCTCCTTCGAGGTTCTCTGCTAGCACGTCACCTCCTCGGAGCTTCATCATGATCATCGTCCTCAGATGACGAGTCGTCAGTATAGGGGCCAGAGTAGTCATCATATTCCTGATCACGGCCCAACCCCCTATTATAAGGAGGCTCCTGAATCAGCAAGGCATGGCCGCTTGTTCCAACACTTCGAGTATCAGGATGGTAGTTAGGCAGACCATACATCGGGTTGGTATTAGCGGAGAGATCCGTAGTATGGATCTGTACCCCTGGGGGTAGCGTGCGATTAACGTTATCAAGTGAAGAAACCACCATCTGAAGAGGGTTAGCTTCTTGGCTTTGATGAACGACCACCGATAGAGTTCCCTCAACATGGGGAATCGTCCCTGGGGGTTGAGAGACTAGAGGTTGATTTATCGCCCCTGTTGATGGGGGTACTTGCCCTTCTTCAATAGTGATAGACGGATCAGAAGTGGTGGGTGGAGCAGAGCTAAGGGGTATGGCCTCAGTCGAGGCTAATGTTGTTCTCCGTGTTTGAACCATGGTTGATGTTGTCTTCCCACAGACGACGCCAAATGTTATGGAATAAAAACTAGGTTATGGAATTGCGGCCAGGGTTTGTGTATATTTAATGCAAAGGGGTTGGTGAGCTTCGAGCTTTAATGGTTGTTTCCGTGTTCGAGACTAATCGGTCCTCACAGAGTGCCTACATATCTCGTTATTGAGAATCAAGCCAAGACGTAGTTCTGAGAATGAGGGGTCAGACCCTTATATGGGCTTGAGAAGCCATAGAATCGTAGTAAGGTTAGGTGACTCGGTAGGCAAGTCACCGCCTTGAGGAAAGTTCTAGACTCCTACCTTGCAGGAGTTTGTTTTCATGTTGAGTTTGATGCCTTGGAGGCTACTCATAAAGATATTGTATCCTTATATGACTCTTATTTGCAAGCTGTTAATTAGCTCATAATATTAATTACAAAATTAATATTTAATTAGGGTTTAGGCCTCATTAATGGGCTTTGTATTTGGACCAAACTAGGTTATAATTAATGCATCATTAATTATGTTTTGGGGCTTACTTTTGGCCCATATCAAGTAATAAATAACAAATCTCATTTCTTAGAAAAATAATTTTTTTACAAAAGCAGAGGATGTAATTAAGGTCGTCCTTATCCTCTTCAAGCTAAAGTATACTCCTTCGTCCATCTCATTTCTTTATAAATTTTTTTACTAATTAATACGCATTTTAAGATATATATAATATATAGAATTGAAAGGAACATAACGAATACAAATTTTGAGATACAAACAAAAACTATTGCACGAGGAAGGCTTGACTCGAATATCATATTCCAACAAAACCACACCTTTTACCAAATTACCAAATCATATATACAATTATGTATCTCCTAAATTCTAATTCAAATATGCAGGACTACACGAGACATTAGTTACTCCTTTCGTTTTATTTTATATTTTCTTTTGTTTTTTCAATAATCATATTAATCAATATTTGATTAAATATTAAAAATGAAAATTTTTATATTTGAGAACTGATAGTTCCATTATAACATAGATAAGATGTATTTTTCAATGATATAATTTTTTTAAATCTTTTTCAAGTATATAATATATATAAATTTCAATCAAATTTTGGTCAATTACACTAATAAAAAAAAAGGAATGTGTATTTTGGAAGATTTTTTTTTTCTCACAATACATATCCATTTCCAACTTTCAATGCAAAAATGTGGACATTTTTCCCCAATTATCCTTGTTGAAAATTGTATAACAATAAATGATGAGTGAACAATAGTAGAAGTGGAAATATATCATCAAAATGTTTTCTTAATAAGCAAAAAAATTTGAAAAGAAACTACTGTACATGTCATCTCCTTCACAATAGTACAGTGGTACTGATCACATGTCAACACAGAATTCCATGTCATCTCCTTCAGAATAGTACAGTGGTACTGATCAGTAGGGGTGAGCAATAAAAATCGGAAAATCGAAACTAGACCGAAAAATCATACCAAAAAAATTGAAATTGTCAAAAATCGAAAAAAATCGTAACCGAACTGACGAAACGGTTTGGTAAAGATTACGATTTTATCCCCATAATCGAACCGAAAAACCGAATCGAAAATATATATATATATATATATATTATTTTAATGTATGTAATAAAATGTGAAATGAAATTTTATCTTTTTAAATCATACATATACTAAACAAAACCGAAATTGACAAAAATCGAAAAAAATCGTAACCGAACCGAACTAACGAAACGGTTTGGTAAAGATTACGATTTTATCCCAATAATCGAACTAAAACACCGAATCGAATATATATATATATATATATATATATATATATATATATATATATATATATATATATATATATATATATATATATATATATAGACAAAACTGGGCTTGAGGTTGTCCTCAATGATTTTTCCTGAGGTTATAATACAAAAAGGCTATAAAACAAGTGGGCCCCACAGGAGCATTTTTGTAAATATCAAACTTTTCTTAGTAATTTACCTAAGTATCCTTATTTTTGTATTAAAAATCTTTTAATCTCAGGGTTCAACCTGAGATCATCCTCAAGCACATCAATCCATATATATATATAAATATATATATATATATATATATATATATATATTATATTATTTCGCATGAATGAAACGGGACGGAATGGAATGACATATGGGAATGGAATGAGGAGGGAATGGAATGATTAAGGAAAAGAATGGTGATTCCATTTCACTTCACAAATTTTTTAAAATGGAATGGAATGAAAATAATGAAATTAATATTTTTTATTTATTTTTGTAATACTTTTTCTATTGAAAATTTAATTAATATTTATAATTTTTAAATTTTAATTAATGTGAGGTATGTTTGCTTTATTTACATTGTTTCCTAACTCTGTATCAACTTTGTGATAGTTTCCTGTTTGCTTCAATAGTAAATGTACCTCATTCTTGTACAACATACTATTACCATATTTAAATATCTGAAAATTGCATAAAACATGTACTTAGATCCCCTACATTATCTTGGTAAAGTATGGGTACCAAAATATGATCCAACTCATATTGTCTCAATTTTCAACACTGGATATAAATTTTCAACATGAATATGAGATTATAGTTCACCGGCAAGTAGAGCGTCCACAAGTTGTTTCTTCTCTGCATCAGATGCTCCAAAAAATAACACCATTAAATTTTCACTGTCCGAAATCTTCTTTGCAGCCTTGAACCTTTGTACAACATCAACGTTGGAGATCTTTGATAACTCTTCTATAAGTTTTTCTTTTTTCTCGGACCTTTCGGTCTCTGCTGCAATTAACATCTTGGTTGAACTCACAAACTCAGCAGCCATCACCTTAGTCGAATTTGCAAACTCATCAGCTATCATCTTAGAAGCATTATACATCACTTCAGCCATTTGCTCAAAATCAACTTTTTTTTCTCTTCGAGCTCCTTTTAGAAGTAGATTCATCAGATGTTTGCATACTCGAATCATTATTCCCATGAGCACAAGTAGCTTCTTCTAAATTGATGGCTTCTTCCGCCTCCATTCCACTTTCAGCATTATGACCGGTTGCCCTGTCTTTGCCGAAGACGGTTGTTAGATCATCAAAAAATGGAAATGGGGTGCTTCTCCATTTCAGAACCCCAACATGAGCCTACAACAAAAGTTCCAGAATAAAAAAATGACCAGAATGAATACATTTACTATATTCCGACAGAAAAACAAGACAAGGAATAACTAACAGACATTAAACTATTGTCAATACATGCCAGGATCTACGCAACTTAACTACATAATCAAACATTTAACACAACAATAAGATCAAAATAATTTCACACACTCAGTTTCCAAAAGTTTTAAAAATTACTAAAATATAAACCCTGTACGCTCAATTTACCTTGGCATACTCAGCCCATACATCTCTTGATGCCGTGACGAGTTGATTTTCAGCATTCCAGCGAAAACCAGATGTGTTTCCATATCTTAAGTCGTAAACCATAGTAAAATCCTTCTTGAGAGTTTTAAGTCGAGACTCAATATGTGGCTTTCCCTTCAGACCTGAATCTGGTAGTTTGACGCTCAATCAGTTTTCCAAAAACCCCAAATATCCTGGATTAAAACCATTGTCGGCTTTGTATGCTCCATTGTTCACAAGTTCCAAAAGAGACTCGACCAATTTCTCATCTTCTAGTTCAGTCCACTTCCTCTTATTTCTCCCTGCACCTCTTTCCACAACAATGTCATCTTTTTCCCTAGTGCTATCAACATTAGATTCCATGCCTGTACACAACGAAAACAAGAAAACAAAATAAATTAATCTTTTATTATTCTTTTTGCTATCTCAGAAGTGAAGCCAGCTGTGTGAGGCAAAAATCCAAAATGCAGGAATATATATAGTTAATCTGTATTTTTTCATTTGGCAGAGAACGGCATACAAATATAATCAAGCATCCAGGTTATTTGAAGTTTATAAACTTCACAAACAGGGGATCTGTAAAACATCCAGAAAGAGAACAGACTAGATTGTATAAGATAAATTTACCAAGTTTACATAATAATACTCTCTGGTCAAAGTTACATAAAGTTTATATAACTAATTCAATCTAATGATTCCATTCATTAAACATCGACTCAGCCAAGTTGTTTCTAAATTCTGTCCACGCATCTGAAGTGCCAATTGTTGTGATGTGATATCCGACAGCCTCATCCTCATTTTGCCAATTGTGATCTTCTGGCCCATGCAAATCGAAATCAATTTCAGCTTGATCAAAAGCTGATTCAGTCCGTATGTAATTGTGAAGAATGCAACAAGCCAAGACAATCCTATTTTGTGTCTTAACGGGATAGAAAGATGGGCTTCTCAGGATCGCCCATCTCTTTTTAAGAATGCCAAAACATCTCTCAATTACATTACAAGCTGATGAATGCATCATATTAAAGTACTCACGAGCAGATGTTGGTTGATTGCCGCCATCCCAATCATTTAAATGATATCTTTCTTCTCTAAAAGGTGCCAAAAAACCTTCCCCATTAGTATATCCAGCATCAACTAGATAATAAGTACCGGTTGGGACAATTAATCCATGTCTGTATATAGCATCTCTAAGGACTCTGCCATCTGCAGCTGATCCTTCCCAACCCGTCAAGACATACTGGAATTGTAAATCCTGTGAACAAGCTCCAAGAACATTTATCGTAATTTCACCTTTTCGATTTCTGTTAGTCACAGAGGCATGCCTGAATACATCTAATAACAAGCCTAAGTATGTGTAATGCTATGCATTACCTACATGACCTCTTAACTGAGGGAACCTCTAGTTGTAGAGTTTCTATTTGTTCTGTACTTGTAATAGGCATCAAATTCTATCTGTGTAACTGTACCTACTAAGTCAAGAATAAAGCTTGAAAGAAGTTCTAAGGTTCATGCCTCAAGCAAGGGAATGAAGACTGCCAAATAATCACAGTTGGGATTTGAAGAAATGAAGAATTTGCCTAAGTACCAATTCGAGAAGTACATTTGTCTATTCGAGAAGTCTGAAGTTCGATATCTCAGAAGACACTATTCGATATCTCAGTGATTCGATATGTCAAAATGCTCTATTCGATATCTCAGGGATTCGATATGTCAAAATGCTCTATTCGATATCTCAGGGATTCGATATGTCAAAATGCTCTATTCGATATCTCAAGGAGTCCCAGAGAAAAGAGCTATTCGAGAAGTGATTCGATATGTCAAGATAACACTATTCGAGAACTCAGAGTTATCGATCAAGTCAACTCCAGTTCTCGAATCACTTACTTAGTCACTTCTCGAATACATTCTTGAGGACAAAATACTGAAGAATTGTACAAGTCAGAAACCTGCAACAAGCCAGGATACTTTATTTGACTCTGTCCTATAAAGCATGCTGGAAAGCCTACAAAGAAGCTTGGAGAGATAAGACAAGGGACAAGGAGCTGAAGAAGTGGATCTAAACAGGCTTTTCAAAGTCAAATCTGTAGCCGTTTGGACTCTTACTAAAATGAGATAGACAGACTGGAAAGTGCTTTTGTTTTTTACCTACCTCATTTGTAGCAAGGGGGTGTATCCATGTCTATAAGGATACAGCCTCACTTCCTTAGCTAAAAAGGTTTTGAAGTTTCTCAAATATATCCAGAAAATATCTCTCTGAGAAAAACGAAGCTGAGAATACTATCATTTGTATTCACAGATTGTAGCAACATCTTAATCTAATAAAATATTAGATTAAAGTGATATTGTGTTGTGTTTGTGTTTAATTATCCGCATCTTCATATCTCACACACTCATCACTTATCTTGCTGCAAAGATTCAAAACCGAAGAAAAACTCAAGAATCCATTCACCCCCCCCCCTCTGTATTCTTTTACTGTATTCAATACTCAACAAGTGGTATCAGAGCAGGTTGTTTAATCTAAACAGAAAACGATCATGAGTTCGAATACACCAAAGACTACAGGTACGGTAAAGGTCCCTAAATTCGACAAAGAAAATTACAACCTCTGGAAAATAAAAATGCTGTTGTTCATCAAAGCTGCCAATCCTCTCTACCCTGACATTCTCAAGAATGGTCCATTCATACCACAACAAGAAGTTGCTGAATCCACAGTGGGCGCAGTAGTCATTCCTAGATCATATGTTCCAAAAGAGCCATCCAAATGGACGGACTCAGAGAAGGAAAAGATTGCCCTAGACAGCCACCTCATGTTGTTAATCATAGACTCCTTGGATATGTCGATGTTTGCCAACGTAGCATCATGCAGATCAGCCAAGGACATGTGGAATCACATCGAGGTGTTATGTGAAGGGACAGAGGAGGTAAGAGAAAATAAGAAACAGATACTGGTCACACAGTATGAGGCGTTCATGGCACAGCCCAAGGAAAGTATCACTGATGTGTTTGAAAGATTTCACAAGCTGGTGACTGAGCTCCAAATGAATGGGAAGGTTTACAGCACTAAGGAATTAAATATGAAGTTTCTACTATCGTCACCAAACCATCTAGAGCAAAGGGTCATATCTCTAAGAGAAAGAGATTTGAACAAAGTCACGTATGATGTGCTCTATGGGGTTTTAAAGACACACGAGCTTGAGTTGCTTCAAAAGAGGGCTATCCAAGCTAACCAAGGCAGAATGATAAACACATCCTGTGCCTTGATTGTCAACAAATCTATTCAAGACCTGGAAGCATCTGCAAGTCAGCTGAGAATAGAAGAGATAGTAGATGATGAAGAAACTGAGGAAGTAGTGACTGAACCTTCTGATGACAAGGAAGAAGATGAGTTCTACACTCTTGAAGAGCTGGATGGCATGGAAAATACATCATATGCTTTTATGGCTAGAAAATTTCCAAACATCAGATTCAAGAGGAATCAGCCCTTCAAGCCTAGACCTCAAAATCATTCATTCAACAAGGGCAAGGCACCTATGAAAACAAACAAGAACAGATTCAAAACCAGCTATGTGGATAGGTCATCTGTAAGATGTTATAGATGCAATGACCTAGGGCATTTTGCCAGTGAATGCAAGAAGCCTAAAAAGAAGGATAAGGAGTTTCTTGAGCTTGAAGCTAAGTATGAGGCCCTTCTAAAGAAGCAGACACCAGGTAAGGCTTACATAGCTGAAGGGAAGTGTTGGGATGATTCTGACAGTGATGGGGAAGAACAAGAATTCTGCAACTATGCCTTGGTGGCCAATTCCAAGGAAGAACCATCTGCATCAGACTCACAGGTACCATCTCTCACTACCATAGACATGTCTGTTTCTGAATATAAATCTTTGGTTGAACAACTATCCGTTGAGATGTTTAACATTCATACTAGTATGACTGCTGCTAATGAAGAGATTGCTAAACTGTCTACCAGGAATGAACTGTTAAATAAGAGAAATGAGGAACTAGAGCTAACTACTGTGCAAATAGAAAATCTTAAACAAGAGATTGAGTATCTAAAGAACAAAGTTCTATGTGCTAGTCAAGTTGAGAAAGCTCTTAGGGATGAATTAGCTGAAAATGAATTTAAGTTGAAAACATTTAAGAATTCCTCTAGTCTATTGCAGTCTTATCATGAGAAAAATCTAGCTAGACCTAAGGCTGCCATTGGACTTGATTATGACACTCTTAAACAGAGGAAAGGCTATGCAGTCATTGAAGATGACATTGTTGTTCAAGAGGAGGTGCCTCAGGTTTTGAAAAAGACTGAGAATCCAATATTTAAAACACCAACACTTGAGATTGATGAGGATGCCTTACTCATCAAGCAAATGTTGGAGGATGAAGATGAGGCACAATCAAATGAACAACAAGCATCCTCTGAGAGTAAGAATGTCAAAACCAAAGCCAAGGAGCCAGTAGGAGGTAGACCTAGACTTGAGAAACCTGTAAAGTTTGTTTCAGCTGGAAATTATGAGACTAAGAAGAAAGTGACTAATAAGAGACCAAACAGGAATGGCAAATTAGGGATTAACAAAGATAACAACTATGCTTATGTGCCAAATGCCCCTAGGAAAGTTTGTCAAAACTGTTTTAGCTCTAATCATTTGACTCATGCTTGCAAGAAACCATCTGGTAGTGTTGCCAAACCATTCTATGATTGCTCTGTGCCTTTAAGACATAGAGACTCTCCTTTCTGTGATAAACTTGATTGCATGCCATGTAACATGAATGTGATGACTAGTTGTTTTAATTTGAGAAGACAATTCATGGAGGGCTGTATCAATCATAATGTTCACACACACTACACAAGGACAAAGTCTTCAAGTCCTCCTAAAGTTAGGAAGGTACCTCTGTCACCTAAGTCTAAGAACCCTGATTCTAAGACTCCCAACAGTGACAAGAAGACCAACATCAAGAAAACTGATAAGCATGCTGATTTTGATAAAACTGTCACTAAGTCACATGGACCCAAACTCGTTTGGGTACCAAAGGAGAAGTAATACTTTTGTGTTTGCAGGGCAAAGAAAGTAAAAAGAAGGTCATGTGGATTTTGGACAGTGGATGCTCAAATCATATGACTGGTGATATGGCCCTGCTATCACAGTATGAGGAAAAGGCTGGCCCAATGGTTGCTTTTGGAGATGACAGCATCGGCAACACACTGGGATATGGCAAGTTGGAAATTGGAAATGTCATCATTGAGAATGTAGCACTGGTCAAGGGGCTCAAGCATAATCTACTGAGTGTTGGTCAATTCACTGACAGAGGCTTCAAAGTGAACTTTGACAAAGATGAATGTTTGATCACCCACAAGAAGACTGGTGATTTTGCTCTGTCTGGAGTAAGGAAGGGAAGCCTGTTTGTAGCCAACTTGGACTCTGCAAGCAAGGACACAATTTGTTGCTTCTACTCAAAAGCATCAAATGAAGACAGTTGGCTGTGGCACAAGAAGCTATCACACCTGAACTTCAAAGCCATTAATTCCCTAGTCAAAAGGGAGTTAGTGAGAGGCATGCCCACACTTGAATTCTGTCAAGAAGGAGTGTGTGAGGCGTGTCAAAAGGGAAAAATGAAAAGATCAAGCCACAAGTCAAAAACAGTGACATCTATAACCAAGCCCCTGAAACTGATTCATATGGATTTGTTTGGGCCTGTCAATATTATGTCACTAGGAAGGAAGAAGTATGCTCTAGTGATGGTTGATGATTTTACAAGGTATACATGGGTAGAATTTCTGGCATCAAAGGATGAGGCTCCACAAGTAATCATTGAGCACATAAAGAAAGTTGACAAAGAAGCAAAGGCCATAAATGCAAGTGTGATTGCATTAAGAAGTGATAATGGGACAGAATTCAGAAATGCCATGCTTGGAGCATTCTGCAAAGAAAATGGTATTTCTCAACAATTCTCAGCTCCAAGGACTCCACAACAAAATGGAGTTGTTGAGAGAAAGAATAGGACTCTGATAGAGGCTGCTAGAACAATGCTACTTGATGCAAAGATGCCTACATGTTTTTGGGCTGAGGCTGTGAGCACTGCATGCTACATCCAAAACAGAACCCTCATCAACAAAAACACTGGAAAGACACCTTACAACTTGATGACTGGAAAGAAGCCTACTCTAAAGTATGTTCATACTTTTGGAAGCAAGTGCTTTGTGCTAAAAGATAATTCAGAATATGTTGGAAAGTTTGATGCAAAGGCATTTGAAGGAATCTTTCTTGGCTATTCTATGGAAAGAATTGCATACAAAGTTTATGTCATTTGTCAAAAGAAAGTAATGGAGAGCACAGATGTAACATTTGATGACAGCAAACTACCTGGATTAGAAGAAGCCAACAATGAAGATAAAGATCCCTTGAAGTTTGACAATCTAGATGATTCTGATGAGGAGATTGAAAGTGAATCTGAACTCATAATCCAACAAACTCAAGTGAATGAAGAACCTGTGTCAACCAACAATGAAGAAACAAGCATCCAAGATACACCTGTGAGGAGTGACAACTTCACAGGGGGAGGAAATGTAGATGATCATGATCTAAATGATGAAGCAACATCAAGGATGAGAAATCAATCTGAACATACAAGGAAATGGGATAGATCACACACTGCAGATCAAATAATTGGAAATCCAAATGCAGGAGTAAGGACAAGAAGAGCAACTATAAATGAATGTCTCTATGGCTGCTTTCTATCCCAAGTTGAGCCTAAGAAACTTGATGATGCATTGTTGGATCCTGACTGGATAATTGCTATGCAAGAGGAGCTAAATCAATTTGAAAGGAGCAAAGTATGGGAACTAGTGCCTGCACCAAAGGATAGAACCGTTGTTGGAACTAAATGGGTTCTAAGGAATAAGATGGATGAAAATGGTGTAGTCATAAGAAACAAAGCAAGGTTGGTTGCAAAAGGATACTCTCAACAGGAAGGTATTGACTATGATGAGACCTTTGCCCCTGTTGCTAGACTAGAAGCCATCAGAATTTTCTTGGCATTTGCTGCACATTCTAATTTCAAGGTCTATCAAATGGATGTCAAGAGTGCATTCCTGAATGGGGAGTTGGAAGAAGAAGTATATGTGCAACAACCACCTGGCTTTGAGGATCCACAGTTTCCCCACTTTGTCTACAGATTACTTAAAGCATTGTATGGACTCAAGCAAGCTCCTAGGGCATGGTATGACACACTATCACAATTTCTACTGGAGAATCAATTCACTAGAGGCACACTGGACAAGACACTGTTCTACAAGAAACATGGTGATGATATTATCCTAGTTCAAATCTATGTGGATGATATCATATTTGGCTCTACAAATGAGAAGCTGTGTGAAAAATTCTCTAAGCTCATGCAAAGCAGATATGAGATGAGTATGATGGGAGAATTAACATTCTTTCTTGGACTGCAAGTGAGTCAAAGGAAGGATGGCATTTTTATAAGTCAAACCAAATACATTAAAGATTTACTGAAGAAATTTGATTTGGAAGAATGCTCACCTGCGAAGACACCCATGGCCACTGTCACCAAGTTAGATGATGATGCTAAGGGCAAAAAGGTAGATATCTCAATCTACAGAGGCATGGTCGGTTCTCTACTCTACCTCACTGCTAGTAGGCCAGATATCATGTTTGCTACATGCTTATGTGCAAGGTTTCAATCAAACCCAAAGGAATCACACATGATAGCTATAAAAAGGATCTTCAAATATCTGAAAGGCACACCAAACTTGGGGTTATGGTATCCTAAGGACACAGGGTTCAATCTGGTTGGTTATTCTGATGCTGATTATGCTGGATGCAGAGTGGATAGGAAAAGCACATCAGGTAGCTGCCAGTTTCTTGGCCAAAGGTTAGTCTCTTGGTACAGCAAGAAACAACAATCTGTGTCAACTTCCACAGCTGAAGCTGAATACATAGCTGCTGGAAGTTGCTGTGCTCAAGTGCTTTGGATTAGAAACCAACTTAGAGATTATGGACTTGTGTTGGAAAGAATTCCTATCATGTGTGACAACACAAGTGCAATCTCTATAGTTGCCAATCCTGTCAATCATTCTAGAACAAAGCACATTGACATCAGATATCATTTCATAAGGGAGCATGCAACTAATGGAACCATTGAGTTACATTATGTTCCCACAGAAAAACAACTAGCTGACATATTCACTAAGCCATTAGATGAAGCCACCTTCACTAGGCTGGTCAGTGAGATTGGAATGCTGAATTCTTCGAATTCTGGCTAAGTGAATATATCAACTAGATTGTTGCAGCAGTAAATACTTACCTTATCAAATGCTCAATATTTTTAAAAGTAAGTATTGGCTGGAGTATGATGTATAAATATTCCAATGCTGCACATGATGAAAATCATACATCTTTAGCTTGAAATTTCTGTGAAATTTTGAGAAAATCACTATTTAATTTAGTAGAATATTCTTCAGTGAATATTTCTGGTAAATTTTAAAAGATAGTGAAAATTGAATTTTATGAGTGAAAAGTATAGTTCGATAAGTCAGACTTCTCGAATGGTTCATTGTTATGTCTTGGCTCGAGTTCTCGAATAGGCCTATCTAGAACCCTCTTGAGTTCTCGAATAGTGTCTTTTAGAGAAATCGAATAGCACACTTTGAGTTCTCGAATAGAGTATTTTAGTTCTCTAATGATAGAGTTCTCGAATACTGCATTTGAGTTATCGAATCATTTGAAAAGGCTGATCTTTCGCTGACACTTAATCGCTTTTTAGATTTATATTCAAAACTTCATTTCACTCATAAAAATATATTCTTAACTTTGAATTTTCTTCTGAGTTAAATCACTGCCAGCTGTGAGTTAAAAACTGTCTGAGATATCGAATAAGCCTTTCTTGACTTCTCGAATAGTTGTTTCATACTTCTCGAATGACTTGTCGCTACAGAACACTTATCTATCGACAACTCAAGACATTCATACATATACATTCAACTTCACAACTATTCAATTCTTTTCGTTCGATTTCTCAAGCACCTCAACTCCTGAAACCTCTGAAAAACCCTAACTGCGAATTTCTTCTTCAATCCTAATTCTCTTTTCTTCTCTACCCAAATGGCAAACCCTAAACTCACCATATCATTCCAAACTAATTTCATCGCAATCACCAGTGATGTGGAAGCACCGAATGCCAATTTCAAGTGCTTTGTTCGGTGGTTGTCTGAATCATACATCAAGAGTGCGCTCTCAGCCAACCCAACTCTGTACATAGATCTATTGGAACAATTCTGGAGGACTGCTACTGTGGAGGTCATCGCTCTTGAGAATGCTATCACTTCTTATATTGTTCACTGCAAGATTCAAGGAGAGGATATCACTATCACCACTGCAGACATGAATCAAGCCTTGGATATGCAGCAAGAGACGTATGATGCTCTGGCCTCCAATGATGAGTTGGAAGAATTCTTTGACTTCATCAACTACTCTGATACTATCAAGCTGGGAAAGTTGAATAGGAAGTTCTTAAGGAAAGAATGGAGCTTTGTATTTGCTACACTCCTTCATGTATTCACTGCACGGAAATCAAGCTTTGATCAGATTAGTACACCCGTGCAGCAGCTTGCCTATGCCTTGGCTCATGGGAGAAAGATAGATGTTGGACTTCTCATCCTACAGGAACTCTATGGGAGACTTGGTCAGACCACAGCCAAGAGAGGTAATGAAATTTTCTTTCCTCGCTTTATTCAATCAGTGCTTAACTTTAAAAATGCTTCTTTGATTGAATTGCCTGGAGTAGATAAGAGTAAAATAGGCTATCCTAGGTCCATGACCAAACTCATTTTTGGTAATTTGGAGACTAGGAATGATGTGGATGTAAGACTTAGCATAACTCCCCACATGGAGGGTTTGTTTAGGTCTTACCCCCACAACATGCCAATATTTGATTCTAAATCTCAGTTAGCACAGCCTAAGCAAGGAGAACAAAGTGCTAACCCAAGGCCTGCTAACCAACCCCCCCAGCCAAACACTCTATCCAGCAAAGAGCCAACTGCATCATCCTCTCAAAAGGGTGATGTTAGTAAAAAGAAGAGAAAACAGGTTGCTTCTGAACCTTTAGAAATCTTAACTGAAGCAGCCTTGGCTGTAGAACTAGGGTTAGAAAGTGAGAAACCTGAGTCACCTATCATAAGCCTAAAGAAGAAGAAGAAGTCTAAAACCACCTCTTCAGTCACTCAAATGGCTGAAGTTGTAAAATCAGGGGCACACAGCTCACTAGATGTATCCTCTCAACAGGATGCATCTATAGAATCAAGCATCCTCCCCAATGCACCTATCTGTAAAGAGTCAGCACAAGGGAGTGATAAGGCTGGCACAACACTGAGTGGAGAGCACATCATAACTGAAACTCCCTCTATTTCTCAGGGGGAGTTGCCAAAATCTTGTCTACAACACACTTCTCTTTCAGAATCTACCACTCATATTTCTTTGAAGCCTGCAACTCAAGAAATTGAGGAGCAAGGCATTGATCATCAAGAATTCTTTTCCTTTGATGAGCCAATGAATTCAAGTGACTTGGTGCATGACACCTTGCTCACCACCCAGGTACCACATTTGGATGGTCAGGGAATGCATGCTGGGGCATATCCTAATGACACCATCACAAACACAGAGGATTCACTAGTTCTTACTAGAGACTCTGTGCCTGTGTCAACTACTGTTGTAACTCATCCCACTTCTGTGGAGACAACAGTAGTAGAGTCTGTTCATCCGGTTGCAGAAGTTGCATCTGTAACTGAGGAGCCTAGCAAGCCTAGCTCTAGCTCTAACTTTTTGTCTCAATGGCTGAAGCCTGTGCAACATGACAGTGCTTCAGGATCAGGGTTTGTTCCACCACAATTGACGGTTGAAGCACTTCAAAGCTTAGTTGTGGATCAGATCCCTGAGTTCACAAAAATTGCTCAGCACCTTCTCACTGCAAACATGCCCAATCCAGACTATGAAGCTATTCTCCTATGTCACAAAGAGGATGTAGAGCTACAGAAGGAGAAAATCATAGATGAAACTGAGAGAGATGGGAATATCGATGCTTGGCTGCAAGGAACCAATTCAATCCCTCTCTCAGAAGGTCTCCAGTATCTCAGAGAAGAGTACATCACTTCACTAGGGTCCAATGCCAAATCTCTCAACCCTACTGATGTGTTTGAAGCAGTGAATGACAGCTATAAAGGCATTCTCAAGGCTGCACACTATCTTGGTAAAGGCTTAAAGACAGAAATTAATGAAGTGTGTTCAGCTACAACCAAGGAGGTGCATGAGATCAAGAGGACTTTTGATGCTAAATTCCCTCAATTGGAGACTGTGCTCAAGGACATTCGAACCTGCAATGCTACTTGCACCAGGATGGACAATGGTTTAGCTATTCTCAAGGATGCTGTCACAGGTCTGGGGCACAAATTTCAATCCTTATCAGATCAGACAACTGATGCCAATGCCATGCTCAGGACCCTCTTTGCAAATCAATATGGAGACAAGCTGGTCACTGAGGTTCCTGTGCATGAGATGTCAAGGTTCGAAGTGCAGAGACTGAAGGATCAATCCCTATCTGGTTTTAAGGCCAATGAACTCTTCACTAAAGTGGATACTCTTGAAAAGGAGGTAGTCTCTCTCCACAAGTCCAATGCTCATCTTACAGACACTGTGACAACTCTGACTGAGCAGTTGAACACTCAAGCCACCACCACAGCTGATGTCCTTCTGCATCAACAATCAATGTTGTCTGCAATGATGAAGCACATGGGTCTTCCCCTACCTGATGAATCTTCAACTCCAAAGGTGCATCCTACAGTCCCTGTGTCTGTCAACAAGCCTAAGGGGGAGAAGAGGATATCAAAGAACTCAAATCCAAAGGGGGAGAGATCACTAGAAAAGGGCATCAAGATCACTGAGGGTGGCCATCAGAGAACTTTGAAATCTACTACTCATGTGCCTGGAAAAGGAAAGGACAAAGTTGATGTGCCTCCCACTTCTCTGCCAGTTGTCACTCTACCAACTGTGCACATCACTACTCCTGATGGTCAAAGGCAGTCTATTACAACCACAGTGGTTGCAGGGAGTATGCCATCTGACAAGCCTCAAATCTCAATATCTAAGAGTGCCAAGCCAGTAGAAGTGAAGGTGGTCACTGAGGCCAAGCTACAAGAAATTGCAAACTCAAATGTCTATCATGATGATGCATTCTTGGAGCTTCTGAAAGTCTCTAGAGAACAGGCTGGTGATGCTCTGCTATATCATGAGAGTTTGAAGAGTCAGATTGACTGTCTCACTGTAGTACCAAGGAGGCTTAATGATCTATGGCTCAAGGAGATATTGATGGTAGGAAAGAACAAGATATGGCACTTAACCATCAATACTCTACAGAGTCTAAAGCACTCAGAAGTGAATGTGCTCCTTGGACTAATTGAGAAGGGAAATGAGAACAACAAGAGTCTTCATGATGAATTGAGGAATGGTCAACCTTCAAGGCTACCTGAAGTTTTCACAGATCCTAGAACTATTATCTACCAGGCTGGAACAAGAATTGAAGATATCAAGCAGCTGGTCATTCCTAAGCATCTAACTCCTCAAAATAAAAATCTCATCATAGCCATCATTGAGAAACTGATCAAGAAGAAGGGATCTAGAACAGCAGAAGAATTAGAAGCTATATCTTATCTCAGGTCATATATTGCAACTGGCATTGTATCTGAGACTGCTAAGTTCAACCCAAGCAAAGATCAAGACAAGGATGAAGATAAAAGTGATGGAAGGAGAAGATATCACAGGAGTAATAAGGGTGATGAAGACAAGAAGAAGAAGAAGGATGATGAGAAGAGGAAGAATGATGATGATCAAGGTAAAGGCTCTGAGAGGAAAAGTGGAAGACAGCAAGCCTCAGGCATTGCTGACAGTAACCTCACCACAACACAAGACTCTAAGTCTAGGGTGAATGCTGCCAGTAGTGACCTTTCAAAATTTGCATCTATGGCTTCTGCAACTGTCTTGCCACCTCAAGAAGAGAAGAAGATTCAAGTCAAGAAACCATCTGTATGTTTCAAAAAGCAAACTGCTAATGGAATACTACAATGGTCTACAAACAAAGGTCACATACTGCTGCCAAGTAATCATGTAAAAAGAATCAAGTTCAAGCAAGCTGCAAGGAAATCAAAGCCAACCATATCAAAAACCCTGACAATCTATCCAGGCCTAAAACTCCAACCACTAGATGAAGATTATGATGTAGACCAACTGCAATTTTTGCAAGCTCAAAGAATCTATCATGTTGCCATTGTTGATAATTGCCTTGAGATTAAATATTCGGATGGAAGGGAGGAGAAATTCAAACAAGGAGGATGTCAACACTGGGGCAAGCTATATGACATAGAGAGAATCATTGCACTGTTGAGCTCAGAAGATAAAGTGGAGAGAGTATGGAAACTGGAGCTAATTGATTTTGTGAAAATGAAGAGAGATCATGAAGAAAAAGTCAGAAAAGAGTGTTTTGAGAAATGGCTGGCAAGGGAGAAAGAAATTGAGAGACTGGAAAGTGAAGCAGAAAAGCTGAGGAAAAAGGGTTTGTGTAGAGTTCAGTTCAACCCCTACATGGTAAAGTATAGGAGGAGGAATGGAAATCAAGTCAACATCAGAATGAATCTACTCAACCACTATCCTGCAAATATTCTGGAACCAGTACTTGAAGATTTCAAAGACTCAATTTTGCTTGAAGAATTGGATGCTATGGCAGAAATAATAAAAGCTATGGATGAGAATACAAGGAAGGAGAAAGAAAGAAGAGAGAAAGAATATGATGAATTTCAAGCCAAAGCTATGGAAAGGGAATCAAAAGACAATGGCTAGTTCTTCATCATAGGCTGTAAGATTACTCACTCTGTAGTTCTATCCAAATTGCTGATGGAAATTCATACCTGTACTGTCAAGTTTTATCTTTATGTATGATAGGCTTGTTATCAGACATGAAATTGTGACTAAGGGTCTTACTCACAATTTGGGGGAGATTGTTAGTCACAGAGGCATGCCTGAATACATCTAATAACAAGCCTAAGTATGTGTAATGCTATGCATTACCTACATGACCTCTTAACTGAGGGAACCTCTAGTTGTAGAGTTTCTATTTGTTCTGTACTTGTAATAGGCATCAAATTCTATCTGTGTAACTGTACCTACTAAGTCAAGAATAAAGCTTGAAAGAAGTTCTAAGGTTCATGCCTCAAGCAAGGGAATGAAGACTGCCAAATAATCACAGTTGGGATTTGAAGAAATGAAGAATTTGCCTAAGTACCAATTCGAGAAGTACATTTGTCTATTCGAGAAGTCTGAAGTTCGATATCTCAGAAGACACTATTCGATATCTCAGTGATTCGATATGTCAAAATGCTCTATTCGATATCTCAGGGATTCGATATGTCAAAATGCTCTATTCGATATCTCAGGGATTCGATATGTCAAAATGCTCTATTCGATATCTCAAGGAGTCCCAGAGAAAAGAGCTATTCGAGAAGTGATTCGATATGTCAAGATAACACTATTCGAGAACTCAGAGTTATCGATCAAGTCAACTCCAGTTCTCGAATCACTTACTTAGTCACTTCTCGAATACATTCTTGAGGACAAAATACTGAAGAATTGTACAAGTCAGAAACCTGCAACAAGCCAGGATACTTTATTTGACTCTGTCCTATAAAGCATGCTGGAAAGCCTACAAAGAAGCTTGGAGAGATAAGACAAGGGACAAGGAGCTGAAGAAGTGGATCTAAACAGGCTTTTCAAAGTCAAATCTGTAGCCGTTTGGACTCTTACTAAAATGAGATAGACAGACTGGAAAGTGCTTTTGTTTTTTACCTACCTCATTTGTAGCAAGGGGGTGTATCCATGTCTATAAGGATACAGCCTCACTTCCTTAGCTAAAAAGGTTTTGAAGTTTCTCAAATATATCCAGAAAATATCTCTCTGAGAAAAACGAAGCTGAGAATACTATCATTTGTATTCACAGATTGTAGCAACATCTTAATCTAATAAAATATTAGATTAAAGTGATATTGTGTTGTGTTTGTGTTTAATTATCCGCATCTTCATATCTCACACACTCATCACTTATCTTGCTGCAAAGATTCAAAACCGAAGAAAAACTCAAGAATCCATTCACCCCCCCCCCCCCTCTGTATTCTTTTACTGTATTCAATACTCAACAATTTCTGTACTTTGGCCTATCTTCAACGGGTATAGTCATCTTAATGTGCGTCCCATCCAAAGCTCCCAAACAATTCTATAAGCCAATATACATAATTAAGGTTCACATTATCATACAACTTATGTAAGTAATGTAAAATATAGAATATTAAGTATACCTTAAAATGTCTCCACGTTGTGTCGGTTGAATCGCTTTGAATAGGTTCGGGTTTCTTAAAATATTCTCCTTGCAACCTTAAAACCCCATTTAGTACTGCATGAAAATACCTAGTAATTGATTGTTTTGATCTTTGAAAGTCCGTGTGAATAATTCGCATTTTAGTGTGGTGTCCTAGAATATGTAAAAATATAGCAACCTTTTCTACCACGTTAACGTGTCTACTATCTTGCACATAACCCCTTGATTCCAACATGAAACACAACTTATAAAACGATCTTTTATCCAATCGAAGATTTTCAACACAACTAGAGGGACTCTCATGAATCAGCCTATGTATATATTGATTTCGCTCCATCTTAAAAATCGTGTATCGTTCTCTCAATGTTCTTCTCGTCAATAGAGAAAGATACATAAGTTGGAAATGAACATTAAATGATAAAATCATATGCATCCATAGTGTATATACTAACATAGCTTTCTTCTTCCGAATTTATTGAATCGTAGTTAACCGAAGTCGAGCCATTGCTACATTGAAATCAACATATACATACTTATAATACATACAACAACTAACCTATAAAATCAAATTTACGATAATCATACATAATCATATTCCACAATAAAATCAGATTATATGATTAATTGACTAACACAAAGACAATTAACACAGCGAATTAGCAGCATCTAGGGTTAAAATATTAAAACAAACTCATGAAAATGAGCAGAACGGGAGAGAGAGGGGGAGAGAGAGAGAGAGAGAGAGAGAGAGAGAGAGAATGGAGGAGAGGAAGAGAGAGAAAATGGAAGAGAGGGAGAGAGAGAGTAAAGGGGAGGGAGGGAGAGAGAGAGAGAGAGAGGGAGAATACCTAATTTGAGTCGAGGAAGTAGCGGCAGAGAGAGAGCTCGAGACGTTAGAAATGAAAATCCCCGACTTATTTTTGTGTGCTGGAATGGGTGTATACCTTGTGTTTTAAAAGGAATGGATTTTATTTATTTTGAGCCCAAAGGAATGGTGAAGGAATGACCCATTCCATTCGCCCAAGCAAACATCCTATTTTTTCATTCAGACTAGAATGTTCATTCCATTTCCTATTTTCCTCAATATTGATTCCATTCAGCCCAAGTGAACGGAGCATAAGTTTTCTAATCTTTCATTGAATTCGGGTAACTAGACAACTGTGTATTCATTGTAATTGATAAATTAGTAGTAGTAATAAATTTAAGTGCGTCGCTTCAAAAAATAATATTAAGTGGCTGTTTGGCCCAGCTTATAAGCTGGCTTATTGGACTTTAAGTCCAGTCCAGCTTATTTACAAGTGTTTGTCTACCAACTTATTTTAATGACTTATGATCTTATAAGTTTATAAGTTGAAAGTTAGAAAGTCCCAACTTTTTTCCAGCTTATTAACTTATTTGTACTATTCTTAAATCCCTTCGTTTTTAATTTGCTTTTTTCCGTCAATCAACGATATTTTTTACAAATCTAACTTCATCATATTTTTCTCCATCTCTCAACGATCATTTGCA
Source organism: Saposhnikovia divaricata (assembly GCA_036435485.1). Taxonomy (NCBI): domain Eukaryota; kingdom Viridiplantae; phylum Streptophyta; class Magnoliopsida; order Apiales; family Apiaceae; genus Saposhnikovia; species Saposhnikovia divaricata. The sequence continues at coordinate 42,646,140 of CM071599.1, forward strand.
TACCATATGTGCTATATTTCGACACGATTTAGAAAAATTATATTAAAAATATGTGTTCTACAGTAAACTTATAATTTCCGATTTACCAAACACTTACTAACTTATAATTTCTGATTTACTTATCACTTATAATCAACTTATTAACTTAAAGCAATAAGTTACTTTTTTTAAGTTACCCCAAACTGCCCGTAAGTGCGTGTTTGCCTGAATAGATTATTGAACTTATTTGGGCTTAAGCCCATTTCAACTTAAAATTGACGGTTTGGATGATTATTGAAATGTCCTTATTTACAGTAGATAAGCTCATACGCGAAAAGTAAAGAAATGGATACTTTTTTTTTTCTGATTTATCATTTCTCTCACAAACGAATCCTTGCGCATCTCTTTTTTCAGTTTCCGTTTTTTCTTTCCTTTTAGCAGCAAGTTTCTTTTTGTAATTTGTCAACTTTTTGTTTGCTCTTAGTAATTTTATTTCATTTTTTAAATTTTGAAAATTTAAGCATTTTTATAATTTAAAAACACTTTCTAATTTTAATTAAAAATACAGTTATTTCTTAAAAGGTAAATATCTTATCTATACTAGACTATAATAAATAAAATGAGATATAATTAAATATATATTTCACACCTCATTTTAATTATCACTTTTCAATTACAATTGTTGCCTAGCCAATAACGTACTGAACCATTAGATCAAAAGCGTTAGAAACAATATTAAAAATTATTCTATACAGTAATTTAAATTTTAAATATCACCAAAAACATATTAAAATTAATATTTATCCTGAAAATATATAAAAAGTTGAAATTACATCAAGCACATATTATATTTATTTAATTATTTAACTTTATAGTTAAAATATTCAAATATTCAAATATTACTCATACATTGCACGGGTATAAATTAATAAGTGACATTTATACCAAACACCTAACTTAACTTATAAGTAAAATATCAAAATATGAAAAAATAACATATAAATTATAATTGCTTATTTCATATAAGTTACTGATTACATATAAGTGATAAGTAATTTTTTTTTAAAATATCCCAAATACAATACATATATTAATTATACTTACTTATTTCATATAAGTTAATTATGGGGGTGTTTGGGGGAACTTTTTTCCAGAATAAGTCAACTTATTTTAAGACAAAGTTAGAGATTCTTAACTTTCCAACTTACTTTCCAACTTATTTTTGGAACTTATTAAATCTCAAACATACATTAAATATTTGCCTAAAAAAATTATCAAAATATAAAATTTTTACCCGAAAATAAGTTCATAAGTCCTAAAAAAAAGGTACGCCAAACAGGTCCTATATTACATATAAGTGATAAGTAAATTTTTTTAAATTATGACAAACACGTTCTATGTATGAAAGTTGTATTTGCTTATATTAAATTAATCACGGAGGCAATGTCAATGCAATCTCAACAACATCAATCCTATATATTTTTATCTAGAATCCCTTTTAGAGAGAACTTGTTATATAGAGAATAAGAGGGAATCATATAATTTTTTCTAATTTTACAGCATAACTAATTTTTTTTCAAAAATATTTTCCCAAAAAGAAAAAAAACTGACATTGCCACGTCACTGATGACGTGGCACTGCCACGACATCACTACTAGTGTGGTAGTTCCACGTCATCAGTGATGCCATCATTGATGATGTGGCACTGCCACGTCAGCAGTGATGACGTGGCAGATGATGTCAGCAGTGACACGTCAACAGCAATGCCATGTCAGCATTTGATTCTGCTACAGAGTCAGAAAATTGGTCTTTTTTTTTATTATAAAACCAAAAAAAAATTGGTCTTTTTTTTATAGAACCAAAAATTAAAACTTTGATTTTACTATAGAATCATAAAATTAGTAATTCTCTCCATTTCTTTATGTAAGATGGTTCTCTCTGAAATAAAGGTCATTTTATCTCATCCATCGGATGTTCATGATATTTCATTCAATTGCGATCAAAAAGATGAAATAATTGGTTTGATTTCTATTTGCTACTTTATATTAATTATTATTGTAACCTTAATCAACTTCCCTAATATTTACTTTGGAAAAATAAAATAAATCCAACTGGTCCTAACTTTTCGTTTTTATCACTCAGGAGGTGTTTGGGGGAACTTTTTTTCAAAATAAGTCAACTTATTTTAAGACAAAGTTAGAGATTTCTAACTTTCCAACTTATTTTCCAACTTATTTTTGAAACTTATTAAACCTCGAACATAAATTAAATATTTGTATAAAAAAACAATTTCAAAATATAAAATTTTTATACGACTTATACACAACCGGACTTATAAACAGTACGATTTATATCCTTCACGAATGAGCTAGTTGATTGGGACCGTGATTTTAGAGACTTATCACCCTAAGGTCATAGGTTTGATTCTTGGGAAATACGAAAGTAAGTATTTGCCGTGCTCGATAGGTACGAGTATGTTAGCGATCTTCTAAATTAATTGAAGTGCGTGAACCTGACACCGGACTATTAAAAAAAAAACAATGACAAGGACAAACGGTGCAATAAACGGGGCTTTTGCCAAAAGGTGTGGATATGGTTTCGAAGTTTGTCTCCCAGAATCAATATCAAACTGTATTATGTCTAATCCGGACACATTTTAAAGCTTCTTTATTGAGTTTAATAATTAAACAACCAAATCTTTCTTTGTACAAGGAGCAACATACTTTAACATATTGTATACGACTAGTTAATTAACTACCCTTTCTTAACATTATTACGAGCATAAGACGGAAAATGGTCATGGTAAAAACTAGGGAAAATAAATTCTTTAATTCCTGAACTAAATCGGTTTTATTGTTTTAGTCCCTAAATTAAAGATTTCGTATTTTACGTAATTAAATTTTTGAATTTTTTGGTTTTTGTCCTTCCGTTTAAAAAATTCTGACGGACGTTCAACTGACCGGAATCTAAAAAATGACCAGAAACCGGCCACCGGAAATCTGGAAAACAGTCTCAAAACTTAAGAAATTGAATATCTTACAATCTATACACCCTTATAAATAACTACGAACCATAATCACATCAAAATCCATTAACAATAATAACAAAATTCGGTGATACATCCATTTTCCGGCGAACAAAAAACAACCCCAAAAATTCTGAAAAAATTAGATAACCTTCCAACTACGTGGATATATAAGTATATACAAGCAAAACCTTCAAACTATAAAATAAAAATAAATTCCGGTCAAAAATAAGAACTCCGGTGATGCCGAAAATTAAAGATTATCGAAACTTGATTTTGATGATGGGGGTGGATAGAGGGTGGATAGACGGTTGTTTTGGATATTCACACGCTCGATTTGGACACCAAAATCACTACGAAAAGTCAGTTTAATTTTGTATTTGGTGAAGAATTAAAATTCCATTAAGTAAGATTCAAACGTCCGAATCTTTTTAACGAAAGGACTTGAATCAGAAAAATTCAAAAGTTTAATGACATAAAATACGGAATCTTTAGTTCAGGGACTAAAACAATAAAACCGATATAATTCAGGGACTAAAAAATTTATTTTCCCTATAAACTAAAACATCATTTTACGTTCCATTTTCTCACTAGATTAGGGGATGAAGTCAATGCTGATCACTTGAAAAAGCTCAGATATATTAATTAACCCAACTTTGGGCATAATACTGTCTTTAATTTAATTGTTACAATAAAACATATAGTTCTCATTTTAAAAGAACTAGCATAAAAGTTCGTGCAGGCGCTGTACTAATTTCTCGTCCAAAATCGTATATATATTCAAATAATTTTGTAAATAAAAATATGATAAACGAAAAAATTTCAATTTATCTAATATTTTAATATTTATTTCATAATTTTACATACCATTTTTCAATTTTATATTTTGAATTATTTTTTAACTCAATTTTAAAATTAAATATTTCAGTTGATGTTAAATATGATAAAACGGCCTTAATGATCCATGCATGTACATGAAATTTACAATCAAATTTTTTGATTTTATCGTATGCTGATCTAAGTACTCAATCATTATATATTATATTGATCAATTTGTCATATTATATAAAAATTCATGTAAACCATACTTTGTAATCGAGTTATAGTCTAACTGATCATTATAAATACTTATTTTAGCTTCGTAATATTTATGATTTGAAAATTTATATCTTTTTGATTTTATTAAATATTAGTTATGTTACTTTTTTATATATAACATATATCAAATTTTCAATTATTTTAGAGTTCTTATCTTTTTAACATAATTTCATTTATTTTTCGTGTATGTTTAAATATTTATATTTTTGGACCAATCATATATTTAACTCGTTGAAAGTCTAAATAGTTGGTCGACCAAAATCCCCTAATATAACTCATATATTTAAATTTTATATACCTAAAAGTAATGTGATGCAATTATTAATTATGTATAATTTGATAACTAAAATTTACATATTTCTTAAAACCAAATTTTATTTCAAGAATTTAATATTTACATGAATACGCATGTAAATAAATCTCTTTTTTTGTATTCGAGACAATATGTATAATCTAAAATTTAATTTTTATATCAATTATCTAAAATTGCAAAAGAGAATTGTAGAGTATACTCAATCGATTAGAATATTTTTTGTAATTTTATCTATCCAATATTCAAGAAATAATATGAATCAATATTTTATTTATTCAAAAATTAAAATAAAAGAGGAATATAAAAGAAGAGAAAATGTGGTTTATCTTATAGAAATTTTAAACAAAACTCAAAATTGAGCGTAACAAAGTTGGTTATGACATGAGTTTGATAGAAAAAGATCGGTGGTTCGATTCCCAACAAAAACATAATTTCAGTACTTTTTACATAATTATTAAAGGATGACATTTTTGTAATTTTTGAAAATATAAAGGTAAAATCGTAACTTCACAACCATTAAATTGACAAACTTTACCCTTGTGTTGAAGTTTAATATATAGTAATCTATACTATTATATAAATTCTGAAACATTGAAAGTTTTGGTACCTGTTTTTTGGTACTAAGTGAATTTACTTATTTACCCTTCATTATAAAGAAATATATATATATATATATATATATATATATATATATATATATATATATATAGGCCTTTGCTCCATACAGAACACTCTTATATAACAAACAACAAAGAACACCTTAGATCTATTAGATCCTTTGGCCCCGCCAGGGGCACCCAATACAAAAAGTTATTATTTTTTTACCCTCAGTCAAGTATGCAAAAAAAAAAAAAAAAAATTTAAAAATTACTGTTCACGTGATGACGTCATCATGACGTCATCACGTGAACAGTAAATTTTCAATTTTTTTTTTTTGCTAGATGGATGGAGCGTAAAAAAATAAGAACTTTTTGTATTGGGTGGCCCCGCCAGGGGCAATGGATCTATGAGATATGAGGTGTTCTTTATTGTTTGTTATATAAGGTGTTTGCCATGGAGTGCAACTCTATATATATATATATATATATAGGCCTTTGCTCCATACAGAACACTCTTATATAACAAACAACAAAGAACACCTTAGATCTATTAGATCCTTTGGCCCCGCCAGGGGCACCCAATACAAAAAGTTATTATTTTTTTACCCTCTATAAAGTCTGTAAAAAAAAATAAAAAAAAAAATAAAAACTACTGTTCACGTGATGACGTCATCACGTGAACAGTAAATTTTCAAAAAAATTTTTTTTTTTTGCTGGATGGATGGAGCCTAAAAAAATAAGAACTTTTTGTATTGGGTGGCCCCGCCAGGGGCAATGGATCTATGAGATATGAGGTGTTCTTTATTGTTTGTTATATAAGGTGTTTGCTATGGAGTGCAACTCTATATATATATATATATATATATATATATATATAATATCTATACTATTAAAATTTCTAAAATAAATAATAACATAATATGATTAATGGTAAGTAGTCGATTGCTTTTTTTCACAATTACTTTTAATTGAAGATATTATCTTTTATAAACATCCACTAATCTTACAATCACAAATATCTATACTATTATATAAAAGCCGAAATAATAAAAGAGTTTTGGTACCTGTTTTTTGTTACTAAGTGAATTTATTTTTTTACCCTTTATCTATACTATTAAAACTCCTAAAATAAATAATAACATAATATAATTAATGGTAAGTAGTCGATTGCCTTTTTTCACATTTACTTTTAATTGAAGATATTACCTATATAAACACCTACTAATCTTGCAATCATTAATATATACTCGAAAATATCACATCATATTTTTCAATTATTAATAAAATATATTAAAAATCTGTATATGTTGTTTATAAAAACATCAGTCGTATCATATTTTACAATCATTAATATTTCCTTTCAAATTAAAACATGTTACCTTTTTAATTTAAAACTAATCTTATAATCATTAATATATACCCGAAAATATTACATCATATTTTTCAATTATTAATAAAAATATATTAAAAATTGTATACGTTGTTTATAATAAGGAAACATTAGTATAATCCGTAAACATGAGTATATTAAATTATATTAAATTAAAATTAATTAATTAAAATAATGGTAAGTAATCGATTGCCTTAATTAAATTATAATTATTAACTAATCAATTACCTTTTTGACATAAATCGTATAATCTTTTTAATTTTCACGTTGCCTTTCTATTTCTATAGCTAAAATATCTTTTTTTTTCAATTATATCACGGGCGGTTCTATTTAATACAATAAACTAATAATATTCTAATATTAATAATTAACTAATTTTCTTTTTCAGCTAAAACGTATCATCTTTTATATATTTTCTAACTAAAATCCCCCTTTTAATAGAAATATCACGTACAATATTAATTTCTTCTTTTCAAAAAACATTACGAGCAATTATATTTAGTAAAATAACATAATTAAATTATAAATACTATAAACTAATCAATTACCTTTTTCACCAAAAACAAGTTACCATTTTAATTTTCTTTAACTAAATCCTCTCTTATTCTAATCATTACACGGACATTATATTTAATAAAATAAAAGAATTATTTTATAATTACTAATAATTAAACAATTATTTTTTTCAACTAAAACCTATCATATTTCTATATTTTTTGACTAAAATCTCTCCATTTTTAGAAATATCATGGATAACATTTATACAACTATTATCAAATCATCTCATATAAAAATTTAAGCCTCCAAAATTAATATTTCAAAAAATAATTTAAATTAATAAAAAAAATTCATATAATATTTTTAAAAATCCGTGCATCGCACGGGTTTTAAGCTAGTAGATTTAAATGACAAGAGATGGAAATAGGTTGAGAATTATCCCATTAAACGAAAATATTGTGTCACAAATAGTAATCCTTCTTATATATATATGGACTGTTATCCCATTACATTAAAGATGTTGGTTGTTTTAAATGGTTAGGTTTCTAATACGTAGACGAAGAATAAATGTGAATGAACACAATTAAGAATGTTTGTTGGTTTCAGTGATGGACATTACTTTTAATCCGACCATTATACTTTGCTATCGGATCCCAACCAAAACTACTAAGACCATCTGCAATGGTAAAGCCCATTTCCTAATTTATTGGGGCTAGTTTGCTCCAACGCAAAATTAAAATTCATAATTAACTGGTCCTACTTTTTACATTATAATGTAATTTTATAACGAAACTTAATCAAGTAAAACATACTAGAAAAATAAAATATAATATATAACACAAAAGCTGCAGAGTTGGGCTCGGCCCGGGAAGGTGGGACTGGACAGAATTTGCAACTTGCTCCAACGCTAAACTTCCAAGCCGAATCCTTTTCACGTCTTCCAACGCAGCACTCGGGCTCGCGTTGGAGATGGTCTAAGAGCATTCACATCCCATCCCCCATCCCCAACCCCAAAAACTTACTAAAAATAGTAAATTCCCAAATAAAAATAGTAAATCCCCAAAATTATCAAAAAGTTTCTACATCTCATTCCCCATTTTCCATTCCCCTATCCCTATATTCTTTTTTATATTACTTCTTTCTCTCTCTTCCACTTACAATTTTAACTACCAAAACTCACCCACTACAATTAAATATATTTAAAAGAGGAGAGAGATGATTTGAGGTTCAAAATAGTAGTCCCCAAATATGGGGATTCAAAACTTGTCCCCAAAATTAATCCCTAAAATGGGGAATGGGATGGAGGAGTCTTTTAGAAGAAAAGTTGGACAAATCCTTAAATTATAGGGATGGGGTTGGGGATGGGGGATGGGATGTGAATGCTCTAAGTCCTCCCTTAAAAATATCATAACATCTTAACCAGTTCTTTTTAATATTTTTCATCCTATTTTTTATTTTTGCTTTGTCTAGTAGTTTCGTCGAAAATTGCTCTTGAAGATCTTTCATAATGCTAGCAAACGCTTCTTGAGTGAATTGTCCATTTGCTCTTTGTCCCGCAATATATGCATGGTGATAAGAAAGTATTAAGGCGTCATCCATCTTAGTATTCCATGTACAATTCGTGTCTGGTTTTCTTTTATTTGACATCTACGACCAAAAACCAAGTTAGTTCATTACTTTAAGTTAGTTCTCATCTGCTGCACTATTAGAGCATTTTCTACCCCGTTGTCAGGCAAAAACTACAGATACTTTACTAAAAATCAATCATAGCAAAATCAACAGAATTGCTATAGTCACTAAACCGTCCAAACAATTCAACGAGCCATATGACAAAATTAAAACATACAAGTAATCTAGTTCAAAATCAGAACTAGATATAATACCAACAAAGCTCTAAGAGTCAAATCCACATTCTTAAATGTATATGGCATTTCACTACTGCTCAAGTGTGAATAAGAACATAAAAAACTAATTTTAGCCACATTTCTTTGGCCCAAAGATCTTCAGACACTTATCCAATCATATAACAAGATCCCCTAATAAATATTTTTTTTAACCCTCATTCATATGCGATTTTTAACATATAACAATCATGAAATAGGGCATTCAAACAAATAAAACAGCAAAAAGATAAGCACGATTCCAATTTGAAACGGCAAACAGATAAGCTTAATTCCAATATGAATATGAAGTACAACAAACCAAAGTAGTAATTAACTATAAATTAATATCAATTATATACATATACATATCGTAAGCTACATATAGGGAGAGGGAGAGAGAGTCAGAGAGAAAGGGCGAGAGAGATTGGGAGAGGGAGAGAGGGAGAAAGAGATTGGAAGATGATATGATATATTTATATATATATTTTATATAATTTTATCCTCATATTTAATTGCATTTTGCATTGATTTGGATATTTATTTAATAAATCTTCATGTATTATTGTAGAAGACAAGAATTCCTAATTTTGGAAGAATTTGGGCTTAAAGAGCTATTTTGGAGCTAAAAATGAAGAAATTCGGATTTATTGAGCTACACCCACTTTCTACGGTATTTAATTCATATCCGGAGTTGTAGGAGTCGGATTTGGACGATCTTACAGTCCACGCGAAGCTTAGAAAATTATCTTCAATTCAGAGGGATTAGATAAGCAAAAATCCGATCGGAGCAGCTCGAAATCTGAGGAGCAAATGCAGTTCCGAATTTTAATAAATTTGGAAAAAGTTATCATCATGAAAAAGCAAAAAGTAGCATGACTTTAAGTTTTCAAAAGCCAACAAATTTGAAAAAAACAATTCAGCAGCCAGCAGCCTTTGAAATATCAGTGCAGCAATATTGGAATGAATACAACATGAAATATGAGACTTAGACGTTGCATTCATATGTAAACAAAGTCCTATAAATGGACACTGCATTTGATCATTCAAAAGGGGAGATCACACACAAACATTCATTCTGCATAGATTAGGACAAAAGCTCTCACCACTTTATATCTTTTCCACCCTACATCATATATTCGGCTACTGTAAGTTTGGCTAGGGGCTTGGTTTTCTTCTCTTTTATGTACATTTTCTTCAGCTTAATTCTCCGTTAATGTAAGGTATTTTCTATTTTACCTTGTTTATTAAATATATATTTTAGATGAATTGTTATATAATTTTAGTTGTTCTTAATTTTTATATTAGTGGGTAGTTTGTTCTAGGGTATAAAGGGAAGCCATGTTTGCATGATAATTCTGGCATGATTTTCATAGTGGTTTGATTGATTATGGTAATTCTAATCGATTATGTTTTGATATTTAATTTGTGTTATCGATCAATATCAAAGATTAATTATATGCAAATAGGGGTAATAGATCGAGAGATTTTACTTACTAGAGGCACACACACGGTTAGCGGAATTGAATTTTAGTGCGAGAGCATAATTGGATTTCCGAGAGCGTTAATGCTTGAGAGAGATTAACACATGCTCTAATTACCCGATCAATTAAATTACTAAAAGTGATTATATGTGTAAGCATGTTTCGGAGTGTTGATGCTTGAGAGAGATTAACAAACCGTAATTGCATGACCATTTTGATTGCTTTAGCTTAGAAGCCAGATATTATGTAAACATGGTGGACCTAATTACCCTAGATTTAAAATTCACTGTTGATCCTTTAATTAAATAGTTAGTTAGTAAATATTTTTATAACTACGTTTTTTTACCCCAGAAGCAATTAAATTAAAATTGATAAAACCTGTCTCCCTGCGAACGAACACAAAAATATACTACATCAGAAGATAGTGAATATACCTTTGGGAGAGGAGCGGAGTAAAGCGGTGAGAGCGACGACTAAAAATTGGGGAAAAAATAAGCGAAGCTAACACCCCGATTTGGGGTGTTGGAAATGATCCATTTTGTTATAAGAAATAATTCCCTCCAACCCTTCAATAAACCCCCCACAACCCAACCTCGTAAAAAAAAAATATTTCCCGAACATGGTTTTTTAAATCTAGCCCAGCCCAACCCAACCCCCCTAAACCCCCAAAATAAACAGATCTTAAAAGTTAGACGGTCTGATATTTTTCATGGGAAAGAAACTCTATTTCATGATAGTATTATTTTAATTTTTTTTTTTTGGATATATGTGATATACATATTGGGATATTTTGTTTAATTCAAACATATATCCTATTATTTTAGTTATGGAAATAAAGTGTTGATAGGTCAACATGAGTTTGATTATCGTAATTGAGAGATAAGATAAGACAATATCTTGAGCAGCAAGAATAAGATAAGAGATAAGATGATATCAAATCATCGTTCTTATCCTTAGTATGTTAATGGTTGGTTTTTTCCTATTTAAACAATGTAATCGTATTATTTTCGTATAAATGAGAAGATGAGTTTTCCTCTCTGTTAAACACTCAGTATACATATTCTTAGCTTTACTCGTATTATTTAGTATCAGAGCCACGGTGCTTAGGAAATTGTAAGCCCAAAATCCAACCCAAAAACACAAAGAACATGATGGAGTCGTCCAAGAAAAGGAAGGAGCAATGGGTTTGAATTACCCAATGCTAACGCGAAGCAACTATACAGCATGGTCTCTAAAGATGAAGGTGTTCATGAAGGCGCAAGGAGTGTGGGGTGCGATCGAACAGACGGATCCCAAGGTAACCGTAGAAGAGAAAACGATGCAGATGGCCCTAGCAGTGATTTATCAGGGCGTGCCAGAGGACATATTATTGACCATTTCTGAGAAAAAAGCAGTCAAGGAGGCATGGGAGGCGATCAAAACATTGTGTATGGGTGTAGAGCGACTAAAAGAGGCAAAAGTGCAGACGTTAAAAGGTGAATTTGAATCCTTGGTTATGAAAGATACTGACCAAGTGGATGATTTTTGTATGAAGCTGAGTGGAATTGTGACAAATATAAAAGTTCTCGGAGAAACGGTGGAGGAAGCGAGTGTAGTAAGAAAGATATTGCGAGCAGTCCCTGACAAGTTCCTTCAAATCGCCTCAAATATTGAACAATTCGGAGATATGAAGGTTATGACAATTAAAGAAGTCATTGGGCGTCTCAAAGCCCACGAGGAGAGGATGAAAGGGAAATCTGAGAACGTTGGTGGATGGTTACAACTTACACAGCAAGACTGGGCAAAGAAAACGAACAAAAATGGAGGATCAAGCCCTCAAAACCAGAGAAACATAAGTGGATATGGTTTTCGTGGGAGAGGCATCCCTCGGCACAACTGAGGTGGCAGAGGTCGTCAAGATCAGTTCAGTCGGAGTGAGGGGTCAACCAAATTTAACAACGCGTCGCGTGATAGAAGCACTATAAAATGTTTTAATTGTAACGTATATGGCCATTATGTAGCCGAGTGCAGGAAACCACGAAGAGAAAAGGAGAAGAATAAGAAGCAGAACCCCGAGTCTAATCTTGCCCGATTTGAAGACAATGAACCTACACTGTTGTTGTCAGAGTCTGATCAAAAGGGAGGAGACAGAGTCATGTTAAATGAAGAAAAAGTTGTTCCAAACTTTGATCAGAATGGAAACGTCAAGGCAGATGTCCATACCTGGTATCTAGACAACGGTGCCAGTAACCATATGACTGGGCACCGTGGAAAATTCAGTGATTTGAATCAGAACGTGACTGGACGTGTCCAATTTGGTGATGGTTCCACCGTCAAGATTGAAGGGAAGGGCACAATTAGATTCAAATGTAAAGACGGAGGTGAACATGCACTGAAAGAGGTATATTTTATCCCAACGTTATGTAATAATGTTATATCCTTGGGACAGTTGTCTGAAGACGGAAACAAGGTGGTTTTAAACGGAGATCATTTGTGGGTCTATAATGGAAACAATAAGTTGTTGATGAAGGTACAGAGATCTGTGAACAGGTTGTATAAGATAGCTCTTGAGGAATACACTCCTGTCTGTATGTTAACAAAAGCAGAGGAACTGGCTTGGCTTTAGCATTCGAGGTTAGGCCATGTAAATTTCCAGGCATTACATATGATGTCAAGCAAAGAAATGGTGAGAGGTCTACCTAAATTAGTTCAGCCAAAGGCGGTGTGTGATGGCTGCTTATTATCTAAACAGTCAAGGAAATCTTTTTCGTCCAAGTCAGAATTTGTGGCAGAAAAGAAGCTCGATTTAATTCATGCGGATTTGTGTGGCCTGATATCTCCACCAACACCAGCAGGAAATAGGTATGTGTTCTTATTAGTTGATGATTGTAGTCGTGCAATGTGGGTGTTCATGTTAAAATCCAAGGACCAGGCTCTTGAAAAATTCAACAGTCTAAGGCTTTTGTCGAGAAAGAGGCAAAGGGTACAATCAAATCTTTGAGAACGGACAGAGGGGGAGAGTTTACATCGAAGGAGTTTGAAGACTTCTGTGCAACTGCTAGCATAAAAAGGTAACTGACTACACCGTATACTCCGCAACAGAATGGAGTTGTGGAAAGACGAAATAGGACTGTGATTGCATTGTCTAGGAGTTTTTTGAAGGAGAAAAAACTGCCAGCTGTGATGTGGGGAGAGGTTATAAGGCATTCAGTCTATATTCTGAATCGTCTACCAACAAAAGCTTTAGCTGGAGAGACCCCATATGAAGCCTGGTCAGGTATTAAGCCAAAAATTGATCATGTACGTGTTTTTAGCTGCTTAGCACATGTCAAGGTTCAAGGTGGTAACTTGGGTAAGTTGGATGACAGGAGTATTGATATGGTGTATATAGGGAAAGCGCCAGGGACAAAGGCTCATAGATTGTATAACCCAAATACTGGCAGACTCCATGTAAGTCGTGACGTGGTGTTCGAGGAAGAAAAAGGGTGGAACTGGGAAGTTTCTGAAACACAAGATAATAGTTCAACTGGGACCTTTGTTGTTATTGATGCACAGAATAATGTACATGGTGAACCTGAATTTGAGATGGACTCGCTTCGCACACCAAGTAATGTAAGTAACTCCACACAGCAATCTAATAGAGAGGGGTATGTCTCTGAAATATCAGCAAATTCGAGTGAAGCATCTGAAGGTTCGAGCGAGTTAAAAAGTTTAGGTTACTAAATGATATTTATGATGACACAAAGGAAATAGAAATCTCAGATGAATTGTTTCTAATGGGTGTTGAAGAACCAAAGACGTTTGAAGAAGCAAAGACCAAAAAGGAATGGAATGAAGCAATGAAGGTTGAGTTAGAAGCAATTGAGAAGAACAAGACCTGGGTTTTATCGAATTTGCCAGCCAGGACGTAAACCCATAAGTCTCAAATGGTTTTATAAAGTAAAAAAAGACATGAATGGCGATATAGTGAAGTATAAGGCCAGACTCGTGGAAAGGGGTTATGTGCAGAAAAAAAGAATTGACTTTGATGAAGTGTTCGCGCCTGTAACTCGATTAGAAACAGTGAGGTTGTTGTTGGCATTAGCAGCAAAACAGGGGTGGCAGGTGCATCACTTGGATGTAAAGTCGGCGTTCTTGAATGGTGAACTGTTAGAGGAAGTATATTTGACTCATCCTATTGGTTTTGAAAGGAAGAATGAAGAGCACAAGGTTTATTGTTTATTAAAGGTGCTCTATGGCCTACGTCACGTCAGACGCCTATAGTATGGTACTCACGCCTCAACAAGTACTTGATTAGTCTGGGATTCACTAAGTGTCCATACGATCATGTTGTGTACACAAGGCGTGAAGGTCATGAATGTTTGATAGTGGCGGTATATGTTGATGACCTCTTGGTGACAGGGTCAAGTATTGAGAATATATTGAAGTTTAAGAAGCAGATTTCAGATGAATTTGACATGAGTGATATTGGAAAGCTGGCATACTATCTTGGTTTGGAGGTAAATCAGAAAAATGGGTTCACAGAGGTTAAGCAAACAGCATATGGAAGAAAGATTTTGGAAAAGGCAAACATGTCTAATTGCAAGTAAGTTAGATATCCAATGGAGTCTAAAGTACAGATTGACAAAGATGAAAGTGGAGAACCGGTGGATTCTACATTGTTCAGAAGCATCATTGGCGAATTAAGGTACCTCGTACACACTCACCCAGACATTGCTGAATTTGTGGGAGTTCTGAGCAGGTATATGGAAAAGCCTACTATGTTACACTACAATGCAATGAAGAAGGTGTTACGTTACAACAAAGGTACTCTGGAGTATGGACTGGTGTACCTACAAGGAATTGGGAAATAGATATTAAGTGGTTACTCGGATAGTGATCATGCAGGAAGCCGAGATGACAGAAAAAGCACGACTGGTATGGCATTTTATCTAAACGAAAATCTGATAAAATGGGTTTCGCAGAAACAGAGATGTGTTGCTTTGTTTTCTTGTGAAGCCGAGTTTATGGCTGTTACAGTTGCAGCTACTCAAGGCATTTGGTTGCAGAATCTGTTGAAACAAGTCATTGATGTGTTCCCAAGGCCTGTGGAAATTTATGTGGACAACAAGTCAACAATTGACTTGACCAAGAATCCAATCATAAATGGTAGAAGCAAGCATATTGATATGCGATTTCATTTCATCAGAGATTGTGTGAAGCGGGGAGAGATCGTGGTAAAGTTCGTGAAAACCCTGGAGCAAAGAGCAGACATATTAACTAAGCCGTTGACAGCTGCATTGGGAGTTAAAGACCTGGGAGGTTAAGTTTGAATTAAGGGAGAGATTGTTGGGATATTTTGTTTAATTCAAACATATATTCTATTATTTTAGTTATAGAAATAAAGTGTTGATTGGTCAACATGAGTTAGATTATAGTAATTGAGAGATAAAATAAGATAATATCTTGAGCAGCAAGAATAAGATAAGAGATAAGATGATATCAAATCATCGTTCTTATCCTTAGTATGTTAATGGTTAGTTTTTTCCTATTTAAACAATATAATCGTATTATTTTCATATCAATGAGAAGATGAGTTTTCCACTCTGTTAAACACTCTGTATACATATTCTTAGCTTTGCTCGTATTAATACATGTTTTTTATAATCAAGAAAGCAACATTGGAGCAAACAAAATTTTTAGGAAATGTTATTATGTTCCTGCATGGTGATCCAGATCAATTTTAATACTTTGCAAGTTGTAGATATGTGACTATAGACACAAAACTTTTGCTACATTTTGCCGATTTTCTCACCATCAAATATAAAATATAATATTCATTAATCTTACAATGCCATTATTTAATTACATAGCTTATTAAGTTATTATCGTTATCGGAGATTTTGATATACAAATTAAGTTGATTAAAGACTAAAGCTCCACAAACTTTCAGAATCATCTGAGGGTGGTGGGGAGATGGTGATCCTGGGTGGGCTAACGAGCATTCCCTCAGCCATGGCCATAAGCAAATTAGGCATATCGAAAAGTTCCTCCTCGTCTACATACTCTTCTTTCATTTCCAGTATATCAGTGTCAATACCAGTGACATTAGTATTGCTATTTTGTGCCAGCTGAGGTGCTGGAAAGGCCAAACTTTGTGATGCAACTGCCCCAGAGGCAGCAGCATTGGCAGCAGCCACACGTATCGTAGCAGCTGTCGGAGGCTCTGTTGGAACAGGAAGCAAGTTATTATAATTGTGAGCAGAAAAATTTAGGGCAGTGCCAGGGCCTTTAAGCACTAAGGAAGCAGCATCATATGCTGCAGCTGCCATTTCTGGAGTCGGGTATGTACCCAGCCATATTCGGGACGTCTTACGGGGCTCTCGTATTTCCGCTACCCATTTCCCGCTCCGGCTACGGATTCCTCTATACGCGGGATGCTTCCCAGAGGAATTAGAGGCGACCGGCTCCGTTATTGTGAGTCTTGAAGGGTTTATAATAATTGGGTGGTCCACTTCCAAAGTGTTTGGTAAATGAGATGAAGGGAGGTCTTTGAACTTTTGTTGATCATCTCTTTCGGGCTCATGATCTGCCATAGATCGATATGTGTCGTTGAGAATTGAGATAGACAGCTTGAGAGAGTTTCAAGAAGAGATTAAAGTGAGAATTGAGATAGATAGATTGTGTGGACTTGCAACATAAAATAAGTAGGGTAGTTGGTAAATCACGAAACTTTTATTCTATTACGCCAAACGGGGTGCCCAAGTGGTGCATAATTGCATATTATAAACTATAATCAGCCCATAGAGTTGGGGTATAGCACTAGACTGGAACACTTCGCATTTCATATTAAATAAAAATAATAACGGTGTTCTGCATAATGTGTTTTTTAAGTGTACAGAGTTATGGTTAGAATTGCCACACGTCTTCAACGCGAGCCAGCAGTTAGCTGTTATCTTCAGCCTAACACGTTTGCCGGCTTTGTTAATTTGCTATTTTGCTAGCATGTACATCTCGGTTTTTAACATTGTTTTACATAGAGAAAACCTGATTTAGCAGTTTGTTAATAACTAAAGAAAATTAATTTAACTTCAAATCAGATTTCAACTCACGAGATATATTAAGCAGCTCATTCTCTGGTGATTACAATGATTTCAAACTCGGTCCAAGTTTAACTGTTGCACACTATAGTCGTTCCATCTGCTTCAAAATACTCCTAGTAATTTTCCAAAAAAACAATACTTTTGTGTTGACTTATTAACCGACATCTTAGTTAACTGAATAAAATAGTCATTTTTATGTGATTTTTAATCTAAACAACAGATAAAAATTTGGATTGACATTCTTCTCAAAAAGTCAAATGTTACGAAACTTTAAAACAGTTGTCAAACTTGCTCACGAAATATTGTGCACATCAATTATTTTCAAGCAGTTTGTTTATGTTTTACTTCAATATTAATAAAAAGTTTGCACGTACCTTGCGAGAAATTCATTATGCTTAACACGACTTCGTTCACAGAAAATTCTTTCTTTTCTTCATTTTACTGGTGAGCAATTCATTCATTATAGACAAACTATTTTTATAATTTGTTATAGAAGCTTAACACAATTACACATCTATAAAAAAAACCAGGAAACCAGTTAATTGGTGCAGATTCCACTTGACATCTGAAAATTCAAATATACAATGATACATGCATCTCTTAAATTCTAACTGTATTGTGCATGAGACATTAATTGATTAATAATTCCATAAAGACACGCCAGCACAGAATTCCACGTCATCTCCCTCACAGTAGAACTGATTAGGTGGAGGCAACATCATCCCTTGAGCCATCTCAGCAATCAGTTGTCCTGCAGGCATTCCGAACTCGGCCACCTCCTCATCCATGTAATCCACATTTTGAGGCAATGTCACTTGTCTTCTTTCCTGAGTTTCCCCCATCACTTCATCATCATGACATGGTGATCGAAATGCCTCTGCAGCCTCTGCCGCCGCCTTCTGAATGTCCTTGGCATTGGTTGATTCCGGGACACGCAATCTCCAAGCTGAGTCAGCAAAATTCAGACAAGCTGAACGTCCCTTAAGAGCCAAAACAGCCACGTCATGAGCTCTAGCTGCCATTTCAGGTGTCGCGAATGTGCCAAGCCATATCCTAGTTTTCTTGTTAGGTTCCCTTACTTCGCTAACCCATTTTTTCGAGTTTCTTATTCTAACTCCATGATATATCCGGTGTCGAGTTTGTCGAAACTTCTTTCTTCCGTCACATCTCTTTGGATTACTAGATGCTAGCATAACAGGTGAACCCGAGCTCCCTTGTGTGGAAGAAGAAGAATCAGAAGCAGCATCAGGTGAATAAAGATGATGTAGTTGAAATGAATTATTCATCATATCTATGAGCTTGAGTAGTTGATCGAGTAGAGTGAGGTTGTATTGGCTTAATGTTGTTAAGTTTCTGGATATGGAAACGCTGATATATACTACGTGCTACCAGTAAGGATATTGTGGGGCGTGCGTGTATGAGTTTAATGAAGAACACGGAATTGCATGGCAGCATGGAGAGGGAACCTAAAGTAGGACCAATGCCCGAAAAGTAGATAATAGAATTGTTAGCTAGCTAGGTAGGCACTTGGCTGTTTTTCTTGTTTGGGAGTAACCCCCACTTGTTAAACGGCATGCAACCATCTGTACGCATTTCTTCTATTCATAATGACAAACTTTATTGATGTTGAATCTTTATCTTTGACTCACCAAACTTAATTCCTTTCCTACTAGTACTATAATATGAGAAATATATATTTAAAAAGTTTCGTTTTAATTATGCTCCTTTTCAAAATAATTATATATGTAAAATAATTTTCAATGAATTTTATTTGTCAATTCGATGAAAGAAATATAGAAAAATCATAATACATATAATAAATCTGTATGCTATTAAGGCGCTTTCTTGAATATCATGCTAAAGACCATAAATTCAAAAGGAATCCTTGTCACAATAGGGAGTATGGATTGATATTGTATATTGTAAGTAGAAGGAATATAAGAGCAATTCCAAGAGGCATTTTATTCGGTCTTTTAAGTTAAATTATACTACTAATGAAATTAATGTATAAATCAACTTTAAAAGATTCCTAAAACTTCCCAAAAACTTAAAAACTCTTCCATTCTTCTCTCAATATTAAGAGTTTCCCTCCTCTCCTTATTCCATTATTTAATAATACATTCCTTCCGGCTATTTCATCTTGGGCTCGCTCTAAGCAAGGGTACGCGGTTGTCATCGCCCAAAGAAGTGTAGATGGCTCCGTATTTTTATACTAATTATTAATACTAGTTTATAATCCGTATAAAACACGGTTATTTTTAATTTCTTATAATTTGTTTATAATATAATATAATATTATAAATATTAATTTTAATATTTGTATATTAACACTTCTAATATTAAATATGAATTAATATGTTGTTGGCGGGAATCGAACCGTGAACCTCTGTTTATAACAACTTTTAGTATTATTATATCTAACGGTCATGATCTATTTGAGTTGTTGAGCTAACGGTTGTAAATGAGGGATAACCAAAAATGAGGGATAACCAAAAAATGGGTTAACTAAACTACAAATTATACCCCATTTCGCATGAGTGATCTTGACTCAAGGGTGTTCACTAATTTAGAGTTTATGTATATTTGGTTGTTATATTTTCTCTTGTTCTTTGTATTTTTTTTTCATTATCTTCATTATAAACACCTTATCTTAAAACAATAAAATATTGATGATAGCAAATTGATAATAATAGCGTTTAACATTTTTCATACAAGGTCCGTAACTTCAAGTTATGGATACATGGTAACTTCAACTTATGATATACAAGCACCATAACTTCAAAATATAGATAAATTTAGTTATGTATAGATATATATAGTTAATTAGTAAAAAAATGAATAAGAAGCAAGTTTAGGAAACTTGAAAAAAATATTTAATTTTATCTACTAAATATTTAAGAGGTAATTTAATTATATTATTTATAGAGAGAATACAAGTAGATTGTTGAGAGCAACCCTAATATTATTATAATGTAAATGAAATGGAAAGGTAATTGTATAAACATTTTAAGTGTATCAGCAGTCTAGCACCTGAGGAACTCATTGGTTTAGTGATAGTTTAAATATAACCCATAATTTACCCATGTTTATCACGTTCTACATGTATATATAAGCCGTCTAATTTTTTTTTTTTCATAGTTTATGAGTTTTACTAATAGTTAAGATATTACAAATTTGACCAATAGTTGAGAATATTTTAAGAAATTATTATTTTTTTTTTCAAATCAATAATATTTTTTTATTAAAATAAAATTAAAAGGAGGAGACGGAAATGATAAGTAATAAATTAGAGCTCTACAAAGTAAGATTTATAATATCTTTTTAAAAAGTTAAAAAAAAAGACCCATCCTAGAAATGATTCTCATCAAATTTGTAAAATTAATGAGGATGTGTTCTGTTTTCTAACACCAACGTTGACTTGAGTTTTGGACAGAATTTGTATTACGATAAGTAAGCATGTTGGTGAGTACTGAGTAGTAAGGAGTAACAGACACAAAATCTTTACGGAGTATTTCATTAAGAAAACATGGACCCGGTAACTCAGACACGGAGTTTCACTTTCACCCAAGTGGTGAGAGGGGAGGGTTGGTCGCTGGTTGGCTTACGGTTTAGCCACGGGAAGGCGTGGACCATGTGCTTAATTTCCTGGAACCAGAGTCCACAAATACTTACTTTTGTTCATTATATGCCAGTTGATTTTATATCATCAAGAATGTTTTAGCCTGTGCATTTGTGACAATAACTTGCTGTATGCCTGCATCAAATACTTTTTCACAATTTAATCCATGCATTCTTGTTATAACTCATTCCGTTCCAATTTAGTTTGATAATTTTTTTATATTTATTACATGAAATTTTCAATCAATATTGGATCAATTTGAATATAACATTATATTTATCGTGATGGTAGCTATAAATTAATAATTAACTAGTAGCTCCTCCACATTTCAACATTATGTTCTAATTCTGTTCAACAAGTTTATTAAAATTTAAAATAAACATTAATACATTTTTTTGTGATTATCATTTTTTTATTCTAACATTAGTTAAAATAAGGTGGACCAGATATTAAATATATGTGATGGCCGTCGTCCACCCGAGCTTTATCCGTAAGGATTATATGTTGAGGACTCAAACCATCATCGGAAGATTTAGGTGGTGAAATCTCTTGTTTTTCATGATGGTGGTCTCATTTTTTTTTTTTTTCTCTTTCTGGTGCTTTCTTTCGTCCCTTTTTATGTTAATTCCCCCTTTTCTTCCGACCCCCTGTCATCAGGACCAAGCCCCTCTCCTGAGTCATTGCTCACTGATGTTAATAAAGATACACGGGAGCATGACCAGCCTTCCTACGCTTTTAATAATATAGAATATAGAAATATAACTTACTTGTTTACAGAGGAGGAACTTGGATTTTGACTGCAATAAGTTTAAGTTAGATAAGTAGATTGAGTTATATTAACTTGACAGGGTCTTCTCTGGTGAGAACCAATCACTTATGATGAGATATAAGATCTAATCCTATCCATCCATTTAAATAAATTATATTCATCTCTTACCATTTATTTAATATTTGGGATTTCCCCATCTTCTTTCTAATTCAACCACCCACCACCACCGGCAACCACCACGACAACCACAACCATCTCCGGCGACCACCAGAAAATCATCACCGGCAAACATAAAATCACCACTGCCAAACCAGAAAATCACCACCAGAAACACAAAAATCACCACTCCGACCACCTGTAAACAAAAAATCACCATCGAAAAATGAAAAATCACCACTGAAAAATGAAAAACCACCCTAAACCACCACCCAAAAATCACCACTGCATACAAAAATTACCACCTTTAAACAGAATATTACTGCCCGCCACCTCCGGTCACCACGCCGCTGCCACCACCAACAAAAATCACCACTAACCACCACATCACCGCTGCCATCTCCGGCCATCACCAACAAATCACCAACAGAGCACGAAAATCACCAAAAAAAAAACAGTTACAAGTCAGATCTCAAATAGCCGACACAGTGTGATTTAATTTAAAATTAGAAATGAAAATTAAAAAAAAAAACATATCTAACATAAAATTCAAATGCGCTCACCATTATAACAAATTGAAATGAAGATGAATAAAACTAGAGATCAAAATGAGATCTAAGAGCACCCCGCTCCAATTGCACACCTGGTGTTTGATATAATGTGATTGTGTCTGTGTGTGATGAGAAGATCGTAAGCTTCTGTATCTTTATTTATGAGAAATCATTGGTGTACTAACACAATTTATACGTTACAAACGGCGATGGCAGTGGCAGGGGCAGGGGCGGGGGCGGGGGCGGTGAGGGTGAGGGGGGAGCGACGGTGGCGGGGTGCGGGGGGAGGTGGGTGTGTGGAGTGCGTGTTTATTTTTTTGAGTATGTGTCTGTCGTGTGTGTCTGTGTGTTGGGTCTGTGTGTGTATTTATGTGTATTTAATTTGTGTGGACGTGATTTAAAGTTGATTAAAAATTGTGGGGCTGAGATTAGATCTCAGTTCTCACAATAAGATGGGGTTCTCACCTGAGCAAAACCCTAACTTGACATATAGTGTAATATATGGTGTAAGTTTAATCAAATCTCAGGCTATGAAAGTATTAGGCCGTAACAGTAGTGATTTATGTTAATAATAATATTGTTCATCAACCAGTAACGTGTTTATTATCATCTTCATTACCCGTAGCCGTAAGAAAATATAAGAATTTTATCATCTGCCATCAATATAATATTACAGTTTTGAAGTTATTTTACTATGAAATTAAACCAAAACAATTATGTGTCAGAGATTTAAACATGCTTGAAGAGCAAGACTAGCCAAAAACTTTTAGTATAAATTCTCTGTCCAGAAAATACACAAAAGAGGAATAGAATTTTGAACTTACGCATAGACAGGCCCAAAAAAATGTTATTTAATAGCCCAAGCTTATCAGTTACTACTACAGTAAGTAGTTAGAGTTGCTTGTTGGCATAATTTGAGGAGTGTTTGTCGAAATATAATCTAACACTTGTCAAAATAAGTATTTGTTTTTATGTTTTATTTTTGTTTGCAGTTTTTGTCAAAATAAGTATTTGTTTTTATGTTTTATTTTTGCTTGCAGTTTTGAATTAGTTGTTGGACTTGGTCCATGTCTCAGTCGTTTAGTAGGAGTGTTTTTAGGACCGTGAAGAATAAACAAAGTAGTCGAGACTTTGTAAGAAAGTAGTGTTTGGTAGTTCTTGTTTTTTAGCATTAGAAGACTTGTATCCCTTATTTATTTTGTTCTCTACAGTTCAATAAAAGTTTTGTGTTCTGGCATTTCTCAGTTTAAACAAACAACTATATACATATATTATATATCTCAGTTCCAATGGTTTTATACTAGATTTGGTATTAGAGCTTTACGAATTGGAGCCTGGTGAACACACGAGTACATGTCGAAGGCGACTTCAATGGAAGAAAATAAGAGCAAGAGTGGCATTGTTGGTTTGAGTTAGCCAATGTTAGACAGGTGTATCTATACGGCTTGGTCCTTGATGATGAAAGTGTTTATGCAAGCACATGAAGTATGGGAAGTTGTGGAACCTAAAGACCCAAAGTTTGGTATTGAGGAGAGAAAGGACAAGATAGCTTTAGCCATGATTTATCATGGAATTCCTGTAGATATGTTGATGATTCTTGCTGAGAAGAATATGGTTAAAGGGGCCTGGAATGCTAAAAAAACCTTATTTCAAGGTGCAGACAAAGTCAAGAAGGCACGAGTTCAAACTTTGAAGGCAGAATTCGAGTCTTTGATCATGAAAGACACTGAGTTGTTGGAAGATTTCTGTATGAAGTTGAATGGGCTTGTAACGAACATTCGAGCTTTAGGAGAATTCATGGAAGAAGCTTACATAGTGAAGAAACTGCTTCGTGCAGTACCTGCAAAGTTCCTTCAAATCACGTCAACAATTGAACAATTCGGAAATCTTGAAGTCATGATAGTGGAGGAGGTAGTGGGCTCACTAAAGACACACGAAGAGCGCCTAAAGGGCCAAGAAAAGAAGTAGAGTGAACAGCTTTTGCTCACGAAAGAGGAGTGGGCAAAACGGGAGTTCAACGAGGGAAAGTTGCTGTGTACAAGAGAGGAATGGTTGAAACGAAGTACTAGGGGAACTGAAGGCTCATCAAATTTTAAGGGGTGAGGACGTGACAAAAGTAAGGTTAAGTGCTGGAATTGCAATATTGTTGGACATTACGTAGCTGAATGCCGTAAACCTCGAAGAATGAAGAAGCAAAAGCAGGAAGTGAACATTGCCCAAGTTGAGAACGAAGAACCAGCTTTGCTATTGGCTAAACATGAAAGGGAAGAAGAGAATCAAATGCTATTGAATGAAAAAACTTTGGTGCCAAAGCTATTGATAGTAAGGGAGAAAGACCAAGGAGAATCCAATTTGTGGTATTTGGACAATGGTGCAAGTAATCATATGATTAGACAAAAATCCAAGTTTGCAAAGTTAGATGAAGACGTGACTGGGCAAGTAAAGTTTGGAGAAGGGTCAATGGTAAGAATTGAATAAAAAGAGTCAATCGTGTTTAAGTGCAAAAATGGTGAAGAACGTACGTTACATGAGGTCTACTATATCCCGTCCTTATGTAGCAATATAATTAGTCTTGGCCAACTATCAGAGGAAGGAAACAGAATCATACTCAAAGGCGATTTTTTGTGGGTATTTGACAATCAAGAAAGGCTTCTCATGAAGGTGAAACGCTCGTCAAACAGGTTGTATAAGATAATCATCGAAACAAGTAAGCCCATCTGTTTGTTAGCAAAATCTGATGAAGTATCCAAATTGTGGCATACACGCTTGGGCCATGTTTATTATCAAGCACTAGAGTTAATGTTTAGAAACAATATGGTGCATGGTTTTCCTAAAGTAAGTCAACCAAAGAATGTTTGCACTGGATGCCTAATGTCTAAGCAAACCAGATGACCTTTTCCTTCACAAACCCAGTTCAGTGCAAAGCGTGTATTGGACTTAGTCCATGTTGACTTGTGTGGCCCAATCACTCCAACTAGCTCAGGTGGCAATAAATATTTTTTATTGTTGGTGGATGATTATAGTAGAATTATGTGGGTGTATTTCTTAAAATGCAAAGATGAGGCATTGAATGCTTTTAAAGTATTCAGGGCTAAGGTCAAAGATGGTGTTAAACGAAAGGTGAGAGTTCTCAGGACTGATAGAGGTGGTGAATTCATGTCAAAAGAGTTTGCTGATCATTGTGAGAAGTCATGAATTGTAAGGCACTTTACGGCACCTTATACGCCACATCCAAATGGCATAGTAGAAAGGAGAAATCGAACCGTGGTTGAAATGGCTAGGAGTTATCTAAAAGAGATGCAGATGCCGTCTTTGTTTTTGGGGGGAAGCAGTTAAGCATTCCGTTTATGTGCTTAATAGACTTCCAACACGTGCTTTATCAGGCCTAACACCGTATGAGGCGTGGACTGGTCCAAAACCAAATATAGGTCATATACGGATGTTTGGATGCATAGACTATATGAAGGTGCCTAGCAACTAGGTAAAGAAGCTTGATGACAGAATCAAAAAGGAAATTAACTTGGGTAAGGAACCTAGTACAAAGGCGTACCACTTGTTTGATCCTATCTGCAAAAGTGCGTGTGTGTAAGCAGGGATGTTACTTTTGAGGAAATAACAACGTGGCCATGGGACGAAGAAGGTGAGTCACAATATGTCAGTTCGTTCTCAGTTGATAATTTGCTACCTTTGGAAGAAGACAATGTCACAAGTAGACCACTGGTGGACTGCTCTAGCAATGCTGAACCTGGTCAAGATACTATACATGTATCACACTCGCCTGAAACTGTGCTTGATGCTGAATTATGAGGGAAGCTGTGAACCAAAGAAATTCAGGTCGATTAATGAGGTCTACGATCATTCAGAAGAGGTGGCACTTGAAGATGAACTGCTCTATATGGGGGTTGAGGAGCCAACAACATATAAACATGTTGTTAAAATACAAGACTAGAGAAATGCTATGCAAAGTGAGTTAGACTCGATAGAAAGAAATGGCACTTGGACTCTAACAGAGCTGACTGTTGGTTAGAAGGTTATTGGCTTAAAATGGATTTACAAGCTGAAGAGAGATGCAACAGGGAAGATAATTAAATATAAGGCAAGATTGGTCGCGAAGGGATGTGCTCAAGAATAAGGGGTCGACTTTGAGGAAATCTTCGCTCCTATCACACGTCTTGAAACGGTACGTTTATTATTGTATTTAGCAGCAAAATATGATTGGCAGGTACATCATCTTGATGTGAAGACGGCTTTCTTGAATAATGAAATTAAAGAAGATGTCTGATAGAGTATATATTTATATATATTTTACATGATTATATTCCTCATATTTATTATATTTTGCATTTAATTGGATTTTTATTTAGTAGATTTTAATGTTTTATTGTAGGAAGGAAGGAAATCCTAAACTTGGATGGATTGGAGAATAAAGAGCTTAATTTGGAGATTTATTAGAAGGAAATTCTGATTTGTTGGGTTGCACGAGCGTACTTCACTTTTTGGGCCATATCTTGAGTTCTAGAAGTCAGAATTGGACGATTAAACAGCCCACGCGAAGATAACGGAATTCTTTTTCATTCTAAAGTAGTCCAAGTGGCAAATAACAACTGGAGCGGGCCAAAATTATTGAAGAAAAGTCAACAATGAATTTCCCTTTGAGAAACCCAATCAATTTAGGAAACGTATTTGTATTTCCCTCAAAGCATTAAAATACTTTATATATTGAGAGATATACATAGAGAGGGAGGATTTTCTTCTCTATTCTTGTTAATATTATGTGTTCTTATTATATTAGTTGTTTTGTTAGTTTAATATGAGCGAGTAGATCTTTAATCTAGGGTGAAGTTGAACCCTAGTTATGATTGATGTATGATTTTCCCTATTCCC
The DNA here is from genome assembly GCA_036435485.1 of Saposhnikovia divaricata. Taxonomy (NCBI): domain Eukaryota; kingdom Viridiplantae; phylum Streptophyta; class Magnoliopsida; order Apiales; family Apiaceae; genus Saposhnikovia; species Saposhnikovia divaricata. Next base: position 42,673,446 of record CM071599.1, read on the forward strand.
CCAATTTGGTTATGTTATATGCTCTTGCGTATTGAGTTGTGTTTAATTAACAATTACATGTCAGACGTGATTATGTGTATTGTTTGAACCAAATATCTATTTATCAACGAAAGTTGGACTTAGATGGTTGTGATTTATCCAATAATGACATGAACTTCTCCATGAAAATAGGTAGAACGGATTGTTAGGAAGTTAGGATGTTGTGTTTAATGTCTCTGAATTGCATGATACCATAAAAATAGGCTTGAATGTATTTTAGAGAAGCCATTAATACTCGAGAGAGGTTATTTGTATTTTATAGGGCGCATCTTTCCTCTTGAGTAGTACATGATTAATTGGGGCGGGAAATCGTAATTGCATTGATTCAACAAGATAAATAACATTTCTCAAGTAAGGTTCCCCTATAATATGGAAGTTTGAGCGAGCATTTAAATCCTTTTAAGATAGATTTAAATGAAAAATAAAGAGTTGGGAACCTTTCCTTGATAAAATGGTCGTAAAATGACTCCGAAATATTTTACATAACATCTGAAGTTGAAAGATAATCTTCAAATAATATAAATCATTTTAAAAAGAATTTATAAGAATTAAATAAATATTCCAAGAATATTTATTGAATCAATAATAATTACGGAATATTATTAAATCATAATATTGCTCGTAAGTAATCCTCGAATGAATATATAGAATTATTTACTAAATAAATCCCTCCTTAAATGAATATTCAAAATAATATTCATAAAATAATTAAACTCCAATAAATATTTAAAATAATATTCAATAAATAAGTCAAACCTTAAATGAATATTTGAAAATAATATTCATTTAATAAATAATCTTCTAAATGAATATCCGAATAATATTCATTTAGTAATCAAAACTTTAAAGGAATATTTGAAATAATATCCCTTAAGTAAATAGAACTTCCAATGAATATTTTAAAATAATATTCATCAAGTACATAAAACCTTAAACGAATATTCGAAATTAATATTCATTTAATAAATAAAATTCCAATGAATATAAAAAATAATATTCATTAAATAATCAACTCTAAATGAATATTCGAAACTAACATTCATTTAATATCTCTCGACTGAGATAATATTCGAGTAACATTCCTCGAAAGATTTCCAAGTAATTGATACTTTATGGAAATATAAATAATGTTTAATGATAACATTCCTCAAAATAAATAATAATCTGCCGTTGGAATCCCTCCGGGTTTCCACGACTATTTATATATCTCAAAATACCGACTCTCGGTCTATATTTAAGAATGAATATCATATGCCCTTCGCTAAGGGTCTTACCAAAACAATCCGGCTTATAACTGATAATTCGTATCTAGTCTATAAGTCAATATCAATTCAGGGAATAGGTATCATAATATAATTTGACAATAGGCATGCATGCTATGGCATATTGAAAGGCATATGACTCAGCCTATTTGTAGTTAGAGGATCCTAATCAACTTAAACCAAATTGTAATAAGTAAATATACATATGAACTGTCACAGGAATCTCAAGAAGTATTATCTGTGAGAAGAAAGAAGAAAAGTCAATCTATAGTTTTGATGTCATACACTGGAAGACGATTCAGTTATCTGATCAAGCCCCAGTACAGCATTGAAGTTTATGGATTCATTTGAACAGTGACAGAGATTTTTCGAGTGATAGTTTGAAGATCAGTTACAGTACAAGAGAATTGAGAGAAGAAATAAACCACAACCTAAAGTCAAAAGTGAAGAAGCGTCATTGAAGTTAGTCGTTCATGAACCAGACAGTACATCGAACGTCAACACAAATCAGTGGTAATTCTTTACTACCTTTAGTGGTTTGTAAGAATTAAATTAATTATTTATTGATTTAATTAAATTCATTTATAATTGATATAAATTAATTTAGTTGATTTAATTAAATGAATTAATTCTGTTAGAATTAATTTATTAATTAAATTAATTATTGTATCAATTAAATATGAATTAGTTAATACATTAACTAATTAAATGGATCAATAAGACTTAAAGAAAGAAATTTGATTAAGTCTTGGAGGAGGCAAAATTCGGTAAGACTTAATTAAGTCTTACTGACAGAAGCTTTTTCAGGATTAAGTCTTACCGACCTGATTTAAGTCCTACCGACCTCTGCCAGCTGTAATAAGTCTTACCGAAATTCTGATAAGTCTTACCGACACATTTTAGGTCATAATGGAGGTTTGTGTAAGTCTTATTGAAGGAAAATCAAGTCTTGGAAGCTGTTTAAGTCATGCTGGAGCAATAAATATCCTACAGAAAGCCAGCAAGACCTGTTGTTGGTATAAAAGATCAGAACATACCAGATTAAGTCATAACGGAGAAAACACAGCAGAAAACATATCATCAAGACCAGAATTCTCTCTCTCAAGAACACCAAGAACACCAAAGCTTAAACAATTCCCAGAAAATCAAGTTCTTCATCTTTGTGATATTCTATCCGATAGAACTTGCTTATTTGTGATTCTTGTACTACTAGCGAATTAAGTTTCCTAGTTCTTATCTTGATTATTATTAACTAAATTAGAAAAGTTCATGTCGAATTTTCTAATTAGTTATTAACATCATGATAAGTTGCTATACTGATTTTGTAACACCACGTCAAGTTAATATACAGTTATATTCAACTTGAAATATTGTGTTAAATAATTCCGCAGATAAAATTTGTCTTTATCAAATTTAATTTAAAGGACAAATTTCGATAAAAAGGTTAAGATTGTATTCAACCCCCCCTTCTACAATCTTATCGGACCTAACAATTGGTATCAGAGCAGATTGATTGATACACAAATCAACGATCCCATTTTACTCGATTAAAAATCATCCCCGAATTTTTTAACTCTCTTAAAAAATTCATCATGTCTTCTAAAGTTGGAACTGTGAAAATACCCATATATGACAAAAATAGTTATGATATGTGGAAGAACAAAATGTTAATGTTCCTCGAGGTTGCAAATCCTAAATACATGAAAGTCTTATCAGAAGGACCAATAATACCTTTTGGAGTAATTCCTGAAGTTGTTACTGATGGAATAGTTATTACCCCTGCAAGGTATGTATACAAAGACTCTTCTGATTACACTCTTGCTGAAAGAGAGGAAGCTGCACTTGACATTAATTTGAGACTGATCTTAATAGATTCTCTAGACTCTGTAATGTACAGTCATGTGATTAACTGCAAAACTGCAAAGCAAATGTGGGAAACCATTGAAACTGTGAATGAAGGAACAGAGGAAGTTAGGGAGAATCGACTAGAAATTCTGACATCTGAGTATGAACACTTTCGATCAGCATACAATGAAAGTATTCAAGATGTGTTTGAGAGATATAACAAACTTGTCAACAATTTACAGATGCATGGCAAGTACTACACTCAGAAAGAGATCAACAGAAAATTTCTACTGTCAATGCCTGTTCATCTAGAACATAGAATTACAGCTATCAGAGAGTCAAGGAATCTAAGTGAAATAACTGTGGAAAGACTCTTTGGTGTTTTAAAAACCTATGAACTGGAACAATCTCAACAAAAGGAGATTTATGGAAAAGGAAGAGTTGCTAATACTTCTACAGCTCTTATTGTTGAGAACAAACAGGAAGTTGAAGATAAGGTTATCCAACCTTGTAAAGTTGACAGTGGTAAGCTTGAAGTTGAAGTTGGTCAAACGAATGTTAGTCCAGATGAAGGTGACTTCTATTCGTTAGAAGAGCTAGATCAGTTGGAAGATGAATCCATGGCTTTGTTGGTAAGGAAATTCAGCAACTTCAGATTCAGGAAGAATCCCAAGTTCAGGTACAAATCTAACAATAACAGGTTCCAGAGAGGAGGTTCTTCATCCTCAAGTAACAGAGGAGGTTACAAAACTGGAACAGTTGAAAGAAGTAAAATTAGATGCTACAACTATAATGAACTTGGACATTTCGCTACTGAATGTCAGAAGAACAAAACCAAAGAAAAGACTTTGGATCTGAGAAGAAGAAGACAGGTAGAGCCTATGTGGCTGCTGGAAAGAGTTGGGATGATACAGACTCTGAAGATGAAGAATATGGCAATCTTGCCCTGATGGCAAAATCTGATAACTCCAGTGGTACTTCATCTGAGGTATCAATTACTGATAGTCAATATATCTATCAACTTAGTGATACACTAGGTAATGCTAATAGAGAGATTGAAAGACTAAATTTGGTAATTACAGATCTTAGTAATCAACTATCAGAATTGCATGATGTACAAAATTGCCATGATAAACAAAAATCAGAAATAAGAATTCTAAAAGAAATTGAGAGATCTTTAGTGGTGATAGTGGCTCAACAACGTGATACAATAGCCGAGCTAGAAATAAGGGCTAATGCTACTTCTAATTCATGTAAAGTGGCTAAAGAGTTGTTTAACCAACAAACTATTAATCAAACCGTAGGAATTGGGTTTGACTATAATGAGGCTGTTGGTCGAAAAAGCATTATTACCCCTAATCGTGTCAGTGCTGTAGATAGGGGTATACCATTAGTGCTTAAGAGTGTTAGTAATCCACTCTTTAAGAAATCCATAGCAGAACCTTTGGATACAACATCTTTAATCATTAAGGAAGAGATGCGCATTGAGGATGTAGCTAATGGCGTAGTCTTAGAAAGTAATCAAGTTGTTAAAAATGATAAAGATAGAAAGACTGTGTTTGTAAAAGCAGAAAGAGTTGGTGAGTCTACTAGTTCATTGAAAACTAGTAGCAGAAGTAACAACATGAGTAAATGCAATAACATATCTACCATGCATGCTATTCCTATTATTGATACTGCTCATAAGAAATGTGATGCTGTTAATTGCATGTCTTGTGCTTTTAATATAATGTCTGCTTACTTTAACAGTAATCATGCATGTGTTGATAAGAATGCTCCTAGACAGCATATGAGCAGAAATAAACATGTTAGATCCAGGACTGTAACATCACCTAATTCTAAGATTAGGACCCCAAAAAGTCCTTCTCAGGATTTGGTAAAGACATGGTTACCCAAGCTAAAACCAAAAAAAGTTAAAGCTGTTTACAGGGTTAAATGTCCAGTACCTGTAGAAAATGTTGTTAAGATAAAAAGTGTTGATTTACCTAATAAAGGTCAATTCTTTAAGTACTCCGGACCCAATCAAATTTGGGTTCCGAAGAAAGTCTAACCAATTTGTCATTGCAGGGTTTGAAACAGGTTGATCGAGTCATGTGGATTCTGGACAGTGGATGTTCAAGGCATATGACCGGAGATAAAGCCCTGCTGACAAATGTGGTGGAGAAGGCCGGCCCAGTCGTTACCTTTGGAGATAACAGCAAAGGTAAAACTGATGGATATGGCAGATTAGAAGCTGGAAATGTTATCATTGAAGATGTCTCTTATGTGAACGGCCTTGAGCACAATTTTCTTAGTATTAGTCAATTCTGTGACAAAGGTTATGAAGTTCATTTCAACAAGAAGAATTGTCTAATATCACACAAGAGAAATGAAAGGCCGCAGTTGACTGGAGTAAGAAAAGGAAACTTGTACATAGCCAATATGAACTCTGGAAGCACAGAAGAAATTAGATGTTTTTATTCAAAGGCATCCACTGACGAAAGTTGGTTATGGCACAAGAGACTTTCTCACCTAAACTTCAAAACAATGAATTCTCTAGTGAAAAGAGAGTTGGTGAGAGGTTTACCTTCAATTGAATTTACTCAGGAAGGTCTATGTGATGCTTGTCAAAAAGGGAAGTTAAAAAGGGCAACTCACAGGAGCACTAACATATCATCAATAACTGAACCATTACAACTTCTCCATATGGATTTGTTTGGTCCAGTTAGTGTGATGTCTATGTCAAGGAAAAGATATGCTCTAGTGATTGTTGATGATTTCTCAAAATTCACATGGGTACTATTTCTGAACTCAAAAGATGAAACTCCACAACTGGTAGTTGATCACATTAAGTTAATTGAGCTGGATTCTAATCGTCCAGTAAGAGCTATAAGGTCAGACAACGGAACTGAGTTCAAGAATGCAGTTCTGAATGACTTTTGCATTGAAAAGGGTATAACTAGACAGTTGAAAGGCATATGACTCAGCCTATTTGTAGTTCGAGGATCCTAATCCAATTAAACTAGATTGTAATAAGTAAATAATATCAACTGTCACAGGAATCTCAAAAGATGATGACCGTCAGAAGAAAAATCAACAAGTCAATCTATAGTTTTGATGTTTTACACTGGAAGAAGATTCAGATATCTGATTAGGCCTCAAGGTAGCATTGAAACAAGTGGATTCATTTTCAAAGACAGAGATTTCTATTAGTGACAAGAAACAATTTCAGTACCGAATGATTGATGAGAGTGAAGAGTATAAAAGACCACAGTGTTAAAAGTCACGATGAAGAACAGAGATTGGAGTTAGTCGTTCATGAACCAGACAGTACATCGAACGTCAACATCATGCCAGTGTATGTTCCTTATTATAATTACGTGGTTTTCAACGGAGTATTGACTATTAAAGAATTTATATTAATTCTATTTTAATTGATTAAGTCAAGTAATTAAGTTAATAAATAAATTAATTCTATCAGAATTAATATATTTGTTAAAGTGATTATTAGATTAATTAAATAAGAATTAATATGAAAAAGAATTAATTAGTTAAATGATTTTTGATAAGTCATTTAATTAATTATAAGCTGAAAAATATGAATGATATAACTATCAAACTGATAGTTATACCGATAGTCATATTCAGTTAAATAGAGATAGTCATATTCAGTTAAATAGAGATAGTCATATACAGTTAAATGGAGATAGTCATATTTCAATCAATTGGTAAGTTATACCGAATGTTATATTCATTTGGTAAGTCATACCGAATGTTATATTGACTAGTTAAGTTATACCGAAAGTTATATTTAAGCTGGACAATCATATTACATTGATTTGATAGTCATACCGATTGTCATATTAATGTAAAATGATTGTCATATCAGTTTAAATCAAGTAATATGACTATGGCTGTGTATATAAGGCAGAGGAATGCAGAAGATTAAACACAAGTCGAACCAAGAACAAGAAAAATACACAGCAGCTGTTTTCTCTCTCTCTCAAGCTCAAGAACACCTTCAAATTTAATTCTGTAAATTCAAGTTCATCTCAGTTGTAATATCCTATCCATTGGAACTTGTTTACTTGTGATTCTTGTACTACTAGCGAATTAAGTTTCCTAGTTCACAAATTGATATCTTGATTTTATTAACTAAATTAGCAAAGTTCATGTTGAATTTTCTAATTAGTTATTAATCACTTGATAATCATTTGGACTGATTTTGTAACACCCCTCAAGTTAATATATTGTTATATTCAACTTGAAATTTGTGTTATATTATTCCGCACAAAAATATTCGTTTAAGACAAAATTATTTAACGAATAAATTTTGAGAAAATGGTATAGATTGTATTCAACCCCCCCCTTCTACAATCTTAACAGACCTAACAATTGGTATCATAGCCTATTGATTGATACACAAATCAAGATCCTATTTTTACTCAATCAAAAATTAAGCTCGAATTTTTAACTCTCTTAAAAATTCATCATGTCTGCCAAAGGCAATGTCAAAATTCCTATCTTTAATAAAGATAATTATGATATGTGGAAAAACAAAATGGAGTTATTTCTTGATGTAGCAAACCCAAGTTTCTTGTGGGTTTTGGAAAATGGGCCAGCAATTCCCATGCAACATGATATTGAAACAGTTGTAAATGGAACTGTAACAGTCCCTGCCAGATCCTATCCAAAGGACATTAAGAACTATACCTCTGAAGATAAGGAGGCAGCTGGATTGGATAAAAATTTGAGACTCATTCTGTTGGATTCCCTAGATGCTGTAATGTATAGCCATGTGAGAAATTGTAAAACTGCTAAGCACATCTGGGAAACTATTGAGGTCATTAATGAAGGGACTGATGAAGTCAAGGAAAATAGACTGCAAATTTTAACTTCTGAATATGAACACTTTAGAGCTGGCCCCAATGAAGGCATTCAGGAAGTGTTCGAAAGGTATAACAAGATAATCAACAACTTGCAAGTTCATGGCAAGCATTATACTCAGAAGGAGATCAACATGAAGTTTTTACTAACTATGCCTACTCACTTGGAACATAGAATTACTGCCATCAGAGAATCTAGAGACTTGACTCAGGTTGCTCTTGAAAGGCTGTTTGGTGTTCTGAAAACATATGAATTAGAACAAGTACAGCAAAAGGAATTCTATGGCAAAGGCAGAATGGCAAATTCTTCTACAGCTTTAGTGGTTGAGGTTCTTAAGGAAGTGGAAACTAAGGTGGTTCAACCTATCAGTTTCAACAAGGAACAAACTGAAGTAGAACTTGGCCAAACACCAGCTACTCAGGATGGTGGAGAATTTTATTCACTTGAAGAGCTGGATCAATTGGAAGATGAATCTATGGCAATGATGGTGAGACAATTTAGTAACTTCAGATTCAGAAGAAATCCAAAGTTCAGGTTTAAGTCAAATAACAGGTTTCAGAGAGGAGGTTCTTCATCCTCTAGTAACAGGGGAGGTTATAAAACTGGAACTGTTGACAGAAGCAAAATCCGTTGTTTCAATTGTAATGAGTTGGGACATTTTGCTACTGAGTGTCAGAAACCCAAGCAAGCACAGAAGAAAGATTATGCTTCTGAAAAGAAGAAAAGTGGAAGAGCTTATGTGGCAGCTGGTAAAAGCTGGGATGATACAGATAGCGAAGATGAAGAATATGGAAACTTTGCGTTAGTGGCAAATGCTGAATCTTCAACTTATTATACCACTCCGGTAATTCTTACTGATGCTCAGTTAATTGATAGTTTACGTCTTTCCTTGAATAATGCAGAAAGAGGGTACGAGAGAATAAGTCTTGTTAACACTAATCTTGAAAATCAAATGCTAGATTTAAAAAAAATACAGGTTAATCAAGATAAGAATATAGAAGAAATAGCTCGACTTAACTGCAGAGAAATGGGTCTAGGAGAATACATGACAAAACAAGTTGATAAGATTGCTGAACAAGAAACCACCATTAGGGAACTTGAAACACAGGTTAGAGCGTGTTATAATTCTGTTAAAGTTTCTAAAGATTTCTTCAACAAACAAGCATTAGAACAAACTATAGGAATAGGATTTGATTACAGTCAAGCTGTTGGTTCCTTGAGTAATCATTCCCCTAATTCTATACCAGCTAAAGAAAGAGGTATACCACATATTCTCAAGAATGTTGAAAAACCAATGTTTACAAAATCTGATGCTGGTCAACCAGATATTAGTTCTATGGTTATACATGAAGAAATGAGAAATGAGGATGCTGCAAATGGCACAGTTCTTGCTGAGAATAAATGTGTTAAGAATAAAACTACTAAAAACTATAATACAAAGAATGTGTCATCCAAGAAAAATGTCACAGTATTTGTTAAGGCTAAATCAGTTGAGGACGTTAACACAACAAATGTGTCACCCAAGAAAGATGTACCTAAAGTACCAGTCAAAGTTGTTAAATCAGCTAGTACTTCTAAGACTGGATTAGGTAGTAACAAGTCAAAGCAGAAAAATACCATGCCTACTATTAACTCTAATCATAAAGCATGTGGTATTATCAATTGTATGTCTTGTGCTTTTAACAATATGCGTGCTTATTTTAATGGTAATTATGCATGTGTTAAACAGAATGCTCCTCGACAGCACATGAACAGGAACAATAATGTTCGATCTAAGACTGCTTTTCCTCCTCAAGTTAGGAGAGAGACATTTGCACCTATGACTAAACAAAAGATTACCAAGAATGTCTACCAGGTCAAATGTCCAGTCAATGACACAAGTGTTACTGCTGCGAGAGAAACATGGATACCCAAGATTAAACAAAAGATTTTCAAATCTGTTTATAAGGTTAAATGTTTATTGACTAAAGAGGTTAAACTTAAAAATGTTGTTTTGCCTGATAAAGGTCAATACTTTAAATACGCAGGACCCAATCAAATTTGGGTCCCGAAGAAGGTTTAACTCATTTGTCATTGCAGGGTATTGAACAGGTTGATCGGATAACCTGGATCTTGGACAGTGGATGTTCAAGGCATATGACTGGAGATAGAACCCTGCTGACAAATGTGGTGGAGAAGGCCGGCCCAGTGGTTACCTTTGGAGATAACAGCAAAGGTAGAACTGATGGATATGGCAGACTTGAAGCTGGAAATGTTATCATTGATGAAGTTTCTTTTGTGAAAGGACTTGAGCACAATTTGCTCAGTGTCAGTCAATTCTGTGATAAAGGTTATGAAGTTCATTTCAACAAGAAGAATTGTCTAATTTCACACAAGAGACATGAAAAGCCACAACTGTCAGGAGTTAGAAAAGGCAATCTGTACGTAGCCAATATGAACTCAGGAAGCACTGAAGAAGTTACTTGCTTCTACACTAAAGCATCTAATGATGAGAGTTGGCTATGGCACAAGAAACTTTCTCATCTTAATTTTAAGACAATGAATTCTCTGGTCAAAAGAGAATTGGTGAGAGGTTTGCCTTCAATGGAATTCACTCAAGAAGGACTGTGTGATGCATGTCAAAAGGGCAAGCTAAAAAGGGCAAGTCACAGGAGCACTGATACATCTTCAATAACTGAACCATTACAATTACTTCATATGGATTTGTTTGGTCCAGTTAATGTGATGTCTATGTCAAGGAAGAGATATGCTCTAGTGATTGTTGATGATTTTTCAAAATACACATGGGTTCTGTTTTTGAATTCTAAAGATGAGACTCCACAACTGGTGATTGATCACATCAAGTTAATTGAACGAGATTCTACGTATCCAGTGAGAGCTATAAGATCAGACAATGGAACTGAATTCAAGAATGCAGTTCTAAATGACTTTTGCACTGAGAAGGGTATAACCAGACAATATTCAGCTCCGAGAACTCCTCAGCAAAATGGGGTAGTAGAAAGAAAGAATAGAACATTGATTGAAGCTGCACGTACTATGCTAAGTGAATCAAGGCTTCCATTGTACTTTTGGGCTGAAGCTATCAATACTGCGTGCTATACCCAGAATCGAACTCTAACCAATAAAGATCAAATGAAGACACCCTATGAAATTATGGCTGATAAGAAACCTTCACTCAAATACTTTCATGTATTTGGGGCAAAGTGCTTTGTGCTTAAAGAAGGTGATGATCAAGGTGGTAAATTTGATACCAAAGCATTTGAAACAATTTTTATTGGTTATTCAATGAGAGCATACAGGGTGTATGTGATTGATGAACAGAAAATGATGGAAAGTGTCAATGTAACATTCGATGACACTAAACTCCCTAGCATCCAAACTGAGAATCCATCTGAGAAGCTATCTTTCGATGACATGACAGATACAGATTCAGATGATGACAATGCACCTGAGATTTTTGCTGATGCTAATGACAACAATGATGATCAGGGTAACGATGATGAAATCAATGATAGTAGTCAAAATTCCTCTGACTCTCCTAATCAATCATCATCTAGTCAACCTAGCAACAACTCAGGGGGAGAAAATGAAGGGTCAACTGGTCATACACAACATCCCAATGAAGGTCAAGGAGAATCATCAAGATCCAATCTTCCCAGACAGACTGTTTGTAATAGAGCTCATCCTTTTGAGTTAATCATTGGTGATCCAGTTGTTGGTGTAAAGACTAGAAGAGCTCTTCAGAATCAATGCAATTATTCAGGGTTTCTATCTGAAATGGAACCTAAGAAAACTGAAGAAGCTCTTTCTGATCCTGATTGGGTGATTGCTATGCAAGATGAACTCAATCAATTTAAACAACAAGAAGTTTGGAAGCTGGTACCCAGACCTACAGACAGACCAGTAGTTGGCACAAGGTGGGTATTCAGAAACAAACTTGATGAAGATGGCACAGTGACGAGAAATAAAGCAAGACTGGTAGCAAAGGGTTACTCTCAATCTGAAGGCATTGACTATGATGAGACCTATGCTCCAGTGGCTAGACTTGAGGCCATAAGAATATTCTTGGCATTCGCAGCATTTTCAAACTTTAAAGTTTATCAAATGGATGTCAAGAGTGCTTTCTTGAATGGCAAGCTAGATGAAGAGGTTTATGTAGAACAGCCCCTGGCTTTGAAGATCAGGATTTAATTGACTATGTCTACTTCCTTTTCAAGGCTGTCTATGGTCTTAAGCAAGCACCAAGGAAATGGTATGACACTCTCTCTGAATTTTTACTTGAAAATGATTTTGTTAGAGGTGTCATAGACAAAACTCTCTTTACAAAGAAACATAAGAATGATACAATTATAGTCCAAGTCTATGTGGACGATATAATATTTGGGTCTACTAATGATCTTTTGTGCAAGAAATTTGCGAAGTTAATGCAGGGTAGATTTGAAATGAGCATGATGGGTGAGTTGAAGTTCTTTCTTGGATTGCAAATAAGTCAAAGGACAGATGGAATATTTATCTGTCAATCCAAGTATGTCAAAGAGCTTCTCAAGAAGTATCAAATGGAGGACTCTTCTTCAGCAAAAACACCATCATCCACAGCTGTCAAATTTGGAGCATGTGAAAATTCTGTCAAGGTAGATATCACAAGCTACAGAGGTATGATAGGCTCATTACTTTATCTTACTGCGAGTAGACCTGATATTATGCATGCTACGTGTTTGTGTGCAAGGTTCCAATCGGATCCTAGAGATGTTCATCTCATTGCTGTTAAAAGAATTCTGAGATATCTTAAGGGTACGCCTAATCTAGGCATCTGGTACCCTAAAGATTCTGGTTTTAATCTTGTTGGATATACAGATTCTAACTATGCAGGAAGTGTTGTGGATAGAAAAAGCACATCTGGGAGTTGTCAATTCCTAGGTGGTAGACTAGTTTCCTGGTACAGCAAGAAACAACAGACAGTTTCCAACTCAACGGCTGAAGCTGAATATATAGCTGCTGGAAGCTGTTGCGCACAGATTTTGTGGATCAGAAATCAGTTGAGAGACTATGGCTTTGTGCTTGATAAAATTCCAATTTTATGTGATAATACAAGTGCCATAGCAATCTCTAACAATCCTGTGCAGCACACAAGGACAAAGCATATTGACATCAGATTTACTAATTTTAATCCCTGATTTGCAATGGCTGGTGCTTATAATAATTTTGAACTTGTGAATCACAATTATATTGGATACTTTAATCCCGAGGATTGCCCAGTGGATCGGTTCAAGCCCTGGATAAAGTTTCTAAATGAGCAAAATCTCTGTAGTCACTCTATAACTGCAAATGTTCCAATGAAATTTGGTCCACTCAAATTAATGTGTACTACAGCTGTCTCAGATGAAAGATCGTTTTCATTCGATTTTAATGGCCAGACATATACAGTGGATGAATCTGTCTTCAATGCTGCTCTGGAACTTCCTACTGAACGATTTGCTGAATTGCCTTCAAATGATGAGTTGACTCAATTTTTCACAAATATCAACTATCATGGTCAACTGAATCTGAAACGACCACTCAAAAGCAATCTTGTTCAAGAATGGAATATCTTCTTCGAAATCATAGCAAAGGTGTTTGCTAATTCTACAAAGAGCAACAATACTGTCATCACAGGTATGTTACAGTCAATTGGTTTCGCTATTGCTCACAATAGAAGAATCAATTTTGGCAGTTTGATATGGCCTATTCTGCTGAATCGATTGAAGAAGGCTACAAAGAACTTTGGAAAAGGTAAACCGGTTAAGTGTCATTATCCTCGATTCTTGACACTAATTTTTAATCATCTAATGCCTAAGGATCAACCTGCTCCGTTTTCAAATGATCGAATTCAATGGTCTGGTAAACCAAACAAGAAGTTCTACACCAGGCTGGACACTTCTAAGGTCTTGTTGCATGTTCCTGTAGTCATAACACCTTATATGTCTACATACATACATTTGCCAAATGTCATGCCACAGCCAGATGCTGTGGTACCCTTAGTTCAACAAGCTCTACAGCCTCAAGCAGAACAAGTTCCAGTACCTCAACCTGATTCTGAACCCTTGAATGTGCTTGAACATCAACTTCCAGTGGATCAACACACTCAGAATGAAGATGATGTACATGTCAATGATCAGGTATTTGACTCAACTCCGCTACAATCTCAATATCTTTCTGGTAGTCAAATGATTGTGAGAAGTGACCAAGGGGTTGTAGATCCACAACCTTTATCCCAGGTCAATGCACCAAACACTGATCCTAAATTCTCCAAACACTATCGTAGAAAGAAATTGTCATTCAAGAGAGCTATTCCCAGTAGTGATAGTGTGAGTGAAACAAGTTTGCCATCTCAAAAGAAAAGTAAAACCATGTCAAAGGCAATCTTAAACCCATTCATTCCTTCAAGCTCACCCCTGTTACTCACAATGGGGGAAGATATTTTTGCAAATGAAGCTGAAAATATTGTAATGCAAATGGAGCAAGTTACAGTGCCTGCCATTGTTACGGCAGAAGAACCTTCACAGGTTGATCGGGATTTGCGAAATCCCATTGCACCACCACTGACCTTCCAAGAGGAGGCTAGGGTGATCTCCAGTGCAGGTACAATGGATGCAGCTAAGGATAATGAGAGGAGTGATGTGAGAATTACTTCAAATCTGAGTGATACACCAGCACGTGAGGTGAGTGATACTCAGAGAGCTATTGAAGTGAGAGCACACAATGACACATACACTTTATCTCTTATTACTCAACTCAATCAGATGAAAGAAAGCCTTGCTCAAGCTGAAGAGGACAACAAAAACTTGAGGTTTGATATGGACAACATGAGAACTATCTTCAACAACAAAATCAATGCACTGAAACTCTCTCAACAACAAGCAGTTGAAGACTCTGGAGATGTCACAGTGGCTCAAGATCTTATTATCTCATCTATGGCTAATCAAATTGAAGATCTTCAGAACAACATAAATGAAAATCATTTAACCACTGAACATCGTCTCAGTCAGATTGAAAAGCAAAGTGATAATCAAGCAAAGGGGTTAAGACATTTATATAATATCATCAGCAGAACTCACTCACTTACAGCAGAAGAGAAGAAATTCTTTGGAGGTAGTGATGGAAGTGACCCTGGAGCTGGTACAAGTCACAAGACTGTAGAGGATTCCTCAACTAAGGGGGAGAAATCTAGAGGGGGAGCAAGTGCAAGTGCAAGTAAAGAAAAATTTGAAGATAAGAGTGAAGGGAAGAAGACAACTCATCAAGCAGCAGAACAGGAAGATGATGATGTAGAAGGTTTTTACTATACAGGTGAACCTGATATTGATCTGTTTGCTGACTTACAGTTTCCTGATGTTGGTGAAGAATTTGAAGAACCAGATCTCAGTTTTTGGGATGATGAAGAGCAAATAATTCCTGATTCTGTTGAAACACAACAGGTGAATTTTGAAGCAAACAAAGAACTCGAACAGAATGAAGCTAATCTGGCTATGAGAGAAGAAAGACTCAAGAAAACACTTGAACAGTTAGCTCATAATGAGAGACTTCAAAAGGCAGAACAGGAAGCACTTCAAAAGCAACATGCTCAGAAACTGGAAGCTAGGAAGATGTACATCAAGTACAAAAATGGTGAAAAGTGGGAACGTGCTCAAAAGGTAATTGACTCACCACAAACTTCTGACTATGATGATCGTCGGATGATTGCTATTTTTGAAAGCTTTAAACAGAAGAACCCTATACATGATATGTATTTGAAAGCTTTAAAGACAGAAATTGTGAGAATAACCACTGCATCTGATCCAAAGAATGGTGAGCTACTTATCTTTGTTGAATGTCATAAGCTCGGATCTCACAAAGTATCGCTTCAGTTCTTCTATGATAGATCCCTGTCAGAGCTTTGGGTGTTGAGACCAAAAGTAAGAACATCTTCTGAACTAGGAATACTGCTTCATGAAAAGTTTCAAGAGTTTGCTGAAAGAGCTGGTCCTGAAGTTATAAGTGACCCTCCACAAGTTAAAATTCTCAAGGGAGAAGTCATTCATACTGTTAATCTTCAGACAGACGAATTGTATACACATCTTGCCAGACACTTGGTATATGTTGAATATGCTCTTCGGAATCATGGTTTTGCATCACAGGAAAAGATTGAAGCTGCAAATCATATTCGATCCTATGCTCAGACCAACATGAAGAAGTACAAGCAGTATCAAGGTGAGTTTAGAAAGAAGCTTGGAATACCATTGGTTTATCCTACAGATGTGGCATCCAGAAGGGATTTACTTGTTGATTCAGAAATGATCAAGAATCTACCGGACATGGATGAACAAGAAGAAGGAGAAATCAATGAGAAAGAAAGTGGTAACTGATGATTAGCTCTACAAGTTATATCATTAGAGCTTTGATAGAACAAGATAGGATAATTATCTTATATGATCAGTCTAGAGGATCATCTATCTTGTATTTATCTTGTCTGTTTGAATCTGGACAATGTTAATATAAACCAGAACTTTTACATTATTTACTTAGCATTTAAAGTGTTTTCTTTTACTTGTTTAATTGGGATTAGTTGAAGAATCCTCTAGGTATTTGCTTGTTATTGTGTAACAAACAAATAGGGGGAGATTGAAAGGCATATGACTCAGCCTATTTGTAGTTCGAGGATCCTAATCCAATTAAACTAGATTGTAATAAGTAAATAATATCAACTGTCGCAGGAATCTCAAAAGATGATAACCGTCAGAAGAAAAATCAACAAGTCAATCTATAGTTTTGATGTTTTACACTGGAAGAAGATTCAGATATCTGATCAGGCCTCAAGGTAGCATTGAAACAAGTGGATTCATTTTCAAAGACAGAGATTTCTATTAGTGACAAGAAACAATTTCAGTACCGAATGATTGATGAGAGTGAAGAGTATAAAAGACCACAGTGTTAAAAGTCACGATGAAGAACAGAGATTGGAGTTAGTCGTTCATGAACCAGACAGTACATCGAACGTCAACATCATGCCACTGTATGTTCCTTATTATAATTACGTGGTTTTCAGCGGAGTATTGACTATTAAAGAATTTATATTAATTCTATTTTAATTGATTAAGTCAAGTAATTAAGTTAATAAATAAATTAATTCTATCAGAATTAATATATTTGTTAAAGTGATTATTAGATTAATTAAATAAGAATTAATATGAAAAAGAATTAATTAGTTAAATGATTTTTGATAAGTCATTTAATTAATTATAAGCTGAAAAATATGAATGATATAACTATCAAACTGATAGTTATACCGATAGTCATATTCAGTTAAATAGAGATAGTCATATTCAGTTAAATAGAGATAGTCATATACAGTTAAATGGAGATAGTCATATTTCATTCAATTGGTAAGTTATACCAAATGTTATATTCATTTGGTAAGTCATACCGAATGTTATATTGACTAGTTAAGTTATACCGAAAGTTATATTTAAGCTGGACAGTCATATTACATTGATTTGATAGTCATACCGATTGTCATATTAATGTAAAATGATTGTCATATCAGTTTAAATCAAGTAATATGACTATGGCTGTGTATATAAGGCAGAGGAATGCAGAAGATTAAACACAAGTCGAACCAAGAACAAGAAAAATACACAGCAGCTGTTTTCTCTCTCTCTCAAGCTCAAGAACACCTTCAAATTTAATTCTGTAAATTCAAGTTCATCTCAGTTGTAATATCCTATCCATTGGAACTTGTTTACTTGTGATTCTTGTACTACTAGCGAATTAAGTTTCCTAGTTCACAAATTGATATCTTGATTTTATTAACTAAATTAGCAAAGTTCATGTTGAATTTTCTAATTAGTTATTAATCACTTGATAATCATTTGGACTGATTTTGTAACACCCCTCAAGTTAATATATTGTTATATTCAACTTGAAATTTGTGTTATATTATTCCGCACAAAAATATTCGTTTAAGACAAAATTATTTAACGAATAAATTTTGAGAAAATGGTATAGATTGTATTCAACCCCCCCTTATACAATCTTAACGGACCTAACAACAGTACTCGGCTCCCAGAACTCCTCAACAAAATGGGGTAGTTGAAAGAAAGAATAGAACCTTGATTCAAGCTGCACGTACAATGCTAAGTGAATCAAGGCTTCCATTGAGCTTTTGGGCTGAAGCTGTCAACACTGCATGCTATACCCAGAATCGAACACTTATCAATAAAGACTTAATGAAGACACCATATGAAGCTCTACATGACAAGAAACCAACTCTCAAGTACTTCCATGTATTTGGGACAAAATGCTTTGTGCTGAAAGAAGGAGATGATCAAGGTGGTAAATTTGAAGAAAAAGCTCATGAAGCAATATTTATTGGTTATACTAGAAGAGCCTACAAGGTGTATCTTATTGATCAACAGAAAACTTTGGAAAGTGTCAATGTTACATTTGATGACACAAAACTCCCAAATATCCAAAATGAAGATCCATCTGAAAAGCTTAAGTTTGATGATATGTCAGACTCAGATTCAGATGATGACAATCAACCTGACGTTGTTGCTGATAATAATAATCCAAATGTTGGTGGTAATGATCAAGGTGATGCTGGTGAAAACAATGATAATTTTCAAGACACCACTGATACTCTTGAACCATCAACAAGTCAAACTGGCAACAACTCAGGGGAGATAATGAAGGGTCAACAAGTCATACTCAACATCATACTGAAGAACAAAGCGAATCGTCAAGATCAATTCTTCCCAGACAAACTGTTTGGAATAGAGCTCATCCTTTTGAGCTGATTCTTGGTGATCCAGATGTTGGTGTGAAAACAAGAAGAGCTTATCAGAATCAATGTAATTATTCTGGGTTTCTGTCTGTCATGGAACCTAAGAAAGTAGAAGAAGCTCTATCTGATCCTGATTGGGTGATTGCTATGCAAGATGAACTCAATCAATTTAAGCAACTAGAAGTATGGAAGCTGGTACCCAGACCTAAAGATAGAAAAGTGGTGGACACAAGATGGGTATTCAGAAACAAACTAGATGAAGATGGCACTGTGATAAGAAACAAAGCAAGACTGGTAGCTAAAGGTTATTCTCAAGCTGAAGGCATTGATTATGACGAGACCTATGCTCCAGTGGCAAGACTTGAGGCCATCAGAATATTCTTGGCATATGCATCCTATTCAAGATTCAAAGTTTATCAAATGGATGTCAAGAGTGCCTTTCTGAATGGTAAGCTAGATGAAGAAGTGTATGTAGAACAGCCTCCTGGTTTTGAAGATCAAGATCATCTGGACTATGTCTACTTTCTTTACAAAGCTATCTATGGTCTTAAGCAAGCCCCAAGAAAATGGTATGACACTCTTTCTGAATTTCTATTAGAAAATGGTTTTATAAGAGGTGTCATAGACAAAACGCTCTTCACTAAAAGACATAAGAATGATATAATACTAGTCCAAGTCTATGTGGATGATATTATATTTGGGTCTACTAATGAGCTTCTGTGCAAGAAGTTTTCTAAGTTAATGCAGGGTAGGTTTGAAATGAGCATGATGGGAGAACTGAAATTCTTTCTTGGATTACAAATAAGTCAGAGACAAGATGGAATATTTATTTGTCAATCTAAGTACATCAAGGAGCTCCTCAAGAAATATCACATGGAGGAGTGCTCATCAGCAAAGACACCATCAACTATAGCTGTCAAAATTGGTTTATGTGAAAGTTCTGCCAAGGTAGATATCACAGGCTATAGAGGTATGATTGGTTCATTGCTTTACCTAACTGCTAGTAGACCAGATATAATGTTTTCCACATGCTTGTGTGCATGGTTCCAAGCGAACCCTAAAGAAATCCATCTCACTACTGTCAAAAGAATCTTAAGATATCTAAAGGGTATGCCTAATTTAGGCATCTGGTACCCTAACGAATCTGGTTTTACTTTAATTGGATATACAGATTCTGACTATGCAGGAAGTGTTGTAGACAGGAAAAGTACATCTGGGAGTTGTCAATACCTAGGTGGAAGGTTGGTATCCTGGTTCAGTAAGAAACAGCAAACAGTTTCCAACTCTACAGCCGAAGCTGAATATATAGCTGCTGGAAGCTGTTGTGCTCAGATCTTATGGATAAGGAATCAATTAATGGACTATGGCATTGTATTGGAAAATATTCCTATTTTATGTGATAATACAAGTGCCATAGCAATCGCAAGCAATCCTGTGCAGCACTCAAGGACAAAGCACATTGACATAAGGTATCATTTTATAAGAGAGCATGTAATGAATGGTACAGTGGAACTACTATTTGTAGGATCTGGAGATCAAACTGCAGATATTTTTACTAAGTCGCTTAATGAATCCTCATTCACTAGAATTGTTAGTGAATTGGGTATGTTAAATAGTCCTAGTAATTAATATCTGAAATTTGATCTTTAATAATTTTACAAGTGATTATTTTTTCTGTGAATATTTGTTGTTTGAAATCACTTGAATAATTATTTTACCATATGATTTTCTTGTTTGTTTAATTATTTTTCACTTTGTTTATTCATATTATTTAATACTTCATACTTCTGTATTTTTAGAATAATTGTAGATATTTATTTCTATTTTAATAATTAATTTATCATATGTTTTGTAATGTTTGTCCTGTTAATATTGCTTTGTTTTCGTTAATAGGTTAGCATATGGTATGTATAATTATTTTTATTATTTGTTTAATTTTATATAATATTTTTATTATTTATATAAATTATTTGTATATTTTATAGTGTTTTTAATGTTTGTTTAAAATAATTATGACTTAAAATTAGTTAAAACTCTCAATATGACTTATAAAATTCGGTATGACTTCGACTTAGATTAAGTCTATCTCGAATTTCGACTTAGATTAAGTCTATCTCGAATTTCGACTTAGGATTTGGTCTATCTCGAATTTCGACTTAGGATTTGGTCTATCTCGAATTTCGACTTAGGATTTGGTCTATCTCGAATTTCGACTTAGGTTAAGTCTTACTGAGTTTTGTAAGGTTAAGTCATATTCATGTGTTTGTAAATAAGTCTTAGCGAGTTTTTAGTTTAGTCTTATTCGATTTATTTTTAAGTCTTAATCATAACAGTCAGTTAAGTCTTGTTAATATTAAGTCTTAATTTAATCTTAGTTTTAATTAAGTCTTATTCAATGTACATATCAGTTATGTCTTAATATTTTTTAAGTCATATTCATTAGTCAGTGTAAATTAAGTCTTAATCACCTGTAAGTTAATTAAGTCTTAATTACTTATTTTTAAGTCTTATTCGTATGTATGTATTTTTAAGTCTTATTTGTCTTAATATAGTTAAGTCTTATTAGTAATATTTTTAAGTCTTAATCAGCTTACTTGTATATATATGAGAGTTAGTTGTTTTTAAGTCTTATTAACATTTCTATCAAGTTAAGTCTTATAGAACAACAAAGATACTTACATATACACACATATATACAAACCGTTCATGCCCAATTTTCGACCGATTTCTCTCAACTAAATCACGAATTAACCACTTATCTAGACTCCTTGCTTGATTATCTGTGTTTTGATGGTTTAAAATTGCGATTTTGTTCGAGTTTTGAAGGATTTTATTTTCGAAAAATCGGTTCTTAGATCTGTTTTTCTGGAAATCTGGGCTTGATTCTTGAAAAACTAAAAATACATGCGTGTTTGTGTGTGTAAGGAGATCATTGTGTGAATTTTTCAGAATTTTTAAAGAACTTTTAATTTTTCCGAATTTTTAATTAGTTATTAATTCGAAAAATTAAAATTTTAAATTAAAAATTTGTAAAATCTGAAATTTTCAAGGAAATTAAATCTTGATTAAAATGGCTGATCGATTTGAAATTATTAAACATAATTTAATCGGTTATTTTGATCCAGAAAAATGTTCAGTTGAACGTTTTCGACCGTGGATTCGGTTTTTAAATGAAAATTCACTGGTTCGCAATGCTTTGAGATTGGATGCTCCTCTGAAAATTGAACCTTTGCGAATCATGTGTACTACTGCTGTCATCTCTAATGATAACAGATCTTTTGTCTTCTCTGTGGGAGATAATCAGTACACAGTGAATGAAAATACAATAAATACGGTCTTAAATTTTCCAACTGATAATTTCGAAGAATTACCATCAGATCAAGAAATGATAAATTTTTTAAATGGTGTATTCTATCAAGACAGTCCTGATCAAACTGTCTGGAATAAAAAGAACTTCGTTCAGGAATGGGATTATCTGTTTGACACACTAGGTAGAGTCTTTGCCAACACTACAAAAGGGAACTTCGGGGTATTACCATCTTTCTTGCAGCATATTTGATATGCAGTTGCACACAACCGAAGGATTAATATTGGCAGACTACTGTGTGTTCCGATGGTTAGAAGGATCATTAATGCAAAGAAGAATTTTGATAATGGACATAAAGTTTCATGTTATTATCCAAGATTCTTATCATTGATTTTTAATCATCTTGTGGAACTAGAAAACCAAGCCCAATTCTTGAATGGAGAGTCACTGGCGTCAGGTAAACCTACTACCAGATTGTTCACTGAGTACAACAACAAGCCAAAATTTACAAATATACCTGTAGTTGTCACCCAATATATGTCAAACTATATACAACTATCAGTTATTGAACCTGTACCAGAACCTGAAGAACCAGAACAAAACCCTGAACCACCAGTGGAAAACATACTTGTTGATAATGAAAATCAAGGCAATCAACAAGTTGAACCTGCTCAGCAAGTTGTTCCTCAGTCAGCTGCTCTTGCTGTTGAACATCCAGTGCAAGAAACTGCATCTGTCCCTGAACCTGAATTGGATCAACCTATCTTATCAGAGACTATTGCGGAATCAGCTGACCAGGTATTGCCTTCTGTTCCTCAAACTACTACTTCTCAATCTATTTCTGGAACCCAAGTGGTTGGTAGGTCTGACCAAGGGGTTGTAGTACCACAACCTCTAACCAAGGTCGTAGAGCCAAACACTCAACCACCAAAACTCATATCTTTTCACTCCAGAAAGAAATTGCAAGTAAAAAGAAGTCGAATTAGTAGTGGCAGTATAAGTGAACCCACAGCTCTGCCTCTAGAAAAGAAAAGTAGAACTCAACCTGAGGCAACTGTAAGCCCGTCTGTATCCTCCCAACAGGATATGGAAATTGATATGGCCGTTACACAGTTACTAGAATCATCTTCTCAACAGGATGATTTTATTGAAATTCGCCATAGGGCCGTGGCACCTTGTAGTGAGTCAAGCACACCTTCCCTATTACTCACAATGGGGGAAGACATACCTTTAAATGAGTCTCAGGACACACTGCAAGGAGAGCACGTAGAGAATGTGACAGTGCCTACCATAGTTACGGTAGAAGAGTCTTCACAGGCTTTAAAGGGAAATCTTGGTTCTCAGCCAACTTTAATAGAACCATCATCTCCCCTCCCAGGACAAACACTCCTGGCTCCCACAAGGGATTTTCCACTCGCAGTTTCGACTGGAGAAGGTGGAAGGCAACTTGATCAATCTACTACTGAAGCAATTCAGTCAACAATTTTAAATGTTCAAGTAGATTTGATTAAGGATAGGGATTTGCGAACTCCCATTGCACCACCACTGACCTTCCCAGAGGAGGCTAGGGTGATTTTACATGCAGGTACAAATCTCGAAGCAGCTAAGGAATCTGAGAGGAGTGATGTGAGGAATACCATAAAATTGAGTGAAACACATGCAATTCAGGTGAGTGGATCTCAAAGTGAACGTCAGGTGAGCGCACACACTGACACATACACTCTCTCATTATTAGAAAAGAAAACTGCTTTGGAGAAAGAACTTGCAGTCAGCAAGGCTGAAACAGAAATCCTTAGAGAACAAGTGGGTGAGCGATCTTCTACATCCACCTCTGTCAACAGTCAGCTTGCTGTAATGAAGAAGGACATAAACTACTTAAAGACATCTTTCACCAAGAAGATAGAATCTCTCGAACTCTCTCATGAAAAGGCACTTGATGACTCTGGAGATATTACTGTTGCTCAAGACATGTTAATTTCTGAGATTTCCTTGAAAGTTGATAATCTACAGTCAGAGGTACAGCACAATCAAGAATCTACTGATTCTCGTCTGGACCAGATCGAAAAACAAAATGCACATCAGGCTAAAGGGTTAAAACATTTGTTTAATCTTGTAAGTCAAAGTCGCAAACCTACAAATGAAGAAATTGAATTCTTTACAAGTAAGGGTGGTGATGATGATGAACAGGATCCTGAAGCTGGGGCAACTGATAAGTCTGTAGAGGATTCCTCAACTAAGGGGGAGAAATCAAAGGGGTCACAAGATAAATCTAAAGAAAGAGATGGAGGAGAAGGTAAATCTGATAAATCTGGTAAATCTGACAAGGTGAAGATAAGAGGAAGAAAGTAGTTGAACAAACTGAAGAAGATATTCAAGACAAGAACACAGGTTATTATTACACGGGTGAACCGGATAACTTCGATGTTTTTGCTGATCTTGAATTCCCTGATCAAGGTGAAGAACTTCCTGAACCTGATCTTAGTCACTGGGAAGATGAAGGACCAGTGATATCTGAATTTGAAGCTTAACAAGCTGAGAAAGAATCTGAAGAATTATTTGCTCAAAGAGAAGCAAATTTGCAACTGAGAGAAGAAAAACTTCAAAAATCTTTAGAGCAAATTGCACGAAATGAAGAACTTCAGAAAGCTGAACAGCAAGCATTACAAAGACTACATGCTATAAATGTTGAGAAGAGAAAAACATACATCAGACTAAAGAGCGGTGACAAATGGGAACGTGCTCAAAGAGCAATTGATTCACCTCAGAGTTCTGATTATGAAGATCGTCGTCTTGGACAAATTCTCGAGGAATTCAAACTGGCAAATCCAATTCACGAAATGTATATAAAGGCCTTACAGGTAGAAGTCATCAGGATAACTACTGCATTTGAACCCAAATCTGATGAGCTAGTAATATTTGTAGATTGTCATAAAGTTGGAACATTCAGAGTATCTATTCAGTTCTTTTATGACAGATCACTGACAGAGATATGGGTACTTAGGCCTAAGGTAAGAACATCTTCTGAGCTAGGTGTATTGTTACATGAAAAGTTCAAAGAATTTGCTGAAAGAGCTGGACCAGAAGTGATTAAGGAACCTCCACAAGTAAAATTTCTTAAGGGAGAGGTACTTCACACAATCAATCTTCAGACAGATGAGCTATACGAACATCATGCAAAGCACTTGGTATATGCTGAATATGCTCTCAGAAATCATGGATACTTGACTGAAGAAAAGGTAATAGCTGCAGATCACATTCGTTCCTATGCACAAACGAACATAAAAGATTACAAGAAATTTCAAGGTGAACTTAGAAAGAAGCTTGGAATTCCTTTAGTCTTACCTCAAGGATTGTCGTCTAGAAGAGAACGTCTTGTTGATTCTGATCTACATATGAAACTTCAAGTCACAGATGAGCCAGAAGAAGGAGAATTCAGAAGGGAAGACAATTGAAGATAAAGATTTGCTCTACGTGTTATATCTTTAGAGCCTAGATAAATCTTGATAGGAATTTATATCATATGATCAGTCTAGAGGATCATCTATCTTGTATTTATCGTTCATGTTTGAATCTGGCAAATGTTAAATATAAACCAGAACTTTTTTTCATATTTACTTAGTATTTAAAGTTTTATCTTTCATTTGGTTAAGTTGGATTAGTTAAGGTATCCTCTAGGAATTTGCTTGTTATTGTCTAACAAACAAATAGGGGGAGATTGAAAGGCATATGACTCAGCCTATTTGTAGTTAGAGGATCCTAATCAACTTAAACCAAATTGTAATAAGCAAATATACATATGAACTGTCACAGGAATCTCAAGAAGTATTATCTGTCAGAAGAAAGAAGAAAAGTCAATCTATAGTTTTGATGTCATACACTGGAAGACGATTCAGTTATCTGATCAAGCCCCAGTACAGCATTGAAGTTTATGGATTCATTTGAACAGTGACAGAGATTTTTCGAGTGATAGTTTGAAGATCAGTTACAGTACAAGAGAATTGAGAGAAGAAATAAACCACAACCTAAAGTCAAAAGTGAAGAAGCGTCATTGAAGTTAGTCGTTCATGAACCAGACAGTACATCGAACGTCAACACAAATCAGTGGTAATTCTTTACTACCTTTAGTGGTTTGTAAGAATTAAATTAATTATTTATTGATTTAATTAAATTCATTTATAATTGATATAAATTAATTTAGTTGATTTAATTAAATGAATTAATTCTATTAGAATTAATTTATTAATTAAATTAATTATTGTATCAATTAAATATGAATTAGTTAAAACATTAACTAATTAAATGGATCAATAAGACTTAAAGAAAGAAATTTGATTAAGTCTTGGAGGAGGCAAAATTCGGTAAGACTTAATTAAGTCTTACTGACAGAAGCTTTTTCAGGATTAAGTCTTACCGACCAGATTTAAGTCCTACCGACCTCTGCCAGCTGTAATAAGTCTTACCGAAATTCTGATAAGTCTTACCGACACATTTTAGGTCATAATGGAGGTTTGTGTAAGTCTTATTGAAGGAAAATCAAGTCTTGGAAGCTGTTTAAGTCATGCTGGAGCAATTAAATATCCTACAGAAAGCCAGCAAGACCTGTTGTTGGTATAAAAGATCAGAACAGACCAGATTAAGTCATAACGGAGAAAACACAGCAGAAAACATATCATCAAGACCAGAATTCTCTCTCTCAAGAACACCAAGAACACCAAAGCTTAAACAATTCCCAGAAAATCAAGTTCTTCATCTTTGTGATATTCTATCCGATAGAACTTGCTTATTTGTGATTCTTGTACTACTAGCGAATTAAGTTTCCTAGTTCTTATCTTGATTATTATTAACTAAATTAGAAAAGTTCAAGTCGAATTTTCTAATTAGTTATTAACATCTTGATAAGTTGTTATACTGATTTTGTAACACCACATCAAGTTAATATACAGTTATATTCAACTTGAAATATTGTGTTAAATAATTCCGCAGATAAAATTTGTCTTTATCAAATTTAATTTAAAGGACAAATTTCGATAAAAAGGTTAAGATTGTATTCAACCCCCCCTTCTACAATCTTATCGGACCTAACACATATGTATCAGAAACAACAGATATACATATTATCACAACAACAGTTCCAAGGTATTTGAAACTTGCCTGGTAATCGGGTGTGGGTAGAGATAGCGTGTCCTGGGTCTGCTCGATGATCTATAAACAATCAGAACATTCGAGATTAATCACATAACACCTTTTAAAAGTCTAAGTATAAACTTCACTTAAGTATAAACTCTTTTTATCACCGATACGATCCGACATTCGTTCGTTATTAAGACATGTCATCACACCCACACTTGGTATATACTTAAGTCGTTCGTTTTCTTTTAAGGGGTTCGTTCGCGTTTAACCTTGATTCAAACATTTTTATAAAATCGGAAAACGATCCGTTTGACATGTGGTTTTCTCTCATACCTTCCTTATGACCTCTAGTATTTATTTACCAAGATTCTCCACTGAGTAACATGCTTTACGAGGGTTCAATTGAAGTTACAAACTTTTACGTACGGTTTCGAACCAATTTTTGTAATTTGAGCATAACTCCTAAACCGTAAGTCGGAATGTTTCGATTCTTTCACCAAAACGATCTATGACTCGAGATCTACAAGGAAATGTCATATTCATAACCAGTTAAGAGAATTAACCCTACCGCGATGCACGAATTCTTTAAGGTTATCGAAAATCGGGCATTACGACGGCTATAAATCGAATATTTCCAAATTCCAAACTTTCCAATAATCATAGTTTCCACTCCAAACAACATATACATGTTATTTAACCATGAACTAAGGCCAAACAATGCCTTTCCGTTCATCTAAACTATTTTATCCTTCACCAAAGCCCAATCATATTCAAGCTTATAATCATGCTAACACCATGACTACTTAGATCCATCAAGAACATGCATAAACATAAAGTAAGGCCTAGGGTTTCAAGAGTGTTATACCTTCCTTGGGGTGTGTATGCACTTAGTAAGCCTTGTATAGCCTCCATGAAGCTTGGATCATCAACCAAAATCAAGATCCAAGAATTTTGTTCTTGAGGTTACTATTCATCCTCCACTTTGATGATTTTATTGAAAATGGAAAAAGTGGTGTTTGAGGCTAAGATTTCTAGGGTATCATTTTTATGAAATATAGGATCTATGATCAAATTTTTGAGATCAAACAATGGTGGGAAGGATGATTTCCTCCCTTGAATTAAAGGAAAAGCCGAATGGCTATAAGAGGGAGAGAGAGAGGTTTTTGCTTGCTTGGTTTCATCTCATCTTGCATAAAGTGAGCAATAATGCAAGATATTTGTTTGGCTAACCATAGTTTAGTTGATGGGTTAAGGCTTGGTTAAGGATTTGTTATCATGTGAGCAAGAGTTGGTGTCTTATGGTGCACCTTTTTGCTAACTAGATTGGTTTGTTTCCAATGGTGCTAGTTCCCTTGGTGACTACTTAGTTCCTTACTCCACCCACTTGCACATGTTGTCTCTTGGTTCTCTGCTTGTTTCTTTGTCCGGTTATTGCTCAATTTCATTGATCGTTCGGAGGAATAACTCAACCGTTTCTAGTTAGGGTTTTACCGGAAACCTTCTTAATATTTATACTATCATCCTCCATTCTCTTTAATAATTCTTGAACCTATTTTCCTTAAATCCCTTCAATAATTTCTTAAGTCTTTCAGTGTCCAGGGAAATCTCGGGGAAAATAAAAGTGCTGTTTTTCAGAATCCGACAGCTTTTACATGCACTCTTTTTCCCCCTCGATCACTAATACGAACTCAGAATTTCATTCCTGGTACTTCTATATAGCTTCGTCTAATAATATTCCTACGTCCACCAAAATCACTATTCACCACTTATTCTTTTAGGGTTATATAGATGTCCCGGTTCTCTTTCAATCGTTCCTTAACCCTTTTACGGAACCACTGGACTGATAATAGATACCGATTTGGATGACATAAGAATAACCTTCCCCCTTGAAATTATCAAATCTTAATTTCCTAGGAGATAGATAATTCTTATCTAGATTGTCAAACAATAGCATTATTCATGACATATAAGTATCTGAATCCATATCCATTCCATAATAAAAGTTTTAATTCCTACCAAAAATCGGGGTTCTTACAGTCTCCCCTCCTTAAAAGGATTCCGTCCCGGAATCAGGTAGGAAGCAAGAGTAGTTTGTCTGTCATTTCACCTTTCAGCTTCCGGGTCAATTCCTAGTCGTTCTACCCTTTCTCAGCACTTCTACTGGTGCTACAATACGTACTTTATCCTTTTTCCATCAACTTTGCTACTTTTCGTACAACACACTATCCGGGTTATGCTCTTACTCAGTCTTATCCTTATTGATACCTGCAGTAACATTGGTATCACTATCACACTGCGAATTCGGAGGTAACCTCGCTCGCACTGCGCATTTCCTGATAGCTTTAATCTTCGCAATCTCGGTCAATATAGAGAAGTGGAAAGATTTATTGAGAGATCACTATGATCAATTGAGCATTTGTTATATTGTATAGTTAGTACAGAAGGGGGCCAGCCTTTAGTACTTGACAAGAAATTAAACAAGTTATGGTACTCCACGTAGACTTCTATCACATAGACAGATAGTCACGTAGTAGTACCTCCCCTCCTTAAAGGGTTGTTCTTCTCAATTCATAAAGAAGATGAATAAGAGAGAAGAAAAGAAAAGAGTTCTAAAGGATTATAGAAAGTTTTCATGATTGTAAAATATCATACTCAGAATTTACCTCTGAACTATAGAGGTTCATCAAAGAAGAAATTAATCATAATTATATCCAATACTATTTGATCGCAATCTCACGTGTCAACATATCTTGCTGCTTTGTCCATTATTCTATGGACCTATACTTTTGTTTAATCTTAGCAACGCTTACTTCAGAAAATTCCTTCAACCTTTTAGGTTAAATCTTAGGTTTCTCGCTTGACATCATTGTTACTGACATCCCATGCCACGCTACTAACTCTATCATATTCACAATACTAACACTGTCCGGTTGTCATCCCGAGAATTCATCAGAAAACCCATTTATTAATCCATTCATAACATTCCTTGCTTCACATTCCATAGTTGCTTTCCTAATCTTTTATTTATCAATCACATCCTTCTTATTATCTGATTTTTATTTACTTCTGTTATTTACTTCCACCTTCATCTCTTTATTGAGACATCTTTTGCACTTGGTACCTCCTTATTGGTATCCCGTCACATTTACTCTATAATCATCACATTATTCCAATTTAAACTTTCCGAAATGAATCTGGCCGGTCCCTTTAACTTAGATCTAATATATAATCTACTTCTGACTACCTTGTTTCTCATCACTTGTTCTTTTCTACCCGTGATTTTCCACAGGTTGTTCTTCGTAAGTCAGACCAGGTCGTATATCTACCTGCTCGCACCCTTATCATCTATCGAGCATCTACATTTTACCGGCGTAGCCTTGCTACATGAAAGACGTTACGATCATGCTATAAGTTTTGGGGGTAGAGCTGGCTCGAATGCCACCTTCCGAACAATTTTAAACTCTCAGGTGGCCAAATAAGTCTCATTAATTCTTTCTACGGGAATACATTTAGCATCATGAATCATCAACCTCATATTCTCTATCTTGTTTGCGCAGAAGTACACTAACACAAACTTGCTTGTCATTCATCAACATGCCATTTAGCTTATCAATAGCAGCACTTTCTTTATCTTTACGTTGTCATCTACTTTCTTAGAAGAATCACCATCGCTTGTTGTTCACGTAATGCGTTAATAACTAACCATACGGGTTTCAAATCCTTTAGGGAGACAAAGTAATCACTATTACTTATCCATAAGGAACACTTCGTGAACTTGATGTAGAGATTACATGAAGTAGATAAAATTGCAGAAGAGTTTCAAGCATCGCAGCTATGTCCGGTTGATGAAACTATCACTCATGCATCTTCCATAAAAGACTGGAAACTTAATGGTTTACTTCATCAATTTTGTATCATGGTCCTGGTTTGCCTCAAAACGGGACCTTCTAAGGTGTGTAGTTTGCTTAAGACGATATCGGGAATCGAATCTTTACTTAAACTATTATTACCGTCGATTCTTGCACAGTCATCAGAAGGAATGTAAATTCCTTCAATCCGATATGACCTTCAAGGTCCTTCCAAATATCATTCTGTTCCCTCGGTATGCACATTTGCAATTATTCCTCTATACTTAGAGTGTCGACCACCTCATTGGCCTTTCCTGATAATAATAATTTCTTGTAATCAATGTTCTCTGGATACATTCCAACTCAAATTTTTCTACCTCATTCCCATCACTGTTTGGTGAAAGCATTCTCCCTTAAGCTTTGCTGAAGGAGAAAAATATAACTATCAGTCTTTTTGCATAAGTTATTGCTTCCACCTTCCCGTGGGAACTTTATCAAAGTTACTCTCGATCATACCTAGGATATTTGTTCTCTTAGTTCTTTCTTGTTCTAGGATAATCTCAACCTTCTTTGGCTCCATCCATACCTCATAATGGTTTCATACATGCCTCATCTGGCATTATTGTTATCGTGTCTTACATTCTCTACCAAGCTTCTATTTTGAAACTCAGAATGTTAACTTTTTTCTTGTAAGGTTTCTTAGGTCGTCCTCATCATTCCTCCTGTATTTTCTAGGTACAGGGTATATCAAAACGTCATTGATCAATACTCTAATAATTCTATCTATGTTCTTTCCAGAACTCTTTTTAATAATCCTTACAGGTCATTGTTGCCTTAGCAAATCCAACTCATATCATTTGAATTCACAATGTCTTTATTAGGGTTAATGCCATCCCATGTGCATTCCCGAAGGTTTGTCTTAATTTATGGATATCCTATGCTTAATTCAACTGCCAAGGAATTCTTGCATCATATAATTGGCAATCTGATCATGTATCCTTAATAAGGGTCTCTTTTCAATCATTCTCATTTGATAATCGATCGGTGGCTTAATGCTAACCTCTCCTTTAAGATAGTTGTCAGCCTATTTGACCTTCCAAAAGACAACGTATGTCTATCTGCTCTCTTACAGAACTTGGTAATGGTAGCAAGGATGTTCTGGAAGATATTGGTCGAGTTCAACGTGAATCTCTTAGTGCTTATCGTTCTTCTCAAAGGTACTTGCCTTAGGCAAAATTTATAAAACATACTGATCAATCTCTGACCATTTCTATACTCTCTTCATATACCTTCATTGTTTACTTTCCTCCGTCATAATATATTCATGGTATTCATTATACCCTAACATCATACATCTCAAGTCGCTATACTTCTATTTTTACTCGTAATCTTGGACAATCATATACACATGAATCACTTTAGTACGGGTGACCCCATTCAAAAAAAAAAGTCTAGTAAATTCCCAATCAAAACATGGGTTGCAAAGGGTTCAGTAGAAGATTCCTACGATCTCATTAATGTTTCCTTTATATCAGAAGCCCTTGCAGTCGGTGCTTACTTAGAAGCAACCCTGCTTTGTCCTTTCATTGCTGTTCTAGTCACTTGATACTCCTTTGTGACTTGGCCTCAACTGGCCATACTAAAATAAAAATATATAATTTTAGGGGTTGGCTAATAGCATTACTTTTCTAGCAATTGCCGGCATAGTGCCTTCTTCTTTGATACCTTTCTACCTTTCCAAAACTTTACTCCATATAAATCTTAATCGACTACTCGGCACCGTCTTCGGTCACCTTTCCTCAACTTTTATTTTTTCAACTATTCTTATCAATCCCACGTGCCACACAAGCTTACCATTCCTGGAATAACAGCCTTTTCATTTAAGTCAATCCCGGAATTTCTCAGTCTGGCTGGTTTCTTACTTACATTTCCTGTTTCCGTCCAATCTCAACTTCATCATTATATTTCTACAATCAATCGCGATAATCGGGGTCTGTCCACCAACCCATATAGCGGCTACCTTACCCAATTCACGGGGTTCGCCCTAGTTTCTACTCTCTTCCATGACGTTCTCTGATAATCAGAAAGACAAGGTTTGCCAAAATTCGTTAAAGTTCTTTCTAGAATCAGGGAAATTTTGGTCAATCTATCCACCTACTGGTAACATTAAGGAGACCAGTTTCGAAACCTAAAGAATAATTCTATGAACCTCCAAGCAGGTATAACCATAAGCAGTCATAATTAACGAAATAATCGTCATCAGGTGGGAAGTTTAACCACTGGAGAGGAACCAATTATATACATCCCTTAGAAGGGAATCAACAGTTTCAAACTGAAACCTATCACAACGTCCTGATACCTATACGTTCTGATATTCAATATTACCAAATGTCAGTCTACCTAACCACTAGTCTCAAAAGGAACACCACCGTCGGGGTTAATCGTTCCACAAGATCGGCACTACCAAGGCCATTCGTATCTGGTGAACCGTGCTGTCCGAATGTATCCGCAAGTACTTTGTCGTGCTGCGATAGCACACATCCTAATCCTTTATACGAAGCATTGTTGGAAGCAAAAAGTCTCCTTTTTCCATTAAGCAATGCCAACCCTTGGTCATTACCAATTTCGTCTTTTAGCTCCAGGAAGATTTTCTCACATTTTTCTCTTTAACTGCTGATCGTATTACTTGATCCATTATAATTCCGCGTCGGAGTAAACTTAAGGTAACTACTATAATCCATTCAAAGAAAAGAAGGAATTTAATATTCCTCTGAATCACATGCATCTAACGTTTCTGGTTCGTCATTTAACTTTGTTGAAATAACCCTATACTCAGTCTCTGACGGTAGTCTCATTACGAGTTTATCTTGACTCACTGGTCTTATCTTCCGGTAGGTTCTGAGACCATTGTCTTGCTTGCTACTTCCTTATATAACTTTACCCAATTATACTATTAGTTCCCAATGTCTTTACTTTCTACTGATTCATTCATGAACATTTCCCTGAATAAAACCACCTCATTAACCTCACTTTAGTTCCAAAAATTATAACCTAGGACATCTGCCTTCTCATGGCGAATTATTACTGACAATATTCATATTAATTCATTTATCAAATGATATGGCACTTACTACCTCCTTCTCAACTATCCCTAGGGACTCTGCTCATCGTCCTATATCGATGTCTTTGATAATCATAGATCTCTCTAGCTCTTTCTTCGTTAATATGAAAGTCTCTAAGGATTCTTATCTATTCCCGTATTAGATCTCAAGTGATTCTTCCAATCCGTCTTACTTGCTGGTACTACATCCAGTAGTCCGGCTACGAATCCAACATGAATCTTCAGTTCTTTTGCTAATAGCTCGGTTCTTTATGCTCACTTTTCTGAACACTATACCTTAATCATCACAGTCTTTCTGGCTGCAACCCTCATTCCTCAAGGGTAGCTCTTTCTCCTAACTCTATTTTCCTTATCTACTGGAACCTCTTCCGAGTCTCTAGTAGGGTACTCTTATCGAATTTACCAGCTGATCTTTAGCGTATAAAACATCATCGCGCTGCTGCTCGTATGCCTCAAGGTCTATCGCCTTACTCGTCGATACGATATCGAGCTAAGTTACTATCATGATACTTAAGAGTTCCCATAAGGGTTTTATATGTTAGCACTACCTTAAGTAGTCCGACTATGAACTTGGCAAGAGTTCTAATTATCTTAGTGAATTTATTGTTTTAACGTCGCCTCATCTCTGGGGTTTATAACGTACGCTCTGATACCATTTCTGTAACACCCCCAGATCCGGGGTCCGGGATCCGGTCGTTACGGTCTCCATTTCTGTCCACAATACTTGAACTTACTTCAATATAAAATAAATTACATCTTTATGACCCAACACAACAATATAAAACACACCCGTTATAGTCCCAGAGATGAAATCAGAGTAACAATCAAATTTTATTAATCACAATATGAGTTCTTACAACCCAAAAGAATTTCAATATGAATACATACTCTTTGCCATCCCTTTACATAAGTCATACTAGCCCATATACTTGGTACTGAAAGGATGAATCTATCCTACCAATAGCTTTCTCTTCGGCTATGGTAGTCTCATTGTCCTCGCCAGCGTCGAGTGCGCCTTGTGCGAGTCATCTGGTCTAGCTGTTGTTGTGATATAATAATAAAACAAGGGTGAGCAATAGCCCACCAACAATAATGTATAACTGAACGATAATATATAACAGTTCAAAAGTATCTTTCAAACCATATGCCATGCATTTACGGCAATGATGCCAGTATAACATAAACGATGAAGTTACAAGGTAACTCAAATTGCATATATAGGTGGGAATATTTGCTATGTCAAAGATAAACAAGATATTGTCATTTATCATAAAAGAGGAACTTGTAGGAAAAATATTGCAATTCCAATTATGAATACTTTTCCAATACTGCCAACAATGATAATGTTGCAGAAAATAAATGAATTTGAATGATGAACTAATGCTGGAGTATTCACCGCGCCCGCTGTTCCAATCCTTACGATGATCAGTCGCAGATTGTACAGCTCAATATAGATTTACTACTGGTAGAAGGAAGAGCTGACGGATTTACTTGTCTACCGCCTTGTTAGATCTCCCCGGCCAACGGTTGGGCCAATGGGATGGACCGGTGCTACTCGGCCTCTTACACGACTCCATGTTCGAAAAGAAGTTCACGACTCTGAACGTAAAGTTCGTTCCCCTTTCCCCAAGTATGATACTTGTTGATAAGACTCCACAAAGTAGTCGTATCTAGTTGGAAAGGAAAATTCAACATTGTCAACAAGATAAATAACATTTCTCAAGTAAGGTTCCCCTATAATATGGAAGTTTGAGCGAGCATTTAAATTCTTTTAAGATAGATTTAAATGAAAAATAAAGAGTTGGGAACCTTTCCTTGATAAAATGGTCGTAAAATGACTCCGAAATATTTTACATAATATCTGAAGTTGAAAGATAATCTTCGAATAATATAAATCATTTTAAAAAGAATTTAAAAGAATTAAATAAATATTCCAAGAATATTTATTGAATCAATATTAATTACGGAATATTATTAAATCATAATATTGCTCGTAAGTAATCCTCGAATGAATATATAGAATTATTTACTAAATAAATCCCTCCTTAAATGAATATTCAAAATAATATTCATTAAATAATTAAACTCCAATAAATATTTAAAATAATATTCAATAAATAAGTCAAACCTTAAATGAATATTTGAAAATAATATTCATTTAATAAATAATCTTTTAAATGAATATCCGAATAATATTCATTTAGTAATCAAAACTTTAAAGGAATATTCGAAATAATATCCCTTAAGTAAAAAGAACTTCCAATGAATATTTTTAAATAATATTTATCAAGTACATAAAACCTTAAATGAATATTTGAAAGTAATATTCATTTAATAAATAAAATTCCAATGAATATCAAAATAATATTCGTTAAATAATCAACTCTAAATGAATATTCGAAACTAACATTCATTTAATATCTCTCGACTGAGATAATACTCGAGTAACATTCCTCGAAAGATTTCCAAGTAATTGATACTTTATGGAAATATAAATAATGTTTAATGATAACATTCCTCAAAATAAATAATAATCTGCCGTTGGAATCCCTCCGGGTTTCCACGACTATTATATATCTCAAAATACCGACTCCCGGTCTATATTTAAGAATGAATATCATATGCCCTTCGCAAAGGGTCTTACCAAAATAATCCGGCTTATAACTGATAATTCGTATCTAGTCTATAAGCCAATATCAATTCAGGGAACAGGTATCATAATATAATTTGACAATAGGCATGCATGCTATGGCATATGTATCAGAAACAACAGATATAAAAATTATCACAACAACAGTTCCAAGGTATTGGAAACTTGCCTGGTAATCGGGTGTGGGTAGAGATAGCGTGTCATTGGTCTGCTCGATGATCTATAAACAATTAGAACATTCGAGATTAACCACTTAACACCTTTTAAAAGTCTAAGTATAAACTTCACTTAAGTCGAAACACGTTTTCGAATTATCTCGTTATACACCTTTTAGTGTAACTCTTTTTATCAACGATACGATCCGACATTTGTTCATTATTAAGACATGTCATCACACCCACACTTGGTATATACTTAAGTCGTATAAGTTCTAAAGTCGATCGATTATGAACCGAGATTATACCTCGAGTTTTATCGTTCGTTTTCTAAGTTATAACCAAAGTTATACTTTTAAGGGGTTCTTTCGCGT
Source organism: Saposhnikovia divaricata (assembly GCA_036435485.1). Lineage (NCBI taxonomy): Eukaryota > Viridiplantae > Streptophyta > Magnoliopsida > Apiales > Apiaceae > Saposhnikovia > Saposhnikovia divaricata. The sequence goes on from CM071599.1 coordinate 42,710,841, forward strand.
TTAACCTTGATTCAAACATTTTTATAAAATCGGAAAACGATCCGTTTGACATGTGGTTTTCTCTCATACCTTCCTTAGGACCTCTAGTATTTATTTACCAAGATTCGACACTGAGTAACATGTTTTACAAGGGTTCAATTGAAGTTACGAACTTTTACTTACGGTTTCGAACCAATTTTTTTAATTTGACCAAAACTCCTAAACCGTAAGTCGGAATGTATCGATTCTTTCGCCAAAAAGATCTATGACTCGAGATCTACGAGGAAATGTCATGTTCATAACCTGTTAAGACAATTAACCCTACTGTGATGCACGAATTCTTTAAGGTTATCAAAAATCGGGCATTACGACGGCTATAAATCGAATATTTCCAAATTCCAAACTTTCCAATAATCATAGTTTCCACTCCAAACAACATATACATGTTATTTAACCATGAACTAAGGCCAAGCAATGCCTTTCCGTTCATCTAAACTATTTAATCCTTCACCAAAGCCCAATCATATTCAAGCTTATAATCATGCTAACACCATAACTACTTAGATCCATCAAGAACATGCATAAACATAAAGTAAGGCCTAGCGTTTCAAGAGTGTTATACCTTCCTTGGGGTGTGTATGCACTTAGTAAGCCTTGTATAGTCCTTGTATAGCCTCCATGAATCTTGGATCATCAACCAAAATCAAGATCCAAGAATTTTGTTCTTGAGGTTACAATTCATCCTCCACTTTGATGATTTTATTGAAAATGTAAAAAGTGGTGTTTGAGGTAAAATTTCTAGGGTATGATTTTTATGAAATTTAGGATCTATGATAAAATTTTGGAGATCAAACAATGGTGGGAAGGATGATTTCCTCCCTTGAATTAAAGGAAAAGTTGAATGGCTATAAGAGGGAGAGAGAGAGAGAGAGAGGTTTTTGCTTGCTTGGTTTCATCTCATCTTGCATAAAGTGAGCAATAATGCAAGATATTTGTTTGGCTAACCATAGTTTAGTTGATGGGTTAAGGCTTGGTTAAGGATTTGTTATCATGTGAGCAAGAGTTGGTGTCTTATGGTGCACCTCTTTGCTAACTAGATTGGTTTGTTTCCAATGGTGCTAGTTCCCTTGGTGACTACTTAGTTCCTTACTCCACCCACTTGCACATGTTGTCTCTTGGTTCTCTGCTTGTTTCTTTGTCCGGTTATTGCTCAATTTCATTGATCGTTCGGAGGAATAACTCAACCGTTTCTAGTTAGGGTTTTACCGGAAACCTTCTTAATATTTATACTATCATCCTCCATTCTCTTTAATAATTCTTGAACCAATTTTCCTTAAATTCCTTCAATAATTTCTTAAGTCTTTCAGTGTCCAGGGAAATCTCGGGGAAAATAAAAGTGCTGTTTTTCAGAATCCGATAGCTTTTACATACACTCTTTTTCCCCCTGGATCACTAATACGAACTCAGAATTTCGTTTCGGGTACTTCTATATAGCGTCGTCTAATAATATTCCTACGTCCACCAAAATCACTATTCACCACTTATTCTTTACTTATTCTTTTAGGGTTATATAGATGTCCCGGTTCTCTTTCAATCGTTCCTTAACCCTTTTACGGAACCACTGGACTGATAACAGATACCGATTTGGATGACATAAGAATAACCTTCCCCCTTGGAATTATCAAATCTTTATTTCCTAGGAGATAGATAATTCTTATCTAGATTGTCAACCAATAGCATTCTTCATGACATATAAGTATCTGAATCCATATCCATTCCATAATAAAAGTTTTAATTCCTACCAAAAATCGGGGTTCTTACACAACATACTTGCCTAGGTATACTATTAGTTTAATAATCTCTCAAAATTTTATTGTGTTACTTGCTTAGTTGAATCGAGTCAAGAATAACTAGTGATTGATACGTTTGTCTCTGTGGGATCGACTCTGACTTACCCTACTACATAATTAGAAGGATTTGTTAGATATTATTATTTGATAGGCACGCGACAGCCTTGTCAATGTCTATGTAGCTCAACCAGAAGGATACACAAAGAAAGGTCGTGAACAGTTGGTGTATAAACTCTCAAAAGCATTGTATGGGATTCGATAAGCTCCAAGGGCGTGGTACGCTAAGCTTAGTAGATGTCTGGAGAGTCTTGGTTTTAGGAGATGTCCATATGAACATGCCATTTACTTAAAGAAAATAAGAAAGAATTTTCTAATCGTGGGTGTCTATGTCGATGACTTGCTGGTTACTGGTAGTGATGTTGCTGTAATAGAAAGCTTTAGGAAGGAAATGGGCTATAAGTTTGAGATGACTAATCTTGGCAAGCTAACCTATTATCTGGGAATTGAAGTATCATATGGATCCAAAAGAGCACATTACAAAGGATGAAGGAGGAGTCTTAGTAGATACAACTCAGTACAAGAGTTTGGTTGGGGGGCTTCGTTATTTGGTGCACGCGTGACCCGATATTGCATATTTTGTAGGTATTATCAGTCGCTATATGGAGAAACCAACCCAGATGCATTTAAACGCAACTAAAAAGATCTTACGTTATGTGAAGGGCACGATCAATTTTGGACTAGTGTACACAAAAATAGGAGGTAACAACATTTTAACTGGGTTCTCTGACAGTGGTTTAACAGTTCATTTGGATGATCGACATAGCACAGGTGGATTGGTATTTTTTCTAAATGAAAGTTGTGTTACTTGGGTGTCTCAGAAGCAAAGATGTGTGGCTCTATCGTCGTGTGAAACAGAGTTTATGGCTGCTACAGCAGCAGCATGTCAAGGGATCTGGCTTCACAATGTTCTAAGTGAAGTAACTGGAAAAAACATTGGTCCAGTTGTTCTGTTCATTGATAACAAGTCTGCTATCGATCTTGCCAAGAATCCGGTATTCCATGGGCGTAGTAAGCATATCAACATACGCTACCACTTCATTAGAGAGTGTGTTGAGCATGAGGAGATTATCCTGAAGCACATTAGCAGTGAGAGTCAACATGAGGATTCATTAACAAAGCCTCTGTCCATAGTCAAGTTTGATATAATGCGTAAGTTGCTTGGAGTGACGAACCTGGAAGGACAAGTTTAGATTAGGGGGAAAATGTTGGAATATAATCTAACACTTGTCAAAATAAGTATTTGTTTCTATGTTTTATTTCCGTCTTCAGCTTTTGAATTAGTCGTTGGACTTGGTCCATGTCTCAGTCGTTCAGTAGGAGTGTTTTTAGAATCGTGAAGAATATACAATGTAATGGAAACTTTGTAGGAAAGTAGTGCTAGGTAGTTCCTGTTTTTAGCATCAGAAGACTTGTATCCCTTATTTATTTTGTTCTTCGCAGTTCAATAAAAATAAGCGTTGAGGACATACATGTTTTGTGTTATGGCATTTCTCAGTTTAAACAAATAGCTACACATATATTTAGAGTAGCACTCTAGGGAGAACTTTTTATATAGAGATTCGTAGAGAACCACTAATTTTCTCATTCTATAGTAGAATCAAAGTTTTAATTTTTGGTAGTACCAAAAAAAAAGAACAATTTTTTTTTATCTATAATAGAAAAAGAACAATTTTCTGATTCTGTGGTAGTCCAAACGATGACGTGGCACCATTGATGACGTGGTAGTGCCACATCAGCAGTGAAGTCATCACTGATGATGTGGCACTGCCACGTATCACTACCACATCAGCAGTGGCATCATCACTGATGACGTGGCAGTGAACGTGACAGTGCCACGTCATCAGTGATGACATCACTACTGTGGCAGTTCGGCATCATCAGTGATGACTTCACTGCTGATGTGGCAGTGCCACATCATCATTGATGATGTGGCAGTAGTGACGTGGTGGCCGACAATTTTTTTATTTTTAAATGGCCAGGTCAGCACTGATGACGTGGCAGTGGTGACTTGGTAGCCGACAATTTTTTTTTAAAATTAAAAAAAATTAATTTTTTTTAAAAAATTTTTAAAAGAGGATGAAATTCTATAATAGAATTAACCCCGATTTTCTATATAAGATGGTTATCTCTACAACAATGACCTACATATTTATATATCTCATTCTAAGGGTTTTATACTAGAATGTTCATATTTACAATATTCAGTCCAGTCCAGTAATGCCTTTTAATCCAATGGCTCAAAACCAGATGAATTTTCCATATTGGGTTCAGCCTTTCAGCATCCAAGCACAACCGGATTATTTGAATGTGGTTTCTCCTTTTCTGTTTGTTGGTTGATTATTTGTACTTCTCCGTTTAACTATACAAGTACAGACTGGGTGCATCCAAAAGTCTAATAATGCTCACAGAGTTTACACATTCCAGAGTACAACAAAACTTAAAATAAAATCCTATAAAATCTCTCCAATGTAGGTAAGTTAGTCAGAATTCAAAACCTAGATTATAAAATATTTGTTAGAATTCAAAACCAGAATTTTAAAATCAAAATTTTTTTTTATAAAATTTAGACCGAGTACATCTTTCCAGATATTTTAATTTGATAGTTAATTTGGTTTAAATTATGTATTACTGACAATAAAATCAGTTATTTGGCATGATTGAATAAAAGGTGAATTTTGATAAATAGACAATAAAAATGAAAAGAAAAAACATAACATATCTTTTTAAGTAAGCCATTAATTCTTAAAAAAATCTCATTTTATTGGATGTTGATATGTTACGATCTATAGTTTTATTGTTTCCATCTGAAACTAATAAACCAATCGGAATCTAATGGTGGCCTAGATGTTTGTTTTTTATAACGACCACGAGTTAAAATTTTTATTTTTTTTTAATTTTACTAAATGAGTAATGTTAAAGACTCCAAAAAAGGTTCCAAAAAATCTTCCTCAATGAATGTACATTATTGAGTTGGCATGTAAATGTTTAATTCGTGAAACGGGATCTTATCATTTTATTAAAAAGATTATCAAATATTTAAGATTTTGGAAAAAAATTTGGAAGAAAATTTTGATTATATAGCATTTTCCTTATTAAGCTTATGACATCAATTCAGGATGTTCATTCTTTAATTTGCTTACGTACAATTAAAACATCAATTCTTAAGAACTAGCGCATCTCCCTTGAAAATATCTGCTCCTACTAAACTGTTTAAGTATCTCAAATGGGACTGCTACAGATATTATGATCGGTATGGGTCAATAAAATAAAAAATGCTGTGCTCCCAAGTTAGAATTTAGAAAGAAGAGTAGAGAAGATAAAATTTTAAAATTTTCTTTCCGAGTTTTTTGGGAAGAAACAAGAAGAAAAATTTTTCAAAAACTTCTCTCCAAAAATTTCTTCCAAAAAATGGTATGATTGGGAGAGAAGCTCTAACATACATTTCCAAAAATTTCCCTCTAACTCACTTTTTTTAAATTTTTTTCTCATGATCTAAAAAAAACTAGGAAATGTGTTAAAAAAAAATTTTGCTTCTCTTCTTTTTCATTATCTTCTCTTCTATTCTCTTTTTTAACAAAAAAACTTGAGAGCATAGCTTAAGTAAATAGCTTAATTTTAACAAAAAAACTTGAGAGCATAGCTTAAGTAAATAGCTTAAAGGAAACGATGAACAATAAGGACAAAAACGGTGCAAAATCAGAGCTATAATATTGGCTTTTTCCTAAAGGCAATGGGCGTGGTTTCAACCTTTGTCTCCTATAATGAAATTTTGAACTATATAATATAGTATTTTCATGTCGACTCCTTTAAAAGCATCTTTATCTTTTAAACATATCCATATTTATAATAGCAACCAAATCTTTCTTTCTACAATGGGCAATATGCTTTTACATAAATCTACTACTACAATGGGAAATATATATATGCTTTTCATATAATCTGTCTATGACCAAATCATAGTCAGTACCTGTGTTTTTTAACGTTATTATGACTTTTGCTTCTCAATTTCCTTAAAATAAACATGTTATAGCAATTTTTAGTATATGTTCTCTTTCATGAGTAAGCGTCCCTGGAGTCACCACTCATCACAATTCACACCTGTACCACTAGTTCCATATGAAATCAAATTATCTACCTAATTTTTAGAAACAATAACTTTATGATTTGACATACTATTTTACATGAGAGAAATATGTCTTCATGTACTTGATTTTAGAATAAGATTGTCGCACTGGTTAATAAATTACATTATAAATTATTTTATTAAGTAGGAATAAGATTATCTAAAATATCAAAAGTCATTTTTTCCAAATAATTTATCTACGCTCTTAATTTTCCTAAAAAAAAGGTGATTTCGAGCATGAGGTACGCTCTTAAGAACACAGATTCATCATAAATGACAACAGGTAACTACAAAAGTAATTCTATCTTTAAAGATTAATTTAACCGAGGACCGGAGCCTGTTTTTAGACCATTTTGCTTACCAGGGATGGTATTGTGGTACTTATGAGTTGAACTCATTAGATTTATTCACTGGTATATATACATAATAGTTTTCAAAGTTTTCGGACAAAATTCTTTACATGTTACATTATGATTGAAATTCTTACTTTGCGTAAACAATCATGATGTTTCGAAATATAGTCAGAACATCAAAAGAGGATGTCTGAATTAGGATGGACGGATATTCATCAAAGTAATTTACCACTTTGAGCTATTTTAGAATCTGGACTGACAGGGTCACCGGCCCCTACTGTGAACTATTATAATTTGTTGTGAAAATTACAACATAATCAACAAAAATAATGCTTTCGGTAGGGCACTGCATCTAAAAGAAAAGAGAAACGAGCTAGCTAGAAAGACACAAATTCAAAGTTAGAAAACGACAAATGGTGTCAACTCGCGGCGAAAACAGCTTACAAATACATGGTTCTGGATCACAACTGTTTTCATCTTTGGGGGGTGTATTTTAGGATTTTTTTGTAGTTAAAAAATTTAATGGTATTTAATCAGAATTTTAAAAAATTTATTTAGATTTTGGTGTATTCAATAAAGATTTTAAATAATTTTTTAAAATTTAAAGGTATTTAATTCAGATTTTAAAAAATTGGGGTATTCAATCTGAATTCAAATAATCTTTTAAAATTTAGAGGTATTCAATATGGATTATAAACAATCTATTAAAATTTGGAGGTATTCAAAAACTTATTGATTTTGAAGGATTTTAAAAATTTGTGGATTTTGTTGAATTTCACAATATTTTTTTTAATTTTTTGAAATCTCACCAAAATCCAAGATATTTTAGTGAATTTAAGCTCAATTCTACTAGACTCAACAAACTCTACGTCTGCATTAGGGCTGCACATGGGTAGGGTTGGGTCGGGTTTTTGTCAAACCCTGACCCAACCCAATTAGTTCGGTTTTTTTAAAAATCAACCCGTTAATTGCAAAAATATTTTGTAACCCAACCCTGACCCAACCCAATTAAATCAGTTTGGTTCGGGTTGGGTCGGGTTAAATTTGTTAATCGAAAGAACTTTGCAAAAAATTCGGCATATTGCAGAAAATTCTGCACTTCGCAGAAAATGTTTCGCAGAAAATGTTGCAAAAGCCAAAAAGTGTTGCAGAATATTGCATAAAGTGTTGCAGAATGTTACAGAAGCCATAAAATGTTGCAAAATGTTCCAGAAAGTGTTGCAGAAAATTTATATAGTGCAGAATTTTGTAGAAAATATGCAAAAAAATATACAAAATATGCAGAAAATATGTAAAAAAAATTCTACATTTTATGTAAACGGGTTGGGTTGGGTTGGGTTGGGTAAGGGTTAAAATTTGTTAAACCCTTACCCAACCCAATTAGTTCGGTTTTTTTAAAAATTAACCCGTTTAACCCACGGTTTTGGATGGTTCGGTTTAATCGGTTAAAAAAAGGATCGGTTTGGGTTGGTTTGATCGGTTTTTGGAAACCATGTGCAGCCAGCCCTAGTCTGCATGGACTCTACCAATTCTGCATGAATTCCACGTAGATTATTAAATCAGCAATAATCTACCAAAATTAATGAATTATTAATAATCTGTTAAAATTTGAATTGAATACATCCCTTAGTGTTATAATTTTTTCTTAATAGAAATTAATCTACTTATAAATTTAAAGTAATTTTTTTTGTTTTCAAATAAAATGCAGAAATTTAATTATAAATTTGATTACTATTTAACTGAACCCCAAATATATGTGAATCCCATTAACAAGACAGCGAAAAGGGAAAGAATCAAATAATAAACCATACTGTGCTACTTTCATGTGCTCCTGTCTAGTTAGTGCTCCACATTTAACTTTAATTGCTTAAAATACCTTTAAGAACGTTTCGGAAGAGACATGAATTAAATATTATATTGGCAAAAAGTTAATATTATTTTAACTTATTATGAATAAAACTCGAACATTTTGTCAGTTATTCTAGTTAATACAACTGGCATGGAGTGATTAGACGAACTTTGTTAACCCTATTGATTCTGTTATGAAATGAATATTTTAGAAAGTTCTAGCTAAACTTTTAGGCTTTCAAATCTTAGACTTTTGGTTTTTCAATTTTGTATACATTAGATTTTTTAGCCTTTTGATTGCTTGTAATTTATAATTTATAAGTCTATAAATAGGCATCATATGTGAACTTGTGAACTTACTTGAAGCAATATACAATCTCTTTTTAATCTCTTATCTTTCTTCCTAATTATATTATGTTCTTAGAGTTATTATAAAATATTTCAATACGTTATCATCACGAGGACACTCATCAGTGCAAAGTTGAGGTTACACCAGGTTTCTTTTTATGGTTAAGAACTCATATCTATATTGGATCACTCTTCCTAAGTTCTAAACAACATCTCTATACTAAGGTATGCATTTCTGATACTTTGGCGCATTGCAATATTCTTGTCTGAGTTATTTTAATATGATATCTTTTATACTGTACATAGTTAGTACATGATTCCTTAGATTTTGAAATTTTCATGCCGAAAGATGAAAAAAAAAAAAGAATACAAAATGGCAAGAATATGATGTTAGTATAAGTGCTGCATGTATCTTTTGTTTTATCTTCCTGTCCAAGATTATTGAATACGTGTCGTATGCATTTTATGTTTACAAATTATAAGACAATAGTTGTATTAAAAGGAGCATAATCAAGTCATTATATATTAAACCAAAAATGCACCAGTTTCATGCCATAGTTAGTAGGTTTGACATTTATATATTTAATCAGAAGCATATCCAATTTATTTTGATAATTGTGCTATCTATTAGCATATCTTAACTTTATATCATAAGTTTATGGTAAGATTTTTATTAACCCATTTTGTGCATTCATCTTATGTGTATTTATATTCTTTGTGTACTGTCCATGTACTCTTAAGAGATTTGTTTTATTTAAATTCTTTTATTTTCTAATTATGATTATTTTATAGTTTTACAGATATGTCAAATTTTACCAAACTTGAATTTGAGGCTCTTGATATCACTGGAAAGAACTATTTGTCATGGATATTGGATATCAAAATTCATTTAGCCGCACAAGGTCTTGGAGACACAATCAATGAGGGAAATAAAGAACCTGAATCAAATCGCGCAAAGACAATGATTTTTCTTCGCCGTCACCTCCACGAAGGACTCAAAACTGAATATCTTACAGTGAAAGATCCACTTGAACTTTGGAAAAATTTGAAAGATAGATACGATCATCAAAAGACTGTGATTCTTTCAAAAGCTCGTTATGATTGGATGCATTTGAGGCTTCAAGATTTTAAAACCGTTAGTGAATATAACTCCGCACTTTTCAAAATAACTTCTCAACTAAAATTATGAAAAAATATTACTGACGCGGACATGTTAGAGAAAACTTATTCAACTTTTCATGCCTCAAATGTACTCCTCCAACAACAATATTGTGAAAAAGGTTTTACAAAATATTCAGATTTAAAATCATGTCTTCTTGTTTCTGATCAAAATAATAAGCTTTTGATGAAGAATCACAAGTCTCGCCCTACTGGATCTAGCCTTTTCCCTGAATTGAATACGGCATCTTATAATTTTGGGTGTGAACGTGGTGGTGGATGTGGTCGTGGACGCGGTTGAGGAAATTTTGTGAGAAACAACCGTTTTCTCAAACATAGAAAACCAAATTCCAACCCGAAGTTGGAGAAAGCGGAGAACGATAAAAGAGGACAAAGGAATGTTGAGAATGTTCGATTTCGATGTGGAATGAAGGGTCATTGGTCGCGTACCTGTCGTGCGCCCAAACACTTGGTTGACCTATACCAAGCATCCCAGAAGGAGAAAGAAAAATCTGTTAAAGCAAATTTTGCTTTTTAAGGTGATGGACTGGAGTACACCCCTCTGATATGACACATTTGGAAGTGTCTGATTTGTATGAAATCCCTGAAGGAAGCGGCAATGAATGATGCAATGAATTATATAAACATTTTGTTGGTTGAAAGACTGTTTATCTTAATTATTATATGTAAGACTTTGTCTGTTTAATTATTATGAAATTTCTAATTATGTGTGCTTTTATTTGAAGTATTATGGATATTTCTCATTCTCCCGCTGGTCATAAAATAGATGAAAAATACTTTACTTCTTTACGAAGGCAATGTTAACACTATATCCGGAAGTATTAATTTGATTGAAGGCTCTGGAAGAGCTAATTTGTTATTACCTGTAGGAACAAAATTTGTTAGAACTGATGCATTGTTCTCTCCAAAATCACAAAGAAACTTGTTGAGTTTCAAAAATATTCTCAGAAATGGATATCATATTGAAACAATCAGTAAAGAAAATAAAGAATTTTCTTGTATAACATGCATCATTTCGGGTAAGAAATATATAAAGGAACAACTACCCACTTTTTCTTCCGGATTATATTATACAAATATACGTGAAATTGAGGCAAATGCAATCGTAAATCAGAAGTTTACTAATACAAGCAATTTTATTGTTTGGCATGACCGGTTGGGACATCCGGGATCAACTATGATGCGGAGAATTATTGAAATCTCGCATGGGCATCCATTGAAAAACCAGAAGATTTTTCAATCGAATGAATTCTCCTTTGTTACTTGTTCTCAAGGAAAATTAATAATCAGGCCTTCTTTAGCAAAAGTTGGAACAGAATCTCCTAGATTTTTAGAATGGATACAGGGTGATATATATGGGCACATTCACCCGTCATATGGACCATTTAAATATTTTATGGTATTAATTGATGCATCAAATCGATGGTCACATGTATGCTTATTATCGTCTCGTAACCTGGCATTTGCGAGACTACTTGCGCAAATAATTCGATTAAGAGCATAATTTTCCGATCATAATATCAGCATAATCCGTTTAGACAATGCAGGAGAATTCACGATCTCGAGCCTTCAATGAGTACTGTGTGTCAATTGGAATCAATATTGAACATCCTGTTGCTCATGTTCATACACAGAATGGTCTCGCAGAATCATTCATCAAACGACTCCATTTGATTGCCAGACCATTGATTATATGAACAAATCTCCCCACTTCAGTTTAGGGGTATGCCATTTTGCATGCAGTGTAATAACCCGGATTTTTCAAGAAATGATTTATTGTTATTTCAATAATAGTAATGTTTTTCCTAAAATGAGGAGGAATTTTTTTTTATTTTATTATTTAATTATTTTTGGTTAAGTGGAACCAGGACCCTTTTTAAAATTTTATGGACCGAGTAGATATCTTGAGTCAATAAATTATTTGGATAAAGATTTAATTTTGGAGTGTGGAATTATTCAGTAGAGATTTTATTTTAAATTATTGAATAAGTTGGATATTTTAAAATCCTTAGAAAATGATTATTTTAATTATTTGAGGATTTGTAGAAATTGCTCGATTAATATATATAAAATCGAGAATTCGAGGATTTACAAAAATAATAATATTTGTGGTATTTTATAAAGCCCTGTAAATTGAAATTTAGGAACCACAATTATTATTTTTATGAATTGTTTTTATAAATTATTATTGAATTGTAAAATGCATATCATTTTAGAAAATTGAGATTTAATTCTAATTCCTTCTCCGTAAATCTTTAAAAATATTCTAGTATTTAATTATGCTAGAAATTTTATTTTTACAAACTAGATTTATTTACTCATAATATTATTTGAGATATGTAGTTATATGTATTACTTTTAAATAGGATTGGGCCAAGGCCCATTAGGTCTCTAACACACAACACAGCCATACAACATCGATACACACAAACGCAGCCGCACAAATCAGTCGGGGGAGGGGGAGAAAACAGCGGGGGAAGGAGAGAAATTGGGAGAGGATGAAATTGGGGTTTTGATTTTTATCAATTGGGCTACCAATATATGTATGTATATGTGTGGGTAAGTGTGTGTATATCACATGTGTGTATTTGTGTGTAATCAAGCCGCTGCTAATGGAGGTCGCATGCAGGGGGTCTGGCCGGCGACCGGGCGACGCAGCCGCGGGAGGCAGTGGCGGTCGCGCGTGGTTGCAGCGACGGGGAGGGAAGGAACAGCTGGTGGCGCGGCGGCAGTTGTAGGCAGTGAGAGAGAGAGAGAGAGAGAGAGAGAGAGAGAGAGAGAGAGAGAGAGAGAGAGAGAGAGAGAGAGAGAGAGAGAGAGAGAGGAGAGATGGCGGAGTTAATTTCCGGGGATTGATTTTCGCGTGGATCCGAGCAAACCAAAAAGGGTATAAAATTTTATTTAATTATTTAATTGTCGTATTAAATAAGTTGTGAATTTCGATATATTGTTTTATGGTCGTAATTTAATTAGTTTAAATTGCGAGATTATGGTGGTAATTAAATTAGATTTAATTGGTGAGTCTAATGTGATAATTTTCGTAATTAGCATAGTATTGTAAATTATGAATATTGTTTGTATTTCCAAAATTTAATTCGGAAAGTATGTTGGTAATTATAATCGTTGAGTTTAATTATGAGTCCGATTAAATGTTCGAGTTAATAATTGTTAATTGTCAAATTGTTAGTTGCTAATTGGAATTGTGAGATAAGTTGTGGTCTTGTTAATATTCGAGTTTAATAGTCGGAGTGGATGTTAGATTTAAAGATTATTATGATTCGTGTTAAATGAATAAAATGATTAAGTGGTTATATGGAATTGCTATGCTTAATTGATTAAATGATAATCGAGTTAGTTAACAATCGAGTTTGACCATAGTATTTGATAAATGTCTTATATGCGAGAATTAGATTTAATCGAGTCGATAATTAAGGTTTATGTGACTTACTTGTAATATATGGTCATCAATAAATGTTTAGGTGCTAAGTGCTATAAGTCGAGTCGTGGTATTTGATGGCTTTACTAATTATGAATGTTATATGTTAAATGTTAGAATTTTATAATAATTAGAACTGTGCTAGGGGTTATGAGAAGATCACAAGTTTTTAAATGTCAATATTTAAAGGACTTGTGTAATTCTTTTCGACTAATCCCTAGGGCTTACGAATATCCATGATTAGCTATCACGGGTATAATTCATATACTTGAGTGGTGTGATCATCGATATAGCGTAAGTAATAGTTAGTGCTAGGGGTTGTTCCCTAGGGCTTACGAACATCAATGATTGATTGTCACGTGTATCATTAAAATACGTGAGAAATACGATCATTGGTGTAGCGTAAGTAGTAGTGTAATATAAATCATTATGTGCTATGTGCCGCATGTCAGGGCGGATACTTTCTTCTGTGTTTATTTTATGTTGCTGTAAGTTGAGGCAGCTTTATGTTTGCTAAAACAGGGTTGTATTGTATTTGAGGGGCTGTGCCCATAGTCCGATAAACGAATACTTCATGCCGAAATTTTCTGAAAATCCCCTGCGATTAATTATATTTAATTTATTAAATTTCCGTGGTCTAGAGGCATGAAGTGGATGTTAACTGATTATGTGTATATGTGTTAAGTGGTTGATTTGAGGATTAATTGTTGTCTCGAGGATTTATGTGCTAAGCTAAGTATTAAAAATGGTATTGAGGATCAATGATGCTTTGAGGATTAAGTATATATTAAATTGGTTTAAGTCTATTAAATGGATATAAATGTGTTATGTGCATTAAGTGGTATTAGAATAGTTAACTATGGGGAAGACGCCTATAGTTTTTCTTTAAGTGACTTAGTAGTAACTCTGAGTCGGGACTACTCGAGATACGAGGGAGGACTGACACGTACTCGTAACCATTTCATTACTCTTAGGGCGTAATCAGATTGGAGCGACGTGCATCCAAAAAGGAAGATCGAGACGTCAGGTAAGGTCCATGGAATTGCTTGGACGAGGTGCGAAGGATTTGTCCGTGGTTTCTATTTTTCTGCTAAGGACCAGAGGCAAGTTTACTATGCATACTCTATTGTTCAGAGTATATTTATTTTAAATGTATGAAATGTGTTAAATAAGTTTTCAATCCGTAATCGCGAGTTTTCCAACCTTGTACTTCTTCTTCCAAATCATTGTATTCCTGACTTTGCCAACAGTATTAAATTCTGCTCGCGTAATAACCAAAACCCCATGGCTTATAATCTGGTCGACGGGCAGTGATATTTTTTTTATGGCTCTATATCTTGATTTATACGTGATATGGGCTAAAAGTAAGCCCTAAAGTCACATTTAATGTGGCATTAATTAGGCCAAGAATGGTCCAAACGTGGGGCCCACCAGCTGGGCCCAAAACCTTAATTATAATATTAATTTCGTAATTAGTATTAAGGGTAATAAACAGCTCAGCAAATAAGAGTCAAACAAGGATATTACTCTTGCCTGACTTATCCTCCAAGATGCACAATTCAATATGGAAACTGATTCCTACAAGGAATAGATCTAGAACCTTCCTCAAAGACTTGCCCACCAAGTCTCCAAATCCTACCATAATTCTAAGGCTTCTCAGCCTATATAAAGGGCCTGACCCCTCATTCTCAGAACTACGTTGGCTTGATTCTCAATACGAGATACGTAGGCACTCTGTGAGGACCGATTATAGTCTCGAACGCAGAAACAGCCATTAAAACACGAAGCTCAACCACCCTAGAAATAATAACAAATCGTAATCAAGATTTAGATCCACAACATTTGGCGCCGTCTGTGGGAAGACAACATCAACCATGGTTCAAACACGGAGGACAACATCAACTGAGGCCGTGCCTCTTAACTCTGCTCCGCCAGCCACTTCTGATCCGCTTATCGTCACTGAAGAAGGACAAATACTCCCATCGACAGGGGCGGTCATTCAACCTTTACCCACTCAGCCCCCAGGGACGACTCCCCAAGTAGAGGGGACCCACTCTGTGATTGTCCATCAAAGCCAAGAAACCAATCCTCTCCAGATGGTGGTTTCTCCTCTTGGTAACGTTGATCGCACGGGGGTACAGATCCATACTACGGATCTCCCTTTGAACACCAACCCTATATATGGGTTGCCTAATTATCCCCCTCGACGAAGAGAACCTGGACCAAGCGGTCATGCCTTGCAGATCCGGGATCGAGAGTATGATGACTACTCTGGCCCCTATACTGATGATTCGTCATCTGAGGATGATGATCGAGATGAAGCCCCGAGGAGGCGACGTGCCAGCAAAGAACCTCAAAGAAGGACACGAAGAATCCCTGATGGACTCCCCTTGACAACTGCCGAAAAAATCAAGGCTTATGAGGCAGAGATCTTAAAGTTGAAGGACGATATTGCAAGAGAACAAGATAGATTGAATCAAGCTCAGCCACCTCCAGCTGCGGAGAGGATTCCAATTATAAATTTGGAGAGGCCTTCAAGAAGGCAAAGGAGGGCCGAGGCCCCAACTGAAAAATCAACAAGGGTGGAGACCCCCGTTTACGGATCCTAAGGATCTGATGCCACTTGGGGATCCTGATGATCCCACACCCCCGTTTACGGAGGAGGTGATGAATGCTCGCATCTCAAAGAAGTTCAAGATGCCGACAATCAAGGCCTATGATGGAACGGGCGATCCCGCAAATCATGTTAGGACGTTCTCGAATGCACTGCTGTTGCAGCCTGCGAGCGACGCCTTAAAGTGTAGGGCATTCCCTCAAACCTTGTCTGGTATGGATCAAAGGTGGTACAGCCGCTTATCTGCAAACTCGATTGGCTCTTTCAAGGAGTTGAGCACTGCCTTTGTGAGTCAATTCATCAGCGGAAGAGTTCATGAGAAAAGTTCTGCATCCCTCATGTATGTGGTGCAGGGGTAGAATGAGAATCTGAGAGATTACCTCAAGCGGTTCACCAAGGAGACGCTGAACATCACTGATCTGGAAAATAAGGTGGCCATGGTAGCCCTGGAACATGGAACCACTGACCTCTTTTTCAAAAGGTCTTTGGCAAAACATCCTCCTGAAAATATGGCCGAGCTTCAACGGAGAGCCGACAAATATATCAAGGCTGAGGACAGCATGAAGAAGGAAGCCATAGGAGGCAATGGCAAGGGTTCTACTGATTCGAAGAAACGAAAGCAAGAGCAAGAGTACGATGCTAGGGACAAGTATCCCCGGACTAGCAAGGATTCTGATTCACCACCGAAGAAAGGTTTGGGACCGAGGTTCTCTGATTATGCAAGGTTGAACGCTCCTAGGAGTCAGATCTTGCTAGATATTGAGAAGGATAAAGACTTCCAATGGCCGAAGCCACTTAGGGGTGACCCCGCGAAAAGGAACAAAGATCAATACTGTAGGTACCACCGTGATGTGGGTCATGATACAGATGATTGTAGACAACTGAAAGATGAGATTGAGTTTTTGATCCGGAAAGGAAAGCTAGGCAGGTTCACGAAAAATGATGATCGCGGTACCCAAAGAAAGGACTATGACAGGAGAGACAATGACAAAAGAGACGGCAATCGTGATCGTGATCGTAATACACAGCCCCGAGGGCCAGTAATCAATATGATTTGGGGAGGACCAACAGCAGCCGGCACTACCCGGAACTCCCGAAAGGCCTATGCTAGAGAAGTTATGCACATAGTAGGAGAAGCCCCGAAGCGTACCAAGACTGAGATAGTAATTGGTTTTGATGATTCAGACCTTGAAGGGGTGAAATTCCCCCATGACGACCCGTTGGTCATAACTCCTGTAATTGGAAACTCGGAGGTGAAACGAGTCTTGATAGACAATGGAGCTTCTGTTGATATCTTGTTTCACGATGCGTTTTTGAAAATGGGATACACCGATTCCCAGTTGACCCCCACCAACATGCCAATCTACGGATTTAATGGAGTTGAATCCAAGGTTGAAGGCACTATTCAGTTGCCCATGACCATTGGACAGGAACCTAAGGAAGCTACTCAGATGCTGAATTTCCTTGTGATCAAGGCATCCTCAACTTATAATGCAATCCTAGGAAGGACTGGACTCCATGCTTTCAAGGCTGTGGCCTCCACATATCATATGAAGATTAAGTTTCCAACCCGGAATGGTGTTGGAGAACAAAAGGGTGATCAGAAGATGGCGAGAAGTTGTTATGTATCCGCACTAAGGGCTGATGGAATCGGGGGGCAGGTACTTCCGATCGAAGACATGGATGTCCGTGGCGATGATGAACACCGAGGAAAGCCAGCAGAGGATTTAATACCTATTCCTCTAGAGCTAGGTGATCCTGAGAAGGTGACTTACATTGGAGCCTCTTTGAAGGAACCCCTGAAGGGCGAGTTGATAGCGTTCTTGCAAGAGAATGGCGATGTGTTTGCTTGGACAGCGGCTGATATGCCAGGGATTGATCCCCAGCTCATAACTCATAGGTTGAATGTTGATCCCAATCGGAAGATAATACAACAAAAGAAAAGGAACTTTGCACCTGAAAGGCAAGAGGCCATAAAGCAGGAAGTTGACAAACTCCTAGAAGCTGGGTTTATCGAAGAGATTCAGTTCCCGGAATGGTTGGCTAACCCTGTGATGGTCAAGAAAGCCAACGGTAAGTGGAGGATATGTATAGACTTCACCGACTTGAATGACGCGTGCCCTAAGGATTGCTTTCCTCTACAAAGGATAGACATGTTAATAGATGCCACAGCTGGACATGAGATGCTTAGCTTCATGGATGGTTTTAGCGGCTACAATCAGATTAAGATGCACAAAGATGACGTCCCTAAGGTATCTTTCATAACTGACTTCGGTGTTTTCTGTTATCTTGTTATGGCTTTCGGTCTAAAAAATGCAGGAGCTACTTACCAACGACTGGTGAATAAGATATTCGCCCATCTGATTGGAAAAACCATGGAGGTCTATGTTGATGACATGCTAGTCAAGAGCCTGTTCAAGGCAGACCACATTAAGCACCTCAGAGAGGCATTCGAAGTGCTGAGGCACCATAAAATGATGTTGAATCCAGCTAAGTGTGCCTTTGGCGTTGGATCAGGCAAATTCTTGGGTCTTATTGTTTCAAAGCGAGGCATAGAAGCCAATCCTGACAAGATCAAGGCGATCTTAGACATGGAGCCACCACGCTCTATAAGAGAAGTGCAGAAGTTGACAGGCCGAGTAGCGGCTTTAGGAAGATTCATCTCCAAGTCTGGTGACAAATGCCTGCCTTTCTTTCAAGCATTGAAGAAGGTGAAAGATTTTGAGTGGACTCGTGAGAGCCAAGAGGCCTTTGAACAACTGAAGAAGTACATGACTGAAGCCCCGTTGTTGGCCAAACCTAGTCCCGGAGAGACTCTTTATATATACCTGGCGGTATCCGAGCAAGCGTTGAGCGCCGTTCTCATCCGAGAAGAGAAGAAGGTCCAGAAACCTATCTATTATGTGAGCAAGGTGTTGCACGGAGCGGAGCTGAGTTACTCTCCCGTCGAGAAATTCGCATTGGCATTGGTAACAGCCTCGAGGAAGTTACGCCCGTACTTCCAGGCACACAAGATTGAGGTCCTGACGGACCAACAGTTGAGAAACATTTTGCATAGCCCAAAGGCTAGTGGAAGGCTAATCAAGTGGGCGATTGAACTTGGAGAATTTGACATCACATATAAGCCTCGAACAGCCATTAAGGCTCAGGCATTGGCTGACTTCGTGGTTGAATGCACCATTAGCAACCAAGAAGTCGGGGGGCAGGAAATGATAACAACCCCTGAGAAGCAAGATAGAGATGGAGAACTTGAACCTGATCAGAAGGAATACTGGGTGCTCTATTTTGATGGAGCATCAAAAACAAAATCTAGTGGCGCAGGCTTAGTACTGCAAAGCCCCGATGGGTTCACAGTCGAATATGCTTTAAAGTTGGATTTCCAGAAAACCAACAATGAAGCTGAGTATGAGGCCTTGATAGCTGGTTTAGGCTTGGCCGGAATCATGAGAGTCAAGAACCTCAAAGTGTGTGGAGATTCAAGATTAGTAGTCTCTCAAGTAAATGGTGAATTTGAGGCCAAGGATGAAACTATGGCAAAGTATCTGCGAGTTGTAAAAGCTGTCATGACTCAGTTTGACGAGTGTTATGTAGAACACATCCCGAGAGAAGAGAACGTTAAGGCCGATGCCCTATCTAAGTTTGCTTCTTCTGAGATAGAAAACTATGAAGGGAGTGTTTACTTCCAGGTCTTGAAGGCTCCGACCATCAACTCAAAATTAGTGGCACCAATTGATGTGGGAAGTTCTTGGATAGATCCCATCAAGGCACACCTTGAGACCGGGTGGCTCCCAGATGATGCCTTGGAGGCACGAAAACTTTCAGTAAGAGCATTGAGATACACCTTGATTGAGGGCATTCTGTATAAGAGATCATTTGTCATCCCGTACTTGAAGTGCTTGAGGCCTCAAGAGGCAAGGGAGGCTTTGGAAGAAGTTCATGAAGGAATCTGTGGGCAGCACCTGGGGGGCAGGGCCCTCGCTCACAAGATAACTCGCTTGGGATTCTACTGGCCAGAGATGCTGGCTGATGCCCAGGATTATGTCAAGAGGTGTGACAGGTGCCAGAAGCATGCTCCGATTGTCAGGCAGCCGCCTGAGATGTTAACATCAGTCAATTCCCCCATTCCATTTGCTATGTGGGGGATGGACATTCTTGGGCCTTTCCCTATGGCATCAGCACAGAGGAAGTTTCTGATTGTCGCCATTGACTACTTCACCAAGTGGATCGAGGCTAAGCCTTTAGCCAAAATAACCACCAAGCAAGTTTCCCAGTTCTTTTGGGAGAACATAATCTGCAGGTATGGCATCCCGCGAATCCTTGTGACGGATAATGGGACACGGTTCAATAATGAAGAATTCAAGAAGTATTGTGAGGAGAATGCTATTGAGCTTCGTTTTACCTCGGTAGCACATCCGCAAGCAAATGGACAAGCCGAGGTGGCCAATCGGATCATCCTTGATGGACTTAAGAAAAGGGTTGAACGCTCAAGGAGCACCTGGGTAGACGAGTTACTGCCTATACTGTGGGCTTATCGCACTACTTGCAAGGTGACCACAGGAGCAACCCCGTTTCTGCTAGCTTATGGAGCTGAGGCAGTTGTGCCACTGGAGATTATGCATGCATCACCTCGAGTGGAGGCATTTGAACCTGAGACAAATGAAGAAGGTATGAAGCTCGCCCTTGATCTGATTGATGAAGTCAGAGACGAGGCAAACGCCAGAAATTTGGAGCATCAAAAGAAAGCATCCTTCTATTACAACCACAGGGTTAAGGAGAGGTTCTTTCAACAAGGTGATTTGGTTCTGAGGAAGATCGAGGCTTCTGGAGTTGGCCAGAAAGGAAAACTAGCCCCAAATTGGGAAGGGCCGTATCGAGTCAAGAAGACGTTGGGACGAGGATCATACAAGTTGGAGACCTTGGACGGGGTTGAGGTCCCCCGTACTTGGCATGCCTTGAACCTCAAGATTTATTATGTTTAAGTTGCCTCTGCGAGGATGTAGCTTTTTATTTATCTAGTAGGAGAAGTAGAAATAAGGTTCCATGAAACCATCCCAGGGTTTTGATGCCCCGAGTAGGACAATAATGAGTTATGTAAGGGTTTAACCCCTTTTTGAGTTATTAATGCAAACTTGTTTTCCATTCTATGATTCTATGTTTTGTTTACGTACCAAGCACCTGTTGAGTGTGAGTCTAGGAAGACCAAGTACCGAAAATAAATGAACATACGAATAAAACAAACAAGTGCATAAATAAAGACCCCGAAGGGCCAACAGTTAGGGTTACATCACTTAGACCGAATAAAAGTTTAATCACGAAGCACCGTGATTGAAATACTAGAAATAAAAGCCACATACGGCTAAGTTAGGCCATGCAAGGCCCGAAGCAATCCCAGCTACTCATCCGAGGAATCCTCCTCGCCATTCTCCTCCTCGTCATTCTCCTCCTCATCAGTCTCTTCCTCGCTACTCTCCTCATCACTCTCTTCCTCAGAGCTGTCCTCATCATGGCCCTTACCGGTTCGGCTACCGCGGCTGGTGGAGCTGTCACTTCCATTGCCTCAACCTCTTCCTCTTCGGAAGAGGAGCTATCTCCAACTACCTTCTTCGAGGGGACTGTTGGACGAACCACTCTCCCCTTCTGCACGGTCATAGGCCTTTTCCCTCGAGGATCTGAGGAAACTGAGCCATCCACAGCTGCTCGGACACCCCTCGAACCGGAACCAGAACGACGATGACTTCCCCTAGAGCCGGAGCCCGAAGCCTGAGCTACCGGCATGGCCTCGGCGCCCGAAGCAACTTGACAATACGGACTTGGAAAGTCCCTCGGGAAAACCACAGTAGGATGCCTCTTACTCACAGCATTGATGGCTCGATCCCAGCCAACAGACATGATACCCGGGCGTACTTCATCGTCATGCTTATCTATAAGCTCAAAGAAATCCTCAGACTCCTGGTAAGCTTTCACCACTTGCTTGCAGTCTATTGCCCTCTTGTTATACAGGGAGTCATACTGTCTCTGGATAGAATGAGCATCAGCTTCAGCCCGGATGGCCCTGGACTCCGAGTCTTGATATTTCTCATCAAGAGTTGCTTTCTCCTTCTTCAAAGCCATATTCTCATCTCGGTATGCACGGCCTAGCCGAGTGCTAGCTTGGAACTGGGCATTCGCCTAGAACAAAGAACCAATAAGTCAGTTATAATCACAAGTTAAGTAAAAACACTATGTCTAGGAAGGAAGGTGGGAAACTTGATATAGAGCTTGAGCCCCGAGTTTCTCCGCCTCGTCAAATTTGTCCCCGGCTGTTACAGTCAGAAGGTCGGGGGGAGTGATGCTGAACTTGGACCAATCCAAGGCTGACTCTGGGCATCCCAAGACAGAATCTTGCTCACAAATTCCCCAACCAGGGTTAAAGGGGGTCTTGACTCTCCCGTCAGCATTCCGTGATCTCTTCGAAGAGCATCCCGACAGGAACTGAGGGATCTTCGGCCCGGGTTGAATGCAAGCCACCTCGGCTCTCTTGATCATCCTCCTAGTAACTTTCGGCTGGTTTTCGAGCCGATTGTCGATCTCCTCAGCAACTGAAAAGACAACAGAAAAGATATCGGAATAAGAACAAACAGGGTTCATAACATGAAGGTAAAAAAAAATTACCATCAGCAGAAAGTAAGCTAAGTCCAGCTTCTACAAGTCTCTTCTCGGTTAAGAAAACTTTGTAGTGAGTACGGCCGTCGTCAGCAAGTAGTCGATCACGATCAAAAAGCTCCTCCTCGTCAAGATCACATACAAAATGTGTAGCATCATGCACTTCCCCAAACTTAGACATAAAGAATTGGCCCCAATCGCCACCACGCCATACCAGAGTCACGAATTCTCTGTCCCAGTAGTGATGGGAATCTGGGAATGAAAAGCATTCACAATATGTGGAACATTGGATCTATGCTGAATAGTGACCCATCCCTTCTGAGCCTCAGAAGAATTCTTGGCGGCGAATATGCTCCTGAACATGGTAGTAGTAGGCTCGATACCTAGATCTCGACATCTCAGCATAAAGATGATAATCAACCGCCATGCATTAGGATACAATTGGCAGGGATGAACCTGAAGCTCCGCCAAGAGCCTTATTATGAACTTGTCTACCGGGAATCTCAGACCTGCTTCCAGGGCACCTTTGTAGACACATAGCCTCTCTGGGTGCCAATTACAGGTTCTGTCAGCTAAGCCAGGAAGGCAAACCTTGATCACATCCGGAAAGCCATATAACTTCTTAATATTTTCGACATCTTGCTTGTCGAACTTGGACGGACTATGATACGCAGCTAACTCAGAATTGTTGGGAAATGCATCCCTCATAGTACTTAACAAGTCAATTAAAGAATAAAATCGACGATCAATATATCTAGGGGGATTCAGTCGAAGATTACCTCGCAATGTTTTGGCCAAGGCTCTCTTGGCCATCGCCTCCGACATAGAGAATGACGAAGCTGGAGCGCGGTCGCCATCTGCCATCTTGAGCTTGAACTTGAAGCTAGAGCTTGAGAGCTTTAGAACTTGAGAACTTCAGAGAGAATTTTAGAAGTAAGAAGAAGTGAAGTGAATGAAAATGAAGGCTCCCCCCACTCTTTTATAGAAGATGGATGACCTTCTATATCAGGTTGAAGCACAGCTTGGTTCGTGTTTGCAGGTCATCTATCGTTCATCTACAAAAAGATGGATTTTCATCTGCTATATCCGCCAATAATTATACCGGTATATATGATTCCGGGAAAGAAAAGAAGGATTTACGTAAAGATATAGTAATAAGTTGTGCCAAGGCACTCATCTGAGCTTAAGGAGCTAATTACGTTTAAGGAAGGTAGAATACAATCAGTTAGTCTTTGCTATTAAAGAGACTAATTATGCACTGAAAGGAGGTGTACAACATCCATGATCAAGGACGTGATTCTAAAACGAGACTCCAAGCATTGCGAAAAGCTCCGAGAGGCACGACATAGCAACAATGGAGCACCTGTCGGGCGATCAAGAAGCACCCGGCAGGCAACTTGGCTCTCCTGGCAGCCGACCAGGTGCATCAAGGAAGGGTCTAGCCGACCTGGCTCTCCTGGCAGCCGACCAGGTGCATCAAGGAAGGGTCCGGCCGACCTGGCTCTCCTGGCAGCGGACCAGGTGCATCAAGGAAGGATCTGGCCGACCTGGCTCTCCTGGCAGCCGACCTCATGAATCCCTAGGATCAAGATCGAGATCGAGATTGAGGTTCAAGATCCCTAAGATCGAGATTGAGGTTATGGATCCCTAAGATCGAGATCGAGGTTCTGAATCCTTGAAAGTCACGGATGACCAATATACTAAATTAGAAATCAAGATCGAGATCGAGATTGAGGTTCTGGATCCCTAAGATCGAGATCGAGGTTCTGAATCATTGAAAGTCACGGGTGACCAATATACTAAATTAGAAATCAAGATCGAGATCGAGATTGAGGTTCTGGATCCCTAAGATCGAGATCGAGGTTCTGAATCCTTGAAAGTCACGGGTGACCAATATACTAAATTAGAAATCAAGATCGAGATCGAGATTGAGGTTCTGGATCCCTAAGATCGAGATCGAGGTTCTGAATCCTTGAAAGTCACGGGTGACCAATATACTAAATTAGAAATTGAGATCGAGATCGAGATTGAGGTTCTGGATCCCTAAGATCGAGATTGAGGTTTTGAATCCTTGAAAGTCACGGGTGACCAATATACTAAATCAAAGATCAAGATCGAGATCGAGATAGAGATTTTGGATCCTTGAAAGTCATAGGTGACCAAAACACTTCCAAACAACTTGAGGCACCTGTCGAGCGATCAAGAAGCACCCGGCAGGTAACCAGAAGCACCCGGCAGGCAACCAGGATCTCCTGGCAGCTGACCAGGTGCATCAAGGAAGGGTCAGCCGACCAGGATCTCCTGGCAGCCGACCAGGATCTCCCGGCAGGCAACCAGGATCTCCTGGCAGCCGACCAGGTGCATCAGGGAAGGGTCAGCCGACCAGGATCTCCTGGCAGCCGACCAGGATCTCCTGGCAGCCGACCAGGAGCATCTAGCAGCTGACCGGGAGCCACAAAGAGGCTCAATCTGACTTCCCGATACTCATTTTTGGCACCCCCTATCGTTTGATTGAATCGTTTGATGGTTTTGCTGAAGGTTTCTCACTTTCCGTGACAAACATCGACCTTCGAATTAGCACCGTTTAGTGCCGTTTTATGCCATTTAACGTCGTTTACTCAGACACTGAAACGTTGTTTAAGCATCGTGTGACATCATTAATGTCAACATGGATTTCCCGTCAACATGTCAGACGATCGAGAAGCACATGTCAGATGATCGAGAAGCACGTGTCAGACGATCGAGAAGCACCCGGCAGGCAACCAGGATCTCCTGGCAGCCGACCAGGTGCATCAAGGAAGGGTCAGCCGACCAGGATCTCCTGGCAGCCGACCAGGATCTCCTGGCAGCCGACCAGGATCTCCTGGCAGCCGACCAGGAGCACCTGGCAGCTGACCGGGACCCTTGTCGGCTGCCTCGTTGCCCGGAAGAGGTTAAAATTTTCCCGAATCTCCTCCGTTTAGCTTCGTTTAGCGCTGTTTAGTGCCGATTAACACCGATTAGTGTCGTTTAAGCACTGATTAGTGCCGATTAACACCGATTAGTGTCGTTTAAACACTGATTAGTGCCGATTAACACCGATTAGTATCGTTTAAGCACCGTGAGTGCCAATTTATCCTTTCAACATTGTTTAACACTGTTTAAGCATTGTTTAAGGCCGTTTAGCGCTGTTTAGTGCCGTTTTATGCTGCTTAACGTTGTTTAAACATTGTTTAAGCATCGTTAAGACTGATTAGTGCCGGTTAGCATCGAATTAACATTGTCGTGAATGCGTCGGTCGCTCCACGCTTCACATAAAGACAATACTCGTGAAACACTAGTGTACAAAGATAAACCCTGACCCGAGTCTCGAGTTAGACAAGTTAAACTTCAAGGAAAGCCTGATCAGCTTTCCTAGAAGTTGGGGGGCAAATGATATGGGCTAAAAGTAAGCCCTAAAGTCACATTTAATGTGACATTAATTAGGCCAAGAATGGTCCAAACGTGGGGCCCACCAGCTGGGCCCAAAACCCTAATTATAATATTAATTTCGTAATTAGTATTAAGGGTAATAAACAGCTCAGCAAATAAGAGTCAAACAAGGATATTACTCTTGCCTGACTTATCCTCCAAGATGCACAATTCAATATGGAAACTGATTCCTACAAGGAATAGATCTAGAACCTTCCTCAAAGACTTGCCCACCAAGTCTCCAAATCCTACCATAATTCTAAGGCTTCTCAGCCTATATAAAGGGCCTGACCCCTCATTCTCAGAACTACGTTGGCTTGATTCTCAATACGAGATACGTAGGCACTCTGTGAGGACCGATTATAGTCTCGAACGCAGAAACAGCCATTAAAGCGCGAAGCTCAACCACCCTAGCAATAATAACAAATCGTAATCAAGATTTAGATCCACAACAATACGGTATATATATATATATATCTATAAACTTTTCGCACTAGGGTAGGGGACTATATGTTATGAGGTACGTATTTATGTATCGGAATAAGAGAGGCTCAGAGGGTAGAGCATGTATTGAGTTTTAGAACTTAGCCGCGTGTCGGGGCTATTTTGTATTGTATGTTTTCAAAAACCCGGGCAAAGCTTTTAAAAAGAATTTCGCAATAATTAACCTAAAGGCAACATCACCAATAAACCAGTGTTTATTTAATTAATAGATGCTTCTGAAAACATTCACTAATTAAATAAACCTCATTCGCCTAATTAAATTTATTTAATTAGATGAATATCGTTTTCAAAACGCTTTCTTAAAATCACTATGTCCCGGAGAAATAATAAAATAATTTGATGGAGTGATTCTATCTAGTATATTATTTATCGGAGATAGTGTATTTTCAATACGGAGTAAAGATATTCCAATGGTTATAATTGGTTATTTTCAGCTTAAAACAGCTAGATTGATATCGATATATGTTATTTGATTGATTATTTAAATGGATGAATATTAATTATAATATTCATTAACAAAAAGGGAGAAAGAGAAAAAGGATTTTCAGGCTTATTAATTATTTCTTACTGACCGAGAGTCAGTAGTAGTTATTTGATAAAGTGGCTAAAGTTTGGAGACTGCCGGAGAGATTGTGTCTCGATTTTTATTAGAAACATTCCAAGAGTTGTATTTGGGTGTTTCGAGGTTATTAAATATTTCAGTCTTAATAGTAAATATTATTTGAATATTGTTTAATGAATGAATATTATTTTGAGTATTCTTTTAAGAAAAGGATTATTGAATATTTATTATTTGTTACATATTTATTAAATACTTTGAGTGTTCTGAAGATTGTAAAACACTATTCAAAGGGTGTCTAAGGACTTTCATAGTCATTTAAAATATCATATTTTGATTCTATCTCGGTAAGTTACTTTTCAAGAACTCATATATATATGGAATTACCCTGTTGTGTTACAAGCTTTATGCGTACCATTTTCCATATGTGAACACAAAACCCTGTGTCGGGATTGAGATAAGTATAAGTGTATACCTATACTCGAACTCTTTCGAACTCAAAATATTTTCGAAAACCCCGATCTGGTTTAACTTCCTTGCACATTTTTCAAGAATCATCGATCGACTGATGTCGGACCTCAACTACTCAGTTTTCAATCAAAATAAAGTTTTTAAAGGAAAAAGAAAAGGGACTCTGGCAGGTGTGGGGATCGTTGACGAACGATTCCCGGGATGTGTAAGCGGCCGTGAGCCAGGCGGTCCATCAATTATTATTATAGCCCAGGTGTTGCCGAAGGATGATTACGGATGTAGTTTTCATCGAGGGTGATTACGGATGTATTTTTCACCCGAGGATAGTTACGAATGTAGTTTCTATCCTTCTACCGGTAGAGAAGACCCGCGGATTATTGGACATGGATGTGGCGACTGATCATCGTCAATCCTTGTCAGGTTTTTTATGTTTTCTTTAAGTCCCATCCTCCACTTTGGAAAAATACTCAAAAACTGCTTCTTAGGCCGAAGTGCCAAGTAGCCGATAGTGTTGTTTTCAATTATGAAAGATGATGATGAATTCATGCAGTATCTAGAACTGCAAGAATATTCTAACAATAATGGCACGTGTTTGTGCACTTTTGCAAATGTTCAAAAGATGAAAGATGGTTCATCGGTTATTGATGTCAAGTCTCAAATGTTTTGCTTCAAGAGCTTTGACTCGTTTCCTATCAGTTATTTCTGAGTTTAGATTTATCAAGTGGTTAAAGAACTTATACCCGGTGCATGATGATTGATCTGTGGGGTGTTTGATGAAAATGACATACTTATACGTATATACCTTCAGACTTGAGAAATACTATAAATGAAACCTTCTAATGGTTTGGTTTCTATACGATGATAAACAACTGTCTTAGCAGCATATTGATCTGCGTGTTTTGAAAAGCTTTCTAAAAGATTAGCAATACTGTAGTGTATACTATTTCGCTAAGATATGAGGATTACTATAGTTGTTATACACTTACCTGTTCATTGGATGTTGCGTTCAACGTCATATTTGTCCTTATTGAAGTTTCATAGTTATAAATGTTTCGGAAATGATGTTAAGTATTGTTGGATTTTAAAACCCCTGTGTATATTGGATTATATATTGTTAAACTCTATTAATACTTGCTGGGCAATTCTTCCGCTCATACTTGTTTGTTTTAAATATTAACCTTTCAGAGAAAGGTAGGCGGATGATGCTTATATGCATAGCTCGGAAGAAGCAGGTAGTATGCCCTTATGAAGATGATATGATCCAGAAAATCTATAGCTGGAGTAAGTTGTATGTAATCATATTGATGTGTAATAATTATATTACTTTGTACAGGATAGCACTAGTTGCTGGTGTACTTCTCATCGAAGCTATACTAGTAGTATAGGATTTGTAATACACGATGTGATGTAATTGAATGGCTATAATGAATCGAGCAATGTAAGGATTTTAGTTCTTGTTTCTAGCCCTATAACCCAAAAGATGCTTGGTAGTTGGGGTCTCAATTGTTGTATTTCTGTTAGTAAGTGACTACAAATGGTTTAACATTGATAAACATGTGATTTGTTATTGAGGATTTCCGCGTGACGACCAAATCCCTGACCCCGGATTTGGGGTGTTACATGCAGCAACATTTGTATGCATCAGACCTACAAGTTATCATAAATTTTCTCCCTTACAATTGGCTTTCAAAAGTGAGCCTAATATTTCCCATCTGAGAACTTTTGGATGTGCGGTATATGTCCTAATTGCTCTGTCGCAATGGACAAAGTGGGATCCCAAAGAAGATTGGGAATATATATCGGTTATGAATCTCCTTCTATAATAAAATATCTTGAACCATTGACAGGGGATATGTTTACAGCAAGATTTGCTGACTGTCATTTTGATAAACGATTTTCCCAAGATCAGGGGGAGAGAACAAGGTTATCCTTAAATCAGGGGGGAAATAAACAGCTGGAAAAAGAAATTACATGGAATGCATCAACATTGAATACTTATGATCCTCGAACAAATCAATGTGAACTGGAAGTTCAGAAAATAATTCATTTACAAGGCATTGTAAATCAGTTGCCTGATGTATTCACTGATATAAATAGAGTAACTAAGTCATACATTCCAACTGAAAATGCTCCTACAAAAATAGAACTCCCGGAAGGACAATTAATTAGAGTAAGTGAGTCAAAACCTCGCTTGAAGCATGGTAGACCGATCGGTTCCAAAGATAAAAATCCTCGAAAAAGAAAAGGAGCAGGGAGCGAAGATGCCCAAATAGAAGAAATAAAATCTTTAGAAGAGACTCCAGAAGAGTCCTGTGACGTGAAAGATGAAACCCCGGAAGAGGATCAGGTACCTGAAAAGGAAATGAAGAGATCTCAATTAATTATGCTATCATAAGAAAAAGATGGAATCCAAATGATATTATCGTCGACGAAAATTTTGCAAATAATGTAGCGCTTGATATAATGATAGAAAATGAGGATCTTGAACAAAAATCCATCGATGAATGTCGACGTAGAGACGATTAGCCAAAATGGAAAGAAGCCATTGAAAAAGAATTGAGCTCACTCAATAAACATAAAGTTTTTGGGCCTGTAGTCCGAACCCCTGAAGGGAGAAAACCCGTTGGATATAAATGGGTATTTGTGCGAAAGAAAAATGATAAAAATGAGATTGTGAGATACAAGGCACGTCTAGTTACTCAAGGATTTACACAAAGGCCAGACATTGACTATGAGGAAACATATTCTCCTGTAATGGATGCTACAACTTTTCGTTATCTTATTAACCTGGCCGTTATTGAAAAATTAGATATGCGCTTAATGGATGTTGTGATAGCATACTTGTATGGTTCCCTCGACAAAAATATTTATATGAGGATCCCTGAAAGATTTTGAATTCCAGAAGCATCTATATCACATTCACGCGACCTTTATTCGATTAACTTACAAAGATCCATATACGGATTAAAATAGTCTGGTCGAATGTGGTATAAGAGATTAATTGATTATTTATTAAGGGAACAGTACAAGAATGACCCTATTTGTCCATGTGTTTTTATAAAGAAAACAGAATCTTCATTTGTTATAGTTGCTATATATGTTGATGATATAAATATTATTGGAACTCCCGAAAAGCTCCAAAAGATAGTGGATTATTTAAAGGCGGAATTTGGAATGAAGGACCTTGGAAAAACAAAACTTTGCCTTGGATTGCAAATTGAGCATGTATCTGGTGGAATATTTGTGCACCAGTCAGCATATACAGAAAAAATCTTAAAACGTTTTTACATGGACAAATTACATCCATTTAACTCTCCAATGGTTGTAAGGTCACTTGATAAGAAAAAGGATGTGTTTCGACTAAAAGATGAAAACGAAGAAGTACTTGTACCTGAAGTGCCATATCATAGTGCAATCGTGCATTTATGTATCTGGCCAATAACACACGGCCCAACATAGCATTTTCTATAAATCTGTTACCAAGGCATAGTTGTGCTCCAACACGGAGACATTGTTATGGAGTTAAACATATTTTTTGATAGATATTAGGGAACCTGAGATACATCTCAGGTAACTTCCCTGAGATATTGTGTGAAATAAGTTGATAATGTGAAAGATGGTGTAAATAAAAAAAAAGATTTAAAAAGATTGTGTATATCAAAATATTATACATATTAAAAGACATGAATTTATTCACTATCTTAGGAAAAGTTACCTGAGATATATCTCAAGTTCCTTTTTCTCTTTTCGATATCTTCGGGGCACAACTGATATGGGATTATTTTATTATAATAAATCCAAAGAAGTACTAACGGGTCTTGCAGATGCATGATATTTATCTGATCCAGATAAAACTCGATCACAAACAGGTTATTTGTTTACTTATCTCGATACAACCATCTCATGGAATTCTGTAAAACAGTCTTTGGCTGCTACTTCTAATCACGCAAAAAATCTTGCAATTCCTGAAGCTAGTCGAGAATGTGTCTGGTTGAGGTCAATAATTCAGCATATTCGGGCGTCATGTGGCATGTATCATGATAGAACAATCTCCACAATGATTTTTGAAGATAACACGGCATGCATCCAACAATTGAAGGAAGGTTATATCAAGGGTGACAAAACTAAGCACATATCACCAAAGTTTTTCTTCATACATGATATTCAAGAAAATGGAGAGATTGAAGTTCAACAGATTCGTTCAAGTGAAAATCTTGCAGATATATTTACCAAGTCATATTAACGCCAACAATTTATGAAAATTAGTACACAAGATTGAGATGCGATGGCTCAAAGATCTCAAATAAACTTTCAATAATTGATGTACTCTTTTTCCTTTACTAGAATTTTTTTTCCAAAGGGTTTTTTCTCAAAAAGGTTTTAACGAGGCACAATTATTGAAAATAGGACATTGAAGGGGGAGTATTGTGAAATGAATGTCCTACCTTTGGCCTTTCAAGTCTTAGACCTTTGGCTTTTCATCTTTGTATACATTAGACTTTTGGCCTTTTGATTGCTTATAATTTACAACTTGTAAGCCTATAAATAGGCACCATATGTGAACTTGTAAACTCATTTGAAGCAATATACAATCTCTTCTTAATCTCTTATCTTTCTCCATAATTATATTTGTTCTTAGAGCTATTATAAAATATTTACAATAGATTCATATATGTAGCACGTATATGATCCAAGTTATTTTATCAGCTGCAGTACGCTACAGTGACTACATTTTTATCAATCAATATATCTATATTTAATTATAATAAGTACAAGATATATACTTTGTATTTTGGTTAATTCCTTATTTTTTTATTA
Source organism: Saposhnikovia divaricata (assembly GCA_036435485.1). Taxonomy (NCBI): domain Eukaryota; kingdom Viridiplantae; phylum Streptophyta; class Magnoliopsida; order Apiales; family Apiaceae; genus Saposhnikovia; species Saposhnikovia divaricata. The sequence goes on from CM071599.1 coordinate 42,743,075, forward strand.
TTTCTTTAATTTACAATCATTAGATCTACAACTTTACCAAGGCATAGTTGTGCTCCAACACGGAGACATTGTTATGGAGTTAAACATATTTTTCGATAGATATTAGGGAACCTGAGATACATCTCAGGTAACTTCCATGAGATATTGTGTGAAATAAGTTGATAATGTGAAAGATGGTGTAAATCAAAAAAAAGATTTAAAAAGATTGTGTATATCAAAATATTATACATATTAAAAGACATGAATTTATTCACTATCTTAGGAAAAGTTACCTAAGATATATCTCAAGTTCCTTTTTCTCTTTTCGATATCTTCGGGGCACAACTGATATGGGATTATTTTATTATAATAAATCCAAAGAAGTACTAATGGGTCTTGCAGATGCATGATATTTATCTGATCCAGATAAAGCTCGATCACAAACAGGTTATTTGTTTACTTATCTCGATACAACCATCTCATGGCATTCTGTAAAATAGTCTTTGGCTGCTACTTCTAATCACGCAAAAAATCTTGCAATTCCTGAAGCTAGTCGAGAATGTGTCTGGTTTAGGTCAATAATTCAGCATATTCGGGCGTCATGTGGCATGTATCATGATTGAACAATCTCCACAATGATTTTTGAAGATAACACGGCATGCATCTAACAATTGAAGGAAGGTTATATCAAGGGTGACAAAACTAAGCACATATCACCAAAGTTTTTCTTCATACATGATATTCAAGAAAATGGAGAGATTGAAGTTCAACAGATTCGTTCAAGTGAAAATCTTGCAGATATATTACCAATCATATTACCGCCAACAATTTATGAAAATTAGTACACAAGATTGAGATGCGTTGGCTCAAAGATCTCAAATAAATTTTCAATGATTTATGTACTCTTTTTCCTTTACTAGAATTTTTTTTCCAAAGGGTTTTTTTTCTTAAAAAGGTTTTAACGAGGCACAATTTTTGAAATTAGGACATTGAAGGGGGAGTATTGTGAAATGAATGTCCTAGAAAGTTCTAGCTAAACCTTTGGCCTTTCCAGTCTTAGACCTTTGGCTTTTCATCTTTGTATACATTAGACTTTTGGCCTTTTGATTGCTTATAATTTACAACTTGTAAGCCTATAAATAGGCACCATATGTGAACTTGTAAACTCATTTGAAGCAAAGCAATATACAATCCCTTCTTAATCTCTTATCTTTCTCCCTAATTATATTTGTTCTTAGAGCTATTATAAAATATTTACAATAGATTCATATATGTAGCACGTATATGATCCAAGTTATTTTATCAGCTGCAGTACGCTACAGTGACTACATTTTTATCAATCAATCAATATATCTATATTTAATTATAATAAGTACAAGATATATACTTTGTATTTTGGTTAATTCCTATTTTTTTATTATTTCTTTAATTTATAATCATTAGATCTACAACTTAAATAGATGATGACCATTTTTTTTTTATAGTTGAATACACACCCAGACTCCATTGAAGTCGAACCCTTGACCTCCTTGTTACGAGAGAAGAGGGTTATCCACTCCACCAATTGGTGGGACATTATATGATAACCGTTGGTACAATATTAAAAATTGTTATGCCTAAGGTTCGAATCCCGCGAACAACATTTTCATTTAATCTATCTATACTATAGGCAAAACAAGCTCTATTTGGTTGGTTGGTTGGTTGGTTGGTTGGTTAACAACTTCTAAAAAAATATTAGCACCTTCCAAAATTAATTAAATTACCTATAATTAATTAAAAATAATACAAACCTTTTCAATTATACTCCGATTAGAATTCTTGCAGGCCCATACTTCTTCTTATGACTCTTTATTCTACGAATTATATAAACCAAATAACTCAACAAATAACTTAATTTTAAAAAAAACTTATAACATGACATCTATGAGTTAACAATATAATAAATTTTAAAATACCTATTAAAATACGAATATCACCAACATATTCTACGGTCTGAAAAAGCAAGACATTTAAAAATAAGACATTGTAAGATTTTAATAGTAATTACACACTTAAAAAAATATTTATTGAATTCTTAAGATATTTAACTATAAACTTAAAGATTACGTTAAATTAATATTATTTATTTATGTTAAAAAATTAAATCCAGAACATACATAAAAATAAAATTAATAAAGAAAATTCATTAAATAACTCTATACTATAGAGTTATAGGCAAAACATGGTCTATTTTGTTAGTTGGTTGATTGGTTAACACTTTACAAAAAAGTATTAACAACTTGCAAAATGAATTAAATTACACATAATTAACTGAAAATAATACAAATCTTTACATTTTCAAAAAAAAAAATACAAACCTTTTCAATTATACCATGATTAGAATTCTGCAAGCCCACACTTTTTCCTACAACTTTTTATTCTGATTTTGGTGTACAAAAACCAAATAACTCAACAAATAACTTAGTTTAGAAAAAAACTTATAACATGACATATATGGGTTAACAATAAAATAAAATTAAAAATACATATTAAATTACGGATATCACAAACATATTCTACGGATTGAAAAAAGCAAGACTTTTCAATATAAGACATTGTAAAATTTTAGTAATAATTACACACTTAAGAAATATTTTTTTAAATATATTTATTGAATTCTTAAGATTTTTAACAAAAAATTTATAGATATGTTAAATTAACAATATTCATTTATGTAAAAAAAAATTAAATATGGAACATGCGTAAAATTAAAATTAATAAAGAAAAATTATTAAAATAAATCTATCTATACTAAACTATAATAAGCAAGCATGAGTATAATTGTTAATAGTTTGGTTACTATAATTTTTAGTAGTTTAATTTAATAGTTCAACTGTTAAAAGAATAGTGACTGTTAGATATTTAGTAAATAGATGATAACTGTTATATTTAATAATGAGAAATATTTTATATTTAAACCCCACTTCTAAATATCTAAGATTCGAATTCCGTCGACAACAAATTTAAATTAAGATTTTATATTATTAGTTCTAAATAATACATGTCATTTATTAAATAATTATTATTACAAATATTTTATTTATTAATATTACAAAGTAAAATTATATTCATAATAAACTATTATATTCCATTTTGTTTAATAATTTTAAAAATATTTAAAAGTAACCCGTGCTTTGTACGGATTATAAGCTAGTCTATACTATTATATAAAAGCCAAAACATTAAAAGTTTGGTTGGTTGGTTGGTCGGTGGTACGGAATAACTAAATAATTTCCTTTTTCAGGTAAAATATAATATTTTCATATTTTATCTAACTAAAATTTCTCCTTTATAAATAAATTTCCTTTTTCAGATTAAACATATTACCTTTTCTATTTTCCAATAACTAAATAATTTCCATTTTCAGGTAAAACATAATATCTTTTACAATTTATCTAACTAAAATTCCTTCTTTTTTAAAAACACTACAAACAATTTTGTTTAATAAAATAACATAATTATATTATAATTACTATTAACTGATCAATTACCTTTTTCAACCAAAACACGTTACCTTTTCTCTAACTAAAATCTCTCTTTTACCAATTATATCATGGATTGTTACCTTTTTCAGCCAAATCACGTTACCTTTTTTCTTTTCTCTTACTAAAACCTCTCTTTTTTCAATATTATCACGGGCGTTTCTATTTAATAAAAATAAAATAATAATATTATAATACTAATAATTAACCGATTACCTTTTTAGCTAAAATGTACCGTCTTTTTTATTTTTTCTAATTAAATTCCCTTTTTTCCTAGAAATATCACTGGTAACATTAATTTCTCATATTTTAAAAACTATGACCTATTTTATTTAGTAAAATAACATAATCAACTTATTTACCCTTACTCAATTATTGATAAAATCCATTACTAACTAATCAATTTCATTTTTCAGATTAAACATATTATCTTTTCTATTTTTCAATAACTAAATAATTTCCTTTTTCAAGTAAAATACATATCTTTTATATTTTATCTAACTAAAATTTCTCCTTTATTAATCAACTAGTCGATAAAGCCGCGCTTCGCGGCGGCATTACAATTTTTTAAAAAAAATCAATAAATATTTACTTTATATTATCTTATTAATGTTAAATTTTAATAATAATATAATCTTTTCTGATCAACTGGTTTTTTGTTAAACATGATTTTTTTGATTGAACCGCTCTCTCTTTAAAATTGAAATTCCAATTTTAACATATATTATAAAGATTTATACAATAATTTTTGTCCATAAAAGTCGAACCCTAAAAAAAACTTATGACATCAATATCAAATTCTAATAGCTAATAAAATATATTCTGGTGAACCACCTTCCCGTTAAACACGTTTCAAATCGCTCTTATTTGAAACCGAAATTTTAACTTCATTACATATTATTGATGACATTTTTCATATAAAATAATTTTTTTTTTCTTAAAAAACTAAAACCTTAAAAGAGATTACATTTTAATTTTTACATTCTTTAAACTTTCTAATATTTATGGAGTTTTAAAATATGAAAATACATTTTATATTTTCTCTAATAATTTATTTATTAAAATTGAACCCTAAAAGTAAAAATTAAAAATTATGACATCAATATCAAATTCTAATAGCTAATACAATCTATTCTACTGAACCGTATTCCCGTTAAACACGGTTCGAGCCGCTCATATTTGGTACCGAAATTCTAACTTCATTACATATTATTGATGACACTAATCATATAAAATAAATTTTTTTCTTAAAAATTAAAACCTTAAAAGAGATTAAATTTTAATTTTTACATTATTCAAACTTTATAATATTTATGGAGTTTTAAGAGATGAAAATATATTTTATATTTTCAGTATATTATAGATATTCATGTATTTATTTACAGTTTTCGCATGACACTATCTTTTTGTTACGTTAACACATCAATTTTTTTTTAATATGAAGACTTTTAGTTACGGGAATAATGATCAATTTCTATAAATTCAAACTCTTCTTCACTATAAATTAGCTAGAACTCTTATTTTACTTACAATAAAACTCTTAATCATATGTTTTATATATACTTATTCTACTTCCAATAGAACTTTTAATTATATGTCTTCCTTATAAATTCAAACTCTTGTTCTCTTTAAATTTAAACACCTATTATGCTTCTAATATGTTAAAGGATGGTTTTTTAGTTATTAATATTTAAAATCCTAAATTCCTAAAAATTTCTAAATATATTTTTCCTGTATTATATTATCAATATTAAATTTTAATATTCAACACAGTGTTTTTTAATGAACCGTTTTCTCGTTAAACACGGTTATTCCCATTGAATCGCTCCCTTGATATGACCAAAACCCTAACTTTTACATATATTATCAATTTTTTTTAACTACGGAGACTTTTTTTATGTGAATAATGTTGAATGTTGGAATAATTTTTCCTTATAGGAGTATAATTAACTTATATAAAAAATGTGTAATTTTAGAAGATCGTATAAGATGTCACCACCGTGTTTGTATTCAACTTCCAATAAAATATTTAATCATATGTATATTGTATATATTTAAACACTAATTCTATTTCCAATAGAACTTTTAGTTATATGTTTTTTCTAAATATTCGTACTCTTATTCTCTGTAAATTCGAACTCCTATTCTACTTCCAATGGAACTGTTAATCCTATACCTTATAACTACTTATTCTACTTCCAATAAAATTTTTAATTATATGTTTTTCTTATAACTTCGAACTCTTCTCCTCTATAAATTCGAACACCTATTCTACAATTCTAATATGTTAAAAAATATGTTTTTATTTATTTGTATTAATAATCCTAGAATTCTAAAAAATTAGAAAAATAGATTGAGACGATATTTACACCAATTCTACTTCCAATAGAACTTTTAATTATATGTTTTTTCTAAAAATTCGAACTTTTATTCTCTATAAATTCGAACTCCTATTCTACTTCCAATCGAATTTTTAATCATATGACTTATAAATACTTATTCTACTTCCAATAGAACTTCTAATTCTAACTATATGTTTTCCCTATAAACTCGAACTCTTCTCCACTATAAATTCGAATACCTATTCTACTTCTAATATGTTAAAAAGTATGTTCATATTTATTAGTGTTTAAAATCCTAAAATTCTAAAAAATTAGAAAAACAGATTGAGACGATCTTTACACCATTTCTACTTCCAATAGAACTTTTAATTATATGTTTTTACTAAAAATTTGAATTCTTGTTCTCTATAAATTCGAACTCCTATTCTATTTCTAATAAAACTTTTAATCATATGCCTAATAAAATTTCTCATTATAAGTTTTTCCTATAAATTCGAATCCTCTATAAATTCAAACACCTATTTTATTCTAAATAAATAAAGGAATAAAATTATAGACATGTAGAGAGACGTAAGTTCGTGTTTAGCTAAAACCTTTATGCAACATACTGCAAATAAATAAATCTTCTTTGTCTCCACATATATATACTTATCAAGTCATTAAAAATGGCATGTAACCTAGTATAAAACGTATCAACTCATGCAAATTATGTACCTTCTACGTAAATCGGAATTCTACTACGTGAATTTGTATCTATAATTTCTAATGTCTCTTCTACTTTAAATAAGTTAAAAAAAATTAATTATTAATGTTAAAACTTTCATAAAATTAGAAAAATATATCGGAGGGAAACGTCATTAAACTCCCGTACAAAGTTATATATATATTTTAAAATAATTTTTAAATGAATAATTGAAATTTTTTGTTCTACAATAGAAAACTTTAATTTGAAATCAAAATTTACTTATAAAAAGAGTTTTGACATCACCTGCAACGTAGACCAAAATTCATAGACCTGTAAGAAGTGAAAAATTTATGATAAAAGTAGTAAGTTGAGGGCCGAAGATGATCAACGCGAAAGTAGTATACAAATTTCATAAATATTTATTATTCAAGATGTTGTAACTTGTAAAGACGACATATCTTGAGAATTAGCCAATTACTTTGGATGAAATTGATCTAGGAATCATGCTGCACAACCTGCAAAATATAAAACAAATGTTAAAGAAGAAGATGATTAATCCCACGCATGCACACATATTCAAGATTGATTAAAATATAAAATAATGAAAAACATGTCAATACTAAAAGGAATAAATATGATACGAAGAAAACAGCTGGCTAGAGGGCTTGAAAAGTTATCAAGTTTTACTTACATAATTTACAATCATATACATTTATTATATATAAACTCAATTTCTTCTTCTTTATCCATTAGAATTCCAATCTGACTCATGTTTGTAATTTGCAAGTCCCCGAATCCTATTCTACTTTTAATTGTATGCCTTATAAATACTTATTATACTTTCAATAGAACTTCTAATCATATGTCTTCCCTATAAATTTAAGCTCTTCTGCTTTATAAATTCGAACATCTATTCTACTTCTAATATGCTAATTGATATTTTCATATTTATTAGTGTTTAAAATTCTAGAAAAATAGAAAACTCGATTGAGACGATCTTAGAGCGCCACCTAAACTCCCGCGTATCCTCCTTTATATATATATATTGATTTCCTTTTTCAGGTTAAACATATTACCTTTTCAATTTTTCAATAACTAAATAATTTCCTTTGTCAGTTAAAATACAATATCTTTTATATTTTATCTAACTAAAATTTCTAAAACACTACAAGCAATTTTGTTTAATAAAATAACATAATTATATTATAATTACTATTAACTAATCAATTACCCTTTTCACCCAAAACACATTACCTTTTCTATTTTCTCTAACTAAAATATCATTTTTTTTCCAATTATATCATTTATGGTTACCTTTTTCAGCCGAAACACGTTACCTTTTTCTTTTCTCTTGCTAAAACCTTTCTTTTTTCAATAATATCACAGGCGTTTCTATTTAATAAAAATATTATAATACTATTAATTAACCGATTACTTTTTTAGCTAAAATGTATCATCTTTTCTATTTTTTCTAATTAAATTTTTAACATAATTAAATTATAAATACTATAAACTAATCAATTAGCTTTTTCACATAATTTATTTCATCTTATTAATTTTCACGCTACCTTACTATTCTTTCTAACTAAAATCTCTCTTTTTTCAATTATATAACGGGCGGTTCTATTTAATACAATAAATTAATAATATTATAATATTAATAATTAACCGATTACCTTTTTCAGCTAAAACGTATCATCTTTTCTATATTTTTTCTAACTAAATTCCTCTTTTAATAGAAATATCACAGACAATATTAATTCCTGCTATTCTAAAACATTACTAGCAATTGTATTTAATAAAATAATGTAATTAATTAAGTTTTGATTACTATAAACTAATCAATTACCTTTTTTACCTGGAACATGTTACAATTTTAATTTTCTCTAACTAAATTCTCTCTTTTTCTAATCATATCAAGGGAAATCTATTTAATAAAATAAAAGAATAATTTTGTAATTACTAGTAATTAACTGATTACCTTTTTCAACTAAACCCTATAATATTTTCTAACTAAAATCCCTCATTTTCAAGAAATATCACGGATAACATTTATATAATTATTATCAAATCATCTCATATAAAAATTTAAGCCTCCAAAATTCATGTTTTAAAAAATAATTTAAATTAATGAGAAAAACATATAATATTAAAAATAATACGTGCATCGCACGGGTTTTAAGATAGTATATTATTATAACTGAAATATTAAAAGTTTGATCGGGCAGTACGATATTTCGTGTTTTACTTAATTACTCTTACCCTACTTACTTAGAGATAAAATCATTCCTAATAGTTAATCAATTTCTCGTTTTCATGTTAAACATATTACTTTTTCTATTTTTTAATAACTTATCAATTTTTCTTTTCAACCAAAATAAAATAATTTTTACATTTTATCTAACTAGAATTTCATTTTTTTTAAAAATAGCACGGACAATTTCATTTAATAAAATAAATTAATTATATTGTAATTATTATTGACTAATCAATTACTCATTTTGTCCCTCTCATTTCTTTACAATTTCCTTTTTGATGTGCCTCTCAATTCTTTACATTCCAAACCTTACCTAAATAGTAAAGTTTTATAATATAAAAAGTAACTACAACCATTACTTTCTCCAACTAAACTCATTTTATTACAACCATTACTTTCTCCAACTAAACTCATTTTATTACATATTGTTCCACCACTTTACTCACTTTTCTTGAGAGGGACGAGGGAGTACCTTTTTTCAGCTAAAACACACTACCTTTTTTATTATCTCTAACTAAAACATCTATTTTTCCAATTATATATTTTATTTAATAAAATAAAATAGGAATGTTATAATTACTAATAATAAACCGATTATTTTTTAAGCTACAACAAATCATTTTTTCTATATTTTCTAACTAAAATCCCTATTTTTCTAGAAGTATCACGGATAACATTTATATAATTATTATTAAATCATATCATTTCAATATTTAAGTCTACATGCAAAATTCATGTCTTTGAAAATTCAATTTAAATTAAAAAAATCATATTAAAATATTTCGTGCATCACACAAGATTTAATCTAATATTAAATAAAATAAAAATGCTAGTTATCCCAATTGGTTTTCAAAATATTTCCTAAATGTCAAGTGTATCAATTTAATTATTTATAATAATGTGAACCTCCTTATTTCATACCAATCATTTCAATCAAAAATTTCCATTATGTCATATAATCTTTATCAATGGAACTATTTTTTAAAACCATTTTAAATATATAACATTACTCAAAAAAATACTGACACACTTGGCCAAAATATAAAGTACTTAAATATAGACATGAAGAACTCGAAGCTACTAAAACATAATTAAATGATCTATAATTGTGGATATTAGTTTTAGTGTTGATAATTGTGGACATCATGGTTGTGTTCTTGGAGTATGCATTCCATGAATATATTCTCCTCCATTTCATTTATTTTATCCAAAAACACAAATTCACACATTTAACAATTGATTGAAAATTAACAAATTTAAACTCAAATATTAGAATATTTATAAAATATTAATATTTTAAATCCATATTTATCATAATTAACATTTGTAACCAAATATTTTGTGACCAACAAATATGGAATTGAGATTAATATAAATTGGACAAAGGAATCACCGAGTTAGGTACAGTACTCATAAATTGAATATATAAAGCAGATTCATGCTAAATTAATATTTGATAAATGATTAATCCTATTAAACACAAATATATTTTTTATTATGTAATACAGACAAATTGCTCTTTTTTTTTTTCTGTGACAAATTGTTCTTGATTTTGATGTATGAATAATCTCGATTATTAATAAAATTCTAAAATATTCATTTGTTGAGATTATACACTAATATGTTAGATAATCACACCAATATAGGGGGGTTTAGGGAACTTATTTTCAGAATAAGTCAACTTATTTTAAGATAAAGTTAGAGATTCCTAATTTTTTTCTGAAAAAAGTTAACTTTTTTTTTTTTATAAATTATAAAATCTCAAACATACATTAAATCTTGTATAAAAAGAAATTATCAAAATATGAAATTTTTACAAATAAGTCTATAAGACTTAAAATAAGTATAGCGAAGCAGTCCATAGTTTTTCTATTTTAGGTACGTAACATGATGTTAGTTCAGCTATCTATTTTAGGCACAATTGTCATCAATTGCAATATTTAGTGGTAACCAATTTTCAATAACTGTTACTACTAAAAAAGACAGTTCGAGAGCTTGTTTTGGTCTTGGAACTCAGCCATCGTTTTCTTCGAACGTTGAATTTGGTGTTCGCGTGTATGTTTAATAATTAGGGTCAAGTTTTTTAAGTTTGGTTGTAAGGATTAATTGTACATTGTGACTATAACTTGTTTGCACAACATATATATATATTAAAATAAAATTCTGAGTGCGATGAAATATATAACTCGGGTAAAGACTTAATTCTTGTTATATTTGAATTAGATTTTCGCAAAATTCTTTAAAACAAATATTAATTTGTAATAAGTTAGACAAATCTAGTTATTTAAAAAAAAACCTTACAAACAAATATAGCCCAGCTACTAAGAATAATTGCCATGATACAATCACTTTGACGACAATATTATTCGATTGTTTAAGTAGAAACAATACTAAAATATCCGATTGTTTACATGCCAAACACTTTATGAACAAGCTCTAACGTACGATCTGCATAACATTTTTCAGATTTTCAAGCACACACACTTAAATATATTTAAATATATTTATAATGATCATTCACACAACCTCAATCTCACGTTCTCACCACGTCATAATTATTTACTTATTATTATTTTTGGTGATTTGATGTAAAAATTGAGCTGATTAACGTCTATAGCTCCACAAACTTTCTTCTTCAGAATCATCTGAGATTGGTGGTGAGATAGTAATCCTGCTAGGTGGGTGAACAAGCATTCCCTCAGCCATGGACATGAGCAAATTAGGATAATCGAAAACTTCCTCTTCGTCTACATACTCTTCTTTGTTTCCAAGAAAATAAGTACCATTATTGATATTGGTATCTTGTGCTAGTACTTGATGAGGTGCTGGGAGCCGCAAGCTTTGTGATGCAACTGCCCGAGAGGCAGCAGCATTGGCGGCAGCAACACGTATCCATGCAGCGGTAGGAGGCTCTGCTGATAAAAGAAGCAAATTTTCGTACATGTGAGTAGGGAAGTTTAGGGCGGTGTCAGCACCTTTGAGCAACAAGGATGCTGCATCATGTGCTGCAGCTGCCATTTCTGGAGTTGGATATGTACCCAGCCATATTCGTGTTGTCTTACGTGGCTCTCGTATTTCCGATACCCATTTCCCGCTCCGGCTACGTATTCCTCTATAAATGGGATGTTTCCCAGAGGGAGATGCAGGCGGAGTCCTGATAATGATTGGAGCAGGCATCCCCTGCTCTTGGGAGAACTGTTCCGCCTTCAAAGTGTTTGATGAAATATTAAAACAATTAGATTTAGAATGGTGTGATAGTGAAGGGTGGTTTTGCAACCATTGTTGATCATTCGTATATGAAATTTGATCAGCCATGCATGTACAAAAATATGTATATGTAGAAATATGTTGACACTGTGAGAGGGAGAGTTGGAGAGAGAGAGAGATGATCGAGAGTGGTTGGGGGGGATCTAATACTTGAAAGAGAAAGAATGTGTGGGTTTTCAACTTATAATAAGAATGCTAGTTGGCCTAGTTGATTAATCAAAAAATTTTATTATATTATTTTACCAACTGGCGAAAATGAGCCCTAGGTCGGTATATATGTTCGATGGGAAGGATTTAGCTGGGTCAACATTAGACTGGAATTCCTGTATGATCAAAGAAAGAACGGTGTTTTGTGTATTGTTCAAACGCGACCAACAAATTCATTCGTGCTCGATCTTGCGAGATTAAAAGGTTGAACTAGTTTTTGATGCTAATATGAAAATTTTGTAAAAAAATTTTTGACTGAATTATTTATTTTGTTTTTGCATTTTCTGAATTTCCAACGATCGTTCGTTCTGAATTTCAGACACCATTTTTCTTATTCAGGTATCTTAATTTTGAATGATAGAAATTAAATTTGGAGTGCAGAATCCTGTTTATTAAGGTAGGGGCAAGGATTATTGTACCACGATATGAATTAAACTCTCTCTAGTGAGGCGACTTGAATTAGCTATTTTTAGTCCAAAAGTGTTTTGGGTTAATTTTTAAACTAGGTCAATGGTTATAAGATATGTAAATAATAGTGAATTAACTAGGTTTTTTTATGACTGTGATATATTGTATACAAAAAATATATGTGTATCACACCATATACAAAACAAAAGGCTCATTCAGTTGGGCAAAAATTAGATTGTTGGTTGGTGTTAATCCAAGTACCACATCAAGTATAAAAGAGGTAATTCTCTGTTGTATAAAAAACAGTCGATTATTAACTCCATTAATGAGTGCGATGAGATAACTCAAATGGTATAGATATTATCTCTTATCGTCCCAAGTTCTAGATTTGATTCTCGCTCAACTTGAGATTTATGAGAATATATAGTTACTTATTGTAAGGAAAATAGGCCTACTTAGTAAAAAAAAAAACTCCATTAGTATAAGGTCTTTTAGATATGTCCACAAATAAGTTCGTGCGCTCGGTCTAAAACGGACAATATCATATTATTGTGGAGTTATGGCTCGCTCGCGGATGAACAATTGGTATCAGAGCCCATGTCTCGAGAGATGGATCTTGGGATAACAGGTTGCGGTTAAACGATATGGAGGTTCCCCTCGGTGACGATTGGAAATTTGTTGGGTGCCTTATGTCGAAAATCTTTTTGAAAGGTGTTCCAATTAAGTAACTGTTTTGTGGATATAGTAGCGATGCAAAATGTAGACAGATTATCGCAGGTGTAAAATCACAAAAATTGTAGTTATTGATTTGAGGGAAGGATTGTTGGATCGTGTTAATCGAACTACCACATTAAAAAGACAAGATGTAATTCTTATATAAAACAATTGATTAAACCCATTAGTACGATATTTTTTAAAATATGTTCAAAAATAAATTTATACGAACCTAATTTAAAATAGATAATTTATTGTAAAATTAAGACTTGCTCACAGCACAATCGAGTTCGAACTCGAATATTTACATAAAAACGTATTTATCATATATGTAATAGAATAACATTTAAGTACGATTATTTTCTTGAGTATCAAGAGTAGAAATATGCTTCTTCTTCTTTTTTTGACAAAAGAGTTGAAATATGTTTTTAATTACGCTTATGAGACAAATAATTATAACTCGATAAACCTGACAAAAAAAAAAAACAATAACTCGATAAAGTTTATTAGAAGAGTAATTCGAATCGGACTCAAAAATTTGACTGATATATGTCGGTGAGGTAATTTTTGCGTATGAATGACCTCGTTCAAACCCTCATGTAAATAAATTTTTCGTGGTCACAGTGAAAAAGTTGTTAGCATATATATTCCTAAAGATTCCGGTTCTTACAGATGCAGTTTTTCTTGGGTCTCTTTACGCCCAATTTTATTATGTTAATCCGGATTAACACATAAATTCAGATGATTAATTCAATTTGTTTCCAGCTAGCTCTAGGTATCAGCTGTGACTTCAAATTAATGTTATTCTTAGATTCCAGCCTGCTACGTACTCCCTCCGTCCCAAAAAGTTTGACACACTTTCCTTTTTGGAACGTCCCAAAACTAATGAACCTACTATACTTACTATTTTTGAACTCTACTTTTCACTATTGCACCCACTAACTTTATTTCTTCTTCATTAAAGAAATATTATAAACACTATTACACCCACTACTTTACTCCACTATCTCAACTATATTATTAAATATTGATAGGTCCCACCACTTTACCCACTTTTCATCTAACTTTACTCATACTTTTATATATTTTCTTAATATCCGTGAAAGTCAAATCACTTTTTGGGACGGAGGTAGTACAATTTGTATGGGCATGACAGCATGTTTGTACATCCTCGACTCATAGCCTTAGGTCATAGCCGATCGATTTTCGATAATTAATATTATAAAATATGCTACAGAAGTTTAATGTATTAATTGAAATACCCTTAATTTTTGAAAATCGATAATTATTTTGTTACTAATTTCTTCAACCGAATCATGAAACCTTTTAATTTCGTCACTATCGTAGATGAAGAACGAGGCAACATGAAATCAGGTATTATGCATCAAATTCCACACATATCATTGTCGCCAAATACTTGTGTGTGCTGAAATATCTCTAAATTTGACTCTTCAGACAAACTTTTATAGAGTATTAGCTAGGTGACTCCTCGACGTTATGTCTAGAAGATAATGATATTTGTATTCGCGTGGGACATTATTGATAGGAAAATTGGAAAAGTACAAAACATGATAGTGACATATAATCTGAAATTTCATATAGTTAAACCCACTACAAGTACAATAGTACTGATACTTCCATAAAAGGAAAAGAACAACTATGCTGTATTGGCTATTGTTGGGCCTCTTTGGGTACTGATTTGTGATCCATATGGAGTATTATTTTTTGTCGAGTCCAGATCACCAACTTTGCGTTCCTGTAAAATCTTCAAAATTTATGTGATGCTAAGTTTCAGTAATGAGACCAAGTGTTACATGACTGAAAAATAACTTTTTGTCATAAAACTAAAGATTTGTTTTAAACAATACTAGCTTATAGTCCGTGCAAAGCACGGATTACTTTTAATTTCTTATAATTTGTTTATAATGTAATATAATATTATAAATATTAATTTTAATATATTATTAGAATAATTAGAATATACATCTTTGTATATTAACACTTCTAGTATTAAATATAAATTAATATGTTGTTGGCGGGAATCGAACCTTGAACTTCTGTTTATAACAACTTTTAGTATTGTTATATCTAACGGTCATGATCTATTTGAGTTGTTGATCTAACGGTTGTAAATGAGGGATAACCAAAAATGAGGGATAACCAAAAAATGGGTTAACCAACTACAAATTATACCCCATTTCGCTTATTATAATATAGTATAGAAATGTGATGTTTTGTCCTCTATTCCATGAAAATATAAGTTTTTTTTTAAAAAAAAATTGATGTTCAAAAAACCAAGTAGAAAACCTGAAAAACAGGAAAACATTGTTTGTGAAAGATATAATTTACTTTTAAGATTCAAAATTTCTGAATAACAACCTTTTTATTGAAAATGCATTTTTTTTTCTAGTTTCCAGGGTCAAATGTACTCCTTCCGTCCAATTGTTCACCCACAAAAATCTGCGATAAAATGATATATAAGTTATATAAGTTCAACTGATGACATAATAAAAACATTTAGCAAAACAAAAAAAAAATCATATTTAATAACTTAACTAACTTAAATGAGGAACCCTAATACCCTAATCCTAAATAAAGAAGAGTGCGATAATTTGTTTAGTACGTAAACTGGAGAATCACAATATTTTGAGAATATTTGTGGATTATCTAAGTTAATACAGTTGAACAGTGTATCTCGATTGTCCTACTAATGGTAGTCAGGACTTGTAAGAGATTAAAACTAAAATATGTGTGACCCAAATAAATGGAAAGTAGATGCAATGTACAGTTGACCTATACTTGAAGTATTACAAAATGTGTTCATACTATCTTCAGTGATCTTTTGTTTTTCTTGAAGGGCTTTTAATAATTCGTAGCAAAAGGAATGGCAACTAGTGCAATCACCAAGTTCGAATTTACAAATCAAAGAATTAGAACGCAAAGAAAGAGCAAAAGGCTCAGCACGCAAAGAGCAAAAGGCTCCCCGTTCAAGTGCAAAGAAACTATAATCACAAAGACAACAATGCTTCTAAACTAATTATGTGCATCGTCCTTGTTCAATATTGTTAAGTTACAAGTTCTTCTAAAACCTCAAGATGTTAGGGAAGCCGGCTTATCAAGATCATATCATATATATATATTCAACATCGAGGGTAGGAGGGACTCGAATTTGAGACCTTCCACATCCAGAGCGCTCTAATACCATTTTAAGTTACCAATTCTCCTAAAACCTCAAGATGTTAGAAAAGCGAACTTACCAGGATAATATCATATATTCAACAAATATCCTGTACCGAGTAGCTGCAAACAAATAGCCATTGGTTTCTGGAGACATAACATCCGCATTGGCTCTACTAGGGATGGCAAAAAAATCCGATCCGACGGATACCCGATCCGAAACCCGAAATTTTGGATAACCCGAACCCGATTTTTTGGATTTGGATTTGGATTTGATTTTCAAACCCGAAAATTTTTGGATTTGGATTTGGATATTATGAAACCCGATCCGAAACCCGAAAATCGATCCAAACCCGATCCGAACCCGAAAAAAAACCCGAATATATACAGACACACACACACACACACACACATATATATATATGTGTGTGTGTGTCTGTATATATGTATATAATTTATACTATAATATATTTCATAATGTAATACATTTTATATAAAAGTCATTGGTGCATCGTATAACAAATAACCTTGTATTATCACTACAAGAAAACAGCGAAATTGTGACGGAAATTTGTGACGGATTTTTTCCGTCACAAATTAGTGACGGATTTGTGACGAATTTTTCTGTCACAAAATTTGCGACGGATTTTGTGACGGAAAAAATCCGTCACAAATTTCCGTCACAAATCCGTCACAAAACTATATTAGTGACGGATTTGTGATGGATTATTCCGTCACAAATTAGTGACGGATTTTGTGACGGAAAAATCCGTCACAAAATGTATAAATAAAAAAATTTACACTTTTGTGACGGATTTGTGACGGGAAAAATCTGTCACAAATTTCCGTCACAAATCCGTCACAAAACTATATTAGTGACGGACTTGTAACAGAATATTTCTGTCACTAAATTAGTGACGGAAAAAATCCGTCACAAAAAATCTGAATAAAAAAATTTCAAAAAAATTTTGTTCCAGTGACGGAAATATTCCGTCACAAAAATATAATTAAAATAAAATCGAAGATATTTTCTTTCGGTGACGGATTTTCTGACGGATTTGATTTTGTGACGGATATGTGACGGAAATTTTCCGTTACAAAAAAATAATAAAAAATAAAATCAAAAAAATTGTTTCTGTGACGGATTTTGTGACGGATTTGAACTTGTGACGAATTTTGTGAAGGATTTATGACGGAAAATTCCGTCACAAAAAGTCAATAATCAAAAAATTGTACTTTGACCGTTAAAAAAAGACATCAAATAAGCTTGTAATTTTTTGATTTTTTGGGTATATCACTAAAATCATTAGATATTAACATCCGTACGGTTGGATCGTCGAAAAAAGATTTTAAAAATATCATTTTGTGCAATCGAGACAATACTAGTTATCGCGAGTATTGTTTTTTTTGGAGATTTATAGTATAAAATCACATCAAATAAGCTTGTAATTTTTTGATTTTTTGTGTATATCACTAAAATCATTAGATATTAACATCCGTACGGTTGGATCGTCGAAAAAAGATTTTAAAAATATTGTTTTGTGCAATGGAGACGATACTAGTTATCGCGAGTATTGTTTTTTGGAGATTTATAGTATAAAATCACATCAAAAAAGCTTGTAATTTTTTGATTTTTTGTGTATATCACTAAAATCATTAGATATTAACATCCGTACGGTTGGATCGTCGAAAAAAGATTTTAAAAATATTTTTTTGTGCAATCCAGACGATACTAGTTATCGCGAGTATTGTTTTTTGGAGATTTATAGTATAAAATCACATCAAATAAGCTTGTAATTTTTTTATTTTTTGTGTATATCACTAAAATCATTAGATATTAACATCCGTACGGTTGGATCGTCGAAAAAAGATTTTAAAAATATCGATTTGTGCAATCGAGACGATACTAGTTATCGCGAGTATTATTTTTTGGAGATTTATAGTATAAAATCAAATCAAATAACTTGTAATTTTTTAATTTTTTGTGTATATCACTAAAATCATTAGATATTAACATCCGTACGGTTGGAACGTCGAAAAAAGATTTTAAAAATATTGTTTTGTGCAATCGAGACGATACTAGTTATCGCGAGTATTGTTTTTTGGAGATTTATAGTATGAAATCACATCAAATAACTTGTAATTTTTTAATTTTTTGTGTATATCACTAAAATCATTAGATATTAACATCCGTATGGTTGGATCGTCGAAAAGATTTTAAAAATATCGTTTTTGCAATCGAGACGATACTAGTTATCGCGAGTATTGTTTTTTGGAGATTTATAATATAAAATCACATCAAATAACTTGAATTTTTTTAATTTTTTGTGTATATCAATAAAATCATTAAATATTAACATCCGTACGGTTGGTTGGTCGAAAAAAGATTTTAAAAATATCATTTTGTGCAATCGGGAAATATCATTTTAAAAATATCATTTTTAAAAATTAAAAATTTTTGACTTTTTTTTAAAAAATTCTGGGAAATTCGAACTTAAAATTTTTTTTAAATTTTTTTTATTTTTTTTAAAAAATCTAAGAAATTCGAATTTAAAAAAAATTAAAAAATTTCGACTTTTTTTTAAAAAAATTATTGGAAATTCGAATTTTAAAAAAAATTGACTTTTTTAAAAAAAACTGGGAAATTCCATTTTTTTAAAAAAATTTAATTTTTTTTACTTTTTTAAAAAAAATCTGGGATATTTCTAATTAAAAAATTAATTTTTTTAAAATTAAAAAATTAAATTTTGAATTTAAAAAGTATGTAAAATTAATTACTTTCGAATTTTTAAAAAAATAATTAATTTTAAAGGCATTTTTTAATTAAATATAAAATGTAAGAATTTTCATAGTGTAAGGATTGTATTTTGAATACATAACACAATGTGCATGTAGCTCGGTTGGTTGAGGGAGTGTTGTGGGGAATTGGAGGTCGGGGGTTCGAGTCCCCCCACCTACGTTTCTTAAATTCGAGGGTGTTGACTGTGGTGAGGTGGGTTTGATTGGGTGCTGAGGTGAGCTGACTGGGCGGCTCAGTCAGCAAGAATTTTTTTTTTAATTTTTTTTTTCGAATTTTTAAAAATAATTTTTAAAAATTTTAGTTTTGTGACGGAATAAATCCGTCACAAAATCCGTCACAAACTGTCACAATTTTTTTCTGTGTACCGGTACAAAAAAATGACAAAATTTGTGACGGATTTGTGACGAAATATTTCCGTCACTGATTTTGTGACGGAAAAATTCGTCACAAAATCCGTCACAAAAGTTTGTGACGGATTTTTCCGTCACAAAATCGATTTGTGACAATGGTTTCAGTGACAGCAAAAATCCGTCACAAATCCGTCACAAAGGCGTTTGTGACGGAATTTCAGCCTGTTTGTGACGGATTTTTCCGTCACAAAAACCAGTTTTTCTTGTAGTGTATTAAAACCGAAATATTAAAACATTTTTAGACTCTAAGTGTTTAAGATGTATTTCATATCAAATCTATTTGGTTATTTTAATGATTTAAATTCATTTAAAAATTGATTATATGTAAAATTTTATAACAAAATTAAATATTAAAATATTAAAATTAATGCACAAAATATAATTTATTTATATAATATTAATGATACTTTTTATAAAATTTTCGGGTTTCGGGTATTATCCAAATCCAAAAATTTTCGGGTTTCGGGTATACCCGAAATCCACCCGAAATCCATTGGATCGGGTTCGGGTTTTAGTTTTCGGGTATTTTTCGGGTTCGGGTCGGGTTTGGGTTTTATCCAAAAAATCGGGTTTGGATTTGGATTTTGCCAAACCCGATCCGACCCGATTGCCATCCCTATCGTAGCGTTAGTATGGTTGTGTAGGCAATTGGCAAGTGTTGAATAGTATTAATTCATATTAGAAACTTTCTTTTAATAAATTAAAGTTCTAGATGAGTTAATTACTTAATAATGCATCAAAATTCGGTTTAGTGAGGATTTCTGGTTCTAGTTTTCTGATCTCATTAATTTAATTTAAATACTTGTTTGTCTATTTTTCTATTTGGTATTCTGATGATCCTGTTGGGTTCATTCTCTAAAATTTTAAGATTTTACATGAGATAATTTTGCATGGGATGGTTACTTAACATATAAAAAGTGATCATTTTCTAATTCACATTCAGATAATTAACAAGTGAAACTGTGCATGTAGGAGCGGAAGAGAAGCAAAGTAACCCCTCACTTTGGTAAAATCAGAGCCAATTTTTTTAGAGTCGAGAGCTAAGTGAAGTTAAATCATTTGAGTTCTAGCATTTTTGATTCAAACATTTGTTAACATAATTCGTGCAAGAGTTTACATCAACATGAACCTTATTTTGTGGAAACCCCTAGATGTTATCAATTCAGATCAATGTTACTGAAAATCAAACCCGAATTTAATCTAGGCTCAATTAAGGCAAACCCAGATTGTTTTACAAAAGAGTCATGATAAAGTGGCAGAGTTTTCTTAACACAACCAATATTATGATTCCCATCATAATCAGATTCATGAATAGAGCTAGTAACTGATAACTCCAAATCTCGATCGGGTCCTTTCTCGCCAACTCCTGCCTCGGAAGGGGTGTAGCTGTGGTGGGGAGTCTGCAAAACAACACCGGAGGGGGGTTTGGCCTCGAGGTGCCTCCGGCGTGAGAATAAGAGTTGGCTTTGGAAGATGATAATCAAGTAGAGTACTACAAGAGTAATAAATGTGTGTGGGTGTGCAATAATGGCTAACCCCTAAACCCTATTTCCTAGGGATATTTATAGCCCTAGGCTTAGGGTTTTAGGGGTAGGTTACCTCTTCCCCTAACCGTTGGATCGGGGGACAAGCAGCTGAATTTCCGGGATATGGGACACGTGTCCCTAATTGTGGAGACCGTTGACCTGAGTGTGGCAGTACTGTGGTAGACATGATTTGGCACGTGTTGTTCTTTGGTTTTTAGTGTTGGTCAGCGCCAGGTGTGGGGATGTTGGCTGAGCTGGGGTGCCACGTGTGTTGAGTGTCATCAATCTGGGGTCCCCTAGTCTGGGGTGGGGACCATGCCACGTAGAGCTGGCTCCGGGCTCGGGCCCACTAACCTGGGCTGGGCTGCTCTTATTCTCATGAGATGATTTTGCTTGTTGCTTTGGGCTTAAAGTTGGGCATAATTGGGCCTGGGCTATTTCTAGCCTATAATTTGCCCCCCACTCCCTTATGCGGATTCTCCGGATGAGGGAGTAGTAGGAAGGAGGCTTTGTTGCTTCGGGGAGGATTTTTGGTCGTTGGTTGCCCCCGGGTCCGGGGTGTGTGTTGAGGTACACCGCCCCCGGGGCTATGAGTGTTTTAGCTTCTTGGTAGATTTTGCTTTGGCTGCCCCCTGGTCCGGGGTGTGTGCTGAAGTACGCATGCCCAGGGCCAGGGTTGGTTGGAGTTTGGAACCTTATGCGTGTATATATTCAGAAATATATACTCGTAGATAATGATTCGCATATATATGATTTTTATGAGGTTTTGCATTTTTTTTATTTTTTATTTTTTATTTTTCGAAAAACAGCTATCATCCACTATCTCCGGGTTTTGGAGATAGTGGGCCGAGTTGGTTGGGCCGCCACGTGTCTCTGGCGGTTGAGATTCAGGGTTTGCCTATAAATACTGGCTTCCCCCTCACTCTTGTCTTTTAAGAATTTTCGATTTGCTGTCGTTACCCTGCTTCTCTGAAGACCTGCACTCCGGGCTAAAGGCGCAATCTGATTTCAAGTGATCCTCGCAACCTTCTCTCCGGACTAATTGTAAGTTTTCTTGCTCCGGTCTTTGAATTCCTTTCACTTTCCTTTTCCTGTTTTGCTTTGTGTCTTGGGTAGATATGCTGACTTAGGCTTTTATCTTTTGTTGGGTGGCCCGGGGTAGTGTTCTTGTATGGTTAAACGACGAGTAACTGCTAATCGAATATTAATTCCTTTGTCCGATCCCAGCACTTCTCCCAGTAGTGTCAGCTCTTCGGGTAGTAATTTAGACTTGATAGACCTAGATTGGGGCATAATGGGTAAGAAGAAGAGCCGCCTCTCCGTGTTAACGAATATAGAGACCAAGGATATGGGTCCGAGGTATAGCCTTAGTGAACCGGACGGTAGCTGGAGTCACTCCAAATACTATTTTGTGAGAAGGGATCCGGGGATCCCTCAGGCCTATTTCTTTAGGGATCTTAGTGCAGAGTTTTCACAGAATCCGGATGTGGCGTACATGACCAAGTATGATAAGGCCTTTCTCGATTCTAAGTTTGGGCATAGACCGGGTTCTGGAATGGATGTTGGTCCGTTTCGGGCGGAATATTTGGAGGCTCCGGTCGATTGGGATCCAATATTCCGGGATACATTCCACTTGGATGGTGATGTGGAGTTGAGGTGGCCGGGGCCCGGGGAGAAGATATACCACAGACCAGAGGGTGGTTGGGTTGGAGTTTGGTTGGAGCACCTGAGGTTGGGGTATGGGCCTAGGTGTCACCAATTTGTAAAGTCACTTTGCCTGTTTGAGTACGGGATCCCCATCACCCAGTTGACTCCGAACGCGGTGAAGTGGATTACTTATTTCCTGGGGTGTTGCGAGGCTGCCCAAGTACTGCCTACTTTCAAACTTTTTCACCATCTCTTCCAGTTGGTGCATTCCAACAATGTGCCCCTGTACGAGTTTAGGTTCCTGGGTAAGGCATGTGGGTACCCCTCTTCGGCTTCCAAGCCTCTTGGCATGCTGCCTTCCTTGAAGGGCTGGAATGGCGAGTTCGTATTTCTCCGGGGTGTGGATATGCGGTTCATGCCTACCTTCAAGGAGAAGCCCCTGGCTATGCACTTCGAAGTGTATGATCTCCAGGAAGCGGCAGTGGACCGAGTATACAGCTTCTGCCGGGGGCTTGGGAGGCAGGTGACTAGGGAGGACCTCATGAGTCACGAGTACCTTTACGGGATAGGATGTAAGTCCGGGTTATATTTTACTTGCTTTAATCTCCATTTGATTACTTGTTGATTCCCCGGACTAATGTAACTCTCTTTCTTTTTTCAGGTCTTCCCGGTTATAATCCGGAGTTCGAAAGATTTGCAAAGATGACCAAGGCCAATGCCGCTCTTCACGCTGCCTTGCTGGGCTTGGGTCAAGTCCGGGACAACACGAAAGTCCCCGGAGAGGGCAGTGGCGCTAAGTCTCAAAAGGACGGAGGTAGTGAGATTAGGGCTCCGGGGGTGGATGCTCTTGAAGCGGAGGTAGATGGGGGGTCCTTGGTTCCGAGGAAGAGGCCTCGCTCCGCGGTGCAGCAGGAAAAATTCGGGACCATGCAATCCGACTGCGAGGTCGAGCATGAGCACCCTCCGGGCACGGCCTCAGCACCAGTCGAACACTTTGGGCCCCACGTCCCGGCCTCCCTTACTCCGAAGGATATGAATTTCATTGGCTTCCTTGCCGATCTTCCTAGCAAGAAGGAGTGGGAGGAGATGAGCAAAGATTCGTCTACCTCTCTGTTCGAGGACATGATGGGAGTTTATGGCCAGGTGAGCCTTTCGCCGGGCTTTCCTTCAGTTGTATTACCTTTTTCCCTTTTGTCTTAGCTATTGTTTACTCAGTGTTAACTTCATTTTGTCAGCTGGGGGTTCGTATGGCCGGGGCTTGTGCCGCTGCTCGCCGGGAAATGGAAACCATTAAAGATGCCCGGGGCATGCTACGTTCTGCTACCGAGACCCGGGAGGTGCATGACCGGGAGCTAGCCGCTGCGAAGAAGGAGCTCGAAGATCTTAAAGAGGCAACTGAGGCCCGGATACAAAAATTCAAGGATGCGGCCCGGACCATTGCTGACGAGCAGGACCTGGTTCGGACCAAGTATAGGGATGCCAAGGAGGATATTAAGAAGCTTCGGGAGGAGCTGAAGGGTAAAAAGCTCGAGGAACAGGTGATATCTGAGTTTCGGGATTCGGACGTCTATGCCACCGAACTTGCAACTGCCGCCGCGGCGAAGATTCGTCGATGCTGGTTAGTTGCAGAGAAGTAGTGTAAGACTACTCCGGAGTCTGCAGATTGGGAGAGCTTCGTTACCGCCTATATGGATGCTGAAGCGAAACTGGCCCAGGGCGAGGGTGAGCCAACTCCTTATGCTGCTCCCAGCTCCTCCCCTCCTCCGGAAGCTTGAATGTTACCCCTGGCTGCGTCCAGAATCCGGGCTGTGCCCATGTAACTTTTAACTTATTGACGTACTCTTGCTACCTTGTGTAAACTTGAATTCTGTTGTTTTGTTACTGTTGTATAACTGTCAGGTGTTTCGGGCTGTTCGTCAGCCCGGCCTGTTTACTGTTTTCTATTTTATGTCTATTGTTGCTTCGCAAGTTCCACGTTTTGCCTTGTTCTTTTGTTGTTGCTTGTTTGTAGTTTGTATTGCCCCCCACTCCCCCATTCGGGTACCCCGGATGGGGGAGTTTCGGGTTATTCCCGGGCTAATTCCCCGCGCAAGGTCCCGGGTATGGGCCTACTTGGGAAGTAAGCAAACTTTCCAAATAGGTATTTGAATTTGCCTATGGCGCCCCGGGCCAAAGCACAGCTAAGGTCCCGGGTGTGGTCCTACTTGGGAAATATGCAAACTTTCCAAGTAGGTATTTGAATTTGCCTATGGCGCCCCGGGCCAAAGCACAGCTAAGGTCCCGGGTGTGGTCCTGCTTGAAAAATATGCAAACTTTCCAAGTAGGTATTTGGATTTTCCTATGGCGCCCCAGGGCATGGTCCCGGGTGTGGTCCTACTTGAAAAATATGCAAACTTTCTGAGTAGGTATTTGAATTTGCCTATGGCGCCCCGGGGCATGGTCCCGGGTGTGGTAGTAATTGTGGAATTGAAATGCTAAGTAAGGGGAAGAGCTCCTTTTCATTGATAAAAAAACGATTACAATTTTTCGAATTACAATCCAAAACATTCATATGTGAGCCCGAGCCTTCTTTGTTTACTGGTAGTATTTCCTGAGCCTGAGGCCATGCCAGGTGTTGGGGACCTCCGTGTTGTCCATGTGACTGAGCTTATAGGTCTCGGGGCGGAGTATTTCTTTGATCTTGTAGGGACCTTCCCACTTGGGCATGAGTTTGCCTGTGTTTGTGGGGTCTGATGCCTCCGTGTCCCAGAGTACTCAGTCGCCGATCTGGAAGTTCTTGACCCTTGCTCTCTTTCCGAAGTACTCTCTTGTTTGTTCTTTGTACTTCTCCATTCTTTGCACTGCTCTGTCCCTGACCTCATCAACTAGCTCCAGATTGGCCCGTAGCCCTTCTTCATTTGCAATCTCATCAAAGTTGATTACTCTGTGGGAAGGGGAACCCACTTCGATTGGCAACATTGCTTCGGTTCCATATGCTAATTTGAATGGAGTTTCCCCTGTTCCGGACCTTGGGCTATTTCTGTATGCCCATAGCACATGTGGTAGCTCTTCGGACCATTTGTTCTTGCTTTCCCTCAGCCTTTTCTCGATTCCCCTTAGCAAAATTCTGTTTGTTACTTCGACTTGTCCATTTCCCTGTGGATAGGCCACTGATGATTTCTTGTGTTTGATTCCCCGTTCCTTCAAATAGTTTTCGAAGTCTGAGCCAATGAACTGGGGGCCATTGTCTGAAACCAGGACCCTGGGTAGGCCGAATCGCATTAAGATGTTGTCCATGAATTTGATGTAATCCTGCTGATTTATGGTCCTCATTGCTTTTGCTTCGGCCCACTTAGTCATGTAGTCAATGGCTACGAGGAGGTACCTCAGATCGCCTTTAGCCCGGGGGAAGGGTCCCACTATGTCAATGCCCCACACAGCAAAGGGGATAGGTGACAGTACTGAAGATGGTAGGACCGGGCTCTGCCTCGGTACATTGCTGAACATCTGGCAATTTCTACACTTCTTGACAAATTCTACCGCATCTGAGTGGATGGTTGGCCAATAGTAGCCTTGCCTTATGATTTTGTATGCAAGGGCCTTTGCGGACATATGGTCCCCGCAAATCCCTTCATGTACTTCTCGTAAACAATAACTGGCTTCCTACGGGCCGACACACTTCAGTATTGGAGATGAGAAAGTCCGGTGATAGAGTTGGTTATCTTCAATGAAGTATTTCGAAGCCTTGTTTTTCAACCTTCTGGCCTCATTCTTATCTGCCGGCAACTCCCCTTTCTCTAGATAGAGGATGAAAGGGGTCATCCAGTTCGGGCCGGTGTCTATCTCCATTACCTCGTCTTGATCAATGGCCGGGGTTTCCAATTCTTCAAAATAGGGTGAGCTATCTAGTTCGGCCGAGTTCTGAATTAGCTTAGACAGTTCATCTGCTTCGGAGTTGTCTTCTCTGTTGACCTGGCTGATTTGGTACTCTGGAATGGTGGCCAGGTGGCTTTTGACAAGGGCTTGGTATTGGGCCAGCTTGGGATCCTTGGCTAAGTATTCACCCTTGGTTTGCCGCACCACTATTTGGGAATCACTATAGATGATCAGGCTGTTGGTTTTCAAAGTTCGTGCCAACCGTAGCCCGGCAAGAAGGGTTTCATATTCTTCTTGGTTGTTGGTTGCCGGGAATTTGAATGTTATGGCCTGTTTGATCTGGAAACCTTCCGAGCTTTTCATGGTAATACCTGCCCCGGACCTGTCTGTTGTGGAGGATCCGTCTACGTGGAGAGTCCACGACTCCGGGCTGCGATCCGGGGTTGCCGCATGTCCCGTTTCCTCGGAAGTTTTTTGGGGCTCGGGGAAGGAGCATTCCACTATAAAGTATGCCAGAGCTTGTGCTTTGATAGCTGTTCGGGGAACGAAAGTCAGGTGGAACTGGCTTAATTCGATCGCCCAATTTATCAATCTCCCGGATGCATCTGGCTTGTGAATTATTCGTCTTAGTGGCTGGTCTGTTATCACCTTGATCTCTCTACCCTGGAAATAATGCCTGAGTTTTCTTGAGGCCGTAACCAAGGCGAAGGCAAACTTCTCCAGATTGGGGTATCTGGTTTCCGCATCTTTTAGGACTTGGCTGATGTAATACACCGGCCGTTGGATTCCCTCCACTTCCCGGACTAAAGCTGCGGCCACAGCCCGAGGCCCAGCGGAAAGGTATAGGTGTAGGGTTTCCCCGGGCTCAGGCTTGGTTAAAAGAGGTGGTGATGAGAGATACTCCTTGATTTGGTCTAGGGCTTGCTGGCACTCCGTGCTCCATATTATTTCTTTTTTGTTGCTTGCCCCTTTAAGCAAGTTGAAGAAGGGCAAACATTTTTCTGCCAATTTGGATATGAACCTTCTCAGTGCTGCCAATGATCCGGTTAGTTTCTGGATATCTTTCTGAGTCCGGGGTGGTTGCATGTCTAAGATGGCTTTTATTTTCTCGGGGTTGGCTTCAATTCCCCTTTGACTAATCATGAAACCCAAGAACTTCCCGGCACTTACCCCAAAGGTGCATTTCTCCGGATTAAGCTTCATCTCATGTTTCCTCAGATTTTCAAAACATTCCCGCAGGTCCGGTATGTGTCCTGCAACGGTTTGAGATTTGGCGATTATGTCATCGACATAGGATTCTAAGTTTCGGCCCATCTGGTCCTTGAAAACTTCAACCATGGCCCTTTGATATGTGGCCCCGGCGTTCCGGAGTCCAAAAGGCATGAATTTGTAGGCATACACAGCTCTGTGGGTGATGAAGGCTGTTTTGGCTATGTCCGCCGGGTTCATCTTGATCTGATTATACCCGGAGAAGGCATCCATAAAGTTGAGCATCAGGTGTCCGGAGGTCGCATCGATGAGCTGGTCTATGCTCGGCAACGGGTAGGGGTCTTTGGGGCAAGCCTCATTCAAGTCTGTATAGTCAACACACATTCTCCACTTCCCATTAGGTTTTTTGACTAGCACCACATTGGCCAGCCACTCTGGGTATTTGATTTCGCAAATAATGTCTGCCTTGAGGAGTTTGTCGACTTCTGATTCTATAGCCTTCTGTCTATCCGGGGCGAAGTTTCTTCTTTTCTGTTTGACGGGCTTTTTTTGGGGTCAACATCCAGGCTGTGCATGGCTAAGGATTCCCGGAGCCCGGGCATGTCGGATGGACTCCATGCGAAAACATCTGCATACTCCCGGAGTAGTTGGATGAGTTCTTCTCTGAAGGCTTCCTCCAAGCCAACCCCAATTTTTACTTTTCTTTTTGAGTTCCCCGGGATGAGTTCGATTGTTTCGGTTTCCACCGCAGGTTCTACCTTGGCTTGGTCTTGCAGTAGGGATGATTTTTGCACTCGGGCCTGGGAATTGGAGGTCAGGTATTCCCGGGCCTCAGCTATACCTGATCCCTGGTTCGGGGCTCCGGAGGTTTCAATATTTTGCACATCTTTCCCGGGGTTCCTGTAAGTTAAGCTCCTGTGCTTCTTTCTGCTTAGATTTTTATGGTAAGATAAGGCTTTCCTTTTATTCTTCAGGTCTGTCTCTGCCATGACTAAGGCTTGGCCGTAGCATCGACTTGCCGTTTCGGTGTCGCCTTTAACCTCCCCAATCCCGGAGGCCGTCGGAAATTTGAATTTGAGGTGTGGGGTTGAGGTTACGGCTCGGAGCTTGGTCAGGGCTGGGCATCCCAGGATCACATTGTATGAGGAAGGACTGTTGATCACATAGAATTTGACCATGTGGGTTATTTGCTTCGGGGCGGTGCCGAATTGGACAGGTAAGTACAGGGTTCCCTGGATGGGGACCAAGTTGTGGCCGAAGCCATACAGCGGGTCTTCCCTGCACTCGTTCATTTTGACATTTCCCAGCTGCATTCTGTCCACTGTGTGTTTGAATAGTATGTTGACCGAGGAGCCATTGTCAATGAGGATTCTCTTCACCTCATTTTCGGTGATATCCAAGGTTACTACTAGGGCCTGATTGTGGTTGGGGTTTATCCCTTCAAAGTCGGCATTACTGAAGGATATGACTTGCTCGGGGACCGAGTCTATCATCATTACTTCGTCCCCGGAGTCTGGGCTCCTTGGCGGGGAACTGGTGCCTCCCAAAACTACGTGCACAACATTCTTAGTTTTTTGGGCTCCGGGCCCTTCTCCCTTTTCTGCCGTTCTCCGAGCTAGATACTGGCCCATATTTCCTTTCTTGACCTGGTCCTCGATGAAGAACTTAAGGGAGATGCAGCTTTCTGTCTCATGCCCGTGAGTTTCATGATAGTCGCAGTGTTTATGCCTCGACCTGCTCTCCGGGGCCGATACTAATGGCTTGGGAGGATAAAAGAATGGTTTGTTCAGGATTTCTTTCAATATATCGGACCGTGGTCGGTTCAAATGCGTCCATGCTAGTTCCGGCTTCGGTTCGGCCCTCCCCGGTCTCGGGGGCCGGACTTCGGATTTGGTCCTGGTAGAGTAGTCTTTATCCGGGACTGCCAGTTGGGAACTGGGTATGTAGTTATATTGCTTTCCGGACTTGAACTTCTTGTCCTGTTGGTGGTCGCTTCGGAGACGGTCCTCTTTACTTCTGCCCGAGGAAGTACCCTGGCGGGTCATCCTCATTGCTTGTAGGATATCAGTTTCTTTGATGAATTTGGCGGCCATAGAATAGGCCGCGGCCAAGCTTTGGGGTTCTTTGTTCACCAGTTCTATTACATAGCGCTCGCTGCGCTCCGGGTCCAGGTTCTTCCGGAATATGCTCAAGGCTTCTCTTTCATCCAAATTCGTGACCCGGTTTATGGCTTCTTGGAACCGTTTCATGAAAGCGGACAGGGTTTCGTTGTCACCTTGTCTAATTGTCTCGAGGTGGCACATGTGGTACTCTGGGGGTTTGTTAGCCCGGAATCTCCGAAGGAAGGTTTCCCTGAACTCCTTCCATCTATGTATGCTCCGGGATGGTATTCGGCTGAACCATCTCTGGGCTGCCCCTTCAATGTGGAGGCAAAGAATCTACACTTGGTTAGATCGTTGTAGAAGTATATCAGGGCTATTTGTTCAAAGTAGTTAAGGTGTTCTTCCGGGTCCTCCAACCCGTTAAAGGAGTCGAAGTTGTAATGTTGAGGTTCTTTTGCCGGGGTATGGCTTCAAGAGAGTGGCTGAAGGGGGTGAGTGTGTCTTGGACTTCATATCCGGAGTCGCTGTTGACCTTCCTCTGTAGTTCATGGATCATTTGTACCAGGTTTGGATGTTCTTCATCATCTGAGATAATTTCCGGGCTCGCTTCTCTCCGGGTTCTTTTGGATTTGGATTTTCTCATCCTTTCTTCCTCTTCCTGGATCCTCTTCTGGATTCTAAACTCCAACTTAGCCTGTTCCTCCTGCCTTATCCTTTCCCGGAGCATTTCTAGTTTCTTGATTTTATCGGCTTCGTCATTTTTGTCCTTGCTCCGAACCTCCTGGTCCTTTTTGTTTCCTTTGCCCCGGTTTCCAAGGCGGTCAAAGACCGAAGCCCGGGACTGATGGGAGTGGGCTGACCCCTCGGAATTTTCCGCTTGCTCAGGTTCAGGTTCCGGGAGGGGACGGTTCCTATAGTTTCGGATTGCCTGGGCTAGCTCCTCGGGTGTCAGGTTTTCCATTTGCGCGGAGTCAAGAGGCACGTCTATATACTTGTATCGGTTTATCTCAACGGTTATCCGGGCGTCATTAGGCCCGATTCCGAGCCTCTCCTGGATTGGGATCTGAACAGGTGGGACTTGCTCCAGGATAGGTACCAGAGGTTCGTCTCTAGTGGCATTGGGTGCCTGGCGCTGGGTAGAGGCAGTTTTTCGGGGCATGGTTATGGTTTTGAGCGGTTCGGGTTTCTCTAGACTGTCTGTTTAGTTCGGGGTTCTTTGGTTCGGAGGTTCACGCCCTCCTTCTAGCGCCAATGATAACTTCAAATCTCGATCGGGTCCTTCCTCGCCAACTCCTGCCTCGGAGGGGGTGTAGCTGTGGTGGGGAGTCTGCAAAACAACACCGGAGGGGGGGTTTGGCCCCGAGGTGCCTCCGGCGTGAGAATAAGAGTTGGCTTTGGAAGATGATAATTAAGTAGAGTACCACAAAAGTAATAAATGTGTGTGGGTGTGCAATAATGGCTAACCCCTAAACCCTATTTCCTAGGGATATTTATAGCCCTAGGCTTAGGGTTTTAGGGGTAGGTTACCTCTTCCCCTAACCGTTGGATCGGGGGACAAGCCGCTGAATTCCAGGGATGTGGGACACATGTCCCTAATTGTGGAGACCGTTGACCTGAGTGTGGTAGTACTGTGGTAGACATGATTTGGCACGTGTTGTTCTTTGGCTGAGCTGGGGTGCCACGTGTGTTGAGTGTCATCAATCTAGGATCCCCTAGTCTGGGGTGGGGACCATGCCACGTAGAGCTGGCTCCAGGCTCGGGCCCACTAACCTGGGCTGGGCTGCTCTTATTCTCCTGAGATGATTTTACTTGTAGCTTTGGGCTTGAAGTTGGGCCTAATTGGGCCTGGGCTATTTCTAGCCTATGAGTAACAATACAATCAATGAAATGAAGAGGAAAGTAAAGAGGTAAAATCTGTTTACTTTTTATTTTAGATGTACATGGATCTCTCTGAACTTTGCTTAATCATAATTAATTGTCACATTAATATATACATCGATCACGTTAAAGATCTAGAGATTCAGGTGCTTTGCTCAATTCCGTCAACAGCATGAAGGAGTGTCCAGTTCTGTGTATTGAGGTTCTTCATCATCTCTTTGAAAAGAATGGCTCTCCAAATGTGGAACCATAATAACATTATCTTACGAGGTGCCAATGAATTGGGTTTCATAGATGAAAAAATCAAAAGGTCTCGGAGATTTCATGTATCAAATTTTCGAAGAGTGATCTCCTTAATTAGTTTCATTTGAAATCGAGTTATTCCCTTTCGGGGCACAATTAAGTCAATGCAGCTCTAATATTCTGAATCATTGATTCAACACCTAAAAGCAAGTGTTTGCACAGAGAAGAAGTAGAAGAATAATTCGTAGTTAAAAGTTGTTTCACGGTTTGAGTTCAGAGATTTTAAGTAATTATAAAGAATTTTAGATCAATTGTTCATTCTGATATACAGAGCTTATAATCAGTAGGTTTTTCCCATCAAGATGCACCTACCTATACATGTCGCGTTAAAATGAATGACATGTTTACTACTCTATGAACAAATTAGTGTCACTTTTGATAATTAGTGGGCAATATCAAAGTGGATTTCCGTGTTTTATTGGATTTGGATAGATGTATTCAAATAAAGTTTCCCAATTTCGAGTTAATTGAATAAGAATAGTGTGCGAAAGGGACAAATTGAAGGCAAGAAAATGACGAATGGGGTCACCGGAGGCGAAAATGAACTGTCTATCACACAGCTTGAGTTTTTCTGTGGAACTAAACAACAAACAAGATAGCAGAAAATGGAAGTAACGATTAATTAATTATATTATTCCATCCGTCCCAAAATATATGTTTATTTGATTTTTTATGCGTCCTTCATAAATGATAGATCTACATATTATTTTTAATTTTTTTTGAATAAAAGTTTAAATATTAAATTTCAATTCTAAAAAGAAAATTTGAAAAATAATATGCGGATCTGTATTTTTTATTTAACTTAAAGTATTTGTAAAAAATCTAACAAATTGCTTTTTGAAATGGAGTACAACTTCTTTGATCTTATTAAGTACAATTTACATTACTGCTAGGTTTTGTCACAATTATTCTTACTAATTTAAACATAAAATACTGTATTCTCTCCTCTCCCATATCGCTTTTTTTAAGATATTCCTGAATTTAGAAGTGTTATCATTAAGGGATAGCAAAGTTTTCAACAACCTGTTTTTTGCATTTTATTAGACACGATTGCGCCTAATAATAAGTGTTACTGGATTTATATCCTCCCCGCTGCATGTTGCATATTATGAATCGTTAGAGCATTCACATCCCATCCCCATCCCCAACCCCAACCCCAATCCCAAAAATTTACTAAAAATAGTAAATTCCCAAATAAAAAAAGTAAATCCCCAAAATTATCAAAAAGTTTCTACATCCCATTCCCCATTTTCCATTCCTCTATCCCTATATTCTTTTTTATATTACTTCTTTCTCTCTCTTTCACTTACAATTTTAACTACCAAAACTCATCCACTATTATAAATATAATTTAATATATTATTATATGAAGAGAGAGAGGGTTTGGGGAAGCGTTTGGGGGAATGAACAAAGTCCCTAAATATGGGGACTTGAGTTATGACCCTAAAACTAAACCCCAAAATGGGGAATGGGATGGAGGGGTATTTTAGAAGAAAAGTTGAACAAATCCTCAAATTATGGGTATGGGGATGGGGATAGGGATGGGGATTGGGATGAGAATGCTCTTAGATAGCGATGGGTAGGGGTGTATACGGGTTGGGCAAATCGACCAAACCGACCCAATCCACTTCTATTTTCGGCCAACCCAACTCGAATATTTTCAAAACGGGATTTAATTGGGTTCGAAATATTACAACCCGATTTTAATGAGTTGGGTATGTGTTTAGGTTTTTTTCACCCCACCCCACCCCACCCCACCCCACCCCACCCCACTAACTACTAAATTTGACATGGCTTTAATCATAGAACACTTACTTTGTTTAAAGAACTTGAAATGTGGATTTTGAATACTTGTGCACAGAATATGTAATTTAGTCTACTGCTAAGGTACAATACGTACATAATATGCACATTTAGTTGGTATCCACCATTTTTGCTTTGATATATATATACATCAGGTTCCAAATAAGATTTTTAGTTCAGCCATTATGTTAATAAGAACCACCAGAATCAAGCACTAGATCAGAGGAACCCGACCCAACCCGACTTATAATAAATGGGGTTGGGTTATTAATTTAATTTTTATGGGTTGGGTTGAAAATTTTCAAACCGATTTTAAATGGGTTGGGTCAAATAAACCCTCAAACCGGACCAAACCGACCAGTGTACACCCCTAGCGATGGGAAAGCTCTGCTATATGATCTATTAGAGCATCTCTAATATATTTTTTATATAGGCTTTTAACTTTAAAAATAGAGAGTAATGGTTGAAATAGAGCTTCAAGAGATTCTTAGTGATTCTTTATAAATTTATGAGGCCTTAAAAAGTCTATTCTCTCTCTTCTATTTTAAGAACCTACGCATCGTTCTTAACTAATTTTTATTAATAAAAAATTCTTTCCTTTCAAATCATCCATTAATTTTCTCTATCTTTTATTTCACTTTCTCCGTCTCTCATTTTGTCATGGTGGGGTCCAAATATGAATTAAAAAAAAGAGAGGAGATATAAAGAGTATTATTGAAGGTAACACTCTTTATAATGTCCTAACTTACTAGGAACTTAATTATTTATATTATATTTAAAAACCAAGTAGTAGACTCTTGGAGATGTTTTTAGTGTTAGTATTTATATTGCTCCTTGGGTAACTTTTCAGTCTCGTACGGTACACTAATAGTCTAATAATATCTTAGTATACTAGCTTTTATACACAGATTGCTTTTATATTTTTTTTTTTGTTAGGTTTTTTTTGAATGTTATTGCAAATGTTATATTTTTGTTTTTTAAGTTTTTGTTCACATATTTTTATAATAAAGCATTGCGTTATAATTTATTATTATTTTTCTAAAGAAGTTACGTTATTTTTTAATAATTATTTGTGAATTTGTTGAACAGTATTTCATTAATATTTTTTTTATGTTTTTGTGTTTGAGAGTGGTTTTTTTTAAAGGTGATTTTCTTTTTTAAAATATGGGTGGTATTATGTGGTTTTGCGGTGTGTTTTGATTGTTATTTGTTTTTGTTTTTATGTAAAAATGTTTTTAGGATTGTATATCAAATCATTGTTTTGTGTTTATAGTTTTTATTAGTTTATTTTTTGGTGTTTTATCGAATCCTTTTTTTAGTTTTTAATTTTTGAAGTATATTATGTGTAGTATAATTTTGATTATTATATATATATTTTTTAGAATTTTGAATGATTTTATTTTCTTTAAATATTAAGAATAATATATTGGATTCTCTTTGTATATACATTTGCTTATGTTTTTTTATAAATTGCATTTTTATAAATATTTTTAAAAGATGGTAGTGCTGCAAATAAATTTTTCTTAAAAAAATAATTTGTCTTTGTTAGGTCCATAATAGTTTGTAGAAGGGGGGGTTGAATACAAACTATACCGTTTTATCGAATTTGCTCTTTTCTTAAAAATATTAAAATATTAAATCAAGAACAAATTTGATGCGGAATAAAACAAATACCGATATTTCAAGTTGAATATAAAATTTATATTAACTTGATGGGGTGTGTCTAAATACACGGGTGCAAATTACAAGGTTTGATGACCAAACTAATTATTACAAATTCTATAGAAAATTCGACATGAATTTTTCTATATTTGTAAATAAAAAGATCGAAATTAATTATTACAATTCTATAGAAAATTCGACATGAACTTTTCTATATTTGTAATAAAAAGATCGAGAGGTTCTAGGGAACTTAATCCGCTAGATAGTTCCAATAGCACAAGTAAACTATTTCTAGTGGTTTAGATTTAATGATACAAGCTAGAAATAATTTACAAGAATTAAATTGAAGCACATGAACTTTTTCTCTCTTGGTCTCTGTCTCTCTCGGCTCTGTCTGTTTTTGGAGAGAAGTGCAGAAGTGTTTAACAAAATAAGCCACCTGTTGCTTTTAAACAAAAGATCTCCTGCCTCCTTTTTGTTTTTAACACTCAATATAACTATCGGTATGACTATCCTCTTCAAGTAATATGACAGTCTCTTCCAATATAACTTTCGGTATGACTATCCTTAATACTTGATATGACAGTCTGTTGAACTAGATATGACAATCCATCCCAATATAACTTTCGGTATAACTATCTCTTTGAACGAGATATGACTATTCAGTTGAGATAATATGACTGTCCAACAAATATGACTATCAGCTTAACCCAATATGACTATCCTCTTGAACTGAATATGACAATCCAATAATCATTTTCTTGGATATAACTTTCGGTATAACTTACTGAATTGTTTATTCCTTGCCGACAACCACTGCACCTCTTTTTTTTTATTTCTTTGTTTGTTACTAAACAAACAAGTCGACTTTCATAATTCCTGGCCAAAAACAAAAGCACTTGACTTTTGTTTTATTTGTACGGGCTCCGTAGAAATGCTTTTTAATTCGCACAGCTTCTAATCTTTAATTAATAAATAATTAATTTAATTCAGAAATTATAAAAATAAATATCTAATATTATTAGATATTTATAAATATAATTATCTAATTAAATAAAATATTTATTAATATAAATAAATCTTTAAGCTCTAAGCTGCGGTTACCTGAGGTTCTGGAACCGGACTCCTTTTGCTTAACAAAAAATATATCAATTCCAACCGGGGTTCCAGCTTTAAGAATATATCACTTTCCATATTCTTGTGATAATTATATTTTCTCATAACCCCGTCCAGGTGTAAGCTACGGTCTATTGAGGATGTGAAACCGGACTCTTTTTGCATAACAAAAAATACAACAATTCTAACCGGGGTTTCAGCATTAAGAATATATCACTTTGCATTTCTTTGTGATAAATCTTTTTCCTCACAGCCAGTACACTTGATAGTAAAATCCTTGTGGTTAATTAATTTAGGACTTCTGTTGCTTGCACAATGATTTTCTTTCATACCAGTCATGAGAGCTTGAACCACTGAAGTTAATGACGAACAATCACTGTTTAATGTTGACACTCGATGCACGGTCTGGTTCATGAGTGACTAACCGCAATGACTGTTCTTCTTATATTGACTTTAAAGTTGTGGTTCATGCCTTCCTTTTCTTCACTCTTTATTCAAACCTTCCTAATCTGTATTCTGCCACTGTAGGAACCTCTTGTCACTATAAATAGAATCCACTGTCTTGATTACTCCACTGATGCTTGATCAACTGAATGAACTTCTTCAAGTGTAGTATACCTCAAAACGGTAGATTGACTTTGTCTTCTTTCTCTTGACAGTTATACATTTGAGATCCCTGTGACAGTACATATACTATTTACTATTACATTCTTGTTTTGAGTTGAGTTGTATCCTCGAAATACAAATAGGCTATGTCATATGCCTTTCAAACTCCCCCTATTTGTTTGTTAAACATTAACATACAAATTCCTAGAGGATAACTCAACTACAAACAAGAAGAAGATAAAGCTTTAAAGAGCTATAGTAAATAATACATAAAAAAAAAATTTCTGGTTTAGATATTATAATTCCAGAATCTTAGTAGATGAAATGATAGATGATTGTTCCTCTGACACTGAACTGGTCTTCATTAAGTAACTCATCTTCATTTCTTGACATATCTGCCTGATAACCCTTTACATCTGATATTGAAAATCATCAGCAGATACTTGGAAATTTTTCAGTAGTAAAGAATATGACTTGTCAATCACATACTGAAGAATTCTTCTTTGTCGTTTCATACTTCTCTCCTTCCTTATGTCTCCCTACCTAAGGTGATATGTTACCTCCTTATAACGGTGAATACTCCTTATCTCCCCCTGACAAGTTGAATATTCCCCCTTTCTAAGGTATATCCTTTTTCTTCCATATCTCTCCCCCTTAGATATAAAATCTCCCCCTCACTAAGGTAAGCTTATACTTTCCCCCTTAGTTGAGTATCTCTTACTAAGGCAATCTTTGAGTATATCTTCTTCAGTATATCTCTCCCCCTTAGTTGAGTAATCCTCCAAGCATTCAATTATAGCAAACATCCAAATGTAAATTAGATGATACCATATTTTCAATTATAACTCACTTCTTACCTTTAGTATAGCAGATTCTTCATACATATAACATTGTCTGCTGCAATAAAGAAAAGAAGCTTTGCTTGTGTTGAAGGATTTTCATGAAGACTTCCAGAATAGAAGTATG
The DNA here is from genome assembly GCA_036435485.1 of Saposhnikovia divaricata. Lineage (NCBI taxonomy): Eukaryota > Viridiplantae > Streptophyta > Magnoliopsida > Apiales > Apiaceae > Saposhnikovia > Saposhnikovia divaricata. The sequence goes on from CM071599.1 coordinate 42,781,515, forward strand.
TAGACTGATCAACTTTGCCCTTTAGATATTATAGAATGGCCTCACTATTGATCATCCTGACAACCAAATCTTCCGACAATTTCCTTGTATCTCCCAAATCTTGTAAGTAAACTTTGTTTGGGAATAGGGAATGAGATTTGGTGTTTATCTTTCTTCCTCACTGTGAGTGTGTGATTCTGTTTCGTGTACCTCACAAGTGTTTAGCTCATCTCTCCACTCATATCACTTAAAATGAGTGATCTCATCTCTCATCTCTCAAGTGTTTACACTCATGCTCACTAGTGTATCACTCTTATCTCTCATAGCTCCAACATCCATGTGTACCTGCAAGGAAAATTCACCATAGCCCCTTCTAGAGAGGTCACTGGTGGTGCAATGGGGTTTCACAAATCCCCGATCCTCGTTAGACTCGTCAGACGAATATGAGTCATAACCTACAAGTTTATAAAATTTTCCCTTTTTATGGGTTTCAGATTTGAATTCTGAGAAGGTAAACAATGATCTGTAAAATTTAGCATTGAGATCAAAGTTCCCTTCAAATGTCTATGAAGACATCACCTTGTTAAACTCATCAGGTAAATCTGAATCATAGTTAACAAGTTGCCGATCCGTACCTATGTCGAACCCGATACCCGTAGGATCCAGAGATGTTCCCTCTGGGGAGTTAGATAATGATCTTGTTGAATTTTGCATTGAGATCAATACCTTCTCTCTAGGTCTGTGAAGACTCTTGGTTCTTTGAGGAACCTTCAACTTATAATCCTAACCGTAAAATGGTCGGAGTATGAGTTGCTTCCGTCAATTCATCCTTAGTGTGTGCAATCTCACTTTGTGCATAGGAAGTATTTTAGTATTGAGTATGAGGTAGTGACTTACCAACAGATGCCCTGGCTGACAGGCGAATTTCAATAAACTCATCCTTTTAATAGAATGAATCCAGAGACTGTTATAGTGCCATTTTCAGCTCTGCATCCTTTTGGGAGAATGCAGGCGAGCTTACAGATACCTCAAGTTATATACATCTATTCTCCTTGAGAGGTAGAGCTGTAGGTTTACTATCCCTCACATCCTTATTTGTTGTAACAAGTACAGTTACTCCCTTATTGACCTTTAGTCTAACAGGTTATTTTCATTTCAGGGGTAAGTTAGGATGTGTTTAGATTTGGATTTATAGTCTGGGATAGAAGTTGTTGGGTTTACAACCTCATGACTTTCATGTGAGAAAACTTCCACTAGGAGTTGAACCTGCATCACATAGCAATAGAGCAATATAGAGATGGAATGCATTTACATCATACCATAACATTATGTGAAAACATATGCATTATATCTTGTGAGAGAAATGATGTACAATTGTGACTTAAAAAAAAGTTTTATAATATAAGCAATCACAATTGTAGAAAGATTTCAGTTTTTCTTTTAAAAACTGTTAATGTGCAAGAGTTTGTATTTATTCATAAAACAATGTATTATAATGTCTTTTAATGAAAACTAGGTTGTTTTATTTTTAAAAGACACAAACTCTTGACTTCGCAGTAATTTAGAGAGAAAGATTTTCTTTAAGTGCTTATTATGTATAGAGAACTTTAACACAAAGTTAGTGAAAAGACTCATACAAGCACTTGATGTCGTTTAGGTAACAAAGATTACCATGTACATAAGTACAGATAACCAATGTCTCTCCTTTGACACTTCATTACTTAGCACAACATAAACTAATTAATTGACTGATGGATGTAAAATATTCTAGGAGACCAAATGTAACTTTTAAGTCTCACTTACTTAGAAATTTGAACACCTTAATTTATACTACCACTAATGATTTACAGATAAGACACATTTACTCAGAATAAATCCTAAGTAATATCATCAGAGATAATATATACATCACAATTAGTTTACAATAAAGTATCAGAACAACTAGCAATTGTTAGTAAACAAATATTTTACTATTTGATACCAACTGCTAGTATTTATCAAATACTTTAGAATGCAAGTAATTGTGTTTATGATTACTTTACCAAAATTAAATTATGAGCAAATAAACCATTGAATTGCTTCACGTCATAATTTAACTAGGATATAAATAATCACTGCTAAATACTAAATATTCAATGATATCAATTGTTTGATAAATTCAATCTATTGTAAGACAAATTCAATTTAGTGAAGATTGAATTGTTACATTGAGTACCAATTGACAGAATGAATATTAGTATCTAACTACTTAAGAACATCATTCACTGATATTCATAAGTACGAGAACTAGTTGACAAGAAATACACAAGCTCTTAAGATATAACATTTCAAACTTATGACTTCAAGGCAACTCCTCGATAATAACAATTGTTAACTCCTAACAACTGTTTACTGGTAGACAACATTGGTTCTATAAATAAGACTCGATTACCAAAGCTGTCTTGTCTGCAATCTTAGAAATGATATTCTAAGTTCTATACACCTTGATCCATAGTATATAACATTTATTATCAAAGTGATTAGAAGCTTGCAAATAAGTACAAAAATTATTCAAAGTAATTGAACAATGGTCATTTTAGATATTACAATATCCATAGTTCTACTTAGAGAATTTTTATACCATGTATAATAATATGAGTAAATTGTAAAAGATATAACAATGATTACTTAGAGGAGTTCTAAGTAATTTCACACATACCAATATATCTCACAATTAGTTAGTAAATAGAATTCTAACTAAACATCATTAACTGATATAAGTCAAAACTTCAATACAACCAATTGTTAGAACCATGATATTAATTATAGTGAATTCCTAAAAATGGGATATTAAAGTTCACTAGAATTAACATCTCACAACCAATTGAAGACCAATACAGATTAGGTCCAAATTAGTTATGTTTTTTATTTATTTTGATAAATATGAGGTATAGAGCGAATACTAAATTGAATTGTTTCAAGATCGTAACCCACATAAATCAAACCAAATAATTAAATAATTAAATACTAAATCTCTATGAGTTAGATTTTAGCATTTAAGTATTTAAATTATCCTTAAATAATCACCACTAAAATATATTACAATTATACACATGGCAATCATTCAACAGATAATTCTCAGCGTGAGGTCTGGATGTAAATAAGTTCACAGGTCCTTTCGATACAGACAATTGAATACTTGTGAGCTTACTTAAGAATTACTTAACAGATGGGATTTACATATCATATAGCATTAATAAAATCCCAAGTTTACAAACCAATCTTGAAAAATTAATTTCATCAAGTGATTTAGCAAACATGTCTGCAAGTTATTCTTAGCTAAAGACATGCTCTCGAAATAATTGATACCTTATGCAAGTTGCTTAGCCTTGAGCGTTCCACAGAGTTGTTGGAGATAAATTTTATTCCTTGTGTTCTCCTTCTTTCGTACAACTCATTTGATCTGTCTCTATGCAGCAAAACATGTCAGAACTGATGTCTCTAGGGTACCATCTCCGGAGATGGGTCCAACTTAAGACATCTGAAAATCAAGTGTAATAACTACAAGAATAGATTCTCTAGGATCCACTTGGGGCCTTGCAAATTTGCATATTGAGAATAAAATATGTGTGTAAGTGATCTAATAGCAATTGAAAAAGATAATAAGCTGATGATTACTCTATAGCCCGATTAGGTCCTAATTAGTAGATCCTGAACTTATTGGGTCAAATATCTCTAGGGTACCATTTCCTCAGATCCGGGTCCATCTTAAGATTTTTGATTACCAACTTATTAGGTCCAAACTAATAGGTCAAAAGCCATCTATAGTGATGTGTTGGTATGTAGTCTTGACAGGTCTAGAATCTTCTGAATAGAAACAAAAGATCCTTGACTTATTTTTATTGTCATCATTCTTTTGGCTTACTGAAGTAAATCAAAAGAACTGCAACTTTACCAACATCAAAACAGCGAATATCTTAATATCAATTTATAGCTAGTAGACCAACATATAATATAATCAAGATATCATTGCACATATATGTTAATAATGTTTGTGCCTAATGATGTAAAGAGTTCTATGAATATGACACCAATTATTAAAAGATACCAACTGTTAAAGATTGATACCGAATATTAAATTATAGTTAGGGTGTCATACCATGTCTTCCATGCTTGCTTGAGTGATGATACCAGTTTATACTAACCTGTAGAGATCTTCAATTATCTTACCAACCAGGAGTGCACTTGTTCACATTCCTCTAGCATCCAGATTCAATAGGTCTAGATGTCCATTATAATCTTGAATGTGCAGCAGGTGCCTGATATCCTCAAGTCTTGTCACTGGTGCTTCTTGTTAGATATACTGTCTGATCAACTTGTAACCTTGCATCCAGTTTGGCCTTGTCCCTCATAACAATGCCTTGACATCCAGTTAAACTTCTGGTTATCCTTATACCAAATACAGCCTGTTGTTTGGTCTGGATACCAGCTTCCCTTCAATCTGCCTTTTATACTGATTGAGATCACCTTGCATTGCAATCAATCAATCTGGATCTTCCAGAGCTTTTGAAGCTTTCTTAGTTTCTTCTAAAAGAAAACTAAAGAAATAATCATTGGTACTTGAAGCTCTGCTAGTCTTTTACTTCCACCATTAGAAACACTAAGAACTAGAACAAAGAGTTAATTGAGTCAACACTCTTTGTCTTGGCAGACATGTTCTCATAGTGTCCTTTGACTTTCAGTGTGGTGTTGAGTTGACTAGATGATCCTTCTTTTGCTCCCCCTAAGCTGTTGCTGGGTTTATATGAAGATTCTCAATGTTGACATTGCTTGGATCTGAATCATCATTACCATTGACAGCTGGGAGCTAGAAGTCGTTGAACATCACTAAGACTTTCAATGGCCTTTTGTTGATTAATAACAAACACCCTGTAGGCTGTTGACTCCACCAAGTAACCAAGAAAATTATCCTATTGAGCATTAGCAGATTGCTAGGATGCTCACTTTCATTTATCATTGCAAAACAATTTTCTTCATAACTTGTGGGGTCTTCCTATATTTCTTACAGATCAGGGTTTAAGATGTGATCAATCACCATCAGTGGTGTCTTGTCTTCAGATTGTTTGAACAACAACTTGTTTGTGGAGAGAAGTCATCAGTCATCACCACTTAAGTATATTTTTCATTGATGTAGAACTTCTGTGTGATTCGTTTTGACTTCCCTTTATGACATGCCTCATAATTTTATTTTACTTTAATTCCAGATGAGGCCGTCTTCTTTACTGATTCGATTTCCAGGAAAGAATCTCTTGATATGACATTTAGGTGAGAGAGCTCCTTATGTCATAGCTAAACTCCTGTCAGATGAAGCTTTAGATTTGACCTTGTTGACTTCACCTTTGACTGAGATTCCATGTCAGCTACAGATAAGTTCTCTTTCCTTAATCCTCGAACAGTAGGCTCTTCATCTTGTAAAAGATGCTTTATTACTGACAACATTCTTTGGCTATTGAATAACCTTGACCCTAGGTCATACCCTTGCTGTTGTCTCCAAGGGATAAACCACTTGGCCTGTCTTCACATTCACATTTGATAGCAGAGTTCTTTCTTCGATGATATGCTTTGAATAAATCAATATTAATGCATGATCGATTAACCTGTTAAGCCCTACATTCACAAATGGATAAAAAGTTCTTGGTACCCAAATTGTTTAATTGGGTCCAGATGGATTAGAGATTTCTCTTTTATTAGAGTTAACAACAGTTTTAACCTTAACATGCTCATTCTTATCTTTGACTGACCATATCTCCTTTTTAATGTCATTGACAAATATTCACTGAGCAAGGAGAATAATGGTTCCTTCCTAACATAAGGAGGACTAGTAGTCTGTACCTTATTGTTATTCTTAAACATGCTTTTTCTATGATCAATGCAAATACTAGGAAATGCATTTATGACATTTGAAATAAGCAGGCATGATAATAAGAATACATTGCATACATTCAGCAGTAAAACATTGCAGATAAGAATTATGCAAATTAGGCATGTTATGCATTTTAGAAAATTCAGTACTCTCTAATTTAACCTATGTACACTTGTGTAACAGGTAGCAAGTAGATTTACAGATATTCAATAATTTTCTAAACATGCATGGAATAGAAGAATTAACAATTAATCACTAATTCTATCCAATCCATTCCTATTGTTATATTATATTATATAGCCTCTATTACCTAAGTCAGTTTTACAAATAACTTGATGTTCTACTGACACCCTAGGTAATTATTCCATCTTTTAAACTTTTAAAACCTTAACAAACAATTCAGAATGAATAAGCAAATCTTGTTCTACTGGGGATCCTGAAACTAGCTTAAGCAGAGGTCATATATGCTTGACATATATCATTTAAGAATTGAGAGATATTGTCTAAGGAACACTTCTAACTCACCATTGCAATTAATTAAATTCTGCAAATATTCATACACATATTAAGATCTTCTAACCAAGGATTTAATAATTAAAAAACTAAGATCTTAACATGCTTTGAATTCCTGAGAATTACATATTACACTAGTTCGAAGAATTGATACCTGAGACATGTGAGCTGAATCATCTTCAGAGATTGCTATTAAGGCAAGATATTAATTATGCTCTTCTCATCATCATCTGATCCATCCCAACTCTTTTCTTCAGCAAGATAAGTTCTGCACTGATGCTTCTGTTTCATCTCATTTAATGAATCCCTATTCATCCTTGTCTGTCAGAATTCTGTTCCATGTTGTACACCTTGATAGTTACTTATCACATATAACTTTTCATAGCTGTAACTATCATGTCTTGTTCTTTCCACCATCTCAGTCTTGTAACCACCTCTTGAACTGTATCCTGAAGAGTTTCTGCTTCGGAATAGATAGGCCTGATTCCTGGGTTAAACATTTGTACTATTTCTAAATTAGTAACTCTTCCTGACTGTTCTGAGGTTCCATCATTAATTCCTGACTGAGATGTCTAATTGTCTAGTTCATTCTGAAACCTCCTTGATTCCACTTTCTAAAATCTCTGTTGATTCTTTGAAAAATATTTCTTGGTGCAATCCACTAAATGTAATAGATGTTACATTGGAGCAATTCACTTAGTGTTTGTATATCACAGAATCAATAGACTTAATTCAAATCTCCGAGAAAAATTCTATCCACTTAACCTCTTCCATTCCTACTTCTGAAAAATCAGTGAATTCTATGGATATAAATTTGAGGAGCTTCCATAAATTTTTCTTCAGTAGGTAGAAATTAATTTCGCTGAAAAATGCATTTTCTTCAAAAGATTCAAATCATCTTTGACGTCCGGAGGAATCTTCAACTAACAATCTTCTTAGAACTATTGGCTTAGAATAAATTCAAAATATTTAAAATTCAAAAACTTCAAGGGCTTGAAATTTTTTGAGAATTAATAAATCTGAAAATAAGTTCAAATTAATTAAAATTTGAAATTCTTAAGAATGGAAAATTTTGAAAATTAGACAATTTGAAAATAAATTCAAGTTGTTTAAAAATCAAAAAATCCAAGTATTAAAAACTTCAAGAATTAAAAAAGTTGAAATTTAAGTCAAATTAATCAAGAATAAAAAAAAATCAAGAAATGAAATTTTTGAGAGTTAAAGAATTCGAAAATATATTCAAGTTAATTAAAATTCGAAATTACCAAGAATTAAAAATTTTGAAAATTAAACAATTTGAAACTAAATTCAAGTTGTTTAAAAACCAAAATTTCCAAGAATTAATCATTTCAAGAATTAAAAAATTCGAATCTAAGTTCAAATTATTTAAATATCAAAAATCTCAAAAATGAATATTTTTGAAGGTTAAAGAATTCGAAAATAAGAGGAGTTGACTTTTTGGTCTAATACCGGATTTAATTTTTGTATGGGTCAAAAACTCGAAATCCAATTGGAGGATCACAAAAATATGGATCTTGATTTGTGCGTCAATCAAAAGGCTCTGATACCAATTGTTAGGTCCAAAATAGTTTGTAGAAGGGGGGGTTGAATACAAACTATACCGTTTTATCGAATTTGCTCTTTTCTTAAAAATATTAAAATATTAAATCAAGAACAAATTTGATGCGGAATAAAACAAATACCGATATTTCAAGTTGAATATAAAATTTATATTAACTTGATGGGGTGTGTCTAAATACACGGGTGCAAATTACAAGGTTTGATGACCAAACTAATTATTACAAATTCTATAGAAAATTCGACATGAATTTTTCTATATTTGTAAATAAAAAGATCGAAATTAATTATTACAATTCTATAGAAAATTCGACATGAACTTTTCTATATTTGTAATAAAAAGATCGAGAGGTTCTAGGGAACTTAATCCGCTAGATAGTTCCAATAGCACAAGTAAACTATTTCTAGTGGTTTAGATTTAATGATACAAGCTAGAAATAATTTACAAGAATTAAATTGAAGCACATGAACTTTTTCTCTCTTGGTCTCTGTCTGTTTTTGGAGAGAAGTGAAGAAGTGTTTAACAAAATAAGCCACCTGTTGCTTTTAAACAAAAGATCTCCTGCCTCCTTTTTGTTTTTAACACTCAATATAACTATCGGTATGACTATCCTCTTCAAGTAATATGACAGTCTCTTCCAATATAACTTTCGGTATGACTATCCTTAATACTTGATATGACAGTCTGTTGAACTAGATATGACAATCCATCCCAATATAACTTTCGGTATAACTATCTCTTTGAACGAGATATGACTATTCAGTTGAGATAATATGACTGTCCAACAAATATGACTATCAGCTTAACCCAATATGACTATCCTCTTGAACTGAGTATGACAATCCAATAATCATTTTCTTGGATATAACTTTCGGTATAACTTACTGAATTGTTTATTCCTTGCCGACAACCACTGCACCTCTTTTTTTTTATTTCTTTGTTTGTTACTAAACAAACAAGTCGACTTTCATAATTCCTGGCCAAAAACAAAAGCACTTGACTTTTGTTTTATTTGTACGGGCTCCGTAGAAATGCTTTTTAATTCGCACAGCTTCTAATCTTTAATTAATAAATAATTAATTTAATTCAGAAATTATAAAAATAAATATCTAATATTATTAGATATTTATAAATATAATTATCTAATTAAATAAAATATTTATTAATATAAATAAATCTTTAAGCTCTAAGCTGCGGTTACCTGAGGTTCTGGAACCGGACTCCTTTTGCTTAACAAAAAATATATCAATTCCAACCGGGGTTCCAGCTTTAAGAATATATCACTTTCCATATTCTTGTGATAATTATATTTTCTCATAACCCGTGCAGGTGTAAGCTACGGTCTATTGAGGATGTGAGAATAACAAAAAATACAACAATTCTAACCGGGGTTTCAGCATTAAGAATATATCACTTTGCATTTCTTTGTGATAAATCTTTTTCCTTACAGCCAGTCCACTTGATAGTAAAATCTTTGTGGTTAATTAATTTAGGACTTCTGTTGCTTGCACAATGATTTTCTTTCATACCAGTCATGATAGCTTGAACCACTGAAGTTAATGACGAACAATCACTGTTTAATGTTGACACTCGATGCACGGTCTGGTTCATGAGTGACTAACCGCAATGACTGTTCTTCTTATATTGACTTTAAAGTTGTGGTTCATGCCTTCCTTTTCTTCACTCTTTATTCAAACCTTCCTAATCTGTATTCTGTCACTGTAAGAACCTCTTGTCACTATAAATAGAATCCACTGTCTTGATTACTCCACTGATGCTTGATCAACTGAATGAACTTCTTCAAGTGTAGTATACCTCAAAACGGTAGATTGACTTTGTCTTCTTTCTCTTGACAGTTATACATTTGAGATCCCTGTGACAGTACATATACTATTTACTATTACATTCTTGTTTGAGTTGAGTTGTATCCTCGAAATACAAATAGGCTATGTCATATGCCTTTCAGTCTTGTAATTTCTTTTAATAAACAAATTATATTTAGTTACAAATCGAATAAAAAAATTACATTTGTTTATGTTTTTTTACAGATTGCATTTTAATAAATACACTATTTATTGATAATATGTATCTTAACAATTTTAAAATACTAATAAAAAAAATTAACATTTGTTTATGTTTTTTTATAAATTGCATTTTTATAGATATTTTTAAAATATGGTAGTACTGCAAATATTTTTTTAAAAAAATTATTTGTTTAGTAATTTGTTTAATTTAGCTAAATTCGATCGAATAGTAATCGGTCGAATTTAGTATGCTAAATTTGACCAACTTTAGTCGAAAGTTAAATTCAACTGAAATTGGTCGAAATTAGCATTTTAGGTGCCAAATTTTAAATTTTGATGAAAATTTTAAATTTTTTAAATTTGGCGCCAAAAATTCTAAATTCGACCAAATTCGATCGAAATAAATATACTAAATTCGACCACATTCGGTAGAATTTAGAATGTCTAAATTCGACCGAATCCACTAAATTTGACCAAATTCGGTTGAAAATAATATACTAAATTTGACCGAATTTGGTCGAATTTAAGGAACGATAGTTTAAAAAAAACAGCATCAGAATGCAGAATTTGGATTCTGCTGCTCTAAAATTCCTGCAGTAAAACCACCAAATCTGCTTCATTCTGTTCCAAACAAATTCGGAAATAATATATATTTTAAAAAACTCTCGAAATCAAATCATTTACAAAAAAATATGGAAAACCAACTAAGATTCCGGCGAACTCAATATTTTTGGACAAAATCAAATCATTTACAAAAAAATTTGGAAAAATATGTATGATTACAAACAAACAAAGATCTACAAACAATAAAAAAACAAGAACAATTTTACAACTCAAAATCCTGTCATCTCCGGCGATGGCGGCGGCGGGCCATGGTGACCTCTTAGAGTCACCATAAAACTCGATGATCTATGCTTCAAACTCGAATGAAAATCAAAGAACCGATTTAAATAATTCCTACCCGAAATTAAAGTGTTGAAATAGATATTTGATGGTGTAGGTATGTAGAGGAGGGGGAGGGAATCGATTTAAGTATATATATGCTAGGGTTTAGAGATCGATATCATATAGAAATTTTTGTTTGAGTATGTGTTTGTGTATGAATGTTGAAGAACAAGAGAGAGAGAGAATAGTGAGATTTTATGGGATGAGTGTTTATGTGTTAGATGAAAAAGTGAAAATGGGGGTTTTAAAGATATTAAATTTTGGTGAAAATTTCATTTTTTTTTTAAAATTTGGTTCTAGAAGGCTTAATTCGATCGATTTCAGTCGAAATTAGCACTTCAGGCGCCAAATTCGAAATTTTTGAAAAATTTAAATTTTGGTAAAAATTTCAAATTTTTTAAAACTTTGTTCTAGATGGCTAAATTCGACCGATTTTAGTCGAAATTAGCACTTCAGGCGCCAAATTCCAAATTTTTGAAAATTTTATATTTTGGTGAAAATTTCAAATTTTTTAAAATTTGGTTCTAGAAAGCTAAATTCGATTGAAATCTGTCGAATTTAGCACTTCAGGCACCAAATTCCAAATTTTAGAAAATTTTAGAAAATTTTAAGTTTGGAGAAATTTCAAATTTTTTAAAATTTGGCGCCAGAAGTTCTAAATTTGACCAAATCTGATCGAATACTAAATTCGACTAAATCTAGTCGAATTTTGAGATGTGAAAAAATTATAGACTCAATAAACGCGAAAATTTTAAATATTGAAATTTATTTATATTTTTGGTATATTCTTTAATTATCAAAATCTCCACATTATGTTATTGTAGTAAATTGATAAGAATTTTTTTTCTCCTCATTATTATTTTCTAAATTTTTTTAATAGAATGTAATATGTCTTCCTCATACTCTCATATTTCTTTGTATTTTTTTTTACAACAAATTAGATATTTTTTTAAAATTTTTTGAGAGTATCTAATGAATAAAACTTCAACATTCACTTATCAAATGAATATTTGTTTGTCACATTTAGCTAAATACAACCAAATACGGTCGAAAATAATTTTAAATTAAATAAATTACTACTAGTTGATCGTTAAATTACCAAAACAAATAATTTGTTTTTGAAATTTTTGCAATAACATTAAAAAGGATGGATCTTGACCTCCGTACGGTTGGATCGTCGAGAAATATTTTTTAAACAAATTGAAACACGAAACCCTGACGAAACCCTATTTAAGGGTTATAGTCAAAGTACTAATTGACCGTTAAATTACCAAACCAAATTAATTTATTTTTTTCTAAAATTTTGGCAATAACATTAAAAAGGATGAATCTTGACCTCCATACAGTTGAGTCATAGAGAAATATTTTTTAAAAAAACGAAACACGAAACCCTATTTAGGGGTTATAGTCAAAGTACTAATTAACCGTTAAATTACCAAACCAAATTAATTTATTTTTTTCTGAAGTTTTGGAAATAACATAAAAAAGGATGGATCTTGACCTCCGTACGGTTGGGTCGTCAAGAAATATTTTTTAAAAAATCGAAACACAAAACCCTGACGAAACCCTATTTAGGGGTTATAGTCAAAGTACTAGTTGACTCTTAAATTACCAAACCAAATTAATTTATTTTTTTCAGAAATTTTGGCAATAACATTAAAAAGGATCGGTCTTAACCTCCGTACGGTTGGGTCATAGTGAAATATTTTTTAAAAAATCGAAACACGAAACCCTGTTTAGGTGTTATAGTCAAAGTACTAGTTGACCGTTAAATTACCAAACCAAATTAATTTATTTTTTTCTGAAATTTTGGAAATAACATTAAAAAGGATTGATCTTGACCCCCGTACGGTTGGGTCGTCGAGAAATATTTTTTTAAAAAATCGAAACACGAAACCCTGTTTAAGGGTTATAGTCAAAGTACTAATTGACCGTTAAATTACCAAACCAAATTAATTTTTTTTGAAGTTTTGGCAATAACATTAAAATGGATGAATCTTGACCTCCGTATGATTGGGTCGTCGAGGGATATTTTTAAAAAAATATGAAAGTATTTAATGAGTAAAAATTCAACATTCTCTTATCATATGATTATTTTTTTGTACAAACTAAATTTGTACATTTGATGAATGTCATCCTTCTATTTATAAATATTTTCAAGATGTGTACAAACATTTAAATATTTAATAACATTTTTTCAATTTCTGAAAATAAAAAATTCAACCGAATTTGGTCGAATTTAGCCTTATTGGGTAGAGAAATTGCCGGCCACTTAATTCGATAGATTTTGGTTAAAGCCTTAAATTCGACCAGAATCTGTTGAATTTAGCCGCGTGGGGTAGAGAAATTGGCGGGACATTTCCCTCATTTTTTTGCCGGCTAGTAAATTCTACCAATTTCGGTTAAAGTGCTAAATTCGACAGAATTCGGTTAAAGTACTAGATTCGACCAATTTTGATTAAAGCGCTAAATTCGACCGGAATCAGTTGAATTTATCCGTGTGGGGTAGAGAAATTGGCGGGACATTTCCCTCATTTTATTTGTCGGCTACTAAATTCGAACGATTTCGGTTAAAGTGCTAAATTCGATCGACTAAATATAGTCGAATTTAGGACACTAAATTCGATCGAAGCTAAATTTGATCGTAGTCAGTTGAATTTAGATTAAGCCGTGGGTACTAAATTCAACCGTAATCCGTCGAATTTAGTCGCGGTCAAATTAATTCTGTCGAATTTAGCCCTATTGTCTTATAGTGTCTTATTTACTGTATTTTTCTTATGATGTGGGGTCATTTTTCTTATTTTGATTTATCTTGTTTACTTTTTAACCTGACGACCAGACGATCGATGACCACCTAAACTTACTTACGGCAATTATGTATAGGATATAATTCATTTTGATGCTTCAAAAGCCAGCTAGATAATTCGTTAAAAAAAATTGATTGGACATAGTTACAAAGGATGGGGGATATTAATATTACACACTTACTCAACATGCGTCCTCTGTCAAAAAAAAAAAAAAAAAAAAAATGCGTCCAAGCAAACGCTTTTTAAAATTAAACTTAAACTTTCGGATTTTCGCAGCAGATAATAATAGGATTATAGGAAACTGGCTTAATCTCACCATGCCAGTAATTAAGTAGCTTATTATCAAACCCCCGTGATTCTTATACCAAAAGTTGATTACAGGGTATAGCTCCACAAACTTTCCTCGTCAAAATCATCTGCGGGTGGATGGGAGATGGTGATCGTAGGAGGGCTAATGAGCATTCCTTCGGCCATGGCCATAAGCAAATTAGGCATATCGAAAAGTTCCTCCTCATCTACATACTCTTCTTTGGTTCCGAGAACATTAATATTATCACTTTTAACATAATTATTGGAATTTTGTTCCAGCTGAGGCACTGGCAACGCCAAATTTTCTGATTGAACAGCCAGAGAAGCAGCTGCGTTAGCGGCAACCACACGTATCCCAGTAGCTGTAAAACTCTCTGCTGGAAGAAGAAGCGAATTAATATATTTGTGAGTAGGGAAGTTCAAGGTACTGTCGGGGCCTTTGAGCACTAAGGAAGCTGCATCGTATGCTGCAGCTGCCATTTCTGGCGTTGGATATGTACCCAGCCATATTCGTGTTTTTGTACGTGGCACTCGTATTTCTGATACCCATTTACCTTTCCGGCTGCGGATACCTCTATACAGGGGATGCGTCAGAGTGGCAGAGGTGATCGACTTCGTTATTATGGGTGATAAATGCAGCCCTTGCCCCTGGGAGTCGTGTTTTTCCTGAAACTTTAAAATTGGAACGTCATTCTCCAAAGTGTTTGATAAAAGCTCGAAACTTTCAACTTTAAAGTGTTGTGATAATGAAGGGTAGTGTTGCAACTTTTGTTGATCATCTGTCTTAAGGAGATTTGCAGTGTGATCAGCCATGCATGTACAAAAGCAAATTGTAGTTTGTATGTATATATGTAGGTTTTTTGTGTGAGAATTGTAAAAATGAAAGTGGGGAATAAATATACTCACATATAAAAATGGCGTCGACTTGCCACTAATAGTAATCAAGATGGATGTTTGCAAGCACGGAATCAATACAGGACAAGATAGAGAGCTACAGCCTCTAGGCCCTCCATTCCTCCAATAATTTTCTCAAAAGAAGTGTTTTGTAACATGACAGGAAGAGTCCAACAATATTTACCATACAGTACTAGTTCTTTTGGTTTTTACTAATGGTGCGTTCACTTCGCATGAATGAAATGGGACGGAATGGAATGACATACGGGAATGAAATGAGGAGGGAATGGAATGATTAGGGAATGGAATGGTGATTCCATTCTTGTGTTCACTTCACAATTTTTTTTAAAATGGAATGGAATGAAAATAATGAAATTAAAATTATTTATTTATTTATTTATTGGAGGACCACAAGAAAAGCCACAAGGCTGAAATTCAAATATCACTATATAATGCAAAATGATCATTGCACTCATAGTAGTCAAAGATATGGTCCAACCTGCTTAAGAAGAGACACACAAGAGTTATGTCTGGTACTGTGGTATCAATTGTGCAATATTGAACTCTGTCTTGCAGTCATAAGTTTAGAACTCATACACACTCATAACTAAATTGAAATTAATTTAAACCAACAATTTTGAACTAAGAGGCCCTTGTTGTGTAACCTTGGAAAGTTGGAATATGAGATTATAGTTCACCGGCAAGTAGAGCGTCCACAAGTTGTTTCTTCTCTGCATCAGATGCTCCAAAAAATAACACCATTAAATTTTCACTGTCTGCAATCTTCTTTGCAGCCTTGAACCTTTGTACAACATCAACGTTGGAGATCTTTGACAACTCTTCCATAAGTTTTTCTTTTTTCTCCGACCTTTCAGTCTCTACTGCAATTAACATCTTGGTTGAACTCGCAAACTCAGCAGCCATCACCTTAGTCGAATTTGCAAACTCATCAGCAATCATCTTAGAAGCATTATACATCACTTCAGCCATTTGCTCAAAATCAACTTTTTTTCTCTTCGAGCTCCTTTTAGAAGTAGATTCATCAGATGTTTGCATACTCGAATCATCATTCCCATGAGCACAAGTAGCTTCTTCTAAATTGATGGCTTCTTCCGCCTCCATTCCACTTTCAGCATTATGACCGGTTGCCCTGTCTTTGCCGAAGACGGTTGTCAGATCATCAAAAATGGAAATGGGGTGCTTCTCCATTTCAGAACCCCAACATGAGCCTACAACAAAAGTTCCAGAATAAAAAAATGTTTGTAGTGAATAACTTGGCTGCATTGGTTAGTCAGACTTCCAGTTAACCAGATTTTATAAAGAACAGTATTGCTATGGATAATACAGCAACAACAAACCACTTTTAATAGCTGTTAATTAGCGACTCAGGTTTCCATATGTCAAACTAACAGTGCAGCTTAAAGACACAGTCAATGCCTAAACAGTAGCTCCTCATTGTATTCCTATGGACTGTTGCCCAAATCGTTATTCCAACTAGAAGCGGAAAACTACTTTTACAATAAATTTATTTGTTAGATATGCCCATTCATACAACTCTTTAAAAAAATTCTTCAACCACATGGAATATATGTAGCTACTTTGTCTATTCCGCTAATCTTCTTGTGTATTACATTCAATTTAAATAATACTTAAAATATAACGCATGTCAAAGCTTACAAATTGGATTCAAAGAAATGGAGTGTTAATAAATATTAGATACTAGATTGTATATTTTGAGCAATGGCAACAAATATGACTTTTACATTAACATCTACAAACTTATGACTTGCCTCATAGTCGAGGTTGTGTTTTCGATTATGTACATTGTTCCAGGACGTAATTAACATATCACCAAAGTAAAGATTCAGTAACTAATAGTCCTATCACCTGTGATGTATTTGATGCAACTGTAACAAATCAGAATTAAGAACACAAAGTAAAGCGTTCTTTTGGTGTTTTCTTATATATTTTTACTCAGCAAAAGAATAAAGTATAACTAATCAACACTCTATGCATATTTGCTTAAAAAAACTTATGAAAGAGAAGGCATTGCAGAAGCTAGTAAAGTTAACCCTTGGGTAATCATGGACACATTAATTCTAAAATTCCCAGAGGTCAAAGAAACAAAGAAACAAGGATGACCAAACACAAGAATCAGACTCTGAGCTAAAAGAAATAGTTTAAAAAAAATGAAGTGTTTAGTGTGTGTACCCTTGTCCAAGTGTCTGAGAATGGACTTAATTTTAAAGAGTCAAGGTAATAGACCTTGAACCAGCTTTAATGAATTCTAAACCAAAACATTGCCACCTCAGTACTCTTTCTTTAAAATTTTAATACAACACCTTGGGGAACTAAAAAGGCACAGCTCCAGGCTTCACAAATGTATTACAAGATCCGGACATGTATACAGAAAATCAGCTCCACGGCATCTAAACATTTACAAATTCATTTTATGCTACAAAGATAAAGAAAAGCTCAAGGCTGACATGTTACTGGTAAAATGTTAATTTTGAAACCAATAGAAATCAATAGTTTTGCTCAACAGCAACCAAGATGCATTTAACACATAATACATGCCAGGATCTACGCAACTTAACTACATAATCAAACATTTAACACAACAATAAGATCAATTTACCTTGGCATACTCAGCCCATACATCTCTTGATGCCGTGACGAGTTGTTTTTCGGCATTCCAGCCAAAACCAGATGTGTTTCCATATCTTAAGTCGTAAACCATAGTAAAATCCTTCTTGAGAGTTTTAAGTCGAGACTCAATATGTGGCTTTCCCTTCAAACCTGAATCTGGTAGTTTGATGCTCAATGAGTTTTCCAAAAACCCCAAATATCCTGGCTTAAAACCATTGTCGGCTTTGTATGCTCCATTGTTCACAAGTTCCAAAAGAGACTCGACCAATTTCTCATCTTCTAGTTCAGTCCATTTCCTCTTATTTCTCCCTGCACCTCTTTCCACAACAATGTCATCTTTTTCCCTAGTGCTATCAACATTAGATTCCATGCCTGTACACAACGAAAACAAGAAAACAAAATAAATTAATTTGCAGTTCAAAACAATACCAAGTGAAAGAAACTGGATAGAGTAAGGTTCAAAATCAATAAAATAAACAGTAAAATCAGCAAGACAGATCTCTAAATATGAATTCACAATACTAACAAATCTACAGACAAAAAATACATAAAGAAAAACCTAAATATGATATGAATCAGCAACGTAGAAAGATGATTAGACAAAATCAACAGTAATAGTTACATAATAATACTCTATGGTCAAAGTTACCAAGTTTACATAATAATACTCTATGGTCAAAGTTACATAAGGTTTATATAACTAATTCAATCTAATGATTCCATTCATTAAACATCGACTCAGCCAAGTTGTTTCTAAATTCTGTCCACGCATCTGAAGTGCAAATAGTTGTGATGTGATCTCCGACAGCCTCATCCTCATTTTGCTCATTGTGATCTTCTGGCCCATGCAAATCGAAATCAATTTCAGCTTGATCAAAAGCTGATTCAGTCCGTATGTAATTGTGAAGAATGCAACAAGCCAAGACAATCCTATTTTGTGTCTTAACGGGATAGAAAGATGGGCTTCTCAGGATCGCCCATCTCTTTTTAAGAATGCCAAAGCATCTCTCAATTACATTCCTAGCTGATGAATGCATCATATTAAAGTACTCACGAGCAGATGTTGGTTGATTGCCAACATCCCAATCATTTAAATGATATCTTTCTCCTCTAAAAGGTGCCAAAAAACCTTCCCCGTTAGTATATCCAGCATCAACTAGATAATAAGTACCGGTCGGGACAATTAATCCATGTCTGTATATAGCATCTCTAAGGACTCTGCCATCTGCAGCTGATCCTTCCCAACCTGTCAAGACATACTGGAATTGTAAATCCGGTGAACAAGCTCCAAGAACATTTGTCGTAATTTCACCTTTTCGATTTCTGTACTTTGGCCTATCTTCAACGGGTATAGTCATCTTAATGTGCGTCCCATCCAAAGCTCCCAAACAATTCTATAAGCCAATATACATAATTAAGGTTCACATTATCATACAACTTATGTAAGTAATGTAAAATATAGAATATTAAGTATACCTTAAAATGTCTCCACGTTGTGTCGGTTGAATCGCTTTGAATAGGTTCGGGTTTCTTAAAATATTCTCCTTGCAACCTCAAAACCCCATTTAGTACCGCATGAAAATACCTAGTAATTGATTGTTTTGATCTTTGAAAGTCCGTGTGAATAATTCGCATTTTAGTGTGGTGTCCTAGAATATGTAAAAATATAGCAACCTTTTCTACCACGTTAACGTGTCTACTATCTTGCACATAACCCCTTGATTCCAACATGAAACACAACTTATAAAACGATCTTTTATCCAATCGAAGATTTTCAACACAACTAGAGGGACCCTCATGAATCATACGCATCCATAGTGTACATAAGTTACATAAGTTGGAAATTAACACTGGATAAAATCATACGCATCCATAGTGTATATACTAACATAGCTTTCTTCTTCCGAATTTGTTGAATCGTAGTTAACCGAAGTCGAGCCATTGCTACATTGAAATCAACATATACATACTTATAATACATACAACAACTAACCTATAAAATCAAATTTACGATAATCATACATAATCATATTCCACAATAAAATCAGATTATATGATTAATTGACTAACACAAAGACAATTAACACAGCGAATTAGCAGCATATAGGCCAAAAAACAACATAGAGCTCAAATTAAAATTAATTCTCGAAAATAACAAGTAAAGTAAATTGAAATTAGGCCAAAACACGCTAACCACTACGAAATTCCAACTTTCACTTCCATTAGACAGAAAACCGAGACCTAATTTCGACAAAACGATATACAACAATCGTAATTGACTTGAATGTAGTATACACTATATAAACAGTAAGCGAGATGGAGAAGATCGAAGCAGCTGAGGCCTAATTAGTGAAGTGAAGACCTAGTCAAACAGTAATTATGAAATTAAAAGCAGAATCGAGTTGAATTAGTAACACAACACACACATATTCAGACAGAGAGGGGAGCGACAGAGAGAGGGAGAGAGAGAGAGAGAGAGAGAGAGAGAGAGAGAGAGAGAGAGGGGAGGGAGGGAGAGAGAGGAGGGAGAGAGAGAGAAAGGGGAGGGAGGGAGAGAGAGGGAGAATACCTAATTTGAGACGAGGAAGTAGCGGCAGAGAGAGAGCTCGAGACGTAGAAATGAAAATCCCCGATTTATTTTTGTGTGCTGGAATGGGTGTATACCTTGTGTTTTAAAATGAATGGATTTTATTTATTTTGAGCCCAAAGGAATGGTGAAGGAATGATCCATTCCATTCAGTTGGCCCAAGCAAACAGCCCATTTTTTCATTCAGACCAGAATGGTCATTCCATTCCCTCAATATTGATTCCATTCAGCCCAAGTGAACGGAGCATAAGTTTCATAGAACGAGCGTACTAAACGTACTTAGATGCAAAAATTATCCGCGGTCATTTTTATATATCAGATAATTATTAAGAGCTACTCAAATGGGTACGAAAATGATGGTGCCAAAAAAAATGCTAAAAAATGTCATGTATCATGATGTGGCTGTTAAATATATTTTTGCTTACCACTGTTTTCATTTTCCTTATTGTATTTATACTAAATACATGATAAAGATTACATATCCTCTAGAAGATACATGATATAATTGACACTTAAAAAAAATCCAGATTTAACAACATAAAATTCCGTTGCCATGCTAAGGAAATCCGTTGGGAAGACCCTTTGCCAATGGAATGATCACCAAACCTGTCTGTTGAAGGAAACCTTGTTGGGAAATCGTTACCAACGGATTTGTTTCCGTTACTAAACTTACCAACGGAATACCAAGACAACAATAATAGAATTCTTGTTTTACCACAAACCATGTTATAACGAAGGGACTACACAATAATCTGTTGGTATATTTAGCAACAACATGCCAACGACATTCCGTTGTTAAATGTAATAACAAATTCCCAACGGAAAGTTCTTAGCAACTAATTGCCAACAGAACACCCGTTGGTATATAGTCACTACAGGAATTTTCGGAATTTGCAACGGAAAATTCCATTGGTAATTAGCAACGGTTTTTCAACAAACTTTCTATTTTATTTCCGTTGGGAATCCGTTAATAATTTGATTTTTAAGTTTTTTCAAAAGCAATTTTTCGACCATTTTTTTTGTTTATTGTGTTATGATACATGTTCCAATTTGCTATAGACATTCGAAATTAATCCTAAGGAAAATACAAAATAAAATTCTACCATGAAGGAACCATACATTAATAATTTGAAGACTTGCCAAAGGTCTGCTAAAAAGTTTACACATTCCAACTAGTTAAATCATTCCAAATATTACATTCATACACCAACTCCCAAACATCATCATTTACCAACTACTTATAAGCCCTGAGAAGATCTCTGCCTTGTAAACTTCATAGGTTGGGAGAGCTCAGTATACAGTGGAGCTATTCGCCTACTCTCATTCTCAAATTAATCCAATGATAACTATACCATCCCACCTAGTCTCCCTACATTCTCTCTGGCAACAACCACCTATAGAATCAGCTTGTAGATGAAAGAATTCTGAACTACTGAAGTGAGAAAGATACTTACAGCTCTAGTGTGGAGACGGACGCCTGCCTCAGTATCACTACCATCTGAAGGGGCTTCTGCGGTTTGTACGTTGTCATCTGGCCTGGATGTTTTTTGGTAAGTGCTAGATTACGATTGCACAGCTTGCAAGACAACACTGGCAGTTTCAATTTTTTTCTTTGCGAAAGAAAGTAAATAATAAATTAGAATCTTATTCTGTTTGATTTTCATGATAGAATAAGAAAATGAAATTAAGATTGGAAAAGTAGAAACACACACTACACCATAAAATGGCTATTGCAACCATATTTTTGAAGGTTTGTCGAAAAACGTTGCTATTAAGAAACCAAATAACACAAATTGCAACGGCGTTGAAAAACATTGCAATAGCATTGACAAAATTCAAGAGAGTTAAAAACATTGTGTCTATTGCAATGGATTTCTTAAATTGTTGCAATACATTTGACTTTTGGCCCAAAAAATTGGCGGGCTGTGTCCAAACATTGTGAGCGGGATTTCCTTAATTTTTTTACCGGGCTTCCAAACTTAACAAAAAAAAAAGGGGAAACATAACACACATACACTACACAGACTCACTCAACAAAGACACTAACACAGACACAACCAAACCCAGATCTGAAGCTCGAATACTCAAGCTCGAAGAGAGAATCTCAAGCTCGAAGAAGATTAAGGCTCTAGAAAGGTAAACCATCGATCCTCTTCCCTCAAATTAATTACAAATCGAGCATGCATGCTCTAAAGATTAAAGCTCGAATGTTCCTCCTTGTTCTTTGTTTAGTTATAAATCGAAGATTAAGACTCACATCTTCGTTATTCTTCTTTAATTAATCTGTTTTTGTGTTCTTAATTAGGGTTTTAATGTATCTTATGTTGATTCGAATTATGTAATTGGGTATTTATCTTTGTTTAGAGGTTTTATCTTGTAATTGGGTATATCTTTGTTCTTAAAGTGTTTATTGTGTTCTTATGTATGTTCTTTGCTAATTTTTCTTTTTTTGTAAAGAAATTTGTAATTGGGACTTGTCCATTTTGCTTCTCAGTAAAATAGTTATGTTTATAGTGTTCATTCTTCTATTAATTAAATTTTGTACATGCCCTCTTAATGCAAATCTTATATCCTTTATTTTTATTCTGTTTTTGCTTCTCTGTGTAGAAAATAGGTTAGTGACTTACAAATATGCTTGAATTTTTCTCTATTTTGTTCTGTTTCGATAATCCGTGTTCTGTTTTTGCTTGTTTGTGTAGAAAATAGGTTAGTGACTTACAAATATGACGTGGGTTTCACTTTCAAAGTATAGTGAGGCTTATAGTGATGGGGTGATGGATTTTGTTCGAAACGGATTTGATAATTTTGCCGAAGGAGAAGAACTTAAATGCCCCTGCAAAGATTGTAGTAATCGTTTCTGGTTCTCTGAAGAATATGTGTATGATCATCTGATAGCTAATGGTCCGTGTCCATCATTTAGTAATTGGATATATGAAGTGTCGACCCCAAAGTTTAGAAAGCCTAATGATGACAGGGACTGCGAGGGGGGTATGGGTCTAGGTGATGATTTTGATCAAATGATTAACAATGAAGGTAGAGTTAGAAATGGAATGAGTAATGATGCAAAAGATTTGCACAAGGTTATTGAAGAAGGGAAACAGCCTCTGTATCCCGGGTCTGAAAAATGTACTCGTTTAGGTTTTATCATCAAACTTTACCTACTGAAGTGCACTCATGGTTTTTCCGAGTCTGCCTTTAGCGATATTCTAGAGTTGTTAAAGGAGGTATTTCCCAATATAAATCAGCATTCTTCTTTTAATGTTGCCAAAAACATGATTAGAGATTTAGGCCTTGATTATCAGAAAATACATGCTTGTCCGAACAACTGCATGTTATATTGGGCTGAAAATAAAAATGAAATCGAGTGTAAATTTTGTGGAGTTTCAAGATGGAAAGTTCACAAAAAAGATACTAATGCATCTACTTCTAATAACTTCCAATAAAAATCTAAAATTCCTGCGAAAGTTTTAAGATACTTCCCATTGAAACCGAGGCTGCAACGTTTGTTCATGTGTAAAGAGTATTCTGAACTCATGATCTGACATGCAGTTGGACGGATAAAAGATGGGAAGTTAAGACACCCAGCCGATGCAGAAGCTTGGAAGTCAATGGATGCTAGTCATCCATTTTTTGCAGAAGAAACCCGAAATGTTAGGTTAGGCTTAGCGGCAGATGGCTTTAATCCTTACAGAGCAAAGAATATAAGTCACAGCACTTGGCCCGTTGTTCTAGTCAATTATAATCTTCCTCCTTGGTTGATTATGAAACCTGAAAATTTAATTCTTTCAACCCTAATCCCTGGACCTGCATACCCTGGTAACGACATAGATGTATATATGCAGCCACTTATTGCTGAGTTAAAAGAATTATGGGAAGTAGGTTTAGAAACCTACGATGCCTTTTCTGCCAAAACATTTATGTTACATGCGAGTCTCCTCTGGACCATCAGTGATTTTCCAGGGTATGCAGTCTTATCGGGTTGGAGCACCAAGGGTAAATTAGCTTGTCCCAACTGCCACTACTGTACTTCTTCATCATACTTAAAGCATAGTCAAAAAATTTGCTATATGAATCACAGAAAATTCCTTCCCCAGGACCACAAGCTTAGGTTCGATACTAGAAGATTTGATGGTAAGGTTGAAACAGATGTTCCTCCAACTCCATTATCTGGAATGGATGTTGAAGAACTATTGCACGGATATGAGAATTGTTTTGGGAAGCGAAATGCGAAGAAAAGGAAAAGGGAGACAGATTGTCCGTTTAAGAAGAGGTCCATTTTTTTTCAATTACCATATTGGAGGGATAATTTAGTTAGGCACAATCTCGATGTCATGCATATAGAGAAAAACATTTGTGATAAAATATTAGGGACTCTGTTGAATATTGGTGGGAAGACGAAAGATAATCTCAACGCTCGAAAAGATTTGCAAGAAATGGGTATTAGGAAGGTTCTTCACCCCGTTAAAATTGGCGATACCAATCAGTACGAAATCAGCGCAGCAAATTTTGACATGACGAAAAAAGAAAAAGAAAACTTTTGTTCGGTTTTCAAGAATGCTAAACTGCCACATGGAACTGCTTCTAATATTAGTCGTTGTGTGCAAATTGATGAAAGAAAGATATTTGGGTATAAAAGTCATGATGCTCACTTTATTCTCCAATATTTACTACAATTCGCTGCTGTAAAGACCTTAAAACCAGAGGTTGCAATACCTTTAGTCGGACTGGGTGCATTTTTCAGGGGGATATGCGGAAAAGTGATTGCGTTGGAAGATGTTCAGAAGTTGCAAGAAGAAGTTATTGAAATACTCTGTCAATTAGAAATTAACTTTCCACCGGCATTTTTTGACATCATGGTTCACCTGCCAGTTCACTTGTGTAAGGAGGTTGAGTTTGGAGGACCAGTGCACCTTAGATGGATGTTTGGAATTGAGCGATATCTGTGTAAATTGAAGTCATATGTCCGTAATAGGAGTAAACCAGAAGGGTCCATAGCCGAAGGGTACTTGGCGGAAGAATGCCTGACATTTTGTTCTAAATTTCTAAATACTGATGCCAACAAAACTAAGCCTAATGAGAATATAAATGTCAGATACCCCATCGGATTGAGAAGAAACAAAGATGGAAATGCTGTACAATTGGCAGAAAAAGTTTGGATCAATGCTCATCGATATGTACTATTCAACTGTGGAAACGCCGTAGTTGAAAAGCTGATTCAGTAAGTTAGTATTCCTATTCCTAGTATTTTTTTTAAAAAAAACAGAGTAGATTAAACTAGTATTATTCAACAATTATAACATTTTTATGGTGTATTGCAGAGAACATCGTACTTTATTCGATAATGATCATATTAAGTCAAAAAGGTACAAAACGGAAAGAACACATACACAAGAATTTTAGAATTGGTTCAAGGATGAGGTCGAAAGAAGAAGGGAAACATCACTGGAATTATTAAGTTTGGCAAAATGGCCTCAACGAGCAGCTAAAAAATTCAGTGGCTGTGTGGTAAATGGATTCAGATTTCATACAAAGAAAAGGGATGCCAAGTGTACTACACAAAATAGCGGTGTCATGTTGCAAGCCCTAACCACCAGTTTCGCGAGTTCAAAAGATCAAAACCCGACAGTTGGGGATGTTACTTATTATGGGGCAATTGAAGAAATTATTGAAGTAGATTATTGGGGAGCACTTATGGTAGTTTTGTTCAAGTGTTGTTGGTACCAAAAGGATAAGGATTGTTATGGGCTCACACGTGTCAATTTCAGTAAAACTTATAGCAAGGATGATCCATTTGTTCTAGCTACACAAGTACAACAAGTGTTTTACGTTCAAGATTGTACCGAAAATAATTTGTATTTTGTTGTTAAGAAACTGCCTATGGAGTACAATGATATAGCTGAGGGGACTGTTGTACTTGAAGATGTTTGTGGACCTACTATGCAAGATGCAGAAGTCCACTTTGAATTGCAAAACCAAACTGATGATGTCAGTTGGTCTAGGGATGACATGCCGAATGAACAAGTTTCTGTCTCGTCTTCTGGAGAGGAAGAAGATGATAAAATCTGTGAATGAATGGAGCTTGCTTTTTTATTTTCATTATGTCAATTCCAAAGTGCATGTTTTTCTTTTGCTTGTAATCGATCCAGTGGATTCTTGGCCTACTAGTAACTTATTTTATATTCTTGCTTGCTTGTAATTTAATGAATTCCATTAGACAGTGTTTCGTTTTCTTGTAATCGATCTAGTGGATGCTTGCTTGTTTGATCTCAATTTGATAGTGTTTCATGTTTCTGACTTGTTTTAATTCCATTCTTCTTTAGTGTTATCTGCGGACTAATGAATTTACATGTTTCTATTATTATCAGGATATGGAAGAAAAGGCATTTGTTCTCAGGTTCTACCACAAGGGAGAGTTTCAAAAAACTAAGTATTCATGCGGAACATGTACCAAAATTCGTGAACCCGTAGACAATGACAAACTCTCTTATACGGTACTTATAGAGCATGTGAAAGATGATGTTGGATACACTGAAATTGGTGGACTTTATGTGAAAAAAGAAGGAGGGGGCTGGAAAATAATCTCTAATGATGCAGATGTGGCTGGTCTTGTAAATGGGTTAAAAGACGGTTCTTTCGTGGATATCTACATTGACACTGTAGTTGACACAGCTATTGAGCCTGCAAATGAGATGCAGCCTCATGTTATCGTAAGACCAAGGACACATTACTTTGAATGTAAAATGTAGTAGACTAGATTTCTTGTGTATTGCGAATAAATTTGAGTAATAATTTTTTATTTCGTAATGTTGTAGGTCCTGATTTTCAACTAAAAAGAAAGTTTGTGACAATTCAAGATCTTAAACAACAGCAAATGCATAAGAAGAAGTCGACAATTGAAGCCCAGAAAGAAAAGGTACATGATACAGGTGGTGCTACAAACAAGAAAAAGGCAAGTGAAAACAACAAAGATGCCGGTGATCAGAATGCCATTCGAAAGGAGAAGGTACATGATACAGGTGGTGCCACAAACAAGAAAAAGGCAAGTGAAAACAACAAAAATGCCGGTGATCAGAATGCCATTCGAAAGGAGAAAACAATTCCAACTGTAAAAGAGAATGAAAATACAAGTGGCGTGGTAAATTTTTTTTATTTAAGTTTGTTAATGTTGTTATCATATTTTATGATTTCTGTTTTATTATTGCAATATTTTTGATCAGTGTGTTATTTGCCACTTTAATTTAGGGGAAGATTGCAGATTATGAAGCGAAAAGACGAAAGAGAATGGAAGAAAATAGGCAACAAGCTGAAAAATTGAAACTGAAGGAGAAGGCAGATGAGCTTAGTAATGCTGCTCCAAAATCCAAAAAACCAAGAAAAAAAGTGTTTATAGAGGATACGATTTTGCAGTTTGATAGGGAGTATGTTCCTGGACATGATAGTCTAAGTGAAGAAGAAGATGTATATTTAGTTCCTCAGGTATGACCTAATTTAAAAATTAATAGTTCAAATAAAATCTGATCTGGAAATTGTAGCATATATAATCAGTTTACTTTTGTTTATTTAGCCCAAAAAGAAAGTTTTGAAGGTCAAGGATGTTATCAGACCAAGAACCCGATCATGTTCAGTAAATAATGCTCCAAAAAGAACAGAGGTGTGTAAATTTTTATACATCTCAATTTTCTTGTGAAATTCCCTTTTCCTTTAGTTGTATATTTTAACTTAGTTTCATATGTATATTTTTTGTAAGGTGACTGGGGAGACGGCCCCCATTAGTACTACCACCTCCCCCTCCCCTCCCTCCCCTACCTGTTGATCGTACACAAATACTAAGGGTTCCTACCAATGAAGGAATCGGTTCGATGGGGGCATACTTAGAAATGCAAAAGCGCAAAAAAAAATATGGAAGAGCAACAAAACCATGTCAATGATGTGGGAAACTATGAAGTTCATGATAGTAGCCACATACCTGCAGGTGGCAGTGTTTTTGAAAAAGGTTTGTTTCCATATATTTGTATAGGTATTTAACTTACTTTGTAAGAGTAATGGTTACGTATACTGTTTTGTGTCTACTTTCATAGGTGAAACTAGTACCAAAAGTAAAAAGCGCAGAGGACCTACAAAGATGAATCATGTCTTCACAAGGAAACTTGATGAAAGGCCAGTGGTTGCCTTAAATAATGAGTTCCAACCTGTTTCGAAGAATAGTGCCATAGTTACTGAATTGAGCAGTTTCTTAGGGACGATAGCTAGGCTATACATCCCGCTTGATTACGTTAACTGGTCTAGAGTTCCAGTAGAAGAGAAAATGGGGTGGTGGGAATATGTTAAGGTAAAAAGCACTACATTTTTTTTTGATTTATTTGATTTGCACAATTTTTTAGTTGATTGTTTGATAACTGTCTCACTGTGAAATTACTTAGTTTAAGCACTATATTGTACATTTTATATAAGTAATGAATATTATAATTTACTTGTTCAGAAAAAGTATTATTCCTGAGGAAGGTAAAGATTGGGTATTGAGGACGCTTGATGATAATTGGCGGGTATACAAAAGTCGCGTCAAGAGCAAACACTATAATAAATACAAGAATGATGAGGAAAGGATAAGAAACAAGCCTGCAACCATTCCATTGGAACAGTTCAAGGTGTTGATGAAGTACTGGAGTGATGAGGCAATCCAGAAGAAAGCTTCAACAAATCTAGCAAATCGGGCAAAGGTGACTGATACTCATAATGCTGGTCGTACCAGTTTTGCTCAGATTCGTAGTAAAATGGTATGATCTTTTATTTTATAAATTGATTTTATTACGCGTACTCTATTTCATTTCTTAACGAATGCTCACTTTAATTATTTTATTTCATGTTAGAAAAATGTTAAGTCGGCTGATGCAAAAGAAACAAAGTCTCGGGTTTACCCAAAAACCCGCAAGAATAAGGTGACAAATAGCATTTTTACCTTTTTGGAATTATGTCATTAGTATTTACAAACTAATCAATTTGTGAACATTTTGTAGGCAAAACAAAATGGTGAAAATCAGGAACAATCAGATGAGGATGAACAGATTGTTGAGCTTGATCTTGCAGCTCATGGACCAAATTGGCTTGTTGGTAGAAGTGGCAGAACAAGAAAAACGAAGAATACTTTGCGAAAAATTGACAAGATTCTTCAGAATTAGCCAAGATGAGAGAAAATTAGCCGCTGAAATGGAGGAAAAGATGAATAAGAAACTGAGCAAGATCTTTGAAAAACTGGGTGAAATGAATCCCACTTTGAACATCAATGTGGAAGATTTGTGTGCTGCAAGTTCTGTTGATGAGGTTGATGCAGAGGAAGTTGGAGATGCGGATATCGATGGATCAGATGAGGGCGATGGATCAGACGAGGGCAATGAATCAGACGAGGGCAATGGATCAGATGAGGATGATGGATTAAATGTGGGGAATGGAGATGATGCAGATGATGAAGATGAACATGACGACGACGACGAATGAGTCGTTTCTGTCACTATGTTTAAAATATGTGTTAACAGTTGGTAGACTCCATGTACCTTATGTTTAAATTTGCGCATGACTGTTTCGTAGCTATGTATGCGCCTTAGTCGTTTTAATTTTGCTTTTGATGTCGTTATGGGCTGCTTTTGAATTGTTGGTCATAGCCCTGTATTGGTACATTTGGATATTTGGCATTAAGTTGCCCTGGTTTATGAAATGCAAATGATGCTTGGATTGTGGCTATAAATGGCCTGGTTTACTGCATTTTCAGCATGTTCCTACCAATTTTTTTTTTTGAAAAAAATGTTACAATAGGGTCAAAATACGTTGCATTAATCTATAAAAAATCATTGCAATTGGTCTGAAAAATGTTGCCTTTAAGTATCAATAAATTACCTTCTTATGCTACTGCAATAGTTTTTAATTATTGCTATAGAGTCTAAAATGTTGCTACTGAAAGTTATTGCAATGATTTAATTATGTTGCTGTATGGTATCAAAAACGTTGCTAAATCGACCTATTGCAAGGCAACCGGATGCAACGCCCAAATTTTGCAAATTTGTTGCCATAGACTCTATTGCAACGAATATAGGCCTTAAGGCAATGTTTTCCTGTCGTTGCAATAGCCGTTTTATGGTGTAGTGACATGATATGCCTTGGTGTTATTAGACGTTTCTGAATCCTATAAACCAACAATAACAAGTCAACACAGGAGTATACATCAACTATATGTTGGGCTTGCTTAAGCAGGCCTAACTCCACATTAGTATGATATTGTCTGCTTTGGGCCGAGCCCGCACGAATTTGTTTTTTGGGCACATCCCAAAAGGCCTCATTCTAATGGAGTTAACTGGTTTGCTTATTAACAAGCAATCTGCCCTCCCATAAACGATGTGGGACAACTCCCAACAATCTCCCCCCTCGCACATCGGGCTCGACACCTGCCGAATCTACCACCATTCTGTGTGATCTGCTCCCCTTGACCCATACTGAAAGTTCCTGGCAATCTGGCTTCCCTTAGGCCCAGATTGGAAGGCCCACCTGCTCCTCCTTAAGCCCATCCTGGGATAGCCCATCTGCCTCTTTCTTGGATCATCTGGGAGCCCATTTGAGATTGTTACGGACCATTATAACCATAGCTCTGATACCACTTGTTGGGCTTGCTTAAGCAGACCTAACTCCACATTAGTATGATATTGTCCGCTTTGGGCTGAGCCCGCACGGATTTGTTTTTTGGACACATCCCAAAAGGCTTCATTCTAATGGAGTTAACTGGCTTGCTTATTAACTAGCAATCTGCCCTCCAATAAATGATGTGGGAAAACTCCAAACACTATATGACATGTATTATAGAACAAACTTATTTAAGACCAATGTCAACAAGAAGTGAAGAAATCAGTGAAATAACTAAAGCTTACCATTCCATATATGGCAATAGGTTATCTAAAAAATAAGTAGTTTAAACACTAATCGAGTTATGAACCTTGATTAAGAAACAGAGATATGAACCTTGATTAAGAAACAGAGATATGTCAAAAGAAGATCAAAATAACACCATTGACTCCCTTATTTGCCCGATTGTATTATAACAATTTTCTTATATATTACCTGGAATTTGTCATTTTGTCATTGACTTGCTGGTTCATATTGTTGCATCCCTGACATGAATAGAACTTTTTCCACCTATTACTTTCAGTGTTAGCAGTTCGTAACGTGCAAGGGCTGCCACATGTACCACAAGGAATTGAAGGTTCTCCTGCAAAGTGATAACAATATGAGATTAGAATACAAATATGGTGTTCAACGAAAGATCTGGTTGAATGAAAGTGAAGATCATAGTATAACATAAAAAACAAAGTGGCCAAGGATACAAATATGGTGACCAAGGAGGCAGGTTATATTGCACAGTAAGCAGATTACATTTGCTGAAGATGTGGTATCATAGTTGGCAAGAAATGCAGCACAGGCCCCAGAATCTGGCCTATATTCATGAGCCTACAAATGAATATATGTAAGTACGAGGGACTAAAATAAACTTTTTACTAGTTTACATTATTTTCTTATCCAGCTCAATTAACTAACCTCAGAATTTTTTCCTATTGACCAAACTGTAGGAAATGATGAAACTAAAGCTGGTTCGCATTGCTTAATGGCTTTATGCAACAGTCTCAAATGCCCCCCTTTTGGCTCCCTTAGTAATCCTAGTACATGATTGATCAGTAGAACATGAGAGTTATGCTAAATATTAATTTGTGTGCATATAGAGAAAATGTACTGTAATATATATTATTTAACTGTGAGTTCATGTGCATGAACATTTAGCAGTATTATGCATTAGCCTACTTTCCGAAGAAAACTATGAAATGCAACTATAGAATTAAGTAATTAGTAATATGGAATCTTGTATGGGTACCAAATTCATCAAGAGGTGCATCATAATCATAGCTAGTTGTTAACACAATATCACGCAAGTATACGTGGTCACAAGTAATATAGATAAAATCAAGTTCGTTCCACAGAGATCTGGTTATGGTTCTGTTCAGTTAATGCACCTATTCAACAATGTATGGTTATAACTCACTGCTAAGACAAGTAATAAATTGGAGTTTCAATTACCTAAACTAAACTAAGATGCAATTTATCAAATTAAGAATTAATTAACTGCTGAGATTTAAAACTGAACTTCTTATATAAGAATAAACATGGGACTCTAACTTCATTAACTACTTCGCTTAGAGTTGATGCCTTTAATAAATGCATGTGATGATTTTGATAACTGATCGAATAACACGAAACAAGTACACGATACCTGTCAGCATACGTATACCAAACTACTCATACATCCACAAAAGAGATAGAAGATGAATAGATACCAATTATGCTTAGACC
Source organism: Saposhnikovia divaricata (assembly GCA_036435485.1). Classification (NCBI taxonomy): domain Eukaryota; kingdom Viridiplantae; phylum Streptophyta; class Magnoliopsida; order Apiales; family Apiaceae; genus Saposhnikovia; species Saposhnikovia divaricata. The sequence continues at coordinate 42,814,084 of CM071599.1, forward strand.
CTATATATCTATAGAATTTGAAAACATAAAGGTTGAAGAACAAGTTACTCATATTGATTACATAGGGCAATATAAGTATTTTCATCTTATACTACGAATCATATTGATAACCAATTATGAACCTATGCTAGCATGGCTAGTTCTAAATCTCAAGATCCACTTTCACTTCACAAGAGATTAACAATTCAATTTAGATGTTAGCTACGCATCTAAAAGCATTAAGATTGACCATACAAGGATATCAAGAATTCATCAGACACAATTCTTTAAAGCAAACAAACTACTAAACTACATAGATAAATTCGTTAGAATTCCATGACAACGATTAGTTCATAATTGAATCGTTCGTCACCATGGGATTTGATGAAAATGAAAATAAGAATATTATTAAAACAAAGAGTTGAGAAAACAAATCTAGAATCTAGAATAACGCTTAAGAAAAAAACACAAAAGATGAAGTAGATTGAGATCCGTTGCTTGTCATGAGCTTGAATCCTTCTCCGCTTTTCTCCCTTGCAAATTTATGCTATGATATGTAATTCTAAATAATGATATGAATTACAAGGGTATGATATGTTTATATAGGTCCTAGAATACTTTTACAACAAGAAAAGTCCAAAAATACATCTAAAATTCGAAATAGGATAAAATTCAGCAATTTCCAGAAAGTTCGGGCACAGTCTGCGCAGCGGAGGCGCAGTCTGCGTGGCTAGCTCCTGTTCAGAATTATAGAAAATTTCTCAGGCTTCGCGTGGACAGTAAGATCGCTGAAAACGGACTTCTAGAACTCCAGATATTGCAAAAACATTGTAGACTGTGCAACCTACCGGAAAATCCGAATTTTAATCAATTTAACCTCCAACTCTTAGTTCTGCAAAACTCAATGAAAACACATTAAACACACCACATAATTGAGGCCAAGTAATCAATACAAAGCATTCCAAGTGGATATAAAATCCACTTATCACACCCCCAAACTTAAACAGATGCTTGTCCTCAAGCATAAACAACTAAACACTAACTAACTAACTTGTACCACTTCCGTAGGTGATCACGGTTGCATTTGGCATATGCAACAAGACCTTTAAACCCCTAGGCAGCCCTAGTGGACGAGTAAGGTCTCATGAGGGCCTATAGTGAATGTACCCACAAAATTCAATGCAATGCATGAATGCAACTAATATGAAAATGTAAAGATCCCCTTCAAACTAACCAAAACCAACTAGCAAGCAAATATCTCAAAGAATGCAACTAAATCCAAATAGAGCTCGACTAAGTCCCCGTATACTAACAATACATGACAGAAACGTGCGTGTGTGCAATGCTCATCAGAAATACTCTCAAAACTAGATCAAAACCATACTAATTCTTCGCCAAGACAATCACAAGTTTATAAATAGAATAGACTGTAAACGCTTCATATCCTAGAAACACCTCCATCCTCATCTGAGTTAGCCAGAAATCCATGCTTTATTACTAAACAATTACAACACATAATACTATACACAACAACGCATGCTTATTTAACCGTGTCATGGATGAGACCCCAAAAGGCTTATACAATAATACCCAATTAGCGAGCGTTAGGTTAGTGGATCCCAGACTGTAAAGCCTTAGGTCACTAGGCACAAAGTCCCCGCGAACTTAATTGCTCGAGTATTAAAGAGCTCACCCTGGTTAAGTTTGCATATAAACATTCACATAACTTTTTTTTTCTTCTTTTCTTTTTTTACATATGCAATCTGGAATGAGAATTCTCAATTCCAACCCTAGGCTACTCATAATAAATATGAGCCGGCTACTAGCCATTTGACGCCTAGCCATTATTAACAAATATTTACAATTAGCATGAAATCCCTGGTTTCCCCTAAACTTAGACTTGAGTGCTCCTATGCCATCATGGGAATAACGAAAATTCTAAATATAATCAGGTGATTAAATCTAAAACAACCAAACAAGCATGACCTCAATCTAGCCCAAAAGCAACCTAATGAGACTGTGTAAATAATTTGTTTCTGAATCATGCAAATCAATTTCATAGGAACTATAAATCAACCCTCTATTCATCATTACCACACTCAATTAGACATCGACCTACCAATCAGAATTAGCTTATCCTAAGGGATCATGAAAAATGCATGCCACTAAAATGAACTCACATGGTATAAAAACACAATAACAGAATGTCCTATATGAAACAAACATGCAATACATACAAAATACGAATGAATTACTACTAACATGCAAAATATGATTTCCTACATGAACAAAATACCACACTACTACATACTACTACATACCTAACACATGGGTTGCCTCCCACGAAGCACTTGTTTAAAGTCAATTAGCTTGACTACGTCCAAGCCTCCATTAAGGATGATAATAGTTGGCCTGGTCATCTCTTCGTGAGACTTCATCGTCATCACGGCGGCACACTTTCTACCCCTTCTCCTCGCTTGGCCTATTCGTATAACAAATATGTCCTATTCCAATGCCTTCATCGGTTGACCCAAAATCTGACAATTTGTAGAACAATACACATTCGCGGGCTTCGCTTGAATAAATGGAGGAGGTAAATGTAAGTTGCTGAAGCCTTTGGTTCCTCAAAGAGAACTTCCTCCATTGGCTCTAATGCGCTACCTCCATCTTTATACTCTGAGACAAGTAAAAGACCTGCATCTTTCCCATGGTCATCAGCCTCTTGGTACGCACATACCAATTCTTGAAATTTATGTAGCTCACCAGTGTCTGTCCCAAATAGTGCCCTTTCCAAATCATCCACCATTTTAGCATGATCAAATTCCTCACATGGATTGTGAATGCTCACCTCACCTTGGAATTTGTCTTCCTCAATTATGCATGCAGTACCTTGCTCCAAGTCACCGTTATTTTCTGGAATTGCCTCTAGTATGAATTGTTGTTTCTCTTGTTCCAAGGCACTCAAAACTTGAGCAACTAGTGACTCCAAAGATTTGATAGACTCCTTATTACTCTTTGCAAGCATCCTAATCTCCTCCATAACATCAATCTCATCTGACTGAAAAGTAGGAGTAGGTTGCTGATGTTGAAACTCTTCACTACCAAAGAAATATGACATATTTGGAACATCTTGCTGGTACTGTTGAGGATGGTATTGAAAATATGGTTGTTCCTCATAAGTGACATATGGATCAACTCCTTCGTAGTAACAATATTGTGAGGTCTCATGAACGTCCAAACATTGCTCACATTGCTTAGGCATGGATGTCCTCGAATATGCCCACCATGACAACTCCTCGCCTGCCATTTTCAAACACTCAAGTACCTGAAACACACCGAACTAAACAAGATAGGTAAGTAACTAATCCGAGTCAGTGAACTTTAACGACCACTGATGAAAAGCACATAAACTAAAATAAAACACCGATGGTCCCCGGTAGCGGCACCAAAAAACTTGTTGACACAATATCACGCAAGTATACGTGGTCACAAGTAATATAGATGAAATCAAGTTCGTTCCACAAAGATCTGGTTATGGTTCTATTCAGTTAATGCACCTATTCAACAATGTATGGTTATAACTCACTGCTAAGACAAGTAACAAATTGGAGTTTCAATTACCTAAACTAAACTAAGATGCAATTTATGAAATTAAAAATTAATTAACTTCTGAGATTTAAAACTGAACTTCTTTTATGAGAATAAACATGGGACTCTCTAACTTCATTAACTACTTCTCTTAGAGTTGATGCCTTTAATCAATGCATGTGATGATCTTGATAACTGATCGAATAACATGAAACAAGTACACGCTACCTGTCAACATACGTATACCAAACTACTCATACATCCACAAAAGAGATAGAAGATGAATAGACACCAATTATGCTTAGACCCTATATGTCTATAGAATTTGAAAACATAAAAGTTGAAGAAAAAGTTACTCATATTGATCACATAGGGTAATATAAGTATTTTCATCTTATACTACGAATCATATTGATAACCAATTATAAACCTATGCTAGCATGGCTAGTTCTAAATCTCAAGATCCACTTTCACTTCACAAGAGATTAACAATTCAATTTAGATGTTAGCTACGCATCTAAAAGTATTAAGATTGACCATACAAGGATATCAAGAATTCATCACACACAATTCTTTAAAGCAAACAAACTACTAAACTACATAGATAAATCCGTTAGAATCCCATGACAACGATTAGTTCATAATTGAACCGTTCGTCACCATGAGATTTGATGAAAACATGGTATGAAACAAAATATGAATGAAAATAAGAATATTATTAAAACAAAGAGTTGAGAAAACAAATCTACAATCCAGAATAACGCCTAAGAAAAGAACACAAAAGATGAAGTAGATCGAGATCAGTTGCTTGTCACGAGCTTGAATCCTTCTCCGCTTTTCTCCCTTGCAAATTTATGCTATGATATGTAATTCTAAGTAATGATATGAATTACAAGGGTATGATATGTTTATATAGGTCCTAAAATACTTTTACAACAAGAAAAGTCCCAAAATACATCTAAAATTCGAAATAGGATAAAATTCAGCAATTTCCAGGAAGTTCGGGTGCAGTCTGCGCAGCGGAGGTGCAGTCTGCGCAGCTATCTCCTGTTCAGAATTATAGAAAATTTCCCAGGCTTCGCGTGGACAGTAAAATCGCTGAAAATGGACTTCTAGAACTCCAGATATGGCCAAAACAGTGTAGACTGCGCAACCTACCGGAAAATCCGAATTTTAATCAATTTAACCTCCAACTCTTAGTTCTGCAAAACTCAATGAAAACACATTAAACACACCACATACTTGAGGCCAAGTAATCAATTTAAGCCGATACGAAACATTCCAAGTGGATATAAAATCCACTTATCACTAGTAGTGACAAAGAGACCAGAATGCCGACCAAAATTTGTTCCTCCATGGTACTGTGAAACAAGTAATGAGATATAAGAGAAAAGATTAGTCAATTCTATATATACACATATCAGAAGTACAATGAACGGTATAAAACAATATAAAACACTATAAAAGTGACTTACCATATAGTAATTAATGAATGAACCATTTGTTTGTATGAATCTGGCAACTGTGAATGCCAAGTCTTCAACTGGTCTATAAGGGACTGAACCACCAAATTCTGTAAACCTGTGTCAACCAAATGACGAAGAACATATTAGACAAACTGTCAATCAAATGAGGAAGAAGAACTAAATTCAAAAAATTAATCGAGGAAGCTCTAAATCGAAAAAACCCCAAATTAAAGCAGACCTAAATCATAAAAGACCCAAAGTAAAGCCAATTAAACATAGGATTAAGAAACCAACCCAAAGAAACTACAATTCAAATTCAAATTCAAGAAACACGATTCCAATAAGGCCCAAATCGAAGAGCAATCAAACTAATTTCAAGTCTCAAACTAAAGAAGGCTCTTATTCGTAGTGTTGTAGGCTTATGAAAGAGAGATTGAGACAGAGAGAGTGAGAAAACTAATCCACCAGAGAGGGAGAGAGTAAATGTTAAAGGAAATCTGAGTGTTACAGTAAAAAGATAAGAAAAAGCGGTCTTTCGTTGAAGCAAAAAAATTAGAAAGGGCGGTTCTTTTGCCGCTCTCTAATTTTAAGGCTCTAAATTTCATCTACTAACGTGCATCATCAAACTTCAGAGAGGTTATATCAGTATATATATTATTTATATACATATAAATAATATTATTATAGAAAACATTATTTATTTTATGTTTACAAACATATTTTAATTTTTACAAAATTATTAAAATTCACTTATTTGGTAGACTTTAGTTTTTATAAAAAAATACATATTTTTAATAAAAAATGAAAAATTAATTTGGATGGTAAAATTAGTAGTCAACTGTTGATTTGACCGTACTACTAACTAGTCCGTTGTCCCGGATTGTTGTTTCTATTTTTTTAAAAATATTTATTTCCAACCGCACATATGGCAATATATACCTATTTTAATGATATTGCCAACATTTTAAAAAATAATAAATTACTTTGGATGGTAAAATTAGTAGTCAACTATTGATTTGACCCGTACTACTAACTAGTTCGTTGTCCCGAATTGTTGTTTCTATTTTTCTAAAAATATTTATTGACGATCCAACCGCACGTATGACAATATATACCTAATTTAGTGATATTACCAAGATTTTAAAAAATAATAAATTAATTTGGATGGTAAAATTAGTAGTCAACTGTTGATTTGATCCGTACTACTAACTAGTCCGTTGTCCCGGATTGTTATTTCTATTTTTTTAAAAATATTTGAATATCCAACCGCACGTATGACAATATATACCTAATTTAGTAATATTACCAAGATTTTAAAAAATAATAAATTAATTTGGATGGTAAAATTAGTAATTTCAATCAAACCAAGCATCTCAATTTCTTGTAATACATCTTCACCCGTTCTCACTGGTGGGGCCGACTCACTCACTGTCATTCCTTTGGTAAACCAGTTTTTATTCTTTCGAAATGGATGATTGGTAGGTAGAAATTTTCGATGATTCTCAAACCATGTAGTCTTTCCACCATGTGAAAGATTATAAGCATCATGATCATGAGCACAATGAGGACAAGCTAAATGACCAACAGTTTTCCATCCAGACAACAATGAGTAAGCAGGGAAGTCACTGATAGTCCACATCAACGCAGCTCGCATGCGAAAATTTTGTTTCAAAGAATTATCCCAGGTCTCCACCCCATCTTCCCACAACATTTTTAACTCAACAATTAACGGTTGAAGGAAAACATCTATCTTCTGTTTTGGATTTTTTGGCCCAGGCACAAGTACAGACAAAAACAAGTACTGTTCTTTTGAACACATCTGCGGGGGTAAATTTGTTTGCACTAAATCACACAAGCGTGCGTGGTCACAAGTAATATATGAATAAGTCGAGTTCGTTCCCACAGAGATCTGGTTATGGTTTTAATTCAGTTATTGTACCTACGCAACAATGTATGGTTATTACTCACTGCTTAGACAAATAACAAACTTGAGTTTTAATTAACTAAACTAACTAAGATGCAAATTATCAACTAAGAATTAACTAACTAACGATAATTAAAATCAAATTACTTACGCAATATGAACCATGGAATCCTAACTTCATTAAATATTTCGCTTAGATCTGACGCCTTTAATCACTATATGCAATGGTTATGATATCTGATCGGACAACACGAAACAAGTATACGCTACTTCTCAGTATACGAATACCAAACTAAACATACATCCACAAAAGAGATAGAAGATGAATAGACACCAATTATGCTTAGACCCTATATCTCTATAGAATTTGAAAACATAACGGTTGAAGAACAAGTTATCCATATTGATCACATAGGGAAATATAAGTATTTTCATCTCATACTACGAATCATGTTGATAAACAATCATGAACCTATGCTAGCATGGCAAGTTCTAAATCTCAAGATCCACTTTCACTTCACAAGAGATTAACAAATTAGATGTTAGCTACGCATCTAACAAATAAGCACAACCATACGAGGATATCAGATATACATCACACACAGATCTTTAAAGTAATCAAGATACTAAAGCTTCATAAATAAATCCGTTAGAATCCCATGACAACGATTAGTTCATAATCGAACCTCTCGTCATCATGGGATCTGATGAAACCATGATAAAAACAAAGTATGAAAAGATACAAATAAAACTAAGTAATTGATATGTAATGGTCTTCTTTTTTCTGTCCCCCAAGATGTGTATTTATAGCCTCAATTTGCCTCTCCATCAAGCAATTGCCGTTTTAAAGTTAGAATAGGAGTATGGTTCGTTCTTGAATAAGAATAGAATTGCAAATTCCATGTGTAGATCTGATTCTGGAATGTTCTAGCCACCCAGAGCAATTACTATACTTATTAGAAGTAGGAATTCTGGCAATTTCCTGTTTAGAATTGAATTCTGGCAATTTCTGTTGATTCTGTTTTGGAGGAAAATTCTCTTCAATAATTCTGGACTCCGGACCACCTTAGAATGATAGAAAATTCCGTTATCTTCGCGTGGGCAGTTGAATCGTCCAAAACGGACTTGTAGAACTCAAGATATGGCCAAAACAAAATCAGAAATTCTGACTGATTTTTCACCCGCTGACTGCTACTGTTCATGCGCGTCCGTTACTGTTCATTTCGCTGATTTTGCTGATTTTGCTCTATTTTCTTCGTTTTAACTCCGATTTTCATTCCGTTTCTTCCGGCTCTCTCGCAATTTGATGTACTGTTATTCTTTAAGCTCAAAACCCACCATTTAAGCATGGAAAACATCATCCCACATCCGACTCTTATTCCTGCACAAATTCACTAAAAACACATCAAAACTACAACAAACTTGAGTCCAAGACAATCAATTTAAGCCGATATAGAATGCTACAAGTGGATATAAATCCACTTATCACACCCCCAAACTTAAACCGATGTTTGTCATCAAGCATAAACAATTACAACTAACTAATTAGCTAGTACCACTTCCGTAGGTGATCACGATTGCATTTGGCATATGCAACAAGCCCTTTAAACCCCTAGGCAGCCCTAGTGGACGAGTAAGGTCTCGTGAGGGCCTATAGCGAATGTACCCACAAAATCCAATGCAATGCAATGCATGAATGCAACTAATATGAAAATGCAATTAATCTAGTACTAATATCCTACCATACCTTCAAATCCTCTCATGCCATATTAAATTAAGAATCAAAGTAAATACGCAATGTCTTGGTGTCGAAAGTGGAAGTATTCACATAGTCTACTCAATGAACATGCATAAGTTCTCACAAGTCCATGTCAAGTGCAAGAATAAGTTAGTAACCATGCTAAGCCTACAAGAGTACATCTTTGAGACAAAACTCGGGATCTCATACGCAAAAACAAGCAAACACTCACAATCCACTCAAAAAAGAATATTCACTCAAGAACAAGGGTAAGTGTATCACTCAAATCCAACAAAATCATAAGCATGCTTGACATTTGGTATCAATCTAACTCTTAACACAACATACATCAATGATGATAATCAAAAGGTCTTTATTTGGGTTGTAACGAGGCTAGGGACAAGGTATGACAAATAAGCCAAATCAGGTGAAGTGTCAAAAGCTAGTAGGTACCATAATGAATCACATACAACACCTATTTTTCCCCCCCCCCCCACCCACATAATTTTTACTAAAACAACACTCGACTAGTCGACGAAAGTAGGATCACAAACATAAACATATGATCACAATAAACACAAACATGCTCTCATAATATATATTTTTCTTCTTTTTTTTTTCATTCTTTTTTTTTTTCACTTTTTTTTCATTTTTTTTCATTTTTTTTCTTTTTTCCGAGAGCTAAATATAACACAAACAATAATATAAACAATAACAATGATCCCACAATTTTATTACACATGCCGACTATCAAGTAAACAACCAAACCCAAATTTCAATATTTCCCCCTAAAATTATGACCAACAATAAACCCCTCCTTGCACACCTTATTACTCCCTTAAGCACTCTACTAGCCTTTGACAATGTGGGTTCAAATTAATGTAAGGCCAATACAAGAAAAAGGTCTAGGCAAGTAATGTGGCATGTCACCGAAAAAATAGGATTAAGATCAATGGGTTAACTAATTGATCATGTAAACATGGTGTGGTAATATGGGAAAATATGCGGTTATTCCTAAATGCCTTTATCATTTTAATCGTCAATTAATGTCATGTGTTTCAAGAAAAAATCTCAAACAACTGCTAGCACTGCAAACAATCCGTGGACACTCAAGCAAACGAATAAATTGCAACAAATATGCAATAAGGCTAAAAAACTCACTTGGTGGAAAAACATACTCAATCCCAAGCAAATATCTCTCTAATTCACCTACTTGTATTCAAAGAATGCAAACTAAATCAACTTGCACATATTCATGTCCTTCTAATTACTCACCACATTCAATAAGTCTACCAGCTTCAACTTACTAGTGTATGTGTGTGTACAAGAACAAAGCATATCACTTCTCAATCAAAAGCATCAACAACACAAAATTCCTATCAAGCATGGGTGCAAATGCAAACTATTATGAACTCACATGATATATAAAAACAGAATGTCCTATATGAAACAAACGTAGATATCACGAACATAAATGCGTAATTTACTACTACTAATATGCAAAGCATGAAATCCTACATGAACACAATGACTAACAATCACATATATATACACCACTTATCCCTCAAACCACCCCCAAACTTAAAATATTCAATGTCCTCATTGAATGGAAGTAAATACGAGGGAAAGTAGAAAACATACCAGTATACAACAATGCTTGGGTTGCCTCCCAAGAAGCGCTTCTTTAACGTCAAGAGCTTGACGTTACTTCCAAACCTCCATTAAGGATGATAATAGTTTGCCTGGTCCTCTCTTCGTGAGACTTCATCGTCATCACGGCGGCACACTTTCTGCTCCTTCTCCTCGCTTAGCCTATTCGTATAACAACTATGTCCTATTCCAATGCCTTCATCGGTTGACCTAAAATCTGTCAATTTGTAGAATAACACACACTCGCGGGCTTCGCTTGAATATAATGGAGGAGGGTAAATGTAAGTTGCTGAAGCCTTTGGTTCCTCAAAGAGAACTTCCTCCATTGGCTCTAATGCGCTACCTCCATCTTTAAACTCTGAGACAAGTAGAAGACCTGCATCTTTCCCATGGTCATCAGCCTCTTGGTACGCACATACCAATTTTTGAAATTTGTGCAGCTCATTAGTGTCTGTCCCAAATAGTGCCCTTTCCAAATCATCCACCTCACCAGCATGATCAAATTCCTCACATGGCTTGTGAACACTCACCTCACCTTGGAATTTGTCTTCCTCAAGAAAAGACTCAATTGTACTATCCTCAAGATTTGACCATGAAACAACCTCATCAATCAGCACCTTAGAATCCCAGAGATCAGCCAAGCCGAGCGACTCACACTCTTCCTCCTCATCACTATCCACCACAGGTTCTGACAAAACAGAATTTTCTTCTTTTTCTATAGGATCCTGATCATGAATTCCTTCTTCATCCTCAATTACTGAATTCTGATCGTTCGTGACTTTTCCAGATCTGAGCGTTATGACATTAACCTGCTCCATGCCATCTTGTTTTCCTGGATTCACCTCTGTGTCACTATGAAGAACTCCCTGTGGTCCGTTGAGAAAGGCACTTGCAATTTGCCCAATCTGATTCTCCAATGTCTTGAGAGATACCGCCTGACTTTCAATCATCAACCTCAATTCATCCAATTCAGATTTTTCATTCGAAGATTGACCATCATCCCCATGAAACTGTTGCTGCTGAAAATCTTGATTATTGCTCCAGCCGAAATTAGGATGATAGGTGGCTGGAGCTGGTTGCGAAGGTTGCTGGAAGTTGCTCACAAACTGTGCCGATTCAGAAGATATGGCACATTGACTCGTCTCATGCGCGCCCTCACATAGCTCACAAACACTAGCAACTTGAGGCACCCCATGCTTTGACATAAAATCCAATTTCTTATTAAGTGCCTCTAGCTGAGCTGCTAGAGTTGTGACTGTATGAACTTCCAGAATTCCTGCTAATTTGCCTTGTGAAAATCTCTGAGTTGGATTCTGGTATTCATTCGCAGCCATCATCTCAATTAGCTCATAATCTTCCGCATAGCTCTTAGCCCATAAAGCTCCACCTGATGCTACATCTAGCATGGGTCTTGACTGTGCACCCAAACCATTATAAAAGCAGTTAATCACCATCCACTCAGGCATCCCATGATGTGGACACTTCCTTAGCATCTCCTAATATCGCTCCCAAGCCTCGCACAAAGATTCTTCAGACTGCTGTGAAAATTGAGTAATAGCGTTCCTGATTGCTAAGGTCTTTGCCATGGGGAAAAATTTATTGAGAAATTTCTGAGCAAGATCCTCCCAAGTAGTAATAGAACCGGCTGGTAGAGAGTGCAACCAGCCCTTAGCTTTATCCTTCAAAGAGAATGGGAAAAGTCTTAATTTGATAGCATCTTCCGACACCCTGTTGATCTTGAAAGTGTCGCAGATCTCAATGAAATTCCGGATGTGCATGTTAGGATCTTCAATCGGAGCACCCCCAAACTGAACTGAGTTCTGCACCATCTGAATTATGCTAGGCTTGATTTCGAAAGTATTAGCTGTAATAGCTGGCCTGACAATGCTAAATTGGATGTCCTTGATCTTTGGTTGAGAATAATACATCAATGCTTTCGCTGCTGCTGGTTCTTCCATTGCTACCTGCAACACATAAAACTAAACAACCATGTAAGAAACAATCCCAGTAAGTGAACTCTAACGACCACTATTGACAAGCACATAAACCAAAAATAAAACACCGATGATCCCCGGCAGCGGCGCCAAAAACTTGTTTGCACTAAATCACGCAAGCGTACGTGGTCACAAGTAATATATGAATAAGTCGAGTTCGTTCCCACAGAGATCTGGTTATGGTTTTAATTCAGTTATTGTACCTATGCAACAATTTATGGTTATTACTCACTGCTTAGACAAATAACAAACTTGAGTTTTAATTAACTAAACTAACTAAGATGCAAATTATCAACTAAGAATTAACTAACTAACTAACTATAATTAAAATCAAATTATTTACGCAATATGAACCATGGAATCCTAACTTCATTAAATATTTCGCTTAGATCTGACGCCTTTAATCACTATATGCAATGGTTATGATATCTGATCGGACAACACGAAACAAGTATACGCTACTTCTCAGTATACGAATACCAAACTAAACATACATCCACAAAAGAGATAGAAGATGAATAGACACCAATTATGCTTAGACCCTATATCTCTATAGAATTTGAAAACATAACGGTTGAAGAACAAGTTATCCATATTGATCACATAGGGCAATATAAGTATTTTCATCTCATACTACGAATCATGTTGATAAACAATCATGAACCTATGCTAGCATGGCAAGTTCTAAATCTCAAGATCCACTTTCACTTCACAAGAGATTAACAAATTAGATGTTAGCTACGCATCTAACAATTAAGCACAACCATACAAGGATATCAGATATACATCACACACAGATCTTTAAAGTAATCAACATACTAAAGCTTCATAAATAAATCCGTTAGAATCCCATGACAACGATTAGTTCATAATCGAACCTCTCGTCATCATGGGATCTGATGAAACCATGATAAAAACAAAGTATGAAAAGATACAAATAAAACTAAGTAATTGATATGTAATGGTCTTCTTTTTTCTGTCCCCCAAGATGTGTATTTATAGCCTCAATTTGCCTCTCCATCAAGCAATTGTCGTTTTAGAGTTGGAATAGGAGTATGACAATTTCCGTTCTTGAATGAGAATAAAATTGCAAATTCCATGTGTAGATCTGATTCTGGAATGTTCTAGCCGCCCAGAGCAATTACTATACTTATTAGAAGTAGGAATTCTGGCAATTTCCTGTTTAGAATTGAATTCTGGCAATTTCTGTTGATTCTGTTTTGAAGGAAAATTTTCTTCAATAATTCTGGACTCCGCACCACCTTAGAATGATAGAAAATGCCGTTATCTTCGCGTGGGCAGTTGAATCGTCCAAAACGGACTTGTAGAACTCAAGATATAGCCAAAACAAAATCAGAAATTCTGGTTGATTTTTCACCCGCTGACTGCTACTGTTTATGCGCGTCCATTACTGTTCATGCGCGTCCGTTACTGTTCATTCCGTTTCTTCCGGCTCTCTCCCAATTTGATGTACTGTTATTCTTTAAGCTCAAAACCCACCATTTAAGCATGGAAAACATCATCCCACATCCGACTCTTATTCCTGCACAAATTCACTAAAAACACATCAAAACCACAATAAACTTGAGTCCAAGACAATCAATTTAAGCCGATATGTAATGCTACAAGTGGATATAAATCCACTTATCAAAATTATATGGAGTCACTATAATTGGCCAAGAAGAATATTGTCTGCCCGTTTCACCAAATGGTTGAAACCCATCAGCCGAAAGTCCGAGTCTAACATTTCTTATCTCTGAGGAAAATGAAGGGTGTGCTCTATCAAATTGTTTCCACTCCTTTGAATCTGAGCAATGACGCATCACATCTTCTTCTTGATGATGTTCGGCATGCCATCTCATATGGGCTGCAGTAGTCGGTGAAGCATACAGTCTTTGCAATCTCGGTGCCAATGGAAAATAGATCATCCTTTTAATGGGCACTTTCTTTTTCTCCTTTTTGGATCTTCCAGTTCTTACTTTGTATCTTCCCTGTGAACAAAACTTACACTCCTCTAGGTTGATGTCTTCCCCCCAATATATCATACATCCGTTAACACAACAATCAATTTTCTCGGAAGGAAGCCCCAATTCTTCCATATGCTTCTTCGTACTATAAAAGCTATCAAGAAATGTATTATCTTGAGGCAAGATGCCTTTGACAAACTGAGATGTCTGATCATAACATGCCTCTGACCAATGATGGTCTGATTTCAAACTCAACATCTGAGCCATGGAAGACAACTGAGAAGTTTCACAACCTTCATATAGCTCTCTCTCAGATGATTTTAAAGTATCATACAACTTCTGTGTTTCTGCATTAGGCATCTCCGGATCAAAACTTGGACCAGCAGCATCCATCACCATATTGTACATTAGGTTGTCTTGGGCATCGGAGTTATGTTTGGAGGATTGTCCACCACTTTGTCCAACAATATATGGTTTTCTATGTCGGTTCCATACATAATAATCACGTACAAACCCATTCTTCATTAAGTGCAATTTTACTGCCTCTACATTCCAAAATCCACCATGGCTCCAACACTTCGAACATGGACATTGAATGTTTGTCCAATTCAAGGATGAAGGTCGAGATATAACATATTGCATAAAATTTTCCAACCTGTTTGGAAAAACCAGATTTAAGCATCCTCTATTATCTTTTCTTTGATACATCCAAGCTTGATCATTATTCATGTTTAATTTTTTGTACCTACAAAAAATACAACATTCACAAAAAAATATAGTCTACACCTATAATTAAACTAACTAACATGAGCAAAATATAAATATATTTATCATATAATTTATTTGTTAAATAACTAATATGATTAATTACTTAGTAAAATATATTTATATATAATTAACTAAGCAACATGCATCACAAGATAAAGCCCACAAAATTAACACAAAGTTAAGAATTCTAAAGATAAGACCCAAAAAATCAACACACACACACACACACACACACACACACACACACATATATATATATATATATATATATATATATATATGTCATAAAACTATGTAGGGGATAATAAGGTTAATTACCTTAATTAGGCGAGTTGAAGAGGTTCAGATTTTTCAGGATTTGAAAAGTTACAGGAGAAGCCAGAGTGTTCTGTTCTATTTTCTTTTGAGTGTTGTTTTGTTTTGATACGAGTGGTGTTGTTCTTGTTCTGTTAGATGAGACTGTTAGATGAGAAGCTGCCATAGTAATTGATCGATCTTGACTTAGGTTTTGGCCTCCATGGCCATGTGTTTAATGAGGTGCCATAGTAATTGGTAAAATGGGAGAGTTGATCGATTTTGACTTAGGTTTTGGCCTCCATGGCCATGTATTTAATGAGGTGGCATTAGCTGAAGATGAATTGCATGTGCTTAATCAAGCAGTGCTAGCTGAGGAAGGTGGTTTGAAAGGTGTAGGTGATGTCGAAGCTGCTATGGGCGGACCTAGAATAAATGATGAAGTAGTTTTCCAGGAAGATGAATTAGATGGTGAGGACCAGGCTGCAGAAATGGTCGAGGATGTGCTGGTTTGAAATAGCATACTTCGCTAGGAGGGTCATTGATCTATTATTTTGTTGTATTTTTAGCCCTTGGGCCTGTGTCCCTAGTATAATTTGTTAGTTTGAAGGTCGATGTAGTTTTCCATTTCCTGTAAGTCTGGAAGGATGTTTGTTAAAAGCATTCTCCAACATCTATCCTGTTATTCTTCTGCTTCTTTAATGAATTTCAGGCTTATCAAAAAAAAGATGAGAAGCTGCCATAGTAATTGATGGTAGGTGGAATATTAAATGCAACAATCAAATAATAACGGATTAGTAACGGAAATATTTCAAATTGTAACAGATTAGTAACGGAATATATATGACCGTTCAAATACTAGCAACAGATTAGTAACGGAAAGAATATACTACCAACAGATTAGTAACAGAAAGAATATAACCGATATAAACTTCCCAATGGAATATATCGTTGGTAAAGCATTGTTAATTCCTTCGTAAATTATTGTTATTCTATCAGTATTTTTTCCGTTGGCAACTCGTTAGTAGAAATGGACGGCAATTTTAGCGGTTTTTTAGCGGGGAAATTTAGCGCCATTCTAATTCTAAAATTCCCAATGGAATATATCGTTGGTAAAACATTGTTAATTCCTTGGTAAATTATTGTTATTCTGTTAGTACTATTTCCGTTGGCATCTCGTTGCTAGAAATGGGCGGCAATTTTAGCACCAATAGTTAGCACTCAATAATTTATTTTCCGTTAGGAATCTGTTAACAATCACCAACAGAAATTTCCGTTACTAACTATCCGTTACTGAATCATTGTGAGTATGTTATTTTATCATTGACTTTTCGGAAAAAGCATATGTGTGAGCAATCCGTTAGTAAATAGCAACGGACACGTTTCCGTTGGGAAATTTCGTTAGCAAAACTGGGATTTCTTGTAGTGTGATAAATATTAGAGGATAAATGGTAAAAAGGCATATTTGATGTCTAAACTTAAGTTATTTTGATAATATGATGTCTATACTTTCAAAATTTTTATTTTGGTGTCTCAAATCAGCAAATCTTTTCAAAATGGTGTCGATGCCGGTTTATTGAATTTTTAATATATATAACGTAGAATCAATTTATACACGTATATTGTATATATATATATATATATATGTGTGTGTGTGTGTGTGTGTGTGTTGTGACCAAAATCTTGCATGGATCAGATTTAGGCCCATGATGAGTTTTGGGTCCAATCCACAAGGAAAGAGGATGTTTTAGAGGGCTTCCAGGGTACCCGTGGTAACCCATGAAAACTGGTGATAGGGTTCCTGGATAATAAGGCTCCCGGATAACAGGGTTCCCAGATAATAAGGCTCCCGGATAACAGGGTTCCCGGATAATAGAGCTCCTGGATGACAAGTGTAACACCCCCAGAGCCGGGGTCCGGGATCCGGTCATTACGGTCTCCATTACTGTTCACAATACTTGAACTTACTTCTACTCAAAATAAATTACATCTTTATGACCCAACACAACAATATAAAACACACCCGTTATAGTCCCAGAGATGGAATCACACTAACTACCAAATTTTATTAAGCACAATATGAGTTCTTACAATCTAAAAGAATTTCAATATGAATACATACTCTTTACCATCCATTTGCATAAGTCATACTAGACCATATACTTTGTACTAAAAGAATAAATCTATCCTACTAATAGCTTTCTCTTCGGCTCTGGTACTCTCATCGTCCTCGCCCGCGTCGAGTGCGCCTTGTGTGAGTCATCTGGTCTAGCTGTTGTTGTGATATAATAATAAATCAAGGGTGAGCAATAGCCCACCAACAATAATATATAACTGAACGATAATATATAACAGTTCAAAAGTATCTTTCAAACCATATGCCATGCATTTACAGAAATGATGCCAGAATAACATTAACGATGAAGTTACGAGGTAACTCAAAATGCATATATAGGTGGGAATATCTGCTATGTCAAAAATAAGCCAGATATTATCAATTATCATATAAAGAGGAACTTGCAAGGAAAATATGGCAATTCCAGTTATTAACATTTTTCGAAGTCCTACAACCTGAAAGAAGTTTCTTCGATACGTGTTGCGGAAGACACCGTCAACCTGAAAGAAGTCTCTTCGATACGTGTTGCAGGGAATTCCCAATTTGGGAGATGAACCACTACTGGAGTTATTACGCGCCAGCTGTCCCACTCCCTGATGATCAGTCGGGGATGGTACAACCCAATATAGTTTACTACCGGTAGAAGGAAGAACTGACGGCTCCACTTGTCGATTGCCTTTAATAGTAACTCCCTGGCCAATGGTTAGGCCTTGTGATGGACCGCGCGACTCGGCCTCTTACACACGACTCCTAGTTCGAATAAATCCACAGCATTGAAACGTAGAGTTTGTCCTCCCTTCCCCAAGTGAAATACTTGTTGATAAGACTCCACAAAGTAGTCGTATCTAGTTGGAAAGGAAAATTCACCAACATTTCCCAAGCTTTTGCTTGTTAATGGATATCAACTTGTTCGAACAATCTTACCCCTCGAATGATGAGAAGGTACACACAGACTTAATGAGTCCATAGCAACCAAGTTGCGAGTGAAATGAATAAATTACGAGATTTATGACCGGGAAGTCCACAAGATAAATAACATTGCTCAAGTAGGTTCCTCTATAACATGGAAGTTTGATCGAGTATTTAAATCCTTTAAGATAGATTTATATGAAAATAAAGAGTTGGGAACCTTTCCTTGATAAAATAATCGTAAAAAGACTCCGAAATATTTTACATAATATTTGGAGGTGAAAGATAATCTCCAAATAATATAAATCATTTTAAAAAGAATTTAAAAGAATTAAATAAATATTCCAAGAATATTTATTAACTCAATAATAATTACGGAATATTATTAAATCATAATGTTGCTCGTAAGTAATCCTCGAATGAATATATAGAATTATTTACTAAATAAATCCCTTCTTAAATGAATATTCAAAATAATATTCATTAAGTAATTAAACTCCAATAATTATTTAAAATAATATTCAATAAATAAGTCAGACCTTAAATGAATATTTGAAAAATAATATTCATTTAATAAATAATCTTCTAAATGAATATCCAAATAATATTCATTTAGTAATCAAAACTTTTAAAGGAATAATCGAAATAATATTCCTTAAGTAAATAGAACTTCCAATGAATATTTAAAATAATATTCATCAAGTACATAAGACCTTAAATGAATATTCGAAAGTGATATTCATTTAATAAATAAAATTCCAATGAATATCAAAATAATATTCATTAAATAATCAACTCTAAATGAATATTCGAAACTAACATTCATTTAATATCTCTCGACTGAGATAATACTCGAATAACATTCCTCGAAAGATTTCCAAGTAATTGATACCTTATGGAAATATAAATAACGTTTAATAATAACATTCCTCAGATAAATAGTAATCTGCCGTTGGAATCCCTCCGGGTTTCCACGACTGTCTGTATCTCAAAATACCGACTCCCGGTCTATATTTAAAAATGAATATCATTTGCCCTTCGCTAAGGGTCTTACCAAAATATCCAGCTTATAATGATAATTCGTATCTAGTCTATAAGCCAATGGCAATTCAGGGAACAAGTATCACAACAACCAGAGTCACAATATAATTGGAAACAGGCATGCATGCGATGACATATGTAAAAAGAAATCATATACATATATTATCACCACAACAGGTTCAAAGGTTTGAACACTTGCCTGGTATTCAGGTGTGGGTGGAGATAGCGTGTCCTGGGTCTGCTCGATGATCTATAAACAATCAGAACATTCGAGATTAACCACTTAACACCTTTTAAAAGTCTAAGTATAAACTTCACTTAAGTCGAAACACGTTTTCGAATTATCCCGTTATACACTTTTTAGTGTAACTCTTTTTATTACCGATTCGATCTGACATTTGTTCGTTATTACGACATGTCATCATACCCACACCCGGTATATACTTAAGTCGTATAAGTTCTAAAGTCGATCGATTATGAACCGAGATTATACCTCGAGTTTTACCGTCCGTTTTCTAAGTCATAACCAAAGTTATACTTTTAGGGGGTTCGTTCGCGTTTAACCTTGATTCGAACATTTTTATAAAATCGGAAAACGATCCGTTTCACATGAGGTTTTCTCTCACACCTTTATTTTTTCCTCTAGTATTTAATTACCAAGATTCGCCACTGACTTACGTATTTTACGATGGTTCAATTGCAGTTACGAATTCTCGTTTATGGTTTCGAACTACTTTTAGTATATCGGCCATAACTCCTAAACCGTAAGCCAGAATGTTTCGATTCTTGCGCCAACACGATCTATGGCTCGAGATCTACAAGGGAATGTCATTTATTCATCAAGGCCAGAAATTCATCCTAACTGTTATGCACGGTTTTCTAGAGGTTAACGAAAATCGGGCATTACGACGGCTATAACTCGGATATTTCCAAAATCAAAACCCTCCAAATAATCATTCAATCCACCACCAACACTCATGGGAACTATTTATCATCTCCCTCACTGTCTCAATAGGTCTTGGAGCCAAAAAACATATATTAACCTTTTTATAACACCCACACAACATACATGTTCTAAATCATGAATATAAGCCATAAACATTATCAAATCTCATAACTAAAAACTATGGATGAGAGCTTTACCTTGGTTTCAAGCTTAAGGATGCTAGCACACTATAACAAGTCCAAACCATGCACAAAGATCCATTTTGGAAGCCATAGAACCAAGAAACAAAACATAAAAGCTTAGTAAGTTATTATTCATCAAGAACATAGAACTTTGTAAAATCAATTTGAAAATGGAATGCTTACCTTCTTGCTCTCAAACTTGGTGAGCCTTCCTAACTTTCCCTAATCTTTGTTTTAAGCTATAGATCTTGAATTATGAGTGAGTAGAACTCAAGAAAATATTTTACTACTCATCTTGCACAAAAGGGCCGAATGGTTCCTTCTTGGAAGAGAAGATGGAGTTGCTTGCTTTTGCTTGGTTGATTGAATAAAGTGATCAATAATTTGATAGATATTTGTTGGTTAAACCATGGTTTAGTTGATGGGTTAAGGCTTGGTTAAGGGTTTGTCACCATGTGAGCAAGTGTTGGAGTCTAATGGTGCACCTTTTTGCTAACTAGCTTGGTTTGTTTATAAAGATGCTAGTTACTTGGTGACTAACTTGGTTACTTGGTTCTATCCACTTGCACATGCTTGCATCTTGGTTCTCTGCTTGTTTCTTTTTTCGTTTATTGCTCAATTCATTGATCTTTCGGAGGAATAACTCATTCGTTTCTAGTTAGGGTTTTACCGGAAACCGTCTTAATATTTATAGTATCATCCTCCATTCTCTTTAATAATTCTTGAATGTAAGAACCCCAAATTTTGGATATAATTAAAACTTTTTATTAAGTAATGATAAAATGAGGAACAATGATTCCGACAACAAGGTCACCAGCTCTAATGAATGGTGGTTTCAAAGAACAATGATTGTAATGAATGGATATTGCTTTGGACAATGATTCTGATGCATTGGTATATTGTCATAATAGAGTAATTCGATGGTTGAGGACCTAGATAAGAATAATCTACCATCCAGGAAGGAGCTAATGGATCCTTGAAGGGAAATGAGTACGTGCAAAGTGTTTCCCGTACGTGCATAGTGTTTCCCATACGTGCATAGTATTTCCCGTACGTGCATAGTGTTTCCCGTACGTGGATAGTGTTTCCTGTACGTGCATAGTAATTTGGTGGATGAATAGTGATTTTGTAAGTTGGAAAACTTTTCACGCCACCCTATGTACGGAACGTGATATGGATGTTTCGAAGTCATATTAGTAATACGCGGAGGAAATAAGTGAATGCAGAGACGATCGGAATTCAGAAATTCCAAATTCTTTTTTGGTATAATATTTGACCGGACAGTGGATTAAATATTATTATAATCCAAGAATTGAGATATTAACTTTGAGGATTTGATATTTTGGGATGTTATTATATTTGATTTAAGAATGAAGGTAGGAAACCACTGAGGCAGTGAAACAAGCGTTCTAGAAACCGCTAAAACGTTATAACGAGATTAATCAATAAAGCGAACGAATCCTAGATTACGGATTAAGTTCGTATCGAGATTAAATATCCTACATGGTCATCACGAGGATTATATTAAGGATTGGGGAAGGTATTATGAATATCGAGAAATTTCCCGGTAAACCCTAGAGGTGAAACTACTTAGTTATTCGTCCGAACGATCAATGAATTGAGCAATAAACGGACAAAGAAACAAGCAGGGAATCAAGATACATGCATGTAGTGGTGGAAAATATCTAGCAAACCAAGTGATGACTCATGCAACTAGCATACTTAGCAAGGAAACTAGTACTTAGAAAGCAAACCATTTAGTTAGCTTATAACCATACAAAACACGACACTTGTCTTGCAAAAATACATCATCTAGTGAATCATCACTTTATTAAAGTAAAAAGAGATGAGATATTATCCAAGGCTCATCCACTTTATGCATTATTCCAAGAAAAACCACAAGAACACATCAAACTCTCTCTAGCTTATACCATTCGAATTTTTCCTTAATTCCAAGGGGGAATCCCACTTCCAACCATCATTTGATCTTTTAATTTTTATGGTAAGTCCTATATTTCATAAAAGTGATACCCTAGAAATTTTAGCTTCAAATTCCTTAGTTTCCATTTTCAAAAAAATCATGAAAAAGGAGGATGAATAGTAACCTTCTTGAATTAACTTTGTTTATCTTGATTTCCATGATGATCTAAGGTTTGTTAAGGCTAGGAAAGGCACATACAAGGCTTATTAAATCTAGGACATATCCCAAGGAAGGTAATCCACTTGAAACCCTAGATCTTGTTTTGAGAATTATGCATGTTCTTGATGGATTTAAGCTTGGTAATGATGTTAGTATGTTATAAGCATGATTAGTTAAGTGATTTAGTGATTTTGGTAACATGATGATTATAATGGTAAAGTAGATGTTCTTGGACAGATTTGGGATGAGAAATATGTGTATGAGTTGTATTGATGCCCGGTGTGGCTTGGTTGTGTTGCTATGATTTTTAGAACGTTCAATTTATAGCCGTCGTAATGCCGAAATTTTTTTAACACTTAGAAACCAAGCATGGCAGTTGATATAATTTCCTGATCTTGATAATATTATGACTGGCCCTTGTAGATCTTGAGTCATAGATCATTTTGGAAAAAGAATTGAATCAAACAGACTTACGGTTTAGGATTTATGACCGATTTACTAAAAGTAGTTCGAATCCGTAAACGAAAGTTCGTAACTGAAATTGAACCCTCGTAAAATATGTAAAGTCATGACCAATCTTGGTAAATAAATACTAGAGGTATAAAGGAAGGTGTGAAAGAAAACCGTATGTCAAAAGGATCGTTTTTCGATTTATTAAAAATATTCGAGTAGAGGTTAAACGCGAACGAACCCCTAAAAGACGACTCTATTATAACTTCGGTAAAACACTTAGAAAACGGGCGATAAAACTAGGAGTATAATATTGATTCGTAACGATCGACTTTAGAATTTGTATGACTTAAGTATGTCCCAAGTGTAAGTACAATGACATGTCGTATTAACGAACGAATGTCGGGTCGGATCGATGATAAAAGGAAACCACTAAAAGGGGTATAACGAGATAACTCGAGAACGTGTTTCGATTTAAGTATAACTTAACTTTTAAGATGTTAAGTGATTAATCCCGAATGCCTTGGCTATGTATAGATCACCAGGCTGATCCGGGACCCGCTACCACTACCCCTTATCGTACTCGACTACCAGGCAAGTTTCAATTCCCTTCTTTTAGGCTGTTGTTGTGATTGAATATATATATATGTTTTCTGTTATACATATGCCATAGCATGCATGCCTACTTTCAAGTTATATCATTATGCTTGTTCCCTGATTGTTATTGGCTTATAAATTAGATAGCTATCGTATCAATTATAAGCCGGTTATTGTAAGACCCTCAGAGAAGGGTGTATACATCTTATTCATCAAATATAGACCGGGAGTCAATATTTCTTGACATATCGAGATTACCTCGAAAGAAAATATCTAAGTAAATATTTTCCATTATTCGGGCAATGAATATTATTTGAATATTCGTTCGAGATTATTTATTTAACGATCCTTACTTCAAATAATTATTTGAACGTAACTATTCGACGAATAATATTTTTTTAATATTCATTCAGAGTCGAATTATTTATCGATTATTATTTCGAATATTCTTCTAAAGGTTGGACTACTAAATGAATATTATTTGGATATTCATTTAGAATATTAATTAAATGAATATTACTTTTGAATATTCATTTAAGATAGTAATTACCTGATGAATATTATTTTAATGTTCATCTGAAGCTTGATTTATTTATCGAGTCTTATCTCGAATATTCCTTTAAAGCTTGGATTACTAAATGAATATTACTTGATATTCATTTAGAATATTATTCATTAAATGAATATTACTTTTTAAATATTCATTTAAATTCCTAATTAATTATGAATATTATTTTGAATATTCATCCAGGGTTCTATTTAATCATCGAATATTATTTTAAATATTTTAAATATTCCTTTCAGGTCTTATTAATTAATGAATAGTATTTTGAATATACATTTGAATATTTAATTATGTAATAAATATTCTCTCGATTTTTGTTCAAGGATTATTTGAGAAATACTCTGATTAAAGATATTCTTTCATATTCCTAAATATTCTGTAAAATATTTTAATTCAATAAATATTCTCTGAATATTTATTCCATATTTAGAATAACCTCGATACGGTTTTCTTCTTCGATTATTACGGAAAATATTTCGGAGCCATATTATTATTAGTCTTATATCAAGAAAGGTTCTCAGACATCATTCTTCTTTGAGTCTATCTCCCTAATAATAAGGGAACCTTACTTGAAAATGTTATTTACCTGGTCGACTTCCCGGTCAATAAAGTATTCTCTTCACTCGCAACGCGGGTACTATTGACTTATTAAGTCGTTGTGTACCTTCTCATCTTTCGAGGGATAAGATTGTTGGAACAAGTTGATATTCGTTACCAAGCAATAGCTTGGAAGTTATTGGTGAAATTTTCCTTTCCAACTAGATGCGACTACTTTGTGGAGTCTTATCAACAAGTATTATACTTGGGGAAAGGGGGACGAACGTTACATTCAGAATCATGAATTATATTTGAACTAGGAGTCGTGTAAGAGGCCGACTAGCGCCGGTCCATCCCCTTTGGCCCAACCGTTGGCCGGGGAGAGCTAGTAAGGCGGTAGACAAGTAAAGCCGTCAGTTCTTCCTTCTACCGGTAGTAAATCTAATTTGAGCTGTACGATCTCGACTGATCATCAAGATTGGAACAGCGGGCGCGGTGAATACTCCATCATTGGTTCATCATCCAAACTTATTTATTTCCCGCAACATGATTACTGTTGGCAGAGCTGGAAAAGTGTTCATAACTGGAATTGCAATCTTTTCATGCAAGTTCCTCTTTTTAATGACAATGAGAATATCACGCTTACTTTTGATGTAGCAGATATTTCTACAAACAAATACTTTAAGTTACCTTGTAACTTCATCGTTCATATTATACTGGCATCATTTCCGTAAATGCATGGCATATGGTTTGAAAGATACTTTCGAACTGTTATATATTATCGTTCAGTTATATATTATTGTTGGTGGGCTATTGCTCACCCTTGCTTTATTATTATATCACAACAACAGCTAGACCAGATGACTCGCACAAGGCGCACTCGACGCGGGCGAGGACGATGAGACTACCAAAGCTGAAGTAGAAGCTATTGGTAGGATATATTTATTCTTTCAGTACCAAGAATATGGTCTAGTATGACTTATGTAAATGGATGGCAAAGAGTATGTATTTATATTGAAATTCTTTTGGATTGTAAGAACTCATAATGTGATTAAT
This sequence comes from Saposhnikovia divaricata, assembly GCA_036435485.1. Lineage (NCBI taxonomy): Eukaryota > Viridiplantae > Streptophyta > Magnoliopsida > Apiales > Apiaceae > Saposhnikovia > Saposhnikovia divaricata. The sequence goes on from CM071599.1 coordinate 42,839,991, forward strand.
AAAAATTTGATTGTTAATCTGATTTCATCTCTGGGACTATAACGGGTGTGTTTTATATTGTTGTGTTGGGTCATAGAGACGTAAATTATTTTATTTTAAGGAAAGTTCAATTGTTGTGGACAGAATTGGAAACCGTAACCACCGGATCCCGGACCCCGGATCTGGGGGTGTTACAAAAGTGGTATCAGAGCATACGTTATAAACCCCAGAGATGAGGCGACGATAAAACAATAAATTCACTAAGATAATAAGTACTCTTGCCAAGTTCATAGTCGGACTACTTAATGTAGTGATGACCTATAAAACCCTTATGGGAACTATTAAGTATCATGATAGTAACTTAGCTCGATATCGCATCGACAAGTAAGGCAACAGACCTTGAGGCATACGAGTAGCAGCGCGATGATGCTTTATTATATGCTGAAGATCAGCGGGTAAATTCCATAGAGTACCTTACTAGAGACCCAGAAGAGGTTCCAGCAGATAAGTAAAATCTTGTTAAGATAAGGATCTTACCCTCGAGGAATGAGGGCTGTAGCCAGAAAGACTGAGATGATTAAGGTATAGTGCTCAGAAAAGTGGGCATAAAGAACTAAGCTATTAGCAAGAGAACTGAAGATTCATGTTGGATTCGTGGCTGGACTACTGGAGGTAGTACCAGCAAGTAAGACGGATTGGAAGAATTACTTGAGATCTTATACGGGAATATATGAGAATCATTAGAGACTTTCATATTAACGAATAGAGTGCTAGAAGGATGTATGATTATCAAAGGCATCGATATAAGGCGAGGAGCAGAGTCCCTAGGAATAGTTGAGAAGAGGCAGTAAGTGCCATATCATTTGATAAATGAATAAGTATGAATATTGTCAGTAATAATTCGCCATGAGAAGGCAGATGTCATAGGTTGTAATTTATGGAACCAAATTGAGGTTGATGAAGTTGTTTTATTCAGGAAAATGTCCATTTTATGAATGAATCAGTTAGAAAGTGAAAACATTGGGAAGTGACAGCGTGATTGGATAAAGTTATATAAGGAAGTAGTAAGCAAGACAATGATCTCAGAACCTACCGGAAGATAAGACTAGTGAGTCAAGATGAACTCGTAATGAGACTACTGCCAGAGACTAAGTATAGGGTTAATTTCAACTCAGTGAAATGATGAACCAGAAACGTTAGATGCATGTGATTCAGAGGAATATTAAATTCTTTCTTTTCTTTGAATGGATTATAGTAGTTACCTTAAGTTTACTCCGACGCGGAATTATAACGAATCAAGTAATACGATCAGCAGTTAAAGAGAAAAAATGTGAGAAAATCTTCCTGGAGCTAAAAGATGAAATTGGTAATGACCAAGAGTTGGTATTGTTTAATGGAAAAAGGGAGACTTTGTGCTTCCAATGACGCTTCGCATAAAAGATTAGGATGTGTGCTTGCGCAGCACGACAAAGTACTTGCGGATGCATTCAGACAGCATGGTTCACCAGGTTCGGATGGCCTTAGTAGTGCCAATTTTTGTGGAACAACCAACTCCGATGGTAATGTTCCTTCTGAGACTGGTAGTCAGGTAGACTGACATTTGGTAATATTGAATATCAGGACGTATAGGTATCAGGACGTTGTGATAAGTTTCAGTTTAAAACTGTTGATTCCCTTCTATGGGATGTATATAATTGGTTCCTCTCCAGGGGTTAAATTTCCAACCCGATGACGATTATTTCGTTAATTATGACTGCTTACGGTTCTACCTACTAGGAGGTTCATAGAACTATTCTTCAGGTTTCGGAACTGGTCTCCTTAGTGTTACCATTCGATGGGTAGATTGATCAAAATTTCCCTGAGTCTGGAAAGGAATTCGGTGAATTTTGGCAAACCTTGTCTTTCTGATTATCAGAGAATGTCATGGAAGAGAGTAGAAACTGGAGCAAACCCTGTGATTTGGGTAAGGATGCTGTAAAATGGGTTAGTAAACGGACCCTGAGCATTACAATCGACGGTAGTGATAAAATGATGAAGTGAGATTGGACGAAAACAGGAAATGTAAGTAAGAAATTAGCCGGACGGAGAAACTCCGGGATTGACTTAAGTGAAAAGGCTGTTATGCCAGGAATGGTAAGCTGGCGTGGCACGTGGGATTGATAAGAATAGTTGAAAAGAAAAAAATAGAGGAAAGGTGACCGGAGACGGCGCTGAGTAGCCGATTAAGACTTATATGAAGTAAAGTTTTGGAAAGGTACAAAGGTATCAAAGAAGAAGACACTATGCCGGCAATTGCTAGAAAAGTAATGCTAATTAGCCAACCCTTAAAATCATATATTTTTTTATTTTAGTGTGGCCAGTTGAGGCCAAGTCACAACGGACTATAAAGTGACTAGACCAGCAATGAAAAGACAAAGCAGGGTTGCTTATAAGTAAGCACCGACTGCAAGGGCTTCTGATATAAAGGAAATATTAATGAGATCGTAGGAATCTTCTACTAAACCCTTTGCAACCCATGTTTTGATGGGGAATTTACTAGACCTTTTTGGGATGGGGTAACCCGTACTAAAGTGACTCATGTGTATATGGTTGTCCAAGATTACGAGTAAAATGGAAGTATAGTGACTTGAGATGTATGATGTTAGGGTATCATGAATACCATGAACATATTACGACTAAGGGAAGTAAACAACAAAGGTTTATGAAGAGAGTATGGAAATGGTCAGAGATGGATCAGTATGCTGTAGAAATTTTGTCTAAGGCAAGTACATTTGAGAAGAATGATAAGTATTAAGAGATTCACGTTGAACTCAACCAATACCTTCCAAAACATCCTTGCTACCATTACCAAGTTCTGTAAGAGAGCAGATAGGCATACGTTGCCTTTTGGAAGGCCAAATAGGCTGACAACTATCTGAAAGAAGAGGGTGGCATTAAGCCACCGATCGATTATCAAATGAGAATGATTGAAAAGAGACCTTTATTAAGGATACATGATCTGATTGCCAATTATAAGATGCAAGAATTCCTTGGCAGTTGAATTAAGGATAGGATATCCATAAATTAAGACAAACCCTGGGGAATGCACAAGGGGTGGCATTAACCCTAATAACGACATTATGACTTCAGATGATATGAGTTGGACTTGCTAAGGCAACAATGACCGGTAAGGATTATTAAAAAGAGTTCTGGAAAGAACATGGATAGAATTTTTAGAGTATTGATCAATGACATTTTGATATACCCTGTACCCAGAAAATACAGGAGGAAGGATGAGATTGACCTATGAAACCTTACAAGGAAAAAGGTAATATTCCGAACTTCAAAATGGAAGTTTGGTAAGGAATGTATGACATAGTAACAATAATGCAAGATGAGGCATGTATGAAACCCTGAGGAAGTATGGATTGAACCTATAAAGGTTGAGATTATCCTAAGATAAGGAAAGAACTAAGAAAAGAAGTATCCTAAGTAGGATTGGGAATAAACGTGATAAAGTTCCCACGGGTAGGTGGAAGCAATGACTTATGGAGAAGGACTGATAAATATATTTTCTCCATCAGCAGAGCTTAAGGGAGAATGCTTTCACCCAACAATGATGGGAATGAGGTAGAAATGTTTGAATTGGAATATATCCAGAGAACAAGGATTACCAGAAATTATTATTATCAAGAAAGGCCAATGAGGTGGCCGACAGTCTAAGTATAAAGGAATAATTATAAATGTTCATACCGAAGAAACAAAATGATATTTGGAAAGACCTTGAAGGTCATATTGGAGTGGAGGAAGTTACATTCCTTTTGATGATTGTGCAAGAATCGAAGGTAATAATAGTTTAAGTAAAGATTCGATTCCTGATGGAGTCTTAAGCATATTACGTACCTTAGAAGGTCCCGTTTTGAGGCAGACCAGGACCATGATACAAAATTAACGAAGTAAACCGTTAAGTTTCCAGTCTTTTATGGAAGCTGCATGAGTGATAGTTTCATCAACCTGACATAGCTGCGATGCTTGAAACTCTTCTGCAATTGTATCTACTTCATGTAATATCTACATCAAGTTCAGGAAGTGTTCCTTATGGATAAGGAATAGTGATTACTTTGTCTTTCTAAAGAATTTGAAACCCGTAGGATTAGCTATTAATGCACTACGTAAACAACAAGCGATGGTGATTCTTCTAAGAAAGTAGATGACAATGTAAAGATAAAGAAAGTGCTGCCATTGATTAACTAAATGGCATGTTGATGAATGACAAACAAGTTTATGTTAGTGTACTTCTGCGCAAACAAGATAGAGAATATGAGGTTGATGATTCATGATGTTAAAGATATTCCCATGGAAAGAATTAATGAGACTTGGAGGGAAGGGCGGTTGAGCCCGAGACTTATTGGGCCACTTGAGAGTTTAAAAGTGTTCGGATGGCGATATTCGAGCCAGCCTTACCCCCAAAACTTATATCACGGTCATAACGGTTTTTCATGTGGCCAGGCTACGCCAGTAAAATGCAGATGCTCGATAGATGATAAGAGCATGAGCCGGTAGATATACGACCTGGTCTGACTTACGAAAGACAACCTGTGGAAAACCACGGATAGAAAAGAACAAGTAATGAGAAACAAGTTCGGCAGAAAAAGATTATATTGGATCTAAGTTAAGGAAATCGGCCAGACTTAGTTTGGAGGTTTAAATTGGAATAATGTGATGATTACGGAGTAAATGTGACGGGATACCAATACGGAGGTGCCAAGTGCAAAAGATGTCTCAATAAAGAGATGAAGGTGAAAGTAAATAACCGAAGTAAATAAGAATGAAATAATAAGAAGGATGTGATTGATAAAGAAAAGACTGGGAAAGCAACTATGGAATGAGAAGCAAGGAATGTTATGAATGGGTTTTCTAATGAATTCTCAGGATGACAACCGGATAGTGTCAATATTATAGTTATGAAAAAGCTAGTAACATGATATGGGATGTCAGTAATAATGATGTCAAGTGAGAAATCTAAGATTTAACCTAAAAGGTTGAAGGATTTCCCGAATGTGAGTATCGCTAAGATTGAACAAGAGTATTTGTCCATAGAATAATGGACAAAGCAACAAGATATGTTGACACGTGAGATTGCGATCAAATAGTATTGGATATAATTATGATTAATTTCTTCTTTGATAAACCTCTATAGTTCAGAGGTAAATTCTGAGTATGATATTCTACAATCATGAAAGCTTTCTATAATCCTTTAGAACTCTTTTCTCTTCTTCTCTCTTATTCATCTTCTTTATGAATTGAGAAGAACAACCCTTTTAGGAGGGGAGGTACTGCTACGTGACTATCTGTCTATGTGATAGAAGTCTAAGTGGAATACCATGACTTGTTTAATTGCTTGTCAAGTACTAAAGGCTGGCCCCCTTCTGTACTAACTATGCAATATAACAAATGTTCAATTGATCATAGTGATCTCTCAATAAATCTTTCCACTTCTCTATACTGATCGAGATTGCGAAAATTAAAGCGATCAGGAAATGCACAGTACGAGCGAGGTTACCTCCGAGTTCGTAGTATGATAGTGATACCAATGTTACTGCAGGTATCAATAAGGATAAGATTAAGTAAGAGCATAATATGGATAGTGTGTGGTACAAAAAGTAGCAATGTTGATGGAAAAAGGATAAAGTATGGATTGTAGCATTAGAAGATGTGCTGAGAAAGGGTAGACGACTAAGAATTTACCGGGAAGCTAAAAAGTGAACGACAGGAAAATGACTCTTCGCTTCCTATCTGATTCCGGGACGGAATCCTTTTAAGGAGGGGAGACTGTAAGAACCCCAAATTTTGGATATAATTAAAACTTTTTATTAAGTAATGATAAAATGAGGAACAATGATTCCGACAACAAGGTCACCAGCTCTAATGAATGGTGGTTTCAAAGAACAATGATTGTAATGAATGGATATTGCTTTGGACAATGATCCTGATGCATTGGTATATTGTCATAATAGAGTAATTCGATGGTTGAGGACCTAGATAAGAATAATCTACCATCCAGGAAGGAGCTAATGGATCCTTGAAGGGAAATGAGTACGTGCATAGTGTTTCCCGTACGTGCATAGTGTTTCCCATACGTGCATAGTATTTCCCGTACGTGCATAGTGTTTCCCGTACGTGCATAGTGTTTCCTGTACGTGCATAGTAATTTGGTGGATTAATAGTGATTTTGTAAGTTGGAAAACTTTTCACGCCACCCTATGTACGGAACGTGATATGGATGTTTCGAAGTCATATTAGTAATACGCGGAGGAAATAAGTGAATGCAGAGACGATCGGAATTCAGAAATTCAAAATTCTTTTTTGGTATAATATTTGACCGGACAGTGGATTAAATATTATTATAATCCAAGAATTGAGATATTAACTTTGAGGATTTGATATTTTGGGATGTTATTATATTTGATTTAAGAATGAAGGTAGGAAACCACTGAGTTAGTGAAACAAGCGTTCTAGAAACCGCTAAAACGTTATAACGAGATTAATCAATAAAGCGAACGAATCCTAGATTACGGATTAAGTTCGTATCGAGATTAAATATCCTACATGGTCATCACGAGGATTATATTAAGGATTGGGGAAGGTATTATGAATATCGAGAAATTTCCCGGTAAACCCTAGAGGTGAAACTACTTAGTTATTCGTCCGAACGATCAATGAATTGAGCAATAAACGGACAAAGAAACAAGCAGGGAATCAAGATACATGCATGTAGTGGGGGAAAATATCTAGCAAACCAAGTGATGACTCATGCAACTAGCATACTTAGCAAGGAAACTAGTACTTAGAAAGCAAACCATTTAGTTAGCTTATAACCATACAAAACACAACACTTGTCTTGCAAAAATACATCATCTAGTGCATCATCACTTTATTAAAGTAAAAAGAGATGAGATATTATCAAAGGCTCATCCACTTTATGCATTATTCCAAGAAAAACCACAAGAACACATCAAACTCTCTCTAGCTTATACCATTCGAATTTTTCCTTAATTCCAAGGGGGAAATCCCACTTCCAACCATCATTTGATCTTTTAATTTTTATGGTAAGTCCTATATTTCATAAAAGTGATACCCTAGAAATTTTAGCTTCAAATTCCTTAGTTTCCATTTTCAAAAAAATCATGAAAGAGGAGGATGAATAGTAACCTTCTTGAATTAACTTTGTTTATCTTGATTTCCATGATGATCTAAGGTTTGTTAAGGCTAGGAAAGGCACATACAAGGCTTATTAAAGCTAGGACATATCCCAAGGAAGGTAATCCACTTGAAACCCTAGATCTTGTTTTGAGAATTATGCATGTTCTTGATGGATTTAAGCTTGGTAATGATGTTAGTATGTTATAAGCATGATTAGTTAAGTGATTTAGTGATTTTGGTAACATGATGATTATAATGGTAAAGTAGATGTTCTTGGACAGATTTGGGATGAGAAATATGTGTATGAGTTGTATTGATGCCCGGTGTGGCTTGGTTGTGTTGCTATGATTTTTAGAACGTTCGATTTATAGCCGTCGTAATGCCGAAATTTTGTTAACACTTAGAAACCAAGCATGGCAGTTGATATAATTTCCTGATCTTGATAATATTATGACTGGCCCTTGTAGATCTTGAGTCATAGATCATTTTGGAAAAAGAATTGAATCAAACAGACTTACGGTTTAGGATTTATGACCGATTTACTAAAAGTAGTTCGAATCCGTAAACGAAAGTTCGTAACTGAAATTGAACCCTCGTAAAATATGTAAAGTCATGACCAATCGTGGTAAATAAATACTAGAGGTATAAAGGAAGGTGTGAAAGAAAACCGTATGTCAAAAGGATCGTTTTTCGATTTATTAAAAATATTCGAGTCGAGGTTAAACGCGAACGAACCCCTAAAAGACGACTCTATTATAACTTCGGTAAAACACTTAGAAAACGGGCGATAAAACTAGGAGTATAATATTGATTCGTAACGATCGACTTTAGAACTTGTATGACTTAAGTATGTCCCAAGTGTAAGTACAATGACATGTCGTATTAACGAACGAATGTCGGGTCGGATCGATGATAAAAGGAAACCACTAAAAGGGGTATAACGAGATAACTCGAGAACGTGTTTCGATTTAAGTATAACTTAACTTTTAAGATGTTAAGTGATTAATCCCGAATGCCTTGGCTATGTATAGATCACCAGGCTGATCCGGGACCCGCTACCACTACCCCTTATCGTACTCGACTACCAGGCAAGTTTCAATTCCCTTCTTTTAGGCTGTTGTTGTGATTGAATATATATATATGTTTTCTGTTATACATATGCCATAGCATGCATGCCTACTTTCAAGTTATATCATTATGCTTGTTCCCTAATTGTTATTGGCTTATAAATTAGATAGCTATCGTATCAATTATAAGCCGGTTATTGTAAGACCCTCAGAGAAGGGTGTATACATCTTATTCATCAAATATAGACCGGGAGTCAATATTTCTTGACATATCGAGATTACCTCGAAAGAAAATATCTAAGTAAATATTTTCCATTATTCGGGCAATGAATATTATTTGAATATTCGTTCGAGATTATTTATTTAACGATCCTTACTTCAAATAATTATTTGAACGTAACTATTCGACGAATAATATTTTTTTAATATTCATTCAGAGTCGAATTATTTATCGATTATTATTTTGAATATTCTTCTAAAGGTTGGACTACTAAATGAATATTATTTGGATATTCATTTAGAATATTAATTAAATGAATATTACTTTTGAATATTCATTTAAGATAGTAATTACCTGATGAATATTATTTTAATGTTCATCTGAAGCTTGATTTATTTATCGAGTCTTATCTCGAATATTCCTTTAAAGCTTGGATTACTAAATGAATATTACTTGATATTCATTTAGAATATTATTCATTAAATGAATATTACTTTTTAAATATTCATTTAAATTCCTAATTAATTATGAATATTATTTTGAATATTCATCCAGGGTTCTATTTAATCATCGAATATTATTTTAAATATTTTAAATATTCCTTTCAGGTCTTATTAATTAATGAATAGTATTTTGAATATTCATTTGAATATTTAATTATGTAATAAATATTCTCTCGATATTTGTTCAAGGATTATTTGAGAAATACTCTGATTAAAGATATTCTTTCATATTCCTAAATATTCTGTAAAATATTTTAATTCAATAAATATTCTCTGAATATTTATTCCATATTTAGAATAACCTCGATACGGTTTATCTTCTTCGATTATTACGGAAAATATTTCGGAGCCATATTATTATTAGTCTTATATCAAGAAAGGTTCTCAGACATCATTCTTCTTTGAGTCTATCTCCCTAATAATAAGGGAACCTTACTTGAAAATGTTATTTACCTGGTCGACTTCCCGGTCAATAAAGTATTCTCTTCACTCGCAACGCGGGTGCTATTGACTTATTAAGTCGTTGTGTACCTTCTCATCTTTCGAGGGGTAAGATTGTTGGAACAAGTTGATATTCGTTACCAAGCAATAGCTTGGAAGTTATTGGTGAAATTTTCCTTTCCAACTAGATGCGACTACTTTGTGGAGTCTTATCAACAAGTATTATACTTGGGGAAAGGGGGACGAACGTTACATTCAGAATCATGAATTATATTTGAACTAGGAGTCGTGTAAGAGGCCGAGTAGCGCCGGTCCATCCCCTTTGGCCCAACCGTTGGCCGGGGAGAGCTAGTAAGGCGGTAGACAAGTAAAGCCGTCAGTTCTTCCTTCTACCGGTAGTAAATCTAATTTGAGCTGTACGATCTCGACTGATCATCAAGATTGGAACAGCGGGCGCGGTGAATACTCCATCATTGGTTCATCATCCAAACTTATTTATTTCCTGCAACATGATTACTGTTGGCAGAGCTGGAAAAGTGTTCATAACTGGAAGTGCAATCTTTTCATGCAAGTTCCTCTTTTTAATGACAATGAGAATATCACGCTTACTTTTGATGTAGCAGATATTTCTACAAACAAATACTTTAAGTTACCTTGTAACTTCATCGTTCATATTATACTGGCATCATTTCCGTAAATGCATGGCATATGGTTTGAAAGATACTTTCGAACTGTTATATATTATCGTTCAGTTATATATTATTGTTGGTGGGCTATTGCTCACCCTTGCTTTATTATTATATCACAACAACAGCTAGACCAGATGACTCGCACAAGGCGCACTCGACGCGGGCGAGGACGATGAGACTACCAAAGCTGAAGTAGAAGCTATTGGTAGGATATATTTATTCTTTCAGTACCAAGAATATGGTCTAGTATGACTTATGTAAATGGATGGCAAAGAGTATGTATTTATATTGAAATTCTTTCGGATTGTAAGAACTCATAATGTGATTAATAAAAATTTGATTGTTACTCTGATTTCATCTCTGGGACTATAACGGGTGTGTTTTATATTGTTGTGTTGGGTCATAGAGACGTAAATTATTTTATGTTAAGGAAAGTTCAATTGTTGTGGACAGAATTGGAAACCGTAACCACCGGATCCCGGACCCCGGATCTGGGGGTGTTACATTGAACCTATTTTCCTTAAATCCGTCGATAATTCCTTAAGTCTTTCAGTGTCCAGGGAAATCTCGGGGAAAATAAAAGTGCTATTTTTCAGAATCCGACAGCTTTTACATACACTCTTTTTCCCCCTGGATCACTAATACGAACTCAGAATTTCGTTCCGGGTACTTCTATATAGCGTCGTCTAATAATATTCCTAAATCCACCAAAATCACTATTCATTCTTTATTCTTCCTTTATTCCCTATATTTCTGACAATGTCCTTGTTCTTTCTCCGGCGGTCCTTAACCCTTTCACGGAACTACTGGACTAATCGTTATCGATCCGGATGACATAAGAATAATATTCTCCTTTAGAATTATCAAGTCTCAATTCCCTAGGAGATAAATAATTCTTATCTAAAGTGTCAACCATTAGCATTCTTCATGGCATATAAACATTTGAATCTAAATCTATTCCTTTCATTCATTATCTCAATCGTTACCTCGTAGTCGTAATCACTATTCACCATTACCTCAGTACAAAATAAAAAGTTTTAATTATATCCAAAATTTGGGTTTCTTACAACAAGGCTCCCGGAAAGCAGGCTTCCCAAATAGCCTAGCAGAGGAGCTACCGGAGGAGCTACCAGAGGGGATACCGCCGGAACCCCCAACTTCCCCTGAAGGGTGATAAGAAACACATATTCAGACTAGGACAACCATCAAGTAGGGCTTCCAATATGGCTTCCATAATTGGGCTACCAGAGAGGCTACCGGAGTCAGGCTACCGGGTGGTACCCCCAGCTTCCCCCGAAAGCTTGATAAGGCCGCCAGATTGGATAAGGCAAACCTCCTACTTTTTAGGAGCACGTCTCTACAGCTGAAATACACCTCTAAACGGATAATTATTCAGTTATTTGAGGATATACATCATAATTACATGATAAATCCTTCATTCTTGAGATAAACATCAATGGATAGGCTTTCAACAGTCCTAATACAGCTTGGAAACCTCATAAATACATCATATTCAGTTGATACACGTAAATATCGATCATTATCTCATCATAAACGAGATAACTCATCACAAACAACCGAACATATCAATCAAGAACTACATACGGGCTTGATCCACTATAAATAGTGGTATGTAGGCAGTTTACGGGGCTTCTTCTCGAAATGCACGTTGATACTAGGAGCGAGTATACTCTGGGGCACGTTCACTCTCATAATTAGGGTTCTTGGCAGGCCAACATTCGGTCCTTGAGCTCTAATTCCCATAGATTCAGTCTAATCCTTCGGGGAACCACCTTCCCGTGTTCTTCGGTAACCCCTAGCCGTGAGCCTTCCCGGGCGGCTAGCCATAAATCTCTAACTGTGAGCCTTTCTGGGCAATTGGACGATTCCATATTTAACGGCGCTATTCCAGCAACGACCTCCATGTAGTTGTGCTAAAATCCTCCCATAATAATGGCGCTAGAAGGAGGGGGCCTTTTTATTATCGTCTTTTGGAGGAAAAGATGTTTGACAGCTTCGGAAATGGCAAAACGCCGTCTAACAGTGTCGATAAAGAAAATGGTGATAAAAAGCATATTATTACCATCGATGACATGTATCAGTGCATCAAACGAATGGAAGAAAAACTGGACTCCCTTGAAAGAGATACTGAATTGAAGAAGGAGTGCGAAATGGAGTTTAGTCCATTGTCAAAACGAGATGAACAAGAAGTGATTCCGGGACAAAACTCGCATGAAAAAGGGCCTGAAGATATTTTCCGAGATGATATGCAGGGATATGAAATTCCGTTAAAATATAAGATGATCAATAGTGGCATCATTGGTTCACAAAATGAGTCAAATACGGGATTGGATGGCCTGATTGTTGGCCGGAAATCACAAAGAATGGGTGAAATTTCCCCTGAAAGAAGTAATCTGAAGAGATCTCATATAGGGGCTCAAAAGGACCTTCGAGGACCAATGCAATCAGGGTGCCAAGGGGGCTTCCACCAGGGATCCCGCCTAGGGGTACCATGGCATCATCATGAAGGAATGGGCGAAATTTCCCCTGAAAGAAGTAATATGAAGATATCTCATATGGGGGCTCAAAAGGACCGTCGAGGACCAATGCAATCAGGGTGCCAATGGGGCTTCCACCAGGGATCCCGCGTAAGGGTACCATGGCATCATCATGAAAGAATGAGCAAAATTTCCCTTGAAAGAAGAAATCTGAAGAGATCTCAGATGGGGGCTCAAAAGGATCTTCGAGGATGAATGCAGTCAGGAAGCCAATAGGGCTTCCACCATGGATCCTACCTAGGGGTACCAAGGCATCAACATGAAGGGCTCCCGCTGGAAACCCATGAATACCAAGGCCAGAATGAATCTCAAGCGTATAGCCATTTCAATAAAAGGAAGCTCCTACCTTTTGGAAGCCCTAAAGCAGGAGAGATGGTGCTTAAGTTAGGTTTCCAGAGCAGCTGCGGGCCTGGAAGCAACCAGGAAATGAATCCAGACAATATGGATGAAGAATATATACCCTCCGACGGGCAACCGGACCCATTTATTATTGAAAGGCTGAACAAAGACTGGAATACAGACGAGCCACCACTCCCTAAGTTCTATGCAACGAGTGGTAGCCCCGAATATGATTGCAACTCTGACCCGGTAGAGTACCTACACAGCTTCAATGCAAGGATGGAGGTAAACCATGTGGAGGAATCCGCCAGGTGCAAGCTGTTGGCTGCAACCCTTAGTGGAAATGATCGCCTATGGTTTGAGCAACTTGTAGTGAAACATCCGGAATCATGGGAACAAATGGGAGAGCTATTCGTAACACGCTTTCAGGCTCCCGCAATGTTCATACCGATTGAAGAAAGACTAGCAAGTATTAAACAAAGGGATAGTGAGTCTTTAATGGCGTATATCCATCGATTTAACAATGAGGTTTCCAAGATGAAGAAGACACTCGAAGAAATGTTCCGAGGCTTCCTTATTGCAGAAATCAAGCCGGATAGCCGATTTCTGAGGGAACTCCAAAAAATGAACCAAAAACTCTAGCTGATGTCTGCTCTTTTGCAAAGACAAAAGAGAAGAAAGGAAGGTTCAATAAGGGGCTTGCAAAGGCCTTTGTGGGTACAGGACCAGGAAGTGGATGCTTGGGAAAGCGAAACCAGGCTTCCAGCTCCGAAGATGGAACCCCTACAAAAAGAATTCGGGGAGATGCAATTCCCTGTGGGAGGAACCCAAAACAGATAATGGGTTTACCCCTACAGATATGAGCACTATCACAACTAAGGCACAACGTGGAAGCCAAACCCCGTGGAAGGCTGGTTATCGTAAATTCAGAAGGTACACAACTTTAAAAGTTTCTACAGAACACATCTATGAGGCGATGAAGACACAATCTTTCGAATTGCCTCTTCAAAGGCACCAAGTAGGCTGGTCATACCCTGAGAATTACTATACATTCCATGGTGCTTATGGGCACGAGACTTCTATTTGTGGCCACCTTAGGGATCACATCGAGAAGCTGGTCAGAAAAGGATATCTACGTTAATTTGTTGCCTCAACATTGGAAGCACCCGAGGACAACAGAACTGATCATACTGAGGTCGGGGAAATCCGAGAAGCTGAAAAGGGTTAATATCCCAGAAGCCCTAGCAAAGAGGCTACAGACTGGTAATAATAGAGGGGCTAGCTTCAAAGAAGAGAAGCATGTGGGGGTTCCCAAACCTCAATACTTACACGGTGGAATGCATCATGGTAGCCCTGGATTTGGTAACCCTGGATCCGGTATCCTTGAACTTGATCTCTTCCAATCTTTCGATTCGGAAGCCCTGGATCCGGTAGCCCTGAAATTCGGAAGCCCTGGATGGTAGCCTTAGATTCGAAAGCCCTACATTTGGAAACCCTAGATCATGTAGAACAAAATTCGGAAGCCCTAGATGGTAGCCTTAGATCCGGAAGCCCTAGATCCGGAAGCCTTGGATCCGGAAGCCCTAAAACTCGAAAGCCTTTGGATCCGGAAGCCCTAAAATTCGGAAGCCCTGGATCCGGTAGCCCCTAAGACAAAACACCAAGGAGCCATACTAACCAGCCACATGATTGGGTTGGGGTCCCAAAGAAGGCACCCCGAATTACCACCCATCAGGAAGCCCCAATGGAAGACCTCTTTCGGGCATAGGCTCAATGATATACAACTTATTAGTTGTAGCTGTGTAACTTTAAACTCAGTTGTCATGAATTTTGTCATTCATAGACACTCGGGGGGTAGCGCATGTGCACCACCCGGGGTAGTAGCAAAATGTTCTACCAATTGAATATCTGTAAAGCTCGAAGCAGATTCCTATTCCCTGTCTTCATAAGCAAAATGCCTGATACAATTGACAAATGAGATCAGTAGTCAAAAAGAGAAATGATGACGATGTTCTAAACATGTGGATAAAAAGTTAGTAAAAAGAACATGTGCACTCATAATATGGGGCTTCCATCATGGAAACCTCATGTCAAGGTTTCCAATTCGTTCGGGGGGTAGCACCACCAATAATATTGATGTTGGAAGCTGGTAAGGGAAATCATGAAATTAAAAAACTCTTCCCGATGAGCAGTTTGATACTGTGGAAGCAAAGACGGGGCTTCCGGTGCAACTGATCAGCATCCCGGAACATAAATGCCATGCAGAAAATGAACGACCCACCAGCCACGTGGCTAAAAGGGAACAACTCGGATGATGAGAAGCTCCTCAAGTATGATTTTAGGAAAGCTGAATTAAGGTATATCCTATAATTCTGTGAAAGGGTTACCGGCTGTAAAAGAAAAGTGAGTGGTAGCCTCAATTGTCATTTGATCACAAGGCTTCCCATCCAAAACAAGAATGGTTACCTAAAAAAGCTGTTAATACAATTTTGAAGAGCACTACCAAGTCTCTCACCAAAAACAAAAGGCATGTAAGCCCTTAAGAGGAGCTAATGGAGGTGCCAATGCCAAGAATGCAAAGAAAGCTCTTGGAAAAGGGGTAACCAAATATTATTGCAGCTCCCGGAAATACAATCACGATTGCCTTTTGACCAGAAGCCTCATGAGAATGGCAAGGATGGTTAAGTGCTAGAGGCTCCTAAATAAAGAAGGCCTAGATATCATGGCCACCTCAGGCTCCCAAAGAGTTATGAACCAGGAATTTCCTTCACAAGATGCTCCTATGGGAACCCTCTCCAACAGTTGAAGCTTAAATCATGAGGTACCTTTGGGGAAGAATTATAAAATCAAACAAAGTTCTAGAAAGCTGCCACCAGAATATTAAAGGGATACCAATGATCTCTCTACCAAAAAGGAAGCGATATGAGGCCCACGTATGGCATGCCACTTGGGTTGCCACATATTAGGGCTACCAACAATCTGGCAAGTGTAGAATGGAAGGTTATCTTGAAAGTATGCAAGGAAACCGGATGCATCTAAAAAGGCCTCCTAATCAAAAAAGAACCTTTCAAAGAGGTTGATATAGGAAAGGGATGGCTTCCCCCTGAAAAATATGGGTGGCAGCTTCCCACATGAGAAATGGAGAAAATCTAAAATGCCCAATTAAGGGTCTACATGAAGATGCTCACGAGAATAGCCAATCAAAAATTAATGAAAAGAGGCTTCCTATCAAGAAGAAAATGGGCATAGGCCTCCTACGATGAAAAGAAATGTGGCTTCCCAATAGAGGTTCGTGAACCTGACAAGAGCTGTACCAAGTTATGAAGTGAAAATATCAAAAATAGAGCTGAACCAGATGCCCGGGGGTAATGGATGCACATATCCCCTGGATGCAGTTTGATGTAATCGTACTCTTTAATTTTCAGTAAAAGGAGAGGTCGACTGTTTCCTTTTACATTTACCACTTATAAATATTTGAGAAGAGAAAGATGTAGAAGACCTACAAGCATAGTTCTACATGGCAGCCAAGCTACCATCCAGAACTAGGGGGTAGTAGTGAATACACCTCTTAGCTTAATAGGTTGAAATTATTAAAATTTTAAACTTTTCATGATCATTACCAGACATGTACGGAACCTTGAGTGGTTCACATGGCTTACTTGGTCACTAGGGCATGAATGGAACCCTGATCGGCATACATGACTCCCTTCATTACTTGGGCTTGTGTCGAATCCTGATCGGCACACATGGATCCCTCTATTACCAGACATGTATGGAACCTTGAGTGGTTCACATGGTTTACTTGGTCAGTAGGGCATGTATGGAACCCTGATTGGCATACATGACTTCGTTCATTTTTCGAGCCTGTGTGGAACCCTGATCGGCACACATGGATCCCTTTACTACCAGACATGTGTGGAACCTTGACTGGCTCACATGGCTTACCTGGTCATTAGGGCATGTATGGAACCCTAATCGACATACATGGATCCCTTCATTTTTCGGGCTTGTGTGGTACCCTGATCGGCACACCTGGATCCCTTCCTTTTTAGTCATGTATGGAACCCTGATTGGCATACATGGCTTCTTTTGTTATTAATCATGTATGGAACCGTGATTGGCATACATCGATCTTTTAATCACTTACCTACGTGGTTACAAGAGTTAACTCGTATGGATTATCAAAGATTTTACTAATGTAGCCTTGCAGGAATGGCTTACATGGGCATTATCACACTCGATTCATAAAATAATTGGGCCTCCCGGAATGAAGGCTCCCAGGCTGAGCTTCCGGCACCCAGGCTACCAGGAATGGGTTACCGCCAGTAAGGCTCCCAGAGCCAGGTTTCCATACTGCGAGCTTCCAGGAACTATAGGGTTACCGGACGGTACCCCCACACCCAGGGTAGCAACCATGCAGACTAAGGATAAGGCTCCAGGGAATAGACGCTTCCAGGATGAGCTACTGGTGTAAGGCTTCCACAAATAAGGCTCCCAGAATCAGGCTTCCGGGTGACCAGCTCCCGCAACGGAAGCCCCTAAGGTGGAAGTTGCAACCTCAAGGGATAAGGCACATGCAACCCCATATGCTTTTGAGCAACCTACACGGGTATGTGAAGACTAAACTCACCCATTTGAATTATGGTAATGCTCATACACTCTATTACTCTTCAAAGCTTGCTATTCAAAGAATTAGCTTATCCACTGTTGTTTAGTTAAAGAATTCATATGCATACCTTATGGCTATAAAAGAAAAGTGATTAAACATTTATGTGTAAATCTATGATCCTCCTTTAAGAATTCTGCGGTGGCTACCTCTCTTGTGTGGAAGCCTGACTTGATAGATATTCTTACTTAGGAAATACTGTTTCTCAAACAATAGGTTATAAGATTAAAAGATTAAAACCTTTTTACACCTTGATTATTTAGGAAACCGTTCATCACGTTACCAAGTAGGTAGCTAATCCTAGGCAATCAGATTTAGGCTTAACTAGAATGCCTTAGTGTGAATAAAATTGCCTAAGGACGCTATAATTTAGATAATAGCCCTATGTCTAAACAGAATTTTATTAAGTTGCTTATGTGCTAGATAGTAACCCATGCACTTTAAACGTTGAGTGATAGATAGAGGTTGCCTAGTGACAAATATAGATGCTATTAACATATGTCTAAGACTAATAATAAGATAACCCTATCAAATTCAATATGCATACAATCATAAAACTAGATAACAATTAGTTTATAAACCAACCAACCTGATGATTAAATTTAAAGGTTCCTGTTGGTAGAGTTCACAAAGTTTTGCAGGATCAGCTTTCGAAGCTAAGCAGATTTTAGAAGATGAGCAGATTCCTACTCCAAAAATGGTTCCTGAATATTGGGGTTCCAAGATGGAAGCTCTAATACTTTCTACACCAGACAAGGTTCCTTAACCAAAAGAGCTTCCAGGATGAAGGTTCCGCTGAACCTAGGGCATCCATGATGGAGCATCAAGGATGAAACATCCAAGATGGGGATCCTAGGATGGGGCTTCTAGAATAAAACATCTAGAGTGAGGATCCCAGGATGGGGTTTCCAGGATGAAGCATCCAGGATGGGTATCCCAAGGTGGGGCTACCGTTGAAACAATTGAAGGTTCCAAAGTTGGGAGCTCCTTTGCTACTCCTATGATGAAGACGAGGTAATATTTATGATGCGTTTAAATACACACGTCATAACCGAATTACATAGGTATGTGAGAAACTAAACCCTCTTTAATTGCATGAAATTGCACTCTATGGCAAGTATGTGAAATGATTATCCCTTAGGCTTAAGATTATTACTTAGTGATACGCTCAATTCATTGAAATTCTTACATGAAAAGGAGAATTTGATATGCTAGAGGTATTAAGTCAAGATGATTAACGAGACCAACGAGATATCTTTCATTTTGCATCCTATGTGACTCTACCACATGAATATCTGCATGATGCTAATTGACTCTTCCTTACTAAACTTCAAATATGCTATTGTCATGTCTAGATACTTCCTAAGTAATACATATGTTGTCACTCACTTGGGATACATGAGATGAACAAGCGGCATGCACTAGAAAATATATTGTGAGATGAATAAAGCTTGAGGTTTATAGATTCCTTGAATGTTTACATGTAGCTAATGGCTAGCCTATATCTTTATTACTCACTTGCAATGGATAGCATGCAAGGTTAATGTTATTCACCTGTAACTAACAGCTTGCAGGTCCTTTGATGTGTACTGTAAGAACCCCAAATTTTGGATATAATTAAAACTTTTTATTATGTACTGAGGTAATGGTGAATAGTGATTACGACTACGATGTAACGATTGAGATAATGAATGAAAGGAATAGATTTGGATTCAAATGTTTTTATGCCATGAAGAATGCTAATGGTTGACAACTTAGGTAAGAATAATCTATCTATTAGGGGAATAAGATATGGCAATTCCAAGCAGGAGAATATTCTCATGTCATCCGGATCGATAACGATCAGTCCAGTAGTTCCGTGAAAGGGTCAAGGACCGCCCGAGAAAGAACAAGGACATTGTCATAAATATAGGGAATAAAGGAAGAATAAAGAATGAATAGTGTTTTTGGTGGAAGTAAGAATATTATGAGACGACACTATATAGAAGTATTCGGAACGGATTTCCGAGTTCATATTAGTGATCCAGGAGAAAAATAAGTGTATGTAAAAGCTGTCGAATTCTGAAAAACCGCACTTTTATTTTCTCCGAGAGTTCCCTGGACACTGAAAGACTTAAGAATTTAA
The DNA here is from genome assembly GCA_036435485.1 of Saposhnikovia divaricata. NCBI lineage: Eukaryota > Viridiplantae > Streptophyta > Magnoliopsida > Apiales > Apiaceae > Saposhnikovia > Saposhnikovia divaricata. The sequence goes on from CM071599.1 coordinate 42,859,760, forward strand.
CAAAGGGATTTAAGGAATATAAATTTGAAAGTTAGTAAGAAAGATGGAGAATGATAGTATTAATATTAAGAAGATTCTCGGTAAACCCTAATTAGAAATCCGTGAGATATTCCTACGAACGATCAATCGAAACGAGCAATAACCGGACAAAGAAACAAGCAGAGAGCCAAGATACAAGCATGTGCAAGGGGATAGGATCAAGTAACCAAGCTAGTTACAAAGCTAACTAGTAACATTAGAAATCAAACCATTTAGTAAGCTTAAACACCTCATCTCACCACAAAACATTAACACATGTCCAAGATGATGCATGGGATGACTTAAGCACTTTAATAAAGCCACTTTATGCAAGATATTTTCCATACATCACAATAATGCACATTAGATTAGATGAGAGAAAAAGAAAAGCAAGACAACTCCATTCTCTCCATTTTCTTAAACCTGCCCAGCAAGAACCACTATGAAAGAAAAATTCATTTCTCCATTTCTACCCATGATACAATCACTAAATTTTAACCATAGATTCTCCACTCCATGGGCAAGGTTCGATCCAAATTTCATAGCAATCAAAGTAGTATAGCCTAGTCAAATCCATGCTCAAAGTTGGGGAAACAAATCTGCCCAGTTTCTGTCCAGCAGAAAAAGAGGGCTCAAAACCCTAGCTAGGAAGCTTCAAATCTCATGATCTAGGACTCAAAACAAAGCTTATGAAGATCCCAAGATGTGGTAAAAAGTTGAGAGCTAAATTCTTATTTTTCAATTTTCTACGATTTTTACAAGTTTAGGATGAATAGTAACTTCCAAGAACTAATCTTTGATTTCTTGTTTTCTTTGGTTGATCCAAACTTTGTTAAGGCGATACAAGGACTAGATCAAGCTTAGTTAGACTAGTACATACTCCAAGGAAGGTAATCATCTCAAGAAACCCTAGCTCTTAGTTTAAGTTTTGATGATTATTGGATGATTTTGAGATTAGTTTTGAAATGGTGTATTATAAGCATGAATATGTAATTAGCTTTATTGATCTAAGAGATATAATGAATATGATGGTGAAGTATGATATTTCTGGACTTGTTGAGATGAGAATCATGTGTATAAGATGTATGTATGCCCGGTGTGGCTTGGTGATTGTTGTAACAATTTGGAAACGTCCGATTTATAGCCGTCGTAATGCCGAATTTTTGTTAACACTTAAAAACCAAGCATGGCAGTTAATATAATTTCCTGACCTTGGTAATATTGTGACTGGTCCTTGTAGATCTCGAGCCATAGATCGTTTTGGCGTTAGAATCGAAACATTCCGACTTACGGTTTAGGAGTTATGGTCAAATTACTAAAATTGGTTCGGAATCGTAAGTAAAAGTTCGTAACTTCAATTGAACCCTCGTAAATCATGTTACTCAGTGGCGAATCTTGGTAAATAAATACTAGGGGTCATAAGGAAGGTATGAAAGAAAACCACATATCAAACGGATCGTTTTCCGATTTTATAAAAATGTTGGAATCGAAGTTAAACGCGAACGAACCCCTAAAAACCCGCTTGGTTATAACTTTGGTAAAACACTTAGAAAACGAACGATAAAACTCGAAGTATAATCTCGGTTCGTAATCGATCGACTTTAGAACTTATACGACTTAAGTATAAACCGAGTGTGGGTACGATGACATGTCGTAATAACGAACAAATGTCGGATCGTATCAATAATGAAAAGAGTTACACTAAAAGGTGTATAACGAGATAATTCGAAAACGTGTTTCGATTTAAGTGAAGTTATACTTAGACTTTTAAAACGTGTTAAGTGGTTAATCTCGAATGTTCTGATTGTTTATAGATCATCGAGCAGACCCAGGACACGCTATCTCTACCCACACCCGATTACCAGGCAAGTTTCCAATACCTTGGAACTGTTGTTGTGATAATATGTATATCTGTTATTTCTGATACATATGCCATAGCATGCATGCCTATTGTCAAATTATATTATGATACCTGTCCCCTGAATTGATATTGGCTTATAGCCTAGATACGAGTTATCAGTTATAAGCCGGATTGTTTTGGTAAGACCCTTAGCGAAGGGCGTATGATATTCATTATTAAATATAGACCGGGAGTCGGTATTTTGAGATATAGATAGTCGTGGAAACCCGGAGGGATTCCAACGACAGATTATTATTTATCTCAGGAATGTTATTATTAAACGTTATTTATATTTCCATAAAGTATCAATTACTTGGAAATATTTCGAGGAATGTTATTCGAATATTATCTCAGTCGAGAGATATTAAATGAATGTTAGTTTCGAATATTCATTTAGAGTTGATTATTTAATGAATATTATTTTGATATTCATTAGGATGTTATTTATTAAATAAATATTACTTTCGAATATTCATTTAAGGTTTTATGTACTTGATGTATATTATTCTAAAATATTCATTGGAAGTTCTATTTACTTAAGGAATATTATTTCGATTATTCCTTTAAAGTTTTGATTACTAAATGAATATTATATGGATATTCATTTAGAAGATTATTTATTAAAAGAATATTATTTTCAAATATTCATTTAAGGTTTGACTTATTTATTGAATATTATTTTAAATATTTATTGGAGTTTAATTATTTAATGAATATTATTTCGAATATTCATTTAAGGAGGGATTTATTTAGTAAATAATGCCATATATTCATTCGAGGATTACTTACGAGCAATATTACGATTTAATAATATTCCGTAATTATTATTGAGTTAATAAATATTCTTGAAATATTTATTTAATTCTTTTAAATTCTTTTTAAAATGATTTATATTATTCGGAGATTATCTTTCACCTCCAGATATTATGTAAAATATTTCGAAGTCTTTTTTTTTACGACTATTTTATCAAGGAAAGGTTTCCAACTCTTTATTTTTCATTTAAATCTATCTTAAAGAGGATTTAAATGCTCGCTCAAACTTCCATGTTATAGGGGAACCTACTTGAACAATGTTATTTATCTTGTAGACTTACCGATCATAAATCTCATAATTTATCCTTTTCACTCGCAACTTGGTTGCTATGGACTCATTAAGTCTGTGTGTACCTTCTCATCATTCGAGGGGTAAGATTGTTGGAACAAGTTGATATCCATTAACAAGCAAAAGCTTGGGAAATGTTGGTGAATTTTCCTTTCCAACTAGATACGACTATTTTGTGGAGTCTTATCAACAAGTATTTCACTTAGGGAAGGGAGGACAAACTCTACGTTTCGATGCTGTGGATTTATTCGTACTAGGGGTCGTGTGTAAGAGGCCGAGTCGCGCGGTCCATCACAAGGCCTAACCATTGGCCAGGGAGTTACTATTAAAGGCAATCGACAAGTGGAGCCGTCAGTTGTTCCTTCTACCGGTAGTAAACTATATTGGGCTGTACCATCCCCGACTGATCATCAGGGAGTGGGACAGCTGGCGCGTGATAACTCCAGTATTGGTTCATCTCCCAAACTGGGAATTCCCTGCAACACGTATCGAAGAGACTTCTTTCAGGTTGACGGTGTCTTCCGCAACACGTATCGAAGAGACTTCTTTCAGGTTGTAGGACTTCGAAAAATGTTAATAACTGGAATTGCAATATTTTCCTTGCAGGTTCCTCTTTATATGATAAATGATAATATCTGGCTTACCTTTGACATAGCAGATATTCCCACCTATATATGCATTTTGAGTTACCTCGTAACTTCATCGTTCATGTTATTCTGGCATCATTTCCGTAAATGCATGGCATATGGTTTATATATTATCGTTCAGTTAAATATTATTGTTGGTGGGCTATTGCACCCTTGCTTTATTATTATATCACAACAACAGCTAGACCAGATGACTCGCACAAGGCGCACTTGACGCTGGCGAGGACGATGAGACTACCAGAGCCGAAGAGAAAGCTATTGGTAGGATAGATTCATTCTTTCAGTACCAAATATATAGACTAATATGACTTACGTAAATGGATGGCATAGAGTGTGTATTCATATTGAAATTCTTTTGGGTTGTAAGAACTCATAATGTGTTTAATAAAATTTGATTATTACTCTGATTTCATCTCTGGGACTATACCGGGTGTGTTTTATATTGTTGTGTTGGGTCATAAAGATGTAAATTATTTTATGTTGAGGTAAGTTCAAGTATTGTGGACAGAATTGGAGACCGAAACGACCAGATCCGTTATTTTATGTTGAGGTAAGTTCAAGTATTGTGGACAGAATTGGAGACCGAAACGACCAGATCCCGGACCCCGGATCTGGGGGTGTTACATAAGTGGTATCAGAGCGTACGTTATAAACCCCGGAGATGAGGCGATGTTAAAACAATAAATTCACTAAGATAATAAGAACTCTTGCCAAGTTCATAGTCAGACTACTTAATGTAGTGATGACATATAAAACCCTTATGGGAACTCTTAAGTATCATAATAGTAACTTAGCTCGATATCGTATTGATGAGTAAAGCGACAGACCTTGAGGCATACGAGCAGCAGCACGATAATGCTTTATATGCTGAAGATCAGCGGGTAAATTCGATGGTGTACCCTACTGGAGACCCGGAAGAGGTTCCAGCAGATAAGGAAAATCCTGTTAGGATAAGGAGCTTACCCTTGAGGAATGAGGGCTTCAGCCAGAAAGACTGTGATGATTAAGATATGGTGCTCAGAAAAGTGAGCATAAAGAACTGAGCTATTAGCAAAAGAACTGAAGATTCATGTTGGATTCATAGTTGGACTACCGGATGTAGTACCAGCAAGTAAGACGGATTGGAAGAATTACTTGAGGTCTTATATAGGGATAGATATAATCCTTAGAGACTTTCATATTAATGACAAAAGAGTTAGAATGATGCATGATTATCAAAGACATCGATATAGGACGGGGAGCAGAGTCTCCAGGAGCAGTTAAGATAGAGGCAGCAAGTGCCATATCATTGGATAAATGAATTAGTGTGAATATTGTCAATGGTAATTCTCCACGAGAAGGCAGATTTTATAGGTTATAATCTATAAGGTCGAGCTGAGATTGATCAGGTGGTTTTATTCAGGGAAATGTTCATTTTATGAATGAATCAGTTAGAAAGTAAAGACATTGGGAAGTGACAGTATGATTGGATAAAGTTATATAAGGAAGTAGTAAGCAAGACAATGATCTTAGAACCTACCGGAAGATAAGACCAGTGAGCCAAGATAAACTCATAATGAGACTACTGTCAGAGACTGAGTATAGAGTTATTTCAACTCAGTGAAATGATGAACCAGAAATGTTAGATGCATGTGATTCAGAGGAATATTAAATTCTTTCTTTGAATGAATTATTGTAGCCACCTTAAGTTTACTCCGACACGAAATTATAATGGATCAAGTAATACGATCAGCAGTTAAAGAGAAAAATGTGAGAAAATCTTCCTGGAGCTAAAAGATGAAACTGGTGACGACCCAGCATTTGCGTTGCCTCATGAAAGAAGGAGACTTTGTGCTTCCAACGACGCTTCGCATAAAGGAAATGTGTGCTTGCGCAGCACGACAAAGTACTTGCGGATGCATTCGAACAACACGGTTCACCAGGTTCGGATGGCCTTAGTAGTGCCAATTTTGTGGAACAACCAACTCCGACGGCAATGTTCCTTCCGAGACTAGTGGTTAGGTAGACTGACATTTGGTAATATTGAATCTCAGGACGTATAGGTATCAGGACGTTGTGACAAGTTTCAGTTTGAAATTGTTATTTCCCTTCTAAGGGATGTATATAATTGGTTCCTCTCCAGTGGTTAAACTTCCAATCTGATGACGATTATTTCGTTAACGATGACTGCTTATGGTTCTACCTGCTTGGTTGTTCATAGGATTATTCATCAGGTTTCGAAACTGGTCTCCTTAAATGTTACCAGTAGATGGATAGATTGACCAGAATTTCCCTGAGTCTGGAAAGGAATTCGGCGAATTTCGGCAAACCTTGTCTTTCTGATTATCAGAGAACATCATGGAAGAGAGTAGAAACTGGAGCGAACCCTGTGATTTGGGTAAGGATGCTGTAAAATGGGTTAGTAAACGGACCCTGAGCATTACAATCGATGGTAGAGATAAAATGATGAAGTGAGATTGGACGAAAACAGGAAATGTAAGTAAGAAACCAGCCGGACTAAGAAACTCCAGGATTGACTTAAGTGAAAAGGCTGTTATGCCAGGAATGGTAAGCTTGCATGGCACGCGGGATTGATAATAATAGTTGAAAAGATAAAAGTAGAGGAAAGGTGGCCGGAGATGGTGCCGAGTAGTCGATTAAGACTTATATGAAGTAAAGTTTTGGAAAGGTAGAAAGGTATCAAAGAAGAAGGCACTATGCCGGCAATTGCTAGAAAAGTAATGCTATTAGCCAACCCCAAAAATCACATATAACTTTAGTGTGGCCAGTTGAGACCAAGACACAAAGGATTATCAAGTGACTAGACCAGCAATGAAAGGACAAAGCAGGGTTGCTTCTAAGTAAGCACCGACTGCAAGGGATTCCGATATAAAGGAAATATTAATGAGATCGTAGGAATCTTCTACTGAACCCTTTGCAACCCATGTTTGGATTGGGAATTTACTAGACTTTTTGGAATGGGGTCACCCGTACTAAAGTGATTCATGTGTATACGATTGTCCAAGATTACGAGTAAAAATGGAAGTATAATGACTTGAGATGTATGATGTTAGGGTATTATAAGTACCATGAATATATTATGACTAAGGGAAGTAAACAATGAAGGTTTATGAAGAGAGTATAGAAATGGTCAGAGATGGATCAGTATGCTGTAGAAATTTTGTCTAAGGCAAAAACCTTTGAGATGAACGATAAGTACTAAGAGATTCACGTTGAACTCGACCAATATCTTCCAAAACATCCTTGCTACCATTACCAAGTTCTGTAAGAGAGCAGATAGGCATACGTTGTCTTTTGGAAGGTCAAAGAGGCTGACAACTATCTGAAAGAAGAGGTTAGCATTAAGCCACCGATCGATTATCAAATGAGAATGATTGAAAAGAGACCCTTATTAAGGATACATGATCTGATTGCCAATTATAGGATGCAAGAATTCCTTGGCAGTTGAATTAAGGATAGGATATCCATAAATTAAGATAAACCCTGGGAATGCACAAGGGATGGCATTAACCCTAATAAAGACATTGTGAATTCAGATGATATGAGTTGGATTTGCTAAGGCAACAATGACCGTAAGGATTATTAAAAAAGAGTTCTGGAAAGAACATAGATAGAATTATTAGAGTATTGATCAATGACGTCTTGCTATACCCTGTACCTAGAAAATACAGGAGGAATGATGAGGACGACCTAAGAAACCTTACAAGGAAAAAGTTAATATTCTGAGTTTCCAACTAGAAGTTTGGAAGAGAATGTAAGACAGAATAACAATAATGCCAGATGAGGCATGTATGAAACCATGATGAGGTATGGATAGAACCAAAGAAGGTTGAGATTATCCTAGAACAAGAAAGAACTAAGAGAACAAATATCCTAGGTATGATTGAGGGTAACTTTGATAAAGTTCCCACGGGAAGGTGGAAGCAATGACTTATGGAAAAAGACTGATAGTTATATTTTTTCTCCTTCAGCAAAGCTTAAGGGAGAATGCTTTCACCAAACAGTGATGAGAATGAGGTAGAAAAATTTGAGTTGGAATGTATCCAGAGAACACTGATTACAAGAAATTATTATTATCAGGAAAGGCCAATGAGGTGGCCGACAATCTAAGTATAAAGGGATAACTACAAATGTGCATACCGAGGGAACATAATGATATTTGGAAGAACCTTGAAGGTCATACCGGAGTGGAGGAATTTACATTCCTTCTGATGACTGTGCAAGAATCAACGGTAATAATAAGTTTAAGTAAAGATTCGATTCCCGATATCGTCTTAAGCAAACTACACACCTTAGAAGGTCCCGTTTTGAGGCAAACCAGGACCATGATACAAAATTGACGAAGTAAACCATTAAGTTTCCAGTCTTTTATGGAAGATGCATGAGTGATAGTTTCATCAACCTGACATAGCTGCGATGCTTGAAACTCTTCTACAATTTTATCTACTTCATGTAATATCTACATCAAGTTCAGGAACTGTTCCTTATGGATAAGGAAGAGTGATTACTTTGTCTCCCTACAGGATTAAAACCCGTATGGTTAGCTATTAATGCACTACGTAAACAACAAGCGATGGTGATTCTTCTAAGTAAGTAGATGACAACGTAAAGATAAAGAAAGTGCTGCTATTGATAAGCTAAATGGCATGTTGATGAATGACAAGCAAGTTTGTGTTATTGTACTTCTGCGTAAACAAGATAGAGAATATGAGGTTGATGATTCATGATGCTAAATGTATTCCCGTAGAAAGAATTAATGAGACTTAGAGAGAAGGGCAGTTGAGCCCGAGACTTATTAGGCCACCTGAGAGTTTAAAAGTGTTCGGAAGGTGGCATTCGAGCCAGTTTTACCCCCAAAGCTTATAGCATGGTAATAACGTGTTTCATGTGGCAAAGCTACACCAGTAAAATGCAGATGCTCAACAGATGATAAGAGTGTGAGCATGTAGATGTACGACCTAGTTTGACTTACGAAAGACAACCTGTGGAAAACCGCAGGTAGAAAAGAATAAGTGATGAGAAACAAGTTGATAGAAGTAGATTATATTGAATCTAAGTTAAAGGGATCGGCCAGAATCATTTCGGAGAATTTAAATTGGAATAATGTGATGATTATAGAGTAAATGTAACGGGATACCAATAAGGAGGTACCTAGTGCAAAAGATATCTCAATAAAGAGATGAAGGTGAAGTAAATAACAGAAGTAAATAAGAATCAGATAATAAGAAGGAGGTGATTGATAAAGAAAAGACTGGGAAAGTAACTATGGAATATGGAGCAAGGAATGTTATGAATGGATTAATAAAAGGGTTTTCTGATGAATTCTCGGGATCACAACCTGATAGTGTTAATATTATAGATATTAAAAAGCTAGTAGCGTGACATGGAATGTCAGTAACAATGGTGTCAAGCGAGAAACTAAGATTTAACCTAAGAGGTTCAAAGATTTTCCAAAAGTAAGTGTTGCTAAGGTTGAACCAGAGTACAGGTCCAGAGAATAGTGGACAAAGGAGCAAGATATGTTGACACGTGAGGTTACGATCAAATAGTATTGGATATAATTATGATTAATTTCTTCCTTAATGAACCTCTATAGTGTTAAATATAATTGATATGTTTTAATCAGTGTTTAAGTGTTACAGTGAATTATCATAGTTTAGCTGGAAGCAGTCAGAGTTTAGTGTAAACTCTGACAGATGGAAGCTCGACAGAGTTTGTCAAACTCTGTCTGGAGGAAGCGTCTACTGGTCAACAGTGATTGAAGATTTATTATGGAAGCGATATCTTTGAAGATTGGATAGCTATCAAAGAGATCGAGTTGACATAGGAGACGTGTGACAATCTGTAATTGATATCATTGTATAGCTGATTATTAGGAATATCAATTAGAGATTGTATCGTAGCTGTATGTTATATAAATACAGTTAGGTTAACCCTAGAAGGGTATCATACAACGAATTATCTTTATTGTAACCTAGCAGCTCTTTGTGATATTTTACATCACGAAGAGGGTTCGTAATACAAGAAGTTTTTAAGTGCATAAACGCTTTTACTTGTTAAACTCTCATACAAAGTTGATTATTAATTGTGTATTCGGACTATCAAGTGGTATCAGAGCCAATCTGTTACTTTATTACAGGTTAAGATCCAAACTTAAAAATAATCATGGCAGCAATTCCTCCACCAACACCTACTGTTTCTGAAAAGGCTCCTACTACTGTGAGTCGTTATGAACCAATCAGGGTTCCTATTCTGAGGCCATTAGAGTATGCTATGTGGAAGGTCAAGATGACTATGTTTCTGGAGGCTACAGATCCAGAATATCTTGACAGGATTTATGAAGGCCCTCACAATCTTACAAAGCTATCTGTTGCAGTTGCTGGTGAAGAAGCAAAAATGGTTCCAAAGGAAAAGAAGGACATGACTCCTGAAGATCTATCATCAATTGCTAAGGATGCAAAATTTAGGCATTTACTGCATAGTTCTTTAGACAATGTTATGTCTAACAAAGTCATTAACTGCACCACTGCAAAAGAGATATGGGATGCTCTTGAAGTCAGGTGTCAAGGAACTGCGGCTATTAAGAAGAATAGGAGAAACATACTCACACAAGAGTATGAGCATTTTGAGGCTAAACCTGAAGAGACCATGACAGAAACATTTGATAGATTCTGTAAACTGATTAATGATCTGTCATTGGTCAACAAAGAGTATGATCTAGAAGACTCGAATCTCAAGTTTCTTCTTTCTCTACCTGAAAAGTGAGATGTGAAAACAACCACTATTAGAGACAACTATGATCTTGCTGAAACAGAGATTGATGAAATCTATGGATTGCTCAAAACTCATGAATTGGAAATGGAGCAGAGAAACAGGAGAGCAAGCAGGAAAGGAAAGTCTGTTGCTCTTAATGTTGAAGAGAAGCCTCAGAAGAAAGAGGCAACAAGAAGGAAAATGAAGGGAAAAGCTTTGGTCATACATTCAGAAAGTGAATCACCAAACTCTGATTATGATTCAAACTCTTCTGAATCATCTGACTCTGAGGATGATGAAGAAGAAATGAGAAAAATGGCTGTGTTGATGGTGAAGACTTTCAAGAAAATGGGCTTCAAGAAAGGAAAAAGGTTTTCTAGGGATTCAAATGAAGACAGGAAAAGCTACAGGAAGTCTGATAAGAGAGATTCTAAAGGGAAGAAGGATAAGTCTGAAATTCAATGCTACAAGTGTAAAGAGATGGGTCACTATGCTCCTGAGTGCAAGAAGGGTAAAACTGGAAAGGTACTCTACACTAAAGGCAGAGATTGGGCAGATACTTCAGATTCTGATGAAGAAGTAAACTATGCTCTCATGGCTACTACTGAATCAGAAACTTCTGAAAATCAGGTACCTCTAACTACCTATGCTTATAATATTGATGACATTACTCAATTAAGAATTTATCTTAAGTCATTGCATATAAGTTATAGGGATCAGACTTTAGAAAATGAGAGGATAAAAGCTGAAAATTCTGAACTTAAGGTAAGAAATAAACTTGTTGAAGAAAAACTTGAAAACATGCAACAAGTTCAGAAAGAGAGAGATGATGCTGTTTGTAAAGAACAGAATTTGCTTCAGAAGTATAAACAACTAGAGTCAGAGTTGAATGAAGCAAATAATAAAATTAGGACTTGGACTAATTATGGAAAGGACACTCAACAGATTTTTCAAACAGACACTGTTGGTCTAGGTTATAATGAGGGAGATGAACTTAGATTTCAAAATCAAGTTAAAGTCAGAACTCATTTTGTTCACGGAACCAGTAAATTTTTGTCTGAAAATGAAGAGGAAGCTGTCAAAAGTAAACCAGTAAAAACTAGTGTTAAACAGGTTAATATTGGTTCAATGACAGATAAACAACTCAAACATAAACTGAAGGAGTTAAAATCTGTTGAGAAACAGAAAGTGTCAAACAAGAACAGAAATGGAAAAGTAGGCATCACTTCAGGAAATAAACCAATGCTTGCTAGTTATGCGCTAAGAAAGACATGTCATAACTGTGGTAGTACTAAGCATCTTGCAAATTTCTGCAAGAAAAATAAAAATATAAATTCTTTACCTACAAAGTCTGAGGTAAAGAAGGATTTTGCTAGAACTAAGCCACAGACTTTATGCACACACTGTGGAAGCACTTGGCATTCCATTTATACTTGCAGAGAATATCATGCTATCTATCATAATTACTATGAACTAAAACCCAATCTGAAATGGGTTAAAGTTGATACTACAAGTGTAAACACTGATACTGTTAGCTCAAACTCTGATAATGTTAATTCCGCTGCAAAAGCTAACAAAGTTAAGAATGCCAAAGGATCCAAGCAAGTCTGGATCCTTAAAACTAATCCTCAGTAATTGCTTGTGATTGCAGGGTAACAGGGAGGCAACCCTAGTCGTGGACAGTGGATGTTCAGGACACATGACTGGTAATAAAGCCCTGCTATCAGACTATGAGGAGAAGACTGGCCCAAAAGTTTCCTATGGTGATGGCAATGTAGGAAGAACATTGGGATATGGCAATATTAATCTTGGAAATGTCATCATCAACAATGTAGCTCACGTCCCAGGACTCAAGCATGACTTGTTATCTGTGAGTCAAATCTGTGACAAGGGATATCATGTAGATTTTCAACCTGAATATTGTGAAGTTATCAGCAAATCTACAGGAAATGTTGTTCTAGTTGGTCACAGGCAAAACAACATTTATGAAATCAAGCTTTTGATAGACTCTGTTGGACAAGCTGTTTGCCTGTCAACAAGAATGACTAGTGAAGAGAGTTGGAAGTGGCACAAGAAACTCTCACATTTGAACTTGAACAACATCAATGAATTGATCAGAAAGGATCTTGTAAGAGGACTCCCAAAGGCTCTGTTAAATGTTGATGGCCTATGTGACTCATGTCAGAAGGCTAAACAAAGGAAGTCATCTTTCAAGAGCAAGACAGAATTTTCTATCACTGATCCCTATCATCTTCTGCATGTTGATCTCTTTGGTCCAGTAAATGTTATGTCTATTGCAAGGAAGAAATATGCTTTAGTCATTGTTGATGAATACACTAGATTCACTTGGGTGTATTTTCTAGCAAAGAAGGATGAAACTGCATTAACTCTGATGGAGCATGTGAAGCTTCTGGACAAAGGATCAAGCAACAAAGTCAGAATCATCAGAAGTGATAATGGAACTGAGTTCAGAAATGCAACAATGGAAGAATTCTGCAAGGACAATGGAGTGAAACAAGAATTTTCAGCACCTGGTACACCACAACAAAATGGTGTAGTTGAAAGGAAAAATAGAACCTTAATTGAAGCTGCCAGAACTATGCTTGATGAAGCAAAATTGCCAACTTATTTCTAGGCAGAAGCTGTTCAAACTGCTTGTTTTACTCAAAATGCAACACTGATCAATAAGCATGGAAAGACACCATATGAGATGGTGAAGAAGAAGAAACCTAACCTAAAATACTTTCATATTTTCGGGTGCAAATGTTTTGTTTTGAAGACTCATCCAGAACAGTTGACCAAGTTTGAGCTAAAGGCAGATGAAGGAATTTTTGTTGGTTATCCACTGTCAACAAAGGCATTCAGAGTTTACAATCTGAGAACTAAAGTGATCATGGAATCTATACATGTTTCTTTTGATGATAAGAAGATAACTGGACTTGAAGACAAAGATGAATATAATCAACTGAACTTTGAGAATGAAGATTTAAACTCTGATGAAGGAAACTCTGATGAAACAATTCTGACAAACTCTGAACCTCTACTGGTAAACACTGGAGAAAATTCTCAGTCACAGCAAAGGGGAGAACCAGTTGAGGGGGAGCATGATCAAGATGAAGACTCAAACACTGATACTGAGTCAACTGAAAAATCTAGATCAAACTCTGATGCTTCAAACTCTGAAAATTCAAATTCTGACTCTGGGCAGTCAAGTTCAGGGGGAGTCTCAGAAAACGAAGATATATCACAACAAAATCAGGAGAGCATGGATCAAGGGGGAGGATCACATGCTGACAGAAGTCATTTGCCTTCTGCTAGGAAATGGACTAAATCACATACACCTGATTTGATAATTGGTGATCCAGATGCAAAAGTAAAGACAAGAAGTGCTACTGCAAGTGAATGTCTGTTTCATGCATTCTTGTCTAAAAATGAACCAAATAAAGTGGAAGAAGCTCTTCAAGATGCAGACTGGATAACAGCAATGCAGGAAGAGTTGAATGAATTTAAAAGGAATGAAGTTTGGACTCTAGTACCAAGGCCAAAGAACAGATCTATTGTTGGTACTAAATGGGTTTTCAGAAACAAGACTGACAGTGAAGGTGTTATCACAAGGAACAAGGCTAGACTGGTAGCAAAAGGCTATTCACAGCAGGAAGGAATAGACTATGATGAAACATTTGCTCCAGTTGCAAGATTGGAGGCAATTAGAATTTTTCTAGCATATGCCTCTCACAAGAAATTCAAAGTGTTCCAGATGGATGTGAAAAGTGCTTTTCTGAATGGAAAGCTTGAAGAAGAAGTGTTTGTTGAACAACCACCAGGATTTGTGGACCCAAAATATCCAGATTATGTCTACAGGCTAGATAAGGTACTATATGGACTTAAGAAGGCACCAAGAGCATGGTATGAGACACTTGCTCAGTTTCTTCTAGAAAGTGGATTCAACAGAGGAACAATTGACAAAACTCTGTTTTATTTCAATCAAGGAAGTGACCTCCTTTTAGTTCAAATTTATGTTGATGACATCATTTTTGGGTCTACTAATGATAAACTCTGTAAGAAGTTTGCCAAGCTCATGCAGTCCAGATATCAAATGAGCATGATGGGAGAGCTTAGTTACTTTCTAGGCCTACAGGTGAAACAAACAGATGATGGAATTTTCATTAATCAAGAAAAATATACCAGAAATCTTCTCAAGAAATTTGGTATGCTTGACTGTTCATCTGCATCAACTCCCATGGCAACAGCAACTAAATTGGACAAAGACACAGGAGTTTCAGTGGATATGACAAACTACAGGGGTATGATAGGATCTCTTCTATACTTGACAGCTAGTAGGCCTGACATCATGTATACAACCTGTCTTTGTGCAAGGTTTCAAGCAGATCCTAGAGAGCCACATCTGACAGCTGTGAAAAGAATCTTCAAGTATCTCAAGGGCACCATATCATTAGGTCTGTGGTACCCTAGAGAATCAGATTTCAAGCTACTTGGGTATTCTGATGCAGACTTTGCAGGCTGCAAGGTAGACAGAAAGAGCACTAGTGGAAGTTGTCAATTTCTTGGTGACAGACTTGTTTCCTGGTACAGCAAGAAACAGAAATCAATCTCCACATCTACAGCAGAAGCAGAGTATATTGCAGCTGGTAGCTGTTGTGCACAAATCTTATGGATGAAGAATCAATTGCTGGATTATGGATTGAGGTACAGTAATATTCCTATTTACTGTGATAATCAAAGTGCTATTGCTATGACAGGTAATCCAGTACAGCATTCAATGACCAAGCACATCAGCATAAGGTACCACTTCATCAGAGAACATGTAGAAGAAGGGAATATTGAACTACATTTTGTGTCTACAGAACAACAGCTTGCAGATATCTTCACTAAACCGTTGAGTGAAGCTACATTTACAAGACTGGTCAATGAACTAGGAATGGTCTCTGGTTCTGACTAGGAATGTTGGTTAGATTCAAATCTTACTTATGTAGTGTATTACTCATATTTCCTGATTGGTTAAATGCTAAGTGAACTCTGTTGATTAAACTCTGTTATGCATACTCTGTTAAACTCTGTCAGACAACTTGCCTGAAATCAACTGCTAATTACCAGCTAGGATCCAATGTAGCATCCGTTGATTGTAGGTTGCATCAGTTGATGACTAACTGGACTGTATCCGTTGATGTTATACAGTTTTATCCGTTGATGGTTGTGTTATACAGTCTCTAAACTCTGTCAGCATGTCTGTATGTCATTCACTATTAATCAGTTTGATAAACTCTGTGAACTCTGAGTTGATTTTTGTCTGAATGAAAACACCAATGAAGAAATATGTATGAAGCATGATTCTCAGCAATTAATCATGAATCTTTCTGAGTTATTGTGATCTAATCTTAGATTGTGCAGAAAGTTAACACAGCATGATACTGGTTCATATTTATAGCATCTCTTAGTTTATTTTGCCCTAAACTCTGAGTCTATAAATACTGTGTGCATTACCTTACAAGAAAAACTACTGATGTTGATGAACTCTAAACTCTGTTAGTTATACTCTGGTAGAATAAAAAGCTTACTGCAATACCCCAAAGAAAATGTATATAGGTTGTTATACTCCTTTGAGATTATGTTGGATACTAGGATGACCCATGAACCTATTGGTATATAATATGTGCTAAAATTCTCTGATTTTTGGTGACTAGTTAAATACTAGGATGACCCAGGAACTTATCAAAATGATAAGGGCTAAAGTTTTTGAATTTTTGGTGACTGGTTCCAACCTCTGATTACTGGAATAAAAAAAAATAAAAAAAATAAAAAAAAATAAAAAAAAATAAAAAAAAATAAAAAAAATAAAAATGAAAAAAAAAATGTATATAGAGGAGGTATAAAATAAAAGTCAATGTATATAGTTTTGAGTACTTCAGAGTTTAGCTTTCATCATACAATCAGTGTTTACTATGACAGTTTGTGCATCCAGTGTTTATTGATTTACTTTATGGATTTTATGAAAAATTAGATGCTCTAAAATTTGATTTAGTAAACTCTGCTTCACACACACATATTCACAACTGTGCAATTTATGAAAGGGTTTCGGTGATAAAGTTGGAGAATTGACAAACGCTGTTGATTCGTGATTTGTACTCTAAGGTAAATTTTCACTTGGACAATTTGAAAATCTTGGAGCAAATAGGAATTTTGACAACTGTTAATCAGTGGATTGTTGATGAATGTGTTCTTTATATGATTACTTTAATTAGTTTTCATATTCTCTTCTTGATTTATTTTCTTGCAGAACAGTTCATAAAACATAAATAAAAGTTGCAGAACACAATGAATAAGATTAGAGAAACATAATTTTTCATTGATAATAAGAAAGAGATTACAAGCAAACTTTACATCTTTTTGTTCTCTCTATCTGCTAATCTATTCAACAGGAAAATAAAAGGTCAGTCCAAACCACTCCATTGTTAGCAAAAATTCCCAGATCCCATCTTTGCCACTTTATTTGGGTGGAAGTTGAAGGGATAAGGTTATTTTTGCTGACATATTCATTAACAATGGTTGGTGGTGTTGGATGAGGATGCCTTCGAGGAGAGCCATGCCAATGTTGCTTGGAGGGCAGCATCGATGTCGATCACCCTTGCAGGTTTCTCTCTCTCGATCTCTTCCAGACCGGCATCCATTTGCAGCCACAGCGTTTCAAGCTGCCTTTCCCACTCAAATGCTTCAAATTCTTCACGCGTATAGCTGAAGATGTCCCTATTCTCGACAAGATGAAGGTTCTTTTCTTTGATGGTAAAGTTGGCCATTGTTTTTCAGAGTATTTGTTTTGAAGGGTTTGTGATTTTACAAGGGAGACTAAAAGGTTAAAGGTTTAATGAACTAATCTGAGCAAGTCTCTAGGCCTTAAATAGAGATGGGTAAGAACGAAGTTCTTAAACGCTTCGTATTCTGGTTATTAAAGCCAACAGGTAAACGCTTCAAATTCTGGTTTTACTTGGGTCCAGATATTTTAAAAGAGTATTATTTGATTTTTGTTTAAATCAAATATTTTAATGTTTTAATTTTCAACATACTCTTCTTAAAAATAAGCACACGTGACCCACTCGCCCATTAATGTGTCCCACTTACCTATTATCGTGTCCCACTACACATTAATCAAGGAACTGATTGAGTGTTTGTTACATAAAAGATTGGGTTTTTAATTACTTTAATCACTTTTGTGTCCAAACGATTGTGTATTATTCTTACATCTCACAATTCTCTTATTTTTCACTTGGGCATTCACGCAAACACCTTTTCTACATACATTTCTCTTGGAAATTCTTGCAAATTTCTTAACTCCATGGCTTCTAAAGCATTCACTGCTCTTGGTTTACGGTTTGTTCCTAACAACTATGAAGCTCCACTCTATCATGAACGCGTTCCAGAACCGTTTCATCTAATGTAGAACTTCTTGAGGGATTCAGAGATTGGACAAGCTCTGGTTGGACCTGAAACTCTCTCTGCATCTCAAATTGCTACATTTTGGCAGAATTCAGTTTATGTGGATGGAGGAGAGAATGGGACTCCTAACATCATCTTCACGTATGAAGCACAAGATTATGTGATTACTCCACAGACTGTAAGAAATACAATGGGGTTTGACACACATACTTCTTATACTCTGGTTAATGAAACTTATTTGAGAGAGATGTTACAAGAGATAGGTTACATGGAATATCTTGACAAGCTCGGCGGTATAAAAAGACCAAATCTCAGGAAGGAATGGAACTTTTTCTTTGATTGCATCACAAGGACGTTCCAGAAGAAAGTCACCAACTGGGATGCCATTCCGATAGACAGTCTCCAAATCGGGTATTCTCTACTCTATGGTACTAATTTTGATTTTGGTCGACATGTTCTGATGAGCTTAGGTGATAAACTGTCAGAATCTACTTCTGTTTATTTTGCTCGTTTTTGTCAAATGCTGTTCAATGCTTGTGTACCTGGTCTAGAAATTGATGATACTGATGAAATTGATCCTTTTAGAGTCAATAAGAGAATATTCTCTGATATGACTAACAAGGATGTTGGTAAAGCAAATCTCCCTGCTTTTGTCATGCCACTTGCTATGCAAAATTTTCTCAATCAACCACAACAACCTGAACCACAACAAGATCAACAAGAACCACAACAACAACCTGAACCACACCTTGAACCTGAGTCGGAACCGTTAAACATTGATCGTACTCAAAAACCAAACACTGAATCACCTGCTCACTCAGCACCTACAAAACAACCTTCACCCACTCCACAAACAAACTCTGAATCGTCACAATCTCCATCAGAATCAAAGTTAGCACAAAGAGTTAAGAAGGCAGTTACTGAACAACATGCAAGTGTTAAGCAGGTGAAAGAGACACAAAGAAAATCAAAGCAGACATCTTCTGAAGCTGTTTATACTTGAAGAGTGAAAAGAATAAAAATTCGGGCAAAAATACCTAAGTCACCATCTAGTGAAGAGGATTCAGATAATGTACCTCTAGCAAAGCGAAGAAAACTGATATTCTCTGATTCTGTGGATGAATATATTGATGCTCCAGAGGTCGTTTCACAGCAAACACCTCCTGTTGCGGTTGAGAAAGATGCAATACCTGCAGAGGCTGAAATACCTGCAGAGGATGAAATGCCTGCAGAGGACAAACTGCCTGCAGAAGAGGATGCTAGAGATGCTGATCAACCTACGGTTGGTCTTTCTGAAGCTGTGGCATCCCATACTGAGTTAATATCTGATGCTCACCAAACTGTTGAAGGAGGAGAAGAAATTGATCAGGCAACCAAGGTCACTTCTCAGTCTATGCCTGTTGCTGAGCCTGAGCAACATGGAGAAAATCTTGACAAGCCGACAGAAGAAATTGCTAAAATTATGGCTGAAGATGAACCTGCTAAAGCTACAAGTGTTGAAACTGGAGGTGAAAGTAGTGCAAACTCTGATGCTGCACCAGTACAAACAGATAATAAACATACACCTTTCACTCAACCTTGTACTTCTCATGAAGTTGAGAGAGCACAATTTGCAAAGAATGCTGCTGAATGGTACAAAGAGGATTGTATTTTTCCACGAGGAAGAGCAGCTGATTTTGTTAAGAAAAATGCTGATACTATCTCCAATCCAGAGATTCTTTCTTGCTTGAAAGCAACTGTAGTTCAAGTCAAAACTCTGGATAGAAGATTTGATGATACTACATTGGCAATCACTGCTTTGCGAAATGAGGTTGTAGCTAGAGAAATGAAAATGGAAAGAGATTCAAAACTAGTGACTACAAAATTCTCTAAAGCTCAAGACAATCTCTTTGCCAGGCTGAGTAAAGTTGAAGAGAATCAGTCTGACTTATCTGCTAAAATTGATTCTATTGCTACTTCCCTGGAGTTAATTACATCTATTCTTATGCCTGATGATGTCAAAAAGGGGGAGAGAGTTGTCAGAAGGGATAGTGCTGGAGATGGAGGGGCGAGTAGTAAAGCAAAGAACAAGGCTGAAGAGGCTCAAACTCTGAGAACTAGCAAGTCATCAAAATCACAGTCTGTTGGGAGAAATACTGATACTCAAGGTACTTCAAAGACCAAGAGTTTGCTGTTACCTTCTAATCCACAAACTGATGAAGAATTGGCTGCTAAGCTGTTTATTGAAGAGAATGAGGAAGGAGTTACGATTGAGGATATTGAAGCTGAAGAGAAGAGTTTACAAGAAGAACATCTTAAAGCTTTAAAGTCTGGTAAGGTACAAAGAGGAAAAGCTCCTAGACCTGTTGTTAAAGGTGTTGTGATCAGAGAAAGGGCTGATGTTAGTCAAACTCTCGATTTTCAAAGGAAGAAATTGCAGCAGAGGCTAAACTCAAGCTAAAAGGCATTGAAGGAGAAAGTTCACAAAAGAAAGTTACAACTTCTGTTGCATCGCAAGCAATGATCACATCTTTACATTCTTCTCAGTTGAAATCGGTTTTTGGGAAAGGAACAATTTATGATCCAAATGTATTATCTGGAGTCTCTATGAATGTTTCTGATGGAAAAGCTTTATCTGGCAAAGTTGGTAATAATAAGGGTGGACTAGGTTCACACAGAAACAAAAGGCAATATACTGGTCCTAGAGATCCTTCTTCACTGGTTGTTCCAGGTCGTGGTGTTCCTCAAGAGAGTTTGGACAGACTGGAATCAGTACAGTTAGTTCATCAGAAGAGTTTAAACAAGGATTTTCTTTTGTACTTCATGGCTGATGGGACAGTATTTAAAGTTGGTGAGGATGATATTGGCTTGAAATGTTGGGAAGAACTAGAGTATGTTTTATATCTTCTCAAGGTGAATAGTCGAAGGACTCAATCAGTTGCTAATGTGCTCAGACAGAGAATGACTCAGAATCTGGCAATCAGAGGAGAGAAATATAATAGCAGATGTGTTCCTAAGTACAGGGATTACAAAGGCAATCTCATTGAAATGAAGAAAGGTACTGCAAAGTTAAAGACTGATTTGGGAGTTACAGTACTTGATTTCAATTCACAGTCAGAAAAAGTCAGATTTATCAGACTAGGAAATGAGATGAGAAGGAACAAAATTTATGATCTTAGGGCTGCTATCTATCAGACAGATGAAAGTGATCCTCAGCTCAGAGAAATTAAAGAAGCTATGAAGATTGAGCTTGAAAATGCAGAAAGAAGATTGCTGATAGACTATCTCAGAGCTATGCCAGATCTTGAAATGATAAGAGATTAAGGTCTGTAAGGATTTTCTTATTCTCTGAAGTTTTTGTTAAGTAGAAGCTTAAACTCTGAATTTATGTAAACACTGTATTTGTTTATTTGTTTTGACATCATCAATTATTGTCATTAACTTGTGCATTTTTGCTAATGAACAAGTTGGGGGAGATTGTTAAATATAATTGATGTGTTTTAATTAGTGTTTAAGTGTTACAGTGAATTATCAGAGTTTAGCTGGAAGCAGTCAGAGTTTAGTGTAAACTCTGACAGATGGAAGCTCGACAGAGTTTGTCAAACTCTGTCTGGAGGAAGCGTCTACTGGTCAACAGTGATTGAAGATTTATTATGGAAGCGATATCTTTGAAGATTGGATAGCTATCAAAGAGATCGAGTTGACATAGGAGACATGTGACAATCTGTAATTGATATCATTGTATAGCTGATTATTAGGAATATCAATTAGAGATTGTATCGTAGCTGTATGTTATATAAATACAGTTAGGTTAACCCTAGAAGGGATTTAAGGAATATAAATTCGAAAGTTAGTAAGAAAGATGGAGAATGATAGTATTAATATTAAGAAGATTCCCGGTAAATCCTAATTAAAAATCCGTGAGATATTCCTATGAACGATCAATCGAAACGAGCAATAATCGGACAAAGAAACAAGCAGAGAGCCAAGATACAAGCATGTGCAAGTGGATAGGATCAAGTAACCAAGCTAGTTACAAAGCTAACTAGTAACATTAGAAATCAAACCATTTAGTAAGCTTAAACACCTCATCTCACCACAAAACATTAACACATGTCCAAGATGATGCATGGGATGACTTAAGCACTTTAATAAAGCCACTTTATACAAGATATTTTCCATACATCACAATAATGCACATTAGATTAGATGAGAGCAAAAGAAAAGCAAGACAACTCCATTCTCTCCACTTTCTTAAACCTGCCCAGCAAGAATCACTATGAAAGAAAAATTCATATCTCCATTTCTACCCATGATAAAATCACCAAATTTTAACCATAGCTTCTCCACTCCATGGGCAAGGTTCGTTCTAAATTTCATAGCAATCAAAGTAGTATAGCCTAGTCAAATCCATGCTCAAAGTTGGGGAAACAAATCTGCCCAATTTCTGTCCAGTGGAAAAAGAGGCCTCAAAACCCTAGCTAGGAAGCTTCAAATCTGATGATCTAGGACTCAAAACAAATCTTATGAAGAGCCCAAGATGTGGTAAAAATTTGAGAGCTAAATTCTTATTTTTTAATTTTCTATGATTTTTACAAGTTTAGGATGAATAGTAACTTCCAAGAACTAATCTTTGATTTCTTGTTTTCTTTGGTTGATCCAAGCTTTGTTAAGGCTATACAAGGACTAGATCAAGCTTAGTAAGGCTAGTACATACTCCAAAGAAGGTAATCATCTGAAGAAACCCTAGATATTAGTTTAAGTTTTGATGATTATTGGATGATTTTGAGATTAGTAATGAAATGGTGTATTATAAGCATGATTATGTAATTAGCTTTATTGATCTAAGAGATGTAATGAATATGATGGTGAAGTATGATATTTCTGGACTTGTTGAGATGAGAATCATGTGTATAAGATGTATGTATGCCCGGTGTGGCTTGGTGATCGTTGTAACAATTTGGAAACGTCCGATTTATAGCCGTCGTAATGCCGAATTTTTGTTAACACTTAAAAACCAAACATGGCAGTTAATATAATTTCCTGACCTTGGTAATATTGCGACTGATCCTTGTAGATCTCGAGCCATAGTTCTTTTTGGCATGAGAATCGAAACATTCTGACTTACGGTTTAGGAGTTATGGTTAAATTACTAAAATTGGTTCGGAACCGTAAGTAAAAGTTCGTAACTTCAATTGAACCTCGTAAAGCATGTTACTCAGTGGCGAATCTTGGTAAATAAATACTAGGGGTCATAAGGAAGGTACGAAAGAAAACCACATATCAAACGGATCGTTTTCCGATTTTATAAAAATGTTGGAATCGAAGTTAAACGCGAACGAACCCCTAAAAACCCGCTTGGTTATAACTTTGGTAAAACACTTAGAAAACGAACGATAAAACTCGAAGTATAATCTCGGTTCGTAATCGATCGACTTTAGAACTTATATGACTTAAGTTTATACCGAGTGTGGGTACGGTGACATGTTGTAATAATGAACAAATGTCGGATCGTATCAGTAATGAAAAGAGTTACACTAAAAGGTGTATAACGAGATAATTCGAAAACGTGTTTCGACTTAAGTGAAGTTATACTAAGACTTTTAAAACGTGTTAAGTGGTTAATCTCGAATGTTCTGATTGTTTATAGATCATCGAGCAGACCCAGGACACGCTATCTCTACCCACACCCGATTACAAGGCAAGTTTCCAATACCTTGGAACTGTTGTTGTGATAATATGTATATCTGTTGTTTCTGATACATATGTCATAGCATGCATGCCTATTGTCAAATTATATTATGATACCTGTCCCCTGAATTGATATTGGCTTATAGCCTAGATACGAGTTATCTGTTATAAGCCGGATTGTTTTGGTAAGACCCTTAGCGAAGGGCATATGATATTCATTATTAAATATAGACCGGGAGTCGGTATTTTGAGATATAGATAGTCGTGGAAACCCGGAGGGATTCCAACGACAGATTATTATTTATCTGAGGAATGTTATTATTAAACGTTATTTATATTTCCATAAAGTATCAATTACTTGGAAATATTTCGAGGAATGTTATTCGAGTATTATCTCAGTGGAGAGATATTAAATGAATGTTAGTTTCGAATATTCATTTAGAGTTGATTATTTAATGAATATTATTTTGATATTCATTAGGATGTTATTTATTAAATGAATATTACTTTTGAATATTCATTTAAGGTTTTATGTACTTGATGAATATTATTTTAAAATATTCATTGGAAGTTCTATTTACTTAAGGAATATTATTTCGATTATTCCTTTAAAATTTTGATTACTAAATGAATATTATTTGGATATTCATTTAGAAGATATTTATTAAATGAATATTATTTTCAAATATTCATTTAAGGTTGGACTTATTTATTGAATATTATTTTAAATATTTATTGGAGTTTAATTATTTAATGAATATTATTTCGAATATTCATTTAAGGAGGGATTTATTTAGTAAATAATTCCATATATTCATTCGAGGATTACTTACGAGCAATATTATGATTTAATAATATTCCGTAATTATTATTGAGTTGATAAATATTCTTGGAATATTTATTTAATTCTTTTAAATTCTTTTTAAAATGATTTATATTATTCGGAGATTATCTTTCACCTCCAGATATTATGTAAAATATTTCGAAGTCTTTTTTTTTTTTACGACTATTTTATCAAGGAAAGGTTCCCAACTCTTTATTTTTCATTTAAATCTATCTTAAAGAGGATTTAAATGCTCGCTCAAACTTCCATGTTATAGGGGAACCTACTTGAGCAGTGTTATTTATCTTGTAGACTTCCCGGTCATAAATCTCATAATTTATCCTTTTCACTCGCAACTTGGTTGCTATGGACTCATTAAGTCTATGTGTACCTTCTCATCATTCGAGGGGTAAGATTGTTGGAACAAGTTGATATCCATTAACAAGCAAAAGCTTGGGAAATGTTGGTGAATTTTCCTTTCCAACTAGATACGACTACTTTGTGGAGTCTTATCAACAAGTATTTCACTTGGGGAAGGGAGGACAAACTCTACGTTTCGATGCTGTGGATTTATTCGAACTAGGAGTCGTGTGTAAGAGGCCGAGTCGCGCGGTCCATCACAAGGCCTAACCATTGGCCAGGGAGTTACTATTAAAGGCAATCGACAAGTGGAGCCGTCAGTTCTTCCTTCTACCGGTAGTAAACTATATTGGGCTGTACCATCCATGACTGATCATCAGGGAGTGGGACAGCTGGCGCGTGATAACTCCAGTATTGGTTCATCTCCCAAATTTGGAATTCCCTGCAACACGTATCGAAGAGACTTCTTTCAGGTTGACGGTGTCTTCCGCAACACGTATCGAAGAGACTTCTTTCAGGTTGTAGGACTTCGAAAAATGTTAATAACTGGAATTGCAATATTTTCCTTGCAAGTTCCTTTATATGATAAATGATAATATCTGGCTTATCTTTTACATAGCAGATATTCCCACCTATATATGCATTTTGAGTTACCTCGTAACTTCATTGTTCATGTTATTCTGGCATCATTTCCGTAAATACATGGCATATGGTTTGAAAGATACTTTTGAACTGTTATATATTATCGTTCAGTTAAATATTATTATTGGTGGGCTATTGCTCACCCTTGCTTTATTATTATATCACAATAACAGCTAGACCAGATGACTCGCACAAGGCGCACTTGACGCTGGCGAGGACGATGAGACTACCAGAGCCGAAGAGAAAGCTATTGGTAGGATAGATTCATTCTTTCAGTACCAAATATATGGACTAGTATGACTTACGTAAATGGATGGCATAGAGTGTGTATTCATATTGAAATTTTTTTTGGTTGTAAGAACTCATAATGTGTTTAATAAAATTTGATTATTACTCTGATTTCATCTCTGGGACTATAAGGGGTGTGTTTTATATTGTTGTGTTGGGTCATAAATATGTAAATTATTTTATGTTGAGGTAAGTTCAAGTATTGTGGACAGAATTGGAGACCGAAACGACGGGATCCCGGATCCCGGATCTGGGGGTGTTACATTTACCTACTACTAATAGGTTTCATGCTATATACCTATTGCTGAATGTTTACATATTATTTATATGCAATTAATAGCTCGCAGGATGGTCGCTATTCACTTGAAGCAAATAGCTTCTAGGTTCCATGATGTTTACCTGTGGCTAACAAGTTTTCTTGATATTTTCTTGTAGCTAACTGTAAATAATTTCCATGATATTCATCTGCAACTAACAATATGCAGGTTCCTTGATACTTACTTGAATCTTATAGCTAACAGCTTCCAGCTTGTAGCTGCCATTCTGCATCTTCTGTCTAACAGCTTGCAGGTTCACTGATGATCAGCTACATCCAACAGCTTCCAGACTTCTCAAGAAAATAAGATTAAAGTTGGAATGGGCTGATATATTACATGAGAAAGAGACCTAAGTGCTCGGGGGGTAACTCGGTTCCCCAGCATCCAACTATAGAGAGGAAAAGGGGTTCCCATCGAAAGTTCACATGAAACAAGGGGCTTTCACCCTCTACGTTTAGCAACGGAAACCGGAACCCGGATTGGCACGATAAGAACAAAGATAAGTTCTACTCTACCACCTTTTCATATTCACTATCATGCATGTTTTCCACACTTATAAAGAAGAATTTTCAACATTCATTTGAAAACTTTGTTGAGATGCATGTTCTATCAAAAAGATCATTGTTTTGCCTTACATAAATTCACAAGCATCTGAATATGGCATTTTATCGAAATTGCTAGATGAAACTGTCGAGTAGGTACCTAGGCACGCTATATGCCCCACATGTTACCACTTGAAAAGACATGGCAGCAATTGAGGGTGTCTCCACGACCTTCCATTGGTTCCCCTTAAGACACGCATACGAGATTATTAATGACGTTGTCAAACATATGAGATTATGTGTTGCCTCCTGAAAATTCATGCGAGTACAAATCACTTACAACTTATAGGGGAAGTCCTCAAAATACTCATTATAGGAGAAGTCCTCAAAATACTCAACAGAGTCTTAAGGGATCCGATGCGTTGGAATAATGGAAACATCTAAAAATTGTGGCACAATGCCTGGAAAAGTATGTTCGCCAAGGTCATTCTTGATCGAAGAAGCGACAACATACATTTTTCATAAAATCATTTGCACTAGCATATTCATAATTTTATGTATGCATCAAATATGTGTGATCTTGTGCAATATCTTTAAGGGCTACTTAGTCCTCATTACTTATCTCTTTTTCTAGTTGTCTTGGTAGCCCAGGTTTTGGACGCTTGAGGCATCCCTACAACCGCAGGAGCTTCAGGACATCAAGGTAGAGAAAGGAAGCATCTCAGAGTGTAAAGTCATGATTCAAAAAAGAAATGTCGGAAGCCGGTAGCTCCATGATATGAAGCCAACCAGAGTACCACGAATGATATTAAGTATAAGATATCCTTGATTTGAGAACTCACATTGAAATATGCATGTAGAAGCAGAGTGTTTCCTGTTTCTTACACCGAGTTAGCTCATGTAAGCTTGGGAACATGATGCGGAAGCTGTATACTTCTCTGAGAGAATAATAAGAAAGGATTGGACCTTACCTTGTTCTGGTTCCTCTTGCACTCATGCTTCAAGGAACCGAGGGGTAGTTGTTGTGACCAAAATCTTGCATGGATCAGATTTAGGCCCATGATGAGTTTTGGGTCCAATCCACAAGGAAAGAGGATGTTTTAGAGGGCTTCCAGGGTACCCGTGGTAACCCATGAAAACTGGTGATAGGGTTCCTGGATAATATGGCTCTTGGATAACAGGGTTCCCGGATAATAGGGCTCCCGGATAATAGGGCTCCTGGATGACAAGGCTCCCGGAAAGCAGGCTTCCCAAATAGCCTACCAGAGGGGCTACCGGAGGGGCTACCAGAGGGGCTACTGCCGGAACCCCCAACTTCCCCTGAAGCCTGGTAAGAAACACATATTCAAACTAGGACAGCCATCAAGTGGGGCTTCCAATATGGCTTCCATAATTGGGCTACCAGAGAGGCTACCGGAGTTAGGCTACTGGGTGGTACCCCCAGCTTCCCCCGGAAGCCTGATAAGGCCGCCAGATTGGATAAGGCAGACCTCCTACTTTTTAGGAGCACGTCTCTACAGCTGAAATACACCTCTAAACGGATAATTATTCAGTTATTTGAGGATATACATCATAATTACATGATAAATCCTTCATTCTTGAGATAAACATCAATGGATAGGCTTCCAACAGTCCTAATACAGCTTGGAAACCTCATAAATACATCATATTCAGTTGATACACGTAAATATCGATCATTATCTCATCATAAACGAGATAACTCATCACAAACAACCGAACATATCAATCAAGAACTACATACGGGCTTGATCCACTATAAATAGTGGTATGTAGGCAGTTTACGGGGCTTGTTCTCGAAACGCACGTTGATACTAAGAGCAAGTATACTCTGGGGCACGTTTATTCTCATAATTATGGTTCTTATCAGGCCAACATTCGGTCCTTGAGCTCTAATTCCCGTAGATTCAGTCTGATCCTTCGGGGAACCACCTTCCCGTGTTCTTCGGTAACCCCTAGCCGTGAGCCTTCCCGGGCGGCTAGCCATAAATCTTTGACTGTGAGCCTTTCTGGGCAGTTGGGCGATTCCATATTTAACGGCGCTATTCCAGCAACGACCTCCACGTAGTTGTGCTAAAATCCTCCCACAACAATATATTATGTTGGTGTGTTATGTCATTGTGTATTATTATATATATATACATATATATATATATATATGTATATATATAAACATAAACACACATAAATACGCAACACACAATGACATAACACACCAACATAATTTAGAGGTAGATTTAGGGTTGAGAAAGAAATACCTCAATGAATAATGGGCAAATTAGAGCAGATGGATTCATGAATAAAATAAACCAATGAGCTACGTCACTCTTCTAAAGGATATTATTGGTTCATACAATTGAAATGGTGCAGGAAGAAAGATTATGGCGAGAAAAATCACCAACGAGAAGAGAAGATGAACCACCGCCAATAACAAGGGAAGAAGAATTACCAGTGATAAGGTCTCATCAAACTTGGCTTGATAACTATTTTGATGAGGATGATATAGACCTTGATTATGATACTATGTACTCCGTTGAAGATATAGTAGATCGTAATTATCTAACTAATTATGATGAACTGGTGTAAGCTAGGGAATGTGTTACTCAATTCAAACTTAATAAGAATAAGATGGTATTTGATAGAACTTCAAAACTGATAAATCAGTTTACAGAAGAAGATTGTGATGGACTATCTGATGATTCGAATTCAAGCTATAATGTTGTTAGTTCTGAAGTATCTGATGATGATCATGCAACTAGGCGAAAGTAAAAAATTTGTTAATTTTTTGAAGAAAAAGTCTTTTTTTGCTTGGGCATGAAATTCACTAGTCCTGCATAATTAATAGATGCTATCACCAAATATAGATTACAGGAAAGAAGGGCTGTTAAACTTGTTCAAAAAACAAAAAACATAGGAGAAGTGGAGCAAGTGGACATAAAATGACAAAAAAATGGAAAATTATGACTTGTTCATTGTGTTTCAAAACTGGACACAATAAGAAGGGATGCCCAAAGATAAAAGTTCTAAAGATCAGTCAAGCGGATGTGCAAGTATTGCTAAAGATCAATCAATTGGATAACTTTTTTGTCACAAAAGAACAAAAGAACCGGTAAGCTATTCAAAATTCTAGTAACTAGCATTGTTTCATTCTTTGTTTGGCCGAATACACACTTATAATCAACTAAGTATGAGAGAATAACAATAAGTTCTTTAAAAACTTTAAAAACTGTTTGGAATTAACTTCTCTCTCAGTGATGTAAAATATCACAGAGAGCTGCTTAGGTTACAATGAAAGATATTATATTACATGATGGATACCCTTCTAGGGTTAACCTAACTGTATTTATAAGATATACAGCTACATACAATCGATAATTGATTCGCCTATAAATCAGCTATACAAATGTTATCAATTATGATTGCTACACATCTCCTAAGTTAACTCAATCTCTTTAACAGCTATCCAATCTGTAAAGATATTGCTTCCACAGTTATCTTAAATTAATCTTTAATCACCGTTGACTGGAGACGCGCTTCCTCCAGACAGAGTTTAACCAAACTCTGTCGAGCTTCCATTGTCAGCGTATAGCAAACTCTATCAAGCTTCCAACTGTCAGAGTTTAACTAAACTCTGACTGCTTCCTGTTTCAAGCTAAACTCTGTTTTTACCTGTAAAACTTAAACACTGATATTAACCATATAAATTATATTTAACAATCTCCCCCAACTTGTTCATTAGTAAAAATGCACAAGTTAACAATAATTGATAATGTCAAAACAATTTCATACAAACACAGTGTTTATTCAAATAAGCAGAGTTTAAACTTGACTTAACAAAAATCTCCAGAAAATAAGAAAAATTCTTACAGACTTTAATCTCTAATCTCCTCAAGATCTGGTGTTGTTCTGAGATAATCTATAAGCAATCTTCTCTCTGCATTATCAAGTTTAATCTTCACAGCTTCCTTGTTCTCTCTCAACTGAGGATCACTCTCATCAGTTTGATAAATAGCAGATCTTAAATCATAGATTTTGTTCCTCCTCATCTCATTTCCCAGTCTGATAAATTTTACTTCCTCTGACTGTGAATTGAAGTCAAGTACTGTGATTCCCATATCAGTCTTCAGCTTTGCAGTACCCTTCTTCATTTCAATGAGATTTCCATTCCAGTCTCTGTACTTAGGAACATATTTGCTGTTGCACTTCATTCCTCTAATTGCCAAATTTTGGAGCATTTTCTGTCTGAGCACATTTGCAACTGATTGAGTCCTTCGACTATTCACCTTGAAAAGATACAGAACATGTTCTAGTTCTTCCCAATATTTCAAGCCAATATCATTCTCACCAATTTTAAATACTGTCCCATCAGCCATAACTGTACTGATTCCAGTCTGTCCAAACTCTCTTGAGTGACACCACGACCTGGAACAGCCAGTGAAGAAGGATCTCTAGGACCAGTATGTTGCCTTCTATCTCTGTGTGAGCCTAGACCAGCTTTATTATTTCCAATCTTACCAGACAAGGCTCTTCCATCAGAAAAATCCATAGGAGCTCCAGATACTAGATTTGGATCATGAAGTGTTCCTTTACCAAAAAATGATTTCAACTGAGAAGATAGAGGTCTAGACACAACTTGTGTAGCAACAGAGGTTGTGTTTTCTTTCTTTTGTACAACTTCTGTAGAAACAGAGGTTGTATCTTTCTTTTTTGAATCTTCTTCATCCATAGCAATGCCTTTCAGCTTGAGTTTAGCTTCAGCTTCTGTTGATTTCTTAGATAAACATGATTTTTGATCAGCATCAACATTTTCCTTGATCACAATGCCTTTAAGAACAGGCCTAGGAGCTTTTTCTTTCTTCTTAAACTTTCCAGACTTTAAAGCTTTCTGATGTTGTTCTTGTAAATTCTTTTATTCAGCTTTAATATCTTCAATAGTAGCTCCTTCTTCATTTTCTTCAATAAATAATTTAGCATCCAACTCCTCATCAGTTTGTGGATTAGAAGATAATACCAGACTCTTGGTCTTTGAAGTACCTTGAGTATCAGTGTTTATCCCAGCAAACTGTGATTTAGAAGACTTGCTAGATTTCAGAGTTTGACGTTCTTCAGCTTTGCCCCTGCCTTTGACTTTATTACTTGCTCCTCCATCTCCAACATTATCCTTTCTGATCAGAGTTTGAGATTGCTTGCATTTGTCTTTAGAAACTCTCTCCCCCTTTTTGACATCATCAGGCATGAGAATAGATGTGATTAACTCCAGAGAAGTAGCAATAGAATCAATCTTTAAAGACATGGCATTTTGATTTTTCTTCAACTTTGCTCAGCCTGTGAGACAAAGTTTCTTGATTCTGGGAAAGATATTGAAACTTGTTCTTGCTATCGAGTTTAAGCATATCATCTCCTCTAACAACTTCATCTCGAACATCAGAAATGGCCTTTTGACAATGATCAAATCTAGAATTGAGAGTCTTCACTTGGACAACAGTAGCCTTGAGACAGGATAGAATCTCTGGATTTGTGATTGTTCTGGATGTTCTCTTGACAAATTCAGCTGCTCTTGCAACAGGAAAGATGCAAGTTTCTTTGTACCAATCAGCTGAAAATTGTTCAAAGTGTTCTTCTTCAGCATCTGCTTGATTTGAAGGGCCAGCAAAATCATTAATTTTAGCAGAGGTCTGTACTGGTAAACTCTGAGAAGAGCTTGACTTAGTACTCCCTTCAGTTTCAATTTCAGTTTCAGCTTCAATATGATCAGTTGATGCAGGAATTGGACGAGACTCATCAATAGTTTCTACAACAGTGTCTGCAGTATGTTCAACATTCTCTGCAACACGCTCTACAACATCCTTTACATATTGTACAATAGGCTCAGAGATTGTCTCCATGGGTGGTTGATCAATTTCCTCACCCTGTTCGACAGATTGATGAGCATCAGAGATTAACTCAGTGTGAGAAGCCACTGTTTCTTCATGTACCACAGTGGTTTGATTTACTGCATTAGTTTCTTCAGAGAAAACAGCAGGTGAAGAGATTGGAATGTCCATGTTCTCAGAGAATGGAAACAATGGCTCAAGAATTTCATCCATTATAGCATCAGCATTACCATCTTTGTCTATCTCAACAGCAGGTATTTCCTTAGAAATATCCTCTGGAGCTTCAAAATTCAATTCTTCATCAGATTCTTCAATAATTAGTCTCCTTCTTTTAACTGGAGGATTCACTTCTGTTCTCTCTTCTTCTGAGATAGAATCATCTAGTATAGATGGAGATTGAGGTTTGTTATCCCTTTCCTTTCTAGCTCTCTTTGGCTTAGAAGCTTCAGCAATCCTGTGCTTTCTTGGTGGCCTTATAGCCCTGCTTTTCTTTGGCTTTCTTGGTTTGGATTGTGGTTGAGGTTGAGGTTGTATTGTGGTTAAAGGTTGAGGTTCAGGTTGAG
Source organism: Saposhnikovia divaricata (assembly GCA_036435485.1). Taxonomy (NCBI): domain Eukaryota; kingdom Viridiplantae; phylum Streptophyta; class Magnoliopsida; order Apiales; family Apiaceae; genus Saposhnikovia; species Saposhnikovia divaricata. Next base: position 42,892,725 of record CM071599.1, read on the forward strand.
AAGTAGTAGCAATGGTGGGTGGAGATGTAGGTTTAGAGATTGGTTCAGTGTTTATGGTTATGTGAGGTTCAGTGTGTGTGGGTTGAGGAGGTTCAGTGTTTGTGGGTTGAGGAGGTGACTGTGGAGGTTCAAGTATAGGTTCAGGTTCTGGTGCTTGTGGTTCATATGGTTGATTGAGAAAGTTTCTAAGGGCAAGTGGGTAGATAAACTCTGGAACTTGCTCCTTGTTAGCATCTTTATTTGTCAAATCAGAAAACATTCTCTTATGGCATTGAAAGTGTTGAATAACATCCTCATCAGAAATTACCAAATTAGGCAAACAAGCAGAGAATAAACATTGACAAAAACATGAGAAATAAACAGTTGTTTTAGACTCTGCTAGTTTTTCACCTAAATTCATAAGAACTAATCTACCAAAATCAAAGTTACTCCCATTAAGAAGAGAATACCCGATTTGAAGACTATCAGTGGGAATTGCATCCCAGTTGGTGACTTTCTTTCCAAATGCTCGAGTGATGCAGTCAAAGAAAAAGCTCCACTCCTTCCTGAGCCTTGGCCTTTTAACATTCCCAAGCTTATCCAAAGGGCCAGAAAACCGCAGTTGCTGTAACATTTCTTTCAATTGATTCTCACCAGCCACAGCGTATGAGGTGTGAGTATCAAAATCCAAAACATCTCAAACAGTTGCAGGAGTGATTACAAACTCTTGATCTTCATGAGTAAACACAATAGATGGAGTCCCATTCTCTCCACCATCATCATAAATAGAGTTTCTGCAGAAAGTAGAAATTTGTGTGGCAGAGAGTTTTTCTGGTTGTACAAGAGCTTGACCAATTTCAGAATCTCTTAAGAAGTTCTGAATCAAATGAAATGGTTTTGGGGCTTTATTAGTGTTTAGTATTGCTGCATAGTTGTTAGTAACGAAAGATAATCCCTGAGCCACAAAATTCTTGGTTGCCATTAGAACAGATTGTTAGAAAAGAGAGTGCGTGGAAAAGTGTTTGTGGAAATGCTTAAGTGAAAGTAACAGAGAAATTGTGTGTAATGTTGTGTGTTCGTGGGTGTAAAAGTGAAAAAGTGAATAATGAAATGAGTTTGATTAGATCTGTAATCGAAAATTAAAACCCAATCGTTTTAGACATTAAACACGCAACCAATTTCTTGTTAATTGTGTGAGTGGGACACGTGTCACGTAACCAGTGGAACAGTTATTTACACGTGCAGTAATAATGCCTATTATTACTGCTGTTCTCTCTCCTATTTCCAATAAGCTTTAACTGTCTGACACCATTAAACAACTGGCACGTATCACATGCAAATTTCAAAAACTCTTTTTGTACTCCAAGTATATGCTTTGTCTGAAATAAAATATTACCTTAGAGTACTCAACAAAATCTAACAGTGTTTATCAATTCTCCAACTTAATTACTGTTATCCTTTCAAACACTACACAGTTGTGAATATGAGTGTGTGTAGAGCAGAGTTTACTAAATCAGTATTTAGAGCATCTAGTATTTCATAAAATCCATAAAGTAAATCAGTAAACACTGGATGCACAAACTCTCATAGTAAACACTGAATGTATGATGAATGCTAAACTCTGTAGTAAACAATTTATACAGAAATATTTAATTAATTTATAACCCCCTATTTATTTTTTTTTGGTTTTTGGTTTTCTCCAGTAATCAAAGGTTGAAACTAGTCACAAAAAATCCTATAATTTTAGCCCTTATCAATTTGATAAGTTCTTGGATCTTCCTAGTCTTCGACTAGTCACCAAAAATTAGAGAATGTTAGCCCTTACTATATACCTGTAAGTTCCTGGGTCGTCCTAGTTACAAACATGATCTCAAAGGAGTTCTAACAGTCTATATATATAAGCTTTGGGGTTATTCTAATAACAGAATCTAATTTAACAGTGTATAACTAACAGAGTTTAGAGCTCATTATCATCAGAAATTATTTATGAGAGACAATGCACACAGTATTTACAGACTAAGAGATGCTATAAATATGGAACAGTATCATGCTGTGTTAACTTTCTGCACAGTTTAAGATTAGATCACAGATAACTTAGAAGGATTCATGACTAATTACTGAGAATAATGTTTCATACATGTATCTTCATCGGTGTTTATGTTCAAAAAGAAACATTATCAGAGTTTCTCAGAGTTTATCCAACAGTCAACAGTGTATGACTTAAAGAGCATGCTAATAGAGTTTAACAGTCATTGAGCAGAGTTTGCATAACAGAGTTTAACATACCACAGAAATATGATCAACACATTACATAAGTAGAGTTTTGAGTCTAACCAATATCTCTAGTCAAAACCAGAGACCATTCCTAGTTCATTTACTAGCCTTGTAAATACAGCTTCACTCAATGGCTTGGTGAAGATATCTGCAAGCTGTTGTTCTGTAGACACAAAATGAAGCTCAATATTCCCTTCCTCTACATGTTCTCTGATAAAATGGTACCTTATGCTGATGTGCTTGGTCATTGAATGTTGTACTGGATTACCTGTCACAGCAATAGCACTTTGATTATCACAGTAAATAGGTATTTTACTGTACCTCAATCCATAATCCAGTAATTGATTCTTCATCCACAGAATCTGTGCACAACAGCTACCAGCAGCAATATACTCTGCTTCAGCTGTAGATGTAGAGATTGATTTCTGTTTCTTGCTGTACCATGAAACAAGTCTATCACCAAGAAATTGACAACTTCCACTGGTACTTTTTCTGACCGGGGGTTTTCGAAAATGTTTTGAGTTCGAAAGAGTTCGAGTTTGAAAGTGCTAAAGGTATCTTGGATTAACTTTGTCTTTAAAATAATGAACAATAATTAATAAATGATATTTTAAGATTTAATATTAATAATTTATAAAATAATTATTTAATTAAATAAGTTTTTAATCCAAGATAGGTATTTTGAGTATTTACGAAGATATAAAAATAATTACTTGAGTATACGATACTCCCCGAATGACCCTTCGGGTTTTCGCAATTTAATTACGATATAATAATATACCGCTCCCCGGTCAATAGTATATACGGACCGCTACGACCTCTATTGCTAGAGTCGTTGTCCGAAGAAAACATTTCATTCTAAGTTCAAGGGGTGCAAACATATATGTACTTATACATCTCAATTTCATCGATACTTCGATAAACATAAACATTTGATATGATTGAAAACTACAAACACAACAGTGAAAGTCCTTGTATATGTAAGTTTTAAAAAGTAAACTTGCATAAGTAGAATCAGGAACATAATATCTTGAAAATAAATGCTGAGGGTTGGAAAACTTGCCTTGGGAAGGTTGGGGTGGTTGGGCTCGTGGAGTGGAGCGACAATCTATAAATATCCAATATTCGCTCGTTAGTATCTTAGCAACACCACTTAATCATAATGTTTTAAAGAATACAAGGCCATCTTAGCGACTCCACCATTTGACCCACTAACCCTCCTATATGACCATGTCATCACATTATCACATTCTTTACCCATTCAACTCAAATCTATTCCTCAAACTCGAAACTCAAGTGAATACTCTTAAAACTACTTTAAACTAATCTCCTAAGTGGTTTTTAACTTGCGCGGATTTTACTCCAACATTTCTATAAAATTGAAAAATACATATTTTAATCCAATTCTCTTTGGGTAGCCTTCACCACTGCATTTACTAGCTTCTCTAATTTTTCCATGATCCTACATAAATTTTTAGGGGTTTAAACAAGGTTCACAAGGGGACCATTTAGTGCAGTCCGGATTCCAGAAACACGTTTCACTTCTCAGGCCATAACTCAAAATCTATACATCACCTAGTCATGAACCTTATATTTCTGGAAACTACATTCAAATACCTTTCCAACAATATATATTAGGACTTCAGGGGACAAGATTTAGGGGTTCAAAACCCTCCTACAAGACAGTACAAGTTCCTGGAAAAATACTCAGCATGCTTATACCACTTAACCAACCAAGAATCTTATATACACATCCCAACCATCATCTAATCCACCAAGATCATACTTTATAACATACATGGAGTTACATACACTAACCACAAGCTTAAAAATCACAACCACAACATTTAAACTCAAGATCTACATCATCCATAATTTATATGTCCAAGATTCACATTAATAACCATGGATCTAACATTAAACATCACAAATACTACATGGCCAAGAGGGGTTAGGGTTTTTATACCTTCTTGATGTTCTTACAATCTCAAACAAGATTGGTTAACCTTGGGGAAGCCTTACTCTATGCTCACCATCTTCAATCTCACCAAAGAAATCAAGAACATGGAAGTGGGTTTCCTGACTGGAAAAACACGCCCCAAAGATCAGCCAAAACGAAGCCCTTGCACTCGTTTCCTGGTCGAGGATCCTGAATGAACGTTGTAGAGTGTCTTAATAGATTTCTAACCATATAAAGAACAAAAAATTTCATTGAGTAATGAAGTCTCTAGGCCCGTTTTAGTGAGCTCCTTTCCTGCTGGGCAGAATGGAGTATTTGGTGTTTGTTTTGTTTGATTAAAGTGATAAAGTGATCAATAATGCTTGATATTTTCACTTGGATGCATCTTATCTTCTTGCCATGTGGTGTCATCTCCTCATTGGTTCATTTGGATTACCTTTATCCATCCATAATTGCAAGCAAGTCCCTTGCTTTATACATATTGTTTCCAAGTCCTTCCTTCCTTTTCTTATTTGCACCAAGGGGCTTCCCTTCTTGTATATTTACTAAATCAATATGTTACAACTTATATGTTGCACTTCATTGTAATAGTGTGGCCCAATACCTCAAACAATCGTTGTGTCCAATTTTCTTTGTATTTTCTCTTTATCTCAGAAAAAAATTATCGCTTTTTCTAAATTGTTCTCATTTCCTTTAACTCTAGGATTTTATTCTCAATTCCATTTTCCTCTCATAATATATCCTTCCTTGGACTTCTAATATTTACTATCCTCAATTCATGATTCGCTCGCTTGATCGCTTAATCTCGCTATAAAGTCTCAGCGGTTTCTAGAACGTTCGTTTCACTATCTCAAGGGTTTTGGTTCTAAATTCTCGAATCAAATATAATAAAATCCTGACATAATTAAATCCTTAATTACTCAAAATTAATATCTCATTTCTTGAATATAATAATATATAATTCACTTCCCGGTCAAATATTACACCAGAATACAAATTGGAATTTCTGAATTCCGATCGTCTTTATATACACTTATTTGCTCCGTGAATCACTAATATGACTTCGAAATATCCATACCATGTCTTGTACATAGGGTGGCGTGAAAATTTTCTTGGTCCTCAAAATCACTATTCATCCATAAATTACTATCCACGCATGACAAACACTATTCACGTATATACTTATTCTTAATAAGAAAAGTTTTAATTCTACCGAAAATCTGGGTTCTTACATCCTCTTTGTTCTGACTGTACTATTTCTTCTGTGTGTACGAGTAGAGGTTCAGAGTTTGCATCAACAGAGTTTATTGGATTAGTGTCATCAGAGTTTATTTCATCAGAGATTAGATCTTCATTTTCGAAATGCAACTGATCATGTTCATCAACATCTTCAAGTCCAGTGATTTTCTTGTCATCAAATGACACATGAATAGATTCCATAATCACCTTTGTTCTCAGATTATAAACTCTGAATGCCTTGGTTGACACTGGATAGCCAACAAAAATTCCTTCATCTGCTTTCAACTCAAATTTGGTCAACTATGAAATATGAAAATATTTCAGGTTTGGCTTCTTTTCCCTCACCATCTCATGTGGTGTTTTTCCATGCTTGTTGATCAGTGTTGCATTTTGAGTAAAACAAGCAGTTTGAACTGCTTCTGCCCAGAAATAGGTTGGCAATTTTGCTTCATCAAGCATAGTTCTAGCAGCTTCTATCAAGGTTCTGTTCTTCCTCTCAACTACACCATTTTGCTGTGGTGTACCAGGTGCAGAAAACTCTTGCTTCAAGCCTCTGTTTTTGCAGAATTCTTCTATTGTTGCATTTCTGAATTCAGTTCCATTATCACTTCTGATTATTTTGACTTTGTGTTCTGATCCTTTGTCCAGTAGCTTTACATGCTCCATCAGAGTTAATGCAGTTTCATCCTTCTTTGCTAGAAAATACACCCAAGTGTATCTGGTATATTCATCAACAATGACTAGAGCATATTTCTTCCTTCCAATTGACAAGACATTTACTGGACCAAAAAGATCAACATGTAACAGATGATATGGTTCAACAATTGAAGATTCAGACTTGCTTTTGAAAGAGGTCTTCCTCTGTTTGGCCTTTTGACATGAATCACACAGACCATCAACATTTAACAAAGACTTTGGAAGTCCTCTAACAAGATCCTTTCTTATCAGCTCATTGATGTTGTTCAGATTCAAATGAGAGAGTTTCTTATGCCACTTCCAACTCTCTTCATTGGACATTCTTGTTGACAGGCACATAGTTTTTCCATCAGAGTTTGTCAACAATCTTGCTTCATAGATATTGTTGCGCCTTTGTCCAACTAAAACAACTTTCCCTGTGGTTTTGCTGATAACCTCACAGTATTCAGGTTGAAAATCTACATGAAAACATTTGTCACATATTTGACTCACAGATAGCAAATCATGCTTGAGTCCTGAAACCAGAGCTACATTTGTGATGATGACACTTCCAAGATTAATATTGCCATATCCCAGAGTATGTCCTATGTTGCCATCTCCATAGGAAACTTTTGGGCCAGCCTTTTCCACATACTCTGATAGCAGGGCTTTATTTCCAGTCATGTGTCCTGAACATCCACTATCCACGACTAGGATACTTTCCCTGATGCCCTGCAATCACAAACAATTACTGAGGATTAGATTTAAGGATCCAGACTTGCTTGGAATCTTTGGCTTTCTTAATTTTGTTAGCTTTAGTAGCGGAATTTACACTATCAGAGTTTAAGCTAACTTTATCAGAGTTTACACTTGCAGAATTAACTCTAACCCATTTCAGATTAGGTTTCAGTTCATAGTAATTATGATAAATAGCATGATAATTTTCGCAAGTATAAATAGAATGCCAAGTGCTTCCACAGTGTTTGCATAAAGTTTGTGGCCTAGTTCTAACATTATCTTTCTTTACTTCAAGAATTAATGTCTTTGTTCTTCCTGCAAAAACTAGCAAGATGGTTAGTGCTACCACAGTTATGACATGTCTTTCTTGGAGCTAAAGTAGCAAGCATTGGATAATTACCTTGAGTGATGCCTACTTTACCATTTCTGTTCTTTCTAGACACTTTCTGTTTCTTAACAGATTTTAACTCCTTAAGCTTATGCTTAAGTTGTTTATCTGTCATTAAACCTATATTAACCTGTTTAACACTAGTTTTTACTGGTTCTATCTTAATAGCTTCTTTTCCACCTTTAAACCTAGGTTCACTTATTCCATTAACAAATGTTCCAAATTTCTTAGGTGGAAGAGGTGGTCTAATCTTGACTGTATTCTGAAACCTAAGTTCATCTTCCTCAAAGTAACCTAGACCTACAGTGTCAGATTGAAAAACTTCTTGAGTGTCTTTTCCAGAGTGAGTCCAAGTTTTAATAATATGATTTGCCTTTTCCAATTCAGATTCTAGTTGTTTATACTTACTTAACAACTCTTGTTCAAGATAGACAGCATCATCTCTCTCCTTTTGAACTTGCTGCATGTTAGCAAGTTTCTCTTCTATAACCTTATTTCTCTTTTTGAGTTCAGAATTCTCAGTTTTGATTCTCTAATTCTCTAAAGTCTGATCCCTATAACTGAAATGCAAAGCCTTAAGATATATTCTTAATTCAGTTATATCATCAGTATTATAAGCATAGGTAGTTAGAGGTACCTTGTTTTCAGAATCTTCAGCTTCATCAACAGTAATAGCCATGAGAGCATAGTTCACATCCTCATCTGAGTCAGAGGTGTCTGCCCAATCTCTGCCTTTAGTGAAGAGTGCCTTCTCAGTTTTACCCTTCTTGCACTCAGGAGCATAATGACCCATCTCCTTACACTTGTAGCATTGAATCTCAGACTTGTCTCTTTTCCCAGATTTGGTATCCTTTCTCTCAGATTTTCTGAAATTCTTCCTGTCAAACTTTGAATCATTCTTGGAGAATTTCTTTCCTTTCTTGAATGTAACACCCCCAGATCCGGGGTCCGGGATCCGGTGGTTACGGTTTCCAATTCTGTCCACAACAATTGAACTTTCCTTAACATAAAATAAATTACGTCTCTATAACCCAACACAACAATATAAAACACACCCGTTATAGTCCCAGAGATGAAATCAGAGTAACAATCAAATTTTTATTAATCACATTATGAGTTCTTACAATCCAAAAGAATTTCAATATAAATACATACTCTTTGCCATCCATTTACATAAGTCATACTAGACCATATTCTTGGTACTGAAAGAATAAATATATCCTACCAATAGCTTCTTCTTCAGCTCTGGTAGTCTCATCGTCCTCGCCCGCGTCGAGTGCGCCTTGTGCGAGTCATCTGGTCTAGCTGTTGTTGTGATATAATAATAAAGCAAGGGTGAGCAATGGCCCACCAACAATAATATATAACTGAATGATAATGTATAACAGTTCAAAAGTATCTTTCAAACCATATGCCATGCATTTACGGAAATGATGCCAGTATAATATGAACGATGAAGTTACAAGGTAACTTGAAGTATTTGTTTGTAGAAATATCTGCTACATCAAAGTAAGCGAGATATTCTTATTGTTATTAAGAAGAGGAACTTGCAAGAAAAGGTTGCAATTCCAGTTATGACCCTTTTCCAACTCTGCCAACAGTAATCATGTTGCAGGAAATAAATAAATTTGGATGATGAACCAATGATGGAGTATTCACCGCGCCCGCTGTTCCAATCTTGATGATCAGTCGAGATCGTACAGCTCAATTTAGATTTACTACCGGTAGAAGGAAGAACTGACGGCTTTACTTGTATACCGCCTTACTAGCTCTCCCCGGCCAACGGTTGGGCCAAAGGGGATGGACCGGCGCTACTCGGCCTCTTACACGACTCCTAGTTCAAATAGAATTCATGATTCTGAATGTAACGTTCGTCCCCCTTTCCCCAAGTATAATACTTGTTGATAAGACTCCACAAAGTAGTCGTATCTAGTTGGAAAGGAAAATTTACCAATAACTCCCAAGCTATTACTTGGTAACGGATATCAACTTGTTCCAGTAATCTTACCTCTCGAAAGATGAGAAGGTAAGCAACGACTTAATAAGTCAACAGCACCCGAGTTGCGAGTGAAGGGAATACTTTATGACCGGGAAGTCGACAAGATAAATAACATTTTCCAAGTAAGGTTCCCTTATTATTAAGGAGATAGACTCAAAGAAGAATGATGTCTGAGAACCTTTCTTGATATAAGCTTAATAATAATATGATTCCGAGGTATTTTCTGTAATAATCGAAGAAGATAAACCTTATCGAGGTTATTCTAAGTATGGAATAAATATTCAGAGAATATTTATTGAATTAAAATATTTAAAGAATATTTGGGAATATGAAAGAATATCTTTAATCAGAGTATTTCTCAAATAATCCCTGAAGAAATATCAGGAGAATATTTATTGAATAAATAAATATTTAAATGAATATTCAAAACAATATTCATTAATTAATAAGACCTGAAAAGAATATTTAAGGTAATATTCATAATTAATTAGGAATTTAAATGAATATTCAAAAGTAATATTCATTTAATGAATAATATCCTAAATGAATATCAAGTAATATTCATTTAGTAATCCAAGCCTTAAGGAATATTCGAGATAATATTCGATAATTAAATCAAGCTTCAGATGAATATTAAAATAATATCCATCAAGTATTTAATATCTTAAATGAATATTCAAAAGTAATATTTATTTAATAAAATAATATTCTAAAAGAATATCCAAATAATATTCATTTAATAGTCTCATCTTTAGAAGAAAAATCGAAATAATAGTCGATAATCAATTCGACTCTGAATGAATATTGAGAAATATTATTCGTTGAATAGTTACGTTCAAATAATTATTTGAACTAAGGATCGTTAAAATAATTAGTCTCGAACGAATATTCAAATAATATTCGTCGCCCAAATAATAGAAAATATTTACTTAAATATTTTCCTACGAGGTAATCTCGATATATCAAGGAATATTGACTCCCGGTCTATTTTTGATTAATAAGATGTATACGCCCTTCTATGAGGGTCTTACAATAACCGGCTTATAACTGATATATAACTATCTAGCTTATAAGCCAACAATAACATTCAGGGAACAAGTATATCAATTCAACTTGAAAGTAGGCATGCATGCAATGGCATATGTATATCAGCAATCATATATATATATATTTATTCAATCACAACAACAGCCTAAAAGAAGGGAATTGAAACTTGCCTGGTAGTCGAGTACGGTAAGGGGTAGTGGTAGCGGGTCCCGGTTCAGCTTGGTGATCTATAAATAGCCAAGGCATTCGGGATTAATCACTTAACATATTAAAAGTTAAGTTATACTTAATTCGAAACACGTTCTTGAGTTATCTCGTTATACCCCTTTTAGTGGATTACTTATTATCGCTGATCCGACCCGACATTCGTTCGTTAATACGACATATCATTGTACTTATACTTGGGACATACTTAAGTCATATGAGTTCTAAAGTCGATCGTTACGAACCAATACTATACTCCGAGTTTTATCGCCCGTTTTCTAAGTGTTTTACCGAAGTTATAAAAGAGTCGTCTTTTAGGGGTTCGTTCGCGTTTAACCTCGACTCGAACATTTTTAATAAATCGAAAAATGATCCTTTGACATACGGTTTTCTTTCACACCTTCCTTTTTACCTCTAGTATTTATTTACCAAGATTCGCCATGACTTTACATATTTTACGAGGGTTCAAATTCAGTTACGAATTCTCGGTTACGATTTCGAAATACTTTTAGTAAACCGGCCGTAACTCCTAAACCGTAAGTCCGTTTCACGTGATCTTTATATCAAAACGAAGCTTATAACATAAGCTATCCTAAAATGGCAGAAAAGTTTCTGGTCAGTAGGGTCTTGATGTGAAAAATGGCATACAAAACATGATATTGTAAAATCGGGCATTATAACGGCTATGTTTACGCGTTTTCCAAAGTTTTTACACTTTATCTCGATCTAACAAAGATCAATCCAACCACACAAACGCATGATAATCATCATGACTAGTCTATCAACAACTCATCTCAACCGTCTCATGGATCACAATCCAAACAACAACCATAATCAACTAATAACATAGATCTAAGCATAACATAGCATAGTAACACTAAATCATCCATAAAACTCATAAAATCTCAAAATGGTACCAAGGGTTTTTGGAGCTTGTTACCTTCCTTGGAGAGTGAATAACACTTGGTAAGCCTTGTCTAGTCCTTAGATTACCTTAACAAAGCTTGGATCATCCAAACAAAACAAGAAATCAAAGTTAGTTTCTTAAAATCACTATTCACCCTAGGCTTGGATGATTTATTTGAAAATGGAAAACATGGAGTTTGAAGCCAAGATTTCTAGGGTATCACTTTTATGAATTATAGGACTTACCATAAAAATTTGGAGATCAAACAATGGTGGAAGCTTGGACTTTGGATTTGGAATTTAGGGAGGAAGTCGAATGGAATGTTTTTGGAGGGGGAGAGAGTTGCTTGCTTGTTCTTGATCTTTTCCTTGTATTATTGTGTTGCCTTGGATAATATCTTGCTAAAGTAGCTTTATTAAAGTGCCTAGGTCATCCATGATGCAATCAAGAGACATGTGTTGCATTTTGAATGGTTTTCATGCTAAGTATTGGTTTGATATCTAAGTACTACTTCCATCTCCAAGTATGCTAGTTACTTTAAGCCACTTGGTTGCTAGATATTTATTCTAGTAGCTTACACAAGACTCTTGCTTCCTCTGCTTGTTTCTGTGTCCGGTTATTACCCGTTTCGATTGATCGTTCGTGAGAATATTTCACGGATTTCTAATTAGGGTTTACCGGGAATCCTCTTTAATATTAATACTTTCATTCTAACTTTCCAATTTATATTCCTTAAATCCATTCGTTAAATACTTAAGGCTATCAGTGTCCAGGGAACTCTCGAAGAAAATAAAAGTGCGGTTTTTCAGAATCCGACAGCTTTTACATACACTTATTTTCCCCCTGGATCAATAATACGAACTCGGAAATCCGTTCCGAATGCTTCTGTATAGTGTCGTCTCATATTATTATATACTCCCACCAAACACTATTCATTCTGTATTCTTTACTTGTTCTCTTAGGGTGGTACAATTGTCCGTATTCTCTTTCGATCGTTCCTTAACCTTTTTACGGAACTACTGGATTAATCGTTATCGATCTGGATGACATGAGGGTATTCTCCTGCTTGAAATTGCCATATCTTATTCCCTTAGAAGATAGATTATTCTTACCTATGTTGTTACCCTTTAGCATTCTTCAAGACATAGAAATAATAAAGTCGAATTCCATTTGTTCTTTCCAAATATCAATTATTACATTGTAGCCATAACCACTCCTCAGTGGTTTCCTACCTTCATTCTTAAATCAAATATAATAACATCCCAAAATATCAAATCCTCAAAGTTAATATCTCAATTCTTGGATTATAATAATATTTAATCCACTGTCCGGTCAAATATTATACCGAAAAAGAATTTGGAATTTCTGAATTCCGATCGTCTCTACATTCACTTATTTCCTCCGCGTATTACTAATATGACTTCGAAACATCCATAACACGTCCCGTACATAGGGTTGCGTGAAAAGTTTTCCAACTTACAAAATCACTATTCATCCACCAAATTTCTATGCACGTACAGGAAACACTATGCATGTACGGGAAACACTATGCACGTACGGGAAACACTATGCACGTATGGGAAACACTATGCACGTACTCATTTCCCTTCAAGGATCCATTAGCTCCTTCCTGAATGGTAGATTATTCTTATATAGGTCCTCAACCATCGAATTACTCTATTCTGACAATATACCAATGCATCAGGATCATTGTCCCAAGCAATATCCATTCATTACAATCATTGTTCTTTGAAACCACCATTCATTAGAGCTGGTGACCTTGTTGTCGGAATCATTGTTCTTCATTTTATCATTACTTAATAAAAAGTTTTAATTATATCCAAAATTTGGGGTTCTTACAGTCTCCCCTCCTTAAAAGGATTCCGTCCCGGAATCAGGTAGGAAGCAAAGAGTCGTTTGCCTGTCGTTCCCTTTTTAGCTTCCCGATCAATTCTTAGTCGTTCTACCCTTCCTCAGGACATCTTCTAGTGCTACAATCCATACTTTATCCTTTTTCCATCAACGTTGCTACTTTTCGTACAACTCAATATCGGGGTTATACTCTTACTCAGTCTTATCCTTATTGATACCTGCAGTAACATTGGTATCACTATCACCCCACGATTCGGAGGTAACCTCGCTCGTACTGTGCATTTCCTAATCGCTTTAATCTTCGCAATCTCGATCAATATAGAGAAGTGGAAATATTTATTGAGAGATCACTATGATCAATTGAACATTTGTTATATTGCATAGTTAGTACAGAAGGGGGCCAGCCTTTAGTACTTGACAAGCAATTAAACAAGTCATGGCATTCCACTTAGACTTCTATCACATAGACAGATAGTCACGTAGCAGTACCTCCCCTCCTAAAAGGGTTGTTCTTCTCAATTCATAAAGAAGATGAATAAGAGAGAAGAAGAGAAAAGAGTTCTAAAGGATAATAGAAAGCTTTCATGGTTGTAGAATATCATACTCAGAATTTACCTCTGAACTATAGAGGTTTATCAAAGAAGAAATTAATCATAATTATATCCAATACTATTTGATCGCACACGTGTCAAAATATCTTGCTGCTTTGTCCATTTTTCTCTGGACCTGTACCCTGGTTCCACCTTAGCAACTTACTTTTGGAAAATCTTTGAACCTTTCAGGTTAAATCTTAGTTTCTCGCTTGACACCATTGTTACTGACATTCCATGTCACGCTACTAACTTTTTCATATCTATAATATTAACACTATCAGGTTGTCATCCCGAGAATTCATCGGAAAACCCATTTATTAATCCATTCCTAACATTCCTTGCTTCCTATTTCGTAGTTGCTTTCCCCGTCCTTTCTTTATCAATCACATCCTTCTTATTATCTGATTCTTATTTACTTCTGTTATTTACTTCCACCTTCATCTCTTTATTGAGACATCTTTTGCACTTGGCACCTCTTTATTGGTATCCCGTCACATTTACTCTATAATCATCACGTTATTTCAATTTAAACTTTCCGAAATGAATCTGGCCCGATTCCTTTAACTTAGATTCATATAATCTACTTCTGCCAACCTTGTTTCTCATCACTTGTTCTTTTCTATCCGTGGTTTTCCACAGATTGTCTTTCGTAAGTCAGACCAGGTCGCACACCTACCTGCTCGCACTCTTATCATCTGTCGAACATCTGCATTTTACTGGCGTAGCCTGGCCACATGAAAACCCGTTATGACCGTGCTATAAGTTTTGGGGGTAAGGCTGGCTCGAATACCGCCGTCCGAACACTTTAAACTCTCAGGTGGCCCAATAAGTCTCGGGCTCAACCGCCCTTCCCTCCAAGTCTCATTAATTCTTTCCATGGGAATATCTTTAACATCATGAATCATCAACCTCATATTCTCTATCTCGTTTGCGCAGAAGTACACTAACATAAACTTGTTTGTCATTCATCAACATGCCATTTAGTTAATCAATGGCAGCACTTTCTTTATCTTTACATTGTCATCTATTTTCTTAGAAGAATCACAATCGCTTGTTGTTTACGTAGTGCATTAATAGCTAACCCTACGGGTTTCAATCCTTTAGGGAGACAAAGTAATCACTATTCCTTATCCATAAGGAACACTTCTTGAACTTGATGTAGATATTACATGAAGTAGATAAAATTGCAGAAGAGTTTCAAGCATCGCAGCTAGGTCCGGTTGATGAAACCATCACTCATGCATCTCCCATAAAATACTGGAAACTTAATGGTTTACTTCGTCAATATTGTATCATGGTCCTGGTTTGCCTCAAAACGGGACCTTCTAAGGTGTGTAGTTTGCTTAAGACAATATCGGGAATCGAATCTTTACTTAAACTATTATTACCTTCGATCCTTGCACAATTATCAAAAGGAATGTAACTTCCTCCACTCCAATACGACCTTCAAGGTCTTTCCAAATATCATTTTGTTTCTTCGGTATGAACATTTATAATTATTCCTTTATACTTAGATTGTCGGCCACCTCATTGGCCTTTCTTGATGATAATGATTTCTTGTAACCCATGTTTTCTGGGTACATTCCAACTCAAGTTTTTCTACCTCATTCCCATCACTGTTGGGTTAAAGCATTCTCCATTAAGCTCTGCTGAAGGAGAAAATATAACTATCAGTCATTTCCATAAGTCATTGCTTCCACCTACCCGTGGGAAGTTTATCACGTTTATTCCCAATCCTACTTAGGATACTTCTTTTCTTAGTTCTTTCTTTATCTTAGGATAATCTCAACCATTATAGGTTCAACCCATACTTCCTCAGGGTTTCATACATGCCTCATCTGGCATTATTGTTACGATGTTATACATTCCTTACCAAACTTCCATTTTTGAAGTTCGGAATATTACTTTTTTCCTTGTAAGGTTTCATAGGCCATCCTTATCATTCCTTCGGTATTTTCTGGGTACCGGGTATATCAAAATGTCATTGATCAATACTCTAATAATTCTATCTATGTTCTTTCCAGAACTCTTTTTAATAATCCTTACCGGTCATTGTTGCCTTAGCAAGTCCAGCTCATATCATCTGAAGTCATAATGTCGTTATTAGGGTTAATGCCACCCCTTGTGCATTCCCCAGGGTTTGTCTTAATTTATGGATATCCTATCCTTAATTCAACTGCCAAGGAATTCTTGCATCTTATAATTGGCAATCAGATCATGTATCCTTAATAAAGGTCTCTTTTCAATCATTCTCATTTGATAATCGATCGGTGGTTTAATGCCACCCTCTTCTTTCAGATAGTTGTCAGCCTATTTGGCCTTCCAAAAAGGCAACGTATGCCTATCTCTTCTCTTACCGAACTTGTTAATGGTAGCAAGGATGTTCTGGAAGAGATTGGTCGAGTTCAACGTGAATCTCTTAGTGCTTATCGTTCTTCGCAAAGGTACTTGCCTCAGACAAAATTCCTACAGCATACTGTTTAATTTCTGACCTTTTCTATACCCTCTTCATATACCTTCATTGTTTACTTTCCTCCGTCATAATATATTCATGGTATTCATGATACCCTAACATCATACATCTCAAGTCACTATACTTCCATTTTACTCGAAATCTTGGACACCCATATACACATGAGTCACTTCAGTACGGGTGACCCCATCCCAAAAAGGTCTAGTGAATTCCTAATCAAAACATGGGTTGTTCGGCAGAAGATTCAAACGATCTCATTAATGTTTCCTTTCATTGCTGGTCTAGTCACTCGATAATCCTTTGTGACTTGGCCTCAACTAGCCACACTAAAATAAAAAAATATATGATTTTAGGGGTTGGCTAATAGCATTACTTTTCTAGCGATTGCCGGCATAGTGCCTTCTTCTTTTGATACCTTTCTACCTTTCCAAAACTTTACTCCATATAAGTCTTAATCGACTACTCGGCACCGTCTCCGGTCACCTTTCCTCCACTTTTATCTTTTCAACTATTCTTATCAATCCCGCTTGCCACGCAAGCTTTCCATTCCTGGCATAACTGCCTTTTCACTTAAGTCAATCCCGGAGTTTCTCCGTCCGGCTAATTTCTTACTTACATTTCCTATTTTCGTCCAATCTCACTTCATCATTGTATCACTACCGTCGATTGTAATGCTCAGGGTCCGTTTACTAACCCATATTACAGCATCCTTACCCAAGTCACAGGGTTTGCTCCAGTTTCTACTCTCTTCCATGACATTCTCTGATAATCAGAAAGACAAGGTTTGCCAAAATTCACCGAATTCTTTTCCAGACTCAGGGAAATTTTGATCAATCTACCCACCTACTGGTAACATTAAGGAGACCAGTTTCGAAACCTGAAGAATAGTTTTATGAACCTCCAAGCAGGTGGAATCATAAGCAGTCATAGTTAACGAAATAATCATCATCAGATTGGAAGTTTACCCACTGGAGAGGAATCAATTATATCCATCCCTTAGAAGGAAATCAACAGTTTCAAACTGAAACCTGTCACAACGTCCTGATATTCAATGCTACCAAATGTCGGTCTACCTAACCCTTTATGCGAAGCGTCATTGGAAGCACAAAGTCTCCTTTTTCCATTAAGCAATGCCAGCTCTTGGTCATTACCAATTTCACCTTTTAGCTCCAGGAAGATTTTCTCACATTTTTCTCTTTAACTACTGATCGTATTACTTGATCTATTATAATTCCGCATCGGAATAAACTTAAGGTACTACTATAATCCATTCAAAGAGAAGAAGGAATTTAATATTCCTCTGAATCACATGCATCTAACGTTTCTGGTTCATCATTTAACTGAGTTGAATTAACTCTATACTCAGTCTCTGGCAGTAGTCTCATTACGAGTTCATCTTGACTCACTGGTCTTATCTTCCGGTAGGTTCTGAGATCATTGTCTTGCTTACTACTTCCTTATATAACTTTACCCAATCATGCTATCACTTCCCAATGTCTTTACTTTCTAAATGATTCATTCATAAAATGAACATTTCCCTGAATAAAACCACCTCATTAACCTCACTTTGGTTTCGTAAATTATAACCTATGACATCTGCCTTCTCGTGGCAAATTATTACTGAAAATATTCATACTGATTCATTTATCAAATGATATGGCACTTACTGCCTCATTCTCAACTATTCCTAGGGACTCTGCTCCTCGTCCTATATCGCGGTCTTTGATAATCATACATCCCTCTAGCTCTTTCTTTGTTAAGATGAAAATCTCTAAGGATTCTCATCTATTTCCGTATAAGATCTCAAGTAATTCTTCCAATCCTTCTTTCTTGCTGGTACTACATCTGGTAGTCCGGCTATGAATTCAACATGCATCTTCAGATCTCTTAATAATATTTCGGTTCTTTATACTCACTTTTCTGAGCACCATATCTTAATCATCACAGTCATTCTGGCTGCGACCCTCATTACCCATGGGTAAGCTCCTTATCCTAATAGGATTTTCCATATCTGCTGGAACCTCTTCCGGGTCTCCAGTAGGGTACTCCATCGAATTACCCGCTGATCTTCAGCATATAAAGCATCATCGCGCTGTTGCTCGTATGCCTCAAGGTCAGTCGCCTTACTCGTCGATACGATATCGAGCTAATTTACTATCATTATACTTACGAGTTCCCATAAGGGTTTTATATGTCATCACTACATTAAGTAGCCCGACTATGAACTTGGCAAGAGTTCTTATTATCTTATTGAATTTATTGTTTTAACGTCACCTCATCACTGGGGTTTATAACGTACGCTCTGATACCACTTCTGTAACACCCCCAGATCCGGGGTCCGGGATCCGGTGGTTACGGTTTCCAATTCTGTCCACAACAATTGAACTTTCCTTAACATAAAATAAATTACGTCTCTATAACCCAACACAACAATATAAAACACACCCGTTATAGTCCCAGAGATGAAATCAGAGTAACAATCAAATTTTTATTAATCACATTATGAGTTCTTACAATCCAAAAGAATTTCAATATAAATACATACTCTTTGCCATCCATTTACATAAGTCATACTAGACCATATTCTTGGTACTGAAAGAATAAATATATCCTACCAATAGCTTCTTCTTCAGCTCTGGTAGTCTCATCGTCCTCGCCCGCGTCGAGTGCGCCTTGTGCGAGTCATCTGGTCTAGCTGTTGTTGTGATATAATAATAAAGCAAGGGTGAGCAATGGCCCACCAACAATAATATATAACTGAATGATAATGTATAACAGTTCAAAAGTATCTTTCAAACCATATGCCATGCATTTACGGAAATGATGCCAGTATAATATGAACGATGAAGTTACAAGGTAACTTGAAGTATTTGTTTGTAGAAATATCTGCTACATCAAAGTAAGCGAGATATTCTTATTGTTATTAAGAAGAGGAACTTGCAAGAAAAGGTTGCAATTCCAGTTATGACCCTTTTCCAACTCTGCCAACAGTAATCATGTTGCAGGAAATAAATAAATTTGGATGATGAACCAATGATGGAGTATTCACCGCGCCCGCTGTTCCAATCTTGATGATCAGTTGAGATCGTACAGCTCAATTTAGATTTACTACCGGTAGAAGGAAGAACTGACGGCTTTACTTGTATACCGCCTTACTAGCTCTCCCCGGCCAACGGTTGGGCCAAAGGGGATGGACCGGCGCTACTCGGCCTCTTACACGACTCCTAGTTCAAATAGAATTCATGATTCTGAATGTAACGTTCGTCCCCCTTTCCCCAAGTATAATACTTGTTGATAAGACTCCACAAAGTAGTCGTATCTAGTTGGAAAGGAAAATTTACCAATAACTCCCAAGCTATTACTTGGTAAAGGATATCAACTTGTTCCAGTAATCTTACCTCTCGAAAGATGAGAAGGTAAGCAACGACTTAATAAGTCAACAGCACCCGAGTTGCGAGTGAAGGGAATACTTTATGACCGGGAAGTCGACAAGATAAATAACATTTTCCAAGTAAGGTTCCCTTATTATTAAGGAGATAGACTCAAAGAAGAATGATGTCTGAGAACCTTTCTTGATATAAGCTTAATAATAATATGATTCCGAGGTATTTTCTGTAATAATCGAAGAAGATAAACCTTATCGAGGTTATTCTAAGTATGGAATAAATATTCAGAGAATATTTATTGAATTAAAATATTTAAAGAATATTTGGGAATATGAAAGAATATCTTTAATCAGAGTATTTCTCAAATAATCCCTGAAGAAATATCAGGAGAATATTTATTGAATAAATAAATATTTAAATGAATATTCAAAACAATATTCATTAATTAATAAGACCTGAAAAGAATATTTAAGGTAATATTCATAATTAATTAGGAATTTAAATGAATATTCAAAAGTAATATTCATTTAATGAATAATATCCTAAATGAATATCAAGTAATATTCATTTAGTAATCCAAGCCTTAAGGAATATTCGAGATAATATTCGATAATTAAATCAAGCTTCAGATGAATATTAAAATAATATCCATCAAGTATTTAATATCTTAAATGAATATTCAAAAGTAATATTTATTTAATAAAATAATATTCTAAAAGAATATCCAAATAATATTCATTTAATAGTCTCATCTTTAGAAGAAAAATCGAAATAATAGTCGATAATCAATTCGACTCTGAATGAATATTGAGAAATATTATTCGTTGAATAGTTACGTTCAAATAATTATTTGAACTAAGGATCGTTAAAATAATTAGTCTCGAACGAATATTCAAATAATATTCGTCGCCCAAATAATAGAAAATATTTACTTAAATATTTTCCTACGAGGTAACCTCGATATATCAAGGAATATTGACTCCCGGTCTATTTTTGATTAATAAGATGTATACGCCCTTCTATGAGGGTCTTACAATAACCGGCTTATAACTGATATATAACTATCTAGCTTATAAGCCAACAATAACATTCAGGGAACAAGTATATCAATTCAACTTGAAAGTAGGCATGCATGCAATGGCATATGTATATCAGCAATCATATATATATATATATTTATTCAATCACAACAACAGCCTAAAAGAAGGGAATTGAAACTTGCCTGGTAGTCGAGTACGGTAAGGGGTAGTGGTAGCGGGTCCCGGTTCAGCTTGGTGATCTATAAATAGCCAAGGCATTCGGGATTAATCACTTAACATATTAAAAGTTAAGTTATACTTAATTCGAAACACGTTCTTGAGTTATCTCGTTATACCCCTTTTAGTGGATTACTTATTATCGCTGATCCGACCCGACATTCGTTCGTTAATACGACATATCATTGTACTTATACTTGGGACATACTTAAGTCATATGAGTTCTAAAGTCGATCGTTACGAACCAATACTATACTCCGAGTTTTATCGCCCGTTTTCTAAGTGTTTTACCGAAGTTATAAAAGAGTCGTCTTTTAGGGGTTCGTTCGCGTTTAACCTCGACTCGAACATTTTTAATAAATCGAAAAATGATCCTTTGACATACGGTTTTCTTTCACACCTTCCTTTTTACCTCTAGTATTTATTTACCAAGATTCGCCATGACTTTACATATTTTACGAGGGTTCAAATTCAGTTACGAATTCTCGGTTACGATTTCGAAATACTTTTAGTAAACCGGCCGTAACTCCTAAACCGTAAGTCCGTTTCACATGATCTTTATATCAAAACGAAGCTTATAACATAAGCTATCCTAAAATGGCAGAAAAGTTTCTGGTCAGTAGGGTCTTGATGTGAAAAATGGCATACAAAACATGATATTGTAAAATCGGGCATTATAACGGCTATGTTTACGCGTTTTCCAAAGTTTTTACACTTTATCTCGATCTAACAAAGATCAATCCAACCACACAAACGCATGATAATCATCATGACTAGTCTATCAACAACTCATCTCAACCGTCTCATGGATCACAATCCAAACAACAACCATAATCAACTAATAACATAGATCTAAGCATAACATAGCATAGTAACACTAAATCATCCATAAAACTCATAAAATCTCAAAATGGTACCAAGGGTTTTTGGAGCTTGTTACCTTCCTTGGAGAGTGAATAACACTTGGTAAGCCTTGTCTAGTCCTTAGATTACCTTAACAAAGCTTGGATCATCCAAACAAAACAAGAAATCAAAGTTAGTTTCTTAAAATCACTATTCACCCTAGGCTTGGATGATTTATTTGAAAATGGAAAACATGGAGTTTGAAGCCAAGATTTCTAGGGTATCACTTTTATGAATTATAGGACTTACCATAAAAATTTGGAGATCAAACAATGGTGGAAGCTTGGACTTTGGATTTGGAATTTAGGGAGGAAGTCGAATGGAATGTTTTTGGAGGGGGAGAGAGTTGCTTGCTTGTTCTTGATCTTTTCCTTGTATTATTGTGTTGCCTTGGATAATATCTTGCTAAAGTAGCTTTATTAAAGTGCCTAGGTCATCCATGATGCAATCAAGAGACATGTGTTGCATTTTGAATGGTTTTCATGCTAAGTATTGGTTTGATATCTAAGTACTACTTCCATCTCCAAGTATGCTAGTTACTTTAAGCCACTTGGTTGCTAGATATTTATTCTAGTAGCTTACACAAGACTCTTGCTTCCTCTGCTTGTTTCTGTGTCCGGTTATTACCCGTTTCGATTGATCGTTCGTGAGAATATTTCACGGATTTCTAATTAGGGTTTACCGGGAATCCTCTTTAATATTAATACTTTCATTCTAACTTTCCAATTTATATTCCTTAAATCCATTCGTTAAATACTTAAGGCTATCAGTGTCCAGGGAACTCTCGAAGAAAATAAAAGTGCGGTTTTTCAGAATCCGACAGCTTTTACATACACTTATTTTCCCCCTGGATCAATAATACGAACTCGGAAATCCGTTCCGAATGCTTCTGTATAGTGTCGTCTCATATTATTATATACTCCCACCAAACACTATTCATTCTGTATTCTTTACTTGTTCTCTTAGGGTGGTACAATTGTCCGTATTCTCTTTCGATCGTTCCTTAACCTTTTTACGGAACTACTGGATTAATCGTTATCGATCTGGATGACATGAGGGTATTCTCCTGCTTGAAATTGCCATATCTTATTCCCTTAGAAGATAGATTATTCTTACCTATGTTGTTACCCTTTAGCATTCTTCAAGACATAGAAATAATAAAGTCGAATTCCATTTGTTCTTTCCAAATATCAATTATTACATTGTAGCCATAACCACTCCTCAGTGGTTTCCTACCTTCATTCTTAAATCAAATATAATAACATCCCAAAATATCAAATCCTCAAAGTTAATATCTCAATTCTTGGATTATAATAATATTTAATCCACTGTCCGGTCAAATATTATACCGAAAAAGAATTTGGAATTTCTGAATTCCGATCGTCTCTACATTCACTTATTTCCTCCGCGTATTACTAATATGACTTCGAAACATCCATAACACGTCCCGTACATAGGGTGGCGTGAAAAGTTTTCCAACTTACAAAATCACTATTCATCCACCAAATTTCTATGCACGTACAGGAAACACTATGCATGTACGGGAAACACTATGCACGTACGGGAAACACTATGCACGTATGGGAAACACTATGCACGTACTCATTTCCCTTCAAGGATCCATTAGCTCCTTCCTGAATGGTAGATTATTCTTATCTAGGTCCTCAACCATCGAATTACTCTATTCTGACAATATACCAATGCATCAGGATCATTGTCCCAAGCAATATCCATTCATTACAATCATTGTTCTTTGAAACCACCATTCATTAGAGCTGGTGACCTTGTTGTCGGAATCATTGTTCTTCATTTTATCATTACTTAATAAAAAGTTTTAATTATATCCAAAATTTGGGGTTCTTACATTGAAGTTCTTGAATCCCATCTTCTTGAAAGTCTTTACCATCAAAGCAGCCATTTGCATCATTTCCTCATCATCTTCAGAATCAGATGATCCACCTGTATTTGAGTCAACATCAGAGTTTGATGACTCACTTTCAGAATGAATGACCAAAGCTTTTCCTTTTGCCTTCTTCCTTGATGCTTCCTTCTTTGAGGGTCTTTCTTCAACTCTTAGAGCAACATATTTTGACTTTCTGCCTGATCTTCTGCTTCTCTGTTCCATTTCTAGTTCATGAGTCTTGAGCAATCCATAGATCTCATCAATATCAGTATCAGCCAGATCATATTTGTCTCTAATAGTGGTTGTCTTAACATCCCACTTTTCAGGTAGAGAAAGAAGAAACTTGAGATTTGAATCTTCTAGATCATATTCTTTATTAACCAGTGACAGATCATTGCGTAGCTTACAGAATCTGTCAAAGGTTTCTGTCATTGATTCTTCAGATTTAGCCTCAAAGTGTTCATACTCCTGTGTGAGTATGTTCCTTCTATTCTTCTTGATTGCAGCAGTTCCCTGACATCTAACCTCTAGATCATCCCAGATCTCTTTTGCAGTTTTACAATTGATCACTTTGTTAGACATAACATTATCCAATGAACTATGAAGCAGATGTCTAACCTTTGCATCCTTACCAATGGATGAAATGTCCTTAGGAGTCATGTAAGAACCCTAATTTTTGGTAATATTTTTTTTATATATAATATCATATGACATTGTGAATTCGGAACCTTTTGAGTCACCCATGTTGTTTAATGGAATTGATTATCTGAGAAATTTATGTTGTTACATTCGCTATGTAAGAAAAAGGGAAGATTGCTGAAGGCAAGAGTCTTATTACTATTAAGATTTATAAAACTTGGGATTTGAGAGCTACTAGAGTGTTGAAAGATTTTAAGAGACTATGACAAGGAGTTATGGATATTTAAGGAATTTATACAATTTAGCACTTAATGAATTACAAAGGAAATTTTTACGCGACAAAATATTATTACGAGGAGTTTTATTATAGATACGTCAAGAATTAAGGATTACTTAATGAAAATTGGTTGGGTAATGAGATGAGATAATATTCCATGCAAGATGCCATGCAAACCATTAAGTTAGAAATGCTAACTAGAAGTACAAAAAGCAAACTAAGTAGCATGGGTTAGTAGTACATCTAGCCATGCTTTAAGTACAAGGGAGACATGGCCTAACTTAGGGCTAGCTAGTAGGGTGGAGACATGTGATTACTTATCATCTAATACATCACCAATATATCCATACACCACACAATTATTTGACCAAACAAAAACAAAAGAAAAGCTCTTTTCCCCCCTTACCAAACTGCTCCAATCTGAGCAGAAAAATAAGAGAGGAAGAAAAATCATTTTCTCTACTTCTACTCCTCTATAGTTTGCAAGATTAAAACCCAAGCTTCCCCTAGGTGTTGTGAAGGTATGTACTAAGTTTCATAATTTTATTCAAAGTGTAGCTTGGTGAGAAAAATGGTGGAAGTTGGAGATGTATAATGACTAACCATAACTTTTGTTTTAGATCTTGAAGTTTAAGGTTCATCTAAGCTAGCTAAGGTGTTCTTAAGGCTACCCAAGCTCGTACAAGGCTTCCCTAGGCTCAAG
This sequence comes from Saposhnikovia divaricata, assembly GCA_036435485.1. Classification (NCBI taxonomy): domain Eukaryota; kingdom Viridiplantae; phylum Streptophyta; class Magnoliopsida; order Apiales; family Apiaceae; genus Saposhnikovia; species Saposhnikovia divaricata. The sequence continues at coordinate 42,918,140 of CM071599.1, forward strand.
AAAGGTATAGCATCCTCTCACTTTTAGTTTGTGTCAAGATTTGATGGGTCTTTTAAGGTTTGAAAGTATTAGTGTAAATCTTGGAGGTTTTGGACTTTTTATGGTTAGATCTTGAGATATTATGCTTGTATCCATGTTGTAAGCCATGTTCTTGAGTTATGTAGTCATATATGTGTTAATGGTAAGGATCTTGATGGCTTTGATGGTTATGGTTAAGTGTACAAGGAGATTTGAAAGTGATGTAGTTGTAAAGGTGTTGTTTGGAACTTTTGTAAACTGCTCTGTCTTGTGAGACAAATTCGGACCTTGAGTTTTGCCCCCCTTGAGACCCACTGAACACGGTTGGAAAGATAATTGAATGTAGTTTCTAGAAATATAAGGTTCATACCCAGGAGATGTGTAGATCTTGAGTTATGGCCGGATTAGTGCAGTGTGGTTCTGGAATTCAGACTGCACTGTGTTGTCCACTTGTGAACTGAGTTAGGACCCCTTAAAATTATGCTAGTGTTATGAAAATTTGAGGGTGGTTAGATTATACAGTTTTGAAGGCTGTCCAAAAAGAATTTGAATAAAATTTGTATTTTTCAATTTTATAAAAATGTTAAAGCGAAGTACGCGCGAGTGAAAAATCACCTAGGAGGTTAGTTTAACGTAGTTTTAAGAGTACTCACTTGTGTTTCAAGTTTGAGGAATGGATTCGAGTTGAATGGGTAACGAATGTGATAAAGTGATGACATGGTCATATGGGAGGGTTAGTGGTCACAAATTGGAGTCTTTAAGTTGGTCTTACATCCTTTAAAACCTTACGATTAAGTAGTGTTGTTAAGGTACTAACGTATGAATATTGATTATGTATAGATCTTCGTTCCACGTCGCGAGCTCGACCACCCCACCCTACCAAGGCAAGTTTACTTTTCAAAACTTATATATAAGGATTTTCACTGTATTGTTGTGGCTTTCAAACGTATTATATGCTTATGCTTTATGAGGTTATGTTGAAGTTTGAGATATATGCACATATGTGTTTGTACACCCTTGAACTTAGAATGAAAATGTTTTCTTCGGACAACGACTCTAGCAATATAGGTCGTAGCGGTCCAAATATGCTATTGACCGGGGAGCGGTATATTATTGTATCGTGATTAAATTGCGAAAACCCGAAGGGTCATTCGGGAAGTATCGTATACTTAAGTATTTATTATTTTTAAATTATTATAAATACTCAAAAATATCTATCTTGGATTAAAAGTTTATTTTAATTAAATAATTATTTTATTTATTGTTTATATTAAATCTCAAAATATCATTTATTAATTATTGTTCATTATTTTAAAGACAAAACTAATTTAAGATACCTTCATCATTTTCAAACTCGAACTCTTTCGAACCCAAAACATTTTCGAAAACCCCCGGTCAGGTTTTTCTTCTTGTACGATTTCAAGAATATCGGTCGACTGATGTCGGACCTCAACTACTCAGTTTTCATTCAAAATAAAGTTTTTAAAAGAAAAAGAAAAAGGGACTCTGGCAGGTGTGGGAATCGTTGAAGAACGATTCCCGGGATGTGTAAGCGGCCGTGAGCCAGGCGGTCCATCAATTATTATTCTGGCCCAGGTGTTGCCGAAGGATGATTACGGATGTAGTTTTCATCGAGGGTGATTACAGATGTAGTTTTCACCCGAGGATAGTTACGGATGTAGTTTCTATCCTTCTACCGGTAGAGGAGACCCTCGGATTATTGGACTTGGATGTGGCGACTGATCATCGTCAATCCCTGTCATGTTTTATGTTTTCTTTAAGTCCCATTCCTCCACTTTGGAAAAATGCTCTGACACTGCTTCTTAGGCCTAAGTGCCAAGTTGCCGATAGTGTTCTGTCTTGATAAGAAAAATATTGACATCGTACAGTATCTAGAACTGCAAGATTTTCTATAAAGATTGGCACGTGTTAGTGCACTCTTGCAATTATTTCAAAGAATGAAATGTTTTGAATGAGAAACCTTCTAAGCTAATGGAAGGAAAGAGGTTTGCAATGATGTATTCCCTGTACAGTATGTTAACCGTAGAGTGTTTTGCCGAAAATGATATACTCATATGTATATATTTTCAAGCTTGAGATATATTGAAATGGGAACCTTATAAAGGGTTCATATGTTATTCTTAAAGCTCCTTAGTGAGTATAGATGTTTTATTCAAACTCGGACATATATATTGTCCAATTATGTTTTGAAATCTGCGATATATACCCATATAGTTGGGAATGTTTTCGAAATAAACCACATTATTATTTTTCAAAATGGTGAACTTGCTGAGCATTATGTAGCTCATTCTTGCTTTATAAAAACTTTTCAGAAAGAGAAGAATTTGGCCGATTAACTCCGCACTAGCAGAAGAGGAGTAGAAGATTTACCCCGGAGATGATTTAGTTCCTGGTAAATACTACAGAGTAAGTCTGATAGGTTTTCAACTATAATAATTAGACTTGTCTTCAAGTGTAGTTGTATAAGTGGAAGTGCGTAAGATTCTGGATTGTACAGATGAATTGTAATATTTAGTGTTACTTTTGATTATCGTTTCTGAGGCTCTAACTTGTTTGTGCGTAAGATTGAGGTCTGGATGGATGTATTGTTGAGTTGTAAAGTTAATACAGGTATGATATGGTTGGATGGTGATGTGACGACTTGAATCTTTGACCTTGGATTTGGGGGCGTCACAGAAATGGTATCAGAGCGATAAGTTACAGTACTCAGAAACGAGAGTGTTGAGAGTTAAGTCTAAGTAGGAGAATGACATAAGAGATCGTAGTAAACTTATTATTGGACTTCCGGAAGAGGTACCGGTGAGTAGAATGGACTGGAGTGTTTACTGGAGGTATTATACTAGGGTCGATAGAATCCTTAGAGACCTTCAGAATGATGAATAGAGGTTTGAGAGTCGTACATGACCTATCATAGGTAATGATATAGGAAGCAGAGCGAAATCTCAAGAGCAGCTGAGGTAGAGGCGATATTGCCAATATGATCGGATGACTAGGCTGGCATAAATTTTGTGGCCCATAGTCCTCCACAATTTAGGAGGCGGCATTTTAAGAATCAAGAAGTTTAGACTTCCCTACATAATTAAGGGTACTTAGTACTTGGAATAATGAAAGTCTTTTACTTTGGCTATAAGATCCGATTTTCGATAAGTAACGGGTTTACCTGAAAGTTGGTCACTATGTCGTTGTGGATTTCATTACCCTTGATGGCAAATTTTCCATGTGTTATACGAGAATGTTATCATAAGACGAGTGTGCTATATAATTCCACGCATGATTCGAATGCTAGAGCAAGGTAGTTCAACTTAGAGAACAAACAAGTAGAATTAACAAAGGGACTCAAAAGGAGTTGAATATGGTTGCAACGAGCGATACAGTGATCTCAAAGTCTACCAAAAGAAAAGACCAGCGGGTCTAGAGTGGGATCCTTTGATAGAGATGTTATCAGGGACTACGTATATGTATTGTAGACCTCAATATTTTTGGTATATGTTCACATACACACACCCGCCACTGAACCTATGGACTGCGCTGAGATCCCTGAGAGATCTCTTTGATCTGTTCCCAGGGGGAACTGGCCACTTGTGATTCATGTCGGAAGGCATGAAGTAGGACCCTATGGACTTAGCAGGTGTCCCCGAAATGATGTGAAGCTTGGTCTTCAGGATAAAGCACGAAAATGACAGATATATTTGTGAAACCCCAACTCGATAAATGACTTTAAGATGATGATTGAGAGACGCACTAGTTGGTGTCTTGTATTACGAAGACGAAGAGATGGAGTTACCCTCATAATGGTGATAATGAGATGCACGAATGATCATTAACTTATTTTGGTAACTACCGGCAGGTGCACTACTTCATTTTAAACTGTTCACTAACCCTGTTACCTCGATTAGTTTATATCAGGTAACCCTTCTAGCTTTCTACTTCAAACTTGTGGAATAACAACCAGTGAGATACTTTCCCTAAAGCAGGACTTATCTGAAGTAATTTTATTTGATCCATGAACATTCTATTCAAAAATTTATGATGATCTTGTTCGGCTCAGGCCTATTTACACTTTCTTTCAATTATCCAAGGAAGGTTCAACAAATATTTCCTTAATCAATTGACGAATATTACTTAACGAATATTGATATTTGATTGTTTCTTTCATACTTGCACTCTTCAGTTGAGCTCATAAATATTTAACAAATTACTGAGGACATGGATGATCTAATGTCCAGACATCCTTCATGAATTCTTTTCTTCTATTCAAGATGAGATTTTACATCGTACATTGAAATCATAGTAAGGATATCATTTTGATATTGGTATTCTGAATTTAATTCTATTGTAGGATCTGATAAAGCATGTGTACGGAGGCACCCTTGGGTGGACCGTTTCACTGGTAAGTAATATTTGATGAGAGGTTATCGATTGTTCCGATACCTAGAACATTCTCTTCAGATTTTATAGTTTTCTTTTTCAAACTTAATAACTTCTTATTTCCATTCGTTGTCCGAGTAGCCTAAAGTTTCTTCAGTGGCTACGATATTGAAATTCCGTTCTAGCCAATTGAAACTGGCTAGTCGATATGTCAATATGAATGACTAGTTGATTGTTCTAACTACTCAAAATTGTAATGTTGTGAAGAACACCTAGCTAATTGTCCTAGCTAGTGGTGATGTCTCAAACAGGTGAACTAGCAAATTTTGTCTAGCTAGTTGCTAGTGTTTCTTGAAAAGGACTAGTTATTGTTTCACTGGTCCAACTCCCAATTTAATTCATTCCGCAATGCATTTTGCATGTGGTAAAGTATGATGATGAAAGCTTTGACGAATAACTTGATTGGGACCTAGTGAGGTCGCCCACTCAACTTGAATTCTACCCATCTTCGTATCAGACTTTATGTCACTTGAATATTCTGTTCTTTCATTCATATAAGGAAGATTCATTTGAAACCATAGATTACTTGAATGATAAACTGCTTCATTTTTTTTATTGTCATAGAGTAAAATTGCTTTCGATCGATTGACCTTTATCAATGGGACTTTTAGATCCTCTATTTTTGAGGAAAAGTATTCACCAGATGTAAGAATGGTATAAAGATCGTCTTTATGACTTTTCTATCCAACAATCATTGCCCTCGTGCAACACTCTCTATGATATCACATTACAAAATTATCAGGACATGAAGGAATAAACCTTGTTGTATTCTTTCTGTCCATCCTTACATCTCCAAAAATCGAGACTCCTAGTATTTGGAACCATCAACATTCTTGGAACACCCAATGTGGAATTCTTATTGAAATTATCTATTGGACCTTGTTATTTTGAAACCATTCCTTTCAAAATTGATTACTCTAAGGTGAACAGGAGGTACAATTGTGAACCGTTGCACCAATATGAGATAAAAAAAATAAAAAAAAAATAAAACCAAATGTTGTAATTGTGCAGCCAGAGCGTTATGCCGAGTAATTATTTAAAGTAGGAATAACATGTCGGGGCATACCACAAGGACCTTTAATATTAGTGTGAGGAAGGTTATAAGAAATGATGAGGTGGTTGGGAGTACGCTACTACCAACCGTTGTCAGGATGTTATATTAATGAATTCTGGAGTTACCAAGCCTTTTCCTGATCCAAGAAATTCAAATTGATTGCGATGTAAGACATATCCTTAGAGGAAACTAACATGGAAGTAAGAAGGACAAGAAAGGAAGAAATATCGTGGCAAGAATGTGAAGCTTTACTTAGCTTAAAGGGATTGATGCACATAGAGAGACATAAAGTTTAAAAGGCCCCTAATAGCAAATGGATGCATCGATATATCCCAATGTTCCTTCGAGATTACCACCTAATCAATTTTATTGGGAATCGCAGCAGCATGCAGGCCTCAGACTGATTGGCGCCAGTTGTGAAAGAGGACGAGCGTATGACATCTTACATATACCATCGAGAATCGATACCCCTAACTGGAGATGTAGGAATTGTTGACCAGTTAAAATGCGTAGTTGTTTTTCAAAGATAAGGTTGAAAAGCGGGTTTCACCAACTCAAGATCGACTTCTGAACTGTGCCAAAGTTGGCATTTCACATTAATATAAACGTTATAAAATTATGGTAGTATCATTTGAGTGGACTAATGAGACAGAAGCCTTTATGGATTAATGAACAAAGTTTTGGAATGAAATGAGATATTAGCAACAACCTCGTTGTTAGATATACTTGATGATAAAAAGAGGACTTTGAGAGTCACGATGATGCGTCTTTCAAGAGTTTAAGAGGTGTGCTGATGCAGTAGAAAGGGGATGATAGCCTATACTTCTAAACAACATAAAGGTTACGGGATAGGATATACTAACCGTGAGTCTGGGATTAGTCATGATGGCGTTCACGCATAAAACTGAGACGTTAACTTTATGAGAAAAGTGTGAAAATTTTTCCACAAGTGCCATAAGTATATCTTCATATTAGAATTAAACATAAGAAAGAGAAGGTGACGAAAGGGAGCAGGGAGTATAATGGAGAAATCTGTTATTACCCATGAAAGGCCAGTGTGGTGGCCGATACCTATAGAATGGATTATTCGAAATTGGAATTCAGTCAGTATTGACCAAGAAAATAGAGTATATACAATAAAGAATAATGTTAGAGGAAAATGACTAAATTATGGGGAAGGACAAAGATGTACAGAGAATTAAGAGAATGTTTAGCAAACGGATAAGAAGAATGGTATTGGCAAACTATTAAGTACAAACGCAACATGTCAAAAACAAAATGATAGAGATCTAGTGGATTAATTCCGCCTGTAGAAAATCTTGAACGTGGACAGAATTATAATGAACTTCATGAGTAGGTCGTCGAAGACCGAGCCAAGAGATGGCCCTAGTTGATTTATAATTGCTGGACCAAGTGATTTACCTACGAGAGACTTTCCATTTAGAAGATTATCGATTTATATACGGAAGAGATGGTGGGGCAATATAAAACTTCTACAGTGATTACGTCAGATAGAGACTTAAGGATAAACTTCGAATATTGAAGGTGCTTTGAAGTATAATTAATAAAGAGATTGAGCGTATGTACTAATTTGATCTGTGGCTGACGGACAGGGAAGAAGAATTATCCAGACGATCGAATTTATATTTAGTGTCGTGCCTTAGATTTCACGGGGCAGTCGAGAATAAAAACTTATCCATGAAATGAATGTTGTTATCACGATCGTCACCATGCGAACGTAAGGACATCTCTTGTAAAGCGTACTACGAAAGAAGAAGTTTTGCTTTTCTTGCGTTACGAAGAAGTCAATGAACGAGGGATATAGTAGCTGAACTGGGTCGACGTATACCGAAGACTATACAGTATCCATAGCAAGTGGTAACGGCTAACGGGAGGCAACACATGCGTGCTAATCAAGCCAAGGAATATGAGGAATACCGTGCGTATTGACGTTGTCTCAGATTATAAAACACGACCACAAAGTATTCACGGGCCAACGATACAAGGACTCAACATGGATACTATGAACAAGGTAGAGGAGGAACGTATAAGTAGTGGGATAGAAATTTTCATTCATTGAACAACCGATAAGGAATACAGGTGGAGGAGAGCATGCATTGAGAAACAACATTAAAGCGATGGTGAGACCAAGGTGAGAGAACAAAGGGGTTGAAGTGTCAACCTGAGAGTTGGAAAGGGTAAAGTTGGAATTGTATCCACAACTATTTTTCTTAGGTTCTTAAGATAGAATCCTTTTAAGGAAAGGAGACTGCATTAACCTTAATTTTCGTGAATATTCGAAACCTGGACGAATAGTAATTTTAGGGGTGGATGAGAAATTTTTGCAATCACGATATGTACGAATTATTAAATGAAGATTTCGAATTGATATTACGTCTTTACGGTACAGACGAGTGTATGTAAAAGTCATTAGTTTTTTTTACGAAACCCATTATTTCGAATGGTCAAATTTTATGAGATATGAAAGGAGTATGAGGTGGGAGACTTCGTGATGCTAAAGGTATCCCCTGGAAAGGATATATGAGATTTGGAAAGAAAGGGAAGATAAGTCGAGGTTTATAGGACCTTTTGAGATTTTGAGGCGTGTTGGAAAGTTAGCCTATGAACTAGCCTTGCCCCCGAGCTTGCAGCAAGTGCATAATGTGTTTCATGTGTCCATGCTACGACCCTACCATACGCACTTTCGGCATGTGATAGAATACGACCAGATAGACTTACAGCCAGATTTGACTTATGAGGAGAAACTAGTGGAAATCATGGATAGAAAAGAACAAGTGCTGAGGAACAAGGTTGTCAAATTAGTGAGAGTTTTGTGGAGGAACCAGAATGTCGAAGAATCAACATGGGAACTAGAGAGCACGATGCGTGAAAAGTACCCCCAACTGTTTTCAACCTGATTTCGGGACCGAATCCTTTTAAGGAGGGGAGGCTGTAAGAACCCTAATTTTTGGTAATATTTTTTTTATATATAATATCATATGACATTGTGAATTCGGAACCTTTTGAGTCACCCATGTTGTTTAATGGAATTGATTATCTGAGAAATTTATGTTGTTACATTCGCTATGTAAGAAAAAGGGAAGATTGCTGAAGGCAAGAGTCTTATTACTATTAAGATTTATAAAACTTGGGATTTGAGAGCTACTAGAGTGTTGAAAGATTTTAAGAGACTATGACAAGGAGTTATGGATATTTAAGGAATTTATACAATTTAGCACTTAATGAATTACAAAGGAAATTTTTACGCGACAAAATATTATTACGAGGAGTTTTATTATAGATACGTCAAGAATTAAGGATTACGTAACGAAAATTGGTTGGGTAATGAGATGAGATAATATTCCATGCAAGATGCCATGCAAACCATTAAGTTAGAAATGCTAACTAGAAGTACAAAAAGCAAACTAAGTAGCATGGGTTAGTAGTACATCTAGCCATGCTTTAAGTACAAGGGAGACATGGCCTAACTTAGGGCTAGCTAGTAGGGTGGAGACATGTGATTACTTATCATCTAATACATCACCAATATATCCATACACCACACAATTATTTGACCAAACAAAAACAAAAGAAAAGCTCTTTTCCCCCCTTACCAAACTGCTCCAATCTGAGCAGAAAAATAAGAGAGGAAGAAAAATCATTTTCTCTACTTCTACTCCTCTATAGTTTGCAAGATTAAAACCCAAGCTTCCCCTAGGTGTTGTGAAGGTATGTACTAAGTTTCATAATTTTATTCAAAGTGTAGCTTGGTGAGAAAAATGGTGGAAGTTGGAGATGTATAATGACTAACCATAACTTTTGTTTTAGATCTTGAAGTTTAAGGTTCATCTAAGCTAGCTAAGGTGTTCTTAAGGCTACCCAAGCTCGTACAAGGCTTCCCTAGGCTCAAGAAAGGTATAACATCCTCTCACTTTTAGTTTGTGTCAAGATTTGATGGGTCTTTTAAGGTTTGAAAGTATTAGTGTAAATCTTGGAGGTTTTGGACTTTTGATGGTTAGATCTTGAGATATTATGCTTGTATCCATGTTGTAAGCCATGTTCTTGAGTTATGTAGTCATATATGTGTTAATGGTAAGGATCGTGATGGCTTTGATGGTTATGGTTAAGTGTACAAGGAGATTTGAAAGTGATGTAGTTGTAAAGGTGTTGTTTGGAACTTTTGTAAACTGCTCTGTCTTGTGAGACAAATTCGGACCTTGAGTTTTGCCCCCCTTGAGACCCACTGAACACGGTTGGAAAGATAATTGAATGTAGTTTCTAGAAATATAAGGTTCATACCCAGGAGATGTGTAGATCTTGAGTTATGGCCGGATTAGTGCAGTGTGGTTCTGGAATTCAGACTGCACTGTGTTGTCCACTTGTGAACATAGTTAGGACCCCTTAAAATTATGCTAGTGTTATGAAAATTTGAGGGTGGTTAGATTATACAGTTGTGAAGGCTGTCCAAAAAGAATTTGAATAAAATTTGTATTTTTCAATTTTATAAAAATGTTAAAGCGAAGTACGCGCGAGTGAAAAATCACCTAGGAGGTTAGTTTAACGTAGTTTTAAGAGTACTCACTTGTGTTTCAAGTTTGAGGAATGGATTCGAGTTGAATGGGTAACGAATGTGATAAAGTGATGACATGGTCATATGGGAGGGTTAGTGGTCACAAATTGGAGTCTTTAAGTTGGTCTTACATCCTTTAAAACCTTACGATTAAGTAGTGTTGTTAAGGTACTAACGTATGAATATTGATTATGTATAGATCTTCGTTCCACGTCGCGAGCTCGACCACCCCACCCTACCAAGGCAAGTTTACTTTTCAAAACTTATATATAAGGATTTTCACTGTATTGTTGTGGCTTTCAAACGTATTATATGCTTATGCTTTATGAGGTTATGTTGAAGTTTGAGATATATGCACATATGTGTTTGTACACCCTTGAACTTAGAATGAAAATGTTTTCTTCGGACAACGACTCTAGCAATAGAGGTCGTAGCGGTCCAAATATGCTATTGAACGGGGAGCGGTATATTATTGTATCGTGATTAAATTGCAAAAACCCGAAGGGTCATTCGGGAAGTATCGTATACTTAAGTATTTATTATTTTAAATTATTATAAATACTCAAAAATATCTATCTTGGATTAAAAGTTTATTTTAATTAAATAAATATTTTATTTATTGTTTATATTAAATCTCAAAATATCATTTATTAATTATTGTTCATTATTTTAAAGACAAAACTAATTTAAGATACCTTCATCATTTTCAAACTCGAACTCTTTCGAACCCAAAACATTTTCGAAAACCCCCGATCAGGTTTTTCTTCTTGTACGATTTCATGAATATCGGTCGACTGATGTCGGACCTCAACTACTCAGTTTTCATTCAAAATAAAGTTTTTAAAAGAAAAAGAAAAAGGGACTCTGGCAGGTGTGGGAATCGTTGAAGAACGATTCCCGGGATGTGTAAGCGGCCGTGAGCCAGGCGGTCCATCAATTATTATTCTGGCCCAGGTGTTGCCGAAGGATGATTACGGATGTAGTTTTCATCGAGGGTGATAACAGATGTAGTTTTCACCCGAGGATAGTTACGGATGTAGTTTCTATCCTTCTACCGGTAGAGAAGACCCTCGGATTATTGGACTTGGATGTGGCGACTGATCATCGTCAATCCCTGTCATGTTTTATGTTTTCTTTAAGTCCCATTCCTCCACTTTGGAAAAATGCTCTGACACTGCTTCTTAGGCCTAAGTGCCAAGTTGCCGATAGTGTTCTATCTTGATAAGAAAAATATTGACATCGTGCAGTATCTAGAACTGCAAGATTTTCTATAAAGATTGGCACGTGTTAGTGCACTCTTGCAATTATTTCAAAGAATGAAATGTTTTTGAATGAGAAACCTTCTAAGCTAATGGAAGGAAAGAGGTTTGCAATGATGTATTCCCTGTACAGTATGTTAACCGTAGAGTGTTTTGCCGAAAATGATATACTCATATGTATATATTTTCAAGCTTGAGATATATTGAAATGGGAACCTTATAAAGGGTTCATATGTTATTCTTAAAGCTCCTTAGTGAGTATAGATGTTTTATTCAAACTCGGACATATATATTGTCCAATTATGTTTTGAAATCTGAGATATATACCCATATAGTTGGGAATGCTTTCGAAATAAACCACTTTATTATTTTTCAAAATGGTGAACTTGCTGAGCATTATGTAGCTCATTCTTGCTTTATAAAAACTTTTCAGAAAGAGAAGAATTTGGCCGATTAACTCCGCACTAGCAGAAGAGGCGTAGAAGATTTACCCCGGAGATGATTTAGTTCCTGGTAAATACTACAGAGTAAGTCTGATAGGTTTTCAACTATAATAATTAGACTTGTCTTCAAGTGTAGTTGTATAAGTGGAAGTGCGTAAGATTCTGGATTGTACAGATGAATTGTAATATTTAGTGTTACTTTTGATTATCGTTTCTGAGGCTCTAACTTGTTTGTGCGTAAGATTGAGGTCTGGATGGATGTATTGTTGAGTTGTAAAGTTAATACAGGTATGATATGGTTGGATGGTGATGTGACGACTTGAATCTTTGACCTTGGATTTGGGGGCGTCACAGAAATGGTATCAGAGCGATAAGTTACAGTACTCAGAAACGAGAGTGTTGAGAGTTAAGTCTAAGTAGGAGAATGACATTAGAGATCGTAGTAAACTTATTATTGGACTTCCGGAAGAGGTACCGGTGAGTAGAATGGACTGGAGTGTTTACTGGAGGTATTATACTAGGGTCGATAGAATCCTTAGAGACCTTCAGAATGATGAATAGAGGTTTGAGAGTCGTACATGACCTATCATAGGTAATGATATAGGAAGCAGAGCGAAATCTCAAGAGCAGCTGAGGTAGAGGCGATATTGCCAATATGATCGGATGACTAGGCTGGCATAAATTTTGTGGCCCATAGTCCTCCACAATTTAGGAGGCGGCATTTTAAGAATCAAGAAGTTTAGACTTCCCTACATAATTAAGGGTACTTAGTACTTGGAATAATGAAAGTCTTTTACTTTGGCTATAAGATCCGATTTTCGATAAGTAACGGGTTTACCTGAAAGTTGGTCACTATGTCGTTGTGGATTTCATTACCCTTGATGGCAAATTTTCCATGTGTTATACGAGAATGTTATCATAAGACGAGTGTGCTATATAATTCCACGCATGATTCGAATGCTAGAGCAAGGTAGTTCAACTTAGAGAACAAACAAGTAGAATTAACAAAGGGACTCAAAAGGAGTTGAATATGGTTGCAACGAGCGATACAGTGATCTCAAAGTCTACCAAAAGAAAAGACCAGCGGGTCTAGAGTGGGATCCTTTGATAGAGATGTTATCAGGGACTACGTATATGTATTGTAGACCTCAATATTTTTGGTATATGTTCACATACACACACCCGCCACTGAACCTATGGACTGCGCTGAGATCCCTGAGAGATCTCTTTGATCTGTTCCCAGGGGGAACTGGCCACTTGTGATTCATGTCGGAAGGCATGAAGTAGGACCCTATGGACTTAGCAGGTGTCCCCGAAATGATGTGAAGCTTGGTCTTCAGGATAAAGCACGAAAATGACAGATATATTTGTGAAACCCCAACTCGATAAATGACTTTAAGATGATGATTGAGAGACGCACTAGTTGGTGTCTTGTATTACGAAGACGAAGAGATGGAGTTACCCTCATAATGGTGATAATGAGATGCACGAATGATCATTAACTTATTTTGGTAACTACCGGCAGGTGCACTACTTCATTTTAAACTGTTCACTAACCCTGTTACCTCGATTAGTTTATATCAGGTAACCCTTCTAGCTTTCTACTTCAAACTTGTGGAATAACAACCAGTGAGATACTTTCCCTAAAGCAGGACTTATCTGAAGTAATTTTATTTGATCCATGAACATTCTATTCAAAAATTTATGATGATCTTGTTCGGCTCAGGCCTATTTACACTTTCTTTCAATTATCCAAGGAAGGTTCAACAAATATTTCCTTAATCAATTGACGAATATTACTTAACGAATATTGATATTTGATTGTTTCTTTCATACTTGCACTCTTCAGTTGAGCTCATAAATATTTAACAAATTACTGAGGACATGGATGATCTAATGTCCAGACATCCTTCATGAATTCTTTTCTTCTATTCAAGATGAGATTTTACATCGTACATTGAAATCATAGTAAGGATATCATTTTGATATTGGTATTCTGAATTTAATTCTATTGTAGGATCTGATAAAGCATGTGTACGGAGGCACCCTTGGGTGGACCGTTTCACTGGTAAGTAATATTTGATGAGAGGTTATCGATTGTTCCGATACCTAGAACATTCTCTTCAGATTTTATAGTTTTCTTTTTCAAACTTAATAACTTCTTATTTCCATTCGTTGTCCGAGTAGCCTAAAGTTTCTTCAGTGGCTACGATGTTGAAATTCCGTTCTAGCCAATTGAAACTGGCTAGTCGATATGTCAATATGAATGACTAGTTGATTGTTCTAACTACTCAAAATTGTAATGTTGTGAAGAACACCTAGCTAATTGTCCTAGCTAGTGGTGATGTCTCAAACAGGTGAACTAGCAAATTTTGTCTAGCTAGTTGCTAGTGTTTCTTGAAAAGGACTAGTTATTGTTTCACTGGTCCAACTCCCAATTTAATTCATTCCGCAATGCATTTTGCATGTGGTAAAGTATGATGATGAAAGCTTTGACGAATAACTTGATTGGGACCTAGTGAGGTCGCCCACTCAACTTGAATTCTACCCATCTTCGTATCAGACTTTATGTCACTTGAATATTCTGTTCTTTCATTCATATAAGGAAGATTCATTTGAAACCATAGATTACTTGAATGATAAACTGCTTCATTTTTTTTATTGTCATAGAGTAAAATTGCTTTCGATCGATTGACCTTTATCAATGGGACTTTTAGATCCTCTATTTTTGAGGAAAAGTATTCACCAGATGTAAGAATGGTATAAAGATCGTCTTTATGACTTTTCTATCCAACAATAATTGCCCTCGTGCAACACTCTCTATGATATCACATTACAAAATTATCAGGACATGAAGGAATAAACCTTGTTGTATTCTTTCTGTCCATCCTTACATCTCCAAAAATCGAGACTCCTAGTATTTGGAACCATCAACATTCTTGGAACACCCAATGTGGAATTCTTATTGAAATTATCTATTGGACCTTGTTATTTTGAAACCATTCCTTTCAAAATTGATTACTCTAAGGTGAACAGGAGGTACAATTGTGAACCGTTGCACCAATATGAGATAAAAAAAATAAAAAAAAAATAAAACCAAATGTTGTAATTGTGCAGCCAGAGCGTTATGCCGAGTAATTATTTAAAGTAGGAATAACATGTCGGGGCATACCACAAGGACCTTTAATATTAGTGTGAGGAAGGTTATAAGAAATGATGAGGTGGTTGGGAGTACGCTACTACCAACCGTTGTCAGGATGTTATATTAATGAATTCTGGAGTTACCAAGCCTTTTCCTGATCCAAGAAATTCAAATTGATTGCGATGTAAGACATATCCTTAGAGGAAACTAACATGGAAGTAAGAAGGACAAGAAAGGAAGAAATATCGTGGCAAGAATGTGAAGCTTTACTTAGCTTAAAGGGATTGATGCACATAGAGAGACATAAAGTTTAAAAGGCCCCTAATAGCAAATGGATGCATCGATATATCCCAATGTTCCTTCGAGATTACCACCTAATCAATTTTATTGGGAATCGCAGCAGCATGCAGGCCTCAGACTGATTGGCGCCAGTTGTGAAAGAGGACGAGCGTATGACATCTTACATATACCATCGAGAATCGATACCCCTAACTGGAGATGTAGGAATTGTTGACCAGTTAAAATGCGTAGTTGTTTTTCAAAGATAAGGTTGAAAAGCGGGTTTCACCAACTCAAGATCGACTTCTGAACTGTGCCAAAGTTGGCATTTCACATTAATATAAACGTTATAAAATTATGGTAGTATCATTTGAGTGGACTAATGAGACAGAAGCCTTTATGGATTAATGAACAAAGTTTTGGAATGAAATGAGATATTAGCAACAACCTCGTTGTTAGATATACTTGATGATAAAAAGAGGACTTTGAGAGTCACGATGATGCGTCTTTCAAGAGTTTAAGAGGTGTGCTGATGCAGTAGAAAGGGGATGATAGCCTATACTTCTAAACAACATAAAGGTTACGGGATAGGATATACTAACCGTGAGTCTGGGATTAGTCATGATGGCGTTCACGCATAAAACTGAGACGTTAACTTTATGAGAAAAGTGTGAAAATTTTTCCACAAGTGCCATAAGTATATCTTCATATTAGAATTAAACATAAGAAAGAGAAGGTGACGAAAGGGAGCAGGGAGTATAATGGAGAAATCTGTTATTACCCATGAAAGGCCAGTGTGGTGGCCGATACCTATAGAATGGATTATTCGAAATTGGAATTCAGTCAGTATTGACCAAGAAAATAGAGTATATACAATAAAGAATAATGTTAGAGGAAAATGACTAAATTATGGGGATGGACAAAGATGTACAGAGAATTAAGAGAATGTTTAGCAAACGGATAAGAAGAATGGTATTGGCAAACTATTAAGTACAAACGCAACATGTCAAAAACAAAATGATAGAGATCTAGTGGATTAATTCCGCCTGTAGAAAATCTTGAACGTGGACAGAATTATAATGAACTTCATGAGTAGGTCGCCGAAGACCGAGCCAAGAGATGGCCCTAGTTGATTTATAATTGCTGGACCAAGTGATTTACCTACGAGAGACTTTCCATTTAGAAGATTATCGATTTATATACGGAAGAGATGGTGGGGCAATATAAAACTTCTACAGTGATTACGTCAGATAGAGACTTAAGGATAAACTTCGAATATTGAAGGTGCTTTGAAGTATAATTAATAAAGAGATTGAGCGTATGTACTAATTTGATCTGTGGCTGACGGACAGGGAAGAAGAATTATCCAGACGATCGAATTTATATTTAGTGTCGTGCCTTAGATTTCACGGGGCAGTCGAGAATAAAAACTTATCCATGAAATGAATGTTGTTATCACGATCGTCACCATGCGAACGTAAGGACATCTCTTGTAAAGCGTACTACGAAAGAAGAAGTTTTGCTTTTCTTGCGTTACGAAGAAGTCAATGAACGAGGGATATAGTAGCTGAACTGGGTCGACGTATACCGAAGACTATACAGTATCCATAGCAAGTGGTAACGGCTAACGGGAGGCAACACATGCGTGCTAATCAAGCCAAGGAATATGAGGAATACCGTGCGTATTGACGTTGTCTCAGATTATAAAACACGACCACAAAGTATTCACGGGCCAACGATACAAGGACTCAACATGGATACTATGAACAAGGTAGAGGAGGAACGTATAAGTAGTGGGATAGAAATTTTCATTCATTGAACAACCGATAAGGAATACAGGTGGAGGAGAGCATGCATTGAGAAACAACATTAAAGCGATGGTGAGACCAAGGTGAGAGAACAAAGGGGTTGAAGTGTCAACCTGAGAGTTGGAAAGGGTAAAGTTGGAATTGTATCCACAACTATTTTTCTTAGGTTCTTAAGATAGAATCCTTTTAAGGAAAGGAGACTGCATTAACCTTAATTTTCGTGAATATTCGAAACCTGGACGAATAGTAATTTTAGGGGTGGATGAGAAATTTTTGCAATCACGATATGTACGAATTATTAAATGAAGATTTCGAATTGATATTACGTCTTTACGGTACAGACGAGTGTATGTAAAAGTCATTAGTTTTTTTTACGAAACCCATTATTTCGAATGGTCAAATTTTATGAGATATGAAAGGAGTATGAGGTGGGAGACTTCGTGATGCTAAAGGTATCCCCTGGAAAGGATATATGAGATTTGGAAAGAAAGGGAAGATAAGTCGAGGTTTATAGGACCTTTTGAGATTTTGAGGCGTGTTGGAAAGTTAGCCTATGAACTAGCCTTGCCCCCGAGCTTGCAGCAAGTGCATAATGTGTTTCATGTGTCCATGCTACGACCCTACCATACGCACTTTCGGCATGTGATAGAATACGACCAGATAGACTTACAGCCAGATTTGACTTATGAGGAGAAACTAGTGGAAATCATGGATAGAAAAGAACAAGTGCTGAGGAACAAGGTTGTCAAATTAGTGAGAGTTTTGTGGAGGAACCAGAATGTCGAAGAATCAACATGGGAACTAGAGAGCACGATGCGTGAAAAGTACCCCCAACTGTTTTCAACCTGATTTCGGGACCGAATCCTTTTAAGGAGGGGAGGCTGTAAGAACCCTAATTTTTGGTAATATTTTTTTTATATATAATATCATATGACATTGTGAATTCGGAACCTTTTGAGTCACCCATGTTGTTTAATGGAATTGATTATCTGAGAAATTTATGTTGTTACATTCGCTATGTAAGAAAAAGGGAAGATTGCTGAAGGCAAGAGTCTTATTACTATTAAGATTTATAAAACTTGGGATTTGAGAGCTACTAGAGTGTTGAAAGATTTTAAGAGACTATGACAAGGAGTTATGGATATTTAAGGAATTTATACAATTTAGCACTTAATGAATTACAAAGGAAATTTTTACGCGACAAAATATTATTACGAGGAGTTTTATTATAGATACGTCAAGAATTAAGGATTACGTAACGAAAATTGGTTGGGTAATGAGATGAGATAATATTCCATGCAAGATGCCATGCAAACCATTAAGTTAGAAATGCTAACTAGAAGTACAAAAAGCAAACTAAGTAGCATGGGTTAGTAGTACATCTAGCCATGCTTTAAGTACAAGGGAGACATGGCCTAACTTAGGGCTAGCTAGTAGGGTGGAGACATGTGATTACTTATCATCTAATACATCACCAATATATCCATACACCACACAATTATTTGACCAAACAAAAACAAAAGAAAAGCTCTTTTCCCCCCTTACCAAACTGCTCCAATCTGAGCAGAAAAATAAGAGAGGAAGAAAAATCATTTTCTCTACTTCTACTCCTCTATAGTTTGCAAGATTAAAACCCAAGCTTCCCCTAGGTGTTGTGAAGGTATGTACTAAGTTTCATAATTTTATTCAAAGTGTAGCTTGGTGAGAAAAATGGTGGAAGTTGGAGATGTATAATGACTAACCATAACTTTTGTTTTAGATCTTGAAGTTTAAGGTTCATCTAAGCTAGCTAAGGTGTTCTTAAGGCTACCCAAGCTCGTACAAGGCTTCCCTAGGCTCAAGAAAGGTATAACATCCTCTCACTTTTAGTTTGTGTCAAGATTTGATGGGTCTTTTAAGGTTTGAAAGTATTAGTGTAAATCTTGGAGGTTTTGGACTTTTGATGGTTAGATCTTGAGATATTATGCTTGTATCCATGTTGTAAGCCATGTTCTTGAGTTATGTAGTCATATATGTGTTAATGGTAAGGATCGTGATGGCTTTGATGGTTATGGTTAAGTGTACAAGGAGATTTGAAAGCTTTGGAACTTTTGTAAACTGCTCTGTCTTGTGAGACAAATTCGGACCTTGAGTTTTGCCCCCCTTGAGACCCACTGAACACGGTTGGAAAGATAATTGAATGTAGTTTCTAGAAATATAAGGTTCATACCCAGGAGATGTGTAGATCTTGAGTTATGGCCGGATTAGTGCAGTGTGGTTCTGGAATTCAGACTGCACTGTGTTGTCCACTTGTGAACATAGTTAGGACCCCTTAAAATTATGCTAGTGTTATGAAAATTTGAGGGTGGTTAGATTATACAGTTGTGAAGGCTGTCCAAAAAGAATTGGAATAAAATTTGTATTTTTCAATTTTATAAAAATGTTAAAGCGAAGTACGCGCGAGTGAAAAATCACCTAGGAGGTTAGTTTAACGTAGTTTTAAGAGTACTCACTTGTGTTTCAAGTTTGAGGAATGGATTCGAGTTGAATGGGTAACGAATGTGATAAAGTGATGACATGGTCATATGGGAGGGTTAGTGGTCACAAATTGGAGTCTTTAAGTTGGTCTTACATCCTTTAAAACCTTACGATTAAGTAGTGTTGTTAAGGTACTAACGTATGAATATTGATTATGTATAGATCTTCGTTCCACGTCGCGAGCTCGACCACCCCACCCTACCAAGGCAAGTTTACTTTTCAAAACTTATATATAAGGATTTTCACTGTATTGTTGTGGCTTTCAAACGTATTATATGCTTATGCTTTATGAGGTTATGTTGAAGTTTGAGATATATGCACATATGTGTTTGTACACCCTTGAACTTAGAATGAAAATGTTTTCTTCGGACAACGACTCTAGCAATAGAGGTCGTAGCGGTCCAAATATGCTATTGACCGGGGAGCGGTATATTATTGTATCGTGATTAAATTGCAAAAACCCGAAGGGTCATTCGGGAAGTATCGTATACTTAAGTATTTATTATTTTAAATTATTATAAATACTCAAAAATATCTATCTTGGATTAAAAGTTTATTTTAATTAAATAAATATTTTATTTATTGTTTATATTAAATCTCAAAATATCATTTATTAATTATTGTTCATTATTTTAAAGACAAAACTAATTTAAGATACCTTCATCATTTTCAAACTCGAACTCTTTCGAACCCAAAACATTTTCGAAAACCCCCGATCAGGTTTTTCTTCTTGTACGATTTCAAGAATATCGGTCGACTGATGTCGGACCTCAACTACTCAGTTTTCATTCAAAATAAAGTTTTTAAAAGAAAAAGAAAAAGGGACTCTGGCAGGTGTGGGAATCGTTGAAGAACGATTCCCGGGATGTGTAAGCGGCCGTGAGCCAGGCGGTCCATCAATTATTATTCTGGCCCAGGTGTTGCCGAAGGATGATTACGGATGTAGTTTTCATCGAGGGTGATTACAGATGTAGTTTTCACCCGAGGATAGTTACGGATGTAGTTTCTATCCTTCTATCGGTAGAGAAGACCCTCGGATTATTGGACTTGGATGTGGCGACTGATCATCGTCAATCCCTGTCATGTTTTATGTTTTCTTTAAGTCCCATTCCTCCACTTTGGAAAAATGCTCTGACACTGCTTCTTAGGCCTAAGTGCCAAGTTGCCGATAGTGTTCTATCTTGATAAGAAAAATATTGACATCGTGCAGTATCTAGAACTGCAAGATTTTCTATAAAGATTGGCACGTGTTAGTGCACTCTTGCAATTATTTCAAAGAATGAAATGTTTTTGAATGAGAAACCTTCTAAGCTAATGGAAGGAAAGAGGTTTGCAATGATGTATTCCCTGTACAGTATGTTAACCGTAGAGTGTTTTGCCGAAAATGATATACTCATATGTATATATTTTCAAGCTTGAGATATATTGAAATGGGAACCTTATAAAGGGTTCATATGTTATTCTTAAAGCTCCTTAGTGAGTATAGATGTTTTATTCAAACTCGGACATATATATTGTCCAATTATGTTTTGAAATCTGAGATATATACCCATATAGTTGGGAATGCTTTCGAAATAAACCACTTTATTATTTTTCAAAATGGTGAACTTGCTGAGCATTATGTAGCTCATTCTTGCTTTATAAAAACTTTTCAGAAAGAGAAGAATTTGGCCGATTAACTCCGCACTAGCAGAAGAGGAGTAGAAGATTTACCCCGGAGATGATTTAGTTCCTGGTAAATACTACAGAGTAAGTCTGATAGGTTTTCAACTATAATAATTAGACTTGTCTTCAAGTGTAGTTGTATAAGTGGAAGTGCGTAAGATTCTGGATTGTACAGATGAATTGTAATATTTAGTGTTACTTTTGATTATCGTTTCTGAGGCTCTAACTTGTTTGTGCGTAAGATTGAGGTTTGGATGGATGTATTGTTGAGTTGTAAAGTTAATACAGGTATGATATGGTTGGATGGTGGTGTGACGACTTGAATCTTTGACCTTGGATTTGGGGGCGTCACAAGTCAAATCTTTCTTCTCCTTTGGAATTGATTTAGCTTCCTATCCAGCAGCAACAACAGATAATTTTGTAGGTTTATGAGGACCTTCATAAATTTTATCAAGATATTCTGGATCTGTAGCCTCCAGAAACATAGCCATTTTCACCTTCCAGGTTGAGTATTTTGCTGGCTTAAGAATAGGAATCCTGATTGTTTCATATCGACTCACAGTTGCAGGTTGAGCCTTCTCAGCACTAGAGCCTGATGTTGGAGGAGGAATTTCTGCCATTGATTATAGTTGTGTGTGTGGATCTTAAACTGTATTAAATTATCAGATTAAGCTCTGATACCAATTGTTTGGCCGAATACACACTTATAATCAACTAAGTATGAGAGAATAACAATAAGTTCTTTAAAAATTTTAAAAACCGTTTGGAATTAACTTCTCTCTCAGTGATGTAAAATATCACAGAGAGCTGCTTAGGTTACAATGAAAGATATCGTATTACACGATGGATACCCTTCTAGGGTTAACCTAACTGTATTTATAAGATATACAGCTACATACAATCGATAATTGATTCGCCTATAAATCAGCTATACAAATGTTATCAATTATGATTGCTACACATCTCCTAAGTCAACTCAATCTCTTTAACAGCTATCCAATCTGTAAAGATATTGCTTCCATAATTATCTTCAATTAATCTTTAATCACCGTTGACTGGAGACGCGCTTCCTCCAGACAGAGTTTAACCAAACTCTGTCGAGCTTCCATTGTCAGCGTATAGCAAACTCTGTCAAGCTTCCAACTATCAGAGTTTAACTAAACTCTGACTGCTTCCTGTTTCAAGCTAAACTCTATTTTTCCCTGTAAAATGTAAACACTGATATTAACCATATCGATTATATTTAACATTCTTATTTTGCATTATTTTAACAATAGTTATTTTTTCAGATTAAAGTTTCAATAACTCTAAGAGATGGACAATCAAAAGGATCTGTACTATTGGGGGACGAACTAGAGCCATCTTTCATGACAAACAAGATTCAATGGTTTAAGAAATGGGGTAAGAAATTTATTAATTCTGGCTAATTGGAGGCACAAGTTCACAAGAAGAAGAGAGATCAATCAATTACTATTGTTGGTGTGGCTCAGAAGAAGAAGAAGACAAAACCAAAGGCTATATTGCCACCCAAGAGTCTACAATTTGATGATAATTTATTAAATTAGGTTTTATATTAACTCTTTAATTGGTTAAAAAAATATTATTCATACCCAAAATTTTGCTTCATCGAAGTTGTTATTTGAAGTATGTACTCTGAATTCTATTAATCTGTTTAAAATATTCTAAAAAGTATTATTTTCATAACATTATATCAATTGTTTGTAATTAGTACACTATAATTAGTGTGTTGGATTACATAATACATACTTACCATTAAAGTATACATGAATGTACACTCGATGTATACTTCGATGGTATTTTTTTAAATGGCTTGACATGTGATGTGACATGTATGAATATTATACCATATCAGATAAGATGTATATGGGATATAACCAACATTGACACCATTTTTAAAAGATTTATCGATTTTAGACACCAAAATGGAAGTTTTGGAATTACAGACACCATATCTTCAAAACAACTGAAGTTCAGACACCAAATATGTCTTTTTACCGAGGAAAAATATTATTTCTTTTACATTCCCCCTCAAATTGAACTAGAAAAAATACATGAAGCTTGCGACGAAATTGCTCAAACTGATGAACTGGTAAGGACTTGGTAAGAACATCTGCTACTTGTAACTCTGTAGGGACAAATGAACTTGAATAGCACCACTGGCCACTCGTTCATGGACAACATGAAAATCAGTTTCTAAATGTTTAGTACGACCATGGTATATGGGATTAGCTACTCACGTTGTCACGTAAAATTGCAGTATAATGTATCTTGTAGATAGAGATGGAGAAGATGAGGAGGATGCCATGAAAAATAGAACGGTCCAAAGATTATAAGGAGTCTGATACCATGTGAAATACATTTTGAATGACCCTTTTCTTGGTTTGCCATACTGCATTTATACTGAGTACATGATTAACATGCATTATCTCTTTTACATTGGTCTGACACTCTTCTTGAGTTGGACAATTCTAGCATGCTTCAAGTCCATGCATGTTACTTTCTTCATAAGTTACTAAGTTCTTGTATTGACTTATCTTCCAAGCCCACGTGACGCTTTATGCGAAAGCCACTATTTGATTGAACCTTCATTCTTGAAAAGTTACTTTAACTAAAGATATGATCATTTAGCAAGTCAATAAGGTTTTTTTCTTATTGAGATATCCTTGAACTTCTCAGACAAACAGAGTAATCCTTATGCACTTATCGAGTTATCCTTTGAATTCTTCAATTAAAAGGTAATCATCTTTGGAGGTTGCTTGCACTCTTATTTTTGCCTTCGAAACTGGATAAACAATGATTGATTTTACATTTCGTTTGTAAAAGTTTGAGCGTTCGAATATCTACACTTTGGTCCCCTACTCGTTACATCCTTTGTGTAATTGACCAATGTTTATAAGTCACGGATTACAAAGTGATTCTGTGTTTGTTTTTCATTTGATATGTTCCATTAGAGAACTCTGGTACAACTCATTCAATCAAGAGATCTCGAATGAGTATATTTCTGGAGTTCATTAATCCAATATTTGAGTTCTCAAACTGATGTAGCTTGACTTCTCAAATGAATAAGTTAGCACTTATCAAATTAGCCATTTCCTAGAGTTCTCGAATGACTTCTCGAATAGGTTACTTTATAGACTTCTCGAATTGGCCAAACTGTAGACTTCTCGAATCCACACTTCTCGAATCACTTGCATGAGTTGATTCATTTCTTGCCTTGTGGTGTTTGCTATCATCAACTCTAAACAATTATATCTCAATAAGGTTATTATCCATTGGCTAGTTATAAAAAAAATTCTATTCTAAGACAACTTGATCTTCCGCAGGAACCATATGTCCGCCTACCTCCTTGATTTTTCTAACTCTTCCTTCATCATCCTCGGTCCTTTCTTTCTCTTAGCTGTGACTTCCCCTTCTTTTAACTCTAACTCTCCCACTACAGTCGTCTTTCTATTACTTCAAAAGTAGCTATAAAAGTTTGAAAGGCAGGTTTTTGAGGGGCTCACATCTGATTAGCTAGTTGGTGAGGAAGTAAAGTGAAGGTGCCTCACCTTCATTGGTTTTATGTTCGTGTATTATACCCACAATCTTGGGTACTATCATATAGCTTTGTATCGGCTAAGTTCATGAGTTGGGAGAGTACTTCCAGAAGGAAAAGAGAAGCGCAACAGGAGTCTACAAATGGATGGAGACTAAAGATTCACCGAGAGAGGGTAGTCTTTAGAAGCAACAGGTTGGGAAACCAAGAGAGCGCCTCGCGAACTTACCAACAGGAGCCAATATCCAAGAGTGGATGAAGCCGAGCCAATATGATAGGCAGGCGAAGGAATTTGGAGTTTCCTACATTCTCACAATTTGCTTCGAGCTTCCCTTCATTTGCTTTGCGGGAGCCGCAATCAAACTTACCTCTACGAGTGCAAAATTTGTTAGGTGCAATATGTACAATGCAGCTAAGCCAAGACTTACTTCTGAGGCATTTTAGACTTGACTTGCTGTTGCCGATATGATCTTGGAAGAAAGCTCCCCCCGCCTATCGGTGAGAGCTGGGCTTGGCTTAGTTCCTTTTCGTTAAGTGCATCGAGCCAGGAGGGAGCAACTTCCTTACCTCACATTTGATGGCTATTGGCAGATATAATCCATGAAGAAGGACGTCAAATAACATCAAAAGTGTTGGTTTCAGAAGATGTATACAATACTTGAATTCTCGGTGTAGATGCTACATAGTTGTGTCATGAGGCTCATAGTAATCTCTTTCAAGCAACTTTCTCATTCCAGTCTTTCGGGGCCTTGGCTTGTCACATGAGTTTGAATTTCATATTTTTGTATGTGAAATTGTGGTTCTCAGGTATCTAATCAATTATTCCCACAAGCTAAGAATGGACCAACCCTTAAATCGGGGAACTGTTGGGCTGACTTCCATGTGATTTAATGTAAACATTTACGGGACCTCTAAGCAAGTGACAGCATTACCATAACTGTACTATTTCAATCAGATAAGAATACTAGTGTGAATAATGTATTAGATGCCGTTGGCATTAAACTAGCTGTCGGTGGCATTAAACTAGCTGCCAGAACGAGTCCCGGGGTAATTTTAGGGATTAGGTAGACAAGAGGAAAGGCGAGTACGGGATTGGATGCTATTTCTAGCCTGGTGAGGGCTGGCTGTCTGGGGACAGGTTAAGCCAATTTGGCAAATGATATGACATACTTGCTCATTAAAAGCGAATTTAGTTATTTCATTTTTTGATTGTTTACTTCGGTAGAGCGAGTAACCCTTAAACGTGCTCCTAGATGTGTGTAGGGGTTGTGTTTGTTGAGGGTTGATTCTTCCCATCAGGTAATAGTAGATGCCATTGATTACTTTATCAGTTTGCCATATCTTTGCTAGGTGTTTCTAGAATAGCCTCTACATGTTTCAGATGCTCCTCCCAGGCCGGTCGGGTGTCTTCATTCAAGCGATGATATAAAAAAAGAACGAAACTTTTTTTGGTCGTTCCGCTCTGTCGATCGATGCCCAAAAAACAAATCCAAGAACACCTATTCTGATCATGGCATAAATGATTGGCTGGGCTATTAGATTCTGAAGCTACCGCAACATCTTTCAAGGCATCGCCAGACGAGGGCACCGCTAGGCCCCGCTGCTTTGCTGCAACTTCTTTAGCTTGACTTGTAACACCAGAGACAAATCCTGTAAATTTAAAACTCCACCAAAAAGTTTTTGGATAGACATGGGATTTTATTAGAGAAAGTTCAAACTTTGCAGCTGTCAATGATTCCATGATCGAATGCCTGTTCCAAACATTGCCTGAAAGTAGACGATAAGTTTTTTTTTTGGCCAAGAAAAGTAGATGATAAGTTTGATTGAATCCTTCACGATCG
The DNA here is from genome assembly GCA_036435485.1 of Saposhnikovia divaricata. Classification (NCBI taxonomy): domain Eukaryota; kingdom Viridiplantae; phylum Streptophyta; class Magnoliopsida; order Apiales; family Apiaceae; genus Saposhnikovia; species Saposhnikovia divaricata. The sequence goes on from CM071599.1 coordinate 42,944,741, forward strand.
AAATGCCCACTTCCCCCAACTGGGGGCAGAATTGGATCATAATGGAATTTTGGTGTATACCGCAGGTGATTTCTTGTCCATTCCACCTGAACCAACGCAATTGAGAGTTTAATCCAGGCTCAGAGGGAATGCTAGGATACTGATTAGGACGGCCATAAAGGGACACGAACGCTACAGCGCGTCCGCCTGCAGTGTGGTAAGGCACGAAATCATGAAGAAGCTGGAATGTGAAGAGAATTGATTCATCCTGACCGAGTCCTTTTTTACTCGGGTCTTGTATGGATATGTAGGAAGGGGTTTTGAGGTCCTATATGGTTTAAGCACTATCTTTTCTACCGAGGCACGCAAACTCCCATCGTGTCCTAGATCACAGTATTTGTCTTTAGTGTTACAAGTCAAGCTATGATCCCTTTCGTCGAAGAATTAGAGTTTGATCCGGCATAACTTTGATTTATTGAGCGAGAGCCCTTCCACTTTCCAAATACGGTTGCTGTTGACATCTCTTCTAATTCATCGTATCAAGTAGTGGTAACAGATCTCCTTTCTTTCTATAGTGTCTTCACTATCTAAAGGGAGTTGAACCCTTCATACTCGATTCATTAGGGTTAGGGATAGATATGGAACCAATCTGGACAAGTGAGATCTTCCGGTCTACGTGCACGGAAGCAACTCAAACAAAGAAGAGTCTGCTTTTCCTTATGCGGTCAACCTCTGTTCCAATGGTAGAACAGGTCACGACATGTTATTGATATTGATTGAGTTTAGGCAACTGGATCAGACCAATGTGCTAAGCACAACCAACTTATTCGACATCGGGGTTTCAAACTTGTCTAGTTACTCTTTCCTAGTAGGTATTTAAATACCCTACCTTAAGAAGGCAATTCTAGATTGGTCGTTGTGTGTCACCACCTCCCATGAAATCCATCACTATACCGAGTAGATCACGAGCATTCATATCTCGATCAAAGGGAACTGGTCTCGACTCTCTCGTGACTCGCCTTCAGCCCCAAGATGAGTGCTCTCCTATTCCGACTTCCCCCGATTGTCTACCTCACCGCCCCGAAGAGTATTCTTTATGATACCTATAAATCGGTGAAGGCTAGCTTGAACTGAATGCAATGTAATCAAACTTATGTCATCCACTTGTTGAACTTGCATGGGATTTGGGAACATTTGTTATCATATACATGCATGATTCATAACACAGCATAATCCTTCTGATAATTCTTCACCACTTATGTAAGAACCCTAATTTTTGGTAATATTTCCTTTTATTTAATATCTTGTGACATTGTCAATATGGAACCTTTCTAGTCATCCCTGTTGATTAATAGGATTGATTGTCTGAAAAACTGCGATGTTGCATTTATTATGTAAGATAAAAAGGAAGATTGTGAAGGCAGGAGTCTTATCGTTAGTAAGATTTATAAAACTTGGGATTTGAAAATGGTTAGATTATTAAAGGATTTATTAAGAATTATGACGAGGAATTATGGACATTCGAGGGATTTACACAATTAAGTACTTAAGAAATTATAGGGGAAATCTCTACGCGACAAAATATTATTACGAGAGATTAGTTAAGATACGATACGAATTAAAGATTAAATGACAAGCATTGGTGGAAGAATACTGATACAAGGAGTAGTATTGCATGCAAGTCCCATGCAACCAAGTGGTTAGAAATCAAGCAAACTAGTTAGTAATTGGAAGATGAATAGTACCTAGTTACTTGCTTTTTCAAAAAGAGAGACAAGTAGTACACATGCCCATGCTTGCTAGTACTTGTCTATACATACATTATATGTATCACCCAACCGGAGATCACTTTTTTAATTTCGAAAACTCTCTCTAAAGCTTACTAGTTACTAGTCGTTTTCGGCGTCTTTCTGTCACTTGTGGGCTACCCTGACCGGCGCTTCTCCGGAATCTTATTTCATTTCTCAGTTGTATTGCATCCCTGTATGTTGTTTTGTTTATTTTCAGTAGTCTTTGTAGATCGGCAGTAGTAAATCAGCTCCCCCTCCTACTCCTTTTACCCTCCTTTTCCCTCGCACCGCTCCCTTTCGCCGTCCCCCCCGGTTACCCCCCTACTCGCCCTTCCTCTTTCTCACCATTTCATTACCTCCAACTCGTCCCATCGTCAGCTCTACGCCTTTCCACCCCTCCTTCCCTCTCGGCACTATCTTAGCCTCCGTCGAACCCACCACCTTCCCCCCTTTCTTACGTTTTTCTTTCGTGCCATCCTTAATCTACCCTCTTCTTCTTTCCCTCTTTACCCGTGTGGCGCTCTCTCAAGCTCACATCCCCTCCCTTCTTGTGCTTGCTTCATTCGTTTTTATAGCTCCGTTCCCCTGTTTTTTCTCTTCGTAGTTTGGTAATCCCGCTTCTCCTTTGCAGTTACCTCTTCCCCTTCGATTCTCCTTAACATTTCACTATCACCTGCGGTTTTGCTGTCTCGTTTTTTTTTGTCTTAGATTTGACTGTTTTATTCTTTCGTTTAGTATTCTCTGTTTTTTTGTTTTTTTACTACTCCATATTTTTTGTAACTTGAGCTTTTTATTTAAACTATTTTGTGCCTTTTTTTTTGTCGTTTTGTTTTGTTTATTTCCATGGACTGTGTGTTGTTTCCTTTTTGTTTTCTAGGTTTTTTCTTGTTTGTTTTTTATTGTGTGTAGTTTTGACCGTTTGTTTTGTTTTGTGTGGCTTCTTCCTTATTTTTATTTTTTATAGGGCCGCTGGTTGTGTAGATGGCGAGTAGTTTGCGTATAGGAAGTTTGAATTTAGGAACTTTATCGGGTAAATTTTTTGAGCTTGTAGACGTGCTTAAGAAGCGGAGAGTGGATGTGGCGTGTATCCAAGACACCAGGTGGAAGGGGGCTCGCTCCAAAGAAGCGAACGGGTACAAATTATGGTACTCTGGCCTTGTTAACTCTAAAAATGGAGTGGGCATCCTTTTGGCGGAGAGCCTAAAAGACAACGTGGTGGAAGTGAAGAGGTGCAACGACAGGATCATGGCAGTCAGGTTTGTGGTTGGGGAGAAGGTGGTGAACGTGGTCTGTGCGTACGCCCCGCAAGTCGGCCTGGGAGACGCTGAGAAGGAAGCTTTCTGGGTCTGTTTGGACGAGTTGGTCGGAAGTATCCCTGACGACCAATTGTTAGTGTTGGGGGGCGATTTCAATGGACACATTGGTGAGAGGGCAGATGGGTACCCCAGCGCCCATGGGGGTTTTGGCTTCGGGGCCAGGAATGCCGGGGGGTCCGCGTTGTTGGAATTTGCTACTGCCCAAGAGTTGGTAATTGTGAATTCTTTTTTCCAGAAGAGGGCCGAGCATCTCATCACCTTTAGTAGTGGGGGACACGACACTCAAATTGATTACCTACTCACTCGTAAACAGGACGTCACGAAGTGCGTGGATTGCAAGGTTTTCCGGAGTGAGGCATGTGCTTCCCAGCACCGGCTGCTGGCCATGGATCTAGTCTTGGGGGGCCGAGCGGCTCTCAGGTCGAGGGAGTTTAGACCGAGAATCCTTTGGAAAGATTTGAAGGGCGAGAAGGCGGTAGAATTCAGGGAGGCTCTGGTCAATGAAGGTTGCTTTGCGAGAGGAGGAGATGCAAACTGTAGGTGGACTAGCATGGTGCAGGCTATTCGGGGGGTGGCAGAGAAGGTGGTGGGGGTTTCCTCAGGGAGGGTCAGTGGGCATAAGGAGTCGTGGTGGTGGAACGAGGAGGTACAAAGGAAAGTTAAGGCAAAACTAGCGCTCTTTAGAGAGCTTTTGGCGTTGAGTGCAGGGCCGGAGAGGAGCCTGAAGAGGGAAGCGTACAAGGTGGCCAGACGAGAGGCAAAAAAGGCCGTGTCAAAAGCCAAAGAGGAAGCTTATGAGGGGATGTACAAGCGCCTAGATACCAAGGAAGGAGCTAATGATATCTTTAAACTAGCTAAAGCTAGGGAGAGGGGCAGGCGAGACCTGGGTTCGGTTAAGTATATTAAGGATGATTCAGGACGAGTGTTACTGAATGAAGACGCTATAAAGGAGAGGTGGAGTTCGTATTTCCATAATCTTTTCAATGAGGGTTCGAGGAGTGGTGCAGGTGTAGATCTAGAGGACTCTACTCCGTCTATGCTTTCAGACGTTTCTTGTCAGCATATCACCAAGGAAGAAGTAAAGGGTGCCATGTTAAAGATGGCTAGAGGGAAGGTGGTGGGTTCAGATCAGATCCCTATAGAGGTGTGGCTTTGCCTTGGGGAAGTGGGCGTCCAATGGCTAACAGATCTGTTTAATGCGCTCCTCTCGGGTGCTAAGATGCCACAGGAATGGAGGCGCAGTATTGTGGTCCCTTTTTTCAAGAATAAAGGCGACGCTCAGAGCTGTAGTAACTATCGGGGTATTAAATTACTCAGTCATACTATGAAACTATGGGGGAGAGTGATTGAATGCCGGATTAGAAGAGAAGTTGTAATCTCAGAGAATCAATTTGGTTTTATGCCCGGGAGATCGACGATAGAGGCCATTCATCTCGTCAGACGCCTTACAGAAAAGTTCAGGGAGCGCCGCAAGGACTTGCATATGGTGTTCATCGATCTCGAGAAGGCATACGATAGTTCCCCGGGGAAGCTATTTGGAAGAGCCTTGGAGAGCGAAGAGTTTCGTCGTCGTACATTAGGGCGATCCAAGACAAGTACGCCACAACTAGTTCTTGCGTCAGAACCCCAGTGGGTGACTCCCGCTTTTTCCCTGTGGAGGTTGGGTTACATCAGGGGTCGGCCTTGAGTCCCCTTCTTTTCGCCGTTATTCTTGATGCCTTGTCGCGAGGAATTCAAGAGGCCGTCCCGTGGTGCATGCTTTTCGCGGACGATATCGTATTAGTGGCGGAGTCGAGAGGGGAGGTCAACGAGAAGTTGGAGCTTTGGAGATCTACTTTGGAGTCACGAGGCGTGAGATTGAGCCGATCGAAAACCGAGCACCTCTGGTGTAACTTCAGCGGGGAGGCCGTCGAGGAAGGGGTAGAGGTTAAGATTGTAGACCAGATCGTCCCGCGTACGGCTAAGTTTAAGTATCTGGGGTCGATCATCCAGAAAGAAGGAGAGGTAGATGACGATGCCAAACATCGTATCAAGGCTGGGTGGATGAAGTCGAGGGCAGCGTCAGGGGTGATGTGCGACAAGAAAGTCCCTTTAAAGTTGAAAGGGAAATTCTACAGAGCGGAAATCCGCCCGGCGATGTTATATGGTTCGGAGTGCTGGCCGTCAAAAAAGGCAGTAGAAAGAAAGTTGGAAGCGGTGGAAATGAGGATGCTACGGTGGTCCTGTGGCCGCACGATGCAAGATAGAATCCCGAATAGGGTGTTTCGGAGCGAGCTTGAAGTGGCACCTTTTTCTGCGAAAGTGAGAGAAGGAAGGTTGAGATGGTTCGGGCACATCCGTAGGAGGTTGCCTCAAGCCCCGGTGAGGAGGGTCGAGAGTATGTCGGTTCTTGGGGCAAGGAGGAGAGACAGACCGAGGAGGTCGTGGGAAGAGCAGCTAAAGTTGGATATGAAGGCCTTGAACTTAAATGAGACCATGACTGCTGACAGGGGTTCCTGGAAGCGGCAGATCAGAGTGGTGGATTCGCTTCTAGGGAGCGGATCTGTGGTGGAGAGCCTCAAAGTTGGGTTATCTCGTTTAGCTTTATCTTAGAGGTGAGATTTGGTTACTGCTCATTTTATTGTCGTATTGTCTTCTGTTTTTTGGTTCTGCAGGTGCAGGGAGCTTAGCTAGGTGTGGGAGAAGAAATGGGCTCAGTTGCATTGGAGCTTAACCTGGTGCTTCATGGGGGTAGGGAAGGTAAGGCCCGTGTGGAGAAAGCCATGGGCTCAGGTACTTGTTGAACTTTCTCGCAGATCATTTAGATCCTTTAGTATTGATCACTCACCTTTATTGTCGTGCACATAGCCGAGGGTCTACACGGAAACAGCCTCCCTACCCTAAAAAGTAGGGGCATGGTCTGTGTACAACTCACCCTCCCCAGACCCTGCTCTGAGTGTGATATACTGGGTATGTTTGGTTTGGTTTGGTTTTTTTATCACCCAACCTAACTTAACATCAATTATTCAACAACATAACACACAAAACACAAAACACAAACACACCTCCCCCTTGCTAGTTGCTCTCGGCCAAAAGAAAAGAGGAAGAAGAAAAATTCTTCTCCCCCCTCTTCCATCACTCATAAATCACAACATAAATCCTAGGTCATCTCCATCATCTAGACAAGGTATGTTAGTAATTTCAAGCCATTTCATCCACCCAAATTCAAGTTACAAATTGTTAAAGCTTGGGTGAATAGTAACCATGTTTGATTTTCTTTTAGATCTTGGATTGTAAGTGTTGTAGGAGGCCATTTAAGGTGTTGTTGAGTTGTGAAAAGCTTATCCAAGGCCCCTAGGTGCTCAAGAAGGTATAAAAATCTCAAACCCTCTTGATTATGTATTATTTATAATGTGTGGTAGTAGATCCATGTGTTTGTGAGCTAATCTTGGTTGTATAATTATTGGATGACATGGATCTTGAGTTTTGATGTTGAGATTGTGACTTTTATGATTATATATCTCCATGAATGTTATGAACCATGGACTAGGTGTATTAAGTGTTGGTTGTGTTATGGAATCATAAAAAATGGTTGATCTAAGTAGTATGTGCTTGCTGAGTTTTGTCCAGGAGCATTGACCTGTATTGTAACACGATTTTAAACCCCCAAATGTTGTCCCCTGATGTCCTACCATATATTGTTGGAAAGATAATTGAATGTAGTTTCTGGAAATGTAAGGTTCATGGTTAGGTAATGTATAGATTTTAAGTTATGGCCGGAGAAGTGAATTATGTTTCTGGACTCCGGACTGCACTAAGTGACCCCTTTGTAAACCTTGTTTAAACCCCTAAAAATATATGTGGGATCATGAAAAAAATTGAGAAGTTAGGGAATGCAGTGGTGAAGACCACCCAAAAAGAATAGATTAAAATATGAATTTTTGGATTTTATAAAAATGCTAGAGTAAAATTCGCGCAAGGGAAAAAGTCGATTAGTGGAGCAAAATTCTAGGGTTAATAATTATGATTCGAATGTGGTAACTAAATTAAGTCGATTAAGTGACGAGCGCAATCGAGTGATGACATGAACCTATAGTGGGGCTAGAGAGTCATAAGACGAAGTCGTTAAGTTAATTTCGTACCCCCTAAAACCCTGTAATTAAAGAGATATTGTTAAGGTACTAACGAGCGGTTATTGCTTATGTATAGATCGTTCGACTCCGCACGCTCGACCACCCCAACCAAACCAAGGCAAGTTTACTTTTCAAAACTTATCCATATACAAGGACTTTCACTGTTGTGTTTGTAGTTTTCAATTATATCAAATGCTATGTTTATCGAAGTATTGATGCAATTGAAATTGTATAAGTACATATATGTTTGTACCCCTTGAACTTAGATTGAAATGTTTTCTTCGGACAACGACTCTAGCAATAGAGGTCGTAGCGGTCCGTATATATTATTGACCGGGGAGCGGTATATTATTATATCGTATCTAGATTGCGAAAACCCGAAGTGTCATTCGGGGAGTATCGTATACTCAAGTATTATGTTCATATCTTCGTAAATACTCGAAACCCTATCTTGGATTAAAAGTTTATTTTATCGAATTAATATTTTATTAATTATTAATATTAAATCTTAAAATATTATTTATTAATTATTGTTCATTATTTAAAGGCAAAGCTAATCCAAGATACTTTTAGCACTTTCAAACTCGAACTCTTTCGAACTCAAAACATTTTCGAAAACCCCGGGTCAGGTTTGTTTCTTGTGTGATTTCAAGAATCATCGATCGACTGATGTCGGACCTCAATTACTCTGTTTTCAATCAAAATCAAGTTTTCAAAAGAAAAAGAAAAAGGGACTCTGGCAGGTGTGGGAACCGTTGACGAACGATTCCCGGGATGTGTAAGCGGCCGTGAGCCAGGCGGTCCATCAATTATTATTCCGGCCCAGGTGTTGCCAAAGGATGATTACGGATGTAGTTTTCATCGAGGGTGATTACGGATGTAGTTTTCACCCAGGGATAGTTACGGATGTAGTTCTATCCTTCTACCGGTAGAGAAGACCCGCGGATTATTGGACTTGGATGTGGCGACTAATCATCGTCAATCCTTGTCAGGTTTTTATGTTTTCTTTAAGTCCCATTCCTCCATTTTGGAAAAATGCTTTGACACTGCTTCTTGGCTTTTGTGCCAAGTTGCTGATAGTGTTCTATTTTGATGAGAAAGATGTTGACTCAATGCAGTATCTAGAACTGCAAGTTTATTTTGAAAACGAGGGCACATATTGTTGCACCTTCGAGATTTATCAACTATGACAAGTGATTTTATATCTGATTGATACAAACAAGTTTAATAACTGCCAATCATATGAAATGTTATATTGCTTACCTTATACATATATTTCTTGCTGAGCTATAGTTGCTCACTCTTGCTTGTTTTCAAATTCTACAAACACAACAGCTAAGCGAAATGGCAAGACCCAGACAAACTGCTCGAAAGCAGGTGACTAGACCCGAGCCAGCACTTGAGATTCCACCGGTAGGCCCCATTAGCCGGATTGGTAGGCAGCTTTTGTTAGTTCGTTTTATTTATCAGTATGACCTGTGCAAGGCAGTGTATCGTAACAAACTTTCAAGCCGCCAACTTCGCTTCATATCGAAGTGTTGCTGGTAGCATAAATACTATTTAATTCGGTCTGTAATAACTCTGATAATTTTATTACTGTTTAATCAATGTGTGACGTTTCTGAGGCTCTAACCTGTGTGTGTGTGTGTGCGGTGTGAGTTTATTGTGGGGTCGATGGCTGTGTTATATATATTATGTGCAAGAACAGGTGTTATTAATGGAAAATGGACCGTGAGCGCCTAGATCTCCGACCCCGGATCTGGGGGCGTCACAACTTAGCTTAAATGGTAATATATTAGGTATTGGGATAGTGTTCCCCACTGACATAAGAACTATGGTTCGCATATATCCTAAGAACAGGACTGTCCTTATTATTTTGGAGGCCTTGAGCCAATTACAAGATTAGACGCCTTTGGATGATAAAAAAACACGTGCATAAAGTTTTTTTATATACAAATAAATTAATTAAAGATGAATCACATAAACACTCAAATACAAGCTAAATATCAAAGAGAAACTGATGATAGAGTATATTGAAAATGTCTCAAATTAAGGCATCCTAGTAAAATTATATGCACTTGATAATTTTGGGGGACTTTCAAATTTGGATCTTGTACAGTAGGGCTTCTTACAACCTCGTCTATGGCCTTGCCTGGGACTTTAATATGCAAGAAAGGCAATCAAAATGTTCTATGGAATGTAATATAACCTGGGAAATGCCTTCTTGAAGTCCATAATCTCTTGGAACTAGTGTGACGACCCCTAATCCTGAGTTTTTCTTCGAAAATCGGATCGAGTCCTAATTCCAAATCCGAAATAAGCCAAAGTAAACTGGCCCAAATGCAACAAACTTAGGTAGTCACAAGCCCATCACAAACCCTCAAAAGATCATGATTTGTTGGTGCACTTAGTGATATTACTTTATCTTAACTGAACCAAAGTCCCAAATCTTCTCGATATGGGATTGGGATGTTACAACTTGAGTTTGATCATGCATGTGCTTACTTGGAGTGTCATCACTCTTGCATCGATGGGTTATTCTGGAACATCAATACATCGTTATGTAGCTAAAGACAAGGAGAGCTGATAAAAATTGAAAGATTGATGTTAATTTGATTAATGAGTAATGCAGCTATCTATCTAGCTCACCATGCATAGTGCAAATACCTCGAACATGATTGTTATAATTGATGTCCCATCCAAAAGGATTAAAGAGATATGGTACGATGACATAGGTATTGGACTCATTACTCCTTAGTTTCTACATGGTGGTTAGCTTAATAGTCAAAATGTGTTTTTTCTTATTATCGATATATTAGTGATAAGTGGATTTTATATCCACTTGGAATGCTTCGAATCAGCTTAAATTGATTAACTTGGCCTCAAGTATGTTATGTTTTTGATTCGTTTTAGTGAGAATTGTACAGGGTTATTATCTAAAGGTTGGAAGATACAAATTGCATATGTTATGGTGGATTGGAGTTGAAGAAGCAAGGAGTGGTAACTTGTAAAAGAAACGAAGACAAATGGATGAAAAATGAAGAAATTACAGCAAAAAGCAGATTCTGGCAGTTTTAGAGGGCGCAGCTACGCTTGACAACAGTGCATGCGCGCGTGAGAAGGTCCAGGAGCGCGCAGAGGCGCCTGTGGAGCGCACAGGGGCGCTTGGTTCCGCTGGAAAAATTCCTACTTTGACTAGAATTGTATTTTTTGGACGTTTCTTGGGGAAAAAGAATTCTGAGGCCTATATAAACATAATACAACTTCAGAGAACGTACCAATACTTAGAAAAAAACACAGAGAGAGCCGAAGATAGAGATTTAGACTTGGAGATGGATTCCCGGAAGGACGTGACAGTATTCGGAGATCTAGATCTACTTTCGTATTCTTCTAAATTAGGCGATACTCTGGATTCGAATTTGTTTTCTTAACTCTTTACTCTAGTATTATTGTATTCATTCAGACTTTTTTTATTACCATGGTTTCATTAGATCCCATGATGACGAGCCGTTCGATTATGAACTAATCTTTGTCATGGGATTCTAACGGATTTATTTACGTAGTTTAGTAGTTTGTTTGTTTTAAAGATTTATGTGTGATGAATTTTTGATATCCTCGTATGGTTGTGGTTAATGTTTTTAGATGCGTAGCTAACATCTAAATTATTAATCTTTATTGAATCGATAGTGGATTTAAAGATTAGAAATTGCAATGCTAGCATAGGATTATGTATGTTTTGACATCATGATTTGTAGCGTAATTTTAAGCATCTTATGCTGCCCTATGTGATCTCAATGGATAACTTGTGCTTAAACCGTTATGTTTTCAAATCTTATAGACATATATGGTCTAAACATAATTGGTGTCTACCCATCTTCTATCTCTTTTGTGGATGTATGAGTAGTTTGGTATTCGTATACTAACAGGTGGCCTATACTTGTTTCGTGTTGTCCGATCAGTTATCATAACCATCACATACTTTGATTTAAGGCATCAACTCTAAGTGAATCATTTAATGAAGTTAGGATCCCATGTTTATTCTCACATAAGTAATTCGATTTTTAAGCACGTTAGTTAATTTGATCTTAATATTATTAAATTGCTTAATAGTTAATTTAGCTAAACAAAACCCAAATTTGATACTTATCTTAGCAGTGAATAGAGATCATACATTGTTGCATAGGTGCATATTCTATTTATTACCAGTCTCTGTGGGAACGAACTCAACTTTATTCTATATTACTTGTGACCGCGTACGCTTGCGTGATTTTGTGCGAACAAGTTTTTGGCGCCGCTGTTGGGGAACTCGGTTTTATTTATAGTTTATATGATTGTCATTAGTGGTCATTAAAGTTCACTAACTCGGATTATTTTCTTACTTAGTTTGTTTTGTTATGTGTTTTTCAGGTACTTGAACGTGTATGCGAACACGTTCTCAATCTCGTAAATTGGCAGAAGAAGAACTTGTAGCAAATAAAGAGATGGGAGAACTGGCAGCAGCAGCAACTAAGGCTTTGAAGGACTATTCTCAGCCGAAAATCAATGACATCCAATCTAGTATTGTCAGACCAGCCATTGCAGCTAACAACTTTGAAATTAAGCCTGGCACGATTCAGTTGGTACAGAATTCAGTTCAGTTTGGGGGTGCTCCAATGGAAGATCCTAATATGCACATCCGGGACTTCATCGAGATCTGCGACACTTTCAAGTTCAATGGTGTGTCGGAAGATGCTGTCAAATTGAGACTTTTCCCATTCTCTCTTAGGGATAAAGCTAAGGTTGGTTACACTCTTTACCAGCCAGTTCTTTTACTACATGGGAGGATCTTGCTTAGAAATTTCTCACTAAATTCTTCCCCATGGCTAAAACAGCAGCGATCAGGAACGCTCTTACTCAATTTGCACAGCAATCTGGAGAATCTTTATGTGAAGCTTGGGAGCGCTACAAGGAGATGCTTAGGAAGTGTCCACATCATGGTATGCCAGACTGTATGGTGATTAATGGTTTCTATAATGGGTTGGGAGCACAATCTAGACCCTTTCTAGATGCAGCATCTGGTGGAGCTTTATGGGCAAAGAGCTACGAGGAAGCTTATGAACTAATTGAGACGATAGCTGCTAATGAATATCAGAATCCAACTCAGAGAATATCTCAAGGCAAAGTAGCTGGAATTTTGGAAATTGATGCAGCTACAACCATAGCAGCTCAGTTGAAGGCTTTGACAATGAAGGTGGATTTTCTTACCAACTATGGAGTTCAGCAGCTTGCAAGTGTGTGTGAGCTTTGTGCAGGTGCATATGAGACGAATCAGTGCGCTATCTCTTCTGAATCGGCACAGTTTGTGAGCAACTTCCAACGACCTTACCAACTAGCTCCAACCACCTATCATCCTAACAACATGAATCATCCTAATTTCAGCTAGAGCAATAATCAAGGTGCTCAACAACCACAGCAGCCTTATCAGCAGTTTCAAGGTCAGCAATACGGAGCTAAGCCATTCAATCAAGGTTATCAGCAGTAGTATGCTCTGAGGCAACAATTCCAACCTCCGAGATTTCAACATCATCCTCATGCAAGTGCGGGGTAGTCTTCTTCTGAAAAATCTGAATTGGAAGAGTTGAGAATGATGTGTAAAAGCCAAGCGGTCTCTATCAAAACCTTGGAGAATCAGATCGGGCAGATTGCTAATGCCTTGCTGAATAGGCCACAAGGAACTCTTCCTAGTGACACGGGGGCTAATCCAGGCAAGATGGAAGTCAAGGAGCAGGTGAAAGCAGTAACTTTGAGATCTGGAAAGGTTACAAACGATCCAAAATCAGCAGCTAAGGAAGATGAAGAAGTTCATAATCAGCAGGTTGAAAAATCTGCAGCTCTAGAAATTGAAAAATCTGACTTGGTGGCTGATCAGCTAGATGGTAAAGGGGAAAAGAGCCAGAAATCAGTTGAAAAAGTTTCTCCGGAGTAGTCTACGAAGAGCAATCAGATCTATCCTCCTCCTCCATATCCTAAAAGACTCCAGAAGTAGAAGTTGGGCAAGTAGTTTGCTAAGTTCCAAGAGGTGTTCAAGAAGTTACAGATTAACATACCTTTTGCGAAAGCTCTTGAACAGATGCCGAGCTATGCCAAGTTCATGAAGGGTATTCTCTCACGAAAGTTGAAGCTTGAGGAATTGGAGACCGTTGCTTTGACGGAAGAGTGCAGTGCAGTCCTGCAGCAAAAGTCACCTCCTAAACTTAAAGATCCGGGAAGTTTCGCCATCCCGTGCACCATTGGCAACTTATCTTTCGACAAGTGCTTGTGTGACTTGGGAGCTAGCATCAATCTCATGGCTTTGTCTGTTTTCATGCAACTTGGTCTACCGGATCCAAAACCTACAAACATCTCCTTACAGCTAGCTGATCGATCAATCACGTATCCGAGAGGTGTAGTGGAGGATGTCTTGGTGAAAGTTGATAAGCTCATCATCCCTGCTGATTTTGTTATCCTAGACTTCGAGGAAGATAAGAAGATTCCCATCATCTTGGGAAGACCTTTCTTAGCTACGGATAGGACTTTGATCGATGTGCAGAAAGGGGAACTCACCATGAGGGTACAAGACCAGAATGTCACTTTTAATGTGTTCAATGCAATGAATTTTCCAACAGATGAAGAGGAATGCTTTAAGGTGGATGTGGTCAATTCTGCAGTTACTACGGAGATTGAGCAATTTCTTAAGTCAGATTCTTTGGAGAGAGTTTTAGTTGGGGATTCTGATTTTGAAGATGAGGAAGTAGCCGAACAACTGAAGCAGTTGAATGTAGCTCCGTGGAAGAGGAAATTTGACATGCCATTCGAATCTCTTGGGTTAGCAGAACTTAAGAACTCTCAAGGGCGTCTTAAACCATTAATTGAAGAAGCTCCTACACTTGAACTCAAACCACTGCCCGAACACTTGAGGTATGCGTTTCTAGGTGATGCATCTACATGACCTGTTATTATTGCTTCTAACCTGTCAGGTAGTGAAGAAGAGAAGCTTTTGCGAATTCTAAAGGAGTTCAGATCAGCAATTGGTTGGACCATAGCAGATATTAAAGGAATCAACCCTTCTTATTGCATGCATAAAATTCTGCTTGAAGAAGGAAGTAAACCGACTGTTGAACATCAACGAAGACTCAATCCTATCATGAAAGAGGTGGTGAAGAGGGAAATTCTAAAATGGCTGGATGCAGGAATCATCTATCCTATCTTAGACAGATCTTGGGTGAGCCCGGTGCAGTTTGTGCCTATGAAAGGAGGCATGACAGTTGTTACTAATGTGAAGAATGAGCTCATCCCTACTCGGATAGTCACAGGATTGAGAGTTTGCATGGATTATCGAAAGTTGAACAAGGCCACCAGAAAAGATCACTTCCTTCTTCCGTTTATTGATCAGATGTTAGACAAATTTGCTGGTCATGAGTACTATTGCCTTCTTGATGGTTATTCGGGTTATAATCAGATTTGCATCGCTCCGAAGGATCAAGAGAAGATCACATTCACATGTCCTTTTGGCACTTTTGCTTTTCGACGTGTTTCTTTCGGACTTTGTGGTGCTTCTGTCACTTTTCAAAGGTGTATGATGGCTATATTTTCAGACATGATTGGCACAAATATGGAGGTCTTCATGGATGATTTCTCAGTTTTTGGTACTTCTTTTGATGAGTGCTTGCATAATCTTGGCTTGGTGTTGAAAAGATGTGTGGAGACCAATTTGGTGCTTAATTGGGAGAAGTGCCACTTCATGGTGCAAGAAGGAATCATTCTTGGGCATAAGGTATCTAGAAAGGGGCTTGAAGTGGATAAGACTAAAGTGGAGACTATTGAAAATCTTCCTCCACCTATCTCAGTTAAAGGAATTCACAGTTTTCTTGGTCATGCGGGATTCTATACGCGATTCATTCAAGACTTCTCTAAAATCTCTAAACCCTTGTGGAATTTGTTGGAGAAAGATATTCCTTTCAAGTTTGATGAAGATTGCTTAGCGGCTTTTGAGCTATTGAAGAAGAAGTTGACTACGGCACCCGTCATTACCGTACCTAATTGGGAAGAGCCTTTTGAGTTGATATGCGATGCTAGTGACTATGCTGTGGGAGCTGTGCTTGGACAAAGGAAGAATAATGTTTTTCATGTGGTTTACTATGCTAGTAAAACCCTCAATGACGCATAGCTGAATTACACAACTACGAAGAAGGAGCTGTTGGCAGTTGTCTATGCTTTTGAGAAGTTCAGATCTTATTTGCTTGGGATGAAGGTGACAGTTTATACAGATCATGCATCTATTATATATCTGATTTGGAAGAAAGATTCAAAGCCTATGTTGATTCGTTGGGTTCTTTTGCTTCAAGAGTTTGATTTGGAGATCAAGGATCGAAAAGGTACAAAAAATCAGGTGGCGGATCATCTATCACGATTGGAGGACCACGGTAAGGATTCACGTGATAACACTCTTATTAATTAATCTTTTCCCGATGAGCAGCTTTTTGGGGTGCAAGATGAAGAACCATGGTTTGCAGACATTGTGAACTATCTTGTTAGTAACGTCATCCCTGCGGAATTTTCTTATGCTCAAAGGAAGAAGTTTCTACATGATGTGAAATGGTACCGTTGGGACGAGCCATTCTTGTTCAAGCTTGGTGCGGATCAGATTATAAGGAGATGCATTCCTTATAGTGAGACAGAAGGGGTTTTGCATGATTGCCATTCTACCACATATGGAGGTCACTAAGGAGGTGAAAAGACAACTCAGAAAGTACTTCAGGCGGGATTCTATTGGCCAACTTTGTTTAAAGATGCTCATCAGTTCGTGTTGTGATCGATGCCAAAGGGTTGGTAATATCTCTAGGAGGAATGAGATGCCTCTTAATATGTTGCTTGAAGTGGAGATTTTTGATGTGTGGGGAATTGACTTCATGGGTCCGTTTGTTTCGTCATGCAATAACCAGTACATTCTCTTGGCAGTGGATTACGTGTTTAAATGGGTCGAGGTGAAGGCTTTACCGACCAATGATGTGAAGGTGGTGCTGAATTTTATTCACAAGCAAATCTTCACGCGTTTTGGGACTCCTCGAGCTATAATCAGTGACGAGGGGACACACTTTTTTAACCGTCAATTTACTGCTTTGATGGCGAAGTATAATGTGACGCATCGTGTTGCCACTGCTTATCATCCCCAAACAAATGGTCAAGCGAAGGTCTCAAATCGTGAAATCAAGAGAATTCTCGAGAAAATGGTGAATACTTCGAGAAAGGATTGGTCTTTGAAGTTGGACGAAGTTGTATGGGCATACAGAACTGTGTATAAGACACCCTTAGGTATGTCTCCTTATTAGTTGGTATTTGGTAATTCTTGTCATTTGCCAACCAAGCTAGAGCACAAGGCTTATTGGGCGTTGAAGAAATTGAACTTGGATATTAAAGCTGCGGGTGAGAAACGTCTACTTTAGTTGAATGAGCTTGAGGAGTTTCGGTCACAAGCTTATGAGAACAACAAGATGTACAAGGAAAAAGTCAAGAGGTGGCATGATAGGAAGTTGGTGCACAAGTCATTTGTGCCGGGTCAACGGGTTTTGCTATTCAATTCTCGCCTCAAGCTTTTTCCTGGTAAACTCAAGATGGTCGGGTCCATTTACAGTCAATACGGTGTTTCCACATGGAGCAGTGGAGATATTTGAGGGATCTTCTGATCATTCTTTCAAGGTGAACGGACAGCGACTTAAGCATTATTATAGAGGAACGGTGAACCGTGAGAAGGTTTTCGCAGTTTTGTCAACAACTTAAAGTTCTCGGGAGTACGTCAAGCTATTGATGTAAAACAAGCGCTTCATGGGAGGCAACCCATGCATCTTTGTAAGTTTTAGTATTGTCTTTAAAAAAAATAATTAAATAGTGGTCCACAGCGCAGGCGCGCACCTGGCAGCGCAGCTGCGCGTGTCCCTCCTGCCCAGTAACACTAAAAACGTCCCCTAGCTTATTTTTCTTCCCAAAATCAAAACCTTTTCTACCCTAATTCAAATTTCATCCCCTAAAATCCTATTCATATCCCTAAATCAATTTCTTACCTCTCCAAAACCATATCATCATCCTCTCAAATCCTATCTCTAACACTACTCATATACATATACCTCTATATATACACAAAACCCTAAATCTCTACTTACAATCTTTAACCTCCATTCCATTCAAGCTTCAAGGAAGGTTACATTCAAGTTTGGGTGAATTGATTTTTCAAGCTCCACCTCTTGGATTCGTATATGGTATAATCTTCTTTCTTTTAATCTCGATTAGTGCGAATTGTGTTCTTGTAAATTGGGTGTTTTGTTTTGTTATTGGTTTGGGCCATTGAAGATTCTTGTTAGTTTGAGTTTTGAGGTATTGTTGTTGATTGCAATTGATTATGGCACCAAAACGTCAAAGGGTGGTGGGTAGTAGTGGTACACACCTATCTTTGGATGAAGATTCGAGTTTGGGGGGTGATGTTGAGAAATTTGCAACTCCGGAGGCTCAAGCGGAGTTTAATCGATTGATGGCGAAATCGGTGATTAAGGAAAGAGGATTCGTACCGATTCATTCGGGGGAGTTGGTGGAGATGATTAGAGAGTTAGGTTGGGAGCCATTCTGTGAGGCTCCGTCTGCGGTTCATTTGAGTGTGGTGCGTGAGTTCTATGCTAATGCTAAGAAGGATAAGGATGGCTATTCTGTGGTTAGGGGAATGTCTGTGGACTACACTCCGCCTGCTATTAGGAGAGTTTTGGAGCAGCCTAGGAAGCCTGTGGGAGTTGAGGATTGGACGTTTAAGACCCGGGAGGATGTGGACTTGGATACGATTGTTGCTGAGCTATGTGTGTCGGGCACAGTTTGGAAGTGTAGGGCGGGAACGTCTGAGCAGGTTACTTTTCCGGCATCTGTCATGAACAGGTTTGCACGGGCGTGAAACTTGTTTATCTGTGCTAACATCATGCCTTCTTCACATACGGGTAATGTTATTGTTGAGAGAGCTATTATCCTTTGGGTCATTCTGAAGGGTAAATACATTGATCTTGGCTATCTTATTAATCAGAATATACTCATATTCTTTGGAGGTGGTACGACTGGGGATATTCCTCATGCTTCTATTGCAGTTGCGTTGTGCAGATGCCCGGTGCCCCTATTGATGATTCTACGATTGAACGGATGGTGGAATGGCGGGGCGGCATTCCCCATGCTAGAGGTTTGGGCTACATTCTTCCTGGTGCAAAGGGAGGTGTTGCTCCACCACAGGTGCCACAGGTTCATAGGGTTGCTAGAGCAGGTCCTTCCCATGGAGATGTTGATAGGACGGGGTTTAGTGATGCTCAGTTTAGGCGGTTGACTAGACCGATTGATGCCATGCATGACATCAACCGCCGCTATGCTGATGATATGACACAGGCTCTGAGCATTGCTTTCCAGTCTACAGGTATTGAGGTCCAGTGGCTAGTTTTTGGAGCTCATGCTATGTACCCGCCACCAAATTCCCCACCCGAGGAGGGTGATCCTGTCGATGATCAGGTATGTCTGCTATCCCTTGTATTACCTTCAATGGGGACATTGAATATTTTAAGTTTGGTGGTGATTTGGGGATTAGTAGTGTTAGTGTGTCATTGTCATATAGAAAGTTCATATATTGCATGTTTAGTAGCAATTCATTCGTATTTGTTCGTATTATTGCATGTTTGTTGCATATAGGACATTTTGTTATCTTGTTTTTATACCATGTGAGTCCATGATAGTTGCATTGCATAGCATATTTCATGATCCCTTAGGACTTGGCTATTTCCGTTTGGTAGGTTGATGTCTATTTGAGTGTGGTAATGATGAATAGAGGGTTGATTTATAGTTCTTATGAAATTGACTTGCATGATTCAGAAACACAATCTTTACACAGTCTCATCGTTTGCTTTTGGGCTAGGTTGAGTCATACTTTGTTTGGTTTTTGAGATTTAATCACTGTTTATATTTAGAATGTTCGTTATTCCCTTGATGGAGTAGGAGCACTAAATTATAAGTTTGGGGGAAATCGGGGATTTCATGCTAATTGATAATAAAAGTTAGTTGTGTCAAAATGGCTAGTAGCCGCTCATATTTTATGAGTAGTCTAGGGTTTGATGAGATGGAACGAAACGCACTCATTCCAAGTTAGTTGTGTGCAAAAAAAAAAAGAAAAAAAAAAGAGTCAAAAGAAATAAAAATGTTATGTGAATTGTTTAAATTGTTAAATGCAGAATTAACCAATGTGCGCTCTTTAATACTCGAGCAATTAAGTTCTAGGGGACTTTGTGCCTAGTGACCTAAGGCTTTTATAGTCTGGGATCCACTAACCTAACGCTCGCTACATGGGTATTATTGTATAAGCCTTTAGGGGTCTCATCCATTGCACGGTTAAATAAGCATGCGTTGTTGCGTATGTTACTATGTGTCGTAGTTGTTAGTAATAAAGCATGAATTCTTGTCTAACTCAGATGATGATGGAGGTGTTTTTAGGTTATGAAGTGTTTACCTTTCATTCTATTTATAAACTTGTGATTGTCTTGGCGAAGAATATGTATGATTTTGATCTAGTGTTAGGAGTATATCTGATGAGCATTGCACAAACCCACGTTTCTGTTCGTGTATTGTTAATATACGGGGACTTAGTCGAGCTCTATTTGGAGTTAGTTGCATTCTTTGAGATATTTGCTTGTTGATTTGTTTTGGTTAGTCCAGGGGGATCGTTGCATTTTCATATTAGTTGCATTCATGCATTGCATTAGTTCGTCTCGAGTCTGTTTATGCTTGAGGACAGCATCGGTTTAAGTTTGGGGGTGTGATAAGTCGATTTTATATCCACTAGGAACATTTTGAATCGGCTTAAATTGATTAACTTGGCCTCAAGTATGTCGTGTTTTTGATTCGTTTTAGCGAAAATTGTGCAGGGTTATTATCTAAAGGTTGGAAGATACAAATTTCATATGTTATGGTGGATTGGAGTTGAAGAAGCAAGGAGTGGTAACTTGCAAAAGAAACGAAGATAAACGGATGAAAAACGAAGAAATTACAGCAAAAAGCAGATTCTGGCAGTTTCAGAGGGCGCATCTGCGCTTGACAGCAGCGCAGGCACGCGTGAGAAGGTCCAGGAGCGCGTAGGGGCGCATGTGGAGCGCGTAGGGGCGCTTGGTTCCGCTAGAAAAATTCCTACTTTGACTAGAATTGTATTTTTGGGACGTTTCTTGGGGAAAAAGAATTCTAAGGCCTATATAAACACAATACAACTTCAGAGAACGTACCAATACTTAGAAAAAACACACAGAGAGCCGAAGATAGAGATTCAGACTTGGAGACGGATTCCCGGTAGGACGTGACAGCATTCGGAGATCTAGATTTACTTTTGTATTCTTCTAAATTAAACGGTACTCTGGATTTCTGATTTGTTTTCTTAACTCTTTACTCTAGTATTATTGTATTCATTCAGACTTTGTTTATTACCATGGTTTCATCAGATCCCATGATGACGAGCCGTTCGATTATGAACTAATCGTTGTCATGGGATTCTAACGGATTTATTTAGTTTAGTAGTTTGATTGTTTTAAAGATTTATGTGTGATGAATTTTTTATATCCTCGTATGGTTGTGCTTAATGTTTTTAGATGCGTATCTAACATCTAAATTGTTAATCTTCATTGAAACGACAGTGGATTTAAAGATTAGAACTTGCCATGCTAGCACAGGATTATGTATATTTTGACATCATGATTTGTAGCGTAATTTTAGCCATCTTATGCTGCCCTATGTGATCTCAATGGATAACTTGTGCTTAAACAGTTATGTTTACAAATCTTATAGACATATAGGGTCTAAACATAATTGGTGTCTACCCATCTTCTATCTCTTTTGTGGATGTATGAGTAGTTTGGTATTCGTATACTGACAGGTAGCCTATACTTGTTTTGTAATGTCCGATCAGTTATCATAACCATCACATATTTTGATTTAAGGCATCAACTCTAAGCGAAGTATTTAATGAAGTTAGGATCTCATGTTTATTCTCACATAAGTAATTCGATTTTTAAGCACGTTAGTTAATTAGATCTTAATATTATTAAATTGTTTAATAGTTAATTTAGCTAAAACAAAACCCAAATTTGATACTTGTCTTAGCAGTGAATAGAGATCATACATTGTTGCATAGCTGCATATTCTGTTTATTACCAGTCTCTGTGGGAACGAACTCAACTTTATTCTATATTACTTGTGACCGCGTACGCTTGCGTGATTTTGTGCGAACAATTAGTATTATTTATGTTATATTGAATTTTTCTTAGTGAGCTATATTTCTTGTGTCTTCGGGCTAGCTTTAATAGTATCTCTACCGGACTGCATATTAGTTAAATTTTATGGGGAAAATTGATTCAACATCTTCTGCTTCTTGGGCTAGGCTCTTGAAAGTTGGTTAAATTTAGGTGAATTCAATCCAATAGCCAATTGTATTTAGCTTGGGCTACAGCCTAATTTGTATTTAATATACCTGTTTTACAGAAAAAAAAGGAGTTTGTGTTTAATATTAAAAATCTGAGAAATGCGTTTAAAACGTTTTGGAGCATATCGTCCCTAAAACGAGTAAAATAAAAATTATACGTGTCAAACTAATATCTTATGTATTATTCGAAACAAGTCAAAGATTTTTTGAGTCAAAGATTTGATTATTATTAATATTTAAATTCAGATAGAGATATCGATAACAAATTCCTCTGTCCATACGAGATATAACAAAAAGAATTGATAAATATATTTAATTATTTTTTTCTAGCAACAAATCATATAATCGATGACAAAAAAGGATAACGATCCTAGAAAGATATCCAAAAATATTTATATTATTTTATATTAATAATATCTGTTACGTCGGTTACATTATCCCTGTACATGTATAAAGGAAGGTACCTGTGTGTATACAATTACATTGACATAGAGAGACTTAGATAGAACAAAGTTGTAAAATCCATTGCTATTAGTTTTCATGATATTTTCATAAGGTTTTTTTGTAGATAAAATGTTTATTGTTTTGGTGGTTCGTCAGAAAAAAATAAAGCTCGATTCATTTTCGTCAAAACTAGGCTCAGCTCAGTTTATAAACAGCCATATATATACATATATATATATATATATTATATATATCTGTGTGTGTGTGAATTGTGATGTTTATAAATTTTTTTTGCAGTTGCTGATCCAACAAAGATTTTGGAAGTCATGAATATATCGGGACTACCCCGAGTACAAGTAGCGAGTCATCTCCAGGTTTTTAAATAATATTGTATTGTTACATAATTGTGTGCCTCAATATATATGGAATCTCAATTGTAATGCATTTCTTTACCCAACACTATATTACATGCCTGATTTGATGCTTTTTTAGGACATGTAATACTTATATCGGTTCCAACGAAAAGCAGGTTCGTGCTTGCAAGTAATCGCTGTAGGTATGTACTATTTTCTTGTTGTTTGTTATAATGTAATTGTAAGAAAATCAAAATTTATTACAACACGTTTTGGATGGAAGAACAAATGTTGAATTTAACAATTGGATAGATCTTAATTATTACTCAATTTTTTGTCTCTAGATATCCAAACTTATTGCTGGTTAATCAACTCAAAGTTGAGCAAAGAAAAGGAAATATGGTAGTCCATAATCCTCTACGACCACCTAAGCAACAAAATGGTAATATTAATGTTCGAGCTCCTAATGGATCCTCATCATGAGGCTAATATAAAGCATTGCCATCATTTGCCATATCTGGTAAGCTAATTATTTTCGTAAACAAAACTAGTTAATTTTTTAATAAACCATTAAAAATTTACAATAATAATGACATGATTCCTTCAAAAATCATTTTGCGAATTTTGGTACATTTCCCTTACATAATAAGTTTTACTCTCTACAATCAATCAATGCGGGAGGGCAAGATAACAATAATTTCTAGTATGGAAATAATGTCAACACTGATCAGGTAACTCGGACATGATACATAACTTAGCTCCTATATATATACACACACACACACACACACACACACACATATAAGAGCTATGTTATGTACCATACATGAGTTACCTGATCAGTGTTGACGTTATTTCCATAGTAGAAATTATTGTTGTCTTGCCCTCCCACATTGATTGATTCTAGAGAGTAAAAGTTATTATGTAAGGGAGATGTACTAGTATTCGCAACATTGTTTTTTGAAGGAATCATATCACTAATATTGTAAATTTTTACTGATTTATTAAAAAAATTAAATTAGTTTCATTTATGAAAATAATTAGCTCACCCAGCGATGGGAAATGGTGGCAATGGTTTGTATGGGTCCAATGATGAAGATCCATTAGGAGCTCAAAATTAATAATACTATTGTGTTGCTTAGGTAATCGTAGAGGATTATGGACTACTAGATTTCCTTTTCTTGGCACATCTTTGAGTTGATTAAGTAACAATAAGTTTGGATTTCTAGAGATAAAATTTGAGTAATAACTAAGGTCTATCCAGTTGTTAAATTCAATATTTTTTGTTCCATCTAGAACGTGTTGTACGAGCTTTTCTACAATTACATTATAACAAACAATAAGAAAAGAATACATATTTATATCCATCACTTGCAAGCATGAACCTGTCTTACGTTAAAATTGATATAACTTTTTTACGTCTTGAAAAAATATAAGATCTTGCATATAATACAGTGTTAGTAAGAAATGCATTACACTTAAGACGCCATATATAGCTAGGCACACAATTACGTAACAATGCAACATTATTTAGAAATCTGTAAATGACTCGCTACTTGTCCTCTTTCATGACTTCCAAAATACTTGTAGGAACAGTTTCTGCAAAAAAATGTTTTAAACATCACAATTTACACACACACACACACACACACACATATATATATATATATATATATATATATATATATATATTGGTGGCTTGGAATCATGAGTGCCACTATAGGGATACTCTAACGACCTAGAAGTTTAATGTACAGTTATTATATTTCATTCTAGTTAGATGCATTTCTAGTGTTACATGACAAACATATCTGTTATGTGGCGTTATTATTTGTTATGTGCTCTATTTGTATGATTGATAGTGACACATGTGGCACCGTCTATTTTATCTTTATTTACTCTTATAAGATTAAAAATCTATAGATTTATTAATATTGTTACTTTTAAATCATATCGGGTTTTTACGGACTCCAACTGGTATTCCATTCGTGCCAAAATTTTTATTTAATTGTATTTTCAAAATATTCAAATATTAAATACTCTTATATCTTCATTTGTTTTAAATTATTTAATTATTTTAGGAATAATATTTTTAAATATTCACAAAAATAAAAATTTATTATTTTATTATTCATACCCATATTAATTTTTAATTGGTATTTTGGGACCCTAATTAAGTTAATTAGGGACTGAAAAATTATTTTAGGGGGGATTATTTTGGGAAAATATAAATAGTTTCAGAATTTGTTTTTATTTTTTCTTTCACTTATTCTCCTCTACCTCTCTCTCGCACTTCTCTCCCCTCCCCCTTTCTTTTCCGTCACCGGCTCTCAGTCGCCAGAAAAACCAAGTGCGGGCATCTGAGACGAATCCATAGCAGAGTAGTCGCAGGGAATCCTCTCGTCGTTTTCTTCACATATCCGCCATCCAAATTCGATTTGGGTTATTTTAAAAATTCTCGAAATTTGGGGTTTTGAATTTACTTCATTTTTATTTGAACTATGGCTTCGTTTTAATGTTACTTTTTAGATATGAGTTGCTGGTAGGATATTTGGCTTTGCATGTTGTGGAAATTTGGATCTCAAGGGGTGTTGTATACTCGCCGGAAAATTTTCGAGGTGGCCGAATTTATGGTTATGGTTATAGTTTCGTGATTCGTTTTGTAAAACTACACAGATTGATGTATTTAGAGTAATATATTTTTATTA
This sequence comes from Saposhnikovia divaricata, assembly GCA_036435485.1. Classification (NCBI taxonomy): domain Eukaryota; kingdom Viridiplantae; phylum Streptophyta; class Magnoliopsida; order Apiales; family Apiaceae; genus Saposhnikovia; species Saposhnikovia divaricata. Next base: position 42,969,931 of record CM071599.1, read on the forward strand.
AAATTTTCTGGATTGTTTTTTGGGTTGTCGGAAAATCTCTATCTTGCCGGGTTTTTTTCGATTGATTTCGTGGTGGTAGTTGCTGGTAACAATGTTTATATGTTGTGGCGGACACACCCTTGGGCATGGTGGGTCCAGTGACACACCATTATTTGCAATTTTTTTTTTTTTACTTTACCCAAGTAGTAAGTTTTATTACTTAGTGGGCTCAAAGCAGGGCTTCAAGTTGGGCTTATGAAGGCTGCATATCATAAGTTAAAAATTAAATACTAGATATCATTAATGTTGGGCTTCAAGTTTGTACTGGGAGAAATATTAAAAATCATTAGATATCATTAATGATATTTTAATACTTGAACTGGGCTTCAAGTTTGTAAACCGTAAGTTACCATTTTTTTTAACCACTCACGCATCACGCATGAGCTACTGTGTATGGCTTGTTTTAGTCCTGCTTTAGAACTTGAAAATCGATTTCCCGAGGTAAGTAAGGAATTACTAATGTGTATGGCTTGCTTTAGTCATACTAATCGTTTTGCTGCATTTGACAAGAGTAAATTACTACAACTTCCTACATTCTATCCGAATGAATTTTCAAGTGGTGAATTGCTATTCTTTGAGCATTAGATCGCTATTAAAACATGAAAAGTCGTCGAGATCAGTTGTAGTATTTTTTTCATTATATGAATCAGCCTCTACGTTCTTCATTGATGGAGTGTTTGGCAACCTTTTTTTCTCATGAACAGTGAAAAAATTTTCCGCGCTCCGCACTGGTGACCCACCATAACTCAAATCCTGTATCCGCCACTGTTTATATGAGTAGATATAGTAGTTGGGTTGAAGAGAAGAAGAAAAGAAGCACGTTCCTGGTCTGCATGTGTCTGGCCAAAATTTGTGACACCGGCCAAAGTTGCCGATTTCTGGAATTCTTAGAGTCCGGTGATAAGTCCGGCGGATGTTCATCATTTTTCGTTCATGTTCTTGAGAGTTGGGTTCGATGAAATCTGAACTTAAGATCAGGGGTTTCGATATATTGACCTCGAGTGCTTATCAATCCTCACCCGAGTGTTTATCAAGTGCATTAGACTTTAAAGGGGTTAAATCTCAAATTGGTCACTGAAGTGAAGGCCATATATCAGTTTACTCACTCAAGTTATCGAAGACTCATATGCATCACTAAAGTCATGAGTAATGATAGCGCTGTTAGTTTGACCTGTTGACTGACGGAAAAATTTAGGGTTAAGTATCAAAGTGATCACTGAAGTGAAAGATATATATCAAAATCTTCACTCTAGTTATCGGGGTAACTTTGAGCAGTAATCCTAACGTTTTCCGTAAGTCAACAAGTCAAACTAACAGCGATGTCATTACTCGCGACTTTAGTGATGCATATGAGTTCCTGAAAACTTGAGTGAGTAAAATGATATATGGCCTTCACTTCAGTGTTCACTTTGAGATTTAACCCGACTTTAAATCAATCCTTGCCCAACTATATTTTCATGTGTTTAAGAGATTAATTTTTGAGTTATTGTATCTTTACGTTGTAATCTGGTTCTTTGGTAGGAAAGAGAACATCCGCATATTTGTGACGGGTAATGACTAATGAGTAAAGGAAAAGACGTGTATAAAAGGAAAGAGAAACATGTACTTGAGTTACCCTCAGACGTGTTATAAGAAATTTCTATATAAATACACAAGGATAGATTTGTAAATTCAGGAATTAATTTTAGTATTTATCAAATTGCCATTAAATAGAGGATTATGTTATAACCTCAAGAAAGTTACCTGAGGTCATCCTCAGGCCCATTTTTCTCATAACGGAAATTATAAAAAAAAGGTCAAACGACATAAAAGTTATTTATATTTATAAAGTTACTAGAAATTTGACATTTACCTACAAATGTCAAGGGTAAGTAAAAGTATTTTATCAATAGATAAAATATTTTACCTACCAATAAATTATTGGTAGCGATTGTAGATAAAAGTTGGTGGAGAAAGAGTATTTAGCTACACATATCTATATAGGAAGATAAATTTCATGTGGACCCCACTTTATTAGTTGTGTCATCTGCTGATGTGTCATTGATCTACTTGGCAATAATGATCTACGTGGAATCTAGTAAACAACACATGTGGCACCTTATAAGTGATCCACGTGGCACTTCATTATAGATACAAATGGCATTTTGTTTGAGGTACACATGGCAAATCCTGAATAGTCCACATGGCAACCTATAAGTGAATGCATGTTATCCGGTGAATGATCCATTTGGTCGCATTTAAGAGGTCCATGTGGCTAGTAAATTATATTGAATCATTCTTGGAGGTAGATATATTTCATTGATATTTAAGTATCAATTCTTTTATATTCTCATAATCATAAATAATAAATAAAACAAAGTAAAGATTAATTAGTTTCAAAACAAAGTGACACAGAGTACGAGATAAGCTCTTATAATGCATACATGATATATTATTCACAAAACTATGAAAGAAATTACAATCAATTTGTGCTACATATGTGGAAATTCATTGACAATAAATATAATTCTACACCACTTGTCTCCTTGGCTCATTGATGGGAAACTTTCGAGTATTGTATACATCAATCCTCCACTTCACATTACTGTACAACAAGCAAACAAGCAAGCAGACATCCATAAACAAAGCTAGCATCTGGATCTACAAAATAGACATATATAAACAAGTTAAATTTTGTAAAAATTGATCAATACATTAAGGTTAATAAAAAATAAAAAGAAACTAATGCCGCAACCAAAAAGTGAATATGCTAGATTTAGTACTGTAAGGAACATAATTTTTTTAATGTCAAGCCTTTGTTAAGTTACTTCATAACTAGATAATAAATCTCAATGTATTTTTAATAATTTATAAATACCACTTATATTTAAAAACAATTTCTAATATAATTTTAAAGAAAGCTTCAAAAGACACCTATTAGAATGGAGCTCTGGACTGCGTAGTGGGATGCTTCTGCAACCTAAAATTATCAACACTCAAATCAAAAGTTCAACCATAAAAAACAAAAGTTAGATCCTGCCAATGATCTTGACGTCAAAATATCAAACCATGATGCTCCATTAATTCTAATAGGAAAAACAAACCTTTAAATTAGCCAAACTTATAATTATCAAAATTAAGAACAAAATTTGTATTTAATAAAACTTTCAATTTTAAAAATCAAGGTAAGAAAGTAATCAGATAGAAAATAATCAAGAACTAAGAAAAGAAATCTTACAACCATGAAAATGGGTTTTTCATTGGATAGTTAACATCCTTCGTGGCTTTAGTGATGGCAGACTTGATCACTAAGCAAGGCGTCTCCATCCTCATGTGAGAAGAGGAATCAATATTGAACTATTCTGTGATTTGAGAAAAAAAATATGTGGAACAATTTTGTTGATAAAAAAGAAAGTGCTAAAATGTGCTCTGTATCCGGCTTTTATTTCACTACAAAGAATCTGGGCCTTTTACGACGGTTTTTTTTTTCACTGAAACCGTTGTAAATGAGGTCAATTATGACGAAAAGTGTCCGTCATTTTTGCTCGAGTAGAAAGTTCAAAAAAACGTCACAAGTTCCGGATTTCGTCGTAAGTTCAAATTTTTGTTATAAGTTCACATTTCCTTCGTAAGTTCATGTTGGTATTAAATTAATAAATAAACATGCGACGCCAGTTCCGTCATAAGTTTTTAACTTACGATGAAATTTTACGTCGTAAGTTCAGTTATTTTCATTTAAAAATAAAAGAAAATACAATTATTTTTCAATTATAAATTAATAATTTACGACTGAACTTACGACGGAAAATGAATAAAGAACAACCGTCGTAAGTTGGTCTGCCCAAAAACCAATTTCTGCTAATTTTCTGGTTTCAAGCCATTTTTAACGCATTCCAAATCACATACAATGTGCAACATATGCAATCTAACATCCTAATTAGCAATCGCCCATTTAACTACACCCCAAAATATAGAGTGCTACACAAATCAAAATACCATAGTTTACATAGATTTCATCATAAATCCATAGTCATTGACATGCAAAGTTTAAACTATCGTACACAACAAACTTAGATCATCATACAAACATCCACAAGCCAAATTTAAGTCACAAATACAACTTAGAAAAATATACATAATCCATATAAAATTCACCAACACTAAATTTAACCCCTATGATAAGTGGATTTTATATCCATTTGGATCGCTTCAATTTGGCTTAAATTGATTGTCTTGGACTCAAGTTTGTTGTAGTTTTGATGTGTTTTGTGTAGTTGTGCAGGTTTGTAAGAATGTCGATTATGGTTGATGCTTCCGTCATTTTTGGAGTTAAATTTGTGCAATGGAATGAAGAATGGAGTTGTCATTAAACTCTCATGAAGGTTCCTAAGTCGAGGGAAATAAAAAATGTGATCTAACTCAAAAAGAACGGGCGAAAACGGAGCAAGAACGAAAGAATTAGAGCTGAAAAACGACGCGACGGAGAGCCAGGCGCAGGTTGCCCCAAACCAGGCGCAGGCTGCGCGTAATGCAGTTGGATCGGGGCAGGTTGCGCGCCTGAGGGACAGGTTGCACGCGCGCGCATTGCTGAAAAATTACAGTTTTGCCCTTATTCACTGTTTTGGCCATTTCTTGAGTTCTACAAGTCCGTTTTGGACGATCTTACTGTCCACGCGAAGATAATGAGATTCTCTATCATTCTAAGGTGGTTCAGAGGTCCAATTACGATTAGAACGGCCCAGAAATATTGAAGAAAAGTCAGCTACGAATTTTCCTTAAAAACAGAATCAGTTTAGGAAACGTATTCTATTTTAATTCTGATTTGGTAGTTTCCTTGCTGGGCAAGACTTGTAGAGCCTATTTAAACACATCCTACCATTGTAATTTGTATCACCATTACATATCTATTACTTAGGTTTATTTGTATCTTTTCATACTTTGTTTTTATCATGGTTTCATCAGATCCCATGATGACGAGAGGTTCGATTATGAACTAATCGTTGTCATGGGATTCTAACGGATTTATTTATGGAGCTTTAGTATTTTGATGCTTTAAAGATCTGTGTGTGATGTATATTTGATAACCTTGTATGGTTATTCTTAAAGCTTTTAGATGCGTAGCTAACATCTAAATTGAATTGTTAATCTCTTGCGAAACGAGAGTGGATCTTGAGATTTAGAACTTGCCATGCTAGCATAGGATAGGTTGATGTTTTAACATCATGATTTGTAGCGTAAATAGAGATATTATGCTGCCTTATGTGATCAATAAGGATAACTTGTGCTTAAACCGTTATGTTTTCAAATCTTATAGAGATATAGGGTCTAAACATAATTGGTATCTATTCATCTTCTATCTCTTTTGTGGATGTATGAGTAGTTTGGTGTTAGTATACCGAGAGGTAGCTTATACTTGTTTCGTGTTGTCCGATCAGATATCATAACCATTGCATATAGTGATTAAAGGCGTCAGATCTAAGCAAAGTATTTAATGAAGTTAGGATCCCATGTTTTCTCTTGCATAAGTAATTCGATTCCAATTCTTGTTAGTTAGTTAATTATTTGTTTTGTTAGTTTGTTTCTTAGTTAATTATAGTTAATATAAACCCAATCTTGTTAATTGTCTTCGCAGTGAATAAAAATCATACATTGTTGCATAGGTGCATGAACTGAATTGAAACCTAACCAGATCTCTGTGGGAACGAACTTGACTTATTCATATATTACTCGTGACCACGTACGCTTACGTGATTTAGTTCAAACAAGTTTCTGGCGCCGCTGCCGGGGATCATCAGTGTTTTATTTTTAGTTTATGTGCTTGTCATCAGTGGTTGTTAGAGTTCATTGACTCGGATTGTTTCTTACATAGTTGTTTAGTTCTACGTGTTTCAGGTAGCAATGGGAGAACCAGCAGCAGCAGCGAAAGCATTGATGTATTATTCTCAACCAAAGATCAATGACGTCCAATTTAGCATTGTCAGGCCAGCTATTGCAGCTAATACTTTCGAAATCAAGCCTAGCATAATTCTGATGGTGCAGAATTCGGTTCTGTTTGGGGGTGCTCCGATTGAAGATCCTAATATGCACATCCGAAATTTCATTGAGATATGCGACACTTTCAAGATCAATGGGGTGTCGGAAGATGCTATTAAATTGAGACTTTTCCCATTCTTTTTGAGGGATAAAGCTAGGGGCTGGTGGCACTCTCTACCAGCAGGTTCTATTTTGACATGGGAGGATCTTGCTCAGAGATTTCTCACTAAATGTTTTTCCCATGGAAAAGACCGCAGCAATCAGGAACGCTATTACTCAATTTTCACAGCAGTTTGAAGAATCTTTGTGCGAGGCTTGGGAGCGATATAAGGAGATGCTAAGGAAGTGTCCACATCATGGGATGCCTAATTGGATGGTGATTAACTGCTTTTATAATGGCTTGGGTGCACAGTCAAGACCCATGCTAGATGCAGCATCAGGTGGAGCTTTATGGGCTAAGAGCTATGCGGAAGCTTATGAGCTAATTGAGATGATGGCTGCGAATGTATACCAGAATCCAACTAAGAGATTATCACAAGGCAAATTAGCAGGAATTCTGGAAGTTAATACAGTCACAGCTCTAGCAGCTCAGCTAGAGGCACTTAATAAGAAATTGGATTTTATGTCAAAGCATGGGGTGCCTCAAGTTGCTAGTGGTGGTGAGCTATGTGAGGGCATACATGAGATGTGCCATATCTTCTGAATCGGCACAGTTTGTGAGTAACTTCCAGCAACCTTCGTAACCAGCTCCAGCCACTTATCATTCCAATTTCGGCTAGAGCTACAATCAAGATTTTCAGCAGCAACAGTTTCATGGGGATGATGGTCAATCTTCGAATGAAAAATCTGAATTGGATGAATTGAGGTTGATGATTAAAAGTCAGGCGGTATCTCTCAAGACATTGGAGAATCAGATTGGGTAAATTGTAAGTGCCTTTCTCAACGGACCGCAGGAAGTTCTTCCTAGTGCCACAGAGGTAAATCCAAGAAAATAAAATGGAATGGAGCAGGTTAATGCCATAACACTCAGATCTGGAAAAGTCACGAACGATCAGAATTCAGCAATTGAGGATGAAGAAGGAATTCATGATCAGGATCCTACATAAAAAGAAGAAAATTATATGTTTTCAGAATCTGTGGTGGATAGTGATGAGGAGGAAGAGTGTGAGTCACTAGGCTTGGCTGATCTTTGGGATTCTAAGGTGCTGGTTGATGAGGTGGTTTCATGGTCAAATCTTGAGGATAGTGCAATTGAGTCTTTTCTTGAGGAAGATGTTTTGATTGAGGGTAATGAGGATCTTCATGAGTTGTATAGGAATTTTACTTCTGATGAGATGTTAGAAAAATTGAAGGTCATTTGTTCTAAGCATGAAATCCAACTTGAGGAGAGTTCTTTTGATCCTAAGTCAGTTGTGAAGACTTCTGTTGGTGAACTACCCACTTTCGTTCCTAATCCGTCTATTTCCACTCTTGATCAGTCTTTGGTAGTTAATAATGAAACTCATCATGTTGAAGAAACTTCCAGACTCGAGTTTAAACCATCAGATCAGCTAAGGTATGTATATTTGGGTCAATCATCTACTTTGCCTATTATTATTATTGCTAACTTGTCAGGTAGTGAAGAGAATAATGTTATGAACACTTTTGAGGAGCAAGAAGGCGGAAACTTGTCGTCAAGGATATAGCCCCGGAAAAGATAATTAAATGGCCATATAGAGATACAGTGTAGAAATTTTCAAGAGAAAAAGCCATTTCCAGGTCTAGCTAAAGACTTTAAACAAAGGCGCTTCGTGGGAGGCAACCCACGTGTTTCGGTATTTTTAGGTATGTTTCCTGCTATCCCTTGTATTTACTTCCATTCAATGCGGACATTGAATCTTTTAAGTTTGGGGTGGTTTGGGGGATAAGTAGTGTATATGTAGTTATTTGTGATTGTGAGTCATTGTGTTCAAATAGATATCATGTTTGCATAATAGTAGTAATTCATGCATATATGTTCGTATTAATTATGTTTGTTTCATGTAGGGCATTCTATTTTTGTTTTGTATACCATGTGAGTCCATTTTAGTTGCAATTTCATGGCATGCATTTTTCATGATCCCTTAGAATGAGCTAATTTTGATTGGTAGGTAGATGTCTTAGTGAGTGTGGTAATGATGAATAGAGGGTTGATTTATAGTCCCTAGGAAATTGACTTGCATGCTTCAGAAAAAAAAACTTTTACACAGTCTCGTCATTTGTTTTTTGGATAGGTTGAGGTCATGCTTGTTTGGTTGTTTTGATATTTAATCACTTGATTATAGTTAGAATTTTTGTTATTCCCTTGATGGCGTAGGTGCACTAAAGTCTAAGTTTGGGGGAAAACAGGGATTTCATGCTTAATTGTAAATAATTGTCAATAATGGCTAGGCATCAAATGGCTAGTAGCCGGCTCATATTTATATGAGTAGTCTAGGGTTGGAAATGATAAAGGCTCATTCCAGATCGCAAAAAAAAAAAGGAAAAAAAGAGTCAATAGTAAAATTGTTAAAAGCAAAATTAACCAGGGTGAGCTCTTTAATACTCGAGCAATTAAGTTCTAGGGGACTTTGTGCCTAGTGACCTAAGGCTTTTATAGTTTGGGATCCACTAACCCAACGCTCGCTACATGGGTATTATTGTATAAGCCTTTCGGGGTCTCATCCATTGTACGGTTAAATAAACATGCTTGTATATATGTGTCGTAGTAGTTAGTAATAAAGCATGAATTTTTGTCTACCTTGGATAAGGATGGTGGTGTTTCTAGGTTATGGAGTGTTTACCGTCTATTCTAGTTATAAACTTGTGATTGTCTTGGCAAAGAACATGTATGATTTTGATCTAGTTTTGGAAGTATTTCTGATGAGCATCGTACACACGCACGTTCTGTTCATGTATTGTTAGTATACGAGGACTTAGTCGAGCTCTACTTGGAGTTATTTGCATTTCTTGAGATATGTGCTTCCTAGTTGGTTTTGGTTAGTTTGAAGGGGATCTTTGCATTGTCATATTAGTTGCATTCATGCATTGCATTGCATTGGATTTTGTGGGTACATTCGCTATAGGCCCTCACGAGACCTCACTCGTCCACTAGGGCTGCCTAGGGGTTTAAAGGGCTTGTTGCATATGCCAAATGCAACCGTGATCACCTACGGAAGTGGTACTAGTTAGTTGTAGATAGTTTATTTGTTTATGCTTGAGGACAAGCATCGGTTTAAGTTTGGGGGTGTGATAAGTGGATTTTATATCCACTTGGATCGCTTCAATTCGGCTTAAATTGATTGTCTTGGACTCAAGTTTGTTGTAGTTTTGATGTGTTTTGTGTAGTTGTGCAGGTTTGTAAGAATGTCGATTATGGTTGATGCTTCCGTCGTTTTTGGAGTTAAATTTGTGCAATGGAATGAAGAATGGAGTTGTCATTAAACTCTCATGAAGGTTCCTAAGTCGAGGGAAATAAAAAATGTGATCTAACGTAAAAAGAACGGGCGAAAACGGAGCAAGAACGAAGGAATTAGAGCTGAAAAACGACGCGACTGAGAGCGAGGCGCAGGTTGCCCCAAACCAGGCGCAGGCTGCACGTAATGCAGTTGGATCGGGGCAGGTTGCACGCCTGAGGGGCATGTTGCACGCGCGCGCGTTGCTGAAAAATTACAGTTTTGCCCTTATTCACTGTTTTGGCCATATCTTGAGTTCTACAAGCCCGTTTTGGACGATCTTACTGTCCACGCGAAGATAACTAGATTCTCTATCATTCTAAGGTGGTTCAGAGGTCTAATTACGACTGGAACGGCCCAGAAATATTGAAGAAAAGTCAGCTATGAATTTTCCTTAAAAACAGAATTAGTTTAGGAAACGTATTCTATTTTAATTCTGATTTGGTAGTTTCCTTGCTGGGCAAGACTTCTAGAGCCTATTTAAACACATCCTACCATTGTAATTTGTATCACCATTACATATCAATTACTTAGGTTTATTTGTATCTTTTCATACTTTGTTTTTATCATGGTTTCATCAGATCCCATGATGACGAGAGGTTCGATTATGAACTAATCGTTGTCATGGGATTCTAACAGATTTATTTAAGGAGCTTTAGTATTTTGATGCTTTAAAGATCTGTGTGTGATGTATATTTGATATCCTTGTATGGTTATTCTTAATGCTTTTAGATGCGTAGCTAACATCTAAATTGAATTGTTAATCTCTTGCGAAACGAGAGTGGGTCTTGAGATTTAGAACTTGCCATGCTAGCATAGGATAGGTTGATGTTTTAACATCATGATTTGTAGCGTAAATAGAGATATTATGCTGCCCTATGTGATCAATATGGATAACTTGTGCTTAAACCGTTATGTTTTCAAATCTTATAGAGATATAGGGTCTAAACATAATTGGTATCTATTCATCTTCTATCTCTTTTGTGGATGTATGAGTAGTTTGGTGTTAGTATACCGAGAGGTAGCTTATACTTGTTTCGTGTTGTCCGATCAGATATCATAACCATTGCATATAGTGATTAAAGGCGTCAGATCTAAGCAAAGTATTTAATGAAGTTAGGATCCCATGTTTTCTCTTGCATAAGTAATTCGATTCCAATTCTTGTTAGTTAGTTAATTCTTTGTTTTGTTAGTTTGTTTCTTAGTTAATTATAGTTAATATAAACCCAATCTTGTTAATTGTCTTCGCAGTGAATAAAAATCATACATTGTTGCATAGGTGCATGAACTGAATTGAAACCTAACCAGATCTCTGTGGGAACGAACTTGACTTATTCATATATTACTTGTGACCACGTACGCTTGCGTGATTTAGTGCAAACACCATAATAATAGGACCGCCACGGAGAGACAATACCATAAGGCAGAGCACTAATATCATGATCATCATCGGACTCGGTAATCTCATCACTGCCCCCACCATCATCCAGATCATCATCGTCAGTTGTTTGGGCCTTCACCTACAATATACACATAAATAATTAGTTATAAAAATTTTAATGACAAGTCTATACATCTATATGTACACACAGGTACTTGTTTCTAAAATATCTATGATGCCCAGTAATTAACAATTGTAGAAGGGGGGTTGAATACAATTGTATAAGATTTTCGACTTAAATAGAAGTAATAACACAAGTATGAATATATAAGTTTTATTAACTCTGATATAAAACTGTTACAAACTCTCTCAAGAAATTCTTATGTTCTTGAGAGCTGCTAGGTTACAAGATAATTCGTGTAAGCGATTACTCTTAAGTAAAACCTAAACTGTGTTTATATACAGTACACAGATACACTATCAATTACAAGATATATCAAATCAATTACATACGTTTCTTAATACATATCTTGAATGATAGCTGCATTCCTATAAATCAGGAATCGACATGTCAATCTTCCTAGATTCCTGGACTGATGTATATCCTCATGAAATCCTGATCAGCTTCCAATCCTGATGACAACACAATCCTGACGGTGCAATACTGATGACATCAGCATCAGTATCTGATCAGTAGTCCAGGTCCTGATCATCACTTGAATCAATATCTAACAATCTCCCCCAATTTGTACTTTGTGAAATAAAGCACAAATTCCTTGATTCAGTGATGTCAAAAACTCAAAAAAAAATATTACAAGAAATCCTCAGTCTTAGTCTCAGAAATTCTCACAAAGAAATTACTCATCTTCAAGAAATTTGATAATAACTCTTCTTCTTTATCACAGAGAATTTGAATTAACCTTTTCTTCAGATTTCTGAGTTCTTCATCACCTTTACCAATCTGATAGATTCCAGCTCTAAGATTCTGAATTGAGCTTCTTGGTAAATCTAACTGTTAGGCCGAATACACACTTATAATCAACTAAGTATGAAAGAATAACAATAAATTCTTTAAAAGCTTTAAAAATTGTTTGGAATTAACTTCTCTCTCAGTGATGTAAAATATCACAGAGAGCTGCTTAGGTTACAATGAAAGATATTGTATTACACGATCGATGCCCTTATAGGGTTAACCTAACTGTATTTATAAGATATACAGCTGCTATACAATCGATAATTGATACTCCTATAAATTAGCTATACAATTGTTATCAATTACGATTGCTACACAACTCCTAAGTCAACTCAATCTCTTTAACAGCTATCCAATCTGTAAAGATACTGCTTCCATAATAATCTTCAATTTAATCTTTAATCACCGTTGACTGAAGACGCGCTTCCTCCAGACAGAGTTTAACTAAACTCTGTCGAGCTTCCACTGTCAGCGTATAGCAAACTCTGTTCAGCTTCCAACTGTCAGAGTTTAACTAAACTCTGACTGCTTCCTGTTTCAAGTTAAACTCTGTTTTTCCCTGTAAAACTTAAACACTGATATTAACCATATCAATTATATTTAACAATCTCCCCCAACTTGTTCATTAGTAAAAATGCACAAGTTAACAATAATTGATGATGTCAAAACAATTTCATACAAACACAGTGTTTATTCAACCTGTCCAGAACTTGACTTAACAAAAATCTACAGAAAACAAGAAAAATTCTTACAGACTTTAATCTCTAATCTCCTCAAGATCTGGTGTTGTTCTGAGATAATCTATAAGCAATCTTCTCTCTGAATTTTCAAGTTCAATCTTCATAGCTTCCTTGATCTCTCTCAACTGAGGATCACTCTCATCTGTTTGATAGATAGCAGATCTTAGATCATAGATTTTGTTCCTCCTCATCTCATTTCCCAGTCTTATAAATTTCACTTCCTCTGACTGTGAATTGAAGTCAAGTACTGTGATTCCCAGATCAGTCTTGAACTTTGTAGTACCCTTCTTCATTTCAATGAGATTTCCATTCCAGTCTCTGTACTTAAGAACATATCTGCTATTGCACTTCATCCCTCTGATTGCCAAATTCTGGAACATTTTTTGTCTGAGCACATTTGCAACTGATTGAGTCATTCGACTATTCACCTTGAAAAGATACAGAACATGTTCTAGTTCTTCCCAATATTTCAAGCCAATATCATTCTCACCAATTTTAAATACTGTCCCATCAGCCATAAAGTATAAGAGAAAATCTTTCTTTAAACTCTTCTGATGAACTAACTGCACTGATTCCAGCCTGTCCAAACTCTCTTAAGTGACACCACGACCTGGAACAGCCAGTGAAGAAGGATCTCTGGGACCAGTATATTGCCTTCTATCTTTGTGTGAACCTAGACCAGCCTTATTATTTCCAACCTTACCAGACAAGGCTCTTCCATCAGAAAAATCCATAGGAGCTCCAGATATTAGATTTGGATCATGAAGTGTTCCTTTACTAAAAACTGATTTCAACTGAGAAGATAGAGGTCTAGACACAACTTGTGTAGCAACAGAGGTTGTGTTTTCTTTCTTCTGTACAACTTGTGTAGAAACAGAGGTTGTATCTTTCTTCTTTGAGACTTCTCCTTCCATAGCATTGCCTTTCAACTTGAGTTTAGCTTCAGCTTCTGTTGATCTCTTAGATAAATGTGATCTTTGATCAGCATCAACATTTTCCTTGATCACAATGCCTTTAAGAACAGGCCTAGGAGCTTTTTCTTTCTTCTTAAACTTTCCAGACTTTAAAGCTTTGAGATGTTGTTCTTGTAAACTCTTTTCTTCAGCTTTAATATCTTTGATAGTAGCTCCTTCTTCATTTTCTTCAATAAATAACTTAACAGCCAACTCCTCATCACTCTGTGGATTAGAAGATAATACCAAACTCTTGGTCTTTGAAGTACCTTGAGTATCAGTGTTTATCCCAGCAAACTGTGATTTAGAAGACTTGCAAGATTTCAGAGTTTTAAATTCTTCAGTTTTGCCCCTGCATTTATAATTACTTGCTCCTCCATCTCCAACATTATCCTTTCTGATCAGAGTTTGAGATTGCTTGCATTTGTCTTTAGCAACTCTCTCCCCCTTTTTGACATCATCAGGCATGAGAATAGATGTGATTAACTCCAGAGAGGTAGCAATAGAATCAATCTTTAAAGACATGGCATTTTGATTTTCTTCAACTTTGCTCAGCCTGTGAGACAAAGTTTCTTGATTCTGAGAAAGATATTGAAACTTGTTCTTGCTATCAAGTTTAAGCATATCATCTCCTCTAACAACTTCACCTCGAACATCAGAAATGGCCTTTTGACAATGATCAAATCTGGAATTGAGAGTCTTCACTTGAACAACAGTAACCTTAAGACAGGATAGAATCTCTGGATTTGTGATTATTCTGGATGTTCTCTTGACAAATTCAGCTGCTCTTGCAATAGGAAAGATGCAAGTTTCTTTGTACCAATCTTTTGAAAATTGTTCAAAGTGTTCTTCTTCAGCATCTGCTTGATTTGAAGGGCCAACAAAATCTTTAACTTTAGCATCACTCTGTACTGGTAAACTCTGAGAAGAGCTTGACTCAGTACTCCCTTCAGTTTCAACTTCAATTTCAGCTTCAACATGATCAGTTGATTCAGGAATTGGAAGAGACTCATCAACAGTTTTTGCAACAGTGTCTGCAGTATGTTCAATATTCTCTGCAACAGGCTTTACAACATCCTCTGCAGGTTGTACAATAGGCTCAGAGATTGTCTCCATGGGTGGTTGATCAATTTCCTTACCCTGTTCAACAGATTGATGAGCATCAGAGATTAACTCAGTGTGAGAAGCCACTGTTTCTTCATGTACCACAGTGGTTTGATTTACTGCATCAGTTGCTTCAGAGAAAACAGCAGGTGAAGAGATTGGAATGTCCATATTCTCAGAGAATGGGAACAATGGTTCAAGAATTTCATTCATTGTAGCATCAGCATTACCATCTCTGTCTCTCTCAACAGCAGTTATTTCCTTAGAAATATCCTCTGGAGCTGCAAAATTTAATTCTTCATCAGATTCTTCAAGAATTAGTCTCCTTCTCTTAACTGGAGGATTCAATTCTGTTCTCTCTTCTTCTGAGAAAGAATCATCTAGTATAGAAGGAGATTTAGGTTTGTTAGCCCTTTCCTTTCTGGCCCTCTTTGGCTTAGAAGCTTCAGCAACCCTGTGCTTTCTTGGTGGCCTTATAGCCCTGCTTTTCTTTGATTTCCTTGGGTTGGATTGTGGTTGAGGTTGTGATGAAGTAGCAATGGTCGGTGGAGATGTAGGTTTAGAGATTGGTTCAGTGTTTATGGTTTGAGGAGGTTCAGTGTTTGTGGGTTGAGGAGGTTCAGTGTTTGTGGGTTGAGGAGGTGATTGTGGAGGTTCAAGGATTGGTTCAGGTTGTGGTGCTTGTGGTTCTTGTGGTTGGTTGAGAAAGTTTCTGAGAGTAAGTGGATAGACAAACTCTAGAACTTGTTCCTTATTAGCATCTTTATTTGTCAAATCAGAAAACATTCTCTTATGGCATTGAAAGGGTTGTATAACATCCTCATCAGAAATTACCATGTTAGGCAAACAAGCAGAGAATAAACATTGACAGAAACGTGATAAATAAACAGTTGTATTAGACTCTGCTAGTTTTTCACCTAAATTCATAAGAACTAAATGACCAAAATCAAAGTTACTCCCATTAAGAAGAGAATACCCGATTTGAAGACTTTCACCAGGAATTGCATCCCAGTTGGTGACCTTCTTTCCAAATGCTCGAGTGATGCAGTCAAAGAAAAAGCTCCACTCCTTCCTGAGCCCTGGCCTTTTGACATTCCCAAGCTTATCCACAGGAGCAGAAAACCGCAGTTGTTGTAACATTTCTTTCAATTGATTCTCAACAGCCACAGAGTATGAGGTGTGAGTATCAAAATCCAAAACATCTCTAACAGTTGCAGGAGTGATTATAAACTCTTGATCTTCATGAGTAAATACAATAGATGGAGTCCCATTTTCTCCACCATCATCATAAACAGAGTTTCTCCAGAAGGTAGAGATTTGTGTGGCAGAGAGTTTTTCTGGTTGGACAAGAGCTTGACCAATTTCAGAATCTCTTAAGAAGTTCTGAATCAGATGAAATGATTCTGGAGCTTTATCAGTGTTTAGAATTGCGGCATAGTTATTAGTAACAAAAGTTAATCCCTGAGCCACAAAATTCTTGGTTGCCATTAGAACAGATTGTTAGAAAAGAGAGTGTGTGGAAAAGTGTTTGTGAAGATGCTTAAGTGAAAGTAATAGAGAAATTGTGTGTAATGTTATGTGTTCGTGGATGTAAAAATGAAAAAGTGAATAATGAAATGATTTTGATTAGATCTGTAATTGAAAATTACAACCCAATCGTTTTAGACATTAAACACGCAACCAATTTCTTGTTAAATGTGTGAGTGGGACACGTGTCACATAAACAGTGGAACAGTTATTTACACGCGCAGTAATAATGCCTATTATTACTGCTGTTCTCTCTCCTATTTCCAATAAGCTTTAACTGTCTGACACCATTAAACAACTGGCACGTATTACATGCAAATTTCAAAAACTCTTTGTGTACTCCAAGTATATGCTTTGTCTGAAATAAAATATTACCTTAGAGTACTCAACAAAATCCAACAGTGTTTATCAATTCTCCAATCTTAATTACTGTTATCCTTTCAAACACTGTACAGTTGTGAATATGAGTGTGTGTAGAGCAGAGTTTAATGAATCAGTATTTAGAGCATCTAGTATTTCATAAAATCCATAAAGTAAATCAGTAAACACTGGATGCACAAACTCTCATTGTAAACACTGAATGTATGATGAATGCTAAACTCTGTAGTAAACGATTTATATACAGTAATATTTAATTAATCTATAACCCCCAAAATTTTTTTTTTTTTTGGTTTTCTCCAGTAATCAGAGGTTGAAACTAGTCATCAAAAATCCTATAATTTTAGCCCTTATCAATTTGATAAGTTCTTGGATCTTCCTAGTTTTTGACTAGTCACCAAAAATTAGAGAATTTTAGCCCTTACTATATACTAGTAAGTTCCTGGGTCGTCCTAGTTACAAACATGATCTCAAAGGAGTTCTAACAGACTATATATATACGCTTTGGGGTTATTCTAATAACAGAATCTAATTTAACAGTGTATAACTAACAGAGTTTAGAGCTCATCAACATCAGAAATTATTTATGAGAGGCAATGCACACAGTATTTACAGACTCAGAGTTTAGGATAAATAAACTAAGAGATGCTATAAATATAGAACAGTATCATGCTGTGTTAACTTTCTGCACAGTTTAAGATTAGATCACAGATAACTTAGAAGGATTCATGACTAATTACTGAGAATAATGTTTCATACATGTATCTTCATCGGTGTTTATGTTCAGAAAGAAACATTATCAGAGTTTCTCAGAGTTTATTCAACAGACAACAGTGTATGACTTAAAGAGCATGCTAACAGAGTTTAACAGTCATTGAGCAGAGTTTGCATATCAGAGTTTAACATACCACAGAAATATGAGCAACACAGTACATAAGTAGAGTTTTGAGTCTAACCAATATCTCTAGTCAAAGCTAGAGACCATTCCTAGTTCATTTACCAGCCTTGTAAATACAGCTTCACTCAATGGCTTGGTGAAGATATCTGCAAGCTGTTGTTCTGTAAACACAAAATGAAGCTCAATATTCCCTTCCTCTACATGTTCTCTGATAAAATGGTACCTTATGCTGATGTACTTGGTCATTGAATGCTGTACTGGATTACCTGTCATAGCAATAGCACTTTGATTATCACAGTAAATAGGTATTTTACTGTACCTCAATCCATAATCCAGTAATTGATTCTTCATCCACAGAATCTGTGCACAACAGCTACCAGCAGCAATATACTCTGCTTCAGCTGTAGATGTAGAGATTGATTTCTGTTTCTTGCTGTACCAAGAAACAAGTCTATCACCAAGAAATTGAAAACTTCTACTAGTACTTTTTCTGTCTATCTTACAGCCTGCAAAGTCTGCATCAGAGTAACCAAGAAGCTTGAAGTCTGATTCTCTTGGATACCACAAACCTAAAGTTATGGTTCCCTTAAGATATTTGAAAATTCTCTTCACAGCTGTTAGATGTGGTTCTCTTGGATCTGCCTGAAATCTTGCACAAAGACATGTTGCATACATGATGTCAGGTCTGCTAGCTGTTAGATAAAGAAGAGACACAACCATTCCTCTATAGTTTGTCATATCCACTGGTGAACCTGTGTCTCTATCCAACTTTGTTGTTGTTTCCATGGGAGTTGTTGCAGATGAGCAGTCAAGCATGCCAAATTTCTTGAGAAGATTTCTGGTATATTTTGCTTGATTGATAAAGATTCCATCATCTGTTTGCTTCACCTGTAGCCCTAGAAAGTAACTGAGCTCTCCCATCATGCTCATTTGATACCTGGACTACATGAGCTTGGCAAACTTCTTACAGAGTTTATCATTAGTAGATCCAAAGATTATGTCATCTACATATATTTGAACTAATAACGGATCACTACCAAGATTGAAATAGAACAAGGTTTTATCAATTGTACCTCTGTTGAACCCACTTTCTAAAAGAAATTGAGCCAGAGTTTCATACCATGCTCTTGGTGCCTGCTTAAGTCCATAGAGTGCCTTGTCAAGCCTGTAGACATAATCTGGATACTTGGGATCTACAAATCCTGGTGGTTGTTCAACAAACACTTCTTCTTCAAGTTTTCCATTCAGAAATGCACGTTTCACATCCATCTGAAAAACCTTGAATTTCTTGTGAGAAGCATATGCTAGAAAGATTCTTATTGCCTCCAACCTTGCAACTGGAGCAAAAGTTTCATCATAGTCTATGCCTTCTTGCTGTGAATAGCCTTTGGCCACAAGTCTAGCCTTGTTTCTTGTAACAACCCCATCACTGTCAGTTTTGTTTCTGAAAACCCATCTAGTACCAACAACAGATCTATTCTTTGGTATAGGTACAAGGGTCCATACTTCATTTCTCTCAAATTCATTTAACTCCTCCTGCATTGTTGTTATCCAGTCAGCATCTTGAAGAGCTTCTTCCACTTTCTTTGGTTCAGATTTGGACAGAAATGCATGAAACAGACATTCATTTGTTGTAGCACTTCTTGTCCTAACTTTTGCATCTGAATCTCCAATTATTAAATCAGGTGTATGTGATTTTGTCCATTTCATAGCTGTAGGTAAATGACTTCTGTCAACAGTTGATCCTCCCCCTTGATCAATGTTCTCCTGATTATTTTGATGCCTTTCTTCATTCTCTGAGGCTCCTCCTGAATTTGATCGCTCAGAGTTTGAACTGTCAGAATTTGGACTTTCAGAGTTTGAGTCATCAGAGTTTGAGTTTGATCCAGAATTTTTAGTTGACTCACTATCAGAATTTGAGTCATCACTATGATCATGCTCCCCCTCAACTGGTTCTCCTCTTTGTTCAGACTGTACTGTTTCTTCTGTGTGTACCAGTAGAGGTTCAGAGTTTGCATCAACAGAGTTTGTTGGACTAGTGTCATCAGAGTTTATTTCATCAGAGATTAGATCTTAATTTTCGAAATGCAACTGATCATGTTCATCAACATCTTCAAGTCCAGTGATTTTCTTGTCATCAAATGACACATGAATAGATTCCATAATCTCCTTTGTTCTCAGATTATAAACTCTGAATGCCTTTGTTGACACTGGATAGCCAACAAAAATTCCTTCATCTGCTTTCAACTCAAATTTGGTCAACTGTTCAGCATGATTATTCAACACAAAGCATTTGCACCCAAAAATATAAAAATATTTCAGGTTTGGCTTCTTTTCCCTCACCATCTCATATGGTGTTTATCCATGCTTGTTGATCAGTGTTGCATTTTGAGTAAAACAAGCAATTTGAACTGCTTCTGCCCAGAATTAGGTTGGCAATTTTGCTTCATCAATCATAGTTCTGGTAGCTTCTATCAAGGTTCTGTTCTTCCTCTCAACTACACCATTTTGCTGTGGTGTACCAGGTGCAGAAAACTCTTGCTTCAACCCTCTGTTCTTGCAGAATTCTTCCATTGTTGCATTTCTGAATTCAGTTCCATTATCACTTCTGATTATTTTGACTTTGTGTTTTGATCCTTTGTCCAGTAGCTTTACATGCTCCATCAGAGTTAATGCAGTTTCATCCTTCTTTGCTAGAAAATACACCTAAGTGTATCTGGTATATTCATCAACAATGACTAGAGCATATTTCTTTCTTCCAATTGACAAGACATTTACTGGTCCAAAAAGATCAACATGTAACAGATGATATGGATCAACAATTGAAGATTCAGACTTGCTCTTGAAAGAGGTCTTCCTCTGTTTGGCCTTTTGACATGAATCACACAAACCATCAACATTTAACAAAGACTTTGGAAGTCCTCTAACAATATCCTTTCTTATCAGCTCATTGATGTTGTTCAGATTCAAATGAGAGAGTTTCTTATGCCACTTCCAACTCTCTTCATTGGACATTCTTGTTGATAGGCACATTGTTTTTCCATCAGAGTTTGTCAACAAGCTTGCTTCATAGATATTGTTGCGCCTTTGTCCAACTAAAACAACTTTCCCTGTGGTTTTGCTGATAACCTCACAGTATTCAGTTTGAAAATCTACATGAAAACCTCTGTCACAGATTTGACTCACAGATAGCAGATCATGCTTGAGTCCTGGAACCAGAGCTATATTTGTGATGATGACACTTCCAAGATTAATATTGCCATATCCCAGAGTATGTCCTATGTTGCCATCTCCATAGGAAACTTTTGGGCCAGCCTTCTCCACATACTCTGATAGCAGGGCTTTATTTCTAGTCATGTGTCCTGAACATCCACTGTCCACGACCAGGATACTTTCCCTGATGCCCTGCAATCACAAACAATTACTGAGGATTAGATTTAAGGATCCAGACTTGCTTGGATCCTTTGGCTTTCTTAATTTTGTTAGCTTTAGCAGCGGAATTTACACTATCAGAGTTTAAGCTAACTTTATCAGAGTTTACACTTGCAGAATTAACTCTAACCCATTTCAGATTAGGTTTCAGTTCATAGTAATTATGATAAATAGCATGATAATTTCTGCAAGTATAAATAGAATGCCAAGTGCTTCCACAGAGTTTGCATAAAGTCTGTGACCTAGTTCTAACATTATCTTTCTTTACTTCAGACTTGGAAGGTAAAGAATTAATGTCTTTGTTCTTCCTGCAAAAACTAGCAAGATGGTTAATGCTACCACAGTTATGACATGTCTTTCTTGGAGCTAAAGTAGCAAGCATTGGATAATTGCCTTGAGTAATGCCTACTTTACCATTTCTGTTCTTTCTAGACACTTTCTGTTTCTTAACAGATTTTAACTCCTTAAGCTTATGCTTAAGTTGTTTATCTGTCATTAAACCAATATTAACCTGTTTAACACTAGTTTTTACTGGTTCTTTCTTAACAGCTTCTTTTCCACCTTCAAACCTAGGTTCACTTATTCCATTGACAAATGTTCCAAACTTCTTAGGTGGAAGAGGTGGTCTAATCTTGACTGTATTCTGAAACCTAAGTTCATCTTCCTCAGAGTAACCTAGACCTACAGTGTCAGATTGAAAAACTTCTTGAGTGTCTTTTCCAGAGTGAGTCCAAGTTTTAATAATATGATTTGCCTTTTCCAATTCAGATTCTAGTTGTTTATACTTACTTAACAACTCTTGTTCAAGATAGACAGCATCATCTCTCTTCTTTTGAACTTGCTGCATGTTAGCAAGTTTCTCTTCTACAACCTTATTTCTCTCTTTGAGTTCAGAATTCTCAGTTTTGATTCTCTCATTCTCTAAAGTTTGATCCCTATAACTGATATGCAAAGCCTTAAGATATATTCTTAATTCAGTTATATCATCAGTATTATAAGCATAGGTAGTTAGAGGTACCTTATTTTCAGAATCTTCAGCTTCATCAACAGTAGTAGCCATGAGAGCATAGTTCACATCCTCATCTGAGTCAGAGGTGTCTGCCCAATCTCTGCCTATAGTGAAGAGTGCCTTCTCAGTTTTACCCTTCTTGCACTCAGGAGCATAATGACCCATCTCCTTACACTTGTAGCATTGAATCTCAGACTTGTCTCTTTTCCCAGATTTGGTATCCTTTCTCTCAGATTTGCTGAAATTCTTCCTGTCAAACTTTGAATCATTCTTGGAGAATCTCTTTCCTTTCTTGAAGTTCTTGAATCCCATCTTCTTGAAAGTCTTTACCATCAAGGCAGCCATTTGCATCATTTCCTCATCATCTTCAGAATCAGATGATCCATCTGTATTTGAGTCAACATCAGAGTTTGATGACATACTTCCAGAATGAATGATCAAGGCTTTTCCTTTTGCCTTCTTCCTTGATGCTTCCTTCTTTGAGGGTCTTTCTTCAACTCTTAGAGCAACAGATTTTGACTTTCTGCCTGATCTTCTGCTTCTCTATTCCATTTCTAGTTCATGAGTCTTGAGCAACCCATAGATCTCATCAATATCAGTATCAACCAGATCATAGTTGTCTCTAATAGTGGTTGTCTTAACATCCCACATTTCAGGTAGAGAAAGAAGAAACTTGAGATTTGAATCTTCTAGATCATATTCTTTATTAACCAGTGACAGATCATTGAGTAGCTTACAGAATCTGTCAAAGGTTTCTGTCATTGATTCTTCAGATTTAGCCTCAAAGTGTTCATACTCCTGTGTGAGTATGTTCCTTCCATTCTTCTTGATTGCAGCAGTTCCCTGACATCTAACCTCTAGAGCATCCCAAATCTCTTTTGCAGTTTTACAATTGATCACTTTGTTAGACATAACATTATCAAATGAACTATGAAGCAGATGTCTAACCTTTGCATCCTTACCAATGGATGAAATATCCTCAGGAGTCAAATCTTTCTTCTCCTTTGGAATTGATTTAGCTTCCTGTCCAGCAGCAACAACAGATAATTTTGTACGCTTATGAGGGCCTTCATAAATTCTGTCAAGATATTCTGGATCTGTAGCCTCCAGAAACATAGCCATTTTCACCTTCCAGGTTGAGTATTCTGCTGGCTTAAGAATAGGAACCCTGATTGTTTCATATCGACTCACAGTTGCAGGTTGAGCCTTCTCAGCACTAGAGCCTGATGTTGGAGGAGGAATTTCTGCCATTGATTATAGTTTTGTGTGTGTGGATCTTAAACTGTATTAAATTAACAGATTATGCTCTGATACCAATTGTTAGGCCGAACACACACTTTTAATCAACTAAGTATGAGAGAATAACAATAAATTCTTTAAAAGCTTTAAAAACTATTTGGAATTAACTTCTCTCTCAGTGATGTAAAATATCACAGAGAGCTGCTTAGGTAACAATGAAAGATATTGTATTACATGATCGATGCCCTTCTAGGGTTAACCTAACTGTATTTATAAGATATACAGTGATAGAATATATTATATATATATATTATAGGATTTTATTCCCACACTTACGGTGCTTTTGCGAATAATCGTGTCGATTTAATGAGTTTTATTGGAGTTTATTGCAGGAAATAAATAATTGCCAAGTTGAAAGAAATCGAGCATTATTCAGTGATTTATGTGATTTTGAGTTCGAGAAATTGATTTGGTGAATTTACGAGAAGAAATGAATAAATTATGGGTTGCAAGAATGTTGAATAAGGTTGCAATTCCTGTCAATTCTGGAGATGAATTCGAGCTTAAGAATGAACAATGGAGTCTTGTTGTGAGCCACCATGAAGGTTCCAAGGCAAGGAATTGAAGTATGGAAGCTTTGAGAAAAAGAACGAAAGGAAACGGAGGCAAAACGAAGAAAAAACGAAGGAAATAGCATGCTGAAAAATTTCCAACAGATTTGGAGCTAGGCCGCAGCCTAGCATGGCCGCTGTCCATGACGAAAATTTCACTAAAAACCCTCCATAACTTTCTTGTTTTGACTCTATTTGGTATTTTTGGTATTTCCTTGTTGTATAAAACTTCTAGGGCCTATAAAAACACATTATATCATTGTAAAATCATATCATCACATAGATATACATATCATATCATTGTAACACGCATCTTTTAGGGATTTTTCTGGAGAACTATTATTTTCTTTGAAGATTGAAGATTAAAGGTTTTTTCTATATTATTATAATTATGAGTTCTTCTATTAATTCATGTGTTTTGTTTTCTTCCTTAATTATGTGTAACTAAATCTCTAATCTGAGGATTGGGTAGTATTCCTTGGTATTCATGTATGTTTAATTATCTGTGATTTTCTTGCTTTGCTGATCTGTTATTGAGGGATTAACACAATTAGGGGCGTCATGAAGCTTTGATTGGATTTTAGGGATTGTAATTACTTGGAAGAGGAGTTGCAATTTTAGTACACGATTTAACAGACATAATTCAAGTATTTGATTGGAAGATTAATATGCGAATTGTGAGACTTATAATTCTTGGTGCTTATTAGTTTATGATTGTACTTTGATTGTATCACGGAAGTGACAATTAAGGTGTAGTTTTAGACACTATATTGTATCTTGGAAGAGAACATTATAACCTTAGAAGAATTGTTTTCAGCAGAGTAAGAACGTAGATGTCATAGAGATATTGAATGTGCATTGAAACCAAGTGAAGAACCCCAGTTCTTGGATTATTTTCCTCATATATTTTATTCTCAATTGATAATTAGTTTAATTAGTTTATAAACAAACCAAACATTCTTCTACACTTCTAAATTGTGAGAGATAAAATACTTGAACTTGATTCTACATATTAGTCCTTCCCTGAGAACGAACTACAAAAATACTACTAACAAATTGGCGCCGCTTCCGGGGAAGGCAGTATATTTGAGTTTAGGTTAATTGTTTCTTATTGTTTAGATTTTAATTGGTTCCACAAGTTGTTTTGTTGGTGATTTTCAGGTGTATGCGACGTTCATCTTGCGCTAGAAAATTGGAATTTGACCCTGAATCGAGCGTACTTTGAGAAAAGTAAGAAAAGAGAAAGCTAAAATGGGAGAGCCGGAACCTCAAGTTGTTGTTAATGTTGATGAGACTTCTATTTGGGACCATGAGACACCGAATCCTGCTAATTGCATGTACAAAACTCCAGAGATTGGTGCAGCCCAGTTCAACATTAATTCAAGCTTAATTCAGATGATCAGCAATCAAGCTTTTGAAGGAGACATTGAACTAGAGGACCCACACAGACATCTAGAGCATTTCGTGCAGATGTGTGGCTCATTCAGAATCAATGGTGTTACGAGTGATAAGATTCGTCTCCATATGTTTCCCTACTCTATTAAGGGAAGAGCTTTGGAATGGTTTCAACAACTTCCAGACACCACGGTTGCTACATGGGAGAGTCTTTCTACTTCATTCTTGTCCAAATATTATCCTTCTGATAAGACGCAACAATTGAGGACTATGATTATGAGTTTTAAAGCACAACCGGGTGAAGGTCTATATCAGGCATGGGAGAGATTTAAGGCATTATTGAGGAAGTGTCCACATCATGGCTTAGAAGATTGGCAGATCATTAGTACTTTTTATGGGGCCATGAATGCAGATATTCGTTTGAGTTTGGATGTGGCTGCTGGTGGAAATTTCAAGAAGGCACCAACTACACAGGCTAAAGCACTCCTTGAGGAATTAGCATCTAATAATTATTCACGGGCACCTAGTGGGACGAGCTCAGCAAAAGCAGCACAAGAATCTGAGATGATCAACATGCTGGCTCAAAAGTTGGATACTCTAACTCAGGAGGTGCGAGGACAAAAGGTAAATGTGAATGCTATTTCTTCACCTATGGAAGGGTATCATGATTATGGTGCTAGTCAGAACTCTTATGTGCAACAATTTCCAGAAGAAGCATCTTTTATTCAAGGAAGACAGCCTTGGCCTGTGCAGAATAATTCTTACTACAATCCGAATCAAAGGCCAAACAACAATCTTTCTTACAGCAATAATCATGTAGCTAATCCTTCCTATGCATTTCCAAGGCAGAATCAACCTCCTGGTTTTCAGTCACGACTGCCATATCAAGCACAGCAGCAGTATCAACCTCCACCAAAGAAAGAACCAGCTGAGTGGGAGGTTTCACTAAATAAGATTATGC
This sequence comes from Saposhnikovia divaricata, assembly GCA_036435485.1. NCBI lineage: Eukaryota > Viridiplantae > Streptophyta > Magnoliopsida > Apiales > Apiaceae > Saposhnikovia > Saposhnikovia divaricata. The sequence continues at coordinate 42,996,035 of CM071599.1, forward strand.
AAGGGACTTCTGGGGCATTGGCTAATATGGAATCAAGAATAGATCAGATGGCATCATCTCAAAAGATGCTAGAAACACAGATTGGACAGATTGCCTCAAAGATGGGTGTTCGTGAGCAAGGGTCTCTTCCTAGTCAACCCGACCAGACTGGTAAAGAGCAATGCAAAGCAATTACTTTGAGGAGCGGAAAAGAGTTGCCCGAGGTTGAGTTCTTAAGCCTAAAGAGGGTGATGCTGAGAAAGAGGATAAGCCAGTAGAGATTGCTGCAGACACGTCAGAAAAAGAAGATGAGAAGAAGAAGGAAGAAGAATCATAAAAACCGTATGTTCCTCCACCACCTTATGTTCCTCCTATTCCATTTCCACAGAGACTTCACAACAGGCAGTTAGAGAAGCAGTACGAGAAGTTCTTGACTATGTTCCGGCAGTTGCATGTTAATATTCCGTTGGCTGAAGCTTTGAATCAAATGCCACTTTATGCTAAATTTCTTAAGGAGATGTTGACAAAGAAGAGGAAACTTGAAGATGCAGAAACTATTACTCTTAATGAAAAATGCAGTGCAGTCATCCAGAAGGCTATTCCTCAGAAATTGAAAGATCCGGGAAGCTTCTCTTTGCCTTGCACTATTGGGAAGATGGAAAACATGAAAGCCTTGTGTGACTTAGGGGCAAGTGTGAGTTTGATGCCATATTCAATCTGCAAAAGGCTTGGTCTTGGAGAACTTAAAAAGACACGGATTTCACTTCAGTTGGCGGATCGTCCTGTTAAATATCCATTGGGGGTTATTGAAGATGTGGTTGTTAAAGTGGATAAATTTGTCATACGATGTGATTTTGTGGTGTTAGAGATGAATGAAGATGTCGAGATACCCATTATCTTGGGACGGCCATTCTTGGCTACTGCTGGCACTACAATCGATGTTAAAGCTGGAAAATTAACATTGAATGTTGGCGAGGACAAAGTGGAATTTGATCTGAACAAAGCAATGAAGATGCCTCCTTTTGGAGCAACTTGTTTTACTGTTGACATAGTTGATGAAATTGTGTAGCTCGAAAATGAACACTTCATGGGAGCAGAACGGGTGTTAGATGATGTAGGAGAAAAAGAAGCACTTGTTGTTCGAGACACAGAAGTTGAGATGGTTTTTACACTTTCAGAGGCACCACAGGTTGAACTTAAACCTCTACCTGCTAATTTGAGGTATGCTTTTTTGGGTCCTAATGATACATATCCTGTGGTAGTTTCTGCTTTGCTTAGTGATGATGAGCTAGAACAATTATTACATGTTCTTCGGCAATATAAATCAGCTATTGGTTGGACAATTCAAGATATCAAGGGAATTAGCCCTGCTTTTTGCATGCATAGAATTGCCTTAGAAGATAATCCTAAGCTTGTGATTGATGGACAAAGAAGATTGAATCCGAATTTGCAAGAGGTGGTGACAAAAGAAATCACTAAGTTGCTTGATGCTGGTATCATATATTCGGTTCCACACAGTCAATGGGTTAGCCCTATTCATGTTGTGCCAAAAAAAGGTGGGATGACTGTTGTACACAATGAGAAGAATGAATTAATTCCCACGAGAACAGTAACAGGTTGGAAAGTTTGCATTGATTATAGGAAGTTGAATAACGCTATTCGCAAAGATCACTTTCCCCTCCCATTCATTGATCAAATGCTCGAAAGGTTGGCGGGTAATGAGTATTACAACTTTCTGGATGGATTCTCGGGTTACTTTCAGATTCCTATTGCACCCGAAGATCAAGAGAAGACCACCTTTACTTGTCCTTATGGCACTTTTGCTTATCGGAGGCTTCCTTTTGGTTTGTGTAATGGTCCTTCGACGTTTCAACGGCTCATGAACCACATTTTCTCAAATTTTATAGGGAGAGACATGGAGGTATTCATGGATGACTTCACTGTATATGGTTCTTCCTTTGAATCATGTCTCGCCAGTTTATCAAAGGTGTTGCAGAGATGTACTGAAACGAATCTTGTTCTTAATTGGGAAAAATGTCACTTTATGGTGAAGGAGGGCATTGTGCTTGGGCATAAAATCTCTAATAAAGGCATTGAGGTCGATAGAGCAAAAATTGAAGTTATTGAAAAATTGCCACCACCTTCATCTGTGAAAGGAATTCGAAGCTTTCTTGGTCATGCTGGTTTTTATCGACGGTTCATCAAGGATTTCTCCAAGTTAGCTCGGCCTCTCTACAATTTTCTCGAAAAGGATCGTGTCTTTGACTTTGATGAAAGTTGACTTGTTGCTTTTAACAGGCTGAAGAAGGAACTTACTTCTGCACCCATAGTTACATCACCCAATTGGAGCTTGCCATTTGAGCTCATGTGTGATGCTAGTGACTATGCTGTGGGTGTTGTTCTTGGGCAGAAGAAGGATAAGCGGATGCACGTGATAGCTTATGCAAGCAAGACTCTTGATGATGCACAAATCAATTATTCCACTACGAAGAAAGAGCTACTTGCAGTGGTATTTGCACTTGATAAATTCAGATCATATCTTGTTGGGTCTAAGGTGATTGTCTATTCGGATCATGCTGCGATTCGTTTCTTGATGACAAAGAAGGATGCCAAGCCTCGTCTAGTTCGTTAGATTCTCTTACTCCAGGAATTTGATCTTGAGATTCGAGATAAGAAGGGGTGCGAGAACTTGGTATCTGATCATTTATCTAGGTTGGACCAAGGAGATGGAGAGGTAGGAGGTGAAATACCTATTAATGATAAATTTCCGGAGGAGCAACTTCAGGTTGTGTCTATGTCTACACCATGGTATGCAGATTTTGTGAACTACATTGTGGGAGGAGTTGTGCCTGATAATCTTTCTTATAACCAGAAGAAGAAGTTCTTTTATGATGTGAAGCATTACTATTGGGAGGAACCGCTACTTTACAAAGAATGTGTTGATGGAATGTTTCGTAGATGTGTACCTCATGATGAAGTTCCTCATATTTTCAGGCATTGTCATTCTCTAGAGTGTGGAGGTCATAACAGTAGCATGAAGACAGTTGCTAAGATTTGCAGTCGTGATTCTATTGGCCAACCATGCATCAGGATGCTAGAGACTTTGTGGCTAAATGTGATAGATGTCAACGAGTTGGGAATATTTCGAGGAGGAACGAGATGCCTTTACAATCTATTCTTGAGGTGGAGATTTTCCATGTGTGGGGGATGGACTTCATGGGTCCATTTCCATCTTCTTATGGGAACCAGTATATTTTGGTGGGAGTTGATTTTGTCTCTAAATGGGTTGAAGCTATTGCGTCTCCTACTAACGATGCTAGAGTGGTGAAGAAGTTCCTAAAGAAGCATGTGTTCACTAGATTTGGAGTGCCAAGGTCTATTATCAATGATGGAGGTTCGCACTTTTGCAATAAACAGGTGGCTGATCTCTTGAAAAAGTATGGTGTGACACAAAAGGTGGCAACTCCTTATCATCCGCAAACAAGTGGACAAGTTGAGATTTCGAATCGTGAGCTGAAGTCAATTTTGGAGAAGACAGTAGCAGCGTCAAGAAAGGATTGGTCAACAAAGCTTGATGATGCACTTTGGGCATATAGGACGGCGTTTAAAACACCTATTGGAATGTCTCCATATAGGTTGATCTTTGGGAAGCCATGTCATTTGCCGGTGGAACTTCAGCATAAGGCATTTTGGGCGACAAGAGATTTGAATTTTAATCTAAAATCTGCGGGAGAGAAGCGTTTACTTCAACTTGGAGAGCTTAAGGAGATTAGGCTCCAGTCTTATGAAAATGATAGTATCTACAAGGAGAAGACCAAATTGTGGCATGATAAGCACATTCAGAAGAAGGAATTTGAGGTTGGGCAACATGTTCTATTGTTTAATTCAAGACTCCGTTTATTCCCCGGAAAGCTCAGATCGCGATGGTCCGGACCTTTTGAGATTGTGAAGGTCTATCATAATGGGGTTTTTGAGATTACTAGAGAAGGGTCAGATGTATTCAAGGTGAACGGGCAGAGACTTAAGCCATACCTGCTAGGAGAAACAGTGGAGCGAGGGATGAGCATTCTTCACCTCCAAGCCCCTATCATCGGTTGAGAATCGACGTCAAGCTAATGACGTTAAACGAGCGCTTCGTGGGAGGCAACCCATGTATTGTGAGTATTTCTTTCATGCTTTTCTATAGTAGTGTGTCATTGAGGACATTGACCCATTTAAGTGTGGGGATGTGGTCTCATGTGTTGTAGTTATATGTATATGCTTTAAAAAATGAAAAATCCAAACAAATTAAAAAAAAAATTTGAAAAGACCAGAAATAATTCTAGCTTTGTGAAGTTTACGTGTTTTAATGCACCCATGCATGCTGTTAGAAATCTTGTGTTTATGGATTCTTTTGATTGAGAAGTGATAGGTGATGTTCTTGTGCACACACTTACACTAGCAAGTTGAAGCTGGTAGACTTATTGAATGTGGTAAGGGACTAGAATGACATGAATATGTGCAAGATAATTTGGTCTATATGCTTTGAGTACAAGTAGGTATATTAGAGAGACTTTTATTTGGGATTGATTGTGCTTTTACACACCAAGTGAGTTTTGAGCCAATATGCATATCTTTTGCATGATTTTTTCGTTTGCTTGAGTGTCCACTTGTTATTTGCAGTGCTAGCACGTGTTTGAGGTCTTTCTTGAGATGCATGACATTAATTGATGACAACATGATAAAGGCAATAGGTTAACCTTATATTTCCCATATTACCAAACCATTTATACATGATCCATTAGTTCACCCTTTTGAACCTAATCCTATTCTTTCGGTGACATACCACGTTACTTGCCATTATCCTTTTTATTGTATTGGCCTTATATTAATTTTGAACCCAATTGTCAAAGGCTAGTATTGTTCTTAAGGGAGTAATAAGGTGTGCATGAAGGGGGAATATTGAGTTGGGTTGTGTGCTTGTTAGTCGAAATTTGTAAAATATCAATGGATCATTGTTATTGCTTTCTATTAGCTCTCTCTGAAAAAAACAAAAAAAATTCAGAAAAAGAAAAAAAATATAATAAATATGAGAGCATTCTTATCTTTTGTGATCCTACTTTGATTCGGCTAGTCAAGTTGTATATAAATAAAAGTTCAAGTGTGGGGATGAAAGTATGGGAGTTGTTAATTTTATTGTTGAGTACTACCTTTTGACTTAACCATCTTTGGCTTTACTTGACATACCTTGTCCCTATCCCACATTACAGCCCTAATAAAAGACCTTTGGATTGTCATTGATGGTGTATGTTGTGTTGAGGGTTAGATTGATACCACTTGTAAAGCATGCTTATGATATTGTTGGAGTTGAGTGTTACACTTACCCCCTTGTTTGGAGTGAATATCTTTTGTGAGTGAACGGTGAGTTGTTGCTTTTGCATAGGAGATCCCAGGTTGTGTCTTGACAATGTGCTTTTGTGTGCTTAGCATATTTACCAACGATTTTTGCACTTGACATGGAATTCTATGATTTTATTCATGTGATTTGAGTATGCTATGTGGATACTTGCACTTTAGACACCAAGGAATTGCGTATTCATTTTGATTCTTAAGTTGATATGGCATTAGAGGACTTTGTGTGTGTGGTGTTGTGTTGATGTGTGGTCTTTTGCATGAGCTAGATGAATTTTGTGGGTATATTCACTATAAACCCTCACGAGACCTTACTCGTCCACTAGGGCTACCTAGGGGTTTAAAGGACTTGTTGCATATGTCAAATGCAACCGTGATCACCTACGGAAGTGGTACTAGTTAGTTAGTAGTGTAATTATTATTTTAGTTTGCACGAGGACGCGCAAAGTGCCAAGTGTGGGGATATTTGATAGAATATATTTTATATATATTTTATAGGATTTTATTCCCACATTTACGGTGCTTTTGCGAATAATCGTGTCGATTTAATGAGTTTTATTGGAGTTTATTGCAGGAAATAAATAATTTCCAAGTTGAAAGAAATCAAGCATTATTCAGTGATTTATGTGATTTTGAGTTCGAGAAATTGATTTGGTGAATTTACGAGAAGAAATGAATAAATTATGGGTTGCAAGAATGTTGAATAAGGTTGTAATTCCTGTCAATTCTGGAGATGAATTCGAGCTTAAAAATGAACAATGGAGTCTTGTTGTGAGCCACCATGAAGGTTCCAAGGCAAGGAATTGAAGTATGGAAGCTTTGAGAAAAAGAACGAAAGAAAATGGAGGCAAAACGAAGAAATAACGAAGGAAATAGCATGCTGAAAAATTTCCAACAGATTTGGAGCTAGGCCGCAGCCTAGCATGGCCGCTGTCCATGACGAAAATTTCACTAAAAACCCTCCATAACTTTCCTGTTTTGACTCTATTTGGTATTTTTGGTATTTCTTTGTTGTATAAAACTTCTAGGGCCTATAAAAACACATTATATCATTGTAAAATCATATCATCACATAGATATACATATCATATCATTGTAACACGCAGCTTTTATGGATTTTTCTGGAGAACTATTATTTTCTTTGAAGATTGAAGATTAAAGGTTTTTTCTATATTCTTATAATTATGAGTTCTTCTATTAATTCATGTGTTTTGTTTTCTTCCTTAATTATGTGTAACTAAATCTCTAATCTGAGGATTGGGTAGTATTCCTTGGTATTCATGTATGTTTAATTATCTGTGATTTTCTTGCTTTGCTGATCTATTATTGAGGGATTAACACAATTAGGGGCGTCATGAACCTTTGATTGGATTTTAGGGATTGTAATTACTTGGAAGAGGAGTTGCAATTTTAGTACACGATTTAACAGACATAATTCAAGTATTTGATTGGAAGATTAATATGCGAATTGTGAGACTTATAATTCTTGGTGCTTATTAGTTTATGATTGTACTTTGATTGTATCACGGAAGTGACAATTAAGGTGTAATTTTAGACACTATATTGTATCTTGGAAGAGAACATTATAACCTTAGAAGAATTGTTTTCAGCAGAGTAAGAACGTAGATGTCATAGAGATATTGAATGTGCATTAAAACCAAGTGAAGAACCCCAGTTCTTGGATTATTTTCCTATTATATTTTATTCTCAATTGATAATTAGTTTAATTAGTTTATAAACAAACCAAACATTCTTCTACACTTCTAAATTGTGAGAGATAAAATACTTGAACTTGATTCTACATATTAGTCCTTCCCTGAGAACGAACTACAAAAATACTACTAATATACAGCTGCTATACAATCGATAATTAATACTCCTATAAATTAGCTATACAATTGTTATCAATTACGATTGCTACACAACTCCTAAGTCAACTCAATCTCTTTAACAGCTATCCAATCTGTAAAGATATTGCTTCCATAATAATCTTCAATTTAATCTTTAATCACCATTACTGAAGACGCGCTTCCTCCAGACAGAGTTTAACTAAACTCTGTCGAGCTTCCACTGTCAGCGTATAGCAAACTCTGTTCAGCTTCCAACTGTCAGAGTTTAACTAAACTCTGACTGCTTCCTGTTTCAAGTTAAACTCTGTTTTTCCCTGTAAAACTTAAACACTGATATTAACCATATCAATTATATATAACACTAACTCTCCCAATAGTAAGTATGCAAGATCTCTTCCACCAGGATTCAGAGATAATTGTTCTTGATAAAATATCACTTCTTTAACAGCTGAACCCTTTTGCATTTCAACTTCTTGTCCTTCTGTATTCAAGTACATGGGAGTGTAATTACCATCATACCTTGATCCTCCTTCTAAATATCTGGACTTGATTGTTCTGAAGATCATGGTACACTAGTTATTGTAAACACTGGCTTCTTTATCAGGGATCTGTCTATTTTCAAGCAAATAGAGAACATATTTTAACTCTTTTGTTGATTTGCACAACACCTCATGAATAGACAGCTTCTTGACACTTTTGTCTTTCATGAAATACAGCAATTTCTCTATCTTCTTTGAGTCCACATTGCAAGCAACAATAGCAACAGATTCCAGTTCCCAAAGATCATCAACAGTTAGTTCATCACCAATCTTCTTAACAAGAAAATGTTGATCTGTTTGAGATATAAAAACAACTTCTGCATTACAAAATCCAATACCTCCTCTTGTTCCAGGTTCTAAAACCCTCAAACCAGATTGTATACTCGTCCACAATGGCAGAGATTCAGCAGATTCAACTTTAGCAACCAATGAAGATTCATCAGATAGTGAAGGTCCAGTAATTACTCCAACAGATTTGAAAACAACCGATTTTCTATAGTTGCTTACTCTGTTCTTCCAATTCTTGCTTTTCTTCCCTATTACTGGTGTATTATCCTGTTGATGTTCTGGAACAAGTCTATTTCGATCATACCATAATAATCTATTTGAACCAGCCAGATCTTCCAAGTACTTTTTGGTTTCTTCAACCTCAGTATCTTTTGCTCTTTTTCTAGCCTCCTTTTCTTTTTCATCAACTTCCAGATTGTGAATTTCAACCACATCAGCAAGAATCATAACCTCAAGTTCTTTCAAGATTTCAGCTTCATCAGAATCAGGAACAGCAGATTGAGTAGTCCTCACAGTAACTTTACCTTTTCTAACTAAATGAGATCTTTCATCAGCAGCTTCTTCAGGTACATTAAATTTGTTATCTGGAGTCGATGCAAGAAGTAACGGAGATTTCTTCTTCTTTACTTTCTGAGAATCTTCAGGTATCTCCTCAATCGTTATTCCACCAAACCTTGTTTGTCTTGAACTTGTTTGAGTAAGCTTTCTTCCTTTTCCTCTTCTTCTATCTCCTCTACCTCTCCCTCTTCTTGCAGCAGGAGCTTCTTTTTGTCTAGCAATCTCCTCAAGAATCCTGTTTTGTTCTTCTAAGATCTCATCAGTAGTCATATTTAGATTTTATTCAGAAGTTAAAGCAAGTGCCTTCTCAGCATGATACTGATGAACCTTAGCACTAGTGTGATATACAATTTCAATATCACCTGTCCCAGTAGTAATCTTCTCAAAAAGATGAGAAGCATCTTCTACATCAGTAATTAGCAAATCTTCATCACCTTCAAGAATTGTAGGAAGTGTTTGCCTTTGACTTTGACCAGGTGATAAAAATTGTTCTTGTTCTTCTGTCAGGATTTGAGATTGCTCCATTGTTCTTACTGTTTTCTTCCCAGATTCAGAAAAATGAGTTGACCGCTTGGTTTGAGTTTGTGACTGACTTCTCCTTGTTACCAAAGCAACATCAGAGGTTCCTGGTACATGTGACTGAGCACCACCATCATTTCCAGAAGTATCATCATCCTTTCTTACAACTAGATCAGGTGTGCATTTTGTTTTGACTACCTTCTCCCCCTTTTTTACATCAGTAGCCTCATCAGGATCAGTCAATAAAGATAAGATAAGTTGTATAGAATCTTCAATATTTGTCATTCTGGAGGACATAGTGACAACCTTATCTTCCAAGGTATCCATCCTTGTGGTGAAGGCAGTGCTTAAACGTTGAAGCTGTTTAGCAGTGGCAATTTCAGAATAATCCTTAATAATCCTTAAGTTGAGCTGCTTCAGTATCATGATCAGCATCATCATCATCATCATCATCATCTGAGCTATCTTTAGCCTCAGGAATTTTATCATCCACATTGTCTTCAGGATTCATAACTCCTTTCATTTTTAAATCAACAGCAGATGGGACTGTTGTATCCTGAAAACCTGCATTCAAAGTAGAAACAATTCCTAAATCTCTCTGTTTTTGTAAAGTGATCTCATCACTTCTCACAACATTACCTAAGTTACTTTCAATAGTAACTACTACCTCACCAGAAGTTTGAAACTTCTCACTCTTTTCTACCTCTCCTTTTGCCAGTTCAGGAGACTGCCTCTCTTCACTCTTCTTTTTCTCTAAATGTTCACTCTCTTTCTCACGAGAAAGGTTCTGGCTCAACAAATGCAAAGAAATAAGAGGTGGCTGAGAGGAGTGGACTGAAGTCATACAGATAGAGGTATCCCTTGTCTCAGGTCTATCTGTAATCATACTATCAGTAAGAGAAGCAAAAATAGAAATATTACCTGATGAAGTTGAGATAGATTCCATTGGTCTTGAAGAAAGTGGTTCAATGAGCAGTGGAATATTTGGATCAGAAATACTTTCATCAGGATGGACATCTGCAACTGGAGAATGACTTGCATCAGTATTTACTACCAATGGTTCTTGTGTAGTCTGAGGTTGTGAAGCTACTTTAACACTTTGAGTCAAAGGTTCTTGTGTGCTTCCCTCAAATGCAGTGTTAGAAATCTCCTGAGCTGATGTGAGCTTGCCTGCATCTTCACTTTGAGAAGATAGTTCTTGTGGGGCAGGAATGTTCTTGTCTTCACTTTCCCTTTGAGAAAGTGGTTCTTGTGGGACCATTCCTTCAGAAATGTCTGCACCCACACTTTGAGTGGGTGGTTCTTGTGTGACTGGATCTTCAATAGCTTCTGAACTCTTTTGAAGTTCAGGTTCTTGTGGGCTTGATCCTCTTAGAGGTGAAGTGATCCTCTGTTTCTTCAGTCTGCTAAAAACCTTTGCTTCAGCTTGTCTCTTAATCTGAAGAGGTGTTGGTTTATGACCAAGCTGAGCAGCAATAGCATTTACTTCATCCACAGACATCTCAATTATTCTTCTCTTAGGAGATGTAGGTGCTGGAGAATTAGAAATTTCAACAGTCTTCACAGGTGATGTATCAGGAGTAGAGAAATCAGGAATGACAGATGTGTCAGGAACTGATGACTCATCAAGATCAATATCATCATTAAGCTTTTGCATATCTTCAGGAATAGAATACTGACTCTTGTTGACTATTCTTCTTCTCTTCTTTTGCTTTTTTGGCTTAACCAATTCAGCAATAACAGGAGCAGCAATTTCTTTTTTCTTCATGATTATAGAGATGGTCTTGTCATCATCACTACCAGAATCAGAGACCTGTTGCAAAAACTTCCTCTTTGCACCTGTTTCTTTAGATGCTCCAACCTTCATCAAAGATTCATCAATTTGAACTTCTTGTTTACCTCCTTGTGACTTCTTTTTAGTGAGGGTTGAAGTGGAGAAAGCCTTTGATCCTGATTGTCTGCCAGACACATCAGATCTAGCTGATTTCTTTTCTTTTACAACTGATGTCTTTTGAGAGACACCAGAGGTGGTTGACTGTTTAGGTAACTGTTTCTGATGTGTGCTTGTGTCAGGAACAGAATGTGTTTGGTCCTGTCCCATAGCACCTATAGCTGGGCCATAAAGTTCAGGCAATCTCTTTTTCAAGAGAAGCCAGACCCCCTTAGGAATATAAGGATTTCCCTCAAAACCATTAGCCTTATCTGATTTAATCAAAGACTTGATATTGTTTTCTGAAATCTTACAGATAGGCAATACTGTATCATTTTCAAAATCAACATTGGGACATAAGTGAGAGAATATTAGTTGAAAAAATCTAATAAAACAGACATAACCACATTTATCTATTTTCCTAGCATTTAATGCTCTCAATATGAAAGACCCATAATCAAATACATTATCATGGATTAGAGAGTACCCAATGTGAACTGAAGCCGTCGGTAGTGCCTCAAAGTTAGAGACTTTGTTCAAGAAGCACCTACTGATGGTATCAACGAAGAAATTCCATTCCTTCTTTAGCTTAGTTCTGTATAGCTCTCCAAACTTTCTTGGATTTCCATTGTAACCAAGACTCGTAGCAAATTCCAACAATGAAGCATCATAAATTGTTGCTGGAGTCTTACCATTTAGAGAAGGTAAGTGCAGAGCTTCACAAACTACTTCTGGAGTAACTTGATGTGTAACTCCATTGTGCGTAAAGGTCAGATTAGGTCTTCCTGAAGGTTCAAGAACACCAAAGACAGCAGTCTTCCAAACCTGCATCACACACTTGAAAGAGACTTTGGCGGGTGCCATTAAAGCATAATGAATCGGACTAGACGCCAAGAAATCCTGAATGATATGAAAATCATTCGATAGTTCCTGATGGTCAAGAATAGCAACATAATTGTTGGGAGCAAAAGTAACACCATTGATAACAATCTTATTGTTTACAAATGATGAATTCTCCATTTTTGGTGAGACAAAGAGAGATTGAAATTTCGTGCAATTAGGGTTTATGTTCGCGCAGAGAAGAGAACAATACTGATAGTTTTGAGAATAATGAATCAATTTAGTGAACTAAATTGATTTTAGACAACTAATAATTTTTCAAAACAGGTGTCAGTAATCGATTTGTGTGACGTGAGAGAGTGGTGTTAACCATATATGACACGTTGTGTATCTATATGTATCAGTGAGTGAAATACACGCGCTCGTAATTTTATGAAGTGCATTTGTGAATATAACAATAAAATATTTGATTTTAAAAAAATACCAAATAACACTCTCTTAAAATACCTGGAACCATTAAAAACCAGAATACGAAGCGTTTTAGTACTTCGTTACTCACCCATCTCTATTTAACGCCTAGAGACTTGTTCACTATCCCTTTAATCCTTCATTCTCTCCTGAAAATCAAAAACCCTTCACACAACACACCGTTAAAAAATGTCAAACCTTACCATCAAGGAAAAGAATCTCCATCTCGTAGAAAACAGAGATATCTTCAGTTATACTCGTGAAGAGTTTGATGCCTTTGACTGGGAAAGGCAGCTTGAAACTCTGTGGCTGCAGATAGATGCTAGTCTTGAAGAAATCGAGAGAGAAAAGCCTGCAAGAGTGATTGACATCAATGCTGCTCTTCAAGCAACATTAACATGGCTTTCCTCTAAGGCATCCTCATCCAACACCACCAACCACTGTTAATGAATATGTCAGCAAAAATAACATTATCGCTTCAACTTCCACCCAAACAAAGTGGCAAAGATGGGATCTGGGATGGCTGCTAATAATGGACTGGTTTGGACTTCATTTTTTATTTTCCTGTTGAATAGATTACTAGATAGAGCGAACAAAAAGATGTAATACTTGCATGTAATCTCTTTCTTATTATCAATGAAAAATCCTGTTTCTATAATCTTATTCAATGTGTTCTGCAAATTTTATGTTTATGAATTGTTCTTCAAAGAATTAAATCAAAGAAAATGAAAACTAATTAAAGTAATCATGTAAGTAACAAATTCATTAACAATAACCACAGTTAAATCATGAACAGAACAATTAGGGATTACTTGTAGTATACATATTGTACTGATAACCAAACCATTGCATCAGGATCTGATGTTTGACTGACGTCAGGATTGACTTTTCGTCAGTATTCGACATGCATCATGATCTGACACTCATCAGTATTTGGTCTCCCCTTGTTCTCAGAAACTTTCATAGTTTAACATTCCTAATTCATTCACCAATTTTGTAAAAATAGCTTCAGGTAGTGGCTTGGTGAATATATCAGCTAGCTGTTGATCAGTAGGAACAAAGTGGAGTTCGATTGTCCCTTCCAGTACTTGTTCTCTTATGAAATGATATCTGATACTGATATGCTTAGTAAGAGAATGCTCAACTGGATTTCCTGTCATAGCAATAGCACTCTGGTTATCATAATAAATAGGTATTTTTGAATATGACAAACCATAGTCCATTAGCTGATTCCTCATCCACATGATCTGAGCACAACAGCTTCCTGCAGCTATGTACTCAGCTTCTGCAGTTGACGTGGATATAGACTTTTGCTTTTTACTAAACCAAGAAACTAGTCTTCCTCCAAGAAACTGACAACTGCCTGAAGTACTTTTCATGTCTATTTGCATCCTGCAAAATCAGCATCTGAGTAACCACATAGATTAAATCAGACTCTCTAGCATACCAAAGGCCAAGTGATGGAGTGCCTTTCAAGTATCTGAAAATCCTTTTAACAGCAATGAGATGTGGTTCTCTGGGGTTCGCCTGAAATCTTGCACATAGACAGGTTGCATACATGATATTTGGTCTGCTAGCTGTTAGATACAAAAGTGAGCCTATCATACCTCTGTAGTTAGTTACATCTACCTCAATACCTTGATCAGGATCAAGCTTTGTAGCTGTAGCTATGGGAGTTGTAGCAGTAGAACTGTCTTGCATATTAAACTTCTTCAATAGATTCTTTGTGTACTTTGAGTGATTGATAAAAATTCCATCATCAGTCTGTTTAACTTGCAGACCTAAGAAATAGCTCATTTCTCCCATCATGCTCATTTGATATCTAGACTGCATCGGTTTTGAAAATTTCTCACACAATTTGGGGTTAGTTGACCCAAAAATGATATCATCAACATAAATCTGAACTAACAGCAAGTCCTTCCCATGATTCAAATAAAACAAGGTTTTATCAATTGTACCTCTTTTGAAACCACTTTCCAGTAAGAATTGAGCTAGTGTTTCATACCAGGCTCTTGGAGCTTGCTTTAGTCTATAAAGTGCTTTATCCAATCTATAGACATGATCTGGATATTTAGGATCAATGAAACCAGGAGGTTGTTCAACATATACCTCCTCTTCCAATTCTCCATTCAGAAAAGCACTTTTAACATCCATCTGGATAACTTTGAATTGCTTATGGGCTGCATATGCCAGAAAAATTCTGATGGCTTCTAGCCTTGCAACAGGGGCAAAAGTTTCATCATAGTCTATTCCTTCCTGTTGAGAGTACCCCTTTGCAACTAGTCTTGCTTTATTTCTCACAATAGTGCCATCTAAATCTGTCTTGTTTCTGAACACCCACTTTGTACCAACAATTGATCTACCTTTTGGTCTTGGTACTAGTTTCCAGACTTCATTTCTTTCAAATTCTTTCAGTTCTTCTTGCATTGCTGTAACCCAATCAGCATCCTTGAGTGCATCCTCAACCTTTTTAGGCTCCTCCTTTGACAGAAAATTATTATAGAGACATTCATTTTGTGTTGCACTTTTGGTTTTAACACCTGCATCAGGATTCCCAATAATTAAATCAGGAGTATGGCTTTTGGTCCATTTCCTTGCTGATGGTAAATCATTTCTTGAGTTGGATGCTCCCCCTTGATTGGTGTTATCTTCAAATGAACTAGAATTATTAGAAGCTCCCCTTGAGATAGTGCTATCTCCTCCTGAAGTGCTATCAGGATTATCACTTGAATCTGTTTCTGATGATTCTCCTCCTGATGTTTGAGTTGTTTCAGTACTGATGGTATTTTGCTGTTGCTCCCCCTCAACGTTTGCATTATTTGAATCATCATCAGTAACTGTTGTTTCATCAGGCATTGGTCGATCATCAGGATCTGATGGAGTATCAGTATCTGACATTACTTCATCAGAAATCTTGGTAGCTTTATTTGCAAAGATCAAACTGTCATGCGAGTCTTCAGCAATTCCTGTTATCTTCTTATCATCAAAAGAAACATTGATAGACTCCATGACTGTCCTTGTTCTTAGATTATATACTTTAAAGGCTCTTGAAGTTGGATAACCAACAAAAATGCCCTCATCAGCTTTGGTTTCAAATTTTCCAAGCTGTTCAGGATGAGGTCTAAGAACAAAGCATTTGCAACCAAACACATGCAAATGTTTCAGACTCGGTATAACGCCCTAGAAATTTCGTAATAATAAATATTATTATTTAATATTAAATGTGGATTATTTGACGTGGAATTTTTTTAGGAAGGTTAAATATATGTGACGTGTTTATTTGTTTATATGGTGATGTATATGTGAAATGTGAGTCCGTGTATTTTATTTGAATTTTTTTTATGATCAAAAATTTATTTAAAACGAGCTTCATTGATCTTCGAAATTTTTTATAAAATCATTGGGGTTAGTAAAAATCATGAAGTCTTTTGTAATATTATCTTTGTATAATTATTTGGTTTTTAAAATTAGTGGGAGAATTATTTTGGGTGTTTAAGAATTTTAAAATGATTTTAAGAGTTTTATTATATTTAATGGATCAAAACTTGTAAAATTCGTATTAAATTCATTTTTGATCCTAAAATTATTTTAAAAATATGTGGGTGTTTATAATTTCATACTCTTTATTGTAGAAATTTGAAAATTAGTTTTTCACCCGTTTTCCATTTTATTTTGATTTTTAAAAGTAATTAAATTGATTTTTAAAATGAATTCAGCACTATGAAATTTCATTTCGTCCCTGTTTCTTTTTAATCAATAACCACAGCTCTTCCGCATTCTCAAGTCCTATCTCAAAGCTTCTCTCTAAATAAAAAAAATCTATTTCCCATCAATCCCTTTCTCTCCCTCAAAATCTCTCCCTTTCTCCCTCAATCCGTCATCTCTCCCTCTCCTCTATCTTTTCCCACCCCTGCTCGCGGTTATGCGTGTGTACAGCTGAGGGTTAATCGATTCTGTGGTTAGAAGGTTGTGTGATTTCATTTGGCAGTTTAATGTGCTATACAGTGTGTGCGTGCGTTGATTCAATCGCGTGTATGTGCGTGCGTTTTGCGTGTATACGTGCGTAGATGGGTGTGTAAGCTGCTGGGTTTGTGTCGAGTATGTCTCCTTGTGTGTGTATATATATAGCCGAATGATTGTGTTAAACGACTTGGGGGTTTCCTGTGATATTCTTCTAGCGTTGACTGTGGCTGTGTTACAACGTGGATATGTGTGGATATAGAGGGTGCGTGCATGTATCGTGTATCAATTATGTGAGTGCTGAGGTTTTGGGTGTAGAAATTCTGCTGTGGGATGTAGTCGTGTTAAATTATTGCTGGTTGTGGTTCGATTGTGGTTGTAGGTGTGTGTGTGTGTGTGTGTGTTGCTGCGTTTTATGCATCAGTGGTGTCGTCGGGTGTATATGTTGAACTGTGAGCGTCTGTGTGTGTATCTCTTGTGTATTAACTTATTAGTGTTAACCTTGTTAAGTGTCTAGTGATGTGTTCTTTTATGTTGGATTCTTGTAGATTGTACCAGGAATTGCGATTTTGTTTTTATGCTAGTAGTAGTGTTAGGTTGCTTATTGTTTATTTGTGCCTATAAATATATTTGAAAGGCTTGCCTCTTGGGTTATATAATTTGTTGGTGTGGGTATATGTTGGTTTAAAGCGTATGTAGAATTTATGATGCCTTGGTCTGAGATTTGTATTGGTGGTAGTTTGGTTTTGCAGAGGGAATGCTCTCGAACTTGTTGAGTACTATATGTGATTTTAAAAGTATATCGATAAGACAATTTCTTATATCCTATACGTGCCCTCCTAATGATAATTGTTATGTTAATTGTTAAATTGTAATTGATAGTGGTAGAATGTACAGAGGATTTTGAATGTGATAATTGTTGGTTATTGTGTCGGTTATGGTCCGACTGGCAGTTACCCGTATAAAGGGGATGCCGTCAAAATTTTTCTAAAAATCTTAATTGTATTTTCTCGAGTATATGTATATATGTATGTACTACTAGTGTGGAGTGGTATTTAGATTATGCTTTATTTACGTGATTATTTGTTAAATATTTATCGGTTATAATTATATGTTTATGTCAGGGGTATGTAGTAGAGATAAAATGACTAAGGTAAGTAAATTTAGTGGATTATCGCAAGGGTAGATTAAGATTAGATGTTCGAGCATTATATAGAATTCTGAAGTATTGTTTTTATGTGTAGGTCCGAAGGACGTAGACTCAAGGAGTAAAGGAGAGGCTAAGGCTGAGAACTTGTGGAACTAAGTGATTAGAGTAAATGTATTCTGTTAAGGCAAGTAACTCGAACCTTCTACCGAAGTTCAGATTCTTTCAATTATTCATGGATTGTTGTTTAAATTCCTATAACTTACTGCTTACAAGTTATCGGTCAATTCTCTTGTACTATATTGTTAATCCGTATAAACTATTGCTTAAACCTTTGTACCTTCTCATTTACCCTCATAGATTACTGTTTAAACTGTTGTACCTCCTTGCTAATTATATTTCTTGTTGAACTGCAAATCTTGTGGTATAACATACCTTTTGCATAAGCTTAGACATTATTTCATATCTATTCACTTAATTCACACCAGCATTACTATACCTTATAACCCTTGATTAATCTTTAAATCCTTAAACCTTGTTGTGTGATATACCTTTTGTACTAGCTTAAACCTTATTTCATATCCATTTCCTTAAACCACACTAGCTTAACTATTCCTTGTAATCCTTGAATTAAACTTTAAATCCCTAACCATTGTTATGTCCTTAATTAATTAATTACCATTATTGCTTATACTCCTATTTTTCCCGAGCCATACCTTGTTCGATACTGCCTTGTATTACACCTCTAAAATGGTAATTGTTCGCACAAAAATACACGCAAGCGCACGTGGACAACAAGTAATATAAAAGCAAGTAAGATTCGTTCCCGCAGAAATTGTATACTTTGATTTATGCGTTTAAGCAACAATGTTTGATTATCGTTCAATGCTAAGACAAAAGACAATTTGGGTTTTGATTTTATATTATGCTAATCAAATTTACTAATTACTAAAAGAGAATGATTTAATTTATGAATAGAAACATAGGGTCCTAACTTCATTAAATACGTCCATTAGAGATCATGCCTTTACTCGATTTGTATGGTGGTTACGATAACTAATCGGACAACACGGAGTAAGTATACGCTACCTTTCAGTACACGCACACCAATCTACACAATATCCACAAAAGATAGAAATCATGCAGGCACCAATTAGGTCTAGACTCTATATGTCTATAGAATTTGAAAACCTAAAGGTTGAAGAGCAAGTTATCCATAAGGATTACATAAGATAGTATGAGATGGTTAAAATCACACCACTAATCATGAAATCAATCACGAACATATGCTAGCATGGTAAGTTCTAAATCTAGAGATCCACTGTCGCTTCACTAAAGATTAACAAGATAGATGTTCGCGACGCATCTATTTAATTAATTCACAACCATGCAAGGATATCGCAAGTCACCACATATATATCAATTAGGCATTCACTACCAATTTCTGTAAATAAATTCGTTAGGACCCCATGACGGTGATTAGTTCATAGCTGAACCGTTCATCATCATGGGGTTCGATGAAAATATGCTAATAAACATGACTAGAATGAAGGAAAGAATAATATAAATTAGTAAGGGTTTAGGAACAAATCCGAAGAATGCCAAGTTACAAAAGATAGGAAGATCTTGATCCGTTGCTTGTCACGAACAAACGATCATTCACTCCTTAATGTTAACAAAATAAAACCCTCCCTCCTGATTACAATGATAACCAGAGTTTTTATAGGCCCTAAAAACCAAATCATACAAGGAAACAACTCAGAATTGCATTAACATTCGAAAAGGGCAAAACTGTAAAATTTTCCAGAATTCAGGCTGAGCGGCCGCCTAGAATCTTGAGCGGCCGCCTGGACAATTTCCCCCTGAGCGGCCGCCTGAAAGCTTGAGCGCCCGCCCGGACAACTTCCTGGAAATTCTGATTTTCATGATAATTTTCGTTCCTTGCTTCGTTTTCCCTCGCTCTTTTGGAAACCTTCTTAAACAAACACCTTGGGCCTATATCCAACATAACATCTTCAATTACCAACTCCGATCCTGAGATAAAAGTCCTGCACATTTCCACTAAAAACTAATCAAAACACGACATACTTGAGGCCAAAACTATCAATTCAAGCCGACATAAGACGTTCTAAGTAGATATAAAATCCACTTATCACACCCCCAAACTTGAACCGATGCTTGCCCTCAAGCATAAACAATATACAAACTAACTAGTACCACTTCCGTAGGTGATCACGGTTGCATTTGGCATATGCAACAAGCCCTTTAAACCCCTAGGCAGCCCTAGTGGACGAGTAAGGTCTCGTGAGGGCCTATAGTGAATGTACCCACAAAATCCAACTGACACAAACGACACAAACAATGCAATGCATGAATGAATGCAACTAAATATGAATGCAAAGGATCCCCTCAAACTAACCAACACCACTTAGCAAGCAAATATCTCCATGAATGCAATCAATCCAAACAGAGCTCGACTAAATTCCGGTATACTAACAATACATGATCAGAACGTGCGTGTGTGCAATGCTCGACAGATATACTCCCAAACCGGATCAAAATCATACATATTCTTTTCCAAGACAATCACAGAGTTATAAATAGAATGAACGTTAAACTCAAGATCACTTTAGATACACCTCTATACTCCTCTAAAGTAGACAGAAATTCATGCTTTATTATGACTCAAACACAATATGTACACAACACACATGCTTATTTGATCGTGCAATGGATGAGACCCCTAAAGGCTTATACAATAATACCCATGTAGCGAGCGTTGGGTTAGTGGATCCCAGACTATAAAAGCCTTAGGTCACTAGGCACAAAGTCCCCAAGAACTTAATTGCTCGAGTATTAAAGAGCTCACCCTGATCAATTCTGCATACTCAGACTCTCACAACATTTTTTTTTCTTTTTCTTTTTTTTTCTTTTTTTTCTTTTTTTTTTCTTTCTTGCATTTTTTTCTCCTTTTTTTTTTTCGTTCACATGGAATCTGGAATGAGAATTCTCAATTCCAACCCTAGACTACTCATAAACATGAGCCGGCTACTAGCCATTTGACGCCTAGCCAACAAATACAAACACAAACATATTAGCATGAAATTTCTGTTTTCCCCCAAACTTGTATTTTGGTGTTCCTTAATCATCAAGAGAATAAAGCAAATTCTATCGATAAACAAGTGATTAAATCCTAAATCCAAACAAGCATGACGCAACCTAGTCCAAGAGCAAACGACGAGACTGTGTAAAAATTTTATTCATGAAACATGCATGTCAATTTCAACAAAATTTAAAATCAGCCCTCTGTTCATCCTTTTCACACCCACATCAACATCTACCTACCTTATGGCATCAGCTTATTATAAGGGATCATGAAAAATGCATGTAATGCAACTATATGAACTCACATACAAAACTCGACAAAAATGCAAACAGAATGCTCTATATGACAGGTATCATGCATGAAACTAAACTACACATACAAATATGATGCAATATGAATTCCTACATGAAAACAGACAACATTAGTAACCTTGAAATCTCCCCCCAAACTTAAAATCTGCCATGCCCTCATGGAAGAAATTACAAGGGTTAGCAACATACCTACTACTCTGCTGAATCATCATCATCCCCCTCCTCATCCGAATCAGGGGGTGGGTAGACAGTGCGAGCACCATAAACAGGCCACTGAGCGGAAATACCTGCTGAGATCAAAGCAGAAGTCATATCCTCCGCATATTGACGGTTGCTCTCATGCATAGCGTCAATGCGCCTATTCAAGCGACGGAACTGAGCTTCCATAAATCCAACTGACAACACATCACCATGAGATGAACTAGCGCGAGCTCGCGGAACCCTAGTAACCTGCGGCACTCGTGGTGGCATACCGCCTCGCTCAGCCGCAGTAATAATGTAGCCTAACCCACGGCCATGGGGAACGCCGCCTGGCCATTCCACCATCCGCTCAATAAGGGCGTCATCAATAGCCCCCAACGGCATCAACAGCGGCTCGTCCTCATCCCACCTCACACCAACTGCCCGACATAACTCAGTAACTAAAGAAGGATGAGGAATCGACATTGTGGCCCCCGAACGCAAAAACCGCATAATATTCTGATGAATGATGTGACCCAAATCAATGTAATGTCCATTAATAATAGCCCAGAGCAGAATGGCCCTCTCAACTATCACATCATGAGCATGAGATGATGGTGAAATAGACGCACATACAAACAGATTCCACGCCCTAGCATAGCGGTTCAAAGCCGAAGATGGAAACGAACGAGGCTCATTAGTCCCGGCCCTAGTCTTCCAAACGGTGCCCGGAACACACAACTGCTCCACAATATCCTGAAGATCCACATCGGCCTTGGTCTTATGCGTCCAATCCTCAACCCGTCTTCCTCTATTCGGTTGCAGCAAGACTCGACGAATCGCATCTGGAGTATAATCAACAGTCAACCCCCGAACCACTGAGTACCCATTCGACTCCCCCTTAGCATTAGCGTAAAATTCTCGAACTATGCTCAACGGAGCTGCTGTAGGAGATTCACAAAACGGTGCCCAACCCAACTCCTCTACCAAAGCACGCAACTCCCCTGCCTGAAACGGCAAGAATCCCCTCTCTCTAATCACCGTCCTTGTCATTAACCTATTATATTCACTTTGAGCCTCCGGTGATATAAACTTCTCAACCTCCCCCAAACTTGAATCTGAACCCGAAGAGGGGTGATTACTACTGCTCCCCGCACTCCTCTCAACAACCCTTTGACGCTTCGGTGCCATGATCAATTAACAAAATAACTCTGTATTTCACAATCACCAATGACGATAACAAATCCACAACTAACCCCCAATTGGCAAATTCACAATTCGTATGCAATGAAATTAATCAATAATGAGAAAAGAAAGTTACCCACACGAATCCGAGAGGTGAATTGCTTTAAAAACTTCCCCAATTTGAGTGAAAATCCTTGTTGATAGGGTTAGGTTTAAGTAAGATGAGTTTAGATAGGGTGGAGTGTATGTATATATATGGGAGATAAATAGAGGGATATGAGATGGGATTGTAATCTAGGGGTGAATTAGGGTTAGGGAAGATATATGAGGGCAATAGGGAGTATAGAATGAACCTAGATGTAAAATATGAGGTTGGGAGAGGTTTTAAAACACAAAATCGTGGGGGGAAAAAAACTGGTCAGGGGGTTGCTCGAGCGGCCGCCCAGAAGCTTGAGCGCCCGCCCAGAACTGACAGAAGGATCCTTGAGCGGCCGCCCAGCCTGGCGCGCGCCCGCTCAGCCTGCTCACTGTTTTTCTCTTTTTTTTTTTTTTTTTTTTTTTTTTTTTATTTGAAGAAAAGAATAATACTACAACATATCCTCGCGTGGGTTGCCTCCCACGAAGCGCTCTTTTACCGTCACTAGCTTGACTGGATTCGCGGACGTTACGTTTCCGTCAAAACGACGGATTCCGTTTCACGGTTCAATGGATCCCCGATATGATAATGTTTCAAACGCTGTCCATTCACCTTAAACGCCAACTCAGGTGATGTCTCAAAGATTTCAACCGCTCCATGCGGGAATACGGTTTTCACAGTGAACGGCCCCGACCACCTTGACTTGAGCTTCCCCGGAAAGAGTTTGAGACGGGAATTGTACAGCAAGACTAGTTGACCAGGAACAAAAGTCTTCTGAATCAACCTTTTGTCGTGCCACCTCTTAACTTTCTCCTTATAAATCTTGTGGTTCTCGTAGGCCTGCGAGCGGAACTCTTCTAACTCATTCAACTGTAGTAACCGTTTATCACCAGCAGCTTTAGTATCAAGATTCAACTTCTTTATCGCCCAAAGTGCTTTATGCTCTAGCTCCACCGGCAAATGACATGCCTTGCCAAACACCAGTTGATACGGTGACATTCCCAACGGTGTTTTATAAGCCGTTCTGTAAGCCCAAACAGCTTCGTCTAACTTCATCGACCAGTCTTTCCTTGACGGATTCACGACCTTCTCTAGAATCCTCTTGATTTCACGGTTAGATACCTCCGCTTGACCGTTTGTCTGAGGATGATAAGCAGTTGCAACACGATGTGTTACCTTGTACTTAGCCAACAATGCAGTGAACTGACGATTGCAGAAATGAGTTCCCTCATCACTAATAATAGCTCGCGGAGTTCCAAAACGGGTAAAGATTTGCTTATGAAGAAAATTCAACACAACCTTAGCATCATTGGTTGGTAAGGCTTTCACCTCAACCCATTTCGAGACATAGTCTACAGCTAGAAGGATGTACTGATTATTACCTGAAGACACAAATGGACCCATGAAGTCGATACCCCACACATCAAAGATTTCTACCTCGAGAAGCATGTTGAGAGGCATCTCATTCCTCCGAGAGATATTCCCCACTCTTTGACACCGATCACACCTCAAAACGAACTGGTGAGCATCCTTAAACACTGTAGGCCAATAGAACCCTGCTTGAAGAACACGAGCTGCTGTTTTCTCCCCTCCATAGTGACCCCCATACACAGTGGAGTGACACTGTGTCAATACATCTTCTGTTTCACCATATGGAATACAACGTCTGATAATCTGATCAACGCCTTGTTTAAACAAATACAGCTCATCCCAATGATACCCTTTCACATCATGTAAGAACTTCTTCTTCTGAGCATATGACAAGTCCGGAGGAATAATACCACTAACAAGATAATTTACAAAATCTGCAAACCATGGCTCCTCTTCTTGTATCCTGAAAAGTTGTTCATCGGGAAAAAATTCGTTAATCACAGATTCAGACTGTACATTCTTACCGTGCTCCTCTAACCTCGAAAGATGATCCGCCACCTGGTTCTCGGTTCCTTTTCTGTCTTTAATCTCCACATCAAATTCTTGAAGCAATAGAATCCATCGGATCAATCTCGGCTTTGAATCCTTCTTTGACATTAAATACCGGATGGCTGCATGATCTGTGTATACAATTACCTTCGTGCCAAGCAGATAGGCACGAAACTTCTCAAAAGCGTAGACCACCGCCAAAAGTTCCTTTTCTGTCGTGGTGTAATTCAATTGAGCATCATTGAGGGTTTTACTGGCATAATACACCACAAGAAACATTTTCTCCTTCCGTTGCCCAAGAACAGCACCAACGGCAAAGTCACTCGCATCACACATTAGTTCAAAAGGCTGGCTCCAGTCAGGTGCAGTGATCACAGGTGCAGTAATCAACTTTGTCTTCAATAGCTCAAAAGCAGCTAGACAGGCTTCGTCCATTTTGAAAGGAACATCCTTTTCTAACAGATTGCACAGAGGTTTAGAAATTTTCGAGAAATCCTTGATAAAGCGACGATAGAAACCAGCATGTCCCAAAAAGCTGCGAATCCCCCTCACAGAGATAGGTGGAGGTAAATTTTCAATGGTAGAAATTTTTGCTCTATCCACCTCAAGTCCTTTATTAGAAACCTTGTGCCCCAGGATGATTCCTTCCTGCACCATAAAATGACATTTTTCCCAATTCAACACCAGATTAGTCTCTACACATCTTTTCAACACCAGACTCAGATTATACAAACATGCTTCATATGAAGATCCAAATACTGAAAAGTCATCCATAAAGACTTCGACATTAATACCAATCATGTCGGAAAATATAGCCATCATACATCTCTGAAACGTGGCTGGGGCACCACAAAGTCCGAAGGAGACTCGTCTGAATGCAAAGGTGCCGAACGGACATGTGAAGGTAGTCTTCTCTTGATCTTCAGGTGCGATGCAAATTTGATTGTAACCAGAATACCCATCAAGGAGGCAATAGTACTCATGACCAGCCAACCTGTCTAACATCTGATCGATGAATGGCAGAGGGAAGTGATCCTTGCGAGTAGCCTTATTCAGCTTGCGATAATCCATACAGACTCTCCACCCAGTGACGGTGCGCGTTGGAATCAGCTCATTTTTCTCATTGGTAACCACGGTCATCCCCCCTTTCTTAGGTACACATTGAATTGGGCTCACCCAAGAACTGTCTGAAATCGGGTAGATAATACCCGCATCAAGCCACTTCAAAATTTCTTTCTTCACCACCTCCTTCATTATCGGATTAAGACGACGCTGATGTTCCACCGTTGGCTTATATCCTTCCTCTAGCAGAATTTTATGCATGCAATAAGAAGGACTGATTCCCTTTATATCTGCTATGGTCCAGCCAATGGCGGCTTTGAACTCCCTCAAAATCCTTAAGAGCTTTTCCTCTTCACTTCCTGTCAAGTTAGAGGCAATAATAACAGGTAAAGAAGATGCTTCACCTAAAAATGCATACCTCAAATGGTCCGGCAGTGGCTTAAGTTCAAGTGTCGGAGCTTCCTCAATAGATGGTTTGAGACGAGCTTGTGATTTTTTTAACTCTTCTAGCCCAAGAGACTCGATTGGCAACTTAAAGCTTTTCCTCCACGGAGTTGCCTTCAACAATTGAAGCTGCTCTATTCCTTCTTCGTCTTCCATAGTAGACTCACCTGTCAAAACTCTTTCCAACGGATCAGACATCAACAACTGACCGACTTCCGTCTTTACTGAAGATTCTACCCAATCCATCTGAAAGCATTCTTCCTCGTCTGAGGGCAGTTTCATTGCCTTAAACACATTGAAGGTGATAATCTGATCTTGAACCCTCATTGTAAGCTCTCCCTTTTGTACATCAATCAAAGTACGGCCGGTCGCTAGAAAAGGCCTTCCCAAGATTATGGGAATCTTCTTGTCTTCTTCAAAGTCAAGAATCACAAAATCGGCCGGAAAGATAAGCTTATCAACCTTGACCAAGACATCTTCAACTACACCCCTCGGATATGTAATAGAACGATCAGCCAATTGTAAAGACATATTGGTAGGTCTCGGTTCCGGCAACCCCAGTTGTAAGAAAACCGACAAGGGCATAAGATTAATGCTGGCACCCAAATCACATAAACATCTATCGAAAGACAGATTTCCGATGGTGCATGGAATAGTGAAACTCCCTGGATCTTTTAGCTTTGGTGGCAATTTCTGTTGCAGAACGGCACTACACTCTTCTGTCAGTGCTACAGTGTCCAACTCCTCGAGTTTGAGCTTCCTAGAGAGAATTCCCTTCATAAACCTCGCATAGCTGGGCATTTGTTCCAGTGCTTCCGCAAAAGGAATGTTGATTTGAAGTTTCTTAAACACCTCGAGAAACCTGGCAAACTGCCTATCATTTTTTTGCTTCTTCAATCTGCCTGGATATGGAGGTGGTGGAAAGATTTTCGTATTCTCCGTAGACTTCTTTGCAAGAACTGTTTCGTCCAGATTTTTCGGCTGCACAACCTCACTAACCAACTGCTCAACTGCTGTATCCGATTGCTTTTGTACCTCTTCTTCTTCTTCAACAACTGGCTTCGAATTGCTTGTCACCTTACCGGATCTCAAGGTGACAGCTTTCACATGCTCTTTACCATCTCTCTTTCCTGGGTTAGCCTCAGTGTCACTAGGAAGAGTTCCTGCCGGTCTATTTAGCAGGGCACTAGCAAGTTGACCGAGCTGATTTTCCATTATCTTCAGAGATGCCCCTTGACTCTTCACTGCCATCCGCAATTCTTCCAGTTCCGCTTTTTCATTAGGATATTGACCACTATTCCCCTGAGATTGCTGTTGGAAACCTGGTGGCTGAAATTGTTGCTTAGGCTGATACTGCTGATACTGTTGCTGAAATCCTTGATTGAATGGTCTAGAGGCAGGATGTTGCCCTTGATTTTGCTGATAATGTTGTTGTTGTTGAACACCGCCCTGATTGTTACTCCAGCTAAAGTTTGGATGATTGCGGTTATTCGGATGATAAGTAGCTGGCACTGGCTGCTGTGGCCTCTGATAATTACTCACGAACTGTGCTGATTCAGAAGAAATCGCACATTGAGTTGTATCATGTGCGCCCGCACACAACTCACATACACTAGCAACCTGCTGTAAGCCGTAATTAGACAACGAATCCACCTTCATAGCCAAGGCTTGCAATTGAGCTGTAATAGCTGTCGCTGCATCCACTTCCAGAACACCAGCTACCTTACCTTGAGACAACCTCTGAGTAGGATTTTGATATTCGTTGGCAGCCATCATCTCAATAAGTTCATAAGCCTCATCATAGCTCTTTGCCCATAGAGCTCCACCAGATGCTGCGTCTAACAAGGGTCTCGACTGAGCACCCAACCCATTATAAAAGCAATTTATCACCATCCAGTCTGGCATCCCATGGTGTGGGCACTTCCTGAGCATCTCCTTATACCTTTCCCATGCCTCGCATAGAGATTCTCCAGATTGTTGCGAAAACTGAGTAATGGCATTCCTGATAGCTGCTGTTTTAGCCATAGGGAAGAATTTCGTGAGAAATTTCTGTGCAAGATCTTCCCATGTAGTGATAGAACCTGCTGGTAAAGAGTGTAACCAGCTCTTAGCTTTATCCCTCAGAGAGAATGGGAAAAGCCTCAGCTTCACAGCATCTTCTGACACACCATTTGTTTTGAAGGTATCACAGATTTCAATAAAACTTCGAATGTGCATGTTTGGATCTTCAGTAGGAGCACCTCCAAACTGCACTGAGTTCTGAACCATCTGAATCGTGCCTGGTTTGATCTCAAAAGTATTAGCTGCGATCGCCGGCCTGACAATGCTAGATGCAATGTCATTGATCTTAGGCTGAGAGAAGTCTTTCAATGGCTTTGGCTCTGCCATCTCTAAAGTTTCAAGTTCTTCTTCTGTTTGGTCCTCTTCTCGATCTTTGTTTTCCAGCTTTTCTTGGAGAGTTTTCGAACGCGTTCGCATACACGCTCAAGTACCTGAATTTCAAAGAATCAACAAGGAAACAATTAGTAACCAATCCGAGTCAGTGAACTTTAACGACCACTGATGTCAAACACATAAACTATAACAATTCCCCGGCAGCGGCGCCAAAAACTTGTTCGCACAAAAATACACGCAAGCGCACGTGGACAACAAGTAATATAAAAGCAAGTAAGATTCGTTCCCGCAGAAATTGTATACTTTGATTTATGCGTCTAAGCAACAATGTTTGATTATCGTTCAATGCTAAGACAAAAGACAATTTGGGTTTTGATTTTATATTATGCTAATCAAATTTACTAATTACTAAAAGAGAATGATTTAATTTATGAATAGAAACATAGGGTCCTAACTTCATTAAATACGTCCATTAGAGATCATGCCTTTACTCGATTTGTATGGTGGTTACGATAACTAATCGGACAACACGGAGTAAGTATACGCTACCTTTCAGTACACACACACCAATCTACACAATATCCACAAAAGATAGAAATCATGCAGGCACCAATTAGGTCTAGACTCTATATGTCTATAGAATTTGAAAACCTAAAGGTTGAAGAGCAAGTTATCCATAAGGATTACATAAGATAGTATGAGATGGTTAAAATCACACCACTAATCATGAAATCAATCACGAACATATGCTAGCATGGTAAGTTCTAAATCTAGAGATCCACTGTCGCTTCACTAAAGATTAACAAGATAGATGTTCGCGACGCATCTATTTAATTAATTCACAACCATGCAAGGATATCGCAAGTCACCACATATATATCAATTAGGCATTCACTACCAATTTCTGTAAATAAATTCGTTAGGACCCCATGACGGTGATTAGTTCATAGCTGAACCGTTCATCATCATGGGGTTCGATGAAAATATGCTAATAAACATGACTAGAATGAAGGAAAGAATAATATAAATTAGTAAGGGTTTAGGAACAAATCCGAAGAATGCCAAGTTACAAAAGATAGGAAGATCTTGATCCGTTGCTTGTCACGAACAAACGATCATTCACTCCTTAATGTTAACAAAATAAAACCCTCCCTCCTGATTACAATGATAACCAGAGTTTTTATAGGCCCTAAAAACCAAATCATACAAGGAAACAACTCAGAATTGCATTAACATTCGAAAAGGGCAAAACTGTAAAATTTTCCAGAATTCAGGCTGAGCGGCCGCCTAGAATCTTGAGCGGCCGCCTGGACAATTTCCCCCTGAGCGGCCGCCTGAAAGCTTGAGCGCCCGCCCGGACAACTTCCTGGAAATTCTGATTTTCATGATAATTTTCGTTCCTTGCTTCGTTTTCCCTCGCTCTTTTGGAAACCTTCTTAAACAAACACCTTGGGCCTATATCCAACATAACATCTTCAATTACCAACTCCGATCCTGAGATAAAAGTCCTGCACATTTCCACTAAAAACTAATCAAAACACGACATACTTGAGGCCAAAACTATCAATTCAAGCCGACATAAGACGTTCTAAGTAGATATAAAATCCACTTATCAGTAATAACTTGATAAACCTTTATTTATAAATACCTGTGAATCACACTTGAACCCTACCTTGCGAACCTTATACAATTAAATTTGATTGTTTACTAGATTTTTAGTCACTTATCCTTTAAATTAAATTGAAAGTTTCCCCGCTCTGAATTATTGCATAAGAATTCTATCCATCGAAAATTGCTTCATTATATGGACATTTAATTAATTATTTTAATTAGCGTAAGAGGCTAGGGTGGTCCTAGTCCAGCACTTTAATTTGGCGTAAGAGGCTAGGGTGGTCCTAGTCCAGCAACAGAGGCCAATGTGTTGCCTAATTGGGAACCCAATTTTTTTAAAGTCCAGAGGGACCTAGTGTCCGGTATGGGGACATTACGTGGCTGATCACCCGTATTGCCGGTTTTAATAAAAAGCTTAATTTAATTAAAATGTTTTAAAGGTGGAAATATGCTATGAGAAGAGAATTGATTGCTCTCTCTTTCTCCTTACCTTGGAAATGGATTATAAATTGTCAAATATTGGAAGAGCTCAAAGAATGATCCCTATAATGTTATATCCATATTTCTGTTATTGATTCATTTGCATCTATATTGTTACTTGCTGAGCATTTGGCTCACTTCTTGCTATTGTTTCTAACCCTTTTTCAGTTAAAGAAGAAAAAGATACAAATTAGAAGCTATATCGGGAGAATAACTTGTTGTGGACCATAGACAGCCTAGATTTGCTCTGCTAGAAGGTTGGACATCTGAAGATCAGTTAAGACTTGTATAATAGTATCAGCTAGTTGTATTTAATTGTGGAATGTATGTAGCTTTTAATTAAGGTTTTAGTGATATGTTGTAATAGTTAGTTAGTAGCTGCTTGTTTCATACCACTACCTGTTAGAGATCCGGGTTAGTAGTGGGGTGTTGTATTATGACTTAATGTCTGGATATCAGCTTATATGTATTTAATTTTGGTTGTGGTGCCCCGATCTTGTTTTATGATCGGGAGGGCATAGTAGTATGGTTCACCTGATCAGTTTGGACAGGTTGAACATGTGTCTGTATTATTTCTTTAGTAGTTGAAATTGTTGTTGGTGTTGGAATGAATTGGTTTGGATTCAAATTACAGGTGGATAGTCCATATTACGAACACTACATGCCGATATTTTCCAAAATTTCCCTGTATTAAAAATCCATTTTATCTAATTAAATCCAATAATTTATTATAAAAGTATATTTTTAGTATTGGGAAGTCGGGGCGATACAGGTTGGTATCAGAGCTGTCAGGTTTTGGTCACTGAAACAAGCCAGGATTAGGTATAGGATAGGTGTAGGATAGGATTTGAACCCTTATAAACATAGGATAGGTGCGATAAGTGTAGGTTATCAATAGGACAGTAGGTAATAGGTTTAGGATATTCTTTGATCGCTTTAGTACTTTCTTTTTGCGCGGTATCGTCGTCACAGGATGCTTCTGCAATCGGCATTTACTTTTAGTAGTTGGACTGTTAACAGTGTGCCTTGAACTCTAAAAGTGTTGTGTCTATTGTTAACCTTATTGGTACCATAACCTTTATTTTCTTGCTATGTACACATCTTTTATTATATTTCTGAGTTGTCTGAATACTTCCTGTTGAAATCTCTTGTTTAAGATAATACCTATGTTTCCCTGTTTCTTTACACCGTTATAAATCTTATGATCACAGACAACTCAAATTCCGAATTTGTAAACGTTATCTCTGTACATATTTGCCTGTTGTTTAATAATCTATTTGTTTTCTTACCAGAATCATGCCTCCAAAGAAGAAAACACCTACTACAAATCCTGAAAACCAGAACACTGATCAAAATCTAGTTGATCCGACTATGACTCAAATTCTTCAACTACTTCAACAACAGACAGCCGCACTAGCTCAGCAACGACCCGCTCAACCAAATGTGGCATTTAAAGCTTTTCAAGCCGTACACCCTCCAGAGTTCAAAGGTACTGTTAACCCTATAGAAGCTAGGGCTTGGCTGAATGAGATGGAAAAAGCTTTTGCTTTGGTAAGGGTAGGAGAAGAACAGAAGACTGAATATGCGAGCTATTTCTTGAAAGCTGAAGCAAACTATTGGTGGGAGTCAACAAAGCTGTTGGAAGGTGGAGTGATTACATGGCAGAGATTCACCGAGTTATTTCTCGAGAAGTATCTTCCAAGGTATATGCAAGATCAGCTGGAGATTCAATTCCTAGAGTTAAAGCAGGAGAACATGAGTGTGGCGGAATACGAGGCAAAATTCACAGAGTTAGCAAGGTTTGTTCCTGAATATGTTAATACTGAGGCGAAGAAAGCTAAGAGGTTTCAACAAGGTCTGAAGTCGTGGATACGTAGTAAGGTGGCAGTGTTTCGGCTAGAGAACTATGCAATGGTGGTGGAGAAAGCTATGATTGTTGAAGGTGAAAGTGAATTATATCAGAAGGAAAAGGTGGGAAAGAAAAGAAAGATCGGAAGTACTGAGGGAAGCCAGAACCTAAGAGGTGATAATAATAATAACAAATTCAAGCCAAGGAATGAAAGTCAATTTGACAGGAGCCGAGGTTTTCAGAATACTAATCAGCAATTGGCAATCAGACCAGCTCTACCTGAATGTACAACTTGTGGGAAGAAGCACTTGGGAGTTTGTCATAAACTAAGTATTACATGTTTTAAGTGCAACAAGAAAGGACATTACGCGGGAGAGTGCCCGACTTCAAAACCAGGGATAACATGCTACAATTGCGGGAAAATTGGTCATATTGCTAAAGATTGTGAAGAACCAGTGCAAATAGCACATGCTTTGAGGATAGTTGGACCCCCATCGGCAAATGCTTTGAAGATAGCTGGACCCCCAGTCCAGACCCGGATGTCTTCACCTAGGGCCAGAACTTTCAACATGACAATGCAGGATGACGTTCAGGAAACGGATGTTGTCGCAGGTACACTCCTTGTGAACTCAGTAGAGACTAAAGTTTTAATTGATTCTTGAGCAACCAAGTCATTTGTTTCCAACAAGTTTGTTAGTAAATTGCGATGTGAAATTTGACCTTTAGAGCAAACTTTAGTGATAGAGGTGGAAAATCAAGATAGAGTCCCCGTTAAATTGGTGTGTCCTTAGTGTAATATAGAGATAGGTGGCTACTTTTCTATGCCAATTGGATACCCTTCGAAATGGTAGAATTCGATGTAACCTTAGGAATGGATTGGTTGGCTGATTATGATGCACAGATTGAGTGTAGAAAGAAGCAGGTAAGATTAAATGCGGAAGATGATAAAGAAGTAGTGTTTCAAGGGCAAAGGCAAGTAAAGAAATTTCTGAGTATTATGCAAGCTAAGAGGTTACTCAAACAAGGTTGTGAAGCGTATTTAGCACATGTGGTAGATGTAGAGAAGCAAGCACCAAAGATAGATGACATACCCATAGTTAACGAGTTCCCTGACGTTGTGGATATTATAGTTAGAGCTTTATTGGATTAAAATTTTGATTTTGGAATGGTATTGAGGGGTAGTGACCCCACGATAGTTTGTATTACGAATAAGATATACACTTTTCAACGTAAATGGTTATTAGTTTCGAAAAGGTTACTCAGTAAAACAATGGGATTGAGGATGGATAGAAGTTTCCCAATTATTCCCTCCTCGAGTAACATTGTACGTTGAAAGGGGAGTAAGAATGATTGGGGGATTTCTTGATATTCTTTTTCTAAAAGTTTTATCTGGGGCAACCTAAAT
Organism: Saposhnikovia divaricata; assembly: GCA_036435485.1. NCBI lineage: Eukaryota > Viridiplantae > Streptophyta > Magnoliopsida > Apiales > Apiaceae > Saposhnikovia > Saposhnikovia divaricata. The sequence continues at coordinate 43,029,587 of CM071599.1, forward strand.
AATTAGTAGGAGCGTGGAAGTGGTATCAATTGTTTTAGTCGCTTGGATTTCTTTTTAAAGATTTAATTAATTACCCGTTTACTATAGATTTCTTCGCTTATATTTGCGGCAGGTTAAGGCAGGTTTTGTTTCAGTATTGTATATGAATTGAATGAATTGGTTATGGATGATTGGATTAGTAATTGAGGTACTTTCATACAGGGCATAGTCCACTATACGAATAGGTCATGTCCGATTTTCGGTAGAAAAGGATCGTCACGTACGAGTGATAAGTGCTTAAAGTTAATGAGACTCAGAAACCAACGGTTTAAGTTTATTTTGAAGTTTGAAGGCTTACAGGACGAGCCTAGCGAGATATGAATTGATATAAAGGAATTCTAGATTGAAATAAATGACTTGGAAATTGAAAGGGAAATGTTTGAGAATACCGTCATATGTTTTCTTACGGTCGATTCTGAGGACAGAATCCTATTAAGGGGGGAAGGATATAACGCCCTAGAAATTTCGTAATAATAAATATTATTATTTAATATTAAATGTGGATTATTTGACGTGGAATTTTTTTAGGAAGGTTAAATATATGTGACGTGTTTATATGTTTATATGGTGATGTATATGTGAAATGTGAGTCCGTGTATTTTATTTGAATTTTTTTTTTATGATCAAAAATTTATTTAAAACGAGCTTCATTGATCTTCGAATTTTTTTATAAAATCATTGGGGTCAGTAAAAATCATAAAGTCTTTTTTAATATTATCTTTGTATAATTATTTAGTTTTTAAAATTAGTGGGAGAATTATTTTGGGTGTTTAAGTATTTTAAAATGATTTTAAGAGTTTTATTATATTTAATGGATCAAAACTTGTAAAATTCGTATTAAATTCATTTTTGATCCTAAAATTATTTTAAAAATATGTGGGTGTTTATAATTTCATACTCTTTATTGTAGAAATTTAAAAATTAGTTTTTCACCCGTTTTCCATTTTATTTTGATTTTTAAAAGTAATTAAATTGATTTTTAAAATGAATTCAGCACTATGAAATTTCATTTCGTCCCTGTTTCTTTTTAATCAATAACCACAGCTCTTCCCCATTCTCAGGTACTATCTCGAAGCTTCTCTCTAAATAAAAAAAAATTCTTTCCCTTCAATCCCTTTCTCTCCCTCAAAATCTCTCCCTTTCTCCCTCAATCGGTCATCTCTCCCTCGCCTCTATCTTTTCCCAGCCCTGCTCGCGGTTATGCGTGTGTACAGCTGAGGGTTAATCGATTCTGTGGTTAGAGGGTTGTGTGATTTCATTTGGCATTTTAATGTGCTATACAGTGTGTGCGTGCGTTGATTCAATCGCGTGTATGTGCATGCGTTTTGCGTGTATACGTGCGTAGATGGGTGTGTAAGCTGCTGGGTTTGTGCCGAGTATGTGTCCTTGTGTGTGTATATATATATATAGCCGAATGATTGTGTTAAACGACTTGGGGGTTTCCTGTGATATGCTTCTTGCGTTGACTGTGGCTGTGTTACAACGTGGATATGTGTGGATATAGAGGGTGCGTGCGTGTATCGTGTATCAATTATGTGAGTGTTGAGGTTTTGGGTGTATGTACAATTCCTTTTGAAGTTTTATTTTGAAATTAGAAATTCTGTTGTGGGATGTAGTTGTGTTAAATTATTGATGGCTGTGGTTCGATTGTGGCTGCAGGTGTGTGTTGCTGCGTTTTATGCATCAGTGGTGTCGTCGGGTGTATATGTTGAACTGTGAGCGTCTGTGTGTGTATCTCTTGTGTATTAACTTATTAGTGTTAACCTTGTTAAGTGTCTAGTGATGTGTTCTTTTATGTTGGATTATTGTAGATTGTACCAGGAATTGCGATTTTGTTTTTATGCTAGTAGTAGTGTTAGGTTGCTTCTTGTTTATTTGTGCCTATAAATATATTTGAAAGGCTTGCCTCTTGGGTTATATAATTTTTTGGTGTGGGTATATGTTGGTTTAAAGCATATGTAGAATTTATGATGCCTTGGTCTGAGATTTGTATTGGTGGTAGTTTGGTTTTGCAGAGGGAATGCTCTCGAACTTGTTGAGTACTATATGTGATTTTAAAAGTATATCGATAAGACAATTTCTTATATCCTATACGTACCCTCCTAATGATAATTGTTAAATTGTAATTGATAGTGGTAGAATGTACAGAGGATTTTGAATGTGATAATTGTTGGTTATTGTGTCGGTTATGGTCAGACTGGCAGTTACCCGTATAAAGGGGATGCCGTCAAAATTTTTCTAAAAATCTTAATTGTATTTTCTCGAGTATATGTATATATGTATGTACTACTAGTGTGGAGTGGTATTTAGATTATGCTTTATTTACGTGATTATTTGTTAAATATTTATCGGTTATAATTATATGTTTATGTCAGGGGTATGTAGTAGACATAAAATGACTAAGGTAAGTAAATTTAGTGGATTATCGCAAGGGTAGATTAAGATTAGATGTTCGAGCATTATATAGAATTCTGAAGTAGTGTTTTTATGTGTAGGTCCGAAGGACGTAGACTCAAGGAGTAAAGGAGAGGCTAAGGCTGAGAACTTGTGGAACTAAGTTATTAGAGTAAATGTATTCTGTTAAGGCAAGTAACTCGAACCTTCTACCGAAGTTCAGATTCTTTCAATTATTCATGGATTGTTGTTTAAATTCCTATAACTTACTGCTTACAAGTTATCGGTCAATTCTCTTGTACTATATTGTTAATCCGTATAAACTATTGCTTAAACCTTTGTACCTTCTCATTTACCCTCATAGATTACTGTTTAAACTATTGTACCTCCTTGCTAATTCTATTTCTCGTTGAACTGCAAATCTTGTGGTATAACATACCTTTTGCATAAGCTTAGACATTATTTCATATCTATTCCCTTAATTCACACCAGCATTACTATACCTTATAACCCTTGATTAATCTTTAAATCCTTAAACCTTGTTGTGTGATATACCTTTTGTACTAGCTTAAACCTTATTTCATATCCATTTCCTTAAACCACACTAGCTTAACTATTCCTTGTAATCCTTGAATTAAACTTTAAATCCCTAACCATTGTTATGTCCTTAATTAATTAATTACCATTATTGCTTATACTCCTATTTTTCCCGAGCCATACCTTGTTCGATACTGCCTTGTATTACACCTCTAAAATGGTAATAACTTGATAAACCTTTATTTTTAAATACCTGTGAATCACACTTGAACCCTACCTTGCGAACCTTATACAATTAAATTGGATTGTTTACTTGATTTTTAGTCACTTATCCTTTAAATTAAATTGAAAGTTTCCCCGCTCTGAATTATTGCATAAGAATTCTATCCATCGACAATTGCTTCATTATATGGACATTTAATTAATTATTTTAATTAGCGTAATAGGCTAGGGTGGTCCTAGTCCAGCACTTTAATTTGGCGTAAGAGGCTAGGGTGGTCCTAGTCCAGCAACAGAGGCCAATGTGTTGCCTAATTGGGAACCCAATTTTTTTAAAGTCCAGAGGGACCTAGTGTCCGGTATGGGGACATTACGTGGCTGATCACCCGTATTGCCGGTTTTAATAAAAAGCTTAATTTAATTAAAATGTTTTAAAGGTGGAAATATGCTATGAGAAGAGAATTGATTGCTCTCTCTTTCTCCTTACCTTGGAAATGGATTATAAATTGTCAAATATTGGAAGAGCTCAAAGAATGATCCCTATAATGTTATATCCATATTTCTGTTATTGATTCATTTGCATCTATATTGTTACTTGTTGAGCATTTGGCTCACTTCTTGCTATTGTTTCTAACCCTTTTTCAGTTAAAGAAGAAAAAGATACAAATTAGAAGCTATATCGGGAGAAGAACTTGTTGTGGACCATAGACAGCCTAGATTTGCTCTGCTAAAAGGTTGGACATCTGAAGATCAGTTAAGACTTGTATAATAGTATCAGCTAGTTGTATTTAATTGTGGAATGTATGTAGCTTTTAATTAAGGTTTTAGTGATATGTTGTAATAGTTAGTTAGTAGCTGCTTGTTTCATACCACTACCTGTTAGAGATCCGGGTTAGTAGTGGGGTGTTGTATTATGACTTAATGTCTGGATATCAGCTTATATGTATTTAATTTTGGTTGTGGTGCCCCGATCTTGTTTTATGATCGGGAGGGCATAGTAGTATGGTTCACCTGATCAGTTTGGACAGGTTGAACATGTGTCTGTATTATTTCTTTAGTAGTTGAAATTGTTGTTGGTGTTGGAATGAATTGGTTTGGATTCAAATTACAGGTGGATAGTCCGTATTACGAACACTACATGCCGATATTTTCCAAAATTTCCCTGTATTAAAAATCCATTTTATCTAATTAAATCCAATAATTTATTATAAAAGTATATTTTTAGTATTGGGAAGTCGGGGCGATACAGGTTGGTATCAGAGCTGTCAGGTTTTGGTCACTGAAACAAGCCAGGATTAGGTATAGGATAGGTGTAGGATAGGATTTGAACCCTTATAAACATAGGATAGGTGCGATAAGTGTAGGTTATCAATAGGACGGTAGGTAATAGGTTTAGGATATTCTTTGATCGCTTTAGTACTTTCTTTTTGCGCGGTATCGTCGTCACAGGATGCTTCTGCAATCGGCATTTACTTTTAGTAGTTGGACTGTTAACAGTGTGCTTTGAACTCTAAAACTGTTGTGTCTATTGTTAACCTTATTGGTACCATAACCTTTATTTTCTTGCTATGTACGCATCTTTTATTATATTTCTGAGTTGTCTGAATACTTCCTGTTGAAATCTCTTGTTTAAGATAATACCTATGTTTCCCTGTTTCTTTACACCGTTATAAATCTTATGATCACAGACAACTCAAATTCCGAATTTGTAAACGTTATCTCTGTACATATTTGCCTGTTGTTTAATAATCTATTTTTTTTCTTACCAGAATCATGCCTCCAAAGAAGAAAACACCTACTACAAATCCTGAAAACCAGAACACTGGCAATCAAAATCTAGTTGATCCGACTATGACTCAAATTCTTCAACTACTTCAACAACAGACAGCCGCACTAGCTCAGCAACGACCCGCTCAACCAAATGTGACATTTAAAGCTTTTCAAGCCGTACACCCTCCAGAGTTCAAAGGTACTGTTAACCCTATAGAAGCTAGGGCTTGGCTGAATGAGATGGAAAAAGCTTTTGCTTTGGTAAGGGTAGGAGAAGAACAGAAGACTGAATATGCGAGCTATTTCTTGAAAGCTGAAGCAAACTATTGGTGGGAGTCAACAAAGCTGTTGGAAGGTGGAGTGATTACATGGCAGAGATTCACCGAGTTATTTCTCGAGAAGTATCTTCCAAGGTATATGCAAGATCAGCTGGAGATTCAATTCCTAGAGTTAAAGCAGGAGAACATGAGTGTGGGGGAATACGAGGCAAAATTCACAGAGTTAGCAAGGTTTGTTCCTGAATATCTTAATACTGAGGCGAAGAAAGCTAAGAGGTTTCAACAAGGTCTGAAGTCGTGGATACGTAGTAAGGTGGCAGTGTTTCGGCTAGAGAACTATGCAATGGTGGTGGAGAAAGCTATGATTGTTGAAGGTGAAAGTGAATTATATCAGAAGGAAAAGGTGGGAAAGAAAAGAAAGATCGGAAGTACTGAGGGAAGCCAGAACCTAAGAGGTGATAATAATAATAACAAATTCAAGCCAAGGAATGAAAGTCAATTTGACAGGAGCCGAGGTTTTCAGAATACTAATCAGCAATTGGCAATCAGACCAGCTCTACCTGAATGTACAACTTGTGGGAAGAAGCACTTGGGAGTTTGTCATAAACTAAGTATTACATGTTTTAAGTGCAACAAGAAAGGACATTACGCGGGAGAGTGCCCGACTTCAAAACCAGGGATAACATGCTACAATTGCGGGAAAATTGGTCATATTGCTAAAGATTGTGAAGAACCAGTGCAAATAGCACATGCTTTGAGGATAGTTGGACCCCCATCGGCAAATGCTTTGAAGATAGCTGGACCCCCAGTCCAGACCCGGATGTCTTCACCTAGGGCCAGAACTTTCAACATGACAATGCAGGATGACGTTCAGGAAACGGATGTTGTCGCAGGTACACTCCCTGTGAACTCAGTAGAGGCTAAAGTTTTAATTGATTCTTGAGCAACCAAGTCATTTGTTTCCAACAAGTTTGTTAGTAAATTGCGATGTGAAATTTGACCTTTAGAGCAAACTTTAGTGATAGAGGTGGAAAATCAAGATAGAGTCCCCGTTAAATTGGTGTGTCCTTAGTGTAATATAGAGATAGGTGGCTACTTTTCTATGCCAATTGGATACCCTTCGAAATGGTAGAATTCGATGTAACCTTAGGAATGGATTGGTTGGCTGATTATGATGCACAGATTGAGTGTAGAAAGAAGCAGGTAAGATTAAATGCGGAAGATGATAAAGAAGTAGTGTTTCAAGGGCAAAGGCAAGTAAAGAAATTTCTGAGTATTATGCAAGCTAAGAGGTTACTCAAACAAGGTTGTGAAGCGTATTTAGCACATGTGGTAGATGTAGAGAAGCAAGCACCAAAGATAGATGACATACCCATAGTTAACGAGTTCCCTGACGTTGTGGATATTATAGTTAGAGCTTTATTGGATTAAAATTTTGATTTTGGAATGGTATTGAGGGGTAGTGACCCCACGATAGTTTGTATTACGAATAAGATATACACTTTTCAACGTAAATGGTTATTAGTTTCGAAAAGGTTACTCAGTAAAACAATGGGATTGAGGATGGATAGAAGTTTCCCAATTATTCCCTCCTCGAGTAACATTGTACGTTGAAAGGGGAGTAAGAATGATTGGGGGATTTCTTGATATTCTTTTTCTAAAAGTTTTATCTGGGGCAACCTAAATAATTAGTAGGAGCGTGGAAGTGGTATCAATTGTTTTAGTCGCTTGGATTTCTTTTTAAAGATTTAATTAATTACCCGTTTACTACAGATTTCTTCGCTTATATTTGCGGCAGGTTAAGGCAGGTTTTGTTTCAGTATTGTATATGAATTGAATGAATTGGTTATGGATGATTGGATTAGTAATTGAGGTACTTTCATACAGGGCATAGTCCACTATACGAATAGGTCATGTCCGATTTTCGGTAGAAAAGGATCGTCACGTACGAGTGATAAGTGCTTAAAGTTAATGAGACTCAGAAACCAACGGTTTAAGTTTATTTTGAAGTTTGAAGGCTTACAGGAGGAGCCTAGCGAGATTTGAATTGATATAAAGGAATTCTAGATTGAAATAAATGACTTGGAAATTGAAAGGGAAATGTTTGAGAATACCGTTATATGTTTTCTTACGGTCGATTCTGAGGACAGAATCCTATTAAGGGGGGAAGGATATAACGCCCTAGAAATTTCGTAATAATAAATATTATTATTTAATATTAAATGTGGATTATTTGACGTGGAATTTTTTTAGGAAGGTTAAATATATGTGACGTGTTTATATGTTTATATGGTGATGTATATGTGAAATGTGAGTCCGTGTATTTTATTTGAATTTTTTTTTATGATCAAAAATTTATTTAAAACGAGCTTCATTGATCTTCGAATTTTTTTATAAAATCATTGGGGTCAGTAAAAATCATAAAGTCTTTTGTAATATTATCTTTGTATAATTATTTAGTTTTTAAAATTAGTGGGAGAATTATTTTGGATGTTTAAGTATTTTAAAATGATTTTAAGAGTTTTATTATATTTAATGGATCAAAACTTGTAAAATTCGTATTAAATTCATTTTTGATCCTAAAATTATTTTAAAAATATGTGGGTGTTTATAATTTCATACTCTTTATTGTAGAAATTTAAAAATTAGTTTTTCACCCGTTTTCCATTTTATTTTGATTTTTAAAAGTAATTAAATTGATTTTTAAAATGAATTCAGCACTATGAAATTTCATTTCATCCCTGTTTCTTTTTAATCAATAACCACAGCTCTTCCCCATTCTCAGGTACTATCTCGAAGCTTCTCTCTAAATAAAAAAAAATTCTTTCCCTTCAATCCCTTTCTCTCCCTCAAAATCTCTCCCTTTCTCCCTCAATCGGTCATCTCTCCCTCGCCTCTATCTTTTCCCAGCCCTGCTCGCGGTTATGCGTGTGTACAGCTGAGGGTTAATCGATTCTGTGGTTAGAGGGTTGTGTGATTTCATTTGGCATTTTAATGTGCTATACAGTGTGTTCGTGCGTTGATTCAATCGCGTGTATGTGCGTGCATTTTGCGTGTATACGTGCGTAGATGGGTGTGTAAGCTGCTGGGTTTGTGCCGAGTATGTGTCCTTGTGTGTGTATATATATATAGCCGAATGATTGTGTTAAACGACTTGGGGGTTTCCTGTGATATGCTTCTTGCGTTGACTGTGGTTGTGTTACAACGTGGATATGTGTGGATATAGAGGGTGTGTGCGTGTATCGTGTATCAATTATGTGAGTGTTGAGGTTTTGGGTGTATGTACAATTCCTTTTGAAGTTTTATTTTGAAATTAGAAATTCTGTTGTGGGATGTAGTTGTGTTAAATTATTGATGGCTGTGGTTCGATTGTGGCTGCAGGTGTGTGTTGCTGCGTTTTATGCATCAGTGGTGTCGTCGGGTGTATATGTTGAACTGTGAGCGTCTGTGTGTGTATCTCTTGTGTATTAACTTATTAGTGTTAACCTTGTTAAGTGTCTAGTGATGTGTTCTTTTATGTTGGATTATTGTAGATTGTACCAGGAATTGCGATTTTGTTTTTATGCTAGTAGTAGTGTTAGGTTGCTTCTTGTTTATTTGTGCCTATAAATATATTTGAAAGGCTTGCCTCTGGGGTTATATAATTTTTTGGTGTGGGTATATGTTGGTTTAAAGCATATGTAGAATTTATGATGCCTTGGTCTGAGATTTGTATTGGTGGTAGTTTGGTTTTGCAGAGGGAATGCTCTCGAACTTGTTGAGTACTATATGTGATTTTAAAAGTATATCGATAAGACAATTTCTTATATCCTATACGTACCCTCCTAATGATAATTGTTAAATTGTAATTGATAGTGGTAGAATGTACAGAGGATTTTGAATCTGATAATTGTTGGTTATTGTGTCGGTTATGGTCAGACTGGCAGTTACCCGTATAAAGGGGATGCCGTCAAAATTTTTCTAAAAATCTTAATTGTATTTTCTCGAGTATATGTATATATGTATGTACTACTAGTGTGGAGTGGTATTTAGATTATGCTTTATTTACATGATTATTTGTTAAATATTTATCGGTTATAATTATATGTTTATGTCAGGGGTATGTAGTAGAGATAAAATGACTAAGGTAAGTAAATTTAGTGGATTATCGCAAGGGTAGATTAAGATTAGATGTTCGAGCATTATATAGAATTCTGAAGTAGTGTTTTTATGTGTAGGTCCGAAGGACGTAGACTCAAGGAGTAAAGGAGAGGCTAAGGCTGAGAACTTGTGGAACTAAGTGATTAGAGTAAATGTATTCTGTTAAGGCAAGTAACTCGAACCTTCTACCGAAGTTCAGATTCTTTCAATTATTCATGGATTGTTGTTTAAATTCCTATAACTTACTGCTTACAAGTTATCGGTCAATTCTCTTGTACTATATTGTTAATCCGTATAAACTATTGCTTAAACCTTTGTACCTTCTCATTTACCCTCATAGATTACTGTTTAAACTGTTGTACCTCCTTGCTAATTCTATTTCTCGTTGAACTGCAAATCTTGTGGTATAACATACCTTTTGCATAAGCTTAGACATTATTTCATATCTATTCCCTTAATTCACACCAGCATTACTATACCTTATAACCCTTGATTAATCTTTAAATCCTTAAACCTTGTTGTGTGATATACCTTTTGTACTAGCTTAAACCTTATTTCATATCCATTTCCTTAAACCACACTAGCTTAACTATTCCTTGTAATCCTTGAATTAAACTTTAAATCCCTAACCATTGTTATGTCCTTAATTAATTAATTACCATTATTGCTTATACTCCTATTTTTCCCGAGCCATACCTTGTTCGATACTGCCTTGTATTACACCTCTAAAATGGTAATAACTTGATAAACCTTTATTTTTAAATACCTGTGAATCACACTTGAACCCTACCTTGCGAACCTTATACAATTAAATTGGATTGTTTACTTGATTTTTAGTCACTTATCCTTTAAATTAAATTGAAAGTTTCCCCGCTCTGAATTATTGCATAAGAATTCTATCCATCGAAAATTGCTTCATTATATGGACATTTAATTAATTATTTTAATTAGCGTAAGAGGCTAGGGTGGACCTAGTCCAGCACTTTAATTTGGCGTAAGAGGCTAGGGTGGTCCTAGTCCAGCAACAGAGGCCAATGTGTTGCCTAATTGGGAACCCAATTTTTTTAAAGTCCAGAGGGACCTAGTGTCCGGTATGGGGACATTACGTGGCTGATCACCCGTATTGTCCGGTTTTAATAAAAAGCTTAATTTAATTAAAATGTTTTAAAGGTGGAAATATGCTATGAAAAGAGAATTGATTGCTCTCTCTTTCTCCTTACCTTGGAAATGGATTATAAATTGTCAAATATTGGAAGAGCTCAAAGAATGATCCCTATAATGTTATATCCATATTTTTGTTATTGATTCCTTTGCATCTATATTGTTACTTGCTGAGCATTTGGCTCACTTCTTGCTATTGTTTCTAACCCTTTTTCAGTTAAAGAAGAAAAAGATACAAATTAGAAGCTATATCGGGAGAAGAACTTGTTGTGGACCATAGACAGCCTAGATTTGCTCTGCTAGAAGGTTGGACATCTGAAGATCAGTTAAGGCATGTATAATAGTATCAGCTAGTTGTATTTAGTTGTGGAATGTATGTAGCTTATAATTAAGGTTTTAGTGATATGTTGTAATAGTTAGTTAGTAGCTGCTTGTTTCATACCACTACCTGTTAGAGATCCGGGTTAGTAGTGGGGTGTTGTATTATGACTTAATGTCTGGTTATCAGCTTATATGTATTTAATTTTGGTTGTGGTGCCCCGATCTTGTTTTATGATCGGGAGGGCATAGTAGTATGGTTCACCTGATCAGCTTGGACAGGTTGAACATGTGTCTGTATTATTTCTTTAGTAGTTGAAATTGTTGTTGGTGTTGGAATGAATTGGTTTGGACTCAAATTACAGGTGGATAGTCCGTATTACGAACACTACATGCAGAAATTTTCCAAAATTTCCCTGTATTAAAAATCCATTTTATCTAATTAAATCCAATAATTTATTATAAAAGTATATTTTTAGTATTGGGAAGTCGGGGCGTTACACTCGGCTTCTTCTCTTTAATCATTTGATAAGGAGTGACACCATGTTTGTTGATTAGAGTAATGTTCTGAGTGTAGCATGCTGTGTTGACTGCTTCTGCCCAGAAATATGTAGGTAGTTTTGATTCCTCCAATATTGTTCTGCCGGCTTCAATAAGAGTTCTGTTCTTTCTTTCAACTACTCCATTTTGTTGGGGTGTGCCAGGAGCAGAGAATTGTTGAACTATTCCTTTGTATTTGCAGAACTCTTCCATTACTGAATTCTTGAATTCAGTTCCATTATCACTTCTTAGAATCTTGACTTTGTACTTTGTGCCAGTTTCGATGAGTCTTACATGGTCCAAGAGTATCTCTGCAGTTTCATCTTTTCTGTGCAGAAAATACACCCAGGTAAATCTAGTATATTCATCAACAATGACTAGAGTATACCTTTTCTTACTGATGGACATAACGTTGACTGGTCCAAACAAGTCAAGATGTAACATGTGATATGGTTCATCAATTGAGGATTCAGATTTACTCTTGAATGATGTCCTTCTCTGTTTAGCCTTCTGACAAGCATCACAGAGTCCATCAGGAGTATATAACGCCTTTGGTAATCCTCTTACCAAATCTTTCTTAACCAACTCATTGATATTGTTAAAGTTGAGATGAGAAAGCTTCTTGTGCCAATTCCAGCTTTCATCTACTGTTGCTTTACTGATGAGACATGTTGAGGGACCATCAGTATTGGTGTAGACATTGGCTTCATAAATGTTACCACGTCTTTGACCAGTCAAGACAATCCTTCCAGATGTTTTACTGATCACTTCAAAGTGAGTATCATTGAAGTCGACATGATAACCTCTGTCTGTGATTTGACTCACACTAAGCAGATTGTGTTTGAGTCTGTTCACCAGAGCTACTTTTTCAATGATGACATTTCCAATGATTATATTGTCATATCCCAAAGTTTGTCCAATGTTGCCATCTCCATAAGACACTGTTGGTCCAGCTTTCTCCTCAAATTCTGATAGCAAGGTTTTGTTTCCCGTCATGTGCACAGAGCATCCACTATCCATGACTAACAAATTTTTCTTTTTACCCTACAATCAGAAACACAAAGAGCTCAGTTAGAATTTTTAAGAACCCACACTTGTTGGGTTCTTTTTGCATGCAATTTAACACTATTAGCAGCAGAAATCTTTTTAACAAAAGCAGTTCTGTCAGATTTAAATCCATCAGAATTTGCTTCGTCATTATCAGAATTAATAGATGCATGCTTAGTATTCAGACTCTTTGTTTCTACCAGAATTTGCACTTTTATTAATTTTGGCAAGGGATCATAATAGTTGTAGTACAAACTATGGTATTCTTCACATGTATAGATAGAATGCCATTTACTGCCACAGTGAAAATAAGGATTCTGTGGTTTATAAAATACTGATCTATTCCTAATGTCAGACTTAAGAACTACAGTAGCCTTCTTTTTACTCCTCCTGCAATCAATAGCAAGATGATTAGAGTTACCACAATTAAAGCATGTTTTCCTTGGTGCATTTGGAATATACTTATAATTATTCTCTTTGTTTATTCCAATTTTACCATTTCTATTCCTCTTAGCAGTAGTGGTTTTCTCTCTATCTGTCACTTCACAGATTCTGTCTCTGAGTTGTTTCTTAGACAAAAGACCTATATTTTTGACAGATTTAGACTTAGAATTCTGTGTAGAAGTAGATCCCTTTTCTAAAGTAGAGTTGGGATTTTCTGGATACACATACTTGACAGGTTTTAATTTGGTCTTTGTTCTTTCCATTACATGTCTATAGGTTTTTGGATTTGTTGACTCATTCACAACAACTCTTCCTGATTTAGTTGTTTCAGCAGTAACAACTTTAACTTTATTTTTCTTTTTGTCCTCTAGTTTATAACCTAGACCTTCTTTCCAGTTCTTATCTGTGATAAGATCGTGTGTTTTCTTTCCAGAGTGTGTCCAGGTTCTGAGTTTCTCATTAGCTTCATTAAGCTCCTTTTCAATTGCAGTACATTTAAACTCCATTTCTAGCTTCATGTGCTTAGCCTTATCACATTCATTTTGTACTTCTTCCATGAAGAGTAACTCAGCTTCTAGATGAACATTTCTTTTAGTCAATTCTGACATCTCAGATATTATTCTAGCATTTTCAAGAGATTGACTTTTAAAGCTAATATATAGAGACTTTAAGAAAGATCTCAACTCAGAGACATTATCAGTGTCAAAATCAAAAACAACTTCAGGTACCTTATTTTCAGGAGCAGCAATCTCATCCACATTTGCCATTAGTGCATAGTTCACTTTTTCTTCTTCAGAGTCTGAGGAAGAGTCCATCCAATCCTTGCTAGATGAGATTAGAGCTTTGGTTTTGGCCTTTTTGCATTCAGTTGCAAAGTGACCCATTCCATCACAATTGTAGCATTTGACTTTTGACTTGTCAAACTTGCTACTTTTGCTTTCATTCTTCTTGTACCTGTTCTTGTAAGTATTGACAGGTTTCTTCTTAAAGTTGCCTTGTCTCCTAGCCTTTCTGAACTTCATCTTCTTGAAACCCTTGACTATCATAGCAACCATTTCCATCATATCAGAATCAGTAGAATCATCATCAGTATCAGTATAAGGATTTGCATCAGGATCTAATGATGAGTCATCAGTGTTGGACTCAACGACTCTACTTCTCCTTCTTGAAACCTCCATGCTTTTTCCTTTTGATTTTGATTCAGCATTCAAAGCAACAGCCTTTGCTCTTATTCTTCCTCTGTTGAACCTCAAGATCATGGGTTCTTAGCATCCCATAGACTTCATCAAGAGATACAGTATTAAGATCATACTGATGCCTAATGATAGAGGTTTGAGTATCCCACTCCTCAGGCAGAGCTCTCTGAAACTTGGTATTTGAGTCTTCTGGATCATACTCTTTACCCACCAGAGATAGATTATTCAATAGTGTTAGAAATCTATCATACAAATCAGTGAGACTCTCATCAGATTTTGCATCAAACTGCTCGTACTCTTGAATCAACAGAGCCCTTCTGTTTCTTTTGATAGATTCAGTACCCTGGCATTGAGTCTCCAAATTTTCCCAGATTTCCTTAGCAGTTTTACATGCTATCACTCTATTTGCAATGACAGCATCAAGATTATTATGAAGAATGTTCTTCACCTTTGCATCTCTGAGTACTTCAGCCTTTTCCTCAAGAGTCCATTCAACCTTTGTCTTCTGAACATAGTGCTCAGGTATAGTATCTGTTCTAGCAACCAGTCTCTTAGGGATATATGGTCCATCATATATTCGATCGAGATAGTTAGGATCAGTTGCCTCCAGATACATCAACATCTTTACCCGCCATGTGGGGTATTCAGCCTTTTTGAGAACAGGGATTTTAATATTTTCATACTTGCTTGTCGACATGTTAAGATAGTTTCTGATTGTAGTAAATCAGTTTGCTCTGATACCAATTGATGCCCAGTAATTAACAATTGTAGAAAGGGGGTTGAATACAATTGTATAAGATTTTCGACTTAAACAGAAGTAATAACACAAGTATGAATATATAACAGCTTTATTAACTCTGATATAAAACTGTTACAAACTCTCTCAAGAAATTCTTATGTTCTTGAGAGCTGCTAGGTTACAAGATAATTCGTGTAAGCGATTACTCTTAAGTAAAACCTAAAATGTGTTTATATACAGTACACAGATACACTATCAATTACAAGATATATCAAATCAATTACATACGTTTCTTAATACATATCTTGAATGATAGCTGCATTCCTATAAATCAGGAATCGACATGTCAATCTTCCTAGATTCCTGGACTGATGTATATCCTCATGAAATCCTGATCAGCTTCCAATCCTGATGACAACACAATCCTGACGGTGCAATACTGATGACGTCAGCATCAGTATCTGATCAGTAGTCCAGGTCCTGATCATCACTTGAATCAATATCTAACAATCTAAAAGAATTTGGATTTCTAATATATTTGTATATTTTTAGATTAATAATGTACAAAAGAATTTAAATCAAAGGTAAATACCCTTCTTATTATTTGAAGATACCGTTCTTATTATTTCGTTTTGATTATATAAATAATGAACTTATATTTTGTTTTGATTATCAAAATACCCTTCTTATTATTTGAAGATAGTTCTACTAACAACTAAATATAGTTTTAATAATGAGTGTAAGAGTGGTTTTGTCCAAAATTTTGGTAATCGGTAATATGGCCTTCAGTACGACAAAATAAATAATAAACGTTAGATCATAAAATGAATAGATGAAAAACGATGGATGTAACATAAAAAATATTTTATTTTTAACATGTAAACTAAAAAATGTATTTATACTGAAATACGAAAAAAGTGCATGTCAATGATTTAAATCATATAAGTTGGTTTTTTACATTGAACAAGATTATCAATGTAAGTCTTTTACACTGAATAGGATTAATGTAAAAATTCATAATTATATTTTCACTTGATATTATGAATGTTTCCATTTCAATAATAATTGTTAAATCATCACTAAATTAAAGTTAATTTTGTGAGCTTCGGATGAGCCTAAAAATCATCCAAATCTGATTTCTAGATCTCAAGATAGAGTCCAAATAGTAAATATGAACTTTTTTTAATATTAATAAAATATAAATAAAATTCAATTGTATCCTTTTTTAATTATATCCTTTTCATATTATAATTTTTTTTTAAAATTCAATTCTAATACAAACTTTTTTAATTTTATCCTTTTTAGATTATAATTTTCTTTTTAATACGATATAATCTTGATCGTCTATTTTTAAAAATATTAGATTTAACGGTTGTGATTATTTTGGTAGTACAGTGACCAAACCAAAAGACCAAACTAAAATTATGGATAAGATCCTCTTGCGCTTATTATATATAAGGATATAATTTAAAATGACAAATGTTTTTACCTTAAAATTATGGGCTTTTTTCATAAATAAATAGGGAAAAGTAAATTTTTGCACATTTACTTTTGTTAAGAATAGCTATTTGCAATTTTACTAAACTAATTTTCTAAATTGCAAAAATAATAGAAATTAGGGCACCACTTCCCCCCTGCCTAGCCTGCCCAGTTCGACTCTTTTTTTTTAAGATGGGGTGCTTTTTTGGTGAATTTAGGTTGCAAGGCCCTGCAGGGGCATATTCAACTGAATGCAACTAAATTTCTGATTTCAAGTTCCATTTTTCAATTGTCATTTTCGACCTCTTTTTTGAACTCTCTCTCTCTATAGAGAGAGAGTTCAAAAAAGAGGTCGAAAATGACAACTGAAAAATGGAACTTTCTTATGCAACTGAATGCAACCACATGCAACTAAATTTCCGACTGCAACCACATGCAAATGAATGAAACTTTCATTTTTCAGTTACATTCAGTTGAATATGGCCCCTGGTGGGGCCTTGCAACCCAAATCCACCAAAATCACCCACCTTAAAAAAAAGTTGAATGTGGTTGCATTCAGTTGAATGTGGTTGCATTCAGTTGAATATGGTTGCATTCAGTTGAATATGGCCCCTGGCGGGGCCTTGCAACCCAAATCCACCAAAATCATCCCACCGTAAAAAAAAATTTGCATGTGGTTGCATTCGGTTGAATGTGGTTGCATTCAGTTGCAACTCAACTCCACCAAAATAGCACCCCACCTTAAAAAAAGTGGTTGCATTCGGTTGAATGTGGTTGAATGTGGTTGCATTCAGTTGCAACTCAAATCCACCAAAATAGCACCCCACCTTAAAAAAATGTCTTGAAGTCTGTTTAAGTCGGTTGGGAAAGAAGGGGGGAGGGGTGAGGGTTAGTATTTTTGCAATTTCGAAACTTAGTTTAGTAAAATTGCAATTAAGAAAGTATAAGATAGTAAATATGCAATTAAATAAAGGAGATGGTATTTTTGCAAATAGAAACTTTAAACCTAGTATTTTTGGTAAATACTCTAAAATTATTAAGTGTAACCTATTTATATTTATATTATTATATTTTATATAATAAGCATAATAGGAATTTTATCCATAATTTTTTTGTTCATTGTACTGCCAAAATAATCTCAAGATTATATCATATTAAATTATATCCTATTATATTATATTATATCCTATTATATAATAAGAGTAAGAGGGATAATAAGAATGTACTACCAAAGGTCAATGGATCGATTCTTATCGGTTACGTAACAATAATACCTTTATATATGTTAAGCATAAAACGACTCTTATATATAATTTTGGTCTCTATACCGTCAAAATAATCTCAACCGTCAAATTCAATAATTTTAAAAATTGACGATCAAAATTATATGTTAACTCGAATAACTTGTAGAAGGGGGGGTTGAATACAAGTTATATAATCGTGTCTGATTTTTTGCTTGATTAGATGAACAAGAATAAACGAATGAATCAAACTTTGTTTGTATTAAAATAAATCAAATACAAACTCTACCAAAGGTGTACAATACCTTTAGCAGCTGCTGACAATACAAATCTCTCTCTCTCTCTCTCTCTGTTTGTTTCGAACTATCGAATACAAACCTTATACAAAGCTTCACACGATATGCACTCTAAAATTCACAACTCGCTAATTTTACAATGATATTGAGAGAGTATTTATAATGCTACCTATCAACTAATAACAGAATTATAATCTATCTATGACAATGTTCTGCCGTCCAGTTGATAGTTTCCATCAATAGAGAATTCGTTTCCTTCACGATATCTTCTTGCTTGTTTTTCAAAACAACGATCCTGTTTTATAGCACTTGCCAGTTTCTATAGAATCCATAATGACATCATCAGTAACACGACTGATATCAGGATTTCCCATTGCATCAGGATCTGATCATCCCATCAGTATTTGATCAGGATCTGACTTGCTGTATCAGGATCTGCTCTTAGTTCCTGAAATGTAGTCTCTGACGCACTATTCCTGACTAACCTCCACAAATTACTGTCTAACACATATATCCTATACAAAGTGCTAAATCCTTTATAAGATCAGGATATACAAGAAGTATATGCAAAATTCTATTCTCAACATCACAACTTATGAATTATTCCTAACAATCTCCCCCTATTTATGCTTTAGAATGTGAAGCATAAATCTAAGTTGTGGATGTCAAAACATTTAACAATACAACCAGAATAGAATTTATGAATTTAAGATCATGAAGTTAAGTACCTCCTTCTTCAGATGTAGACATGTATCTAGTACTTAGAAGAAAGAATTCAATTATTTGATGCTTCTTTTCCTTTACCACTTCCATGATGAAATTTACCAACTCTGTCACCCTTAATTCTGCTCCCAGTCTGTTTATCTTCCCCAGTCTGTTGTTGTTGTTGTTTCTGAATTGTCTTTATCTCCCCCTTTTTGACATCATCAACAATAATACCAAGAGATTCAGTAACAAAACAAATAATATTCATCAGAACTGCTTGATTGTCCATAATAGTGACTTGGTTATCTTCAAGAATTTGAAGTCTCGATTGAATATCACTTTGAGATTTTTGAATGTTTCGAAGAATTTCAGAATTGACTTCAATGTTGGAAGTGCTTGTTGTATCTTCAGATTCAGATGCAGAAAGAACCTTATCTTCAAGTCTTGTAGAAGAAGTTGCCTGTATATAATGATATTCAAGTAATAATACTTGAGTAGAAGTACAAACATCTTCATCTTTCTGATCTGGAGCTGAAGTATGATCATCCTGTCCTTCACCAGTATTCTGTGTACCAACATCTACATAACCTGACTCCTCCTTAGATTGATCAGATACTGTTGATGTCTCAATTCTAGCTGATATTGGAAGTACATACAAAGGAATACTAGGATCATTAGAAATATCTTCTAGTACTGGTTGAGTAGAAATTTGTCTTAGCCTTTCACCTCTTCTGTTGATGATTCCTGCAAGCCTTTCTTTCTGTTTCTGAGCTTTAACTTCTGGCTTTGCATTGTGATGTGCTAAGTCATTCTTCTCATACATCTTGATAAAAGAATAAGTACCAGCATCCATACCATGATTTTCAGACCAAGATTCAGGAATCAAACGATGGTGGTTTCCTAACTTTCTCTCCCTCACTATGGAGTTGATCATCCATACCCTCATTCTCACTTTGACTATCTAAAGTCAACACTCTTTCTACCTCTCCTTTTGCCTGGTCAGGAGCCAGCCTCTTTATGTGTGGATCTATGTCCATCTTTTCAAGTGTATCACTCAAATTTGGATAAGTGCTCTCATGACCTACAGAAAAATAGGGGTTAGAAGAAGTTTTTATACCTGAACTCACATGGAGAGAGGGTTCCTCATATGGCATGGGGCTTGAGGTTTTCTCCAAGGAGTGAGCTGCTATAGTCTCTGAACCCTTACAAACATCTACTTTCTTTCCAGAAACTACAGGCTCCAGTATACCACTTTCAGGTTTTACACCAGACTCTGATGTCTTTAGTAATACTTCATTAGACACCATAGCTAGTATGTCACCGTCTTTAAGTGTTGGTTGCTGAGACACACCCTCAAGGTTGATAGACTCTGAAAGAACAATATTGGTTTGATCTTCAGAAAAATCAATCAAAGTCATTCCTCCCATATCATAGGGTTTCTCACTTGCAATTTCGGTCATCACAGAAGACCCTTCAGCATCATCAATTACAGTTCCTGAGTCATCCAACCTCTGACTAGATGGTTCTTGTGTTGCAGTGATTGTGATATGATCTATTCTACTATTCACCACTGGTGCAATAGTATCTTCTGTTGACTGCTTCCCTCTATCAACTACCTCCTCTTGTTCACCTTGAGCTGAAGCATCTTCAACAATGACATCCTTGTCAAATAGATATGCATGAAGTGATTGAAGTGCAACATTCTTAGGAAGTCCAAATTTCTTGTGTAATTCCTTTCTGACTGGAAAGCTTCACTTGTAGAGAAATAAGTTCCATAGCCAGTCTGTATGTCAATGTACTTTCCCATGAAGAATCAAGATCCAGATCTCTCTTGTCAGATACTGACTTGGATATAGCCTTATTTGTAGAGACCTGCATAATGTTAGTTGGACTTGACACTGTGTGTGTAGGTGACAAATGAATCTTTCTCCTTGTTCTCCTAGTATAGTGAGCAACAGATTTGTCTTGAGAAGACTCAAGAGGTGTAGACACAGAAGTGATCTTGGGATGAGATCTTTTTTCAATAGACACAGTCTTTTGAGAGACAGTATCCAGTAACTGTTTTCCCTTTTTAAGAACTACAGCCTTTTGGGAGACTGCAGCCTGGCTGTGACTAGATGTTCCATCTCTTTGTCCTAGCTTAGAAAGTTGAATTGCAGCCTTCAATTCTGCTCTCTCAGCAAGAGATATATTATCATCATCTTCACTAGAACTACTACTTGAAATGACAAATCTTCTCTTCCTTACAACTGATGTCTTTTGAGAAACACCAGAGGTTGGTTTCTTTGAAACAATAGGTTGTGGATCAAAATTTGGTTCTAGACTTGTTTCAGAGACTATAATGTCTTTGGCTACTTGGGTAGACACAGGGGGGTTCTCCTCCAATTGAGATTCCTGAGTCATTTCACCACCAAAGAAAGAAGAATTATAGATAGTAGGAAGATGAGTTCTTAGAAGTACCTGAACATGATTTGGATAGTGTAATGCAGGTATTTCATCTAGATTCTTTTCACTGTCCTTCTTTGTAATGTCAGAGAAAATTCTCTTTTGCTGTACATAAGAAGAAACACAATATTCTCTACCAAATCTAGCTTCAACATCATGAATGAAATGGTTAATAAATAGTTGCATGAATCTGTGATAATAAACCATATTCCTGTCATGATCTCTTGACCCAAGTTTAATACACATCTGATTTAAGATAATGTGACCAAAATTAATTACTCTGTTATAAAGCAAGCCATATGCAATATGTGATGTAACAGCAGTAATTTGTTGAAAAGAACTACATTTACCAGTAAAACATTTAGCAATTTGATCAAAGAAGAAAGACCATTCTTTCCTAAGAAAAGATCTATTTAACTGGCTCATGTTATCTAGAGGTCCATCATAACATAATTTAGATAACATAGTTCTCACATCATCATCAGATGGTACATTCTCAAAATTCGTACTAAATTAACAACAAATTCAGTAAGATCAAATGAGTCTTGTCCTAAGTGTAGAACAATCTTACCTGATTGACTCTGAGTAGAGTCAATTACCTCAGCATTCTCCCAAGCTTGTGAAACAGCTACTTGATTAATTTGTGGAGATGCTGTCAAGGCATAGCTTAATGGTCCTTTCGCCATAAAGTCCATTATCGGGTGAAAATCAGTTGACACCCCTTCCTTGTTGGTGATAGCTGCAACATGATTGTTCATCATAAAATCAAAGTCACCAAACTTGAAAGCTACTGATTTGGGTAGTCTTCTTTGAGTTGCCATTTTGATCTGAAAAAAACTTAAGAAATCTTTGAAATTGATTAGTGATTTTGAGAACTCGAGAGTGTTTTTGATTTAGAGAATGAAATTAGATAAAGCAATTACACGATTAGAGTGTCAAAATAATTATATTTCAAAAATCCTTCAGACCCATTATCCCACGTTGACACGTAGGTTGACAGGTGTCAGTCCCTGAAAAATGCAGTTACCTACGACTTTTGGAAAATAAAATCCAAAAATAATTTCAAGTAAATAAGTCAAGGTAAAATCAAAATAAAAATCAATACTGATCAGCTTCCTTTTCCTGATGTGATCTTCTCATTAGGATAATCACACGATTCAATGTGATTTCTGAATAAAAAGAATTACTAATCCTGATGTGAACACACTTGTATTCCTGATCAATATCATCCTGATTCCAGAGACTAAATGAAGTTTCCACATGGCATTTTCTTTTACCTGTAAAAGAGATAAATAAAATCTGAACAAAATCAATTGGTTAAATTCATTCAATATTTCTTGAAAATACAAGAAATATAGTCACACATAATTATGACTATCTGCATTGATATTTCCTAAACGACTGTTCAGCTTCTCATGTCTTTCTATAAAAGAAACCGACATCTTATGCCATTCTCCAAAACCTTTTCATTCTTTTCTCTTTCCATCATGACTTCCAACCCAAATCTTCATATGAACCCTAGCTTTTGGTTCATTACCACTGAGAAGTTCTTTACTCTTGATGATCAGGAGCAAGTAAACTATCTCCTAGAAAAGATGACTTTTCTCATTGAGTCAGATATAGTTGGTCTTAACCCAGATAATTTCCACAAATCTCCTCTAAAACATTTACCAGTTGGATACAATCCTCCTCTAATCTCTACACACCTTGAGGATGAAGAATTTGGTGAAGAGTCTAAGGTTGATCTTGATGGAGATGCTATTCATCTTCTTCAATAAGCATGAAGATGAGTCAGCTGCTTTCATTCAAGTCGCCCAGATAAGAAATCCAATCTTGAGATGCTCCTTGTCCTGAAGTCGATCGTTGAGGATTGAAGCAGTAACAGCTTTAGACAAGAATAGAATTATCAGTAGTAGTTAGACAAAAGAAGAATTGTATTTCATTTTCATTTATGTAATGTTTTTGATTAATGAAAATACAAGTTTTCATAATATTTACTTGTCTATCGTTGTTTATTGACTGACATGAATAATGATATAAATTATCAGTATGCATGTAATAAAACTTGCTAACATAGACTTAACAAAACTCAGAATTAAACCACTAAATAACATGAACTTCAGAATTTGAAACAGTAAGACACACAAATTTCACAATCCTGATACTGACGATACAATCCTGATGTCAATACTGATGACGTCAGCATACTGATAGCAATCCTGATCCTGATGTTTTATTAATACGTCTATCATACTGAAATTTATTAAGATAAAATGTTACAGCTTAAGCATTTAACAATCAAGTATAGATCCTGACAAAATATCAAGTCTATAAGCTGAAACAACATACCTTGCTACTTATGCAGATGTTAAAGGTCTAAAAATTTAACATTCCTAACTCACTAACCAATCTAATGAATGTAGCCTCATCAAGTGGTTTAGTTAGAATATTTGCAAGCTGTTTGTCAGTAGGAACAAAATGAAGTTCCACAGTACCATTTTCAATATGTTCTCTAATAAAATGATACCTGACATTAATGTGCTTAGTCCTTGAGTGTTGAACTGGATTTTCTGGAATTTTGATAGCACTAGTATTATCACAAAACATAGGAATATTACTAAGTGTCATACCATAATCCATCAACTGATTTCTTATCCAAAGGAGTTGAGCACAACAACTGCCTGCTGCAATGTATTCAGCTTCTGCAATTGAGGTTGAAACTGATTGATGCTTCTTGCTTGCCCAAGAAATCAATCTGTTTCCCAAGAATTGACATGTACCTGTAGTGCTTTTCCTGTCTATTTTACATCATGCATAATCAGAGTCTGAATAGCCAATTAGGGAGAAATCAGATTCTCTAGGATACCACAAACCAAGATTTGGAGTTCCCTTGAGATATCTAAAAATTCTCTTCACAGCAATTAAATGAGATTCCTTATGATCACTTTAGAATCTAGCACATAAATAGGTAGAGAACATTATATCTGGTCTACTTGCAGTTAGATATAACAGTGAACCTATCATGTCTCTATAGCTAGTGTTATCAACACTCTTTCCCTTAGAATCAGAATCTAGCTTAGTGGTTGTTGCCATGGGTGTCTTTGCAATTGCACAATTTTGAAAGTCAAACCTTTTTAAAAGATCTTTGATATACTTTGACTGATTAATGAAAATACCAGTCTCAGTCTGTTTGACCTGCAAGCCTAAAAAGTAATTTAGTTCACCCATCATGCTCATCTGATACTTAGACTGCATAAGCTTGATAAACTTAGCACATAGCTTTTCATTAGTAGAACCAAATATAATATCATCAACATAAACATGAACTAAAAGCAAATCACCTTTTATCTTTCTAAAGAATAGAGTTTTGTCAATTGTACCTCTGTGAAGCCATTTTCAAGAAGAAATTTAGACAAAGTCTCATACCATGCTCTTGGTGCCTGCTTTAGTCCATAGAGTGCCTTGTCAAGTTTGTAGACATGATTTGGAAACTTTGGATCAACAAAACCAAGTGGTTGTTGCACATACACTTCTTCATCAAGTTTGCCATTTAGAAAAGCACCCTTTACATCCATCTGGTATACCTTGAATTTTGAATGAGCTGTAAATGCAAGAAACATTCTGATTGCTTCCAATCTTGCTACAGGTGCAAAGGTTTCATCATAGTCAATTCCTTCTTCCTGAGAATAACCTTTGGCCACCAATCTTGCTTTGTTTCTTACAATCATACCAGATTCATCTAGCTTGTTTCTGAAAACCCATTTAGCACCAACAATAGATTTATCTTTAGGTCTTGGTACCAGTTTCCAAACTTTGTTCCTCTCAAACTCATTCAATTCTTCCTGCATTGCTATTACCCAATCAGGATCCTGTAAGGCTTCTTCAACCTTCTTAGGTTCATTCTTTGAGAGAAAACAATTGTACAAGCATTCATTTTGAATTGATCTTCTAGTTCGAATACCACTATTTGGATCACCAATTATCAAATCCTCAGTATGATCCCTTGTCCATTTTCTAACAGGTGGTAGATTGCTCCTGCTAGACTCTCCCCCTAAGTTAGTGGTATTTCTTGTAGAAGAGTGTTCATTTCCTTCAAAAGCTCCCCCTTGATCAGTAGAATCATTGGATTCAATACTGCTGCTAGTTTCTGATCTTCCTTCATTAGACTCTGAAGGATCAGTTCCTGATGAAGTAGACTCTGAAAGACTAGTTTGATCCTGACCAGTACTGTGTTCTCCTTGATTGAATTGCTCCCCCTCAACAGTAGCATTCCTTTGAGAAGCAATATAGATTTCCTCTGGAGAACCTTCATCATCATTGGAGAGAATCTCAGAATACTTAAGATTTTCAAATTCCAGATTGTCATGGCTTTCATCGGTTTGAAAAATTCCAAACTTCTTATCATCAAATGCAACATGAATTGATTCCATAACAATGTGAGTTCTGAGATTGTATACTTTGAAGGCCTTTGATGCTGAATATCCTAGAAAGATTGCTTCATCCGATTTGGCTTCAAATTTTCCAAGTTGTTCTGGATGAACTTTCAGGACATAGCATTTGCATCCAAAGATGTGAAAGTATTTCACACTTGGTTTCTTTCCTTTGATCAGCTCATAGGGAGTCTTACCATGAGCATTTACCAATGTACAGTTTTGAGTGAAACATGTAGTGTTTATAGCTTCTGCCCAGAAATAGGTTTGAAGCTTTGCATCTGCAAGCATGGTTCTTGCTGCCTCTATGAGAGTTCTGTTCTTTCTTTCTACTACACCATTCTGCTGAGGTGTTCCAGGTGTAGAAAACTGTTGAGTAATTCTTTTGTCTGCACAATACTCCTCCATTGTAGAATTCTTAAATTCTGTACCATTGTCACTTCTGAGCACTTTGACCTTGTACTCAGAGCTATTTTGAATATTCTTGACAAGTTCAATGATTTGCTGAAGAGCTTCATCCTTGTTGTGTAGAAAGAATACCCATGTGAACCTTGTGTAATCATCCACTATAACTAGAGCATATCTTTCTTTTTGATAGACATAATGTTTACTGGACCAAATAAATCAAGATGCAGCATGTGAAATGGTTCAGTAATTGAATTTTCTGTCTTGCTCTTGAAAGTGGTTCTTCTTTGTTTTCCAAGCTGACAAGCATCACAAAGTCCATCTTGCACATAATTTGCCTGAGGTAGGCCTCTCACCAGATGGTGCTTAACAAGTTGATTAAGCTTCTTGAAGTTGAGATGTGAGAGCTTCTTGTGCCAGTTCCAGCTTTCATCATTTGATGCCCTGCTGTAAAGACATCTGACAGTTCCTGTAGATGTGTCACTCAAGCTGGCTTCATATATGTTACCATGTCTCTGACCAGTCAAAACAATGTCTCCATTCTTCATATTCAAGATTTTGCATCCTTTACTGTCAAAGATTGATTGGTAACCCTTATCACCCAGTTGACTTATGCTTAAAAGTGTGTGTTTCAAGCCTTCAACCAGTGCTACGTTTTCTATGATGACATTCCCCAAAATAATTGAGCCATATCCCAGAGTTTCTCCTTTGTTACCATCTCCAAAGGATATTACTGGGCCAGCTTTCCTCTCAAACTTTGTAAGCAGGGACTTCTTTCCAATCATATGTCCAGAGCATCCACTGTCCAAGATAATTGAATGCTTCTTTCCAGTGCCCTGCAAACAAAAAGTAGCTAGTTAGAATTTTTTAGGACCCAACTTTGATTGGATCCTTTCTTACTAACTTTTGAACCAACAGGCTTTGAAGATTTTGCTTTTAATTTACCTGTTGTAGAGTCAACCTTAGACTTTGATTTCACAAACTGTTTGTGACTAGAAGTTTCAGATTTCAGAGAATAATAGTCATAATACAGTTCATGATATTCCTTACAAATATAAATGGAATGAAGTAAACTACCACAATGATAACAGGGTTCTTGTGGCTGGTATTGAATTCTCTGAGTCTTGGGGAATCTGGACTCAGTTTTCCAAGAAGGTTTTTGATTGCAGTCTAGGGCCAAATGATTATAATTTCCACATTTATAGAATTTCTTCCTAGGTGCATCAGGTACATTCTTGTAATTATTCTCTTTGTTAATACCTTCTTTTCCATTCATATTTCTTCTGATCTTGCTAGACTCTGAAATACTTTCTAGTCTCTGTTTCAACTGAGACTTAGACAGAAAACCTATGTTGACATTCTTAGGTTTTTTTAACACTCTTTCATCTGAACTGCTATTGTTAATTCTTTTGTGCACAACTGGGGTACCTTTAGAATCAACAAATTTAACATGTTTAGGTTCAGAAACTATCTTCTTACCTTCAGACTTAGATGTGCTAGCTTCAATTTTACTATTATCATTGACAATAGCTAAAGTATCTTCTTGCCTAGCCTTATCAAAACCTAAACCATTAACTTTACCAAGAATTTGATTTTCAATGATTTCTTGAGTCTTTTTACCAGAATTGTTAATGGTTTTAATCACATCTCTCTCTTCCTCTAGTTCTTTTCTGACATAGTCATAAGCCTCAAGAATAACACCATAATCATGCTTAGCTTTATCAGAACTTAACCTATATTTTTCCATTTGAATTAACTCAGATTCAAGAAAATTATTTCTACTAACTGATTCATCATTCTTAGCCTTAAGTTCATCTTTTTCACTAGCAAGAATTTTGAAATTAGTCATAAGATTTTTAAACTCAATATGAATAGATCTAATATCATCAGAATCTAAGCTATCAAATGAATCAAGAGAGTGAAGTGATACCTTAATAGAAGATGAAGAAGTTTTCTTTGGAGATCCAGGCTTGTCTGAAGCACTTGCCATCAATGCAATGTTGTCATAATCTAATTCATCTTCAGAATCACTGGAGTCTGCCCAATCCTTATGTGTGACCATGAGTGCATTACCCTTCCCTGAATTCCTAGGCTTCTTGCACTCACTAGCAAAGTGTCCAAGCTCACTGCAGTTAAAGCACTTGATTTTAGCCTTATCAAGCTTGATAATTGTACTTTTGCCTTTGTCACTCTTCTTCTCCTCTTTCTTCTGAAAAGAGCCTTTGCTAAATCTTCTCCTGTTGAATCTTCCTTTCTTGAAAGCTTTAGCAAACATAGCAAAGAGTTCTTGCATCTCTGATTCAGAATCATTATCTTCAGAGTCTATATCTGTAGTCTCTGACTCAGAACTTTCTTTGCTCTTCTTCTTCCTCAAGTCTCTTTCAGTAGATTCAGACTTTTCTTTTGGAAGCTTCTTTGATTCAGATTGAGCAGTGAGTGCAACAGTTTTCATCTTTCCTTCAATCCTGCTCTTTTTCTGCTGCCTGTCAAGTTCATAAGCTCTCAATTTTCCATAAACTGCTTCTAATGATATTTCATCCAGATCATTAGCTTCCTCAATTGCAGATATCTTCTCATTGTAGAAATCAGGAAGATCTTTCATGAACTTCATATTCATATCCTCCAAGTCATAATATTTACCATGCATGGCCATCTCATTGATGAGTTTAGTAAATCTATCAAAGGTGTCAGTAAGTGACTCACCAGACTTGGATTCAAAGTACTCATACTGTTGTATGAGAAGTGTCCTCATATTCTTCCTGACAGGTTTTGTTCCTTCACAGTGAACCTTTATATTGTCCCATATCTCCTTAGCAGTCTTACAAGAGAGAACATAGTTAGTGAGAACAGAATCAAGATTATTGAATAGTATGTTTCTCACTTTAGCATCCTTAAGAACGTTCTCCTTTTCCTTATCTGTCCATTCAGATTTAGGCTTCTCTGCTATATGTTCTGGAACAACTTTTCCTTCGATAGTTACTTGAGGAACAAGCCTTGTTGGAACAAAAGGCCCATCTCTGATTCTGTCAAGATAATCAGGATCTGTTGCTTCCAGGTGATGCAACATCTTCACTTCCCATAGAGTATATTCGTTTCTCTTGAGCATGGGGATCTTAGTATTACCATCCTTGTAACCAGACATGATTGCAGATCTTTATGATTATTCGAAATCAACCTACTCGGATACCAAATGTTAACTCGAATAACTTGTAGAAGGGGGGGTTGAATACAAGTTATATAATCGTGTCTGATTTTTGCTTGATTAGATGAACAAGAACAAATGAATGAATCAAACTTTGTTTGTATTAAATTAAATCAAATACAAACTCTACCAAAGGTGTACAATACCTTTAGCAGCTGCTGACAATACAAATATCTCTCTCTCTCTCTCTCTGTTTGTTTCGAACTATCGAATACAAACCTTATACAGAGTTTCACACGATATGCACTCTAAAATTCACAACTCGCTACTTTTACAATGATATTGAGAGAGTATTTATAATGCTACCTATCAACTAATAACAGAATTATAATCTATCTATGACAATGTTCTGCCGTCCAGTTGATAATTTCCATCAATAGAGAATTCGTTTCCTTCACGATATCTTCTTGCTTGTTTTTCAAAACAACGATCCTATTTTATAGCACTTGTCAGTTTCTGTAGCATCCATAATGACATCATCAGTAACACGACTGATATCAGGATTTTCCATTGCATCAGGATCTAATCATCCCATCAGTATTTGATCAGGATCTGACTTGCTGTATCGGGATCTGCTCTTAGTTCCTAAAATGTAGTCTCTGACGCACTATTCCTGACTAACCTCCACAGATTACTGTCTAACACATATATCCTATACAAAGTGCTAAATCCTTTATAAGATTAGGATATATAAGAAGTATTAGCAAAATTCTATTCTCAACATCACAACTTATGAATTATTCCTAACATTATATTATATTAAAATGAAATTTACAGTCTAAAAAGGATATAAATAGAAAATCTTGTATTATGATTGAATTTTAAAAAGAAAAATACAATCTAAAAAGGATATAATTAAAAAAACGTTGTATTAGAATTGAATTTTATTTATTTTTTTACTATTAAGAATCGTTCAAATTTATTATTTGGGCTATATCTCGAGATTTAGAAATTAGATTTGGATGATTTTACAGTTCACGCGAAACTCATAAAATTATTTTTACTTTAGTGATGATTTAACAATTATCATTCGAATGAAAACATTCATAATCTAATGAGAAAAAATAATTACGACTTTTAAATTAATTCTATTTAGTGTAGAAGACCAATATTAATAATTTTATTTAATGTAAGAAATCTAATTATATATAGAATGTAATTTATAAAAGATCCGTGCATTGCACAGGTTATAAGTTAGTATATAGTAAGCTTAAGAGGGATCTTATCCATAATTTTTTTTTTTTGCTAAGTTTATCCATAATTTTGATTTGCTCATTGTACCTTCAAAATAATCTCAAACATCGAATCTAATATTTTTAAAAATAGACGATCAGATTTATATCATATTAAAAAGAAAATTCTAATCTGAAAAGGATATAATTTAAAAAGGTTGTATTAGAATTGAATTCTAAAAAGAAAAATATAATCTAAAAAAGAAAATTATAATCTAAAAAGGATATAATTAAAAAATGTATTAATATGAAAAAATTATATTTACTATTTGAACTCTATCTGAAATTTAGAAATCAGATTTGGATAATTTTATAGTCCACGCGAATCTCATAAAATTATCTTTAGTTTAATTTTTTTTATTTATATTAAAAAATTCATATTTACTATTTGGTCTCTATCTCGAAATCTAGAAATCATATTTAGATGATTTTACAGCCCACGCGAAGTTCATAAAATTATATTTAATTTTGTAATGATTTAAAAATTATTGTTATTCCCAGTTAAACACCACAAGATTGTAGAAGGGGGGGTTAAATACAATCTTGTTAAAAATTATTTCGAATTAGCAAGACAGCGGATGGATTAAAGAAGAACTAGTTAAACTATGATGAACAGAAAATAAAAACGTAAACAAGTATACAACACTCTCTAAAAATTTCAGGTGGATTTGTCGAGTCCAACTGAGGGTTGTATTGAAGAAAATAACCTGTGTAAAGTTTACACAGCTGTGAATACAAGATCTAAGTGTTTACAAGAAAACCTAATGCACTATGCGTTTAAGCTCAATGTTTTCTTCATTTAGCCTTGCTACACTTGAAGGTATATATATACTTCAAGTTTAAAAACCCTACAAAATAATCGAATATTACAAAGTCAAAGTATTCTGTAGGTTTGCTGCCACTCCTCGTCTCCATGTGATGCAATTTTGTCTGGATTGTCTTGGACAGATATTCACGAGATCGACCAGCTGAATTGCTTGTGAGAATAAGGAATGTTTCTTTTTCTTCTTCATTTCCAAAGACTGGCTTCCATACCCTTTTTAAGTCTATCAACCCATGTGATCTGTCAGGCTTGTCAAGTCGCTATCAACCGCTAATATCAAGACATTATTGGTTCTAGCATATTATCCATTGGTGCAGACATCGATCGATAGGTTGATTGTTGTTTGCTGGAGTGTCACATCTGTTGACATAGAAAGCTCCATCCGTTGAAACATCACTTCACTTATACAGAATTACATAGCATAACTTATGTACAATTAACTACCCTATTCTGCATATCCATTGATAGTAAACATCACTTAGGAATTCTAGCAACTGTGACACTAACAAACAACTTATTCATTGAGACTTAAAACAGTACGCTACAGACTTATCAATCGATAAGCTGCCTCATCAACGGATATTTATAAATTGGATATTCGTTGATAAGTTACAAACTTTAACTTATACAAATATGTTTTTCAAGGTGTTTTAATATGCTTATCATCAAGGACAACATAATTCCTAACAATCTCCCCCAATTTATGACTGATGGAATAACAGCCATAAATTAAGAGCCTTGATGATAACAAAACACCTTAGCATGAATACAGATTTTAAGCAAAAACATATGTATTGTACTAAGCTCCCAAAAGTGTAGAAAATGAATTGAGTCAAGTTAAAGAATCATACTTTTACAAGGGATTCTCCTCTAGACTGAGCATATAATTGCTTTCTTCCCCTTGCACTCCTCATACTGTAGCTTTTCTTCTTGTTTGCCTGAAACTACTTCTCTAGAGATTCATAGATTATCTTTTTTTCTTTATGATTTGGATCCAGCATAGACATTAAGTATTGCAGGTACTCATTACTAGCCTTTTCCGATTGATCTTCTAATCTGAAAAATCTTCTAGTATTGTTTTTATCTCTGAATTCCATTATCCAGGAAGGATAAAAGTGAACCTTCCTTTCAGGATCATATGGAATATTCAGCTTCTTAGGCAAACCCTCCTTTGAAGTCCAACTTTCTCTTATCTCATTAATCTTGTTGAGGATTATGGCCTTTGCTCCTGGAGTGAAACCACCAGTTCTCTTCATTAAGGACCATATCTTCACCAATTTGCTGAACCCTTCCTCAAGAACTTGATGTAGGGGCCAGGTTACACTGTTTCCTCCTTTATAGGTAAAAATCAATCTTTCTGGTAGCCTGACTGTCCTATATGCAGCACTCACATCACTCACATCATCCAAGAAAAGATTAACACTCGAATACTCTTCAATATCAGCAATATAGAGTTCATTATTTTTATTGGCAACCTCCTTTGCAACTTGTGGAACCTCAGCAATTTGAATTGATCTAGCTAAAGGTTGTTTCTTATTTCTGGTTCTCCTCCTTTAAGGTGAGAGTCTGATCTTCGGAAATACCAAGCTATTGATGTCACAGTCAAATTCCAAAGGTTCTTCCTTTATGAAATCAATGGGATTGGAGGTTTGAGTGGGTTGCTGTGTGTCTTGAGTTGGAGATATTGTAGGTTGAGGTTGTACTGATTCAACTTGATCTTTTGGTTCTGGGCTCAAAGTCCTTTTAGTAGGAGCCTTGAATCTAGCATTAGTCTTGACTCCACTTTTCCTTTTCTTGCATGCAGACTTTGTGCTCATTTTCTTTTTCTCAAATTTGGCCTCTTCTTCTACGGCCTCTTGCTCCATCTCTTCTTTTAATTCCCTTACTAGCTCATCAGCCAATCTAGCTGCTTTCTCAATGCATTCTACAGGTTGTCTAACAATCTGGCCAGCAAAAAGTAGCCTTGCATTTTCTTCAGCCTTGGCCATAACAAAGTTTGGATGACCTGTAGGAACACATATTTCCACTCCATCTCTGTAGATAAATGCTAGGGTCTCTTTGAGTCCCACATCAACTTTATCCTTTTGTTTTAATTCAGCAAGATTCTTGCTCATTAGCTTGAATTCATTTGGATTTGGCATTGGAAAATCAGCTCTAACGGTGTCTTTACCATTCTTCTTTACATGTGACTTCTTATGCTTGAGCATAGGCTTAAATTCAGACATATATGATGGCTCCCCTTTGGCTAGTGAATTGGAAAGCACAAATTCTGGAATTAGTACTTGTCTGATTGATGTGGTTATGGAGGGAATTGGTACTTGAGAAATTTGAGGATTAGTAGCCAGCCCTGTGGCAATAAAGTTGTGACGCCCCCAGATCCGGGGTCGGAGATCTAGGCGCTCACGGTCCATTTTCCATTAATAACATACCTGTTCTTGCACATAATATATAAAACAACCATCGACCCCACAATAAACTCACACCGCACACATACACACAGGTTAGAGCCTCAGAAACGTCACCACATTGATTAAGCAGAAATAAAAGTATCAGAGTTATTACAGACCGAATTAAATAGTATTTATGCTACCAGCAACACTTTGATATGAAGCGAAGTTGGCGGCTTGAAAGTTTGTTACGATACACTGCCTTGCACAGGTCATACTGATAAATAAAACGAACTAACAAAAGCTGCCAACCAATCCGGCTAATGGGGCCTACCGGTGGAATCTCAACTGCTGGCTCGGGTCTAGTCACCTGCTTTCGGGCAGTCTGTCTGGGTCTTGCCATTTCGCTTAGCTGTTGTGTTTGTAAATTTGAAAACAAGCAAGAGTGAGCAACTATAGCTCAGCAAGAAATATATGTATAAGGTAAGCAATATAACATTTCGTAAGATTAGCAGTTATTAAACTCATTTGTATCAATCAGATATAAAATCACTTGTCATTGTTGATAAATTCCGAAGGTACACCAGTACGTGCCCTTGTTTTCAAAATAAACTTGCAGTTCTAGATACTGCATAGAGTCAACATCTTTCTCATCAAAATAGAACACTATCAGCAACTTGGCACAAAAGCCTAAGAAGCAGTGTCAAAGCATTTTTCCTAAATAGAGGAATGGGACTTAAAGAAAACATAAAACCTGACAAGGATTGACGATGATCAGTCGCCACATCCAAGTCCAATAATCCGCGGGTCTTCTCTACCGGTAGAAGGATAGAAACTACATCCGTAACTATCCCCGGGTGAAAACTACATCCGTAATCACCCTCGATGAAAACTACATCCGTAATCATCCTTCGGCAACACCTGGGCCGGAATAATAATTGATGGACCGCCTGGCTCACGGCCGCTTACACATCCCGGGAATCGTTCGTCAACGGTTCCCACACCTACCAGAGTCCCTTTTTCTTTTTCTTTTGAAAACAGAGTAATTGAGGTCCGACATCAGTCGACCGATGATTCTTGAAATCATACAAGAAGCAGAACCTGACCGGGGGTTTTCAAAAATGTTTTGAGTTCGAAAGAGTTCGAGTTTGAAAGTATTAAAGGTATCTTGGATTAACTTTGTCTTTAAAATAATGAACAATAATTAATAAATAATATTTTAAGATTTAATATTAATAATTAATAAAATAATTATTCGATAAAATAAACTTTTAATCCAAGATAGGGTTTCGAGTATTTACGAAGATATAACAATAATTACTTGAGTATACGATACTCCCCGAATGACCCTTCGGGTTTTCGCAAACTAGTTACGATATAATAATATACCGCTCCCCGGTCAATAGTATATACGGACCGCTACGACCTCTATTGCTAGAGTCGTTGTCCGAGGAAAACATTTCAATCTAAGTTCAAGGGGTACAAGCATATATGTACATATACAATCTCAATTGCATCAATACTTCGATAAACATAGCATTTGATATGGTTGAAAACTACAAACACAACAGTGAAAGTCCTTGTATATGTATAAGTTTTGAAAAGTAAACTTGCCTTGGTTTGGTTGGGGTGGTCGAGCGTGCGGAGTGGAACGATCTATACATAAGCAATAACCGCTCGTTAGTACCTTAACAATATCACTTTAATTACGGGGTTTTAGGGGCTACGAAATTAACTTAACGACTTCGTCTTATGACACTCTAGCCCCGCTATAGGTTCATGGCATTACGCTCGTCACTTATTCGACTTAATTTAGTTACCACATTCGAATCATAACCATTACCCCTAGAATTATGCTCCACTAACGACTATTCCCCTTGCGCGAAATTTACTCTAGCATTTTTATAAAATTCAAAAATTCATATTTTAATCCAATTCTTTTTTGGTATTCTTCACCACTGCATTCCCTAACTTCTCAAATTTTTCCATGATCCCACATATATATTTAGGGGTTTAAACAAGGTTCACAAGGGGGTCACTTAGTGCAGTCCGGAATCCAGAAACACAATTTACTTCTCCGGTCATAACTTAAAATATATACATCACCTAGTCATGAACCTTACATTTCCAGAAACTAAATTCAAATATCTTTCCAAAAATATATGGTAGGACCTCAGGGGACAATATTTGGGGGTTCAAAACCATGTTACAAGACAGGTCAAGTTTCTGGGAAAAATTCAGCAAGCAAGTTTCACTTAGATCAACCAATATTCTTAATTCCACAACACAACCAACACCTAATTCACTTAGTTCATGCTTTATAACATTCATGGAGATACATATACTAACCACAATAATAAAAATCACAATCACAACACTAAAACTCAAGATCCATATCATCCATCACTTGAACATCCAAGATTAACACAATATATACATGGATCTATCATTGAACATCATGAACACTATATGGCCAAAAGGTTTTATGATTTTTATACCTTCTTGAGTACCTAGGAGCCTTGGGTAAGCCTTACAAAACTCAATAACACCTTGAATGATCTCCTACAACCCTTATAATCAAGATCTAAAAGAAAAACTAAACATGGTTACTATTCACAATATCTATAACAATTAATATCTTGAAATTGAATGGATGAAAGGGCTTGAAACTCTTAGTATACCTTTCTTAGATGATGGAGAGGGCCTAGTAATTATGCCTTGAATTATGAGTGAGGAGAAATGGAGGAAGAAGAAATTTTTTCTTCCTTTTTGAAGCTTGGCCGAGAGCACTTGTGTTCATGGGGGGGGGAGAGCTTTTGTTGTTTTTGATTTTTGTTGCTTGGTTGAATAATTGATAAAGTGCTTGGGTAATACATAATAGTGTAAGTATATGCATGGTACTAACATAGGTATGGCCTCTTGTACTTCTTGTCCCCTCCTTGGAAAAAGCAATGTAACTAGTTACTATTCCTCTTCCATTTGGTTTAACTAGTTTGCTTCCTCCTAACTACTTGGTTGCATGGGACTTGCATGCAATACTACTCCTTGTATCATTATTCTTCCACCAATGCTTGTCACTTAAACTTTAATTCGTATCGTATCTTAATTAATCTCTCGTAATAATATTTTGTCGCGTAGAGATTTCCTCTATAATTCCTTAAGTACGTAATTGTGTAAATTCCTCGAATATCCATAATTCCTCGTCATAATCCTTAATAAATCTTTTAATACTCTAATCATTCTCAAATCCCAAGTTTTATAAATCTAACTAACAATAGGACTCTTGCCCTCAACAATCTTCTCTTTATCTTACATAGTGAATGTAACAACATAGCTTCTCAGACAATCAATTCCATTAAACAACAGGGATGACTAGAAAGGTTCCAAATTGACAATGCCACATGATATTAAATTAAATAAAAGAAAATATTGTAAAAATTAGGGTTCTTACAAAAGTCTTCAGGTTGAATGGCTGATTCCTCCTCACTAGTTGGTATTTCTGGAGCTGGTGGAATTAGAGTAGAGTGAAGTTGCTCCCCCTTACTGGTTGAATCCCTTACACTAATCTTCCCCCCCTTTTGTTAGCATTAAGTGTTTGAGTGGTAGGCTGATTCAGTAGTCTCTCAAGGAGGGCAATTGTTGGTGTATACTGAAAATATTTATTTGAAGTATATACATTTATTTCTGGCCTATTTTATTGAGAATCATTTAAATGTTTACATGTTGTCTAAATATTATATATTGTGAATAATCTAGTATCAAATGGGATACAGAATATTAGATTATTGAATACGGTTTATATAATATAATATGGTTCACAGCACAGGTGGTGTTAGACAATCCACTGGAATGGCTGTAGTATTATTTAGATTAGTTTATATTGACTAATAAATAATACTAGTATACTTTGTGTATATTGAACAGGATCAAATTTAGAATTGTTCCCTTATATTGATTAAGAAGGTGAACTAAGATTCTATGTTATTATTAATGCTTAGGTTCTTAATCCAGATATAGTAATTGACACGTGTATATTATTTACATGCTTTGATTTATATATGAAATAATTCTTTTGATTTATTTCATTATATTTTGGGTGATGAAATAATATATATGGTGAATATTATTTATTGAAGGAATCCATGTCCTGATAATATTTAGGTTAATTATGTCCCCTTGAAAGCTCAAAAAGATTTAATTATGTGAAACCCTGCAGGTGGATTTATTCCGGCATAATTAAATAAAGGTTGAGTGGATGATCAAGGATAAAAGATATTAATTAAATGAATTATCAGTAATTTATTTAATTAATGGACATGCGATATTTTAAACATGGGGAATTTAATAAGCAAATAATATTGGAACCGAATTAATTAATTAAATTACGGTATTGGGAAAGGTAGTGCAAATATTAATTCTTTAGTGGATTGAATTAATATTTAATTATATTGGGCTATGCCCAAGATGTAATTAGAAGGCCCAACCTAATTATCCATGATCCCTATTGTAGCCCTATATATATTCTTATTCTCTTCTTGCTAGGGTTGGTCGAAAAACTTTTGTAGCCACCCAGGAGCAAGAAGAGAGGTGAACTTGAGAAGACGAAGACCACACTTCGCTCAAGGGAATTTGGGAATACAATAGAATAGCGTGGAATCAACCGTTAACAAGGTGACTTTTCTATTCGTACTCGCTAATTTATTGTATCAAAAATCGCAGTGCTAAGATCTGATTGTCCCAACAATTGGCATCAGGAGCTAGGTTCAATGGTTCTACGATTTTTGATACGATGTCCATGTCGTAATTATATATGCATGTATATAGTGGTAGGCTTGTATAATTCTATTTTGCAGGTTGTTATCCACTATTATGGCCATGTATATTTTAATTATGTGTTTGGATTCCACGTGGTTTAATCGTGGTTAATTTTTATGCAATTGGTTTCCACGTGGTTTATCGTGGTTGTAAATCATGAGGGTTGATCGTGTTAGAATAGATTTACAAAATTAGTTTTGTATTAGATCTATTTTTTTGTAATTGTTTGTTGGATTTTATTAAGATACGGATATTTTGTAACAATTACGTGCGATCGGAAATCGAAACGGAGACAAAAATTTGTCCGCTGCGTAGCTGTTGGTTTGTATTATTACTACAGAACAGTGGCTATTGGAAAATTGATTCAGAACAGAAGCAACTGCCGACAGAGAGGAGCAGGCGCGCGCGTGAAAAATGCTGTTGAAGGGGTGTCACGCAGGTCTGTCCTGCGCAACAGCCTCTGGACGACAGTAACGCATGACGCAAAGGCGCAACAGCCCTTTCAGGGCTGTAACGCAGGACGCACAGGCGCAACAGGCGCAACAGCCCTTCCAGGCTGTAACGCAGGCAGAAACTGCGCAACATCAGTTTTTTTTGGCAGAAAAATGTTTTTTCAGCAGAACACAAGTCTGGAATTTTTTTTTCAAAGGGCCATAATAGTGGGAAATTTTATTTTAATTTTTTCCACTGATTTTTGATTATTGATTTAAATAATTAATTATGTGTGTTGTTAATTATGTGTGTAATTATTTTTTAATTGCATGTTTAACATAATTAGGACGACATGGACATAGTATTTATATATTATGCTTTAATAATGTATAGCATGCTGTTATGTTATGTGTTTTGTGTATTTTGATACATGTGGACTGCGATTAAATAACATAAGGCGATGCATGCTAGATAAAATTCCTCAAATTTTAAATAAAAATTCTAAGTGGGTGAGGGAATTAATTAGGAATTAAATCCCACAGTCTCCATTATTGTTTGTATGTAATTTAACACTAAGACAAATATAAATTGTATATAGTCCACCCTAACGTGGCGTATGATTTATGGTGTCAGATAGTGTTATGGATATTACTAGGATAAACTTCTTAAATTAATTACGAATATTGAAAGGTATATATGCCACCCAACGTGGCGTACCAAGTTTCATAGAATTCGATTAATTAGAAGGGTGCCAATGATTGAATATAGATTTTCGATATAGAGAGAAAGGATGATTCTGTCTAGAAAGGGGTCTTAAGTGATGCCTCTTGACAATGCTCCCCCCGATCTGGGAATTATCCTATTATCGATTATTGATTTGAAATATTTAATGGTGGTATCCGGTCTTTTTATTAATTTAAGATTTAATAATGGTATACACTTAGCTATGAAAAATAATATATAGTCCACCCTAACGTGGCGTATTATTTAGTAATAGGACCGAAGTAATATTTAAACGAATTTAAGTGGTATATATGTCACCCATCATGGCGTACCAAATACTTATGGTGTTTAAATATTAATGCATTAATTTTAATTAATTGTTAGAGGAAACCAATAGGTTTTAAGATTTATGCAACTATCTGATTATGTGTTACATGTATGATTCTCAGGATTAGATCATTATGGGCTTTAATCCACTATTCACCATACTTAAGGATAACAAACTTACTGGACCGAACTATATTGAATGGAAACGTAATTTGGACATAGTGTTGACTGCTGAGGAGTACAAATTTTGTACTTATGAACCCAAGCTAGATCAGCCTGCTGAAGATGCTCCTGAAAGTGAGAAGGAGTATTATAAGCGGTGGGTTAAGGCTGATGAGATGTCGCGATGTTACATTCTGGCAGCAATGTCGGGTGTTTTGCAGCATCAGCATCAGGCTATGCCCACTGCTTCAGATATGCTCTTTAATCTCAAGGAACTTTTTGGAGAACAGAATAGGGCTGCTAGGCAAGTAGCAATGAAGGCTTTAATGAACACTCAGATGGCTGAAGGAACACCTGTAAGGGATCATGTTCTCAGGATGATGTCTCATCTGAATGAGATGGAGATCCTAGGTGCTGATATTGATGGGGAAACCCAGATCGATATCATCCTTATGAGTCTGCCCAAAAGTTTTGAGCAGTTCCACTTGAATTACACCATGAACAAAAGGATGTATAGTCTCGCGGAACTTCTGACAGAACTTCAGGCAGCTGAAGGACTCTTTAAGTAGAATGTTCAGGTGAATGTGGCTGAGAAAGCTTCTTCCTCTAAGCCGAAAGGCAAGAAGAAGAAAAAGGTTCAGACACAGAAAGCTGGAAAGGTTGCTAATGCAGTGGGAGTTCAAGGTGCTGTGAAAAAGCCTAAGGGCAAGTGCTTCAGGTGCAAGCAGTCAGGTCACTAGAAACAGGATTGTCCTCTTCCTAAGAAGACAAATAATACTGGTATATCTCTTTCTCTAGTTACAGAAACATATATAGCGGCTATATCTACGAGCACTTGGTGTGTAGATACAGGAGCCACTGACCATGTTTGTAACTCTATGCAGGGGTTCCAGCAATCCAGAATGCTTAGAGATGGCGAGATATATGTGTTCATGGGAGATGCTACGAAAGTAGCAATAGTTGCAGTTGGAATAATTACATTATCTTTTGGCGATGATAGGATTTTGGTTTTGAACAATTGTCTTTATGTACCTTCGTTTAGAAGGAATTTAATTTCGGTTTCTAAACTTGCCATGGATGGTTATAATGTTTGTTTGGATCGTAATGTTTCTATTATGATGAATAAACGAGTTATATGTTCTGGTACATTGCAAGACAATTTATATATTATTAACCTATCCAACCAATGCTGCAACATAAGGAAACTAATAACATTCTTTCTAGCTCAAATAAAAGAAAGAAACCTTCTGAATTGAACCAAACATATCTTTGGCACTTAAGATTAGGTCATATTAACTTGAGGAGGATTCAAAGACTGGTAGTAGATAGGCCATTAGGCTCGTTGGCAGTGGAGCCATTTCCAGTTTGTGAATCCTGCTTGGAAGGTAAGATGACTAATAGGCCTTTTAAAGCAAAGGGGAATAGAGCTAAAGAAGTGTTAGAATTGGTTCATACTGATTTATGTGGACCTATGAGTATCCAAGCAAGACGAGGTTATGAGTATTTTGTCACTTTCATTGACGATTATTCTAGATATGGGTACATTTATTTGTTGCGCCGTAAGTCTGAGTGCTTTGAAAAATTCAAAGAGTACAAAGCAAGTGCGGAGAAGCGACATCTTGGAAAATGTATCAAGTCACTACGATCAGATCGTGGTGGCGAATACTTGCTTGGAGAATTTAGGGAATATTTATCAGAAAATGGGATTGCATCCCAGTTTTCTGCACCTGGCACACCTCAGCAGAATGGTGTAGCGGAGAGAAGGAATCGGACTCTTTTAGAGAGTGTTAGATCGATGATGAGTTATTCAGATTTACCCAAGTCGTTCTGGGGATATGCTATAGAAACAGCGGCTTACCTTCTAAACTTCGTACCTTCTAAGTCGGTTCCCAAGACTCCAATAGAATTGTGGACTGGTAGCAAACCAAGTCTAAGACATATTCAGATTTGGGGTTGTCCAGCACATGTGCTGAACAAGAACGCGACCAAGTTAGAATCTCGTACAGAAGTAAGGCTGTTTGTAGGCTATCCCATGGGAACGAAAGGTTATTCATTTTATAGTCCCAGGGATCGAGATATCATTGTTAGCACCAATGCTAGATTCTTAGAAGAAAACTATATAATGAACCACAAACCCATGAGTAGTATCATTTTAGAGGAACTAGTGGGAGGGACAGATAATCCCCAAGTGCCAATAGTACAAGTAGATCAACCAAAAGAAAATGCACAACCTGTCACTAATACCACACCGGTGCTTCGTCGTAGTGGGAGGGTTGTTCAACAACCTGATAGATTCATGTTTTTGGGAGAGTCCTCGGACTTGGTCTCTGGTGAACATGATGAGGATCCCAGGATATACGAAGAAGCAATTCTAGATAAAGATGCAGATCTTTGGAAAAAGGAAATGGAATCTGAGATGGAATCTATGTATTCTAATCAAGTTTGGGAGCTCGTGGAACCACCCAAAGGTGTAAAACCCATTGGATGTATGTGGATCTACAAGAAGAAAAGAGGATCTGACAAAAAGGTGAAAGCCTGGAAAGCACGACTTGTTGCGAAAGGGTATACTCAGAAAGAAGGGATCGATTATGAGGAAACCTTTTCGCCGGTTGTTATGCTTAAGTCGATCCGGATTCTTTTATCTATAGCAGCTCATCTCGATTATGAGATTTGGCAAATGGATGTCAAGACAGCTTTCCTTAATGGAAGTCTTGAGGAAACCATCTATATGCAACAACCAAAAGGATTCATTAAGGAAGGCCAAGAGCATCTTGTTTGTAAGTTTAAGAGGTCTATTTATGGACTAAAACAAGCTTCTAGGGACTGGAATATTCATTTTGATCAGGCAGTCCAGTCATATGGATTTGATCAAAGTCCAAGCGAATCATGTGTTCTAGTACAGTATGTAGATGACATTTTACTCATTGGAAATAATGTTAAGATGTTGTCATCAGTAAAGGCATGGTTGTTCAAACAATTTGAAATGAAGGACTTAGGTGAAGCGGCATACATCCTTGGGATCAAAGTAATAAGGGATCGCAAGAAAAGGATGTTGGCTTTATCTCAAGAGCCCTACATTGATGAAGTATTAGCTCGTTTTAACATGCAGTACTCTAAGAAAGGTTTTCTACCTTTTAAGCATGAAGTGGCTCTATCCAAGGAGCAGTGTCCTTCGACACCTAAGGATATAGAGAGCATGAAAGCAGTTCCTTATGCTTCGGCATGTGGAAGCTTAATGTATGCTATGTTATGGACGAGGCCTGACATCTGCTTTGCTGTAGGCATGGTTAGTAGATATCAGTCGAACCCAGGTCAGGAACATTGGAGTGCAGTAAAAACTATACTCAAGTACCTGAGAAGGACTAAGGAGTATATGTTAATTTACAAGGACTCAGATCTATTTCCTTTGGGATATACTGATTCAGATTTTCAATCAGATAGGGATAAGAGGAAATCAACCTCGGGATATGTTTTTACTTTGGGAGGTGGAGCCGTTATATGGAGGAGTGTAAAGCAGAAATGCATTGCAGACTCTACCATGGAAGCCGAGTACGTGGCGGCCTCTGAGGCTGCAAAGGAGGCTGTATGGTTCAGGAACTTTCTTTTGGACTTGGATGTGGTACCTAATTTGCCTAGGAGCTTGACAGTGTATTGTGATAACACTGGTGCTGTGGCAAATTCGAAGGAACCTCGAGATCACAAAGCAGCTGAACATATTGAACGTAAGTATCATCTCATACGAGGAATCATAAAGCGAGGAGATATAGTTGTGGCTCACATATCATCAGAAGACAACCGGGCAGATCCTTTCATAAAGAGCTTGCCAGCCAAAGTTTTTGATAGGCATGTGGAAGCGATAGGAGTCAGATGGATGGACACATAGTTTTTTGTGTAATAGTGGATTAAATAAACACTGATATACTCATAGAATATTTTGAGTATAAGTGGGAGATTGTTGGTGTATACTGAAAATATTTATTTGAAGTATATACATTTATTTCTGGCCTATTTTATTGAGAATCATTTAAATGTTTACATGTTGTCTAAATATTATATATTGTGAATAATCTAGTATCAAATGGGATACAGAATATTAGATTATTGAATACGGTTTATATAATATAATATGGTTCACAGCACAGGTGGTGTTAGACAATCCACTGGAATGGCTGTAGTATTATTTAGATTAGTTTATATTGACTAATAAATAATACTAGTATACTTTGTGTATATTGAACAGGATCAAATTTAGAATTGTTCCCTTATATTGATTAAGAAGGTGAACTAAGATTCTATGTTATTATTAATGCTTAGGTTCTTAATCCAGATATAGTAATTGACACGTGTATATTTGTTGGTGTATACTGAAAATATTTATTTTAAGTATATACATTTATTTCTGGCCTATTTTATTGAGAATCATTTAAATGTTTACATGTTGTCAAAATATTATATATTGTGAATAATCTAGTATCAAATGGGATACAGAATATTAGATTATTAAATACGGTTTATATAATATTATATGGTTCACAGCACAGGTGGTGTTAGACAATCCACTGGAATGGCTGTAGTATTATTTAGATTAGTTTATATTGACTAATAAATAATACTAGTATACTTTGTGTATATTGAACAGGATCAAATTTAGAATTGTTCCCTAATACTGATTAAGAAGGTGAACTAAGATTCTATGTTATTAT
This sequence comes from Saposhnikovia divaricata, assembly GCA_036435485.1. Lineage (NCBI taxonomy): Eukaryota > Viridiplantae > Streptophyta > Magnoliopsida > Apiales > Apiaceae > Saposhnikovia > Saposhnikovia divaricata. The sequence continues at coordinate 43,074,216 of CM071599.1, forward strand.
TAATGTTTAGGTTCTTAATCCGGAAATAGTAATTGACACGTGTATATTATTTACATGCTTTGATTTATATATGAAATAATTCTTTTGATTTATTTCATTATATTTTGGGTGATGAAATAATATATATGGTGGGATATTATTTATTGAAGGAATCCATGTCCTGATAATATTCGGGTTAATGATGTCCCCTTGAAAGCTCAAAAAGATTTAATTATGTGAAACCCTGCAGGTGGATTTATTCCGGCATAATTAAATAAAGGTTGAGTGGATGATCAAGGATAAAAGATATTAATTAAATGAATTATCAGTAATTTATTTAATTAATGGACATGCGATATTTTAAACATGGGGAATTTAATAAGCAAATAATATTGGAACCGAATTAATTAAATTACGGTATTAGGAAAGGTAGTGCAAATATTAATTCTTTAGTGGATTGAATTAATATTTAATTACATTGGGCTAGGCTCAAGATGTAATTAGAAGGCCCAACCTAATTATCCATGATCCCTATTGTAGCCTATATATATTCCTATTCTCTTCTTGCTGGGGCTGGTCGAAAAATTTTGTAGCCACCCAGGAGCAAGAAGAGAGGATAACTTGAGAAGACGAAGGCCACACTTCGCTAAAGGGAATTTGGGAATACAATAGAAGAGCGTGGAATCAACCGTTAACAAGGTGACTTTTCTATTCGTACTCGTTAATTTAGTGTATCAAAATTCGCAGTGCCAAGATCTGATTGTCCCAACAATTGGTATCAAGAGCCTGGTTCATTGGTTCTGCGAATTTTGATACGATGTCCATGTCGTAATTATATATGCATGTGTATAGTGGTGTGCTTGGATAATAATCTTTTGCAGGTTGTTTAGTATCCACTATTATGGCCATGTAATTTTAATTATGTGTTTGGATCCCACGTGGTTTAATCGTGGTTATTTTGTTTGGTTTCCACGTGGTTTATCGTGGTTGTAAAACACGAGGGTTGATCGTGTTAGAATAGATTTACAAAATTAGTTTTGTATTAGATCTGTTTTGTATGTAATTGTTTGATGGATTATGTAAAAATCCGGGTATTTTGTAACAATTACGTGCGATCGGAAATCAAAACGGAGAAAAATAATTGTCCGCTGCATAGCTGTTATGGCTGCTGGTTCGTTTTTTTTGTTTTAACGAAGTCGACAGAAGCTGCTGTTGTTCAAAAACAGATCTGGTGGAACAGAACAGGAGCTGCGCCCGTGAAAAAGAAAGAAAAAACTGGGAAAGCAGGGTAACGCAGGTCTGTCCTGCGTTACAATAGGAACCAGGGGTGTAACGCATGTTGCACATGCGCAACAGGGCTTCCAGGACCTGTAACGCATGTGCGTCATGCGCAACAAGGCTTTCCAGGGCTGTAACGCAGGCTACAGATGCGCAACAGCAAGGTTTTGGCAGAAAAATGATTTTTTCAGCAGAACAGGGCTGGAAATTTAATTTTTTTTCAAGGGGCCATAATAGTGGATTTAAATTATGTTTTTTAATTTTAATTCCGCTATTTAATATTTTAATTATTGCTTTAAATAATTATTATGTGTGTTGTTAATTATGTGTGTAATTTTAATTGCATGTTTAACATAATTAGGACGACATGGACATTAATTTTATTTATTGCTTTAATTTTATGATGCATGCTGCCATGTTATGTGTTCTTTGTATTGTTATTTTTATAACATGTAGACCTCGAAAAAATAACATAGGGCGATGCATCTAGATAAAATTCCTCAATTTTAAATAAAAATTCTAAGTGGGTGAGGGAATTAATTAGGAATTAAATCCCACGGTCTCCATTATTGTTTGTATGTAATTTAACACTAAGACGAATATAAATTGTATATAGTTCACCCTAACGTGGCATATGATTTATGGTGTCAGATAGTGTTATGGATATTACTAGGATAAACTTCTTAAATTAATTACGAATATTGAAAGGTATATATGCCACCCAACGTGGCATACCAAGTTTCATAGAATTCGATTAATTAGAAGGGTGCCAATGATTGAATATAGATTTTCAATATAGAGAGAAAGGATGATTCTGTCTAGAAAGGGGTCTTAAGTGATGCCTCTTGACAATGCTCCCCCCGATCTGGGAATTATCCTATTATCGATTATTGATTTGAAATATTTAATGGTGGTATCCAGTCTTTTTATTAATTTAAGATTTAATAATGGTATACACTTAGCTATGAAAAATAATATATAGTCCACCCTAACGTGGCGTATTATTTAGTAATAGGACCGAAGTAATATTTAAACGAATTTAAGTGGTATATATGTCATCCATCGTGGCGTACCAGATACTTATGGTGTTTAAATATTAGTGCATTAATTTTAATTAATTGTTAGAGGAAACCAATAGGATTTAAGATTTATGCAACTATCTGATTATGTATTACATGTATGATTCTCAGGATTAGATCACTATGGGCTTTAATCCACTATTCACCATACTTAAGGATAACAAACTTACTGGACCGAACTATATTGAATGGAAACGTAATTTGGACATAGTGTTGACTGCTGAGGAGTACAAATTTTGTACTTATGAACCCAAGCCAGACCAGCCTGCTGAAGATGCTCCTGAAAGTGAGAAGGAGTATTATAAGCGGTGGATTAAGGCTGATGAGATGTCGCGATGTTACATTCTGGCAGCAATGTCGGGTGTTTTGCAGCATCAGCATCAGGCTATGCCCACTGCTTCAGATATGCTCTTTAATCTCAAGGAACTTTTTGGAGAACAGAATAGGGCTGCTAGGCAAGTAGCAATGAAGGCTTTAATGAACACTCAGATGGTTGAAGGAACACCTGTAAGGGATCATGTTCTCAGAATGATGTCTCATCTGAATGAGATGGAGATCCTTGGTGCTGATATTGATGGGGAAACCCAGATCGATATCATCCTTATGAGCTTGCCCAAAAGTTTTGAGCAGTTCCGCTTGAATTACACCATGAACAAAAGGATGTATAGTCTCGCGGAACTTCTGACAGAACTTCAGGCAGCTGAAGGACTCTTTAAGCAGAATGTTCAAGTGAATGTGGCCGAGAAAGCTTCTTCATCTAAGCCGAAAGGTAAGAAGAAGAAAAAGACTCAGACACAGAAAGCTGGAAAGATTGCTAATGCAGTGGGAGTTCAAGGTGCTGTGAAAAAGCCTAAGGGCAAGTGCTTCAGGTGCAAGCAGTTAGGTCACTGGAAACAGGATTGTCCTCTTCCTAAGAAGACAAACAATACTGGTATGTCTCTTTCTCTAGTTACAGAAACATATATAGCGGCTATATCTACGAGCACTTGGTGTGTAGATACAGGAGCCACTGACCTTGTTTGTAACTTTATGCAGGGGTTCCAACAATCCAGAATGCTTAGAGATGGTGAGATATATGTGTTCATGGGAGATGCTACGAAAGTAGCAGTAGTTGCAGTTGGAATAATTACATTATCTTTTGGCGATGATAGGATTTTGGTTTTGAACAATTGTCTTTATGTACCTTCGTTTAGAAGGAATTTAATTTCGGTTTCTAAACTTGCCATGGATGGTTATAATGTTTGTTTGGATCGTAATGTTTCTATTATGATGAATAAACGAGTTATATGTTCTGGTACATTGCAAGACAATTTATATATTATTAATCCTATCCAACCAATGCTGCAACATAAGGAAACTAATAACATTCTTTCTAGCTCAAATAAAAGAAAGAAACCTTCTGAATTGAACCAAACATATCTTTGGCACTTAAGATTAGGTCATATTAACTTGAGGAGGACTCAAAGACTGGTAGTAAATGGGCCATTAGGCTCGTTGGCAGTGGAGCCATTTCCAGTTTGTGAATCCTGCTTGGAAGGTAAGATGACTAATAGGCCTTTTAAAGCAAAGGGGAATAGAGCTAAAGAAGTGTTAGAATTGGTTCATACTGATTTATGTGGACCTATGAGTATCCAAGCAAGAGGAGGTTATGAGTATTTTGTCACTTTCATTGACGATTATTCTAGATATGGGTACATTTATTTGTTGCGCCGTAAGTCTGAGTGCTTTGTAAAATTCAAAGAGTACAAAGCAAGTGCGGAGAAGCGACATCTTGGAAAATGTATCAAGTCACTACGATCAGATCGTGGTGGCGAATACTTGCTTGGAGAATTTAGGGAATATTTATCAGAAAATGGGATTGCATCCCAGTTGTCTGCACCTGGCACACCTCAGCAGAATGGTGTAGCAGAGAGAAGGAATCGGACTCTTTTAGAGAGTGTTAGATCGATGATGAGTTATTCAGATTTACGCAAGTCGTTTTGGGATATGCTATAGAAACAGCGGCTTACCTTCTGAACTTGGTACCTTCTAAGTCGGTTCCAAGACTCCAATAGAATTGTGGACTGGTAGCAAGCCAAGTCTAAGACATATTCGGATTTGGGGTTGTCTAGCACATGTGCTGAACAAGAACGCGACCAAGTTAGAATCTCGTACAGAAGTAAGGCTGTTTGTAGGCTATCCCATGGGAACGAAAGGTTATTCATTTTATAGTCCTAGGGATCGAGATATCATTGTTAGCACCAATGCTAGATTCTTAGAAGAAGACTATATAATGAAACACAAACCCATGAGTAGTATCGTTTTAGAGGAACTAGTGGGAGGGACAGATAATCCCCAAGTGCCAATAGTACAAGTAGATCAACCACAAGAAAATGCACAACCTGTCACTAATACCACACTGATGCTTCGTCGTAGTGGGAGGGTTGTTCAACAACCTGATAGATTCATGTTTTTGGGAGAGTCCTCGGACTTGGTCTCTGGTGAACATGATGAGGATCCCAGGACATACGAAGAAGCAATTCTAGATAAAGATGCAGATCTTTGGCAAAAGGCAATGGAATCTGAGATGGAATCTATGTATTCTAATCAAGTTTGGGAGCTCGTGGAACCACCCAAAGGTGTAAAACCCATTGGATGTATGTGGATCTACAAGAAGAAAAGAGGATCTGACAAAAAGGTGAAAGCCTGGAAAGCACGACTTGTTGCTAAAGGGTATACTCAGAAAGAAGGGATCGATTATGAGGAAACTTTTTCGCCGGTTGTTATGCTTAAGTCGATCCGGATTCTTTTATCTATAGCAGCTCATCTCGATTATGAGATTTGGCAAATGGATGTCAAGACAGCTTTCCTTAATGGAAGTCTTGAGGAAACCATCTATATGCAACAACCAAAAGGATTCATTAAGGAAGGCCAAGAGCATCTTGTTTGTAAGCTTAAGAGGTCTATTTATGGACTAAAACAAGTTTCTAGGGACTGGAATATTCGTTTTGATCAGGCAGTCCAGTCATATGGATTTGATCAAAGTCCAAGCGAATCATGTGTGTATAAGAGAAGTGAGGGTAATGCATTGGTTTTTCTAGTACTGTATGTAGATGACATTTTACTCATTGGAAACAATGTTAAGATGTTGTCATCAATAAAGGCATGGTTGTTCAAACAATTTGAAATGAAGGACTTAGGTGAAGCGGCATACATCCTTGGGATCAAAGTAATAAGGGATCGCAAGAAAAGGATGTTGGCTTTATCTCAAGAGCCCTACATTGATGAAGTATTAGCTCGTTTTAACATGCAGAACTCTAAGAAAGGTTTTCTACCTTTTAAGCATGGAGTGGCTCTATCCAAGGAGCAGTGTCCTTCGACACCTAAGGATATAGAGAGCATGAAAGCAGTTCCTTATGCTTCGGCATGTGGAAGCTTAATGTATGCTATGTTATGTACGAGGCCTGACATCTGCTTTGCTGTAGGCATGGTTAGTAGATATCAGTCGAACCCAGGTCAGGAACATTGGAGTGCAGTAAAAACTATACTCAAGTACCTGAGAAGGACTAAGGAGTATATGTTAATTTACAAGGCCTCAGATTTGTTTCCTATAGGGTATACCGATTCAGATTTCCAGAAAGATAGGAGTCAGATATTTGGTTATAAAGTAGTTTTGTGAGTAATAGTGGATTAAATAAACACTGATATACTCATAGAATATTTTGAGTATAAGTGGGAGATTGTTGGTGTATACTGAAAATATTTATTTGAAGTATATACATTTATTTCTGGCCTATTTTATTGAGAATCATTTAAATGTTTACATGTTGTCAAAATATTATATATTGTGAATAATCTAGTATCAAATGGGATACAGAATATTAGATTATTAAATACGGTTTATATAATATTATATGGTTCACAGCACAGGTGGTGTTAGACAATCCACTGGAATGGCTGTAGTATTATTTAGATTAGTTTATATTGACTAATAAATAATACTAGTATACTTTGTGTATATTGAACAGGATCAAATTTAGAATTGTTCCCTAATACTGATTAAGAAGGTGAACTAAGATTCTATGTTATTATTAATGCTTAGGTTCTTAATCCGGAAATAGTAATTGACACGTGTATATTATTTACATGCTTTGATTTATATATGAAATAATTCTTTTGATTTATTTCATTATATTTTGGGTGATGAAATAATATATATGGTGGGATATTATTTATTGAAGGAATCCATGTCCTGATAATATTCGGGTTAATGATGTCCCCTTGAAAGCTCAAAAAGATTTAATTATGTGAAACCCTGCAGGTGGATTTATTCCGGCATAATTAAATAAAGGTTGAGTGGATGATCAAGGATAAAAGATATTAATTAAATGAATTATCAGTAATTTATTTAATTAATGGACATGCGATATTTTAAACATGGGGAATTTAATAAGCAAATAATATTGGAACCGAATTAATTAAATTACGGTATTAGGAAAGGTAGTGCAAATATTAATTCTTTAGTGGATTGAATTAATATTTAATTACATTGGGCTAGGCTCAAGATGTAATTAGAAGGCCCAACCTAATTATCCATGATCCCTATTGTAGCCTATATATATTCCTATTCTCTTCTTGTTGGGGCTGGTCGAAAAATTTTGTAGCCACCCAGGAGCAAGAAGAGAGGATAACTTGAGAAGACGAAGGCCACACTTCGCTCAAGGGAATTTGGGAATACAATAGAAGAGCATGGAATCAACCGTTAACAAGGTGACTTTTCTATTCGTACTCGTTAATTTAGTGTATCAAAATTCGCAGTGCCAAGATCTGATTGTCCCAACAATATTATTTACATGCTTTGATTTATATATGAAATAATTCTTTTGATTTATTTCATTATATTTTGGGTGATGAAATAATATATATGGTGAATATTATTTATTGAAGGAATCCATGTCCTGATAATATTTAGACTAATTATGTCCCCTTGAAAGCTCAAAAAGATTTAATTATGTGAAACCCTGCAGGTGGATTTATTCCGGCATAATTAAATAAAGGTTTAGTGGTGTAAAATCCGTAATTTTATTTTTATTTTTAAAATTGGATATTAGATTTTAAAGTAATTTTTAATTAGATATTTATTTTATTTAGAAAATTCTAGAATTTTAAAGGATAAGATTCGTTATATTGGGAAAGAAGAGTAATAATATTTTAGTGAATCGATATCTTTTTAATTATGTTAATTATGTGTGCTAGAATCCTTTATTTTAAGGAATTACTTGGAGAGGTTATAGATTTTAGGAGGAAAGTATTAGAATTACCCGAATAAAAATTAGGGTTTGAGAGCCTATATAAGAATCCCTCTAGATAATTAAAAAGGTGTACAGGAATTCGATAAAAAAAAAGGACTGTTCGTGTTTAAATTTTGGTATTCAGTCGATTTCGAGGTAAGTAACTTTTCGTTGCTCGTTATAAATTCTGTTTTATTCTGTTTCAAAATATCTGTTTGATTTGGTTATCGAAAATTGTGATATCGAAAATTGATTTTTAGAAAAAGAATTATTTTAGAATTCCCCAGTTTTAGTTGCGTATCGAATCATAGAATCCGGTCACTGGATAGTGTGACATATCGAATCATAGAACTAGTTTACGCGCGTTCCGGAACACATAGATACGTAAACTGGCCCCATCGAACATAGAACCGTGTCACTGGTTAGTGTGACCGTAATTTAGAACTGTGGGAATAAAATATGATTTTATTGGTTAGATATTTTGTATCGATTAAAAGTTTCAGAAATTCTATTCTCTTTAAAAAAAAATATTATTTTAGAGCCGTTGGGCGATAGTTACTTGCTGGGCTTCGCAGCTCATTGTTTTAATATATTTCAGGTTTGGACTTTTGGAAGCTTAATGAGAATAAGGATGTGAATTTTGTGGACTTTCGTGCTAGCTGTTAGATGCCTTTATTGGATTAGACTCTTTAAATTATTAGAATAAAGATTGTTATTGAATATTGGGTTTTTGGAGCTGCGTCTCTGAATTTATTTTTTTTCAATTATTAAATTTGACCGTTGCGTTTGACTATCGTTAATTTTGGAGTATTTGAATAAAGAATTTCGTTTTTATTGAGTTTCGTATTTAGAATTAATAGTCCGAAAAGTCGGGCTGTTACAGTTGGCATCAGAGCCAGGTTTTTCCTTCGGAGTGTATTAGGTATGGGACTAGTACATTCCCTAGGATGCGATCCTACAGATTATTGTATAGGTTTTGACCTTTAAGTTTGTAAATTATTTTGAATTTAGTGCACTTGTTTGTGTGATTATTTGACCTATTTGACTTTTGTGGTTTTTGATCATTGATTATAAGTTTGAAAGTTTGTTGTTTTTGGAAAAGATGGACGGAGAAGGCAACAACAATGGCAATCAGGCCAACAACAATCAGAATGGCAACAACAATAACAATCAAGGCAACGACAATCAGAATGGCAACAACAATGGTGATGGTGGAAATGTATTCGACCAGCTAGCCGAGACTCTAGCTACACTCGTGAATCAGCAACCCAGACAGCAGAATATCGTCTCTCAGTTCAAGCGTTTGAACCCACCAACTTTCGATGGGGCAACTGATCCGGCCATAGTCGAGATGTGGATACAAGAGATGGAGAAAGCTTTCGGACTGCTAGGAAGCAATGAAGAACAGAAGGTCACTTTAGCTGTGTATCAACTACAAGGAAGTGCTTATGATTGGTGGCTCATGGAACAAAGAAAAAACGAGACTGCAATCACTGAGGGTGGTCCTGAACCATATACATGGGCAAAGTTCAAGAAGGCTATAGAAGATAAGTACTTTCCGAGAACCATTCGTCTGCAAAAGGAGAGGGACTTCATTCGGCTCGATCAGGGAGGAAAGTCCGTTGTGGAATACGAAGCAGAATTCGCAAAGCTTGCAAAATATGCACCGACATTAGTTGCTGATGAGACTAGTCGAGCTAGAAGATTGGAAGAGGGACTTCGGACCAACATCAGGAATTCTGTGGCATCTTTTGAACTTCAGACGTACGAGGCTGTGCTCAACAAGGCTTTGGTGATCGAGAGGGGTCTGGCAGAATCTGAAAAGGCGACAAGCAACTGGAACAAGAAACGGTTCACTCCAACTGGTGGACAATCTTCTCAAGGGGGACCACTCAAGAAACCTTACGTGTATGACCGAATGGGAGGACAAGGAAATCAAGATAAGTGCACTAGGTGTGGCGGGAACCATGTAGATACAGAGTGTCGTTGGAACAGAGGTGCGTGCTTTCATTGCGGTGAAGTCGGACACAGGATTGCTCAATGCCCACATAATCCACCACCAAGGAAAGAAGCAGATAACAAGACCACTGGACGTGTATTTATGCTCACGGAAAGTCGCGCGAACAATCGTAATTAAGGTATGATTTCTTTTTACTTGTAACTTATTTGATGTTATTTTGTGAATTTGGGGACCAAATTCTTTTAAGGAGGGGAGAATGTAAAATCCGTAATTTTATTTTTATTTTTAAAATTGGATATTAGATTTTAAAGTAATTTTTAATTAGATATTTATTTTATTTAGAAAATTCTAGAATTTTAAAGGATAAGATTCGTTATATTGGGAAAGAAGAGTAATAATATTTTAGTGAATCGATATCTTTTTAATTATGTTAATTATGTGTGCTAGAATCCTTTATTTTAAGGAATTACTTGGAGAGGTTATAGATTTTAGGAGGAAAGTATTAGAATTACCCGAATAAAAATTAGGGTTTGAGAGCCTATATAAGAATCCCTCTAGATAATTAAAAAGGTGTACAGGAATTCGATAAAAAAAAAGGACTGTTCGTGTTTAAATTTTGGTATTCAGTCGATTTCGAGGTAAGTAACTTTTCGTTGCTCGTTATAAATTCTGTTTTATTCTGTTTCAAAATATCTGTTTGATTTGGTTATCGAAAATTGTGATATCGAAAATTGATTTTTAGAAAAAGAATTATTTTAGAATTCCCCAGTTTTAGTTGCGTATCGAATCATAGAATCCGGTCACTGGATAGTGTGACATATCGAATCATAGAACTAGTTTACGCGCGTTCCGGAACACATAGATACGTAAACTGGCCCCATCGAACATAGAACCGTGTCACTGGTTAGTGTGACCGTAATTTAGAACTGTGGGAATAAAATATGATTTTATTGGTTAGATATTTTGTATCGATTAAAAGTTTCAGAAATTCTATTCTCTTTAAAAAAAAATATTATTTTAGAGCCGTTGGGCGATAGTTACTTGCTGGGCTTCGCAGCTCATTGTTTTAATATATTTCAGGTTTGGACTTTTGGAAGCTTAATGAGAATAAGGATGTGAATTTTGTGGACTTTCGTGCTAGCTGTTAGATGCCTTTATTGGATTAGACTCTTTAAATTATTAGAATAAAGATTGTTATTGAATATTGGGTTTTTGGAGCTGCGTCTCTGAATTTATTTTTTTTCAATTATTAAATTTGACCGTTGCGTTTGACTATCGTTAATTTTGGAGTATTTGAATAAAGAATTTCGTTTTTATTGAGTTTCGTATTTAGAATTAATAGTCCGAAAAGTCGGGCTGTTACAGTTGGCATCAGAGCCAGGTTTTTCCTTCGGAGTGTATTAGGTATGGGACTAGTACATTCCCTAGGATGCGATCCTACAGATTATTGTATAGGTTTTGACCTTTAAGTTTGTAAATTATTTTGAATTTAGTGCACTTGTTTGTGTGATTATTTGACCTATTTGACTTTTGTGGTTTTTGATCATTGATTATAAGTTTGAAAGTTTGTTGTTTTTGGAAAAGATGGACGGAGAAGGCAACAACAATGGCAATCAGGGCAACAACAATCAGAATGGCAACAACAATAACAATCAAGGCAACGACAATCAGAATGGCAACAACAATGGTGATGGTGGAAATGTATTCGACCAGCTAGCCGAGACTCTAGCTACACTCGTGAATCAGCAACCCAGACAGCAGAATATCGTCTCTCAGTTCAAGCGTTTGAACCCACCAACTTTCGATGGGGCAACTGATCCGGCCATAGTCGAGATGTGGATACAAGAGATGGAGAAAGCTTTCGGACTGCTAGGAAGCAATGAAGAACAGAAGGTCACTTTAGCTGTGTATCAACTGCAAGGAAGTGCTTATGATTGGTGGCTCATGGAACAAAGAAAGAACGAGACTGCAATCACTGAGGGTGGTAAAAATCGGTTCGGTTCGGTTCGGTTTCTACGGATAAATCGGTTCGGTTCGGTTTGGTAAAAATCGGATTTCGGTTATTCGGTTTTTGTTATTCGGTTCGGTTAAAAACCGAACCGACCGAATGATCACCCCTACTTCAGAGTTGGTTCAGCATCTTGTAAAGCAGCTACAGTCTTCTCATACTGTACTACTAGCTCTTGGTGTGCATCCTTGGAGATATAAGAATTTGATATTAACCATTCTGGTAAATCTCCAGGGTGCAATGAAGGTTCTTCATCTTCACATTCATCTTCGAATTCAGACTCATACTAAAATTCATTAGCAGCATTTGGAGGCAGCTTGGTAAGAGCATCTTTAGCCCTCTGCAGAGATTCATTTGTGTGTACCAAGTTCAGCTGTTGCTCAGCCTCCACATTGCCCTGTTTAGCCCAAGAGTCAAGGTCTGGATCAGGGTGAGTAAAGGTTTCAGCTCCAAGAATAGTTCTATCAATGACTGGTTGAAATGTCTGTTGATAGTGACTAGTTCTGGGGGCATCATCAACCTCCATTGACTCACTTGCAATGGCTTCATCCACCATTATGTCTCATGTACCTGCTTTTCTCTCATTTTCTATCTCTTTTTACATCAGGGGCTCCTCCTGGCTCACACCTCTCACACCCTCACCTTCACCTAATAAGGTGGTACTCTCATGCTCTCCTTTTGCCTGGAAGGAAGAAATTGCCAGCCCCTCACTCACACCCTCTCCTTTCGCCTGCTCACAAAGCAGCCTCTCACTCTCAGTAATGACACTCCCTTCCCTCATGCCTAGAAGTGTTTGAACTACTAATGTTACTTCTGCTGCTGTTAAAGTAGACCCAGATGAAGGAGTCAACTGTCTGAGGGTAGATATAGTAGCAGGAAGAACATTGATCAAAGGATGTTGAATATCCATTTATACTATATTTGAAGTTACCAATGGATAACTGCTGTTAGGCATATCCATCGGTGGATAAACACTTGTCAACAGATGAGAAATATCCGTTGATGAAGTAGAAGAGATACCAATCGATAGAGAGACTATGGTTGAATCTGTACAGATTGATTTTAAAGTAGGCGGCACAGTTTCAGCCACAATTTCAGGAAGAATATGTTGTTGGTCCAACAAATCATCTAAGAGATGATGACCAGCAGGTTCTGAGTGGGGCTCCTCCCTTAGAATTAAAGAGGGAGAATTTGCTTGTGATGTGGAAAGCATATCCACATCCAGAGATAAAGATGGTGAATTTGGAATATTTGGCGTGCTTCTAGAAAGAGATTGGGGATGTGACTTCACGTTTACTGAAGCCACATCAAGCTGAATTTGAGAAGGTTCAATCACTGAAGATTGAACTGTGTGTGTACCCTATGCACCCAAAGTAACTTTAGGTTTCTTCTTTCTTACAAAGGTTTTGCTTGGTGAACTTTGGCTAGTGTTGTCCCTTACCCTCTTGTGCAATGTTCCTGGTTGGGAACTCTTTTCAATAACAACACCTTGTTGGGAGAATGCTGTTAGGGATGTGTTTAATTCTTTTTCAACATTAACAGTCTTTTGTGAGACTGCAATGTGGCTAGGCTGGGAATCACTCACCTCTCCAACCTTATCCTTAAGGTTTTTTGATGTTCACCCTGTCCCTCACCACTCACTACCATTTGTTCACTCCCCTCAGAGGTTATGGTAGTTTTTACAACAAGTGCCTTTTGAGAAACACTTGAGGCTGGTTTCTTTGATTTGGATTTAGATTTATGTTTGGTTGCTTGGGTAGAAGACTGTGGGTTACTTGCTTCAGTCTTCAGAGGAAAACTCAAAGACAAAGAAACTTAAGATTGAGTGGGGAAATCAGGGTTAGAAAAATCTTTACCTCAAATCGATAAATGCATTTAGTCAGCTTGCTGTTTGAAGAGTATCCCTTTTTGAGTTCATTAAGTCAAGAACAAATAACTTTGTTATTGAAATCATGTGATATTCAGTAATGTATAGAATCATCGCTCTTAAAACTTCTAAGCCATGATCATAGATGAAAATGTCATGTCAATAATTTTAATTAAGCAAATAGCAGGTTTTAATTAAGCAAATGAGCACACACATAATAATAACACATATGAGAAAATTAGCAAATAATGAACTCGGTGAAGGAAATAAACAACTTTCACTGAAAGTAAACATGCAACACTTCATTCCACCAGTTCAAAAACATCAATACAAAAACTTAATTAGAAGAAAACATAAACGGAAGCCCTAACTAGTCCTAACACTAGGGGGTCTTCTGGGTTCCTCTTCTTGGCAGTAGCATGACGGTGAAAGATCCTGGACATTGTGACTGCTAGCCCAATGATACGTTCCTGCTCTTCCAGTGCACGGAGACGGTCTCTCTCCCTTTCTTCAGCCTCCCTCTCCTGCACCAGGCTGAGGTCCATCAACTTGAACAATACTTCGATTTCCTATTCAGTGGAAAGCTCGAAGATGAGGTCCATTGGAAGGTCGTCAACATGATGACTCACATCGTTAACACGCAAGGTGTGGTCAAGATAGTTGAAGAAGATATCTCCAATGAGTTTAGAGTCTTCATGAAAGGCCATTGATTGAAATGAAGGAGATTGAAAAGATGGGAATTGAGGGAGATGATTAATAGAATTAGAAGAGGTTGTAACTGGCTGCTGAATAAATAGATGGTGTTGGGAATATGAAATAACGAAGACACACACCTATAGATACCAGTTAAAAATGCATGCAAGCCTAGACTATACAAGTAATCTCTCTTTTAGATTCCCTAAAATGTGTCATGATTAATCCTATTTATCCTATTAAAACTGGTTAATAGAAATATGAAAGCATAATAGGACAATTCCTAAGAAATCAATTAGCACGTTCAGCACATAAGCATGTAAGCACAAAAACCAAGAAAAGTATTCGTTCATGAATTGGTAAATAAGATTTGACAGCACAATCATGACCGAAATAAAAAAATAATTACCAAGTGGATAAAAGAGTAAATTCTCGAGAAGCGAGTTTCCCGTTGATATGTATTATTGAATTAATACATCCAAAAAGAATCTTATTATCCACCGAGGTAAGTAAAAATAAAAATAAAAATAAAACCCAGAAATATTTGAACATCAACGGATAAGAAGCATATATCCGTTGACAGGCAAATTCTAACTTAGACAGAATTTTGTGCCTTTTCTTAAGAAAGAAAATTCAGTATATTTCTGGCTTCCCAACAACATGCAGATAACTTAAAATAGATTAGCAGAAATTCAGTATACCTAGCTCACTTACCAACCTTGTGAATGTTGATTCATTAAGTGGCTTGGTAAAGATATCTGCGAGTTGTTTTTCACTCGGAACAAAATGAAGTTCCACAGTTCCTTCCATCACATGTTCTCTGATGAAATGATATCTTATGTCTATGTGCTTGGTCCTGGAGTGTTGCACTGGATTCTCAGATATTGCAATTGCACTAGTGTTGTCACAAAATATTGGAATCTTTTCAACCTTTAGACCATAGTCAAGTATTTGATTTTTCATCCATAAGATCTGTGCACAACAACTTCCAGCAGCAATGTACTCAGCTTCTGCAGTAGAAGTGGAAACTGAATTCTGCTTCTTACTAAACCATGATACCAGCTTATTCCCCAAGAATTGACAGGTGCCTGTAGTACTTTTCCTATCAATTTTGCAACCTGCATAATCTGCATCTGAATAGCCAATTAGATCAAAACCAGAATCTCTAGGATACCAAATGCCAAGGTTTGGTGTTCCCTTGAGATACATGAAAATCCTCTTAATAGTTACTAAATGAGATTCCCTAGGATCAGTTTGGAATCTAGCACATAACCAGTTAGAAAACATAATATCAGGTCTACTTACTGTTAAATACAAAAGTGAGCCAACCATGCCTCTATAACTTGAAATGTCCACTTTCTTCTCCTTAGTATTCAACTCAAGTTTAGTGGCAGCGGCCATGGGTGTTTTTGCAGAAGCACAATCTAATAAGTTAAATCCTTTCAAAAGATCATAAACATACTTAGATTGGCTCAGAAAAAAACCATCACTAACTTGCTTTACTTGTAGGCCAAGAAAGTAAGTTAGTTCACCCATCATGCTTATTTCATATTTACTTTGCATAAGTTTTGCAAACCTTTTGCAAAGCTTCTCATTAGTAGAACCAAATATTATATCATCTACATAAATTTCAACAAGAATCATAGAGCCATTGACATTCCTATAAAAGAGAGTTTTATCAACAGTACCTCGAGTGAAGTGATTCTCTATGAGAAACTTTGAAAGATTGTCATACCAGGATCTTGGTGCTTGCTTCAGGCCATAGAGTGCTTTGAGAAGATAATAGACATATTCTGAAAAGTCTGGATCTTCAAAATTAGGAGGATGACTTACATATACCTCCTCTTGCAATTGCACTAGTGTTGTCACATCCATTTGATCACTACGCCATAAGTGGGCTAATGAAATGCTTTTTAAAAGCGTTACATGAAATAATGTTACAATAGGTAGTAAATTTTGACCTATTGTGACACCACTCAAGTAGTGTTACATTAGTCGAGAACTTAGTGTTGCAATAAGGGTGACGGTATTGCATACATGTAACACCACAATAAAGTGTTACATTATTTAATTTTTTTATTATTTCATTTTTCAACTATTGTGGGCCCCACCAGCAGGACCAACAGGTGGACCCCACAAAAAAGTGGGCCCCACACGTGGGCCCTATAAAAAATGTGGTCCCCACACATGGGCCCCACAAAAAATGTGGGCCCCACTGTTGGGCCCCACGAAAAGTAATACATTTGCTAATGCTTGTGTTACAAATATTGCTAGTGTTACATTTATTATTTTTTATTAAATCTTTTATTTTCTTGATAATTTTTTTTACTAAATCTTTTTGTTTCTTGATAATTTTTTTACTAAATCTTTTAATTACTATTTTTTTTGAACGAAAAATCTTTTAATTAGTATTAAAATAATATTTTATAAGTATTAAAGTGTATATGTAACGATCGGGAATTTTATTCTATTTATGTGAATTAGTAGATAGATATTATTTAGAATATCTTGTTCCAATTTGATGTATTATTTGATTAAAATATCGTTTTATCGGTATTTATCACATTTAGATTATTTCAAAATTTCATAACCCCAATTTACATTTTATTTGTGGCACAATTGTTATTTTATTAAATTTACAAAAATGTTCGAAAGTTATATATATTTCTTCGTTTTCATTAGTTTTAAATTATTTAACAATTTTACAAATTATTATCTTTAATTATTGTAAAAATAATAGTTTATTATTTTTACCCGTTTTAGCATTTTACGATCAAAATATAATAATTAGGTGCTTGAAAATCAGTTTTGGGAGTTGACTTTATATCTATCGTAAAATCTTTTTTACTTCCTCTATTACAGACCGTCACCCACCCCAGTGTCTCCCCTGTCTCCCTCTCTCGTCTCCTTCCTTTTCTTTTTTCACCCCCTTCTTCCTTCCGCTCTCACACATGCACCATCGATGTTCACACTGAAGTTGAATCACGTGGCTAAGCAATTCGAATCCTTCTGTTGTCACCATCCATCTCGACTCCAAATTCGAAAATTGGTAACCTTTCGATTTATGTCGAAAGGTTAATGCGAATTGATGTTTGATTGTTGCAAGAATAAGTATAATATTTGTTAATATTGTTCAAACTTGAGTTTAATGGATATTTTGATGTGAATTTTGGTATGAAAATCAAACTAGTCGAATTTTTTGGTTTGGTTGCTGGATTCCGGGTTTTACCACCGAAACTCGGTTCGTTTTGTTGTTGTTTGGACTGAAATTTGACCGTGATTAGTGTTGTGTTAATAGAAGTGTAAGGCTTGAATGGGGGATTAAGGACATGGATTTTTGGGAATGTTTTAACACCACCAGATTTTTTCGGTGAGCGGACACCGGTCGGAAACTGGGTTTCTCGATTTTCCGGCGGGTTGTTCTTGGCAACCCGGAACATTCTTGACAACCCATTTTGTAACCCAAGACTAACCCGACTTTGATTTTCTAAATCCCTAACTTTTTTTCAAAAACTGTTTTCAGAAAGAAATTTTATTAAAAATTCAAAATTCATTTATAAAATCAAAAAAACTAATTAATTAATTAATTAATTTAATTGAACACAAATTTTTAAAATTCGATTAAATGCAATTAATCTTAAATTTTTAATTTATTTTACAAACTAGTTAAAAAAGGAAAAAAAATCAAAAAAATAGAAATTTAGCAAAAGTAGGGTAACATTCGTCACACAAATAGTGAGTATGACTGCTTTGATGTGTATGAAATTATGTTCAAAATTTGGCCATTTTCCAATTTTTAATAAATTGTTTAATTTATTTTACATACTAGTTAAAAAGGGGAAAAATCAAAAAATATGGAAATTTAGTGAAAGTAAGGTAACATTCATCACACAAATAGTGAGTATGATTGCTTTGGTGTTTATGAATTTATGTTCAAAATTTGGTCATTTTCCTATTTTTAATTAATTTTTTGCTTTATTTTACAAACTAGTTAAAAAAGAAAAACAATAAAAAAAATAGAAATTTAGTGAAAGTATGGTAACATTCATCACACAAATAGTGAGTATGACTATTTTGGTGTGTATGAATTTATGTTCAAAATTTAGATTATTTTCCTATTTTTAAATAATATTTTAATTTATTTTACAAACTAGTCAAAGTATTAGTGGACCGTTAAATTACCAAATGAAATAAAATTAATTTTTTCTGAAATTTTGACAATAAAATTAAAAAGGATGGATCTTGACCTCGGTACAGTTGGATCATCGAGAAATATTTTTAAAAAAATCGAAACCCCAATTCCTCACGAAACCTTGTTTAGGGGTTCTAGTCAAAGTACTAGTTGACCGTTAAATTACTAAATGAAATAAAATTATTTTTTTTCTAAAATTTTGGCAATAACATTAAAAATGATGGATCTTGACCTCGGTACAGTTGGATCGTCGAGAAATATTTTTAAAAAAATCGAAACCCCAAACCCTATTTAGGGGTTCTAGTCAAAGTATTACTTGACCGTTAAATAACCAAATGAAATAAAATTAATTTTTCTTGAAATTTTAGCAATAACAGTAAAAAGAATACATCTTGACCTCCGTACAGTTGGGTCATCGAGAAATATTTTTTAAAAAATTGAAACCACAATTCCTGACGAAATCCTATTTAGGGATTCTAGTCAAAGTACTAGTTGACCGTAAAATTACCAAGTGAAATAAATTTTAATTTTTCCTGAAATTTTGGCAATGACATTAAAAAGGATGGATCTTGACCTCCATACGGTTGGGTGGTCAAGAAATATTTTTTAAAAAATTGAAACACTAAATCCTGAGGAAACCTTGGTTAGGGGTTTTGGTCAAAGTACTAGTTGACCGTTAAATTACCAAATTAAATAAATTTATTTTTTCTGAAATTTTGGCAATAACATTAAAAAGGATGGATCTTGACCTCCGTACGATTGGGTGGTCGAGAAATATTTTTTAAAAAATTGAAACACTAAACCCTGAGGAAACCTTGGTTAGGGGTTATGGTCAAAGTACTAGTTGACCGTTAAATTACCAAATTAAATAAATTTTATTTTTTTCTGAATTTTTGGTAATAACATTAAAAAGGATGGATCTTGACTTCTGTACGGTTGGGTTGTCGAAAAATTATTTTAAAAAATTACAACCCGAATTATCTAAATAAATATTTTTGTACTGATTATTTAATTTTAAATTAAAAAAAATGAAAAAGTTGAAAAAATGTGGGCGACAACTTTCTCCCCAAACCCAAATAATTACAAGTGCCCTTTCCCCTTTCCCCCTTAAACAAAATTACGTTCACACTTACACACTCTCCCTCGCTCAGACACGCTCACACACTAGGGGTGAGTATACGGTTCGGTTAACCGAAAACCGAACCGAATAACCGAAATAATTTCGGTTCGGTTAACTGAAATTAATATTTCGGTTCGGTTTTCGGTTCTCCTTTTTCTGAAATTTCGGTTTTCGGTTCGGTTCGGTTTTTAACCGCGGTTAACCGAATAACCGAAATAAATAACCGAATTTTTTTTATATAATAATAAAATATTATTTATTAATATATTACTATATATTACTTGTGGTTTCTAATGCAGCATGAGATATGATGATTGTTTTCACTTGAAATGTACTTTCTTTGACTACTTTTAAGCTTAAATTTTTAATTTTAATTTTAATTGAACTTGGATGTTGGATAAATTTTAATTTGTAAGACATTTATTCATTTTTTTTTGCACTATTTTAAAATTTCGGTTTTATATTTCGGTTTTCGGTAATAACCGAAATAAAAATTTCGGTTCGGTTAAAAACCGAATTTAATTCGGTTCGGTTTTCGGTTTTGATTTTTCTAGAATTTCGGTTTCGGTTAACCGAATTAAAATTCGGTTCGGTTCGATTTAAACCGAATACTCACCCCACACACTCTCTTCCCTTTTCCTTTCTTCTCCTTTTTATTCTATTTTCTTCTCTCTTCTCTCCAAAATTAGGGCTTAATTAATTGGTAAACCCTTTTTCCATTTTTGATTTTGATTATGTTCTTTGTCGCTTGTTTAATTTTGCTCTTCTTAACTTTTTTATTTTGATTTTCAATTAGGGCTTCAATTTGGGGTTTCTCTTCGGGGCTTCAATCCAGTAGAGCTTGGCTTCGAAATGGATCTTGAAGGAACTCAAGGATCTTCAGAAGGATCCTCCTTCCTCCAGCAGCGCCGGTATATATCTCTTTTATATATGTTTCGCCTTTTCGATTAGCTCTTAAGTTGCTTGCTTGTTTTTAATGTTGTGTCTATCATCTAAATTATAGAGCTTTGTTTTAAATATTCGATTTGAATATTTTCCCTGATTCAGTTTTTTACAAAGTTGGAATATTTGCCCTCAGCTACTTTGATTGCAATTTGAATTGTGCCAGATTTAGAGGCAAGGGCACTTGAATTCTAAAATTGTGATTTAGATTCTCTTTTCTTACATTTTTTTGTGTGTATAATATGTAATTCTTGTGTAATATAAATTTATATTTATATAGGTTCCTGTATTGGAAACTTCTGATGGAGCTATCTTTGAGAGCAATGGTACAAGTATTATATGTGGCTTCTATTTGAAGATTATGTTAG
This sequence comes from Saposhnikovia divaricata, assembly GCA_036435485.1. NCBI lineage: Eukaryota > Viridiplantae > Streptophyta > Magnoliopsida > Apiales > Apiaceae > Saposhnikovia > Saposhnikovia divaricata. Next base: position 43,094,972 of record CM071599.1, read on the forward strand.
ATTTGCTCTGTGTTGGTTTTTAGAAATGGTTCATAAGATTATGACTTGATTTTTTAAATTGTTATATGCATTCATTATGAACTGATGCTTGAGCTGCTTGATAAGATTAACGTAGAGGTATGCTTCTTGTTTTCATAGTACTTTAACCCTGTACTTGTTATGTTACTATCTCATTTTAAGATTTGATTTAATAGAGGACAGGATCTAAACAAGTGACAGCTTCATGTGCCTTGACAAGAGCAATCTTCCTGAAGAGCTTCATCGATCAATCTTCCTGAAGGCCAACAGTCAAGGTTACTTCCAAATCCTAATCCCTCCACACATTTTTATGCTTCTTTTTATTTATAGAAGATAAATTAATTAAATGGTAAGAAGAATAAAAAGGCTAGGGAGTATCCTAGCCTAAACAGAGAAAAAAGCAACCCACGTAGCAAGATAGATTTCACAAAATAACCACATCAAACTTGGCCAAAATAAACATCACACCGTATATAAGAACATAAGGAACCTATAAATTCTATTTGTTTTGATTGAAGGGTGCATCAATTTCATTGTTCAATGCATTCTCATTCATCCTGAGCACATCTGTACCATATTTAACTGCAGGCCATCTATTTTCATCAGTGTGGCCTATCATCTAACTCAATCCACAAGGTGCCCACTAATGACAATAGCCAGCTGCAGCTAACAAGCCACAGATAAAAAGTTAAAACTGTATCACAAGAAAAACTAAATAATGCAACTCCAAAGCATATAGTTTTCTCAATAACTTGGATCAAGTACGGAAATATAAGTAGGCAGATCACAAAGACAGAAACATGCATATATAGAATAAAGAAGACCTTCCAGTACTTACCAGTGTTATAATCCTTATTACTTCCTGCAGGTCACTTATAGCTGCTTACTTGCTAGTCCTTAATGGTTATGCTAATGTGTACCACACTACCACCTAGGAGGGCTTTATACCTGATTCAAACAAAACCTGCCAATAGTTACTGAAAAATTGAAAATGAAGAGTAAATCAAAAAATGAAGAGGATAGGGCTACAAGTGCTTTACATAATCAGCTCAGCTCACTTTACCCACGTATATCACTTTTGCTTCCACGTATATTACTTTTTTTTTTTTTTTTTTTTTGACTTGTGTTGTTCTCTCTTTGTTTTTTTGATCTCTTTGTTTTATTTCTAAGATTATTAATACTAGTCTTGGGAAATAAGCAAAAAAATTGAATCTGGACAGGTATCGACCCCCGCATTAAAATATCAATAATTTTTGTAAAAAATGACAATTTATGTACTGCTATAAACTAGAATTCCTTGTCTTTTTAATGGTACAAATTTAGTGCAACTGCAGCTTTTGACGCATTACAGTTGTATGTCAATTTTGATTTTACAGAATGAATAAAGTTGAAAAAATCAGACTCAACAGCAAGTGAAGATCATTCTACTCATGGTACTTTTTTTTTTTTACTCTACTTCATATTTATTTTCTTTTTTGACAGTAGCTAGTAGTGTATGTAGAATTATCTTACATCAACGATGACTCGAGGCAGTTGTAAGTAACTGATTATCAAAGCTGGTATATGCAGATTAAACATGATTTTCTCTATCTTTCTAATCATTTTCTTTTGCATTTTTTACATTCAGTGGATAGTAGTAAAAAAATTATGCCATTAAAGCATATAAAGTTTTGTAAATTTGTGTTAGAAGATGACTTTATGTTAAAAAGTCTCGGATGATGATGTTATTGCTTTTCGTTGTTGCAGGATATCGTAATAGCAGCCATAGGGGATCACCAGAACAGTTTCCTACCATATTAAAATTGGTTCCATTGCAAGACATACTGGACACACTATTAGTTTCCTATTTTTTCCTTGCACTTTACAACTATTGGTCATTCTATCCGATTAGAGGATCTGTTCATCTTTTAAGTAATTGTCGTACTTTACTATTTATCTAGAACTCTTGCTATTGTAGCTTGTTTGTCTAGTACTTGGTTAATTTAATGGTGGTGGTTGAAGTAGTTTGGAGTGGTTGTGGTTGAAAGGAGAACTTGTAATAGTAACTTTTGGATTGAATGTTGGTTTGAACTTGTAATGGTTACTTTTGGATTGAATGTTGGTTTGAACTTGTAATCTATACTATACTATAATAAGCAAAATGGGGTATAATTTGTAGTTGGTTAACCCTTTTTTTGGTTATCCCCATTTTTGGTTATCCATCATCCATAACCGTTAGATCATCAACTCAAATAGATCATGACCGTTAAATATAATAATACTAAAAGTTGTTATATAAGAGGTCCAAGGTTCGATTCCCACCAACAACATATTATTTTATATTTAATACTAAAAATTATTATATACAAAGATGTAAGTTTTGAATTCTTCCAATAATATATGAAAATTAATATTTATAATATTATATTATAATATAAACAAATTTTAAAAAATTAAAAGTAACCCGTGCTTTGCACGGGCTATATGCTAGTGGTTATTAATGGGAATGCTCTATATACATGGCAATTATTTCAAAAAAAAAAAATTTATAGTGTTACATTTGCCAGGTTTAGTGTTACAACATCATCTTTATTTAGTGTTACAATATAAATGTTATAGTGTTACAATAGATAAAGTGGGCCCCACTTTTTATGGGTCACACATGTGGGCCCCACTTCCGTGGGGCCCACTTCCTGTGGGCCCCACTTTCAGTGGGTCCCACATTTAATATTTATTCATTATTTAAATTATGTGAGCCCCACATGTGGGTCCCACATTCTGTCCCTCGGATTATGTTCAAATGTAACACTACAAATCCGTTACATTTGGTGATGATAGTGTTACATTAGCTACATAATGTATCACTTTACTAGTGTTACAGTGGATAGGTAAAAGCGTTACAATAGGCACCTGTTGTAACGCCCGTAAATGTAACGCCCCCAAGTGTTACAATAGACCTATTGTAACGGATTTAGGGCCTATTGTGACATTACGCGAGAGTTACAATAGGCCACTTATGGCGTAATGTGATAGACTTTGAAATTGGCATGGGCTGCATAGGTCAGAAAAATTCTGATTGTTACCAACCTTGCTACAGGTGCAAAGGTTTCATCAAAATCAATTCCTTCTTCTTGACAGTAGCCTTTTGCAACCAATCTAGCTTTATTCCTTGTTACTATGCCATTTTCATCCATCTTGTTCTTGAATACCCATTTAGTGTCATCACTGATTTGCCTTTTGGCTTGGGTACAAGCTTCCACACTTCATTTCTTTCAAACTGGTTTAGCTCTTCTTGCATGGCTACAACCCAGTCTGGATCTAGGAGGGCATCCTCAACTTTCTTAGGTGCTTCTTTAGATAGAAAACTGTTATATAAGCATTCTTCTTGAGTTGCCCCTCTAGTTTGGACTCTTGCATTTGAATCTTCAATGATGAGTTCAAATGGGTGATCTTTGGTCCATTTTCTTTGTGGTGGCAGGTTCATTCTAGATGATGTAGCTTCATTCACCCTATGTTGATCATTCTGATTGGTTGTTGAGTGACAACTCTGATATACTCCCCCTGAGTGTGTGGCTCTCGAAGTTGGAGTTCTAACAAAGTGATCGATGGATAATTCTCTTTGGCTCTCAACGGGTATCTCAAAATGATTTCCAACAGATGGGGTTTCATCAGCATCAACAAATGATGTCCCACGCTCTTCACCTTGAGCATGCTGCAATCTTACACCAGTCGACACTGATTCTTCATCATCATCACTGCCTTCACCACTTATCTCATTATCAAATGAGAGTTCTTCATGGAAACCTTCATCTACCAACCCTTGGATTTTCTTATCATCAAAGACAACATGTATGGATTCCATAACAATGTTAAGTCTTAGGTTGTAGATTCTGTAGGACTTTTCAGCTGAATATCCAACAAAAATAGCTTCATCTGCCTTTGTGTCAAATTTTCCTATGTTCTCACCTTGATTTCTCAAGACAAAACATTTACAACCAAAGACATGCAGGAAGTTAATTGTTTGCTTCTTTCACTTGAATAGTTGGTAGGGAGTCATGCCCCTTGCTTGATTGATCAAAGAGATATTCTGAGTATAGTATGCGATATTCACAGCTTCAGCCCAGAAATATGTTGGTAACCTTGATTCTTCAAGCATTGTCCTTGCAGCTTCAATGAGAGATCTGTTTTTCCTTTCTACTACACCATTTTTTTGAGGAGTCCTTGGTGCAGAGAATTCTTAAATAATTCCTTGTTCTTCACAAAACTCCCTCATCACAGAATTTTTGAACTCATTTCCATTGTCACTTCTCATCCTTCTAACTTTGAAAGAGGGATTGTTGTTGACTGTCCTAATGTGACTGATAATGATTTCTCCTACCTCATCTTTGGAGTGCAGAAAGAATGTCCACGTATATTTAGAGAAGTCATCAACAATCACTAGGCAGTATCTCTTGTTAGAGATTGACAATACATTGACTAGTCCAAAGAGATCCATGTGCAGTAGCTGTAAGGGATGTTCGATTGATGACATAGACTTGGATTTGAAAGAGGCCTTCTTTTGCTTCCTTTTTTGGCATGCATCACACAATCCATCCTTGGAAAAGTCCAACTTTGGAATACCTCTGACCAAATCCTTCTTGACCAACTCATTCATTGCTTTAAAATTTAAATGAGACAGTTTCTTGTGCCATAGCCATCCTTCATCTACACTTGCCTTGCTGAAAAGACATGTAGCAGTATTTGCACTTGTTGAATTGAAGTCAGCTGTGTACACATTTCCTTTTCTATTGCCTGTCATCATTACCTTGTTGTCATTTTCTTGAAAATGACACAAGCTTCAGAACTGAACCACACATTTTGACCTTTATCACATAGTTGGCTGATACTAAGCAAGTTGTGCTTAAGACCATCAACTAGTGCTACATCCTCAATGATAACATTTCCATGTGAAATCAAGCCATATCCTCTAGTATATCCATCGCTGTTGTCTCCAAAGGTAATGCTAGGGCCAGCTTTCTTCTCTAACTTAGTGAGCAGGGTAGAGTCTCCAGTCATGTGCCTTGAACAACCACTATCCAGATACCAGAGTCTCTTTCTGTTTCCCTGCACACATCAAAACCAAATCAAGTTGATATTGGTACCGAAGTTTCCTTGGGTCCTGCCATGTTAGCCTTTTTCTTGCCCTTCAAATCCTTCCCACCCAAGGGGGTCCAGATTGAGAAAGATCAATCTTAACTCTAGGTGTAGGCCTTTGAAAGCCAAGGTATGAGATTTGCTTATATGCATTTTAAATATCAGAATTATGCATAGTCTGTGCAGGAATGTTATTCATCATCCATGACATCTGAGGCACATTGAAAGCATGATAATATGGATTTTTCATGAATGACATGTTAGGATATTGATTAGATGCATGAGCACGTTGGGCATACATGTTAGGCATCACATTCATAGGAGGAATAGGCATAGGCATATTGGGCACAGAAGCATTTTTCAACTATTTGCAGTTGGCAGATAGATGATTGACATTACCACAATTAACACATTCTTTCCTAGGTGCATACCAATCAGGTGTGTAATTATTGTTTTTATTAATCCCTACCTTGCCATTTCTGTTCTTTCTTCTACCCTTAGCCTTAGACTCTACTTTCTCTAACTTGTCTTTCAATTACTTGTTGGACAAGTGGCCTATGTTTGCTTTATCAACTGATTTTGTTTTGCTACAATCTCCTATTACAAAGTTTTTGTTGACGGGACCATATTGATTGTTCAATTTCACTAAGGTTGCTTTGCTGACAGCTTTGGCTTTCGATGGATAATCTTGATCTGTATTTATCGATCACTCAACGTTCAACAGATAATCTTGCTCATTATCCGTTGATACGCTGTCTGAAGCAGTCTCACCATCAACTCCTAACTTCGCTTCTTCTAATTTGCTAAATGAATTAATCCCTTGGACATTACAGATTTCTTCGTTAATGACCCTCGATCTTTTCCACTTAGCAATTAGATCCTGTTCATTCGTTAACTGTTCTCTCAAAGATTTTTCTCTCTTAAGAGCTTCAATCAATCCATCTTTAACGTCCTGGTAATCTCTTCTCATGGTTTCAAATTCAATTAACTGAGTTTCTATTAAAGCATTCCTATCACTTAACTTCTCATTATAATCTTTAATCCTCTGATTTTCTTTGGTAAGTGATTTCAAGGAAACATGCATATTGTACAGTTCAACAGACATTTCATCAAATGTACTAGCACATTCAGCTTTAGAAAGATCAGTTAAGTCTGTAGAGAATACTTGGTTGCTTTCTGAACTAGCTTCCTCATCATTTTCATTAGCCATGAGGGCAAGGTTGACATACTCTTCTTCTGCATCTGAATCTTCTCCAGCAGCCCAATCATTCTCTCTTGACAAAAATGCTTTTTCTTTTTTCTTGAGAAGATCAAAATATTTTCTTTTGTAATCAACAGCTCCAAACTGTTTCTTCTCATTCTCAGCTTTAGGCTTTCTGCGTTCATTGGCAAAGTGGCCAGTAATTCCACAGTTAAAGAATTTGAACTTTGACCTTTCAATCATGTCCTTGGATGGTTGATAACTTTTTCTGAATTGCTTGCCTCCTGCTGGATTCTTCTTGAATTTAAGTTTAGAGAATCTTTTTGACAAAAATGCTAGATAATCATCTAAGTCATCAAATTCATCTCCACTAGATGCATCAAGTTCTTCATCCAACTTGCTTTTTCCTCTGCTAGTTTCAGCTCCACCTTCACAAGTCTTTGGACTTGGTGTGGTTTCTATGCTCTCCATCTTTCTTCTGGATCTTCTCTACTTCCTCATCTTGCTGCATCTCAAGCTCATATGTTTTCAGGATGCCATACAGTCTCTCAAGTGTAAAATCCTTGTAATCTTGAGAGTTCCTCAACGAGACTGTTACAGGCTTCCATTTCTTAGGAAGAGATCTCAGAAACTTTAGGTTGGAGTCCTTGGTTTCATATTTTCTCCCATACAACTTTAAGCCATTCAGTAGCTTCTGAAATCTACTGAATATGTCTGTTAAATATTCACTAGAGACATAGTGAAAATGCTCATATTGTTGTATGAGGAGCTGCATTTTGTTTTCTCTGACTTACTCAGTTCCTTCACAGATTGTTTGTATAGTGTCCCACACCTGTTTGGTAGTGGTGCAGTTAATAACACTATCAAACATATCTTGGTCGATACCACTGAACAAAATGTTCATAGTCTTTTTATCTTTGTGTATCACTTCCAAGTCCTCGTCTGTGAACTCAGCCTGAGTTTTTGGAATTGGCCTTCCAACAGCTGCAGTACCAGTAGCTTCACCAACACAGGTGTTAGCCTTAATTGGGATATGAGGGCCTTTCTCTATGAATCTATATAGTCTTCGTCAAGAGCTGAGAGATGGAGACGCATCTTTACTTTCCAATGAAAGTAGTTGTCTTTATCAAACATCGAAATCTTTACCCCTGTATCCTTCTTTCCCATGGTGGTTGATCTTTTAACTTCTTGTTTGTTAGAAGCTTGCTCTGATACCAATTGTTATTTCCCATTTAAACACCACAAGATTGTAGAAGGGGGGGTTGAATACAATCTTGATAAAAATTCTTTCGAATTAGCAAGACAGCAGATTGATTAAAGATGAACAAGTTAAACTATGATGAACAGAAAATAAAAACGTAAACAAGCATACAACACTCTTTAAAAATTTCAAGTGGATTTGTCGAGTCCACCTGAGGGTTGTATTGAAGAAAATAACCTGTGAAAAGTTTACACAGTTGCGAATACAAGATCTAAGTGTTTACAAGAAAACCTAATGCACTATGCATTTAAGCTTAGTGTTTTCTTCTCTTAGCCTTGCTACACTTGAAGGTATATATATACTTCAGGTTTATAAACCCTACAAAATAATCGAATATTACAAAGTCAAAGTATTCAGTAGGTTTGCTGCCACTCCTCGTTTCCATGTGATACAATTTTGTCTGGATTGTTTTAGATAGATATTCACGAGATCTACCAGCTGAATTGCTTGTGAGAATAAGGAATGTTTCTTTTTCTTCTTCGTTTCCAAAGACTGGCTTCCATACCCTTTTTAAGTCTATCAACCCATGTGATCTGTCAGGCTTGTCAAGTTGCTATCAACCGCTAATATCAAGACATTATTGGTTGTAGCATATTATCCGTTGGTGCAGACATCGATCGATAGGTTGGTTGTTGTTTGCTCGAGTGTCACATCCGTTGACATAGAAGCTTCATCGGTTGAAACATCACTTCACTTATACAGAATTACATAGCACAACTTATGTATAATTAACTATCCTATTCTGCATATCCATTGATAGTCAACATGACTTAGGAATTCTAGCAACTGTGACAGTAACAAACAACTTATCCGTTGAGACTTAAAACAGTACGCTACAGACTTATCAATCGATAAGCTGCCTCATCAACGGATATTTATAAATTGGATATCCGTTGATAAGTTACAAACTTTAACTTATACAAATATGTTTTTCAAGGTGTTTTAATATGCTTATCATCAAGGATAATATAATTCCTAACAATTATTATCCAAATGGAAACACTCAGAATCTCAAGATAAAATATAATTATGAATTGTGACATTAATCCTATTTAATGTAAAAAAATTTATTTATATATGATTTAAATCATTGACATTCACTTTTTCGTATTTCAATATAAATACACTTTTTTAGTTTATATATTAAAGTATAAAATATTTTTAATGCTAGATGCAACGTTTTTCATCTATTTATTTTAAGATCTAACAGTTCTTATTTACTTTGCCGTACAGATGACCAGACTACCGGTTATCAAAGTTTTGGACAAAATCCGTCTTACACTTATTATTAAACTATATTTGTTTGTTAGTACAATTATCTTCAAATAATAGAAAGGTTATTTCGATAATCGAAATGAAATATAAGTAGATTTCATAAATCAAATAGAATTTTTAGCGTAAAAATTCATCAATTTCTTCTCTCTTTTGTTTCTTAGTAGTTTCAACTGGAAAAAAATATTTTAAACCATTACTAAATTTAAAATTATTTTATTAATTTCACGTGGACTTTAAAATCGTCTAAATAAGTTTTAAGAATTTAAGATAAAACATATACTAAATTGAACGTATAAATCTTATATATATATATCAGTTTTTTAACAACGATTTGATATGTAAACTATAGCAAAAATATATATATATATATATATATATATATATATATATATCGTTGTTACTCTAATGAGACCCTCCTTATAATGAGAATTGAGACTGATAGGTCCCAAATGAGGGTGAAATAAGCTAGAAGAGGGGGGGGGGGGTTTGAATAGCTTATTACCTTTTTTATAAAATAGAGCTTGGCGTTTTAAAATTCCTTTCTCCTTTTAAAAGTAATTACTTATAAATAAGAAATATAAAGTGCGGAAAGTAAAAGAGAGAAAGATGAAGAGTATGACATGATCTATTTATCCTGGTTCGCGATGCCGCAATCCCCTAACGGTTTCGAACACCCCTACTTCTGTCCCCGAGCTCCTCCCGAACTTGATATTTCTTCCACTATAAGTAAAATACTCCTTATAGTAGGCGGAGAAGCCTTTACAACCACTATGTATTTTCTTAGAGCCTAACTACCCGTTACCTCCTCAAAATACAATAGCCACCTCTTGCAAGATTATATTGGAGCATAATTCCCCGCTACCTCCTCAAATGCTATGCAAGAAAACCCCTTATGAGTTTATCTTGGAGCGTCACTTGCCGTTACCTCCTCACAACCACATAAGTAAACCCTTTGCGTAAACTTCGTATCTACACCCTTTATTGATCTTGGATCTTAGGTATTGATCTTGGATATTAGGTCTTAGATCTTGGGTCTTTCCTCCTCCTCACGGTGTAAAGACACCAAACTCCCCGTCGGCATGTCTAAGACTTGGATCTTAGAGCGAGAATCACCTCACGTCAAAGGATATAATACAAGTCCTACGACTTAAATCCCTTTTAAATGAAGGTTAAAAATTTGTTATACAACACAAAAGTGAGTTAGAGCAAGTTGTCAATATTTCGTAAAATATTAAACAAGCAACTAACTCGAAGAATACAAGTGTTTACACTTGTAGATGGCTTTAATATAGCCTAGGCCAAGATATGGCCGAATATAAATGTATGTAGCTCGTCGAAGCGAGGGACGCTATTACGCGTTAAATTAAACACCACACAAGCACATAAACACAACTCACACGTAAGGAAATGTAACTCGCTTATCTATAGGATAAAACGGGGGCCGCTATTATGCGTTAAACTAGTGCGAGAAATAAACACGTAAGTAGCCGGGAGAAGTCACACAAGGGACTTATCACACAACTAATGCAAGACAATAAATTAAACGTGGATGCAATAATATATACTATGAAAGAACTACTCGGCCGAATAGAATGCAAGAGATGGCCGAATAGATTGAACTTAGTTTCGGTTAAGAAACTAGTTCTAGTAGTCTTGGTTAAGTCCTTAAATAAATAACACAATTTAGGTTCAAGGGACTTGAATAACCAACACTAAAAGAAGCTTTCTTTTGACTTAAGATGTAACAAGTTTAAACCACTTAAGGTAGAAACTAGTTTATGCAAGTTAGGCACAAATCAAAAGACACTTCTTTGCCTTATAACCAAGTATAAATCAAATGGTTACTAAGGTCTTCAAGAGGGCTTAATAAGTTCTTAAAAAAACCTCCTCTTGGTAGCTTACAAGTTGTCTACACACACTACACGAGTTAACTCAAGAACAAGTGTGTAAAATGACAAATGTAAGACTACTTAAACACAAGTATATATTCAAAAGATTTAATCACTTATAAGGCCGAATATATACCTTGCACACTCACTCACTAGCATATGACTCTTGACCTTACAAAGGCTCAAGTTCCTCTTTAATTAAGAGAGAACTACAAGAGATACGAGCTAGTTTCAAGCTTAAAAACCACTCCAAAATGAGCACCAAAGAAGGTATAATCAAGAAGAATATAAAGGTGATTCAAATGCTCAAGAAAAAACACTTACAAGGCTGCAAGAAATCGACTAAGGGGCTTCCTCAAAGTGTGTTTACCGAATGTGCCAAGATGAACAAAAACAAGAGCCAAAACACCACTAAAACAAGGCCAAATGAGCACCAAATAAAGATATAATCAAGGAGGATAAATTGGTGGCTCAAATGTAAAATAAGAAGCACAAGAGGACTGCCTTAAACGTGCAAGAAGGCTGCCCAAAAAGAATGGCCGAGTGGTGTGTTTAAAATGCAAGAAATGGAGCAAAAACAAAGCTTAAAAGAAGTTAAAAGATGAAGGAGCAAAACTTTGTTATCCAAATCTTTTTGAAGGCTCTTGGCTACTTGATATTGCTGTGTTTCTAGAGAGAAAAGAGCAGCAATTCTTTGGCACAAGAAGGCTTAGAGAAATGAATGGGTTTAGCTTGGTATTTATAGCCAAAACTAGGGGTTTTTGGACCAATGGTCACTTGACAAGTGGCTAGCTACTAATTAAATAATCATTGGCATAAAGTAGCTTTTTGGCACCTTCCTAGAAAGCTCCAGCAATCAGCATTTGTGAAAAAATATATAGAAAATATCTAGGAAGATTCTATTGGCTCGATTTAACCGAAAAACCCGAAACTACGAGATAAACCCATAATTATGAAATAAATCAAAAAATAACTCAAAAATTATGAAACTTGGGAAAGCCCCTAGAAATATTCCCAGAGGATTATGGTCAAAATTTCACCTTGAAATTTTTTGATCATCTATGACTTTTAAGCGACCGAAAAATCAATTATGTATCGATTTTTGGAGTCCCGGAAAAAAGTCATGCTAAAATCATGAAATTAATCCAAAAATTCTTTTTTATTATTCTAGTGACATATCCAAAGTTTCAAGTCTAAATAACATGTGGAGGTATTTTATTCAAAAATATTTTGATTAAATGTCCTTACGCGACGGAATAAAATACATTAGCCGTTTACCGTAACTTGTCGATACTTTAGCTAAAGTTTTGAATTGAAATATATTCAAATATAATATTCCTCAAAAAATAATGACTATGAAGTCCTCGGAATACTTATTTTGAATATTTTAGATTTTTATCCAATTTAAATGAAAAACTGTTAAGGGTTCTGGGATAAAATCTATTTTTATTCTTTCGACAAGTCTTTGAGCAAGGAAATTTGAAAATAAGTCTTTGAAAAATATATCGAGCATATTTATGAATTAAAACATTTGAAATGAACACTGTTTTGAATAAAACATTTATTTTTGGTCCGGAAAATCAGTATTCGGGATATTTCGATATTTGTGCTGTTTAGACTTTGCCTTTAAATATATCATAAATAACTTAGATGTTATTCCCAGATTACACACTTGTATAATTGTAGAAGGGGGGAGGGGGTTGAATACAATTCTTGATATTTATAAATTCCTGATAAGAACTCCAGAAATCTATAAGAGGATAATTGCTGTATAAAGATTAATGCACAAATACATATAAAATCAGGTGGTTAAATGCACCACCTGAAGCTTTTATTTGAAGAAAACTCTGTGATACAAATGTACACAGCTGCTGTTTTACAACTCTTTGCTTTCTAAGGATATTCAAGAAAACCTTAAGCAAATGTATCTGTTTTCTTAGCTTCCAAAGAGTTGCTACACTTGATTATATAAACCCCAAGTTTACAAGTACTACAGGAATAAGATAATACTAATCTAATTCAAGTTGACTTGCTACTTCACTCCAAATACACATGTAGCCGAAAGGTTGTCCTTGTGAACAGACATGTCCCCTGCACCTTTCTTGTATTCATAGTGTAAACGGAATGCTTCTTTCTTCTGCGTTTCCAAAGTATGGCTGCCATACTGCTTTTTGTATCTACTAAACCCATGTGATCTGTCAGTCAAACCTGTCTTTATCAACTGCTAATCCCCAACTTAGCATAGAAGAAAGTGTTAATGATTATCCGTTGGCATTGTACACTGTCATCCGTTGATAATAGATTGAGCTGTATCCGTTGATATTGTTGATTTGAGCTGTATCCGTTGATAGAGTTCTGTCTTCATCCATTGATACACTTTCACTTAAACAAAATTACATAGCATAGCTTATTTACAATTGGCTACCCTATTCTGTCTATCCATTGATGGTCAACATGACTGTGGATAAGAACACTATCAATTGATAACATAGAGATAATGCAGTATGCTACAAAACCTCATCCGTTGATGAGCTACCTGTTAACGGATAGAGTTATAAATCCTCATCCGTTGACAGCTACAATACTTATACAATTTGATTGATTGTGAAGTTATCATCAAGTACAACATATTCCTAACAATCCTCCCAATTTATACTTGATGGCAATAAAGTATAAATTCAGGACCTTGATGATAACAAAACATTCCTAAAGATATATATAGAACAATGTAAAAATTGTATTAAGCTACAAAAATTAAAAACAGAAAGTTTGAGAAATTTACAGAGAAGTGCTCCTCTAGACTGAGCAGATTAAAACTGTTTCTTCTCTCTGGTTGGCATCACCCTTGATTTTCCTTCTTTGGCAGAGTTGGACTCAATCTGCATTTGGAGTTGCCTATAGAAGACATCTTCTTCAACAACTTTTGGATTTAGCTTTTGTTGTAACCATCTCAGATATTGAGAACTAGCCTTTGATAGTTGGTCTTCTAACCTAAAGAATCTCCTGTTTCCATCATCATCCCTGAACTCCAACATCCAGAAGGGTTGAATGTGGATTTTCTGTCCATTGTATGGGATCTTCATCTTCTTTGGTAGTCTTGATGGTGAGTTCCATTCTCTCCTTATCTGTTCTATTCTGTCCAGTATCTCCCCTTTTGCTATCTTGGGGAACCCTGTGTATCTCTTAATTGCAGAGAACACCTTGGTTAAAGTCAGATAATTTTCTCCAAGAACCCTCTGTAGTGGCCATGTCCTTTCCTTTCATCCCTTGTATACAAAGACCAATCTCTCAGGCAAATGCTTGTATTTGTCAATTCCTCTTACTTCTGACAATTCATCCAGATACAGATTCATGCCAGAGTATTCTTCAATATCTGCCTGATAGATAAAATCATCCTTGTTTTCCAAGATTGGCTGCTTGACAATAGCAGGCACCCTAGCAACTTGAATTGGTTTCTTTGAAGGTTGCTTCCTTGGTATCCCTTTCTTTTGTTTAGGCTTCTGTTAAGGCTTCAGTAAGAGTGAAGGAACCTCAATGGAGTCAAGATTCATTGGTTCCTCTTTAGGTATTATAGGGTCACCATGGAAATTCACAGCTGGGTTGATTACTTGTGCAGAAATAGATATTGATGAGCCAGTAGTTTCCTTACTTACATTTTCTGGAGAGACAGGCCTCTTTGCCTTTGTTTTCACTCTCCTCTTGGGTTTAGATTTGGGGACTTCCTCAGGTTCCCTCATTTTATCCTCTACCTCATCCAATAACTCCTGAGCCAGCCTGGCTTGCTTCTCATCTGAGTTTTCATATTGGTTTTCTTCACTTGGATGAGCTTCCCTTAGAAGTATGGAGGTCTCCTCTCTTTTTGCTTCAACAAATCTAGGATGGCTGTTGGATATATTTAACACTTTTCCATTCCTTATAAGTACAGCCATCCAATCTCTTACACTTTTATTTGTCTTTTCCTTGAACTCTTTGATTGAATCTCCCATTAGCTTCTCATCATCATCCATGGGAAATGGAAAGTCCAATTGTAACTTGTTCTTCCCATTTGCTTTTGGTGGAGAGTAGGCTCTGGTTCTTATGTATGGTTCAAATTCTTTGACATAAGATGGTTCAGCATCATAGAATGTAGGAGCCACAATTTCTGGAGTGAGCACCTTCAGAATTGTAGTTGATATTGTTGGAGCAGAAGACTGAGTAGAGAACAGAGTTGATACAATTGATTCATTGATCATTCTCTCTGTCCTCATAATTCTTTCATTTGCCTCATTGTTAATCTTTTCTAAGGCTTCTATTCTGGCTTGCCTTTCACCATCTGAGATTTCTGATAGATTCTGAATCTCAGGCAAAACCATTTGTTTCTTCACAGGGGAAGCCTCTATAGAAAAATCTGTTGGATTGACCAAAATAGTTGGCTGTTGCTCCCCCTCAATTTGTGCTATCTTGCTACTGGCAGCTTGAAATTGACTAGTAGTAGCTGTAACCTCTTCTATTCTTGTTTCTTTTTTCTCCCTCTTTTTGTTAGCATCAAGGGCTGGAGGTGAGGCTGCAAGTAGCCTTTCTAGTAGCTCAGTCTGTTTTGCTTGGTTGGCAATGATTTGCTTCATTTGAGATTTCATAATATCCACTCTGGAGGAAAGATGCTGAACAGACTTGGCCAGGCTATCTTCTTTTAACAGTTTGCTAGTCAGCACCTTCTGAGTGGTAGTAGGGACTAGTGCCTCAATCCTGGCATCTAGTTGTACTTTCATTTCTCTGATTGTAGTTTGAACCTCCTCTTGTTGTGTTCTTTGAACAACCATTTGCATCTTGTGAAATTTCAGGGAGGCCATTATTTGCTGAAGGACAGCCTTCCTCTATGGATTTGCATTCCGGTGCTCAGCCATAGCAGTTTGATATTGCTTCATAATTTCCACATTGAAGTCACCAACCATAGTGGCAGTAGAAAATAGCCATTCTGGAGTATCCTCCATATTGACTTCTTCATCATTTTCTATGCTAGCACTATCATCATTGCCAAACTCTTCACTTTCAGCTTCTGAAGGAAGAGCTGTTAAAGCTTCTTTTGCTCTTTGTAGAGATTGTGAGGTGTGCACTAGGTGCATTGCCTCCTCTGCCTCCACATTGCCCTGTTGTGCCATGACTTGATAGGCAGAAACAGGATGAGTAAAGGTTTCAGGATCCAAAGAAATGGAGTCAATGATTGACTGATATTCTTGTTGAAATTCCATCTCTTTAGAAGCTTCATTAACCTCCATTAACTCACTTGCAATGGCTGGATCTTCCTGCCTTATTTCTTCTATAGTCCCTTCTCTCCTCTCATCTCTCTTTTCTTGCATCAGGGGCTCCCCTGGCTCATACCTCTCACACCCTCACCTTCACCTACTAAGGTGGAACTCTCTTGCTCTCCTTTTGCCTGACCTGAAGAAATGGTCAGCCTCTCATTATTTACCTCTCCTTTTGCCTGCTCACAAGGCAGCCTCTCACTCCCTTCCCTCATTCCTAAAAGTGTTTCAACTACTGAGAACTCCTCCACACTTGACACAGGAATGTCAGATATAGCAGTGGTAGAGTGATTTATCAACGGATAAGGGATATCCATTGATGGAGTAGTTATAACTATCAATGGATAGCTAGACATAGGCGCATCCGTTGATGGAGAAACACTTGTCAATGGATAAAGGATATCCGTTGATGAAGGAAAGATAGTATCCGTTGAAGTGAAAACCAACACTGAATCTGTGGAGATTGATTTTAACGATGAGGCCACAGATTTTTTTGTGAATTCAGGAATGGAAGATTGATGGTCCAACAAATCATCTAAAAGATGATGACCACCAATTGCAGAGTGGGGCTTCTCCAAGAATCTTAAAGATGGAGAATCAGGAATTAATGTAGATATCATATCCACATCCAGAGATGGAGTTGGTGATGGTGGATTGTAATGTGTATCGATTTGAAGGTTATGAATAGGGGGCTGTGACTCCACATTTGCTGGAGCCACATCAAATTGACTTTGAGAAGGTACAGTTGCCTGTACAGTATGTGCACCCTATGTAACCCCAGTGGTTTTAGATTTTACTCTTCTACCATAGGTTTTTGAGAGAGGGCTAGTGTCCCTTACCCTTTTGTGCAGAGTTCCTGTGGAACTTAAGTCAGTAGTCACACACCCTGTTGAGATGTAAGAACCCTAATTTTTGGTAATATTTTCTTTTATTTAATATCATGTGACATTGTCAATTTGGAACCTTTCTAGTCATCCCTATTGATTAATAGAATTGATTGTCTGAGAAACTGTGTTGTTGCATTCACTACGTAAGATAAAAGGAAGATTGTGAAGGCAAGAGTCTTATTCTTAGTAAGATTTATAAAACTTGGGATTTGAGAATGATTAGAGTATTAAAAGATTTATTAAGGATTATGATGAGGAATTATGGACATTCGAGGAATTTACACAATTAAGTACTTAAGGAATTATAGGGGAAATCTCTATGCGACAAAATATTATTACGAGAGATTAATTAAGATACGATACGAATTAAAGATTAAATGACAAGCATTGGTGGAAGAATAATGATACAAGGAGTAGTATTGCATGCAAGTCCCACGCAACCAAGTGGTTAGGAATGAGCAAACTAGTTAACCAAATGGAAAGGGAATAGTAACTAGTTACATGGCTTTTTCAAAAAGAGGAGACAAGTAGTACATGAGGCCATACCTATGCTAGTACCTTGCTTATACATACAACATTATGTATCACCCAACCTCACTTTATCAATTATTTACCCAACAACAAAAAAATCAAAAACACAAACCCCCCCCTCGAAGAAGCTCTCGGCCAAGGCTAAAGGAGAAGAAAAAAAATTTCTTCCTCCTCCATTTCCCATCACTCATAAATCAAGACATAATTCCTAGGCCCTCACCATCATCTAAGCAAGCTATATTAAGAGTTTCAAGCCATTTCATCCATCCAATTTCAAGATATTAATTATAATAGATATTGTGAATAGTAACCATGTTTGGTTTTTCTTTTAGATCTTGGATTGTAAGGGTTGTAGGAGACCATTCAAGGTGTTATTGAGTTTTGTAATGCTTATCCAAGGCTCCTAGGTGCTCAAGAAGGTATAAAAATCACAAACCCTTTTGGTCATGTAGTGTTTATAATGTTTGGTGATAGATCCATGTGTTATAGTGTTAATCTTGGTTGTATAAGTAATGGATGACATGGATCTTGAGTTTTAATGTTGTGATTGTGATTTTTATGATTGTGGATAGTATATGTATCCCCATGAATGTTATAAAGCATGAACTAAGTGAATTAGGTATTGGTTGTGTTGTGGAATTGAGAAAATTGGTTGATCTAAGTGATACATGCTTGCTGAGTTTTTCCAGGAACATTGACCTGTCTTGTAACATGGTTTTGAACCCCCAAATATTGTCCCCTGAGGTCCTACCTTATATTGTTGGAAAGATAATTGAATGTAGTTTCTGGAAATGTAAGGTTCATGACTAGGTGATGTATAGATTTTAAGTTATGGCCGGAGAAGTAAATTGTGTTTCTGGATTCCGGACTGCACTAAGTGACCCCCTTGTGAACCTTGTTTAAACCCCTAAAAATATATGTGGGATCATGGAAAAATTTGAGAAACTAGGAAATGCAGTGGTGAAGACTACCCAAAAAGAATTGGATTAAAATATGAATTTTTGAATTTTATAAAAATGATAGAGTAAATTTCGTGCAAGGGAAAAAGTCGTTAGTGGAGCATAATTCTAGGGGTAATGGTTATGATTCGAATGTGGTAACTAAATTAAGTCGAATAAGTGATGAGCGTAATCGAGTGATGACATGAACCTATAGAGGGGCTAGAGTGTCATAAGACGAAGTCATTAAGTTAATTTCGTACCCTCTAAAACCCCGTAATTAAAGAGATATGGTTAAGGTATTAACGAGCGGTTATTGCTTATGTATAGATCGTTCCACTCCGCACGCTCGACCACCCTAACCAAACCAAGGCAAGTTTACTTTTCAAAACTTATACATGTACAAGGACTTTCACTGTTGTGTTTGTAGTTTTCAACCATATCAAATGCTATGTTTATCGAAGTATTGATGCAATTGAGATTGTATAAGTACATATGTGCTTGTACCCCTTGAACTTAGATTGAAATGTTTTCCTCGGACAACGACTCTAGCAATAGAGGTCGTAGCGGTCCGTATATACTATTGACCGGGGAGCGGTATATTATTATATTGTATTTAGATTGCGAAAACCCGAAGGGTCATTCGGGGAGTATCGTATACTCAAGTAATTATGTTCATATCTTCGTAAATACTCGAAACCCTATCTTGGATTAAAAGTTTATTTTATCGAATAATTATTTTATTAATTATTAATATTAAATCTTAAAATATTATTTATTAATTATCGTTCATTATTTTAAAGACGAAGTCAATCCAAGATACATTTAATACTTTCAAACTCGAACTCTTTCGAACTCAAAACATTTTCGAAAACCCCCGGTCAGGTTCTACTTCTTGTATGATTTCAAGAATCATCGGTCGACTGATGTCGGACCTCAATTACTCTGTTTTCAATCAAAATCAAGTTTTTAAAAGAAAAAGAAAAAGGGACTCTGGCAGGTGTGGGAACCGTTGACGAACGATTCCCGGGATGTGTAAGCGGCCGTGAGCCAGGCGGTCCATCAATTATTATTCCGGCCCAGGTGTTGCCAAAGGATGATTACGGATGTAGTTTTCATCGAGGATGATTACGGATGTAGTTTTCACCCGGGGATAGTTACGGATGTAGTTTCTATCCTTCTACCGGTAGAGAAGACCCGTGGATTATTGGACTTGGATGTGGCGACTGATCATCGTCAATCCCTGTCAGGTTTTATGTTTTCTTTAAGTCCCATTCCTCCATTTTGGAAAAATGCTTTGACACTGCTTCTTAGGCTTTTGTGCCAAGTTGCTGATAGTGTTCTATTTTGATGAGAAAGATGTTGACTCAATGCAGTATCTAGAACTGCAAGTTTATTTTGAAAACAAGGGCACATATTGTTGCACCTTCGGAATTTATCAACAATGACAAGTGATTTTATATCTGATTGATACAAACAAGTTTAATAACTGCCAATCATATGAAATGTTATATTGCTTACCTTATACGTATATTTCTTGCTGAGCTATAGTTGCTCACTCTTGCTTGTTTTCAAATTTTACAAACACAACAGCTAAGCGAAATGGCAAGACCCAGATAGACTGCTCGAAAGCAGGTGACTAGACCCGAGCCAGCAGTTGAGATTCCACCGGTAGGCCCCATTAGCCGGATTGGTTGGCAGCTTTTGTTAGTTCGTTTTATTTATCAATATGACCTGTGCAAGGCAGTGTATCGTAACAAACTTTCAAGCCGCCAACTTCGCTTCATATCGAAGTGTCGCTGGTAGCATAAATACTATTTAATTCGGTCTATAATAACTCTGATATTTTTATTTCTACTTAATCAATGTGGTGACGTTTCTGAGGCTCTAACCTGTGTGTGTGTGTGCGGTGTTAGTTTGTTGTGGGGTCGATGGCTGTTTTATATATATTATGTGCAAGAACAGGTATGTTATTAATGGAAAATGGACCGTGAGCGCCTAGATCTCCGACCCCGGATCTGGGGGCGCCACAGAAATGGTATCAGAGCGAGGTTACAGTTCTCAGAAACGATAGTAATTTAAGGAAGCAACCCTGATAATAATAACAATAATAATAACCCTAATAACAACCTTAATAATACTTAGAAATCTCATCGAGTTTGTAGTCGGGTTATCGGATATAGCCCTGACTTTAAGGCCCGTGAGGGAACTACTCCTAAACCTTTCTTTTTTTGGTTAGTGACCCTCCTTATTTCCCTTGTGTATATGGAGGAGATACCAGACCCTGAGGCTTTCGAGAGAGAGCATGATGAGGCACTGATGCGAGATACCGAGGATCCTGAGGAGGACATGGGTGCTGACTCTGAGCTTGGCCCCTGGATTACGCTGATAGGAGATACTGATGATGAGGATCCCGTTGAGGAGCCCTTTGAGCCTGAGCCTGAGCCAGAGCCTGTTACCCCATCTCCTGTAGCTACTGATGAGGAGAGTGTGAGATCCGGTGAGGGTCGTGTTGTGTCACCCCCACCTTCTCCACAGACATCTAGCCCTGTTTCATCGGACGGTGACTCCGAGGATGACACTTCTGGCGAGGATGAGCTTGACCCTACCCCTGCTCCTCCTCCTGCTGCTGCTGCTGCACCTACTCCTGTTCCTGTCATACCACCTCCACCGACGGACCTACCCCCAGTGTCGGGTACTGAGCATGCTTACGTGGTACAGTTCCTGACCCGAGACTTACTATCTGCAGAGGCCCGACTTAACGAGGCGAGGCGGGCACTAGTGGAGGAGCGCGAGGCGCGCTTGAGGATCCAGGCTGAGATGAGGACCGCTGTTGCTAGGAGGACTAGGGCTCGACTCCATAGGATTGAGAGGAGGAGTCGCGATAGGATTCTTGGATTAGGTATCCGCGGGGGCGGAGTGATCCAGGCTAGGGATGCTAGGCGTGTTGTGCATCGTGCATTTGCCCGAGTGAGGACCTTGCTCCGCCGCGGTGTGGCCCCGTGATGTGTTACTGATAGCTCAGTCCCCTAGGTTCAGATGACATTAGTGTGTCGATTTTGCGGGATAGTTGACTTGTGCAGTGGTATCCTTTCTGACCAGTGGATGAGTAGACTGACCTACAGATATGTAGATGTGACTTCGGGTAGTATGTACGGATGTAGCCCTACTTTTGTGTAGCTCTGACTATTCAGATGATGTACCTGTATTTGTTCCACTTTTGCTAGACTTTGACATCGGAACCATGTATTTGGCTCTAACATCCAAACCTTGTGATAACCCTTGTACCGTACTTATTTAGTTTCAGTTTCCTTGATATTGTCTCAACTGATTTACTTACCGATGCCATGCTTTACTGTTTTGATATACAACTGTGATTATACAATTGCTACAAGCCACAAATACAACCATGCTGTTTCAAATTTACGATATGCGATTTCAAATTGTTCTCTACATTTTCCAAAAAAAAAAATGTTCCTACAATTTTTTAAAAAAATTTTCAAAAAAAAAAAAAAAAATAATTTTGTTGAGGTCTTGAAATTTTGAAAACTCTTGCAAATGTTTTCGCATCCCATAGAGACTTTTCCCAAAAATGTTTCGACATTTTATCTCCAGCATCGGATTATTAAAACTTTTGCAACTTCCACCCTTATAAGGAGGAACGACACGTTCCTGACCCGTGCAAACGCTGTCAGGTAATTGGAAAACCCTAACCCATTTCTTGTTTTATTATCAGAATCATGCCACCCAGAAGAATGAACACTCGAGCTCACCCGATCAGTTCTGAGGGCCAGGGTAGCAACCATGGGACCGGAGGCCACCAGAACCGTGAAGGGGAGAATGTCAACCTGAGTGAGAGTGAGGGCAACGATCATAACTTGTTTGATGACTCTGAGTATGAAGAAGAAGAAGCTGGTAATGACACCCGAGAGGCAGAACATCCTAGGGGAGGCCCTATGGAACAGTTCATGGATTTACTTAGGCAGAACTTGGACCGTTCCCCAGTTCAGCAACCACCCCAAAATGCTAATGCAAATGCTTTCCGGAACTTCAAATCCTTGAAACCCCCAGAATTTAAAGGAACTGCCGACCCGGTCGAGGCAAGGGCCTGGCTGAAGGAAATGGAAAAATCTTTCGAGATACTAGGTGTCGCTGAAGAGCAGAAGACTGTTTTCGCCACTTACCTTCTGAAGGGTGAGGCGAACTATTGGTGGGAAGCTAAGAAGAATTTGGAAGGAAGAGGTGTGGTGACCTGGGAAAGGTTTAGCGAGCTGTTCTTGGAGAAGTACTTTCCTAGGTTCATGGAGACACAAATGAAGCTGAAGTTTTTGGAACTGAAGCAAGGTAACATGACAGTGGTGGAGTATGAGGCCAAATTTACTGAGTTGTCGAGGTTTGTGCCGGAATATGTGAACTCTGAGGCAAAGAGGGCCCGAAGATTTCAATTAGGGGTAAAACAATGGATTCAGAATCGTGTGGCGGTTCTTGAGCTGACAGACTATGCCACCCTGGTACAGAAAGCATCAATTGTTGAGGCTGGGAGTGAACAGATGCAGAAGGAGAGGGAAGGAAAGAAGAGGAAGTTTGATAGTCGAAAGGGAAACTCTGCGGGAGGGAGCTTTCCGAGCAAATTTAAGCGAGGAACGATGTCCCAACCCAGCGGAAACTTTGGAACCAAGAGAGCTGAAAGTTGGAGTGTGGGCCAGAGCGGCCAACCACAGGGATCGTCTTACTCTACCCCATCCCGAGCCCAACCCCCAGAATGTAATAAATGTGGAAGGAAACATGCGGGCGTGTGTAACCTACAGGATGTGAAGTGCTTCAAGTGCGGGCTGACAGGACATTATGCTAACGCCTGTCGAGGAACTAGTAACAACACCAGTGCCGGAGGTAATTGCTTCAAGTGTGGGAAACCAGGGCACCGAATGAGGGAATGTATGTCCTCTGGGCCAGCTGCATCAAGAGTGAGTGGAACTGCTTCTAACAAGGCCCCTACTGCAAGAACTTTTAACATGACGGTGCAGGATGCCGTGAGGAACGCGGATGTGATTGCAGGTACTCTACTACTCAACTCAGTTAAGGCAAATGTTTTATTTGATTCGGGAGCTACCAAGTCTTTCATATCTCTAGATTTTGTATGTCAGTTAGGCATTAAGACTGAACCATTGAAAGACAGACTGCAAATAGAGATAGCTAATCATGAAATTATTCCCGTTAGCCAAGTATGTCCAGGTTGTGACCTAGAAATAGAAGGGCGACACTTTCGGGTAGACTTAATACCTTTTAAGCTTGGGGAGTTTGACGTAATAGTAGGTATGGATTGGTTAACAACCCACGGAGCCCAGATTGATTGTGTAAAGAAGAAAGTAAGTTTGAAACTGCCAGGGGATGAGGAAGTAGTGTTTAGTGGAAAACGGCAAAACCAAAAGTTTCTGACTATGATTCAAGCTAAGAAGCTGTTACGTAAAGGATGCGAAGCCTATTTAGCCTATGTAAAGGATACCAAGAAGGAGGCACCAAACCTACAGGAAATCCCTGTCGTTAACGAGTTCGCGAACGTGTTTCCGGATGATCTTCCAGGACTACCACCTGATAGAGACATCGAGTTCGCTATAGACTTAGTTCCGGGTACGGCCCCAATTTCGAAAGCCCCATATCGGCTAGCCTCAGTGGAGATGAAAGAGCTAGCCACTCAGTTACAAGAGTTATTGGATAAAGGGATGATAAGACCTAGTGTGTCACCGTGGGGCGCCCCGGTGTTATTCGTGAAAAAGAAGGATGGTAGTATGAGGTTATGTATAGACTACAGAGAGTTGAACAAGGTGACTATAAAGAATAAGTATCCCTTGCCCAGGATAGATGACCTATTTGATCAATTGAAGGACGCAGTTTATTTTTCCAAAATTGATTTGAGGACCGGGTATCACCAATTAAAGATTAAGCCAGAAGATATACCAAAGACGGCCTTTCGCACCCGGTACGGACACTATGAGTTCCTAGTGATGTCATTTGGGTTAACGAATGCCCCTGCAGCTTTCATGGACTTAATGAATCGAGTCTTCAAGAAATACTTGGACAAGTGTGTTATAGTCTTCATCGATGACATCTTGATTTATTCCAAGACGAAGGAGGAACATGCAGAGCACTTGAGGATTGTAGTGGGAGCATTGAGAGAAGAAAAGTTGTACGCTAAGTTCTCGAAGTGCGAATTTTGGTTGAAGGAAGTTCAGTTTTTAGGGCATGTGATTAGCGAACAAGGAATTCTAGTGGACCCAGCCAAAATAGAAGCTGTATCAAATTGGGAGAGACCAACCACTCCGACAGAGGTGAGAAGTTTTATAGGGTTGGCTGGCTACTATAGGAGATTTGTCCAAGACTTTGCAAAGATAGCAGCCCCTTTGACCCGACTAACTCGCAAGACCGAGAAGTTTGTGTGGACCGAAAAATGCGAAGAGAGCTTCCAAGAGTTGAAGAAGAGGTTGGTGACAACACCAGTACTAGCCCTACCTGATGATAAGGGAGATTTTGTGATTTATAGCGACGCATCCCATAAAGGTTTAGGGTGTGTGCTTATGCAGCACGGTGAAGTGATTGCGTATGCGTCCAGACAACTTAAGGAATATGAGATAAGATACCCCACCCATGATTTGGAATTAGCAGCGATAGTTTTTGCTTTGAAGATCTGGAGACATTACCTTTACGGAGAAAAGTGTGAAATCTACACGGATCACAAGAGCTTAAAGTACATATTCACTCAGAAAGAGTTAAACATGAGGCAGAGGAGATGGCTAGAGCTAATTAAAGATTATGATTGTGAGATTCATTATCACCCAGGGAAGACCAATGTGGTGGCCGATGCACTTAGCCGAAAGGAGAAACTCAAGATGATAACGTCAGTGGACGAGTTGATCAAGGACCTCGAGAAACTGGAGATTGAAGTGAGGTTACCAAGAATTGGACAAGAGAGTCTAATGGAAATAAGAGTCCAACCACCGCTATTGGAAAAGATTAAGTTATGCCAGGAAAAGAAGATAGAAGAAGAAAAGAATTCGATGGAGAAAATTTTGACTGGCGAGGAAATTAAGTGTGAAAAGGACGGGAATGGAGTTATGAGGTACGCATCTAGGATATGGATCCCGAACGTTCAAGAATTAAAAGACAAGATTTTGCAAGAGGCTCATAGTTCGAGGTACTCAATTCACCCTGGAGGCACTAAGATGTATAGAGATTTGAGAGAATACTATTGGTGGCCAAATATGAAGAAGGACGTGGCAGAGTGGGTAAGTAAATGCTTGACATGTCAAAGAGTGAAGGCCGAACACCAGAGGCTCAGTGGATTGTTGCAACCCTTAGAGATACCCGAGTGGAAGTGGGAACATATTGCGATGGACTTTGTGGTCGGATTACCAAGGACCAAGACTAATCATGATGCCATTTGGGTCATTATCGATAGATTGACCAAGTCGGCACATTTTCTTCCAATCAACGAGAGATACACTGTGGACAAGCTGGCAGATATTTACTTAAAGGAGATTGTGGTTAGGCATGGGGTTCCTCTGAGCATTGTATCAGATAGAGACCCAAGATTCAACTCCAGGTTCTGGAGAAGTTTTCAGGATTGTGTGGGGACCAAGTTAAACATGAGTACTGCCTACCATCCCCAAACAGACGGACAGAGTGAGAGAACCATCCAGACCATCGAGGACATGTTGAGGGTATGTGCCATTGATTTCAAGGGAAGTTGGGATGACCACTTGCCGTTGATCGAATTTTCCTACAACAACAGTTACCATGCGAGTATAGGCATGCCCCCATATGAAGCTTTGTACGGACGAAGATGTCGGTCTCCCTTGTGTTGGGAAGAAGTTGGAGAACGGAAGATATTAGGGCCTGAACTGGTCCAACAGACAAGAGAAACTATCGAGCTCATAAGAGGACGGCTGATAGCGGCCCAAGACAGACAGAAGAAGTATGCGGACCAGACCCGCAAGGACAAAGAATATGAGGTAGGAGAGTTTGTGATGTTAAAGGTATCACCGTGGAAAGGATTGATGAGATTTGGTAAGAAAGGGAAACTAAGCCCAAGATTTATTGGACCTTTTGAGATCTTGAAACGAGTTGGAAAGTTAGCCTATGAATTGGCTTTACCCCCGAGCTTGCAGCAAGTACATAATGTGTTCCATGTGTCCATGCTACGACCCTACCATACCGACTTCCGACACGTGATAGAACATGATCAAGTGGATCTGCAACCAGACTTAACATATGTGGAGCAACCCGTAGAAATCATGGATAAAAAAGAACAGGTGCTGAGGAACAAGGTTGTCAAACTAGTGAGAGTCTTGTGGAGGAATCAGATTGTCGAAGAATCAACATGGGAACTAGAGAGCGCGATGCGTGAAAAGCACCCCCAACTGTTTTCAACCTGATTCCGGGACGGAATCCTTTTAAGGAAGGGAGGCTGTAAGAACCCTAATTTTTGGTAATATTTTCTTTTATTTAATATCATGTGACATTGTCAATTTGGAACCTTTCTAGTCATCCCTGTTGATTAATAGAATTGATTGTCTGAGAAACTGTGTTGTTGCATTCACTATGTAAGATAAAAGGAAAATTGTGAAGGCAAGAGTCTTATTCTTAGTAAGATTTATAAAACTTGGGATTTGAGAATGATTAGAGTATTAAAAGATTTATTAAAGATTATGACGAGGAATTATGGACATTCGAGGAATTTACACAATTAAGTACTTAAGGAATTATAGGGGAAATTTCTACGCGACAAAATATTATTACGAGAGATTAATTAAGATACGATACGAATTAAAGATTAAATGACAAGCATTGGTGGAAGAATAATGATACAAGGAGTAGTATTGCATGCAAGTCCCATGCAACCAAGTGGTTAGGAATGAGCAAACTAGTTAACCAAATGGAAGGGGAATAGTAACTAGTTACATGGTTTTTTCAAAAAGAGGAGACAAGTAGTACATGAGACCATACCTATGCTAGTACCTTGCTTATACATACAACATTATGTATCACCCAACCTCACTTTATCAATTATTCACCCAACAACAAAAAAATCAAAAACACAAACCCCCCCTCCAAGAAGCTCTCGGCCAAGGCTAAAGGAGAAGAAAAAAATTTCTTCCTCCTCCATTTCCCATCACTCATAAATCAAGACATAATTCCTAGGCCCTCACCATCATCTAAGCAAGGTATGTTAAGAGTTTCAAGCCATTTCATCCATCCAATTTCAAGATATTAATTATAATAGATATTGTGAATAGTAACCATGTTTGGTTTTTCTTTTAGATCTTGGATTGTAAGGGTTGTAGGAGACCATTCAAGGTGTTATTGAGTTTTGTAAGGCTTATCCAAGGCTCCTAGGTGCTCAAGAAGGTATAAAAATCACAAACCCTTTTGGTCATGTAGTGTTTATAATGTTTGGTGATAGATCCATGTGTTATAGTGTTAATCTTGGTTGTATAAGTAATGGATGACATGGATCTTGAGTTTTAATGTTGTGATTGTGATTTTTATGATTGTGGATAGTATATGTATCCCCATG
Organism: Saposhnikovia divaricata; assembly: GCA_036435485.1. NCBI lineage: Eukaryota > Viridiplantae > Streptophyta > Magnoliopsida > Apiales > Apiaceae > Saposhnikovia > Saposhnikovia divaricata. The sequence continues at coordinate 43,122,937 of CM071599.1, forward strand.
AATGTTATAAAGCATGAACTAAGTGAATTAGGTATTGGTTGTGTTGTGGAATTGAGAAAATTGGTTGATCTAAGTGATACATGCTTGCTGAGTTTTTCCAGGAACATTGACCTGTCTTGTAACATGGTTTTGAACCCCCAAATATTCTCTCCTGAGGTCCTACCTTATATTGTTGGAAATATAATTGAATGTAGTTTCTGGAAATGTAAGGTTCATGACTAGGTGATGTATAGATTTTAAGTTATGGCCGGAGAAGTAAATTGTGTTTCTGGATTCCGGACTGCACTAAGTGACCCCCTTGTGAACCTTGTTTAAACCCCTAAATATATATGTGGGATCATGGAAAAATTTGAGAAACTAGGAAATGCAGTGGTGAAGACTACCCAAAAAGAATTGGATTAAAATATGAATTTTTGAATTTTATAAAAATGATAGAGTAAATTTCGCGCAAGGGAAAAAGTCGTTAGTGGAGCATAATTCTAGGGGTAATGGTTATGATTCGAATGTGGTAACTAAATTAAGTCGAATAAGTGACGAGCGTAATCGAGTGATGACATGAACCTATAGAGGGGTTAGAGTGTCATAAGACGAAGTCATTAAGTTAATTTCGTACCCCCTAAAACCCCGTAATTAAAGAGATATGGTTAAGGTACTAACGAGCGGTTATTGCTTATATATAGATCGTTCCACTCCGCACGCTCGACCACCCCAACCAAACCAAGGCAAGTTTACTTTTCAAAACTTATACATGTACAAGGACTTTCACTGTTGTGTTTGTAGTTTTCAACCATATCAAATGCTATGTTTATCGAAGTATTGATGCAATTGAGATTGTATAAGTACATATATGCTTGTACCCCTTGAACTTAGATTGAAATGTTTTCCTCGGACAACGACTCTAGCAATAGAGGTCGTAGCGGTCCGTATATACTATTGACCGGGGAGCGGTATATTATTATATTGTATTTAGATTGCGAAAACCCGAAGGGTCATTCGGGGAGTATCGTATACTCAAGTAATTATGTTCATATCTTCGTAAATACTCGAAACCCTATCTTGGATTAAAAGTTTATTTTATCGAATAATTATTTTATTAATTATTAATATTAAATCTTAAAATATTATTTATTAATTATCGTTCATTATTTTAAAGACGAAGTCAATCCAAGATACATTTAATACTTTCAAACTCGAACTCTTTCGAACTCAAAACATTTTCGAAAACCCCCGGTCAGGTTCTACTTCTTGTATGATTTCAAGAATCATCGGTCGACTGATGTCGGACCTCAATTACTCTGTTTTCAATCAAAATCAAGTTTTTAAAAGAAAAAGAAAAAGGGACTCTGGCTGAAAGGCAGAGTGTATAAACTTGTAACACTATAACTAATGTAACTCAAACTAAAGGAAAAGATACTTAACCAGAAGACAATCAAGAACAGGAAGTCACAAGAAATCAACACTAAATGAAGACAAGGTAATTGATACAATTAAACATGCTAACTATGATCAAGCCAAGAAGAAATCATTGAGAGAAGTTCAAGTCAAAGTTGTTCATGCCTCGATGATTTGATTAATCAAGAATCAAGATCATAACTATCAGTATCAACAAGACCAATTGATTTCAAGTGAAGAAGAAGGAAAGCAAATATTGGAAAGCCAAGTTATTCAGTGAATATGGTAATTTATTCAAGAAGCAGAAACACTATCAAGACTAGTCACTTATGAACCAGACCAATGCATCAAGTGTCAGGACATTGATAGCAAGTTTATGTCAGTAATAAAGAACCATGTTCAAGAGCTTGTTGAAGAATAAAGAAGACATGAAGATATCACAAGTTCAAGATGTGCATTGAAGTTTCAAGTTGAAGACCAGAATATTTTCTAAGTACTAAATGTTCTGGATGGCTAAGTAGAAATTCTCAAGTAGAAGTTCTACTTAGGAATTTCGAGATAGCCAAGTAGAAGTTCCACTTAGGAATTTCGAGATAGTCAAGTAGAAATTCTCAAGTAGAAGTTCTACTTAGGTGCAGCTTCAACATGACATATGGCATCTTCTGATTGGCAGATTTCCAAGCTTTCAAGATAAGGCAAAGAATTATGTGGACATCATTGGGCCACGTACATCTTAGTCTTTGAAGACTACAGGACATAGATTACATGTAGTATAAATAGAAGTACTTGTGTAATGTTTTAGTTAGTGAGCAATTCTAGAGAAAAACACAAGAGAAAAAGAGAGAGTGCATTCACAGAGCTTAGTATCATTCACTTCTCTCTCAACTTCTGTTATACTTTGTAATGAATGTTGTAGCAACCCTTTCAAGTTATATATAAAGAAATATATTCCTTGAATCTGTGTGTTCATTTATTGCATCGTTTTTATTGCCTCTCATATTCGAAAAGTTGTATTCACCCCCCCTCTACAACACATTTGGACCTAACAATTGGTATCAGAGCTATATGTTTAACATACAAAACATAGATCCTTGTGTTGAGTAGAAGAATCGTGAGTTTTCATTTTTCAGATCTACTTTTCATTTTCTCGAAAAGTGTGTTTTAATTCGTTGGTAGTGAAAACTCATCTGAAAAATTATTTAAATACTCCAGGTGTGATTATTTAGCTTGGGTGTATTTTAATTAATTTTTGTGAATTTATCTGGGTTAGTTCATATTTGGTGTTCTTGAGTGTTCATCATCTGTTCTTATCAAAGAATACAACCCAACAACTTTTTGATCTCCTTTTCAATAGTAAAAGAATAAAAAGGTGGTTTTTGGACTTGTTGATTTACTTTATTCAGCCGAAAGTAAAAGACATACTCAGTACCTAGCATGTGGGTTAGGTGGGTTTGGTGAGTAAAGCATTCAAAGTCAAAAAGTGTTAAAGTCATAATATTGTTTATTCAATATTTAAAGAAATCTGCAGAAAAAATTATTCTAAGGCAAAAATTTCTACATAGAAGTTCTACTTGAGAATTTCTACATAGAATTTCGACTTGGACAATTTCTACTTAGTGATTTCGACTTGAGCAAAATTTCTACTTAGAGAAATTTCGACTTAGGCAAAAGTTCTACATAAATATTCTACATAGCCTAGTCTTGGGTACTTAGAAACTTTTAGTGACCAGAATTGAGATGGCTCCTAAAAATGCATTCAAGATCCCAATGTTCAACAAAGATCACTATGAAGAATGGGTTTTCAGAATGAGACTATATCTAGAGACTATTAACCCTGAATATCTGGAAGTCCTTGACAAGGGTAAATTTGTCCCAATGGCAGTTATTCCTTCACATACGGAAGGAGGAGTGGTTATACCACCCCGGTCTGAGCCCAAAAAGGCAGCGGACTTTTCGGATGCTGATAAAGAGCAAATAGCTTTGGATACTGCCGTACGACAAACCTTGATGGAATCTCTTGATCATGAAATGTTCAACATAGTCAAAGGTTTGACTACAGCGAAGAAGATTTGGGACAAGATAGAAGTTGTCATGGAAGGATCTGCAGAGGTCAGAAGCAACAAAACACTCATACTCAAGATGGAGTATGACACCTTTAGAATAAGGAAAGGAGAAGGCATAACAGATGTCTACCTACGATTCAGTCAGTTGGTATTGGATTTGAATCTGAGAGGTGTGATTCTCCCCATGGTTGAAACAAACACGAGATATCTGAGGAACCAGCCAAAAAGCATTGAGCATAGGGTCTACGCAATCAGAGAAACCAGAGATTTGCATACAACTTCTCTGGAAGAGTATTATGGAATATTAAAGACCTATGAGCTGGAAACGCTTCAAGATCAAGCATGGGACAATGATTCAAAGTCAAAAGAAAGTGCATCAGGATTAGTTGCTGATGAGGAAGAGTCTAAGAAGGCAATGGTTGCAGCAAAGCCTAAATCATCACTTGCACCACATCAAGTTGATAATGATGACGAGTGCGCATCTGACAGTGATGATGACTACTACACCCAAGAAGAGCTGGACAACATGGACGATAGTGTCGTGGCATACATGGCAAGGAAGTTCAGCAACATGAGATTTAGAAAAAGCAACCGACCACAGAGAAAATCTTCATCTTACTATCGGGCTGCTAAGGGTGGTGGTAGTTCGTCAGGCTACAAAGGAAAAGGCAAGAATACCAGCTACAAATCTCCTTTGGATTTCAAAATGAAGTTCAAATGCTATAATTGTGGTGAAGCTGGACACTTTGCCTCGGACTGCAAAAAGCCTAAACAGACTTATCCAAAAGAAACATTTGAAGCTCTCAAAAGCAACTATGAAGCACTGTTGAAGGAAAGACATGGAAAACGAGCTTTATTGGTGACAGAAGGAAGAGCTTGGGATGATTCAGATGAGGAAGATGTTACTCAAGTAGCAAACTTTGCGCTCATGGCTGAGACATCAGAGGAACCAGAGGTACCAGTTCTGACTCTTAAAGTAGAAATGTCTATTGATGATTATAAAGAACAGAACGGGGCTCTTAGTGAAGAGATCTACATGTTGTGCAAAAGCCTAGACTCTTCTCAAAAGGAACAGAAAACACTTGTTGCCAAATGCAGAATGCTGGAGGCAAAAGTGGAAGAGCTAGAGGCTGCTTGCACTGTAGATACTTCTCTAAGAGACTTTATTAAATCTCTGGAACACAAGCTTGTCCTTAAGGAAGAAGTAGAAGCATGTCTTAGGAACAATCTAGCTGAGTTAGAAACTAAATGCGAAGCATATAAACTAGCTGCTAGTAAAGTGTATGTAGATAATGACACATTTAAGAAGATAACTGGAGTAGGTATAGGGCTTGATTATTCTGACCTTCCTAAGAAAGAAGGAAAGAGACCTATTGACCCTAGTTCCAGTGACCTTAAACAGGAAACACCTAGAATTCTTAAATCGGCTGTCAAACCTATCTACAAACATCTTGTTCCTAGAATAGAAGAAGAAGAGACTGAATTGATAGCTAGATATGAGATTGAGATGGAAGATCGCCAGAAAGAACAACCTGTAACTCCTATTAAACAAGTGAAAATCAATTTCCCTAGAGATGAATCTAGACTGGGATTAGGAGCTAAGGCTGTTAAACAACAAGGAAAGAAAGAAAAAGGCATAAAAGAGGTTAAGACTGAACGAATAAAGAAAGCATGTTATCATTGTAAATCTACTGAACATCTTTCTTATGCATGCAAAGCTAACATGAATGTTCCTGCTGCACATGCCATGCCTACCACACATACAATGAATAATCTGCATCAGAATCATGCACAGTGTGGTCAACCTAACTGTATGCCATGCACTTTTAATATCATGCAAACTTTTGTGCATTTAATGAATGCATCTAGCCAGTCATGCTCAAATACTGTTGCTAGTTCAAATATCAAGAAAAAGTATGGTAGAGCCAAGACTGTCAGTCCTCCTAAAGTTAGGAGTGACAAACCTTCTCCTAAGACTGACAAATCTGTCAAGTCTGAGAAAGGAAAGGAGATAGTCGAAAGCTCTAGTAATGTGAAGAAAAGTGCATCTCCTGTTGTTAAATCTGTTGATTCTCGATCTTATCGAAAAGCCGGGCCCAATCAAAGTTGGGTTCCGAAGAATGTCTAACCAATCTGTCATTGCAGGGCATTAAGCAGAATAGAAATAAAGTTATATGGGTGCTAGACAGTGGAGCATCGAGGCATATGACTGGAAACAAGTCCCTGCTTACAGAGTTGGTTATGAAGGCTGGCCCTTATGTTACCTTTGGAGATGACAGCATAGGTGTGACTAAGGGATATGGCAAACTGAAAACTGGCAATGTCATCATTGAAGATATTTCCTATGTTGAGGGACTAAAGCACAATCTGTTGAGTATAAGTCAATTCTGTGACAAAGGTTACGAAATTGTCTTCAACAAGAAAGGTGTCTCAATCACTCACATCAAGGAAGGCTCACTAGCTTTAAGAGGAGTTCGAAAGGCAGATCTTTTTGTTGCAGATATGGATTCAGCAAATCAGGATGAGGTCACCTGTTTCTACAGCAAAGCCTCGGATGATGAAAGCTGGTTATGGCACAAAAAGCTATCTCACTTAAACTTCAAAACGATGAATGCTCTCGCGAGGCGAGAATTGGTGAGAGATCTACCTCAAATGGAGTTCGCTCCGAAAGGACTCTGTGAAGCTTGTGAAATGGGAAAGTCGAAGCGAGCATCGCATAAAAGCAAAGAAATTTCTAGTATTACTGAGCCTCTACAACTTCTTCATATGGATTTGTTTGGCCCAGTGAATGTCCTATCTTTGTCTAGGAAAAGATATGCTTTGGTAATCGTGGATGACTTCTCCAAGTATACATGGGTATTGTTCGCAATGACGAAAGACGAAGTACCTTTCTTAATCATTGATCACATCACTCAAATTGAGAATGTTTCAACACTTACTGTGAAGACGATTAGATCAGACAATGGCACTGAATTCAAAAATGCAGTGCTAAATGACTTCTGTGTATCTAAGGGAATACGTCGTCAGTATTCAGCCCCGAGAACTCCACAGCAAAATGGAGTAGTTGAAAGGAAGAATAGAACTTTGGTTGAAGCAGCAAGAACTTTGTTGTATGATTCAAAACTTCCTTTGTATTTCTGGGCCGAAGCAGTGAGTACCGCTTGTTACACTCAAAATAGAACCTTGATCATAAAAGATAAAGAAAAGACACCATGTGAGCTAATGAACAACAGAAGACCAACAATCAAATACTTTCATGTCTTCGGAGCAAAATGCTATGTGCTTATAGATGATGAAAATCTAGGCAAGTTTGCAGCAAAAGCTCGTGAAGGAATCTTTGTTGGTTACTCTACAGACGTGGTGGCAGCTTATAGAGTGTTCTTGGTGAATGATCGAAAAGTGACTGAAAGTTACAACGTCAGATTCGACGATACCAAACTCTCATCAATTTCAAGAGATTCTAGTGAACCTGAGTCCCTAAAATTTCAGAATCTGGACTTAGAAGATCTTGAAGATGAACCTGAGTTGGTTGTTCCATTAAATGTTCCAAGCGTACGTGAAGAACCTGAGTCTAGTGAACAAGCTAATTCTACAAGATCAGGAGAGATTTCTTCAGTAGGAGCTGGCAACAACTCAGGGGGAGTTAGTGAAAATAATCAAAGTAGTCAGCACCCCATCTCAGAAAGTCAAGCTGAATCATCTAGACAATTTCCAGGTGAACGGGTATGGAATAGAGACCATCCGTTTGAGTTAATTATTGGTGATCCAGATGCTGGTGTGACTACTAGAAGAACTGCAAGAGCTGACATGGCTAATATCTCTTTATATTCTGGGTTCTTATCCAAGCTTGAACCTAAAGAAATAGAAGAAGCTCTTGGCGATGCTGATTGGGTGATTGCAATGCAAGAGGAACTCAATCAGTTTGAAAGGCAGAAAGTTTGGAAACTGGTACCCCGACCAAAGAACAAATCCGTAATTGGAGCTAGGTGGGTATTCAGAAATAAACTGGATGAAAACGGACTTGTAACACGAAACAAGGCTCGTTTGGTTGCAAAAGGTTATTCTCAGCGAGAAGGAATTGATTATGATGAAACCTATGCACCAGTTGCAAGACTTGAGGCAGTCAGGATGTTCTTGGCATTTGCAGCACATAAGAACTTCAAGGTATTCCAGATGGACGTGAAAAGTGCCTTCCTGAACGGAGAGTTAGAAGAAGAAGTGTATCTGGAACAGCCGCCCGGCTTCGTTGATCCAGAACATGCAGATTTTGTGTATCTACTCTTCAAATCTGTCTATGGCCTCAGGCAATCCCCAAGGCGATGGTATGAAACCCTATCTCTATTCTTAATTGAAAATGGTTTTGTTAGGGGAGTAATTGATAAAACATTGTTCTATAAAGTTGTGAGAAATGATTTAATACTTGTTCAAGTATATGTGGACGATATTATTTTTGGGTCATCAAATGAGCGCTTGTGCGAGAAATTTGCCAAGCTAATGCAGGAAAAATATGAGATGAGCATGATGGGAGAGCTGTCCTTCTTCCTTGGATTACAGATCAGTCAGAGAAAAGATGGTATCTTTATCTGTCAATCCAAGTACATCAGAGATTTACTCAAGAAGTATAATCTAGAAGATGCATCAGCAGCTAAGACTCCCATGGCAACAGCCACGAAGCTTGATGAAGACAAATCAGGTAAATCAGTTGACATCACAAGCTATCGAGGTATGATTGGCTCACTCCTCTATTTAACTGCAAGTAGACCAGATATAATGTTCGCAACTTGTTTATGTGCAAGGTTCCAAGCGGATCCTAGAGAATCACATCTCGTAGCCGTCAAAAGAATTTTTAGGTATCTCAAGGGCACACCAAATCTAGGGATTTGGTACCCAAGAGATACAGGTTTTAATCTTATTGGCTATTCGGATTCAGACTATGCAGGTTGCAGGATTGATAGGAAAAGCACATCTGGTGCTTGCCAATTTCTTGGCAGAAGATTGGTGTCCTGGCAAAGTAAAAAGCAACATACAGTATCTACTTCTACTGCTGAAGCTGAGTACATTGCTGCTGGAAGCTGTGTAGCTCAAATACTGTGGATGAAGAACCAATTGAAGGATTATGGCATGGAGCACAAGAAAATTCCAATCATGTGTGACAACACAAGTGCCATTGCCATAACCAACAATCCTGTAGATCACTCAAGAACCAAGCATATTGACATCAGGTATCATTTCATAAGAGAACATGTCGAGGAGGGGACTGTGGAGCTACATTTTGTGCCCACAATGCAACAAATTGCAGATATATTCACCAAACCTCTTGATGAAGTAACATTCAATAGGTTGGTTGGTGAATTGGGAATGCTTAACACAAGTTAGTAAAGCCTTCTATCTGTAAAATCCATGTTTATGTTTGTATGTGCAAGCTAATCAATCATTATGTGCTTAGACTTTAATATGCCTAATTAATGATTGTTATAGGTTGCATATAGTGTGATTTTGCATGAATTCATTGTGTTTTAAGTGTCTGTTATAGCACAAATCTGTGAATTTATGCTTGTTAGATTGCATGATCATAGGGGGAGTTAAATTCATAATAGTCTAAATATTGCATGATTTTTAGATGAATTTACCTGTGTTTTTCATGTAATTAGAGGCCTTAGAATTATCAAGGAATGTTTTAATTATGTCATATATTAAAATCCTTGAATTGATATTTATATTAATTTGACAAAATTAATTGTTGAGTTTTTCAAAGAAAAATTGTCAAATTATTCTAAGTATCTTAAAAATTTCGAGTTAGTCTCTATCTCGAAACTCATGTAGAAATTCGACTTGAATTTCGACTTGAGCTTCCAGGGTGAAGTTTTGAAAATTCTAAGTCTGGGAAGAATTTTGAGTTAGTACCTATCTCGAAATTCATCTCGAAATTCGACTTAGAGTTCGAGTTCGAGTTACCAGTGTGCCTAGTTCTATCTTCAAAATATTCGAGATAAAGTCTATCTCGAATTTTATCTCTAAGGTTGAGATGAGGTTTCCATTAAGGGAATATTTTGAAAAGAACTGAGAATTAACTTCGAGTTAGTCTATCTCGAACTTTATCTCGAAGTTCGACTTGATGTTCGAGATAGAGTTCTTAGTCTATCTCGAAACTCAACTCGAATTTCGACTTGGTGTTCGAGATAGAGTTCTCAGTTAAGCTAAAGGGAATTTTTCGAGTTACACTCCTAACTCGAAACATATCTTGAATTACCCTGGACTTTTTGATTCAAGGAAGTATTTTGGAAAGAATTTGAGATTAACTTCGAGTTAACTTCTATCTCGAACTTTATCTCGAAGTTCGACTTGATGTTCGAGATAGAAAAGTTCGAGATAGAAAAGTTCGAGATAGAGTTCGACTTAGATGTCCCCTGTATGGACTTAGTACTTTTCACATTTTTTAACAGGGACATTTTTGTCATTCCACATTAATGTCTATATATACTTCTCTAACTCGATCTATTCTTTCACTTTTACCTAATTGAGTTTTACAGCCGCCCCATATACATACAGGCGATTTTGACTTACAACCACTAATTCGTGATCTTTGTGACTAATCTCATACGGACAACGAATTACTGCCCGATTTTTTTTTACTGCCATTATCTGAGTGACCAGTAATATCTGAGTTTGTGTGTTTGTGAATCTGTTCTTCTTTCTCGACATATATACATACGTATATACTCACATCGTTTCACAGTCATATACACACGATTTCACTGGTGTGTACACACATAACTTCACTGATTTCACTAGTATCAGATTCTGTTAATTGGTTGTTGATTTTCGCCTCTCACAGTGATAATTATCTATAACCCGTAGTTTAATCTTTCAAAAGTGACTTTTGGTCTTTTTGTTAAATTAAAAGGGATATAACTGATAATTCCTAAATTAATTGTTTTTCAAAATAAAAAATAAAAATTCACATCTTTTAAAAGAAAAACATTTAATCAAAATGGCTCACCAATTTTCACTTGCTAAAAACAATTTTTACAATATTTCTACGGAAATTGGTGATCAACTCCCGCGGTTTAAGTTTTGGATACGATTTCTCAATTTGTATTCCAAAGCTAGCCAAGCTTTTACTGCTAAACCTACACTAGTACATGATGCTTTACAGCAATTATGGACTAGTGCGGTTACTTTTGGGAGTAAATCAACCCCCTACGGTTTCAGGTTTACCTTAGCGGGTCAGGAATATGAGGTGACAGAACAAATTGTCAACAGAGTTCTAGGATTCCCCATTAAAGATGCCTATGATCCAGAACCTACTGCTGCAGAACGCCTCAGATTCTTTGAAGAAATTGGATGTTATCCTACAAAAGGCCCAATCACGGGAAATATCCAAAAGCAATTCTTCCATGCGGAATGGAATTACTTTTTCGAGGCCATCACAAGATGTTTTCGGGCACGCGAAAAAGACTTTCATCAAATTCCGATTCCCATGCAAACCTTTGCAGTAGCCCTAGCAAGAGAACTGGATATAAACTATGGACGTATAGTTCTCTCTGAGATAGTGGCCTCAATGGGATCCCTTGCAAGCAGAGACCTCTCTACCACTGATGTCGTCTGTTGGTTTCCTCGGTTTCTTCAAATGCTAATCAATGACTTAATACCGAAGGATGCTCTTGCTATTCGACAGGGATTTGCCAGAAGCCCCACATCTGAATCACTAGGGATGGGCACTAAGTCACTTGCAACTATTGCAAATCAGGATAAACATCAAGGTAAACCTATGTCTACTCCTGAAAATATACAAATGTGGCTTAGATATGATGCAGGAGTTACCAATTTGGAGGCATCATCACAAGTCTCATCACATGCTCAAAATCCATCTGTTCATGCTGAGGCATTTGATGAGATTCCGGATGAGGAAAGCGATGATGCACAAGGTAAGCAATCAGGTAATCTCTCTATGCATACTATTCATTCCTCCTCCTATGTTTCTGATTCCGCGGCCCGAGAGACTGCTAACCCGCAGGATCTATCCCAGGGTAAGAGCCATATTTCTGACTCTGAGTCTGATACACATTCCTATTCTTTATCACCCCTGTTAACGGAAGTCAGAAAACCAGCACGTATAATTATACAAGATGATGAGGAGAATGAACCCGAAGAGCAGCAACTTTTTCGCAAGAAAGCCAAACTTTTCCACGCTGCTACTTCACAACCACAGTCAAACCCTAGCGTGTCACACGCAACCACTCCACCTCACGCGAGTGGTTCACCCCTTGAACATTCTGCACATAGGGACTTTGATTTTGGTCAAGATGATGTGCCTCTTGATGATACTGTTGCTTCAAGAGGACATGAAGTATTAAGAACTTCAGCCGTACCTTCACCGGTACGTACTGATGCTGCAAAGAGGATCGGTTCTGATGTCGTACAAGGACACTTTGCAGCCTCTCAGACTGAGATTCCAACTCAGGAACAAACAGAATTTGATCCCATAACTGTCAACAACATTTCTCATCAAGCTTCTGCAGGTACTGCTTCACTTTTAGGATCAGTCATTGAAGACATACACGAGCGTGAGACAGGGAGTGTGTGTGAGAGGTTAGGGAGAGAGGGACCTTCATTTTTAAGGCCCGAAACCGAGCGCCAAATACCAACAGAACGCGTATTAGAGCGAGGTCACCTAAACCAAACACCGTCCCTTAATACAGAAAATTTTGATACTCGTATGACTTCAATGGAGAATAAAATGGAGCAGTTCGGGCAGTCGATGGGGCAGTTGGGGATTAATGTTGGAAACAATCAACGGGCTCTAGACGACTACGCAGCAAGAATGGCAAGTCAAGCTACAGCTTTTGATGATTTGACAAATAAGGTCAATGACTTGGGCCATGCTGGTGGTGTCTTGGGAAGCACTCTCAATGAGAGGATGGGGGCATTGGAGTCTACAATGCATACAATGATTGTGGAGATCAGTAGAATGATGTTCGCAGTCAGGAGTTTTGTGCCCCCGGAGTGCTTCGAGTCGGAACAACCTCCCCCCGATGCTGGAGCAGGTGGTGCAGGTGGTGCTAGTGGAGCGGGAGCCTCTGGTTCTGGTTTTGGAGGTTCCTATGCAGCTGGTGGATCTGAAGACCATGGTGGAGCTCAGGATAACTCACCTAAGGGGGAGAGTGGAAAGGAGACGAGACAGCAGGCAGTTCACATCGAAGAAATTGAAGAACCCGCTGATCTTGTTAAGGAACCAGAAATTGAGCCTGCTGTTGCTGAAGAGGCTCTGAGGAAGAGAAAGGGTAAGGCAATAATGGTTGAAGAAGATGAACCAGTTATTGACCTGAGTCATCAGGACACAGTACAGGAGGTACTAGACTCAGATTCTGATATGGAAGACGTACCTTTCGCACATGCTGTAAAGCGATCTTTGAAGGAACAAGGTGGAGGTGCTGGTATGTCTTTCGGAATGCCTGAAGAAGATCCTGTTGATGAAGAAACCCTGAAGTCTCAACAGTTAGCCTTGGAACAAGCTCAGTTCCATAAAATGAAGATGATGCAAGAACATGCTGCGTTCCTAGAACAGAAGGTGGAGCTACAAGGGAAGCAGTATGAGTATGAGCTTGCAAGGCTAGCCAATCCTCAAGTTGATCTGGACAAAAGAAGGATAGGGCAGAAATGGGATGAAGCAAGGAAGATAATGATGGGACCATGTGCAAAAGGAGTTCATAACAAGGATGCAGATGATCTGTTCTACAACTTGAATTTGCAGAATCCAATGACTGGGGACTATATAAATGCTTTGAAGAGATTAATTTCTAAAGTCAGGGTTGGATACAATGCAAATCTTAAGGAGTGGCAGGTTATCTTGTCTTTGGTAGAAGGAGTCCCAACATCTTTCCTATTTGTGGATGACCAATTCATAATGAGAAGATCTGCGTCAGAGTTGTTCTTGCTAGCGACTAAAATTCAGTACTCTCAATCTGAGGAGCTAAGCATTCTGTACAGGGATCAGTTAATGCAGCTAGCAGAGGACAAGGGTCCAGAATTCTCAGCTTATCCAAATTTTGTCCGGATGGTGGTTCAAGGAAAGATGAAGAGGGTGAGCATGGAGGAAAAGGACTTAATGGAACTTTCAGTGGAATCTCTTAAAGCAGTATGTAGACAAATGATGGGTAAGGGATTCGCCTCTGAGCTTAAAGATAAATCCGTGAGGATCATTGAAAGAGTCATATTCTTGAAGAGCAATGAGGTGTGGAAGTGTGATGTCATTGCTCCAAACCCTCTCGACAACGTGAAGATTGAGCCGGAGCTGATAGAACAGAAATGGAATATTCTTCAAGCAATGAAGAATGTAGATGAAGCTTTGACTCTTCCTTCTGGAGAACTGGAACAAGGAGAAATAAGGGAGGCAGTTGGCGTTCCAGGGAAAGATAGTGTATACTGGATACACTCTTATGCTGATGATACAGCTGATGCCTTAGCATACATAGATGCAGACCAGAAACAAACACTCTTGCATATGAGTAGACAATGGCTGCTACAGACTCAAGATGCTGCATTTCTAGAGAAAGTGTTATATGTGTTCAAATGGGGCGAAGTGGAAGACAAGTTTGTTGAAGAAAAGCAGAGACTCGTGAGTTACCTGTCTGAAGTAGTGGTGGAAAAGAAGCAAATGGAGCGAGATGCGGCTAGTGTCCACAATACTAACCGTGTCAAGGGCTACCCCAAGATGATCTATTGTCAGTTTAAAGCTGATAAAACTCATTGGAAATCTCAGCTCATCATGAAGAACTTTGAGGATATTCCAAAGATCAGGACTACTCAGGAGGTGGACAAACTCAGAAGGCTTTTCAAACATCCTTATCCAGAGCCCAAGAACCCTCTAGAAATGGAAGCTGTAAGTCTGTTGAATGCTAGGTGGAAGCAGCTTAAAGATCCAGTATACAAGAAAGAAAAGCAGCAGAAGGAGAAGCTCAAAAGGCAGAAAGAAGAAAGAGACCAAGCTGCTGAAGCTAGAAAGAGGAAACGGAATTAGGGTTAAAGGTCAAAGTGGTGTGAACTTGAAGTTGGAAAAACTTCATGTCTTTCGGTTGCTTTAACTCACTTGAGGAAAATTCACCTAAGAGTGAATCCAATAAGGTGATATAAGTTTGACTAGAAGGTATGAAATAATCCAGGTGATAGGAATCATTCAAATGATCTTTAATTCGAGGTTCGAATTCTGTTTCTAGTTTTTTATGTTCATTGTATTGTTTTCAAGTTCTTTTCAATTGTATATTATTCAAGACTGTAATGTTAATTATCTTTTCTCGTCTCATTGTTTAGTTGAGTTATCCTTCATTAATTTGAATGTCATTGTTAGACAATCAAATTGGGGGAGATTGAAAGGCAGAGTGTATAAACTTGTAACACTATAACTAATGTAACTCAAACTAAAGGAAAAGATACTTAACCAGAAGACAATCAAGAACAGGAAGTCACAAGAAATCAACACTAAATGAAGACAAGGTAATTGATACAATTAAACATGCTAACTATGATCAAGCCAAGAAGAAATCATTGAGAGAAGTTCAAGTCAAAGTTGTTCATGCCTCGATGATTTGATTAATCAAGAATCAAGATCATAACTATCAGTATCAACAAGACCAATTGATTTCAAGTGAAGAAGAAGGAAAGCAAATATTGGAAAGCCAAGTTATTCAGTGAATATGGTAATTTATTCAAGAAGCAGAAACACTATCAAGACTAGTCACTTATGAACCAGACCAATGCATCAAGTGTCAGGACATTGATAGCAAGTTTATGTCAGTAATAAAGAACCATGTTCAAGAGCTTGTTGAAGAATAAAGAAGACATGAAGATATCACAAGTTCAAGATGTGCATTGAAGTTTCAAGTTGAAGACCAGAATATTTTCTAAGTACTAAATGTTCTGGATGGCTAAGTAGAAATTCTCAAGTAGAAGTTCTACTTAGGAATTTCGAGATAGCCAAGTAGAAGTTCCACTTAGGAATTTCGAGATAGTCAAGTAGAAATTCTCAAGTAGAAGTTCTACTTAGGTGCAGCTTCAACATGACACATGGCATCTTCTGATTGGCAGATTTCCAAGCTTTCAAGATAAGGCAAAGAATTATGTGGACATCATTGGGCCACGTACATCTTAGTCTTTGAAGACTACAGGACATAGATTACATGTAGTATAAATAGAAGTACTTGTGTAATGTTTTAGTTAGTGAGCAATTCTAGAGAAAAACACAAGAGAAAAAGAGAGAGTGCATTCACAGAGCTTAGTATCATTCACTTCTCTCTCAACTTCTGTTATACTTTGTAATGAATGTTGTAGCAACCCTTTCAAGTTATATATAAAGAAATATATTCCTTGAATCTGTGTGTTCATTTATTGCATCGTTTTTATTGCCTCTCATATTCGAAAAGTTGTATTCACCCCCCCTCTACAACACATTTGGACCTAACACTGGCAGGTGTGGGAACCGTTGACGAACGATTCCCGGGATGTGTAAGCGGCCGTGAGCCAGGCGGTCCATCAATTATTATTCCGGCCCAGGTGTTGCCAAAGGATGATTACAGATGTAGTTTTCATCGAGGATGATTACGGATGTAGTTTTCACCCGGGGATAGTTACGGATGTAGTTTCTATCCTTCTACCGGTAGAGAAGACCCGCGGATTATTGGACTTGGATGTGGCGACTGATCATCGTCAATCCCTGTCAGGTTTTATGTTTTCTTTAAGTCCCATTCCTCCATTTTGGAAAAATGCTTTGACACTGCTTCTTAGGCTTTTGTGCCAAGTTGCTGATAGTGTTCTATTTTGATGAGAAAGATGTTGACTCAATGCAGTATCTAGAACTGCAAGTTTATTTTGAAAACAAGGGCACATATTATTGCACCTTCGGAATTTATCAACAATGACAAGTGATTTTATATCTGATTGATACAAACAAGTTTAATAACTGCCAATCATATGAAATGTTATATTGCTTACCTTATACGTATATTTCTTGCTGAGCTATAGTTGCTCACTCTTGCTTGTTTTCAAATTTTACAAACACAACAGCTAAGCGAAATGGCAAGACCCAGACAGACTGCTCGAAAGCAGGTGACTAGACCCGAGCCAGCAGTTGAGATTCCACCGGTAGGCCCCATTAGCCGGATTGGTTGGCAGCTTTTGTTAGTTCGTTTTATTTATCAGTATGACCTGTGTAAGGCAGTGTATCGTAACAAACTTTCAAGCCGCCAACTTCGCTTCATATCGAAGTGTCGCTGGTAGTATAAATACTATTTAATTCGGTCTGTAATAACTCTGATATTTTTATTTCTGCTTAATCAATGTGGTGACGTTTCTGAGGCTCTAACCTGTGTGTGTGTGTGTGTGCGGTGTGAGTTTATTGTGGGGTCGATGGCTGTTTTATATATATTATGTGCAAGAACAGGTATGTTATTAATGGAAAATGGACCGTGAGCGCCTAGATCTCCGACCCCGGATCTGGGGGCGCCACATGAGAGGATGTAACTAAGGCTTGGCTATTTGGAGCACTCTCCTCACCTACCTTATTCTTAAGGCTTGCACCCTGTCCCTCACCACTCACTACCTCCTTCACACTCCCCTCAAGAGCTGTGGTAGTTTTTGAAACAGGTGCTTTTTGAGAAGCACCTGAGGTTTGTCTTTTAGATTTTGGTTTGGAAACTTTTGTTTTAGTCACTTGGGTAGGAGCCTGTTTGGTCACTACTACTGACTCCATTGTGACAGTGGAAGGCAAAGAAATTTGGGGGGTAGAGATAGGAGTATTAAGATTAGAAGCTACATGAACAATTGGAAGATAAACCAATTGTACCCCTGCATTCAGATTCATTCGAATCAAGTCACTAAGGACTCTCTTCTCCTGTACAAAACAATTGAACTTGCTATCCGGGTTAGAAATGGATAGATCATTCTCAGAAATATGCAGGGCTAAGAGCATCAAAAATCTAGCAAAGTAGATATTCTTGCCCCTAGCTTCTTTATTACCTAATTTAGTTGCCATTTCATACATCACTAGTGTGCTAAAATTATAATATCTATCAGTTAAGAGCATACATAGCATCACAAGCATGGATTTAGTAACAACATCAAAATTGCTAATTTTACCAGAAAAAGTTTTAATGAAGGCATCACAAAGATAACTCCATTCTTTAACCATGCCCTTCCTAACAATCTTGCCTAAATTATCAGTACTAAAAGCATAATTAATTGAATTAAGCATGGTAACAATTTCAGCATCAGTTGGTGCAGATGAACAATTATTCTCAGGTAATTTCCAACATGCAGTTAGGACATCAGAATTAACCACATAGTTGTTACCCTTAAGAGAAAAAGATTGAGTTTCATCAGTACCATTAAATTCAACTGATGTCCACATCTCTTCAATTACTTCATGGATGAGGGGTGTGGTGGTAGTCATAGCATACGACAGCCTGCAGTTCTTCACGAAATTCATCATTGTGTGATAAACTTCTGGAGCATTCACAGTATCAACATAGGCCGTGAAGTTGTTCTTCTCATAGGTGAACCCAGTGGAAGACATCATCTTAACAATAGGCGCCATTGAAGTGTTTGAACTTTTGTTGCAGAGAGTTTTAGTGAAGAAGATGCAGTTTACTTATGATAATCTTGAAAGTGGATAAAAGTGAGATGTGAGAGCACAAGACAGCCTTTTATATTTTTCAAGAGTTAAAAATTAAATAATTAAAAGTAATTACCCATTGGTCAAAAGTAACTGTCAGTTAATAAAAGAAAATAAGTACAACCATGCCTATATATATGCACGTTTACCAACGGCTATATTAAAAAAATATGTATATCAACGGATATAAAATGAACGGTTGAGAAACAGTTTATCCATCGATGATGTGGACAACCTGTTATCCTTTGATATACGAAAATCTAGGAATGTGTTTATACTACCAACGGGTAAAAGGATAACCGTTGATAAGATAATTTTGCCTTAGACAAAATTTTTGCAGAAAATTTTTCTGAGAGTTTTTAATTCTCAAGTAAATCAAAACACATTTCTAGCTGCAATGCAGTAAGATCAAATATCACTAGGAATTATGACGAATTAAGCATACCTAGTTCACCTACCAATCTTGTGAATGTGGATTCATCAAGAGGCTTGGTGAAGATATCTACAAGCTGCATTTCACTTGGCACAAAGTGCATTTCTACTGTACCATTCATCACATGTTCTCTAATGAAGTGGTATTTGATGTCAATATGCTTGGTTCTCGAATGTTGCACTAGATTCCCTATGATGGCAATAGCACTTGTGTTGTCACAGAAAATTGGAATCTTCTCAACTTTTAGACCATAGTTGTAACACCCCCAGATCCGGGGTCAGGGATCGGGTCGTTACGGTCTCATAACTCATACATAATACTTGACTTGAGTCCAAAATCAATAAGTAGCATGCTATGACCCCACAATAATATCCACTCACACACACACAGTTATAGTCCCAGAGATGAAATTGAAATAAGTCTTACATAAAAGGGTTTACTAATAAAAGTTAGTACAATCCAAAAGGATAACATCATAAGTTTAAAAGTTTTGCCGTTGATTACATTAATTATACATATAGTTAAACAGGAAACAAAAGCTGTCTAACTATGCTACCTCAGCAATGGCGGCTAGCATCTCAGCGGGGAGTCCGGCGGGTCGGGTAACCCGCTTGCGCCGAGTGCGCCTGACGCGAGCCATCTGTCCTAGCTGTTGTTGTGACATGATAAATAAGCAAGGGTGAGCAATAGCCCACCAATAAATATATAGCAGGACAGTGATAGTATATAACAGTTCGAAATATCATTATTTCCATATGCCATGCATTAACGAAGTTAGTGCCAGTATAATATAAAGGATGAAGTTACAGGGTAACTTAAAGTATTTATTTTGTGGAAATATCTACTAAGTCAAAATAAGCAAGATATTATCATTTATCATATAAAGAGGAACTTGCAAGGAAAATATTGCAATTCCAGTTATTAATATTTTTCGAAGTCCTACAACCTAAAAGAAGTCTCTTCGATAAGTGTTGCGGAGGACACCGTCAACCTGAAAGAAGTCTTTTCGATACATGTTGCAGGAAATTCCCAATTTGGGAGATGAACCAACACTGGAGTTATCACGCGCAAGCTGTCCCACTCCCTGATGATCAGTCGGGGATGGTACAACCCAATATAGTTTACTACCGGTAAAAGGAAGAACTAACGGCTCTACTTGTAGATTGCCTTTAATAGTAACTCCCTGGCCAATGGTTAGGCCTTGTGATGGACTGCGCGACTCGACCTCTTACACACGACTCCTAGTTCAGAATAAATCCACAGCATTGAAACGTAGAGTTTGTCCTCCCTTCCCCAAGTGAAATACTTGTTGATAAGACTCCACAAAGTAGTCGTATCTAGTTGGAAAGGAAAATTCACCAACATTTCCCAAGCTTTTGCTTGTTAATGGATATCAACTTGTTCCAACAATCTTACCCCTCGAATGATGAGAAGGTACACACAGACTTAATAAGTCCATAGCAACCAAGTTGCGAGTGAAAAGGATAAATTATGACCAGGAAGTCAACAAGATAATTAACCTTTCTCAAGTAAGGTTCCCTTATAATTTAAGAGATAGATTCGAGTGAAGAATGGAATCTGGAGGACCTTTCTTAATATAATATTAATCGTATGGCTCCGAAGAATTTTCCGAATGATCGAAGGCCGAAGATAATATTTGAAGAAGAATAAACAACTTTGAAGTTGTTTCCAGGTATTGAATAAATATTTATAGAATATTTATTGAGTCGGAAGTATTTAATGAATGAAAGAATGTTTTTAATGAATTAAAAATGCTCTCTAGCTCATCCCCTTTCCGGCCACTTTTGGTATCCTCACTCTGTTAGGTTAATCTTCTTACTCGCTTCACGCCCTCCATTTTTGGATTCTTCTCCTCCTCCTCTTTCCCTGCTTGGTTTTCTTTCTTTCGATCTGGTTTCCTACTCAATGGGATCTCAAAATTCTGAGCATTCAGGATCGATGGCCTCAGATGAGTTTGCTAACTTTATAGGTCATAATTATCCTCCATTGCCTGCTCTTAATATCCAGCCTTACCCTCTCCCTGATGATGTAATGGGAGAACCTCTCTCTCCATGAACCCAGATTAGGATGCAAGAACAGATCCAACTTATTCTTAATGATGGAACGATTCTTCAAGATAGTGGCCCAACTGATGTAGCATCTTCGAAAGCTCACTCTCCGCCAACCACTGCTCAATCTCCTGAGGAGATTAACTCTACAGCTCATGGGGAGAATAGCAAAAGTAAGTCAGTTACTTGGAGCTCTCTTGTCACTCAAGTGCCTCCTAAGCAAAGTAACACCAATGTGCCGGAAATTGAGGTAACCTATAATGAGGATGGTTCTGCCAATATATTCCCTCCAAGGGAATTTCTCTTAAATGCTCAAAAGAGATGAGAATCTAGTCTCATAGGACATTTTATTGGGGGGAGTCATTCATTTAAATTTGTTAGAGAACAAGCTATGAAGTTATGGAGCAACCTAGGCCTTTCTCGGGTTTACTACAGCTCTAAAGGTTACTTTACATTTTGTTTCAATTCGGTTCTTGAGAAGAATGCTATCCTAGATCTTCATTCAGTTCAAATAGGGGGAAAAAGTATGTATCTTATGCCATGGATGGAAGGGTCAACCTTCAAAAGGAATGTCATTGATAGAGTTCCTATCTGGATACGGCTTATTGATGTGCCACATTCTTATTGGTTTAGGGAAGGGCTTCGTGCTATAGCAAATGCTGTGGGTAAACCTTTGAAGTTTGATTATGCTACTGCGAAACTTGAGCCTTTAAAGTATGCTAACATACAGGTGGAATTAAAGTACTGTAGCCCAAGGCCAGATCATGTCTGGGTTAAGGTTATTAATAATATGGGCATTGAGGAGAAAGAAAGAGTTGAGATCCAAAATTCCCAGGTGCCTTATTCTTGTAGCATTTGCAAGGCTTTTGGTCATTCCCTATCTCGGTACTACAATAATCCAGAGGCAGTGAAAAAGCAAAGGACTCACAATCGTGAGAATTAACATACTCATAAAACTGATCAAGTTCCCACTGCCACTTGCACTGGCAATGCTGAAAATGTGGCCTCTTCAAATCCAAATGAAAGCGAGAACTATGTTTCAAATCGGGAAATGGTCCCATATACCATTGGGCGATTTTGTGGCTGTCCGGTTGTAATGGATGATGTTGAAATCCTGGAAAATGCTCAACACCTAAGCTGTGTTCCTAATCAGGAAAACGACCTAACAGATTTAGAAAAGGTGGAACCTCAACCTCTTTTACTGATGAATGCATTCCAATCCATATCAGGTTCTGAGGAAGATGCTGCTCAGCTCACTACTTCTAATGGTCAAGCACTTGAGGAAGGAGAAATAGTACATCAAGAAAGGCTTCATGAGATACAAGGAAGGAAACGGAAAAATAAAAATATCACGCCTATCAATGAAGACAGAAGCCCTGTACCTAAACCTCTGGAACAGAAAACAAGCAGTGATGACAATGATGGATTCATAACAGTTTCTCGCAAGAAAAGTGCAAGGCTGGCAGGCAGGCCAACCATTCTCAAGCGTTTACTATGAATTTTGCCTCTTGGAATGTTAGAGGTCTCAATAAAAGTTCTCATCAAAAGGAACTCAAGCATTTTATTTCTACAAATAAATTATCTCTAATGTGCTGCATTGAAACCAGAGTTCACGCAACGAACTCTTTGCGTGTTTCTAAGCGTATAAATTCTTTCTGGTCTTGGGTTTACAATTATGAGCACCATAACAATGGCAGGATCTGGATTGGTTGGGATCATAATATCTGGCATCTCTCAGTGCATTCGAAGTCTACTCAGGCAATCACCAACAGGTCCATCTTTGCATTACCTTTGTCTATGCTTTAAATCAACCTCACCAAAGATTATCTCTCTGGGACGAGTTAATTCAGCTTAGCAAATTCATTACTAATCCATGGTGTGTTCTTGGAGACTTTAACTGTATTACAAGTCTCTCAGAGGTCAATGGTGGGCGAGAGCAATGGACAACTGATATGCAGAACTTCAAAGACTGTTTATTCAATGCTGCGTTGGGCCCAACTAAAACAGTGGGACCTCTTTTTACATGGGCTAACAACAGGTTAGATCATTTAATTCAGAAACGCCTGGATCGAGCCTTGGCTAACCAAGCTTGGTTCAATACTTTTGATGATAGCACTACTATTGTTCACCAAAAAGGTATCATGGACCATTGTCCTCTGCTAATTTCGATTCCTATGCAAATTACAAAATACAAAAAACCTTTCCAGTTCTATTCTTTTATGTGTAATCTAGAGGGATACCAAGATATTATTCAACAAACATGGCATGAACGATGGTTTGGCGACCCCATGGCCATCCTGTCTAGGAAGCTTAGGCAAGTCAAGTATGCCCTTGTTAATCTTAACAGAAGAAATGGTAATGTCCATTCTAATGTTGCTAATGCGAGGCAGGAACTTCAAAGTTTGTAGGATCAGGTTCAGTGGAATCCTATGGACCAAGTTCTTAGAGATAGAGAATCATGTGCAAAAAAGATTTTGGAAGATTGTTTGTCTCAGGAGGAATCTCTTATGCATCAAAAATCTCGGGTCAAATGGCTAACCCTTGGAGATGGTAATAACAGTTTCTTCTTCAACCAGGTCAGAGCAAACTGGAATCATCAAAAAATTCTGGCCATTAAAAATGATGAGGGTTCTGTTGTCTTTGGTCACTCCCAAGTGGCAAATGTCGCAGTGAATTATTTCAAGAATTCAATAGGAACCTCTGATCGGCTTCATGATCACAATATCACGGACATTAACTTAAACCTTCCTCAAATTTCTCCTGAACAAGCATCCCATATTGAAGACAGGGTTACATCAGAGCTAATCTATGCCACCTTGAAGTCGATGAAGGGCAATAAGGCCCCAGGCCCTGATGGCTTTACAGTGAAATTCTTCTTACATTCATGGGAAGTCGTGGACAAAACCTTCTGTGAAGCCATAATTTACTTCTTTGAGACTGCCACCATGCATTCGTCGATCAATTCTACAAGTATAGCTTTAGTCCCCAAAGTTATTACTCCAACAAAGATGAAAGATTTCATGCCTATTTCTTTATGCTCTGTCGCCTACAAGTGCATAGCCAAGATTATTGCCAATCGCTTGAAAGGGGTCCTTCCTGGCCTAATTGATATTTCTCAATCGGCTTTTGTCAAAGGTAGGAACATCTCGGACAACATTTTGACTGCTCAAGAATTATTTCGGGGATATAGTAGAAACTCAGGAGTAGCTAAATGTGCTCTAAAAATTGATTTTCATAAAGCATTCGATTCTTTAAGCTGGGAGTTTTTGCTCAATGTTCTTCATAAGATGGGGTTTCCTTGTCAATTTGTTCGATGGATCACAGCATGCATCACAACTCCAATGTATTTTGTTAAAGTGAATGGTGAACTAAAAGGATACTTTAAAGGATCCAAAGGGCTGCGGCAGGGGGACCCCATGTCCCCATACCTCTTTGCAATTGTAATGAACGTTCTATCTCACATTCTTGCTGCTGCTCCTACAAATTTTACTTACCACTGGCGATGCAAAGATATGAAACTCACCCACCTTCTTTTTGCTGATGATGTCCTGCTTTTTGCCCGTGGTGACAAGCCTTCCTTAGAGCATTTGATGAATTCTTTGCAAACATTTAATTCATTAAGTGGCCTAAGACCAAATGTTGACAAGAGTTCTTTCTTTTTCTGCAACTGTGAAACTTCCCTAATTCGCTGGTTCGCTGAGGAGTATCACATTCCGCACGGGGAACTTCCTGTTAGGTTTCTTGGAGTACCTCTCATATCAACAAAACTTACAAGTAACGACTGTATTCCCTTGATTGACAGAATCACAGCTTGGATTTATGTCTGGACAAACTATCTCCTATCCCTAGCTGGGCGTGCTCAATTAATCAAATCTGTCTTATTCTCAATCCAATCATACTGGTCGAATCATTTCATCTTACCGGGGGCTGTTCATAAGCAGTTGCAAACTATATTTACAAGGTTCCTTTGGCAAGGTAACATCATGAATAAGGGAGGGGCTAAAGTTAAATGGGATCATGTTTGCCTTCCAAAAGAAGAAGGAGGTCTTGGCTTCAAGAATCCTAGGGAGTGGAATAAGGCTCAAATATTACTTCACTTATGTAAGGTGGTGAATAGAGGTAGTTCTTTATGGGCTAAATGGGTTAATAACACGGTGATTAAACAGAGGTGTTTCTGGACTATGGGTATACCTTCCAACTGCTCTTGGATTTGGAGTCGTGTGCTCAAACTACGACCCCTAGCTAGGCAGTTCATTTCTTACACGCTTGGAAATGGTCAAGATACCTCTCTATGGTTTTCCCCATGGTGGAATGCGGAGTGCTTAGCGTCTTCAAGGATTGATCCGATTATTTGTCAATCTGGCCCTTCTCCAGACGCAACAGTGCATGATCTTATTAGTACTGGTGTTTGGGCGCTGCCAACTCCAAACTGCAGGCTTAGGCACATTCATGAATCTCTTACGAGATGGCTGTCACCATTCTCCTATCCCACATTCAACCTTAACATTAAGGATAAGATCGCCTGGAATGACACTCATCTTTCTAAAGTAAAAACGTGGCACATTTGGGATGCAATCCGCTACAAACTCCCAGCAGTTTCCTGGTATAAGCATGTTTGGCATAGACTTCATGTTCCTAGATATGCTCACTTTGAGTGGCTTCTTTGTTTGGATAGGCTGCCAACTCTTCAGCGCTTATATAACATGGGAATTAATACTCACACACAATGATTTCTATGTGTGAATGGTGTTGAAGACACCAATCATTTATTCCTGCTTTGCTCGTATAGTGTTTGGGTTCTGGACCGGCTGGCTTCCATGCTCATGTTAGCGTCCCAAGCAGCCTCGTGAACTCACCTTCTAAGCAACTGGTCTGATCATCCTAGTGTGGTCGGTAGCTCTATCGCTCTTCTTTCGGCTCAAGTCTTTGTATACCACATTTCGCGAGAGAGGAATGCCCGTGCTCACGATAAGGGTTGTTGCAGTCCTTCTAAGCTTTTACATGGTGTCCTTATGGATGTAAAGTGTAGGTTAAGTAATTCCACATGGTTTAATAACCATAGTAATGAGTTCAGTGGTTGGATAGTTTTTTAGGTATTTCTTATGTTTGTTTGTTTCAATCTTTTAGGTTGATCATTTATTTCCTCCTCTATGGCTTGTCATAGAGCAAGGGTGAATCCCTCTTCTTTTTTCTCTTCTTCTAATATATAACCAACTTAGCAAAAAAAAAAAAGAATGTTTTTAATCAGAGTATTTCTCAAAATAATCCTTGAAGGAATATTAAGAAAATATTTTTGAATAAATAATTACTTAAATGAATATTAAAAATAATATTCATTTAATAAATAATTTTGAAAGGAATGTTTGGAATAATATTCGTTAAGTAAATAAGACTTCAAATTAATATTCAAAAATAATATTCATTTAATAATTTAAATGAATATCCAAGTGATATTCATTTAATAAATCAAACCTTAAAGGAATATTCGAGAATAATATTCCCTTAATACATGATGTTCTAAATGAATGTCCGAATGATATTTATTTAATAATCGAAGATTTTACAGAAATATTTGAAATAATATTCGATAAATGGTTCGTCTTTGAATGAATATTGAAAAATAATATTGATTGAATAGATAACGTTCAAATAAATATTTGAAGTAATGATCGTTAATTAAATAATCTTGGACGAATATTCAAATAATATTCGTCAACCAAATAATGGAAATTATTTACTTAAATATTTCCCTCGAAAGTAATTACGATATATCAAGAAGTACTGACTCCCGGTCTATATTCAACAAATAGGATTCATATGCCCTTCTCTAAGGGTCTTAACAACATCCGGCTTATAATCGATATATTATCTATCTACTTATAAGCCAAAGAACAATCAGGGAACAAGTATATCAATATGACTTGAAAGTAGGCATGCATGCTATGGCATATGTATAACAGAAAGCATATATATTCACAACAACAGCCTAAAAAGGGAAAGTTGAAACTTGCCTGGTAATTGAGCACGAGTAGGGGTAGTGGTAGGGTATCCCGGGTCAGCTCGGCGATCTATAAATAGTCAAGAGATTCGAGGTTAATCGCTTAACACTTTTAAAAAGGTTAAGTATTAACTTAAGTCGAAACATGTTTTCGAATTATCTCGTTATACCCCTTTTTAGTGTAACTTTTTTTTATTACCGATACGATTCGACATTTGTTCGTCATTAAGACATGTCATCATACTCACACTTAGTGTATACTTAAGTCGTATAAGTTCTAAATTCGATCATTTACGAACCAAGATTATATCTCGAGTTTAATCGCTCGTTTTCTAAGTTATAACCAAAGTTATACTTTTAAGGGGTTCGTTCGCGTTTAACCTAGATTCAAACATTTTTATAAAATCGAAAAACAATCCGATTCACATAAGGTTTTCTCTCACACCTTCCTTTTTACCTCTAATATTTAATTACCAAGATTCGCCACTGACTTACGTATTTTACGAGGGTTCAAATTCAGTTACGAATTCTCGTTTACGGTTCCGAACTACTTTTAGTAAACCGGCCGTAACTCCTAAACCGTAAGTCCGTTTCACACATTCTTTATATCAAAACGAAGCTTGGAACATTATCTATCCTAGCATGGCAGATTACAAAGCTAGGCAGTGAGTTACATCTACTGTCCAAATCGTTTTTCTTAAGGTTAACGAAATTTCGGCATTACGACGGCTATAAATCGAATATCTATCAATTTCAAACCTTCCCATAAACATGGTATCCACTCCAAACAACATATACATGATTTATACCTATGAACTGAGGCCAAGTAATGCCTTTCCGTTCATCCAACTATTTTTAACATTTATCCAAAACTCAATCATAATCATGCTTATAATCATGCTTAAACCTTAACATAACCATAACAAAGCTATATCTATCATAAACATGCTTAAATCTCAAACAAGGGTCAGGGTTTCAAGGGCTTTATACCTTCTTGATAATGTGTACTAGCTTCACAAAGCCTTGTATGGTCCTTAGGAGTGCTTAAGCTTGCTAGAACAATCAAAAGATACATGAAAACAAAGATTAGTTCTTGAAAAACACTATTCACCCTCCTACTAATTTATTTTTTTGAAAATGGAAACAAAGGAGTTTGGGTTTGAAATTTTTAGGAGATCATTTATATGAAATGTAAGTCTTACCATAAAAGTTTCAAGATCAAACAAGGAGTGGAAGATGGATTTTGGATTTTGAATTTCCAAAAGGCCGAATGGATGGAGTTTGAGAGAGTTTGATGTTTTTTTTGTTGGTTGCTTTGAAATAATGCATAAAGTGACATGTTCAAGATAATATCTCATCCTTGGTTGCTTTAATAAAGTGCTTATGCAATGGATGATGTAATTAGGAGGGACAAGTGTTGATTTGTTATGGTGAGATGATAAAGTAAGGCTAAGTACTAGTTAGCTTCCTAACCTTGCTAGTTACTTATACAAATATTTGGTTACTAGATATTATCACTTGACATGCATGTATCTTGTTTTCTCTGCTTGATTCTGTGTCCGGTAATTGCTCGTTTCGATTGATTGTTCGTAGGAATATTTCACGGATTTCTAATTAGGGTTTACCGGGAATCTTCTCAATATTACTACTATCATTCTCCATCTTTCTTTCTATCTTTCCAATTTATATTCCTTAAATCCATTCGTTAAATCCTTAAGGCTATCAGTGTCCAGGGAACTCTCGGAGAAAATAAAAGTGCGGTTTTTCAGAATCCGACAGCTTTTACATACACTTATTTTCCCCCTGGATCACTAATACGAACTCAGAAATCCGTTCCGAATACTTCTATATAGTGTCGTCTCATATTATTCTTACTTCCATTAAAACACTATTCATTCTTTATTCTTTACTTATTTTCTTAGGGTCGTACAATTGTCCCTGTTCTCTTTCGATCGTTCCTTAACCTTTTTACGGAACCACTGGATTAATTGTTATCGATCTGGATGACATGAGAATATTCTCCTGCTTGGAATTGCCATATCTTATTCCCTTAGGAGATAGATTATTCTTACCTAAGTTGTCAACCATTAGCATTCTTCAAGACATATAAACAATAAAGTCGAATTCCATTCATTCTTTCAAAATATCAACTATTACATCGTAGCCGTAACCACTATTCATTCTTACATCATTAAATAAATAAAAGTTTTAATTCTACCCAAAATCTGGGTTCTTACAGTCTCCCCTCCTTAAAAGGATTCCGTCCCGGAATCAGTTTGAAAACAAATGGGGGTACTTCTCTTGCATTGTGCTTTCAAGATCCCAGGTTGATTCTTCTACATTGTGGTTTTGCCACAAAACTCTGACTAGATGAATGACCTTATTTCGGAGCACTTGTTCTTTCCGGTCTATGATTTCCACAGGTTGCTCTATATAGGTCAAGTCTGGTTGCATGTCCACTTGCTCATACTCTATAATATGCTTGGCTTCTGGTGTAGATTTGGGGGCAATGCCAGTTCATAAGCTAGTTCCCCAATCCGTCTTAATATCTCAAATGGTCCAATGTATCTGGGGCTCAGCTTTCCTTTCTTTCCAAATCTCATTAAACCTTTCCAAGGTGACATTTTTAAGAATACTAGGTCTCCTACTTCGTATTCTTTGCCTTTCCGAGCTAAGTCGGCATATTTCTTTTGTCGATCCTGGGCTGCTACCAACCGTCCTCTAATTAGATCTACTGCATCTTTAGTTCGTTGGACCACTTCGGGCCCGAGCATCTTTCGCTCTCCAACTTCATCCCAATACAAGGGAGATCGACATTTCCTTCCATAAGGGCCTCAAAAGGTGGTATTCCTATACTTGAATGGAAACTGTTATTGTAGGAAAACTCGATCAATGGCAAGTGATCATCCCAATTTCCTTTGAAGTCTATCGCGCAGACTCTCAACAAATCCTCTAGCGTTTGGATGGTCCTTTCACTTTGCCCATCTGTCTGGGGGTGGTAGGCTGTGCTCATGTTCAGCCGGGTCCCTACACATTCTTGAAAACTTCTCCAAAACCTGGAGTTAAATCTAGGATCTCGATCGGATACTATTGCGACTGGGACTCCATGTCGCGCCACTATTTCTTTTAAGTAGATATCCACTAGTCTGTCGACCGTGTACCTTTCGTTGATCGGGAGAAAGTGAGCTGACTTTGTTAGTCGATCTACAATTATCCATATGGCGTCATGATTAGCCTTGGTCCTTGGTAAACCTACTACGAAATCAATGGCTATGTGTTCCCATTTCCATTCTGGAATCTCTAAGGGGTGTAGAAGTCCGCTGGGCTTCTGGTACTCTGATTTCACTCGCTGGCAGGTCAAGCATCTGCTTACCCACTCTGCTACTTCCTTTTTCATATTGGGCCACCAGTAATATTCCTTCAAATCCCTATACATTTTGGTGCTACCGGGGTGCACCGAGTATCTTGAGTTGTGTGTCTCATTTAAAATCTCATCCTTGAGTTCCTGAACGCTTCCGATCCATATCCTGTACGTGTACCTCATGATCCCTTCCTTGTCTCTTTCACACTTAATTTTTCCCCGGTCATTATCTCTTCCGTGGAGTTCTCTTCTTCCTCCATTATCCGTTCTTGGCACAGTCTAATCTTTTCTAACAATGGAGGTTGGATTCTAATTTCCATCAACATTTCTTGGCCCTCTTCGGGTAACTTAATCTCAATTTCCAACTTCTCAAATTCTTTCACTAACTCTTCCTCTAAAGTTATCATCTTGAGCTTCTTTTTCCTATTAAGGGCATCAGCCACCACATTGGCTTTGCCCGGGTGATAACGAATTTCACAATCGTAATCCTTGATTAACTCTAACCATCTCCTCTGACGCATGTTAAGTTCTTTCTGAGTGAAAATGTACTTGAGGCTCTTATGGTCAGTGTAAATCTCGCACTTTTCCCAATACAAGTAGTGTCTCCAAATCTTTAAAGCGAAGACTATGGCTGCTAGTTCTAGATCATGAGTGGGATATCTGACCTCATAATCCTTCAATTGCCTAGACGCATATGCTATTACCTTGCCATGCTGCATAAGCACACATCCCAGTCCTTTATGCGAAGCATCACTGTAAATCACGAAATCTCCTTTTCTATCAGGTAATGCCAGCACTGGGGCTGTCACCAACCTCTTCTTTAACTCTTGGAAACTCTTCTCGCATTTTTCAATCCATTCAAATTTCTCAGTTTTACGGGTAAGTCGAGTTAATGGAGCTGCGATTTTCGCAAAATCTTGGACAAATCTTTTGTAATATCCGGCCAGTCCGATGAAACTCCTCACCTCGGTTGGAGTAGTTGGTCGTTCCCAGTTTGAAACTGCTTCTATCTTGGAGGGGTCAACCAACACTCCTTCTCTATTGACCACGTGCCCTAAGAATTGCACTTCATTTTTCCAAAACTCACACTTGGAGAACTTGGCATATAACTGCTCCTTCCTGAGTATTTCTAAAGTTATCCTCAAATATTCAGCGTGTTCTGCCTCTGTCTTTGAGTAGATGAGAATATCATCAATGAAGACTATCATGAATTTGTCAAAATATTCTTTGAACACCCTATTCATTAAGTCCATGAAAGCTGCTGGGGCGTTAGTCAATCCAAAGGACATTACCAAGAACTCATAATGTCCATTTCTGGTGCGGAATGCAGTCTTCGGGATATCTTCAGGTTTGATCTTCAGTTGGTGATATCCCGTTCTCAGGTCAATCTTAGAGAAGTATTCAGCACCTCTTAGCTGGTCAAACAAATCGTCTATCCTGGGTAGTGGATACTTATTCTTTATGGTTAGCTTGTTCAACTCTCTGTAGTCGATGCATAACCTCATACTCCCATCCTTTTTCTTAACGAACAACACTGGTGCGCCCCAAGGCGACACACTGGGCCTTATCATGCCCTTATCCAACAATTCTTGTAACTGTTTAGCTAGCTCTTTCATTTCTACTAGGGCTAATCGGTACGGGGCCTTCGAAACCGGCGCCGTCCCCGGGGCTAACTCGATGGCAAACTCAATTACCCTATCAGGTGGTAGTCTGGGAAGATCTTGTGGGAACACGTCCTCGCACTCATTAACTACCAGAATGTCTTGCAATCTTGGCGTTTCCTTCTGAGTGTCTATAACGTAAGCTAAATAAGCCTCGTTCCCTTTTCGTAACAATCTCTTGGTTTGTGCCATGGTCAGAATTTTCTGGGTCTGTCGCATCCCCTTAAACACTATTTCTTTCTTCCCTGGGGTTTTCAACTTAACCTTTTTTCCTTTACAATCTATCTGCGCATTATTGCGAGACAACCAATCCATACCCAAAATAACATCAAATTCCCCTAGTTTAAAAGGAATTAAATCGACATAGAAGGATCGTCCTCCTATTTCTAGTTTACAGTCGGGGTGAATTTGATTAACCGGTACAATTTCCTTATTAGCTATCTCTACTTGTAAGGAATCTCTTAGTTGCTGGGTTTTAAGTTTCAATTTATACGCAAAATCTTTAGATATAAAAGACTTAGTTGCTCCTGAATCAAATAAGACATTTGCACTGACTGAATTGAGAGAAAATATACCTGCTATCACATCCGTGTCCCTCACGGCATCTTATACTGACATATTAAAAGTCCTAGCAGTTGGTGGCCTATTTGAGGCAGCCCTGCTTGCCCCTGATGCTGCTGGTTTGTTCCTTGGGCAGTCCTTCCTCATGTGCCCTAGCTGTCCGCGCAGGAAACAAGTGGTGCTTTTGTTGGTACTAGGGACAACCGCAGTGCAGGTGTTAGAGTAGTGGCCCACTCGTCCACACTTATAACAGGTTGGCTTCTTCTGGTTGCACACTCCGGGATGTCTTTTCCCACACGTTGCACATGCTGGCAAGGAAGGTCTAGACTGATGGGAATGGGACACTCCTGTATGCTGGCCGCCCTGGCTCACACTCATGCTCACAGGTGGTTTGAATCCCATACCCCTGCTAGGTAGAGAGACTGCTCCTCGATTAAACTTGTTCAGGGGATTTCCTCCTGCGGACCCTCCGCCCATACTGACATGTTTTCTCTTTAATCCCCCCTTCTCTTTCTCTCTCTGCATCTGATCGCTTCCAGCTTCCACAATGGTGGCCTTTAGCACCAAGGTGGCATAATCCGTAATTTTTAAAACCGCCACTCCATTCTGGATCCACTGTTTCAACCCTTGTTGAAACCTGTTAGCTTTCTTTTCTTCGGTATCCATAAATTCTGGCACAAATCTCGACAGCTCAGTAAATTTGGCCTCATAATCAGCCACTGACATATTGTTCTGTTTCAGTTCCAAAAACTTAAGTTCTATCTGAGTTTTCATGAACTTCGGGAAGTACTTCTCCAGGAATAATTGTTTAAACCTTTCCCAGGTTACGATAGCATCAGTCTCCATGTTCTTTTTGGCTTCCCACCAATAATTGGCCTCTCCCTTTAGTAGGTAAGTAGCACAAACAGTCTTCTGAGCCTCATTGATACTCAGAATCTCGAAAGATTTTTCCATTTCCTTGATCCAGGCCCTCGCCTCAACGGGATCAGCCGATCCGTGGAACTCTGGGGGCTTATGGGACTTAAAGGCCCTGAAGGAATTTGCCACTGAAGTGTTGTTTCCTGGTGGTGGTTGAGGGTATTGGTTCAAATTCTGCCTAAGTAGATCCATAAACTGGCCCATGGGGTCTCCGCCCTGGTTCTCCCCTTCCTGCTCCACTTCAGTTTCTCCACCCTCTATTTCCCCCTCAAAGTCTTCAGAGTACATGGGTTCATCCTCTGCTCCATACTGGGAATCTTCTTGCTCATTATAGTCCTGATCTTGTTCTTCACTATATTCATGGTTTTCCTCATGTTGGTTGTGACTCTCTTGGTCAGTAGATTCACGGGGGTTAGCCCTAGTGCCCATTCGCCTTGGAGGCATTTTACTGAAAATTTGGACAATTTTACATTAGGTTTACTTACCTGTTTTAAAGGATATTTCCTTGCATAATTCGTTACATGATTGGATTTAAGATCCCACAGTTTTATATCTCATGGCAACTTAATTGAAAGCAGTACATATGCTAATAAACTCGTGATCGCATCCCAACAAAATCGAAATAACTGAAAGGGAAACAAATATATACCAGGTACCGAAAAGGTACAACATCTGAGTTACAACGATAGTTTAAAGTATAACCATCCTACCAACAACAACAAGTCAAAAGTGAAATATGTTTTCTATCTGTCTAGTCTGCAAAAA
Organism: Saposhnikovia divaricata; assembly: GCA_036435485.1. Taxonomy (NCBI): domain Eukaryota; kingdom Viridiplantae; phylum Streptophyta; class Magnoliopsida; order Apiales; family Apiaceae; genus Saposhnikovia; species Saposhnikovia divaricata. Next base: position 43,156,823 of record CM071599.1, read on the forward strand.
GGGAAAATAAGTACAATGAAACCATCCCTACAAAAGCCGGCACTACTACGTCCGTACATGACTAGACAACTAGACTACTGCATCACTACATCTGAAATCAGCCGCCACGACGAAACATCATCCGAACCCTCCCCATGGCGATGCGGAAAATCTCCTCGGCATCTGCTCTGGCCACCATACCATGCCCATCAGTAGGCAACTGTCGCACCCTCACCCGAGCCCTCAGCTCGATACGGGTCACAGCCCTATACCCAACCCTATCACTGATAGTCCTCCGGCCCTGCAACCTCATCCGGGTGGCTCTCTCCGCTGCTAGCTCCCTCCTAGACTCTGCCAATCTGGCATCCGCCACTGACAACTCTCTATAAAGCCCATTCACAATCAAGTTGTGAACACATACCGGGACTCCCCCTATCGGGACATGAGGTGGGGTGGATGGCTCAGCTGGAGCGGCAGTCTCTGTTTGCTGGGGCTCTGGGGTAAGCTCCTCAAACTCATCGAGAAATGGGCTCACAGGTAGTGGTGGTGGGGTAGGGGCTCTCTCAACAGAGAGGGGTGGTACTCGTAGTCCGGAACTCCCTACTGCATCATCCACTGGCTCATCCTCATCTACAGCCTATCCAACAACAGCAGCCATGACCTGCTCAGTGGTCATATCAGTATTCTCCTCCATGGTCCTAATCTCAGATACAACCCAATAATCCTCATTTTCAACAACTAACTCAGCGTCCTGTCCTGTCTGGATCCCCTCCGGGTCCTCCTCCCCCTCAGTCTCAACAACATCTGTATCAGCATCAACCTGGACCTCCTCAGGGTCCTCCTCCTCAGACTCAATCACATCAGTATCAGCATCAACCTGGACCTCCTCAGGGTCCTCCTCCTCAGGCTCAGTATCCTCCTCAGGCAAGTGCTCATAGTACGGGTCCCTAGTCCGGAACATGTCCTCATCATGCTGTCTCGCAGCAGCCTCCTAGGTCGACATGTCGCTCGCCTACACAAGGCGAACTATGTTACTATCATGATACTTAAAAAGTTCCCGTAAGGGTTTTAGGTGAACCTGGCAAGGGTTCTTATTATATTAATGAATTTATTATTATATAACATCGTATCATCTCTTGGGATATATAACTCTCGCTCTAATACCATCTCTGTAACACCCCCAGACCCGGGGTCAGGGATCGGGTCGTTACGGTCTCATAACTCATACATAATACTTGACTTAAGTCCAAAATCAATAAGTAGCATGCTATGACCCCACAATAATATCCACTCACACACACACAGTTATAGTCCCAGAGATGAAATTGAAATAAGTCTTACATAAAAGGGTTTACGAATAAAAGTTATTACAATCCAAAAGGATAACATCATAAGTTTAAAAGTTTTGCCGTTGATTACATTAATTATACATATAGTTAAACATGAAACAAAAGCTGTCTAACTATGCTACCTCAGCAATGGCGACTAGCATCTCAGCGGGGAGTCCGGTGGGTCGGGTAACCCGCTTGCGCCGAGTGCGCCTGACGCGAGCCATCTGTCCTAGCTGTTGTTGTGACATGATAAATAAGCAAGGGTGAGCAATAGCCCACCAATAAATATATAGCAGAACAGTGATAGTATATAACAGTTCGAAATATCATTATTTCCATATGCCATGCATTAACGAAGTTAGTGCCAGTATAATATAAAGGATGAAGTTACAGGGTAACTTAAAGTATTTATTTTCTGGAAATATCTGCTAAGTCAAAATAAGCAAGATATTATCATTTATCATATAAAGAGGAACTTGCAAGAAAAATATTGCAATTCCAGTTATTAATATTTTTCGAAGTCCTACAACCTGAAAGAAGTCTCTTCGATACGTGTTGCGGAGGACACCGTCAACCTGAAAGAAGTCTCTTCGATACATGTTGCAGGAAATTCCCAATTTGGGAGATGAACCAACACTGGAGTTATCACGCGCCAGCTGTCCCACTCCCTGATGATCAGTCGGGGATGGTACAGCCCAATATAGTTTACTACCGGTAGAAGGAAGAACTAACGGCCCTACTTGTAGATTGCCTTTAATAGTAACTCCCTGGCCAATGGTTAGGCGTTGTGTGGACCGCGCGACTCGGCCTCTTACACACGACTTCTAGTTCGAATAAATCCACAGCATTGAAACGTAGAGTTTGTCCTCCCTTCCCCAAGTGAAATACTTGTTGATAAGACTCCACAAAGTAGTCGTATCTAGTTGGAAAGGAAAATTCACCAATATTTCCCAAGATTTTGCTTGTTAATGGATATCAACTTGTTCCAACAATCTTACCCCTCGAATGATGAGAAGGTACACACAGACTTAATAAGTCCATAGCAACCAAGTTGCGAGTGAAAAGGATAAATTATGACCGGGAAGTCAACAAGATAATTAACCTTTCTCAAGTAAGGTTCCCTTATAATTTAAGAGATAGATTCGAGTGAAGAATGGAATCTAGAGGACCTTTCTTAATATAATATTAATCGTATGACTCCAAAGAATTTTCCGAATGATCGAAGGCCGAAGATAATATTTGAAGAAGAATAAACAACTTTGAAGTTGTTTCCAAGTATTGAATAAATATTTATAGAATATTTATTGAGTCGGAAGTATTTAATGAATGAAAGAATGTTTTTAATCAGAGTATTTCTCAAAATAATCCTTGAAGGAATATTAAGAAAATATTTATTGAATAAATAATTACTTAAATGAATATTAAAAATAATATTCATTTAATAAATAATTTTGAAAGGAATGTTTGGAATAATATTCGTTAAGTAAATAAGACTTCAAATTAATATTCAAAATTAATATTCATTTATTAATTAATAATTTAAATGAATATCCAAGTGATATTCATTTAATAAATCAAACCTTAAAGGAATATTCGAGAATAATATTCCCTTAATACATGATGTTCTAAATGAATGTCCGAATGATATTTATTTAATAATCGAAGATTTTACAGAAATATTTGAAATAATATTCGATAAATGGTTCGTCTTTGAATGAATATTGAAAAATAATATTCATTGAATAGATAACGTTCAAATAAATATTTGAAGTAATTATCGTTAATTAAATAATCTCGGACGAATATTCAAATAATATTCGTCAACCAAATAATGGAAATTATTTACTTAAATATTTCCCTCGAAAGTAATTACGATATATCAAGAAGTACTGACTCCCGGTCTATATTCAACAAATAGGATTCATATGCCCTTCTCTAATGGTCTTAACAACATCCGGCTTATAATCGATATATTATCTATCTACTTATAAGCCAAAGAACAATCAGGGAACAAGTATATCAATATGACTTGAAAGTAGGCATGCATGCTATGACATATGTATAACAGAAAGCATATATATTCACAACAACAGCCTAAAAAGGGAAAGTTTAAACTTTCCTGGTAATTGAGCACGAGTAGGGGTAGTGGTAGGGTATCCCGGGTCAGCTCGGCGATCTATAAATAGTCAAGAGATTCGAGGTTAATCGCTTAACACTTTTAAAAAGGTTAAGTATTAACTTAAGTCGAAACATGTTTTCAAATTATCTTGTTATACCCTTTTTTAGTGTAACTCTTTTTATTACCGATACGATTCGACATTTGTTCGTCATTAAGACATGTCATCGTACTCACACTTAGTGTATACTTAAGTCGTATAAGTTCTAAATTCGATCGATTACGAACCAAGATTATATCTCGAGTTTTATCGCTCGTTTTCTAAGTTATAACCAAAGTTATACTTTTAAGGGGTTCGTTCGCGTTTAACCTAAATTCAAAATTTTTTATAAAATCCAAAAACGATTCAATTCACATGAGGTTTTCTCTCACACCTTCCTTTTTACCTCTAGTATTTAATTACCAAGATTCGCCACTGACTTACGTATTTTACGAGGGTTCAATTTCAGTTACCAATTCTCATTTACGGTTTCGAACTACTTTTAGTAAACCGGCCGTAACTCCTAAACCGTAAGTCCGTTTCACACGTTCTTTATATCAAAACGAAGCTTGGAACATTATCTATCCTATCATGGTAGATTATAAAGCTAGGCAGTGAGTTACATCTACTGTCCAAATCGTTTTTCTTAAGGTTAACGAAATTTCTGCATTACGACGGCTATAAATCGAATATGTATCAATTTCAAACCTTCCCATAAACATGGTATCCACTCCAAACAACATATACATGATTTATACCTATGAACTGAGGCCAAGAAATGCCTTTCCATTCATCTAACTATTTTTTAACATTTATCCAAAACTCAATCATAATCATGCTTATAATCATGCTTAAACCTTAACATAACCATAACTAAGCTATACCTATCATAAACGTGCTTAAATCTCAAACAAGGGTTAGGGTTTCAAGGGCTTTATACCTTCTTGAGAATGTGTACTAGCCTCACAAAGCCTTGTATGGTCCTTAGGAGTGCTTAAGCTTGTTAGAACAATCAAAAGATACATGAAAACAAAGATTAGTTCTTGAAAAACACTATTCACCCTCCTACTAATTGATTTTTTTGAAAATGGAAACAAAGGAGTTTGGGTTTGAAATTTTTAGGAGATCATTTATATGAAATGTAAGTCTTACCATAAACGTTTCAAGATCAAACAAGGAGTGGAAGATGGATTTTGGATTTTGAATTTCCAAAAGGCGGAATGGATGTAGTTTGAGAGAGTTTGATGTTTTTTTTTGTTGGTTGCTTTGAAATAATGAATAAAGTGATATGTTCAAGATAATATCTCATCCTTGGCTGCTTTAATAAAGTGCTTATGCAATGGATGATGTAATTAGGAGGGACAAGTGTTGATTTGTTATGGTGAGATGATAAAGTAAGGCTAAGTACTAGTTAGCTTCCTAACCTTGCTAGTTACTTATACAACTATTTGGTTACTAGATATTATCACTTGCACATGCATGTATCTTGCTTTCTCTGCTTGATTCTGTGTCCGGTAATTGCTCGTTTCGATTGATTGTTCGTATGAATATTTCACGGATTTCTAATTAGGGTTTACCGGGAATATTCTTAATATTACTACTATCATTCTCCATCTTTCTTTCTATCTTTCCAATTTATATTCCTTAAATTCATTCGTTAAATCCTTAAGGCTATCAGTGTCCAAGGAACTCTCGGAGAAAATAAAAGTGCGGTTTTTCAGAATCCGACAGCTTTTACATACACTTATTTCCCCCTGGATCACTAATACGAACTCGGAAATCCGTTCCGAACTTCTATATAGTGTCGTCTCATATTATTCTTACTTCCACCAAAACACTATTCATTCTTTATTCTTTACTTATTCTCTTAGGGTTGTACAATTGTCCCTGTTCTCTTTCGATCGTTCCTTAACCTTTTTACGGAACCACTGGATTAATCGTTATCGATCTGGATGACATGAGAATATTCTCCTGCTTGGAATTGCCATATCTTATTCCATTAAAAGATAGATTATTCTTACCTAAGTTGTCAACCATTAGCATTCTTCAAGACATATAAACAATAAAGTCGAATTCCATTCATTCTTTCAAAATATCAACTATTACATCGTAGCCGTAACCACTATTCATTCTTACGTCATTAAATAAATAAAAGTTTTAATTCTACCCAAAATCTGGGTTCTTACAATAGTCAATAAGTTGATTTTTCATCTTTAGAATTTGTGCACAATAACTTCCAGCAACAATGTACTCAGCTTCAGCTGTAGAAGTGGAGACTGAGTTCTGTTTCTTACTGAACCATGAAACAAGCCTGTTTCCTAGAAAGTAAAGGAGCCTGTAGTACTTTTCCTATCAATTCTACAACCTGCATAATCTGCATCTGAGTAGCCAGTTAGATCAAAACCAGATTCTCTTGGGTACCAAATGCCAAGGTTTGGTGTTCCCTTGAGATACCTAAAAATTCTCTTAATAGCTATCAAGTGAGACTCTCTAGGGTCAGCTTGAAATCTAGCACAAAGACAATTAGAAAACATTATATCAGGTCTACTAGCTGTTAGGTATAGAAGTGAACCTACCATGCCTCTATAGCTTGAGATGTCCACAGACTTTTCCTTAGTATTCAACTCAAGCTTAGTTGCAGTGGCCATAGGTGTTTTTGCAGAGGTACAATCCATTAAGTCAAATTTCTTTAAAAGATCATAAATATATTTTGTTTGACTTATGAAAATGCCCTCAGTAACTTGCTTTACTTGTAAGCCAAGAAAGTAAGTTAATTCACCCATCATGCTCATTTCATACCTACTTTGCATAAGTTTTGCAAACCTTTTGCAAAGCTTCTCATCTGTAGACCCAAAAATAATATCATCTACATAGATTTGAACAAGTATTGAAGAACCATTGATATTCCTATGAAATAAGGTTTTATCTACTGTACCTCTAGTGAAGTGATTCTCCAAAAGAAATTGAGATAAAGTGTCATACCAGGCTCTTGGTGCTTGCTTCAAACCATAAAGTGCTTTCAAGAGAAGATATACATATTCTGGAAATTCTGGATCTTCAAAGCCAGGAGATTGATGGACATATACCTCTTCTTCCAGTTCCCCATTTAGAAAGGCACTTTTGACATCCATCTGATAGACCTTGAAATTGGCATGTGCTGCATAGGCTAGGAAGATTCTGATTGCCTCAAGTCTTGCCACTGGAGCAAAAGTTTCATCAAAATCTATCCCTTCTTCTTGAGAATAGCCCTTTGCCACTAATCTAGCTTTATTCCTCACAATTATGCCATTTTCATCTGTCTTATTCTTGAGAACCCATTTAGTACCTATGACACTTCTATCATCAGGTTTGGGCACAAGCTTCCAAACTTTATTTCTTTCAAATTGGTTTAGCTCTTCTTGCATTGCTAAGACCCAATCTGGATCTAGAAGGGCATCTTCCACTTTCTTAGGTTCCTCTTGAGACAGGAAGCTACTGTATAGGCATTCTGCTTGAGTGGCCTTCCTAGTTTGGACTCTTGAATTTGATTCACCAATGATTAACTCAAATGGATGATCTCTAGTCCATTTTCTTGCAGGTGGAAGGTTTGATCTTGATGAGGTTGCTTCATTTTCATGAGCATGATCATGTTGATTTAGCATTGAATTTTGACCCTGAGAAACTCCCCCTGAGTTTGTTGTCCTTGCAGAATTATGAAGTTGCCTGTCAACGGATGCATCACCTCGTCTATCAACGGATGCTCCATTTTGCCTGTCGACGGATGCATGAGAATGCATGTCAATGGATGTATCGGATGCTTCAATATGACTGTCAACGGATGTTTCATTTCCAGTGTGAGCATCACTTCTAGTTGGGCCAACAACTCTTGGTGAATTTTCATGGTCATGATCTTCATTTTCCTCATCATCATCATTGTACATTCTTCCTTCTACCTCATTCTCAAATTTCAACTCTCGTGGGAGCCTCCATCATTTAGACCTAGAATCTTTTGATCATCAAACACAACATGTAGAAATTCCATAACAATGTTGGTTCTTAGATTGTAGACTTTATAGGCTTTTCCTGCTGCATATCCAATAAAAATAGCTTCATCTGCCTTTGCTTCAAATTTGCCCAAGTTATCTCCATGATTCCTTAGTACAAAACACTTACATCCAAAGACATGAAAGAAAGCTAAAGTTGGTTTCTTGTTGGTTAACAAATGATAAGGAGTCATTCCTCTAGCTTGATTGACCAAGGAAATATTCTGAGTGAAGCATGCAGTGTTGACAGCTTCAGCCCAGAAATATGTTGGTAATCTTGACTCACTTAACATTGTTCTAGCTGCTTCATTGAGAGTTCTGTTTTTCCTTTCAACAACCCCATTTTGTTGAGGTGTTCTGGCAGCAAAAATCTCATGGACAATTCCATTTTCTTCACAGAAAATCTTCATTGTGGAATTCTTGAATTCAGTACCATGTCACTCCTGATTCTTTGTACTTTTTCTTCAGAACCATTGTTTAGTATTCTGAGGTGATTGATGATGATTTCACTTGCACAATCCTTGGAGTGCAGGAAGAAAGTCGATGTAAACTTAGAAAAATCATCTATAATCACCAGACAATATTTCTTCTTTGAAATAGACATGACATTTACTGGACCAAATAAGTCCATATGCAGCAATTGAAGTGGCTTAACAATGGATGACTCTGTCTTGCTCTTGAAGGATGATTTCTTTTGTTTCCCTAATTGGCAGGCATCACACAGTCCATCTTTGATAAATTCCAATTGAGGGATTCCTCTAGCAAGATCCTTTCTTACCAAGTCATTCATAACTTTAAAATTCAAATGTGACAGCTTCTTATGCCATAGCCAACTCTCATCCTTACTTGCTTTGCTGAAGAGACAAGTAATGGATTCTGAGCATGCTGAATTGAAGTTAGTTATGTAAACATTTCCTTTTCTAAAGCCTGCCAATACCACATTGTTGTCCTCCTTGGCAGAAACAACACAGGCTTCTTTTGTGAACCTTACTTCATAGTCTTTGTCACAAATCTGACTGATACTCAGCAAATTGTGCTTCAAACCTTCAACTAAGGTCACTTCCTCAATGATGACATTGTCTTTTGAAATCAAGCCATATCCCTTAGTATATCCTTTGCTGTCATCTCCAAAGGTAATTCTAGGGCCAGCTCCTTCCTTGAACTCTGTGAGCAGGGTTGAATCTCCTGTCATGTGCTTAGAGCATCCACTGTCTAGGTACCATAGATTCCTCCTTTTTCCCTGTACACATCCAAAAGCAAATCAAGTTGATTTTGGTACCCAAGCTTCCTTGGGTCCTTTCTTGTTAGCCTTTGACTTTACAATCTTGGCATTCTTCACCTTAGATGTAGATGCCTGATTGATGGGGTTTGACACATTCTTATTTGCATGAATATTTGATGCATGCATTTGTGGAAAATTGGCATACATATTATTCATGCTAGGAATGTTCCATGACATTTATTTGCATATTCACAGATTGGAAATAAGGGTTAGACACATATGGTATGTTCACATATGGATTAGAAAAACTAGCATTTTGATACAAACCAGGCATAACAGGCATTGCAGGCATACATGGTATAGTTTGAGGTACATGAACAGGAGCCTTGTTAACAATCTTGCAATTAGAAGATAGGTGATTGGCACTATTACAATTACTACAAGTTTTCCTAGGGGCAAACTTGTCAGGAGAATAATTGTTTTTCTTGTTGATGCCTATCTTACCATTTCTGTTCTTTTTCTTTTTACCCTTAATTTCTAACTTTTCATGATCTGATTTACCAACAGCCTTTTTGTTGTGTAAATCACCTGCCTTAGTCTTCCCACTAGATTTGGTTTGGCTACACTCACCAGTAACAAAGTTCTTGGTGACTGGACCGTACTTAATATCCAGTTTCTTGAGTTCCCTCTTACTAACAACCTTTTTGTTAGTCGACGGATACCTCTCATCCGTTGATGGTTCATCTGTCAACGGATGATCACTATCCGTTGATTCAAAAATAGTCTCTAGATCCTCAAGGCAAGGTTCTAGCTCCTTTTTCTTTTGAGTCCAGGTCTCCTTCACAAACGATTCTATTCCCTGGACTTCTATTATGTTTTGTGAAATATTCCTACAGCTTTGAAATTTAGCAATTATCCCTTGTTCTTTTTCAAGCTGGTCTTTTAAAATCAGTTCTCTTTTTAACACAGCTTCAAGTTCACTTTTAGAATTATTGCAATCAACTCTCATTTTCTCAAATTCTAGAAATTGAACTTCTAGAGCAGCATTTCTATCACTTAAAAATAGATTAGTCTCTTTAATCCTATTGTTCTCTTTAGTAAGTGATTTAAGAGTAACACTCAAGTGATATAGTTCAGTAGACATTTCATCTATAACACTATTGCATTCCTCTTTGGTGAGCTCGGAGAGATTAGTAAAAAATACCTGATTGCTAGCTGAACTTGCTTCCTGCTCTCCAGAATCAGCCATCAATGCAAGGTTGACATACTCAACATCATCATCAGAATGATTTCCATCAGCAGTCCAGCCATACTCTTGGGTCGTGAATGCCTTTCCTTTCTGCCTGAGAAGATCAAAATATTTCTTCTTGTAGTCAACAGCTTCAGTTGGCTTTCCCTTGTTCTCAGATTTGGGCTTCCTGCATTCACTAATCATGTGACCAGCAATTCCACAATTGTAGCATTTAATTTTGGATTTATCCAAAAAGTTGCTTGTGGAATAATCCTTGTTAAATGGCTTGGCCACCCCAGAGTTTCTCTTGAATTTCAGCATAGAGAATCTTCTAGACAGAAAGGCTAAGTGCTCATCTATCTCATCCAATTCATCCTGCTGAAGGACATTCAATTCTTCAGACACCTTTTCCTTGCTCCTGCTTGATTCTGCTCTATCTTTACAAACCTCCATGTTTGGTGTAGAACAAGCAGCTTCTGTCCTTTCCTCCTTCTGCTCCAAGTTGGCAACAAGTGCAACTGACCCACTTTTCTTTTGAGACTTCTCAATATCTTCATCCTGCTCCATTTCCAGCTCATATGCTTTAAAGTTCCATAGAGCCTTTCAAGAGTAAATGTCTTATACTATTGAGTGTTTCTTAGAGAAACAGTCATTGGCTTCCATTCTTTGGGCAGTGATCTCAGAAATTTGAGATTAGAATCTTTAACTTGATAGATTCTTCCATACAGTTTCAAACCATTTAGTAGCTTTTGAAATCTACTAAATGTATCATTCAATGTTTCTCCACTCTTGAAATGAAAGTGTTCATACTGTTGGATTAGTAGTTGTATCTTGTTTTCGCTCACCTGTTCTATTCCTTCACAAAGGGTTTGAACAGTGTCCCATACTTCCTTGGAGGTAGTACAGCTGATAACATTGTCAACCATGTCTGTTTCTAGACCATTGAGCAGTATATTCATGGTCTTTTTGTCTTTGTGGACTTCTGCCATATCTTCAAGACTCCATTCAGAAACAGGTTTGGGAATGAGAGTGTCAGGCGCATCTTCAGCAAGGCCAATTCTTGATGCAGTCTTCATCGGAACATAAGGACCCTTGTCAATGCAATCCACAAAGCCCTCATCAATGGACACGAGATGTAGACGCATTTTTACTTTCCAATGAAAGTAATTCTCTCTATCAAGAACTGGTATTTTTACTCCATAATCCTTCTTAGACATGTTGGAAGTGTGTTGATCTTTAAACTTCAAATATGTTAGAAGCTTGCTTTGATACCAATTGTTATTCCCAGATTACACACTTGTATAATTGTAGAAGGGGGGGGGGGGTTGAATACAATTCTTGATATTTATAAATTCCTGATAAGAACTCCAGAAATCTATAAGAGGATAATTGCTGTATAAAGATTAATGCACAAACACATATAAAATCAGGTGGTTAAATGCACCACCTGAAGATTTTATTTGAAAAAAACTCTGTCATACAAATGTACACAGCTGCTGTTTTACAACTCTTTGCTTTCTAAGGATATTCAAGAAAACCTTAAGCAAATGTATCTGTTTTCTTAGCTTCTAAAGAGTTGCTACACTTGGTTATATAAATCCCAAGTTTACAAGTACTACAGGAATAAGATAATACTAATCTAATTCAAGTTGACTTGCTACTTCACTCCAAATACACATGTAGCCGAAAGGTTGTCCTTGTGAACAGACATGTCCCCTGCACCTTTCTTGTATTCATAATGTAAACGGAATGCTTCTTTCTTCTGCGTTTCCAAAGTATGGCTGCCATACTGCTTTTTGTATCTACTATCAACCCATGTGATCTGTCAGTCAAACCTGTCTTTATCAACTGCTAATCCCCAGCTTAGCATAGAAGAAAGTGTTAATGATTATCCGTTGACATTGTACACTGTCATTCGTTGATAATATATTGGGCTGTATCCGTTGATATTGTAGATTTGAGCTGTATCCGTTAATAGAGTTCTGTCTTCATCCGTTGATACACTTTCACTTAAATAGAATTACATAGCATAGCTTATTTAAAATTGGCTACCCTATTCTGCCTATCCATTGATGGTCAACATGACTGTGGATAAGGACACTATCAATTGATAACATAGAGATTCTGTAGTATGCTACAAAACCTCATCCGTTGATGAGCTGCCTGTCAATGGATAGAGTTATAAATCCTCATCCGTTGACAACTACAATACTTATACAATTTGATTGATTGTGAAGTTATCATCAAGTATAACATATTCCTAACATTAGACTAGGAAACATCATTTTATTGACATTCCTTATCCAAATTAGTGATTGGTTAAGAAAACGTTTTGTCAAATTGACTCGTCACTTGTTTATGTCACATCGAATAAACCTATGGGAGGATTTACCATGTTATCTAGTAAATTCCTAAATCTAATTTACTTTTCACTTTCGAACTTGACAAATCACCAAAACCTACAAGTGAAAGACGGTCTCATAATCTTCCCAAAAGACTGTCGACTAACAGAGACCTTATCACTGAATCATGAGAATTGAGACCTTATCACTAAATCACTATTATCTATCACTATATGTATACATACATATACATATATAATTTTAGAAAACAACCTGCCACCATCACCACTCTTACTATTCCACCACCACTACCGCACCACCGATCGTTGCTACTAACCATCATCATTATCACCTACTTCTCCGTGACACCACTCTGCTCCACCATTTCTGCAGCATCTGTTCCACCATAACACTACCTACTCCACCACCATAACCATCCATCCATCACCACAATCAAAATCACAATCATCGCATTGTATGCCATTAATCACCAACATCACCTTTTATTACATATGGAATCGCGTCACATATTCACTATCATCACCATACATAGAATTTCCAATATTACGCCTAAATCACCAAAATTTCACCATAAATTACCAATTTATAATGCAAATCACCAAATTTTAACATAAATTATCAGTTTTTAATAAAATAAATAACCAAAAAATGCTAATTTTGCCATACTTGTTACTACCATTACTATCACCTTCGTCATAAGTTTCATCCACAGACCTATATCACCACCATAACCACTGTTAGGTTAGGGGACTTACACAATCCAAGATCCACAAACACCAATACATAGCACACACAACCAATCGATTAGTTGATAAGATCCACCAAAGCGCGGTAACACATCATTCAAGTATTACTTTTACTTCTATCAATAATAAGTAAAATCAAAACAAGAATACCAAACAATATTTGACGTGGAAACACCCACATCCCAACTCGTATTATTAATCTTAACAATATCAATAATACATCAAAACAATAACACCTCAACGGTGTCCCAAACCCGATACTTAGATCCAACAATGCTCACGAATCTCCCAAACAATACCTAAGACTACATCTCTTAAGTATTCTCATATCAAACACATACAATATGACTATGAATATATAGCCATCCAAAACTTAGCCACCAAGACTTACCATACTTGTTCTACTAGTCATACCATACTTATTATTCCAATTCTTGGCACCTAATTACCCAACTTAGTGATTAAGACATACCATATATAATAATTGTCTATATATACAATTATTATCTTACCCATATATACTTTAGATCATCCGAGCCCATAACATCATATTGGATTGAAACCCAACAATCCTCCCCTTCAACCCAATACCCATATTGGATTGAACGGTAACCATCAAGTCATCGATGTCCATTCGCCAATGCCTCCCCTCGAATAAGAATCTCGTCCTCTTGCTCTTCCAATCTTTGAGTGTCGCTAAAACCCATTTAGTGAACTCAAAACTACCATTATTCACCATAACGATGTATCCATCTAAAAAATCACGTGCATCAACCACCACGAGTGCTCTTCCATATGTTGAGTCACCCGATCCTTGCTTTCATAATCCTTCGATCCCCTGAAGAAAATCCGTAGTATCATCCAAATAGTTCACCTGGTTGATCAAGCCATTGAAACAATTGCGATGAACTCTTCCATCTTGTTCCATCTCGAGTCCGAACACATCTTTCTTGAGAAACCCACTCCTCAAGAACATCAAGATTGATCCACGGTGCAAGGGCCAACCGAATAATCCATACCGCACGTAATTTTGTCTCTACCCGCTTTAGCAGTCTTTTTGTCAGAAAATCCTTCATTGTACTCTGCCCTACCAATTGAACCTCAAACTTTCCCTCAACCTCATCCATCACGAACCCGAACCTTGGCTCTTATTACCACTTTATAGGTTAAGGGACTTACACAATCCGAGATTCACAAACACCAATACAGAGCACATACACAACCAATCGATTAGTTGACAAGATCCACCAAAGCGCGATCACACGTTATTCAAGTATTACTTCCACTTCTATCAAACATAAGTAAAAGCAAAACAAGAACACCAAAAAATATTTGACGTGGAAACACCCACGTCCCAACTCGTATTATTAATCTTAACAATATCAATAATACATCAAGACAATAACACCTCAATGGTGTCCCAAACCCGAACTTGAGCCAACAATGCTCAAGCATCTCCCAAATAATACCTAAGACTACATCTCTTAAGTATTCTAATATCAAACACATACAATATGACTATGTATATATAGCCATCCAAAACTTAGCTACCAAGACTTACCATACTTGTTCTACAAGTCTTACCATACTTGTTACAAGTCTTCCAATTCTTGGCACCTAATTACCCAACTTAGTGATCAAGATATACCATATATAAAAATTGTCTACACATACAATTATTCTCTTACCCATATATATCTTAGACCATCCAAGCCCATAACATCATATTGGGTTGAAACCCAACAAACCACCTCTTTTATGAAGTAACATGATCTGAGATATTATAAATTTGAAGGAAGTCATACCTGGTATAGTTTCTATTTAGGCTACATCGATCCAAAATAAAATTGTGGAACAACGATATAATTAGACATAGCAATTACAGATCAAAAATGGAACAAATCCAGATGGTGCGATGATGATAATGACCTCTTGGTAGCGACATTTTTCCATATGATGTTAATCTGGTGACCGCGATGATGAGACACAGTTTTGTAGCCGAAGGTGAGGGGAAGAAAGATAGAAATTGGGTGGATAAAAGTCGGTGGGAGAGAATAAAAATTAGATTTGTATTTGTATGATCAGGATTTAATGTAGATATAAAATTTGTAGGGCCGAGATTAAGTCTCAGTTATAATTTTTATATAGGATCGCGTTTGAGCGCTTGCCTATATATATAATTATAGAGGGTTTTGCTCAAATGAAAACCCTAGTTAAAATGAGAACTGAGATCTAATCTCAACCCTCTTTTATGTTGTCCCTTTTAATCCTAATCGTAATCTTTGCTTCTCCATCACACTTCATACCCACCCACCCCCCCACAAATCCACCAGCCACACCCACCCTACTCTCTCTCTCTCTCTCTCTCTCTCTCTCTCTCTCTCTCTCTCTCTCTCTCTCTCTCCCTCTCTCTCACTCTCTCTCTCTCTCTCTCTCTCTCTCTCTCTCTCTCTCTCTCTCTCTCTCTCTCTCTCCCTCCCTCTCTATCCCCCTCCCTCTCTATCCCCCTCCCTCCAACCCCCATCCGGCTATCTATTTCCTCTCTTTCTCAATTTCATCCATGGATTCCGACCACACCTCTACACCAACCTTCGACTCCGATCGACCATTTTCTTTTTTTTTGTTCGTTTAATTTTGGCAATTTTTATTCAATTTTTAGTGTTTTTCATTCATTTATGTTGATTATCTGATAAATTTCTGGTGATTTGGTGATGAAATGATTCAATAATGGCGATTAGTGGAGATTGTTGGTGGTGTGGTGCTGGTTTTAAATTTTTAAATTTTTAATATTTTATATCTTAAATATAAGTTTAAATATAAATGGAACAATTAATATTCGATATTCGATTCGAATATTCGTTAAACTAAATCGATTGAATATGGATTGACCTGTATTCGAGGTGTGATCCAATTGGAACTGATCCGAATTTGATAAAATTAAATAGATTTTAATATGAATTTTGTGCCATCTTATTCGAACCGGACCCGTTGACATGTCTAATGGTGACACCAAAATTATTCTTTTTGTTTAATTCAACTATTCAAAATTTACCTTGATAAAAACTAATATTAAATTTATGATTTCATTGTGATTCAAAAAGAAAACTCTTCCATTTGACCTTTAGACAATAAATATTTTAATATTAAATTCATATGGGATATTTATAATTAGAGGTCAAACAATTATAATTTATTTCATAATTTAAAGTTTACGCTAAATGTATATTGGATTTAGTAGATGATATGTTATTAATTTTTATATAACTACTTGATTATAAAGTTTTAAAAAAAAGTTTTAATATTCTTCACTTTTTAAGAAATAAACCAAGATATTAATACCAAGAAGGCCCCCACAAACCTAAAAAATAATATGAAGTAAATAATTATATCCTTATATATAAAAAGCATAAGAGTGATCTTATCCATAATTTTGGTCACTATACCGCCAAAATAATCTCAACGGTCGAAACTAATATCTTTAAAAATAGACGATCAAGATTATATCATATTAAAAAGAAAATTATAATCTAAAAAGGATATAATTAGAAAATATTGCATTAGAAGTGATTTTTAAAAAGAAAATTATAATCTAAAAAGGATATAATTAAAATATTGCACTAGAATTGAATGTTTTTTAATATTTTTATTAATGTTAAAAAAATTCATATTTACTATAACGACCTATAAATTTGCATAATTATTTAAGTGTTTCCGTTGGTACCTCGAGTATGTGTGTTCGTGTGTATATATATATATATATATATATATATATATATATATATATATATATATATAGTCGTGTGTGTATTGCTTCAGTTTTTGCTTGGTGTTATTGAATATATATGTTGTTGTTGAGAGATAAATGGTTATATGATATTGCATGTCGATATTTTGTTTAGTTTTAAATTTTCGGATTTGGTAATTCTTAAGTTTGGTTCGAATTCAAGAGATATTAGTAGTTTAATTGCAAGTTTAAGTGTTTTGATAGTTGTATGTTGAGTTTTGAGTTAAATTCTAGTTGTTAGTTTTGGTCTTGGTTTGAAATTGAAGGAGGTAAAGAATTAATGTTATGTATATGGGTTTGGTTAGATTTTATATAAAAAAAACTGTTTCTGTAAAGCTGGTCAGTTAGTGGCTATTCTAATTCGGATTTTAAAACTGAATACATATTTGGATTCTTTGCGGAAAAATAGGTGGAATAGGCTCTTGAATCATGTTAATCGGATTAGAAACGAATGAGTTATAGGTGGTCAAAGTTTGGCCATGGCAGTTGACTTCGAGGAGAGAGAAAATCAGGTGGGTGTGATGTAGAAGACGTGGAAGTTTATGATTGGTTAGAATATTGAAACAAGTATTTAATTTGTTTGAGGGGTTAAATGAAAGAATTTGGAGAAGTGTTTAACATGAAAGTTTAAGCAAATAATTATTCAAATGTATTGGTGTAATTAGATTTTCGGTTTGAGTTATAAAATATTAATTCATATTTCTTGGTAATAATAAATAGTAGAAAACGGGATAATTTGGTTGTCGACTAATTTCGAACAGAAATAGTATATATGTGTTGATAACATGTTTTGCTTGGTTGTGATGTTGTGTTTAATGGTTGTTAGTTAGTGAAGTTAGTATTTGACTTTAGAATGGATTGTGGTGGTATTGATCTATTGTTGCCTTAAGTGGCTGTTTGAGTCTATTTGAGTCGGTTGTATTCCGACGGGCTAGTCCACTTTACATAGGAGATGCTGCCCATTTTTCGTTAGAATTATATTCTTAAATTATACAGTAATACGATAAAACTATTTGTAAATCAAGTTGACACTATAAGTTAATGATTAAATGATTTGCATGATTGATGTATGTTATATGTTATGTGCTTAAATGTTTATTTGATACACTCGACTATCTTGTAAGTATAACCAGTACGTGTTATATGTGTTGAGTTATCAAACGTTATAGGAACCGTTTGGTCAGAATAAAGTTAGACGATTGCGAGTTATAGTGTACTGAAGTAGTACCTTATCTTAATATAGGTACCCGTAGGAGGCCGGTAAGAGCCAGTACGTATGTAATCAGAATCTTAGAAGTGAGACTTTATCAGGAGTTAACAAGTATATTGGAGCAGAGACTGACGTGAAGAGAATAATGGATTGATGTGTTGGAATCAGAACGTGCATTGAGGCAAGTGTTTCTATTCCTCACTTATTGTTCAAGTGAAGTACATCTGCTTCTGTTATTTATCATATGTTTCATTCAAATCAATGTGCATACAACCTGTACCTTCTTGTATCATTCCATTGAACTATCTTGTGATCTGTCTTTTGATATACATTGATTGCTATGCACCCTATCACAACCTTTCTTCAGATCAACAATGAACTTTGATCCTATAACCTGACCCCGGCTTTTAACTTCGATCTTTATTATATCTATCACTTTATACCTTATGAACCCAATCAGGCTTTCAGTCTTAAATAAAATTTATAAAACTTAACACCTGATTTACAATTTATTGATTGATAACTTTCTTCCAGTTTACTAAATCATGTTTTATTAACTCTAGTATTAATTACCCATGTTTTCTCAAATTTTATCCTACCGAACATTGTTTTAGTGAACCAAGTTTTATTAAACCCCTTTTTTAAAGAACCAATGTTTTACGAAATCATATCTTACTGAACTTGACTTTTAATGAACTTTACCTTTACGAACCCTGCTTTAAAACTCGTACCCAAATGAACCTTAATTTAGAAAAGTGAGACTTATTTACTATGCCCTATCTAATCCTTGCTTCATTGACGCAAGACCTTTATCTCCAAAAATTGAGTTGTTATCAAGCTATAATGTTTTAAACTTGTACTCGAGTTTCTTAAACCACAACTTTGTACAACGTAGATCTTAAAGATGATTACACCCTTAAACTATCATCATTTCCAAACCAAATGAATTATTTTCTTAAGAATACTTTGAAGCTACTTAAACTGGGCTGATCTGTTAATAATGAGTTTAATGTACTTCAGGGTAAAGGTTTTTGAATGTTTCGATTACTTGAATGCTTTACCTTGTTATTCTAATTACTGCAAATCTATAATATATATTCCCTGACCCATAATCTTTTACCGTTGCTCATCAAAGTGATTTTATTATTTAATGCTTTTCAGATTTAAAAGCTTTTATAAGCTTTATTGTTTTAAAAGTTAGTTTCATAAACTGTTAGAAACTCCGTCACATGGTTTCTACGGATTCCTAAAGATTGGAGAGGCATAAGAGATCGGGAGATGCCAGTCCAACCACTTTTCTTTTATTTGTGCTATAGTTCTGGTGGGACCAGTCCAACACCTTTATAGGCCAATGTGTTGCCTCTTGGGAACCCAAGCTATCCTAATGAAAGGATTAATGTCCAGAGGGACTTCGTGTCCGGTATGGGGACTTTATGTGGCTGATCACCCGTACTGTCCGTTGTCGTGTAAAAACTCCAATCAGCTTAAATGTACATATTTTTGAAAGTTTTTATAAAAAGGGTGTTTTAATGATAAAACTGTTTTAAAGAAAGGAATGTTTTGATGAAAAGTTATGATTTGAAGAAAACGAAAAGTTTTATGTTATGATGAAAATTGAATTATTCCCTTGAGATAATTTGATTATTGATATTGTTTATCAATGAATTATTGAGAAATTATTGTTTCACTATACACTTGCTGAGCGTTTTTGGCTCAATCTTGTTTTATTCATCTAACCTTTCAGCTAGGTTTAAGAATGGTCTACCTACGTCTTACAATTCGAATGAGTGTGGCAAGGCATTCTATTCAAGATAGATTTCGGAGCTAGCATGGACAGACACAGTTTTGGACTACGCTAAAGATTAAATGGTATAGTGGATTGTATCTAAATTAGAAAGAGAGGTCGTAATAGCTTGTATAGTTTAGATTCTTGTTTTATACCATGACGTGTGTTCGATCCTTGTCGAGGGATTGTTTGTGTAATTAAGCTTTATTTAAAGTTATATTTCTTTGTATGGTTTTTGTGGTACCAAATCCTGACCCCGAATTTGGGGGCGTCAAAATCAAAAAGAAAAATAACTAGAATTCATAAATAGAATAGAATTTTCAACGTAAAAAAACATCAATTTATTCTCTCTTTTGTTTCTGCATAGATATAATTGGAAAGTAACCATCACAAAATTAAAGATTATTTTGTTAATTTCACGTGGACTGTAAAATCGTACAAATCAAATTTTAAGAATTCAGGATATAGTACAAATATTAAATCGAACATGTAAAATCTTTTATATATCGATTTTTAACAAAAATTTGATATGTAAATTCATAACATTTAAAATTAAAGAAAATTAAATATAATTATAGATATTAAAAAAGTAGTCATCCACGGGTTATAAGTTAGTAATGATAATAATAATAGTACTGTACATCACCTATAATTAATACAAATTAAAATTAAGATGGAACCGACCAAAATATTTTTATAATATTTTAGAAAATTAAAAAACACAAGTTGTGAGAAATAAAGTTAACAACTAGTAATATTCTTTCTTACCCATGATATAGAATAAAATATAAAATTAGAGAGATAACACCATTTTTTTGAGTAAAAGTAAATCTCATTAAAACGAATGTTCAACACATAACGTCTCCAACAACATACTTGGAGGAGGCAAGAATACATTGTAGCTATTTAACAAACACGGAACTCTAGCCATTAGGTGAGCTGCACGGTTTGCTTGCTTCTTATTGTGACTTAGTGTAAAATCAACCCTCTGTTTTAACTTCATATGACAGAACTCCAGACTATGCCCAACCTCAAGATAGTACTTTGTTTCATTGCGCACTGCTTTAACCACCGCTTCAGAATCACTTTCAATACTCACATTATGAAGACCTAGTTCTTCAACCCAGCAAATTGCTTCCTGAACGCCTCGAGCCTCGACTTCCATTACCGTAACTGATCACTGCAATAGCATGTTCTTTCCCTTTATAAAATGCCCATTGCTGTCACGTAGAACCATACCCAAAGCAAACGACGATTCACCGTTAAAGACCGAGGCATCCACATTTAATTTCAGACATTGCTCTACTGGTGGTTGCCAAACAAGTTTCCTGTCTTCAGCTAGGTTAGATTATGTATTTGTTACCAGAACCTTCTTTCTCATTGCTTCCTTCCAATCCCGTAACTTTTTAAAACTTATTTCCATGGAAATTGTTGGAGTTATTATCTTGCCTTCCCAGAGTTTCTGGTTCCTTGCAAACCAAATGCCCCAAAGCACCATTTCAATCTTCTCAGATACCTCAGGGCTACAAGTACTAATCTTATCTAGCAACCAAACGGGGATTACCTCTATTTCTTGCATATCAAAGTTTAACCCCACTCTGTGCCAACACTCCATTGCAAATGTATAGTCAAAAAATAAATGAGACAAATATTCAACATCTCTAACGCACATCGAACAGAGAATAGGAGTTGCAACTCCTTTACTTCTGAGCAAATTCCTAACAGGAATATTATTATTACAAAAGCGCCATAGGAAAGTTCTAACCTTGTGAGGAATCTGTAACTTCCATAATTTACTCCAACCACTCGAATCTGAAATTGGCATAACTTCAGTATTCTGGAACGACCATAACTGATAACCTATTTTTACTGTGTATCCACCTGTTATCGAGACACTCCATGCAATTCTGTCCTTTACATCGTTTTGAGGAATTCTTGTCTGAGGAATAAGTTGAACATCATCTATATCAAAGTCTTGCTGCACCTTATGCACGTCCCACTCTTTAGCATCGGGACGGAAGTAGCTACTAACACTTTCATTTCTGATTCCATTCAAGTGATTATCTTCTACACAGAAGTCACCTTTACCTTTTAGCCAAGGGTCTTTGAATGCTCCCTACCATCACCCAAGATCCATCTGAACCCCTTTCGAAGTTTCTCTTTTGCCTCCCATATCCCTGTCCAAACAAAGCTTGACCCTGTTCCCTTTGCTGCATTAAGAATATGAACATCTGGGAAATATCGAGCTTTGAATAAGCGAGCCACAAGGGAATTTGGATTATTACAGAAATTCCAAACATGCTTGCCTAATAGAGCTATATTAAAGCCATGTAAGTCACGAAAACCTAAACCTTCCTTGCATTTTGCTATTGACATTTTATTCCATGCAAGCCACCTAATTCCTTTAGTGTTTCTCCCATTCGAACCCCACCAGTATCCGTTCATCATTCTTTCCTTTTCCACACATAAAGATCTTGGAAGGAGAAAACAAGACATACTAAATGCTGGAATGGACTGAGCCACATTTTTGACCATTATGGTTTTACCTGCTCCTGAAAAGTTCTTATGGTTCCACTCTTGAACCTTGCGCCATACCCTTTCTTTGACAAAATTGAAAGCTGACTTCTTAGATCTACCGATAAGAGATGGTAGGCCTAGATATATGCTGTCTTTCAACTCATTACTAACCCCCAGGATAGTTTTGATTTCGTGTTGCCTATCTGTTCTCACATTGGCGCTGAAAAAAATCCTAGACTTTTGATAATTCACAGCCTGACCTGATTCCAACTCATATTTAATCAGAATCCTTTTAATTGACAAGGCCTCTTCCCTCGTAGCTTTGAAAAATAAGAAGTTGTCGTCAGGAAACAGTAAATGAGTTATACTTGGAGCATTCGTGCTAACCCGACACCCTATTATACTACCTTCCTCTGCAGCCTTAGCAATTTTATGAGATAAATCTTTCACACAAAAGAGAAACAAATAAAGAGATAATGGGTCTCCCTGTCTCAACCCGCGACTTGGTGAGATTGGACCCACTGTTTTGCCATTAAAGTTGATCATATAACTCACTGTCATCACACACAACATCATCCATTTCACCCACTGTTCAGTAAATCCCATTAACCTCATACATTTCTTCAAGAAATTCCAATCCACCCTATCGTAAGCTTTAGAAATGTCTAATTTTAAAGCCACCTCACCTTCTTGACCTCTATTCTTCCTTTTCATGAAATGCAACGTTTCAAAAACCACCAATACATTGTCTGAAATATTCCTTCCTGGAACGAAAGCTGATTGGTTCTCGCTTATTATTCCTGGAAGAATTTCTTTTAGTCTGTTCGTAAGAACTTTTGCTAAGATCTTGTAGAGGACATTACAGAGAGCAATGGGCCGGAGATCTGTCATCCTTTCTACGTTATCTTTTTTGGGAATGAGGACTAAATTCGTATCGTTCATATTTGCAGGAAATGTGCATTCCTTCAACCAGTCACTACAACATTTAAAAACTTCTTTGCCCAATAAATTCCAGAAATGCTGAAAGAAAGCAGGACTGAATCCGTCAGGTCCAGCAGATTTGTCTGGATGCATTTGTTTTACTGCCTTCGTAAATTCCTCGAAGGTGATAACAGATATGAGTCTCTCATTCTGCATTGGTGTGATTACTCTCCTAACCTGGTCATCCTCCTGCAACTCCACACTAGACTCCCCTACAAAAATGTCTTTAAAATATTCGACAACCAAACATCCCATCTCGTCTTGGTTATCTATCTTATCACCCTCATTATTAATCAGATGATTGATATGATTAAGTTTCTTCCTCTTTGTTGCAGCTGCGTGAAAAAATTTAGAGTTGGTGTCCCCTTTAGTGAGCCAGAACGGCTTTGCACGTTGTTTCCAGTAAAGTTCCTCATGATAAAGCAAATCATCCAACTTGTTTTTCTCTTCAAAATACTGTTTATTTCCTACGTCATCACCCCTATTTGTTAAAGCACTAAGAATCTCCTTTTGCTTTTTTACTTTGTCTCTGAACTTGTGGAAGAAATTTCTTCCCCACTTCGCCATGAATGAAGAAACCGACAATAACTTGGGAAGCAAATGAATAGCAGGAATAGCCTTCCAAAACTCTGAAACATCCTTTTTAAACTCAGATTCATTCAGCCAAGTATTTTCAAATTTAAATCTAAATTGCTTCCTCGAGAAAGTAACAATAACAGGTTCCAGGAATATTGGATCGTGATCTGATTTAATTGTGTGCGTTACTGACAGCTTACAAAGAGGGAATTTTCTCCACCAAGAATCATTAGCAAAAGCCCTATCCAACCTTTCTTTCACTCAATTCGCACTACCTTTCCCCTTATCCCATGTGAAATCTCCACCAGCTAGGTCTAGCTCTGCAAGGCCACAGTCCTCGATAGCCATTCTAAAACCGTCCATAAGAGATTGAGGATGTGGATGTGGACCTTCTTTGTCCGAAGTATACAACAAATCATTAAAATCTCCGAAATATGAATGTCAATATGATTATTAGAAGAGCCTGTAACTTGACAAGGCACAGTATGCTTCCACATAATTGCCAAACCTCCTCCCTTGCCAACTCTGTCAAGTGCAAATGAATGAACAAAACCAAGCTTATTTGCAACTTCCTTTATTATATTCCCTTCAACAAGAGTCTCCGAAAGAAACACAAAATCTGG
This sequence comes from Saposhnikovia divaricata, assembly GCA_036435485.1. NCBI lineage: Eukaryota > Viridiplantae > Streptophyta > Magnoliopsida > Apiales > Apiaceae > Saposhnikovia > Saposhnikovia divaricata. The sequence goes on from CM071599.1 coordinate 43,181,350, forward strand.
GTTACGAGACTTAATTAAGTCTCTAAAAATACGAATTGCTCGAGGTGTACTCATACCTCGGTAATTCCAACTTAGAAGATTCATAATGGCTGGCTAGCTTGCTTAGCAAGCGTAGCCAAAACGTTGTCTGCGGTTACTGTAAAATCAGTTGATGAAAGAACAGTATCCGTTTGTGAACCAACTCCCCCTGAACATTCTGTTTTTGAAAAAGCTCCTTCGACATCCATGGTTTTATAATCTGGACCTCTTCTACGTTTTCTGTCCTCCAATTCCAGCCCAACATTTTCCTCAATTTCACGCCCATCAGAAAGAGCCATAAAACCTGTAGGCCCAACCCTGATTTCTTTCCTTGACTGATCTTTGACCAAAATTAGTTTGTTTGAGATTGCCCCTTCAACGCTCCTACTATAACACCATTTGCTTCGGTCTAGTGCTCCCCTCACCCTCCCATGTGCATCACTCTCCAAACATCAAATGTGATAATCAACTTTTTTCAAAACGGCGTCGTTAGAGAGCGTGTATAGAGAGCCGCTAAATTCATGCATCGTCATCTCGAATCATGAACACACATAACAAACTTACCAATAAAAACCCAGCCAACCATATCTATTACTACTTTATCCTCGATCATGAAAATCTTGACATCTCCTTCTACATTCACAATCTTCAAAAAAAAACACCATCACAATTTCCCATCCCAACCCAACGAATTTGCCGTTACAAAATTAAGGTTCAGGCCATGCATGGTTTCGATAAAGCCTCCACCTCCAGGTTTCGATTTTCGAACTGAATATCTACTTAATTCTCGGGAAACTATAGCTCAAACTCATCCTGAGTTGCTTGACTTGGCTGATAATGGAACACTGGTTCTTATCAGGAAGAGTCAGTTTGGTCCTGTTCCTAGTTGGAGAACTGAGTTTGTTGAGCCAGAGTTTATTTGGTTGATTGGTACTTCTCATATTTCTTCTCAGTCTGCTGTTGATGTTGCACGTGTTGTCCGAACGGTTAAGCCTGATAATGTTGTTGTGGAACTCTGTAGAAGCAGGTACTGTACTTGCTTCTGTTTCAATATCGTTTTGTTGTTAATCTTTAAATTTTGTCTCTTTGAATTGTGTTATAAATTGGGCAGAGTTGTGTGCGTGATTTTTTCACCCCTAGAAAATAGTACTGTATAAATTTGGATACAGATTAAGGATAGAGGGAAAATTACAGGGTTAAGTTTAAAATATTTGTAGATACCCCTGTAATTTGTACAAGTAATTAATTCTTAATCCTAACCAACTTACAAACAAAGATTACTAATTTGTGGCATTGTAGAACTGTGCGAAAAGACAGTTCAAGCTTTGTTCTGCTGTAACTTCAATGTTTAAGTCTTAAAACGTACATCTTCTATATTTGAAGTCATTCCAGAGGATTTGGTTGTCTAGTGTCACTCTTAACTCGAGTATTCTCATTTTAATTATACATCCTTTAACTTGTTGGCGGCTTTGTGTTTACTAATTAATTGATTGCAAGTGTCATCATATTGTACTGTGAATGAATCGGAATAACTCTAGGCTTTGGAATGGAACCATTTATTACATTTTAAGTGTTCTGTGTATCCATGGCTTAAATTCACTGGTTGCAGAGTTCATTTTCAGAGCTGGTATCATGTACACTTCAAATGACAATGAGAATGGTCCAAAATTGAAGTCAAACATGTTTTCCTTGAGTGGTGATGGTTTTTTTGGTGCTGTTGGCCGTAGCTTAAATTTGGGTGAGCCGAATTCATTCTAACATAAGAAGGCCTTTATGAAGCACATAATTGTATTATTTTTGTAAATGTTAGGTGGTCAAACCGCTCTTGCATTACGTCTCTTGTTGGCGGTTTTATCTTCTAAAGTATCATCAGATGTCAAACGTCCTTTTGGGGATGAGGTAATTGGATTGCTGTATCTCCTTTATATTTGTTGAGAAAATGAAAAGCATAAGACCATTCAATACACTAAGACAGCTCTGCTACTTATCAGTTTCGTGTTGCTCGGAAGACATCCGAAGAAGTTGGTGCCCAAATAGTTTTGGGAGATCGTCCGATTGAAATAACTGTAAGTGTTCTATTGGTCGGGTAAAGCATAAAGACGATTTTTTATGTTACATATGATACTAACACCGATGTCTAATATGATTGGGAGAGGTAAGAATTTGGATAACTTATTCACCACTCACTCAGCAAGTGTAACTCAACCTTTTGGTCTTTCTCTAACACCAAAAGGTTTTAGCTGAACACCAAAAGGTTTTAACTGAGATGGTTACTTAAAAGTTAACATTGGTTACTTAAAAGTTAACATGGTATCAGAGCTTGGTTTAGAAGTGGTTACTTAACAATTAACATGGTATCAGCGCTTGGTTTACGAAGGGGTCTCGGGCTATCTGTTATTTTGTAACTTGTGACTAACATATATATATATATTTCTTCTACCTGTAGACTTGGGAGTTAAGGCTATATTATACATTTCTAACCTAAAACGGTTTATTTGTTTGTATATGTTTACAGCTTGAAAGGGCTTGGAATTCGCTTAAATTGAGCGAGAAAGTGAACCTAATGGTATCTGTTGTTCGTGGAATAGCGTTAGTCTCTAATATTTCAAGTAACACGTTGAAGGTTTGTGTCGATTTTCCTTTTGTTGTTGGATTTCTTCTATTTTATGCTACATTTTACATCGAAGCAGGCCATGCCTAATGTATCAGAGACATGAGTATATATATCGCACAAGTTCAAATCTGAAGTCACCAATTCAAATTGACTAACTCATTCAACTTTCATGTTAAGTTGTTCCCAAAAAATGACAAAATGAACTTCGGTAAAAGTAAGGGTTCGATTTGAGAATTTTACATTGGTCTAAACTCTTCATCACCTTACGTGGATGGTCTATAACTTTCTAAATTAATTATATGTTTTATTGAGAGATGTATGCATTGTACAGCTTTTACCAGCAGCTGAAATTTTATCAAGATATAATCACAATTCTTGTGTAAATTACACATATTAGTAACTTCATCCAACTAGTTAAATAGTTGAATGTAGACTGTGTTCACATTTTTTCGTTTCATATCTGGTTGAAGGAATCAAGCTCCGACAACAGCAATTTCCAACTCTACGAACAACTAAGCTTCTCATTCCCATCCTTGCTGCAGCCTCTTATACATGAACGTGACACAGTAAGTTGTCTTCCTCCCACACAATGATCACCGTTATAAAGACTTAGATTTAGGTACATCCCGAATGCATGTGGTGGCAATATGGGGCAAGGGCAAATCTAACTTGAGTTTATAATTTACTTATTTTGCAAAAAAATTCGTATTTATATACTTTTTTCTAAGAAAAATGTGTATGGGTAGTTTAATATTCGTTATCTTGCAAAAATAAGTTACTTATTTTAGAAAAAAGTACATATCTACATACTTTTTCCCAGAATAAGCAACTTAATTCTGAAAAATAAGATTTCTCAAAGGGGACCATAAATGTTTTCTAGCTCTATGAACAAATAGAAGCAGACCGGAGCAAAATATATGAGTGGGGGTCAAAAATTTTCAATCCTCTTTATACAAAATTTCAATTTAATTTTTAATTAAATTAATAATTAAAAATGTTATTAAGAACTAAAAAATGTTGCTAAATTATATCCTATATATAATAGGTGTAAGGAGGTTTAGGTAGTTGGTTTGGTCGTGAGGGACATATATGTCGATTCAAAAATATTATTAGCATTTAATTTTGAAATAAAATTAGATAGAAATTAAAAGTATTATTAAATTGTACACCTTATTTCAAAAATTATGAACATGATTTACATACATAATTTTGGAACCTTTCAGAAGAAAATAAAAAATTAATTATATTGAGTATGATAAAGTTAGTGAGCAAACACGATACAAAAATTTACATATAATAATTTAAAATTAGAAAAATGTGAATTTTTAATTAAAAAAATACAAAAATAATTAAAATAATAAGAATTATGTAAATATATTAGCTATCATCAATTTAATCGAATTTGTAAATATTGTTTTGTAAGTTTTTCAAAAAAAAAAATTTAACATAAAAATTCATTAATAATATTTATAAAACATCTTGTACATTACACAGATATAAAGCTAGTATTTATAAGTAATTATAAATTAGTTCAGATAATAAGAAAATTGAGGATCTATTATTATTTTTCATGTTTTCAAAGAAAGAGCGGTAAAATCATTTGAAAATCAGAGAAAGAGCAATAAAATCATGCAAAAAGAAGGTAGAGAAGGAATTTGAACTTGGGACTTTTGTGTAAAACGGGAATGTAAAGCCAGCCTTGTTGAACCAATAATGTACTCCCTCCGTTTCAATTTAATTGTTTACTTTATTTTTTGCACGCATTTTAAGGTGCAAATTAAACATAATTTCATATATTTTTTAAAAAATTTCTTTTTCTGAATAAAAGTTTAGATACTGAATTTTTATTCAGAAAAAAAAAATTTGAAAAAAATTTAATGAAGTTATATTTTATTAGCTCCTTAAAATGCGTGTAAAAAATAATGTGAACAATACAACTGGGACGGAGGGAGTATAATTATATATGCTAATCTCAAAATCCCAGGGTGGGCCAGCGACCCACTGGACCCACCCTGGGTCCGTCCCTGATTATAGAAGATATATTATGATTATATCGTTATTGATTACGGTTTCAAAGCCTACAATTTTGCTGCTTTAGTTCCTACTTCTCCATGGCCTATAATAGTACAATAGGTACTTAGAGCATCTCCAATAAGATAGACCTTTTAGGTAAAATTTGAAATTAATTACCATAAATAAGAATTATAAATAATGTGTAAAAAAAATTGCATTCCAATGGGACAAAATAGTTGTCGATAATCTCTTAATGTTGGGTATATTTGTCGAACCTCTAGAGACCTGTAGTGAATTGCCACATCATTTATTTCTATATTAAAATTATATGTTCCATTAATAACAACTTGAAATATTAATAACATACAATTTTTAAAATATAGCCAATAGTTAGAGGCAATACCTTCGGAACATAATATTTTACAGATTCGACAAATTTTACATAATTAATATTTTATGTAATTTAGCTAATCATTATTAGCTAACACCATTGGAGATGCTCTTTGTAACAGAAATTTTTGCCAATTCCACAGTACATTGCTTGGTCTCTAAAGAGGAGTAAAGCTGTAAATAGCAGTAAGAAAGTTGTAGGAGTAATCGGAAAGGGCCATATGAATGGTGTTATATATGCTTTGGTATCAGATTCTGGAGAATTGAGGTTTCGGGACCTTGTTGGGCAGAGGTCTTCTCGCAATGAGACTGGTGGCTGGCTTGATACTCTAGCAAAGAACTTGGTGAGAGACACTGTCATTGGAATCCTAGTGTGGGCATTATTTGAACTGTATTTGCTAAATACAGGTGTATGGAACACTGATTTTGCTTCCTGGTCTCGATTTCTTGGTGAAAGATTTGCTCCATAAAATTTATAATCCTTTTCATTGTATACTACGAAGGAGATACTTGACATTTGTTTAGACGAGGTAACAAAAAAATTAAGAGTATATTGCACTTTGGACCCCATATTTTTGGGCATTTTTTCGATTTGGTCTTAAATTATGAACTTCGGCACTTTGCATCCCGTACTTCATGTTTCGATTTACTTTGTACTCTTTCCGTTAACAACTTTTAACTCCGCTAAGTTTGAATTTTTTTTTTTCAAAATTTGACAGGGATATTTTTGGTATTTAGAAAATTGTTTTATCAACAAAAATGAAAAAAAATTAGAAAATTATATTTGTTTTAAAAAAAATATTTTTCGTTTTTAAAAAATATATGATTTAAAAAAATATTTTTGGGGAAAAATTATATAATTCTTTTGGCAAAAAAATATTTCAAAAATGAAATATTTTTCTTATTCATGTTATTTTTTTAATATATAATCTTTCCCAATTTTTTTTAAAAGCATATATCTTTTGAAAACAGAAAATTTATTTTTTAAAAGCAAATATAATTTTCTGAATTTCTTTCAGTTTTTTTTTTGAAAAATAATTTTAAAATACCGAAAATACCACAGTCAAATTTTGAAAATTTTTTTAAAATCAACGGAGTTGAAAATTATAAATGGAAAAAGTGCAAAGTGAAGCGAAACATGAAGTATGGGATGCAAAATGCCGAAATTCATAATGTAAGACCAAATTGAAAAAAAATAAGGATGGAAAAAAAATCCGATCCGACGGATACTTGATCCGTAACCCGAAATTTTGGATAACCCGAACCCAATTTTTTGGATTTGGATTTGGATATTATCTATACAGATCCGAAACCCAAAACCGATCCAAACTCGATAGGAACCCGAAGCCCGAAAAAAACCCGAATATATATATATATATATATATATATATATATATATATATATATATCCTAAATTTAATTTAAAATTTATACATATCCAAATATTCATGCTAACTATTTTTGTGATGATATTACCTAATTTTCTAATAATTTAATTTTTCCCTCTTATTTAAGTAGTTTGTAGAATTACTTGATAAATTAAATAAAATTAGGAAAAAAGCCAAAATTTAATTTAAAATTTATACACAAGTAGTAATACTAACTAATTTTGTGAAGAATTTTACCTTACTTCCACTAATTTTCTAATAATTTGATTTTCCATTCATTTTTAAGTAGTTTGTAAAATAAATTAAATTAAAATAGGAAAAAAGCCAAAATTTGGATAAAAATTCATAAACACCCAAATAGTCATACTCACTATGAACATTACAAAGCAACTAAAAATAGTAGTAGCAGTAGTAGTACTAGTACTAATACGGATGTTAGAAATTTTAGAAATTTTAAGTTTAGTGGTTGACTAGGGTTTAGGGTTTCGATTTTCGATTTTTTTAAAAATATTTCTAAACAATCCAACCGTATTGCCAAAATTTTAGAAAAAAATAAATTTATTTGATTTTGTGATTTAACGGTCAACGACTCAACTAGTACTTTCACTAGTTTCCCTAAATAAGGTTTCGTCCCTGATTCGTGTTTCGATTTTTTTTCAAAATATTTTATCGACGATCCAACCGTACGGATGTTAAAATCCATCCTTTTAAATGTTATTGCCAAAGTTTTAGGAAAAAATAAATTTATTTGATAGGTTAATTTAATGGTCAACTAGTATTTTGACTAGTACCCATTGAAAATTTAAAGAATGAATTATTAATTTATAAATTCAAAAATAGAAAAATATAAGTGATATATATATATATATATACATATATATATATATATATATATATATAATATAACTTATAATATGTAATTATTACATTATTAATGTATATTACATTATTATATGTATATATATATACATTATTATATTAAAGCCGAAAGATTGAAAGTTTGTCGGTTTGGTTTTCCTAATTATTAAAATAAATAATGACATAATATAATTAATGATAATTCGCCATTACCATTTTCACATTTACTTTTAAGTGCAGATATTACCTTTTATAAAAATATCTATCCTATTATATCTTCAAATCATTAATATTTCCTTTCTAATTAAAATATGTTACCTTTTTTTTTTTTGAATATATCTTACAATCGTTAATATATACCCAAAAATATCACACCATATTTTCAGTTATTAATAAAATATATTAACAATCCATATACATTGTTTATAATAAGGAAACGTTAGTATAATCCGTAACTATGAGATATTAAATTATATTAAATTAAAATTAAAAAAAAAATTAAATTATAATTATATAAAAACATAAATGTAATATTAAATAAAATTTAATAAATACCTAAAATATCGTATCTTTCAATCAATTTAAAAGATGACTACTTTTAATTGAACATGTTACCCTTTATACACACCTAAAATATCATATTTTCCAATCATTAATATTTTTTTTCTAATTTAAACAAGTTACCTATTAATTTAAACATAATTTTGCAATCAAAATCTTCCAATCATTAATAGTTCTTTTCTATTTAAAACATGTTATCTTTTAATTTAAAACATAATCTTGCAATTATTAATTTATACCCAAAAATATCACACCATAACTCTCAGTCACTAATAAAAATATATAATAGAAATCTGTATACAACGAATAATTACCGTTAGAATTTTACCAAAAAAATTAGAACCGTTAGGTCTGATTATTAAATATTTTATATGATTAAGTTACTTTACAAAACATTCAAGATTTGAATTTTGTCAATGACGTATTTAATTTAAAATTTCATAATATAAGTTTTAAACCATGCATATCATTAATTAAATTTATATATTCGTGGCAAAAAAAAATTAAATTTATATATATTATTTAATTTAAAATTAAAATAATTAATAATAATAATAATAATAATTATATAAAAACATAATTGTAACATAAAATAAATTTATTTCATATAAAAGACATTGTCTTTTTTATTTTTCTCTTATTAAAACTTCTCTTATCAAATATTATCTCGGGTCATTGTTTTTAATAAAATAATACAATAATAATTAATAATTGACTGATTACCATTTTCAACTAAAACGCATCATCTTATTTGCATCTTATAACTAAAATTTTACCCTTTTTAGAAATATTACAGCCAATATATATATATATATATATATATATATATATATATAATTATCAAAGAATATCATTTAAAAATTTAACTTACAAATTAATATATTAAAAAATTCATTCAAATTATTGAAAAAAAATCATATAATATTAAAGAAAATCCGTGCATCGCACGAGTTTTAAGCTAGTATATATAATATGTATATTACATTATTTATAATGTATAAAATATTAAAAGTGTATTGTTTAATTCAAGAGCAAGAAGATTTAGAGTTTAATAATTAGAAAAATTAAAATAGATTAGGGTACTTCAAAACTTCAGTACTTCAGTTCACTCGTGACTCGACAATCGAGCAGTCAACACAGATCTTCAGTACTTCAAAACTTCGCCACCGCCGCGACCGCGATAGACTTCAGATTTGAGATTCCACTACTGACATACTAGGATTCAAAGGTCAGCCCCTAATTTACTTTTCTTATTTCACTTTTGATTTGAGTTTGAGTTGTTTTGATTAAGAGTTGGATTAAGAGTTGTTTCAATCTCGATTTTGAATCTTTAATTAGATGTTCAATTAATTAAATCTAGAATCTTTGATTAGTTATGTATAGATATCATATACATATGTTAATCCTGATATTTGTGTATCTTTGATTCGTTTTCTATCTTTGTTTCGTATATGGTAATAATAATATATATAGTATTTTGATTCAGTTTAATATAAAACATAGAATCTATGTTAATTATTTTTCCCATTTTCATTTTTCCAGCTCAAACACACGAACTGTATATTTATATTTTTTTATGTATATGTAGTCATGTCAACTAAATTGTCAACCCCTGATTCTCAGTCCATTCCGGATGTAAATTCTCAACTGTCATCAACGCCGGAGCTACAATCAGCCCCTGCTGTTACTAGAACTAACATTAATTCGAGCCCTGAACCTTATGTGATTGAAATCAGTAATGATAATGTGAAGGTTGAAGAACCAGCTTTTAAAAAAGGGAAGATTGAAGCTTGGTTGCACTTTGATAGGGTGAATATTGATGGTGTTGTGAAATGGAAGGTAATCAACAAATTTACATTTACATTTACATTTACAACAAATTTTCTGGACAGATTAGTTTTCCTTCACAGAAAACTGTTTGAAATGGGGAAAAAAGAGATGAACACAGTACTCTAACTTAGGTCAGCCTTATCTCAAATTTATTTGCTTATGTTTGCAACTTGTTAAAATTTCAGGTGAGGCGTCCACCGGATATGCAACTATATACAAAGATTTGGAATTGGAAGATTCATGTATTACACGCGAGGTAATTAAAATCATTAAATTTAGTGAAGTCAAAGTATTTTTCTTATGTTAATTCCATATATTTAATGCTTTACTGTTTTTCTTAGGCATGAAAATTCGGAGACAAAAACTACTACTCTACTGCCACTATTGTAAGGTTAGCTGCTCTGCTGATTATTTTTTTTGGTTCAATGTCCTGACTTTTCATATGACTTTTCATATGTTTATTGTATCAAATCAATACAATAAACATAAGCATGAAGTAATTGGCGTGCTGAATAACGAATGTTAGCAAGATCTAAAATGTCTAAAACACATTAACTAAGGCCACTGAGTAGAAGCTTGAATAAAAATAGTATTGCCCTTAGTTTGTGCCACTCGGAAGCAATGAACTTATTTAGCAGGGGAATGTAGTTTAAGCTGACGTTCTATTCTAGATATACGCACTCATGTCATAACAATGCTGGACAAGTTTTTCGTATCTTATTATTCAAAGGAACATTTGATTCATGATAGTGACAAACTTTCTATAAAGTTAAATATTAATTACTAGAAAATGTTATTACTCTGTGATAATTTGTATTGGCATCCTTATAAATTTATAATGTTCCATCCACAATATTTGACTTAGTGGCGTATTTTGTAGGAGTTTTTTTTTTGGTGACCATCTAGCCTTTTCTTAGTTTCTGATGTAATTAATCAAATTCAATCACAATGCACGTTTACAAGAGGTGTAGGATTGGGAGCATAGATAAAATGAGCTTTCATATCAGTCCAGCATAGGACTTTATTTAACTCGTGGCTTAGCTTCACCTCAACTGTTGATTGCCTCTTCATGCCAAATCTTTCCAGGAACCAAAGGAGCTGGCAGGAGTGCAGGACTCCTTTAAATTGGGAACTCAGGTCTAACATTGCGCAAGGAACCAAAGGATAATGCTATTGTTATTTTATTGTTGTTGAATCTACTATTAAACTGATGTAATTTGATTGTGCAACTAGGATAATGATGTAATGTTAATGATGAATGTAATCTTTAAGAACTTATTTGCTGCCAGAAAGTTTAAATTGTTAATGGTGGCTAATGGGCAATGTTAAGTTAAATTGTTAAATTGCTGATTTTCGGGTTTGGATTTCGGATTTTGGGTATCCATATCAAAGCTTTCGGGTTTCGAATTTCGGGTATCCATATCAGATCTGAAATTTTCCGGATTTCAGGTATATCCGAATCCGATCCGAAATCCGTCGGATCGGATTTGGATATTAATTTTTGGGTATTTTTCGGGTTCGGATCGGGTTCGAGTAGGATAAAAATTTTCGTGTTTGGATATGAATATTGCCATATCCGAGCCTATCCAACCCGATTCCCATCCCTAGGTGCAAAGTGTAGTTTACTCAAAAATTAAATGGAATGCATCCTCTTTAGAGTCCAAATGACCCACCGAAACGGTTACACAATCTGTAAAAAAATTACAAAAATAAATCAATAATAAAAGTCGTTAAAGTCGTGTGTGTGAGTAACAGAATAAATTAACCAGATAAGAGAGGAGACAAGAACGAAAAAGACCCGAGTCCAATACGTGACTATCTCCTTAAAACGTATTGGTCCTCACCGCATGTGTGAGAGAATCGTCTCCCAGGATGAAACTGATTGCAGTAAGGTCGCGAACGAAGGTCACTCTTAGAGAGCGTGAAACAGGGCAAGAACTATTGCCAGAGGAAGAGAATGCAGATGTGTTTGAGAGGAGGATGTGTAACGAATAAATAACCCTAACGCTATATAATGAGAATATATAGACCTAGATCTTATACGTTACACAATTTCCCTAATTAATTTACCATGTTAATTAATTAAGCCGGTGGCAAAAAATCCATAAAAAAAACAGAATTGATTTTACCGAATCAATTAATTCAAAATTAAATTTCAATTAATTTAAGTCATATTTTAAGCCCAAGCCTAGTGGAAATAATAATTTAGCAAAACTGGTCCGGTTTTATTTGACCCAATTTTTTGCTCCATTCATGTCCGCATGACGCACACGCGAAAAGTCCAAAGGCTTGCGAAACCACGAATTCTCCCTCGAATCCCATGATTTGCACCCCATGCTCGCATGTAGGTGATTTAGCAATACATTACTAACACATTTGGACGCTACACAAACGCCTTGCTATATAAAGTCATAATAAATATCAAATAGATAACTCTAAATATGTGTTCGAAAAATACAAGTAAACTTTTGTTGATTCTGCACATTTTTCTTGAATGCTACCGCAACCAAATGAAAAACTGTTAAATTATAGTATTTTAGATAATATATATTCAATTTTAAAAAATTAATTTACTATTTATTTTTATAGTTATTTTCCTTGTTTTAATTAAAAATAAATAGTAAATAAACTTTTTAAATTCTAAACATATGTCCGAAATACTAGAATTTAATTACTTTTCATCTGGTTGTGGTAACATTCAAGAAAAATGTGCAGAATCAATAAACGATTATTTTTATTTTTCAAACACATATTTAGAGTCATTTGTCTGATATTAATCATGACTTTAGTGATACAAATAATATTCTGATGAAATCACAATTGAGTGACCATTTTGATATTTAACCCATATATAAAGCCATAAAAGGCTCTTATCCATGTCAGTGTGGGATTCAAGTTTACAACTTCCATTTTCCACTTCTAAGGAAGCAAGATAATCACAACTCATCAATCCTTTAGTCGTTTTGAGTGTTTGAACATGCATTGGAAATCTCTCGCAAAGGAGAACACACTCTAAGACAACTTGTTACAAACATGCACACAAGGCTCACTCAAATCGAAGTTCAAAATGACTCGTCAATGTGGGACTAAAACCCACATTTTCCAATAATGCCCCACATAGATGAGATTGATGTTTTTGTAGCACACACCAGATAGACAGACATGAAATTTGACTTGGTGAGAGATTCTTCGATCAAATATAGCATACGATAGGTAGAAAATGCTCCTTGAACCTCCGCTTGAGTAAACGTACCGATTTTACTGGTAGATAATAGACGTGATTGACTTTGAACTATTCGACCGTTTATGTAAACGATGATATACTTATCACTATATCCTTTCTGACTCGTTCAGCTCTCTTGATTATGTCCATTTCGGCCATGGAACATTATCCTAATTCCTAGTTCTGTAGGAGTTCTCTAAAGAATTTTGCCTCGCAATTCTTCTTTGAAGCGGTCCCACTTCTCTCACACATAGGTGATCTTTATCTTAAAGAGTAACCCGCATTTACTCAACTGAATTCCATGCATTCAAATCTCGAACTTCATGTATTCACTGAAAGATCATTAAAAACATGAAAGCTTACCCTCATATTGTACGGGTCTTACTATTTCCTCATCATAGGAATTGGCCAAGGGTTACCCCCACAGTGATTTAGTCATCATGATGTAATTGGCCCATTGAACCAAGTTCTTGGAATCTCCAATCAGCAATGGTTGGGTGTCCATCATGACGCCATTAAGAAATAGGATTAAGGCCCATCCCTCTCGATGATTTGTCAACCAGTTCTCTTGATAACCCTTTGGTTAGCAGATCCGCGATATTATCCTTTGACGGTATAAAGTCAATAGTGATAATTTTGGTTTACATTTATTATCTGATGGAACTATGTCATCATCGTATATGACGGGACTTTCCGTTATACATTGTGCTATGTGCTCTGCCAATAGCAGACTCATTGTCACAGTGCAGCCCTATTGTAGTCACAGGTTTTGGGCATTTCAAAATATCCTCTAAAAATTGGCGTAAGTATTCAGCCTCTTCTGCTTCTATCGTGGAATGGGTTATTACCGTTTGTTTGGAAGATTTCCATGATATCGCCATTTCGTCTAGTTTAAACACGTAGCCACTTGTAGACTTTTGTGCCTTCTTACTAGAAATGGAAACCTTTCGATTTACTACCTATTCTGTCTGAAAGAAATAAAGCTCGTCCTCAAGCCGTGAGCCGGTCGGCCGGGTCTTTCCCTGTTGTTCTGTTCCCACCACGAGAAAGATGCACAGAAAGAGTTATGCCCAGTGCGCGGAGGATCCATTGAGAGTTTGTCTCGGTAAGTAATTGTACGATCTTTTCCCATATAAAGAATTTTGGATAGGTTTTATTAATTGACTTGATTCCCGAAAAGTGATGCAAAAGAATCCTAAAGGAGGATTCCAAGTGCAAACCCATCCAAATTATCTTAGAAACCCATCCCTGCTAAATTATCTTAGAAATCCATCCCCGTTTCACAATCCATGAAGTCATTGTTGCCTTTTTAAAACCTCACAGATCCATTTCAGATGTAATGGAAAAGGCCCATTAGAAATGAAATGATCATATATAACTTTTTGAAGATGCCAACTACGATTTGCACATACTTTGCAGGGGCTCTTCGTTTCTTGACCTTTAGCATAAAATGGATTGAGAAATGTCTTTGTCCCTCTTAAATAACTTTACTAGCTTTTGGATATCCTATCCAACTAGTATAATCATCGTCCATTCCTACACATTATATTATCCCTAGCTCCGGGTGCGGCTAATACATTCAGTAAATCGGAAAGAACTACCCTGCTAAGTGAAAAGATTAATAAAAACACTATATCGTAGAGACTGTTTGAATGCATTTACCGACTTACAAATAACAAACCTAAAACTTACTCTAATGTATCTTAATGAAACATTTTTAAGATAAGGGTTGCAACATATTTACCTAGAATTGCTCAATTACAAAGTCTTAGCTAAAAATGTAGCTTAACATTATAATCAGGTACACTCTTAGGAAGCAATCTCTTTATAATGCAGTATATTGTTATAATTTTATTAATTCTACTAAAATATAAGAGAACAAAACGGGAATATAGTAAAATACTCGTTATCATAGCAGTTTTCTCCTCAAGACTATACCATCTTGAAACTAATCTCTATCTTGAAGTTAGACAAGTAGGGTTGTATTTCGAGCCGAGTCAAACCAATTACTCTCCTAGTTCAATTATGTTCACTAAGCTTTTGATATTATTGAGCTCTAGTCAAGCTCAAATGATGAGGTTACTCAAACCTTTAAAATCATTACTTAAACTAAACAGAGAGCTCAACGCAATATTGTCAAGTATAATTTTTATTTTAACTCATATAAAAAATTAACTTATATCCTACTTTACATAAATTAACTCGACAAGGCCATTTTTATGATATAAGAAATGTTAAAAGTATTTGGAAGTGATCATGTCACCTAATTCATTATCTGGTGAAAAAACAAAGAAAGAACCCTTGAGAAGGCGTTAAAAGAAAAAAGTAGCCTTAAAACCTTGGGATTCACTCAAGAAACAAATTCATAATTATCTCTCTAGGAAAATACAGAACCAAACATTTACTTTAAACAAAAAAAGGTAGTCGGAAGAATCACCTTACAAAGCAGAGCAGTCGATGAAGACAGAAGCGAAAAGCGAAGCCCTAAAATAATTGTAAACCTATATAAACAATATTAGACATTCCAAAAAACAACATCAGCACCATTTTTTAACTTTTTAAAAATGCATTCACACTCATAAAACCTTTTAAAAGTCACATACAAAAAATGAAAATTTTTATCTGTCCTTGAGATAAAAGCAAAGCAAAGCCCAAAACTAAAATGAAAATGCAAAGCCCAAAAAATAAATGGAAACTTGGATGAAAAACAATATCAGCACCATTTACTTTTCATTTTTAACCTTTAAAAAATGCATAATTATTTTTTAACTTCTACTGCAACCACAGTCATAAAAACTTTTGGAACACAAAACAAGAAACTAAAACCATCAAAAAATCACAATGCCAGATTCGAATGCAGCAATTCTCTCTATCTCTAACTATCGTTGCAACTTAATGTCACAGTTTTCAAAGGCCACCAATGAAAATTTTGTTTAATCGCTAACAAAATTCAGACAGTATTGTTACAACAAAGTTCAACTTTTTAGCTAATTTTTTCTTAACTCCAAAAGAATAACAGGCAGTTAAACAAGCCGTAGGTAGTTCCAACCCGAATTCATATTTTTAATAAATAGACTATGTTATTTATTTTATATTGGAATTTGAAATTTCAATTTTTTTGTATATAATAAACAGTTATTTGAATTTATGAATTATTACTTTTATCTTTTTTGATAAATAATTTTATACTTTTATTAAGCACTCTAAAAATGTAGATAGAAGTTTTAAATTTTAAAAAAAATAAAGTATAACTTTGTTAAATTAAATTTATATAACTAACTATTATTATTTAATATGATTTAAAAGAATTTCTGTAAAACTAAAACTTGGTTATAAATAAAAAATAATAATGTTTAGGTGTTATAATAAAATTTATGGACATATAATGTTTTTCAAGTATGAAACACATTATATTATATTATACAAAAGAAATTTAATTTTGTAGGTGTCTTAGAACTTTGGAGACCTTAAGCACTTGCTAAACTGGGTAATAGAAAAGACGTACCAAGGTAAGGGCCCAAGGCTAATACATATGTATTATTTTAAAGAGGATAATAAACTAAATATGACGGAGTTAGTGAAGTTAATAACTAAGTTAAAAACGACAGACTCCATTGCATTAAGTAATTTCGTCGTATTATAGTATTCTGTCACATTAATCCCAACCAAAAAAATTAGCGGTAATTTTTTTTGGCGGCAAAAAATATAAAATCAACGGATTCTGTCCATTAAACTAATTTCCCGTTTTGTAAGATATGTCAACGGTCAATGCTGACTTTTTCTATACGAAATCCGTCATATTTATAAAAAGGTCAACGGTCAACTATCTACCAGTATAAATAAAATGGAATCCGTCATATATACCCGCCTGAAATTTTCGTCGTATTTAATCCGTCTAATATAACGTTTATTCTTGTAGTGAATGTAGGGGAAATTGAGAAATTCTTTAACCCAAATTCATATTTTTAATAAATGGACTCTATTAGATAAAGCTACTACAGCTTAAGGTGGTTAAAAAGATTAATAAATTGACTTTGTTAGATAAATGGACTATGTGAGGCTATGCTTCAGTCGGACTCATGTAGATGGTAAGAATTACAAGATATCTCAAATAAGCCCAAATAAACATACATGTATGCACAAACATTAAAATACCTTAACACCCGTACAATTAACATTAACAAACAATTTGTCCAATACAAGTACACATATGCATGCAGATGTAGATGTAGATATACATAATTAAAACCCTAAATTTACATTGATCTGTAAGCCCTAATCGAAGTCCTAATTGAAACCCTGAACAAAAAACCACAATTGAAACCCTGATTAAAAATTAATATAGAAGAGTGAGTGCGAGACCAATTAATCAAGTAAAACAAAAAAACAAATTAACTCAAAATAAGTGAAGAACAGACCAAATTAATCGGAGCCCCAATTAATCATCACCTGCAAAGTAAAAAACAAATTAGATACAGAAAAAAAAAATTAGAGCAAAAAGAGAGAAGAAAGATATTTGATTAACGGTAATACAGAGAGATTTCTTCAAGTTGAGAGCGGGAGAGATTTCTTTGAGTTGAGAGAGAGAGAAGAAAGAGTAGAGAGTAAAATAGGGGAAAGTGTATTGATTTTCAATTAAAGGGGGAAAGGGCTTGTACTATTTTTGGGATTGGGGGGAAAACTGTCGCCCTCAATTTTTCTTCCTATTTTTCACCATAATTTTTTTTCTGTAACTTAATTTTTAAAATTAATATATTAATTTAATATTAAATAAATTTCATATGTATCTATATATATGTAATATATATATTTTTTAAAAATGATATATTTTAATTTATTTATTAGAGTGAAAATTATCTCAAAATTCGGATGTCATACATAATTTTTGATAATTTATTCATTTTTATGTTTATAAATGTAAAAAAAACTTATGCAACGCTAAGTAAACCCGTATATATATTACATCTATTGGAACATGAAGTCTTACTGCAACATTACGATTCTTTTGCAACACTAGGTTCACATGTAATGTAATACCTTTTCAGTAGTGTTACAGTAGTTCAAAAATAGACATCTATTTTAACATATAATTGGTGTTGCAATTAAAAGTATTGCATCCACCCATCTATGACATAGTGCATCTTGTTACATCCAAAGCACAACATAAATTTGCAATCATTATTTGTTAAGTCAATGCACTCCTTGAATTTGGCTATTCTAGGCAAAGATTGCCTCACAAATCTTATCGCCTTTCTCGCTCTTACAAGAGATGAATCTAATGTTGGCCCTCGCAACACCCATTAACTCCACATTAGTATGATATTGTCCGCTATGGGCCGTGGCCAAGCCCGCACAGATTTGGTTTTGGGATCCTCTCAAAAGGTCTCATATTAATTGAGTTGTTTGACTGCTTATATTCAAAATAATTCTTCTTATCTTAACGATGTGGGACTTGGGTTGACACCCGCTCTATAATCTCCCATCAATCCAAGAACCATCAATCTTGTGACCCTTCTACCGCCGTTATTCATCTGTGGCTCCTCATCTTGCAGGACACGCCGCCTGAGCACCTGAGTGTCAGAAAGACTTTCGACACAAGCCGTCCAAGATCTCCAATCGTAGTTCTGGAGAGCCTCCCACACCACACAACTTGCAGCCCGCAACCCCAAGATCAACTTTTTAACCATCGGCTCTGACACCACTTGTTGGACCGTGTAATACTCATTAACTCCACATTATTATGATATTTTCCACTATGGGTCGTGGCCAAGACCGCACAGATTTGTTTTTGGGCTCCTCTCAAAAGGCCTCATACTAATGGAGTTGTTTGACTGCTTATATTCAAGATAATTCTTCTTTAATTATCTTAACGATGTGGGACTGGGGTTGACACCCACTCTACATCTAATTCTTCAAGTCCATCATTCACAATCAAATTAGTATATGTGTATACATCTCATGTGTTAGAATATAATATAAGATCCAGTTAGGACCATACTCTAACACCTTTAAGTTTTAAAACGACGGGTTACTTAACATGGTATCAGAGCTCAAGTTGGCGGAAGACTCAAGTTCGACTCTCTGCCACCCCTAATATTCTTACAATTTATTATCGACACGAAAGCAGAGATAGGTGTCCGTGATCCACTCCTCGACCAAAAATGGCCTTTGAGTGAGGGAAAATGTTAGAATATAATATAGGATCCGGTTGGGGCCTTCCTTTCTGTAACACCCCAGTCCCACATCGAGGAGATTTGGGACTTTAGTTTAGTTTATAAGACAAAGTACTACTACTAAGTGCACTAACAAATCATGATCTTCTGGGGGCCTATGGTGGGCTTGTGGATTACCTAAATTGGTTGCATTTTGGCCAGTTTACTTTGGCTTATTTCGGATTCGGAATTGGGACTCGACCCGATTTTTGAAAAAGGCTCGGGATTTGACCCGGGTTGTCATAGTTGGTATCAAGAGCAGGTTGTCTTTCGGAGTGTATTAGGTATGGGACTAGTACATTCTCTAGGATGCGATCCTTTAGACTGTCGTTAGGACTAGAATTCTATAATAGATGTGTCACGAACTTTTGGAGTATAGTAGTTTGAGAATTTGGGGAACAAATTCTTTTTAAGGAGGGTAGTATGTAATATCTCGTAATTTTTATATTAATAATAATAAAAAAAGAATAGTAGAAAAAAGGATTAAAATTAGATATTAAATAGGATTTAAAATTGAAATAGAATAATGGGCCTGAAACATGGATCAGATTTGATTACGGATTACTAGTAAGTCTGGAATTAGGGTTGTAAGACATTATAAATACATCATATTCTCCTTGCTCATCTTTATTTACAAAATTCGTAGGTCTATTCTTCACCAAAATCAGCAGTCTTGTAAAATTCATAGTAAATTCATCGTAAGTCGGAATTCATTAATTCTGGACTTTTCGGAAAGGTCTTTTCGTACTCTACAACTTTTGTTCTTTGAGTTTTTCATGAAAACATTGTTTAGAAGGTCAAAACGGGTAAATATTGGTCTAGACAGAATTGGATAGAATGATTTGATTCTTGAATTTCCGCGTAGAGGTAAGTTTCTGATCGTTCTTTCTAGTGTTTTCAAAATTATGTGTTATGTGTACGTATTTGATTATTAAATCTTACGCTAAGTGATTATTTATTTTGAATTGATATGTGTTATTACATATTTGTTATGTGTAAGAAATATTCTTGGAACTCTAAATTATGGCATGGTTTGCGAAAATAAAGACTTAGGACTGAGTCACCGGGTTGTAGTGACAGTTTTCTGAAAATTTATGACCGTTATCACCGGGTTGTAGTGGTCGTGGTATGAATTGTGGGTTTCAAGTTAATGTTATTGTTGTTATTGTTATTGTTGTTATGTGCTATTGAATTATATCGAATAAGAATAAGTGCATCGTAAGTGATTATTTCGTATATTGTTATCATATTGTATTGAATATCATAATATTTTATATGTATACATGTTACTTGGCCTTACTAGTTAGATCGGTTGGTTACTTACTGGGCTGTATAGCTCATCACTTACAATTTTCAGGTTCGGTGTACAATCGAGTTTGGTAGCGTTGGAGTTCGAGGACCTAAGAATCGGGCTAGATTGACTTTTCGATAGATGCTAGCTGCGCTCTTATAATAAGTACCTTTGTAATAAATTTTTTGATTAATAAATTGTATTTTTGTTTTAGTTTCGATTTAGAATTAATGGTCCGAAAATTCGGGCTGTTATAGTTGGTATTAGAGCCGACTCTCGACAGCTTGATTTGTCAAGTTGCCGGAGGTGGACACGAAGGCTGGTGGTATTATCCCACAATGGACATAGATCCGGAGGTGAGGACACGAAGCTGGCCGGTATTATCCCACAATGGCTAGAGAGGAACGATTGTGGACCTATGGGCTATCCGTTCAGGCCTGACGAGGACGTCAGGAGTTTAAGTGGGGGAGTTTGTAACACCCCAGTCCCACATCGATGAGATTTGGGACTTTAGTTTAGTTTATAAGACAAAGTACTACTACTAAGTGCACCAACAAATCATGATCTTTTTGGAGCCTGTGGTGGGCTTGTGGATTACCTAAGTTGGTTGCATTTGGGCTAGTTTACTTTGGCTTATTTTGGATTCAGAATTGGGACTCGACCCGATTTTCGAAAAAGGCTCGGGATTTTATCCGGGTTGTCACATAAATTTATAACATCCAAGCCCACAACCGAATGCATACCGAACCCAACAACCCACCATAGGTCAGTCCAAAAGTGCTAGAAAATTGGTACACATTAGTTGTTGACTTGTATCTATAAAGGCCCCAAACACTCTTATTCTTATCGATGTGGGATGTTAAAAACACCCCCTCTTATAGGGTCGACGTCCTCGTCGACCCCACATGATAAGTGGATTTTATATCCACTTGGAATGTTCCATATCGGCTTAAATTTATTGACTTGGTCTCAAGTTTGTGGTAGTTTGAATGTGTTTTGTGTGGTTGTCCAGGATTGTTTCCATCGGTTAGGGTTGAAGATTTCCATTGATTTTGGAATTTTAATTTGAGCTTGGAATGAAGAATGGAAGCTTTACTTATGCTACCTTGTTGATTATAAGTCAAGGGAATTGAAGAACGGGAAGTGACAAAAGAATCGGATGAGAAATGAGCAAATTGTGGAAAATTCGGATTTGCCGGTAGGTTGCGCAGTCTACATTGTTTTGGCTATATCTGGAGTTCTATAAGTCCGTTTGGGGCCCGTAAGCAGTCCACGCGAAGAGGAGAAGATTTTCTGCAAAAGTGAACAGTGACCGACAGTGCAGACTGCGCTGCTGCTGCGCAGGGTGTGCTGCAACACGCTGGAAAAAATCCTGCATTTCTCCTATTTCGATTTTAAGTTGTATTTTTGGACTTTTCTTGCTGGAAAAGACTTCTAGGGCCTATATAAACATATCCTACCCTTGTAATTCATATCATTACTTAGAATTACTTAGAAACACTAGCATTATTATTATTATTATTGTTATTATTATTATTATTATTATTATTATTATTATTATTATTATTATTATTATTATTATTATTATTATTATTATTATTATTATTATTATTATTATTATTATTCAGATCTTGTTTTATTATCATGGTTTCACTTGATCCCATGATGACGAGAGGTTCAATTTTGAACTAATCGTTGTCATGGGATTCTAACGGATTTATTTATGGAGCTTACTATCTTGATGCTTTAAAGATCTGTGTGTGATGTATATTTGATATCCTCGTATGGTTATGCTTAATTGATAGATGCGTCGCGAACATCTAATTTGTTAATCTCTTGTGAAGCGAGAGTGGATCTTGAGATTTAGAACTTGCCATGCTAGCATAGGATAGGTTGATGTTTTAACATCATGATTTGTAGCGTAAATAGAGATATTATGCTGCCCTATTTGATCTTAATAGACAACTTGTTCTTCAACCGTTATGTTTTCAAATCTTATAGAGATATAGGGTCTAAGCATAATTGGTGTCTATTCATCTTCTATCTCTTTTGTGGATGTATGTTTAGTTTGGTATTCGTATACTGAGAAGTAGCGTATACTTGTTTCGTGTTTTCCGATCAGATATCATAACCATTGCATATAGTGATTAAAGGCGTCAGATCTAAGCGAAGTATTTAATGAAGTTAGGATCCCATGTTACTCTTGTAGACGTAATTCGATTTTATTTCTCGTTAGTTAATTAATTCTTAGTTTGTTAATTTGTTTCTTAGTTAATTTAGAAAATTACAAACCCAAATTTGTTTCTTGTCTAAGCAATTGAAATTGATCATACATTGTTGCTTGAGCATATTTACATAGAAATAGCCAGTCTCTGTGGGATCGAACTTAACTTATCGAATATTACTTGTGACCACGTGCACTTGCATGATTTTGTGATAACAAGTTTTTGGCGCCGCTGCCGGGGACTCGGTGTTATTTTGGTGTTTATGTGCTTGACATTAGTGGAAGTTAAAATTATTTGACTTGGACACTTCTTTTCTTATCACTTTTCTTTTTTATTTGTTTTTTTTTTTTGGTTTCAAATGGGAGGTGAGCAGTTGCCATGGTGGGCATATTCGACGACATCCATGCCTTAGCAATGTGAGCTCTGTTCGGGCGTTCATGAGACCTCACAATATTGTTACTACGAAGAAGTTGATCCATATGTCACTTATGAGGAACAACCATATTTTCAGTACCATCCTCAACAGTACCAGCAAGATGTTCCAAATCTGTCATATTTTTTGGGTAGTAAAGAGTTTCAACATCAGCAACCTACTCCTACTTTTCAATCAGATGAGGTTGATGCTATGGAGGAGCTTAGGAGTCTTGTAAAGAGTAACGAGGAGTCTTTAAAATCTGTGGAGACACTAGTTGCTCAAGCTATGAGATCATTGGAACAAGAGACTCTGGAGGAGATTAGGATGCTTGCAAAGAGTAACGAGGCGTCTATCAAGTCTTTGGAAACAATAGTTGCTCAAGTTATGAGTGCCTTGGAACAAGAGAATCAGCAATTCATACCAGAGGAAATTCCAGAAAATAATGGTGAATTGGAGCAAGGTACTACATGCATTATTGAGGAAGACAAATTCCAAGGAGAGGTGAGCATTCGCAACCCATATGAGGAATTTGATCATGCTGGTGAGGTGGATGCTTTGGAAAGGGCACTATTTGGGACAGACATTGGTGAGCTACACAAATTTCGAGAATTGGTATGTGCGTACCAAGAGGCTGATGACCATGGGAAAGATTCAGGTCTTCTACTTGTCTCAGATTATAAAGATGGAGGTAGCGCATTAGAGCCAATGGAGGAAGTTCTCGTTGAGGAACCAAAGGCTTCTGCAACTTACATTTACCCTCCTCCATTATATTCAAGCGAAGCTCACGAATGTGTGTTGTTCTACAAATTGACAGATTTTGGGTCAACCGAGGAAGGCATTGGAACGGGATATAGTTGTTATACGAATAGGCCAAGTGAGGAGAAGGGGCAGAAAGTGTGCCACCGTGATGATGATGAAGTCTCACGAAGAGAATACCAGGCCAACTATTATCATCCTTAATGGAAGCATGGCGTAGTCAAGCTAATTGACTCTAAACAAGCGCTTCGTGGGAGGCAACCCACGCATTTGTGTTGCATTTTGTTTTGCATATTCCGACAAGTAGGTATGTTTTTCTACTTTTCCTTATATTATCTTCCATTCAATGGAGACATTGAATATTTTAAGTTTAGGGGTGGTTTGGGGATAAGTAGTATGTGGTAGTTGTTTGTGTCATTGTGTTCATTTAGATATCAAGTTTTGCATGCTTAGTAGTAATTCATTCATGTTTTGTTCGTATTATTGCATGTTTGTTTCATGTAGGACATTCTGTTTTTGTTTCGTATACCATGTGAGTCCATTTTGGTTGCATTTGCATGGCATGCATTTTTCATGATCCATTAGAATGAGCTAATTATGATTGGTAGGTAGGTGTCTAATTGAGTGTGGTAATGATGAATAGAGGGTTGATTTAAGTTCCTATGAAATTGACTTGCATGTTACGGGAACAAAACTTTTACACAGTCTCATTAGGTTGCTTTTGGGCTAGATTGAGGTCATGCTTATTTGGATGCTTTGAGATTTAATCACTTGATTATAGTTAGAATTTGCGTTATTCCCTTGATGGCGTAGGATCACTAAAGTCTAAGTTTGGGGGAAAACAGGGATTTCATGTTTAATTGTAAATAATTATCAATATGGCTAGGCGTCAAATGGCTAGTAGCCGGCTCATATTTATATGAGTAGTCTAGGGTTGGAATTGAGAATTCTCATTCCAGATTGCATATATGAAAAAAAAACAGAAAAAGAAAAAAAAAGAGAAAAAAAAGTTATGTGAATTGTTAAATGCAAAATTAACCAGGTGGGCTCTTTAATACTCGAGCAATTAAGTTCGCGGGGACTTTGTGCCTAGTGACCTAAGGCTTTTATAGTTTGGGATCCACTAACCTAACGCTCGCTACATGAGTATTATTGTATAAGCCTTTCGGGATCTCATCCATTGCACGGTTAAATAAGCATGCGTTGCTGTGTATATTATTATGTGTCGTAGTAATAAATCATGAATTCTTGTCTAACTTGAATGATGATGGAGGTGTTCTTAAGTTATGAAGTGTTTACAGTCTACTCTATTTATAAACCTGTGATTGTCTTGGCGAATAATAGGTATGGTTTTGATCTAGTTTTGGGAGTATTTCTGATGAGCATTGCACACACGCACGTTTCTGTCATGTATTGTTAGTATACGGGAACTTAGTCGAGCTCTATTTGGATTTAGTTGCATTCTTTGAGATATTTGCTTGCTAGTTGGTTTTGGTTAGTTTGAAGGGGATTATTGCATTTTCATATTAGTTGCATTCATGCATTGCATTGTTATTGCATTGTTTAGTTAGATGAATTTTGTGGGTACATTCGCTATAAGCCTTCACGAGACCTTACTCGTCCACTAGGGCTGCCTAGGGGTTTAAAGGGCTTGTTGCATATGCCAAATGCAACCGTGATCACCTACGGAAGTGGAACAAGTTAGTTGTATATAATATATTTGTTTATCCTTGAGGACAAGCATCGGTTTAAGTTTGGGGGTGTGATAAATGGATTTTATATCCATTTGAAACGTTCCATATCGGCGTAAATTGATTGACTTGGTCTCAAGTTTGTGGTAGTTTTAATGTGTTTTGTGTAGTTGTGCAGGATTGTTTCCATCGGTTAGGGTTGATGATTTCCATTGATTTTGGAATTGTAATTTGAGCTTGGAATGAAGAATGGAAGCTTTACTTATGCTACCTTGTTGATTATAAGTCAAGGGAATTGAAGAACGGGAAGTGACAAAAGAATCGGATGAGAAATGAGCAAATTGTGAAAGATTCGGATTTGCCGGTAGGTTGCGCAGTCTACACTGTTTTGGCCATATCTGGAGTTCTATAAGTCCGTTCGGGGTCCGTAAGCAGTCCACGCGAAGAGGAGAAGATTTTCTACAAAAGTGAACAGTGACCGACAGCGCAGACTGCGCTGATACTGCCCAGGGTGCGCTGCAACACGCTGGAAAAAATCCTAAATTTCTCCTATTTCGATTTTAAGTTGTATTTTTGGATTTTTCTTGCTGGAAAAGACTTCTAGGGCCTATATAAACATATCCTACCCTTTTAATTCATATCATTACTTAGAATTACTTAGAAACACTAGCATTATTATTATTATTCAGATCTTGTTTTATTATCATGGTTTCACTTGATCCCATGATGACGAGAGGTTCAATTTTGAACTAATCGTTGTCATGGGATTCTAACGGATTTATTTATGGAGCTTAGTATCTTGATGCTTTAAAGATCTGTGTGTGATGTATATTTGATATCCTCGTATGGTTATGCTTAATTGATAGATGCGTCGCGAACATCTAATTTGTTAATCTCTTGTGAAGCGAGAGTGGATCTTGAGATTTAGAACTTGCCATGCTAGCATAGGATAGGGTGATGTTTTAACATCATGATTTGTAGCATAAATAGAGATATTATGCTGCCCTATGTGATCTTAATAGACAACTTGTTCTTCAACCGTTATGTTTTCAAATCTTATAGAGATATAGGGTCTAAGGATAATTGGTATCTATTCATCTTCTATCTCTTTTGTGGATGTATGTTTAGTTTGGTATTCGTATACTGAGAAGTAACGTATACTTGTTTCGTGTTGTCCAATCAGATATCATAATCATTGCATATAGTGATCAAAGGCGTCAGATCTAAGCGAAGTATTTAATGAAGTTAGGTTCCCATGTTACTCTTGTAGACATAATTCGATTTTATTTCTCGTTAGTTAATTAATTCTTAGTTTGTTAATTTGTTTCTTATTTAATTTAGATAATTATAAACCCAAATTTATTTCTTGTCTAAGCAATTGAAATTGATCATACATTGTTGCTTGAGCATATTTACATGGAAATAGCCAGTCTCTGTGGGATCGAACTTAACTTATCGAATATTACTTGTGACCACGTGCACTTGCGTGCGGAACCCGGGCAGTGCCTCTGCACTTCCGGCCGGGCAGTGCCTCTGCACTTCCGGCCGGGCAGAGTTCTGATACCATTTATAACATCCGAGCCCACAACCGAATAGTTGAACCAATAAGGAGATGCAGCTGGTGAAATGGATCAAAGAAGAATGAAAGTCCTCCTTTCCAAGCTCTGCTCCGATCTACCACGGCTCCTTTTATATTAATAAAAGAGGGCTTAACGGCGCCTAGCCTATGGAGTGTCAACCCGATCCTAATCCTAAATCCTAGGGTTGACCAGTTCTTCTCTTTTAAATAAGACCCTTTTATTGAAAGAAAAGTGCGTCAGAAGGAGCTCCGGAGCCTGAGGTTTTATCGACTTCTTTATTCTATTGTGGCAGATGCATACCAAACCCAACAACCCACCATAGGTCAGTCCAAAAGTGCTAGCAAATTGGTACACATTAGTTGTTGACTTGTATCTATAAAGGCCCCAAACACTCTTATTCTTATCGATGTGGGATGTTACACTCTCATTCAAAAAATTACATCCCATAGAATCAAACATTTCTTTTAATAATTGATGCAAGTATAGTTTGAACTTGCATTATCAACCTTAACTGTAAACACTTTAGCAATTCTCCATTCTTTGAAACACATATCAATGTTCCTAGCTAAGAGCTCACCCTTATTTTCTTATGCAAGTTCCAATTTTGATCAATATAGTATTCCATGATACTCATATAATTAATCTTTTGTATTGAAGTCCAAGTGGTCGTGGTGATTTTAACTCTTTGACCCGACATCTTAAAAAATGTATACAACAATCTCGTGCATGCGATAATAAACGAGAGGGCACCATAAAAAATGGTTGAATAATTTGCATGAAATCAATAAACCCCTCACCCTCGACAAACTTAAATGGAAGTTCACAAATAACGATCATGGAAGCTAATTTAAGTCTAGAAGCTTTTTGATCAAAATATCATTTCTTAATAGTGTTACTGATTGCAAAGACAGCTATGTCTCGTATGATTCACCACTAAATGGAAGTTTTCTGCTAACTTTAAGATGACTATCAAGTGAAGAAGTGTCATTTGTACTACTATCAGAGCAATATACCTTTTTACAGTATTTACACATGGACTTCAAAGTGTGGTCCACATCCTGAAACTTGTTAAAATGATCGCACACTAACGACCTTGATTTAATAGACTTTCTTTTTCTCTTTGCAGAGCTTGCTTGAGTATTAGCACCATCAGAATCTCTCATCTTTGTGATTGTGACAATGCTGAAATTGGAAACAAAAAAAATAAAGAAATGCATTAACCAAGTAAACAACTTTTACATAAACAAGAATAATGTAGATAAAATGACTAAGCATTATATATTTATATACATACCAAATAGGTAAATAGTGAATTCAGAAAAGGAGAATAATAGAGTCACAATTAATCCTAGACCTAGTTAACAAAAAAGGATCCAGAGTATCTAATTAGATTATTAGAAGAAGAAGAAGAATAAGAAAAAGAAGAAGAAAAGAAATTAAAACAAGAATCAATGATACCTTCTATAGTTTCCATGGAATTGAATTGATATCTAGGTCGAGTATGGTGGAGGTCGGCATCACTTTTAGATCTAGGTCGTCTGTTTGATACTAACTATGCTCTATTTTTAGGAATAAGAAATAGAAAATAAATTAAATATGTTGATATAATGATATTATCATATTATACATATAATAAATATATTATACATAAGGGCATGATTCAAGTACTAGAACAATTTATGTGTGAGAATCATGAAAATAATTGCTGTGCACTCCTTTAAAAAGTGCAGAACAATTGTTTTGCATATTTTTCACATTTTTATTTATGTATTGTTCTGCTGCAAAACAATTATGTTCCCACGATGTTAATATGTATTTTCAATAGAGCGTGATCCTTATACATAATTTGAAAATAAATATATTAAATTCAATTACTTGATTTTATAACTGAACCGGGTTCTAAATATTTGTTCAAGCCGAATAACCGAAATGATCAAAATTTTGAAAAACAAAATCAAACCAAACAGAACTGAAAAGTGTCCGATTCGATTTTGTTGAGACCTAATATGATACAACACCCTTATTGAATATGTCTAGGTTGTATATTAAA
Organism: Saposhnikovia divaricata; assembly: GCA_036435485.1. Classification (NCBI taxonomy): domain Eukaryota; kingdom Viridiplantae; phylum Streptophyta; class Magnoliopsida; order Apiales; family Apiaceae; genus Saposhnikovia; species Saposhnikovia divaricata. Next base: position 43,210,465 of record CM071599.1, read on the forward strand.
TTTTTAATTGAAACATTTCTATTTAACCTTTTTTGAATAAAATCTTGAACTTCATATGGTTGTATAGTTTAATTTGATTAATTTCAATTTCATATTCTTTAGAGTTATTTTAAGTTGTTGGTTATTGTAAGTAATCATATGATATTTATTATAGAAATTTAGAAAAACTAAATACATCACCCATTTTTGATGTTTCACCTATTATAATACTAAATTACTGAATATTTTTCAAAGACAATTTTTTTTTTTTTTGAGTTTCAATGTACTACTTGACCATTCCGAAAATGGTCTTATGAGCTTGAATGAATTCAAAATTATAACATTTCACTTGAAGTGTTGCATTTATAAGTATAAATCAGTAATTAATTTTTACTATCAAATTGCCAATTCTTTTAATTTGAATGATTTTTGCTAGGTTGTTGGATATGAACCGGGTTATGGGTTCGGTATACATTGGGTTGCCCGCTTAAAAGTTGAAAAGTTATAAAAATAGAAGTTTTTAACTATTTATAGTGGTCAGCTAAACTTTTATAAATGAATGTTTTAGATGATAGGATATGATGACATCTTAATAACAAAAATTTAACAACTAAGATGAGTAATCATCTAAATGATTCTTTTAACTATATTAATACGCACATCACATTAATATGTACATGATGCGTAATCCTAGAAAAAATTCATGCTTCACACAATTGTTATGCTAGTTATTGTTGGAAATATTGATTAATACAGCAATATAGAGGCAATTATATAACATATTTAATAAGTCAAGGCGAAACAAACAATTAACGAAACAAAACATGAAGGTAAATAGCATACATATTAGTAACGAAAAGAACAAAGGAAAGACAGAATAAATACCCGGAGCCATAGCTTTATTTAACAAAGGTATCAAACAAATAAAAGTAAGATCAGCTGAGTCGCCAGGCCTTGCTAGAAGTCCCGACTGCTCTTGAAGAGATAATCGCCCCCACTTACACTGTGTCGGGATGCTTGCAACAACACTTCCAGGATAAAACATCACAGTAATCACAAGGCTCAACTTCGACTGGCACCTCAGTCACCGGAAAAACTCGCAAGCAGAGAAGCTACGGCCGAAGGGGAATAGAGAGTGTAGAGAGGAGAAGAGAATGTAGGGTGTGGTGTATCTAAAATCAGCAGCTTAGCTCTCTATTTATAGGAGAGGCCAAGTGTAACTAAAACCCAAACCAAACCAAACATACCCAGTATATCCCGCTCAGAGCAGGGTCTGGGGAGGGTAGGATGTACGCAGACCATACCCCCACTTTTAGAGCGGGGAGGCTGTTTCCGTGTAGACCCTCGGCTAAGTGCCCGACATACAAAGAGTGTGGTAAATACAAAGGAAACCAACTGATACGGAAATGATCAAAGCCATACCTGAGCCCATGGCGTTCTCCACATGGGGCATACATGTCTGCGATGATTTATGATACTCATACCTTGAAGCGCTCCAAGCACACGAAAATCCTGCACAGAGACAGCACCGAGCCAGGATCCCTGAGACTGCAAAACCAGAAAACAGAAGACACTAAAAGCGCAAAGTGAGACAGCTACAGCCGAACTACTACAAAAACGCTAACCGAGACAACCCAATTCTGAGGCTCTCGACAACCGATCCGCACCCTAAAAGAGAATCCACCACTCTGATACGCCGCCTCCAAGCAGACCTATCTGCTAACAAGGTCTCATTTAAGTCTAACGCCTTCAAATCCAGCCTGAGCTGCTCTTCCCACGACCTCCTCGGTCTGCCTCTCCTCCTCGCCCCACCAACCGAAAGACTCTCGACCCTCCTCACTGGGGCTCCAACCAGTCTCCTACGAACGTGGCCGAACCATCTCAACCTTCCTTCCCTAAGTTTCGCAGAAAAAGGCGCCACTTCAAGTTCGCTCCTAAACACCGAATTTGGGATTCTGTCCAACATCGTGCGCCCACAAGACCACCGCAACATCCTCATTTCCGCCGCTTCCAGCTTGCTAACGAGGGCCTTCTTCTCCGCCCAACACTCCGAACCATATAACATCGCAGGACGGATAGCCGCTCTATAGAATTTCCCTTTCAACTTTAAAGGGACTTTCTTATCGCACATCACCCCTAACGCTGCCCTCCACCTTAACCACCCTGCCTTGATACGATGCGTGACATCGGCTTCAATCTCACCTTCCTTCTGGATGATCGAACCTAAATACTTGAACTTGTCCGTCTGCGCGACGATCTGGTCTTCAATCCTAACCTCCACCCCTTCTTCGCTGGCCTCACCACTGAAGTTACACCAGAGATACTCGGTTTTAGAACGGCTCATACGTAACCCTTGTGACTCCAAGGTAGATCTCCAAAGCTCCAATTTCTCGTTCACCTCCCCCCTCGATTCCGCCACTAGCACGATATCATCCGCAAAGAGCATGCACCAAGGGACAGCATCTTGAATCCCTCGCGACATGACATCAAGGATAAGGGCGAAAAGAAAAGGACTAAAAGCCGACCCCTGATGGAGCCCCATCTCAACAGGGAAGAAACGGGAGTCCCCCATTGGGGTCCGAACGCAAGAGCTAGCTTGGGAGTACATGTCTTGTATCACCCTAACGTACGCCGACGGCACTCCCCTCTCCTGAAGGCTCTTCCAGATAGCTTCATGGGGTATGCTATCATACGCCTTCTCAAGATCAATGAACACCATATGAAGATCTTTGCGACGATCCCTGAACTTCTCCATAAGGCGTCTAACGAGATGAATAGCCTCGGTCGTCGATCTCCCAGGCATAAATCCAAATTGATTCTCTGAGATTTTAACTACTCTTCTAATCCGACTATCAACCACTCTCTCCCAAAGTTTCATAGTATGATTGAGTAATTTAATTCCCCGGTAGTTATTACAACTCTGAGCATCGCCTTTATTCTTGAAAAAAGGGACCACGACACTACGCCTCCATTCAGCTGGCATCTTAGCACCCAAGAGTAGAACATTGAACAGATCTGCTAACCATTGAATGCCAACCTCACCAAGACAAAGCCAAACCACGACCGGGATAAGATCCGGGCCAACCGCCTTCCCTCTAGCCATCTTCTGCAAGGCACCCTTGACTTCATCTTTGCTGATGCGCTCACAGGAATAGATAGAAAGCACAGGCGAAAGAGAGACCTCACGCTCCACCCCGACACCACTCCTCCTAGCCTCGTTGAAAAGATTATGAAAATACGAACTCCACCTCTCCTTAATAGCATCTTCATTCAATAATACTTGGCCTGAATCATCCTTAATAAACTTAACAGATCCCAGGTCGCGCCGCCCTCTCTCCCTAGCTTTAGCTAGCTTAAAGAGGGCATTCGCTCCTTCCTTGGAATCTAGGCGCTTGTACAGCCCTTCATAAGCCTCCTCTTTAGCTTTCGCCACTGCCTTTTTTGCCTCTCGTCTAGCCACCTTGTATGCTTCCAGCTTCAAAAACCTCTCCGGCCCTGCGCAGGTCGATAAAAGGTCTTTAAAGAGCGCAAGTTTAGCCTTAACTTTCTTTTGAACCTCCTCGTTCCACCACCACGACTCCTTATGGCCGCTGCACCTACCTGAGGAAACCCCCACCACCTTCTCGCCCACGCTCCGGATGGCCTTAGCCATCTTGGTCCACCTGAAGCTATCATCTCCCCCACTCGCAAAACAACCTTCGTTGATCAGGGCCTCCCTGAATTCCGCCGCCTTCTCGCCCTTCAAGTCTTTCCAAAGGATTCTTGGTCTGAACTCTCTCTTCCTGCGAACAACTCGACCCTCCATGGATAGATCCATGGCCAACAGCCTGTGCTGGGAAGCACACGCCTCACTCCTGAACACCTTGCAATCCACGCATGCTCTAGCGTCCCGGCTGCGCACCAGTAAGAAATCGATTTGAGTGGTGCGTCCCCCGCTACTAAAGGTGATTAGGTGCTCAGCCCTCTTGTGAAAAACAGAATTAACAATAACCAACTCCTGGGCCGAAGCAAACTCCAACAGTGCGGACCCACCACCCAATTAATTTTGTAACTGCCCATTTCATTTAATAAAACGAAACGGTCGATTAAAAAATAAATAAATCGTAACATTTAGCTTTATTCACATTTCAGTTTTAATATATTAATCCGAATATATTATCCTGTCCAGGTTCATTCTAATATTTATATTTTGAATATACTTCGGTTACAGAGCCCAACTAGTCCATCATAGATTTAGTAGTTGAATTAATGTGTGTGATTCTATATAAAGCCAACAACCCTTTTATTTATTTCAATGTGGGACAAATACACATTCTCATTTCAAGCTTATTCAAGCTACTAACTTCAACTCCATTTCTCTATGGATTTCACTAAGAAAATTACTTAGACCCATACATGAAAATTTAAGTCCCCATAGTTAGGAACAATTTCCAATCGTTAAAATTCGGAATTAACATCAAGAACATAAAATACTTATGCTCTAAAAACTCCATTTTCTAACAGTTATTTCATGATACTAATCGTAATTTTTTATGATTTGTAGCAATATATTTTTATTCTAAAAAATATTTTATTTAATCTGGTCATTAACTTTTTTTATATAATCCGCTTTCATTATATTAATATGAATTCTGATATAAAAAGTTAATTGTAAATTTATAAAAGAAATTCACTACTAATGTATGAAATTTACTTCATGAATGGTCAAATAAATTGGCGAATATTTCATCTATGAGTTCTATAAGTTTATTAAATTTTGTTGTCTAAAAATTACATATGCTTATGTGTAATTTTTTTATCAACTTTCATTTATATATATGTTAGCAAAATATGAAAGCTTAATTTTTTTTTAAAAAAAGGGATTTCAATTGATTAAATAAATAAATAATAATAAAATAAAATTCAAATAAAAAAGAGAAAATAAAATTCACATTAATGATATCTATAATTTAAAAGATATAAATGTATCTATATATTATTAAGAAATAGTATCCATATATATTTCACAAGATATAAGCAGAATATCCCAAGAATGTATTACAATTATATTATTATATATAATAAGCGTAACAGGGATCTTATGGTCACTGTACTACCAAAATAATCTCAATAGTCGAATTTAATATTTTTAAAAATAGACGATAAAGATTTTATCATATTAAAAAGGAAATTATAATCTAAAAAGGATATCACTGTTCTGCCCAAATAATCTCAACCGTTGAATCTAATATTTTTAAAAAATAGACGATCAAGATTATATAATCTAATATTTTTACAATGGACGATCAAGATTATATCATATTAAAAGGAAATTATAATCTAAAAAAGATATCATTTTACTACCCAAATAATCTCAACCGTCGAATCTAATATTTTTAAAAATAGACGATCAAGATTATATCATATTATAGAGGAAATTATAATCTAAAAAGGATATCATTAAAAAAGGTTGTATAAATTTATTTACAATTTTCCTTCCATTGCATGTTTTTTCCTACCTTTTTCTTTGATTACTTTTAAGTGTCTGTAATGTATAAGATTTTGTTTGTTTCATAAAATATTTAACTAATAATGAGAGATTTTGTTTGTTTCATAAAATATTTAACTAAAATAATGGTAGTACATCATTCAATCATATTTGTGTTGTAATGAAGTATAGCAGAGCAGCCATGGAAGAGTTCGTGGATATAACCAAGGTGACAATTTCTTTTTTAATTTTCTCAAATTTCGAGTTTGTGATAGAACCAAGGTGACAATTTTTTTTATTTTTAATTTCCATGACACCATATATAAAAATAGTAATTTTTAAAATAAAACACATAAAAATTAATTTATTAAATAAAGAAAATTAAAAAAACCGTGCATCGCACCGATTATAAGCTAGTAAAGAATAATATCTGTACATGTTCTCTCTTTGGACTTAATTTTTATTTGTTCATATAATATGGACGAGTATATATCAATACTGATAACAAAAGCAAGTAGGAATAAAACATTCAACCACCTGTCAAATTATTATGAAAATTAATGACCATTTTGAAGTCAATGATTGTGTGAATCCAAATTTAACTTTAGAATATTGCTAGATTCAAATGGAGCCATACATAAAAAAAAGAAAAAGAAAAAAAAAGGTAAACATACCTATTATATTTTATGTCAGAAATCATCCAAAAAGATAAAAGATTAAAAAAAGGTATCGACAACTTTTAGGATAATATAAAATACTATTACATGCATTTTCTTGTTTTCCGTATCCAAACCAAACATATAAAATTCACCGGGTCGGAGGGAGTATATATTAGCACATTGATACAAGCATAAAGAAACTTAAAGACAACAAAATTTTTGATACCAAATTGTTACTGATTTTTCAGATATCTTAGTCAATTTGTCAAAAATGAAGAACTATAACATTTTGGTGGTGGATGATGACACAACATGCTTACTTCTGCTAAAAGCACATCTTGAGAAATGGAATTATGAAGGTAAATTTCAAACTTTTTAATTACGAATTATATATGTAAATGTTTGTATGATTTTAATTTATTATACAGAAATATGCATGATCTAAAATGTTGTTTGTACACATTCTACAATCCAGTATTTGTTTGTTAATTTATTTCAATTCATAAAATTATTGTTGTATTTTATATAATTTGTTACCTAATATCTGTTAATTAACTTGTCATAAACATAGATCTGTATGTTTGTATGTGTTGTTTTGACAGTCATAGATCTAAATGTTTAAAACGTGTTTAGTTTTAAGATTTAATTTATTTTGTGGAATATCAACACTTATTAATATTGTTATTTTCAATTGTATGGCTTATGAAGTCATTTAAAAATGGACTACGTGCCTTGTAAATCTCAATTCACAAGTTAGACCATTCGTGTATATTACAAGTATATCATTTTCTTATATGAAGTAATTGTTTGATGAAGTATAATAATTGTTATAGTGATTGACTTATTCAAATTATTTGAAATTGTTATATATGTTTAACTAAGTTTTCACAAAAATAAAAGTAATTGTAAGAGCATAATCTTAAATTTTTGACTATTAACAATTGATATAGTACAAATTTAAAAAATAAATTAAACCTTCAAATTATATGTCTAAATCAATAATTTTGAAAACGGAGGAGGCTGATAACAAGGGACCTTTTTAATTCCACTTTCTTTTTTACAAGCAGCTAGTTGGGGATATAAATTAGAATTTTAAAGATAGGAGTTGGCAAAATTTGTGTTTTTATATTCTCCCTAGTGCCACTTATTTTTATTATTTTTACTAAACTTTGATTAAATTGATTTATTTAATTATGAGAAAAACTCATATTATATAATAGATATATTTTTAAAAAATCAAATACTGACATAAAGTATACTTATCGTATTATAAGATTTAATTTTCAAATTTATTAAAACATGAAAAATTATTAAACTGAAAAATTAAATTACTATTTGAGATCAAAATTTGGTTATTTTTGACCATCAAAAGTTAGGATAGAATAAGTAGGAGGGAAGTTAGGATAGAATAAGTGGGAGGGGGAATGTATAAAAAGGTGATGTATTTGGGTTTATGTGAAAATTTTTAAAATTTTATTTACCAAACAAAGTATTAAATATATCTTATACAATTATTTAGTGCTTTTTTATAGTTTCATTTTTAATATTTATTTAAAAACATTGTTATTTAAAGAATATAATTATGCTCATGATCCTTTTTTTTTTGTTGGTCATGACCCTTTGAATATTATCTACTAATTTCTTTGTGACTCCTTTATTGATACGGGGACGTTTTTCCGATCAGTCCCTCACTAATGTGGCTACTGATTTTTGGATGTTATTAATTTCAGTTACAACAGTGGATGATGCACATGAGGCTTTGTACATGCTAAGAATCAGATGTTATGATCTCGTTATATCAGACGTTCACATGCCAGGCATCAATGGCATTGAACTACTTCAACAGATTGATGAAGAATTTCATTTGCCTGTCATTAGTAAGCCCTACATAAATTACACTCATATATGTGCATTTTATATATCTACATTAAATTAAGTTGATAATCATTGTACTAACTAAAATTGAATTTATGGGAACAGTGATATCAGCTGACAGAAATGCAGAAATTATGTGCATGATGAAAGGCGCTCAACGATTTCTGGAAAAGCCTATAGAGGCTAATGATCTGAAAGAAATATGGCAGTTCATTGTGTGGTGGAAAGCACATAATAAGGATAAGAACACCGCCGTCATCACAGAAAACAATGAAAGCTCTCAAGGAGGTGTGGAAGATCATCTCAATGGTCATGATGATAATATTAATGCTGATGGCAATAATATTAATTTTGAAAATGTGTTATCTTCTGCTGCTGTAGGTACTGGTGGTGATGTTACGAAAGGTAGGAACTCCGTAATTCGAGATGATAATATATACAGAAGAGGACACGTATAGTTACTTACTGTTTTGTTTTGCTAACGAATAGTTGTTTTGACACAGGTAGCAGGAAGAAGAAACTTTTTTGGACAACTGAGCTCCACAGCAGTTTCGCGGAAGCTCTTGTAGTAGTTGGTTATGAGAGTAAGCTATCTTATGCCTATTTTGAGTACGAATGTCACCTTTTACATGCAGGGCAGGATTTACTATTATATTTGAAGGGGGACACTATAATTTTTAGAGAGGCGGACATGTGTCATGTGTCCTCTGTGCCATTTTCTAGTTCTCCCATGTATATATGTGTGTGTGATGTTTAAATTAAATTTTTTGCAGATGCTGTTCCTAGTAACATTATAAAAAACATGAAGGTGTCCGGAATAACCCCGGATCAAGTAGCAAGTCATTTACAGGTTTCTAAATAATGTGTTGTATTGCTATGTGACTCTATATATGTGCCCTTATCTATATGGAGTCGTCTCAAGTCCAAAGCATTTCTTACATATTGTTCATTAAAATGCAATTGCAGAAATACCGAATGTTCCTACAACAAGTTCTTGATGGCAAAATACATATTCAGTGTAGCAAATGGATAGATCTTAACTATAATTCAAGTATTGTCCCTGGAAATCCAGACTTGTTGCTACTCAATCAACTCATTGAGAAGCGGAGAAAAGGGGCCTTGGCAGTTGATACAAATGTTCAGTTTCCAAATGGGTCTTCATCATCAGGTCAATACAGACCATTGCCACAATATACTAGAGCTGGTGAGCTAATTATTCTCATAAAGGAAACTAATTTAAATTTTTTTTGAAAATAGGTATTATTTACAAAGATTAGTTTTGCTTGTCATTTGTGTAGAGGCATATTCTTCTGCGAATGTAGCTTCAAGGGAGCTGGGCAGTGCTACTTTTCCAAATGGTTATAATGAAAACATCAAGAGTAGCAGTACGTCTAGTTATATCCCTGATATGGGTGAAATGGGCTATTATAACGAAAACACTTTGGTTCAAGAGTTAAACAACTATCCTGAGATTGGAGGACTATTTGGAGGAGGTATCAATGATATGATTTCTTCTGCAAACAATCTTGCACCTTCTGGTACTACTCCCTTATGTAATAACTTTGACGCTCAACAATCAATCAACCTGGGTGGGCAAGGCAGCAGTGACGTTACTTATGGAAATAACGTCAGCACTGGTCAGGTAACTCAAGTATGATACGTAACATGGCTACTATATATATATATATACTCCTTTTTCATCTTAAAGTATGAGTTGTTCATTAATTCGGATTTTAATCATCTTTCAGTTGGGAAATAACTATGGGGATCCAAGTATTGGAATTTCATTCAATGCAAATCAGTTTGGAAATAACTCAACTATGAATGCACAGGTATGTATAATAACTTACTCTACTTTAAACATGATTGTGAATGCATTAGCTACACCACTTTTAAACTTTAACTCTATTTTCACTTTTCATGATTGGTTTGATACTTCATTAAATATCTATTACATATACATCAAGGAGTTAGAGTTTGTTACATATTGTACTAATCTATCATCATGTTATTGTGTAGTGTCCGCAGCAGCCTGGCGGTGAACAACTGACGGATGGAAGCTGGCCTTTCAACAATAATGGGTCTAACTTCAACTTCAACTGAAGTATATACATTCTGCGCGAGGATGGCATGGATAAATTACTTTGTTGTACATTCTGCGCGAGGATGGCATGGAGTACTTGGCGGATATTATGATCCATGAAGATACATTGTTTTGTTGAAGTTTTATTCACTGTTATGTGCTACTCAAGTTGAAGTTTCTTGCGTTGTTATTTGGTTTTTTTAACCTGACATAATGAACGAGATTATAATTTGGTGTTGTGTTTCTGGCATGTGTTTAGCTTAACTTTGGTAAGCGTTTTTCTTTTTCTTTTCTGAAGCCATTGAGTTGGTCATTATAAATTATTCAAGAAACCTATATCGCCCCTTTTCATAAAAAAGATGGACTTTGGAAGCAATTCTATTTTGCCCAAAATCAATCATGACCTGAACTAACACTGTCCTCGCTGCATGACGATAGTCACCTGTGAGCCTGTAAGGGAAACCAGCAGATTGAGTTACTTTGACCGTTCTTCGATCCTACATGAATTTGGACATCTTATGAATGATAATATATATAGTCTAATAGCTGTGTTTTTGTTTGATTACATCTCTTTTATACATCAAATATTTATATAGAGTCCCACTCCTTAGAGAACCAACTTACATAGAGTCCATGTGGAGACCCATCATCTGACCATAAATCAACCAACGGTTGTGATTAAAACAATTAAAAAAACAAAAATAAATTAAAAACAGAAACAAAACCCACGCCTTGAAACGAGCAAATATACATGCACACTCTAACCACCTCAGCTCACAACTCTCTGCAAATATACACACGATACATACAAGCTTACGTCGGAAACGAGAAAAGGTCGAAATAGCAACACAATACGCCTTGAAATTGTGATTTCATCTTCAAATCTAGTTATCAAGGTAATGATTCTGTAATTTTTTAGAGTTTATTTCATAATCTAACTCGCATTTTTTAATTTTTTCGGGTTAAACTCGAAATAGATGTTTGGGAGAAGAATAGGTAATTTTTTATCTAATTCAAACTTTGATTCTATAGTAGAACTCGAAATTAATAGGTAATTGGTAATTATATGATTCTACGGTAGAATAGAATCAGATCTGATATATTTTTGTGTTTTGTGTATTTTGCTTCTGCTATAGAACCATGTTTATTTTTATATTCCTTGGCTTCATTTTGTTTTGTGTATTTTGATTCTAGTATAGAATCATATTTGTACTATTAGTTGTTTTTTGCTTTAAAAAATGTATATGCATGCTTAACTCGATCTGATTCTACAGTGATTCTACACGTGGTTCTGTAATAGAACCAGTTTTGTGTATAAACCGCAAGGAATAAATTTTGTTTATGTAATAGAACCAAAATTTCTGTTGTACATGTGGTTCTGTAAACGAGTTTTAGTTGTTTATGTTGTTTATGTGGATCTGATATTTTTTTTTTTGTTTTGTGTATTTTGATTCTACTATATAATCATGTTTATGTTGATATTCTTTGGCTTCATTTTTGTTTTGCGTAAATTTTTGATTCTACTACAGAAGGTAATTTGTCTACTTGTAGTTTTTGATTCTACCATACAAACATGTTTCTATTTGCAGCTGTATATAACTTGTATAGTAGAATCGCATGAGTTTCAGGCTTGTAATCACATGTATGTGTTGTGCCTAGATTTTGATTTTACTATTGAAGCATATTTATGTCTTTGTAGTTTTTTGATTGTACTATAGAAGCTTTCTTTACTTATACTAAACTGCTCTTCCCTTCTCTACTTATACAACTCTGTAGTAGAATACTAATTTAATAGCTAATTGAAATTTATGTGTTATCAATTTAAAATCATTTTTTCTTGCTTAAGTTTTGATTCTGTAGTAGAATACTAATTTAATAGCTAATTGAAATTTATTCGTTAATAATTAAATAGTGTACTTGTCGTTTTGTAATGGAACCAAAATTTACTAGGTTTGTTTCTTCATCTGCTGGAAATGAAGGGCCTCGTCCCGGTACATTGCACAATGGCATTCCATGGCTGTTGGTTGTTGACAGTTAGACTACATAGCCAGATCAACATAGTCTCATTGTATAATTTTATTTTAAAATTAAAGTTCTATAATAGAACCAAATTATAGTAGATTTGACTGATTAAGCTTGTTTTATAGCTCCATGTATATTTGGAGGTCTGAAATTTGGTTCTACATTAAAACAACTACCTGTATATTTCAATGTGTACATTTGTATATTTGGTTCTATTTAATGTGTTTTAATATGGTTGCATTGTAGAACCAAAAAAACAGAATACAATTGATTCTACATACGCTTCATTTAAAAATTTTCAGAATTATGCTTTATAGTGGAGGCCTTGACAAAAGTTTAAGACTCTGGTGGGTGCCAAAGTACTCAGTTGATAAACCAGATGGATCTTCTGTAAAAAAAAGAGTAGCAAAAATAGTCTAATTTCATTGTACTAGCTTGTGAGTGTTCGTCATAGCACTGGTCCGTTTTATAGCGTCATAATTGCTTGTTTATGTAGTTAGCTATTTTGGTCGACAAAGAAGGCGATGATAGGTGCTTGTCCTGGTCATTTTGTTTGTTCATTGTGAAGTATCTACAGGTGATATTTGGTTTGATTACAGGGAAAAAGTGAAAATTTATAGGATACAAAGACAGTAGGATAACATTGATTGTTTCATCTTTTGTTTTACACACAAGTTATACATTTGTTTGGAAGTCTGCAGTACGAGTTTCTGGTGTTTTTAGATTTCAATCAAAATTTCATCACAGTTTGACACTAACATTCAATGTTTCTTCTATGAACTCAATGCATCAGTTGTTTCGAAGATTCCTTAACAGCTCTGTTGTGTTTGCCTTGAAATTGTTTTATAGATTCAGAATGTTTGTTTTAAAAAAATTCCAGGTACGCGTTCCGGGAATCGATTAAAACTTGGACCAAAAAGTTTTTCAGACAGGAGAACGAGAATGAAAAGAAAATCTGTAAAGAATATTAACATAGAAGAAGAGTTGAACACAAACACATTTGATCAACATCGAAGGTAAAGGAAAACATGATTTTTGTTTTTCCACTTTGTTGTCTTGAGTAGTTATGATTTCCTTTGCTTAAGAAAACATAATGATGTTAATATATTTGTTTTTATTGAAGTACTGTCTGGAAAATGATACCAAGCAAGAAAATAGAAGGCTGCATATGTTTTGACCCTTTTTGGTACAATTTATATGCTACGAAGAAAAAAGAATCTATAACTAATGTAATGTACTGGATCTCAATCGAAAGCGTTTTTGAGAAACGATATGTGTTCGTTCCAATGTGTCAAGCGTAAGTAAATATTTAAGAATCAATTGTTTTTTTCATATTATTTGCATCCATCCATTGAATAATTCTGATTAGTTTCAATTTTGTTTAATGACAGGAACCACTGGAATCTAGTGATTCTATGCAACTTGGTAAGGATCTGAATAGCACAACAAGTCCATGCATATTGCTACTGGATTCACTTCAGAAAGCAAACCCCGAAATGCTTGAAACAGATATTAGACGGTACTTATTAGTTTATATAATTACTTTATAACAAGTAGAAAGTATAATTAAATCTGACTTGTTTTTGCTAATAATTTCATATTTTACAGGTTTGTCATTGATATTTACAAGAATGAGCACAGAGAAGGATATGATGACGTCCCATTCATGGTTCCAAAAGTCCCACAGCAGAAGGATGGTACAAAATGTGGGCAATATGTGTTGTACTATATATACAAGTTCATATTGTCATGTCCAGAGCATTTCAATGTTAAAGAAGACTATCCAGGATTTGTAAGGATGTTTCTATGCTTCAAGACTTTTATACCGTTCAAGTGTTTTGATTATTAGATTTAATTCTACTATGGAACCTTAACACTGTTCTTTATTGTTATTCGTACCAGATGGATGAAAGATGGTTCAGTGACAGTGATGTTCAAATTTTTTTTTTTAAAGCATAGCATCTGGTCCAAATGAAGAAATTGAAAATGAAGACAAAGAGGAAGATGTTGGTGCAGAACCAGATGTTTCAAAGGAAGCTGATTTGGAAAAAGGTATGAACAAAGTTTATAAGCCAAGTCAGATAATGTGGAGTTGGTGTAATATATGTTCTTTTAAGTAGGTTGGAAATGAGATAAGATAAGGGAAATGTCGAATGTCGAACATTTTCGGGATCCATTTTGGGATATGTACATTACTCTTAGAATATATCATCAAAAGAAATCCACAAGCATATACAAGATAATTAATTAAAATGACATAAATTTGCATGAATTAGATCGAATTATAGTTATGAATTGGAGAAAAGATAGAAATCAGAAATTAATGTATACACATATAAATAAATACAAGAGATTGTGAGTACCTTAGGGATAGGAATGAGAAACACTTGGCTTTTGTTTAATCTCCTGTGAGGAATTGAAGCCTGCTTGGGGGGTTGGGGGTTGCAAAGGAGAGGTGTTCGTTTATGGACAGTTGGTATGTCGTCTATGTGCATCACTGAATGTATATATAGTGCTGGGAGATCCCTTGTTAATAAATTATTCTACTAGCTTATATGTCCTTTTAAGTAAGTTGGAAACCAAATAAGTTTTTGTGACGGTATTATTGCATATATGAGCATTCTTTTCCTAGAATCTTTAGCTAATTAGTTTTTTTTAATCCATCTAATGAAGATATAGGTGCAAGTACTCCACCTGTAAATGATTTGTTTCAAAGAAGCGATGCTCTACGTGCATTGGTGGTATATACTCCAGAGAGCTCGCAGCCAGAGAGCTCACAAGAAATGTTTAAAACAGTCCAACCACCACTAGAAAATGTGCACCAGAATGAAACTCACAAAGGGGATTCTGTGAGTTTCATTAATGACTCAGATTTTGAACGTAATAAAACGAAAGCTCCAAGGAGAGTGAGGATAAAGGTGAGGGTAAACAAAACACCTTCGAGGCTTAGAGCTGATAAAGATGATGGCCCTGAGGTAATTGCTGTTTCTGATGTGGGAAAAGGAAAAGAGCCAATCGAGATGGAAGAAAAGGTAGATGCTGAAGTCGATGAGCAACAGATTGTTGAAATTTCTAAAGTAAAGAAAAGGAAAAAGCAAGATCAGGTATTAAAACTATGCGGTAATTGTGATTATATATTTTTATGTTCATGGTTTTGCAGTAGAATCAAAAAAAAAAAATTTGGATCTATAGTAGAATAAAGTATAACTAATACAATGACTAACTTGGATTGCATCAGGGTAAAACAACTGCTGCAGCAAAAAAGAAAGGAAAATCGTCTACTATCATAAGTGATGATGATAGTGATTTCGAAATGACTCTACCTAAGAAAGAAAGAGGGACAGAGGAGGGGAAGAAAAGAAAAGCCCGAGTGCGGGTATTTAACAATATTGTAATTATTTAGTTTGTTGTCTTACATGAAGAAAAGAGTGTTATTTTGTTTGGCAGCCAAGGTCCAGTTGATCAACAGAAACTGGATTGGCTTGGTTTCAGGCAGTCACCTTATTTATTTTGACACCATATTTTCTCCTTGTTGTTTCTGTCAGACAAGTCAGAAGAAAGGGAAGAAGCCAAAGAACCGGGCCGAAAAATCAAACAACCACGGGGAAGCAGAAAAAGTGAATTTGAGAGCGTACCCATCTACATTCACAGCCGTGGTGGAAGGGCTGTCTACTGCTCAGAAAGAATGGGTGACCAAAGCAGGGTTTGGACATTTGCTTTCTTTTTCGATTAGGGGGAAGATGTTTCCGCATTTTCTGGCAGCAAAATGTCTATGGTGGTATGACCATATGCAGGGTTACATGTTTCTGGTTCCTGATCGCAAACTCAAAGTCACAGAAGAAGGCGTTGTTGATGTACTAGGTCTTCCAAGAGGAAAAGCGGATGTTTTTTTTGATGGTGATAATGAAAGAATATCTGAATGGAAAAACCAATTTCCGGGAAAGCTAGCTAGCAGAATTACCGAGAAGGAGGTTAGTGATAGAATAGAAGTTTCTACCGTGGCGGATGATAATTTCAAGCAAAATTTCATGGTATTGATGACCAACCTGTTTATCAAATCAAACAAAACGTCATTTGTCTGCCCAAAAGTATTGAAATTCAATGGAAATTATGATGACGCAAAAGACTATAACTCGTACAAACCAGTAATAGAAGGTTTGCTAACTGCTCATGAGAGTTGGTGGGTAAATCCACGTACTCAGTTCTACACCGGTTCGCTAGTTTTCATACTTGTAAGTAATAATCATTTAAGTTTATGATTATTTAATTAAAAGTATTCTTCAATTGTAATGTCACCTAATGCATTGTAATGTTGTACATTGTAGTATTTCTACCTTTCCCGGACAGAGAACAATTTAGTCACTGTAGAAAAAACATATCTCGCTTTCATTGGATGGGTTCACTCGAGGGTGAGAGAAAGGAATATCAATTATAGATTGTCACACGTCTCCTAAGTCAACTCGATCTCTTTGATAGCTATCCAATCTCCAAAGATCTCGCTTCCATATCAATCTTCAATTGATCTCTAATATCTTCTGTTGACTTCGTACGCACTGCTTCTAGACAGACTTTACTAAACTCTGTCCAGCTTCTGTCAGTCAGACTTTACTAAACTCTAACTTCCTTCC
The DNA here is from genome assembly GCA_036435485.1 of Saposhnikovia divaricata. Classification (NCBI taxonomy): domain Eukaryota; kingdom Viridiplantae; phylum Streptophyta; class Magnoliopsida; order Apiales; family Apiaceae; genus Saposhnikovia; species Saposhnikovia divaricata. The sequence continues at coordinate 43,227,178 of CM071599.1, forward strand.
AGTTAAACTCTGATATTTCACTGTTACACTTAAACACTGAAACATTACATTAATTATATCTAACAATCTCCCCCAACTTGTTTATTAGCAAAAATGCACAAGTTAATAGATAATTGATGATGTCAAAAACAAATAATCATATACAGTGTTTAACAACTAAACAGAGTTTAAACTGTTACTTAACAAAATTACAGAAAATATGAAAAACTTACAGAGCATAAATTACTTAACCCTTTCAACATCCCATGCTGTCTTCAAGTACTCTGTTAGCAATCTCTCTTCTGCAACTTCAAGTGCTCTTTCCATTTCTAGCTTGATCTCTCGAAGCTTAGAATCTGTACCATCTGTCTGATAAATGGCCGATCTCAGATCATAGATGCTGTTCTTCTTCATTTCATTTACAAGTCTGATAAAGTATGACTTTGCTGATTCTGAATTAAATTCAAGCACAGTGACACCCAAATCAGTTCTCAGCTTAGCACTGTTTCTCTTCATTTCAACCATTCTTCCATTGTAGTCTAAGTACTTTGGTACATATTCAGACTTGTCTTTAATTCCACAAATGATCTTTGATCTTTCCATCTGGTATCTGAGCACTTCTGCAGCTTGATAAGTAGGACTGTTATTCACCTTGAAAATATGTAAGACATACTGCAGTTCTTCATACATCTTCAAATGAATATCATGCTCTCCAATTTTGTAGACAGTCCCATCCTCCATGAAATATAGCAGAAAGTCTTTATTTAGACTTCTTTGATGGATCAATTGTACTGATTCCAGCTTGTCCAAATTAACTTGAGGGACACCTTTGCCTGGAGCAGCCAGTGATGAATGATCTCTAGGAGTAATATTCAAAGTCCTTTCTCTGTTTGACCCTAAACCAGCAAAATCACGAGGTTGCTTAGCAATCATTGCTCTTCTTTGAAAAATATCACCTCCTTGAACTTGCTCAGTATTATCAGGAATAGTAGGTCTCATAAAACCATGAATTGGAAGAGTAGTTTGTACAACATGTGTAGAAATAGAGGTTGTAACTTGCTTTGACTTCTTTAAACTCTTATCATCTTCAACAACTTTTCCTTTAAGCTTTAATCTAGCCTCATCTGCTGTTGGTTTTCTTGAATGAGACAATCTCTGATCAGCATTGACATTTTCATTGATCTTAATGCCTTTAAGAACAGGTCTTGTTGCTTTTTCAACTTTCTTCTTGAATTTCCCAGACTTAAGCTTTTTCTCATGTTCAGCTTTAAGTCTTAGCTCTTCAGCCTTTACATCTTCTAGAGTGACATCATTTCCATGTTCTTCAAGAAACATGTTTGCAGCTAACTCTGTATCATTCTGTGGATCTTCAGCAGTGTTTTCTTTAGCAGAGTTTACTCTAGACCTTGTGATTGTTCTTTTGGTTCTATCAGATCCACCTCCATCTGCAGCATCATCCTTCCTCTCCAAGGATTGAAGTTGTTTGCAAGCAGTGTTTGCAACTTTCTCCCCCTTTTTGACATCATCAGGAATCAGGATGGAGGTTAGCAACTCCAAAGAGTTTGCAATGGAATCTATTTTGGTAGCCACCACGGTTTGATTTTCTTCCACCTTGGCCAATCTAGCTGAATAAGTTTGATGTCTAAGAGTAGCTTCCTTCTCCCTCTTGAAATCAATTTCAGTAATATCTCTTCGAAGGCCATTAATATCTTCTGCAGCGGCATCAAATCGTTTATTAAGGGCTTTGACCTGAACAACAGTTGCCTTCAAACAGGAAACAATGTTAGGATTTTTAATTTCATCTGTAGCCTTTTTCACAAAGTCTGCTGCCCTGCCAATTGGAAAAATGCAATCTGATTTATGCCATCTGGCAGCTGATCTTTCAAAGTGTTCTCTTTCAAGATCATGACATGTAGGAACCTCAGGACCAGACACAGGATAGGCTTGCACCTTGGCATTAATTTGTACTGGTCCCTGAGTGGAAACAGATTTGGCACTGTCCTCTTCTTCATTTGTAACACTTGTCTCAGCATTGACAGTGTTTAAGGAATTATGTTCAGGAAGAGTCTCTGCAACTGCAGGATCGACAGTGTTTAGCATAGGCTGTGTCTCAACATTACCAGCTTCATTTGTAACACAAGCTTTCTCAACATCAGCAGCTTCATGTGCATGCTCAATTTCAACAAAATTCTCAGCTGTGTGTTCTGCAAGATCAGCATCAACTACAGGTTTCTCAAGAACAATTGATTCTTGAACAATTTGAGCATCAGAGATTGCAGCCTTTGATGGTTGGTCAATTTCAATTCCAACATCTATTGCTTGATTGGCATCAGACATTTAATCTGTATGTGTAGCCAATGATTCTTCAATGACAATAGTTGCTTGCTCAGCTAGCAATGTAGCTTCAGAAAGAGCAGCAGTTGGAGTAACAATGTGCTCAGAAAATTGAAACAATGGCTCTAAGATTTCAATGGCAGCCATGCCATCCTTGTGTCCCTGCTGAACCTCTACTGTGTCAACAGTAGGCATCTCCTTAGAAATCACTTTAGGAGCTTCAAAAGGAATGTCATCATCTGATTCATCAATCAGTGTTCTCCTTTTCGTTTTCTTGGGCATCTCAGGCTCAGATTCAACATTGTCAATGGAAGGCACTTTGGAGAGAAACACTCCTGCCCTTTGTCTCTTGCCAAGTGTTTTCTTTGATCCTCCTCCCTTCTTTCTCTCAACACGAGAGAACTTAGAAATTGGCTCATTAATGTCTATGGAGAGTACAGGTTGGGTTTGGGTGTTGACAGTGTTTGATGGTTGAGTTTGAGTTACAGGTGATTTAGGATGAGAAGTTTGTGGGTGAGGTTGAGGTTGATGTTGTGATGATGTGGCAGTGTTTGGGAGTGGTTGGTGTATAGACTCAGTGTTTGGGTTTGTAGCTATTGATGGTTGTTGTGGTTCTTGTTGTTGTGGTTCTTGTTGTTGTGGTTCTTGGGGTTGTACAAGAAAGTTTGCGAAGGCTATAGGATATACCATTGCAGGTAAATCAGCCTTAGCTGCATCCTTGTTGATCAAATCAGCAAATATTCGTTTTGTCAACTTGAAAGGTTTGATTTCATCTGCTTCAACAACTTGTTGACCAGGCAGACAAGAATTGTATAGTAATTGAAAAAAACGAGCATAGTAAACAGTAGTAGGAAAATTTGCTAATCTCTCTCCTAAATTCTTTAAGACATGAGTACCAAAATCGAAATTAGTACCGTAGAGAAGAGAGTACCCCATCTGAAGACTGTCAATTGGAATAGCATCCCAATTGGTTATTTTGTTGCCAAACGCCCGTGTGATAGAGTCAAAGAAAAAGTTCCACTCCTTACGCAATTTTGGGCGTGTAATGGACCCAAGCTTGTCCATTGAACCAGCATACCCAATCTCTGTGAGCATCGTCCTCAAGTTTACATCAGTCACAATATCATGAGAAATGTATGTCTCGAAACCAAGAACCTCATTCACTGTCCTTGGAGTAATAACAAAATTGTTCTCTGGAGGAGTGAAAGTGATAGACGGAGTGCCATTTTCTCCATCATCATAACTGGAATGATGCCAAAAATATGCAATTTGAGTGCCATACAGATGTTGTGGAGCAGTGAGAGCCGTGCCAATCTCGGAATCTCTCAGAAAGTTTTGAATCACATGGAAATCAGCAGGAGAAACATCTGTACTCAAGGGTGCAGCAAAGTTATTAGTAGGATATGCCAATCCATTATCATGAAACAGTTTAGTTGCCATTTTGAGTAAGAAAAGAGTAAGCAGGTAAGGTGTTTGATGAAATGTGGGAGTTAGAATGCGAGAGAATAGAGTGTAGATGTGTGCAAAGTGAAAATTGATTTAGTGAATAAGTGAACCGTTGTGTGTCAAAAGATTAGAGAAGTAATAAAAAATAAAAACTCAAGAGTTTTAGTCATTAAGGCACACAACAGTTCTCTTGTGAAATGTGTGAGTGGGACACGTGGCACACATGCATTGATGCAGTTAAACCGCATGCGCCGTAAAAACAGTTAATGATTACCATTCACTCTCATATCTTTAACTCCTCACAACTCTCTCTCTCTCCTGTTTCCAATGCCAAGATTAACTCCCCATTACCAAATAACAGTTGGCAATAATATGAAACGATTTCCGAAATACTCCAAATAAACCAATTATCATGAACAACAATTTGTACCTCCGAATAATTCACAAAATCCAACAGTGTTTATCAATTATCCAACCTTATTATCATGACTTCCTCAAAAACTGTGCAGGTGTGCAAATATATGTGTGTGTAGCAGAGTTTACCGAAACAGTATTTAAAGCATCTAATATTTTATAAAATCCATAAAATAAACGAGTAAACCCTGTCTGCACAAACTCTTATAGTCAACTGCTAGTATTTAATGACAGTGTATAAAATCACAAAAGTCCATGTCAAATGCAGAAATAAGTTGATAAACATGCTAAATGTACAAGTATGCATTTTCGAGAAATTTCTTGGGATTCAGGAAATTAATAAGGACTCACCTTTCACTCAATGAAAATATCACTCAAGAACAGGTAAGTATATCACTCAGAATCAACAACATCAGAAGCATGCTTGACATTTGATATTAATCTAACTTTGAACACAATATACATTACAAATGATAATCAAAAGGTCTTTATTGGGTTGTAATGCAGGTTTGAGACAAGGTATGTCAAAGAAGGCTAAAACAGGTTAATGTCAAAAGCTAGCAAGTGACATCCTTATACCATCCAATTTATTGACCTCAACTAGTTGACTCTAAAACAAGGATCAGACAATAATATGCTCTCTATATTTTTTTTATATATATAGAGAGCTAAATAACATATAGTAACGCAAGATATACTGATCCTTTGTAATTTATTGCACTAGTCAACTATTAGGTACACAATCTCAAATCATAAATGAATGCCCTTTTTTAAAGATTAATAACCCTTCACCTTATTACTCCTTTTGTACAGTACTAGCCTTTGACAATTTGGGTTCAAATTTACTGATTGGCCAATACAAAAAAAATTTTTATAGGCAGTAATATGGTGTGTCACCGAAAAATATGATTAGGCTCAATGGGTTAACTAATGGATCATGTAAACAGTGTTTGGTAAATATGGGAATCATGTGGTGTAACCTACTGCCTTTATCATTTTTATCAAAATATAATGTCATGCATTTCAGGAAAGATTTCAAGCAACTGCTAGCAATGCAAAAAAGCTGTGAACACTCAAGCAAATGAATAAATTGCAAAAGATATGCAATATGGCTCAAAAGCTCACTAGGTTTGTAATTAGATTAATCCCAATTAAAAAATCTCTATAACACAGCTGCTTGTATCTAAAGCATATAAATCAAATCAGTATACATATATTCATGTCCTTCTAATTATTTACACAGTGTCATTTAAAATAGAGTTTGTTTTATGAGAGGCAATGCAGACAGTATTTACAGATTCAGAGTTTAGGATAAATAAACTAAGAGATGCTAAAAATAGCAGGACAGTATTATGCAGTGTAAATTTGTCTGCACAGTCTAAGATTTAACCACAAATAATTCAGAAGAATGCATGATTAATTACTGAGAATATGCTGCATACAATTTTTTCATAGGTGTAATGTTCAGACAATGACAGTATCGGAGTTTAACCAACAGTATATGGAAACAGTGTTTGACAGACAGAGTATGACAAACAGTGTTTAACAAACAGAGTATGCGGAACAGAGTTTGAGGAAAAATGAAGTTTTGAGTCTAACCACTTTCTCTAGTCGAAACCAGAGATCATTCCTAAATCATTTACCAGCTTTGTGAACGTTGCCTTACTCAATGGCTTGGTGAAGATGTCTGCTAGCTGTTGGTCTGTAGACACAAAATGCAGTTCAATGTCTCCTTCTTCCACATGCTCTCTGATAAAATGGTACCTTGTGCTGATGTGCTTGGTCATAGAGTGCTGTACTGGATTACCTGTCATAGCAATAGCACTTTGGTTATCACAGTAAATAGGAATTTTACTGTACCTCAATCCATAATCCAGCAATTGATTCTTCATCCACAAAATATGTGCACAACAGCTACTAGCTGCAATATACTCTGCCTCAGCTGTTGAAGTAGAAATTGATTTCTGCTTCTTGCTGTACCATGAGACCAGTCTGTCACCCAGAAATTGACAGCTCCCACTTGTGCTTTTTCTGTCTACCTTGCAACCTGCAAAGTCTGCATCTGAGTAACCAACTAGCTTGAAGTCTGTTTCCCTTGGATACCATAATCCCAGAGTAATGGTGCCCTTTAGATACTTGAAAATTCTCTTCACAGCTGTTAGTTGTGGTTCTCTAGGATCTGCCTGAAACCTTGCACAAAGACAGGTGGCATACATGATGTCAGGCCTGCTTGCAGTCAGATAAAGAAGAGACCCTATCATGCCTCTGTAATTTTTCATATCCACTTGTGCTCCTGTGTCTTTGTACAATTTTGTTGCTGTTGCCATGGGAGTAGTTGCAGATGAGCATTCAAGCATACCAAATTTGTTGAGGAGAATTCGGGTATATTTTGCTTGATTAATAAAAATTCCATCATCTGTTTGCTTCACCTGTAAGCCTAGAAAATAGCTAAGCTCTCCCATCATGCTCATTTGTTACCTTAACTGCATGAGCTTGGCAAACAGATTTTCCAACAGAGTCTGTTAAGAGCTTGATTTCATAAATGTTGTTTTGCCTATGACCAGCTAGAACAACCTTTCCTGTAGATTTGCTGATAACTTCACAATATTCAGGTTGAAAATCTACATGATATCCCTTGTCACAGATTTGACTCACAGATAGCAAGTCATGCTTGAGTCCTGGGACATGGGCTACATCAGTGATGATGACATTTCCAAGATTAATATTGCCATATCCCAATGTTCTTCTTACATTGCCATCACCATAGGAAACTTTTGGGCCAGCCTTCTCCTCATAGTCTGATAGTAGGGCTTTATTTCCAGTCATGTGTCCTGAGCATCCACTGTCCACGACTAGGGTTGCCTCCCTGTTGCCCTGCAATCACAAGCAATTACTGAGGGTTAGATTTAAGGATCCAGACTTGCTTGGATACTTTGACATTCTTAACTTTGTTAGCTTTAGCAGCGGAATTAACATTATCAGAGTTTGAGCTAACTGTATCAGAGTTTACACTTGCAGTATTAACTTTAACCCATTTCAGATTGGGTTTCAGTTCATAGTAATTATGATAGATAGCATGATACTCTCTGCAAGTATAAATGGAATGCCAAGTGCTTCCACAGTGTGTGCATAAAGTCTGTGGCTTAGTTCTAGCAAAATCCTTCTTTACCTCAGACTTGGAAGGTAAAGAATTTATATTTTTTTTTCTTGCAGAAATTTGCAAGATGCTTAGTACTACCACAGTTATGACATGTCTTTCTTGGAGCATAAATAGCAAGCATTGGTTTATTTCCTGAAGTGATGCCTACTTTTCCATTTTTGTTCTTATTTGACACTCCCTATTTCTTAACAGATTTTAACTCCTTCAGTTTATGTTTGAGTTGTTTATCTGTCATCAAACCAATATTAACCTGTTTAGCACAAGTTTTTACTGATTTGACCTTAACAGTTTCTTTTTCATTATCAGACAAAAATTTACTGGCTCCATGTACAAAATGAGGTCTGATTTTAACTTGACTTTGAAATCTAAGTTTATCTCCCTCATTATAACCTAGACCAACAGTGTCTGTTTGAAAAACCTGTTGAGTGTCCTTTCCAGAATTAGTCCAAGTCCTAATTTTCTTATTTGCTTCCTCCAACTCAGATTCTAGTTGTTTATATTTCTGAAGCAAATCTTGTTCTATAGAAACAGCATCATCTTTCTCTTTCTGAACTTGTTGCATATTTTTTAGCTTTTCTTCAACAATTTTATTTCTCTCTTTGAGTTCAGAATTCTCAGATTTAATCCTCTCATTCTCTAAAGTCTGATCTCTATAACTTATATGCAATGACTTAAGATAAATTCTTAATTGAGAAATGTCATCAATATTATAAGCATAGGTAGTTAGATGTACCTGATTTTCAGAAGTTTCTGATTCAGTAGTAGCCATGAGAGCATAGTTCATTTCTTCATCAGAATCTGAAGTGTCTGTCCAATTTCTGCCTTTAGTGTAGAGTGCTTTTTCAGTTTTACCTTTCTTGCACTCAGGAGCAAAGTGGCCCATCTCCTTACACTTGTAGCATTGGATTTCAGACTTGTCTTTCTTCCCCCTTGAATCTCTCTTATCGGACTTCTTGAAGCTTTTCTTGTCAGAATTGGAAACATTCCTGGAGAAATTCTTTCCCTTCTTGAAATTCTTGAAGCCCATTTTCTTGAACGTCTTCACCATCTAGGCAGCCATCTGCATTATCTCTTCTTCATCATCCTCAGAATGAGATGATTCGTCTGAGTTTGAGTCATTGTCAGACATTGGTGACTCACTATCAGACTGTACAGCTAGTGCCTTTCCTTTAGCTTTTCTCCTGGATGATTCTTTCTTCATAGGCTTCTCTTCAACCTTAAGAGCAACAGACTTAGCCTTTTTGTTGAATCTCCTGTTTCTCTGTTCCATTTCCAATTCATGAGTTTTGAGCAACCCATAAATTTCATCAATTTGGGTCTCATCAAGTTCATAATTGTCTCTAATAGTGGTAGTTTTCACATCCCATTTTTCAGGTAGAGACAGAAGAAACTTTAGATTTGAATCTTCCAAATTATATTCTTTGTCAACCAATGACAAATCATTCAACAGTTTACAGAATCTGTCAAATGTTTGTGTCATGGTCTCTTCAGGTTTAGCCTCAAAATGTTCATACTCCTGAGTGAGTATGTTTCTCCTATCCTTCTTGATAGCAGGAGTTCCCTGACATCTAACCTCAAGAGCATCCCAAATTTCTTTTGCAGTTGTCAAGCCAATAACCTTGTTAGACATAACATTATCCAAAGCACTGTGAAGTAAATGCCTCACCTTTGCATCCTTAGCAATGGATGAAAGATCTTCAGGAGTCATATCCTTCTTCTCCTTAGGAATCATTTTGGCCTCTTGACCAGTAACAGTAGGAGCCAACTTTGTAGGCAGGTGTGGTCCTTCATTAATCCTGTCAAGATATTCTACATCTGTAGCTTCCAGAAACATGATCATCTTTACCCTCCAGATGGGATATTCTGATGGCCTGAGAATAGGAACCCTAATAGCCTCATATCGACTAACAGTGGGTTTAGCATTTTCATACTCTGATGGAGGTGGAACTTCAGACATGATGATTTCTGTGTGTGTGTGGATCTTAAACTGTAATGTTTAACAGATATGGATCTGATACCAATTGTTAGGCCGAATACGCACTAATAATCAATATTAGATGAGAGAATAACAATTAAGATGATTATGCACTTTAAATCTTCTGGTATTAAAAACCCTCTTCGTGATGTAAACTATCACAAAGAGCTGCTAGGTTACAATAAGAATGAATAATTCTATTGTTCGATACCCTTCTAGGGTTAACCTATCTGTATATATAAGAATACAGCTTCGATACAATCTCTAATTGATATTCCTAATAATCAGCTATACAATGATATTAATTATAGATTGTCACACGTCTCCTAAGTCAACTCGATCTCTTTGATAGCTATCCAATCTCCAAAGATCTCGCTTCCATATCAATCTTCAATTGATCTCTAATATCTTCTGTTGACTTCGTACGCGCTGCTTCTAGAAGACTTTACTAAACTCTGTCCAGCTTCTGTCAGTCAGACTTTACTAAACTCTGACTTCCTTCCAGTTAAACTATGATATTTCACTGTTACACTTAAACACTGAAACATTACATCAACTATATCTAACATTTCTTAGCAAAGAAATTTCTTTTTTTCCCCCCCAAAACAGCAAATGGCCTTATTTCACCAAGAACGATGGGAAAACATTCAACATTTTATTGCTTCCTGAACATGACAGAGCTTATAATAAATTGGTCGATATAGACGACTTCTTAGGTGAATTATATATAGGAGGGGAAATTGTTGATGATGATCTTTTTAAAAGAAAATCTACCAGGAAAATAGAGTTCGGTGCAAATAAATTAAGGAGGGAGCAAAAGGTGGGAGAATTCCAGAAATCGCCATTCCTAGATCGAACAATCGACTTCAACCAACCAAGATTTACAAAAGAAGAGGAAGAAGTTTGGAATTGGATCAATGGAACACGGCAAGGAGCTATGTAAGTATAATTTACACAAATTGAAAGAATTCTTATTTGTTATTGTGGAATAGCAATTTACCTTGTTTTTGGTTACTTGTTGATTGATATATTTGCATATTTAAAATACCTGCATTATTTATGTTGATTGTATGTATGATTATTCATTCACCAGGGATGATATTTTCTTCTGGAATGGTACTAGTTGTTTCAAGCACCACATTCAAATCTTGCAACTCGAGAAGAAAATAGTTTTTAATGTCGTAGATGTGTATACGTGCATTCTAAACGAGGATGAGAAATACAGATCATCAAACTCTCCTCTCAGATTTTTTTTGCAACACAATGACCACGGTAAAACATTTAAGATTTTATTAGGATCTTTTAACTATTGCTTTTTAATGGGTTCTGAGTTTGATACGAAATTGTGTTTTTATGCCAATGCATGATTTAGAAAGTACTAATAATTATTTTGTAAATTGATTTGGCAGATGGGGAATGTGGTTGGAGGCGAAAAAAATGACAATACACTGAACTTTATGAAATTTCGTATAAATTTGGATTCAGTCCTTCACAAGCATAAAGTTAAAATCAATGATGTTGATGTGGTAAATTCTACAACAGTTATTGTGTAATTCTCTTTCTTTGATTTATATGCAAGATTCTGACCTATAGACTAATATGCAGATCTTCTTCCCCATCCATTATTCAAATCATTTCTATGTGGTTTGTTTCAATTTGAAGAATGTTGCAGCTGAGATAATAGACAACAGATATGGGGGAGATATATTTTCATTCTACAATGGAATCCCACAAAATTTGGTAAGTTTCTGACCTTACAAAGTACCTTATACCTATTCCATTTCATCCTATCAACTAATACAGTTTTATAAAATTTTAGCAAGAGAATTTTTTGAAGTACATGGAGGAGCATAGCTTAAGGAAGAGCCAGCAAATAAGGAATGCTACCATGACACTTTTACAAATGAAATGGCAGACAAAGAACAAGATTTCAGAAGCTGCAGTGTTTGCAATTACCCACATGAAGACGTACATGGGAAATGGCATAAAATTCTGGGATTGCAAATTTTTTGCTGAAAATGTAATTAATTTTCTGCTTCTCCTCTTATTTTTCGCCGATTTTCATATTGGTTTTTAGTTTAATTCTACTTTTCTTTTCAGTGTTTTGTTCAATTTCTGGATTACTCTTGTTCTAAATCGTTGTTTTATTGATATTGTTCGTTCGATGTCCGAGTTCTTTTCGTTTGATGTTTGAGTTTACCGAGTTAACTATGTTCGCTGGTTTAGTGGTTTAGTGGCTGAGTGTCTTGTATTTCTTGTTTGTGTCTGGTATTTAAGCATAATGTGTTTTTTTCTTTTTGCTGGTTTCTCACTGAGTTTGCAGTAGAGTAGAGTTCTCGAGTTTGTAAATTGTGGAGTCGTTCGGTTGTATGAGTTTTGAGTTCGTTGCTGTGCCACTGAGTTTTGCGAGTTGTGCTGTTTTGATGCTGGGTTTTTGTAATAATATTGTAGTTGAATGAACAGCCTTGTTTTGTTATTGTCTGCGAGTTGATTCACGAGTTACTGTTGAGTTGACTCTGGTCCTGTTAATTTTATTAAGTATGATAGCTTGAATGGCACTAAGTTCTCTGCATTATTCCTTTGAGTCAACTGAGATGTAGTTGCTGTATAGTCCAAGTTTAAATTGCTTAGTTCCAATTGATAAATGGTTGGCTGTTTGTAGTGTTTTTAGTCCTCTTATGTTGTTTGAAATGAATTGTTGTTTTTCAGTCCAAGTTGAGTTCACTCTTTATATTGAATTTTAACAAATGGGGAACTAATTTTTTAATATGGGTGCAGGACAACATGCAAAAAAGGCAGTTGTAGAGAGCACGGTAGATATATGCTGCAAAAATAATATACTCGCCGATCAATTATTTCAAGCACAAGATGTTCAAAGAGATCAAGTCTATGCATCAACAATGACAATTGGAAGTGATAATTGAATGAATTAGATGCTTTGATTATGTGTGCATCCTTGTTAACAGTAGTAAAATGAAAAGTTAAAGAAATCTGGAATGATTTTCTTCTTGTAGTATTGTAATTTGATGTTAGTGACTACTTTCTATTGGTTTGAGGTCAGATGTTGTTACAGTGAACAATGAATATCTTTATGATTATTGTGGGAAACAAATTTTGATGGTGTACTATCAGTCCAATGCAACCTATATATAGTTGTCCTGTTATCGGAATGTGCATTCTGCAAATGGAATTTCACAATACCATTACAGGACAGTTGTATTTGGAAGGTGCAACTTATAGCCTGCAGAATTCTACAATGGAATCAAGAATACTTGAGATTTGATTCCATTGTAGAAGCAAAAATTATACTTACATTTAATTTGTATAAATGTAAATATATAAATTAAATTATAAAACTAAAGACTAATTTAGTTATACAGTCCCCCTTTTATTTATACATTGGAATAAAAAACAATTGATTTATATAATAATTTTCAAAGTCATACTATAGAATCAAAAATTTATATAATAATTTTGTTAATTGCGTTTGTTTACTAATTCCGTATACGATTTATTCGTCATTATAAATATTTCTAAAACCAAAAATGCAAATGTTGAACCCCAAAAAGTTAACTTTTGAACCCCTTAGGGAGGTACAGATAAATTTAAAATTTCCATTTTACTTACTAAGTCCGGCGGCCTGGTATAGGGTTGTTTTGTAAACAACCCTAAACTCTAAACCTATATGCTTGTCCTGTTATCGGAAGGTGAATTCTACAAAGATTCTACAATGGAATCAAGAATAATTGATTCTACAATGGAATCAATAATAATTGAGTTTGGATTCCAATGTAGAACCAAAAATTATCTTGCAAAAACAAGCAAGGGAAATGACCAAATATCCACCTGGTTCTACAATGGAATCGATATAGAACCTAAAATTATTTTTACATTCAATTTGTATAAATGTAAACAACCCTAAACTCTAAACCATAAATCCTAAGTTCGTATACGGTTTTTTTTGTTATTCTGAATGTTTCTAAAACCCAAAATGCAAATGTTGAACCCCAAAAGTTAACATTTGAACCCCTAAGGGAATACAGATAAAATTTTAAAAATTGATTTTGCTTACTAAATCTGGCGGCCTGGTTTTTAAAAAATCTGGAACCAGCCCGATTTTTTAAAAACCAGGAAAAATTAGGGTTTAAAGTCTAGAGTTTAGGGTTGTAAACAACCCTAAACTCTAATCCTTAAACCCTAAGTTCGTATACGGTCTTTTTGTTATTCTGAATGTTTCTAAAACCCAAAATGCAAATGTTGAACCCCAAAAGTTAACATTTGAACCCCAAAGGGAATACAGATAAAATTTTAAAAATTGATTTTGCTTACTAAATCCGGCGGCCTGGTTTTTAAAAAATCGGGGACCAACCCCGATTTTTTAAAAACCAAGAAAAATTAGGGTTTAAATTCTAGAGTTTAGGGTTGTTTACAACCCTAAACTCTAAACCTTAAACCCTAAGTTCGTATACGGTTTTTTTGTTATTATGAATGTTTATAAAACCCAAAATGCAAATGTTGAACCCCAAAAAGTTAACATTTGAACCCCTAAGGGAATACAGATAAAATTTAAAAATTGATTGTCCCCGATTTTTTAAAAACCAGGAAAAATTAGGTTTTAAAGTCTAGAGTTTAGGGTTGTAAACAACCCTAAACTCTAAACCTTAAACCCTAAGTTCGTATACGGTTTAATCATCATTCTGAATGTTTCTAAAACCCAAAATGCAAATGTTGAACCCCAAAAGTTAACTTTTGAAATCCTAAGGGAACAGAGATAAAATTTTAAAAATTGATTTTGCTTACTAAGTCCGAAAATTTAATAATTCCAAAAACCAAATGGAACTCCTTAAACCCCAAATAAAAACTATTTAAAACCAAAGGAAATACCAATAAAATTTTAAATTAATAATTCAATAAAATGATATATAAATTTTTAATATTAGGAAAAATTATTATTAATAATTTTCTTTTACATTGAAATCAAGAGTAATTGGGTCTGGATTCCATTGTAGAACCACAAATTAGGTTGGGAAAAAGAATAAGGGAAATGCCAAAATTTAAAACTGGTGCTGCAATAGAATCAAAAAGTTCAATATAAATAAATTACAAGAAACCGTATGAATGAGTCACGACTCATTTTTTGAATTGAACAACTATTTAAGTTAAGTTTCAATTTCAGTTACAACTACAAACCGCCACATATTTTCTTTTCCATAAAAAAGCAAAAGAAACTACCCAAAATTTATACAATATGACTTCATTATCCAAATCAATGAAAAAATCTGGCAGTTTATCATCAACAAGCAAGGAAATATGGTTCCTTGAAGGTCGTAGGATTGAGGTGCACCCTGTGGCTAATTTTGGAGTACAAAATCCCATTCAACCAGTCCCGATTGAACAACTTCAATCATGGATAACACCAACATCTGTCGAAAGGGTTATGCATGCACAATCTCGATATTCTGCAAGGGATAAATTTTTTTTTCTGATTTGGAATCAAAAGGTATAACTCCATTAGAGTACTATAAATGTTCGCTTTTTGATGCTATTTCGAATGAATCAGGCAATGATATTCACAACAGTTATCACTGCTCTTCCTATAATTGCTCCACAATTGTCCATCCTCCATTACAATTCTTTGTAAATGCTGAAAAGGCTTGGAAACTTAGTTGCTTAGGCTATTTTGTTGATCATGCTTTAAACAAGAAGTCTAACCTTCAAATGGTACAACAGTTCATGTCATCAAGGTTTGAATCTTGGGGTTTTAATTTTATAAATTTTGATGAATCGGGCTTCTTTTACTTTAAATTTGACAATGAAGAAATAAGGGACAAAGTCATCTCTCTAGGGCCTATAAATATAGAAGGGATGATCTTTGTTTTTGGTTCTATAATTCACAAATATCCTTCCATCAAACGCACCATTGATACATGTACCCAGTGGGTGAACATTAAAAATATTCCAAGGCCATATTGGTCCGTGGAAGGGCTTACATATATTGCCGAGGCATTAGGTACAATCATCCACAAGGATGGGCTTAGTACCTGGACTACCGCTGCCAGAAATGAGACTGGATATTCTGCCAAGATATGTCTTGAAATGGGTTTTATGCACTCTAGGCCAAAACACATTCTTGTTGTAGTTCCTGGTATTGATGAAACCTTCACCCATGCAAGAATTACCATAGAATACCTGTAAAATGGATCATGTTCACTATGTTGCAGCCCGGATCACAAACTTGAAAATAATTGTCCTCACAAACCAGGATTTGAGAGAGATTATAATCTCATGGACTACTCTGCTGATCCTCTTGTTAATCTTTATGAGGAAACCTCTAGTACTGCCGCTAGCCATGCAGGTGATCCTAATTATGCAGGTCCGCCTCGTCAAGCCATTAGATCGTTTATTTCACCTAATAGGGCAAATGATATAGCTGAAGGGCATGACAGCAACATGGAGGTCGACTAGTGTTGAAAAGGATCCTGAACACTTGATCATTTACTATGTTTTATTTAATCTAGACTTGTTGGTTAAAGTTCAACTTTTATTTTGTGATTGCTTGTAAATAACTCTGTTGAAGAAATTATGGTAATTTGTTGTAAATAATTTTAATTCTGTACAAATTAGTCTTGTATATAAGTGGTTTGGATTTATGTAATGTTTTCATTTCATGGTGAATATCCACATGATTCTGCAACAGAAACAAAAGTATTTATCTTTTGCTTCTACTATGGAATCAATAGAAAGCAAAAAACTACAAATCGAAAGATTTGATTATCAATTAGTGATAGATTAAGTAATTTTATAGAGCACTAGAATAAAAAAAATACAATACAAAGAACATCAAGTAATAAGGATGCTTAAAACCGTTCAAGCAAAACGGTGTCTTTTTACAATGTAGGAACAAAAAAGTTCATACAAAACATAGAAAATTGACATTATTCAGATATTCAAACTCTAAACAAAGAATTAGTCAGAAATGAGCATTTTCAATCTTTTATCAATGTTTAAACAGAACAGAGTTTCAATCTTAAACTCCATGAACTCCCTCAGTGAAAGTGTTGGATTCAATCCTCTCTGTTTCTGAACACGCTGAATGAAAACAAAAACAAGACTTTAAATTTTTCACTCAACTGTAAAACTATAAAGCTCTATACACAAACAAGTAAACAATTAACTTAAAAATTCATTTTGATGCAGCTAGTATGGAAATAAGACAATTAGCAAGAGTTACCTGTTTGTACTTCAATAGTGGAAATGGGGATTCCATTCGTCTGAACATTCTGACAATCCAAAGACGGAGGGTGTACTTCAATACTGGGATCAGGGATTCCATTCGTATTAACATTCTGACCATCCAGAGTTGGAGGTTGCATGGACTGATTTGATTGAATCTGAACGCCCTGAACATGTTTCACTTTTCCTGGGCAAGTATGTTTATCATGATAGCCATACGAATCACATGCTTTGCACTTCTTCAATTTTCTCTTTTTACCATCACAACTTAACTCTGCAGGTCCAGGAATCCTTTTTCGGCTTCCTTTATTATTACTTGGCAGTGGCGGACGAACACTAGTTGAACCTGAAGGCCTAACACCAAATATTTCTTGAAGCATGTCATCCTTTGTTACTGGACACTTCTCATATTTTTCTTCAATTCTAGTCCTCAAACACTTCACTTCATCCAACAAATACTGTAAACCATTTACATTACTGGAAACATTATCAAAGCAAGCTTGGTACCCCCTCCATATTTTATTTGATGTATATCTAATTATCTGCCCATCACTACTAATTTCAGTTTCAGCAGAAAACTTCAATTTGCAAAATTTATCTGCATTTCTCATCCAACGCTTTAATAAGAACTGATGTGGAATTTTATCCACCCCCAAAGACCTAAACAGTAAAAACAATGTCGACAGAGATAACCCACTTTAATAAAAAGCTTGCAAGAACAGCTTACATCATTTGTCGACGGAGAAAAGACAACCTCAAAAAACTTCCCGTTCAAACTTTTATCACGAACTATGTGCTTATTCACACCATCGACAACCGTTGGTTGGCCTGCCAGACTGATATGAAAACAACTCGCCTTTATTTGTTTTGAACCTTGTAGAACATAGAACGAGTGTAAAGCCGAGCTGCATGCTTTTCAATATCCTTCTCAGTTATAGGTTGGGGAATACAATTCAAATCAATATTATTCAGTTTCTTTTGATCATGAAACTGTTTGTCAATGGCACTCTCATAACACAAGTAGAACTCTGAAAGTGTGTCACCTTTTTGAACAAAATGGTTAAAGAAAAAGTTGCTGCTTTCTGACCTTGAAGTTGTTCTGAGTAATGCTCCAATTGGCTTGTCCCTAAAGAAGGCAGGAATCCATGAGGCTCTAATAGAATAGATCTCTTTCAACCAAACATGTTCAGTCAATCCAAATTCCTTAAGCACCGCATCCCAACCTTCTTCGAATTCAGCAACCGTCAAGTGTGACGACCAAACAAACTTATTAAGTGCTTCCATGAAACCAGACTCCGCACAAAAAACAGGACCAATCTACAATTTTTTTAAAAAAAGAAGAAGCATAAAATCATAAGAAAAACGCCAAGTATGAAAACCAATACTAATTTGGTTTTATTACATTTGTTGTATTTGTGGTTCTTTAATAGAACCAGTTTTGTGTACAAATAGCAAGGTATAAACTATGATTCTGTAATAGAACAAGATTTGTGCTTCTGTAATAGAACCAAAATTTGGCAAAATTTGGTTCTATAGTAGAACAACTATTTAAATCAAACTTATTAAGTACTTCCATGAAACCAGTATCCGCACATAAAATAGGACCAGTCTACAATTTTATTTTTATTTTTTAAAAAAAGAAACATAAACTCATAAGAAAAATTCCAAATATGAGAACCAATACTAATTTGGTTTTAAAGTTAAAAATTTCAAGAATTCATTTACCTTGGCTGAAAACTTCTGCATGATATGCCACATACAGTATCGATGCATTACGGGGAAATGTTGTATCAATTGCTACTTTCATCCCAAGGCACTGATCAGTTATTATGCATTTTGGAGGGCGTGTAAAAGCTTTTAGAAAAGTCTCACACGCCCATGTAAAATTTGTTGCATTCTCTTGGTTAAGCAAAGCAGAAGCGAATGTAACACTTTTCCAATGATTATCGACACCAATGAATGGCACAAATACCATACTATACCTGTAATACAAATAAATAAATAATATAGTCAGTGATATATGTGAATGACTGAACGATGATTGAATGTAAAGGTACAGTAAAAAAATTACTTATTTGTACGATATGTTGCATCGAAAGACACAACATCTCCAAAAACATCATAATTTCTGCTCCCTCGAACATCACACCAAAATAAACGAGTTAGGTGGCCATTTGAATCTGTCTGATATTCATAAAAGAAGCCTCCATCTGATGTGTCCCGTTTATTTTCAAATTTTTGAAGCAGCATGTCAGCATCATGCTCACCAATGTACAGCGTAATATCCCTCATCCAATTTTGGAAATCCACAGCAGTTGCACCAACAGAAAAGTAAGAGCCAGAAATGGACTTGTAGAGGTTGTGAGCTCTATATGGGCCTAAGTTTGATTTTGCAGAATCTAAAACAAATCGACGCTCAAAAGAAGTCATACATCGATTGGACCGAAGAAATTCTTTGTCAGATGCAGATGTTAACGGGTGGTTATGACCTTCAATAAAAGAGGAAACTGCATAGCAATTCAAGCCCATGTACTTGAGAATTATCTTTGCATTGCATTCACATTTCTTAGTGACAGTCTTCCCACGTTTAACTTGCACATCAATAGTACTGGATGAATGAGATGAATCTGATTTAGCAGCCAGATTTTTTGACATAGAAGTTTCGTGGTGCCCTGCTTTTGACATAGAAGTTTCGTAACAATAATGCCTTGTCTGACTTTTTGTGTTGACTTCCGAACCTCAAATCCACCCTGCCTTCCATACTCAGTGTAGAACTGATAACAAGATTCAATATCGGTAAATTGAAGGCCAGGGTATGGTATAACTTTGTCATCAAACACTTTGGGAATCCATAAATTGCTACCTTTATTAAAAGAATCGTCAAAGCCTTCTAACAAATATTCGACCATATCATTACCATTGGAATCAGATGCAAGTTCAACAGCATCACTATTTTCAGTATACGGAACATTGACTGAATAAAAGACAAAAATAAACCATTAAAAAATGTTAGTCAGGATCAGGAACATATGTTTCAAAACCTTAAATTCAATATTATGATAATGTAAAAGAACCAAGTAAAAGACATTGAAAAAAGGCAGAGATGCAATTAGTGTACATCAGGTTTCAACTTTTTTAAAATAGACTTGATTACCTTTACCTATACACCCTGTACAAATGATTACAAAACTAGACATTACGATGCTAGAATAATACACAGGGAAATGTTGCCCTAACAAAAAAATTGGATACTAATACCTTGAGATGACTTTAGGTTCAATATTAGTCGTAGCAGATATCAACTACTACAACTACTCAAATTAGGTCAATTGTATGTGGTGCAATAACAGAACCAAATATAATTTTAAAACTACATAGTTTGAAATCACAAAAACTAACTACGCAACTATTTTGATGCTAATGTAGAACCAAGACAAATACTGACATAATAAAGTAATTGTAGGATGTAGAATCAAAGTAATTGTTAATTGTAGAATCAAAGTGTTCATCAGAAGCACTGAAAATCGTAAAGCTTATAGAATACAATGGAATACTAAAGCCTATAAAATCGTAAATTTATTTGTGATTCTACTATAGAATACAATGGAATACTAAAGCCTATAATTATTGCTAATCATTCAATACAGCTAAAAAGGAAGCATATGTACACAAATATGAACTTTTATCATAAACAGTCAAATGAAATTAATATGAATAGTACTAACTGATCATTGAAGGATCTTACAGGTTTGTTAGATTCGATAACCGAATCATAAACAGTAGAATAAACTTCAAAAGAACAACTAAATATGTAACAAACATAATTTTGATTCTACTAAAGAATCAAAACATAAACTAACAATTTTTTTTGTACGAAACTGAAGGATAAAGATTCAAGCATGATGAGCAGTCAATGTACAGTAGACGCATAGTTTTTGACATTGTGATTTGATTATACTACAAAATCGAAGCATATATTAACAAATTATGTGTACAAAACTGAAGGTTAAAGATTTAAACCTGATGAACACTCAATATCAAAAGTAGAATCATAGTTTCGAGCTTGATTTGATGAAGACGCCATAGTTTCCATCGAAAATCACAGAAAGTGAGAGGAGGAGATCGTACGAAGAGAAAACGAAAACTGCGATTGATTAGATTGAGTGAAAATGATCTAAAATCGATTATAATTGAAGACTACGAGAAAGATACAGTACGGAGACATAACGCTGGAGGAATTGCCACTGAAATTTAATCGGAGAGATTATCGGAGAGATTGCAGGAGATGAGCTCAGTGTATGCCTATTTTTTTAATTTTCAATTATCATAACCGTTGGATTTGATTTAGATCTAATGGTTGAGATTAATGGAGAGGGTTCTCCATGGTTCTCCATATAAAATGGTTCTCCTTGGAACAATAACCTATCTATATATATTTGTAGGTGTTTAGAAATTACAACATTTGATTACTTGTATGTTTCCAATAGAACTAGCTTGTGTCTTTATTTTTGTTGGAATTAATCTTAAACTTATTAGTTTAGTTATTTGTTTTGTGTCAGGATTAATACATGTTGTAACCAAGTCTGTGAAATTGAGTACGTGTCTACAGCTTGGACCTAGTCTCTTGGGTTGTTCAGCCTTACTAGGAGTGTGGGGGTAGTGGAGAAATAATAGCTAGATAGTTGCTAGTTTTTAGGTATCACCTTTGTGTGTCTAGGTTATTTATATATTTGGTTGTATGTGTTCAGTTAAAGCATAACAGACGCAATACAATGTATCCCCTTAATGTATTTCGGTGCTTATGTAATACAAACATGTTCTTAGTATAATGTTATTGTTCAGTTAGTTAGTATAATGTCTGTTCTTCTCGTATTATAAAAACAATTATATGCATATAGTGTGTGAGTATATCTGGTGTTTTGCCGCATGTGGTATCAGAGCTTGAAGGGGGGAGTATCAAGGCTTAACAGCCTTCCCTCTGATCCTTGGGTTGTCGCTGGGCGTTGGCGGCACGGATGTCGGGCGCTGGCAGTACAGTAGCTGCGGTGGCAGTAGTAGTACAGAGCAGCGAAGGAGATGGCGAGACCAGAAAGGAAAAGCTGAGTTGGATGATGTGCAGTGTTGGAGTGAAGTTTCATTGCTGGGCAGCAGTGAACATAGACAGAGGACAAGAGAGTCGAGTTATGGTGGCAAAGAATTGTAGATTCCAAATTGATGAGGAAAACATGATGGTCGAGGGAGAACCTCTTCTTTAGAATTATGGGGAGATTATGTGCACCATGGAGAGAAGTGCTCCAAAATGTTTTTTTTGATGAGATGTGCATCAACATTGATGGTGGTGAGAAGTGTATCACAAGATGGTGGTGAGAAGTACATCACAAGATGAAGAGAAGTGATTCGTAAGTTTAAGATTATGGGGGTGATTGTTGGAATTAATCTTAAACTTATTAGTTTAGTTATTTGTTTTGTGTCAGGATTAATACATGTTGTAACCAAGTATGTGAAATTGAGTACGTGTTTACAGATTGGACTTAGTCTCTCGGGTTGTTCAGCCTTACTAGGAGTGTGGGAGTAGTGGAGAAATAATAGCTAGATAGTTGCTAGTTTTTAGGTATTACCTTTGTGTGTCTAGGGTATTTATATATTTGATTGTATGTGTTCAGTTAAAGCATAACAGACGCAATACAATGTAGCCCCTTAATGTATTTCGGTGCTTATGTAATACAAACCTGTTCTTAGTATAATGTTATTGTTCAGTTAGTTAGTATAATGTCTGTTCTTCTCGTATTATAAAAATAATTATATGCATATATTGTGTGAGTATATTTAGTGTTTTTCCGCAATTTTTTCTTTTCATTGGCTTTGAATTTTTCAAGCCTGCTATTAATTCGAGTTTAACATCTACAGACTAGAGATTAGGACATGCTTTTCCGACTGTGACAATACTGAAGTTACTCGTATTCATTTTATCCCGTTCAAAATTTACGATTTCATTCCGATCATCCAAGACAACTCCTTGATCTTTAATCTCTTCCTGGTCAGTTGAGGCGTGGGGATGCACGAAACATAACCTGTCCCTACCTTAATTATGCTCCGGAAAGCATGAAAAATTGGACGTGGGACGGGGTGGTGTCCCTCCACACTTACAAATAGACCTGGCAATTCGGATAATCAGATCGGTTTCGGATCGGATCAATCTCGAATCGGATCAATTTTCGGTTATGATATATTTGAACAGAATTTGGATCAGATTGGATCTGATTTGGTTCGGATTTAATTCGGATTAAAATCGGATGAAATTCATATTAAGGTCGGATGAAATTCGGTTCGGATCCTTTCGGATAATCTTTCATTCGTTATTTTAATTTAAAAAGTACCTTATTATTAAATACTATATTTCTAGTGTAAAACTTTGTACTTATCCAAAAAAAATGATTAAATAATTATGATTTCTTTTATATAAAATTATTTTAAATGTGCATCTTGCTTATGAATGGATAAATATTGAATGAAATGTGCGGTAATGTATAAAACATATTTGTTATAATCCGATAAAATTATAGCAACTACTTAATTCATCATTTTTAGAATTCGGATCTAAATTGGATCCAGTATTTCGAGTCATATTCGGTTCGGATAATTTTTTATTCCGTTCACCCTCAAACTTAAACCGATGCTTGTCCTCAAGCATAAAACAGATTCAAGACAACCTAATGCAATGCAATGCATGAATTCAACTAATATGAAATGCAACGATCCCCTTAGACTAACCAAAATCAATCAATAAGCAAATATCTCAAAGAATGCAATACATCCAAACAAAGCTCGACTAAGTTCCCGTATACTGACAATACATGAACATAAACGTGAGTGTGTGCGATGCTCATCAGATATACTCCTAACACTAGAACAAAATCATACATATTCCTCGCCAAGACAATCACAGGTTTATAAATAGAATAGACGGTAAACACTTCATAACCTAGAAACACCTCCATCATCATTCGAGTTAGACAGGAATTCATGTTTTATTACTAAACAACAACTACGACACATAATAATATACACAACAACGCAGGATTATTTAACCGTGCAATGGATGAGACCCCAAAAGGCTTATACAATAATACCCATGTAGCGAGCGCTAGGTTAGTGGATCCCAGACTATAAAAGCCTTAGGTCACTAGGCACAAAGTCCCCTAGAACTTAATTGCTCGAGTATTAAAGAGCTCACCTTGGTTAATTCTGCATTTACACATTTCACATAACTTTTTTTTTCTTCTTTTTTTTTTGTTTTTTTTTGTCTTTTTTTTCAACGCATTCTGGAATGAGTATTCTCATCCAACCCTAGACTACTCATAAAAATATGAGTCGGCTACTAGCCATTTGACGCCTAGCCATTATTGTCAAATATTAACAATTAGCATGAAATCCCTAGTTTCCCCCAAACTTATACTTTAGTGCACCTATGCCATCAAGGGAATAATGAAAATTCTAAATATAAACAAGTGATTAAATCTAAAACAACCAAACAAGCATGACCTCAACCTAGCCCAAAAGCATACGATGAGACTGTGTAAAGACTTTGTTTCTGAAGCATGCAAGTCAATTTCATAAGAACTATAAATCAACCCTCTATTCATCATTATCACCCTCAAATTGACATCTACCTACCAGTCAGAATTAGCTCATCCTAAGGGATCATGAAATATGCTATGCAAATGCAACTAAATGGACTCACATGGTATAAAAACAAAATAACAAAACGTCCTATATAAAACAAACATATAATAAAAATATGAATGAATTACTACTAACATGCAAAATATATGATTCCTAAAGGGTTAAATGGCAGTTAAGTCACTCAACTGACTCAAAACTTTCAGTTGAGTCATCCAACTCAAAAAACTTTCAATCAGGTCACTTAACAAATAAAACCTTTCAATCAAGTCATTAAGCACGTTAAAAACTTTCAATCAGGTCATTAAACACGTTAAAATCATGTCATTAAACACGTCAAAATCAGGTCATTTAACATGTTTTATGACCTGATTGAAAGTTTTTATTTGTTAAGTGACCTGGATGAAAGTTTTTTGAGTTGGATGACCCAACTGAAAGTTTTCAGTCAGTTGAGTGACCTAACTGCCATTTAACCCGATTCCTAAATAACAAAGACTCAACTAACACTACTCATCCCCAAATCACCCCCAAACTTAAGATGTTCAATGTCCCTATTGAAGGTAATATAAGGGATAGCATACATACCTAATCATCGGCAGGATCACCCTCCTCGGGTGGTGAATCTGGTGGTGGATAGACAGCATGAGCTCCAAAAACAGGCCAAGTGACCTCTACACCCTCCGCACGAAAATAGTAATCCAGAATTATGAAGAATTGGGGAAAATGCTCTTTTATTGAAAGCAGGAAATCCATGGGTTGCCTCCCAGGAAGCGCCTTTATTTAAATTCTTTATCTAGACATGGCAATGGCTTCTTCTCTTGAAAATTTCTACACCGTATCTCTATATGGCCATTTAATTATCTTTTCCAGGGCTACATCCTTGATGACAAGTTTCAGCCTTTTTTGCTCCTCAAAAGTGTAAGTAACATTGTTTTCTTTACTACCTGACAAGTTAGCAACAATAATAATAAGCAAAGTAGATGATTGACCCAAATATGCATACCTCAGGTGATCTGGTGATTTAAGCTCGAGTTTGGAAGCTTCTTCAACATGATGATTTTCATTATTAACTACCAAAGACTGATCAAGAGTGGAAATAGACGGATTAGGAACGGAAGTGGGTGGTTCACCAACAGAAGTCTTAATAACAAACTTAGGATCAAAAGAACTTTCCTCAAGTTGAATTTCATGCTTACAACAAATATCATTCAATTCCTCTAACATCTCATCAGAAGTAAAATTCATGTACAACTCATGAAGATCTTTATTACCTCAAACTTTAACAAAACATCTTCCTCAAGAAAATACTCAATTGCACTATCCTCAAGATTTGACCATGAAACAACCTCATCAATCAGCACCTGAGAATCCCAAAGATCAGCCACGCCTAATTCCTCATCTTCAGTATCAGAATTTCCTTGTAAAGAAACATCTAATGGATCCGACTTCAACATCTGATCAAACGCTTTATTCTGGCCAGTATCAACCCCTTCCTCTCTAAAGTACTCTTCATTCGCCACAGGAAATTTCATTGCCTTGAACACGTTAAAAGAGACAATTTGATCTTGTACTCTCATTATGAGCTCTCCATTCTGAACATCTATCAAAGTACGACCAGTAGCGAGAAAAGGCCTTCCCAAGATGATGGGAATCTTTTTATCTTCTTCAAAATCAAGAATCACGAAATCCACAGGGAAGATGAGCTTATCAACTTTTACCAAAACATCCTCCACGATACCTCTAGGATATGTGATCGATCGATCAGCTAGCTGTAAGGAGATGTTTGTAGGTTTTGGATCCGGTAGACCAAGTTTCATGAAAACAGACAAAGGCATGAGATTGATGCTAGCTCCCAAGTCACAAAAACAATTGTTGAAAAATAAGTTGCCAATAGTGCACGATATGGTAAAGTTTCCTGGATCCTTAAGTTTAGGTGGCAATTTTTGTTGCAGCGCAGCACTACACTCTTCGTCAAAGCTACAGTTTCCTATTCCTCGAGCTTCAACTTCCTTGAGAAAATACCCTTCATGAACTTTGCATAGCTCGACATCTTTTCTAAAGCTTCTGCAGAAGGAATATTAATGGACAATTTCTTGAAGACGTCCAAAAATTTCTGAAATTGCTTTTCTTGACTTTTCTACAAGCGTCGAGGATATGGAGGAGGAGGGTAGATCTGATTGCTCTTTGTAGATTGCTCCGGAATAGATTTTTTAGCAGAATTCTTGCTCTTTTCCACTTCACCGTCTAGCTGATCAGCCACCAAGTCAGATTTTTCAATTTCTGGCCCTGCAAATTTTTCAACATACTGATTCTAAACTTCTTCATCTTCCTTAGCTGCTGATTTCTGCTCTGTTGTAACCTTTATGGATCTCAAAGTTACTGCTTTCACTTGCTCATGGACTTCCCTCTTGCCCGGATTAGCCTCTGTATCACTAGAAAGAGTTCCTTGCGGCCTATTCAACAACGCATTAACAATCTGCCCAATCTGATTTTCAAAGGTCTTAATCGAAATCGCTTGGCTTTTGCACATCAACCTCAATTCTTCCAATTCAAATTTTTCAGAAGAAGATTGCCCCGCACTTGCATGAGGCTGCTGCTAAAATCCCGGAGGTTGGAATTGTTGCCTCGGAGCATACTGCTGCTGATAACCTTGATTGAATGGCTTAGCTCCATATTGCTGACCCTGAAACTGCTGATAGGGATGCTGAGGTTGCTGCATACCACCTTGATTGTTGCTCCAGCTGAAATTGGGATGGTTTCTGTTATTCGGATGATAGGTGGCTGGAGCTGGTGCGAGTGGTCTCTGAAAATTGCTCATAAACTCTGCCGATTCACAAGAGATAGCACACTAATTCATATCATGTGCACCCGCACAAAGCTCACATACACTTGCCACCTACTCAATTCCATAGTTGGTCAAAGAATCCACCTTCATAGTTAAAGCCTTCAACTGAGCTGCTATAGTTGTAACTGCATCAACTTCTAGAATTCCTGCTACATTGCCTTGAGCTAGTCTCTGAGTTGGATTCTGATATTCATTAGTACCCATTGTCTCAATAAGCTCATAAGCTTCCTCGTAGCTCTTTGCCCATAAAGCTCATCCTGATGCTAAATCTAACAATGGTCTAGACTGTGCTCCCAGACCATTATAAAACCCATTAATCACCATCCAATCAAGCATTCCATGATGAGGACACTTTATTAGCATCTCCTTGTAGCGTTCCCAAGCTTCACACAAAGATTTTCAAGACTGCTGTGCAAATTGAGTAAGAGCGTTCCTTATTGCTGCAGTTTTAGCAATGGGGAAGAATTTAGTGAGAAATTTCTGCGCAAGATCCTCCCATGTCGTAATGGAACCGGCTGGTAGAGAGTGTAACCAGCCCTTAGCTTTATCCCTCAAAGAGAATGGGAAAAGTCTCAATTTCACAGCATCTTTCGACACACCATTAAACTTGAAAGTGTCGCAGATCTCGATAAAGTCCCGAATGTGCATGTTAGGATCTTCTGTTGGAACACCCCCAAACTGAACTGAATTTTGTACCATCTGAATTGTGCTAGGCTTGATTTCAAAGGTATTACCTGCAATGGCTGGCCTGACAATACTAGATTGGATGTCATTGATTTTTGGCTAAGAATAGTCCTTCAAAGCCTTAGTTTCTACTGGTTCTCCCATATCTTTAACTGCTACAAGTTCTTCTTCCAATTTACAAGTTTGAGAACGTGTTCGCATACACGTTCAAGTACCTGAAACACCAAGAAACAAACAACTATGTAAGAAACAATCCGAGTCAGTAAACTCTAATGACCACTGATGAAAAGCACATAAAATAAAAATAAAACACCGATGATCCCCGGCAGCAGCGCCAAACACTTGTTCGCACTAAATCATGCAACCGTACGTGGTCACAAGTAATATAGATATAAGTCAACTTCGTTCCCACAGAGATCTGGTTTAGGTTTCAATTCAGTTAATGCACCTATGCAACAATGTATGGTTTTTACTCACTTCTAAGACAATTAACAAATTTGGGTTTTGATTAGCTAAAATTAACTAAAAAACAAATTAACTAAGAATTAATTAACTAATGAGAATTTAAATCGAATAACTTATGCGAGAGAAAACATGGGATCCTAACTTCATTAAATACTTCGCTTAGAGTTGATGCCTTTAATCAAAGTATGTGATGGTTATGATATCTGATCAGACAACACGAAATAAGTATAGGCTACCTCTCAGTATACGAATACCAAACTACTCATACATCCACAAAAGAGATAGGAGATGGGTAGACACCAATTATGTTTAGACCCTATATCTCTATAAGATTTGAAAACATAACTGTTTAAGCACAAGTTATCCATAAAGATCACATAGGGCAGCATAAGATAGTTCAAATTACGCTACAAATCATGATGTCAAAACATACATAATCCTATGCTAGCATGGCAAGTTCTAAATCTCAAGAACCACTCTCTCTTCACAAGAGATTAACATATTAGATGTTAGCTACGCATCTAAAAACATTAAGCACAACCATACGAGGATATCACAATTCATCACACATAAATCTTTAAAGCAATCAAACTACGAAACTACATAGATAAATCCGTTAGAATCCCATGACAATGATTAGTTCATATTCGAACGGCTCGTCATCATGGGATCTGATAAAACCATGGTAATAAACAAAGTCTGAATAAAATAATAGTGCTAGAGTAAAGAGTTAAGAAAACAAATCCGTAAACATCCAAGAGTATCGCCTAATTAAAAGAAAAAAAAAGTAGATCTAGATCTCCGCTGCTTGTCACGAGCGTAGGAATCCTTCTCCAAGTCTGAATCTCAGTCTCTCGGTTCTCTCTCTGTGTTATGGTAGGTGTTGGTTCAAGGATGATAGAACGTGTTTATATAGGCTCCAGGAGTCTTTTCCAGCAAGAAATTACCGAAAATACCAATCCGAGTCGAAATAGAAGATTTTTCAGTATTTTTCCAGCGACAGGTAGCGCCCCTGCGCCACTAGGGAGCGCCCCTGCGCTACTCAATCACTGTTCTGGCGCCCCTGCGCTATAATATGGCGCGGCTGCGCTACTAGATTCTGCCAGAAATTGATTTTTTGCTATTTTCTTCGTTTAAACTCCGTTTTCTCCCGTTTCTTTCACTCCCTTGACTCATAATCTACATGGTATCATAGGGAAATACTTCATTCTTCCTTCCTTAGCTCAAAATCCACTCTAAGAACAATGGAAATCACCAACCCTAGCCGACATTTTACGATCCTGCACAACTAAACAAAAACACATCAAAAGTACAACATATTTGAGGTCAAGACATCAATTTAAGCCGAAATGAAGCATTCCAAGTGGATATGAAATCCACTTATCAGTTTTGGTCGGTTCCTGGTCGTAATTGGGTCTAGTATTTCGATTGATTTTCGATTAAATTTTCAGTTCGAATATTTTTCAAATCGGATCAAATTGGTTTTCGGATAATTATCGGATTTTCCAATTCGAATACAAAATCGAATTCGGTTCCATAAATTTCGATTCGGTTCTTCGGATCCAGACCCTTTTTGCCAGGTCTACTTACAAACACCATCAC
Source organism: Saposhnikovia divaricata (assembly GCA_036435485.1). Lineage (NCBI taxonomy): Eukaryota > Viridiplantae > Streptophyta > Magnoliopsida > Apiales > Apiaceae > Saposhnikovia > Saposhnikovia divaricata. Next base: position 43,256,995 of record CM071599.1, read on the forward strand.
CTTTTTTAAAAGTATAAGTCATACTTTTAAGCTTCTCATGCATTTTCTATTAAAATTCCTGAATTATTCTACCTTTGATCCAAAAAAAAAAAGTAATATGAATATTTTGTATCCAAAAAAAGTAATATATTTATATTTTATAACAATATAGTTTAATTAAATTTTAATAAATTAATAAATTTATTATTTAACAATACTAGTAATTACTTAAAATAATTAACATGTAAATTATATCAAAATTATTTTTAAATTTATAAAAATTAAATTTTTAATTATTTTTAATATTTAAAAGTAAATTACATATTAATCTATCTTTTTATAATTTAAGATATAAATTATAATTGAAAATAGAAAAGAGAAGTGGTGGATGAAAAATGGGGTTTGACTAATATTGCATAATTCTAAAAGCAAAAAAGATTAAAAAAAATGACAATTTTTATAAAATAAACATTAACAAAAGAATGAACCAATTGTTTCCTTCGCATGAATAATTAAACGCTATAGTCCTTGTCGCACTTAATATGTAAAAAAATTCTTAGAGTGATGTCCAAACCTTTTCAAATACAACTTTTGGAAAGGCAGCCCGTTTGGTTAGGAAATATTAACCTTACTATCTAACAGGTATGAGGTGGACCACAAAGAAGTAAATGTTCATACTTATCTTTTATATTCATTTTTTTAATATTTACATATCTGTGTTTTATGGATATTATTTATTAAATATTAGTTAATAATTAGTTAAATATTTTTTGATTTTGAACATAGACCTTCGGGAGTACATATCAAGGCAACAGCAATAGCGACAAGGACGAGGATGGCAGCAAAGAGGGCCAAGACGATTCGGGTGGCGATGACGGCGGAGACGTAGAGGATGGTGCCAATCAGTGAAGTTAGGATGCTATTTACTTTTGAACTAACTTTTCTTTATTTTTAAATGTTGGTATATATTTGAAAAATGAAGTTTTGAATATGTAAATACTAAATAGTAACGTTGATTGTTAATGTAAATGATTTATGCTTTTGGGTAGGTTCAAGTTTTAGTTATGGTTAGTTATAAGTTATATTAAGTGAAAATAATTTGTGATATTGATAGCGTATGGAATGGTATACGCGATGTACCATTTGCAGCCAAAAAAAAAAAAAAAAAATTGGTTCCAGAAAGGCGACGTCTGGTCACTTATTAGCTCCTAATTAGTTTAGATTAAGATTAAATGGCGGCGTTCGCTCACTTATTAACCATGTTCAGTGTTAAACGGCGGTGTTTGTTCATTAATTAGCCTATATTAAGATTAAACGGTGGCATTCAATCAATTATTAGCCCCGTTTAGGACAAATGGCGGCGTTCGCTTCCTAATTAGCCAAAATTAAGGCTAAAAGGGGACATTCGCTCACTTATTAGCCCAATTACGGATAAAACGACAGCATTCACTCACTAATTAGCTTAGATTAAGGCTAAACAACGGCGATCGCTCACTTATTAGCCCCATTTAGTGTAAAGCGGCAGCATTCACTCACTAATTAGCCTAGGTTAAGGCTAAACGACGGCGTTCAATCACTTATTAGTCCCGTTTAGGGTAAAACGACATTGTTCGCTCACTAATTAGCCTAAATCAAGGTTAAAAACAACATTTTCTTGCCATACACAGTAAATCGCCGCAAACATGTAAGTCGCTCCATACTTTACAATAAGGCAAAATCGAGAAAGGGCGATGACACCCCGAGTCACGAAAGGACCACTATAGCTTCTACGAAAACTCGAAAAGTGTTCCCAGAAGCTGGGGGCAAATGATATGGATAAAAAAAACTCTAAATACATAGTTAATATTAAATTAATTAGACCTAGCTTGGTCCAATAATGAGGCCTATATTGAGGCCCAAAACCCTAACTGAGTATTAATTTCATAACTTTTACTTGGGCTAGAAACGCAGCTACTACTGGTGACATCCGATACAAGCCTGCTCTTAGTCTAACACGATTTGAATCACCAAGTCCATGCCAAGATTGAAACTGAATCCTTAATTGAAGGATTTAGAATCACCGAGTCTCCTAACACTACTCTAAATCTAAGGCTCCAAACGCCTATATAAAGGGTTTGATCTCTCATACTCAAACTATATTTTTTGATTCTTAACTTCTGAGATACGTAATCTTCTTGTGAGGATACGAATTAAGTCATGAAACACAAGAGCAATTATTAAAACTCGAAACACATAATCCTAACATTAAATACACACAAACCCTACCCGCAATCTTAATCCAAATTTTTATTCCCCAACACCCCCTATATAATTTATGCAAAAAATAGATCAAGTTGTGTTGCTTTAAAGAATCAAACCTATAGCTCCCACTTACAAAGTTTATATCACAACCACTGCACTATATTCATTTTTGAGTTTACTATAAAAATCTCATTTGATAAACCATATGTTCTCTTATTATTTAATTTACTCTTTCTTTTTCACCTTTTGAGTAAACAAATTGTTTGTTGATATAAAATTTATAAAATTAAAAGTCTAAATTATACAAAAGTGTAATGAGTCCTAATAAAAAATATGAATTCGTTTACATTGATCTTCATGTAGATATTAGATTATTGCAAAAATAAATATCATCATGTTTGAAGAAATATCTATACTATATTTATAAAATCATGCATAATATATTGTTGTATCATACATTTTTTAGGTTTATAAAAAATTAATAATATGACTTAAGTTAGAGATTTTTGGTCAACAAACTATTAAGACTTTGAGTGATTTTGAAATATAATTGTTTTAAAAAAGATAAATATTTAATATGTCCAAATAAATTGAACTTGTATTAAAATTTTGAGAACTTTAAAAATAGGATCTATGTTGTTTCTAAAAAATAACAAAATTAATATGTAATGTTAGATGAAAATAAAAAATCATAAATATCATAAATTGCATTAATTACATTAATCATAAATATCATTAATTGTTTCTTAAATCATAAATATATTAAATTGCATTAATTGTTAGTAATGACCGATCAAATTATCTAAAGTATGATAATACAGATTTTTTTCTTTTAGTACAAGATTTTTTGGTCAGGTGGGACAAATAGGACATGTTTTAGACTTTTAGTTCATATTTATAAACATCGTTACAAGATGCCACCCTAAACTGGTATATTAACATTCGTTGATAGCTTTGCACTGAAAATGCACACCTAGTGGGGGGTGAATAGGTATAAATGGCTAACTATATCCAATTTTAACAATTTACCAGAAACAACTTACTGATTTCAATTTTAACAGATGCAAATGATACGCTGAATGTTAATGGTAAGCTGAATGCACAAGCAATAAGTAAAGTGTAGGAAAAATAAAGAACACCACAAACTTTTAGCCAGGTTCGACCCCTAATCCTCTATGTTCTACGTCCTAGTCCATTACCAACCTGGTAAGATAATATATTATTGATCAAAATAATCCGATTACAAGATACAACAATATATCTCCCTCAAATCCAGCTGTTGATACAAATGGCTTGCTGAATAGACCTGATACAGATTATGCTCTCTAAGCTATACTACCCTAGTATACTTCTCTAGCAACAACCTCAAATCCCTACTATTAATCCAATCCAAGTATCCAAAAACTAATAATTACAATCGAACAATACAATTAATGATTTACAACTCAAACTATAGATTCTCTAAATAAGCAATACAATAAATATATAGAAATGAGCTCGAGAGAATCAAGAAAAAGGATTTTTCAAAGTAAATCAAAGTTGTTTTTGTTCTTGTGGTTCTCGTATTTTCAGGAACCAAAAATGAACCAAGAACCACTGTTTAAATACTTAACATAAACGGTCATAAACCAATCCAACAAATTCTCCAACGTTTGGATCCAATCCAACATTTAATTTGTTACATTTGTTTACAACGTTAATGTTAACGTTAGAGAGAAAGAAGAAGAAAGAATGAACTGTGTAAGACCAGTTCTTCAGAGATATATACTGAAAGGCATATGATGGAGGCTATTTGTATTTCGAGGATACAACTCAACTCAAACCAGAATGTAATAGTAAATAGTATATGTACTGTCACAGGGATCTCAAATGCATAATTGTCAAGAGAAAGAAGACAAAGTCAATCTACCGTTTTGAGGTATACTACACTTGAAGAAGTTCATTCAGTTGATCAAGCGTCAGTGGAGTAATCAAGACAGTGGTTTCTATTTATAGTGACAAGAGGTTCCTACAGTGGCAGAATACAGATTATAAAGGTTTGAAAAAGAGTGAAGAAAAGGAAGACATGGATACACCTACTTACTACAAATAAGGTAGGTAAACAAAATACTTTCCAGTCTGTCTATCTCATTTGAGTAAGAGTCCAAACGGCTACAGATTTGACTTTGCAAAGCCTGTTCAGATCCACTTCTTTAGCTCCTTGTCCTCTGACTTATCTCTCCAAGCTTCTTTGTAGCTTTCCAACGTGCTTTATAGTACATAGTCAAATAAAGCGTCTTGGCTTGTTGCAGGTTTCTGACTTGTACAATTCTTCAGTATTTTATCTCCAAGAATGTATTCGAGAAGTGGCTAAGTGAGTGATTCGAGAACTAGAATTGACTTAATCGATAACTCTGAGTTCTCGAATAGTGTTATATTGACATATTGAATCACTTCTCGAATAGCTCTTTTCTCTGGGAGTCCTTGAGATATCGAATAGAGCATTTTGACATATCGAATCCCTGAGATGTCGAATAGTATCTTGAGTCTTTGAGATATCGAATGTAGCTTTGACTTGTTGACCCTTTGAGAACTCGAATATCACCTTTGACCTGTTGACTCCTTGAGTTCTCGAACAGAGTAATAGACATATCGAATCTCTGAGATATCGAATGAGATATCGAACAGTGTATTCAGATATATCGAATAGTGTCTTCTGAAATATCGAACCCCTGACTTCTCGAATGCTAGACTTCTCGAATAGACAAATGTACTTCTCGAATTGGTACTTTGGCAAATTCTTCATTTCTTCAAATCGCAACTGTGATTATTTGGCTGTCTTTATCTTCTTGCTTGAGGCATGAACTTTGGAACTTCTTTCAAGCATTATTCTTGACTTAATAGGTACAGTTACACAGCTAGAATTTGATGCCTATTACAAGTACAACACCAGTAGAAACTCTACAACTAGAGGTTCCCTCAGTTAAGAGGTCATGTAAGTAATTCATAGCATTACAAATAACTTAGGCTTGTTATTAGATGTATTCAGGCATGCCTCTGTGACTAACAATCTCCCCCAAATTGTGAGTAAGACCTTTAGTCACAATTTCATGTCTGATAACAAGCCTAACATACATAAAGATAAAACTTGACAGTACATGTATGAATTTTGATTAGCAATGTGGATAGAACTACAGGGTGAGTAATCTTACAGCCTATGATGAAGTACTAGCCATTGTCATTTGTTTCCCTTTCCATAGCTTTGGCTTGCAAATCATCATATGCTTTCTGTCTTCTATCTTTCTCCTTCCTTGTATTCTCATCCATAGCTTTTATTATTTCTACCATAGCATCCAATTCTTCAAGCAAAATTGAGTCTTTGAAATCTTCTTGAGGTGGCAAGACAGTTGCAGAAGCCATATATGTAGATTTTGGTAGGTCACTACTAACAGTATTCACCCTAGACTTAGATTCTTGTGTTGTGATGAGGTTACTGTTAGCAATGCCTAAGGCTTACTGTCTTCCACTTTTCCTCTCAGAGACTTTACCTTGGTCATCATCATTCTTCTTCTCCTTATCATCCTTCTTCTTATTTTTATCTTCATCACCCTTATCACTCCTGTGATGTATTCTCCTTCCATCACTTCTGTCTCCATCCTTGTCTTGATCACCATCCTTGCTTGGGTTGAACTTAGCAGATTCAGGTACAATGCTAGTTGCAATGTATGACCTGAGATAAGATATGGCTTCTAATTCTTCTGCTGTTCTTAAACCCTTCTTCTTGTTCAGCTTCTCAATGATGGCAATAATGAGAGTTTTGTTCTGAGGAATGATCAGCTGCTTGATATCATCAATTCTTGTTGCAGCCTGATAGATGATGGTTCTAGGATTTATGAATACTTCAGGTAGCCTTGCTGGTTGACCATCCCTTAACTCATAAAGGAGACTCTTGCAGTTTTCATCCTTCTTTTCAATCAGTCCAAGGAACACATCCACTTCTGAGTGCTTTAGACCTTGTAGAGTGTTGATGGTTAAGTGCCATATCTTATCCTTTCCTACCATCATTATCTCTTTGAGCCATAGGCCATCAACTCTCCTTGGTACTACAGTGAGATAGTCAATCTGACTCTTCAAACTCCTATGATATGATAAAGCATCACCAGCCTGTTCTCTTGAGACTTTCAGAAACTCCAAGAATGCATCATTATGATAGATATTTGATTTTGCAATTTCTTGTAGCTTGGCCTCAGTGACCACCTTCACTTCAACTGGCTTGGCACTCTTAGATATGGAGAATGGAGGTTTGTCAGATGGCATACTCCCTGCAACCACTGTGGTTGTGATAGATTGCTTTTGACCACTAGGAGTAGTGATGTGCACAGTTGGTAGAGTGACAACTGGCAGAGAAGTAGGAGGCTCATCAACTTTGGATTTTCCCTTGCCAGGCACATGAGTTAAAGATTTTGAAGCTATTTGATGACCACCCTCATTGAACTTGATGCCCTTTTCTAGTGGTATCTCCCCCTTTGGATTTGAGTTCCTTGATGTCCTCTTCTCCCCCTTAGGCTTGTTGTTAGGCACAGAGGCTGTAGAAGTGACCTTTGGAGTTGAAGATTCATCAGGCAGAGGGAGACCCATGTGCTTCATCATATCATCTAACATGGACTGTTGATGCAGAAGAACATCAATTGTGGTGGTGGCTTGAGTGTTCAACTGCTCAGTCAGAGTAGTGACAGTTTCTGTAAGATGAGCATTAGACTTGGTGAGAAAGGCTACTTCCCTTTCAAGAGCATTGACCTTGGTGAATAGTTCAGTAGATTTGAAGCTAGACAAGGATTGTTCTTTGGGTTAAATGGCAGTTATGTCACTCAACCGATTGAAAACTTTCAGTTGGGTTATCCAACTCAAAAAACTTTCAATCAGGTCACATAACTGATAAAAATTTTCAATCAAGTCACTGGGATTTACGGATGCTAAAAAAAGATGGAAAGATGACTCAACATGTTGACATGCCTATCTTTTATCCGATTGGCTAGTTTTCAATCAGGTCACATAACTGATAAAAGCTTTCGATCAGGTCACATAACTGATAAAAGCTTTCAATCAGGTCACATAACTGATAAAAACTTTCAATCAGGTCACTGGGGTTTTACGAACCTGATTCATGCTGAGTCATCTTTCTATCTCTTTTTTAACGTCCGTAAACCCCAGTGACCTAATTGAAAGTTTTAATCAGTAATGTGACCTGATTGAAAGCTTTTTTAGTTGGATGACCCAACCGAAAGTTTTCAGTCAGTTGAGTGACCTAACTGCCATTTAACCCATTGTTCTTTCAGTCCCTGCACTTCAAACTTAGACATAGAATGCACTGGGACTTCAGTAGGCAGCTTGTCTCCATACTGATTTGCAAACATAGTTCTTAGCATGGCATTGGCTTCTGTTGTCTGATCAGAAAGATTTTGAAATTTGTGCCCCATACCTTTGACAGTATCTGATAGAATGGCTAAACCATTGTCCATCTTTGTACAAGTAGCCTTGCAGGTTTTAATGTCCTTGAGAACAGTCTCCATTTGAGGTAATTGCGCATCCAAAGTCCTTTTTATCTCATGAACCTCTTGAGTTGTTGCTGTGCAAACTGCTTGAACTTCTGTTTTTAGGCCCTTGCCAAGGTAGTGTGTAGCCTTGAGAATGCCTTTGTAAGTGTCATTGACTGCCTCATACACATCATTAGGGGTGAGAGATTTGGCATTGGACCCTAGTGAAGTGATGTACTCCTCTCTGAGGTGCTGGAGACCTTCTGAGAGAGGGATGTCATATTTTCCTTGTAGCCAAACATCTACATTTCCATCTCTCTCAGTTTAATCTATGATCTTTGCCTTCTGTATTTCTACATCATCTCTGTGGCATAAGAGGATAGCTTCATAGTCTGGATTGGGCATGTTTGCAGTGAGAAGGTGCTGAGCAATCTTTGTGAACTCAGGAATCTGATCCACAACTAAGCTTTGGAGTGCTTCAACCGTCAATTGTGGTGGAACAGACCCTGATCCTGAAGCACTGTCATGTTGCACAGGTTTCAGCCATTGAGACATATAGTGAGAGCTAGAGCTAGGCATGCTAGACTCCTCAGTTACATATGCAACTTCTGTAACCGGATGGACAGACTCTACTACTGTTGTCTCCACAGCAGTGGGATGAGTTACAACAGTAGGTGACACAGGCACAGAGTCTCTAGTGAAAACTAGTGAATCCTCTGTGTTTGTGATGGTGTCATTAGGATATGCCTCAGCATGCATTCCCTGACCATCTAAATGTGGTACCTGGGTGGTGAGCAAAGTGTCAGGCACTAAGTCACTTGAGTCCATCGGCTCACCAAGAGAATGGAATTCTTGGTGATCAATGCCTTGCTCCTCAATTTCTTGAGTTGCAGGCTTCAAAGAAATTTCAATGTTAGATTCTGGAAGAGAAGAGTGTTGTATAATGGATTTTGGCAACTCCTTTGAGAAATAGAGGGAGTTTCAAGTGTGATGTGCTCTCCACTCAGTGTTGTGCCAGTCTTATCACTCCCTTGTGCTGACTCTTTACAGGAAGGTGCATTGGGGAGGATGCTTGATTCTATAGATGCACCCTGTTGAGAGGATACATCTAGTGAGCTGTGTGCCCCTGATTTTACAACTTCAGCCATTTGGGTGATTGAAGAGGTGGTTTTAGACTTCTTCTTCTTCTTTAGGCTAATGATAGGTGACTCAGGTTCCTCACAATCTAAACCTAGTTCTACAGCCAAGGCTGCTTCAGTTAAGATGTTAAAAGGTTCAGAAGCAACCCGTTTTCTCTTCTTTTTACTAACATCACCCTTTTGAGAGGATGATGCAGTTGGCTCTGTGTTTGGTAGAGTGTTTGTCTGAGAGGGTTGGTTAGCAAGCCTTAGGTTAGCATTTTGTTCTTCTTGCTTAGGCTGTGCTAACTGAGACCTAGAATCAAATATTGGCATGTTGTGGGGGTAAGACCTAAACAAACCCTCCATGTGGGGAGTTATCTTAAGCCTTACATCCACATCATTCCTAGTCTCCAAGTTACCAAAAATGAGTTTGGTCATGGACCTAGGATAGCCTATTTTACTTTTATCTATGCCAGGCAATTCAATCAAAGAAGCATTTTTAAAATGAAGTACTGATTGAATAAAGCGAGGAAAGAAAATTTCAGTACCTCTCTTGGCTGTGTTCTTACCAGGTCTCCCATATAGCTCCTGTAAGATGAGATGTCCAACATCTATCTTTGTCCTATGAGCCGAGGCATAGGCAAGCTGCTGCACAGGTGTACTAATCTGGTCAAAGCTCGATTTCCTTGCAGTGAATACATGAAGGAGTGTAGCAAAAACATAGCTCCACTCTTTTCTCAAGTACTTCCTATTCAGATTCCCAAGTTTAATAGCATCGGAGTAGTTGATAAATTCAAAGAATTCTTCAACTCAGCATCGGTGGCCAGGGAGTCATATGCCTCTTGCTGCAAATCCAAGGCTTGATTCATGTCTGCGGTAGTGATAGTAATATCCTCGCCTTGAATCGTTCAGTAGACAACATATGAGGTGATAGCATTCTCAAGGGCGATGACCTCCACAGTAGCTGTCCTCCAGAATTGTTCTAATAAGTCTACGTACAGGGTTGGGTTGGCTGAGAGTGCACCCTTGATGTAAGATTCAGACAACCATCGAACAAAGCACTTGAAATTAGCATTTGGTGCTTCCAGATCACTGGTAATTGCGATGAAATTGGTTTGAGATGGTATGGTGAGTTGGGTCTTTGCCATTTTGGTAGAGAAGAAAAGAGAATTAAGGTTGAAGAAGAAATTCGCAGTTAGGGTTTTCAGAGGTTTTAGGAGTTTAGATGCTTGAGAAATCAAACGAAATGAGTTGAATATTTGTGAAATTGTATATATATGAATAACATGAGTTGTCGATTAGATATATGATCTGTATCGACAAGTCATTCGAGAAGTATAAAACAACTATTCGATAAGTCAAGAATGGCTTATTCGATATCTCAGGCAGTTTGTAACTCACAGCTGGCAGTTATTTAACTCAGAAAATAATTCTAAGCTAAATAAAATATGTTTTTATTAGCGAAATGAAATTTTGAATATAAATCCAAAAAGCGATTAAGTGTCAGCGAAAGATCAGCCTTTTCAAATGATTCGATAACTCAAATACAGTATTCGAGAACTCCATCACTAGAGAACTAAAATACTCTATTCGAGAACTCAGAGTGTGCTATTCGATTTCTCCAAAAGACACTATTCGAGAACTCAAGCGGGTTCTAGATAGGCCTATTCGAGAACTCGAGCCATGACATAACAATGAACCATTCGAGAAGTCTGACTTATCGAACTATACTTTTCACTCATAAAATTCAATTTTCACTATCTTTTAAAATTTACCAGAAATATTCACTGAAGAATATTCTACCAAATTAAATAGTGATTCTCGCAAAATTTCACAGAAGTTTCAAGCTAAAGATGTATGATTTTCAACATATGCAGCATTACGGAATATCTATAAATCATACTCCAGCCAATACTTACTTCAAAAATATTGAGCATTTGATAAAGTAAGTATTTACTGCTGCAACAATCTAGTTGATATATTCACTTAGCCAGAATTTGAAGAATTCAGCATTCCAATCTCACTAACCAACCTTGTGAAGGTGGCTTCATCTAATGGCTTGGTGAATATGTCAGCTAGTTGTTTTTCTGTGGGAACATAATGTAACTCAATGGTTCCAGTAGTTGCATGCTCCCTTATGAAGTGATATCTGATGTCAATGTGCTTTGTCCTAGAATGATTGACAGGATTGGAAACTATAGAGATTGCACTTGTGTTGTCACACATGATTGGAATTCTTTCCAACACAAGTCCATAATCTCTAAGTTGGTTTCTGATCCAAAGCACTTGAGCACAACAACTTCCAGCAGCTATGTACTCAGCTTCAGCTGTGGAAGTTGATACAGATTGTTGTTTCTTGCTGTACCAAGAGACTAACCTTTGTCCAAGAAACTGGCAGCTACCTGAGGTGCTTTTCCTATCCACTCTGCATCCAGCATAATCAGCATCAGAATAACCAACCAGATTGAACCCTGTGTCCTTAGGATACCATAACCCCAAGTTTGGTGTGCCCTTCAGATATTTAAAAATCCTCTTTATTGCTATCATATGTGATTCCTTTGGATTTGATTGAAACCTTGCACACAAGCATGTTGCAAACATGATGTCTGGCCTATTAGTAGTGAGGTAGAGTAGAGAACCAACCATGCCTCTGTAGATTGAAATATTTACCTTCTTGCCCTTAACATCTTCATCTAACTTGGTGGCAGTGGCTATGGGTGTCTTTGCAGGTGAGCATTCTTCCAAGTCAAATTTCTTCAATAGATCCTTGATGTATTTGGTTTGACTTATAAAAATGCCATCCTTCCTTTGACTAACTTGCAGCCCAAGAAAGAATGTTAATTCTCCCATCATACTCATCTCATATCTGCTCTGCATGAGCTTAGAGAATTTCTCACACAGCTTCTCATTTGTAGAGCCAAATATGATATCATCCACATAGATTTGAACTAAGATAATATCATCACCATGTTTCTTGTAAAACAGTGTCTTGTCCAGTCTGCCTCTAGTGAATTGATTCTCCAGTAGAAATTGTGATAGTGTGTCATACCATGCCCTAGGAGCTTGCTTAAGTCCATACAATGCTTTAAGCAATCTGTAGACAAAGTGAGGGAATTGTGGATCCTCAAAGCCAGGTGGTTGTTGCACATATACTTCTTCTTCCAACTCCCCATTCAGAAATGCACTCTTGACATCCATTTGATAAACCTTGAAATTAGAATGTGCAGCAAAGGCCAAGAAAATTCTGATGGCCTCTAGTCTAGCAACAGAGGCAAAAGTCTCATTATAGTCAATGCCTTCCTGTTGAGAGTATCCTTTTGCAACCAACCTTGCTTTGTTTCTTATGACTACACCATTTTCATCCATCTTATTCCTTAGAACCCATTTTGTTCCAACAATGGTTCTATCCTTTGGTGCAAGCACAAGTTCCCATACTTTGCTTCTTTCAAATTGATTTAGCTCCTCTTGCATAGCAATTATCCAATCAGGATCCAACAATGCATCATCAAGTTTCTCAGGCTTAACTTGGGATAAAAAGCAACCATAGAGACATTCATTTAGAGTTGCTCTCCATGTCCTCACTCCTGCATTTGGATCTCCAATTATCTGATCTGCAGTATGTGATCTATCCCATTTCCTTGTATGTTCAGATTGATTTCTCAGCCTTGATGTTGCTTCATCATCCAGATCATGATCATTTACATTTCATCCCCCTGTGAAGTTGCCACTAATCACAGGTGTGTCTTGGATGCTTGTTTCTTCATTGTTGATTGACACAGGTTCTTTATTCACTTGAGTTTGTTGAATTGTGGGCTCAAATTCAGTTTCAATCTCCTCATCAGAATCATCTAGATTGTCAAACTTCCAAGGATTTTTATCTTCATCATTGGCTTCTTCTAATCCAGGTAGTTTGCTGTCATCAAATGTCACATCTGTGCTTTCCATAACTTTCTTTTGACTGATGACATAAACTTTGTTTGCAATCCTTTCCTTAGAGTAGCCAAGAAAAATTCCTTCAATTGCTTTTGCATTAAACTTTCCAACATATTCTGAATTGTCTTTTAACACAAAGCATGTGCTTCCAAAAGTATGAACATACTTTAGAGTAGGCTTCTTTCCAGTCATCAAGTTGTAAGGTGTCTTCCCAGTGTTTTTGTTGATGAGGGTTCTGTTTTGGATATAGCATGCAGTGCTCACAGCCTCAGCCCAAAAACATGTAGGCATCTTTGCATCAAGTAACATTATTCTAGCAGCCCCAATCGTAGTTCTATTCTTTCTCTCAACAACTCCATTTTGTTGTGGGGTCCTTGGAGCTGAGAATTGTTGAGAAATACCATTCTCTTTGCAGAATGCTTCAAGCATGGCATTTCTGAACTCTATTCCATTATCACTTCTTAATGCAATCACACTTGCATTGTTGGCTTTTGCTTCCTTGTCAATTTTCTTTATATGCTCAATAATTACTTTTCGAGCCTCATCCTTTGATGCCAGAAATTCTACCCATGTATACCTTTTGAAATCATCAAACATCACTAGAGCATACTTCTTCCTTCCTAGTGACATAATATATATTGACAGGCCCAAACAAGTCCATATGGATTAGTTGTAGGGGCTTGGTTATTGATGTCACTGTCTTTGACTTGTTGCTTGATCTTTTCATTTTTCCTTTTTGACAAGCCTCACACACTCCTTCTTGACAGAATTCAAGTGTGGGCGTGCCTCTCACTAACTCCCTTTTGACTAGAGAATTAATGCCTTTGAAGTTCAAGTGTGATAGCTTCTTGTGCCAAAGCCAACTATCTTCATTTGATGCTTTTGAGTAAAAGCAACAAATTTTGTCCTTGTTTGCAGAGTTCATATTGGCTACAAACAGGCTTCCTTTCCTTACTCCAGATAGAGCAAAGTCACTAGTCTTCTTGTGGGTGATCAAACATTCATCTTTGTCAAAATTCACTTTGAAGCATCTGTCAGTAAATTGACCAACACTCAGTAGATTGTGCTTGAGCCCCTTGACCAGTGCTACATTTTCAATGATGACATTTCCAATTTCCAACTTGCCATATCCCAATGTGTTGCCAATGCTGTCATCTCCAAAAGCAACCATGGGCCAGCCTTCTCCTCATACTGTGATAGCAGGGCCATATCACCAGTCATATGGTTTGAGCATCCACTGTCCAAAATCCACATGACCTTCTTTTCACTTTCTTTGCCCTGCAAACACAAAGGTATTACTTCTTCTTTGGTTCCCAAACAAGTTTGGGTCCATGTGGCTTAGCAACAGTTTTATCATAAATAGCATGCTTATCAATTTTCTTGATGTTAGTCTTCTTGTCACTGTTAGAAGTCTTAGAATCAGGGTTTTTAGACTTTGGTGACAGAGGTACCTTCCTAACTTTAGGAGGACTTGAAGACTTTGTTCTTGTGTAGTGTGTGTGAGCACTATGACTGATGCAACCTTCCATGAATTGTCTTCTCAAATTAAATCAACTGGTCATTACATTCATGTTACATGGCATACAATCAAGTTTATCACAGAAAGGAGAGTCTCTATGTTTTAAAGGCACAGAGCAATCATAGAATGGTTTAGCAACACTACCAGATGGTTTCTTGCATGCATGAGTTAAATGATTAGTGCTAAAACAGTTTTGACAAACTTTCCTAGGGGCATTTGGCACATAAGCATAGTTGTTGTCCTTGTTAATCCCTAATTTGCCATTCCTGTTTTGTTTCTTTTAGCCACTTTCTTCTCAAACTCATTATTCCCAGCTGAAACAAACTTCACAAATTTCTCAGGTCTAGGTCTACCTCTTACTGGCTCCTTGGCTTTGGTTTTGACATTCTCACTCTTAGACGATGCTTGTTGTTCATTTGATTATGCCTTATCTTCATCATCCAACATTTGCTTTATGAGTAAGGCATCCTCATCAATCTCAAATGTTGGTGTTTTAAATATTGGGGTCTCAGTCTTTTTCAAAACCTGAGGAACTTCCTCTTGAACAACAATGTCATCTTCAATGACTGCATAGCCTTTCCTCTGTTTAAGAGTGTCATAATCAAGTCCAATGGCAGCCTTAGGTCTAGCAAGATTTTTCTCATGGTAGGACTGCAATAGACTAGAGGAATTCTTAAACATTTTCAATTTAGATTCATTTTCAGCTAGTTCATCCCTAAGAGCTTTCTCAACTTGACTAGCACAAAGAACCTTATTCTTTAGATATTCAATTTCTTGTTTAAGGTTTTCTACTTGCATAGCAGTTAGTTCTAGTTCCTCATTTCTTTTGTTCAACAGTTCATTCTTAGTAGACAGTTTAGCAATTTCTTCATTAGCAGCACTCATACTAGTATGAATATTAAACATCTCAACAGATAGTTGTTCAACCATAGATTTGTATTCAGAAATAGACATGTCTATGGTAGTGAGGGACGGTACCTGAGAGTTTGATGCAGATGGTTCTTCCTTGGAGTTGGCCATCAAGGCATAGTTGCAGAATTCTTGTTCTTCTCCATCACTATCAGAATCACCCCAACTCTTCCCTTCAGCTATGTAGGCCTTACCTGGTGTATGCTTCTTTAGCAGAGCCTCATACTTAGCTTCAAGCTCAAGAAACTCCTTATCCTTCTTTTTAGGCTTCTTGCATTCACTAGCAAAATGCCATAGGTCATTGCATCTATAACATCTCACAGATGACCTATCCACATAGCTGGTTTTGAATCTGTTTTTGTTTGCTTTCACAGGTGCCTTGCTCATGTTGAATGAATGATTTGGAGATCTAGGCTTGAAGGGCTGATTCCTCTTAAATCTGATGTTTGGGAATTTTCTAGCCACAAAAGCATATGAAGTGTTTTCCATGGCATCCAACTCTTCAAGAGTGTAGAACTCATCTTCTTCCTTTTCATCAACAGGTTCAGTCACTTCTTCTTCAGTTTCTTCATCATCTTCTATCTCTTCTATTCTCAGCTGACTTGTAGATGCTTCCAGGTCTTGAACAGATTTGTTGACAATCAAGGCACAGGATGTGTTTATCATTCTACCTTGGTTGGCTTGGATAGCCCTCTTTTGAAGCAGCTCAAGCTCATGAGTCTTTAAAACCCCATAGAGCACATGATATGTGACTTTGTTAAAATCTCTTTCTCTTAGAAATATGACCCTTTGCACTAGATGGTTTGGTGCAGATAGTAGAAACTTCATGTTTAATTCCTTAGTGCTGTAAACCTTCCCATTCATTTGAAGCTCAGTCACCAGCTTGTGAAATCTCTCCAACATATCAGTAATACTTTCTTTGGACTGTGCCATGAAAGCCTCATACTATGTGACCAGTATCTGTTTCCTATTCTCTCTTACCTCCTATGTCCCTTCACATAACACCTCGATGTGGTTCCACATGTCCTTGGCTGATGTGCATGATGCTATGTTGGCAAACATCGACATATCCATGGACTCTATGATCAGCAACATGAGATGACTGTCTAGGGCAACCTTTTCCTTCTCTGAGTCCGTCCATTTGGATGGCTCTTTTGGAACATATGATCTAGGAATGACTATTATGCCCACTGTAGATTCAGCAATTTCTTATTGTGGTACAAATGGACCATTCTTGAGGATGTCAGGGTAGAGAGGATTGGCAGCTTTTATGAACAACAGCATTTTTATTTTCCAGAGGTTGTAATTCTCTTTGGTGTATTAGAACTCATGATCATTTTCTGTTTAGATTAAACAGCCTGCTCTGATACCACTTGTTGAGTATTGAATACAGTAAAAAAATACAGAGGGGGGGGTGAATGGATTCTTGAACTTTTCTTCGTTCTTGAATCTTTGCAGCAAGATATGTGTTGAGTGTGTGAGATATGTAAGTGCGGATAACAAAGACAAACACAACACAATATTACTTTAATCTAATATTTTATTAGATAAAGATTTTGCTACAATTTGTGAATACAAATGATAGTATTCTCAGCTTCGTTTTTCTTAGAGAGATATTTCTTGTGATGTATCTTGAAAAACTTAAAACCTTATCTGCTAAGGAAGTGAGGCTGTATCCTTATAGACATGGATACACTTACTTACTACAAATAAGGTAGGTAAACAAAATACTTTCCAGTCTGTCTATCTCATTTGAGTAAGAGTCCAAACGGCAACAGATTTGACTTTGCAAAGCCTGTTCAGATCCACTTCTTTATCTCCTTGTCCCCTGACTTATCTCTCCAAGCTTCTTTGTAGGCTTTCCAACATGCTTTATAGTACATAGTCAAATAAAGCGTCTTGGCTTGTTGCAGGTTTCTGACTTGTACAATTCTTCAGTATTTTGTCTCCAAGAATGTATTCGAGAAGTGGCTAAGTGAGTGATTCGAGAACTAGAATTGACTTAATCGATAACTCTGAGTTCTCGAATAGTGTTATATTGACATATCGAATCACTTCTTGAATATCTCTTTTCTCTGGGAGTCCTTGAGATATCGAATAGAGCATTTTGACATATCGAATCCCTGAGATGTCGAATAGCATCTTGAGTCTTTGAGATATCGAATGTAGCTTTGACTTGTTGACCCTTTGAGAACTCGAATATCACCTTTGACCTGTTGACTCCTTGAGTTCTCGAACAGAGTAATAGACACATTGAATCTTTGAGATATCGAATGAGATATCGAACAGTGTATTCAGAGATATCGAATAGTGTCTTCTAAGATATCGAACCCCTGACTTCTCGAATTCTAGACTTCTCGAATAGACAAATGTACTTCTCGAATTGGTATTTAGGCAAATTCTTCATTTCTTCAAATCCCAACTGTGATTATTTGGCTGTCTTTATCTCCTTGCTTGAGGCATGAACCTTGGAACTTCTTTCAAGCATTATTCTTGACTTAATAGGTACAGTTACACAGCTAGAATTTGATGCCTATTACAAGAACAAAACCAGCAGAAACTCTACAACTAGAGGTTCCCTCAGTTAAGAGGTCATGTAAGTAATGCATAGCATTACAAATAACTTAGGCTTGTTATTAGATGTATTCAGGCATGCCTCTGTGACTAACAGAAATTCTAAGTGATATATTCTTAATGTTGAAACCCTGGTTAGAATTGTTGTATATTTTGCTAAGCAAAAGGAATCCGGTTTTAGATCCTCAAGAGACTGTAGCTTACACCTTGACGGGTTAATTATCACAAGAAAATGGAAAGTGGTATATTCTCAAAGCTGGAACCCCTGTTGGTATTGTTATATTTTTTGTTAAGCAAAAGGAGTCCGGTTCCAGACCCTCAGGAGACCTTAGCTTAGATCGTAAGGATTTATTTACAAATTAAATATTTTATTTAATTAGAAAATTATATTTATAAATATCTAATTATATTAGATATTTATTTTTATAATTTCTGATTTAAATTAACTATTTTTTAATTAAAGATTATAAGCTGTTCGGGTTAAAAAGCATTTCTACAGAACCCATCCATTTAACAACAAAATAAGACCTCGTGATTTTGAATTAGAAATGGAAAGTTGTTTATATGAATTATTGTAGTCAACAGAATTAACAAGAGAAAGAAACAGACAAGTGGTAACATGTCTTGCAGAACCTGTCGGGAGCATCTTACTCGCCTACCCGCGAGTGCGCCACATGCGCCCAATAAAAACCAGCAAAGCCCACGCGTGCAGCACACTCCTCCCTCCTGAAGTGGGATTCAGCTTGACAGTACGTTCCAGTTTGTTCACAATTCTATTAAATCAGTTGGATTGTCTTACCGATTGTCTTGTTAGTTTATTTTTAAACTAACAAGACAATTAAAAGATTGTCTTGGTAATCATTATGCAGATAATATCCTCGACAGCCTTTCGAAAAGAAAGATTAATATTCAAATTGATAGTCTTGATGATGATTAAAAAGGAAAAGTCTTCTACAGCTGTTAAAGCAAGAAAAATATCTCAGAATTCGATTGTCTTGCCGATTGTCTTGATGGAAGCTGATTGTCTTGCCGATTGTATTGCCTATTGTCTTGGCGTACAAAATTGATTGTCTTGGAAGAACTGATTGTCTTGCCGATTGTCTTGGCAATACAAAATTTTTATAAAAGAGGCAGAAGCAATCAGACAGGAGAGAGAGAGCAGCAGCAGACACAACTTCACATTCTTCACAAATTCTCTCCGAGCTGAACAAGAGAAAGACCAAGAGAAGTAGTTCTGTTTTTCAAATAAATTCCTATAAATTATTTCTGAGCTGTATCGTTAAATCTGAACCGACTTGTAACGTTGGAACTATCTAGCGAGTTTTTACTCCTAGAACTTATCTCTCAAATTCCTTTTAGCATTTGATCTTTTTATTACAAATATAGAAAAGTTCATGTCGAATTTTCTATAGAATTTGTAATAATTAGTTGGTCATCAAACCATTGTAATTTGTACATGTGTATTTAGACACACCCCATCAAGTTAATATAAATTTTATATTTAACTTGAATATCGGTATTCGTTTTATTCCGCATCAATTTGTTCTTGATTTAATATTTTAAGAAAAGAGCAAATTCGATTAAATGACATAGTTTGTATTCAACCCCCCTTCTACAAACTATTTTCGACCTAACAATTGGCATAAGAGCCTTTTGATTGACGCAAAAATTAGGATCCTTATTTTTGTGGTCCTCCAATTGGTTTTCGAGTTTGTTGACCAATACAGAAATTAAATCCGGTATTAAACCAAAAAGTCAGCTCCTCTATTTTCGAATTCTTTAACCTTCAAAAATATTCATTTTTGAGATTTTTGATCTTTAAATAATTTGAGCTTATATTCAATTTTTTAATTCTTGAAATGATTAATTCTTGGAAATTTTGATTTTTAAACAACTTGAATTTATTTTCAAATTGTTTAATTCTTAAAATTTTTAATTATTAATAATTTCGAATTTTAATTAACTTGAATTTATTTTCAGATTTTTCAACTCTAAAAAATTTTCATTTCTTGAAATTTTTTATTTTTAATTAATTTGACTTTAATTTCAAATTTTTTAATTCTTGAAGTTTTTAATACTTGGAATTTTTTATTTTTAAACAACTTGAATTTATTTTCAAATTGTTTAATTCTCAAAATTTTTAATTCTTGATAATTTCAAATTTTAATTAAATTTAATTTATTTTCGAATTCTTTAACTCTCAAAAATTATCATTGAGATTTTTTGATTCTTAATTAATTTGACTCTAATTTCAAATTTTAATTAATTTGAACTTACTTTCAGATTTTTTATTTCTAAAAAATTTTTGAGTCCTTGAAGTTTTTGAATTTTAAATATTTGAATTTATTCTAAGCCAATAGTTCTAAGAAGGTTGTTAGTTGAAGATTCCTCCGAATTGTCAAAGATGATTTGAATCTTTTGAAGAAAATGCATTTTTCAATGAAATTAATTTCTACCTACTGAAGAAAAATTTGTGGAAGCTCCTCAAAGTTATATCCATAGAATTCACTGGTTTTTCAGAAGCAGAAATGGAAGAGGTTATAATGGATAGAATTTTTCTCGAAGATTTCAATTAAGTCTATTGATTCTGTGATATACAAACACTAAGTGGATTGCTCCAATGTAACATCTACTACACTTAGTGGATTGTACCAAGAAATATCTTTCAAGGAATCAACAGAGATTTTAGAAAAGTGGAATCAAGGAGGTTTGAGAATGAACTAGACAGTTAAACATCTCAGTCAGAAATTAATGATGGAACCTCAGAACATACATGAAGAGTTACTAATTTAGAAAGAGTACAAATGTTTAATCCAGGAATTAGGCCTATCTATTCCGAGCAAGAAACTCTTCAGGATACAGTTCAAGAGGTGGCTACAAGACTGAGTTGGTGGAAAGAACAAAACATGATAGTTGCAGTTATGAAAAGTTTTATGTGATAAGTAACTATCAAGGTGTGCAACATGGTACAGAATTCCGACAGACAAGGATGAATAGGGATTCATTAAATGAGATGAAACAGAAGCATCAGTGCAGAACTTATCTTGCTGAAGAAAAGAGTTGGGATGGATCAGATGATGATGAGAAGAGCATAATTAATATCTTGCCTTCATAGCAATCTCTGAAGATGATTCACCTCACATGTCTCAGGTATCAATTCTTCGAACTAGTGTAATATGTAATTCTCAGAAATTCAAAGCATATTAAGATCTTAGTTTTTAATTGTTACATCTTTGGTTAGAAGATCTTATTATGTGTATGAATATTTGTTGAATTTAATTAATTGCAATAGTGAGTTAGAAGTGTTCCTTAGACAATATCTCTCAATTCTTAAATGATATATGTCAAGCATATATGACCTCTGCTTAAGCTAGTTTCAGGATCCCCAGTAGAACAAAATTTGCTTATTCATTCTAAATTGTTTGTTAAGGTTTAAAAAGTTTAAAATATGGAATAATTACCTAGGGTGTCAGTAGAACATCAAGTCATTTGTAAAACTGACTTAGGTAATAGAGATTATATAATATAATATAACAATAGGAATGGATTGAATAGAATTAGTGATTAATTGTTAATTCTTCTATTCCATGCATGTTTAGAAAATTATTGAATATCTGTAAATCTACTTGCTACCTGTTACACAAGTGTACATAGGTTAAAGTAGATAGTACTGAATTTTCTAAAATCCATAACATGCCTAATTTGCATAATTCTTATCTGCAGTGTTTTAATGCTGAATGTATGCAATGTATTTCTTATTATCATGCCTGCTTATTTCAAATGTCATAAATGCATTTCCTAGTATTTGCATTGATCATAGAAAAAACATGTTTAAGAATAACAATAAGGTACAGACTGCTAGTCCTCCTTATGTTAGGAAGGAACCATTATTCTCCTTGCGCAATGAATATTTTATCAATGACATTAAAAAGGAGAAATGGTCAGTCAAAGATAAGAATGAGCATGTTAAGGTTAAAACTGTTGTTAACTCTAATAAAAGAGAAATCTCTAATCCATCTGGACCTAATTAAACAATTTGGGTACCAAGAACTTTTTATCCATTTATGAATGTAGGGCTTAACAGGTTAATCGATTATGCATTATTATTGATTTATTCAAAGCATATCATTGAAGAAAGAACCCTGCTATCAAATGTGAATGTGAAGACAGGCCAAGTGGTTTATCCCTTGGAGACAACAGCAAGGGTATGACCTAGGGTCAAGGCTATTCAATAGCTAAGGAATGTTGTCAGTAATAAAGCATCTTTTATAAGATGAAGAGCCTAATGTTCGAGGATTAAGGAAAGAGAACTTATATGTAGCTGACATGGAATCTCAGTCAAAGGTAAAGTCAACAAGGTCAAATCTAAAGCTTCATCAGACAAGAGTTCAGCTATGACATAAGGAGCTCTCTCACCTAAATGTCATATCAAGAGATTCTTTCCTGGAAATCGAATCAGTAAAGGAGACTACCTCATCTGGAATTAAAGTAAAATAAAATTATGAGGCATGTCATAAAGAGAAGTCAAAGAAGCATCACACAGAAGTTCTACATCAATGAAAAATATACCTTAGTGATGATAACTGATGACTTCTCTCAAGAAACAAGTTGTTGTTCAGACAATCTGAAGACAAGACACCATTGATGGTGATTGATCACATCTAGAAGAGTGTCAGGAAGCAAAACTGACTATGACAACTTAGAGACCAGATTACAGGACCTATCAATTAGTGTTCTGGATGATTTCTGCACCTTCAAGAGTATTACTGCTGAAGCAGTCAATAGTTTGCTACTGACATGATCGAACCCTGATCAGTAAGAAATATAGGAAGACCCCACAAGTATGTAGGAAATTATTTTGCAATGATAAATGAAAGTGAGCATCCCAGTAATCAGTTAATGCTCAAGAGGTTAATTTCCTTGGTTACTCAGTGGAGTCAACAGCCTACAGGGTGATTGTTATTAATCAACAGAAGGTGATTGAAAGTCTTAGTGATGTTCAATAACCTCTAGCTCCCAGCTGTCAATGGTGATGGTGATTCAGATCCAAGCAATGTCAAACATAGAGAATCTTCATGTAAACCCAACAACAGCTTAGGGGGAGCAACAGAAGGATCAACTAGTCAACTCAACACCACACTGTAAGTCAAAGGATACTATGAGAACATGTCTGCCAAGATAAAGAATGTTGACTCAATTAATTATTTGTCCTAGTTCTTAGTGTTTCTAATGGTGGAAGTAAAAGACTAGCAGAGCTTCAAGTACTGATGATTATTTCTTTAGTTTTCTTTTAGAAGAAACTAAGAAATCTACAAAAGCTATGAAAGATTCAGATTGAGTGATTGCAATGCAAGATGATCTCAATCACTATAAAAGGCATATTGAAGGGAAGCTGGTATCCAGACCAAACAACAAGGTTGTATTTGGTATAAGGATAACCAGAAGTTTAACTGGATGTCAAGGCATTGTTGTGAGGGACAAGGCCAAACTGGGTGCAAGGTTACAAGCTGATAAGACAGTATATCTAACAAGAAGCACCAGTGACAAGACTTGAGGATATCACGCACCTGTTGTACATTCATGATCATAATGGACATCTGGACCTACTGAATCTGGATGCTAGAGGAATGTGAACAAGTGCACTCCTAGTTAGTGAGATATTTGAAAATCTCTACAGGTTAGTATGAACTGGTATCATCACTCAAGAAAGCATGGAAGACATGGTATGACACCATACCTATAATTTAATATTTGGTATCAATCTTTAACAGTTGGTATCTTTTAACAATTGGTGTCACATTTATAGAACCCTCTACATCTTTAGGCACAAACATAAATGATATATATGTGCAATGATATCTTGATTATATTATATGTTGGTCTACTAACTATAAATTGGGATCAAGATATTTGTTGTTTTGATGTTGGTAAAGTTGCAATTCTTTTGATTTACTTCAGTAAGCCAAAAGAATGATGACAATAAAAGTAAGTCAAGGATCGTTTGTTTCTATTCAGAAGATTCTAGACCTGTCAAGGCTACATGCCAACACACCACTATAGCTGGCTTTTGACCTATTAGTTTGGACCTAACAAGTTGGTAATCAAAAATCATAAGATGGACCTGGATCTGAGGAAATGGTACCCTAGAGATATTTGACCCAACAAGTTCAGGATCTACTAATTAGGATCTAATCAAGCTTTAGAGGAATCATCAGCTCATTATCTTATTTAATTGCTAATAGATCACTTATACACATATTTTATTCTGAATTATACAAATGTGCAAGGCCCCAAGTGGATCCTAGAGAATCTATTCTTGTAGTTATTACACTTGATTTCAGATGTCTTAAGTTGGACCCAAATCTGCGGAGATGGTACCCTAGAGACATCAGTTCTGACATGTTTTGCTGCATAGATACAGATCAAATGAGTTGTACGAAAGCAGGAGAACACAAGGAATCAAATTCATCTCCAACAACTCTGTGGAACACTCAAGGACTAAGCAACTTGCATAAGGTATCAATTATTTCGAGAGCATGTCTTTATTTAAGATTAACTTGCAGACATGTTTGCTAAATCACTTGATGAAATTAATTTTTCAAGATTGGTTTGTAAACTTTGGATTTTATTAATGCTATATGATTTGTAAATCCCATCTGTTAAGTAATTCTTAAGTAAGCTCACAAGTATTCAATTGTCTGTATCGAAAGGACTTGTGAACTTATTTACATCCAGACCTCACGCTGAGAATTGTCTGTTGAATGATTGCCATGTGTATAATTGTAATATATTTCAGTGGTGATTATTTAAGGATAATTTAAATACTTAAATGATAAAATCTAACTCATAGAGATTTAGTATTTATTTATTTAATTATTTATTTTGATTAATATGAGTTATAGAACCTAAAGCAATTCAAATTAGTGTTTGCTCTATACCTCATTTATCAAAATAAATCTGAATCATAACTAAATTGGACCTATCTGTATTGATCTTCAATTAGTTGTGAGATGTTAATTCTAGTGAATTTTATCAATGCTCCATTTTCAGAAATTCACTATAATTAATATCATGGCTCTAACAATTGGTTGTATTGAAGTTTTGACTTATATAAATTAATGATATTTAGTTAGAATTCTATTTACTAACTAATTTTGAGATGTATTGGTATGTGTGAAATTACTTAGAACTCCTCTAAGTAATCATTGTTATATATTTTACAATTCACTCATATTACTATGCATAGTATGAAAATTCTCTAAGTAGAACTATGGATATTGAAATATCTAAAGTGACCAATGTTCAGTTACTTGGAATAATTTTTATGCTTATTTGCAAGCTTCTAATCACTTTGATAATAAATGTTATATACTATGGATCAAGGTGTATAGGACTTAGAATATCATTTCTAAGATTGCAAACAAGACAGCTTTGGTAATCGAGTCTTATTTATAGAACCAAGGTTGTCTACCAATAAACAGTTGTTAGGAGTTAACAATTGTTATTATCGAGGAGTTGCCTTGAAGTCATAAGTTTG
Organism: Saposhnikovia divaricata; assembly: GCA_036435485.1. Lineage (NCBI taxonomy): Eukaryota > Viridiplantae > Streptophyta > Magnoliopsida > Apiales > Apiaceae > Saposhnikovia > Saposhnikovia divaricata. Next base: position 43,282,321 of record CM071599.1, read on the forward strand.
AAATGTTATATCTTAAGAGCTTGTGTATTTCTTGTCAACTAGTTCCTCGTACTTATGAATATCAGTGAATGATGTTCTTAAGTAGTTAGATACTAATATTCATTCTGTCAATTGGTACTCAATGTAACAATTCAATCTTCGCTAAATTGAATTTATCTTACAATAGATTGAATTTATCCAACAATTGGTATAATTGAATATTTAGTATTTAGCAGTGATTATTTATATCCTAGTTAAATTATAACGTGAAGCAATTCAATGGTTTATTTGCTCATAATTTAATTTTGGTAAAGTAATCATAAACACAATTACTTGCATTTTAAAGTATTTGATAAATACTAGCAGTTGGTATCAAATAGTAAGATATTTGTTTACTGACAATTGCTAGTTGTTCTGATACTTTATTGCAAACTAATTGTAATATATATATTATATCTGATGATATTACTTAGGATTTATTCTGAGTAAATGTGTCTTATCTATAAATCATTAGTGTTAGTATAAATTAAGGTGTTCAACTTTCTAAGTAAGTGAGACTTAAAATTACATTCGGTCTCCTATCATATTTTGAAGTGGTGAAGATTTTTCAAAATTAAATTCTCTAATTCTGGTTATACACCACTTTATACATATGATAGTGTTAGGAATATGTTGTACTTGATGATAACTTCACAATCAATCAAATTGTTTAAGGTTTTGTAGCTGTCAACGGATGAGGATTTATAACTCTATCCGTTGACAGGTAGCTCATCAACGGATGAGGTTTTGTAGCACACTGCAGTATCTCTATGTTATCAGTCGATAGTGTTTTTATCCACAGTCATGTTGACTATCAACGGATAGGCAGAATAGGGTAGCCAATTGTAAATAAGCTATGCTATGTAATTCTGTCTAAGTGAAAGTGTATCAACGGATGAAGACTAAACTCTATCAACGGATACAACTCAAATCCACTCTATCAACGGATACAGCTCAAGTCCCAATATCAACGGATACTGCTCTATACATCATCAACGGATGTCAGTGTACATCATCAACGGATGTCAGTGTACATCATCAACGGATAATCATTGACACTGATTTCTATGATTAGCTGGAGGTTAGCAGTTGATAAGGACATGTTTGACTGACAGATCACATGAGTTGAAAGTAGATACAAAAAGCAGTATGGCAGCCATACTTTGGAAACACAGAAGAAAGAAGCATTCCATTTACACTATGAATACAAGAAAGGTGCAGGAGACATGTCTGAACACAAGGACAACCTTTCGGCTACATATGTATTTGGAGTGTAGTAGCAAGTCAACTAGAATTAGATTAGTATTATCTTATTCCAGTAGTACTTGTAAAACTTGGGATATATAACCAAGTGTAGCAACTCTTTGTAGGCTAAGAAAACAGACATATTTGCTTAGGGTTTCTTGAATATCTTTAGAAGCAAAGAGTTGTAAAACGGCAGCTGTGTACATTTTGTATCACAGAGTTTTCTTCAAATAAAAGCTTCAGGTGGTGCATTTTAACCACCTGATTTTATATGTGTTTGTGTATAATTCTTACATTGCAATTATCTCTTCATAAGTTTCTGAAGTTCTTATCAGAAATTTATAAATATCAAGAATTGTATTCAACCCCCCCTTCTACAATTATACAAGTGTGTAATCTGGGAATAACAGATAGTTCTTAGAATATTTTACATCCATCAGTCAATTACTTAGTTTATGTTGTGCTAAGCAATGAAGTGCCAAAGGAGAGACATTGGTTATCTGTACTTATGTACTTGGTAATCTTTGTTACCTAAATGACATCAAGTGCTTGTATGAGTCTTTTCACTAACTTTGTGTTAAAGTTCTCTATACATAATAAGCACTTAAAGAAAATCTTTCTTTCTAAATTACTGCAAAGTCAAGAGTTTGTGTCTTTTAAAATTAAAATGACCTAGTTTTCATTAAAAGACATGATAATACATTGATTTATGCATAAATACAAACTCTTGCACATTAACAGTTTTTAAAAGAAAAACTCAATTTTTTCTACAGTTGTGATTGCTTATATTATAAACTTTTTGAAGTCACAATTGTACATCATTTCTCTCATTGGATATAATGCATATGATTTCACACAATGTTATGGTATGATGTAAATGCATTCTATCTCTATATTGCTCTATTGCTATGTGATGCAGGTTCAGCTCCTAGTGGAAGTTTTCTCACATTGTAAGTAATGAGGTTGTAAACCCAACAACTTCTATCCCGGACTATAAATCCAAATCTAAACACATCCTAACTTACCCCTGAAGTGGAAGTAACTTATTTGACTAGAGGTCATTAAGGGAGTAACTGCACTTGATGCAGCAAATAAGGATGTGAGGGATAGTAAACCCACAGCTCTACCTCTCAAGGAGAATAGATGTATATAACTTGAGGTATCTGTAAGCTCGCTTGCATTCTCCCAAAAGGATGTAGAGCTGAAAATGGCACTAAAACAGTCTCTGGATTCATTATCTTAAAAGGATGAGTCTATTGAAATTCGCCTGTCGGCCAGGGCATCTGTTGGTAAGTCACTACCTCATACACAATACTAAAATACTTCCTATGCACAAAGTGAGATTGCACACACTAAGGATGAATTGACGGAAACAACTCATACTCCGACCATTTTCGGTTAGGATTATAAGTTGAAGGTTCCTCAAAGAACCAAGAGTCTTCACAGACCTCGAGAGGAGGCCGTGATCCCTAATGCAAAATCTTTCAGGATCACTGTTTAACTCCCCAAAGGGAACACCTCTAGATCCTGCGGGTATTGGGTCCGACATAGGTACGGATCGACAACTTGTTAACCATGTTTCAGATTTACCTGATGAGTTTAACAAGGTGATGTCTTCATAGACATTAGATGGAAACATGATTTTAATTCTAAGTTTTGATTTCATTGTTTACCTTCTCAGAATTCAAATCTGAAACCCACAATAAGGGAAAAATTTTATCAACTTGTAGATTATGACTCAGATTCGTCTGACGAGTCTAACGAGGATCGGGGATTTGCGAAACCCCATTACACCACCAGTGACCTCTCTAGAAGGGGCTATGGTGAATTTTTCTTACAGGTACACATGGATGTTGGAGCTATGAGAGATTAGAGTGATACACTGGTGAGCATGAGTGTAAACACTTGAGAGATGAGAGATGAGATCACTCATTTTAAGTGATATGAGTGGAGAGATGAGCTAAACACTTGTGAGGTACACGAAACAGAATCACACAATCATAGTGAGGAAGAAAGATAAACACCAAATCTCATTCCCTATTCCCAAACAAAGTTTACTTACAAAGATTTGGGAGATACAAGGAAATTGTCGGAACATTTGGTTGTCAGGATGATCAATAGTGAGGCCATTCTATAATATCTAAATGGCAAAGTTGATCAGTCTACATACTTCTATTCTAGAAGTCTTCATGAAAATCCTTCAACACAAGAAAAGCTTCTTTTCTTTATTGCAACAGACAATGTTATATGTATGAAGAATCTGTTGTACTAAAGGTAAGAAGTGAGTTATAATTGAAAAAATGGTATCATCTAATTTACATTTGGATGTTTGCTATAATTGAATGCTTGGAGGATTACTCAACTAAGGGGGAGAGATATACTGAAGAAGATATACTCTAAGATTGCCTTAGTAAGAGATACTCAACTAAGGGGGAGAGTATAAGCTTACCTTAGTGAGGGGGAGATTTTCTATCTAAGGGGGAGAGATATGAAAAAGGGATATACCTTAGAAAGGGGGAGTATTCACCGTTATAAGGAGGTAACATATAACCTTAGGTAGGGAGACATAAGGAAGGAGAGAAGTATGAAACGACAAAGAAGAATTCTTCAGTATGTGGTTGAAAAGTCATATTCTTTACCACTGAAGAATTCCCAAGTATCTGTTGATAATGTCCAATATTAGATGTAAAGGGTTATCAGGCAGATATGTCAAGAAATGAAGATGAGTTACTTAATGAAGATCAGTTCATTGTCAGAGGAATAATCATCTATCATTTCATCTACTGAGATTCTGGAAATGTTATATCTAAACCAGAAATTTTTTTTATGTATTATTTACTAGAGTTCTTTAATGTTTTATCTTCTTTGTTTGTAGTTGAGTTATCCTCTAGATATTTGCTTGTTATTGTCTAACAAACTAATAGAGGGAGATTAAAAGGCATATGATGGAGCCTATTTGTATTTCGAGGATACAACTCAACTAAAACAAGAATGTAATAGTAAATAGTATATGTACTGTCACAGGGATCTCAAATGCATAATTGTCAAGAGAAAGAAGACAAAGTCAATCTACCGTTTTGAGATATACTACACTTGAAGTAGTTCATTCAGTTGATCAAGCGTCAGTTGTAATAACCCTAACTTTAGGAAGGCTACAGTGATTAAATGAATAGTGATCTCGAGGAATTTGGAAAATGGTGTGTAGGTGCTCTATATTGGAAATGGAAAATGAGTAAACAAAAACCATATTAGTGATGTACTATTAAAATAAGTGACTCGAAACGAGGACAGAATTCAGAGAATCCAAACTTTATTTTATTCCATAATTGATAGAGAAGTCAAGAATATAATAATTGGATTATAAATTAAGGATATTAAATATTAGAAGTCCAAGGGAGGATATATTATGAGAAGGAAAGAGGACTGAGGATATAATCCTAGAGCAAAGAGAATGCAAACGAGTTCGAGAACGCTTGAGAAATCGGGAGAGAAACCGGGAGAGCAAATTCTGAGATAAAGAGAATATACCAAGGATATTGGATTTAATATATACTTGAGGATTAGAACCACCCTAACACACTAATATATGATGTGGGAAAGGATAATATATATGCAAGAGATTTACAGAGGAGAAACCACTGAAACGATCATAGAAATCTTTCGATGAATCAAATGATGAAAGAACTTTGCATTAAGCCAAGCAAAAAGCCCTAGAGCGTGGTAAAAGCCCAAATTTTGGCCCAACCTACACATGGAGCTGTATGGTAAGTGAATTAAAGTGTAAGGGAAGGAATCCACTTGGTGAAAATATTAGAACCAAAGTGGAAGAGGAGTAAACTTGCCAAAACCTTGATACGAAGTTGCATTTCACCATGGCAAGGTGTCTAGATGGTCAACAATTGGCACCCTTTGATTGGTGGACTCCAAAACACAATTACAAAAGGTAGCTAGCTGATATATCAAGATAGAAACAAGGGATATACATCATTTACACAAGAGAAAGCAAAACAAAACAATTTTCTTTCAAGAAGAAAACTTTCGGCGAGATTTCCAGGAGATCAGTAAAACGAGCATAACTTCTTCGTTTCTCAGCCAACTTTTGCGTTCTATAGCTTTTTAGAAAGCCCATGAGATAAGCTACAAGTCGTATTTCACAAGATTTTTCCAGAAAAGCAAGGTAAGGGGGTCGTTTTTCATGTTCTTTAAGCTGATGAATGGTAACTCCGAATTGTTAACTTTGTTTTCATGGTTCCTTTAGTTGATTCAAGCTATATTGAGGTTGTTTAAGGAGTACCCAAGGTTTATTAAGTGATGTTGAAGCTATAAGGAAGGTATATTACTTGAGACCCTAACTTGAATTATGAGTTTATGGTTGATTATGCTTAGTTTAGAAGTTAAGTGATATAAACCATGAAATCTTGATTATGTAGTTGTGGATATGTGTTTTGATTTAATATGAAAGGAGTAGGTGCTTGTAACCATGGTTGGTAAGATGACCACATGGTGTAGGTGATGGTGGATAAGGTGGATGATTGATTTGGAGGAGTTTGATTTTTGGAAAGTATGAAAATATAGCCATTATAATGTCCGATTTTCGTTAGACCATGAATCTGCCCTGTTTCTGGACCCTATACCCGTACGATAGATTACTTTCCAGACTCCCAAGTGACCATGAGATGATAGAGCTTGGTTCATAGATCGTTTTGATATAAAGTGCGTTAAAATCTGATGAACGGTTTAGGAGAAAAGTCAGTTTTAGTGAAAGACGTTCGATAGTCGAGAAAACATAGTTGTACCAACTTTGAGGCTATAACTACCATACTTAGACATTATTAAAAATTATAAAACGTTGAGACATTGCAGTAGGATAGTCAGAGAGTCATTACCAGTTGATCTTGTAGTAAAATTCGAAATCCATATTTTCTGGGAATTTTTACAGTTAAGTGTAGTCGTTAGGGGAAATGATGAAAACCCCTGAAACCTCGATTGAACTTATAAATGGTTAAGTTCTTGAACCTTTGGGGTAGTAGTGATACGTTAAACATATGTAAAGTGTCAAGGGTAATGTTATACAAGAGTAAAGTGAGAAAGGAATGAAGTATTCTAACGACGGTCCTTTTTGTGTTTATAGAAACTTCGGGAGAGCCACGAGCTATACTGCAAGGATACAGAGATAGAGGCAAGATTTCTTCTATCCTTACCTTGGAAAACTATTTTATTTTTAAAGTAAATGATTTCATGGAAAATATTTGTTATTCTATGTTTGCTATATTGCTAAGAATTATTTCCCTAATATTGGAATTAAAGGGAAATGGATATAAATTATGAAATATGAATGTGGATATGATTATGAATGGAGCGAATATGCTTTATGGTAAAGAGAGGTGAAAGAGAATGGTATCAGTTGTTATCTAGAGTTATATGAAGAATGGTATCAGTTGTTATCTAGAGTTATATGAAGAATGGTATCAGTTGTTATCTAGGTTTATATAATTTATAACGTTATGTTAAAAATATTCTTTCTAAGCAATTGTGATTTAATAAATATTATTTGATTTTTTTTATTTAATACTTTTGAAAATAGATGGAATATTTTATAAGAGCGTATTGTATTTCATTGAATACAGAGGAGATGTCCGAGTTATAATCCAAGTATTATGATATATATATATATATATATATATATATATATATATATATATATATATATATATATTAAGGGTGATGATACATGGAAATGATGAAAAAGGTAAATGTGAATGAAAATGTGAATGGAATATTTTATATATATGTAAGTTTACTGGATTCCAGTAAACACAGAGAAGATGTCTGAGTCATAATCAAAGTATTATGACATATGTATTTTTAGAGGTGATGATAAATGGAAATGGAAATGATATATGTGAATGGAAATGGAAATTGAAAGGAAAAATGTGGAATGGTATTGGTATAAATAGAATAATGATTGAAAAAAAGGGGGGATTGCAACAGACTTGCGTAAGTGCCTGTGTCAGGGCTGTGTGCGACACAGTCCAGCATTTATTATTTTTATTACGGCACGAAGATGCCAAGGGAAGATGTTAGCAGGTGGCCTTCCTCCAGGGATGATCTTCATTCCTTCTACCGGTAGTAAAAAGAGAGTAGGTACGATTAGGCGACTGATCATCGTCCTAACGTATCAGGCGACAGCAGATATCCCCAATGTTTTTGAAAAGAAAGTGTTGACAATGGTTTTCAGATTTTTATACTGAAAATAGAAACATGATCTGAAATGATGGAATTATTGTTACAGATGAAGAGAAACTGATTTTATATTAATTTATATAATTGTTGAATAAGAAGGAAATGAGAAGATGATAGCGAAAGATTTGTTCAAGTTTATCATATTATTTTAGAAAAGTACACAGAAACGGTATATTGATTGTTATATTATTTAAGAAGAGAAACTAATATTATATGATATTAGAAGAGAAACTGATATTATAATACTATATATTTCTTTTCGTACAAAGATAATTGGAAGGTGTATATATATTGAATGAAAATAAAATTCTTTTCATAATAACTGAAATTTGTTTTTGTCTATTATATATATATATATATATATATAATGATTTATTTCCCTTTGATGCTAGTTGATAGAATTTATCTTGCTGAGCTATTTTAGCTCATTCTTGCTATTATGTATACAACAGCTAGGTATGCCGATACTCCGCACTACACCCCGCAAGAGGGTACGGGAAAGATGAACTTTTGTGAGAGTGTTGGCAACGATTCCCGAGGTAGCTATCGGACGGTTGGGTACTGGTAGATTATGTACATTTAGTGTGTAAGCTGTTGTAATAAACTTTTGATTGTTGAAATGCTTCATGTCGAAGTATTAGTCAACAAGGTATTTAAGTATGATCCTGGTTTGTAATAACTGCTTAAATCTAAACTTTTAATATTGTGGATGTTGTTCTCTGAGCATATGACTGGTGTGTGTGTGTGTATTAGTGTGGGGTCAATTGCTTAAGTATTAAATATTAAGTTAAAAAAAATCAAGAGATATTGATATTGAATGGAAATTGGACCGTGATGACCTGGATCCTTGACCCCGGATCTAGGGGCGTCACATCAGTGGAGTAATCAAGACAGTGGTTTCTATTTATAGTGACAAGAGGTTCCTACAGTGGCAGAATACAGATTATAAAGGTTTGAAAAAGAGTGAAGAAAAGGAAGACATGAACCACAACTTTAAAGTCAATATATGAAGAACAGTCATTGCGGTTAGTCACTCATGAACCAGACCGTGCATCGAGTGTCAACATTAAATAGTGGTTATTCGTCATTAACTTCAGTGGTTCAAGATATCAAGACTGGTAAAAGAGAAAATCATTTTGCAAGCAACAGAAGTGTTAAATTCATTAACCACAATGATTTTACTATCAAGTGGACAGGCTACGAGGAAAAAGAATTATCATAAAGAAATTCTAAGTGATATATTCTTAATGCTGAAACCCCGGTTAGAATTGTTGTATTTTTTGCTAAGCAAAAGGAATCCGGTTTTAGATCCTCAAGAGACCGTAGCTTACACCTGGACGGGTTAATTATCACAAGAAAATGGAAAATGGTATATTCTCAAAGCTGGAACCCCCGTTGGAATTGTTATATTTTTTGTTAAGCAAAAGGAGTCTGGTTCCAGACCCTCAGGAGACCGCAGCTTAGACCGTAAGGATTTATTTATATTAATAAATATTTTATTTAATTAGAAAATTATATTTATAAATATCTAATTATATTAGATATTTATTTTTATAATTTGTGATTTAAATTAAGTATTTATTAATTAAAGATTAAAAGCTGTTCGGGTTAAAAAGCATTTCTACAGAACCCATCCATATAACAACAAAATAAGACCTCGTGATTTTGAATTAGAAATGGCAAGTTGTTTATATGAATTACTGTAGTCAACAAAATTAACAAGAGAAAGAAACAGACAAGTGGTAACATGTCTTGCAGAACCTGTCGGGGGGAGCACCTCACTCGCCTACCCGCGAGTGCGCCACATGCGCCCAATAAAAACCAGCAAAGCCCAGGCGTGCAGCACACTCCTCCCACCTGAAGTGGGATTCAGCTTGACAGTACGTTCTCGTTTGTTCACAATTCTATTAAATCAGTTGGATTGTCTTACCGATTGTCTTGTTAGTTTATTTTTAAACTAACAAGACAATTAAAAGATTGTCTTGGTAATCATTATGCAGATAATATCCTCGACAGCCTTTCGAAAAGAAAGATTAATATTCAAATTGATAGTCTTGATGATGATTAAAAAGGAAAAGTCTTCTACAGCTGTTAAAGCAAGACAAATATCTCAGAATTGGATTGTCTTGCCGATTGTCTTGATGGAAGCTGATTGTCTTGCCGATTGTATTGCCTATTATCTTGGTAGTACAAAATTGATTGTCTTGGAAGAACTGATTGTCTTGCCGATTGTCTTGGCAATACAAAATATTTTATAAAAGAGGTAGAAGCAATCAAACAGGAGAGAGAGAGCAGCAGACACAACTTCACATTCTTCACAAATTCTCTCCGAGCTGAACAAGAGTAAGACCAAGAGAAATAGTTCTGTTCTTCAAATAAATTCCTGTAAATTATTTCTGAGCTGTATCGTTAAGTCTGAACCGATAGAAATTGTTTACTTGTAACGTTGGAACTATATAGCGAGTTTTTACTATTAGAACTTATCTCTCGAATTGCTTTTAGCATTCGATCTTTTTATAACAAATATAGAAAAGTTCATGTCGAATTTTCTATAGAAGTTGTAATAATTAGTTGGTCATCAAACCATTGTAATTTGTATCCGTGTATTTAGACACACCCCATCAAGTTAGTATAAATTTTATATTTAACTTGAATATCGGTATTCGTTTTATTCCGCATCAATTTGTTCTTGATTTAATATTTTAAGAAAAGAGCAAATTCGATTAAACGACATAGTTTGTATTCAACCCCCCTTCTACAAACTATTTTCGACCTTACATATACGTATATAAAACACGTATAAAAGATTTAAAAGTGGATAAGAGTTTTAGTTGGAAACAAACTCCTATAGTTTAGGAATTCTAATTTGAATAGAAAGATATAGTTTAAAATGAGCTCATACATATATAAATACGTATTCCATATTTAAATTACCCTTACAGTTGTTTAAAAGTCCAATCCTATAAAAACTCCTTGATTTCCGCATTGCTAAACTTTCTGGACTGTTGACAATTGGCTTGCTGATTGTGATCTGACCAAGATCAAATGGCTTGCCAAACTGTCACTGTATTGCAACTTTGGCTTGCTATTTCTGACATACTGATTATACAATCAGTAAGCTATATTACCCTACAAAACCAAGTTAGTACACACAGAAATAGCATGCTTTTTTATACCTACTAATAAGCCAAATGGCTTACTGTTTTGTTCATCAAAACCTAAGGAGTATCAGTCTCCCCCTTTTTGATGATTACACCTAATTTAGGAGAATTAAAATAACTCCCCTTAAATCCCTGCATCTCAATCATAAGATATAAAACAATAGTTTAACAATATCACAAAAACACGTAATCACTCATCCATAAAACTTAACTTAGCAGAAACATCAACAAGTTCAAATACCATATTCCAAATTAAACATCCAGAAATCAAACACCAAGTACCAAGTTCAAAAAAAACAACCATAACATAAAATTAAACCTTAAACACTTAAGCACTCAAATTCTCCTTAAATTTTCTCGCCCTTAATTCATCAAAAACTAGGAGTTCTTAGGAGATATGTCCAGAGTATTAGCATCAGTCTGAGTTGCATCAGTGTCCTGTTCTTCATCATCCTTCGCTGCTGCATTAGCCAAACCCTCTAAACCCAAGTCATCTTTCATGGCAGAATGAGTTTCAGAAGTTATCCCAGATAACTTAAGCATCAATTCCTTCACAGCTCTTATCTCTGAAATAAAATCCTTCATAGCACCCTCAATAGTTTGATACTCGGCCTTAACTGCCATCAAGTCATTTCGTATTTCCTGAGTATCACTTCTAAGAGAGACATGCTTACCAGTCATAATAGAAACATCTACTTGAAGAGATTGAATATACAAACTTGGAGCTACAGAAATAGGCTCAGCAGAAGTAGGTTGTTCACCAAGTGGAGTAGAAACAGGAGAGAGTGGAGGTGGTAAAATCCTTACAATTTCCCCATTCTCAAACTGTAAATTGTTCTGAATTAAACTCCTTTGATCAATAGCATCCTTAACAGGCATCTTTGTAGCAGTCTTAAAATCAATCTTATAAAATCAAAGACCCTAATTAACAACAATCCATACGGTATACCAGTAACATTCTTCTCCAAAGTGGCCATCATTTTTTGCAGAATCAGTGATGAGAGATCAAAAGATTTTCCAGACATTATCATGGCAACAACAATTACATCTTGAAAAGTGAAATTCGACTTATTCCCTAAACGCTGGCAGGAATGAGACCGACAAATCTTAAACAACAGATGAGCTAAGGGAGAAACAACAGTAGTAGTTGGTGGGGTAGTATCCTGTGGTGTATCACTTCCAAATAACACATTTAATTGATCAGTAACAGAGAAATCAGGCAACACAACAGCACCCTGAGCAGTATAAATTTCAACTTCACTTCCATTATCAATCTTAAGATTATAGTTCAAAAAAGGAGGGTTTAGTTGAATCTTTTTACCCCAAACAGTAGAGAATACATTACTAAACTTATCAACATGGAGATTTGCATAATACTCACGAATTAACTCAGGATAAAACACCTTGGGCATATCAAACACAAATGACTCAAAACCCAAATTCTGAAACAGTTTAAGAACACCACACTAAGTAAGAGATGGAATGAGCTTACTTGAAATAGGAGAACCAGTAATGAGATTACGAACACCCAAATCCATTTCATAAAACTTTGATTCATATTCTGGACTAACGAAACTAGGAAGACCACGAAGTCGATTTGATTCTGGAGTCTGAAAGACCTCATCGCCGCTGTCATTACGCGTAGTACCAAGGTCCACAACCGAATCAGCTTTCTTGGATGGTGTCTGATTATCCTGAAGACCAGACTTGTGACCTCATGTGTTGCGAGTCATGATTTCTATTTGAGAAAAACCTTAATCGTCGCTTGAGAGAAACCATAATCGCCTTAGAAAAGAAGAGTTTGTGTGTTGAGAGAATAAACACCAAGCGTCCCGTCTCTTTTGTTTTGATAATATTTTGGGGGAGAATTTTTAGGATTAAATAAAACTAAAAATTCAAAATAAACTTTATCTAACCAAAACAGATAAACTCTCATAACAACTTAAAAAAATAGATAAACACATAACACATTGTTGTTAAATCAGATAAACATAGAATAAAGATTAAAACAAAGAAATTCAAATCACTGTCTAACAGAAAATTACGAATTAGAACAAATGGTAAGCCAGATGTAGAGACAATCAGTATACCAACTGTAACAAGTGAATGAGACAAATGGTAAGCTAACCTGACCATCATATATCATTCAGCACGCTGATTTACATAGAACACATACCAAGTTCTATTCGAATGATTGAAAATCTTTCCTCAGCAAGGGGTTTTGTAAAAATATTAGCTAGTTGAAATTCTGTTGGAACAAATACCAACTCTATCTTGCCTTTATCAACATTATCTCTCAAGAAATGGTGTCGAACATCAATATGCTTCGTTCTTGATTGATTCACCGGATTCTTCAAAATATTTATGGTGCTAGTGTTGTCATAATTTATTGGAATCTTTCTACACCTGATATCAAAGTCTCTTAGTGTTTGAATCATCCATAGAATCTGAGAACAACAGCTTCCAGCTGCTAGATATTCTCCTTCGGTCGTGGATAAAGCTACAGAAGTTTGTTTCTTGCATTGCCATGAAACCAAGCTTTGTCCAAGGAATGTAAAAACACCACTAGTACTTTTTCTATCAACTTGACAACCTGCATAATCTGCATCACTATACCCAACAAGATCAAAAGTATTTGTGATAGGATAGAACAAACCAAGAGAAATGGTAGCACTTAAGTATCGAAAAATTCTTTTAATTGCATTTAAGTGAGACACTTTAGGATTGGATTGAAACCTTGCACAAACACACACACTATACATGATGTCAGGTCTAGAAGCAGTCAAATATAATAAACATCCAATCATACCTCGATATTTTTTGATATCAACAGCCTTACCATTTTTGTCTACAATCAGCTTGCTGTTTTGAGTCATAGGAGTTGATTTTGGCTTAACATCCTCATAGCCAAATCTCTTGAGCAGATTCTTTATATACTTATATCCAATATTCCATCTTTAGATTGCTTGATTTTAAGACCCAAGAAATAATTGAGCTCACCCATCATGCTCATCTCAATTCAATATGCATACACTTAGAAAACCACTCACACATAGATTCATTAGTAGATCCAAAAATAATATCATCCATATATATTTGCACAACAAGAATATCTTTACCATTTTGCTTAATAAACAATGTGGGACCAATTTTACCTCGAATTAATCCATTTTTGAGAAGAAACTTACTAAGCCTTTTGTACCAAACTCTAGGGGCCTTCTTTAAACCATAGAGAGCCTTCTTTAACTTGAACACATAGTCTGGATACTGTTCATGTTCGAATCCAGGAGGTTGTTTGACATAAACTTCCTCTTCCAGCAAGCCATTTAGAAACGCACTCTTCACGTCCATTTGATATAGCTTGAATTTCTTGAAACATGCATATGCCAGAAGCATCCTTATTGACTTCAAATGAGCAACAGGAGCATAAGTTTGATCAAAGTCAATGCCTTCTTGTTGATTATATCCTTGAGCCACAAGCCTTGCTTTATTTCGAGTAACGGTGCCAGATTCATCAACTTTATTTTTGAACACCCATTTTGTTCCAATAATTGAAGCATCCTCTGGTGGCTTGACAAGTTCCCAAACATCACATCTTTCAAATTGATTTAATACTTCTTGCATATCCATAATCCAATTTTCATCTTCTAATGCTTCGTTGACATTTTTAGGTTCTTCTTGAGCTAGAAAGGCAGCATGAGCATAAAAATTAGCCTTTCCTTTTCTTGTAGTGATTCCATCTGTAATATCACCAATAACCAACTCTGGGGGATGATTCTTGACCGTCCTTGTTGACCTTAGTAAAGAATATTGAGCTATTTCCTCATGAGTTGTCTTTCTCATCTTTGCTGGTGGTGAATGATCTTCTCCATCATAAAGAGGTAGTTTCTCAGGAGCCCTTGAACCTCTAGGACCTTCCAAAGTCATTTTTTCCATTTTAGAAATTGCATCTTCAACTTCAGCTTGCTGATTTGAACTTCCAGCTTGCTGATTGCAAGTTTCTGCATCCTTCTTGGCTTGCTGACTTCTAGTTTCAGCAGTACTATTAGCTTGCTGATTTGATCCAGTAACTTGAGGTTGCATGCTATCACTTTCACCTGCAAATTCTTCCTCATCTCTTGACAGATCATTGTTAGGTTCTTGAAAAGTAACATCAATAGATTCTTCAATAATACGTTTAGAAATATATAAACTCTATAAGCTCTACTTGTTAAAGAATAACCAAGAAAAATAGCCTCATAAGATTTAGCATCGAATTTACCATCATTACCAATTGTTTTAAGCATAAAACACTTTGAGCCAAAAATCTTAAAGTAACTGATATTTGGCTTCTTGTTCCTCAACAATTGATATGGTGTTTTGTCCAAAATAGGCCTGATTATACTCGATTCAACACATAGCACGCTGTATTCACATCTTCGGCCCAAAAGCTTCTAGGCAACTTGCTTTCTTGCAGTAAAGTTCTTGCTGTTTCTTGAAGTGACCTATTCTTTCTTTCCACCACTCCATTTTGTTGTAGAGTCCTTGGAGTAGAAAATTCATGGGAGATTCCTCTTTCTTCACAATAAGCAATGAAGTCTTTATTGATAAATTCACCTCCTCTATCACTTCTTATAGCTACAAGTCTTGTATCAAGCTTGTTCTCAAGTAATTTAATCAGTTTCTCAAACTCATTAAAAGCACAATCTTTAGTACGAAGAAACGATACCCATGTAAATCTAGAATAATCATCAACAATTACAAAACCATATTGTTTACCTCCAATACTTCTATAAGATTCTGGACCAAAGAGATCCAAGTGCAAAAGCTCTAAAGGTTTAGAAATTGATACCATTTTCTTTCTTTGTGTGAACTTCTAATCTGTTAGCCTAATTGGCATGCTGAACAGACCTCTGTCTTAGCATACTTGATTTGGGGTAGTCCTCTGACCAGTTTCTTGCTTGATAATTTGTTGAGAAAGTCCATATGTGCATGTCCCAATCTTCTATGCCAAATATAAGGGTCATTGTCCATTACAGCCAAACAGCACGTAGTTTCCTGCTTATCAAAGACCAATATATATATATATATATATATATATATATATATATATATATATATATATATATATATATATATATATATATATATATATTTCCTTCCCTTCTAGCAACTAGGGGAACTTTGTAAGTACCAATAGTAATAATAGTTTTATCAATGCCAAAATGAACAAGATGCCCATCATCAAATAATTGAGTGACACTAAGCAAATTGTAAGTAAGACCTTTGACAAATTGAACTTTATCAATCGAAATATTACTATTACCAATATAACCGGTACCAAGGATTCGAAGAGTCTTGTTATTTCCAATTGTAACTCTTCCACCCTTCTTCATTTTGAGACTTATGAATTGAGACTTGTCTCTACACATATGTCTAGTGCATCCGCTATCCAAAATCCATTTTGACTTCACTTTAGCTGCAAGACATATCTACAAAACAAACAAACACCAACTCAATGTTTTGGTACCCATATAGGTTTGGGTCTAGATTGGTTAGCAGCAAGAATATATAAAACATTCAAATCAGATTTCTTGATCCACATTTGGACCACTTTTGGTGACTGATTCTGCCTTCTTCCATTCTGTTGGTAAGCTGTTTGCCTTCTGCCAGAAGCATTCTGGTATGTTGACTGTTGTCTGACTGGTCCATTCTGGTATGCTATTTTTCTCTTATGATTAATTTGGAAAACAAAATTCCTTTTCAGATGACCTTTACCACCACATTTGTTGCATGTCTTCCAAGGCATAGCATAGTTGTAGGGTATGCCATTCCTTCCATCATACTTGAGCACCTCATCTTTCTTGTTGAAGTTTAGACCAACACCTTCTCTGACCAAAGGTACATTTATCTTCTTCATCATTATCTTTAAGTTGTCTTCTCCTTGAATAAAAGTTTCCATGCCTTGCTTGAGATCTTTGACTTCTTTTTCCAGAAGAGTGATCAATTCAGCGTGTTGTTTGATAAGTTCAGCTTGCTGGAATCTCTTTTCAGCAGATTTTGAAGACTCGGCTTGACTAGCTTCTCTAAGCTTTAGTGTTTTCAGATTCTCATCTTTAGCTTCAATCTTTGACTTTAGATTCTTGAGTTCTTTCATGAGCACCTCATTCCTCCTTAGAATTACTTTGTTAACTCCTTCGAATTGAGCAATTTTCTCCTTTAAATCAGCAATAAGATCATCATGATTGTTTGCAGGAGCCTTCTCAGCCATTAGATCAGAAATGATTTTACTCAAATGAGCATTCTTCTTTTCAAGTTCATTATTCTCATTCTTTAATTCCATTAACTCAATAATAGATACATTACTAGGCACCTGCATGGTTAGTTCATTTTGCATAGTAGGAGTAGAAGGTAAATCAGAATTAATTGAGTTTACCTTACTAGCATCATCTTCTGAATTAGAATCATCACTATCCATAAGAGTGTCTTCCATGGATCCTTGTGAAGTATCTTCATCATTCAGACCTACAAGAGCCAAATTCACCATGTCTTCACTTGAGTCATCACTGGAATCTGAATCATCATCACTCCAAGTCAGTAAAGCCTTTGATTTCTTCTTGTCTTTGAAAGCAGTTGGCTGTTTTGACTTTAGCTTGTAGCAATTCCTTTTATAATGACCAGGCATGCCACATTCGAAACAAGTTTGCTCCTTGGAGTCCTTAGAGCCATTCTTGTTGTTCGAGAAACCTCATCTTTCCCTTTTCATTCTATTCTTCTTTTCAATTAGCCTCTTGATCTTGTTTGTAATAAGTGCAAGTTCTTCATCTGATTCTTCATCAGACTCTGCTAGCTTGCTGTTTGTAGATTCTGCGGGCTTGCTGTTTGTAGAATGAAGAGCCAAATTCTTCATTTTGGCTAGAGGAGCTCGAACACCTTCAACCTGACTGTCATTTATCTTGCTCTCAAACTGTTCTAGCACAGAAAATACAACTAGGTGATCCATGGTGTTAATTTTTAGAGATGATTCAAAAGCCGTGACTTTAGCCTCATAAATGAATGGTACAGCACCTAACACTTTCATGTTAATCTCATCTTGTGGAATATTCTTTCCAAGTCTCTTTAGTGTATTATCGTGACCTGGAACCTTGCTTGACTTTCCTTGATAGTTTCACCATCCTTGAGCTTAAAATTTCCGAAGTCATTCATCAGCATGCTGAGTTTTACCTTTCTTAAAGATTTCGAACCTTCATGATAGGTTTCCAAAGCATCCCACATTTCCTTTGCTGACCTTAATGAAGAGAGTTTGTCATATTCTGCTTGATCCAATGCATTCATTATAGAGTTTCTAACTTCTCCATTATAATCAAATTTGATAACCTCATCGGGAGTAAGATCATCAACATCTTTTGGTTTGCCATCCTTGTCCAGAAATTCAAAGTGCCTATAATCAAATTTTGCTTCGAGATAAGGTTCAGCCATTTTGATCGATACTTTCCTGTTACAGAAATGTTAGTATACCAAAGCTTTGATACCAAATGAAAATGCACACCTAGAGGGGGGGTGAATAGGTGTAAATGGATAATTATATCCAATTTTAACAATTTACCAGAAACAGCTTACAGATTTCAATTTTAACTGTAACACCCCCAGATCCGGGGTCCGGGATCCGGTGGTTACGGTTTCCAATTCTGTCCACAACAATTGAACTTTCCTTAACATAAAATAAATTACGTCTCTACCCCAACACAACAATATAAAACACACCCGTTATAGTCCCAGAGATGAAATCAGAGTAACAATCAAATTTTTATTAATCACATTATGAGTTCTTACAATCCAAAAGGATTTCAATATAAATACATACTCTTTGCCATCCATTTACATAAGTCATACTATACCATATTCTTGGTACTGAAAGAATAAATATACCCTACCAATAGCTTCTTCTTCAGCTCTGGTAGTCTCATCGTCCTCGCCCGCGTCGAGTGCGCCTTGTGCGAGTCATCTGATCTAGCTGTTGTTGTGATATAATAATAAAGCAAGGGTGAGCAATAGCCCACCAACAATAATATATAACTGAACGATAATGTATAACAGTTCCAAAGTATCTTTCAAACCATATGCCATGCATTTACGGAAATGATGCCAGTATAATATGAACGATGAAGTTACAAGGTAACTTAAAGTATTTGTTTGTAGAAATATCTGCTACATCAAAGTAAGCGAGATATTCTTATTGTTATTAAGAAGAGGAGTTTGCAAGAAAAGGTTGCAATTCCAGTTATGACCCTTTTCCAACTCTGCCAACAGTAATCATGTTGCAGGAAATAAATAAATTTGGATGATGAACCAATGATGGAGTATTCACCGCGCCCGCTGTTCCAATCTTGATGATCAGTCGAGATCGTACAGCTCAATTTAGATTTACTACCGGTAGAAGGAAGAACTGACGGCTTTACTTGTATACCGCCTTACTAGCTCTCCCCGGCCAACGGTTGGGCCAAAGGGGATGGACCGGCGCTACTCGGCCTCTTACACGACTCCTAGTTCAAAAAGAATTCATGATTCTGAATGTAACGTTCGTCCCCCTTTCCCCAAGTATAATACTTGTTGATAAGACTCCACAAAGTAGTCGTATCTAGTTGGAAAGGAAAATTTACCAATAACTCCCAAGCTATTACTTGGTAACGGATATCAACTTGTTCCAGTAATCTTACCCCTCGAAAGATGAGAAGGTAAGCAACGACTTAATAAGTCAACAGCACCCGAGTTGCGGGTGAAGGGAATACGTTATGACCGGGAAGTCGACAAGATAAATAACATTTTCCAAGTAAGGTTCCCTTATTATTAAGGAGATAGACTCAAAGAAGAATGATATCTGAGAACCTTTCTTGATATAGGATTAATAATAATATGACTCCGAAATATTTTTCGTAATAATCGAAGAAGATAAACCTTATCGAGATTATTCTAAGTATGGAATAAATATTCTGAGAATATTTATTGAGTTAAAATATTTTACAGATTATTTAAGAATATGAAAGAATTTCTTTAATCAGAGTATTTCTCAAAATAATCTCTGAAGAAATATCCGGAGAATATTTATTGAATAAATAAATATTTAAATGAATATTCAAAACAATATTCATAAATTAATAAGACCTGAAAAGAATATTTAAGGTAATATTCATAATTAATTAGGAATTTAAATGAATATTCAAAAGTAATATTCATTTAATGAATTATATCCTAAATGAATATCAAGTAATATTCATTTAGTAATCCAAGCCTTAAGGAATATTCGAGATAATATTCGATAATTAAATCAAGCTTTAGATGAATATTAAAATAATATTCATTAAGTATTTAATATCTTAAATGAATATTTAAAAGTAATATTTATTTAATAAAATAATATTCTAAAAGAATATCCAAATAATATTCATTTAATAGTCTCATCTTTAGAAGAAGATTCGAAATAATAGTCGATAATCAATTCAACTCTGAATGAATATTGAGAGAAATATTATTCGTTGAATAGTTACGTTCAAATAATTATTTGAAGTATATCGTTAAAATAATTAGTCTCGAACGAATATTCAAATAATATTCGTCGCCCAAATAATAGAAAATATTTACTTAAATATTTTCCTCCGAGGTAATCTCGATATATCAAGGAATATTGACTCCCGGTCTATTTTTGATTAATAAGATGTATACGCCCTTCTATGAGGGTCTTACAACAACCGGCTTATAACTGATATATAACTATCTAGCTTATAAGCCAACAATAACATTCAGGGAACAAGTATATCAATTCAACTTGAAGGTAGGCATGCATGCAATGGCATATGTATATCAGCAATCATATATATATATTATTCAATCACAACAACAGCCTAAAAGAAGGGAATTGAAACTTGCCTGGTAGTCGAGTACGGTAAGGGGTAGTGGTAGCGGGTCCCGGTTCAGCTTGGTGATCTATAAATAGCCAAGGCATTCGGGATTAATCACTTAACATATTAAAAGTTAAGTTATACTTAATTCGAAACTCGTTCTCGAGTTATCTCGTTATACCCCTTTTAGTGGATTACTTTTATCACTGATCTGACCCGACATTCGTTCGTTAATACGACATATCATTGTACTTATACTTGGGACATACTTAAGTCATATGAGTTCTAAAGTCGATCGTTACGAACCAATACTATACTCCGAGTTTTATCGTTCGTTTTCTAAGCGTTTTACCAAGGTTATAACCAAGCGGGTTTTTAGGGGTTCGTTCGCGTTTAACCTCGACTCGAACATTTTTAATAAATCGAAAAATGATCCTTTTGACATACGGTTTTCTTTCACGCCTTCCTTTTTACCTCTAGTATTTATTTACCAAGGTTCGCCATGACGTTACATAGTTTACGAGGGTTCAATTACAGTTACGAACTTTCGTTTACGGATTCGAACTACTTTTATGAATTTTATCGTAACTCCTAAACCGTAAGTCCGTTTCACGTGATCTTTATATCAAAACGAAGCTTATAACATAAGCTATCCTAACATGGCAGAAAAGTTTCTGGACAGTAGGGTCTTGATGTGAAAAATGGCATACAAAACATGATATTGTAAAATCGGACATTATAACGGCTAAGTTTACGCGTTTTCCAAAGTTTTTACACTTTATCTCGATCTAACAAAGATCAATCCAACCACACAAACACATGATAATCATCATGACTAGTCTATCAACAACTCATCTTAACCATCTCATGGATCACAATCCAAACAACAACCATAATCAACTAATAACATAGATCTAAGCATAACATAGCATACTAACACTAAATCGTCCATAAAACTCATAAAATCTCAAAATGGTACCAAGGGTTTTTCAAGTATTATACCTTCCTTAGAGTGTGATATAGCCTTACTAAGCCTTGTATGGTCCTTGGATAGCCTTAACTTATCTAGGATCAACCATGAAAACAAGAAAAACAAGGATTAGTTCATAAGAACACTATTCACCCTCATCTTTGTTGATTTTTTTGAAAATGAAAACAAAGGAATTTGGGCTTGAAATTTCTAGGAGATTAGTTTTATGAAATATAGGACTCACCATAAAAATTACAAGATCAAATGATGGTTGGAAGTGGGATTTCCCCCTTGGAATTCATGCAAAATTCGAATGGAAGCCAAAGGAGAGAGTGAAGTGTTTTGCTTGGTTTGTTTTGTTCAATTATGCATCAAGTGGATGAGCCTTGGATAATATCTCATCTCTTTTTACTTTAATAAAGTGATGATGCACTAGATGATGTATTTTTGCAAGACATGTGTTGTGTTTTGGATGGTGCTAAGGCTAACCAAGTGGTTGCTTGCTAAGTACTAGTTTAAATCTCTAAGCATGCTAGTTACTTTAAGCCACTTGGTTGCTAGATATTTATTCTAGTAGCTTGCACAATACTCTTGCTTCCTCTGCTTGTTTCTGTGTCCGGTTATTACCCGTTTCGATTGATCGTTCGTGAGAATATTTCACGGATTTCTAATTAGGGTTTACCGGGAATCCTCTTTAATATTAATACTTTCATTCTCCATCTTTCATTCTAACTTTCCAATTTATATTCCTTAAATCCATTCATTAAGTACTTAAGGCTATCAGTGTCCAGGGAACTCTCGGAGAAAATAAAAGTGCGGTTTTTCAGAATCCGACAACTTTTACATACACTTATTTTCCCCCTGGATCACTAATACGAACTCGGAAATCCGTTCTGAATGCTTCTGTATAGTGTCGTCTCATATTATTATATACTCCCACCACAACACTATTCATTCTGTATTCTTTACTTGTTCTCTTAGGGTTGTATAATTGTCCGTATTCTCTTTCGATCGTTCCTTAACCTTTTTACGGATCTACTGGATTAATCGTTACCGATCTGGATGACATGAGAATATTCTCCTGCTTGAAATTGCCATATCTTATTCCCTTAGAAGATAGATTATTCTTACCTATGTTGTTACCCTTTAGCATTCTTCAAGACATAGAAATAATAAAGTCGAATTCCATTCATTCTTTCCAAATATCCATTATTACATTGTAGCCATAACCACTCCTCAGTGGTTTCCTACCTTCATTCTTAAATCAAATATAATAACATCCCAAAATATCAAATCCTCAAAGTTAATATCTCAATTCTTGGATTATAATAATATTTAATCCACTTTCCGGTCAAATATTATACCGAAAAGAATTTGGAATTTCTGAATTCCGATCGTCTCTGCATTCACTTATTTCCTCCGCGTATTACTAATATGACTTCGAAACATCCATATCACGTCCCGTACATAGGGTGGAGTGAAAAGTTTTCCAACTTACAAAATCACTATTCATCCACCAAATTACTATGCACGGACAGGAAACACTATGCACGTACGGGAAATACTATGCACGTACGGGAAATACTATGCACGTATGGGAAACACTATGCACGTACTCATTTCCCTACAAGGATCCATTAGCTCCTTCCTGGATGGTAGATTATTCTTATCTAGGTCCTCAACCATCGAATTACTCTATTCTGACAATATACCAATGCATCAGGGTCATTGTCCAAAGCAATATCCATTCATTACAATCATTGTTCTTTGAAACCACCACTCATTAGAGCTGGTGACCTTGTTGTCGGAATCATTGTTCTTCATTTTATCATTACTTAATAAAAAGTTTTAATTATATCCAAAATTTGGGGTTCTTACAGTCTCCCCTCCTTAAAAGGATTCCGTCCCGGAATCAAGTAGGAAGCAAAGAGTCGTTCTACCCTTCCTCAGCACATCTTCTAGTGCTACAATCCATATTGTATCCTTTTTCCATCAACGTTGCTACTTTTCGTACAACTCACTATCCGGGTTATACTCTTACTCAGTCTTATCCTTATTGATATCTGCAGTAACATTGGTATCACTATCACCCTACGATTCGGAGGTAACCTCGCTCGTACTGTGCATTTTCTGATTGCTTTAATCTTCGCAATCTCGATCAATATAGAGAAGTGGAAAGATTTATTGAGAGATCACTATGATCAATTGAACATTTGTTATATTGCATAGTTAGTACAGAAGGGGGCCAGCCTTTAGTACTTGACAAGCAATTAAACAAGTCATGGCATTCCACTTAGACTTCTATCACATAGACAGATAGTCACGTAGCAGTACCTCCCCTCCTAAAAGGGTTGTTCTTCTCAATTCATAATGAAGATGAATAAAAGAGAAGAAGAGAAAAGAGTTCTAAAGGATTATAGAAAGCTTTCATGATTGTAGAATATCATACTCAGAATTTACCTCTGAACTATAGAGGTTTATCAAAGAAGAAATTAATCATAATTATATCCAATACTATTTGATCGCAATCTCACGTGTCAACATATCTTGCTGCTTTGTCCATTATTCTATGGACAAATACTCTTGTTCAATCTTAGCGATACTCACATTCGGGAAGTCCTTCAACCTTCCAGGTTAAATCTTAGATTTCTCACTTGACATCATTATTACTGACATCCCATATCATGTTACTAGCTTTTCATAACTATAATATTGACACTATCAGGTTGTCATCCTGAGAATTCATTAGAAAACCCATTCATAACATTCCTTGCTTCTCATTCCGTAGTTGCTTCCCCAGCCTTTTCTTTATCAATCACATCCTTCTAATTAGCTGATTCTTACTCATTTCTATTATTTACTTTCACCTTCACCTCTTTATTGAGACACCTTTTTGCACTTGGTACCTCCTTATCGGTATTCCGTCTCATTTATTCTATAATCATCGCGTTATTTCCAATTTAAACTTTCCGAAATGAATCTGGCCCGATTCCTTTAACTTAGATTCATATAATCTACTTCTGTCAACTTGTTTCTCATCACTTATTCTTTTCTACCCGCGGTTTTTCACAGGTTGTCTTTCGTAAGTCAGACCAGGTCGTACACCTACCTGCTCGCACTCTTATCATCTGTTGAGCATCTACATTTTACTGGTGTAGCTTTGCCACATGAAACACGTTACTACCATGCTATAAGCTTTGGGGGTAAAACTGGCTCGAATGCCACCTTCTGAACGCTTTTAAACTCTCAGGTGGCCTAATAAGTCTCGGGCTCAACTGTCCTTCTCTCTAAGTCTCATTAATTCTTCCCACGGGAATACGTTTAGCATCACGAATTATCAACCTCATATTCTCTATCTTGTTTGTGCAGAAGTACACTAACACAAACTTGCTTGTCATTCATCAACATGCCATTTAGCTTATCAATAGCAGCACTTTCTTTATCTTTACGTTGTCATCTCCTTTCTTAGAAGAATCACCATCGCTTGTTGTTTACGTAGTGCGTTAATAGCTAACCCTACGGGTTTCAAATCCCTTAGGGAGGCAAAGTAATCATTATTCCTTATCCATAAGGAACACTTCCTGAACTTGATGTAGATATAACGTGAAGCAGATAGAATTGCAGAAGAGTTCAAGCATCGCAACTAGGTCCGGTTGATGAAACTATCACTTATGCATCTTCCATAAAAGACTGGAAACTTAACGGTTTACTTCATCAATTTTGTACCATGGTCCTGGTTTGCCTCAAAACGGGACCTTCTAAGGTACGTAACATGCTTAAGACTCCATCAGGGATCGAATCTTTACTTAAACTATTATTACTGTTAATTCTTGCACAGTCATCAGAAGGAATGTAAATTCCTCCATTCCGATATGACCTTCAAGGTCCTTCCAAATATCATCCTGTTTCTTCGGTATGAACATTTGTAATTGTTCCTTTATACTTAGATTGTCGGCCACCTCATTGGCCTTTCTTGATGATAATGATTTCTTGTAACCCATGTTTTCTGGGTACATTCCAGCTCAAGTTTTTCTACCTCATTCCCATCACTGTTGGGTTAAAGCATTCTCCCTTAAGCTCTGCTGAAGGAGAAAATAAAACTATCAGTCATTTCCATAAGTCATTGCTTCCACCTACCCGTGGGAACTTTATCACGTTTATTCCCAATCCTACTTAGGATACTTCTTTTCTTAGTTCTTTCTTTATCTTAGGATAATCTCAACCTTTATAGGTTCAACCCATACTTCCTCAGGGTTTCATACATGCCTCATCTGGCATTATTGTTACGATGTCGTACATTCCTTACCAAACTTCCATTTTTGAAGTTCGGAATAATACCCTTTTTCCTTGTAAGGTTTCGTAGGCCATCCTTATCATTCCTCCGGTATTTTCTGGGTACCGGGTATATCAAAATGTCATTGATCAATACTCTAATAATTCTATCTCTGTTCTTTCCAGAACTCTTTTTAATAATCTTTACAGGTCATTGTTGCCTTAGCAAATCCAACTCATATCATCTGAATTTACAATATCTTTATTAGGGTTAATGCCATCCCTTGTGCATTCCCCAGGGTTTGTCTTAATTTGTGGATGTCCTATCCTTAATTCAACTGCCAAGGAATTCTTGCATCTTATAATTGGCAATCAGATCATGTATCCTTAATAAAGGTCTCTTTTCAATCATTCTCATTTGATAATCGATCGGTGGTTTAATGCCACCCTCTTCTTCCAGATAGTTGTCAGCCTATTTGGCCTTCCAAAAGGCAACGTATGCCTATCTGCTCTCTTACAGAACTTGGTAATGGTAGCAAGGATGTTTTGGAAGATATTGGTCGAGTTCAACGTGAATCTCTTAGTACTTACCATTCTTTTCAAATGTACTTGTCTTAGACAAAATTTCTACAGCATACTGTTCAATTTCTGACCTTTTCTATACCCTCTTCATATACCTTCATTGTTTACTTTCCTTCGTCATAATATATTCATGGTATTCATGATACCCTAACATCATACATCTCAAGTCACTATACTTCCATTTTACTCGAAATCTTGGACAACCATATACACATGAGTCACTTTAGTACGGGTGACCCCATCCCAAAAAGGTCTAGTGAATTCCCAATCAAAACATGGGTTGTTCGGCAGAAGATTCAAACGATCTCATTAATGTTTCCTTTATATCAGAAGCCCTTGCAGTCGGTGCTTTCTTAGAAGCAACCCTGCTTTGTCTTTTCATTGCTGGTCTAGTCACTTTATAGTCCGTTGTGACTTGGCCTCAACTGGCCACACTAAAATAAAAATATATGATTTTAAAGGTTGGCTAATAGCATTACTTTTCTAGCAATTGCCGGCATAGTGCCTTCTTCTTTGATACCTTTCTACCTTTCCAAAACTTTACTCCATATAAGTCTTAATCGGCTACTCGGCACCGTCTCCGGTCACCTTTCCTCCACTTTTATCTTTTCAACTATTCTTATCAATCCTGCGTGCCACACAAGCTTACCATTCCTGGCATAACAGCCTTTTCATTAAAGTCAATCCTGGAATTTCTCAGTCCGGCTGGTTTCTTACTTACATTTCCTATTTTCGTCCAATCTCACTTCATCATTTTATCACTACCGTCGATTGTAATGCTCAGGGTCCGTTTACTAACCCATTTTACAGCATCCTTACCCAAATCACAGGGTTTGCTCCAATTTTTACTCTCTTCCATGACATTCTCTGATAATCAGAAAGACAAGGTTTGCCAAAATTCACCGAATTCCTTTCCAGACTCAGGGAAATTTTGATCAATCTAACCACCTACTGGCAACATTAAGGAGACCAGTTTCGAAACCTGAAGAATAGTTCTATGAACCTCCAAGCAGGTGGGATCATAAGCAGTCATAGCTAACGAAATAATCATCATCGGATTGGAAGTTTACCCACTGGAGAGGAATCAATTATATCCATCCCTTAGAAGGGAATCAATAGTTTCAAACTGAAACCTGTCACAACGTCCTGATATTCAATACTACCGAATGTCGGCCTACCTAACCCTTTATGCGAAGCGTCATTGGAAGCACAAATTCTCCTTTTTCCATTAAGCAATGCCAGCTCTTGGTCATTACCAATTTCACCTTTTAGCTCCAGGAAGATTTTCTCACATTTTTCTCTTTAACTGCTGATCGTATTACTCGATCTATTATAATTCCGTGCCGGAGTAAACTTAAGGTAGCTACTATAATCCATTCAAAGAGAAGAAGGAATTTAATATTCCTCTGAATCACATGCATCTAACGTTTCTGGTTCATCATCTAACTGAGTTGAATTAACTCTATACTCAGTCTCTGGCAGTAGTCTCATTACGAGTTCATCTTGACTCACTAGTCTTATCTTCCGGTAGGTTCTGAGATCATTGTCTTGCTTACTATTTCCTTATATAACTTTACCCAATCATGCTATCACTTCCCAATGTCTTTACTTTCTAAGTGATTCATTCATAAAATGAACATTTTCCTTAATAAAACCTCCTTATCAACCTCAATTTGGTTCCATAATTTACAACCTACGACACCTGCCTTCTCATGGCGAATTATTACTGACCATATTCATACTAATTCATTTATCAAATGATATGGCACTTACTGCCTCCTTCTCAACTATTCCTAGGGACTCTGCTCCTCGCCCTAAATCGATGTCTTTGATAATCATACATCCCTCTAGCTCTTTCTTTGTTAAGATGAAAATCTCTAAGGATTCTCATCTATTTCCGTATAAGATCTCAAGTAATTCTTCCAATCCTTCTTTCTTGCTGGTACTACATCTGGTAGTCCGGCTATGAATTCAACATGCATCTTCAGATCTCTTAATAATATCTCGGTTCTTTATACTCACTTTTCTGAGCACCATTTCTTAATCATCACAGTCATTTTGGCTGCGACCCTCATTACCCATGGGTAAGCTCCTTATCCTAACAGGATTTTCTTTATCTGCTGGAACCTCTTCCGGGTCTCCAGTAGGGTACTCCATCGAATTACCCGCTGATCTTCAGCATATAAAGCATCATCGCGCTGTTGCTCGTATGCCTCAAGGTCAGTCGCCTTACTCGTCGATACGATATCGAGCTAAGTTACTATCATTATACTTACGAGTTCCCATAAGGGTTTTATATGTCATCACTACATTAAGTAGTCCGACTATGAACTTGGCAAGAGTTCTTCTTATCTTATTGAATTTATTGTTTTAACGTCACCTCATCTCTGGGGTTTATAACGTACGCTCTGATACCACTTCTGTAACACCCCCAGATCCGGGGTCCGGGATCCGGTGGTTACGGTTTCCAATTCTGTCCACAACAATTGAACTTTCCTTAACATAAAATAAATTACGTCTCTACCCCAACACAACAATATAAAACACACCCGTTATAGTCCCAGAGATGAAATCAGAGTAACAATCAAATTTTTATTAATCACATTATGAGTTCTTACAATCCAAAAGGATTTCAATATAAATACATACTCTTTGCCATCCATTTACATAAGTCATACTATACCATATTCTTGGTACTGAAAGAATAAATATACCCTACCAATAGCTTCTTCTTCAGCTCTGGTAGTCTCATCGTCCTCGCCCGCGTCGAGTGCGCCTTGTGCGAGTCATCTGATCTAGCTGTTGTTGTGATATAATAATAAAGCAAGGGTGAGCAATAGCCCACCAACAATAATATATAACTGAACGATAATGTATAACAGTTCCAAAGTATCTTTCAAACCATATGCCATGCATTTACGGAAATGATGCCAGTATAATATGAACGATGAAGTTACAAGGTAACTTAAAGTATTTGTTTGTAGAAATATCTGCTACATCAAAGTAAGCGAGATATTCTTATTGTTATTAAGAAGAGGAGTTTGCAAGAAAAGGTTGCAATTCCAGTTATGACCCTTTTCCAACTCTGCCAACAGTAATCATGTTGCAGGAAATAAATAAATTTGGATGATGAACCAATGATGGAGTATTCACCGCGCCCGCTGTTCCAATCTTGATGATCAGTCGAGATCGTACAGCTCAATTTAGATTTACTACCGGTAGAAGGAAGAACTGACGGCTTTACTTGTATACCGCCTTACTAGCTCTCCCCGGCCAACTGTTGGGCCAAAGGGGATGGACCGGCGCTACTCGGCCTCTTACACGACTCCTAGTTCAAAAAGAATTCATGATTCTGAATGTAACGTTCGTCCCCCTTTCCCCAAGTATAATACTTGTTGATAAGACTCCACAAAGTAGTCGTATCTAGTTGGAAAGGAAAATTTACCAATAACTCCCAAGCTATTACTTGGTAACGGATATCAACTTGTTCCAGTAATCTTACCCCTCGAAAGATGAGAAGGTAAGCAACGACTTAATAAGTCAACAGCACCCGAGTTGCGGGTGAAGGGAATACGTTATGACCGGGAAGTCGACAAGATAAATAACATTTTCCAAGTAAGGTTCCCTTATTATTAAGGAGATAGACTCAAAGAAGAATGATATCTGAGAACCTTTCTTGATATAGGATTAATAATAATATGACTCCGAAATATTTTTCGTAATAATCGAAGAAGATAAACCTTATCGAGATTATTCTAAGTATGGAATAAATATTCTGAGAATATTTATTGAGTTAAAATATTTTACAGATTATTTAAGAATATGAAAGAATTTCTTTAATCAGAGTATTTCTCAAAATAATCTCTGAAGAAATATCCGGAGAATATTTATTGAATAAATAAATATTTAAATGAATATTCAAAACAATATTCATAAATTAATAAGACCTGAAAAGAATATTTAAGGTAATATTCATAATTAATTAGGAATTTAAATGAATATTCAAAAGTAATATTCATTTAATGAATTATATCCTAAATGAATATCAAGTAATATTCATTTAGTAATCCAAGCCTTAAGGAATATTCGAGATAATATTCGATAATTAAATCAAGCTTTAGATGAATATTAAAATAATATTCATTAAGTATTTAATATCTTAAATGAATATTTAAAAGTAATATTTATTTAATAAAATAATATTCTAAAAGAATATCCAAATAATATTCATTTAATAGTCTCATCTTTAGAAGAAGATTCGAAATAATAGTCGATAATCAATTCAACTCTGAATGAATATTGAGAGAAATATTATTTGTTGAATAGTTACGTTCAAATAATTATTTGAAGTATATCGTTAAAATAATTAGTCTCGAACGAATATTCAAATAATATTCGTCGCCCAAATAATAGAAAATATTTACTTAAATATTTTCCTCCGAGGTAATCTCGATATATCAAGGAATATTGACTCCCGGTCTATTTTTGATTAATAAGATGTATACGCCCTTCTATGAGGGTCTTACAACAACCGGCTTATAACTGATATATAACTATCTAGCTTATAAGCCAACAATAACATTCAGGGAACAAGTATATCAATTCAACTTGAAGGTAGGCATGCATGCAATGGCATATGTATATCAGCAATCATATATATATATTATTCAATCA
This sequence comes from Saposhnikovia divaricata, assembly GCA_036435485.1. Classification (NCBI taxonomy): domain Eukaryota; kingdom Viridiplantae; phylum Streptophyta; class Magnoliopsida; order Apiales; family Apiaceae; genus Saposhnikovia; species Saposhnikovia divaricata. Next base: position 43,313,361 of record CM071599.1, read on the forward strand.
CAACAACAGCCTAAAAGAAGGGAATTGAAACTTGCCTGGTAGTCGAGTACGGTAAGGGGTAGTGGTAGCGGGTCCCGGTTCAGCTTGGTGATCTATAAATAGCCAAGGCATTCGGGATTAATCACTTAACATATTAAAAGTTAAGTTATACTTAATTCGAAACTCGTTCTCGAGTTATCTCGTTATACCCCTTTTAGTGGATTACTTTTATCACTGATCTGACCCGACATTCGTTCGTTAATACGACATATCATTGTACTTATACTTGGGACATACTTAAGTCATATGAGTTCTAAAGTCGATCGTTACGAACCAATACTATACTCCGAGTTTTATCGTTCGTTTTCTAAGCGTTTTACCAAGGTTATAACCAAGCGGGTTTTTAGGGGTTCGTTCGCGTTTAACCTCGACTCGAACATTTTTAATAAATCGAAAAATGATCCTTTTGACATACGGTTTTCTTTCACGCCTTCCTTTTTACCTCTAGTATTTATTTACCAAGGTTCGCCATGACGTTACATAGTTTACGAGGGTTCAATTACAGTTACGAACTTTCGTTTACGGATTCGAACTACTTTTATGAATTTTATCGTAACTCCTAAACCGTAAGTCCGTTTCACGTGATCTTTATATCAAAACGAAGCTTATAACATAAGCTATCCTAACATGGCAGAAAAGTTTCTGGACAGTAGGGTCTTGATGTGAAAAATGGCATACAAAACATGATATTGTAAAATCGGACATTATAACGGCTAAGTTTACGCGTTTTCCAAAGTTTTTACACTTTATCTCGATCTAACAAAGATCAATCCAACCACACAAACACATGATAATCATCATGACTAGTCTATCAACAACTCATCTTAACCATCTCATGGATCACAATCCAAACAACAACCATAATCAACTAATAACATAGATCTAAGCATAACATAGCATACTAACACTAAATCGTCCATAAAACTCATAAAATCTCAAAATGGTACCAAGGGTTTTTCAAGTATTATACCTTCCTTAGAGTGTGATATAGCCTTACTAAGCCTTGTATGGTCCTTGGATAGCCTTAACTTATCTAGGATCAACCATGAAAACAAGAAAAACAAGGATTAGTTCATAAGAACACTATTCACCCTCATCTTTGTTGATTTTTTTGAAAATGAAAACAAAGGAATTTGGGCTTGAAATTTCTAGGAGATTAGTTTTATGAAATATAGGACTCACCATAAAAATTACAAGATCAAATGATGGTTGGAAGTGGGATTTCCCCCTTGGAATTCATGCAAAATTCGAATGGAAGCCAAAGGAGAGAGTGAAGTGTTTTGCTTGGTTTGTTTTGTTCAATTATGCATCAAGTGGATGAGCCTTGGATAATATCTCATCTCTTTTTACTTTAATAAAGTGATGATGCACTAGATGATGTATTTTTGCAAGACATGTGTTGTGTTTTGGATGGTGCTAAGGCTAACCAAGTGGTTGCTTGCTAAGTACTAGTTTAAATCTCTAAGCATGCTAGTTACTTTAAGCCACTTGGTTGCTAGATATTTATTCTAGTAGCTTGCACAATACTCTTGCTTCCTCTGCTTGTTTCTGTGTCCGGTTATTACCCGTTTCGATTGATCGTTCGTGAGAATATTTCACGGATTTCTAATTAGGGTTTACCGGGAATCCTCTTTAATATTAATACTTTCATTCTCCATCTTTCATTCTAACTTTCCAATTTATATTCCTTAAATCCATTCATTAAGTACTTAAGGCTATCAGTGTCCAGGGAACTCTCGGAGAAAATAAAAGTGCGGTTTTTCAGAATCCGACAACTTTTACATACACTTATTTTCCCCCTGGATCACTAATACGAACTCGGAAATCCGTTCCGAATGCTTCTGTATAGTGTCGTCTCATATTATTATATACTCCCACCACAACACTATTCATTCTGTATTCTTTACTTGTTCTCTTAGGGTTGTATAATTGTCCGTATTCTCTTTCGATCGTTCCTTAACCTTTTTACGGATCTACTGGATTAATCGTTACCGATCTGGATGACATGAGAATATTCTCCTGCTTGAAATTGCCATATCTTATTCCCTTAGAAGATAGATTATTCTTACCTATGTTGTTACCCTTTAGCATTCTTCAAGACATAGAAATAATAAAGTCGAATTCCATTCATTCTTTCCAAATATCCATTATTACATTGTAGCCATAACCACTCCTCAGTGGTTTCCTACCTTCATTCTTAAATCAAATATAATAACATCCCAAAATATCAAATCCTCAAAGTTAATATCTCAATTCTTTGATTATAATAATATTTAATCCACTTTCCGGTCAAATATTATACCGAAAAGAATTTGGAATTTCTGAATTCCGATCGTCTCTGCATTCACTTATTTCCTCCGCGTATTACTAATATGACTTCGAAACATCCATATCACGTCCCGTACATAGGGTGGAGTGAAAAGTTTTCCAACTTACAAAATCACTATTCATCCACCAAATTACTATGCACGGACAGGAAACACTATGCACGTACGGGAAATACTATGCACGTACGGGAAATACTATGCACGTATGGGAAACACTATGCACGTACTCATTTCCCTACAAGGATCCATTAGCTCCTTCCTGGATGGTAGATTATTCTTATCTAGGTCCTCAACCATCGAATTACTCTATTCTGACAATATACCAATGCATCAGGGTCATTGTCCAAAGCAATATCCATTCATTACAATCATTGTTCTTTGAAACCACCACTCATTAGAGCTGGTGACCTTGTTGTCGGAATCATTGTTCTTCATTTTATCATTACTTAATAAAAAGTTTTAATTATATCCAAAATTTGGGGTTCTTACATTAACAGATGTAAATGGTACGCTGAATGTAAATGGTAAGCAGAATGCACAAGCAGTAAGTAAAGTGCAAGAAAAATAAAGAACACCATAAACTTTTAGCCAGGTTCGACCCCTAATCCCCTATGGTCTACGTCTTGGTCTCTTACCAACCTGGTAAGAGAATATATTATTGATCAAAATAATCCGATTACAAGATACAACAATATATCTCCCTCAAACCCAGCTATTGATACAAATGGCTTGCTGAACAGACCTGATACAGATTATGCTCTCTAAGCTATGCTACCCTAGTATACTTCTCTAGCAACAACCTCGAATCCCTACTATTCCAAACCAAGTATCCAACAACTAACAATTACAATCAAACAATACAATTAATGATTAATACAACTCAAACTATAGTTCTCTAAATAAGCAATACAATAAATATATAGATATGAGCTCGAGAGAATCAAAAAAAAGGATTTTGCAAAGTAAATCAGAGTTGTTTTTGTTCTTGTGGTTCTTGTATTTTCAGCAACCAAAAACGAACCAAGAACCACTGTTTAAATATTTAACATAAACGGTCATAAACCAATCCAACAAATTCTCCAACGTTTGCATCCAATCCAACGTTTAATTTGTTACATTTGTTTACAACGTTAATGTTAACGTTAGAGAGAAAGAAGAAGAAAGAATAAACCGTGTAAAACCAGTTCTTCAGAGATATATAGGTATATAAAACACGTATAAAAGATTCAAAAGAGGATAAGAGTTTTAGTTGGAAACAAACTCCTATAATTTAGGAATTCTAATTTGAATGGAAAGATATAGTTTAAAATGAGCTCATACATATATAAATACGTATTCCATATTTAAATTACCCTTATAGTTGTTTAAAAGTCCAATCCTATAAAAACTCATTGATTTCCGCATTCCTAAACTTTCTGGACTGTTGACAATTGGCTTGTTGATTGTGATCTGACCAAGATCAAATGGCTTGCCAAACTGTCACTGTATTCCAACTTTGCCTTGCTGTATCTGACATACTGATTATACAATAAGTAAGCTATATTATCCTGCAAAACCAAGTTAGTATACACAGAAATAGCATGTTGTTTTATATCTACTAATAAGTCAATTGATTTACTGTTTGTGATCATCAAAATCTAAAAATCTAAAGAGTATCATGCACGTCATATATTTGTTTGTCATGAACAAACAATTCCATCGAGTTAAGCAGCGCATATAAACTTTGCAAATACTGTATTTGGATCAGCCCCACCACCTTTCACTACAAGGATTTTTGCTTTAGACGACACTCAAAACGTGTTGTCTGAATGTACCAAAAACTGTTGACTATTGAGAAGTCGTCTGATACACACCTCAGACAATACACAGCAAGCTGTTGTGTGAAAGTTGAAAGACAAGTAAAAGCCACCTGAAAAGAGTTGTCTGATACCCAGAAACAACAACACTTTCTTTGGAAACCTGTTGTCAAAGCTCCAATAATGCAACACGTTTTAAGGAATATATTGTTGTTTTAAGCAGTAAAGACAATGGTTTTTAAAAGAAAGCCTATTGTTGAAGTGCAAAAGATACAATCCTTCACTTGATCAGGGCTGTTGTTGTATGTCATTACAGACAATGGTTTCTTAGCAAAAACGAGTTGTTTTATGGTTAGATGTACAACATGTTATCTCATATGGCATGTTGTTGTAGAGTAGGAAGGATAACACTTTCTTAGTATATAACATGTTGTTATTTGTTAAAAGAGACAACAGTTTTGCAGAGTATAACATGTTGTTATTTGTTAAAAGAGACAACAGTTTTGTAGAGTATAACATGTTGTTATTTGTTAAAAGAGACAACAGTTTTGTGGGTTTTAACCTGCCGTGTGTATTCTTCTCCCACATTACTTTGTTAAATGGTACAAGTTATTTGATTGCATTTTTTACAACTGTTAACATTAAGTAGTTTTTATTTTCCTGTTGTGTGAGTCATTCTCACAAGGGATTTTAATAAAAGCATTGCTTGATATATAATACAACAAGTGTTAATCATTGGTGGGCATTGGCTAAAAGTATCTTAAACAATGGTTCTAGACATGTAAAGAAAACCAAACTACACTATAAAATAAAAATGCCAAGAAACAAACAATAGAAACCAATTCAATCCATCCCTCCATTACGACCAATATTCACCATACCATAAACCAAAACCACACAAGCAATTTTTCACCTTATAACACCAACACCACCAACAAACGTACACAACCAACCAACCAAGTACATAATTAAAGTCTATCCATATCCAAAACAACTAATACATAAGTCATATTTTTAGCTGAACACATCCACAAAAGAGACGGACTAAAAGTTTAATTTACGTTACTACCAAGTTCAATAAAAGACGACAGAGTTCAACGAGCCAGGTGTTTCAACATATACTTCGCCAAGTCAGTCCTTATATCATTAAGCTCAGCCATGCCATAGTTCAAGTTGCTTCTGCGTCGCCACTGCAAAATGGAACATGTATTGGAAGTCATATATCTTCACCACAAAACACAAGGATATCAGAAAAAAATGCATTGTTACCTTCATAGCAAATTTCAATTACTTATCAAGACATATCTCCTTCATATAACGCATCACAAACACGCCACAGTCCTTGGACCCAGGTTGAAGAGGAATTCCCTGAAGAACATGTAGAATTAATTATATGTCTACACTGTCCTTGTGGAATTCAGAGATAAAAAAAAATTACTTAAGAAAAGGATAATACCGCCAGGTTCTCCCATGTAATTTTGTTTTTGGTAAACTTCTTCGCATCATCATTATAGAGATTGATGGCACTACGAAATATAATGTAAATCAAATTTATGACATTTAACTTAATAAGTGGTCTCAAATGAAATTAAGTTAATATAAAATACTCACTTGTCGACCACTTTCGTCCATTCTTCACATGTAATTCGGCGCTTCAAAGGATCCATCTGGTAAACGATTTGAGCATCTAGATATACAGCGGTGAGCGTCCAATGGTTCCTAATAATTCATGAAATTAAACTATATTAAAGCGTGCATTTAAAAAACATTAACACTAGCACCACACATTAAATTAAATCAGATCACATGGTCACTCCTATAAAATTAATAGACTTGATAGCATATAAGTGTTAAAAAAAAAGAACTGACCCGGAGTTATATGGTTAGAGAAAATACTGGCCAGGCTGAGCATTCTTGAACCTGAGAGATAGGGATCGCGACCTCTCTGCTGGATTACCACAACCGAGGGCACCAATCGTATCAGGATCAACAAACGCTATCATATCAGTCATCTTGTGTTTTTTCAAATATTCCTGCAGAAAACTGTATAAAAAAAGTCATCACACAAGCAGTCCATTTTCATTGCAGAACTATTTACAAAGTCAAATAAATTTTTGAACGTCGATACTTACTTAATGTATAAGCAAATGATGCCCCCTGACATCTCACCCCCACAACACAAAGCATGAATATCCGACAAAAAAAGGGGCATCTTAGCAGTTGATCCGAAAGCTTCTTCGGATATCAAAAAGGTAGATGCTCGGCCGTCCACCAAAGCATCCTTTGCCCAAAGCCACAAACGCTTCAAGGCAGAGGGAAAGTCAGGACCGAAGTCCAACACATACTCTGGGACTAATTCCAGATCTTTCACCTTCTTCCACTTCTTTTGTCCATTTTTCTTGCTTCCCTGAAATATGACATTAAAAAACAATTGTGAATGAAAACTGCCTAATATAGTAGGTTTGTTAAAGTAAACTACCTAATATGTTTATTTTAATTATGATTTAATAGATTACAACGAATTTAACCTTTGTACTTCCATTCTGTCTAGCAGTGGTTGTCTTCAATTCCGTTATGAGATCTTTTGACCATGCAATATAAGTCCCGATAGCTTGCTCCACAGTTATGATCTCATCTTGGATTGGAAAAGGAATCTTTTCAGATCCTTGAATTACACGAGTGATAGAGACTCGGGCATTCTCTTTTGTCAAAGGTTTCCCATGAAGAATCTGACTCTTTGTATCAACAGTAGCATGTGCAACAATATTATTTGGGGAGTTAATTGCCAGTCCCCACTCTGTATCATTGTCATCTTCCACTTCCACACACAAATTTACAACCAGCTCCTGATCATCCTCCAAATGAACCCCCTCAACAGGCTCCTCCATTTTTTCTACCACGTCAACAATCTTCTCAGTCCTTTCTCCACCCTCCACAACCTTCTCATTATTTTCTTCCACATCAACCTTCCCATTCTCTTGATCCCCTTCAGGAAGAATATAATCACCTTCGAGGAGATTGAGTCTCTTCTTTGCACCTGGCAACTGCAACTCCTTGATACCCTTGGAACAACTTGCTTGCTGAGATCCAATATTTGGACTACCTTCAGAATCATTTTTCTTTTCACATAAAGCACTTTTCAGCTTCTCAATCTCAGCAGACCAAAAGGAATCTCACTCTCGAACTATCCTCTCTGATTCCTCTTTCATATACTTCTTAATGCCCTCATGAATCCTCTCATCCATTGACTTGCCGGTCTTCTTCTTTCGTGGAAGATTAAAGTATGTAGACTGCTTGACATAAGTACCTTGTCCACGTACCCTTCCTCGGTTCTCAGGGTTACCGAGAACCTTGGTCAAGACATCGTCTGTGCCTTCCACAGAAACTTCTCCATCCCTAACCCTCTTCTTAATTATCTCCTACAAAAAGTGACATGAAAAATATAAGTACGTTAACTAAAAAAATAGATATCACAGTGAAAGAACTCAAAATATAAAATAAATGAAAAACTTACAATCTCTTTTGCAATTTTTGCAACTTTTGCAGACTTATAATTCCCATTTTCATCCTGCCGCGCACGGAGCCACGTATCCGTTCGATCTATGTCAAATTCCTCAGGATCACCAAGAGCGAGAAACTGTAAAACAAAGTATTAATGTATTGTTTAACATACAAGTCATCGTAAAATTAAACACAATTATCATGCATGTTTGAAAGGGATATATGTATGATTACTAACCATTTCATGTTCTAGGTTAGCATAACCTTTTCTTGACATGTTATGAGGATATTCGCTCAACTTCCTCCTCTTTGCGAGTTTTTCGTGGATCACCTTAAGGAACAATGATCAAAATGTTAGTAACAAAGCTGTTCAACTATATATTTTTGTAATCTGAGAAATTCAAAAACAAATATGGTAAGAAAACTTACACCAAATTTTTTTGACAGACAGTCAACAACAAACATGTCCCAATGATCCTTCTCAATAAAGGTGTAGTCAGCAGGAGGAACCTGTAGCAAATCAGGCTGATCATAGTGTGGCAGGACGTATTTGGTTGACAAGCGGCTCTTAAACTCTCGCCATTTTTTGCCCGCAGATTTCAAAACCATCTTCTTGGCGGTTGGTGGTACATCAAATGCCATCTACGTAGATAAGTATTTTAATTAGCATACATGTATTAACTAAATAGGTGGTCATGAAAGAAAAGTTATTCCATAAGATGTAATTTGTTTTACCTCCACACATTTCCAAATCTTGTTTTTCCTTTCAGTCGGAACAATTAGCCAGGAATCATAGCAGATTGGGACTTTACTTTTCGCAAGAACACCAATATAAGATTCCATTTACGTGCCTGCTTTACCGTAAGGCTGACCCTTTTCATTGAAACTCACCAACGGCTTATCTCCCAACATCTTACGCCTAATAATCTTGTGCATCGTTACAGGTCCGCGCTTTAAAAGCTTCAGTCCAGTTGTTTCCTTTTTCGTAGCCAGCGGTTGCTCCATTCGTTTCCTCTTCTTAGATAAAGTGGTTTTTAGGTTCTTAGAAATAGATTTCTTCATAGATACAGGGGATGATGAAATAGACCGTGTCACCGGTCGATTAGGGGATGATGAAATAGCCTGTGTCACCGGTCGATTAGGGGATGATGAAATAGCCCGTGTCACCGGTCGATTAGGGGAAAACTGCACCACCTTATTCTTCAGGTCAGGGCATGACTCCGCCGGCTTTTTCTTTATTTCCTTCACTGCAGGGCTAGACTGAACCATAGTCTTCTTCACTGCAGGGGTAGACTGAACCGTTGAGTTCTTTTTTAGTGCCTTCATAATGGTTGTCGTACTTGCTTTTCTCTTCGGCTTCATGATTAAAAACACATTACTAAAAACAATACATTCAGTAAATCCATAGAGATACACTAAAATCTACCAAAATTCAAATAAATCTATAGAGATACATTAAAATCCATAGAGATGGAGAGGGAGAGAGAGAGAGAGAGAGAGAGAGAGAGAGAGAGAGAGAGAGAGAGAGAGAGAGAGAGCGAGAGAGAGAGAGAGAGAGAGAGAGAGGTAGAGAACATAAAGATAGAGAGTAGCAGAAATGTTCGATTTAAAAGCATGCATAACCATATATCATAGATCCATATGCATAACCATATATCATAGTATCCATAAGCATATAACAGGGAGAGAGAGCGTGAGAGAGGAAGAGAGAGAGAGAGAGAGAGAGAGAGAGAGAGAGAGAGAGAGAGAGAGAGAGAGAGAGAGAGAGAGAGAGAGAGAGAGAGAGTGAGCGACGATCTAGGGAGGGAGAGGGGGATGAGTTGTGGAATACCTGAGAGAGAGGGACGAAAAGTGAGCTCTCGATATTGGGGTAGGGATTTAGGGGGGAGTGATTTTGGGAGAAGGATTTAATTAGGTCAATTTGGGGGGAAACTGAGATTTCGCAAAGGGGGAAAGTGAGCTCTCGATTTCGGGGGAGTGATTTAGGGGGGAGTGATTTGGGGGGAGGGATTTAGGTCAATTTGGGGGAAATTTTGGGGAAAAGATGGGGAATGAAAATTTGATAAGGGACGTAAGAGGGGGAATGAAATTTGATAACCAGATATCTCGACTATGTACGTATCGTAACGTATAGTATTAAGATATAATATTTATTATTTTTAATATTAAATTTTAGAAATAAATATTTATGTGTAATATTTTATGTGGGCTGATATAAAATATTAGTATAAAATATTAAAATATTCTAAAATATTAATATAAAATATGAAAATATTAATGTAAAATAACCGTAACCATATTCTCGAACCGGGATTTCGAAGCCCGGGCCATACGGTCTCAAAGATCCATAGTCCGGTATGTTAATATAAAATATTAAAAAAATAAAAGGTACGGTTGACCAGGTGAATGTATGGTCAAACGCAGGTTTGACCGTTAACCCCTAAACAGGACTACGCCCATCTTAATTGTATCCATATTCTCGAACCGGGATTTCGAAGCCCGGGCCTTACGGTCTCAAAGATCCATAGTCCGGTATGTTAATATAAAATATTAAAAAAATAACAGGTACGGTTGACCAGGTGAATGTATGGTCAAACGCAGGTTTGACCGTTAACCCCTAAACAGGACTACGCCCCTCTTAACTGTATCCATATTCTCGAACCGGGATTTCGAAGCCAGGGCCGTACGGTCTCAAAGATCCATAGTCCCATATGTTAATATAAAATATTAAAAAAATAACAGGTACGGTTTACCAGGTGAATGTATGGTCAAACGCAAGTTTGACCGTTAACCCCTAAACAGGACTATGCCCCTCTTAACAGTATCCATATTCTCGAACCGGGATTTCGAAGCCAGGGCCATACGGTCTCAAAGATCCATAGTCCGGTATGTTAATATAAAATATTAAAAAATTAACAGGTACAGTTGACCAGGTGAATGTATGGTCAAACGCAGGTTTGACCGTTAACCCCTAAACAGGACTACGCCCTTCTTAACTGTATCCATATTCTCAAACCGGGATTTCGAAGCCTGGGCCGTACGGTCTCAAAGATCCATAGTCCGGTATGTTAATATAAAATATTAAAAAAATAATTGACCAGGTGAATGTATGGTCAAACTCAGGTTTGACCGTTAACCCCTAAACAGGACTACGCCCCTCTTAATTGTATCCATATTCTCGAACCGGGATTTCGTAGCCCGGGCCGTACGGTCTCAAAGATCCATAGTCCGGTATGTTAATATAAAATATTAAAAAAATAACAGGTACGGTTGACCAGGTGAATGTATGGTCAAACGCAGGTTTGACCGTTAACCCCTAAACAGGACTACGCCCCTCTTAACTGTATCCATATTCTCGAACCGGGATTTCGAAGCCAGGGCCGTACGGTCTCAAAGATCCATAGTCCGGTATGTTAATATAAAATATTAAAAAAATAACAGGTACGGTTGACCAGGTGAATGTATGGTCAAACGCAGGTTTGACCGTTAACCCCTAAACAGGACTACGCCCCTCTTAACTGTATCCATATTCTCGAACCGGGATTTCGAAGCCCGGGCCGTACGGTCTCAAAAATCCATAGTCCGGTATGTTAATATAACATATTAAAAAAAATAACAGGTACGGTTGACCAGGTGAACCCTAAACCCTAAACAATAAACCCTAAACCGTTGAATCTAATATTTTTAAAATAAACGATGAAGATTATATCATATTAGAAAGAAAATTATAATATAAAAAAGATATAATGAAAAATAAAATTATAATATGAAAAGTATATAATTAAAAAGAGATACAATTGAATTTTACTTAATTTTTGTATTAATATTAAAAAAAGGTTTATATTTACTATTTAGGTCCTATCCCCAAGATCTAAAAATCAGATTTTGGATGATTTGAATATGTAAATTAATGATATATAAATTTTAAGAAAAATAAATTATATAATTATAGATATAATTATAATCTAGGAAAATAGTAAGTTATTAAAAATAATTTAGCTGGACAAAATGACACATTAATGTCATCGAGATCTTTGTCTGAACATCTTAACTTCAGTTTTATACCCACTTTTCAATTCACATCCACCTCTGTCCTCCTTCGTCCTCCTCCGTCAATTCACCTCCACCTTCGTCCTCCTCCGTCAATTCACCTCCACCTCCGTCCTCTTCCGTCCACCTCCACCTCCGTCCACCTGTGCTCTGTGCTCCACCTCTGTACCATCTTCACTCCACTACCCTGCAACACCTCCGTCCTTGCATCTCATCTTCGTAGTTTTGAAGCAGCTCCATCTTCGTAGTTTCAACGAGCTCCATCGACATCTCCATTAAGATATTTTTGATGAAATTTGTTTCTAAAAATTGAAATTAGGGTTCATACTTGTATTTGGGGATCTGAGAAGATTTTATCACATTATGAAAATACTAACTTATAATGTGTCTCGGTCACTCGATCTAAATCAGCAGATGAGACACTTTTGCCATGAGAATGAGCTCCCATGTACACCACATAATCATTTTAGATTTGATAATCATTAAAAAATTGGACAAATCTCATAATCATTTTAGATTTGATACCTTTTTTCTGGCAAAGGTGGGGGTATGCAGTAGTGATAAGAGAATAAGTGATAGAAAGATGCAAAGGGGAGTGGCAGTAGTGATAAATGGCAGTAGTCCTTTGATATTATACTTCCTTTATAACAAGTAAATTGTGTTAGTGTTAGTTTGAAATTGTGTTTGTTAGTGTTACTATGTGCTGATTACATTTGTTTTTTTTATTTTAAAAGATGGACAAGTCTTGGATGAATGCTGATAGAAGAACAAAAGAGTTCGAAAGAGGAGTGGACGAATTTTTGATGTTTGCATTGGAGAACGGACAGGATGGAAATAAAATCAGTTGCCCCTGTGTAAATTGTGCAAATAGTAAATCATGGAAAGCTCGAATTGTGAGGGCCCATATTTTCCAGAATGGCATCGATCGGAGCTACACGTGTTGGATTTGGCATGGGGAGGTAAGTACGGGAGAAAGTCAGCATGCCGCTGAAGATACTTCTAGTTCTTCACAATCTGTAGATCAAAACCTGATGAAAACAGAGAATGCCGGTGATACCGATGACAATGCAGATGACGTTTCCCTAGATTCCTCGGATGTATTTAACCATATACAATCTGAACATGAACCCCTCTATCCGGGATGCGAAGGATTTACAAAGATGAAGGCTTTAGTAAAATTATATAACTTGAAAGCAAAATATCAAATCTCTGATTCTTGCTTCTCAGAAATTCTTCTTTTGGTTGGGTCTATGCTTCCAAAAGGCAACAACTTCCCTTCTTCTTTCAGTGAAGCTAAAAAAAGCTTGTGTGCTTTGGGAATGGAGTATGAAAAAATACACGTTTGCCCAAATGATTGTTTAATATACCGTGGAGATAGAGATGAAGATGCGACCAGGTGCCGCATTTGTGAGGCCTCTAGATGGAAGTTGAATAAAAATGGGGATGAATTGGAAGGGGTTCCTGCCAAGGTTCTCTGGTATTTTCCGTTAATACCACGTTTGAGGAATTTGTTCAGTTCACCTCAAACAGCCAAGGAGTTGATTTGGCATGACACGGAGAGATTGAAGGATGGTAAAATGAGACATCCTGCAGATGCACAGACATGGAAGGAAGTTGACGCTAAGTGGCCTGAGTTTTCTTCGGATCCTAGAAACCTCCGGTTAGCTTTATCGTCCGATGGATTTAATCCGTTCTATAGCACAAATGTTGATTACTCATGTTGGCCAGTTTACAATCTTCCACCATGGCGTTCTATGAAGAGGAAATATATTATGCTATGTTTGTTAATATGTGGACCAACTCAGCCCGGCAATGATATCGATGTGTTCCTTCAACCCCTCATGGAAGATTTAAAAAAGTTGTGGCATGGGAAACAAGTGTATGACGCATACAAGAAGGAGTATTTTTTGCTTAGAGGAATTTTGTTATGGACAATCAGCGATTATCCAGCCTATGGCAATTTGTCAGGCAACATTATCAAGGGTTATAACGGGTGTCCTGTATGCGTTGATAACACAAAAGCTACAAGGCTAGTTAATTGTCGTAAGTGTGTGGTCATGAGGCATCGGAGGTGGCTGCCCCGTCATCATCCATATCGCCGACAGAAACAAGATTTTGATAACACCGTGGAAAAGGAAACTGCTCCAATTCCCCTAACAGGAGAGGAGGTGCTTCAAAGAGTACAACATTTGAAGGGCCATGTCTACGGTAAGACACAATGCCAACCTCGATTAAAGAAAGCTGATGTTCGACCTATTTGGAAAAAGGTATCTATATTCTTTGAGCTTGAGTACTGGAAGTTTCTACCGGTTAGACATGTTCTCGATGTGATGCACATTGAGAAAAATATATGCGAAGCTTTACTTGGCACCATGCTTAATATACCAAAGAAAATAAAAGACAAAGAATCTGTTCGTATTGACATGGCTGAAATGGGAATAAAAACCGAGTTGAGGCCAAAAACTCCAGGGAAAAAGGAGAAGTTACCATTAGCATCTTGGAAATTGACTCATTCCGGAAAAAAGGTTGTCTGCTCTTCCTTTCTTAACATGAAGTTGCCTGATGGTTTTTGTTCTAATGTTAGGAGTCTAGTTTCAATGGAAACTCTTAGACTTACTGGAATGAAATCTCATGACTGCCATATGATATTGCATCATTTGCTCCCAATTGCAATTCGATCGTCATTGCAAAAAAGAGTCAGGAACACAATTATCAGGTTCTGCCTCTTCTTTAAGGCAATTTGTAGTAAAGTTATTGAGCCTGATAAGTTGGAGAAAATGCAATCGGAATTGGTAATTACTTTATGCCAGCTTGAAAAATACTTCCCCCCTTCCTTGTTTGATCTAATGTTTCATATATCGGTGCATCTTGTACGAGAAGTTGAGCTCTGTGGACCAATTTTCCTTAGGTGGATGTATCCTTTTGAGAGATACATGAAGACATTCAAGGGATATATAAAGAATCGGGCTCGTGTAGAAGATTGTATTGCGGAGGCCTATATAGCAGAAGAGGCGGTGGAATGTTTGGTGGACCATGACGAAGGAACAACTATCGGGGTACCGAAAACTGGTAGACATACTAAGGATGCCATTTGCAGGCCATTATCGGGTGCAACCGTAATAACCCCGAGTAGGACTGATTTGCACGTAGCACATTTGTGTGTTCTCCAGAATACTAATGCAGTTATACCGTTTTCAAGTAAGCCATGAATTTAATTTCTTTATTTTCTTTATTTGCTTGCATTTCTTATGTCATTTTTAATGACTCCAGTGAACACATGGCATTTTTAATGACCAAATATCCGGAACATGTAAATGATGAAATGTGGTTAAAGAACAAGCAAAATGAGACATTCCCTAAATGGTTTAAACAAAAGGTATTATGTGATTTTAATAATAGTTTTGTGATTTTTTTACAACTCCCTAGCTCAGATGAATCATTTTACTACTTGTTTATTTTTTTCAGATTGCTTCAGATTTGGAAGACAAAAAAGAGTTATCAAACGAGATAATATGGATCACAGACGAACCCAACAAAGATGTTCCTACATTCAGCGGATACAGAATGGATGGGGTTACCTTTAGTACCAGGGAACGTGATGACATGCGTCAGGTTCAGTGCAGTGGTGTGTGTGTAGAAGCCGATACAATGGTTGTGCACGGTAAGGATAAAAACATTGAGCACACATCACATACATATTACGGAGTTATAACAAGTATATAGGAGTTGGACTATAATTACCTTAGGGTACCTATTTTTCATTGTAAGTGGGTAGATATGAACATAGGCACGAAGGTAGACGACTTGGGATATACATTAGTAAATTTGAATAGGTTGGGCTTTTTAGATGATCCATTTGTATTGGCAAAACATGTTAAACAAGTTTGTTACATTGATGATCCTCTTGATAAATCATGGTCCGTTGTCTTGAAGTTACCGGAGAAAAATTACTATGAAGACAATGAGGCATCTATAGAAGTAGAACTTGAGAATGACTTCTTTATGCCCAATTTTCCGGATGTTGTTGAAGACATACCTACTAGTTACATTCGAGATGATGTTGATGAACTAATACAACTTTCGTTATGTAATAAATTAATTTGTGACTATAACTCTTGATAGATTGTTGGTTGGTTTGTTCTCTTCTGTTTGGACTTTGTTGTTTGTTTGGTTTGTTGGATGCCAATTTGGTAGGTTAGTCATCTTTTAAATATATTTTTTTTCATGTACAGTTCATTAGACAACAGTTTTAAACAGAAGACACTTGTATGAGTTGAAACACACAATAGGCCAGAACCTGTTGTGTGTTGGATTAAGTTCATACAACACTATGTAAAGCACTTGTGTTAAATATCATTACACAATACCACATTGGAAACCACTTGTCTCATTCTAACAATACTTTTTACGAAGTATTGTCTATGCTTCATTCACATAATATTTCGAAAAAATATTGTGTGTTGGTTCACTTTCACACAACACTGTGGATAACATATTGTATGACTTCTAATTAGACAACAGACCTAAAAACACTTGTCTGAATGCAACAACGGTTTTCTTGTATATTGTGTTGCAGGCATTCACACAACACTTATTTGCTAAGGCTTGTCTAATCTTAAAAATACTTATGCATTTACACAACACCCCTGGTCAAGAAATGCTTGTCTGGTAAGATTTATCACACAACGGTTTTGGCCCATTGTGTGAATGTAGGATTACACAATACTTTTTCGAGTTGGAAAATAACAGTTGTCTGATCATTTCGGGCAACACTTTTTTCCATGGGTGTTGTCTGATACTGTGTCGTCTATAGCCAAATTTGTTGTAGTGTTTTAAGGAGCAATTCCCGATTCCAGCAATTTAAGTATTATAGGAAAATCGAACACTTTGATCCTATTTGGCCACTGCCATATAAGATTGATCTCATTAGCGATAAATGATCATGTTGATTTTATATAATACAAGTTTATGTGATTTGCAAAGCACGTGTGACTTTCAAATTAATTTATTTTCTTATTTGTATTTTGATATTCTATTTTATATTCACATTTGTCTTTCATGAAAATGAGTTCAATTTTAAAGAGCTACGTTGTATTTGTTTTAATTTGATTTAATTTTTAAAATAATTAAACTCAATAAAATCGATTTTAAAAAAAATGAACATTAAAGATGTGCTTAAATTAATATAGTTATAGTTTTTTAAGATAGGATAGGTTTTAGTATAATTAGGCCCGTCAAAATATAATTTAGGAACATAAAAATTAAAATGATAGCACATAAAGATGTGTTTGTTTTAATTAAAAAAGCAATTTTATGATAATCAAGCCCACTAAAATAAATAAACTCAGAGACTGTTCCAAAAATAGTTCATAGAGTATTCATATTTTTATTAGAATAATTTTACAAATAATCAAGTTCATCAAAATGAATAAGCCAGTAGATCAACCCAGGACCACTCGATCGACCAAAATTTTCAATTTTTCGAATTTAATTATAAAGTATAGATTAAAATGTGTTTTAAGAGTTTTGTGATTTTGGATAGCTTTTGTTAATTAACTTTGTAGATTAAAAATGGTTTCATAATTGTTCATTCGGTAATTTTTGTTAATTCAATATATGTATGTATACGACATCATATACGTATCATATATAGGTTCATATATAGGTTGATATATAGGTTGATAAAGGATGAGTTTGATTGACGTAATGTGGCCCAATTTACGGTAATTATTTAAACCAACAAAATATAATAATAATGAAAATTAGTTAGTGCTTACAGATATAGTTACAAGTCATAATTATTTCAATTATGCGATTACAAATCTTTCTAATTTTGTAATTCACTTATAAGTTTGTACTAAGAAGTCTTTTTAACTTTGTATTTCATTTGGAGCATCTTCGATGTTGATTAAATTGGTTGGCTAAAATGATATAAAATATTGATTATGTAAAATTTACTGAACCTGTAAGGCGTTGTGCTCCGATGGTATTGGCTATAATGATTGGCTATTTTTTAAAAATGGTATGTTATTATTATTTCACGTTGTTATAAATAGAATGTATTATTTTATTATGGTAATAGATAATGTGGAATCTTCTTACAGGTCTCTAGAGGTTCGACAAATATAGCCAACATCAAGAGATTATCTATAATTATAGATAACAGTTTTGTCCCATTGGAGTGTAAATTTTTTTACACATTCTTTATAATTCTTATTTATGGTAATTAATTTTAAAATTTACCTAAGGGGTCTCTCCCATTGGAGATGCTCTAAGTTGGTATTACTTAGAGTGTGAATTTATAAAATTATTAAATTACACTGACTTAAAAAGATGAATTTTAAAAAGAGCATGCAAAATAATTGAACACAGACTTAATAATGAATTTTTAAATTTAGGCTCTCAATAATGTGTAATGATATACTCATAACATATATATAAAGAGGATAGGAATCTGAGATATATGGGATTTATATGTAAAAATAAGATGGGTAATTTTGTAAAATCAAACATTTTTAATTAGCCTTGCGGGTCCATTCATATTTAAAGTATATTTTGTACATATCTTAGGAAAAGTTTTCTGTGATCAATCTCAGGATCCTTTTTCTCATATATAAATCAATATAAAATGAAACATCTTACATATTATGTGGAGGTACATGTTATTAAAATCGTCTAATCATATTATTAAATTTTTTTGAAATAAAGTTAAATATTAGTTAAAATTAACTCTAAACTATAATATAAAATATATTTCAATTTACCAAATTTTTAAAACTAGAATCTTTAATAGTCTATAATTAATAATCGACCAAAATAGACAATTGAACCTAAAAGTGTATAACGATGTCTAAATATATATATAAGCTAGTGGTCAAAGAAACCCTCTTAGAGAAACTAGAAACCAATATTAAATATATTATATTTTATCTATTCTAAGGGTCCTGTTAGTGGCACCTTCACAAAAAAATATCATAAATTAACTCACCAATTAGTCGATAAAGCCGTGCTTTGCGGCGGCGTTACAATATTTTTAAAAAATTTCAATAAATTTACGTTATATTATAATATTAATATAAAATTTTATTAATTACATAATCTTCTCTAATGAATCGATTTATTGTTAAACACGATTCTTTCGATTGAGCCTCTCTCGTTAAAACCGAAATCCCAACTTTAACATATATAATAAAGACTTATATAATAATTTTTATCCATAAAATCGAACCATAGAAATTAAAAAAAAATTATGACATCAGTATCAAATTCTAATAGCTAATACAATTTTTTTCTATTGAGCCATCTTCCCGTTAAATACATTTCGAGCCGATCTTATTTAGAACCGAAATTCTAACTTCATTATATAAAGAGAGTAAATTCCAATCTTTATATTCTTTAAATTTTCTAATATTTATGGAGTTTTAAAAGATGAAAATACATCTTATATTTTATGTATATTATAGATATTCTTGTACTTATTTACAGCTTCCGCATGGGAATGTCTTTCTGTTATGTTAACATATCAGAAAAAATACAAAGATTTTTCGTTACCGGAATAATATTAAATTTATGGATATATTTTTCTAATGAAAATATAATTAACTTGAATTAAAAAGTTAAAATAAAGGATTTCTAGGAAAAAAGATATATAGTTTTAAAAAATCGTATAAGACGTCTCCACCGTCCTCATATTCTACTTCCAATAAAACATTTTATTTATGTATTCCTTATATATTCAAACTTCTTTTATACGGTCTTCTAATGAACCGATTTCTTGTTAAACACGGTTATTACTAATGATCCGCTCTCTCGTTAAGTCTAAAAACCATACTTTTTATATATATCACTTGTATGATAATGTTTATCTTTAAAAATAAAATCCTAAAACTAAATAAAATTTATAATATAAATATGATATTTTAATAGCTAATACAATCTTTTATAATGAGCCGTCTTTCCGTTAAACACATTTCAAGCTGCTCTCGTTTGGGATCGAAATTCCAACTTCATTACATATAATTGATTATACATATCTTACACAACAACTTTTTTTCTTAAAATCAAAACCTAAAAAAAAGTGAATTCCAATTTATAATTTCTCAGACTTTCTAAAATTTATGGAGTTTTAGAAAATGAAAACACGTCTTATTTTCTCTTTATATTATAGATACTCATGTATTTATTTATTTAGATTCCTGCATGAAAATTTTCTTTTATTATGTTAACATACAAATTCTTTTCTTATTAAATACGATGATGTTTTTTATGATAATGGTATTGGATTTATGAATAAATTTTCCTAATAAAAGTATAATTAACTTATATAAAAAATATATAATTTAAGAAGATAGCACTTTCTATAAAATATTTAATTATATATCTGCTCTATATATTCAAACACCTATTTTACTTCTAATAGAACTTTTATTAATATGTTTTTTTCTATAAATTCGAACTCTTATTCTCTATTAATTTGAACTCCTATTCTACTTCTAATAAAACTTTTAATCATATAACTTATAAATATTTATTCTACTTCCAATAGAACTTCTAATCATATGTCTTCCAAACAAATTCGAACTCTTCTCCTCTATAAATTCGAACACCTATTCCACTTCTAATATGTTAAATGATATTTTCATATTTATTAGTGTTTAAAATTCTAAAATTCTAGAAAATTAGAAAAATAAATTTTTATTATTGTTAATTCCAAATTATAAGTTAATTATTTCGGAAAAAAATTGTATTTACCTATATTTTTTTTAGAAAAAAATGTGTATGGAAAGTTTAATATTCGTTATCTTGCAAAAATAGGTTACTTATTTCATAAAAAAGTACACATTTACGTACTTTTTTCCGGAATGAATAAATTATTTCTGAGAAATAAGATTTATTAAACGGGTCCAATAATCTAATTATGATTTGCTAACTGGATATAGTATACCCTATGTGCAGATGTCATGCTAACCAAAACAGTAATCTTTGATTCATCAGACGGTGAGTATTAGTGAAATAATTGGTCGTACCTTGCAATACGAAACAGAGAAAAAATCAATAAAATTATTAGAATATTCATAAAAGCACAGCATTGAACCAAACAAAAAACAAAGAGTATATTCTCTTTTATATATAGATATTGACGATTGATATTTAATTATATGTCTCATTTTTATATTCAAATACCTTTTCTACTTCAAATAAAATTTTTAATTATATGCTTTTGCTATAAATTCGAATATATATATTGATGATTGATATATATATATATATATATATATATATATATATATATATATATATATATTGATGTTCAGCCAAAAAAAAAAATTACTGTTCACTGCTGACATCACTGCCATGTTAGCAGTGAACAGTAACTTTTAATTATTTATTTTTTTTACTAAATAGATGGTAGATTATTATACGTTTTGTTATTGGGATACCCCTAGTTTGGCTATTAGATTAGCTTGAAATATTGGATTATGATTTGATTTCTAGTTTATATTCTAATTTTGTTTCTAGTAGAACAAGACTATATATATATATATATATAGGCTAGCGTTCAAATAGAAACCAACCTTAGAATAGAAACTAGAAACCTACACTAAATAAATTATATTTCATTTATTTTAATGGCCCCGCTAGGGGCACCTTCACAAAAAACGTTTAAAATTCTTGGCTCTATTCAACAAAAATATAAAAAAAAATTTAAAAAAAATTTAAAAAAAAGTTACTGTTCACGTGCCACGTCATCACGTGAACAGTAACTTTTTTTTAATTTTTTTTAATTTTTTTATATTTTTGTTGAATAGAGACAATACTTTTAAACGTTTTTTGTATTGGAGGACCCCTAATTTGGTCATTAGATTAGCTTGAAATATTTAATTTAGGTTTAGTTTCTAGTTTCTATTCTAAGTTAGTTTTTATTAGAACAAGACCCTATATATATATATATATATATATATATACAGAGAGAGAGAGAGAGAGAGTCATATTCAACTACAAACCATTCTTAAATACAAACTACAAACTAAATCCCAATCCAACATTTCAAGCTAATCTAATAATCAAACTAGAAGTACCCCAATACAAAAAAAAGTATAATAATCTATCCTTTATTTAGTAAAAACAAAATTAAAAGTTATTGTTCACTGCTGGCGTGGCAGTGACGTCAGCAGTGAATGGTAACTTCTTTTTTTGCAGAATGTTGGTGAGTCAATTTATGATATTTTTTAGGTATTTCGGGCGAGCCCTTAGAATAAATGCAATATAATATATTTAATATTAGTTTATAATTTATATTTAAAGATTGATTTGTATTTGATCAAAATTCTATATACATATATATATATATGAGAAGAAATGAGCGAGACAATTGTATGCATGATTTTTACCTAAATTTAAAAGATTGTGTATTACGACTTCATATATGTACAAATATATTGTGACTTTTAATCAATGTATAAGTCATGACAAATTTTTTATCAAAATATTATTATTTGCATACATCTATGTTTCATATCGCGACATTGAAATGTAAATTAATATTTTAATTAAAAATAACTATGTTTATCCAAATTTTAAGAAGCACAAGCAAATTATAAAATATTTGGTTAATGATAGTGCTTAGAAAATTACTATATAATTATAAGATAAAATTGAAATATATTCTTTTATAATCTATATTATTATACTTATATATTATATCCTTATATATAATAAGCGTAACAGGGATCTTATCTATATTTTTGGTTTGGTCACTGTACCGCCAAAATAATCTCAACCGTCGAATATAATATTTTTAAAAATAGACGATCATGATTATATCATATTAAAAAGAAAATTATAATCTAAAACGAATAAAATTAAAAAGGTTGTATTGAAATTAAATTTTAAAAAGAAGTTATAATCTGAAAATGATATAAAAGATTGTAATAGAACTAAATTTTATTTATTAATTTATATTAAAAAAGGTTCATATTAACTATTCACGCTCTATCTCGAGATATAGAAATCAGATTTGGATAATTTTACAATCCACGCGAAACTCATAAAATTATCTTTAATTAAGTGATGATTTAACAAATATTATCCAAATGAAAATACTCAGAATCTCAAGAAAAAATATAATTACGAATTTTACATTAATCCTATTTAGTGTAGAATACCTACATTAATAATCATATTCAATATAGAAAACCTAATTATATATGATTTAAATCATTGACAAGCACTTTTTTGTATTTTAATATAAATACACTTTTTAGTTTACATGTTAAAATATTAAATATTTTTTATGCTAGATCCGACGTTTTTTATCTATTTATTTTAAGATCTAACAGTTCTTATTATTTAATCGTACTGAGGACTAGACTTATTATTACAACCGTATTCGGTTGTTAGTACAACTATCATCAAGTAATAAGAAGGTTATTTTGATAATCAAAACAAAATATAAGTTGATTTCCTAAATAGAATAGCATTTTCAATATAAAAAATCGTCAATTTTATATCTCTTTTGTTTCTTGGTAGTTTTAATTGGAGAAAATTTTTAAATCATCACTAAATTAAAGATTATTTTGTTAATTTCACGTAGGCTGTAAAATCATCCAAATCAAGTTTTTAGGATTCAAGATAAAACACATAATAAATTGAACGTGTAAAATGTTATATATATATATATATATATATATATATATATATATATATATATATCAATTTCATAACAACAATTTGATATGTAAACTAATAACAAATAAATAATAAAAAAATAATATAATAAATATTAGAAAAAAGATCCGTGCGTTGCACGGGTTATAAGCTATATATATACTATAATAAGCGAAATGGAGTATAATTTGTAGTTTGGTAACCCCACTTTGGATTATCATTTTTGGTTATCCCTAATTCACAACAGTTAGATCTTCAACTCAAATAGATCATAATTGTTAGATAAAACATTGCTAAAAGTTGTTATATACAGAGATATAAGGTTCGCTTCCCGCTAATAACATATTAATTTATATTTAATACTAAAAATTATTATATACAAAGATTTAAAGTTCAAATTTTTCCAATAACATATTAAAATTAATATTTATAATATCATACTACACTATGTACAAATTATAAAAAAAATAAAAATAACTCGCGTTTTGCACGGGCTATACTCTAGTATTTTTAAATACAATTTAATTTAGGATATTTACCAAAAATAACAATTATTCTAAGTTTTTTACGATTTTACCGTTTTCTCAAAAAAATTGTAAAAATACATTTTATAGAAAAAAACAATATTCGAAAATACCAACTTTTATAAAATATTTGCAAAAATACATTCTACAACCAAATCAACAAAATGCAACAGAGTTTAGTTGTGTAGCAAAATGCATGCAGTTGCATATGTGGTTGCAAAGAGTTGCATTTTGATATGGGCTAAAAGTAAGCCCTAAGACACATTTAATGTGGCATTAATAAGACGCAGTATGGTCCAAGCGTGGGGCCCACCAGATGGCAAAAAAACCCTAATTAAATATTAATTTCATAATTAATATTGAGGGATAATTAACAGCTGGGAAGTACAAGTCAAATAAGGATATTATCTCTCCAAAGAGTAGCCTCCAAGGCACATAGTCATACAAGGAAACAGAATCCTACAAGGAAGGAGTCTAGAACCTTCCTCAAGGCTGACTTGCCCACTAAGTCACCTAACCCTACTATAATTCTGAGGCTTCTCAGCCTATATATAGGGTCAGACCCCTCACCCTAGAACTACGTTTTTTGGCTTGATCTTTGTGTTGGTTTCGATCCTATATACGCAGCGAAAACAGTAATAAAATTGATCGAAACCAAACCCGGGATCCATGTATAATGCTTTGATAATCATGGTAGTAAGAAAAAATACC
Source organism: Saposhnikovia divaricata (assembly GCA_036435485.1). Lineage (NCBI taxonomy): Eukaryota > Viridiplantae > Streptophyta > Magnoliopsida > Apiales > Apiaceae > Saposhnikovia > Saposhnikovia divaricata. The sequence goes on from CM071599.1 coordinate 43,337,976, forward strand.
TTTTGAAGCTTTACGATTATGGATGTCAATTAGAGATCCTAGCTTTTCACGATCGTTGAGTGCTCCTCTTCGAAGCCTCCTTTACGGTATCCACACGAACACCCCAAGAGCGTCTCACGATCTTGTACCGAAGGGAGGTACTAGCCTCCAATGAAAAGATAAAGATTTTAGGGTTTGGTTTATGCAGCTTAGGCTTTAGTTTCTGCCGTGTGTTGTCACTTACCATCCTTCACATCCTTATGTATTTATATGGTAGTGTGTAGCAAAAAGCCCAAGCCTAAAAAAAAAACTTAGCCCAAATAGAAATATTAAATAATAGAATCAAATCCTATTATTTAAATAAATAATAATTAAGTCATACTCAATTATTAAAATCATAAAATCATATCTCATTTGTATTTTATTATATCTTAATTAAGTCCCACTTAATTAATATAATAAAATCCAACTTATCATTAATTAATTTAAATTCATAATTTAAATTAATTCTTCCTTTAAATGTTCTATGTGTGTGACCATGTAGGCTATCATTTAATTGGCAATAATTTTATTCTCTAATAAAATTATAAATAATGAGCGGCATCTAGTAATACATCATTGCTACCCAATTAAATAATAATTAAATCGTGATTCGATAAAACCTTTTGTGATAAATGTTTCCGTGTAATATAATCCCTTTAACCAAATATTATAGATTAAACTTGAGGCATGTTTATTGTCATCCTCTTCATAATATAATCCGGGTTTACTTGATACATGAGTAGACTATTAAGACAAATCATTATTTGAGCACGGCCATGCATTTTATAGTCTCACTCAATCAAGAGGCCAATAATATCTCTCCTATCTTATAGGAGGGTTAAATCCTTTATCTATCATTCATATTTCTCATACGATTCACAATATACCCGATGTCCACTTTTATCATCACCCGGTCAAAGGTAACTTTTAATGTAGTCAAAGTATATTATGACTTAATTAACATGAAGAATCTCACGGTGGGTCTGTCCAGTACCATGTACCCTTACATGTACTTATGTATTGACTTTAGTACCTCCATACTTATAACCAATGAGATGTGGTTATCAGTCAAACAACATACTAGTCTAATTATGTATTATTATTGTCCTATATAATAATACTCGACTAGGGACCTTTAAGAATATGATATATTATATAATCTCAAATTCAAGTTGTGTACTTAAACTATATAATGTGTATCATTATTCTAAGGACATTTATTATGCTAACAAATATATCGCAGTACTTAAAGTCATAATAAATACATTTATTTAATAATCAAACGACATAAGGTTTATTCAAGAAAAAATGTATTGCCTCTAGGGCACCTACACTAACAATCTCCCACTTGCACTAGAGCCAATCACCCATGTATCTAATACCCATGGAACTAGTGTGACCGTCGTGCTTCTGCTGCGACAGGCCTTTGGTCAGTGGATCTGCAATGTTATCATCTGTATGCACTTTACATATATGTATTTCACCCCTTTCATTAATCTCTCGTATGAGGTGATATCTTCTGAGTATATGTTTGGATCGGGAGTGCGATCTAGGCTCTCTAGCCTGTGCGATGGCCCCATTATTATCGCAGTATAGATCAATGGGATCAGCAATCGATGGAACCACTTCCAAATCAGAAATGAATTTTCTAATCCAAACAGCCTCCTTAGCCGCTTCACAAGCTGCAATGTACTCAGCCTCCATTGTAGAATCAGCTACTGTTTCTTGCTTTGAACTCTTCCAGCTTACAGCACCTCCATTTAGACAAAACACAAAACCAGACTGTGATACAGTATCATCCCTGTCTGTTTGGAAACTTGCATCGGTGTAACCTTTTACAACCAGCTTCTCCTCTCCTCCATACACTAAGAATGAATCTTTAGTCCTTTTCAGGTACTTTAGAATATTTTTGACTGCCGTCCAGTGATCTTCACCTGGATTAGACTGGTATCTGCTCGTCATGCTCAAAGCATACGAAACATCTGGTCGAGTACATACCATTGCATACATGATAGATCCAATTGCTGATGCATATGGAACTTTATTCATGTGGTCCTTCTCATCTAATGATTTCGGACACTGGTCTTTAGAAATCGTTATTCCTTGAGACACAGGGACATATCCCCTTTTAGCATTTTGCATACCAAAACGATGCAAAACCTTATCAATGTATGTACTCTGACTTAGACCGATCATCCTTTTAGATCTATCTCTATAGATCCTCATTCCTAGAATGTAGGTTGCCTCTTCTAAATCTTTCATAGAGAAATTGCTCCCTAACCAAGTCTTAACAGCCTTTAGAGAAGGTATGTCATTCCCCATTAGTAGTATGTCATCAACATACAGTACTATGAATGTCACATGGCTCCCACTAACCTTCTTGTAAACACAAGGTTCATCCTCGTTTTGAATAAAGCCATACTCCTTGACTGTTTCATCAAAACGAATATTCCATCTCCTAGAGGCTTGCTTCAATCCATAAATGGATCGACGTAATTTACATACCTTGCCAACATTCCTTGGATCGACAAAACCTTCTGGTTGTGTCATGTACACATCCTCTTCTAGGCTCCCATTAAGGAAAGCTGTTTTGACATCCATTTGCCAGATTTCGTAATCATGGAATGCTGCAATTGCAAGCAAAATCCGTATGGACTTGACCATGGCAACTGGTGAGAAAGTTTCATCATAGTCAATACCATGAATTTGTTTGAACCCTTTCGCAACCAGTCTTGCTTTATAGGTCTGAACATTTCCTTCCATGTCAGTTTTCTTCTTGAAAACCCACTTGCACCCTACGGGTTTTACCCCTTCAGGTGGATCAACCAAATCCCAAACTTGGTTTTCGTACATGGAATCCATCTCGGATTTCATGGCTTCAAGCCATCTCTTAGAGTCTGGACTGTTCATAGCATCTTGGTATGTGAGAGGCTCATCCTTATCTATGAGCATCAAATCCCCACATTGAGTCAAAAGAAATCCATATCTCTCTGGCTCATGGCGAATTCTACCAGGTCTACGAACAACCTGTGTTTCTTGAGCATTATCATTATTCTGCTCTTGTTCCGCCTCAGGTTCAATGCTATTTTGTGGTTCTCGATCTTCATCGAGATCTATAGTTCTCCCACTGTCCCTTTTGGAAACAAAATCCTTTTCCATGAAGACAGCATCTCGAGCAATGAACACTTTCTGCTCAGAAGGACTATAAAAATAATACGCCTTTGTTTCTTTAGGGTATCCCACAAAATTGCACTCTTCGGATTTAGGTCCAAGCTTGTCAGATACTTGACGTTTTACAAACGCCTTGCATCCCCAAACTTTCATAAAGTTCATGCTTGACCGTTTCTCCTCCCATATCTCATATGGAGTCTTTTGAATCTTCTTGGTTGGAACACGATTAAGTGTGAAAGCCTCTGTTTCTAGAGCATAACCCCAGAAACTTATTGGAAGACCTGCATGACTCATCATCGATCGTACCATGTCCAACAAGGTGCGATTTCTCCTCTCTGAAACTCCATTCCATTGAGGTGTACCTGGCGGAGTGAGTTGTGATACAATACCACACTCTTTTAAATACTCTTTAAATTCGGTGCTTAAGTATTCACCCCCACGATCGGATCGTAAGATCTTAATACTTGCACCTCCGCCTATTTGCTTCTCTACTTCAGCCTTGTATTCTTTGAATTTTTCAAAAGAATCGGATTTGTTCTTCATAAGATATACATATCCATATCTACTGAAGTCATCAGTAAATGTTATGAAGTAGTAGTAGCCTCCTCTAGACATCACACGCATTGGGCCACATACATCACTATGTATTAGCTCCAAACGTTCAGTGGCCCTTTGACCCTTACCAGTAAAAGGGGCTTTAGTCATCTTACCAAGCAAACAAGATTCGCATTTTTTGTATGATTCAAAATCAAACTTATCCAAGTATCCATCTTTATGTAATTTGGAAATGCGTTTCTCATTTATATGGCCTAGACGACAATGCCAGAGGTATGTTTGATTTGAGTCATTTACTTTAAGTCGTTTGTTTTCTATGTTACAGATAGGATTTTCCAAATCAAGAACATATAAACCATTAAATAAACGCGCAACACCATAGGTTAAATCATTCAAAGCAAAAGAGCAACTGTTGTTCTATATTGTAAACGAAAAACCTTTCTTGTCCAAACAAGAAACAGAAATAATGTTTCTGCGAATCGCAGGCACGTAATAACAGTCATTTAGTTCTAAAACAAGCCCAGAGGGCAAAGATAGATAATAAGTTCCTACGGCTAAAGCAGCAACTCTTGCTCCATTGCCTACTCGTAGGTCCACTTCTCCCTTAGCCAAAGTCCTACTTCTCTGCAGTTCCTGCACATTTATACAAATGTGAGAAGCACATCCAGTATCCAATACCCAAGATGTAGAAATAGACAGATTGACTTCTATAACATAAATACCTGATCCAGAAATCTGAACACCCTTCAATTTCTTCAGATCCTCCAAGTAAGCATGACAGTTTCTCTTCCAGTGACCAGGCTTGTGACAATAGTGACAATCACCTTTGTCAGCCTTTGCGACATCTCCCTTCGGCTTTTTAGCCTTTTTGAAAGAGGGCTTAGAAGGACCAAGATCTTTCGGTGTAACCTTTTTCTTGCCCTTCCATTTCCCCTTTCCCTTAGCACCTTTCTTACCCACCATCATTATGGGAGCCTTCTCAGGTGCCTTGACCATATTTGCTTCAGTGGTCCTCAGCATGGCCAACAATTCCATAGGAGTCTTATCTTGCTCAGTCATATTGAAAGTCATTATGAACTGAGCATAGTCGCTATTCAAAGATTGCAAGATTATATCGACTTGAGCCTCTCGCTGAAGCGGGAAACCCAAACGAGCAAGGTAATCACAATACCCAATCATCTTTAGAACATGTGGTCCGACTGGTCCATTGCCCTGCTTACACGAGAAGAGTGCTTTGCTTGTGTTGAACTTTTCAACACGAGCCTGTGATTGAAACATCGTTGAAAGATGTTCAAACATAGTATAAGCATTCATATCAAAATGCTGCTTCTGGAGCTCAGCATCCATAGTAGCAAGCATAAGACAAGCCACATCAGTTGCATCATCAATATGCTTCTGATAAGCATTTCGTTGAGCAGCAGTGGCATTGTTAGCAGGGGCTGCCGGTGGAGGAATATCAATCACATAAGATTTCTTTTCCTGCATGAGAACAATTCTCAAATTCCTAGACCAGTCAAGGAAGTTCGATCCTGTCAGCTTGTCCTTCTCAAGGGCTGATCGCACAGAGAAAGTGTTGTTTGTATTTTGTGCCATTTGTTTTCTACAATGATAAAATGCATAAGATAAGTTAGATTGTTACATTTATTATGTTCAAGTGATTATGACATATTCATAATATATCTCCCACTATTTTTATCAAATTAATAGCCCTTACTATTAAATCGGAAAGAATATCCCATAAATCTTTCTAGTGAGCCAAGATCCATATTTCATCACATCCTAAGTCAACCACTGGTAGTCCTTAAAACATGATTATTTAGGTAGACAACAGTTGTCAGTTATATCATATATAATTCTTGGATAGTTTGGTGAACAACAATTGTTCTTGTTTATCTAATAGATTTTGAACCAAACTCTATGCTTCTAAGTTCATAATAATTGAATATAACCGTTTATTTTCACCTTATTATGACGACTCAGTTAAGTTAAACCCAATGATACAACGATCGAATATAAGCGCTTATATTCGTCACATCTCACCACGATAGACAGGAGTCCCCTGCCACTGGCAGTCATTCCCCTTATCGATCTAGGATTCAATGAGTGTTCATTCATTGGAAAGCATCCGATTAAAACTTAATATTTTGTTAAGGGGTTTTGAATTAAAAGGACCATGATCCCATCATAAAGAGATTCCCAATTTTTCCTTGAATTAAATACTTCAAATCAATATTCATCAATAGTTTGATTTCCAGGTTGTTGGAGGAGTCACAAGTGGCCTCACTTAATACCCAACTTCCTTACAGGAAAAACCTGTTTTTGACAAAATCTCCCCATATCTAAATAATTGAAAATTCGTATTTAATTCCGTGTTTCATAAACACAGAAATCTCATGATCGTTTGTTCATTTTAAAATCTCGAATCGTTACAGATTTTATCTTGTTTAGCATGGCAAGCATGGTATGGGTGACGTATCTAATACATGCATACATCATTAATCTAATTAAAACATGCATACATTTTTCTACTCTACACTTGCATCATACACATGCATCATATGTAAAGTGCATCACATAATCTAATATGCTATGGTTATGCCCCAATCCTATGCGATTTTTCCAAGCTAATGGAAAAATCAAGGTCAATCTATGGTGGTAATAACTAATTATTACATAATCTCTTGCTTCACTTCCAAAGCTGCCTTGATTGCCTCCAAGCTCCTCTTGAAACATTTTACAAAAGAACTCGAGTTGCATTCGAGATAAAATAATTACAAAGAGAAAAACGACATGCAAGTCGTATTTAATTATTACAAACCATAAATTAAAAATTAATAATATAAATTGAAAACTAGGTCTTGGGGCCATAACCATGCATCATGCTCACATAGCAATTAAAAGCATCACATATTGTATAATCACAATTTTATACAACATAAATTAAATATGATCAAATCATAAATAATAAAATTAACGCACTTTAATAAAATATTAATCTAGTAATCAAAATTACTAATTAAATTTTTTTTATTTATAATTTATTATGCTAGGTTAAAATAAATCATGCAAACCCTAGCAGAATATCTTTGTGATTTATACAGAACTTGACTGTAACGCATGTCCAAGTCACGTTAACAAGCATACATTCATTTAACCACGATACGCATCCTGTGTATGCGTGTCTGCTTTACAAAAAAACTACAATACGCATCCTGTGTATGCGTGTCTGCTGTACAAAAACTACTGTAGCATATTTCTGGGTTTCAGTTCATCGTGTTCTTCATATAAGCTTATTGTTTCATTTCCAAACTAATTATACAGACCTATGATTACGTTTGCAGTTCATATCAATTACGTATCACAGATTCTGGAACGTTTAAAGATTTAAACCTAGTTTCAGTTTTGTAAGAACACGTATGTATATATATACTTACGTAAAAGCTATGCATGAACTGATAATCACGCTTTGGACTGGTTTTCCAGATGTTTAGATCACGTTTTAATCTTATTAAAACATAGCAGGTTACAACAGATCATAGAACGCAGCAAAACAAAAGAAAAAACGAAAGCATGCAGATCGTGATTTCATGCAGAATGGTACGCGGGAAGAAAAACACAGTTCTTATTAGACATAACAGATCGTTTATATCATAGTTAACAAGATTATCCTATTACACAAGAAGCTCTGATACCATTGTTGGTTTCGATCGCATATACGCAGCGAAAACAGTAATAAAATTGATCGAAACCAAACCCGGGATCCATGTATAATGCTTGGATAATCATGGTAGTAAGAAAAAATACCTTTTGAAGCTTTACGATTATGGATGTCAATTAGAGATCCTAGCTTTTCACGATCGTTGAGTGCTCCTCTTCGAAGCCTCATCTACGGTATCCACACGAACACCCCAAGAGCGTCTCACGATCTTGTACTGAAGGGAGGTACTAGCCTCCAATGAAAAGATAAAGATTTTAGGGTTTGGTTTATGCAGCTTAGGCTTTAGTTTCTGCCGTGTGTTGTCACATACCATCCTTCACATCCTTATGTATTTATATGGTAGTGTGTAGCAAAAAGCCCAAGCCTAAAAAAAAAACCTAGCCCAAATAGAAATATTAAATAAAGGAATCAAATCCTATTATTTAAATAAATAATAATTAAGTCATACTCAATTATTAAAATCATAAAATCATATCTCATTTGTATTTTATTATATCTTAATTAAGTCCCACTTAATTAATATAATAAAATCCAACTTGTCATTAATTAATTTAAATTCATAATTTAAATTAATTCTTCCTTTAAATGTTCTATGTGTGTGACCCTGTAGGCTATATTTAATTGGCAATAATTTTATTCTCTAATAAAATTATAAATAATGAGCGGCATCTAGTAATACATCATTGCTACGCAATTAAATAATAATTAAATCGTGATTCGATAAAACCTTTTGTGATAAATGTTTCCGTGTAATATAATCCCTTTAACCAAATATTATAGATTAAACTCGAGGCATGTTTATTGTCATCCTCTTCATAATTTGATCCGGGTTTACTTGATACATGAGTAGACTATTAAGACAAATCATTATTTGAGCACGGCCATGCATTTTATAGTCTCACTCAATCAAGAGGCCAATAATATCTCTCCTATCTTATAGAAGGGTTAAATCCTTTATCTATCATTCATATTTCTCATACGATTCACAATATACCCGATGTCCACTTTTATCATCACCCGGTCAAAGGTAACTTTTAATGTAGTCAAAGTACACTACGCCATAGATGGGCATATGTAACGCCTCTCTGATGTTACAATAGGCCCGAAAAACGTTACATTAGATCTATTGTAACACCAGGAGGCGTTACGTTTACGAGCATTACAATAGATACCCTAATGTAACGCTTTTCTTCTCTATTGTAACAGTAGCAAAAGTATTATAATAGGCACCTATTGTAACACCAGGGGCCCAATTGTAACACATTTTGAGTGTTAAAATAGCTCAGTTCAATTTTTTCAGACGTGGCACCATGTGCATACGTGGCATTACGTGGCACCACGTGGCCACGTGGCAACACATGTGGCGCCACGTGGCACACTGTGTACACGTCACCAGCCTCTATTGTAACACTATACTGGGCAATTGTAACACATATTAAGTGTTACATTTGACTTGGTAAATATTTTATAGGGGGCCCACATACCCTATTATAACACCATTTTTATCTGTTGTAACATTATTTTCTATTTATTGTAACACTATATATTAACAAATGTAACACTACAATAAGCAAACGTAACGGTAAATTTTTGAAATTTTGAAATGTAGGCTCTGCATTAATAATATTCCCAGCCAACACAACAAGATCCACTACATTAATTCCAAACTACATAATAAACCAAAAGCCATCTCCATACTACTCCAACCAAACCTCAAAACTACGCCAACAAACTCCAAAACAATTCAATCCCAAATTCGATAGTAAAAGTAGATAACATAACCAAATAACATAAGCGCATAAGCGCACAAAAGTAATAATGTATGATAAACCACAAATTTGATAACAGAACTAAGAAGTGGCGCCCCCTGGAGTTTGTGTGATTGGAGTTCTACAAATCCCCACGACAGATAGAAGTGAACAGAAAATAATGCACGGTTCATTATCCAATTCGCATATGATGTGTATGACTCCAAAACGAATGTTTGCTTCCTCAAGTAGTTCCAATACCTATAAGACAACCATAATAGTTCAAAGAAGATTAAATAATATTAGGAAATAAATGATATTTTATTAAAAGGAACAATGGAAGATGTGGACTTACAAACCTTGAAAAATTAAGATCAGTGGCAAGAGGATGAGGGAAAACAGCAACTGGTGGGGATGTAATAAGCCTCTTATGTGCCCCTAAAAATACGACGGTTTCTATCAATACAGTGGTTCAATCCCTACAAATGCAAGTCAGGATCCACGCTTTCCAGAATGTTTAACGTATGAAAGTGACACTCTTTTGTCATACTAATTTGTGGTTTGCTTGCAAGTAAAAACTACGGCTAAAAGTATCAAGTTACTTTCAAAATAAGCAAACATAAACCGGTAGTAGCTCACAGGTGGCAGCTGCCCAGTGGGCCACGAAACAGGACTAGTTTCAAGTGCAATTATCAAATCTAACTATCACTGGATAGCAGCTAGCTCATAAGAATTCTCAATTAGTGGTGATAGATTGAATTATTATCATGGGAACTTTACGGTTTAAAGTTTAAACTTTAAAGCAACTAAAATTAGACTTCCACAGTCCTGATAAGGATGGGATGTTGGACCACAGGCATGCAAGATAAATTACTTGCTGCCATCCAAAGATCACAGAAGACTTAAAACAGAGTACATGATAGAAGGTAAAAGATGCTGTGTGCTGATACTTAAAGCATGTAATTTTGTTTATATGATTCCTTCTGCAGGAAAAGATGCTACAATATCCCATTACCCAGTATATACATGATAGACTCATAGACATGATATGTTATGATAGCTATAAACATATAGGTTTGTACAAAAATAAATCGTAATTTTCAAAACACGTCGTCATGCACTCATGCTAGTCATTACATTAAAGAATTCATGAGAATTTTAGGCGTATACTTCCTAGTGTTCTGAGCATGTGAACTTTCACATACAGCTATTTTGATTGTCAATATATAAATTCTCAAACTGACTTCGAGATGACGTGGCTCACACAAAAATTAAGCCAACTACATAACTTGGTGACATTGTGAGTATGATCTTGATACATTAGGGAAATATTTAGTGATCCTGTGATTAATGATATTTAAAATTATTAAAGCCAGTCTATGGAAATGTGTCAGTCAAATGCATACCAGCTATAGCGGCAAGAGTCATATCATCGGAGTATCCGCCATCACGGAGTCCTGAAACCACACCATATCGATCTGTTCTAAAATCATCTGAATGCATCTGAAAAATAATTTCTCCTAAGCAAAACAGTAAAACAGGTATTAACTATAAAAACTAGAAACTTGAGCAGAATAAACTTGCCATCATGCATCCTCCCCACAAAAAGAATGTCCTACCACCAGTTGCAAATCCCATTGAACAGGGCTGCAACAAATTTAAGAATATTTCTAACTTCACGGATTATAATGTCATAATGTTCATATATTAAAATACATACAAGCTCATTCAAAATAAAATAAAAATACAAGCGTAAAACAGGACAGATATCAACAAACAACATATTATAAGAAGGCACGGGCCACATAATATTAGAATCAAAGTGACAAAACCCAAATATTATAAGGTACAAAGACTTGCATCATTTCAGGTTTGTAGTAATGTTTAGAATCATATGGAAAATATTTGAATGATTGTTATATTGTATTTACTTCTATTCGTGGTCTTTATACACACACACACACCCCCACACTCACACTAAGTACCATTGTACATGCTAATTACAAGGAGTTGAGTTTTGACTTGATGCTGAACATGCGAGTATGCGACCAGATGGGATTGAGTAAACTATTAAGGTTCCAACCTCATCTTCAGCTGCTGCATGTCAGTTTAAGTCAAGCACATACCAGCTTTGCTAGCATTTTGGTTATTATGTAGATCCTTGGTTTTTATTGCCGATATTGGCTATTAATAACACTTTTCTTATGCGGTTTCAGTTGTACAATGCTGGCGTTTGTATAGATATTGATGCCTGTAAATGTTTACACAAGGAACGCATAGGCGAGGTGCATATCATAACTCTTTTCGTGATAAAATCAACGTGTTCATAGCTGTTTAAAGAAACTCTCCACTGTTTTATTTATTGTTGAGTTTTGACACCTTCCTTTGCAATCAAGGGCCTTGATTTCCTTCAACAGTTTGTGCCTTTGTGGCTTAACGTAAAAGATTAGAAGTATACTGTTATATACTAAAGTGTGGTGTCGGGTCAAATCAAGTGTTTCGGTGTTTAAGTTTTGTATTGTACATTCAGGTGTTGATTTATAATCAAAAGCCTATGCTTAACTTATCACTAATGTAATGTTCAAATAAGTGAAGACATGTTTACTAATCAATTGCTAAATTTAAACATCGTACTAATTTAGTCAACTAAATTTGATTATTGGCTATCATGTTGTTCCTAAAAAATGAGAAGTTAGCAGCTACCTGATGATTGGCTAAATTTGAATGTTGTACTAATTTAATTTTTGTCCAGTTAGAATTATGCTTTGAATTTTAAATTTGAATTTCTTTTAATAATTGGTTGATGTTGACCAAATATCTAGGATAATAATTTAGGATTATTTATGATTTATTTTCGAATTGTAGTGTTTTTAAGAGACTTGCATCATTTCAGGATTAATAATACTAGTAATAATACTATTACTAGAAGATGATAACATAGCCAGAAGATGCATAGGATTAATAATACTAGTAATAATACTATTATATTCAACTCCCCTCACCCTCAACCAATAAAATATTTATATTTCAAATTTACAAGAACAATCAGCAATAAGGACATAGCGCAAGTGTTAGTGTGTATATGCTAACTAAAAGGAAACCTAAAGCACTAGAAGGTGGCATACCATGTGATATTCATAGATACAGTAACTTCCCAAACTTCCAGATGGTAAATCAAGAGGGTATCCTGTTTGAATAAATATCTGCACAATGTCCAAACAGAATTTTGCAAAATAAAAAGGAAAAAGATTAGGATGATATCTATGAAAATAATTTTGTTTAGCTATATTTTTTGGTGTGATTATGAACGCCAATGATAACAGGATTAACATACCTCAGGATTCTTTTCCATTTCTGCAGTTAGGGCTCCAATGGACCCTGGATGCAGCCTAACATCATCATCCAGAAACAGCACATACTTGCTGTCCATGTGCATTTTCTCTACCCCAACCTGAAGCACACAGTTTCATTAGCGAGAGATGTCATCATAGTGACATCATGTATTGTAACAGGAGTAGTAAGCAAGCTTTGTTTTATCTGTAGAAAGAGGCTTTGCACTAGAAGTGATAATATTTTACATGCACAAGGCAGAACTGAAATTTTTTATAAGGGTATCACAAGCTCAATAGGATTATCACAGACATGTTTATATATCACAAGGCAGAACTGACAGTACTGGATATTATATAGGGATAAAAATGACAAAACTTTAAGATATCTATACAAAGAATTAGAACACAAAAATATCTAGATACAACTAGCATAAAGAACATGTAACTATGATCCATGAATCATCTTAATAACCAATGCTGTCAAAATTTTAGTTTTGAAATTACTAATCGAGCTTGCAAAATATTTATCGCTGTGCACCTGTTTTCCAGATTATATAGATACGAGAATATTCTATTGACAAACAATCTTTGAAGTTGTAATGTCAAAAAGAAGTTATATTCTAATTTGTCAACAGCTACGTTGGCTAAACTGCCTATAGAACACAGTAGAAAGATTAAATTTATGGAGCTACTCTCCACAAACTTACTTCTTTTTCATCCGCATCCCTTAGCATATCTATCCGGTTGAAGCCACTTGTTGAAGCTTCATACACAAACCCACAAATCACATCAGCTATATGCTATGGTATCAAGTACAAAACAATATATAGTATACAAATTTATGTCAAAGACTTACATATGAAAGTTGTAAGCTTTAATAAGCAATCTTATCCGCCACTCTGTACTTACCATCAAGAGATGATATTTATAAAAATTCGTTTGCCTGGTGTATACACTCGATTTTTTTTGTTAAAACTCAAAAGGTAAGTTTTCTTTATAAATGTGGCAAACTGGCAATAACTTAATTTTACCAATGTTATCGGGAACTTGTACAGGTCACATTATTTGATAACATTAACACTATCAGTACAATATAAAAGGTTTATATAAACAAAAAAACATTCAATCGGTTAAATTCTTTTACTAGTATAATTTACCATAAAGCGGAACACATCACCATGAATGTACTTCCATCCTGTCTCCTCTTGGTTGTCAGCTGATTCCTCATCACGTGCGTACCTTTCATATGTATGTAAGATACATATACACATAGATATACCCAAATCAGATCAAGCAAAACCCAACTCATTAAAAACAAACCCTAAAATGGAATTCCTAACAAAAGCCTATAATTGAAACCCAATTCAATTAAATATGAATACCTAAATGGAAAGCCCCAAAATCAAATCCCCAAATTCAATTCCCTAATTACCTGCAAAAGAAAACAAATTAAAAGTGAATTGAGAGTAGTTAATCGAAGAGGAAAAAATGCTCAATTACTAATCGGAGCTATAAGAGTTTGTAAATCGATGTAGGAGCCGTAAAGTGTAAAGTTTATAAATTGAGTCTATTGAGTGGAGGTGTAGTGTCTGTATATCGAGTTTGTAATCAAGAGTGTAGAGTTGGTAAATCGATTTTGTAAATCGAGTAGAGTGATGGTCGAGAGAGATAGAGAGTGAGATTGAGAGACAGTGAGAGAAAGGGGTAATTGTCGAGACTCGAGAGAGAGAATGAGTAGAGAAGGAGGCTGGGAGTGTTTTTGGGAGTGTTTTGGGGGGAAGTTAGAATTTTTTAGGGTAAAGTTGAGGGCGCCCAAATTTTTACCTAGTAACATGTTTTCCGCCCAAATTTTCATTCTGTGCTGCTTGTGTGATGTGTCACGTGTGTTGTACTTTTCATTGCATTTTTTTTATTGCAAAATATAAATTCTTTTAAAAAAATTTGAAAAATATTACTTATCAAATTTCAAACTGAAAAATAAAATAAAATGTATTGTCATTTCATATATTTGGATAATACATCTATTTTCCATAATTTTAAAAATAATTTAATGTTAAATTGAAGGTCTACGTTGACCGGTTTGACCATTAGAAAATCAAACAAAATACATCTAGGAATTTTTTAAAAAAATTACCATATCAGTAAAATCGTTAGATCTTGACATCCGTACGTTTAGAACGTCGAAAAAATAATTTTAAAAAATATATTATATTATTTTCATAACATATTTATTTTATTTAGTACTTATTATTATTATATGAATTTCTAAAATTAATATTTAATCCAAATAAGGAGTTCGTTAATTTAAAATCAAAGAGGGTTTTCATTTTCCGGAAATTGGGTTAAAGAGTAAGAGATTTATTAATTAAAAGTTATTAAAAAAATAAATATTAGTATTAAAAAATTTTAAAAATAGTAAAATTCAAAAACTAGTATTACCTATTGTAACACCACGGTGTGGTGTTACATTTCACGTAACACCGTAATTTCAGAGTAACACTAGATATATGGCTAATGTAACACCAATCGAGCGGTGTTACAATAGGTATGAACTTTACTAGCTATTGTAACACTATTTGTGTAACGCTTACAAAAAAGCATTACAGTAGCCCACTTATGGCGTAGTGGTATATTATCCTCGTATAGAAATATAATGATCTCAAGTCAAAGGATCATTACACCATTATCACTGTGAGTCTTTCTTATGACTTAATTAACATGAAGAATCTCACGGTGGGTCTGTCCAGTACCATGTACCCTTACATGTACTTATGTATTGACTTTAGTATCTCCATACTTATAACCAATGAGATGTGGTTATCAGTCAAAAAACATACTAGTCTAATTATGTATTATTATTGTCCTATATAATAATACTCGACTAGGGACCTTTAAGAATATGATATATTATATAATCTCAAATTCAAGTTGTGTACTTAAACTATATAATGTGTATCATTATTCTAAGGACATTTATTATGCTAACAAATATATCGCAGTACTTAAATTCATAATAAATACATTTATTTAATAATCAAATGACATAAGGTTTATTCAAGAAACAATGTATTGCCTCTAGGGCACCTACACTAACACTTTGATATTCATCAAAGTACGTAGGCATATTGTGAAGGCAGATTCAGCCACGAGCACAAGAGCAGCCATTAAAAGCACGAAGCTCACGCAACTTGGTATTAAATACACATAAACCCTAGCCGCAATTCGATAACCTAAGTTTTATTCCACAACATTTGGCACCGTTTGTGGGAAGACAACGTCAACCATGTTTCAAACACGAAGAACAACATCAACCTCGACTGAGGCCATACCCCTTAGCTCTACTCCACCTTCCACTTCTGATCCGCTTATCACTACTGAAGAAGGACAATTACCCCCATCAACAGGGGCGGTCATTCAACCTCTGCTCACTCAACCCTCAGGAATGACTCCCAATGTTGAGGGGACCCTGCCGGTGGTTGTCCATCAAAGCCAAGAAACTAACCTTCTTCACATGGTGGTTTCTCCTCTTGGTAACGTTGATCGTACGCTACCCCCGGGGGTATAGATCCACACTAAGGATCTCCCCTTGAATACCAAACCGATGTATGGGCTGCCTAATTATCCCCCTCGACAAAGGGAACCTGGACCAAGCGGTCATGCCTTACAGATCTGAGATCGAGAGTATGATGATGTTGAGTATTGAATACAGTAAAAGAATACAGAGGGGGGGTGAATGGATTCTTGAACTTTTCTTCGTTCTTGAATCTTTGCAGCAAGATATGTGTTGAGTGTGTGAGATATGTAAGTGCGGATAACAAAGACAAACACAACACAATATCACTTTAATCTAATATTTTATTAGATAAAGATTTTGCTACAATCTGTGAATACAAATGATAGTATTCTTAGCTTCGTTTTACTCAGAGAGATATTTCTTGTGATGTTTCTCAAAAACTTATCTGCTAAGGAAGTGAGGCTGTATCCTTATAGACATGGATACACCTACTTACTAAAAATAAGGGAGGTAAATAAAATATTTTCCAGTCTGTCTATCTCATTTGAGTAAGAGTCCAAACGGCTACAGATTTGACTTTGCAAAGCCTGTTCAGATCCACTTCTTTAGCTCCTTATCCCTTGACTTATCTCTCCATGCTTCTTTGTAGGCTTTTCAACGTGATTTATAGTACATAGTCAAATAAAGCGTCTTGGCTTGTTGCAAGTTTCTGACTTGTACAATTCTTCAGTATTTTGTCTCCAAGAATGTATTCGAGAAGTGGCTAAGTGAGTGATTCGAGAACTAGAATTGATTTAATCGATAACTCTGAGTTCTTGAATAGTGTTATATTGACATATCGAATCACTTCTCGAATAGCTTTTTTCTCTAGGGGTCCTCTAGATATCGAATAGAGCATTTTGACATATCGAATCCCTGAGATGTCGAATAGCATCTTGAGTCTTTGAGATATCGAATGTAGCTTTGACTTGTTGACCCTTTTGAGAACTTGAATATCACCTTTGACCTGTTGACTCCTTGAGTTCTCGAACAGAGTAATAGACATATCGAATCTCTGAGATATCGAATGAGATATCGAACAATATATTCAGAGATATCGAATAGTGTCTTCTAAGATATCGAACCCCTGACTTCTCGAATGCTAGACTTCTCGAATAGACAAATGTACTTCTCGAATTGGTACTTAGGCAAATTCTTCATTTCTTCAAATCCCAACTATGATTATTTGGAAGTCTTTATCTCCTTGCTTGAGGCATGAACCTTGGAACTTCTTTCAAGCATTATTCTTGACTTAATAGGTACAGTTACACAGCTAGAATTTGATGCCTATTACAAGTACAAAACCAGTAGAAACTCTACGACTAGAGGTTCCCTCAGTTAAGAGGTCATGTAACTAATGCATAGCATTACAAACAACTTAGGCTTGTTATTAAATGTATTCAGGCATGCCTCTGTGACTAACAATCTCCCCCAAATTGTGAGTAAGACCCTTAGTCACAATTTCATGTCTGATAACAAGCCTAACATACATAAAGGTAAATCTTGACAGTACATGTATGAATTTTGATTAGCAATGTGGATAGAACTACAGGGTGAGTAATCTTACAGCCTATGATGAAGTACTAACCATTGTCATTTGTTTTCCTTTCCATAGCTTTGGTTTGCAAATCATCATATGCTTTCTGTTTTCTTTCTTTCTCCTTCCTTGTATTCTCATCCATAGCTTTTATTATTTTTTCCATAGCATCCAATTCTTCAAGCAAAATTGAGTCTTTGAAATCTTCAAGTACTGGTTTCAGAATGTTTGCAGGATAGTGGTTGAGTAGGTTCATTCTGATGTTGACCTGATCCCCATTTCTCCTCCTATACTTCACCACATAGGGTTTAAACTGAACTCTACACAATCCCTTTGCCCTTAGCTTTTCTGCTTCAATCTCCAGTCTCTCAATTTCTTTCTCCCTTGCTAGCCATTTCTCAAGACACCATTTTTTGATTCTTTCCTCATGATCTCTCTTCATCTTCACAAAATCAATTAGCTCCAGCTTCCATACTCTTTCCACTTTATCTTCTGAGCTCAACAATGCAATGATTCTTTCTATGTCATGTAGCTTGCCCCAGTGTTGACATCCTCCTTGTTTGAATTTCTCCTCCCTTCCATCAGTATATTTGATCTCAAGGTAGTTATCAACAATGGCAACATGGTAGATTCTTTGAGCTTGTAAGAATTGCAGTTGGTCTTCATCAAAATCTTCATCTAGTGGTTGGAGTTTTAAGCCTGGATAGATTGTCAGGGTCTTTGATTTGGATAGCTTTGATTTCCTTGCAGCTTGCTTGAATATTATTATTTTTACATGATTACTTGGCAGTAGTATGTGACCTTTGTTTGTAGACCATTGTAGTTTTCCATTAGCAGTTTGCTTTTTGAAACATACAGATGGTTTCTTGACTTGAATCTTCTTCTCTTCTTGATGTGGCAAGACAGTTGCAGAAGCCATAGATGTAAATTTTGGAAGGTCACTGTTGACAGTATTCACCCTAGACTTAGAGTCTTGTGTTGTGGTGAGGTTACTATCAGCAATGCCTAAGGCTTGCTGTCTTCCTCTTTTCCTTTCAGAGCCTTTACCTTGATCATCATCATTCTTCTTCTCCTTATCTTCCTTCTTTTTTTTCTTATCTTCAACACCCTTATTACTCCAGTGATGTGTTCTCCTTCCATCACTTTTATCCCCATCCTTGTCTTGATCACCATCCTTGCTTGGGTTGAACTTAGCAGTCTCAGGTACAATGCCAGTTTCAATGTATGACCTGAGATAAGATATAGCTTCTAATTCTTCTGTTATTCTTAAACCCTTCTTCTTGTTCAGTTTCTCAATGATGGCAATGATGAGAGGTTTGTTCTGAGGAGTTAGATGCTTACGGATGACCAGCTGCTTGATATCATCAATTCTTGTTCCATCCTGGTAGATAATGGTTCTGGGATTTGTGAATACTTCAGGTAGCCTTGAAGGTTGACCATCCCTTAAGTCATCATAGAGACTCTTGTTGTTCTCATTCCTTTCTTCAATTAGTGCAAGGAACACCTCCACTTCATAGTGCTTTAGGCCTTGTAGAGTGTTGATGGTTAGGTGCCATATCTTGGTCTTTCCTACCACCATTATTTCCTTGAGCCACAGGCTATCAACTCTTCTAAGTATCACAGTGAGGTAGTCAATCTGACTCCTTAAACTCTTGTGGTATGATAATGCATCACTAGCCTGTTCTTTTGAGACTTTCAGAAGCTCCAAGAATGCATCATCATGATAGACATTTGAGTTTGCAATTTCTTGTAACTTGGTCTTAGTGACTACCTTCACCTCTACTGGCTTGGCACTTTTCGATATGGTTAAAGAAGGTTTGTCAGATGGCATACTCCCTGCAACTACTGTGGTTGAGATAGATTGCTTTTGACCACCAGGGGTAGTGACATGCACAGTTGGTATGGAAGTGAAGTAGGCTCAGCAACTTTGGCTTTTCCTTTTCCAGGCACATGAGTTAAAGATTTGGAAGCCCTTTGATAACCACCTTCATTTTGATGCCCTTTACTGGTGGTTTCTCCCCCTTTGTATTTGAGTCCCTTAAAATCCTCTTCTCCCCCTTAGGCTTGTTGTCAGGCACAGAGGCTGTAGGATTGACCTTTGGAGTTGAAGATTCATCAGGCAGAGGGAGACCCATGTGCTTCATCATATCAGCTAACATGGACTGTTGATGCAGAAGAACATCAGCTGTGGTGGTGGCTTGAGTGTTCAACTGTTCAGTCAGAGTAGTGACAGTGTTTGTAAGATGAGCATTAGACTGGGTGAGAGAGGCTACTTCCCTTTCAAGAGCATTGACCTTGGTGAACAGTTCAGTAGATTTGAAGCCAGACATGGATTGTTCTTTCAGTCTCTGCACTTCAAACTTAGACATAGAATGCACTGGGACTTCAGTAGGCAACTTGTCTCCATACTGATTTGCAAACATAGTTCTTAGCATGCCATTGGCTTCTGTTGTCTGATCAAAAAGATTTTGAAATTTGTGCCCCAGACCTTTGACAGTATCTGATAGAATGGCTAAACCATTGTCCATCTTTGTACAAGTAGCCTTGCAGGTTCGAATGTCCTTCAGAACAGTCTCCATTTGAGGGAATTTAGCATCAAAAGTCCTTTTTATCTCATGCACCTCTTGAGTTGTTGCTGTGCAAACTGCTATAACTTCTGTTTTTAGGCCCTTGCCAAGGTAGTTAGCAGCCTTGAGAATGCCTTTGTAGGTGTCATTGATTGCCTCATACACATCATTAGGGGTGAGAGATTTGGCATTGGACCCTAGTGAAGTGATGTACTCCTCTCGGAGGTACTGGAGACCTTCTGAGAGAGGGATGTCATATTGATCTTTGACTTCTGTATTTCTACATCATCTCTGTGGTATTAGAGGATAGCTTCATAGTCTGGATTGGGCATGTTTGTAGTGAGAAGGTGCTGAGCAATCTTTGTGAACTCAGGGATCTGATCCACAATTAAGCTTTGGAGTGATTCAACCGTCAACTGTGGTGGAACAGACCCTGATCCTGAAGCACTGTCATGTTGTACAGGCTTCAGCCATTGAGACATATAGTGAGAGCTAGAGCTAGGCAAGCTAGACTCCTCAGTTACAGATGCAACTTCTGTAACCGGATGGACAGACTCTACTACTGTTGTCTCCACAGGAGTGGGCTGAGTTACAACAGTAGGTGACACAGGCACAAAGTCTCTAGTGAAAACTGGTGAATCCTCTGTGTTTGTGATGGTGTCATTAGGATATGCCCCAGCATGCATTCCCTGACCATCTAAATGTGGTACCTGGGTGGTGAGCAAAGTGTCAGGCACTAAGTCACTTGAGTCCATTACCTCACCAAGAGAATGGAATTCTTGGTGATCAATGCCTTGCTCCTCAATTTCTTGAGTTGCAGGCTCCAAAGAAATTTTAATGTTAGATTCTGGAAGAGAAGAGTGTTGTAGAATGGATTTTGGCAACTCCCCCTGAGAAATATAGGGAGTTTCAAGTGTGATGTGCTCTCCAATCAGTGTTGTGCCAGCCTTATCACTCCCTTGTGCTGACTCTTTACAGGTAGGTGCATTGGGGAGGATGCTTGATTCTATAGATGCACCCTGTTGAGAGGATACATCTAGTGAGTTGTGTGCTCCTGATTTTACAACTTCAGCCATTTGGGTGACTGAAGAGATGGTTTTAGACTTCTTCTTCTTCTTTAGGCTAATGATAGGTGACTCAGGTTCCTCACATTCTAAACCTAGTTCTACAGCCAAGGCTGCTTCAGTTAAGATGTTTAAAGGTTCAGAAGCAACCTGTTTTCTCTTCTTTTTACTAACATCACCCTTTTGAGAGGATGATGCAGTTGGCTCTGTGTTTGGTAGAGTGTTTGTCTGAGAGGGTTGGTTAGCAAGCCTTGGGTTAGCATTTTGTTCTTCTTGCTTAGGCTGTGCTAACTGAGACTTAGAATCAAATATTGGCATGTTGTGGGGGTAAGACCTAAACAAACCCTCCATGTGGGGAGTTATCTTAATCCTTACATCCACATCATTCCTAGTCTCCAAGTTACCTAAAATGAGTTTGGTCATGGACTTAGGATAGCCTATCTTACTTTTATCTATTCCAGGCAATTCAATCAATGAAGCATTTTTAAAATTAAGTACTGATTGAATAAAGCGAGGAAAGAAAATTTCAGTACCTCTCTTGGCTGTGTTCTTACCAAGTCTCCCACATAGCTCCTGTAAGATGATTTGTCCAACATCTATCTTTCTCCAATGAGCCAAGGCATAGGCAAGCTGCTGCACAGGTGTACTAATCTGGTCAAAGCTCGATTTCCTTGCAGTGAATACTTGAAGGAATGTAGCAAAAACATAGCTCCAATCTTTTCTCAAGTACTTCCTATTCAGCTTCCCAAGTTTAATAGCATCGGAGTAGTTGATAAATTCAAAGAATTCTTCCAACTCAGCATCGGTGGCCAGGGAGTCATATGCCTCTTGCTGCAAATCCAAGGCTTGATTCATGTCTACAGTAGACAACATATGAGGTGATAGCATTCTCAAGGGCGATGACCTCCACAGTAGCTGTCCTCCAGAATTGTTCTAATAAGTTTAGGTACAGGGTTGGATTGGCTGAGAGTGCACCCTTGATGTAAGATTCAGACAACCATCGAACAAAGCACTTGAAATTAGCATTTGGTGCTTCCACATCAAAGGTAATTGCGATGAAATTGGTTTGAGATGGTATGGTGAGTTGAGTGTTTGCCATTTGGGTAGAGAAGAAAAAAGAATTAAGGTTGAAGAAGAAATTCGCAGTTAGGGTTTTCAGAGGTTTTAGGAGTTTAGATGCTTGAGAAATAGAACGAAATGAAATTGGTTTTAGGACTGCAATAGACTAGAGGAATTCTAAAATGTTTTCAATTTAAATTCATTTTCAGCTAGTTCATCCCTAAGAGCTTTCTCAACTTGACTAGCACATAGAACCTTATTCTTTAGATATTCAATTTCTTGTTTAAGGTTTCCTACTTGCATAGCAGTTAGTTCTAGTTCCTCATTTCTTTTGTTCAACAGTTCGTTCTTAGTAGACAGTTTAACAATTTCTTCATTAGCAGCAGTCATACTAGTATGAATATTAAACATCTCAACAGATAGTTGTTCAACCATAGATTTGTATTCAGAAACAGACATGTCTATGGTAGTGAGGGATGGTACCTGGGAGTCTGATGCAGATGGTTCTTCCTTGGAGTTGGCCATCAAGGCATAGTTGCAGAATTCTTGTTCTTCTCCATCACTATCAGAATCATCCCAACACTTCCCTTCAGCTATGTAGGCCTTACCTGGTGTATGCTTCTTTAGCAGAGCCTCATACTTAGCTTCAAGCAAAAGAAACTCCTTATCCTTCTTTTTAGGCTTTTTGCATTCACTGGCAAAATGCCCTAGGTCATTGCATCTATAACATCTCACAGATGACCTATCCACATAGCTGGTTTTGAATCTGTTTTTGTTTGCTTTCACAGGTGCCTTGCTCTTGTTGAATGAATGATTTTGAGATCTAGGCTTGAAGGGCTGATTCCTCTTAAATCTGATGTTTGGGAATTTTCTAGCCGTAAAAGCATATGAAGTGTTTTCCATGGCATCCAACTCCTCAAGAGTGTAGAACTCATCTTCTTCCTTTTCATCAACAGGTTCAGTCACTTCTTCTGCAGTTTCTTCATCATCTACTATCTCTTCTATTCTCCACTGACTTGTAGATGCTTCTAGGTCTTGAACAGATTTGTTGACAATCAAGGCACAGGATGTGTTTATCATTCTGCCTTGGTTGGCTTGGATAGCCCTCTTCTGAAGCAGCTCAAGCTCATGAGTCTTTAAAACCCCATAGAGCACATCATATGTGACTTTGTTCAAATCTCTTTCTCTTAGAGATATGACCCTTTGCTCTAGATGGTTTGGTGCAGATTGTAGAAACTTCATGTTTAATTCCTTATTGCTGTAAACCTTCCCATTCATTTGAAGCTCAGTCACTAGCTTGTGAAATCTCTCAAACATATCAGTAATACTTTCTTTGGACTGTGCCATGAAAGCCTCATACTGTGTGACCAGTATCTGTTTCCTATTCTCTCTAACCTCCTCTGTCCCTTCACATAACACCTCAATGTGGTTCCACATGTCCTTGGCTGATTTGCATGATGCTATGTTGGCAAACATCGACATATCCATGGAGTCTATGATCAGCAACATGAGATGACTGTCTAGGGCAACCTTTTCCTTCTTTGAGTCCGTCCATTTGGATGGCTCTTTTGGAACATATGATCTAGGAATACTATTGTGCCCGCTGTAGATTCAGTAATTTCTTGTTGTGGTACAAATGGACCATTCTTGAGGATGTCAGGGTAGAGAGGATTGGCAGCTTTGATGAATAACATCATTTTTATTTTCCAGAGGTTGTAATTCTCTTTGTCGAACTTAGGGACCTTTACCGTACCTGTATTCTTTGGTGTATTCGAACTCATGATCGTTTTCTGTTTTGATTAAACAGTCTGCTCTGATACCACTTGTTGAGTATTGAATACAGTAAAAGAACACAGAGGGGGGGTGAATGGATTCTTGAACTTTTCTTCGTTCTTGAATCTTTGCAGCAAGATATGTGTTGAGTGTGTGAGATATGTAAGTGCGGATAACAAAGACAAACACAACACAATATCACTTTAATCTAATATTTTATTAGATAAAGATTTAGCTACAATCTGTGAATACAAATGATAGTATTCTCAACTTCGTTTTACTCAGAGAGATATTTCTTGTGATGTTTCTCAAAAACTTATCTGCTAAGGAAGTGAGGTTGTATCCTTATAGACATGGATACACCTACTTACTACAAATAAGGTAGGTAAAAAAAATACTTTCCAATCTGTCTATCTCATTTGAGTAAGAGTCCAAACGGCTACAGATTTGACTTTGCAAAGCCTGTTCAGATCCACTTCTTTAGCTCCTTGTCCCTTGACTTATCTCTCCAAGCTTCTTTGTAGGCTTTTCAACGTGATTTATAGTACATAGTCAAATAAAGCATCTTGGCTTGTTGCAAGTTTCTGACTTGTACAATTCTTCAGTATTTTGTCTCCAAGAATGTATTCGAGAAGTGGCTAAGTGAGTGATTCGAGAACTAGAATTGACTTAATCGATAACTCTGAGTTCTCGAATAGTGTTATATTGACATATCGAATCACTTCTCGAATAGCTCTTTTCTCTAGGAGTCCTCTAGATATCGAATAGAGCATTTTGACATATCGAATCCCTGATATGTCGAATAGCATCTTGAGTCTTTGAGATACCGAATGTAGCTTTGACTTGTTGACCCTTTTGAGAACTCGAATATCACCTTTGACCTGTTGACTCCTTGAGTTCTCGAACAGAGTAATAGACATATCGAATCTCTGAGATATCGAACAGTATATTCAGAGATATCGAATAGTGTCTTCTGAGATATCGAACCCCTGACTTCTCGAATGCTAGACTTCTCGAATAGACAAATGTACTTCTCGAATTGGTACTTAGGCAAATTATTCATTTCTTCAAATCCCAACTGTGATTATTTGGCAGTCTTTATCTCCTTGCTTGAGGCATGAACCTTGGAACTTCTTTCAAGCATTATTCTTGACTTAATAGGTACAGTTACATAGCTAGAATTTGATGCCTATTACAAGTACAAAACCAGTAGAAACTCTACAACTAGAGGTTCCCTCAGTTAAGAGGTCATGTAAGTAATGCATAGCATTACAAACAACTTAGGCTTGTTATTAGATGTATTCAGGCATGCCTCTGTGACTAACAGATGACTACTCTGGTCCCTATGCTGATGATTCACCATCATCTGAGGATGATGATCGAGATGAAGCCCCGAGGAGGCGACGTACTAGCAAAGAACCTCTAATGAGGGCATGAAGGATCCATGATGGACTCCCCTTGACGACTGCTGAGAGGATCAAGGCTTATGAGGCTGAGATCTTAAAGTTGAAGGACGATGTGGTGAGAGAACAAGATAGATTGAATCAAACTCAGTCTCCTCCAACTACAGAGAAGATTCCCATTATAAATCTAGAGAGGCCTTCAAGGAGGCAAAGAAGGGCTGATACCCGAACTGAAAAATCGACAAGGGTGGAGATCCCCAGAAGCAACTCCAAAGATCTAATGCCACTTAGGGACCCTGATGACCCCATACCTCCGTTTACTGAGGAGGTGATGAATGCCCATATCTCAAGGAAGTTCAAGATGCCAACTATTAAGGCCTATGATGGAACGGGCGATCCCGCAAACCATGTCAGGACATTCTCAAACGCACTGCTGCTGCAGCCTGCGAGTGATGCCTTAAAGTGTAGGGCATTCCCTCAAACCCTGTCGGGCATGGCTCAAAGGTGGTATAGCCGCCTACCTGCAAACTCGATTAGCTCTTTTAAGGAGTTGAGCGATGCCTTTGTCAGCCAATTCATTAGTGGGAGAATTCATGAAAAAAGTTCTGCATCCCTCATGTATATGGTGCAGGGGAAGAATGAGAATTTGAGGGATTATCTCAAGCGATTCACTAAAGAGACGTTGAATATCAATGATCTGGAAAATAAGGTGGCCATGGTAGCCCTGGAACATGGAACCACTAACCTCTTCTTTAAAATGTCTTTGGCAAAACATCCACCTGAAAACATGGCCGAGCTCCAACGAAGGGCTGATAAATATATCAAGGCTGAGGACAGCATAAAGAAGGAAACTGCAGGAGGCAATGGCAAGGGTTCCAACGACTTAAAGAAACGAAAGAAAGAGCAAGAGTACGACGCTAGGGACAAGTATCCCCGGGATGGCAAGGGCTCCGAGTCTTCACCGAAGAAGGGCTTGGGGCCGAGATTTTCTGATTATGCAAGGCTGAACGCTCCTAGGAGTCAGATTTTGTTAGACATTGAGAAGGATAAAGACTTTCGGTGGCCAAAGCCACTCGGGGGTGACCCCGAAAAGAGAAACAAGGATTTGTATTGCAGATTCCACAGGGATGTGGGACATGATACAGATGACTGTAGACAGTTAAAGGACGAGATTGAATTTTTGATCCGGAAGGGAAAGTTAAACAAGTTCACCAAGGGTGAAGATCGTGGAACCCAGAAAAGGGATTAAGATAGGAGAGACAGTGATAGGAGGGATAACGATCGCGATCGTAACCCACAGCCCCGAGGGCCAGTTATAAATATGATTTGGGGAGGCCCAACTACGGCCGGCACAACCCGTAATTCTCTAAAGGCCTATGCCAAAAAAGTAATGCACATCGTGGGAGAGGCCCCGAAACGTGCTAAGACCGAGATAGTAATTGGTTTTGATGATTCAGACCTTGAAGGGGTGAAGTTCCCCCACGATGACCCGTTGGTCATAACCCCTGTGATTGGGAACTCGGAAGTGAAGCGAGTCTTGATAGACAATGGAGCTTCTGTTGATATTTTGTTTCATGATGCTTTTGTAAAAATGGGGTACACTGTAAGAACCCCAAATTTTGGATATAATTAAAACTTTTTATTAAGTAATGATTAAATGAGGAACAATGATTCCGACAACAAGGTCACCAGCTCTAATGAATTGTGGTTTCAAAGAACAATGATTGTAATGAATGGATATTGCTTTGGACAATGATCCTAATGCATTGGTATATTGTCAGAATAGAGTAATTCGATGGTGGAGGACCTAGATAAGAATAATCTACCATCCAGGAAGGAGCTAATGGATCCTTGAAGGGAAATGAGTACGTGCATAGTGTTTTCCGTACGTGCATAGTGTTTCCCGTACGTGTATAGTGTTTCCTGTATGTGCATAGTAATTTGGTGGATGAATAGTGATTTTGTAAGTTGGAAAACTTTTCATGCCACCCTATGTACGGGACGTGATATGGATGTTTCGAAGTCATATTAGTAATACGCGGAGGAAATAAGTGAATGCAGAGACGATCGGAATTCAGAAATTCCAAATTCTTTTTCGGTATAATATTTGACTGGACAGTGGATTAAATATTATTATAATCAAAGAATTGAGATATTAACTTTGAGGGTTTGATATTTTGGGATGTTATTATATTTGATTTAAGAATGAAGGTAGGAAACCACTGAGGCAGTGAAACAAGCGTTCTAGAAACCGCTAAAACGTTATAACGAGATTAATCAATAAAGCGAACGAATCCTAGATTACGGATTAAGTTCGTATCGAGATTAAATATCCTACATGGTCATCACGAGGATTATATTAAGGATTGGGGAAGGTATTATGAATATCGAGAAATTTCCCTGTAAACCCTAGAGGTGAAACTACTTAGTTATTCGTCCGAACGATCAATGAATTGAGCAATAAACGGACAAAGAAACAAGCAGGAAATCAAGATACATGCATGTAGTGGTGGAAAATATCTAGCAAACCAAGTGATGACTCATGCAACTAGCATACTTAGCAAGGAAACTAGTACTTAGAAAGCAAACCATTTAGTTAGCTTATAACCATACAAAACACAACACTTGTCTTGCAAAAATACATCATCTAGTGCATCATCACTTTATTAAAGCAAAAAGAGATGAGATATTATCCAAGGCTCATCCACTTTATGCATTATTCCAAGAAAAACCACAAGAACACATCAAACTCTCTCTAGCTTATACCATTCGAATTTTTCCTTAATTCCAAGGGGGAAATCCCACTTCCAACCATCATTTGATCTTGTAATTTTTATGGTGAGTCCTATATTTCATAAAACTAATCTCCTAGAAATTTCAAGCCCAAATTCCTTTGTTTCCATTTTCAAAAAAATCAACAAAGAGGAGGGTGAATAGTGTTCTTATGAACTAACCTTTGATTTTTATGTTTCTTTTGATTGATCTAGCTAGCTTAAGGTCATCTAAGGATAGATCAAGGCTTACTAAGTCTATATCACACTCTAAGGAAGGTAAAAAGCTCAAAAACCCTTGGTATCATTTTGAGATTTTATGAGTTTTATGGATGATTTAGTGTTAGTATGCTATGTTATGCTTAGATCTATGTTATTAGTTGATTATGGTTGTTGTTTGGATTGTGATTGATGAGATGGTTGAGATGAGTTGTTGATAGACTAGTCATGATGATTATCATGCGTTTGTGTGGTTGGATTGATCTTTGTTAGATCGAGATAAAGTGTAAAAACTTTGAAAAAACGCGTAAACATAGCCGTTATAATGCCCGATTTTACAATATCATGTTTTGTATGCCATTTTTCACATCAAGACCCTACTGTCCAGAAACTTTTCTGCCATTTTAGGATAGCTTATGTTATAAGCTTCGTTTTGATATAAAGATCACGTGAAACGGACTTACGGTTTAGGAGTTACGGCCGGTTTACTAAAAGTATTTCGAAACCGTAACCGAGAATTCGTAACTGAAATTGAACCCTCGTAAAATATGTAAAGTCATGACGAATCTTGGTAAATAAATACTAGAGGTAAAAAGGAAGGTGTGAAAGAAAATCATATGTCAAAAGGATCGTTTTTCGATTTATTAAAAAATATGCGAGTCGAGGTTAAACGCGAACGAACCCCTAAAAGACGACTCTATTATAACTTCGGTAAAACACTTAGAAAATGGGCGATAAAACTCGGAGTATAATATTGGTTCGTAATGATCAACCTTAGAACTTGTATGACTTAAGTATGTCCCAAGTATAAGTACAGTGACATGTCGTATTAACGAACGAATGTCGGGTCGGATCAATGATAAAAAGGAATCCACTAAAAGGGGTATAACGAGATAACTCGAGAACGTGTTTCGATTTAAGTATAACTTAACTTTTAAGATGTTAAGTGATTAATCCCGAATGCCTTGGCTATTTATAGATCACCAAGCTGACCCGGGACCCGCTACCACTACCCCTTATCGTACTCGACTACCAGGCAAGTTTCAATTCCCTTCTTTTAGGCTGTTGTTGTGATTGAATATATATATATATATATATATATATATATATATATATATATATATATATATATGTTTTCTGTTATACACATGCCATAGCATGCATGCCTACCTACTTTCAAGTCATATCGTTATGCTTGTTCCTTGATTGTTTATTGGCTTATAAATTAGATAGCTAACGTATAAATTATAAGCCGGTTATTGTAAGACCCTCATAGAAGGGCGTATCCATCTTATTCATCAAATATAGATCGGGAGTCAATATTTCTTGACATATCGAGATTACCTCGAAAGAAAATATCTAAGTAAATATTTTCCATTATTCGGGCGACGAATATTATTTGAATATTCGTCCGAGATTATTTATTTAACGATCCCTACTTCAAATAATTATTTGAACGTAACTATTCGACGAATAATATTTTTTTTAATATTCATTCACAGTCGAATTATTTATCGATTATTATTTCGAATATTCTTCTAAAGGTTGGACTACTAAATAATATTATTTGGATATTCATTTAGAATATTATTCATTAAATGAATATTACTTTTGAATATTCATTTAAGATAGTAATTACCTGATGAATATTATTTTAATGTTCATCTGAAGCTTGATTTATTTATCGAGTCTTATCTCGAATATTCCTTTAAAGCTTGGATTACTAAATGAATATTACTTGATATTCATTTAGAATATTATTCATTAAATGAATATTACTTTTCAATAAACATTTAAATTCCTAATTAATTATGAATATTATTTTGAACATTTAAACCTTTTCAAGGATTATTTGAGAAATGCTCTGATTAAAGATATTCTTTCATATTCCTAAATATTCTGTAAAATATTTTAATTCAATAAATATTCTCTGAATATTTATTCCATACTTAGAATAACCTCGATAAGGTTTATCTTCTTCGATTATTACAGAAAATATTTCGGAGTCATATTATTATTAATCATATATCAAGAAAGGTTCTCAGACATCATTCTTCTTTGAGTCTATCTCCCTAATAATAAGGGAACCTTACTTCGAAAATGTTAATTATCTTGTCGACTTCCCGGTCATAGAGTATTCTCTTCACTCGCAACTCGGGTGCTATTGACTTATTAAGTCGTTGTTTACCTTCTCATCTTTCGAGGGGTAAGATCGTTGGAACAAGTTGATATTCGTTACCAAGTAATAGCTTGGAAGTTATTGGTGAATTTTCCTTTCCAACTAGATACGACTACTTTGTGGAGTCTTATCAACAAGTATTATACTTGGGGAAAGGGGGACGAACGTTACATTCAGAATCATGAATTCTATTGGAACTAGGAGTCGTGTAAGAGGTCGAGTAGCGCCGGTCCATCCCCTTTGGCCCAACCGTTGGCCTGGGAGAGCTAGTAAGGCGGTAGACAAGTAAAGCCGTCAGTTCTTCCTTCTACCGATAGTAAATCTAATTTGAGTTGTACGATCTCGACTGATCATCAAGATTGGAACAGCGGGCGCGGTGAATACTCCATCATTGGTTCATCATCCAAACTTATTTATTTCCTGCAACATGATTACTGTTGGCAGAGCTGGAAAAGTGTTCATAACTGGAATTGCAATCTTTTCATGCAAGTTCCTCTTTTTAATGACAATGAGAATATCACGCTTACTTTTGATGTAGCAGATATTTCTACAAACAAATATTTTAAGTTACCTTGTAACTTCATCGTTCATATTATACTGGCATCATTTCCGTAAATGCATGGCATATGGTTTGAAAGATACTTTTGAACTGTTATATATTATCGTTCAGTTAAATATTATTGTTGGTGGGCTATTGCTCACCCTTGCTTTATTTTTACATCACAACAACAGCTAGACCAGATGACTCGCACAAGGCGCACTCGACGCTGGCGAGGACGATGAGACTACCAGAGCCGAAGAAAAAGCTATTGGTAGGATAGATTCATTCTTTCAGTACCAAATATATGGACTAGTAGGACTTATGTAAATGGATGGCAAAGAGTATGTATTCATATTGTAACTCTTTTGGGTTGTAAGAACTCGTAATGTGTTTAATAAAATTAGGTTGTTACTCTGATTTCATCTGTGGGACTATAACGGGTGTGTTTTATATTGTTGTGTTGGGTCATAAAGATGTAACTTATTTTATGTTGAAGTAAGTTCAAGTATTGTGGATAGAATTGGAGACCGTAACGACCGGATCCCGGACCCCGGATCTGGGGGTGTTACATACACTGACTCTCAATTAACCCCGACTAACATGCCTATCTACGGGTTTAACGGAGTTGAGTCCAAGGTTGAAGGGACTATTCAGCTACCCGTGACAATAGGGCAAGAACCTAAGGAAGCCACCCAGATGTTGAATTTTCTGGTGATTAAGGCTACCTCGACGTACAATGCAATCTTGGGGAGGACCGGACTTCATTCATTCAAGGTTGTTGCCTCTACCTATCACATGAGGGTCAAATTTCTGACCAGGAGTGGTGTTGGGGAACAGAAAGGAGATCAGAAAATTGCCAGGAGTTGCTATGTGCCTGCTTTGAGAGCTGATGGAGCCGGGGGGCAGGTACTCCCGATTGAAGACATGGATGTCCGTGGTGATGATGAACACCGAGGAAGGCCAGCAGAGGACTTGGTTCCCATACCTCTAGAGTTGGGCGACCCTGGAAAAGTTACTTATGTAGGAGCTTCTTTGAAGGAACCCTTGAAGGGCAAATTGATAACATTCTTACAAGAAAACAGTGATGTGTTTGTTTGGACAGCGGCTGATATGCCAGGGATTGATCCCCAACTCATAACTCATAAATTGAATGTCGATCCCAAGCGAAAGACCATAAAGCAAAAGAAGAGGAATTTTGCTCCAGAAAGGCAAGAGGCCATTAAGCAAGAGGTGGACAAACTCTTGGAAGCTGGTTTTATTGAGGACATTCAGTTCCCTGAATGGTTGGCTAACCCTGTGATGGTCAAGAAAGCCAACAGTAAGTGGAGGATGTGTATAGACTTCACCGACTTGAATGACGCAAGCCCTAAGGATTGCTTCCCTTTACCAAGGATTGACACACTAATAGATGCCACGGCTGGGCACGAAATGTTGAGTTTCATGGATGGATTCAGTGGCTACAATCAGATTAAGATGCACAAGGATGACATCCCAAAGGTATCCTTCATAACTAACTTTGGTATTTTCTGCTACCTTGTTATGGCTTTTGGTCTAAAGAATGCAGGAGCTACCTATCAACGACTGGTGAATAAGATATTCGCCCATCTGATTGGAAAAACCATGGAGGTCTATGTTGATGATATGCTGGTTAAGATCTTGGTCAAGGCAGTCAATATTAAGCACCTCAGAGAGGCATTCGAAGTGCTGAGGCACCATAAGATGATGTTGAATCCAGCCAAGTGCGCCTTTGGCATTGGATCAGGCAAATTTTTGGGTCTGATGGTTTCAAAAAGAGGCATAGAGGCCAACCCTGACAAGATCAAAGTGATTTTGGACATGGAACCACCACGTTCTATACGGGATGTACAGAAGTTAATGGGCCGAGTGGCAGCCCTAGAGAGAATTATCTCCAAATCAGGTGACAAGTGCATGCCTTTCTTCCAAGCATTGAAGAAGGTGAAAAATTTTGAGTGGACTCCTGAGAGCCAAGAGGCCTTTGAATAGCTGAAGAAATACATGGCCGAAGCCCCGTTGTTGACCAAACCAAGTCCTGGGGAGACTCTTTACCTATACCTGGCGGTATCTGAACAAGCATTGAGTGTTGTCCTCATTCGAGAAGAGGAGAAAATCCAGAAACCTATCTACTACGTGAGCAAAGTGTTGCATGGGGCTGAGTTGAATTACTCACCCATAGAAAAGTTTGCTTTGGCATTAGTGACTGCCTCGAGGAAGTTGCGACCTTACTTCCAGGCACATAAGATTCAAGTTCTGACAAACCAGTAGTTGAGAAATATATTGCATAGCCCTAAGGCCAGTGGAAGGCTAATCAAGTGGGCGATTGAGTTAGGAGAGTTTGATATCACATATAAGCCTCGAACAGCCATTAAGGCTCAGGCATTGGCTGACTTCGTGGTTGAATGCACCATTAACAACCAAGAAGTCGGGGGGCAAGAGATAGTGACTACCCCTGGGAAAGAGAAAAAAGAAGAGGAACTTGCACCTGATCTGAAGGAATATTGGGTGCTCTATTTTGGTGAAGCATCAAAAATAAAATCTAGAGGTACAGGTTTGGTTTTGCAAATCCCCGATGGGTTCACGGTTGAGTACGCTTTGAAGTTGGATTTTCCTACTACCAACAATGAAGCAGAGTATGAGGCATTAATAGCTGGTTTGGGTTTGGCTAGAATCGTGAGGGTCAAGAACCTCAAAGTTTGTGGAGATTCAAGGCTTGTGGTATTACAAGTAAATGGTGAATTCGAAGCTAAGGACGAAACTATGGCAAAATACCTGAGAGTCATAAAAGCTATTATGACTCAGTTTGAGGAGTGCAATGTTGAGCACATTCCGAGAGAAGAAAACATTAAGGCCGATGCCCTGTCTAAGTTCGCTTCTTCTGAGATAGAAAATTATGCTGGGAGTTTTTACTTCCAAGTCTTGAAGGTCCTGACCGTTAACTCGAAATTAGTGGCACCAATTGATATAGGGGGTTGTTGGATAGATCCTATCAAAGCTCACCTTGAAACCGGATGGCTCCCAAACAATG
Source organism: Saposhnikovia divaricata (assembly GCA_036435485.1). NCBI lineage: Eukaryota > Viridiplantae > Streptophyta > Magnoliopsida > Apiales > Apiaceae > Saposhnikovia > Saposhnikovia divaricata. Next base: position 43,372,230 of record CM071599.1, read on the forward strand.
CTTTGGAGGCACGAAAACTTTCAGTAAGAGCATTGAGATACGCCTTGATTGAGGGCATTCTATACAAAAGGTCGGTCGGCATCCCATACTTGAAGTTTTTGAGGCCTCAAGAGGCAAGAGGAACATTGGAGGAAGTTCATGAAGGGATCTGTGGGCAACACTTGGGGGGCAGGGCCCTAGCTCACAAGATCACTCGTTTAAGGTTCTACTGGCCGGAGATGTTGGCTGATGCACAAGACTATGTCAAGAGATGTGAGAGATGTCAAAAACATGCTCCAATTGTAAGGCAGCCGCCGGAGATGTTAACTTCAATTAACTCTCCTATTCTGTTTGCAATGTGGGGGATGGATATACTTGGTCCTTTTCCCATGGCTTCAGCATAAAGGAAGTTCTTGATAGTGGCCATTGATTGCTTCACTAAATGGATTGAGGCTAAACCTCTAGCCAAGATAACCACCAGACAAGTTGCCCAGTTCTTTTGGGAGAACTTAATTTGCAGGTATGGAATCCCACGAATCCTTATGACAGACAATGGGACACAGTTCAATAATGAAGAGTTCAAGAAGTATTGTGTGGAGAATGCAATTGAGCTTCGTTTTACCTCAGTGGCACATCCACAAGCTCTAGGAACACTTGGGTAGTTGAATTACTACCCATACTTTGGGAATATCGTACCACTTATAAATTGACAACTGGAGCAACCCCATTCCTGCTGGCTTATGGAGATGAGGCAGTTGTGCCTTTAGAGATCATGCAAGCGTCACCTCGAATTGAGGCATATGAACCAGAAACTAATGAAGAAGGGATGAGACTTGCCCTTGACTTAATTGACGAGGTTAGAGATGAAGCCAATTCTAGAAATACTGAACATCAGAAGAGAGCCTCTTTTCACTATAACCAGATAGTTAAGGAAAGATTTTTTCGACAAGGCGACATGGTTCTAAGGAAAATTGAAGCCTCAGGAGTTGGCCAGAAAGGAAAGCTAGCACCAAACTGGGAAGGACCGTATCTAGTCAGAAAGGTGTTAGGTCGAGGATCCTACAAGTTGGAAACCATGGATGGGGTTGAGGTGCCCCGAACTTGGCATGCTGTCACTACACCATAAAATGGCTATTGCAACACTCATTGAAAAAATTGTTTAAAATTCGTTGCTATTGACTGACAAGTTTTAACAAATTTAGAAGTATTGCAATGTTTTTTAAAATTGTTACAATTGAATATTTTTTCTGCAAAAGTCAAGTTAAATTGCAACGAATATATGTAAACGTTGCAATTGACTTCAAAAATTTTGGGGAAAATTGGCGGTCTTAAGCGGGCTTTGTTAAAATATTAGCCCGGGCTTTCTAAAAGGGGTTGTTGACTGAATTAAAACAATTGACCATAGTATTTTCAGACACGCACGAAGACAGACAACACAACATAAACTCGAGAGAGAGAGAGAGAGAGAGAGAGAGAGAGAGAGAGAGAGAGAGAGAGAGAGAGAGAGAGAGAGAGAGAGAGAGAGAGATTTTGCGAGAGAGAGAGAGAGAGAGAGAGAGATTTGGCGAGAGAGAGAGAGAGAGATTTGGCGAGAGAGATAACTCAAATCCAATCAGCTCGAAGACTCAAGCTCGAAGAACACTCAAGCTCGAACACTCAAACTCGAAATAGGTATGTTTCTTTCCCCAAATCGAATTTAAAATGTGGTTTTAGACGAATTTTGCATGTATCAATTAGGGTTTAATTGTTAATTTGTGCTTGTAGTTAAATTGATTTATACAGGTTATACATCTTATATTCGTTTATGTTAAACAAGCTTTTACTTCAGATTTTGTTAATTTTAAGTAGGGCTTTTAATTTAATTGTGTTAATTAGGAGCTTTAAAGTGTAATTTTGTTGTTAGTTTCTGTTTGTATGTCTTTATGTTTGTTAATTGTGTTTGTATGCTTTTATGTTTGCTGTTACTTGTATAAGCCATGTTTTCTCTCTATATTTCATAAGTTATATCCCGTCAAAAAACATAATCTGTGTGGCTCTGTTTTATGTGCACTTTATATGCTCTGTTTTAAAAGCCTTGATTTTATATGCCCTGTTAATGTAAAGTTTGTATCTTTTATTTTTTTTTGTTTATGCTTCTTTGTGTAGATAATAGGTTTGTGAATTTACACACATGACTTGGGTTTCACTTCCAAAAATACAGTGAGTCTTATAGTGATGGGGTAACAGACTTTGTTCGGAATGGATTTGAAAATTTTGCTGTAGGTGATGAACTAAGATGTCCTTGCAAAGATTGTAGTAATCGTTTCTGGTATTCTCAAGAAGATGTATATGATCATCTCATACTAAACGGTCCTTGTCCAACATTTTCTAATTGGATATTTGAAGTGTCAACCGACAAGTTTAGAACTAATGATAGGATGTATTGTAATTCGGGTATGGGCCTAGGTGAAGATTTTGATGAAATGATTCACAATGAAGGTAGATTTAGAACTGGAATGAATAAATCTGCAGAAAATTTTTATAAGGATGTTGAGAAAGGAAAACAACCTTTATATCCCGGGTCTGAGAATTTTACTCTCTTAGGGTTTATAGTCAAACTTTAACAATTAAAGTGCAGTCACGGGTTTACTGAGTCTGCATTTAGTGGTATTCTAGGGTTGATAAAAGCGGCTTTTCCCCATGTCAATCTGCCTCCTTCTTTTAGGGCTGCCAAAAACATGATTACAAATTTAGGTCTTGATTATGAAAAGATACATGCTTGTTCGAACGACTACATGTTATATTGGGCTGAAAATGAAAATGAAACTAAGTGCAAAATTTGCGGAGTTTCAAGATTGAAAGTCCGTAAAACAGATACCAATGCATCAGTTTTCGATAACTTCCAAGAAAAAGAGTCTAAAATTCCTGCAAAAGTGTTGAGATACTTCCCGTTGAAACCAAGGCTGCAACGTTTGTTCTTGTGTAAAGATTATTCTGAACTCATGACATGCTATGCAGTTGGACGAACAAAAGATGGGAAGTTAAGACATCCGGCCGATGCAGAGGGCTGGAAGTCAATGGATGCCAACCATCCAAATTTTGCAGCAGACACCCGATATGTTAGGTTAGGTCTAGCTGCAGATGGCTTTAATCCTTACCGAGCAATGAACATAAGTCATAGCACTTGGCCAGTTGTTCTCGTAAATTATAATCTTCCTCCATGGTTGATTATGAAACATGAGAATTTTATTCTTTCAACGATAATCCCTGGTCCTGTATACCCTGGTAAAGACATTGATGTGTATATGCAGCCACTCATTGCGGAGTTAAAAGAATTATGGGAAGTAGGTTTAGAAACTTACGATTCCTTTAAGAACCAAACATTTATGTTACACGCGAGTCTCCTTTGGACAATTAGTGATTTTCCAGGGTATGCACTTTTATCGGGGTGGAACACCAGGGGTAAAATATCTTGTCCCAATTGCCACTACTACATTTCTTCAACCTACCTGAAACATAGTAAAAAAGTCTGCTATATGAACCACAGAAAATTCCTTCCTCATGACCACAAACACAGGTCTGATACTAGAAGATTCAATGGTATGGCTGAAACAGATGGTTGTCCACCTCCATTATCTGGATCGGATATTGAAGAACTATTACATGGGTATGAGAACTGTTTCGGGAAGCGAGGTTTAAAGAAAAGGAAAAGAGGGACAGATTGTCCTTTTAAAAAGAAGTCCATCTTTTTTCAGTTACCATATTGGAAGGATCATTTAGTTATACATAATCTAGACGTCATGCATATAGAAAAAAATATTTGTGATAAAATATTAGGGACTTTATTGGATATTGGTGGCAAGATGAAAGATCATCTCGGTGCTCGAAAAGATTTGCAAGAAATGGGTATTCGCAAGGTTCTACATCCTGTTAGCAATAAGTATGAATTTAGGGCAGCAATTTTTGACATGACAAAAAAAGAAAAAGAAAGCTTCTGTTCGGTATTTTTAAATGCTAAACTACCACATGGAACTGCATCGAATATTAGTCGTTGTGTGCTAATTGATGAAAGAAAGATATTCGGGTATAAAAGTCATGATGCACACTTTATGCTCCAGTACTTATTACAATTTGCAGCTGTGAAGACATTAAAACCAGAGGTTGCATTGGCTTTGGTCAGATTGGGTGACTTTTTCAGGGGGTTATGCGGAAAAGTGGTTGAGTTGGAAGATGTTCAGAAGTTGCAAGAAGAAATCATCGAAATACTCTGTCAATTAGAAACGATCTTTCCACCAGCTTTTTTTGACATCATGGTTCACCTACCAGTTCACTTGTGTACGAACATAGTAGAGCATAAACATTTAAAAAACAACAGTTGGATAAAAAGAAGTCTACAACACCATGCGAAAATGAGAAGGGACATGACAAGCAGAGTGACAATATAAATAAAAAACCAAGTGAAAATGACAAGCAGGTTTTTTTTTAATTTTGTTAACATTGTTATCATTTTTTTCCTTTTTTACTTTATTATTATCATGTCATATATTTGAGTTTGTTATTTGTTGCCTTAATGTAGGTGAAGATTGCAGAATTTTAATTAAATAGAAGAAAGAGAATGGAAGAAAACCGGAAAGAAGCTGAAAAACTAAAACTGAAGGAGAAGGCAATTGAGCTTTTTGGTGCTGAAAAATCCAAAAAAAACCAACAAAAATATTTGTAGAGGACTGGTCAGATCTGGAATTGCCACTTCCTGACAAGGCCAATGATTCTGGACATGATAGTGTAAGCGAAGAGGAAAGAGTTTATTTTGTTCCCCGGGTATGTCAAAATGTGATTTTGTTAAAAAACGAACTAAATTGTATCTTTAATTTTTTTGGAACTAAATACAACTGTTTGTTTTGATTTCATTTTGCTTATTTAATTAGAAAAAAAAAAGTTCAGAAGGTGAAGGATGTCGCGTGTAGACGAAGTGCCCGTTCATGTGCAGCTAATAATGTTGAAGGGAGAACAGAGGTATATGAATAGATAATTTAACTCTTTTTTTGTTGCTAGATTCCAGATTAATTGATTGACATATATTTTTTGCAAGCCTACTGGTGGAGAGCTACCACTTCCCCCCCACCTCCACTACCTACTGATCTTACGATGGTAGAAAAGGTTCCTGTCAATTTCGGAAGTGGTTCGATGGAGGCATTCTTACAACTGCAACAACGCAAAAGGGACATGGAAGAGCGACAAAAGCATGCCAATGACGTGGACAATAATAAAGCTGATCATGATAGTAACCATGCACCACCAGTTAGTGTATATGAAACAGGTTTGTGTCTACTCTCATAGTCATTAGACTTACTCCGTGATTATTACGTGTACTGATTTGTGTTTACGGTCATAGGTGAAACTAGTACCGGGAAAATTAGAAGGCCCAGAGGACCTACAAAGATGAATCATGTCTTCACCCGTAAGTATAATAAAAGGCCAGCAGTTGGCTTAAATTATAAGCTCCAGCCTGTGTCAAAAAATAAAAAAGTGGTTGCTGAATTGAGCAGTTTCTGCAGAACGATAGCAAGGCTATACATTCCACATGATTTTGTTAATTGGTCTAAAGTTCCAGAGGAAGAAAAAATGGGTGGTGGGAATATGTTAAGGTAATTAAAAAGCACTATATTTATTTTTCGTTGTCTTGCTCAATTTTTCACTATATATTGTAAAACTCACTGATTCTTATTAATTATTTATAAGTAATTAGTATTTTTAATTAATTTAATAGACACAGTATATTATTCCCGAGGACGGGAAAGATTGGGTATTGAGGACACTTGATGATAATTGGAGAGTATACAAAAGTCGTGTTAAGAGTCGATGCTTTACCAAATACGATAATGATGAGGACCGCATAAGGAGCAAGCCTCCAAACATTCCATTGGAACAATTCAAGGTGCTGCTAAAGTATTGGAGTGATGAATCAGTGCAGAAGAAAGCTACAAAGTGTACTGCAAGTCGGAGCTATGTGACTGATACTCATGCTGTCGGTCGTACCAGTTTTGCCCAGCTTCGTAATGAAATGGTATGTTAGACCCAAGAGTGATTTTATTTACGCATGCTCCCCGTCTTTCATTTTTTTGTACATATAGTAACCATATTTTCTTCATTTTATGGTAGAAAACTACCAAGCTTGGCGGTGCAAATCCTACAAAATCTCAGTTTTATCCAAAATCACGCAAGCGTCATAACAAGGTTAAAATAGCATATATACAGTTTTCTGCAAATATATATATGTATCTTTGCGATTTGTTTTTTGCGGATTATGCCATTAGTATTTACCACTAATATGCAGTTATGAAAATTTGTAGGCTAATAAAGATGGTGAAAATGAGGAAGCATCAGATGATGAGGATGAAGAGATGGTAGAGCTTGACCTTGCAGCTCATGGACCAAATTGGCTTGTTGGTAGAAGTGTCATAACAAGGAAAACGAAGAAATATATGTCCAAAAAAGACAATACAGATTTTACAGAACTAGCAAAGCTCAGAGAAGAAATAGCTGCTGAACTAGTGGAGAAAATGAAGAAGAAATTGCAGAAGATTTTTGGAAAATTTGCTGAAATGAATCCTGATCTGAATGTCAATGTGGACCAATTGTGTGCTGAAAGTTCCGGTGACGAGGTTGATGCAGTAGATGATGAGGGCGACGAAGGTGATGAGAATGAAGAAGAGGTGGATGCATCAGATAATTCTGTTTAAATTATGTGTTAATTACTTTTTCTCTAATTAGTAGTGAAGCCAAGTGTATGCAACTTAATTAGTCGGTTTGATAATTAAGTGTATGTGATCGACAAGACTTTGTCATTTTATCTTGACTTATCTTTTGGATGGTAATTATGAAGATGTCATAATTGTAAATGTTGGTGAATTGGTAATGATATTGAAGTTTGATTTTGCTTGGATTTCTGGCTTCAAATGCCTGGATAGTTGTATTTTCAAAGGGAACCATTAACTTTTTTTAAAAAAAATTGTTGCAATTGGGTCCAAATATGTTTGCAAATAAACATTACATCAACTACAAAATTATTGCAATAAGGCCATATACTGTTGCAATTAGTCTAACAAATTCATTGCAATTGGACTAATTTTTGTTGCCTCAAAGTGATTTGCTTGCCAACCATTTGATACTGCAATGATTTTTAAATGTTGTTAAAGACTATAAAATGTTGCTACATGCCTTTATTGCAATGATTTTTAAATGTTGCTATATGGTACTCAAATCGTTGCTAAATCGATCTATTGCAACAGGGTCAGATGCAACGCTGAATGTTTTCACATTCGTTGCAATAGAGTCTACTGCAACGAATATTGGCCTTAAGGCAATGTATTTGTGGTGTTGCAATATGTGATCTATAGTGTAGTGTGTGAACCTCAAAGTTTATTACGTTTAAGTTCTTTTGACAAAGGCTTGGACTTTTATCTATTTATTAGGAATAAGGTTCGAATGAAACCATTATAGAGCATGTTGCTCCCAGTAGGAGATAGAGTATCTATGTAAGGGTTGAACCCATTTTATTGATGTCCTTTGACAGCTTAATGGAATCTATTCTGTTTTCTCTATGAGTTATTCCTCCTTGTTAATATTAACACAAAAGACAAATGTTGAACTAGCTTGTGAGTTTAGTACCAGCCAGGGGGCCAAGTACTCGAAAAATTCTAAAGTTTAACGAACTATGAGCAAAGGCAAGAAAAATGAACACAACAGAAACTAATTGCATAAATAGTTAAGTTAAAAGTTACACAAATAAAGGCCCGAAGGCTATTAAGTTAAATGGCAAAAACCAAGAGTTCTGATGAGCAAAAAGATAAATAAATAAGGCTTAAGAGGCCTGAGGGGCCTCCTTAGCATGAGAATCATCCTCGGAGCTAGTGGTTGTGTCCATCCGCAGCAGAATTAGCAGGACTAGACCGAACTAGAGGAAGTTTAGGATCCAAGGCTGAAGTGGTAGCATGCTCCTTGACCAAAGCATCATCCTCCCCGAATAACTCTTCGCTGGAACCAGGCTCATTAACTAATAATGGGGCAGGAAGATGGGGGCTAACGAAGTCTGAAGGCTGGAATAAGCCAGGATGGCTCCTCAGAACTGCCTCAATGGCATTATTCCAACCCTCGAAAAACTGGCCAGGAAATATCAGCTCATCGTGCTGATCCATGAGGGTCTTGTACTCATCAGAATCCAGATAGTCATCGATGATCTTCTCTCTGTCATCCTTCAAAGCTACCAACTCAGCCCGAGCATTGGCCAGCTCATCATCCTTATCTTTGAGCTTCTCCTCTAGTTGGTTGATAGCAAGGCTTTTCTTTTTAGATTCAGATTCAAACCCCTTGGCTTTCTCCTTCCAAGCTTTGGCTTGGTAGAGAGAACTTTGGAAGTGAATATTGGCCTGTGCAAAGAAATAGTAATTATGTTAAAGTAAAGTAAATAAGTACGAAGTTTAAGGAATGCGAGGTTTGAGACCTACCACAGCTAGGGCTTGAGAACCAAGTGCCTCCGATTCCCCGATGCCTCCATTGACAACCAGGTCTTTGTAGTCTAGAGGGGTGATCGAGTTAAGAGACCAGTCCATAGCATGTTTGGTCGATCCCACCACAGTATCTCGTTTCCTGAAGCCCCAGGATGGCCTAAAAACAGTAGATTGAACATTGACTTGAGTACTCTCCTCCAAGTCGCCTATATCACCAAACTTAAGGTTCCCCTTCTGAACCTTACGGGGACGAAAAAAGGATGGCTCAGTTGCCTTTTCACGCGGATCAGCGTTCCGCTTAGCTCGAATCATCCTGGATGTCTCATCATCAACAGAAGGGAAAGCCTGCACGATCATCTTTGCAACTGTGAAAGCACAAGCAAAACACGAAGTTGGAATAAGTTAAGTATGAAAATTAAAACAAAGGCAGGAAAGAGATTTACCCCTTTCGGAAACATGTGAGAGGCCTACAGCCCTTAGGGATTCTTCATTTATAAGACTCTGGCATGTTATAGATTCACCATCGGCCTTGGTTAGAGTCTCAAAAGCCGCCTGGTCCTCAGGGCCAAGGACAATCCCTTTGCGGCTTCCATCTGTAACCTTTGAAAAGGTCCTCCTAAAGATGGTGCCCCAATCACCACCTTCCCACTCTAAGTAAGCAAACTCATTTTTCCACCCAGTGTTGTTGTCAGGTATAGACTTGCCGTTAAAAATGGCAGGCACCTTGGGACGAAGCTTAATGTAAACCCAGCCAGGGTAATTAGCTGGACTATTATGGATTTGAAAAATTTTGCGAAAAAGAGGGACTGATAAATTAAGGTTTTGTCTAAGGCATAAAACCATAAAACATAATATTATTCTCCATGCGTTTGGAGGGAGTTGGCAAGGGCTAACTTGAATGTCAGCTAACAGGCGAGGTATAAAATCATGGAAGGGAAAACGAAGGCCAGCTACTAAACTCTCCCTATAGACACATAAGGCATTAGGCCTCCAATGACAAGGTCTGTCACCTGGCCCAACTGGAACGAGTTTGTAAGGTTTCTTAATTTTGTACAACTTGTTATATCTAGCAATTTCATCAATATCATGGTATGAGCTACAACAGTCATACGCATCAAGTTTAGCTAAACTAGGGTACTCATCAGCTTGTTCATTTAACATTTCTAAGAGAGACATATGGTACCTTTAGAAGAAGCCGAGTTCATCTTAGCAAGGCGAGCTTTGGTTTTATCCTCCATTAATGGCAGCTTGAAACCCTAGAGAGGTTGATCGGAGAAGAAGACCGGAGATAGCCGAGAAATTTTCAAACGGAACTAGAGAGAAATGTTATGACTGAGAGCTTAGAGAGCAAAGTGAGAAGTAAGAAATGAGAATGTGAGAAATGAACTCTCCACTCTCACTCTTATAAAGGTTTTTACAACCGGTTGAAATTCCCTCAAACGGTCAAAAAAACTTACATTGGCCGGTTAAAACTCGTATATGACCGGCAAAAAGCCCATCACATAAGCCCGATTGACAAAAGCCCAATTCTGGAACCTTCTGAGAGAAGATATTTTACAGAAAATATCTAAATGCCAAAAATATTTTTTGAAAATTCAAAATTCCTAAATCCTATAGAAGGATCTGGAACTTGGGCCAAAAAAGGCCCGAATAGGCCCATTACAGCCATGAGGCCAAGCCCATTAAGAATAAATTAGAGTAATTTTTATATTCCTTAAAATATAAAATAAGTCTTAGAAGGCCCAAAAATATTAAGGCCTGTCGAAAGCCCAACAGTATCGAACTCGATCAGAATCCTGGTCGAAATGACAAAGAATTCTGGTCGAAAAGTAGTTCGACCAAGCCATTATGAGGCCCTTATTTCGATCAGAATCCTGGTCAAAATGACCAAGAATTCTGGTCGAAAAGTAGTTCGACCAAGCCATTATGAGGCCCTTATTTCGATCAGAATCCTGGTCGAAATGACCAAGAATCCTGGTCGAAAAGTAGTTCGACCAAGCCATTATGAGGCCCTTATTTCGATCAGAATCCTGGTCGAAATGACCAAGAATCCTGGTCGAAAAGTAGTTCGACCAAGCCATTATGAGGCCCTTATTTTGATTAGAATCCCGGTCGATGATAAGTGCATAATTTTGCATATTTTTATTACCTATTTATTTGCTTGAACTCGTATTTTAATAATTTATTTTGTTGCATTTCAGGAAATTCGTAAATAAATAAATAAATGGCAAAATAAATGATTAAGTGCAAGGAAGGGAAAAAAGAGGAAGAAAAAGGACCAAAAATGAAAGAAGGAAAAGAATTAGGAGCTTGGAGCAAAAGGAATATTTCAAGACAAGTGGAAGGTGGAGATCATCCCAACACATTAGAAAAGTGTATGGCCAAGATTAACTCTTCAAAGCTTAAGGGGGAAGGAAACAAATAGATGGCTAGGATTCCACCACCACACACCACAAATGTATGGTGGGGATTTACCCAACACCCCCCTTAACCCTAATTCCTATCCTATAAATACCCCCTCACCCCCCTTGTATTTAGTAACTTAGATTTTAGGGTAGTTTTATTTTCTTGTTTTGTAGTTTTAAATCTTGTAAACACTCCTGTTATAATTAATGCAATTTTTATTTTCTTTACTTCTTGTCTTGCTCTTTCGTTATTGTTGCCTTGTTTCGTTATTTTCGTAAATCCCGTGCTAACCACTTGGGGTTGATTTGGTCTTCATGCTTTGAGTACAAGTGGGTGCATTGAGGATACCTTTACTTGAGATTGATTATGTTTTACCACACCAAGTGAGTTTTGAGCCTATATGCACATCTTTTGCATTTATATTCGTTTGCTTGAGTGTCCACTTGTCATTTGCATCGCTAGCACTTGTTTGAGTTCCTTCTTGAAATACATGACATTAATTGATGATAAAATGATAAAGGCACTTAGGAATAACCTATATTTCCAAATTATCCACACCATTCTTGTATGATCAATTAGTTAACCCTTTGAGCCTAATCATTTTATTTCGGTGACACACCACATTAATCACCTAAGACCTTTTTCTTGTTTAGCCTTACGTATTCTTAATCCCATTTTGTCAAAGGCTAGTAGGAACTTAAGGGCAATAAGGTGTGTGAAATAGGGTTTACTTTTGTTCATAACTTTTGAGGAAATATTTGTTGTTACCTTGATAGTCGATTTTCAAAATTAAATCTAAAGGAGGATTATTGTTACATTTATCATTTTCCTTAAAAAAATAGAAATAAAAAAAATGAAAAAATATACATATGAGAGCATACTTATGTTTTTTGTAATCCTCCTTCATTGCGACTATTCAAGGCTTGTTGTTGAAAATAAAAATAAATTGTGTGGGGAGGAAGTTTGGTGTTGTGCATGATATTCATGGTTACTACTAGCTTTTGACACTTCACCTTACTTTGGCCTTTCTTGACATACCTTGTCTCTAGCCCCATTACAACCCAAATAAAGACCTTTTGATTGTCATTATTAATGTATGTTGTGATTTAAGTTGGAATGATACCAAGTGTCAAGCATGCATTTGATTTTGTTGGAATTGAGTGATACACTTACCCTTGTTCTTGAGTAAATATTCTTTTGTGAGTGAAATGTGAGGTATTGCTTGTTTTGCATATGAGATCTAAAGTTTTGACTCTAAAGTGTGCTCTTGTAGACTTAGCATGGTTACCAATAATTTTTGCACTTGACATAAACTTATAATCACTCTTGCATGGTTCTTTGAGTAGACTATGTGAATCCTTGCACTTTCCACACCAAGACTTTGCAACTTCATTTTGATTCTTAAGTTGATGTATCATGAGAGGACATGTATGTGTGGTGTGCATTGCCATGTGATCTTTTATACAAACTAGATGGATTTTGTGGGTACATTCACTATAGGCCCTCACGAGACCTCACTCGTCCACTAGGGCTGCCTAGAGGTTTAAAGGGCTTGTTGCATATGCCAAATGCAACCGTCACACCTACGAAAAGGAGTATAGGACTTTTTATCTAGATTTTCTTTGTGTCTTTATTTTACTCGACGATGAGCAAAAGATAGGTATGGGGGCATTTGATAAGTGCATAATTTTGCATATTTTTATTACCTATTTATTTGCTTGAACTCGTATATTAATAATTTATTTTGTTGCATTTCAGGAAATTCGTAAATAAATAAAGAAATGGCAAAATAAATGAATAAAGTGCAAGGAAGGGAAAAAAGAGGAAGAAAAAGGACCAAAAATGAAAGAAGGAAAAGAATTAGGAGCTTGGAGCAAAAGGAATATTTCAAGACAAGTGGAAGGTGGAGATTATCCCAACACATTAGAAAAGTGTATGGTCAACTCTTCAAAGCTTAAGGGGGAAGGAAACAAATAGATGGCTAGGATTCCACTACCACACACCACAAATGTATGGTGGGGATTTATCCAACACCCCCCTTAACCCTAATTCATATCCTATAAATACCCCCTCACCCCCTTGTATTTAGTAACTTAGATTTTAGGGTAGTTTTATTTTTTTGTTTTGTAGTTTTAAATCTTGTAAACACTCCTATTATAATTAATGCAATTTTTATTTTCTTTACTTCTTGTCTTGCCCTTTCGTTATTGTTGCCTTGTTTCGTTATTTTCGTAAATCCCGTGCTAACCACTTGGGGTTGAAAGTAACGAAACTTTAATTTTCTTGTTCTTAGTTTTAATTCGTAATTTTGCCCCTTTAAATCTCAATTTTATTGTGGGCCATTTAATTCCAAATCAACGTTTTAGTATAATTTTAATTTCGTAGTTAATTTTCTTAATTTTCGTATTTAGTTTTAAAAACAAATAAAAAAAATTTTAAAAAAAATTAGTTTAATTTTCGGTATTGATACAAAAACATTAGTTTTAATTTTCAAAATTTTTAATTTTTAAATGACAAGTTTTATTTAGTTTTTAAAAAAATGTTTATTTGCTTAAATTTCCAAGATCTTTACTTCCCCTGTTCTTTATCAATCTGCATCTCAATTCCCTTAATTCCCATCTTGTAAATACGAACTAAACTCTAGCTCGGTGTTTTTTTCTTTGTTCCTCATCCTCTCTCTCTCTCTCTCTCTCTCTCTCTCTCTCTCTCTCTCTCTCTCTCTCTCTATCCTGCTCTTCAAAACCCCTCTCTCCCATCGTTGTATCTCTCTCAAACCTCCCATCTCCCCGGCAAACATACAGTTTAATTCGACCTGTTACAGGAACTCTTGTTTTGTTTGACATTGCAGCATTTTTTTTTTGATTTAGAATCGAGATGGCTGAATGATTATCTCACGAATTCCCCACTGATTGTAAATTCCTGTCGAGTTTGATTATGGTTCATTGAGTTCCGTACTGTTTTGCTGAGTTCTGTGAAGTTTTAATTATGTGTCGGGTGTTGGATTCAATGTTTTCTGCGTTCCCTGTGAAGTTCCTGGGGTGTCATAGAGTTAGCCGAGTCGATATTTTCATTTTGGTGAATGTTCTTCACATAGTCAAGTTCTTGTTGATTCAATTGTTTTTCGATCGCTGAGATCGTGTTTTTGTGCTATGTTTTGTGCTGAGATCGTGTTTCTGAGATAATGTTTGCAGTACTTCGAGTTGCTTGTAATTCCGAGTTTAGCTATTTGTATGGTTATATTTAGTTGATTTCTTTAATCTGAGTTCAGTTGCTGGTCTGTGTTTGTGATTGCCGCGAGTTTCCAAGTACTGGTTATGTTTTATCGATTTCATTGTAATGGCTGAGTCAGGTGTTGATGTATCTGTTTGTGTTTGAATTGAATCAGTTCATGAGTTGCGAATTTTTGAATTGCTGAGTTCCAATTACTGTTTCTGCCGAGTTCGTTCACCGAGTCAACAAGCTGAGTCAAGTTAGGACATGTAAATGTTTTGTGTTATTCTTGTGTTTAAGTTTGTTTCTGGTCAGTTATGCTTTACTGAGTTGCCGAGTTAGGCTTGCTGCGAGCTGCGAGTTTGTACTTAGCGAGTCCAGTTTGTTTTATGTGGTGGTTTCTAAATTTTAGTCAAGTTTTTTTTGCTGTGGTTTTCCTGAGAATTGATTACTTGCAATTTAGTTTGGTTTTAATTTGGTTTGGCTTTCTGGGAAATTAGAATTTTTCTGTACATAAAAACCAATTTCATTAATTTAGAACTAGAATAAACTTTAAATTTTCTTTTTAAAAATAGTTAAAATTTTCTTTTAGTTAAATAAAATTTCTAAAAAAAAATAAAAAAAAAATTTAGAAATAAAATCTAGTTTAGAATTGTTTAGAATAATTTTAGTTTTAAAATAATTCAGGACTTTTAGAATAATTAGAATTTTTAGAGTAATTCTGTTTGTTTTTGTTTTTTTTTTTGAATAAAATTAAATTTCGTTTTTAATTAGTTTTAGGTAGTTAAATTTTCTTTTAGGTTTTGATTATTAGAAATAAAAAATTTTCGAAAACCCACTTGTTCTAATTCGATTAAATTAAAAATTAAGGAATACGAAAACATTAGTCTCCGAGGAACGATCCTAAAATTTTTACAACGAAACGAATTGTGCGCTTGCGATTCAAATGTTTTAATTATTTCTAGCACAACAGTCGAAATGACCAAGAATCCTGGTTGAAAAGTAGTTCGACCAAACCATTTTGAGGCCTTTATTTCGACCAAAATCCTGGTCGAAACGACCAGGAATCATGGTCGAAAAGTCATTCGACCAAGACAAATTTTGATGCTTATTTCGACCCAAAATCCTGGTCGAAACGACCAGGAATCCTGGTCAAAAATCGATTCGAGCAGAACAAAATCGAGCCCTTATTTCGACCAGAATCCTAGTCGTCACGACCAGGAATCCTGGTCGAAAAACCTTTCGATTAGGAAACTTTGAAGGCCTTATTTCGACCAGAATCTTGGTCGAAAATTCTGGTCGAAAATGATAAATCCTGGTCAAAAATAGTTAATTTTTTGATAGAAAATCCCTGTGGAAACGAAAATTTCGATGAAATGAAGAAGATACCTGTGGGTACTTGATAAATCCTAAGAATTAGGATAAATATGAATGATAAAAGGAATTTTATGAACAAATCCTTGAAATAGATGAGCAAAAAATTCAGTAACAGAAGTTACTTTAATTGCTTAGCCTCAAGTAAGGCAAATCGTCATAAATGTGTAGGTCGCTCCACACTTTACAAATAGATGATATCTGTGAAACACTAGTGTATAAATATGAACCCTGACCCAAGTCTCGAATAAGGACGTTATAACTTCAAGGAAAACCTGATCAGTTTTCCTAGAAGTTGGGGGGCAAATGATATGGGCTAAAAGTAAGCCCTAAGACACATTTAATGTGGCATTAATAAGACCCAGTATGGTCCTAGCGTGGGGCCCACCAGATGGCCAAAAAACAATAATTAAATATTAATTTCGTAATTAATATTGAGGGATAATTAACAGCTGGGAAGTACAAGTCAAATAAGGATATTATCTCTCCAAAGAGTAGCCTCCAAGGCACATAGTCATACAAGGAAACAGACGCCTACAAGGAAGGAGTCTAGAACCTTCCTCAAGGCTGACTTGCCCACTAAGTCACCTAACCCTACTATAATTCTGAGGCTTCTCAGCCTATATATAGGGTCAGACCCCTCACCCTAGAACTACGTTTTTTGGCTTGATCTTTGATATTCATCAAAGTACGTAGGCATCTTGTGAAGGCAGATTCAGCCACGAGCACAAGAGCAACCATTAAAAGCACGAAACTCGCGCAACTTGGTATTAAATACACACAAATCCTAGCCGCAATTCGATAACCTAAGTTTTATTCCACAACACATTTGGTTACGGAACGTATTTTTGTAAATATTTTATAAAAATTGATATTTTTGAAAAAAAATTATAAAAAAAAAATTTTGCAAAAAATATTCTGGACTTGGGTATTTATGAAAAAAACTCTTTATTTTAAACTTCCATTTGAGTATCCCAACTTTTTTTTTCATTTTTTTTTTGTAAACTATTTAAATGTCAAAATTGTGATACTTGTTTAAAAATTGCGTTTCAAAATAAATTTAAAGTTTCATTTTGACTGTTTTTGAAAATACTAATTTTCCAAATTTCTAAATATTTTGATTAGGTTTTTTTGGACCTAACACCCCGTTTTCGACCAACAAAAGAAATGTATAATTGGATAAAAGTATTAGGGAAATTAGGTTTTTTTTTTTTATGTACCTTAGGGAAATTAGGTTAGTAAACTTTTGAAGAACTAAACCTTGTCACAGAAGTTTGTGCTTGATTGATTGATTCGTCCATTGCAACTCCAAGCCCTAAACACATTGTTGTACAGGGTTCTCGCTATCTCTATTTTCTTTGATCGGTTTTTCTAAAAAATTTTGAAATTATTTCAGTAATTGGTTTAAATTACTTTTTCAGGTTAATCCAGACCTGATTGATGTGGAAACTCCAAATTTGATGCATGGATGTTTAACTTGGTATGGAGTCATTTTTATTATGTACTGCAGAATAAAGGTTGATGTAGTCAGTGAGTCTAGTCTGCCTTGAGGTTTAATGGTCTGGCCTTTTCTAAATAAATGATACGAGACTTGTGGGATAAATGCTTGAAGCTACTTAATTTGAAAATTTTCCACTAAATCAATCTTTTGGTTGCATGACTAAGATATGCTAGAGGATCTAAATTATTTTCTAGTTTCCATATATACGTGCATGGATATGACTTTCACTAGGTCTGCCAAATGAACGCAGCCTATTCCTTGACCTTGGACATAAATTGTCATTCAGCTAGAGTCTATAGATTACCCTTTCCGTACAATGCATAAGCTAATTAGATTTACAAACATCAATACCATCCAAATGTGACCACTCCTAGTTTATTTGCATTAGGGAGGGATGAAGATAAATCTAAGAGAGAATCAGAGAATGTAAGTTTTCTCAAGTGTATGATGCCCCATAATAGAAGTATTACTGTAGTTTGCGGATTACATGAGAAATGTCATTCCATTACTGGCTTAAGGATTACTTCCGTGCTTGCCACTTCTGTGTTTTCACTAAAGGGAGCCAATCTGATCCACTTAGGCATTGGAATATCACACATTTCTCTCTGACCTTCTGGTTCATTCCCAGTGTATATTGCTCAACGTTCTTCTTAGTATGTGCTGACTTTAAGGCAGCGGCAACATTAAAAATAAAGACTACACTCATCTCGATCTCTGCAAGTATGACACCTGATATTCTTTGACTACACTTGGTTCATAGCTTGTGTGCTAATTTCACGGATATCTGTTTCATAGACTGGTCTAATTTGTATCAACAGATTCAAATTCCTGAGTCGTAACAGGTTTGCCTATTGCCAAAATAACAATGTTTACTATGAACAAATACGTTTATTGTAACTTACTTTTATGCGATATTTATATTTCAATGTTAAATTAATATGTTTTAGATATTTTGTTATTTCGTATTAATAAGTTTTTGACAATTGTCCTCCAATTTAAAATTTTCATGATCCTTGTCCTTCTCCATATGTGCTCATGTCTGCGAAATCAATGCAACGTGATCCTTGTCCTTGAATGTAATGTGCCATTTAGCTAGAATCTAGATATCACCCTTTCCATACGGTACATACGTTGATTATAAGCAAAATATCAATACCTTTCAAATGTGACGAGACCCGGTCTGTTTGCAGTAGGGTAGGGGTGAAGATAATTCTAATAGAGAATTTAAATTCTGAAGTCTCCAAGAGCAATCCACATAATCAAGTAATTTAGTAGTTCACAATCACATAAGAAATGTCATTCCATTCTCGGATTCAGGATTACCTCTGCTGCACACCAGTTCCTTTTCGTCGCATGCTTCCCACTTCCCTGTTTTCACTAGAAGAGGCAACCTTATTCAAAAACCTTGTCGTTCATTCCTAATGTATGTTGTTAGACGTCCTTAAAGCGGCACCAACAGAATAAATCAAAAATACACTCGTCTCAATATCTGTCTACCACAAGTAGTACACTTCAGATCTTTTGTTCCTTGACATCATATAGTTTGGCACACAAGGTGTGTGCTAATTTTACTGGTCAGTGTTTTCTGTCTGGTAGACTGATCTACTCTAACGTTTGAGAAACATGTTGTCTACAAACCAATTATTAATAATCAATTAATGTCACTGTTACTTTGGCTAATTGTTCGGTTAGTTGAATATTGCTTGGATGTTCATGTTACCATTAGAAAGCTGTGACGGTAAGCATACTGTATGCAATTAGGGTTTTATCCTATCTGGAAAGTTCTGAATGAGACCATTTTCAAGAATACTAGGTGCGGTTCGCAAACACTAAGACCACCTCCAACCCAAGACACCAAAATAGTGTCCTTGGGACACTAAGGACACTATTTTGGTGACAAAATTACACCATTCACAAAATGCACTCCAATCCATGATCGCTATACTTGACACTAAAAAGAATCTTTCACCAATAAAATAGAATATTCTAACTTTGTTCATTTTTTACATTATTAACTAGCATTTTGCCCGTACTTCGTACACGGCATCTTATTTAATTTAAAATGACAGTACCAAAAATTTAACAAATTTGATTGATTTCTTAAAAAGATATTGTATGCAATTATATAAATAATCAATTTTTAGAAAGATATTCTATATAGTTATATAAGTATTTAATAAAATAATGATATGCTAAAATTTATATAAAAAAGTAGCATACAATTTTATTTTAACAATGTTGAAAATTTATTTAATCCATCAAAATCTGCAATAAAAGTAATAAATATTTTTACAAATATTGTTCTCTAATGGAAAGCAATAATAAATTGTCTTCATTATTCAAATGCGGAAATGATAATCCCTTCACCCCCAATGACTTCAAAACATTAAACCTCATATAATATCAAGAACATATTATATTAACTATGAGACCTCATAGTTAATATAATTATATGTAAATGTTGGAGAACAATGAGACCACATTTCAAGCAATTTTTTAATTTTTTTATGAATGGATAGAGGGTAGAATTATAAGACTTTTTTGTGAATATGCCCCCTAGCGGGGCCCTTTAAAATAGCTTTAAATGTAATGAATATGTGTGTTCTCACTGTTCTCATTTTAATTTTTTTTTGTTAATTGTTTTTATGAATGGATAGAGGGTAGAATTATAAGACTTTTTTTGTGAAGATACCCCTAGCGGGACCCTTTAAAATAGCTTGAAATGTAGTGAATATGTGTGTTCTCACTGTTCTCATTCGCACCAGAGCGTGACCATTAAACTGTATTAGTAAATTCATGTATGAAAATACAGTGTATATATATATTATTAAGATAGATTCTTTTATTAAAAATAAGTAAATTATACAATTAAATAAGCAAGTCAAAATGTCAGATAAATATTCTAGTAGATTTATAGTTTATATTCAAATTAAAGTCTTTCACCATGGCTCTCGCTTTCTAAAATTGATGAATTTTTATTTTATTGACTTTATTATATTAAAAGTATGTTCTTATTGAAACGACTATAATAATTTGAATTTGAATATATTTTTAAACTACAAATTTTGATGGGTTGTTAATTTTTTTGTGATCAACTTAGAGGGGTGACCAAAAATAAAATTAATGGGAATACATAAACCCATTACCCACGTTATGATAAACAGTACCTATAAAATGGAAGTTGCTTCTGTGGTTCAGGCTTGTTAATTACTTCAATACTTTATTAGCTTGATCATCATGTAGACCATCTTTCTTTTTATCACTTATGTTGCTGCTATGTAGTCTATCTGTAACTAATATCTTTCTTTTTATCACTTATGTTGTGGCTATGTAGTCTATCTGTAACTAAACATCTCTTTGTGTTTGTAATCTATATTTATAAATGCAAACTTCTTCTTCTTGTATTGTATTTTGTTTTCAATATTTAAAATTATATAGCTGGAGGAGAAGAGAAAGGCTGAAGGTGCAATCGTAATACTACAGCATTACTGAAAATAAGTACAATATCATAATAGAATTTTTTGTTTCAATCTAAATTGGGTTGCTCCAAATGCCGTGTAATGACAAAAAGGGGCATTAAAGAAATAAAGAAGATTAAAAAAATGAAGGATAATACTGTTTACCAAAAACACAGGTCTCCGCAAGAAGCTCACTTATTCACTTTTATCTTCAAATAATGTATGATTACAAATTATAACAATCACATTTTCCACTACCTATTCTCTCTCAAAAAGCCAACTAAACTGAAAAAGGGAAAAGTTAGTGTTTTTATATTTTAATGTGGAGCTCAAGTGAAAGTGCTAAATATGAGATCATATATGAAGTGAAATTGAATGCGAGTAAAGAAGATATTTACAGCATAGATAAGAGCAATGTTGCCTGACCCAGAGGGCGAGGCTTGTGCCGTGGGTCTGAGCTTTTAAGTATGCTATTCCATAGTCCCTTCGGAGACATCCGATAAAAAGTATGCTATTCCATAAGACTTTCTGGTACGTAGCATGTCTACCCCATGAACCTTAAGTTGAACAAATCCATAAAGAACATAAACTTGCTTGAAAACAAAATAATGTCTATAAGGCTAGATGTATCAAATTGAGTCCCAAGATTATTTACAAATAACATGGTGCAAGTAACGTGACATCATGGTTGGTTGTAACTGATTGCCTACATATTTTTATTTAAATTTAAATATAAAGTGGTTCATTCCATTTAATTAAAATACATAACTAATTAAAATGTCACATGACATGTGGGATTCTGCCATTTAAATAAATAATTTGATCGATTTCTAGTATGCCCTTCATCCTTGCTACCTCTTGTATCGGTACTGTTCCAATGTTATTAACTGGTAATCTTTCCAACTACCTTTGTTATTATGACATGTAAATTCGAAAATTGAAAGGCCAAGCAAATATTTTAAAGGTACCTTTCTGGTGTCCTGTATATTATTATAACATCGGGTAATTCATTAAAACTTTAATTCTTAAATGCCAAATTAAAATTAAAACCAAACAAATATTATCCTCTCTAATTTTTAATATTGTGAAATCAATAAAAACTTAACTTTTAAGGTCAAATTAAAAACCGGAACCAAACATATATGACCCGTCCCTACTTTAGGGGGTTGAGATGTTAATTTGGTGAAAAACCCAGCTTTCAAATCTGAAAAGTGCAAACATGCGTCAAAATCCAGCAGTGTGAAGATTTGAGCGGCTTGGACTTGAAGGTGAAAAATGACAGAGATAGATTTGGGTAATGACAAAAAGGAGCATCAAAGAAATAAAGAAAGATAAAAAAAATAAAGGATAATAGTAGAGATTTAGATTTGGGTCGATCCAATTGGGTTACTCCAAATGTTGTGTAATGACAGAAAATAGTATATGTTTAGATTTGGGCCGATCCAATCTAAATTGGATCGCTCCAAATGCTGTGTAATGGTAAAAAGGGGCATCAAAGAAATAAAGAAGATTATGAAAATGAAGGATAATAGTATCGCTGACGGAATTCGAAACTTGAAATTTTAGTAAATAAATTTAATCATGTAAAATATTTAATCATTATATCTAACAGTTCTAATTTTTAACTAAAAATCTAACGGATATTATTCGTTGTATACGAATTTTATTATATTTTGTTAGTGGTTAGAAGATATGATGTCATATTTTTGGGTATGTATTTAGTAAATAAATTTAATCATGTAATATATTTAATCATTAAATTTAACGGTTCTAATTTTTAACTAAAAATTTAACGGAGATGATTCGTTGTATAAGAATTTTTATTATATTTTGTTAGTGATTAGAAGATATGATGTCATGTTTTTGGGTAGGGGTGATCATAAACCGCACCAAACCGCATAAACCGCCCGCACCGCACCAACCCGCACCGCATCGCGCGGTTTTTAATTGTCCGTGGTTCGGTCGCGGTTTGAAATTTTGACAAACCGCGCGGTGCGGTGCGGGTTGCGGTTTAAAGTTTTTGAAACGCGGTTCAAACCGCACCGCAATATTAAATATATTATATAATCATATATATATATAATATTATCATATGTATAATATTATATAATATTATATAATATTATGATATGTATATAAGTCACTATTGTTACAGAGTACTAGCAGAGCAGTAGCAGCAAACATTGGAGCTTTACTTTGCATTTTCTTATTTTATGTTGTACTGGAATTCAAAAGTTAAACTTTCCACTGTATTGTATTATCAAAAAATATTTGTGACTTTGAATTATGTTCCAGAAGTGAGAAGACTGATTCGATTTGACTTTTGTTAACTATCTATTTTAATTTTTCGTGATAATTAGGATTTGGAATTATATATAAATTTATATATAATAACTGTTGTGGAACGAAAAATAAGGTGTGTTTATTGCGTATTGAATGCTAGGGTTAGGGAGAGCTTCGAGCTTTAATGGTTGATCAAGTGTTTCGTGACTTAACTCGGGTCCTCACAAGATGCCTACGTATCTTGCAATATATCAAGAATCAAGCCAAAAAACGTAGTTCTAGGTTGAAGGATCATGTCCTTTATTGTAACGCCCCCAAAATTCACCATCTGTGGACTTGGGTCGCCACTCCGCCAATACCTGACTTAATCCAAGAAACATTACAATACATAATTATCATAAAGGCTTTATCGTACAACAGTGGTTCCATCCCACAAGTCCAAGCATCGACAAAACTCTGAATAGTACAACATAATAATAATTATACAAGATATCGCTAGATACGCCAAACATAGGCAGTCGTCGACAGGGTCGTCGCCTTAGAGGAAAGCATACTAGTTTGACTTCGTGCTCTGGTGCATTTTCTCCTTCCCCTTGAAACGAGAGGTTTCGCCTTTTTCCAACTTTACTGAAAAACAATAATAACAACAAGAGTGAGCAACTAGGTGCTCAGCAAGTCCACTTACTCGCTCTCTCACTAATAATGGAAAAAAGAAAGAAATCAACTCTGGTCAAGAAAGATTTTCATTTGCAGGCAATGTGTCTTGATAATGATAACACTTACTGATAGACAATAACAATCTATCTCAGAACAAAGAAGTTGAAATTGAAAGCTTGAGATACTGGTCTTCCGCCTCTACGATACCCCACAGCGCGATCAACCGCTGTGTCGCAAGTACCGCACACCCGTGATACCCCATAGCACGATCACTACTATGTCGCAAGTACCACAATATCATTCTGCTAGCGTAAAGGTGGTTGAAAAGTCAACCTGGCAACATTTGTGCCAAAATATAAACATTCTCTTTCGATACCACGAGTTTATATTTTCCCCGTGTTGATCTGAAAGAAACCCATGGGCCATCTCCCATGTTGACCAGTGGATTATACGATTATTCCTCCGAATAAAATTGATTGATTTGGATTCATATTCACTTCTGGTCAATCGCCAGTCTACACTTTGTACAAAACCGACCTGGACAATAGGCCGTCACGATAACCTCAAAAGGAATTAATTTATTGTATCGACACAAACAATATGTCAATTCAAGACAATAAAGTAGCAACCTTGAACAAGAAAGGTTCGCGGATCAGAATAAATCTTGTGGAGTCGTCTTGAAATAATAAGAACGACCTGATACGGAATGAAACTTCTAAATACGTTGGAGTAGGTATTTTAGAGGAACTTCTGATGATATATCCTTCATCTCTTCACTATTCTGCGTATATCTACTTTGATTCGAACAATGAATCAAATTTAATTATCGAAATAAAGTTTATCGAATATGAACAATAAATCCGTTTGAAGTCAATGAAGATCTAACTACCTCGATATATGAGTGTAATTATAACTGTATAATAGTTAAGGTTCATCTCGAACAATAAGGTGCCCTAGAATTCAATCAAATTACGTTCTATAAATTTTAGAGAACATTTCTATAATTTTCTAAACAAATATTTTGATAACAGAATATTTTATCACGAACTAGCAATTTAAACAGATAATTCAATATCATAATATTTCAGCATATCTCGAAATTTTTCAAAAGGAGTGAGGGTCAGAAGGAACTTGCCTCGGTCTCGCAGTGCAGAAAAATGCAGATAAAATTATACTCTACCCGTGGGCTCGACTTCGGTCTACGGCTCGAGAATTAGGCACTAACAATGTCAACCAGAAAATACGTGAGCGATTCGCCAGAATAAAATACTTCTCAGCCGATAATAATAATTAAATATAATAACATAACTCTCGAAATCTGATCTGTAATTAACGGATAATAAACCCCTGATAAATAAATCTCTCTTCGAACCACAAAAATAAACCCGCAAGATTTATCGTATATCCGACTTAATAAGAAATACGGCTACGCCGATGCTCCATGTCTAACGTCTCGTAAATAATTTAACTTTCTAATTATTCTCAAAATAATCCGACAATCCATTTTTATTCAATTTAATCTGTAATTAATATTATTAATCTCACTAACTAATTTCTCTTTCATTTTTAATCTCGTAATTAATTTAAAAATCATTCCAATTATAATCTCTAAAATAATTCTGCTCGATCCTGTTAATTAAATAATCCGGATCGCTATTTATAAGTATTAAATAAATCTGCTTTTTATTCCAATTATCCTTCGTTTTACTGACACAAATAATAAATCTCTCAATTTTGTCCAACAATCATCAAATGATTATTTTTAACAAATTAAAACTAATTACTCCATTTTTATCAAACTCCTTTTATTTTATAAAAAAAAATATTCTCATTTCTCACAATTTAGATAATAAACTAATTTTTAACATTTTTCACCCTTTTTCATTATTAATCAATCATTTCTCTCAATTTAATAATATTTAACCTCTTTTGTTATTATCTCTTTATTTATTTTATATATAAATAAATATGTATATATATATTTATTTATTGTTACGTTTTTATTCCGTTTATTACTCGAAACAGACAGACAGAATTTTCCACGCGTGAACCCCACGCGCCTCCACCTCCGGCTGCCGTCCCTCCCCTGGAAACTCTCTCCTCCCCAAACCCGTTTCTCTCTGCAAATCTCTCTCTCAAATCTCTCTCTCTCCCTCCCTCTCTCTCTCTCTCTCTCTCTCTCTCTCGGCCACAACATCAACATCTCTCCCTCCTCTTCTTCTTTTCTCTCCACAATCTCTCCGATAACATACAACCACAACTCCTCCCTTTCTTTTCCGTCAACAACACAGCCCCCTCCCCTTACAACTTCGATTCAAGCCGCAATCACCATCTCCTCTTATCCCCCCCCTCTCTCTCGCACCTCACTCTCTTAATTTCTCCGCTCTCTCCCGTCCCTCTATCTCTCTTCCCCCTACAATTTCTCATCCGAAAACAGACCAACACCACCACCGCAGCGGTGGTGGTCGAAAGCAACCACGATTAATCGGAAACCACATACACAATATTCACAGATAATACACCGACACCACCCAATCGCCACAACCAAACCCAGAATTGACAGCGACGCAGTCGACCAAAGAAAAAAAAGAAAATTGATAGAGGAAAGAAAAGGAGACAAAGAAAGGAAAGGAATGATTGAAGAAATAAAAGAAAAACAATGTTATTCTACCTGATGTTTTTTGTTTTTGTAAAGGTGTGGCCGAATTTTGTTGATTTAAAAGGGGGCAGAAACGGGACTATAACAGGAAAAGGGAAGTTAGAGCTTCTTTTTTCTTTTGTTTTGTTTCTGTGGAAACGAAAGTGGTAACACTGTATGAAAAAAAATATGAGGTCGGGCTTTATCTGTTCTCAGTTTGTAAAGCTGTAAAGGGAAACAAAACGTGGGTGACATAAAAAAAGAAAATGTGCTGGAATGTTTTGTGTTTTGTGAAAGAATGTCTCGTGTCTGTAAAAAGAATATCGTGTTTAGGAAAAGAATTACTCGAATATTGCGATCGAGAAATGCTGCCTCCTCCTCGTGTTTAACGACCCGATCAGTTAAAACCGAAACATTATTATCGTCGATTTTCCTGCTGGATAATTATAACGAGACCCAAATTCGTTCTCAAAAAAAAATAATAATAATAAATTCCGCGACTTAAAATTAATATCCGCCCAAAAATTAAAATTCTATTCTCCTAAATTTTCAAATTTTAATAAATACCTAATAATTATAAATAAATAGATATAATAAATATTTGTTCATATATGAATATAAAATTTTAAAATTTAACCAAAAATACGCTAATTAAATATATTAATGCATCGTCCTTAAATAAATTTAAATAACGAGTAGAAAATATTATTCGAAAATTTGCGGTTATTACAGCCTTCCCCCCTTAAAGGATTCCGTCCTCGGAATCAAAACTAGGCACTAAACAATTCAGGATACTTAATTCGCATTTCGCTTTCTAATTCCCACGTAGCTTCTTCCACTTGATGATTTTTCCAAAGTACTTTCACCAGATTTATTTGCTTAGTCCTTAACTCTTGCACCTTGTGATCCAGAATCTGTACTGGTTGCTCTTCGTATGTCAGATCAGGACGAATTTCCACTGGATCGTAGGTTATGACATGTCTAAAATCGGAATGGTACTCTCTTAACGCAGAAACATGAAATACGTCATGAATATGCTGGAGGTCTGGAGGTAGGGCCAACTGGTAAGCTAGGGGTCCTATCTTCTTGAGAATCTCAAAAGGTCCTATATATCTGGGACTCAATTGGCCTTTCTTTCCGAATCTCATTACTCCCTTCCAAGGTGAAACTTTCAGCATCACTTTATCTCCCACTTCGAATGCTTTGTCCTTTCTCTTTTGATTCGCATACTTCTTCTGCCGATCCTGAGCTGCAACTAACCTTCTTCGAATCACTTCGGTTGCTTGCTTAGTTTGTTGAAGTAGTTCTGGCCCTAGTATCTTTCCTTCCCCTACTTCATCCCAGTATAACGGTGATTTGCACTTTCTTCCGTATAGCGCTTCGTATGGTGCCATGCCTATGCTGGAGTGGTAACTATTGTTGTAAGCAAACTCGACTAGGGGCAAATGCTCATCCCAACATCCTTTAAAATCAAGTGCACAGGCTCTTAACATATCTTCAACTGTTTGAATCGTCCTTTCACTTTGTCCGTCGGTCTGTGGATGATATGCAGTGCTCAGATTTAACTTCGTGCCTAGACATTCCTCTTCCAAAATCGTGAAGTAAAACGGGCATCTCTATCAGAAACAATTGAAACGGGCACCCCATGACGAACCACAATTTCCTTTAGGTATAGGTTCACCAATCTTTCAACAGAGTACTTATCACTGATTGGTAGGAAATGCGCAGACTTAGTGAGTCGGTCAACAATAACCCAAATTGCATCATGGCTGGCTCTAGTTCGGGGCAATCCTACGACAAAATCCATGGTAATATGCTCCAATTTCCATTCGGGTATCTCTAAGGGTTGTAAAAGTCCACTTGGTCGTTGATGTTCTGCCTTCACTTTCTGACAGGTTAAACACTTACTTACCCATTCTGCAATCTCTCTTTTCATGTTTGGCCACCAATAGTTTTGCTTGATGTCCTGATACATCTTCGTGCTCCCGAGATGAATAGAGTACCTCGAATTATGTGCTTCGCTCAAAATCTCTTCCTTTAATTCTGCAACATTCGGTATCCAAATTCTAGAAGCAAATCTTTTAATTCCCTTGACATCCTTTGGACTTTGAAATTCTTCTCCTGTTAACTGATCCCTCTCTTCTTCCATCACTTTCTCTTGACAACGACGAATCTTTTCGATTAATTCTGGTTGTAAGGAGATTTCATATACTCTTTCATTGGTTTGAACAGGAATCTTAATCTCCAAGTCAAATCTCTCAATTTCTTTGATCAATTCCTTTGACGATACTACCATCTTAAGTCTTTCTTTTCTACTTAGCGCGTCTGCCACCACATTGGCCTTCCCTGGATGGTAATTAATCGAACAATCATAGTCCTTGATTAATTCTAACCACCGCCTCTGTCTCATATTCAATTCTTTCTGGGTGAAGATATATTTTAGACTCTTATGATCCGTGTAAATCTCACACTTTTCTCCATATAAATAGTGTCTCCAGATCTTTAATGCAAAAACAATTGCAGCTAATTCGAGATCGTGAGTTGGGTATCTTATCTCATAATCTTTTAACTGTCGAGAAGCATAAGCAATTACTTTTTCATGCTGCATCAATACGCATCCTAAACCCTTATGGGAGGCATCACTATAAATTACAAAATTTCCCGTATCGTCTGGTAACGTCAAAACTGGGGCAGACCTACACATTTACGACGATTTCCCGTATCGTCTGGTACCGTCTTGGTTGTAAAGTGTGGAGCGACCTACACATTTACGACGATTTGCCTTATTCAAGGTACTAATTTGTGCTTGCTTTTTAACAATTTCGGCACTTTTATAGAGCTTTCATGCATTTTTAGCATAAATTATCGCTCGAAAATATTTCTATGATTTTCCTCGTATTTTTCTGTACTTTTCCTAATATTTTAGGAATTTTCGAGTACCCACAGGTATTTTCGTTAATTTTTCCTAATAATTTAGGAATTTTTCGGGTACCCACTGGTATTTTTCTTAATTTTTCCTAATAATTTAGGAATTTTTCGGGTACCCACGGGTATTTTTCTTAATTTTTCCTAATAATTTAGGAATTTTTCGGGTACCCACGGGTATTTTTCTTAATTTTTCCTAATAATTTAGGAATTTTTCGGGTACCCACAGGTATTTTTCTTAATTTTTCCTAACAATTTAGGAATTTTTCGGGCACCCACGGGTATTTTTCTTAATTTTTCCTAATAATTTAGGAATTTTTCGGGTACCCACAGGTATTTTTCTTAATTTTTCCTAATAATTTAGGAATTTTTCGGGTACCCACGGGTATTTTTATAAAAATTTCCGAATGAAATATTGTTATGGGGCCCAGCCCAATTCGTGCTTCACTCGGTTTTTCCATTCGGAAGAATTTTTTTTTTTTTTTAAAAAACGGCGTCCGAATGAACAGCCATGGGGCCCAGCCCAATTTGTGTTTCACTCGGTTTTTCCATTCGGCAGTTTACTTTTTTTTTTTTTGTTCCATCCGAATGAGCCACTCGGCTTTTGGCAATTTTGCCTTATGCTCGTTAATTTCGTTCGGCTCCCCTTCTTCTTCTTCTTCTTTTTTTTTTTTTAATTTTCCGAATGAGCCACTCGGTTTTTGGCAATTTTGCCTTATGCTCGGCAATATCGTTCGGCTCCCTTTTTTTTTTTTAAAGCAATTTCCGATTGAAAATTGCTATGGGGCCAAGCCCTTTTTTTGTTTCGGCTCGGCAATTTCATTCGGATTTTGAGCCGTTCGAAAATTTATTTTTCGTACAAAAATTCGAATCGAAAATGTTTGGAGCCTTCTTTCGAAATTCCAAATTTTGAAACTTCCCTCTCCTTTTTTCCGCCATAATTAAGAGCCAATTTTCAAAAAATTTAAAATTTGAAACTCCCCCCAATTTTGACCTGCAACCTTCTATATAAGGTTAAAGTGACCTGCTAGGCTTCCTATAAAAGAGTAGTAGATGTGAACTTCTCATTCACACTTCTCACTCTCAAATTCTCCCATTCTCTCTCAAATTTTTAGATAGTTTTAGAAACTTGAAGTGTTCTTGAGTTTTTCAAATGTTTATTTCTTAAACACTTGAAACTTTCGAAGATTTGAAGATCAAAGGAGGTTTTGCTTGAAGAGTTTGAGTTGTTCTTCACCTAGTTCATCCATTTTTTTGGCATTCAATCCAAAAAGTTCAAGATGGCTGGTGGTTCTAAAGATGTGGCTTCAAAGATTGCTGCTCGATCTCTCGGAAGAGGTAAACCTTCTCCTACTCTTGTTTTAGAGCGTAGGGTTTACTCAATTCCTGAATTGCTAGAGGAGTTAGGAGATGCTTTCCCAAATAATTCACAATTAGATTCTTATCTTTATCCTTCTTGCATAACCGCATTAGATGCTGGTAAATTAGCTGATAAATACGGTATTAGATCTCCTTTCGAGATTGTTCTTCCTGAACCGGGTGATAGAACGTGTAATTGGAGTCCGGAAGATTTGTTTGTCTATGAAGATGCCATTAAATCGGGTCTTAGGTTTCCCATACATGACTTTATAATTCGTTTGCTAGCCGAAATTAGAATTAATCCTTGTCAACTACCCCCCAACTCTTGGAAGGCAATTCTTTGTTTCATGGCATTATGTCTTCAAAAAGGGTACCCCCTTAGTGTCCTTTTGTTTAGGAGTATATTTCTAGTTCGAAATAGTGCGAATACCCAACCAGGTTGGGTTTATATACAGCACCGTCCTGGTGTTCCTCAAATCTTTGATTTCCTTTCCACTCCGGAAAAAAATCCTAACTGGCGGAGGAAATTTGTAATTGTTCGTTGGAGAGGTGGAGATTGGGGCAAATACTTCAAGTCTCAGTTTTGCAAAGTAAAAGATCCGGGGAAATTCGGTAAGATGCTTCTCCCGAGTGAAATTTTGCAACGGGATGAACTTTGTAAAGATAACGGGCATACTCATTACAGAGCTATAATCAAAGAATCTATCCTCCGGGAAATCGGACTTAGTTCAGTCAGTGAAGAGGGTAATTTTTACTTAATGCTTTGGTCTTCATTAGAAATGTACCCGTTCTTAGTTCGCTTTTTGTGTTGTTCTGTACTTTTTCAGCTGCAGCGATGATCGATGCGGAGCTTGGAGTTGGGGGTCCGGATGAGGTCACTCGGAGGTCAACCCTAAGGTTGCACAAGGAAGCTAATCCTTCTGAGCCCCTGCTACCCAGTTTCCTGACTCATAGCCTCAATGCCGACAAGAGAAGGCGAGTGCCCGAGAGTTCGCCCACGGCTGCATTCAAGCCCGGATGGGGCATTTGCGATCATGATTCTATTGGGGGTGATAACAATTTGGCAGCAGAGTGGTCAAAGCACGGAATTCCAATTGCTAATCAGGTGAACATAGTTCTTCGGAAAAATATGATTGACGAGACCGAGGCACAAGGTGCCCACGCCATATTCATGGTTGGTTTTTCTTTATCCCCGCTTTAATTCTATTTTTGCCATAATCTTGTCATCATTCTGACTTATTCTTCTTTTCTCTTTTTAGGCCAATGCTTACTTTCAGTCACTCATCTATCAGTCTAAAGAGCTTCGGGACTCTGAGCAAACGGTCAAGAAGGAAAACAAACGCCTTATCAAAGAGAAGGGAGTGTTGGAGGACCGCAGTCTTACTGCGGAGAAGAGTCTTTCTGAGCTTAGGGCGGAGAATCAGAAGCTCGTGATGGATCGAGCTAGGGCTATTGACGACTACATGGAATCCGAAGACTTCCTAGCCTTTATTGATGATCACGATGATCAAGTCCATCCCGGGGTTTTTGCCAAAGGGTGGAATCAGGCCCTTAGCTCTGTTATTGCTCAACATCCGGGATTGTTTAACCCGGACGTGGACTTCAAATGTCCTTTACCAGTTGTGGGCGCTTCCTCCTCTGGAGTTCAGAATGGGAACCCTATGGACGTTGTCGAGGAGAATGAAGAGACTCAGGATCACAATATTCAGGTAGATGATCAGGAGGCCGAGGAGTAGGCCGGTCTTAGTTTTATCTTAGCTATTCGCCCCTTGCGGCTTATGTCTACTTATGTTTGTACCGAATTTAACCTTCGGGTTCTTAACTTATCTTAGCCATGTCCTTTATGTTTTATGTTTATCGAACTTAACCCTCCGGGGCTTACTTATGTAGTTTTTCCCCTTTGTCAAATTTGTCTTTCACTTATTACTTGTTTATTGCGCTTTTAGAGTTTCCTTAGTATTAAGCCACATGGCTCACACCATCAGGTGCTTTGATACAACATTTGTTTTTCGTGCTTAGAATAACAAAACAAAAAGAACTACTCATACTGAAGGCGAAAACAACTTTTATTAATAAGTGGACAAAGATGTCAATAAACCGGGATCAACCCTTACATAGATACTCTACTTCCTACTCGGAAATCAACTACTCCGTATGGTTTCGTCGACCTTATTTCTACTTCCTACTAGATATAAGTCATATCCTATGCAAGATAATCAAACATAATAGACTTTGAGGTTTGATGCATGCCAAGTACGAGGCACCTCATTTCCTTCCAATGTCTCCAATTTGTACGATCCACGTCCCAGTGTTTCCTTGACCCGATATGGGCCTTCCCAATTTGGAGCCAGCTTCCCCTTCTGTCCAACTCCGGATGCTTCAATCTTTCTAAGTACTAGGTCCCCCTGACGGAAGAACCTTTCTTTCACCCTTAGGTTATAGTAGAAGGAGGCTTTCTTCTGATGTTCAACATTCCTAGCATGAGCTTCATCTCTTACCTCGTCTATCAAGTCCAAGGCTAATCTCATCCCTTCCTCATTGGTATCAGGTTCAAAGGCTTCGACCCGCGGAGATGCATGCATGATCTCTACAGGTACCACAGCTTCAGTCCCATAGGCTAGCATGAATGGGGTTTCCCCAGTAGTTACTTTGCACGTGGTTCGGTATGCCCAAAGGATGGGTAACAACTCATCAACCCAAGTGTTTCTTGAACGCTCCACTCTTTTCTTGAGTCCATCTAAGATTATCCGGTTAGCAACTTCAGCCTGCCCATTGGCTTGAGGATGTGCTACCGAGGTGAAACGGAGATCGATACCGTTCTCCTCACAGTAGTCTCTGAACTCCTTATTATTGAATTGTAGCCCATTATCCGTTACCAAGACTCATGGGATTCCATACCAACACATGACGTTTTCCCATAGGAACTGTGCGACCTGCTTGGTTGTGATCTTGGCCAAAGGCTTAGCCTCAATCCACTTAGTGAAGTAGTCGATAGCCACAATCAGAAACTTCCTTTGTGCGATGGCCATAGGGAACGGTTCGAGTATATCCATTCCTCACATAGCAAAGGGGATGGGTGAATTCACGGATGTCAACATCTCAGGTGGTTGCCTAACCACTGGTGCATGCTTTTGGCATCGATCACATTTCTTCACATATTCTTTGGCATCAGCCATCATCTCAGGCCAATAAAACCCAAGTCTGACAATCTTGTGAGCCAGGGCCCTGCCCCCCATGTGCTGCCCACAGATTCCTTCATGTACCTCTTCAAGTGCCGACCTAGCTTCTTCGGGTCTAAGGCATTTCAAATATGGGATTACATAGGATTTCTTATAAAGAATTCCTTCAATCAATGCATACCTCAAGGCCCTTACAGACAATCTACGTGCTTCCAAGGCATTATTCGGGAGCCAACCAGTCTCGAGGTGCATCTTGATTGGATCTAACCAACACTCCCTGGTGCCAATGGGTGCCACCAACTTCGAATCTATGGTGGCGGTTCTCAGAACTTGGAAGTAAACACTTCCCGAATGATTCTCTATTTCGGAGGAGGCAAACTTAGATAGGGCATCTGCTTTGGTATTTTCTTCCCTAGGAATGTGCTCAATGTGACATTCTTCGAATTGAGTCATTACTGCCTTCACAAGTCTTAAGTATTTAGCCATGGTTTCATCCTTTGCTTCAAACTCTCCATTGACTTGTGCCACCACCAGTCTTGAGTCTCCACACACCTTCAAATTCTTAACTCTTAAGGCCCCATCTAGGCCAAGTCCGGCTATCAGAGCCTCATATTCTGCTTCATTATTAGTAGTCGGAAAATCCAACTTTAGAGCCTATTCAATTGTGAATCCTTCGGGACTTTGTAGGACAAGACCTGCACCACTTGTTTTTGTTTTTGATGCCCCATCAAAATAGAGCACCCAATATTCCTTCACGGACTCTTCATCCTCTTTTATCAGCTCATTGTCTTCCTGAGGTATATCCTGCCCCCCGACTTCTTGGTTGTCAATGGTGCATTCAACTACGAAGTCAGCTAGCGTCTGTGCTTTAATGGCCGTCCTTGGCTTGTATCTGATGTCAAATTCTCCTAGCTCAATTGCCCACTTAATGAGCCTACCACTGGCCTTTGGGCTATGCAAAATGTTTCTTAGAGGTTGTTCAGTAAGAACC
The DNA here is from genome assembly GCA_036435485.1 of Saposhnikovia divaricata. Lineage (NCBI taxonomy): Eukaryota > Viridiplantae > Streptophyta > Magnoliopsida > Apiales > Apiaceae > Saposhnikovia > Saposhnikovia divaricata. The sequence goes on from CM071599.1 coordinate 43,406,676, forward strand.
TCAATCTTATGTGCCTGAAAGTATGGTCGTAGCTTCCTTGAGGATGTTACCAACGCCAAGGCAAACTTCTCAATGGTGGAGTAATTCAACTCTGCTCCATGCAAAACCTTGCTCACATAGTATACGGGCCTCTGAATCTTAGTTTCCTCCTTCACAAGCACGGCACTCACTGCTTGATTTGATACTGCAAAATATAAGTAAAGGATCTCTCCTTCATTTGGCTTTGCCAACAACGGGGCCTCGCCCATGTATTTCTTCAACTGCTCAAAAGCCTCCTGGCTTTCTTCGGTCCATTCAAAGTTCTTTACCATCTTCAGAGTTTTGAAGAATGGCAGACACTTGTCCCCGGATTTTGAGACAAATCTTCCCAAGGCAGCAATCCTTCCTGTCAACTTCTGTACATCCCTTATGGAACGAGGTGGTTCCATATCCAGAATAGCTTTGATCTTATCGGGGTTAGCTTCGATTCCTCGCTTCGAGACCATAAGACCCAAGAACTTCCCTGAACCAACACCAAAAGCACACTTTGCCGGGTTTAACATCATCTTATGGTGCCTCAGCACTTCAAATGCCTCACGTAGGTGCCCAATGTGATCTGTCTTGCGTAGGCTTTTCACCAGCATATCATCCACATAAACTTCCATAGTCTTCCCAATGAGATGAGCAAAAATCTTATTTACCAACCTCTGATAGGTGGCTCCTGCATTTTTCAACCCGAAAGCCATCACTAGGTAACAAAATACACCGAAATCAGTGACAAATGAGACCTTTGGAATATCATCCTTGTGCATCTTGATTTGGTTGTAGCCACTAAAGCCATCCATGAAGCTCAACATCTCGTGCCCAGTCGTGGCATCTATCAACATATCGATCCTTGGCAAGGGAAAACAGTCCTTTGGGCATGCATCATTCAAATCAGTGAAGTCTATACACATCCTCCACTTTCCATTGGCATTTTTGACCATTACGGGATTGGCCAACCATTCCGGGAACTGGATTTCCTCAATGAACCCTGCCTCTAGGAGTTTGTCAACTTCTTGTCTTATGGCTTCTTGTCTCTCAGGTGCAAAATTTCCCTTCCGGTCTCGATTCACATTCAAGTTGTGTGTTATCAATTGGGGATCTATCCCTGGCATATCAGCTGTTGTCCATGCAAAGACATCACTGTTGTCTTGCAAAAAGGCAACCAATTTGCTCTTTAAGGGGTCCTTCAGAGATGCTCCTATATATGTGACTTTTTCAGAATCTCCTAACTCCAAAGGTATAGGAATCAAGTCCTCTGCTGGTTTTCCTCTTCGTTCTTCGTTCTCTCAAACGTCCATATCCTCAATTGGGAGGACTTACCCCCCAGTTCCATCCGGCCTCAGTGCGGCCACATAACAACTTCTTGCCATTTTTTGGTCTCCTTTCTCTTCTCCTACACCGTTTCTGGTTGGGAACTTTATCTTTAGATGATAGGTGGAGGCAACCGCCTTAAAAGAATGAAGTCCCGTTCTTCCTAGGATAGCATTATAGGTAGACGTAGCTTTAATAACTAAGAAATTTAACATCTGAGTGGCCTCCCGTGGCTCCTGCCCTATGGTCATAGGTAACTGAATCGTCCCTTCAACTTTGGATTCAACTCCGTTAAACCCATATATGGGCATACTTGATGGCGTCAATTGAGCCTCAGTATACCCCATCTTCAAAAAGGCATCGTGGAACAGAATGTCCACGGAAGCTCCATTGTCTATCAAGACTCTCTTCACCTGGGAGTTGCCGATCACTGGAGAAATTACCAATGGGTCATCATGGGGGAATTTCACCCCTTCAAGATCCGTATCATCGAATCCAATTGAGACTTCTGTCTTTGCACGCTTCGGTGCTTCCCCAATAATGTGCATTACTTCTCGTGCATACGCCTTTCTGGAATTCCTACTCATCCCGGCTGTTGTTGGTCCACCAAAAATCATGTTTATTACTGGCCCTCGGGGCTGTGGGTTGCGATTGCGGTCATCGTCTCTCCTATCATAATCCCTTCTTGGGTTTCCTTGATCTCCGTCCTTGCAGAATTTACTCAATCTCCCTTATCGAATGAGGAACTCAGTCTCGTCTTTCAATTGTCTACAATAGTCAATGTCATGTCCTACATCCTTGTGAAATCGACAATATTGATTCTTGTTTCTCTTCTCAGGATCTGTCCTCGGTGGCTTCGGCCATCTTACGTCTCTATCTTTCTCTATATCTAACAGGATTTGACTTCTTGGAGCATTCAATCTCGCATAATCAGTGAATCTTTGTCCGGGACTGCCTTTTTTAGGGGCTGAATCAGAATCTCGGCCCGTGCGCGGGTACTTATCCTTAGCATCATACTCTTGCTCCGTCTTCCGCTTCTTAGGATTGTCACCGTTCCCAGTGTTCCCCGCTCCTGACTCTTTCTTTAAACTATCCTCATCTTTGATGTACTTACTCGCCCTTTGTTGAAGCTCAACCATGTTCTCAGGGGGATGCTTGGCCAATGACATCTTAAAATAAACGTTCGAAGTTCCATTTTGCAAAGCCACCATGGCCACTTTGTTTTCCAGGTTAGTAATGTTGAGTGTCTCCTTAGTGAACCGTTTGAGGTAATCCCTAAGACTTTCATTCTTTCCTTGTATCACTGTCATGAGGGATGCAGAATCTTTCTCATGAATTCTTCCACCAATGAACTGACTGACAAAAGCATTGCTTAACTCATTGAAAGAGGCAATAGAGTTTGGTGGTAGGCGACTGTACCATCGTTGTGCCATGCCCGCTAGGGTTTGGGGAAACGCCCTACACTTCAAAGCGTCGCTGGCGGGTTGTAACAACAAGGCATTAGAAAACGTCCTTACATGATTGGCAGGATCCCCTGTTCCATCATAAGTCTTTATGGTGGGCATTTTAAACTTTCGAGATATGTGAGCATTCATCACTTCTTCCGTAAAGGGAGGAGTTGGATCATCAGGATCTCCAAGCTGCATCAGGTCTTTAGGATCGCTTTTGGGGATTTCCACCCTAGTGTTTCTATCTCTTGGGACTTCGGTCCTCCTATGTCTCCTTGGGGTTCCTTCCAAATCAACAAAAGGAATTTCTCCTCCTGTTGTTGGTGGGGGTCTATTCTGATTTTGTCTTCGCTGTTCCCTTTCTATGTCCTCCTTTAGTTTTTGGATCTTGGCCTCATGAGCCTTGATTTTTTCAGCAGCCGTTAAGGGAGGTCGATCATGAGTTCTTCGGCGTCCAATAGGTTCCTTACTTGGACGACGTCTCCTTGGGGCTTCATCCCTATCTTCTTCCGAGGATGAGTCATCATAATACGGGCCTGAGTAGTCATAGTATTGCTGGCCTTGATTGGGTCCTAAACCTCTGATGTAAGGTGGATTGTATGGCTCGTGTATCTGGAGGGCATGACCGTTTGGTCCGGCCTGGTATGGGGGGTAGTTGGGTAACCCATATATCGAGTTCGTGCTTGCGGGGATTACGGTAGTAGAGATCCGAGCGATGGGGGGAACGGATTGACCTCCAAGAGGGGAGACTACCATCTGTAGGGGATTCGTCCCTTGAGTAGAGGGATTCGTCACCGAAGGCAACGATCCATGAGTTTGCGCTTCAGTTCCTTGTGGCTGAGTGATCAGTGGTTGAGAACTCGCCCCCGGGGGCACTTGTTCCCCGATCGGGGGTGCGGTGGTGTTAGTGATGGTTTCAGAAAGTGTTGGTGTTCTCCGGGTGGTAACCATGGTTGATATCCGAAGTTCCCACAGACGGCGCCAAATGTTGTGGAACGAAAAATAGGGTGTGTTTATTGCGTATTAAATGCTAGGGTTAGGGAGAGCTTCGAGCTTTAATGGCTGATCAAGTGTTTCGTGACTTAACTCGGGTCCTCACAAGATGCCTACGTATCTTGCAATATATCAAGAATCAAGCCAAAAAACGTAGTTCTAGGTTGAAGGATCAGGTCCTTTATATAGGCATTGGATGCCTTGGAGATAGAGTAGAAGTAGGTGTCTTGGTGGGCAAGCCACAGCTTAGGCCCAATTCTAGAGCCTTCTAACAGATAAGAAGATAAGTATTGGAATTATATGCCTTGAAGATCACTCCTGATATGATTTGGTTTCCTTGTTGACTCAAATACGGGGTCTTTTATTTGGCTGATTTTACAGCTACGAATTTATTATCATTATTAAGGTTTTGGGTCTCATAATTGGGCTTTGACCTTGGACCAACTTAGGTTCATTTAATGCAACATTAAATTTGTTTTTAGGGCTTATTTTCAGCCCATATCAATAACTTTTATTGAAGATATGTAAACCGCAGTGAACCGCACCGCATGTGGTGTGGTTTATGCGGTTTTAAACATTCGTGGTGCGGTTGTGGTTTGAGAATTTGACCAAACCGCATATGCGGTTTGGTTTGTGGTTTTAGGAAAAACCCGCACCGCCCGCACCGCGATCACCCCTATTTTTGGGAATGTATTAATTATTGCCATATTATATTTTAAATTAAAAGTCAAAGTGTTTTAATTATAGAGAAAAAAATTACTGAATGAAATATATGATACTTTAGATATTTATAAAAATTCGAACCTTGAAATTTTAGTAAATAAATTTAATCATGTAATATATTAATCATTAGATCTAACAGTTTTAATTTTTAACTAAAAATCTAACGGATATTATTCGTTGTATACAAATTTTTATTATATTTTGTTAGTGGTTAGAATATATGATGTCATATTTTTGGGTATGTATTTTGTAAATAAATTTAATCATGTAATATATTTAATCATTAGATATAACAGTTCTAATTTTTAACTAAAAATCTAACGGATATTATTCGTTGTATATGAATTTTTATTATATTTTGTTAGTGGTTAGAAGATATGATGTCATATTTTTGTGTATGTATTAATTATTGCAATATTATGTTTTAAATTAAAAGTCAACGTGTTTTAATTAGAGAAAAAAAATTATTGATTGGAAGATATGATATTTTAGGTATTTATTAAAATTCGAACATTGAAACTTCAAAGTGATGACCAGATTTTACACTCATTTTCAAAAAATTGGCCAGACTTTCAATTTTGCAAAATGGTGGCCAAACTTGTCTTTTTCCTTTCAAAAAGGTGGCTGTAGGCGATTTTCAACTTTTTTGGCAGGGGTAAAATGGGAAAAAAAATGTTATTTTACTAAAAATAAATGATAAAAATCACAAAAATTATCCAAAAAATCCCCAAATTAATATGTATCACCATATGATTGGTTATATTCGTAATAATAATAATAATGCCCCCATGCATGCACATAAATTGACTAATTAAATCTTGACAACTCATATTTGTGGATTTTTTGGTGAATTGATGTACATACATGGGGGGCATTATTATTATTATTACGAATATAATCAATCATACGATGACACATATTAATTTAGGAATTTTTGTGGACAATTTTTGGGATTTCTAGCATTTTTTTCCCATTTTACCCTTGTCAAAAAGCTGAAAATCGTTTGCAGCCACCTTTTTGAAAGGAAAAAGGTAAGTTTGGCCACCATTTTGCAAAATTGAAAGTCTGGCCACTTTTTTGAAAATGAGTGTAAAATCTGGCCACCACTTTGAAGTTTACTCTATATTTTATCATTAGATCTAACCGTTCTAATTTTTAACTAAAAATCTAACGGATATTATTCGTTGTATACGAATTTTTATTATATTTTGTTAGTGGTTAGAATATATGATGTCATATTTTTGGGTATGTATTTTGTAAATAAAATTAATCATATAATATATTTAATCATTAGATATAACAGTTCTAATTTTTAACTAAAAATCTAACGGATATTATTCGTTGTATATGAATTTTTGTTATATTTTGTTAGTGGTTAGAAGATATGATGTCCTATTTTTGTGTATGTATTAATTATTGCAATATTATATTTTAAATTCAAAGTCAACGTGTTTTAATTAGAGAGAGAAAAAATTATTGATTGGAATATATGATATTTTAAGTATTTATAAAAATTCAAACCTTGAAATTTTAGTAAATAAATTTAATCATGTAATATATTTAATCATTAGATTTTACAGTTCTAATTTTTAACTAAAAATCTAACGGATATTATTCGTTGTATACGAATTTTTATTATATTTTGTTAGTGGTTATAAGATATGATGTCATATTTTTGGGTATGTATTAATTATTGCAATATTATGTTTTAAATTAAAAGTCAACGTGTTTTAATTCGAGAAAAAAAATTATTGATTGGAAGATATGATATTTTATGTATTTATAAAAGGTAATATCATCAATTATAACTAAACATCTTTTAATTGAAAAAGGAAATCGGCTAATTATCATTAATTATATTATTAATAGAAAAATGAAGGATAATAGTAGAGGTTTAGATTTGGATCGCTCCAAATGCTGATTAGAGAGAAAAAAATTATTGATCGGAAGATATGATATTTTAGGTATTTATAATAGGTAATATCATATCAGTTATAAGTAAACATCTTTTAATTGAAAAAGGCACTCGGCTGATTATCATTATTTATATTATTAATAAAAAAAGAAGGATAATAGTAGAGCTTTAGATTTGGGTCGATCCAATTGGGTCGCTCCAAATGCTGTGTAATGATAAAAAATAGTGTAGATTTATATTTGGGTCGATCCAATCTAAATTGGGTCGCTCCAAATGCTGTGTAATGACAAAAAGGGACATCAAAGAAATAAAGAAGATTAAAAAAATGAAGGATAAAAGCAGTAATTTTCTTGTGTAATGACAAAAAAGGGCATCAAAGAAATAAAGAAGATTAAAAAAATGAAGGATAAAAGCAGTAAATTTCGAAATGCAATACTAGCATACGTTAGGAATATATTGATATTGATTGATATCTATTATATTTTAAATTGTAATGGTAATCTCAAGCGGTGTAAAATATTGGCAAAATATTTTAAATTGCAGAAAACATCTTAGATAGGTAATTTTAGAATAAGGAAAATTTAGATCTTTTACCTTCACAAATCAAATAACTCCACATCAATTTTGTGATTCCGTATTTAGATCAACCATCTAAAAAATATATTATGTAGTTTTATCAAACAACATAGTTACCATTGAATTATTTATATAATTGGCAGGTTCCTATTGGAGTTGTTACAAGAACAAATAAGTTGTAAAAAAATTTGAGAAAAAATTACAAGAACAAATAGTAGGACATAGATAGAAAAAAATTGTTTTGTTAACAAATATAGGGGTGTTGTTGGAATTTTGAAAGTCACCAAATTTGGTGACCGAGGATCACCAAATCTATTTTTGTCACCAAATTTGTTGATCCAAAACTCATTTGGTGATCTTGGGTCACTAAAATAGTGTGGCATTGGAGTGAGTTTGACAATATATCCATCACTATTATATTGATTTAGTGATGGGTTGTAGTTGCTGTAAGCAGATATTGTTGGTTAGCATTTGCTACAGGTTAAACTCGTGTTGTTGGTATAAAAACAAATGAAACAAATACCCTTTTCTTTTGTTACAGGTCTCTAAGTTCGGCTTTGGCAAGGTTCAGTAGGCTTTTTTACTGTTTTCTTTACAGGGGTATCCCCATTCAAATGTAAGTCCTCTGTTTTTCTTATGCAAAAAATTTTTCCCTAAAGAATCTGATAATTTATAAGCAATGCTGAAAGTTTCTCAAATATCTTAGAGAAATCAATCATATATATGAATTATGTCTGTTAGTCACGTAGCACCAGTGGTCTAGTGGTAGAATAGTACCCGGGTTCGATTCCCGGCTGGTGCAAAGCCATGATGATACTTGCTCCTAGTTGCAGTAGGAAGGGTCCACTGCTGATTCTGAACATAATTCAGAAAAATGGGTAGTTCTGAGCTTTGTTTTACCCTAATTCTGTTTATTTCTATGTGGTTCTTCCATTATTTTTGTTTCTTTTCTTAAAAGCTTCTTGTACTTCTAATTTACTTAAATTCTGAGATTTTCTAGTGGTTTGTGTATGAATAAACTGTATAAAGAGAGAACCATAAACTTCAAACATCCAGTCTGATCTCTTGAGCTCACAGATGAAAGTAGTTTTTCTTTTCACAGGGCTTGGCTTACTGGGTTTTGGTAGGAAAGGATGCAGTTATATTGTTGTCATATTAAGGTGTTTTTTCCCTGATGATACTTTGATGTTGATTTTTGCATATCTTTAATTAATTGGCTGCAATTTCTTAAAAAATAACTGCACAAGTATGTCTTAATCTGGTGGTTACTGACAGCAATATTCTACTTGCTTGCAGGGTACATAGAAGTTTATGACTGATGCATCTCGGTTGGAAGGTACTCCAGTTAAGCAAATTCTGTAACCATGTTCATTCATTAAGTTTACCTATCAATTTATTTCTAGTCGCCAAGCAATCTTATCATCTTATTTACGGTCTTAGCAATATTAAAAGCTGGTTTATACCAAAATATGGCTGGAAAGCTGTAATGTTGATATATCCACGGACTGTTTAGTTGATTAATACTTGTTATAAATTCATAAGTACTAAATTCATCAATCAAGTCAATTGCTTATTTCTAGCTTACTATCAGTTAACCGTAATTACTAATACTAGGACCGTCCGGAAAATTCAGATTTTCCCGCAGAAATCGTCATATATGAAGCTATCTATAGTTATGGAAGTGAAAGAGCATCAAGCATTATGAACCTTGATTGGAATGGTTACAAAAGTTCCAATCAAGGTTCATAATGCTTGATGCCATAATTATATAATTATATTATTACTCCGTATATTATAAGCGAGGTCTAATGGGGACCCTTCTCCATATTATATTATTATGTGAAAAGATGATGTTTACACAGGTTCATACAACTTGCCAGTGCCATAATTATAAGAAGCAGAACATCTTAATTGTCTTTTTTTAATATATTGCTTAATTAAATCCTATACAGAACATCATGTGCCATCATCAACATATTTAAACACTTGAAAAGGTTTAGAGCTGAAAATCAAGTTCAAACTAAAGTTGGGGGAAAAGTTTAGCTCGATTCCAGTTATCATTAATTATAACTTATAGAGTCGCAAATTTTCTGCTAATTAAGAATATATGCAAGTTGCGTTCCGTGCTGTCTTGAAAGTTTGAAATATGACAATTTTTAAAAATACTAGGTTCAGTCATCAAACAGTAAGAAGATATTGTAGGTCAGCAGTCGGCACATGTAACAGGTTGAAATCTCCATGTTGATATCAAATACATTGTAACAAAGACCCTTTTTTTTTTGTTATGGCCCTATAGATCTTTTATATCGGCTTTGGCCAAGGTTCATTAGGCTTTCTGCTTTTGAATAGGTGAGGTGAGGTGAAGAGCTGTTGAGGTGGCATCACATAAATTTCAAACAAAGCACCAGTGGTCTAGTGGTAGAATAGTACCCTGCCACGGTACAGACCCGGGTTCGATTACCGGCCGGTACAAAGCCATGATGATAATTTGCTCCCAGTTGCAGTAGGTAGGGTCCACTGCTAATTCTGAACATAATTTAGAAATATGGGTAGTTCTGAGCTTTGTCTTTTTGCTGCTATTCAAAAGCTTCTTGTACAGCTACTAGTTACAAATTTACTTAACTCTGAGATTTCGTTATGCTCTGTGTATGAATAAATTGTATAAAAAGAGAACCATAAATGCATAAACTTCTATCATCCTGTGTGATGCATTTGAACTCACAGATGAAAAGTGTTTTTCTTTTCATTAATATAGATATAAAAGAGGCAAAAAATGAAATTACAGGGCTTGGCTTACTATGTTTTGGTAGGAAGGGATGCAGTTATACAAACACAACGATGTGCTCTTTCTTCAATAATCTTATTTTACAACGTTTGCGTCTTGTATTGCATTAATAAGTGTGTTCAAGCTGTGAGTTTTAACTATCCTCAGCTAATTTGAGACCTGGAAGACTTTGTTTAGTACTAATTGTGACCCATGCTACAGAACAAATAATTTGAAGAAGCAGCATTGTTACATAATATAGAGAAATAATGAGCATCGGGAATAGAAGGAATTTAGCAATCATTTACTTTGAATCACAGAAAGAGGTAGCAAAGCTCTGGATGCAGCTAGTACGAGGTTTCTTCACTTCCACTCAGTTTATATAATTTTTCTTCAAGACCTTCAAGATTTAACATGTACACATCTCATTTAATGCACACTTGCACAGTAAGCCGAATTAGGAGAAAGATTGATCCGGTATGCCTAGTCTGATAGATAAATAAACTTCATAAAGATCTATAAGTATCTAAATTAACTTACCCAGATCAAGCCCACGAATAAATCAAAGCAATACTCAAAACAATAAATTTCGTGGTTTCGGTTCAAGTAATTTGTATAGAACAAGAAGACACATGCATCTTTTAGCTTTAACACGGTTATTTCTTGCATATGTTTAAATTATCGGCTGCAACTTTTTCATAAATTAACTTTCACATGTCTGTCTCAATTTGGTGGATACTGATAGCAAATTCTACTTGCTTGCAGGGTACAGAGAAGTTTATGACTGATGCATCATGGTTGTAAGGTACTCCAGATTTACAAACTTGGTACAATATTGATACTGTTCATTCATTAGTGTTACCAATCAATCTAGTGCTAGTTGTCGAGCAATCTTATCATTTTATTAAGGTCTAAGAAAGCGCTGGAAAGCTAAAATGCTATGGTATATCCACTGACTATTGAGTTGATTAATATCTGTTATAAATCCTCAAGTGCTGTTCAATCAAGTAAATTGTTTGTTACTAATACTAGGGCTATTAGGAAATTGAAGAATTGCCCCTACAACTCATCATATATGATGCTATCTCTAATTATGGAAATGAAAGTGGTTTCAAGCATCATTTGCCTTGATTGTCATTTTTAGCATGGCACTTTCTTTTCTTTCATGTTTTATGGAGGGCAAACGAGTTTGATAAAAGGGACCCCGCTCCATATTACGGAAAGAAGCAGAACATGTAAAGTGTCTTCTTTTAGTTATTGCTTACTGATTTCTCTATATTCTAAGCAGAATATCCTGTGCCATGATCAACACATTTAAACACTTGAAAAGGTCTAGACCTTAAAATCTAGTACAAATTTAAGATGGGGGAACAGTTTAAAGCTCGACTCTTGTCATCAATAATTATAACTCACCGCAATTTAAATGCTATAATTTGGATTTGAGTATGAAACCGGAATTCTTGATACCAGCAACCAGTAAGAAAAGATATTACTTTGATTTTTCTGCAGAATTTGATCTAAATTTATTTTTGCTGTAGTCTGCAAGCAGTCCCGAGTTGTAGGAAAGGAGGGTCCATTTATGCTAACTTTGCTGCCACACTCGAGTCTTAAATCAAAGATTCCATCACACGTTTCGATTGTTCAGGTCCTGAATTTTGCGGTCCTGGTACTTTCTATTAATGCATAACAACACACCAAAAACTCCTACATTCCTTACAAATTACAACCTAGATACCCCAGTACCTCCTATGTGCAGTACAGTACCTTGAAATGGCCAAGACTTTATAGCATCCACAGCCTTTATTTACGTGTTTCTAATTTTACAAACACTTTTGTCTTGTCAAAAATTAATCAAGCCATGTACCATTTTGTTCATCATTTATTGATGTATGATGAATATATTTCGTTTGTGTCTGTCAATAAACAAACCTAGTGGAAATCTTGTGGAGAATGGTTAAATGAGCTTAAGCTCGAGAACGAACAAGTTTCGTTCGTTTTCTAAGGATTTTAAAGAGTTTGTAAGTGAGCGAACACTGATTTTGCAAACAAGTTAAGCTAAACTAAAAATCTTTAGTGAACAGATTCAAACAGGCTCACATCAAACTTATCATCAGTCAAATTCAGATCGAGCATCACTTGTGGAGTTTGAACATGTATGTGAATAATTAGATTCTTGTACAGTCATCAATCTTGCCTTTAATCTTTCGGTTCTAAATTAAAGTACACCTAGCTACCTTGTCAAAGAAAGTAACTCGAAAAAGATAACAAAGTCACTGGTCTAGATATCTAGTCTAATGTGATTAGCCATTGTTTTGAGGCTTTATAATTTAAGTACGTGGAGGCACCCCCATATGTGACAAATGGAATTCGGTCCCTGGCAGCAACCCACTCAATAATATGCATGCACATTACATGCTTTAGCACCAAATTTGACACTCATAGCCCTCTTTTCTCGAATGCCGCATGCTTATTTCTTCAATCAATCAGGTCTTACGGCGGAGCACTCGTCCACCCATTACCTGTTTTGGACTACTACTGTGGTTTTTTAATTCTTTTATAATTTGATAAGAAAGAACTATTGATTCCAATGTGGTAAGTCATGACGATTGCAAATAGTTACGAAGTGGTACATTGCATACACCAAATTTTAGAATCTATTAATTTACCTGTTCCTTTTGTCCACATCTATCTATGTTCTCTAACCACCCACAAATGGAATAGTTGTACTTAATAATGTCCCAAGATTATTCAAAGGTCGTACCATGTGCACAAGTCTAGGAAAAGTAACTAATCATGTCGATATGACGAATTTAGTTAGAATGATATAGACTGTTCAAACTGGGAATGGTTTCTCGAAGTAGACAATGTCAAATGTGTTATTTTCATGGATTGGTATAATACTATGTCCACTTTTAATATGCTTAATTCAAACTTACTGCGACTTTGATTGATTTAAGGTCCTTCTGCATGATCAACGCATCCATTGACGACCATGACTATTGGGATTTAGGATCTAAACATTCTTCTTTTCTTATTGAGGTACGCATGTGAATGAAAATGTGATTTGATATTTATGATTACTACCAGATTACGAGTCAGAGGCTCTTAGTTGATCGAGTCTTTTCATACAGATTAGAGTGGCATTTGGTCTAGAAAAACTGTGTAGGTACGTACAAAATCCGATGACTCCCGCACCATTGGTTTGCTTTTAATTACATTTGCTATACTTGTGGTGTTGCATCAACCTTTGATTCGTTCAAACAAACACAAATGCATATTAATCATACATGGTAATTACCACAACGTGTGCTTGATACCCATGTGTTACATACTTACATGTTATGCATCCCAAATATTCAATTACATGATTGTTTCTAAATTTTACCAACTATGATGTACATAATAAAATCACATCAAGTTCTAATAATACCGTAAGATTTCAGAAGAGTCGTTCAAATTATAAACCACGTTAACATGGCATGAGGCGTACATTGAAATCAGTTTCGGATCCTAGAAGAACCTCATTAAGATGGCATGAGACGTACGATTAGATTGCAGGTAATGTGGGGAGATGAAAGAGGATAAGATGTCTGTGGTTAAGATTCTATATTCCTTTTATACATGTAGGGCATGAATAATAGCTTCAAATGGTAGAATAAAATATCCTAGACATTGCTAAATGGTAGTAATAAAACAACATGATCTCTGCCTTTGGTCTTGCTGGTTAGAGAGGGCTGCAACAAAAGTTAAATTCAAAACCCGTGTCGATTATAAATCATTGTGAATTACGCGATGGAGATCGAAATGTTAGAATATTATGTGTGAATAAAAATGTAAGTGTAGCAATTTAGCTTGTCTGTAACCAGAATCTGGGGCCCTTAATCCGGTGTGCTTATCAAAAAGAGCAGGAAACTCTTGACAAAAAGACTAGTCCACTCGGCACTCGTAGTTGTGAAATGCAAGTGCCGTCCACTTGGCACTAGTGTTCTCCTACTAATACTATTCCCCCATTGACTTGTACACTATACCAATATAGATAGATTGACAAATAGATGTATGTTAGTAATAATTTAATTATGTTATCTATGGGATTAAAATAGATAAGATTCCCGTTCTGAAGTTTTTTTGTATTTACACATAAAAGAATGTCCCCTGCATTGTGTTAGCAAACAAACGAGTTTACTACTTGCCAAGGGAAACTACAGTTTGTTGAGAGTTGTTTTAGTCTCCATGTCTTTTACATTCGCTCGGTCCCGTCCCAATTAATTATTTACTTTATGAGAGAGTGTTTGAAGATGCATATAAAGTATAGTTCTAAAACTTATTTTTTTAATTTTTTTTGAATAAAAATATTAACATTCTACTTTTACTCAAAATCATAAAATTGTAAAAATAAGTTGCATTTAGCATATACTCCAAATAAGTAAGAATAAGTTGCATTTAGCATATACTCCAAATAAGTAAGAATATTTTTTTCAGAAATATAAACTTCTCACACTAAATTATTTACCTTTCGAAATTACTTAAAGGTAATTAATTAAATGAAAAAGAATCATGAGATTAACCTCAAGAAAGTTTCCTGACATACTTGCTTTTAAAATTTACTGGACCTGCAGGGTTAACTAATAATATTATAAAATTTAAAAAAAAAATTGATTTTACAAAAATGTTCATCCCATTTTTATATATAAAATTGTGTATCTCAGGAAAGTTACCTAACACATATTTTAGTTCCGTAATCTCATTAAGTAACTACTAACCATTGAATTTAGCATATACTCCAAATAAGTAAGAATAGTTTATTGGGTCAAAACTCAAAACGGTGAAAGCGGCAAATAGTAAAAAGCGGCCTTCCGCCAAGGGGGCCAAAAACAACAAACATTTAGCTGGCTAACTGTATCTTGACCGCCTAATTTGTAATATCTTACTATAAATCAAAACTTAAAATTTGCAATATCTTAGGAGTACTAATTTGTAAATAAGTACGAATTAAAATTTAAAGTTAGAAAGCAACGTGACGTTAGCAATATACAGCACCATGGGCCTTAAATTTGTGGATCTTTCGTCCTAGCTAAGTATAAATCAAAACTTAGTTTTGTCCTGGGCTAATTGTCGTGGGGCGGTTACTTATGACCCTACCCGCAACGTTTTACAGTAACTTTGACACTCATTAAAAAATACACATATAAAAATGTACCAAACTAATACTTATTGTATAATGTATTTACGTAAGTATGCTTAATGATAATATAGAGTGTGCACCTAATTAATAGGAGTAAGCATTCTGAATCTCGAATCTAAATTACGCACACCCCATGGAGGGCCGGTCGATAAAGGACATGTAAATTAAGCCAAAAGGTTGGCAAAGATTTGTACTTTTACACTTAATCCTAAACACCTCGAAAAGGCTAAGATTGGCCCGGCCGTCCAACATAGTAAGGGCCTGTTTGGCATCGACTTTAAATAAGTTCTTAAGGACATATTTTCGGTTAAAAATTTTATATTTTGATAAAAAAAAATTATACAAGTATTTAATATATGTTTAAAATTCCATAAGTTGCAAAAAAAAAGTTAAATTTTTCAGAAAAAAGTTAGGAATCTCTAACTTTATCTTTAAATAAGTTGACTTATTCTAAAAAATAAGTTCCCCAAACATCCCGTAAAACTCCCTTTAAATACCACACTTGTAGTTCCTCATAAACCCCCTCTAAAATCATCAACTACCTTCTCTTCTTATACTCTCTGTCTTTCATACACAACAACAGATACAAAAATGTGTCAACTAACTTCTTCTCCTCGGTGTTGCGAATGTAAGATCGATCAATCTTCTTATCTTATCATACCAGATTGTAAGAACCCCGAACCCGACATGTTCACTCATTTGATCCCTAACACCCCAACAACGAATACTAAGAAACAAACACATCTTTCTTTGGCTATCAAAGAAGCCTTTTCGATTTTAAACATAGCGCTTCCCATGATTCTCACCGGCCTTCTTTTGTACTCTCGTTCGATGATCTCCATGATTTTTCTTGGCCATTTAGGCGAGCTAGCGCTCGCTGGTGGCTCCCTTGCTGTTGGTTTTGCCAACATTACTGGTTACTCAATTCTCTCAGGTCTTGCTATGGGAATGGAACCTATTTGTGGCCAAGCTTTTGGTGCTAAGAAGTACACACTTCTTGGCCTTTCGTTGCAACGAGCAATTCTTTTGTTACTTGTTACTTCTTTTCCGGTGGCTATTTTGTGGCTCAACATGAGGAAAATTCTCTTATTTTGTGGTCAAGACGAAGCTATAGCTATGGAAGCTCAATCATATCTTTTGTATTCTCTCCCGGACCTCTTAGCTCAATCCTTATTGCATCCCTTGAGAATCTACCTCAGAACACAGTCAATAACTCTGCCTTTGACATTTTGTGCCACCCTGTCAATAATTCTGCACATTCCTGTAAACTATTTACTTGTTATTAAACTTGGTCTCGGAACAAAAGGCGTCGCTCTAAGTGGAGTTTGGACAAACTTTAATCTTGTAGCTTCGTTGATAATCTACATACTTATATCTGGCATTTACAAGAAAACTTGGGATGGATTATCCAGAGAATGCCTTAAAGGATGGAAATCTTTATTGAATTTGGCAATCCCTAGCTGCATTTCGGTGTGTCTTGAATGGTGGTGGTACGAAATTATGATCTTGCTTTGTGGGCTGTTAGTCAATCCAAGAGCCACCGTTGCATCAGTGGGAATTCTAATTCAAACCACAGCACTTATCTACATTTTTCCATCTTCTCTCAGCTTCAGTGTATCAACTAGAGTTGGTAACGAATTAGGCGCCAACCGACCTGCAAAAGCCAAGCTTGCTGCCATTGTTGGCCTTTCTTGCAGCTTTGTGCTGGGATTTTCAGCACTTTTCTTTGCAGTAAGTGTAAGAAATGTTTGGGCAACCATGTTCACCCAAGATAAAGATATCATTGCATTGACTTCCCTTGTTTTGCCGATAATTGGCCTGTGTGAGCTAGGAAACTGCCCACAAACAACTGGTTGTGGAGTGTTAAGAGGAACAGCTAGGCCTAAAATTGGCGCAAACATAAACTTAGGTTGTTTTTACTTGGTGGGAATGCCAGTAGCTGTGGGATTAGGATTCTACTTAAAACTCGATTTTCAAGGACTATGGTTGGGTCTATTAGCTGCACAGGCTTCATGCGCTGTGACAATGTTGATCGTAATTGCTCGAACCAACTGGGAAGTCCAGGCAGAGAGAGCTAAAGAGCTAACTGCAGGAGCTGCAGTGGTTGTTGATCAAATTGTGGAGGAGGAGGAGGAGGAGGAGAAGCCACTCAAAGCTGAAAATAAATATTATTCTTTATGTTAATGAGATAAATTAGTTAGTGCATAATTAAATATTTACCAGTTTAATTTATTTATTTTTTTCTTGGGGGAGAAGAGAGAGGAGTTTGGAAATTAAGGCTATAGCTAGTTCCAAGGAATTTTGTGCTGTTGGCTGAAATCTAAAATCACTCCTGAATATAACAGGAAAGAGCATGTAGTGAAGGGGACCAGTTTGCAATTATATTGCAATTATATATGCAAGTACAGAGGAAGTAGTAATTAATTGAACAGAATTCCTCAGCAGATGCCACTCTCAGCTTTGTCTATTAATTAGTACTACTGTTTAATCATGGTACTAGTAATAATTAAAGAGTAAATTTATCTGAGCACACACAAAATAAGTTAATTATTTACATCCTGGGCATTATAACTATATCCAGCAATTTTTGCCTACGTTAAAGAAATACGGCAAGAAATTGACACAAAAAGTGTAGTGTTGAGTTTTAAAACACGAACCAAAGTAAATACATGCTATGACATAAAAGTCCAATATAATTAATTAAATAAACTAATTATTTATTATTTTATGAAGAAAAAGGTGAATTCAAAAGGTTTTCTAAGGGGTTGTATTTAGTGTATACTACAATGACATTTTTTGTGATATTAATTTTTCCTATCTGAATTTACATAAACACCCTTATATTTATTTTGGAAATTTTTTTAACTTCAAATTGAAATCATTCTCAAACTCAATATTATATATTTTAATATGTTATAATAACATAATTTATATACAATTTTAATAATAGAGATTTAAAATGAAATATTATATATATATATATATTATCATTTAATATGCATAAATTAATTAACTATCAATATTTCAACATAATAAAATATGAATTTTAATTTATTTTATTCATTTCGTGACATTTTGTTTACAATTGTCTCGTCTATTTTCTATGCACAAAAAGTTTGATTTTTATTTTTGTATCATTTCTTCTTCTTTTTTTTATCACTTCTTTTTTTTTTTTCTCTATTCATATTTGAATTTTGGATATACCAACTATGAATGTAATAACATATATTACTTTAATTTTAAGATAATTTATTTTTAATTTTTCAAATATGAGTGTCATGTATGGATTTTAACACGATGGTGTATTCTTATTCCTTGCTATCATACTAAAGTCAAAATTATTTTTTAATCCATAATATAAATCTTACTGAGCAATAAAATAACATATATTATCAAATAATACGTCATCATACTAATTTAACATGCATTAGACTAAAACATAAAAGCGCATTTATTTATGTTCAAGCAAGATAACATGCTTAATCAATTACCAGTCATTAGGTGGCTATTGCGTGCATCGTCTGCTTAGATAATTATGAAGAAAATAAGATTATAGATTGTTGAATAAATTATCAAAACCTCAAGTTCTGGCACAATTGGAGTTTTCTATAGTAAAATATGATTTTAGTTGTATTAAAGAAAAAAGATAAAGAGGAAATATAAGGTGAATTGACTCAATGAGTGAAGTCACAATGTGTGGGGCAGGCTAATTGTCTTATTATCACTTATCAGGAAACTGTAGATCATTGACATTATAGAAGAATAATATAAAAAAAATAAAATATGAGTACTACATAAGTAAATACCAAGTCTAGAGAATACAGAGTGTTTTTGAATCTTTTTATGATTAGACTTGAAACTGTGTCTTAATTTATGATTAGACTTTTAAACTTCAAAGTCTATGAGACTAAGGGTTCCTTTTATTCGTTTGGATTTGGGGTTGAGAAAGATTGGAAATTTAAAATTTTGTTTTTAAAAATAAAGTGTTGCATTTTAAATTTAATGTGTAATATTATTTTAATTCTTTTGTAAATTATCAAAAATCAATATTTTATTTTTAAAATTTTCTAAAAAATAAAATTTTTAAATTTTAACCATATCCAATCCAATCCTTTTCAACCCCCAATCCAAAGGATCCTAAAACTAAAAGATTACACACATCAATACATCATCAGCATATGGTGTTAAAAACAGATCCCCAAAAGTCACATTTGTACTAGAACTATAACTAGAATTCTTTGTTTGAAGGAAGAGCCGCTGGCATTAGAAAAATCAGAGGATGACTGTGACTGTAGTGATGAAGAATCCTGGAGTCAGCTTTGTAATTAATTTAATCTTAAACCACTCCTAAATTCTATGTGCTTTCTATAATGTACTTGAGCCTAGCAGACAACAGCTGCATCTACTAATGTACTCCTTCTTTTTAAGGATCGGATTATATGAATCCTACACCAAGTTCCAACATGTTCTGCTGGCTAATTGCCAATCCTAAATAGTTTAACATAATACTTTAATTCTTTTAAAACATTTTATCTATTACTCCCTCCGTCCCGACAGATTGTTTACGTTTGCTTTTTGCACGGAGACCAAGGATTATGATTAAAATAAGTGAAGTAGTGGGTGTAATAGTAATTTATTGTTAAAATAAGTGAAGTAGTGGATGTAATAGTAATTTTATTGTTAAAATAAATGAAGTAGTGGGTGTAATAGTGTAAAGTATTGTTAAAATAAGTGAAGTAGTGGATGTAATAGTGTTAAAACTTACTATTTTAGGAAACGTAAAGAATTGGTTGGGACGTCCCAAAAAGGAAAGTGTAAACAATTGGTTGGGACGGAGGGAGTATTCAGTACTAGATTATAACACATGTGATATGTGATGCACAGAAGATTTTAAATATTTTTATTTTAATATATAATTTTTTTATTTTTTTATTTATAATTTTAATATTTGCTTTTTAATTAGTAAAAAAATAAATTATATAAGATAATAAAATATAATAATGCGTATTTGATAGTATTCTAAATGATAATTTTTTCTTGTATATTGAAAATAGATAAATAACTTTTTAAATTTAATATGTTGTTGACGGGAATTGAATCTTGAAATTCTTGGAATATTTTATAATATAATATAAATCTTTACTAATAATATGATGAAAATAGATAGTATAAATTTTTAACTAAAATATGCTGTTAAGGGGAATCGAATCTTGAACTTCTAAGAATAGTTTATAAGATGATATAAATATTTAATAATAATATGTTGTTGACGGGATTCGAAAGTTGAACCTATAAGAGTATTTTATATATTATAAAAATAATATTCTTCACATCCAATTCTCATGAATTTGTCTTAAAATCCAACGGTTGTTATTGAGTGCACCAAAAAAAGTGTACCAAACTACCAACCAAATATACCGTATTCTGTTTATAATAGTATAGTACAAATAGATAATATAATATAAATCTTTAAAATAATATGGTGAAAATAGATAATATAAATTTTTAACTAAAATATGTTGTTGAGGGAAATCGAACTTTAAATTTTTAGGAGTAGTTTGTAAAATGATATAAATGTTTAATAATAATATGTTGTTGATGTGATTCGAACCTTGAACCCATAAAAAATATTTTATATTATAAAAAGAATATTCTTTATATCCAACGGTTCTCATGAATCTGTCTTAAATCTAACGGTTGCTATTTGAATGTACCAAAAAAAGTGTATCAAACTAACATCAAATATAGTATAGTATAGCATAATATAATATAGTATAGTATAGACAGATATAGTTTATATCTTTTTCATTCTTGTAAATTTTAAATTGTTTATTTTATCTTTAGGAATAATAGTCCTAAAGTCCAAAATCTCGATGAAAAGATACTTGGATAATCGAATTTGTTTGTATTTATCTTTTCATTTAAAGAAATCAGAAAATCCGTTTATACAATTTTCGAGTCACCTTCCATGGATGTTCATATAATTTATTGTTTTAGATGTTTATAATTTTGAGAGACTAATAATTAGGTTAAGTTCGTACCAGAGATCTCTTGTTATACCTGCCATATTTCCATGTACTTGTCAAATGTCATTGTCATTTCGAATACTCATGCATCCATATATACACTGTTAATATATATATATATATATATATATATATAGTCAAAATTATAATAGTAAATGATTAAATCGTCGAAATTAAATCTTATTGTCCTAATTAATGCATGACAATAAGCAATAGCTTATAATGTTTGCTTCTACATGCAATAGTTGATAATGTTGAGGATCGTTGTTAGACCTTAAACATAAGTTGGACAAAAAAAAAAATTCGAGTTAGATATTTAGAAAAATTGTTACGTACAAGATGGGATTGAAGCAATGTAATTTATAACAACTTGCGGGGGATGATCAAAGACCACGTGAATGTGAGTCAAACCAGAGATATGCAAAATAGAAAATGAACGACGATGAGTATTCTCCTGAGATTATGATCTCCCAATTTCATGCATCCGGTTTCTAGTTTATCCTCGCAGGCCACAAAATCATGCTAGTAAACCCTCCCAGAATTTGATTTATATGCTAGTACTACATATCGCATGCCAAGTGATCATGTCTTCCCATAAAGATTATACAAATCTTATCAACTTGCACAAGTATTTTATGTCGAGAATTACCAGTGTCTTAAAATTTACAGTAGTACTTTATGTTAGCTTCCGGCGACTGATTATAAAGTTACTGGACAACAAAATATAAACGGTAAGTAACTAGAGTTTAGTACATAAAATTTCTTGTATTTCTTATATTACAAACTGTATATTACAAGGTTATTTATAGCAGAAATAACTGATACAGAACAGCTGATTAGACTAGTACTGAACAGCAGTAAAGTCAACCATAAAACATGGAAAGTAGAGACTCATAAATATAGGATTGAGCCAAATAAAACAAGCCTAACAAGACGAAAACATATCTCTAAGAATCAGGATTAGTAGTTAAACATTCCTGTCCAACATCCCCCCTTAATACTGATTCTATAGAACATACACCAAGCTGACTTCTTAGCATAACAAAAGCGTCTAGCTTCAATGGTTTTGTCATAATGTCAGCCACCTGATTTTCAGACTTGCAGAAAACCAGTTCAATTTTCTTCTGCTCAACCAACTCCCTTAAGAAATGCCACTTAATATCTATATGCTTGCTTCTTCCATGTGCCACTGGATTTTTGGCTAAGTTAATTGCTGATTTATTATCAACATATATCTTCAAATTTCCCTTGAATGGAATATGCATCTCGCTCAATAAGCTTGTCAAGCACTCAAACTTGTCAACCAAATGCTTGACAAACACTAGTAGCTGCAGCCATGTATTCTGCCTCACATGTAGATAGTGCTACAGTAGGTTGCTTCTTTGACACCCATGAACATGCTGCACTGCCGAGTGTAAAATAGGAGCCAGTAGTGCTCTTTCTATCATCCAAATCTCCAGCTCAATCACTGTCTGAGTATCCTACCAATGAACATTTATCAATAGAGTCGTAAAATAGACCAAAATCTTGAGTACCTTTTAAGTAGCGCATGATACGTCTCGCTACTTTCATATGGGACTGATTTGGTGACTCCATGAATCTGCTAATTAATCCAACTCCATAAGAGATATCCGGCCTTGTACATGTGAGATACCTAAGACTTCCCACAATTTGCTTGAAAATGGTTGGACCCACCAATGGCCCTTCTCCTTTCTTTTTGAGTTTTGTGCCAACTTCAATCGGGGTTTTTGTTGGATTGCACGCATCCATTTTGAACGTCTTTAAAATGTCTGCAACATATTTTTTTTGAGATATAAAAATCCCATCACTTCGTTGAACTACTTCAGCACCAAGAAAACATGACATTAAGCCCAAATTACTCATCTCAAACTCCTTCGTGATGGACTTCTTGAAACTTTCTACAAGACCTGCATTGTTACTTGTAAAAACGAAATCATCCACATATAAACATTCCATCAAAATGTCACCAGAATTTCCAGCTTTCACATATAATCCATGTTCTGGCGGACATCTTTTAAAACCAGCTTCAATAAAGAATGAATCAATGTGTTTATTCCAAGCACGCGGAGATTATTTTAGACCGTATAAAGCCTTTATGAGCCTGTAAACTTTCTGCTCACAACCTTCTTTTACAAATCCAGGTGGTTGTTTAACGAACACCATTTCTTCAAGTGGTCCGTTAAGAAATGCCGACTTCACGTCCATTTGATGTAATTTCCAGTGATTTTGAGTAGCCATAGCAACCATGATTCTGATTATTTCCATTCGAGCTACTGGAGCGAACACTTCTTGATAATCATATCCTTCCCGCTGCTCAAATCCCTTCGCCACCAATCGTGCTTTATATTTCTCCACCTCACCATTTGCTCCCAACTTTGTTTTGAAGACCCACTCCACATCAATAGCTTTATAACCTCGTGGGAGATCAGTGAGAGCCCAAGTATCATTTTTCTCAATAGCATTCAATTCTTCATGCATTGCCATCTCCCATCAATTCTTCATGCATTGCCATCTCCCATTTTGGATTTTCAAATGCTTCCTTTAATGTTATTGGTTCAAGATCAGCAATGAAAGAATGATGTTTCAACTCACCATCATCATCAACATTGTGATCAAGACTTACTTCATACCCTTGATAACGTGATGAAGTTTTCCGTTGTCGCTGTGGCCTTTATGAATCTGCAGCAGGAATTGGCAAATTAGAATGTGAGGTTGTAGGTACCTCATTTGGAATAGACTCTTCCGCTTCTTCTTCAAGGAGTAAATATTTTTTCTGATCTTCGGGGTTATTTTCACTCCAATTCCAAGCTTCGTCTTCAGCGAATGTTACATCCCGGCTGACATGAACTTTCTTTATCACGGGATCAAACAACTTGTATCCTCCTTATTTGTAACCAATGAACACCATTTTTTGTGCTCGATCATCCTGCTTTATTCTTGTCTCTGCTGGAATATGAGCATAAGCCACAGCTCCAAATACTTTTAAATGCTTCACACTTGGTTTATAACCACTCCATGCTTCCCCGGGAGTAGACTTTGGAACGGCTTTTGTTGGAGACCGATTCAGAATGTAAACTGAACATGCAACAGATTCTGCCCAGAAAGAATTAGGCATGTTTTTTGTCTTTAACATACTTCTGCCCATGTCCAGGATTGTCCTATTTTTCCGCTCAGCCACTCCGTTGTGTTGAGGAGTGTATGGAAATGTAATTTGGCGATGTATACCATGTTCATCACAATATTCCCTGAACTCGTTAGAGGTATACTCACCTCCACCATCAGTGTGTAACACTTGTATAGAGCTGCCACTTTGTTTTTCAACATGCATTCTGAACTTTTTAAAATTATCAAATACTCCGGACTTCTTTTGAAGGAAATAAACCCAAGTCTTACGAGTAAAATCATCAATGAAAGTTAAGAAATACCTGCTCCCTCCATTTGATTCAACATTAAATGGGCCACAAACATCTGAATGAACAATCTCAAGAGGTTGTGATGCTCGTTGTTGTGTTTGTGTCATGAATGGTTTTCTATGATGCTTTCCAATAATGCATTCTTCACATAGCTGATCAGGATGCTGTATACTAGGCATATCTTTCACCAAATTTCCTTGTTTGAGCAATTTTAAACTATAAAAATTTAAATGCCCAAACCGCAAGTTCCACAACCATGACTCGTCTTTTGTGATTGCACTAAAACATTTATATGCACCAGCAGTAATAATCACTTTAAACATGCAATTTTCATCATTGGTGCAGTGAGAACAGCAGTACCTTTTTCATCGTAAATGGAGAGTTTTCTATTACGTAGAATCATCTCATTTCCTTTTTCTGTAAGTTGTCCAACACTTAGCAGATTTGTCTTCATTCCTGGTACATAAAACACACCAGAGATAAATTTATGATCTCTATTCTTAAACTCGATGAGAATCATCCCTTTTCCCATCACCGGTATGCTACTATCATTCGCAAATTTGACTTTTGTATGAAAAGACTCATCAAACTCAGTAAACAAATATTTGTTTCCACACATATGGTTAGTACTTCCGGTGTCAATAAACCATGTATGACCATTTGTGTTGGTGTTTGATCAGCTGAAGTAACCATTAGAAGAGTGTGCTCCTCCTCATCATGTCAAACACAATTGGTCTCATCTTGTCGAACACAAATTGGCCCTTTGATCAATGTTTTTACTTCTGCACTCACTTGAATAATGACCATATTTATGACATGAGAAACATTCTACATTAGACTTATCATACCGTCCTTTACCACGGCTAAGTCCACGTCCTCTTGATGTTTATTTCGATTATAATCGAACCTCTCTTGATCAATTTCTTGGTTGCTGCTACGTCCTCTTTGATATTGATATTGGCCACCTCTTCCTTGTCCTCTTCCTCTTCCACGGGAATAACAAAAGCTCTTGTTGTGAATGTCTTTAATGGAAGCCTAAACTTGCAAAGCTTGCTCAATTGGTTTCCTAGCTTTCTTTTCATTCATGCGTTGTACACGAGCTTGCAAAGTTCCAGAGAGTTCATCAATGGTCATTGAAGACAAATCATGAGCTTCTTCAATAGCCACAACTCTATTTTCAAAATCAGTAGTTAATGATCTTAAAATCTTCTCCACAATGGCTTGTTCATCTTGCTTCTCGCCATATGCCTTCATTTGACTTGTTATCGACAATAATCGACTAACAAAGGTTGTTATCGATTCAGAGGATTCCATTTTTAAGGCTTCATATTGACGCCTCAAGGTTTGGAGTCTCACCTTCTTCACTTTATCAGCATCTGTATAATTTGTTTTTAAAATATTCCAGGTCTGTTTTGATGTAGTCACAGCTTCAATTTTTGTAAATACATCAACAGTCACTCCTTGATGTATGAAATACGATGCTTTCTTGTCCTTCTTCTTGCTGTCACGGTGAGTAGCCTTCTCTGCATCAGTTGCCTTTTCATTAAACTCATCGAACCCATTCTTCACGATATCTAGCAAGTCGTGGTAGTCGATCAGTACCCTCATATGTACTGCCCATCGAATATAGTTTCTTCCATCCAACATGGGGATGGTCACTTGGGTCGAGCTGTTTAACGCCATAGCTCTGATACCACTGTTAGCTTCTGACAGCTGATTATAAAGCTACTGGACAGCAGAATATAAACTGTAAGTAACTAGAGTTTAGTACATAAAACTCCTTGTATTTCTTATATTACAAACTGTATATTACAAGGTTATTTATAGCAGAAATAACTGATACAGAACAGCTGATTAGACTAGTACTGAACAGCATTAAAGTCAACCATAAAACATGGAAAGTAGAGACCCATAAATATAGGATTGAGCCTAATAAAACAAGCCTAACAAGACGAAAACATATCCCTAAGAATCAGGATTAGTAGTTAAACATCACTGTCCAACACTTTAAAATGCTTAGCTTATGATTTATTTTTTTGATGTTTGCTTAGCTGATGATTTGATTGGTTATATATGTATAGTACTTTCACAGTTCTAAAATATATTACAATTTATACCAGATATTTATTCATAAAGCAATTAAACACGTATTATATATTTACTGGGATACTCTTATTGTCCTAACAGCTCATAAGAGATTCTTTAAAAGAATCTAACTAATTAGGTTCGTGAACTAATCACGAAAACATGATCTTTCAATTTCAATAAAAAAAGAAAATTGATCGCTGAAAGTAGTCGAATATGACGTTTATAATCGATCCCATATAATGTGTATCAAGTTGCGAAAATTATATGTTATAATCGATTTTAAATTTTAAGAACCGATCATTTTGACCATAGTTCAATTTTAATCGCTCACATTTCAACCATCGATTTAGTTGGTTGAGATTCTCTATTTTTTGTGAGTAAAAACCAAAATGGTGCCCAAATTTTATACTGAATTGCAAAAAAATAGCCGGACTTTCAGATTTTTATTTTAGTGGCCACACTTTGTTTTTTATTTTTAAAATAGCGGGCAAAGTTTTTTTTATTTTTAAAATAAGTGGCCAAAATTGTTTTTGATTTCTAAAATAGTGGCCAAAATTATTTTTGATTTCTAAAATAGTGGTCAAAATTATTTTTAATTTTCAAAAAAATATATGAAAAAAGATCGATAGCCACTAAAATGAAAATCTGAAAGCTCGGCCACTTTTTTGCAATTCAGTATAAACTACTGTGACACCCCCCAAATCCGGGGTCAGAAGATTTGGTCGTCATGCGAAAATCCTCAAAATAAAACATCTATTTAATAATAATCATTCACTTATGATTGTCCAACACATGAAATGTAACATTTGTGACCCCAAACATACCAAGATCTTTTAAGGTCATAGGGCTAGAAACAAGAATCCAAATTCCATTAAATAAAAAGTATTCCTTCTTTACAACATTCTCTTTAATCAAATCTTAAACCGCTGGTGTAACTTCGATAAGAAGTATGCCAGACCAACTAAACTATTACATAATAATAATAAATAGTAGAACTCAATTATATAAAATAGATCTTACACTAAATCCAGACATCCTGAGCCAAGTCATCTTCGAAATAGCATCACGCTTCGTCTCTTTCTGAACTGTGCGGATAAGTCTCTCCAAACTATCTTTACTGAAATATTAGAATTTACAACGGCAAGTATGAGCGAAAGAAATGCTCCGCAAGCATATAAAAATTTTGATATAAAAACAGGATAAGTGGGGCATAAAATCAACTAAAATGTAAAACAGTTTATAGAGAAAACTGAATCAACAACTGTGATATAATTCAACTGTAACTGAAACCATTTGGCATGTCATAAAAATGAATCATCTGCCAATTCACAGTATATAATAGCCATTCGGGCGATATGGATTGGATATACATAACTGAAACACCATTGCCCCCTGATCAGGTTCAAAAGCAATGAGACCCTTTATACTCCACTGGTACAGCTATACCCGTGTGTATAATCCGGATTTCATGAGGGTACCAAAATAGGCAAGTAATGTTAGCCTATAGGAAGATGGAATGGTTACCATATCCTCCTTAAATATTGCTGGACCATGAAATCATCATGGCCTCCTACGCTTTAATAACTTCCAATCCAATAGAGCAACTTCCGAATTCAACAGGAAATGCTTAGTTTCACATACAGTTCACATCCCTATTATTTACTACGATAATAAGGATATGAAGAGTTTATCATAAAGAAATTTCCACATCAAGTGACTGTGTTCGCACAAAAATATTTAGGAATCATAAATAGCTCTAAACAATAGCTATTCGTCATGATACGAATCGATGAAACATAAAATAAAAGTGTTTAAGATGATCAAGGGAGAAAATACTTGCCTCTGGTCCTTAGCTATTACGTACGTCGAGGTAATACAACTATCTCTTTCTTCTATCTCACGTCATCACGTCCTCTGTTTTAATCATGATTCGGTTTACGCTTTAGTGGCTGCCACGAGTCTGATCTGTCGACATCGAGCCCGCGCGTCAACTTCAACAATCAAACCAATATCTCCGTTGGAAGAAAATAAATGGAAATGTCCCCTCTAAACATAGACGTTTTCCCCGGTGTTAAAACACCTCACAATAAATTCAACAACCCACAAACAATACGTTCATCTCCCACCTTCTTTATAACCCACAAAGAATATTGCATCCATCTCCAATCTCCTTCGTCTCATACCAACTTAATTCCGCTGACATACCTAAATCAATACTCACCAATTAATCCTTGAATTAAATAAATAGATCCTCGAGTTAAATAAATAATCCTCAAAACAAATACCTTATTCCCCGAAAGAAAACGTAAATAACCAATTAATTCTCAAGACACGATTAATCCTCGAGACAACAATTAATCCTCGAAATATTCTCAAGATAATAATTAATCCTAGAGATAAATCATAAATCCCCGAATTAAATACATATATATATATATATATATATATATATATATATATATTCATCACGTAACCAATTAACACATAGCAGATACGACTCACAAGTAAAAGAGCACACAAAGTATTTTTAGAATATTTAAAAATATTTTTAAAGAAATTAAAAGAATTTTAAAAGATTTAAATACCCCTTTTTGAATCAAAACGGATCGTTAATAAACCCTCCTGGTAATTATTGGATCCCCAAAATATTTTAATAAGTATTTAATCCGGGTTTAAAAATAATTTTAGAATTTTAAAACTATTTTTATCGCTTCTGGATTATTTTTAGAATTTTAAAACAATTTTATTTCAATTTAAACAAATAAAGAAATAAATATTAAAGGTAAAATAATATTTAGAAAATAAATAAATCATTCGATTTTCCAAAATAATTAAATTTGTTTATTTTACATCATATTTAAATAATATTTAATTAATTAAATTAATTGATTATTATTAATTAACCAATCAATTTAAATTAATTAAAATATTAGCTAAATAAATTTAAAATAATCAAATAAAATAATTTATTAAAAATTTAAAAGTATTTTTCAAAATTAAAAATATTTTTTTTTTCGAATTTTAAAAATATTTTTCGAATTTTTGAAAGTAAAATTCGAATTTATAAATAAATTATAAAATAATATTTGAAAATAAAAACTTAATTCAGAAATAAATTCTGAATTTCAATAATATTTTTTGAAATAATTTTCTGAATTTTATAATTAAATTTAGGATTATTTAAAAGATTTTTAAAAGTAAATAAAAGTAAGTAAATAAGTTTTTTTTTTTTTTTTTGAAAGCTAGCGTCTTCTCCAGTACCACCCCCCCCCCCCACCCCCACCCCACCCCACCCCACCCCAATTCACTGTTATGCCGCCAGCCAATTTCTGGCCGTCTCCGGCTAACCCCAAAAACGTACCATTTGCTACGTTTTAAATACCAAACTCACTCTAAATCACGTTCTAAACGCAACCATACCATTCATTCCATCCCAGAATCAGCCGAATCAAAAATCCGGCCAAAACCGAACGAAAATCCGGCGACCTTAAAATCAAAACCGACGAACTCGAAATCGGACACCAAATCATATGTTCTATATATCAAATCAAAGCCCAGGAGTTCAAGTATTCACATCAATCATCAAAAACATCTAACAATCATCAATGAATCCGGAAAAATGAAAATTATAATTACCCCCCACAAAATTCGATTTTCTTCATTAGGACATGAAAAATCAAATAAAAATCATGATTAAATTCCTGAGGTTACCAGCAATCTATAGATACTAATCACAGCAACAACAAATCAGTATACAAGTCACAATAATTCCAAGAAATTCGAATATAAAAATGAAAATCAAAAAATTTCGAACAGGACATTTTTCGATGCAAACACACACATAAACAGGTAGAACATATCATGCCATTCACTTTGATTACACATATGAAGGATTTGAATAAGAGAATCACCTTGAAAAGTCGATTTGATTCTGTTGAATGCTCAAGAACACTTTTCCAGAAAATTAAGAAATTAAAATCAAAAATCTGATTTTTGATTATTTTGTTTAATTAAAAATAAAATTCTGCTATTTATATTAATCTGAAAATTAATACCCCAAAAATATTTTTAACCCCTAATTAAAATTATTTAGCCTTAAAAATAATTTTTATGGGATAAAAATGTAAAAATTTTATTTTTAAACAAATATAATATATATATATATATATATACCAAAATTTCCCAAAAATTATGAATATTACAAAAATTTCAAAATAATGCATTTTTAAATAACCTATTATTATATAAAAATAATTTTATCAAAAACAAGGCCTCGAATTGAATATAGGGGATGGGTCCGGAATTTAAAATACGAAATAACTATATTCTAAAAATATAAAAATTACAGAAATATAGAATAAAATATTCTATGCTACACAGAAGTCACATAACACGTATTGGATAATTTTCCTATTTAATAAAAGTTATAACGCGTTTAATTGCATAAAAAAATAAACTAAAACACAGTAAAATGAACTAAAAATATATTTTAATATAATAAATTACACATAATTTTCCCTGATTGATCAAAAATATAAAATACAAAATTTTCAAATATTTTCATAATGCACCCAAATATTAATGGGGCACAGATAAGATACCGGGTAAAATTTTTGTACGAGAAAAATATAGTTTTGATCCTTAAAATTCTAAAATAATCTCAAGTTACCAAAAATATAAAAATACTAAATCTTCAAATATTTTAATAATTTACACAAATAAACTTTTACACATGGGTAGAATACCGGGTATAATTTTTGTACCAATAAAATACCAACTCGATCCATAAAATTTTAAAACAAACCCAATTTATCACTTTTGATAAAAATATAATTTTTTAATAAAATAAAAAAAAAATTTTACTAACACAGACAGTACCAAATACAGTCTACCCGAATAATCTATTAACAATTAAACACGTAACTGCATTCAAATTAAAAGTAAATATTCACAATCTTATTATTCCTTTATGGAAAATCAATAAAATATTTAAATAATAATAATAATAATAAATCCGGAAAAATCGGGGTTGTTACAACTACGGTCACCATTTTTGTTTTTTACTCTTTTTTTGTAGAGCATCATCATATCACCACCTTTTACGACCAATTGATGACTTTAAAACTTGATCGAGTTCTTACTTGCCAACTCCCAACCAACTCCCATTCAGAAGAGGTATAGTTATTATGGGGTATCTGCAAAGCAATATCTGAGGGGGATTTGGCCCCGAGGTGCCTTCGTTGTGAAAACAAGAATTAGTTTTGGAAGATAATAATCAAGCGAATATCACAAAAATTGAAAGTGCATGTAGGTGAGTGTAATCATCACCAACCCCTAGGTCCTATTCCTTGGGGATATTTATAGCCCTAGACCAAGGCTTTAGGGAGATGTTACCTCTGTTCCTGACCGTTGGATCTTTTCGGTGCGAGATCCTAGAGTGTCGGGATGCTGGACACGTTTTCCTAGTGAGGGGTAGGTGGTCTAAATGTGCTGGAACCATTCTAAAGATGATTCCTACATGCCAGTCATTGGCATTTAGTGGTAGTCATTGCCCGGTGGAGACGCTTCTTCTGAGCCGATACTCCACGTGTGACAGGTGCTATGAGCCTACGGTCCATTAGTCAGTCTAGTCTAGGCTGGAGACCACATGTTCTCCAGGTGTCATGGCTGTCAGTGCTCTAGGATTCACCAACTTGGATTGAAGTATCTTATTCTCATGAATTAAGCATATTATCCACATTTAAGCCCAAAATTAGGTTTTATTAGCTATTAGACTATTTTTAGTCTATCATCAATCATCTCTTTCTCCGATATTCCAAAAAATGAATTTTTGAATAAGAAACTAGAATTATGACATGGATAGTGGCAATGGCAATTGTAATATGTTTTGAGATAATCCTTTTATTTGCATATAAATCCACTCCCGTTTGTGATTAAGGTTGGTATATTCTATTTGAGTACCGATACCTGTGTATACAAGTACAAGTATCTAATTGTGCTTCAATAATATGGTATCTACATTATGTGTATATCAATTGAAGGTATTTGATTAAATATTGGAATGATTTACTACTTCAAATGTAATGTTAAGAGCATTACATGCCTTTCCGATTCCACTAAAACATAGAGTTTTTGGAATTAGTAAAAACAAATGTTGATCATTTTATAGAATATGAGGACCTCATGAGGTGAATCATTTATGTACTGTATTTTATTGTACAGGAGGACCTCATAAATCACGTTTTACATATGATTGACTAGACAGAATTTTATGACTCCACAAAGATAAAACGGTATACATTTTATTCCCTACAATCCTTCTCTACGAGTACAATATATTGTGTCGATATGAAAAATAAAAATCCTGACAAGTAAGATAATATAGGATTGTATACATTGTTAGAAAAATGGAGTTTTTAGAGCATAAGTATTTTATGTTCTTGATGTTACTTCTAAATTTTAACGATTGGAAATTGTTCCTTGCTATGGGGACTAAAATTTTCATATATGGATCTAAGTGATTTTCTTAGTGAAATCCATAGAGAAATAGTGTTGAATTTAGTAGCTTGAAAGAGCTAGAAATGAGAATGTGTATTTGTCCCACATTGAAATAAATAAAGGGGGTTGGTGGCTTTATATAGTATCACACACATGGGTAGTGTACAATTACTAAGGTGTATGATGGTGCATGGTGTTATTATGTGCTTCACGCGCGCACACACGCACACACACGTGCGCCGCCGCCGTCCGCCTCGCCACACCACGTCACGTCTCGACTCGACTCGGGTCGGCTCGGTCGAAGGGCGATTTGGGCGAATGTCTCGGCGTCTCGCGTACACGAGGTGACCTTGGCGAGGGATTTTATTTAGTGTGATTTAATATTTTAATTAGAATAAATTTATCATTTGGGCTGGGTTATCTTATCAGTGGGCTGGGCTGGATCAGATTTATTTAACTATTAAATCTGATGGACTAGTTGGGCTGTAACTGATGTATATTCAAAATATATAATTTTATATATTAGAATGAACCTAGACAGGATAATATATTCGGATTAATATATTAAAACTGAAATATGGACTGTTACGATTTTATTAATTGTAAAACGACTGTTTCGATTTTATTAAATCTACCGTTTTATTTTTTATTAAATGTAAATGGGCAGTTACAATTCTTATATTAAATCAGGGTGGTATCAGCTACACTTAGCCTCTACTATAAATAGAGAGAGCTAAGCTGCTGATTTTGCAGACTACACCTTACATTTCCTTCTCCTCTCTACACTCTATGCTCTCCCTCTATATACACTGTTGTAGCTATTCTGCTTTTGGGTTTTTCCAACGACTGAGGTGTCAGTCGTAGTTGAGCCTTGTGGTTGCTGTTATCATATTGTTCAGAGCTGTTTTATCCTGGAAGAGGTGTTACAAGCATCCCGAAACAGCGTAAGTGGGGGCGATTATCTCTTCAAGAATCGTCAGGACTTCTAGCAAGGCCTGATGACGTTTTCATATTTGTTTGATATACTGTTAAAGCTATGGCTGCCGGTATGTCTTTTGTTTTTCCTTCGTTCTTACAGTTACTGATATGCATGTTTTCCACCATCGTGTTTTGTTTCGTTAATTGTTTGCTTGGCCTTGACTTGTTAAATACGTTATATAACTGCCTCTATGTTGCTGTAATAGTCATAATTTCTAACATTCTTGAAGAGATAATCTGTTATATAATATTTAGCATAATGGTTAACGAAACTGGAGTTCCTATTAGTGGTAGTTCTGTTGCATCTGTTGGGGTCATGGATTGGACCACTTACAATTTTCCACAACCCGTTGAATTAACTAGCTTGCCAGAGAAATTCAATGGGGGCGTTGGCTTTTCTCGTTGGCAAAAAAGGATAAAGTTGTGGTTGATTGTAAAGGGTTTATGGTCTGTTGTGCAGTATGAGAAACCGGTTGTGGATCAAGCAAAGGCTGAAACAGTTAAGAGTTTTACGAAGTGGGCTGAGAAGGATGGGGTGGCTAGGGCGGCCATTTTGGCTGCTCTAACAAACACCTTGTTTGATGTGTACTCCTCTGATGCCTACACCGCAAAACTCTTATGGGAGAAGCTGGACCAGACACATAATACTGACTCACAAGGTCTGGAAAAGTATTCTGTGGCTAGGTTCCTTGATTTCAAGCTGGTGGACAATAAGTCCATGACTGAGCAAGTGCATGAGTTCGAGATGATAGTGCATGCTTTGAAGGAGTCCGGAATGGACCACCTCGAAAAATTTAAGGTGATGAGTGTGATTGAAAAGCTCCCAAAATCTTGGGAAGAGTTCTCTCTCTCCCTGAAAAGACAGAAAGGAGAGATCACCTGGACCAACCTTATGCTGGACATCTCGGTGCAAGAATAACACAAGTCCAAACAGGGACATGTGATGCCAACTGAGCACGGAAGCTCGAAGGTGAATGTAGCAACTGTAGGATAGAAAAGGAAGGTTGTCTCTAAGAAGGGTAATAGTAATAAACCTAAGAATGACAAGGATAAGGCCAAGAAACCAAAGGCAAACAAACCATGTTGGTCTTGTGGGCAGGTTGGGCACTGGAGTAAGGACTACGCTACAAAGAAAGCGAAGAAAGCCGAGGTGGTAGCTCAAGCGAATGCTGTGCTTGGAACCTCAAGTGGGCCTGTAGTGAACATGGTTGTTGGTAAGGCTCCGGCTTCTGAAACCAACGTGGACCGGTATGTTACCTACAACCCTGTACTATTTTCCACTTATCTGTTAAATGAATGGTTGATTGATACTGTAGCTAATGTGCATATTTTTGCTGACCTTAGTTTATTTGTATCTTATCAACAGAGTCATGGCTTAACAGTGACGATGGGGAACGCAAGTGCCGCTCAAGTACATGAAGTAGGAAACATGGACCTGAAGTTTTCTTCGGGTCGTGTTCTATCCCTGACGAGAGTGCATCATGTTCCCGACATGCGTAGAAATATAATAAGTGGCAGCTGTTTAGTAGCTAATGGTTTTGAAGTTTCTTTTAAGTGTAATAAAGTAGTTCTTATTCATACTGGTACATGTTTTGGCAATAGTTACTTGTCAAATGGTTTATTTGTAATTAATGCTGAGCCCGTTTTGGGAACTTTGATTAATAATATTACTCCATCCATTAATTGTGTTGAACCTTCAAATTTATGGCATGCTAGACTTGGCCACTTAAATTTTGGTGATTTTAAAAATATGATGAACTTAGAGTTGATTCCAAAACACACTATAGAAAAGAATTCTAAATGTCATATATGTGTGTCTGCTAAACAAATAAGGAAACCTTTTCATAATATTGTTAGGGATTCAGACTTGTTAGATTTAGTACACACTGATATTTGTGAATTTGGTGGTGTGTTTACTAAGGACCAGTTTAGATACTTCATTACCTTTATAGATGATAGTAGCAGATACTGTTATGTTTATTTACTTAAACATAAGGATGAAGCA
Source organism: Saposhnikovia divaricata (assembly GCA_036435485.1). Lineage (NCBI taxonomy): Eukaryota > Viridiplantae > Streptophyta > Magnoliopsida > Apiales > Apiaceae > Saposhnikovia > Saposhnikovia divaricata. Next base: position 43,442,641 of record CM071599.1, read on the forward strand.
CTTAGTAAATTCATTATATATAAAACTGAAGTAGAAAAACAAACTAGTAAGGTACTTAAACGGTTGAGATCTGATTGAGGTGGTGAGTATACGAGTAACGTTTTTAATGAATTTTGTGCAAGCAATGGTATAGTTCATGAAGTTACCCCACCATACACACCTGAGTCTAATGGGGTTGCTGAGCGAAAGAACAGAACATTTAAAGATATGATTAATAGTATGCTTATTAATTCTAGGTTACCTAAATACATGTGGGAAGAGGCTTTGAATACGGCTTTCCATATTCTGAATAGAGTCCCTCTGAAACACATGAATAAGACACCCTATGAGTTATGGAAGGGCAAGAAGACTAGTCTTAAGTATCTTCGTGTGTGAGGGTGCCTTGCTAAGGTACTTGTCCCTAAACACAAGAGAAAGAAGTTAGGTCCGAAGACTGTTGATTGTATCTTTCTGGGCTATCTTGAGACCACTATAGCTATGAGATTTTTAGTATTAAAATCCGACATAGATGGTATAGTGGAAAATACGATAGTTGAATTTCGTGATGCTACATTCTTTGAGGATGTCTACCCTATGAAGACTGCTATGCCTCAAGATACTTCAAATGAAGATCCTACTCACACATCGAGTTCTATTCCTGATCATGTGGAAAAGATGACAAATGTGGGGGCGGAACCTAGTAGTAGCTCTACTCCTAAGGAAGTAGAGGAATCGAGGAGAAGTAAGCATGCAAAGGTAGTCAAGGATTTTGGAAGTGATTTTATCACTTACAATATCGAGGACGAACCTTTAACTTTCCGTCAAGCTATGGATTCTTCAGAGTTTATGCACTGGAAGGGCGCTGTGAAGAGTGAAATTGACTCTATTATTTCTAATGGAACATGGGAGTTAGTTGATCTCCCTCCTGGGTGTTCTACTATCGGGTGCAGATGGATCTTTAAAAGGAAGTTGAACCCTGAGGGCTCAATAGATAAGTACAAAGCTAGATTGGTAGCTAAGGGGTTTAAGCAAAAGTAGGGCATTGATTACTTTGATACATACTCTCCTGTAGCTAGAATGACAACAATCCGAATGCTTGTAGCTTTGGCTTCCGTACATGGTCTTATCATCCATCAAATGGATGTAAAGACAGCTTTTCTTCATGGTGAACTTGAAGAAGAAATTTATATGGATCAGCATGAGGGATTTGTTGCATCTGGTAACGAGAGGAAAGTATGTAAGTTGATCAAATCCATTTATGGCTTGAAACAAGCTCCCAGGGATTGGCATAAAAAGTTTGATGAAACTATATTGCCGTTCAGTTATGTTATTAATGAAAGTGACAAGTGTGTCTACACCAAAGTTAAAGGTAGTGAGTGTGTCATCTTGTGCCTATATGTGGATGACATATTACTGTTTGGAACCAATATTGAGATTATTAATGAGACAAAAGCTTTCTTGAAAAGGCATTTTGAAATGAAGGGTATGGGTGAGGCCAGTGTGATTCTTGGTCTCAAGCTGACTCAGTCAGCTGAGGGAATAACTTTATCACAGTCTCATTATATAGAGAAATCTATACTTGAAAAATATGGTTATTCACAATGTAGAATCTCTAGTACACCCTATGATCCTAAAGTTGCCCTTGTCAAGAATACTTTAGGAGTACCTGTGTCTCAGTTAAGGTATTCTCAGATTATAAGGAGCTTGTAGTACCTTGCTAACTGTACTAGACCAGATATTTCATACTTTGTGTCTAAGTTGGCTAGATATACAAGCTGTCCAAACAGAACTCGTTGGGATGCTCTTGATAGAGTACTTAGATATCTGAAAGGCACAATGTACCTTAGTTTACACTATAGGAGATTTCCTGGTGTACTTGAGGGGTACAGTGATGCAGGTTGGATAGCTAAGAAGTCTGGTTCTAATGGAGTGACTGGATACGTGTTCACCTTGGCAGGTGGAGCAATATCCTGGAAGTCGACCAAACACACTATAGTAACTCGGTCTACATTTGAGGCTGAGTTGTGTGCGCTTGATGCCACGGGGATGGAGGTAGAATGGTTACACGGACTTATGTCCGCAATACCTGTAGTAAGCAGACCGCTTCCTGCGATTGCTATTCATTGTGATAGTAGAACAACTATCGACAAGATTAGAAGTAAAAAGTATAATGCTAAAACAAAGAGACGCATCCAAGTTAGACTAAAGTCTATAAGGGGTTTAGTGTCTGATAGGATTATAGATATAGAGTTCATAGGAACTCGGAATAATATAGCTGATCCTTTGACTAAAGGACTGGAACCTGTAGTGGTCCTTAAGTCGAGGTTGGGGATGGGGCTGTCAACCCATCATAGTTCATCATCAGTGGGAACCCAATACACATGAGAGGAGATCCCTTGAAGTGTATTCAATGTGATAATAACAAGCTGTAAGAATGAATTGGTAGTACCTTTGCTACATAGATGATACTATTGTATCTGAGTCTATCCCCTATAAACCTAGAAGGTACTGACACTGCTAGTAAAGCAAGAGTTATTATAACTCTGAATGGGATCAAGTCATTTGACGAGATGGTTACAGTACATCTCTAGAGATGCCCAGCTAAGCTAATGTAATTGTGTGGTCGCAATTAGAGGAAAGGGTTATTCCTTTAAGCATTCGATGAACAAGATCGAGACAAGACAATTAATGTCTCAAAGCCGTAGATTGGCACCATAGCCTTTGACTTGTCATCGTCTATGGAACATGGTTACACCAAATGGATTAAGATTCAAGGTGAAACATTCCATCTGAATCCGGTAACCATCGAAGTAGGGGACTCAGGAGGGTTCAAACCCGAAAGGGTACCGACTCTGGAAAACAAGTCATGATGAGAAACCTGAAGCATTTCTATATGGATTTGTGGGGGATTGTTAGAAAAATGGAGTTTTTAGAGCATAAGTATTTTATGTTTTTTATGTTAATTCCGAATTTTAACAATTTGAAATTGTTCCTTGCTATGGGGACTTAAAATTTCATATATGGATCTAAGTGATTTTCTTAGTGAAATCCATAGAGAAATAGTGTTGAAGTTAATAGCTTGAAAGAGCTTCAAATGAGAATGTGTATTTATCCCACATTGAAATAAATAAAGGGGGTTGGTGGCTTTATATAGTATCACACATGGGTAGTGTACAACTACTAAGGTGTATGATGGTGCATGGTGTTATTATGTGCTTCATGCGCACACACACGCGCGCGCGCTGCCGCCGCGCGCCTCGCCACGCCATGCCACGTCTCATCTCGACTCGTCTCGGGTCGGCTCGGTCGATGGGCGATTTGGGCGAATATCTCATCGTCTCACGTACGTGAGGCGACCTTGGCGAGGGATTTTATTTATGTGTAATTTAATATTTTAATTAGAATAAATTTATCATTTGGGATGGGTTATCTTATCAGTGGGCTGGGCTGGATCAGATTTATTCAACTATTAAATCTGATGGACTAGTTGGGCTGTAGCCGATGTATATTCAAAATATATAATATTATATATTAGAATGAACCTGGACAGGATAATATATTCGGATTAATATATTAAAACTGAAATGTGGACTGTTACGATTTTATTAATTGTAAAACGACTATTTCGATTTTATAAAATTGACCGTTTCATTTTTTATTAAATGTAAATGGGCAGTTACAATTCTTATATTAAATCAGGGTGGTATCAGTTACACTTAGCCTCTACTATAAATAGAGAGCTAAGCTGCTGATTTTGCAGACTACACCTTACATTTCCTTCTCCTTTCTACACTCTCTACTCTCCCTCTATATACACTGCTGTAGCTATTCTGCATATGGGTTTTTCCGGTGACTGAGGTGTCAGTCGTAGTTGAGCCTTGTGGTTGCTGTTATCATATTGCTCAGAGCTGTTTTATCCTGGAAGAGGTATTGCAAGCATCCCGACACAGCGTAAGTGGGGGCGATTATCTCTTCAAGAATAGTCAGGACTTCTACCAAGGCTTGACGACTCAGCTGGTTAAAGCTATAGCTGCTGGTATGTCTTTTGTTTTTCCTTTGTTCTTACAGTTACTGATATGCATGCTTTCCACCTTCGTATTTTGTTTCGTTAATTGTTTGCTTGACCTTGACTTGTTAAATACGTTATATAAATGCCTCTATGTTGCTGTAATAGTCATAATTTCCAACATACATATATACACGCATTGTTCCAACTTCCATGTTATTTGGTGCTGACGTTGGCAGTGGCCATTACGCCATAAATGCTCATATGCAACGCTTTTAGAAAGTGTTTCACTGAAAGTGTTTCGTTAGATATGAAATTTTGCCTCTAATGAAACAGAACTTGAACTGGTGTTGCATTACATATAATTTAGTGTTGCATTTGATCCACGGTGTTTCACATAATGCAACACTAACAGCTGGCGTTGCATTAGATATTTTTAATTTTAAAAAATGCTGACGTGGTAGCAATGGGGCCCACATGTTCTGAAGTGGTATTTGCTGACATGGAATGTGTGGGCCCCACAATTGCTGACGTGGCAGAAGTGGGACCCACATGTGCTGACGTGGCATTTGCTGACGTGGCAGAAGCATTGCATTAGGTGACAACAGTGTTGCATTTGCTGTTCTGAAGTGTTGCATTAGCTAGTTTTTTAATTATAATAAATGCTGACGTGGCAAGAGTGGGGCCCACCAATGTTGACGTGTCAGTGTGGGGCCCACATGGATGACGTAGCAAGCTCCCACAGATGCTGACGTGGCTTGTGTGGGGCCCACAATTGCTAACGTGGCAGATATTGGTCCACATTTGCTGACGTGGCAGAAGCGTTGCATTAGGTGACAGCAGTGTTGCATTTGCTGTTCTGAAATGTTGCATTAGCTAATTTTTTAATTATATTAAATGCTGACGTGGCAGGAGTGGGGCCCACCAATGCTGACGTGTCTGTGTGGGGCCCACATGGATGATGTGGCAGGATCCCACAGATGTTGACGTGGCATGTGTGGGGCCCATAATTGCTAACGTGGCAGATGTGGGTCCCACATTTGCTGACATGGCGTTTGCTGACGTGGCAGAAGCGTTGCATTAGGTGACAACAGTGTTGCATTTGTTATTCTGAAGTGTAGCATTAGCTACTTCTCTTACAGGAATGATGAATCTATTTTTTTAATTATTTATTCGACGTTCCAATCGTACGGATGTCAAGATATAACGATTTTAGTGAAGTAGTAAATTTATAAAAAAAAATTGCTAGATGTATTTGGTTTGGTTTTATAACGGTCAAACCGGTCAAAGTAGACTTTCCTTTTAACTAGTCTTGTCCCGAATGATGAATCTATTTTTTTAAATTATTTTTTCGACGTTCCAATCACACGGATGGCAAGATATGACGATTTTAGTGAAGCGGTAAATTTATAAAAAATTTGCTAGATGTATTTGGTTCGGTTTTATAACGGTCAAACCGGTCAATGTAGACTTTCCTTTTAACTAGTCTTGTCCCGAATGATTAATTTATTTTTTCGACATTCCAATAGTACGGATGGCAAGATATGACGATTTTCGTGAAGTGGCAAATTTATAAAAAAAAAATTCTAGATGTATTTGGTTTGGTTTTATAACGGTCAAACCGGTCAATTTAGACTTTCCTTTTAACTAGTCTTGTCCCGAATGATGAATCTATTTTTTTAAATTATTTTTTCGACGTTCCAATTGTACGGATGGCAAGATATGACGATTTTTGTGAAGTGGCAAATTTATAAAAAAAATTGCTAGATGTATTTGGTTTGGTTTTATAACGGTCAAACCGGTCAAAGTAGACTTTCCTTTTAACTAGTCTTGTCCCGAATGATGAATCTATTTTTTTAAATTATTTTTTCGACGTTCCAATCGGACGGATGGCAAGATATGACGATTTTCGTGAAGTGGAAAATTTATAAAAAAAATTGCTAGATGTATTTGGTTTGGTTTTATAACGGTCAAACCGGTCAAAGTAGACTTTCCTTTTAACTAGTCTTGTCCCGAATGAAGAATCTATTTTTTTAAATTATTTTTTCGACGTTCCAATCTGACGGATGGCAAGATATGACAATTTTATTGAAGCGGTAAATTTATAAAAAAATTTGCTAGATGTATTTGGTTGGTTTTATAACGGTCAAACCGGTCAAAGTAGACTTTCCTTTTAACTAGTCTTGTCCCGAATGATGAATCAATTTTTTTAAATTATTTTTTCAACGTTCCAATCACACGGATGGAAAGATATGACAATTTTAGTGAAGCGGTAAATTTATAAAAAATTTGCTAGATGTATTTGCTTTGGTTTTATAGCAGTCAAACCGGTCAAAGTAGACTTTCTTTTAACTAGTCTTGTCCCGAATGATGAATCTATTTTTTTAAATTATTTTTTCGACGTTCCAATCGTACGGATGTCAAGATATAACGATTTTAGTGAAGTGGTAAATTTTTAAAAAATTTGCTAGATGTATTTGGTTTGGTTTTGTAACGGTCAAACCGGTCAAAGTAGACTTTCCTTTTAACTAGTCTTGTCCCGATTGATGAATCTACTTTTTTAAATTATTTTTTCGACATTCTAGACGTATGGATGTCAAGATCTAATGATTTTAATGATGTGATAATTTGAAAAAAAAAATCCTAGATTTATTTGGTTTGCTTTTGTAATGGTCAAACCGGTCAAAGTAGACCATCTTTTTAACTAGTCTTGTCTCGAATGATGAATCTATTTTTAATTTTTTTTGGACGTTCCAAACGTACGGATATCAAGTTTTAATGATTTTAGTGATGTGGTAATTTTTTAAAAAAATCCTAGTTTATTTGGTTTCTTTTGTAATGGTCAAACCGGTCAAAGTAGACCATACTTTTAACCAGTCTTATCCCGAATGATGATTACACTTTTTTAAATTATTTTTTCGACGATTCATGTTGTAATTTTCTTGTTAACTAGTATCTATTTGACTATTTGGTAATTTTTTCTAAATTGTTAAAAATTTAAAATTAAAAAAATAAAATTTAGGAAACATCGCAAACACATACGCATCAGACAGCTTGAGCTAATCCCGAGGTGAAAATTTTAGGCGGATACTTTCCCCCCAAAACGAAATAATTTAGACACAACCAAATATTACTCCCCCCCAAAACACTCCCCTTTCCCCACAAGCACTCCCTGAGGCCTCACTGCTCTCTCTCTTGACAAATCTCTCTGTCAATTCTCTCCTCAAACTCTCTCCACAAATTCAACTTATAATCTCTACACCTCCAATTGGTAATTGAATACACATTTATCCTTTTCGATTAATTAGTATTTTCACTTATTTGAGTTTTCTTTTGAAATTGCAGGTAATTAGGGTTTTTATTTTGGGGTGTAATTATGGCTTCAAATTTCGGGCTATCATTCTAGAGTTTTATTTAGGTAATCTCCAACTTCTTATTTGGGTTTACATTTAGGGTTTTGACTATTTTTTCTGAATCTTGTCAAGTCTTATGTGTTGTTTAAATTATTGGTAGGAGGAAGCCAACCTAGCAGCTCAAGCATCAGGCGTCGTATCAGTCTTATCGGATAGAAGGCTTAAACCCCATACGGCAACATGGTCATTTCTCAAGCATCAGTTGTACCTTGCTAATTCTACCTCGGCAGAATCCATCTAGAGTTCCACTGCCAATGGAGCTGACATTATTATTGGCGTAATAGATTCGGGTACTTACAGATCTTCACTCATATATTGTTATGTCTAAATTATCCGTAAAACTTAAAACTGTATTTATTATTAGAACTGTTTTTTGGGTGATTTTGTAGGTGTTTGGCCAGAATCTAAGAGCTTTGATGTTGAAGGTATGGGTCCAGTTCCAAAACGATGGAAAGGAACTTGTCAATAAGATCTTTGTAAGTGTAGGCACTAGATTTAAATTTCGTCAATATAAATGTTTGATAGGATATAGTTTATACAATCCTTTCTATCAATAAAGTAAAACTGAAAATGATATTAGTTTTTGCTCAAAATCAGAAAAAGACTTGACAGGTTTTGATTAATAATGCTAATTTTGTTTCGCACTGCTTTTCAAGGTTATACAGTCCATCACACACTAATATGTCTCTGAGCAAGGAATTTAAAGGATGAATAACAAATGGAGCATTGTGGTAAGTAATGTAGGCAGATATCCTATATTTATTTCTGTTGTAATTCCACACTAAACGAGGTTAAATGATTTTCTCTAATTTTGTATTTATAAATTCTGTTACTTTGCAGGTATCCCATATATGGTGGTATGCAATATTGGAACTATATACATGGTGGCTGTTTCGAATTGACTCTGGAGGTGAGATTTCCCTTGCTTCATACTCAGACTTGTTTACGTTTGTACTAGTAATGATACAAAATAGTCTCACATGCGACTAATGACTACCAGATAGAAGTGTGTATTTTCTACATATTGATTCATAGAAGTGTGTATTTGCTACATAAAAATCGAAGTCAGATTTGAGCATTTACCCAAAAGGGCTTCTTGAACTTCTTCCACATACTACCAGATAGAAAGAAGAATTTCCTTAGTTCTTGATACTCTTAAAAAAGACACCTTGTGATCTTTGATGTTATGCAATGGTTCTGAACTGTATGTCATTCTGCAAAATATTTCTCACTTTCCATTGGCCTTTTCTATTATAGGTTGTCTATGATGTGACAGACCAAGAGAGCTTTAATAATGTGAAGCAATGGCTGAGTGAAATTGATCGATATGCGAACGAGAATGTCAATAAACTTCTTGTTGGAAACAAGTCTGACCTTACTGCAAGTAAAGTTGTATCATATGATATATGGAGCCAAGGTAAACTCCGAATCAGCTTACCAGTATTCATTGTTATTAACAATAAAAATCACCATTCTGCTTCCTAAGCAGGAATCTAAATTTTATGCTCAAGGATTTATGTATTTATCAATTATGCATGTTACAGGCATTCGCAGATGAAATTGGCATTCCATTTATGGAAGCAAGCGCAAAAGATGCATGCTACTAATGTAGAGCAGGATTTTATGGCCATGACATCGTCCATCAAAGAAAGGTAAATATCATTTGCTTGAATAGTTCATCTTTTTAATGATTATGTGAAAGTAAGGAAAACCTGAGCTACTCCAGTTAACGAAAAAAGTGAGTATTATTTAATTGAGCTCAGTAAATTAATATCTTGGAAAATAATTATGTTTAAAGTGAAAATCTAAACATTAGTTTTTTAGAGCTTCAAGATAAACAATAAACAAGTAATATTAATGGAATCAAGATGTACAAAGGATTGTATGGTTCCGGAAAAGTGAAACTTCAGGACTTTCTACTTCTGTTTTATCCCCTAGCTACCACCCCTATTATCAAGCATGTCTTAATTTCTGAAACGTGGTAAAAAACTAAATGATCTGTTTTGGTCAAGATTCATTTTGCTGAATGTTTTCAGTGGTACCTGTCAAACATCCACTTTAACATAGATCTAGTATCAATTAATTGAACTTAAAATCGAATGCTTACTTTGCTCAATAAATTTACATATATTGAATTCAAAAGAATTTATAGGGATCAATGTTTGATCTTCGTGCTGTTCAACCACTTATCTAGTACTGTATATGTTTCTTAGTTCCTTCTGTGTGCCAGGTCATATATTATCAGTATCAACATATTCACAAGTTACCCTGTAAAATATATTGAGAGTTCAGATGAGCAATTCTTTTTCATGGTAGTGTGTGGGAGGGAGTAATAAATGGTGCAAAGAAACTATAAATAAATACTTAAGATTTACGACAAAATCACATGGTTCTGTGTGTAGCAGCAAGAACCCTATATTCATATCAAATAAGCACATAGAGCTTATACCATCTTTGTGAATTAAAATCATTTGTGAATAGAGATTACTCTATTCTGATGTAAGATTGCATGAAACTGCTATAGTTATTGCCCAGGAGGTAATTGTCTTTTACTTTATTATATATTTCTTACAAATTCCATTGTGGTATTAGTTTGTGAACTATTTGTTCATTCTCATATTATTAGTTTATGAATCACCCATTATTGACTCATTGCAAACATGACAAGGTGTGTAAAGCATCCGTTTGTTCTAAACTCATCATAAATCTTATGACTCAAATTTTAATTTAATTAGTTTGTTATGAACCCGTGCGTATGTCAGTGTTGAATTGTAATTTGGTCTTTGTTCTACTTTTAGTGGTTTGCTGCTTAATATATTTATGTAAAATGACTTGGTGGTGAAATATCTGCTTTGTTTTAGGCTGGGCAAGAATCCTTCAGATCCATCACTAGGTCGTATTACAGAGGAGCAGCAGGAGCGCTTCTGGTTTATGATTTAACTAGGTACATTTTGTTCTCTGTTCATTTTGAGAGTTTGATAAGGTGTATATCTGTTAGCCACGTTTATTTTATATCCCTGAAATCATACTTAAATAATTGACTTAATCATCTCAAATCTGAATTATTAAGTTTTAACCTAGAAGTAAATTTTTGGTCATAAGTTGGTTTGTGACGAGCAGACTGTAAGTTAATTTGGACTGCTACTTGAAACTAACTTATAAGTGAGTTAACAAGCAGACCCTATATTTAGCCTAACTTGATTAATACTCTTACTAAACTGCAGGTCTATGTAAGGCCAGCTGGTAGTTATGGACCAAGCTAGAGCTACGCCGAGTTCATTCTTTCCCGAAGCAGAATGATGCAGCTGATATAATTATATTAATTGCTAATTTTGGTGTGCCTACTGGTTTAAGAGCAGCAGAAGATTCCTTTTCTATTTAGCCTATCTCATTTTTTACTTTTAAATTAAAGACTTGATTGTATGTGCTTGGTGTTAGCACTTTGGTACATTTGAAGAATTTGTAATGTGTTTATTAGCTAGGTGTTAGTATGATTTTGATGCATTTGTTGTACGGTTTGGATAGGATGTAGAATATTGCAAAATTAGTTATTAAAGCGTTGCATTTGATATTTTCTGTGTTGCATTAGATATTTTAGTGTTGCATTAGGTAAGTATAGTGTTGCTTTTGATAAGATATTAGTGTTTTAAAAAGCAAATAAAAGCGTTGCATTACATAGTTGTGGGCCCCAGTGCTGATGTGGCACGTGGGACCCCTGTATTGACGTGGCACGTGGGACCCACTGCTGACGTGGCATGGCATGCCCCATCGTTGACATGGCACGTGGGCCCCACATGCTGACGTGACATGCCAGCTGTACTGTTGCTTACGTGGCATGCTAGCTGGACTGTTGCTGACGTGGCATGGCAGCTGGACCCATTGATGACGTGGCATGCTTATGGGACCCACATTCGTGACGTGGAATTGGAACAATGTCTAATGTCAAATGCAACGCCTCTTTGGTGTTGCATTTGCTTGTTGTGGTGTTGCATTACATGTCAGATGCAACGCTTATTGCTGTTACTTTAGATGCCAAAAAGCGTTGCATTATGGGGTCTAACGAGACGGTCGCGGATGCAACGCTCCCTGGTGTTGCATTTGGTCGAATGCAACGCTTTTTTGGCCTAAAGCAACAATAAACATGGCGTTGCATATGAACGTTTTTGGCGTAGTAGGCCATTGCACACTACTACTAGACGCAGTAGCCCTCACGAACTGCTGCATGCACGTCAACATTTCGAAAATAAATTGTTTTTCACTTCAAAAAATCACGTGTGACCTAAGTGTGCATGTCGGTACGCACATATATATAATAGCATATAAATGTTACATATTTTCGATTTGATATGAATATCTTTACAAGAAGAACGCCATATATATTATCAGTGTAATATTGTGTAAACATTCAAATTGTCAGATTAAATCTAATTTGATCTTGGTAGTGATTTCACTGGCTTAAAGAAGATAAATTAAATCATTAAATTATAGCCATTAGCATTTTATTACAATTCTACAACCCATATTAAGCAATAGCATGGTTAGTTGACTCAATTAATTAGTTTTAACTTCATAAAGTTAGGGCCATCCGAGCATCAAAAGCTACTAAAACGAAATGAAACGAAACTTTACTCAGTTATAATACCACTCAAAGTGGTGTCTGAGGAGGGTTGATGTACGCAGACCATGCCCCTATATAATAGGGAGACTGTTTCCGAAGGACCCCCGGCCATTACAAATACAGAAAGGAAACCTAATACAAACTAAGAAACTCACGCACACCCAGGAGTCAAACCCCTGACCTCCTTCAAAGGAAGCCAGTGGCTCAATCACTGCACCAACATGTTGTTGGCGAGCATCAAAAGCTACTCCATGACGATAAACACATGTTTAGTTCGACCCTTCTAAGTTCCATAAGCCATTTCACCACCCCTTGACCCATTCTAAACAAAAAATATATTATGCATCTAATTATTTTTAGTACTCATAAGTTATTACATGCATGATGCAATAGTTTATATGATATTTTAATGATCACCAATGATACTCTCTATCTCTAAAATATCAGTTTGTAATGAATACATAAGTATGTCTTGGGACTACACACTAACTTAATCACTTGTAACTAAAATAATAATAATCATAGTCAGAGCGCGATCAAATAATTTAATAATAATTCAAGTAATTATAAATTATCTTTTTTCGTTCTAGATTTCTGAATTTAATTCTCGTTCACTCCTAAAATGTGTTAGAACATATATTATTTGTATAGCATATAAGTTTAATTATTCAAAAAAAAAATAACTAATCATGATCTTTAAAGTGCAAATGAAGAAGAAATGAACGAAAGTGCTCGCTCGATTGGAATAAGGAAGATGAATCAACAATCAAGAATATATTGCTCTACACATGCATGCACGCCCCCGTATTAAATAAAACTACTCTAATGTAAAGCTTATCTCTTACTATTTATAAGTTAAACCTAACCTAGCTAGCTAGCAAGCTACATATAGGAGCTCTTTATATATTGTCAATGAGCTTCACACTGGATGATGATCTCATGATTCTAATCCATATGTATGGATTGGCGCATATCGATTAAATTATTTCGAAGATTAAAGTGTTTTAACTCAATGTTAAGGTATTAGCATTGACAATGATTAGTTAATTAAACAGAATTAGGATAGGGAATAGCTCCCCTTAAAGAAACAACACCGGCTCGTGACAACGATGCATAAATTAGGTAAAATAAGGGCTTTTGGCGTTTGCTAGTGAGGTCTAATTCACTGTTTTTAACCTTTTGTGGTGTGTTAATCACCTTTTAAGATCAGCCACTCTTTATCTTCCGATTTTAATACATCCTTATGGCGTGGAGTAGTGGTACTTTGAAGGACAAGCATGAGACAATTTGGGGAATAGGAAAATTAGATAGAAGATATTTATAGAATCGTAGAAAGGAACAAAATATGTTGAGTAAAATGAAATAAGGGGCAAGGGGATAGCAAATGAAAATTTTGTTAAGAACATAAGATTAGATTTAGAGAATGGGGAACCTCATATACATCTCATAGGTAATTTGAGTAAATCAATTAAAAAAATTTGGTGCCCTTGCGGGGTCTATTTTTGCATAACCAAAACTACACCGTTTTGTTTACAAATAGGATAGTATCTTAAGAAAGTTACCTGAGATGTATCTCAGGTTCTTTTTTCTCTTAGATTTAACTATTGGACACTCTTTTATTCAAATTAGGATTATTATATTTGCGAGTGATCAATAGCATTAAATTTTATTAATATCAGATATCTTAAAATTTTTGATATGACAGTTAATTGACATGATATTTGATTCGTCCCCCTTCTTAACGGGGCCCATTTTAATGAAAATAATATTTTTATTTTTATTTTCTTAAATTGATCCCATCAGGGGCACTCTTTTAATACTAAAAGAACGGAGGCACAGAAGGGGACAGAGGATCCGGGCTTCCGACCCGGACCTGTACTAAAAATTGTGCGGCCTTTAATATTAAATAAAAAATATATTTTTTTTTCCCTTACAATCCTGAGTAGAAAAGTAGTTTTGCTTATTATTTGTTCGATTTTATATCCTTTCGTTTTCTTTGAAGCAAAAATTATAAATTACAATTACGTTACTAATGCTAGAATGTATATGAAAGAAAATGAGACGTTCAAAAATTAAAATGATGTGAATGTTATTTATGAAATTAAAATACCTTGAAAACATGCATTTAAATGTGAAAAACTTTATTGTTATTCTTTTCATAAAGTTATATTTTTATATTAGGGTTCAAAAATATTAGTTTTTAAATACTTTTATATTTAAATGAGCACAACTTTTATTTAAATTTAAATATATAAAGTTTTAGTTTACTTTTTTATTTTGAAATTATTAGTATAAGTTTTAAATTAATTAATTTAAATTATAATTGTATTTTATTAACTATACTCCATGTAAACTCAAATTTTAAAATGTTTTCCAAATTTCTGATATGTTCAAATCAATGAAACGAAATATTATATTTGATATTATAAAATGTAAATAAATAAAAAATTGAAAATTTCAATTATTTAAAATATTATGTACAAATAACATATTAACAAAAAAATAAATGTAGAGCCTTAAATTGTTGGGGGCCTTATGCAGTTGCCTATCTGACCTATATGGAGTGCCGCCCCTCCCGCCAACATGAGCACCAAACTTATTTCAAGTGATTTTATGTTCGAGTTTTTCCACTCTCAATTGTGTAATTTAAATCTATACTATCTATACTATTATATTAAAATCCAAACATTGAAAGTTTTGGTTTTCGGTTTGGTTATACTATTTATTTTGGTTTTCGGTTTGGTTAATTTAATTTTTAATTAATTTTAAATATAAAATAAATCAATTTTAATCCGTTATTGGCTATAGTCCTAAAGTTAATTACTAATGTTAAGGTAATTATATTACAATTAAAATTTCTCCACCCGCTTGGACTCTTTCCTTCTCAATTATCCATCTTCTCCAAATATTTCACTTCTAATTAAAACACGTTATCTTTTAATTTAAAATTAATATTACAATAATTAATATATACCCAAAATATCACACCTTATCTTTCCGTCATTATTTTAGTAATATTTTTTTCTGAATAAAACACGTTACTTTTTAATTTAAAACTAATCTTGCAATCATTAATATACACCCAAATATATCACACCATATATTCAAATCATTATTTTAATAATAAAATTTAATAATAAGATATATTATATGATTAAATTACTTACTAAACATTTAAGGTTCGAACCGGTCAACGAGATATTTAATTTTGAATTTTACAATATAAATTTTAAACCATGCATATAATTATTTAAATTTATATTAAATAAAATTTAGAAAACATTATTCAAAAATA
Organism: Saposhnikovia divaricata; assembly: GCA_036435485.1. Lineage (NCBI taxonomy): Eukaryota > Viridiplantae > Streptophyta > Magnoliopsida > Apiales > Apiaceae > Saposhnikovia > Saposhnikovia divaricata. The sequence goes on from CM071599.1 coordinate 43,457,952, forward strand.
ATGATTATATAAAAACATAATTTTGGTTTTCGGTTTGGTTATCCTAATTATTAAAATAAATAATTAAATTACAAAAACAACTCAAAAAGCTAATTACTAATGTTAATGTAATTATATTCTGATTAAAATTCCTTCATCCACTTCTACTTGGACTCTTTTTTCTGCTCCAACAACTCAATTATTCATTTTTTTAAAAGATTTTACTTCTAATTAAAACACTTTACCATTTAATTTAAAACTAATATTACAATAATTAAATAATTAAATTACAAAAAAAACTCAAAAAGCTAATTACTAATGTTAACGTAATTATATTCTGATTAAAATTCCTTCATCCACTTCTACTTGGACTCTTTTTTCTGCTCCAACAACTCAATTATTCATTTTTTCTAAAGATTTTACTTCTAATTAAAACACTTTACCATTTAATTTAAAACTAATATTACAATAACTAATATATATCCAAAATATCACACCAATTATTTTTAGAAGTAATTTTTGTAATTAAAACATGGAATACTTTCTAATTTAAAATTAATCTTGCGATCACTAATATACACCCAAAAATATCTCACCATATATACAAATCATTATTTTTATTAATAAATAACAATCGTTAGATCTAATAATAAGATATATAATATGATTAAATTAATTTACTAAAAGTTCAAAGTTCGAACCCGTCAACGACATTTTTAATTTAGAATTTTACAAAATAAAATTAAACCATGCATTTCATCATATAAATTTATATTAAATTAAAATTAAAAAATTAAAAATAAGGATTATATAAAAACATAATTATAATGTTAAATAAATTTTATACCCGTGCTTCGCACGGGTTATAAGCTAGTATCTATATATGCTTAGTTATGTATATTGTCGGTGTTTGATTAATCGGACGAAACGTAACGTACTATTAAAGTTGAATAGCATAATATCTTATTGAAGTTTTTGACTCTTTCTATAACATTTTAAGAAGATTTTAAAATAACTAATTACTTAACAACAAAATTATCAGCACGAAAAAATGTTTTTGAAACGGTATAAGTACGAACAATAGCAAATAGCCCTCAATCCATAAGAGCAACAGATGTAGGATTACGATTGACTTCGAAGTCAAATTTAATAACATTAAGCAACAACTCATCCTATTTTATCCCAATATTTAAAAATTAGAGGTTTGAGTCAAATTAGAGTTTTGATAAGTTGAAGTCCCCTATTATTAGTAATTGGTAATTAGTGAATTGATATAGCTTTTTGGACTCAAAAAACTTATTTTCTAAAAATTATTTGGAGAAATTTTTTCAATTAAAGTTTTACTATGTATCTAGTTAATATACAAAAATCTAACTCAAACAGCTAATTACCAAACAATTTAATGTCAAAATGCTAACTCAATCCGCTTATCAAAATAGCTAACTCAATCCGCTTGTCAAAACAGTTAATTTAATCCGCTAATCAAAACAGCTAACGTAATTCATTAACCGCTAACAGCTAATTGCCAAACAGGACCTATATCTGAATTTCATCTTAGACATTCAAAAATTTGTTATTCCCTCTGGTCCATTATATAAGGCATTTGCCTTTTCTACACGTAACTTTAGGTACTTTGACTATATATTAAAATAATTATTTTTCAATTTTTCCTTTTTTAAATAAAAAAATAATATTTTTATTTTTATTTAGAAAAAGAAATTTTAAAAAATAATGATTTTAACTATGTAGTCAAAGCACCTAAAATTACATACACAGAAGTTAAACGCCTTATATAATATAATAAACCGGAGGGAGTACTATTGTTTTTCTGAATCGGCCGGGAAAAGGGCGGGATCAGCACCTCTGGTTCCACCCCGCATTGCCAACCAAGAGCCATACATACGACTCACCGCAAAATTTAGTTCAGGTTAATTAGCATGAATGGCATGGAAAAAGTTACAAATTCTAGAACTTTACTTTCAAAACCCCATGTCATGATTAAAATTGTAAAACCTTATACCCACCAGTCCAATTTTCTGAGTATATTTAGATGTGTCAAAAAGCATTCAAAAGAATGTATGAATAGAATCCCACCCAGACGTTAGATAGATCGATCGTACGACTTCTAACATATGACATATCTTAGGGGCACCAAACTCCTTTTATTCCTTTTGGTAACTACAAAACGACTACTGATACCAAAAGCCCACAAGGAAGCATGCTACTGAAATTGTATACCAAGTGACAAAGATATGTACGTGCATATCTAAACTAATGATGCAAAAAGACAAAAGAAGGACGAAACCATCACCGAAAGAGTAAATTATAAACTTGTATCATCTCATATTTCAAACTAGAATAAAGCGGAAAGACGGGGAAAAGGGGGAATTCGATGAGTAGGGATTGTCTCACCCTTCTTCATCTCCCCTGCTCTTTTAGTATGAAAAGAGTGTTCCTAGTGGGATCCATTTTAAAAATAATATTTTTATTTTTATTTTCTTTAAAATAAGTCTCACATTCGTTTCAAGAAAAAAAAAAAAAAAAAGTCTCACATTCTTTTAATATTAAAAGTACAGGGAACATAGAAGGGGAAGGATCCGGACTCGAATTCGATAAGGATGGATAATTTGGTGGGCCTTAGTGGGCTTGGCCTAATCCGTTAAATTGGTTGCAAACTACGCATGGCATTGCCACCAATTGAGGCAACTAGCGCCCTGTTACGCAGACAATATTCGACCCACTTGCCTCCCATTTTTCCTACTTTTTACATTTCTAAGTTTCTTTCTACCTAAACTTTTTTTATATTCAATCCATTCCGAACCACTTTATTGAAACAAAAAATGGTATAAGAACTGAATAAAATTTTGTTAATTTTTTCCTTTTGTTTCTAACAAGTGTACAATCGTGCAATTCACAAATCATTTGGTATTGTATTATGACTTTTAATGACAATTCTTGATATAATAATTTTTATGAATTTTATAGATTTTTAATGTTTCTTTAATAATTCTTGTTGAGTCACTAAAATTTCGAAATACTTTTGATAACACCTAATGAAATGACTTCTAAAAACTTTCATAGACTTTTTGATGTATTTTGTGATTTACTAGACTAACTACAAAGATCATATATTAGCCTATGCTGTGAAATCCTTTAACCTTTTTTCACGGCAATCCAATTTCGATTGTGTGTTCCCTGATTAATCCGGCCACCAAAAAATTGAGTACACGGTATATTTCTTGTTAAATTGAGTATTCATTGCATATTTTTATCTGAAAATTATATATTTGTCACTATTCATAGCTAATGATGATGCAGAGCTATGTCATAAGCCAGCAATATTTTTATGATGCAAAGCTATTTTATTGGTGTTTTATGTGAATTTTTGCAAGCACAATATTTTTAGAAGCCCATGAATTACTATAATGTTTGATGGATTCTTATTTTATTTTGTGTGTTATGATCTAGTTTACAAAATTGTAAAAGATGATCTAGTTTTACAAAATTGCAAAAGATCGCACCTTCAATAATATTGTTTACTAAAATGAATATAAATATGGAAATTGATAACCAAGAAGATGAGGAAAAAGAGATGGAAGAAGATGAAGAAAGAGAAGAAAAACGACAGAAAATTTTAAAAAATTTATTGACAGTAAATGAAACAATTTTATTCAATATGATTTTAATATAATTATTAGAAGTCATGTCAAATCTTATCAGAAAGGTTATGACTTTTTTTTCAAGAGATGTAGTTATAATTTTTGTTAAAAAGTTATTAAAATTCATTCTCATTAAAAGTCATTAACTTTTTGAATAACACGATACGTATAAAGTGTCTATAAATGTCTAAATTCAATACCGCCCTACTTTTAAATACTTATTAAAAGTATTAATTGAATAATACCATACTTTTAAAGACTCTTTAAAAATTAGAATTGAATATCACATAACTTTTAAAATCATTAAAAATCTTTAAAAATCTTAATACAATACCACCCCTAAAAATGTTTACATATCATATAAGCCAGACTGCGAAAGTGACCTTAATTAAGCTAGGCAATTTACATAGGATTCGGCAACCAGATCTTGTAAGTGATCATCTTGGACTAAAATTCAACGTTCCATAAAGTATGGACTCAAAATCTATCGAAATCATTATAACTACTTTAGGTGGCTAGATCCAGTTTATTCTAAAGTTACAGTTCTTTTTTTATTTTTCTTCTTGCTAAGTAGGGTTGTTATTTCTTGACTTGCGCAAAAGGCAGGCACTTTTGGGGAGAATTTTGTAGTAAAATTTCGATACAATGCATACGAAGGCAGCCCCTTCTCATCAATGGACTTCTGACCTACACGAAGTAATGAGGTTCGTTCGATAAATTCTTACCTCTCTATCTATCTCTAAATACTCCTTCCATTCCCTTATTCTTTTCCTATTTTGACTTTTTACACTGTTCATTATAAGTGATTGATTGCTAATTTATGCATAATTTATAAGATAAAATATGGTCATGAGTGATTTTGTTTGATTCGTATTTGTAAGTATTTTAATATAACGAAGTTTTTATATTTAGTACTAAAACAAAATTAAAGATATCAACGATTAAAAATGTGCATTGACAAGCGTGATAATGATTAACAGAAAAAGAAATATGGAACGGAAGAAGTATTAAATCCAGGGACATGTACAAGGGAAATGATATTCACACTTGGAGCAAGACCAACAAGAGTTTTATGTCCTTTTTTCCTGAGTAATTTCATGTCCTTCATGTAAAATAATGTAACTGTTGGAACCAGATTTCTGCCGGATAATTTCTTCATTTGGACCTGCAAAAGAAGAAGAATGCGAGGGTGTTGACCCCCGATTCACCTCCGGCGTAAGAATAAGTATTCCGGTTATTTTTGAGAGATATAGGTAAAACATAGAGAGATTGTGTTTAGAGAATACTTGAGTTGTGTTCCCCTTCTCTGGCCAGCTTCCTCTCTTATTTATAGTGTGGTAATGAATCATTAGGAGGTGGAAAAGGTGGAAGGAAGTGTCCCCCATGATGAGGTGTCAACGTCCAATTGGACCGTTTTTGGTTGGATGTGTCATTAAATGATTGGACCGTTGTTTCCACTAATCTTATTAGTGGGCTTCACTTTGGGCTCAAATAAGTGGGCTGGATAGATGGACCTCCAACATGTCCCTGGGCTTCAATCGGGCTTAGCTGGAATGAAGGCCACCTTTTTCGGTCCATCTTCGGGATGCTCCCTTATGTGTTTGTTGCCTTATGCTTCTTTGGTCGTTTTGTTTACCTTAGCATGATTTCTGTATAGCTTAATGCTTTTTCGTTTTTGGCTTCGTTCGGCTTAGCATGATTCATGCATCTTGGGCTTCGTTCGGCCTAGCATGGTTATTGCATCTTCGGCCGGAGCCTAGCTGTTTATTGTCTTTAGCATAATTTTTCATTTTATGCGTCTTCGGACTATTTTTGCATCTTCGGCCGGAGCCTAGCTGTTTATTGTCCTTAGCATAATTTTTATTTTTATGCGTCTTCGGACTATTTTGCATCTTCGGCCGGAGCCTAGCATGACTATGCGTCTTTGGCCGTAGCCTAGCATGTTAATTTTAATTTTATGCATCTTCGGCCGTAGCCTAGCATGACTATGCGTCTTCGGCCGTAGCCTAGCATGTTAATTTTAATTTTATGCATCTTCGGCCGTAGCCTAGCATGACTATGCGTCTTCGGCCGTAGCCTAGCATGATTATGCGTCTTCGGCCGTAGCCTAGCATGATTATGCGTCTTCGGCCGTAGCCTAGCATGTTAATTTTAATTTTATGCATCTTCGGCCGTAGCCTAGCATGACTATGCGTCTTCGGCCGTAACCTAGCATGATTATGCGTCTTCGGCCGTAGCCTAGCATGACTATGCGTCTTTGGCCGTAGCCTAGCATGACTATGCGTCTTTGGCCGTAGCCTAGCATGTTGATTTTAATTTTATGCATCTTCGGCCGTAGCCTAGCATGACTATGCGTCTTCGGCCGTAGCCTAGCATGATTATGCGTCTTCGGCCGTAGCCTAGCATGACTATGCATCTTTGGCCGTAGCCTAGCATGTTAATTTTAATTTTATGCATCTTCGGCCGTAGCCTAGCATGATTGTGCATCTTCAGCCGGAGCCTAGCTGTTTATGCATCTTGGGCCGTAGCCTAGCATGACAATGCGTCTTCGGCCGTAGCCTAGCATGATTGTGCATCTTCGGCCGGAGCCTAGCTGTTTATGCATCTTGGGCCGTAGCCTAGCATGACAATGCGTCTTCGGCCGTAGCCTAGCATGATTGTGCATCTTCGGCCGGAGCCTAGCTGTTTATGCATCTTGGGCCGTAGCCTAGCATGACAATTGCATCTTGGGCCGGAGCCTAGCATGATTGTGCATCTTCGGCCGGAGCCTAGCATGTTAATTTTAATTTTATGCATCTTCGGCCGTAGCCTAGCATGACTATGCGTCTTCGGCCGTAGCCTAGCATGTTAATTTTAATTTTATGCATCTTCGGCCGTAGCCTAGCATGACTATGCGTCTTCGGCCGTAGCCTAGCTGTTTATGCATCTTGGGCCGTAGCCTAGCATGACAATGCGTCTTGGGCCGGAGCCTAGCATGATTGTGCATCTTCGGCCGGAGCCTAGCTGTTTATGCATCTTGGGCCGTAGCCTAGCATGACAATTGCATCTTGGGCCGGAGCCTAGCATGATCGTGCATCTTCGGCCGGAGCCTAGCTGTTTATGCATCTTGGGCCGTAGCCTAGCATGACAATTGCATCTTGGGCCGGAGCCTAGCATGATTGTGCATCTTCGGCCGGAGCCTAACATGTTAATTTTAATTTTATGCATCTTCGGCCGTAGCCTAGCATGACTATGCGTCTTCGGCCGTAGCCTAGCATGTTAATTTTAATTTTATGCATCTTCGGCCGTAGCCTAGCATGACTATGCGTCTTCGGCCGTAGCCTAGCTGTTTATGCATCTTGGGCCGTAGCCTAGCATGACAATGCGTCTTGGGCCGGAGCCTAGCATGATTGTGCATCTTCGGCCGGAGCCTAGCTGTTTATGCATCTTGGGCCGTAGCCTAGCATGACAATTGCATCTTGGGCCGGAGCCTAGCATGATTGTGCATCTTCGGCCGGAGCCTAGCTGTTTATGCATCTTGGGCCGTAGCCTAGCATGACAATTGCATCTTGGGCCGGAGCCTAGCATGATTGTGCATCTTCGGCCGGAGCCTAGCATGTTAATTTTAATTTTATGCATCTTCGGCCGTAGCCTAGCATGACTATGCGTCTTCGGCCGTAGCCTAGCATGTTAATTTTAATTTTATGCATCTTCGGCCGTAGCCTAGCATGACTATGCGTCTTCGGCCGTAGCCTAGCTGTTTATGCATCTTGGGCCGTAGCCTAGCATGACAATGCGTCTTGGGCCGGAGCCTAGCATGATTGTGCATCTTCGGCCGGAGCCTAGCTGTTTATGCATCTTGGGCCGTAGCCTAGCATGACAATTGCATCTTGGGCCGGAGCCTAGCATGATCGTGCATCTTCGGCCGGAGCCTAGCTGTTTATGCATCTTGGGCCGTAGCCTAGCATGACAATTGCATCTTGGGCCGGAGCCTAGCATGATTGTGCATCTTCGGCCGGAGCCTAGCATGTTAATTTTAATTTTATGCATCTTCGGCCGTAGCCTAGCATGACTATGCGTCTTCGGCCGTAGCCTAGCATGTTAATTTTAATTTTATGCATCTTCGGCCGTAGCCTAGCATGACTATGCGTCTTCGGCCGTAGCCTAGCTGTTTATGCATCTTGGGCCGTAGCCTAGCATGACAATGCGTCTTGGGCCGGAGCCTAGCATGATTGTGCATCTTCGGCCGGAGCCTAGCTGTTTATGCATCTTGGGCCGTAGCCTAGCATGACAATTGCATCTTGGGCCGGAGCCTAGCATGATTGTGCATCTTCGGCCGGAGCCTAGCATGTTAATTTTAATTTTATGCATCTTCGGCCGTAGCCTAGCATGACTATGCGTCTTCGGCCGTAGCCTAGCATGTTAATTTTAATTTTATGCATCTTCGGCCGTAGCCTAGCATGACTATGCGTCTTCGGCCGTAGCCTAGCTGTTTATGCATCTTGGGCCGTAGCCTAGTTGCCCCCAGTTTTTAAGGGACTTTAGAGTAATTAAGGTCCCGTTCGGTTAGTGAACAAATGTTTCCTCCCGGCCTTAATTACGTCATAGTAGCTTAAATACTAAAATAATTATAAGGACTCATGCTTTTATTGGTCGGCTCCCAAACATGGGTCCGTTCAGACGAATAATTGTCCCTAACCAATTAATTATTGATTGGGCATCTTCGGTCCTAACCTAGCCGCTCCCGGACTTAATTACGTCATAGTTGCTACAGTTTTTGCAAGGACGCGTATTTTGTTCGGTCGACCCGTAATGTGGGTCTGTTTAAGCCTCATTGTACTAAGCTACGTAATGAATATATTAGATCATGTAGTGCGTATTTAATTGTACTTGGATGAACCGAAACATATATAATAAAACAAAAATATAAAATTTGGGGCGATTAGTAAGCTTACCGGTAGGGTCGCCGAAGCTTGTATGTCCCCAGCTAGCTTGATTCGCCAGGAGACTCTTTCTTTTCTCCCCTTTGGATGCTTCGTACTCCTTATCTTCGGAGTCGGACGTGGCAGTAGTTCTCGTCCTAGCTTTTCGGGGGTGTGATTTGGAGCCTCTGGACTCATTTTCATCTTTGTGTAATTTTTTATTTTTTTATTTTTTATATTTTTTTTTATTTTTATTTTTATTTTTATTTTATTTTTTTTGCCTTCGGCCACAGCCTTCTTCCTTCGGCCTTCTTCTTTCAGTCAATGTCTTCTTCGTTCGGCCAAAACCTTCATTCATTCGGCCAAATTCCTTCGCTTCGGCCAAGTTCCTTCATTTCGGCCAAATTCCTTCGGTTCGGCCAAGTTCCTTCGCTTCGGCCAAATTCCTTCGCTTCGGCCAAATTCCTTCGGTTCGGCCAAGTTCCTTCGCTTCGGCCAAATTCCTTCGCTTCGGCCAAGTTCCTTCGCTTCGGCCAAATTCCTTCGGTTCGGCCAAATTCCTTCGGTTCGGCCAAATTCCTTCGCTTCGGCCAAATTCCTTCGCTTCGGCCAAATTCCTTCGCTTCGACCAAATTCCTTCGCTTCGGCCAAGTTCCTTCGCTTCGGCCAAGTTCCTTCGCTTCGGCCAAGTTCCTTCGGTTCGGCCAAGTTCCTTCGGTTCGGCCAAATTCCTTCGGTTCGGCCAAATTCCTTCGGTTCGGCCAAGTTCCTTCGCTTCGGCCAAGTTCCTTCGCTTCGGCCAAGTTCCTTCGCTTCGGCCAAATTCCTTCGGTTCGGCCAAGTTCCTTCGGTTCGGCCAAGTTCCTTCGCTTCGGCCAAATTCCTTCGCTTCGGCCAAATTCCTTCGGTTCGGCCAAATTCCTTCGCTTCGGCCAAATTCCTTCGGTTCGGCCAAATTCCTTCGGTTCGGCCAAATTCCTTCTTCTTTCACAAAAGTATCTCTATGTTCCCACAGACGGCGCCAAATGTTGGAACCAGATTTCTGCCGGATAATTTCTTCATTTGGACCTGCAAAAGAAGAAGAATGCGAGGGTGTTGACCCCCGATTCACCTCCGGCGTAAGAATAAGTATTCCGGTTATTTTTGAGAGATATAGGTAAAACATAGAGAGATTGTGTTTAGAGAATACTTGAGTTGTGTTCCCCTTCTCTGGCCAGCTTCCTCTCTTATTTATAGTGTGGTAATGAATCATTAGGAGGTGGAAAAGGTGGAAGGAAGTGTCCCCCATGATGAGGTGTCAACGTCCAATTGGACCGTTTTTGGTTGGATGTGTCATTAAATGATTGGACCGTTGTTTCCACTAATCTTATTAGTGGGCTTCACTTTGGGCTCAAATAAGTGGGCTGGATAGATGGACCTCCAACAGTAACTATTTCACTTAATTATCACCTAAGACCGCTACACCTAACTTGCATATAAGCGATCTTTGTCAGAAAAAAAAACTTTTTTCAAAAATATTTAAATTAAAGAATTTTGTTTCGAAAAAATACAGTGCAACTTCTTTTGCAACCCCAAATGCAACTTTTATAACTTGAAATTCAACTGCTTGCAACCTGCTACGCAACTAAAGACATGTAAATTACCCCCTTTCATATAAGCGATAGAAAATGGCAAAACTTCACAAATCTCAAGACATGTAAATTTTAATTTCAAAAAAAGAAAATCATGTAACATTTTTTTTCCTAAGCATTTTTTTATTTTACTTAAACTTACTATAGTTTTTTGATCATGAGCGAGAAATGACAACAATTTGTTGGTGACTTACTGGCCAGAAAAAATGACAACAATACTTACTTTCAATTTGTAGGTTGTAGCTAAACGCCTAAACGTATACAATATGTCAATGAACAAGGCCCAAGCGAACTCTTTTGTAGCACTGCCACTGATTCAACAAAATTTTAGAAGCCTGTATATCACAAGCAGTGGCCCGTAACATTTAAACTTATCTAGGCCCGTTGATAGTTTTTGGATAATTGATTTGAAATATCATTTGTCTGGTTTAAAATTTGGATCAATCATTTTTGGGAAAATAAATTATTTAGTCCCTTAACTATACCAGTTTTATTGTTTTAGTCCCTGAACTAAAGATTCCCTATTTTAAATAATTTAACTTTTGAAATTTTTAAGATTCAGTCCTTCCGTCCAAATGAGACTGACGGACGTCAAAATCTTGCTGACCTGTCAAGTCGCTGATTGGTCATCCTTACACGTGGTCGTACACGTGGCCAAATTAAAAAAAAACATGAAAAAACAGCACACTCCCAGTCACGTGCATTCTAGTAACGTTATTTGTATTATATAACACGAATATTGGGGATTAGGGTTTTTATTTAGATTGGGGGTTCTTCTAATTGAGCTTAACATTGTACCTCCGTACAAGGTAATTAGGGTTTATGTCATTTAATTTCGTATTTGTTTAGTGTTGAATCATGATTAATATTTGGGATTTGTGTGTCTTTGCAGATGGAGTCCGATATTACATTACATATTCATCACGGGGGTCAGTTTGCTTATGAAAATGGAGTCAAATGCTACAAAGGAGGTAAGGTCGAGCTTCTCTATAATCAAACTTCTGTGTCTCTTTCTGTATTCGAGAGTTACATACGAGATGAGCTTGGTTATAAAGAGTTTAAAATTTATTGGCACAAGTCTGGTTCTGATTCTTTACTTAGTGATTATAACTGCAAGTTATTATGGAATGATGATAGTGTAGATGCACTTTGTTATAATGCACTGAAAGATCGTAGGATAGATTTGTATGTTGACCATGCTTGTGATGAAGAGGAAGAATATGTTGAGTCTAGTGAAGATGATTCTGATTATAGTGAAGAGAGTGGAGAGAGTGAAGACGGTGATGTTGATGATTATAAGGAGAATCTTAGTGACTGTGATGATGAATTTGAGGAAGTAATGGAAAGGAAGAAAAAAGTTTATGCATATAAGAGTAACCCAGCTGAGCCTAATAGTGATGATATGAGTATGCCCATAAGTAGTTTGATAGGTAAAAAAAGACAGCAGAAATAGAAGAAGAAGAAAGAAAATGAAGTGGTAAATGAAGAAAATAGGGGATGGGAGAGTGAGTATGAATCTGATTCATACAAAATTGTGGGGGATCAGTCAAGTGACTCTAGTGATGATGAGACTGAATGTGATAGTGCAAAGAAGAAGGTTAAACCTAAAAAAGAGCATACCACATTTAACACTAGAACCCCCATGAAAAATATTGACTTTGAAGTTGGTTTGATGTTTACTGATGTGAAAACTTTAAAAAATGCTATCATAGACTATGCTATTGAACAAAAGAGGGAGATATGGTTTAAGAAAAATGACTTACAAAGGCTTCAAGCAAAATGAAGAGAGAATTGTCCATGGTATCTGTTTGCTAGCAAAGTAGATTCAACTGGTGCCTTTCAAGTTAAATCATACATTAAGGAGCACAATTGTATACTTGTACACAAGCACAAATGTGTGGGAGTGGATTGGTTGGTGAGGAAATTTGGTAACAAGGTCAGAGGCAATCCTAAATGGAAATTGAGAGAATTTGTCCAACATGTTTTTGAGATGCATAGTTTGGTAGTTTTGAAGAACCAATGTTGGCTTGCAAAGAAAAAAGCTTTGTCTGAGATTGAAGGAGAAATAGCAAAGCAATACAGAAGATTGTATGATTATGGTGTTGAAATTATGAGGTCAAATCCTGGCAGCACTGTAAAGATTGGTGTCGAAAAAGTTGGTAATGACAACTTGGCAACTTTCAAAAGAATTTACATCTGTTTTGCAGCTTTGAAGTTTGGATTTAAGTCTGGGTGTAGGAAGATAATAGGGCTGGATGGGTGCTTTCTAAAGAGCTATGTGAAGGGAGAAATATTGGCTGCAATAGGGAGGGATGGAAACAATGGGATGTTTCCCATTGCTTGGGCCATTGTAGATGTTGAATCTACTGAAACTTGGGAATGGTTTATATCTCTGTTGAAAGAAGATCTAGAGCTTGGATGTGGATTTGGATACACCTTAATGACTGATCAACAAAAGGTATGCTTTAAATTCCACTTGAATTATGCTTTAATTTCACCTTAATAACTTGTCACCTTAATTCCACTTGTGTTCATATATTTTGTAGGGTTTAAAGCATGCTATAGATAACATTCTGCCAAGAGCTGAACACAGATGTTGTGCAAGGCACATCTGTGCTAATTGGAAGAAAAACCATCCAGGAACTGTGTTGAAGAATCTCTTCTGGACGGCAGCCAAATCAACAACTCAAGAAGAATTCAATCTCCATATGGAAGAAATCAAAGGTATCTCCCCTCTTGCATACTCAGATTTGATGAAAACAGAACCAAGATTCTGGAGCAGAGCTTTTTTTGATACATTAACTAAATGTGAGATGGTTGACAATAACTTATCTGAGTGCTTTAATAGTTGGATTGTAGAGGCAAGATATAAGCCTATCCTTGAGTTGTTAGATGATATTAGGTTGCAAGTTATGGAGAGAATCTACAAAAAGAGAGATTGGATGACTGCTTTTGAGTGTGAACTATGTCCTAGAATAATTAAGAAATTAAATTATAGCATTGAAGGGACTAGGTTTTGTAAGTCAACTTGGACTGGTGGATCTGAGTGTGAAGTTAGAGACATTGATGGGGCCAATGGGTGGTTGACATAGAGGGGAAGATGTGTAGTTGCAGGAGATGGGAATTAACAGGCATTCCATGCACTCATGGATGCACTGCAATGTTTAGTATGAACGAAAAGCCTGAGGACAAAGTGGATGTTTGCTACACTAAGGCATTTTATATTGCAGCATATTCTCACCTTCTCAGCCCTATGAAGGGATCTTTGTATTGGCCTAAAACTGGCTTCCCTGACATACTCCCTCCAAAGGCAAGAAGAATGCCTGGTAGGCCTAAAAAGCATAGGAGAAGGGAACAAGGTGAGGAAGGGGCAGGATCGAGGCTTAGCAAAAAAGGGGTTCTCATGAGGTGTAGCCAATGTTTGAAAGCTGGACATAATAAATCTACATGTAAAGCAACTGCTGAGGAGATAGCAGAGATACAAAAGGTTGCAGCTGAAGCTAAAAAGGCTCAGAGTGAGGCAGCAAGGGCACATGCAGCAGAAAAAGTAAGTATTTTGCACTTTGTGATCAATTGCACTTTGAGTGAAGTTGTAACATTATGTAATTTTGCAGAGGAGTAAAAGAGCAACAAGTCAAAAAAGAAAACCTCCCACACATGATCAATCTTCTACTCAAGGTGAACCACAAGTCAAGAGAAAGAGAGGAAGGCCTCCAAAGGCTAAAAATGTTGAAGTCTTGCCCCCACCACCTCCATTGCCACCACCTGGAGTTGGTATATACAGATGTGACAAAGATGGGAACACGTATTTCTCAACAGTTGGTGGCTCCACCTTTAGAGTATCCGATTCACAACTAATTCCTCCAAAGCCACCTACTAATTTCTCAACTAGTCCAAGTCAACCGTAGTTATTTGAGCAAAACTTGTTAATTGTTCAGTTTCCAAACTACTTTTGTGTTGTCATAAGCTTACATTTTGAACTATTTTCATCTTGATTAGTCGAATGTAAGTCGAACTACTTTCACTTTCTGCACTATTTTTGTATGTTTTGATCATCTAGATGTGACAATGACAAGTATTTCATCTATTTTGGATCAAGCATTTCAATTTATTTTCTGTGTTTAATGCTCAAAGGCTATAAAAATTCAACTTATAAAAATTCATAACGAATTTAATTTCATGTTTTTTTTAGTTTTTTCCACGTGTACGTCCACATGTACGTCCACGTGTCAGCAATATTCTGACGTCCGTCAGCCTCATTTGGACGAAAGGACTGAATCTTAAAAATTTCAAAAGTTAAATTACTTAAAATAGGGAATCTTTAGTTCAGGGACTAAAACAATAAAACCGGTATAGTTCAGGGACTAAATAATTTATTTTCCCATCATTTTTCATTATTTGTAAATCGAAATTTCATTCCATTTTATGATTTTTTTAAAATAATAATCCTTCAAGTAAATCAACATCCACAGCTAAAATAAAAATCAATATCTAAAAAATAGATTCTAAACATAAAATAAGTATAATTCTATTCTTGCAATCTTGTGTACCTATTTGTAAGAAGTACGTGTTGTGACATGTTTTTTTATTTATAATTAAACTTAGAGGCCGTTTAGTATTGTTTAAAATAAGTTATTTTTTACTTAATGGAGGTGTTTTTAACTTAAAGGAAAAAGTAAAGTTTGAATGAATCTGTTTGGGTAATTTTACTTAAAGTTAAATGGGGGTTTAATAATTTTGACTTAAAGTGAAATTTGACTTAAAAAAATTTTAAATTCATAATATTTAAATTTTACAAGAATCATGAAAAAAAAACTCAATAAGTCATAAGTCATAAGTCAAAAGTACCTAAATGGAGCTTATGACTTTAAGTAGTTTTTTAACTTAAAGCCGGCTTAAAGCCACACTACATAAACAGGCCAAAAATAACTTAAAGTCATTTTTAGCTTTAAACCAAGTTTGCCAAACAGTCTGTTACACACTGCTTTACGTTTTAACAAAATATTAAAATAAACGAAAAACGAATCCAATATGTTATTAAAAATTAAAAAATAATTTTTTTTTGAAAGTACAAATTAAAAAATAATTATTACAACACATTTCAATTGTGTGCTTAAGTTAATTAAAAAATGCGTTTGTTTTGGTGGCCCGCTGGCAATTTCACTCTTTTGATTAAAGTTAAAGTGGCATCATTATTATCACAATCAGTCACTTCACCTTTTTTTTTGTACCTTCGGATATTGTGTCTGTCGGAATAAATAATTTACAGTATCATCTTTCTAATCTTCTCTTGAAAAGATACAAAAATAATTGCATACAATAACACAAAGATTAGCTATTATGTTCAGGTACTACAATCATTTTCTAGATGGTAACACTAGCAGTGGCCTAATACCCGTACTGGAAATTCTATGTTTCTTTAAGCCAAGTATAATCCTTTGTGGGGGTGGAAAAACCAAGGTGTGAATATTATATTATACTATTAAAAATAAAGATAAATCTTACAAATTATCCAAATTATGGTAATACCTAAGAGCTCGATATGAAGAACAGACTGCAAGAATTTATGTGGACAACTAACTAAAGAAATGCGCCCAAATTATAATTATAAATTTAATGAGTATTATTTTATCTCTTGTATTTTTTGTAATCAGGATCAAACTCAAAAAAGACTTCTCTAACAAATAATTGTTACTTATAACATATCAAATCGTGATTATTTATCGAGATACACCTGAAATTTGTGCTGCTGTGAAGAGAGGAAGATCTCATTTATCACATATTACGATTATTTATTACAACACGATGTGCTTAGGGGTGAGTATTCGGTAATTCGGTAAAATAACTGAACCGAACCGAATTACCGAATAAGGCCAAATATTATAACCGAATACCGAACCGAAATATTTATTTTGGTTATTTCGGTTATTTTACCGAAATAATCGAATTATATATATTTATATATTTTATTTTACATATTAAATATAAAAATATAAATATAATTATTTTACATATAAAAATTATTATTTTACATATAAAACATTATTATTTTATATGTAAAATATAAATATTATTATTTTACATATAAAAATTATTATTTGACATATGAAAAATTATTATTTTACATGTAAAATATAAAAAAATATTATTTTACATTTAAAAAATTATTATTTTACATATAAAATATAAATATTATTATTTTAGATATAAAATATTATTATTTTAGATATAAAAAATTATTATTTTATATATAAAAAATTATTATTATACATATAAAATGTAAATATTATTATTTATTATATATTTCGGTTAATTCGGTAATTTCGGTTATTTTGGTTAAAAAACCGAAATAACCGAATAACCGAATAACTGAAATACTATAACCGAATACCGAACCGAAATATTTCGGTTCGGTTAACCGAACCGAATTATTTCGGTTATTCGGTTCGGTATTCGGTTAACCGAACCGAATACAGTGTTATAACAATCGAATATGCCCAGATCACTTACAGCAATCAAGGTACTCTTTAACCTATAAATTGCTCTTCCAGTTAAATATATATGATATAAATAATCATTTTGCATTACTAATAAGTACTGTAGTTTAATATATATTGTGTATGTTTGGGGTATCTTAAAATGAGTAGCTTATGGTTTACAAGCACTTATGTCATATAAGTTATAAGTAGAGTAGATGTTGGGTCGCGAGCAAGCCATAACTCCACAATAGTATGATATTGTCCGCTTTAGGCCGAACCCGCATGGATTTGTTTTTGGATCACTCCCAAAAGGCTTCATACTAATGGAGTTAACTTGGCTGCTTATATACAAGAGAACTATCTCTTATCTCCTCGTGGTACTTGGGTTGACACCACCCAGCAATCTTCTCCTCAAACCAAGAACCACATAACCCGTGATCTTGCATCCGCGATAAATCTATGTACATCTTGCACAGGTGCCACACCTGCCGAAACCCGCCGCCTGAACACCTTTCAGGAAGACTTTCGACACAAGGAACCCAACAGATCTCCAATCGCCACCGAGAGAAACCTCTCACATCGAACACCTGCAGTCCATTATCCCCAAGATCCAATTACCGAACCATGGGCTCTGATACCACTTGTTGGACCGCGAGCAAGCCATAACTCCACAATAGTATGATATTGTCCACTTTGGACCGAACCCGCACGGATTTATTTTTGGGTCACTCTCAAAAGGCCTCATACTAATGGAGTTAACTTGGCTGCTTATATACAAGAGAACTATCTCTTATCTCCTCGTGGTACTTGGGTTGACACCACCCAGCAACAGAGATTATAAGTCAGTAGAGTGTTTGGTAAATCAGAACTTATAATCAGTAGACTCTTTGGGTAAATCAGAACTTATAAGTTAACTTTTTTTTTATAATTTTCAAAATATTTGTTTTTTTTATATATAACAATGGATATCAATGATAGATCTCGATGAATAGAGAAATTTGATATATACATATCAATTTTCTAATGAATGGATCGAGAGATATATGGTTTTGAAGATTTGAAGGATATTATATATTGCGTATATCGAGAATAAGTTATAAGTTGAAAGTTAAGGATTCTTAACATTCAACTTATGAGTTTATAAGTTATAAGTTGAGCTAAAACTTATTTTGACAAACACCCTCGTAAGCACTTATGGACTTATAGGCCATAAGCCGCTTGAAATAAATGTAAACAAAGAGGCCCATTGTAATACTGATGAAACTTTGAAGTCCCCGTCAGTGAGAACGAATTCAAAACAGTTGCCTGGACAAGGCCAATCATCAAAAACAATTCTAGAGCATCTTAAAAAGAATTCCAAATATGAGGTTGCAAATTTTTTTTAATTGGTTATATGCGTATTTGATTTTGCCGCCTAATCTTTTATTTGGTACCTATTTTGGAATACGGATACAAAAGTAACAAAACTAGCATTTTTCTTGTGGGAATCACCAAACCTGAATCCATAAATAACAACATTATAACAACTTTGGGCCAGTTTATTTTCTCATTTTACTGTTGACTTATGACTTATAAGTCCATAAGTCCTTATGGGGGTGTTTGCCAAAATAAGTTTTAGCTAAACTTATAACTTATAAGTTCATAAGTTAAATGTTAAACAGCCTGTTTGGCTAAGGCTCCTTTAAGGAGTAAGCTCCTTTAAGGAGTTTTTGTAGTGTTTGTGTAACCGGCTTTAAGCCATGCTTTAAGTTAAAAAACTGCTTAAAGTCATAAGCTTCATTTAGGTACTTTTGACTTATGACTTATGGTTTTTTTTTTTTCACAATTCTTGTAAAGCTTAAATATGACGAGTTTAAAATTTTTTTAAGTCAAATTTCACTTTAAGTCAAAATTGTTAAACCCCCATTTAACTTTAAGTAAAATTACCCAAACACTTTCATTCAACTTAAAGCAAACAATTTTACTTTCTCCTTTAAGTTAAAAATACCCCCATTAAGTTAAAAGTAACTTATTTTAAGCAATCCCAAACAACCTCTAAGAATCCTTAACTTTCAACTTATAGTTATAACTTATAACTTATTCTCAATATACGCAATATATAATATCTTTAAAATCTTCAAAACCATATATCTCTCGATCCATTCATTAGAAAATTGATATGTATATATCAAATTTCCCTATTCATCGAGATCTACCCATTGATATCCATTGTTATATATAAAAAAATAAATATTTTGAAAATTATAAAAAAAAAAATTAACTTATAAGTTCTGATTTACCCAAACAGTCTACTGATTATAAGTTCTGATTTACCAAACACTCTAATATCTACTCTACTTATCAAAAGTGCTTATAAATCATAAGCTACTCATTTTAAGATACCCCAACATCCACTTTGTTTGCTTTAACTAAAGATTACTCCTGGCAACAACTTTTCTAACAATGGTTGAACTACTCCTGTAATCATTTTCTATTTAGCAGATACCCTACTCTAATCATCCCTGTCTTTTGTCTTGTAATAGAAGGTTAGTTATGCATAACAAATTAATCATACTTATCATTTTGTATCCTCATTCCTCAACAAGAAGCAAAGAATCAAGGATACTTTAAATACTATATTACAACTATTATTTCAATAATCAGAGTTGGGTTGAACCTGATTACCAGCAATTACAGGGATATAACAACAAATAATAAAGTATTTGATTGACTTGAGCTAGAATAGAGAAAGAAGAAGCTTCCAGCTTCCAACATTATTAGTAATGAGGTTGCAAGATACAATTCTACTTCGAAAAAAAGCTACTTTCTACAGACTATTATAGCAACTACTATGAACATCAAAAACATTACAAATTCGATGAACGAATAAAACGAGAAAGACAATGTAACATTGGTAGCGGTATTGAAGTTCCGCTATTTATTTTCTCAAGTCATTCACAGATGGATAATAAAACTCTAGGCACACAAAAGAATGGAAGGGAATAGGCAGAAAAACAACTGGACAGACAAACTCAAAACACACACACCAAAACACAAGAATTTTTTACCGCTTAAATCAAATTCCACATAAATTGAGGATGCTTTGCATTGCCGTCGCTTGATGCCGCCTTTGATGTTGGAGGGGTTGTTGGCATTGGTGCTGGAACAGGATCAAAAGTTTCCCATTGTGTGGTTATGACTACTGAGCCTGATGGTGAGTGTGTAGCTTCTTGTTTCTGCACATTTCCTGGTGAATGCCTAACAGAACGCCTCGATAGTTGATGCTGAGTTGGAGACGGAACCTGCTCACCCGAGTATCTCTGATGTTGATGCCTTTGAATTGGTGACTGTTGCTGCTGAGGTTTCGGACTAATACCAGTCCCTTTGCTGGTAGACATCGAGCTCTTCACCGTTAACATATCAAGAAGATTTGGTTTTTTCTGCTGCTCGGGTTTTGGAGCAATATGAGTTGCCGTGCTACCAGGCTTTAAGTTATTGTCCTTTAACATATCCAATGTTTCCACAAGCTTCTGCACTCTTGTGACCTTCAAATAAATATTTACAATAAGAATTCAAGAGATTTGAAATTCATGCAATTGGAAAGCTTGTATTAAAGAAAAGATATACCTGCATTCTTCTCTTCAATTTGACATCACCATCAGCATAAATGCCATCCAATTTGACAAGTTGGTTCATTAACAGCTCAATTAAAGTTACCAATTGCTTATCTCCAACTTTCCCACCTTTAGATATTATAGACTCATATGCCGAAACCTGCACAAATCCCATCAAATTATATATATCAATCAGGCAAGGACTGCATACAAATTATCCTCCACAAGGTAAGGTCTGCAATCTGCATACATATAATCCTCCACAGACCATACTCAACCAGTATGGCTATGTACGGTTCGATTTAGTTTTAGTCAAAAGTAATAATTTCATCTAAGAATTTATTACCTGACCAGCAAGCCTATCAACCTCCAAGCTAATATCCGAGATAGATTTAGAAGCTTTTTCCAACTTAGCATTTTTTCTCATCTCCAGAAGCCTCTTCTCTTGACCAATTGGATCTTCAACAAGAACAATCTTCGACTTATCTTTCACACCCACAATATCAAGAAAAGCTTTCGAATCCCTCTCCTTATCTTTATAAAACAGCTTTTGATCTTCATGATGCACTCCTGTTGGCCCAGATAACATCTTCTTCAACTCCCCTGCATAATTCAAAATAAACCAATATTCATATCAATCAAATTTAAATAAAATTAAATAACCACACCGACACAGACAACAAGTTAAAACCAAACCAAACCAAACTACACACAATTGATAATTGATAAAAAAAAGTAACTAGTGTTTTGTCAAGAGAACTTACCAAAGCTAGCTTGAGAGCTGATATTAATCTCATGATAAACAGAACCATGTTTGACTCGAACTCGAATAGTTGGCGGCGGAGGAACACGATTGTGATCTGAATCTGGGTCACGTTTCTGCACCAACATGCCACCAGGTCTCATCTCCCATTCATCCTTAGCACCGGAACTTTCATTCTCCGGTGAGTAAATACTCTTCATACGCATCATAGTTTTAAAAGTCAAAGTAGTTTCAACAACTACTTAAGAAAGAGTTGTTGTTATTGTCGGTGGAAGAAAGAGAAAGAGATATAAGAGCCTGGATGTTGAGTTTCGATCTGTATGTATAAAAGATACATACAATCTCACATAAACTACAACTAGTCATCTCAAACAGAGGTCACCATGCTTACACGAGTCCAAACCAAACAGCCACGCGTAACTAGAACATACATAGGAAACCTACTTCTTATGTAGTCTCTGTTTGTGTTTGTGCTTTTGTATGTAAAAATAGTTGAGGAAAAAACAGAAAATCTGCAAGTATTTGCTACTTACAACAACTTTCCTAGTTAAGGAGATGCTTTTAGATCTCTTTCTAATAATTTTCTTGTAATCAAATCAATTACTAAAAGTTATACGAGTAGATAAAAACAAGGAAATATTGATTATTTATAATTAATAATGATTAATTATAATTAATCCCGGGAAATAAAAAATATATAATGGGCACCAGAGAAGGAGGGGCTTGACCAAAAGCTCTCTTTCAACTGGGTTGGTTGGTTGGTTCTTATGAATTCGAGAGAGACAGAGTGTGTGGAAGGAACAGAGGCTGGAAACTTAATACTAAAATGAAATGAAACGCCAGCAGCAGCTAATAAAAATACTAACTCCCTTTAATATATACCTACCATGGTAGTACCAATTGACGGAGAATATATTCTTTGTATAATTATATTTGTTCAAATAAATATTTAAAATTTATAATTAAAAAGATTATTAAAAATTAAAAATATTGCCTAATAAAAATATAAAAAACTTCTCTAAAATATAAAAAAATATTTATTATTATTAAAATAAAATAACAAAAAATTATTTTTATATTTATAATATTGATCGTAAATTTTTCTAATTAATCCTATAAAAAACTTGAATATTCATTATAGTATCATAATACAATATTGTTAACATATAAAAATGTTCATTCTATATTAGTTTCCTAAATTTATCATACATTAAAATATAATATGAATTCTGAATAAATTTTGCTAACATATTTGTCTTTGATTTAAAATATTATTTTAAAATATGGATAATAACAAAGAAATGACCTTTTAACTTCTTCCTTTTCTTGCATATTTGAAGGTAAGTTTTTTAGAAATAGCCAATTTCGAAGATAAGTTTTTAGAAACCGCCAATCTATTTTAAAGTAGGCATAATAAAGACTACTCTTACGTGTGAGTACAGTTGCGTTGATCTTATCCGATTACTGTTACGTAGGAACAAAATTGTGTTGATCTTATATGATATATTAGTATCATTTTCTTGAAACAATTGTTTCTACTAATTCCTTATTTATCATGTTCGGAGGTAAAGTTTTAGAAACAGCCAATCTACTTTAACGTATGCATAATAAAGTTATGTTGATCTTATTCTTATCGTCCACTCTTACGTATGAGTAAAGTTGCAATGATCTTATCTCGCTACTCCTGTGTAGAGTAAAGTTGTGCTGATCTTATCTAGTATATTAGTATCATTTTCTTGAAATATTTTTTTTACAAATTTCTTCCCTAGCACGTTTGGAAGTAAATTTTTAGAAACAGCCAATCTACTTTAACGTAGATATAATAAAGTTATGTTGATTTTATACGGCTACTATTACGTAGGTGTAAAGTTGCATTGATCTCATAAAAATGTTCATTCTATATTAGTTTCCTAAATTTTTTACTAGCATTCTACTCGTGCTACGCACCGAATGATAAATTTTATTAATTACTTAATATAAACATATTATTTTAAGGGTGAAAAACCAAAATACCCACATTTTAATTCCACTTGCCCAAAATACCCACCGACGGAAAGGTCCGCCCTTTTTACCCACGGACCACGCATGTCTCACATGCGTGGTCTTCACAAAACTGAAGTACGTGGTCACATGCGTAACTGGGATACGCATTTCTTAAATGCTCATCTACGGATACACATCTAAGAAATGCGTATCTCAATCACTGTTCATCGTCTTCATAGACGAGAGACAAAGACGCCACCGGAGGCGATTTTTGGTCATTTTTTCGATGGTTTCGTTCACCCCTTGCAGGCATCGTTCACAAGCATATTATATGCCAAAATGATCGTATTCTCTTCATCTACAAGCCTGTATCCTTCAATTTTCGTTTCTTTTGCCGGATTCGAAAACCCCAAAAACAAGTTCGTTTTTTCCGATTTGCTTTCCGGCATGCACATACACGCCCCTACGGGGCCGTAAATCCACAAATCAATGGTTTAGAATGAAGATCATGGTCTGGGCATCATTTTGATGTCCTCAAATGTGGTGGAGGCAGTGGGAGGGTGGAGATCGGAGGTGGGAGAACGGAGAGGCGATCGAGAGATCGAGAGAGTCGCCGGTTGAGTTTTGTAAAAAATGACGTCGGCTGACGTCATTTCGCATCTAAGAGATGCGTGACTTGAGATACGCATTCCTGAATGCGCATCCCAGGCCACGCATTTCCAGGATGCGTAACGCGTGGTCAAAAAGGGCGGACGTTCCCGCAAACAGGCATTTCGGGCAAGTTGTAAGGAAAAGTAGTGTATTTTGGGCATTATTTCTTATTTTAATCATTATTTAGGAAAAAAAAAGATAATTTCATTAGAATGTAATTAATTTAGGTATGAAATTACTATTCGTGAATTTATACCAATTGCATTAATATTAATATTATTAAACAAGTATCATAACATCTACATCCCCCGCTGAAACGTTCTAAACCCCTCTTTAATAGTTTTTATTAATTTTGTTATTCATTTGATATCTCTCATTTTTTAGAATCTTTCTACCAAGTTTTTAAGTTTCTTTTACCCATATTTTAAGTTTTGCTCTTTTGGAAATTTGGTAAATTTAAATGTGCAGTATTGTGGGTTTCTAGAATTTTTATTATATTACTTCATTCAAAAAATATACAGTCGCGATCAACTTTTTGAATATATATTAAAAATTCATAAACACTTATTTCTCACGATCGTTATAAATCATTATATTGTCTCTCAAAAAAGGGATGCATGTTTTAGCGATATAAGAAAGGATATCTACTATGCAATCCGTTTAACGAACGTAGTTATGATAAAGGGAACTTTCATCTAATCTAGTTTACCATGTGTTCGTTCAATATCATTTTTACAAATTCTATATTCCTTTTTATTAGTGAATTGATCTAATTTAGAAAAATAAACATTATCAATATAACAAAATATTCAATATATCCCGTTCTTAGAGTAAGATATGACTGTTAGAGTTTATGGTGAATGCCCTCGGCTTAATTTTAATGACAACTTAAAATGTGTATATTAAGTTTGGGAGTTTGTATATGTTGATTTTTTTTTCTTTTTAATTAAAATATGGTATATTAAAATATTAGTTTTCTTTTACCCATATATTAAAATATTTTTTTTTCTTTTCAATTAGAATATTGTATATGACAAATCAATTCGATCTGATGGTACCAGATCTGAAATTCGAAATTTTGGATATACCGAACCCGGATTTTTGGATTTAGGTTTGGATTTAAATTTTAAACCCGAAATAGGTTCTATTTGGATTTGGATTTCAGTCAT
Source organism: Saposhnikovia divaricata (assembly GCA_036435485.1). Taxonomy (NCBI): domain Eukaryota; kingdom Viridiplantae; phylum Streptophyta; class Magnoliopsida; order Apiales; family Apiaceae; genus Saposhnikovia; species Saposhnikovia divaricata. Next base: position 43,482,760 of record CM071599.1, read on the forward strand.
ACCGAACCGATATCCGATCTGAAATCCGAAACCCGATCCACTATCAAAACCCAATACATAAATAATATAATATCAGAATTTGAAATTATTATATGTAATATTTTTTATGTAAGATATATAATTTATTTATTTTTATTCAAATATTTCATTAGAAATAGCCAATACTAATTTAATAATTAGAACTTCTATTTCTCAATCTCAAGTCTTATTGCAATACATAAGATGTAATTTTCTTTATTTTACATAAAATTTACATTTGTTTTGTATACGAAAAATTATTTTTTTAACATATTTTAAATTTTACTTAGTATGTCAATTCGTATAATATGTTACATTTGACTACTTACTTAATTTAATCATTTTAATATTAAATTATTGTATAAATATAATTAGCATTGTTTGTGTGTAGCAATTATTTAAAATTTGACTATATTATTACTAATAATTTTGGATCCCCGAAAAAACCAGATCTAATCCGAACCCGACGAAAATATTGAGTTTTGGATCTGGATTTGGATATATTTTTAAAATCTGATAATATTTGGACATGGGTTTGGATTTTACAAAATTCGGACCTAATCCAACCCGGTGTCAACCCTACGCGCAGAATAAGACATTTGAAAATGAATATCACCTATTTTTTTATTTGACTAACATATTAAAATAGAAAACTGTACATGAAACTAAAATCAAATGTGTAATATATAAACATGTAATCACATTATTATATATGTGTCCTTGTAATTTAATTATCGGGTTAAAAACATGAACTTCATCTTCCATTAATAATGAGTATATTTTTCCGATATATATTAGAAGAAAGCGCTTACGTAGACCTGACAAATCGTATCTGTTGTGTACATTCATGTCGTGTGCCTTTGGAATCTTGCATGAAACTGACATGAATTTATTTTTGTACCCATAACTCGAACACTAAACGCTACTAAACTACACGAATTTTTTTTGTACACGAAACGAAAATAATACAGGGAAAAAAATGACAATTGCATGTAATGTTAATCTCTGCCAAATTATCTAAGTATGTTACTATATAACTGAAAACAACATTGAGACTACAATACAAAACTAAGAGTAGAGTACATAAAATGAAGCCTCCTAATTTTTTTTGTTTATTGTTAATAAATATATCTGTTTGTTTAGAATCTATCTACCAACTTATTTGGGTTTCTTTAACCTATATTTAAGGTTTTGTTGATATTAAAAAATAAATATTATCAAGCAACAACAAATTTGATATGTCTTCTCTTAGATTAGGATATGGGAATTGAATACTATTCTTTAATTCAAGAATACAAAATTAAAAAGGGCACCTTTTATTAGAAACAATATATGATTTTATATGTTTCGACCTATCTAGTTATCAATCATAGTGATTTTTATAACGAATGATGTAGCCATTATTCTCTCTCATTCTCTCCCAAAAAATGTTAAAGTAATGTTTAGGGGCTTACATCAGCGTTTTGGTTGATGATAAGCCCCATTTTCATTGTTTTCCTTGATTTTGCTCTGTTTTTTTAATAAATATCTCTCTTTATTGAGAGTCTAGTAACTTGTTGGTGGGTTTTATTTACTGATATATTGGATTTTGACTTTCTCCTTGTGAATGATAACTCCCGTTTCTTTTCCTTGATTTTACTTTGCTTTTCAATAAATATATCTCTTTATTGAGGGTCTAGTACCACATTAGTGGATTTTGTCTACCCATATATTGGGTTTTGTTCTTTCTCTTTGTGAGAGTAAACTCTTTTATTTTGGTATCCGGGATCTTATATCTGCATGATTTTCTTATTTGGTTCATTGATTTGGATATATAGACACGCAGTTATGGGCGGTTGTTTAAATACGTTATGACAAATCAGATATATATTTTCCTCACGATTACAATAAATTGTTGGATTATCTCACCAAAAATGCTATATATATTAGTGATATAAGCGAGGGATATACCACATTTTAAGATCTGATCAACGATGGTAGTTTGGATGATGGAAATCTTGATATGATCTATTTTAATACGTGTTTGTCCAAAATTGATTTTTCTGTAGACGTTGAATGACCTTTTATTGATGAATTAATTCTCTACAAAAAAATAGTGATTTATAAGAATTTTTGTGCTGAGTTGACCAATTTGTTATGAAAATATTCACTAACAGTATTTTCATTGACTTTGTAATGAATTTCATTTTTTGATTGATAATTTATACACCAAATAATGTCTAATACTATTTGATAGTATATTCAGTATTTTGAATAATTCAAATATATTGTCAGGTCAATTTGTTTGTCCCATTAATTATTGCATAACTAAAAAATACAAATAAGTAAAATGTTCAAGATAATTGGTTTACAATTCATTTTAAAATTTAAATTGGTTAAATCTAACCTTTTTTTATAATTGATTAATTTAAAGTTTATGTAACTTAAATTTTGAATGTGCATTTAGAATAATGTGGTAAATATTTTTTAATTTTTAAAATTTTTAATTCAATAATAGTAGATTTATTCAAATTTAATTACACCTTAAGATCGTAAATCGAGAGTTTGAGATATTAAAATATTATATTATATAAAATAAATGAAGTAGACTCATGTATTAAAATGATATATTTGTATTAAAATATATTAATAAATATGCAATTATAGAAAATGGTTGTATACATAAAGAAGGACACAAAGAACAAATGTGCTAGTATATAATAATATAATTGTAATTGATTTTAAATTAAAATTATGATTAATTAGTTAATATGTATTTATGAAAATTAATCTGTAATATATAACTATATATTATAAGTATGCTTGTAGTTGAAATTTATGAAAATTAGCTCGTAATAAATAATAGTATAATTTTTCTTGACTTTAAATTAAAATATTGATAAGTTAGTAAATATTTTACTACTTTGAAAAATATGTAATTTATGCATGTACTAAATAAAATTAATTTTATAATTTAAAAAAATTGTTAAGTAATCACGATAAGTAAATTAGGATGAGAATGATATGATTAATTTAATTTTAGTGGTAAATTCTAATTGGCTCTTATATATATTTATGAAAATTAATTCGTAATATATAATAATGTAATTATGATTAATTGTAAATCAAAAGAGTGAAAAATTAATATTGCGAAATCGCTTAATATAATAGATTTGTATAATCCTGATTGATTTTAATTTAAAATATTAATTTATTATAAATATTTTTTACACTAAAAAATATGTAAAATATGGATATGTTGAATCAAGTAACTACTATATTTAAATTAGAATTATTAACTAATCATGGTTAGTATAATAGGATGATAATGGTAAATAAGAAATTTTTTTAATATAATATGATTGGTATAAAATTTAGGAATGACCTCTGATTGGTCCTAAAATAATTCAAAATTTTTGATTGACTAACTGCATCTAACTATATACCCGGGTAAACTCAGATATTATAATAAAGGATATGTGAAAATACAATTTAAAATTTGAAATAAATGTTACTAACATATTTGTGTTTGATTTAAAATTATATTTTAGAATATTGATAATAGCAAAGGAGTGAAATTGCACGGGTGGTTAGGATCCAACTCAGGACCTTTTAACTTCTTCCTTATCTAGCATTTTCGGTTATCTAGCATATTCGGAGGTAAGTTTTTCAGAAACAGCCAAATTCGCAAGTAAGTTTTTAGAAACAGTTATTTATTTTAACGTATGCATAATAAAGTTATGTTTATCTTACATGACTACTCTTACTTAGGAATAAAGTTGTGTTTATCTTATCTGATTACTCTTACGTAGGAATAAAATTGTGTTGATCGTATCTGACATACTAGTATCATTTTCTTGAAACAATTTTTCTGCTAATTCCTTATCTATCATGTTCGGAGGTAAATTTTTAGAAATAGCCAATTTACTTTAACATAGGCTTAATAAAATTATGTTGATCTTATTCTTATACACTTACTTTTACGTATGAGTAAAGTTGAAGTGATCATATCCAGTTACTTCTATGTACGAGTAAGTTGTGTTGGTCTTGTCTAGTATATTTATATCATTTTCTTGAATTTTTTTTACTAATTCCTTATCTAGTGTACGTAAGTACATTTTTAGAAACAGCCAAACTATTTTAACGTAAACATAATAAAGTTATGTAGAATTTATACGGCTACTATTACGCATGTGTAAAGTTGTATTGATCTTATCTGGCTACTTTTACATATAAGTAAAGTTGCGTTGATCTTATCTAATATATTAGTATCATTTTCTTGAAACAGTTTTTCTACTTACTTAAACCGCTACAACTGTGTTGGGCCGCGCAACACCCATTAACTCCACATTAGTATGATATTGTTGGATCGTGCAACACCCATTAACTCCAAATTAGTATGATATTGTCCGCTTTGGACCGTGGTCACGCCCGCACGGATTTGTTTTTGGGCTCCTCCCAAAAGGCCTCATACTAATGGAGTTGTTTGGCTGCTTATATTCAAGATAATTCTTCTTTATCTTATCGATATGGGACTTGGGTTGACACCCACTCTACAAAGTGTGTATATTCTCCTTTCTTTCACAACCAACTATAAGCGAGATGACTAAACAAGTCTATTTTCATTAACAATGTAATAGTATATATTTAGAATATCAAATACTTATTTTTTATTAATAAATAATTTAATTGACTATATTATGATTAGGAGTCCATGTATAATACGGATCTGAGCATTGATGTAATTTAATATTATATAATTTATTTATAATATTTTATTTAATTACATTAACGTGTACAATTTGAATTAACGTATATCTTTTTTTTTTTTTTTTTTACACTCCAATTAATATTCAATTACATATAAAGAATTAAAGGGGAGATGAGAGAAGGGTTAGCGAACCGAGGGTAAGGGTTTTCAAAATTCAAATTCAGATCTGGTAAATTGCAGAGAGGGGGATTGATCATTAGGTTCAGAGACTAGAAAATTATTCCGGAAGGATGATAGTGAAGCTATTATAAGAGATTTCATAATAGCATATGAAGATTTAGTGGACAAAGCTACACTCGAGAACTTTAAAAGAGGTAATAAACAAGCTATTGCGTCCTCACTCCATCAGATCCACACAAGAAGTTTGAGATTAAGACAAAGAGAAAAAAAGATATTGGAAACAAATGAAGAAAATTCAGAGCAAGATCGTAGAAAGGTGAAGACTTTTGCGGAGGTTCTAAAGTCAAATGAAAAGAATGAAGAAGTTAAAGATGGAATAGGGTGGAAAGTGGTGCAATATAAGAAGACAAACTTGGGAGGAAAGAAGGATAAGGAGGAAACTACCATCTTCATGTCAAGAATCCCTACAGAGGTATCAGTGAAAGATATTTGGGCACTTTTCTTAAGGGGAGGGGTTATAAAGGATATTATTTTGCCAAGAAAAAGAGACAGACAAAACAATAGGATCGGTTTTATCAAAACCACGAGCGAATTGGAAGCAGGGAAAATCATTAATAATGTAAAACAAATGAAGGGTTGGGGTAGATCTCTACGGATGTCGATTAATACAGCTAAAATGAGCAAAGGAGATACAAAGCATGAGAGATCGACAGAGAAAGTATCTTCAAAAGGAGAAGAAAAGAAAGAGAATTCTGTAGAGAAAGAACATGTAAATGAATTAACAAATCAAAAGAGAGTGGTACCTGGAGGACATCCATTAAAAGGTAATGATCGAAATTTAGAAGATATGTTTTCTTTTATTGAAGCATAAGTAAATGAAGAAATAGAAAGGGTACTAGACAAGTGTCTCGTTGGATTCATGAGGTCTGAAGAAAATGCAATGACTATTGAAGGAAACATTCGAGAGCTGGGGTTTTCAGATTTCAAAATTCTCAAGTTAAATGAATTGAAATACCTTCTAGCTAAAGAAGAAGATGTGGGATGTTCAAGTAAGGATAAGAGTTTATTGAATTCTTATTTTGGAAAAATAAGAGACTTTCATATGGAAGATATGGTAATTCCAAGAATAGTCTGGCTAGAATGTATAGGGCTTCCAATGATAGCTTGGAAGGAGGAAAACTTAAAGGCTTATACGAAAAAGATGGGTGAATGGGTAGATTGGAAGTATGAAGATAAGGATCAGAAGAGGGTTTTTAATCCAAGGGTTTGTGTTTCCTCATATGAGATAAATGAAATTGACAGGAGCTTTGAAGTTTTGGTTAAGGGCATTAACTAAGGATAAGGGAGATGAATAATGAAGAAGGGAGTAATAGAATGGCATTGCCCAAGGAAACTCTTAATAGTTCTCTTCATCATGAAGATACACACCTAGAAGATGAAAGTGATCAAGACATAGATGAAGAAAGTAAAAGAATCCACCCTTTCTACCAATCTTCTGATGAAGAGGATATTAAAAGTAACAATATTAATAAGGATTTTTCTCATGTTGAAGAATGCTTAGAATCAGAGAACTTCAGAGAATCTCTAGAAGAGACATAAGTTTCAAGGATTCCTGAAACTAATGACTCATTGAACTCCTTGGATACTCTGAGTTCCTTGAATAAAGGAGATATGGTACAAAAAAATAACAAGGGTGGTTGCTTAGGAGAGGATAATGAAAAAGAGGATGAGATTGAGAAGTATCATAGAGAGGCTTTCATAGCAAGGGACAATAGCGAAGTAAAGCAATTGGAAGAAGTCCCTCTTAATCAGAGTTTTGACAAGGAGGAAGTAGTTTCTCTTAATCAAAGTTTTGATAAGAATTGGAGATCAGATAATATCAGCACTATAGAGTCTGGATGTGAAATTGGAAAATCAGTTGACTCTGTAGTTGAGACTTCTTTATCTCTTGGCATTATTCAGAGTAGAAATGGAAGTATCCAGGGATCGCTTTGTAACAATCTGGAGAGGATGCATATGGGAATTAAAAGAGGTAGACCAAGAAGAAAAGTTAAGCAGCTTGTCAACCCGTTTGACATTGGTATGAAGGGAAGAGCAATAAGTAAAAGAATAAAAGGGATCAACCACTCAATATGTTACATTAGAAATTCTAAAAGCTGTTCTAAGAGCAAGCTCACATCCATCAATGAGTCTGCAAAAAGGGATTTCAGAAAACAATCTTTAGCTATAGTGGAATCAGTTGTGTTAATGGGATTGGAATTTCAAAATGGCAAGGATCAAGGGCTTTTGGATATTGATTAAAGGTTAGTTGAAGAGAACCTTTGAAATCTCAATATTTATAGTAAAATAGAAGATGTTCTTAATGAAGAATTTAAGCATGCTGTCATGGAATGTAAGGGGAACATGTAATATAGGGGCTAAGAGAATGATTAAAGATGTTTTGACTTCAAATAGAATTAACTTTTTGTGCCTACAAGAAACAAAGTGTGGAAAATGGGATAGAAACATGGTGGGAGCGTTATGGGATGCAGATAATCATGGGTGGATAGAGAGTGAAGCTATAGGTCTAGCTGGTGGACTTTTGTGCTCATGGGAATTTGCTGAATTCTCACTGATAAAAGCTGAGGTAAATGAAAGATGGATTTGGTGTCATATGATTTTCCAAGAGGATAAAAAGGATTTCCATGTTGTAAACATTTATAGTTCTTAAGAGTTAAATGAAAAGAGAAGAATATGGAATGAACTTTCTCAAATCAGCTCAGTTTTAAAAGATACACCATGTTGTTTCATAGGAGACTTCAATTGTATCAGAAACTCAGAAGAAAGATTGAACTGCATATTCAGAAGAATAGATATGGAAGAATTTAACGACTTCATTAAAGATAACAATCTGCTGGACCTGGAATTTAAGAATTCGCAATTCACTTGGTTTGGACCAGATAATAAAAAAAGTAAGTTAGACAGAGCTCTAATTAACTCAGTCTGGTTCAGTGAAGGTCAATGGAAAGTGAAGGCCTTGAGTAGGAAAAAATCAGACCACAAGAGTTTACTTTTACAGATAGAGAATATAAACAGGGGCCCCAAGCCATTTAAAGTATTCAACTATTGGCTTGAGGATAGCTCTTTAAAAGAATTAATCTTCGAAGAGTTCAAACTGATAGGAAGTGCTCAAATCAAGATATTCAGAGTTTGTTAAAGAGGATCAAATTTCTAATAAAGTATTGGTCCTTGAAATCAGAAAATAACATTGATGGAAAGATAAGCAATTTGCTAAAACTTCAGGAAGAACAAGACAAAAGGTTAGTCAGTTCGGAGAAAAAGGCCAAAGTTCTTTCAGAACTTGAAGTTCTCTATGACAGGAAAGCTTCGATGATAAAGCAGAAATCAAGGTCTAAATGGTTAGTTGAAGGAGATAGGAATAGTAGATTCTTTCATCATTGTGTTCAAAAAAGAAGAGCAAGAAATAGAATCAGAAAGATTTTATGGAATAATGGTTGGATCTCATCTCTTAATGAGGTTAAGATGGCTTTCTTTAAGCACTTTTCAGATTTTTAAGGAAAGGCATAAAAAAATATTGAAGTTAGGAAGTCTGGTAGAGAGTGTTTTGGAGGCAGAGGAGGCTTCGTGGCTAGAGAGGGAGATTTCTTTAGAAGAGTTAGAAGTGGCTTTAATGAACTCAGCCAATGACAAAGCTCCAGGACCAGATGGGTTAAACATAGGAGTCCTAAAATTTCTATGGAGCAATATTAAAGAAGTATTGATGGAGAATTTAAAAGCATTCACTTCATCAGGTAATCTTCCTAAAGGCTTTAACTCCTCCTTTGTGACTTTGATTCCTAAAAAGAAGATTTCGAATCTAGTAACAGACTTTAGACCAATAAGTTTAATAAATAGCACATCCAAGCTATTTACTAAAGTTTTGGCCTCAAGACTGGGTGGATTTATGCACAAATTAGTGTGGAGTTCACAATATGGGTTTATCAAAGGTAGGCAAGCAACAGATAGCATTTTCATAACAAATGAAATATGTCAAAGTATTTGGTCGAACAAGGTAGGGGGAATAATACTGAAATTAGACTTTGAAAAAGACTTTGACACGGTAAATTGGGAATTTCTATTGGAGCTAATGGAAAGACTTGGTTTTGGTGAGAAATGGGTTAAATGGATAAAGTGGTATTTGAGTTCTATCAGAATTTCTATATTGGTTAATGGTTCACCAACCAATGAAATTGCACCATAAAAGGGGTTAAGACAAGGGGATCCACTGTCACCCCTTTTATTCAACCTGGTGGGAGAGGTTCTGAGCAAGATGCTGATTAAAGCAAAAGATGAAGGGTTAATTGAAGGAATTGAAGTCCAGAACTGTCAGGAAAGCATTACACATCTTCAATTTGCTGATGATGTGATAATTTTTGTTAAAAATAGAGTGGAGTATTTACAGCAGATCAAGTCAATCTTACTTTGTTTCTAGTACCTTACTAGACTCAAAATCAACTTTGCAAAGAGTAACTTATATGGGGTAAAAGAAGATACAGTGCTGCTGAATGAAGGGGAAGTAATACTTGGATGCAGTGTGGGAACTATGCCCTTCATCTATTTAGGGGCAAGTATTGGTTTGTCCACTAAAAGAAAGATATTTTGGGATCCTTTGATCAAGAAGTTTAATTCCAAGCTTGCTAACTGGAGAAGTGTTGCTTTGAATATGTCAGGTAGAATAGTTTTGTTGAAGGCGGTTTTAGATAGTCTTCCAACTTATTGGCTGAATCTATTCACTATCCCTAAAGGGGTTACTGATAAATTAGAATCAATAAGGAGGAGCTTTCTCTGGGGAGAGTTCAACAGCAAGGATCTCAAAGTCAAGAAATTGCACTTAATTCGATGGGATAGAATCACAAGACCAAAAGATCAAGGGGGGCTTGGGATTGTTCCACTGAATGTCAAAAATAAGGCCATGCTAGGGAAATGGTGGTTTAGGTGGCAGAATGAAAGAGGCAACTAGTGGAATAAAATCCTCAAGGCTAAGTATGGGTATGGTGATGGGGAGGAGATAAGCAGTAAAGGCATCAGCTCAAATTTCTCTCATTCCTGGAATAGCATCATCAAAATCAATGATTTTTCAGGTTTTAACAGAGAATTGGGTTTTACCAAGAATAAATGGTTTGTTAATAATGGGAAAACAGCTCTTTTCTGGGAAGACTGGTGGTATGGGAATAACAGTTTAAGCAATTCTTTTAAAAGGCTATTCTCATTGAGTAAAGTGAAGAATGTTGGAGTCAAAGAGTTTATAGAAGTTTGGCAAAATGAGAATACTAGTTTTGGCCAATTATGGTGCAGAAATCTTAGAGCATGGGAGTTGGAGGAAGTAGTTAAATTGAATGAGATCATAGATTCAATCACTCTGAAGGAAGGAGTAGACAGGTTAACATGGATTCATTCTAGCATGGAATACACAAACAAGAAGGGAAGTTTGCTTCTTTCAAGAGAAGATGAGGTAGCAAACACCAAGTAGAAAAAAATTTGGCACTTAAAAGCACCTCCAAAGGTACTTTTATTCTTGTGGAAATTTGAGAATAGAATTATTCCTACAAAAGAGTTTCTGAAACTTAGAATGAATCATTTGGTTATTAATTTGAGCTATGGGAGGTGAAACCAAGCAGTTGAAGATAAAGACCACATCTTTTGGAAATGTAGTTTTGCAAAGAATGCATGGAAACAATTATTTTTATGGTGGGGATTTAAAACTGATTGTTTAAGACTAAGGTTTGAAGATCTTTGGAATTGGATAGATTGGTTTAAAAGTCAAGCAGTTAGAATAGGTTGGAGTATTGCAATTTCTTCAACATTGTGGTCCCTTTGGTTATGCAGAAATGAAGAAGTATTTCAAGGAGTGAAAGTAAAGGAGCAAATATTTATCTATTTGATCCAACAAAGAGCTAAGAAATGGTGCGAGGTCATTGGTCTTTGCAAGGAGGAAGATGAGTGCATTTTGAAAGTAAATCCAGCTGGTGTAATTTTAAAGAACTTCAACTCCAGTGCTAGAAAACTGATTGAAATCAAGTCTGAACTAATAGGATTTGTGGATGGATCATTTTATGGTAATAATGAGAGAAGTTGTCTAGCAGGAGTGGGGGGTCTCTTAAAAGATTCTGATGGTAACTTGGTTTTCATGTTTTCGGGACCTACTATCTCTAGCTGTGCATTTGAGACTGAAGAGCACGCATTACTCTTCCTCTTACAGGCCTTAAGTAAGAGTTCATGGTCTAATTTAAAATGTACAATCTTCTCAGATTGTGTAGAATTAATGAGTAAAGTGGCAAAAATAGTTGCAGAAGGGAATGAGCATAGTTTGAACAATACTACTCTTCAATCACTGCTGGTTTCTTTAAACATTGAAGTGAAAAAGGTGAGTAGAAACTTTAATAATGGTGCAGATCAATTAGCTAAGGATGGGGCCTTTAGACCAAAGATGTTAAGCTCATGGTGTTAGTGGATTTCATTAAAAGCCCAATTGAAAAAGTTTTGATGGAGAGTAAATCCAGGCCCACTTAGTAGAAGGCTATTATCAGAGGTCTGTACTCTGTATTGTATTCATATTTCCTATGGAATATGAATCGTTAGGCGGGAAAGTATAATGCATTGGAAGTGGGTTTTAAAGACATGACACAGGAGAATATGTAAGTACAGAGGCTTGGGGTTTTAGGGTCTCTGAAGAGTCTTTTGTTTCACCTATATATATATCCCTTTTCTCTTCGCTACAACATTATTGAAAAGGAAGTGTTAACAAAATAGATAGAGATAATGGAGGAAGAAGAAGGCAAAAATGTGGAGCTTGTGGATGAAGGAGTTCAATGGAGGTTGCCAAGGCAAGGCTTTGTGAAGATCAATGTTCATGCTTGCTTTTATGAGGAGCCACTGCCCAATGGAAATACAACAGGAATTGGCTATGTATTTCGTAACGATCGTGGAAGAATAGTTCGTATGGTTGCTGGTTCATTGTGGATTCAAGAAAGGAGGATTAATGAGTTCTATGCAATGCTTATGGGGCTTCGTAGGGCTTATTTGGAGAGTTATAAGAGGATCATGTTGGAAACGGACAATACGGCAGCTTACGGGGAATGGAAGTTCTCAAATGGGGGAGTTATACCTGAGCACAGGTATGTGGTGAATAAATTGAATCAAATCGAAATCAAATTCTGGAATATGGCTCCATCAGAGAGGAAGCTAATGAGTTAGCTAGATACTTAGCCCACCATGGTGCTCACACTTGGACTCGACTAGTAATCATTTCGGCTCCTTTTGGAAGAACTCGTGAGCTATGGGCGAATGATTTGGGTCTGGGTCCGCTAGGGGAACAATTTGAAGAAGTTCTCGAAAAAGATTTGCAGGCAGAAATGGCAGTGGAAGAGGAAGTTGCAGTAGAAGAGGAAGTCCTAGACGATCTGCACTAAACTATTGTTTCTATAAGTCGCTTCAGTTCCTTTTAAAAGTTATGATATGTTAGCATGTTAAGTTAAAAGTATCAATAGTTGGGCTGGGTAAGATGCAGAAGAATAGTTATTCTATCATTGTGGGAGATTTATCTTTTAATTTTGCTAGGATGGTGCTGGAAATATTTTGTGGGTTCCCTATTCTAAATGATTGTAATGCTTGGGCTAGGCCCAGTTATTCTAATATATTTTCCCTGCTTTCAAAAAAAATGTATATCTTTTTTCTCTACTTGTTGAATTATATTTATGCAAATAAGTATTTGAAAATCATATTTAATAGCATTTTAAAAAGTTGAATACATTGCATAATAGATATATGTATCTTAATATTATATTATTATAACATCCAAGATCATAATTCAATGTATATCGAATTTTCATATATACTGACCAAGTACTAATGGACGAAGAATATATTTTCTCTCTTTGCATAATTATATTTATGCAAATAATATTTAAAATTCATATGTATAAGAGTTATAAAAAAAATTGAACACATTTTTTCAATAAAAATATGTATATTATTGCATTGCAGCTCACAGTTCGATAAGTATTCGATTCTACGGCTCATTACAAGTCGGTCCAAAAAATAACATTTTTCTTATATATGTTGCTTGTATATTTCTCTTGTTATTCTTATAAATAACTCAAATACTCATTATAATATGATATTGTGATATTGTTAACATGTATAAGAATTTGTTTGTATATCAATTTCCTAAAATTATCATATGCTAAAATATCATTTAAATTTTGAAATAATTTTTGATTATATATTCATCCTTGATTTGAATATTATTTTAAAATATTGGTAATAGCAAATAAGTAGAGTTGTAGGAGTGATTAGGGTTCCAGCTCATAACTTTTTAATTCATTCATCATCTACCATGTTCGAATGTCAATTTTTAGAAACAGCCAATTTATTTATACATAGGCATAATAAAATTACGTTGATCTTATCCGACTATTCTTACGTAGGATTAAGTTGCGTTTATCTATTAGGCTACATTTACGTAGAATTAAAATTGTGTTGATGTTATTCGGTGTACTAATATCACTTTCTTGAAACAATCTTTCTACTTACTTGAACAAGAACAACTATGGCCTCGTTTGGTACGCTGTAACCCAACTAAGGAACTGCAACTACCTTGGAACCTAAATAAATTACCGTGTTTGGTTAAATGACTTTTGAAATCAACCACGTAACTTAAACTTCCAAGGTTTTCTGGGTTACCACAAAACACGGTAACCTAGTTACCTAGCACACCCGTGGTCACCTGGAGTTACGTAGTAAAAGTATATTTTATTTACTTTACTGCTGTAATTTATATTAATGATTGTATTTTTTTTATTAGTTAGTTTTTTTATTTTTGTTCACAATTAATATTTTTAATTTTCTTCACCTAAAATTTGAATTTTTTTTAAAACTGGTTTGCTTGATTTGATTTATATAGGCAGATTGTTAAAATCTTATTTATAATATATTTTTATTGTAGTTTATAACTATTTATTTATTTATCTATATAATAGGTAAAATTACTTATTTATTTAATTATTTTACTAATACTTTGTAATATATTTATATTTTCTATATAGTATTGTAAATCATTGTGTTTCAATTTTATATATAGCAATTTTTTATTATTTTACAATTAATTTCATATTTATTTTCGTACTAATTTAATTTCACAATAAATATTATATTTTTCCAAAAGAACAATTGTTTAACTTCATGATCTTTAATTAACCAAACACTGGTTTTCAATTATCCCAGGAATTTTTTACTGTGTATTTTAGTTTCAGGATTTTTTAAGTAACCGTGTAACTACAAAGTCGGGTAACCAAACGAGGCCTATGCATATTCTCGCCTTTTCAAAACTCGCAACACCGCTAGATATTTTAATTTAATAAGTCCATTTTCAATAACAATGTAATAGTATATACTTAGAATATTAAATACATATGTTTTATTGATAAATAATTTAATTGACTACATTATCATTAAGAGTCTATTTATAGTACGGGTTTGAGCATTGATGTAACTTAATAATAAATAAATTATAATTATAATATATCATCTAATTATTTTGGCGTGTAATTTGAATTGACGTCTATTTATATATATATATATATATATATATATATATATATATATATATAGGTCATTGCTCCATACAGAACACCCTTATATAACAAACAATAAAGAACACCTTAGATCTAATAGATCCAATGGCCCCGCCAGGGACACCCAATACAAAATATTGTTATTTTTTTACCCTATATCCATCCAGCAAAAAAAAATTAAAAACTAAAAAATAAAAAAAAATTGACTGTTCATGATGACGTCATGCTGACATCATCAGTGACGTCATCATGAACAGTAAAAAAAATTATTTTTTGTTTTTAATTTTTTTTGCTGGATGAATATAAGGTGTTTGTTATGGAGTGCAACTCAATATATATATAGGCCATTGCTCCTTACAGAACATCCTTATATAAGAAACAATAAGGAACACCTTAGATCTAATAGATCCAATGGCCCCGCCAGGGGCACCCAATACAAAAAGTTGTTATTTTTTTACCCTCTATCCATCCAGCATAAAACAATAAAAAAATTAAAAAAAATTACTGTTCATGATGATGTCATGCTGACGTCATCATGAACAGTAATTTTTTTTATTATTTTTTTTGCTGGATGGATAGAGGGTAAAAAATTAACAACTTTTTGTATTGGATGCCATGACGAAACTCTTATATTAGATTAGATATGAGGTGTTCTTTATTGTTTATTATATAAGGTGTTTGTTATGGAGTGCAACTCACATATATATATATATATATATATATATATAAATATATATTTCTTGTCGTCTAAGGTCTGGGTTTGATTCTCGTTCATTCCAAAATTTTTTGAGAACGGATACTCGTTGTAAGCCATATAAGGCTTCTTATTCAAAAATAAAAAATTATTCGATTCTACAACTTACTATATGTTGGCTCAAAAAAATAGCAGCTTTGATACATATTGGATGTAATTTCATCTAATAATTCTTATAAAGAACTTGAATACTCATTATTATATTATATTGTGATATTGTTAACATATACTCCCTCTGTCCCTCTCATTTCTTTACACTTTCTTTTTTAAGCTGTCCCACCAATTCTTTACATAACTAAAAATAGTAATTTTTAACAATAAAATACATTATTACATCTACTACTTCACTCCACTTTTTCAACACTTTACACTATTATACCCGCTACTTCACTTATTTTAACAATAAAATCAATATTACACCCACTATTTTCATTTATTTTAACAAATATTACACCCACTATCCTTGGTCTCCGTGCCCAAACCAAATGTAAGGAATTGGTCGGGTCGAAGGGAGTATAAGAATAGTTTTTATGCGAGTTTTCTAAAATTATCATATGCTGATGTTATAGGGAGAATATTGTATAACAATATTTTGGAGGTTTCTGGAATCACGGAGCAAAATACGGATATTCTGCTAAGAACACGAAGAACACGGAGGTGATTTGTAACTGTTTGTGGCTGATCTTGTCTATTGATATTCAGGGGTGAACTGTTTCTCAAACTTTACAAGATGCTTACGTACCCTATTTATAGGGATCAAGCCACACGTAGTTCTCTTGGAGAAGAAGTT